>CP141144.1:14195013-24195013 GCA_035235625.1 Saururus chinensis
TGTCCATGTCGCTTTTCCTCGGCCACATCTTTCCTTCCCCACCACTCTATGTCTAACTCTTCCCACACTTTTGTCCAACATTTCCTGGGTGTCTTAAGACACTCTGACATACGCCCACTCCACTGTAGATGCTGGAGGTTTCCGTCCCCACCTGCCATCATCAGTTCCTGTTTCCAAAGCATGACAAGAAACGTCTAGATATTGTTACTCTTAATGAAGCAATCCACCATCCTGTCCATTTCATACTGAGGTTCAATTTGGCAAATTTTCACATCAATTACTAAGAGGACGTGGCTACTTTTCCCCAAAAATTTACTCAGGGCCACTTTAAACTTTACATGCCCCAAAATGAAATATAAATTTTACTTCCCTACACCCCATTCTCACTCATAACATTTTATTTTTTATTCAATACACACCCAACCCCCCACTCTGAATCGTGCCCCACCTACTGTTGTTCTATTTCCCCCTCCCATTTTTTCTTCTCTCCATTTATGTCCCCTCTCCTCCGGTGAACCCCTCCCCTCCACGCTCCCTCTCCTCCTCCCGGTGAAGTCCCCTCCCCTCCCCTCCCCTCCCCCTCCCATCCCCTCTTTTTACGCCTTCCATTTCCATCTCCCTCTCACCTCTCTCCTCTAGTGAAGTCCCCGCCCATCCCATCCCGTCCTCCCATCTACTCCTCCTCCCCCTTCCCTTACCCCTCTCGTCTCTCTTCTCTTCTTCCCTCCACGTGCTCCTCCTCCCCTCCCCTCCCGTATTGCACCTTTGACAGGTTAATGACTTCTGAGATAAGGTGATCAAAGCAAAAGTATTATTGTTTGTAGAAAATAATACAACTTTTTTAATTGCATCATAAACCAAGAATAATTTTCTTCTTTTGATGCTTTTTTGTGGTGGTTTTTTTTTTGTCTATATGAAGAGGAAGAAAGGGTGGGGTTTATGAAGGGTAATGAGCTTCACAAGTTTTTTGCAGGATGCAATTCACGCAATTTTTTTATGGTTTGAGACCTTCTCGACGAATTCCGGTGGGGATCAAATCAACACGTTAAAGTAGTAAGAAGTTGACGGGGACATACAAATTCCTCGTGATGAATTTTTTTTGATGATGGCGGAGTGTACCGCAGGGACAACTTCCTAAGATTTTCGCATTCATTAAAACCTTCTGGACAAGTTCTTGTGGGGGATCAATCACTACCATAGTAGGAAAGAAATCTTGACGGGGACATAGGGTCCCTGTATGAATTTATATGATGTGGTGGGAGAGTACCCCCTACTGCATGACAACTTTTAGAAGATTTTCGCATTCATTACAAACCTTCTAAACCAGGTTCTTGCAAGGGGGATCAATTACTACCAAAATAAGAAGAATTTAACGGGGACATACTGTCCCCAAATATATGCATTGAATGTGGCGGGGGTACCCCCCGCTAGACAACTTCCAGAAGATTTTTGAGGGTGTTGAAACCTTCTCGAGATTTCTTGGTGGTGGGTACCCCCCATCACATAAAGCAGAAAGATGTTTTGACACCTTTGTACACGTTAAAGTTCAATTAGCCATGATGCATTGTAATAAAAAATTACCCATATATTTCTTATTTGGGGGGCCCTGAGTAAATTTTGGAGGAAAAATAGCCGTGTTCTTACTAAAATTTGGAAATTCTCACAAATGCTAGAAGATAGAATTCAAAGGAATCATGCTTTGGAAGTAGAATAAAATTTAAAACACCAAAGAACACCGTGAGTGATCCAGACAAACAAATGCCTCAATAAATGTTGATTTAGTAGGTTTGTATAATATAGACAACTTGTAGTGCTACTCATTAAGGCAATTTGTAATGCGCTTGCAACATTTCATAAGACACAAATACAACAGTAAAAGCCAAAAGTTAATTGCACATAATGCATGCTCAAACAATTTGTCATAAATACCTGTATAAGGGCCATGACATTCTCCCTACCGAGCTTGATTTCAAGATTAGGCTCAGCTGCTTGCTGCAACAGCACGTCAACCATATCCTTTGGGACAAAATCCTGGTCTGCACCAATCTGGCATTATGTTCATTGATCACATGTTCGGTGAAGCTATCAAATTTCTTGCTCACTGCCTTCATCCTCTTAATGTATCCTTGCAAATCAAGGAAGTTAATCCAGGGTATGAAATCACCAATGTTGAAAAACCCATTATTAAGGAAAAAAAACTCATCAATCATTTCCTTGAACTCTTTTGGTGTGATGACTGAGCTCTGAACCTCAGACTCATCCAAGTACTTCTTGCCCAAGACCATCCGGCATATAATGTTGAGACTCACAGTTGAAAGGCGATCCTTGAGGTTGACTGAATTGGCGCCGGACATAGTGAAGAGGCCTGATACAAGGGCTTTAACTTCCTCCACACGGATGTACTCAAATGAGTCTAGCCGGCGAGTGCTGACCAGCTCTAAGGCATACATCTTGCGTGCCTGGCGCCAATAGGGAGCCATAGGAAGACCATGTCATGTTTGAGGAATTGTGGCCGGTGTACTTTCCGGCAGCTGTTGGTGGCCTGGAGGCAAAGTTGGTATCATGAGTCTTAAGTATATGCTTTGCCATATCAATGGAGGAGGCGACTATCACGGGCAGGGACCAAACCAGAGTTGCATGAGGGGACCAAATTTAAGAGAAAGATCATGGATTGACCGGTATGGAAGGGGACCGAGAAGGTTCAGGTTTCCAAGGATCGGCCATGGCTTGGGTCCAGGCGGTAAGTTCAGTTTTCGGCGCTGCAGGGTCTTGGACATCAGAACAACTGATACAAATAATGCTGCTAAATACATAGCCCACATAAGAGATCCCATGGCCATGGCAGGGCTGGAAGTCTCTGATACAGTGATAATATGGTGTCATCAAACAGCAGCAAGGGCAGCTTCATTAAGACAAATTTAAAACACATACATGACTCAATTCAAGCTGAAAACGTTGTGACAAGACGTCTTTTATCATGTTTTTGTTCTTTCTTTTAGAGTATTTATTCCTCCACCAAGAAAAAAATACTAACTAGGTTAGTGCTTATGTTCAATCCAAGGGTTCAAATACTTAGCTCAATCAGGCCAGTTCTACTGGGAAAAGCTTTTTATGAGATTGAGCACTTCAAATAATGCTGCTGCATACATAGACCATGGCAGAGCTGGTAGTCTCTGATGCAGTGATCATCTAATAGGAAGTCTTTTATCATGCTTCTTTTCTTTCTTTTATTTATATCTTCGCCAAACAAAAAATTGCTGATTAGGAAAGTTTTTGGGATCAATTCAAGTGCTCAATCAGGCCAGCTCAACTGGGAGAAGCTTCTTTAACAATTGAGCTCTTCAAAGTATTTTGCTTACCTTGCATCCCCCTCCCTACAAATAAAGGCAGCATAATACCAACATGGCTCTTAAAAGAGCAATAAGGAATACGAGAAGGAATCTAACTGCTAAATAAACGAATAAATTTAGGGGTAGTTCTTTCCTTTTTCGAGTGAAATCCAAATATTATCGTACAGAGTCCGGATTTTGCAAAACAAAACAACAGAAACTGAGAAGCCATAAGTTTCAAAGAGTGAAACAGAGATGATATCTAAAGCAGTAAAAGTTTGTCTTTTTAGAGTACCTGCAACGGAACGCCACTTGAGAAGATGCTTCGTATCCTTAAAAGCCGAATTGGGTTCAAGCTTGAGCTGCTAGTGTGCCACTGCCGCAAGGTACTCAAATGTGATCCATAAAGCAGCGCCCCTTTAAACGTCAATGATTGGACTTCCATGTCAAGACACAAGATTTTTCTTACCTCTGGTTCTTTGTGCGACTTTCGCGGCTATACAACAAAAGGTCATTATATGTAAGTAGCTCCATAATATGCGAAATATCTAGAGTATGCATGTAATTTATATAATGACGCAGTTAGAATTATGCATGTGTAGCTGTAGTGTAAAATGACCTAATTACTTTTGTCTTACTTTTCTTCCTCTCAAGCTCGTGTAACCTACTCACATGCCCTCTATCTTCAGCCTTACCTCCCCAACCTCTACAACCTCCTTATCCACTTCTTCTTCCTTATTTTTACATTTAGCAATAATGGATGCAATCTGGCCACGACCATCACAAAAACCACAACTCTGTTCGTCATTGAGGTTCCAAAGAATTATTATTGCTTCATTGATGACGGTTTTGAACATTAGAGAGATATATATTTTAAATTGTTATTACAAGCTTTAAACTTTAAAAATTGAACTAATAAATATCTTCAAGTACTTAATATCGGCAATGAGTTTTGTTCTTATTTGATTTGGAACTTTTTTTTGACACACAATAAACTTGATACTTAAATTAATGGCAATTCATGTTTTTCATAGCTAGTAGTAATTAGTAGGGTTGTTAACAAGCTAAGATGGCTCGTCAAGCATGCACATCTTGGCTCAGGTCGGTTCAAACTAAGCTTGACTCGAACCGAGCTCGAATAAGCTGGAGCCAAGTTCGAGCATACCCTCCTTGATTCGTATCAACTCGAATGAAACTCAAACTCGATGTGAGTTTAAATAACCTCAAGCCAAGTTCAAGTATACCCCTACTTGACTTGGCTCGGCTTGAATGAAACTTGAACTTAAGTCTACATGGCTTAAGCTCGAACTCGAATATAAAATTTAAATTATTTATAAATAATATATAATACATATATATATATATATATTATATAAACATAATTATTAATTTAAATAATATATACTAATATTATGTATTATATATTATATATGAGATCAGTTTATATGAACTTAAGATAAATTTCAAGCATATTCGAGCTTCGAGCCAAACTTGAACAATTCAAGTTCAAGTTGAGTAAGTCCAATATTCGGTTGTGCTCGTTAACTCCCCTAGGATTAAGATATTTATTATAATAAAATAGACAAATAACATAACATATTATGCAACTATATCTCCCTTAATTTGTGAACTTAAACTTTAAAAAAATAGAAGCATGATAAACAAAAAGAAGATGTGATTGACACTTTAACTGTTGACACTACAGAAGAAGAATATTATCTTTCCAACTGCAAATTGTCAACTGTCAATTACATATTCTTCTTTGTCACCATTTATATCCTTCTTCTTTGACGCCACTTCTAAAAAAATAAAGCCTCCAAAAATAAAGACACAGTTGGCAGTGAATATATTTTATTTAACATGTTTCTTTCTTATTTTTTAGAAGTTAAAGTGCACCAATTGAGGGATATACAGTCGCATAATATGTTACAGCATTGTCTACTTTACTAAAGTAAATATCTTAGCTTACAATTGTCAACTGTGAGAAGCACAAGCTACCATTAATGCAAGTCTTAAATTTGTTATTTTAAATTTTTTATTAATATTAAGTACTTAAAGATATTTATAGGTTCCAATTTTAATAAAATGGGGCAATAATGTAGAGACAGGAGGGAGAAAGAGGGAGCAGCAATTGAGCCTAGCACGCTCAAGACAGTTTAAACGATTCACTGAGAAACAAATAGAGAGAGAGAGAGAGAAACCCGGTGTCCTAAATTCTGTGTGCATTTCGTGCTCAACCCAAGTTCGATTAGACTCACATAAGTTCTGATTACCGGGTGGTATGACCTAAGTGGCTACTCTAGTTATACGCTAAGTAAAAGTCATATTTTCCGCTTTTTTTTGGGAAACGAATTGTGTCTTTTTATCATTTCATCAGAACTCCTTTTTATCAGGTCAGGTTGTATAACTAAGGAATCAGAACTCCTTTTATCTAGTCAATTAAATCTCACTGTAAGATTTTCTTGCATAAAAGGTAGTTTATCAACATCCTCTCTTGCTGTTGTCATGTAATTTGTCATGTAAGATTCACTTTTTTTTGTCTAATCAAAACGTGATACGAAAGCATAAAGTGATGCATATTTATAGCATCCTTTTAAGGGAGTTGGAGATTGTCGTATCAAAATTGACAAATTTACAAATTCAAAAAATATTTTGTAATTATTACCTTTTTGGGGTAATGTATGGTTAAATAAATTTTATCTTATCATTAAATTAATGCCATAATACTTGTAAACAGTTAACTTGGTAATATCATTAAATTCACCCATCATATAATAATATTTAAAAAGAGTGAGAGAATCAAGGTTTATCAGGGTGAAGCTGTGGTCTCCTCCTAGAGGGGTGGGGGCCTTAGTCAAGTTTGTGATATACATAACTAGTTGCACAGTGGCTTCCCCGTATGATTATGCCAAGTGCCACAAGATAGTGCTTGTAGTTATGCCAAGTGCCACCAGATAGTGCTTGTAATCTACATTGTAATACATCTAAATTAGTAAATTATAACTAATACTCCCTTTGTCCCTTATTAATAGCTCTATTTACTTTAATTTAATTTGTTGGATACTTAAAAATAAAATTTATTTTTTAACCCCTTAATTGTGTCTCAATTTTTCAATAAAAATCGCTATTTTTCAAAATGAAACTATTAATACGAACAGTGGAAATATAATTTACTTTAGTAATTGTACATGACAAAGTAATGTAATATGTAACTATAGCAACAAGTAACATATCGTTCACTATTATATTCTTTAACGTAGTTACATACTCGTGGGCATCAGAACCTGATGTCACGGCAAAAGTACACGGTAGAGTGTAACCATAAACCAGGTGCCCTCATAAATATACTTGTAGATTTTTTTTCCCCGTTACAAAGTTAAAAGCTCCTAACTCAATGAACAAAAGTTACCTTGCTTGTGTAGAACAGGACACATATTTGCTTACACAAAAAAAGGATGATATAGCACTGAAAATGTTCTGTGAAAAAAATAATAACGAACTTAGGGGAAGCAAAAAAAGAAAGGGGGTTCAAAAATTCCCCTCATCCTCTATAAAATTTAATATGAACTTCAAAATTGATGACTTGCGCTCATGGCAATCGTGTTCTGTGGCTTTTGTTTCAACAACCCCTTTCATTACACGTGTATATAGCCGCTCAAGTTGTGGTACACCATACTCTTCTGTGCGCTCCAGTAGGCGCAGCTTCAAAGACTCTAACTGACCTGAAATAATTTCTGCATCTCTCATCCCCGACTCCTCCGGACAACCATCTCCAGCAACATGTTCGGAATCCTCTGCTCTCTTTTCCATTTTCTACGCAATTTTCTACACCTACTGATACTTCGTCAGGTTCAAGATTCGCTGATGCCCTAGTTGGTATGATGTCTGTGGACTTAGTTGGCTCTGGCTCTGCCAGCCGTGACTTGTCCTCTTCCATGGCTGCGACAGCAGTAGCACCTGCAAAGTTGCGATGTTATTCTGAACCACGGCACAGATGCCAGTAGAAAGATTTTACATATCTGAATTGGGAAGCACATTCCGTTCATCAGATAACCTAAGTTCATATATCACATTAACAAAAATATAACAGAACATGACGGTTTTCCACGCAAGCACAAGACAATGGTAAAAGAAATCCTGCCTACAAGACAAATAGTAAAAGAAATCCCGCCTAATCTCTGCGATTGTATGCATCAAAATCACCCACCAAATATAAAGAGGAGTCACATTTATCTCTACCTACTTTATAGATTACTGATAACTCCTCTTAACTAACTCATGGATGGCACGACTTGAAACAACCAGCCAAAAAGGCCTACCTGCATCCTCATCCAAAATTTTCTTTGGTCGCTTCAATACTTCATAACTTTGACATAAATTCACTTCTGGCTGAACGTTGAAGTCGCAGCACTCATTCTTGTCGTAGCTGCCTGCTGTAAAACTGGTATTGCTGGGAGCGCCAAGCCTGCAATATCATCTGGCAAACGTACTGGCCCTCCTTGTGCAGCAATCTTGTCACAAAAAGCAACAAGCGCTGGGTCCATCTGTGATAGCATTCCATGAACCTGAAATGAAATCCAGACAACTTGAGGACTCACATTACAATTGTCAGTTAAAAGTTCAGCTGAAGAAAGGTTGTGGCACGTACAGCATCCCGAAGCTCATGAGCTCTACTAACAATCCTAGCACCATTATAGTCATCTCCATTATAAGCCTGGAAGAGCAAAAATACAGAAGCCAAATGATAACAAATGCAAGAGGAAATTCTGTACTCCATATTGAATTACACAAAGAAAATGAAAAAACACTTAAGCATGAGCTTGAAAGAAAAATAAAAGGGTGTACTCCGTATTGAATTATACAAAGAAAATGAAAAAGCACTTAAACATGAGCTTGAAAAAAAAAAGAAAACGGCCTCAAATTCAAATGAAAGATAGAAAAACAAATGCCTAATATTTAACGTCACCATAATTCAGTATTTAGTTTCAGTCAAATACCAAAAATTACCTTTGCATTGGCCACAATGAGATCAACATCCTGCACAAATGTTGAGCATGTATGATACGTCCCAGAATCTACACGTTGTAAAATAGTAGCCACGTCCATAGGTTTCTGAACAATGGTATGATAATTTGGTGCATCTTCATCCATGACTGGATAGTGAAATGCACTAAAGCGTTTATCATATAAAATTCTGCATAAAGATTCATTAAAAAGTCACTCAGAATGCTACACTTTGTATGTTGAATTCAACCTCAGATGCAATAATAAATACCAAACTGCACTGTAATTGCTCCTCATTTATGCATGAGATTTTCACCAGATGGAAGTAACAATAGAGACACCACATGGAAGTAAATCACTATCGTTTCCCACGGCGATTTTTCATTATGAAAATATATCAGGAACTGAAGTGACAACTAATTTATTATATCAGAAAGAAAAAAAATAAACGATGTAGCTTCAATCATGTTGGCCAATAAATTGATACAAAAGCATTTCTGGATCAAAGAAAAAAACTTATGTTGATTCTTTAAACCTCATATAAGAAAGCTACTGCAATTCAGGGCCTTCTCCCAACTATTCGAGGAATGCAATAAAATATAAATGTGAGACATCTTCAATCCAACAGGGCTAATCTACACCTGGTATAATTTGCAAGTTCCTCTTCCCAATAAAGATCTCACAATAAAAAACTTGCAGAAACTAAAAAGAAGCAAAGGGAATAGCAAATACATGAGCAAAACACACCAATCACCAGGATATAAAAAGAATGAAAGCCCAGTTGCTTGGTCCCTTTTGAAAGAATAATGATGATAACAATATCATGTAGAAATACCAGTAATTATGCATTTTAATCACTCATTTGCAGTTTTCCGATTTGGGCAGGAACCAACTCACCGATTGCAAACATCTCGCAGACACATCCTAAGTCGGCGAAGAGCGTGCTGCTCTGCTTCTGCCTTGGCTTTCAACTCAGAAATTTTTGGACCAGTCATGGCCTTTGGTGCCTTAGGGAGTTCAGAATGTTTATTCACTTCATTGGATTTGCTTGTCATTTCATCGGATGAAACAGAGAAGACAGCTTGGAGAAGTCTCTCAATGAGCAGTAACCTATCCTCTCTGTCCGGTTTTACCAATTCATAACTGAATATGGAAATGATAAAAAAAACAGAAAAGACAACTCTTGCACTGTTTTTTTCTTCTCAATAAGAAATTACATTAATGACTAAACTAACTCTGTAATGTAACACAAAACACTAAAAACTTGGACAAAAAACAACGAGCAAAGATATAAGAATTTGATTCTGAACTATCTCCTTGAAGAGGGTGCCTAGGTTGTTCACAGGGAACAGCTAACATGGTTGATCCAAAAAATGTGCCCCATACTGATGAGTGCAGGACAAAAGCTAATTGGTGGGAAAATATGTGGCTGAAGACCTATCATGTCCAGGCTGCATTTGATATGTGGGTCGTTCATCTTCATCACAATCTTCGGAGTTTTAGCCCCATTAAGTAAAATTTTACTAACTCAGATGGAAGGGTCCTATGCATCTATGGACTCACCATCATCAACCATCCTATTTCAGTTACCTCTGGTCTCAACCCTGTCTGACCACTGTCTAGCCCTACTCAACTAAGAGAGATGGCTAAGTTGCTCATTCACAAAACAACAGCCTAATGATAATGATTTTCCTATTCTGACTCATTATCTCAGTTCAATCAAACAGATAGTATACGAAAGATTACACTAGTAATTTCAAGTTACAACAAATATGCATATACTTTTTTTAACATGTATAACTTCAAGAGTTGTAATTCATAGTCAGATGATCATTATCATAGCTGTTAAGAGTATATTTGCTCTCTGTTTTTAAGTGTTAATATTAGTCTTCATACTATAGAGGGTAGTTTAGTCATTCTAGATTAGTTTTTATTTTTGTCTTTGCAAACCCTCACTTAAGTGAAGGGCAATTAGGACTTTTCTTTCTTTAGTTTTCTGGATTGATCTCTCTTAATGTGAGGATCGTTCCCCTTTTTGTGTGTGATTCCATCCTGAGAAATAGAGTGCTCATCATTTTCTATTGTCCAGAACCCTAGTTCTGATTTTGCTATCAATAGCAACACAAACTAATCTAGGTACTTTCATCAACATTCATATAAAAATAAATGAGGAAGCAAAATGGCATGCATGCAGAGGCAGATACTAACCTAAGTACCTTCATCAACATTAATATGAAAATAAACGAGGAAGCACAATGGCATGCATGCAAAGGTAGATATAATTACGGGTAAAATAATTATATTAAGGGCCAGAGCTGCAATAAACTAAGAGCCCTCAAATGGGTGGCAGAAATAAATCATGGAAATAGGGAAATCAAGAAAGTGGACTTGATTTCCACATGTCTGAATTGTTGGCGCTGGATGTGGCTTCTGCAATTTGTAAAACAGGATCATATTTCCAAAACTTTTCCAACTTCAAAAGTCATAATAATATAAAAATTTAGAGCCCTGCACAGCTTGGAACCCGAAGTTAATGCTACCCTTTGTCATAGGTGATACATGCCCCCACTTAAAAGATTCATGTTTCTTGTCAATTGAGTGGACAACAAATTGGTTTACCAATTAACATGAAAGACTGGTTTGAGTCTTTTGTGTTGATTTTGTGAGGTTTGCAAGATGCTGATGAAATGTTTGACAGAAATGACCCTAACACTGATATAAGACCGTTTCCAAGAAATGAATTATAACCGCCAACCGGGGAAACATGTCCAACCATTTCCATTTGAATATGAAATCAGTTCATTTTTCCTAGAAATGGGCTCATTTCCATTGATGTCTTGCACAGCTAAGGAAACTATTCAAGAATGGAAGAAACTAAGGTTTTAGCAGAAACTTCGAACTCAAAAATAATAGCAAAGACTGATGAAAGATACAGTTCTAGTATCCAAACATATCATCATAAGAAGTGACATGATGCATCATCACCCAGTTGGGTAGGATAGTGGGCCATGGGGATGAACAGGTGGAAGAAGTGGTTCACATCTGCCAAAGATCCCTAACCTTTTGATATAATTGCCTTTTGACTCGGAAAACACCAAACCATAATCAAGTAGCACCTTTTCCAAGAGGTGGGTAGCATGGATACTAAGCCTCCACTCTCGCATGTTTCGTGCCATCTCTTTTATAAAAGGCAGCATATCTTTTCTTATTACATCCAACAAAGTTCTCTTAGGTCTCCCTTTTCCTCTTTTGGCCTCCTCTACTTCTTCCAACTCAGGAAACCCCCAATACTTGACTAAAAAAGATTGAAGCTTTAGTTATGTTAAGAATTGGTTTAGAAAGATATCTAAGCCATAAGGTATTGCTTCTGAGATATATCAAAGCAAAGCTGCAGACAAACAGAAGACAGCAATATACCACATATTCTGTAACCAAAGCAAAAGTAAATCAATATATTCAACAGGATATCAGATGGCATTAAGGAAATACATAAAAAAAAGTTAATACAACAAATAGATAAATAAATTCAAATGGTAAAGCATACACATTACGGAGGGCAAATACACAAGAAGCTTCTTCATCCATGTCACTGAGTGGCATCATCGATGTTCCAAGCAAGAGTATGGGAGAGTCTGATGGTAGATCCTCAAGAAGGCTCAAAAGAACGGCTTTAAGTTGCTCATGTGCCTGTTATCATGCACGCATAGAGAATGAGAAAGTGCTATCACTTGTCAAAGATCCATACAAGTTCATTGTGTACCCTTTAACTAAAAAAGTTACTTGGGTTACTCAATTGTTAAATGTGCTTTGCTGACCACATCAACAGCAACATGCTATGAGTATTGGTATTCACTCAAACCAATTCCACACCCACCCAATCCAACCACCATAAAACTTTATTTTGAAGAATATAAGCTTCTCAGGAAAAAAGGAAAAAGAACAAAGATCCAGAAAAAAAGAGAACAGCATTCCTCTCAATAAAAAATATCCACCTATCAATACTCCATAGGTAGCATTCAATCAATTTTTTTCACATTTTTTTATCCATCAATTTACATTAATCATTCTTTTGTGGTAAGAGTAAGAAATTTTGTAAAACATCACCTCAACCTATCCCGCATCAGATGTTTCCACCTCAGTTCTGACTTTGACCCAAAAGCTAAGCTTAAAAATTGACCACATGATTATCTAGTCCACTCAAGACCACTTTTTATGTTCCATCATCCAATATCATGACCAAGTTATACTTACAGTTTCCCACCAAAGTTGAAACTGGGGTAAATAAAGAATAGAGGGAATAGTTCTCCTTGCTTCACAAAATATATGCACCAACGCCTCTTCTGGGGTCTTTGCACTTGGATCAGAAAGAAGAGATGGTAAACCAAGGGAATAAACGGGAAATTTCTCCAGCTCATGCAAAACTGCAGGTCCCACATGATCCTGTGAAACTAAAGCAGTAAGTAGAATTCAGAATGCAGACTAAGTTTTGACCAACAATCCATAGTGAAAGGCTATGTGATAATTACCAAGCCAACACCATCAGCACCGCATATCAGAAGTCGAGGCCTAAATACGAGAGAAACTGCAGAACCATAGGTTAACAGAGGCAACTTCTTCACATCCGCAGCAATAAGAGAAGGAAAATTTTCTGATATAACATCCAAGATCTTCTTCAGGTGTCTCTGTAGACAAGGAGCAACAACTGATGATAATGGCCTTGAGTGCACAATGGACCCTCTATGAGCAGCAGGAGTTATTGTACACATGGCCTCAAGAAAATGATATTTCTCAACCTTAACTGAATCTACATCTATAATAAACTTCTCATCACTAGTGTACACTTGAGGGTATTTCTCACGAAAAGCCCGAATTGCAGCTTCTGTACAAAGGGCTTTTAGATCTGCACCACAATAACCAACACATCTAGCAGCCAGTTCCGCCTTTAACTCTTTTGAAGGAGGTTCCTTCCATTTCCTTGTGTGAATGTCTAATATCTCAGCTCTAGCATCACAACCAGGCAAAGGGAAAATAAATTCACGATCAAATCTTCCAGGCCGACGAAGAGCTCCATCAATAGCATCGATCCTATTTGTGGCCCCAATCAAAACAACTTGTCCACGTGAATCAAGACCGTCCATTAAAGCAAGTAAAGTTGAAACTATGGAGTTGTGAATCTGTTCTTGCTTGCTAGACCTAACAGGAGCAAGGCCATCTATTTCATCAAAGAAAATAATTGACGGCTGATTCCTTTGAGCTTCCTCAAAAAGCAGTTTCAACTGTCTTTCTGCCTCACCAACCCATTTACTCAGCACATCAGCTCCCTTACGCATGTAAAAGCTAACTTTCTGACCAGCTTTTGATGCAGCACAAGCCAATGCTCTAGCAATAAGAGTTTTTCCTGTGCCCGGGGGACCACACAACAAAACACCCCTTGGAGGGGTAATGTGATAGTTTGCAAAGAAATCTGGATATAGTAATGGAAAAAATACCATCTCCTTTAAAGCATCAATATATTCTGCAAGCCCTCCTATATCCTCAAAACTGACACTGTCATCTACCTGTATAGGTTGAATATCAGCCCCTCCTTTTGAACTTGGTCCAGCAGTTTGAACACCAGTGACCAGAGAACCAAGAGAATCTCCCTGGTGGCTCCAACCAGATGCTGCAACATTCAACCCCCAATTTGACGTCCCGTGCATGTCCAATCCACCAAAAAGCCATGGTGGTCCACCTCGACTCCCAACCCGTCCCCAGGAAGGACCAGGACCTTGATCTAATTCATCTACTAGAAGGGAATCATCAGAATCCTCAGCTCTTGTCATCCGGTGACGCTTGTGGACTCGCGAGCCCCCCTTTCTTACATCACGATTACTCTTAGCACCCATCCCTTGGTGCAGCACCCTTCCAGGAGACTGCTGGATTGGTTTTCCTTCCTTCTCTGAATAAAATCTGCGAACTTCTGAACGATTGCGGAGATCATATCGTCGCCTCCCCTCCTGTTCTTCCTCTTCCCCGTCTTCATCATCTCCATCATCCTCTCCTTCATCCCCACCCTCTTCCTCGTCCTCACCTTCAGCCTCAGCTTCACCCTCATCCCCTTCATCCCCATCCTCAACCTCATTTCCGTTCTCTGTCTCATCTTGACCAGTTTGCTCATCAGATGTGCCTTGCCCATCAACAAAATCTTTAAGTGACTCTTGCTTATCTTCTGCTCTTGATCGCCGAGGACGAAGTCCTTCACGCCGTGGAGTAGGGCTATTGTTCTGTAGTTTCTTTTTACGCATTGACAGTACTTCATCATCCTGGCTAGCACTGTTGTCATGCTTAGTCTTGGAAGCCCGGCGGTACCTGGGTCTCTGCACCCAATTTCATAATCTATCAGTTTTGAAGGTTTAGTTGATTACATGAAGTCTAAAATACTTGAACACTGCGTAGGAGAATAATTACCATTAAATCATCATCCATTTCAGAGCTGTCTGTTTCATAATCTTCCAAATTGAAAGAAATCTTCCTTTTTCTAGTAGAACGGCGAAGGTTTGTCGCAACTGGCTACAATCAGGAAAAAATCATTCACAAGCTGTAGTTGCAAGATAGCATTTACAAACATCTCTCCAAGTTCTTATTATAAAAACTTATAAACATTCATAAAATGAATCTGTGTGAAAAAAACAAGCTCCACGCAAGCAAAAAAAAGAAAAAGCTGCTCAACAAAATCTTCATAGTGACTAGCGCACCAGGTCATTTATAGCATTGCCTTTAATACTCACAAAAGACAACAACAATCAGACCAAAGAAATGCAAAAGAGACGATTCAACATTCTTAGGAACAAACATGGCATAATAACATCAAATAATGCTTACATTATAATTCCAAATTGTCATAGCATCAACTCTCGACATAAAATATGCTGACACCATAGCAAATATTAACAAATGAATCTTAGGAAAAGTAAAAAATGCCTAATGACTAATTAGCACAAGCTTGGATAGATTATACCACCTTTTTTATTACATTTTCAACTATTAAACATAGTATCAGTAGTTTGCCCAAATGCAAAGCAAGCATATCAAACAGTAAGTAAATTTTACGGTTTCTCCACGGACAGGAATTCATGATATGGGTTTTGGCACTGTCTCAATGGGCATCCAACCAAGAAAATAGAAGGCAAAAAATTGTTGTTTCAGTATCCTTTCAATAGCGGCTGCATTGACGGGCACAGATGACCATATGTGTGAACTTACACATGGTGCACGATAGTTGGTTTATGTTTTTAGTGTAGAACTTCTAAATTGGCATTCTTATAATTTATTTTTATAGGATACAATTATAACAACATTCTCTGGACATGATAGTTCATTTCTTTTCATTCTATTCTATTTATTCTCACTCATCACTATTTCCTTCCACAAGTATGATTTTCTTGCTTTCATTTATAACATTAGATCAACTATATGAAAAACCTGGATGCTCGTATATATTCTAAAATTTTATTTCTGTATCGAATTCTATTGAATTGTTAAAATGTAATTATTTGATTAAAAAAAAGTGCTCTTCTTCCTCTTACAGAACAGACTGCTCAAAGGGACTCCATGTTTAACAAACTAGAACGAGAACAAATATCAAAGGGTTTTCTTCCGAACTTCTACACTAAGAAATGAAGCACATACATTTGAAGCAGGACTTCTCACAGGGAGGCGGCCAGGACGCAACAATTTGGCAATCTGAGATGCTGCAGTTCGCTTCTTGGACTTTGCTTTCCTCCGTATAGGCTGGTAGTATAGGTAGGATCTACTGTAGATAGTCGGTCTCCGCCGAAGCCGGTCACTAGTCCGCAGAGGCCTGCTAGCAGGCCCATCTGCATCTGTATGTTTAGAATCCATCAAGGACTGTGGCAGTTACTTGCCCAGCATCTAGTCCATTCTGGCAGTTTGGCTTTGGAGAAAATTTAAGCTTCCAAAGCATCACAAAATAAGAATTAGGATAGAAGCAAATAATAACATCACATCAGAATCAAATATAATAATATACCTGCAACTTGAACAATAAATTGTCAAGAAGAAAAGAGTATTGGTAATTGAATTTGAAATCACAATTGCATAGAATTACCTATCAGAGACTATCACATTTTACAGCCAATGGCTCTACAACATCTATTACACATTATACACCTCAGATTCACCAAGTAAAAAATAAATGTGATCATATTTGGACCTTCAAAACATAATACAGTGGTGATGGGTTTGCAGTATCTAGAGAATAGAAAAAGAACGAAATTAACCTCTTAAGATAAAGCCGAGTGAAATACTACTGCTACATCATCCTCATTATCACCGCATTATAGTTATGTTGGCCAGTAACATGAATCCTATTAGACCATCCAATTCTATCATTCTCAATATCGCTACCAGTAACACTACATGCAATTAAAATAAATGGCAAGTAAATGAGAAAAGAAATACCCCAGCGTACTTATTTGTTCATAAATTCTCACAATAAACAAGAAATAGGTAGCCAAATTATGTTAAACTAGTTACAAAGGCTACCGATCACTGGGTGACCCATCCATTACGCACGGACAGAACCTTCTCAGTGCCAAATAACCCAAGCATCAGAAAGCTATGAGCTCCCAGACACGTCACAATGCTTTCGTCTTTGTCAGCTACAGAGCATGTAAAGAAAGTAAGCAACCCTAACTCGAACACAATCCAACAAAAGCTCTAACGGGCACCCAAGATAATACATATAAACAATCTCTACAGACTAAAACATATGCAAGGAACAGAATTTCTTCATGTCAAAACCAAAAAACAGAGTGTCCAGTAATCAAACTCAGGTAGAACTTGTCAAATCATCGACTAACCTACCTTCAGAAGGAAATGCACAAGCGGATTCAAAAAAGTGCACGATTTGGTGTAAAACAGGCGCATAAATAGGCCCAGTAGGTGAAATTGATAAATAAATAAAAACAGAGGACAATCTGTACAACGGGAGAGGAAGAGAGAAACGAGCAAACCTAGAATCACCATGAAAGCCTGCAAGTCGGCGTGTCCGTACAGTGGGGAGGGAGTGCGGCCAGAAGGAAGGTATCCGGAGAATCGGGCGGAAACGGAGGCGACGAAGGGGCGGGGAAGATTCGATGCTTGGGTGCTGCCTGCTCGGCTTTTGCTTCGGCTTTGGAGGTCTGGGGGAAGAGAGCGAGAAAAGACTTGAGAGCGGCGGGGGGTCTGCACGGCACGTGACAAGGGCAACTGCACGTGATAAGGGAGTGCCCAGGTGGGCTCCGACGGCTGGGCACCTGACTTCGATATCTTGAGGCCCACGTGCCAACTGAGTACTGGCGAAGAGGAGCGTGTTTCTGGGACCGTGGGCAAGGTTGCCCAACCTCCGGATTTCTCTGTTTAATTTTTTAAAAATTATATAAATAATATTAAAAATAATAATTAATAAAATAATAAAGGGTTAAAAATATTTATTATAATGATGTTAATTTTTACGAAGCAAATGTCAGGGGCTAATGCCTATATGGCTGTTTTTAAAAAAATTTAGATTAATTTAAATTCTAATGTTATAAAGGACAAAATCAATGCCCTTAATAGTTTAAATTGATTTTGTCTTTTAAAAAAAATAAATTTAAATTTAAATTTTTTATTGTAATTTAGTCCTTCATACCTTCGTTATGACGAAATCAACTCTCTTGTACCCACCTCTCTCTCCCTCTCGTTGTCTCTTCCCCACCTCATCTCTCTCTCTCCTCCCCGCCCTATCTCTCTCCCTCTCTCTCTATCTCCTCTTTTCACAAAAATCGGCCTATGATCTTCCACACGTCCAGCTTATGCTCTAGTGATCCCACACTCATTGCTACCTCTATTGATCTATGGGATAACATAAAGATGACTATTATACGAGGCAAGATTGTTATAACATGGTGTAATGTTAGTAACTCGTATATGCGATAGTATTTTATTATTACATGTAAATATATTCTACCACGCAATGATTTAGAGAAAATGACCTATTAGCCCAAGGGCGCGTATGAGGCAACTTTAGTAAATATATCTTAATTATATTATAATATTTTTTTATTTATTATTTATATGACTTATTTTTATTTTTTTGTAGTTTAGTTTAGTGCAACAAACATATACACATTCCACAATCAATCATCATGCACCATGAAGATGTCCTTCGTAGCTTATTACTACTTCAATTGGTTATTATGGACATACATAGACATTATCCTACCAACAAGGCAGCCAAGACACCATCGAAGCATGCTTCATACACGGATTTTTCATCTTCATATGCAACAACCTTCTCTCCTCCTTTATTTTCACAAGCTTTAGTTTTCCATGATAGTCCATGTCCATCATCTCCCACTGCTTGTGCAGATGTAGCCCATCCTCAACTAATTGAGATGTCAATTATTTTGAGAGTATATACTAGATAACAATGGGCAACTCATGCGGATCTTATCTCATTATCTTCATAGGTGTGTTTGGGTGAGTCATCCATTATTCATACAAACCATGAGGACCTAGTAGAGCAGCTTCACATCTAAGGGCATGGTCAAGGTCAAGGTCATGAGGTAGGAGAGGTAAAGCTAATTAAAGTTGTCGTATATTTTTTCAAATGTATAAAGTGTAAACTTCTTTTGTAAACCCCACATTTTAAGATCATTTTATCTAATTTATATGTGTTTCATAGACATTCCAATTACTCGATGTGTGGCTATCCATGTGCTTTATATTTTGTTTTCACAAGGGTTTGTTTCGAAGTTAAATGAATCTTTAAAAAAAAATTAATTTTGTCCCTTAAAAAGACGAAATAAGCAAAAACTATATATATTTGCTGAAGTAGGGGAAGGAACTACTCTAAAAATTTTTTAAAAAATCTATGCTGGATGGCGCCTGCAAGGCAAAAATCAACACCATTTTAGTAAATATTTTCATCTCTTCGCTATTTTGGTCTTTTTTTAATATTATTTATATAATTTTTCTTTTTTAAAATAAAATTTTAAGTTAGATTTTAATTAAATTAAAAAATTATCCATTTTTACACGAGTATGGTTTACCGAAAGGACGAAATCACCAAAGCATGGTGATTTACGATTTCATCCTATTCAAGTAATCTTTGTACAGCCCCCTTCCCCACCCTATCTCATGGGTGATCTAGGTACCTCTTCCCTGTCCTCACGCTACCTCTGTTTCCTCTTCGATCCTCCCTTCTAACTTGTCCACAACGAGTATGAAAGTCCTGCCATCTTTGCCTTGAACGTAATCTACTTGTTGATCTTTTTTCTCTTTTCTCTTTTCTCCTTCATCATTCCGAGCATTACATTTATTACTATCATTATCTTGTTTCCTCAATGACAAATGAAACTTTGCATTTGCATGCTGAGCCTTGTGCTTGCGAGGAAACAGGATAATGCTTGAAATGATGAAGGAGAAAGGACAAAAAATATCAGCAAGTAGATTATGTTCAAGGCAAGGAAGGCGGGACTTTTATGCTTGCCTATGGACAAGTTGACTGGGACAAAATCAAAAGGGAGGTCCTTTTCGTAGAGGAGACAAAGACGACATGAGGAGATAGAAGAGATGGGGCCGATCAAAGAGGAGATAGAGGCAGCATGAGGAGAGGGAAGAGGCAATCAAATCACCCACGAGATGGGGTGGGGGTAAAAGACTCCGTATTTCATCCTTCTCACCATTAAATGATGATTTCTAATCAATAAATAATGATTTTTTATTTTGTCATAAATCACCATTTAATGGTGATTTTGTCCTTTCAAAGGATGAAATCACAATCGTGATTTTGTCATTTGCAAGGACAAAATCTCAATTAAATGGTGACTTCGTCCTTGTAAAGGATAGAAAGGACAAAATCACTATAACTAAATCACCAAAAAAAAAGTCACGCAGCGCTACTACATAGTAAAAAGCAACACCATTTTGGTAAATATTTTTATCTCTCTACTATTTTAATAATTTTTTTAATATTATTTATTTAATTTTCCCTTTTATCATCTCTCGCAAATGAATTGCATTACATGGAATCAAAAGAATTGTTTGCTTAAAAAAATTTACTCCTCTACTCTTCATTAGCTGTCTAATTTTTTTTAAAATCCAATAATAATTATCTTATCTTATGTTTTTCTTTGCTATAGTACAAATAAATTAAATTTTAATATTATATTTTTAAAATATATATAATTACTATGGAACAGAGAAAGCAAAAGGTATTTAATTTATTGAAAAATGAGTGCTAAGGATAGTGGCCATTAGGAACGGTTTAGGTGGCAATAGTCCAACTCCGTTTTTCCTTGATATTTTGGATCCAATAAGTTTAAAAAAATTAAGAATAACACATGAATTACAAGAATGACACTTTTTTTTATTAATAACATCTTTTTGTCTATCTCTTCTTCCTCCCTCCCACGTGATTTGTCATTGCCACCATTGGGCCTCTGCCATCCTTCCCATTTTTGGCCTTCCTCCTCCCAAATCTAGGCAAAGCCATCGAAGGCAACCTAGCTTTGAAATCTACACTTTTGCATTCATCGTTGTCTCAAACACTAGTTGTTGAAGAGAAGAATAGTAAATATTTTACACATAGAAACAAGTAGGAAATATCATTCAAAATTCCTCTCCCTTCGTCACTGTCTCTACCACTAGCCTAGAATTGGAGGGCATTTTGGTCTAATGAAGGTATTTGTCCTTGTCACGTTTAAAAAATATGGGCTGGAGAATGGAATTACCACTAATTAAGCACTTTGTTTGTCCTTAAAACTTATTGCCCCTTACTTTCGCAAGTGAAAGACAAAAACACTATATATTATGTATTTCAACTTTATTCTTCATGACCCATAGGTTCTTAATAAGATTAAGATAAAAAATAATACTCCCTCCTAAATCAATAGCTCTGTTTGACAAAAAAGTTTGTTCGATATTAATAGTTTTGTTTGGTTCAATTTAAGAAGTTAGGTACTTAAAAAAGAGTATCATGGGCTTATTTTTAGGTTTTACCATTCAATAAAAACTACTATTTTTATAAATGTAGTTATTGATATAGGACAGAGGTAGGGGTACTAATGAGCCGAGTCGAGTTGAGTTTTTGCCTCATATAGCTTGAACTCAAAGTCAGAGTATTTGGCTCGAAGTCGACTTGAGGCTCGAATGAGCTCAAGTTTAATAGCTTGAACTCAACTTGAACCAAAAACATGAGTTCAAGCTCGAACTCAAACTCATTCTATTACAATGGTAATCTCAGTTCAAATTGAGCTCGATCTGCATATAAAAATAAACCTAATTTGAATTCGATTTTTCAAACCAATATTCAATTAACAAATCAATCACATAAAATGAGTTGCTCACTTTAAAATTATATGAAAAATTACAAATAAAAGTTAATGTGTTAAGAGCAAACTTGCTCAAAGCCTCAAACTAGGTTGCACTCGAGCTTTAGTTGCTCCCAACTCTCCAATACATATAATATCAAAATGTCATTATTGATTGAGCATGTATGAAAATATAATAACTAATTGTATAATCAATGTTATCGATTCTTTAGGATTTTATTTTTAGGTTATGATTATCCTCAATTTTGGTCTCAGTACATGGCGATACGTCTTCGGTATGTTTACATCTCATCCTTCATATAATGATTATCAAGTAAATCATATTATATTGGCAACAAGAAACTTAGAGTCTCACTGTCTTTAACCCGTCCTAAATAAATATAATTTGCCTTTATCTTATGAAATAAAAAGAGACTCCACGAGTCAATGCTAAATACCTTTTAAGAAATTATTGTAAAATTTTAATTTCTAAGGATTCCAGCATTAGTCTCTATATAAAATTTTAAAAATATATATGGTAGACAATAATACCAATACATTTTTGTCTTACGACTGACATATAGTTTGATATGTAGTATAAACTATAGTATATCCTATTTTTTACTAATTGTACTATATATGTATATACTTTATCAAATCAAATTTCTATGATACATCTAAATTTCAACATATATCACATGTAGACATGTATGTATTATGTGTCTTTAAAATTTTAACTTATCCATCTCTCTCTCTATGCATATATACACACCCAATATATAGACATTATATATATTATAATGTATAAAATATAAATTTATTGTTTATGTATTTTGGGATTGATACTTGTGCATATTTATAGAGTCCTGTTTATATGAGCCCGGGCCCATATATCTCTATGTGAGCCCGGGCTCTATGGGCCATCGGATTTACATATGGCGGCCCATATTACTCATTGGTTTATAATACTCATAAAACTCATAAATATTATGGGCCATCGGATGTAAATCCAACGGCCCATAGAGCCCGGGCTCACATAAGCATATATGAGCCCGGGCTCATATAAACTTTTTCCATATTTATATATAGGTTAATATATTTTTATGTATATTATAAAATATCTTTATAACCTTCATTCAAGTTTGAGTCAAGAACAAGTTAAGTTTGAGCCTAGTTCGAGTTTTATTTGAGTCGAGTCGAGTTGAACCAAGTTATGCTCAAGCTCAACTTAAATATGTTCAAGTTCGAGTTGAGTTTGATCTAAGTTGGTTCGAGTCAAGTCATATTCGAGTCGAGTCGAGACACCCTTGCTCGACGAGCTAGCTCGGCTCGTTAGCACTCCTTGATGGAGGGAATAATAATTTGAGGGTAATTTAATTTTTTCCCTATCTCAAGATTATGTTTTATATACATAAATGAACACTACCATTGTGGGTTTTACTATTGCACAAGAACATTTATTCATAACCTATGTCCAACAGCATAACCTTTGGGCAAGAGTAATCCACAATATCAAATAACAATAGAAAACTAAAATTATACATGCGATATATTTGTTCTTTATTATTAATACTATTTTCTTATTAGTAGGTTCTATTAGTAAGCAGTTTATGTAAATGAGTTTGTCAGGTTTTGAAAGCCTAAAGGCCACTTTCATGTGAATGGGAATCTTACATGTGAATTAGTTAAATAGAGAATGAATAATCCTACATCGCTTGAAAGATGGAACTTGAGTGGGTATATAAGGTCTAGGTTTTGCCTTAGAGATAGGCCCTTGGGTCACCCTACTTTTCCTATTTACCTAGGTGGGTTAACCCACACTCGTGCGTGTCGCAACCACTATCGGCCATTCCGAGTTGGATTAAAAAGAAAATTATTTTTTCAACTAATTCTTTTGATTTTTTCTTAAGCCAAAATAGGTCCAGTTTTTACTTCCCAAATGTGTCCCTTAACGAGCAAGCAGGGCAAGGATTCTTCAACAAGATTTCTTTTGTGTTCTATAAAATACTAAAAATTTATTTTTTGCATAATCCTTTATTGGATTTTTCTTGCATCCTTTGTTAGAGTAATTAGACAGTTGTGGTTTGTTGCATGCGTTGTTTTTAAAAGTGCTCCTATAGCATGTGATAGATCAAATTATCCTAAGAGATAAACGTCCAAAAGATCCAAATCATACTTGGGAGAGCATAAATCTATCTTAAGGACAAAGTTTACAACACTCAATTTGATCTTCAAGTTTTTGACTTTTTATAAGTTTTTTCAATTGTAATCATATAAGGTACGAAAATAACATTAATAAATATAGGAAAGATGAAGTACTATTTATAACATAGTCCAATTTTAAGGTCTCATATACTCCATATGTCTAATATTAATAGTTCAATTTGAAAACAAAATTGTCCCATAATATTAGCTTTATTTAGCTCAATTTAAGTGGGTAGGTACTTGAAAAAAGCATTTCTAATGCTTAGTTTTCATTCTCTTAACTACGAGTCCAACCATTCAATAAAAATTGTTATTTGTCCAAATAGAGCTATTAATATGGGACGGATAGAGAATATTTAGAACCCAACACAACACTCCCTCTATCCCATATTAATAGCCTCATTTGACTCAATTTAAGCAGGTGGGTACATAAAAATACATCTCAGAAGCTTATTTTATATTCTCTTAGATAGGAGTCTCACTATTCAATAAAAATTACTTACTTTTTTTCTAAATAAAACTATTAATATGAGTCAAAAGGAATATAATTTTATCTCTAAACCTCTTTAACATCAAGAACATACCAAGTTTTCTCCACTTCAATCATCAACTCAACTCCATGAAAAAGTGGTGTTATGATTCCTCCTTTGTGACTTCCCCTATACTTAAACTTTTCTAATTCAAAAAAGCCCATCAAATTAGATATTGAGTATACAGTTAAACATTAAACTCAAACAGGAGGACGTGTAACATTTTAGCTTAAAGAAACAAGACCTTTTTCCTTTTAAGACCAGTTCAAACCAGATCATCAATTTTTAACCCTAAAATGTTAGGACAAATAGACACACATAAGATATAAACTCCCTCTGTCATATATTAATAGCTACATTTAGAAAAATAATAGTTTTTATTAAACTGTGTAAGAAAAGGGAATATAAGCTTATGATACTTTTTTTTAACTATTTAATCACTTAAATTGAACAAAATCGAGCTATTAATATAGAACAATTTTTTTTACTAAATGGAGCTATTAATTTGAGATGGAGGGAGTACAACTTAAGATGAACTACTTTAGCCGATGTTGGGTAACAGTTTTTTGCATCAAGGATGGCTCCAACGACCATAATCAAGAAGCCTTATTGCATGACCACATCAATTATGTGTCACAAATGTTTAGGGTTATTATTTTGGCAAATGAAGTATCATTCTCCAATCGAGATGTAGCTCGTATGAATGTTCATTTAAGCCACACACTACTTAGCAATATCACTAAATATGCGGCAATTGCTCCTTGTCATCCCACGATAAAACTCATGAATCAAAATAATCAATCAATATGTGTGTCTTTGAACATATTGTATTAATTAAAATATACTCTCTCTATCCTAAATTAATAGTTTCATTAGGCAAAAAAATTTGTTCCTTATTAATAGCTCGAATTTGTTAAATTTAAGTAGTTGGGTACTTTAATAAAGTATTATAAGCTTATTTTTCCTTCTTTTAATTGTGTGTTTTACCCTTCAATAAAAATCACTATTTTTCTAAATGTAGTTATTAATATAAAATGGGCGGAGTACATGTTTTGTCAATACTCTTCATTTGTATGAGCCGACAAGATGGATATTGCCACATCATTGACCCTATCATGTACATAAAATTTATAAAAATAAACATAGGAGTTTAAACCATATTTTTAATATTCTGACCTCAATTTACAATGTTTAATGTCTCTTTTATTAAACAATAAGTCTGAGAAAAAAAGTCGACAAACCTTTAAAAAATTATTTACTTCAGTACTTCTTTTTATCCACATACAGAAATGGTTCTCAAAAAAGAATATTATATTAATCATGTATTTTTCTTTGAGAATATAACTTATTTTCATTATGTTATGTCATTTTTTTTAGCAAAATGGTATGACATATTAACAAATAGACTTATATCTTTTCGTTATATTGTTGTGAAAGTTATACCTTCTCTCTAGAGACTCGTATCTTAATACCTATTATTTGACATAGGACGAAAAAATATGTCAATTAGTTCATAGGAATCAATAATTCCAAGCCATCTCAAAGTATTAATGGTCCACGAATGGCATGTACCAATAGGCAACGATAGATGAAGGTGTTAAACGATACATGATTCCTTTTTTTTTTCCTACTTTGAACCGTTGCAACACACAATTCTAAAATAAATAATTACAACACTTACTAGGAAGCCTCATCAGATTATATAACCGCTCGATCATCTTTATCTTACAATAACCCGTGACGCAGTTAAAAAATTTGCCACATGCTCCAGCTTCTACACAAAGAATGAAAAAATAACAAGTATGCCAACTTGTTGCCAGTTTTCTAACATCCCGCGGCTTTTAAGAATTTATCGTACGGGCTCGAAGGTGGTAGTCTGAAAGACTGCTCATACTCGGTGGAGCACCTTAGTGTTCCACCAACTCGGATTTGCTCAGCATCAACCATCTTTGACTGCTCAAAGAGCTGAATTTTTATCTGTAAGATGTCACCCAAAAAAGGAAATTTTAAACAGAAATAAGCTCAGATTAGGGAACAATATCGTGAGCATATATATCCGTGAAAACTAGAAAACTCCCTTACCTTGGGAGAAGAGGTAATGCCATTCTCAAGGCTCAAAGTCTCATTCTGATACTTCATACTTAGAAGTGCAGACATTTTCTGCTGCTTCCCAATCACAAGAGCTTCACATTGACTTTTCATTTGGTCATACGGTACAGGAGTTGTAGAGATAGGAAAGCTAGCCACTTGTCGGGCCGTTTCAAGGACCTGTAAACCTCTTGTAAGTACCCAACATAAACTATTGTCATTACCCCTATACTTTGAGTGATTCGGATACTTAAATATACATTTTCTTAGTTATTCTCAATTTGTATAGCCCTGTTGTGTATCTTAATGTTGGCAATTAATTTAGTAGAATGTAGAATAATAATTAAAAGACACGGTTTAGATGAAACACATATAAAATCAATCATTTGTGAAACTATGGCAAATTTGTACAACAATCATTCGTAATGTAAATTGATTGCATAGAGGTAATTGAACAGGTTAAAGACATTTACTGAGTCAATAAGTTGGTTGGCACTCAAGATATCAAGCGCGTTCACAGTGACAGATGTTTTGCGACCTGAGTGACTGCCAACTACTTCCTGAAATGCTTCATCTTCATTGAATGAACCTGGGTGCATAATCTGTAAAATAAAATAATAGTTGGTTATGCGTAATAACTTAAGGGCATTGCTTTATTACCGAAATACATAGAGACACAGCAACAAGACTATTGAGAAAACCTCATCAAATGACTGGAACTCCTGATGAGCAAGTGGAGAACATGGTCGTGGTGTCTCCATGAACAATGGAGGACCAAGTGGATATGCATCATCTGGTAAAAATTCCTGGTGAAGCTGTTCCCTTAAAGCAAGCTCCTCTTCCTGAAACATCCAAAATGTCCTGTTAAGGCACAAGGAGAAAGATTGCTAGTTTTTCAAAATGTCCCACAAAATTAACTGGCCAATGTATTTATTTCTTAGAAAGTCAAATTGTGCAAGTGTTATGCATTGATATATATATTTTTCTTTTTTGCCCAAAAAAACCATCATAAGCATCTATTGAGCTTTATATTCATAAAATCCATTCCAAAATATGAAAAAAAATCCGTTTATCACTTTTATTTTATTATAACCATTAGTCATTTTGAGCTGTCACAAGTTAATTTCAATGAATTGCTCTGCAATGTATGCAGGAAGCATGCTGATCATCCCCACGGTTGTTTTTAGTGAGAATTAGTTCCCTGATTACTTTGGCTTCAATCACATTTTTACAAGTGTGCACCAGGAACTTGTGCATAACTAGGGTCACTAGACCTGATGGGAAAGGAGGACCTGTAGGCGTTGTTATTGAATAACCTGAGAATTAATAAAATATAGACCATGATGTTAATTTTGAACATTGTAGCACCCAGGCATAGAATATCTTCTTCAATAGGCATTGAACCGTTTGAAGATGATTTTGCTGACGGAGATTATAAACAGCACTGGGATATTAATTCCAAGACTTGTGGATCTTAAAATAAGCAAATAAACAAGCTGATTACGACCATGCAGGAAGAATTTTGAAGAGAAAATATAGAAGAAAGAGTACAGAAGTACAAAAATTCACTAGAATATTTTATTACTCGATCAGGCATAACATTAAGTATAGAACGACCTTTCCATTCCAACTCCTACTTACTTTAGGACTCCTGATATTAGATTCCTTTATCCAAACCAAAAGCCATTATAGGAAACTTACAAATGAAAATATGTTCCCTTAATTAGTAAAACTTCTAACAAAAATTGTCTTTCCTAAATTAAGAACACCCTCTAAATACCACTTCTAATTGTTGTACAATTGACGTACAAACGGACTTCAAATAATCCTCTAATGATGTTGTATGACTCTAACCAAACAAGTGTTTGCATCTGATGCAGTCTCTGGAAATTACAGAAAAAACACTGACTTCTCCAGAAATTAAAAAATCTCCCCAGCCACACTGACTTCTCTGCTTCTATATGCTCAGCACCCCAGCCACAAAGGCAATATCCAAGAAAATCCTTATCCTTATGATTTAGCAGTCCATTCAAAACCCCTCAACCTCAGGACAATCAACCAGTATACAAGTAGACAACACAGCACACATTAACCAATAAACCATGAGTCATTGATGAATATGTCATGGACCACTATGCCATATGCACAAAAAAGGAAGTCCAATCAGAGAGAGAACAGATCCAACTTCAGTAGATAAGTCAGGGGCTCAAGGTGGATTACAACTGTTTAACAGGTTTGAACAGACTGCCAAGAGTGTACCACTGGACCAAGGTACATAATAAATTACATGACAGAAGAAATATAATTTTTTTTTTATCACTGTAATAGTACAATAGATGTGAATAAATAAAGTATTTTCAAAAGTATTTGAAAAGTTACATAACTTTACCTCGGACAGTTTCCCACATGCTTTCAGGAAGTGGGATATAATAGTTTCTTTCAACTGCAAATTGTCAACTTCTATTGCTGAAAGAGATTTTATAGCAGCAGCTTCATCAACCACTGATCCATAAGTTATAATCTCGCCACCAGATTTCGTATAAACAGCCACAAGTCTTCTATCCTCAATTAAATGAAGAAAAGGATCAACCTGTACAAGAATAAATCTGAAGAAGATAAAACCTAAAAATATTTTTTGTTCAAAATGACGCAGAATCAAGACTTCTTAACAAAGGTTGTGTTATATACCAACCGTATCATCTGTAAGCATTTTCTTTATAGAAGGGATAAAATATTGAAAATTTCTGGCCTTCGCTGAAAATATAAGCATTGAAGACGCCAATGTGAAGAGTGACCTTCGATGACAGGGCTGCAGACCACCTAAACATAGTACAAAAGAGTACATAAGAAGAAAAAGCCTCATAAATAAAACGAACATGTAGCACACTCTAACATATCTTCATATCCATGCAATTTTAAACTATTACTCCGTCCCATATTAATTGTCCACATTTGAAAAAAAATGTGATATTTAAGGAAGCCAATTTATTAACCTTTTAACTCCATCCACTGATCCTTTTTACTCAATCCACTTATTACTATGAGAAAGGTAACATGAAATAGGACAATTAATATGGGACAAGTGTCTTTTCAAATCCAGACAACTAATATGGGACAGAGGGAGTATGAAGTCTAAAAGATTGTGTCAACTGATAGTAGCTAACATTGCAAACTCCAGAGTTCGTTCAATGGCAATGATAAGGATATAGACCAGAATCAATCAATATGCAGCTATATTCCATGCAACAGACTGCAGCATAAACAGGGGAATTTTACTTTTCTTTTCTCAGGCACTATTAAATTTCAAAGGAAAAGGAATGTCCAATAGCTCATACGCTTCACCTGCAAGGTAAGAAAAGGATTTAAAAGTCCAGTATCTTTTGTGTAGCAAGTTAAACAGGGCATCTCAAGATGTTCCCAAAGAAGTCAGATGTTTGTTGTAGCCCGGTGGCTACTAGGGAGGTTAGGGGCTAAATGTAGGGGAAAGGGGAGAGAGAGATTGAAGAGAAAGAGAGACTAACTTAACTAGATACTGGATTCTCAATGCATAAATTATGTTGAATATAAGAGACTATATAAATAGGCTTCAAAGCCTTACTTTAAATAGACTTTACTCGAACTAGGAAATAAAGGACTACTAGGATACTACATTAAATAGAACATTCTTCAATTAAACCTAATCAAACTAGGAAAGCATTATAAAATCCTAAGTGGCTAGGGAGAGGGAAGCAAGTGGGCTGATGTATGTGGGCCCCATTTGAGTGGTCCGTATGGATCATAACAGTGTTGTACTTGCCCAATGCCCAACTGGTTTCCCCACTACCTAATAAGCCCTACCATTCAAGAGGAAACAAAATGCCGAAGCATTTATGTTCTCATCAAACATAGCGAGTGCATAGGATAATTTTGACTGAAAGATTCTTGAAAATAAAAGACACCAAAGCAATCAATTTCTCAAAATTTTATACAAAACTAATACAAGATAAATACAAGAAAATATAAATTTTGACTTACTGTCTCCATTGAGTGACACACTTGTGAGAGTTAAAGCAAGCTGGAATGACCGCACTAGGGCAATATGGCTTGATGCCTGACATCACAACTCAAATGTGTCATGCAAACACTAGATGTAGAACTCATATTCCTCACATACTGTGTATATTCTATATACTCATTTATCATTTTTACATGTGGTGGACAAGTGACACTGTTCATTATAGTCCTCGTGGAATTCTATGTCAAGATATTTAGTTATGTAATTTCCGTATCGTTTGATGAGTATTGTAATAAAAGGCGTAAATTGAATTAGTGTTATTTGGACACTCATTGATTATTTGAATTGATGACTATGGGCAATAACTGATAAAGAACAAAAATTGCCCACAAAACAGAAACGAATTTCATGCCTCTATTTGCTATAAACATTATGTTGAAAGTCGGGGTGTGACAACTTACATAATATACATGAAACAAAAATGCAAAACGGACAAGCAACAAATTTTCACCTTGGCTTGTGAATACATTAATGCGATCTTAAAACTGTGAGCCATTGCCTCAAAATTTGCAGGAGTGTTTCCAGCTATTGTTGCTTGAGCCCATATTGATGAAAGAAGCAGTCCTACCTGGTGACTGTTCAACCTAAGAGGAGGTTGATCCTGAAGATTGTGAAGAACCGTTTACAACCAGTATGATAAACATTTATTCAAAGTTGCAGGTAAAAAAATAAAGAGTTACAATTAAAGAAGGAAAGAGAAATTTGCTGTTGCAAAATTTTACCTCAACTTTTTGCCCTGACTGGGGTTTCAGCACTGCATCTTCAGCATCAGCATTGCCTTTTTCTTGGACAGAAAAGCTCCTTGCTACCTTCTCTATAGTGGCGGTAGAAGAGAAACCCGACAGTGATATTGAAAGAGTCCTCAATGGATTACTGCCCTTTGAAACTACTGGGTACTGTGAATCTGACCAAGGGCAGACAAGTGATGGCACAAGCACTGCAGAGAGAACACGATGAGCCCCCACCCGCGTTTCATGATCTGGATGTGTCATTGCCAGGAGTAATTGAAGAAATAAAGCATCTGGAAACGCCTGAGAAGTAGACATATAAACATGCAAGTCAATTTTTAAAAGATCTATGTATTGCACACAAACGTCAAAGCTATAAAACAAAACTTGCCTTCTTATGGTATGCGACATTAGGAATGGATGACACAATCAGTGCAGTTCGATAAACAGAAGAAACAGTAGTTCTGGCTACAATAGGACTTGCAGGGAGGTTTTCTAGCACTACAGCCATCATATCAAGAATGGGCCCAACATCCCCAACCTGTTATCCAATAATGTCAGCCTTTGCATCAACTTAATCAAATGTACCATTTCATACAACATAAAAAGGCATAAAAAACTCTATAAAGCTCTCTTTCTATGAAAATATTATGTCACATATGAAAAAGAAGTCAATAACGAAGGCAAAAACCTTTTTTGAAAGATGTACAAGGCAATCCTCCAGTGCCAAATGCAGAGTTGCATTTGTCTTAATTGTGTCATCACCAATGTCTGATGCTTCAACAGAACACTGCATGCATTTACGCAAAAGTTTCATAAGATCACTTATAGCACCAATAATAGCCACGGAAGATTGTTGCTTTGAATGTTGGGCAAGATGCGTGGTAACTCGGATGATATCAATTTGCATATTAGGTTGTTTGATAACATTTTTGTGATCCAGGTGTTTCACTAAGATAGATAACAACAAATGAGTGTTCTCCCCTGCATGTTGAGTGAATATAATTATACTCAAGCTCATCAAGTAAATTTCAAAAAAAGCAAAGAGGTTAAAAGATCAACCAGAGGATAAACCTGTTTTTTCCATCAGCAACTGCAAGTCAGACAAGACAAGGCGAGCAAGTCCTTTCTCAAGAGACCAATGATTTCCCATGTCAAAATAACGAAGCATAGGTTCCAAAACCCGACGGATAGTAGTTGCTTCCTTAGCCAACCCGGCTATATTGTGCAAACAAATCTTAGACCAATATGAAGGACATTTAGAAGTATCTCTGTCAAAAACAGTAAAGTGGTTCAAGTGATCTGCAGCAAAAAAATTTATGGACTGCACAGAACGCGTGCATCAGTAGAAAAAAAGCCAAACCTGTGGCCAACCTCACAGACGCATGCATGAAGGCACACACTAGAATTCACACACACAGGGAGAGAGATTCTAAGTACGAGATCTTACATTGTGCCATCAAATTCAATTTTGGTATTCACAAAATCTGATTCAACATCTTGATTTGACATATCTGAGAAACCATCATAATTGTCCAAGGTTGCTGACATAATCTGGATCAAATCAGCAAAAGGAATTTCTTGATCAGTTATTGTACCACCATACTTGTCAGTTCTCAGTAGTAACAATAACAAGCACCGACCAATTGACTGTAATAATCATTAAAATCATGACCACGCACAAAAGCCTCCAATATTACAGAACAGTAGTTCAAAGCAATGGCAAAGTAAGAAGACTCGATTGGGAGACCCCATGGAGTGTTGCTAAAAACTCTGTTGCCGTTCTCAAGGGCTCTCTCCATCATTTGCAAAGTGAAACAAACTATAAGAGAGCAATTTTCTCTCTTTTCAATTAACTAACTTGCTTATGACCAACAGTTAGTTATTTTTAGTCCCTAAATAACTTTTTAAACTGAGGTCAATGGTGAAAAAAAATATAAGACTAATGATATTTATGACAAATAACTGAACATCATGCCCTAGAGAAGAGTAATAGTTGCCAGGATGAATGACTAGAAAATAATTGCATAACTCTAAGAAAAATATCCATATTTTTATGCGAATCGTGATCAGCTGGTGAAGCTTCACCAGCGGCTAGCCAATCAAATTTTCAAAACACGTGATATCACGTGACCGCATATCTCCCAATTTGCACATGCTGTTATAAATGCACATGTTCTGAAAAATTGATTGGATGAGCTTGCTTCACCAGCCAATCACGGCTCTTTTTATGCTTGGTGTATAGGCAAATGTAATCTCACAAACAATGAGAATAAATAAATTAACTAAAACTTACATCATCAAAGTCCATTGAGATATGGGAAAACTCGCCCATAAACCAAACCTATTGATTAAGATGAGATATTAATATGCATTAGAAATTCATCAATAACCATTCAAATTAGAAACAGACATCATGACTAATAAGGTGCAGAAAGCAGCTATATACACTATACCATAAACGAAAGAGCCTGCAGCCCTGCTGACCGTAGACGTAGTGCTCTTTCATCATCTCCTATTTCTTGAGCCATTTGACAAAGCTTTGGGATGAGGCCTTCTAAATTAAACATGTATGTGCCATCTGTCTACTTTAACCAGACACAATAAAACAGTATTCAGGAAATTTCGCTACTCACACAAGTTCCATTTTATAAATTCAGATCTAAGTGGACATTTGCTGTGAAATTAATTAAAAGTTAATAAAGGTAAATACAATTTGCACATATTACTGACAGAAAACACTTGTGAATTTCAGAATAAAATTAGACCTGTCTATCTATAAAGTCAACAAGGGTTTGGCATCCTTGTATGAGCATTTCATCCTGACGAGTTTGCTCCAAAAGTGTTCTCACAACGCACAATAGACTACTAGCAAATAGAGGCCTAAAGCAGAAGCAAAAAATTAATTCTGATGATGAACAACATTCATGCTACATAAACACTTTAATTTATACATGTTCTATGGAGTGCATAGTAACGGTTAGAAACAAAGTTGGCTCAAAAGCTCAATTTGTAAAGGAACAACCCAAACATGTACATGAAGCCCACATATGCAGATGCAAACAAAAAGACAAATTATAACAAATGCAGGTCCTTGCACATGCACAGAAAAGGAAGAGGCTGAGTGGCGATCGAAACCAAGGCCTCCTGGCTTTGACACCATATTAGAAACCAATTTGCCCAAAAAACAAGCCGTTAAAGAATGGCTCAACAATGTATATCAAGCCCACATATGGAGATGGAGACAAACATACAAATTATACAACAGTAACTATATGTAGCACCATATATAGGCCAATCAACTCTTTAAGAATATCACAAAAGAACCCTCTTCATGTCATATTTTTTAAAAGTACTCCCTAAAATTAGTCTCGCCAACTCATAATCAAATTCAATAAATGAATTGGACCAATATTTTCACACCCACCTTTTCTATTTCCCACCCCAAAATCCCACCTCACTTCACATAAAAACTTTGTTTCCGATCTTCCTTTTCCCCTACTATTAAACCCTTAGCAGCTGGAGGAGGAGAATGGGCAAGGCAGCTCCTCAGCTTTGGCGGACAACCAAGGCAAGCATAGAGGCAAGTGTGCGCATTGGCAGTCTAACTTGCGGAAGTTCTACTCGGAGTGGGACTTGATGGTGGGTTGGGCACCATCAGCACAAGAGTCCTCTGCATACGGGATGGATGTGAAGATTCCTACTTGGAGTAGAAATTGGATGCAAGGCCAGACTCGTGGGAACATGCAAGCAGCCACGCCCAAACATACAATTAGCAGGCTTTGCGCAAGACCGATGACTGAGCACATGCTGATAAAGGCTTGGCTGGTTGCTAGTTCGTTGGCAAGTGTCCTAACACGACTAGGACTGTCCACGAAGGCCTAGTGCAAGTGGGAAACCTAGTGGTAGCGCTTGCTTGTGAGTAGATTGCTCAAGATGACCAAATCCTAGTGGAACTTGAACTCCATTCAAGGTGGATACAAGGTGGACTTTGCTGAGGCAAGAGGCATGCAAACTGAGGACTTTGAGCCAAAGTAAGAGGCCCAAAGGCTACTGGATGAAGGCGGGACTCTTGAAGGAGGGTGCAAGTTGATTCCTAGCTAGGCTAGGACTCCAGATAGATGTCTTGCATGGGACTGTGTGCAAGTTTCCTCATTGTAACAAGCAGGGTTACTTGGGTTACAACTTTGTAAAGGGACAACGAATTCTAGTAGTATTATCTTACCCGAACCCTCGCCTCTATATAACTGGTGGATACACTTTCTGAGAGGGCATTCAGCCATGGAACAGTAATCACAATTCAGTAAGAGAGAGCTGAGAGACGAGTTGGACAGGGGACAAGTTCGCATGGGAATAGTCGTCTGCAAGTGCAGGTTGGTTACTCTAGTTTAGGAGCAAAAGAGAGGGCTTTGTTTGTTGTAATTTCAAGCATTGGTTGCTAGAATAAAAGATTTTGAGGCAGAGATTCTTTTTCCTATCTCTTTCCTACATGTTAGCATGCGAAACATTGGGTGAATGCCTGGCAAAAGCGAAGCAGACAGGTTAATGTTTACACAGTGCAACCAGACCATCACAGGGAAGACTTGCATCCAAGGGTTTGTGCCTGTGACACCTACTCTATACAACCCACTTCCCACCCCCTCTTGCTAGATCTCCTCCCCATCTGCCACCTCCTCCTACTCCTTCCTCTTCTACTTCTCCTCCTCCTCCTCCTTTTCCTCCTCCCTTTTCTAGCAACCTGATTGTGGTGGGTCAGGTTTCCATAAGTGAAAAAATAGGAGATGAAGGAGATGGAGAAGAGGAATAAGAAGAAGAAGGGGGAGGAGGAGGAGATGGAGAAGAGGAATAAGAAGAAGAAGGGGGAGGAGGAGGAGATGGAGAAGAGGAATAAGAAGAAGAAGGGGGAGGAGGAGGAGGAGATGGAGAAGAGGAATAAGAAGAAGAAGGGGGAGGAGAAGGAGATGGAGAAGAGGAATAAGAAGAAGAAGGGGGAGGAGAAGGAGATGGAGAAGAGGAATAAGTAGGAGGGGATGGAGGAGGAGGAAGTGGAGGTAGAGGTGGTAGCGGGCGAAGGAGGAGGTGATGGTAGAGGAGGGGGTAGAAGAACAAAACAAGTCTTGGGGGTGAGGGGCCAGGCGGTGGGAAGAGAAGATTTTCAAATGAATTTATCAAAATACATTCCGTCCATCATAAAGTAGGATAAATTCATACACAACTAAGGCTATGTTTTGTGCATAAAAGAAAAAAACCCCAGTGACATTTCAGGCAAAGAAGTGTCATCCCAAAAGGCAGGACATAGACGTATGCAGACATGGACAATTGTATGTCCGTGATTGCATACGCCTATTAGGACCGATAAAAAAAATGGTTGCCCGAGTCCGTGTCGTCCTAGACATAAAAATGTCCACACTATTTAAATATGAATGCGAACTCAGACAGACTACTAGACTATGGACGTCAATGAACATCCCTAGATATTGATGATAACACTGGATAAACTATATCAAATGAATTTGATAAGAATTAGATTTTTTATATTAATTAATTTAGTTTCCTCATATGACAACCTTGCGAATGAAGACAAAGATAGAGTACGTTTGGGGAATTTTCAATGTATCTTGCTTACTATATGTGCTTTTATTAGAGAAAGTTCTACTTCAACAAAATCTCACTATGAATGTATTTTCCCTTATGTAAAGATTGCACTGTAGGCACATAGCATAGCATAAGCAGAAGCTAACATGATCATTGGATGTATTCACCTATAACTAGGTTTGTTTCTTGTGCTGCTACTAACCCCAACGATCCGCAAGACATGATGAGGTATATATCTAGGCATTAGAACTTGCAAGATTCTCTTGCAAGGATTGAGCTTTGTTGACATAGAATATAAAGTGGTGTACACTGAATTATTATATTCTCTACATTTCTAATCCAACAATTTGATCTTTTTTTTATTGGTTGTACATATATTGTATACTTGTGAAAAAAAAATCCATATGACGCTTCTAGGCCAGAAATACGTGCATGTTACAAGAAGAAGGTGAACATGTACGTCACCAAAACTGCTCTTAAATAGGAAGAAGGGTGCACTCCGCAACACAAAGTCCCTAAACATCGTCATCCTCTCGAACCTGCAGCCTAATAATAAATCTATGAGATTTAGAGTCAATGTTGCAATATATAGTGTATTAAGGCCGCTATAGTGTGCTAATAATTATATATGCATATCATTTATGTTCATTATAATCTTGGAAGCATGTATTGTGATTGTAGCATGCAAAGGAAACCTCTCTTTGTAATTTATGCTCAATATCTCTAATCTGATTATTTTTCTTAACTAATATGTATTTACATGAGCGTGCATTTTTTGCTACTATATACAACAAATAAGAGACGGCAAGCAAGGTCGGAGCCAGGGGGCTAGAAGGGGTCATGACCCCCTTGGTTCCAGAGATTTCACTATAGGTCTGTTTATAATATTGAGCTTTTTTGCCAAGACATAATAGCTTAAATTGTAGATGGCCCCCCTAATTTTTTTGCAATAATATATGGCCCCCCTTAGGTATGTTTCAGGCTCTGTCCCTGAAGGCAAGGATTAAAAGCAGCTCAGTTTGACAATTCTACTATTTCAGGAATGAATCAGATTGTCATCTACCAAGAAGAAAAAAAACAGATTGTCATCTAATCAATAAATTTGTCAGTTGGAAGCATAAAATTACCAACCACTGATATAATTCCAAGATGAAAAAGGCAATTTTTTCAAAGGTCATAGCCACAGACCAGTTAGGTGTTTCTGTTTTGTTAGTTAACCACTTCTAGTAAAAGCTTCAGCTGTTAGAAAAGAGATAACATTTATATTTATATTAACATACTACCACTTCCCCACACGTCCAAGCACCACACACAAAGCTTTGCACGTGACATACAAATGGGGCACACATCCGTGTCTACCAGGACCAGAACCAAGGGATTTGCCCTGACTCCGTGTAAGTTAACCAGTTTCTCCTAAAAGTTAAAGCTACTAGGGGAGGAATAAAATATATATTTATACTAATACGTTAACATTAAACCAAGAATGCAAAACCAACACCCATCAAAAGGAGTCAATGGGCCATATGAACAACAACCAATAGTAAAAGTTAGCCACATTGTACTGTATATCATACAGAAGTGTGCCCTTGTCCATGCATATAGTTTCCGGAATTTAAGAAGTATTGACACTGGAATAAACTATTCTCTTCAGCTTAACTTTGGCCAATCTGCATATAAGTATAACGATTCCCAACCACAAATTGGATCAAAATAGATTGAAGAAAAATTAACACATGATAATACACATTGAAAATTGAAAAGAGATTAGGAACATGAAGGAATCAGGATGTCATACAAAGGTACCTAAAAACAGAACCGACACAAAGATTAAAATGTTTAATTCACAACTTACATCTGCTCCTTACATGTGGCTAACAGTTTCCTATATATGCAGACAACAATTTTTGCTTGACAGAAGTGTTCACTTCTCAATTCCTTGTAGCATCTCTGCTCTAGGTATTTGGTAATCTGATGGTAAAGAAAGAAAAAGTAAATCCAACTAACAAATCATAGCCCTAAAATTGAATAAAAGAAAATGGATACCACATAAATGAACAACTATTTCTCATACTCCTTCTTAATTAATGGCATCATCTTCTTACATTTATTAACTTATTAACCAGTCATATAGAGCACCAGAAAGAAAGTAGATATGTTTATCTTTACGTGATTCTTATATTTTAAAATGATCAGGAATGTGGAATTCCCAACCTTTGCCTGGGACAATGGCCACAAGGTCAGAGCCGACTGAACAATATCTATATAATATAACGAAACACCATGAGAAAAGCATCTATTTTTAGGAATATTTATTTTTCTTGATTAAAGAAGGGAACTTGCAAAATTCCAACAAAAAATCTTCTGCAATAAAACCTACAAGAAGAACAAATTTTCTAACACCATCAGCATCTGCTCATCTAGTGCATTGATGCAGAAGTGATGCTGCTAGTCTACAATGTATTTCCGTTTTTTCTCCTACATAGAACAATTTTGAAACCTAATATCTGTATTTTCTTTAACAATTTTTGTAAATAAATGCTCAAATTAATTTTATTAACATAAAAAAAGTTTAATGCAAGGTCAATTTTTAGTATTAGTTCAAAATTCAACTCACGCTGCAAAATTTACAAAGATGATAAAAATTACCTTAGGGATACGCAACTGGTTTTTGGAAGCATATTCACATAACTTGCTTATCTTCCTGTCATCTGGTTCCCCTTCCTGATGATGCAGAATAAAAACTATTAGAAGAATAAAACATTAAACAAGAAAAAGAAAGAAGTTACCCCAATATATGAGACTGGAATTTAAAATAAAAAATAAGTGACTGCTTTAGAAGTGTAAATTTCCAAGAGGAAGCTCAAAGTACTTCACAAAATACGTGGAACCAAACCATCAAGTGCTAAGTTAACATCATTCAGTCTCACACAACATTGCACCAGTATGTCACGGGAACAATGAATTGGCAATCATGAAAATATGTGAATTCTGGGAAATATTGTCAACATCTACATATAACAAAAGCTTTTTACCAGATTCAATGTAGCTCCTAGTCGTTGACAGATAGATAGAGACTCCAACACGTGCATAAAAAGTTATAGGATTAACTCCACATGAAAAACATACAAAATAGTAACCCATAATTAAACGAATCTCTAATACATACACAAACAAATTTGCCACTGAAAATAAAAAGACATGTTATTCTAGCATATATTCAGTGATCACAAATCTCACAGACCAATTGAACTTCAAAAATTCAAACAACAAAGTTTCCCTGGACAGTACAACAGCTAAATAGCTATGTACAATGAAATATGTACATCCACCGAGATGACCGGTTTCAGATAATATCTGAAATTCACCTGAGACCGCGGGAAGATATCGGCAAGGAGCTTCTTGTATCGCTTCACGGGCTGCCTGGATCGCGCCCGCATAGAGGGGCAGAAGAAACACAGATTGCCACAGAGCGGCAACACCCGCCTCGACATAACCCCCATTTTCAATACAGCCCAGCACTCACCACCCCGCTGTCCACACAAAATTACACTGATTTTCTAAACAAAAACCCAAACTCCTCCGCCCAATACAAGCCAAGATAAGTAGATAACTAGAATTGCCCAGCACTTCAAGAGACCAAATACAGTGGACGGATCAAACTGCCACTTTCACAAGCATCCCTCGGGATCAAAGCAAATCACTGAAACCAGAGAAATTTGGCTCAATTGGCAACAGAAAAATTCTCCTGAATGCCAAATTCTAACCTCTGCTGAAGAAATTGGAGAGAATAAAAAAGAACTGATAAATGCAAGAATCCTGCCGATCGGAATTCGATTGATTTGATCTCAATCCCAGTAAAAACAAAAAACAAAAACGAATTTGGAGGAAGAAATTTAGGCGTTAATAGCCTCCGGACAGGAGGCGGATGCAGGAATCGGCCAGGCGTATACATTTTTCCATTTCGTGAGAGGAGTATTTATAAATATTTGACAAAAATAGGACGAAGAAATGGTAATGAGAAGAAATAAAAAAAGTTCTGATAAATTCTACCGCCCTTTTACGTGCGCCTGCATTTATCACCCTTCCGTGTACCCACTGAATGTGGGCCCCAGAAGTGGACCGCTTGAATGATGCCGGTGTGACGGTTAGAATTTAAAGGGAGAGACCGAAGGGCCCTACATATATAAAGGTGGGGCCAGATCCTAAAGCTCCAAAAATGCTAACCTTAATATGATGTTGTGTTATGAGATAACGGTTTGCATTAAGAAAATAATATTTTCTCGTCTCATATTAATAATTATATTTAATATAATAATATTATTTAGTAAACTATAAAACGTTAAGAAAAGAGAAAATAAATTTATGATTTTTTTTAGAATGTGGCTATTCAAACACCAATTTTTTCCCGGTATCCTCAATTTCTCTTAAACCCCACCCTCTTTTATTAAAATTTCCCTCATCCCCCGTCGTTACCCCACTTCCCCATTTTTCTCCCCACTTCCCCTTTTTCTCCAGTGTAAAATTAATCGTCGATGCCAGTGTCAATATTGGAGATATTTTTGTCGTTGTAATATGTTGCCTACCGCGGTTGCTTGTTGTGGCTGCGGCCAGCCAGATCTAGCCGGTGTGGCAACGGCCAAATCTAGTTGGTCGCGGTACTAGCTATGGCCAGATTTGGCATGTTGTGGGTGACTGGCCAACGGCCAGCACTATGGCTGGCTAGATTTGGCATTGTCAGATCTGGCTGGCTGCCAGCACTATGGTCGGCTAGACGCCAACACCGTGGCCAACGTCACAATGCTCACTGCAATCATCATCACCAGAGTTATCGCCGGAGCGGCGGTCGAAACTGTCGCCAGAGAAGAAAAAGAAGATAGGGTTTACATGTTGGTGAAATATGAGAAAAGGGATGGGAAACAATGGGGAACGAAGTAAAAAAAAAACAATTTCTCACTTTAGTTGGAAGACAGAGGGAAAAAATTGGGGTCTAAATAACCACATTCCTTTTTTTGAAGTACTAAACCACTTCAATTGAACAAAATAGAACTATTAATATAAAAGATATTTTTTTTGTTAAATAGAGCTATTAATTTAGGATGGAGGAAATATTTCTTGAACAAATTTGGCTAACAAAATCCTCTAATTGAGCTATTAATGTAGAACAAACTTTTGCCAAACAGAAGAATAATGTGTATCACTAGGATATATTTGTGAGTCCTATGTTAAAATAAAGTAGTGGTGCATATATATATATATATATATATAAGCCAAGATGGATCTCGTCAATCTACCACCGCCATCAACCACTTACCGCTCATCCTCTGCCTCAAGCTAAGATTTTCTATATGAAGTTGAATATGCCCCTTCCCAAGTCCTAGCCACCCATTTTCCTGTCGTCAATCCTTACCAAGTTTTTGAGTTAAGTAAAGAGTCATACACCGTAAAAAGCCTAAAAAAAATTTTTGGTGCTAAAACTCCTTCTGTGTTCAAAGAGTATGTCCAAGCTTCCTCTTTCTCCCAGCAGGTCCTAAGGACTCCTTCCTCCCCATTACTCTGCCTACCAGCCTCCATCAGCAATGGCAAATTGAAGGATATACTCATCTCCATCTTGGGGCCGTCAAAGTTGCCCTCACCTTCCATGCCCAACCAGGGATGGAAATTGCCAGCAATCTCGCTCTCCTGGACACCTGGTTCCTCACATACAACCAGAGTGTCTTAGCCACTATCCAAGTTACTTTGAATGCTGGTACTATTTTCCTTACGTTGTATTCCAACTACAACATCTCCTTGCAAGACCCATTTTTGTTTAACTCTCTTTTTGCCCAAGTTCAATTCTCTGACCTAAACATGAGACCCGACGCCATCGCCACCACGCTCCACTCTCAACTTGCCTTCCGCCTCCAAAACCATGCTATAAATCTTCCAACCACAGGTCTCCACTAGTCAGCCGATGCTCTCATGCTGAAGATTGGCCCCCAGGGTGTTCATTGCACCTATATTCCCAAACAACTTTCTAATGAGCGACTCCAGCAGATACTCTTAGCCAAGTGGATCACAGCATACGAGACTTTTCTGCAAACCACTAAGTCTTATGCTAATACCTCTCCTACCTTCACCAAAAAAGTTGATGGAACTGTTGAAACTCAGTTCCCAACCCTGAATTCAGACAATGAGGTTTTCTCCATGCCTTTGCCAGAAGTCAACACCATTGAGGCAGTTGCACAACCAACATCTCACATCTGGTGGAATATTTGCAATTGTAACCACTGCCTAGATTACCAGTTCAACATGCAACATTATGATCCAAATAAAAAAGCTTGAAGAAGGAAAAATTCCTCACAATAGCAGCTAAAAAGATGATATGAAGCAGGCGATTCCAAGGTTGATCTCTTAGGAGAACCCTCTGGGAAATTTGACTATTATGTTCTATACCTCAGAAGAAAAGAGCCCAACAATTTATGTGGTTATACCAAGGCGCAGCATGCCCTTGAAGATAGAGATCCATGCTTACCGAGTGTGCGAACTCATACTGCTATTGAAAATCATGTTCCCCGTATTTTCATGTTTGCACCAGAGTTCCCTTCTCCCAAAGATTATGAAGATCTAAACAAGTGTGTCAAACATATATGGAAGATCTCAATACCGGCAGGCCAAGCCCCTGACGGACTGCCTAGACATATCTTTGCCGCAGAAGCTGCCCTAAACTGGCAGGCTGCAAATGCAGTTGCTCAAAACAAGGCTCTTTCAAAGCTCCTCACTGAACAACAAAAGCTCACAACACTGGTTACTCCAAACTCCAGCCTTTTGCTCAAGCTTCGAGCAAAGATCGATGGCCTGCACCAGGAACTTCTTCAGATTGCTTCCAAAAGTCAGAATTTCTCTATTACCTCCAGACTTATTTTCCCGAAGGATGTATAAAAAAGACTTCCTTCTTTTCCATATATATATATATATAGAGACACACACACACACAATGGGTTCTAGTGCCTGTGCTTTTTTAAAGAGAAACAACAATTTCTATAAACAATAGATCCTCTTCTACAAAGCACCATAGCCAATTCTTAAATTTGCGAAGCTACAAGTCTGTCTTTTTTTTTTGTGTAAATCAAATAGAGGCCTTTATCAACTATTTTAACAACACAGATGCAATTTTTAAATAAAATGATAAGGATTCTCATTAATCCCTCGGTCCAGCTTTATTAGTCTAGATTAAAAAACGAAAATTGAAGCAAGATGGAGGGAGTATTCTATTGTGGGGCATGGACTTATTAGCCATAATAAATGAGATGAAAAGTTTGGTGCTTTATCAATGGATAACACCTACAAACTCCATAAATTTTCCTCAAAAGTCAAAAGATCACAATTTAGTAAGAGGGGTATACCTTAGACGAAGGGTTGTCTGTTTCAAATTCATATGCCTTGAATCTCAATTCAGGTGAATTTGAGCTTCGTTTAATAATAAGAGATGGAAAAATGGAGAAGTTGGTGAACACGAGAATCAATGCAACTATTCCTTCAACACACTGTCTAATTCAGATTCATTGCCAAATCTCCCAAAAGAGTCAAGTTAAATTTGGCACTGTTTTAGTGGTGAATCCACTTCTCCGCTGAGACTTGAGAAATGATCAAACAAACATGATTTATCAATTCAACCCTAAATTTTGAATGAATTGAACCCTGTGAATTGACAAGCAAACAACCCCTACGCTCTTTGTTGTACAAGTCAATAACGGCTTCAGTCTACTCTTTCAAGATCAAATCACATTGACATAAAGCATGTGAAAGTACTTAAGTCTTGCCTATAAAAATAAAAAAATAACTTAAATAATAAAAGACAAATTTGGTCACCGAATCCAATGGTTCCCGGTTTCCCCTCTAGATGTCCACTAGTCATAGTAGTGGGCGGTGAGGAAAATAATTTTTATACAAAGTATTCAACACATTAGTACATAGACATTATCCTAGCAAAAATAAAAGATGTTTTTTTATAATAAAAAAAGAGGGGAAAAAAAAGAAACATAGACACTAATATAGGTTGAACTGCAGGCACTCTGCCCTATGGTACACCACCACACACTACCTTTTCCCAATTAAATAACTCTAACTTTGATCTTGCCATCTTAGTAAAATTTGACAATGTCAAGAGAGGCATATTCCAGGCTCCAGCCCTGTCAAGGACCGCAAGCATTGAAATTCAAGAACGGTGGGACCCAGCCCAAGAGCAAATTAAGGAAAACCTGTCTCAAAAGAGACTGCATTACATGACAAATGAAGGGACATTTGCTTTCCAATGTGCTTGTAACAATCATTAAATTATCCAATCTACATTCCAAATCCTCCGGAAACAACAGTGAAAGAGCATCATATTATTAAACCACTTGGTGGATTTGGGAATTAGTTTATTGGCAAAGTTGGACCAGATTCAAAGAAGTTGAACGTCTTGAACGCCATACAAACTGTTTAAGTTGGATGCACAATCAGACCCAATTGTCTTCTTTGCTTGAATAATTAGATTAAGCCTTGCTTTGCATTGCAATTTGTATCTTTTTCCGAACTTGGGAACTCAAATGAAGCATTGGATTGCTTGGTCCTTTTGCCCAGGCAGGAGATCATTTCAGTTAGCATTGAATGGTCCTTGTACTCTTGTTCAATGCTTCAATTAACTGAAAGTGCAATGCCATGCAGAGTCAGGTATCACAATCAGATTCCTGAATCTGCAATCTGATTCATGTTCAGGTGGCTTTCGTCTGGTACAGGTACTCCAACCACCACCAGCCACATCCCGTGAGAGACTTAAAGTTAGGCCACCATTATTACTTCTTAGCTGTTGTCCTAGTTAACAAAAAAAGGGCATATGAGTAGTTGGCAGTAGCTCTCACTAGTGCAATGTAATAAGTACTCCCGGCATGTGCAATTTGACCTGTCTTGGCTGGATCCCATGTGGGTCTTCAATCTTCATGACTGAAATTATATGCATTTAGTCAGAAGCAGTGAAACAGGCGTCTTCAACCATTTTTAATAGAAGATTATGTAGTACAATGATTATGTGTTTTTACAATGCAATAAGTTTCATGTATTATTTTTTTATAATATAATTGGAAAACAAAGAAAACCTACGAGTCCGGAGTAGAACTAGGAACAAGCAATTTATCAGCAGCATGACTTGCCAAACAGTGCGGCCTGGGTTTGTTCTTTGACTCTCTTTGAATGGTGAACTTGGTAGAGGCTTAGATATATTAAGATTTGTATTCCCAAAGACCTTGCTTTTAGCAATTCAAAAATCTCATAATCTCATGTAATAGAATACATTCATGTAATAGAAAACATCATGCAATAAGTTTTTGTGTTGGGACATATAAATGGCCGTGCCCTTTTCAATATTTTTAGACATTACATTTCAAGATAAATCTTATTTTTTTCAAAGAGTATCCTAAGGCAATACCTTACCAAAAGGAAATTAATATTTCTACTCCACTTTTTCTATGCTTTAGACCTTACACCACTTATGATTAGTCACGAAAAAGTGAATCTCATATTGTTATATGTGCCTACCTTTTATGTAACGCCCGAGATTTTTCATAAATTTTTTTTAAAATTTATAAATTTTTTTTTGCAATATAATGTCTGTAAATCGGAGAAAAAATGACGAAATCGAAACCTGATAAAACAGTTTATAATTTTAAACACTAAATATTCATTTTCCATCTAAATATTTTTTTCATACGGTCGAACATCATACAGCCAAAGAAAATATCATCAGGCGCTACTCAAAAATACACGTACGAATAAATTGCTATGATCATAGACTTTAAATATAAATCTCTCCCAAGCATCCCTGAGTGCAAGTCCCATAACAGTCCACAGTCTAATCCAAACGAAAGTTCAGAATATATAAACATCTTAACGTCTTGTCTCACCCAATATAACAGATCGTGACACAAATAAACTCACAGTGAGTAAAGCATAAACCTGAGTCCAAGGGAATCAATCCACCTCGGAAGCGAGTATCCATCTCCAGGAGCTCTCCACACAACCTGCAAAACCTCCCGTTCAATTGGGCTAAAAAGTAGGGTGATGAGTATTTTCATACTCAGTAGGAAAATACCTAGTAGGGGAAATCCCAAACGGTAAACTCAATAAGTTCATAAATACATGCGTTCATACAACTCAAACATGAAGCATATATGCATATCAATATCATGCTCCTACGCATACAATCATACCAAATGCACCATCGTGCCAAAGTCATATCAAATGCACTATCGTGCCAAAATCATACCAAATGCACCATCGTGCCAAAATCATACCAAATGCACCATCGTGCCAAAATCATACCAAATGTACCATCGTACCAAAGTCATATCCAATGCACCATCGTGCCAAAGTCATACTATCAAATCAAACTTACACAAACACCTTATCCAGGGTCTTACAAACTTACTCGTACCACTGTACACTTACTCATACAACTTACACATACTTGTACGACCTTACTCGTACAATCATACTCGTACGACCTTACTCGTACAGTTTACACAAAATCACACTTACTGTCTTACTCATAAATGTACTCTCACAATCGTACTCATACACATACTCTTACAGTCGTGCTCATACTCATACACTTATAGTTGTGCTCATACTCATACACTTATAGTCGTGCTCATACTCATACGCTTACAGTCGTGCTCATACTCATACTCGTACACATATCAACGACTACTGAAGCTCATTACAACGAATAAGCTCCAGCGCCGAAATGGAAAAAAATGTCACTGGGGCAACACCTTAACCTCTGGAGAGTGACTAGACGTCATGGACTTTTCCGAAGGTAAGGTACATCAATGCTCATGGGGCACTGGATCAAACAGGTAAGAGTAGATCCATGATACTACTTACCTGAGCGCGCAAACATAAACACCCACACATAAGGGGTCATACAGTTGCCCACCATAATGGGTCTTATAGTGCCAGTGCCACTCTTGGGCAGAAATCATACAGTGCCACTTGGGCAAAAACATACAGTGCCACTTGGGCAGAAATATACAGTGCCACTCTTGGGTGGAATCATACAACGCTCTCAACAGAGCATCAACGTCTGGGCTTATACAGCACACAGACCAAATCGAAAACATATGTCGCTCTCAACAGAGCATCAAACGTTTGGGCTTATACAACACACAGACCAAATCAGAAACATATGTCGCTCTCAGCAAAGCATCAAACATCTGGTGCTCTATACAGCACACAAACAACATCCCGCAGGATAAACACTATGGCAAGACATGAGAAATGCTCAGCCGACTCATTATCAGCTAGCTCAAACACAGAACTTAATCCATCGAACCCTCAAGTCTCAAACTCACAACGCTATCATTAGTTGTGCTTATAATTCAAGTTTGAATTAAGTATATTATGCAGTACAATTATGCCACACAAACTCACAATCCTCGACTGATCAAACTGAAGTTGAGCCCGATCTGAAACCCAAGTTCGTCAGGGCAACAGACTTCACTTAATCCGTCCACATCATGATCATAACACATCATACATCAAACCCTTACAGTCTTACATACTTTGCCATCCATCTTATGACTAAATCATTTTACACTGCCATCATCAAATGAAGCTCCTCAGAGCCAACCCAGTTGTCGCCCTCTTACTTATATCTCATTTATTATGCTTACTTTTCACTTCATAATATGTACATTATGTTTGGACAATTATGCACACTCTTACTGTCTAACAAACCCCACCCATCATACCCATATCCTCTGTCATCCGTCATGCGCTTACACATCCATACCAAACGCTGACACTGCCCACATGCACATACACATATCCATAGCATAGGCAAATAGCCACCATACATACGTATGTCTATCACACATATGTATAACACACATACTTTCATACATACGTAGCTTACCAACATACTCGCTAGCCATCACTAGCGCATACATACACATTTATACATACGTCAAACATACCCGCTAGCCATCACTAGTACATACATACACATTCAAACATACTTCAAACATGCACGCTAGCCATAACTAGCACATGTATAATCCATACATACTTCAAACATACACGCTAGTCATCACTAGCACATACATACGTTAAACATACACGCTAGCCATCACTAGCATATGCATACACATACGAAGCTTACTAACAAACATGCTAGCCATCACTAGCACATACTTACATCCAACATACTTACAGCCAACATGCATGTCATATGCATTTCAACATACCATATAATCATGCGAAATCGGATCGTTACTTAACATCCAAAGCATGGAATCATACAATCCTAGCATGCTGCTACTCATTCAAAGCATGCTATTATGAAATTATGAGTTCAAAGCTCCCCTACCTCGTAATCATGACGTTTGATGGCGAGCACACAATGGTGGCGGTGGCGGCGGCGGCGGCGGAGTTGGCGGTCAAAACTGTTGCCTGGTTGAGAGAGCTGTTGTCCTGAGGATTTTAGGAAGCGTTGGAACTAGTCACGGCCAAATGGGGTGTCAGAAATCAATGCGGCAAAACCCGCAATCCACGACGGCACACTAGGGCGGCCGGGAAAAAGTCAAGCTAACCTAAGTGGCGGTGCGACTAGAAGTCGATGGTGTACTCATTGAAGATCTGCTGATGGCTAAGACGTACTCAGCCGGCCGCAAGACATCGAAATCGGCCGGGGACAGCACCCAACGACGATGATTTCGTGTCAACAAGGGCCCACATATGGGCGGAGAGCGTGGGGCAATGCTTGAGAACAAAGGAGATGTGGAGGAGGGCTATGTGTCAACTCCACTCGGTGGCAAAGTCATCTGATGATCAGATGGTGCAAAAGTAGCGCCTAAGCCCAAAGCACACGCGTGGCCACATGCACACGCGACCCAAAGGGGCGGGGGGGAGGGCTGAAAGGAGGCGACCCAAGGCCCACAAAAAAGCCAACAGGGCCAAGGCCCTAGCTGTGGCCAATCAAAGCGGCGACATCGCCGATAACCACCCACAACTAAAACCCATGGTGCAGGCGTCTGTGCATCTCGCACAGTATAGGGCAAATGGCAAGCGGCCCATTCCGAGCGGAAGAATAATTGGGCCAAGTGGGGCTGACCCTCACTATCGCCGAGCCGGGGCAGAGCCCATAATGCCAAATGGCTCATAACTCGCCGATGGCAACGACCCGAGACGCACCCAAAGCGTCTAATCAGGCGGAGCAAGGCAATAGGGGCGAGGCGGGGTCGGAAATGGCAAACCCCTACCGACACTGGTCTGAGGTAGGCTGGACGGAGTCCTACCGGTTGCCAAACGATGACCGGAAACACACCGGCGTCCAAAAAAATCCCACGAACAGTGAGATGGAAATAGAAACAAAACCCGACCAAGGTGCCAGTAGCTCACCACGGAGCGAAGAAAGTATGGCGGCGGCTCTAGCTAGCGCCTATGGGTTCCTAGCAGCCAATTAAACATAAGTCTAATTGAGAGCGGCCGCAAACGATATCAAAATCGTACACCCACAACTCAAAAACGGGATTGAAGGAGAGAAAAACCCGAAGAAAAGTTCGGTACCTCGTGGAGGAGTGAAGAGGCCGTGGCGGCGGTCATAGCCGGTGTCTACGAACTCGTGGCGGTGAGGCAACGCAAATCCTGACAAGATCCGCCAAAATCCGACTACGGAGGAGGGAGAACGGAGTGACCGGAAATGGGCTAGGGTCTTCTCTTCTCTTTAGAAGTGATTTTTTTTCTTCTGGAAGTTGGTTATGTAATCCTATGGATTTCTTATATATAGTTAATATTTTTAATTTTTATATCTATATCCCTAATACACGTTCACCTCCTAGTTACGTGTCATAGCTCCAAAATTCATGCCGTAAGCGTGTAGTGAGGCCCACGGCCCGCAACTAAGCCCCACACCCAACTCTATGGGTATAAATATAAGGTATATATACATAAATATGAATACACTGTAGCATCACATTTTCCGGCTAAAAATAACCAGAAAAATAGCAGAAAAATCCCAAAAAATTGTAGAAAAATCAGGGACCTTACGTTTTATATCCAATCAAAAGTGGTACAAGACCTATAATGTAAAGAAAGTGAAGTATGAATATTATTGTCCTTTCCAAAATGGGATCGCCATATTGAAGAGATCAATTTTAAGGATGAAGAGAAAGAGAATCATCTTGCTGAAAAGAACACTAAGCAGAAGGAATCTTGATTGTTAGGAGTATGTCCTATCCCGAAAATATTTTTTATTTTTTTATTTACAAAAGCCCCCAAATACTTAACCATGTGGGATGAGTCCAATAGCCCTAAAATTATGGTAAATTTTTATGATTTATTTTTTTTCTATACATCTACCATTTAATTTTTTTGGTAATTTTTTTTATAAGAAGGACCTAACTAGAATGGGTAGAACAACCAATATCTTTAAACACTATATCTAACCACCAATGCTCTCAGGCACGTATAAGGCCTACCTATCGTATGTAACAAGCTTGAGTAAGTGGGAAGGTGGCCAGCGAAGAGGGGGTTTGAACTAAGGACCCCCACTTCCTCAAGCATGTGCTTTCCATGCCATTAACACCCTATTTATGTTTTTTGGTACATTGGCATTCAACATTTTTTAATTTATTTTGCTAAACTTAACACTTAAAATCATACAATTAAACAAAGAATAAGTCTTTTTAGAACCCCAAAACTTCTATGTATCACCTTTTTTATTTTTAATAAATATCCTTCTCAGTAACACCTACACGTTCCCCCTCCCCTCTTCTCCTCCTTTTCTCAGCAACCATGGTTGGCATCCTTTGTAGGCAACAACTCCTGTGGCTAGGAAGCAAACTATAAGAACTGTAAAATGTTACTATTTTCTATTAACTATAAAGTTTTATTATTTTTTGTTTACTATAAATTTTTTATTGTTTTTTGTGTGGCTGAGACAAGTGTCTTCAGCCATTTTTAATAGAAGTTTATGGAGTACAATAATTATGTATTTTTAGAATGCAATAAGTTTCATGTGTTGTTTTTTTATAATATAATTGGAAAACAAAGAAAACCTAGGGGTTCGGAATAGACCTAACAACAAAAAAGTTATAAGCAGCATGACTTGCCAAACAATCTATAGCTTGGATTTGTTCTTTCAGTCTCCTTGAATAGTGAACCTGGTAGAGGTTTAGATATATTAATAGTTGCATTCCAAGAGGACCTTGTTTTTAGAAAGTCATAAAAAATCCTCATAATCTTCATGTAATAGAATACATTATGCAATAAGTTTTTTTTGTGACATATAAATGGTCGTGCCCTTTTGGACAGTTTTCAACGTTACATTTAAAGATGATTTTTTCTTTTTTAAAAAGTATCCCAAGCAATGGCTTACGAAAAGGGGATCACCATATTGAAGAGAACTTTAAGGAGGAGGAGAAAGGAAATCATCTTATTGAAAAACACTAAGTAGAAAGAATCTCAATTAAACTCTCAGACTTGTCCCGCACAGTGTAATACAGGAGGTTCCGATGATCATGAAAATCGGGACATTAAATACTCAAGTCTATGAGCCCTTGTGGGCCTAAACTTTATAATGTGGATAGAGTGGGCAAGCCTCAAAATACTTGTGGTCCATGGTAAGTAGTTCATGGTATTGTGAGGCAATGTTGTATTCATATATGTAGCTACTATGTTATAGAGAACCTTTTTTACTTATAGAGCAAGAGTTCTTGAGTAAAGTCACGTTATGACGATTAAAATTATGAGAAAATATTTGTGAATATTATGCTTGTTCCACTTCTGTGTACTGATGATAAAGTTTCCTAATGGATATGTTAGTATTGTAATTGTGGTGATGTAATGAAAACATTTACATTATTATTACATAGTCCTTATTCAGCCATCTCACTAGGTATACTCATATATTTAGCATCCCCATGATGCATGTTCCCTAAAAAATTAGTAAGGTTTGGATTTGGAGCACAGAAAGGACAACAAGCTTTATAAGAAATGTGGGATTTCTTATCTTGTTTAGTAAGACTTCTAATGTAGTGTGTAATTTATAAATAGGGACATGACTGTCAATTACTTATGATTATACATGTTTGGTAGATTCTTGGTACATACTCAAGAAAGACCCTGTGAGATTTATGTTTGATTTGACTGTCTTAAGTATAGATATGATGGTTTGAATATTCTTGTGTTCGAAAACGAGTAAGTCATCTCAAAGTTAGTTTTGTCATTGATTGACATGTGAGTAATGAAGCTTTCTTTTGGGAACTTGACAATTGAGTTAAATGTATTTGATACAAATAGACAACTATCTGACTTAGATGATGCCATTGAGGTTGACATGATTGGGAATATGGTCGAGGATGTTTTTCCTTTCATTTATTATAACGATATACTAAATATTTGTTTAACTCACTCTAATTTGATAAGTAGAATTGACAAAGAGATGATAATTACTTTAAAGGATCTTGGATGAGTTTAGTTGAGGGTGTGTCTAACTAAAAATAGTAAACTTAGAGCTCTTGGGAAGCAACCCAACTTTAGTTTTTTTAGATTATTTGTGTTCAATTTAGTAGTTAATGTTTTTATTTTCTTTAGTTAATTTCAGTTTAGTATCTTTGTCAATTGTTCTAATCATTATATGAGTGTGCTTATATGATTCATTACTGATTTACCCATAAGTGATTATGTTTGTGCTTTATTAACCATCTTTCTTTTAATAGATATGTACATGAATATGTCAAAAGAGGTACTATCTCTTCTTTTTCTTCTTTTCTTATCTTAAATATTGTATTTATTTTATTTTACTCATTTAGGACAATGTTTAGTTTAGGTTTGGGGCTGTAGAAAGATATTTTTATTTTTTTTATAGAGTGTGTGTTCTTAGTTTTAGTGAAAAAAAATTAATTAGATTTTTTCTTATTTAATATTTTTTGTTATTTACATTGATGTTTCTTTTAGACATGTAACTGTACTTAATGATATCAAAGTATTTAGAACATATTTATATGACTTGACAGATTTAATGATTTTGAGTTCTAATTACATCATACTGGTTTCTTATGTTCCTATTTTGAAAAATTAAAAAGACATTTGTTTAAGTGAGAATTCATTGAATCTAAGTATTTATTTTCTTATGAGAGTAAAACTTTGATATGATCTAGTAGTACTCAGGTTATCATAATAGAGTTTTGTGCTTGATTATTTTTATTTTATAGTTCAATTTAAGACTTTTTGTCATCACAATTAAGGTTGAGTGTATAATGTACTAAATGAAGGAAGAAAAAAAAAAGAAAACAAGATAAAAAGAAAAAAATTGAGTGAAAATGAATAAATGAAAATTTTATAAAGAGCTAAAAAATTAAAGTCTCTATCAGGTAGGTTGGGCCTCAACGTGTCTCACTGAGCATAGGGTGTTTGAGTCCAAAGGTAGAGTTAATTAATTAATGACATGCATAACTTTGTAGCCTATTTGGTTCGAATTATTAAGATTGAGGGTGCTTTAACACCTAGTGTCATGAGCCAACTGGATTGGGAGTCATTAGCCTAACACTTGTTACATGGATCTTATAAAAAGCTTAAGAAGGCTAACTCTTATACATGTCATATGAGATGAGCATAGAAATCTAGTAGCACATTATGTAGTTATATCCTGAATGGGTTGTCATGTGATCTAGGTTATTTTACTTTTTAGGGAAGGTTTTGCATAATTTTCTATTATAATATCTTGAGGTTAAATAGATGCCAATGTCTATTTTTTTAGTGCTATATTTAAATTGTTGAGTGGACATGAGACACATTGAGTTGTTTGATTATGAGATTGAGATTGTATAATTACTTAGCAATCTCTATTTATAAATCTATTATGTGTGTATAAGCACCTACCACCAATATGAAGTTGTCAGAATAAATTTTTAATTCAGAAGATAAGTTGTATTATGCACTACACTCATTTATGATTGATTTTATTAAATGAAGTCACATAGTTAGGAGGAGTTAATTTGCAAATTTTTTATGGTTTCAATTTTATTTTATTTTATTATTTTAGTTTTGAATTTTATGGGTATATTCAGTACAAACCCTAATGAGACTATAACTCGTTCACTAGTGTAAGGTAGGGGTTTAAATGTTTATTGCATATGTTAATGCAATCATGATTTCTTACCGAAGTAGAGTAGTTAGTTTTTTTTCTTGTTATTTTTATTTTGTTTTGCTCGAGGACTAGCAAAATATAGGTTTAAGGGTATTTGATACATGTGATATTTATACATCATTTTACCTTATTTGCTAGCATAGGATTAGACTAATTTAAGGTTAATTAGGGTTTATTTATGTTAAGAAAAGAGATTAATAGGTTGATTTAAATATTGATTAATTCGGGAGTTATTAGTATTTTAGGCATGTATTTAAATTAAGTCAGGATTTTATTTACATATTATACGTCTAAATTGTGACTTTTTATATTTTGTTGGAAGGCAAGCAAAAATGGACCAAGAAAAGATAGAATACTAATAAAAAGGGTCAAGGAAAGGAAACTCAAGCTATAGACAATAAAAGGAAGGTAGCCAATGCAATAAGGAGAGGAGACTCAAACAAGCAACGACCATAAACAATGACAACAAAAATTTGCAAAGAAACAAAGCATGAATAAAACTACAAAGATAAGGAAAGAAGAATTACAGAAGGAAAGGAATGAGGAGGAAGAAAGAGGAAGCAAAAGGAAAGGAGAATAAGAAGAAGTAACTTATTTAGGGACATAATTAATGGCTTAGGCTATGTTTGGATTGGGGAAAAGTGAGAGAAATGGAAAGAGAAAGAGAAAGAGAATCCAGGAGAAAGGGAAATTAGGGGATTCTTGAAAATTTTTCACTGTTTGGTTGTACAGAGAAAGTAAAGGAGAAAGAACAATTCTCTGTTTGGTTTAATATGATGGATATTAGAAGAAATTATAAAATTTTATGTAAATAGAATAAATTCATCAAAAATTTTAATTAATTTATAATCAAAGCCTATCAAATAAAAATATTGTATCTAAAATATGGAATCATCGAAAAAAAACCTACTTCGAAAGCATTCTATATTACATGCCCAAAAATTAGCAACTAAAATCATAACTAACTCAAAAATCAAGTCTTCCAAACATATTAAAACAAACTGCTGCCATGTTCATGAACTCATCATCATATCCAACCAGTCTTTGCGGTACTCCGGTGCAAGTCCCATGAAAGCCCTCGCTTTTACGACATCTCCAGTAAGATAGGTGTATGCTTTAAGTTTATACTCTCGTTCAACATTGTTCATCTTTGATATTTCTTCAAATATTTCTTTCTCTTTGTATGTATATGGCATATTAGCACTACCACGCTCAAGTGCGATAGCAACTGCTTCTAATCCACTTTTAAATGATTTGAGTTCTTCAACTATATCTACTGGTTGAATCTTTCTTTTAAGACCTTATTTTTTCTTACCTTTTGAAGATGAGGGTGTAGACTGTTTAGGTTGAGAATCAATGATGAATTCAAAGTTATCTTCCTCAGTGTTTAGGTCTTGTGTCATAAAATGGTCAATAATATCATCCCCATCGACGTTCTCCTCCAAACGCTTCTTCTTTTCCTTGGCAGTTTCTGCACCTTCACCAAGAGCCCGATCATTGCCAATAAGTAGAGATAAGGCTTCATAATTGTAAATGGGCTTATCTCTAAATTGTTTTGCATCAGGATGCCCCTGTAAGATACAACAATTACATGTTCATTAAGTGCATAAAGTAATCAATGTAGTACATAGTGAACAAAATTAATAAAACCAATTTCCTCACCTTAATATAATCATCCCACACCTTCGCATCAGCTTCAAATGTCTTTGTAGCATCATTAAAGCCAAACCCACTCATGTTATGAAGATCTTGAAGTATGGCAAACTGCCTACGCAAGGTCTTCATTCGGTGTTTTACATTATCTATTGTGCATTCAATACCAAATTGCTCCCTAACAGCATTTTGAACGGCAACATATGCACCTCTAGTAAAGCTACGATCAATTTTTTGGCCTCGCTGCATTTGGTCCTTCAAAACTTCAGTCAGACATTTGTCCATTAGAGGTGACCATATTAGATTCTTCCCCATCTGCAATAATAACTTCTTTATTATTAAAATAATGTAGAAGAAACAATATGTTAATGCAATGAATATAAAACATCACGCATATCATATCCTTTAGTCACAAACATAAAGATTCAAAACTTCTTATTATAAGTATTTAAAATAAATGAAGCCTCATATATCATTATTTTTCAAATCAAACTTCAACCGACATATAAGACAAACATCCATCAAACATATCAAGCATATTATAACTAAATACAATTTGAAGTATAATCATTCCACATTGCATCAGAAATTTCTTTGCGTAATCTTTTTGCATGCCGATAAGCTTCATCCGTTGATACAGTTGGAGGAATCACTTCTTCCGACTCTTCATTTAATAACTCTGCATCAACTTCTGCAATAAGTTCATCATCCGGATCCACTCCCATAAGATAATTATGCAGAATACATCCAGCCAATACTATATCAACTTGTGTTTCAATTGAATAAAATTGCTCTGCTCCTGTGCGTAATATAGGAAATCGCTTCTTCAACACTCCAAAAGTTCTTTCAATTGCATTTCGTAGAGAAGAATGTCTAAGATTGAACATTTCTCTATCATTTTCTGGTCCATGGGATGTGTACTCTTTCAAGTGATAACGTGTGCTATGATATGGAGCTATAAAACCAGTTCTCAAGGCGAACCCGGCATCTACCAGGTAATATTTTCCTGGAGAAAACAAATATATTATATACAATTAGTTTATCCTCTTGGTACAATTAAATATGATATTAAGTAATTTAGTTTGTCATTACCTCTTGGTACACTTAGTTTATCCTCTCCACTTAGTGCATCATTCAATATCCTAAAATCAGAAGCAGACCCTTCCCAACCAGCTAATACATAAGAGAATTTCAAATCAAAAGAACATGCTGCCAGAACGTTCTGTGTGGGAAAATCTTTACGTCCCCTATACCTTTGCACATCATTATTTGATACTTTCACACGAAAATGTGAACCATCAATTGCACCTATACAATCCTGCAAAAAACTAATGACTTCATACCACATAAGTTGTATAGATATGCAAATTATTATATATGTATAAATTATACTAAAATTTACCTTGAAATAGGGCCAAAATCTACTGCTATACTTGATTTCTGGTGGAACCTCTGACCCAGTTGGTTGCTTGATAAAATAACTCTCCATAGATATAATTGCATTAAGTACAATGTGAAAATGTCGACTAACGGTCTCTAAAGATCGCATGAAATTGAATCTAACTGTTCGATTTCTTAAATTATGAGACATAATGTAAAGGAACTTTGCAAGTTGTTCCTCTACCGAACTCCTTCGAGAATCCTTAAGTCGACCAGTGCTTCTTAGAATATAAGCTAGTCTCCTAAATGCATCAATTCTCATCCTCATCTCATTTCGACAATCTTCATTACTAAGTTGTGTAAGTCGAGTCAAATAATGTTGTCTCTCCCTGTCTCTATTCTCAATCATAGGCTTCTTTTTGTTTGCCAAATGGAGATAAGTGAGTGTAATTGTTGTGGCATAAGTTGCATATGCAACAACTACTCCTGCAATCCATTGTTTTCTTCTTTCCCAATCATCTCTATCCATCTACAAGCATATATTTTTTTAATTATAAGAAAGATGAAGACTAATTACTAAACAGCCTAAAATCAGTACATGGCAGATTATAAGATCCTACACATGGTATGAGAAATACAACATTGAAATTTAATTTATAAAAACTACTTAATGGTCAATATAGTAGAGATAGTGCTAAGATTCAATATTAGCTAGAGCTGGCAACACAGGCATGATTTGTTTTCAGTTGTCTTCCTGTCAATCCAATCTCATCTATACATGGTTCAAAGTTAACCCAATTAACCTTGATAAACATAGCTAAATTAAAAAATCTAAAACATATGTATGTGGCCACCCTTTATGCTCCAGAGCTGCCCGAGCTTTTAGATGCAAATTTGTGAAATCTAAAACATATGTATGTGGCCACCCTTTATGTCGGAGGAGGGAATATTATTTACTGATTGACCTTCTCTCCATGTATTATTTACTTCTGTCTTTCCGAAATCTTGGGGAAACTGCTCTTCATTCCTATTCTTCTGAAGCAGTCTAGCATGAATACTATCCAAAACAACAAACTATCCAAGGCAAATCTCATAGAGATTGGAGGGACTGAAAGAGAGATGCAGAGAGGGAAGGCGAATTAAAGCCGGCCAGACCAAGTTGGTCAATCTCTTAACTTGCCTCCAGGTTAACCCCACCCCACTGTCCTCATTGATTTGCCGGAGCAAACACGAGACAACCCTTAAACCAGACTTGAATGGTTATAACAGATAAGCATTGCCTTTGACCCAATAAAAGAACTCACCTAGAAATAAATGAGTAATAAACTACTATATCTAGTACATGGTAGACAAAGAAAAAGAAACACAGTTGAAAAAGAAAAAGAAACCAAACAATAACGCATCAAAAACCAGTGCTTCGTCTTCAACCGGGAATTCACGGCATCAATCTTTACAACGGGAAATGAAAAATTTCCTGAAGGCATAGTGGAATGTCATAAAATACTATTCAGCTACCATGGTCCACAAAATATTCAAATCACAGAGATATCAAAAGCCAAGCCAGATCCACAAAACATACAAATCAACCGGCAGCATGCAGAGATATGAAAAGCACAAGCTTTACGACGGAGAACAGAGGAACAGAGGATGGACAGAGATAAAAACAGAGGATGGACAGAGATAAAAAAAACGTAAAGACTTACAGTAAAACCAATGTTTTGCCTGCCGGTGGCAAAGCAGGATGAGAGAGAGATGGGGAATCGGCTACTTGAGCAGAGGAAGAAGATGAAAATGGTGTTGCTTGTGCTCCACCAGAACGAAGACCTGTGCTCCCCCAAAACGACGACGTCCAAAAATAAGCTCGAGCGACGACGTCCAAAAATAAGCACGACCCGAGGATTTTCTCCCAAAATCCACGGGTCTAGGGGTGGAAAATTTTTGGCTTCCTTTTTCACCCCTTTTCCTCAGCTTTTCATATTACTTTCTTTTTCCACGTATTACCAAACGAAGGAAATAAAGGGATTTTAAATAGAATCTTTTCCTTTCTCCCGCTTTCCCTCAATCCAAACAAAGCCTTAAAGAAGGAAATAACAAATTTGTCTAGTGTATTTAAATAAGAACATAGAATTGCAAAAGATGGCAGAGAAGAATAGAATGAACCAGAGGTGAATTTATTCAATCTCATCCTCCAAAATCATCTAGAAAAAGAGTTTGAAAGTGAGAGAATTGAAGTCCCAAGCCAGAGGAGCAAAAAAGAAGGAAAAAAAGTACAATTTGTTGGTTACTATAGTAGCACTTTTCATTAGTACTATAGCAATTGAAGGTTGAAGACGATGTACACTAACCCATAGTTAATGTTCATTGGTACTGTAGCAAATAATAATGTTTGACTTGTTTCTCTCTTTTTCACCTCTTATAAGTCTCTTTTCAATTCTTATATAGAAACTTTATTTCTTAGGCTAATGATTGGCTAAAACTCTTTTCTAGGGCTTAGATAAAACTTCAATAAAGTGTAGAATTTTAGAATTATGAGACTTGATTAATTTTTCTTAATGATGAATTTACCATTGATTGATTCCACCACTTTAATTGATGAGATTGATTTGGATATGAGTGTAGTCATTTCTCTTATGATTTAATTTAATTCTCATTAATTTCTTACTTGGTTTTGTCTTGCTTAATATTGAAATTCGGTATTAGTTATTATTTGCAAATTGTTGATAAAATTAATAACTTGAGTTTAATCTATTGACATGAGGAGGAACAATGTATTTTTTCGATTGTGCATAAGAGCTTAATGATGATATTTTTTATAATAACAAAGATTGAATTTTAGATTATTATGAGATAAATGTGAAAAATGATTAATGATCCTACTTATGAGTTTATATGATTTAATGAATACAGATTCTTATGTCGTAGTGTTTCGTTTATTTGATGTTTAGTTATTTTGCATTGCTTTCTTAATCTTAGATTAAAGCTTTAAAATTTTGATTTGGATAGTTTAATTGCCTTTAAATTATTATTTTCTTTTGTTAGTCATTTAGACAAGTTATTCTCTTTATATTTGTTAACTAGATTAGGGTTTACTTAATTTAGATTACATTTAAATTTTCAATTTTAAGTCTATATGGGATGGACCACGTTTAGCCGCTTTTTTACCTTTGATTCGTGCATTTGTTAGTAAACAATTAAAATTTAACAAGTGTCAATCTGCCTTCTTCATCTATGCCTTACCAACACATCGACCCTACTACTGATGACCTACATATCATGCATGACAGTGCATGCATGCATACTACTATTCATCCCCTTCCTCTCATCGGTGTACTCATTGACACATCGATGACCTTGCCAATGATAAAAAAAATTATGACCAAACACTCAAAATTCAATTCAAACATGTTTAACACAGAAATCGAGTAGAAATTATTCTATAACGAAGAATTAATTAAGCTACTTGGACCATAATTCCAACCACAAATTAAGAAAATCCCAAGTACTACATCAAACTCTAAAATTTTCTTAAATACAACTAAAACCCAAGTTCATGATCACAAAGAACTTGAAAAAAATAAAAAACAATGTATTTCACTTAGAAATTTAAGTTTAGAAAGCGATCCAACCTCAAAGTACGATCCTCCTTCTCTCTTTAGCTTACATTCTCTATGACTGGATTCCAAACACTCTACCACTTGCGATTGGCCTCTCCGTGGACTCCTTTTTTCCCTTAAAGTCAGTTTCTATTTTCTTAAATACTGAGATAAGTACTCTCAAAGTCCAAAATCACTCAATTGTTTCGTTTTTTCAAATAACTGTACATATGCAGTAATCATCTGTAACCATCGACATGTTAATGCTTGTCAACAGTGAAAAAAAAATTCCACCGATAGTTTCATCGACGTGTCTATGGTCACTGATAGTTAAATATTTTTTTTCTTAAATATAAAAAGCAATTTTTTTAAGAAAATATGGGGTGTCACAAGGGTTTTGAACTAAGGACCTCCACTTCCTCAAGCACATACTTTCTATCCAATTAACACCTTGTTGATTTTTTTGATACATTGACATTCAACATTTTTATTTATTTTGTTAAATTTGGCACTTAAGATCATACAATTAAACAAATGATAAGTCTTTTTAGCAACCCAAAACTTCTTTATGTCACCCTCTTCTTCTGTTTTTTAAGAAATCTCCTTCTCAATAACACCCTCACACTTCCCCCTCCCCTCCTCATTTTCTTAGTATCCAACCATGGTTGGCATCCTTGGTGGGCTGCTGCCCCTGTGGCTAGGAGGCAAACCACAAACAGTCATGTCAACAAACCCTAGGAAGTAGCCACTGCAAAAGGAAAAATGAGAGAAAGTTGTTTTTTCATATATTTTCCTCAAAATTCACGATTTTTTTTTTGTAATATAACTGCTATAAATCGGGAAAAAATGACGAATATGAAACATGTGAAAACAATTTTATAATTTAAAGCATAACACATCAGTCTTTCTCATCCAAATTGTTACTTATTTGATCAAACATCGTACGGCCAAACCAAACATCCACAGGTGCTACTCGAAAACAACCATACAAATAAATTGCTATGATCATAGACTTTAAATACAAATCTCTTCCAGGCATCCCTGAGTGCAAGCCCCATAATAGTCCACTGTCTGATCCAAAAGAAAATCCAAAATATAAAACATCTTAATTCTCATCTCACCCAATACATCAAATCGTGGCACAAATAATACTCGCAACAAGTCAAGTACACCTAAGTCAAAGGGGAAACAACCCAACGTAGAAACAAGCATCCATCTCCAGGAGCTCTCCGTCACAAACCTACAAAAACCTCTAGTACAACGGGGCTAAAAAGTAGGGTAATGAGTATTTTCATACTCAATAGGAAAATACCTAGTAGGGGAGTTCTAAACAGTGAACTCAGTAAATCCATACATAGATGCATCCATGCAACTCAAACATGAACAAACATGCATATCAAATCATGCTCATACGCATACAGTCATACCAAATGCACTATCATGCCAAAATCATACCAAATGCACCATCAAATTAAACTTACACAAACACCCTTACTCACATGCTTACTCATACAACATACACATACTTGTACGATCTTACTCATATAATCATACTCGTATGACCTTACTCGTATATTCTTACTCACACGACCTTACTCGTACAACCTTACTCGTACATTCTTACTCGTACATTTTTACTCAAAATCATACTCTTACACTAGTGCTCATACTCTTACAGTCGTGCTCATAATCATACATACCAACTCACATAGTCGTACACATGTATACACATAACGCTAGCCATCACTAGCATATACTTAATCCACATATGAAACTTACCAATAAACACACTAGCCATCACTAGCACATACAGATTCCGCATGCACAGCTTACTACACACTAGTCATCACTAGCACATACATACTTACACATACATAGCTTACCAACATACACGCTAGCCACCACTAGCACATACGCATTCCACACACAGAGCTTACAAACATACACGCTAGCCATCGCTAGTACATACGAAGCTTACAAACATACACGCTAGCCATCACTAGCACAAACATACTTCAAACATACTTACAGCCAACATGCATGTCATATGCATTTCAACATTGCATAATTCATCCTCTTATATCATGCAAACATATTATAATCTAACATCCATAGCATTCAGTCATATAGTCCTAGCATGTTGCTACTCATTCAAAGCATGTTATCATAAAATTATGAGTTCAAAGCTCCCCTACCTCGTAATCATGATGTTTGATGGCGAGCACACGACGGTAGCGGCAACAGCGGCAGAATTGACAGCCAAATGCTTTGCCAAGTTGAGAGAACTATTGTTGTCCTGAGGATTTTAGGAAGTGCCGGAAACAATCATAGCCAAACGAGGTGTCAGAAGTCAATGTGGCAAAATCCGCGATCCACGATGGCACAATACGTCAATGCCAACATAGGTGGCGGTGCGACTAGAAGTCGATGGTGTACTCACTGAAGATCGGCCGGTGCTAAGACGTACTTGGCCGGCTTCAAGACGTCGAAATCGGCCGTGGACAGCACCCAACGGCGATGATTCCGCGTCAACAAGGGCCCGCATAAGGGCGGAGAGCATAGAGTGACGCTTGAGGACAAAGGAGAGGTGGAGGAGGGCTATGTGTCAACTCCACTCGGTAGCAAAGCCAACCAATGGTCAGGCGGTGCGAATATGACACCTGAACCCAAAAGCACATGGCGTGGCCACATGCACACGTGGCCAAAAAGGACCACTCTAGGGGGAGATAAGTCGGACGGTAGCGGCCCAAGGCCCACAAAAGGGCAACTGAGCTATGGCCAGGAGGTGGTGGCCGATCAAAGCGGCGACATCGCCGATCGCCACCCACAACCAACACATTTGGTGCGGGTAGCTGTGCATCTCACACGCTATAGGGTAAAGGAAAGCGGACCATTCTGAGTGGAGTATAATCGGGCCAAGTGGGGCTCGCTCTCACTGTCGCTAAGCCGGGATAGAGCCCATGATGGCCAAATGGCACACGGCTTGCCGATGGCAATGACCCGAGACGCACCCAAAGCGTCTAATCTGGCGGAGCAAGTCAATAGGGCCAAGCGGGGTCAGAAACGGCAACCCCCTATCAACACTAGGTCGAGGTAGGCTGGACAGAGTCCGTTCGGTGTCCAGATGACAACCAGAAACACTGGCGTCTCAAAAAAATGCTATGGACAGTGAGATGGAAATGTGAATTAAAACCGACTAAAGTACCAGTAACTCATAGTGGAGCTAAGAAAGCATGGCGGCGGCTCTAGCCAGCACCTATGAGTTTCTAGCGGCCAACTAAATATAAGTCTAGTTGAGGGCAGTCGCAAACGACATCAAAATCGCACCTCCACAACTCAAAAAAGGGATTTGAAAGAGAGAAAAACTGAAGAAAAATTTGGTACCTAGTGGAGGAGTGAAGAGGCCATGGTGGCGATCATAGCCGATACCTACGAACTCGTGGCAGTGAGGCAAAGAGAATCCTAACAAGAACCGGTGGAATCCGATGATGGAGGAGGGAGAACAGAGTGACCGAAATCTAACTCGGGTTCTCACAAAAGTCACTAGAAAAAAGTTACTAGACTCATGTTATGAAATCCAATCAATGGATTCATATATATATATATATATATATATATATATATATATATATATATATATATATATCTAACTTCTTTTTAATTTTTTCATCTATGTCCCCAATATGCGTTTACCTCCCGGTTACATGTTATATGTCCAAAACTCATGTTGAAAGCGAGGCCTGTGGCCTGTGACTAAGCCCCACACTCGACTCCATGGGTATAAATATTAGAGAAAATATATAAATACGAATACGCCAAAATATTACATTTTTTCGCCGAAAATGACCAAAAAAATAACAAAAAATCACAAAAAATTATAAAAAAATCAGGGACCTTACACCACCATCCTAACTTAATAGTTTTATTTGGAAAAAAAATTGCTCCATATTAACAGCCCCATTTTGTTAAACTTAAGTGGTTGGGTACTTGAAAAAGAGAATCATTAAGTTTATTTTTTATTCTTTTAGATGTGGGTAACCATTTAATAAAAATTACTATTTTTTCAATTATAACTATTAATATAGGGCGAAGGGTGTAAGAAATAGGGTAATAGTGGGAAATTTTAAGGTGCTTAAAAGACTAATCCCGAAGCAAACACAAATATCTTAAGTGTCAAATTTTAAGTGCATGTAAAGAGGCTGATAATTGAATATTGCAAAATTTGAATATTGAAATAACCGATGTCTGGTCATATCGGCAGACTTTATCTTATGCTACATTTGACAATTTTGTAAATTGTCTATGAAGTCCACACAAATTAAATTTTTAGACAAATTTACCATTCTGCTTTTTTCTCCCTTACTTCTCAGGTCCCCTTCTTCTCTGATGTCTCCTCTGCTCTGGAGTCTTTTTTTTTCTTTTCTTATGTCTCCTTCGTTTATTAGTCTTTTTCTCTAGATACCCATGAAATTAATTTAAAGGTCACATGATAATATTTTTTAGACCTTCTTCCAGTTTCTTCCTTACATTTCTCCTTGATCCCTTCTACCTTCTACCTTCCAGTTTCTCCTTCTTCCTTCTACCTTCATCGAGATCCTTAATCTCTGTTTTTTTTCTTATGCTTCTCTTTCTTTCGGCATAGATCTCTTTCTCTCCTCCCTCTTCCTCGTCGTTCTTGTCTACCTCCTCCTCACCCCTCCTCAACCGCAGCCGGCCCAACCTCCCCCACCTTGGCCCAGCCCCCCACCAGAACCTGGCTACACTCACATGCACCTATGGCCTGCTTCTCAGCCTCTACCTTTGCTCTGTCCCCATCATGGTTGCTACTTCCTCATACACTATAACAAAGATAGTAAATATTTATTCACTTTGTTATATACAAAAAGAGTAATTTACTTTATTTGTATATAAAGAAGTGAATAAATATTTACGATTTTTATCGATGATTTCCAAGAAATACAAGATCAGGTGGATCACCTAAAGGTCCAGGTATTAGAATAATCCAGAAGTGAATGGACGCGGGTGAATTTGTATATCTTAATATTTAATATTTTTTTATAAATTTTTTGTAGTTGATTTTTAGATAAAAAAAATTTGGGCTGATTTCTGTTTGCAGCTTGGGAACCTCCCCTTGCATGTTACTTTGTTGCATTTTTTTTATGAAATAGGTGATTTTGGTTCTTATTGGTAAATTTTAATTAATTTGTTTTGGGCATTTAGAAAATGATGGAGGGGGGCTCTAAGAGGGAGAATGACGGATATGCCTCCATTAATTCAATAGAAACGAAGTTGGTGTTCCAAGATAAGGATGTTTCAGGGGTTGACGACAATAACGATTTCCTTGCTTGAATTCGAGGATGACATCAATAGAGAGCAGCGCCTGATTTGTCTAGCCCTTGTATTGATTCCTTTTATGTGGAAGTGCTCGAGGTCCCCGGCACTCAAACATAAGACTACGAGATATTATAATTTTTCTGCCATTAAACCACCTATCGACAGTCGTGTTCAAAACGTCTTTATCATCCAATTGCTTGGGGAGTGGAACAAAGGGATTTAGGGGGCATTTTTATCTAAATATATATTTTAAAGTTAATATCAAATTAATAATTCTTTCTGTAGTTAGTGCCTAAAACCCCTTGGATATTTGACTCATCGTAATTAGGTTCATAATCCAGTAAAGTAACACGTATCCTTACAATCCAATCAAATAACACGTATCCCCCTTTCAAAGTTAACCAATGTTCATTTGAGCATTAGAGTTAGCAGGCCAAAACGTTATTCCTATCAAAACGTAACCCATGGGGTTGCCAAACGCGTCAATACTTAAGTTTCAAAACACCCCCCGATGATTTTTGGCTATCTAAGCCCAATAGCCTTGCAATCAATATGATTTTTGTATTTTGTTTTGCTGCATTTGACCCCTCTTTTATTTATATTTATTTTTGTTAAATTTGACAGTACTCAAGATGATTCTTTTTGCTATATTTGACACTCAAGATAATCCCGCTAAGCAAATGCATCAAACATATTCAGTGCATGTAAACAGGCTGGCAATTGGAATAAAAAATACAGGCTGGTAATTAAATGTTTAACTCATCACAATTAGAGGTTTACAAACCAATCAAAAAATACAATCGAAAGGTAACAAATGTTGGATTAAGCATGAGAATCGGAGGCCAAACCCATGGGCCCCCAATACCTTAGCTTTAGAGCGTGACTGTTTTAGGGCCCATGTTTCTACCCCTAGGTCCAAAAGCGGAGCCCTAATCCCAGTTTTGTAATTTCTCAGCCCCGGCAACCCTGACGCCGTTGAGTCGGACGGACTCGAACAGAGGGACGACCATCCTCTGATAATGGGCCGGCCTGGACGTCTCTTCCTCGACGTCGATCTGAACGTCGGAGACTCCAATTTCTCTGAGGCGGAGGCACAGCTTCTCCCCGACCCGAGCCGCGACCCTGGCGTCCCAGAGCTTGTGGGTTCGAGGGATCCGGTTGATCTTCGCCCGGTACTGTGGCAGGAACTCGGGCTCGGTCGAGGAGGCCATGGCCACGATGGACCCCGTCCTCAGGTTTGTCACCTGGGCAGTGAGCTTCCGGCAACCCACCGCCAGTTTCAGCAGGTGGACGCAGGTCATCTCTGCCTGTCTGGGGCGGGGCGAAATCGACCGCCTGCGGACTGACGATTATGTTGATTTGGCCCAAGGAAGACTCTGGCGTGCTGTTCGTGTTTTTTTTAAGTAATACTAAGAATGTTATTACATGCACCCCAACGACCTTTGAGTATCACGTTTTACGTTTTACTTATAAATTTAGAAGTAAAATTTATTTAAATAATATTTTTAAAAAATTTATTATTTTAAATTATTTTAAAAAATAATTTTTAAAATAGTATTGTTTTTTGCTACGCAGGTGCCAACTAAGTAGCTGGTACCTGCGTAAATTGAAAAAATAAATAATTATCAAAATTATGTAACTCAGAAAATATTTTTTAAATTTATGTTAGTTTTGACCATGTACCTGGTTTTTTTTCTAAATTTTTTTTAAAGTTTGTCCTAAATAATCTAGTCTTTTTAAAAGTTGAAAACAAATTTTGTCATTCACGAGGATAAAATAAGTACATGCATTGATTTTGCATTTTTAAATAATAAAATAATACCTTCTAAAGGATAAATTTTGAAAATAAAATAAAATAAAAAGTTATACAAGTACCGGTGAAATTAATACCACTTTAAAAAATACTTTCTAAAATATATAATTTTAATAATTATTTATTTTTATTATTATTTAAATAATTTCTATTTTTTTGATATTATCCCTCATGCCTTTTTACTATCTTACTACTTCCCACCCTGATACCCCATGTCTTCTTTTCTTATATCTCCGACGTTGGTGCCGATAATCGGCATCTAGTTACTTAGCATCGACTTAATTATTTTTCTTCTATAGTCATCTCATACACCGAAAGAGATAAGGGCATAATCTTGTGGCATGGCAATGGCTAAGACAAGGCTAGATCTAGCCTAACCCGACCAGCCCTCAGTGGGGTAGGCTACATGCTAGGGCCATGGCTGTAGGCATTGCAGTAGCCCATAGCTTGCAGTAGGTTGTCAATGGTTGTGCCCTCCATTGCTCTAGATTAGTTTCCATTGCCACTCTTTTTAGTTATTCCCCAATTGGCTCCTTATATCCGTGAGGTGACCATCTTTGCCATCCATGATACTTTTGTCAATGACTTTTCAAGTTGGATGAAAGTGTTACAATTTTTTTAAAATATCAAATTAACCATCACAATAACAAGAAGGGGCAACAGGGAAAATTTTCACAAATTTGCAAAATTAGACTCTTTTAGCAAAAGGAAGTTTTTTGCATTGCAAGGTTATGAAGCTACAAGTCCCCCTTAATGACCCAGAATCTTTTTGACTCGACGATCTCCTCCAACACCAAGTAGTAAGAAAGCGAGATAATCAAGGCTGACTAGTTCAACTCTCCCACAGTCAGGTCCTTTTTGGATGTTGCAGCCCCTCAAACGGATTCTTTTGGAGAGGAAGAATAATTTTTTTTTCTACTTTGAGGTAAGGAGGGGTATACATAAGTAAATTTTTAATGTTTCTAAGGGTGTACAGTAATTGGGGGTTCTGGGGAGGGGGGGGGGGGTTATGAGAAGTTTATGAGATTATTTGGGTACTTAGGGGATTATTGGGATGTATATAGATATATTTAATACTAAAATGGTAACAATTTAGGAATAGTTAAAAAGCATACGCCTGACACTTTTGTGACTCTCCTAAGAACCACTTGCCCCCCTACAATCCCTGTCACGCCGCTAGTATGTGCAGGTTACACATGCACCCGACACATGATAATTTGGGGACTATGTTTTATACACGACAAACCTACTTCCACCATTTATCAGTGGGGTCCAAAAAAAATGAGCCTTAGTAATTAATGATATATGAATGATAAAGTAGGTTTATTACATACAAACTTTCACGTCATAAAAGAAATTTTTTTTTTAGAATGAGGCAATTTGTTACTCTTAAACTCTTTCTTCCCCAAACAAGCAAATATATATATACTCTAATACCCTAACTTCCTTATTACTTTATTTTGTTAGCTCCAGTACTTGGAGAAAAATATCTTTGTCCCACTTTGGTGTGACGTTGGGAGTTTAGACTAGGGGTGTTAACGAGCTGAGCCAAGTATTAGGCTGCTACGGCTCGAGATCGAATTGCTGAAGCTCGGTTCGAAGCTCGAATAAACTCGAACCTTTTAGCTAGAGTTCGGCTCGAATTAGAAATCCAAAGCTTGGCTCAAGTTCAAACTCGAACTTGAATAAGTAAATCATAAGTCTTGGCTTGAACTGGGCTCAAACTAAAAAAATAAAAATAATCTATATATAAATATAAAATATATGAAGTATCACACATACTAATATACTTCTAGTATTAAATATTAATAAATATACTTCAACAAGTATTATGACTACACCGTGAACATTTGATTATAGTCACTGTGAAAGAATAAAACTATGACAAATAAGTTTTAGTTACATATGCTAAAAAAATGCAACATTATTATTTTTTTCTCTTTATGTACATATAATCACTAAAAAAGATGTAAAAAATAAAAAAATTATTTAGGCAACATTGTCATTTACTTTTTTGTGTTTTCTTTTCTTTACATGCTTATAAATCACTAATAAAAAAGTTATTCTATAACCTTAGCGTGCCTCTAAAAAATTATGAAGTACATTTAAAAAGATATACATTTTGTAAGATGAGGACGGTCCCAATGTCATGCTTCAATTTTTAAAAGAATATCTAATCATTCTTTTCTAAACTAAAAGTTGGTCCACAAATGTCATGCTTCTTTTAGAATTATTTTTAAGTATATTAGTGTAATATCATGTTGACCATATGTCATATACTTATAGCTCCATTTGGTTTTTCAATTGAACTAATTTTAGTTCATCTTTAAGAATCAAATAGCCCTATTAATTTGGGACAAAAGGAGTATATTAGTGTTTGCGTCTCTAATATTTTTATTTTTATAAAATATATATTATATATAAAAATTATATATCCATTATAATTTAACAATGATATATATTATGAAATTTTTTTATATGAGTTTAGACTCTCGTACGTCAGCATGAGCAAAGACATCATGGGCCATCATATCGATATCCAAATGCGCAAGAAGACATAACTAATCTACCTCCCAAGTTATGTGTGTTCTTAGATCGTAATATGAGGATGCATGACATCGATACTCACATAGTCGTGAGTGAGCCTTGACTAATATAAACGGGTCTCATATATCAATATGATACATAATATTAGTATATAAATATGTGATTATATGTCGTTTTATATATTCCATTCGTCTTAAATTAATAGCTCAATTAGATTTTTCAAAATGAATTAATCAAATAAAGCTATTAATCTAAGAATGAAGGGATATGTTATAAATATATTTTTAAATTAATAATTATGTTTATATAAAATATGTATATATGTGCATTATTTATTATATATATATATTATTTATATATAATTTTAAAATTATATTCGAGTTCGAGCCAAGTAGCATTGAGTTCTAGTTTTATTTGAGGCAAGCCGAGTCGAACAGTGGTTTACTTGAATTCAACTCGAACTTATTCGACCTCGAATCAAGTTTGAGTTGAGCCTGATTCAAGTCGAGTTTAATTCGAGCCGAGATGAGCTGAGTTTACTCACGAGTCAGCTCGGCTCATTTATAGCCCTAGTTTGGACCCTGGCCCAATTAGTTGTGGTCAGCGAGCCATGCAAGATTAGACGTCATGGCCCATGGTCTAACTAGGTTCACTACAACGACTAGAAATAGGCTAGGCCAAATATGCCTTGGGTTTGGCTACCACATTCCGTTTTGGCCACCATGAGCTGCTCTAGTTTTCTCGTTCGACCCTTATCTTAACTACCAGGTCAGATCTGACTCTAGCCGTCCTTGCATAGCTTTGGCAACGATCAGGCACTAGCTGCAACTATTGTAGCTAAAAACATAGAAGAAGAAGAAGATAAAAATAAATTGTATGTCGTTAGCACCTACGTTGGAGACGAGAAGAGCACAGAAGTCTTTTGGTAAAAGGACATTAAAATATATTTTCAACTACATGAGATGAGTGAAAAGCATTAAGTAGATATAGTTGAGGTTAATAAAAAGTGAGAGACGAAGGAGTTTAATAAGGTGCAAATAGCCACATTTTTTATTATATTTATGGTATTTTAGTTAAAAGGTTGTGAAAAAGAAATCTTGGGGTATGTTTAGATACACTTAGGCTCCTCTCACCCGCATCACTCATTTAAAAAAGGGGGAAGGGGTTAGTTGTTAGGGATTTGAAATACAATCTACAAATTTTAGTGGCCTAAAGTCATTCAGAATTTGCACGGAGCATTTCATATCATAGCATTAGCCGCTGAGTACAACATTAGTCAACGTGTCACTGATTCTAAAACTTTTATATTTTTAATATAATTTTAATAAATAAAAGATGGCCAGCTCATACATTTTAATGACAACCTCCTTCCTTAGAACTAGAAATGAACAAGCTCCACTCGTCTGATCACCCATCCTCACCTTTGCTCTCCTTCGCAATAACCCATTCCCCTATTGCTCCGCTCCCCTTCTCCCGTCGGCAAGCCCTTGAAGTTTGACAGATTGCCGCTGGAGTTCATCAACCTGTTGCCAACCTCCCTCCCTCCCTTGCCAAAATTTGGTGGACCACCGCCGGAGACTACAACACTTTGCCATTCCCCCCATCTCCCCCTAGGATTTGTCGAACCATCGATGAAGTTCACTGAATTGGTCCTTTGGATCGTCGCCGGAGATTACTAGACTACCGTCGGAGTCTACCATATCACCTCCATCCTCCCCTCTTTCCCACGGAGACCGTTGGGCTGCCACCACCTCCTCTTCCCCATTGGAATTAGATGGTCTGTTGTTGTCCTCCCTCCTCACCAACAGAGGCCCGTCCAACATAGCCGACCTCCCTTGCCGAAATTTGCTGAAGCCCCTCAGATTCCTCCCCTCTTACCCTCTACGGCTCTACCCCCTTCCTCTCTCACATCTCCAAGCTCATCCACTATGAAATCATGGTTTGGAAATTGGAAACACAAGTCTGCATTCTTGAAATTGGCTTTTAAGTATTAGTTTTTTGTAAAATACTTTCTTAAAATATCATTGTCTGAAATACAAAACAACTAAACCCCTGGCACATTATCTGCACTCATTTCAGGAATATGTAGTGAGATTGTACGTTATGTAAAATGACTTTATTGTTTATGTGCTTGGGGTTGCTCATGGTCATGCTATAATGTGGATAAGACTTTTCTATCAGTTTAACCGTTTACATTTTAATTCATCGTCGCTTCATTATTACTAAACGATATATCTTATTTCTTAATTGTTCCATTACCTGTTACCCATGCAATTAACCATTACTCATTCAATCACCCATTAATTGGCATTACTATTTTTTTCCTTTTGTTAACAATTGATAGTCTTGACTTTAATTGCTAAAACTCTAATTGATTAGGCAAATAATAATTTTTCATTAAAATCTTCGAGTGTTTGTATAATGTTTGAGAATTTCCTAAATTTTCAAAGTAAGCCACCTGAAAAATATTGTGTTTGACACTTCAACCTTCATGGACGAATAAATTTAGAAGTGGATGGAATTTTGGACCTATTTGGATTGAAAGTTAATTAAAAGAGTTTCAAAACACTACAAAGAATATGCAAATTAGAGTTTAGACAAATAAAATATAACTATTTAAAGTTGAACATCATGCATAGAACCCGCTAACCCACATTAAACCTGCGGGCTATTTACTATGCCTTGTTAGCCCAACTAAATTAAATGATGAAAATTAAATTAAAACATCCCAATTGAGCGGCCTACTGAAGGGGCATTTTGGCCAACTTTCTAAAGAGATTAGGAAGTTTTATCCTTATTAATTATAAATACCTGCCAAGAACTTTTAGGGGGATGCTAGAAAGAGATAGAGTTACTGGGGAGTTTTTCGACAAACGTGGCCACTGGCGAAGGTGGGGAGGAGGAAGTGTGAAGACCGGTGTTTGTTGAGGTAAGATCGCCTAGTTTGTAGAATAATCATACACTTAAGATGTTAAATTTTTGTTCATTCGTTGATGGGTCTTGCCTTCCACTGGACGATTAGAGTCCTCAATCCGATGGTGTGCAAACCAGTTGAGCAGAGGCCAACCATGGCAGGGACTGGTTGCACTAGCCTTGTCATGGTAACTCATCCCTCGCCGGTCTTGGTTGTGTCGGTGATGGCACTGCTAGACCCAAGACAGGCTAGTCTAGGATGTGCAGGGTATGGCCGGCTCCATTGATGTCGTGCAGTGCAGCAGTGGACTGGTGCTAGCTGATGGGGGAAACGTCTGCGGGGATCATTTTGTGGCCAGAAGCTCCTGTCGACTGGAGCTACAGAAGTAGGACTCTATTAAGGGAGAAGAACAAAAAAACAGAGAGGGAGGGTGGTAGTGCAGTGGGCCTTGCCACCGCCACCCAGTGGCTACTGGAGTCTATGTCTTTTGATGATGTGCCCTTGGGTATAGAAAGACTGCAGGGCTCCCGCCATGGTCGCTTATGGAATTCTTCTACAAAGAAGATGACCGTTAGACCGGGGATTTAATCCCAAGTCTGGTTCAGTGTTTTAAAACCCGGATCGAGCCGTCCGGACCTACCAGGTTCAACCGAACACGTTATAAAAAACGGGCCAGTTAGTTTCTTTCTCCATGCAACTTTAACTTGGCCAGGTCACACACAAACTTGGATGGTTGAACCGGTATCCATGTCCAATCTGGGTTACTTAATAAGTTTTATGATTTTCCCTCAATTCCTCTAGCTCCAATCCATTCCATCGGGCTCGAGTAAAGGGCAAACTAACGGACGAGACTCGGCTTTGCGTAGAGGCCAACAACCTCTATTCTCTGGCAAAAACACCCATAGTTAAATCCCAATGTCTGATTCTCTACCTCTGTCTAAGTATGCCCAAATCATTGCTGCTTGTATCCACCCTCCCTTCCCTCTTCCGGTGAAAACTTAGTAAAAATTGAGGACTAAGACGTTGGATTTTTGCCTCTTGCACCATTAACGACCCAAAAGCCCCATCTTACACAATGTCCTAGCCATGACTTTGCTCCTTTTCAACGAAAACCAGACAAATCATCCAATTTTTGTACACTACGTAGTTTTTTTTTCTCTCTCTCTCTCTCTTCACTCTATGTTATCTCAAACACCCATCAATTTGGTTTTTGAGGTGGGTTTTGTGTGATCATATCCTGCTATGAATTGTTAAGAACTTAAGACTGTGGGCATGTTTGTTTTTCTTTTCATGATTTTATTGTAACTTTATAGAAAGTATTAAATTTTTATAGTTACTTTTTAAATATTCTCTTACTGAATCTAGGTTGTGCTTTAAATTTTTTATGCTGAATTCTAGCTTTCTTTCTAAGTTTGCTTTTGTTGGGTTTGATTCAAGTGGATTTTGAAATTTGGAGGAGAATATTTTTAGATATTTGTTTAATCTAGAAGTAAAATGCCTCTTATGTATAATCTTGTTATTTGTCAGTAGAGATGAATTGTTACAATTTGAGATCAACAATTTTTATGGTTTAATTGTGAATGAATGAATTGTGGAGGGAAAGGATAGCATTGAATTTGAAGGCCTAAACTTGTATTGTATATATGTTTGTTTATGTTACTATTTATGTTTGTATATATTAATTATAAACTTGGGATGATGACTTACTTATTGAAATATGTTGGAATAAATAAGTTCTTAATGGCCAAATGGGTTGAAGTGAATTTTTAAATAGGATTTGAATAAGTTCAAGTAAAAAAAAAAAAGAAATATGGGGAGACTCTTTCAAAAAAGTTTGTAGGTGTTGATGTCATCATCCGGGTCAACCTAAGGTGATATAGCCCAACCACTAGTCTCGGTCAAAGTCTAGGTTGGGTTTTAGAGCATTAGTTTGGTTGAGCCTATAAAAAAATAAATTAAATTAAAGGGAATTATTGAACTAGGCGAGGCTTAAGGAGGTGGAGATGTAAGAGATTTTTAAGAAAATTACGTAATGACCAAGGGATAATGAATATAGTCATGACTAAGTTTTAGCATGGGGAAAAATCATAGTGGCTATAAAATTACTATTTTCCTCTTGTAGTTGAATCATAGTTTAATATTTAAAGTGGGCAATTAGTTCAACGGCTTTCAAGTGGAATAAAAAATTGAAAAAAATTTCATTGAGAGGTGATGGTGTACCCTAATTTTGGACCAACCCAAGTGATGGGCAACAATTTCAATAATTAGTTAAATAACTAATTTTCCCCTAGGTTTAGGTTTTGCACCAATGCATGACCAAGGTCAGTTCAAGGGGTTGGTGCCCCCATATTATGCCGCAAGCATTACCATGGGTTCATGACATTAATAAGTACCCCTGATATCAGTTTTGGACTCATTAGAGTGTAGAAATACCTAAACAAAATGATAAAATACCCCCTCATAAATATACTCTTGGGTCGATGAAAAGAATAGTTGTGTATTGATCCTCTCTTAAAATTCATTGATCTATGTTGCAGGTCAAATTTACATTAACTCAAATACCCAATGAAGTGTCAAATGAACCATATAATTAAAAGGGGAACTTGGCACACTAATATTTGGTTTGGGTTACTTTGAGTCGCCCTTTGATTTTGGGATTGACCAACCCATTATGAAGAATACCCATTGGTATCCAATCCTCCATGGGACTATGGACTGGCTATTTTTGAAAGAATATATAAGGCATTTGTATTATAATTGGCTAATTTTATTGATTAAAACTATGTCAAAATTTTATGTATGTAATTAGTTTTAAGAATCTGACTAGATTTAGTTATGGTTAAGTTAGATTTGGAATTGACAATCTTGAAAAATAAAAGTAAATATATTTTTATGGATCAAGGTTGAAGACTAAGAGTATTGAAGGTAAAATAGGTTAATTTTGCATATAATCACATATCAATCACTTAGAATAGTTTAAGAAGTGAATGTTTGGAATTTCAGACTAAAGTAAGGTAAAAACATGAAAAACTATAAAATTATTGTGTAATTGATCGATTGATGCAATATATGTTGAACAAATCTATCGATTGCCACTTGAAACATTTATTTGTAAAAACAAACTGAATTTTCATTGACCGATCACTTTGAAGATGAATCAATTGTTAGTTGAGTCGTGCCCTAATAAAATAGTGAAAGATCGATTGGTGTTTAAAACGATTGATGGATGTATATTTTGATGGTTTAATTTAAGCTTTTTAGAAGATAGTATACTCTTAACTAAAATCAAATTCTTAAACTAATTATTTTTTTTTTTAGTAGAAAATTTTGTGCATAGTGGCTAAATTTTTTTGATTCTTACTTTTGTGAAGTACAAGTTTGAAAAGTAATATAAAAAAATAATCTAGTAACCTATTACTGTTGTCTAGTTAAATATTCAACTCTCACTTTCTTCCCGAAATTTGAACCTAGCTCAACGTCTCCTTCTTGCCAATTCAAATTGCGATCTAACTCCTCCCTCCTAGTGCACGTCTCTTCCTCCTATTCACAGCCTTCGTGGCTCTGGCGCGACATGCATTATTGCTCCTTGTTCCTTATCTTTTTCCTCCCAAGACTTCAACAGAGCAATAGTGCATCTCAAGATTTTGCCCTGTAGGCCTGAACCCCGGTAATTTGAGTAAAAAGATTGCCTCTTATTAAGAACTTTGTTGTAAAAAGATTATCTTTAATGTAATTTTATAAATACCAAACTAAAGCCAAGTCTTACGGTATGCAGTGCCATCGATACGCTTTAGATATTTCTAAATACTTCTATATAATTTTTACTCTTCGATTAGATGTTATTCGCATTGAAATAGTTTTTCTGCTTGTAAACTTATTAAAAAAATTTATATTATAAACTTTACTTATTTGGGTTAGACTCACAGGAATCAGCCATTAGTCGTTTTGTATTTCAAAATATAGCGTGTGGGGATTTCGCATTAGTCGTTCAGAATGTAGCGTCGGTCAATTCCTTTTAATTCCATTCTGATTTCAAAGCCGTGTGCATTTTCAATTACGCAGGAATTACGATCTCCCCCCTTCAATAAAAATGTGCACGCCCCCGAAGAGCCCGTATGTAATGCACGCCAAATTGGAAGAAGAAGCCCTAAAGCGTCCCAATTGCAGGAAGCACTAGAAGCTCCAGTGCCTACTAACACTTTCCGGTGTATCTCCACCGGCGGCTGCAAGCTTCTCCACCGGCCGCGTCTTCTCTCCAACAGGTTCTCTCTCTCTCTCTCTCACACACACACACACACACATTTTCTCTCTCCTTCCTCTGCTTTGGCGCGTCCATGCTCTCCCACTTCTTCTCCCCTTCCTCCTCTCCGCTGCCAGGTGTCTTCTCTCCAGCAGATCTCGCCTCAAGTAGCCAGCACCGGAGGCCATGAAAGCGGCGGCTTTCTGGCCGCCTGTGGCTTGCATGTCCGTGGCTGGTTACTTGCAGCCACCAGCAACCATATCCGCTGCTTCCTGGCCGCGGCTGGTCGCCGGACCCTTGGCCGCTTTACTGCTCCTCCGGCTTCATGTTGGCCGCCAGGCTTGCGCCCCTGTTACTTTCTAATTTGGTCAAAAAATTCCTCTGTTGTGCATTTGGTCGTTCTCAGATGGGCTGGAAAAATGGGAAGTCCTCTGTGGTGGATTTGGTGGTTCTGGCTCGTTAGTAAAAAATTGGTTGTTCTAGGTTGAAAAATGGGATGGCTTGTTGGTTGTTCTGGCTTGTTAGTTTGGATTTGGTTAACTGTGGTGCGCTCTGTTATGTTTCTTATGGATTTTCTTATAAAAATTTTATTTCTGATTTTATTTCAAATAGGAAGAACTGTGGTGACACTGACTTTATTTCTTCTGTGGTGCACCGTGACTTTTTTTCTTCTGTTTGATTAAAATGGGAAGAACTGTGGTGCACCCTGACTTTATTTCTAACTTTATTACTTCTGTTTGATTTTATTTCATTTGTTTGTTTAAATGGGAAGAACTGTGGGCGCCCGCCCTGACTTTATTTCTCCCGACTTTATTCTTCTGTGGTGCACCCTGACTTTTTGTCGTCTATTTATTTCTTCTGAATTTATTTCTTCTAACTTCATTTTTTCAGTGATGATGTTTGGCTGCTTTGTGATGTAGTTGATTTGGTATGTTGTAACTGTGGTTTATTGGATGCCAGAATTATTTCTTATTGTTTGAGCTGTTGAGTGCTGAAAATGTCTGATCTCATTGGGGATGTTTTTTGAAGTTTTGGTATTTTTAATGCATATGTTGTTAAACTTTATTCATTGACTATGCACACTTGCAGAGTCATCTGTTATTTTAAATGATCGATTAAACTACACAAAAGTTGAATCGTTCTATTTTAATAAGTTGTTGGTTTGTTACCTTGATTGCTCTCTCTATAATTAGCTGCCTTTTTTTGGAAAGCTGCCTTTGGATTGAAATAGCTAGCGAGATGAAATAGTTGGCCAAATGCGGAGTGTTGCAATCCATATGACGATGGGTGTATGAGCTTGATGTTGTAATTGGACTATATTTTGTGGATTGGTGTTATTATTTTTAGTTTTCCAACTATGTGTTATAGTTTATGTTTATCTATGTATTATGGATTTTTTTTATCTTATTATGAACTGATCATTTATTTTTACTTATCCAACTAAGATTTGAGGGATTAGTACGTTATATTTTATGTTCAGATGAAAATTGAATTTTGTCGTGTATTCTATCATGCATTTTGAAAACTCAGGATTCTGGTATATGATATGAAATCAAGCGTCTGAAATGTAGAATTTTGGCCTGCATTTTGAAATCAAACATCTGAAAATGCACCAATCTAAAATATAGAATGACTAACTCCCTGATTAATCTGAATTTACAAATACCAGTAAGGGAAATCAAATGGGGCAATCTGTGAGTGAAGACTGCAGGACTTGGTTGTGGTTTGGAAAAGACTGTCTCTTTTGATCTTTCAGAAAACATGCCCTTTGGGTTTTCCCCCACTGGTATTTGTAAGCTCATCTCTGATTAGGAATTCCTTTGCAGGTTTTATTATCTACCTGACATTCTAAAATCCATGGTAAAAATTGGCACTATTTGGTTTTGAAGTTGGTCTTTTGTGATAGAATAATGGTATGCATACACTTAAAATTGATGAGAGTTTTTCTTTATGGTAGTGATTGTGTGTTCCTTCAGCGTTGGTCACTATTGTTTAAAATTTTGCACATTCAGCTCGTTAATAATGGTCTATTCAATTTTTGTTGGCCTAGCAATGTTGGTAAATGGTAACTTGGTATATCATAACAATATATTTAATTATTTAAGTTGGATGTTTTCATCCTATGGCTGATTTTTGTTATTGCTATTGGCTTGTTTACAACTTTATTATTTTATGACCCCCCTTTGACTAAAAATCCTGCATCTGCCCCTGAAGGGAGCTGAGGTAGCAACCATGAGCAGGAGCTTGGGGATACCCGTGAAGCTGCTGCATGAGGCCTCAGGTCACGTGGTGACGGTTGAGCTCAAGAGTGGCGAGCTTTACCGTGGCAACATGATTGAGTGTGAGGACAATTGGAACTGCCAACTCGAGTCCATCACCTACACGTCCAAGGTTACCTACATTATTTTTTCTTTAATTCTTTCTTCTGTTGAGGGTGGCAAATGAAGTTTTTGCTTGTTGATGATGGCCAATAGTCTGAACGGAGGATGCTTGAAACATCTAGAAGAAACATTATTCTCAATTGTCTGTAGTTCAGAGGGAATGTTCTTATTTCGTAACTTGTTTCTATATTTTTTTATTTGTTGGTTGTTTGAATTTAGATAAAATCTCAAATTTCTAATGGTGTTATTGAATATTGAGAAAATGTATTTTCTTATACTGATCTTTTTCACGAAAGGTGGTTCCATGAAGGACCAAGGGTAATGGTCTTTTTACTTGCTAGCCCTTGTTTTTGTACAATATGGAACATCAAAATCTTTGTGACAGGGTTGAAATTCATGTTGCAGTGGTGAGTGATTTCATGGTTTACAATGAAGGCTGTGTATGCATCTTATAAATATTGTCAAAATTATCAACTCAGAAAGAGAGGAACTATGACATAGTGACCGTGAGAACCATTTGAGTTTCTGGAATGTTTAAAAAGTGCTTGGACTAATTTTCATTACAGTTTCTGAATGAAAAGACGGGTTTGCTAATTGTTTATTCATTACTTGTTCACATGAATTTCCTGAATTGTACTATTGCAACCTTCTATTGAAAAAAGTAGCTGACTAGTTCTGTAATTGAAATTTTCTGAACTCTTCTAGGTATTTCACCTAACAACTTAGTAGTGTATTAAGTGCTTGTTGCACAATGGTTCTTGGGTGACCAGTTTTGAATAGGATCTTGTTTCTTGTGTAGGATGGAAAGGTATCACAGCTTGAACATGTCTTCATTCGAGGTAGCAAAGTCAGGTCAGTTAAATTATTGTCATGGCGTCATCATACTCATTATTTGTTTCATGTTTTTAACCTAAGGCGAAATTGTTCTAATAATTATGTTGTATCAGGTTCATGGTCATACCAGATATGTTGAAAAATGCTCCAATGTTCAAGCGGCTTGATGCAAGAATTAAGGTACATTAATATTCGGTGTTCCACTTACCTTATTTGGATTGTAAGAGTATTTGCTGATATAAAGTTGGAGTGTTTTTCTGTAAAGGGTAAAGGCTCGGCTCTTGGAGTTGGACGTGGCCGCGCTGTTGCCATGCGAGCTCGGGTATGTTCTAGTTTTATGTATACTTCCATTTGTTCAATACTACTGTAGATTGACGTCTTTTAATGTTCTTTAAGTAACTATCATGTCATTCGCATTGGAGTCAAATCATTATTCTTTGTCTACATCTGTGTTTCCCTTAGTCCCGTGACTCCCTTAGTGAGGGTGATATTCAGTGTCATTTTTATGAGGAAAAATGGACATATGCGGATCATAATATCCTATATTGGAATTGTACTTTTTTCTATTCTGATCTCCTGATCATGGGTCCATTTAATGCTTTTGATCTGGGAAGCCAATGACAGGATTAGTCAAGCCAGTGGGTCTCATTTTTTAATCTGTTCTTGTGGCAGGCCCAGGCTGCTGGTCGTGGTGCCCCTCCTGGTAGGGGTGTGGTGCCACCAGTAAGACGGTAGGCATCATTGAATGTGTACCTTTTGAATGTGGTTACGGTGGACATGCTACTTTATGTAGATCGTACAGTGAATTCAAGTGCGGAAAGATCCTAGAAAAAGTTGTAACGGTTTGTTTGAGAGAATTATGAAGGCATAGAAACTGTTCATGGAAAATTATGTTCCCCAGTAGAGAGTAGATTTTTTTTAACTTATTCCTTATTCCAAATATCATGGTACAGTTGCATTGGATGTAGATCTCCGTATTTTTTAGCTTTTTTTCTTCCAATAATTGGTAGACTGGCTAAGCACAAAGATATCCATATCGATAAAAGCTATGTGTTTTCGGACACAGGAATGCTTGCAGGCAAGAATGCCTGGGAAATTAGCCGACGTAGTGTAACTCATTGATGGAATGTTCTTCCACATCCTGATGGCCTAGCGAATCTGATAGTTCGCCTCATTTTTAATATGTTTAGTAAGACCCAGGTGTACGACTAATTGCTTGGGTATAATCCGTTAAGTGAATTATTCTGTGCATGTCACTTGGTATGTTGAATGACGGAAAGGGTAGAAGATCGTACTTCTTGAAAATAAGTTGGTGATGTAGTTGTGCTTGTAGTGGTAGCGATAGATATTGTATTGCCTATGGGTACTAATCTCAGCTTGTCCTATCTACGGCGTGGGTTGAGTTATCCATTCTAATGATCCTCAACACCGATTGCCCTGTCAGCAATTGAGTTCTGATTTGTCCGTTCTATGGTGAACTTGTTGGTTTTATACAAGTGAGTTTTCGTGATAGAATAAATTATTTAGTTTGGGAGTGCCAAGTGGGATTCACCCCTAGTTGACAGCCACTTGACAAGTGCAGTCAATCTCTAGGATTAATGGATTAATGGTGTAGACAGTAGTGTACGCTACAAAGGTAACTTGTGCCTTGTGTGCGCAATTCGGATCTTGGGAGTAAATCCGTTAGTGTAGGAGTAAATTCGATACACATGGAGTATTAAATAAATTTTCTTATCATGCCCATGCTGGCAACGATTCAAATGTTGACATTTAGGCATGTAGGCCCTCTTGCAACGAATTCTTGTGTACTTTTGATGGATCCGAATTAAACATCCCAAAAGGTGGCAGAAAAGCTTTTTTTTCTAGTCATGTATGCACGATTTTAATTGTGCGGCACTTATTACCTGTAAGTAGGTTTGTATATGCCTGCCGACCCTATAATCTAACATGTGGTAGACATGTACTCTTCAATTTGCGTTCAGCACATATTATTTTTTTTATATTCCCTCTTATCTTAAATTAATTGCTTTATTTAATTTTTTAAAATAAACTACATTTAATTTTTTTAGAAAACCAAATGAAACTATTAATATGAGACAACAAAAATGTAAGTTTGGCAAATATACATGCCAAAGTTGAAAGGCTGAGTTTTCATGTAAATATTTGATGATACAGAACACTTTCACTGGAAGAAATTGTCAAAAACTCACTCCGTCTCAAAATTAAGTTTCTACGTTTAAGAAAGTTTGATATTTAAAGAATCTTTACTATTAGAATTTTTCTATATCCTCCAACCTGTTTTGTATTCCATCCACTAATTAATACGAGGGGGATAACATGAAATTGGATTCCTAATATGGGACATGTAATATGAGACATGGGGAGTAATTGTTGATCTAGCTGATTGAGTTTTTAATACTTTCCAGTCACCATGAGCCCAACATGAGGGCTATTTATCCATGAGATTGAGGGCGCACACCGTAGTGCATGATAATGTTAGTGTTATTCATGCTAACGTGAGCTAGTAGGTGTGCTGTTAATACGAAATATCAATGGTTCCTAAGCGTTTCTTATGTTGGGCTCATGATGAGTAGGGAATATGAAAAACTCTTTCAATCTAGCATGCACTGTGCAAAAATGATTAGCCAAATAAAAGAAATTGGCCAAATAAATATTATTTAGTGTACATTTGTCATATGGTTGAAGTTGCAATTGGTGCAATTTAAAGTAGGGTTGCATCTCAATTTGATTTAGGCCGGTTCTTGTAGGAATTGAACTAGAACCAAAATCTCAAAACCAAACTGAAACCGAGCAAGGAACCAAGAACCAAATTAGGATAAGAGTTAATTTTGGCTATTCATTTAAATTGAGCAGGGTCAAGAATAGGGTTAATCTTTGCTATTCATTCAAATTGAAAGGTTGAAATTTAATTTTTTAATGAAAAGTAAAATATTCGGTTCCTATTTTTAGTAGGCAGGAACCAAACCAAATCGAGATTGAGTCAGTTCCTTAACTCTTGGAATTGAACCGATGAATTTTGGTTCATTTCCATCCAGTTAGGTTTGGATCCACCAAAGTTTTGTTCAGTTCTAATTTTTTTGGTTCAGCTTAGCTCATAGTCATGTTTGCGACTTAATTTTAGGCTTTAGCTTGCATGAAATGTAGCTTGTGCAAAAACTTTAAGAACAAATTTAAAAAACTTGCTCAAACTAAAAGTTCTTTCAAATGGGTTCTTTGGCAATTATTTAATATTTGTTGTCTAGCTAGTATGAAAATGGGAAGTTGTGAAAACTGTAAAAAGTCAAATATAACCGCTTTATTAGTACGGCGAGATGTGATAAATAAAAAATGATAAAAAACCCTTACGATGAGACACCGAAACACAATAAAATGTACTAAAACAATTCAAAATGCATTGAAACACATCCCTCTATACAATGAAACATATCCTACAAATAATCTTATATTTTCAGCACAAAAAATCGAAATGCACCAAAATATATTGAAATACACTTAAACACATTCCACTATACACCAAAACATACCCCGTTGTACACTGAAACATATCATGATATACACCAAAACACTTCTCGGTGTACACTGAAGCACATCTTGATGTACATTGAAATATATCTCGACATATACTAAAACATATCTTGTTGTATACCGAAATACATTCTGAGATGAATAAATGATAGTTGAGATAAAACAGGGGAGGAAAAGGGAGTATTTAGAGGTAATTTTGAGATATTTTTTATATGCATCAAAATATTAATGGATCGAAATGCACTAAAATATACAATCTTTGCTCTTCTTCACAAAATGGAAATTCCCTTAATCATTATTCTTAAAATAAAAAATTCCCAAAAAACTAAAGCTTAGTTGGGCAAGCAGCTCGAATAGCCAAAGCCGCTCAAAGATGTTGCACTGAAATTAATAAGAACTCTGGCTAGCCCTTCTCAATTAACAATGGGCTGAAAGAAACAGCATAGGCGATATAGAACCAGTTTTTCTCTCGTTTAAAGGTTTACAAAGATTTTTAAAATGCTAGCAACAAGCTTTGTACACAAATTTTGTACTTTCATTCCCATTGACTTGCTAAGCCGCTTTTTGCCGCGAGCTACTTGACATTTGCTTTGTCATATAGAAACACAACCTTCCATAAAAACACACGCATACAATCTAATTTTATGGCTTGGCGCTGGCCTTCTCGTTGGTTGGCTTCAATAATGAAGAGACTTATTTTCAAAAATTATTTTAAGATTTTTGTTCACAACTGCATATTTCAAGTCATGTTTTTTTTTTCTTTCCTTTTTCCTTTTAGAAACATGCTATTCTTATTCAATAGCACAGGGTCCATAATAAGAACCGAGTATGGACAAATGCTAAACCATGTTTCAAAAGCCGTTTTTTTAGTTTATTATCATGCACATTATTCAGAATTTTTGATTGCTTGAAATGTCGTTTAAAATTGTACTCTTTTTATCCCTTAGCTTCATTTAGAATTTTTTTTATCTCATATTAGTAGCTCCATTTGGATTAATTTAAGTAATTGGGCACTTAAAAAAATATTTTAAAAATTTATTTTCTACTCTTAGATATGGGTCTCACCATTCAATAAAAATAAATTATTTTTTAAAATGAAGCCATTAATATAAGACAGAGGAAGTATATAATTTTATATCTTAGATATATATCACTATTAAAACTAATGAAATTAGTTTTTTTACTATCTTCTCATATTTCATGAACAAGTTTCATGAATCATCCGCCTGACCCCTTAATTAATGCACGCCGTTAAATTGAGATCCAACAATTCAACCTTGTCCATGAGCAAACTTGTTGCAGTCTTGTACAGAAACAAAACCATGTCGAGGCATATACCTGACGAGCAGTAAGCACCAATGCTGAAGCAAAGCCTTCTGTGTTCTCATTTTTTACTCCCCATACCACTACCACTGGCACAGAACTGTCAAACATCCTAGGATTGCAATGTACAATGCTTCTAGGCATCAATATCATACGGGAACTTAAAGTGAAAATGATTGCCCAAGTTCCAAAAGTTAATTAAGCCATCAAAGAACTAGTGTCTTATCATCACTCTCACCTTATTCCTTCAACTCAAAATTTCTATTCTACGAAATCACCTCCTGGCAGTTTTATTAAAGGGTAGTCGATATAAAGGGCACAAGACTAATTACAATAAATTGCAAGTAATACAGGCAGCCTGATTGTTAGATTATGAAAAAAATATCTAAGATTTTTACTTGTTAACAGTTCAAACTTTTGGGAAACTTGGTTATATTATATGGTATCGGAGCTCCGGGTTATAGGAGGTCTTGGGTTCAAGTCTCAGTTAGAGTCATTTATACCTTAAATTATGTTCCATGTGCCGCGCTAGGTGGATGCTTGCACGTGAGAAATAATGTTAGATTATAAAAAAAAAAAAAGATTTCTACTTCCTAATAGCTCGAGGCAAAATTGGTTATCTTACATTGATTACTAACACATGCCTGTGTTGTATCCCTTGACTGAGATGGCATTGGCCACGGTAGCTGCCGTGACCCCCACCTCACTTTCTTCCATGGCTGCACTTGCCTTTTTTGTGAATTGCATAGGAGCAATTGCCTCCACCTCCATGGATGCCTTTTTAGCTTCCTCCACAGAATTGCCACTGAATCTTTTTCCACTTGCTATTTTCCCTTTTTTCTTTTTTCCTCAGCTTATTTCATACTCTCTCCCCTCTACTTGCTGTGCACAATCAAATGAGTTCCCAACTATTGCATGGCTATTTACAGAGTTGGCGCCTTGATCCCCCGCACTTGTTTTTACAAGTTCATCCCCTTCAAGTCGTAACTAGGCACATCCTATTTCATCCTTCACTGAGGCCCAGCCTTCATTTTTTCCGAGTATTTTCCTCCACATCCGGCTTCCACTTGGAAGTTGACACAAAGAAACACTCCTTGATATTGTGATCAGCAAAACCATGCATAGGTCATGCAGAAGTCTTGCAAGCATTCATATTTAAAATTAACCCAGATTCTTTTAAGTTCCGGACATGATTCTCACCCCCGCCGACAATGATGCATCCGTGGTGGTTCGGTTAAACTGCATCTCAGTAGTCAAGAAAGGTGAAATATCCCAAAGTTACACCCAGTAAAAGCAACTTTCTATGAGTGCACTATTCGCAGCAAATGATACATTGGAAGTGCTATGGACGATTTGCAACTATTATTTTACGATCTAACTCCACTGCAAATCCCACTGCCAGTCCAGATGGAGTAACCTCATCTTACTTTATAGAGGTAGCCTTTAATACCAGCCATAGTAACTTAGTAAGCTCTTTATTACCATCCACTAGTACAATAAATCCTCATTCTTTGGAGATACTAGTCATAACTTCCTCATTCAGGATGAACTCGGACCTCTGGCCGCACCAAAATGGAGAGCATCTTGAAATCTTTTGTTATACTATCCATCTATATACTCTTCTACTTGTCTTTCACAGTTATTACAGGAACCCCTAGCCCATCCGATCAAGTTTGTCACGGTATTCACCGAGGTACCGGTTTAAGTCTCACAACTCATCCCCCAAGCCCCCCATGCTAGGAGATCTCTCAACCCCCCCCACCTACAGAGAGTGAGGGCCGAGGGGTGAGCCCTAATTGGCTTTCATAAGCGATTAAGGGCAGTTTAGTCATTTTCTTTAAAAACCTAATTACAGAGATTAGGGAGGGACAGACGTGTATGAACAGGGAGAAACAAGCCGCCACGCACCATAAGGCCGTCATGCACCAAGAGAAAAACAACAAGTTTTTGGGAAGAAGAGGGGCTGCTATTTCGTGAAAGGTGTTTAAAGAAATTTTTGTAATTTTTCATTGTAATTATTTTTCTATTTAGTAGAATTATATGATCTTATAACAGTAAAACCGAACTATGTTAAATTTCTTTATTTTTTTTTGCTTTCTTATTAACATTCCTATGATTCATTCTTTCACTGTTGGGGATTAGTATAGCGAGGGCTGTTTTATTTCCTACAGAAAAGACTCCTTAATAACGGTCTAAGATGGTGTACAGAACGACCTGTTTTAACTTGTGATGGGCCATTTTTTCTTGTGTCTCAGTGGTTAGTATTCATATTTTCAGTTTGCCTCCTTGCCTCTTTTGTGATGGATCAAGTTTAAGCCTGACATGTTTTCTGTACTACACGAGAACAAAATCAGGTTGCGTATTGTTAGGCAAATCATGCGGCTGATAAATATTCCGCTTATTGGTTCTTCAACGCTCCTGGTTTTATTTCCAAGAAAGCTTCATATGTATGTCTCTGGCAGCTACACAGTTCGAGCTATTCCGTTTTCTTAATCATCTGAATTTATGAATAATCCATCTTCAGAACTAAATAGATGAGGGAGAACATTTGAAATCTCATAACTCATTGCATACTCTGAAAACAAATGAACAACTAATAAATAGTTGAGTTTTTTCTATATTAACTGACCCGAGATACAAATATTTTATATTTTTTAAGTTTTAGCACTTAATCCCATATGACTTCGTTTAGGACAAATATGCCTTTAGGTCATAAATGAACCCATACTCAAGCTATTATTTCATTATCGGTGGTAAGTTATCAATGATAGCTCATCAGAGGTAGATCAGCGGTAGTAACTTGCAGGCGGGCGGTGGAGATGGTAAAATCCTCATTTCTTCATTTTTTTCATATGCAAACTCTTTCCTAGTAAAAAAAATAGTCATTTCTCAGTGCTATCGACCCATCCTTCAATATAATAGACAAAGTAATTCATAATATGATGCGACTCATATTGCATCAATGATAACACAATTTGTCAATAATACATATTATTGATAATACAATAAGCTCCATTTCGCATATATGATAACACGATATTCGTCATATAGTATTAATGATAATCTAATATGTGAGTTCTTTGAACCAATAACTCATAATACGAAATGTTTCATATCGCATATATGATAACATGATATGTCAATAAAACGTGTGATTGATAATATGATATACTCCATATCGTATATACGATAACACGATATGCCAATAAAATGTGTTATTAATAATACGATATGCTCCATATCGCATATACGATAACACAATATGTCAATAAAATATGTTATTAATAATACGATATACTCCATATCACATATACGATAACATGATATTCACTATATCGTATTAACGATAACATGATATGTGTTCTTTGAGCCCACAACCCATAATACGATACCCTCTATATCGTATATACGATAACACGATATTCATCATATCATGTTAATGATAACACGATATGTATTATTTGAGCTGACAAACCATCATACGATATGTATCATATCGCATATAACACGATATTTATCATATCGTGTTAACAATAACATGACATGTATCCTTTGAGTTGGTGACCCATAATACGATATGCTCTATATCGCATATATGATAACACGATATTCACGATATAGTATTAACGATAACACGATATGTGTGTTCTTTGTGCCAACGACCCATAATATGATATGCTTCATATCACATATACGATAACACGACATGTCAATAGTATGTGTTATTATAATATGATATGCTCTATATCATATATAAGATAACACGATATGTGTTTTTTGCGTGTATTCGAAAAAAAGACATTTACAAAAATTGCCAATATTTGTTATTGATACAAGTGTTCATCAAGTCAGGGATGAAAGCCTCTAAGATCGTGTACATGCTTACATAAGATGTTCTACATAATAAAACTTGCATACAAAAAACCATACTAGAGTTTTTCTTTGCTATTCTACAGTGTCCTTAGCATCCACATTCTTCTCTATTCTTATATAGCCTTGTTCTTCCCAGATAAGTCCCCAAAGATTCATTTTTAGAGTTGTAAGTATCATCCCGATCTCCTTTATAGGGATAAGTAGTTTATGTGGTTAAAATTTTTTAGACAAAAATCATAGAAGAGTGATTGTTGATGAAGTGACATAGGCTAACAATCACCAAATAGAAATCAGAATTCATTGTTAAGAGGAATTGCTAGGCGAAAATTTTAAATCGCCATTGAGCCACGATCTCCTCTTTATGCGTTGTCGCGACTGGTTTACACAACTTTAAACCCTAACCCTTACTGCAGGGGTATTTTGGTCTGATTTTTTAAAAATATTATTGTATAAACCCAGGTTCTATGGAATGTTTTTTACAGAACCAGAGAACATGAAATATGGAATATCTGTATCTTAGGCCAGGTTATATGGAAAAAAACTCTAAATCTCCATCTTCAATTTTACCGTGGGAAGTTCCATAATATGTGCTTATATAGCAACAAAACCTGTTCTTGTTTCTCTCACCTACAATGTACTCCCTTCATTCCATATTAATAGCTCCATTCGGGATAAAATTCATCCCATACCAATTGCTCCATTGGGCTCAATTTAAGTAGCTAGGTACTTAAGAAACTATTTTCCATGTCACACCATTCAATAAAAATTACTTATTTTCTAAATGAAGATATTAATATGGAACTGAGGGAGTAGTATGAAGTGGACAATAGAAAACATGATGGAGCAAACAAAAGCTTGCAAATGTGCATACAATACCCTAACGGTTCAATTATATAAAACTCTGTGGCTGCTAATGGCAAGTACTATTTTCCCCTCAGAATATACGGACCTGCAACTTCAACTGTAAACATTCATTTTCGTGAATGAATCAGAGATCATACAAATTAATTTCTCTATCTACTATCTGCTGTATTTTCAAAGTAAATGGCGTACCTAGTTCCATTCCGAATTGATGAATCTTCGTAGGATAGGTTTCTCTCCCTTTGCCCTTTCGTTCTGACGATTTTCACTTGAGATGGATCAGTCACTGTCGTAGTTTTCTACGTTGGGCAGAGAGAGGACCATCTCCACTATTTTATCTTCATGTAACCACTTCTATTAAGCGGTTACAACATTCACATTAAGGGCTAATCATACACAAGATAGATAAGCTTATTATTATCTATTAATTATCATATGGGACCAATAAAATTGCTTACATTCTCCCACTTGGTTCGAATGATAATTAATCATGATAGTATAACAATATTAAAAATATGCTCAATATAAAGTGTACACACTTATCTATTCAAATTGGTTACATAATACTATCATTAAGCAAATCAATAATATGAGTCGTGGCGATTCTATGTCTTTAAACAACATTGTCCCTTCCATGTACTACAATATTAAAAATATGCTCGATATAATTTTCAAAAGAGGAAATCATAAGAGTCCACATAAAGTCTCTATAAATAGAGACTAATCTTGTCACAAATATATATTCATTCGCATCGATGCACATAATAACTAAGACAGGAGAATCAGAAACACTTTATTGATATCAGAATGTAATAGAGCATCATCATCATAAATAAAACATAATCCATCACAAAAAATAAAATGTTTACAATTATGGACTATTTTCAAGACCCATTCTATTGGCATGTTCAATAAAGGTCTTTGGAGGTAATCCTTTTGTTAATAAATCTGCAATCATAAGGTTAATACTAATTTGCTCTATGAACACTTTTTGTTTCTTCACTTCTTCTTTAACAATAAGAAACTTTAATTCTATGTGCTTTGCTCATTTAGAGTACTTATCATTCTTTGAGAAGATAACTACTACAGAGTTATCACAATAAATTTTTAGCAGTTTATGAATAGTGTCAATAACTCCAAGCCCTGAAATAAAATTCCGCAACCATAAAACATGAAGTGTGGCTTGTGGCTTCATAGCATGCCACAAATTCAGCCTCCATAGTGGATGCAGCTATGATAGATTCCTTTCCACTTTTTCATGATATGGCCCCTCCAACAAGCATGAATAAGTAGCCAAATGTGGACTTTCTATCATCAACACATCCAGCAAAATTAGAATATGAGTAGCCAATGACCTCAAGATTTTCAAACCTTCTATATATGAGCATATGATCTTTTGTTCCTTGCAAGTATCTCATAACTTTCTTTACAACTTTCCAATGATCAAATCCTGGATCCTTTTGATATCTTCCTGGCATACCAGTGGCAAAACTGATATCTGGTCTTGTACAGGTTTGTGCATACATTAAACTTTCAATTGCAGACAAATAAAGAATTCCCTCCATTATTTTCCTTTCTCATTCCTTCTTTGGACATTGCATAAGATTTACTTTATCCCCTTTCTGAATGGGAATTGGACTTGAAGAGCACTTATTCATTCCCAATCTCTCTAAAATCTTTTATATATAGGCTTTTTGAGACAAACCCAGCAATCCATGTGAACGATCCCGAAATATTTCTATTCCAATCACGTATTTTGCCTCACCCATATCTTTTATTTCAAAATTTTGAGAGAGAAAGTCCTTGGTTTTATACAATAATCCAAGGTCATTGCTTGCAATTAATAAATCATCAGCATACAAAATCAAAAATACGAACTTACTCCCACTAACCTTTAGATAAATACATCGATCAACGATGTTTTCTTTAAATCCAAAGGAAGTAATGATATCATTAAACTTAAGGTACCATTGTCGGGAAGCTTGTTTAAGTTCATAAATTGATTTCTCAAGTTTGTAAGCTAAATGCTCTTTGCCTTCAATGGAGAATCCTTTAGGTTGGTCCATATAGACTTCTTTATCTAAACTTCCATTCAAAAAAACGGTTTTCACATCCATTTGATGGAGCTCTAAATCATAATGAGCAACCAATGCTAAAATAATTCTGAGTGAGTCCTTTTTGGATACTGGAGAAATGGTCTCTTTATAATTAAAACCTTCTTTCTGAGTAAATCCTTTAGCCATAAGTCTAGCTTTATATCGTTCTATATTACCCTTTGAGTCACATTTAGTCTTAAAGATCTATTTGCAACCCACTTTCTTGTATCCTTTGGACAATTCAACAAGTTCCTAGACTTCATTTTGGGCCATTGAGTTTAACTTATCATTCATGACTTCAATCTATTTTTTAGAATTAATACTTTCTATGGCTTGTGAAAATGAAACCGGATCTTTAGATGTCCCAATATCATAATCAGATTCTTGAAGATAAACCATGTAATCATTAGAAATAGCTGGTTTTCTTTTCCTTTCAGATCTTTTAAAGGTTATTTGTGGTTCATCTATTACTTGATCATTGATGACAATCTCATTATGGAGTGTTGAAATATTATCTTGTTGTTCTATTTCATCATGTTATTCAACTATTGAAGGACCAACAAGTTGTGGTTCATTAGATTGTTGTTATTGATTGATAGGACATGCATCAATCATAGGAACAACAATTTTATGAGTTATGGGTAATGGAACAAGCACCCTAACTTTTTTAATTACCACATATTGAGTTGTAACACTCTCACTGATTTTGCCATTTTCCAAGAACCTTGCATTACCAGTTTCAACAATTCTTGTACTATGATTAGGACAGTAAAACATATACCCTTTAGATTTTTCAGGGTAACCTATAAAGTAACCACTGATTGTCCTTAAATTCAATTTCTTTTTATGTGGATTATAAATTCTCACTTCTGTTGGACAACCCCAAATATGTAGGTGTCTTAAACTGGGTTTCCTTCTAGTCTACAACTCGAAAGGAGTTTTTGGAACTGCCTTACTAGAAACCCTGTTTAACAAATAAACAACAGTTTTAAGTGCATGCATCCACATAGATGAGGGTAAAACAATGTTTTAAAACCCGGCCCGGACCCCGACCCGGATTAGTGGCTGGGCTGGGTCGACCCGGTTGAACCGTGGGTTGACCCGGGTTGACCCGGGTGATGACATCATCATCAAAAAAATTTGCAAGAGTTTTCCTGTAACACTAAAAAAAATTTAGTTAAACCTACTTCAAAACCTTATTTAAACCTATTTAACCATTCAAACTATTATTCATTCCAACCACATCTAAACCTACACTACTCATTCAAACTCATACTTATATCATAATTCGAAGCATGTAAATCTAAAACAATCATCCACTTTTTACTATTCAGCGCTCCCTTAGTACATATACCATGATCTTGTTTGTCGCCCTTGTGGTTTGGATGGCTGATGGCTGCTATTTATATGGGAGGCCGCATCCCTTAGATATGCTTAAACGTAAGAAGAATCATAATTTATATGACTTCTTTTTCTGCCTTATCAGACTACATGATTATATGGTGCTTATTAATTAACACAAACTTTGCATTTTGTTTCTGGGTCAGATAAAACGAGGAAGCGTGGAGGTAATCTTCGATATATATCAACTCATATTTGAATTGTAAGTTGAGTGTATGATGACAATTATATGACAAAGCAAGTCTCCTCAAATTCTATAGGGCCTAAATCCTCTCATGTTCGTGTTTGCTCTCATTGCAAATGTAACTTACGTTGGAAGGTCTGTATCAACATTCATAATCTAAAATTTCTTTTAAATGATAGTAAATATTAGTAAAATTGAATCAACATTCAACCGTCAACACCGAAAAAAAACATAACTCGGCACAATAGTGTAGACCAGATTACCAGTAAATAATGATAGTAAATTATGTTACGCTATATAGTGTATAGTGTATACCAATATGTAACTCGGCAGTCGGCAAAGTAGGAAACTTGGCAGTTGGCACTCGAGCGACAGGGAAGGTGAGAATGGGAACTAAATTTCCAATCAGATCGTGCTGGAGCTGCTGGACCGGAGGAGAATGGACTAAGCCTAGAGGAGAAGTCCGGCAGAGAAGTGTATTCTCCCGTCGAGAGTCGCTTTGAAAGCTTCCGACTGAATATGGCAATGCGGTGAGGCAGATTTGAAAAAAAAAAATTGCAGATGAGGCAGAGAATGGACGAGAAGAGAATGAGGGTTTTTTTTACCGGAAATGGGTTTTTGATGGAGGGAGATCTTCGCCGGAGACAGATTTTAGGCAGAGAGGACGCCGCCGATCCAAAACGATCAAATTTGCCCACCGGCCGCGACTGTGAGATTCAAGCGGCTGTGGAATCAAGCTTTGGACGGAATCGGCTCTGAGATCACCGGACGGCCGGAGAAGAGGAGGTCACCTCTATTAATGGCAACGGTGCCCCAAGGCCGGACCAGTCGCACTGTGCACAACGCGAAATCGCGATGAGAAGATGAACAGTAAAATACTGTGCACTTTGCCCGACTTCGCGACTCGCCTCATTCGTTTTGTTTTTTTGTTTTTTGTTTTGGAAAACCGGACCGGACCGGTAGGCCGGGTTTGCGGTTCAACCGGCCGGTTCACTCTGACCCGGCCGGGTTAAACCAACTTGGATTTTCTCTCGAACCGGCCCGTTTTTTATGTCGGGTCCGGTTGAACCCGGTCGGACCGGCCGGTCCGGTCCGGTTTTTAAAACACTGGGGTAAAGTGAAATTACTTATCATACTTCTAACCATATCCATAAAAGTATGATTTCACCTTTTAGCCACACCATTCTGCTGAGGCGTTCCAGGCATAGTGTATTGAGCACATATGCCTTTGGTTTCAAGAAGTTTAGCAAATGGACCTTGGTGTTGTCCTGCTTCATCATATCTTCCAAAGTATTCACCACCTCTATCAGACCTTATGATTTTCACCTTTTTGTCTAATTGTCTTTTAACCTCAGTAATGTATACCTCAATGGCATTCATTGCTTGAGATTTATTATTTAACAAATAGATATAACCATAACGTGAAAAATCATTTACACACACACACACACACTAAGATAGAACATCAAAAGGTCCACAAATATGTGTATGGACTATCTCAATAGGCTCCTTACTCCTTGTGGCACCCTTCTTTGTGTGTTTGGTTTGTTTTCCTTTAATACAATCTACACACACACACATACACTAAGATCAGTAAAATCAAGATTATGAAGAATCCCATCTTTTACTAATCTTTCTATTCTTTCTGGGGAAATGTGTTCCAATCTTCTATGCCACAAGTTTGAGGAATTTTCATTAATAAAGCTGCGTTTAGCACCAACACTTATTCCCAAACATAAATGTGTATCCATCAACATCAAGTCTCGATAATGAAACTAGATTTCTAGAAACTAAAGGTACATAAAGAGTTACAAATAAATCTAAGTGATGTCCACTATCTAGGAATAACCTATAAGTCCCAATGGCTTCAATTAGAACTTTATCCCAATTTCCCATGAACAGAAAGTTCTCCTTTAGGTTTGTGGTTCAGGTCGTAAGGAATCTCTGCAAAGTGTTGGAAACATGAGTGGTACCTCCTGAATCTACCCACCAAGTATTAGAAGGAACTTCAGTAAGGTTAGATTCAAAAACATAAATTGAATCAATACCTTTCTTTTGGAACCATTTCTTTCTTTTCTAGCAATCTTTCTGAAGGTGGCCAAATTTTTTACAAAAGTAGCACTTCATGCCCCTTTCCTTCTGGTGATTATTGTCTTTATGGGCAACATCATTCGTTTTAGGAGCCTTCCCTTTAGAGCTTTTGAATTTCTTTTGCTTGCCTTTAGCCTCTTGAGAAACCATGTAGATTGAGTTTTGTTCCAGTGCCTTAAGCCTTGACTCCTCTTGCACTAGCATATTGGCCCATTCATTTACATTCTATTTATCTTTCATGGTATTATAATTAATTTGAAATGGCCCATACTGAGGTGGCAAGGAATTCAAAACAAAGTGGACAAGAAAGAACTCATCCACTAACATTCCCAATGACTTAAGCTGTGCTGCCAAATTCGTCATCTCCAGAACGCGCTCATACATACCACGAGGATCATCATGCTTCATCATGGTCAACTTAGCCATAAGAGTCCCTGCAGGGGACTTATCTGCTGACTTAAAACGTTCTTCAACCTTTTTGAGAAATTCTTTGGCATTATCAGTTGGAGGCAATATAGTCTTAATGTTATTTGCAATTATCATTCGCATAATCATAAGACTTAACTTGTTGGACCTTTCCCATGCATTAAATAATGCCTTATCTTCAATGTTGTTGATTTCAGTAAGTGCAGCAGGTTTTTCAGTTCTAAGAGCTACATCAAGGTCCAAAACACCAAGGTAGAATGGGACTTGCTCTTTCCAATCTAAATTAAATATAGCAACCAGCCCATAACAATTTCAGAGTGTTTTAATGACCATTCACAAGTCATAGAGATGAGTTGAATTTTTTATGGGCTTCTGGAATGTTAAGAGGCTGTCAAAAGGGTTGTATGGGTGAATTCAATGCATGGAGTTTTGAATGAAGACAAGCAAATGTGTTAATGCCTAGATATGTAAGATAGCTTTATATCTCTCTGAAATGGGTTACTGTACCCATTAAAAATGGTCAACATGCCATAATCTTATTATTTTTTTATTATTAGTCTCATGCATATGAAATTATTCATGTATTTTGATACACATGCCTATATTTTGGTTTAATTATGTGCAATTAATGATTTTATGCACTCAAGTTTAAATATATAGATAAATAAATAAATGAAAGGGGATTTTCTTTATATTTGATTTATTTATTATTATTGTCTATTTTGCTTTCGCTTACGCATTAGGTAATGATTATAAATGAATTTATATTCTGAATGTTTATTTATGCACATGTAAATGTTCACTTATGATGTTATACAAATTATTCTAATGACTTACTTTTCTAATATTAAGATATAGTTGGATAGTCACCAAAGTGGCCCAACTAGAATGTAATTAGAAAATAAACATATTAAGATATTTTAGCATAATTTCCCTAATGTTAGAGATAGAATAATTTAACAAATTTTAATTCTTTGATTACTAAGATATTATGGTAAACCCAAAGGTGCACCACTTTTCTATTAATCATTGAATTGTGAAGGAATAATTTGAAAATGTTCTTCATTAGGTTGGAACACTAACCTAAAGGTAGTGAACCGACTTAATGTGTGTACTTGGCTAATTATTCTTAAGGTGATAGGGAACACCATAATAGTTGAATAACATAACATTAGATTATTCCCAAAGGTAGATCAAAGTTATGTTGTTCATTGTGTATGCATTTTTCATGTGTTTTATTATGTCATATTCATAACACTAATGTATCATATCTCACATGGCATCACTTTAACTACATTATTTACTCATTACCCAAGAGGTCAACTCCACCAACCCGCATTATAAACCCGTACATTCATTTCATCCTCTTCACCGGGCAAAACTCACAGAAGTTACAGTGACACAACGAACCAGAGAACAAAACTTCAATTCTAAGTCCTTAGGGCACCATTGCACAACAAATTTCAGAAATCATTCCGCCGAATTAGGATGAAAAATGGGTACGTTCCTTTTCTATTGATTCAATCACAATATACTATTTCTATATATCATCCAAAAATAGTATAAAATTCATAAAAAAATCAAACTTTTTCATGCTACGAATTACAAACCATTGTCTGCATTAAAATTTCAGAACTTGGCTCCGATACCAATTGATAAATCTTCGTAGGATAGGTTTCTCTCCCTTTGCCCTTTCGTTCTGACGATTTTCACTTGAGATGGATTGGTCACAGTCGTAGCTTTACATTGGGCAGAGAGAGGACCATCTCCTCTATTTTATCTTCACGTAACCGCTCCCATCAAGCGGTTACAATGTTCACATTAAGAGCCAATTATAAACAAGATAGATAAGCTTATTATTATCTATTAATTATCATGTGGGACCACATACGGGACCAATAAAATTGCTTACATCAACTTGTCCACAAGTTCAAATACGCACATGTCTCCGACCTTGAGTTTGTTATTGTATGTGAAGGTAGACCATCCAGCAGATAATTAAAATGCTTACTGAAGAGTAGATAAACTTGACCTTTTGAAAATCTCTCTATTTCCATGTGGAAGGTGATCAGTACGAAATTTGGTGGGCAAGACCTGAAAAATGAATAACTGGAGAAACATAAGGACACATAAAATACAAAACTTGGCTCCTAAGTGATATTGATGATGAACAAAACTAATAGCTGGACTCACCAGTCATTGTCCTGACTATATGCCTGTTTGCCATTCTCTTAATAAACAATGAATTTTCAAAAGTGAAGGAGTGATAATCTTCTACATCATCCTCTTCCTCCTTGACCTCCACATTTGCACATAAGTCTCCACCTGATTTAACAAGAATCCATATAAAGATAAATTAGATATGAAAACAAAGGCAAGTCAGTCATCATTTTTCTTTGCATGTAAACAAAGGAAAACAATCTGTATATCAATTAATTGCGCCTAGATAAATATATCCTTTGATCTGTACGTTGATCATTCCATACCGTGAACTAAACAGTTGCACTTCTTATGCTCCTTACCATGAGAAATCCATAATAAACATAGGACTTCTGCATAAGTACTACAGTAGTAAGGATATATTGATGTGAGAGACTTTGCAGCTTTATAAGATTTCTATTTCTTCTTTTGTAACCGGTATTCTTTGTGAGATGTAAGGAATGATTGGATGAAAACCCGCCTACAATAGAAATGATCTCAACCAAATTAAAAACACTTTTGTTAAGAATAATACTAAATGACTGTATAAGTGGACAAGGCATATGTTACTCAAGGTGTGAGATTTGCCTCATATTCTCTTGCACTTCTCCCTAGCCTTGGTTGAGACCATGGAAGGCCGTATCGATACGAATGATAATATCGATGACTATGGATACGGGTACGTACCGATGATACGCTTGGTACACATCGAATGGGCATAAACCCTTTTATAAATATAAAAAAATACTATAACTAATACTATATCATTATAATACTTCTTTTAGAGCATAATAAGACTATAGAATGTCGTATCAACCTATACAAGTATTCTAAAATTAATTCATTTGAAACTATACACTATTATATTCTCTGTCCCATACAAAGTATTGCTCATTCATTCCTGTATTAAGTGCTCTAAAATTAGTTTATTTTTAAAATAAATAATATTCTTAATATGAGTCTAAGTTATATATTTAAATAAATATATGTTTGTGGAGCACTATATGTAACAAAATAATTATGTAAATTGCATGGACATACTTGTATTCATCTCATATAATATTAAAAATATTATTTTTAATATAACAAAAACATAAAATTTCAAAGTAGTTGGGTTTGAATTGTGTTTTTGTTTTTAAGCAAAAAAATTTCAAAATTATTTTTTGAAAAAAAATTTATTTTTTTAAAATTATATTTTTTTTGAATTTAAAAAAAATTAAAATATTTTTTTAATATTGTATCGATATGTATCAGCCATATCGATACGGTATGACCAATACATATCGTGGATACATGTGGGGGGCGTAGCGCCTCCTGTACCGTATCGGTTTCGGCCGATACGGCCTTCTATTGTTGAGACGTGGATAATGTTTTCTCCAAATTTTATTTGTTTAGTTGCCTATTTTTCTTAGACAAAGATTGTACTTCTGAATCTCTATCCAGTGAGTGTTGGGGCACAAGGTCTTCTTCATTATCTTTTTCATGGGACATATCCATCATTTCGCACACACTAGTATCAAAGATTTTGACAATGACCGAAAGTTTACCATAATATCTGATGACCAAATAATAGCCAACTTGTACTTGATTATCTTTTACAAATCTCTTCCAACCACTTTGTAGGAATGCATCACTACTATCCTAAGTTAAATTTACATGCCAAATTTTCGTGCTTGGACCTTTTAATAATATAGTGCCACAATACTCTTCCCCTGAGTGTTTCAGAAAAGTTTTTGGGATTTCCTGTGATATACAATTTTAATCGGACAAAATTTCTCAAGTGTTCATCATGACAGTGGTTAATCTAAGCAAATTGTAGAAACAACATTTCTACAAATAAAAGGTTTTAAACTATAGAATATCATGTATAGCACACATCTATCATCATTCTATTAAGAAGAAAAAATGAATTGAATTGAAAGAAAACAAATTGATCTACCCATTGACGCAGGGTTAAAATTGTTATCTCATGAAACTATGCAATTATCCCCAACTATACATGTGAAGATTTAGCCTAAGAAGAGTATAGGATCAATTGTAATATTTAGTCCAATAAAAACCGCTTGCTACCTTTCTCTCTTATCGATTGACAAACAATACACTATTACAGCCACCCAGTATGTAATTATCAACAATTCTAGAAAACCAACCAGTCAAAAAAAGAAACATGTGTGAGTATATCTGTTAGAGAGAGATAACCTACAAACTTATAAGTTGTTTGTCTATGATACATGATAAGATTTAGCCTACAAAGAATATAGAATCAACTATAATATTGAGTCCAATAAAAACCACTTGTTGCCTTTCACTCCTATCAATTAACAAACAATACACTATTACAGCCACCTAGTCTGTAATTATCAACAATTTAAAAAAACCAGCCCATCATAAAACCAAGTTCAAAATTAAGACCCAACTTATTGATTGTTATTCAAATAGAATGCGATAATGCAAAATGAAACTTGTGTGAGTATATCTATGAGAGAGACAGAGAGAGATGACCTACAAACTTACAAGTTGTTTGTCTATGATACAAAGAAGAAAAAAACTTGAAGAAGAAAGGCTTCCTCCTTTACTTACGGGAAGACCATCTAAAATTGTGCATGGTTTTAGAGGGAGAAGTAGAGGAAGTTAGAAAGTTAGAGCTCGATAAGAATGCATTTATAGAGAAGTTGGATCATTATGGGCTTTTGGAAGGTATGATGCTCGATGACCAACAAATGAAGGAAGAGCATTGAATGTAGGATCAACTATAATATTTAGTCCAATAAAAACCACTTGCTGCCTTTCTCTCTTATCGATTAACAAACAACACACTACTACAGCCACCAAGTTTATAATTTCCAACAATTGCAAAAAATCAGCCCATCATAAAACCAAGTTCAAAATTAAGACCCAACTCATTAATTGTTATTTAAACAAATTGCTATAATGCAAAATGAAACTTGTGTGAGTATATATGTGTGTGAGAGAGAGATGACCTACAAACTTACAAGTTCTTTGTTTGTGATACCCAAAAAAAAAAAAACTTGAAGAAGCAAGGCTTCCTTCTTTTGTTACGGGAAGATGATCCTTGGGTGTACATGGTTTTAGAGGGAGCAGTAGAGGAAGTTAGGGAATTAGAGCTTAGTAAGAATGTATTTATAGAGAAGATGGAGGACGTTGGGCTCTTGGAACACATGACGCTTGGTGACCAAAAACGAAGGAAGAACATTTATTTACGCTTCATGGGGCAACAAATATAATTTATATGAAAAACATTTATTTTCACTTACTAATCGGATTCATTTGCTGCTCGTGTAGAGAGCTAGGCATTCAAACTAGAATATTTTTTCTAACTAATTCTCTAACTCTCTTGACTAGCTCTATAACCAACTCCATGTAGAGCTTTGAACATGGTACATAAGTGGAAATTTGTAAATTAAAATTAGAGCCTTCTTATAAATCATGTTTGGATTCTTATGTAGGTTGATTAGGGAGCATTGGTCACAAGCCAGTGTAAGATCTGAAAAATTCAGTAATTTTCCAATGGTGGACATATAGAAATTTAAGGAGATTGACCCTTTGACCTTTTCCATTAAATAACTCCTTAAATAAGTTGAGTTTAGCTTCAGGATAGACATGATTAGAAAGTAGACAAAAATATCTTTGAAATGCCACTAAGAATGTGCAAATAGAAGTTTGAATGAGTGAGATATGACCCATTGAAGTTGTACTTGATGCGTCAGACCCATTTACCCAAATTGAACCTAGATTGAGGCATTTTTCTTATCTTTTTTATCTCATTTGATTTGAGTGACAGGAATAGGGATTTGGGAGCCAATTTGGGTTAAAAAGGTGGTTTAGTAGCCCAAAATCCTGAAGGGATTAAGAACCCTAATCTCCATTATGTATAAATATTATATAAAGTTCCATTTAGAGAGTTTTTGGAGCTTTTAGAAATAGCTGAGAATTTTGGTGTCTTAGCTTCTCTTAAAGCGAGTAAATTCGAATTATTCTTCTAAATTCTTTGAGTTTTGATGGGAAATTAAAGGCCTTTTATGCCTAATCCTCATTCTCATGTCTCTTTCTATTGAAATATCAAAATATATCTTATTTGACAAAATTTATAGAACCATAGAACTTTATTTTTTATTCAAAACCTTGTGATTCATGCTTAGAATTCCTTAAACTCAAGAAAGTGCTTGAAATCACTTGTTAATCACACTTGTAAGCCTCTAGTTGGTAGAGATCATGATTTATGCTTAGGGCTAATAAAAAATTTAATTTTTTGGATTATGGATCTTTTGATTTAGGAGGATTGGAAGTGTTTCTCCACTGTAGAAGTAAGGGGCTTTTGTTTTGAGAGTGATTATTACATCAACACCTTGTTTGATGTAGTTAATTATGTTTCTTGATGATTAACGGTTATACGGCTTGATTATTTTCTTTGAGAGGTTTTGATATATTTTTTTACATGCTTTTGCATGGGTTTGATAGATTTTTTCATAATTAAGAATTTAGAACTAAGTCCAAGAAGAATTATGATGATTTTATAATTGATTGCAATGACTTTAGGTCAAAAATTGTAGCTTTTCATATTTTTGTTAGGCCAATTGATAGGCATATAGTGTTGTGATCAGCACAATGTTGCCGATTGGGCCAACACTACAGTTTCTAAATTTTTTTTTGTTCTTTTGAGCCTTTAATTTATTGGTCTAAGGGATCCAATCAATGGGCATTCTTATGAATAGATTATGTGCATATTCTAAAGACCTATCTTCATGTTTTTTATGTTATTTTGCCTGTAGTGGGCTAAGAATTATTGGTGCACATTAGGGTTATTTATGCATACATATATCTAAGGTTAACCTAATAAATTTATGTTATATGAATCATGTTTCCATCCATATGATCTTATTGGCTAGACTATGCTTAACATGATTTAGTATAATCACTTATGTTGCATATGTAAACATGACTCATGCTCCATGCATCATACAAATAGTTTTGTGAACTATATTTAAATGTGATTAGCTGTGGATTTTCATAGTTTTGTGGATTAGCCATATTTGATTTTGAATAAATCAGTTTTATGTTTAAAATGGCAGGGTTTTATGTTTGAAATGACAGAGTTTTATGTCTAAAAGGATGGGGTTTTACGTCTAAACGGATGAGTTTCCTCCCCTGGGCTGAGATGATTAAGATTATTTATTATCGAGACTTATGAAGCATGCTCCAAGTGGGTCATGGGACTCATGGCTGTGTGCATTGGCTTGACTACAAACTTCTAGTACTTTCAGTGTTTCGAATGCCAGGTAACAAGCAACAAGCATAAGGTAATAGGTAATGATTTCTTTTGTTACTCTAGTTTTTACCATTTTGTGATCAACACCTGTTGTGATCAACACCTGTGGGAGATTTTAATAAAAAATAGTGGGGTAAAAAAGCAATGGGGGACACAAGGAAAAAAGAGGGGTCTAAATAGCCACGTTCTTATTTTTAAACAAAGCAATGGCTCAACTGTGCATTCTGATTTAACTTCTGTCTGGGTTAAAAGTTGTCGTATCCTCTTGCTGGTTCAGGTTAGGAGGCATGCCAGCTAGACTCATCCTCATTTGAAGTATGAAACTTCTCATGAAGTTTCATCTTATTATATGGAAATTGATATTTCTACTCCATTTCTCTACACTTGTACCCTTTTTTTTTGTCATTTAGAGTTGGCATAGATTGAGTCACACTTGAAAATTGATCAAAGTTATTCATAGAAAGTGTAAATAAGTGTTCTTGATTTAGTCCCTTATGATCATACGCCCATGAAACCCAAAGGAGGACACATTTAGCAACAATAGATGTAAAATCAATATTGGGTTACTGTGGACAAATAATTAATTTTTTAGATAGTAATGTTCATGAGTATTAAGTCGGAGAGAATTAAGAGGATCAATCACATATTGGGAAGGCTTAAAAGAGTTATATGGACATATTTCATGAGTATTGATAAGCAACATAGACGTGATAGGATTCTTGCTGCTTAGATGACACTAAATGGTTGAGAATGATAACATCATTTCAATCAGACATGTATAAATGATTTTGGCATAGTTTGGGTCATCCATGTATGTCCTCTTGTCAATCATATTTTTGTGCCCATTTAGCCATGAACGAGAAGAGAAGGTATCTATGCCATTATTGACATAATAAATGTTTGCATGGATATGGCATGTCTCAATTGGATTGGCCTTCGTGCTGGAAAGAGCTAGGTAGAGAGGGTGAAGATACATAACAAAACTAGATAATCATAGGTGTTACACCTAAACTATTAATTCATTAAATTAAACTAAAACTTAGGGTTATATTATTTACAAGTGCACAAGTGGATAAGGTCTTGGAAGGTCGAATCCACAAAGATAGCCTTTGTGTAACTATGACAATGATTACAAAATAGATAAAGTAAAGAAAAATTAAGAGAGAGAGAGAGTAAAAGAATATTTAGGCAATAAAGTGTTAAAAAATTAATAAGATAAAACACTAAAGCATTAAGGGTCATTGTAACATCAAATGATATTCCTTAAGTATCATGTTATCTCAGTTAGAATTGAATGAGGATTTTATCTAACTAAAAGATATGAACATTCAAAATTAAAACAAAGATAAATAATGTTTTGGATAGATGAAGGATTAAAATAATTATTTCTTTAAAAGTTTTATGTATCAAAACCACAAAAGATCAAGGAAAACCTTCAAACATCTTATGTGTTAATATCATAAAGAAACAAGAAGAAGAACAATATTAAATCAACATCACTCCAAATAACTAATACTTATTTAAAACCAATAATAAAACATGAATCAAACTCCATTAGATTCTTACAAATTACCTCCAACTTCAGTTAGAGGGCTTAGAAAGCTATTACAATGAAACTTAAAAACAAAAACTATGAAAGAAGAGAAGAAAAATTTGAGAAGAAAGCTCCAAAGAGGAGGGGATGATGTTTCTATCACATCCTTCCCTATTTTGATGTGAGTAGAGGGGGTGGCTTTAAAGGGGAAGGTCCAATCACATCTTTTGATTGCTTCTTGATTGGTTATTTTTTTGGCAATGATTAGATTATAGATCGATCAAATTAATTAAAGATTTCTTCATCAAATAAGTATCTGTTACTCTTTCTATAGCCTTATGTGTAGCAATCACAACTATCAAAAAGATTTTCTAGGTGTTGGCCTCTGGTTGATTAACTAGCTGCCCATTTGTACATATGTTTGACTCATAAATCTTTAAAATTATGAATTTCTTCTTGAAATTCGAATTTTCTATGAAAAGATATGATCAAAATATTAATGATGTATTAATCTATCCAAATCAACTTCTTCCTGAACTTGGTTCTTTTGATGCAAATTTAAAATTCAATGGGTCCATATGGTTGTATTCGACTATTTTATGCATGTTTAGATCATTAAGAACCTATTCTTGATCCTTAAATAACTTTAAGTAGTTGGGTTTTATTTCCTTTTTAAGTTGGATTCTTCTGAGGCCCGTTATACATGTGAACATAGTAGAGGTCCAACTCATCTCTTGAATTTATTCAAATGAACCTATAACAAATGTAAATAGCCCAAATTAGCAAAAATAATAATTATAATATAAGAGTTGAAGATATTTAATTTCACATTATTTCATTGCAACAAATACCCCTAATTTAGCATATTGCTAGTTTCTAGCAATCTATGATTCGAAAAAAGATAATTAAAAAAATGCCACTTTTATAGGCTATTATGACCATATTTAGCACATGTAGACAAAACTAAAACAAAGAAAAGTGAAAAAAACTATAAATGACAATGGAAGTAGAAAATAAGATAATAATTGTAAAGTAAGACCAAAGAACCCTTACATCCAAACTTAGCAAACATCAAATTTTACAATTAACTCTAAAATAGTCAAACACTAATATTTATATATTATGATAAAAATTATTCATGAGAGTCCAAATCATTAAATTACTATATAGATGAACTTTTGAAATAATGTGTTAGTAAGTTCATGTAAAATTTTAATAAGATAATTTGAGGATTAATCTCATAAAGTAGTATGTTTTTCTACTCACCAATAGAAGTTTAGATAACCAAAAGAACTAATTCAAAACTGTAAGAATATTTTGGGACTTAAAAGGTGAATTTGTCAAAAATGTTCAGACTTCAAACTCAGTATTATTGAAAAGCTAAGATTTATGCAAGGCAAACCCTTTAAAAACAAGTGTATTATGTTCATGCCATATGAAGTTTTCTAAATTGATAAATATTTTTAAGTAGCACTAAGGTCCACATGATGTTTGTTAAATGTCATCAATGAAGTTGTCACTTCTAATAACATGGGAGATCCGACAACATTTAGATAGCAATAGCAATCCATTTATAGAGTAACCACATTTGAAGAAAATATAGTCAATAGATTCTCCATCATTCTTACAAAGAATACATCAATTAATCGTAGCTATACTATGTCTCTGAAATCTATCAAGAGTGTGGAGCCGCCCATGACACATTAGCTAGCAAACTAAGGAAATATGACCTTTAAACCATGCAAGATGATGTCATGCATTAAAAAAGGTATGCTGCTTTAGAACTTTATATACCGACTTGGAGGTGAATTTCCCTGTTTGCGTCAATCTCTAGATAATTTAATTAGCTTTTGAATTAGGGGAGGGACAAAGGGGATCAATAATTTGGCGAAGATGCTCTCCCCTAGGATTATTGCTGAAAGGAAGAGTCCAGCGGGTTTGATTTAAACAATCAACAGTCCTACTATGGCCCTATGGGATGTGCTGTCAAGCTAAAAAATTAAGAGTTTATCAAAGCGGCTCGACTATGTAAAAGGCCCTGCACAAGGGTCATGTTATTTAGGGCTCATTCTATAGTGTGGACGGTTAAGTACGTAGTGTATAACTTAGTATCATATCAATTTCGTGTTGTATGTCGTTAAAAGGGCAGAACCCCATCTAGGGGTGCTCATGCACATATGGATGTCCGTTTCTGTGCGCATATATTTTTACATAGATTAGACAATTTCTTATGTCCAGGGGAAAACGGATGCAGATGAAAACAAAGTTTTTCCTCCTCCCTAATAAGGAGTTGCGGACACAGACTTACACTTGTCTATCTCCCCCTTACCCAACACTCCCTTGAGTATTAATGTATTACTAGCTACTAGGAAAAAATGGAATGTTAGGACAGTCCTAAGACACTTACGTGACACAACTTAAAAACATGGATTTAATGCCTAATCCTAACATGCTATATAAGTAATGGACACAACACATACATAAATTTTTCCTCATTTATCTCTCCCATCAAGTTGCCCCAATTAATCTTAATTCAACCAAGAAGATAATTAGCTTCAGCAGTTGGAGAGAACCGATGATCAACCGCGCCAAGCTTCAGTGAGTTCAGTCCCTATGAAAACAAACCGTAATGAACTGATACACGGATGCTTCTTGTGCTATTTTTCAATGAGAAACCATTTTTTTTACCTCTGTCAAGTCAACATTGAGAGATAAAAAGTCGGTTCAATTGGTTTGATTTTTGAGCTCAAACATGATGAAATTCTGAATCACATAACAGAACCAAACCGAGACCCTGTCATTTCATAACAGAACAGGACTCTCTAAGTTCCAGGGAAAAGCACCATTCAATCATGTTCTTTTAGAACAAATTGAGGAAGAGAAAATAGAATTTAAGTGAATCTTTCATGTAGATAAAACAAGAGTTTTTAGCAGAAAAATTCAATACTGCCCTTCCTTAAACCATCAATTAAGCATTTACAATAGAACAATAGATATGCTATACCTTCAACTCTTTTTCTATTTTGCACAAGCCCTCAAAGATTGAAGCACAAAAGCACAAAAAGAACCCAGTTACAGAGTGCCCTCAAAGACATCTCTCATGATTATAAGATTATTTCCTCGAACATAACCAAATGGGAAATTCATCAATCACCTCTATTGCATATTTCTTATTGAAATTCAATTCCAATTCCCATATGGCTTCATTGTTCAATCATTTAAAAACTGTAATCAGTTTTCAAGGTCCTGCTGGCCATGGGTTTAGTGCTTTGCCTCATTGCCTCCTGACTCTTTCCTGGCTCTTTCTCTTCCATTACAAATTCCTCCTCTTCCTCACCCTGAAATGCAGGGTGTGTGAAAATACTATTAAGGAGTTGGGTGCCCCTAAGAGCGTTTGTCAATGGCAGATGCCCTTCAGGAGTCTTGTCATCCATCTCCCAGATAAACTCCTCAGGGAAAGCCCTGTAATTAAACTGCTCCACCTCAGTGTCAAGCTTCTTCATCCACCCCACCTTCATGAAGAACTTGGTGAAGTCCCTTCTGGACTTCTCCCATATCCTCTTCTGCACGCTATACCCAAACCTGTTGTTGCTGTACTGTCGCCACAGCCCATCAATGGCTTTGAGGTCAAGCTCGGATATGAACTTGACCTCAGAGAAGAAGACATACCCTCGTTTCAGGGCGGCCTCGCCGGCGAGTACGATTACCAGGCGGCGGGTCTCTTCGTCAGCCTGCCGGAGGTCTTGGGAGGACAAATGCTGCTCAAGGAGGTCGAAGGAGAGAGCTGGGGAGGCCCCGGCCACAGAATTTGAAGGTGTGGTTAGAGAGTTGGAAGAGACAGCCAAACTGGAGGAGGCAGAGGTGTGTTTCAAGGACAAAGAAGAAGATGTGGTGGGAGGTTTGAGAAAGAGAGAAGAAGAGGGGTCAGTTGGAGGGAGGTGGAGGTGGTGGTGGTGCTGAAGTAGAGGGCGGTGGAGGGACTGGAAAGAGGTGGTGGCCATGGTGAGGAGAGGAAGAAGGGAGGAAGGGGGAAGGAGTGGGGAAGGATGAGTTGTGAGGTGGGGGATAAGGGATGGGTGGAGAAAGAGAGGGAAATTTTTTGGATATGAGGGCAGCTGTCTGGGGCGTCGCTGATTGGCTGGAAACGGCTTAGGCTGGATCCTCTCGGCGATACCCTTTTTTTGTATGTCACCTCGTGTAGACATAGCAGCTCTTGATGCGGAAGTTCAGTTTATGCCAAAAAAAGATGTTAGATTTGCCACCCCCACCCCCTATTTCACCGAATTGATATTTTTATATAAAATACACATAAAAAATTCACAGATGAGTTTTGATTGGTCTAAATTGATTCGTCTAAAGGTCACACCCTACACTTTACACTTCACCTTTAAACTTTTTTTAATTTCTGAGATATTCTTGGCCTCACGTACTACGAAGCCAGAATTTTGGTGGTATCTGGACAGTCAATTAGTAAACACTAGACAGTAGAGCCAATTAGTAAACACTGCGACGGTAGATGGTCACTGCTGCAATGTGCCTAGAAACCAAGTAGTCCCTAAGAAGCATTCGGCGGAGGTCAATGATTGTCAATTGGTGAACACTATGATGGTGGTTGGCCGCCTCAAAATGCTTCAAGAAATTAGATGTGTTCTCATAGTAAATGCCCATTGTTAGTCAGTGAATAATAGGACGTTGGCTAGCTACTATCAGAATGCTTCCATAAACAATGCAGTCTTTGGACGAATTCTTGTGGTGGCTAGAAATGTTCAGCAAATAAATACGACAGAAAAATGACATCTACGCTGGAAAACACCTCGTGGAAAGCATAAATGCGGGCAAGTCTGAAACCAATGTTAATTAAGATCATGACAGTTACTAACACATCATCTCAATTATTCCGAATTTTTTTGGCTTTCTAAATAGTTGGAATTGGTCAATAGAGATTTTGCTATGCCATACAGCGTATATGCAATTATCAGTTCCAACTCTGCAACTCATACAGTCCTGCCTTTTCTCTCCAAATCCTGCCTAGACCCCACTTTCTCAGAAATTGAGCCTTCCGTTATCGTCTCACAAAACTGACCGACCGTCCGTGCAAGTTTAGTATTTGTCGATAAAAGCAATAATGATAGGTTTCTACGGCATAGGAAAACACAAGACACAACAGAGAACGTACAGAACAGGCTAAAATAAAAGCTACAAGGGACGCCACTGCAAAATTCACGTGGCAATCCAACATAATGTCCAAATCGCTTTACCCCATTATCTGAAAAGATATATAAAGGTTTTCCTGAAAGCTACATTGAAAAGGCACGGCATTTCCAAAATTCCAATTCGACTAGACAGTACATCCTTAAAAAATGATGTATAATCAAACACTCGAGTCATTAGAATGCCAGTCCTGCTGACCTGCTTCTAAGCTCTAATAACAAACAATCAAAATCTAAATGATTTATACCCGTAAACATTTATAAAATTTTATTGACAAGGAACAACTTTTACATTGTAACATAATGTATAGAATAGAACTTATTTTATGCGATGAAGAAAATGAACACCACAAATTATGCCGTATCTTCTAGTCAAGATTGATCCAACGTGTCAGGTCATTCTGAGAAGAGAATGGTACATGGGTCTAAAAACTAATGCTTTCTGTTCCTGCTATCTGTTACCTCAGATGACTTGCAGAGTAAGTGGCTTTTTCAGTCACCACCTATCCCTAGTGAACTCGGGAAATAATCTGAATGCCTCCTCATGGATTGATTTTCTTGGAGACAAGGTTCTAAAGTCAAGCACTGAGACACATGATGCATCATCAATAGTGGGTGATTCAATTACTCATGCCTGTGATTCTCATCACCAAGTTCTTCAGGTTCATGTACATTCTCATGCACTTCTAAATTAGCCAACGGAACTAGAAGTGACTCTAAGAACAGCATGACACGGTTACGGTTTTGCAGATCAGGCTGAGGACCCCCTTCTTCATCAGGCACAAGGATCTCCTGCCCTCCATTCTGCACGGCTCCAGCCAATTGGGGGGCCACCATCATGTTCCGCAACTCCTCAGGTGGTGCTGTAGGGACCATATCAGAGAAACTTGAGACCAGCAGATGGGCATACCTGTCACCAATGAAACAGAAGCAATTCTAGCAGGAGTTGTCAAGAAAAGGAATGGAATAAACTATTCTACAAGAACAGATAACATACTCATTCCTATCTGATGGAAAAGCCTCCTTCCTCACACAATCCCAGTTTTTAGCATCATCAGCATTAGCATTCAACGAGTCAATCACTAAGTGAGAAGCATCCTTCAACAATTTTTGCAATTCTGGGTACCTCCATAACAAATAATTTCTTTCCACATAGATATTAATAAGGTGATCAACGGTGGGACTTCCAGCTTTAGCTGATCCAAAGAAGACACGCTTCAAGATTTTCGTCCATGCTGCGTCTTTCAAAGGAGCCTTTGCAACTAGTTTTTTTAAGACTGAAGGGTGAAGCATCAAAGCCTGCTTCATCAGATCAAGGGATGAGGCCTTTTCCGTTTGTGAGGTGTCATCTTTCTCGAGATAAAAGCGAACAACAGCAAGAGAAAATGAAAAATTTGGGAACAACCATAGTGAATGACCAGTTTCATATTCCTCAACAAACCTTTCTAACCAGGAATATTCCCCAGCCCTCAGTGCAAAATAATCTATACAAAATAATGCCCCCATTGGATCATCTGGATTTAGGGAAAGCAATAACTTGCAGATCTCCAGCGCTGAACGGTGGCAACCCCGTCTATCCATGTTTTGCATGTGGCTGAAAAGAACTGTGAACATGATCTTATTTGTTTCTTGATCATACTTCAACTGACAGTTGCCCTGCAATGGGGTGAACAAAGGACTCCATGCACATTCTAGTGCATATATGCATTTTGCAACGTATTCAGCAGCAGACTGGTGTTCCCCTGAGAACTTTAAAAATTCTGCTATTGTCCAGAGAGACTCTACATGGTATGGATAATGAGCTATGATACTTGCAATGCCATTTATATCATGAATGGCCCTTGCAGCTTCAAATGCACTTTGGGCTTGATTATAGGAAGAAGAATGTACATACCTGAGCACATAGCAATCAAATCAATTGAATTACAGATACTGATAACTACATACATAATGCTCGAATATAGTGTATGACAAAAACAACATCTAGAGAAAAAAGGCAAAAACCATAGTGTGGAAAGTAGCTGACGGTGTTTGCTAAAGGCACATAGTAACATATTGGCCCAGATATTGTCTAGTATCTTGGAGATCTTATACTATATTCTGATTCTGTAGGCTTCGGGAAAAGTTATTTTATATTCAGATTCCATAGATCCTATTCTGGCTTGATTGTATTACTAAAAAAGATACATAAATAAAAGGAAGGTTTTCCTTATAAAAGGTGGTTCGACAGTCAATCCTAAAGTATTGACTTCCATTCTTCTTCCTTCTCTTTCCAATTCTAACAGTGTTTTCGGTGTATGGGCCCTACAGCTCACCAATGTAAATTGGAAAAGGATTGGCTAGTATGGCAAGTAATCCACTTTGGCTTCAATTCTAAAATATCCCCCTCCCCCTCAATTGAAATTTGTGAAATTTCAGCCATTAAATGCAGGCTGAAAAGTCCCACATATTAAAATGGGCCCAAATTCCACAAGATCACAACCACAGTGATTTTTCACCAATCCCCATTGTCCTACCCCCACCTGACATTATGGGGCCTACTTTCGAAAAAATTAATAGGAAAGTTACCTGTTAACATTAACAGGAAATCCAACCTCAGAGAATAATAAAGGCACAACAGCGACTTCATTTTAAAATGCTCCCTTCTTTTTTTTTCAACATAACCAAGTACTTACCAACCTAAATTTCTTTTCATTAGAAAATATAAATTCAAACAGCAACCAAGCACGACTAAGACTGGCAAAGAACGCAGATGAACAAGTAAACACAAGTAATCATCTGAAATAAGTTGGTCATACTAAGATTATTTCGCATAACCAGGTAAAATCCATTTCCATATAAAAAATTTAGTTTACCTGAAAAAGTGTTTCCCATTTTTAGTTTCGAGCAGTTCCATGGACAATGAGCCATCCCACCGAGGCCAATGCCCAGATGGAGAAACAAGGATCGTCTTTCTGTGAGTGTGGGTTCCACGTCTTCCCCCGTGAATCTGTCTTGAACTGCTGTTGCTATTATTCTCAAAAGAAGTTACAACCTTCGATCCAAAAATCCTCCTAAGCTCATTTTCAGCCTTGAGAAATTTAGGGTCCACGTTTAATACAGAAGAGCTGCTGGCCTTCCTGGGCCTATCCTGAAGCTTAGAATACACCGATGATTTGGTTTGATCAGGCCCAGCTCTGTTTTTTGTCTCAATGGATAAACTCTCTAAGATCAGATCAAGAGATTTTTCTTCTTCTTTGCTTTTATTTTTTTTGGAAGATGAGCTACTCTTGTTCTTTTTCTTTTTTTCCTTGGGTTTATGACGTGATACCACTTCTGAAGCACTCTTCAATCCCGAATACTTTTGTTCGATATTTTTGGTTGCACTGCTTTCTTCAGAGACATCAAGTTCAGTGTCCTATAAGAATCATAATATAAGATAAACCCACAGCATTAAAATCTTCCTTTAAATTAATTTAAACAAACAACTAAACACAGCATCACACAATATTCAAAAGAGACAAGATAAACTCCCATAATGTTTACAAATGCCAACGAGTATTGGCTGACCAGTGCAAAATATTGAACAAATAAAAAAATCAAAAGAAGATCCAAACTATCTAATAATTGATAGCTGCTCTGATTTTACTGGTTGGATCTAAGTCTGGATTCAAAATCTTAGAGAGCATTATATATGTGCTCTTCTTCTATCTCTTTTTAGATATCTCTTCTTTGGAATAGCATATCCTTTCTCGTATTACTTTACACTTCCTTTTTAAAAACCAGCTTATGGCAGGAGATTTTTACATTTACTTTAACTGTTTCAAAAGGTTTCCAGAAAAGGTCAATACTTCTTAAACAAAATGTAGCCATTTTTCTATGACTTTAACACTTTTTCCTACTACTAAAAGCGGATCCACTCTGCTTTTAACAAGGCATTTCTGACTCAACAACTTCACACCATGTCTCTTCACTTCTATCCTCTTCCATTCCTTGTCATATCCTCCACAAAAAGTATTGTTTTCTCCAGTGTTATGAAAACCAGTCTTGCCCTTGTTCTAGCTGATAAGCCTGGTAAAAGTTCAATTGAGTTCAAACAGTTCAACTGGCCCTGCTTTATGTTATACGGTTATAATGCATGTAAAACGACTTAAAAATACAGCTTAAAATAGAGAAATTATAACCCGCTCATAGAGATTGATGAGAAGTCTATTGAACTGACCATTTTTGGGTCCACTAGGCCAATTTCTATCCACATAAGAAGCTTCTTTCCAACCCCCGTTAAGCATTTCCCCTCCTCGCAGCCCCATTGTCCTCTCTCTTCCTCAGCCTATTCACCATCTCCTGTATTTACCTCTGATTCATCCTCCTCCTTATCCTTCTTCTCGTCCTCTTCCCTCCTCATCCTCACTTTTTTCACTTCCTGCACCACCTCTCCCTCTGCCTACTCACCATCTCCTCCATTTCCCACTGATTCATCCTCCTCCTTATCCTTCTTCTCGTCCTCCTCCATCATCATCCTCACCTGTTTCTCTTCCTCCATTACATGCTCCTCTTCCTAACCCCCCCCCCCCCACACACACACACAACAATCAGTATCAACCTAAGTTGAGTCACGGAATAGCCTCTTTTGAATTAGCGTGGCTGAAAGTCCAGTTTACTGCCTAAGCCAGGTTCTCAAAAAATTGATTTTCTTTCATGATCAAAGTTGTCAAGAGTTTTCTTTGCCAAACTATTTCAGACTGTTTGCCCTCGCTTACTGAGTATATGCATAATTCAAGATTTATTACTCCACACTCAATATGAGAAATAAGTAGAGAGTTTCAGGGAATTCACTCTAACAGCCCGTTCACTTTTTTTTACACGGTGTGTAGTTCACAATTATAGCAACTTTTTTCCCGTGAGAAAGATATCTACATGCCAGAATATATCTTCACTGATACAACAGGGAAAACCAACGACAAGGCTGCTAGTGCATCACGTCTCCAGAAACTGATAAAAAAGCATAACCCTATGTGAATAGTCAAATTTTAAAGTACATGACTGTATATGAAGTTGAAGGTGGCTGATGGTAGCTGAAACAGTAAAAGCTAACAGGAGGCACAGCGCACAATACCAAGGGACGGTTCTGCACTGTAACACCGCCCGCATGAAGACTACCAGTTCATAGGCAATTTTTGTACACACTACACAAATCTGAGCAGTATCAACTTCCATAGCTGCTCTACAACATTCTCATGAAACTGGCTAAGAACGCCTATGCTCATGAAAATAGGCATCGAGAAGGGCGAGTACTTCCCAACAGCCCCTTCTAAAAGCTGCAGCTGGCTGGATGAAATGAAAATCACGATAACGGCAAAAGTTCTCTAGATCAATCTACCCGGTTCCAAGACAATGAAATGAGAATCACGATAAGGACGGATAAAACAGTTAAAGATCGTCAGAAATAGAGAACCAGACCTGGTCCTCGAGAAGATCGAAGGGATTCTGGAAAGAGGAGGAGCGCGAATCGGGAAAGCCGGAATCCTCGGAGCCGTCGCCATCATCGCCGTCATCCGGATGGGCGGACCGCAGCTGTTCCTGCTCCTGGAGGACTCTCCTCAGCAACCGCCCCGACATGGCCTGGCCGCGCTCTCTAGGGTTTTGGAGCGATTGTGCTCTCGATTTCCTCGGTCGAGAGTCTGGACGAAGAGCTCAGCAACCACGAGAGCTTTGGAGAACCAGAGCCAAGGACTCGAAGTCGGGCCGAAGCAGATGAACTGCTCGCCGCTGGTCGAGGGGAGATGGCGGTGGCCTCGGCCGAGAGCGCGTCTGCGAGTGCAAGGAGGTGCTCCTCCCGGAAAATCAGAAGAACCCAGCCCCGGTTCGGTTCTGTTGTGGTTGAACAGCGGGCCGCCGTGTGCTAGCCTGCTGGGCCTGGCCCAGGACGTTACGACAAGCTGAAAAATCATTTGCAAGTGGCCCAGGCCCAAAGAAACTCTTCTCCGTCCTCTGCTCTTACTGACAACGAGTCCAACTTAAGCTACGCATAAAAAGCATTCTATCTCGGACAATGGGCTCAACGTAAGTTATGTATAAGAATCATTCATCTCTTTAATAATATACCATATTACTAATGCTAACATACGTATGTACTGTCAATCTTAAATATAAATGCCTCCCAGCGTAAAGCTGCCTCATTGTCAATGGAAAACCCTTCTGGTTGGGTTAGTAATTTCCCTAAATTTTTTAAAACAAAGCTGGCGCGTCAAACAGGCCCTTATAGCTCAGTGGTAGAACGTCAGTCTTGTAAACTGAAGGTCCGTAGTTCGAACCTGCGTGAGGGCATGCTTTTACGATTCTTCTTTGCACTTTCCTTCTCGTCTTGTCTTTTTTTCTAAAGTGCCAGAAGAAGAGTTCCAAGGACCAGATTGATGAAAAGTGCTGACTGATGCAGCGAAAACGATTGTGCTTGCAACTTCAGCTGACAAGTCTGTTCACCTTTCGCATGATTCAACTTAGCTCACTACGATTTTGATTACAATCAGCATCAGCCTACATGTGACACCTTTCACACAAGTCCGTTTTGTCATTGGAGCTCGGCGTCCATCTACCCCCTTTTTAAAAGCAGTAACTTTTACAGTCTATGGTGCATGGTAGTGAAGTTAGAGTGGATTTCACCGTTAAAAATACGGTACATGTCATTAGATGAATTATCTAAGAAAAATCAAATAATTCTTACAAATAAAATTTCATCAACTACACGGGTTTTCTTTAGCATAATGAATAAACTGACAAAAGGAATTGAATTTTTTTTTTACAGAAACCATCATAGATTCGACGGCACATGCTCAAATTATGTTAACAAGGTTGAGTCTCATGCTTAGATTGCACCGCCTACGATATGTTGGTGCATTGGTTTATGGGTTAACGCCTATCTGGTAGTCTTCTAAGATGATGAGGCTGTCATATTGGGCAGAGTAAAAAGGAAAAATATAGAAATAATATAAGATGTCCTCGATACACGTCAACAAAAATCATCAGGGCCTGACCACCAGCAAGCGGTCCACAATTTTCACATTGCCATATAGCCTGAAACCATTGAACAGGCACCTTACGCTAAAAATTGGAGATGCGCCAGACTAATTGCGGCACTTCACAAAATACAGAGTCGACCTTACTGCAAAGAAAAAGAAATTCAAAGATCAGCAGGACAAGCAAGCCAAGGATTAATTCAGATCATTTAATATATATTAACATATAGATAGAAACAATACTGACATTAAGCTCCAACATGCACTAGCATGAAAGACAAACTCACTCCCTCCCTCCTCTCTCCAGGGAAATGTAAACAGCCCAAATCGAGCTAGGGCCTTTATCATATTTAGTTTGATTAGGTCGTTGTGTTCAGGTTATCAAGCTATCAAAATAAAGATTGCCTAAATTTTGAGTTCTCATCCAATTAGGAACTTAACAATCATGTCCAAATTCCCAGATGACAAACCAAACCCATAAGAAAGTTTAAACATGATAAAGGACTAGGAATCATAATGTTCATATGCAGGTGTGTAGTAATAAGAAGCCTTCCAGAGTCTTAAAAATACCTAACCATTTACTTTGGTGCAACCACAACTAAGTTAGACAGATTGTTATCCAGATTTCTATCACAAAGGATCTTCTGTCTTTCAAGCTTGCCCCTTAATAGGAAGCAGCACTACTAAAATTGCCAGGCTAGCTAGGTGTTTTTTAAATTAATTATTCTGTATATGGGATATCAATAGCAAAAGTTAAGAGGCAACACCAAAAGGAAGGTGTCACCATTTAGAGTGTTGCAGGTGTAGGCGGCACAACCTCAACGATCCACATGTAAACCATCATTCTCATCATCTACACCTCATAGCAAAACAAAAGGAAAAAAAACCTCATCATCTACATCTTGTCCAAAGGTGTGAGTTGGCAACATTGGTTCTTAAACCACACAATACAATCCTGATGTACTCAAAATGATGATGGGGAATCCATGTAAGAAACATAGCGGCAACATTTGATGCAAAATGCTCATCCAGATGTGAACTCCAAATATAGAAAATAAATTCCACACAAAGATGCAATAACCACGTCCTATGATCATTGTTTAAAACTCAGTTACATGATTTCAACCGGGTAGAGGACAGTTCAATTTAAGTAAATCACCAGATCTTGTCATAAGGTTGAATTAGCCTATTTAAAATATAAAAGGCATACTTTGGAGGCTGCTCTAATTGATAGATGAAGGGTCCTACCAAATTCTGTTCACATCTCAGGATAAAGCTGGAAAATTTTTTAGCTGTCTATCCACTGTCAATTGTTAAAAACTTAAAAGCACATTTACAAGGTTCTTCAAGCAATTAAGTTTCTAAATCTCAACTATGAATAGTGGACCTCTCAACAGCTTGGCAACAATACCTATGTGTTTGTACAAAGATTGCTCCTGGAGTACAAATGTGGATACAAACATAAGCTTGAGGCTATGACCACAGGCATTGCAAATAAGTGAACCTATAGAAAACAAAACTGACCTTGAGCCCAGCCATTGGGACATCCATGTATGCAGATTATCTTTTTGAGACTACAATGTCATTTTAAGCAGTATAAGTAAGGCCATTTAAACCTATATTTCTATAACTGTCGCCTTTCTACCAGGAATTGAGTCAATAAGCTTTCTGAACAATGAGCTCTTTTATATCTTGTCTTCAACAAATTCCAAACTGAGAGGATCTGAAAGAGAAGCAAGACATATTAGACATCCAGAGAGTATCTCATTAAGATACAAAAAATTAATAAAGCAAACGGCAAGAGCAAGTATACTGTAGAAATAGATTTTGGCCTTGTAGAATAAATTGCTTTTAGTTCTTCTTACCAATTGGTTCGTACAAATTATACAATGCTCCTACCCTGCAATTATGAAGCATTACTTGTCAGGAAAATCAGAAACAAACAACTCTACGCAAGATTCTAAGCAAAACCAAAATCAACATCTACAGAAGAGAATACTGGTTCTCAATTTTTACGACAACAAAAATTAGGCAAATTGTCAGAATATTTTCAATTAATTAGTCTAATACTGAAAAGCTACATAACAAGTCAAAGGGACTGTTTAAACCAATCTAAGCATTCCCGCTTTTTCCATGGAGTCAATGCTATAAAAGTAAGACTACAAATATTATATGCCCAATCAATATTAGCGTATCGGAAGAGAATACCTGTCTTCAACATGGCACATCTCCCTGTCTAAGATTATTTGACAAACCCAGTTAGTCCAACTGAATGGCACTCACTAAAGAATCATATGCAAGTGTACCACCTAAATCTTCTCCTCAACCTGTACATTCCAATAAATGCACGCCCATTGAATTGTTTTTGGAAAATCTTTGACATACCAACCACCTTTCTCAGAATCAACTGTATCAATCGTCAATAAACCTACATGAAATTCAAATTAAGAAAAAATTACTAACCATTTTTGAAAAGCTTCCAGAGTTTACTTGGGAATTTCCCAAACGAATGCTCATATCACCCTCCAACATGTCAGAGCACTTTGATCGTGGTACACTTGATTTTATATGAGAGCTACTAAGTATCTGAACCTCTCGCCCCTCAATAGAAGCTGTCTGTTTCTTGTTTAACACATCACAACCAAGAGAGGATGTATCCTTTTCCCTCCGACTGACTGTAGTCATTTCTGCAGAAATTTCACCCTGTAGAATCATGTTGGGAGGATTTTCAATTGTAGCAGAAGTTAATGCCATTGGAGTTGATTCAAGATCACTATTTCTGTTGTGCCTTTGATTGGCTATTCCAGTCTCCATATGTACCATGGGCTCATCGCAATCCTCTTGTTGATTATGAGAAACCTTACGAGCCAGAGTCTGGCAAATATGGACTTCATCTTTCAAACTTTTAATCCATTTTGAAGGACTTGAGCATAGATCAACATATATATTAATTCCATCTTCGGATTCAACGAAAAACTGAAAAGAAGGCACTTGATTAGGGGTTTGTTCCAGGAGCATGTTACTTTCATCACTTGGATGCCCACTGTCTACTGTTGTTTTATGTAATGCAGAGCCACCATCATTAGGTCCAGAACTCTGTGGATCATTTCTTCTACATCCAGTCGCATGGGGATGACTAGGGCTTGAAGATTGTCCACACAAGTTTCTCGTATCAGAAGTAAAGCAGGCCAGGGCCAGACCTTCATTGCTTCCATCTATGACAGGGAACTCAGTAACCTGGATCAAAAGATAAGAAAAATAAGTAAAATATATTTGATAATAAATAATACAGGCACAAATAAAGGGTATGCATAAGATCCATATAAGTGGTCAAGTTTATTATTTCATACCATTTCTGGAGGTTGAGCTTCCATACTCACTGGAAGAGGCAACCTACTCTGAGAAGGCCTCATATTAGTCTCTTTTTCCATAAGAGTGGTTGGATCCCAGACTTTAGCATCAGAGGCTTTTACGCTTGTCCCACCTACTAGAAAATATATGTGCATAAAAGGTAGACATATGTGCCCAGGAGATAACTTTAAAATGATGTATTTCTAAAATATGTGATAGTTAATGTATGTGAAATCCACATACCGTTATTACCTTCCTTGGTTGCTTCCATATCGTTGGATGCATCAGGTTGTAAATTTGACTGCATTGAAACTGGAATTGCTTCTACATGATCACGAGACTTGTCCTTTGAGAACTGCGGATTTACATCCTTTCCCTGCACATTCACCAGAAACTATCAGACATGATATTAGCAAAACGTTTGTTATATTAAAAAAGATCTTGGAACATAAAAATAAGCATTTGAAATACAGTAACTTAATATCTTATCTAGATATATAATAGTTATCCAAGAGTGGAAGAGAGGGCTGTTTCTATTGGACAATGGCAAAGCAGATCCATGTTTCCATCCATTAACTAGAAAAAGACACCTATGACTGTCACAATGGTAACATTACAACCATCACAATCAATAAACCCATGTAACTGCATCCTCTCCAAATCAATCTATCAAAATTTGCAAATAATAATCGAATTCAGTTGTCACTGATTTGAAAAGCATTAATATAGAATAGGTGACAGAGACTACGATGTGTCCTTTAAAATAAATTGACATTTGTTTCAAGTCTTTCATGCTATGTGCATGGATGAATTAGCTCCGGCAAATGCAGTCCATGTAACCCTAAACATGCTGCACAATGATCATAGAAACTTAGGCACGGGAAAATGACAGGGTTGAAGCAATTCTGCAATTAAATGCAAAAGACCCACAGTTTTAGTTTCCATATTTGTTGTAGATCTTTACTACAACTGGGTTGCACGCAGAAGAGAGGGAAGACAGGATCGGAAGTGAGAGAAAAATAAACTAGACTACTTCTCAGAGTTCATTGCTTGTTCTCTCCGAGGAGAAGTGTCTGACAATTTATAGGCTTAAGAGCCTCTCATTCTAAGTAATCTAATCTAATTAGGGAAGCTAATCAAAATAAGCATCCTACCTTTAATAAAACAGTAGATACTAAGTAACCTACTTATAATAGAAATCCTAATTAAGGAAACTAAAAGGACCCTAATTTTGAGTCGTAACAATCCACCATGGCTTCCGCTAGGCCTTGTCCTTAAGGCCGCTGGATAAGGTGCAACTTCTCTAGTGGTTGTAAAGTAAAACAACGCTTGTCACCGACAAGTTGGAAAGTGAGCTGCATTTGAGCAAAGACTCATTCAACTTTTCCCAAACAGAACCAATCAATCCAAAGAACTACATCTGCTCCCTTTAAAGGAAGAAGATAGAAATTTGCAGTAATAGTGATACCCTGAGCAAAATATGTTGCATTTTTGTAGACGCTCATGCAATGCAGTTTTGCACCATCACCAACCATAACATTAAATGGAGAGAAATAAGAAATTGTTAGTCCCAATGTACATGCAACTCCTTTGTTGATGAAGGAATGAGTGCTCCCAGTGTCAACCAACATAAGGACTCACTGTTTTGTCATTTGGTAGCATAAGGAGCATCGACACCCTAATGTACATGTAAGGATATCATAGGACAGACGTCACTGACCAACATGGCTAAATCTGCATCAAACTTGGCAACAAGACCCTCATCCTCCTCGGTAATATACATGTGAACTGTTTTAAAATGGTGACCAAAGGGCTGGATTCAGATATGCAGAAGTTGTCTTTAGAAGATGATGACTTATCTTCACAACGGATGGTGGTTGGAGATGGATTTAAGAACTCACCGTTGAAAGGCGGATGAACACAAAGCTTTTAGGCTCTGAGGTACATACAAGTACAATTTTCTTTAAGGAATTATTTGCCCCCCTCGAATAGATCCAAGTTGCTTATGGGTTATACGATAAACTTCTTCACAGGATACAACAAAGCCTTTGAGAAATTGCAACTAGCAGTGTTGAAGAATTTTCCCTAAACTCTCCTTGAAACTGTATAAGAATGTGGCTGAAATTTGTGTTTGAAAAATACAAGGAAAAATACAAGAGAAAAAGGAGAACACAAGCGAAGGAAAAACTATAGCGTGTGTTTTCTTTTGTCTCTGCAAATGAATTGCAATTGCCCTTGCCTTGGTCTCTATTTATATACTCCTAAGGGGTACAAAGTAAAAAAGTGTGTCTCTTTACGAATAGGTGTCTCATCACAACCGAAAGGATGCAACCATTCCCAATAGTTGTAACCCATGCACAATATTTAATGGAGGACACATTTCACCAAAAGGTACAATATAAATGAAGGTCACAAAAAACTAAGGGATACAACCCTTCACCAAAAGGTACAGCCTTTCATTAAAACTCATTTATTATTTTTTTAAAGACATCAACAATATTTTTCATCACAAGTATAATACAAGCCCTTCGAGCTGCGAGCTTGAGAGAGCATTTTAACAAGAACTATAGTAGTGGAGGATGGGGAGGTAGGAGTACTCGAAGAGGAGCACAGAGTGGGAAGCCAAAGGTGACACTGCTAGTTATTGACTTTCTCTTCACAAATGTGAGCAACACGAATAGCTTTAGTTAAGGTATGAGGGTTGAGAGGATCCACCTCATTGGCAATGTCACACAATCCCCCAATAAAGGTTCTGACTAAAGCATCTTCAAGCCAATGGCGGACCCAATTGGCCAACTTTTCAAATTTATCCACAAAGTCTTCGTATGGCGAACCCAAGAAAGGAGCTTGTTGAAATTTTGATATGCAGAAGGCCCAAAGTGAACGAACAATGCTTGTTCAAGATCATCCTAGGTAGCACGAGGATTGTGATGAAGATAATGATCAAGCAAACATAGGGCATGGCCCTCCATGTGGAAAGAAGCTGTATCAATTTTTCAACTTCAGGGGTACGGTGGAATCGAAAGAAACAACAAACGCATGAGACCCACTTATCCGGTTCTTCATCGTTGAGCATTGGAAAGATGAGGCAGGAGGGGAGGGTTTGGACATTCCTCTCGTGATTACCATCATAAGGTCGGCCCTGTCCGTGAGAGTAGTGATCATTATGAAAAATGTCATCCAAGTTGCACATGTCATCCTCATCTGGTGGAAGCTGACAGGATGGGAGTGGTTGCGGGCAAACCCGGGGCAGTCCAAGTGCGGGAACAAAGAGGCGTGGCGGTTGCTCATGTGGATGAGCCAACAAGGGCCGTTGAGCTGGCAGAAACGTGGCATGTGGTAGTTGGGCTGGAACCATGGGCACAGTAAAGGGGCTAGAAGACTGAAAAGATGTTGCACACATAGGAGTGGAAAAGAAATGACACATGTGGGTTTGTCCGGTCCGTGAGACAAGGGTTATGCAATTCAGGGGTGTGTGGATAGCGGGGCCAATATTGATCCCCATGAAAGGGCTGCTGCATGATGTGGGAATCCAGATCCCTGCTGGGCAGAAGGGTGGGTGAAGACAGTAGCATGTGAAAGGGAGTTGGAGCCGGTGCCAGGCGGTGCTGTGAATGGTCTGGACAGGGAGTTGACAACCCATACAGTTGTGGAAAGGCCGACACTATACCAGCTGACTGAGGAAGACCGGGTGGACGTTGTGCAATGGCAGCGGTGAGAGCGACAGGGACGATGGAGCTTGCTACACACCAAGGGATCCATGCTCAACCAGCAACCCAGGCGCAGACTGAAAATCTTGTGTAGCCAAGGGCCGATCGGCAGAAGAAATCCCAGCCGTCGCCCAAGAAATCCCAGCCGTCACAATAACTGGAGTGGTCAAGGTGCAACTTGTGTGGCAAAAAGGATAGGGGAAGAAGTGTCCCTCTAGAGGACAGCACCTTCTGGGGAGAAACTGGGTGTTGACTGCAATGGCGTGGCAGAGGATAGGGCAGCGGGGATATCGCCGAAGGTCCCAAAGAGAAGAGGTGAAACCACTCCAGAGTCAGCAGCCACAGTGTCCATTGGTGGAGGAAGGGACGTCAATGGAGGATTGGTCGCGGCCTGCAAAGATGCCTTCAGCCCAGACAAAGAAGGCAATTCTGCCAGAGAAGAAATTTGTGGTGCCGGAGGGGGGTATGGCAGCAGGAGTAGGCGATGGCAGCCGCTCACGAAGGTAATGGAACAGGATGTGAATCTGGCCAGTTAACTGTTCATGGGAGGCAACAACTTCCTGCTTTGCCACTTGTAATCTGGCGTCGATTTTGTTGTGTAATGCATCCAATGCAGTGTTGAAGAGCTGGTTGGCCGCCAAAAAGACAAGAAGCCTGAGCCGCAAACTGCTCACGGAGGTCTGCAATTTGCTGGTGGTGTCGTCGTGCCATGGTGACGGCGAGGCAGAAGAATCAGCGGTTTCACACACTCTCACTTTGTTGTTGTATGCGAGTGCCGGAGGCCATAGATGAGAAGCCCTGGAAAGACCAAGTCCAATACCAATGTTGTAGATCTTTACTACAACTGGGTTGTACGCAGGAGAAAGGGCCGGCAGAGAGAGAAATAAACTAGATTACATCTAAGATTTCATTGCTTATCTCTCAGAGGAGAAGTGTCTTACAATTTATAAGCTTAAGAGCCTCTTATTCTAAGTAATCTAATCTAATTAGGGAAACTAATCAAAATAAGCATCCTACCTTTAATAAAACATTAGATACTAAGTAACCTACTTATTATAGAAATCCTAATTAAGGAAACTAAAAGGAACCCTAGTTTTGAGTAATAACAATATTTCATTTCAAATCATGGTAGAACCAAACAAATGAAAAAACATGCAGGAAAGAAAACAGTAGTGAACAAAGCTTCCATGATCATAACAACTAGTGTTGTCGTAGCTTTGGAATTTTCAGCATTGACTCCAAACTCTAAATGTATATCTTATTGCCACCATACAATCCCTTCCCCACAATTTCCCAGTTTAGCAGCTCGGGTATGGCTATCCTACTAAGCCCCACTATGTAAACTTCTCTGCACATCCCATCTCCCATTCTTCTGAATTTCAAATTTAGCACTATTTAAAAGCAATTCAATAACGTATATTTTTAATTATCTTTAAATTAATCCTTAGAGAAATGAATATTGCTAATATGAGCAAATTGCAAATGTGAATCAAACATCCAATGTATAGATAAATATGTAAAGAGCAAACGACTTTATATTCAATAACATTCAATGAACTTTTGTTGCCCAAATTTTCTTGTTCACGGATCGAATATGTTTTTGAGCTGCTTTATAGAACAAGTAAAAAAACCAATATAATATATACTTTGGGTACATAATATAATATACTTCATTGTTTGAAAAAACAGATTACCATACAGCAACACCATAAATTAATAAAAGGAAATACATTTCGAATTACATCAAAAGCAAAGTAGTATATAATAGTTAGTCCAAGGGGCTACCCTAGAAATTTTTTGACTCCATTACTGCCAGAGCATTTACATGTCACCTAAAACTGGCTTTCCAGAACATATGACTGCAGACTCTAAAAAGAAAGCAACAAACTTCTTCTTCCTCTTCCAAGTTCCATTCCATCCCGTTTTCAAACTAAATGGAATAGCCAACAAAACACCAAATTTACCTTCAGAATAGAGAAGAGAGAATTGGCCAAATGAGCCGTCGGCCCGATAGCAGGGAGACCATGTTTCTTACACAAGCTTTGAAGCTCTTTACGTGAAAGGTTACTAAAATGGTTTTTTTTCTTCTCTCTCATTGCCTGATCCAAAAGATAAACCTGAAATTAAATCCATTTTACGATTCAAAAATTAATTTGTAGATACTTTAGAACATCAAGAACATACATATTTTAAAGAGAAACAGAGCACTTTAAAAGCTAGAGAAGTAACATATGAACATAGCCAGTTATCAAGATTTCTGTCAAATTGTCTCCAGTCTTATATACACATACATACAATGATACAACATTCAGTGTATACAACTCTACTGTTATCAAATCTACTCCCTTAGTAACAAAGCTACATAACACAGATAACCTATAGTAATTATTAGCATTCAGAGAAACCTGAGTGATCCATTCAATGCACTATGTTTCTTGCCATAAAAATATAAGCAGTCATTGCAAACCTTAGATGATTGCAAAAACTCATTTTTTTAACAAAATAAACATTCCTAACTTCCTTAATATTACTTATCCAACGGCATTGGAAGTAGAATTTCCTTTCAGAATTTCCATCTGTGGACAACCAAGCCAAGCCAAAGTTTCCTCTCAACAGATTGGTTGACAATTATATTACTAGTGAAATTAAATTGTCGTTCTATATTGGAAAGAAAGCTGCCATTATTTAAGCACTAACTCAGAAAACTAAACATACACCAAATTGGAGAAAAACAATCTGTGCCATCACCCCGTCAATAATACGGAATTTCATGAAACGCTTAAAAAATTCCAAAGTATGCTGCAGGCGGGTTGGCAGAAAATGAACATAAACGCCCGAGCCAAGTTTCATAACAAGCTGGAAAAGGTGTTTAAATCATCTGGGAAGATCAAACTCCACCATCTACCATCTCCAGCTCAGTTAGTTCGAATGTCTGACACGCAATACAACCAATTTTAAACTAACACACGTGACGACGCAGAGCAAACGAGATCAAAATCCAAGAACAAATCATTTCCCGGATAGTTTCACAAGAAAACAAAAAACAAAATCGATAACCGAGCTCAGCCATCTCGGCCCCGGCATCGTGCTCCATCCCCACGCGGCAGTGAAAACGAATTTTCAAATACGAAAAATCACACTCAATTCGAAGACTAAAACAGCAGTAGTAGCTTTTTTTTTACCGAAATCTCAACAGGAATCCGTCGACAACAACTTCATGAAGATCAAACATTGAGAACGAAGCGAAAGATCCTTGGAGACAAATTTACCTGCGAGCGAGGCAGGAGAAATCGAAAGCTCGCCAGTCCCTGCGGAAGGAGGGAGGGAGCGGAGTTGGTGAAAAGAGATTTCAGGGATTTTCGGGTCCGAAAGTCTCCGTTTTCGGACCCTCCTTTAAAACCGGAGATTTGTCGGTTTGTCGAGCCGGCCGAAATCAAGATTTTTCGAAACCGATATGGTAGACCGGAACGGGCCGGGGCCTCGTGGCCAGGTCGGCCGGTTGAGATATTGGACCTGAACGGGTTGAAGCGTCCTTTTGAACGGCTTGGACAGGCATGCGGAACCGGGTTTTCGTGATAACCGACCGAGTCAAGCTATGTGTGTATATAAAATATTTATGGGTTTAACCATAACTTATGAGTATTATAAGTCACCGAATATAAATCCAACGGCTTATAAAGCCCGGGTCATATAAATGAGTCTCTTTTTTAATTTACTTCAGCTCAACCGGGTAAAATTTAAATTTAACTGAAAAAATGATTTGGTTCAAATAGTTAATAGGGTCCGAACTGGTTTAACCGGCCGGGACAGGTAGGTTTTTAAAACAATGATCTAAACAACAAAACAAATCTAAACCCACGTAAATCATCTACAATCTAACCCACGTGTGACAGAAACGTTGGATCGTGGCTGTACACGTTAAATGTGGCCCAATTATACAACGGCTATAAAGTAGCTTATGGGTTTATCCCGTGGATGCTGATTGTATGTGTCATCAATAAAAAAAACAAATGTCTAATGTTTTTTACGGGATTCGCCCTTTTTTTAGGTACAAACTATACTGGATTATTGATTAATTGATACCAAGTCTATCTTCATATGGCCAGTTCAACGCCTAATGTTAATATTTTCATATTTATGTGTATAATTAAGTTAATTAAATTATTAATAGATATAGTGCTTAATTGTTTAGGGATAGAGCAAAGAATAAATCTTGAGCGGGGCCAAAATGAATGATGAAGATTTCAAGTGGGCACTGCTTGTTATCCCCGAAATGGGTAAGTACAAAATTCAAGGGTTGTGTGATCTCACATAAAAGAAAAAGATATGAGTTAATAAGGGCATAGGCCTCTGTTGCCGCCGCCGCCACCCCCACCTTCGCCCTAAATAATTAACGGACACAATACTTAAATATTTTTAGGGATAGAGCTAAGAATAAATCTTGAAAGGAGCCAAAATAAATTATAAAAATTTCAACAGGGTGCTAGCCATTACATGGCCTCCCCTAAGTGGATAAGTAAAAAATTTGAGGGGTGTGTGATCCCACATGTGCGGCTCCATTTATTCGTTGACCCATTGTTAGGGACGATGAAGGGGCGAGCTGAGTTGAGCTTTTGATCTTGGTCAAGTTTTGAAACAACTTAAGCTGGCTTATGAGTTAAATTAACATGTGTTGAGTTTATCATATTTTAATTTTTTATTTATTTAATATATAATAAAATAGAAGTGGAGCACAACCTAACCACATCGCAGAGGGATGGAGTAATTGGCATGAGCTGAGGAGCGAGGAGGAGATGCAGGCGGATGGGGCAACCCCTATCGACACTACGTGGATGATTTACTATTTCCTTAACGTCTTTAAGTATACAAGAAGATTGATTGATTGTTATTTTCATATGGCCAATTGTACACCTAATATTATTGTTCGCATAGTTGTGTACATAATTAAGTAAATTTATGACCCGAATGATTTATGAACATGGTAGGGGAAGGACTAAATCTCAAACAGGCCAAAATGAATAGATGAAATTTCCAAGGGGCCACTACATGGTTTCTCCTAATTATCCCAAGGGACATATGAACTCACCTAAAAGAAAAAGATAGGAGTCAATGAGGCCATATCCCCCTTTCAACTCCAACATAGCTGGTCTTGGTTTGATAGAAAAAGTGTGTTTCACAAAGCACACTCTCTTTTTCCAACCAAAAACAACCACATAGAGTTGGAGGGTTTTGTTAGATAATTTTTTTAGGCGTAGTGTCTATATCTAATCATAACGGATCACAAGAGAGTTAGATTGTTTGACAAATTAGTTGGATGTGTAAGAGCCCTTGTGTCTTTATTTATAAAAAAAATATTATTTTTATAAACTGCCTCCATCCTCAAATAAGTGACCTATTTAGAAGAAGTTAAATATTTAAGTTACCTCATATCACTTAAAAATTTTTAGAATTTGACTTTTTTTCTTAACATATATAAAAAGTTGATAAAGGATATTTTAGAAAAATATACATAAAAATTGCATAAAAGAGGAAAAAGTGGGTGATAATTAAGCAAATAGGACACTTAATTTGTCAAACATGACATTTGTTTTAAGACAAAGACTAATATACTCCATCCGTCTTATATTAATAGTTACATTAAAAAAAAATATTTTGAATGGTGAAACTCACATCTAAGAGTATAGAAAAGAAGATTATGAATATTCTTTTTTAAATACCCAACCACTTAAATTGCACAAAATGGTGAAACAATATTTTTTGCCAAATGGAGCTATTAATTTAGGATATAGGAGTATATGCGCATACACAACATACATTATGACACTGCTTTACAAATTTGGTGTTGTGAAAATGATAAACTAAAATTTTAGAGTGTGCCTTCCATTTTAACTAACATGTCTCGTACAAATGAAATGGTATGCTAGAGTAGCTAACTACACTCATATTCTATTTATAAACTTTTGGTTCATTATAATGTCAACAAGATTCCAGTTCTCTTCATTCATAAATTGATCTGGTTTTGGACTGCGAAGCACAATTAAAAGGCATCACCTGGAAAGGCCATTTAGGTTCTGTATGTTTGCATCTGAATCAACTAATCGCTTTTCAGGAGACTGTCTGATACAGCCTGACTGACGTTTGATACGTTCCTATTGCATAGGAGTGCCTAACATGAGAAACTGGTTTCAGCCAATCAGCTGGTAAAAGAGCTGAGAGCTATTCGGTTGCCGCTAGTTTCTCGTCACGCTCCAGTACCCTTCTTCACACTGGGTTTATTAAAGAACGGCACATCTAAATATCTTCCTTAAAAATGACCTATATTTGGTGAACAACCTGGGTACTCTTCCGGCTGAGATCACTATGCTTCATTTGTCAACTCCAGAGAATAATTCATTCTGTCCTCAGTTCTAACGAGGACGAAAGTTGATGTTGCCATGCATGTTGCTAATTTTAGTATTGTTTTGAGTTAAATAAATATATTCAGTTCAATCTTGAAATTTGTCACTCACAATGTTATATTTTCATCTCTGTTTTTTAAATTGACTTGGCAACCAACTCAGGATTGGTAGTTCGGTCCGAGTTTTTTCGGTTCAATAGGGCATAAAATCCGGTTCAATTGAGTAAAACATAAATTTAACCTGAAAAAACACTCTACTGGATAAGTTAATTGGGTCAGTTTTTAAAACACTGATTTCCATATGTATTGTCATATTGTTTTTATTTTACTTTCTTCGTTTGATACAACTTACGCACCACGCATATTAGATGACATTGAGGCCGGGATTTGACTGTGGTACATAACTTTTAAATTGGTACAAATGTAGTAGGCGTGTTAGCGAAAAGATTGAAATTCCGTGCCAATACTACAGGGACAAATGAAGCTTGCTCTTTAGAGTCATTTTAATGTCAACATTAGGAAAAACTACACTAGAACAATCTCACAGGAGAATCCTATATTACTTTTTACACACAATCTAATCCATTTGATCTTAGTTGCACAATTATTGGGGTAAAACAAAGAAATTTATAAAATTATTATTGTCAGACTCGTTAATGGAGTGGCAAAAAAAATCATCTGTCTGATGCAGATTTATCTTCTTTTTATATGTACGCATGCTCATCCTTTACCTTGGCTCCACCCTTACCTTCTGCCATCTTTTCTCAACACAGCAAATTTAAATAGTTCGTAACCTAAGTGTAGGGTCCAAATAAAAGTGAAATGACCTCTTACATTATAATCTAAGGGGTCATTCGGGTACTATAGTAAATTAATTTAGTAGTTAATTAATTTAAAAAATTCACCGTTAAAATTGAATTATGTTTGAAAAGAGAATTTATTAGAATAAATTCATATGTCGCATCAAACCTAATTTTAAAACTTTAAACTAATATAACTTTATCTCTCGAATTCGGATATGCACGTTCTTCGTACCATTACGCTTCTAAATTTAAGCTTTATCAAACAAGATCCCACAAGGGCAGATAATTTTGAGTTTTTAAAGTAGGCCCTACTTATATTACACATTTGTTGAAGCTTAAATTGATATGAATAATAACCATTGAAAAATATAGAATCTGTAATTTTAAAATGATGATTAGGAGACTGAATCGACATGAGGTGATTTAGTGATTCAGGCTGATTCAGGCTTGAAACGGCCTGAATCTAACTACGGTACTGAATTTTTAATTCAGCGTAGCTTCTGTACACAAACAAGATTCTAAAAATTCAGTGCTAAATCGACCGAATCTTCTCACGATTCAGTACCCAAACAGCCCCTATGTGTTGTGCTTTTCATGCTCTTCAGTGACAATGAGTACAGAATAAGACCTTTGATATTTTAGATCGACAGTGGACACTCTAGCATATGTTACTATAAATATCACTTACTCTAACATGCACTAGTATAGGCACCGTCAATCTCATAGATGAACGACTCCCACATGTACCTTATATTGGGCTCATTGTCATAAGAGAGCATAAAAAACTCTTTCTCATTATAAAAGACTTGGTTTATGCATGTTGGCCAATACACATTACCTATTCTTAAAAAAAAAGTGCTACCAAGACCATTTAGGTTATCCCACATGGATAAGATCTTTGGGAGTTAGGTAAGGACATAACCAAGGGCAGGCAATTGCCCCTCCTTGAAATATGATACTCCTTCCGTCATACATTAATGGTTTTATTTGATTTTTCAAAATTAAATGATATGACAAAGGGAGTATTTAATAAGTATAAAAGGTACCAATAACGAAGACAGCCTCCTAGATTAGAAAAATGCTAAAATTTTGTCCCCTTAGAACTTGTTCACCAATTAACAATAAAAATGTATGGGTCAACCAATAAGTACATAAATAAATGAAGCAAATAATATCCCCAAAACTCCATAACTAAGGAGATATCGAGCCCGTATTACTCTCTTCAACTTGTAGAATACCATAGTAACACGAATCTATATGTCAGACTCTTCTCAATACATGTGTTAAAGAATAAGGGATTTCTCGGAGGGATTCTTAAACATCAAAAGTGTAATCAACAAAGAGCTTTGAGACCGATGGGTCAAACACCTCCTTACCGCTTAATCTCCAGATAAAGTTGCACATTATTCAACGACCTCAACTAAAGTATGTTTGGGTTCTCCATCTGTTTGCAGTCAATAAGAGTATTGATACTTCTCGGCCTTGAAGGTAAGGCCTAGCAAAAGCAGCAGTGGAATGTTATGACCCACCCTATATTAGTCTTCTTTCCTGAAGTAAATAGAATTTTTTTCTTAAATTGTAATTAGATTATGATTAGTTTCCTTATGCTAATAGGATTAATTTATAATTCTCCTATAAATTATTGTGTACAACTATGTTTTGATCAATCAATGAAATTCAAGAATTAGTCTAGTTAGTTTTGTTAATTTTACTCTTCTTTTCCTTCTTCTCTCCCCATTTTCCTTTAATTTTTCTTGTGTAGACCTTGGTCTATGTTACATTCTCTATAAATTTTGGAAGACAAAGACAAGCCATGTAACCCTTGAGCTGAACTCCACTACTTTACTCACCAAAAAGCAAGCATCTAGCGTCACTGGCATCCATGGTTGAGCCATAGTATATAGAGAAATAACATAACACACCTATGGTTAAGAACTTTATGTTCTCATAATGTTTTTTTTTTTTAAATTGTGATGAGTAGATATTATGTTGGTATATAGTGTCTAAATTATAATAGGTAGATATTACAAAATGTTCATATTTTGATGGGTCTGAATTACTTAGGCTTAACTTGATGCAGTTGAACTTGTGATGGTGTTTTAATTGTGATACATCTAAATTGTGTTGGTTAAGTTGGTCAATGCTCAAGACAAAGACTTATGTTACCTCTCATTTGATACTGCTTCATGAGACAAACTCAATATCACTAAGAACATGTAAATTTGACTTCCAAAATATAAGATATGACCTCAAAAATCTATAATAAAAAATAGATAAAAATGGTTTTAATTTTTTAAAATTATTGTTCTAGAACTATGGTGAGGCCAATACTGCCTTTCTTGTATTTTTTTTTTTGTGGGGAAGCAATTTGTGCATGGAGTGGTATATATTTCAAGGAGTTGTATTGACCTCCTTGATATTGCCACGACATTAGTAAATCTTTTTTCTTTCTTATAAGGGTTGAATTTTGAAGTAACTTTACTAGTATGGTTATTTCTATAATCATTCTATATGTGATTTTTGTTAATTATTCCACCCAGTATTCAATATACTCAACATCCTTGTAATGTAGGTGATCATGAGGAACATGCATCTAAGAGTATTTGGTGTACATGGTAAGGACATTAGTTGTAGACCACATACTATGCAAGATTTCCTTTGTCTATTATGATAACTTTTATATTTATATGGATAAAAGTAGGCACATGAATGCCAATTTATTTATATTGATGTGTATTATAGTTTTCATATATATATACAGGCAAAACCCTCTTTCATTTTATGATATGTTTGCCAATAGTAAATATGTACTTTGATTGTATATTCATATATTACAAAAACTAGTGGTTTACACCCCAAGATATCTTGACAAATGTTTTTTAAAAAAATGTATGGTTTCTACTACAGTGTTTTCAAGATAATTGAATTTTGGAAGATCTTTGGGTGTAATAACCCCCACCCCTTCTTAAAGGTCTCTAAAATCTAGTCTTAGGAGCTCCACAGTGATCTTGACTATCCATCAAACTTCTATGCCATGAAATGAAGGTAATTATCCTATTGTGCTAATTAACATAGTAAGTTGAAATCACAAGCCTACTTGAAGCTTGTGAAACACCTAGTTGGTGTGGAGTACGACCCAAATTTCCAACTTAAACTTTTCACCTCTTTCTCTTTGTTGTTGTCCTATAAAATTTATCTTGAAAATAGTACAATATTGTCCTTCTATTAGAAAAATAGAAGCAAAATTATTCTTGAGACCAACGCTCCTTAACAAACTCTATGACCAACCCACATAAGGCTATAAATATTGTACGTAAGAAGGTAACAACACATACCTGATAAAATGTTTTCACCCTACGTGAGTTGGTTACAGGGCTTTGGTCAGGGACCCCATCAAGTTAAACGCTTCCTAATAGAAGTCTCTCCATTTGTGTATGCTCCTTTGTTCTTTTTATATTTGTCTATTTTTACTTGTATAGTAGGAAAATATTTTTTATGTTCCCTGCTTACCTTGAGCCAAGTATAAAAAATACATATAAACCGTTTATTTTTTAGATCATTTGTCCATACATTAGCATATATTAGTATAAGTAATATTTACGCTAATATACATTAATGTATATGTCATCGATCTTAAAAATAAACACTTCACATGCATTCCTTACATTTGGCTTATTGTTTGAGCATAACATAAAAAACGCTTCAGTACATTAGACATTGGGAGACAAAAACAAGCAATTGTGCCAAACAAAGTCACTCTTAGAGCTAGAGGTATCCTGCTTCAGTAACCTAAAAGCTTGTCTCCAGCCTGAGCTAAGGAAGCATTTTTTATTTCTTCACGGAATAATGCAAGTAGCATAAGCTACGCATGAGCCTTTCATATTTAAAATTATTACTTTTGTTAGTGTATTTGGTGTCAATTTCATGGACAAAGGGCTCTTATGTACAACTTATGCTAAGCTCATTGTCAAATAAGAATATTAAATATTCTCATCTGACAATGAGCCTAACGTAAAAAATATATGAGTCATTCATCTATAAAATTGATGACATATATACTAGTATATGTTAGCACCTGATGGTGTTACATTAAGTGTATGCGCCGTTGATATTAAATATTAAAGACTATCATATATTTTTAGGCTTGGCTCAATGTCATCTAAGGGGAAGTGTTTTCTATGCTCCATTCAGAGCATGAGCCGAGCGCAAAGAACACTTGGGAGGTATCTGATCTTAAGATTGGTGGCGTACACACTAGCGCATGTTAGCATAAGTATGACTTACGCTAATGTGCGCTAGCGTGTGCATCTGCTAATGTACGCTAGTGTATGCATCACCGATCTTAAGATCCTATGGCGCCAAGCCTTTCTTACGCTTGGCTCACACTAAAGATGGAGCATCAAAAATGCTTCTCATCTAAGCTGGAGTACGAAAAAATCTTCGAGTGCCTGTAGGGAGATTGGCTGAGGGAAGTTTTTTGTACTATCTGAAAAGCATGACTGAGCGTAAGGAACAGGAGCTATCGATTTTTAAAATTAACGGTGCATATAATAATGTAAGATAGCATAAATAATACATGCGCTATAATACGTTACTATATGCGTCATTAATTTTAAAAATTGACTACTTCTAAAAGTTATTTATGCGCCGCTCACGCTCAGCGTGGAGCGTAAAAATCACTTCCTACCTGCGGCAAATGAAAGCGTAACATCACACGCTATTTAAGCCCTTATATAACACGCTAAGGATCCTCATGTACCAAAGTCACGGACTCAGCCAGTAAGAAAGCATTTTCCCGCCAAAAGCGGAAGAGGTTGTCAACAGCGAGACTGGCGGGGGAATAGGAAGGCAGTGCCGCCATCAACCACTCCATACGCGTCCCCGCGAGCCACGACGAGGACGCTCCCCAGCGCCGGATTTTGGTTTTGGCTTTCCGCTTAATTAATAAGCAGAAGCTGGATTCTTGCCGCACCAACCAAACCGCGTCCGAAAAACGCGGCTTCCGTTGCGGGTATTTGGAGGATGGGGGGTGTGTGATGCCAGCGCGTTCCTCGGCCTCGACCACGCCGGAGGCGACGCCAGCGATGGACGCCCCGCCAGAGCCCCCCCACCCCAATCGGAATTTTCCTTCTTAACTCCATCCTTCTCCCCTCCTGGCTCCTCCCCTCCCACGCTCTCAAGTCCCCCGCCGCCGCCGTTAAATTCTCCTCCGTTGCAGGTGAGAGGACCGGCGGCCACATGGACCCGGCGGAGCTGCGGCGGGTGTTCCAGATGTTCGACCGGAACGGGGACGGGCGGATCACGAAGCAGGAGCTGAGCGACTCTCTCGAGAACCTCGGAATCTACATTTCCGACGCGGACCTGGTGGCCATAATCGACAAGATCGACGTGAACGGGGACGGGTGCGTCGACATCGACGAGTTCGGGGCGCTGTACCAGACGATCATGGACGAGAGGGACGAGGAGGAGGACATGCGGGAGGCCTTCAACGTGTTCGACCAGAACGGCGACGGCTTCATCACCGTGGAGGAGCTCCGCTCCGTCCTCGCCTCCCTCGGCCTCAAGCAGGGCCGCACCGTCGAGGACTGCCGCCGCATGATCCGCAAGGTCGACGTCGACGGCGACGGCATGGTCAACTTCAAGGAGTTCAAGCAGATGATGAGGGGCGGCGGGTTCGCCGCCTTGAGTACCAGCACTAAGTAGCGTCCCTCCGCCCTCTAACCCGTCTCGTCTCTCTCAGACTTCGTTCGGCCTTCTCACCTCCACAAGACGGGGCCTTGGGCTTGCCTTTGGTTTCTGTACATACGAAATACATTGTGCACGCGCTCCGCAGGTCTTTGCTCCCTCGAATGGTTGATTGGATGGATATTGTTAGATCGGTATTTCATCTTTTTTCATCTGATTTGATTTCTCTCTGACATCGAAATCTCAAACTGGGTAGGAGTTTAATGGTGGCAAAAATCTCAAGTTATTGTTTTGGAAGGCAATGTTTGACATTATACGATTCGATTCACTCTGATATGTTTTCATGTTATTCATCTAGTGTTCGATGTGATTTGTTATTACTTGGTGGTTGTCAATCCTGAATTGGTGATTTATCGAAGCCTGGCATTGTAATTCCATAGGGATCCGCTATTGCTAGAAATTTATATATTAATTTGAAAGCAGCCACATTCTCATTAAAGTTTTAAAAGAACCCATTTCATCATCTAAACACCATTCATGAATATAGCCCATTTTGATGATGAAGGAGATTTTTGACGTATAAACTTACCGTCACTAAAGCATTTTCGTTTTAAATTGATAAATATGCTGCTTCAGCATTCACATACCAAAACATTATGAACTAAGGTAATTCTTTAATATGACTAATTATACAAGTTATTTTTCTCGTTTAACAAAAGCTAATTAAATTTTATTTTTTAACAAGCTAGTTAAATTGATTGATTGTTATATTATGATTTTTCTACGTCACTTTATGTCCAACCAAGTTTTAAGCTAGGTTTTGATAGGACTAAGAAAAGTAAATCTCTTTCGTGTATTGTCCAAAACCTCTGCATTTTAGCCAAATGACCCTTCTGTGCCACTATATTTAGTACTCTCTTTGTCCCACATTAATAGTTTTTTTTAAATAAATAAAAATTAACATATTTTAAAAAATTAAATGGAACTACTACGGAGGGAGTAATTTTTTACTCAAAATTATTACGTTTCATTTAGATATATAACAATAACAAACAAAAAAGAAAACTGGTGACGTGACAAAAAAATTTGTATGGTCTCAATCAAAATTGTAACGATGAACTAGATTTAATTTTAAAATGCATCATAAAACAAATATTATATAAAAAATATTAGAAAGAGATTATTTTCTTCTATGATCTTCATGATGGACGAACGGTCATCCCTCCTTTATTCTTCCTAGCCCACTGGTTTCCCCTTCCTCCCCAACTCCGTAATAATAGTCATGTTCCTCCTTGGCTTTTGCCATACTGTGGCGCCAACTTTTTTAAGTATATATGGTCCTTGAGCATAGGAAACCAGTACATGCATATAAGCAAAATAAATTTCCCAAAATATAAAGAAAATTATTAAAATAAATTTTGTGTGTTTTTAATGATACGGATTGTGCACCTCAACTCTAGTACAGTTGTCAACCTTTTTAGAATTAATTCTTGTCATCTTAGGTCTTCATCTTCCCTTTTCCCCCTCTTCCACTGCATCCTCTCCAATATTATTACTACTGGGTCTTCATCTTCACTTTTCCCCCTCTTCCACGGCATCTATAAGTCTTTTTACAATTATTTTCTCCTCTAAAGTTGTCATCCCTAAATTCTCTCGAACTGACTCTTTTCTAATATCATATTCTCTTGTTGTTCTACACATCTACCTTAATATCTTTATTTATTTATGTTATGTTTAATTTATCTACATAACTTTGCTTTTTGACACATTACTATTTGTAAGCTTTATGATTGCCGGATGCAATTTTCCTTCATGCCTAACGCTCTTATCACACAAAATTTCCAAAGGAGTTCTCTACTTGCCCACTCCATATTTATTTTATGTATTAAATATTTTTTAAACATAAATATTAAATAATAAAATTGCTTACACCTTAACACTTTTTGTTCTCATTTATCTAAACTTTATCTTCACCTATAATATCCCCCCCCCCCCCCAACCCAGTCATGCCTCTTGCCCTTCTGACCTCTAACTTTCCTCTTCCAATAATTTTCTCTCTATGTCTTTTATTGTATTTTTTAATTTAGGACAATTTATTTCTCTTCATATTTTAATAATATCTAAATTGGAATTTAAAATAATTATTTTATAGTTTTTTTTCCTTCATGCAAATTACCTACAACCTTTAATTTTTTTTACGTCTTCACACAAAGTCCTTCCTCCACCATTGCCTAGAACTCTACATTCCTTAAAGTTCAATTCACGTACACTTCGTCTTAATCTTACCTATTTTATTTTGATTCTAATGCTCCTTCCCACAACTTTACAAGTTAATTCTCTTACAATCTCTAAATCTAGTAAGATTATGTCATCCATATAAGCATGCACGGGGAGACCCTATCTTGGATACGTAGACTTAACTAATTAATAAATAACAACTAGATAAGAGCTTAACGTGACTCCTTTTGTTTAAGCACTCTACTTAAATTGTCTAAGCACTCTATGGACTTTCTCTATTCTATAAAGGCTAAAAGAGGTCTTGTTGTCTATCATTATACTTCTCTAATAATTGTAATAACAAAAATATAACCCAAATTGTTGACAACTCAAGCATAAAACCAAATCAGTTCTTCGTCAATGTTGTCACTTCTCATAATCGTCATTCTACTATTCTCTCATAAGTTTGCTACACTAAATCTTTTTAAATTATTGATACCCTAAGTTTGTACATCCTTGGATGTCTCTTTTTGTTTTATAAAGCAGCAAGGATACTTTTCCCCACTCTTCTATCATCCTCTTTGACTTCCATAATTTAAACAACCTAACCAACCAAAATATGCTAACATACACCACACTTTCACACTTCAATTTATCTAGTCCTAAGGCTTTTTGCTTGTTCTCATCTTTTTTAAGATTGTTTCTACTTCTTTTACCTTGAAGCTCCTAAGATAGATTATATGCTTGATGTAACCCTTAATCACGACCAATACTGTATACTCTTCATTTAATAAATACTAGCAAGAATGTACACACACATATTGTGTGTAATATATATTATATTATAAAAAATAAATTATAAAAGACTTGTCTAGCCTAACCAATTTTCCTAGCCAAGGCTTCATAACCAACAATGGGAGGCTTCTGCATCAACTAAGAAGTGGTGCGAGAGAAACTTGGGAACTAGATCTAACAATTTCCCAATTCCCCCCTCCACATGTCCACTAGTTATATATTGTGATTATGGTGGGTGGTTAAGAAAATAATTTTCAACTATATATGAAGTATATATTGAACAAAGGTAAAGTCTTGCATGTTATAGTTATAATACATAGTTTTATGATCATAATGATAATAAATTATACACAAAACTTTTTATTAACCCAAGTACACTAGTAGTAGGCAAATGTGAGTCAAATCTCATAGGATAATTATTAATGTCATAGGTCGGCAAAGACAATAGAATTTAAGGATTTTGTGACACGCTACTCATATTTAGGATCATTTTGGCAGCGAATCTCATTTGATAGAGCTCTTTGGGAGTTTTTCATGAGTCTCAAAAATATGTGAATCCAAACATGAAGAATATAAATAAAAATAAAAATAAATATTATAAAAAAAAGTATTTTATATGTAGGGCACACAAAAAAGGTCAAGAAAGAAAGTATAGTCATATAGGATCTCATTTTATAGAGTTCATCGAGATGATAATAAGAATGTGTGAATTCAAGCTTGAGAATACAAGATACAATATGATATAGTTAAAATTAACATAAATTAAAAATATGATCTATATCAACAACTAGAAGTAAGTTTGACACATGGTAGGTAATTAAAAAAAATCTAACCAAATGATATTACTAAAATATCCTCAAATCATATACATTTTAAAACTTGTATTAAAGGGTATAAGAATACAAAATATAGGTAAAATAGAAATTAAACATAAAAAGTTTGGGTAATATAGTCCAAAAGTAAAAATTCTATAGTCACTCAATCTGCTTTATATAATAATATAATTAGAAGTACCCCTCAGCATTTATCTTTAACATCCTCATCTATTATACTTTTATTGTACCTAACTTGATCTAAATCCCTACTTCTCATCTTTCAGTGTCACTATCTTATATATGTCTCTCTCCCCTACATTAATCCATAAACTAATATATGAGGATCTACGCACCTTAAATCTAGCATCATATACTGCTTCATTTTAGCTTCTTTCAAACCTCAATGTCTCTTTCCCAACTCTCCCACACTACTTTTTTTTCCCACTCCTTAAAAACATATTTATTTTCCTTAAGGACTCTATAGACTTCACCACCATGTTTCTTTCTTGGTTTCCCTTCTCCTCACTTGTTCAATCACTTCCTTCGCTAGACTTTTAATGTCATGTTAGTCCACATTGTTATGGGTTTACCATACAAGCTACAAGTTCGGTCTAGTCCACATTGTTGTGGGTTCATCATACAAGTTCCAAGTTCAGTCCACCTTCAACCTTGCCATTAAGGTGTTAGAGTTTTAACTCTTTCAATCCACCACCAAGTCCTTAGATCTACTTTGTCACTCCACTTCGTCTATCCCTTTATGTAGACATCTAAAATAATTAATGTATATTGAGGCGCTTAAAAATATCTAGGAATAACCTTTATAGTCCTTGAAAATATATCTATCCTCTTTTCTAATTAAGAAAAGGACTAATTGGTTTTTATTTTGTCTACTCGTAAATGTCACTAAATGCTCTCCCCTCTTTTTTAAAATATATATTCACAATATATTGGTCATTTATTATTGCAAAATCAAGGACTCTTTCTCCCATATTATTCATCTCTCCAAATCCATGCTCTCTCTCTACCCTCTCAAATCATGTCCATCTCTTCCCAAAATTACTTTTTAAGTTCTCTCTTAATCCTACTTAGCAAATAGCATCAACTATAATTTCCTTACCATTAGCTTCACCAAACCTCTTAGATATCTACAAGGTTTTCTCCCAAGACCTTGTCTATTAATTATATTTATCCCATTCTTATATGATTAATTTCCTACATGAACTTTTTTTTTTACCACCTCAGCTTTCTCCCTTGCATATTTTGTCTAGCAAGTGAGCTAAGTTAATTGAAAAAATATTTAAAATACCAAATATTTAAACTTCTATTTCTATTATATCCAAGTATTATATCAAACATGCCTTATTTCAAAATTTTATGTTTATTATGTCCATTGAATTATTGAAACCTAAACATGCCTTATTTCAAAATTTTATGTTTATTATGCCCATTGAATTATTGAAACCTAATATTACATTTTGATAGTGTACATATATGCACCCCCTATATTCCGGGCACATCTTATCTTACCATGTTGTAGGTCCACCCACAATGTAGCCCCCCTTATATCATTGTGGGTCCCATGTGTTTTGGGCCAGTGCGTTATTGTGGCCTCCACATATTGTGGCCTATGAGTGTCTACCACCATGTCAACCCACTATGTTGTAGGCCCTGTATGGTGTGTACATACCATGTGAGACCATGTCATGGTCGCACCATGTTCTATCATAAGGTTTTCAATGTTTTTTAAATATTATTTTTATTTTTACTAGAAATAGAAATTTATTCTTAAGTTATATTATTTCAATGGGTATAATAGGTAAGAAATATTATAATAGGGGTACAGTGGATATAGAAAAAAAAAGGTATAATAAAAATAAAAATTCAAAAATTAGTTATTTTAGATATTTTCCCATTTAATTATCCTTCTCAAGTGCATACCCTTACCCTTGAAAATCCCTTTGTTACATGTTGCTCACCTAATACTATGCACCTAAAATTAACTTATGTACTCGTGTGTTTCCAGTTGAAAGTTGTAACCTGACCCAAGTGCAACCGCCCAAGCCAACAATTACCTACTTATAACTACACCTAAGTTTTCCTCATTTACCCAGAGTTTTATCGTTTCTCACAAAAAAAATACCTACAAAAATTTAAACTTCACAAATGGGCTTAACACAAAGTTCACATGGGCTAACTTATTTACACTAATCAAAACTCATGTGTAAATTTTATTGTCTTATTATAAGAGCAATGCTGCCTTCTTATTGCATGATCATTGCATGCCCAATCCTCAGCCGTGGAGAGGGGTCTTTTTGACATTTTAAATTATTTTATAGTTGTTAGAGCAAAAACCTATGTTATACTCCTTCTATCTTATATTAGATATATTTAAAAAAATAGTTATTTTATTAAATAGTAAAACTCACATATAAGAGAAAAGAAAATAAATTTATGATACTTTATTTTAAGTATTCAACTATTTAAATTGAGCAAAATAAAACTATTAATAAAGAATAAATTTTTTATCAAATAGAGCTATTAATTTAAGATAGAGGGAGTATTTTAAAATTTTTAGATTAATTTGACATTGATTGGTGTGCAAAAATCACAAATATTTTCATTTTCTATTGAAATCAAATTTATAGGGTTAGCTGAATTACATGTCAAGCTATGATTATTTTTCTCACATATAACAAACTATGCATACTCATAATAATGACGGTCAAATACATCATAAATTTAGCCCAAACTTATCCAAAATAAGTGGAAGCCGCTGCACAGCCATTCATTTTTATTCAAGGAACACAAATATTTGTGCAACCTGCACGTCAGAACAAGAGCTGATTGAAGAAACATGAGCTACACAAATATATATGATTTGCAACTTAAATACATTAATAAATATATTTGGGAAAATTGTACTTACATGTCCTAACTTTTAATAAAATAGCTCTTATATATTTATACTTTGGATGAGGAGTCTGCCAAACAGTAGAGTGGGCTAGATAAAGTAAGGGATGGCAAACTTCTCATCCTTTATATTTTATGATATTTTAAAAATTATACATACACTTTCTATTATTAATAAAACTATTAATATTTATTTTTAAATAATAAAAATACCCTTAAGGGGTCGCCAAGGCCACCATTGGGAAGCCTGATGAATACACCCCTACCCCCACCCATTCACTCCTCACGCTCCTATTGGTCATGCCCCCTTAATGATTAAGTGGATAAAAATATTTTTATTATTTAAAATAACTATTACTAATTTTATTAATAAAAAAAGATATAACTTTTAAAATATCAAAAATGTAAATACCATTTTGCCAAAGATAAGAGGTATAAGTATAATTTATCCAATAATTTTCATCTACAAAATCACACCCCTAGCAGCCTACGGGACAGAATAAGAGCTTATTGACAGAAATATATCATCTGCAACTTTAAATTTGGTTGACAAATTCTTCTTAAGTACAAAGTAACGGACTATTTCACCATATTCAGTCTTATAAGGATTTTTTAAGTTACAAAACATCCATTATACGGATTAGAACGTCCCAGTTCACAAGAGCAAGGCTAACATGGCCACGGACACGGTCTACCAAACCATCTTTGTAATAAGAACTTGCATTTATCTATTGATTAGGCTGCATAGGGATCTGCATATTGAGCGGTGGAGGTGGTGGCCTCATTCCTTGGACAGGTTGCCCTTGATAACCTTGTGGCATCTGTGGACCTGCTGAGAAGTTCGGCATCGCACCAACTGATGGCGGGGGTGGGACTTGTGGGTTACCGCTTGGAGGCATGGGTCGTGGGAGACCGTTGGCACTCGGAGGCGGTGGTGGAGGTACACCCATAGGTGGAGGCATGGGCACAGATGCTGGAGGTGGCGGACCTCGAGGAGGATTTGCATTGGGTGGAGGGCCTTGCGGAGGTGGCGGCAATGGTGCTGGTGCTTGAGGTGGTGGAGGTGCAGGCCTCGGGGGAACGCCAGGAGCTGATGATCCATTGGCTGCTGGTTGTGCAGGTGGTGCTGGAGGTTTATTAGGCTCCAGCGGCTTCGTTTTGAAATATAATTGTAACTGCATAAGTCAAATAGAACTTTTGCATCAAGTTACCAAAAAAATGAAACTGAACACGACATTAAAAAACAACGAAGGATTAGACAATACCGTAAACATTTTTGAATCTGGATCCCAATGAGAGAAGAACTTAGGCGTGGATTTATCAATTTCCGTGCTAGGAACCTGAATGAAAAAGGGGTGTAAGCAAATACATAGAGTTCACAACATTTATAGGTGTCAAGTACTAACTGGAATAAGCATGCAGACCTTGAAGGAAATTATCTCATACGGTTCTGCTGCAAATAGAAGATACTGGTATCTTTTATCAAATGGCTGGATCCTCTGTGCAAGAAACATTATTTTGAGTAAGAATGAATTATGGCAACGGAAACATGTTTAGAAGCTTTCTCTTTTTCCATCGTTTACTTCACAGCAAATTTATCAGCAACTTTAAGCAGATTTTGAAGCAAACATTCAGAAGAATGAATTACCTGCTCAAAAGATGACATAAAACGGTGTCGTGGTTTGCAATTGTCTTCAATTTCAGGATATTCTATCTGAAATAAGTTGTAAAGAGAATATTAGAAAGGAAAAATGGTTATCAATTATACTCATAATGCACAAAAATGATTGTGCACATATTGTCTCAACAAAGTTTATGGACAAAGGGGTAATATGACAAGAAAGATGAAGAGAAAGACAACGCCTTTAAATTAGATTAATCATCGCATCATACACTTTTCCCTACGCACTTGAATTGGCAATATGGCTTTGATTTTGCTGTCAATCTGCTCTATTGTAAACATCCTCACTCGCGATTATTTTTAACCTTTCATGAAACAATAAGAACAGCCTCTATCATAAAATCTGACCTCTAAATCAGACTCATGATCACCATCATATGTCATCATTATCATCATATGCCACACCCTACTTGCCATATGGGGTCAACAAAAGATATAGAGATAGACCTTACAATATACCTATATGCAGTGAATTAAAATGTAAGCACCTGAAAGAGAAGAGAACGCTGCTTAGTTTCAGCATCAAACTGTTTTGTGACTCGATAGCCAGGCCTGCCAATCTTAACTGCAAACACAAAAAGTAATGTTAGCATCGAAGGTGTGCAAAACTAAAAGAGGAAACAATGCTAACCTCAAAGGCATATAAAACTAAACAAGAAAACAATGTTAACCTCTAAGGCATATAAAACTAGAAGAGGAAACAAGGTGACTTTACTTGTTACTACTCCTAGAGAGCATAGTAAACTTAGAAAAGTAAAATAACTAATGGAACCAAAGTTCAATACCCAAATTTCTTTAGATTACCACAGAAGTTAATATTTCAGATGTCATAATTGGCAAAAAACTTGTAATATGAAATGTACTCCCTCCGTCTCATATTAATTATCTCATTTCAAAAAAACAAACAACTCATGAACGCCCTTAATTAGCAAGCTGGTCTTCAATGGGCCTTTGACTTTGGCTTCTTGCAATTCAAGGCCCTCATGAACTCATGACCCTTAATTTCCACTACATCATCACTGATGCATGGTAAAAGAGAGGTGCAAGCCGCTGATGAATCCAATTACTAGTTGTACAACCTTTCTCATACTATGGTTCCCTTCCTCATTGGAGAGAACGCAAATATAGAGGCATATGATTTCCACATAGGAAAGCATCCCTGCTGAACCGAAAAAGTGTGCTTTAATCTCCTTTTCACATATTGTTACCGACCCATGTCATCCACATTTTGACAAATTTGTCCCTTCAGTATTTATAAGAAAATAGCGGTCAACTACAGCTAATATAGCTGTGTTTGCCTTCAAAAGAAGATATCAAAATAATGTCTTCTATGCATGCTAATCACATTACTTGAAAGAGAGTCATGCTAATGAAGTGTGTATAATATGATTATAGTCCATACAAGACAATAAGAGTTTTTCCGCAATAGGTAATGCCTATATAAAAAATAATGTTATCAGTGAGGCACATAGTTAAAAGTATCACATTGACACTCACATATACTTCCAGATCCTGCTTTCGTCTTAAGGGATACATCAACTGTAAAAAACTATTTTACCTTTTCGTTTCCACTAGTCTATCATTGCTTCTTGTTCTCTGTTAATCTTGCAACTAGCTTTTTTTCACAAATTGTTGACATATCCCTAACTAATTAAATAAAATAAATCATCAATAAGCCAGATCGTAACTTGTTTGGCCTAAAGACGCGTTCATGATGTTAAGCTACATACAACATCTAAGAGATTAAATGCACATAACAACTAAAAATACTTAATTTCTAATAATGGCATTTCATAATGACATGATAGTTTAGCAATTTAGAATTAAACAAAAAAAATCAAGTACGAAGAAAACCCTAATACGAAGAATGGGAGAAGGAATAGGAATGGAAAACCGACCAATTTTACGGAGGGAAACCTTGAGCTTGTGAGGCTGGGGCTGGGCGGGGGCGTCCTTGGCCTCGCGGGCGGCGCGCTTGGCGAGGTTGGTCTGGTGGCGCTTGCCCTGGGTGTGGGCGAGGTAGTTGCCCTCGTTGTTGTGGAGGGTGAGGCAGAGCTTGCACTCGTAGCTCCCAAGGTGGTTCCTCATAAAGTAGGGATCCTTGGCCAGGTCGATCGTCTCCATGGCCAGCCGCCTCAGCCTCTCCCTCCGATCTATCGCCTCGTTCTGGGCCGTGGCGGCTCCGCCGCTGCCGGGCTTCGACCCCCAGTCCCTGTCCATCTCTGCCGCCTGGTACTAGCACTCTCCCTCTCCGCTTCTCCGGTGGTCGACAACTCCGGCAGCCAAGTCACAGAGATGGGTTTAAACGAACAAAGGACGAGGACTATCCAGCGCTCCCATCGGGTAGGGTTGGATCGGGTTTTGTTAAACGCAAACCCATTACCAACCAAACCCGTTTTAGGTCGGGTCGGGTCGGGTCGGGTTTTAAATCGGACTAAATCCACGAGTTGAAGTTATTTCTAATGCTTTTTTCAGAAAAATTTAGCTAAAGCACGGTAGCTCGCTGCGACCTGGGGGGCTCTAAGTTAACTAGCCAGTGCTAAAAGCTACAATGTTAATTAAATATTTTTATTTTTTATTAAAAATATATATTTATTTATAATAAAATCTAATAATATTTAATGTAGATCATTTAAATAATTTTAAATTTTTTATATAAATCATTTTAAAAATAAAAAATATACATAAATTTTAATAAAATAAATATTAATTATAACTTATCTGAGGTTATTAAACCCAACCCAACATACCCTCTCAATGGGGATTTAAAACCCAAACTCAATCCATTTGCCATATAATAATTTGCAGTCACACTTGTGGGCTAATGAGGTAATGTTATATTATCTATGTGCTCATCGTTTGTCATATAAACTTATGATACTTTTGTTGAAGTTTTTAATTATTTAAATTTAACAAAATAAATTTATTAATATAGATTAAATTTTTTTGCCAAATTGAGCTATTGATTTAGGATAAAAGGAGTATGACTTTAGAAGCATATCAGTTCAATTTCTGCCTATGTCAAATCAAATACAACATGAACTTCCAAACTTAAACAAAAGTTTAGAAATGCTAAGGCCAATCATAACTCGAAATGCAAAATTAGGTTTCTCTTATGTGTTTCACTTTGAATGCTAGATTTTGTGTCTTATGCTTGCCTCATTTCGGATGTGGCAAATTGTTTGTCCCTTGTGCTTGGGCCACCTTTTGGGTGACATTGGAACAATGACGATTGGGTGACCCTTTGATGATTTTTATTAAGGATAATGATATTTTCACACAAAAAATACTCACAAAAATTTACACAAAAGTTTTAATTGGACCTAACAAATGGGTCCCATACAAAGTTAACATGGGCTCATTTATTTATATTAATCAAAACTCATGTGTGAGTTTTGAAATATTTTTGATGTAAAAATACCATTCTCCTTTCATGAAGGTGAAAGTTCAAGATCCTCTATAATGGTCCAATAGAAGGGGTGCTCATAACCGTACATTGAATATGTCCAACGAAATATTGTATATAAGTTTTGATTTGATAAAAAAAAGTAAGTCCCTTATGATAATAATAGATTCATTTTTCTCTGTCTAATTAAAACCCCTCGGTCCTCCCTCTATTGTAAAATAAGTATCTTATTTTTAAAAAATCAATTATCTAAATTTGATTATGCACACAACACAATGCTACAAAGGATAAGAGCTTTAATTCGGGTTTACTGACTTGGGCCGTGCTAAGCGCTAGTGGACGGAGGTTATTGGTGGCCATGAGCAAATAACTCGTATTTGCTTTTGTTCCATGCAATTTTGTACTTACCTGCATTAGTGACTAAACCACTTATGAATACATATAGTATGGTTCCTAGGGATTAATAAATGTACAGTTATTTTTCAAACATTGGATGTTGGCTAGCATATGCTCTTTTAGATAAATCTAACCAAATGTGGCAGTTTTAGATTTTATTAAGGAGTTTCCCTTTTTTGAATCACATGTTTCATTATCTTGTTTATTTTTATGATGAATGTTCACGAACAATCATCAAATTTGAACTATACAATTGTTCTTAATTCATGTTGTTCGGTTGGTCATTTACATGTTACCTATTATTTGTCGAATGGACAATAGGTACTAAGGTAGAATATGAATAATGATTAAATAAATAGGTAATGAGTAAGACATGAGTAAAATTTTGTGAAGTGATTATGGATGCAGGTAAAACCTTACCTACCCCCTACATTACCCTTTGACATCTCTAATTGAAATGGAGCCCTCTACTAGAGCTTTCATTTTAGCATCTTTATACTTTGTGTTACTAAGAATTGACTTAGATCATATACTCTCTCGTCCCATTTAAATAATCCACATTTGCAAAAAAAAATGTTATGTTTTAAAAAATTACATTTAAGAATCCACTAACCTTTTTCAACTGGTCCAATAATTACTATAAGAAAGATAATATAAAGGGAGACAATTAATATGAAATAAATATCTTTTTCAAATAAGACTAAACAAATTCATGTGTTATGTCTTTAACGCGTACCACTCATACTTAAGTAGGTAAATAACTTAAGAGTAGTAATTAATTAAGGTGATGGCTCTGTGCTAATAGAAAATATATTGATAATGAAGAAGTTTCACAATGAAAAAGTTACCAATGCTGAGACTATCGGTTGATGGTGCCATATCTTCACCTTTGTGTATTTTCCGTGTGGTTCATTGTCAATTAAGTAAGGCGTTATTAATAAGTAGGTAGCTGCATTTTAATACACCAAACAGCTAAAAGACACCAATGAACTTGGCATTTGGCATATCTCTAGGGCTTTCCTCATCTCAAATTTTTTTCTTAAATTTTTTGTTATCTCAAAGAATGTAAATCTCCTTTTCATGTTAGTACCTTCCTTCCCTCTTCTACAAAAAACTTATTGAGCTTCCATTTTTTTAGCCTGATTTCCCTTTTTAACTTCTATACCTTTACACTAAGATTTGGCATACATCTTAACTCCATCTCATGTTAATTGTCTAGATATGGAATAAAATATTTCTCATATTAATAGTCTTATTTCATGTTATCTTCTTATAGTAAGCCGTGGATGTAGTAAAAAGTGTGGATGAAGTAAAAAAATTAACTACACCAAAAAAATAGTTATTATTTAATAAAAGTGTGGATGTAGTAATTATTTAATAGTCCTATTTCATAATAGAAAAACACCTTCTTTTGGAGAACCCTATTCACATAGAAAGGCAAAAATACACAAAAAAAACATCTTTCTCATGGAAAAAATCTCCCTTACGCCTGTAAAGATAACTTTCTTTGAAAAAAACATAAAGTCATTTCCTTTTGGGTGGAAAATGTCCTTCCAAATGTGTTTACAAGAAGCATCCAAACAACCCAACTCAAGCACAAAATAAAAAAACTATATATTAGAATGGTAGCCTTTTATGGATAATGTGTCATGTCATAAGATTTTAAAACCCATTTTCCTAATTTAAATAGAAAAAAAAGATTTTTAAAACTTTTTGTCAAAATTAGTGACAAGATATTATTTCAAGGCACAATTAACTTATTTTTTAAATATATAAATATTAAATTAGAATGCAATAGTAATTCAAGTCAAATTATACCTTAAATTGAAGAGAGATATACACAATATAAACAGATTAGCACTCACATGCCTAAAGGTGTAACGCCCGAGATTTTTCATCCCTTTTTCTTAAAACTCATAGAATTTTTTTTTCTTTTCTCCCAGTTAACCTCTGCAATTTTCACTCTTCAACGATTTTTCGCGCCAAAATTGCGCGTCGAGGCCCGTGGCCCACGACTGACCCAAGACCCGGCTCTACGGGTACAAATACCGAGGCCATATACGCTGAAGCATCACAATATCTCGCTAAAAATGATCAGATAAAAATAGCAGAAAAATCGTAATAAAATCCGGGACGTTACATTCTTCCCTCCTTAGAAAAATTTTGTCCCCGAAATTTCACGATCAACTTACAACGTACAGCTGAAACAACAAATACCTCGGGGTATATCTCTCTCATATCCGCCTGAACATCGCAAATCTCCAAATTGGGAGTACGATATTTGCCACAAAATCTTCGCCACAAAAATAACCTTTGTCATTCACAACTTACCTTGTCCATCAATGGATCTGACTGATATGCTGACAACTCAACCAGAGATCACTTTGCCTCTAATTAGCATAACTCTCTTAAGAGCTTTAGAGCTAACTGAAATCCTTACCTAACTAACCTCAACTTGTCTGCACCGTACCAGACAATTCACATTTGAGCATCTACAGCTCACTTACTTCAGCCCAAAATGTCGGCGAACAAACTTCCCTTTCATACAAGACCACGTAAGGGTCAACCAAATGCCAAAGTGAGTAGTTATCTTAAACAAACTCAAAACAATGGCAAGTGCCGCTCCAAAGGCCATGCAAAATTCTTCTGGACCAACCATCGGTCAAAAGAAGAAAATCACATCTTCATCAATCGGTCCATACTGACCTGAATGGTGTAGTGCCTCATCTGTGCACGAGGAAACTTACAACAAAATCCATCACATCACAACACCTGCAACAGGGTGTTGGCGAGTCCAAAAGACACCATCCAGAACTCGTAATCATCATACTGAGTTCACGAGGCTGTCTTAGGAATAACCTCAGCACAAACCCTAAGCAGGTGAATGTCAGACCTCAAATCAAATCTGAAACATCTTGTTTCACAATAACTGACTAAAAAGGTCATCCAACCTGAAGAAGAGACTTATTCTCGGAAGTCGGTCAGTTAAACATATAACGTCAATGGATAAAAGTAGGGTACAACCTACCTCTTCATCGACAAAAATCCAACTTACCCTCAAGACCATACTCTTGGTCCAACAATCCTCTTAACCATAAGTTCCGTCAACTCATCATTGAGTTTAATCCACTCTAGCCGGTCATCCCGCACGATGCCCTAGAGGTACAAAGTGCATTAAGCACTAACTCGACGAACTCCACTATTCACTTAGGCAAAAAACACGGTAAGTCATCAGGGAACATGTCCGAAAAATCACAGACAATGTCTACCCCTTTCAGACTAAACCCTGAGACCACTTCTCAAACAACTCACCAAAAGACTCTGCAGACTTTTAGTCACGCATCGCCTGGCCTTAACGATTCACCCAAAGCATAGGGCTGACCGTTACAAACACCCTGGATACAACATTCGAACCTTCAGGGCACACAAACATCACTTGTTCTCTTATGATGGTCTACCACTACTCTCTGAGCGGTCAACCAATCATCAAAACCATACCGAACTCACAACCTCCTTCCTCAAAATCGTAACCACCACACTCACTAGTGTCGAAGTAGTTACCTCAAAGGCCATCCACAATCTTGGAGGCTCAAAATCTCATCCTTTTAACCACGAATCTCCGGAAAGAGGTGGAGAGAGTCTCAAATTTCCACCGCATACAAACTCCCTTGCCTCCAGCAAAAGGGATTTTCAAAACCTTCCGACAACGGAGGTCACAGAAACCCACTCCATCTAGGTCACCAGCTGACCAATTAGGAGGAAAATACGTCCGACAGATTTTCACTAGTCAGAACGTAGGTGGCCATAACCACTCTCCGGTCATTCGGAGCTTACAAAACCTCAACGAGGTGCTTCGTAACCTCAAATCAAACACTAGCAGCTTCTGGCTCTCTAAACAGCCGTTAAGGTGCTAGCCAACCGTTCAGAAACTCAACACAACCAAAAGCAGCCAATGGCTCTTCTTAGCCAATAAACATACAATCCAGCCGACCATATCTCTTAGCGGCTGAGGCACTTCGGCTCAACTCTGCCCAACGGCAGAAACAAACGGAATCAAGGGAAAACATTCACCTTAACCCGTTCCAAAACCAAATCTCACTTACTCTTACATGCCACGACTCTGGACTTTCGACTGTTATGGACTTGTAGTCAGATTGCCTGGGCTCCGATACCAACTGTAACGCCCGAGATTTTTCATCCCTTTTTCTTAAAACTCATAGAATTTTTTTTTTCTTTTCTCCCAGTTAACCTCTGCAATTTTCACTCTTCAACGATTTTTCGCGCCAAAATCGCGCGTCGAGGCACGTGGCCCACGACTGACCCAAGACCCGGCTCTACGGGTACAAATACCGAGGCCATATACGCCGAAGCATCACAATATCTCGCTGAAAATGATCAGATAAAAATAGCAGAAAAATCGTAATAAAATCCGGGACGTTACAAAAGGTATCTACTTTAAGTAAGAAAACATTTAAAACATATTAAGTGGCCTAGCAATCTTGTCTGTCACGTCCCGATACATATCACCCCTAAACCAAACTCGGTCCAAGGAGTACGCGGCATGTGGCGCAACTAAGTAAAGTTAAAATGCAAAAGACTTAACCCATTCTTGGGTAAACACAACGGAGTAGCGCACAAACAATTTGTACAAAAGTAGATAAAGCAAAATAAAGGACAACCAATTAATATATTAGTCTACTCATACTTAGATCAACTAGTCATAAAATAAAACAAACTCACACATGGCTAAACAAGTATAAGCCAACAATGGCTAACAAGGTCTTAGCCACAATAGCTAACAAGTGTGAAGTAGAGAAATATATATATATCTCAACATGTCATAAACAAAATTAATATAACCCTATGCAACCATAGCCCCTCTCAAAGTGCATGGCAGTCCTCATGCTCAACATAGAGCCCACATGAATAACTTGCATAGAAAGACATGCAACCCCATAACAAAACTACAAAACAAAGAGGGGTGAGCTAATGCTCAACCAGGGTTTTTAATATGAAATATAAACTCATAAAAATATCACATGCATTATCAACATAACATCCATCACATAATCATTCACCACACCCGTTCATCATGGAATGATTCACATATAATTATGCAACTTTTGCATCATGTTCTAATTTACATTCCATAAACATATACTCATACCACTTGTGCATCATGTCAAATATATTTCATATACACATCATCATACCACCTACATATCATAATGTATAACATATTCTATAAACACAGTCATGTCATCAGCATATCATGTTATAACCTACATTCCATAAGCACATATCATGCCCCTTATGTATCATGAGTTCATCCATAGCTCATAAAATATATACGCATCATGTGTAGACATATGAATCTCATTATAACAATCACATCCTGCATTAATCAATTCTCAACATTCATATCATGCATAATCATTTCTCAATGTAAACATTTACCCTACAAAATTAAGTGTATTCATCACACATTATCCTACATATCAATGCATATCCATACTATAATCACATATGTAACATAAGCTTCATTGTTCAGTGTAAAATTATTTTGATAATAATTATTATTAATTATTGGTGTTAAATGTCTTAAAGTGTATGCATAACGATGCTTCTGAGTAGTCACTTCAAAAACAATTTTACGCTGCACAAGAGTAACAAACGTTAGAGCTATCCACTAATACCGCATGTCCTATATCACGGGTGATTGATGGTTTCTTCCTGGCAATTCCACAACCCTTTAAGACATGCTACTTTATTATCTATGTTGACTTATCTTAGAGTGTACATGTAACCACGCTTCTGAGGGGTTGCTAGTACTCACGTCTCATACCATAAGTATTTTGTTATTTCTCAAAAATAACTTTATGCTGCACAAGTGCAACAAACCGTGGAGATATCTGCTAACACCAAATGTCTCATACTATGAGTATTTGATGGTTTCTCCTCGACAGTTCCACAACCTTTTAAGACATGCCACCCAACATAGCTACGTTTATTATTTTAGGTGCTACACCCCCCACTCAGATGAAGAAATAGTCTAGTCTCACATTATTTCTCACCTCATGTATTTGTAGACAAAATTTCCTAGTTGCTCCGATACCATCTGTTGCGCCTCAGGATTTTTAAACATATATAAAGTTTTAATAAGAAAATATATGTGTTCGGCCAGGCCCGCTACTGAAGCTATCCACCATAAGCATGAAATAAAATTTCAGGAATATATCATCTATGTACAAACACATAAGAAGAAAAATAATAAGAGTTCTTACTTATGATTTAAGTGAGGTTGAAAATCTTGAAATTATCTTGAAAACTCCCAAGTAGGCCCTTCTACCTACACACTAAGCTTCGCCAGGTCTAGGGGGCAGTGAGTATTTTAAAATACTCAGTAGAAGAATTTATAATATCATGCATAAAGCAACATATGACAATTTCAAAGCACATAATATAAATAATATATTTAATAAATATGATGTGACTTTAACCCAAAACCTCATGTAGAGCTTCTTCCTATATATTAAAGAGGCTCCTAGGGTTTGCAAGCTCTCATGGCTTACTACAAGTATTCCAAATACATATTCTAAACAATATTCTTGAGAATTGTCCTTCTATAAGGAATAATTCTATAAAATCGCTTTTGAAACCTACTTTACTCACTTGTACTTAAATCGATGGCAAAGCTAGATTTTCTCTATCTCACACTAATCCACATGTATATTCATAATCAAATTCAAAGGATGAAATATTTAATAAAACAAATATACGAGGTAGACATAAAAGTCACAATATATAATTTAATATCCTACTTCAAAGGATAATTATTCAATAAATCGAATATATAATAGAATTATAAACCTACAATATAAAATTCTTGTCTTATTGTAATGGATAATCATTCGGCAAACTAAATATATGTGCGGAAATCTTAAAACATAGTTTGAAACTAACTCTAATGCATAGCATGCTAGTCATATATATATATAAATATATATATATAGTTAGAAAGACAACCAATGTAAACATTCATGCCTATTTATATAGTTAGAAAGGATAAAAAATGTCTCACTTTCCATGCGAGTTTGAAGGAGATATGCCAAACTCCATAAGCTTGGACATCAATTTTTCTGTCTTTAGAGCTCTCTAATAGGAAAAATAACCCTGATGTGACGTCTGACATACTCGATTTTGATAAGAACATCTATTGAATGACTTGACTCGGACTTAAAACGGATTAGAACAAGAAAAATAAAGTTTAAAGAGTGTCGGAGAGAATAAACTACAAAAACGAGGACCTCCATGCCTATTTATAGGCAAATTGAGGCGGTTCCGCATGCCACATGTCTGGCCCACATGCGGCCAGCACACTGTGGGGCACGCATACCATGCTCTCCGCATGTAGTAGGCTCTCTACACGGTTGCTCGACAAACATGATGCGCGCCTCGCGTGGGCTCTTATTGCATGTTGCGGCTAACGCTAGCATGACGTTATAAATTATTTTCTATTTATTATTATTTTTTAAAACATTAAAATCTTTTAACGTGCGTAACTTTCTCTCCTGAACTCTGATTCATATATTTTTGGTACTGTTGGGATCATATCGATGAGATCTACAAAACTAGACCTACATGACTAGGTTATTCAACACTTTTTAAGTAGGCCCTGTCTATGTGGCATGATTTTCAAGGTCGTAACTTTTGACACTAGTGTCAAATTTGCATGACTCAAGGCTCATTATGCTCATTTTTTATATCTCTATCACATCCATAAGAAAGCTCACCAAATAAATACATCTAAATAATTTAAAATCACTAAAAGATCAAATATTAGTTTTATTAGAGGCAAAAAATTATACCAAAAATTCATGATCGTTACATCTACTGACAGTAATTATGTTTTTCAACGACGCATCCATTAACACATCGATGGTCTATTGACAATACCTAGATTGGTAGGCATAAGTATGTCTCTGATAACACCTTTGGTCTAACTTAAGACGATCATAATTCCATCTAAAATATGATTTATGCATTCTTAGAGGTGTTTCAAAAACTATGCTTGTTTAGTTTTTATTTCAAAAATTTCATGCTAAAAATCAAACCACGTGATAAGTTATTACATTGAGAATGCTTAAAGGTCAAAATTGATATTTTTTACGTATACTCTAAAACTTATTTGATGCTACATTTATTATAACTTCTTCATCCAAACTTCAATTTACACAACCTTGGTAGCTCTACAAAGATCTTTTGGTCTATTTTTTAATAATATAATTTAATATATAAACTTATGCATATAGGAAGTTATTATATTGAGAAGACCTAAGGGTCAAATTCATTTATTTCTACGTGGCCAAGTATAGCTTATTTAGAAAATTCTCAGTGTTACATAATAATTTTTTGTACTTCACTTTCTGTCCAACAAAACCTTACAATAGGTTTTGATTGAACATAGAAAAATAGCTTCTCCTATTGTCATGTGGGACCCACTTTTTTTGGGACTAATTATAACCATGTATAAGGTTTTCTTAGATAGAAAGTGAAGTAGGGTTATTAGCATCCTTTGCGTGAATATGATTATCGATTGTAATAATGGAGAATTTGACAAGTGAATACGACTAGGGACGGAGCCAAGAAAAAATCTAAGGGGGGGCCAAAGTAAAGTATGAAATTTTTTAAAAAAACCCACCACATATAATGGAGTTTCCAGATCTATGAATTTATTTATAAAAATAAATGTGTTACTTTGAAGCTTGTGGGAACAAATAGTTATTAAAAAAAGGAAGATGATATTTCCATTCTACTTTTTTTACACCAAAAGTCTTACTTCGCCTCTAATTAGATAGGAAAAAGTAAATCTCCATATTGTCAGGTGTGACTCGCCTTCTCTATTTAATCAAAGGTGAAGTAAGGCTTTTAGTGTAGAGAAAGTGGAATAAAAATAACATTTTTCTTAAAAAAAACAGAGGTATAGACTTAGGATCTATCAGTCCAGGGAAGAAGACAACCACTTTTATTAAAAAAAATAACCTAGACTACAAGAAGATATTGACACTTTTAAAGGGAATAAAAGTCTTATATTAAAAGCATATTTGGTAACCCTTTGAAAAGGAAAGGAAAGTAAAGACACACTCCAACTCTCGTCATGAGCAAGGTAGGAGGAGAAAATGAATTTCCCTCATAATGTAAAGTTTTGCACTTATAGGGGATAATATCTTTTCTTCTTCAAAAGGATTGCCAAACAACTCCTAATAGAACTTGATGACTTAGGAATTAGGATGGACAATAAGTTTTTAAAATTGGCCCTTTTAGAGTCAAAGTGAGCCATGCCTTTTGGTTTTTTGGGAACAGTAGAAGGGAGGGGTTATACATGACATTGAGTTAGGTAAAAAGAAGTAATGTGAGTTGCCTAGTGTTTGGACACTAACACACCCACAACAAATAGTTATAACTCACTACAATTTTCGCTAAGTTTTTCCTATATAGATATGTAAATCAGGTGTAATAACATTGCTCATTTGAGATCCAATCTTCTATTTTTTCTTCATTGAATAAAATGTATTTCATCACTTGTTTACATGGAGGAAATTGGGGCAACTAATGTTTAAAAATTTAAAATGAGTTGTATATCCAATATAGAAAATATTATACTTCCTTAGTTCTAAAATAAGCGTCTTATTTGGTTTTTTCCCCTCTTGTCTCCTATTTAATTTTTCCATCTTAAAATAAAGTATCTTATTTAATTTTTCAAAGAAAATTAAAATATCACACTTATTTTAAGACAAAGAAAGTATATAAAAATGTTTAACTAAAATAAAATAATAATAAAAACATACTGGGTAAGGATTCATGCAAATATTACATTATTTTTCAACAAGTAAAAATAATTAAGTTACATAAAAATAATATGTTCAACATGGAATAAAGCTAAAATTAATAATGAGTATTATTCATTAATATATTATAAATTTTTTGAAATAATTATATTATAAAAGAAGAAACCATACAATGAAAATTGATAAGTTTTGGAGTTAACTACGAAGTTTTTGGAGTGAAGAATGAAAATTTCAAACGCAACCATCCTCACATCTTCAAAACACATGTTGCATCCACTACATTGTAAAGAAAAACAGGAATCACGCATATATGTCAAACTTTGACAACAACATGCGGCAATCTCTCCAATCTGCGTGTAGGCCCCGACACTTTGAGACAATGGATTCTAATTGCGAAATAAAAGGCCCGGAAGTCAGTCAGTCATCACATCAGTCACTCGATAGACAGTGAGCTTAGGGTAAGTTTCTCGGGAGCTCTTCATAAGTTGTTCATCGGAGCTCTTCATTCACAACGTTGATGGATAATCTAAAACGTTAATGGCTATCCGATTGTTGGATTACTACCCTAATTGCGACCAACAAGCATCTAACAAGTTTGGAATTTGACTTCGATTCGGCTAACGGTCATTTCGGTTCAGCTAAATTTTTTTTAAAATTTCTTTAAAAAAAAAGCATCTGAGGGCTACAAGAGAGCTTAAGTCCAAAGGGGGTAGAGGGGAACTTTTTATGTGCTTAATCAGTAATGTGAGACATAAAATTAACGCACTAATGAAACCCCTATACCAAAAACCCATTTAAATTCGCTTAAAAAATAAAAATAGATCACTTAAGACAAGCCCGAAACGGTGATAGATTCGAGGTAAAAAAAAATTCTGCTAGAATTTTGCCCAAGGTTGATTATGTTTCGGGGAATTTCGGCAAAATTCGGAAAAGTTTCTCACTATTCCAACAAAGCCATAATCTACAACAGCGATCTCCAAAAAGATAAAAACTTTTACTATACTGATGATTTTATCATGCCTCATTCCTGTCCTGCCTACAATTTCAGACAGTAAGCAGTTTACACCGTCCCTGTACAAAACCATAACGCCCGTATGCTTGTGAGCGATTAGGTTCATATAAAGGCCAAGGCACTTCCATGAAGCGCAACAAGAGATGAGGCCTGAATGTTTGGAGCTGCAATATTTTTGGAGCCAATACATCTGATTGCTGCGGGCAGCTCTAAGGGTCCATTGGAATCAAAATGTGCGGCAAGATTTGTGTAGGATCGTCATGTTTCTTTCACCGTCGCAGAGTGCATTCAGACTTGGCGCTTGCCATGGTTGGAGCCCAAATATCAGCCCCATTGCTATGGGCAACTTTGAGAGACCATTCAATCGGAACAAGGCACAGCCCCCGGCTTCTTAGGTTGGGGTTCTCTGAGTCCTGGGTGGAATGAACAGCTGATTGATTACTTTGGCTTTCCTTTGTAATTTGTTCTTTTCAAGAACATTTAGCTAATAGCAGCAACTAAATCTGTACTGAGAGGTGCTATACATATCAAATTTGATCTGGGTCCTAGGCTATACTAGATCAACTGCTCACCTGTAGTGTCCTAGCACTCTGGAGGTATGGGGAGCTCAAAACCTGAAACATTCAGGACAACTAGAAACCATCAGATGGCTTTCTAAGATGAAATTGTTATAATAAGAATCTGTTGGGGCTTCAAGTTTCACATCTTTCCACATTGAATCAGCTCTTTTGCAATGTGAATGAGACATAACTGAGGATAGTCAATTGCTGGTCATGGAAAGGGGAGATCCAGAAGATAGCCTCAATTATTACACGTGCACATGAATCTGTCTAGTTATGTGCTTTCGGAATGAACTCATGTCGTAAGACACATAGCTAAGGCAAACTAACCTGAACCTGGTCTTGAAGAAATCTGATATATTCGGTTGCCTCAAGAAGAACGGAAGCTGTATCTGTCTGCAAGTTTTAGACTTCAACCTTTAGAAAATGTAAGTGGCAAATTAAAGCAATTTGGAGTTCAACACATAACAAGATCCAAGATGCGATGGAATACCTTCCCAAAAGGTGAGACAAGCTGTTGGAGTGCAGAGATTTTTTCACCCAGCTTGTCTTTCCTTTCCTGCTGTCCACAATATCAACCAATTAGGCTCTTAGTCAATACTTATAACAAGACTCATTATCATATGCTCCCTCCGTCCCACATTAATGGTCCACACTAGAAATCCAAGACGAACTAAATCTTAGTTCATTTTGGATTTCTAATGTGGACTATTACTGTGGGATGGTGGGAGTATATATCATCACTGAGCATCTTATTCAGCGAAACAACCCCAATTATCGCTGAATGCTCCTAGGCTTGTGCCAATTACATCATTTTGTGGTTAAATAAGTACCATGCCGGTAGTTCCCAGTCAAAAACGTTTTAAATCTTGGAAGAAGCTTAGAGACAATACTAACTCAATAAATTGCAGGCATTAACTCATTGCCATTTATATACAGTGAGCGAGCAAATCAACTGGGTAAAGATGAGCAACGGAGGAGAATGCATACTCTGAAAGATGAAGAAACGGGGGGCTCAATCTTGGGTCTTTTCAGTGTAGCTGTTGAACAAATGTGACTTCCTAGCTCGATAGATCCGTGCCTTCTTTTCAATTCTGTCATTAGCTCCATCAACACTTTCCCCTGCACCGGTAGAAGAGCTCATTAGCTACAGCTCGTTCTATAAAAAAGACAAAAAACAACAGGAATCCATCAAGACTATCAGGTGGGCTCCCACCATGTTTGATCATTCGATGGAAATTTTGACTGCCACAAAGAAAAAGACATCCTTGTCTAGCTTTTTTTAGTGATATTCCTTCCGTGATTAGCGCCATCGGTCATCAGTAGCTACGCATGCAATGTGAAGCATGCCTCGGTACCCATTTTTTGTTGGTCAAGACTCAGTACTTAAACTTCTAAAATAAGTCATGCACAGCCTGGCGGAGTAGTCAATTTCACATGTTTCTAGCCCAGATGGCATAAAACCTAAAAGTACGTCTAAATACGTCTCACTCATCTTGTTTGTCTTTGTTACTGGTGTTAAATGGCCCCGGTGAAGCAACTCATGGGCTTCGTCGCGGCTCTCACTTCCTAGAACTAAGTTTAGGAGTTTATATACTCCATCTTTCCCAAATTAATAGCTCCATTTGACTTTTAAAATAAATTAAAATTCGTTTATTTTGAAAAATCAAATGGAGCTATTAATGTGGGACGGAAGGAGTCAGTATTTAGAAGTGTGTAGAATGAGAGCCCTACTCCTAGCCTATTCCATTATCCACCCTTTTGAACTGTAGCAAAGGGAAGATGACTAAAACATGCTTCAGCTTCATTGCTTTGAGCTGGGCAGCTGACCAACAGAAGAATCAGCCAACTTTTTCGGCTCAACATTAAGAGGCAACCCCATCAATAGCTCAAACTGAAGTGATCCTTCATTTTCACCATCAAACGTGACAACCAGACCAAAAAAATAATTCAGCAAAGAACAGCAATAAGTAATGATAAACACCTACCGGAACTTGATCAAGCAAAGACTGAAATACTCAACAAGCCCAGCTCTTGAGACCCTTCAGCTCTTCCCACTGACAAATCAAGTAGACCCACAAAGGATTCCAGCTTCCGGCCGCCTGAACCAGAGCAGCAGCCCAGCTTCCTCTTGAATTTTGCCGGGAAAGGAACCAAGAAGAGAAACTTGCAGAGCCGAGCCGAAGCGTTTGAAAGACTTATAAAAGGGTCGCCGTTGCCAGCTCAGCTCCAACCATGCGAACTAACCATGGTTTGGCTCCATGGTTAAGGCCTTCGTCTCGGCACACGCGTACGGACAACGTCCTCCTCTGGGCCTTTCTTTATTGCGGGTTTTGGCGGGAAGGGCGGGTCGGAGTGGTTCGCGGGCTCAGGTGTGCGGTTCCTCGTCCCGTGGGCCCCCACCTGTCCCGCTCCTGATTTTGTCTCCGTGCGGCCCAGAAAGTCCACGAGCAGCCGCGGGTTCCGCGGGGGCCCACGCGCTTCCTTGTGGCCTTTCTTACGTCCCCGACGCTTCAGGATAAACAGACTGGTTTGATTAGTATTAGAACCTTGGGTGTGATGATAATGCTGATTAAGGCGTTAAGATTTCTTTCAGTGGTTCTGATGTACACATAGGTTCATGTCACACGCTTAAACATATACTCTTTTTATCCTTATATTAATAGCTCCATTTGTACCAAATTAATAAATTTATTTTATGCAATTTAAGTTATTGAGTACTTAAAAATAATATATAAACTTATTTCTCTTCTTTTAGATGTGAATTTTATTATTTAATAATTTTTTTCAAATATATCTATTAATATAGAAGGGATGAAGTATCATTGCATTGACCATTATCATCATCAATGAGGGTAAGTATACATTTCAAAATTGAATTTAAATTTGATGCTATACCAATCATTTACATGGCTTTTCTGTCTCAACTAGTGTTCATATCTAATATCCAAGCCAATTAAAAAATGTGGGTCTATTAAATAATGGGACATATTCTCATGCATGTACAATTAGCTGCCAGTTGTAAAAATATAGGCGAATTGTCTATAATGGAAAATTGAGTTTTATTTGAAGTTAAAAAGCTTAAAATTAAAATTTATTATTGATTTGAAATAATTAAAGATGGTTTTAGGTTTATTTTTTAATATTAAAGCTAGTAAAGAAATTAAATTAAATTAAATTTTAAATAACTCCTATGTTTGATTTGCAACCATTCGCATCAAATATTGAGGAGGAAAAAATAAAAGAAAAAGAATTAGACGTGGAGCTAGCTAAGAGGAATTGGGATGGGTTAGTGTAGGGACCCGGTGGAGCTGGTGGGAGGACAAGTTCAAGGCTTTGTTGGTTAAAATGAAGCACACCTTCGGTTCAATATTAATAGCCACATTTAAATAAATAAAATTTGTTATTAAATAATAAAACCCAATTTAAGTGAAGGAAAAATAAGTTTATAATACTTTTTTTTAAGTACCCAATTGCTTAATTTGAATAAAATATAGCTATTAATATAAAATAAATAATTTTTACTAAATTAAATTATTAATATAAGAAGAATGTAGTATATGGAGAAGAGGGGTGGTCTAGTCTTTTTCTAATACTCATATGAGCTTATTCATGCCCAAATTGGTTAGGCATCATTTTGATGCTAGAAGTGAAGTCGTTTTCTAGATTAGGGCTAAACCTAATATGTCTTGTCACCTTTTCAGTCGCGCTCTCTCTATAACTATTTTCCATAAGAGAGTTCGATGGGGGAGCACTATTAATGTTGTTTCACTTCCCTTAGGCTACAACATCTAAACAAAGCATGCTTTAAGTAGGTTGTGCTGAAAACCTGGACCTGACCCAATTTGAATGGAACTAGCCCGAGATTGACTCGATCGGGTTCAAGAAAAAATATAAAGGTAAATCTTGGGTTGGGTCGGGTCTAACATATAAAAACCTAAAAATTGACCCAACTTATGCTAAGTTTTTAATTAACTTATAAAATTATATTTAACATATGTTATATAATTTTTTATTATTTTTCATAGATAAAACAACCCCAACGTAAGGCCAATTTAGTTGAAAATATTTAAATTGACCCTACCCTTAGTTCTTATTTTAGGTTCTTGAGTTTTTCAATTTTTATCTTAGATTTGGTGCAAAGAATTCAATTCTTATATTAGGTTGGGTTGGAATAAAGAAACTCAGATTCTTATTTTAGGTTAAGTCGGGTCTTCTAAAATTTAACTTAACCCAACCCGAGATATGACCCCTAACGTTAAGTTTCCTCTCACCCGTAAGTATCACACATTTTGTTCAATGCCATAGACTTAAGATAAAGACCAAGAAAATAAAAAGAAGGTTGATAGTATATGGTGGGCTCCATCTGATGCTATGCTTTAGTAAAACAAGTAATAATGGACATTATTCGAGATGATGGTGATGTGAAGAGTTATTATTTGACCAGGATATGACCGAAAATCACGGCGAAGAACAAGGTGAGGCTCTGTTCTGATTTTGTTGGTAGCAACCGCAAATCACGTGCCTTTTGGGTCGGGGTTGGAACTGGGGAATTGGAGCTTCAAATGGAAGCTAAAATATACTACTATTCCGTTATGGATTAGGAAAAAAATGGGCGGTGGTTACCGGGAAGGTTTGTATGTTTGAAAGCAGTTGAACGACAGCGAAAAGCAGGCCCATTTGGACGTCATTGTCGGGTTTCACTAGGGAAGCATTTTTTAATGCTTCTTTGTGGCAATTGGCGTAAGGAGTCATTAATATTTAAAATTAATGGCTCCTACGTGTAATTTATACTTAGGTTTATTGTGAGTGGGAGCATGAAAAAGCCTCCCTTGACAATGAGGCCTCCCCACTGTGTGAATCTGGGAATTAAGAGGAGTGTTCATATGTCTAGGACTTTGAACAGGTTGGTGTTGTGGTCTCCCTGCTTCTAGAAATTATTAACTATTCTCATAGTGCTTTTTAGAGTTTCTCCTATGTTATAGGAGCTGTCATCCGAATCGATGGCGTAAACATTAATACATGTTAATATATAGTAAAAGATTATTTCACTTGTGTTAATGTGTGTATAATTGATCCAACAAATTGAACACTTGTATAACATAGAGAGTTAATCTCACATAGTATTATGGGAGTATACAACAATTAAGCCCACCAAAGGAAAGTATTTTTTATGATATACATTGACAATGAGCTAAGCCACTCACGGGAGCCGTTGATATTTAAGATCTATAGTGAACATATTAGTGACGTTAGTATATATCTTACTTATGCTAATGTATACTTAGTGTGTGCACCGTTGATCTCATAGATAAAGGCTCCCATAAATAATTTACACTAGGCTCACTATAAGTGAGGAGCATTACAAACACTTCCCCTCTAAAAATGGGTTTAGGTCTTTCTGGATAGTAAGAGGCTTGACATTAATCCATTTTTACTTGCTTTACTCAGGCTTTAATTATCTTAGGGAAACCTTTGATAATGTTAATGTTGTTGGCTGGATAAGCATATGAAAATGCAAGACAATGAAGTTGGATGAGAGAGAAATGACATCAACACGATTTTTTTTTAAGGATCCTATTTATATGCGCCTAGTGTACGTAGACATGTGGGCATCAGACTCTTTTTGGCTGAGCAAGGTAAGTGAGGTTGAATCACTCGCCCACCCCCTTGATTTGATGCACCGTCAGATCACAATTCGACCACTCACATCCTGCAGGGCACATAATTTTTAACTATTGAGGCTAATGCTATGAAGGTGAAAATTGTAGAACATATACCGGCATGGATAAAAACTAAATTCCATTCTAAGGCAAAATAAGATGGGAATGAGAGGGTTTTAGGATAAAGCTTATGAGGCCATTTTTGTCCATATGATGGTATATAAATCACCCAATACTAAAGAAGGGGGTCTTGTTTGAGCGAGCTCCAACAACCCTTACTTAAGCGCCTAAACGATGAGCTCGACCAAGGCTCAATTAGACTTAAGTACATGTCAAGCCTGATTGGGCTCTATAAATGGAACCTCATGACCATGCTACATGGGGCTCTTAACATGATACACAATGGTTAGCACGATAGCTACATACCATGTTATTTGACACAACATATATGCACCATGTTCGTACATAGCTGTTATGCCAACCTCAAGAGCCCCATTTAACATGGTCATGGAGCTTGTTATTTGCTTTATGTATCTTTACGGTATGCATTTATTTCCTAATTAACATACTACAATGGTTGGCACCTGCACCAATGTAAGAGACAGGGCCTGAAAATCAGGCATTGTTGAGACCCTAATATGCCACTTATCCCTCTTGACCCACGTATATTTGACATCACAGATTCCACTTTTCTGTGTTAATACATCCAAATGTTTTAATTTCACAGGTAAAATATTCTATATGCACCCTACTAATCCCCTTAGTACCCCAATAACCTCATAAACCTCTTCATAAATTTTCAAATAAAATGGGGTATTGAGGGGATTAGTGGGGTGCATATAGACTCATTCTATTCCTTATTATCATAGAAATATATATAACTCATATTACATCCCGACTCCCTGCATAGGACAGTGAATTACAAATCCTTCAATTTCTTAATTTCTTTTAGGAGACTTTGAAAGATGGCAAGATTTCCTAGATACAAAGAGATAAGTGTTGGGCTTATTCCCTCCTCATGTGGAGGTCCGTCACTTAATATGCACTTGGGGTTAAGTGGAATAAAGAGGTTTATTAGTAATAAACTAATTATTCTTAAAACGAAGAAATTTTCTTTTGATAATGAACTAACCAAGAACAAGGGAGATTAGAGAACTTTAGGAGAGACTTTGATGAAGAAGAAATTAGATTTTTTTTTGTAAGAAGGAAAGAAAGAAGTTTTTCAAATTCAAGTTGTTCTTATTGGCAAAGAGAAGACAAATTCAGGTACTTTATTGTGGTAACCCTTTATCCGTCTTTTCTTTGCTTTTTTATTTTTTAAGTGAGATTTTTCCATTGTATACAAAAAGAATATTAACCCTTAATTATGTAATCTTTACAAGGTGGAATGTAACCCCCTTAGACCTTGTGGATGTAGTCGTTGTTTTGACAGCAAACCACATAAATCTTGTTATTTCTATGTGTCTAATGACCTGTCTCTTTAGTAATCTTGCCTTGTGGGTTGTTTGTTTGCACATCGTACACTAGGGAAGTGTAGAAGACATACTTATAAAACTTGTGTGTATAAAAGTATGTACTTTACTTTGTTCCTTAGCTAACAAAAAAGTCAGAAATAGTGTGGTTTGCCCAACAACACAAACATTCGTAGTACCAAGTCTAGGTGGGTTCTAAGTCTTTTCAAAAAGCACAGCTGGATCTACTGAGAATTTTTTAAAAAAGGTTTTGTATTATACTTCAGATTGATTGCAGAGCCTTACACCAAAAGCCTATCAACCCTCATTCAAGTAGCAGCAGCAGATCTAAATGATCAGCCATGTTGAGCAGACGAAACTATCTAGATTTTGATATTAATAAAGGCAAACATTAACCAAAAGCATATTCAAAATAAGGATTAGAAAAGGCTCCTGTTAAAAGATGCTCACAAGGAAAAGTTCTGCAATAGCAATCATATTGGCCATGATGAATGAGCTAAGCATGGTAGGTTTGACAGGTAAGTCATGCAGACTGAATAGATTGGCACTGGCCAACTAAGTGCTCTTTGAATGTTCTTCACTTCAGATGCTTTTTTGGCAGCTTTTCAGACAAACATCTTACTTGTCACTATTTACGGACCCAAGCTACCATGTGAGGCTTGTGGACTGTGATATGAAAATTGGTGCAGTTAAAGAGTTTCCCAGTTTGAGTTTTAATAGTGTTTTCATTTCATTCGAGGGTGGTTCTATTTATCTTCAAATCCACCAGAGCCACTACTTTCGGGTCAATCTCTTCTGTTCAATACAAAGTTCAGACAAATGCTATCTGCCGAAACTCTCCTAGTACATGGATGCTAGTGCATGGATAAAGCAGATTATGATGCTAGACGATTCTCTCCTACTCTCCAAGTGCATTTTGTATCATTTACTTTCAGTCAGAGGATGCAGTTTTGACACACATTTTACTGTGAGAAAGGGTACATCTTTGTGCTTCTACCCCCCTCTCAAGTTAGACAAATAAAGTTTTCCAGCTCCGTGGTGTATTCCTTGATTTGACGATCAAACAAATTCAGACATCAGAAACATCTAAAATCTGCAATTACTATCACATAATCAAATATTATTCATGCTCAAAAACTTTGTGAAGCTTTTACCCGAGATGATGGTATATCTTGCTTGAGCTTTCGTTTATGATACTGTTTAATGAACATGATAATTTGAAAGTTCATTACATTTTGAAGTAACCTTACACACTCAATTCATTTGACCTACTAATTTGCCAAACCTTCCTTTGTACAAATACAGGTGCAAACATGTTTATTACCAGTCATTTTTTAAGGGATTAAAGAACTTACTACGAGAGAATATGCCTCTTCAGCAGCCTAGAAAGCCAGGTCTCTGTGGCACTAGGCTCAGATCGGAGATACAGTATGACTAACATCAGCTGCATGGTTTAAAGTGAAATAATATCGATAAGCTAAGCATATAACTTTATACAATCTGAAGGATCAAGTGATAGTATAAGGCATCTAAAAGGAGTGATAGGAATCATACAGTAAGAGCAACGGCATGGAAACAAGTAATGATGCCTCTTCTGAAAACAACATTATCCTCATATGCAGCTTGAACTACCTGGGCATGTTTCAAAGAACTTGGCACCAGAAATTTCGAATCTGAAAGTTGGTTCAGCAGATTCTCATCTTGCCTAGTTTCATGCATGGGAATGAAGCAGATTGTTAAAGCATCTTAAAATTTCTCGTTTAACTGTGTAAATTCTCAAATTTTAACATGGAAACAGCTTAAAAAGAGTATGACAATAATACTATAAATGCGTCAACACCTGATATCAATGACCACACTATCAGAAATGGGCTTGGCAGGTGGAGGAGAATGATTTGGAGCATCAGCCTAAGCCAAGAGGAAACAGAACATATAGTGATTGTCAACAACCTAGTGCAGGGGCTCTTAACAGAAAAGCTTATGGTATATGCAAATCACATTTTGAGAAAGAACTCTCAATTCTTGCTAATGCTAAAGCTAAAGTGAAATCAGAGGCAACAAAGTGTTAAATCCAAGCTTGACAAATTGATATTCTTTTCTATGGATTAACATTACACTCTGCTTCCCTTGAACTGTTCTCAAGTCACTGCCTAACCGAAACTTAGAGATAACACTTCTTGCCTTTATGTGTGCAACTTGCTCTGTCGGTAGAAAGCAGAGTCGACTTCCCAAATTGTGATAGGCATGCTCCTGAACAACAAAGCACAAACCATAAGTTGACAACTCGCTGATGTTGACAAAATGGAATAAGATGCGAAGACACTAAGAAACAGCCAATAAAGCAATCAAAATGTTGTCTCTGCAGATAAACATTAGAATTCAGATCTTAGTTCGTAATGTTATATTGTTACTATTAATAAGGTTGGTCAGGTTTTGTTTTCACAGTCTCCTATAAAAAATATCAATTTTTTCTATGTTTTTAGATAAGTGAAAAAGCGAGAAGTGTGTGGTCTAACAAGCAGAATAGAGAACTAACAAGCCTTCTGTCTTAGAGAAATATCACTTCTCTTCAATCTTGGAAGCAATCTGTAGTCATGAACTGTTTCTATCTAAATTCCATTGAAGCTGAAAGTTCATGCTAATTACAAATCTCATTTTGAAATAGAACTCTCAAATTCTTTTTCTCTTCAATCGCCAAAGCTGAAAATGAAAGCAAAGGCACAGCTGAGAGGTTACTATAAATGCCTTAAGTGATATACAATGAGTTAATTTCAGGCTTCACAAGTTGATTTTAATTTTTATGAGATGAAACATTATAATAAGCATTTTTTCACTTTCTCAAGTCTAGCTGTATGGTAACACAGATAGAACACCACTTGCCTTTATGTGGGTGACTTGCTCCACCGGTACAAGATATAGTCCTCGACTTCTCAAACTGCGATAGGCATGCTCCTGCGTACAAGGAACAACCCCACAAGCTGATAACTAACTGATTTTCATGACAAAGATACCAAGAAAAGCTTGGTTCTCGTACTAAAACATAATCCTTTGCTCACCTCAGATCTCCCAGTCGATTGAATGTTCCTAGGGGCACAGGCGCTAAGCACCTGACACAGCAGAAACAATAGTAAAAACCATTAATAGAATCGAACAAAACTCACATGCAATAGCCACCATATTGATATACAGTGTCACTACTATTGAATTTTTGCAAATGACAGTCTCACCTCAACCTGATCTTGAAGAAATTTAATATACGCAATTGCCTCAAAAAGCACTGAAGCAGTGTCAGTCTGCAGATTAATCATTTATCAACAAATGCCACTGTGAATTGCTTTTCATAATGAACGGTAACATATTGGCCAATATGGAGCTTCGACTACCTTGCCAAATGGGCAGGCAAGCTCTTGCAGGGCTGTGATTCTATCGCCTAGGCGGCTTTTTCCAGCTTTTGATTTAATTTCCTATAAAAATTTAATGATCAGGCATTATTATGAGGAAGGATGAAGTAGAATGTCCAGAAGCAAGAGATTCAACTAAAATCAAACATGCCCTTTTGGGGGAGATGGCTTCCGGCTTGGCAAGATCAGCTCTAGAGCTGGTCGCCTCGAGTTTCTTCATGGGGACGATGGTTGCATACTTGGGCAGTTTCAAAGCTAAGCCTTCTCTCTTGGGAAGGTAAACAGCTGAGCTTTCTTTGTCCAGTTTCCCGATGGGAGGAACGATGGGTTCAGCCTTCAGAACCTCCAGCGTTGAGTCAAAACCTGCGTTTCTCTCCTTCAGATCAGCGCCCATCATGTTCTCCATCTCTCCTGCTCATGAACCAAAACAACTTCGAATTTCATAAGCAGAGACCACAGAAAAATATAAGGGAAGTACTGTAATAATTTAAAAGCTCATTTCTATAGAAAAAAAATGCATGTCTGCACAATGAAGATTAGAAGGCCCCTTCCGAATGAAATTTTGTTCCTACTAAGACCGTTCATTCATCATTCATGCACACCCCAAGAAGTCGTATATACAGAGACAAGGGTAGTTTCATCTACTGATTTGGTGAGTGATGTGGAGACTCGGGTGAAATGGGACCATTGAAGGTGGGTGTTGTTTGTTTCAGAGCGAGACACTCAGGCTGAGCTGCCGATGGTCAGCCAGCCATGAGGGTGTTGAGTATGGCTTTTACCTTGTTTCAAGGCGTCGCTGTCTTGTTTGAAAAAAAAACTGCAATGTTGATCTTGCCAAAAAAAAGGATTTCCAGCATTTTGGCTAAAGTCGGCCAAAATTCACCCTCGGCCCATTTTGGCGAAATTTACCTAACTTTCTCACTATGCTCCCAAGAGTTGAGTCCCTATCATATATCTAATGTTCTATTTATGGTGGTGATTATCTTTCATTAGGTAATGCCTAGGTAATTTGTAGCCAGAAAACTGAATTTTTAAGGCTGGTCTCACTATGTGTTTGTGGAGAAGATAATGCTTAATATCAGACACATATATAGCCTCATTTAACACATCTTCAATGTTATCTTCAACCTTAATATAATACATCTTTTATTATTGGATAACAATCAAGTATGATATCATCATCATACACCTTATCTCAGTTACCATCAAGTATCATACACATGTTTTATTATTTTTGCAGGAATATTTTTGCCATATAAATATACTTTCTTAATTACCATTAAAGTACGTTAGTTATATGTCTTTGCTAATTATTGTTTGTTGAAAGGTGAATAGGTTCTAATGTATACTAGTTTGGTAATCTTAATGGGTTTTGTTATCTTTTAAAATGTTACTTTTCAAATTATTATTCTTTGTAATGTGACAATAGTTAACAAGAAATTGCTTGTGAATTTCACTATCTTATGGAAAGTTTGAGCCCTTATACAAATTAAGATATGGACATAGATTATTTGAACACTATAATTCCACTGTGACACTTTGTTGGAAATTCGCTCTACCCTAGGGCTGGCTATGAGGGAATGGAAACAGTGAGTTTCAATTAAAAATGTTAGGTGACAAGACTAATGTATAAGAGCAAGTATTCAGCCAAACATGTATTTTTGGCATCTTGTGATGTGTAATAACATGCTAAAAAGTGTTCATCATATATTGCTGTCACCAATATCTAACATGTTGGCTATGTTAGCATTATTGGAGCCTAATATAAAAAATATTTCTTAGTTACGAGTCAACCATTTTACCTGAGTATGGGCTTTAATGAGTATATAAGAATGAGCAAAGCCCATACTGAAAATGAGTAGGAATGGTCAAATGGTAGAAAAAGAATGGTGAATATGTAGACTCATATCCAAAATGAGAAGAAAATTATATGGGTATATAAGAGCCAAGTTTTGTCATTTGAGAGGGCCTTAGGCCACTCCACTTTTAAGAGAGAGAGACATATCATACCCATGCTGTAGCACGAGGGAACTTCTTAAATTTTTTATACTTAGCCATATGGTAATTAGTGAATTTGACTTTTTAGTCTTCTTTGTACAATATCTTACTCTAGAGTTAGAGTTTTAATATAAAACTTTGTAAATAGAAAATAGACGAAAATAACTTCAAAACTCTGTTAAAAATTTACAAATTAGAGTTTAGATAAAGAAGTTATTGTAATACCCTAGAATTTTTAATATATTTTTAAAAAAATTTAAGATTAATTTTTGTAATATAATGACTATAAATCGAAAAAAATGACAAAATACAAAACTTGTAAAAGCAGTTTATAATTTAAAATATTACACATCAATTTTTCTCGAATAAATTTTATTCTTTCAATTAAACATTATACGGCCAAACTAAATATCCTTAGGCACTACTTGAAAACAAATGTACAAAATACATTGATATGATCATAGGGTTTAAATACAAATCTCTCTCAAGCATCACCAAGTACATATCTTATAAACAGTTCACTATCTAATCTAAATTATAAGTCCATTAAATATAAATACTTAAATTATTATCTCACCCAATACATCAGATCGTGGCATATACTTGAGCCAATAAAAATCAATCTACCCACAGAAACAAACATGTATCTGCAGGAGCTCTCTGTCATAAACCTACAAAAGTATCCAGATCATCGGGGCTAAAAAAATAGGAAAAATAAATATTTTCATACTCAGTAAGAAAATACTCAATAGGGGAGTTCTAAATAATGAATTTTGTAAGTCCATATATAGATGCGTTCATGTAACTTAAACATGAAGCATAAAAACATACAACCACATTAAAATCACATAACATAACAATCATACACAAACATAAACCATCTTACCATTCTTATATATACTCTTACACTTACGGCCTTATTCATAAACTTATAGAACATTTTTATAGTCTTACTCGTATTATCTTACTTAAATTCTTACTCTTATAGCCTTACTTATAAACAGACGCTTACAGTCTTTTTCATAAATATACTTATAGTCTTGGTCATAAACTTACAAACTTACTCGGAACTCAAATATTCATATAGTCATACACATACTATCGACCCTTGAAGCTAATTACAATTAATAAGGTGTAACGTTGAAATGGAAAGTAATGTTATTAGGGTATCATCTTAACCTTTAGGGAGTAACTAGACATCATGAACTTTTTCGAAGCTAAGACACACTTATGTTATGTAAATAATATATTTTTTTAATTTATAAATAAGGTATGACTTTAATTTTCAAGCCAAGAATTTGAAATATTGTTTATTTTGTACCTCTTATTTGTAAAAGTTGTTTATATGACATGTTAGTATAATTTAATTATATCTATTGAGTATAAAAACTTTCTACTCACCCAACCCTAGATGTTGCAGGTGTAGAGACAAACTTGGAACTATAGGAGAAAGGTTTGTGGTAATTTAAAGGTCTATGTGCGAGATCTTGATCGGTCTCCTTTTGTTTTACTTAAATTGTATATTTATGATGACTTGATGTACGTGGCACATTAAGCCCTCTTTTGTAACTTTTGTAATTTTGTAAATTAAGCTAAAGTTGCTCATTTGTACACGGTTGATCTTGACCCCCCTTTTTAATATAAATTGATGAGATCTAATTTTTAAATTTATATAAAAGTTAGGTTGTCACATAAGAAGTGACATAAAAAAATTGACAAAATGTTGATGTCAAATAGATTAAAAAATAATGAGTGTGATAAATGTGTCTATATCTAAGAAAGACCAAATGAATGTCATTTTGTGTCTATGTGTAAATGATATGTTTATATTAGGTAGTAATTATAATATCATTAAAGCTACTAAGAAGATATTGAACACTCAATTTGATATGAAAGATCTAAGTGTTGTAAATGTAATACTAAGGATAAAAATTAATAGAACATATAATGAATATGCAATATCTCAATCTTATTACATTGAGAAAATATTGCCAAATATAACAAAGATGATGGTCATCTAGCTAAAATAATTGTAGATGCAAATTTGCATCTAACCAAAAACAAAAATGAAGGCATATCTAATTTAGAGTATTCTCGAATAATAGGCAACCTTAATTACATTATGAATTATACAAGACTGGAGATCACATACATGGTGAGTAAACTAGCTAGATACACAAATTACCTAGGAGGAGACCACTATAAAACATTAGTCATGGTTCTTAGATATCTAAGGTACATTTTGAACTATGGATTACACTATATACAATATCTAACTATACTTGAGTGCTATAGTGATGCAAACTTGATATCTAATTTAAAAGATTCAAAGTTTACAAATGGATATATCTTTACTCTTGGGAGTGAGCTTTATCATGTAAATCTTCAAAAGAAGCATTCATTACAAGATACACAATGAAATATGAATTTATTGTACTAAATAGAGCAGGAGAAGAAGTTGAGTGACTTTATAATTTCTTAGAGGATATTCTAATGTGACCAAAACATATATTTCCTATTTGGATCCATTGTGACAACTAATAGGATATAAAGTAATTTATATAATGATAAGCCTAGACATATTCATGAGATACATAATATCATAAAATAATTGCTCTCAAGTGAAATTATCTCCATTGTGTATATAAAGTCAAAGGACAATATTGCGGATCCACTTACTAAGGGTTTAATTAGAGAGCAAATGAATTATTCATCAAGGGGAATGAGTTTGAAGCCTATGACTTAAAAGTCACAATAATGACAACCTAACCTAGTTAGCTGGAGATCCCCAAATTTAGGCTCAAAGGGACAAACACAATGTGAGGGGTTCATGATGAATCACTATAAAGATATAATTTCATACCTACTTGTATAATGAAATATTATAGTTGAATCAGGGTAAAATATGCTTTTAGTGGTTATTATATCTTGAATATATTCAAGTGTGGTATACCACAACACTCCTAATAATAATCACTTACATGACTGCAAAGTAGTTGCTTCTATAAGGATTATAAAGTTAAATCCTTTAGAGCACTCATAAAAATCAAGAATGTTTAAGCCAAAATGAATACAATAATGAGAACTAATAATTTGTTCAAGAAGTAATTATGTGAATTTTATTGTCTTAATTTTTAGATTTTCACTACTAGCTGAGCAATTCTAAACATCATGTTACTTATTAGCCATTGACTTTCACAAAAGAAGGTCCAAAGCTAAAAACTACAATTTTACAATTTTTATTCATGCAGGGGAATGTTAAAATTGTTAAGAACCCAATATAAAGAATATTCCTAAGTTAGGAGCCCATCATTCTATATGGGTACGAGCCTTAATAGGATTATGGGATTGAGTCTAAGCCCATAGTGAAAGTGAATGAGAATATTAAGTGGTAGAGGAAATAAAGGTGAAGAGTTCTACCTCAGAAGTGAGAAGAAAATTCCATGGGTATCTAAGAGTTAAGTTGACCTTATGTGGAGGAGGGAGAATGTTAGACCTATGCACTTTTGGGCTAACACACATATGCAGCCAATCCGGCTGGGCTATGTCGGTTTATTAGAAAAAATGAAACCCATCTTTTTGAGACTAATTTATTTATAATTAATTATTTTTTTACTAATTAAATAAACCATAATTGTGTATAATTATTTTGTATCCTTTGGTATATTGTTTGGGTGCAGGTATTGTCTTATCGTTGTCATACCCCTTTATGCATATGGTTGTCATACCCCTCTCTACATGTCATCTTTAAATACTATCAAATATTTTCTTGTGTACATTTTACATATTTTATATAGGTTTTTTTCTGTATCATCAAGTTTGCATCAAAGAGAGAAAAGCGCAGATTTCTTGTTTACCAAGCGCACAGTTTTACCGTGCTTCTACTGTACATAATCATTGTATTAGCATATGTCCCCAAACGCAAGCAAGGTTTTCAACAGGCTATCTACTTATGTTTTTGCTCCCACCATCCAAAAAGCGTTTTGAGGCATTACTGAATTAATTAATTTATGAGAGGTGAGGATCAAAGACTCTAACACTTAATGTCAGCGATGTATTTTCGCACTTCCATTTCATCAGGACAAATCATAATATAATCCCAACACGAAATCCTAACTAAATAGGAGTTTTGCATGAGTCATTTTTTATACTTCAGACATCGTATGCTTGTATTAGTTTGTACACAGGTTGATGTATACCATCCTGTCGACGAAGTAAAGTAACTTTCCTAAACCCAAGTTTAAGGTTAAAATGGTTGTACTTAATGAACGTCACCTGTAATTCATTTAAACATTCCAATGGATTGAATTGAGATCTCATCGTATCTGACATAATATTTAGATTGAGCTTATATGAAGTCAAACTTTCTTTTCCCATGTTATGCGTCGAGCTATTAATGCCAAAGAGGTAGTTTTGCACAAAAGCTTACTTTGTTTGAAGAACTTTTACTTCACTAATTACATACGCATTTGCTAGTAGATGTCTTTCGTGTCCTAAAAATATCAGTTGAGTCTGGAACCGTTTGACTTCAGATTCTCATTCAAGTGTAATTCATTATTAGAGCTTTGGACTCAGAACTCAAACTCGGATTCAAATCCAGATGTCCCAAAAGTCGCTCTACTAAACTACTACAAATCCCCAGCTTTGCATACAAGAACTAGTTGCAGTTGTGCCAAAAACATCTAATAGACTTGTACGCAGCTTCAAGTAAACATGAGAAAAGCACTGATTTCTGATTCTGGATGCCAGGTTTGAGAAAGTGAGGGAGATAATCCATAGAAAGAGCAAGTCGCTGCATTTGCTTCTTCCTTCTCTTCTTTTCTTTAACATTTCTATTTGATTACAGTTGGGATATACTATACATTTAATAATCTAAAAACAGAAAAATTGGCAGATACAGGAGAAATTGGTGCATCCTGACATCCATAATAAGTTGAGCATAACTTTCAGAAGCTTGTGATTGAGATCGTAAAGTTTAATTATCAATGCACATTAGTAAATCCAGAAGTCTGGCCTTTCGTTGGAAACATAAAGAGTTTCTGTGGCTTTAGATAGGTAGGGAATTCTGCAGATGCTTTTGTTAAACCTGTGAAAACGGGACAGAAAATGTGCTTAGGGAAGAAAAAAAGAAAATAAAAGAGTCAAGAAACTAAAGCTATATAAGGGGACTTATTTTAGTTCTTGTTTAGCATCAATTCATACACACTTCCATAACAGCACCGACATCATAAAGTATCTTCAGAAGAGAACTATCTTTCTGCCAGTTATACTAGGAACAAATGGCAATCACCTAAATATTACTACTTAGGTAAACGTTCGCATTTCAGGATAGATCTTTTAGCTTTCCCAAGCTACTATAGATTCTCCATTATTTGATCAAAATTCACAATGAAAATTAGATACAAAATGCCCGTACCAGTCAGTTTGAATCACATACAATTATTCTTCCTAAGCATTACACCTTCAGTAGCACATTTTACAATGCTGAAGCAAGACAATTTACAGAAGGGCTCTTGACTCATATTGGTGGATGCAAATAATTATTAGAAGAGTAGTGCTACGATGGCTCGCAGCACGTGTGATGCTCAAGAATTGAGGGCAATGAATGGTCTTAGCATTTTCATTGTTAGAAAGCAATTCTCCTAAAAGATTCAGCTATTAGAAATGGTTTATAACATATCACAAGCTGGGATGTCCAAGGTTCAATTCATGTCCCTGCATCTGCATGTTCCTGTGCAAGAGTAGTCAGTTCATTTGTATCAATGTCATCATCACCATCGATATAAAAAATTGTAATGACTTCCATTCAGAACGCCATTTTTTTATCCACTTATCCGTACTATATCCTGCTTAAAGAAGTAGGATCAAGCAGAAACCTTCAACATTAAATGCTGTTTAAATTAACCACAATACTATACCCAGTTTCACATTTTTCTTAACTAGTTCTTTGACCGTTAATATAAAACGGGCAATCAAGTTTAAGGCAATAACAATATTAATGTTGGAGAAACAATATTCTTCTGCCAAGTGATAAAGGGAAGATACCTGTCTCCTCCTCCTACTTTGTATAGTGTACAAAGCCCGCGCTAGCACATAGCATGGCAGCAGAATACCAGCCAACTGGAGAAGGGAAACCTGAATTCCAGAAATTTGAGGGGGTTGGAGTGATAATTAAATTCAAGTTGGCATGACAGCATGCACAGCCACAAGTATTACTCTCTTGAGGGTTCCACAATAAAGGCAGGCATATTAGCACAGAAAGATCTTTAAGAAAACATGTTAGCTTATGCCAATTCAACAATGACTATTGCATTATCAAACAAAGTCCACACTGCAACATTATTGAACAAGAATCTGAACGCCTGTGGTATGCTGATATATTTCTGTGAGCTCTACTGCTGTCAGTTTACTACCGTGTAACATGTGAAGCTACTTGCCATCAGTTTTTCACCCACAAAGGCAAGCTGAAAGTCTGATAACTGAGTTCATTAGTTATCTATTTAAATGCTGCTAGTGCCCCACCCCCCACCAACTGCTCACTTCCCCCTTAAGTATTGAGAAATCTTTTCACACCCAACCCCATTCCTCCTTTCCCATTATCAAAAGAAATATCCCATCCCACTCCACACTGGCACCACAGCCGCCGCCTCCAGTCAACCCCTCTCTCACTGCCATGTGGTTTGCCTCCTCCTCCTCCTCCTTTTTTCTTCTTCTCCTCTTCCCAGCATCCAGCAAAGAAAATGGTGGAAAGGCTGTGCACAGGCGCGGCTAAAGCAGCCAGCACGGCCAAAAAGGCAGCATCTTTGCTGCAGCCACCCACAGCTCTTCCTCCCCTTCCTTTCTCCTCCTCCTCCTCTTCCCGGAAGCCAGTAGAATAGGGAGTGGAAGCTTGATGGGCAGCGATCTGGGCACTGGCACCGGCACCAGCATTGGAGGCATGGCTGGTGTGTCTGCCGGAGGAAGAAAAGAAGAAGAAGATGGGGGGGATATATGGGACAATGGGGAGAGAATAAAGGGGGGAAGTGAGACTAGTGGTAGGGTTGTGGGGGGGGGGGGTGGAAGGGGAGAATACCAGTGTTATATCTACTTTCTTAACCTCAATTCATTAAATAGAAGTTTCAGCCCATCTCACCATGTCTAGTACAAACATTTGATATGCATGATCTCCAAACAGATGCTAATGCTCCCTAAAGATGTTCTAGCTGGAAAATTTATAAATACATGAATGCCTGTGTGTGTGAAATATATGAACTGAAGTCATATTCAAATACTTGAAGTGGGAAAGAAAAAATTTGGTAAATTAGATTTAAAACATATTCAAACTGTTAAAGAAAACGCTGGTGCAAACAGAAGTGCTTCTTGCTTTTCTCTAGTTGGCACAACCCATGTTAAAGTAATGAAAATTTTGTACATCTCAAAAGCGAGATTAACCCTTGATATAGATATAATAAAGGACAACTTTCCTAGCAGCAAGCAAAACCGTTTCTTTCGAACTCACATTGAAAAACGTGGATGCATCTTGAAGCTGACCAAGGTCTGTTACAATCATAAGAGCGTGTCGCAAGAACAAGAGTATCATCAACTGCACAGTAAAAAATTTAGGAAAAACTTGGTAAGCTCATTGCAGGGCCAAACAATAGTAGAAGTTACAAATGTCAGTGAGAGAAATTCAGTTAATCATACAACTATAGCAACAGTACGGCAACAGGCAATGCCCCCAGTATTTGCAATGGCATAATCCTCATATTCTGCTTGAAGTAGCTGATGCTCAGCAACAGCTAAAGCCAAGAAGCGAGGGTCTTCCAGATCAAATCGTGGATCCCAACTTTGCCTGAATTTGATCAGAGAAAATAAAAAGACATGTAAAAAATTGAATTTGCTACTCCTCATAAAGCTAACATAAATTCCCTCCGTCCCATATCAGTCATCCACATTTGAAAAAATGTGATATTTACTTAAGCCGATTTATTAACCTTTTACTACATCCACTAATTAATATGACAAGGATAACATGAAATAGTAAAATTAATAAGGGATAAGTTTTTTTTCAAATCCAGACAATTAATATGGAATGGAGGGAGCATTTAAAAAAAATCAAAAGTGCTACCTCTCATAAAGCTAACATATACTAAACAAAACCAAATTCAATCAGCTTATAAAATTTTTTTAGGGAATACATAACAAAGTATCTGTTATAGCCCATTAAACACAGTCTGCTGTGTTGATTAAGTGATATTGGATTACAGCAAAGCCAATACCATCTAAACTTGAATACTGTTAGGGATTAGATTTTATTTTTTGTATAGCCTAGTATAGTCTAGGGTACACTTAAGTAATTAATGTTTAGTTTAATTGTAGTTGCTGACGGGCAGTTTGGTCATTCTCTTGTAAGGGATGAGTTGATGACCTCAACTTGGCTGTCCTGGGCTTGTCCTAGCAGTTCATTCTTTCTGTCCAATGCAATGTTTATCCTTCTAGCTCTTCTCCAGGCTGAGATTATCTCTCTTATACAGATTTTATGGGTTTCTTTGATAAGTTAACATATACATGGGCCAAAACAGAAGCCAGTGACCCCAGTTTCGCCATATGCTGTATAAATTTTGCAGTACCCAAGGACTTACAAATCACAAGAAGGAACTAGGATCTTAAATTAGACAATACTTGGTTCTGCTATGCCAAAAGGTAATATCTTTTCAAGAACGAAAACATAAAACATACAGAACAATGAAATAGAAAAAAACCAGTAAAGCACCTTATCTCAACTGGTCTATTATCAAAACAAGGAGCAGCTCGCGGTATAGAGTAATCTGGTGCATATGCCTGTCAAAGAACAAAATATATCCTATCAATTTGCTACAAGCTCATAAAAAACAAGAAAGAAAATCTGCTAACCATGTGCTAACTGTTGGCAAAAATAGTATTTACCGTTTTTAATAAATAAGGATAAAAATATTTTTATTATTTACTTTAGTTCCAGCTAAATATATGAGCATCTTGTTAGAATAAACCCAACGAGGGTGTATAGAGAAAAGGGGAAACTAATATTATTGATTAGTGAGAATTCCGTGATAAAAAAGAGAGAGGACTGATCCTTATATAGTGATCAGACTAATACTAATAAATAAACAAATTACGAGAAAATATACTCTAGCACATCTATCGTTTCTTTTCTAATGAACCTTACTCCAGTATGCAGGGTACTGATCATTTTGCTCAATAGCATCTTACTTCAAAATTAAAGAAGCAGAAGGTATAGGTAAAAATGAACCTGATTGCAGATCTCACATATTATATCTCCCTTCTTATTGCACCATCTTTGAATGCACTTCCTATGTGCGAACTGAACATTAAGAAATATGAAGCAAATTATCAACAATTGATATATGAGTTCTGTAATCAAAGGAACTATCAATAATTGTAAGACATCTTGATAAAAGATAGTTCTCCAGTCAAATAATATGATGATTTTTATTGTTCAGAAAGTAAAATTGCAGTAGACTCAAAATGTGCGACTAGAAAGGTAAGCATGCAGCATTTGATAAAACAAACGCTGAAGAGCGCAATAAATGCATCAGAAGAAAATTACTGATGCATTGCGGGCAACAAATATTAAATATTGATGCACAGAGGTATAGTAGGGAAATCCGAAGTCAATGTGCGAAATAGATGCAATGCAGGGGGAGGAACACGCTATAAAATGAAAAGCGAAACTCCCAGAAGAAATTTAAAAGTCATTATGTTGTTTTTTCTTCCCCTAGAATGCATACCCATCTAAAACAAATCTGATAAATATGATTTCAGAACCTAGCTCCTACAATCCAAACATCTTAAGGCCAAGTACATGTGTGTCTCGAGTGACCAAATAGAAAAATAAATATGAAAAAACGCAGTGAACGAGAGAGCGTTTTTAGAACTACAAAAGCATCAAGGAAACCAACCGCAGGGAAGTAAAATACCTGTGAAAACCATGACCAGAGACGGTAGACAAGCACTGAAAAACCGAAACCATGGACCATAGGAAAAAAAAACGCAGGGTAAAATAAAACTAAGGATTAGCATATAAACGACGAATTACCGAAATTAACATCTATAACCAACCAAATATGTCACATTGCAAGGGTCAAAAACCCTCCTTTATAGTTCTATATACATATAAAATTGCTCATAACTTTGCATGTCAAGACACTTTATTTGACAAAAACCACAAACCAAAAAGCCAAACAGACAACAACATACATTCAAAGCACCATTGGAAGACGAGGAAAGCTAAACAAACAAAAAAAATGAAGGAAAAAAAATGAGGAGACGGAACACAGAAGAAGAGGACCTTGAGGGTGCCACTGCACCCACATGGAGCTTCCATAGCCAGCTCCTCATCCTCCTCCTGACAAATCCTGCACTCAATCATCTCCTCCTTGTGGCAAGACCTCCTCCCTTCCCCACCCTTCACGTCCACCCCGACGCCACCAGCATTGTCCACAGGGGAGCCCCCTTCTTTACTCCCCTTCGCCGCCTCATAGCATGCAGAAGCTATGATCCTGTCCACACACACAATGAAGTTGTCCACCATCGCCGACCCTTTTCCTCTCTCTGCCTCCTCACCACTCCCCACGGAGAGCAGGAGCAGCTTGCAGAGGGAACTGGCACAGGAGGAACTGAGGAAGGAAGGAAGGAAGGGAGACACACAACTGAAGGTCCCAGTGCATGGTCACCATATTGCAGGGAAGACTTGTGCCACTTTTTTGGACCATATTGCCCCTGAGTCAATGTCTGTACGAGCCATGCATTTACTTAAGCGCAGATTCCTTAGTTTATGCTAAGGCAGGTGTCATTAGGGAATAATCTCGGTGCTTAAGCTCGTCATTTGAATTTGTTCTGAGGAGGGTACTATGGTAAAATAAACTGGTAGCTTTGGGGTACAGGTTGTTTCCTTGAATCTCGTTTTAATTAACGATTTTTTAATGGATTTCAAATGTGGAAAAGAGTATTAAATGGTCTTGATTATAAGAATAATGAGGAATTTGATGCTAAGAACGAAGTTACTGTTCCGGAAGGGGGTCCCACCAAAATTTACCTCGTTTGGCGGCGTGGGGTCATGCACTTTAAAGCAATTAATATTGTAGCAACCGGTCCAAATGGCTAACTGTTCAACCCACGCAGGTCTATCCACGGGATCACCATCCCACAACCCTCCAAAGAAAATGATAATAGAAGATAGCTAGCTTGCCTTGTAGCTGAAGTCTAAAATTACGGGGTATTAATATTATTTATGACACGTATTGAGGTATATATATATATGTTATATATTATGGAAATTATTTATAATATTATATACCTTATATGTATGCATTGTAGGGAAAGCCCGTAATATTAGATAACATATGTACAACATAATCACACATATGTGGACCTCAGCATTTGTTACAAATAATATGTTTCGTTACCTCGTGACTATAAATTATTGAGTTAGAGCCCTTATGGCTAGGGGTGTTTACGGACAAATATGGACGTGGACAGAGGTATGTCCGTGTCCGTCCGCCAATTAGCTAAGTATTGTCCGCATCCGTCTGTGTCCGCTAATGTCCGTAGCATCTATTGTCCAAGTCCGTCCGTCACGGACACGGACGGACATGGACGGACGCGGACAATTAAGCCAAATATTTATTTTTACATATACAGTCCTTATGTAGCATGTTAGAACTGTCCTAACATGCTACATAAGGTCTGTATTTATATTTTTACCTTAAAAATACATATACAAAATGCTAAAATAAGTTAAAAATCACCCATAATTAAACAATACTAAAATTTTAAAATTCTTATTATCAATTATAACAAAAACAAAGTCTTCTTTGTAATTAAGTCAACTATAACTATCAAGTACTTAATATAACCATAATCCAATTTTTCAATTAGGTGGCGGACGTGGACGTCCGCGGACACGGACAACAGTTTGTCCGTGTCCGCAGGCACCTACAAGGGTGGACAAATTTAATGGTCCGTGTCCGTATCCGCGTCCACCCCGGACTAAAAAATTTGTCCACTCTATGTATTTATGGACGCGGACACGGACGGACAAACGGACATTGGACGTCCGTGAACACCCCTACTTATGGCTGGCCATTGACGGCTAGGGGGGACTATACTTTCTCACAAGGTCGCTTATAGCTAAGTTGTGGATTAGATTTTTGTTAGATAATAACTCAATAAATTTACGTGTTTTGGTTAAATAGTAAATATAAGCTAAGTAAGCTTTGTACGAGGACTACATATTATATTTTAAACATGCCTTAAAACATAGGTTTCAGAGTAGCTGTTAAGCAGAAGAGTTTTTCATATCCCCTTTCAACAATGAGCCCAACATAAGAATGTTTAAAAATTATTAATATATTATATTAATAGTATATATATTAGTGCACTTTAGTGTTTAGAATAGCTAAGGCTAATATGCACCATCAATTTTACAAATAAAGGGTTCCTTCCTATATGTTCCTGAGTAGGGTTCATTATCAGAGTTTTAGCATTAAAAATGCTTCACTCCCAACCACTATAGTAGGAGTATCTGCCGGGCCCACCCACCAAAATGTCCATCACGTGGGTTACCTTGTTGACTAACCAACGTATGTACTCGTGAGAAAGTAGTGTGGGGCCCACTTGAGAGCTGCAGTGGTGGGTCCCGCTTGATAGCTGCAAATTTGGGTAATGGGATTGTCAGCCTACTTGTCTGGACAATTCCTTTGCATGTTGAGTATGTGTTGCATCCCTTGCTGTTCTGGGAAATTGCATGTTCTCTTGAACACAGACATTCAATATCAGCCTTCAGGATAACGACGTGACCTAAAACGTGCTTAGTGGTGGAAGCTATCGGATCATGTACTAGCACACATTCTTTGAATGTTTTAGAAAATGCACCCTTTCTCTTTAATCGTTAAGCTGCTTTAATAACGAATGAGCTCAAAATCAACAGGAAGCAAATTTTTATGTTTCCTAATAATAATACACCAAACATAAAGATTATATAGGAGCAGTCGATATTTGAAATTGAGGATGCATATATTAGTACATGTTAACGTCATTGTAAACTAAAATGATGAATGGAGCAACAGTAGAAAATAATCAGATGCATCTCTTGCCAAAGTGTAAACTTATGTAATGTAAAGAATGGCCTCATTTCAACTGGGTATAGCGTTGCAGAATTGATGAACTTCATATGGAAACAAACTGTTCTTATAAAAAAAAACAGAAATGTACAGTCTGACAAAGCTATCTTGCACTTTGAATGTGGAAAGCTGGGGTCTGAAAAGGAGAATGTTGATGGAGATTGAAGAAGCTGGGGCTCCATGGCTGCCTGCCAACTTAACAACGACAAATGCGAGGGAGTGGAGAGCAGTGGTCCCTTTGCAATGATCATTTTTCACTACCAAAAAAAGGGCACAAGTTGGTGCAAATTGGATAACGAAGTTCCTGTGCACATGCTAGCAGCACTCAAGTCATAGGCCCAGATGTGCCCTCCAAACTTAGACAATCTTGCCTTCCTCGTCACTGTATGAATAAACAACTATTCGCATCTTCCTACTCGGGAGAAGTCAGATACTGATGAATTAAAGTATTGTGATCATACTTTTTTACATAAATTTCAATAAATAAAAAAGTTAATATGTTTTATATTACATATTAAAAAAATATGTGCCCATTGTAATATGACCTGTCATCGTGTCAAAGTGACACATCAGGTGACTTAAACCTGCCTGCCCCTTGAGTAACATCTATGGGTGTACATAAACAAGACCTCTTTAATAATGGTGTTATTATGATGGTGAAATGTTGATACATTCTCACGCCTTGACTGTACATTATCATGTGATTGAATAAAATCATACATTATCCTTGTTTAAGTGGGAAATGATCCTTTATCTTCTTATCTTATTTATTTGGTGCAAGGATATGATCATTTAACGAGTGGGTGAATCTTATACTTTCTTGATAAATAATGACAAGTCAACGTCCTGAACCCCCCAACAAATCTTAATCAAGGATATTAAGCTGCAGAGGCCACACTGGTCTGTGTGTGGAGTCTGATGTTGTATCTGCTTGTTCGTTTGTCTGCTTCCATTTGTTTTATCTCCCCAGTTGGCCCAAAGAAGGGCCCATATCCCATAGATTGGGCCGTCAATTTGGGCTGAGAGAAATGCTATTGTAGTGAGAGTGGGTTTTTACAAATTCGGGCCCAAACTTTGAGCCCAGTCATATTTTCTGGCCCATCGTTTCCAACGGTCCACTTCCAATCTCCCCTCTCCCCCCGGCTTCTTCATGGAATGATAGAACCGAACTCAAGCCAGTCGGCGGCGTTCATGGTAAGCGTTGCCCCTTGCGTCCACCGGAGGACGCTGTAAGAGCTGTCGGTTCGCTGGCATCGTTTTCAGGGCAAAACAGCTGTTGGGTTTCTCATGATCTCAGTCTTTTGTTGTCCTCCAACCTTCGTTCTTCTCTACATGTCTGCAAATTTAAGTTTTGTCAATAGACCCCTTTCAGTGAAAATTTGTTGCTTTCAAACTATGCCTGGCCTGTCAAGCATTAAACCTGCTTTAGTTGTTTCTTTATGATTCAGTGCACCTTTTTTTGCGTCTAAGACGATGTCGTCTGTAAACAAAAATGTATGGCATGTTAGCTGTGATTGTTTGCGGGAGATTGTTTCGATTTGCAAATGTAGTTGGACTTGAAGAACATAGTATTCGGTATTTTTCCTAAAAAGAGTTGATGGGTTTTGTTGAGGTCTTGAGGGAGATGCAGTAAATTGGTGACTATTAAAGTAATCTTGCCCATTGCAATCATTTTTTGTTGAATATTCCTGAAAGCAGAGGGAGATTATTGATTATTTGAATTTTGTGCAACTTAATTCCGATAATTAGTATTTGTAAGCGTATTTGGTTTTCGAATAGTTATTCAGTGAATTCAGTTAAGTTGATTAATTAGTAATAGAATGGACCATTGCTATCTGTTAATGAAATGAGTACGTCTTCTGCTGTTAGGATCCTCTCCAAATTTCACGGGTATATTGTGATTTCAGCAATGTCGGCTACTTTGTGCTGGGTGTTCTCACCATGTAGAATGTAAATTGATAATTTTATTCTCCATTATAGAATTTGTCTTAACTACATATACAGGCCTTCTCACGTTGCTGAAGGTTGTAAATATCGACTATTTAGGAATTTGAGGGGTAGCTTGTGAGGGCTCCCATGGACAATCCACCATCTTTGGAAATTTTAGGTATATCTTGTCATCTCTCTCTCTCTCTCTCTCTCTCTCTCTCTCTCTTTCTCTCTCTCATCGATATTTGCTTCTTAGCTCGAGAATCGGAGGGATTCTCTATCTGGCGCGGGCCCCCATTCAGAAATGCCCAACCACATGTCAAGCTTGAAAGAGTTGCCTGCTCGTCAGCAAAATTCTGTGAAGATGGCTCCAGGCTTTTGATCATGAAAAGCAACTCAACAATTAGTGTATATGAGACCCATAATTTGGCTGAGATCAAATCTTTTGAAGTTCCATCAATTCAAGCAGCCATTTTGTCCCCATGTGGAACATATGTGCAAACATTTCAAAAATGTTCGACTCCACAGGAAAAGAATTTAATTTTGTGGAATGCAAGGATAGGTACTCCTGTTTATCAACAACACCAGAAAAACATGACGAAAACCACGTGGTAAGCTTCATGTTACCTATGGGCTCTATTTAGCTATGATTATAACAAATTTTTTGCCTTACTAGTTCTAGTTGGTTCCTAGGCCCTCAATTAAATTCAGCTCTGATGAAGCCATTGCATGTCGGCTGGCAACAAATGAAATTCAATATTTTGATCCTGGGGACTTCTCCAAGGGAATTATCTATAAACAGAGAATACCTGGTATATCTGCTATGGAGATTTCTAAATTACCTGGATCCCATGTCGCAGCATTTGTTGCCGAATCCAAGGTTAGTATACGACTTCTAAGGTATTCCGAAGAGGTAATGAATTTCTAATTTTACTTATATTTTCTTTGTAGGGAATCCCAGCTAGCATTCAGATTTTTGCTTGTGGAAAGGAGTCGCAGGCACAGCCTGTTGCACGTAGGAGCTTTTTCAGATGCTCTACTGTTCAGCTTCATTGGAACAATGGAGCAACTGGTCTTCTGGTAGTAGCACAATCAGATGTTGACAAAACAAACCAGAGTTACTATGGAGAATCAAAGCTGAACTACTTGACAACTGATGGAACACATGAAGGATTTGTGCCTCTCCGTATGTTGCAAACATAAAACATTGATAGTTTATGTTTTGTGTTCTACAAATAATAGGAGGTTGTTAATCACGACATACCTTGCAGGTAAAGAGGGGCCTATTCACGATGTCCAATGGTCTTCTGCTGGTTCTGAATTTGCAGTTGTTTATGGATGTATCCCTTTTCCTATTCTGGTTCTTTTCTTGTGATCTTTTTGAACATGCTTTAAGTTTATGATGTATCTGCTTTTTCTATCCTTAACTTTTCTCAGTCATGCCTGCAAAGGCAACGGTGTTTGACAAGAAATGCAATCCATTACTTGAACTTGGAACGGGCCCTTACAATACAATCAGGTGGAATCCAAAAGGAAGATGTATCCTGCATAAATATCAATTTATCTCTTTTTAGTAAACTTTTAATTGTTTCCACAATATAGATACAATTCTTGAAAGATTTAGCTTGTAGACATTTGATTTGCAAAATTGTTTACTGATATTTTTTAAGTGTAAAGCTAGTGTGTTCAGATTTATTAGTTTAGGTTGCTGTCTCTATCAAGTAAATGTTGGACAGCATAAATGCTTACTCTGCTCAACCAGACAAGATTTTCCTTCTTTTTTTTTTTGGTTGAAGTCTGTCCCTGTACTAATCTCCATCTTTCTCAGAAGATGATTTTGGTTGTTTTGTGGGAACTGGGAAGACATCTGTAGAGTTTGTTTCTCTTATTTATTGAGCATGGATATTTGAATAAAAAATATAAGAGGTTTTGCTTCTGAGAGTCAAGGGAACGTGGTTTTAGCCTTTTAGGACCTATGCTTTCTATCTCTGAGCTTGCTGCATTGACTCTATGAAGGCATGTTTATAGAAGGCTTCTTTAGTGGGACACTACGTATTTTCTAGACTTTTTTTTCTTTTGTATAAAGATCTTTAGTCATCCAATATGTTCTTACCAATTTTTTACTTTGACTAGCCTTAACCCCCATGCTATTCAGTTCTATGTTTGGCAGGGTTTGGTAACTTGCCGGGTGACATGGTACGTAAAAGAACTTTTTAAGTTTGTGGAATCTAATATAAATATGATTATGCGTGGATAGCCATTGGATGTTTTCTTAATGCAATCTTCAGACGATAACTTGTTAAAACATTTCCTTTGACTTTTTGCATATTCTGGACAATATGTTTTAAGCACGATCTAAATTACAAGTCATATTTAAAACGTTAACCAGAAAAAAAAAAAAAAAGGTAGAAAGTGTCCCTGTTTGAGATATGTTGTTTCTCATTTTCCTGATAAGGGGTCTGAGTATTTATAACCATATTTGTTTTTTTATTGATGTATTTCTTTGTGAAAAGGTTTGTGGATACTCTTGATGGTTGTACTTCATATATGAAGGAGTCTTCTTCTCTTCTTTTTTCTGTTGTCTCTCATTTTCCTGATAAGGGGTCTGAGTATTTATAACCGTATTTGTTTTTTCATGGATGTATCTTCTTTGTGAAAAGGTTTGTGGGTACTCTTGGTTGTACTTGATATATCAAGGAGTCTTCTTCTCTTCTTTTTTCTGCTTGTTAGCTCCCTCCTGTTGTACGTTCTAGCTCAAGAAAATGATTTGATTACTTTGTCCATGTTCTGATGGCATTTTCTTCTTTCCTCTTTTCTTTTTTGTTTAAATAAAAGCTGTAAACAGTGATGCAGTTAGACACTTTTTTATCCACCTCAACAGATAGATATATGCAAGCTATCTCATATGTTGGTCTCATTCGATCAACTCCATGCGGCTTTCACTGCAAAGGCACCTCTGTTCAGTCTTACAAGCCCTGAAACATATAAGGGGTCTGAGTGTTTATAACCATATTTTTTTTTTTTATGGATGTATCTTCTCTGTGAAAAGGTTTGTGGGTACTCTTGATGGTTGTACTTGATATATCAAGGAGTCTTTTTCTCTTCTTTTTTATGCTTGTTAGCATCCTCCTGCTGTATGTTCTAGCTCAAGAAAATGATTTGATTACTTTGTCCATGTTCATATGCATTTTCTTCTTTCCTATTTTCTTTTTTGTTTAAATAGAAGCTATAAATAGTGATGTAGTTAGACTCTTTTTATCCACCTCAACAGATAAGATATATGTAAACTATCTCTTATATTGTTCTCATTCTATCAACTCAAAGGCACCTCTGTTCAGTTTTACAAGCCCTGGAGCATAAGCAACTGATTATATTACAATTGTTCTCTACTAAGGTCATTATTAGGCAACTTTTCTTATTGTAACTTTTTCGTAATTTAATCTTTTTTTGGCTTGATTTTTTTTCAGGCGTTTTGGGACTATAATGAAAAAGAATTGCTTGGAACAACAAAAGCAGAGTGGTCTGTGACTAGTGAATGGTCTCCAAATGGACTCTATTTTATGACGGCCACTACAGCGCCTAGATTACAAGTAGACAACGGGTATTTTTCTTCTAAGTTGGTGTATTTGGATGGCTATTGTTGATTAACTGATATCTGAAAATGTTTTGTTCTTGTTTCAAGGATAAAAATTTTCCATCACAATGGATCCTTATATTACAAAAGAATGTTTGACAAGCTCTACCAGGTTAGTTCTTATGAGCTCAATCATTATCAGAAGGGCAAAAAGAATCAAATATTGAATTTCAGTTGCTTATTATCTGTTCGCTATTTGTGCAGGCTGATTGGAAGCCGGAAATCCCTGGAAGATTTGGTGACATTAATGAGCTTATCAAGTCCATAGACACATTAAAGATTGAAGAAACTAAGCAAGGTATTCCTGTCAACGTTTTCTTGCTTTGTGGTTTTGAATTGATACTTTTGGTCCACTCACATTGTTGTGTCTTTCCAGAACAAAGTTCGAAGCGTTCAGCAGCTCCCACAAAGGTTTCCACCATGCCTGCACAAAAGCCAACCGCATATCGACCACCACATGCTAAGAATGCAGCTGCAATTCAAGCGGAGGTATATACACATCATTATCATCAGCATCACGACTTAATTGTTTGTCAGTATCTCTCTAGATACTGGTTTGAATGGTGCACGGTGAAAGAGGATTGATAATAAAAAATTTAATGGGAAATTTAGGCCTTCCATTTGAGTGATATAGGCAATCATGTCTACTCAATTTTTTGAGTTTATGTCATTATCTCAAAATTTCTATGCAACATGGAGTAGTCATTACATTGAAGTATATGCATCTTTCCTAGGTTTCATTGTTTTACGTACAGAGAAATGGAATCACCTCAATTTTTATTACAACTTTTTTTACATGCTCCAAAATTGATCGCAGCGACTAGCCCTCTAGTCATTGTTATGTGCTTTTAACTTCGTTAGTCAATTTCTTAATTATGTAACAATAATTTCTTGCTTACATACCAACAATCTAACATTGCCGTATTTGTGGATGGCAGCTATTTGGTGGAGGTCCTTCTGAGTATGTACAATATACCTTTTTTTCTTTTGTCTTGCTTCTTTTTTGTGTCCCTTCCAATTCTGTTCAAACAACCCCTTAGGACTTTCCTAATAAGTTGTGTTCTTTCCTGGTAATTCAGTGAAATGAGTAAAAATGCATTGAGAAACAAAAAGCGCAGAGAAAAACAAAAAGAGAAAAAGGCTGCGGAAGGTGCTTCAGCTACCAATAGTACTTGATGCTTTTCGTCCACAATTGGTGTTATAAATTGAGGGAGGGTAACGTTGGAGAGGATTGTTGATGTCCATAAGGAATTTCGTGATGGATCTCAAACAAGTATTTCATGGCCAGGCAACAATTTTGGTTTGGGGACTAGTGTTTTACAAATTTCGTGTGTCTTGCAATGGGTATTATCTTGTTAATTCAAGGGTTAGAAGCTGGAGCTTTTTTGTGATCTGCTGTCTGTATTAGTTTAACAGAGAAACACCTTGTAAGGAGTTGGTTAAGAGGACATCCGGCTGCCCCATACCTAGACCAGACAACAGTTTTGATCCACAAGCTAATGTCTTTTTTATTTTTATTTATGTGTTACAAATGTCCTTTTAAAATTTGTTATGCATATTTACTTGGTATCTTAATTTTGTCATGTTGAGAAATTCTTTTCAATTTTTTTCCTAATTTGGTTGAATACTTGGCAACACGAGCCTGTTTTCTTTTGTTTCTTATATGTTTTTTCTTGCATGCGTGAAGGCCATCTTTTTTATGATATCATTGATTGAAAGGTCATCTTTTGTATGGTATATATCTTCAATTTGGTATAATGACGACATTATATAAATAGCCATCATCCCCGTCCCACCAACCGCTCATCACTGTTGGGCCGGCTGCTGCTGTCTGCCACTGCCATTGGTGAGCACGGTGCAGTGTTGATTGTAGACAGCCTACTCAGACATTGAGCTGAGTATATTTTTCCTTGGCTTATAATGTGGCGTGCATTATGTACATGCACTCTTCCTGTCTTATATTAACAGCTCTGTTTAAGTGGCTGGGTACTTGAAAAAATGTTTCAGAAGCTATTTTTTATTTGTTTAGTTATAAATCTCACCATTTAATAAAAATTATTTTTTTTTAAACTAAAGTTATTAATATGTAACGATGGAGTATTTGCTTCTAGCCGTGTAATTTTTTATTTATAAACAAGGATGTATTCACTTTAATGGGGTCAGAGACGCCATGTGTGTTCCCTAGTCCACGTGGTCATGTCAATTTCTGATAAACATTTGTTGACTAATTTAGACCCCGGGTGTGGATAAGCACTTGATTGTTTGCAATGAGGCGAACAATATAATATGTCAATCCTTTTAATTGTTTTATAGAGCCCCAGTCGTTCTTGGTCATTTGTTAATATTCATGAGCAATTAATCATATCTGTGTTAGTATTATTTTGCTAATACTCTCTCCGTCTCCGTCCCCATCCCACAGCTCCATTTAGTATTAGTATTCATATCTATGTAGACATCTCCACGATATTCTTATTTAACATTTACTTCATAACTAGGGAAGATAATCCCATGTTGAGAAATCATTAATAGAAAGAATTATGTTCATTTACTCAAAATGTGACTATGGGTAATGTTATCAAATGCAAGCAGAGGATCTTCTTAGATGGCTGGCTCATCCTATGGGTTCAATAGTTGTCAAAATGGCATACGTAGGGGTGTTAATGAGCCGAACGAGTCAAATAGTGGTTTGACTTGGCTTGAGCTCGAACTTAAAACTGCCCTTTCAAGCTTAAACTATTCATCTCTAATTCAACTCAATTAGAAAAGTCAAGGTCTTAACTTTTACTCGAACTTGAATGTCACATAAGAAACTTGGGTCTAGGCTTGTCTTAGGTTTGGATTCATCCCAAAATATAGTTTTTATAAGAGGGCCATTGAGGTGCGCCTGGGTCACGCAGCCACACATTCTCACTTCAACTTTTACCTTTTTACAATAACCTAATATATATATATATATATATATATATATATATATAAAGTCCCGTTTATATGAGCCCGGGCTCATATATGCCTATGTGAGCCCGAGCTCTATGGGTCATCGGATTTACATCCGACGGCCCATAATACTCATGGGTTTATAATACTCATGAAACCTATAAATATTATGGGCCGTCGGATGTAAATCCGATGGCCCATAGAGCCCGGGCTTACATAGGTATATATGAGCCCGGGCTCATATACGCCTACGTGAGCCTGGGCTTTATGGGCAGTCAGATTTATATCCGACAGCCCATAATACTCATAGGAATTTAAACCCATGAATATTACCTATAAAAATTATGAGCCGCTGGATGTAAATCCGACGGCCCATGGAGCCCGGGCTCACATAAGCATATATGAACCCGGGCTTATATAAACGGGACTCATATATATATATATATATATATATATATATATATATGAGTCATGTTTATATGAGCCCGGGCTCATATAGCCTACGTGAGTCCGGGCTTTATGGGCTGTCGGATTTACATTTGGCGGCCCATAATACTCATGGGTTTAAATGCCCATGAGTATTATAGGCCGCTAGATGTAAATCTGATGGCCCATAGAGCCCGGGCTTACATAGGCATATATGAACCCGGGCTCATATAAACTTTATCATATATATATAAGGTAAAATTAGTCAAAGGATACCCGCAGGCTATTTCTGTGCGGGTAGGCTATTTTGTATCCGTTGGATGACGATCCACGGATGACGATCCACGGATGACCCCTCGGGTAAAGGCAACTTGGTCCTTCTTTTCCTTCCATCTCTCTCTGGATGCCCTCTCACCGTGGCGTCTGAGGAGAAATTCAGGAGCCATCAGTCCTTCATCGGTGACCGGAGGAAGGGGATCCCAGCCCGCAACCTCTTGCCCTGCATCTTGAGGTAGCAGATCGACAAGCTCCGGGACATCTTGATCGCAACTTCCCCTCCATCACCAGCGGCCAGCCTGAAATCGACCCCTTCACTACCCCTTTGCCGCCGTTTCTTCTATGTGAACAAGTTTCCAGCGTGGCTGCCTGAAGCCACTAACTTTCTCCGGGCTTGAATAGCACCATTGTGCCCTAGCTCACAACCTTACCTCTACCCCCAGCAGTGCCACTTGCCACCCCGACCCACCACATGCAACCCTCCATTCTCCAGCTTCCCCGACCCTCTATGGTCATTTCTCTATCGTGATCAAGCCTTCAACACTGCTGCCGGTTGCCACAAATCCCCATTCATTGGTCTTCCCTTTGTCCCCAACGGCTTCATCGACCCTCAATAGTCCCCTCTCTACAATGATACCGTGTGGTCAATAATTTTTTTCAAGAAAGTGTTACATTTTTAGTTAGGATTTTTTTTGTTGATTACACTTTTGACTATCTTTTCACTTAGAAAGGAATCGACATCGTTGAGAGGATAATTCACTTAGAAAGAAATTGACACCGTTGAGAGGATAAGGACCTCGTCTTTAGATCGTCATTCCAAATCATCATGCTCCCCCTTCCCCACTTTTCCCGGTTTACTGCTTTGCAACGTCTTTTCTGTAATTCTACTCTTTTCTCATTTCATTTCCCTGTTGAGTTCGAAATTCCTACATATTTTTGACATTTTTGACTACTTAGGTTAACATGAGGCTTTCATGTTGAATCTATGTTTTTTTTCCTTTCATGAGATCTTTTAAGTTTGAATCTAATAGTTTGTCCTAAAGCGGGTCAGCAAAACAAAAAGTGGGTTTCCCATATGTGTTAATTTTTCCCGTGTATACATGAACGCCTTAGGCAAAATAAAAAGTGGGTTTTATTTCTTAGTTTCAGTGATCTATAAGCTTTTTTTTTTGTCAATAAGTTGTTTGATGAAATATTTTCTGCTTACCAAAGAGATGCTACTTACCAGTGAAATGGTTGAGAGAGTGACTTGCTACTGACGTTGATGATATTAGGATTAATACTTGTGCATTTTATTTTTCATTGGAGAATGCATTAATCTAAATAATTTGATTGTTAGTTTGTTACTCATTTAATTTCTGTCTTCTAGATTTATCCTACATGCCCGTTGGCCTTTGTGTTTCCTAGAGGTAAATAATTTTTGTTGTTCCCAAGAAGGTTGCGTTTTGCTTGATATTTCTTTTTCTTCTTCAGTTTGATATTGAGCTAGTTTGCTTTGTTTATATGAATTTTATTTCATAACAATTTCTAAAGTTTCAGTAATAATTAGTGACTTGTATGATTGGATTTCTAGTAGATTAGGTAATTAGCTTGTCTCCATTGCAGGACTTCATTTTCTTGACATACTCCCCCTTTTTTGGATTATACATGTTAATTTGATTAACTGCATTTTGAATTTCTTTTGGGGTATTTGCAAAAGCCATGGTCTTCCTTCTCTCCATCAATTTTTTTGTGCAAATATAAATATTCCTACTTCTACAGATTTTTTTATATTTGTTGACTTGTGCAATCTTTGTAAAGTGACTCAAAATGCTTTCTTCTAGAATTCAATGAAAGTTGAACCTGTTGCCAAATTTAGCATGCAAGTTGATTATAGATTCTTCCTCCTCCCTGCTATAGTTTCCTAATTTGATGTTTGGCCGCAAATAGTTTGTCCACCTGAATCTGCAACTCTTCCCACACCTTGGCTCATGTATTTCCTTTAGCTCCTCCATCACCAGCTGAACAAAACCTAGAAAGTTGTAAGAAGCCAATTTAGTTTAGCTCATGTATTTGCCGCATTAGATAAGCCAACTATTATCCATAGCCCTGGCAAGAAATTGATCTACAATGATGTAGGTTTGAAACAAGTTACCCATGTGTCCTTTCAATTATGTTGCTTTTCCAGATAGGTAATTTCATATATAATTCTTGTATTAGTTACTTTACGTTAGTGCCTAATTAGGTTGTCTTTCTTTTGAATTCTGATTTTATATCTCGGATTCATGTATTATTGGAACTTCAGTAAGTCATTTACTGAAAATTGTTTTGTTGGACTGCCTGTGAGCTGAGCACGATGGCAGCCGGAAATTAAATGGACTAGTTACACTCGGTTTAAACCTGACCCGGCCTCCTCTATACAGTTTTCCTTTGAGCATGTTCAGATGGGTCTTTCATTCATCTTATATCTACGTTATATGGCTGTTACTAATACTATTTGTAATATAATGGGTTTCTTTCTTTGGAATCTATGGATCGGTAAGTCTATGCTCAGCTTACTACTACTTACTCTGTGACAGTCTTGCAATTGCAAAGGAAGAGGAGCTAACCATTAGAACCATCGATCAGATTCAAAGGCTTCATATACAATCAATCCCTCTTGGCGAATATACTGATCGTATTTGTCACCAAAAGGAGTCCCGCACTCTTGCCATCTGCAGTTTGAAGTACTAGACTAAATATGTTTGATGGAACTGATAGTCATTTGGATGTGGGATTCTCAACTTTTCCATTCAAGTCTAGCAGTTTGATAAGCACTTCCTGTGTCTTCATATGCACATCATTATGCAAATTGCAAGAATCACCCACCAAATGTCCAACAAGCACTTCATCAACTTGGAGCTAAATCTATTTTTGGATTTTACAGGAGTGTCTACTTTTGCTTTGTTGTCTCTATTGAGAATAGAGACAACAAGTATGTGGTAGATGTCTTTCTTATGTTTGAGCTGCATTTTCTTTGCACACCCATTTTCTTGTATTCTTGTATGGTGACTATAATAGAAACCTTGTTAAATAACACAATTAAGTGCATATTGATTGTTCAAACCTCTGTTCTGGGTTTTTCTCATAGTGGTGATATACTAGGTTAATATTAAAAGTGGCTTAAGTCAACTTGAATGCTTCACCAATATTTTTAAAATGTTATTGTGGAGACTTTGAAAAAAACATAAAAACATATATGGAGGTTTGCTATATAACAACGGTCTAGAACTTCTTCACCTTTGATGAAGTGTTTATAGCCCCAGTTTAAATTTCTTTAAATCAGTACTTTTTACTCTAAGAAGTAGAAACAATATGGTCCCTATTTTAGAAAAATTATATGATGCTTATTGTGTTTGTTGGCAGGCGAGGTATGCTGCTAAGATTGTGGATGGATGGCAAAGATGGCCAAGGAAACAATTGTATATGCTGAACAAAGCAATTGAATTTGGTGGTTGTAAATTTGTGCTTTGCATATTACCTTGCTATATACACTATTAACAACAGTAACCAATAATGCAGATAGAAATCACGTGTTCAAGTCTTTGATGCAGAAAGCATAACTAGGTTGTTGTAACTTTTTCAACATTTAAAGAAGCATGCTTTCTTGTGCATCAGCCTCTTTCATCTTGGCGTATGCAATTTAATTGTTATGACTCACTTAGAAAGGAATGAGTGATTATTTATGGTGATCACCATTGAGATAGCTTAAATGTCATTTTCCACTTGGCTGAATGAAAAGAATATATGCTTGCAAACATTTCAATTACCCTAAAATATTTGTTAGGGACTCATCATAGTCTTGGAATGTGAATGACGAAATAGATGAGACCATCTTAGAGAACTTGAAAAACAGCTAGCCACCGTCACCCATAATTTGACACTCACACCTTTTTTTCAGCTCAGACAAACATTCAACTTGAAACTTGATTAGAACACATTAAAGTACTAACTACATCAAATTTCTTAACCATGGCGGCTAACTTAGCAATGAAGTATGCAACCGCCAAAGAGTACACCTTTAGCAACATTCTATAGGTTGTCGCTAAAGCTTTCCAAAATCTGTTTTATTAGTTCATGCATCTTTTAAGAAAATAGCAGTCCACCAATAAAAAGTGTTGCCAAAATAAGGGTCCCTGGCCATCAGATCATTTCTAAGATGTGATGGCCATGAGGTCATCCACTCATCTCTCAACCAATAGAAAAGATACATCACATTATCCCAACCAATATAGAAAATACAAAAATAGGTAATGTTGTAAATGATATGCATAAAACTTTGAAAAATTAACCCCACAGTTTTCCATTTACACTATCTGGCAACAAATAATGTAGGAGCCCAAACTTTTGTTTGTTTTGACTGCTACTTCTTAGTTGCAGTACCCAAGGCCTCATCTCCGACTCCAAAGGGTGGTCTTGTCTCATGCCAACTACTCATTCAAGATAAAAATTATACCTACCACCACAAAATGTATCTTATCATCGGGGTTTATCATGCTAGCATATAAAGCTAAACATGAGTATTCAAAACTAGCAATTGTAAGTTCTACATAAACAACCACTACAAAGCTTTTCTAAACCAACTACACCCATCTACTAGCATGTGACTCAGCATATCATGGTGTTACAACCAATTGCAGTGATGTTTATACATGGCATATATTAGCATCTAATTCAACTAATTGCAGCAACTACAATTTCTAATAAATCATACAACCAAAGGTAAGCTAGAAAACAAATAACTACAAAAAAATTTAGTTTGTAGCCTTTGAACGAAAATTAGAATCAAATGCCCCACAAACAGATTAGCCCGCCCTTGAATCATTTCTAACTATTCTTAACTAATATGAACACCTGAAATTAACAATGCAGAAGACATAAAAGCTAAAGTTGAATTTGGCATTCTGTGAAATATTTTGCTTGTGATGCACAATAACAGATATTAAAAAATAAAATGTAATTAGGGGCCATATCTTTGTTACAAACACATTGAATCTAGCCTAGAATTTGTATCACTTTGCTTCTTTCTCCTATGACAATCGCTTTGGAATCTTTTTTTAACCCATTTCAACCCAAAATAAAATTAATTAAACACCCCACTAACATTTCCATGGTGAAACATGGCTGCGGCATTTGACAAAGATTACTCAGTTATATAATCATTTGCTTCATTCCAAATAACTTACATACCTCCTTTGGATGAGCACTCTCAGTGACTCTTGAACATCTCCTTCAAGTTTCTGCTTAATCTCCATAACCACAATTCCCACTCTCAAAAGATTAAAAGGAATTATCATGAAAAAACTACAACCCATATCACAGTCCTAACTTCTCCAGTTCAATATCTTCAATCTAGTAGAGAACAAGATACAAGTATATTCAGACACTAATATCACAAAATTTCCACACAACACCATCAAATCTAGTAGAAAGTACCATAGAAAGCCACCTATTAAACAACAGACATCGAAGAACAAGAACTGACCATGACACTCAGGTTTTGGAGCATCTCTTTCAAGAAGCAATCCCGAGGGCCCCCCAATCTCCACCGTAGTCACCTCCCTGCAGGCCACTGAAAGCAGCAAACACCATCTTGTCTCTCCAAAGAGCATTACTACAAACTGCAAAAATTCAAATTCATCGTTATCAATAGAAAGTAAAATTAATTACATAAAATTTATCCCTCAAATGTTGTACATCCTAAAAAGAAACCACAAAGTCATAAAAAATATGCCCTAAATTAAAAAATTATTTGTCAATATCCTGCAAAAAAATGTTGCCGCTTGGCTACTTTACATACACATTCATGGGCATGTAAGTTTAGATCCAATTAATTGATATAAATTATTTCAAGGGTAGGAATCAAGACTGATATGGAAAAAAATATTTAGTCTACCATCCCATCAGTAAAATCCTTTTTGACATCCATCAGAACCCAAACTAGAGATGTACATATAAGCTTTGCATTTTATTTTTCTATCTACAAAACATGTTTTCCTCCTAAAGAAGATTCAAGAATGACAACAGAGATGGAGTATATTTGAAAACAAATTCAGCATGGTACATTTAGAAGCTTACTTTAAGGGTAGAGGTTTTGTCTCACGCACATCCATAGTATACTGTTGAGTAACAAAAGCTTAAGGAAAAAGTTTATAAAACCCAGGGAGTCCAATGAAAAATGGTTGAAAGCAGGAAGCATGTCTTTAAAAAAAATCTAGAACCAAAAAAGCACCAAAAAATAAGTGAAAATTTCCCAAATGCAACCATTGAATAATCACTTCTTTTCAAATCAAAGAGAAGCTAGGTCTTACCAAGCCATCACAGTCCGTGCCTCATTTTGTCGGCCAAATTTCTTCTGTAAACAACTTATGAAATCTGAGGGAGTAACCCCATCGTTACTATGACCTCACAAAAGTGACCAAACTACTAGTAATGTCCAGTAGAGCCTTTGCATCAGTAGCCTGCTTAATAGGTGCAAAAATCAGCATGGCAGTCCCGAGAAAAAGGTGCATACTATTACATAAAAAAGTTTAGAAGACGAGCAAATCTGCATCAAATAGAAAAACAAGATATGCAATCTGATTCTTCATAATGGAAAATAAAAATAGAATGCTTGCAGAATAAAAACAAGTTACTCATTTTGTGCCCAAAAACTAAAACAAACATAAGAGGAAGATAAACATAAAGAGAAAAATGGGGCGATCGTGATTACTATGTCAAAGAATCAAAGAAAACAAAGCTTTCTGAATCCCTCCTCTTAACTCATATTCTTCATAAGACTTTCCTCTTGGGCTCCTTGCAAGAAAGCACTATCAAACAGCGGAGGTAATATGAGTTCAGGGCAAAAAAATTTAGGCACAGGGTGGGAGAGAGGATGAGAGCAAGGAAATTTCTACGGAGGGAGAGATTTTTCACTAGAAGGAAAAATTAGGGGTAGGCAATTTTGGGCGCTCTAAATTTCGATCGAGAGACCAAACAATGTTGCTACGACGGTTTCTATTAGCCACCCATGCAAATTCGCCACTGAAGCCCATCATTTGTAGCCGCTGGGGGATGGAGGAGACAGAGGGTCGCATTGGAGACGAGGAACTTCTCGGTGTGGACTCTAAGGTGGATGAAGGGATTGTTTGCTCCCGTGAGTTGAGGTTTTGATCAGGAGAGGGAAGGATGACTCTTAGATTATTATTAGATGGTCGGTATATATATATATATTCCAGCTCAATTTAGAGCCCTATTTGAGCCAAGTTTGCTTAGTTTGAATCAAGCTGAACTGGTTCTACTCGAGCTATGGCTCAAGGTGTGTTCAGCCTCTACTCGAGCTAATTCCAGTTTGAGTCTAGTTTAGTTCAAGTTGGGCTAAGTTCGAGTTGAGTCTAGCTGAACCGGTTCCTTTGACAAACCAACTTGACTCAATAACACCCTTAAGCATATCGGAAAGATATGAATCAAGCTATGGCTCCCGGTATTATTAGTGATCACCATGCACAATTTTTGGTTGATTTTGCCACATGATTACCTTACCCATTTACTATTTGAATTGCAGAAGCCTTTCTTTGTTTATATTTCATCCAACTAGCAATGATTGGAATAGCCTTTACATGTCATACTATATACCATAATATAAAGCAAATTGGTGTACTATAGAACTTTTAAAATTGGATGGTTTGACCCATGTTTCATATCATTAATTCCTATTTAACCCGTTCTAATCCCCAAAAAATCAAAGATATTAGAATATTAAGCCCTATTTTTTAAGTTATATTAATTTTAACTTTATCTTGCACTCTCAAACTCATATTCTCACACTCTTGGTATTGTTAAAAGCTCTCAATGAGCTCTATCAAATGAGATATTACATGACTATGTTTTCTAAAACTTTTTTGTAGGCCCTATGTATATAACACATTTTTAATTATATATATATATATATATATATTCATATGTACCTAATTTTAATGCCTTTGGAAAACCCCCAAAGAGCTCTATCAAATGAGACATGTCACAAAACTGGTCCTGAATATGAATAATATGCTCTATGACACAAAGTCCTTCGACATCATTGTCTTTGCCGGCCTGTGATATAATATATAACATATAAGATTTAAATTTATAATTGCCTACTACTAGTGTATATGGGTTAATATAGAGCTTGTGTGTATAACTAATGATCATTGTGATCCTCAAAGCAATACATTATAACTATAGCATGCAAGAGAGGCCTTTGTTCAATATATGTTTTATTACTATTTTATTTTATTTTATTTTATTTGTATTTACACACATAATGTGTGTGCATTTTTGCTAGTATAGATTAGTAGCCCCCTATTTCTAATTGAACTCTTAATTATAGTGGGCTTAACAAGCATTCCTAAAGCCCAACAGCACTAAATAAGAAATAACTTATGAATTACTCATTTACTAAATTGCTCCGAAAGACTAACAACTGCTAATGAGCCTAGCTTAGGTGGATTAGAACATTATTGATGTAGTCCCTTAGGAACCACAAGGGAAATATTGTAGAGAAGGTTAAATGAAAGGTAATTGGAATCCTCAACTTTTGCCACCAACTTTTTAACCATTGGAATTGGGGTTGATGAAGGAATTGGTGATTCTGACTCTAAAACATCAGACTTGGAAGTTGGGGGTCATATCTTCTCTCAACATTGTAAAGGACTCCACGACCATCTTCTTCATTGCCTATGTACTCAGACAAATATATCTTAAATTTCTCATTGAAGTTGTTCAAAGAATCTTCATAATTCCAATAGTGCATGTTAGTTGCATAACCTTGGTGGTTCAGTATCTTCTAGTGACAAACTATCTCTTGTGCAATTGTTTGTAATGGTGGAGGCGTTGGCACCAACTGAAATGGCGCTAAAACTAGTGTTCCTTTGAAGATGATGTAGCCGAGATAGTCACCCACGTAAAGATTGTACTTGCTAAATAGTTACACATAATGACATGCACGACATCATGAGTGCCTTCTAGGAATCGGCATTTGTTCTCCATGATGACAAAATTATCATGTAATGCAGAAGGAACAACATAAGCACAATATCCTTAGTGTATATTAATAAACAATCTTTTAGGAACATAAAATCTATCTTATTGTGGGATAACCATGGCGATATTGTATTTGAGTAGTTCTTCCACTCTAGAGGGTTGTAGGAAAAAGAATTGGCTCTAATACTAATGTTATAGATACAACAATCATTAATGAATTTAATGTAGGGGAAAGTGGGAAAAAATATGAATTAGGGTGCAGAAACCAAGAAAAAAAATGGTCAAAGTCTTTGATTTTGACATAGCCATTGCATTATATATATAGACTCGAATAGAACCCTAATCCTAATTGAACTCTTAATTACAATGGGCTTAACAATCATTCATAAAATCTAATAACACTAAATAAGAAGTAACTTATGAATTATTCTTTTACTAATTTGCTCCTAGAGACTAATCAACTACTAATGAGCTTAGCTTAGGTAGTTTGGATCATTGTTTATGGAATCATTTTCTGGAAAGTCATGGTTAGGAAGTCATGGGATACTTGCTAAGAGGAATGATTCGGGAAAGAATTATTTTGTAGAAATCATGGTAAAAAAGTCTTAGGATACTTGCAAACATAAGTGATCTAGTATTCAATCTTGTTTGGTCGCTTATTATCATTCCTACCATTTATTACAAAGTAGTGAGGCTATGTGGTGATATATTTGGTTTTCCCATCAATTTGTTTAAATGGCGAATTGGGGAGTTATTGCATCATCTTCTAATGAACAATCAAATTATAATGTGATTTTGGCATCGGTATTGTTAGCCTTTTATTCACAAGGTTACCTTGGAATGTTTTTGAAGATCATTGTTAGAAACAAAGTAAACTTGTTCTATAATTGAAATCGTTGACTACATGTTTGGATTAGGACGAGCTTTGATGATAGGTTTGGAGGGGTTCTGTAATGACCCAACCCGAGCCGGGCCCACAAAATCACTAATAGAAATTTTTTTAATTTTCATTGCACCAGGAATCATCGTCTGTGTGCGAGAGATATAACGTTTGTCTACACACTACGGAGCTTCAAGGCTTCCCCGTACGTAGACTTAGGTTGTAACGAGCATTTACACACAACGAAGCTTCATAGTTCATCGTGTGTAAACAGAATAACACATATATTTATAATGATTTGGATCGGGCCAACGTTGCCTTGCCGTTGGTTGCCTACGTACGTATTGGATATTATTCCAATACGATCGGATCCGAACGTAGTTCTGCCTAATGGCTACTACATACAACAAGTATCACAAAATCATACGTATAAAATAAATATCTCCGAATATTTAATCGGGAGTATACAAAAACTCGTCATATATCGGAGTCAAGCGGAAGTTAACAAACTAACGTAATCGTACATCTCGCTCTACCACAGAGCGGGATCAAAATCACATTACATGTCTCGCTCTACCCTAGAGCGAGACAACACACATCATAGCATATGAGCACACATCATGGCATATAAGTATACATCATGGCATATGAGCATACATCATGGCACATGGCATATGAGCACACATCATGGCATATAAGTACACATCATGTCATATGAGCACACATCATGACATATGAGTACACATCATGGCATATGAGCACACATCATGGCATATGAGCACACATCATGGCATATGAGTACACATCATGGCATATGACATATGAGCACACATCATGGCATATGAGTACACATCATGGCATATAGGCACATAGCACAGCAACACATATAAATCGTAGCATAACACACATCATAATCGGCACATGCCGTTCTATAATTAAAACGGGAGATCAGGAATGCTTACTCCCATCATAACTCGTACGGTATCGGTATCTATGGACAGAACCCCGTCTTGCTCCGGGTCTCTTTTCTCTCGTTCCAGTGTTCGAGAATAACGGGCAGGGCCTTTCCTTATCTCAGAGTATTTTCTCTTAATATGGTTGAAAACTCAGAAAATGGAGCCCTCCATCGTGTAGAACATACTTGATTTAGTCAAGAACGCCTCTTGAATCGACTAAATCGGAGTTAGGATGGCCAGAAACAGAGAAAACGAAGTTGGTCGGTACGGGTAGAACCTCTCCTTGTCTTTGGGTGTTTCCTCTCCATACGATGGCCAACTCAGAAAATAGAACCCTCCATCGCGTAGAACATACTCGATTTAGTCAAGAACGCCTCTTGAATCGACTAAATCGGAGTTAGGATAGCCAGAAACAGAGAAAACGAAGTTGGTCGGTACGGGTAGAACCTCTCCTAGTCTTGGGGCGTTTTCCTCTTTATACGGACTCCAACTCGAAGAAAGGACCACTCCATTGCATAGAGCACGCTCGATTTAGTAGGAAACAGGTCTTGATTGGCCTTAATCGACCTCAGAACGGTCAGAAACGGAGGAAAGGAAAATCTGACCGAAAAATAGGGAGAATGGGGGTTTTATAGACCCCCGGCGCGCCAAAACCGCGGCGCCACGCCGCCGAATTTGGCGGCGGAGTCAACCAAAACCGGGTGCGGTGTGGTTCGTGCCCACATAACCGCGGCACCCGTGGTTCCGCTGCGCGCGCTCCGATATATATATATATATATATATATATATATATATATATATATATATATATATATATATATTTATTTATTTTTAAATCCAAAACTTCAAACGTGCGTATCTTCCTACCCCAGAATCGGATTCGCGCGTTCTAGGTGCCGTTGGACTCGTATCGATGAGCCCTTTGATATAACCCACTTAAAGCAATAAATCATGCTCTTTCTAAGTGGGTCCCACCTATAATGCACGTTTCTCAAATATCATAACTTCTGGTCCCGACCTCCGTTTTGCCTGTTCTTTGAATCGTTACGCTCGTTTCCTCGAGCTCTATTTAAATACGGAGGTTTTAACGGTTAAAACCATCTATAATTTATTACAAAAATTACTAATTACCTCTAACCCCCTTTGTTAGACGTAATCGAAAAGCGAGGTGTTACAGGTTCACCTCTTGTGTTTTGGTATTATATAAAAATTAGGTTCAACCTGATTACCTTCAAATAATGAGAAATTATTTACTAACTTTTCCATTTCCTTTTGAACATATAACAAGTGGTGTCGATACAATTTGACTTCCTTTTTTAAGTGTTGTCAATAATGTCTTGCTAAATTTAGACTAGCATTTGAGTTGAGTCTTTGCTCTTTTTCATATTAATAGCTTTATTTGGAAAAATAGTGATTTATATTGAATGGTGGGAGTCACAATTAAAAGAATAGAAAACAGTTTATGTGACATTTTTTTAGTGCCCATCCATTTAAATTGAGCCAAATGAAGCTATCAATATGAGATATAAACTTTTTCTCTAAATAAAATTATTAATATGGGACAAAGGGAGAATGACACAAACTTTTAGAGTACATAATGTCATGTATGTTATATTTAAATTTGAAAAATGTTAAGCCTATGGGAATTTTCCCTTGAATGTTGGCCCCATGTACCAGTGGGAACATAGGTAAACAGGAAACCACAAGATTGCTGAATTTATTCAATATAAGCACAATTGCATCCAACACAAAGTACTCCCTTTGTCCCATATTATTTGTCCACATATAACAAATGTGATATCTAAGAAAGCTACTTTATTAACCTTTATACTCCATTCACTTACTATGAGAATAATAACATGAAATAAGATAATTAATACGGGACAAGTTTTTTCAAATCCAAAAACGTCTAAAATTTACATATCATGTAAGTATAAAATTAGTTGAAGAAAAATTGAATATAAATCCAAGAAGTTCCAAAAACAGCCAACTTACTTCATATTACTTGAACATTGAGCTAAGATTTTACATTTGAGTCAGGCTTATGCAGGCCACTTTCCTTGTAAGCACCTGTGACATCTACACTATTGATAAGGAAGAGTTTTTCATGCTCCCTACTCACTATGAGCCTATTGTAAGAAAAGCATAAGGACCATTCATTTTTAAAATCGATGGCGCAAACACTAGCACACGTTAGCATAAGTGGCATTGATTCATATATTAGCACACATGAGTGATACTGACGCTAACATGTGCTAATATATGTGTCATCAATCTCATAGATGAACGACCTTCAAATATTCCTTACGTTGGGCTCATAATGAGTGAGAAGCATTAAAAGCTATTCCCATTGATAGCCGAGGCATGATGACTCTCCCATTTAGGGGACCTAATAGACTCGATCCTTCATCCATGCATCTGCACAACATTAATGAAGTGGGTACTTAATTAAATGGCTACTAGTTTGAGAGCCTGGATACTTAATTGAGAGGCCAATTATTCCCTTGCTCTTCATTAACATGCAATAGGATCAAAATTGCTACCAGTATATGGCAGTGTTTTTTAGATGGCGATTATAATAGCGGTGTATTTGGCAGCAATTCAAGTGCAAGAGAAGAAGAATGAGATACACTGGCACAAGATTACCATTAATTTAAGATAAAGCCAGTTAGCTAAAAAATAAGCAAAAAAATTTATAAGCACAAATCTGTCCCAGGCCACACATGCGCTCACCATGTATTACTGTATTTTTTTTCTCATTGTATTTGGTTCTCCTCTTAACAACTATTCCCTCTATTTTTAAATAAGTATCCTATTTGGTTTTTCAAAATGAATTATTAGTTTATTTTAAAAAACCAAATAGGACACTTATTTTAAGACGGAAGAGAGTGTATGTAAACTTGGGTGCATAACAGACAACCCCAGAAATATAGTTAACCTCATGACTTACGAAAACCTACTCATAATCTTTACGACTAATCAAAACTCAAAAATACAATTATGTGAATGTGAACGGGTGACAAGGGAAGAACACCAAAGAAAAATGGCTAACGAGAGAGAGAAGCAACTTAAGCACCCACAATTGGCATTAACATAATTGACAATGAAATGGGAGGGAGGGGTTAGATGAATGGAAGGAGAAGAGGGGTTAGGTTAGTAGAAGTTGGGTTTAAAATATCACTGGAGAACAAGGATTGTGTGTGATTCATAGGAGTCACATATTTACTTTACAAATTTCTTTGTTTTTCATTTGTTTAATGCAACCCACAATGTGGCCTCGTGGTATGCCTTTCCTCTTTTTCAAACTTATTATAAAAAATGAGCAATCAAGTACATAAACTAGGTAATACTCCCTCCGTCTTAAATTAATAGCTCCGTTTGGTAAAAAAAATTTGTTTTATATTAATAACTTTATTTTATTAAATTTAAGTGGTTAGGTACTTAAAAACGAGTAGTATATGTTTATTTTTCTTTTTCTTAGGTATAGATTTCACCATTCAATGAAAATTATTATTTTTCCAAGATAAGATTTTTTGTATCGTTATAGTCGGCATGCTCACTTATCAGGTCCACAATATTTTGGTATTTTTTGTAAACCCGGCTAAAAGGTACAAAGCAACTACCCTCTTAGAGCACAATATCCTGCCAATTTTATAGTCACGTACAAAACTCATCCCTCACGTAGGAAGTATATGGGGACATAATCTCGAATGGGTGGCTAACATAGTAGGGGCTCCCTCATGTAGGAAGTATACGGGGATATAATCTCCAATGGGGTGGCTAACAAATTGGGGGTTTAAACTTTAAAGTCGGATCTCCACATCCTGAAGTAAATCCTGGCCATCCCACCATGGTTACTCTGCATTATAATGCCTAATCAAAGCTCAGAGTTATCGGAGTTTACACCGTTAATCTTAGACCAACTACACGGCCACAACATGGTCCATGAAAGCAAATTTTAGTCATAAAAAAATAGGGGATCGCCAACACAATAAATCTGTGTACAGCTACAAATCCAAGCTTGCCATTCACATTGCAGTACATTTGACAAAAGCAGTTGGGTAAAAAAAAATCAGTGTTCAATCCCGTTCAAGGGCAGCTATCTGAGCCTTTACACGCCTGTACACCCTCGGAGTGTAGTACCTCGTTGGAGTATTTCGGATTGCCTGCTCCAGCTCGTCTTGCCTCACTACTCTTTTCCTTGGCGTCAGCCTCCTAAAAAACCTTTTCCAGAAAAACATAGCTCTATCAAGCCTCACACTTGTCCTTCCTCTAAAGAGATATGCAAAATAGTCCTTGGCCAGCCGAACGATTTCTTCTCCGCTGATGATGTAAAGATACTGCAAAAACAGAGAAAACTGCAGTTGGTAGCCGCTGAACCATCTTCACATGTTATAGCAGGTTAATCTCCCAAACTAGAAATGCGAGAATGGACCAGCACCATTACAAACAATCAAACAGGTTGTAAGCACAAAAATTATTCTTTTCATAGTAACCAAGAGAGTGTGCAGGAGAACCAAAACTAAAGTAAGTGACGCCAACAAGCAAGAGCAATGAATGTAAGTTACTGGAAACAAGAATGTTCACTCACCACCGCAGAAGCTGACATAGTTGTTAATAAGAATAACTTGTAGCACTAATCATTCTTAGAAATAGTAAGCTTGTGATGATATGGTGGAAATAAGACACCTGAATCGGAGCAAGGACTAGGCTCCTCAGGAACCTTTGTGACACAGGCAGGGGCATAAATGGATCACACGACGTGAACATTCAACAATCTGCTTATCATGTACTGCTTACATTGCGTTATTAAGACAATTAAGCATTATATTTGATGATGGTAACCAAAAGATAAACATTATCAACGATGAAGCTAATATAGCACGGCAAAAAAGACATATTTTCACATAAAAAGGAGTTCTCAAAATAAGATAGGTAAACTAAAACAATTCTATTACCACAAATATGAAGGCCAGGGTTGCCAAAACTACTTGCACTAGTTCATCCAAGAATCCAGAGAGGCCTTCATCCTCTGAATCTCCCGAACCGTCACGTCCGCCACCACTCAGGCCACCCCCAGAACCTCCATCGTTGGCAAATTCCCTACTTCGCATCTGCTCTCGCAAAACATCCTGAAGAGACCGCTCATTTCTAAACCCACTCATGGCTTTCTCCAAAGCTTTCCATGGAGATGACTGAAAAAAATTGATTCAAAATTTTGCCAATTAGAATTATAAAGCAAAAGCACATAAGAAATCAATCAAATTAAACACAAATATGCTTAGCCAGGAAGAACTATAATTCTGTATTCCATTTATAACTACTGTATATTAAATAGCACTGGAGCTTTTCACATGTTCTAGATGAGTTACCTCGCCATCATTTCCTTGCTTCCCTTTACCACCAAACGAGCATAAAAAAGTGGGCCGTTGGTACCTCAATCTGACCCCAACACAAGGAAGTGGCTGAAATGCAAGAGCTGGAGCAACACATAATCGTCCGGAAGACAGGTAATGGGAAGAAGGGAAAGAAGGAAACAAAGTCTTTGGCGTTCCATGAGAGTTGTGAACACTGATTTGCATGTTGCTCATCCTACTACGAACTTAAAAGTCAAATCACATGCCAAGCTGTGAAAAAAAAAGGGAAAACCCCATTTAGCTCCAGCAGTTTTCTCACATAATCTGCACTTGAACCCAAGTATCAGGCTGGTTAAAAAAACTCAACTCAACACTTGATTAATTAAATGTATGTCAATGAATCCGCCAACAGGGGACTCAACCAGTCCGATTTGACGACCCTGCTTATTGATCTTTTCGTGAACAAGAATCGGAAAATAAGTGGAAATATGCAACGAAATAAAATGAAAAAAAAAAGAGCATTTTGGGTTACAGATTCCTCAAGCATATCATCGAACAGTAGGAGTGCAAAAAGAAAGCATTTAAACACAGCACAGCTAAAGAAACTAATAGTAGACTATAATATGACAAGAAAGTGAATTCTATGTAAATTGTGCGCCATTTGGGTCCTGCATCTCGAAGGTTGGCGACCTTCGAAATGAAGAAAAAAACTCATCTTTTCTTCTGTAACTCACAAGAGAAGGCCAGGCAGCAGAGGCGTTCCTGGGGAAGGAAGCCAATTCATACCTCACCTTGCCGGCGTCACAAGCTCCGGCTGCCCTCCGGTCGAGCTTCAGAAGGGAGGATAGCCATGGCTGCCGCTCCTCGCAGTCTCGCAGATGCGACGATAACTAGAAGGCGCAGTCGCGTAGAAGCCCGTCTTTGCGCCGTCATATTCCACCGTGTCCGGATTTGTTTCGGACAATCGAACATCGGACGTGTCTGTATCCGCGTCCGATTGTCAGACTACCTGCCCTCGTCTACTTGAGCAGCTCTGCTTCTTCCCGGGCCGGCCCCATGCTGCGGAGCTTCTCCTTCCCGCCGATGGATTTCCGATCGAATTACGAAATCTCCCGCACCGCCGCATTCATCCGCGACGGAAATTTCTTCAGGATCGCATTGCAGGTCCGGCTTTCTTCTCCCTCTCTTCTTCGTCCAAGTTTGGTTTTTTTGGGGTCTGAATTTGGAATTAATTGCAGTTCCCCGACGAGCTGTTGAAGGATTCGATCAGGGTGGTGGGTTTATTGAGAGCTGAGCTGAAGTCGCTGGGCCGTGAGGATGCGGCGCTGTTCGTGATGGCGGACACGACGTACGGGAGCTGCTGCGTGGACGAGGTCGGCGCTTCTCACGTCGACGCCGACTGCGTCGTTCACTACGGCCATACGTGCCTGAGCCCGTCGGTTCCCTCCTTTCTCTCCTCTTTCTTCTTTACATTCGAAAAGTTTCTGTTTTGTTGAAGCTATATCAAAGAGCTGAAGGGTAGTCTGGCTCTTCTTTTGGGTGTTCGTAGTCCTCTTGGGAACTCAAAAAATTTGCTTTCTTGCGCACGATTCTGCCATATAGTTTAGTCAAATTTTTGGGTGCTAATCTTTTTAGGAGCTTCTCTTTTGATATAGGGAGTTTCGGTTGCCTGCTTGGATGAATTAAGTGTTTTTTGGAATGATTGGTGGAATTTGGGATTGTGTAGGTCCAAACATTGCGAAAATTTATTGTTTTTATTGAGGACGTATGAACACTTACTTAATTGTAGGCACGTATCTTAAAATGCATTCCCCCGTTTTGTGTCAAACTGCAATTTTGTCTACTTTCTCTGCAGCAATTTGTGTTCAGTTTTTTTTATATGGGGACAAAGATTGCGCTGGTTTGTTCAGTATTTTTCTATTTTCATATGTTAGTCTTATATAAATGCTTGTGTGTGTTATTTACAGAACTTCAACTCTTCCGGCTTTATTTGTTTTTGGGAAAGCTGCAATCAATGTGGATGCCTGTGTGGAGTCTTTGTCTGAGTGTTTATCTGCCACTTCCAAGCCTGGCTTGGTACGTATTTTTTGTTGAATAAGAGAATCTGCTGCTTATGTGTTCTTAATCTGGATGTATGAACCCAGTTTTGGTTAACTAAAAAAAATCCGTATTGGACTTGGGACCTTTAGTGAAAAGATGTTAAATGTCCATGCCTATTTGGTAAATGATTTGAAGTTTTTCTTTCTACATTCTCTTGTCATTTCATTTCTACCTTCAACTGCAGATACTCTTTGGGCTAGAATATGCACATGCCATGCAGGATATAAAAGTAGAAGTGACACAAAGAGCATCATCGCTCTGCGGGTGTGACTTTGAACTCCACTATGCAGAAGTTATATGCTCCGTCATTAAGCCATCTTACAATTGTAAAAAGCAAGATGGAAAAGCCCGTTGCTCAAATAAGTTCGCTGCTGATGGAGACCTTTTCCAGAATACCAGCAATGACGTTATTCCTATCAACAATGACAATGAAATGAAAATAGGAGCAGTTAGGAGTTATAGCTTAGGAGGTCTTATGTGGAAATTGCCAGAAGGTCATAAGGTGGAGGACTACTTGCTCTTTTGGATTGGTTCTGACAACTCAGCATTTGCCAATCTTGTGCTTACATTCAGTGACTGTAAAATAGGTAGGAAACTTTTCTCCTTGATGGGATATGAATCCATGACCAGTTTGTTGAATGTTAAGATTAAACTTGAGATATGTGACTTGAGCATGTAAGCCTACTGATTCACATTTTCTGCTTTGTTGTTGTAGTCTGCAACTTATTAATGACCATATCTGTACCATACCTTGATGTAGTTTTCTTGGCTTCACGTTATTGGCTTTCATTCACCTTTTCAAATTTGTGTAGCAAATTCAGAAAAAACTTCGTAAGACATGAACGCAATGAACTAGTCAAGTTGGTTAGAGGATTTACTTGGAAGCCTTAAAAATATTATACTTACAAACAAGCAAATAAGAAAGTCATGAACACAATGAACTAGTCAAGGTGGTTAGAGAAATTACTTGGAAGCCTTAAAAATATTATACTTACAAACAAGCAAATAAGAAAGATGCGCACACTGTTCTCTATAGTCTATTCTACCTTTTGGTCTCTGTTTGACAAACAACTTTGGGATTCAGTTATCTTAAAACTATAAGATACTGGATTGGAAAAATGTGTTTAATGAATGTTTATTTTTTCAGACTTTTACTAATGTTGCGGAATGCTTTTATTATGCTAGTAAAGCTGTGCACTATTGGTTAAAGTCTGTGTTTTTTGCGTATCACCATATTAGTGTCCCACATTAACTTTGTTCTTCAGTCAGGTACGATCCTGGTGAAAATTGCCTCGAGAAAGACTTCGCCCATCAGAAAAGGATTCTTAAACGCAGGTAAGAAAAGAAGAATGCAAATTATATCCATTTGTGGGTTTTTTAGTTCTTGCAATTCTCCTCTCTAGGATAGTTTCTAATCAGTATATTTTGCAATAAAGTCTTACCTTGGAAAAAAAGGCCTAAAAATGGATAGTGATGGTTATGACAAGATCTATGGTATTGCTTGGTGACAAGGAAATTCTATTTTCTCTGTTTGTCAGGTATTACCTGGTGGAAAAAGCCAAGGATGCAAACATTGTAGGAATCTTGGTGGGGACTCTTGGAGTAGGTATTTCTCTTCCTATTCATATTTGTTATATGATGTGGTCAGCTTGTTAGCTCATCATGTATTGCTACTTGAATCAGTGAGTTGGTTGGGGCATAATGTGTCAATTTCCTGGTTTAGGTCAATTTCCTGGTTTTGGTCCTTGACTTGAGTTGATCTAAGAGCATTCTTCTTTATCAGTTATGATTGCTCTATATTATTGAAGTTAAATTTTTTTGAGCCCCTTAGATGGCACAGAATGAACCTTTGAAATGGAGAAATTGCAAAAATGGGGCTCCATTTCTTTGTTTCCATCACTAGTGGCCTCCGACACAGCATTTTCAAGTTTTCTATGGTTGCCAACTTCTGGAAAAATAGACTGTTCTTCCATCAGTTCATTTCCGACCTCCAAGGCTCAGAATTGCTCAGAAAAATTATCAACCCCAAAGTCCATCTCACCCCCCAAAAAGCCATGTTCTCTGATCACCATTGAAGATTGTGATTATCTGTCACTGCTCACCATCTCTGATCACAGATAACTAATATTCATGTTTCGCTGTGACCATAAGATAACTTTTGTCTCATACCAGATGAAGTTTATGAAGTAATTAGTTAAATAGATGGATCTGACAAACTTAGACATGTCAACCATTTTAATATGCTTATAGGTTTCTCATTTGTTGGTGTAGGTCTCCATATTATTAGCGCAGTTTCATTTTCAACTGAAATATATTAAAGATATGCAATAATAATTTTGGGGAAGCAAAAGCAGGTGAATATCAATGGTTTAGGCCAATGCTTAGTAAATGTTGCCAGTCTTGACTGCTATTTAGTAATGGCAAGTGTTACTGATGTATATAATATGTGAGCCTAAAAGGTTATATGCACAAGCTGCTGGATCCTGTCTGTTCAAAGATTCGTCAGAACTACAATTCCTATTTAATGCTCGTGTTACTTTATTCTGGCTTGTGTCAGAAATTTTTTTGTAAAGTAATCATTTGTTGCAAGCATCCTCAAGGCTTCCATAATGTCTATATGTGACTTTTAAAAGGGAAATCATGGCAGTGTGCTCCCTTATAGAGCGATTTGCACGTTAAGTTGGTTATGTATCCACAGCGCAAAATAATGTTGCCTATGTTGTGCAGCTGGCTATCTCCATATGATCCACCAAATGAAGGATCTGATCACCAAAGCTGGTAAAAAGGCCTATTTGTTTGTTATGGGTAGGCCAAATCCTGCCAAACTAGCTAACTTCCCGGAGGTCACTCTTTTAACTCATTTCATCAGAGTTTCTATATTTCCATAAACTTTTTCTTGTTTTCATCTGGAGTTAGAATATGTGACATTATATGGAAATTGGATTTAGTTCATAGAACAAAGAGGGGACAAAATGCTTTTGAATTCTGACAAAAGCTATTGCTTGGACAGTGTGACGTGTTTGTCTATATTTCTTGTGCACAAACTGCTCTTTTGGATAGCAAAGAGTTCTTGGCTCCTGTCATGACACCATTTGAAGCGATGCTAGCTTTTAAGAGGTACTGCCATTTTTTCCTTTACAACTGAAACATCTTTGCTAATTGTTTTTATATTGTTCTTGCATGCTGTATTCATCTGCCTTGGACCTCATCGTACATGGGGCTAACGTTGAGGGTGAACACTTGGAGTATTGTGAAAGTCTAGTTTTCCTCCATGAACTAGGTTCCTCTTTTCATATTGAGATGTAGATTTTTCATGTATGTTTTTCAGTTTGGGATGATTATTGTTAATAATTTGAACAAACAGTGTGCCTTCTGAACACTCGCTATGTGATTGTGAAATGCCAATATAACTGTAAGAGTCTCTGGCCTTCATCTTTCATTTCTGTTCTTATTTGATGCAGAGGAAGCCAGTGGACAGGAACTTATGTAGTGGAGTTTAGGGATTTGATAGCATCTTCTTCGTTGCAGCATGTGGAAGGTGCAGAAGAAACAAGATTTTCTTTCTTTGAAGGCGGATATGTTGAAGATTTTGAGTTAGAAGGTATTTCTCTGTCATTTTTGTGTCGATATACTGTTTTTGTTTGTAGTTATTCTGTTTTCTTTTCTAGCCAGAAACTCTTCATGATTGCAGCATTAATATTCTGTCTATGAACTGTTACTATTGGTTGGGGTTACTGAATCTGCAGACAAAGAAGAGGAACAAAAGGAAAGAGGGCTTGTTTTGGCAAAGGCAACAAAAGAGGCGCTAACATTGGTTGACAAAAATCCTAGTTCCGTTGTTATAAAGGGAAAGGCAAAATCTGTCACTGAATTTTTTGCATCTCGATCTTACCATGGACTTGAGGTGGCAAGTGAGCAGGCACAACCGCAGTCTATTTTAATTGGTCGGACAGGAAGGGCATCAGGTTATGATCATGAGACCGGTAAGATTGAGAATACATGAAAGAATGCGACTGGCGATCCTCTGCAGGTCTTAATACTATGCGAAACCTTGTGCAGTCTTTGAAGACGAAACCTTGTGCAGTCTTTGAAGACGAAACCTTGTGCAGTCTTTGAAGACTTATCTGCACATTACAGGCTCATGTGTGAATGTTATTGAAATCAGAGGGCATGTCTTGGCAGTTCCAGGGCTGATCCGATGCACATCTCACCTGGGTGCACCGATACGATGGTAATTTTCTTATTAGTTATTGTAGCTCGTTTAGATATTCTTTGTTAAGTCAGTTACTGAGGAGCAAAATTTGTAAAATTTGTTACAATCAAAATTTTTGCAGCCTGTATTACTTTGTGCAAGTTATCAATTTGGTCACATTTATTTTACGTTAATGACTGGATCGACCCTGCTTATCCTATGATGAGGGATCGTTTCTTGCCTGGTATATCCAGGTCCTCCCATTGCATGTACTCAATATTTGCATTGCGTTCTAATAGGGGATCTTAGAGCTTAAAAATGGTGGAAGTTAGGGGTTGTTTGTATTAAGGCCAGCGCAGCACTTACCACCACCTTGGTAATCCGAGTACACGCCTCCGATATCGCATCATGGATTCAAGGACTGTTATAGTACCCATGGAAAGCCGTATCGGCCGATATGGGTGCGTATCGGCTGATACGGGTGCGTATCGGCTGATACGGGTGCGTATCGGTTGATATGTACCTGTATTGGTCGATACCAGTATGGTAGGGGGGCAATATGCCCCTAAATTAATACGTATTAACTGTATTAGTTATATTGTATCAATACGGCTGATATGTATCGATATCATATTTTAAAAAATATTTTATAAAAAAATATTTTTTAATTAAAAAATTTAATTTTTTTTAAAAAAAAATTTCAAATTTTTTTCTTAAAAATAAATATACAATTCAAACCTAACTTCTTTGAAAGTTTAAGTTTTAGCTATTTTAAAAAAATTATTTTAAAAGTTATATGAGATCAATACGGGTAGGTCTATACAATTTACATAAATTTTTATTTTATATATAGTGCTCCACAAATATATATTTATTTAAACATATAACTTAAACTGATATTAAGCATATTATTTATTTTTAAAATAAATTAATTTTAAAGCACTTAATATGAGAAAGAATGACCAATAATTTATATGGGATGGAGAGCATAATAGTATATGGTTATGAATGAACTAATTTTAAAATACCTGTATCGGTTGATACGGCATTACATAGTTTTATTATGCTCTAAAAGAAGTATTATAATGATATATTATTAGTTATAATAATTTTTTATATTTATAAAAGAGTTTATACCCGTTTTGGCGCGTACCAAGCATATCATCGGCGCGTACCCGTATCCATGATCATTGATACTCTTATGCATATCGATACGGCCTTCCATGATAGTACCTCATTTATTTGTCCTTTCCCTAAATATGGAATGCATGTACCTAAATACAATTATATATAACAATACAAAATATTCTTTCATCATTTATTATTATAGTATCAAGAGCCTCTCCCCAATTGCTTGATATTTTTCCTTTTCCTCAATAGAGCGCGAGTCTATTCGTTCCTTTTTTCCCCTCCCATTTCTCCCTTTCCCGGTCCCCTTCTTTTGCCATTGTCCCTATTGGTTCACCCTCCTCCTCTTTGCCAACCTCTCTTCTCCGGTCGGCCCTCCCCCTTCTCGTTAGCCTCTCCCGTCGGCGGTCTCCCCAGCTTTCCCCCCTCGAAATCTTGTCACCTTGCTCCCCCCATCGACCCTCACTGTCTTCCCCGTCCCCAATGCCAACCTACTTCCTCTCGACCTACTGGCCTCATCTTATGACCCCTCCCTTCTCTCTGGCTGGCTGCCTCCCTCGCTCCAGAAAAGCCCTCCCCTTTTCCTCTCGTCTCCCCTCTACTTGTCGTTGTGCCCTTGCCGGTGGTCTGCTCCCGTCCTCCCCGAGCTCTCTTCCATCCAAACCGACCTTCCCAGCTCCCATCATGGCCTCTCCCGACCGCTCCATGGCCACCTCCACTCTGGCCCCTAGCTCCCCCTCTCCCCCACTTTCCCTTACCGCTATCGACGACCTCTTTGCTCTCATGTTGGTGGTGGTGCGCTTCCTCAGTTCTCACCTTCCCTAGCTCATCATGGTGCACTGTGACTCTGCCACCTTCCACATTTGGCGGACTCAAGTTTGTGACCTTCTTTTCGAGGGCTATGGCATGATGGGCTTCCTTGACGGCTCCACCCTGTGCCCTGCCACCAATGACCTTGCGGCCTGTCCCATTGGCATCCAATGGCATTGCATTGACGGGTGCTCTTCACTGCTATCAGTGCCACCCTCTCCCCTCCGTTGCTCATCTACTTCATCGGCCTTGAGTCCACCTCCACCCTTTGGGCCGTCGTCGTGGATCGCTTCCTCTCCACCTCCCTGGCTCACATCCTCAACATTAAGGAGTGCTTCGGCCCATGTCCAAGGCGACAACACCATGACAGCATACCTCGACGGCCTCAAAGCCTATGCTGATCAACTTGCCGCGGTGGGTGCTCCCATTTCGGAACTTGACCTCTTCCACAAGATGTTGAAAGGCCTCTCCGATGCATACTTTGTCTTCTTTGCCACCCTCCATGCTCGTGGCATCACCGTTCCTATTACGCCCTGAACTTTTTAAATTACTTTAAAGGTTGGAGTGCCGCTAATTCGTAATAATAAAATATGGGCCAAGATCAACTGTGCACAGAAGAGTAACTTTATTAATTTAGGTAATTACAAAAACTTTATAAAACAAGGCTTATCATGCCTTAGCAAAATCAAAGTCGTGCATATCCAAAATTTATACATAACAAAAGAACAGAGTAAAGTAAATTAACAACATAGATCTTTCGAAATTCTACACGTAATCTTTATTGACATTAGCATCTTTGTTCGGACTTGCAGCGTCTAGGGGTGGGTGAGTATATTTATACTCAGTAGATAGATTTAAATTCTATTAACATGCTAAAACATAAAGCATGAATAAATATATCATAATCATTTATATTCAAAAGTTAACTCACACTTCTTATACAAAAGATCATATAAAATAGTTCTTCACAGAATCTGGTAAATTCGGATAATTCGTTCATAGCCAGAATTCGATAAATAAATCAAAATAAGATAAATTGTTGTTCACAAAATGTCGCCGATACCCGAGCGACATACACCCGTGCTCGTGGGGAAACGAGATTAGAATGAAGAGAATCTTCCCACGATATCCAACTTCATGGGCGCACTATATGCCATAATAGGCAGTACCAAAGAGTCATAACTCCGATAGCTTTTGGGCTTTACCAAATAGCTACCCATTAAAATTGATCGTAGTTTTTGGGCTTTATACCAAATAACTATCATTCAAATCTAGTCAAATCATTCATAAATATATTCCAAATAATAATAATATTTTAATGGACGTATCACAACAAAATTCCACCAAGAGGCGTACACGATGCTATTTATTTTAACGCATATCCACTCTTAATCATATCCATTTTAAAATAATAATTTATTTAAGAGACAAATAAATTATAAAATATAACGCCTAGTCATAGCACAAAATTAGAGTTTAAAACCACCTACCCTCGTAAGGCCTTCACTCATAGTCGGCTTATATAAGGTGGACGACACCTCCCCTTGCGCAGATATAATCTCCTTATTTGGCTAGGGTGTAGCAGGCAGAACCTCCCCTAGCGTTGGGATAGTTTCCTCGTCTAGTTCGGGTGAGGCTGGCAGAACCTCCCCTAACGTGAGGATAGTCTCTTCGTCTAGCTCGAGTGAAGTGGGTAGAACCTCCCCTAGCGCTGGGACAGTCTCCTTATCTGGCTTGGGTAAGGCAGGTAGAGCATCCCCTAGAGCGAGGATAGTCTCCTTGTTTCCAGCCCGAGGGTTGTGGACAGGGCCTTCTCTTACCTTGGGTCATTCCCACCTTTTAGAGAGGCTATCTCAAAAAATGGACTATCTCACGACATCGGGCACCCTCGATTCAAGTAAGTTCAATTTTTGAACAAGTAAAAACAGGTGATTAACAGTGAAGAAATGTGCGTTAAACTTAAAAATGCGCATTATATAAAGCAAATGACAAGAGGAAGGAGCAGGGCAGATTGCACCTCCCCATTCCCTCCCTTTTATAGCCTTAAGGGCTTCCTAGATGCATGATACATGTTGTGCATCCGGTGACTGTAGGAGTATGAATGGCTCCTGCAATCAAATGTCAAGCTAGCCACAGGTTAGCCTACAGCTAGCTGCTAGCCTACAATTACTGCCCATTGCAGTAGTTGAAACTGCCATAGTGGGCAGTAAAGACTAACACAACACGCTGACGCATTGTGTCTAAGCTGACACTCGAGCTGATGAAAAAAAAATATTTTTTAAATATTTTTTAAAATTTTTATTTTTTAAATTAAAATAAAAATTCAAACTTTAAACAGGCGTAACTCCCTACCCCGAACTTAGAATCCCGTGTTCTTGGTATTGTTAGACTCGTATCGACAAGCTCTTCTAAACAAGACCATACAAGGGCATGTTTTCTAGCAAATTTAAAGTGGGCCTTGCCTATGACAAGCTTCCCAATGCCATAGTCTACTATCCCGGTGTCCGTTTGACACGTTCTTTAGCTCGATACGTTTGTCTTGCTGAGCCCTATCAAATGTCTTAAGGCTTCTCTGAACGAATTAAGCTCAAAATAGTCTAATTTAAAGAAAATTCATTAATGGGCCTTAAAACTCGTTAATGAGCCTAAACACTCGAGTTTCAAAACATTGAAATTCTGGGATGTAATAGTTCCCCTCCTGGAGCTTTGGACCCTTCTTCTCACCGAGGCGGTGACACTCTCTCGTGCCCTTGCTGCCCCCACCGTGGGCTTGCCCCCTTGCAACAACCCTTGCTACCCTCCACTCATGGAGCCCCTCTCCTCCGGTCAGTGGCGCACCTGCTGCCCCCTATGGCACTACCCCTGGCCCTGCCTGTGACTCTCCCTCCGGCCCCTCCTAGCACTGCCCCTGCCTCCGGCCACTCATAGTGTCACGCCCCAACGATGCCCGACCCGAGCCGAACCTGGTCCAAGGGCCGGTCAAGCGCGCGGGGGCGACAAAGTGAAAATTGAGAAACGATCTAGCGGAAGACTTAACCCTAACCACAGGCGATTAACAGAAAATACGGAGTGCGCACAATCCTTTGAGCAAGAGTAAATAAAAAGGGAAGAAAAAGATGTTGCTTATCACAAAGTAAACAACAATCTCAAACCCACAAGCTTAGTTAAGTAAAGCCCACACCGACTCAAAATAAGTCATAAGCATCACAACTGTAAAATATGACATAAATCCAAAACAAGAACCCTACACAAAGGTTCTAACATAAAGCATGAAACAAACGAAAGTAAGTCACACAACAATCTCCATCATCACACCCAAGCTATCTCTGACCTTTCCTCAAAGAGGCAATCCTGTCCGTCTGCGTATCACACCACGCAGCCCCAAATCAAAACACAAAAAGAGGGGTGAGTTTAACAAACTCAGCAATGGTTTTAATATCACTAACAACATCGAAAATACAATTGCATGGCGATATAATCTTTCAAATCAACGATGTATAAGGTGTATCATTTTCTGATCACATATTCACATCACTTAAAAACTGCATCATAATGCATAATTCAACCTGCATGGATGTATCTCTAACATACATATTCCCACATGCATAGTATCAAATCAAACTGCATGGATGTATCTCAAACATACATATTCCCACATGCATTATTTCACAATTCAACCTGCATGGATGTATCTCTAACATACATATTCCACATGCATAACATCAAAAGTAACATGCATGGATGTGTCTCTAACATACATATTCCACATACATCACATCAACCTGCATGGATGTATCTCTAACATACATATTCCCACATGCATAATGTCATCACAATCAACCTGCATGGATGTATCTCTAACATACATATTCCACATGCATAACATCAAAATCAACATGCATGGATATATCTCTAACATACATATTCCACATGCATAACATCAAAATCAACCTCCATCAAGGAGTAACCACACAATAATGTCACACAGACGGGAGCATAGACAAGGCCACGAAGGCGTGTCATGGTCCAAAATTCTACACAAAAATTCAAGAAAGATCGGGGTTGTCAATCCCTAATACTGCTCGCCCTGGACGATCCTGACCAAGGATATCCCATTCTCACACAGAGAACCCTAAAACACGTGGTAGCGGGGTGCACACGGCATACCACACTGGATTCTCAGGGTCCAGATGACACACACATAATAACATTCTCACAATCCGTAAGACAAGTACACAACTCGTCCCCACATCATTCCATTTAATTAGACTCAACCCGGGGAGTGCACTCGTTCCACATAGGAACTTCAAATCGTTCCACACAGGAACTTCCAATCAAAATATGTCCTTTCAGACCAATCAACTTGCGATTAATCTATGACCAATTAACCCGGCACACAATTTCATCACATTGTATCCAATCGGTCAAATTCGATTAACCACGATGAAGCCTCAATTGGAAATCCATTTGCATGATGCGTGCAGCATGGTACATGCGTGGGCAAAACATACATGAGTCCTAATCCATGATAAGTGCTCTCACCAGCCCCTAATGCATCATTCACTCTCCCTCCTAAGCTCCACCTTCTCCATCAAAGACCTTGGTGACCTCCACCATTTTCTTAGCATTGAAGTCACTCACACCTCCAAAAGCCTCTTCCTCTCTCAACCTCAATATGCCCTTGATTTCCTTGCTCATGCTTCCATGTCCCAATGCAAGGAATCCCCTACCCCCACCACCTACAAGTGACCTCCCCACAATCTTATGACCCACCCTTTCCTGACCTGTCTCACTATAAAAGCATTGTTGGAGCCTTACAATACCTCACCTCCACTCGTCACAGCCTTGCCTATGCTGTCAACTACGTATGCCAACATATGCACAACCCCTCCACCTCTCACTACCTAACCATCAAAAAAGTCCTTCGCTACCTCAAATGTACCTTCACTCATGGGCTCCTCCTCTAACCCGGTGACTTCACCCTCTGTGCCTTCTCTGACTCTAATTGGGCCGGTGACCCCATCAATCGTCGATCCATCTCCAGCTACTGCCTCTACCTGGGTCTCAACCCCATCCTATGGAAGTCTAAAAAGCAAGACACGGTGTCCCACTCCTCTACCGAAGCCAAATATCGGCTCTCTCTAGCACAACCACTAAGATTACTTGGACTCGCATGGTCCTCACCTTCCTTGGAGTATTCATCCCCTCCACTCCCATCCTATGGTGTGACAACAAGTTAGTAATTTCTCTCTCGACCAACCTCGCGTTCTATATTAGGACAAAGCACATGGAACTTGATCATCACTATGCTTGCAAGTAGGTTTTAGCCGGCAAGATGGAAGTCCTTCACACTCCCTCTGCTCAACAGGTGGCCGATGTCCTCACTAAGCCTCTCTCCATCGAGTAGTTTCAGCATTTACACTCCAAACTCATGGTTCTACCCCCACCATGAGTTTGTTGGGGGCTCTTAAGGCCACCTCAGCACTTACCACCATGGCAATCTGAGTACATGCCTCCAATGCCACATCATGGATCCTAGGATTGTCCTTTTCTTGCCATCTTCTCCATGCACTTGTCATTCTCCTATTGTACCTCATTCTTTTGTCCTTTACCTAAATGGGGGAATGTATGTATTTATATATAACTATATACAACAATAGAAAATATTCTTTCGCCATTTGTTATTAGTTTGGTATAGAATTTTGGTAAGATTTAATTGATTCCGCCTTAATTTCAATTAGAATTATATAGAAATCCTAGTTGGGTGTGGGTGCAAAAGGTGGACAAAATTAAAAAAATTTCCTAAAAATTGATTCAGGCAATTTTCATTTGGAATTGAGGAAATCACCTCAGTGATTTTGTTGATTATGGCTTCTAGCCTCATGTTTTAGAAATTATGTTATTTTTTTAATTATTACCTCTTATATTAATGTGAGTTTTGATAAGCGTATCATATAGGTGGGGTTATATTAAAAGTTTGAAATTACTTATCCATGCGGGATCTTATTTGATAAGTTTAAAATTTAAAAGTGTAATAATATTAAGAACGTGCATATTTAAGTTTAGGAGAGAGATCTGTATTAATTTAGAGTTTTAAAAATAGGTTTTATGTGGCATCTAAATTTATTTTTAAAAAAATTATTGCTAACTATAATTCTCATTCTACAACGGTAAATTTTTAGAATTATTTCCAAAAGATTATACTTTTGTTTTTGAAAAATTTCATGCCCAAAGAACCCCTTACATTCAATGCACATAAGTTCAGCAACTTGGTTACAATTATGAACTGGAAAAACATTTTGCAACAGCCTAAAATACTTCATATTTATTTTTTCTCTTAAAACATTTGCCTCAAATTGTTTAATGTGTTTTGATTCCATGGGCAGATTTCATGCTTTTCCCCAAATCTATATGACCACGCTCTGTGCAAAGCCTAATTGCAATCATGAACAAGGCATCGGATCAAAGAGATGGGCTTCTTGTTCTTTAAATGCGTCCAGCTTAACCGGGCATTGTACTCTAGCCCTATGGCCATGTTACATAGGGCTCCAAATATAATATATAAAGAAATAGTAATATTCATACAACAAAAATTACCACATGAGTTTTGTTAGACTTAACAAGTACGCTTCACACAAAGTTCACGTGAGCTCATTTATACATCCAACCAAAACTCAGTTGAATGTTTTTGTTCGGTATTTTTGTTATATAGATATCATTTTCCTATAAAGAGGGAGGGTAATTCACTATTAGTTACCCTCTTATGTACCATGTTCAAAACCCTATATAAATTAGTCAAGATGACATATTTGTTGTCCCTTTTAGAGAAACTACAAGTAAAATTTATGAAATAGGGTACATAAGAACATGCAATCACCCACAGTAGTTCCTAAAGGGAGAAACAAGAAGCTGTGTTTTACAATATCACTAAGCAATCAAATTGATTTAGGAAACAATTTTTAATGCATGGTTTGAAATTCTTACAATGATGATTTTGATGATCTTCTTAACAATAACAGAATTCAACCACTCTGTACATCCTCAACAATTTCTTAGATAAAATGAATATTTCTTTCTTTGTCGACGTACATCATCAGCTCGCCAACATTTTATTACAATAACCATGCATCCTAATGTCCAGGGCCTTTGGGGCTCGGACCAGAATCTAGTCGGCTAAGCCAACAGTCCATGAACGACCTTGCCTTGTTGTAAATGGAAGGATACGCTGCCAGATGATTTTCACAGGCAAAATCCTGGGGCAGAACCCTTGGGGCTTCTACAGTCTCCACCCCAATAATGGCTACGCAGATGACGATGAGAATGGCCACCGCTCGCCGGAACTCCATCGGCGCAAGATTTTCAAGGACAAAGATGCCGGAAGAAAAGAAGTGGGAAGAGCTTGTAGTTGCCGGGGAATGAAGTTTATGAAGTGAGGAATAGAATGTGAATGGTTGTTGGCAATGTGGTAGCTAGTATTTATAGATGGTTGCTGGAGTTGTCTTGGAGGGTCTAGCCAGCCTCATTTGATTCTACGTCCATGGACATTTGTAGTGTTTAATCTGATTTCTTTGGTTTGGATATGTACAGTATTTATTCAACGGGTTCCTGTTGACCAGGGATTTTTGAACGAGTCATGCTGGCTGAAGTAAAATTTGCAAGTCAAACATATAAGCTTTGCTTAGCATTCAGTGAGGAATTTCTGTTTTCTGGTGAATTTGATCTGCAAAATTGCTTCTTATAAGGATAAATATTTTGAAACATGATAAATTGGACAAGTTAATATGCCATCAACATAAATTAAAAATTATGTATATAATTTAATAGTATCTTATTGACCTGGGAATTCTGAACAAGTCATGCAGGCTGTGAAGTAAGGGCACTGCCATGGTGGGTTTGAATACTAAACGCACAGGCGTTGATTAGTACTTGGAGAATATTGGTTGAATGCAAATTTTGCACCTTGGAGCCAACAACCCTATTCAATTTTGATCAAAATTGGGCAAGTAAGGAAATTTATTCTGCAAATTTGTTGGTGGTTGACTCTGCATTAAGAGCCCAATTAGTCTCGTCCAAGGTCAGAAATACTGAATTTGACTGCTCATAAATTGGAGTTATTGACTGGACCAGCTAAGAGTATTAATGAAAGCAACAAGCGAAGACGTTGAGCAACAGCATGGATGCCACCTGAAGGTGCTGGGGGATTTGTATGGACACTTGACCGGTTTGGGTTTACTACGAAATAAACGAGGATAATCATCAATTTAATTCCTTTGTAAATTTTGTTAGCAGAGTATTCCCTATTAATTAAGACGCGTTGAGCGATTGTTTGGATTCGATAACTCCAACCAGAAAATCTAAGGACGCGGAGAATGAATGGAAGCTGGACGGATACTCTGAATCAGGAAGTTTCCTTGCTTTTTTGGTTTGGAATTGAAGGGAGACTGAAGCCATGCGGACAGAATGATGCTGCCATTTTGTCATCAAAATTTTAGGGTGCATCCGCTGTTTCACATTAACTTGTTCAATACTATCTTATTCAATGTATTTTTACGCTGGGCTCACCGTCAATGCATAGTTGCATTATCAGGCTGTGGAACTTTACCTGTGGTTATGCCCGTGAAGCTTCACTTTACATCTCTGCATATAAACCTGTGTCCAAAAAAGGGATTAAGATCTTGAGAACGCTTTTAGAGTAATGCTACGTTGGCATTAGGTTTCACACGTGATAAACCTATTTTATCATCCAGAAAATTAGTTGAGTAGTAGGGCCTTAAAAAGTGGGCAATGGTGTTCGGAGGATGAAGCTCATATGAAATCCTCAAGTTATTGAAATATTTTTTGTATTTTAAAGCCTAAAAAGTGACATGTTAAAAAACTTTAATCTCAACGAACCCACTTTAACAACCGATCATATACTTTTGTGATCAAAGAATATAAAAACAAGTTTTATGAATCATATAAAAATTCAATTTAAATTTATCAAAGAATTGTGATCAAACTTTAGGTTAAGTTCAAACTTTGGGCCCCATCTATTTAAGTACTTCAGGTGGTCCCCAGTCCATGCGAGCATTACATATGGAAGCAACTAATATTTTTATTTTTCTCTCCTTTTCATTATCAATGTTCAGTTCTTACCTAAGCTATGCAGCTTCTTTTTATATGAGTTATTTATTTAATTTTTTTTATTCAAAGATTGATTTTATTATCCAATAATATAATCATATATAACTCACATAAAAAATTTTGATTGAAGTTTCAATGGCGTATAGAAACATCATGTTAGAAATTGAATTTGTGGTTAGGTCCCACGTTCTTTCAAAGAATTTACCAAGTACGGTCTTCTTCTCTCCCACTTGCAAGTAAATTAATATTTTTCAACATTGTGACTTAAAATTTTACCTCAACATAACTACAAACTAGAATGAGTAGACCCAAAAACTAGCAGAATCACATGTGCTACTCTATCATACGGCGGAGCAGAATACACAACAGAGCATATTGGATCTTATTAGATCCCATTAGACCATATCAGATTTTATCTGACCATAACCGATTATATCATATCAGATCAGAGCATATCAGATCATAACAAAGCATTGTAGAGCAAATCGAATTACAACAGTATATCAAAGCAAATCGAATAAGAACATATCAGCATATATCACATCATAGCAAATTATATATCTTAATTAGCATATTAATAATACTAAGTAAGATGTACATACATATAAATCATATTAAAACAGAATGTCATAAACGCTTATTCCCCTATAATTCTAGAAGTAACGACATTCGAAATTGCTCGTTTCCTAAGAGCATCCTCCCTTTCAGGTCCGAAGATGGAGGACAAAACCTCCTCTAGCTCCATAACATCTTTATCATTACGTCTCAAGGCGGCAGACATACACTCCCTTTGACTTGGAACATTTCCCTCGTTGTAGCCCGCAAAGGACATAACCTCCCCTTAACTTGGGGCACTTCACATTTCCCATGCCCATAGATGGTGGGCAGAACCTCCCCTATGTGGAGATATTTTTTTCTCAATGTGCCAATAGGCGACGGAAAGACATTCCCCTTACCCGGAGACTTTTTTCTTTTTTCGTGCTCGTAAGTTGCGGACAACACCTCCCCTTAACCTGAGGATGTATATCACACTACATGGCCCTTCGGTGGAGGACAGAGTCTCCCTTACTCATGGCCACTTCCCTCATTGCGGCCCGACGACAGAGGACAAAGCCTCTTACTCTGGGCCACTTCTCTCTCTTCATGCTTGAGGGTGACAGGTAGAGTCTCCTCTTTCCATGGGGCGTTTCTCCCTTATGGAGTTGCTAACTCGAGGAATGGACACTTCCATTGCATGGAACACCCTCACATTAGCTAAGAATACCTTTTTAACAAAAGAAAATAGACTCAGAATGACCTTATAAACTCTCTCAGAAGTTTAAATGAAAATCGGAATTTATAGGAGAATGTGTGTGAGCGTACGACGGAATTGGGGTATGCACGCACATATGTGTGCCATGTGGCACACTATCATTTGACCGCATGAATGGACGGTGTGTCTAACATGTTCATTGCGCACAGCCCCGATCACGTGGCCTCGTGTTACGTGAAGGGCTCCGATGTGCGTCCCATGCTTAGTTGGCGATCACGCGGCCCCGTGTTATGCGGACGGCCACGATTGCACAGCACGTCGATGGCTCAGCTCAGCTCGCTTATATCATCCATTTTGTCTTTTATTCAATATTCTATTATTAATTTATTCAAATACTTCAAAATGTGATAACTTCTTACCCGAAGTCAGAATCGCGCATTATTGAAACTGATGGACTAGTATTAACGAGTCATTCGAAACTAAACCCGACATTGGCAAGTTATTCTGTACTTTATATGTGGGTCCCGCCATATGGCACACTTCTTGACATCATAACTTTCACTTTCGATCTCTGTTTCGCGTGTTCATCGGTTTGTTACGCTCGTTATTTCGAGCTCTACTTATATATACTAGGATTTTATTCCTTAAAACCCCTTAAAGTTTAACTAAAATTATATAATTACCCCTAACCCTCCGAGTTAAGCATAATTGGAACATGGGGTGTTGCAACTATGTAAAGAGGATAAGTATGGAATGTAATTAAAGATGTGAGCAACATCTATTACAAATCAATTAAGACTTAATTAAGATTACATGGAGGTTTAATTAAATTTTATGGGTAGTTTAGGAATGACAAATAAATTTTATGGGGTAATTTAGTCAAACATAAAAGGTTATATCTTACTTAGTTGGCTTCTTTTAATATAGTATGATTAGGTTGTCGTGTTTGGATTGGGAATTTAGCTAAATTGGAATGTAAATTTTACATAATTAATTTCAACAAAATGGAATAGAATCAAAATTATGTTTTATAATAGTAAACAATATTCTTATTCCACTTTCTTCACACCAAAGCCATACTTAGCATTTGCTTTGACTGAGAAAAATGGATCTTGCTCTTGTCAGGTAATGATAAGTGTGAAATATATATATTAAAATACTTTTTTACCTTATTTGCTAGTATAGTATTAGGTTAATTTAAGATTTTTATTTATATTAAGATAGATATTAGTAGTTTAAGCATATATTTAAATTAAGTCAAGATTTTATTTTAATTTGCACTACACATCTAAAATATATATTTTTTATGTTTTTGTAGGTAAGTTGTGCTTCTTAAGACCCTTAGACGATGTGCAAAATATTTAGAAACACTTAACATGCTTTAATGTGATTTGGACAACTTTTCGAAGTCACAAACAAGTTGAAAATTAATATAGACGTGAATAAAAAAGCTTAATGAACATAGCAAAAAAGTGGATAGGAATCTGAACTGTTTAGTGAACAGACTTAGTTTCCTGGACAAAACTTGGATATGAAACTGAATAGATTTGTCCAAATTGCAAAAATAGTGTATCTATTCTAACGAACAGCTAGAGCGTTCGAACAACATTACATGCAGTTTCTTATTTTAAGCCAATTTTAAATTATTTTCATACTAGAACTTCTCTTATGACTCTTATGCTTACATGACTTTATTTGTCACAAATGGATTATGTTTAATGCATATTAAGAATGATTAGAGTAGGTTTCCATATGCTTATATTTATTAAACATTGCTCATATATATATCATGTTGCATACATCATAAAAATGATTTGTTAAGTCACAATTAATCTTGTTTAACTACGATTAACTGTTTAGGTGCCATTATTTTTTGGATTAGTGGTATCAGAGATTAACCACCAATTTTACCTCCTTTGAGGGTTGGTCCTTTGGTCCTATGGGCCGGTTTTGCGGCTCCTTGAGGGCGTATTTCCTCCCTGAGTGAGAAGAACAAATTTGTTATAATATGATAACTGTTGTGACTCTCTAGACTTGAGAATTTAGGCTAGTTTATCCACAAACACTGGTTTACTAGGAGGTAATTTCCTAGTTAGGATTTACCCAAATTGCACCAGTCTTATGTTAAGAATTTAGACTTTTTTTCTAGGATTTCCATGGTGAGCAACTGCTCCAATCTTCCTTTAGGAATTTGGATTTCCTTTCTAGAATTTTAAGGGTGAACAATTGCTTCAGTCTTCCTTTAAGAATTCTGACTTCCTTTCTAGGATTTCCAGGGTGACAGGTCTGCTCCAGCTTCTACCAAGGTGAACAAGTTTATTTTCCCTATTGTGAGACATTCATCACTATATTATGTATGCATATAGATTATAATGCTCATTGACACAAGTTATATAAGAACAATAATGCTTGTATTTACGTATTTTGCGTATGAAATTATTATACTTGAATATGCAGGATGAATGTGGATTGTTATACTTGAATATGCAGGGTGTGAATAGAATGATAATACTTGTTCATGTAGGATATGAATGGGCTATGAAATTGAATGAATGCATAGGTTGTGCATATGTGATTGAGCCTATGATGCACAGGTTTATGTGAAGGATGTGTGATGCATGAATAAAATAATTCTCATAGAATGAATATTTTTGGTGTTAGCATGAGATTTTGTTTTAATTAAAAACCCTTATTGAGTTAAACTCACCCCTCTTTTGTTTGTGATTTTGTTTTGGGGTTGTTTGTTATGTCAGGTAGATTCTCATGATATATTGTATCACGAGCTCGAGGATGAGTAGATACACTTATGAGAGATTGGGCTAATTACTTTATCATGTTTAAACTTATGTCAAGATTATGTTAATGTTGTAACATATTATTTTCATGTTATAGATAGCCTGTGATGACTTTAGACATGATGTAGATTAAGGGCTTGTGACTATATTCATTATAAGATGATGTAGGTGGTGTGTTGGACTAAGATTAGTAATTAATCTCTTTTACTGTTCATTATTTACTTTTGCACAAAGGGCACGTGTTGTGTACTTCGATTCAACCCAAGATGGATTAGTCTTCCTCTTCGTTGTGCCTTGTCTCACCTTCTTGGACTGGGTTTGGGTCAAAGGGGGTGTGGCGGGGCATGACAGTTGTTAATGCCCCAATAGGACTAGTTGCTAAATTCGATGACAATCTAGCTATGTTAGTTAATGACATTCATTCTATGTTTCATCAATCCTTGGAAAAATAATCGCCTTGAGGACAAGTTGCTGCAAAAACAGTGGTGGAATGTTATGATCCTAGATTTAGTCTCCTACTTATTGTTGTGATTCTTAAATTAATTAATAATTAGAATTCTTATTTAGTTAGGATTGGATTAAGGATAGTTTCTTTGTCCCATTTGAATTAGTTTAGATTTTCTCTATATATTATATAATTCATAGAAGATTTTTTATTGATAAAGTCATATTCAAAAGTTTAGATTAATTTTAGTTGTCTCCGAGTTCTTCTTCTCTTCTATTCCTCTCAAATTCCTTGCGTAGACCCCTTAGTCTACAACATACCCTTTACCTATTGAGCAAATGGGTAAGTAATGGGTAAACAACCAATCAAATAATAAACAAATAAAATAATAAATAATAAAAATAAACTAAATAATATATATTTCTTAAAAGCCTATCCATTGTATATCTATATAAGTCCATTTTAATAACAAGCTTAATTCATATTTATAATGATCTAGATCACTTAGCATTGTTTAATTATGTCAAAGCCAACTTATTAAGAATCTTATTTAATAAAAGCACAAATTGTTTCATAGACAAGACATTCTCATTGAGGGCAACGCAGCATCCGTAATTGTATAATTGTTAAGATTGTCCATAAGCTTCAACATATAAGTAGTAACTATGTCACTTTCATATAAAGACACCTCTTTGAAAGGATTTATGACAACTAATATAAAGTTGACTTTAGTCTACAACAAAAGAATATAACACATAAATAAAAAATTTACAAAAGTTAAAATATTAATAGGATTTTACTAGAAAATATAAACCTTATGGCAAGAATATATGTATCTAAAATAGGTAACATGGGCCAAATAAGAGCAAATGGCTAAATTTATAGGTAATTATATATTAAATTTAGATAATGAGTAAGCTATTTATATAACAAGTAATGCTAATTTTACGTCAAAAACCCATCACTATTGAGGAATAGTGATGGGCTAATAAAATATACTTTTTAAAGTATATTTTTTAACATAAAAGAAATAAATTTTTTATATAACTCAAATAATAAATACTATATATTTTATCTTTTACCTGTTTATTACTCACCTGACCGTAAATTTCGGGCTGTCTGGTGAGTCCTGCACATTGACAGCCCTTTAGAGTCGGGACAAACTCAAAAGTACTAGAAAAAACCGAGCTGAAGATAAGAAAAATCGTTAGATAAATTTTTATTCCCGGTCGGTCCCTACCGACGGCTGAAAATAGACCACAGGTCCCGCGGGTCCCACTAAATCAACGATCCAAACTTCCCCGAGGTAAGACGGCCGGCTGGAAATTGGAAGCCCTAGCAAAACCCCTCTTCTCCCGCAATTCCTGGAATCTCTCCTCCGAAACACGGCGGGAACAATGGCCTCCCTCCCTCTCCTCCGCGCCTCCCTCCTCCCTCCCCCTCTCCGCCTTTCCCGCCCGGACCTCCCCCTCCGCCGCTCCCTTGTCTCCTCCTCCCCCGCTTATAAGCCGCGCGCCGTCCCCCGGGCCTCCTACCGACCCGCCACCACCCCCGTCGGCGACCGCCTCGTCTCCGCCGCCTCCTACTTCCTCCCTTTCTTCAACGGCGTCCAGTTCGGCCGCTTCCTCTTCTCTCGCTACCCCGCCCTCGCCCACGCCTTCGAGCCCCTGTTCCCCCTCATGTCGGTCTACCGCTCCCTCCCCTACGCCAGCTTCGTCGCTTTCTTCGCCCTCTACCTTGGCGTTGTCCGCAACCCCTCCTTCAGCCGCTACGTCCGCTTCAACGCCATGCAGGCTGTCGTTCTCGAGGTCCTGCTGTCCATCCCGCTCCTAATCCAGAGGATCCTCAACCCCAGCTCCGGGCTGGGGATCCGGCTGGTCGTCATGGGCTACAATTTCATCTTCGTGTTCGTCGTCACCTGCTTCGTCTACAGCGTCGCGTCTTGCATACTGGGGAAAACGCCTTACTTGCCGATCGTTGCCACCGCCGCCGATAGACAGTTGTAAGAAAAAAAAGCTGCCTTTTTTTGTTTTTTTTCTGTTTTTTTTTGTACTGCGTGTACTTTCTAAGAAATGGATATTGAAGTGTTTAGTGACCTACCTCGTCCACTTCGTTTCGATTCCAGTGTACATATGCTTCAAGAAACGTAATCCTTCTAGTCTTGAAAATTTTGAGATTGATTGAAATTGTGATCCACTTTGCTACTGTGATTTCTTTGACGCTGTCACTGTAATGGCGTGATGATTCACATTTTTGTATGCTAAGTAATTAATTCTTTCGTAGATTAGATTGTGAGTTTGCTAGCTCATGAATATTCAAATGACCTGAAAGCAAATGGATGGAGCTGGTTGTGGTTGTGAGTTGGAACCTGGTTAGTGTTGCTGCTATTGTCACTCACTTCAGTTTACCTACGGCGTATCAAGTGCTTGATCTTCTACTTTTTACTGTATGCTTCATGGTCTTCTATTGTGAGATTCTTACTCCCCGAATTCGAGTACTTTGCTCAAAGAAAGTGGAAGTGGAGGAATTGAATTCTGAAACTATGTTGTGTTAAGTGAAGAGTAAACTTCCTCGCAGCTTTGTGCGATTGAAGACGGCTGAAAACAGCTGTCTGCCAATGTAATTATCATTTATCTTGGTGTGTTATAACACAATCAGTGATCAGGACTCGATATGATTAAGAGCATTAGCTGGGGTGGAAGGCATATTAAGTTTTCCTGTTTTGGTCAAGGAAGAAATAAGAAAGCTTTTGTTACCAGAAAAATTGGTTCTAAACGAATATTCTACCTTCAGGTGAAACTTGAGGTAAATGTTACCGGTATGAGTTGTTATTGGCACTAGCTACGAAGCACAGAACGGAGGAGCAAATTACATACAATTCAAAATTCTTTAACGCTGTGACTACAAGAAAACTAGAGCAATGTCATCACCTTTTCCATGTTTTGGGCTTCGGAGTTCAACCTTGCATTATGAAGCGGATTGGATCATGCACTAACTATCTTTATAACAGATGTCCCCAAGTTGAGAATTACAAGACGTAGCTAGGCTCAGAAAAGGAAAAGAAAGGAATGGCAACAACGTCCCATTGCAACAAGCTTTGACAAGGCAAAGCAATCAATCAAAGGGAACAAAGTCCCGAGTCATATCTGCTCCTATGCTTTCTGTAAGCTTGGTCCGCCTTCTGCTCAATTAAATTGCGTAACTGTTGTTCACTAAACATATAGAAGGACAGAATCCATTTGAATTTCTTGACTTCTAAGCTGGTTTAAATATTTGGCAGGCTTAGGCTTCAGCTATGTCTCTAATCCCCAACTACCTTATTTTTTCCTTAAAGGTATGTCAACTCTGGAAAGTTATTGCAAACAGTGTGTTTTTTAGGCAATTCTGAAAAAGAACTGTTCTTCTTGGGCATATTGCAGCCCTATTAAGGTTATTATTGTTCCATGTTCAGGGCCTAAGAAATAAGAATCTTGGCTACATGTACTCGTCTCTCTGTTGCTTCCCTTCCAGCCTTCCCCTCTTCTCCTCTCCTCTCCTCTCCTTTTCCTTTCTTGTTGTTTGGGATACATCTCCTTTACCCATCCCCTCAATTTCAAACCTTCCATCACCGTTGCAGCACACCCACCCCATTGGTTATTGGGTGACCATAGCTGCCGAGGGTGTCCCCCTGTTTCTCTTGGGAAGTTGCCAACTTCCTTCTCTGCTAAGGGCAAGCTTCGGCTTTAGTCTAAGCTCATTTGCTTCGGACTGTGTCCTTTGTAGCGTCGCCTCTAAGGTCATTTGCTTCTGACTAATGGCTTTGCAGGCTTTAAGAATCGCCATTAAAGCCGCTGGAACGGTGTTTCTGTTATGCATTTTATTCGTTGGTGATGCACCCGGCTTCCCCTAGCCACCTCTACTCCGGACTCCCTGTGTCTGTATTTAACTTTTGAAAATAATTAATAGAGCTATTAATATTAAGATATACTATATTTTGGTTTAGTTTAGTAGATAAGGTTGTTATCTTAATAAAAGGAAAAAGAAAAAACCGCCCTCACTCCTCAGCGATTTTGCATTTGAATGACTTTGTCCATCACCTTTGAGAAGTCTTTCACCCTTGTTTTAGCCAGCAAATACCTTATAACCAAGTTTTCCAAAAGCTTAAACGGTTAAAAAAAATTATATTTGTTGTATATTCTAACACTCTCTATTATATATAAACATCCATCAAGTATAACACATAGAATATAAATAAAAAATAAATACCTCCAATGAAATTTATGTAAACTTGAGGTATGATGCCATATAAAAAAATCTAAAGTTTTTCAAAAACTCAAGCCTTTACAAAAATTTTATATATTTATTTTATATTCTAACACTCATAACGGAGTCGGTTAATATCTTAATTGAGTCCACCGCGGGTGGGCTGACTACGACTCGTATGATACATTATCACTCCATGTCAAGTATGAAATGCTAGTCCCCCAGACTTAGGTAAACAGCAGCAGCGACCCCAACAGCGTAGATTCCCATCACAGACCCAACCAGTCCCTTCCCGGACCGAGTCAGCGCTCCCAACCCGGCGATTCCCAAGATCCCAACCGGGATTCGCCGCGCCACCCGCTCCCGCGCGTTCGACACGACCACGTCCCCGAACAGGTCGACCGCGAACGCCTTGAATTCGACCCGGCTCAGGAACTCGGCCCCGCCCCCGACCGCGGCTCTGATCGCGCGGTCCACCTGGGCCCGGGTCGGCGGAGACGGGGCCCATCTCTTGACGAGTGGGACGGGACCCGCGGAGAGGACGAGATGCAGGCGGAGTACGGCGGCGGGGAGCTGGTACGGGAAGACTCCGGGGAAGGCGCGCTGGGCCAGGCCGAGGCAGTCGTCGTAGACGGCGTTGCAGGCTGCGTCGAAGTCGGGAGAGCTGGCGAGGATACAGGCTACCCTTTTTGAGGCGGAGAGGCCCATGACGGGGAGACGGGTCTGATGATATTTGTTTGGTTTTGGGCCGGTGGAGTCCGTGTGGGCTGTGCGAAGTCTCGCTTCCCCTGGCTGTTATCTCTATATTTGAGAGTACTGCGCTTGCCAGCGCCGATGGGTCCGTGGAGACGGGTCTGATATTTTTTTACATGACGTGACTGTCCTCTTGTCCATAAATCCAAATTTTTTTATTTATCAATTTTATTGTCTTTGTCATTTTGTTTGAATTGTGTAGACAAACATTGCAGCAACGTAGAGTAAAATACTGTAGCCAATTCGTTTTGTTTGTTTTTTCCTGCCAAAATCAAGCCCCCTCGATGGGAGGTGAGCGGCCTTTGATGGAGGAAGTATTTTGTATTTTCCCTATTAATATTGGACCTTTTATATATATATATATATATATATATATATATATATATATATATATATATATATATATATTTGAAATGATAGTGTGCATGCTAATGTACATTATCATCTTTTGTCCTTAAGTTATTTGAAATGATAGATAGAAAATCTCCCCACCCATTATGGGAGGGGGAGGGGCTACATCAGGGCATGGAAAAGGTGCCTGCTATTATGTAAAAAAAAATTAGGAATCCTACCCAAAACAAAATATATTGAAACACAAACATAGGCTAGTATATGTACAGTTAATCATTTAAAACGTTAGTCACAAGAAAACTACTACTCAGGTTTATACCTAACCTGATGACCACATTTTTAGTGGGGAAATAAAATATAAATTTAATAATTTTTTTGTTAAAATAAAATTAAAAAAAGCAGGTTATATTTGACTGAGAGGGAGCTAGAAACCAACTAGGGCTATCAATGGGTAACCATTTACCCGTTTTACCTGTTTGCCCGATTTAAAATTTGTGGGCGGGTAATTAGTAAATGGGTAATAGGTAAATAAGTGAGTAATTTTACCCACCTATTTATTATGCTGGTAGGGTATGGGTAACCTCTTATCTATACCTGTTACCCATTACCCATTATATGAATAATATATAAAGACATAATTGCATATTTTGCCCAAGGAGAATGTCTTGCATATGAAATATTTTGTACTTTTATTGTGAAACATTGGATAGGCTTTTAAAAATATATATAAATTTATAATGCAAACTTGTAATTAAGAAAATGTAAGAGAATGTGGTCAATCTTTTGTGTCTTCTTACGTTATGCTTGTTCCATAAAGTGTGTATCTTAAAGAGCAAATATAAATTTTATCTTTGATGAATTGTAATATGCAAGTGAATGATAAGCAAGGGGATTTTGTGTTGAGTAAGCAGCGATAATTTTATTTTTAGTTTTTTATGTCATGTTTTTGGTTTTGATAAGTATTCAGTTTTTACTTTGTTATAGCTGATCAGAAGAGTAAAGTTTATATATGTAACAAGATTAGTCTTATATCTTGTAGCATTTTGGTATGATGATCGAACGACTTTGGAGTAATAAAAATTATTTTAAAGTCTTGATTTTTTTATGTGTATATATAAGGTGTCAGATTCTTATTATATTATTTTTTTGTATAAAATGCAAGGTTTGTGTATGCAATATTGCTCATGTCCTTATTGAATTGAACTTGTGATACATTAGATAGGTTTTTAAAAATATAAATAATTTATAATAATTTATTATATAATATTTATTATTATTTATTGCTTATTGATCTGTTACCCGCCCATTTACCCGTTACCTGCCCATTTACCTAATACCCGCCCATTTACCCAATACCCGCCCATTTACCCAATGGGTAATGGGTGGTGGGTAGGGTATGAGTAATGAATAAGAAAATGGGTAATGGGTAGTGTATGGGTAAAATTTTTGGAAGTGGGTATGGATGTGGGTAAAGCTTTACCCGATCCATACCCTACCCATTTACACCCCTAAAACTAACTAGGGGAGGCAACATGAAGTATGAGAATTTAAAAAAAAAAAAACAACTCGTAGAAGGGAGGTTCCATATCTGCCAATTTATTTATCAAAAAAAATGTATTACACCTAAATTTATGGAGGATATAAACTAAAACCACAAAAAAAATACCATACAATTAAAACTACAATTATCAATTAACAAGAAAATTAAAACTACAATTATGAATTAATAATACAATTAAAACTGCAATCATCAAATTTTATAAATACTTAAACTCTTCAAAAAATAAAAACAAAGTACCTTTATTCCCTAAATTAAGATTAAAAAAAGGATGAATGTTTACCTAAAAGTGTTAATATATATTGAAAAGTATTAATAAAAAATAATTAATAATATATAACTTATAAATTTAATTAGTTAATTTAAAATATTGATGAATAATAAAAAGTGAACAAAAATAAGAATGAAATATTCAGAATCCAATGTGTTGATTTGGGTGTAGCCACTAGGGGTGTTAATGAGTTGAGCATTTGAGTTTTATATTATTTAGGCTTGAGCTTGAAAGATACAAAGTAATAATAAGATGAAATATTCAAAATCCAGTGTGTTGATTTGGGTGTAGCCACTAGGGGTGTTAATGAGTTGAGTATCATAAAGCTTTATATAATTTAAGATTGAGCTTAAGACTTTAATTTTGACTTTGAATTGAGTTGAGTTACTTTAACTTATGATCATTGATTGGTTTTATAATTGGTGGTCCAGAGGTAATTAGAGAAAAACATTACTAATACGAAGATGGCCTAAAAAGTGGTCCAATGTGTTAGGACCATAAAATTAAATGAACTAGTTTTAGTTAATTTTAATTTTGTAATTTAGATTATTAATACATGAAAGAGGGAGTAAAGTATTATAAAAAATGATTCTAGTTCTCATCAGACATATTATCTATTTCCTCTAAAAAAAGGCTTGAGATAGTTGTACCTAAAAAAAAAACAAAATTGACACATTTGATTAAAGAAATTCAAACTTGGGATACATGAAATCTATATATTATGTAATATATGCATGTATATATTTAAAAAAATAATAGACATAATGTAAGTTCAAAATTTTTTTGAGCTTTGAGCCAAGGAAAGTTGAACATAAGTATATTTTAACTTGACCAACTTCAAGTTCGAGCTCAAATAAAAGTCAAGTCAAGCTCTCACGTTTGAGCTTGTGCTAACACTCCTAGTAACCATGCTTCCAACCTTCAAGAATTTAAGAGACATCATTGGCAAAAAGAAAAGAAAAATATTTTCTTTCCCAGATTGCATAACCAATGGACATGTGAATGGGGAGAACATAAAAGTTATTAGATCTAGTTCCCCAGCTTCCCTCTTACTTTTCTAGGTGATGTAGTAGTCTCTTATTGTTAGTCAGCTAGCCTTAGGAATTAAAACTGATTTGGCTAAACAAGTCCAAATAAAAAAGGTTCTTTGGCTGCCACTATATTGATGAATGGAATGATAAAATAAAAAAATCTATGCTCTCTCTATCTCATATTAATAGCCGCAAAAATCAAATATAACTATTAATGTGGGGGAATAAAATTTATACTCCCTACTATTATGAGTCATTGATCAGAGTGCAATGAATGCCTTAGGATCATTTATTTTTAAGATCCATGGTACACGGGCCATCACGGCTATCACATATTAGAGATAGTATTATTAATGTCAGAATATACTAGTGTAATACTGTCGATGTAGGAAGAGCCAAAGAGAGTGACGTGACTCGCGCTAATGAGTTGGGTAGAAACAGTTTGTTTATTTTGCTTTATTAAAAAATAAATTTTTTAAAAAAATATTAAGTATAGCTCTTTCAAAAGAGTTAACATTAATGTTCATTTAATAAGAGTGAGACCTTGTCTGGTTTGGAAATGGAAAGGTGGGCAGCATTTAATAGGACTACTAGTCCCATGTATAAAAAATTATAGTTTGGCTCTATCTTTTTTCTTTTTCTTTTTGATGATTTAAAGTAAAATATATTTTTAGATGACTATACTTTTGAGATATAAAACTCATTAATATATGAAAGAGAATAAGTAGAATGTGGGGTGGCACATCTTTTTACCATGTTTAAATCAGAAAAAGCTTCTTAGCGAACCCTCTTCGCGAGAGAGGAGTTATAAGAAGAGCTCTCTAATAAATGAATTTTTTGGTCAATTTTAAAAGAATTATTATAAAAGTATTTTATTTACTAAAAAGGTTATTTTTGTATTAAATGACTTATTTAAATAAGATAAATACACAAATAATATTTTTAGGCTCTAAAAGTTACTTCCAGCCAAACATGCCCTCATCGTGGCGAAACACCCACCAGATAGAAAGCTATTAATGAAAATTACTAAAAAGTTACCTGAGGTGGAACTAAGTCCTTGAATTGAGACAATTGGAGGTTTAAGGCAAAAAATTTATTATTTATGAAAAAATTATTTAAAGTCCTTTAATTTATCTTAAGAGTTTTTTTTATATTGATTGGCTAAAAAGTATAATATTTTATATTCCTAAATTTTTACAAAAAAAAATGTCATCAAACTGGACTAACACAATATAACTTTTTTTGGATAAAAATATCCATGGCATGAGTTTGGGTTTTATCTTGTATAAAACTATCACAAAGTCATATTCACAAGCAGACGACATCACAGATTGGTGATTCATTCTTGAGAAGCCTTCATTCCGATTTTTGACCCATCTTATTGTTGATTTCGTTATTTGGAGCAATGAGAAGTATTTACACAACGTGAGTGGAGATTTTCTTACCCATCCGATCTTTGACTGCAAAAAAATTCTGATCGGTTTTTTCAGATATTAGGGTTTTTCTTGTTTTTGGAAGGAGATTTCAAAATGTTTTCTTGTTTCCATCGTTAGTTCTGTTTCATCTTATTTTTGAAAGGTGATTTTGAAAATTTCTACCCCAAAGCAAGTTTCGGCTATGTAGCGAGGCTATGTCTTATGTGATCCCGGTAAAGGAGTGACCTTTGGAGAAAATCACCGGCCGATCGAGGAGTTAATCCGGCTTGGATCAATTTTGTGGTAAGGTCTTTCTCAAAATCTACATTATATATTTGTATGCACGATTTTTGGTATTTCATATTTTAGAACACACAAAGTAGGTATTCGTAGTAGTTTATCGTGTTTTCAAGCATACGATAAATTATATATTGTGTGTTTGATAAGACGATAATCAATTTTCAAGTGTTGTGCTATCGTGGGTTCAATAATATGCTAATGTATATGTTGAGTCAATTCTAACATGACAAGTGATACACAATATTCAAGTGTTGTGCTATTGTCTTTGGGTGTTCATTATATCGTGTATCCGATAACACGATATATCAACTCAACGTATATAAGCAAGTTAGTTACATAATGTAAATCAACGCAATTATTGATTATGGTCATAGCCCATTATATATATATATATATATATATATATATATATATATCCAATTTTGCTGACGTAAAGCTAGAGTAATATAACAAATGATGGAATCAGTGAAGACATCAGGAAAGAAGAAGAAGATAATCTACAGGAGGAGACCAGGTATATGAATGAACAATTTACCCGCTAGACTCCGTCTATCAAAAGACCTTGATTGACAACCAGGATACAAGGCAATATTGGTGGAGATTGGGTTCTACCTAGTATATGAATACGAGCCCATCATCATCTCTAGGCCGCTTCTAGATGTTCTCATTGGTGAGTGCTAGGATGACTCACAAGAGGTGTTCAACATTAGAGACAAAATACTACCCCTTACGGTGGATGAAGTGGCAATGATAACGGGTTTGAGTGGAAAATGAAACCCATGTAAATTGGAAAATGACGAGTGGAAGGCTGCCCAAGGCAAGAGGCAATTCTTCAAGAAGTTCTTCAAGGGGAAGCAGTCAGAGAAGAATCTACTTGAGGAAATGTTGAAAGAAGTGGTTGTCAAAACATGGACTGTGTCAAACGAGGACTTAGCACGGTTGGCTATCGTACACATGGGGGCCCTAGTGTTTGTTATTCACATAGAGCAACAGATATGTATCCCTAGCTTTGTGTGATTAATAGATGACCTATCAGTTGTGGGGAGGTACAATTGGGCTAAGGCTGCTCATGATATGTTGATTAGAGGCATATCATTAGCCCACCAGAACATTATGAGTCGACAGGATGAGCACTCCGCCATCGCCGGAATTCTTGTTTGGGCTTCATTTGTGCTCCAAGTAAAGCTTGTATTATCAATAACACAATGAATTCGTTTAGTGTAGTACTAATGACACAATAAATTCTCCACACTCATGTATATTGTTGTTTCGCTCACATGATATCATGTCTATCGTGTTTACGAAAATACAATGTATAACACGCAAGTACAATTATCGTGTGATCGGAAGACAACTGATTACCATATCATGTATAGTGCATTACACGATAATGGCATATCGTGTAATCAATAACATGAGGAAGTAGTAAAGTGTGTTATACATAACACGATATACTTGTCATTCGTACATTACAAACTGGTTTGTTTTTTCTTGTCCACTAGGTATGGTTTTTTTAGCATACATTTATATGGGCTCCCAGTGGTCCTCCATGTAGCCCAAGGTGCTAGCGGTGGTGAGGGTTCACCCAACTATTGAGGAACGTGGAGAATGCCTCAAAACTTGACCCAAAAGACAAAAAGGAAAGGAAGAAGTTGTTTGTTCATCACCAGATGAGGAAGTGGTATGAGAAGGTGTTCATGCATCTGAAGCAAGATTCCCAAGTTATTCTCCAAATCACTCCAATTGTTGAAGAGGCCTACTTGACCGATGGCCAAGGGGTGGCCCTGAAAGTGAAGAAGGCGGGCACGCAAACAACGATTCATAAGACAATAAAACCCATCCAAGCCCACTACAGCCAGACATCAGGGCATTTACAGTCCGGCCAAGACATCAATTAATCCTTTGTCATGCTAGTTAATGTCATGAACGAGATTTGTGACATTGTTTTGTGTAGGGCATTTACCTTTATGAGGCATTTGAATCCTTGAAAGAGATTCAATCTTCAAGAAATCAATCCCAAAAATTAGGGTTTTGAGTTAAACATACTTGAAATTAACTAATAGACTCAAATCAACTTGAAAATAGATATATGTAGGATATCTTTTGGCTAAAAATGAAAATTACCTAATTAGGGTTCTAAATCGAAATTTTTATAAAAGAAAATCAAAAATAAAGATAGGGGAAATGAAGATAGAAGTGATTAAGACCAAAATCAAAATATTAAGGATGACTATGAGTAGAAAACACACATTAAGCAAAGTTTCTCATTCGAAAAATGGGTGTAAAACACTTCCTCCCTTCTAACACAGCCCTTCGACATTTGTTTAATAGACTAGGGTTTTCCTTATATAGGGTTTTGGGCTAGGTTTACAAAGTGTTGGGTTAAAAAATAAGTCAAAATGTCATTAGTGGCTAGGTATGTTTGGTCCAAAAATGAATGTAATTGCACCCAATCCCACTTAAATAAAATAATATCAGGTTAGACAGTCAAATGGGGTCGTATGCTGTCTAACATGAACATGGGGCCCATGGTAGGGTTCGCTCCCATAATTAAGAAAAAATTAGAATAAAATGCTAATTTTTTTTACCTACACGTTACTTCCTTTGTTTTGTTAGATCTCTCTAGGTCGTGAGGGAGAGATCACAAAGTCAAATTCCATTGGCTTATATGTGAGGGTGTGTAATTTTTTTATAATTAAAAATTATATAGAACTCAAAGGTAGGGAGAGTACTATTATACCCCTGCACTCGCCCGACTTGAGCCAAACCGGATTCAAGGGCTGGTCGAAGTGCAAGGGCAATGGAATTGATTTAATATAGCTAATAAAGACTTTAACCCCTTAATCGGGTGAATTTTACATACGGAGTCGTGCACCTTTAAACCAAAAGTCCGAAAGAGGACTTTAACTCTTAATTAGTCCAAAAGTCATAAACCTACATACTTAAAATCTTGAATCATCACACATGGCTAGAATAAAAAAATCTTAGACAGATCTAAGAACATAAGATATACACGAGTCTGAAACAAAAACCACCATACATAATGTTCTATAATCATAATAACATAAATCAGAAGACATAATAATGTCCAGAGGCATCCACGCCTAATTCCATGTTCTCCCCAACTGTTCCTCATATAGAGGATCCTGATTATCTGCATGTCATGCTATGGAACCCCAAAATAAGACACAGAAAGAGGGTGAGTAAAACATAGTAAGGTTTTATATGTCAAGAGAGTAAATCCAAATCATCATATATATTTCACCTAGAAATTGTTACATAACTCACATGCATTCATCATGATATATTAACATAATTTGTGCATGACTATTTATCACATACATATACTCATAAGATCATCCACATATCTCATGCATACCATTTTACATAGTATATCACAATATCATCTTATTCATGCTTCATTGTCAATGCATTCACTGATTCTGCATACCATTTCGCATAGTATATCACAATATCATCTTATTCGTGATACATTTCCACTGCATTCATTCAGCATGCATACTATTTCACATAGTATATCATAATAACATCTCATTTATGATTTATATTCATCGCATACATTCACCCCGCATAACAGTGTCTCAACACACTAATCCATAATTGTGCATATCAACCATAACCACATAAGTCATATAAACTTAATTATCCCTACACAACTTGTACGATCCGAGGCATAATATTATCTCATACACATGCATCATCAATAATGGTGAATATCTCTACGACGGTGAGGGAGCAATCATATCACCCGCCCTGGACGTAGTCCAATTTTCACGAAGGAAACCTAGGGTGTTTGGGGTAATCAACCCCTCTGCTCGCCTTGGACTATCCACAAAGGGAGGCCTGATTTCCTTATGGAAACCTAGAGCAGTCTGCTCGCCCTGGACAATCCTGGCCGGGAATGTCCGATCTCCTCAATAAGACCTATAATAGTATGTTCGTCTTGGACATATCCTGCAGTGGGGAGAGTCCAATTTCCACGAAGGAAACCTATAACATGTAGTAGCCGATGCATGAAGGCATACCACTCTGGATTCTCATGTCCAGATGATTAAATAAACAAATATCATCTGCATCAAAATGACTCAACTCAACCCGGACAAGATCTATATTTCACTTAGGAACTCAAATCGAAATCATGTCCTTCCAAACTAACCAATTTTTGATAAGACAGTGATTGATTAATCCGGCATGTAACCCACATTATTGCATCCAAACGATCAACTACGACTAATTTCTTTAAAGTCTCGATCGAAAATCTATTTTATGATACATGTAACATAGTACATAAATGGGAAATCTATACATAAATCCTAATTCATAAAAAGCGCTCGCATCAGCCCCTCATGTATCCTTTATAATCATAACATCAAGCATTATTATAATCATCCCTCACATATGTGTGTTACATAGGTAGAAATATTCAATTTCTAAGCATATGAATATGCCTTGTAAATAACACATCATCATACCACTACATGCTCATTAACATTTAATTATGGTTTTTACTGAAATCATAGGTGAAAACCATCGAAAAACACAATTCAAATCAATTATAACCTCATGTTAAACTTATATAAGCATATTCATACCACACTTCAAGCTAGATATGACATAATCATTTATTCATAATTTAATCATGATATGTGAAGACATATAATCTTATTCTCATGCTATAAACTTTTATGGAATCATACTAAAATATAATGAATCACTCAATCATGGATTCAATACAAAAATTTATAACATGTTCAACCGAATAACATAGAATTCACTTAACACTTAAGCATTCATCATAGCTTCCAACATCAATTTATACCATTCCACTAACTTATTATGGCATATATTACTCATCAAAGTCATAAGAAATGATACTCAAAAGTAAAACACTAAAATGAGCAAAATACACAAAAATAGCCAAACTGCAATGTTGGTGTTCAATCGCCCTGCAGGGCCATTCAAATGTCGTTCGATCGCCATAATTGGGATCTCTGGGTCGTCTTCCCCACTTTGACATCAATACCAAAACTTCACATAAACATCTTAAACTACCAAATCACACTCCCAAATATCATAATAATTAAATTCATGCTTAGGAAACAGTAGATCTAGCCATTAACAACAAAAAGCACAAGGAAATTATAAGAAAGATCAAATTTTCTTAAATCTGTCATTAAAGCTTAAATCTATGAAAACTCACTTCAAACTCTATCAAAACTAAAATATGAAATCACAAACACATTTATGATGAAAACATATACCTTCAATAAACTTCTTTACTTGAAATCTCTCCTCCAACACCTTCAAATCCTACCCAACATAGGGTTTTTATTAATACCTTCATAAATCCGATTTAAAACACTTAAATTTCTCAAAAACTAGTAGATCTAAGGTTCTTTGTGTTCAAAAATGAAATTCATTTCTCAAGGGTTTGAAATAAAGTTTCAAATTAGTAGCTTTTTGGGTAGAAATCGAGATTAAACCTTGTCAAATGAAGGGATTTGAAAAGTTTAAGAAAAACCCTAAGAAATTAGTGAAAGATTAGGCTAATCCTTATATGAATCCCCTTTCCTTCTTGAAAAATGGGGATTAGGGCTTCTATGCTCTAGATTTTCAGTCCTTCCCAATTATAAAAGTGGCTGAGTTTTTCTATTTATAGTATGAGTTGGGGTAAACCTAATAAATAGGTAAGGTGTAAATAGAGTTTTACACAAAAAATAGAAAAAATTACTTATTTTAAACCCAAATTGAAGTCTAAAAATTTTGAAATAATTATTTATTATTTTAGGATATTGTTAGGGTTATTTGAGAATAATTAACCCAATTTCGCAAGTAAGGCCCATAGTGGGTCCCGCTCCTTAACTTTTGGAAAAAATAGTAAAAATTTTAAAAAATTCCAAATGACTTATATAAACATATAAACTTTTAATATAAAAAAAATTTTGGTTAAAACTTTTATTAATTATTTTAATTTTAAAAATAGTCAAAATCGATAAACCACACGATAACAATTAGATAAAATAAAATCAATGAGTTAAAAGTTAAGGATCTTACATGTACAAAAGAGATTACATATAAGAAGCTACCATCCCAAACCATAAATACATGATAGACAGGCTAACAAGCATAAACATGAAGAAATATCAAGAATTAATCATCTCAAATATCCGCTAGAAAGGAACAGTTTTTGAAACTTTCCTCTTTTAAATTAAAGTTGTAAAAAATGTGTGACACTTCTTGAATTATTGCCTTAGAGAGCCAATAAATATAGGCTTGACAGCTTGGCATGCTGGCATGTTGGCCAAACCCGTAAAATAGCAGGCTCGAGCCTGAGAATTTCAAGCCCATGTATGAATCGAGTGTAAATATTTCAGTCCTCTTTTGGATTTAGGGTTGGCCATGCGAAGTAAAAAATATTTGTAAGAATTAAATTTTTTTGATGTAAGAGATATTCCGACATTGCTAAGAAGAGAGTGATATATTCCCTCCGTCCTATGTTAAAAGTTTCATTTCTAATTTTTATCACTTTTATAACATCTCTCTTCGGCGTCTAATAATACTAAAATCTTAATCCATCCCCGCAACCTCCCAAACAATAAAATCCAAACAATATACCCCTCCTTCAACTACGTGTGTCGAAAACTTTGGAATTAGCCGATCGGTTCCGAGTTTGAGTCAACGAAACAGTGCGTTAAGAATACTTTGTTAGTTTGCTCGAGCTCTTTTGCGGAAGCTGAACTCCTTCGTCGTCTAAGCCTCTGGGAAGAAGGTCCTTCTTCCATTGGCGTAGCTCAGTTTGGGATTTTAGATCACAAATTTCTCTAGGTTTGAAACAGGAGTCAAACAGTAAAAGAGAAGAGACCTTGGGAGAGAGAAGCTACGGAACCTGAGCTAAAGGGAGTAGTCATAATCACTCTCCCCCTGTAGACGACCCTTCTCAAGGCAAAACCATTATAGCATTCAGCCTCTCCCACCAGCCTCACTTCCTACTTCCGCAACCACCCCAACCAGGACCCCCCACAATTCACTCGCCAACGGAAGAAGCTCAGACCTCCTCTTCTGCTTCATCCGCCATCGTGCAGCCTGCGTATGCTCAGCCTCTTCGTATGCAACTATTGTAGTCGGATGTTGGGCCTGAGATGCGGATCGAAGCGAGGGTATATCGGGCTGGAGTACTACGGGAGGACTGTGAGCATCAAGATCCTACCGGTGGGGGTCCACATGGCCCAACTGCAGTCGGTGCTCAGTCTGCAAGAGACGGAGGAGAAGGTAGCGGTGATTGTGAAGCAATTTGGGGAAGGGAATCGGATCATGATTTTGAGGGTCGACGACATGGACATTGTCAAAGGGATAACATTGAAGCTCCTGGCCATGGAGCAGCTCCTGGTGCAGCACCCGGAGTGGCGGGGGGCAGGGAAGGTTCTAGTCCCAATCCTTAGTCTTCCCCTCCACCTATAAACTCATGTTCTACTCATATTCTAAATATGGAAAATAATATTTTTATATAAAAAATATATATATAAATTTTACACGAGTTTTGAATAGTCTAAAAAAGAGAAACCATATGTGAACTTTGTGTGAAGTCCACTTATAAAATTTAATCAAAATTTTTATTAAAATTTTTGTGGGTATTTTGATTGTGTAAATGTCATTATCTAATATAGCTATTTTTGCACTCTAAAAAGTACTTATTTACTCCGTTCTAAATTAATAGCTTCATTAGGTAAAAAAAGTTTATTTTATATTAATAATTTTATTTTGTTTAATTAGGTATTAAAAATATATAATATAAAATTAATTTTCCCTTCTTATAAAATTAACATAATTTAATAAAAAATATTATTTTTAAATATAACTATTTATATAAAACATGAAATATAAAACATTGCCTAATGCCGAATGCCTATGGATTATGAAAGAAGAGTGACTAAGAAATAGAAGAACACTAAGGAGGGACTCAACCATGCCATGGGGAATCTGCCCCAGACCCTGAGTATCTTAACTAGGCGGGATAGCAACACATGCCTTTGCAATACAACACTTTTAATTAATTCTCATTATTATACATGATCTTGATTATCACACCCCACTGGCATCATAGGCACCCCCCTCCTCTCCTGCTGGTAATAATCAGGGTCCCAAGCGTTTTAAATCTTATACCTCAAGCAAACTCCATGTTTTTTTTTTTTATGAAGTCACCCCCTACCAACAATAAGTATGAAAACACTCGTTTCTAACGTCATTTCTTTTATGGTTCGCACTTGCACTTTGGGTTGCACGATTTTGATTACACAGCATTATATTAACTAGACTCCCGTTAATATGCTGCAACCAATGTACACAAGGCCACCTATTAAAATTAGGCAGCACGTGTTTTTCATGAAGGAAGATAATATTTTTATATAAAAAACATATATTAAAAATTCACTCGTGAATTTTGATGGTCTTATAAGTGAACTCATGGAACTCTGTATGGGTCCACTTGTGAAGTTCCATCAAAACTTTTATACTAATTTTTGTAAGCATTTTTGTCGTGGAAATATCAGGTGGACCTACTCCATAATTTGATGCACTAAGTATATACTTAAATATAAATATATATATATACCTATCATATATTAATTTGAGCTTATTTGTACGAGCCTAGACTTACATATGCCGGTAGGTGAACTTAGAGCCCGAGTTATGTAAGGCTACCAAATTTTGATGTGACATTCATATATATAACTTAGGGGTGGACAACAGAATTACACACGTTGGGTTTATATTAACTTTTTCTATTAATTTTTTTATATTAACTACTCCTAGGCATGGATGACAATATCGATGACTATAAATATGGATACGGGCACATGTTAATGATATGCTTAGTACATGCTAAAACAGTAGTAAACCTTTTAATACACATAAAAAATATTATAACTAATAATATATTATTATAATTCTTTGTTTAGAGTATAGTAAGACATTAAAATATATGATTGAATATAGAGCCAAAATCAATGAGTAATAATATCATAAGAAAATATAAATTAGTTCAAAGTACAATATGCATAACAGTAGAATATAATAGAACAATGCATTCAAAGACAACTTATATAATTTATTTAAAGATAAACAAATCCTAGCAAACAATATTAAAAAACAACCTATACACTTGAGATTAGGTATTACAAATTGTAGGTCCAACTCACAATTAATATTTAAACAAATTATAAACCTATATTCATGACAAATTTTGTTCAACAAAATAAGCATATTCTTCAAAAGAGACTAGACAAGCCGAAGAATGGAAGCCAATAGTCCATACAAGAAATTTACCTTAAAAATTCATTGGGCCCCAGTAAAAAATTTAATTGAGTCTACATATGCTTCAGTTATGATATTTTCTAAGTCATAAAGGACATAAATTCTTTAATTGCATATGCATATGCTTTAGTTTTAATATTTTACAAATCGTGAATGTAGGACATACATTCTCTAATTGTCGAGATCAATGTCCATAAATTCTCCAATTGCTGAGGCCAACGTCCAAAGTTATTGCAACAATTTTTTAACTATTCAGAACCCAATAGAACCAAAGAAAAAGAGGGGCAAAATGACACCCAACATTTAAACCTAATAAGTATTACAACCATAGAGAGAGACAGAGAGAAGGAAAGAGAAAGAAAGGAGAGAAAGAGAGCGAAGAAATTGTCTTGAGATGGTCAGTAATCACTATGAGAGAGAAAGAGAGTGAGGAAATTGAGTCTTGAGATGGGGCAAGGGTGTTGTTTGTGCATAAATTGGCTCCTCTTCATGGTGGACACGATCCGAGTCTCCCGCTTCTCCCCTTCCTTGTAATGAAAAGGAAGAAGTAGCTAGCTCCCGGACTCCCACTGTTAGTGATGGAGATGGGGGAATAGTATGGCCAACTACCTTATTTGAGCCAACTGATGGCCGGCAAACGACCCACCTACTTTCCATCCGTGGCTCACCTCTCTGGCCTCTTCTCTAGCACCCACTGAAACCATGTCTCTAGTGGCAATAACAACAACAACCACCATTATGACAATTAAAAAAATTAACTTCTTCATCTTGCAGAAGGAAAGGGAGGGAGCTGTTTGATTGTGAGGCCTCCCTTAGCAAACAACTTCTTCATCGTGCAGGCAAAAGAGGCGTCTTCATCGTACACGAGAAGACAAATCAGAGAAGGCAAAAAGATAGGAGAAGGGGAAGGCAGATCAGAGTTGCCCTCTCCCTCTAATCCATCAGTGTGAGATGGGGAAGGTAGATCGGAGATGGGGAAGATAGATCGCCGCCCTCACCCTCTATCTTCTCCAATCACGCTCTCCCTCTGCAGATCATGCTCTCCCTTGTGGATCACCCTCTGCAGATTGATTCTATTACCCAAAGTTTTGTTCACATATTCGAGTGAAGGGAGTGGGGGTGTTGGTTGAGCTAGGAATCCATAGGGGAGGTGTGTGAGAGAAGCCAAAACAGGAACATGGTAGGGGAGGTGAAGAGCCTTTATTCTTCCCCTATTCATGCATCGGGTTCGTAGTGGATTGAGCTGGATCGAATCGATACAGTCGAAATGCGGTGTTTATGCCGACAATTTTTGTGCCTACCGTATCAGGGTTCATGCCATATCAATCGTGACCAATAAGGATGCGTATCAGCCAATATGCAACTGTATCGGTCGATAGGGTCTTCTATGTTTCTATGTCCTATTTAATAATTATATTTAAAAAAATTATTTTTTATTGAATTTTGAAACACACATCTATCAAAGATCATAAAATTCTTTTTTAATACCCAATTACTTGAATTAAAAAAATATATAAAAGATTTTTTTTACCAATGGAGTTGACGAAGGGATTATTTTCTTCTTTTAACCTTCAGTAGTAGTGCCAAAGAAAACTATTAACTCCAGCTGTTTAGGGTTAAACCATATAAAATCCATGTACCACCCGAGTGTCGTCACTCGCGTCAGCGTGGCGCCGGTCCCCACTCTGCGTTGCGGTTAATTTGGTCTCTTCCTCGCATGGGGCCGACGACGACAACCGTCACGACTCCTGCGCGCGGCGGCTCTCTGCGTCCCATACCCACACAAATGCGCATTCAGTGGCGTGCTTCGTAATTTCAGCTCTCCCGGAGGACTACTTCCGGAATGCGGCCCAGACAATCATTCAAAGAAGCGAAATAAATTCCCGTTTGGAATCCGCCGGTATAAAAGGCGGCCGGTACAGTGCAGTAAAGGCCAAGGGGAAAGGGAGAAGGGAAAGTGAGGGAGTAAAGTGAGGGGGCCGGTTAGTGAAAGCAGCAACCCGGAAGGTGGACGGCGATGGAGGGCCAGAGGAAGGGGGAAAGCGGCGGAGGAAAGGGGCGGACAAAAGGGGCATTGGAAATGTAGCTGGGGATTCCGTCTGCGAGGTTGGGCTGCTCGATCTGCGCCGGAGGTACTTCGGTTTTTGCTCGGAAGCTTTCTATTTAGTGTGCAAAATGTCTATTTTTTTTGGCTTTTGGGTCGTTTTTGGATTGGGATTTGTGGTGTGGGAAATGGTCTGGAGCTGGGTTTTCGTTTTTCTTGTTAGTTTCGGTTGTCTGTGCATTTTTAATTTTTACTGTGTTAGTTGTTCGATTTGTGTGGGTATAAATGGGAAATTTATGATAGTTTTAGTCGATTATCGTTTTATGGAGCTGAAACTGTGGCCAGTTTTTACGAGTGTTGGGGCTGGAATTTTTTCTGTGACGGCATTAACAAAATGTTGTAGTAAATGTGAGTAATTTTATTCATAGTTAGTCTGCATTCGTTCTCAAGGTCTCATCTTAGATTTCGAAGGCATCTGAAGGTGTTGTTTCGCACTTAGAAATTTGCTTATAAACTGTTGTTAGGGCACTATTAATGTTCATTACATGATTTGTGTTGTGTCACTTTAAAAAGCGATTCTATTGATTGATCACTATCACATTTTCGTTATGTTCTCACTCCGAGAGTAATTATGATGCTAGTGGAATTTTTATTTGTTTCTCGTCTTCTGATGAAGAAGTGAAGGGTCTCTCTTACTCTACGAGATGACTCTTACCCTACGAGAGGATTGCAGCGATTTACCTCATCTTCCGTATGTCCATCGTCGTATGCAATCTACCTCATCATTAAATGCCAATGACCACATAAGAAAAAAACGTATGTATATGTATCCTGTTTGAAATTTGAAGGAAGGAGACTTTCTGGACTGTTTAAAGATTATGACTTCAGCTAAAGGACGTCTTATTTTCGTGCAATTTGGTGACAAATTATGTTTGAAGTTATAATTTGGCCTATTCCTATTAGGAATAAAGTTAGGATACATCAACGTGGAGAAAAGCATACTGTACCATTCACCTCGTGTATATTTCACAAGACCACTACTTTCCTTTCCCTCCCCTGCAGACAATATGCTTTTTTGAAACACTTGAAACAATTTTAGCTTTCTGGAAACAGAAGACGAATTCTAACCTTGACGTTGGTGCGTAAATCATTGTCCTATAACGCCACAATACCCCACTTTCATTTTGGTTTAGGGGAAAATGTCCATTTTGTTGCAACAAAACCTATTACTTCAAATTATTTAAACATTCATGTGATGCATAGTTATCTGCAAAAGATCTCCATTTTACTCTCAAACTTATGTTGTCCTTTTGCTGAACTGTTTCTTGCTTGATATTATAGTACTGCATGCATGGCAATGAGGGGCAGCTTGATTATGTGAAGTGCATTTGTTATTTATCTTTTTATGTTTATGAATTTGCTTGTTATGATGCAGGAGCTGCATTGAGGTGGTGAATAGTTCTTCAACTCGGGTGATTGAGTGTCATCGAGCACTTTTGATGGTAAACGTCAATGTTACCTAAGGGCTAGTGGATCTATGGAGTATCTCAAGGATATAATTCATCTTAAATGTGAGTTTTTGGGGAGAAACAGTGAGTTGACATGTAACAAGATCCTTTCTTGGTTTGTCTTAAACCTAGGGTATGATAGATGAAAGGAGGATATTGATTGAGACATGAGAGAACTACTTCTGTTTTTTTTTGTGATAAAGCACCCATTTTTTATGTAATAGCACAACATCATTAGCTTTGAAAATAAGTTAACTTTTATAGGCATAGTAGATGATAAAATTTCTCTTGGCTCTGTTTAAATGTTTGAATTCTGATAGTGTTTCTATATTTGATTTTTGTTCTTCCTTTTTCTTCAGTTTAATATGAATTCACATTTTTCACTCGCAGGTACTTTGTATGTCTTTTACTTATCTTCTACAGTTTTGTTATTGGGGTATCAAGATGTAGTGGCATTGCAAGCATTTTCTACTCACGGGTTTACACAAAATACAGTTGTCCTCTCCGACCCACCAACTGGTCTTTTTGATCCCATTGAAATATCACCTGCTGTCATTCCCCACTTCCCATATCCTGGGGAACCATTGTCTCCCATGTATCCTTCTTTTCCCACCACCTACGAACCTGTCTTGACTGGGAAATGCCCTGTTAATTTTTCATCCCTCTCTAGTATAATGGACAAAACAGCATCAGATTGCTCTTTGGCTGCACTTGTTGGAAATGTGATTTGTTGCCCTCAAGTTAACAGTTTACTTCACATTTTCCAGGGTGGCTATGGCCGTGGTCCTGGTTCCCTTGTTTTGAACAAGGCAGCTGCAAATGATTGTTTCTCCGACATTATTAGTACATTAACTAGCAGAGGTGCAAATAGTACGGTATCCTCGCTTTGCATGATAAAGCCTTCAAATCTGACTGGTGGATCTTGTCCTGTGAAGGATGTAGAAACTTTTGAGAAGATGGTTAACACTACTAAATTACTAGAATCATGTAGCAGTGTTGATTCGCTGAAGGAGTGCTGTAGACCTGTCTGTCAGCCTGCAATTATGGATGCTGCATTTCATATATCATCAAGAGCATCAAGTCTTCTGGGTGGTCCCCTTATTGGTGAAAACACTAATTCAATAGATCTCCTCAGTGATTGTAAAGGGGTGGTCTATGCGTGGCTCTCTAGGAAGCTTTCAGTCGATGCTGCTAATGCTGCCTTCCGTATATTATCTAGTTGCAAGGTTAACAAAGGTTTGTGCATGGTGTTCTGTACACTCTGGTTTCAATTTCAATTTGATTTTCATGGACACTGGCTCGAACTGATTAATTATATGCCCTAACAGTTTGTCCCTTGGAGTTCAAGGAGCCTAAAGAAGTAATAAAAGCATGCAGTGGTTTAGCATCTCCAAATCCTTCCTGTTGTAGCTCATTAAATACTTACATTGCGACAATACAGAAGCAGATGCTCATTACAAACAAGCAAGCCATAAACTGTGCTGTCTTATTTGGTTCTATGTTACAGAAGGGTGGTGTTATGGCGAATGTGTTTGCGCTTTGTGATGTTGACTTGAAAGATTTCAGTTTACAAGGTACACTTTGACATAGTTTCTTCATAACTTCTCCATGCTTTCAAATGATGGTTCTTTAGTAGATCTTGACTAATGGGGTGTTCTGCACTTTGATGTCCACCTTCAACCTCCAACTGGAACAGCGTATGGGCAGCAAGGTTAGAAACTATCTTCTTGTTTTTTGTTTTGTAACCAATGCTGCAGCTTATTAATGACGTGGTTTTGTGGCAATTGTGGCTGGTTTTTGTCTTGCATGTTGCAATTTGTCTTGTAATCTTGGGTTCGAAGCCTCTCATTTTCTCTTTGACTGTGATATAGTCAAATAGAGACATGGGTAAATGGAAGGTTGTCTTAGGGAATCAACTAATTTGATACTGTAGTGACTTGTTATGTTTGTTGGATCTTTGGCTTAAAAGTCAAAATTCTATATAAACGGGAATTTGGGGGTGTAACTTATTTTAGCTATACCTTTTGATATAGCCTGAAACCTTGCTAATCTGTGTAGGATGTTTACTTCGAAGTTTGCCTTCTGATGTGGTATTTGACAACTTGACCGGCTTTAGTTTCACATGTGATTTGAGTGACAATATAGGTGCACCATGGCCATCATCATCGTCACTTTCGTCTCTTTCTCTCTGTGCTCCAGGTTAGTTTTAGTAACGACCACATTTGTGGTAATAATCAATGCTAATTGATTCCTGATTATTAGTAATAAGTTTACCTTTGAGCTTTCCGTAATATCTGATGATATGGTTACTTGAAATTATGCAGAGATGTCATTGCCTGCATGGCCATCGCATACCTCAGGAATTTCAGGTTGGCCCTCTATAGTTTTGAGTTCACACTCTTGAATGACTTGTCCATTTATTGATATTTTAAACATTATTACGGCTTATTGATTGGTTCTAAAAGAAAACACAAATGCTTATGCAAGTTAAGTTGCGGAACTTCTAGCTTTTATTAAACTAACTGCCTTGAATGAGAGGATGCTGCTAGCGTGAGAACACCCACATTGGCATTATTTGCCTACATACATCAGTAGATATGAAAAATTGGCAGTATTTGGTCATCAACATAGGAAAAAAAATTGTCGTAATTAAGTTACTTCGAGAAGGTACTGCAAATATTCTAAGCAGTTAAAATTTCTAGTTTTTTTCATTTGTGTTGGTTTGGAAGTGTTAAATTTTATGCTGGGTAATCATGCAGGAAATTTGGACAGTGGGATAAGATATTTATTCCCCATTCTTTCAGCTCTTATTTTCGGCCTACTTTCCATGAACAGTGTTCCCTGGTGACGGTTTGTTAATGTCTAGTGAGCAACAAGTTTACAGTGGCCGGGGCAAGATTTGGATGCATCCCTAGCTGGGAACACGTGTAAATTGAGTATCCATTTTGTGTATAGCTACTATATTTTGAGGTTTTATGTATGATTCATTGCCTTCCAAGTGCTGTCTACTCCAGCAGTTCCTAACTCAAGAGACTAACAAAATTGTTGGCAGCTGACTAAGGCCACCAATTTTACAGCCGTATTCTAAGATTAATGGAAAGCGTTCAATTTTTTGGTGCACAGTGTAGTATTTTCTCCTGATGCCCGATGCCAGAGAAAGCTGGCGACCGTGCTTGAATTATTGAGTGGGGAATGACGCCGTTTCTCATTTGTTGCATGGAAGCGAAAGTGAGTGTCCGGACGTAGAAATCCGAGCTTGAGTGTCAATTGTTGCACTGGTACTGGGAGGGATAGTAGAGTTTGAGGTGAATTTCTGTTTCAAGTTGTGGAACTGTCTCCAGCAGCAGAACCCAATACCTCATACAATGTGACCCTACGTGGGAAGGAAGTGTATATTTTTATGCTAGGCATTGATGATGAGTCTAAGCGTAAGTTGTGCATGTGAGCCCGTCGGTTGTTCATATGTTAGTGTACATTAGCGCTAAGTAAGCGGGGGTGTTAATCATTCTTTATTTTAGATTATAATTTACCAATTTTAAAATGTGGAATTAGTCAGGGAGTTTTTAGGAGCATTTTAAAATGTGAAGATAGTTAATCAAGATTTTTATGCATTTGAGAATATGGTGATGGTTAATTAAATAGTGATTTTAAAACTGTAACATCTAAAATGCAGGTCGACTGCTAATTTGTATGTAGTGCGTGTATATTTTTTTATAACCTGCATGGTATTCAGAAATGTATTACTGGACAAAGGGATGAAGCCAAGAGACGTTCCTCCATGCTGTACGCGTCCATCTCCACCAGTGGCTTCTCCTTCCTCTCCATCTTTGTCAGTGGCTTCTCCTCCCCTCCTATCTTTGTCACTTGCCCTCTTTTCCATCTCCTTCTCCTTCCCTCCATTATGGCCACTTCTTTTCTAACTTTTGGTTCTCCCTCCCTTCTCTCATTACCCCTTTCCTCTTTCTTGCTGGGCTACCAAATCTAGTTAGCAGATCTGGCCATAGGTGGCCAGACTACTTGTAGCCAAAACCTTTGACATTCATGGAAGCTAGTGTTTACAGCGGTTGTTAATATTATTTGAACGTAGGGATGTTACTTGGGTCGGGTAAATGGTAAAACTTGATTTAATCTTAATGGGTCGGATTTGATTTTTAAAAATTGATCTGAATAGTTATTTGGGTTGGGTTCAGGTTTTAAGTAATGAAACCCGACTTGACCTGAATATAATTATAAAAAAAAAAATTAATTTTTTATGTATTTTTAATATTATTATTTTAAAAAATTTTAAAAAATATTTTTTTATTCTATTCAGTTAAACGGGTTGGGTTTGGGTTACAATTTTCTTAAGTAGTATCGGGTTTAAATTTGGTAAAACCAGAACCGGAACACCTTCGCCTCTTGTATGTCTTGCAGCCAAAACCTTCGGACTTTCATGGCAGCTAGTGGTTAGTGCAGCTGCCAACATCATTTGAATGCCTTCGCCTCCAATGTCTTGCAATGACAATTGTGAGAAAGCCACAAAACATCCTTTTAACCCCTCCAAGGGAAAAGGGTAATGAATTAGTTTATCTTGTCATTCTCCTCTCCTTTCTACTTTATTCCCCATTTAATATCTTGCTCACAGTTTTGGTAATCCGAGGCCTCCTTATCTCTTTCTATCACTTCGACTGGTCGAACTTTTGAATGCATTTGTACAAGCACGGCAACACCTGCCATGCATTGATATACACTTCCATAGGTGAAACATAACAAGGCAGCTTCCGTTCGTAGAGCACTTTTGTAAGAATTTGATTTTATATTCTCAATTAATTTCGACAAAAAAAAACTCTTTTTGAACTTCACCGAAAACCATGTTTTTGCTGGAAACATCTTGCAAATATTTGACATGTGATGGTTAATTCATAGCCATGTCACTTCTGTTTGTTGAACGTTTTAAGGATCCCAAAAGGCAAGTATCTCATGTGATTGCTTAATTTTATCACATTCTAGAGTTGGTGTTATTTTTTTGTAGTGATAGTGTTTGATTGAATTGTCTACTAAACTATTAAACTGATTTATGCTCTGTTATGTTATCCATTTTAGGAGGGTTTGCTTGTTTTCTATACTTCCATATTGATAGGTTCGGGCATGCTTGGTCAGTCAAAATGATATAATGCTTGTAAGGTTTTTATTTCTAGTGTAATATCCTAATGTGTACATTTTTCAAAGATACTTAATTTTTTCTCTTACTCCTATGCAAACTTAGCCATTGCATTTTTTTCTTTTATTCTTGCCTTTTGTACTATGTATTGGATATACTAATGTCTTTCCAAGAGGCCGCTTTGATGACAAGCCTCTTTGGGCAAACTTTTTGTTTGGAAGATTTGTTGTTGCTTTTGTCCCTTATTCAAAATTTTATCTACTGTCTACCTTATGAATCTAAAATGGGAAATCCATTGGAGACAAAATACCTGTCACGACCTAAGCCTTGAGAAAGGTCCATAGACCACCAACACTATCGGAGTGCACCTGAGCTCAAGCTGTGACAAGATAATAATATATTTTTGCAAGGGATAAAGAATTTATTTGAAACATGAATAAACTTCCTACTAAACTTTTTTTAAATTGAATAAAAAAGAATGAGTTTCACCCAAGGGGTGTTCATCTGTAACTACAAAATAACTACTAATGTTACAAAAAAATCAAACTAATCCTAATTCCCTTCGTTAACCCTGTGACTGTTATCTCTATCCTTTCTTGATGTTCCTACGCATCCAAATCTGTAAGCAAACCTGCACACAAAAATACGCCCGGTGGAATGAACGTTCCACCCATAAGCTAAAAGCTTCGTGAGCCTCAAATAAAACATACATTGTAATCTTAGCAATCATTGGTCACACAACAACAACAAATAATCAATAAATGTCCAGAATAAAACATCTCACATGATTTCTAAATATATTTAAGTACATGCACCTCATCTAAGATAACCAATCATCATTTCTCATAATCACTATATGCATTGTAATTCATAATGTATAATCTACACAGCTCATTCCCTATAACACCCAGAGAACTAGCTATGTAATATGTGATTTGCGCTTATGCGAATGCGCCGTGGGTGGTCATACACGTGCACTTGTAATGACCCGTGAAACCTGGAGGGAACTGCCAAAGGCTGGGTCCACTCTCATCTCTACGTGGCACCTGGGTAGTCTTATTATCTTGAATCCTGAAATTGAGTCACCCAACCTAAATCTTAACTACCCGTGTCAACCCGTTACTCTTAGGTGGGTTCTTATTACTTAGTCTACCAATTAGGCAATGAATTCCTCTCACATGCCCAAATCATAATAAATCAACATACCATTCACACTAATACAGTTCATTATATATCATTTATTCTCAGCAAGGCCTCCCCTAATAGAAAATAAAAGAATCACAGCAAGGCGTGTCATGTGCACCCTAAGTACCATATATGTATAATAAAATTCTAACAAGGTCTTGTACATACATTCAAACAGTTACCTAACAATTCAACATAGTATTATCAAAGTCGACCTATATCCTGTAAGGTGAATCTTAGTAAATTGAGCAAAACATAAGATAAGAAATTTCTGATTAAGGCACATAGAAAACAAATATAATAGATCCTGCATATATAATTTAGCTTCTCCCATATTTAAATATAAACCTAAATTAGCATAGAAACTCATGCCCACATGTAAGTCAACCATTACTCATGCTAAAACAAAGTATATGAACTGCCCAAATTTCATTTCTTTCATTAACATACATAACTGACATATCCTCCACCACTGAGAAAGAATTAGTGAGTCTATCAACAATTACCTCTATCAACAATTATCCAAACTGCATCATTTCCCTTTAGTGTCTTTAGCAACCCCATGACGAAATTCATAGCAATATTTTCCCACTTCCACTTTGGTGTTGGTAATGGTTGTAGCATTCCTCCTGGTCTTCTATGTTCAGCTTTGACTTGTTGGCATATTAGGCATTTAGAGACAAAGGAGGCAATATCCCTCTTCATGTCATTCCACCAAAAGCTACGCTTTAGGTCTTGATACATCTTTGTGCTGAGAGAGAAAGAATTCTCTTCTTAGGCAGCGGCTAGGGCTGGGGGATGATAAAATTTTCTCTCCCTCGATGCTCCAAAAATAGAAAAAAAAATCCCGTCAACTCAGACCCAGACCGGGTTCGGGCCAAAAATAAAAGAACAAGGTTTAAGGCACATAGAAAACAAATATAACAGATCCTGCATATAGAATTTAGCTTCTCCCATATTTAAATGTAAACCTAAATTAGCATAGAAACTCATGCCCACATGTAAGTCAACCATTACTCATGCTAAAACAAAGTATATGAACTGCCCAGATTTCATTTCTTTCATTAACATACATAACTGACATATCCTCCACCACTGAGAAAGAATTAGAAGATCAAATTTGCATGCATGATGCGAACACTAGATGGTGAATAAATCCATAACTGTCACAACCTCACAATTATATTGATAGCATTAGAGATTTGTTTTAAACCCATCCTAGCATAGAATAGAATCATATCACTCATAGACCAAACCCATACTTCAGAATCATGCTAGAAAACTACATCCCATTTTATGAAATGGAATCAACGTACTGCCCATCAAACGTTGGAAATTACATATTTAATCAAAACATAAAATACTTTGCAGAATTAAAATTTGAGCATAAGTATGGTATTAAAATTTCATTCCACACAATACCATCATAAAACAATTCATGCTGAGAGGACAATTCATGTTCCAAACGAGGAACCTCACCTTAGCCTAGCTTGAAGCACAAACAGACACAAAATATCACTGCTCCTCACAAATTCCTAAGAAAACTACAACCAAACTCTAATTAATAGGAGGAGACATGTAATCAATCACAAGGGAAAGAAGATGCTGAAATTTGGAAAATTTTGAATGATCCAACACACTATGAATAGTGTTTTCGAATTTGGGAAGAAGGGATTAACCCAAATCAGAGAGAGAGAGAGAGTTGTTTTAATAAAAATCTTACATTTTTGCCTTCCCCTCTTCAGCCCAGTCCTCTCACTGCCCAGCTTTCCCCCTCGTCGCCGCCAACAAGTTGCCACAACCTCTTCTCGTCGAACCAGGGGAGAAGGGCTGTTTGGGGCGAGGGGGAGGGAGAAGATAAAATTTATAGAGAGGGAATGGGGAGAGACGTGCAGGGGAAGGGAAGGAGAATCGTGATCTGAATGGGAGAAACGCAGGGAGAAAGAGGGAGAGTCATTGGGAGAGGAGAACTTATCCTCTCCCTGGTGCGGTGAGGTTGGGGGAGAGACCTTCTCTCCCCCGACATTCCTAGAAAGAAAAAAAATTCCCGTCGGGTCTGAGTTTTCGGGCCAAAAATAAAAGAACAGGGTTTACAATCTACCCACCTTAAAAAAAAACTTTGTCCTTGAAGTTCAACTTGCACTTGTAAAGAGCTGAGGGTACTTCTCCTTCATGACATCTTCCTGCTCCCATGTGCTTTCCTCGAACCCATGGTTCTTCCAAAGAACCTTCACTAGGGTGAGATTCTTTCTTCGCAGCTGGTGCTCCTTCTTTTCTATAATCTCGACTGGTTCTTCAACGTAAGATGTGTCTGCTTGCACTTCTAGGGGTTCATAGCTAACCACGTGACTAGGATCTTTGTTGTTCTTTCTTAACATTACGTGAAACACGTTATGGATGTTAGAAAGTTTAGGAGGCAGTGCAAGACAATATGCTGCTGCCCCAACACGCTCTAAGATCTCAAATGGGCCAACAAAATGAGGAGACAACTTCCCCTTCATTCCAAAACACATCACACCCATTGTTGGAGATATCTTTAAAAAGACTAAATCCCCAACCTCAAACTCCAACTCTCTACGTCGATTGTCTGCATACTTCTTCTGTCGACTCTGAGCTGTTTGCAACCTCTTCCGAATGGTTTGAATGATCTCTAGTGACTGTTGCACTAACTCTAGACTAGTTAGTTGTCGTTCTCCAACCTCTTCCCAACATAATGGTGATCGACATGGTCTACCATAAAGAGCTTTGAAAGGTGCCATCTTAATACTAGCTTGATAGCTGTTAATATAAGCAAACTCAACTAATGGCAAATGACTATCCCAATTACCTCCCCAATCAAGGATACATGCTCTAAGTATATCTTCTAAAGTCTAGATGGTTCGTTCTGATTGTCCATCAGTATGAGGGTGGAAGGCAATACTAAAGTGAGTTGAAGAGCCCATTGCCTTTTGAAAACTTTGCCAAAACCCTGACGTAAATCTAGAGTCCCGATCTAAAACAATCGACATCGGTACTCCATGTAGTCAAACAATTTCCTTGACATACAGAGTGGCCAATGAATCTAGAGAGGCATTTGTCTTAATAACTAAGAAGTGGGCTGACTTGGTGAGTCTATCAACAATTACCCAAACTGCATCATTTCCCTTTAGTGTCTTTAGCAACCCCATGACGAAATTCATAGCAATATTTTCCTACTTCTAGTTGGTAATGGTTGTAGCATTCCTCCTGGTCTTCTGTGTTTAGCTTTGACTTGTTGGCATATTAGGCATTTAGAGACAAAGGAGGTAATATCCCTCTTCATGCCATTCCACCAAAAGCCACGCTTTAGGTCTTGATACATCTTTGTGCTGGGAGAGAAAGAATTCTCTTTTCAGGCAGCGGCTAGGGCTAGGGGATGATAAAATTTTCTCTCCCCCGATGCTCCAAAAATAGAAAAAAAATCCCGTCAACTCAGACCCGGACTGGGTTCGGGCCAAAAATAAAAGAATAGGGTTTACAGTACCCATAAGTCCTGCATCCCTTGCAATTTCCTTGACCGATATATTGCTTGTGATACTTTCTTTAATATGTTATGACCCGCCCTAAGGGTCGGGTCTACCTTCAAAGTTTAATTAAATTAAGATTTAGTTATTATTAAAAAATATTTTAAAGTAATTAGATTTTATTGGGCTTAAGCTAATTTTAAAAGTCTGTAGTAATTAGAAGTTCTATTAGTATTAGATTTATGATTTTTAAATGTCTTTAAATATGTTGGGACTATGCCCTATGTGAGGAATTTAGAAATCATACTTAAGTTAGTTTATTTTAATTTTATCATTGTGTTGTTTTGAGTTATTTTTCTTAATTTTTATTTTTTTCTTTTACTCCTGTGCAAACTTAGCCATTAGATTTTTTTCTTTTATTCTGGCCTTTTGTACTATGCATTGGATATGATGGCTTTCCAAGAGGTTGCTTAGATGACAAACCTCCTTGGGCGAAGTTTAGTTTGGAAGAGTTGTTGTTGCTTAATTTTGTTCCTCTATTGTGAGTTTGTAATTCAAAATTTTATCTACCATCTACCTTTTAAATCTAAAATGGGAAATCCATTAGAGACAAAGTACGCGTGAGTCCTACATCCCCAACAATTTCTTTGACCGATATATTGCTTGTGGTAGTTTCTTTAATCCACTTGATTATTTCTGTCATGCAGCTGCATAACGTGCTTATTTTTTTTCTAAATCTAGCATCAATTCTTACACGAACTTATTTTCTAAAGATCAAATTTATATTGGTGATATTCTACTTTCTTATGTAGGGCAAGTGAAAATGGATGACAAATTTAAGTAGATGGATATAGAAATTTGATGTGTATTTTATCGTGTATTTTGTCAAGATTTTAAAAACCTAAAAATTTTATTTTTATTTTTAAAATTTGGACTCTGAAATGCAAGATTTTGGTCTACATTTTAAAAACAAAGTTCTAAAATGCAACAATCTAAAATATAAAATGACCAACGCTTTGTATGCTCATTGTTAGTACAAAGCATAAAAAATGCTTCTTTGCGAGAAAACCAAATGAAATTTACTTAATGCTTTTTACATTGGGTTAAATTAGTTTTGACAATGGAAAACTGAAATTTCTGTAGTCTCAGTGAAGTCATCAAATATAATTTAGGATAATGAAATTTCTACACGACTTTCTCTGTTCCTTTACGCCTTACACTATTTCTGATTGAATACGGTAAAGTGACCCACCTTCCTTGTCTAATCGTGTTAGTATATAAATACCATTTTCCTAAAATTTACAGCAAACGTCTCATCTTTTGACGTGGTACTTTAGCACGGTAAATTGCAAGGACTGCTGCGTATTTGTGGAGACTAGAGAGTTTGCAAGTGTAACGTGACGCGAGCAGACGAAATAACGAAAGATGCGCACATTTCCTTAATTGTCAAATGTAGCAAGTACTGTACAAAGGGTCTTAGGCAGAGCAACGGTAGTTAGGAGAAAGAATTGTGTTAATGTCTCGTTCAATGGACCCATGTTAGATTAGCTCCGAATGGCAGGGCAGCAGCAACAGCATCTTAGGAACAGCCATTCTAAACTGCAAACAACGATGTAAGAAGCATCCCATCAGCAACATTTTTTTGTGAGAAGAATCAGTAGCATCTTATTATTGATTTGATAGTGTTAGTTTTCTCAAGTACGAAGTCTACATTTTTTTCAATTCGACTTTCACAGATTTGTTATTGAGAAAATCTCACCATAGAGTATGTACTCTAGTTTTCTACCAAAGCAATTTCACGCTTATGACTTGGTGATTTTCGGAGATGATAACCGAGAATGCCAGAGAAAATTTCAGGCCAAGCTTATACTCTCTGTACTATATTAATAATTATATTTAAAAAAGAGTCTTATTTATATGAGCCCGAGCTCTATGGGGGCATTGGATATACATCCGATGACCCATAATACTCATGAGTTTATAATACTCATAAAACTTATAAATATTATGGGCCACCAGATGTAAATTTGACGGTCTATAGAGCCCAGGCTCATATAGGAATATATGAGCCCGGGCTCATAAACTTTTTTCTTTAAAAAAATAGTAATTTTTTATTAAATGGTAAAACTCATATTTAAAGAGAAGAAAAAATAAACTTATAATACTCTATTTTTAAGCACCTAACCACTTAAATTTAATAAAATAGAGTTATTAAAGCTCCCTTTGGGAGGTGTTTTAAAGGGGAAAGCGTTTTCCTCTCCTGAATAAAACAATGACCGCAAAGCCTTTGATATTTTTTTTTAATCTAAATTCTTTTTATTCCCCTAAAATAGATTTTGATGAAAATCATTAATAGAAATAAGAAAATGGTTATGTTGATGCATTCGAATATTTAAACGTTTCAGGATTAGTGAATTAGATTTATTATCATAACCTAAATTTTTCATGGATTCGAAAAGAACCAAGTCCGTTTAAACCATGATCATGAGTAAGCACGTAGATATACTCCTTAAAGAGAAGTGGATAGAGGAATTGAGTTGCCTGGATCGAAATGTTTTTAAATATCCTTCTAATTTTTTCATTTAAAATGATATTTGAACCAATAATGTAAGAGACTTCTTGGGTTAACAAATGATACATAGTGTGATACGGTCAGAACATGGTATCCAATAAGAAAAGAAGGAATACCCCGAGGCCTCTAACATGGAACAAACTTTTGTGCTAAATAGAATTATTAATTTAGGACAGAGGGGATACTTTGCCTCTCCATAGGGTCGTGCATGGAGTGCCTCTATTTGGCATATTTGGAAGAATTTTTGGTCCTCCATTTTGCATTCTCTACGTGGAGGGGAGCCATCGATCACAAAATCGATGGCGCAATGGTGCTAACTGTAATACTACTCATATTTTTGGTATCTCCCATAGGTGTATGTTTCCAGCAAGCCATAATTGTAAACTGTGTTTGTATTACTGTATCAGAATAAAAACAATAGCCTCTTTGCGTAGAATAAGGCAACCTACATGATAATGAAGCAGGAGCTTTGCTGCTGTGACTCGTTAATCAGAACCCGATCAAGAGAAAATGAAGATGGGACCTTCTCAGGGGGTGGCGATTGTCTCGACAGCAGAGGCATGATCTCTGGCGACGAGCCTTGAGGTGAAAATGGCGGTGACGATGAAGGCGATGAGGAGAAGGAGTACTTCCGGTAGCCTGGCCCCACGCTTACAGGTAGAGGAGATGGAGGACTTGGAGGAGAAGAAGAAGGAGGAGAAGCAAAACTGATCCTCATCAGCCCCAAATGCTGGAACTTAGAATCCTGGAAGTGCATAATGGAATTGGGATCAAGCCTTCTACGAAGATGTTCAAGGAAAAAACCCACCTGCAAGTTTTTGTACTCAAACAGCACCTAACGGTCGTCTCCTAACGGTCTCCAGGATCCTAACTTCCTGATGGGAGTAAGCTTGTAACTTGGAAGTGCATCATCACACAAGTGGCCATCTGTTCATAAATTTTGAAGACATATTTTGATTGTTAAATGCCCAGATTCATTATAATTCAACAACTCAAACCTGCTAAACAAAAGTGGGAGCTCATATTAAACATTCCAAAGTGGACATCTACTGACATAGAAAGAATGAAAGGTGAAACAGATATGCAGATGGTAAGTTTCTTATGTGCCTCTATGTTTCATGAGGATTTCCACGAGGTCCACCAGACGGTCATGCCTGGCCAAGGCGGTCAGATGGCGTCTACCATTCCATCACCTGTCAAAGCCAATGCGGGGGAAAAATCTGGGGTGAAACTCAAAGTGAAGAGTCCTCCCTAGGGGCAGAGGGGGCAGCAGCATTCGAATTTTCATCAGTTGCAAAGGGCCCAGGAATGTGGGCCCTTACGTGCAGGACCCATGTAGATGCGGGCACTATATTTTTATCATGGCATGCATGGGCGAGCGTTCAAGGGCGCATAAATATGTATGTTTTCAGGTGGAAGCCGTCGGTTTATATGGGGTCCACAATGATCTGACGGCCTCTACTTGAAAATACAATCTTGACACGTTTTTTGGGGCACGGTCTCTCTCATTTTTCTTGTATCAGTTCAACCCATTTTTATAGACGATCTACAACATGAAGGGCCGGGTTTCTTCTAATTACAGTCTTGTGATCTTATCACTCATGAATTTTATAAGGCAGTTCAAGCTTCTTTTAAGATGAGTGTTCTCTACAACACTAAACTCAACTCTTACACTCTCTGTCCAATCTTAATAACTATATTTGAAAAAATAGTATTACGCTTTGCCACACCCCCTTCCCTCTCACTCAACCCGATCTAAGAAGGTGGGACATCGCATGACGAAGTGTAAGACTAACCTAACCTTAGTTCTTATCAAAGTACACAATATGTGCCTTTTTATAAAAAAATAAATAACGGAAGGTAAAATATATTAATTACCCATAAACTTCATAATGAATATAATCTCAAACCCTAAGGCTACAACATATCTAAAGTCATCATAGACTATTCAAAATATGAAATAGAGTCAAGTCTAATATCATTATATCACATGATAAGTTTAAAATAAAATCTCAATCATCCATCGGTGAGGTTTAAGTCTATCCGTCGGTGAGGTTTGACGAGTTGCTACTTTAAGTCAAAGCACAACTTGCCATCAATGGTAATGTGACTTTAAAGTATTTAATTTTATTTTCTCAATCATCCATGATATATAAATTACAAGACAATGAGGACCTGCAATCAGTGTTGTCTATTCATAAGAAAGCAAATAAGGAGGTGTTATCATTGTATGCCAAGACGAAAGAGCCCAATAACAGTGACAAATCACCATTAGTAGAAAGGAAGTAGATATTCAATAGAGCTAAATCACCGATTGTAATGGCTCAGCCTAGCTCTAATTTTGGAATACAAACGGGAGTTAATAATTGATAATTTATTTTGGAAACTATAAGGTAACATTCAATTTTAAGTTTACTCGAGAATATACTTTATTGTGTACTCGAGCACACGATATACAACATATCGTGTTTTGTTCAAAGCATATCGTTTGAAGGAAAAAAATGATTATTAGTGTATCACATAAGTAATGATGAGACCTTCACATGCGATATAACAAAAATGGTTTTCAGCGTAGATGTAATAACATAACATTATTCCAATCGTGTTCTCGTTGACACGATATAAATTGTAAGCGTGTAATTGAATACAAGATGTTGGGTTATATCGCATATTTATTAACACGTTAATATCTAATGCAGACTGGGAAAATCAAAAAATTTGCCCTCAAACAAATCCATGTCATTGTTCTTACATCAATACAATGACTACAGAACCTGTGTTAGAAGTCAATCAAACTGGATTAGAAGAATTGTCACCAACAATGGGTGAGATAATGACTTCATTTGATAACTATGAACCCCCATACAACCTTTGTAATTACGACGATGAAGAATTTGAAGAAGTGTGAGGTGATGATCAATGGAACAAGAATGATATAGTTGACATAGAAAGTATGTCTGACCATGAAGAATTTAGAAACAACAAGGTCCCCAATAACTTTGACATTGAGGACAAGGCAGAGTGGGAGACAATTGATGATCTCAACTTGTTAGAACTAAATATTGGTGAAGGCGAGCTAATGACTAGCAATTTGTAAGCAAAGGATTACCAGAAGTTACTCGAAATAGGTGCACATTTTCTAAGCTTGTTGCATTTCAAGAGGGTTTTCATTGACTTAGCAATAAAGGCGAATTTTACTTACCGTGTTGTGGATGAAAGTAGGAATATGTACGCTGCAAAGTGCTCCGATCATTCTTGTAACTGGTACATAAGGGCTTCAAAAATAGGAGATCATGTGACTGTCACGAAGTTAGTGCCGAACCATTCGTGTGAAACTCAAAGGAAGTCAACTTAATATCCTCTAGCATCGCACCTTTGGATTGCAAAAAAATGTTATGGGTTGTTTAAAGTTTTAATAGACATTACACCTAAAAGCATAACAACTTATATTTCAAGCACTGGGGCATAACTGTGAACTATAAGAAATGATGGACTGCATGTAATATAAACTTATGAGACTCCTTGAAGCGTGTGTTTTGTAACATGAAATTTAAGTATGATATGTTATCGGGAACATGATAAGCATACAGTCGCATTTACTTATAACACGACCTAATTACATATCGTGTTAACATGAACACGATGCTTAATTAGTTCAGGTTTACGATGTCATGACTACAAACTTTGTCATGTGATCGGGAACACGCTAAATGAACTTGTCATATAATCTTTATTAGTATGTTAACAACTTAATATTTGGCCGTGTAGGTAAAACACTGACTAATTTAATAGATGAGGACCTAGATGAATCATCTCACATACTTCTTGCTTACAGAATTCATATAGAAAGGATAAATGCAGGAAGTGTAGTTATTCCAATAAGATCATGTGATATTTGTAAACCTATAGGGGGTAAGATTTCAAAAGAGTATTTTGGATGTTTGAACCTGTTGGAAGAGCATTCAGAACAACATTTAGGCCATTGATAACAGTACATGCAACTTTCTCGAAAAGAGAGTATCCTGGACAACTATTGATAGGAATTGCATTGGATGTGAACAATAATATGTTACGTGTCGGCTTTGCTTGAGAGTTAACTTTACTTGGTTGTTTATTTTCATACAGATGACAGACTTGTACTTAGAGGGTTAACTTGCTATTTATCAAATTTTGATATGTGGAATAATATCATATGCTTTGATATTCGTTCACGCCTCTCTCTCCCACATACGTCAACATGAGCCCCAGCTCCGAGGAGGAGAGGGGAGAGAGTAGGGGAATTTATATTAATTTTTTTGAATTTTTAATTATATATTATATTTTAATAATAATATAAAATAAAATAAATTTAGTAGCGACGCTTACGCTTAAGCGTCGCTAATACGTACCTTGGGTAGTAGCGAGCCTTTCATCTAATCGTCGCTACTAAATTTATTTTATTGATTTTTAAAACATAAGATATCATTTAAAAATATACTTATCTCTCTCCCCCATCTCTTTCTCCACATCCTATCCTCTCTCTCTTCTATCCGTCTCTCTCCTCACCCTCTCTCTATCTCCTCTCTCTCCCATGTGCGTCAACATGAACCACGGCTCCGAGGACAAAAGGGGAGAGAGTAGGGAATTTTTTTTTGTTGATTTAGTAACGACACTTAGAAGAAAGCGTCGCTACTACCCAAGGTAATAGCGACACTTACGCTAATACCTTGGGTAGTAGCGACACTTTAACCTAAGCGTCGCTACTAAATTTATTTTATTAATTTTTAAAACTTAAGATATTATTAAAAAATACACTTTTCTCTCTCTCTCCTCACGCCCTCTCTACCCTCTCCCTCCTCTCCTTTTCTCTCTCCTCAATCTCTCTCTTCCCTCTCTCCTCTCTCTCTCTCCTCAATCTCTCTCCCTCCTCACACACACACACACTCTCTCTCTTCTCTCTTTGTCTCTACACTCTCTCCCCTCACTCTCTCTCTCTTTCTCTTCTCACTCTCTCTCTCTACACACTCTCCTCAACATCTCTCTCCTCTATCTCTACACTCTCTCCTCAACATCTCTCTCCTCTATCTCTACACTCTCTTTTCTTTCTCTCCTCTCCTCTCTCTCTATGCACTATCTTTTCTTTCTCTTGTCTCTCTTCACTTTCTCTTTTATTATAAATTATATTTTAAAATTAATAAAAAAATTAAATAAAATATATTAGCGACACAATTTTACCAGTGTTAATATTTTTTTTATTTTAAATATATAATAAAATAATAAAAAATTAAAAATATATAAATTAATTTCTTCCCCCCTCTGTTTTTCTCCTATTACTTCTCTCATACTCTTCTTTCTTCTCTCTCTAACTCTTCTCTCTCTTCTTTCTCTCTTTTTATCTCTCACAATTTACGCGCGTAAACGTGAGCCTTAGCTCCGAGGAGTAGGGATAAAGTAGGCAAATTTTATTTATTATTTTACTATATATTTATTATATATAAAAATAATAAATATTAAATAAAATATATTATATTTGAGAAGTTAATTTAAATTTTTTTATATTTATTTATTATAGATACAAATAGTAAATATTAAATAAAATATAATATATTTCATAATTTTAATTTTAAATTTTTTAATATTTATTTATTGTATATTTATATATTAAATAAAATTAATTTATAAAGCTTAGTGATGTTTTATGAAAAGTGTCACTATTAGTAATACTATTTGCAACATTTTCCTAAAATCATCACAAATAGTTCTAAATTTTTATTTTTAATTTAAAATTTATAACGATTGGTGACACTTTTTGTTAAGCATCACTAATAACGTAAAATTTATTTTGTTAAAACTATTAGCGATACTTATAAAAAACGTCACTAATAGTTATATATATTTTTTTCTTTTTTTATTTAAACCATATACTTTTTAGAAACGTTTTTTTATAAAGTGTCGCTAATATTTGTATTATTAGAGACTTTTTTATTAGGCTTCCTAATAGATTACTATTAACGACGCTTTATAAAAAGTATCGCTAATAGTTACCTTTTTTGTGATGCTTTCATAAGCATCGCAAGTAATAGTTTTTAGTGACGCTTTACTTTCTTTAGCTAATAGTATATTTTGTTATAGTGTAAAATGAAGTTGAGAGTTTATTAATCGATTGTTGTATTGATAGATCGATTGCTTTAAGTATCATGCCCTAAGGAAACAGTAAACGATTAATCCCTAGCAGTTATAGTTGCCTAATTGAAGTCTTTCCGAGAGATATTGTATTCCTAGTTAGAGTTATCTATTTAAATCAACTTGAAGACCTATATAAAGGCTAAACTATCACAAATTTAAAGAGAGAAAAACCTATAAAATACTGAAAAAGAAAAGAAAGGACATTCATTACTGTTTTCCTTAAGAGTTCACCAAAAAACTTCAACAATTGTTCATAGTAGATTTATAATGATACGCAACTAAAAGATAAGATTATCGCACATCAAATAAAACATAAGACATAACAAATTTTTTAAGAGAGTTAGAAAAATCTCATAGATAGATCAGCAATTAAAGAAAGAGACATTTATTGAGTTGGTAGAAGAAGGAAAAAAAATGCGGAAGATGAAAGTTTTAAGGATTCAAATGAAGTTGAATTAAATGTATTTTAAAATATGTGGGTGTCACATAGTAAGAACATGGTTTCTAGGGTAAACAGATTGTAGTGCTTCTTTTGTTTGTGTTAGATCATAATTTCCTGGGAGGCAGATGTCCTTGAGTGGGAGTATAAAATTCGTCGTCCTGATCATCATTTAAATTTGTGGATTCCATTTGTTTGTTAGTCGCAAAATTACATATGAAAAGGTAAGGTCCAAATGGTTTCAAGAGGGTTTATGCATGTTTGAAAGTTGGATTAACTATTCAAATTTCAAGTTTGAACTTTTGGCCGACTGGCTGTTCGTTATTTCTTCTCTCTTTTTTTTGACATATTACTATCAAAGTCTACAAAGAAAGCGATGATATCATGGTGACCCTAATTCTCTTCTCATGAAAGAATCCGGCCAGGTTCAATGGGCCATTTCAGCAACAGCCTATTTTCCTAAAGCGTCACATTTAAAATAAGGTCGTCGGTGCCGAAAAAAAAGATGAAGTTTATGTCTCAAGAGCAGACCTATATGCCATAGTAAACTCTGGAGACAATAATCCAAATATACAATAAGCTCTAAGATAAAGTTGAACTCGAGATATATCCCATGCTCTTTGCAACGTAAGTTGCATTCCCGTGTACGATGTACGATGAAGGAAACCAGCCACAGCCCACTGTAAACTGAAACAATGGAAATGCTCGTGTGGAGCAAAATTTCTTAAACTGACGTCTTCTCAACAAGTGGGTGGCTGGTTAGTCCACCTTTCTCCTCCACTTATGTATACATATTATTTTAAAGTATTTTAAAGGGTTATTTGTGTATTAATTTTTTTAAAAATAAAAATAAGATTATTTTTTTAATAATTTACTACTAAATTAAAATTATACTTGGTAATAAAAAAATTTAGAATAAATTTAAATGTCTCGTCAAACCTATTTTAAAAATTTTAAACTAATATAATTTTCTCCCCAAACTCATATATATATATACTTGGTACTATTACACTCTTAAATTTGAGCCTCATCAAACAAAGTAAATAATTTTAAATTTTTTAAAGTGGGTCTATTTATTACACCACACTTCTCAAGACTCAAATAAATACGATAGGTAACTGTTAAAAAATAATATAATCTATAATTCTAAAATAGGGGTTATGTAATGACCTGACCCGAGCTGGGCCCACAAAATCACTAATAGAAAATTTTTCTTATCCTTGAGCCAGAAATCATCATCTATATGCGAGAGGTACGATGTTCATCTACGCACTACAGAGCTTCAAAGCTTGTACGTAGACTTAGGTTGTAACGAATGCTTACACACAACGAAGCTTCATAGTTCGTCGTATGTAAAACTAAATAAAATATATATTCATAATTAATTTGAATCGGGCCAACTTTGCATTATCGTTGGTTGCCTACGTACGTATTGGATATTATTTCAACACGATCAGATCCGAACGTAGTTCTACCTAATGGCTACTATATACAATAATCATCACAAATTTATATACGTTAAAATATGCATATACTGATATTTACAAAAATTTATCATATATCGGAGTTAAGCAGAAGTTAATAAACCAAAAACGTACATCTCGCTCTACCACCGAGCGGGATCATAACCACACATACACGTCTTGCTCTATCACTGAGCCGAGGCCGAAAACATATATTAGACGTCTCTCTCTACCCTAGAGTGAGACCACACATGTCATAGCATATAAGCATTCATCATGGCATATAAATCACACATCATGACATATAGGCACACAATCATATCATATAGGCCATAGCACAGCAAACATATAGATCGTAGCATAACACACATCATAACTAGCACATGTCGTTCTATAATTAAAACGGGATATCAGGGATGCTTACTCCATTCAAGTCTCGTAAGGTATAGATATCTACGGACAGAACCCCATCTTGCTCCGAGTCTCTTTTTTTTGTTCTGGTGTTTGGGCAGGGCCTCTCTTAGTCTCGGGGTATTTCCTCCTCATAAGATTATCAGCTTAGAAAATAGAACCCTCCAATGTGTAGAACATACTTGATTTAATCAAGAATGCCTCTTCAATCAACTAAATCGGAGTTAGGATGGCCAGAAACAGAGAAAACGAAGTTAGTTGGTATGGGTAGAACCTCTCCTTGTCCTGGGGTGTTTCCTCTTTATACGATCACCAATTTAGAAAATGGAACCCTCCATCGCGTAGAACATACTCAATTTAGTCAAGAACGCCTCTTGAATCGACTAAATCGGAATTAGGATGGATAGAAACAGAGAAAACGAAGTTGGTCGATGCTCAAAGGTAGCGGGCAAAACCTCTCCTTGTCTTGGGGCATTTTCCTCCTTATATGGACTCCAACTTAAAGAACGGATGACTCCATTGCGTAGAACACACTCAATTTAGTAGGAAACGGGTCTTGAATGGCCTTAATCGGCCTCAAAACGGTCAAAAATAGGGGAGGAGAAGTTATGTCCTGAAAAACTGCACAAATGGGCTATTTATAACCCCAAGTTGCCGAAATAAACCGCGGCGCCGCGAAATTGCGGTGCCGTGCCGCACGAAAATGTGGCACCGCGAGAAATGGTGGCGCCCACCATTTTCCCGCGCTGCTCGTGCGCACGTGCCACGCGCACGTCCGTCGTGCACGTTGCTCTCTTCTTTTCTTTTTCTTTTTTTTTTAAAGAAATCTTTCAAATACACGTAACTTCTTACCCCGGATTCGGATTCGTGCGTTCTTTATACCATTGGACTCGTATCAACGAGCCCTTCGATACTAACCTACTAAAAGCAGTAACTCGTGCTCTTTCAATGTGGGTCCCACCTATTTTCCACGCTCCTCGATGTCGTAACTTCTGGTCCCGACCTCTGTTTTGCCTGTTCTTTGATTCGTTACACTCGTTTCTTCGAGCTCTACTCAAATATAGAGGTTTAAACCATTAAAAAATTCTAAAATTTATCCCAAAATTATCAAATTAGGCCTAACCCTTCAAGTTAGACGTAATTGAAAAACGAGTCATTACAGGTTAATAGCCAGAATTAATAAAATGACCTCATTAAGTAATTCAGTGATTTTGACTAATTTTTACTCGAAACAGCTTAAAATCAACTTTTATGTAAAATATTTAATTTTATCCACTTTTTACACATAAATACAATTTTAATAATTTAAGCCAAAATTAAGGCAGAATCGATGAAAATTCAACATCCAAATAGCCTTTAAAATATGAGTCATCTACATGCTAATGACCTAAACAAATGACCAACTTATATTTAATTAATTTCATTGCAATTCCTTCTGAGGGAGGTGCTAATCATCATACTATGTGGTTAGTTTATGGAGGACGGCAAGAACAATGAATGCCAAGGATGAGACCATATAACATTTTATATGATACCTTAGCTAGGGTTTTGATGTTAGTTGACTCGTATTAATGGAAACACCCTCTTTGTTGAACAAAATTAACATTTTGTGTTGGAAAAAAATATTTTTTTGACCAGTTTTATGACCATCTCCCGCTCCTAACGTGGTACAAAGAGGTAATTATAACCTCTATGTACAATTTTAGAAATAAATAATTTAATATAGTACTTAACAGTTTTCTCTTTTATGTTTACATTAGAAGCCTCATGTAGCATAGCCAGGGGTGCTACTGGTTTTGAAGCCTGGTCAAGTTAGACGCGCATCCGTTTTTGCTTATGCACTGAACCATTTTTCTAAGAAAATAAAATAAAAATTATTTGATCTAAAAAATTTAAACAACTTCTTCTACATGCGGTGAAAGATAAAAGAGATCATGCATCATTCCGTTGATCTAAAGCTACTTTTGTAATTCCTGATCAGGGCCAGATAAGATTGACTAAGACTTACTACAAGAATTTTGAGTTGCTTGAAAAAAAAAATCAATTTTGATTTGGGTCCAGGCCTAGCCTAGATAGTATTCAACACCTCGTTTTTTATTGCATACTTTCAGGTTAACATTTTGCAACCAACAAAAAAGAAGGCTAATATTTTGAGAAGGAATGCCTTCAACGGCTCCATCGTCTCTAGTCTCTATTCATAGAGAAAATCAACTCTTTCCATGTACCTTCCATGTACTCCCAACACACCTAATGAAGGGGGCCATATTATAAATACAGCTCAGCTGCATTGATCTTAAGTGAGAGGAAGAGAGATATATCACCTCCTTTTAACCCCAAAAAGGACTGAATATCTCAACCCCAAAGAAGGAAGAAGGAAAAGAAAGGATATGCAAATGAAGATCGACCATGTTCCTTCCATCTCCATTTTCTTCTTCTTCTTCTTCCTTTCCCTCTCCTCCATGGCCACTTCACAATCAACTGATCTCTGCACTTCCAATCTCACCATCAGCTCTCGTCTTCCTTTCAACACAACTTCTCTCCGTTGCAACCGGGTGTGGGACTCCCAGGACTTTGTCCTTAGAGTAAGTCGCTACCGAATCTTTCTTCTTTCTTTCCAATTGGATTTGTCATGGTCGCCCATTTGCTCCATCCAATGTTAAGGCATGTATATGTCCGAGTTCTTATATATGTCCTTCCTCACACCAACTATTCCATACCCATTCCACCATATCTTAGTATCTATTACTCCCTCTGTACTATGTTAATTATTTGGATTAAAAAACTAAAATGAATGAACTAAATTTAAGATAGAACGAAGGGAGTACATTTTATACCCACAGACAAACGGGTAAATAATACATTTCTCATCTCATATCAGTCGATATAAAGTTGTTGAGATAAGTATTTTTTTAATTATGATTATGACCATGATTATGATTATATGCAGTACGAGCAAAGTGGACCTAAATTATGGACCTTTATTCTATCAGCCCCGGACATGGGCACGTACGTGGCGATCGGCTTCTCGGACAACGGGAGGATGGTTGGAACTAGCACCGTCGTCGGCTGGGTATCGGGAAACGGGTCCGGCATTGTTAAGCAGTACTATCTAGGAGGGACCCGGAAATCTCAGGTCCGACCCGACCAGGGGAGCCTGAACCTCCTCAATGCTACAATCATATCTCAGTCCTCTCGGCTGTACATGGCCTTCCGGCTCGGCACCGTCCAACCACAGTCTCGGCCCATATACGCCGTTGGTCCCAGGAATGCGATCCCCGCGTCCGACAACCTCCTGGCCGAACACCAGGACTTTGTCTCCACCAGCCTCAACTACGCCACTGGTGAGCCCATTTTCGTGCTACTCTAATGGGTTGGCGATGTGATGGGCTACCTCAAGCCCATGAATCTGCCAAACTAAAACCCTTGAGCTGTGAGCACTATTATGTAGGCCCAGATAATGAGATGTAGATTTTGCGTTTTAACAACAATAAAAAAAGGCATCGTGGGCCTATAACTTTTACAGTATAACTTTTACAGTTTCATGGGTTTAGGTGCAGAGCAAAGTTCACAGAACGAGGCCAATTCGGGGCTGAAGATGGCCCATGGGGCACTCAACATGGTGAGTTGGGCCATCCTGATGCCCATTGGGGTGACCATCGCATGTTACTTCAGGGACCCGGCCTAGTTCTACACCCCTGTCTCTGAGCAGGGGCTGGCCACTTCGGTGGACGCTCACAAGGCCTTGGGTATCTTCATCCTTGCCCTTGCTGCCTTTAGGTTCCTCTTCCCTCAAATTTCATTTCTCTTTGATTTAATGTTTTTGCCGAATTAGTCGGTTAGATACAATCAAACATTTGGACACGTCCGACTATTTAACATTGTTCAATTAACACCACTGCATTAAAAGTATGCTTAATTATGAGCCTAATTATTTGTGCAGGTTGACGCCATTTTTGGCTAGGCCAAATAAAGTATCCAAAAGTGAAGAAATAATAGAACTGGTACCACCATATTGTTGTGGATGATGGGGCTGCTTCTTGGAATGCTTGCTTTGGGATTACTATTGTTGTCATCTTTTCTATTTCCCTTGTGTTGAAGATTAGGATGTACACGAAGAAGTGATGCTTCTTCTATAAAGCTTTTTTAGGAGTTTAGAATGTAGACAGTAGTATGATGGTTATTACCATCACTTGATCTTTGTTGTGTGATTCTTGTATTTATCTTTTGTATTTATTATTACAGTTTTATGTGATTAATGACTTTTATAGTTGATGCGGGGGTTCTTTTTGTACGATCCAATCATCCATCCAGGCTACCTAGTGATAAATCTTAAGATTCAGCCACTTTCCAAGTATATAACATGTTGTAAAACAATGGCTATTTCATTCGCCCTAAAGGAAGTCTCGTCTGAATCAAAGGTCATGGTTCTACCACCCGGCAACATGCATTCTTCCACAACTGCCTTATTAGATGCGAGCAAGATTGATATGTAAAAGGACTAATCATAAAGATGAAAGGTGCATCTTTGATAATTTAGAAGAAAGAAGAAACTGATGACAGGAAGCCGGATCCCATGGCCTCTGGTTAGCTAATAAGAGATTTGCTAGCACATAGAAGGCCTATGAGCAGGGATGCTAGAACTTTTGATTTTTATTTTTACAAAGATTGTTTAGTTAAATTCTTGCACATAGAGTTTAGAATTTTTTATTTTTATTTTTTTAAAATATAAGTTTAAAGAATAATTTATTATCGCCATTTAGTGAGATATTAAACTCTCAATCCCTTCCCTCACCACTTTATACTGGCATACTCTCAACCCTCCTTTTTTATATATAATTAATTTTTTGAATAGATAGATATCTAAGGAGTGTCAAAAGGTATTTATACAATAGAGAAAACTAAATTCTATTACGTAATTGTCAATCTCAGGTGGTTTTTATTTTCCTCGATATTTCATTGAAGTGTGATTGCCCGTCAACAATTACACTCAGGTTTTCATTAATGTGCTCACGGATACGTTGGCGTAGGCATCAATTGTCTTCCCAAAAGAAAATGTAGTCAAGTTTTTACTATCTCACTTATAAGAAGATTACTTTAAAATATGTGGGTGCCACAAAGTAAGAACATGGTTTCTACTTTGCCGGGTATACAGATTGTAGTGCTTCTTTTATGTGTGTCACATCATAATTTCCTGGGAGGTAGATTTGCATGCAGATCCTAAACACGAGTGGGCGTATAAAATCCGTTTTCCTGATCATCATTTAAATTTGTGGATTCCGTTCGTTTGTAAGTCACGAAAATACACATGCAAAAGGTAAGGTCCAAATAGTTTCAAGAGGGTTTATGTTTGTTTGAAAGTTGGATTAACTGTTCAAATTTCATGAACTTTCAGCCCTGGCTGTTGTTTCTTTTTCTTCTCTTTGACATAATGCTTATCAAAGTCTACAAAGAAAGCGATGATACCATAGTGACCCTAAGCCTCCTTTTTCATTGTGGTCAATTTTTTGAAGGGATATCCAACCAGGAGTGTCAAAATGTATTTATACGAGGGGGAAAATTGAATTCTGGTATGTAATTGTCAATCTCAGGTGGTTTCTACTTTCCTTGATATTTCATCGATGTGTGATTGCATGTCGACAGTAACACTCATATATTCAGCAATGTTCTCACCGATACATTGGTGTAGGCATCGACGGTCTTCCCAAAAGAAACTGTAGTCCAGTTTTTACTGTCACAATTACACGAATATTACTTTAAAATATGTGGGTGTCACAAAGTAAGAACATGGTTTATAGTTTGCCGGGTATACAGATTATATATAGTGCTTCTTTTGTTTGAGTAAGCTCATAATTTCCCGGGAGGCAGATGTCCTTGCAGATCCTAAACACGAGTGGAAGTATAAAATCCGTCTTCCTTATCATTATTTAAATTTGTGGATTCCATTCGTTTGTTAGTGGCAAAAATACATATGCAAAAGCTTAGGCCCAAATAGTTTCAAGAGGGTTTATGCTCTTTTGAAAGTCGGATCAACTGTTCCAATTTCAAGTTCGAACTTTTGGCGGACTGGCTGTTGCTTCTTTCTTCTCTTCTTTTGACATATTGCTATCGAAGTCTATAAAGAAATTAAGCGATGATATCACGGTGACCCTAATTCTCCACTCGTGAAAGAGTCCAGCCCGGTTCAATTGTCTACAGTCTATTTCAGCAACAGCCTCTTTCTTTCCTGAAGAGATTGTCACATTGAAAATAAGGTCGTCGGTGCCATCAAAAAAGAAGAAGTTTGTCTCAAGAGGAGACCTATATGCATGCCATAGTAAACGTTGGAGACAATAACCCAAATATACAATAAGCACTAAGATAAAGTTGAACTCGAGATACATCACATGATCTTTGCAACGTAAGTTCCATTCCCTTGTACGATGAAGGAAACCAGCCACAGCCCACTGTAAACTCTGAAACAATGGAAATGCTCGTGTGGAGCAGAATCTCTGAAACTGACTTCTCAGCAAGTAGGTGGCTGGTTAGTTCACCTTCTCCACCCTTCCGTGTATGCACACATATCATTTCAAAGTACTTTAAGGGTTATTTTTATGTTAATTTTTTAGATATGGAAGTACAGATGGAAGTAAATTTTTTTAATATTACACTGTTAAATCAGAATTATGCTTAGTAATAGAAATTTTTAAAATAAATTTGGTTGTCTCATCAAATCTATTTTTAAAGTTTTAAACTAATATAACTCTTTCTCCCAAACTCAATATACACGTACTTAATACTATTGCACTTTTAATTTTGAGCCTTATTAAACAAGATCTTACATTGGTATATAATTTTAATTTTTTTAAATATGCCCTACCTATTATAGTATGCTTCTTAAAGTTTAAATATATATGAGAGGTAACCGTTTAAAAATAACATAATTTATAATTTTAAAATAGGGCTAAGAGCCGAAATTAACAAAATCACTTCAAGAAGTAATTCGGTAATTTAGACCAATTTCAGCTCGAAACAACTTAGAATCAAACTTTTATGTAGAATTTTTTATTTCACCTATTTTCTATACATAAATATGATTCAGATAATTCAAATCAGAATTAAGGCGAAATCAATAAAAATTCATCCGAACAGCCTCTAAAAAGATAACATCCACATGCTAATGACCTAAACAAATGGTCAACTTGGATTTAATTAATTTCATTACAGTTCCTTCTGAGGGAGGTGCTAATCACCATACTATGTGGTTAGTTTATGGAGGACGGCAAGAACAATGAATGACAAGGATGAGGCCATATAATATTTGATATGAAAGATTAGCTAGGGTTTTAATGTTAGTTAGCTCGTATTAATGAAAACACCCTATTTGTTGAACAAATTTAACATTTTGCTATAGAAAATGTTTTTTTCCGCCGGTTTCATGACCAGCTCCCGATATGGGGCATCTAACAGCTCCATCGTCTCTAGTCTCTATTTATAGAGAAAATCAAATCTTTCCATGTACCTTCCTATTTCTGTACTTTCAACACACCTAATGAAGGTGATCATATTATTAATACAGCTCAATTGCATTGCTCTTAAGTGAGAGGAAGAGAGATCACCTCCTTTTGACCCCAAGAAGGACTAAATATCTCAACCCCAAAGAAGGAAGAAGGAAAAGAAAGGAGTTGCAAATGAAGATCAACCATGTTTCTCCCATCTCCATTTTCTCCTTCTTCTTCTTCTTCCTGTCCCTCTCCTCCATGTCCACTTCACAATTAACTGATCTCTGCACTTCCAATCTCACCATCATCTCTCGTCTTCCTTTCAAGACAACTTCTCTCCGTTGCAACCGGGTGTGGGACTCCCAGGACCTTGTCCTTAGAGTAAGTTGCTACCGAATCTTTCTTCTTTCTTTCCAATTGGATTTGTCATAGGCGCCGCCCATTTGCTCCATCCAATGTAAGGCATGTATATGTCATAGTTCTTATGTATGTCCTTCCTCACACCAACTAGTCCATGTTTCATGCCTTGTATCTATTACTAGTATTAATTATTTAAATTAAAAACTAAAATGAACTAAATTTAAGATAGAACGAAGGGAGTATATTTCATACCCAGGGTAAATAAATACATTTCTCATCTCATATCAGTTGATATAAACTTGTTAAGACAAGCATTTTCTAATTATGATTATGATTATATGCAGTACGAGCAAAGTGGACCTAAATTATGGACCTTTATTCTATCAGCCCCGGACATGGGCACGTATGTGGCGATCGGCTTCTCGGACAACGGCAGAATGGTTGGAACTAGCGCCGTCGTCGGCTGGGTATCGGGAGACGGGTCCGGCATCGTTAAGCAGTACTATCTAGGAGGGACCCGGAAATCTCAGGTCCGACCCGACCAGGGGAGCCTGAACCTCCTCAATGCTACAATCATATCTCAGTCCTCTCGGCTGTACATGGCCTTCCGGCTCGGCACCGACCAACCACAGTCTCAGCCCATATACGCCGTTGGCCCCAGGAATGCGATCCCCTCGTCCGACAACCTCCTGGCCCAACACCAGGACTATGTCTCCACCAGCCTCAACTACGCCCACAGGTGAGCCCATTTTCGTGCTACTCTAATGGGTTGGAGATGTGATGGGCTACCTCAAGCCCATCAATTTGCCAAACTAAAACCCATGAGCTATTGCTTTTGAGTTGTGAGCACTATTATGTAGGCCCAGGTAATGAGATGTAGATTTTGTGTTTTTCCAACAATAAAAAAAGATATCGTGGGCTTCCTGGGTTTAGGTGGAGGTGGAGGTGGAGGTGCAGGTGCAGGTGATGCAGATGAAGTTGCAAATGATGCAGGTGCAGGTCAAAGTTCCCATAACGAGGCCAATTCGGGGTCGAAGATGGCCCATGGGGCACTCAACATGGTGAGTTGGGCCATCCTGATGCCCATTGGGGCGATCAGCGCAAGTTACTTCAGGCACTGGGACCCGGCCTAATTCTACACCCCTGTCTCTGTGCAGGGGCTGGCCTTTTTGTTGGGCGTGGTTGGCATCATATCCAGATTCAGCCTCTAAGACATGTTGTCCACTTCGGTGGACGTTCACAAGGCCTTGGGCGTCTTCATCCTTGCCCTTGGCCGCCTCTAGGTTTCCCTTCCTTTAAATTTTATTTTTTTTTAATTTAACATTTTTGCCTAATTAATCGGTTGGATAGACAATCAAACATTCGGACATGTCTGACTATTTAACATTATTTAATTAACACTCCTACACTGAAAGTATGCTTAATTATGAACCTAATTATTTGTGCAGGTGACGGCATTTTTGGCTAGGCCAAATAAAGTATCCAAAGTGAAGAAATACTAAAATTGGTATCACCACATTGTTGGAAGGGTGTTCATAGCTCTGGCCATCACTAATGTATTCTATGGGATCTGTATTGTGGATGATGGGGCTGCTTCCTAGAATGCTTGTTTCGGGATTAATATTGTTGTCATCTTTTTTATTTCCATTGTGTTGGAGATTAGGATGTACACGAAGAAGTGATGCTTCTTCTATAGAGATTTTTTAGGGGGTTTAGAATGTAGACAGCAGTATGATGGTCATTACCATCACTTGAGCTTTGTTGTATGATTCATGTTTTTATTTTTTTTATTTATTATTACAATTTTACGTGATTAATGTCTTTTGAGTTTAATATTCTTATTTCTATTACATACTATTATCGGTTACTAACCATAGATAAAATAGTTCATCCCTCAATTCATTAATGAGAAATGTTATACCTGCTCACAAAGCGTATAATTGATGCAGGGATTCTTTTTATAAGATCGAGTCATCCAGGCTACCCAGTGATAAAGCTTAAGATGTGTATTGTGGAAGTAGTGGCCTTAGAGATTTAAAATTTTCCATGTATGACACATGTTGTAAAATAATGGATACTTCATTCGCCCTAAGGGGTTAGTCAATTAGGATTTTAAAATAAAATATTAGTATTTTAAAATCTTCTATTAGTCATTTTAAATTGTCTATGCCATATTTACAATCCAATGTTATTATATTAAAATTTAAAATTCAATATTTCAAATATGGCGGTAGTGATGAAACATTTGATTCGTGTATTCGAAATACAGGTTTAGTCAAAAAATAAAATATTTTGACTTGAGAGGATCTTGCAGGATACTTAATAACGTACAAGTTACATTTTACACCACCACCTTTGGAGGTGGTATTGTAAAGTGACAAAACACTTAACTTATTAACGATGGCATCATGTGGAAAAGAGAGGATGACGTATTGCCGTTCTCACCGAAAATTATCCATGCCGTTCGTACTATTTTCACCATCTGGAAAAGAAAGGCCGCCACACCGCACTTGGAATTTGGTGGAGGCTGCTTCAACTGGAGCTTGACGGAGGCTGCAGCAACTGGATCTGATCATTGCAAGTATTCTCTTCTTCATCTCCTCCCACCCTCCGACCACCGTTGTCTTCCTTTCTCTCTTTTTGTTTTTTTTCTTCCGCATGCACTCTTGCTACTCCACTCATGGCTGCCTCTCGGTCCGACCCAACCTTGGTTTTGATCTAGGCTTTCTGAATGCTACGCTTGCATATTCTAAGATTTTTTGAGTTTCAATCTGGTTTTTTTAGCTTTCTGATCAAGCTTACAATTTGTAAGGTTTTTTGCCTTTTGATCTGGTTTTGTTTTTTCGCTCTGATCACTACGCTTGCAATTTCTATGCTTTTTGGCCATTCTCAGTTTGGGAATAAAAAATAGTTGGAAATTGCAAGTGTTTCAATCGAGTTTTTCCCATTGTTTTCGATCTAATTGTTCTACGGTTGCAATTTCTACAATTTTGGGCAATTCTCAGTTTGGGAATCAGATTCTCAATTGGGCAATTTTGGTCTCCAAGAATCCTCCGTCAATCAATAGCCAGTAGAGGGCCTCCATGATGTGCCTCTTCATGGCGGTTGATCGGAGAAGTTTCTTCAATTCTTCTTCTTTCTCTACCTCCCTATTTCCTTTGGACTGATGACGAAGAAGATGCAAACACGGGCAAGCTTAAATCTGTGTATACAGGACAGTGATAAAGAGGCCAATAGATTCTTGGCATGTCCTCAATTGGAGCATTTCATGTTCCTTTCACGGGAAATATGGCTACTGACCGTTGGGCTATGGGAAATATTGTTTGTTGGTGTCTTTGATTTCTTTGTGCCTTCTGAACCTTGTAGAGAGAATCCACTACTTCATTTTAATTTATTTTGTAGTTACATGTTCTTTCATATTCTTGCAACCGTATATTAGATTTCTCCTTTTATGTTTTGGCAATTCTTCTTTTGCATGCTTAGAAATCTAATCCCTTTTTGAAAGACAACTCTGCCAATCTCCTTAAGATCGACCACTGAAATCTACGCCTCACCAAATATAAGTGAAATTAATTTCTATAGTGATGTCCTCTATTCCTGCCCTTGAAATCGACCACCGAAGCCCTTTTGCAGTGATGGTCTACTTGCTAATCCTTTCTTTCGTCAATTTTTTATATGTAATTTTTTATGTAGTCTTCATTTTCTATCAGTTGGAAAGCATACATTTTTTCAAATTTATAATTGTTTTCATTGTATGCAATGCGATTCTGCAGTTTAAATTCAGGGCTTGGAGTTTAATTATGCATAATTTGCTTCTAAAATTTGTATTGACATGCATAATTTATTTCCTAAAATTTTAGTTCTTTAGCACTGATTATCATTTTTATAGATATCTTGTGATTGGGTGATTGGCATTTTTGTGGTTATCTTGCATAATTTGCATGATTAACACTAGCCTCTGAGTTTTTGAGTCCATTGTATTTTATATTTCAAAGTGATAATTAACTGCATAATGTGATGCTTGTTCATCCCCAATTTAATAATAATTGAGTAACACAATTAAGCTTACTGTAGTTTTTGAGTCAAACCCGTTAGAAGTTCTTATGCTTGTATTAGATATAAAATAATTTTGTTAAAAATGTATGTGATTTGATCATAATCTTGTGTGATTAATATTAGTGCTTCCTATGATTCTACAAGATAAAGAATCGTAGGCAATGTAGACTGAATTAGTAGTTGTGTGATGAAACGTAGGCAATGCAAACTGAATTAGCAGTTGTGTGATGAATACTAATTAAAAAATTGTGTTGAGGTATGCATGCTATGAATTGTTTTTGTAATTGTCGCTGAATTATTTTGTCATGTTTTTTAAATTATATGAAGTGATATGCATTTGTAAATATGCACTTGTGAAGTGATATTAAGCCCATAGTTGTCATGGCCTTCTCTTATTTTTTTTATTTGCATAGCTTTTGATGGATGGTTGCTGATGAGTTAGTTTTTTATTACCTATAGATATGGCAAGTGAAGGAGGTAGAGGGAAAGGTAAAGGGAAAACAAATGTGGAGACTAAGGAGCTTATTAAACTATTTGTGGATGAAGTTAACCATGGAAATAGATTGATTAATGGGACCTTTAGAAAAGAGATAATAGTTGAGAATGTACTTTTTAAATTGAATGAAAAGTTTAATTCTCATAAGAATGAAATGAACGTCAAAAACAAGTTGAAGGTTTTGAAACCAAAGCTTGCACTCATTGAACAGTTGATGATGTCAAGTTCTGGATTTGGATGAGATACTTATTTACAAAAGATAACTGCTTCAAAAGAAGTGTCAGATGAATATTTTCAAGTAAGTAACATTTAGTTGACTCTCATATGTAATATGAATGGTATTAGTTTATTTTTAATTTAATAATATGAATATATTACATAATTATGTATTACTTGTTTTTAGGCACATCCTAAAGCACTAGACTGTCAAGAAAAAATTGTAGAAGACTATGATGATTTAATGTTGATTCTTGGTAACACCTCTGCGCTTGGAGTTGGGGTAGTTGGTTTATCAACTAGGGTTGTTGACTCTGTGCTTAAACCATCAACCACTAACTTTGAAGATGATGATGATATGTTGCCTCCCTTTACTAGTGATTCCCTACATGTAGGTGATTTAACCTTTCATGAGCGTCCGCATTTAGAGACTGAGCCACCTTCAACTCGTAGAAGATTAAATCCAAGGGCTACATCTGAGACAAGAGATGTCATAGTCACATTAACACCTAAGTTTGATCTTCTTGTTAAATTACGTGAAATTACAGAAAATTGGTTTCATGCTATTGGAGAGATTCCAAACCTTAGTAAGGATTTAAAATATTTTGCATATGATTTTTTTAGCAATGCAACGTTGAAGGAGGCATTCGTCAGATTGCCCCACGAGGAATGTCGTGAATGGTTGGAGTATAAGTTTGCTAAAAGAGGGGATGGTTGAAAGATGACTTATTATGACTGATTTTTGGGTTCTCAAGTAGATTTTCTTTTTGATGTGATTATTAGGAGTATTAGTTTATAAGAATAGTAGCCACTTAAAAAAATGACTTGACCTGACTATTTATTTTGGGTACTTGACTAGATTTTTTGGGTTGTGCATATTAGAAATGTTCCCCACAGTCCTGGCCTCCCTCCTCCCCCCCTTTCTCTCCCCGGCTCCACCCCCAATTTCCCCTTCTTTGTTTCAGAGGAGGGGGCGGATCCGGTGGAGACGGGGCAACGAGAGGGAGGCCGGGATTGTGGGCACCGGGGAGAGAGGGCTGGAGGTGGATGTAGGCAGCGGAAGGCAGGTAAGGGGTGGGGCACAGGAGGGGAGGAACGGCCAGGACTATGAGGGTCGAGGTGGCTGGGACCAGAGTGGAGTGGGGTGACCGGGGCCAGACGCGACGACGGAAGGCATCTAAGGGGTGGGGCACGGGAGGGGAGGAGCGGCATGGGTGAAGTGGGGTGAACGGAGGCACACGGGTGGTAAACGACAATGGAGGATGGGTGGCGGACATCGGCAGAGGGCAGATGGTGGCAAGGGGAGGAGAGGGGGCAGAGGGTGTTGAAGAAAAACACACACACGGGCGATATATATTCGCCCATGCATTTTTGCGCACGCGCCTTCATTTTAACTATGCTTAGTAAGCGTCACAAATAGAAGTCATTTGCGATGCTTGATCTAAACATTGCAAAAATTAATTTGTAGTAATGATTATAAAGCATGACAATTATTTTAATATTTGCACCATTTATTGAAATGTTGCCCAAATTTTTTCAATTGCCACTTTCTCCCCCCTACTCTCTACATATTCTCTCTGTCTCTTCACTCTCTCCTCCTCACCCCATATCTTCTCTCTCTCTCTCCTCCCTTTCTCTCTCCTTTCCCTCTTTCCCTCCCTCCCTCCCTCTCTCTCCTCTCTCTCTCTCCTCTCTCTCTCCCTCTTTTCCTCCCTCTCTCTCCCTCTCTCCCTCCCTCTCTCTTCCCTCTCTCACTCTTCCCCTCTTCCTATATCCTCTCTATTTTTCTCTCTCTACATATTTTAAAATTATAATAATAAATTATAAGGTAATAGTAATACATAGGAATATGTGTCGCTATAACTTAGGTTATTAGCGACGCATAGGAATATGCGTCGCTAATACTGACGTATATTCTTATATGTCTACCTACATATATTCCTGTATGTCGCTAATATATTTTTATTTATTTTTTAATTAATTTTAAAATATAAAATATAAAATTAAATAAAATTAAAATTTTCCATCTCTCTATCCTCTCTCTCTCTTCCCTCTCTCTTCTCTCTCTCTCTGCCTTACCCTCTCTCTCCCTCCCCCCTCTCTCCTCCCTATCTCTCTCCTACTCCTCTCTCTCTCTCCTCCCTCCCTCTCTCTCCCTCCCTGTAAGGATCTTCATCTTTAAACTGGTTTTGGTTTTCTTTAATTGTTGGTTTTCGTGAGATTTACGTGTTTTCTGATCTTATTCGGTGATTTCGTAAAATAAATAGAGTTTGTGATGGTTTTAACCAAAATTAACTTCAACATTAGTGATTTTAAACCAAATGTGAATTTTTGAGATTTTTCGGAATTTTTACTATTTTCCCAAAAATTAGGGTTTTGGCGGGACCCCTGTGGGCCCCACCGTTGAAAATTTTATTTTTGTGTCAAATGAACCTAGACATATACTTAATATCACACAAAAATTTTCAGAATTTTATTAGGCTTAATTTGTGCTTAAATTTGTAAAATACCCACTTTTAGCCTACTTTTCCTATTTACATCCCAAAACTTACCTATGCCTACCCCAACCCTTACTATAAAAGGGCAAACTTGAGTCATTTCTATTTTTGGGAATAGGCTAAGGAAGGAGGCTGGCCTAATCCCCACTTAGGCCTGAATTAGAAGCCAATTAAGGTAAGCTTACTCTAATTAAGCACTAATCCATAGCTTTTCTCATTATTTCTTCCAAATCTACCATTTTCCCCTTGATTCAATTCGTTTTTGACCATCAAAAACTACTGATTTGTGTTTTACTACAAGCCCTAACATTCAAAATTCAATTTTTACTACCAACAAGCCCTAGATCTAAGGTTTAATTATGAATTTCTTGAGTAAATCGATTTCTATTAGAGTTTAATTCAAACTCATTGTGTTTTCAAGGATTTCAAGAAGGGTGACTCTTCAATCCGAGCTAAATCAAGTGCTGAGGTAATGGGTCTTCAAAATCTCTATTTATCCATGGTAAAACTCTCCATTTTTGGCTTATTTCGAAATGGTTTGCTTGATTTAGTGTGTTAATGGTAAGATTAGAAAATGGAATTATTTAATCCTGATTTCTTAGGGTTTTGCATTATTATGGTTTAGTTTGATATTCTGGAAGTCAAGGAGGACTTTTGATGATGACTAGGGTGTTAGATGTGGATTTGAAGTGCTATCTATGGTGTTTCGGTTTGGATTTGCGAAAGGAAGAAGATGACTATTCTTTCGTGTTGGCGATCGATCGGCCCTGTAGGGCGATCGATTGGCTTAACTGTAAATTTTAAATTTTCACGTGTAACCGATCTAACGGCCTGAAGGGCGATCGATCGGCTACACAGAAAATTGCATGTTGTGCATATGATGTCTATTTTGATGATTCCACTTTAGCTTGCCAATTTTACATGAATGTGGAGTGTTTTAAGCTATATTAGGTTACTAGAAATGCATGCTATTAAGTTTATGGAGTTGAGATATATGCTTAGAGATGGTGGAATGACTTATGTTTTATGGCATGATGTTAGAATCGTTATTTTGAAATTATGAATGGTTGTTTCCCTTTGGTTAAGCATATTTTTAGTAGGACTACAATCATTGTTGAACTGATTTGTCATGATAAATTGTGGTTAGTGGTGTGTGGATGTTGGTGAATGCCATGACTCAATGATGAAATGAGTGATGTTATATGTGTTTAGCCTTTGTGGTTGAGTTTTGAATTTAGATATGACTTCAACGATTCTTCTTCTATGATTTCCGCTGGAATTCATGTTTGGATAGAAATTCACATGTGTAGTGTGGTAGTGAGTTGATTTTCAAGCAAGTTGATATGCATTATATGAAATGCTTCTACTAGTTATACACACACACATGTGGGGATTAAATGATGATGTTGAGGCTTGATATTGTGATTATGAATGATGCATTAGGGGCTGATGAGAGCACTTATCATGGATTAGGATTCATGTATGCTTTGCCCATGCATGTACTATGCTGCACGCATCATGAAAATGGATTTCCAATTGAGGCTTCATCGTGATTAATCGAATTTGACCGATTGGATGCAATGTGATGGAATTGTGTGTCGGGTTTATCGGTCGTGGATTAATCGCAAGTTGATTGGTCCGAAAGGACATATTTTGATTTGAAGTTCCTGTGTGGAACGAGTGCACTCCCCGGGTTGAGTCTAATTAAATGGAATGATGTGGGGACGAGTTGTGTACTTGTCTTGTGGATTGTGAGAATGTTATTATGTGTGTCATCTGAACCCTGAAAATCCAGTGTGGTATGCCGTGTGCACCCCACTACCACGTGTTCTAGGGTTCTCTGTGTGAGAACTCGGGCTCTTTCACCCGCAGGAGATGTCCCTGGGCGAACACCCCTGCTCTAGATTCTCTGTGTGAGAATGGGACATCCTTGGCCAGGATCGTCCAGGGTGAGCAGTGTTAGGGATTGACAACCCCGATCTTTCTTGAATTCTTGTGTAGAATTTTGGACCATGACACGCCTTCGTGGCCTTGTCTATGCTCCCGTCTGTGTGACGTTAATGTGTGATTACTCCTTGATGGAGGTTGATTGTGATGACATTATGCATGTGGGAATATGTATGTTAGAGATACATCCATGCATGTTGATTTTGATGTAATGCATGTGGGAATATGTATGTTAGAGATACATCCATGCAGGTTGATTTTATAGAATGCATGTGGGAATATGTATGTTAGAGATACATCCATACAGGTTGTGATGATATTATGCACGTGGGATATGTATGTTAGAGATACATCCATGCAGGTTGTGATGATATTATGCATGTGGGAATATGTATGTTAGAGATACATCCATGCAGGTTGTGATGATATTAAGCATGTGGGAATATATATGTTAGAGATATATCCATGCTGGATTGGTTATGATGTGAATGCATGTGGGAATATGTATGTTAGAGATACATCCATGCAGGTTGTGATGATATTATGCATTATGATGCAGTGTTAGGTGATCTGAATGTGTGATCAGAAAGTGATGCAGCATGTAAATCTTTGATCTGAACGATCTCATTGCTAAGCTATCGTATTTTCTACGTTGACAGTGATAATAAAATCATTGCTGAGTGATAAAACTCACCCCTCTTTTATGTTTTGATTTGGGGCTGCGTGGTGCAGACGGACAGGATTGCCTCTTTGAGGAAAGGTCAGAGGTAGCTTGGGTGTGATGATGGAGATCGTTGCGTGACTTACCTTCGTTTATTTCATGCTTTATGTTCGAACCTTTGTGTAGGGTTCTTGTTTGGATTTATGTCATATTTTGTAGTTGTGATGCTTATGACTTATTTTGAGCCGGTGTGGGCTTTACTTAACTAAGTTTGTGGGTTTGAGATTGTTGTTTACTTTGTGATAAACAACACATTTTCCCCCTTTTTATTTACTCTTGCTCAAAGGATTGTGTGCACTCCGTGTTTCTGTTAATCGCCCGTGGTTAGGGATTAAGTCTTCCGCTAGATCATTTCTCAATTTTTACTTCATCGCCCCCGTGCGTTTGACCGGCCCCTGGACCGGGTTCGGCTCGGGTCGGGCATCACCGGGGTGTGACACTCCCCCTCTCTCTCCTCCCTCCCTCTCTCTCTCCGCTCCTCTTCTTTCTCTTCCCTCTCTCCTCTTCTCTCTCTTCCCTCTCTCCTCTTCTCTCTCCCTACCTCTCTCTTTCCTCTCTCCTCTCTCTTTCCCCCTCTCTATATGCTCTCTATTTTCTTTCTCTACATATTTTAAAATTGTAATAACAAATTATAAGGTAATAACGATGTATAGGAATATGCATTGCTATTACCTATATTATTAGCGACGCATAGAAATATACATCGTTAATACCGTATATTTTTATACATTGTTAATAATAAGAGCATTGTGACACATACTATATGTGTCACTAATACATTTTTATTTATTTATTTATTTATTAATTTTAAAATAAAAAATTAAAATAAAATTTTCCCTCTCTCTCTCCTCTTTTCTCTCTCCTCTCTCTCTCTTCTCTCTCCCCCTCTCTCTATGTGCTCTCTATTTTCTCTCTCTATATATTTTAAAATTATAATAACAAATTATAAGGTAATAGTGACGCATAAGAATATGCATTGATATTACCTATGTTATTAGCGATGCGTATTAGTGATGCATAGGAATATGTGTCGCTATTACCTATGTTATTAACAAAGGAATATGTATCACTAATACCAAGGGTAATAGCGACATATATTCTCATACGTCGCTAATAATAAGAGTATTAGTGACTCATACTATATGCGTCACTAATATATTTTTATTTATTTATTTTTAAAATATAAAATTAAAAATTTCCCTCTCTCTCTCCTCCCTCTCTCTGTTTCTCACCTCCCCCTCTCTCTCTCTTTCTCACCTCCCCCTCTCTCTACTCTCTCTCTCCTCACTCTCTCTCCATGCACTCTCTTCACTCTCATCTCTCCTCACTCTCTCTCTCTCCATGCACTCTCTTCACTCTCATCTCTCCTCACTCTCTCTCTCCATGCACTCTCTTCACTCTCTTTTTTATTATAAATTATATTTTAAATTAATAAAAAAAATTTAAGAAATAAAATATATTATATAAAATAGTGAAAGTTTAATCTAAACTACTTTTTATTAAAAATTTAATATTTATTTATTATATATATAAATAGTAAATATTAAAAAAATATTATATTTGAGAAGTTTATTATAATTTTTTTAATATTTATTTATTAAATATAATTAATTAATAAAACTATTAGCAACGCTTGCCAATAAGCGTCGCTATAAGCAATGGTATTTGTGACGCTTATTTAAAAGCGTTGCTAATAATTTAAATTTTTTTTTAATTTATAACTATTAAGGACGTTTTTTTAAGCATTGCTAATAGTAGCACTATTAGTGACATTTTTTTGCAAAAGCCATTAACGACGCTTAAAAACAAGCGTCACTAATATTTATATTTTTTTATTTAAAATATATATCTTTTAGCGGCGTTTGTATAAAATGTCGTAAATAAAGGAACTATTAGCATCCGCTAATATGATTAGTATTTGCGGCGCTTTAACTAAGCGTCGCTAATATATAACTATTAGTGACACATAAGAAAATGTGTCGCTAATTGTTTATTTTTTTACGATATTTTTTTATTTGTCGAAAGTAGTTATTTTTAGCAATGCTTAATTTTACGTCGCTAATACTACATTTTATTATAGTATTACTGGTATACATATTGCATAGTACGTCTTTCATATGTGGGCATATATCTATGCAAATCCTAAACACAAGTGGGAGTATAAAATTCGTTTTCGTGATCATCATTTAAATTTGTGGATTCCATTCGTTTGTAAGTCACAAAAATACATATGCAAAGGTAAGGTCCAAATAGTTTCAAGAGGGTTTATGTTTGTATGAAGGTTAGATTAACTGTTCAAATTTCAAGTTTGAACTTTCGGCCGACTGGTTGTTGTTTATTTCTCTTCTCTTTGACATATTGCTATCAAAGTCTACAAAGAAAGCGATGATACCATGGTGACCCTAATTCTCTTCTCATGAAAGAGTACTCCAGCCCGGTTCAATGGTCCATTTCAGCAACAGCCTATTCTCCTAAAGAGAATCACATTGAAAATAAGGTCGTCGGTGCCATAAAATAAGGACCAAGTTTATGTCTCAAGAAGAGACTTATATGCCAGAGTAAACTTTAAGAGACAATAACCCAAATATACAATAAGCACTGAGATAAAGTTAAACTCAAGGTATATCACATGATCTTTGCAACGTAAGTTACATTCCCGTGTACGATGAAGAAAACCAGCCACAGCCCACTGTAAACTGAAACAATGGAAATGCTCGTGTCGAGCAGAATCTCTGAAACTGACGACTTCTCAACAAGTGGAAGGTTAGTTAGTCCATTTTCTCCTCCACATGTGCACACATATCCTTGCAAAATACTCCAAAGCGCGTGGCGTCCACATGCTACTGACCTAAACAAATGGCCAACTTGGATTTAATTAATTTCATTGCAGTTCCTTCTGAGGGAGGTGCTAATTATCATACTATGAGGTCAGTTTATGGAGGACGGCAAGAACAATGAATGACAAGGATGAGACCATATAATATTTGAGATAATACCCTAGCTAGGGTTTTGATGATAGCTGGCTCGTCTAAATGGAAAGACAACCTTGTGACTGTTGAACAAACAACATTTTGCTTAGGAAAATGTTTTTCTGACTGGTTCTATGACCAGCTCCCGTGATTGTATTACTGGTACAAAGAGGCAATTATAACCTCTGGGTATTATTTTAGAAATGAATAATTTAACATAGTACTTAAAAGAGGGCCGTTGAGGTGAGCCGGCGAGCTTGGGCTCACATACGGCTGTGTGAGACCAAGCTATGGAGGCCATCTGATTTATATCCTATGGCTTATATTACTCAAGGGCATTTTAACCCTGCGTGTGTTCGCCTTTGTGTATCACATTAGGATCCCCATGTAACATAATCAAGGGATTTGGTCATGAAGCCTAGTCAAGCTAGATGCATCCGCTTTTGCTTATAAACTACAACAATTTTCTTAAAAAAGAAAAAAATATGCTTTTATCTAAAAAATTTAAACAACTTCTTCTCCACGGTGAAAGATAAAAGAGATCATACATCATTCCGTTGATTTCAAGCTGCTTTTGTAATTCCTGATCAGGGCCAAATAAGGTTGACTAAGACACTTTAATACACAAAAAATTTGAGTTTCTTGAAAGAAAAAAAAGAACTTTGAGTTGGGTCCAGGCCTAACCTAGATAGTAGTCAACACCTCGTATACTTTCAGGTTAAGATTTTGCAACCAACAAAAAAGAAGGCTAGTATTTGAGAAGGAACGCTTTCAACAGCTCCATTGTCTCTAGTCTCTATTTATAGCGAAAATCAACTCTTTCCATGTACCTTCCTTTCTCTGTACTCCCAACACGGTCGTATTATAAATACAGCTCAACTGCATTCATCTTAAGTGAGAGGAAGAGAGATCACCTCCTTTTAATCCCAAAAAGGACTGAATATCTCAACCCCAAAGAAAGAAGAAGAAAAAGAAAGGATTTGGAAATGAAGATGGACCATGTTCCTTCCATCTCCATTTTCTTCTTCTTCTTCTTCTTCCTGTCCCTCTCCTCCATGGCCACTTCACAATCAACTGATCTCTGCACTTCCAATCTCACCATCAGCTCTCGCCTTCCTTTCAAGACCACTTCCCTCCGTTGCTACCGGGTGTGGGACTCCCAGGACTTTGTCCTTCGAGTAAGTCGCTACCGAATCTTTCTTCTTTCTTTCCAATTTGATTTGTCATGGGAAACCATTTGCTCCATCCCATGGAAGGCATGTATATGTCCTAGTTCTTATGTCCTTCCTCACACCAACTATTCCATAGCCATTTTCATTCCATGTCTTGTATGTATTATTCCCTCTGTACTATGTTAATTGTTTGTATTAGAAAACCAAAATAATCTAAATTTAAGATTTTGGTTTTCTAATTCAAACAACTAGTATAGAAGGGAGTATATATATATATATATATATATATATATATATATATATATATATATATATATATATATATATATATATATATATATATATATATATATATATATATATATATATATTTCATACCCACAAACAAACGGGTAAATAAATACATTTCTCATCTCATATTAATTGATATAAAGTTGTTGAGATAAGTATTTTCTAATTTTGATTATAATTATATGCAGTACGAGCAAAGTGGACCTAAATTGTGGACCTTTATTCTATCAGCCCCGGACATGGGCACGTATGTGGCGATTGGCTTCTCGGACAACGGGAGGATGGTTGGAACTAGCACCGTCGCCGGCTGGGTATCGGGAGATGGGTCCGGCATTGTTAAGCAGTACTATCTAGGAGGGACCCGGAAATCTCAGGTCCGACCCGACCAGGGGAGCCTGAACCTCCTCAATGCTACAATCATATCTCAGTCCTCTCGGCTGTACATGGCCTTCCGGCTCGGCACCGACCAGCCACAGTCTCGGCCCATATATGCCGTTGGGCCCAAGAATAAGATCCCCTCGTCCGACAACCTCCTGGCCGAACACCGGGACTATGTCTCCACCAGCCTCAACTACGCCACAGGTGAGCCCATTTTCGTGCTATTCTAATGGGTTGGCGATGTGATGGGCCACCTGAAGCCCATGAATCTGCCAAACTAGAACCACCCATGAGCTGTCGCCTTTGAGTTGTGAGCAGTATTATGTAGGCCCAGATAATGAGATGTAGATTTTGCTTTTTTCTAATAATAATAAATAAAAGGCATCGTGGGCCTGGGGCTAAAATTTTACAGTTTCCTGGGTTTAGGTGCAGGTGCAGGTCAAAGTTCAGAGAACGAGGCCAATTCGGGGCTGAAGATGGCCCATGGGGTACTCAACATGGTGAGTTGGGCCATCCTGATGCCCATTGGGGCGATCATCGCACGCTACTGCAGGCACTGGGACCCGGCCTGGTTCTACACCCATGTCTCTATACAGGGGGTGGCCTTTGTTCTGGGAGTGATTGGCATCATCTCCGGATTCAGCCTTGAAGACAAGTTGTCTACTTCGGTGGACGCTCACAAGGCCTTGGGCATCTTCATCCTTGTCTTTGGCTGCCTCCAGGTTCCTCTCCCCTCAAACTTCATTTCACTTCAATTAATTTGATATTTTTGCCAAACAGTCGATCAGACATACAAACAGACGGACAATCAAACATTCGAACACGTCCGACTATTTAACATTATCCGATTAACACACCCATGCTAAAAGGATGTTTAATTATGGGCTTAATTATTTATGCAGGTGATGGCATTTTTGGCTAGGCCAAATAAGGTATCCAAAGTCAGAAAATATTGGAATTGGTATCACCACATTGTCGGAAGGGTGTTGATAGCTCTGGCCATTGCCAATGTGTTCTATGGGATCTCTCTTGTGGATGATGCGGCTTCATCTTGGAATGCTGGTTTTGGGATTACTATTGTTGTCATCTTTTCTATTTCCATTGTGTTGGAGATTAGGATGTGCATGAAGAAGTGACACTACTTCTTCTGCAGAGTTTTTTCAGGGGATTTAGAATATAGACAGTAGCACGATGGTTGTTACCATCACTTTGATCTTTGTTGTGTGATTCATGTTTTTATTTTTTTGTATTTATTAGTACAGTTTTATGTGATTGATGACTTTTTTTCGTTTAATATTTTTACTTTTATTACATACTTAGTGTCGATGTGCTAGTTATTAAAATCACATAAAAAATAGTTCATCCCTCAATTAAAAATGCTACACCCTGTCAAAAAGACCCACTTTGTATAGTTGATGTGGGGTTCTTTTTATAAGATCCAGCCATCTAATAGGTATAAAACATGTCGTAAAACAATGGCTACTTCATTCGCCCTGAAGGAAGTATTGTCTGAAACAAAGGTTGTGGTTCTACCATCCCGCAACATCATTCTTCTACAGCTGCCCCCATTAGATGATGCAAGCAAGATTGATATGTAAAAGGATTAATCATAAAGATTGAGAAGTTCAGGTGGAAGAATTTTCATGTTCACCAGGAGCCTAGCATAAACGCGCTTGGAGACCATTCATTTTTTAGCCTGCGTCTCTGATTACGATTGTCTGAAAGTTTATTGTTTGTCATCGCATCTTCCTCCACTCGTATTGCTGAAGGCAAGGGTGGTCACTATTACGTCAGCGAAGGGTAACTTTGGAAAGTAAGAAAATTAACATTAGTGAGAGAACATGAAGTAAACGTTAAGCTGTCTGGATTATGCGGCAGATGATCACAGGAAGCGACGAATCGGGTTTTTGTGAGCGGGTGTAGCATTTTTCTTTATTAACATACGTCTAGTGGAGTATTATATAATTAAGCTCGATTATTATTTTTAGATTTAATTGATAGGGTTGAAAGTATAATATGAAGATTATTCTAGATGGGTTTAGTGAGATATTTAATTTAGCTCCAAGGTAAACGAACTACTCAGTACATTTAAAATGAACATTGAATTCAATGGGTTTGTGGAAGAATTAGGTGGGAATCACATCAAATTATATCATACTTATTATAGAAAGCAATTAGGTAGGACAGTAGATTTTTTAATTTCTTTTTGTATTACCTAAAAATATTTATTATTATTTTTATATTACTATAAGTGTATAGAGAAATGACTTCCAAGTTCCATCCTCTATGTTTTTCCTCCTTTTCAAACTCCAGTCCTATAAGCCTCCTAAAAAGTCCAATTCCTATATGTTTCCCATGTGTCTATGCTATTTTATACATAAGTAAAAGTACATGTACAAATGTATACTTGCAGATTGATAAACATAAAGAAGTGAATCATTGAGAAAAAGAGTACTATATATGAATAATTTTATTTTTATTTTTTTGCTAAATTAACCAAGAAATTATCCTATCACATGGCACAAGAAATTTAATTAGCATCAAATAGGAAAGACCAAACTTTTAAGATCATTTACACCATTTTTAATAATTGTTTATCATGTAGAGAGACAATCAATATACTATGAAAATATGTATATTGAATCTCTAATTATTAGTTTATATATATATATATATATATATATATATATATATATATATATATATATATATATATATATATATATATATATATATATATATATATATATATATATATATATATATTATAAGTCATATAATCATATTTATGTACCAATAACATGTATAAAAAATAATATATAAAACATGTTTATATGATCCCATGCTCATGTGCGACTGCATGAGCCACAACATCACATACCCTCAAATTTCAATCCAACAACTCACATAACTCAGGGGGCATGAGCCACGCCATCACGTGTCATCGAATTTTAATCCAATAACGCACATAACTCAGGGGGTAGATTGGTTTATATCTCCTTGCACCCTCGAATCTTGATCGATGGCCAATGATGTCTTACTCACACTGACATCATTAAATTATAATGGAGATATAATTTTTATGTATGATATATATATATATATATATATATATATATATATATATATATATATATATATATATATATATATATATATATATATATATATATATATATATATATATATATATATATATATTTGGAGAGACAAATACTAATATACTCCTTACGTCCCAAATTAACAACTCTATTTGGTTTTAAAAGTTGAGTTAAAAGTAGTTCAATTAAAAATAAAATGGACCTATTAATATAGGAAGAGGATCAACATGGTATCACACTAGTATACCCAAGTATTCTAAAAGATGCATGACTCTAGGGACTAATATCAGTTTACAAAAAAGAATAATTAGAATATTCTTTCAAAAGCTCAAGCATGACATTGGGGGACTAACCTTAGTTTATAAACTATTACTATTTTTACATATACTTGAATTTTTTTAGGCATTCTAATACTGAAGAATAATTCTTTATGAGCGATTTATAATCATGTAAAGAAAAGAAAATACGAAGAAATAGATAGTAATATTGCCTAAGTGAGTTTTTATTTTTTACATCTTTTTTAGTGATTACATATGAGCATATAGAAAATAAAATAGTAATGCTACCTTTTTGGAGCATATGTAACTAAAACTCATTGGTCATAGTTTTCTTCTTTCCTGGTGATTATAGTTAGTTGTTCGAGGTTCAATTATAATACTTGTTGAAGTATATTTCTTAATATTTAATACTGAAAGCATCTTAAAATGTGTAATACTTCATATATTTCATATTTAGATATAGTTTACTATTTTTTTAGTTCAAGTTAGGCTCATAATTCACTTATTACAGTTCGAGCTTGAGCTCAGCTTTGGATTTCAAATTTGAGATGTGCTCAAGCTAAAAAGTTTGAGCTTGTTCGAGGTTTGTCACGAGCTTAAGCAATTCGAGTTCAAGCCAAATAAACTCAATACTCAGCTCAGCTTGTTAATACCCCTACTAATGACTATAGAGTCTAGTTTGATATGGACAAAGACTTATTAGATTGTGAATAATTTGATGTGCTTTCAGCGTACAAACTTACAAGAATTTGCATTGTTGGTGATTGTTGTGTTTCAAGGATATGAATATCCAAATTATGCATAAATTCCCTTTGATACAAACTGAACTTTTTGTCAAACATGCCTCCACAATAAGTTAGACAATATATATATATATATATATATATTTCATTATGCACTTTATCTATTATATTGGGTGAATTTATCATGGGAAAAACAACATAAATCTTTTGTTTTCATCTTCTTTCAGCTATTTTCCTTCCTTGTTATTTCTAAATTATTTTCTTAATTAATTAGTTTATATAAAGTAAGTAGTGTAGGATCATCTATGAACATGGTTTTCCATCTTTAGGAGAAAATTGGACAAAAAGTTATTTACAACATAAGGTGATATTTTTGTTTTCAAGACTCATCTCAAAGATCTTATGCATATGGAAACTTGTAACACTAGTGCACCCAAACTTTATAGTGTTGCCTAACTCCATCGGGAGCAGCTTCATTCTCCTACACAGGCCTTTGCTACTTCTATTCAGTAGCCCCTTGACCCTTCAGTTGTATTTTTCTTTTGTCTTTTGGTAATTCCTTCAGGTGTATTTAATCTCATACTCTATGAATCTATGTTACATAATAGGATAGGGTCTTACTGTTGCAAACTATTTACTTTTCTCAAATTTGTTCAATTCTTCTCAATCTATATAAAGAAGATAGGAATGAGACTCTTCCCAATAGAGCTTTCCATTCTTCTTAATATCTTCAATTCTTAGCTCCCAAAAAAATCATTTTCTTCTCAATACTACATAAAAAGGATGGAATCCCACTATTGCAAATGCACAAAAAAGATTGGATATCACATTCTTTAGCTACATTTTCTTTAATTCATCTATTAAATTAAAGAACTCTTCATATATATTATGAGTCACCTCTCAAGTATCTAATTGTGGCTTCCTCTTCACAATCTTTATGGCTCAACAACTCGTTAAACAGTTCAATTCATCCACAAAGGTATTTGAGTCCATTCAAAAATCCCTCATGTTACTCATTTTTATCTCGCTTGGTTTATAACTTGATCAAGTCGCTAATTATAATGTTTAGTACATGTCCATTGATTTTTAAGGCATTATGAGCTCATTTATCCAATGAGTTGTGTCCATTTTGATTTGAACAATACCTATAATGGTAAATTATTCTTAAAGATTTTAATAGGCTCCAGATTTAATCTATTATCCTAAACCATATATATGAGTTTCAGATGCAGTTTTTATTGGTGGTGAGCCCTAATTTTGTGGTTAAGTGATTAGGGGTTGTTCGGTCTTTTGCTATTGGAAACCTAATATAAGTGATTAGAAGGGGCAAAATGTGATGGACTGAATTAGGGAGAAGCAAGCTGCCACACACCAGAGGAAAATAGGTCGCCACGCACAGAGGAGGCCACCACGACTAAGAGGCAAATCAGTCATCTTTTGGAGAAGAAGAGAGGCGCTATTTCATCTGTGAGTTGTGTGAGAGCTGCTGAGTGAAATCATTGTAATTCTCCCTTGTATTTGATTCTTTGTCTAGTGGAATTGTGTGATCTCGTGGATGTAGGCAACAAGGCTGAAGCACATTAAATTCCCTTGTATTCTTTGCTTTCTTGTTGGCGTTGCTACGATTCATTCTTCCACTATAAAACCAGAGAACAATAATTTTATATTCTATTCCCTACAATTGGTATCGGAGCTTCAAGAAGAGATGGCTGACGATAGAAAGTTTAAGATAGAGAAGTTTAATGGCCAAAATTATTAATTTTAGCGCATGCAAATTGAAGATTATCTATACCAGAAGGATCTCTATCAACTATTGATTATAACTAAGCATGTTGGTGAAGACAAGGTAGAAGAGATTGCAAGGTGGGAATTGCTTGATTACAAGGCTCTAGGGCGGTCAGGTTGTCGATTTCTTCTTTGGTGGCTTCGAATATCACGAAAGCCAAGACCACGAAGGAATGTTTTGTTCTACTTGTATGTGAGTCCTTCTTCCATAAATAAGATACATCTTGTGACTAGTTTCTTTCATTTGAAAATGTCTGATGATGAGACTATGGCCAATCATTTGAATTCAATCCATACTTTGATGAATCAACTTAAAACAGTAGATGTTAACTTTACATAATATATATAGTCTATTGCTTTACTTAAGTCTTTGTCATCTGATTGGGAATGATTTAAAGTTATTCATAGTTCTTATAATATAGATAAATTTAAGTTGAATGATGTTTGTGGAATGATATTGGCTGAAGAAACACGTCGTAAGGGTAATTCTTCTTCATTCGGTTCAGCGCTAACTATGGAGGAGAGGGGGTGGCGACCTCATAGGGGCAAACCTAGATGAAGAGGGTAGTCCAAGATGGGGCGGTCCAAGTCCAAAAACAGTAAGGGTGATGGGGCTTGTTGGCAGTGTGAGCAGAAAGGCCATATGAAGAGAGATTGCCCAAACCTCCTCATGATGGAGCACAAAATGATGATAAAAACATAGTTAATGTTGCAGAATTTGATTGCATATTATTGTCTATGGAGAGTAAATGTGATGCTTGGATTATTGATAGTGATGCCTTATTTCATGCTACTTCTAGAAAATATTTGATGCAAAATTTTATGGCTAGTGATTTGGGCAATGTCTATTTGAATAATGACCAAGCTTGTAAAATCATAGACAAATGTGACATACGTTTGTTGCTTAGTGATAATGTTGTTCTTGTGTTGAAAGATGTTTGTCTTATGCCTTGTTTGACAAAGAATATTATTTATGTTGGTTAATTGGCTACTTGTGGTGTTACTCGCTTTATAAGTGACAATTGGAAAATGAGTAAATATGTCATGGTAGTGGCTAAGGGGAAGAAAATTGAGACATTATAAATGATATCCAGTTGTTATAAGCACTCTATTGGAGTGGCCTTTAATGATGTTGATGTGAGTTTGTGGCATTGCCGTCTTGGGCATATGTCAGAAAAGGAGATGAAGATGTTATAGGCTAAGGGGAAGTTATCTAGTTTGAAGTGTGCGGATCTAGATTTCTATAAGTATTGTCATGGGCAAGCAACACAAAGTTTCATTTTCCAGAGCTACCCCAGAGCGCAGGACTGAGCAGCTTGAGCTTATATGCACAAGTGTTTGGTGACCAGCCCAGGTTCCATCCCTTAGAGGTGCGTCTTACTTCATTACTTTTATTGATGATGCTTCTCACAAGTTATGAATTTTCTTTGCTAAGAATAAATCTGATGTATTGTATATCTTTGTGTAATGGAAAACACTTGTTGAGAATGAGATAAGGTTAAAATTGAAGTGTTTAAAGCTAGACAATGGAGGTGAGTATTGTAGTAAGGAATTCCAAGCCTACTCTGATAAGCACGGCATTCACAGATTGCTAACTACTCCTAAATAGCCCAGACATAATGGTGTTGCTAAGCTAATGAACAGGACCATCATGGAGAAGGCATGCTGTATGCAGCTACATTGTGGCCTTCTTCTCTCATTTTGGAGCTATGTCATTGACACTGCAGTGTATTTGATCAACATGTCTCTATGCTACCCCCTAGATGGAGGCATTTCTGAAGAGGCATGGTCAATGAAAGAGGTAAAGATTGATCACTTAAGAGTTTTCGGTTGTACTGCTTATGTGCATGTTAATACAGAGCATATGAGCAAGTTGGATTCAAAGTCCAATAAATAATATTTTGTTGGTTATGGTGGAGTTACTTATAGTTATCGATTGTGGGATCCGATCTATTATAAGGTGATCTGAAGCATAGATGTTGTGTTTCATGAGGCAGAGCTTTATAAGCATCATAAAGATCTACAAAAGTGGAAAATAAAACAGGTCGAATCTGAGTTTGTAAAACCTAAGGTTGAAAATTCTTTAGATGATGATAGAGCTCACATGAGGGCCAGTGCTTCTAGTCATGAACATGTGGCTGATACTTCTTCACAGATAGTTCTAGAGGTTCCAACTATTCCCTTACAAATACCACTTGGTTGGACCAGCTCTAAGCAGATTAATAAGAAACAAATATTTGATCCTTCTAACCCTAAGAGCACAATCTTGACTGATAATGGTGAACCAGGAAGCTTTGAGGAAGTTTGCAGGATAGACACTTCGGCTCAATAGGAATGTGCTATGGAGGATGAAATGGATTCAATGACCTCTAATTAAACTTGGAAGTTAGTTTCTTTACCTCTAGGTAAAAAGACATTATATAACAAATAGGTTTACAGGACGAAACAATAAGCTGATGAGAGCAAGAGGTACAAAGTTAGACTTGTTGTCAAAGGCTATCAATAGAAGTATGGAGTAGATTATACAGAAATATTTGCTCCTATTGTTAGAATTGCTACTATCAAAATAGTGATGTCTATTGTTGCAGTTGAGGATCTCCATTTAGAGCAGTTAAATGTTAAAACAACTTTCCTACATGGTGACTTGGAAGAGGAAATTTATATGCATCAACCCTAAGGTTATGTGGTAAGATGAAAGGAGAATACGGTTTGCAAGTTGTCTAAAAGCTTGTATGGTCTCAAGGAAGCACCAAGACAGTGGTATCAAAAATTTGATGGGTTTATACAATCTATTAAATTTTATCGTTACTACTCCGATCATTGCTGATTGTATAAAAGTTGAGAACGTCTTATTTGATCTTTTTTTTATATGTAGATGACATGTTGATTGTAGGGGCAAATGTTGGTGAGATTAAGAAGCTTAAGAAACAGTTGTCTTGTAATTTCACGATGAAGGATCTTGGACCAACCAAGCGGATCCTTAGTATACGAATTGCAAGAGATAGAGAGCATAAAGTGTTGAAATTGTTTCAAGATGAATATGTTGAAAAGGTCTTAATGAAGTTCAACATGTTGGGTGTTGAACTAGTTGGTACCCCCTTGGCGGCTCATTTCAAGCTTTCTAATGAGCAATCTCCTAGCACACAAGAGGAAATAACTCACATGAACAAGGTTCCTTGTGCATCTTCTGTAGGTTCATTGATATATGCAGCCACATGCACTAGACCAAATATTTCTCATGTTATAAGTCAGGTAGCATGTTTGTGGCAGACCGAAGTGAAGAGCACTTGACTGTTGTAAAGTGGATTCTCAAACATATGAAGGGTTCTTCAGGTATGTCTTTGCACTTTGATGGAAGTTCTATGATTAACTTAGTTGTATTGATTTAGATTATAGAGGTATTCTAGATAACAGAAGCAGTACTTCAGGTTTTGTTTTCACATTGGTCATTGGTGCAGTTGCTTGGTAGTCACAATTGCAAAATTTTGTGACAAATTCATCTGTTGGGGCATAGTATATTGCAGTCACTAAGGCTTACAAAATGATGTTATGGTTAAAGGCATTCTTAAAGGAGTTGGATAAACCTCAAGAGTGGTGCGTACTCTATTGTGATAATAAGAGTGCAATTGATATGGCAAAAAATAATGTGTTTAATGCAAGAATGAAACATATTGAGATTAAGTATAATTTTGTGAGAGAACTTGTTGAAGAGAAGAATGTCTTCTTGGAAAAGATACATACTAAGGAGAATCTAGCTGATATGTTCACTAAAGTGTGATGATGGAGAAATTGAGTGTTTACTCAACCGCCATCGGCCTTCTACACTAGAAGGATGGTGGTGATCACACAGTTGTATTAGGTAAGAGTGGAGTAATTGTTCTACTTGCAATTGACTCTATTTAAAAAATTGATTCAAGAAGGATCAGTTTCAATGGGATAGTTGTTGATGAAAATTTCAAGTAATTAGGTCTCAAGTGAGAGATTGTTGGCGGTGAGCCCTAATTACATAGTTAAGTGATTAGAGGCTATTTGGTCTTTTGCTATTGGAAATCTAATATAAGTGATTAGAAGGGGCAAAAGTGATGGACTGAATTAAGGAGAAGCAAGCTGCCACGACTAGAGGAAAACAGGCCGCCACGACAAGGAGGGAAATCGGCCATCTTTTGGAGAAGAAGAGAGACGCTATTTCATCTGTGAGTTGTGTGAGAGGTGCTGAGTGAAATCATTGTAATTCTCGATTGTATTTGATTCTCTATCTAATAGAATTGTGTGATCTTGTGAATATAGACAACAAGGCCGAACCACATTAAATTCCCTTGTGTTCATTATTTTCTTGTTGGCATTCCTACGATTTATTCTTCTATTGTTAAACCAAAGAACAGTAAATTTATACTCTGTGTGGCGTGGGCGAATGAGATCTGTTTTGATTAATTAAGTCAAATTGGGTTAGTGAATCGAACCAAATTACGAACCACTGCTATGCCATTTTCTTTCAAGAGAAGATGCAGGCCTTGTTTTCGGAAGAAACCCGCTCAACAAGACAATTAGTGGCTCCGGTCGACCACCATCAGCTCTGGCTGATAGATGTGGCCTCCTCGAACTCGTCACCAATGACGAAGATAGGTCCAAGCCCTCTCTTCAACCATGAAATAGTTGATACAAGACCAACCCCAAAATTACAATAAAAAGAAGAGCAGAAACTATAGCATTATATTTTGTCCATCTTAATCAAGGGTTACCTTTGAATTCCCATAGAAATCATGCACTTAAAATAGGATTCTACTGTACCAACATTAGTAATCTTAATTTCATGAACTATACAGCAAGGTATATATCCAACCAGAAAGCATCCATTGAAAACTTTTTGTGAGTATTTTGAACTTGAAAAAGAGTGTTGAAACTTCTATGTAACTCCTAACTAAATTCTGATTTTAGAAAGCAATGTCAGATTGTTAAGTAAAACCCAAAAACCAACCTTGTTTCTGGTACAGAGCATGCGACCATGAAGTGTTCTATTTCATATTGTAACTGTTTTATGATTAGACTTAAGTAAAATATAAAATTTTGAGAACATATATGAAGTGCATGGATTTAAGTAGGAGCAAACAATCAAAAGTAATAATTCATCTTCGAACTAGTGGAGATAAAACCGATGGAGACTACCTGCAATGGCGAGCAAGTAGCTCCCATTTTTCCAAGCTCTCTGGCTTCTCACACCACCTCCGGCGAACGGCCTTGAAATTATAATTATCTTATTTTATTTATGTATTTTATTAAAATATAGTTCTAATTATATAGATATATTTTGTATTGAAAAATTATATCATTATTTGAAGAAAGGATAGGAGGTATTAGGTAGCATGAAGTGATGTTGATTGATTTTGATGTATCTTTTTCTAAAGAGAGCAGGTTGATTTGTTGGTAATCGTGATTAAAATCCAGGCTAAAAAAGACTCGAGGCACGAGCTTGACATGAGGCCCATCCTAACCACGCGGAGAGTTGGCAATGGTTCTTTTGACTAAAAAGATTTATCAATTATTTACCAATTACACCCTTTTTTTTGTTTTGTTATGGAAGGCATTTTCGAAGGAATGGGGTTCTATTTTTTAAATGGTTCAATTTTTACTTCATTGAAATTTAAATAAATATAAATTTTATTTATATAAATATAAGTTTTATTTTAAAATTTATTTTTAACCGTTGGCTGAAAGGGTGACAGGCTCCTCATCCTAAAAGGAAATGCCAGAATTCTTATTCTTGAACTCACCTCATCTTCTGGGCCCAAGCAATCAGGCCCACCTTCTTCCTATGTTCCACCTGAACGGCAAGTTGGGCAGAAGTCCACCTTAGTCATCAAGAGCAATGGATGACGAGGCCATATAATAATGCTAGCTAGGTTTTTTTATCATGGCTGCTTTGTCAGAATGAAACACGAGCTTGTGATTTGTTCAACAGTCTTACCATTTCAGATTAAATAACTGATACAAATTTCCAGGAAAAAGATCAAATGAATTGATCCAAATATATATATATATATATATATATATATATATATATATATATATATATATATATACTATGAGAAGCTTCAAATAATTTATTGAAGCTTGATCCTTAACTTGTTTTCAGATAAGTATTTAAGCCAAAGTCAAGGTGGTGGATGGACCCACTTCTTCTCCTACACGCCAAAAGGTTAAAGAAGTCAGATATCATTTCTCTTTTGTAATTCCTGCCCTTATCTGGAATATATTGTATTGTGAAGCAAATAGGAAAGACACATCTGTTCAAAATTTTGATCAGTTGGATGCAATCCAGCAGCTAAACTGATCAGAATTAGGCCTTGATTGTGGTCAACAACTCCTTGTTCAGTGTATACTTGTAGTTTAAGATTGTCTCCCCCAATAAATAAATAAAAGTAAGAAGGAATCCTTCCATGTTCCAACTGCTCCATCATCTTACTCCATGTAATTTCTGTCTCATTCCTGTACAGTGGGGGAAAAAAGACTATCTTCCCATTTCTGTATATCCAACATACCTAATGAAAGGGATTATATTATAAATACAGCTCAACTACTTTGGTCTAAAGAGAGAGGGAGAGATTTCACCCAAAAAGAAGCAGCAGCAGAAGAAGAAGAAGAAGGGATTTGGGAATGAAGATCGACACTGCTCCTTCCATCTTCTTCATTTTGTTCTTCTTCCTGTCCCTCTCCTCCCTGGCCAGTTCACAATCGACAGATCTCTGCACTTCCAATATCACCCTCAGCTCTCCTCTTCCATTCAATACAACTTCTCTTCGTTGCCACCGGGTCTGGGACTCCCAGGACTTTGAGCTCCAGGTGAGTTCTTGCCAAATCTCTTTTTCCCTGCCTTCCAAATTGATTTGTCATTTCATTTTTCATTTGTTCCATCCAATTGAGAGGCTTATTATGCATAAGTCTTATCTCCCGTGTTTCATATCAATTACTCCATTCCTATCGTCACTATTTGTTTCATAGTCTTCAATGGGCAAATAGTAAAATAAGTACATTTCTCATGTAATTGCGTTAGTAAAAAAATTATATGCAGACCTCAAATCAAATTATTGGGAAAAGACATTTCTCGATCATGATTATGCTCGATAACAATTTCTACCAATATAGAAGTGTAACCACATTATCTAAGTCACCTTGAAATTGTTTCCGAAGGTTAAATCTCTTATTAGCTTATAGATATTTGTATATGATCCATGGTAATTTGAGCATTGGTTAATGGTCACTTACAAATTACAATGGATGGATATGGTTCTTATATGCAGTACGAGCAAAGCGGACCCAAACTGTGGACCTTCATTCTGTCGGCTCCGGACACGGGCACGTACATGGCTATCGGCTTCTCGGACAGCGGTAACATGGTCGGAAGCAGCGCCATCGTCGGGTGGGTTTTCAGGGACGGGTCCGGGTCCGGAACCGTTAAGAAGTACTATCTGGGAGGGACTCAGCCAAGCCTTGTCCAACCCGACCAAGGGAACCTGAATCTCCTCAACCCTAAAATCATCTCCCAGTCCTCTCGGCTGTACATGGCCTTCCAGCTCAGCACGGACCAGCCACAGTCAAGGCTCCTATACTCTGTGGGCCCCAAAAATGTGGTCCCCACCTCCAACAATCGCCTGACCCAACACCGGGCCATGGTCTCCACCATCTTCAGCTACAACACAGGTGAGCGGGCCCACTTCCGTGTTATTTATTCCAATAATGATGGGTTAGGCGATGACTTGGTTAAACTAAGTCATAAATCAGATTCTTTCATGAAAGTAACACCTCATCCTCGCTTGCTTGCAGAAGTGGCATTGATCAATTTGAAGTGGTATTAGTTTTTATATTGGGACGAGCTTGGGTTTAGATTCTTTGAGTATGCTCTAATGGGAAGTATTTTTAATAATACAATGAGCTTGAGTACGTAAGATATATATATTAGTCTTTTATCCATAAAATTGACGATACATATGCTAAGTATATATTAGTGCAATATATTAATATAATATATATTAATATTAATATAACGTGCACTAATAGATACATTATCGATCTCACATATCAAAAGCTTTCATGCATTCTTTATGCTAGGTTTAGGGAGAACATTAAAAATGCTTGCATTGTAATAGGCTCAACAAAATTTACTCTCTAATTAATTTTCAATTGTGACTAATAGACTTAATCACTTTTGCCATCTCATATTAATTATTCACATTAAACTATAATATTTAAGGAAATAAATTTATTAATATTTTTCTCCATCCACTAAACTTTTTTTACTCCTTTTGTTGATTATTATAAGAATGCTAATTTAAAATGGGACAATTAATATAGAATATTTTTTGCAAATCCAACAAATTAATATGAGACAAAGGTTGACATTACTCTTATGCTTTCTTTGTCATGATAAAATAAGTGTCCAATTTGGTTTTCTATTTTGAAAAACCAAATAGAACACTTGTATTTAAGACGGAGGGAGACATATGTTAAAACTAATTTAGAATTTTACAAACTTGGGTTTGGATGTGGGCTCAGGGCAAAGTTCACAGAAGAAGCCCTATTCGCGGCTCAAGAAGGCCCATGGGATAATCAACATGCTGGGCTGGGCCATCCTCATCCCCATTGGGACGATCATCGCTCGCTACTTCAGGCACTGGGACCCAGCCTGGTTCTACGCCCATGCCTCCTTGCAGGTAATGGCCTTTGCACTGGGCATGGCTGGCATCATCCTTGGATTCAGGCTGGAAGACAAGGTCTCCAAAGATGTGGACACTCACAAGGCCTTAGGCATCTTCATCCTTGCCCTTGGCTGCCTCCAGGTTCCTCTTCACTTAAACTCCATTTGATGTCTTCATTAAACCCCAAATGGGAGGGGTTAATGGTGAGCCCAATTGTTTGTGCAGGTGATGGCATTTTTGGGTAGGCCAGACAAGGCATCCAAAGTGAGGAAGTACTGGAACTGGTACCACCATATTGTTGGACGGGTGTTGATAATTTTTGCCATCGCCAATGTATTCTATGGGATCTCTCTTGCAGACGATAATGTTACCTCATGGAGTGTTGGCTTTGGGATTGCTGTATTTGTTATATTTGCTGTTTCCATTGCTCTGGAGATTAGGATGTGCATGAAGAAGTGAGGTTTCTGCTAGAGAGTCGTATGGTTAGATTCTAGTCAAATGCTCATTACCTTTATATAATCTTAGTTGTGATTTTCATGTTCTTGTTTTTGCATTTAATACAGTTTTAGGTGTTTGATGCCTCTTGTAGTTTAGGTATATTGTATAACACAACACATTTTCTATGCAAGTATATTGACTCTGTATTTAGTTAGGATAAGATGTGTAATTTTGATAGGGACCGGAAGGTCTTATACGTATTACACCCATTAAACGTGATTGTGATGTGAATATGTGTAACTAATTATCTATGATAGTGTTCACACAATTATCATAGAAAAAAGAGTAATGCCAACGTCAAAAAGCTACTTCTTCCTCTCTGAACGCTCATTTTTATAGGTCCCACTCATCAAGGGTTTTGAAATGATGAAGTAACCTTTTAACGTTGATTTTTCAACGTCACAAAAGCATTTTTCTAGAAAAAATCTTGATAATTGTGCCACCACCTCTTTGGCAACGGTCACAACCTCCTATGTTATTCATGGAAGGCCATATTGATATATATAACAATATCAATGATTATGGATATAGGTACACACAAATGATAGGCTTGATATGTGTTGAAATGAACGTAAATTCTTTTATACACATGAAAAAATATTATAATTAATAATATATTATTAGAAAATTTTTTATAGAGCATAATAAGACTATAAAATACCGTATCGACTAAAATTAATTCATTTTAGAACTATATACTATTACTACCTTTGTCTTGTAGAATTATTACTCTCTTTTTCCCATAATATGACAACCTACGTTACTAAGGGTTAAAATGTCCCTTGAATAACATGGGTCATTAAATAATAAATTTGACGGCCTTATGATGCAGCCTAGGCTCATGCAGCTGCTATCCGATGGCCTGATGAACTTGGGCTCATGTAGCCACACATGAGCCCAGCCTCATATCAACGGGCCTCTAAAAAAAGATACATTGCAATAACTAAAATGCTTTTATTCTCTAACAAATGTTTGAATTAAACTTAAATCGTACAAATAACAAATGTATGTGCACTTCAACTACCCATTCTTATTTGCACAAGATGAGAATAATTATAGAGATTGAGAAGAATGGAGCTCTTATAGGTTTTATACATTTGCATTAGTGGGGCCTAATAAAGAGATTGAAAAGAATAGAAAGAGTGAATCTTAAAAGCAAAAACACTCATAAAAGAAGGTAATCAAATGGTTTACTTTGTATTGAGTTCTTTAATGATTGAATAAAATATTACCAAAACGTTGATTGAATAAGTTCGGGAAGATTGCGGTGGATGGTGAGATCATAATTAGTTGATTGCTATTGATAGGAAGCATGCATGCCAAATTATTGCACAAAGGATAAAATTTTCTTATACCATTTTGTGTCTAACAAAACTTTACATAAAACCTCATGTAAATCATGTAAGGTTTTGTTGGACACTGTACAAGGCCAGTGATAGCTGGTTGAGATATATAACCAATCAGGTGTCATGTTTTCGTAGGCAGCGTCATCAATAGCTCAAGAGAGAAGCCCGTGTGGCTCTACTGGACCCATCTTGAAATTTTCTTGGCAAATACGAGGCATCTCATCACTTCGAGAATATCATGAAACATGGCAACTGATTAAGACTTTTCAATGGTCGTGCAAGCGTTTTACTTTTTCAATTTGCATGTCAATGTTTAAACATTAGCTTATTAGAGTAGCTCATCTTTGTTAACTAATGCTGTCTAAAAAAAGTAGAAATATGGGAATAGACATTTCTTCATCTTCCAAAAAATTGGCATTTTGTGAGAAACCAATTGACAGATTAATAGGTGACGGACATAGAATTGAACATCACATGTAAAATTTGAGCAGGTACCGTGAACAAATATAAACATTTGAGCATTATAACTAGACCAAATTACTTGAAGATATTACAATTTGCAAAAGAAGCCTAATTAGTGCAACCATGTCTATACATGGTTATGAATGTGTGCATCGATGCTACCCCCAAAGGAAGTAAATGCGCATTTGGGCACAAGGGAGGCTTGTGAATTGTAATTGCTTCGAGCTATATGCATTATGTGCAGCTTGCGCATTTGCACATGCAGTTCGATTAGTATTATTTTAATAAGAATATATTTAATTATATTTAAAAAATACAAAAGTTGAGGTGACACCCCACGCTCATTGGGCTATCAAATTTAAATATGATGGCCCACATTATTAAGGGTTAAAATATCCCCTAATTAACATAAGTTGTTAGATAATAAATTCGATGGCCCTATGAGCCTCGGCTCATGCCTGACGGCCGATGAGCCTGAGCTCATGTAGCTAACACGTGAGCCCAAGCTCATATCAACGGGCCTCTACACTGCAATAACTAAAATACTTTTATTCTCTAACATATGTTTGAATTAAACTTAAATCGTACAAATAACAAATGTACATGCACTTTAACTAATAATTAAAAATATATTTAATCATATCAAAGAAAAATATACACAGCGATGATTAAAAGGCTTTTATTCTCTAAATCATATTCACATGATTTGCTGACAGGTATGTCCAATAACAATAGCATCCCAAAAAAAAAAGAGAAAAAACAATAATCATAGCACAAGTATAACAATCAAATAGGCATCAACCAAATAAGAAGCGTCCATGGATCCCTTCCTTCCTCCACATGATCCCAATCATCATATTTCATAGTATAAAAATATCTTTTTTTTTTTTATTGCAAATATGTTAGTAATGCAACAACCTCGTCCATATCAGGCCGGTCTTTGGAGTTCTCACTACTACACAAGCAAGCAACCCTAAAGTACTCTCTCACCTCTTTATCCTCCACACCTGCCCTGTCCATGGACGAGTCCAGCAACTCCATCAACCTTCCTTCTTGCACCATCTTCTGGGCCCAAGTGCTTAGGCCCACCTCCTTTCTCATCTCCAGCTTGATGGGCAAGTTGGGCCGAAGCCCAGTGGCCACCTCCAGCATCAGTACCCCGAAGCTGTACACGTCCGCCTTGGTCGTCGCCCCCGTCAACCCGTCCTTGTACTCGGGCGGCATGTAGCCCGTGGTTCCGGCCACCTGAGTGGAGACGTGCGACTGGAGCGGGCTCACCCTCCGGGCCAGCCCGAAGTCTGCGATATGGGCCCCGAACCCGGCGTCCAGCAGGACGTTGCTGGCCTTGATGTCACGGTGGATGATCCGGGCCTTGTTGTCCGTGTGCAGGTGGAGGTAGGCCAGCCCGGTGGCGATCCCCCGGATGATCTTGACCCGGGCGGTCCAGGAGAGGGGCGGGCCGACGCGGGCCTGGGCCTCGTGGATCCACCGGTCCAGGCTGCCCAGCTCCACGTATTCGTAGATGAGGAGGCGGTCGGGGCCGGAGATGCAGCAGCCGAGGATCTTGACCAGGTTCTCGTGCTGGATCCGACCCAGCGTCTCCACCTCCGCCCGGAACTCCCGGAGCCCCTGGAAGGCGTCGCGATCGAGCCGCTTGACGGCGACGACGCGGCCGCTGGGGAGCTGGGCCCGGTACACGAACCCGAAGCTGCCGTCCCCGATGATGCCCTCGGGGGAGAAGTTGCCCGTGGCGTCGACGAGCTCGGCGAGGGAGAAGCGCTCGATGGAGGGGTCGAAGGAGATGCTATCGGATACCGATCCGGAGGAGGTCACGGCCGTCAGGGGCCTGGACCCGGGCTGGCCCCGCTTCTCCTCCCAGCGGGCGCTCTTGCAGAAGAGGATGACGATGGAGCAGATGAGGGTGACGGCAACGAAGGTGGCGGAAGCCGCGACGACGGCCTGGATCTTGGGATCCATGTGGGGAGGGGGAGGAGAGTGAGGAATTGGGCTCGGCTAGGAGGATTTGTGGGTTGGTGAGGGGTTGATTCTGGGGAAGAGGGGCGCCGCCATTAGCGGGCTGCTCCTCCATGGAGGAAGAAGAAAAGGAGGAGGACCAGGCCGGATTTCAATTATTTTTTCTTTTCGTCGGTCGTCGATGAAAGTCAATGGTCTCCTCTGGATCTGCCAGACGAGGGGGCCACTTGGTGTGGCCGTCACGCTCAATTCGCACCCTGAACCCGCCGCCCCGGGTCCAACCTCTCTCTCTCCAATCTTTTCCTGAACCGAACTCGGCCCAGTTACGCCCTCCTCTGGCCCCGAAGCTCCTTTCATGGTGCCAGGACCCTCACAGGAGTGAAGTGGGGAAGAGAGTGATCCATTTCGCCAATCTCCCAATCCCGCGATGAGAACGTCAGAGAAACCGCCCTTAAAACCATCCCTTCTGCTTCCGAGGTGTTCCTTCTCCAATCCACTTTGTTCTGTTCTTTTCGCTACATTTTCCTTTCTGGCACTTTTTATCGTAGTTGGATGTTGGGTTTGAAGAATGCGATCAAGAGGGTTCTGGCATCGCAGCACGAGTTCGAGGTGGAGAAGGTGAGGATCCAGAACACAGGGGAGGGTTGTTGATCGACATGCCCGACTACAAGAAGGCGTATGTGACGTTGAAGCCGTCCCTTCATCCAAATTTGTATACGGTTTCTGAATGTAGAGTGGCCGGCCAGTAGCAGAAGACTTGGTGCTGAATGTAGAGTGGCCAGTAGCGGAAGACTTGGTATTGAATGTAGAGTAGCCGGCTAGTAGCAGAAGACTTGGTGGAGGAGGTGGCGCACATAAAATTTAAAATTTTACAATAGATCTATACCATATATATAATAAACTAACAATAATTAGTAATATTAATATGTATATAATCAAATTATGAATATAAATATAAAATATTAGAAAGATACGTACTGACCTGGGTTTGATCTAGCCCTAGCACGCCTTTCAAATTAGCTTTCTTGTATCAATAGCAAGATCAAAAAGAATAGATTAAAATAATATTTTTTTGTGATGATTCCTCTTAAATCCTTACTTTGAGTAAATGAATTCTCAGCATACAAGCCCCTTTTTCTCAGCTCTTCTTCAGCCTCCACGTCCCAGCAGATAAGGAGAGTCTCTCCTTGAAAAGTTTCGCCAATATGAAAGAGGGTAACCAGCTACCAAGGGTGTAGACCGCACCCAAAAACCAAGAGAAAAGGGGGAGGGCGGACTGGTTTGAGAGAGAGGAGAAGAGGGAGAGATGACCAAGTATGGAGAGTGAAAATCTAATTAAGAATTAGATCCACAATAATAGGGATGCCCCATTCAATTGAATAAGAGAGAATATTCTCTCCAATATACCCTCTCCCTACCTCTCATATATGGCGGGCGAGTAAAAAATGGGCTGAGATTACATGGGTTTGAAAGCTTAATTCCAACCGGTTTAATATAGAGGCTCAATCACAACGGGAGCGGGCTCTGTCACACAGAGCCTGCGGAGGCCTGGACCCCCTGTACACGGCCAAGCCCGCGACAGGGTCGACCCCTCGCTAATCATGCGGGTCCCACCCTCATCACACAATTCGCGCGTCTGGGCCTCACAATGTGTAAATGCACACCTAGATGTATGTCTAGTGTATGTGTGTAACATGTGTGGGTCTCACTCAAATTATGTGTAACGAAGGTACATGTGGGGTCAGCGCGACCGCCCCTACCACCCTTGGACCCCGTGGCCCATACTGGCTCACCCGAACCGCGACACTGTTGGACCAAACTGGGCCCGAGCTCAAACCATGGTCCAACATCCCCCACTATAGGTGAAGGGTTCATATGGTCCACTAGCGACCATCGCTAGTCCTGTCAAAGACCAATGCTATGAGTATGCTTAGAAAATAGATCCGTTGTTAAGGCCTTAGTGAACAGATCTACCAACATCTTAGAAGTAGGAAAATGACTCACAATCACTTTTTCCCTCTGTACCTCGATGTGTTTACCCTTGACACTGATCTCCCCATTCTTAAGTGTCGACACTGTAGCCAAATTATCGCAATACATTTGGACAGGAGCATCAGTCCAGTTTTCTAGCCCTAATTTTGCTAGAAACTCCTTAATCCAAACTGCTTGGGAAGCTTACTGCATGCATAAAACTCAGCTTCCATCGTAGACTTAGAAACACTCTTTTGTTTCTTGCTTACCCACGATATAGTACCGCCTCCAAACATGAAGACATATCCAGTAGTGGATTTCCTGTTATTTGGATCCTCCACATAGTTTGAATCATTATATCCAACCAAAGACAGACTTTCCGCATGATATGTGAGTTTTAAACTCTTACACCCTAAAAGGTACCGAAATACCCTCTTCACTGCTTGCCAGTGTTAAAGACCAGGGTCTGCTTGGTAACGGCTTAACAAGTTTACCACAAAACTCATATCAGGTTGTGTACATGTCATGACATACATCAAGCTGCCAATAGCCTGTGCATATGGCATTGACTCCATCCGAAGTCGGTCTTTCTCTATCCAAGGAGTCATACTCTTAGACAACACAATACCCTTGTATATAGGGGATTCAATAGTTTTCCAACTAATGACATTGAAGCGTTTGTGAACACTCTCTATGTATGACTCTTGAAATATACTAGGCTTCCTAGCTTTTCTATCTCTGTCAATTTTCATCCCTAGGATGTAGGATGCCTCACCCGTGTCTTTCATCTCAAACTAGGTTTTGAGCTATTCATTTAAACTAACTATCATACTAAGGTCATTCCCCATCAAGAGTATGCCATCTACATACAAAGACAACATTATATACCTAGTCCTATACGGAAGGTATAGACACAATGATTGTGTTCCTTCACTATGAACCTATACTCACTAATCACCTTGTGAAAAGTGAAGTACCATTGCCTGGGATATTGTTTTAGGCCATACAATAATTTTATGAGCTTGCACACCTTGTGTTCCTCTCCAGGAATCACATAACCCTCAGGTTGTTCCATGTAAATCTCCTCCTCTAAATCTCCATTTAGGAAGGAAGTCTTTACATCTATTTGGTGCAACTCTAAATCAAAGTAAGCAACGCATGCTAAGAAACATCTAATCGAGTCAAATCTTGACACCGGTAAGTATGTCTCCTTAAAGTCCATCCCATACACTTGGGTGAACCCCTTGGCCACTAATCTCACCTTGTACTTATCTATAGACCTATCAGCCTTAGGCTTCTTTTTAAATATCCATTTACACCCAATAGGTTTTTGCTCTTCAGGTAGATCTACTATCTCCTAGACCTTGTTTTTTAGGATAGAATCTATCTCTTCTTGAATAGCAACCTGTCATTCTTGAGCGTCTGGAAGACTTAAAGCTTGCTCAAGGGTAATAGGGTCATCTAGAATAGTTTCATCTAATGTGATGTTGTCTTCCCCTAGCATTGTATAGAAGTCCCTCAACAGAATTGAAGGCCTTTTTTCCCTCAATGCCCTGGGTTCAGGTTCGGTTCGGTTTTGATTTGATTCAATTACTTCCTTTGGGGAAGTGTTAGGACCAACCTCTTTAACCATCTCGAATAAATCAACTTTCTTGTTAGGAATTCTAGGGTTTAAGTCTTCTTCCAAGAAATAAGCATCTCTAGACTCAACAACCCCCACTGTCCCATTCGTGTGGTGAACCACGAATCGGTACCCCTTAGAGTGATCACAGTAACCAATAAAGTTGCACTTTATGGTCTTGGGGTATAGCTTTGACCTATGCTAGTTAGGCACCTTTACGTGTGCCCTAGACCCCTACACTCTAAAATGCCCTAAGTTTGGACGTCGACCCGTCCATAACTCATAAGGTGTCCGTTGGACTACCTTTGTTGGTACACGATTAAGGATGTACACGGCAGTGTCTAAAGCCTCACCCTAGAAATTGGTTCCTAACTCATAGTGATTTAACATGGACCTTACCATGTCCATAAGCATCCTATTACACCTTTCTACCACTCCATTTTGTTGTAGAGTGTACGGTAGGGTATATTGGTGAACTATTCCCTGATTGGTACAAAAATATTTAAACAGGTCAGAGGTGTACTCGCCACCCCTGTCAGTCATCAGGATTTTTACTTTCCTACCTAACTGAGTCTCTACCTCAGCTTTAAATTCCTTGAATTTATCTAAGGCATCAGACTTCTTGCTTATTAAATACATGTACCCATATTTTGAATAGTCATCAATGAACGTAATAAAATACGTCGTACCTCTGTGGGTTTGAACATTAAGGGGCCCACATATATCAGAATGTACCACCCCTAACAGTTTATTTGCCCTTTGTCCCTTTTGGAAGGATTTTGCCTGCTTATCTTACCAAATAAGCAATCCTCACACACACGTAGGTTATTGGATATTTTGGGTAACAACCCAGAGCTCAACATCCTATGTAGTTTATCTATTTACATTTACATGGCACAAATGCATATGCCAAAGCAAAACATCATCCACAGACAAAACAATATACTCAAAAGCGCTTAGTTCATTAGATTCAATAGAGTTCATTACATCTAAGCAGTACAATCCATTAATTAAAGAAGCAGTAAATAAAATGGTCCCACCCTTGCCCACAGTTGCCTTACTCCCCTTGAACCTAACCTCAAACCCCTTCTTGGTCAGAACAGAGATTGAAATCAGGTTCCTCCTCATGGAGGGAGCATAGAGCACATCTGTCAGAATTGGGTTAGACCCACTCTTCAGAGGAATCTTGTAGCTCCCCATAGCCTCCACCTCGCAGTACGTGTTGTTCCCCATGAAGACTTTATTCTGGCCTGGGATCAGATTGACTATCTCGCCTCTGGTTCCCCTAGAGTGAGAAACATGTACAGTAGTTCCTGAATCCAACCACCAAGTCTTCTCCTTGATCTCAGCCAGCATCACTTGAGAGACAACACATACAATATTCTCACTCTTGCCCTTGTCCTTGCTTGAATAGTTATCCTTCTGGGGGCAGTTAACCTTAAAGTGACCTATCTGGCTACACTTGAAACATGCACCTTTAGGTTTTTCATTCCCTTTTCCAGTGCCCTTGTTCTGAGGCTTCTTCCTCTTCTTCTTGAAAGCTTTCTTAGAGGGACCAGGCCCCTGTCCACCTTTCTTGCCCCCACCAGAGTTGTGTACCAGGTTGGCGGTAGCAGCACCCCCAAAAGCCTTCACATGGTTCCTCCTTTCTTGCTCAAGCATAAGCTTGGCAATCAGAGCCTCCATTGTGATCTTTAGGTCACTCATGTTCAGATAGATCACTACACTCTTCCAAGATTTGGGAAGGCTGTTGAACACTGTTGACACTTAGATTCCCTCATAGATGGGGTCCTCCAGTATCTCTAGGTCATCAACAATGATGGTCATGGTACTCAGGTGCTCATTCACATCATCTCCCTCCCTCATCTTGGAATTTTAGTATTTAGAGTATAACATCCTCTTATGAGCCTCAGTCTGCTCCCCATACCTCACAGACACTGCATCCAGCATCTCTCTGGCAATCTTATACTTCTTAAAGAGACTTTCTATCTTAGGCTCCATGAAAGTAATAATGATGGACTTAGCCTTATTATCATCATCCTTCAGTTTCTCAAGAGCTTTAAACTGATCAGTTGATGTGCCCTCTGGTGGTGGCTCAATGACCTGCTCAAGTACATGAGCAAGATCTGAAAGAGTCAGGATGTGGTTAATCCTTTTCTTCCACACCAGATAGTTATCAACATTAAGTTTCTCAATTTTTCATAACTCAGTAGTTACTATTTTGGAATCCATTGATAATCTGCAAGGAAAAAAGGCAGTGAACAGGAAATTAGTACTCTTTATGGTAGGTTGACTGCTTCAAAGATAGGTACTTACTTAGACAAACTCTAAAACTAAGTATAAGCTTAGGGACAAAAGACTATATTATGTTGAGTTACCTTATTTAGAATATCCTAATTAGGGTTTGGGTTACTTTCCGAAAAATGACCCTAACTACCCCTTAACCCCTTAAAGGAAGTTACCCTAATTAGGTATTTATGTGTTTTATGAATTTAGAATTCCCAAAATACCTAACTCAGCATACAAATAAGCAAATAAACATAATTAGAGACTATTAGAATTTTAAAATTCTGTCCAAAAAAAATTTGGTGTATTTTTACCAAAATGCCCCTTGGGCTATTTTGGTCATTTTTACCCATAACCAATTAAATTAAATTTATTATCACAATAAAATAATTCAAAAGACCCTTACTGACCAGCAGGGATGTGTGTGTTGATTTGCACAATAATAAGTGGCAAATTATCACTATGCCCTCAAGCAAACAAACGTGCACCAAAAACTCAAATTATCTCTAATCACATACATCCAGAAGTCATAATCTTATGAAAACATGCATAGATCAGTTAAATCAAACCAACATATACAACTCTTTGATTAGATCGGGTAGATCATACGATTTAGGCTAAAATCCCCAATTTTACCAATCTAAACCTAGATCGGGTAAAATGGATTGGATCTCAACCAAATCAGCAACCAAACCTCCTCCAAATGGCTTTGATACCACTATAGAGTGACCGGCTAGCAGCGGAAGACTTGGTGGAGGAGGTAGCGCACATAAAATTTAAAACTTTACAATAGATATACACCATACATGCAATAAACTAACAACAATTAGCAATATCAACATGTATATGATCAAATCATGTATATGAATATAAAATATTGGAAAGATACACATTAACCTGGGCTTGATCCAGCCCTAGCACGCCCTTCAAATCAGCCTTCTCGCATCAATAGCAAAATCAAAAAGGAAGGGATTAAGATAATACCTTTTTGTGATGATTCATCTCAAACCCTTGCTCGGAGTGAAGAGATTCTTAGCATACAAGCCCCTTTTTCTCAGCTCTTCTTCAGCCTCCATGTCACAGTAGAGAAGGAGAGTCTCTCCTTGAAAAGCCTCGCCAATATGAAAGAGGGTGATCAGCCACCAAGGGTGCAGACCACACCCAAAAACCAAGAGAAAAGGGGGAGGGCAGACTGGTTTGAGAGAGAGGAGAAGAGGGAGAGATGACCAAGTATGGAGAGTGAAGATCTAATTAAGAATTAGATCCACAATAAGGGGGACACCCCATTCAATTGAATAAGAGAGAATATTCTCTCTTATTCTCTCCAATATTCCCTCTCCCTACCAATATATGGTGGGTTAGTAAAAAATGGGCTGAGATTACATGGGCTTGAAAGCTTCATTCCAACCGGTTTAACATAGAGGCTCAATCACAATGAGAGCGGGCTCTGTGTGGGGCTCTGTCACACAGAGCCCATGGAGGCCTGGACCCCCCTGCACATGGCCAAGCCCGCGATAGGGTCGACCCCTCGCTAATCACGCGGGTCGCACCCTCATCACACAATTCGCGTGTCTAGGCCCCGCAATGTGTAAATGCACACCTAGATGTATGTCTAGTGTATGTGTGTAACATGTGTGGGTCCTACTCGAATTATGTGTAATGAAGGTACATGTAGGGTCGGCGCGACCGCCCCCACCACCCTTGGACCCTGTGGCCCGTATGGCTCACCCGAACCGCGACACTGTTGGACCAAACCGGGCCCGGGCCCAAACCATGGTCCAACACTGAAGTGGAGTGGCGGTGGAACACGGTGCTCAAGCAGGCCAAGGGGGTGGTCGTGAAGATGCATGCATGAGCGGGGAAACGTAATTCGCATTGGCTGGAAGAGGCTTGTGCTGAGTGCGCCGTACTTGCAGCCAGGCCAGGGAAGAAGGGTGATCGGTGGCCCATTGTGCCGAAGAGGAGGGTCGTGGTAGGTGCCCGGGAGAGGTGGATGGCGGAAGGAGGGGTAAAACCTGCCCATTTATTATGCAGGTAGGCCCCTTATCCATACTTGTTACATATTACCCATTACCAAAGTACGGTAACGATTAATCGATTATCACTGTAATGTGGGTGATTAAACAAAAAATGGGTACACCCAATAATTTCTTCGGTATTTTATTTATTTTACTGATAAATTTATGAGAGGTTTATGGGGTTATTAAAGTATTGAGGACCTATACTCCGGAGGGGGTTTGTAAGTAATTATGATGCCTCATGGGCATTAACGGTAGGGTTGGGAAAATCCAACCGAACTCATTTACCTGACCCGCCTAACTCTGTACCTGACCCAACTACAGGTAAGGTCAGGGTTAGAGTTTAGGCTTTTGACCCATTTTGAATTTATGGTTGGGTCCGCACAACTGGGCCAACCCAACTTTTACCTGATTACAAGTAATAATAAAATTATCATTATAGTGTTGATGTATTGTACTTATTTATATTATTATTATTATATTTATTTAGTGCATACTATGTTGAACAAGAGGTGATTAAACATAAATTTAGGCATAAATAAGATGTTTGGAGTATAGGTGTGATTACATATATTTTGCTTTGTAGTAGACATCTATTTTAGGATAACATAAGATAATATCTTCAAGGTGTGGTTAATTTTTATATAGTTTATTTTTTTTTGTTACTCTTTTGGGTGTGGTGAATGGAATTAAAATGTGTCATATTTTGTTGTATTTATTACTCATTATCTCTCCTTCAGAAAGATACATCATACGCTAGATTTAGCTATGTGTAAAAGGCTTGATAATCATTATAAGGAGCAAGTTAGGAACATGTAACCATATAGGCAAATAATAAAACTCGATGAGGCACAATTTTTGTAGGAAGAAAATTATAACTAAGTGTCACTGCATTCTGAGGGTAGGGCTACAAGTATTCATAGAGAAGTAGTTACTATAATTTTAAAATTAAGACATATTGAATCGCATGATCCTCTCTGGCCATCAAAGAAATAACTAATGTATAATATATTTTATGTTTGTATGTGAGTTATCGAAAGTCAAGTGGGCCGATCATAAGTAAATAAATGTTAAAGGTCTGTTTTGTTATCCTTCTCTCATAATGAAAGAATAAAAAAAAAGTCAAGTGACTACTATAAAAACATGTAAGTCACAAATTAGCTAAAGAACCAAACATTACAAATTAATGTTGTAATGTATTTAATTTTTTTTATATTTGGCCTTTGCAAAGAGAAGGTATATAATATGAGTTTTAAAAAAATTGAGAAAAAGTAGTGTTACCCGCATACCCGACCTGAATAGGCTCAAGTAGGGTTAGGGTTTGAATTTTTAACCTGATTTAAAAATAGGGTCGGGTCATAACCCGACCCGATTTCAGTGGGGGTCAAGGCCAACCTAACCCGTCCCAACCCAATTCTTAGCCCTAATTAACGGCTTATGAAAAGGTAATAAAATTTGAAAAAAGAAGTGGCTATGTGCACTAAGGCACATTTGGTCCTCCATCCCCCCAGAAAAAAGATAGCGATTTATGTTGATTACAACAAAAATAAGTAATCCCTCTTTCCTATATTTATAGATTCATTTGGTAAAAAAATTTATTTTATATTAATTATTTTATTTTATTTAAGTGGTTAAATATTAAAAATAATAATATTTAATAAAAAATATTATTTTTTCACATATAACGTAGAGAGAGTATTAAATTATTAAAAAAAATTATATTTTATTAATCTAATAAAGATAAGATAAAAATAGTCTCACCTAAGCTTCTATATATGTTACCCTTTTATTAATCAGCATCAACTATCATCAAATTGTGCACATCAGAGCATTGTCAAAGCACCATCAGATAGTTATCGGAGCATTGCGGGACAGATGCTAGAGCTTCACTAGATAAATGTTGGAGCTCGAATGAATTGCACGTAGATTGCTGTTGGGTTGTTGTTGGTTTGGCCAACACATGTACCCCAATATGTGCCATGAACACTATTCTTTGTTGTTATGTGACACGGCAGTCCGATGGAGCTCTGCGGTACCATTGTCGGAGGTCCGGCGGAGTTATGCGTTTCCAATGTCAAAGGTTTGGCGAAGCTATACTACCACTGTTGTTGATCTGGTGGAAATTGGTGTTCCCACTATTGAGAGTTTTACGAAACTCTACTATGCTAACATTGGAGCTCCAACTTGCCCTAGAACTCTCTTAGGGGCTGTTGGGATATTAATTTTTTATTAAACTTTATTAATTTTATCTTAATTTTTTGCTTAAATTATCAAAATAATGTTTATATGTAGAATGTGGGCGGAATTAAAAATTTTGTACAAAAATTGTTAGAATCTATTAAAATCACAAAATCACCTTAGAAGGTGATTCCGTCAATTCTAGCTCTTAGCCCCAGTTTCAAAAATTATAGATTCTGTTATTTTTTAATAATTACCTCTTATACCAATTTGAACATAAAAAATGTGCTATATAAGTAGGCCTATTTTAAAAGTTTAAAATTACATACCTTTGTAGGATTTTGTACGATAGAACTTAAATTTAAAAATATAATAATACTAAGAACATGCATATCTAATTTCAGAAGAGAAAATTATATTAGTTTAAAGTTATAAAATTGAGTTTGATACAACTTCCACATTTATTTTAAAAAATTATGTTACCAAATGTAATTTAAATTCAGCAATAACTTTTTAGAATTAATTCTAAAACTAAATAGCCCCTTAATATGTTATCACCGAAGCATCACTAGACTACTATGAGAGGTTTGATGGTTAACTTGTCCACAACTAGGAGACTCCCACTAGTGTTGTGCCATATGGCCGATGGACTGTCATAGGGGGTCTCAATTTCCTCTTGGCCACTTCTAAAGCTCCATAGATTGTCTTATTTCAAGTATTTTTATTTTATATAATAAAAAAATAAATATTTATTTATTATAAATAATTTATAATATAAAAATATAATTTAATTTATATTTAAGTCATTATGAACCAGGGCTCTTACACGCCTCTGCGAGCCAAGACTCATATAAACTTTTGAGTCCCGTTTATATGAGCCCGGGCTCATATATCTCTATATGAGCCCGGGCTCTATGGGCGTCGGATTTACATTTGGTGGCCCAAATTACTCATGAGTTTATAATACTCATAAAACCTATGAGTATTATGGGCCATCGGATGTAAATCTAATGGCCCATAGAGCCCGGGCTCACATAGACATATATGAGCCCGGGCTCATATAAACTTTTTCCATATATCTATTAGGGATACATTCTGCCACTCCAATAAATCTGTCATTTTCGCCAACCGCTTCTTAGCCGCTTGATCGTCGTCTAATGCCGGTTAAACATGCGCTCCTAATAGCTAATCCCATTCTTACTTAAAATAATTTTAATATCCCCATCCTACCCCTCCCTAACCTATCGGCCAAGCGCTTCTTAGCCGCTTGATCGTCATCTAATGCCAGTTAAACATGCGCTCCCAACAGCAAATCCCATTTTTACTTAAAATAATTTTAGAACGTGGCTATACGCACCCCGTTGTTATCCCTGTGTCCCCCATTGCTCTCTTACCCCGCCATCTGTAACTAAAATCTCTCGTATCCCCCATTTTACCCCACTTCCCTTTTTTCCACTTTTCTTCCCGCTTTCTTCTTCATCTTCGGCGCCGGCGACAATTCCGGCGTCTTTTTTTGGCTACTACGGCTGATTGTAGTCGCTAGCCACTGCGAGCTAGCCGCAACCACAACCAGAGGGTTGGCATGGCTAGATCTCGCCGCGACAGCCTGCGCGGCCAGACTGGCCACACAAGCCTGTGCGCCCAGAGACTGGCTGTGCTAGCTAGCTCGGCCAGATCTGGTCGCACTGGCCTGTGTGGTCTGCACACCGGCCAGATCTGGCTTGCCTGCACGGCGGCCAATCCGGCTTGATCTGGCCGTGCATAGGCCAGTCCGGCCTACGTCGTGCCAGTTAGATCTGGCCATGCACAGGCTAGTCTAGCCTGCGTCGTGCCAGCTAGATCTGGCCATGCACAGGCCAGTCTGGCCTGCGTCACACTAGCCAGTTTTGGCCATGTGCAGGCGGCCAGTCCAGCCTAATCTGGCCGCGCAAGTCAGTCCAGCCTGTGCACTGGTTAGATCTGGCCAGTGCGTAGGCCGGGTGCATGCCGGGCACATTATTTAGCCACTATTAGAGTCACCGAAAATATAATTGCTAAAGTTTTAATCACTGAAGAAGAAAGAGACAAGGTTTAATTAAATAAAAATATACGAATAAAATAAGGGGGGAGAATACAAGGGATGAAAGTAAAAAAAGAAAATTAACTTTTTTACTTTATTTTGGGGACAGAGGGATAAAAGTGAAGTTTAAATAGCCACGTTCATAATTTTAATATCCCCATCCTACACCTCCCTAACCTATCGGCTGTCGCCTCTGTCAAACTTCTGCCTCTCCACAATCCAGGACCATAACCCAACATCGCCTCCCCCCTTCCCAGCGGCCGTCTGCATACTGGGGACGCCCCAAAACTCTACTGACCCCTTCTCATTGATCGCCCTCTCGCCCCTCACAGTTGGCTCACCACCCTTCCTCTCTGGCCAGCTCTGCCCCGGCCGCCTCTCTATCGCTCCTCTTTTCCCTGCCCGCCTCCGCCCCAGAGGCCACCGGCTTAGCCTCTCTCACATCTCGCTCTTCCCTGTTCTCCTCTGCAAATGGCCCTTCTCCTTCTCTCTACATGGTCACTTTCTTCCTCACTCTCACGGCTAACTTCGTCCCAGCATTCTACACGCATGCTGGCTGCAAATCAAGCAATAGTTGACTATGAAACTGAAGGTGTTGAACCACCCATGTTAACAGTAGAGGAAGCAGTTGATAGGTCCAGTTTCTTTGAAGTTCCACTTTTCCTCTGCCCAAAACCTATTGGTGATTTCTCCAAAAGAATGGCTGAAGCAGAGAACAAAATTCTATTGGAAGAGGTACTGCTCCTATGAAATCCTTTATTATTTGATACAGTGATTGGGATCTTAATACATGATGGAGTCCTAGATTGAATTTACAATTTTTACTAATTTCAAAATTACATTGTGATATGATTCCTTTAGAAATTCAGATTTGGATCTCAATATTATTTTTACATGGAGACACAAATAAGCTCTTACAATACCAGATGAGGATAACTGTTTGGAGGTTTATAAATCAATTCAGAGTCCATAGAATCTTCATATTGCAATTGGTAAAGGCCTCAACATTCCTGATCACAGTGTTCGTGTGATTACTGAAAGGGTTGGCGAAAAAGGTGGGAAGGCCATGCTAGTGAGTGCCTCTCTTTTAGAATTACTTTTTTTTTAATGCCAAATTCTCACTCTTGAAGTTTATTTAAGATTTATAATTTTAATTATATGAACACCATAGCGTTTGATCACAACAATCATGATTTTGTCAGTATCTATTTGAGTAGTGCTTGCAGTCCTATTATCGGCAAAGTGGTATTGACCAAAACAAGTTTGGTTTTTTAGGTTGCAACTGCATGTGCTCTTGCATCGTATAAGCTATGCAGCCCTGTTCGTGCTTACCTAGATCATAAGACAGATATGATCCTAGCTAGAGGTAGGCACCCATTGAAAATAAATTACCCTGTAGGATTTAATTTAGATGGGAAGATCATTGCGCTTCAAGTCAACATCTTGACAATGCCGGAATTTCTCCTGATGGCAGCCCAATCAGGCCTTGGAGCATTGTAGGTGCATTAAAAAACATACAATTGGGGTGCTCTGTCTTTTGATATCAAAATTTGCAAAAACGAATCATTCAAGTAAGTTGGTCATGATGTGAGCTCCAAGATATGGGTCATATATAGCTGAAGCCATTATTGAGAATGCTTCTGCTACTCTATCATTGGAAGTTGATTTTGTCAGGAAGAAGAATATTCATACTTAGCAAAGCCTGCAATTATTCTATGCAGACAACACCTGGGAGAACTCAGATAATAAAACAGTTCAATTCTTCTCATAGAAGAAAAAAAGAATATATTGCATACTCATTATCCATGAGGTGTCTTTGAGGTCAACACCACATCAAGCACACGCTTTGATGCCACAACCTTTCACATATAGAGTTAAGAGTAATTCAAGCACACACTTTGAGCATAATTCAGGGAGGTCTTACTTCTGGAAGCACCACATCAGAGTCTAGCTGTGAAGCAGTTAGGGTATGTTGTAACGTCTTGATCGATAGGCTTATGCCACTCAAGGAAGGCTTGTAGGTTCAGAATGGGGAATTTTCTTGGGAAGCCCTTATTCTCCAGGTTAATATATATTTTTGGGACTGTATTTTTCATGTTTGTAGAAATGCATATCTTTCCTTTCTATTGCTTGGCATGATAAACATGAAGAAGTGAATCTTGGTTTTATACCATTTTTACTCAATGTCCGTTGGATATTTAATATCTGTGTATTTGACAACAATTAAGAATGAACAAGATGAAAGTCATAGCAATTGACAAGATGGAGGCATATGCAGTCCATCTCGTCTCCCACTTATCTGCAATAGTATTAGTTGACATAATAAGAGAGAATATATGAGAGAAGACATCTGACTTAAGCAAATTAACATGTGGAACAACGATCTTCTCTTCACTATTGAGAACTGGAATGTCGTGAAATAATGAACTTCTCTTCAGTTCTTTTCTGCTAGCCATGTAAAATAGTCATTGATGTTAGAAACCCTTTTACCTTAAAAGCTTAAGCTCTTAATGAATGCTTATGCTATCAATTGTAAAGTACCTCACTTGATAGATAAAAAGGCTGCAGCTACATATGCATGCGATATTGAACTGACAAATGAGATAAGGTTTGTTAATGGAATAATGGAAGTTCCTCAAGACATGAAGACTCTAAATAACTAGGAAAATGTTATATGTTCCTTACATTTACTTTGTAAAGATTATTCCCCCGTCATTAAAACCATCTGTTGATTGTATATTGTGATATTTTCATTGTACCTATAGTACTACTACTCATGAGCTCAAATCACATGAAGGAACATTTAGAGGAGAATAACAACCTGGCTCTTAGGCTCAAAATGGCAGGGCTCTTGGAAATGTTGAGAACTTGTGTTCCAAGAAGATGGTGGTTCGAATCCACCAAGAGTCAATGAACTTGTGTTCCAATGAATTGCACATGTATGTGAGAACCTTTTAGGAAAACTTTCAAGGGTGTTGAGAAGCTTTTGTTGTTCAAACTAGTATATGATTTGCAACCTATTAGAATGGCAAATTAATTATAAATAGCCAAAAAGTTAATCACAAATAAAAAAAGAACACATATTTTTATATAGTTTATCTTCCAACCTATCTATTCCCTTAATATAGGGTCTGCTTATTAGTTTAATTTAATCTACTTCATGAAGATTATAACTTTGAAGATTATAACTTTGAACACTTACATATTACTCATTTTGAGGATCTTGGTGGATTCAAACCACCATATCTCAAGAGTTGAGTTCACCCACTCTTGAGTGCTCTGTCCATTTGAGCTAAAGATCCAAAAACAAGAACCAATTTTGAAGGAATTTTATAATTTTTTCTTCAACCCTATTATAACATATTGTTATAAAATTGAAATTAACTGACTCCACTCATACCTAACAAGGTTTAAGGCAATGATTAATGCTTTAACTACTGGTAATGAGTGTATTCTAAATGATGAATGACTTTTTGTTCTAATTGTTAAAAAGTTTTCCACACTCTCGTAAGGATGTCAAAATTTTAATAATAGGAAAGACATTTTCATTGTAAGAGGAAGCCAGGTCATCAGTTCTCAAATTCATCCATAATCAAATATTATCAGACAATATAAAAAGAAGGAACTATTTTTCATTAATTACGTCACAAAATTGGCAACTCATTTTTCTAGCCTTTAACCAGTAAATCAATCATATTTTTGAAAAATAAAACTCCCATATCAACTAAATAAAGATTGAGTTAAGTGAGGAATAGGAGGGAAAAATTTAAGAATAAAAAACGAAAAAAAAAAGATAATATATAAACCAAATAAATCCATGCAAATATGGAAAAAAATTAAAGAAAAATAGGATGAAGACAAAAGAGGAGTTACCAAGTGAGGCGGAAAAAAAAATTGGGCAGAAAAAGAAAACAAAATTTGGAACAAAAATTAAAAGTGGGTGGTACATGAGAGCAAAGAGAGGATACGAGAAGCAGATTGTGGTGGAGGAAAGCCACTTTCTGAAAGCTGCTCAGGCATAACAGAGTTGTAGGACATCCAGAAAATAAGCATAATGAACATTGAGAACGCAATGCAGATAGGTAAAGGAGGCACTTAAACCAAAAGATTATATACTCAAAACCACTTTACATTGGCCAATTGTTTGTTCAAATATTGTTGTGACAAAGGATATCCACAATGCACAAGTAACCAAACATCACTCACTCTTGAGTTGAAAAAAAAGACCTTTATACCCGAAAATGATAAATCCAAAATCCTCTTAGGCTGAAGATGACGAGCTTGCCAGGCTAAGAGGTGTTTTGGGGTTGGATGAATCCTTCAATCTATCCAGTGTGGCCGGATGGCTTTGGCGAAATTTCTTTACGAAATGCAATCGGCAACTTGAAATAAACGAAATTAGTTGTAAAGTACAGAAGCAGAGAAACTGTGAAGACTTTCATGTTCAACTGATGGAATTTGAATGAACGAAAAATTGGTGGGAAGCGTAATGAACCTGGGGATTTTGGGGAAGAAATGCACAAATGTGGGCAAGAGAAGTGAGTTTTGAGGAAAAAGAAAGTCGGGATGAAGAGACCTGGGCTCAAGGGGTGGTTGTAAGATAGCCAATAGCGGCGAGCAGAGCCTTTGATTTGGGAGAGGGGATTTGATGGGAGGATGGGAATTTCGAGTTCTACATCGGGGAGAGGCTGAAAGTGGAAGAGGAGATGGGTCAGAGATTAGAAAAGGGTAGGATGGGAATATTATAATATTTTTAAGATGTTGATTCGCTACTGGGAGAGCTTAATTTTGGTCCGTTTAACGACAATTAGTGGTCCAAAAGTAAATGGTGAAAGTAGCAGATTGAATGCACCGATAAACTATATTAGTCCTCTCTCTCTCTCTCTCTCTCTATATATATATATATATATATATATATATATATATGAGTCTCGTTATATGAGCCTAGGCTCATGTGAGCTTACGTAAGCCCGGGCTCTAGGCCATCAGATGTAAATCCGACGGCCCTTAGAGCCTAGGCTCATGTAGGCGCGTGTGAGCCCGGGCTCATATTAACTTTTTTCTATATATATATGGAAAAAGTTTATATGAGCCTGGGCTCATATACACCTACGTGAGCCCAGGCTCTATGGGCTATCGGATTTACATCCGGCGACCCATAATACTCATGGGCCCTCATTTAAGTTTTCTTGTGCCCCAAAGTTGCAAATGTCTTCTTCCTACAACACAAAATAATTACCACAAAGAATGTTGAGTATATAAAATATACTTGGTCGGATAAATTAATGTAATTATTACATTATATTACACAAGTAATCAACTACATGCTTTATTATGTATATAGTACCCTTCCAATACCTAATTCTCAATGTAGAAGTCCTTCTAATGTCTTAATGTAGGTTCCAAATTAGCAAAACTTTAAAAGTTATGACAACATTAAGGAGGTCCTTTTGACTCCTCAAAATGTGTACCTCTACAAAGCAATTTTATACTCTTATTAAAGACTATTATTTGCTTTATCCACACTATGAAGTTAAGGCTCACAAGAGCTTATAGAATGAAGTGGTCGAGACCTCGAGACCTCCTTTGTGGCATTCCGATGGAGTCATGCTTCTTCTTAAGCTATAACTCATTTAAGCCAAATTTCAAGTTGGGTGGAAAGGCTTTACAAATAATAACTCTCAATCTTTAGGGAGCCAAAACCCTATAGTCCATTTTATACCATGAACCTCCTCTGTATGGCTAAACAAACCTACTCTTAGAGCCATGTCTGGCTACTATTTCTCTCTAAGGAGTTCTCTAATGGGGCCATGTCAATCACCAACATTAATAAACTTTCCATCATAATGTTATTTTTTTAGTACAAAATTTATACTATAAGAATTTAATGTCTTGATATGATAAGTAAAATTTGCTTATTTAAGAATGTCAAGTGCCCATCCACAAAGATAAAGCAATTCAAGAATTTTCAAGTTGAACTAAAATCCAAATAACTAATGTTCAAAAAGACAACCTATCGGCTTATGAGTAGGGAATTAAAAGCTTGAGACTTCATGATGAGGATCTACAAAGGAAGATCTCCAATTTGAAAAAGATGGTCCAAGAGATGTTGGTAAGGAGAGGAAGAACTTACAAACCTATGACAAGGTCAAGGCATTGAAATCATATTTTTTGGACTAGAAGGGTGAGATGGAGGTGATGAAGTCCCAAGTTGTTGATATAAAGTGGAAGAATTCACAAGTCCATATGGAGCTCTTGATTTGAAATCCTGTTTTCTAAAGAATAAGGGGGAGCTTGAACAAGTTGTCCACAAGGTAAAACACTTGAGATGCCGAGTTTTGGTTTTAGAAGGCAAGAACTTGGATGCCTAGATGGAGATCAAGCCTTTTAAATCCAACAACTTGAATTTTTAGGGTGGACTATCATTGATTGATGGTTGTGTTCACTTTTTTATCTTTGGTCCATTCCAAACTCGCCTCAACATTGGACTTAATCTTCGACTACTATCCCCCCTTCTTCAAGGGACCATGTACGAGGAGTTCTCTAATAGAGTCCTACCAACCACCTAAATTAATCAACATTGCATCCTAATGTTGTTTGAAGTACAAATTTTTTAATAATGAGAAGTGAGCATCTTGAACAAAAAAGTGAAATTGCTAGCCAATGTCCATGCATAAAGAGATACATAGTAATTGAAGATTTATCTAGTTGAACTGAAAGACTAAGTAGCCAATGTTAAAAAAGACAACATCTTACTTCTTAGGAAGAAACCAAAAGCTCCAACTTATAGGTAGAGGAGGCAAATGACTGGGCTCTGGACCAGGCCAGGCCTCGAATTTAGGCCCTCATGCATGATCAGGCAGAGTCCAATCTGGGCCCGGGGCCTTGAATATGCCCATAAGGCTTTTTGTGCTTGCTTATAAACCCAAAATGCCCTATGGACCTTTTGATTTATTTTAAAAATAATTTTTTTTAAAAATTTTAAAATGCCCCTGCCCTAGACTTAGGGCCGTGTTGGGCCTACCTTTGGAGATGAGGGTTAGTCCTAACCTTTTGTCACCTTTAGCTATAGGCAATGAAGTCCCAAGTTGTTGATATAGAGAGGAAGAACTTACAAGTCTGTGAGGAGCTCAAGGCTTTGAAATCCTATTTTCTAGAGAAGAAGGGTGAACATGAACAAGGGGTCAAGGAGGGAAAGCGCCTGGAGACCAAGAACTTGGATACTTAGAAGGAGATTAAGCATTAAAGTCTAACAACTTGAATTTTCATGGTGAATTGTTGTCATTTGAAAAATTGTGTTCACTTTATCATATTTATTCTATTTCAAAACTCATATTGACTTTGGACTTACCCTCTGAGTATTCTCCTCGCTTATGTAAGCAATAGTGTATAAGGAGTTCTCTAATAGAGTCATGCCAACCACTTACATTAATCAATATTTTATCGTAATGTTATGTTTGAAGTATAAAATTTTTAATATGAGAAGTGAACATCTTGATTTGAAAAGTGAAATTGTTAATATGATGATGACTAACACCTATGTACAAGAAAGTTTTTTTGATCCGATAATGATCAAAACCCATGAACAAGAGATATCGAGTAATTGAAGAGTTTGTCGATATGATAATGACCAAAACCCATGCATAAGAGATATCAAGTAACTGAAGTATTGTCTGGTTGAATTGAAGGACCAAGTAACCAATATTTAGGAAGACAAAATCTCAGCTTTCAAGGAAGAAATTAAAAGTTGGAGACTTCACAAATAAGATCTATAAAGGAAGATATCCAATTTGAAAAAGGTGGTCGAGGAAATGAAGTTTCATGTTGTTGGTATGGAGATGAGGAACTCACAAGCCTATAAAGATGTAAGGTATTGGAATCATGTTTTCTGGACAAGAAGGACGAATTGGAGGTGATGAAGTCCCAAGTTGTTAATATGAAGAGGAAGAAATCAGAAGCTCATGAGGAGCCCAACGCTTCAAAATTCTATTTTCTAGAGAAGGGTGAGCATGAACAAGTTACCAATGAGGAAAAGTGTGTAAGAACAAAAACTTGGATGATTAGAAGGAGATCATATTTTTGAAGTTTAGCAACTTGGACTTCCATGGTGAACTATCATCATTTGAAAAATTGTATTCACTTTGTCATCTTTGTTCTATTTTAGAACTCATGTAGACTTTGAACTTAACCTCTACCTTTGACTATTCTCCTATCTTCTACAACTAGTAATGTCAAGGAGTTATCTAATGGAGTCATGCCAACCACCTACATTAATCAACATTCTATCCTAATGTTATATTTGGAGTACGGAATTTTTAATATAAGAAGTGAACATCTTGATATTAAAAGTAAACTTGTTGATATAATAATGACCAACGACCATGCACAAAGGGATATCGAGTAATTGAAGAATTGTTTGCTTGAACTAAAGGACAAAGTAGCCAATGTTAAAATATACAACATTTTGGCTTTTGAGAAAGAAACTAAAAGCTTGAGAATTCATGAAAATGATTTGTCAAGGGTGAGTATGAACAAATTGTCAAGGTGGTAATGCACCAAAGATGAGATGTTGAGTTTTGGATGTAGAGAGCAAGAACTTGGTTGCTGGAAGGAGATCAAGCTTTTGAAGTATGGCATTTTGGATTTTTCAGGTTAGACTATTGCTAATTAATGATAATGTTCACTTTGTTATCTTTGTACTATTCTCCTAGTCAAGAGATGAAATTATTCAATGAGTGTATTAGTGCCTAGCATCAACCACAAGGTTGCCACAAATTTGGGTATAATTTTTGTATATTTTCTTATTTTGATGAAGTGGGTCCTACTCTAGGGCCCAGACCATTCTCATCGTTGCGTTAATTTTTTGGCCCACTAACCTTCATTTGGATTGATAAATGGACTTGGGCTTTGTTATATCCATTTAAGCAAATTTTGGAAAAGAGTTTTATTTGTTTTTCAATTGAGCCCATGAAAGCCCTTTTACCTACTTATATAAATAGCCAAATTGGCTTCATATCTTCTTTGGGGTAGCTGAGATTCCCTATTTTTATGTGCCATAACCTCTCTCTTAATGAGATTACATGTGTTCTAACTTTATATTAGGTGAGTTAAGTAATTATACTTTATGATTTCTTAAATTTTTGAGTTGATTCATGTGTCATCTTTACATACTCTTGATCATTATGTCTTCCTCTCTTGAAAGTCATTTCTTTTACCTATGTTATAGAACCCTAAATCTTTATTTTGGTTCATAACCTTGTGATTCATATTTAGAGTTCATTGGACACAAGTACATGATTTGTCTTACTAATAGTAGTTTTGAGTCTCTATTTAGGGGCTATTTGGATGAAGATTCATGAACAAGATTTATCTAAGATTAAGGAGAAATCTTGTAAATTAGGTTTGGTTGTAAAAATTCTTAAATGTATCATATTTTCAATGAATCATTGGATTCATCAAGATTTGTGATTAATTTTTACTTTCTTAAGTAATCTCCCCATCAGGAGATTTCGTAACTAATTAAGGGCTATAATTTATTTTTTTTATTTTTTATTCTAATTATACCCTTTGAGTCTCGTGTGGTTTCCCTAAAGCTCTGCTGTGCAGGAAGGATAGTTGGTGTGATTGTGCAGGCCTTCTATAATTTTTGTGGAGCTCCGCTTTGTAGGCGATCAAGGCTTTGGTGTTGTGTACTACTCAAGGTGGTGCCGATCAGAGACTCAGCGGTGGATGAGTTCAGCCTCCTCCATGGCGACCATCGGCAATGAGTTCCATACCCGTAACCTCGACATCGCGCACAAGTCCGTCAAGTCCCAATTTTGGGATACCTCCAGCGAAGCTGTGATGGAAAGTTTCTACTTCTCTCTGCAGAATCTTGAAGCTATGATTGAAAGGTTTAGCGATTCCTTCTATTTCCCTCGAGCATTTCCCTCTCTTCTCCGTCTTCATTCATCAATTCTTTTTTGTCGGGCGATCAAATAGGATTTGCGCCTTGGGAGGAAGTTCTAATTCTGTTGTTCTAGGATTAATGCGAGGAGTCAAGTCATGGATTATACGTGATTGGTAGCTTGATGTGAGTTTCTTTTTGTTCAATTCAGTTGAAATGTTTGCTTTTGGTATGGCAAATCAAGTGGCATCTAGTTTTGTTCTCATTTTCATTGGCTTACTGTTCGACATTTTGATTTCAGCTGGATCTGAATTTTTTTCCATACAAATTTCTATTGGCGATAGAAAAATGGAATTGTGGAGATGGTAAATTTTCTTTTTTGCAATGTTCAAAATATACATGGCCGATTCTGTTTTGGCAAATGTAGTGCATGATTGCTTTGTTGTTTTCCGCTCTGCAAATTGCCAACACTTTGGTTCCATTCATGAACTTCACCTGCAACGCACTCCATACCCAAAGTGTCTCTGTCTCTTTCGTTTGGTTCCATTTTTTTTGGGTTATTATTCACATTCTTTTCATTCCCTACTTATGTTGATCATTTTGGTCAATTAAGTGTTTTTTTTTTCTCATCAAACTTTGTTCAATTCTTTGCGCTCCTCAAGTTCTCTCTTCGTGTTTTTGTCACTGCATGAATTTGACTGAAGCCTGATTGCATGTATATAGGTGGGTTTCTCTCCCTTTTCTATTTGATTTGCTTTGTAGTTGTCTTTATTTCAACGGCGGAGAGAAAGGCTCTCTCTCTCTCTCTCTCTTTCTTTTTTTGTTTTTCGATGCTTCATGTGGCTTTATTTGATGTCTTTTGTGCCTGCTATCATGGGGAAGATTTGTTTTGCACTTAAATCATCTCAGTAGCTAATATGTGAATTCCGATCGATGGTGTAGGTTGGCTGGTTTCATGGTGTTTGTTCCTCTATTTCCAGTAAACTCTTGGACTAGGTGTTTTTTCTGGTAATTTAGTTTTATTCATGTTGGTTTTTATACCCTCCTGTGTTTTAACTTTTTATCGCTCTATTCTTCATCTTGGATACTTTGGTGTTTTCCCCTTTTTAATATTTGTTTATGAAAACCGTGCCATCTTTACCGGTATTTAGATGTTAGTTGGAATCACTAAACTGCTATATAGCCTTTTTTTTCCTATAGAAACTTGCATGGTCGAGCTGCTGGTTTATACACTTCCTATTTTTGGTCCATTTGTTTTGAAGAGTTAAGTTACTAAGAATATTATGGAGATTGAAAATCAATACTTGGATCATGGATGATTATAACAAATTAACTACTCTACGATTTATGTATCTTATACTTAAAATTTTATATTGTTCAACTTTCATAAATGAAGGCTTTGACATTTAGTGCTATTAATGTAGTGGATACCTTTTGTTGAATTTTTTCATTGTATTATTTTTGTAGCAAATTTTAATTTAAAATTAATAGTTTTTTTTCCTTATTTTCTGAAGTGTCTTCCTAGTGTATCATGTTTATACCAGGAGAAGATTATTATTTTCCCCTCTTATGGGTTATTGAAGTGCTTCGCTTGGCTGTAGATCTCAAATTTACTAGTTGTGCACATCCTATGATGACATTAGATCTATTCTTCTCTCCTTTTCCTTAATGCTTGTTGAATATGTGTTATATGCTAGTTATAATTACCTCTATAACTTGTTTTTTCAGTAGGATTTCATTTCTCGACAAATTATGTACCATCTTCAATTGCATATATAATTGGTGTTGGAGCTTTTTGTTTTTGTTTTTTGTTATTGTTATTGTCTTTTTGGATTGGAGACTCTGCAAACAACTCCTCTTGCCAAAATTATTAATGTTGCCATTCGTCTGTAGCATGTTATTTCATTGCTGCTTTGCAATCACAAACTTCACTCTGATTTATCATGGTTTCTCACTATTTTGCAATTTATGTTCCCTGATTTAATGCATTATCTGATCTATTTCTCAGTAATGCTTTACCAGTCTCTTATGGTGGCTTATATGGTAGTCATTTGATTCTATCAACAACTCTTGCTGATTGTTTAGTAAATTAATTTTATCAGTGGTGGATGTCTCCTCGGTCCTGACTACCTCTAACAATTATTTTCTTATTTTTTAACTATCCCGGAAGTAGGGTGACTGTGTTTTTTATCAGATTCTAGTCTAGATAAAAAGTTCCATTTTTGTTGCACAACTTTATCACATGGATAATAGGTCCCCTTCCTTTGGTTTTTCTGGAAAAGCTTCCTCTTTAAATGCATTTGAGAGTATGAGTAGTGTCATGCAAGTATGCTTCCAAAGAGATAGACGTTGAGTCATCCAAGGATTTGGGTTTGAATTTCTACGTGCACCTTGGTAGAGAGAATCCACCTAGCCCAAAGAATTCCATTTCCATAATGCCTGCTCCAAAGGCTGTTGATTTGGGACCCAAATTTGATATGGAGCTTAGTCTCTCAACAGGACAATCTGAATCAGAAATTATTTGTGTGACTCCAAACTCAACTTGTCACCCTAATGGCGTTGGCATGCCCTTACTAGTAGACACAACAATTGCTTTGGGTCAAATATCACCTATCTAGAATCTAGAGCCAACAGTGCCAGTCGTGTCTACGTCACAAATTGGCTATATTCATAGTGCAACTTTTGGTAAATGTAATCAACATGTTATGGTGCCAAACTGCTCATCAATAGTAATATCCACACCTAAAAGCTCAGTCACCTATACTTCCATGCTAAGTAGGCCAACTTAGCTACAACGTAGTGCTAGCTCTAAAAATTGTTAGTTCATCATAGCTATGCAAAGTCACCGCATGAAACAGATCTTCACACAAGGCATATGTGTAATTTCTAACTGATGAATCCACTTTCATATAGTTTTAACAAACACATTTCATTAACAAATTTCTCATGAATCAAATTTACATAATATGTATTAGCCAAACATAAAATGCTTTGTCAATGAATTTAACTTATCAAATTTAAGTGAATCTTGATTTACTACACCCACTAATCTATATCCAAACAGCCCCTTAGTGAAAATGTGTGATTTTTGCTTAGGGCTAATAGAACATACTTTGTTGATTAGAGATTCCTTAATCTTGAGAGGAAATTAAAGAGATTCTCTACTGATAAGAGATATGAGGTTTTTGATTGATGATATTTTCTTGTATTCACATCATAGATTATAATTGATTATGCTTTTGATAATTGATTGATGGTAGATCCTATTTGCTCTAAGGTACAAGTTTTGATGTTATTTTGACATGCATGTGCATGAGTTATGTTAGATTGTTCATATCTAATGTTTAGCTGATGTTTATTCAAAGGTTATAATGCTTTGATGGTTGATCGCACTTGCTTGTAGTTAAAAATAGGGTCTTTTGCAATTATTTTTTTGCCCAATTGATTGCCCTTAAGCATCGATCGATTTAAAATGTTTCTGATTCTTTGCTCTAGCAGCAGACTAATCAATAACTCTCAATTAACCAAGCTTTTGTGAGTTGTATTTTTAGTGTCGATCAATCACCCAATTATCGATCGATCACCCAAACATACTATTTCATTGCTTTCAAGGCCCGATTGGTCACCCTAGATTCTTGATCAATCACCCACGTAAATTTTGACTTATATGCTTGTTTTTAACTCAAATTTTGATGGTTTTGTCATGTCCTTTGCATGTAACTAGCAAAGTATTACCATGTCATAGTATAAATGCTTGCATGTAATAATAATTCATGTATGAATCTTGTTGTATGCATCATAAAAAATATTTGCTAAATTATGTTTAACCATGATTAGTAGTAAACTATGTTTTACCATGATTAGTCATGATTTTTCAAATTACCCGTATTGGATTTTGAATGAATTGTTTTTACATCCAAAAGGATGAGGTCTTACATTTACACGAACGAGTTCCTCCTCAAGTTGATATGATTGAGATGCTTATTGAGACATTGGAGGCGAGCTTTGGGTTGGTTATGTATGTGTTCACTAGCTTGACCACATATTTGACATTTATGATTTATAGGGGTGTAAAGTTGCTTTTGGTATTTTCGGCTTAGAATGTTGGGTAAGTAGGTATTCGGTATATTTGGGTACTTAGATTTCTTCATAGTATGATTTGATGCATTATTGAGATATTTACACATGTTTGTTATAAGGATTTATTCATGATTGAGTTGTTTACATTAATAGGATAAAGGTTTTGATGTATTCTTGAGATATTAACACTGATATTGCATAAGAGTTATTTTATGCATATTGAGATTATGTTTTATAGTGTTAATATAAGCCTTGTGTTTTCAAATTTTTAGTAGGTTATGCTCACTCATTTGTTTTAGTTTTAGGTATCTCTTGGGGATCATCTATGTTATTATGCTATGTAAGTGCTAAAGATAATTTGTTTTATAATGAAAGTGAAGACTAAAGGGATATTAAGTAGGGATAAGACATCTACTAAGGGATAACTATTAGTTAATGTGTTGATGACTTTAAGACTTTATAATTATATTTGAGAGAGTATTCTTTTAGCTCGTTATAAATTTGTCTATTATCTTGAAGACTTTGAACTCTATGACTGTGAACACAAATATGTGTGCTCATGGAAGCTTATGTTTATGTTGAATAGCTTTTATTTGATTTTTTTATTTTTTTTAGTAATTATTTTTAAGACAAAGAGGTGGTTGTGCACTTCAATCTAGCTCGGGTATATGGTTAGTAAATTATCACACTTTCTACCCCATGAAAGTGCATTAGTATTTTTTTAAGTGGGACCATGTGGCTTAATAATTTATCCATTTAGGTGGGACCACATTGTCCCCCCTAAAAATTGTGGCAAACTTTAGGGGCCCCTAGCCTTTTTCTGCTCGTCCCTTATAATGTAGACAATATTAAAAAATATATGGTACAACTTTTATGCTTTTAATAGTAGTTAAGATATGATTTACAACTAGTGAGCCTCCTTCAAGTATAATGTTGGGAATCAAGCCTGGGAAACAAACTTAAGCTTGGGACTCCACAAGGAGCAAAACCCAATGTCCAAAGAGATCAAAACATGGTCATGAATAATTGTAATAATGGATGGTACACCGGGATTCCCAAGCTAAGATCCATCGAAGTTAATTTTGACAGAGCCACAAGGTAGTGGAGACCACCTCGCCCATCTCTAGCTTATGTCTACCTCCCTTGTGCTATCCCATCTATCTTATTTGTAATGGTAATGACAACACTTAATAGGAAGTGAGAGACAAGAAATGCATAGAACACATTCACATGCTCGGGTCTTCATCAAGGATGCATCTTGGTTAGATATTGAAAGGGCCCGTGAGCAAGCCAATTGAGTAGGTATAGGTAGGGTTGCATCTCGGTCAGATAGTGAACTAGACCTGACCTTAAAATAGGACTTGAGAATTAAGAATTTGACCCAACTCGAGATGGAACTTGACCTATATGAGAACCCATGATAGAACCCAAGATTTATCTTGAGTTGAGTTGGTTCCAACTTCAGGATAAAGCAAAAAATAAAATTCAACCCCATCTTAGTTTGGATTGAAAGAGTAAATTGTTTTGGGGCCAGGTTAAGTTTTTTTAAAAGAAAAATATTTAATAGGGTTAAAGTCTTTTATACTTAAATTATTGAATTAGATCTTGGGTATTATACAGGTTAAACCCGACCCTACCGAGAATTATTCATGTTTTTTTCCCACACCCCATTCAAGATAGAACCCGTGTTTTAAAATTCAGACCAGACCGGCCGCTTTGATCGGACCCGGTGTATAATCTAGACCGGTTTGGCTTGGTTAGTATTATATGAGTGAAAAAATTTTATGTAATGGTCGGATTTGAAGAGAGAACACCCAACAACTTAGGCAAAGATGCTAACCAACTCTGCCACATTGATTTCTAACATATGTAATACTAATTAATATATTTAATACGATTTAATTAAGAATATAACTAAATTTTTTGTGCAAAAGGTGGGATTTGGGGGACGCTAATCATCTCTACTCACAATTTTTTAGTTATTTTATATTATCAATTAATATATTCGATATATTTTTTAAGAATCACGGGTTGACGTCATTAACCGGGTCAACTCGAGTTGACCAGGGGTTGAACCAGATTAACCCGGCTGGGCCATTCATCCGGATCAAAAGTCCAAGCCGAGTTTTAAAACACTGAATAGAACGAGACCCGACTTAATTCCGGGTAATCTCATGGTTGAGTTGGGTCGGGTCGGATTTTTTGTCAGCCATGATAGGTCCAAGTCAGCGATCGAGCATACCAATCACAACTCGACGAGAGGACAAAGCCCAAGCCTCGGCCTTTGACGCCATCGTCATCGAAGATGCGCGTATCCGTCCCTCCGGATACCCGTCGTTACCGTACCGTAAAATTGAATCTCCCAATTTTAATCACTACCGTGAGAGTTCTTTAAGACGCCCACTCCATGAAGCTGGCTACGAGAACGAGAGCGCTACCCCAATCTCATATGCTTCTCATACGTACACAAGGAGGCACAAATCAGCATCTTCACTTAGCTTCTCTAAGTTCCCAAACGAAAGAAGCCAAAGCAGCGACCTTTTGTGATTGCGTGTATCCTCGGGCTTCTCGACTGTCTCCACTTTGTTACAGAAATTTTCTTGAACAAGATTGTCCTGAATCGTATCTTTCAAATCTGATCTGGGTTTTGCTTGGAATTGGGCCTCCTGTTGATCTGGAAGGAGTAGTTCCTGTTGACTGATTGAAGTCTTGGTAAGGTATGTGTTCAATGTTGCTGCTTAATTTGAATCATTCTCTTTCTTCTGTCATTGGTTGTATCGTGTGATAGTTGATCATTATTAGTTTAAGTGTCGATTGAATTGCGTTGGACATTGCTACTGTGCTCATGACACTGAATCAATTCGTTGAAACGGGGATTATGGTTCTAGATCTAGTTCTTGGTCTCAAGATTTTTCTTTGTTGCAAGTTGGAAGCTTTCGTTAATTGGCGTTAGTTATATTCTTCCGGCTACGCATGTGGGATGATTATTTTATTTGTTCTTTCTCTGGTTAATTATGGACTGTAATGCTGCATTTAGTGTGATATATGTGAGTGCCAGTCATTTGTATATGGGCAATCTACTCGTGTGCTGTGATCTGCAGAATGTTGTTGCACAACAATTTGATTTTTGTTTCCTTCTTTACGTTTACTTGAAGCAATGCTGAATTACTGCAATATTCTCATTAAAAAAAAAGAATTTACTGCGAGATTGATGCCTTCTGTTTTTTTAAGGCTGAGGATGACAAAGTTTAATATCCCCAACATGCCTATGAATTATGAAAGTACTTACTGTAGTATTGGCAGTACCATTTTATGAACATTGAGATGAGGGTGCCATTTTTCATAAAATATGTCTAAAATTACTGATTTTATTTCTCTGTAGCTCGTATTAAGATTTGAAAGTTTCTCTATTTAAAGTCTACTGGTTTCTTCGTTCTTTTAAGCCAATCATGTTAATTTAATTAACGTGATACTTATCATTTTTCAGGCCATATTTTTTTTATGGCTTATCCAGATAGTGCAAACGAACAGGAGTGGATAGATAAACTTAGATCGGGAGGAGCTGTTCCCAATTTGGAACCAGAGAACTGTCCAAATGGTTGGGCTACCCCCTCTGGAGACAAGTTTATGGTTAGAGGGCCTGAATATTTCTCTACTAAAGTTAAGATTCCTGGTGGTGACTATCTTCTAAAGCCTCTTGGATTTGACTGGTTAAAAGGACCCTCAAAAATCTGTGAGATTCTAAATAACCCAAATGGTCGAGTGAAGAAAGCTATGGACAATGAACTAGCTATGGGTCATAAACCTTTTGTCTGGGCGTTTAATTTGCAACTCCCTTATAAGGAGAACTACAGTGCAATTGCTTATTTTCTAGCTCCTGAGCCTCTCTCGGAGGGATCGATAATGGACAAGTTCACCAAAGGGGATGATTCATACCGCAACTCAAGGCTAAAATTGATTGCCAATATTGTCAAGGGGCCATGGATTGTACGAACAGCAGTTGGAGAGCAGGCAATCTGTATACTTGGAAGAGCCGTTTCCTGTAAATATGTCATTGGAGAAAATTTCGTAGAAGTTGATGTGGACATTGGATCTTCTATGGTAGCAAATGCAATTGTTCATTTGGCATTTGGGTACATTACAACTCTAACAGTAGACCTAGCATTTCTTATTGAAAGTCAGACGGAGTCTGAGCTTCCAGAGAGAATTCTTGGAGCTGTAAGGTTCTCTGAACTAAATCCAGCCTCTGCAGGGATAGTCGAACCACCTCCATCCATTGAAAATGGTGAAAATTTACAGTCATCTTTACCGACACGACTTTGGAAATCTCTTGGGCAAGGATTCTCCCACTTTCTGCATACTAATGCTCAAGATGGGTCGTCTCCTGATTCTGTACACGAGAATGGTAGTGTTTCTGATGCAAAACATGAAGAAGAAACCAACAAATGGTAGGCTTGGTACCTAAAATATTGAAAATTATAATTATTTATACTTCAGCCATTTTGAAACTATAATCCTCTGGCATTGTCGCTTATGCAGATTTACAGAGCGGCGTGGATTAGTCCTCTAGATTCAAACAGTTGGAAGAACTGACCTGCTTTAGAACTTGCTTTGCCCAAATTGATGTAAAGAAGCAGCTACCATAATATTCCTTCGTTCGTTATTTATTATTTTCCTTGTTAATGATTGGAGGCATGGGGGTGTTGTCTGTTTTTTTGGTAAACAACCCCTTCATCTGATGTACGTCAATTTCAGTTTCGTGTCATCTAAAATATCTTGGTTATTATATGTCATTTCTATTTTCAAGATGTTATGATTATGAGCTCGTTTAGTGCTATTGCCCAATGTTTCAAGAGATCAGATTCTCAGATCTTACAATGTCCTTTCCTGAGAAGAGGAAAAAGAGCAATATTTCACGACTCATAAAAACTAATATGGATTAGGCCCTCGTCATTGTAGCGATGGCATTTATTTTATCGGAAGGGGGAGACTAGGGGCGCGTAAACTAAGTCATTACCATTTTGAATATCGGACTGAAAAACAGCTTGTTAGTTCGAAAAGTCTCTTTTATTTAGTTCATGGGTCACAGCGTTTTTATATCATGAACCGTCAGAACGCTCAGTAAATAAACTTGCAGGCAAATATGGTTAATGGGACTTAGGACCTAAATTTTTTAGAAACGTAAGTATAAATTTTTGGAAATAATTTTAAAAATTCACCCGTGAATTTTGGTTGGTAATAAAAAAAATTTAGAATAAATTTAGATTTTGCGTCAAATTTAATTTTAAAATTTTAAATTAATATAACTTTTTTCACGTTTTGCTATTATGTTCCTAAATCCCACATAGGTAAGTAATTAAAAAATTTTAAAATAAACTTTATCTATATAATATATTTTTTGAGGCTCAAATCGATATAAGAGATAACTTAGTAGAGGAATCAACAAAATTACGTTATTAGGTTATTTGGTAATTTTAACTGATTTTGACTCAAAATGGCTTGGGCAGAATTTTGTTTTCCATCCACCTATGTACAAATATGATTTTAATAATTCAAGCCGAAATCAAAGCAAAATGGATTAAAACTTACATAAATTTTGTAGTTGTACACAAACAGCTCCTTAATAAGGTGCACTCTCTTGTGAAGGTCACTCGGCAATCATAATTTACTGAGTGGCCTAGTGTTTACTTAAAAGAGTTCAACAATTGCAAGATACTACATATTGGAAAAAACTGGTAATGTAGTATTACTTATCACTTACTCCCTGTGTTCCATACTAATTATATGGATTAAAAAACTAAAATTAACCAAGACAATTAATATGAGACAGGGGTTATCCAGTTGCATAGTTATTAATGAAATTTGAGAATTATGAAAACATATAACTTCATATCAAGGGAAAAAAAGCACCTACCTTTCCGTGTGTAAAGCCAATTTGTATATGTGAAAGACACATTTTGAAAAACCGTATGGAGCTTTTAATGTAGAATGGAGTGAATGTATCTTATGCATATTTCCTTCGTATTAGAAGACATTAAATGCAAACTCTCTTTTACCAACCCGAAGTACCAAAAACACAGTTCCAACACCATAAAAATATCATAAAATTAAGATTAAGCAAACGTCTCACATGAAACTAGTTGAGAAAGTAGAACAAAATATATAAAAAACATATATCCAATACCATAACAATCATTTTTGACACATTTTCCTTATGTAACACATTTGAAAATATATCTTAATGGAGTTAAAGACCAATCGACCAATCGACAATAATTAGAATAAATGGGTTGTGCGGGTCTATGCAAGGGAAATTACCCACCCGACCCTTTTATTAATTGGGATTATTAGCCAGACCTGCACAGTAACCCTCGTATTAGTAGTTAGTAGGGTCAGGACAGTTGCAGGTTTAGGCGGATCGGGCCAAGTTTTGACAACCTTATTATTTGTCGGGCCTTGCCTTTGATGAACAACAACACTCAGAACCAGCCATTCACAGAAAGAAAATGCATTAAGTTGAATTATAAAATTAGGCTGAAAAAAAATGATACAGATTTTTTTATACAACCTCACACACTTGGTGAAATAACTCCTGGCCAAATTTCTTACATGATTTTCTTTAAACTTTTTCTATGACGTGCATCAAATGAATTGAAGTAATCACACAATTGCCATCTCATGTTTGATAATATGCTACCTTATCAGCACAAAAGCAAGTGGAATAAAGCTGTTGTGGGCTTAATCTACATAACCAAAACCTTTTACACTGTAATCTTGCCCGACCAGACATTACCAATGCTAACTTACAGTAAAGATCCATACTCTGTTCTGTGCAAAAGGAGATGATTCAATATGCCAAACCACATAAAGTTACCAACAATTGAAGCGCTTACTGCAGTAGCACTCTTCAAACTATATTAGCCCTTCAACAATCAACAAAATCGGTGCAGACATCGAGCAAAAGCTACACAAGTTCAGCACTTCCAAATGGTAGCGAACTCATCTGCAATGTTCTGCCATTCCCTGAAGCAAGAAAACCAACTGTAGGAAGTGAAGGATCCGTGACTGACTCGATTTCAATAAAACTGAGATCAAGAGATCCACTATGCTTCAAACTAAGAATAAATATAAGTGTCATCCATCCAAGCATTGAAATAGCCCAATAATTGCTCATGCCATGAATCAAACCCCATGCAATGGAATACCCAACAATAATTCCTGACAAATGACCAATAAAACTCGCTTGTGGAACAATTATTGATGTGAAGATAAGTGATTCAAATGGAGCAAAGCTAATGGGAAGAGAAAGAAATCCAAAAAGGTCCAACTTCGATGAAGGTTGTTTGACAGAAAGAATAGTCATCCAGCCAAATACAACGCAGGAGTACCCAACGGCCGTCACTCTCCTGAAATACTCCATCTTAAACCTCTGAATCAATACATGGTAAATCCCCACAACCAGCAACCCGGATAGCAGCACCAAAACGAGAGTATAATGGAGATAGAACTGAATCCCCAGGCCCATGTGTCCCAACTGCTCCACTACACCCAGGCTCCAAAGGGCACTCATGTTGAACACCAAATGAAGGACACTTATATGCGAGAAAGCCGAGGTGATGATCCTCCAATGGTGCCCTTCAATGGCAGTATCATAGCTGAGACCAACTTGGGCATAGCCAATGTTTTTCTTCTGTATGTAAAACCACACCGCACTGCATATTCCTATTATACAACTGGTTGCAGGTTTCTGCAAGATATCAACAAACAGTGGCTTCCCCATTCTTACCTTTTCTCCTCACTTCCAGCTACACCCCAAATCAACCTAGATAAATGCAGCAGGTCTGAATCTCGGAAACCCGCAATTCACAGACACCAATCAAAGTAGCAACTTGTGCCCATTAGGAATAACAATCAAAGAACAACTAACGACCAAAACAGCTATTGAATTACAGTTTCGGAACTCTAATCAATCATATTACTGCTCCTTCTATGCACAATTTCTTCAAATTTCTCAGAGATAATCATACAAAATCAAGATCAGAAATTGGAAATGCTACTAACTTCAAGAAGAAAAAAAAAACGAACTTTTTCATGAAATAGTTCAGATAAGATCTGAGAGAACTCGGAATAAGAACTTAGCTTTTGCTTCATGATTCACAGAGAGAGAGAATCGACTTCTAGGGCTCGGGAAGTAGAAGATCTTCCGCCCTGTTCCGCAAATTACAAACCTTCGAGTCCTTCCGTAGAATAAATTGGAGTTACACTTTACAGCAGCAAATACTAAAAGTACGAATATACCCTTCCTTGAACACAAATTTGCGGCGTTTCGCCTTCTACCGATCAGACCTATTTTGGGAATTAAATTCCACAATACGGGGGTAAGGCACGAGGCAGAGAGCTGGATCTTTCTGGAGCTCGAGCCGCGGTGGAAGCCCTCGTCGGCGTCGTCTGCTGCTGGACGCCTGTGAATCGGAAACCCTAGCTTTGAGTGGAAGGCGAGGAGGCCGTAGACCGTGGTGGAGATGGATGCAATCAGGAAGCAGCTGGACGTGCTCATGGGGGCGAACAGAAACGGCGATGTCAAGGAGGTTAACCGGAAGTATTACGACCGGGACGTCTGCCGCCTCTTCCTCGTCGGCCTTTGCCCTCACGAGTTGTTCCAGTTGACGGTAAGAATAGAGAATTTTTGCCCGCTTTGTTTCTGGCCCGTGGTCCGCGGAGATTGTGGTGATGATTCTGATTTCACAGGGAGACGCTTGTAGTTTGATAATTTATGCATTTCATTTCATGGGTTTAATTCAGCAGGCTAATATGGATGTTTAGGAGGCTTCTGCGCATTTACGAGTGAAGGAAGGTTTTGTTGGAATTTGTTGTTGAAGTGATACCTGCTCACTTTGTTAGATTTCTACGAGTTTATGTTTATTTTTCCATTCGGATTGCGGTATCTGTGTTGACCATCATTGTTGTTATTATCATTAGCAACAGAAACATCAGCGCTTCTCGCAGGGTGATGGAGTTGGTTGACAATATATTCTTAATCACTTCTCTGTTGTGGATTATTTCCTCATCTATGTTATGTTTAATCATCATCATCATCTTTATCAACATATTTTCATGTCTGTATGTTCCTTAATGCCTTTTTCTAATTGTATGAACTGATTATGAGAAATTAGTATTGGGTGTGCCCTCCGTACTTTTTTTGTTTTTTTTCTTCCTTGATTTGGTATTCCAGTTGCATTGAACTATGCCAATTGTGTCTTTTTATAATACACAGATTGTTTGCGTCCGCAGTATTTACTTTTAGTTCTGGTTTAGATGTAATGATAATATTCAAAATGACAAATTTTCTTTTCTGTCTGAAACAGAAAATGGACATGGGCCCTTGTCCAAAGGTGCATTCCCTACAGCTGAGAAAAGAGTATCCTTTTTATGTATCTGTAATCTGTAATGTTACTCCTCCTGGAACTTAGGTTTTAGTTTTTGGATGCGGTTGATCTCCCTTTCCTTTTGTCTCGGTGGAATCTAGTTCTTCCTACAGCGTGCACTAATACTGATATTATCATTAGAAAAAAAGAGATAAAACTACTATAGGATCTAGCTTTATCTCGTTACTTCTGGATGGCTTATGCATGTGGCTTTAGTTATTGTGTTTTGGTAGCTAGGATATTTTATAATTGGCAATGATTTGTTTTGCTTTTGCGTTTATGCAAAATTAAATGTGGAGATATATTTAATTATGAGATGACAAGTATCTATAGAGTTCCTTGTTTCTTCTTTAGCATTTGTAGATATGAAGAAGCTAAAGCACAAGGAATCCATAATTATGATAGAGAGCTGGAGGATGTGATTGACAGACTTATTGTCGAGTGTGACCGGAAAATTCAAAGAGCACTTAAACGTCTGGAGGATGAAGATGCTAAGGCTGCAATTGCAATATCTGTTTCTGAGGTTACTCAGGTAGATTTGTGCTAATCATTTTGTAAGTGCATGTGTTAATTGCCAGCTTATGTGACAGCTTTAATGTTCGAGAAATGCAGTCACCGGAAGTTTTAGAGTTGTCAAAGCAAATCAAAGACAAACTCAAGGAGGCTGATGCTTTAGGTAATTTATTCCCTGGATGCATTCTTCATTCCTCTTGTTTTTTATAGTTGTTATGATTCTCACTCTCTCTCTCTCTCACACACACACACACACATGCGCATGCACAGAGTCACAACTCGCTGTTATGTGCAAAGCTGCAAAGTCTAATCCTGAATGTTCTTTCTTTAGTCCTTTGTTAAAGTGGCTTTAGACTGAGGCTTATTGATTTGAATGCATGCCCGACATCTGGAAACTATGTTGGTGCCACATCTACAAAAAATCTAATAGTTGACATTGTAGGCCTATTAGCTTCAATTTTGTATTCTGTTTTGTTAGTAGTACTTATTTATATATTATTTTTCTGGTCAAGCATTCTGTATTTGTACTTATTGTCTTCTGCTTCTTTTCTGGGCCCTGTTTTACTTGTGCAAGTACATTACTTTTTGGGGGAAAGTTTTCTCGTGCATTGTTATATAATGATTGGTTTTTTGCTGATGTTATATGTTTCATGGGCATGTCATTTAGTGTCTTCTTAATTGGAGAAGAGTGTGTTAGGAACTAGGATCTGTTAGAAGATTTAAAATTTGTCTCTCAACGTGGTACAATTAAGTGCCGAAGACAAAACTCTATGTGGTATAGGTGTATGAGCTAACTTTTTTACTACATGGAAACGGGCAGAAGGCTGCAAGGAGATAAGCAGGAGGAGAATAATTAAAAAGATATATTCAATGAGGGAATACTAAGGAAAAAAAGAAATGAGGAGGACACGGCTGTAGATACTGAATCACGGCTGCTTTTTTTAATAATTTGAAAATTTTCCTTCTTGCAGTGGTAATCTTAAGTTTTTGAGAACTTAATATTACACAGTAGCTGCGACTACTGTAGCTTGCTCTTTCATTCTTCTGTCTACATAAACTTTGTCTTCAGCATCCATAAAGCTACATTAATTAACTCTTGGAACTGATACATCGGTGCTTTTTATTATTATCAAGATTTGGAAGGGAAATCAGATAACAAGATACGGGCTATGGAAGTGGTGGAAGAGCTTAGAGCCAAAAGAGCTGATAAGCAGGTAAGATTGTCTTCTTCTATTATTTTATTTTGGGTTCACCAGATTTATCCTTTTGAGAAACTTTCGTGTATTCACAACATTTTAATTATAAGGGTGAAGTATTATGGGTATAGGTTATGGGATCTGAGCTTCATTGAGTAAAGTCCGAGCTGAATTTTCTTGTTGCAGTCCATGCTTCTTTTGGATGCTTTCAACAAGGATAGAGCTTCTTTACCTCAACCTCTTCAGAACCCTCCAGCATTAGCACCTTTACCAGTTATTGCTCCTCCTGATGCTCGCACACAGGAAATGATAAATGAGAAGCTTAAGAAGGCAGAGGATCTTGGTAAGTTCTTGTGAACTCAAGAATCTTTAATTTGAGGTACTGAAAACTCTTGAACTGTCTATCTTGGGCACATGCTATTAGGTAAAGAGTTCATCACTGATTTGGTTGGACAGCATGCATTTGTTTTATTTGGCAGTGTACTGCAGTTGAATTATTAGAGGATGTCTAATTCTCATTTCCACAATCTATTACAAATTTGTGTCTTGGTTGTGTTTGGTCCTTGACACACAATCTTATCAGTTCCAGTACATTCATTGACAACATTCTTTTTTCTGGTAGATAGTGTTTTCATTGGTTGTTCATAGTCACTTACAATATATTGTGCAGGTGAACAAGGTATGGTAGATGAAGCACAGAAAGCACTAGAGGAAGCAGAAGCTCTGAAAAAGGTCTCTTTTTTCCTTTGGCCTTCCCTAGTCGTGCTTTATTTTCCAACTTTTCTTGATTGAAGTTTTGGGAGTTCCCACAATGTCTCTGAAACCTACATATGTAAATGAAATTTTGTGATTTTTATTTGGGTGTTTTCTTTTATGGCAATATGAATTTGTGTGACAATTCTTGTTCTGCAGCTGGCTGCAAGGCAGGAACAACCAGTTCTGGATGGATCAAAGTATACTCCTGCGGATGTGCGAATTGTGAGTTCTATTCGAGAAAAAAGTCTCCTTGATTCTTATTGTTGTACATTTGCCTCTTCAGTAGTATTGATCTCTTGTCTTGCCTGAAAATATGTGTAAGTTAAGATAAATGGTGTTCTAAATTGTCATCTCTTTCAGACGGATCAAAAGCTACGTGTTTGTGACATTTGTGGAGCATTTTTGAGCGTTTATGACAGGTATTATGTCTGTATTCCGGCTTTCACATTCTTAGATCAGTATATAGAAATTCTGTTGGAACTGAAACAATAGAGAAGTGTTTGGCATTTTAAGTCCTTCAGATTTTGACTAGGAAATTTATACCTCCTTGTTACCAGCAGGGTTTTGGGCCCAGTTTTACGAGGAAATTTGCTGCTAAAGAATGTGCGTGTTTTTTGTTTTCATATTTGCTTGTAGTTTACAACTGGTTGAATGCTAGGTCACTTGTCGATAAGAAGGGATATTTAGCTATAGCTTAGTTTAGGTGAATGATCTGTTCTCTCTTTCAACTTGATTGTCAGTGACCGTCGGCTGGCTGACCATTTTGGAGGAAAACTTCACTTGGGATATATGCAGATTCGTGAGAAATTGGCAGAGCTCCAGGTGAGAATGTGGAATAATTTATGTCTTCAAGTGTGTATTTTGACTTTAGATTTAGATCATCTAAAATGGATCTTAATTACAATCTGCCTTTCCGTTTTTTCTTTGTAAAAAATGGCTGTCTGTCTCTACTGCTTTGAAGTTGGATCTCTGGACATCTTGATTCAGGTGCTGGTATATTGTTTGCATACTTCTCTTGAATATCTGTAATACGCCCAGTGAGTTATCTCAACCTTAGAAGAGAACTTTATGGTTTTATATGTAGCAGCAGTTGTATTTTTGTCTTAGTTGTAGATCAAAATTTGCCTCTGCGGACTTATAAGGGAACTTTGGTAAACAACTGAAGTATGAAACGGTGAGAATAGGATTCATGGCTTGATTGTAATGTGAGTAAATTCCATGTGAAATTTATCTAAGAATGTGACTTTTGAACACATGCTCTCAGTTCACAGAATTGGCTTTGTTCTCTATAATTTTCAGAAAGTTTTAAAAAATTATAGTAAGCTCCAGTTCTGTGAGCTGATGATGGCTTGTGGTTAAAAGTGATGTACTTGGTTAAATATTCACCATACTATAGGTATAGTTTTATGTACATATTTCTTGCAGTGTTGTAAATTTTGTTTATTGCTCAAAAATGCTTTAATTCTTTGCTTGTAATATGTTTATTGTGGTTAGTGAGCTGCTTCTAGAGAATGGGGATAAGACAGCTTAGGTGCATTTGGAAGGTATATTTGTTAAGTTAAAATTATCTCCACTGGGTAGCATTTCTCAGTTTATGTGATTTGCCCGTTGCACCTGCTAATACTGTTATGATGGCTGTTAATGGTTTATTGCAATCTGAAACTGCGGAGGGATCAAAGAATAAGCGTAGTGTATGTAAGGTAACTTAACCAAAGGTAAATTAGTTTCTCTTTTGAAGTGACAATTTAGTTGTCTGGTATATATGCTTGCTTAAGGGGATGAGGTAAGTGTGATCTGACAACTTTGCCTGGAAATGTTTATGGAGGAGTAGCTCTTTAGTGCTTGCAACTTATTTCTTTTCGGGAGTCAAAAGCTGAAAATTAAATGCGCATGGTGAAATTTAACTCCATTTAAGTTTGATCTGATATGACATTATAGAAGGCAATTGCTTGAACTGCCTGATTATCTCGTGCTTTTGATTTAGTTAAGTGGTTGGTTCCCATGTGTCTGTTTGAACGTGACATGCTTGGTTCAGATGGGAAGAATATTTTCCACAAAATGAACTAATAGTATGTTAATTTTAACTTGGTTGTGGTATTATTTTTTAATTAAAGTTGAGGAAAAAACGATCATAACAATCTCATATTCCTTGTAAATTGCCAATGTGATGTAGTTGAACAGAAAGATTGTATATGATAATCTTTGTTTTCAAGTCACGATCTGAGAGATTGTTTGTTACACCAGCTAGTGCATGGGTAACTGGCACTTTATCTTCTATTTGTCCATCCTGGGTTTGTAGGAAAGTAGTTCCATTTAAGTCCCTATTTGATTAGAAATAACATATGAAAGGTATGTACCAATGATGTCTTTACAGTTGTACATTGATATTTGAAGTAGATTTTTAGCTATAAGGACTTCCATCAAAAGCTTATGCTATAGTGTTGCGAGATGCGTGGTCTAGGTTTGTATTTTTTTTATCTTTTTTTTTCTACTTGTCGATTGTGGAGATTAGTTTGTTTCTTGATCTTATGCATTGATTCGGGTCACCATTCTCATGCTCTCCTACACGTTGCTATTTGCGGTCTTAGTTTTTATATGTAAGATACTGTTTTCCAGGAAGAAAGAAACAAAAGTAGGAAGAAGGCTGAAGAGGAGAGAAGGTATCAAGTTGTTGCTAAAACCTTATAATGCTTAGTTGGGATTCCGTTGTGCTATTTACCTATATATGATGGCACTTCTCCCCATTCTCAGATCAAGGGAGCGCAGTCGGGATCACGACAGACAGAGTAGTAAGGACCATGTCCGAGACAAGGAGGATCATGGTAGCAGCCGTGAGAAGGGAAGGGATTATGACCGGCGTAGTAGAGATTATGATCGAGATCATGGGTATGACAGGGATAGAGAAAAAGATCGCTCCCACAGTTACGATTCAAGGAGCCGCAGAAGATCACGCTCACCAGTGAGGGATCGATCAAGGGATTATGATCGCCACAGGTACCAATTTGAACTCTTTTTTTTCTTGGGTACAACTTGCTCTCTTTGTGACATCCACTAAAACTTAAACACTTCTTGATTCATGACTTCTTTAGCTGTTTGTGTTATTATTTTAACATTCATTCCACTCTATATGATATCAAATGTTCTGCCAAATGCTATGGGAATGGCAAAAGATCGTATGTGAGCTCTCACTTTGTGGGCCCTGGCAAGGCCATCGACAAGTGGGACCCATGTGAGTTTAAGGCATAGCAGATAAAGGTGACAAAACGTTCTCCCATATGGTGGTGTGTAACCTTTTATCTGAACATGTGAAGGTTCAGCTTTTTTGTTCTAAGGTAACCTTATGGCCGACCATCTATGACTCCCCTATATAGCACATACAAACCTGTACAGTACATGAATATATATCATGGGCCCATAATTACTGGCCAGGCCTTTTCTTGTTCATACTTAATTTGGTGATAATGAGTCTAGTGCTTTCTGTCTGAAAAAAGTGAGTTAGGGTGCTTTTATGACCTGGACAAATCAGTTTTTGTATAAAATTACATCTCATGCATGCTATATTTTAGCTGGCTGAAAAGAAAACTCAAATTTTATATAAATTCTTAGATATTTACAAACGTCAAATTTTATATAAATTCTTAGATATTTACAAACGTCAAATTTTATATAAATTCTTAGATATTTACAAACCTTTTAGGATTGCTGATGTGGCCTGGAAACCTCAGAACTCTAGAAATTATTTCCTTTTTTATTCTAACAGAACCTCTTCATATTTCCTTGCAGGCGCCATGATCGATATGATCGGTACTGACCTTAGTTGTGCATTGATGGAAAAAATTAAGAGCCTAGTTCAATCGGTGATGTAATTGTGGAAAACACTTATGTTACACTTAGAAAAAATCGCTATCATTTTGTTGATAACACTGCAAGGCAGCATCAGCTGTAGAAGTTTGTAGGAATCTGTAGTTGCAGAAAAAGGTCGTTCTTACGGCGCATTCCTGACTGATATTATCTGAATTGAGTGTTTAAATATGCAATAGGAAATTTGAATTTTATTGTATTAGAATAAGTTGCCCATCAGTTCTTGTAGGAGTCAGCGTCTAATGTGACTTTGTTGTAGCCAGTTGTTTCTATTGTCTGATAAACCTGATGCCGTTCCTGCTGGTTATGGCCGTGTTGTGATGTGGTTCCAGCTGAAAGGCCTGAAAGTTGGTGTTACCGGCTTGCTGCTCCAGTCCCGTTCTCGCTGTGGGTATCTCAAGCCCCTCTGACGATTACGGCCAGCAATTTCTCAAGCAAAACAAGAGGCATGGGATTTAGATGTTTGGGCCAGCAATGGACGTTGTGAATGTGAAACTGCTGTTGTGAGAATTTGTAGTTCGCAATGGGTTGACCGTTGAAATCAATCTCGGCGAAGGAGAAAAGTTAAGCCCAGCGCCAGACGGCCTCTCTTTCACGTCGTGACTGGCCTAGAGTCTATGTATTTTGGCCTTCGTTTAGAGCAAATAGCATTTTAGCGTGTCGCAAGAGAAAAGAAAAAAAAAGGCACCTTGACCTTGTTGTCAATTGGCCACGCTGCTAATGTAGTTGGTTGCTGGAATTCGTTCTTGATACCCTGAAGAAGAATCGACCTAGTTTTCTTAAAATTTAAGTCAATTTTGATTTGAAAAAACTGCATATAGGTCAAGTTATTAATGAATAACTTAAGGGTATAGGCGTTGCAATGTTTTGTGACATACAACTACATTTAATCTCGTTTCAAATTGAAACGGGGGTTGGTCGTTTTGGAAAGTAAAATTTAAGAATACGCATACGCAACGAAAAACTGGATGTGAGCTGCTAAAGCTCCAAAATATTTATGGGCTGTTAGGTAACATAATCGATTTGTGCGATCTGATTGCAGAAGTGTGTGTTTTGGTACTCAGTTTAATTTTTTTGGAAGCAAAAAATTCAAATCTCACTTGGAAATGGTTTCTTGACTATCCATTGTCACTACTCTTTCATTAGGGCTGTACATGGATGGATACGGATGTTGACAAGCTATATTTGTAGCCATCTGTTTTTATATGGGTTATGTGTTTGTTTGTTTGTATATGTTAGTGATAGACATGGGTTGATAGGGCTGGGAAATCCAACCCAACCTACCTAACCTTGCCCCTAGCCAAACCCGAATTTAGTTAGGGTAAAGGTTAGGGTTTAAAAATTTTATTTAATTTAAAAGTAGGGTTAGGTTGGGTTTTACCTGCATAACTTGCACAACCCAACCTTGACCATATTATTTAATTATGTAATGGTGTAAGATAAAGAGATTAGAAAGAAATTTTCTTATAATATATAGTTTTTATATTTTTATTTTATTTAATAATTATTATTTAATTTTTAATTTTTATAGTTTTGGATGTATATCTAATTATGTTGCAATACTCTCTCTAACTCTCAGTTTCTCAAATAACATAGAAAATATTTGTGTATTTATTTATAATATTGCAATGTGTTATGATCTTTACAGGTTAGTGCTTTATCTTGGAAAGAAAAGGGATGAAGGGGAAAATAGGCTCAGTTGTTCTTGTTGAACCAGAAGGTTGAAGGCTACATGAGGAAAGGAGAGATTAGGGCTTATATTGCTTCATTAATTCCAAATCAAGGCTCTAAGCCTATTACATAGCTTTGCTCGTAATAGGTCTGGGTTTATTTGTCTAACTAACAATGCAAAGACCTACAATAGCCTTGTGGGCTTATAGAAATAAATAAATATTACTGTTTTGGAATCAAATGGACAATTCATAACAATTCACCACGCTCTGCTATCACCTTGACCTCAAGGTGCAAAATCGGGAAAACGAGCATAAAAGTCATCATAAGATATCCATGAAGCATCATCCAAAGAATGACCATGCCATGCAACCAAGATCTCAGTCACAAGATGGCCAAAGCGGTGGACACGGCGAGGGTCAATAATAGAAGACAAAAATGAGCAGGGGAGCTTCTGGAAGGAGTAGCGGGGGCGGTGAACTCCGAGAAACTCAGGATGGATCGCCCACAAAGTGGCGAAGGCGTGGAATTTCATCCCAACTCGGGATGGATTGCCCACAAAGTGGCTTAAGCATAATTTGTCGGCCGCTTAAGCTGACGCAACAGATCATCCTGAGTCTAAAGAAGATGGTTGACCTCGCCCATAACAGTCCAGTGGGGAACATAAGCCAATGTAGTAGGAGGATTGCGACCATACACTACCCAAAATGGTGTAAAGCTAGCGGCGAAGCCGTATTATAAGAATATTCAGCCCAAGGCTTAGTGAAGCCACTTGTGCGGATTGTCCCCGACAAAACAACGAAGATATTGCTCAAGACACCTGTTGACCACCTCAGTCTACCCGTCAGTTTGTGGGTGATACGCCATACTCATACGCAAGGAGGTACCCTGGAGTGCAAAGTATTCTTGCCACAAGTGAGAAACAAGAATACGGTTGTGGTCAGATACTATGGTATGTGGCATGCCATAAATTGACCACATCACTAACATAGAGCTCCGCAACATCCTTAGCTATGAATGGATGGCCAAGAGGGCTGAAATGAGCATTTTTGGATAAACAATCCACCACAACCATAATATCCGATTTCCCTTGAACCAAAGGTAGGGCTTCAATGACACCTATAGAAATGTTCTCCAAGTTGTGCTCAGGAATAGGAAGAGGTTGGAGTAAACCCGTAGGAGCAGTGGTAAAAAGTTTGGTGCGTTGCCAAATACGGCTAGCAGCAACATAATCATGGATGGCACAGCAAATGCCCTGCCACAAAAAAACTATGACTCACACGCTTATAAGTGTGAAAGGATCATTCTTGTCCAACAAACAAAGAGTCATGGAAATGATAAAGAATAGCAGTGCACAGCTAAGGATTATTCGGAACACACAGACAATCCTTCCAATACAACAAGTCACCTACAAAACAAAAGAGGGTAAACAAGAAGGGTCAGCTCGTAAGGGGTCCAATAAATCATAAGCCTCTGGGTCCTAAGAATACACCTGGAGGAGACGATCCATAAAGCAAAATACTAGCTCAAATAAAGCCATATCCTGGGCCGTGGAAAATTGCCTGGAGAGAGCTTCAACTACAATATTTTCTGAGCCATTTTTATAAGCCAACTCATAGTCATAACCCAAGAGTCTAAAAATCCAACGTTGTTGGGCCGGAGTAGAGATATATTGTTCCAAAAGATACTTCAACAGTTGATGATCAGTACAGATAATAAAATGTTGACCCAACAAGTAGGGGTGCAATTTAGTAACCACATGTACAATCGCAAACATCTCATGCTCATAAGCCAATAGCAAAAGAGAATGCCCTGAGAGTCCTTTGATGAAGAAGGCAATGAGGCACTCAAACTGTAATAAAATAGCACCCATGCCGGTCCCTGAAGCATCTGTCTCCACAATAAAAGGCCAGTGAAAATCAGGCAAGGCAAGCACTGGGGCAGTCGACATGACCACCCTAAGAGTGTCAACAGTGAGTTGAGCTTTTGTAAAACACTGGAAGGACCCCTTTTTAAGAAAAGCTGCAAGAGGAGCGGTGATAGTCCCATATTGTGAAATAAAGTGACAATAATAGTCAGTGAGACCCAAAAAACGTCGTAAAGCCTTAGGAGATGTCAGAATGGGCCACTCCATCAGAGCAGTGACCTTGGCAAGATTAGTCGACATGCCCTCACCTATGATAATATGTCCTAATAATCAACCTAAGGAGTACCAAAGACACATTTGGACCACTTAAGGAAGAGAGAGTGCTACTCCAAAAGGGAAAAAACCCATCAAATATGGGATAAATGAGTCTCCCATGAAGGGTTGTACACCAATGTCATAAAAAATACAAAAACAAACCGGCGCAAGAACAGACAAAACTGGCGGGTATGGAACCGCTGATGAGCAAGAGGTGTGCTGAACTAATAACTAGAGCAAGAGACCCAGGTGAGTGCAACAAAAAAATGACCCGAGATCCTAAGCAAAATGGAGTGTGCTAGGGGCTCACCCATCAAGACGCACCTGTTGTCCCTCCAAGTCGAAGTTCATAACCATTTGACAAAAGTTCCATGTGACATCACCCAATTCTTGCAACCATAGGATGCCCAAAACAATGTTAGGTCCCTTGGCAGGGATAAATAAGGATCCATGAAAAAATATGGCCCTAAATATGTAACTCAGCTCGCGAGCAAACTCCCATAGTAAAAAGGTGTTTCCCATCTCCTATTAACACATCAAAGGGAGTAAAGTCGGAGACATGGCAACCCAAATGTTGTGCAACTCAATCATTAATAAAACTATGCATGTTGCCACTATCAATGAGCATTCGTTTAAGAAACACCTAAACCTGCATTGTCTAAGGAGTATATATACCAAAAAAAGCATGCAAAAAAATCTCCAGTAGAACATCAGAATCACGTAAAGAAACAAGGGGCTCCCATCCCATGGCATCATCCTAAGACTCTTCCAAAATAAGAGCAGTAGGGTTTTTTTGCAATGATGACCAGGCAAATAATGCTTGTCACAGTTGAAGCATAGCCCCTTTGTGTGACGCTCCTCCATATGGGCCTGAGATAAGTGTTGAAAATGAACAAAGGTGTCAATGATAGTATTGGAAAGCTAGAGACCACGGCCTGAAGGTTCGAGGGGCTCTCCCCATTGGCGGTTCGGAAGAGGACCGACCGGTCTGAGGTTCCTCTGCTGCTGACTCAACTTCTCCTCTTGAATGCAAGCGTGCTGAATAATATTGTGCATAGTGGGATAATCAAAATGACAGATCTCATCAGCAATCTTAGGCTTTAGGTCCCAGTGATAGGTCCCAACTAACGCTTCTTACGTCCAATGCGGAAGCCTAGTGGACACCCACATAAACTCAATCTGATAGGTGCGTACTATAGATGTTTGGGATAATGAGGACAAGAGTTTATTAAAATTTGCAAAGTTGTTTGGCCCAAACTTCACACATAATTCTTCGGTGAACTTCTACCATGACAGGTTAGATACTTTTCGCTCAAGATATTGAAACCAAGCAAGGGCGCCACCTTCCAAGTGAAAAGCCACAATCCTTAGTTTCCCCGCATCTGCCGTCATATCTTGATAAGCAAAAAAAAATTCAGCCCTATAAACCCAATCAATTGGGTTATCCTCCCAAGTGTACTTAGGGAATTGCAGCCGTGCAAGACGACGTTTAGCAGTCCATAATGTACGATTGGGTTCATCCCGTGTCTAGAAACTACCTAGATCATCCAAGTTCGGACTTTGGTCATCCAACAGTCTGTGGTGCTCACTTGTGGAAGCTAGTTGAGTCCATAGGTGGTGCGTCTAGGAGGCTGCATTGCCACCAGTAACTAGGTGGAGGTGTTCCCCTCTAGTGGTTGATCCATAACATTAGGGGTGGCGGGACAAGGTTGCATGGTGTCATGCTAGCTGAAAGCGGATGGTGACACTTGCAGATCTGCAAGAGGCGGAAGGGTTGGCTGCTCTAGCGGAGGCAGCAGTCCGCGGCCTCTCTCCTGGATGTGACATGCTGACAATCGCCGGATGGAACCTAGGATGATTGGCTGGCCAGCCTCTCAAAAGACGTATGTTGTTTCAAGAGAAGGATGCAAAACTCTTGTAAAAGTTCTATGAAAACGGGCAACAGGGCGACGTCCAATGCAACACCTCCTTCCAGTGTGGGATGTACTGTCAGAACCTTGGGCGGTCGGCTCTACTAGGTTTTGATGTTCCTTGATCGTCATACTTTTCGTCTGCACCATGATCGTTTGCCCACCAGTAGGATTGTCACTCCAATACCAATGTTATGATCTTCAAAGGTCAGTGCTTTATCTTGAAAAGAAAATGGACAAAGGGGAAAACAGGCTCAATTGTTCTTGTTGAACCAGTTGTGGGACGAAGGGCAGAAGGTTGAAGACAACGAGAGGAAATGAGAGATTAGTGCTAATACTTCTTCATTAATTCCAAATCAAGGCTTTAAGCCTATTACATAGCTCTGCCCGTAATAGGCCTGAGCTTTTTTGTCTAAGCTTATTTGTCTAACTAACAATGCAAAGACATACAATAGCCTTATGGGCTTATATAAAGAAATAGATACTAATGTTTTGGAAGCAAATGGATGACTCATAACACAATGTATATAAAAATTCTTTATATTTGGCCATGCAAAGTTAATGTATAAAATATTATGATAAGAAAAAAAATAATTGATGAAAATAAGGAGGGTTACCTACATACCTGACTTGACCCGACCAAAGTAGGATTAGGGTTTGGGTTTTCAACCCGATTAACAAATAGGGTCGGGTCATTACTAGACCCAATTTGACCTAACCCGACCCGATTCCCATCCCTATGGATGGACACAGACAAAATGAAGGTAAAAATTTAACATAAACTATTTCTTTCTTAAATAAAGGTAGTTAATAAAAAATAATTAAAAAATAATAATAGTAGGATGGTCTCATCTAAAAAATAAATAAATAATATTGCTATAGAAGACAAGTGAGAGTATGACATGTATTTTTCACTAATTTTAGAAAGACTAACTATGCAACATAAATAATTAATTTAGTACTAATTAAAATTATAAATAATAAAATATATAATTGGTAGATGCAAACGGATGCTGCCACAGACAACCCTTGCTTGTGACCGTCCACATTAGGGAGACAATAAAGCAATAGTGTCTATTTTAGTGTTGACGGATGTATATGCATATAGACACCAGACAAACAAATGTCATTTACACCCCTACCCTTCATGACCATGGAGGGTTTTGGAACACATGGGAAGGGGGAACTTGGGAATCGATTGCATTCAGTTTTTGAGTTATCTACATATCTCTTCTTTTTTGACATGGCAACTTCTCATTGTTCATCACAAAAACCTGGAAAAAAAACATGTTCAAGCTAGATAAATCCAATCTTGTTTGGTATCACAAAGTGAAAATCATCGCCATAAACCCTTTTTTTTAAAAACATGTTACCTTAGAAAAAAATAAAGGAATCAATGATTTAAGGACAATAACCTCCATGAGGAAAATTTCCATAATTCCAAGTGATTTAAGAATTTCATATTTCAAGGCACTATTTTAGATGCACTTTCATTGATGGGTGTTAGATTGTTAACAAATTAGCAACAATTTAAGGCGAAAAATCCTTTCCAAATGCCTCCTTGAAATTCAAAATGTTGTATTACCAAATTCCCAGGATTTGAGTGCTCTAAGTTTAAAATTTGTGAAATAGATGATGTAAGGGGCCCATAATCTCATATCACTATGGTGATGAGTTTGTTGTACAAGCCGGATGCTATCCTCCTTCATTGTCTCCTCCTCCCATCCTTTACAACTACCTCATATTCCTCTTTTTTTTCTCTGGTGCTGACAACCCCTATTATTGATAGGCGACAATCGACAAATGATAGTCAATAGTTGATAATCAACAATTGCATCTTTAAACTTTACTTAATTTATATTTTTGATGGTTTAGTGTAATGATTGAGGAAGATACAACCACTCAAAATGTTGTTTTACTGCCCTTTTACGACAATAAAACTACATGTCAGTTATCGATTGCCAGTTATTAAGCAATATTTATGAAATTACACGATTTTTTATAATTAGAAAAAACTCAGAATCAAGTCAAAATAGAACATGGTTTGGTTTTGAGTAGTTAAATATGGTTACACATTTATTTTTTAAGATTTGAGCTTGTAAAAAAATAATTTTTTAATGGCTCTATTAGTTAGTTTGTGGGCAGTCTTGTACTCTTGTTGGATTTTGGGAAGGAGAAAGAGAAGGCAAGAGAGGAGGAGGAGGTGAATGCGGAGGTGGAAGAGCTAGGCCCAAGGCTAGGGGTGTAAGGACCCTCATTTCTAAACCGTTTTTTGTTTTCTTTTAATTATTAGTTATCGTGAGGTTAACGCCTTTTCTGATTTATTCGGTGGTTTCAAAGATAAATGGTGTTTATGATGGTTTTAATCAAAATTAACTTTAAGATTAGTTGTTTTAAGTGATTTTTAATTAAATGTAAATTTTTGGGATTTTTTTGAATTTTTACTATTTTTTCGAAAATTAGGGTTTTGGCGGGACCCTTGTAGGCCCCACCGTCAAAATTTTGGTTTTTGTGTCAAATGGACACAAACATCAACTTAAGGTTATACAAAAATTTTCAAAATTTTCTCAGATTTTATTAGTGCTCAAAATTGTAAAATACCCATTTCTAGCATATTTTTCTATTTACACCCTACAACTTACCTATACACACCCAAAGCTTACTATAAAAGGCCAAACCTGAGCCATTCTCATTTTGGGAATAGGCTGAGGAGGCGAGGTCAGGCCTAATCCCCAATTAGGCCCAGATTAGAAGGTGTTTAAGGTAAGCCTACTCTAATTAAGCAATAAATCCTAGCTTTCTTCTTAATCCCTTCTAAATCTACCATTTCCCTTTTGTTTCAATTTGTTTTTAAACATAAAAACTACTCATTTGTATTTTTACTACAAACCCTAGCTCTCAAAATCCGATTTTTATGTTCAACAAGCCCTAGATCTAAGTTTTTAATTAGGGTTTTCTTTGTTAAATAGGTTTTAATGGAGTTTAATTCAAACTCTATGTCCTTGTAAGGTTTTGAAGAAGGGTAACATCAAATCTAAGCCTAATTAAGGGATAAGGTAATGGACTTTCAAAATTTCAGTTTGTCTATGGTAAAACTCTTGATTTTGTAGTTTATTTTGAATAGAGTTACTTGATTTAGTGTACTAATGACATGATTAGAAAATGGTAATCTTTAATCTCGATTTCATAGGGTTTTATCTTGTTATAATGTGGTTTAGCATTCTGAAATTCATGGTGGACTTTTGATAGTATTTAGGTTGTTAGATGATGATTTGAAGTGTTATTAATGGAGTTTCGGTTTGAAATTGCGAAAGGAAGAAGATGGTCATTTTTGCCTTGTTGACGTTCAAACTGCAACACTGTCGGATCGACAAATTTCCAGTTCAGCCGATCGAATGGCCTGCTAGGCGTTCGAACGTCCAAACTGTAAATTTTAAAATTTCCTGTTTAGTAGATCAAACGGCCTTCTAGGCGTTCAAATGACTACACAACAGATTTGTGTTCTATTTACATGATGTTTATTTTGATGATTCCACTTTAACTTGCCAATTTCATATGAATGTGGAGTATTTTAAGCTATATTATGCTACTGGATAGACACACTATTGAGGTTATGAAGTTGAGATATATGATTAGAGATTTGTGGAATGACATGGTTTGTGGCATGATGTTGGAATTGTCATCTTGAAATTTTGAATGGTTGATTCCCTATGGTTGAACATATTTTCAGTAGGACTACAACCTATTAATGGACTGATTTATCATGATAGAATGTAGTTAGTTGATGTATGGATGTTGGTGAATGTCATGATTTAAGGATGAAATGAATGATCTTATATGTGTTTAGCCATTGTGGTTGAGTTTTGATTTGAGTTATGATTTCAATGATTCTTCTTCTATGATTTTCGTTGGAATTCATGATTAGATGTTAATTCACATGTGTAGTGTGGTAATGAGGTAATTTCAAGCATGTTGAAATGTATTGAGTGAAGTGCTTCTACTAGGTACACACACATATGTGGGAATTTAAATGATGATGTTGAAGCTTGATATTATGATTATGAATAATGTATTAGGGGCTAATGAGAGCACTTATCATGGATTAGGATTCATGTATGCCTTGCTCACGTATGTACCATACACATGCATTATGAAAATGGATTTCCAATTGAGGCTTTATCGAGGTTAATCGAATTTGACCGATTGGATGCAATGTGGTAAAATTGTGTGCTGGATTGATCGGTTGTGGCTTAATCGAAACTTGATTGGTCCGAAAGGACATGTTTTGATTTGAGTTCTTGTGTGGAACGAGTGCATTCCCCGGGTTGAGTCTAGAGAAATGGAATTATGTGGGGACGAGTTGTGTACTTGTCTTGCGGATGTGAGATTGTTATTATGAGTGTCATCTGGACCCTGAGAATCCAGTGTGGTATGCCGTGTGCACCCACTACCACATATTCTAGGGTTCCCTGTGTGGGAATTCGGGCTCTCCCCTCCGCAGGAGATGTCCCTCGGCGAACACCCCTGCTTTAGATTCTCTGTGTGAGAATAGGACATCCTTGGCCAGGATCATCTAGGGTGAGCAGCTTTAGGGATTGACAACCCCGAACTTTCTTTAATTCTTGTGTAGAATTTTGGACCATGACATGCCTTCGTGGCCTTGTTTGTATTCCCGTCTGTGTGACACCAAATTGTGATTACTCCTTGATGGAGGTTGATATAATGTAATGCATGATGGAATATGTATGTTAGAGATACATTCATGCAAATTGTGATGATGTGATGCATGATGGAATATGTATATTAGAGATACATTCATGTAGGTTGCTATGATGTGATGCATGAGGGAATATGTATGTTAGAGATACATTCTTGCAGGTTGTTATGATATGTTGCATGACGGAATATGTATGTTAGAAATACATTCATGTAGGTTGTTATGATGCGATGCATGATAGAATATGTATGTTAGAGATACATTCATGCAGGTTATTATGATGTGATGAATGATGGAATATGTATGTTAGAGATACATTCATGCAAGTTATTATAATGTGAATGACACTATGTGGATCATGCACTATGATGCAAGTTTAGGTGATGTGTATGTGTTTAGAAAATGATGCACCTTGTCAATCTTTGATCTGAATGATTATATTGCTATGCTATCGTATTTTCGATGATGATAGTTATATTAAAAACCATTGCTGAGTTTGTTAAACTTACCCCTCTTTCTTGTGTTTTGCTTTGGGGCTGCATAGTACGATACGCAGACGGACAGGATCTCCTCTTTGAGGAAAGGTCGGAGATGACTTGGATGTGATCGTGGAGATCTTTGTGTGACTTATTTTCCTTGGTTATGCTTTATGTTTAGAACATTTGTGTAAGGTTCTTTGTTGGATTGTTATGCTACTTTATACAGTTGTGATGCTTAAGACTTATTTTGAGCCAGTGTGGGCTATGGTTGACTAAGCATGTGGGTTTGAGACTAGTTGTTTACTTTGTGTTAAGCAACTCTTTTCTTTCTTTTTATCTACTTTTGCTCAAAGGATTGTGAGTACTCCGTATTTCTGTTAAGTCGTCCGTGTTAGGGTTAAGTCTTCCACTAAATCGTTTCTCATTTTTCCTTCGTCACCCCCGCATGCTTGACCGGCCCCTGGACTAGGTTCGGCTCGGGTCGGGCATTGCCGGGGCGTGACAAGGGGCATAGGTGGTGGAGCCGGAGCCAGTGACCTAGGGAAGGAAATAAATTGGTGGAGTGAAAAGGAATAAAATATGGGTGAGGTACTTTGGGGGTTCACATGTTGGCAAGGCCATTTCTAAGAATAACAAGAAAATTTTGATGTTCCTTGAACCTTTTTGTAAATAGTATAAGCAATAGCAATATTGTGCATGCAATACACATACAAATTAGATAAGAATAGATAATATATATATATATATATAATTTTAAATTTATTTTATCTATTCCATGCTATAGTTAGAATGAATGCTTTCAAGATCATATTGATCATAAATTATACGCATATATAATAATAAGAGCGTAAATGCTATAAGAGTCATGATTAAATTATGATAGTATGTGTGTAATATGTCAATGGGTTGTTCCTAATGCTTATCCTTATGCTTAGGATTGATTTACTACCATGTACACATACGTGTGGTGGTAATTATGGTGATTGTTTGGCATTATGATTAGAAATGATGCATGCCTGGTTGAAGGGAGCACATTTCATGAATTATGATTCATGTAATATTATTCACATATGTACTATGTTGTATGCATTACGAGATGAATTTATGAATGAGATTTTATTGAGATTAGCCGTGGTTGATCGATTTGATGTAATTATGTGATATTTCTTGCTAGGTTAATCGATCGGAGGCTTATCGATTCAGTTTTATGTCCGAAAGGAGGGGGTTTTATGTCTTTCGAGGATGGGTTTTCCTCCTCCGGTTAAGAAGAGTGTCAATGCTATAAGAAGACCCCATTATAATGCATGCTTTCAAGATCATATTAATCATAAATTATACGCCTATATAATAATGAGAACTACACTAACCTATATACACTTGTAGTAGGCAACAAGCCCAAATCTTATCAGCTTAATTTTAAGTCGTAAATTGACGAAGACCATGATATCGAAGGACTATACTCTGGACTGTGCTACTCATTGGGAGTTTTCTATTGGTGTAAAAAAATGTGAATTCAAACATGTGTAATATAGTAGAAATGCAAAAAAATATTATCAAGTAACATATTTTACATGTAGCATGCATTAAAAAAGTTAGAAAAAAGATACTTGTGAGATCTTGTTTAATACAATTCGTTGAGAGCTTTCCAAGGATACAAAAAAAAGTACAAATCCACATTGAGAGTACAAAATATAACCTTACAGATTTAAAATCTAACATAAGCTAAAATGTAAGGTCATATCATATTAGCAATTAGTATTACATTGACATGTGACAACCAACTAAAAAAATTTAAGTAAATAAATTTTATACACATACCACATACTCCCTCCGTCCTAAATTAATATCTCTATTTGGCAAAAAAAATTATATTAATAGCTCTATTTTATTAAAGTTAAGTAGTTAGATACTTAAAAAAGAGTATTATAAGCTTATTTTTCCTTCTTTTAGATGTAGGTTTTACCATTTATAAAAATTATTATTTTTTTAAATATAATTATTAACATAGGACGGAAAAAGTATTATATAAAAAGTTTAGCAAATATAAATATTTTTTTAATTTAATAATAAAAATTTAAATAATTTAAATTAAAATTTAAAAATAATTAAAATAAATTAAAGATATTAAATATAGATAAATTTGGTGGAAAAACAAATTTATCCAATGGTGTCGACATTGGGTTGGGGAAATCCAATGTATCCATGCGTTGTTGGAGCCTTCAGATCCGCTGTGGAGCACTCGCATGGGAGTGCTGTCACAAAAGCCAAGCGAGCCATGAATGCTCGCACGAGTTTTTATGGCTCGCTGGGCTTTTGTGAGAGCACTCACGTGAGCGCTCCACAGCGGATCCAACGCCGTTGTAAGAGGCTCTCGTATTGGGCAGCAGTTTTTCACTGTCCCACCAGGGTGGCCCACATGCGGGGCTCGCAAGAGCTGCGATCTTCGCACATAGATACTTCTCGTCGGCCTCCTCCTCGGCCTCGTCCCCGTCCTCTGTCGGCAAACATGGCGGAAATCCGGCGCGTTGGGCACCTGCCCGGTGCCTGCCTCCTGGCCTCGCTCCTCCTCCTCTCGTCTGCCTTCAGGTCTGACGAGCTCCTCCAGGACGAGGAGGAGTTCGTGTCGGACATCACGGCCTCCGATCCGGATCTCGAGTACCTCCAGCCCGTCCGCCCTCCCGTCCGGAAGAGGGCCGATCCGGACCCATCGGCCTTCTCCGACTCCAAGGTGCAGTTCTCCCTCGAGCACGCCTTTGGAGACTCCGACTTCTCGCCTGCCGGCACCTTCACCGCTCGCCTCAAGTCGCTCGTTCACGGGGGTCACGTAAGCTCTGGCCTAGCTGACCGACCTTTGATCTAATCTAGTGAAACAAATGTTCTTGCAGCGTCTATGACTTCGTAGAATAAAATTGTTTCCTAAACAAATCGCTTTGAATCGAAATCCTCTCTAATGTTTCGTTGGCTTGCCTTTGTATCAAAAAAAAAAAAATCGTTTTTTGAACGAGTGTCACTCCTCTGAATTCTTACAACGTAATTAAATTTTCGTTAACTAGGAGAGCTTTATTTCTTAGCGAAATTGGCATCTTGTTTAAATTTTTTTTCTAAATCATTGACTTGATGCCAGACTTTCGGAGGATAATAATTTTTTCTTCTTCTGCTTGTTAGAATAGTCGTTCAACTTATTAATTTGTTTTCAGTTCTCTATAAACACTTCATATTTGAGATATGCCATCCTTTGTTAAGAAGAAAGAAATGACTTTCGTACTGAAGACTTGAAATTTGAGAATGATCTGTTTTGAGGGAAGTATCGGGGAGTGATGTGACCGTTTTAATGTTGACAGTCACTTACAAAGCTGCGGTTTTCAAGGAACACTTTCACAGAAAAGGAGAAGGAACAATTTCAAGTAAATTTTGTATCGCTCTATTGTTCTATTTATGCAACGGTATGTCTATAATGCCTTAACATTGGTGTTATTTCTATTGCAGAAACTATTGGAAGAAGACGAATTTTATAGGATAAGAATACCATCTAGAGTATTAAATCCTCCTGGAAAGGATTATGTGGTCTCGTCTGTTAGAGCAGTAAGTTGGTTTTCTGTGGTCATTGTAAACAACTACTGTTTTCATTTTTAGTGCGTTTACTTTCATTTCATTTGAGAGCCTTGTAAAATGCATATGATACATTCAAGCACATCAAATGTTTCTTCTAGGAAGGTGTTCTATATTTGGGTTGTTTTTTTTAGATGTAACACTTGACATGCCTGGAGAGCTTTCCAAATCAATGCTGGTTTGTGCGTTTCCCTGAAAATAATTTCAGCCCATAAAGTTGTACCAATTATGAAGTTTGTAGTGGAGAATTTATATGAGCAAAATGATGATGTGCATGTCTTTCTTTAGAAGTGATGCCTAATTCCTCACATTCACATTTAAGGTTCTCTGCTTCTTTGCTGGTATGATTGACATTTTAAGAAACTAGAATTAAATGCACTTGCTGGCCCACTCTAATTTTCTTGAGCTCATCAACTTTAATGAGAGTTTGAGCGATATGAATTCTCTTTTGGTGTAGATGCCTCTTCATTGAGGTTTTCAAAATGCTTTACAAATTGCAGACAAATAACTACTGACACTTATCATTTGGGTAGAACTAATATTAATAACCTTTGTGAAAGATATAATTAATTTTAATACTTGCGAGTAAACATTTTGTTCTCAGGATGTTATGCTCTGTTATATGTTCCTATCTCATCCATTACAGTAGAAAAAGGTACACAGTTGGTCTATTCAAGATTGATCAAGCTTTAAAATATTTCATGTATGCTTTGTTTGTCATATGTTATTAGTGTGGTTAATATGAATAAGTTGTCGCTTCCCTGTGGACTTAAGCTTTTAGGAGAAGTGGATAACTAACATGGTATCAGAGCCCAAGGGGTTCAGGAGGTCTTGGGTTCAATCAAATCATAATGGAGGCATATATACTCCCATTTGTCTTCCCTAGGTTGTGGGTTCAAGTTTCCTGGAAAGCAATGTTCTATGTTGTGTGTTTTTCCCCCAAATGTGTGTTCACATGCAATGCTGTGCTGCTTGCACGCACAAACACACAACATGAAACATTGCTTCTTGGACACTTGAACCTGCAACCTTGGCTCTGAGACCATGTTAGTTAGCCACTATTCCTCAAAGGTTAAGCTATTGGGAAAAAAAGTTTATCACACATGGTATTAAAGCTCAGGAGGTCTAGGGGTCCTAGGTTCAAATCTGGTGAAGGCATTTTGCCCCTCATTTGTGTTCCCCTTTGTTATGTCCACGAGCAAATATGCGGGGGAGTGTTGAATGAAATAAATATATTGATAACCCATTTCCTATGCATGTGGAGATAACTTAAGAGGAACACGATTGGGGGGTAAATATGCCTTTACTAAAATTTGAACCCAGGTTCTCCTAGACCTACCTCATGAGCTTTGATAATATGCTTGTTAACCACTTCTTTTAAAAGCCTAAGCTGTTAGAAAAGTGATAACTTATTGATATTGCCCACATTAACGTATTACATTTTTTTAAATTTTTGTTTGTCATTCTTTCATGTTTTTGTTGTAGCATTGTTTGTCTTTTACAACTGCGATTAACAAACAATAAGTTAAATTTATTTCCATATCAATGAGAGTAGGGAAAACACATAACAGGAACAAAGCCATTATAATGGTAAAAATGAGTGGTATGAAGAAAAAAGTTTTGTGAATTACAATGTTTTATTACCAAATTGAGAAATGGCCTTCATTTGCTGTTGAATATTCAAGATACTTCATATATTTGTTTTCTGATCTTGGGTATATGTATCCTGAAGGATGCTGATCAACACGTTACCTGAATATAATATACTGTAATAGGAATATGAGAAGAAGACAATTTTGGTTTTGCATATAGTATTTCTACCGTTTTTTAGTGATTCTATGCTTAAATTACCTCAAGTACTATTTTCATTGATCTTACCTTTTCTCATTTCTTTCTGCTGCTTCCAGCGATGCCTTGCACAGGAAGGTGGTTTAGATGAACAATTTGTCATTCATTTGGTAATGCTGCTCTAACTTTTGACGTATGGAAATTTGGTGTTATATATTTTCATGATTGTTTGTTTCCAACATGTGAATATATATGATGAAAGGGTATTGGAAGATGTCTCACCAAATTAAGACCGACAATCTTTACAAAGCCATGGGGAAGAAAGAGATAGTTTAACATAAATAAGAAAGAAGCTTAAAAACTTTTCTTCTGTAATACGTCTATGTAGAAATGATTTTCACAAGATGCATGTATCTACTTTTTCAGGAACGTGTTAATATTGTGGCTGTTAATTATGGTTCTGCCAGTTCATGCCAGTATCCCCGGCTGCAGAAAATTGTAAGATTTGGCTGAATTTTCTTTTTTTTAGCTCTCTTGGTCTCCATGTATGTAACACTAATAGAATTGTACAAGAAATTTCAAGAAATTAAAATCCGATTTGGTGGCTGTTGGTAGTTTTTTAATTGTTGATTGTCTGCACTGACATCATATTAATTGCAGTGCAAAAAGTGGTCTTTCAACTCGTACACTGTTCTGAAGACCACTGAATCTGCTCCAAGGTAATAAATAATTCAATTTAATGGTCTATTTTTAGAATTTTGTTTTGAAAAAAAGCAATGCTGCACTGACAGTGATACTGATTCCGTAGTTATAACAATAATAGTTGTTTGAAAGGAGTAGTATCTACAGCTATTATCTATTATTTTTTGGGATGAATCTGTAGAACCGCCCTACTGGAAGAGTATATTTCACTTCTGTGAAGATCTTAATACTAAAAGTGAGTCTTTTCCTCTGTTGATATGCAGAACCCCAGCGTTCACAGAAGCAATTCTAGTTGGGGAAGATGGAGAAGGTGAAGGGGTAAAGCCTCCTGAGAGGTCTTTCTGGTCTAAATATGTGAGTGCATCCTCTATATATCATTTATGTTAAAAAAATGCTTCATACGCCTGTTTACGTTTTCAACGTACTATCTTCTGTTTAGTTGTATGAGTTACATCCCAAACCCCCAATTTCACTGCTTTCTGTCTTCTACAGTGGATGTATCTGATCCCTCTTGGACTCATCGTCATGAATGCCTTCACGCAAGCTATGAACATGCCAGAGGAGCAAGGTGGGCAGCAAGGGTCCCAGGCCCAACAAGCAATGGCACGGCAAGCACCAAATCCCTCTGTACGAAGGAGATAACTTGTTAGTTTCTAACAGACTTTATTTCATTTCTTCATTGCACTTCATTTTCTCTCCCGCTTAGCCATACTGAAATTGGAAGCCGAACAATTTTGTTGTAGTTGGACTTAAGTCATTTGGGTGTTATTGGAGAGGGTTTGATTTTTTAATGTTTACTCTCTCCATCCTATATTAATAGTTACAATTGAAAATATAGTGAATTTTATTGAATGGTGAAACCCACTTCTAAAAAAAGGGAAAATAAGCTTATAATACTCTTTTTTAAGTACCTAATCACTTAAATTGAACAAAATGAAGCTTTTAATATGGAACAAACTTTTTTACAAAATAGAGCTATTAATTTAGGACGGAGGAAGTATAATTTAGGCTGCCCCTCGCTTGTTCCTCCTTCCTGGCAGAACATTTATTTTCATAGAAGACTAATTAGTATTCATTCTTATTTCTTTTCTTTAGGGCTTGGGGATGACAAGATTGTTTTCTGGAAGGCTCTTAAACTTATAAAGAAGCGAGAGTTATCAGTTTACTGTTTGTACTGTGGAACTTCGTTTGCTTCAAGGCAGCAAACTATACTTGGGGAAATTCAAGCTCCTTAAGCCTTTCAGGTCGGCGATCCTGGTGCAAATAATACCAAACCAGTATATCTGCAAGTTATTTACAATGTCACGACCATGGGCACTAGGAGCCAATTTAGTTTGAACTAACAATTACTGTTCTGTAATCATAGTTTTGGAAGACGAGGTTTGCAGGAGTAGCTGCACCAGTTTTTTGGAATCTTTTAGATAGACGGCTAGAGTTTATAGAAAGCCGGCACTGTTGCTTGTTTTTCTCCTTTTCTGTAGGCTACAACAGGTGATAATATGATATTAGACTGAACGTGACCTCTCTTAATGACCATTATCTGATACTTGAAAATCTGTCTGCACGAGGTAAACAACGCTTAGATTCTCGTTCATAAAACCGAAGTCCCACGTCGATACTCATGGCGAGAGTCATGCATGGATTTTCGTCCTCTACCAAGTTGGCCTTTGAGTGCAAATGAAGTACCCAAAATGCAACCTGCTGAATCCAATGGCAATCCAAGCATCCTGCTGATTTAAAGGATGAGTACTTCGAAGGAAAAAATTAATTACTGAGATGGTCGTTAGAGCTAAATCATAATAAACACTGATTAGACATTGACTATCCATAAATTAGAAATGTTGCAAAGTATAAATTACAACGACAGACAAAAAAATCCCAAAAATACAAGTTATGAGACGTTACATAATTATGAAACGAGAATCCTGCTTCTACAAAGACATGCAGATGCAAAAAGTTCCTACGATGAGCCAACAACTTGAACGCCTACTGGTTATCTTACAGAAAATGTTGTTAATGCACCTGTTCGTTCTTTCTGATGCCTACTAATTTTCACTTGCGATATGTTCAGTCTTTAACAGTTGAACTACTTCCATCCGCTGAGTTGTCTTTAGGGCTAGGAGATGTCAATTTGATCCTCGTTTCACTGGCATTCTGGAGTAAATGTTGATTAGCGATATGGTGCTGCGAGGTTTGCTGCTGATGTGGAAGTGGCTGTTGCGATGGCTGCTGAGAATGGATTTGCAACTGTTGCAGCTGGTGGGCTGCTAACAGGGTGTGCATTGTATTGTTCTGAGAATAGTACTGTTGGGTGACCCCTCCGAACTGAGATCCATAATTCATCATTGGTCCTCCACTGGGTATAGCCTGCCCTGTTACCAGCTTCAGACGCTGAACTTCCTCCCGCAAAGCATCATTCAGTGCTGCATTGTGATGGAGGGAAGCTTAATATCTTTTTAAATATCAACTTCATGGATGTCAACTCACATTCCACATTTCCAATTACAAGCCCAAGTTAGGAAAGTTAAATATGCAAAGAAAATACAACTTAAGACAGCCTCCTAGTGTAGATGAGCCGCAAGCTCATTTTTTTGGAAAAAAAAACTTGAATGTAACATAATAGTACTTCTCTAAATATTGAATTATCAAGCCACAACACTAGAAGCTAATGCCACAGTTCTTGTCATTCACTACAGTTACGCATGGAAGTTCTTGGTTTTGTTAATTGGACAGATAAGTGAAATTCTCTGATCAAGAACAGAGTAGGCTCACCAATTTAATCATTCAGTCGTTGTCAATAGGAATCCATTGCTTGTCCTTCAGTATTAAAACAGTAATCCAACGGACTACATATTAAAACACCATAACCAAAATCATTGGTGCAACTCCACCACATTGGTGATGTCATGTCATCCATCAAGTTCACCACCTTGTTATGAAAACGCTTTAGGTTGTACATTAATTATACTCCATTTCTATGCTCTGTAATAGATTTTGCTAAATAAACCTGCAGAGTGCCTGACAATCAGTTAGATTGTATCCCGCCTCAGTCTTGTCTCATCCTTCCAGGAACCAAAGATGGAAATATCTTAACACCTCTTTGATGCAGGACGGAGTGAAAGAGGATCACTGGAAGTGTAGAAATTCCAGTAGGCTAGGAGAGAGTTGGGGAAAGGATTGAAATTTGGGTTTGACAGAGGAGGCTCAAAGGAGATTTGGACAGATGAAGCAGTGGGTGGACAGGGACTATGGAGAGATAGAGGGGTTGCACATGGAATTGGCACCGTGAGCCTCACTGGAATCAGCACAGACAATGCATAACCTCAAGGAGCCTGCACCTAAAGGGCTTCCATTGGAGTCCGCATCATACGATGGCTTCTGAAGTTGGCACTGAAAGGGAGGTCAAGAGTCAGCATCATCCAAGGGGGAGGCTTTTAAGCTCTCTGAAACTTTTCGTCAAAACAGAGGCTAATTTTCCATTCAATCCTATATATAGGCTTACATATAGGAGAGGAGTCCAAATACACAATTAAGACCCAACTACAACCCAGCTTCAATTTTCCAAAAGGTCTGCTCAAAAGAGAAAATACAGCTTCCAATGCATAAACTAAAAGCTAACGCAATTTCCTAATAACCCAATAACTAGGCCTAACCAAACCGGGAGAATGATACAAATAACATGTAGACCCGTAATTGTTGAAGAACCTGACCCAAGTATGGGGCCCATAAGGCCTGAGTCTTGAGGTTAGGTAGTGGGCTTTTGATCAAGGCCCATGTTTTTTAATTACTAAATTTTGACTAGAGCAGTTGGCCTTTATCAATTGGTTCTAACTTAGTGGTTAGGCCTAATTATTGGGCTACTAGGAAGTTTCGTTAGCTTCTATTTTATGTATTGAAGCCGTATTTTCTCTTTTTAGAGTCCTGTAAAATGACCTCTAGGTGAGGACTCCTGGATATTATCCATTGTCGGTGCTGATTCCGGCTAGGCTCAGCAGTGCCAACCCCATAAGTTATCCTCTCTAACTCTCCATACTCCCATGTCCACCAACAGCTTCCTGTGCCCAAAATTTCAGCCTTTTCCCCAAATTTTCTCCTAGCCTACTGGAATCTACATACTGTGATAAGTACCTTCCTCTCCTAATATGCTTCTCACAAATATATCCAGCATGGTATATATCATCTTATTAGATATTTCCCTGGTCTTGAGCTCATTCAACTCACTTATAGAAAACCAACCATTTCACAAAAGGAAAAACGTGCCAATGTTCAGCAACAAAGAAGCAAATTTCATTATTTTAACTATAGACACTTATCCTCACAATTTTTTTCTGTTAAAAAAGCCTGTTGGGAACCATGTAACATAAATTTATACCAACGAGGCAACAACCCATTTACTCGCTCAAATCAAGTGATTAATACTCAAACATCCAGCAAAGAATAACATCGTAGTTTACATAGAATACTTCTAGATAGCTGAGTTTTCAAAACCGAAATGTGCATTGCTATTAGATGATTCACATGTTCATAACAATCAGATACATTTAATATCTTTCATCAGCAATGACCTAGCTTTGCAGCAACTCAAACTCTCAGTTCATATCAAAGTGTTAATCTTTAAACTTGTAATTGCCACAATTGATTCTAACTCCAAAAATTTTTGCATGAAGTGTCAAGCCATTATGATAATGCCAAAGAAAAAATCATAGAGATGAAAACTAAGAAGCAGGCACAAAACTACAACGCACAAATTTGCCATTAAACATATAAATTATGGATGCTTCAACACTAAAGCATGCAGGTATACACTCTTGAAAAAAAAAAATTGTAGACAAATGACACATATAAAGAACTTACCATCTTGCAAGTGCACTTGTTGCTCCATGGTCTGAAGGCGCAGTTTAAGCTCACTGTTTTCAGCAGTCAGACCAGTTGTGTCTCTCTGTTTATAAAGAAGCCAGTAACAGTGTTCAAAGTTATTACGATTTGTAGTAGAAATTGCTTAGTAATGCAAAATAGAGGAAATTGAAGGATACCAATGTACACCACAATAAAGTACCTTAAATGAAAGTTTTCCTTTATAAACAAGTTTTCCCTTTTTTTCATTTTTTTCATCACCTATTTTTTCCTTCTTTCCTTTTTTCTCAGAGAACTAAAGAAAATGTGGTAATAGAAATGGGCAACTAGGAAACTGGGGGTGTTTCAACACCTGATGACCCCATAAGTTTGTCCATGGTTTCCACTGGGACAAAGGCTGATGACCCTATAAGTTATTCATCACTATCATCATGGTCATGGAACAATTTATCCAAATTTTCTGGCTTTTGGTAACAAGGATTCATCTCTGCCATCCATCCTTATCATCAATCATCCTACACATCCAATTCATGCATATTGCAAGTCTTTTCCCCCACCCTCCGTGGCCATCCTCTCCAAGTAAGGTGTCTACAAGCCATGCATCACATCAGCTTGATGGCGCATTTGTGTTCTCCATTGTACACTATGGAAACATTTAAACTAACTTTCATTCACTTATCATTCATTGCAGCTACTCCTAAACTCTCAAATTAGATTACGCAAAGGCTCAGGTTTAAGAGCAGGGAATTTCATGTAACACTAGAAAATCAAGCACACTTAACTAATTAACATAATGATATAACAAATTTTGCTGAAGAAGAGACCAAATAAAAGTGCAACAGTTTAGTGATTATAGGCCACTGGGAAGTATTGGACATAGGAGGATATTGGTGGATAAGCCTCATTCATAACTTCTACCAAGAAAGGTTATCCAATCTTACCACCAAAATATTTGCGTTAAACATAAAAGATGTTTTCCATGCATCTATGCACAGATTAAGATCGAGACAAGAGAAATAATAGCGCCTGCATTTACCTGCAACATGGTCAATTGGGCTGACAATGTGGTTGCTTCAGTTTGAAGGGTCTGCACTTTGCGTTCCAGTTCTGCAATGTAGCGCATCTTCCTCTCTTTTGACCTTGCAGCTGATTGCCGATTAGCCCAGATCCTATAGCAAAAGAATGTAGGACTTATCAATGCAAGGCAAACTGCACTCTCATACATGCCAATTTCATAACTGTTCACTTTAATGCGAGTTCTAATCAGCCTATACACATACAAACACCAGCCCCACAATATGTACCACACAAAGCTCATCTGCCAAGGCAAATAAATATCAAATATTTGGGATGTATAATAGTAATAATTGATATTTTAGAAGTAATAACAAGTTCACTGTAACATTACATATGATGGATCATAACCAGCAAAGTTCATGCCAAATTGTGGATGATCCATCCCTTATACTAAGCCAAGAGATGATAATAATAAAGCTAACCTAAGAATGTTTTTTTGTACAGTTTGCAGCACATATATCTAATAAAACTATCATTAGACCTTACTACATGCCTTGAAATGGCTAACTCTTTCATGGCATCACAAAAAACTCTGGCTTGAGACCTTAGCTAGGTCACAAAGATGATTATGAAAATGACTTAAAAAATGAGTTAGCCATAGTGAACATACTCATTTCAGAAAGGCTGATTCAATGACATCAAGTACCCAAGAGACAAACTACTGTTTGGCATATTGACGATCTGTATACTATAGATGTGTTATACATTAGCCAATGTGTACTATATTTTCAGAATCTTGATACAACATGACCATCAATATGCTGATGATACACAGCATACGCCCATAAAACCCCTTTCTTCCCATCAGGCTTCGCTCGACAATCTGAAGGACCCCAAAAGGCCCACAATACTATAGATGTGTTATATATTAGCCAATGCGTACTATATTTTCAGAATCTTGATACAAGACGCCCATCAATATGCCGATATGCAGCATTTGTTCATAAACCCCTTTCTTAACATCAGGCTTCGCTCGACACTCTGAAGGACCCAAAAAAGCCCACTGTTGGGGATTAAAAGAAGGGGTGGGCAGCGGAAAGTGAAAGCCCACCGGCCAGCCCTTCCTCTGTTCTTTCTTCAATGTCGCTCCCAGTTTCCTGGCTTTCTGCTACAGCTTCCATCATAGTAAAAAACCAACAAGTCACAGTGGGCCAAAAAATTGGCAAAAATCAGGAAGGAGAAGATGGGAAGTTCTTTCTTTTATTTTGCACCACAGTGATAGGAGAAGAAGATAGAACTAATTTCTTACTGTTTTTAGTTGATAAAGTAAAGATCTGGGTTTTTTATCAGACAGTACTTAAACGCTCTAATGTCTAGTCCGTCACTTTGTTGTTCATTTCTCTGTTTATTTTAACTGATTTTCAATCCATTGCTACATGATCATGACTGATCTGAAGGATTCGAAGATTAAAAACATAAGTGTTGTATTACCGATCTGCAGTGAACAAATGCTTATCGAGAGCCATAACCTTGATTCACGGATAGGTTCACTGCTGATTAACAACTTCTCTTTCTATGATCTTATAGAAATTGATCATAAGAAAATGCAAGCACTTCGAAACTTCGCCTCTATCAAGCAAATTTGATAAAATAGCTGAAAAAAAAAACAAACTTAACTACTGATCAGCTAGTTGAACAGGTGACGGTTTTCAAGGTATTCCAATAAAGCAAGTAATAAGTCATGATCAGCAAGTAAATGAGAATTCATGATTTACCACAGGCACCCACTGCATAAACCAGAGCACTACTTTCATTGATAAATGCAAACTTCTTCATGACCACTAGTCACTTAACTGCCACTAAACCAAGTGCCGAATAAAAACTAATTTATGCTCATAACATTCAATCTGTTTATTCACCAAAAGGCACTTTTTTTTGGTAGGCAAAAGAGTTACTCCATTACTTACTAGTGATTAACGGTGACAGACATACTGATATTCGTACTCAATAAGAGAAAAACTGCAAGTTTTACCTCTTTGCACGCTTCGGATCAATCAAAGCAAGATCAGCAAGCTTTGATGCGGACATGGCCTTCTTGGCGTCGGCCACCGAAGTCCCCTCCGAGCCTGCAGCCAGCAATTCAGGCTTCACAGAAGTGGAGCCATCCATGGACTGGCTGTACTGGTGCCTCACCCGCGGCCGCTCGCTTGGACCCCCTGCGCTAGCACTCTCGCCTGGAACCGGCGCCGCCCCGGACGACGACGGCTCGCCCACCTGCAGGCCGGAAGTGGTGCAGGAAGACGAGAACTTCTCCATGTCAATGTACATGGAAAACAGGTCCTCATCCGTCTCGTCCGACAGCGAGGGCCCGTCCCGGGGACCGCCCACGATGCCCAGATCGCTGTCGAAGCTGATATCGTCCGGAAGCCCCAGGATCTCGGAGTGCGCCCGCCTGTGGCCCCGGTTCCTCGGGGGGAAGTCCGGCATTCTGCTGATGTCATGGCTGAACTCCTGCGGCCCGGAGGAGGAGGCCGACGGAGAAGGCTCCGACTTGACAGCAAACGACCCCGTCGGGGACGCGAACGACGGGAACCGCCCGCCGGCCGGAGGCGGCAACCCCCCGCCTCCGCCGTGCCCGGGCGACTTATCCTTGTCCATCACCGCCCAACCTCACATACAAATCAGAGAAGCAAAGCAACCCCGCAAAAATCGAATCGAAAAACCCCCAAAAGATCAAATCTTTTTGCAAAACAAAAAACCAACCCACCAGGAAGAACAGACCCAGCTGCTAAATGAAATGGAAGAAATGCAGCATTTGGCGGCGACGGAGAGCACCGGAGATCGGAGCAGGGTGGTACGAGCAGAGGGAGATCTGAGGCGTGGTGGGCAGGGGTAAAATGGGGGTTTACGTAATTATAAATTACTATGTGAGAGATCTTTGGGGATTAGGAACAGGATTAGCGGCTAATTAAAATGATTATCTCGAGTGGGATTTTGAATTCCTAGATTTGTAAGGAAATGTGCGATTTCGGCATTTGACTTTATGGGGCATTTACGCACCGAGTAAATGCTGAACCTCGGGGGCTTATGCATGACCGTTGTTCTATGAGGCTCGGCGTTTGCTAGGGACGGTCGTGATCGGTTTGACGCAGAGCCTCGTGCGTTATCTCGCGTGGTTATCGGAGTCATTTTTCTAACGGCGTATGTTTTAGGATTTTTTTTATCGTACGAGCTTTTTACAAAAATTATTAAATCGTTCTATAAACCACGTCGTACATACGTTTATTCACCGTTGGACAACGTTGAGATGTGTGAACATGAGTAACCATGTCGTACGTATGGTTTATACACGGTTAGACACGTTTAGATGTTTGAAAGCGAATTAAATTTAAGATTTGACTTTAGTGTACTTGATAGAACATAAATCAACCTATGTATTACGACTCGGTGTAATGGTTTTACCGTATATTTTCTCGATACTTTTTTAGCCTTTTTATGTTTTCTATTTATAATGAGCCTAACTAAGTTTATCTATAAAATTAATAGAACATATATTAGTATATATTAGAGCTAGAATTACTTATATTAACCAATATTTTAAAATTGCAACATCCGAGATTTTTTATACATATTTCTTAAAATTTACGGAAAAGTTTTGCAATATAACACCTATAAATCGGAGAAAAAATGACGAAATCAAAATCTGATAAAACAGTTTATAATTTAAAATACTAAACATCCATTTTTCATCTAAATATTTTCATCATACGGTTAAACATCGTACGGCCAAAGCAAATATCATCAGGCGCTACTCGAAAACACACGTATAAATAAATTGTTATGATTATAGACTTTAAACACAAATCTCTCTCACGCATCCCTGAGTACAAATCCCATAAGAGTCCACATTCTGATCCAAACTGTAATAACCCTAATTTTTAACACGATCTTCTTACATGTTTTGTTATTTATAATTTTCCTAAGTATTGGTCAGAGCTCGTGGAAACGAGCGTAACAAGTCTTAAAACGCAAAGATCGGAGGTCGGGAACAAAAGTCACGACCTCGGGAAACGTGTTCAACCGGTGGGACCCACTTTCGAAATTTAAGTGGAACGGTTCTTAAATAGTCTAGTATCGTAGGGCTCGTGAATACGAACTCAACGGTACTAAGAACGCGCAAATCGGAGTTCGGGATAGGAAGTTACGATTTTTAGAATTTTTGGAATTAAAAATTATAAAATAATATTTTATTTTCGGCACGGCGCGGTGCAGCGCAACGCGCAGAGCGCGCCGAACACGCGACGAACCGCGCGTTTGCGGTGACGAATGTGCGTTCGTCACGCGCGACCCCTGTTTTGTCGGCGCCCACTGGCGCCGGCCGGATTTTTTGGCGGCGCCGGTGGGCACCCGCCTGTTCCGGCGGTGGCGCCCACCGGAATATGCTTCCGCCTCCCCTATAAATACCTGTTCCGGCCACTTCTTCACCCACATCCGATTTTCAGCCCCCTTCACTGTTTTCACCATTCCCGACCCGTTTTAAGTCCGATTTTCACGTTTCAAGACTCGTTTCCTACTAATTCAAGGGTGCTCTACGCACCGGAAGCGTTATTTTCTCGAGACAACCCCTCTAAGACCTCGAAAAACATGCCCCTTCCCTAATCTTCCCTTTTCATCTTTTTACTGTTTCTGGGCCATTCCTAAACTTTTTTTAACCCGTTCCAAAGCCCTACCCTACTAAATCAAGGGTGTTCTACGCGTTGGAGTGGTTATTCTGCCGAAATTCTCGCTCGAAGGTTGATATATTAAGGTGGGACTCTCTTTACTCTATGAGGAGATTTTGCACGTGTTATAGGTAGGTAGTTTTAAATTCTAATCGTATGCCGAGGTTTTGACTCGCTAAAGTTTTACTAAAAGTTTTTCTGTTACTTTATGAAAACAAAAGCTCTGACTTCAAAATCATCTCCTCCTTTCGAAACTTTCTCCGAGTTTTGGGCAATCGTGCCGTCTGGATAGTTCTCGGTTCTTCAGAGCTAAGAATTATTATGATTTTGGATACCGCCAAATTTGGCATCTGGCGCGCATAGGATTGGGATGTCATGGGTAAATCCCTTCCTTTCAGTCTCGCGTTGCCCCATGGGTGCGGGTGTAAGTCGTCTGGTATTGCGACGTTCTGTGATCGTGTTTTCAGGTTTTCCGAATGATTTCCAAGAAAAGAAAAATGGCATGTGCACGAAGCATATTCTTAGAACTTAATTCGACCTACTGAGTATAAATTTACTCACCTACCCACAGACTCTGCAGGTGTTTCACTTGATTTTGAAGGAGTCGACGAAGGGTTTCCTTAAATTACAAGTTTTGTACTACTGTTTTTGTACTTATGTAAATTATTGTATTGACCAATGTACAAAGGCACGTGATGCCTAATTTTGACAATCTTTGTATAATACAAAGTATGTTGTAATTACTGTTTTAGTACATGGTGATCCTTGGCAATTGTAATTAAATTTTGTTACGTTTTCAAAAATTATTTTCTTTTATTCGAAAATACGAGGAGCGTTACAGTTGGTATCGGAGCCAAGGTTCTACTGTCTACTAAAAAGTAGTTAAATCAGTCAATACAATTATTTATATTTTATCATATGTTTTCCTATTTGAAATCTCTTAATAAATTTTTATGTGAAGCTAAAACAGATGTCGATGCTCAAGCATAAGACATATCTGTCAAGCAATCTTTATCATTCTACTGCTCGCAAATTGCCGCTTCCAATGGAAGGAAGTTGTAGCAAGAGTATGTACAATGAAGATAAAACACCCATCGAAATTTCAGACTCAGAAGATTCTGAGATCTTTTACACCCCTGGTTCACCCACAAATAGTGACATGAACGAAATAATAGTTATCCCGGACTCGCCTACTCCAGGAGAAGAGTCTGAAGAAGATCCCTCCTTGGAAGTGGAAGAAAGTGAAAATTCTAACGAGGATAACCCTGAGTATAAAATGGATTTTGACCTGAACGAACTGCCCCCACCTGAGGTCGAATGGGTGGAAGAGCCAGGCGTCCAGCGTCTCCTCAAGGGGAAAGAAACCGGAAGGCATGGAATGCCCGAGCAATGCATGTTTTGTGGACTCTTAACCCACTTTTTCTTTGAATGCCCTAAAGCTAGAACCTTTCCTCTCTAAAGTCTTGACTACTTAGAGAAGAAGGTCTGTAAAAATCTCGAGTAAATAGTTCCATGGGAACAATTTTGATGTGTACCAAGAGTGTGTGTAAATAGCTAACGTAACTTTTGAGTGATGTAATGACACTTCAAGGTTGTTATGAAGTAAGTTTGTTTTCTAAATATCTTGATGTTACTAATCCATGTTTAGATGACAAACGTTAGTGGTAGCGATGCTCAACCGGCAAGTAGTTCAACTCCACCCGATGTTACTACGCCGGTCACTTTGACAACGGGAGATCCTATGATGCATTTCGTAGACTTATTAATGCAAAGAATGACTCAAGGTTTCCAATCGAATCATTCCAATGATTCGACTAGTTCGGGAGATTTTATCCACAGTGAAAAGGATAATCTGTTGGAGCATTTTAAGAAGCTTGCGCCAGCATTTACGGGAGAAGACGTGTAAGGACCCTCATCTTTAAACCGGTTTTGGTTTTTTTTTAATTATGGATTATTGTGAGATTTACGCGTTTTATGATCTTATTCGGTGATTTCGTAAATAAATAGTGTTTGTGATAGTTTTAATCAAAATTTACTTCAATATTAGTGGTTTTAAGTGATTTTAAACCAAATGTGAATTTTTGAGATTTTTCGGAATTTTCACTATTTTCCCAAAAATTAGGGTTTTGGCGGGACCCCTGTGGGCCCTACCGTCGAAAAATTTATTTTTCTGTCAAATGAACCTAGACATATACTTAAGGTCCCACAAAAATTTTTAGAATTTTATTAGGCTTAAATTGTGCTTAAATTTGCAAAATACCCACTTTTAGCCTACTTTTCATATTTACACCCCAAAACTTACCTATGCCTACCCCAACCCTTACTATAAAAGGGCAAACTAGAGCCATTTCCATTTTTGGGAATAGGCTAAGGAAGGAGGGCTGGCCTAATCCCCACTTAGGCCCAAATTAGAAGCCGATTAAGGTAAGCTTGCTCTAATTAAGCACTAATCCATGACTTTTCTCTTAATTTCTTCCAAATCTACCATTCTCCCCTTGATTCAATTCATTTTTTACCATCAAAAGCTACTAATTTATGTTTTACTACAAACCCTAACATTCAAAATTCGATTTTTACTACCAACAAGCCCTAGATCTAAGGTTTAATTAGGGATTTCTTGGGTAAATCGATTTCTATTAGAGTTTAATTCAAACTCATTGTGTTTTCAAGGATTTCAAGAAGGGTGACTCTTCAATCCGAGCTTAATCAAGTGCTGAGGTAATGGGTCTTCGAAATCTCTGTTTATCCATGGTAAAACTCTTCATTTTTGGCTTATTTCGAAATGTTTTGCTTGATTTAGTGTGTTAATGGTAAAATTAGAAAATAGAATTATTTAATCCCGATTTCTTAGGGTTTTGCATTATTATGGTTTGGTTTGATATTCTGGAAGTCAAGGAGGACTTTTGATGATGATTAGGGTGTTAGATGTGGATTTGAAGTGTTATCTATGGTGTTTCGGTTTGGATTTGCGAAAGGAAGAAGATGACTGTTCTGCCGTGTTGGCGATCGATCGGCCTTGTAGGGCGATCGATCGGCTGAACTGAAAATTTTAAATTTTTGCGTGTAACCGATCGAACGGCCTGAAGGGCGATCGATCGGCTACACAGGAAATTGTGTGTTGTGTGTATGATATCTATTTTGATGATTCCACTTTAGCTTGCCAATTTTATATGAATGTGGAGTGATTTAAGCTATGTTAGGCTACTGGAAATACATGTTATTGAGTTTATAGAGTTGAGACATATGCTTAGAGATGGTGGGATGACTTATGTTTTGTGGCATGATGTTGGAATCGTTATCTTGAAATTATGAACGGTTGTTTCCCTTTTGTTAAGCATATATTTTCAGTAGGACTACAATCATTGTTGGACTGATTTGTCATGATAAATTGTGATAAATGGTGTGTGAATGTTGGTGAATGCCATGACTCAATGATGAAATGAGTGATGTTATAGGTGTTTAACCTTTGTGGTTGAGTTTTGAATCTAGCTATGATTTCAACGATTCTTCTACTATGATTTCCGCTGGAATTAATGTTTAGATAGAAATTCACATGTGTAGTGTGGTAGTGAGTTGATTTTCAAACATGTTGATATGCATTATGTGAAAGGCTTCTACTAGTTACACACACATATGTGGGGGTTAAATGATGATGTTGAAGCTTAATATTGTGATTATGAATGATGCATTAGGGGCTGGTGAGAGCACTTATCATGATTAGGATTCATGTATGCTTTGCCCACGCATGTACCATGCTGCACGCATCATGAAAATGGATTTCCAATTGAGGCTTCATCGTGATTAATCGAATTTGACCGATTGGATGCAATGTGATGGAATTGTGTGCTGGGTTTATCGGTCGTGGATTAATCGCAAGTTGATTGGTCTGAAAGGACATATTTTGATTTGAAGTTCCTGTGTGGAACGATTTGAAGTTCCTGTGTGGAATGATTTGGAGTTCCTGTGTGGAACGAGTGCACTCCCCGGGTTGAGTCTTGTTTAATGGAATGATGTGGGGACGAGTTGTGTACTTGTCTTGCGGATATGTGAGAATATTATTATGTGTGTCATCTGGACCCTGAGAATCCAGTGTGGTATGCCATGTGCACCCCGCTACCACGTGTTCTAGGGTTCTCTGTGTGAGAACTCGGGCTCTTCCCCACACAGGAGATGTCCCTGGGCGAACACCCCTGCTCTAGATTCTCTGTGTGAGAATGGGACATCCTTGGCCAGGATCGTCCAGGGCAAGCAACATTAGGGATTGACAACCCCGATCTTTCTTGAATTCTTGTGTAGAATTTTGGACCATGACACGCCTTCGTGGCCTTGTCTATGCTCCCGTCTGTGTGACGTTAATGTGTGATTACTCCTTGATGGAGGTGGATTGTGATGATATTATGCATGTGGGAATATGTATGTTAGAGATACATCCATGCATGTTGATTTTGATGTTATGCATGTGGAATATGTATGTTAGAGATACATCCATGCATGTTGACTTTGATGATATTATGCATGTGGGAATATGTATGTTAGAGATACATCCATGCAGGTTGTGATGATATTATGCATGTGGGATATGTATGTTAGAGATACATCCATGCAGGTTGTGATGATATTATGCATGTGGGATATGTATGTTAGAGATACATCCATGCAGGTTGTGATGATATTATGCATGTAGAATATGTATGTTAGAGATACATCCATGCATGTTGAGTTGGATGATAAAATGCATGTGGAAATATGTATGTTAGAGATACATCCATGCAGATTGTGATGATATTATGCATGTGGGATATGTATGTTAGAGATACATCCATGCAGGTTGTGATGATATTATGCATGTGGGAATATGTATGTTAGAGATACATCCATGCGGGATTGGTACGTCATGTGAATGCATGTGGGAATATGTATGCTATAGATACATCCATGCAGGTTGAATTATGCATTATGATGCAGTGTTAGGTGATATGAATGTGTGATCAGAAAGTGATGCACCATGTAAATCTTTGATCTGAATGATCTCATTTCTAAGCTATCGTATTTTCTACGTTGACAGTGATATTAAAAACCATTGCTGAGTGTTAAAACTCACCCCTCTTTTGTGTTTTGATTTGGGGCTGCGTGGTGCGACACGCAGACGGACAGGATTGCCTCTTTGAGGAAAGGTCAGAGGTAGCTTGGGTGTGATGATGGAGATCATTGAGTGACTTATCATCGTTTCTTTCATGTTTTATGTTCGAACCTTTGTGTAGGGTTCTTGTTTTGGATTTATGTCATATACTACAGTTGTGATGATTATGACTTATTTTGAGCCGGTGTGGGCTTTACTTAACTAAGTTTGTGGGTTTGAGATTGTTGTTTACTTTGTGATAAGCAACACCTTTTTCTTCCCTTTTATTTACTCTTGCTCAAAGGATTGTGCGCACTCCGTGTTGCTGTTAATCGCCCGTGGTTAGGGTTAAGTCTTTCGCTAGATCGTTTTCTCAATTTTCACTTCGTTGCCCCCGCGCGCTTGACCGGCCCCTGGACCGGGTTCGGCTCGGGTCGGGCATCGCCGGGGCGTGACAAGACGGCCCTGAGGCAGCTGAAAGGTGGACCTTTGAAGTTGAACGGATCTTTAAAGCAATGAAGATCCCCGATGATCATAAGGTGCCACTAGCCACTTTCTCTATGACTGGCGAAGCTGCTTTCTGGCGGCCTACAGCAGAAAGGAATTTCTTCACGGTTGGTGATCATATTAAGTGGGAAGAATTTAAGGAAGTTTTATACGATAAATATTTTCCTCCTCACGTCCAAGAAAGAAAAGAAAAGGAGTTTTTAGATCTACAACAAGGAGGGCTAACGGTGACTCAGTACGAGAATAAATTCGTACAATTACAACGTTTCGCTCCAGACTATTGTATGATGGAATTAAAGAAAGCTTGGAAGTTCGTGAGGGGCCTAAACAATGGATTAAGAGGAAGAATTATTGGCCATCAACCCACGACTTTTGCCAAAGCGGTTGAACTAGCCTCCATCCTAGAACAAGATTATATGGAATTTGTGGTCGGACGTAAGGACCGAGGACAAAATAATAGTTTCCGACCTGATGAGAGGAAAAGGCGACTTACGTTTAACAATCAGAATAATCGTAAGTTTCAAAAGCCCTCAGAATCACCTTCACAGCCAAGGGGAGAAAGGAAGCTAGAAAAATGTCCACAGTGCAGTAAAATCCATCCTCTTGGATCGTGTTATCGTACCGAAAGAAAATGCTTTTTCTGTGGTGAACAAGGCCATCAGATTAAGGACTGCCCAAAGAGGAAAATGCAAGAAGAATCAAAATTGGAGCAGAAACCAAGAGCTCAAGGGCGGGTCTTCGCAATTACTGCTGAGGAAGCTCAAGCGTCGACCGCAGTCATTCAAGGTACACTTCTGGTCTTGGATAAATTAGCAAAAATCTTGATAGATCCAGGGTCGACGCATTCTTTCATATCGTTCGATTTTGCTTCAAGTCTCGGCTATCCAATTTTAAATTTAGGATATGTCTTAGAAGTGTCCACCCCAATGGGAAAAATGTTTCTAGCCCGTAGATTTCTTCGAAGGGTACCTATTTCCTTAGAAAAATGCCAGTGGGAGGCCGACCTTATTCTCCTAAATATGACCGACTTTGATGTCATATTAGGTATGGATTGGTTAGCCAATAACGGGGCATTAGTGGACTGTAAACAGAAGAAGGTGATCTTTGAACGAGGCGATAGGAGTTTCACTTTTTGTGGGCTTAAGGATCATTCTAAACCATGTGTCATCTCAGCAGTCAAAGCTCATCGGCTTTTAAGTAAAGGATGTTGGGCTTATCTTGCTAGTGTGGAAACTAATGAGACTACTACGTTTAACTTGAAGAACATTGACATAGTACAAGATTTCTCTGATATTTTTCCTGATGATCTCTCTGGTCTACCACCAAAAAGAGAGATAGATTTCACTATCGAGTTGATGCCAGGAGCAAGCCCTATCTCTAAAGCACCTTACCGCATGGCTCCTGCGGAGTTAAAAGAGTTAAAAAGTCAATTACAGGAATTGCTTGAGAAAGGATTCATACGACCCAGCGTCTCACCTTGGGGAGCACCGGTCTTATTTGTGAGAAAGAAAGACGGGTCGTTAAGGTTGTGCATTGACTACCGACTTCTCAACGCCATCACTGTTAAGAACAAGTACCCCTTGCCTCGTATAGATGACCTATTCGATCAATTGCAGACGGCTAAAGTTTTCTCCAAAATAGATCTACGGTCAGGTTATCATCAGCTAAGGATACGAGATGAGGATATCTCTAAGACAGCTTTCCGTACCCGGTATGGCCACTATGAGTTTTTAGTGATGCCATTTGGTTTAACAAATGCCCCAGCCGCTTTCATGGATCTCATGAATAGAATTTTTCGGCCCTTTTTAGACAAGTTTGTAATCGTGTTCGTCGATGACATCCTCATCTACTCTAGTAGTTTAGAAGATCACCGAGTGCATTTACAAGTTGTTCTGCAGACTTTAAGATATCATAAGCTTTACGCCAAGTTTAGCAAGTGTGAATTCTGGATGGAACAAGTGGTGTTCTTAGGACACGTCGTTTCAAAGAACGGAGTATCGGTGGACCCAACCAAGATTGAAGCTGTCATCAAATGGGAAAGGCCAAAAATAGTAACGAAAATTTGGAGCTTCTTAGGCCTTGCGGGTTATTACCGAAGATTCATCCATGGATTTTCAAGCATTGCCCTACCCCTGACAAAATTAACAAGGAAAGGAGTTAAATTTGTTTGGGATGAAACTTGTGAACGAAGTTTCCAAGAGCTAAAGGAGAAATTAACAACTGCACCCGTTCTGGCGTTGCCAACTGGCAGTGGGGGTTTTGTCGTGTACAGCGATGCTTCTAAAAGAGGATTAGGATGCGTATTAATGCAAGACGGAAAAGTGATAGCATACGCTTCACGACAATTAAAGAAATATGAAGGTAACTACCCTGCTCACGATTTAGAGTTAGCAGCGGTAGTTTTTGCTTTAAAAATTTGGAGACACTATCTATACGGGGAGATGTTTGAAGTTTTCACCGATCACCAAAGTTTAAAATACATCTTTTCCCAAAGTGGTCTTAATATGAGGCAAAGACGGTGGATCGAATATCTTAAGGATTATGACTTTTCCATCAAGTACCATCCCGGAAAAGCCAACATGGTGGCTGATGCTTTAAGTCGCAAATCCGGAGGATTAACTTCCATGCTTGTTAAGGAATGGAAATTTTTGGAAGAAACAATAAGTTTACAACCCGAGCTACAAGCTGGAAACAAGAAATCTTTCATTGCCACCCTAAAAATAAAATCAATACTAGTCGAGCGTATTCTTGAAGGTTAGAAAAGTGATGAATTAATGCAAACTTTGCTCGGAAGACCTGACTTTACCCAAGGCTCTGATGGAGGTATTCGATTTCGAGGACGGTTGGTAATACCCGAAATTTCGGAGCTAAGGGAAGACCTATTACATGAAGCACATCGTTCTTGATATACCATCCACCCAGGAGGAACGAAGATGTATCAAGATTTAAAGAGAAGTTTTTGGTGGAACGGGATGAAGAAGGATATAGGAGAATATATTTCGAGATGCTTAACTTGTCAACAAGTTAAAGCCGAACACCAAAAACCTTCAGGGTACCTGCAAACGATTGAAATTCCCGAGTGGAAGTGGGAACACATTACTATGGATTTCGTCTCGGCACTACCCAGAACTTCACAAGGCCATGAATCCATTTGGGTGATCGTGGATCGACTCACAAAGAGTGCACACTTTCTGCCATTAAGCAAGAAGCAATCTTTAAGTTCTTTGGCAAAATTGTACGTGAAGGAAATTGTGAGTCGGCATGGGATACCGCTATCGATCATCTCGGATCGGGATAGTCGATTTACCTCCAAGTTTTGGCAAGGATTTCAAGAAGAATTGGGTACAACTCTCAAGTTCAGCACTGCTTTCCACCCACAGACGGATGGTCAATCAGAAAGAACTATCCAAACTTTGGAGGATATGTTGCGCGCTTGCACCATGGATTGGAAGGGTAACTGGGACGAACATTTACCATTGGTCGAGTTTGCCTACAACAACAGCTACCATAGTAGCATAGGTATGGCACCTTATGAGGCATTATACGGACGACCTTGTCGATCACCGACGTGTTGGAATGAAGTGGGCGAATGAAAATTGATTAAGTCTGAACTTCTGCAACAGTGTGCAGATAAGGTGAAACTTGTTAAGCATCGTCTAATGGCATCCCATAGTCGTCAAAAGAGCTATGTAGATCAAAGACGGAAGGATATTGACTTTAGCATGGGAGATCATGTATTACTAAAAGTTTTGCCAACCCGAGGAGTTATGAGATTTGGAATTAAAGGCAAATTAAGTCCTCGCTTTGTAGGACCGTTTGAAATTTTGGACAAAATAGGAGCTGTGGCTTACAGATTAGCCTTGCCTCCACAACTCAGCAATGTCCACGACGTATTTCACGTGTCTATGCTTAGGAAATACGTCCAAGACTCCTCTCATGTTCTTGATCAGAGTTTAATTACTCTCAAGCCCGACCTATCATTCGAAGAAAAGCCACTTAAAATTTTGGATCACAAGGAACAAATCTTCAGGACTAAAAGGATCCCCTTAGTCAAAGTGCTATGGCAATATCATTCCTCGGAAGAAGCTACTTGGGAGCTGGAGAACGAAATGCAAAAGAAGTACCCTGAGTTATTCATTTAGTGGATAATACAAATTTCGAGGACGAAATTTCTTTAAGGGGGGTAGATTGTAATAACCCTAATTTTTAACATGATCTTCTTAGTAGTTTTGTTATTTATAATTTTCCTAAGTATTGGTCAGAGCTCGTGGAGACGAGCGTAACAAGTCTTAAAACACAAAGATCGGAGGTCGGGAACAAAAGTCATGACCTCGGGAAACGTGTTCAATCGGCGGGACCTACTTTCGAAATTTGAGTGGATCAGTTCTCAAATAGTCTAGTATCGTAGGGCTCGTGAATACGAACTCAACGGTACTAAGAACGCGCAAATCGAAGTTCAGGATAGGAAGTTACGATTTTTGGAATTTTTGGAATTAAAAATTATAAAATAATATTTTATTTTCGGCGCGGTGCGACTCGGCGCAGCACGGCGTGGCGCGCACCAAACGCGTGCATCGTGCGCGTTGAACGCGCAACGAACCACGCGTTCACGGTGACGAACGCACGTTCGTCACGCGCGACCCCTGTTTCGCCGGCGCCAGTGGGCGCCGGCTGGATTTTTTGGCAGCGCCGGTGGGCGCCCACCTGTTTCGGTGGTGGCGCCCACCTGAATATGCTTCCGCCTCCCCTATAAATACCTGTTCCGGCCACTTCTTCACCCACATCCGATTTTCAGCCCCCTTCACTGTTTTCACCATTCCCGACCCGTTTTAAGTCCGATTTTCACGTTTCAAGACTCGTTTCCTACTAATTCAAGGGTGCTCTACGCACCGGAAGTGTTATTTTCTCGAGACAACCCCTCTAAGACCTCGAAAAACATGCCCCTTCCCTAATCTTCCCTTTTCATCTTTTTACTGTTTCTGGGCCATTCCTAAACTTTTTTTAACCCGTTCCAAAGCCCTACCCTACTAAATCAAGGGCGTTCTACGCGTTGGAGTGGTTATTCTGCCGAAATTCTCGCTCGAAGGTTGATATATTAAGGTGGGACTCTCTTTACTCTACGAGGAGATTTTGCACGTGTTATAGGTAGGTAGTTTTAAATTCTAATCGTATGCCGAGGTTTTGACTCGCTAAAGTTTTACTAAAAGTTTTTCTGTTACTTTATGAAAACCAAAGCTCTGACTTCAAAATCATCTCCTCCTTTCGAAAATTTCTCCGATTTTGGGCAATCGTGCCGTTTGGATAGTTCTCGGTTCTTCGGAGCTAAGAATTATTATGATTTTGGATACCGCCAAATTTGGCATCTGGCGCGCACAGGATTGGGATGTCATGGGTAAATCCCTTCCTTTCAGTTTCGCATCGCCCCATGGGCACGGGTGTAAGTCATCTGGTATCGCGACGTTCTGTGATCGTGTTTTCAGGTTTTTCAAATGATTTCCAAAAAAGAAAAATAGCATGTGCACGAAGCATATTCTTAGAACTTAATTCGACCTACTAAGTATAAATTTACTCACCTACCCACAGACTCTGCAGGTGTTTCACTTGATTTTGAAGGAGTCGACGAAGGGTTTCCTTAAATTACAAGTTTTGTACTACTGTTTTTGTACTTATGTAAATTATTGTATTGACCAATGTACAAAGGCACGTGATGCCTAATTTTGACAATCTTTGTATAATACAAAGTATGTTGTAATTACTGTTTTAGTACACGGTGATCCTTGGCAATTGTAATTAAATTTTGTTACGTTTTCAAAAATTATTTTCTTTTATTCGAAAATACGAGGAGCGTTACACAAACGAAAGTCCAGAATATAAACATCTTAACGTTTCATCTCACCCAATACATCGGATCGTGGCACAAATAAACTCGCAGTGAGTGAAGCATATACCTGAGTCAACGAGAATCAATCCACCTTGGAAGCGAGCATCCATGTCCAGGAGCTCTCCGCACAACCTGCAAAACCTCCCGTACAATAGGGCTAAAATGTAGGGTAATGAGTATTTTTATACTCAGTAAAAAAATACCCAGTAAGGGAATCCAAAACAGTGAACTCACTAAGTTCATAAATACATGCGTTCATGCAACTCAAACATGAAGCAGATAGGTATATCAATATCATGCTCATATGCATACAATCATATCAAATGCACCATCATGCCAAAGTCATACCAAATGCACCATCGTGCTAAAATCATGCGGGTAAAAAATACAGGGAAAAAATACACAAATACAAATACGCCTAAGCGTCACATTTTCCCACCAAAAATGACCAGAAAAATAAAAAAAAATCTCAAAAAATCGTAGAAAAATCAGGGACCTTACAAAAACCCAGCCAGACTACTAACTTGATTGGTAGCCCGATTACTATATATACTCTTTTAATTAAGTTTTTTCTATATTACCTGGCCAAAGAAGCTAATATTTCATATTCCTTAATTTTTAAGTATAAATGTCATATTACCTACTTTCGGATAAAATTATCCTTAGGTTTTAAATAAACTTAATCCTCATACATATCCTTATAAATGAACACAGAAATAGTGGGTCACCGTTTTGGTATAGAGAAATGATAAACGACAAGTCAAAATCTACTGGTTGGAGGTGACCAACAATGACTCACCTGCTAGTCGCTAAAGATAGTGAAAACCTGATTTTTTTTCCATGATGAAAGTTGTTTATGGTAAAAAAAAGTTTTTATTTAGAGGATTTGATCACCCTTTAACCCCTATAATAGAGAAGATTGGTATTTGCATACATTATAATGGAGAGATAGGCAATGTTGGTGTATATGTAGGTAGAAAGGAGTGGTTGATGAACATTGATTTGTCGGTGAGGTTCGGTGAGCTGCTGGTTCAAGTCAAAGAAAGACTAGCTATCAATAGTAATGCGACTTTGAAGTATTTGATTTCATCCTCCCAATCGTCCATTCTGTATAAATCAGAAAACAATGAAGACCTACAATCCGTGTTTTCTATTCATAAGAAGGCAAATAAAGAAATGTTATCATTATATGCAGAGATAAAAGAGCCCAACAACAATGACAAATCACCGTTAGTGGAAATGAACGAGACTTTCAATAAAGTTAAATCACCGGTGGTATCAGCTCACCCTAGCTTGAACTTTGAATTGCAAATGGGGGACAATGATACATAATTTACTTGTGAAACTATCAGGTGACAATTAATTTTAGATTACACGATAGTGTACTTTATCGTGTACTTGAGCACACAATATCTAACCTATTGTGTTGAGCACAAGTAATATCATGTTAAGTAAAAACATGATATTTATAATATCGCATAACTAATAATACAAAATACAAAAGAAATATATCACTAATTCTTTTTAGCATAGATTAAATAACGCGACTTGTATGAATATTGTGTCATCAATAACACAATATAATTTGTAAGCGTGTAACTGAATACACGATATTGAGTTATATAGCATATTGATTAACACGTTAATATCTATTGCAAATTGGGATAACTGTGAAATTTTAACTCAACAAATCTATGTCACACATCGTATAACAATCCAATGCCTATAGAACATGTTAAAGAAGTCAATCAGACTGGATTTGAAGAAATGTCATCCACAATAATTGCAATAAGGACTTTATTTGATAACTATGATCCCCTATACAGCCATGAAAATTACGAAGGCTAAGTATTTGAAGAAATGTGAGGTGATGAGCAATGGAACAATAATGACACAATTGACATAGAAAGTACATATGACCACAAAGAATTCAGACATAACAAAGTACCCAGTAATATTGAGGTTGAGGCTAAGGAAAAATGGGAGACAGTCAATGATCTCAACTTGTTAGAACCGAATATTGTGAGTGCGAGGTAATGACTAGAAGTTTACAAGCAAATGACTACCAGAATCTGCTCTAATTGGGTGCACATTTTCCAAGCTTGGTACATTTCAAGAGAGTTTTGATCGACTTTGCAATAAAGACAAATTTTACATATCGTGTTGTGGATGAGAACAAGAATATGTATGCTGCAAAGTGTTTTGATCAGTCTTATAAGTGGTACATAAGGGCTTCAAACGTAGGAGTTGGTGTGACTTTGACAAGGTTAGTCCTCGACCATTTGTGTGGAATGCAAAAAAAGTCAATTGACCATCATTTAGCATCTCACCTTTTGATTGCGAGAAACTGTTATGAGTTATTTAAAAATTCAACATACATTATACAGAAAATCATAGCAAGATATATTTCGAAGCACTGGGTATAACTATGAACTATAAGAAATGTTGGTGTCCATGTAAAGTAAACTATGATCTTTACATAATCGCGTTTACAAAAATATGACTTTTGAACATGACATGTTATTGGCTACATGAGACCGTTATGGTTGCATTTTCTTAAAACGCAACCTGTATTATCATGCCCCACCACCACTACCCCTAACCCGAAGCTGGTCTAAAAGAGTGGGATACTGTACAACAAAGTGAAGTGAAAAGTATTGTGGAAGATTTAACTCATCTTTGGGTGATTCACATCGAAGTACACTCACCTGCCCTTTGTGCAAAAGCAAATAAAGGAAAATAAATTAGACTAAATAACAACATAATCTCAAGCCTCAAGGGCTACATAAGTCTAAAGCTAACATCGGCTAATCATAGAGTGAAGTAAAGTCAAGTATAAGTTCAACATATCACACCACATAACAAGTCTAATATAACCCAAATAACTAGCCCCTCTCAATGCACATACTTATCCTCCTGCCCAACATAGAGCCCATCCATAGTACCTGCATGGCACAACATACATCCCCAAATAAAAACCACAACCAAAGAGGGGTGAGCTTAACTCAGTAAGGGTTTTAAAAGGGAATGTTAACTCATAAAAAATACCACATGCATTCTTAATCTAAATATGCATCGTATATTCATTTTCTATGCATGTGCATCATGAGATAAATCACATTCCATAAATGCATTCATGTCACATGTGTATCATGATATAAATCAAATTCCATATACACATTCATGTCATCTATACATCGTGATATAAATCGCATTCCATAAACACATTCATGTCACATGTGCATCATAGGTTCATTCATAACTTCATAACACACATGCACACCATGCACATCATATGAAACTTATTATAGCATTCACATTTTGCATGAATCAAGTGTCAACATTCATATCCTACATAAGCATGTCTCAATATCAATATTCATCGTGCATAATTAAATATATCAAACTACATTCTATCTTGCATGTTCAAGTATAACTATATCATATGCACTATGTGTAGTATAAGCATCATTGTCCTTACATAATCTGTGTCAATGAGCATTGTATTCCATACACATGCATAAACCATTAGGTGAATGTCTTACAATTGAGAAAACAATTCTACTTGATATGGCCGAAGCACAAGCAAACCTGCTCGCCTAAGACAATCCCTTACAGTGAATGTCCAAATTTTTAAAAAGAAAACTATAACAGTTTGGAGGAAAGTACCCCCTACTCACCTAGGACAATCCCTTATGTGGAAGGTCTGAATTTTTAAAAAGGGGAACTAGAGCAATTTGCGTAAATCCTTAATTGGTAATTACCCCTGGTAAGCCGATGTACATGGACATATCAACCTAGATTCTTAGGGTCCATATAATACATCAGTTTTAACTCATATGACAAATCCATTTTTCTCAACCCGAGGAGGCAACCCGTCCTCTAAAGGATGTAAAACAATATCCATTGGACACAAAACCCTATCCTTTCGATCGTGAAACCTACTCGATAAACCTCCGAGTGGCTAATCCTGCAAACAATGGTACACAATAACATCAAATCGATTAATCACGGCTAACCTCAAGAAATCATCATTTAGAAAGCATATTATAATACATGCGACATGATACATACGTGAGCAAAGTTTAATGAATGTAAGCATACTCTAATTAGCCCATATATGCATGTAACATGGTCCATTTGTGACAATAAAATCATACAAACATAAGCAAGAATATACCTATATGGTAGTGTTCATACTTAAACTAAACACGTGGAACATGAATCACCTATAACTAGTATGATATGTACAAGTATTCATAATTCATCATAGTCATAACCTATCAGAGTCATAGAGTAAATGCAAGGAAATCATTGAAATGCGGATTTAAAACATGTAAACTATCATGCTAATCCTAAACAAGTATAGTTATTATCATACTTAAGCTAAATCATAATCCAAAGAAGGTTCATATGCAATTTAGTGACATTTATAAGTAATCATAACTTATTATAGTCATAAAGAATTAAAATTATGAGAAAAGAACAAGAAATAACCAAAAATCAACAAAAATAGCCATTTTCCACATTTTGACATTTTGGTTGTTCAGTCGGCCTAACATGCCGTTCAAACACACATAACAATTTGTAATATTCTTAATTTTTTATATATTTTTTGCAAGATCCTTTATCGTAAAACCTGTTTGAATTCATTTTCTTGAAATGCTTTATGTGGTTTAATATTAATTTTGATCGGTTCGGGATAATTTTATAAATTAGAGTATTTTCTAAAGGTTTCAATCAAAAATAATTTCACATTTATGAGTTTTAAGTAGTTTTTAGTCAATTCTGAATTTTTGGGATTTTTCTAAATTTTCACTAATTTTCCAAAAATTAGGGTTTGGCGGGACCCCTGTGGGCCCCACCGACGAAATTAAGATTTTTGGACCAAAATGCCCCATATATCAACTTAAGCTCATACAAAAAAATTTAGAATTTTTTCATATTTAATTAATGCTCAAATTTGTAAAATACCCATTTTTAGCCCAAAATTTTACTTACACCCCATTAATTCATTAAGTGCACCTCAAACCCTACTATAAATGGGAAAGGGCTTAGCCATTTCTATTTTGGGAATAGGCTGAAAGGAGGTGATTAGGCCCTAGTTCCCCAATTAGGCCCGGATTAGAAGAGATTAAGGTATGTTATTCCTTAATTAAGCTTAAACCCTAGATTTTCTCCTAACCCTTTCTTAATCCAACATTTACCCTTTGATTTGATTCAATTTTAAGCATCAAAGTCACTGATTTACTCCCTTACTTCAAACCCTACTTATCAAAATTCATTTTTTATGCTTAGCAAACCCTAGATCTAAGATTTCTTCAAGGTTTTCAATGCTAAATCGATTTTTAATGGAGTTTAACTTAGATACTATATTTTTGGAAGGTTTCAAAGAAGGGTGAAGGTCAAATCTGAATCTAAACAAGTGACAAGGTAATGGGTCTTCAAATCTCAGTGTTCTTATGGTAAAATCTTGATTTTTATGGTTTATTTGGAATGGATTTGTTTGATTTAGTGCTTTAATGGTGGGATTAGTAAATGTTAATTTCTTGATCCGATTTCTTAGGGCTTTATTTTAGAATAGTATAGATTAGTGTTCTAGAAGGTTTCATGAGTTTTTGATAGTGTTTGGTACCATGAATGAAGATTTGAAGGTGTTTTCATGGTGTTTCAATTTTGAAATTCGAAATGAAGAAGAAAGTCAAAACTATTGTGTTGGCGTTAGAATGGCCTGTCAGAACGTTAGAACGACAACACTATATTTTTGACTGATTTGCAGTATAGCTGATCGAACGGCCTGTAGGGCATTCGAACGGCTACACGACAGTTTTTGCTATTTTTGAAACTTATGCACATTTCAATGTTTTACTTCATTTGATGATTCTAATGGTTATGAGAGGTATTATATGATGATATTAGGCTACTGGAGGTATAGAATTGATGATGAAAAATTTATAGAATGTGTTTAAGTATAGTCTTGTGGCATGATATTATGTTAATAATTATGCATATTGATATTGAAGTACCTTGAACTTGTGCATGTTGGAAATTCTTGTGATTGGAATATGTTTCCAGCAGGGATGTTATGAGAAAAATGGTGGAATGAGTTCTCCTATAATGAGTACGATTTATGGGTGATGGATGTGCTCATGTCGTAGCTTAATGTATGGAAAAATCATGGTTGTGGATGAGAATGTTCAATTTCACATGGATAGATTTAGGCTTTGTGGTGGATTTTGCTTGTGATTTCAGTTAGAATTCATTATTTTGAATGGGTTAAGCATGCATAGGTTGCCTTATGAGTTTACATCAAAACATTGATTGTATGCTTTGGATATGCATGAATACACATGTATGGGGAATCTACTATGACATTATAGTTAATTATGAGGTGATTATGATGCATAAGGGGACTGATTAGGACCACGTTCCATGTGTTGGAAATCCACGTAGATCTTGCTCACGGATGTATCATGATATCATGCATCATGGATCAAACTTCATGAAAGAGGTTTTATCGTTAGTTAATCAGAATTGATCGGTTGTATGCAATGATTGAGATTGTGTGCCAGATTAATCGCTCAGTGAATTAATCGAAACTTGGTTGGTCTAAAAGGGCATATTTTCGATTTGAGTTCCTATGTGGAACATGAATACTCCCTGGGTTGAGTCTAGTTAAATGGAGTTATGTAGGGACGAGTTGTGTACTTGTCTTGCGGATTGAGATTATTATGATTATCTGTACCTTGAGAATCTAGCTGGTTTGTCCGAGTGCACCGGCTTACCAGGTATTGTTGCTTGGGACTTTAGTCCTGACAAGCAGGGTTGTCCGAGAGTTTAGACTTGATGGGCAGGAGTTGCTCGAAGGCGTTGGCTTTGAGGAGCAGGAGTTGCTCGAAGGCGTTGGCCTTGAGGAGCAGGAGTTGCTCGAAGGCTTTGACCTTGAGGAGCATGTCTATTTGATAAGTGTTTGCTTGAGGGCTCCGGCCTTGAATAGCAGGTTTATTCTCTCCGTGCGTGGACTTGCATGTTAGACTAGTGTGTGTGTGTGTGTGTGTGTGTGTGTGTGTGTGTGTGTGTGTGTGACACTTATACATGCATGATGAATGAGAATGTTGATGCATGATCTGAAATGTATATTAGAGATACATCTCATGTAGGTTTATATGATGTTGATGCATGATCTGAAATGTATGTTGGAGATACATTTCATGCAGGTTTATATGATGTTGATGCATGATCAGAAATGTATGTTAGAGATACATATTATGCAAGTTTACGTGATATGAATGTAAGATCAGAAAGTGGTATAGCATGTTAATCTTAAATTTGATTTGCTTCATCGCCATGCTGTTGTGTTTTCTAGTGATTATAGTTATATTCAAAACCATTATTGAGCTTTTATACTCACCCCACTTTCTTGTTTTGTTTTGGGGCTGCGTGGCGTGACACACAGACGGACGAGATCCTCTATATGAGGAAAGGTCAGAGAGAACTTGGGAGTAGTCTTGGAGGATCCTAGTTTTGCCTGTCTCTTTGTTTATCTTATTTTGATGTTAGAACCTTGTGGATGATCCTTGTCTTAGATTTGTGAGATACTATATTTTTAGTTTCTTTTGAGACTTGTTTTGGAGCCAAGTGTGTGGCTATGAATTATTAGTATGTGGGTTTGAGATTATGGTTTAATTAGAGTTTAACTCTTTCATTCTACCTATTTACTCTTGCTCAAAGTAGTGCGTAGACTCCGTAAATTAGATTGCCCGTAGTTGGGGCACAAGTCTTTCGCTATTTTTCCTCAATCGTTTCAATCCGTCCCCCCGTGCATTGGTTCGGCCCTTAGACTGGGTTCAGCTCGAGTTGGGCAGTGCCAGGGCGTGACATTTTTAGAGTAAAATGTATTTATTATATTTTTTAGAATACCTGCTATATAGTAAAACTCTCTTTATTTTCATATTTAGAAGCACATTAATAGATGAAAATATATGATTTTTGGTTCTTTCTTTTTATTATAGATTGATATATGTGTTATGAGCATGCTATAAAAATTTTAAGTTGTTTAGAACACAATAAGTCAATGGCATAGTTATAAATTTGAAGGTTGATGATTCTAGCAGAATTGCACAGTCATTAATTAAATCACAAAAAATATTTTTTGTACTTATTTTCATATGATATTTATTTATATTTTAATTACAACTATGATATAGGTCTATGCAAATTTCACATTGATTGGAGTTTGCTATTTTCATAAAATATACAAGTTATATGTGATTATGCTAAGCTAGTTGGGATAAATGAGTATATGCATAATTTTAAGTAGGATTTTGATTATTTCTTCATATTTACTCCATAATTCCAGTAGATAATGGCCGTGATGAATTATGAATATTTATACATGTCATATTAATTATATATGAGCCATATTTTATATGTTTTAGCTCAAATATGAACACAATCATGTATGTATATTTTTACCCATGCTTATATAATTTTATTTATCATAAATAGACCATGTTTCATGCATATTATGACTGAGTAGAGTATGTTTACCTATGTTTGCATTTATTAAACATTGCTCACGTACGTATCAAGTCACATGCATCATGAGAATGACTTGTAAGCGAAGATTACTCATGTTTAACCATTATTAATAAATTGGATGTCATAGTTCTTTAGATTAGCCGCATCATAGGTTTATCAAATTAGTTTTACTTCCAAAAGAACAAAGTTTTACATCCATTGGATGGGGCTTTAGATTCCTTTGAGAATGAGTTTCCTTCTCGGGTGAGAAGAGTAGAATGTTATAATGAGTTAAATTGATGAGTCTTTCTAGATATGAGAATCCATGTTAGTTTGTCTGTGTACATTGGCTTACTAAGCCCGTTAAAGATTTACCCAAATTGTTCTAATTTTCCTTTCTAGGAATTTAGACTTTCTAATTATGATTTCTAAGGTGAGCATGTCTGCTTGTACTTCAGCTAAGATAAGCAGGGTTATTTTCTATATTGTGAGACATTCACCGGATTGTTTATGTATGTGTATGAATTATAATACTTATTGACATAATTTGTGTAGGGACAATGATACTTATGTTATAGGTGTAGAGAATAGATATGTTTAAATTGACTTTTATGGGAAGAATGCATGTGGTATTATCATGATCTTATGTTTTATTTTAAAACCCTTACTAAGCTAAGTTTAGCCCTTTTTTGTTTGTGGTTTTATTTTAGGGTTGTATGTCATGTCATACAGGTTCTTTGGATGGTCTTTATGTTGAACTTAAGGATAGGCATGCTCCATGAGAGAGGGCTAGATATTTGAGTTGTTTTTGACTTGTCATGTGATATGGTTATCTTAGACTTGACTTTATTTCTTATATTGGATAATCTATGATGACTTTAAACATGTTGCAGTCTTAGGGTTTGAGACAATGTTCATTATAAATTTTGTGGGAGTTGTATTGGACTAAGATGGTTAATAAATCTCTTTTACCTTCTATTATTTACTTTTATACAAAGGGCACATATTGTGTACTGATGAAAACCCATGATAGGTTAGTTTTCTACTTTGTCATGTTGCATCCCATTTTCTTGGACCAAGTTAAGGTCAATAGAGGTGTGGCAGGGCATGATAGTAATATCCAATAATTTTCCCATCACTCCTATGTTAGAAGCTTTGCCACCCTATTTGGAGTGGAGCTCCAACCTAGGCTCCACCACTGCCACAATGCTAAATATGTCATTCCCACAGTAGCTAAAACGTGATTAGTCACTAGCTAAGTTTTGAACAAGACCATCTGCGATACATTGCATCTTTGGTTATTCATACATATGGAAAAGTGTCACTAACTAGTAGGCAATAGAGCTAAATCAACCAATAGGTGCAACGAGAAAAGCGAAGCGAGACACTAAAGCAAGATCCGCTTGTTGCTTCCGTTTTTCAGCTCCTTCCCAGCCCGGAAGATCACTTCAGTTCGGGGGACTAGCCTCAACCGTCAATCAATGGGTAGCTCCAACCCCGCTGCATGAGCTTCCCCTACTCAGATCACCATTGTCTTTGGTATAAGAGCCGGTCCCACATTCCAAAATCAACATCACTTCAAAAAACAACACAAACCCCAATTAGACTTTGAGTTAGCTTGCCCTAACTACAAGGGACCTAGTTCTAGTCATTGGCATGCTAGCCATGTTCCCAACTACAAAGAAGAGATGAAAATGATGGCCAGTAGAGTAACAATGTTAGGTCTAAAAAAAGGAGACACAAGATGGTTGGAGAAGTGGTGGTGACCATTGTGGTAGAGAGGGGGAAGTGGGGAGGAGGAAGAATAAGGAGAGGGGAACAATTGTACAGTTAAGTGATTCTGAGCTAACTCTTTTCATTTATGAAAAAAATACTCCTTTTGTCTTATATTAATAGTTATATATAAAAAAATAGTGCTTTTTTATTTGATGGTAAAATCCACATTTAGTGGTTTTAGCCACCTATTCTACCACCTAAAGAATCTGCATGGGCCCCCAATTTATGAGGGCCTCTATTTGTTATATTCTTCAATTATATGGGCACCTCATCTGAGAAAAAAAAATTATTCTTTTGCATTGTTATACATAAATTTAAACAATCTCACATTGTGTGACCTTTCTTGCCATATTGGGACATTACTAATCTCCTACCACCATTTCCTCATATGGAAAAGCTCATCCTTCCACTTTATACAGGTGACTCGCTACCCCCGACCCATGATGCAAGTTCATATGAACATAAACCAGAAGCCTTCTCCTTAGAGATGACTCCAACTTCATAACAAAAGTAACTACAATAGAATGAAATAGGCTTTTAAAATCAATATCAATTAAAAAAAGAAAAGAAAGAGGTTATATTATTTGCTTCTTATTTATCTTTCATATTTTTATCATTTCATTATATGACATAGGCTTGAACACTAAATCCCAAAAAAAGACAAGTTGAATAAGATGGAAGAAGGAACTAAATGCTTTAACCAAGGTTATGGTAAAATTTCCTTTCTAAGACTATGCCCATTGATCTGTCTGAGTGCCCTTTGATCTTTAAATTTGGGGACCGTTGCAAAACTTGGTTGGAGAGCATGGGTGCTCCCAATTATAAAATTTAGACATATTTTTTTAGAACTTAAAAAAAATCAGAATTTGAGTGCTCTAACAAACTTGTTGGGTGCCCTACTATTCTTTAAGAACTCAACAACTCAAATTGAACAAAATTAATATAAAACAAAGTTTTTTTTTCTAAATAAATCTATTAATTTAGGACAGAAGAAATACTATTTAAGTTAGTTTTTAAAAAATAATCTCCAAATAGTGTCATGTTAAGAGAGCTTTGAAACTGTTTAAAAAAAAACATAGAGGAATCATTCTCATCATCTTACTAGTACATTGTACACCTGATATCATCCTAACAGTGGAATCATCACTCACTATCAAGTGAACCCAAGTATTGTTAAAAAAAATCATACTTTATTAGATTGATAAAAATTAATTAAAAGGCATAAATATATATGTACTTAACCTTTAACTTGTTGAAAAAAATCCTTTAACAAAAGTGAAAATCAAAACCCTTCTCCTAACAATAGTGAGGAAGCATCTCGATAGCCCATGAGGCACCAAAAGGCAATTTGGGAGAAACTAATGAAAGGTTTGAGAGTCAACCGAGCAGGAGGCAACTTGGCCATGGAGCTGGCTAGGTTGGCCTTTCTTTCTAGCACTTAGGCTATCTTTCTTCTCTCTTTTTCTTTTCTTTTTCCTTGCCTCCCATCTCTAGCTTTGACATACCCTTTTGGGTTTACCTTCCTTTTCATCGTACTTTAATTCCTCATCCATACTCCCTTATGCTATCTTCTGCCTTACCCTCTACTCGTTCCCTCCTAGCATGTACATTTTCACCTATTTTGTTCAAAAACTCCTTTTTAGTGTGCTTTTGTTGTGTCTCAAAGCTGAGCACAAGGTACCGAGTGCAGAGAGGAAGGGGAGAGAAAGGAGAGAGATACCGATAGTAGGGCTGGGAATCGGGTCAGGTTGGCCTTGACCCGCACTAAAATCAGGTTGGGTCATGACCCGACCCTATTTTTAAATAGGGTCAAAAATTCAAACCCTAACCCTACTTGAGTCAGGTCGGGTATGCAGGTAACCCTACTTTTTTTTGTTAGACTCGTATTATATACTTTCTTTTTACAAAGGCCAAACACAAAATAAATTTAAATACATTACAATATTAATTTGTAATGTCTAGTTCTTTGGCTGATTTGTGGCTGACACATTTTTGTAGTAGTCATCAACTAAGACCTTAGAAGTATAATGTTGCATTTCTTCCATTCTGAGAGAAGGATAACAAAACAGACCTTCAACATTTATTTACTCAATATCAGCCCACTTAGCTTTTGATAACTCACATACAAATATAAAATAGATTAAACATCATTTCTTTGATGGCCAGAGAAGATCATGCAATTCAACATGTCTTAATTCTAAAATTCATGTAATTGCTTCTCTATAGCTGCTCGTAGCCCCACCCTCCTCAGCAACTAGTGACACTTGTTTACAATTTTCCTCCTCCAAAAATTGTCCCTCATTGAGCTTTATCATCTGCCTCTCTAATTACATGTTCTTAACCTACTCCCTATTATGATTGTCAAGCCTTTCACATAGAGCTGAGTCTAGTGTGTATTATATCCTACCAAAGGAGAGAGGATAGGTAATGAATATAACAAAATATAACATTTTTATTCCAATCACTACACCTAAAAGAATAATAGACAGGAAATTAAACTATACAGAAATTAACCATACCTTAAAGATACCATCCTCTATTATCCCAACATAGATGCCTACCACAAAGCAAAATATATGTGACCATGCCTAAGCTCCAAACATCTTATTCATGCCTAATTTTGTGTTTAACCACCTCTGACACTAAACAAATACCATAATAATAATATAAATAAGTCTAATAAACCAATACCACAATAATAGGTTTTTTTATTACTTATAGTCGAGTAAAAGTTAGGTTGGCCTAGTTGTACGGGTTTGGTTCGACCTGACTCTAAATAAAAAATGGGTCAAGAACCTAAACCCACACCCTAACGCTACATTTAGTTGAGTCAAGTCAGGTGCAAGGTTAGACGGGTCGGGTTGGATTTTCCCAGCCCTAGCTAAGAGGGACAAGGGATAATTATTCACTATTAAATTGGGAGGTCTCATGGCCTTTAGATAGAGTTGGTGCCATCAAGGGCCCACCACTATTACATATGATCTCAGACGATAAAATAGCTACTAACCAAATAAAGCCCTACAAAAAATAATTAAAGGGCAAGGTAAGCATGTGGGCATTGGTACCAGAGACACAACTCTCCTTTTGTTCCCTCACAAAATCAAGTCCGGATTGCCTAGTCATACAACCAAGCTGGTTGTAGGCTCATCATCGGTTGTGTCCATTTTCAATAGTTAAATATCTCTTCCACGACTTTCATTAAAAAAAATGGACAGATGCCCGATAAAGAGCGTATGTCTAAAGCAATTACTCTCATCATCCAAATTCCAGCAAAATCTTGCTTTATTGGGGGCATGTGTTAAAGGATCAGACGTGGGGTGTGCCTTTGTTTCTTGTCTTTAGTTCCTGGGTTGAGGTCCCAATCACTAGAGAAAATATTATATACGGATAATATACCAACCTAGCATGCCTAGCACAAATAAGGATTTGATATATTACTGTATTCTTTAACATGATGACTATTTTTATAAAATTAATGAAAAAATAACTATTTTTATAAAGTTGATGAAAAAAAGCACAAACTAGTCACTTTATGATTGGAGATAGACGCCACGTCCTAAGCATGCCATATAGGTACCCTATATATACCTAATACTTTCTCCTAGTCGGTTCGCTCGACGGGTGCCTTCTCATATGGTTGTCTGCCGGTGTTACTCCCATCGAAATGCGTTCAAAGTCATCTCCGCCTGCAAGAGTTCAATATATGGTTTCGGCCTTCATTGGCCTCGTTCCATTAATTCCATGGAGGTGTGCTTGGATTGGTAATCGACATTTAGCCAATCCTTGAAGACAATTCATGTAGACTGCACTAGGTTCGTCACAACGTACTTGACAATATTCGTCTTGTTCTCGTGCCTACTATCCCAGTTATTTTGAGAGGATGTTTTTTCTTGGCGTAGTTGAGTGGTGTCTTTTGTGTTCATAGTTCAATGTGTACTGCTGCGTTTAGCACGTGTTCTTCTGTGCTGCAACTCTTTCAACTTCTCGTGGCTGCTTCTGATGCGTGTTTAAGAGGCTCCGTCTGTACATATTTTACGTTTAGTAGAAAAGACTTCCGTGCTGCAACTCTTTCAACTTCTCGTGGCTGTTTCTGCTGTATGCATAACAGGCTCCGTCTGTACATATTTTACGTTTAGTAGAAAAGACTTTGTGTGTGCCATAAAAAGGTTAACCTTACATACTATTTTTTTCTCCATTACAGATTAATCTGAATTTGGATTCATGATGGTGTTCAACCTTCTTTCTTGCACGCAAGTGAAGAACGTGAGATATCGCAAAAAAATGGTGCTTCCCCGTGCATGAAGATGAAAGAACAAAGTAATATGTGTCATGTATGATGTTCTCAATGATTTAAACAATTTTCTTGTAAAAGAATCATAAAATGACATTATTTTGGTGATAAGAAGTTGCAACAGAAAGACAATTTCATTACAAGTGGTTATGACGTTTCACAGCACACCATGATCCTCTGCACTAGTTGGAAACCATATATCACGAGGGTGTCCATGACATAGGATTTAAGATTTTATATCATTGCGATTCTTATGCTAAACTATATTTTGAGAAATTTCTCGTTTGGACCGAAGAGTGACTCACATTAACGAATCAATTTTAGATGGAATGGTTTGCAGGGAATCCTACTTTCTCTTCTCTCATCCATGCCATAAGATAGTAATCCCTTCATCCCACATTAATAGTTACCTCATTTTAAAAAACCATGCGAAGCTATTCTTGTGGGACTTATGGAGTAAACTCCCTCCGTCATACATTTGTAGCTACATTTGAAATAAATAATTTTTATTATAAAAAGGGAAAATAAGCTTATAATGATCTTTTTTAAGTACCTAATTACTTACACTAAATAAAATAAAACTATTAATTTGGGACTGATGGAGCATAATTTACCATTTTCTTAGGAAACATTTTTTCCCTTTTTTGTCAAGTCTTACAAGATTTGTTGGAAAGTGGGTTAAATATGGGCTAACCTCATTTTATGAGAAGGCTATGTAAATAAGCTTCTTGGGTATTGAGAGAGAATCTTACGTGTGAATAATTAAAGAGAGAATGAATAGTCTTACATTGCTTGGAAAATATAAATTGAGTTGGTATAAGTTTTACCTTTTGAGTTAGGCCCTTGGGCTACCCCACAATGGAAGATATACATGTTGAACTTATACACCTTTGTGGGCTAACCCACCCACATATTGCCACCATTTAGCTAGCTCAATTTACACACACGACCAATGAGGCTGGGTAAGGTTGGGTCAATAAAATAATTATTTTTTAGGACTAATTCTTTTAATTTTCTCTTAACAAAAAATAAGTACCATTTTTATTCTATAAAACACTAAAAAATTATTTTTTGCATTATCCTCAAATGGATTTTTCTTGTCATCTTTGTGAAAGTAATTACATTGTCATGATTTGCTACATATGTTTTTTAAAGGTATTTCTACAGTGTGTGGTAAATCGAAGTATCCTTGGAGATAAACATCTAAAAAGATGTTAAGTACCATTGGGAAGGTGTAAATATGTCTTAAGGATAAAGTATTCAAGGCTTAATTCAATCTTTACTTTTTGTAAGTTTTTAATCACAATTCCATCAAGGTACAAAATTAACAAGATTTACAAGTAAAAAATTTCTATTGTCATAAGCATCCACTTCTATCGCCATCAATGTCGCCACCACCACCTTAGTCGTCGCTACCTCTAAAAAGATCTAACAAAATTAGACATAATATAGCCTATTATTTTATAGGTTCACAATAAATTTATACTATGTGCATTTTACAATAAAACTATGTTGTGTGCAATACTACCTTCAGTAACATCAAGATGACCTATTTTGGCTGCGGTAAGGACTTCCAATAGCCATGGGTGGTGACTGTAGGCCACGACGGCTAGATTTTACCTTGATCAAGGCCATGGGCGCAAACAACCATCATGGTCAAGGGAGAGTTTTTAATACTCCCCTTTGACAATGAGGTTAGCATATGCATGAGAACTGTTCATCCACAAGATTAATGACGCATGTATTAATATACGTTAATGTTAGTGATGAACAGTAGGAAAAACACTTCCCATAGTCACACTAGCTAGATCTACAATGCTGGTTGCGACCTCACTAACTAAATCTGGTTAGTTGCAACCTCATTGGTCAGGGGTGGTCATGGTTACGCGGAGAGGATGAGCCGAGAGGGTTGTTGTTGTGATATCAATGACATGGTACACTTTGAAATTTTGAAGTGACTCGGAGGTTATGTTTTATCTAAATAATTATCCTAACTTATGTGTATAAGTGATGCTCTTGCACTATTCTTTAAATAATACTCAGAACTTATTAGGAAAAGCCACTTATATTTTCTTATTGTCCTTCACATATTACAAACTTGTGCTTATCCTAGCATTCCAATCAATATAGAGCCAAGTCTCCTAAAAAAACTCTCATCTTGAATACGTACTCTCTCCATCACATAATAAGTATCTAATTTAATTTTTTTAAATAAATTAAAATTACCAAATATTCTCTTTGTCTAAAATTAATAATTTTATTTAGTTTTTTAAATTATATTAAAATTTATTTATTTTAAATAACTAAATAAAATTATTAATATGGAACAGATGGAATGGAGTATAATGTTTACTATGCCACGGGGGAGTATTCTAGTGATTAGACAAAGATTTTGTACCCAAAATGATATTTTCACTCAACAACAAAACAAAAACACACATCTTTTTAAGCAATTCATCTTTTAGATATGTTTTAGTACTTATAGAATTTCTCTGGCCTTCACCGGCCACCTCTGTATATCATAATAGGAGAAATCTAGCCAGCGTTAGCTAGCAATCTGGGCATCAGATCATGACCAAGGGGCCAACTAGCATTACAGCACTGGCCGGGCAACCTCATCATAATATCTCTTTTGTAATAAAAATTCTTTCCTACAAAAATTTGTCAAGTGAGATACAATGCTGATCCTAAAGCAAGAGGGACCCACAATTTATATGGTTGTTTAGGAAAGAAGATGGATGGGGAACCTGACATTACTGGATCCAACGAAATTAGGCCTCAATTGAAGAGTGTGACCCAATATCTAATTTTAAATTTCTCAATTCCAATTGTCCATATAAGGATGGTCAAATTTTGTGGTTTCCCTAATTTGAACTCTTTCCAATATAAAATTAGAAAGGTTGATCCACATGTGAGCATGACTTTACCCTGCCAATAGCAAATACTCAATCTATCTTAAATTAATAGCTCTATTTAGTAAAATAATTTATTATATATTAATAACTTTATTTTATTCAATTTGAGTGGTTGAGTACTTAAAAGAGTATAACAAGCTTATTTTCTATTCTCTTAGATGTGAATTTTATTATTTACTAAAAATAATATTTTTTTAAATATAGCTACTAACATGGGACAAAAAGGAGCATATGAAAATTTGTGGAGAAATAGTACATCTGCGAGCTCATTGGCCCACTTGTCATATCCGTATTCAGGGCCGGTGAGTAGACATGGGCCCACGTCCACCCAAGCCCCATGCAACGAATGGGTTTGCGCTGACAGCAAGGGGGTGGATCAGCACACATGGAGCATGTCTCAAATTCTTCTCGTAAGCCAGTAAAAGCCTTGGAATGTGAAGGTTTTACTGGCAGAGCCACTATTCTCTCAATTGCAGTTCAGTGTACGCAACTAAAATGAGAAATGCAGGCACATTAGGCACCTTTAGGGGAGGGGGGAATTAGGATTTTGGGGTGCGCATATCTTCGAAGCGTATAAATAAAATATAGCTACACCCGATGATTGGGCCAATTGCCGTCAAACACATGCATCCATAACTTAGGCCACTACCATGCATCACGTATATTTTGCAGGTAGTTGATCCACAACTGTGGTAATCGACCAATCTTTCAAGAGCTTTAGCTCATTTATTTAATGTTGTATCTTGGCTTGGGTTATGTTCTTTTAAACTCATTTTTTTAATGTTGTATCTTAACTTGAGTTAGGTTAGGTTCCTTGGACCCACCCCCAGATAAAAACCAAGTTTCTTAGACCGAACTCAAAAATGAAAACTAAAATATGAAGCAAGTTTTTATCTTAGGTCAGGTTGATTCTAATTAAACCAAATTAACATTATATCAAGTTGGTTATACGCTGCTTAGAAACTCAGGTCGGTTCTTGAGTTTATTACACGCTAAACCTGACCTGACCTAACTTAAGATTTATCCAAATATTTTTTAAGACCTGACGCAACCCAACCCAAGTCACTTTTGGGTTTTTCCATCCAGAATGGGTAAGGTCCTCACCATATAATTGTTCACTGTTCGCTGTTTGTACACGCAAAAGTCACACGTAGATAGGCATCGGCCATTACTTTCCACACGACTAGAGAAGCCTCCAATCATTGGAACCCCAAACCCGGTAATAACGGTGTATACCGATCAACGGATTGAGGTCTATTCCACCATTTGAACCGGATGAAGTAAAATATATATAATGGAGCAAGACCACGCAAGGCTAAAAAACCGCAAGCAATATAAGCAGTAACGCCTATAAACCTCACCAACATGCAGTAGACACTACGAGGTAGCTTCCATACCTTTTTTAGCCAAAAAACAAAACACTAAGCTACTGCCCACGGAAAGTGCAAAAAGAAAGAGTGATCCACTTATCCGTTTCATGTACGCTAGTAACAAGAGCCTACTTCGTCCACAGCTTCATTCAGAGAGCAAAACCTAGAAGAAAAACCGCCCGGCACTCTAATACGATGAAGGTTATCAGATGAGGCAGGAGAATTGTCGGACGACAGCAGGACAACGAGCTGGGGCCTGGGCAACGTTTACTCGCATCTGAATGATCGCAACTCGCTAGAGGAGCAGTTCCACCTACAAACGAGGCCATGGCGTGTACTGTCAGTACCAGGAATTGAAGGGTTACTTGCCTTTTTGCAGATGTTCCAATGCAAATGGTTTTCAATAAATTGCTACGCACATACACATTTCCGCATTTTCATCATTATTGCGAAATGAAAACACACTACTCAACGGAGAGCATGTCGAACAAGCACAAAATGACACCTTTCTTCACCAACGGGGCAATTGCAAACGACCACACCAATGGTACCGGTTCAATAGCTCAGCTTGGACGGAAAACAATTGACACTAACGGTCAAGACTCTACATCCAAGACGTCAAAATTGCCACATGCCTAACCCAATAGTAATACCCTGACATTTTAGTTAATTGCATTTACATTTCTGAACGGCCTTGTTTTGTTTAGGAACTTGAGACTTCCTAAGATTAAATTCAACTGAATTTTTTGCTGAGCATTTAGCCATCCCTTATGGTATATACGTTTCTCTGTTCATCAGAGACATCGTCAGTTTTACGTCCTGACAACTACTAATATTAACCCTAACATATTTGTCCACTATGAGATAACGCACACGGGACCCCAGTAAAGTCTAAATTGTCAACCATTTAACTGCGGGAAATTACTCAAGATTGTTTGTTAAAAACCTATCAGTGGTGCACTCAAAAGTGACTACTTGAAAGAAAACATATATTTTCCCATCCGAACAGTTCTGTAAATCATGTTTACAATTCTTGCCTTAGACGAAAGGTAGACTACTTCTCCAGGATTCACCTTTGGTAACTGATGATTGCAAAAGCTAGGTTCAACTTTTCTCTACCTAGGTTGCAAGTTATCATGCTTCTATTTTTCAAAAGAAATACAGGAAAGATGTTAATCATGTCGTAGAAAGGGTGGAAATACTACAAGCCGCACATCAATTATTGTCATGCTTTGTTTTAGGCTCACGAAATAGAATGATAAGGCAATGTCTTGTCAACGGTCTGGTGAAGTAAATTCCTGCTGCTAATGGCAGATTTACCCCATATTGAATTAAAAAAAATTGATTTTCACAAGTGAATCAGGTGCAGTAAGATTTTGCACATCCTATTCACTGGCGAACCTAGCACACCACGTTAAAATTTAGAATGGTCCTTGAGATAAATGATTAAGACCACTTGGGTCCTTGTGAACTTCTAGCTGAATATGTGTCCAAATTCACACATTAATTCCAGTGGAATGGATAAACCAAGTGCTGCTTGCAAAGGGGATATCAATTGCCTACCAAGTGGTTGTTAACAGCGTTACTCTCTTACTTTTGACACGTTGGGGAAAATACTAAGCGTGTTTCACTGAGGTGGCTTGAATACCAAACCGTAATTGCTCACCCTTTATCTATTCTATGATTTCCATTGAAGCAATTATCTACCATCCACGTAATTATACAAAAGCTGTTAAGCAGAGCTAAGTAGTACAGGCAGAATCTTAAGTCTGCACAGTAAGAAAGGAACAAACACAACCATATAGACAAGCAATAAATAGACAAAAAATGAGATATTAATCATAATAATGAACATGAAATAGAAGAGAAATCTCCAGGTAACAGTTGCACCCCAAATCTGAGTTTTCACATCAAAGCTTTTCCAGTCAACAAATTTTTGGAAACTTAGTTCACTTTTTGACAAATGATAATTGCAGGGAAAAGAATACAATGCTAAAACAATTACACAAATTCAACACTCAACAGGCAATATAAACCAGAAAATCGATTTTACACGTTAATACAAAAAGATACAAACTGCAGGCTTTGTAAGGGTCAAGAAGATGTTTGATTCACTAGCATTATTGCGTTTTACCAATAAAATCCTTTATTTTCCAGCACATACAGTTTTCAAAGGCATTTTTTCAATAAAACCATAGGAAACACCTTATAGCTACTTATAAAGCATAACTACAATTGTCCGCATGACAGTCCCTAAAATACTCTGCAAGCTATAACTAGAACCTCTATAGCATTTTGATGTAACATATACTATCCGGTGATTGTTACATCTGTCCAACCTTCTCATGAGACATAAAAAGTCAAAACAGTTAGTGACATTTAAAATTTGGACCCATTGTTTGCCACTCAAAATTTACAAATGTTTTGATTATTTTAGTTTTCAGTTTTCTTAAAGTCCTAAAAAGCAAACCCATACAGCAGCTTTCTAATGTTGGAAAGGGTTTCAGCTCAGCAGTCAGAAATCATTGCTACTATAACCAAAAGTCACCTAAACCTATATGGACACTAAAAGATGTTCCCTGATGGTTGCTTATGTAATTTTAAGGAGATCCTCAAAGTTGTAAATGGCCAATACAATAACGAATTTTTCCATCCACAAACACACAATGTAACATAGACAATTCAGCCTTTTCTGATCAAAAGCTTGGGCAAAGTGAAATACCTGATTCACATGGTTATTGCTGATTATTAGACCCGTGCATTGCTTGAGCACTAGCTTGCTGCTGTTGTTGTTGTATTTGTAATAGGAGGCTGGCAGCGAATTGCAGGGTTGATTGGAATCGTTGGTTTTTATCCACATCGCTATCTGCTTGGCCCTGTCCAGATGCCGATACAGAAGGCTGAAGTTGCTGCGCACGATTGGATAACTCAGAACTTGTACTGTCATATACACCAAACTGAGGTTGAGTGCTCCCGCCCTGAAGCGCAACAGAAGTAACAGAAGGCATTGGTTGTTGTGAGACTGGGGAACGAAAAGCATCAAGCTGATATTGTTGAGCAGCTTGAGGGATGCCTAGCTGTGCTCCTTGATTATTCATTGGTGCCGAAGGAATGGCACCAGTTTGCTGCATGTGCAAAGCAGTTTCATGAACCTGTGGGCCAGCATTCAAAACAGCTTGTGTTGGATGTTCAGCAGCAAAAGCTGGCATCTGAGACAAAAGGGGGTTTTGTGTATTATACTGAAGCCCTAACTGTTGTGATACAAGACTTGAGTGCTCATCTTGCCTCCAGCCATGAGACTGGATAACCTTCTCATGTCCAGCAGCAGCAGGGTACGAAGGCAATGGAGGCCGGACAGAAGAGCCCATAGGTAACTGAGCACTTGTTGCTGGAGTTTGTGCATTGGATGGTATAAGAGCAGCTAAAGTGGCAATTAGTTCAGGTGTCAAGGAAACCCCAGCTTGAGATTGTCCAGCAGGAGCTCCACTTCCATACTCTATAGATCCAGGCTGCATTACCCGAGATTCATCAGCACTTGATAACATTGGTTTAGAACTTCCTATATGGGATGCTGAGTCATTATGCAATACCCTGCCGTAGTTCATTTGCAACCCATGATCTTCTCTTTGAACACTTAAACCGAAATCAGTTTGACCAGGTACAGGTGGCCTCTCCAGGTATTCTGAGTTTACAGCTGGAGACACTAGGCGCTGCTGTGTTTGGGCCAATGGCAATTTGAGAACCACACCATATAGACGTTCTGGACCAGACACGTTCAGAATTTTTGACAGAAAATCTGATGGCGGCACCAAAAAGAATGCTGTCCCATCATCAAATTTCGCAACACCAGCCCTATTCCTTGCACCAAGGTAACGTAGAAACTCTGTGTATGAAGCAAAATCCTCTTCGCTGTCCGGCAAGAAGTAAACAATGTCAAAACCAGTAGCTTCTGCATAGTGTTTTGTAAGCATATCCAGCCCTGTTTTCGCTGAGCAATTCACAATTTCAGGGCTGCAAAAGAGTAACTTTTCAATCAGTCATCATAAAAATAAAAAATAAAAAATAAAAAAATTATAGAGAAATGAACATGAAGACATTCTAGGACAGTAATCTTACAGCTGGTAGTCTATTCCTTTCCCAAAAGGTATGCATCGAGCATGACAAACAGGGCTACCACCTTTAGCAATAACTCCACGCCAACAGTAATCATTTTCAGGTAAGCTTTGATGATCACCATAAGTGGGACGGTCTAAACTGCGCCCTCTGCCAACTAGAGGGCTATCATGCATTTGAATTTGGACATTACTATCTGGTAAAGGGCCATCAAGCCTTGACCTCTTTGGCTCCCTTTGGAAAGAATTAGCATCATATCCTTCCCACGTTGGTCTTGCAGACGGCCGCATGCCTGGAGCTGGTAGTATACCTGAAGTAGGAGAAGATAGCCTCCTCCAATTTGGACCATTAAAATCATTGTACGACTCAGGGCCAGAATAATGTGGTTCAAAACCACGTGGACCAAAAGGCCTCATGTACGGCCCAGGCATGCCATTAGGAGGTGAAGGACCAGGGAAATTATTTGGACCCATTTGTCGAGGATGACCTAACATTTCCATGGAACTTGGGCCAAAGGGGTGCTCATTAAAATGCATATCAGGCCCTGAACCTCTCATTCCCGGATAGAAGGAAGGGTTATCCTTTCCAGGTGCAAAGTCACTGCTTGAGAACATAATATGTATCCTAGGGTCATTAAACAGCCGACCCTGTAAGCCTTCCTTAGCACGCCTAGCTTCATCAACACTTCGAAATTCTACAAACGCATAATGCCTTGAAGGGAAACTTTTGATTCTTTCAATCTCACCAAACAGAATCATGGCATTATGAAGCATTTTCTCATCAATCTGGACAGAGGGAGGATATCCTATCCACAATACATTGCTCGGCTGTCCTTCTCTTCGCCCTGCCGCTGATTGAGATGACTTTTGGAACATGAAATAAAAGGGGATAATAAAAATTTAGAACCTTTTTTTATTCTAATCTAAAATCTAAATTCAACTCCAAAAAACAATAATATCAATTTAAAAAGAAAAACTCTAAAAAGGGGAATAATGAAAGAAATTTAATCCATAGAAAGTGACTGGTCATAACTGACACCCATTCTGGGGAAATAACAATTAAATGGTTTTCTACAGTTAATAATTGAAATGCAAAAAACATATTGTAGCATATTAACTTGTAACTAGATGGGTTAATAAGTAGCTTTACCGATTGCCTCCATGCTGAATCAGATCCAGGGCCCCTTTTTGCTTGTCCATCCCTTGGGTCACGATAATCAGGCCAATTATCCTGCGAAATGAGAATGGCATCTCAGTTTAACAATATTGTATAAAGCAAACCTACTTTGATCAGAAGTAAAAAAATATCAAGAAGAAATCAACATAAAATAGCTAATTTTCAAATCCAGTAATGAAAAAGATATAAAAGCATGCATACTCGTCTCGAGGGCTGAGACCTCAAATAGTCCACCCTTATTGCCTCTCCATCTAACTGCTTTCCATTCATATTTTTTACAGCTGCAATGGCATCATCTAATTTATAATAGCTCACAATAGCAGTGTTGCGATCTCTAAAGAATCTTAAATCTTCAATTTTTCCAAATTTTTTAAACTCATCTTCAAGCTGCTCTTTGGTAACATTTGAGCCAATTGCGCCAATCCAAACATTTTTTCCAGGTTTAGACTGCAAAAATAAAATCAATGAAAGCCTTAATTGCACATTCATAATATTGTATTTTTTTTATGAAAAGGTGGTAACTACTTCAATAAACCTGCATAGCATTTCAGCCAAAGAAAATGCTACTAATATTTCAATAACTAATAACATTGATCTAGGAGAATCAAGACATAAATTCCATAAGAAGATGGAAAAATGGTCGTAGAAGGCATTGATATAGGTCACAGCATCCGTAGATCTTCAGAACCCTCCCTTAAAGACAAGAACTATCCAGAATACTACAAACCCTCCCTTAAAAGCATGAACTATCAGTACACACAACTCATTTCCAAAAATGCTCAAACAGATTGATGTTGTTCGGCCTACATTTTCTTTCAAGAGCAAATAAAAAAATTTAAACATAAGATCTAATTATACTTCTTATGTCATCTATAAACCATGTTCTCAAAACCACAAGTTTAAAGGTCAGGTCTCCATAGATCTAAATTCATGGGAACCTCTCAACAAGTAGAGCATTAAGCCTTCCATGTCAGCAAAAGCAAACTACAACACCTCATTCATAAACACTAAAAGGATAACCATTTGAAGCCCCCTTAGAAAGAGGAGAAATATGTGCCACGTCCTACAGGCACAAATGCCACTTAAATCCACTCATGATTTACCCAATAAAATTTCCCTGCCATTATCATACAACTACTTGTCCTCTAACCTTCATACAAAAAAGCATGATTTTGCAAGTCTGCAGTCACTCGAGAGTCCTGCTCTAATTATCGCACAATCATTCGCTCTATAAAAGTTCAGATGCTTTCAAAAATAACTTGGAAAAAGTGTGCTTTAACCCATGCGAGTGTTGTACCAACATTTTCTATGAAACAAGTAGCTTTCAATACCTACAACAGCATACTGAAAATATAATATCTCGATCATGTGTTACCAGAACTCAAGGACAGCCTGTTGCTTTGGTATTTCCAATTCCTAAGAAATTAGATTCACCTTATGGAAACACACCTAGTTGATAATAAATCTCACAATATGATAGCAAGCGTTGCCAAAACACACAAGTAGCTTTACTAGCACATTTTTTTTCTCACTCATATCTGTTCTCTTTGAACAATTTCCTCTTTACCAAGTCGAAAGAAAATACACTGAAAGATGAAAAACATCAACAAAAAAACAGCACAACCACCAGCAGAGAGATACAAGAAAATCAAAGACCAATATGCCAAGCGAAAGCACAAGATACTACCCTCCTTAATGATAAAGCAAACAAAACAGATATCTCACTTGCGCACCCAAACTCTTATGTCAGTCATTTATATGTAGTTGTCATAATCACACTGTTTACATGTTGATAAATAGTTGGGCAGTCATCGTGGAAAAATAATTTTTTTATCACAATTCTTACTTAACAACAACTGCCTTATGAGTGAAGCCAAAGTTGCTTCATCTAAGCAGGGCTCTGCGAGTACCCATATAGAGAATCTTTACCAAAATTCTTACCTGAAGCAAATATATTATGGGAGACTACATTATTTAGCATGCAAAAGCTAATTGTGTAACTCCATGCACCAGGCAAAAAAATAAGACTGGGGAAAACAAAGTTGCAAGTGAAAAACTGCTCCATAGTGATCTCTCTAAAAAAAAATAGCAATAAAAATACCACCATGGAATGAAATATCTCAGATATCATCATCATACACCTTAACCCAACTATTTGGAAATGAATATCTCTGAAATATCTGAGATATTTCAGAGATATATATGCGATATATGAGTATATGACCCTTCACTCATAAAAGACCACACCTTAGATATATCTTATATATCTGCAATATTGCAGATATATCTGAGATATTACCCCTGCCACTCCCTGTCAATTGTTTTTTCACCATCCTCGCACGTGGGTCCCATCATCCCATCCTTTATTCATAGGCCTCACTGATTCTGCCCTCTCTCCAATCACATTCCAGTGACATTCTGATTATGGTGATTGAGCACTTCAGCAAAGATTCCGGCAATTTCTCAGACAACAACAATCTTCTTGGGATGAAAGGTACATTTTTTTTCCTTTGTCTCTAGCCTCTTAGTCTTAGCTTTTACTAGGGTAGTTTCTGAGATATGTTCTCATCTCAAATGACCTCCATAAGAAATTTCGTTCTGTGCTCTGGACCTTCCAATTTGTTCCATCAAAAAAACTAACCTCAATAGTTTTTTAAGCCATAGCATCATATGGTGGTATGAGTATTTGAGTATTAGGGCTTTTAAATATATTAATATAAGCTTATATTAACAAGATAGATGTAAAAGCATCACTTTTGGGTAACCAATATTGATTTCCATAAATCTTCAATTAACTCATATATATATGCAATAATTCTTTATCTTTAGGTTACAGAGATATCTCCAATAACCGATCTTATAAAACTATGCCTAACACCCAGATGCAAAGCTCAAAAAGTGATATTGTTCTTTCTTTCTAATTGAATCTGTAAAATCCTCATCATTCTAATCATTCCTAATTTTCCTTTCACAAGTAAAAAAATGTCCCATTTGAATGAAAAACGCTTGCAAAACCACCCACTAAATGTGTCAAATCTGACCGTATGCAAATTAAAGAAACTCTAATTTCTAAATCATCTGGGCCATAATATTGACAATTATCAAGCTGCTTTGACAAATTCTTTTGTAAGGATACAATCATGTCAGCGCAGCAATTTGTAACAAATTGTGCAGTGCCCACTACAGGAATAAGCATTACTTTGTGAAGATGGGGTTTAACTAATCACTTTTTCGTACCAAAGATACATAAGGTCATGGTATTAATTTCGTTTCTACCTCATCATTTTATAAGAAATTGATATTATGAAAAAGTCAGTATCTAGAGCCACGGCGGTTGAATAATTCAATAAGGTGTTACCACAAGTTGAAGCTTAAAACGTGCGATCGAAGCCTTTTAATGTGCAATAGACAGACTGACAAGGAAGTGGAGCAGATTACTAATTCCAGAGAGGTGACACCACACATTATGCAAAAATCACCTATATCAGATGCGGTAGGAAAGTTGTGCAATAGACAGAGCGACAAGCAAGTGGAGCAGATTACTAGTTCCAGAGAGGTGACACCACACAGTAAGCAAAAATCACCTTTATCAGATGCGGTAGGAAGTTGAGAAATTTTCTTCTCTCTTCCTCTTTTTTATTCCATCTGCGTTTCTATATCTAAACTGCGAGTGCAAACATGGGAGGTGAGATAATCGTAAGAAAATCGCGTGCAAAGGGCAAGACGGCTATCTCAGATCCATTACACCAATTCTAGAACAAAGGAATCGATCGATCAACGTTGTGCAGATCGGGTGTAAACATTTCCATCTCCTACCGACAGACCGAGGACCTTAAGTGTAAAAAAATGTACTCCCGTTAGGATATTCTGCAGCTACTCTCTTCCTAGGGATAATAGATTCGATTCATCAAACGGGGTCAACTAAAGACGATTATGGTACTTTTTTCGTACAGAACAGGCCACATGCGTCGCCCTAGATCTATAACCTGAGAGACGTAGAGAAAGCAGACGTCTTTATCGTCAAGAACCATATATCTTCCCAAAATCATATCCGTTAAATTAGCACAAAAAAATATCTTATTACAAACCATCACAAAAACGATTAAATTATTACAATTAGAAAAACCTAGTGAAAGATGAGTACAAACCGGCCGGGAAAACTCGATCTTAATCGGACTTCCGAGGAGAACATGGCCCTGGAGGGCGTCTTTCGCGCTCTTCGCCTCGCCGGGATCCTTAAAATAGACAAACGCGAAGCTCCTGGACGAGTAGTTCGTGATGCAGTCGAGGGCCCCGTAGTCGCCGAAAAGCCCCATCAGATCGGAGTCGGTGGTGTCCGAGAAGAGGTTGCCGACCCAGAGGATGTGGGAAGGGACATCATCCTCTCCTCCATCCCCCGCGCCGCCCAACTTAGGGTTCTGGTCGGCCGACTTGCTCGGAGCCATGGCAGAACTCTAAAACCCCTAAGCCAAAAGGTGCGAACTTGGCAATTCGAAGCCGAACAAATTAGGGCAGCCGGAAGAGAGAAAAGAAGGCAACTTCTCGACGGAGAATCGAGAGATTTTCCAAATCAAAGGCAAGAATAACAGACGGGATGAGAGGAAGAAGAGGCGCGACAGGCGACACAAGGGTGCGGGTGCTCCGGCGACCGGAGAATTCGATGGATTTGAAGACGAAGAGCCTGAATGGGGGGAGGGAAGAGGGCTTATATAGTTAGGGGCCTTAGGGCAGAAATAAAATAATCCGATACGTTGCTCATCTTGGCGTTTTGTTTTGGATTTGAGAACCAGTGGCGGAAGAGGCGCCCGGGCCTTATCGGTTAATTGGGCCTTGTCGTGTAGCATCGTCGACTCGGCCCGGCCCACTAAACCAGCTCCGGCACAGAGCCCGCACTAGATGAGAAGTCTCCTGCCCGCCCACCCCAGCTGGGTAGACACTCCCACTATTAGGGAAGCGTTTTTTTTATTTTGCTTTGACAGTGAGCCAAGCGTAAGGAATGTAGTGGGAGCGTCCATTTTCAAAATAAACGACACACACTTTAATGTGCTAGCGTGTGCGTCATCCATCTTGAAAATGGACGCTCCCGCTGCGTTCCTTATGCTTGGTTCACGGTAGCCAAGGAACATGAAAAATGCTTCCTACTATTAGTGGGAGTGCGCACTTAGCGTCATATGCATATGCCCTACACATCTGGCACTAAGTGGGCACTCACACCGTGCTTGGTGGGAGTGCCCACCTAGCCGATCCAAACCCCTTTCTTTTCAGTTTGTCATTGTCTCAATCATAGTGCTCTGTAGCAGAACCAGTGGGTTCTCTTCAAAAGATAAGTCATGGACAATCTAGTTGTCATTTGACAACTCAGAGGGACATTCTTGATGATCATTCGGCAGCCTTACCCTTATCGTGATGTGGCTCGTATTGCCTATTTCCTTAGCCTAGGTTGAAGCATGGAAAGCCATATGTGTATCGGCTGACATTGATACTGTATGGGGGCGATATGGCCCTCACATAAATTTCCGATATGTGTCGGTCATATCCTGATACATATCGATACGCAAATATTTTATTATTTTAAAAAAATAAAAATCCTAAAAACAAAAACGCAACTCAATTCAAACCCAACCTCTTCAAACGTTTAAAGATCACAATGTTCTTATAATATTAAAAAAATTATATGAGATCAATACAAGTGGGTCAATACAATTTACATAATTATTTTTTTAATATATAGTGCTCCACAATTATGCATTTATTTAAATATCTAACATACGAGTTTCTCTATAATATTCCTGTGACTAATATTAATCATCTTATTTGGTTTCAAAATAAACTAATTTCATATAACTTAATATGGGACGGAGTGAGTAATAGTTTGTATGGGACGGAGGGAGAAATAGTGCATGGTTCTAAAATAAACTAATTTTAGAGCACAAGTTTAAGTTGATCTTGCGCTTCATGGTCTTATTATGCTTTAAAAGAAGTATTATAATGATATATTATTAATTATAAATTTTTTTCATGTATATCAAAGGGTTTATGCCCATTTCGGTGTATACTAAGTGTGTCATTGGTGTGTACCTGTATTCATGGTTATCGATATTGTCATCCGTACCGATATTACCTTCCATGGGTTGAAGGCGACTAATGGACCAGAGCTGGACTGGTTCAGTCCCACCAACGTGGTTATCTAATAAGAAAGAAAATGGTTCTTTTTGGCTGGTCTTAGTTCACAAGGGTTTTTCTTCCAAAAATAAAGAAAAGAAAAATTATAATAAAGGTTTGAAGGTCTAGATCTGACCAATTTAGAAGCAAATTGATCCTTTAAGCCATGTACATCTAAAAGAAGGGGAAAAAAAGCTTATGCTACTTTTTTTTCAAGTACCCAACTATTTAAATTGAAAAATATAGAGCTATTATCATGAAGCAAACTTATTTGCCAAATGGAGCTATTAATTTAAGACAGAGAAAATATTAAAGTAGTCAAAGTGCATGTGCATTAGGTGCTTGAAAATAGGTTCATGAAGGTCATGATTATTTTATCACTTTAAATAAATATTTACTAAACACCATGCCCCTTCCTTGCTCAACCTCTCTATAAAGGAAGTGTTTTTAATGTTCTACTCTGACAATAAGCCCAACATTTGGTATATTATGTGGGCCCTTTATCCATAAGCGTTAATGGTACAAGTGCTAAAGTGCACTAGCGTGTGCGCTGTCAATCTTAAATATTAAGGCTCACATGCATTCCTTATACTGAGCTCATTGTCAGAGGGGAACATGAAAAACTCTTCCCTCCATAAAAGTCGCCATCCTTCTATGCCTTTATGTCCATCACGTCTTGCTCTTCCTCTTTGCTCTTTGAGGATAGGTGCCTTCATTCCTGCTTGGTTGTCGTCAAGACCAAGACTTTTATGAATTTTTTATTTCAACCCACTTTCCTAAACAAGCCCGCTTCTTCCACTTTCAAATATTTGAACTTCCATATTAGGCTTGGTCTTCATTTGTGGGCTTATTGTAGGTCTCTAACTTTCTCAAAGTCTCCTTAATTTTTTTTATTGTAATATTTCTATACCACTTTTTCTACACTTAGAGGCCTTACACCACATGAAGAAAATTGAACCTCATATTATCAAGTGTGACTCATTTTTTCTATCTAAACAAAGGTTGTGTAAAATTATAAGGGTGAAGGTTTACCAACGGACAAAGTCACTTTAGAAAACCTCCCGGGTAAAAAAAAAGTTCTCACACACGTAGTATGTCTTATAACATCCCATGTAGTATGAATATTATTTTTTATTTTGTCCCCCTCCCCACATCCCTTACAATTTTTTTTTTGAAAATAAGTCCTTACCAATGGGCATTCCCCCTACATCTCACCCTTTGACCATTTTGGTAATGCCTTCTCTCCCACAAGCGACTCAGCGGAGAAATTCTCCTTGTGGAGAAATCTAGCCTTATTTATTTATTTGGTTGATTGAACAGATTCTTTTCTCCCTTCACCAACAAGTTTCCTTTTTTCCTTCGTATAAATCTCTCCTCTTCTATTCTAGTTTACAACCTTCTCAATTCTTTATTTTTGTATTAAAGATTATACTTATTGGAAGGGTAGTTTAGGACTTTTTATAAAATTCTTTCCCCCTTTTTCACTTTAATAATAGTATAAACTTTATGAAATTTATATAATTTCATCAAATTAAGTAATCTTCAATTAATTGGAGCTATGAAAAGCTCTCATTATATGCATACTATACATAGGGGTGTTAACAAGTGAGTATCATCGAGCTTTAGACTATTCGAACTTGAAACTTCAATTTTGAGGAATCGATTTTGAATCGAACTCGAGTCGCGTTGCTTTACCTTGTGATCATTGCTTAGTTTTATAATTTGTGACCTATAAGGATTTAGAGAAAAATAAATACTACAAATATAGTCAAAAATCGGTATAATATGTTAGTATTAGACAACTATAAACTAGTTTTAGTTGATTTTAATTTTGTCATTTAGACTATTAATATATGATAGAGGGAGAAAAGTTTTATAAAAAAATAGTTCTAGTTTTCACGAGACATACTCCATTCATCCCATATTAATAACTATATTTGTAAAAATATAATTTTTATTGAATGGTGAAACCTACATTTAAGAGAAAGGAAAATAAGCTTATATACTTTTTTTAAGTACCCAACCACTTAAATTGAACAAAATAAAGCTATTATTATGGGATAAACTTTTTCGCGAAAAGGAGCTATTCATGTGCGGCGGAGGGAATATTATCTATTTCCTATAACAAAAGGCAAGATACAATTGTATATGAAAAAAGTGATAATGATATATTTGATGAAAGGAGTTGAAACTTGAAAGACATGAAATCTATATATAGTGTGTAATATATGCATGTATATGTTTTAGAAAAATATTCTACATAATATAAGTTTAAGCTTTTCTTAAGCTTTGAGATCAAAATTTACAACATGGAGTAAGTACTTGGGATAAAAGTGAAGAGGGGAGTACTATCAAGTCTTTTGTAGTTCATACTTCATATGCAAGTGATTTAGGCCCTCTGTCTTGTTTTAATTATCTAATTTTAAAAAAATTCCAATGTCTCCCTCTGACCTAAATTAATAACTTCATTTAGCAAAAAAGTTTATTCCATATTAATTGCTCCATTTTATTCAATTTAAGTAGTTGAGTACTTTTATTGGATTTCACCGTTCAATAAAAGTTTCAATTTTTTCAAATGTATTTATTAATAGAATCCCATTTAAAAGCGACTCGACTCATATGAAGTACACACGCCCAATGTATCCTAGTAGTCCAATTAATATCCTACAACTTTTGATAAACTTGAGACATTTAACCATAGTTAACGGGTACCAATATAAGCCTCCCTAACTCGATCCTCCTTCCAGCCGCTCCCTCCAATAACGGGATCTCCCCCTCTGCCACCAATCCCCACCACCCACCATCGCTACGTCCTCCACCACTAACCCTTGTGGGTTCTCCATCATTGTCTACTTAGAAGACCTCATGTGCTCTCCTCTGTTAGGTCTGCCACCAGTGAGCTATCACTCGCTCCTCCGTAAGTCACCAGCCACAACCCATGTAAGGACTCTCATCTCTAAACCGGTTTTTGTTTTCTTTTAATTATCGGTTATTACTTGGTTAACTCATTTTCTTACTAATTCGGTGGTTTCGTAAATAAATAGTATTTATGATAGTTTTAATCAAAATCAACTTTTCAATTAGTAGTTTTAAGTGATTTTGAATCAAATGTGAATTTTTGAGATTTTTCTGAATTGTTACCATTTTTTAAAAATTAGGGTTTGGCGGGACCTCCTGTGGGCCCCACCGTCAAAATTTGGGTTTTTGGACATCAACACGAGACTTTACAAAAATTTTCATAATTTTTCCAAGTTTTATTAGTGCTCAAATAACTAAATTACCCATTTTAGCCTATTTTTCTATTCATACCCCACAACTTACCCATACACACCCCAAAACTTACTATAAAAGAGCAGACCTGAGCCATTCGCATTTTGGGAATAGGCTTAGAAGGAGAGGTCAGGCCTAATCCCCAATTAGGCCTGATTTGGAAGGTGTTTAAGGTAAGTCCATTCTAACTAAACACCAAATCCTAGCTTTCCTCTTAATCCTTTCTAAATCTACCATTTCCCCTTTGTTTTAATTCGTTTTTAAACATCAAAACTACTAATTTACATCTTTACTTCAAACCCTAGCTCTAAAAATCCGATTTTTTTGTTCAACAAGCCCTAGATCTAAGTTTTTAATTAGGATTTTATATGTTAAATCGGTTTTAATGGAGTTTAATTCAAACTCTATGTCTTTGTAAGGTTTTCAAGAAGGGTGACCATCAAATCCAAGCCTAATCAAGGGACAAGGTAATGGACTTTCGAAATTTTAATTTTTCTATGGTAAAACTCTTGATTTTGTGGTTTATTTTGAATGGGTTTACTTGTTTTAGTGCTTTAATGACATGATTAGTAAATGATAATCTTTAATCCCGATTTCATAGGGTTTTATTTTGTTATGATGTGGATTACTATTCTGGAAGTTATGGTGGATTTTTAATGGTGTTTACATTGTTAGATGGTGATTTTGAGTTTTATCAATGGATTTTCTATTTGAAAATTCGAAAAGAAGAAGAAGGTCGATTCTGCCTTGTTGGTGTTCAAACGACCCTTCTGGGCATTCGAACAGCAACATTGCCGGATCGACAGATTTCCTGTTTAGCCGATCGAACGGCCCTTCTGGGTGTTCGAATGGCTACACAACAGAATTTTGTTCTATTTGCATGATGTTTATTTCGGTGATTCCATTTTAACTTACCAATTTTATATGAATGTGGAGTATTTTGAGCTATATTATGCTACTGGAGAAGCATACCATTGAGGTTATGAAGTTGAGGTATAGATTTAAGAGATTTGTGGAATGACTTATGGTTTGTAGTATGACGTTGGAATTGTCATCTTGAAGTTATGAATGGTTGATTCTCTATGGTTAAACATATTTTCAGTAGGACTACAACCTATAAATGGACTGATTTGTCATGATAGAATGTGGTTAATTGATGTGTGAATGTTAGTGAATGTCATGGCTTAAGGATGAAGTGAATGATCTTATATGTGTTTAGCCATTGTAGTTGAGCTTTGATTTGAGTTATGATTTTAATGATTCTTCTTCGATGATTTCTGCTGGATTTCATTATTTGATATTAATTTACATGTGTAGTATGGTAGTGAGTTAATTTCAAGCATGTTAAAATGCATTGAGTGAAGTGCTTCTACTAGGTATACACACATGTGGGGATTAATGATGATGATAAAGCTTGATATTATGATTATGAATGATGCATTAGGGGCTGATGAGAGCACTTATCATGGATTATGATTCATGTATGTCTGCTCACGTATGTACCATGTTGCATGCATCACAAAAATAGATTTCCAATTGAGGCTTTATTGAGGTTAATCGAATTTGATCGATTGGATACAATGTGGTGAAATTGTGTGCCGGATTGATTGGTCGTGGATTAATCGAAACTTGATTGGTCCAAAAGGACATATTTTGATTTGAGTTCCTGTGTGGAACGAGTGCACTCCCCGGGTTGAGTCTAGAGAAATGGAATTATGTGGGGACGAGTTGTGTACTTGTCTTGCGGATTTTGAGATTATTATTATAAGTGTCATCTGGACCCTGAGAATTTAGTGTGGTATGTTGTGTGCACCCGCTACCACGTGTTCTAGGGTTCCCTGTGTGGGAACTCGGGCTCTCCCCTCCGCAGGAGATGTCCCTGGGCGAACACCCCTGCTCTAGATTCTCTGTGTGAGAATGAGACATCCTTGGCCAGGATCGTCTAGGGCAAGCAGCTTAGGGATTGACAACCCCGAACTTTCTTTAATTCTTGTGTGGAATTTTGGACCATGACACGCCTTCATGGCCTTGTCTATGTTCCCGTCTGTGTGACACTAAATTGTGATTACTCCTTGATGGAGGTTGACATGATGTGATGCATGATGGGATATGTATGTTAGAGATATATTTCATGCAGGTTGTTATGATGTGATGCATGATGGGATATGTATGTTAGAGATACATTTTATGCGGGTTGATATGATGTGATGCATGGTTGAATATGTATGCTAGAGATACATTTCATGCAGGTTGTTATGATGTGATGCATGATGGGATATGTATGTTAGAGATACATTTTATGCGGGTTGATATGATGTGATGCATGGTTGAATATGTATGCTAGAGATACATTTCATGCAGGTTGATATGATGTGATGCATGATTGGATTTGTATGTTAGAGATATATTTCATGCAGGTTGATATGATGTGAATGACACTATGTGGATTATACACTATGATGCAGGTTTAAGTGATGTGTATGTGTCATGCCCCGGCGATGCCCGACCCGAGCCGAACCCGGTCCAAGGGCCGGTCAAGCGCGAGGGGGCGACGAAGGGAAATTGAGAAAATGATTTAGCGGAAGACTTAACCCTAACCACGGGCGATTTAACAAAATTAAGGAGTACGCACAATCCTTTGAGAAAGAGTAAATAAGAAGGAAAGAAAGATAGTTGCTTATCACAAAGTAAACAACTAATTTCAACCCACATGCTTAGTTAACTAAAGCCCACACTGGCTCAAAATAAGTCTTAAGCAAACATAACTGTAAAATGTGACATAAATCCAAAACAAAGAACCCTACACAAAGGTTCTAAACATAAAGCATAAAATCAAAGGAAATAAGTCACACAACGATCTCCATGATTATATCCAAGTCATCTCCGACCTTTCCTCAAAGAGGAGATCCTGTCTGTCTGTGTGTCGCACCACGTAGCCCTAAAACAAAACACAAGAAAGAGTGGTGAGTTTAACAAACTCAACAATGGTTTTTAATATCACTATCAGCATCGAAAATACGATAGCATAGCAATATGATCATTCAAATCAAAGATTTACATGGTGCATCATTTTCTGATCACGCATACACATCACCTAAAACTGCATCATAGTGCATAATCCACATAATTTCATTCTCATCATAACACCCTGCATGAAATGTATCTCTAACATACATATTCCATCATACATCATACTATAATCAACCTGCATGAATGTATCTCTAACATACATATTCCATCATGCATCATATCACAATCAACCTGCATGGATGTATCTCTAACATACATATTCCATCATGCATCACATCATAACAACCTGCATGAATGTATCTCTAACATACATATTTTATCGTGCATCATATCACAATCAACCTGCATGGATGTATCTCTAACATACATATTCCATCATGCATCACATCATAACAACCTGCATGAATGTATCTCTAACATACATATTTCATCCTGCATCATATCATAATCAACCTCCATCAAGGAGTAATCACAAGTTGGTGTCACACAGACAGGACATAGACAAGGCCACGAAGGCGTGTCATGGTCCAAAATTCTACACAAGAATTCAAGAAAGATCGGGGTTGTCAGTCCCTAAAGACTACTCGCCCTCGATGATCCTGGCCAAGGATGTCCCATTCTCACACAGAGAATCTAGAGCAGGGGTGTTCGCCCAAGGACATCTCCTGCGGTGGAGAGAGAGCCTGAATTCCCACACAGGGAACCCTAGAACACGTGGTAGCGGGTGCACACGACATACCATACTGGATTCTTAGGGTCCAGATGACACTCATAATAACATTCTCACAATCCGCAATACAAGTACACAACTCGTCTCCACATAATTCCATTTAATTAGACTCAACCCGGGGAGTGCACTCGTTCTACACAGGAACTCAAATCAAAACATGTCCTTTTGGACCAATCAAGTTTCGATTAATCTATGACCGATCAATCCGGCACACAATTTCACCACATTGTATCCAATCGATCAAATTCGATTAACCTCGATAAAGCCTCAATTGGAAATCCATTTTCATGATGCATGCAACATGGTACATACGTGGGCAGACATACATGAATCATAATCCATGATAAGCGCTCTCATCAGCCCCTAATGTATCATTCATAATCATAATATCAAGCTTCAACATCATCATTAAACCCCACATGTGTGTGTACCTAGTGGAAGCATTTCACACAATGCATGCCAACATGCTTGAAATTAAACTCACTACCACACTACACATGTGAATTACCCTCTAAACATGAATTCCAGCGGAAATCATAGGAGAAGAAACGTTGAAATCATAACTCAAATCAAAACTCAACCACAAAGGCTACACACATATAAGATCATTCATTTCATCCTTGAGTCATGACATTTACCAACATCCACACATCAACTAACTACATTCTATCATGACAAATCAGTCCATTAATAGGTTGTAGTCTTACTGAAAATATGCTTAACCAAAGGGAATCAACCATTCATAATTTCAAGATGACAATTCCAACATCATGCTACAAAACATAAGTCATTCCACAAATCTCTAAGCATATATCTCAACTCCATAACCTCAATAGCATGCCTTTTCAGTAGCATAATATAGCTTAAAATACTCCACATTCATATGAAATTGGCAAGCTAAAGTGAAATCATCGCAATAAACATCATGCATTAGAACACAATTCTGCTGTGTAGCCGTTCGAACGCCCTTCAGGCCGTTTGATCGGCTAAACGGGAAAATTTTAAATTCACAGTTTGGCCATTCGAATGCCCAGCAGGCTGTTCAATCGGTTGAACTGAAAATCTGTAAATCCAATAATGTTGCCGTTAGAACGCCCAGAAAGGCCGTTCGAACGCCCAGAAAGGCCGTTCGAACGCCAACAAGGCAGAACTGACCATCTTCTTCATTTCGCAATTTCAAACCGAAACACTATTGATAACACTTCAAATCATCATCTAACACCCTAATTATCATTAAAAGTCCTTCATGACTTTCAGAATGTTAAACCATATCATAATAAGGCAAAACCCTATAAAATCGGGATTAAAGCTTACCATTTTCTAATCATGCCATTAACACACCAAATCAAGCAACTCCATTCAAAATAAGCCAAAAATCAAGAGTTTTATCATGGATAAACTGAAATTTCAAAAGTCCATTACCTTATCACTTGATTAAGGTCAGATTTGATGGTCACCCTTCTTGAAAACCTTACAAAAACATAGTGTTTGAATTAAACTCCATTAAAAATTGATTTACCAAAGAAATCCCTAATTAAAACTTAGATCGAAGGCTTGTTGAACATAAAAATCGAATTTTGAAATCTAGGGTTTGTAGTAAAATACAAATCAGTAGTTTTTGATGTCCAAAAATAAATTGAAACAAAGGGGAAATGGTAGATTTAGAATAGATTAAGAAGAAAGCTAGGGTTTAGTGCTTAATTAGAGTAGGCTTACCTTAAACACCTTCTAATCCGGGCCTAATTGGGGATTAGGCCTGACCTCTCCTCCTTAGCCTATTCCCAAAAATGGAAATGGCTCAGGTTTGACCTTTTATAGTAAGGGTTGGGGTATGTATGGGTAAGTTATGGGGTGTAAATAGGAAAAGTAGGCTAAAAATGGGTATTTTACAAATTTGAGCACTAATTAAGTCTAAAAAAATTATGAAAATTTTTATATGACATTAAGTAGATATTTGGGTTCATTTGACACAAAAACCAAAATTTCAGCGATGGGGCCCACAGGGGTCCTGCCAAAACCCTAATTTTTGGAAAATAGTAAAAATTCAAAAAAATCCCAAAAATTCACATTTGTCAAAAAATCACTTAAACCACTAATCTTAAAGTTGATTTTGGTTAAAACCATCATAAACACTATTTATTTATGAAATCACCGAATAAATCAGAAAATACGTTAATCTCACGATAACCGATAATTAAAGAAAACCAAAAACTGGTTTAGAGATGAGGGTCCTTACAGTATGTGTAATTAGAAAATGATACATCTCGTCAATCTTAGATCTGAATGATTTTATTGCTATGCTATCGTATTTCTGATGATGATAATTATATTAAAAACCATTGTTGAGTTTGTTAAACTCACCCCTCTTTCTTCTGTTTTTGCTTCGGGGCTACGTGGTGCGACACGCAGACAGACAGGATCTCCTCTTTGAGAAAAGATAAGAGATGACTTGGATGTTTTCGTGGAGACTCTTATGTGACTTATTTTCCTTGGTTTATGCTTTATGTTTAGAACCTTTGTGTAGGGTTTTCTGTTGGATTTTTTATGCTACTTTATATAGTTGTGTTTGCTTAAGACCTATTTTGAGCCAGTGTGGGCTATGGTTGACTAAGCATGTGGGTTTGAGACTAGTTGTTTACTTTGTATTAAGCAACTCTCTTTCTCTTCTTCTTGTTTACTCTTGCTCAAAGGAATGTACGTACTCTGTAATTCTGTTAGATGACCTATGGTTAGGGTTAAGTCTTCCGCTAAACCGTATCTCAATTTTTCCTCGTCGCCCCTGCGCGCTTAACTGGCCCTTGGACCGGGTTCGGCTCGGGTCGGGCATCGCCGGGGCGTGACAACCCCCGTCACTCAAATACTTTGTTGTAAATTAAACCCCTACTTTTGGGGATACTTTTGGAGATCTATCACTCTCCAAAAATCGCTGCAATGGCAATCAACTCACTATGAAGTCAAACTTCTCCACACCAATGGAGCTTCTCCCTCTATCAACCGCCTATTTCCTCTCCAGCGAGGCTCCCTCTGTGGCCTCCTCTCGTTCCTCTTTCAGACTTTCCTTCTTCGCGAACTTCCTATCTTGAAGGAATAGACTTGAATGGCAGAGAGCTCACTCTCACTAATTGCTTCCCCTTTGGGCCCCTGAATCAGTGCTCTTGAATTGCATTCCCAAGTCGTCTGTTTAGTGTCGGCTTGAGGAAGATGCTTTGGATTGTTCGCCGTGAGAGTCGGAGTGCGTCGACGTGATCAACATCAAGAGTAGGAAGGATGTCATGATTGATTTTTGCCTTGAGTCCTCGTTTGCTTGGTGCTTCCTGAAATTCTAGTCATTCAGTCTAGCTCGCCTCCTTGCTTTGGATTTAATGCTTTGGAAATATCTTATTTTTTACAAATTTGATGTTAGTTAATGTGAATTTTCTTGAAGTCATGAACTAGTTTCTAAGGAGCGCTCTCAATGATCAACTTCAATGTCAGGACTATATATATGAGAGATTCTCAAAGAGTTTAGTTGCTGCAGAGGTCTCCAGGAGAAGGTCCTCCCCTTTTCAAATTCTAAATTTTGTTTCTTTTACAATGCCAAACTCCAAGACAGTGATGTTAATTTTATTTTATTTGGCAATGCTCATTGGCTTTAATTATTGCTATAAATCTTCTAATCAGTTATTGATGCATACACTTTTTTGGAGAGTATGTAGCTTTTGATCACTTTATAAAGCAATAAAAATTATAGCAAAAAATTTATTTTCAAGATATGGTCCTCAGGAATGTGGAAGTTCCACACTTGACACATCTGAGTAGCCGAGTAGTTATTCTTTTTTGTGCATTACTTACCTTGTCTCTTTATCTATCACCCGCTCCTCCTTTTTATTTATTTATTGCTTTTTCAAAAGACCTGCATGGGCTTGTTTCAATTCCAATGTTGTGGTTATAACTATTGTCACATGTTGGTTTTCCACTTGGCTTTATATGTATTTCCCTATTGTAGAAGTTTGGCAATTAAATGTGCTTTTTCGTAAATTGAAAAGATTGGATAGTATAAAATGTAACAAATATTGTAACACTTAACAAGTAGTTTTGGTTAATTTCTTTATTATCCGTTCTGATGTATATTGCAAAAAAAGCTATTCTACTGTCAATTTTTTATCCTTTTGTATATGGACCACATCAGAGAGAGAGAGTAAAATAAGAACTTGCTAGTAGTTCATGTAATTTTGGGTGTTAGGCTGTGTTAGCAGTGCACCTCAAAGCTAATTCATTGTTTCTTGCTTTTATTGCAGGTTGTGACTACTGGATACGTCTATGATCATGTTCCAGCATCAGAGCTTCTCAATGCAGTAAAAGGAATAGCTGGATTGGTCATTGTTGTTGTGAAGCCTTTTAGCTTTAAAGGTCAAAGATGGAAGCAAGAGGTACAAGGTTTATGATAACTAAATCCAAATTGATCTTGGCAAGGTTGGCTAAAATGGACTTGAATTTACACCAGTATTAAGTAGACAAGAATAGATCAGAGGGAGAAATTTTCAGCTTATTGTTGAACATGAATGATGGCTGAAAATAAATGGACTTTGAACCCCTGATATTCCAACATTGTTTGTGATCTTTTTTAGTGATCCATGAATTAAAGAACTTTTACCATAAAGTTGTTCAATGAAATGCTTGGTACTTACCAATGATATGTTTGTGGTCTCTAGCTCTTACTGTAATTTCTTACATTGCATCAAGATTTAGTATTTCTGCTTTATTGGTTAAGGAAATATGAAAAATAATTTGGTTACTTGGTCATTTGTCATAGAAATTTTCTTGTGGGCTAAAAACTTAGTTGAATGAAATGCATGAGATATGTACTTGCCTCCTATCAATAAAGGGGTATCTAGTTTATATGGCTTGAGATATGACATATTATATGTTGCTGATTTAAGCATTGCTGATTTTGTAGTGTCTGATTGGCAATTTCAATTACAGCCAAGTGGTGGTCAGAAGAGGAATGTTGTGAATGTATAAAGTTTGCTGAGAAAGAGGATTCTACCTCTTGGCCATAGCTCAGATTTTGTTTTAAGTAGTGGATCATAATGCCTCCGATGGTTGACTTCTAATGACAATTGGGAGGAATTGAACATTATGCTCTCTTATAACAAGTTCACGTAAGAGTTCTTATATTCCTTTTTTGGAATGTAAATTTTGTAAATGCAAACGCTTCTATTAAGGTTCATGCAATATGTTATAGGTACCTTTCCAATGTGGACTATAAAACCCTTCACTGATTAAATTCATCTAGTTCTATTTCTTGTTAGCTATTTGTATGTGTTGCTTTCATCGAGGAAATTTGTAGATAATTATCCTAAAATTTGAGTATCGATTTTGCATAAAACTGCCATGAGATCTTCAAAAACCAAAATACAAATTGGGTTTATGAAAAGATTAATCCAATCATGGCACGAGTGACAGTGTACATGAAGTTCAAGCAACTGATAAAGAAAAAATTCATATTTTTTACAAGGGTAAAAGTTAGAGAAACAACTACAAAATCTTGTTTTGCCAAGAAAATGTTCTACTTGATCCTTGTGTTTCCCCATTTTTGAGGGCCCACTTTCAACCCGATTAGGTCCCAACTTCCATGGATAACGATGGTTCTTAATAGTTCAAAAATACATGCATATCATTTTATTTGCTTATACAAGTCCTCAACAATAACTCCACCGATAATCTTTCCGCTATCAAGATCCTCATAGGCTTTGCTAGCTTCCTCCAATTTACATTTACTTGAAACATAAGCATTAAGATTAAAGAAACCAGTCTCGACAAGCTTAATCACTTGGGGGAGAGCTTGTCTTGCTCGAGCCCCATATATGCCTATAATTTTCACCTTCATAACAAGCATAAATCAGACATGTAAGCAACTTCATAATACTGAACACATTGTATTCATACATGCCTATAGACTAGTCGCTTAATGTCTACTTCACCAACAATAGTAGATGCAACAAGCCCTAGCATCACAACCTTTCACCATCTCGTACACTTTGAGCACACTGTGAGAAGGTTATATGTTTTCCAAATGCTTCCACAACAACATTAGAGACCCCTTCCTCCTATTATTTTTCATCAACAATTGGATGGAACTAATTGTTAAACAAGCAATTACATGAGATGCAAGGCACATAATCTTGAGATTTATATAATGCATATACTAATTGTTTGTAAGATTTTTGAAGGCCTAATAAAATAAAAGTAGAGAGAGAGAGCCTATCATTCATACTTTGATAACAAAACACTGCTTTTTGCTAAAGACATCATAGAAGTATTGTCTTATAACTAGAACTATAAACTGCCTAAATATAACTAGCACTGTATAGGGCTCAACAAAAAGGAAAATATTCTTTTTTAAAAATAATTTCCCGTTTATCAATAAATATGCATGATATACTTAACAAAGAATGCATGTTCCAGATGTATTACATAATATTACAACCTACCTCTTCCAATAGTGTTTGGCTAGAGTTTATTCTTAAAAATTAATGCTTTGGTGGTACCTATGGGAGGTATTTTTGAGAGAAGAGCCACTTCAACTGTCATACATAAAAAACATGAACACATAAGAAAATCCAAAAGATTGAAAAGAATTTTGGTTTTATATGTGGAAAATAGTGAAGAAGACTCAAATTGTATGTCAAAATCTTCGTGAGCTAATAGGATTTTTAGTGGGTAAAATTGACAAAAGGGTCAGAAATAGCCTTTATTTTAAGGTGATTGTAACTAAAGCTCAACCTACCATAACTAGTGAAGAGTAAGTTTATTTGTCAATAAATTAGATCACAAGTCTAAACCCCAAGATGAGTGCAACATAATGCAAGGCAACTAATACAAATAACAACACACTAAAATGATGAGATTTTAACCATCATTAAAGAAAAATTCCATGTAAATATTACTCCCTCCATCCTATATTAATAGCTCCATTTAGTTTTTCAAAATAAACTAAAAATAGTGCATTTTGAAAAACTAAATGGAGCTAATAATATGGGACTAAGAGAGTACTATATAATGACATCTTATCCGTTGTTCTTTTAAACCATATCCTTTCTTTTAAAGTTGCCCGTTCCCCTTTGGAACCTTGCATTTAGTGTTTACATATGACAAAATTTCTTTTTTAAAATTGCTTATCAAGAGCAGTGTTCCATTTTATCTTATCCAATTCTTGATCAAAAACACCTAAAGTGTCTTAGTGTCATCATTTTTGTGATGCTGGCAAGTCTATCAACACAACAAGTGGATTTGTAAATTTCAATTATAATGAGAACTCCCCCTTGGAACTTGCTGTTAGCTTGTGCGCCTTATCTGTAACGCCCGAGATTTTTCACACATTTTCCTTAAAATTCACGAAATTTTTTTTCAATATAACGTCTGTAAATCGGAGGAAAAATGATGAAACCAAAACATGATAAAACAGTTTATAATTTAAAACATCATACGGTTAAACATCATACTGCCAAATCAAATATCCTCAGGCGCTACTCGAAAACACACGTACGAATAAATTTATGCTATGATCATAGACTTTTTAAATACAAATCACTCCCGGGCATCCCTGAGTACAAGTCCCATAACAGTCCACAGACTGATCCAAACAAAAGTCCAGAATAAACATCTTAAAGTCTCATCTCACTCAATACAGGAGATCGTGGCACAAAATACTCGCAGTGAGTAAAGCAGATACCTGAGTCAACGGGAATCAATCCACCGCTGAAACGAGCGTCCATCACCAGGAGCTCTCCGCACAACCTGCAAAACCTCCCGTACAACGGGGCTACAAGTAGTAGGGTGAGTATTTTCATACTCAGTAGGAAAATACCCAGTAGGGGAAATCCCAAACGGTGAACTCCATAAGTTCATAATCACATGCGACATGCAACTCAAACATGAAGCAGTCAACATAACATAATCATATCGTGCACATACGCATACGATCATATCAAAGGCACCATCGTGCCACAAACATACCAAAGGCACCATCGTGCCAAAATCATACCAAAGGCACCAACGTGCCAAAGCATACTATTCAATCAACTTACACAAACACCCTTATCCAGGGTCATACAACTTACTCGTACCACCGTACGCATACGCATACAACATACGCATACTTGTACGACCTTATTCGTACAATCATATGCTCGCTCATACAGCTTACCCATACATGTACGACCTTACTCGTACAATCAGACTCTTACGACCTCACTCGCATACCGCACAAAATCATACTTACTGTCTTACTCAGAAACATATTCTCACAATCGTACTCATACTCTTACAGTCGTGCTCATACTCATACGCTTACAGTCTTACTCATACTCATACGCTTACAGTCTTGCTCATACTCATACACTTACAGTCCTGCTCATACACATACAGTCGTACTCACACTCATACAGTCGTACTCATAATCGTACACATATCAACGACCACTGAAGCTCATTACAACTAATAAGCTCCAGCGTCGAAAAGGAAAAGAATGCCCTTTGGGGCAACACCTTAACCTCCGGGGAGTGACTAGACGCCATGGACTTTTCCGAAGGTAAGGCACACCAATGCTCATGGGGCACTGGATCAAACAGGTAAGAGTAGATCCATGATACTACTTACCTGAGCGCGCAAACATAAACACCCACACATAAGGGGTCATACAGTTGCCCACCATAATGGGTCTTATAGTGCCATAGAATCGCCCACCATAATGGGTCTTATAGTGCCAAAGAATTGCCCACCATAATGGGTCTTATAGTGCCATTGCCACTCTTGGGCAGAAAACATACAGTGCCACTTGGGCAGAAACGTACAGTGCCACTCTTGGGCAGAAACATACTACGCTCTTAACAGAGCATCAAACGTCTGGGCTTACACAGGACACAGACCAAATCAGAAACATACGTCACTCTCAATAGAGCATCAAACGTCTGGGCTTCATACAACACGCAGACAAACTCAGAAACGTACATCGCTCTCAACAGAGCATCAAACGTCTGGGCTTATACAGCACGCAGACCAAATCAGAAACAACGTCGCTCTCAGCATAGCATCAGACGTCCGGTGCTCTACATAGCACACAGACAACATCCCGCAGGATAAACACCATGGCAAGACATGATAAACGCTCGGCCAACTCATCAGCGGCCAGCTCAAACACGGAACTTAATCCGTCGAACCCTCAGGTCTCAAACTTACAACGCTATCATTAGTTGTGCTTATAATTCAAGTTTGAATTAAGTATATTATGTGGTACAATTATGCTACACAACTCATAGTCCTCGACTAGTCAAACTGAAGCTGAGCCCAATCGAAACCCCAGTTCGTCAGGGCAGCAGACTTCACTTACCCGTCCACATCATGGACAAAACTCATCGTACACCAAACCCTTACAGTCTTACATACTTCGCCATCCATCTTATGGCCAAATCAGCTTACATTGACATCCTCAAATAACGCTCCTCAGAGCCAACCCAGTTGTCGCCCTCTTACTTATATCTCACTTATTATACTTACTTTTCACTTCATAATCTGTACGTTATGCTTGTACAATTATGAACACTCTTACTGTCTGACAAATGCCCAACATACAATCCACCCCAAACTGATCCATTCTAATCCTTGCCCGTCATACTCATATCCTCTGTCATACGCTTACACAACTGCATCCAAATTCAGACAGAGCTTCTGTCACCTCTTACTGTCCATCGCCCATATCTCTGCCCACAAACACATACGCACATCCAAAGCATAGGCAAAATGCTATCATACATACGTATGTCCCACACATATGTACAACATACACATACGGTCATACATACATAACTTACAAACATGCATGCTAGCCATCACTAGCACATGCATACACACGTCAAACGTGCACGCTAGCCATCACTAGCATATGCATACATTCACACATACATCAAACATGCACGCTAGCCGTCACTAGCACATGCATACATCAAATGTACACGCTAGTCATCTCTAGCACGTGCACACACACATTCATACATACTTCAAACATGCACGCTAGCCATCACTAGCACGTGCATAACCCATACATAGCATACTGACATATTTGCTAGCCATCGCCAGCGCATACATAATCCACATCCATAAAACGTGCATACATCTCATGCATATCAATCATGCCATACAATCATGCTTACACGCACATCATGCAATCGGATCGTTACTTAACATCCAAGCATGGAATCATACAATCCTAGCATGCTGCTACTCATTCAAAGCATGCTTCATGAATTTACGAGTTCAAAGCTCCCCTACCTCGTAATCATGACGTTCGATGGCGAGCACACGATGGTAGCGGCGTCGACGGCGGAGTTGGCGGTCAAAACCGTTGCCTGGCTGAGAGAGCTGCTGTCCCGAGGATTTTAGGATGCGCCGGAACTAATCACGGCCAAACAAAGTGTCAGAACTCAATGCGGTAAAACCCGCGATCCACGGCGGCACACTAGGGCGGCCGGGAGAAATATCGTGCCAACATAAGTGGCGGTGCGACCAGATGTCGAGGGTGTACACTGAAGATCGGCCGGTGGCTAAGACGTGCTCAGCCGGCCACAAAGACGTCGAAATCGGCCGTGGACAGCACCCAACGGCAATGATTCCGGTCAACAAAGGCCCACATATGGGCGGAGAGCGTGGGGCAACGCTCGAGAATCAAAGGAGAGGTGGAGGACGGCTCTAGTGGTCAACTCCACTCGGTGGCAAAGCCATCCGATGGTTAGGCGGCACGAATGCGGCGCCTAAACCCAGAAGTACACGCGTGGCCACATGCGCACGCGGCCCAAAGGGCGGGGGAGAGGGCTGAAAGGAGGCAACTCATGGCCCACAAAAGCCAACAGGGCTAAAGCCCTTAGCGGTGGCCAATCTAAGTAGTGACATCGCCGATCGCCACCCAGAACCAAAACCCATGGTGCGGGCGGTTGTGCATCTCGCACGACAGAGAGCAGGGGGAGGGTTCACGGTCGAGCAAAGGCTATGAGGCCGTCACTGGCCAAGGCCTGAGCAGGTGAACTCGTCCACCTTCTGTCAAGGTAAGACATACAATCTCTTGCCCGAGGCCGTCCGGTACCGACGGTGTAAAATGGGCAAGAGGGGTCAACGGCACACATGCCGGTAAGGCGGACTAGCTGCGGCTACGGGCCGCAAGGCTGAACAAGACCTAGAGGGTGGCCCACTGGTGTCACCGGGCTGGGGCGGAGCCAAACTACGGTCCGCTAAATCAAATCCGGCGTTCGACTGATAACGTCAGTCACCACGTCCAAAATGGGCGTAGGCCAAAACTAGGGGACGACCGGGGAAAACCCATAAGGGCGGAGCGGCCATGGGGGCGGCGGCTGAATCGGGCACGGAGGTGTAGTCCACTGCCTTCGCCGGAGCAAGGCGGGACTGGGGGAAGGCCGAATCGGCCACAGATCACCGCCGGCGGCCACTGTTTGCCCAAACAGTCCGTCGGCGGAACAGTGAACAGAGGGAGGAAGAGGATGGGGCGGCGGTGCCGAGGCCCACCGGGCCGGGAGGAGGGGTTCCTCACCGTCGCCGGCCCAGGACGAAGCCGTGGCCGGCCGGTCGGGCCGTGCCGGCCCGTGGCGGCGGTGGAACAGCGTGAACCAGTGGGGGCGGAAAACAGGGCAGCAGAGAGAGGGAGCGGGACGGTTGAGCTGGGGCCGTCCGGGGCCGTGGGGAGTGGCCTCCCGCCATCGCCGGCCCATGGCGGAGCCGTGGGCGGCCGGCCGGCCCTCGCCGGCCTACGGCGGCGGTGGAATCCAAAAACACAGTAAAAGGGCGGCTAACCGGGAAAAGTAGGGGCGAACGGCGGAGCGGCCGTGGGGCCGGGACGGCGGCTCCCCTGCCGTCGCACGGCCAGGGCGGAGCCGGCGCGGCGGTCCAGCGGCCTGCCGGCGGCCGGCGGGGGCTGGGCACACTGAGCAGACGGGAAGGGGGTGGCGGCGGTGCGTTCACGGTCCGGGAGCACGGATCGGGCGATCCCGATCCCGATCCGAACTTTCCTGTTTTATTATTTTTTTCTTTTTCCAAACGTACGCTCAACGCGTGTTAACCCACTGGTTACGCGTCGAACCTCCAAAATTCGCGCTGTAAGCGCGCAGCGAGGCCCGTGGCCCGCGACTAAGCCCCACACCCGACTCTACAGGTATAAATATGGGGAAAAGACACAAATACCCATACGCTGAAACGTCACATTTTCCTGCCAAAAATGACCAGAAAAATGGCAGAAAAATCCCAGAAAATCGTAGAAAAATCAGGGACCTTACATTATCCAAGAAAGCTTCGTAATTGATGTTGCATGGAACTGAAATAAGCATTTACACTACATTATGGGCATTTTATTTTCGTCTATTCGATTCCCAATAGTCATCCCATACACAAAACAATGGCTACTCTTCCATCAATTACCAAATTCAATTTTCAGTTCCTATCTGGTTTTGGAATTATGGTAGTCCACTACTCTAGTGTTTGGTATTATGGCTTCATGTTATTTGCTATTCTTATTGCCTACTATTTGGTATTTGGTAATCTGGTATTTTGGTACTTAGTATTTGATTATCTTGTATTTGATATTTTGGTAGTTTGGCATTTAATATTTTGTATTTGATCATCTCGTATATAGTACTATGGTATTATGTTCTTCCAGTCTACAACAACTCTTAATTGAAGTCCCGCATTACCCATTTTGAAATGTCTCCTTTCTATAAAGACAATAAGAGGTATATCTGCTTTAGAAGCCACTGGATTTCGGACTTGGGTTCATGTTTGCAGGCTATTTGTACATGGAGGGTCTGAGAGGCCAACACCAATGACAAAAAAGACGAAGCTAACGCCACCAAGGACAATGCACTGCATAGGGAGAGGTCATCTTCCACAACGATAAGTGATCAGAGGCTTTTGCTACAAGAAGTGGCAAGAGGGAGAGGGCCTGTCAAGTGAGGAGGGTGTGCAGGAAGAAGAGGTTGTACTAGGCGAAGAGGTCATGTGGAGTGAGGAAGCTGTGTGGAGTGAGGGAGAGGGTGGCACCAATGATGGAGTGAGGGAGAGGATGACATCGATAATGGATCGAAGGAGAGGGCAGAAAATGCTTCACCTTTATAGCTCATCTCCTCTTCAAATGGCACCATCATATTGGACTATTTGTGTTGGCAAGAACAAGTGGAGGAGCTCAGGGGTAGCCAACGTTATTTTTGCACACAATTTGTGAGCCTCACATGTACGTATGTCTACTTTTGTAATTTTAGCAGGTTTACACGCTTGTGGATTTCTCTTCATTTTGGGGTAAAAATTGTGTACAATTATTTTATATACAAACAGGGTACAAAAGTTATTTCTGTTGTGGGCACCAATTAGCTAGGGGGATGCCACTCTGGTTGGGTATATAGAAAAACTCAACGTAACCCTAATGGGTTGGGTTTGAAATTCTCAATTTGAAACAATTCAAGTCTATAGGGTTTTAGGTGATCAGGCCCACCTCAACTTTATTAAGGTTTTAAATTTTTATAATAATTTTTCTAAACAATTTTTTGTTTAACTAACTATACATGAGGTATTGATTACATATAAGAAAGTGAATTATCCTATTATCATGGGACTCAATTTTCTCTGTCCAAACAAAATATAGTAGTATAATAAGTGCTTGTTGGACAAAAACTAGTGTAGGGTCAGCAACTTGTGTTTTTTTTTTATAATTTTCTTAATGAAAAAAATAAGACTGAATAATAATTTAAAATCTTATACTTTTTATAATTATTAAATAATTTTAAATGAGTCGATTCATGTGAAATGAAATTTTAATAAATTAAAGTAAAGTCGGGTAAGGGTAATAATTTATAAATAATGACACATTTAGTTTAATAAAACCCCATGAGGCGGGTGGCCTACCCTTCTAACTTCAGTTTGGTAGCTAATGATGGATGAAGGGAAGAAGTAGAACCGAGCACGTGCTGCCAACCCAGCTACATCACGACTTTGATGTAATTGGCGGGGAGAACCGTAAGATAGGGCGTGGACTTCTTTAGACGGAAAATGTTGCTATAAAAAACCAAACGAAAGCAGTTGTTGAGAACTACTGGAGTGTTGCTCCACTCTCCCCCCTCCCTTCCTTCTTCCTTCTCTGTGCTCTTCCTTATACCCTTTCGCTCCTTCTCAGAGCTACTTGAGGGCTAGGATTTCGCAGCTCCGTTCCTCGCTTTCGCCCTTTTGATTTCTGTCAGACTTTCGCCTCTCGAGGCTTCGTAGTTTGGTTCAGTTTTTGTGGTTTATTTGGTCTTGTTTTTGTTTGTATTTTTGAAATATTTTACTACTTGCAATTTCAGCTAAGAGGGAGAGGAAAACTTGCTCGGAGATGACGATGATACAGACAGCGGAGGTGAAGGGGCCCGTGGTGGTGACCGGAGCGTCGGGGTTCATCGGGTCATGGATGGTGATGAGGCTGCTGGAGCAGGGCTACACTGTCAGAGCCACTGTCAGAGACCCAAGTCAGTTTTCTCTCTTTATTCCTATTTTGCTCACTTCATAGTGATAATTTGACCGTCCTCATACTATGAATGTTTTCCTAAATTCTTGGTAAGCGTTCTTTCTTTTGATTCCAAGTCTTCCAAGATACCAACAGCTTGACATGCAGTATTAGTGCATTGAAAAACAATAATGCCTTCTGTTGTGGTGGCCACTTGCTCTCTCTTGTTAAAAATCTCAATAAGTGTCTTCCTTGCTTGTTAAAACAAAACATGAGCTTCAGTTGGGCGGTGGAGATGGTGATAAATAAATGTTGTCATAATCGTTAACAGCTACCTACCGAGGGGAGGTCATTTAATTATAAGGGCGGCCAAATTTTATCATTTTAATTAGATATGGATTGGATGAGAAGCATATAAGAAAATTTGGCTTGCTTACTTTTTATCTGTTTAGTATTCAAAGAAAATCTTATTTTTTATGTTTATAAATATATTAATAGAATCATAAATAGTTATATTTCTCATTTCTTTACCTAAGTGGGTCATGCTTTGGGTCTAAAGTCCTTAGTCAGATTCCACTTGAGGTGTCCTACGTCAGATTCCATTTGCGCTACTTCGTTTTGTCAACATAATATAGCCTATGTGATTTATGTGTGAATACATCATTCCAAAGTTTCCAACGCGTCCTGTTTTCACACAAATAATACTTTCGAAGGCTGTACAAAGAAGATTCAATCTGCCTCACTAAATTTATAAACATAACAGTTTTTTGTTAAATATTTTATTGTTTGAACAAATTTATATAAGTCAATATAAGTTTGTTCAGTATCATATGTCACAAATTAACTGTAAGTCCGATGCATCACTTGCCATCAAATAGAGATCTGATGAAGCACGTGAAAGTAGATAGCTGACGAGAGATTCAAACCTGCTTTCACATCTTAGTAAGAGGAGGAAGGGTTAAGGATTTACCCCTCCATCCTTCCATGTCTCCGACTTCTATTTAGCAAAAAAAATTGTTCCTTATTAATTACTTCATTTTGTTCCATTTAAATAGTTAGGTACTTAAAAAAAGAGTATCATAAGCTTCTTTTCTCTTCTCTTACATGTAAATTTCACCATTCAGTAAAAGCCATTTTTTTTAAACATATTTATTAATATAAGATAGAGGGAGTACTATTTTTCATGTAATTTATATTTCAGAGAAGTAGTGTTTGAGGCCCAGAGATTAAGCGAGTGCATGATGGATCCTCAAGTTAGACAATTAATGCCGGACTAATTTTTCCAAAAATGGGAGGGACGGAGGAATATTTATTTGATGATCCACCACTATGTGTGCCCTGTTCTTTTATTTTTAGTATATAATGTATACTAAAAATGTAGGGTGTCCCTTAATTAAAGTGAGGTTGCCCAAAGTTAGAAGATTCATTAAGTGCTCCTACCAAACTGATTGTGCAGCTGATGTCAAGAAGACCAAGCATCTGTTGGAGCTACCAGAGGCAAAAGAGCGGCTCACACTGTGGAAGGCCGATCTGGATGACGATGGAAGCTTCGATGAGGCCATCAACGGTTCGACAGGCGTTTTTCATATGGCCACTCCTATGGACTTCGAGTCCACGGACCCTGAGGTAGTTGTCCATTGTTAGCGGAAAATGATATCTTGGTAACAAAAACACACACTAAAAATTTATACACGAGTTTTAATTGGTCTGTGAACTTTGTGTGGGGCCACTTATGAAATCCAATCAAAATTCTTGTGACCTTTGTTACCGCCAAATGTAAACCTGAAATTATTAGGTGAAAATGGTACTCATCGGCAAAATGAAGAAAGAAGGACGTGTGTGTCTATCAAACATTGGTAATGAGCACGATTTTCACTGCATATTGCATATTTTCTTGTTGTAAACTCCTTTTGCGCATTATGTGTCTACTCTGAATATCAGACGTACCTCAGACCGGTTGGTGGCTCGGTTGGCTTGGATTGGTTCAGTTGTCAAAGGCCACTGTCATGAGCTGAATGGCATGTTTCCATGATGCTAATTGTGCAGAATGAGGTGATCAAGCCCACGATTAACGGGGTCTTGAACGTAATGAGGTCGTGCAAGAAGGCCGGATCGGTGAAGCGGGTCATCTTCACATCATCGGCAGGAACTGTCAACGTAATGGAGCATCAAAAACCCGAGTACAACGAAACCTGTTGGAGCGATCTCGAGTTCATCCAGACTGTTAAAATGACTGGCTGGGTTAGTTGCTAATAATCAGCATTACTGCTATCCCTTCTGCATAGTTTGCTAATTATTGTTGATATGGGTAACTGAAAGGAATATGAGTCATTTACATCAATACTATCTTTGTGAATGTAGAAATATAAGCTTTGCAATTAATTACTCTAATCTTCTTGTTCAGATGTATTTTGCATCCAAGATACTGGCAGAGAAAGCAGCCTGGGAGTTTGCAGCAGAGAATAGTATTGATTTCATTAGCATCATTCCAACCCTTGTGGTGGGACCCTTCATCATGCAGAGTATGCCCCCAAGCATGGTGACAGCCCTCGCTCTTGTCACAGGTATTATGACCGCAATTTCACAGATATCAAGTACAGGATACATAACAGCAAGAAGAGTCCAGTATCATTGTGTGTGTGACTGTTCAGGAAATGAGCCCCATTACTCCATTTTGAAGCAAGTGCAGCTGGTGCACCTGGATGACTTGTGCCTTGCTCACATTTTCCTTTATGAGCGCGCTGACGCCCATGGCAGATACATCTGCTCCTCCCATGATACCACCATTGTTGCTCTTGCAAAAATGCTCAAGGAGCGGTACCCTGAGTATAAAATCCCTTCAAAGTACGTCAGCTTGGCTTTCAAATTTGTGAAAGAAATGGTATAATCGATCACTTACCGGATTACAACTATATGATACAGGTTCAAGGGCGTTGACGATGATATCCAACCCGTTCACTTCTCTTCCACAAAATTGACCGACATGGGATTCAAGTTTCAGTACACTATGGAGGACATGTACGATGGTGCAATCCAATCATGCAGGGAGAGGAATCTGATACCGCTTAAGACAGTTGATGACTCATTTGTAGCTCTGACTCAGAAGCTAATTAATGGAATTGATTCCAAAATCCCTGCGGTTAATATCTAATTCTCAGGACTTTCTGTTGCATGTGCTTCCTTCCCTCATGTACCTTTCCTAGGTCTATTAGTTCCATTGTTCACTTGGAATGTGACGAGTGTTGATGGACCGGCAAAGTCATCAAGCAAAATAATTCTCTAGTTCTTGTCACTGCTCTTAAGCTGTATTGTTTTCCTGATATATGATCAATCATGCCTGTGGTTTTGGTCCTTGCTGACTGATATTGGGCTGCAGTTCTATTTTTTGCACAAATATGAGCCAGAGTTTGACTTATTGGAAAGTTTAGTTAAAAGCCGTAATAATCCTACAATTTTCCAATTTTTTTTGAAAATGCTTTTAATGATGAATAAGTGCATGTCATTTCAATGTATCTAAATAAAGTTATAATGTAATATGAACAGAGTTAAAAATACATAAAATTTGTAATATGGCTCAATGTATATAAATAATATATAGAAAATATACAACATAATATAATAATTTTTGAGTTTAACATATATGTGCAAATAGAACAGTGACACAGACCTAACAATTTTCCACAAAGAGGTGATGAAATGTATAACTTTGTGCAAATCTTTTAATTTTCCAGTTTGATATGATATATTCACTCATATAGCAATTTATTTGATTGCAGATATGTTAGGAACACCTCTAACATTGGAAAAAATATGTGGGCTTTTTTTCAATATTCTGTGATTCAAAAAAGACTGTGATTATCAATCATAAAAAATATCGAACACAAAGAAAAAGCCGGCTATTGGAATCGAACCAATGACCATCACGTTAAGTTAAAAATGTGATAGCTTTTAGATGTAAACATACAATGCATTTGAACAAAATGTATAATATAATGCAAATACATTATAAACATTCAACTAAATAATCCAAGAGGATAGGTAACAAATCACTAGGAGGGACATGATCTTATGAAATTTAGGTCTCTTTTGATATACAAGAGCTTATTAATTAGCAATTAGTAATTTTTATCCTAAACCAAATGACTAGATTATGTGATGATCCACAATTTTTTTTCCTTGTTACTTCATTCTATATTACTTGTATAAGTTTAATTTTTTAGGCTACAAGTGTTTATTTTAGGGCCCAAATGTGAATTAGCTTAAGGATCTGTTTGGCTTGGTGAAAAAGAAATAAATCTTTAAAAAATCTCATAATTTTCATTGTATGGTGCAATGGGGAAAAAACTTCTGAAGTGGGAACTGGGAGAAAAGGGGTGGAAAATTGGCCCCAAAACTTTTCACCCTTGCCCAACAAATTTTAGGAGAAAAATATCTGTACCAATGACTTATGCTTTTAATATTCAGAATATCGACTTTGTTGCTGCTACTACTACCACCACCACCACCGTGACCACCACCTCCACTATCGCCACCGCCACCACCACCACCACCGCTTTTGCTGCCACCGTCTCCACTGCCACTATAATATCCCTAATTTTTTGTAATTTTATACGATGTTCAAGAATTTTCTACTCATATTTATAATGGGAAAATTTGACTCTTCAGTGTATTTATTCTATATATTTTACACCAAAATTCATACCCGTAGAGCTGGGTATGGAGCTTAGCCGCAAGTTGGGGGCCTCAACACACTGTAGAAGCTTTGGCACAAAAAAGGAAGAAAAACAACATGAACTAAAGAAAAAATGAGAGAATAAAAAGAGGTTTAATGCATAAATAATACTTCAAAATGTAAACGAGTGCTTAGTCACATGAAATAAGGATTTATAGCGAATTTTGACTTCTCCATTTCTTACTACCTGAAGAAGAAAAATACAATTGCATATGCAATGGTATAAAAGCTAAGGGTTGAATTGCTCACATGATGGAGTATGAGTGTAGACTTCTTGAATAAGATTTGCAGGTAGTTTTTAATGTAATAGTATACAGAGAGACATTGGCAAATGTGTTGTTTGATGCATGACTTGTCAGTGTGTTAAGTCATGGCATCAGAAACTTCAATGATCCCTATATCTTTCGGAGATTCTTGAGTGAAAATGGGATTTTGTTGTGGGTTGCCTCATATGCAAAAAGGGGCATGAGGTTATTTAGGTCATTGTGGACCGATTGATGAAGTTTGTTGTTTTCCTTCTACTCTTAGACTGGTGATTGGTTTAAAAGGTGTATTCAAACACTAGAGGATGTGATACGAATATGTGCCTTAGATTGGAAGGGCTATTGGGAGCAATGTTTTAAAGCCTGACTTCAACCTTGACACGGATAAGTGGTTGGGATGGGTCGACCTAGTTAAACCATGGGTCGAACTGGTTAAACCATAGGTCAACCCAAGTTAACCTAGATGATCACATCATTACCTTTTTTTTTTTTTTTTGCAAGAGTTTCCCCATAATTTAGAAAAAAATAAGGTAAACCTGTTCAAATCTTATTCAAAATTTCACTTCAACTTGCTTGGTCATTCAAAACTTTGCTCATTCCAACCTATTTTAGTAAGTTACCATTCCAAATTTCCATATGCAAACATAAATAAACATATAACAAAATTTAAAATAAACTACCTACACCACTCATTCAAAGTTCTAACATAATTAGTAATTTAACCATTCATGGTTTCCTGTCTAAAAAATCATCCAATTTTTAGTACCAAGTCCAAATAAAACATTAAGTTCTAATGGTTCAGACTTAAGAGTCCATTGTCCAACCCAAATTACAAACTTAAATAACAAAAATTAACATTTTCTTCACTCTTCAACACTAAATCAATGTTCCCAAAATATAAAATCCAAATCTTTGAAACCCAGCTTCAAACATCAAATTCCAAATGCCAAAATCATTAACCTTGCATTCTTCTTTCAAATCTCCTACAAAAAATAATACATATTAATATAATAAAAGAAATAAAATACTAAACAAATCACAAGTCGTAAGTAAGTATTACCATTCCAAAGTCAAAAATCAAGATATTATCAAATCCTAAAGCCTCCTCCAACCCTTCATTATGTACAATTGACTCTTCCTCATTTCCTACAAAAACAAATTCATTGCTAACAATAAGAAGTAATAATGATAGAGAATTGGACTATGAACTCTAAAAATATTATCACCTCAATTTCTAAAGTTAAGACCCAATTCATTAGTCTCATCCCTCAATTTTTCATCATCAATATCATCAAGAATTTTACTTTAAGTGTAGATTATGTTGTACAAAAACAAGATCATTAAGTATTTTGTGCTCCAATTTATTTTTATTTTTTTTGTATGAATCCTTTCAAAGATACTCCAATTGCGCTCGTAGACTAAAGAAGTACATGTTTAACTTAAGATCCTAATCTCCATGTCTCAACAATTTTTTAGCAGAGCTTCCAAAAGTATGCCACCACTCAGCTACATAAAATAAATGGTAATTGATCAACCAACTATAAAGTAATATATCGTAATAAAGAATTATATAAGTATAAATCATCTGGAAGCATGATCTTTTGTGAGGCAATTGCCATGTCACATGCAAACCCTGTCTCAATTGTTACTTTCCTAAACAGCTTTACCTCATTTGCAATTGTAGCTTGGGTTTGAACATCATCGTGGTGCATCTTTTCAATCACATCTAGAAAATCCCTATCCACAAGAGTATATGCTACTTTAGAGTTTTCATTATAATAAAGTTGAGGGTCCAAATAATAAGTCGCAACATGAATAGGCTGACGAAGTTGATCCTTCCACCACCTCTTAGTGATATTTAAATAAGGACCATACTCTTCCGCCCACCTATTATATGCAACTTTCACTCTTTCCATTACCCTTATCATCCTTTCATACAAATAGCCCATTGATGGTTTCTTATCACTATTGCCATCCTATGTATTCTCACAATCAGCTCACTTATGGCAATGACCTTAGCACACTTTAGAAAAAATGATGAGTTCAAAATCACATTTTAAAATTTCACCTATTTAGGAGATCTTCCTAACTTTGCCATCTGTCCACTCCTCTGTAACCATTATTTTTCTTGATGCATCCCTATTATTGTAAAAACTTTATAATATCAAAAAGTTGATTGCAAAACTAGTAGCAGTAGGTTGAATGATTTCTCTCTCATTGTTAAACTTATTCAAGAGTTGTAAAATGCAAGGTGGCTATAGACAAACTGTGATAACTCTTATATCATTCACTGCATCACTTGCTTCATCCGCATATTTATAAAAATCCACAAACATCAAATACAAACAATGTGTTGCACAAAGAGTTTAATACAATTTTGGATAATTTATACTCAATTTTATCCTTGTAGCCACATAGTTAAATGCATTATGTGTAACCACTTGGAATACATTTTCAAGTCTAACAAACTCTAAAATCTAAGAAATCTCATAGTATAACATATCAACAATTTTAGATTTGATGAGATGCATTAATAGACTTCAAAAACATTGTTCCCTCATAACAATAAACAAATTTTTTTATCAAAGTCATATTCATATTGTCCATCAACCTATCAGTCATTATGGTACAACCACTTTCTTTCCAATGACCTCAAAAATTTTCAACATTAGTAGTTACTTCTAAGACCACATCATCTAAAATTCCTCCCCTCAAAGCATAGTAACTAGGGACCTTATAACTAAGACAAATACTAGTGGCATCAATCATTTCTTGAAAGTAAAAAAAAATAATAGCATTGAATGGTATGCATGAATGATAGAAGAACCTGCCAACTGCCCTATCTACCATTTCAATAGTTTTTTTTTCTGCCAACATGTTCTTGATAGTAGGTTGGACGATTGGGGTAGTACGTGGAGGAAAGTAGCTTCCTATACAATTTTCCCTTTTCCTTCCACTTGGTCTAGTTGGTTGTGGTGGAAGACTTACCTCTTTTTTCTCTTTACTTTCATTTATAGAAGGCACTATACTCACATTTTTTCTCTTCTTACCTTTATCCAAACTAGTACCATATAATGAAACACTCATTTGATATTACACTTCAAATGGAACTTTAGTGTAAGAAACCACACTCCCTCTACACTTACTCAAATGTAGCTTTATCCTATTAATGCCTCCACCATTGTAAATTTCCCTACAATGAAGGTACTTAATAGACCTCTTTCCATCTTCGACTAAACTATAATGTTCTTATGATGGGTCCATTTTCCCCGATTTGATATTGTGGGTGTGTCTGTGGGTAAGTTGGCATTTGGGGCCATTATAGATATAGTAGCACTAGGTGTGTTCCCTATAGATGCCCTTGGGCCAGCCCCCCATAGACACACTATCATAAGAAGGCCCCGATCTCGATGCCATTATATATATAATTGTAATAAATAAAACAAGTTAAAATGATCAATCAAGCAACAACAAGAAACCAAGTAAAAATGATTGAGAAAGGTTAGAGCCTTATCATCCAATTCCATGTTAGAAAAGAAAACCTTAGATAAAATAAACTAGAGGTTGACCTATCACTAAAATCAAACAAAAACTCAATACAATGTTCATGCAACTGCCAATTAAATTGCAGACAATCCAACAAAGGAAGATAAATCTAGCTAGTAAAATCAAAAGGTGACAGATTAGAGAAGTTGGGCACCTTGTAAATATTGAATGTGAACATAATCAACGTATGGATATAAATGAAGTAACTAAATGTCAATTACATAATTTGATCGAGCCAATAGTGGCTAGGGCAATTACCAAAAAGAAAAAGAGTGGCAATAGTGGCTAGGGCAGGGTGTAAGAAGGGGCTTTTCAGTGATTGTGCCGTCGACAGTGCAAGAGGCAAAATTCCAGTGTCTATATTGTTCAATCTTCACTAACTTTGTGCCAAAGGAGGGAAGGGAGGGTGGTGACAACAATTTAGATGGATGGATACTTGGCATAGGTAGAAAATTGAAGATTAGAATTTAGGAGGGAAGAAGAGAAAGGAAAATGAGGCTAAGGGGGATGACTCACTGGTGTCTTCACTAGATTTTTGCAAGAGAAGAGGGATTTGTAGGCCTCTAGTAAGTCCTTCCTTTGCTAGCCAAACACCTCTTGGGCCTGATCCGCCAATGGTCTGGGCAGAAATTGAAGCATGACAAAAAAAAAAGTCATATTTTTAAGAACAGGGACTGGACTGGGATACAAGGTACCTGGTTTAATTACCCAGGTCTACGTGACGTGGCAAGGATTAATCATCCTGGAGAAAGTAGCTAACAAACCCATTTTTTATAATGGGTCTAGTTGAATTTGCTTGGACCAGCCAGTCTAGTCTGGGTTTTAAAACACTACTTGGGAGTAGCACTCGTCATTAATGAAATTTGATCATAATAGCAGCTCACTCTGGCATTCTAATAGCTCTTATGAGGTCTTTTATGAAAGAACATGTTAATCACCGACATGTTGTGATGAAGTGAGAGAGCGGTAGTTGCTCAAGTCTAAGTTTGTCCAACAATGTTTGGACAAGGTGAAATTCATCGAGTTAGGGCTTTAGATAGCTCAAACCTGATAGAAGAGTTATGTTAGTGGGAGGCGGAGGGATCTTTGAGTTTGAGGTTGACAATTTTGCATTTTTACGTGTCTTCCCTATGAAGGGAGTTATTTAATTTTTATGAGAGGGAAGTTTAGCCCTTGATATTTTGGTTCCTTTGAGATCTTCAAAATGGATTAGACCTGTGGCTTATAAAGTTGCTTTAACATTGCAGCTCGCCAATGTGATTGTTATCTTTTGCGTGACGATGCTTCGTAAGTATACGTAGGATTCCTCTCTTGTACTAGAGTATGCTATGCTGGAGCTCCATCCTAACTTTACAATTGAGGAGCACCTGATTCAAACTAGAAGTTAAGAACCTCACTCTCCACCTTTGGGGACTACCTATTTATTGTGACACAGTTTGGACTCTAGAGCAATTTGTTGGCCTACATGCTTATCCTTTTTTTTCTTATTACCTCAACTTGTTTTGGTTCTACAAATAGATAGCATAGAACATGTTAGAGTTGTTCCCTTTAATAGTTTGGCAATCGACTGCAATTATCACATATATTGCATTTAAGGTGATTATTAGAAATAAGAACGTGTATTTTTTTACTTTTATTTCAATAGTTCAAGATCAATAGAGGTTCTAGCATGGCACTAGTGCACATTTTCTATCCACACAGATTGCATATCATTCTGCTAATCTTCCCTCTCAATTAGAAGATATTATAAGAACTTGCTCATCTTTGTCGAGGTCAACTACAAGTTCTTTGTTGGTTGCTTTTGGGACATACTCAGTCCAACTTGGATTGAAAGGGCTTTCTTGCCTTTTCTCCCATACAACATCTTCTGAATTAAGGCACATGAACACTGGAGATGTTTTATTCTCCTTCATCTCCCTCTCTCAACAAGATAATTCATTTAATTCATTTATGTGTCCACAACCTACACAAGTCTTGATTTCTTTTTACATTGTTGGCAACACTCTCTCTTCCTTTACAACATTGCAACTAGTATACACATCTGACATTTTATCCGTTGTTCTTTGAAACCACATTCTTTCTTTTAAAGTTTCCCTCTCCCCCTTTGGAGCCTTGCATTCAGTGTTTACATTTGACAATTTTTTTTTTAAAATTGCTTATCAAGAGCAATATTCCATTTGATCTTGTCCAATTCTTGAAAAAAAAAACCTAAAGTTTCTTAGTGTCATCATTTTGTGATGCTGGCAAGTCTATCAACACAGCAAGTGGATTTGTAAATTTCAATTATAATGAGATCTCCCCCTTGGAACTTGCTGTTGGCTTGTGCATCTTATCCAAGAAAGCTTCATAATTGATGTTGCATGGAACTGAAATAAGCATTTACACTACATTATGGGCATTTTATTTTAGTCTATTTGATTCCCAATAGTCATTCCATACACAAAACAATGCCTACTCTTCCATCAATTACCAAATTCAATTTTCAGTTCCGATCTGGTTTTGGAATTATGGTAGCCTGCTACTTAAAGTATTTGGTATTCTAGCTTCATGTTGTTTGCTATTCTGATTGCCTAGTATTTGGTATTTAGTTATCTTATATTTTGGTATTTAGTATTTGATTATCTTGTATTTGATATTCTAGTAGTATGACATTTAATATTTGGTATTTGGTCATCTCATATATAGAACTATGGTATCATGCTTTTCATCTAGGCTACAACAACTCTTAATCGGAGTCCCGCATTACCCATTTTGAAATGCCTTTGTCATATAAAGATAAGAAGAAGTACATTTGCTTTAGAAGCCACTGGATTTTGGACTTGGGTTCATTTTTGCATGTTGTTTGTACATGGAGGGTTTGAGAGGCCGACGCCAATGACAAAAAGACGAAGCTAACACCACCAAGGACAATGGATTGCATAGGGAGAGATCATCTTCTGAACACAAAAATATTTGAGCTTGGCTTGACTATCTTCCGGACAATTCCATCTTCTCCGGCGGCTCTCTCTCTTCCTCCTCCCCCCTTAGAAGCCCTAATTAGTCACTTTTATAAGCATGAGAATTAGGGTTCCTAATCCCCTTAGAAATTAGTCTAAAATTTCCTCACTTGGGCCACCTAATTGGGCTCCTAAAAATTTATTTTTGTTACTTTAATTAATTAAGACTGTATAGCGACTTAAAATGGCTAATTTGCACGTATAATTCGGGTAAACGAGCCCTATACACTATGTTTAACTTCAGACGGTTATATCTCCCTAATTCGAACTTCGATTCGTGCGTTCTTAGTAGCGCTTTAAAGCTCATTCTGTCTATTTTACATCCATATGGGTTTCAACTACCAATTCTATACATTAAGTAAATTATTCTCACAAGAAGGTCAATGGGTCAAATACTCTAATTTCTACATGGTAAGCTTTGCAAATTTAGAAAATTCGCGTATGTTACATTGGTAGTTTGGCATTTCATATTTGGTATTTGGTCATCTCGTATATAGTACTGTGGTATTATGCTCTACTTCGAGGCTACAACAACTCTTAATCAGTGTCCCGCATTACCCATTTTGATAAAAGGGTTCTTATGTATTCTTTAGGCTAGGCTTATCGTCATGGGGGAGCATTAAAAATGATTCTATTGAATGGGCCTATAAAGTACAATTTTCTCAACACACACTATGGACACTTACCCACAATGTCTATCAAGTTGACCAAAATAGTGTTTTGTAAAGCAAGTCCCATATATTAATGGTTACGCAAATATTCTTAGGTTTGTGCCGTGTGTGAATGGATGTGGGTGTTGTAACACTATTCATTTCATATTTAATTAGGGATGGATGGGCATAATGGAATAGGGTGAGCTTCCCTTTAACAATAAGCCCAGTATAAAGAACTCATGTGAGCCCTTAATATTTAAGATCAATAGCGCACACGTTAATGCACATTAGCACTAATACTATTGACCCTAATGTGTGCTAATATGTGCGCTCTCGGTCTCATGAATAAAGGATTCTTACACATTCTTTACGCTGGGCTCATTGTCAGAATAGAGCATTAAAAACACTTCCCTGTAGATGATTCTTTTACCAGCAAAGGTCCATTCAAGTGGTAGTGATAATGTAACTTTCCATTACTCTCTTGGTCTATTTCTCAAATACGAATTTAGAGAAATTATCCCTCCTTTATATGTACCTTTTCCACTTTAGATTTCATCACCTTGACTTCTTTTTCATCACAAATCACTAAAAAGTGTGTGACTCATTAGATCTCCTCTTCCTTTGACTCTTTTTACAATCATTTTCTTTTTGGCAATGCTCTTTTATATGGATAAAAAATAGTAGCATTTTCTTTTTATTACCTACTTTTTTCACTTCTCACACCTTTACTATACAAGGATAGATAGAGTTATATGTATAATTAGGGGTGTGAAATTAAGCTTGAAAGCACGATTCGGCTGACATTTGAGCTCAAACTCGAAAATAGTCAAGCCAAGCTTAAATATTTTTGTGTTCGAAAAATGACACCTCCATATGTAGTACATTGTCCTTGGTAGCGTTAGTTTCATCTTTTTGTCATTGGCATTGGCAAAATAATATGCAAACATAAACCCAAGTCCAAAATCCAGTAGCTTCTAAAACAGATGTACCTCTTCTTCCTATCTACAATGCACACACTAGTGCATATTAATGCTAATAATATTGACACTAACATGCACTAGTATATACACGGTATCTATCTTAGATATTAAGGGCTCTCATGTGTTCCTTGTCATAAGAAACATAAAACACTCTCCCCCCATTAAAACTCTTATGGGGTGACTAAGGATAAAACAAAAATCCCACACAAGATCCGTCACCTTTTGGGCCCATTCTTACAAAGCAGACTCACGTCCAAGATGGCCGAGACTGCATGTCACAACGTGGCCTAAGTTCAATGCACCTCTTTGACTCCCACTATGGCCCACTAATCCCCACATATTGCACACAAGCAATGGACCCCTTTTTACGCCTACTAAAAATTCTCCACCCTCCACTTCGATACCGCAGCCCACAAAGGGCAGCTGATGATTCAGTAGTCAGGTCGAGAGGACCATAATTTCTTCCTCATGAAAGAAACCAAGACACGTATGGCACGCAAATGTCCATTGGACAGGGATGAACCAACAGAAACTTTGACGAACAGTGATAGTAATAATTGACGCGGATACCATATTCATCTGTCTAGTCACATTACTTGAAGTTGTTCTAGGAAAAATGAGATGCAACAGAATTTACTGGACACAGTTTGCCGACTAGTTCGTGGACATTGAAGTTACTATTTAGGGGAAATTTTAACCCAGCCGATGGAGGAGATGCCGCTAATTTTCTTATTCCTTTTCTCCACACCTTCCATAGAGAATCCGAAAATGCAAACAGAAACTGCAGTCGCTCACAATTCATCCTGTACGTTTTAAAGAAAACGATAGTGATAAGAAAAAGCAACCAAGAAGTGGGTCATAAACGGTATTGTTGCTAAGAGAAAGAAGTGGAAGCAGGCTAAAATTTTGATGTGAACGTAGTGGAGCATTTTATTTGCGGATTGTTGGAGTACTTACATGATAATCATCCATATAGTCCCTCTGTGAAAAAAATGTAACGTAGGTTAGAGAGAGAGAGATCATGATGCATGAATAGTTTTTTAAGAGTATGATCTTAAAAAAGAAAAATGTGGTCATAAAACAAGGTATCAAATTTTCCACAGATGAAAAGTAATGCTTGTTAGTAATGTTAAAGAATAACGGCTGTTGCAACGCAAATTATAATGACATACCCGTTTGTACTTGTCCTTGTACCTATCTCTGTACCGGCGGTCATGGCCCCTCTCTTTCCTGCGCCGTTCTCCCTCCTCTCTGGCTTTTTGAGCTTCCTGAAAATGCAGAAAAGAAGATGAACATAAACCCAAATTGCAAGATGAAGATTGAAAAGCAAACTTATAAGACCACAAATTAGATTGTAATCAACACTTTCATGCAATCGGAAAAACATATTCATGAGTTTCCAGCAATCACCTCTTCTTCTTTAGCTCGCCTTATTTTTTCTGCCTCTTCAAAGGCCTCTTTCTCAGACTGACATCAAATATCAACATTAAGAAAAATAACTAGCGAAGAGAAACTAGCAAGACACTAAAATACAAACAAATAAGAAAAATCTTTTTGAAAGGTTAAGACTTTCACAAGCATTTGTGCTACCATGAGTTTTTATGTAGCTTGCACGTTGAAACATCAGCTTGCTTTTCAACAGCAGAAGAAGAGACTATACCTCTTTATTCCTAGCTATTGTCTCTTCCGCCACCAGTCTTGCATACTCTGGGTCATCACAAACTAGAATGTTGTCGTAAACAGATCCTGCTTTTACCTATATTAGGCATAAATATCAGAATACACTTGTTCCAAGGATCAAATAAGGTAAGGATATTGATAAATTAAGTAATTAGAGATCTGCATGATAATTCGTGTGATAACAAGTATCAATTAAATTTTAGAAAAAAAGTTTTAATAAACAACGCGAGTCAATTATCCTGTAGGCACCAAACGGACCTTTAATCGAACAATGCTAATGGTTTCAAATGAAGAGTTCGACAAAGTTCTCTTTCATGTATGTAAAGAATGTTTTTCATGTAATGTGAAGCAGGCAGATCAAAGAATTTCATCCCAATTTATTTATGGTTCATATTAATCCAAGAATCATAGAGATAAGTTTAGGAGGTCCGCCTAATGGTCCAAGATGCTGTTTGTGGATGATATCACCACTTCAACATCAAACCATTATCTTAATCTATTTGCAATTAGACTATTACATACAAACATTATGTTACCTGCCAAACTTCAATCCCTACATACTTCACTGGCTTTAGTACATAAAGATCAGGATCATCTTCAAACTCTGCAAGAAAAAAATGTACTGTTACATTTAAAGCTTGGGAAGATCAGGATCATTCAGGTACACCTGTGATTATGATATTCAAACTGAGTTTTATATGCAAATAAAGCAAAGATTGCAAAACTAAGGAGGCGCCAAATAAGTGAATGTTTTCTTGTATCACAGAAAAAGATCTACAAAATCGTAGACCATGATTAAATGCATGCCTACATCAAATTCAAGCAAAATCATTTTTTTTTGTAAGAACCATTATGGTCCAGGCACACAAGTACCTCTCTTCCCTCACACTAAAGAGGTCAAACTGACAGTAACTGTTATGATCTAGGCACATAAGTGACTCTCTTTCCTCACACTAAAGAGTCCAAACCGGGTTAAATCTTAATAAACAATGTTGTTAAGAAAACGGTACTTATAAAAAGTTCATTAGACTTTCCTCAGAACAGTAACCCTTGAAAGCTACATAGAGAGTACATTAACATATGAAGAAAAGAAAAACACGAGATTTAATTTCAAAAAATTGCTCAGGATGAGAAGAACCTGGATTATCAATCCAAGGAATTTTCCATTTTCCTTTGTAATTTGGATTCTTTATCCTCTGCAGAATGCATGGCGAACTAACAATTAGAAGAATTCAACCTTGAGGGTTTCAACTTTTGAAGGATAGTGACAGGCATTAGAAATCTCACCCTCGGTTTCCATGGTCCTTTGTATGCAGGATTTGGTATCTTAGGAGGTCTCCAGATTCCATCTTCGTCTTCATCCCAGTTAGCAGGCTGATAAAATAATATTCAATTATATAATTAAGCCATCCTCTTTTTTCTTTTTAATTGTGACACAGAATTAGATTTCCAATAGCGTATTGGTGCACAGTCATTAAAGCTTTGTAAGTTATAGTTTCCAAGTAAGGCTCTTGGCCAATGTAACTTATAAAAGTCTATGCATGTAATACACTCAAACTGGAGAATAGATATAACAAAATGACACAAAAAAAAATATTAACATAATAACAGGGTCAATTGCACACCAAACCTTTATATTTAAATTCATATGCAAAAAGTACTTCAATGTAATGCTATATACAGAAGATTTCTGCTCGTAACCAAGTTGCCTCAAAAGCAACTTAAGCTGTTAGGAATGACCAAGTTGCCTCAAAAGCTTAAGCTGTTAGGAATGACCCAACAATGTATATCAATCCCACAGATGTGGATGTAGACAAACAAACAGATTATCCAACACCCCCCTTGCATTAGCAAGCAAAATTTAACAAACAAAAATGCTTGCATGTGCATAGAAAATGAAGAGGCAGGGGTGAGAATTGAAACCGGAACCTTCTAGATTTGAAACCATGTTAGAAGCCAAGTTGCCTCAAAAGCTCGTGGAATGGACCAACAATGTATATCAAGCCCACAAGGGAAGAAGTAGACAAACAGATTGAGTATCCAACAGTTCCTTTGTTTTTTTACTATTAAGCATTTTGTCCTCTTGTCTGTTATGCTAGCTAACCACAAGGGAAGAAGTAGACAAACAGATTAAGTATCCAACAGTTCCTTTGCAACAATTGGAATGATTTCTCTGCCAGCCTGCCCTATTTTTTTGACTTTTTATTCCCGCATAGCTCCATAACTACTGTCTCCTCTCTAGTTGTTTGCATAACTCCAAAATCATTGCTCTTATCCCATCATACCATATCTGTCTTCATGCCAATATGCATCATAACTTACCAGTTATCCTTGTTTATGTTCTCTGTTTTCTTCACCCTTTGTATTTTTTGCAAGATTGATTAACAAATGATTCATGTTCTTTTCCATTTTCTAGGCACTTACTCCAATAGTCAATTTTGAAAAGTGGCCTCTCAAATAAGTCACAAGAATTCATTAAAAATCCTCTTTTACGTTTCATTTGTTTTAGCATAATATGGCCACATCTAAATTTAACTTGCCACCATTTTGCACAGATATGATTGGAGAGGATTTCTATTTCTTTGTATATTGAAGCCGTTACTAGGTTGAACTTTTTATTTGCTAACCTTAGCGGAATAGTTGACTACAAACATCAAACTATATATGGGGTTTTAGGCAACCACAAAAAAGTTCCAAAGTAGAAAAGAACTTTTTTTTTTTTTGCGTATGTTGGTAGATCTGAAATACAGAACAGAGGGATAGTTATTAACCACCACCCAAAAAAGAAGACAGACAATTAGAGGTATGAACAAACGTGAAGAATCAGAGAGAAGGCAGAAAAAAAACCCCAAAGAAAGCATAATGGTAATATGACACCCGCAATGGAGGCAAAATTGAAGGATTCATGTAAACACTAATCATGAATAACATTTTAGAAAGATAGTTTTGTAAGTAAGAGAATTTTGAGGAACTGTTTTCAGAACTCCTTCAATATCATCATCGGACATTGAAGACAACAATGGATAAAACATTAATTTTTGTGTTAGTAAGCACCCAGAAGTAATGTAATTTCAGGCAGAAAACAATGAAAGGAAATAGGAAAGAGGGTTAGCTACTATTGCTTGTCAGCAAAAATACAATAATAAAGATAGCTATCCCACCTCTTTAGCTTTCGGATCAGGAATTTCTCTCGGAATTGAATCATATCCCTGACAAGTACGATACAATAAAAATCACCACAAGGAACTCTTCATCATAAAACAAAACCATACTTAAAAGGTAAGCTCACAAATATACCTTGGGCTTGACATCATCCGGATCATCAATATATTCCCTCTCATCCCAATCCTTGGGCTGCATAGAAAAAGAATCCAGATATATTATGTAACAAAAAATAGACAAATCAGATATTGGAATACTCTTCTTACAGGAATGAAATACTCTCAGACCTTTTTAGCATTAACTTCTTTGATTTTCCGGGGAGGAAGAATATCCCAGTCAGTATACATACTCCCAGATTCTCTTTCTCGGTTATCAACAAGGACACTATAAGATGCATCGGGCCGAAGAATAAATGTGTAGAAGTGTGTAAGCTTGTCAGTCTCACACTGCAAGTCTTTCTTAATTGGATAGTTTTGCCCCTGATAGGAAACAATAACATGGAGCTTCTTTGTCTGAGTGCCACACAAATCTGGACCAAACATTACGCTGCACAAGGGATAACTGTACGTCATAAAAAGCCAGAAGTTGCTAGTGCGGAAAAGCAGCAAAATCGAGACAACAAATCTTACACGCTTTGCTGGCAATGTATAGACTTAAAATTTATTGCTATCTTTTTCTCTCTCTATTAGAAGTTATAAACATATTTTGTCTACACGTAGATTGTCATTTGATTGGTGATATTACAAAATAGAGACGTACTTATCATGAAACGAAGAAAGTTGAAATGTGCTAGCGCTCACAAGATAACTATAAAATTATTCAAACATCACTTAACACGAGGTGATCATGCAGGGGAACCTTTAGGTCAAAAGCATTGATCTATTTTTATCAAAATAAAGGTGTTCCTAGCAATCAAAATATCAACTTCAGCTACGAATCTGCAACACTTGCTTATGTTCTAAGATTTGGATAAAAATGTACTGCTACCCTAAGTTTATTAAATTTCCAAAAAAAATTTGCTAAATACAAGAGAAACTTGACAGTAAAAACATGTCCCTTTTCAGATTAATTTTAGCAAGCATGATTGAATCATAGGAAGAAGTTCACATTCATCAGTATTCATTTTTTCAAACGGTTCAACCTATTTATGACAGAGAACTAAATAATTTGCGACGTGCGCTAAATTTAGTATCATGTTGTGCCTACCCTATGGAAATGACATAGAATACGTTTTATCAGACAGTCTCTTCAAATGAAGAAAATACAGTCCAAGCAGACACGTGCAAGTCAATTTAGAACTCATAACTTCCACAAACCTGTAGGGAGTATCACCACCAAACTTTTTCTGATTGACATAACCAGAAAGAAGCTTTATGTAACCACCACCGCATTCGATGTCCTGCTCGAACTTTATTGAGTACTGAAGCACCAGAGTTCTGTCCTTGTTGTTGAATTCTGGAACCTTTGCAGATATAGCGAAGTGCCTCGCATCAGGGTACGTCTGTATACCTGCACAGTTTTTTTTACCGTCAAAAGCAAACACCTCAAATCATTTAACATCTGCAGAAACACAATTTTTCCTTTTAAATATCCTACAAAAGGGGAACACTAAAAGAACATACCTTTATCATCTGGATCCCCAGACCACTTTCCAGCAGTGTGCTTGAAGGAACCCGCTTTCCCTTCGCTGCGCTTCCAGTCCGACTTGACCCAGCGACTTTCCCACCCATCTTTGATAAAACCAGAAGAAAGCCAGTCAAATAAGCGAAAACATGCGAATGCACAATGTCAGTAACCATCATGAAACTCTTATCATTAGACTCCCAGTCCTAATATAAATCGACAATTAACGAGAAAGAACTAAAAATCACTTCAAACTGAGCAGCAAGACACTGAGAGTCACCTAAGCCAAGCTCCTACTCGAAAATCTCAATTAAAAAAGTGAACGAGCTGAAACCCAGAAAATTTTCAGCTCGAAGAACAACTAAGCTAGCAACAAAGCTGAAACTTGATGAAAGCATCCCAAGTGACCACAGCTGAGCTTCCAGCTCCAAAATCTCAGTTAGAAATGCTGAATTAGAATAAACCCAGAAATTTCTTCAGCTCAAAGAACGACTAAGCTAGCTGATCAGAGCAATCGGAGGGGAGTAAAGCACAGGGAAGTGAAAGAAGAAGAAGAAGAAGGAAGAGGACCTTCGAAGCGCTCTTCGAATATGATCTCGGAGGTGGCCTGGTCGACTGCGAGGCAGAAGAACAAGAGAGAGACGATCGTAGGGACGATCAGCAGAGGCCGTACAGCCCGGGGCGATTCCGCCATTTGATGGCCGGTCCGATGGGGAAGAGGTGACGGAGCAGCTGCTATATATAGAAGCAGGCGCTGCGCTTTTGGACCCCAAGGTTCTATTAATCACGGAAATGCCCCTCCGCGAAGACTTGATCGTTGACTCGATAGTGGGGCCTCTGGAAGACCAGTCCAGGGGCTCGGGATTTGGCATTCCACGTCAGAGAAACCAATTAGATTAAGACACGTCAGATCCACGTAGGCATTAAACTGCTGGAGAACGCGTAACAATTTTTTTATGACTTAATTTTTTTTTCATTTCTACACAGTCAACCCTCCAGCCGGCCCCTTAAAAGTTCCAAACGTATTTGGCACACTGCCGTGTAGAAAGAGAACCACAGTCCCATTTATATTTATGTGGACTATGCTAAAAAATATCTTATATATTTAATCTTTTTATATTTAAAAAATATATTAAAATGACATTATATTTTATATGTGAAATGAACCTACTTCATCCTTTGAAAATTGATGATTAATATGGTTTTAAAAATTAGTCCCTACTAATTAATAGTGTTTGAAGGATGAAGTTTTTTAGATATAAATCTTGACATTATTAAAATATATTTTAAAAAAAATACTTAAAAGATAGGCAAAAGTTTATAAAAGCGAGCTCATGCCCATGTTACTTACGTATTAAATGTCCCCCGAGTAATATAAGTTGTCATATTTAAATATAACAATCTTAAGGTCCTAAGCTCATGCACCATATAAACGGGCCTCTAAAGCTTTTAAGCAATTCTTTGTGCTCAAACCGCATCAACTAAAATCAAGTGGCAGTGGCATTCAACTTGCCAAATAAGAAGCAAGGGCATAAGCCAACCTATTGATGGTTGGGCGGGAGGAACTCCCTTTCTTTCTTTTGTTCCAAAGTTTTCCTCTCATATTATAAAAAAAAAAGCTGGATAATAAGGCACAAGGCCATTAAATTTAAAGATGTGGCAATCATTACGGGCCAACACTGATTTAGATATATTACATATTATAAAAGAATTAAAATACACAAAAAAATCATTCTAAGACACTAAAGTTCATCTAAAACCTCAATTTGATTTGTTAAAAAATGTATACATTAATTTTTAGTAGGCACTAACTAAGATTTTTTCAGCTACAAAGTAACTTAAACTACACCTTTAAGCATTACCTATAAAAGAAGGATTACAAAAACAAACACTAGGAAATGGAGGGCTTTGCCACAAGGAGTACACCTAGTCCCAAAATCTTAGCCCCTACGTGATAGAGGATTCTAGGGAGAATTTGGTATAATTTTTCCTAGAATTCACTAATTTGGCTTGATGAGCCCCTTTTTCATACCTATCATATATTTTGAAAATGAGCTAGGTCATATCCTAGTTGATTGGTAAAACAAATTCTAAACTACAACTAGGAATTTTTCAATTATAGAATTGGACTATTGAGCAAGCCTCATTAATGAACTTTTAATACAAATTTATCTCTTGCCAAACAGGTCTTAAATGCCATTTTGAGTAATATGAGGCTGTCATGTGATTCAAACTCTCCACCGTCAAATTAAAATCTAACAGCTCGTGATGCTCGGGTTCACCGTAATGTAAGCTCAGGCGCCAAGAGCTTATTTACTTAGAAGACTTGACCAGGGAAAAAATGGACTTGGACAATGACATCCGGACACAATTTCCTTCATGTTTCTGTCCAGAATGGCAAGACCGCAATTCACTCCAAATACATGGGCATTAAGCTCCTCCGTCGAAGAAGACCTTTGTCTGGGTCGCCGTCTCCGGTCTCCCCCAACTGGGCCTGGGCTAGTTGGCTGCACTGTAGCAGGCGAACATGGACTACAGCTTGGCCGCCCTAAAGCTTTTCTGCGCCCAGCTCAAAGCTGCGCGGGAACAGCCGGGCTCCTCCCCGCCGGCTATGACCCTCTACGGGATCCTCTTCCAGCGCGCCTGGCTTCAGGGCGTCGTCGTCCCGCCTTCTCCTCCTCTGGCGCCGGCGTCCGATCAACTTTTGCTCGACGACGGCAGCGGGGTTGCGGAGCTCGTCCTCTCGAACGACTTCGTGCACAGGGGATGGCGGCCGGGGATGTACGTCATGGTGGTCGGTGCCTGCGTTGTCCGGCCAGGCGGGCTGCCGCCGCGCGTCATGGTGCACAAGATCGTCGACCTCTCGCCGTTCCCGGACCGGGAGGCGATGTGGCACTTGGAGGTGATCGAGGCCTATGAGCTGTTCTACCGGCCGCGGTTAACTGCCCCAGCTTAATGAAGGATTAATTTGCTTGTTTAAAGCCGTGTAATTTGCCCCGGCAAGAACAGTTTTTTTCCGAGGAAAAAAAGTTCCATGAACAATGTTGCGATTTTAAGGTGAAATCAACATCCATCCCTCCTCTTGCCAAATTGAGGAAGATTTACAGCTTATGAAAAGTTGTCAGCTTGCTAATGGGTAGTGAAGATCTGATTAATTTGTCAATTAAACAATAAATTATATATAAACTACTTGATTGTAAATGCATATGCACTTCTGCATTTTTTTTAAAAAGCTGAAGAACTGCATATTTGCAGATACTCAGTGTTCTTCCACAACTAAGAAAAAACTCTGCATATGTATGTGATCTTGAGTTCAATAAATCTAAATATGTTGTAAGAGATTACATATGCATATCAGTGTTTTAAGCCTGTTAAACCCAATTTGATCAGACTCGGTCGATTTTCCGAGTTTGTCATTTCCCAGTTTAACTCGGCTTTTACCCAATTAGAAAAGGATTTATGCCCAGTTGATCCGGATTTATGCCCAGACTTAAAAACATTGCTGGATAAATGCTCGGACAGGGTGATAGATATAGATAAGGTTTGCCAGATGCAAACATCTTAACAAGGAGATGGTAACATAAATGGACTTGGTCAGGTCATCTTCACAAGCAAAGATGACTTGTAAATGACCAGCTGTGTGAATCATGAAGCTAGTAGTATCTGCAATTTGTAAGATGAAACTAGAATGCCTTTTTCCTTTCAAGTAGGTTTTTCTCAATTTTTCAACTTGCCAATGGGTACAAGAGATTGGTTAGTACCTTCAAACTTTTTTTTCCCGTATAAATTACACATTGAAATTGAAAGAATTCTTAAACATTGCCAGAATTCCAATAAAGTAAAAGCCCATAACTACTCTTCCATATGCACTGCATGTTAAAAAGAACAATATCTGTTTCCCAGGTAGGACGGAAGGAGCCTCCAGTATCTGCATTTTCTATATAAAATAGCTATTTTGCTTGCTGCTCCATATGTTCTTGAGCTCAAGCAATTCGAATCTGTTGCCACGAACTTCAACCTTAAACTTTTAGCCATGACGAAATCACTCGTACACTCCTCACACAGATTAGCGTTTTAAGTTTATATACAGACGTAATATCTGGAAGGATGTTTATCTCTTGCTCTTAGCATCTGTTATCTTTTTACCTTTGGATCTGCTGTCCTGCTGGAGGTTGTAGCAGGCTCGCCGTTAAGTGCAACAGCAGCTGACTCTACGTGTGTAAGGAGATAGTCATATATCTTCTTCCTCAGCTTCTCAATTGTCTCCGGAGGGACGACGTAATTTTCATCACTGTCATCTGTTTGCGACCCAATCTTATCCAACCAGTCATTCACCCTCTTGAGCTGCGACAACATCCCCGCTATTTGGCTCTTATCTGACAATGCTGAAGCATCCACATCCGCATCCAGAAATCTTTCAACAAAACACAGAAACCAGTCCCGAGACTCTGCTAGTAAGGAGTTTGCCAATTCAGCACTCTCACCAAGACCGCCCCCACGAGTCCATTCGACAGGAGGCGGCACTTTGGGTTTTTGAGGAGCTATTAAACCATCCACAGCCCGGCGTGGGGTTATTGGTGTAGCAGGCTTAGAGCTGATAGAAGACCGGGGCTTGGTTTGCATCTGGTTCTTTGACACTGCACTTTTTGATGTATTTTCAAGAACTACTATTGGTTTGTTGCTATTGTTAGTAACTGGGCTTCGAGCTGAAGCTGCTGAGGAGGCTTCAGAAAGGGAGGAAGCTTTGTTAAATACTGTAAACGGTGAAAGATCAGTAGCTAAGGCAGCTTGAACCCATGAGGTTGCATTCTTTTGCTTCTCTGATGAGACCTTCGCTTCCTCTTCTGAAGGCTCATCTTGCAGATCTTCAGAAAGTTCAGCAGTGGGAATAGTTTTTGATAATGAATTGGCAACCAGACTAGCTTTATTCAAGCTTGAATAAAGGCCAAGGAACTGTTCCACCACAGGCTGTGGGTTGTCCTCTTTAGCTAAAGAACTCAGCTCAGTGTACATACTGCAAAAAGAGAAAAATGACAATCATATAATTGATAACAAATATTACAGCTACATTAATGATAATCCATGTGTTTATTAACAAATCAAGTGTGGGACTAGAGGGTTAGAGAAAAGAAGTAAATATTTTGGAGAGTGTAGAAGTCATCTCGTTTGTTTATGACATCAAGAATATGTACTAGGAGCAATAAGCTTGTTTGAACGCTTGAACTCTCACAATCATGATAATTAGAGGAGTTGCTCTTGCAAATGAACAGTTGTCTATGCTAAGTTTCGGATTAGCACACTTTCTCAAAAGTTTCAATCATTCATGCAAGTGCAGTTTCACCTTAGCCAAAATGCAAGTTAAAAAACATTAAAAAAATGGCATTTCATTTGTAGTTGATGACCAAGAGAAACATTCCACATGATGACTTTAAAAACATAAAAAAAAGGATTAAGCAATATAAATGAGACAACAAACAAGAGTGCAAGTTCATATAAGGAATGTATTCCGGATGTTCAAAGTCATTTACTTATTTGCACATGCAGTAGAAGCAGCACGTATGGGAAAATAACGACTCTTTAACCACTGTCAAAGCACAACCTCTGCTTTACCTTTGTACACACTAAAAGGGAGAAATAATGATGCCATCTTAATGAGAAAGCATACAGTGGCCTTTCAACTTCCTTCACACAAATAAAATGCCTTTTCGTATCATATCATCCTCACAAAGGAAAAAGAAGTTTTAGGAGAAGTTAACATCTAAAATTATCCCAAAAAAGGGCAGGTAAACAGATATATCAGTCAAATGGTTGAAGTTGGAGACTATTATTCATAAAGTACAATTCTAAACTTTTCTTCAAATTGACATTAAAGAATTAAAAAAACTACATCCTATCATGTCTGGCTCATTGTTGAGATTATTATAAGAAAATTGTTTGTTCTATCTTCAAGCCATTGGCCATCAAACATGAATTTTGACCTCATAAATGCTAGAACTATTAGGGCCGCATTTGAATAACTAAGATCGTAATCATAATCAAGTAGTGCTTTTCCCAATAATTTGAGGGCGGTGACCTAGGATCTTCCACCTCCATTCTAGCTTATTTTGTGTCAACTCTTTTCTAAGAGATAGAGTAGTCCCTCTTTTGATATCATTTATGTGAGCATTTATTGGTCTTCTATGTACGTGCCTATACTAATGCAACTTACACTCTCTTAACTTCTCGCCTAAAGGTGTTACCCCTAAGTTCTCACGTATATACTTATTTTTAATCCCATCTTTCCTATTATTTCATACATCCACCTCAGCATCCTTATTTTAGCTAGATTCATTTTATCTATATGGCATTTCTTTAGAGCCTAACATTTTGCTCCATAGAGTATTGCAGGCCTAATAGTTGTCTTATAGAACTTACCTTTAAGCCCATTTAAAACTTTTCTAGCATACAAAACTCATAGTGCCACCTTCCATTTTACCCATCCCGCATTAATCTTATGTACCACATCACTAAATATATCTCCATCTTTTGGGACAATGGAGCCCAAAAATCGGAATTGCCCACATTTTGGCGCTTATTGCTTATCCATTTCAAGTAAAGTTCTACCTATAATTCTACTATCTTTAAAGTTACATTTCATTTACACCATCTTTGTCCTGCTTATTTTAAAACATTTTGATTCTAGAGCTTCCCTCCACCGTTCTAGTTTGGCATTTAACCCTATAATAATCTCATTAACTAAAACTACATCATCCACAAAATACAAGTGCCAAGGTATCCTATCTTGTATATGTGCAATTAGTTTATCCTTATCTAGAGCAAAAGGATTAAGGCTTAAAGATGACCCATAATGTAGACTTACTATGACCAGGAGCTCCTCAGTTTCTCCCCAATTATTTGTACACTAGTCACTACTATATTGTACATATCTTTAATAATATCAATGTAACCTATTATAACTCCCTTCTTCAAAACACTCCAAATAAGCTCCCGAAGCATTCTTTCATAAGCTTTAATCAATAAAACTCATATAAAAGTTTTATCTCCTAATACTTCTCAACTAAATATCGTAATAAGAAGATAGTCTCGATTGTTGACCTCACTGGCATGAAACCAAACCGGTATATAGATATTTTCTGTAAGCATCCTTCAACTACTCTCTCTCATAACTTCATAGTATGACTCGTAAGTTTGATACCCCTATAGTTTATACAACTTTAGATGTCCTTTTTATTTTTATATAGAGGTATAAGGGTACTTCTCCACTCCTCTAGCATTCTCTTTGACTTCCAAATATTATTAAACAACTTAGTCAACTAAGTTAAGCCTAACACCCCCAACGCACTTCCATATTTCAATAGGAATTCCATCAAGTCTTAAAGCAAATATAGTGGTCTTTCTTCATCTTCTTTAAGGCAACTCCTACCTCCTCTATTTTAAATCTCCTAAAATAAATAATATCCTTAACACGACTAAACACAATATCAAGACCACCACCATAATTTTTATTCAATAGCTCCTAAAAATACCCTCTCCATCTTTCCTTAATATCCTCATCATTTACTAAAACCTTTTGATCGTTTCTCTTAATGCATATAACTTGATCTAAGCCCCTGCTTCTATTCTCTCTTAACTTAGTTATCTTATATATGTCCCTCTTCCCCACCTTCGATCCCAATCTATTATACAATTCATCAAATATTTAAAATTTGGCTTCACTCACTACTTTTTTTTGGCATCTCTTCTAACCTTAATATAAATCTCCCAGCACTCTGTACTTTTATATTTTTCCCACTCCTCGAAGAAACATTTCTTTTTCTTGAGAACTCTTTGCACTTCTTTACAACACCACTATATTTCTTTCTTAACATCCTTTCTCTTCCTCACTTCCCTTATTTTCCCAACTTTTAATACAATTTAACCATGTTATCCCACATTATTGTTGGCTCTTTATCCCACTTCCAGTTTCCTTCCCCATTTGAATAACTGAGATAATAAGCAAAATAATCCTATGTGTGATATATAACTTAAAGAACAACATTGTTGTTCCACGTGCATAAAAGTTATATATGTGCTCTAAATAAATAAAAAGTTAAGAGTCAATTAGCTCAGGCTACAAAAGTAGGCAATTAACCTTTAAGGAGAAGATGCGCAAAGAGATACAAGTACGATAGTATGATTTCTTTAATAAAGAAGAGCTTCTTTCATCTATAACAAGGCAAAAACATGGTTTGCAAGATGGCGGCATGTACACATGATCAGCTTTTATTGATCCCCAAAATTGTTACAACTAAACAGGATGGTACCCTTTACATGACTACATAGATGGCCTAAAAACACCCATATATAAAAACCAACCTAAAAAATTTCATTTCCAAAAGTAATATATTCAAACATCATAATAATAATCAAGTAGCATCATTTCCTAACAATTTGGGGTCGGCGATGTAGATCTTACACCTCCATTCTAACTTGTTTATTGCCAACTCTTTTGTAAGAGATAGCGTAGTCATATCATCCCTTATTAATTCTATCCAAGTTCTTTTAGGTCTCCCTCTATTTCTTTTAACATTATTTATGTAAAACCCTTCCAACCTTCTTACTGGGGCATCTATTGGTCTTGTTTGTGCATACCTATATCAACGCAACCTACACTCTCTGCTCCCTTAAGGTGTTAACCCTAAGTTCTCACGTATATACTCATTTCTAATCTTATCTTTCCTAGTTATCCTACACATCCACCTTAGCATCATCATTTCACCTATATTTCGTTCATCTATATGATTTTTTTTATGCCCAATATTCTCCTCCATAAAGTACTACGGCCTTAAAAGCAGAGCAATAGAACTTACCTTTTAAGCTTATTTGGGACTCACTTATCACACAAAACTCTTGACGCCACTCTCCATTTTACCCACCCCGCATTAATCTATATACTACATCGACAGTGATATTTCCCTCTTTGTGGATAATGGAGCCCAAATATCGGAATTGTTCATATCCTGACACTTCTTACCCATTTATATTATCCTTAAAGTTAAATTTCATATACTCCGTCTTTGTCCTACTTATTTTAAAACCTTTTGATTCTAAAACTTCCCTCCACAATTCAAGTTTAATATATCACCCTGCTATAATCTCATCAACTAAAACTACATCATCCATAAAAAATTAGGCACCAACATCAATAAACATAAAATTTTATCTTGTACATTAAATAATTTCCTTTTATCCGAACAAAAGATAAACAAAAGAAGAAGAAATTTTAACTTCCAAATTAACACATATGAGACAACTCACAATCTGTTACAGATATGAAGAAGTTCCCCAAAAACCCATTAGGTGAGGGCAACAAAAGCAGTTAACTAGAACAAAAGACAACTACATAAAACTATATGCCTGGAACGGAGAAAGTAAGCCTTTTAAAATGGCTATTCTTAGGTTAAGATTTTGCAACTAAAAAAAAAATTTAATTAACACAACAAAAAATCAGAGAATTTTTTTCACTTATCCTGAATTTGAGCCAAAAATGGAAGTAATTTGATCTTTGACAATGTGCACAACCATATATATAAACCACAAGTAAACCTTTAGCCCAACTCAAACCAAATTTGTTGTAACTACCTCAAGCATCGAATCAAACTCTCTGCAGCAGAAGCCTCTTGAATAGCCTCAATTGCTGCAAGCTTTGCTGCATCTCTCTGCCTTATAACTTCCTGAAAAGTAACGTTCATAACATTAGAAAAATACTAAAGAAAATTTGGACACAATACATTAACAAGTGTCTGAGTTGCACTCAAACTTAGCATTCTTGATTGGAAAGGTCAACCCAAATGCTTTTCCATCTTAAAAACACACGAGCAATACAAGATTTTGCTAGAGAAAAAAATTCCAAATGGTTGAGGTATTCTGTATATTTTTTTATGAAGCAAAGCATACCTTTCCTAGTTTTGCTAGAGATGATGGCAATGAAGACCATGAGATGTTGGCATCCGTCAATCTTCTGCTATTAGTAGAGATCTTCACTAGGTTGCTGGGAATTCCATTATTTGGAACTTCTGGACTTCGCCGAACTACAGAGGGACGTGATGTACTCAATCTATCTGGTTCATCCACATTTCCACTTGTGCTTACCCTCGTTGTGGGTGTGGAAGCCCTGCTTCCGTCTTTGGGAAGTACCCTTTCAGGAGCATCTACCTTCTTCTGTGGAGAGCAGTCATATTGAAATGTCAAACTATAAAAAAATATGGTATTGGCCATGAAACATGAAACCACAAATATAAAGTATAAAAAGCCATTCACAGTTTCTAGTTTTAAGTTATCACTGTATCATTCCCATCAGCATGACTCTGCTTTTCCCTTCGATGTCAAAGGCTTTATACCTGTCTAATGCCATGTTAATTCAAGTTCTTACAATGCAGGCACTCTTAATGGACCATATTCATATGATGATTGGAATTCAAAGGCAGTAAACCTTAAGCATCTTCCATAAGTGTAAAAGCCTTTTTGCCAAATTTATCAAAGAAACAGTTTATTTATTCAGCACTGCCCATGGTGACCACTTCTTTCTAGCATGTGCGTGCTGTGTAGCTCATGAGCAAAGACAATTTTCTCACTATTGACCCCCTTCTCCAGCACCAGTCCCCAACCCACCTTTCCTCCCACCCTAATCTGACCTTGCCCCTGGTTCTATACCAATCATGATTTTTATGGTGTTACCACTTTCCAGACTCCATACCATTTATTCTACAGAGCTTAGTTTACACTGATGAGTGAAAATTTCTCAGTCTACCGCTCCGTTGTCCCCATTTATATGCAAGTGGAAATTTCACCAATTCTCCCTCATCCACCACAGTCTAATATGTAGCACTATATTTCAGCTGCCATCGTAGAAATTCTACTTATCTTACTTCAACCAAACAAATATAAATGACTAAAAATAAGTTTTCTTAAAATTAAAAAGCTTTTTTAGGAAAAAATAATAGTCATAACACAATTCAAGGAGAGAAAATTCTGATGAAAGTCAACAACTTAACATTAAAGGTGAGTTTATAGAAGCAAATATATTTATGAAACATGTTCATTTCTTTATTCTTATGATGCAACAAATAAACCAAATATTTTAGAAACTTTAAGAAAACTAACTTCACAGAAATAAGCCATGAAAAGAAAGATACAATAATAAGATGTAATGGTGTGTAATTATTTCCTGCAATCTCTTAATAAGAACATTGACTTGTGATTCATCAATTTTAAAACAAAATGTCTAGCAGATTTGTATGGAAATAAAGTACTCACAGAAGTGCTTCGCACATCTGATTTGCAACTGTTGGGCTTGTTTCTTGAATTCAAATTTTCCCTTTCCTTCACCTCCACTTTTCCTTCCCAGCTCTTTCTAAGAGCTTTAGGTCCCACGTCAATAACAAAATTTCCAATTGGATTCCCAACTGATGCCTTTTTCACGGCTGTGCTGGCCCTGAAAACAGAAGCAGCCTTCTCCAGCAACCCGTGTTTGGAACTGGGCGTCTCTGCAGCCCCTTTAATCTTCGATTGCTGCTTGACCCCATTTGCAAATTTTTCGAATGAAGTAGGCAAGGAATAACAGCTTGTTGGAGATGAAGGTATAGATCTCGAATTCGAAGATTTCGATCTCAGCCCAATCTCCTTCTTCTCTAATACATTCAAATTAGGCTTTGACAGAAGCGACTTGGATCGGTCCAGCGCTGCCTTCTTTTTCTCTGGATCCCCCGATTTATCAATTCCATTCTTCTTCACCAGCTTGTTCTGCTCCCTTCCGCCATTTGAATTATCAATTGAGCTCTTGGTTGAAATTCTATTAAGCGGACTTGCGCCAGAAGAGTTCAAAAAACTCAGAGAATGGGTGGCAACCAGATCTTCGGGGCTGCCTATACACGGATGGCGTCCAGGAACTGGCCTAACCCCGCGCAAGATCGGCACAGGACTTGCAGGCTCGAGCCGGTCGACATGGATGAACTGGCCCAACTGAAGCTTATCGCTCAAGATGAGATCATCCTGGTCGTCGGGGAGGGAGACATAAGTGGCGTGGGCAGAATCCGAGACCTTGATATAGAACCCTTTGTTAGGAAATAGCTCGCCACCTGCAAGCGCCGGAACTATGCTCACAACCTGTAACAGGGACGAACGGTGCTCACCAGTAACCTTCACATCGGTGTTCATATGCTGTAGAAGCTTCAATAGAACTCCTGGGACCAAAGACGCCATTTTTGCCGTCTCCAAAGTGCATCACGCGGAGAAAAACGCAGGATTTGAATGGACCCAGATTCCAAATATCAAATCGATAGTCAATCGAGGCGATAAAGATCGAGGCTTTGGGGCTTCTATCAAACAGGAACAAGGAAAACTTAGAAATGCAAAGCAATCAGATGGGCGAGCTTTCCAGTTTCTGCCAGTAATAGAGAGCCTTGAATACTAAGAAAAGAGGAAGCTTTTCAGAGAGTTATTGCCTGCCAATGCTTTGAAAACATGGAAGGAAAAAAAGGACTGATGCAACCCCACAATGACAGAAAGGCCAAATCTTTACAGTCCAAGGACTTCCGAGGAGAGGAGAGGAGAGGCCGAGCAGGGGGAGAAACAACCCCCTTCAGCAAATCCAAGCACTCAAAGGCCCAAACGAGGAAATGGGTCGACAAATAGGATCGAGTTGCAATGGGAACAGGACATATTCCCTGGGGAGCTCCGATGCGAGAACTGCCGAGACAATAACTTTGCGGAAGTTTCAGAGTTCAGAGCATGTGGCCTCTGGCGTTTTACAGCAGCGGAAGGCAGGCAAAAAGTAGTATGATTGCAGCAAGAGTTTACTATGATTGAAGTACGCATTTATACAACTAATAACAGAAACCTGACACGACTAACTGGGATCTGACACCCCCATTTGCCCCTTCTTCACTCCAGTGCATTTGGGTTGGTAGATACTGAAAAATCATTCCTACATGCCACCAAAAGCATTGAAAACACACTCTTAATCCAGCTTCTTACCAAAAAAGTAGCTTTGCCATTAAAAATTCTTCACTGGACTGTAGGATCAGTAATAATTGGAACAGTTTTACAGGAATAGTGTATGGTGGAGGAATTTTAAGATGAAATGTTTGCGTTTTAATATTGTGTGGAGGGCGGGTGGGGACTTGGGAGCATGTGACTGGCTACTGGCCCTGTCGGCAGTTGGTTGCACCACAAGACTGATTGGGATCCCGGCCAATCGTCCTCCTCCCGGAAAAGCCAAGACTCCATGGCCGGAGCCATTCTGTCTTCTAACTCCATTCTTTCATTTACCTTGGAGAATCATGCAAACTAGCAGTACAGAAAAAATTTTCTGCATATGCCAGCATTAGATTCATGTTTGATGCTGTTTTTATGGTGCATTGAATTATCAAAAACTTCCTTGGAAACAAATTTTCCCATCTGGAAGGGATGCTATTTAGTGTTGTGTATAAGCTTTAAAAGTGCAAGTGGTTGGGTTATTTAGTTTTAAGTCTTTGTTATGACCTCATGACAGATATTAGGATATGCCCATGTACCAAAATCTTGATGAGGTTGACCCTGTCTTCTGTTGCTTCAATGGGGAAGTGGATGGAAGGTGAGAATGGGTACAAGGGAAAGTATGAACATGCATTTTACCTTCCACCTGGCTGTTCAACTTCACATGAAGCAGTCAAACTCTAGGCAACCTTGTTCTTCCTCTCCTCTGCAGCTAAGTCAGAATCCTTCCAAGTTCTCAGCCAATGAATTGGAGAATAATTTTTGTACCATGTGGTCCTCCTTAGTGGTGGTGGATACATAGGACCTGAGAAGTGACCCTCATGTTGTCACCAATGAACTCATATGGGCAATAAATCCCCATAGGGATGCTATGAAGTTATTGCAAATGAAATTAATTACACAGGAAGAGCAAGCAACAAGAAAGAGTGACCTTAAGAAGTAGAGTGGCAGAAGGTAAGACTGTCAATGAAATGACCCAGTGGACATCTAACATAAATATAGGATGATTATATTGATGATGACATATTTGTTCCAATTGATAACACATGTAACAGCCCCATGATGTAAACTCCACAACCGTAGCTTCTAAACAACCACATAAAGCTTAAAAATGTCAAGTTGTGACAAAATACACAAACGGTGGTTGGTTGGATCCTTTTAACACTAGTTTTGTTTTCATGTATCCAGTCTTTTCTGAGAGATTGCGTAAATATGGGGAATCTCAAACCAATGGATTGTACACCCACAGATGTTTAAATGCTGGACCCATGTGCAAGAAGAGGACATGTTTGTAACGACCATATGGGATTTAGGTCCACCATATACATATTTTACCTTCATGCGTATGTCAATAAAAGAGGCTACCAGGTCCACTTCATCAGTTCATTGTCACAGACCCACTTTGTAAGGAGTGTTCTAGGTTGCCTGCAACATCACAAAGTTGGGGTCTTTTTTTCGGAGGGGGGACCATCCCACACTGCACAAAAGTGCACAGGTCTCTGAAGTCTGGACCAAAAAGTTGCAGTCTGGTTCACACATTGAGCCCAACATCTAGAGGGACAGAGTAAGGAGCCTTTTGCTAAGTTATGCATAAAGAAGACCTTGCGGACGCCATAAGGTGGTTGACTAACTTGCTTGATTCCCTAATAATGTTAGCCCACTAAATTACCGAATAAGCTTGTGTACGTTCCCTATGTCCTTCCTTAATAGTATGCCTATAAAAAACAAAACGAATTAAAATATTAAAATTAGTTTATTTTAGTAATTATAATACTTTATCTGTCTTATCTTAATAATTATATTTAAAAAATAATTTTTTTTATTAAATAGTAAAACCTACCTCTAAAAAAAAAAAATTATAATATTCTTTTATAAGTATATAATTATTTAAATTAAATAAAATAAATTTATTAATAAAAACAAATATTAATTTAGGTTGGAGAGAGTATTATGCTTATAACTACAATATTATGTTTATATTTAGAGAAATACGGCATGCACGTGCTCACAGAAAAGGCCATTGATTTGTTCGTCCTTTATTTTCAGAGCAAGGTTATGATTACTTTGATGGACAGCCCAGAGGTCAGTCATCTCCTGGGTAATTGCTCCTAGGCCTGCGTATTGCTTTTCTACGCAGCTTCACTCATTATCTTCGCAATTCACACAATGATGCACGTGCCTTACGTGTGAGCCACTTATAGAGATGTTGCCGGATTTAATTTGGTGTTAAATCTGAACAAAATACTATTTAAGAAACGATAATATGAACCCAACTCGACCTACTTGTACCAAATTTGAACCTAGCCAAATAAAATATATTTTTTTAAATCACTTGATTATAAATATAAAATTTAAAATTTTGAATCATCATTCAATTTTATCTCTTACCCATAAAAAAATATGAAGAGTTGTTATTAAAATAAAAAGAAAAAAGTAAAAAACTATATTTATAACTTTAATTGGGTATGGCCAAGTTGAATCACCTAAAACCACAATAGGACTCCAATAGCTATTTAGAAACTCAAACCCGACACATTAGGGTCAGGTAAGGTTTTACTATATACTCGACCCAAGTGGCTACCTACCATTGGGCTTGTATGCACGTTGTGAGCATTAATCATGTAAAATTCTTATTTATACTCTTTATCTCATATTAAGTGTCTTATTTGGTTCTTCAATAAATATTTTTCAAAATGATCTTTTAACTATGATGAAACCAAAAAAGTATCGATTACACTAACAAACATAGGATAATTGTTAATAAAAAATATTTGATAAAAAATAGGAAAAAATTAAAATATTTTACATATCGTTTAAAAAATATTCACTCTGACTAACATTAATAGTTAGATTTAATTTTTAAAATAAATTTATTTTTTTATTTTAAATTAATAAAACTATTAATGTAAGATAAATGGAGCATCTTTTTAATATATTTAGGGTCTATTTAGATGGATAGAAACTGGGGAAAGGGGAAATAAAAAGTGAATCTAGGTAAAAGAGAAATTTAGAGATTCCTACAACTTTTCCACTATTTGGTTGCATTAATGATACTATAAAAAATTAAAACTTGAATCCACTAATAGTGGTAGTGGTGGTGGAGGTGAAAGTGGAGCTAGAGGTGGCAATAACAATGGTAGTGGTGGCAATTATCGCAGTGGTGGTGACAACAGTAGTAGTGGTAGTAGCGGGAGTGATAGTGGTGGTTAATGGTTAGGGAGGTATAATGGCAGTGACAACAGTGATGACAATGGTGGTGATGGTAGTGGCCACGGTGGCCACGATAGTGGTGGCATGGCAGTGGTAAGGGTTGTTGATTTGTGATTAATGTGTGTGACATATAAAAATAAAATAAAATAAAGTGTCTCTAATCCGTAATTAAGTTACAAGATTTATCTTCCCATTTTAAAACAAAATAAACACACAATATGTATAATTCATACGTGTTTTAACAAAAATTTGTAATCAAATCAAAAAACAAATACACACAAGAATTTTTACTTGGAAACCTAACTAAGAAAAACTATAGAACACTTTGTCCAGACTAACTATCTACTATGTAAACATCAGATTACAAAATTACTGATTATAGTGAACAAAAATTTGTTTTTTCTTTAGACGACTAGTTATTCACACTACTATAATTTTGAATCAATCACTCCTTAGTTTTTTACCGGTAATAGTTCAATCTTCTACTCTTCTTTGTGCTCTTTGATTAATATAAATCTTTTATCTACTCCTTTGAAATGACTCTTCTTTGTCCTTGATCTTCTCAATAATATTTTTTATCAAACACCATGTTTCGCATATGTGCACCTATCTTACCTCTAATCACTCTTTTGATTAAGGTAGAATCCACAAGTCTCAAATAGAATATGTCTTCAACTAGGAATCTAAATTAAATAAAAAAGTCTAATTTAGAAACTTTCGTGTTCTATTAATTAATCATTTCATAGGGCGATCAATCAATTATTGTTTCCTTCTATCGATTTCTCACATTGATCAATCAATCACTATTTTAATTAGGGTACAACACTTCAATTGATCGACCAATAATGTCACGCCCCGGCGATGCCCGACCCGAGCCGAACCCGGTCCAAGGGCCGGTCAAGCGCGCGGGGGCGACGAAGTGAAATTGAGAAACGATTCTAGCGGAAGACTTAATCCCTAACCACGGGCGATTAACAGCAACACGGAGTGCGCACAATCCTTTGAGCAAGAGTAAATAAAAGGGGAAAAAAGGTGTTGCTTAACACAAAGTAAACAACAATCTCAAACCCACAAGCTTAGTTTTAAGTAAAGCCCACACCGGCTCAAAATAAGTCATAAGCAAACATAACTGTAACATGTGACATAAATCCACAACAAAGAACCCTACACATAGGTTCTAACATAAAACATGAAACAAAATGAAGGAAAGTCACGCAACGATCTCCATCATCACACCCAAGCTACCTCTGACCTTTCCTCAAAAAGGCAATCCTGTCCGTCTGCGTGTCGCACCACGCAGCCCCAAATCAAAACACAAAAGAGGGGTGAGGTTTAACACTCAGCAATGGTTTTAATATCACTGTCAACGTAGAAAATACGATAGCTTAGAAATGAGATGGTTTCAGATCAAAGATTTACATGGTGCATCACTTCTGATCACACATTCATATCACTTAACACTGCATAAAAATGCATAATTCAACCTGCATGGATGTATCTCTAGCATACATATTCCCACATGCATTCACATCATAACCAATCCCGCATGGACGTATCTCTAACGTACATATTCCACATGCATAACATCAAAATCAGCATGCATGGATGTATCTCTAACATACCTAATCCACATGCATAACATCAAAATCAACATGCATGGATGTATCTCTAACATACATATTCCACATGCATAACATCAAAATCAGCGTGCATGGATGTATCTCTAACATACCTAATCCACATGCATAACATCAAAATCAACATGCATGGATGTATCTCTAACATACATATTCCCACATGCATAATGTTATCACAATCAACCTCCATCAAGGAGTAATCACACATTGACGTCACACAGACGGGAGCATAGACAAGGCCACGAAGGCGTGTCATGGTACAAAATTCGACACAAGAATTCAAGAAAGATCGGGGTTGTCAATCCCTAATACTGCTCGCCCTGGACGATCCTGGCCAAGGATGTCCCATTCTCACACAGAGAATCTAGAGCAGGGGTGTTCGCCCAGGGACATCTCCTGCGGAGGGAAGAGCCCGAGTTCTCACACAGAGAACCCTAGAACACGTGGTAGCGGGGTGCACACGGCATACCACACTGGATTCTCAGGGTCCAGATGACACACATAATGATATTCTCACATATCCGCAAGACAAGTACACAACTCGTCCCCACATCATTCCATTAAACAAGACTCAACCCGAGGAGTGCACTCGTTCCACACAGGAACTCCAAATCGTTCCACACAGGAATTTTAAATCAAAATATGTCCTTTCGGACCAATCAACTTGCGATTAATCCACGACCGATAAACCCGGCACGCAATTCCATCACATTGCATCCAATCGGTCAAATTCGATTAATCACGATGAAGCATCAATTGGAAATCCATTTTCATGATGCGTGCAACATGGTACATGCGTGGGCAAAACATACATGAACCCTAATCATGATAAGTGCTCTCACCTGCCCCTAATGCATCATTCATAATCACGATACTAAGCTTCAACATCATCATTTAACCCCCACATGTGTGTGTGTGTAACTAGTAGAAGCCTTTCACATGATGCATATTAACATGCTTGAAAATTAACTCACTACCACACTACACATGTGAATTTCTACCTAAACATGAATTCCAGCGGAAATCATAGTAGAAGAATCGTTGAAATCTTAGCTAGATTCAAAACTCAACCACAAAGGCTAAACACCTATAACATCACTCATTTCATCATTGAGTCATGGTATTCACCAACATTCACACACCATTAATCACAATTTATCATGACAAATCTGTCCAACAATGATTGTAGTCCTACGGAAATATGTTAACCAAAGGGAAACAACTATTCATAATTTCAAAATAACGATTCCAACATCATGCCACAAAACATAAGTCATTCCACCATCACTAAGCATATATCTCAACTCCATAAACTCAATAGCATGCATTTCCAGTAGCCTAACATAGCTTAAAACACTCCACATTCATATAAAATTGGCAAGCTAAAGTGGAATCATCAAAATAGGCATCATACACACAACATACAATTTCCTGTGTAGCCGATCGATCGCCCTTCAGGCCGTTCGATCGGTTACACGCAAAATTTTGAAATTTTCAGTTCAGCCGATCGATCGCCCTGCAAGGCCGATCGATCGCCAACACGGCAGAACAGTCATCTTCTTCCTTTCGCAAATCCAAACCGAAACACCATAGATAGCACTTCAAATCCACATCTAACACCCTAATCATCATCAAAAGTCCTCCTTGACTTCCAGAATATCAAACCAAACCATAATAATGCAAAACCCTAAGAAATCGGGATTAAATAATTCTATTTTCTAATCTTACCATTAACACACTAAATCAAGCAAACCATTTCGAAATAAGCCAAAAATGAAGAGTTTTACCATGGATAAACAGAGATTTCGAAGACCCATTACCTCAGCACTTGATTAAGCTCGGATTGAAGAGTCACCCTTCTTGAAATCCTTGAAAATACAATGAGTTTGAATTAAACACCAATGGAAATCGATTTACTTAAGAAATCCTTAATTAAATCTTAGATCTAGGGCTTGTTGGTAGTAAAAATCGAATTTTGAAAGTTAGGTTTTGTAGTAAAACGCAAATCAGTAGCTTTTGATGGTCAAAAACGAATTGAATCAAGGGGAAAATGGTAGATTTAGAAGAAATTAAGAGAAAAGCCATAGATTAGTGCTTAATTAGAGCAAGCTTACTTTAATCGGCTTCTAATTCGGGCCTAAGTGGGGATTAGGCCAGACCTCCTTCCTTAGCCTATTCCCAAAAATGGAAATGGCTCTGGTTTGCCCTTTTATAGTAAGGGTTGGGGTAGGCATAGGTAAGTTTTGGGGTGTACATATGAAAAGTAGGCTAAAAGTGGTTATTTTGCAAATTTAAGCATGAATTAAGCCTAATAAAATTCTGAAAATTTTTGTGTGACCTTAAGTATATGTCTAGGTTCATTTGACACAAAAATAAAATTTTCAACCGTGGGGCCCACAGGGGTCCCGCCAAAACCCTAATTTTTGGGAAAATAGTGAAAAATCTGAAAAATTCCAAAAATTCACATTTGGTTTAAAATCACTTAAAACCACTAATATTGAAGTTAATTTTGGTTAAAACCATCACAAACTCTATTTATTTACAAAATCACCGAATAAGATCAGAAAACACGTAAATCTCACGATAATCAATAATTAAAGAAAACCAAAACCGGTTTAAAGATGAGGGTCCTTACAAATAAACTCTCGGCTTATTTTTATACAGCAAATTTTAAGTGCCAATTGATCATTTAATGAAGTAATCAATCAATCCATGATTTTCTGATCAATCGGTACTATGCAGCAATTAATCGCTTTGAAAAGAAATATTTTTCATTAAAATATTTACAACTCTCACTATTATTTCACCAAAGGTCACTTTCACCCTAAAGTATATAAATGTGATATGTGTGCTTATTTTTACCTGACGAAATACATATTTAAGTCTTCCTTTCGCTCCATCTTTAGACACAAATTAACTGAAAAAGTACATATTCAAGGCATTGTTTTTATCACGGAAATAAGGCAACATAAATGTAAAAACACTTACGTTCTTATAGGGCTAGCGGCAGTGGAGGTTTCGGCAAGGGTAGAGGTGGTGGTGGTAATAGTGACGGTAGTGGTGGTGGCAAGGGTGGTAACAGTGGCAGGGGCGGTGGTAGCAGTGGCGGCGACGGTGGTATTAGTGATGGTGGTGGCAATAGCAATAGTGGTGGTAATAGTAGTAGCGGTAGCAAGGTAAACACTAGGAATATTAAAGATATTAAAGACATAAGTCTTTGGTATATATATTTTCTCCCAAAATCTAGGAGTTAAGGGATGAAAAGTTTTGTAGTCAATTTTCTACCCATTTTCTTCACGTTTCGTCTTTAGTTTCTTCCCCCTCACTAAGATTAGGAAAATTTTAAAAGATTCTTTCCTTTCACCCACTTTTTAATAGGGTCTGTTTGGATTGGTGGAAAGTGGGAGAATTTTTAAGATGGTCTATTTGGATTGGTGGAAAGTGGGAGAAAGGAAAGAATTTTTTTAAATCCCATAGTTTTTATTGTTTGGTGCAACAGGGAAACGAAAACTAAAGTGGAAACTGGGTGAAAAGAGGTAAAACATTATCCCAAAAACTTTATACCCCTCAACCCATGGATTTTGAGAGAAAATTGCATATCAAACTTATGTCTTCAATATTCTTAGTGTCAACCTTGCCGCCACCGCTGTCACTGATACCACCACCACCACCATTGTCGTCATTATGGCTATCACTACTGCCACTACCACCGCCACAACCACTACTACCACCGCCGCAACCACTACTACCACCGCCACCACCATCTTCATTGTCATCACCTCCACCACCACCATTGTCATTGCCACTATTGTCGCCACCACCACTACCGCAATCACCACCATTGCCATTGCCACCACTATATTATCACCATCACTGTCACCGCTACCGCTGCCGCCACTATTATTTGCTGCTGCCACCACCACTACCACTACTTCCATCGCTGCTGCCATCACCACCACCACCGTCACCACCACCACCACTATTGCCTCAACCACTACCTCCACCACCACCATCGTTGCCACCTCCATCACCACAACCACCTGCACTACCGCTGCTACCTCCACCATCATTGCTGCTACCATCATCACCACCATCATTGCCACCACCACCATTACTGCCATTGCCACCCTTGCAACCACCATCGTCGCTGCTGCCAATGCCACTACAACCACCACCATGACTGCCACCTATGCCGCCATTACCACCCATACCACTATTGCTAATTCTACTACTACTACTACTACTACTACTACTACTACTACTACTAACATTGGTGGATTGATGTTTCAATTTTCTATAGCAACATTGGTGTAACCAAACAATGAAAACTTTTTAGGAATCTCCTAGCTTCTCTTTCACCTTGATTCATTTCTCTTTCCCTTTCCCTTTCCCTTTCCCTTTCTCCTAGTTTCTACTAATCCATATAGACCCTTAGTAGACGAGAGGATATTGTGGCTTCTATTGCATAAGCTTTTGGGCGTAGGTATTTTGGTTATTTGGCCTGCCATCGAGCCAGCAAGGCTAGTGATCTCCTCCACCCTTCCCTCCTTCTCATCCCTCCCCTTGCCCTTCCTCCCATTCATCTCTCTCTTTTTCTTCCACTTCGAATCATGCATCCAATTCCATGGTTTTCTTGTGGCTTGTTCCTTTTTGTGCTCATTTTCATATCATCAACTTTTTCTCTCCCTTTGTCACCCTTCCTCTCTTCTATTCTCCTTCTCCCTTTTTGATGCAGGGATTCTATACCCATACTTAAGTTAATGCCCTTTCTCCCTTTTTTGGTTTAATTTACAATTAAAAACATACCTACATCCTTTTGCTAGGACCTGATATGGTAGAAATTAAAGACTATTTACTTTTGGGTGTAATTTCATGTGAGGGCATGCCTTCTGATCGTCAGCTATCAACCATATGAAGAATGCCCTTGATGATCACACTAGTGATGTTTAGCAGTGGTGTGGGCATCCATCGATTGCCATCAACTTTGTTATGTTTGTTCACTTTATGTTAATTTTAGTTTATTTGGATGTATGTTAACACTAAATCCACTTAAGAGTAAGACATTTTTTAAATGACAAGTAATTGAGGTGGACCTTCTAAAGAATAACTATAGGGAAGTAGGAGAATGTTTAATCCACATAAGTTCAACAGAATTAGAAAGCTATCTCGTCACTAAAAGTCCTTGATCAGATAAAGCTATTCACATGAAGGATGCGCAAAAACATCTTTCTCACCCGTTCTAATCCCTAGAGAAGGGGCATGGTGAGGGACTCGGTCGGTGCACAATGCATGAAGGGGTTGTAGGATTCCATCCACACGATTTGGAGATGCCAAAATACTAAGGAACTTTGGAGGGGGGAAGAGTGGAAGGAAATGATAACTTTTGGTAAGTCAACTATGCACCGGCCACTGGATGGACTCCGGTCAGACTTCATCCTGCCTACCTCAACCCAGTGTTAGTTGGGGGTTGTTGTTTCCGACATGGCTTTGCCCTTATTGCCTTGGTCCGCCCTTTTGCCTCAATTTGGGTCTTAACTGTACGGCCCTTCGTGGTCGTTTTACCATTATGACACCTCCGGTCACCGATTGGCCTTCAGCCGGCCTTAGGTTAGCCTTATTTCACTGTGGCCTTTGCTCTACCACTGTTCGACCTTGAGACACACCTTCGCCCTTTTTTGTGCTAGATGCACAGCCGCCCACACCATTGGTTTTGGTTGTGGGTGGCCATTGGCAGTGTTGTCATCTCTGCTGGCCACCTATGGGGACTTAGCCTTGTCGCCCTTTTTGGGCCCTTGGGATGCCACCATCTAGCCCTCTTCCCCTCCCCTTTGTCCGTGTGTGCAAGTGGCCACGCATGCATTTTAGGGTTTAGGTGCTGCTTTTGTGCTGCCTAACATAGGATGCATTCGTCATTGATTGAGTTGGCCACTAGAGCCCTCCACTTCTCCTCCATCTACGAGCATCGCCCCATGCCCTTTTCCCTTTTGTGGGCCCTCAATGAGCTTCAGTGGTCGATAGTATATATATGATTGTATAAGTGAGTATGTATATTTTTTAGCAAGATTGTACGCATAAGGTTGTACAAGTAAGACTGTACGAGTAAGGTTGTACGAGTAAGACTGTACGAGTAAGGTCATATGAGTATAATTGTACGAGTAAGGTCGTATGAGTACGTGTAAGATTGGTTTGATGGTATGTATTTGGCATGATTATATGTATATGTGTATGATTATTATATGTCTGCCTACTTCATGTTTGAGTTGCATGAACATATCTATGTATGAACTTGCTGAGTTCACTGTTTATAACTCCTCTACTGGGTATTTTCTTACTAAGTATGAAAATATTTATTTACTCTATTTTTTTAGTCCCAATGGTTGGGAGGCTTTTGCAGGTTTGTGATGGAGAACTTCGAAAGATGGACATTTGTTCCCTTGAGTGGTTTGATTTCCTTTGAATTAGGTATAACCTTGACTCATTGCAAATATTATTTTATGCTACAATTTGATTTATTGGGTGAGATGAGAATTAAGGTATTTATGCTTCTTGATTTGTAATTTGGATTAGACTATGGACTGTAATGGGACTTGCACTTAAGGATGTCTGGGAGAGATTTATATTTAAAGTCTATGATCATAGTAATTTCTTTCGTACGTTTTTTTTCGAGTAGTGCCTAAGGATGTTTAGTTTGGTCGTACAATGTTTGATCGAATAAGCAAAAATTTGTATGAGAAAAATTGATGTGCGATGTTTTAAATTATAAAATTACTTTTACAGGTTTCATATTTGTCATTTTTCCTGATTAATAGATGTTATGTCGCAAAAAAGTTCCTTGAATTTTTAAGAAAATATGATGGAAAATCCCGGGCATTACAAGTACAAATGAAGGGGCAACCCATCTCACTAAATTAGTGGTTGATGTGGTTGTGCCAACAGATTTCCTCAAGCAACGTGTACATCAAGTTGAGGATGCAGCGGCAGGAAAGATCAAAGAGTTGGTGGACGAAGTGGTAGTGCTGAAAAGGTCAGTCATCAACATTTCATCCATAGATGGGGGTGAGTCCTCATCTCAGTAGACAGATAAGAAGGTTACTTCCTTAGACTAGGTGCTTGAATCGAAGACGTACTCAAGGATGCGAGGTGCCAAGGAGATTCGTAACTTCCTTTGGGACATGAAGAGAAATAAGAGATGAAGATCACGGTGGCAGTGATGTATGTTGAGAGAGATGCAAAGTTGTGGTGGTAGACATGGTTGGAGGATGATATAGTTGTGGGTCGACCAAGGATAGGGATGTGGTACATGTTCAAGAAGGAGTTGCAAGTGCAATTCCTTCCCAAAAATGTGTCTTTAATAGCCCGAGAGGCATTGAGGAACCTCAAACATACGGCGGCAGTAATGGACTACATTAAGGAGTTTCAGTCACTCATTTTGGGAGTGACAATTATAATGGAGGATGACAAGTTCTTCTACTTTATGTTTGGCTTGCAAACTTGGGCTTAGTTCGAGTTGAGATAGAGGGAAGAGGAGGATCTTCCTGTAGCGATTGTAGCGGCGGACAACTTAGCAAATTTCAAGCAAACTTCCGTTGTGCAAGGGAAGAAGGACGGGGGAAAAAAGTCATTCGGCAAGGAGGGAAAAAGGACAAGGGCAACAAGTAGTTAGGCTAGCCAAATAAAGGTGGTGACAGTTTCATATGCAATGGGATGTACTATGCAAAAGACTGTCCAAAATGGAAAAAGCTGAATGCACTTGTCACTAAGGAGGATAAGGATGAATCTGATCATGAGGAGCTCCTTTGTAGCAAATTGGGAGCATTTAGTTGGTGAAGTGCCTGTCTAAGGGGGCAACATCAGGTCATTGAGGACTCAAATGGAGGAGGGGAGCAGACTCCCCAAACCTTGCCTTATTGAAGTAGTCAAGGCAGCGAACTAATGGAGTAGTTCGTAGGATATTGAGGTGGATGGAGTTGTTCAAATCTGGCTAAAGGTGAACTTTGGTTGGGTGGAATATTACTTTGCTGAGCGGTTAGTTGAGTGGGTACCTTGTTGGGGTGCAATAAAGATAGTGGGAGTGGGTATTGCCAAAAAATAAACTAAGGCTGAAGCAGACTTTGGCGGAAGGAGATTTAGACTTGGTCATGGTGTGATGGGAAGTATTGGCTGCTTGTTTGATGAGTTTAGTAAGGCGGAAGGCTTAAGAGTTTCAATTGGTGCACCTGGGAAGTCAGGGGCTTCGACAAGGGCATTGAAGGATTTAAGTAGGGGAAGCTTGTTAGACCCCTAGCAGCTAAATAGGTTGAGGGACGAACAAGTTTTAGCTTGGTGAGTGGACAATCAAGGGAAAGCTGAGGAATAACAGCATTGGTGCTTTGGCGGACTCGTATACAAGTCCTACTCGGAGTAGGACATGATGACGAGCTGGGCGCCATCAACTAAGATGGTTCCTAAGAAGGCTGGGACTCTCACATATAACTCCTACTTGAAGTAAGAGAGACACTAGATATGGTTATTGATTTGTTCCCATGTTTTCTAGTGTGACTAGGAGTCGCCTCGGAGGCCTAAGGCAAGTAGGAAGCTCGAAGAAGGAGTTGTGCTCAAGTCGGATTGCTCAAGGCAGCCGAATCCTAGCAAGAAAAGTACTCTTCATAGGAAGTGGATGCAAACATGACTCTTTTTAGGCAAATGACATGTAGACTGAGTACTTCTAGCTGAAATAGGAGCCCCTCGGAACGATAGATAAGGTAGGACACTTGAAGGAGGGCTTAGTTGGACTCCTAATTGGGTTAGGACTCCTTAGAGATAGTTTTGGGTAGTTGTATGGGCTGGTTTCCTATTTGTAATGGGGTAGGGAAGTGGGATTCTGAATTTGTAACCAAAAAAGCGGGCTAGTACTAGTAGGACCAAACTTCTCAAATTTCCCTATAAATGCATAGTAATTCATGCATTCAAAGAACTCAAAAATGTTGCAAAGGCAGATTGAGAGCTTTGACAATAATTCTGGAGGATTGTTAGGCAGCAAACACTTTTGGCGACTTAGAGGAACTGCTATGGTGCAACTTAGCAAAGGGGTAGACCACACTCGACATCCTAGTAAGGCTTGGGAGTGGACTCATCGAAGGGCAGGACTGTTTAACTAGATAGCTGAGAGGAGACAGGTTTGGGAACTAGGTAGGGAGGGGCCTTGTTATTATAAATTGAGGTCCTAAATAAAAGTTTTGAAGGCAATCCTCCTTTTATCTTATTGTTTCTCTTGCATGGTGTTTATGCTTGGACGTGTAAAAGAGCTAGGTGAGATGAGGAGTGGCTACTAGTTGCACTGGGCAACCAAGCCATCACGTATGTAAAAGTTAGGTATAGCTTCAAGCCCGTGATCACTACCCTATTAGACACGCCTAAATGTTGCGTGTAAGCTCTTGTTGGTCTATAGAAAATATATTTTGTATGTGTTGCATAGACCTACAACATCTGCTTGTTATATGTGTGCAATGGGCTCTGTACATTTTAGTAGATAACGTTCTTTTATAAAAAAACAAAAAATATTTTTAAAATATTTGTTGTTTTCAAAGCCTCTCATTATATATAAGCTCGGACTCACGTACAATTACTTTGATTTTGATTTACTTAACACACATAATTTATATGATAAAAATTAATTTATCTTTTTATGTCATGGAATCTCAAAACGAACGCCCACGCAGTTTACATTTATAAAGGCACGTGTGAACTTTTCCCTTTAAGAAAGTCCAATCTCCCCGAGAAAAAGTGGAAGACCAATTTCGGTAATGAGCCAATTGAAGAAATTATCATGAGAGAGAATAGATATAAAATTCTGTAAAGTTGAGCATGATAAGCAAAGGGCGGCCCATGGCTGGCCTGGAAAGTTTGCCTTCCACAATCAACCCCTTCCACTTCACTTGTTCCCAACTTTTACCATCATCAGTCATCACAAACGTCTCATCTGATCTGAATTACTAGTTGGTCACCCACTCCCCACAACGTAACCTGCCTTTTCAGCCATTCATAGCGCACAAAGCTCACCCGGTAACTCTCTTTAAGACACCTAATTTATGCCGTCACTTAATGGCTGGTTTAATTGATCAATAATGACACACCGCTGGCTCCTCTCTTGAAGATACTGGCCTGTTGGGGGCATGTACATCAGTGTGCCCATCTTTGTCTCATTGTCTAGCTACAGATTCAGGCCAAGTCTAGATCCAAGCAAGGGGAGAAGGTGATTTCCTGGTGGCTGCTTCTTTTCACTCGAGGAGGCATCCCAGGGAATGGAATGAAGGGCAGGAGCTTGGGAGGATAATGGTCAGATTGAGGAGTGATCGATGTCTTCTTCGCCATGGCCAGGAGGCTCTGGACAAATGAAACTGAGACAAGAAGATGGTCAGCGCAGTGTGAGTACATCTGCCATACGGCTGGAGCTCCAGCTCGTCACAGCTGCGCTTGGCTCAAGGGGAAATCACGGAGGTCTTCGTTTCACACGCCGACTATTGAATGGTCACGGGGAAGGGCCGACATTGAAGTTAAATGGACACTCGTGCACGCGTGATATTTATGCACACGTTTTATGAATTCAGTAATCTCTCCGTCCTGCTTTAGTCATCCAAATTAAAAAACTAAAATAAAATAATTTTAATTTTAATTTTTCAATGTGGACTCTAGAAATAAATTGGAGGTGATTTAGAGGGCTTATTTGTAGTCATTAGAGCCAAATCAAACTTTTCTCTGCAAACTCTTTAATATGAACCATGATATGACGACCAGTGCTCCAGCTACACATTCCCTTTTTGTTTAGGTTTGGCTGTAATTAATTCTCATTTAATCACCAAATTAAAATGACTAATTATGTATGAGGGCGTCTAGCATGTCTAAAAATAGTCATGAAAATATTATGAAGTTTTTATAGCCAATCCAAGACATCATTATTAAGAGTTCTAGAATATTTACCCTCTAACTAAAGGTCAAGTCAACAGTCTAAGATTTCCCACTAAAACTACGTTAATGAATATTCAAAACTGAAACCCATTACCTAGATAATTTCAAAAGCCCAAAACCAATATGGCATTATAGAGAGTAGAGCCGTTTTATGTTTTAAGTAAGAGTAGCATTTACTCTTACTTAAAAAACAGGTCCATCGAGTCGTCTGTACTCTGTACAGATTAAGTAATCTGATTTTCTACAGCAACGACACTCACAACTGCATGAAATTGTGTGGTACTCACGAGACTCTACAGTCTAAAACGAAAAAGGAGCTGTACAAGTGCATGATAAGCAGTTTTAGCTATTGACTGTAAAAAACCTGGGATTAATGTCTAATGGAAAAGCTCCAGGAGATACTTACAAACATAATGACCCCAATAACAAGAAGACAGCCTTTTTCAGATGTGAATACACCTAACACTTGTTGTTGCTTTATTATTAAATTAATCAGTTTGTGTAACTGTGGTGGTTGATTTTGTCATCTAATAAAACTAACCACTAATCAATTGTTGGTTATTGCTAATGGTTTACAGAAATATGCAAAGCAAGATATGTAGGGATACAAGTCCAAGAAGGGCTAAGGCTACATTTGAAGTTGTTCACCAACTTAATTAAGGAAAACAACTCAAGCGAATGTTATGCATAAAACAGCTCCTCAAACAAGGTGTTAAAAGAACAAGTGTATTTTCTGATTAAATGTTTCAATCGTAAATAAAAGTTCTAATGTTTTTTTTATAGGTAAGAGTCGCACACCATTGCATACACTGTGAGTCAATAGGATTCAACAATGGGGAGCTCTCCCATAACCGGGGGAAATTCAACCAACCCTACTAAGGCTGGATTGGCCGTTAAACGTTTTAATTTGGCATTGTTCCGCATCATAAGAAACGATACAAAAACGTTCGTGTAACAAAAATCTACTATTTTTTTTGTTAAAAAAAATGTACATAGTGTGATAGGGATAGTTTTGAGCTGTACTATAAATCTACAAGAATTTCATCCACAGTTTTTCCGGAACACTACATTACATCCAGTGACACCACTCTGTTGTTCCAGAAACACCACCAACACACTAATTGGGAAAACAGAACCAACCACTTCTCTTCCTCTCTCTCCCTATCCCTGTCTGAGAGAAGGATTCAGCCGATTGTAGCAGCAGAGCTAGTGTACTTATATTTTAGGTAAGATTTGATAAAGGAATCTAATTCACCATCCATAACAGACGAAATATCTGATGTTTCAGATCCTGTCCGCACATCTTTTACTAGCTTGTATGGGTGGAAGACATAATTGCGAATCTGCTGTCCCCACTCAGCTTTCACAGCATCTCCTCGTATCTGTTTGATTTCTGATGCACGCTGCTCCTCTGCAATGACAAGCAGTTTGGCTTTCAATCGGCTGAGAGCCTTTATTCTGTTTGATAGTTGGGATCTTTCTTCTGCAATCATGAAGAAGAGCAATAGATGAGTGAAATCCTCCTGATATATGCAGAAATGGAATGTGTTTTAAGTCTCTATACTAAAAGTTGGGATAAGCCGATTACAGGTACTAGACAAGATTATACAGCGATAAAGCTGACTAAAGACAGGGTAGACTTGACGACTAATAACAAATTGGTAAAAATATAAACATTTGAAAAAGACCTAATTGACTGGGCACACATTCAATGTACTGCTCAATAATTCAAAGTAATGCAAAGTCCAGAATTCTTTGATCTACAAAACAACCACAGTGATCTCAGAATTCATTCAAATTTATGACATTCCAGATTAAAGTTGTTTGGATCCACATATAGCAGATAGCCATGTAACTTTTTCTGAAAGGTTATCCTATAGGTCAATCTAGCTCTAGCTCATGAGAGTCTACTTCATTAACTTTTGCTGAACTTACTACTTAAAAAAGAATCAAACCAGTATGTCAAAGAATACAGGGACTACAAAAGAAATAAAACCCATATTACCAAGAATTAATAGAGCCCAGAGTTGGTGACTGTGGATGCATTTGGTGATAGGTGGATGTCTCAACTCATCAGTCTAAAAAGAGTTATAGCAGAGAATTCTACTGAGGTTATAAACACATCTAAAATACTTAGAACTTTTTCCTAGATATAACTTCATTCCAGTTCGATCCATAGCACCAGAAGAAAAGTTTTCCCTTTGACAGTAACTATCTCATGGCTTTTCAGCTGCTGTTTGCATCTTTTTACTGCTTTAACATTACTTTTATAGCTCTTTACTTTGCTCCCACAATCAGCAGATATGTTATGGCATGGTTATTTTTGGATTAAAAAGGGCTCTATTAGGCTCCCTACTTGGCAGAAATTTTCCAGAGAAAGTGAAAAATTCGGAATTATTTAGGGATGAGATTCTATTTTTTGGAAAAAAGAATCCTATGTACTGGTCGTATACATCATACTTTAATTAATCTGGAAATAGGCGACTGGAAGTCTTACTGGCTAATCTACATCTAGCATTCCAGCACCAGGATAATGGCTGAGAGTAAGAAAATTCAAAAACGTCCAAGCTATATTTGACTATCGATTGAATTTATTCTGAACTCAGAACATTACATTTCTTTGCTTTTCTAGAAGGAGCTGTTTACATGAATTTGTGCATACATTTCCAAGCAACTTTGAGTTGAACTCGTAGTACAAGTCATTGTTAAATTGTTATGACCATTGCCTCCATCAGCCTTGCTGCCATTGAACCTTGAGAACTCTACTCAAATTAAGACTTTAAGCATGTCATTGCTGTCTCACTCAATTCTATTTTAAGCATGTCTTATGCTCATAGTTTCCTCGTTTTAATGTTATATTAGATTTTACTTAAGTTACTAGTTTGATGAGAAGTAAGCTTTGTAATTGGGAAAGTCCAAACTCCAAACTATAAAAGGGCAACCAGTCCCTAAGTTCTGTACGTGATTTTCATTGACTGATATACAATTACGGAATTCAATCACTCACTTCTCCCTCTCCTCTCCATCCTGACTTCTCCCCTATCTTCCAACTTCTCCTTGTTTCCGCTGTTACTTACCATGTGGTTCTATTGAACTACACCATAAATTCCACTTAATTTTCAGATATAACATAAAGCATTGAATACTCTTGAATTATAGAAAGCTAACATGTGAGGCTTCTTGGTATTATTGTGTTCTTCGTGGCCTTTGTTGTTAACTTGCAAATGACTACAATACGATTTGGTATGTTATCAGTTCAACATTTTGATTTTTAATTTCGTTTATCAATTTGTCCCCTGCAGAGCTGGGGCATTATGTCCCTAAAAATTCATCTGCAATTAGGAAAGTATGATGTAATTTTCCAGCAAACCTGTGCAACGAACTGCTATGCCAGTGGGGATATGAACAATCCGCACAGCAGTTTCAACCTTGTTCACGTTCTGGCCTCCTTTTCCACCTGCTCTTGAATAGCTTATATCCAGGTCTTCCTCTGGTATCTCAACATCCAAAGACTCCTCAGGAAGAAGAGGCATAACATCAACACCAGCAAAGCTTGTCTGAGAATATCAAGAAATTGTACACAGCTGAGACTTTGCATTAAACCATTTTCTGTGAATCATCACATCTAAACAGATTACTTGGTGGAGGATTTACGCAACCTGTCGAAGGCCCTTGGCATTGAATGGTGATTGCCTAACTATACGATGTGTTCCTTTCTCTCCAGATAAATACCCATATGCAAAACGCCCTTCAATTTCAACCATGGCCGATTTTATTCCAGCTTCTTCTCCCATGGATTTCTCAACTACTCTAGTTTTGTATCTCTGCTTCTCGCCCCATCTTATATACATCCTGAGAAGCATGTCAGCCCAATCCTGCACTGGAGAGAATACAAAGAAGTCTTAAAAGAAAATGCAGATGAGGGAATAATCAATATTGAAGTAATTTTGGTGAAAACGGGCAAATCATAGGTTGAACCACTTCAGAGCCCAAATCACCTAGAACAACACTTCACAGATATATGCAACATTGGGTACCTGAGCATCAGTTCCTCCAGCACCAGCTGTAATAGTAACAACCGCACCTTCTTTATCATAGGGTCCAGAAAGAAGTTGGGTCAGCTCAAAACGATCCAGTGACTTGCTCAATTCTTGGGTTATCTTAGAGGCTTCTTCAAGTAAGCCAGGGTCTATAGAATCCATCTCCTCAGTCAAGCTTACTATTGTTTCTGCTTCTTCAACCTGCATGGTGTTTACATGATTTTGTTCCATTACAACATCGCTATACACTGCTAAATAGACATAACATGATTTTAAGATTGCTAAAAGTACAATGCTTGAGTAAAGAAGCAGAGGGAAATAATTTGGAACCTGGGTTTTAAACTCTGAGAGGAGTTTGATTTTCTCTTTGACATCAGTTAATGAAAGAAGGGTTTCCTGCGCTTTAGGGGGATCATCCCACAATGAACTATCTGCAGCCTTTGCCTCAAGTAATGCAAGATCAGCCTCTAACTTATCTAGACCAGCGGCAACTCTAATTTCTTCAACCCGTGATACAACAGTTTCTACATCTTTCCTCAAGCTATAGAAATCTATTATTAAAGTACAAAAAAAAATTGTATGAATCTTTAGCGGAATTGGCAAAAACTTTCAATAAAAAATGTGCCTTGAATTTAAGAAAATACTAAAAAGAATACCCAGGTGAGGGGTTTTAAACAAACTATGTACTATTAGGGAAAAAGAAATTCCTCTATCAAAAAAATTATTTTTTCAAGTGTTTAATGTTACTAGAGCAGAAAAAACTTATACAATCAATTGGTAGTGGACTAAGTGGGACAACCACAGTCACATTTATACACAGGTTGACAGACTATTCAAATATAATTCACTCATTATACTGTAAAGCACAATTATTATAGTTGTGTTTTAATATATATTTAGCCAGATAAAACTAGGATAGAAGATGAATTTGAGAATGTGATTTTTTCATGAGAGGATCACCTTGTTACTAATTTCCACCAATAACCTGAATCAAGAAAATCATTATCTCCAAAAAAAATCCGTTTGCATTAAAAAATACATATAAGAACAAGTTTACCTTGCAATGCCCATTCAGTTATATCGGTGGTTGCTTCCACACTTGATTGGCTCCCAGAAGTGGCGTGTAGGACTGAGATAAAAGATAAACGAGCTTAAAGTGTGCTTGGTGTTAGTGTTAATATTATCAGTTATCCCTTCCCTAACATCTTAAACTTTTACGAGAAGTGTTTAACTAACATTTGGCACCTATAACTGGACAAATGAAGCACAAAATTATATAAACACTGATCAAGAGATAAAATCAGGAAGTATAAGTGAAAGAGAATTTGTGTCATATAAAAGAAGGTTCCTTTCTTCTCGTCTAATCATTTTTTATTATTTGTGCCCAATCATAACTACTGAGGAAAACATACAAAGAATTCGGGCTGTACAAAAACTTACATTTAGTAACAGTGCTCAACTAACAATACAAAAAAGGTAACTAAGATGACAAAAATAAAAACACCGACGCCTCGAAGTTCAGTAAGACACAACCTTTAATAAGGACCCATATAATGAACGGTAAAATTCTAATAATACAATGAATAATCATGCCCTTTCCAAAAACAAAATGAACGCTAGAGGGTAAAACTGAGTCAAAAGTATAGAATAGTTCGCAAACCTTGAGAAGGACCGAGCAGAACAGCCTTCGAATATTTTCGAGAGGAGGAAAAAGAAAAAGGAAAGAGAGGAGCCTGTTGTGGTCTGTACAGAGTGGTGTTGATGGAGAACCTGCGATTGTAGGCTATGGAGGGGTGGGGCAGGTGCAGGACCTGCAGAGACTCCATGGCCATGAGTGGCAATGGAGGGGAGGAAAAGTGGCCATCATGATAAGTAGACGAAACATAATGATACGGTGAGCAATGTGTCATGTGAGAAGGCGATGAGAGGCCCCTTGTCCTGCTTCCTGGGCCATGGACCCCCAATAAAGTTGGGCCCGAAATTATTTTTTATTTTTCAAGAAAAACCAGAAAAAAAGGAAGCAGTAGCCATGAAAAAAACAATTTTGCTGTTAATTAAAATCACTGCATATGGATTATCTAATTACTTATTTTGTTTGATTTTAACTTCCATTGATTTCTCAAAAAAGAAAAAGAGCTTTTTGTAGTAACTCCAAATGGTACACCAAAACTCTACTTCAATATTTAATTAAATAAAAAAAAGGTGAGTCACATGAGGAGATGCTAGAGTTAAGATTCGGTGCTAAAAAAGGTAGTTGGAATACCATTTGCCCTCCAAATATGGTGAGTAAATTGTTAGTGGGTCAAAACGATGAAAATGTCTACTCCTCTTTATTAAAATGTCAAAACCCATCATCTCTCATCCCCTTTTTATTTCACATTTAGTGGCACCTTCTCCTCAGTTTTCGCCCTCTACTTCCTCCACCACCACTCTAGTGATTGTAGTCATATTTAAAAAAAAAACTATTCTTCTACCCTAGTGGCAGTCAGATTTGGCCACCTAGCTACATCCTGACACTATTGGGGGTTTCTGTTAATTCCCTATGCACATGACAAGAGAAGATATCCAGTGATCCTTCCTTTCAAGAAGTAGAGATTTTTTTTTTAGTAAGATGACTAGCCAATCGCTACTACTTCTTGAAATTTGGGATATAATAGTGGTGCTTAACAAATTCTTCAAACCCTTCAATTAAATAGTAAAAAATAAGACAAATTAGAAGTTGAGAAATGATAAAAATATTAAAATTGTCAAAAAATAACTACAAGTAATAAAAAGAAGAAATACAAGAAAAATAAAAATATCACATGCAAAGATTTCTCTTTTTTATGTCTCCAAGCTTGAGAATATTCTTTCTTTGCCTTATGCAACTTCTCCTATCTTCAAACTCCTTCCGAACTCTTTTAGATTGAAAGAATAATTTCTTGTAAACTCCTTGAAATTAAAAGGATGTTTTGAAAACAAAAAATCTTTAGAAGACTTAGTGAATAAGCTTTCTTCTTCTTAGACTTTTCTTCTTTCTTTGGTATAAGGTTTTTTTTTTGTTGTTTCTTTGGAATATAGAGTTTTTGACTATGTGAAGATTTTTTAGATTTAATGGTCAAAAGCCCATTCTTTTCTTGATTGATATAACATCTTCCCTCGTCTTCAAATGAAATTCTTCTTCTCCTTTTTCTTTTGAAAGTATATTCCTTTGATCTTCAAACTCATTTAAAGACTTCAAGAATCTTAATTTGGTGAATGCTTTAGAGATGAAGGCTTTTGGGGATTTAAAATTTTCATTTTGGACTTTGGAGAAAGACTCAGATTTTTATGGAGACCTTTTTGGATTTGGTAGATATTTTATGAAGTTTTAGGTTTTTGTGGGATGACTTTTAGGATTTGAAGGCCTATTTTACAAATGAATTAGGGGTATTTATAGTGTTTAAAAGGTGGTTAATGCTAAATTAGTGGTGGAAGTAGTGGATGAGTGATAATAGTGTGCATTTCAATAGTGGTTTTTTAAGGTTGGTATGATAGTATGTTGGAGGTGGGGAGGCCACTTGACATGTAGTAGTAGTTTGATTTAATCTTCTCCTTACTCTTTTTTTTTTTAACGTGAGTGATTAACCAAAGAAGTTTTGACTTAGTCTATTCTTTTCTAATTCTTTGAAAGTGAGGGGTCTACTATACATGGGGATTTGACTAACTATTCTTCCTTAGCTTATTCAATGCACTATTATATTTTCCTTTTGTTATTATTTTCTTTTGTCTTTTCTTAATTACATGACTAATTATTATGAGCTAGGTCACAAAAATTATGATTTGGACATTATAATTTATTTCAAAGTCCATTTTTTATGTGGGGCCTATAAGGGATTTCATATTTTAATTTGGCTGATTTGATGTGGGACCCACATGAGGTCTTACTTAGCCTTTTAAATTTTGATTTGATGGCTAATTTGGTGTGGGACCCATGACGGCTTAACTTAGTCTTTTGTGATTTTAATTTTATGTGAAACCCACAGGGTCCTCACTTCAGGTTGGTCCCAGGCCAAATAGTTGGCGAACAAGGCTTGTCCATGTTGGTGTTTGCTAACAATTTTTCCGTTGGTGATTTGTTCGCAGACAAAACCTCTTTTCAGTGGACACAACTATTGCCCATAAATATAGTCTCTTAGGCGAATAGATGAGGGTTAAAGTGGTTGGAGAAAACGAAAGAGATATTGACGACTTTGGCTAAATAGGGCAACTATGATGGGGATATCTGGATTAAGTAACTTAACATATAATCATAGTTTAGACTTATATATGTCATTTTATTTATTTGTAATATTACTAGTGAACAAATTAGTTCATTTTGAAAAGCCAAATAGAGCTATTAATGTGGGACAAAAATAATATTTAGTAAGTTAAAAGAAGAACTTAAATAAAATATTAACATGATTGTATTTAAATTGTTAAAAATTTAAGTAAAAAAATGATATTTAAGAATAGTTATAGAGAAATGAAAAATTGCCCTTTATATAAGAATGCACACTTCATTTAGATGTTAACAAGACCTCAGACAAATGGCTGGATGATGTCTTTGTCTATGGCGGTATCTGAAAATTAGTGGACAAAAGTTTTCGGCCAGACACGGCCACAGACACCTCAGACACAGATTAGACATCAGATGATAAACGTCCATGACTAGTCCTAGTCCCAGTTAGCCATTTTTTTATTTGATGGCTAATTCAATGTGCGACCCATAAGGGGTCCACTTAGATTTCATAATTTTGATTTAATGACTAATTTGATATGAGAGTTATGGGGTCTAACTTAGTCTTTTGTGATTTTAATTTGATAGCTAATTTGATATGAGACTCATGGGGGTCTCACTTAGCTTGTTGTGATTTTAATTTAATGGCTTAATTTGATAGCTAATTTGATATGAGACTCATGAGGGTCTCACTTAGCTTGTTGTGATTTTAATTTAATGGCTAATTTGATGTAGAACCCATTGGGGTCTTACTTTGCCATTTGTGATTTTGATTTGATAGCTAATTTGATGTGGGACTCACATAATGTCTGACTCAGAATTTTGTAATTTTGATTTGATGACTAATTCAATGTAGTACCCATCAGAGTCTCACTTAGTTTTTTGTAATTTTGATTTGATGATTAATTTGAAGTAAGGGTCTCATTTGGCCTTTTGTAATTTTTGTCAATTTTAGTACAGGCTCATGAAGCATCCAGGAGGTTCTTTTAGTTAGAAGTCACCATCTTATTCCAACATGTGTAAGATAGGGTTAATTTTTTTTTTACTTAGTCTACCTTAGAGACTTTGCCCACTTTAAAGACCTTTTCCACTTTAGAGTTAGTCAAGCTCTAAAATATTAGACTTTGTCTATTTTAATTTTTTCTTATTCAATTTTGTTTTCAACAAACACCCGTGGCGGTCATTTGTTTAAAAAAAAAACTAAACCAAAATAGAATGGTGAACCTTAGGAGTATTTTTATCCAAAAATATAAAAATTATCTTATAAGAGTATTTTACAATACAGTAGATTCATTAATTGATAAAAACATGTTGAAGGACCCAACATTTTTCTTCCCAAGAAATATAAAGCATAGCATAGTCATGGTTTGCTTAAAGTTTACCAAGCTTTCACTTATAGTGGTTGAACACTCCAGGAACTGCTATCCTATAGATCAACATGCATTAAGTAGATTAAGAGACCACAAAACTTGTATGGATTATTTAGCTCTACAAATTTTTAACTCAATTTTGGAGGTCACATATGCACTTGGCTATTAAGAATAAAATTATCTAACTACCTTATACAACTGCAATAGTGTGGTATGACTTGAATTTTAGGGTAGAGTTTTTCATGCTCCACTTCGACAATGAGCCTAGCATAAAGAATGCATAGGTGCCCTTGATATTTGAGATCGATGACACACATGACAGCGCACATTAGCTCTAGTACCAGTGGCGCTAATGTGCCCTAGCGTGTATATTGTCGATCTCATGGGTGAAGGGCTCTCATGCATTCCTTATGCTGGGCTCATTGTCAGAGGGGCATAATAAAAATGCTTCTAATTTTAAGAGTGTTGCTATTATAAATAGGGATGATATTTTGATGCACTCACTTTCAATAGGGGGCTCATTGCATGTGGGCACATTTAGAAATCTTTCTATAAACTGAGCTTTTTTGGTGGGTGTTAGCTTTTTTTATTATTGGTTGCTTCTCCAACAACAATGACTTACACGAATGGCAGGGTTGAGTCACCCTAGACAAAAGATTTAACCTAATCTTTGAACAAACTAAATGGAGTTTTTAGAGAGGGAGTTGAGTCCACAATTTTTGCCCTCATAAGGTAGAAAAAGGGAAGTGTTTTTAATATTCCTCCCTTACAATTAGCCTAGTGTAAGGAATGCACGGAAGCCCTTCATCCATTAAATTGATAGCGTACATGCTAGTGCATATTATGCTAGTGATATTGGTGCTAACGCACATTAGCATGTGCACCGTTGATCTCAAATATCAAAGGCTCTTATGTGTTTATTATGCTAGGCTCATTGTCAGTGTGAAATATGAAAAACTCTTCCAATAAAAAGATGGGCAATAAGAAGAAAGTTGCATAGTGCTATAGTTGTATATAGGGTTGGGAATCGGGTTAAATCGGGTCAGGTCAGCCTTGATATACGTATAAATCAGGTTGGGTTATGACCCGACCCTATTTGTTAGTCAGGTTGAAACCCAAACACTAACCCTACTTTGGTTGGGTCGGGTATGTGGGTAACCCTATTTTTTTTCGTCAATTAGTTTTTTTTTCTTATCTTAATATTTTATACATTATCTTCGCATAGGCCAAATATAAAAAAAAATTAGATACATTGCTACATTATAAGTAAATGTCAAATATTTTCTATATTATTTGAAAAGTGAGAGTTAGAGAGATAGCATTGCAACATTATTAGATACACGTCCAAAACTCTAAAAATCCCATAGAAAATTAATAAATAACTATTAATTAAAATAAAAATATAAAAGAAAATATAATTTTAAGAACTTTTCTTTCTAATCTCTCCATCTTACGTCATTACATTATTAAATAATAGGGTTGAGGTAGGGTTGTGCAGGTTATGCGGGTAAAGCCCTACCCAACCCTACTTTTAAAACAAGTAAAATTTTCAAACCCTGACCCTAATTATATATGGGTCTAGTTGGGTGTAGGTTGGGCAGGTCAAGTTCGGGTTATATTAGATTTTCCCGGCCCTAGTTGTGTCATGTTTTCAGGTAGGGGTGCCCATGGATGTCCATAGTCTGGATGTATGTACGTGTCCGTGTCTATTTTAATATAGAACAACCATTTTTTTACGTCTAAGGTTAAACATGGATACAAACACGGACCGAGTTTTTTGTCCACCCTAATGGGAACACAAACGTGCCCTTGTCTGTGTCTGCCATCCTTACCTAACATTCCTTTAAATATTATTAGTGTATTACTAACTAAGGAAAAAATTAGAATTTAGTTCATATGTAACATATTCGGACACAATCCTAATATGTTACATACTTGACCATTTAAAAACATAAATCTAATACTTATATAGCATGAGAGGACATTCCTAACATACTACATAGGTACTTGACAACTTAAAAACATGAATCCAAAACTTATGTAGTATATTAAGATAATTTTGACATACTACATAGATACTAGACAACTTGAAAACATGTATCTAGTACTATGTAGCATATTGTGACAGTTTTAATATTTTACATAGGTATTTGACATTTTGATTTGAGATAAAATTTAGGTGTTAAAATATTCGTCTATGTGCCCGTAATGGACAGACTTGAAGAAAGCATGATATGAACAATGGCAGACACGGACTAGGGTATGCAAATGGCAAATGGACATGAACAACCTTATGTCTATGTCCATTGTTGTCCATAAGCACCCCTACTTTCATGGTGTCTAAAACATGGTTTGTGGTCTTTGGCGAGATCTCTGTCTTGAGGGCCTTTGCCAAGACTTGAGAGACCCTCAAGGTCTAGGTGACTCAACTGAAGCACTAGTGGTCCAAATAGTTAATAGCCCACCAAAATACATGCTTACAATACCAGCACTCCCTTTGTTTTTTCAATAAGAAGAGGTGTCCAAGTCCTTAAGATCCAACTAGTTAGATTTGTCAATTCCCCTTAGCACTTACAAGGCCCACCCATTGTAGGAGTGGGGTTCAAAAAAAAAACTTGGGCAAGCTAAAATTCCCATGTGCCGTAGTCAATTAAATCTACAAAACCCATTGTATCCTTGATAAATTCGCATTGGGCTTTTACCACGTTAAATTGTGAAACACGTAAGTACAGAAAGATGTAAAATACGTGGCCTATGTTAGCCATTGTCATGGGCACGAAGCTTTGCCTAGTGTTCGCACATGTGATGGTAACCAGCAGTGTAAGGACCCTCATCTTTAAACCGGTTTTGGTTTTCTTTAATTATGGGTTATCGTGAGATTTACGTATTTTCTAATCTTATTCGGTGATTTCGTAAAATAAATAGTGTTTGTGATAGTTTTAACCAAAATTAACTTCAATATTAGTGGTTTTAAGTGATTTTAAACCAAATGTGAATTTTTGGGATTTTTCAGAATTTTCACTATTTTCCCAAAAATTAGGGTTTTTGCGGGACCCTTGTGGGCCCCACCGTCGAAAATTTTATTTTTGTGTCAAATGAACCTAGACATATATTTAAGGTCATACAAAAATTTTTAGAATTTTATTAGGCTTAATTTGTGCTTAAATTTGCAAAATACCCATTTTTAGCCTACTTTTCATATTTACACCCCAAAACTTACCTATGCATACCCCAACCCTTACTATAAAAAGGCAAACCAGAGCCATTTCCACTTAGGCATTAGGCATCATGGATACCCACCGAGAGAAATAATTGGTTATGACGTGCACAGGTGTGGAGCATCATGGGAAAACTCCTATCCTTCTAGCTTTTGTAGCCCTATGAGTGCGGGAGTAAGCCGTTAGGTATCATGGTTATGTGAACAATTTATCAGATTTTGTGAATGATTATTTATCTGATTATGTGAACAATTTATTGAATTCTGTGATTGATTTGTCAAATTATGTGATTTATCCATTGGATTTCTTGAAAGAATGATTTGTTTGATTTGTCAGCGTTTTTATTTTCTATGTCGACTATGATATATGATAGCTTATGGAAAATACTTAAGCATATCATGTATGATGCTATGCTCGTTAAAAGTCCTTAGTTTTAGGCAGAACTATGTCTAAATTTAATCGTATTAGAATAACATTAGAGATGTCATCTAATAAGTACATGGGCAACCAACAGCTCAACAATGTTAGCCCGATCCAAAAAATGGTAGTAATTAATCTTTTTATTCTTTTTTAAACTAGTGCCTGAGGTTCACTACAACTCTTGCACATGGATGAGGATTCTGTTGATTGAAAGAATTTTATTTTGGTAATTCTAGAACCCCAAGTCAAGTTTACCCTAATATTTCTGGCACCCGTGAACCCGGGGCACAACAACATGAAACTTGAGAACCTACAGCTATATCGGGGGAAGTATATTGAGAAGGTGTTGGACATGTTTATTATGAACAATGACAAACTAATTAGTACACTTCTTCCCGCACATTTCAAGTTATGTGCAAAGTTATGTCTTACCACAGAGTATGATATTTCAGGTAAGCAACTAGTACCTTATGTTAGTGCAATTGGTTTCCTAATGTATGTTATGGTATACACCAGGCCAGATATTGCCCAAGCAGTAAGTGTTGTTAGCAGGTATATGGCTAATTCGGGGAGAAAGTTGTGGCACCCCGTGTTTTGATTACACTTAACCGAAGAGGGTTAGAGGTAATTATATAATTTTAGTTAAATTTTAAAGGGTTTTAAGGGATAAAATTCCCGTATTTAGTTAGAGCTCGAAGTAACGAGCACAATGAATCAAAGAACACATAAAACGGAAGTTAGGAACAAAAGTTATGACCTCAGAAAGCATGCCACATGGTTGGGACCCACTTTAAAAGTGTGAGATAACCTACTCATGTGTGATCTAGTTTTGAAGGGCTCATTGATACGAGTCTATCGGTACTTCATCAAGCCGAGTAGAGCCGAGCCATGCCAAGTCAGCCATGCATCGTGCCGACCGATTGTGGCCATCCGCGATATTAGACTGCCTAACGCACAACACACATCGTGCAACGAACGCACAGTGTCGCCGTGAGTGCCACGCGCAGCACCCAATTGCACGCGTTGCATGAGCGTCAACAGCGCCGACCACTTCTTGCAGTCCAATAAAATTGTGACATGTGGCTTGCACAAATGCATGTTTATCTGGTCTCCGTCGCACGCTCGCACGCCATTCTCTTATAATTTCCATTCATTCTTCCAGAGGAGTTTTTGAAGTCATTTTGAGTCCATTTTCTTCTATTTAAAAAGTGTTCTTAACTAATTCGAGGGTGTTTTACACAATGGAACCATCAATTTCTCTAGTTAGCAATCTTATATGATGATAGAAATGCCTCGGGGCAAGGGGAGGTTCTGTTTGTCGCCTACAGGCGTGTGAAGGGTAAAATATTTCCAGGCAAGAGGAGGTTTTGTCCGCCACCTACAGGCACATGAAGGGTAAAGTGTCTCTGGGTAAGGGGAGGTTCTGTCCACTGCCTACGGGCACGTGAAAGGTGAAGTGTCTCTAGGTAAGGAGAGGTCCTATCCACCGCCTACGGGTACATGAAGGGTGAAGTGTTTTTGAGTGAGGGGAGGTTCTGTCTGCCGCCTATGAGTGTGTGAAGGGTGCATTGTTACCGGATAAGGGGAGGTTCTGTCTGCCGATTAAGGAAGGAGGGCTGGCCTAATCCCCACTTAGGCCTAAATTAGAAGCCGATTAAGGTAAGCTTACTCTAATTAAGCACTAATCCTTGGCTTTTCTCTTTATTTCTTCCAAATCTACAATTTTCCCCTTGATTCAATTCGTTTTGACCATCAAAAGCTACTGATTTGTGTTTTACTACAAACCCTAACATTCAAAATTCGATTTTTACTACCAACAAGCCCTAGATTTAAGATTTAATTAAGGATTTCTTAGGTAAATTAATTTCTATTAGAGTTTAATTCAAACTCATTGTGTTTTCAAGGATTTCAAGAAGGGTGACTCTTCAATCCGAGCTTAATCAAGTGCTGAGGTAATAGGTCTTCGAAATCTCTGTTTATCCATGGTAAAACTCTTCATTTTTGGCTTATTTCGAAATGGTTTGCTTAATTTAGTGTGTTAATGGTAAGATTAGAAAATGGAATTATTTAATCCTGATTTCTTACGGTTTTGCATTATTATGGTTTGGTTTGATATTCTGGAAGTCAAGGAGGACTTTTGATGATGATTAGGGTGTTAGATGTGGATTTGAAGTGTTATCTATGGTGTTTCAGTTTGGATTTGCGAAAGGAAGAAGATGATTATTCTGCCGTGTTGGCGATTGATCAGTCCTGTAGGGCGATCGATCGGCTGAACTGTAAATTTCAAATTTTTGCGTGTAACCGATCAAACGGCCTGAAGGGCGATCGATCGACTACACAGGAAATTGTATGTTGTGCATATGATGTCTATTTTGATGATTCCACTTTAGCTTGCCAATTTTATATGAATGTGGAGTATTTTAAGCTATGTTAGGCTACTGGAAATGCATGCTATTAAGTTTATGGAGTTGAGATATATGCTTAGAGATGGTGGAATGACTTATGTTTTGTGGCATGATGTTGGAATCGTTATCTTGAAATTATGAATGGTTGTTTCCCTTTGGTTAAGCATATTTTCAGTAGGACTACAATCATTGTTGGACTGATTTGTCATAATAGATTGTGGTTAGTGGTGTGTGGATGTTGGTGAATGCCATAACTCAATGATGAAATAAGTGATGTTATATGTGTTTAGCCTTTGTGGTTGAGTTTTGAATTTAGATATGATTTCAATGATTCTTCTTCTATGATTTCCGCTGAAATTCATGTTTAAATGTAAATTCACATGTGTAGTGTGGTAGTGAGTTTAATTTCAAGCATGCTGGCATGCATTATGTGAAATGCTTCTACTAGATACACACACATGTGGGGTTAAATAATGATGTTGAAGCTTGATATTGTGATTATGAATGATGCATTAGGGGCTGATGGGAGCACTTATCATGGATTAGGATTCATGTATGTTTTGCCCACGTATGTACCATGCTGCATGCATCATGAAAATGGATTTCCAATTGAGGCTTCATCGTGATTAATCGAATTTGACCGATTGGATGCAATGTGATGGAATTGTGTGCCGGATTGATCGGTCGTTGATTAATCGCAAGTTGATTGGTCCGAAAGGACATATTTTGTTTTGAAGTTCCTGTGTGGAACGATTTGAAGTTCCTGTGTGGAACGAGTGCACTCCCCGGGTTGAGTCTAATTAAATGGAATGATGTGGGGATGAGTTGTGTACTTGTCTTGCGGATTGTGAGAATGTTATCATGTGTGTCATCTGGACCCTGAGAATCCAGTGTGATATGCCGTGTGCACCCCGCTACCACGTGTTATAGGGTTCTCTGTGTGAGAACTCGGGCTCTTCCCTCTGCAGGAGATGTCCCTGGGCGAACACCCCTGCTCTATATTCTCTGTGTGAGAATGGGACATCCTTGGCCAGGATCGTCTAGGGCGAGCAGTATTAAGGATTGACAACCCCGATCTTTCTTGAAATTCTAGTGTAGAATTTTGGACCATGACATGCCTTTGTGGCCTTGTCCATGCTCCCGTCTGTGTGACATTTATATGTGATTACTCCATGATGGAGGTTTTGATGATATTATGCATGTGGGAATATGTATGGTAGAGATACATCCATGCAGGATTGGTTATGATGTGAATGCATGTGAGAATATGTATGTTAGAGATACATCCATGCAGATTGTGATGATGTTATGCATGTGGGAATATGTATGTTAGAGATACATCCATGCAGGATTGGTTATGATGTGAATGCATGTGGGAATATGTATGTTAGAGATACATCCATGCATGTTGATTATGATGTGAATGCATGTGGGAATATGTATGTTAGAGATACATCCATGCAGATTGTGATGATGTTATGCATGTGGGAATATGTATGTTAGAGATACATCAATGCAGGATTGGTTATGATGTGAATGCATGTGGGAATATGTATGTTAGAGATACATCCATGCAGGTTGATTATGCATGGTGATGCAGTTTTAAGTAATGCGAATATGTGATCAGAAAATGATGCACCATGAAATTCGTTGATTTTGAATGAGTATATCGCTATGCTATCGTATTTTTCGATGTTGATAGTGATATTAAAACTATTGCTGAGTTTGTTAAACTCACCCCTCTTTTTGTGTTTTGATTTGGGGCTACGTGGTGCGACACGCAGACGGATAGGATTTCCTCTTTGAGGAAAGGTCAGAGATAGCTTGGGTGTGATGATGGAGATCGTTGTGTGACTTACTTTCGTTTGTTTCATGCTTTATATTAGAACCTTTGTGTAGGGTTCTTGCTTTGGATTTATGTCATATTTTACAGTTGTGATGCTTATGACTTATTTTGAGCCAGTGTGGGCTTTACTTAACTAAGCTTGTGGGTTTGAGATTGTTGTTTACTTTGTGATAAGCAACACCTTAAGGCCCTTTTATTTACTCTTGCTCAAAGGATTGTGCGCACTCCGTATTGTTGTTAATCGCCCATGGTTAGGGTTAAGTCTTCCGCTAGAATCGTTTCTCAATTTTCACTTCGTCGCCCCCGTGCGCTTGACCGACCCCTAGACTGGGTTCGGCTCAGGTCAGGCATCGCCGGGGCGTGACAAGCAGCCTATCCGTCCTCTCTCCCTCAAGTGTATACAAATCCGAACAAAACAAAACATAGTGAAACAGAAGGAAAAAGGAGAACCCACCTCCAAAACTTTTTATTCAGCACATAGTTTACACTAACAAAGCCCCTACCTTGCACCTAAACCCAATACCATCTCAGCTATCTTGCAAACCAGTTTGCCCTTGGTTGAAAACTACGTCAAGCCTCGCTAAATTGTTGAGGATGGTTCGCCCCTTAGTTGAGTGCACTCCCAGCAACTTTTCTAAGTCACCAACGAAGTGTTTGTTGCCTAACAATCCTCCGGAATAGTGGTCAAAGCTCTCAATCCAACCTTTGCAAATTTTTGAGTTTTGAATGCTTAAATAACCCTCATCGAACTAGCCACAACGCTCGCCCTTGTAGATTTCAGAGTTTTGAATGCTTGAATAACCCTCATCAAACCAGCCATAACGCCCCCTTTATATAGAGGAAAGGTTAGGAAACCTAATACTACTAGGACTCGCCTAACCTTAGTTATAAATTCGGAATCTTAATCCCTGTCTCATTACAAATAAGAAACCAGCCCACATGCATGCTCAAAATAGTCTCAAAAGAGTCCTAACTCAACTAAAAGTATAGTTGAGCCCTCCTTTAAGTGTCCCGCCTCTCCTAACACTCTTCAGACTCTTACTATGGCTAAAAGTCCTCTGTTCGCATGCCATCTAATCTTAGCAAAATTCTGACTACATCATCTTCTTACTTAGAGTCATTGTCCCGCTAGAATTCGGTCATCTTGAGCATAACTCCTTGTCTCTCCTACTTCACATAAGAGTTGTCCGTGAAAGTCCTAACCTTCTTAGGAACTGTCCTAAGTGATGGTGCCCAACCCGCCATCAAATCCTACTTTGAATTGGACTTGGATACGAGTCCACCAACATACTAACACCATTATTTCTCAACTTTCCCTTGGCCGACCACTCGCTAAGCTAAAATTCCTCTACCCCTTAACCTATACCGAAGCGAGGGGTCTAACAACCATTAAATATCCCTAAAAAGTAAGCCCTATTTTAAGGCAACTTGGTTCTAACAAAGAAAATGATATTTTTATATAAAAAACTCACATGCCTGTGGGAAAATCACTATCCAAAAGAGGGGCTTACGTATGCGAGCCTATGTGAACTTACTTGGGAAATCCAATCAAAACTTGTGGGAAGATCACTATCCTAACAACCGTAGCATCTCCGAGCTAAAGCCCAATCACGAATGCCACTATAGAGACCGCCAGCTAGCGTTGATGGGCCAGTAGATTTTCAAGGGCATGAGTGAACATAAACTGCTCGGGGTGCTAATGCAGATGAAGATCATTATGCGTAGCCAGATGGGAGGCTTTGTGCACCTCAAATAGGTTGATGTGTTTTCCACAGAGTAAATTCCACTCGTGAGGTTTTTTTACATATGTCAGTTCAATTACAGTTGGCAGAAATTGGTCCTATTTATTGCAACCTAGAAATTCGTTCAATCAACTCGCATTCGCTCGTAAATTTTATAGCCTACTTGTAGGAGGAACATGGGATATGCTATCCAAGAGAGGCCCGTTGCATTATCTAAACGAGTACACAAAACAATGGTCACAACCATCTCAAAATTCCACTGCTTGAATAAAAAAAGAGGAAAGAAAAATCCATGGTGCTTCACCGCTTGGGTAAAAAGTAGAATTCTAAATCAAATCATATATAGGAAACAGTCTGAACTATGAATACTCTGCCATGGCCCTCGTCTTTAAAGATCTTGAACACTCAAACCTGCAAGAGTGCAAAGAAGAAATACATCAGCTTATATTATATGTAAGCAACCATAATGGGCGAAACTGCTGCTATCCACTAAAGAGATATTCACCCTAGGAACTCACGTCTATAAAAACTCAATACAAATCCACGTTTAAATAAAACACTCGTGTCCACAAATTCAATCCTCAGCCAAGTTACCAATGTAATGACAAATCCAACCAAATATTCATAATAAAGTGACACGAGCAGCTAATAACACTTAATTTTAAACAAACCTGGTGGAAGAGATTGCTTCAATTTGTCAGCCTTCTCTGTGTCAAACACACAAAGCGTGTACAGATATTTGGAGCATCTAACCTTGAACTTGGTAACATCCTTGCCCCTCTTAATCTTCACTGAGCGTGCATCCTTCCTCCTCGCAGTGAGAAGGAAGTCCTTAATTTCATGGATCTGCTTCGGCTGAATAAAAGGGTGAATACAAAGTAAGAATCAGAAGATATATATCTATTTGTATACTTACAGTTTAAACATCTGTCAGTAAGATCAAAAGGAAGAACAGAAAAAGTATGCCACAACAAAAGATTGCAACAATTGCTGCAGGTAACCATCTTAACAAATATAATAACTCTTCTAAAATTAAATTATTGAAATGCAAAATGTCTAATATTATTTTACCAAATTTCATGCCAAAATGACAAAATATTAATTAGTTATATGCTTTAACTTAATGATAGAGTGTAAGCAATTGTGCGTATAAAAAAATAATGAACCATCAGATACCATCATTATCCTCAAACTTGTTAGGTCCGCATCATGATCGGACTTTATTTCAAAGACCACATCACCTGACTCTTTTTTTTTTGTTTGAACTCTACAATTTTCAACAGGTACAAGAAAAATGCTGCATTTGAATAGCTAAATCATACACACCTCGGGTGTACAAGAAAAAAATGCTCTACTCTTAATGTGTATATACAAAAACAATGCAGACAATAGAAATAAATTAAGAATACAGCATTTTCTTTTTCACTACTTATATGAAAATAACCAACTTACTAAAAATGCAAAACTAAATGGGTGATGACCACAAACCTGCTAAGAAAAAATCCAAGTAAACCAGACAATTGATCTTTGGAAATACCATTTAGCCACAAGTAACATTGCCACCCAATCAGCTCAAGTAAATGGGATGCATACAAATTATGAATCACAAAATATAAACAGTTAACTATTTGTATACCCCCAGTTTACACAGCTGTTAGTCAGATTTATGGTTAAACAGAAAAATAAGTCATGGACCAAAATGGCCAAAAACTGAAGGCAACAATTACATGAGAGATTGATGCTTGGGATACAACAATTACTACATGAAAATACCTTCACAACATATATTGAACTCACTTTCAAAACTACATTATTAAAATATGAATTTCGTTGAATGCTTATCTCAACTTTTAGGCAAAATGACCTATTATTAAATAGTCACACATTACAGTTCAATAAACAATTACATGCAATTGTATGTACAAAAAAAGTGAACCATCAGAAACCAAATTATCCTCAAACTGTTCTTCAGTCCGCATCATGGTCGGCCTTTATTTCAAAAGACCACATCACCTGGCTCATATTTTTTCAGTTCAAAATCTACAATTTTCAACAGGGACAACAAAATTAAGCTACAATAAAATTGCTAATTGTGAAAAGAGTATGGTCCATTCTTAATGTGCATATATAAAAAAAAATCACCAAGGAAAAAGAAATAAAAAATTCAGCATTTTCTCTTTTTCACTCCCCTCCATGAAAGTAGCCCATAAACTAGAAATGCAACTAGATGAATAATTATCATAAACCTGCTAAGAAAACAGGTTCAGAGATAGACGTATACACATTAACAAAATGATTTATCTTTGGAAATACCATCCTGTCACAAAAAGTAACATTTTTGCAAAAAAGGCTCAGATAAATGGGTATGTCGTTGTCAACACCATAAATATAGTCAGCGTGGTGCATGACATTTATCCTCATCACAGCCACTTAAAGTAAGAACTACCATGAAACTTGTTGAAAAAACTATATCAACACCTCATGAGATTGGTTAAGTTCTAGGTTGAGACAACTTTTCCTTTACCAAGTCGATACCATTTAGAGGTGCATCACAAGAAGTATTATCAGCCTCACCAAACATGGTGGCCAAAGCCATACCGCACATCATTAAAATTTTCACATAAATGTTCACAAGAGATGAAAAAAATATTTAAAAAAAGTGTAAATTTTGACCATAAAAAACAAGGTTGCATTGCACAAACACAACGTATCAATGAGACATTTCAAGAGAGGAAATAGAATGAACAAACAATAAGAATGAAATCACCAGCCAACATGTAATACAAGCACGTAAATCTCCTAGTACTAAAAGCCACCACCGGCTGTTTAAAGCTGCATTCAGAAAAAATGCAACAGCGACAAAACACAATTTAAAAAAGGTAATAATGTTTGGGTTAAAATCAGTACACTTAACCGCAAATCATTCCTCAGAGGTTACTACTATCCTCCAGCCATACAAAAGAAGCAGGCCCAGCATTACAAAGCACACACGTTTGGTTACACCTAACAGCTATTTATGCACTACACCAGCACCAAAACTACAACATACAACACAAGATCGGCCCGGAGGCCACAGAACAACAAAGCACAGAATCTCCACAACAAAATAGGAACGAAGAGAACAACCAAGCACAGATCAAGTGGCTTCAATTGCAGAAAGCAAAAAGCGGCACACAAGATTTGCAGATTGGACGGAGAACAGCGAATATTCGCGAATTGGATTCAATTACAGCAATCGAAACCAATGAAAACAAGGCGGACATGCGAAGTGCGAAGGATTTTACCATGGTTCTTTGCAGGGAAGAGCGATCTCCGAGCTGCCGGCAGAACCCTTGTGCGGTAGACGTGCGGCGAGAGAGAAAGGGTTTTATAGGAAATAGGGAAACCCTAGCTGCGTTAACATTTCTGATGCCCGTCATACACGTCGCAACGTCAGATAATTACGAGAAAGCCCGATGCGCATAAGTTTGACCCATCAGGGAGTTTTATAAACGGAACCGGTTCAAGTGGGTTCGGATCAGTTTTTTTAAAATTGACCAACTCGGATTGGTGGTCAGGTGGGTTTTTCCTGTTCTATCGGGTGTAAATCAGGTTCAGCTAAGCAAACCCGACTTTAATTGGTAAATAACCCGACTAGGAAATCTTATTAGGGCCGATCGAACCGGGTTTGATTAGTCAGGTTAATTTTTAAAATACTGGTTTGAATGGCCTCTACATTAAGAAAAACACAAATCTCTTTTTGGAAAACGAGTAGAAGTACAAATGTGCTCCACTCAACTTCTTAACAATTTTACCTAGTATATAAATAAGAGTTCATAAATAATATTTTAGGAATTAGAAGTAGTTTAAAGATTTTTATGACATAAATATTCACCAATTTCTTCCTTTAATAATAGTGTGTATATATAGAGAGAGAGAGCAGTGGTCAACATATACAATGTAAAGACTCTTATTTTGAACCGGATTATTTTTAATGTTATTTATCGGTTATCATGTGGTTTAAGCATTTTTTGATTAAATTCGGTAGTTTTTAAAAATAAAAAGGGTTTCTAAATATTTTAATTAAAAATAATTTCATATTTTATGAGTTTTAAGGGATTTTGGGTCAAATATGAATTTTTAGAATTTTTTTAATTTTTTATTAATTTTTTAAAAATTAAAGTTTGGCAAGACCCCCTATGGGTCCCACCGACGAAATTAAGGTCTTTGGTTCAAAATGCCTCAGACATCAATGGAAGATACTATAAAAAAATTTAGAATTTTTTTGGACCTAATTTTAGGTTAAATTACCAAATTTCTTAATTTTAGTTAAAAATTTTATTTCTACCCCACATTTTAATTAGGTATAGTCCAACCTCTCCTATAAAAGTAAATGGGCTATGTCATTTCTAAATTAGGAATAGGCTTAGCTAAGAGATTTTGAGCCTAATCCCCAATTAGGCCAAAAAAAGAAACGATTAGAGGTGAGTTTAGTATAATTTTTGCTTAATCTTTAGGGTTTTCTTAAACTCTTCTTAATTTTGACTTCCCTCATCGTTTCAATCCATTTTAAAAGCATAAAATTGCTATTTTACTTCTATTTTTTAAGCCCTAATATTCAAAATCTCATTTTTATGCTTCCAAAACTCTAGATCTAGAGTTTACTTTTGATTTAAAAACTAAATCAAGTTTAGATGTGTATTAACATAAAATTGTATTTTTGGAAGGTATTGAAGGTAAATAAAGGTTCAATCCGACCTAAATTAACGAGGAAAGGTAATGGGTCTTTCAAATCTCAGCTTTGTAGTGGTAAAAATCTCAATTTTATAATTTTATTTGAATGGGTTTTACTTAATTAGAGCTCTAATGGTAGGTGTTGTTGGCGATCGATCGGGGCTGTACAACAGTTCGGCTATTTTTGAAAATTTATGCTCATTTTGGTGTTTTTCTTCAAATTGATGTTTCTAATGTTTATGAAAAGTGTTTTATGTTACAATGAAGCTACTGAAAGGGTGTGAAATTAATGATAGAGATTTATGAAGTATGCTTAAATATTTATTATGTGGTAGAATATGTTGGTATTTATATATGTTAACATTAAATTACCTTAAATCTTGGAATGTTGGAATTCTTATGATTAGAGTATGTTTCAGTAGGGACATTAAATGGTAAATGCTAAGATATGTTATCTTATGATGAGAATGGATTGTGAGTAATGAATGTTATCATGTTATGGCTTCATGTGTAAAAGAATCATGCTTGTAGGAGTTAAACATTTGGTTTCGTATGGATGGATTTAAGCTTTATAGTAAATTTTACTTTGATTTCAGTTGGAAGTCATTGTTTTGAATGTGTTTAAGCATGCACATATTGCCTCATGAGTTTATGTCAAGGCATTTGTCGTATGCTTAGAAAATGCATGAACACACATGTATGAGGAATCTATTATGAAATTATAATTAGTTATGATGTGATTATAATGCATGAATGGACTGATGGGAGCATGTTCCATGTGTTGGAACCCACGTAAACTTTTGCTCATAGATGTATCATGATATCATGTATCATATATCAGATTTCATGAATGAGGTTTTACCATTGTTTAACCGGAATTGATCAATTGTATGCAATGATTGATATTGTGTGCTGGATTAATCAGTTAGTGAAATTATTTGGAACTTGGTTGGTTCGAAAGGACATGTTTTGGATTTAAGTTTCTGTGTGAAATATGTATACTCCTTGGGTTGAGTATAGTTAAATTCAGATATGTGAGGATGAGTTGTGTACTTGTCTTGCTGATGAGATTATTTAAATTGTCATCTAAACCCTGAGAATCTAGAGTGGTACGCTTCATGCACTAGCTACCACGTATTCTAGGGTTCCTTGTGTGGGAATTCGGGCTCTTCCCCACCGCAGGAGATGTCCCAGGGCGAACACACCTCCTCTAGGTTCTCTGTGTTAGAATCAGACATCTTTGGCCAGGAACGTCTAGGGCGAGTAGCTTTAAGGGCTGACAACCCCGACTCTCTTCTATTTCTTGTGTGGAAATTGGATTACGTTTCGCCTTTGTGGCCTTGACTATGTCCCGCCTATGTGGCTTTGTATTTACTCCTTAATAGAGATATTAACCATTCGTATTGATGCATGTGTATTATGAATGCTATGCATGATTGTGTATAATGTGTTTGACATGTTTATCGTGCAGGATGAACGAGGATGTGATATGAATGCATAATCAGAAATTGTATGGTTGAGACACTATTGTGCAGGTTTATGTAATATGAATGCATAATCAGAAATTGTGTGGTTGAGACACTATTATGCAGGTTTATGTTATATGAATGCATAATCATAAATTATGTGATTGAGACACTATTATGCAGGTTTATGTGATATGAATGCATAATCAGAAAATGTGTGAATGAGACATTATTATGCAGGTTTATATAATATAGTTGTATGATCAGAAAGGGTGTGGAAGACACTTCTTATGCAATTTCTGGGATTATCATGCTTGATTTGAGTATATATGACCAAATACTTATGTAAGATGCATGTTAGGTTATAACTTGAATATTTATGACTTGACTTGATAGGTATGTCTTATGCATACTAGCTCTTATGTTTATGATTATATAGAGGTTTTAGCTAGGAAATGATCAGAAAGTGGTATAGTATGTAAATTTTGGATCGAATTGCTACATTGTCATGTCGTTGTGTTTTTTGATATTATAGTTGTATTCAAACCATTATTAAGTTTTTATACTCACCCCACTTTCCTTATTTTATTTTAGGGCAGCATGGCATGACATGCAGTCGGATAAGATCTTTTGTATGAGAAACGGTTTGGGAGAGCTTGGGATTAGGCATGGAGGCTTCTAGACTTTGCATTTTTTTTCTAATTATTTTGTTATGATGTTAGAACACCTTGTGGAATAGTTCTTGTTTCATACTTGTGATATATTATATCTTTAGATTTGTTTGAGACTTTGTTTTGAGCTAAGTGTGTTGGCTCTGAATTACTAGTATGTGGGTTTAAGACTTGTCGATTAATTTAGAGTTAAAGTTCTATTTTATTCTACTTATTTACTTTTACTCAAAGTAGTACGTAACTCGGCTAATTAGACTACTCGTAGGTAGGACATAAGTCTTCCGCTTTTTCTTTAATCGTTTTTCAATTCTATCACCCTCGTGCGCTGGACCGGCCCTTCGACCGGGTTCGGCTTTGGTCGGGCAGTGCCGGGGCGTGACATATAGGCTGCATGCCTCTCTTTTTGAAATTATTTTTATATCCTAGCCCTCGTCTTAGGAAGAGTTTTTTATATTTTTTTCTTACAATGAGCCCAACATAAGTAAATAAGTAAGTATCACTTACGCTAATAACTTAGCATGTGCGTTGTTGATTTTGAGGGTAAATGACTCCCATGTGTACCTTATACTAGGCTCATTGTGAGAGTAAGAGCATGAAAAACTTCTCTCATCCTAAATGGAAATACACACATTGACGTTACTAAAAAATAAGTGACCTAAATGACCAAAATCATAGCGATTTGTAATATTAAAAGAAAAACCCAGTAAAGTGTCAAGTATTTAATATTGACCCGGTAATTAAAATTTCTCCTTTGTGGTTTCCAAAGAAAACTATTGACCGGGTAATTAGAAATTTTCCTTTGTGGTTTCCAAAGAAAACTTAGGTAATGTGTAAAACAAATATGGTAACTGTGAAGACTGAACTCTCCTCCCTGTTATGGGAGTCCGTTGATAGGACCTTCCTTGGGTCAATGTCAAACATTTACTGGGCGCATAGACAGAAAAAAAACATTTCACGGCCTTCACAATGTAAATGAGTGAAGAAAGCAATTGGTGCCAGTCTCCATTTGATACGAAGGAGACGATGAATAAAGCTAGAAATATTATCCCTGCCAGCACTTCGGACTTGGTCCATTCATTGTTAATTATTAGCTTCTGAAAGTAAAACTAATTGAACCTTTTCTCTTTCCACCATACTTTCAAACCAGATGTGAGAATTGGTGCTTTGTCACAATGCCAAAGATCTTGTACATGACCACAACCACCAAGTTATTACTCTTTTGGAACCTTATTAATGGATCAAGGACTTTGTGCTCAAAGGAATGTTCTTCGTACAAATGCCCACTAGCCATTTTTCAACCAGAAGAAAAATCACTCCCTCAAGGCTCATATGTACAGTTGGGACAATCTATTGGACCACAGTTGGTGGCTCTTGAAGCTCCATTAATACTTTTGTTGTATGTAAGGGAGGTTGGGCATAGAGGGTAATGTGTATAAGATTTGATGTGTTTATTATCTAATGAATATTAAGGAGCCCCTCTATTATACTTTCGCTGTCTCATATTAATAGCTCAATTTAAAATAATAATAATTATTATTGATTAGTGTGACTATCACCTAAAGGACTAGAAAACAGCTTATCATAAGCTTTTGTAAGGGGCACCTCTACTATACTCCCGCCGTCCCATATTAATAGCTCAATTTAAAAAAATAATAATTTTTTAAATAGTGTGACTCACACCTAAGAGAATAGAAAATAGCTTATCAAAGGCTTTTGTAAATATTCAATCACTCCTAGCGGATCACATACATGAAAAATATATAAAAAATACAACAAGCAATATGAAATGGCACAAGGTTGCGTCCACGAATGGGAGCGAGCAAAAAGTCCATTATATAAATGACAAGATCATTCTAAAGACTACAAAAAAAAGTCCCCAGATTCAGTCTAAGAGCTGCCCGGAATTTGGAGGAGCGTTGGCTAAATTCAACAAGCAAGACTATCAAGTGTTAATTGAAACGATGTTGTCTAAGGCACATGCAACAGTCACATTATCAAGGACCAAGCTGCCTTCATAGCAAAAAAAGACAAGTATCGAACTAGCTAGCAACCATACAGTTCCAACCAAAAAATAAATAAAAAAACAGGGACCACAAAAAAAATGAAAGGTTCGTCAACCATAAATATACTAAGGAAAAAAATTATATGACCTGGGCTTATGGAGCCTTGACATCTGGCCTGTTAGATTGAGATTGATGGGGAAGGGGGTAAAAACCAATCTGCCCTTGATGGACTGAAATTAAACGGATCTCATATATAAATCCATTCAGTTTGTATAGAGTGGTTAGTTGAAGCTTACGACTGAAATTAATTGTCAGACACCAATTAGCTTCCTCATATATTGGTGTAAAGCATCAGGAAATGAAATCCAATGGAAAATTCAGAAAACTTGCCATGGTCTTTCATGGTGTCACCCAACTCTCATGGGCAGCATGGGCAGTACTTTAAGTCAATCATCCAGTGGCTTACGGAACTTCTGTCGATCGTCTCCTTCCGTAGAGCATTTGCTAGCCTTTAGACATAGAAAGACATAAGATAACATGTTCACACTCCCCATCATATCCGTACTTATCAGCAATTGAAGTTGGAAGCTGTTGAAATGACAACCTATTTTACCTACAGAAGATATAGAGTTTGGTGCTTTAGTTATGAAAATTGACTTTCCTACGCCGAATTTATCCAACAAACTCTTTAATTGGGTCAGTTTCTTTTTTTTCAAATCAAAACTCAGTTAGAAGGTTTTATGGAGGGTTATCAGTACTCGTAAGTTAAACCCCATTATCTAGCAACTTCTGTGCACAAGACCATGACCACCATGTTAATATTCTCTTAGTCGTTTTTTGATTATCAAGATTTTCGATCTCTGTTTAAAGGGAATGCTCTTACAGATGCTCAGCAAACAATTTCACTTATAAGCTATACAACTAAATTCCTGTTGTGGGAGATCATTTGAGAGAAAGTTGGAAGTTGATGAAGTGAAAGGTTTGTACAATCATAAATTCTGGCTGCCTTGGGACCACAGTTTGTAATTGGTGGGTATGAAAGAATCCATTGATGGTGCTTGTTGTACCCCGGGGATACAGAGTCATGTGGGATCTGATATGTATTTAAAGTTGCAGTGAAGCTTTTTACTGCTGGGTCCAGTTCTTTCAAACAAAGATATCTTGCGCTCTCTCTTTTCCAGGCCTTATTAACCTCAAAAGAAATGTAGCTTGGAAGTTGTTTTCTATATATAAAACCAAAACATTTTGGCAGCACACATCATCTGTGTTCAGTCTATAATCATCCCCTTGACACAGTGGGGTGAGAGTCTCAACCTTATTTCAACATCCTACCACATATTTCATACCATACAGTTGGCAAGGAAGATTACATGAGAGATTTGCGTATTATACAATGTTGGTTCATCAAACCTAAAGAAATATGATCAGTCAAATGATGTCCTTATCGTATTCTGATCACATGTGATGTCATTGTTATCACCTTTCGTTATACTATTTGTATTGTTCTTGAAGCCTAATTGCAGCTGTCTATATTTCGGCCATCTTTCTTCCTCTCACTTCTATTTTTCTTTGAAGAACAGCAGGAGCGCAGCCATTTTTGTTTTAACCGAGAGTTCTGTAATTCTTCATCAGGTTTTTTTCTTCTGCTTTCCCAAAAATTCAAAAGATCTGTTGATAAGGTGATGGAGGAGTTTAGAACAATTGCCATTCCTCTCTTGCTTGATCACCGACCATCGTCCAGTTTTTGATTTTATATAAATTGAGACAACTAGTGCTTGTGTATTGATCATTCCTCTCCTTGATCACCGACCATCGCCCAGTTTTTGATTTTATATAAATTGAGACAACTAGTGCTTGTGTATTGATCAGTCTCCCGTCTCCATTTCTTTTCCTAACATTTCTTCCGTGACATACTCGAACATTTGGATTGTTTATCTACCAACATTTGTCTGTTATCGGACAAGACATGTTCTGTACTTTATTGTATTCTTCCTCTTCTTCTTTCTCATTTGTCTTTGAAAACATTTTATGTACATGATGTGTATCAACTTGCTTGAGCTGAAGATTGAGCTCCCTTCTTAGTACTTGAAATATGGTGCCTGCTTTCTGGGATGCCACACTATATAAGGCAAAAAAGCACAAAAAAAGACAGAAGACGTGGAATTGCATTCTTCTTTTCATTTAGCCTTCTTTGTTTCTGCTGGATTGATCACTTGCTTTTCATATTTTCATCAGACCGAATTCTCATTTACTAATTTACAATATAAGATTAATATTTTGTTGCTAGCAGGTGTTGCTATGGAGATCAGATATGAAGATTCGGCCAAGCAGGATTGCCCTGAAAAACTTCCATATCTTTTCCAAAAGATGGAAGCCAATGCATTGGATGGCTTTGATACTCATAAGGAGAGGCCAACTCCAGTTCACAATCCTGCTCTTGAGTCGGTTCAGTCACAAGGTGTTTCCATTAGCCTGCCGTCTTCCCCTACTCTTCTTCATTTAGGAAAAACCAAGAGAGCCCTCTGCAATGATGATATTGGTGAAGCTGTTCACCTCAGTCGGATCACAGACCACCCTGTTAGCTCCTCCTTTGATTTTATTCAGATGCCAAAGCAGAGTAAGTTTTACTCGCAGCCCATCCCTAGTGTAGCTCCATCATTTGTAAAAGCAGATGCAGTAGGTCCTTGCGAGGAGCGAAAGAAGGATACCGTTAACACGATCAAGGACACGCGATTCGACTCTTTCAAGACATGGTCCGGGAGACTGGAACGGCAGTTTTCCCACCTTGTTGGAAGTACCCAGGAACAAAAGCCAGAGCCTACTGTGGTAGAAGCTCTTCAAAATGAGTCTTTGCCAGTGGACCGCTTCTTTGATGCCTTGAAAGGGCCTGAGCTGGATACTTTGAGGGTAATTCAAATTATGCTCTTGCTAAGTTTTTTATTTATTTATTCTGTGGGCTGTGTAGCTCAATTATGTGCAAACGATGTAGGTAATTAGCGAAGTGTTCCCCTGTAAGAAGGTTGGTGAGGATATAAGTAAAAGAAAAAACTTAATAAAACTCAGATGTAATTAATAAGAAAAATTTATGACTATGTTATTTCTTACAAAATAGTTATGCACGAGACAAGTTAATGTGGTGTGTAAAATTCATACTACCAACCTCAAATTATAGAGAAAAAAATATTTTTTTGTTATAATTTGATTATGTGCATTCAGTTTAATTGTATTTTGTTATAGGATTCCGAGGAGTTGGTGCTTCCTGGAGATAAGACATGGCCGTTCCTTCTGCGCTTCCCAATCTCTTCGTTTGGTATTTGCCTAGGGATCAGCAGCCAGGCCATCCTGTGGAAGACACTTGCCACATCTCCATCGACAGAGTTCCTGCACATTAGCCCAGCCATCAACCTCGCCCTCTGGTACATCGCCATCGCTGCAATGACCATGGTATCTTTCATCTACATTCTCAAAGTCATTTTCTACTTTGAAGCAGTCCGAAGAGAGTACTATCATCCTATCCGAGTCAATTTCTTCTTTGCCCCATGGGTGGCCTGCCTATTCCTTGTGCTTGGCCAGCCCCTGAACATCACTACGCCCCCGCCCCTCTTCCTCTGGTATGTGCTCATGGCCCCCATCTTATGCCTGGAGATCAAAATCTATGGCCAGTGGATGTCAGGGGGCCAGAGAAGGCTCTCCAAAGTAGCCAACCCCTCAAACCATCTGTCCGTTGTAGGAAACTTTGTGCTTGCACTGCTGGGTGCAACCATGGGGCTGAGGGAGGGGCCTCTGTTCTTCTTTGCTGTTGGCATATCTCACTACACCGTGCTATTTGTTACTCTCTACCAAAGGCTTCCCACCAATGAGACACTTCCCAAGGAGCTCCACCCAGTGTTCTTTCTGTTTGTTGCAGCACCCAGTGTGGCTTCCATGGCCTGGGCTAAGCTACAGGGCGAATTCGATTACGGGGCAAGGATTGCCTACTTCATTGCCTTGTTTCTCTATGCATCTCTGGCTATTCGTATCAATTTCTTCCGAGGGTTCAGGTATAAAATTACCTACATTATCCAGACTCTCCTGTTCCATTTGTAGAAATGTAAAAATATGAAATCAATATATTGAAAACTTGTTTCCTAATAGCTTAAAAGCTAGCAGAAAACAATGGTTATCTACCATTGTACCAGATCCACGAGAGGTCCTTAATCAAATCTTGATCTAGTCACAAGTACAGGCCTTTCCTTCGCTCTATTTGGGTTTTCAAAATAAACTACACAAAGCTATTAATGTGACTTTTTGCCAATGTGGGAGAAGAGAAGTCAAAATAAGGAGTAGAATAGTTTTTTAGATGTGAGGAATGAATGAGAGATTTTAGTAAATAGTTATCTCAAACCATTCTTCTTTGCTGATTGTCTTTGGCCATGTCACAACAGGTTTTCGTTGGCTTGGTGGGCATATACCTTTCCAATGACAGGAGCTTCCGTTGCCACCATCAAATATGCAAACCAAGTACAGCACCCAATAACGCAGGCCATGTCAGTCACCCTGTCGGCCATCGCCTCCTTCACAGTCACAGCTCTGTTGATCTCCACCCTCATCCATGCCTTTGTGCTGCGGGACCTATTCCCAAATGATATTTCCATTGCTATTAGCCACAGGAAGCTCAAGGGCAGCAGTGCGGGGAATAAAATTACAGGCCTTGCCGAATAGAGTATAAATTTACTATATTTTAGTTTTAGCCGAATATAGTATATATTTATTATTTTATGATTGTGAATGAATAGAGTATAATTTTGTTGTTCCCCTGCTTGTATTGTAGAATAATAGATCTAAAAATGCTAATACAAAAGCAAAATATACAAGGGAATTTAATGTGATTCGGCCTTGTTGCCTATATCTATGGGATCATACAATTCTACTAAATAAAGAATTAAAGTATAAGAGAAATACAAGATCTCTTAACAACGCTCCTTACATAAGATACAAGAAGAAAACTTCAACTTCTTCCTCCTAGAAATTTCTGTTTTCCTTCTCTTTGTATTGCTCTGCGTTGGCCTCTCCAGTTTTGGGTCATAGCGGCTCTTGTCTCTTCTCTGGAATTCTTTACAAGTCTCTAGAATTCATCATCACGTCAGCCTCCTTTAATGAGCCTATTTATAACTTAGGTCTTCTAGAGCAAAGGACATGATTTCCATTCACTTAAGTTTAGTAATTATTGTTTCACCATCAATAATCTCCCACTTGAAACCTAATTATTCGAAATTTTCAGCAACAATTCTCCCACTCAAACTGATCCCTTTCGAATTAATTCAATATATAGAGCCAATTACAAGGAAGCAATTGCGCCACTCATATCTAATGTAACTGTGTGATCACTATCATTCTTCTAGTGTAGAAGACCAATGGTGGTTGAGCAAATGCTCAATTTCTTCATTGTCACCACTTTTGTAAGTACATTTATTGGATTCTCTTTAGTATGAATCTTCTCTGAGAAAACCTTTTTCTCATCAACAAGTTCTCTCACAAAATAATATTTAATCTCAATATGTTTCATTCTAAAATGAAACACATTATTTTTTACCGTATCAATTGCATTTTTGTTATCACAATAGAATACACACCTCTCTTGAAGTTTGCCCAACTCCTTCAAGAATGCTTTTAACCATATCATCATCTTGCAAGCTTCAGTGGCTGAAATATACTCTGCCTCAACAAATGAATTTGTCACAGATTTATGCAATTGTGACTGGCAAGTAATTGCACCATTGCCCAATGTGAAGACAAAATCTGAAGTGCTTCTTATGTTATCTAGATTACCTCTATAATCTAAATCAACAAAATCAACTAAGTTAATCTTGAAATTCCCACCAAAGTGTAAAGACATACCTGAAGAACCCTTAAGATATCTAAGAATCTATTTCACTGCATTTCAGTGCTCTTCACCTGGATTTGCCATAAACCTTGCAATCTGACTCACAGCATGAGCTATATTTGGTCTAGTGCATGTGGCTGCATATATTAATGAACCTACAACAAATGCATAAGGAACTCTATTCATGTACGTTATTTCTTCCTGTGTGCTAGGAGACTGCTCACTAGAAAGTCTGAAGTGAGTTGCCAAGGGAGTACCAACTGATTTGGCACCTAATATGTTGAACTTCATCAAGACCTTCTCAACATATTCCTCTTGGGATAATTTCAACACTTTCCGCTCTCAATCTCTTGTAATTCACATACCTAGGATCTACTTGGCTAGTCTAAGATCCTTCATTGCGAAATTAGAAGACATTTGTTTCTTGAGCTTCTCAATCTTACCAATATCTACTCTTGCAATCAACATGTCATCTACATATAATAGCAAAAGCAAGTAGGAGGTTTTCAACTTTTTATAATAACAACAATGATCAGAATAGCAACGATAAAATCCAATGGATAGCATAAACCCATCAAAATTTCTTTACCATTGTATTGGAGCTTGCTTGAGACCATACAAACTCTTAGACAACCTGCACACCAAATTCTCCTTTCCTCTTACCACATAACCTTGAGGTTGATGCATATAAATCTCCTCTTCCAAGTCACCATGTAGGAAGGCTGTTTTAACATCCAACTGCTCTAAATGAAGATCCTCAACTACAACAATGGACAACACCATTTTGGTGATAGCAATTATGACAACAGGAGTAAATATCTCTGTATAATCTACTCCATACTTCTGTTGAAAGCCTTTGACAATGAGTCTAGCTTTGTACCTCTTGCTTCCATCAGCTTCATGTTTCAGCCTATAAACCTACTTGTTATGTAATGCCTTTTTACTTAAAGATAGAAGAACTAACTCCTAAGTCTGATTAGATGTCAATGAATCCATCTCATCCTCCATACCACGCTCCCACTGAATTGAAGTGTCTATCCTACAAGCTTCCTCAAAGCTTTTTGGTTCACCACTATCAGTCAAAAGCAAATAATTTAGACTAGGATCAAATATGGAATGCATACCAAATGTGCTCTTAGGGTTAGAGGCATCAAATATCATTTTCTTCGTAATCTGCCTGTAACTAATCTAACCAAGTAGTGTCTGCAAGGAAACAACTGGATCCTCTAGAACTATCTATGAAGAAGTATCAACCACCAGTTTATGACTAGATGAACTGGCCCCACTGTGTGTTTCAGCCTTAAGTTCTACAAACTTAGTTTCAACCTGTTTCATCTTCCCCTTTTGTAGATCTTGATGGTGCTTATACAACTATGCCTCATGAAATATAACATTTATGCTCCAGACAACCTTCTTCTGGATTGGATCCCACAACCTATAACTATAAGCATCTCCACCATAGCCAATAAAGTAACACTTGTTGGACTTGGAATCCAACTTCCCTCTGTGTTGTGCATTAACATGCACTAAGTAGCATAACCAAAGACACATAAGTGATCAATCTTTACCTCTTTTTTGGACCATGCTTCTTCAGGAATGCCTTCATCTAGGGGATAACATGGAGACCTGTTGATCAAATATGCTGCAATGTCAACAGCATAACTCTAGAATGAAATTGGAAGGTCACAGTGTAGCCGCATACTATGTGTCTTCTCCATGATGGTCCTGTTCATCCGCTCTGCAACACCATTCTGTCTAGGCTGTATAAGAGTAGTTAGCAACCTATGAATGTCATGCTTATCACAGTAGGATTAGAATTCCCTACTACAATACTCGCCTCCATTGTCTCACTTCAAACACTTCAATTTTAACCCTGTCTCATTCTCAACAAGTATTTTTTATTGCACAAAGATAGAAAATACATCTGAATTATTTTTAGCAAAGTAAATCCATAACTTGCGAGAAACATCAACAATAAAAGTAATGAAGTAAGACGCACCTCCAAGGGATGGAACCTGTGCTGGTCCCTAAACATTTGTGTATACAAGCTCAAGATACTTAGACTTGTACTCCGGGATAGTTCTGGTAAATGAAACTTTATGTTGCTTGCCCATGACACAATGCTCACAAAATTCCAAATATGCATACCTCAAACCAGGTAACTTCCCCTTAGCCTGTAATACCTTCATTCTCTTCTTTGACATGTGTCCAAGGCGACAATGTCACAAACTAACATTAATTGCATTAGAGGCCACTCCAATAGATTGTTTAGGAGAACTGGATGTCATATACAATGTTTCAATTTTCTTCCCCTTAGCTACAACCATGATACCTTTACTCATCTTCCAACTGTTACTCATAAAGTGAGTAGTAATACCACAAGCAGCCAATTGACCAACAGAAATAATATTATTTGTCCAACGAGGTACAAGGTGAACATCTTTTAACACAAGCACAATATTATCATCAATCAACAAACGAATGTCACCCTTGCGAATGATTTCACAAGCTTGATTATTTCCCAAGTAGACATTGCCCAAATCACTAGCTATAAAATTCTGCATCAAGTCTTTTCTAGAAGTAGCATGAAATGAGGCACCACTATCAATAATCCAAGCATCACAATTACTTTCCATAGACAATAACATACAATCAACTTCAACAACATTAACATTATTTTTAACATGATTTTGTGCTCCATCATGAGGGGGGTTTGGGCAATCTTTCTTCAAGTGACCTTTCTGCCCACACTACTAACAAGCCCCATCACCCTTATGGTGCTTAGACTTGGACCACCTCTCCTAGGCTTTCCTCTCCATCTAGGTTTGCCTCTTTGAGGTCACCACCCTCCTTTCCTCTATAGTTAAGGCTGATCTGGATGAAGAAGAACCACCCTTACGACGTGTTTCTTCAACTAATATCATTCCACACACATTATTCAACTTAAATTTATCTGTATTATGGGAACTATGCACAACAACTTTAAATCATTCCCAATCAGATGACAAACCAAATAAAGTATAAGTTTACTGTACTCTGGTTCTGGCCGAACATAGTATATGTCACGCCCTGGCGATGCCCGACCTGAGCCAAACCCGGTCCAAGGACCTGTCAAGCGTGCAGGGGCGACGAAGGGAAATTGAGAAACGATTTAGCGGAAGACTTAACCCTAACCATGGGCGATTTAACAGGAATATGGAGTACGCACAATCCTTTGAGTAAGAGTAAATAAGAAGGAAAGAAAGAAAGTTGCTTATCACAAAGTAAACAACAAATCTCAAACCCACATGCTTAGTCAACTAAAGCCCACACTAGCTCAAAATAAGTCTTAAGCAAACACAACTGTAATATGTGACATAAATCTAAAACAAAGAACCCTACACAAAGGTTCTAAACATAAAATATAAAATCAAAGGAACTAAGTCACACAACGATCTCCACGATCACATCCAAGTCATCTCCGACCTTTCCTCAAAGAGGAGATCCTGCCCGTCTGCGTGTTGCACCACACAGCCCCAAAACAAAACACAAGAAAGAGGGGTGAGTTTAACAAACTCAGCAATGATTTTTAATATCACTACCAACATCGAAAATACGATAGCATAGCAATGAGATCATTTAGATCAAAGATTTACATGGTGCATCATTTTCTGATCACGCATACACATCACCTAAAATTGCATCGTAGTGCATAATCCACATTAATTTCATTCTCATCATAACACCCTGCATGAAATGTATCTCTAACATACATATTCCATCATGCATCACATCAAATCAACCTGCATGGATGTATCTCTAACATACATATTCCCTCATGCATCATATCATAATCAATCTGCATGAATGTATCTCTAGCATACATATTCCATCATGCATCATATCATAATCAACCTGTATGAATGTCTCTCTAACATACATATTCCATCATGCATCATATCATAATTAACCTGCATGAATGTATCTTTAACATACATATTCTATCATGCATCATATCATAACATCCTCCATCAAGGAGTAATCACAAATTTGGTGTCACACAGACGGGACATAGACAAGGCCACGAAGGCGTGTCATGGTCCAAAATTTTACACAAGAATTAAAGAAAGATCGGGGTTGTCAATCCCAAATGCTGCTCGCCCTAGATGATCCTGGCCAAGGATGTCCCATTCTCACACAGAGAATCTAGAGCAGGGGTGTTCGCCTAGGGACATTTCCTGCGGAGGGAAGAGCCCGAGTTCTCACACAGAGAACCCTAAAACAAGTGGTAGCGGGGTGCACACAGCATACCAAACTGGATTCTCAGGGTCTAGATGACACTCATAATAACATTCTCACAATCTGCAAGACAAGTACACAACTCGTCCCCACATAATTCCATTCAATTAGACTCAACCCGGGGAGTTCACTCGTTCCACACAGGAACTCAAATCAAAACATATCCTTTCGGACCAATCAACTTATGATTAATCCACGATTGATCAATCCGGCATACAATTTTTACCACATTGCATCCAATCGGTCAAATTCGATTAACCTTGATGAAGCCTCAATTAAAAATCCATTTTCATGATGTATGCAGCATGGTACATACGTGGGCAAAACATACATGAATCCTAATCCATGATAAGTGCTCTCATTAGCCCCTAATGCATCATTCATAATCACAATATCAAGCTTCAACATCACCATTTAACCCCCACATGTGTGTGTGTAACTAGTAGAAGCATTTCACACAATGCATGTCAACATGTTTGAAATTGAACTCACTACCACACTACACATGTGCATTACCATCTAAACATGAATTCCAATAGAAATCATAGGAGAAAAAAATTATTGAAATCATAACTCAAATGAAAACTCAACCACAAAGGTTAAACATATATAAGGTCATTTATTTCATCCTTGAGTCATGGCATTCACAAACCCCCATACATCAACTAACCACATTCTATCATGACAAATCAGTCTAATAATAGGTTGTAGTTCTACTGAAAATATGCTTAACCATGAGGAATCAACCATTCACAATTTTCAAGATGACAATTCCAACATCATGCCACAAAACATAAGTCATTCCACAAATCTCTAAGCATATATCTCAACTCCATAACCTCAATAGCATGCCTTTCCAGTAGCATAATATAGCTTAAAACACTCCACATTTATATAAAATTGGCGAGCTAAAGTGGAATCATAGAAATAAACATCATGCATTAGAACACAATTCTGCTGTGTAGCCGTTCGAACGCCCTTCAGGCCGTTCGATCGGTTAAACGTAAAAATTTAAAATTCACAGTTTTTTCGTTCGAACGCCCAGCAGGCCGTTCAATCGGTTGAACTAAAAAACTGTCATTCTGATAGTGTTGCTGTTCGAACACCCAGAAGGGCCGTTCAAACGCCAACAAGGTAGAACTAGTCATCTTCTTCCTTTCGCAAATCTAAACTGAAACACCATTGATAACACTTCAAATCCACATCTAACACCCTAATTATCATCAAAAGTCCTTCATAACTTCCAAAATGTCAAACCATATCATAATAATGCAAAACTCTAAGAAATTGAGATTAAATATTTCTATTTTCTAATCATGCCATTAACACACCAAATCAAGTATCTCAATTCAAAATAAGCCAAAAATCAAGAATTTTACCATGGATAAATTGAGATTTAGAAGACCCATTACCTTAGCACTTGATTAAGCTCAGTTTTGAGGGTCACCCTTTTTGAAAACCTTACAAACACATTGAGTTTGAATTAAACTCCATTAAAAATCGATTTACCAAAGAAATCCCAAATTAAAACTTAGATCTAGGGCTTGTTAACCATAAAAATCAAAATTTGAAAACTAGGGTTTGTAGTAAAGCACAAATCAATAGTTTTTGATGTCCAAAATGAATTGAAACAAGGGAAAAATAGTAGATTTGGAAGAGATTAAGAAGAAAGCTAGGGTTTAGTGCTTGATTAGAGTAGGCTTACCTTAATCGCCTTTTAATCTGGGCCTAAGTGGGGATTAGGCCAGACCTCCCTCCTTAGCTTATTCCCAAAAATAAAAATGGCTCAGGTTTGCCCTTTTATAATAAAGGTTGGGGTATGCATGAGTAAGTTATGGGGTGTAAATAAAAAAATTAGGCTAAAAATGAGTATTTTACAAATTTAAGCACTAATTAAGCCTAATAAAATTCTAAAATTTTTTGTATGATATTAAGTAGATATCTAGGCTCATTTGACATAAAAATAAAAATTTTGATGGTGGGGCCCACAGGGGTCTTGCCAAAACCCTAATTTTTAGAAAAATAGTAAAAATTTAGAAAAATCCTAAAAATTCAGATTTGTTTTAAAATTACTTAAAACCACTAATCTTAAAGTTGATTTTGATTTAAACCATTATAAATACTATTTATTCGTAAAATCATCGAATAGATCAAAAAACGTGTAAATCTCACGATAACCGACAATTAAAGAAAACCAAAATCTGTTTAGATATGGGGGTTCTTACAGTATATATTTAATGTTCTGTGATTATGGGCAAACAGAGTATAATTTTGTTGTTCCCCTGCTTGTACTGCAGAATAATGGATCTAGAAATGCCAATACAAAAGTAAAGTGCATAAGGGAATTTAACGTGGTTTGGCTTTGTTGTCTACATCCACGGGATTATACAATTCCACTAGATAGAGAATCAAAGTATAAGAGAATTATAAGATCTCTCAGCAATGCTCCTCAAGCAAGATACAAGAAGAAAACTCTAACTTCTTCCTCCCAAAAATTTCTGTTTTTGTTCTCTCTATATTGCTTTGCGTTGGCCTCTCTGGTTTGGGTCATAGCAGCTCTGGTCTCTTCTCTAGAATTCTTCACAAGTCTATGGAATTCATCATCATGTCAGCCTCCTTTAATGAGCCTATTTATAATTTAGGTCTTCCAAAGCAAAGGATAAGATTGCCCTTCACTTCCGTAATTATTATTTCACTGTCAACAAGCAGTAAACGCTCCCACCGCAGGGCTAAAAGTGCATATGCAAAGGAAGTTGAAGCTCCATTTGATTTATCATGTAGGACATCACTATTTTAGTGGTTTTCGGTCTAAATGGTTTGAATGTTCTATTTTCCCTTCACATAAGTTACATTAAAATCAAGTCAGTGGGCGCTCATTTCACTTGGGGAGTGCTTTTTAACAAAGAAAAGTTTTCAACTTAAATTTCTACTTCAGTCTTCGTCTAGTTCACTTATTATTTTTGTAGAGCTTTAATCCCAATGAGGTCAAGGACAAAAGCACGGCTCAATCGAACATAAACGCAGTGGTTCAAATTCAACAGCCATCCATCACTAAGTCATATAATTTGTGGTTTTATTTGCATATGCTCAGGAAGCTAGACTAAGAAATATTACATGCAGTTAGAGCAGTTTTTTCCATTCAATAGAAGCAGCAGTTCAAGCCCACTATTTACATCCGGATTTTTTTGGCAATATTTGCATCCTACAATGTTTACATCAATGCAGGACTGTTATCTCAGGTATACAGGCCATAGCCAATCAGATTTTGCCTGGTTCACCATGTGTCCAACACGATGAACTGTAGTAATCAGAGCCTCCTCTGCTGCTTTTTCATAATCACTAACTTCTTTTACGGAAAGGTGGTGGTTATTTTATGCAAGAAATGAAATAGCCAATATTATGACCGTAAATGCGTGAAACGAAGTCAGAAGGAGCTCAAATACATCAGAATATATGGATATATGGTCAGCCAGTCAGATAACCACCTGGTTATCCTTGGGGGATGAAAAAAAGCCTAAATTAAGAGAAGCATTTTTAATACTCCACTGTAACAGTGAGTTTAATATAAAAAATACTTCAGAGCCTTTGATTTTTTAACATTGACAATGCATATATTAGTGTACATTAATATTAGGCAACATATGTACCATCAATCTTATAGATGAAGAATGCCCATTTGTTCCTTACCCTAAATTTATTGTGAAAGTAGAATATAAAAAAGAGACCCATTTATATGAGCCTTGGCTCATATAAACCTACGTGAGCCTGGGCTCTACAGGCTATCGAATTTATATCCGGTGGCTCATAATACTTATAAGTTATACTCATTAGTTAAACCCATAAGTATTATGGGCGGCCAAATATAAATTCAATAGCCCATAAAACTTAGGCTCACGTAGGTTTATATGAGCCCGGGCTCATATACACTTTTTTCTATAAAAAAACTCATCCCAAAACATGTAAAGACCGTATTGAAACTTTACCTTAACGTGCCTGGTCTCCTAAAATTAGGGTGGGCAAACGGGAGTTGAGCCCGTTTGACCAGCCAGGCTCGAGCCCATTTAAGTAACTGGGAATGGTCTATGCCTGTGCTAAAGGAATCAGGCTTAGGCTCTGCCACATGGGCCCGACAAGTTCCATTAGGATTTTATTTTTAACTGTGTCTTCCCCATCCTCCTTGGCCCGAGTTCTTCACCGTCGTTGTCCAGTACTTCCCAAGCCTTTATTCCTCATCTTTTCTCTTCGATATAAACAAGTAAATACGGACAGCTTCTCCAGCCTCTCCTCTGACACCCAGTGGCTTGTGACTGTAGTCATCCTTTGCCTCAACTCCCTACAGGGCTGCTGTGAAAGCTCATAATGCAGAAAAGCTGCTACAACATCCTAAGTCGGCGGACATCCTCCTTCAGTGTTCGGTCTTTCTTTATTTTTTACTGATATCTTTCGCCTCAAATTTATTAGTCTTTTGATTATATTCTCTGTATTTTCTGAATTTCTTATATTTTATATGATCAGCAAAAGTGATGAGATTCTTTGTTATGGGGTGGTTTTGATAGCTTTTGAATTCTCTGGTCATTTGTTGTGTTAATTGCAAGTTACAGGTACAGGTTTTCATTGTCCAGTTTGCATATGGGTTGGCCAACTTAGGTTGATCATTCTGCATGGATTTGAATTCTAGAAGGGATTTAGTTATTTGATTCGACAAAGATTTTTGATATTGAAAAAGCCTTAATTGCACAAGTAGAATGATATGATCACATTGAAGACTGTGTTTTTACCACATAAATACTGCTTCAATGACCTATCACTTGCATTTAAGTACGAAGAAGATTTGCACTAGTGACTCCGACAAGGTTTTGTTCGATTTTTGGCCAGATCTTTGTTTAAAAGTAAGGCAAGGAAACTCCTCCTTGTCCGGAACCAAAAGAATCAAAAGAGGAGAAAAAAGTTTTATGAAGTTTGATGTTTGCCTTTTCATTGCTTGTATACAGGATCAAAGGATTTTGAGCTCAAAATTAAGCCTGACCCGTAAACTAATCGGCCTCTCTGAATGTCTCCTTTCCTGAATTATTTGGTGATAATCAAATGTGATCCAGAACTATTTGTGTCATCTCAGGTTTTAATGTCAGAACTCATCCAAAGCTTGATATTGTGTTGGTGTTGATTCTAATTTCTAGTTTCCTAGAGGAGATGCATGTCAAAATTTTGTCAACTTTTATGTTTATTAGAGTTGAATGATTGCGAGTTGTAATGATAACATTGTTCAAAAGAATTATTTATATCCTTAGTGACTTCACAAAAAATTCTTTTGAGCTTCAAAATCAAAGGAGCTTACAGGAGATGCAGTTTCAAGAATTTAAGGAATGTGGCCAAATTATTTTTATATTTATTTCATATTTAAATGGGCACTTGATATGTGTAACTTGCACTCTTCTTGACAGTGATTAGCTCAAAATGACTTTGTTTAAGCAGGTTTGATTAATCGAGATACTAGCCCCAGTACAAAGATATGATGCAGATTAATAAAGAACAAAAGCCCACTAACAGCCAAGGTTATCTGCATGATACAAGATAATGGTACGAAAATCTCAACATATAAAATCCACATTTTATAGCACAATTGGAGAAAACCCAATTTAAATAAACATGGCTAAAATCATCAATTACGAAGGGCTAATAAGATAGCGAGAATATTAAAAGTGTAACAACTTTAGAAGGGAGGACTTAAGTGTTTTATGTGAACCTGGGCTCTTCGGGTCTCAAAAGGTTGCATTAAATTGGTTTTTTCTTGGTCAATTACTCATAAAAAGGTCACTAGGCTCGATCCATTGAGATGTGCACTGTCTACTCTAAAATCGTAGTAAATATTGAAAGCAGTATCAGCTATATTATTATCAGTACTCTTATTATTCTCAATTGCATTTATTTTATCGAACTATGAAGAATGACAACGGCACTAAAACAGCGATTAGAAAGCTAGTTATGTTGCTATACTGTGAAATATCAAATTACAATACTTATACCCATCTTACCCAAAAGAGCCAGTTAAAAAAATACGAAAGAGTGATTATATTAGGATGGGGAAATTGAAACCCCTTTAGAAATGCATTAAGCTATTGCTTTCTTAGGCTAGATCCATTGATATGGTTTCATATCTAAATGGGATTTCGGATTTTGTATTTATCTTTCATCTCAAAAATAGTAGAATAACACTTCCTAACTAATATTTGACCCAAAAATTAAATTTAATCGTATATTCAAGTCACATCTCGCAATAGTACGTGGTGGTAGGAGTTAGAGTGAAGAAAAAAAGACTGGAAACACTCCGAAGGAAGAGAGTCCTGAAGTTTGTTGGAGCTTGCAGTGTGTTGGAGAGGAAGAAGTGCTGAAGATGGATTCGAAGAAGAGGAAGAAGAGTTGGGTTCCACTAGCGACAAAATAGGGTAAGACCATATTGCACAAAATGAAAAAAAATACATTACACGTTGTTTTTAGGCTGGAAATAGGGTGAAGAGATGAACGAAAAAGGACGAGTTTGTCAACCACCACACATCTACCACCTATGTTAATAGGGTGGGTGTGAAAGAAGGGGTGGAAGATGGGATAATAATATAGGAAAAAGTCCTATAAATACCCGTCTTCAACTCTTTAAATAGAGAGCAAATTTTTTGTAGAATAAGGCTATATGCACTCCAATAATCCCTTTACTATCTTATTTTACTCATAAATTTATAAGAGGGTTTATAGGGTTATTGAGTACCAAGGGGATTATTAGGGTACATATAGCCTCATTCTTTTTTGTACCAAAAAAACTAAAAAGACTCGTGGGTATTATAGCAGACCTAGCACATCTTCAATGAGGGTCTTCAAAAATAGTTATTAGGGGTTTTCAAATAGCACATCTATTTGCCTATGTAATAAAATGAAGACCCAAAACTCCAACCAACTGTATGAATTTCAAATAAAAAAATTCAAAATTTTGAGAAATAATTATTGAAAACATTAAAAAGTAATCATTTTAAGTTTCAACATGGGAACTTCAAAATTGAAGTCCCAAATGAGGGACACCATTTCCACGCGACTTATGGGTTGAAGTCCATCTAGACTTTAATTCAGTCCATGCGAGATGCCACAAGGTTTTGGCATCCCGTGTTGGAGATGCTCTTAGTATTTTTGGTATTTGTTTTTTGACGGGCACAACTCTAATATATACCATTAGTATTGTAACATTTATTGGATTTTTCAGTCAAGATTTGTGGGAGGCGTGCATTAATTATTTGGGGGAAATATTTTCTCTTTTATTATATCTTCTCCATGGTTTTAGGTTTTTAATACTCAATGTTTAATGTTGTATTTACAAATAACTAAATCTCAAGCTAAGGTTAGGGGTGAAACTTTTAATTAATATTTTGATTGATTCACGAAGAGATTCAATGTTTCAAGTTGACTTACTTTGCTTTAGATAAAATTAATAATATGTAAAATTCTCATGATTCTCTACTATTATTTAACTAGTGTTTTCTACAATAAATTATCAATCAACTATCATGTTTATTTTTTTTCATATATCTAAATGATATATCATATGATTAGATCAAGTATTTATTTGATGCTAATTGAGTAGTAGTGCAAATCAAATAGATATTAAATATTAATTAAAAGTGAATTCCCGAAACTTTGAGGCTTCCTCAATATTGGTTTCTCATCTGTTTCTCAAGTGTTTGATTTTGCTTGATAGTTTATTATAAGTTCTTAAGTAGTTGATTTTAATTTTTAATCAGTCAATTTTATTTTCAAAAATCACATTTTGATAAATTAAATGGAGTTTAGATAAAAGTATTAATTAATAGTTTATGTTTAGTTAAAGTATTTCTATCCTTAATTCCTCGTAGTACGACCTCGGATTTAGCAAGTAAATTTTATTACTTGGCAATAATCTACACTTGGATTTGTAATATGTAAGTTGTAGCACTATCAAACAGTGGTTGAGCACTTGAGCCTAACTGAGAGCTTAACAACAATAATATTACCCCAAGATGACTAACAGAAGATGACATGTTCTAGGTAAGGCTGGTAATCGGGCAGGCTTAACAACAATAATATTACCCCAAGATGACTAACAGAAGATGACATGTTTTAGGTAGGGCTGGTAATCGGGCTAGGCTCGGGCTTGCCTGAGCCCATTAAACCTGAGCCTTACCCCTTTAAGCTCAACTACTCTCAACCCATTTAACATCAAATGCTCATGAACCTGTTTCAGGCTCTTCATGGGCTATAACTAAATTCAACTTAAAAAGAGTTGTTTGTGGCCTCCATCTTCTTCCATTTCAACTGCCCAACAACTCTAACAACCAACTCCCACTTTTCATTTCAGTTATGGAAGTTACTCCAACAACAAAATCTCCTTTGTGTCTTCCCTCAAGGTCATGCACAACTGGATATATTTTATTCAAACCAATTTCAATTTGTAGGTTCAACATCTCCATCAATGGCAGCTATGACAAGTCTACTTTTTCAAACTGAAGTTCACGTCTTCATACTAAAATCCCATAATGCTCTTCATGATCTTTGTAAAAATAATGAATTTGATTAATTGTGAAAGCTTCTCATCATGTTTTCTACAAAATCGGACCTCTACAGACTCCGTCAATAGCGAACATGGTTCTCCTCGTCACTGTTCACCGTAAATTTCAAACGCTTCCAGGACCCAAAATCGAATATTAACCCAACAATTTTCGTCATTTTTGAGTTGGTAACAAAATCCCCAATGTTTCTCACACGATTACTTCTAATTCGGGCTTCAGTTTCGTTGATTTTCCATTTTGCTTGTGTTTTCTGTAATTTGGATAATTCTATCCAATTAAATATCTAACAACTTCTTTTGGGAAGATAAGGTGAAGACCCACTTAGGACTGCTATGTCCGGTCAGTTTTACAATCTCGTCTATATCCATTTTCGAAGTGTTCCATTTCCAAATCAATTATAAATATGTAGTATTGTAAACTGTTTTACACGCCGGCCAATGCTTTAAAAAGTGTCCTACATATAAAATATAAGAGGGACACCATTTCCAAATGAACGTGGTTATTTCAACCTTATTTTTTTCTCAGTATCCCCTATTACTTGTACACCCCATGCTTAACATATGAAATTGTTCACGTAAACCCCATTCCCAAAAATAATATCAATGATTATTTTAACTCAAGTGTACCCCCAGTTAACCTCCTCCCCCTCACATATTCTCCCTAGCCACATCCCGACCAATTCGATTTGCCCGGCCCTCACCCGCCACTTTTCTTCCCCGACCAAAACCTGCCCGGCTTCCTCCCCGGTCACGACCACCATGTGAGTCCTAGCCCTCTTCAGCCTCCTCCGCTGCAACAATAGCAGGTGCAAAAGAAGAAAAATGGGGTTTGGGATGAGGGCGAACTGACATTCGGGTCGCTGACGGACAGACTCCCTCTTCGTCACTGGTCAGCACCCCCACCAGACAAACTCCATCTTCGCCGATTTTTCCGTCAGCGCCTCTAGCTCCATATCTCATCGTCAATACCTCCACCGAAACCCTAGCCCCTACAAGCGCCTCCAAATCTCTTGCTCCAGTGACTCCAAATCCAAAATTTGCTGTCATAAAAAAGGTCATTTTTTTTCTTTTTTCTCTGTTTTGTGAGTCATATGCGTATGTATTTTTTTTATGCTGACCTACTTAGTGATTTCGTGTTTGTCATCCATCTTTAGTTTTTTCAGTCTATTTTGTGATTCATATGCGTAGGATTTTCCCTCTATTTTGTGATTCATATGCATAAGTTTTTTTCCTATGTATTGTGATTCATAAAAATAAATCATAAAATGAGCCGGAATCAAAAGTGCTCAACACTTGCACTGATGTCCTCTTGTTATTTGAAGTATTTAGATGTTGTTTGTGCTTATACTATTGTTGGACTATGAGACCCAGAAAAGGGAATAGGAACTGGCCGCTGAATAAAATGATACAAACGACTATCTAGCATTTAATTTCTGCGACAGAGTATTGACTGTATAAGATTATTTTTTACCTATTGGTATATTTGTAGTTTTTTGAATGGATAGTGTGGACATCTGTTGCACCCACCATGAACACTTTTGTGGGGATTTAAAATTAGGAAATGCGATTTGTTTTTTCAGGAAAGCTCTTAATTTCTTCTAATGATGAGCTTAATCATCTTTTTTTAAAAAAAGTATAGTTGTTGAACTGAGGGCTAATTGACTTTATGTATCTTGGTAAATTTATCTATATCTTCAGTACATATCCCTTGCGTATTGCCAGATTGCTACAAGGTTTCTTAATGCTGAGAAGCAGACAATTGATCTTGTTCGTAATGAGAAAATGAAAGCAAGTATTAGTGTTGGGCACATTGCTCTGCCTTGCTTCCATTCAGCCCGATCCTAGATAATTCCTGATATTATCCACTATTACAACAGGTTAGTTGCTTGTTACCAATTATATGAAAGTACATCCTTCACTTATTTTCTTTTTGTTTTGGGTTTTTGTTTTTCAAGTGGAGGAAGAACCATAATATTTACTGAGACAAAAAATTCTGCTGTTGAACTGGCGGACTTGTTTTGGGTTTTTGTGTTCAAATTGTTTTGTTCATGTGACCTTTAGCAATTGTCTATTTTGTTCTTGTTGCATCATCGGTTCACAAAATTACTACTGTTGATCAGTGCTATCTATTGTGTAATTTTTAATGGTCTTGAATTCAAGGTTGTCACCTTATGTTATGTAGGGGAAAGAAAATGTTCGAATTCTGAGCTGTGGCATGCATGTGCTGGTCACCTTGTGTCTTTGCTGGCTGTTGGAAGATTTGAGTTGGGACATTGAGGATAAGGATCCTCCGAAGCAGTAATTTGAAAGGCTAAATATGATTTTATCTCAACAAATGTGTTCTCCAGTTCAGTGTTATTGCACTTTTTATGATACTTTTTCCGTGTGTCTAGCTGCATATTTTATATGAACTGATTGGTTGATCATTTTGGCAATATCATTATGTAAATAGTTGAACTGATTGGTTGATCATTTTGGCAATATCATCATGTAAATAGTTGTTTGTACCTTGTGAAAAGAGTGGATAAGAAATTTATGTTGATGAAAATTATGACCAAGTTCTTTGTGAAAATTATGAACAGGGTACCCCCATCATTTTATACAGTAACATTTTAGCGTTTCTGTCTTCGAGTTGGCGGGGTACCCCCCGCCAAATTCAGCATGAAGTGGCTGGGGGTTATCGAGCCCATAACATTCTCTGAAAAATGGTGGGGGGTGCCCCCCGCCATGAAGAAGACAGTAACTCAAAGAAGTTACTGTCTTCGAGTTGGCGGGGGGTACCCCTGCCAAATTCAACACGAAGTGAGGGGGGGTTAACGAGCCTGTAACATTCTTTGAAAAATGTTGGGGGGTGCCCCCCACCACAAAGAAGACAGTAACTCGAAGAAGCTATTGTCTTCGGGTTGGTGGGGGGTACCCCCCTCCAAATTCAGCACGAAGTGGCGGGGGGGTTATCAAGCCCGTAACATTCTTTGCAAAATGGCGGGGGGTGCCCCCCGCCACGAAGAAGACAGTAACATATATACGAATCTTCCAATTGTATCCAAACTATCATAAACATCTATCTGTTTACCCCAAAACTTGAATGTATAAAACACTTTCAATACATCCCATCTTTAGTTAGGATTCCACTGTCGACTCTCCAAAACTATCACATAGTGAAACCGTCGCAAACGATGGTGGAATGCTACCACATGGACGCATATCAAAAACTCGATCCTTATATAACTTTTCCCAAGCATTAGCAGGTGGTTCATGATATTTTCTCCAAATAGCTGTAATAGATATATCAATATTTAAGATGTCGCCCTAGCTTTTGCCTTCTCTTTCAGATACATCCCATTAACAAAGAGTTGCATCATAAGATTTTCATTTCACAACATTAGAAAATACCATACTTCTTTGCGTTGCTCTTCATTTTTCTTTTTAGATAGAAAAATAGTCTATACATCTTTAGAAGACTAGTTTTCTACCTCACTGTATGGTTGATTTGCCTTTATTTGTATCAATGAACATGGAACAATCTCATCTATTTCCTCATTTGAAGTCGTACACCCACTATTGTTTATAATAGATGACATCAAATATATAAATGACGAAGATTCACCAGTAAGATGATCCATTCTTGATTGACTTTATCAAGAAGTTATAGTCACCTGTAATGACACAAAATAGGGGCAATGAAAACCTAGGATGATTATAAATATACAAATAATACTTGCAAGAGCTAACAAAAGTTTTTAGCCCATCAATATACATTTTTGTACTTAGAAGTGGGTTATCCCCATGCAGATAATCACATTGTGGCAGGGTTTACCCTCCGCAGGTATACAAATTGAAGCTTTTAGCTAGTTAATATGTGGCAGGGGGTGGTCCCGTGAAGTGAAGAACAATGTGGTAGGGGCTAGCCCCCGCCAAAAGAATAACAGAAGCTTTCGCCTCCAAAAGCATTTTGGCAAAAAAATTTGCGATTAACTTATCTTTGGAAGTGTAAAAACGCCATTGATGAACAAAGGAAGAAAACTTACAAAAAGGGTTCAATGGGTGGGTCGCTAGAGCTTTTTTACCCACCATCGGAGTTTTTTAATCGTCGCCGGAGCTTCACAGATATAATACTCTCCGGTGGCCGGGGGCTACAGTGCTCGTTGGTGGCCCTTGAGGAGGAGACGAAAGTAAAAAACCTCTCTCTTTAGGTTAACTCGTGGGTGAAATAGTGGGGGAAAAAGGGAAAGATAAATAGGAAAAAAGGGAAAAGTAAATGGGGGATAAAGGAGTAAGTCAGTAGGGGGAAAGTAGGGTATAAAAGTAATAAAAAATTAAGACTTTTTACTTTTGTTTGGGGGATACAGGGAGAAAACAGGGGTTCAAATAGCCAGCTTCTTTCCAAATAGCATCCCATGTAGATAAAATGGTAAAATTGTCATCCAATCCAGGTGCCATTTTTGACATCTTTATTTTAATATACTTTTCAAAAAAATATTTTAATCAAACTCTCTTTCTCTTTTCTTTGTACCCTTTTATTTCACTAGTCCTTTTTACTATCTTTTTAATATTAAAATAAAATTTAACATCTATGGTTGGAGTTTATGAGTCTTCATTTTGACATATATGTAAATAGAGATGTAACTTGAACATCTCTAATGGCTATTTTTAAAAGACTCCTATTGAAGATGCTCTAATAGGCCACATTTTAAATATGTAAAAATAACATAATTTTGATTAATTTAAATACACATTGAAACTAACATTTTAATCGAAATTGATAAATAAATAAATAAAAATTCTAATCCATAACCTAACACTAACAAGCCATAATTCATCCTAAATTAACATAATAATACCTTAACAAACTAGGTAAAAGTGATGCATATAACAATTATACATTGTGTGTATCAATCAGTCGGTGACAGATAGGAAGATGCGGGCATTCTGCGAGCATGGTGGTTGTTATGTTTATGTGCTGCAATATCTTAAGAGGATCCCTAATGGCCACAATGCGTTGAGTGTGTGATACCTCAACATTTTGGTGAAATACCTTTATTTACTCTTGGGAATATGTAGAAAATCATGTAGAAGTTTTAGATTTTTTGCTGCAAAAAGGTGTTTGTCACATTGACATCAGGGCACTAGCTCATCTAGAAACAAACAGCTGTCTTAAAAAGACACCTTACTGCCCTCCGTAGGTTTCCTCCTCATATTTTATGACTCCACTTTGTCCTAAACAAAAACTCTAATCTACTAAGAGGCAACTAAAGCATACAGAAGATAGATTTGAGATGAACTCCACGGTCTCCACCAAAGGGAGGATTTTGGAGGAAGAAAACTAGTGGGAGGAGGATTTTGAGCAAAAAGCTATCAATAATCTCTTAGTCCTTATAATGTTAAAAGCACGTAAAAGTGATAGAAAACAAGATTAGATGAAATTATGCATAATTAAGGGAGAAAGTGATAAACTTTTATTATTTTGGCTAGTTAAGCTAATTCTAGTTGAACTTAGCTTTAGTGGTATAAGAATTATCATAAGACCTTCTAAAAATAAGGGAAGTAGATAAGAAGAAATAGAAACTCATTGGAATGAAAGATAGGTCAAATGCATATCGACTATGGTGCTCAATATTTGTAATGCCCGAGATTTTTTACTCATTTTTCTTAAAATTCACCGAAAATTTTTGCAATATAATGTCTGTAAATCAGAGGAAAAATGACGAAACCAAAACCTGATAAAACAGTTTATAATTTAAAACACTAAACATCCATTTTCCATCTAAATATTTTCATCATACGGTCAAACATCGTAAGGCCAAAGCAAATATCATCAGGCGCTACTCAAAAACACACGTACGAATAAATTGTCATGATCATAGACTTTAAATACAAATCTATCCCAGGCATCCCTGAGTGCAAGTCCCATAATAGTCCACAGACTAATCCAAATGAAAGTCCAGAATATAACATCTAATTTCTCATCTCACCAATACATTGGATCGTGGCACAAATAAACTCGCAGTGAGTGAAGCATATACCTGAGTCAACGGGAATCAATCCACCGCTGAAATGAGCATCCATCTCGAGGAGCTCTCCGCACAACCTGCAAAACCTCCCGTACAACGGGGCTAAAAAGTAGGGTAATGAGTATTTTCATACTCAGTAGGAAAATACCCAGTAAGGGAAATCCCAAACGGTGAACTCAAAAGTTCATAAATATATGCATTCATGCAACTCAAACATGAAGCAGGTAGGCATATCAATATCATGCTCATACGCATACAACATACCAAATGCAGCACCGTGCCAAAGACATATCAAATGCACCATCGTGCCAAAATCATACCAAAGGCACCATTGTGCCAAACTCATACCATCAAATTAAACTTACACAAACACCCTTATCTAGGGTCATACAAACTTACTCGTACCACCATACGCTTACTCATATAACATACGCATACTTGTACGACCTTACTCGTACAATCATACTCGTACACATACTCTTACAGTCGTGCTCATCCACATACTCTTACAGTCATGCTCATACTCATACGCTTACAGTCCTACTCATACACACTCTTACAGTCCTGCTCATACACATACAGTCGTACTCACACTCATACAGTCGTACTCATACACATAATCGTACACATATCAACGACCACTGAAGCTCATTACAACTAATAGGCTCTAGAGTCGAAAAGAAAAAGAATGTCATTGGGGCAACACCTTAACCTCCGGGGAGTGACTAGACGCCATGGACTTTTCCGAAGGTAAGGCACACCAATGCTCATGGGAGCCTTTGGATCAAACAGGTAAGAGTAGATCCATGATACTACTTACCTGAGCGTGCAAACATAAACACCCACACATAAGGGGTCATACAGTTGCCCACCATAATGGGTCTTATAGTGCCATAGAATCGCCCACCATAATGGGTCTTATAGTGTCAGAGAATTGCCCACCATAATGGGTCTTATAGTGCCAATGCCACTATTGGGCAGAAAACATACAATGCCACACTTGGGTGGAAACATACAGTGTCACTCTTGGGCTGAAACATACAGTGCCACTCTTGGGCAGAAACATACAACGCTCTCAACAGATCATCAACGTTTGGGCTTACACAGCACACAGACAAAGTCAGAAACGTACATCGCTCTCAACAGAGCATCAGAAGTCTGGTGCTCTATACAGCACACAGACAACATCCTGCAGGATAAACACCATGACAAGACATGAGAAATGCTCAACTGACTTATTATCGGCTAGCCCAACACAGAATTTAATCCGTCGAACCCTCAGGTCTCAACTCACAACGCTATCATTAGTTGTGATTATAATTCAAGTTTGAATTAAGTATATTATGCAGTACAATTATGCCACACAACTCACAGTCCTCGACTGATCAAACCGAAGCTAAGCCCGATCGAAACCCAAGTTCATTAGGGCAGCAGACTTCACTTAACCTGTCCACATCATGGACAAAACTCATCGTACACCAAACCCTTACAGTCTTACATACTTCGCCATCCATCTTATAGCCAAATCATCTTACACTGACATCCTCAAATAATGCTCCTCAGAGCCAACCCAGTTGTCGCCCTCTTACTTATATCTCACTTATTATACTTACTTTTCACTTCATAATCTGTACATTATGCTTGTATAATTATGCACACTCTTACTGTCAGACAATCGCCCAACATACAATCCAACCTAAACCGATCCATGCTAATCCTTGCCCGTCATACTCTTATCCTCTGTCCTCTGTCATATGCTTACACAACCGTATCCAAATTCAGACAAAGTCTCTGTCACCTCTTACTGTCCATTGCCCATACCTCTGCCCACATACACTTACACGTAACCATATCATAAGCAATAGTCATCATACATACGTATGTCTCACACATACATATAACATACACATATGGTCATACATACGTAACTTACAAACATGCTCACTAGCCATCACTAGTGCATACATACATCAAGCATACACGCTAGCCATCACTAGCACATGCATACATACGTCAAACATACATGCTAGCCATCACTAGCACATGCACACACATTCATACAAACTTCAAACATGCACGCTAGCCATCACTAGCACATGCATACATACATACTCCAAACATGCATGCTAGCCATCACTAGCACATGCATAATCCATACGTAGCATACTGACATATTTGCTAGCCATCGCTAGCGCATACATAATCCACATCCATAAAATGTGCATACATCTCATGCATATCAATCATACTTAGCACTTGTATTACACATACATCAACCGCACTTATAGCTCATGTGCATGCCATATGTATATAAACATACCATATAATCATGCTTATATGCACAATGTGCAATCCTAGCATGCTACTACTCATTCAAGCATGCTATCATGAAATTACGAGTTCAAAGCTCCCCTACCTTGTAATCATGACGTTTGATGGCGAGCACACGACGGTGGTGGCGTCGGTGGCGGTCAAAACCACTGCCTGGCTGAGAGAGCTGCTGTCCTGAGGGTTTTAGGATGCACCGGAAGTAGTCACGGCCAAACAGGTTGTCAGAAATCAATACGGTAAAATCTGCGATCCACGGTGGCACACTAGGGCGGCCGGGAGAAAAGTCAAGCCAACATATGTGGCGGTGCGACCAAATGTCGAGGGTGTACTCACTGAAGATCGGTCGGTGGCTAATACGTACTCAGCCGGCCACAAGATGTCGAAATCGGCCGTGGACAGCACCCAACGGCGATAATTTCGGTCAACAAAGGCCCACATACGGGCGGAGAGCGTGGGGCAACCCTCGAGAACAAAGGAGAGGTGGAGGACAGCTCTGTGTCAACTCCATTCGGTGGCCAAGTCATCCGATGATTGGGCGGCACAAAAGCAGCGCCTAAGCCCAAAAGCACACGTGTGGCCACATGCACACGCAACCCAAAGGGTGGGGGAGAGGGCTGAAATGAGGCGACTCAAGGCCCACAAAAGCCAACAGGGCTAAGGCCCTAGCGGTGGCCAATCTAAGTGGCGACATCGCCGATCGCCACCCACAACCAATACACGTGGTGCGGGCGGTTGTGCATCTCGCACAGTAGAGAGCAGGGGAAAGGGTTCAGGGTCGAGCAAAGGCCACGAGGCTGTTACTAGCCAAGGCCTGTGCAGGTGAACTTGTCCACCTTTTGTCAAGGTAAGACATACAAACTCTTCCCAGAGGCCGTCCGGTACCGACGGCGTAAAATAGGCAAGAGGGGTCAACGGGCAAATATGCCGATGAGCGGAACTCATTGCGGCTACGGGCCACAAGGAAGGGCACAGGTCAGAGGCAATAACACCGGGTTAGGTGGGGCCAAGCTAGGGTGACCCACTGGTGTCACCGGGCCGGGGCGGAATCCCCAATGGCTGTTCGGCCACTACTAGCACATGCCGATGGCATCAAAAGCCAAACACAGAGGAGCTGACCGGGGAAACCCATAAGGGCGGAGCGGCCATGGGGATGGATGCTGAATCGGTCCAGGTGGGTGGGGCCATCCCTGGGCCATCGCCAGGCCGGGGCGGAGCCCACGGTGGTCAAGTCACCCTCACCCGCCAACGATGGCGATGCCAGCCCCTTGGAAAATTGTACGACAAAGCGTACTAGCCGAAGTAGGGGACGGCGGAGGAGATGGAACCACATCCGGTAGGGTGTCCCTCTGACTTTGCCGGACCACGGAGGAGTCGAAAGGAGGTCCCGACGACTGTGTCTCACAACCGCCGGTCACTGTTGGATCAACACAGTGAACTGGCGAAACAGGGGAGATGGGGAAAATGGTGGAGCTGCAGGGAGGCCAACCGGGGCTGGGAGAGATGGCCCATCACCGTCGCCGGACCAAGGCAGGGCCGGACGGAGGACAGCCGGGCCATCCAACGGCGGCTGAAGCCAGCCGGCGAGGTCGACAGAAGGGGGGCAGAAAACAGAGGCAGTGGGGAGAAATGAAGCGGGATGGCGGAGGAGAGGCCGTCTGGGGCTAGGAGGGGTGTCCTCCCGCCGTCGTCGGCCCAGGGCGGAACCATGGGCGGTCGGCCAGCCCTCGCCGGCCCACGGAGGCGTCAGAATCACAAAACAGAGGGGAGAGAGGGCAAACCGGGGGAGGAGGCGGTGCGGCCGTGGGCGGCCGGGGTAGTGGCCCCTCGGCGTCGCACCGACGGGGTGGAGCCTGTGCCAGTGTCCTGCGGCCTGCCAGCGGCCGGGCACAGGGAACAGACGGAAAGGGGGGGCGGCGCACTGTTCACACAACCAGTGGATTTGGATCGCGATCCCGACCTCTCTTTTTTCTTCTTTTATTTATTTTCTCCAAACGTATACTCAACGCGTGTTAACTCACTGGTTACACGTCGAACCTCCAAAATTCAAGCCGTAAGCGCGCAGCGAGGCCTGTGGCCCGCGACTAAGCCCCACACCCGACTCTACGGGTATAAATATAGGAAAAATACATAATTATATATACGCTAAAACGTCACATTTTCCTGCCAAAAATGACCAAAAAAATAGCAGGAAAATCTCAGAAAATAGTAGAAAAATCAGGGACCTTACAATATTGGTGTTTGATGGACTTGTCAATAATGAATATCGATACGGCTTGACATGGAAAGTGTTTTTATGCTCCGTTCTGACAATGAACCGAGCGTAAGGAACGTATGTGAGGTGTATTACTAACGCTAATGTACGCTAGCATGTGCGCCGTCAATCTAAAAAATGAACACCTCACGGGCATTTCTTACACTCGGCTCACAATGAGTAGGGAGCATGAAAAATGCTTCCCTTAACATATTGAGCTAGTTGCCATATTAAATTGAAAGTGAAATTAGGTGCTTGCTAATTTATAATTGTACAAAGGCGCATGTGGTGCTAATTTATATTATACTATGTTGTTCTAGATGATTAGGTGGCTTGCACTTAGACCATATTTTTGCCCAATTTATAATGCATTTTATTGTTTTTAAAAAAGTTTTTACATGTTACAACAACTCCAATATTATAAAAAATACATTTAAAAATCCTAAATTGTGATATATAGTTGATGTTGGTGCAAAGGTATGAATATATGTAAGTTGCAATTATCTAGATTACGGATAGAAGATTAATCAATAAGGAGTTAGGTTCAGAGTTAAAAAGTTGACCCCGCTGGACACCAAGACATGGTTGGTCAAGTTTTTGAAGAAGAGAATGGTAGATAGATTAGAAGAGAATGGTAGATGATCATTTTGCCGGTGCGGTTATTGTAGCAACGACTCCCACTACTGCTACTGAGACATTATCATCATCTGGGGCATTGTTTGTCCCAAGTCAGGGTCTTAATCACAATGACATTTTAGCAATGATGAGGGGCCAAATATGTTGAAGTGCAAGTTTAAATTGCAGATTTTGGGTAAATTTAGTTTAGAATAGTTTGTTGGGACTAGGGGGTTTTGCCTTGAAATGATCGAAGAAGTTGTATCCTCTTCCTCCCTCCCAAAATCTAACAACATCGGTCACAAACTAATCAGCGGAGTTATTAATTTTTTTTCTTTACTAGCTCAAATCTTAAAAAATGAATCCATAAGCATGTTAAGTTAATTAAAACTAAGAGTGAGTTTTATTTTTACTTAATTTTGAGCTTTCTCTAGTGCTAACATAAACTTGGTATTGACAGTTAGCATTCGACAATTAGATTTATTACAATAAAGGGGCTGTAAGACAACATTATGAGTGACAATGTCTCTTTAAGTATTTACAATGAACTATCTTAAAACATTAAATAGATAAAATAAAGTAAATTTTAAACATGCAATTGTCGGCTGTCTCGATTGTTTGCTTTCAAATGTTCCATTTGTCAATTGTCACGCATTAATAAAAGGTTGTTGCACCGGAGGAGAAGATTCTTATTGTTGACACCGAAGAAGAAGGTGTTCTTTGGCGCTAGATGTTATGACAGTTGACAATCGACAATTGCAAGTTTAAAATTTATTTTATTGTTTATTTTAGTGATTTAATTTGTTACGATGGTTCATTGTAAATGCTTAGGGAAATATTGACACCCATAATATTGTCTTATGTCCCATTTATTACAATCAATTTGATTGTCCACTGTAAATACAAAGTTTGGGTTAACATTAGAGAAAGCTTAGAATTGAATAAAAATGAAATTTACTCTTGGTTTTGAGTAGTTTAACATGTCTACGGGACTTTTTAAGATTTGAGCTTTTAGAAAAAAAATAATAGCTTTGTAGGCTAGCTTGTGACTGGTCTTGTTAGACTCTGGAAATGAGGAAGAGGAGGCAACTGAGGAGGAAAAGAGGAGGGGAGGAGGAGAGAAAGGAAGAGAGGAGATAGAGAAAGAGGAGGAGAGGAGAGAGAGGAAGAGAGGAGAGAAAGGAGGAGAGGAGGGAGGTAGGGAAGAGGAGGGAGGAGGAGGAGGAAAAGACAGAGGAGGGGGAGGAAGAAGTAGTGGCAGAAGGGGGGAGGAGAAGAAAGTGGCTATGGAGGAGGTAAAGACAAAATTGGAAGTAGAACTAGTAACAAAGACTATGAAGTTGGCAGCAGAGAAGGCAGCCGATGGTGGAGGTGGTGATGATAGCGGCATAGTCTAAGTTAAAACTGCCAGAAATAAGAAGCATTGGGTTAGTGAAGTTATAAGAAAGAAAATAAGTAGATATTTTGGACAATTTATGTTGTATATATAGAGGTATACATATATATAAGGTTATTTTGTGTATTATGTAAAAGTAAGATATATTTTGTATAATAAATTGTATCTTAAGTCATTTATCAAAATCCTATTTAACAGATATACAAGTGCCACGAAAGGAATTGCCACGGGCTCAAAGGACATCCTACCGAGTGATGCTGGATTGAACCCTGAGGAGAGGTAACTGTGGTAAACATGTATCACAACGAAAAGACAAACTTCGGTAAAATGAAGAGTGGAGAAAAAGAAGCAGCATGCGGCAGAGTGCATTGCATCGTAGTAACTGAAAATTTATGATAATTAGTTATACACACAATGATCATAAATTTTGTAACTGTTCTTTTGCTTTAATGACAATTGCCACAAACTTCCCTACATAAAATTGGAGGAAGAACGAAAATTTGTTAAATTATATTGTTAGTAGCTTTTTATCTGCTACTATGTTCAAAAGGAGAATCTAAGTAGAAACATGTACAGTTTCAGAGGGATATTATGTTGATATTACAAGCGTGCCTGGCAGGCATGGATTGCAGCTTTACAACTCTCAAGCTCCGTGGTTGGACTTAGTAATGTGTAAACGTCCGACCTCGCAGTACAGCTTTTGCTTGAATTTTCTTTGTAAACTACGGTTGCTACCCTTGATTTTAATGATTCTTCGGAAGTGTTGCTAAAATATAACGGCATTATACTGAAAGCTTTTATATGTATTATGCGAAAACTCATATGTACCATGGTCATTGACTTTTGTCATGCAGCCCGGTCCGGGTGGAAGCTTCCATCACACCCCTTAAAAACGTTAATCACCTCTGTCCGTGAAGTAGGTGAGCGGGGGAAATAAGTAGTTGGAAGTTTTCAACTACATTCATTGGCATCCAAAGAGGAAGATGCCCTTCGGGTTCCTCAAAACGCAAGCCCCAACATTATTAAATTAATGTAAAGACTTTTGTTATTAGAAGATTTAATGAAATATAAAAGTACTTAGCCTGAAAGTCGGGGCAGGTTACACGGTTACACGAATTTAAACATGTAATAATCATACCATACTATAATACGCCCTCTATTCTATATTAATAGTTACATTTAAAAAAATAATAATTTTAATTAAATAGTAAAACCCACATATCTGAGAAAAGAAAATAAGCTTATGATATGTACTTTTTTAAGTACATAATCACTTAAATTGAACAAAATATAGTTATTATTATAAAATAATTTTTTTTTGCTAAATAGAGCTACTAATTTGGGATAGAAGGAGTATGTAGTATATTGGTGTAATATAAAACTTTTAAATTCGGACTATTTATCCAATAATTTATATTTTTAATCCCTATTTTACTTTTATTTAACCATCATAATTCCCCAATTAAAGTCAACGTTATTAAAATCCTAATCCCTATTTTTAGGTTATGTTTAACCCATCATAATTCCCAAAAGGTTAAGGATATTAAAATCATAATCCTTATTTTTAGATTTTCTTATATTTAAATTTATAATATTATATTTTGCACTTCCAAACGCGGATTTGAGTGTTTTTGTTAAAAAGTTCTCAATGAGCTTTATCAAATGAGATCCTACATGACTATGTATTCTCAAAAAATTTTGTAAGCCCCAAGCATATAATACATTTTTTAATAATAATTCTTTTTTAATTTTGTAAGTTATACATATTTCAATTTACATATTTTTAATGCTGTTAAAAACCCTTGAAAAGCACTTTCAAATAAGATTTGCCGCCAAATGGGTCATGAATGTGAATAATATACTTTACTATTGTTTCACCAACCTATGACATAATTTTTAACATATGAAATTTGGATTCACATTTGCTGATTAGAGTGTATATGGGTTAATATAAGCTTGTGTATATAACTAATGATCATTGTGATCATCAAAGTAATGTATTATAACTAGAGCATGTAAGAGAGACATTTGTCTAATACATATTTTATTTTGAATTTATTTTACCTAATATATATTTATATATGTAATACATGTGCATTCTTACTAGTTGTTCTAAATATCTTATATCAACCAATAATCAAGCTAAAATGAGGTTACCCTAACTTGAGCTTGGCTCATTAATTTTTTCTTAATTAACAAGGGGCGCCTATGTCTATAGCACCCAAGTAGAAGGGGAAGGACAACTAACCTGTTAGAGTACCATATCTTATTGTCAATCCCGTCATTACGTACAAGGCTCACCCATCATGTGCACCATGTTGGGGTATAATGTAGGATGGGTGGCCAACAAAGTGAGGGTTCAAGTTCTAAGGCCTCCACTTCAGGAGGCATGGTCATTAATGTTTTTTGGGACAAGTTCAACTTGCCAATTGCCTAAGCCTAGCCAAAGTGGAGCCCAAAAGTTGGATTGATCATAATGACAACAACAAAATCTGTTTTTGAGTTCAGAATCCCTCTGAGTGTGAATGCCCAATTGTCATATAATTTAGTGCATTGTGTGTTATGTAACTTGCTTGAATTTTCATGGCATGTGCTGCTATTGTTTGACATGAGTGCAGTTACAGTGGACTCAAAGACTCAAATCAAATACATGATCATCCATAATATTAAAAATTGCACAAGGCAAAAACTAGTCACGTCTAGTTTGCTGTTAAAATACTACATTAATGTTAAGTTTCCTATAAGACAAATTTATAGGAATCAATCGTTGAATTGAAGCCTCCATTTTTAGACAACTCTTTTCTTTTTTTTTGTGAACTTGGTTTTTTTTTTAAAGAGTCTCTACCATAGTAACAAAGCTCTCCAAAATTCTCCAAAAAATGCCAAAATGGACCTTGAATGAAATTCTTGTTGATTTTTTGACGTGAAATAAAATTGCTGGTGTTAGGCCAATCGATCGCCCTGTCGCCCAGATCGATCACCTTGTTCTATTGCCTGTTGCTCCGATCAATCGGCGTAATGGGTTTCTAAAAAAAAATATCAGTCGCGTTGATTAGCATGACAGTTATAATTTAGAGCCATTTCAGCTCCGAGACATCCTTTACTTATCATTAACGACGGAAATAGAGTCCCGGAATATAGAAAACGAAATTTACAGTTCCTTCGGTCCTTTCTATTTCTCTCTCAAAGAAAATTCTGAAAGATCTCTCCTTTTTTCTCTCTTTGAATTTGGAGTTTGTGATTGATCAATAGCATCTCCTCTAATCAAGATCAAGTCAGTTTGATTGGAAGTGCACCATTAAACTGACGGAGTAGTTCGTTGTACATCGGGAACGAAACACAATTGAACGCCTGTGCACAGAGGGCAATGTATCTGTTTTAAGGACATCATGTAATGCGCCTCGAACCCGGTTCAAATTCTTTTCTGTCTGGTATTTTATAAATATATATATATTATCATATATATTTATATGTGATTGTGTGCATGATAATTGAGACTTGTATTCAATTGTCCTCTTTTATGTGACAACCCCAACAATCTTGAAACAAATAATTGTTACTATTGATTGGATACTACTGCAATTATGGGTGTTGACAAATCAATGAAACCAAAGAAATTTGATAGCAAGAATTTCATGAGATGGTTGACAAAGATGAAATTTTGGCTGACTCAATTGAATATTTTCTATGTGAATTTTAATGTTGTTGCTGATAAAATTGTCTTCGGAATCTGATAAGACTGCTAGTTCTTTTGATGTTGGAATTGCTAAGCTCATGATAGTGATAAATTCAAACAAGATGATGAATTGTGTCATGGATAAATTGTCACGCCCCGACGACACCCGACCCGAGCCGAACCTGGTCCAAGGGCAGGTCAAGCGCGCGGGGGCGACGAAGGGAAATTGAGAAACGATTTAGCGGAAGACTTAACCCTAACACGAGCGACTTAATAGAATTACGGAGTACGCACATTCTACTTTGAGCAAGAGTAAATAAGAAGAAAAGAAAGAGAGTTGCTTAACACAAAATAAACAATTAGTCTCAAACCCACATGCTTAGTCAACTGTAGCCCACACCGGCTCAAAATAAGTCTTAAGCAACACAACTGTAAAATGTGACATAAATCCAACAGAGAACCCTACACAAAGGCTCTAAACATAAAGCATAAAACCAAAGGAAAATAAGTCACACAACGATCTCCACGATCACATCTAAGTCATCTCCGACCTTTCCTCAAAGAGGAGATCCTGTCCATCTGCGTGTTGCACCACGCAGCCCCAAAACAAAACACAAGAAAGAGGGGTGAGTTTAACAAACTCAGCAATGGTTTTTAATATCACTATCAACATCGAAAATACGATAGCATAGCAATATAATCATTCAGATCAAAGATTGGCAACGTGCATCATTTTCTGATTACACATACACATCACCTAAAACTGCATCATAGTGCATAATCCACATAATGTCATTCACATCATAACAACCAGCATGAAATGTATCTCTAACATACATATTCCATCATGCATCATATCATAATCAACCTGCATGAATGTATCTTTAACATACATATTCTATCATGCATCACATCGTAACAACCTGCATGAATGTATCTCTAACATACATATTCCATCATGCATCACATCGTAATAACCTCCATCAAGGAGTAATCACAATTTAGTGTCACACAGATGGGAACATAGACAAGGCCACGAAGGCGTGTCATGTCCAAAATTCTACACAAGAATTCAAGAAAGTTCAGGGTTGTCAATGTCATGCCCCAACGATGCCTGACCCGAGCCGAACCCGGTCCAAGGGCCGGTTAAGCACGCAGGGGCGAAGAAGGGAAAATTGAGAAACGATCTAGCGGAAGACTTAACCCTAACCACGGGCGATTAACAGAATTACGGAGTACACACAATCCTTTGAGCAAGAGTAAATAAGCAGGGAAGAAAGAATGTTGCTTATCACTAAGTAAACAATTAATCTCAAACCCACATGCTTAGTTAACTAAAGCCCACACCGGCTCAAAATAAGTCATAAGCATCACAACTGTAAAATGTAACATAAATCCAAAACAAAGAACCCTACACGAATGTTCTAAACATAAAGTATAAACCAAGGAAAATAAGTCACACAAAGATCCCCACGATCACATCCAAGTCATCTCCGACCTTTCCTCAAAGAGGAGATCCTATCCGTCTGTATATCGCACCACGCAGCCCCAAAACAAAACACAAGAAAGAGGGGTGAGTTTAACAAACTCAGCAATGGTTTTTAAATATCACTATCAACATCGAAAATACTATAGCATAGTAATATAATCATTCAGATCAAAGATTAGCAAGGTGCATCATTTTCTGATCATACATACACATCACCTAAAACCTACATCATAGTGTATAATCCACCTGGTGCCATTAGCATGATATCAATCTACATGGAATGTATCTCTAACATATATATATATATATATATCAATCATGCTTCAACAACCATATCAATCCTACATGAGATGTATCTCTAACATGCATATTCAATCATGCGTCACATCATATCAATCTGCATAAAATGTATCTCTAACATACATATCAGTCATGCTTCAACATCATATAATGCACACCTCCATCAAGGAGTAATCACAAATAGTGTTACGAAGACGGGAACACAGACAAGGCCACATAAGCGTGTCGTGCAAGGAGTAATCATAAATAGCATCACAAAGACGGGAACACCGACAAGGCCATATAGGCATGTCATGATCCAAATTCTACACAAGAATTTAAGAAGATCGGGGTAGTCAATCCCTAATTGTAGCTCACCCTAGACGATCTTGGCCAAGGATGGCATATTCTCACGAAGAGAACCTAGAGCAGGTGTGTTTGCACAGTGACATCTCCTGCGCAGAGGAGAGCCCGAGTTCCCATGTAGGAAACCCGCGAACACATGGTAGTTGGTGCAAAGAGCATACCATACTAGATTCTCAGGGTCCAGGTTCGACTATCTCAATAAATAAATCTCAACCGCATTAACAATTCAGAATAACCAAACTTGACTCGACTCAACCCGGGGAGCGCACATGTTCCACAAAGGAATTCAAATCAAAACATGTCCTTTCGGACCAATCAAATTTCGATTAAGCCAACGACCGATTAAACCGGCATGTAATTTCAACACATTGCATCCAATCGATCAAATTCGATTAATCTCGATTAAACCTCATTCAAGAAGTCCGATCCATGATGCATGATGTCATGATGTTAAACCAAACATAACCCATGAATTCCCTTTTACTAAACTCGACCCGACTCGGAGTGTGCACGTAAAAGTACCTCTATGTCAACTCTAGTCCTCACATCCCATACCATGAGTATTCGTGACGCCATAGAAGCAAATTTAACTAAGCACTGGCGCAACGAACCTTAGAGTTATCCATCGACATCCCATACCACAAGTGTCTAATGGTTTCTCCTCGGCTGTTCCACACAACCGGTCAATTGGAAATACATTTTCATGATGCATGCAGCATGGTACATACGTGGGCAAGGCATACATGAATCCTAATCCATAATAAGTGCTCTCATCAGCCCCTAATGCATCATTCATAATCATAATATCAAGCTTCAACATCATCATTAAACCCCACATGTGTGTGTACCTAGTAGAAGCATTTCACACAATGCATGTCAACATGCTTGAAATTAAACTCACTACCACACTACACATGTGAACTTCCATTTAATCATGAATTCCAACGGAAATAATAGGAGAAGAATCATTGAAAATCATAACTCAAATCGAAACTCAACCACAAAGGCTAAACACATATAAGATCATTCATTTCAATCTTGAGTCATGGCATTCACCAACATCCACACATCAACTAACCACATTCTATCATGACAAATCAGTCCATTAATAGGTTGTTGCCCTACTGAAAATATGCTTAACCATAGGGAATCAACCATTCACAATTTCAAGATGACAATTCCAACATCATGCCATAAAACATAAGACATTCTATAAATCTATAATCATATATCCCAACTTCGTAACCTCAATAACATGCATTTCCAGTAGCATAATATAGCTCAAAACACTCCACATTCATATGAAATTGGCAAGCCAGAGTGAAATCATCGAAATAAACATTGTATGCACAACATACAATTTTACTGTGTAGCCGTTCGAACGCCCTTCAGGCCGTTTGATCGGCTAAACATAAAAATTTGAAATTCACAGTTTGGCTGTTCGAACGCCTAGCAGGTTGTTCGATCGGCTGAACTGGAAAACTGTTGTTCCGGCAGTGTTACCGTTTCGAACGCCCAGAAGGGCCGTTCGAATGCCAACAAGGCAGAACATATCATCTTCTTCCTTTCGCAAATCCAAACCGAAACACCATTAAATACACTTCAAATCCACATCTAACATCCTAATCATCATCAAAAGTCCTTTTTGACTTCCAGAATGTTAAACCATATCATAATAATACAAAACCCTAATAAATCGGGATTAAATATTTCTATTTTCTAATCATGCCATTAACACACCAGATTAAGCAACTCCATTCGAAATAAGCCAAAAATTAAGAGTTTTACCATGGATAAACTGAATTTTCGAATGTCCATTACCTTAGCACTTGATTAAGTTCAGATTGGAGGGTCACCCTTCTTGAAAACCTTAAAAACACATTGAGTTTGAATTAAACTCTAATAAAAATCAATTTACTCAAGAAATCCCTAATTAAAACTTAGATCTAGGGCTTGTTGATAATAAAAATTACATTTTGAAGGTTAGGGTTTGTAGTAAAACACAAATCAATAGTTTTTGATGTCCAAAAATGAATTGAAACAAAGGGGAAATGGTAGATTTAGAAGAGATTAAGAAGAAAGTCATGGTTTAGTGCTTAATTAGAGTAGGCTTACCTTAACCACCTTCTAATTTGGGCCTAATTGGGTAGGCCTGACCTCCCTCCTCAGCCTATTCCCAAAAATAGAAATGGCTTAGGTTTGCCCTTTTATAGTAAGGGTTGGGGTATGTATGGGTAAGTTATGGGGTGTAAATAGGAAAAATAGGCTAAAAATGGGTATTTTACAAATTTAAGCACTAATAAAGCCTAACAAAATTCTAAAAATTTTTGTATGGGCTTAGGTAGATGTCAGGGTTCATTTGACTCAAAAACTGAAATTTTGACGGTGGGGCCCACAGGGGTCCCGCCAAAACCTTAATTTTTAGAAAAATAGTAAAAATTCAGAAAAATCCTAAAAATTCACATTTGTTTTAAAATCACTTAAAACCACTAATCTTAAACACATTTATTTACGAAACCACCGAAAAAATTAGAAAACGCGTTAATCTCACGATAACCGACAATTAAAGAAAACCAAAAACCGTTTTAAGATCAGGGATCTTACAGTCAATCCCTAAAAATTGCTCGCCTTAGACAATCATGGCCGAGGATGTCTCATTCTCACACAGAGAATCTAGAACATGGGTGTTCGCCCAGGGATATCTCCTGCGGTGGGGAGAGCCCGAGTTCCCATACAGGAAACCCTAGAAGACGTGGTAGCGGGTGCACACAGCATACCACACTGGATTCTCAGGGTCCAGATGACACTCATAATAACAATCTCACAATCCGCAAAACAAGTACACAACTCGTCCCCACATACTTCCATTTCTCTAGACTCAACCCGGGGAGTGCGCTCGTTCCACACAGGAACTCAAATTAAAACATGTCCTTTTGGACCAATGAACTTTCGATTAATCCATGACCGATCAATCGGCACACAATTTCACCACATTGCATCCAATCGGTCAAATTCGATTAACCTCTATGAAGCCTCAATTGGAAATCTATTTTCATGATGCATGCAGCATGGTACATACATGGGCAAGGCATACATGAATCCTAATCCATGATAAGTGCTCTCATCAGCCCCTAATGCATCACTCATAATCATAATATCAAGCTTCAACATCATCATTAAACCCCACATGTGTGTGTGTATTTAGTAGAAGTACTTCACTCAATGCATTTCAACATGCTTGAAATTAACTTACTACCACACTACACATGTGAATTAACATCTAATCATGAATTCTAGCGGAAATCATAGAAGAAGAATCATTGAAATCATAACTCAAATCAAAACTCAACCACAAAGGCTAAACACATATAAGATCATTCATTTCATCCTTAAGCCATGACATTCACCAACATCCACAATTCAACTAACCACATTCTATCATGACAAATCAGTCCATTAATAGGTTGTAGTCCTATTGAAAATATGCTTAACCATAGAGAATCAATCGTTCATAATTTCAAGATGACAATTCCAACATCATGCCACAAAACATAAGTCATTCTACAAATCTCTAATCATATATCTCAACTTCATAATCTCAATAGCATGTCTTTCCAGTAGCATAATATAGCTTAAAACACTCCACATTCATATAAAATTGGCAAGTTAAAGTAGAATCATCGAAATAAACATCATGCAAATAGATCACAAGACTGTTGTGTAGCCGTTCGAATGCCCAGAAGGCCATTAGATCAGCTAAACGGGAAAAATTCAAATTCACAGTTTGGCTGTTCGAACGCCTGGTAGGCCATTCGATTGGCTGAACTGGAAATCTGTCGATCCGACAGTGTTGCCGTTCAAATGCCCAGAAGGGCTGTTCGAACGCCAATAAGGCAGAACCGACCATCTTCTTCCTTTCACATTTTCAAACCGAAACTCCATCAATAACACTTCAAATCAACATCTAACAACCTAAATGCCATCAAAAGTCTACCATGACTTCCATAATGCTAAACCACATCATAACAAGATAAAACCCTATGAAATTGAGATTAAAGATTACCATTTTCTAATTATGCCATTAGCACACTAAATCAAGTAACTCTGTTCCAAATAAACCACAAAATTAAGAGTTTTACCATAGACAAACTGAAATTTTGAAAGTTCATTACCTTATCCCTTGATTAAGCTTGGATTTGATGGTCACCCTTCTTAAAAACCTTACAAAGACATAGAGTTTGAATTAAACTCCATTAAAATCGATTTAATAAAGAAAACCCTAATTAAAAACTTAGATCTAGGGCTTGTTGAACATAAAAATCGGAATTTGAGAGTTAGGGTTTGTAGTAAAAATATAAATCAGTAGTTTTGATGTGCAAAAACGAATTGAAACAATGCGGAAATGGTAGATTTAGAAGAGATTAAGAAGAAAGCTAGGGTTTAGTGCTTAATTAGAGTAGGCTTACCTTAAACACCTTCTAATCTGGGCCTAATTGGGGATTAGGCTTGACCTTTCCTCCTCAGCCTATTCCCAAAATGGGAATGGCTCAGGTTTGGCCTTTTATAGTAAGGGTTGGGGGGTGTATGGGTAAGTTATGGGGTGTAAATAGAAAAAGTAGGCTAAAAATGGGTATTTTACAAATCTGAGCACTAATTAAGTCTAAGAAAATTCTAAAATTTTTTGTATAACCTTAAGTAGATATCTGGGTCCATTTGGTCTAAAAACCCAAATTTTGACGATGGGGCCCACAGGGGTCCTGCTAAAACCCTAATTTTTGAAAAAATAGTAAAAATTCAGAAAAATCCCAAAAATTTACATTTGATATAAAATTACTTAAAACTACTAATCTTAAAGTTTATTTTAATTAAAACTATCATAAACACCATTTATTTATGAAACCACCGAATAAATCAGAAAACGCGTTAATCTCACGATAACCGATAATTAAAGAAAATCAAAAATCGGTTTAGAGATGAGGGTCCTTACATAAATACTTAGTGTTTTGAGCAATGAGTTATATGATCTGCATGTAAGCACTAAATCTACCAAAGAATTATGGGAAACTCTTAATAAAAAAAATTGGAAAGGAGCATAAAAAATTGGAAAGAAGCATAAAGGGGAAGAGAAGTATGTTGTGGGCGAGTACTTTGATTATAAGATGGTTGTTAACAAATCTATTAGAGACCAGATAGTCGAAATACAAAATTTGGTGGCTAAGATCATTGGGAAAGGCATTCCCATTGACAAGAGGCTCCAAGTTCCTGCTCATATTGACAAACTACCACCCTCATGGCAGGATTTTCAAGTTAACTTGAAGCACAAGAGGGATGCAATATTCATCGATGACCTTATAGTGGTCATCCAAATTGAAGAAAAACACAAGGGTAAGATGAAGATCTTGCAAGGTTCTTCTTCTGTGGTTAATGATAGTGCTCAAGCTAATGTTGTGGAAGGGAAACCCAAATTTTTTGGCAACAAGAAGAAGAACAAGAAGTTTAAGAATCAGCCTCTCAAACCTGGTTCTAATATCCAAAAGGACAAGAAGTTAAAGGTTTGCTAGTTTGTGGGAAACCTGCACATTTTGCAAACAAGTGCAAAGAGAAGAAAGGCCAGGGCCATTGTCATGGTCGGGCTGCACCTTCTGCTCAGGCTAATGTGATTACTTTAGATGACAAGTTAGTTATTACTAATTCTGAAATTAACTTGGCATGTGAACCTACCGATTGGTGGGTTGATACAGGGGCAACTATTCACATCGGTGTTGATATTTTTTCTTTTTCTTTCTATCAGGAAGTAAAGGATAGGACAGTGACGATGGGGAACTCCTCTATGGCTAGAGTTCATGGAGTTGGAATTGTGGACATCTGGTTTGCATCGGGGAACACGCTGACTCTCCATAATTTGTTGCATGTGCTAAGTGTGAGGAAGAACCTTGTTAGTGGAGTACTTGTTAGTCAAGAGGGATATAAATTAGTGTTTGAGTTAAATAAAGTTGTAATAACTAGACATGGTACTTTTATTGGTAAAGGCTATGTGTGTGATGGCCTCTTTAAATTAAATTTGGTTTCTTGTAATAATTCTTTATTTCAAGTTGAAGACTTCTTAATTTGTCATGTTGATTCTTTTGATATGTGGCATATGAGGCTAGGACATGTGAATTCACAAATTATTAAGAGAATGATGAATGTTGAATTGATTCCAAAATTGCATGTTGAATCTCTTGATAAATATGAAGTTTGTATTCAAGCAAAACAACCTAAGAAGCCATATAAATCTGTTGATCGATCTACATGTTTGCTTGATTTAATTTATTCTAATATTTGTGAGTTGAATGAATTACTGATTAGAGGTGGTATGAGATATTTCATTACTTGTATTGATGATTACTCGAAGTTTTGTTATGTGTATTTGTTTAAGTCTAAAGATGAGGCTTTTGAGAAGATTAAGATTTATAAGATGGAGGTTGAGAATCAAACTGAGAGGTGGATCAAGAGACTAAGGTCTAATCATGGTGGGGAGTATTGTTCCCTTGAATTTTGCAAATTTTGTGAAGATCAATGAAAGAATAGAACTTTCATTGACATGATAAATTCTATGTTTTCCTCTTCGGGTTTACCAAAGAATTTATGGGGAGAAGCAATTATGTCAGCATGTATAATCTTAAACCATGTACCTCATAATGGACAAAATAAAACCCCTTATGAATTTATGAAAGGAAGAAAACCAAGCTTAAAGTTCATTAAGGTTTAAGGATGTCTTGCGAAAGTAAAAATTCCAAATGTGAAGATGGATAAGCTAGGTTTGAAAACTTATGATGCAGTGTTCATTGGTTATGCTCAAAATAGCAAAGCTTATCGGTTTTTAGTAATTGGGTCTAATAGGCAGGACTATGCACCCAATACTATTAAGGAATTCGATGATGCAACATTCTTAGAGAATGTATTTTTTATGAAGGAAAAGAGTAAGGTTGTAGTGCATGAAGAAGATGATACATCATCTTCTATTCCCTCTATTCCCAGAATGGAAAATGCAGAAACCAATGTGGATGTTAGGAGATCTAAGAGAACCAAAATAGAGAAGAACTTTGGAGATGAGTATTATACTTTTATGGTGGGGAATGAGGATCCTTTGACTTTTAATGAGGCTATGTCGTCTAGCGAAGCTCCTTTATGGAAGGAGGCGGTACGGAGTGAGATGGATTCAATATTTACACATGGGACGTGGGTTTTAATGAATCTACCTCCAGGCAATAGGGTGCAAGTGGATATTTAAAAGAAAATATTATCCTGATAGATCCATTAAAAAGTACAAAGTTAGATTAGTGACTAAAGGATACAGTCAAAAGGAAGGTCAAGACATCTTTGACACATATTCTCTTGTGACCATGATAACTATAATTTAAGTGCTTATTGCATTGACATCTCATTATAACCTCGAGATTCATTAAATAGATGTAAAAATAACATTTTTAAATGGTGAATTAGAGGAAGAAATTTAATGGAGTAGCCTGAAGATTTTGTAGTTCCTGGTCAAGAAAGAAAGGTATGTAAGTTAGTAAGATCTCTGTATGGTTTAAAACATGCTCCTAAACAATGACATCAAAAGTTTAATGATGTTCTTCTTTTTAATAACTTTGTTGTGTGTAATTCTAATAAATGTTTGTATTGGAAGTCTTTTGATCATTCTTTTGTAATGTTATGCTTGTATGTGGATATATTATTGTTTGGTGATAATGTGGATCATATTAATAAGGTTAAAGGTTTCCTTAACGAGAATTTTGTTATGAATAATTTGGGTCTTTCTAAGGTTATATTGGGTTTAAAGATTGATATGACTTCTCAAGGAATAGTTGTGAGTCAATCACACTATGTGGAGAATATTCTAAAGAAGTATGGATACTTCGATAGAAAACCTGTCAATATGCCATATGGCCCAAGTGTAAGACTAAAGAAAAATTGTGGGGAAAGTGTGTCACAACTTAGATATTTACAACTGATAGGAAGTTTGAGTTATTTGGCTAACTATAGTAGACCAGATATATCTTATACTGTGGGAAGACTAAGTAGATACACTAAGAGCCCTCATGAATCTCATTGGATAGCTATTGAGAGAGTGTTCAGATAACTGAAGGGAAGTGTAAACTATGGTTTACATTATTCTGGGTTCCTTATTGTATTAGAAGGATATAGTGATGCAAATTGGATATCAGATTCTGATGAAACCAAGGCTACTAGTGGTTATGTGTTTACACTATGTGGTGGGGCAGTTACATGAAAATCTTCTAAACAAACGGTGATAATAAGATCTACTATGGATGTTGAGTTAGTAGCTCTTGGTAAAACTGGTGGAATGGGGAAATGACTTAGGGATCTATTAATAGATATACCCTGGTTAAATAAGCCAATTTCGGGAATATTGATTCACTGTGATAGCCAATCAACACTTGATAAAGTTAAAAGTAAGAATCATAATAAGATGTCCTCCAAGCATATTGAACTAAGGTACAAAATCTTATGCAAATTGACTACCTCCGGAGTTATTACCTTAAGTTTCATACGATCAACGGATAATTTGGCTGATTCGTTTACAAAAGAGTTGTCAACATGGCAAATCCTTAACTCATCTAGGAGAATGGGGCTGAAAGCCTATAATTAATTCATCGTTAGTAGCAACCCAATTTCTCTGCGTAGAGATCCCACTACGAAGATTCAATGGGTAAAAATAAGCCAATGCATGACTTGGAGATAGCACTATTAAATATTGTATGTTCATTCATGTGTTATGATGAGAGTGCTCTTAATGCATATGAAACAGGTTGGCAAAAGTCTTAATGAAGTCAAAGCTTATATAGCAAGGTATTATTATACATATTACCCTTGGAGACTGTCACCTATATGAGTGCCACTGAGGTCACAGTTAAAGAGAACGTGGGCTTGTTCTCTAACGTGCAACTCATGAAAAGATACAAGGCGCATGGTAGCAAAGCGCTACCCCGAATGATCTCGGAAAGGGAGTTACTCTAACTGTTAGGTTAGTCAAAGCTCTTGCTTTAAAGTTCAAGTTCAAGACTTAGTTCACTTCGAACTTGTGGGAGTGGCGACTTACCAAACTAGGTGTATGTTCAAACCCGTAGGGTACCTATCGCCGAAAACTTTGGAGTACTATTGCTCAATGTATTTTTCATGTGTCTAATAAATTTTTTTTTGTAGACTAGTTTTATACCAAGTCATGGGGGGGGGGGGGGGGGGGGGGGGTTGTTGATTTTTTGACGTGAAATAAAACTGCTGGTGTCGAGCCGATCGATCACCCCGTTCTATTGCCCTGTTGTCCATATTGATCACCCCGTTTTATCGCCATGTTGCCCAGATCGATTGCCCCGTTCTATCACTTGTTGCCCCGATCAATCGGTGTAATGGGTTTTCGAAAAAATGTATATCAGTGGCATTGATTAGCGTGACAGTTATAATTTAGAGCTGTTTTGGCTCCGGGACATCCTTTACTTATCATTAACGACGGGAATAGAGTCCCATAACATAGAAAACGAAATTTACAGTTCCTTCGGTCCTTTCTATTTCTCTCTTAGAGAAAAATCTAAAAGATCTCTCCTTTATTCTCTCTTTGAATTTGGAGTTTGTGATTGAGCAATAGCATCTCCTCTGATCAAGATCCAGTCAGTTTGATTGGAAGTGTACCATTAAACTGACGGAGTGGTTCGTTATATCTTGGAAATGGAACGCAGTTGAATGCCTGTGCATGGAGGGCGGCATATCTGTTTCAAAGACAATGTACAATGCGCCTTGAACCTAGTTCAAATTCTCTTCTCTCTAATATATATATATATATATATATATATATATATACATATATATATATATATATATATATATATATGTATATATATATATATATATCTATATATGGAAAATGTTTATATGAGCCCCGGCTCATATAAATCTATGTGAGCCCGGGCTCTATGGGCCATCGGATTTACATCCGGTGACCCATAATACTCATGGGTTTAACCAATGAGTAGAACCCATGAGTATTACGAGCCGCCTGATGTAAATCCGATGGCCCATAGAACCCGGGCTCACGTAGGATTATATGAGCCCGGGCTTATATAAACAGGTCTTATATATATATATATATATATATATGAGATTGTGTGCATAATAATTGAGACTTGTATTCAATTACCCTCTTTTATGTGACAACCCCAAACAATTCTCACCTATATATATATATATATATATATATATATATATATATATATATATATATATATATATATATATATATATATATATATGCCAGATTATATGGGTTTTTGGTTTACATTAATGGGTTAATTTTGGACCTCACAATGCTGATTGAAGGTCATGGCAGAATCTTTCTAAATTTTTTTAACCGAACAATAATAATCCCTAGTCGTATGAAAGCCGAATGAACTTGTTGTCAATATGGTATCTACTACACTCATTGCGTTATATGCCTACACTGGAATCAGGCAAGTAGTCGCACCATCTGTGGCTTATTCTATTACAATTTTTTTGGTGAAATAGCATATTCTATACATAATTCGGCATCTTTAGTCCTTTACCACTCTGCCCACCATACTATTTCATCATTGCCTCCACTTGTAGGGACCTACACACTCGTTTGCACGGTGAGGCAGGCCAACAACAGGTAGACATAGCCATGTGGTGGAAGCGGATTCAGGGGCTGCGTGGGAGCCTTAAAGCATCTCTCCTCCCCCTGTCGCTTTTCTCCTAATCTCCTTCCTCCATCTCTCCGTCAACAGCTGCCGGCCGTGCCATATAGGAAAAGCCCTCTTCTTTCTTATTTTCTTTCTCAAACACTCCTCTTTCAAATTTGTTTCTTTCCTTTTCATTGTCACCTGCCTTTGCCCCCCCACCCATCTTCAGTCACCGCACCTTGCTTTTCTGCCTCTCATACTCTAGAAGGTCTTTTGAGAGCAATGGGTTTTGTGCTTCTTCCTCTTTATTCATGACAACATCACCCAGTGTAATTTTACGGGGTATATCATAAAATTTTCCCACTACAAGTGGTGCACCAAAGCATGGGCGGGGCCGGGGGGAAAGGTGGGGCAGGTACCCCGGCGGACTTTTACATGACATGAATATACTCATTGTTCTTTAGGCATGATCATCGGTTTCCCTCCTCATCTTTTGCATGGAGCAAATCAAAAGTTGGCCTCCTACATTAGGAAATGGTGCTTTACAATCATGGAATTATATTATTTTCTCTTTCATATAAATTCTTTATATATAAAAATGGTTCATTTTACATTTGGTTGTACATATTTATTTGTCTTTTTTATATCGAGAAAGCTTGCCCCACCTCACTCGAGTTTATGCCTCCGCCCTTGCATCAAATGGTTTAATATGCTAATATTGCCCAGAAATTATTAGGTATCTAATGCATATCAGGGAATGATGTATTTAATTTATTTAACAAAAATTTATAACTATTAGTGACGCTTTGTATTATGTTAGCTAATAGTTTTAATAATAGTGACATTTGTAACACAGTATTGCTAATAATTAGACTATTAGTGCCGCTAATAGTTATGAATTTAAAATTAAAAATTAAAAATTAAAAATTTAGAACTAATAGTGGCACATGTAAACAAGCGTCGCAAATATCATTGATAATAATGACGCTTATAAACAAGTGTTGCTAATATCTTTATTAATTAATTTTATTTAATAAATATTAAAATAAATTAAAATAAAATTTTTAAATATAATATATTTTCTTCAATATTGACTATTTGTATAAATATTAAATTTTCAATAAAAGGTTGTGTTAATAATAGATTAAACTTTCACTATTTAAATATAATATATTTTATTTTTAATATTTTTTTCTTAATTTTAAAATATAATTTATAATAAAAGAGAGAGTGAAGAGAGAGAAGTGAGGAAGAGAGAGTGTATAGAGAGAGAGGAGAGAGCAGAGGAGATAGAGTGAGGAGAGAAGAGAGAATGAGAGGAAGAGAGAGAGGAGAGGGGAGAGAGAGATGAGGGAAGAGGAGAGAGAGAGAGTAAAGGAGAGAGAGAAGAGAGAAACAGAGGAAGAGAGAGGAGGGGAGAGAGGAAGAGAGAGAAGGAGGGGAGAGAGGAAGAGAGTAGAGGGAGAAAGAGAGAGAGAAGAGAGAATAGAGGGAGGGAGAGAGAGGGGAGGAAAAAAATTTAATTATAAATTATTTTTGAAATTTTTAAAAAATAAAAAAATGAATAGTAGCGACGCATAGTAGTATGCATCGCTACTATACTCGAGTAGAGAGAGATGAGGGGAGAGAGAAGAGAGAGAAGGAAGGAGAGAGAGGGAGAGAGAAGAGAGGAAGAGAGAGAGAAAGAGAGGAGAGAGAGAGGAAGAGAGAGAGAGGGGAGGAAAAAATATTAATTATAAATTATTTTTAAATTTTTTAAAAAATAAAAAAATGTATAGTAGCGACGCGTACTAGTATGTGTCGCTACTACTCATGTATAGTAGCGACGCATACTGTTATGTGTCACTACTACATTTTTTTCAAAAAAATTAAATAAAAGAGAGGGAGAGAGGGGAGAGATAGAGTGAGGAGAGGAAAGAGAGGGAGAGAGAGGAGAGAGAGGGAGAGAGGGAAGAGAGAGAGTGAGGAGAGGAAAGAGAGGGAGAGAGGGGAGACAGAGTAGAGGGGGAGAGATGAAGCGAGGGAGTGAGAGGAGAGATGAGGGAGAGACAGAGGAGAGAGAGAGAGAGAGGAGAGAGAGATGGAGAGAGAGGAGAGGAGAGAGAGAGGGAGGGGGAGAGGGAGAGAGAGGAAGAGAGAGGGAGAGAGGGAAGAGAGAGAGTGAGGAGAGGAAAGAGAGGGAGAGAGGGGAGACAGAGTAGAGGGGGAGAGATGAGGGGAGGGAGGGAGAGGAGAGATGAGGGAGAGACAGAGGAGAGAGAGAAGGAGAGGAGAGAGAGATGGAGAGAGAGGAGAGGAGAGAGAGGAGAGGAGAGAGAGAGGGAGGGGGAGAGGGAGAGAGAGGGTGAGGAGAGATAGAAGAGAGAGGGTGGGGGGAGAGATAGAAGAGAGAGAGAGAGAGGGAGGGAGAGGATGAGAGAGAGTGAGAAGAGAGAGGATAATTTTTTAATTATAAATTCTTTTTAATAATTTTAAAATAATAAAAAAATTGATATTAGCAACATATAAGTTTATGGTTCATTACTACAATAAAGTAGTAGCGACACGTAGTTATATGCGTCGCTGCTACCCTTAAGTAGTAGCAATACATATTATTATGCATCGCTACCACATAGTGTAGACTGTATAGTAGCGACACATATTATTATGCGTCGCAACCACATAGTGTAGTAGCGACGCCCTTAAGTAGTAGCGACACATATTATTATGCATCGCTACCACATAGTGTAGACTATGTAGTAGCGACACATTATTATGCGTCGCAACCACATAGTGTAGTAGCGATGCATAAACATAAGATTATGCGTTGCTGCTAGTATTTTTTATTTTTTTAAAAAATAATTAAAAAGAGATAGTGGGGAGAGAGAGAAGGGAGAGAAAGAGAGAAGAGAGAGAAACTCGGGTAGAGAGAGGGTGAGTAGAGAGAGAGAAGAAGGGAGAGAGGGGAAGAGAGAGTGAGGGGGTGAGAGAGCAAGAGAGAGAGAGCAAGAGAGAGAGAGGGAGAGAGAGATCGAGTGAGGGGGAGAGAGAGATAGAGAGAGAAGAGAGGGAAGGGGAGAGGGAGGGGGAGAGAGAGGAAGAGAGAGAGAGAAAGGAAGAGATAGAGAGGAGAGAGAATTAACATTATAAATTATTTTTTTATAAAAAAATTATTAGCGAGACATAAAAATTATGCGTTGCTACTACCTAATATATTAGCGATGTATATATGTATGTGTCACTCATAAGGCATGTAATAGCTAACATATATGCTATATGTCACCAATACTAATACTAATAGCGACGCTGGGTTTGAGCATCTCTAATAATCTTTGTTTTTTTTAAATAAAGGCTATTAGCGACGCTCATATAGAGAGTGCCGCTAATAGCTTACGTGGGCGAAATTTTGCCCGCTTATAAAGCTCCCCCCTCTTTCGGCCCCCCACTCCCCTCCTCCCTCCTGTTCGTCCCTCCCACCGTCATCTGTCGCCCCGCCGCCTTTGTCACCAAGCCGCCTCCAACGCTCCTCTACCTTCGGCCCCCCGTGCCTACGGTGCCCCGCCATCCTCCAGTCCCCCACCCCCCTCCATCCTCCGGGTCCCCCCTGCTCCACCCCACTCCTTCCCCTCCTCTGATTTTCAGAGGGAGGGGGGGGAGGAGGGCGGAGCAGGGGGAGAGGGAGAGGGAGGAGGGGCACCAGAGGACGCCGCCCTCTGGCCCCCCACCCACCCCTCTCCTTCCTCCCGCTCCCCCTCTCTCCCCCTCTCCACCCCGCCGTCCCTCCTCTTCCCCTGCTCCGCCCTCCTCCTTCCCCCCACCAGCCTCCTCCTTCCCCCCTCCCTTTAAAAATTAGAGGAGGGGGGCAAAGCCGGGGAGAGAGGGGGGAGGGGGCCGGATTCCGGCACCCTGCCATCCTCCTGCCCCCACCCCCCATCCTCTAGCCCCATATCCCTACCCTAGTGGGGCCACCACCAAGGATTTTTTTTTAAAAAATATTTCATCTTTAGCGACGCAAATAAAAGCGTTGCTAAAGTGTTTTTAGCTATGCTTTAAAAAGCGTCGCTAATACACTAAATTTTTTAATATAATTTATTATTAGTAGTGCTTTGAATAAGTAAATTTTTTAAAACTTTATTATATTATCCACGCACACAAAGGCATCGCTAATAAGTCCTTATTAGCGCCGCTTCTAATTATGCGTCGCTAATAAGTTATTTTTAATTTTTTTAAATATTTTTTATATTAGTGACATATATGATAACATCGCTAATAACTGATCATTAGTGATGCTAATAAATATGCATCACTAATAATTTACTATTAGCAACATTGTTTTACGTTTCGCTATAGGAAAATAAATAAGCGTCACTAATGGGACACTATTAATGATGTTTTGTGTTAAGCGTCGCTAATAGGTAGTACCAACTGGACTTTTTTCGAAGCTTATGGAAACTCTTGTTATGTGTCACTAATAGTCAGTAGCAACACTTATTGGACAATTAGCGACGCATAATAGTCTTTTTTTTTGTATTGTAGCTGACGCCTATCGATCTAACCCTTAGCCATTCTTAATGATATAACATTTTCTAAAGAATGAGTTTTATTTAAAATTTTTATGTTATAAATATCTTCATAACACTGTCAAAAATGCGTTAATTGGAGTTCATATGAGAAAGTTATGGTCATCCAAAAAGTAGGACTTAGTATTGTAAGCAGCTATTATTGGCAAGGCTATAGACATGTCAATGACTGCCAATGGTTATTGGCTATTTTATATTTTGCTAAAAAATCACCCAGTTTGATGGTTGCTAACCTTTTACTGTAATTTAACGTTATATATATGCACGATAAATTTAAATTACAAAATTATTGAGCGTGAATGTGTGACCTTTCATAAATATTTTGTTATGATGATGATTATGTTCATGATTTTTGTGTTACATGAGTATTTAACTCCATGAATTATTCTTTTACCCTACTAAGGAATATTATATGTTAAATATCATGTTATAGCATATTTTTATATCAATTTAAAATAAGTGTGATAGTTTTATTACTTTTCCTTACCATAAGCAAGTCTACCAACACATTGGTGATGATGCCAAAGCAACAAAGAAGATGAAGGTATGGGATAGTGATATGCACTGACACATTGGTGTACTACCAATGGGTCATTAGCAGTGGGGTTGACGCTTCAGTGAGGCGTCAATGAGGATGGTTGACCTTGTCTTCCCACTGTTCACAAGGGTTCGACGCATCAATGAGTTACAATGGGCATCAGTGACTTGGCCGACACGCCGATAAGTCTACAAATAGTAAGTTAGTTTTAGGGTAAATATTAACAATGAATGTTGTAAGCATTAAGCTATTATTAAGAAATATAATAACCATGATCTTGAATGAATGAAATGAAATTATATGTGATGTTATGAATGATAATTATTTGGGTATATGTGCCCTTGTATGTGTGAAAATTCTTGTAATGGATCACACCTTGATACTATTAGTTAAAGATACTTAACGACAAGAGGATCCTTGTGTTGGTATGACTCCTTAAGTGGGTCTTTAGCCATGTAGATGAGAAATGGTTTAGTACGAAAAATAACCAAAGTCTTTCGGCTCTTTAAGGATGAGAGTTATATAGAATCGTTTCCCTAACCTGGAAGATATGTTCAAATAGATTAGACCATTAAAAGATGATTGGTCTCACACAATGTAATAGAGGAGATTTTGATGATCACGGAAGTCGAAATCTCAACCACTTAGGTCAAAGAGCCCCGTATGCTTTAGCATCAAGACGTAGATGTAGGAGACATGCCTCAAAATACTTAAAGTCTAATTGTGAGTAGTTCATGGTTTAGTGAGGTGTAGTTGTACTCTTAAACTTGGCTACCGTATCATAGAGAACCTTATGACGTATACTTATAGAGTAAGAGACTCCTAAGTAAGGTCATGTTATGATTGTAAATTTATGATAAAGTATTTGTGAATGTTATGTTTGTTCCACTTATATGTGTTGATGATAATTTTTTATATTGAATATGTTAGTTATTGATCTTGTAATAATGTAGTGTAATTATATGTATTGTTATTACGTAGTTTTTGTTTAGCCATTCTATAGGGTATATTCATATACTCAGCATATATGTAATGCAGGTTTTTTGGAGGGTTGAAGTTACTTTAAGACATTGGATATGTGACAAAGACGATATTGTATATCAAAATGACTTAAAGGTAAATAACTTTAGGCATGTGGGGTCAATCTGTTTGTATTTGTGCATATCAAAATAACTCGGGCAAGACCTTATGTGATTTAATATATAAATTGACTTCAATTATTATTATACTTTAATTTAATATTCACATGTTCAAAAAATGATTGGTTCATACCCTAAGATAACTTATGGAATATTTGACAAATAATTTTAAATTTTATTTTTATTATCTTATTTATAAAAATAAGTTTTAAAATTTCGAGGTATGGCATGCACTATCAATTTTATCAAGTGACAGCTCTAATGTGTTTCTTATCCTTTGCTCACTCTGGGTAGGAGCATAAAAAAATGAGGGGCTTGGGTTTAAACTGTGATAGTTGGTATAGGAACAAATGTATCAATATATGGAAGTTGTGATTATTTGGATAATAGATAGAAGATTAACAGGTAAGGAATTGGATTGAGAGCGAAAGATCAGTGGTCCCAGCTGGACACCAAAACATGGTTCGTCAAGATTTCTTGGAAGAGAATGGTAGACAAATCAGTTTGCTGTTGGGTTTCTTGTAGCGATCCCACTAAAGCTACCACGACATTATCATCATCTGGGGCACTATTTGTGCCGGGTAATCATCTTAGCGAGGGCCAAATAGGTAAAAGTGCAAGTTTAAGTGCAGATTTTGAGCAAATTGGTTTAGAATAGTTAGTTGGGATTAGGGGATTTTTGCAATAAAATGATTTAAGAAGCTGACTCTAATCTTTTTAGAGGAAGATCAACTCCAAAAAACAAGAAAAAAAAACTTATAATAGGGTAAAGACTGGGAAATAAGGATTTAATGTAGTAGCAGGGAGATGCCTCAGAAGTAAGGAATTAAGTATTTTTCATGTTCTATATTGAGAGTGAGCCCACTGTAAGGAACGGATGAGAATTCTTCACTGACATTAATATATACCATGGATCTTAAATTTTACGGATTCTCATATATTCCTTACTACTCTAGTCCTTCAAATAAGAACTTAACGGACTAGAGGTGTTTGGCATTCCCCTTCCTGTGTTTGAAAAGTTGCCTCAATGATAAGGAAAATGACACAAAATTGTCGTATTTGACGGTGTGGGGATGCATTCCAGTCTTTCCTGCTGGGTCCCAACTCGTACATATGCTCCCCAAAGGGAAGTGGTACCCTATTTATTTTCACTATTGAACTGAAGATGAGACAGATATGTAGGTGCCATGAAAGGAATAGCCACGGGCTAAAAGGACGACCTACCGGGTGACTCATGTGTACCATGGTTAATTGGTTAAGGACTTTTGTCACGAAGCCCGGTCCGGCTGGAAGATTCCTTCACACCCCCAACAAGGCTCTCTCCTCTCTCCTTCGTGAAGTAGGTGAGCGGGGGAAATATCAAATAAGTTGTTGAAGTGGTCATTACATTCACTGGCATCCAAATACGACGACGCCCTTTGGATTCCTCAAAACACATATGCCACAACATTATTCAATTAAGGTAGAGACTTTTTTGTTATTGGAATATATTTGATGAAATTTCAAAGCTTGTTGTAAAGTTGGGGCAGGCTACGCGGTTACACGAATTTAAACATGAAATAATCGTTCTAAATATCTTATGTCAGCCAATAGTCAAGCTGAAATGAGGTTACACTAACTTGAGCTTGGCTCATGAAGTTTTTTTTTTAAAAATTGACAACGGGTGCCTATGTCTATAGACCCAACTAAAAGGGGTAGGACAACTAATTTCTTAGAGTACCATCTTTTGCTATTAATCTCTACAAGGCCCAACCATTATGTGTGCCATGCATATCAAGATATAATGCAACACCCCGTATTTTCATAGTAAATTTTTTTGTCTTTTTTATTATTTTAAAAGTTTAAAGTTCATCGATAAACTATTGATATGTCGGTGTTCAACAGTGAAACGGTGTAAAGCTACTATTGCCAAGCATTGATGATCCACCAATGAAAACTTCATGTATCAGTTATCTCAAAAAATAAGGTAATTTGACGGTTTTAAGCATTAAAAACGGTTACCTTAGTGTAGAAGGGAGTGAAACTTGATATTAGGGAGAGATGGAAGTCTCTAAGTAGTCCAAGCTAGTGAGGGTGAAGGAGCAGTTCAGTGGGAGAGGTTCACATTAGAAGAGGAACCTCACTTCGATTTAGGTATGATATTTTTTTAAAATAATAAAAAATTATTTGTAAATGTAAGATTTTCTTCAAGCTCTTGATGAGATTGAACATGTCCATGTGATTTTTCATACTACATCGTACATGAGTGCACTACAATGGTGAATTCGATTTATATTATTTTCAATGCTCTATATATGAAGCAAATGGTTTAAAACTTAGATTTGAAAAGAATTCTATTAGTTTTTCATTGGAAAAGTGTTCATAAATCCAGTAAGATCTTTGATTATTTTTTCCCAATCACTAACATGTTGGTGTCTGTATCAATGAAAAAAGGAGGATGAATAGTACTTGTGCATACATGCAACATTATGCAGGTTTGTTGGACATCAATATTAGGCTAAAACGTCGGTGTCATGTCGGTGAGGTGGGTTGCTCGAGCCAACCCATTATTGGGAGGTTCGACATGTTAGTTGGACACCGATGGTCATCTATGCCTTAGCTAGCACATCAATGAGGTTACTAATGGTGTCTTAAGATAAAAAAAATTTGTCATATTTTATATCAATGATAATCTTATTTAGTAATTATATAATAACATGGTTTTCAAGAAATTTGGGTGCATGACTGGATTATGAATAAACTTGTATCAAGTAAGGTTTAGTAAAACCTGGCACATGTATATAAGACCTTCTAATGTGATAATTAGTTACCCAAATTGATGTATTGAACATTTAAGGAAAAATGATCCTAGTGTTAAAATGGTTCCTTAAGTCAGTTATTTAGCCACATATAATAGAATGGTATAATAAGAAACATGATCATAGTCTTCTGACTCTCCAAGGGTAAGAGTTATATGTAGAGCTACTCTCCTAACCTGAGAGTTAGGTTTAAATATACTAGAGTATTAAAAGTAATTGGTATAGCACAACACAATACAAGAGATTTTTTACGATCTTGACTACTAGGGACTACGAGCTGTAGTAAGCCCTTATTTCATAACGTGGATGAGATAAAAAAAAATTTTTGGCTAAGATTAAAGTTATATTTGTGGTAGTCCAGTATCCAGTTGGGTGTTGAAGGAATCTCCACAATAGTTGAATTGTAAGCCTGCATTTTTCAACAACAATTTCTTTTTTTGTGAACTTGGTTTTTTGTGAAAAGGGGTCTCTACCATAATGATAAAATTCTTCAAAATTCTTAGAAAAATGCCAAAATGAACCTTGATGAAACTCTTACCAATATTTTTGTCCCGGAATTTATCATCTTTTTGGGTTCATCCCAACTACTTTTTTTTTTGCTGTTTAAGTAAGTTTAGATGGTTGTTGGGATATGAGCTTCATAAATGGGTTAATTTTTTAGCCTCATAATACTGATTGAACGTCATGGTAAGTCCCTCCATACTACCTTGAAGATTGGGCCTCTCCTGCAACTCTTTTAGCTGATTTTTTCCTGATTTGTTTCTGATTTTTTCTGAATTGAATAAAAATGATCCCTAGTCGAATCGAAGCGGAATGCCGAACTTGTCCTATCGTCTCTACTGCACTCAATGCGTTATACACCTGGACTGGAATCAGGCAAGTACTCTCACCATTTGTGGTGTTTTCTATACATTTTTTTTCGCTGGAATAACATATTCTATATATGATTCAATATCTTTAGTCCTGTGCCACTCTGCTCATCATACTATTTCATTAGTTTTTCTTTTTCAAGAAAAGATATGTCATTTTCAGAAAAGTCATTGTCCTTAGCACCTCCAAGAAGGGGCGAATGCAAGATTTTTTGTAAGGGGGTCAAGTATAACTAAATTTAAACTATTTTTTTCTACCACAAAATATGTAGACTTATAATTAAAGTAAAACATGGTAGAACATAGTAAAATTGAAAGAGAAATATTAAAAAATAGTTTGATATGTAACGTTTCTATAAAAACAAAGAGAATTGAATGACAATTTATATATAATAATTAGTTGCGTGACAAAAGAGGGTTAAGGAATTTTAAACTGGGTAAATTAATAGATCCAACCCAACATACTCATATGGAGGGGTATAGAAAAAAATTTAAAGCCACAGGGAGCACCTAACTCCATAGCTATATGTAGATGCTTCCTTCCCCCATAGTCTATGAAACACTAGCGTCACCAAGGACCTACACACTTGTCTAGACTCTAGACAATGAGGTAAGCCAACAACAGGTAGAGGGAAGCATTTTTCCTGCTCCACTCTAACAGTGAGTGGCACACGCTAATGTGCGCTAGCATGCGCATTGTCCATGTTAAAAATAGACGCTCCTATTGCGTTCCTTATGCTCAGCTCACGGTGGTCAGGGAGCATGAAAAACGCTTCCCAGGTAGAGATAGTCGTGTGAATGAAGCGGTTTCAAGGGCTACATTAGGGCTCAAAGCAACGCTTCTCCCCGGGACTTCTTCTCCTCCCTTTGTCAATGTGTTAGAACATAGTCATACCACATGTGGAAAGTTAGGGGTGTAAAAGCTATCTCAAAAGCTCAGCGCGGTTCACATCTGACTTGGCTTGACTCGCATTTGAGCTCAAACTCGAAGTTGGTCAAGTTAAGCTCAAGAATACTTGTGTTCGGCTCGACTCATCTTGAAACTTGAGAAAAGCATAAAATCATGTTATGTATATCATTTTTTAAAATATATACATGCGTAAATTATATAGTATATATAAATTTTAGGTATCCCAACCAACTCCTTCCATCAAATATATATATATATATATATATTTTCATGTACAACTACCTCATACTCTTTGTTAGAGGAAACATATAATATGTATCGTGAGAACTGGAGTCATTTTTTATAAAACTTTAGTCCTTTCATCTTGTATTAATAGTCAAAATTAGAACATTAAAATCAACTCAAATTAGTTCATTTGGATTTCTAATCATAACACTTTGGCCCACTTTTTGAAGATCATGGTGTTAGTAATTTTCCTTTAAATACCTATGAACCACTAATTATAAAGTAAAACAATGTCACAGGGTAAAGCAATTTGAGCTTGACTCAAGCTCGAAATTAGAGTTTCAAGCTCAAGCCCAAACAGTCTAAAGCTTGATGATACTTAGGCTCGTTAACACCCCTCGGGAAAACCTTTTTTTCTTTAATTTTCTTTCTTATCCATTCATTCTTCAAAGTCTATATGTTTCCTTTCCATTGTTACCCCCCTCTGCCCCTCACCTTGCTCTTTTGCCCTCTCTACTGTAGATGGTCTACATCACGCACCCTATAATTTTATGGGGTATACCATCAAATTTCCCCACTATAGCCGGTACACCAAAGGGTTCAATATGCTAATATATATCACTGCTTACTTGGTGTCAATCTCATTGGAGAGATAAATTCTCTCTATCGATAGGTTGGCCAACCTTTTGGAGAGTTTTGTCCTCGATCCGAATGGTGGTACAAATTGGTGGAGTTGCTTGGTTTATTGCTCCCTTAGCCTTGAAACTTACAGCTTACGTGAAGTGTGTCTTGGGTTAAATGTTATGCTTAAATTGTTTTGAATAATTTGTACTTTCCCCCATTAGGTAGAAGTTTTCCCGTGCTTTGCACGGTCTCTCTCTCTCTAAGTTTCCCTATAAGAGAACTTTTGTTGTTGGGTATGGCTAGTGTTTTGTATTGCATGGAGTTCACATGTTTCTTGAAATAAATTTAGGGTTGCCTTTCATACAAGAGGCTTAGGTTTGATAAGTTATCTCCATCCATTGGGGATTCTTAATTAAAGTTTGATTGCTCCATTGATTAAAAAATTGTCATGTTTCATTAGTTAGTCAATGCGCGTGTATGAGAAGCCTTTGCCCTAGTCTGCTGGTAGTCCACAGTCCACAAAAAATCAGAGGCTTGGTCTTCCGGGCAAGAAGCTACCAGACACCTAATAGTCCATTGTTCTTTGTTTTTTTGGTAACTAAAACATACGGCTGTTTTCTTGCCAATATAATATATGATTTACTACGTCGTTGGTCATGCTTTCACGTGATCAGCACAACCTCCATGAAAAATTATCTAATAGAACCGTTTTACGGGTTACGTGGTAGATATGTCATCTTAAGTTTAACTAATTTATATATATTTTTAAATAATAAAAAAATAAAATTTAAATTTAAATTTATGTGTTTAAATATAAATAGAGGTATGTACAACCACATGTAGAACCATTCTACCGGACACTTTCTCCCACGAATACGCCTAGATTGTGCCTTCCCCCACCAAACGCTCATATGGAAGGGTTGCTCCAAAATATCTTAGCATCTCATGTACTAAACATATATATTTAAAGTCTCCTAGCGCATTCCGAGATGTGTACGTTAAGATACATACGTGCCGTGCAATTTTGATTACGTGACTCTTAATATTTAAAGCATAAACGAGTTTTGATTACTTGCATGTCCCCTTATTTGATGGGAGTTGTCATATTATAATCCAATGATTAACATTACTTTTATTGTCTTATATTAATAATTTTATTTAATTTTTTTAAATAAATTAATTTTAAAAATTAAATAAATTAATAATTAAAAATTTAAAAAATATAATTTATAAGGGAGCTAAATTGGGTTGCAAGCGTGGAAGAGATACTACTAATTTAATGCTAAAACCAAATTCCTGAAAGTAGTGCGTGACGTTATTTGACGTGTGGAAGTTAACGTTACTCGGATCTTTTTTCTTCCTGTAATGGGTGGCATCAAATCTTATCTTAATGTAGAAGTCACCAAGCCAACCCCATTAAGTATAGCCGTGGAACTCTTCCACCGCCAAGCTTGAGATTGCTCCAGAAGGCACAAGTTCGGCATCTTCCTCCACTCGGAGACCCTGAGGGTCTCCTCTCATCCATTCAAACAGCTATTGCATCGGGATATTTTCTCAACTTTTGCCAAAACTAGATATAAGTTCCTCTTATGTTTCAAAATTTACACTAACACCTTTAACAATAAGAAAATCATTAATAGTCATTTCTAAAATACTAAAAAAGCCCCTCTTTGACGTTAGTCTCTTTTTTGGATTGCCTCCACTCTTACGCTACATTTTGTCTAAGTAAAGGAATCGTTTTTCATACTTTATTCTAATAATGAGCCAAGTACAAAGAACACACGTAAAACATTCATTTTCAAAGTTGATGATGCATATTTTAATATATGCACTGTTAATCTCAAAAATAAATGTTTCACATGCGTTCTTTACGCTAGGCTCACCGTAAGCAAGAAATATGAGTATTGCTTTCTTATATAAGATGGTAGAGATAACGAACATGTATGAGAGATGACAGTGGATGTTTGGTAGACTCAAAAGGAGGCAATATTTAGCTTTAATAAGAAAAAGATGAATATAGCGAGTGGATGCTTAGTTTGACCTCTCAAGCTTGAGTCTGTGTGGGAGAGGTCCTAAGTTTGAACGCGTTAACTTTGCAAGGATGACGACTTCTCTTAAAGCGAGCAAGTCTCTCATATATGATAATACTATGAAAATATTCTATAATGTTATACCAAAGAAGAAAGTAAAGAGAAAGAGGAATTTTTATCTTTTACAAATAACAATTAGGAAGAATTTTTCATACTTCATTTAGATAATGAGTCCAAGTAAGATAAAAAATATATGAGAGCCATTTGTATATAAGATTGGCAATGTACATATTAGCATATATTAATATTAATATTTATTATATTAATATATATATATTAATATGTGCACCAATAATTTTAAAGATGAAAGGGTTTTTATACGTTCCTTGCGACTAGGTTTATTGTGAAAAGGCACCATTAACTTCAAGGAGTGCTAAGTGTCGTTTATGAAACATGAAGAGGGATATGTTTAGATTTTAGATGAAGAGGGATATGTTTAGATTTTATGAAGGTAACGGAAGGGTGCAAAAATAATTTTCACTCGAATTAATCCCTCCATGGACAGGCCCACAAGTCTTCATCCAGGGGCCCACAGCCGACACCCCCACCTCCTCGCCAACCTGGAAACCCTGCAAATCTCGCTGGGCCCCTGGCCCCCTCCCTTCCTCTCCTTCTCCGCTCCTCACTTCGAAAACTATCTGTGGCGGTTCTTGCATCAATATTGCCATCGCTGCCATGACAGCGTAAACCATAAAACCGCAATCTCTCCCTCTCTCTTGAGGAATCTCGCCCGCCGCTTTCGCAGGCAGAAATCCCGGGCTCAAAAGTGGCCGCAAGCACGCCCCTTCTCTCTCTCTCTCTCTCTCCCCTGCATCCTGTTGCCATCCTTTCTCCGGTTCTCCTTCCTACTGCAGGAAGGAAAAGGAAAGGGATCTTGGGGCGGCGGAAATCTCATCGGTTGAGTTTCTTATTTGGTTCTCTTTCTTTCTTTGCTTTCTTTCGTGGGTCTTGCCCTGTTTAGGCGCATGTCATCGGTGGAAGCAAGGGAAGGAAGTTGATTCAGATCTGATTTCTCTCCAGAACGGGAGAACTGGAAAGTTCATGCGTAATGGGTTTTTGGATCCGTTTGTGATTTCTCTGTATACGGCGGAAAGGTGTTTGCTTTCTGCATTGTTCGTGAGGTGTAGTCTGTGAAAGCGTGTTGCTTTACTGAGTGGAAAAGAGAGTAAAGTTTGGAACTTTTTGGGTTGAAGAGTCGCCATGGAAGAGGACAAGAAGAGGTACATTACGTCCCAAGAGCTCCAGACGCACAACAAGCCGGGCGACCTCTGGATCTCGATTCAGGGCAAGGTCTACGATGTCACGAACTGGGTTAAGGATCACCCGGGTGGAGAAATCCCGCTTCTCAGCCTCGCCGGCCAAGATGTGACCGACGCCTTCGTCGCCTACCACCCAGGTTCCGCATGGAAGCATCTTGACCAGTTCTACGTGGGTCACCTCAGGGACTATCGTGTTTCCGAAGTCTCGAAAGAATACCGCAAGCTTGTTGCTGAATTCACCAAATTGGGTATGTTCGAGAAGAAGGGTCATGTCACATCCCTCTCCTTCGCATTCGTGCTGGTGCTCTTATTGATCTGCGTTTACGGTACGGTCATGGCTACCAGTTTCTGGGTTCATCTGTTCTCTGGGGGATTGATGGGGTTCCTCTGGATTCAGTCTGGTTGGATTGGACACGACTCGGGTCACTACCAGATAATGACAAATTCGACCTATAATCGTTTTGTTCAAGTTCTAACAGGTAATTGTTTGGCTGGTATTAGCATTGCGTGGTGGAAGAGAAATCACAACGCTCACCATATTGCTTGTAACAGTCTAGAGTTTGATCCTGACCTTCAACACATGCCATTATTCGCTGTATCGTCGAAATTATTTAATTCTTTGATTTCATCTTACTATGAAAGGAAGATGGTTTTTGATAGGGCGGCACGCTTCTTTGTGAGTTATCAGCATTGGACTTTCTATCCTGTTATGGCCTTTGCTCGATTCAATCTTTTTGCCCAGTCTTTCCTGCTCCTGTTTTCGAAGAAAAAAGTCCCAGACCGTGGCCAAGAAATATTTGGGATGGTTGTATTCTGGATTTGGTACCCGATTCTCGTTTCCTTTTTGCCGAATTGGACCGAAAGGATACTCTTTGTTATTGCAAGTTTTTCTGTGACAGGACTTCAACATGTCCAGTTCTGTTTGAACCATTTCTCTGGTGCTGTTTATGTGGGTAAGCCTTGCGGGAATGACTGGTTTGAAAAGCAGACAATGGGGACTGTTGACATAGCTTGTCCCGCTTGGATGGATTGGTTTCATGGAGGATTGCAATTTCAAGTTGAGCACCATTTGTTCCCGCGATTGCCACGGTGCCATCTCAGGAACATTGCACCTCTGGTGAGAGAACTTTGCAAGAAGCACAATTTGCCTTACAATAGTTTATCCTTCTGGGAAGCAAATGTGACGACAATTAAGATTCTGAGGACTGCTGCTTTACAGGCTCGGGATATCACCAATCCGATACCAAAGAACTTGGTTTGGGAAGCAGTTAATACTCATGGTTGAGGTTTTTTTGCAAAGTAGAGGCATCACAGCATCTGATGTGGAAATATGACGTACTCCTTGTACGAGGAGTGATTATCTTTACCAGCTTTCGCTTTTATCCATGGTTTTGCCAGGATTTTGTTCAGTACTTTATTTTTCCGGTATGGCGTACCTTATAATTCCATTGGCAGAATACCTTTGGGTGGCCTGTAATGGTCTTTAGATTCTGTTTTGTTATTCGGATTGATTTTATGTATTTGAGTTGTTCAAGAATGTGTTTTCTGCATAAGAAAACTTCCTGTAATATTCAGTCCTAGACTTATATCTAAACAAAATGCAGATTTCCATTCAGGGATGGGTTTTTTAGCGTGAATCTTTTTTTTTGTTAAGTAGAAGAAAATTGGAAGGGATGCTAACTGAGTACTAAGAGATGCAGAAAATTTTCTGGATAAATAATTGGTTCGTGACATTCGGTACTTGAAAATCTCTTGAGTGAGATTTCTAGATTACTATGTTCCTTCTTAGCAATCTCAATACACTTTCAATGTTGTCCAATTTATGGGCTATATTTCCAATACCGAAGTTCAATTTACATTTATTTTTTAGTTAGCTATTCATTACATTCTTTATCTATTTATGTTTGAAATCAGGTTGGGATGAGATTAAATATTATATTTTCCACATTCTCTTCTTCGTTGTTGTTGCCATGTCTAAGAAAGTGAGAGACAGAGAAACAGGAATTTGTTTCACTAGTATTTTCGTTCACCGTTGGTTTTGTTTTGCCAATATCGCGGTAGCAGATGAGTGTCTTTCTATGGGTTAGAGGGTTGTCACTGGACTTAAAGTTGTGGAACTGGGGATTGACATCTCTTAAGACGAACTTCATAAATAGAAACAAAAAAAATCTTATGACGATCACTCTTTTGGAAGCTGATTGGAAAACGTTCTTTTACATCTCTACATTTGGACAGAATTCCAGAATGTCTGATCAAGTCGTAGGCCCTTATTGTTGTTATTCACAACTTGATTTTCGTATGTTGGACTATGAACACTACCTTGTCACTTGCTAATAGCATCGTTGTACTTGACCAAATCAGAGTCTCAATAAGTTGATGCAGAAAAAGGTACTGAACGGTAGAAACTATTAGACTCCTTTCATGTGTCCTCTACTAAAAAGGTTTGCTGTTTTGTCAAAAGCCCGAATTATATGAAAATGCTAATCCTTATGTCCTATATTAATAGTTTTATTTAATTTTTAAAAATGAATTAAAATTATTAATATAAGATGGAGGTAGTATGATTTTTTGTGTCTAAAAATGCTAGTTGAAGGCATGCCACGATGAAGACACTGGTGCCTATGCATTGTGGCTTACATGTGTGTGGCGGGCAAGGTTTTTTTAACCCTAAGGCCTAGAGGCTTGAAATTTTAGCAGAGTAATATACCCTTAATATAACTAACCCAGATGCCTCATGAATCATGATCGAACCTGGGATCTCTCCCTCAGCATGCTTGAGCGGTTGTAGCATTTTTACTGAAGTATTCCTTGTGACCGATGATAATCAATATTTTTATACCCGCTCTTCGTCATGCCAGGGTTCAATCGTGGTTAACACCACCCGGTTGATATAAAAATTAAGAAAAATTCAACTCCTCCTCCCCTTTCCCTCACTCTCCTAAAACCCTAATCTCATTCCTAGAGCGGCAGTAGATTCCATGCTCCTTCCCTTCTCCCTCCTTCCTCTTCCTCGCCCTCTCCTCTCGGCCCACTTACTCTTTAGAAAAAAAATTGTCTCATATTAATACATCTGACTTAATTTAAGTGACTGAATTTGCATTCTCCTAAATTGAAATATATTATTTAATAAAAATTATTATTTTTTAAATAAAGGTATTAATATGTGACGAATAGAGCACTAAGTTTTAACATGTAATTAAAGCACATATAACTGATATATTCCATATGTTCCACTTTGATGGTTCAATTTAGTTTTTTTAAAATAAATTAAAAAAATAATTCATCTTAAAAACCAAATCTAACAATTAGTATGATACAAAGAAAATTCTTTCTCCGCCCAACATTAATCGTTCCATTTGGTACTTTATAATTAACTAAAATTAATTATTTTGAAAAGCCCAATTACCTGTAAAGCAGCAAAAGAGTAGAATGAGAAAAGAGTTTTTCACATTTGGAAATTGGAATTTTGGTAAAGAAAATCCGTTTCACAAAGTGAGCCAAAAAGGGATGTACATCTATCCCATATGTTGTCTTTTCAATTGGACAGCTAGGATCATGGAAGGCTGTATCCATACGCATTAGAGTTTCGATGATCATGGATACAGGTACGTGTCAATGATACGCTTGGTATGCACTGAAACGGGTATAAACCCTTTTATAAACATAAAAAATATTATAATTAATAATATATCATTATAATACTTCTTTTAGAGTATAATAAGACCATATAATACCGTATCAACCGATACGGGTATTCTAAAATTAGTTCATTCAGAACCATATACTATTATGCTCTCTGTCCCATATTAATATTGGTCATTCTTTCCCATATTAAATACTTTAAAATTAGTTTATTTTAAAAATAAATTTTATGCTTAATATAAGTCTAAATTATATTTTAAATAAATATATATTTGTGGAACACTATATGTAAAAAAATAATTATGTAAATTACATAAACCTACCCATATTGATCTCATATAACTTTAAAAATATTATTTTTAATATAACAAAAACTTAAATTTTTAAAAAAGTTAGGTTTGAATTTTATTTTTATTTTTAAGGAAATTTTTTTTAAAAATAATTAATTTTTTTAATTAAAAAATATTTTTTAAAATATAATAATTATTTTTTAAATAACATATCGATACGTATCGGCCGTATTGATATAATACAGCTGATATGGCCGATACATATCGTTGATACGTGTGGGGGGCGTATCGCCCCCCCTACTATTTCGGTTTCGGCCGATACGGGTAGGTATCAGCCGATATGGCCTTCCATGACCTGGATACAAAGAAGACTACTTGCTTGAAGAGATTGCCTAGTTTCCGATACGTACCCATATCGGCCAATACGGCCTTTCATGACTGGGATACAAAGAAGACTACTTGCTTGAAGAGATTACCCAGTTTCATCTCAAGCGGGCTTCGGCCCACCTGAAACTTTGTGAAAGAAACTACTCGAACCTCTTTAGGTTGGGCAGCATGCCTCCTCTTTTTCATGAACCTTGATCATGTGTGTTCCCCTGCTAAAATGCTTGGTATTGAGTAAACATTTTCAACATTGTCACTGGAGTCTAGACTCTAGACAGATGGAGAAGAGAGGGAGTATCGTGAACTGGGGGACTGATACAGGCCCGCAATTTTCTTATGAGTGGGTTTGCGCATGTGGGCTTTTTGTTTTCCTTTTCCATGGACTCCGAGGTTCCACTTCCCACATATAATGTATGAGCTCGGAATTTGAAGGCTCATACTATTCAAGAGGAGCGTCATGCTCCCTGTCTGTTGTGAGCCGAGTGTAATGAACGCCCATGAGCATCATGCACGCTAACGTATATGTCATTGATCTTGAAAATAAATACCTCATGGGCGCTCCTTACACTCGGCTCACAACGAACAAGGAGCATGACGCTCTTCTTGGGTAGTATGTGCCTTCAAATCCTGAGCTTATACTAAGACGGCTAATATATTATATTTGGGAAGTAAAACCTCGGGTCCCATAGAAAAGTAAAACAAAAAACCCACATGTGCAAGCCCATTTAGAGACTGTATCGGTCCACAGCTGACTCCATCCCAGTTCACAATACTCCCTCTCTTCTTTACGCTAACATGCGCTAATGTATAAGCCGTAAATCTAAAAAATAAACGCCTCACGGACATTTCTTACAACACTTAGCTCACTGTCTCTCAGCGTGGAACATAAAAAATACTTCCCTACTAAAAAAGCAGGTAAGTTTAAAATTTTAAATCACCTCCAACCCTTTTCAATAAACGGGCACCATCAAATCGAACAATGCCCAAATTCACACTCATGTTAACCTTTTTCTATTGCCAAATATGTTTGGGTACAAAATCTAAAGAAACTGTACAAAGTGGATAAGTTTGCATAGTGGGCTTTCATTTTTCTGGTGAGCATGCTTTAAAATTTCTTAGTGTGTTCACACTTCGTGTGTGAATTTCCTCCCGATGTTTCTAGATATTTCTATAGAATACGAGAGCAGCCTCGTGATGCATGAGATGCTGTCGAATTAGGAAGGTGGCAAGTGAATGGTGACAAAGTATTTCGGAAATCCACATATACTAAAATTTTAAAATGCATCACTTTTATTTTTAGCTATATTGACATATAAACAGATGTCGTGATCCTCTCACGAAGTTTTTTCTATAATTCGTTACCTTCTTTCGTTTGAGGCTATTGTTGTGGACTTTGTCTTCATAAAAGTTTGTCCCCCCCTTCTAAAAGAAGGTGTTTGCCCCTTCTCACCTTTAATTTTCCTTCAATAAAATCTAAATTCACCCTTTAATCACTGTTTTATTTTATATTTTTCAAATTTTCTTTTACCCAAAGTACATAAATTTTTTAAATGTTCTCGTATCTGTCTTTTTAAATAAAAGAAATATTCTTCCTGGCCATCGTCACCTAAAGTCTTGGCTACATCCCTCTTTGTCCCTCAAGTATCAACCTTTTATACCGACATTGTACATGTGAGAACAAGCTAATGCAAGTTGGTGCTTTCACATGAATACCATGATAATTTAAGGAGCATAATTAAGTAATGTTGCAGAAAAGAAAAAGATGAAGATAAAAAAATCTTGTCCTCACATAGAGGCATTACTGAGGGAAGCTTGCCATGACTGTAGGACGTTGTTGCCATTGGTCTAAGATCTACTTTTTTAGAATAAAAAATATTTGAAAGTTCGAGGAGCCTGAGGAACAATTAGAGAAGAGGAGAGACAAGACAAGGGAAAGCATGACTGGAAGGTTGGCCCACAAAATAGGAAAGGAGGAGGATTAGGATGCTAACATTGGGAGTAGAAGTCAAGGGCGAAGCTAGCTAGGTGGTCAACTACATGGTAAGCTTCCTTGTAGATGTGGGTAATACACTTCCTCGAACTTGCACAAGTAAGAGGTGATCAGACGGATGGTAGTAGGGGTGTTCACATATATCTGTTGTCCAGTTGTTTGTCTATGTCCATGTTTGTATTTATATAAAGCGGATATTGTTTTATGTTTGCGGCAGACATACGGACTAACTAATTTTGTTTGTCCTAACAATTTGACATTACAATGAGTAGAAGCCTATGAATGTCGCTTTTATTAGGGTGGCTCACCCGACTTAGGCTTAATGTCTTAGCTTTCAACCTAGATAGATAGGATTAGACTTGCGTCATCAGGTTGTGGCGTTCATTAATCCGAATTTGGCCTTCGGTGATTGGGATGCAAAGTTAGTTAGAAACTCCACCTCTTTTAGGAGGCGATTTAGGTAGGGTATAGGGAAATCACTTTCTCCTCTAACTCTCCTTGGGAGGAGTGTTGGAAGAGAAATGGTATCTCCCCTACGTGATATTTTGTACTCAGGGAGGAAATCATTTTCTCTTCTAAAGTGCCTCCAACCAAGATTTTATTAGAAGTAAGCATTATATTAAATGGGTTAAGCTCATATCATTTAAATTGGCATGATTATATTTATGTGGGTCAAGCCCATATGTTAGAAAGAGCCCAAACCCACTTTATGTTGAATGAGAATCACACATGTGAAGTGGTTAAAGGAGTGAATAGTCTCATATTGCCTAGAAGAAGGTAATGGTATTGGTATATAAGGCATTAGTTTGGCCTTTCAAGTTAAGCCCTTGGGCCAACCCACTTTTGTGGGGGAGAGAGATGTTGGACCAATGCATCTAAGTGGGCTAACCCACGCGCGTGCCGTCGTCCGTCCGACCGGTTTGGTTCGCACGTGCAGCCTGTCACGGGGAAGCCCGGGGAACGCCCGCCATGCGGGCTTACTCGCTTGGTTGTTTGGCCTTGTAAGTGCCGCACAACGGGCTTTCTCCGAGCGTCCCCGTGACAAAAGATGAATGTATTCACTATCAACATGTTTACAAGCAATGGGTGCAACAACACTAGCCAACTTGCACAACTACTCACTCCCCCCTACCCTTTTGCTTTGCATGTGCCCGCAAGTGATTGCGCAATGCACCAGTGCAAGGCAAACCTCTTGTCCCACTCGCAGGCTTGCTTAGTGGGCTTTCAGCCTACAAGCGCCACATGGCCGGCTGCCCCAAAAACTCTGTCCGTGACAGGCCGGCCGGGTTGGGTCAACAAGATAATGTTTTTGGGACAAATTCATTTGGTTTAGTTTTCTATTTAATTGGTTTGGTTTACTATTAAGCAAAATGGGTCCGGTTTGTTTTCACTAAAGAATGTGTCCGTTAACATATGGATGCATCCGTTTGAACGGGAAAGGTTGTCTTTAATGGGACTTCCTATAAAATCATGAAAAACAATTTTTGCACTAATCCGATTTGGGATTTCCGTCCGTTTCCATTTTTGTGAGAGCATACATACTGTGGTTCGCTGCATGTACTGTGTTGGAGGTGCTCCTACAGTACGTGGTTGATCGTCTTATCCTAGGCAGACGCCCAAGAGTCCTAAGCACCGTTAACGAGGGTGAATTCTGTCTTAAGGACAGAGCGACTTGCTTGATTCGATCATAATCTTTCTAGTAAGATTTCTCATCATCATCTTTGCAAAGGTATAAAAATAACAATCTTAAGACAAAATTTTATGTATATTTTTGTACTTTATTAGTTTACATATAAAATAGTATATTTATAAGTTATATTTTGTGAATTTCAAAAATTTACTGCTCATCTCAAAATTTTGGTGTCAAATTTCTGAATTTTAACACTGCTATATGTAAATTTTCGAATTTGGATAGTACTGTGCATTAATTCCTAACATTCTTATTGTTCTACATGTGAATTTTTGAAATTTTTTTTACTGTTTCTTATTAAGATTTTGAAATTCACTGTTTTGTGTTAAAATTTCAAAATTCACTGTTCTGTGCATAGATTTTGAAATTCTCTGTTCTGTGCATAAATTTTGAAATTCATTCTACTGTGCGTAATTTCTTGGAATTTTACTATTCTTGGTGTAAATTCCTAAAATTTTACTATTTTGGGCATAAATTTTGAAAGATTATTGTTCTATATGTAAATTTCCTGCAAGTGGAGAATCTCTCCACTAATGTGCATGACATTAACGTTTCCGCTGTGATTTCAAAAGTGAACATGGTCACAAACATTAGATAATAGTGGGTGGACACTAGGGCTACTCGACGTGTTTGCTCTAATAGGAAAATGTTCTCCACTTATCAACCCATGGAGAATGGTGAACAGCTATTTATGGGCAACTCTTCTACTGCAACAGTTGAAGGAATTGGAAAGGTTGTGCTCAAGATGACATCAAGAAAAGAGCTCACTTTTAACAATGTGCTGCATGTGCCAAAAATTCGAAAGAATTTAGTATCTGGATCATTGCTGAGCAAGAATAGGTTCAAGTTGGTTTTTGAGTTAGACAAATTTGTCTTAACCAATGGTGGGATGTACATGGGCAAAGGGTACCTAAATGAGGGGCTTTTTAAGCTCAATGTACTCACTATTGTACCTATTTTTGTTATTAAAAATGTGACTGCTTCTTCATCGTATATGATTGAGTCATGTGATGTGTGGCATGGTAGATTAGGACATGTTAATTATGATGCTTTATGAAGATTGATTAATATGGAATATCTGCCTAAGTTTAATATTGACTCTAATCACAAATGCAAAACTTGTGTAGAATCAAAATTAACAAGGAAATCTTTCCAAAGTATTGAGCGATGTACTGAACCTCTTGAGTTAATTTATAGCGATGTATGTGACTTAAAAACTTATTCAAACAAGAGGAGGTAAAAAGTACTTCATTACATTTATCGACGATTGCACTCGTTATTGTTATGTTTACTTGTTAAGAAGTAAAGATGAGGCTATTGACATGTTTATATTATATAAAACAGAGGTTGAGAATCAACTTGGCAAGAAAATTAAAGTTCTAAGAAGTGATAGAGGTGGGGAATATGAATCACCTTTTGGTGATTTCTGTTCACAACATGGTATAATACATCAAACAACGGCACCCTATTTACTTCAGCAAAATGGAGTTACTGAACGGAAAAATAGAACTTTAAAAAAAATGATGAATGTCATATTAATAAGTTCTGGGTTACCCCAGAACATGTGGGGGGAAGCTTTGCTTTCAGCAAAATATATTCTTAAAAAAATACCTCATAAGAAAACCTTGCAAACACCATATGAACTATGGAAAGGTCGAAAGCCTTCCTACAAATTCTTAAAAGTATGGGGGTGTTTGGCAAAAGTGGCGGTCCCTAATCCTAAGAGGATTAAAATTGGACTAAAGACCATTGATTGTGTATTCATTGGTTATGCCAATAATAGTAGTGCATATCGCTTTCTTGTTCATAAATCGGATATTCCTGATGTAAATGTCAATACTATGATTGAATCTAGGAATGCTTTATTTTTTGAACATATTTTTCCGTAAAATTCTACACAAAAGGAAAGTTCTCTTAAAAAAACTTTGGATGGTGAATAGGACAATAGTGAAGACCAAGAGGGAGAGGATGATGAACCTAGATGCAGCAAACGTGTTAGAACATCAAAATCCTTTAGTCCCGACTTTCTAACTTATTTGTTAGAAAATATACCTCAAAACTGTAAGGAAATCATGTCCTCTCCTGAAGCACAATATTGGAAGGAGGCAGAAAATAGTAAAATTGAATCTATTATGCAAAATCATACTTGGGAGTTGGTGGACCTACTACCAAGAAGTAAACCTCTTGGATATGAATGCATATTTAAAAGGAAGATGAAGGCTAATGGATCAATTGACAAATATAAAGTTCGACTTGTTATCAAATGATACAAGCAAAAGGAAGGTCAAGATTATTTTGATACATATTTACCAGTAACAAGGATAACAACAATTAGGATGTTAATCGATATTGCTGCTTTGTATAATCTTGAAATATATCAAATGGATGTGAAGACTGCATTCTTGAATGGTGACTTGAATGAGAAAATATATATGCAACAACCTGAAAAGTTTGTTGTACAGGGTCAAGAAAACAAAGTGTGCAGACTTGTTAAATTTCTCTATGGGCTTAAACAAGCACCTAAGCAATAGCATGAAAATTTTGACAAAATGATGATGTCAAATGGATTCAAAATCAATGAATGTGACAAATGTGTTTATGTGAAAGACATACTTGATGGCTATGTTATTGTATGCTTATATGTGGATGATATGCTCATTATTGGTAGCAATGATGATATCGTTAAAGCTACAAAGAGGATGTTGAACAAACAGTTTGACATGAAAGATATGGGTGTTGCAGATGTCATACTAGGGATGAAAATCACTAGAATATCTAATGGATATGTATTATCTCAATTTCATTACATTGAGAAAATCATAGCAAAATTTAATAAGAATGATAATTGTCCAGTGAGAACACCTGTGGATGTGACATTGCACTTAAGCAAAAACACAAGTGAGAGTATATCACAACTTTAATATTCTTAAATAATTAGAAGTCTCAATTACATCATGAATTGTATGAGACCAGACATCGCATACTTAGTGAGTAAACTGAGTAGATTTAATAGCAACCCAGGGGCAGACCACTGGAAGGCTATGTAGTCAGGGTTCTTAGATATCTGAGATATACCTTGAACTATGGGCTGCATTATACTAGGTATCCAGCAGTACTAGAGGGTTACTGTGATGCAAACTAGATATCTGATACAAAAGACTCAAAATCTACAAGTGGATGCCTTTACTCTTGGAGGTGTAGCAGTGTCTTGGAAATCCTCAAAACAAATGTGCATAGCACGATCCACAATGGAATCTGAATTCATTGTGCTTGATAGAGCAGGTGAAGAGGCTGAATGACTTTGTAATTTTTTAGAGGATATTCCAATGTAGTGGAAACCTGTGCCACCTATATGCATATATTATAATAGTCAACGGCTATACGAAGAGCACAAAGTAACTTGTATAATGGTAAATCTCGACATATATGTCGGAGACACAATACCATAAAATAATTGCTCTCTAGTGGAATAATTTTCATTGAGTATGTTAGGTCAAAAGAAAATATTGCGGACCGCTTACCAAGGGATTGACGAAATAACAAGTGAGCAATTTATCGAGGGGAATGGGCTTGAAGCCTATACATTAAGTGTCACCATAATGGCAACCCAACCTAGTTGACTGGAGATCCCAAGATCTAGGTTCAAAGGGACAACTAAATTATGGGGGATTCAATGGGAATCACTATTGAGATAAAATTTCGTCCTCATTCCTATGATGAGATAGTGATGCATGCAGAGTGAATCAAGATAAGTTTTGCTTATAATGGTTCTTATAGCTTGAATTCGTTCGAGTGGGGTATTGTAGGATACTTCTAATGAGAATCACCTATATGAGTGTGAAGGGGCCACTTCTATGAGGATTTTAAGGCTAAATCTTCCAGAGCACTCATGAAAACCAGGTTTGTTTATGGCCGAAATGAACACAATCATGAGAACCACAGTGTGTCTGAGAAGTGATTGTGCAAATTTTATTGTCTTGGTTTACACAAACGGTTGAACAATTCAAGACATCACGTTCACTGATTAGCCAGTAGACCCGATAGTTTTCACAAGAGAAGGATTAAAGCCAAAAGCTATCGATCCCCCATGCATGATCTTTTCAATATTGCTTTCACGATTTATCTGCATTGTTTTGCATAGTTATCCGACCAATTCTCATTCATGTGGGGGATTGTTAGAAGTGGGCATTACATTAAATGGGTTAAGCCCATATCATTTAGATGGGCATGATTATATTTATGTGGGTTAAGTCCATATTACTCAAGTGGGTTAAGCCCATATGTTAGAGAGAGCATAAGCCCACTTTATGTTGAATGAGAATCACACATGTAAATTGGTTAAATGAATAAATAGTCCCACATTGCCTAGAAGAAGGTGATGATATTGGTATATAAGGCATTAGTTTGGCCTTTCAAGTTAGGCCCTTGGGCCAACTCACTTTTGTGGGTGAGAGAGATGTTGGACCAATGCATCTAGGTGGGCTAACCCACGCGTGCGCCGCCGTCCGTCTGGCCGGCTCGGCTCAGTTCAGTTCGCACGCGCGGCCGGTCGGGTTGGGTCAACAAGATAATATTTTTGGGACAAATTCATTTGGTTTGGTTTTCTATTAACCAAAATAGGTCCGGTTTGTTTTCACTAAAGATGTTTCCGTTAACGGATGGACGCATCCGTTTGAACGGGAAAGGTTATCTTCAACGGGATTTCCTATAAAATCATAAAAAATAATTTCTGCACTAATCCGATTTGGGATTTCCGTCCATTTCCATTTCTATGAGAGCATACATACCGTGGTTCGCTACATCTACTGTGTTGGAGGTGCTCCTACAATACGTGGTTGATCGTCTTATCCTGAGAGGCAAACGCCCAAGAGTCCTAAGCACCGTTAAGGAGGGCAAATTTTGTCTTAAGGACAGAGCAACTTGTTTGATTCGATCATAATCTTTCCAGTAAGGTTTCTCATCACCATCTTTGCAAAGGTACGAAAATAACAGATTTATCATTGTTCTATTTTTGGGCTGCACATAATCATGCTGCTTCAGTTTGATGTTGTTGTACATTTGCTTTTCCCTTTTGAACTTTATAGTTTCCTTTCAATTAAATTATAAACAATATTTTTTTGAACATTTCTATTCCCCCCTCCCTATTTCCACAACTCTCCATTACTTGTACAACCTAATAAAAAAAACTGTTTATACATACCCCTTCTTCCTCTTATTTTTTTCTCTCTTTCTTCTTTGTTGTAGACTAAATGAGAGCAGTCTAGCCGGCTGCCATCCTAGAGGGTTGATTGGCCAACTATGTCCTAATAATTGCAGCCATGGCTGTTGTAGGGCGGTCAGCCAGCCGTAGCCATGGTTTTTGCGAGCAGTTTTGGCTAGAGCCACAGTCAGCCTAGGGGTAGGCATTGTGCGGGGCAGCCCGCACTATCGGGCCTGGCCTAGCCCACTTTGGGTGCTAGTCATGAATTATGGACCACAGCCAGTAATGGTAAGTGCCAGGCCAGCACAGCGGGCAAATGCCCCAACATGTTGGGATCTAAGCCCTCAACAATCAGTTGGAGGATTGCCCCCCTCTTTTTTAAAAAATAATATTTTTTTAGAAAAAATAGAAGGAAGGAGGGGAAGTGGGCCTAACAAGCTGGCCTGCTCCACAACCCTTTATAAGAGGGATGTGGGTCGGACCTGGCTCCCCTCCTTTAGTCCTTCCCCTTCGGGTTGGGCCCAGCTTGCTCTGCCCAATAAGTGGACCCCAACAGGCTTAGGCCCGGCCCACCCAAAATGGGTCATAGGCCGGGGTGGCCTGGCATGTGCCCACCCCTAGGTCGGCTAGTTGTGGCCATGGCCGATGTGGGTGGCTCTGGCTAGAGCCGCCACAGTCATGGTAGCATTGGCTCTGTCCAAAGCTACTATGACCATGGCAGCTCTAGCCAAATCTTTGTCAACCATGGAGAAGGGGAAAAAAGTCATCCAATGTCGGTGTTGGAGAAGAAGGGGAAGAGAATGCATGAGCTATTGGGGTGGCTAGTAGCAAATAGTGGGGGACTATGGGGGGGATTAGCAATAAAAAATTACAAATCTTATTTTTTAGGGGAAATGAGCATATGATGTGTGTGTGGGTGGGGGTAGGGGTAGGGGTAGGGGCAGCATGTTCATTTTATTTATAATGGATAACAAAGTATGAAGGAACCAACAAGAAGGGATATAATAAGAAAAATGTTGGACTTGTCTAGCATGACCTGATTTCATGACCATGGCTAGGTTACTAACAATAGGAAGCTGCCATAATCACCAAGGAAGTTATCAGAGAAAAACTTGGGAACTGGATCCAATAGTTTTTAAGTTGTGAACATGGTAAGTGGTCATTAAAACAATTTTCACTCTTGGATTTGGTTCTCAAGTTCCTCTCTTACAACTTTTTTGGTGACGTGGCAACCTCCTATCATTGGTCACCAAGCTTTAGTCATAAAAGCTATCTTGCTAGATAAGTCCATTTTGAACAACTAGCCTCTTAGAGCACCACCAATCCCTTTGAACACATAATACCTACACATCATATGCAGCCATTAGTCGGGAAATCAATCTGGGTGAGCAAATTAGAGGTTCAAACCCTTCTCTAGGAGGCATGGTCATAGCCATCCTACAGTGAAGGCTAGTTATATTGAAGAAGGCCATTCGACACTACACAGAGGATAAGTTGGGATTAAGTCATGTTCGTAGCCAAGGGAATGGAGGTTTTAAACTTCTTTAACGCTGATATGAGCTTGGTCCTGGCCAGTCTACAGTAAAAGATAGTTAGTTGTCTTGAAGAGACTCGTTGAATGCAGTACAGCAAAATAGCGGCGTATAAACACAAAGTCTCCATTACTAGTCGGAAGTGAAACATTTTACTATTTAAATTCTCTGCAGCTTGTAGCTTCCATCCTCAGCTTTTCGAAACCAGCCATTTTATTGCCAAAAAAAGAAAAAAAGGGTCATTTGCTAACGTTTTTGAAAGTACACCATGAGAACTTGATGGTGTCATCACATTGATTCATTGTGGACGCAAAATGTCTCACAAATGGTCTCTTTCTTCGTATTTAATGGATGGTGAAGATTGTCAATTGCTGTTGCCTTTCGTTTATATGGTTGTTGTCTACATGATAAATTATAAGTCCTATTCATATCCTGAACAGTTAATGCATGGAGATTGTTAGGGTCGGTCCAATTGTCTTTGAAATTTTCTTCCGAATGCAACAAAATATGGGTTAATGAAAACGCAGCCAAAAAAGTCCCAAGATAAAGTTTTTTTTTGTGTAAAACAGATTGTCGCAAACGTCAATATTTGCGACATTCTTAGGACAAGTGTTGCAAATAGGTAATTAGAAACTTTCTTTTGTGCAAATCCATATTTCTGTGAGAAGCATTTTCCAGGACACAATATCAACAGCCCTTGATTATACTAAATTATTTGAAAACTTCATATTAGCCTTTAATATTACTTTGCAATAGACCAAAAATAAGTACCTCAATGGGACCACTTTGGTAAGAACATCATAAATACTACATGTTAGAGGGAATTTCTTCTACCTAGTGACTTAAATAATGGTAGGAATGCTCCAATCTTTAAACTATTGAAGCTTGTATAGTGCGTGAAGTGATTGATGAATCTCTCCTAAAAAAGACTACTTCAAAACCTGAAATTCATTGTAGGAAAACACTACAACATACTTTGCTTTAAAGTGTGTTTTTATTTTCCTAAGAATAGTATTTGCCCCCATCAATTTTGGTTTTAGGTGTGTAATAAGAAATTTTACAAACCTATTCTCAAGATATAGTGAAGTTTTCTTCCGTTGTATGCAATTTTCACTCTTAAATACAAAACTCTGATCTCGTTTGTAACGAATGACTAAAACCTTATTTTCTCTTCCGCAGGAATGAAAATCAAGATATTTTAATGAAAAACAAGAAACAAAATCAAAAGCCCACTCTTTCTAAAGTGAAAAACTCTTTTTATATTATTTGAGACCAAATCTCTTTCAAAAAGACATAATTCTTTGTTTAAAATCAGAAATAAAATTAAAATTATTTGAATTAACTGTTAGACCAATCAATTGCGACAGAGTGATCGACCATTTGATCTACTTTAATCCGGTTGTTCTATATTACGGTTGTTCATTTCCGACACTGATTAATTGATAATATAACTACAAAATCATTTCTATAGACCGATCGATCAATAAAGTGACTATTCAAAAACTTTATGTGGCCCCATCGATTGCCTCTCGATTGCTATATTAAAATTTTAAATTTTTTTAAAGCAACATGGCAATGATTTCTTGTGAAAATAATCTTTATAATATATTTTATATAACCCTCTGTCTTATGTTAATAGTTGACTCTATTTAATTTTTAAAATAAATTAATTTTAATTTTAATTTATTTGAAAAAATTAAATATAGCTATTAATTTAAGACAAATGGAGCATATGAATCATTTGTAACCAAATTTGTACCTTATTTTCAATGCCATTTCGAAGATCCTAGTACTCAATTATATGATATAGATTGGTGGAAATGTCCTGCAAGATGAAATTAAACCTTAAGCTTGACCACTATCAACCCTCCGACCTTAAGATGATAACGATTATTTTTACCCAAGGACAGTTTCTTAGCTACCTTGAAAGAACGATTTTGAGTAATGAAGAATTGTCAACAAGAGCGTATGAACAAAATTTCAGAGCTGAAAGAGGGAGCTCGAGCAAAGCTACATGAACATAGAAAATTCATGGAGTCGACCATAAGAAATGCCGGCAGAAGCCAAATGTTTCAAATGGACAGACGGAAAAGTCCTCTTTTCAACATCAACTTTGAAAGAATAATCGACAAGTAGCTACATCTTAAACCACCCTGACTCTTAAATCATCCAAAACATGAAGCTTGGACACCTTGCTTCTTTGCTGAACTAATTCAGCAGCTGACATCAGTGAGAGAAACCACATTGCCGGCTTGCATTGTGGTCTACCCTGTAAAAGTCTTTATCTCATAAAGAAGGCGAAATTTGCACCAAGAGTCGTAAATAGGGCACACTTGTAACCAGATTATCTTCCATCCAGAATAGAAGTGGCCGCTACCTGCGACTGTGATGGCCTGACAGGCAACTGTTCACATTGGCACCACACAGCATGTGCAGACTTTTAGTGTTGCAGGACGTACTCAGAACCTCTTCTTAAATTAATAAAAAAATACTACAGCTCCGACTCCCGGGTTGTTAAATTATGAATCACGGCTGATAGATAGGGTGCTCACCGAGCCATGCGTACTGGTTGACAGGATGCTCTCTTCGTTTTAATTTAATAATTTTATTTGACAAAAAAAATTATTTTATGTTAATGGCTTTATTTTGTTAAATTTAGGAAAAATTATTAAAATATGGTGTTCCTTTTTGCCATGCAGGCGCCAGCCAAGTAGCTGGCGTCAGCGTGGCTTTTTTTTATTTTTTAAGTTGATTTCGTCATTTAGAACGACGAAATTGGTTTGAATATGATTTCGTTGTTCTAAACGACGAAACCTTTTATTACTTGACCCGGTTTCGTCGTTCAGAATGACGAAATTAGATTTCGTCGTTCTGAACGACGAAACTGCTACACTTGGCTAATTTCGGTCGTGAGTGGTGGAACAACACTGATTTCGTCGTTCTAAACGACGAAATTAAATAAAATTTTTTAAAATTACTATTTAAAACTAATTTTATCACTTGTCCCTGTTCATTCATTCAAAACACAGAACACAGATATATATGCACGACTTCATTCATTCCACCCATAACAAATATCACCATAACAAATATCACTATCACAAATATCACCATAACAAATATAAGTAAAATACATCATATACGAGTAACAAATATAAAACATCACAAGTAATATTATAATCTCCTACGACCTCGTCCTCGCCCTCGTCCTCGACGGTGGTGTACGAGCTCCTCATGATCTACCTCTGGCTGTGGCTCTAGCTTTGGCTCCAACTGGGGCTCGGGCTCGGGCTCCGACTGGGGCTCGGGCTCCGGCTCCGGCTGCGACTCCATGTCAGGCTCCTGCTCGGGCTCCGGCTCAGCATAAGTAATAGACGGTACAATACGAGCTGGCCGATGTCGTCTATAATATAAAATCGGATTTGGCTGAGTGACATGTGTAGTGTCTGGAAATGATGAACTTGGAGGAGAGCTATATGCTGCTGATGATGATGGAATATCAGGGCATGAAGAGTGCATCGGCTGCGTCTGAGCGGCCTCGTCGACAGGATAATCTCGATGAACATCCGTGATCACCGAATGAAGTAGTGGCAAGCTACGAAGGACATCATTAGACGCTCTAATCACCGACTCATATACTGCTGCTAAGTCCTCGCGCGAAGTACAGGTGACAAGTGCATCACTCAAATACGCATTAGTATGTCAAATCTGACGAAGCTATAAAAAAATAAATTAAATATTAGATAAATAATTAAAACAAAATAAGAAAATAATATATGTCTTAATTAAAAAAGTTGTACTTACTAGAGTTGCCTCAGATGCTCCCCTAGGCTGATATGTCATCTCCTCTACATCATCGCGTGGTAAAATATATCGCCGTGTAATCAGTAAATACCAGTGCATATAAGTACTACAAACATCTCGTAATGTCGTAGCCAGCTCCCCTCTAATAATAGTGGCTCTCCTATCCTCCCATCGAGCAATATATGACACATGATATATAGGCTAGTCGGTAATATGGCGGCCCTGTCGAGTGATGCGATGGACAAACTCGACAGTAGAAGGTGGGACCCCTTGCTCCAGGTTAAACTGGAGCATTACATGATCTGGCATATACATCTCTATAATCTCATAACATATGAGAGGGGTTCGAGAAAGCCACACCTCTCGACCGTCAGTGCAGAGTGGAGGTATCACAGCGAACAAATCCTCTGAGTACGGCTGCCAAATAATCTATATAATATATAAAGATAAGTTAGTTTAAATAACGACAATTTTTTTTAAAATCATTATATAAAAAAGTTCAACACGGTAATAAAATTACCTGGTATGGCCACCAGTGGTCTAACTCCCCTCTATACAAACGGAGGACTCCTTGTGGATTTTCGGTTTTCTTCTTCCGAACATTCCACCTTAAGGAGTTAAATTTGAGAAATGACTTCAGCATATGTTCATAAAACGTTACTTAAAAAGTAATGTGGTAAACATAAATACAACCTACCTCGCCCCTAATGGAGCACCCTCGACCAAGCAACCCATCTCAGCAGTTGGTCGGCCGACGTGTAAGTGCTCCCACGACCATAACTATGTCATAAAATAGTGATAACAAATATTAGAATTAAAAAATTATACGTGACTAAAACTCCAAGTAAAGTTACACAATTATTTACCTGAAGAAGAGCCAGATAGCCCGCAATCCCCGAGGTCATGGCCTGGCATGCCTTTCCTAACTCTTGGTATAAGAATGCGAGAGTAGCACTGCCCCATGAATAAGTGCCAGCCATGTCAAAGTCGGCAAGGAGAGAGAGATACGAAACATGCACGTGGCTACTCGTGGTATCCGTAAATATGGTGGTTCCAAGTAAATGCAATATATAGGCTCGTGTATGCTGCTCGATAACTATCTCTGTAGCATCGGCTGGGAGCTCACGAAACTCGTATAAGAGCCATCGTAGGCTCACTCGGCTACCACGCATCACTGTAGGAGGAGGAGCTCTACCAAGAAGTTTAACTAATATATCCATATGAGTTCCTCCTGTCGTGCCTGTCACCAGACGTCCATCAATACGGAGTCCTAATAGAACTGCCACATCCATGAGCGTGATGGACATCTCTCCATATGACAAATGAAACGTCTGTGTCTCCCTCCTCCATCTCTCAACAAGAGCTGTCAATAGAGGCCGATCGAGACGAACATACTGTAGATGAATGAAATAGCCGAATCCCGCTCGCTCGATATAAGGTAATATACGCTCATCTATAGGTCAATGGCGGAGATATTTAAAATGTTCAGTGCACTCAAGGCACTGGGGTCCTACAATAAATTTTAAAATTATAACATGTCGTACTATATCAACCAAAAAACAATGAAACAAATTTTTAAAAAAGTTATCATACCTCTCCTCTCCAAATAGCAGCAGACCTATGTGACTCCTGCTCTACGAGTAAAGAAGCGTCACTCGGGCCTGGCCCGTAACAAGGCTCTGCATGATCCATATGATCTTTGGAAGATGAAGATCATATCATTAATCGTAAGGAATACATGCGTACGTAACTAAAAAATTATAATAAATACAGAGGTTGATTATATGTTTACCAATCAACAGGAGGGTTTCTACATGATTTACTATTATGCCCACTTTGTTTACACCTCCCGTATTTATATCCTCCTTTGCCATCTCTTTCCATTGTTCTGCGGTCCATGGTATTCCTAATGCGAACAGACCGTGGGCGACCGGGTTGCTTTGTTGCTATCGGTGGGTATAACATAAATGGTATATCCCTCTCCCAATACTCCCGACCACAAGGAGAATAAAATTCTGCGGAGTACACATTTCTACAAGTAGAAGATGTGTAAAACAGTGATGCATTGATTGGCTCTCGCCGCTTTGCCCACACGGCGATAAGGTGCGAGCAAGGATAACCATAAACCTGAGGGATGTTGCATGTACAAGTATGCATCGCAGCATTTACCATAACCTTGCGGGCACGAATTGATGTCACTTCGTACTGACTCCTGTTGATCCTATTAACTATATACTCCCCAATTTTTCTTATTTTCTCTCTCAATATGGCTTCCACTCTAGGAGTATATGGGGTGACTATGGCAGAGGCGGCAGAAGATCGTTTAACAAAAAAATTTTATGAGCCGATAAAAGATAGCTGACACTAGAGCCTGCATGGGTAACCCTCGTGCCCCCTTCAAGACGCTATTTAAACTTTCAGCCATATTTGTAGTCGTCATGTCAAATGTCATAAAACCACTGTGTGCAAGGGACCACTGTGCAGGATGCAATTCTCCTCCTAAGAGGAGATGTTTTGCCCTAGGACTCTCTTAACCAATCAAGTCCATTTTAGTATCAAACTTTTCTACTGTGAGTGCACAAGCTGTTGCCCCAATCAAGTCCGTCAGTGTATCATTTTTGAACTACTTCTTAAAATTTGCTTTTATGTGACGGATGCAATAACGATGGTAGTAATCCGGCTCTGGAAGAACCTCAGGCACTGCCTTCTGAAGCCCCTTATGTCGATCTGAAATAATGACGATGTTCGTCATGCCCATTAGTACATGATCCCTCAATTCCATTAGAAACCATTTCCAATTGTCTCCGTCTTCCTTCCCGACAAGCCCGAATGCAAGAGGAAATAACCCATTATTTCCATCTGTAGCCATTGCAGCCATAAGAGCACCAGGATATCTACCATACAAGTAAGTGGCATCAACGCCAATCACAGGGATGCAATGTCGAAACCCAGCTATAGACGGCCCAAACGCCCAAAATAACCGTCTAAATCTCCTACAAGTGCCACCATCTGCACGAGGTACTACATCATCCTCTAAGTGGTAGTAGGTGTCAGGATTGGCTTCTTGCACCGTCCTTAGGTACATTGGCAACAATTTATATGATTCTACCCAATCTCCATAAATGGCCTTGATCGCCATATTCCTTGCTGCCCATGCTTTCTTATAAGATATGTCAACATGATACTTCTTTGAATAATATCCCCTGGTGTGAGAGTTAATTCGGCTTGGATAGCGGGCATTATGACCTTCGAAATAAAGGAGGCACTACACTGCCTATGATCTGTGCTAAGCTGGGCATTCCGACATGTGTGGTCACCTTTGTACGTCTTCAATTTAAAGGACCCATTACCCCTTTTGATTGAGCCATGCACTCTCCAAGGGCAAGTGCTATCAATGCACTTCACTGTATACTCTGCTGGATTTGTTCGTACAACCCTATATTCGACATGATTTTGAATGGAAAACTCCTGCAAGGCTGTAACGAATGCTTCTTTATTCTCAAAGATGATGCTAACGTATAACTCATCTTCATTTTGTTGGTCCAAATCCATTGTAGAATTCACTGCCGCATCTATCTCCTCATCTGTGATGTGTGCATAAAGTGGCTCCACTTCACAGTACGGCGGCTCTTCATCATCTACATTCATATCATTCCCAGCAATGGCATTGTCTACCGCATCATCCCCCTCGCCGTCAACCATCTGTTGAGCACTTTCTTCACCTCTAACCCCTTCTACATTCATATCAGAATCTTCTCCACTTACTTCGTCAATATTATTTTCACTTTCATTATCCTCATTTTCATCAATATCTTCACCGTAGACATATCCCCCCCTACATATAAACATCGCATATGTATTAAATTTCGTAAGCCTAAATAAGTTGAATTCATTTATAAATATATATTTCACCTCTGATTAGATGGTCCAGCATCGGTATGACCAACATACGTGTAGGGGTAATGAAGGCCCATCGAACTTTGAGTTTCATACCATGCACCACCTTGAGACATTTGAACGCTAAATGGCTCGTGTGCATGCGTCGTAGACCTTCCATATTACACACAAAATCTCAAAATTTAGCTAAACGTATTTTCATTAAAGGATAATAAGATTGAAAACGTATTCACAACTAAATCAACCCTTACCTCCAAGTAGGTCCACTTCCATTGTAAATAGGGGCAGGCGACCTATGACGTTCATTTAAAGCTACTGTCATAGATAAATTTCCCTCTTCTTCGTCGTCCACCGGCACTTGCATATGACTTTCATTGTTCACATTTCTATCCGAGCTCCTTTGTAAGCTTCTGTGAGAGCTCCTATGTGAACTACTTCGCCTTTCACTAGTCACTCGGGCCTCTTTTTCGAGAAATAACTCGAAAGAAATTATGTGACGTGAGTGGTGAAACATAAAAGCCATTGATGAATCATCATTTATGTTCATTAGTATCATTCTCGATCCATAAGACGAAAGATTACATTTGATAGTAATTTTCCATCTTCTTCGATCCAACCCAACCTTACTTGCTACGTGCATCTCAAATTCATCAAATGTAGACGGTTCTTCATTAATAATCCTTCTATGCGTCCGTCGTAGTTAATGAAAAAACTAACCATTTCTTCTATCATTTCTATTTAATTAATTCATAAATAATAAATTAAATTAATATTAGATTAAACAAACTAATACTAATATCTACCCTAACAAATATATTTTCAAAATATATACGTATAGAAACTAATAACTTTACCAAATATATAAGCATATCATTAATACTTTATATTAATGAGTAAAATTTCTAATTAATATAATTACACAATTGATGCAATAACGCATACAATGTCACAAATCATATAAAAACATGTTCAAAAACTCAAATCCTCCTCATTTTCCGAAATTTGAGAGACTTGTTATCTTAAAAAATAAAAACTCATTAATTAAAAATTCATCTCAATTAAATAATCTTAAACACAAAAAACACACAAAATGACTTAGAACAATACTTCTAAAACTAGGGCTCAATGACGGGACAATCAAAACTTTAAATTTTTTCTATGTAATATATAAAAGATAATTTTTTTCAATGTAACATACAAAAAATATATTACAACGATTGAAACAAAAGTAAATAAAAAAAATAAAGGACACGCACCAGAAAAATGAAACGGGAGGGGCTCGACGTGGGCAGCGGTGGGCTAGACCTAGGCAGCGGCGGCGGACTGAGGTCAGCGGCGGCGGACTGAGGTCGACGGCGGCGGGCTGGATGTCGGCGGCGAGAATGGCGGCGTTCGGACGTCAGCAGAAATGGCGGAGCAAAAAATTACTAACTGGATCGCGACTGGTCTAGCTGGCAGCGGCGAGAATGACGGCGTCCAGAAGTCGGCAGAAGCGGCGGAGCAAAAAATGGGTGACGGGAACGCGACTAGAGGCGGAGTAGAGTCGCGGTTAAAACGACGATGATTTTGTCGTTTAGAACGACAAAATCAATGTTCCCACGCTAGAGCCCGAAATTAGATAAGTGTTCTGAACGACGAAACCGGGTCAAGTAATAAAAGGTTTCATCGTTTAGAACGACGAAATCGTATTAAAACCAATTTCGTCGTTCTAAACGACGAAATCAACTTAAAAAATATAAAAAAAAACCATGCTGGCGCCAGCTGCTTGGCTGGCGCCTACATGGCAAAAACGAACACCACTTTGGGAAATATTTCCGAAAGTGGTATATTTCAGTAAATATTTTTTTTAATTATTATTTTAATAATTTTTTCTTAAATTTAAGAGGTTAAATATTTAAATAAGAATATTATAAATTTATTTTTTAATCTCTTAGATATAAGTTTTACCATTTAATAAAAAATATTATTTTTTTATATATAACTATTAATATAGAATAAATAGAATATTAATGATATGATTATGATGCAACTAAAGTTTGTCTATGTTAGCCAGATCTACAAATGTTGAGTTTGTTCAGATCAATTCATGACTTATATAAGTGCATCTTTTAAATTTAGTGACAAATAAAAGGTGGAATATATATACTTACATAATATATATAGAGAGAGAGCAGATCATCATAGTTACGGCCTAGGAGCCATGTTGCCCCTTAGCTTTAGTTATCTTTTTTAACGTATAAATGTAATGTATTTTATTTTGTTATTGGTAATTATAAGGATAAGTATACTCTCTCTATCTCGTATAAGTAACTCTATTTAATTTTTTAAAATAAATTAATATTAATATGAAATAGAATGAATATTAACATGATTAATTCTCTAAAAATAGAAATATCGATAATATTCACCACATTAGCGATAGGGATTTAGGCCTTTTATCTACTGATTATTACAATTTAATGGGGTGTCACCTTACCAATGAATTGTGGCTATCATTGTGGTTAAGGTAAATAGTTAAGACCTTTTCTTAAGAGCTTAAGCTTTTAGGAGGCATGGTTATTGATCCTCAAGGAAACAATAAGCTTTTTTAGAATATAGAAAGGGTTAGCGAAGACTGGCAATTCATCAATTATCGTAAATCTTGCTTATTTCATTCCACGAAGAGTGTATCTAATTGCCACTATAAATTCCGCTTGATGAAGCGTGTTTAATTGTACTTAAAGTATTCATCAAATGCTTTTTTATCAACGACATCAATCAGCTCATTTCCTTAAGCTTCACAACTCCCTTCTAAATTTGATTGTTACTTAGGATGAAGGGAGTAATATTTAGAGCATATAATGTAATATTCTTTTTGTCCCATATTGATAGTTATATTTTAAAAAATAGTAATTTTTATTAAATAGTAAAATCCACATAAAAAAAAGCTTTATGATACTCTTTTTGAAGTGCTCAAATATTTAAATTTAATAAAATAGAGCTTTAATATGAACAAACTTTTTTTGTTAAATAGAACTATTAATTTAAGATGGAGGGAGTCATTATTCACCTTAAGTCAATATGAAAAGGAAAAAGTTAACACACACCCAAGCACGATGCAAATCATCGGATCTTAATTTGATGACACATATTTAAGGAGTAGACTTGTGATAATAAACATATCTGCCCTATGTGGCTGCATCGTTGTAGTCATGCAACCCATCTCGCCCGGTGCATGTTGTGTTTATGCACATAATAACAAGACTCGTATGAATGAGCTATTTTACACCCGCATAACTAAAAACAAATACTCAGTCATTTTTTAATAAGTTTGAAGATTTATAAGTTGTTTTGATGTTGAATTTTTTAGAAACAAAAGTAGAATTTTTTAGAACTAATTCCAATAATTTACCATTGAATGAGAATTATGGTTAGTAATGAAATTTTTTAATATAAATTTGGATGTCGCATCAAACATATTTTAAAAATTTTAAACTAATATATCTCCTTCTCCCAAACTTAGATATACACATTCTTAGTACTTAAGAGTTTAATATATGTGTAATCGACCTTGTGGATCATTAGATTCTTCTTAAGAACTAATACTTCAATAAGTAAGAATTAAGAATTCTAGCCTTTATGTGTAAATTTTTTTAATAAGAATTAACCTTATATTATCTTAAATCTCACTTATAATACATCAATCAATTAATCATCATTTAATCTATATATAAACATAATAATTTACATAAAAAACCTCAAATAGGGTAAAAAATCACGACAATTCTAAAAGCATCAAATTAATGTACTAGAAACTATGACTTTACATAGATAAAAGCAAATCACTAACCTTATTTAGACTTTAATACAAGTTTCTCTTAGTTAGATCATTGTTGATGACTTTTAAGTTTTTTCTAAGCATTTAAAATTTTTTCCTCTTTACATATTCTCTGTTTCCTTCTAGTTTTCTAAAAACACTTCTTGTTGTCTTGACTTTAGCCTTGTAAAAATCTTCAATCTTTCATTTAAGATATGTTGCAACACCTCTTTGAAATATTTGTATATAAGCTCTTTTAGTTGTTGATTGTTAATTTACTATGGATATTCAACTCAAAGCTCTATCTAAATTATATATCCTTTGGAAAATAATAAGCTAAAGAATAAGCTTTTTTCTCTTTTTACCACTAGGTTTCTCTTTCTCAAATTTTATAATTTCATAACCTTTATATAGTTCCTTAAGTATGTTTAGGACTCATTCTTGAATAAGGAATGAACTTGAAATTGAAATGTCTTAATTAGGGTAACTAGTCCTTAAAACGATTAATCATTCTAACCAGCAATTAATCAGTCATTATTTTTAATGTGCACGATACTTCAAGCGATTGATCAATTACAAGAGTAATAGATCGATAACTTTCTGTTTCATTTTTGCACTGAGCTAAATTAACGGGAGACCAATCGTTTTTGTCTTCACTATTTGCAACAATCAATAGTTTTGCCTGTAATTTTACCTTTTTACCTTTTTTTACCCTAAAATCTTCTAAAATCTCTGAAATTACTTCTAAAATCTCTTCAAGAGACTTTTATATTTAAAATGTGATCTAAATAAACTTCAAAACCTTTCAACATTCTTCGTCTTCTATCTTATCAATGAGAACATGTCTACTTCTATTTTTTAAATTTATTAGTTCTAAATCTAACTATTTTACAACAATTTCAAATCAAATTCTAAAACTCAATATATATATATAGTTTCTTGATATAATTTTGATAAAGAAATCAGCTGATAAACTAAATATATAACACATATATTCTTATAAGTACTATTGTGCTATTAAATTTGAGTCCTATCAAATAAGATTTTACATAGGTAAATAAGTAAAATTTTAAAGTAGACCCTACCTATATGGCATGTTCTCGAGGTTCATATCGATATAAAAGGTAAAATAATAAAATAACAAAATTTATAATCAACAAAATTACCTAAGGAGATGATTGGGTGATTCTAGCTGATTCCGACTAGAACCGATTTAGAATCAATAATTCTACAAACCTTGTGCACCCAACTAAGATTCCAATAATTTCAACCTAAATTAAAACAACATCAATAAAATTTTATACAAATATTACATCCAAAGAGCCCTTTAGCCGGTTCAAAGCAATTCCATCAAGCCACATAAATGTCTTTTATATCCCCACCATGAACCAGCTTCACTTCCCTCACTCTTCAATCTTCATGGCCATTAGTGGATGGAGGGCCTCAGTGTAAACGGATAAGCCCACACGCCAGCCGGCCAGGTTGGCCGGTGCCTGGTCGGGCCTTACTAGTTACCAGTTACCACCCTCTACTTTACACGTATGACCGACTGTCCCTTTCAGCTGCTAATGCCATTGGCTGCTTTTCAACGATTAGCTCAACCACCATGGGTGTAACATATGTGGCCCCCTGCCAATCATCCCCACCTCCACAACCTGAATTGAATCACATTTTTATCAACCCATCATGTCTCCTTCCCCCTTGGAATTCTATTAATTTCAATACTGTGATTGATCCATATTAGGCTCAGTTTTGTTCTTTAATAGGCCATTTCTTTCTGGTTAATTTCATGGCCACCAGCATTTGGTCTCTGAATATGTTCTTCATTCTTGTGTTATACCAACTCAGTTGTGTAGGAAATGTTGCCGCGGGCAGGATTGAGTTGGGCTCCAAACTCTCTGCCAGCCAAAACCAGACCTGGGTCTCAGACAATGGCACCTTTGCATTAGGATTTGCCCCACTGAAGTCCCCAAATCAGTTACAGCTAGCCATTTGGTATGCCAGTCTCCCAGGAGATCAAACCATTGTTTGGTCTCCTGTCAGGTCAGTTTGTAACCTCTAGTTCTTAACACTTGTGTTCAAGTAGAGTAAAAGTTGGCTATTGGTTGTTTTATACCACTAAACAAGGGTGTTTCCAGGTTAATTGACTCAATGAACGATTTCTACTGCTCTGCATTCTTCTGTAGAAATTTCCCTGTAGGCAGAGACGCCACTGTGGAGCTCGATGCCACCGGCAATCTCATCCTCGTCGACAACCGCTCCTCCGTCGTTTGGTCTTCCAACACCTCCGGCCTCGGAGTCGAGTTTGCCACATTGTCCGATGCCGGCAACTTCGCCCTCTATAACACCACCCGCTACTCAGTCTGGGAGAGCTTCTCCCACCCATCAGACACGATCCTCCCCGGCCAGCACCTCACAGTCTCTCAAGAGATCACCACTTCTAAATCAGGCTCTGACAGTAATGGCTACTACTCCCTCAAGATGCTCCAGCAGCCCACCTCCCTGAGCCTGGCCCTGACCTACAACTACTACTATCCTAATTCTGATGCAAACTTGCCAGAATTCTACTCCAACTATTCATACTGGTCTAGCCCGGAGATATCCAATGCCACCGGCGATGTGGTTGCAGTACTAGACCAGAATGGCAACTTCGGGGTCATGTACGGATCGGACCCATCCGGGACAGTCTATGTCTACCAGAATTATGGCAGCAGTAGGACCAGATCAAGTGTGATCAGCAGGGTCACAATTGAGGCCAATGGGAATCTAAGATTGTACAGATGGGATGAGGTCAATGGGTCCTTCCAGTGGGTCCCGGACTGGGCAGCTATATCCAATCCATGTATGATTGCTGGGATATGTGGCAATGGGATCTGCAATTTGAAGGGCAGCAAAACCAACTCCAGCTGCACCTGTTTGCCGGGCACTTTTCCGGCCGGCCAGGATGACGGCCAGTGTCTGTCCAACTCCTCAGGGCCCCTTCCAGGGGATTGTGGATCCCAGTCCGGGAAGAATTTGGCATCCAAGTTCAATATCAGAACTGTGCCACAGACCAATTACTACTTCTCTGAATCATCTGTCATCTCCAATTACAGTGATATCTCCAACAGCTCTGAGTGTGGGAATTACTGCCTCTCGGACTGTGAGTGTGTTGCTTCTGTTTATGGGCTGTCAGAGGAGAAGAACTACTGCTGGATTCTGAGGAGTCTGGTTTTTGGGGGGTTGCAGGATCCGAGCTCAACGCTGTTTGTGAAGGTTGAGAGAAATGGATCGGGAGGAGCCATGGCGCCAAGGGGAAGGTCTGGGGACTCACCATCAGGAAACTCCAAAAGGAGGCAGGAGAGGGTTGTGGTGATCCCCATAGTCGTGTGCATGACGGTTCTCATAGGTCTCCTCTGCATGCTGTTGTATTACAGTGTGAATAAGAGGAGGATGCAGGAGAAGTTGGCTGCCAGACTTCTTGCAGTGCCTGGGGCGCCAAGGAACTTCAGCTACCGTGATTTGCAGGTGGCCACCAGCAGTTTCACTCGGATGCTTGGAAATGGTAAGATACAATTTTCTCTTGGTAAGCAGATACATGCCATTTGTTATGGCAACAATGGACTAATGATAAAACTCGTTACTTGGATCAGGTGGCTTCGGAAGTGTGTACAAAGGACGCCTTGCAGATGGCACACTAGTTGCAGTGAAGAAACTAGAAAGGCTCTTACCTCATGGAGAGAAGGAATTCATAACAGAAGTGAACACCATCGGCTCAATGCATCACATGAACCTCGTCCGGTTGTGTGGGTTCTGCTCTGAGGGATCCCATCGGTATGAAGCATTCTTTGATTTCTTCTTCCCCCTATCTCTCCTATATATTGCATATTAATACACCTTATTCCACCTAACAATGGTTTTGCAATTATTTAATGCCTATTGACACAGTTCTATACAATTCTGAAAATATAGAAAGCAGTCTAGTTTAACCCACATTATTTCAAATGTAAAGCTCTGGGTTTATCAAATTTCATAGGCTTCTAGTGTACGAGTACATGAGCAATGGATCACTGGATAAATGGATCTTTCCCTCATGTACCAACCGTGACAAGCTACTGGATTGGAAAACACGTTTTCAAATAGCTGTAGCCACTGCTCAAGGGATTGCATACTTCCACGAGCAGTGTAGAAACAGGATCATACATTGCGACATTAAGCCGGAAAATATACTGCTAGATGAAAACTTCTGTCCCAAAGTATCAGATTTTGGACTAGCAAAGCTGATGGGTAGGGACAACTCAAACGTTTTCACTATGGTTAGAGGCACGAGAGGATACTTGGCCCCGGAGTGGGTGAGTAATCGGCCGATCACGGTGAAAGCCGATGTCTACAGCTATGGAATGCTACTGCTGGAGATGGTCGGAGGCCGCAGAAACGTAGATATGTCGCTGGAGGCAGAAGATTTCTTCTATCCAGGTTGGGCATACAAGGTAATGATGTTTGCTATCAGCAATCACCCAAAGTTTTCAGCAAGTTATTTCATCTGTGCCCATTCAATTTAGACTGATTATTCTGTAAACCTTTTGGATTATCCGCAGGAAATGACGAAGGGGACACCCATGAAGGTTGCAGACAAGAGACTAAATGGTGTGCTCGAAGAAGAGGAATTATTCAGTGCCTTGAATGTGGCGTTTTGGTGCATCCAGGAAGAGGTATGGATGAGGCCTTCAATGGGAGAAGTGGTGAAGATGTTAGAAGGGTCAGTGGACATCAAGACACCGCCTATGCCTCAGGCAGTGATGGAGTTGGTAGAGGAGGGGCTGGATCATGTGTACAGAGCCATGAAGAGAGACGTCAGTCCCCACAGCTCCTTCAACAACACCAACTCCACGTCACAAGCCACTTGCAGTTACTCCACCATGTCCCCAAGATGAAAAGCGAACAGGACAGCCATCCCATTCCAAGTGCCTGTCCCCAGCATCCAAGAGGGGAGAAAAAGAAGGAAAAGGAGACCCAACAGTTGCAGCATACTGGCTGAAGAAGAAACACACGCAAATGGGAAATTTCAATTTTGGCAGCTAAATCACAAGGCATAACCAGTTCCTATAAACAAAGATGCAATAAGTCCAGAAACGGCTGCAAAGCCACAAGATAAATTCTTTTATATGTACATCTTCATACAGGGCTTCACCATCATTTTTCTTGGATGGAGCACCAAATATACTTAGGCAAAATTTGAGAAATAAAGGAGACAATTCAAGAACCCAATAACCAGAAGATTACTGGTTGACCTCCTCTATCCTATCAGTTGTAATTCATAACTACCAATTCCTTACATTGACATTTCGTGACTCGGACTCCAGTCCTCACGGTCATGGGCGTGTTACACCCTTTTACCCTATCGACTACTGCTGCTGACAGAGGGACACTTCGGTATACCACTTGCTACAATATCTTCTGGTTAAAAATTGGCTTCTGAATAAAATGTGCATAACCACTAATGGAGCAGGGCATATCAAAATGGCAGGCAACAAACTTTTTCCTGCCATGGATTTGGAAAGGAATGCTTGACCAGGAAATTCATGCAGCAAGTTAACCGACAAACTCAAGGTACGTGAGAATTTGGAAAGTGCATCGACTTTCTGTGCTTTTGGGCTGTAGAAATTAGGAATAAATACCAATAACAGTCCATCAACAGTTCCATCCTATTGCTCAATTAAGCTTCAGACTTCAACATATGGGCAGAAATCTCCAACATCTGGACTTTCCCTCTGACGAGACATCATTTTTTTTAACTCCAAAACGAATTAAAGATATAACAACATCCACCAAGAAAATTTGAACGTCACTTACATTTTAGGATGTTGATAAAAGAGAAAACAAAAGAGCAAAATACAACAAGAAGGCTTGGCCATAACATGAACTATTAGACCATTTTCACCGAGTCAGTATTTATTTATGCAGTCTTCAATGACATCATAGAACCATCTAACCTAGCACCATATCATTACTTTCAGCGGTACAAGCTCTCAGACCTCAAATTCTCTGCAATCTCTGTTTCCCAACGGTCCCCATTTTCAAGCAGTTTCTCCTTGTCGTACAGTAGCTCCTATAAGCAAATAAGTTTCAAGATCAGCTTACACTATGGTCCAATATAGTACCTTCTTTGAAATATTTCGAGATGAACATTCACCTCATGAGTTTCTGTTGCAAACTCAAAGTTTGGCCCTTCAACAATCGCATCAACAGGGCATGCCTCTTGGCAAAATCCACAATAAATGCACTTTGTCATGTCAATGTCATATCTGCAAACACATTAACAAAATCGGTATCTAACACCCAATTATAATGAGAGAGAGAGCAAAATAAATGGCTTTACCTCGTTGTCCTCCGGCTTCCATCTTCACGTTCTTCAGCCTCAATTGTGATTGCCTGAGCTGGGCAAATCTGACAAAAGACAAATGGCCATGAGACATGTCGGAATATTGTGGTGGTAGAAAGATGAGATTCCAAGATCAAAGCTATCTTCATAAAAGGATCCATTAGAAGAACAATACTACCAATTAAATTTTGGGTACTTAAAATGGTAAAATTTTCAATGTGCTTATTGTTTAGCAAGGAAACAATAAAGCGTATGTCATAACATTTTGTTATAACCCGCCCAAGGGGTCAGGTCTACCTTTAGTAATTAAGATTTATTTGTTAGTGATTATATTTTAAAATAACTAATTACTTTAAAATATAATCACTAATAAATAAATCTTAATTACTAAAGGTAGACCTGACCCCTTGGGCGGGTTATAACACATTTATGCACAGTGCAACACCATGATTTGAAAAGAAACACATTGATTACTTTTTTTTTATTGTATATTTTATGATATGACTATGCTAACTCTTACAAAAGAGTTGGCACAAAATAGGCTAGAATGGGGTGTAAGATCCATGTTGCCAACCCCAAATCGCGGGGAAAATGCACTACTTGATTATGATTATGATAATCTATGGTCAATAATCATAGTTGGAAAAGATTCATAGGTTGGAGATGAGAACTCACAGCCTCACACAGTTTGCAAGCTATACAACGTTCCTCTCCGGTTGGGTAACGCCTGAGAGCATGCTCACCACGGAAACGAGGGCTCAGAGGTCCTTTTTCAAAAGGATAGTTGATCTGCAGTGTCAACAAGTAAAATTCATAAATTCAATGTTTGACTGAGTCCTGAAACACCAGCACAGTTAACCATGCACTTCTTGGGCACACTCATATTCAGTCAGGATCAATGCACCTATGCAAACTAGTGTGTAAATGAGCAAAATCCTTCACAGAGAATACATTCAGAATTTGTAAGTAAGTATGACATAATATATCGAAAACCTTGAGCCAGAAAGGGAAGACAAGGAAGTGGTTCAACTTACAGTAACTTTCTTCTCAAAGAAGTATTTGAGTGTCAGTGACAATCCGCGAACCATTTCAGTCAAAAACAATGTGTTGATGCTTCTTTCAAAGACTACATGCATTCGAAAGCAGCATAAGAAAAGCAACAAAAATATAAAATGAAAGCCGCAAAAATTGAACAAAAAAAGAACATACTAGAACTCCAATCCTTTGATATCTCCTTTGAAAGTTGCTCCCTTTCCTCGTCATCTGATAATTTTGGAGTATGAGAAGAATGATGTAAGTTCTAGCACACACGAGCAAATTCATATACCAAAAAGAAAAGACTACATCTTTATCAAAATGTAAATAGCCTAAAACTAGAAAAAGGTTGATAGTTGATGTTCAATGACCCCAGGTGGTATTAACTAAAAGCCATAATAAGATCTCCAAAAGCAGATGCTCTTTGTCCAAGTTGTAGACTTGAGATAATTAAAGTACAAACTACATACACTTAAAGAATCATTAAGCTTAAGCAGTCCTCTAACCTGAATATCCTGATGTCTTGCTAAACATATACCCCCTCTGTCCCATATTAATAGTCCCAATTGAAAAAACAATAATTGTCATATATTAATAATCCCATTTCATGTTACATTTCTCAAAATAATTAGTAGACGCCGTAAATGGGTACGTGGATGGAGTGAGAAGATTAGTGAATTTACTTTCTTAAATTTCACTTTTTTTCTAAATGGGACAGAGGAAGTATTTACTTAAGGACAGCAAGTTACAGTTTAATGAAACACTGTTTCCCTAATGAATACTTAGTTTCGAAAGGGCTTTTTCAAGGTCCGAGGAAGAGAAGACCCAGACTCAGGATCAATGGAGCCGCTGAAAAATTGCAACAAAGCCATCGCCCCCCAACCAGGTCACTATATTTTTTATTTTTCTCAATTACAAGAGTACATATGGAACATTGGTAAGAGAGGAAAGACACGAACCTTTTTTTGTGGAGAACTGGTGAGAGCTATTACGGAGGCCATAATTCTGAAAATCATGCAAATAGTTTCCAGGCCCAGCCTGCAAAGCACAACTCATCCGACAATATAAACTCAACCTAAGTGTCAATGAAAACAACCAACATAGCAGCAAAACAAAAAAAATCCAGCACAGATACTCTCATGCCTGCCTACTCCCTATCCTCAAACAAACAAGCAAATTCAGGTACCAGAACAAAATTTCCATGACCATCGCCCCACACTTGGAAGGCTAATCAGATGACAGTTAAATCATAATTAGATGAAATGAAAAAAATGTGATCTTGACGATTAAAAACAAAAAAAAAACACGAAATCATAAAAAGGGATCGTAGGGCGGATCAGAATCCATCAGCTGCGACGGGTACCCATAAGATGAAAACAAATGATAAAAAACGGTAAAATAGGGGGAGCTAAGGCAATGGAAAAATGGGTGCCGTACCAAATTGCGAGCGCGGAAAGCGAGAAGGGACCTGCGGGCGAGGATCGCCGCCATGGATGGAGGTGGAACTTCTGAGTGCCTTGGCCTGCTGTACGAGTTTCAGGCTGGGGGAGGAAGTGAGAGGGAGATGACCAGCAACTCGGGAAGGGCCTAGTGGGCTTGCTCCTCACCGATCTGTGATTGGGAAAGCGCACAAGCACCCTTCGAATGTGGGCCTCGGCCCATCGAGAAATGTTGGTCACGTGCGTGCGCCAGAGTTGGCCCAACTTCTGAGTGTGGATCATGGCCTGGTAGTAGACTCAAGCTCGACTTACTGGGTTTTTTTAAAAAAATTTATTAACAGTTTTATTTCTTAAAAAAGTTTATTCTATATTCATAATTTTATTTTTAAAAACTTAAATGGTTGGGTACTTAAAAAAGTACCATAAATTTATTTTTCTTTCTTTTAGACGTGGGTTTCATTATTCAATAAAAATTATTATTATTTTAAATATAACTATTAATATAAGATGAGAGAGTTTTTTTAGGGCTTTTTCCCAATAAGGACAAATAACATAATTAATTTATTAATAGGTCTACAGTAAAATTATATTATTTATCTGCTTGCAATGAATTTCATTGTGAAGTCAATTGTGACCAATAAGTTGGCCCAAGGACCTCCCAAAACCCCAACCATTCATAAAGTAATTCACTTTTTTTAAAAATATAAAAAAAAGAGTTTGTACACTAATATCTACTATAAAAGGCCTAAGCTATAATAAATGAGAAGTTATACAACTCATCTCTTGTTAAGACCCATTGGTAATTCATATTTTACTATTATCGTAAGCAGACAATAGTAAAATTATATTATTGTGTATAATATAATTTTGTTGTGAACCTATTGGTAAATATGGATAACCGCTAGGTCTTAGCAAGAATTATCATTTTTTTTATTTTGCTCAGACATTGTATGTCACTAGATTTCTATTCAACACTAAACATAACTCAGGGCAAAAATTAATTTTTGCCACCTTGTATCATCGGATCTTTGACTCGACGACTCATGATACCTGGACTCACTCTAATGCGTGTAAGCTCGAGTTCACACAAACTTTTTCTCATCTATAATATATATTATAATATACTAGCAATAATACACATACATGACTCATGTAAATACATATTAAATAAAATAAATTATGTATTGAACAAATATCTCTCTTGTATGTTATAATTTCAATACACTACTTTTGAGGAAAATGATAATTAGTTATACATACAAACTCAATATTAATTCATATACAATCATAGTAGGCAATTATGAATTTAAATCTCATAGGTTAAATATTATGTCATAGGTTGGCAAAAATTATGATATTGAAAGACTTCATATCGTGGAACATGTTATTCATATTTATGACTAATTTGGTGGTGAGTCTTATTTGATATAGCTTTTCGGGGGTTTTCCAAGGTGTTAAAAATATGTAAATTCAAATATAATATATATATATATATATATATATATATATATATATATATATATATATATATATATATATATATATATATATATATATATTATTGAGAAATTGTGTTATATACGTGGAGCTTACAAAAAAGTTTGAGATAACATAGTCATGTAGATCTCATTTGATAGAACTTGTAGAGAGCTTTTTAATGATACTAAGAATAAGTGAATCCGAGTTTGGAAATGCAAACTATAATATTCTAAAGCTAAAATTAACATATCATAAAAATAAGAATTAGAATTATAATATCTTTGTTTTTTTAGGATTATGATGACTCAAATAGGGGTACAATAGAGATTAATAATATATAATATAATTAAAATAGTTAGAATTTGAAAGTTTTATAATACACCAATTTAATTCATATTATAGTATGATTATGCCCATGTAAAGAATTATTTCTAGATAAAATAATGTAGAGTATATAAATATATAAGCAAAATAAGGGAAAAGTCAAGCTTTTTCTATCTATAAACAAGCTTATTCAAATTCTATCGTCAAAGTTTGAGTTTTGAATTAAAATCAAAGCCGAAGTTGAGTTGTTTTGAACCAACAAATTGCCCTAATCCAGGTTGGGTGCCCTCGCACATGATATGTGAACATTATACTATATGTGTTTTATATTAATAGTTACATTTAGAAAAAAATTAGTGATTTTATTGAATGGTGATACCACATATAAGAAAAGGGAAAATAAGCTTATAATACTCATTTTTAAGTACCTAACTTTAAATTAAATAAAATAAAACTATTAATATGGAACAAACTTTCTTGCCAAATAAACCAAATAATGTGGGACAAAGAGAGTATATATTTAAGGGATAGGTGGTAGGAGATACTTCAAGAGGTTAGTTGCAAACTTTGCTCTTTTTAGTTGCATCTTAATTACTCATTCTCCCTTGGATTAAAAAAAAAGAGTTAGTTTGCTTGGGCTTTCATGGCTGCTCAAATTAATAGTAAGGGCATTATTGTCATAAAGAAGTAAGGGTACTATGCGGGGGCCTTGTAAGTCATAAAATGGGCCAAAGGAAAATAAAATGACCATAAAAATAAGGGAAACACAATTTTTTTTGCCATTTTTGGCACAAACTCTTTTATCTGGTCAATTGACTAGTGTTAAAACTGGTTGAAATTAGTTACTGCCTATGTCGGAGGACCCTCTTTAACTAGAGCTGCACAAAAAAACCAGAGCTGAATCGAACCAAGTAAAACCAAACCAAAATTTAACGGTTTGGTTCGGTTCTATATTTGGTTCCGGTTTAGTTCTAAAGAAAAAAAAAACCGAGTGAATTTCGGTTCAGTTCAGTTTGGTTCTAAAAAAAACCCAAAACCTGGACCCCAACCGAACCAAAAAATTTACCCATCTATGAAAACATGACATATTCACTCTTTCACTTTCCTAACCCTATATTCTCATTCCGCCCCGCCCAAATATCACCCATTCCCAACGGGTGGCGGAGCAGTGGTGGCTCCTCCCTCATCTCCACCGTTGTGGCTCCTCTGACCGTTCATCTCCCTCATCTCTGGCTGCTTTGGAGAAAAAACCCTTGTGTAGGGTCGAATTACTCGTGGCCCTCCTCTTTGTTGCCTTGTCCACTCTCTCTGCCACCTACCCGGCCGACGTCTCTGCCCTATCAACCTTCAAGATACTCCAGTTGAAATCACCAGCGGGAGGCTGCTCCTTTAGTTGTTGTCCTTCGTCTTCTTCCTTGTGAGCTCTCTCCGTGTGTTGAGATCTGGTTGGCGGTGCTCTTCTTCATCAGTGTGAGTGAGGTCTAGTTTTTGACCAGGTCGTCGGAGCTGGATTTTTCAGTGGTGAGGGGGTATCCTACTTGATCCTGTGCTACTCGACTGCGAAATTGGATCTTTGGTTCGCTTTGAATGTGCTACTGTGGTTTTTGTCGAGATATGGGGGAGAGTTTTGTTGGTGGATGATGTGGTACGAGGTTCTGAATCCTCATTCTTCTAGAAAGTGGTTGCCTTTTTTGATAGATCTTTGAGTTATTTCAAATTACTTTGCCTTGTTGTCTCCTTCTCATGCAGTTTTATCTCTAGCAACAACAAAGGTTCAACTTTTTGTTTTTACTTAATTTTGGCTTGGATCTGATAGTTAGGATCAGGATTGTGTTTTGATTGGATTTTGTTTCGTTACTACTAATTACAGTGATGGTTATTTCTTTGCCTTCTTTTGTTGATCTATATTGTAGAATTTAGAGTTTTTTTTTTGTGAATTCAGCTGTAAAAAGTGATGAGTGATCTTCAAAAGAAGAAGTTCTAGTGCAATGGGAATGTAGAGAGAATTTTATTTGAGTGATTTTTTTTGTTATTTTCATGTATCTAATAATATTTGGCAGTCCAAATTCGGTGCTTGCTGATTATTTGTGCATAATTTGTTTATAAAACTTTGATTTAGTGCATAATTTGTTCATGAAATTTTTGTTCTTGGCTAATGATTGTTTATATTAAGCACTGGATTTTATTCATTCTAAGTAAAATATGAGCTTTGTATTTGTCTTGTTGACAATGGTCAAAGGGGAGACCGGGGCATCGGCGAGCTCAACGGAAACTTCGGTTCCAAAGCAGTTCTCGGTTCGGTTTCAGTTCCATTTCGGTTTCAACAAAATCGGTTCTTTATTTGGTTCGGTTTAGTTTTAAAATTTTGGTTCGGTTCTTATCAAAACTGACAGAACCGAACTGAAATGCAACCCTGTCACACCCCGGCGATGCCCGACCCGAGCCGAACCCGGTCCAGGGGCCGGTCAAGCGCGCGGGGGCGACGAAGTGAAAATTGAGAAAACGATCTAGCGGAAGACTTAACCCTAACCACAGGTGATTAAAAGCAACACGGAGTGCGCACAATCCTTTGAGCAAGAGTAAATAAAAGGGAAGAAAAAGGTGTTGCTTATCACAAAGTAAACAACAATCTCAAACCCACAAACTTAGTTAATTAAAGCCCACACCGGCTCAAAATAAGTCATAATCATCACAACTGTAGTATATGACAAATCCAAAATAAGAACCCTACACAAAGGTTCGAACATAAAGCATGAAAGAAACGATGATAAGTCACTCAACGATCTCCATCATCACACCCAAGCTACCTTTGACCTTTCCTCAAAGAGGCAATCCTGTCCGTCTGCATGTCGCACCACGCAGCCCCAAATCAAAACACAAAAGAGGGGTGAGTTTTAACACTCAGCAATGGTTTTTAATATCACTGTCAATGTAGAAAATACGATAGCTTAGAAATGAGATCGTTCAGATCAAAGATTTACATGGTGCATCACTTTCTGATCACACATTCATATCACCTAACACTGCATCATAATGCATAATTCAACCTGCATGGATGTATCTCTAGCATACATATTCCCACATGCATTCACATCATACCAATCCCGCATGGATGTATCTCTAACATACATATTCCCACATGCATAATATCATCACAACCTGCATGGATGTATCTCTAACATACATATTCCCACATGCATAATAGCATCACAACCTGCATGGATGTATCTCTAACATACATATTCCACATGCATAACATCAAAATCGACATGCATGGATGTATCTCTAACATACATATTCCCACATGCATAATGTCATCACAATCCACCTCCATCAAGGAGTAATCACACGTTAACGTTACACAGACGGGAGCATAGACAAGGCCACGAAGGCGTGTCAGGGTACAAAATTCTACACAAGAATTCAAGAAAGATCGGGGTTGTCAATCCCTAATACTGCTCGCCCTGGACGATCCTGACCAAGGATGTCCCATTCTCACACAGAGAATCTAGAGTAGGGGTGTTCGCCCAGGGACATCTCCTGCGGAGGGAAGAGCCTGAGTTCTCACACAGAGAACCCTAGAACACGTGGTAGCGGGGTGCACACGGCATACCACACTGGATTCTCAGGGTCCAGATGACACACATAATAACATTCTCACATATCAGCAAGACAAGTACATAACTCGTCCCCACATCATTCCATTAAACAAGACTCAACCCGGGGAGTGCACTCGTTCCACACAGGAACTTCAAATCGTTCCACACAGGAACTTCAAATCAAAATATGTCCTTTCGGACCAATCAACTTGCGATTAATCCACGACTGATAAACCCGGCACACAATTCCATCACATTGCATCTAATCGGTCAAATTCGATTAATCACGCTAAGGCCTCACTTGGAAATCCATTTTCATGATGCGTGCAGTATGGTATATGCATGGGCAAAGCATACATGAATCCTAATCATGATAAGTGCTCTCACCAGCCCCTAATGCATCATTCATAATCACGATATTAAGCTTCAACATCATCATTTAACCCCCACATGTGTGTGTGTGTAACTAGTAGAAGCCTTTCACATAATGCACATTAACATGCTTGAAAAATCAACTCACTACCACACTACACATGTGAATTTCTACCTAAACATGAATTCCAGCGGAAATCATAGTAGAAGAATCGTTGAAATCATAGTTAAATTCAAAACTCAACCACAAAGGCTAAACACCTATAACATCACTCATTTCATCATTGAGTCATGGCAATCACCAACATTCACACACCATTAATCACAATTTATCATGAGAAATCAGTCCAACAATGATTGTAGTCCTACTGAAAATATATGCTTATCCAAATGGAACCAACCGTTCATAATTTCAAGATAACGATTCCAACATCATGCCACAAAACATAAGTCATCCCACCATCTCTAAGCATATGTCTCAACTCTATAAACTCAATAGCATGCATTTCCAGTAGCCTAACATAGCTTAAAACACTCCACATTTATATAAAATTGGCAAGTTAAAGTGGAATCATCAAAATAGGCATCATACACACAACATACAATTTCCTGTGTAGCCGATCGATCGCCCTTCAGGCCGTTCGATCGGTTACACGCAAAAATCTGAAATTTTCAGTTCAGCCGATCGATCTCCCTGCAAGGCCGATCGATCGCCAACACGGCAGAACAGTCATCTTCTTCCTTTCGCAAATCCAAACCGAAACACCATAGATAACACTTCAAATCCACATCTAACACCCTAATCATCATCAAAAATCCTCCTTGACTTCCAGAATATCAAACCAAACCATAATAATGCAAAACCCTAAGAAATCGGGATTAAATAATTTCATTTTCTAATCTTACCATTAACACACTAAATCAAGCAAACCATTTCGAAATAAGCTAAAAATGAAGAGTTTTACCATGGATAAACAGAGATTTTGAAGACCCATTACCTCAGCACTTGATTAAGCTCGGATTGAAGAGTCACCCTTCTTGAAATCCTTGAAAACACAATGAGTTTGAATTAAACTCTAATAGAAATCGATTTACCCAAGAAATCCCTAATTAAACCTTAGATCTAGGGCTTGTTGGTAGTAAAAATCGAATTTTGAATGTTAGGGTTTGTAGTAAAACACAAATCAGTAGCTTTTGATGGTCAAAAACGAATTGAATCAAGGGGAAAATGGTAGATTTGGAAGAAATTAAGAGAAAAGTCATGGATTAGTGCTTAATTAGAGTAAGCTTACCTTAATCGGCTTCTAATTCGGGCCTAAGTGGGGATTAGGCCAGCCCTCCTTCCTTAGCCTATTCCCAAAAATAGAAATGGCTCAGGTTTGCCCTTTTATAGTAAGGGTTGGGGTAGGCATAGGTAAGTTTTGGGGTGTAAATATGAAAAGTAGGCTAAAAGTGGGTATTTTGCAAATTTAAGCACAATTTAAGCCTAATAAAATTCTGAAAATTTTTGTGGGACCTTAAGTATATGTCTAGGTTCATTTGACAGAAAAATAAAATTTTCGACGGTGGGGCCCACAGGGGTCCCGCCAAAACCCTAATTTTTGGAAAAATAGTGAAAATTTAAAAAAATCTCAAAAATTCACATTTGGTTTAAAATCACTCAAAACCACTAATTTTGAAGTTAATTTTGGTTAAAACTATCACAAACACTATTTATTTACGAAATCACCGGATAAGATCAGAAAACGCATAAATCTCACGATAACCCATAATTAAAGAAAACCAAAACCGGTTCAAAGATGAGGGTCCTTACAAACCCTATCTTTAACCCCCCTTATAGAGGGTGTTTACTCCTATACACTTAAATGTTGTTCCTTTTATTCCATATTAATTGTTAATGTTTAAGAAATCAATTTATTTGACTTTTTAGGCTACCTATTAACTTTTTTCACTCTAGCATCTAATTACTATGAAAATATAAATATAATTAAGAAAAATTTTCTTCTATATCTAGATAGTTAATATGAGATGAAAAGACTATAAATATATTCCACTTGATCCATTGTATAACTTGGTTAAGGTGTCCAGCCTAATTGAGTGAATAAGTAGGGTTAGTCCTCGATGATAGGTGAGGAGTAGAGTTGTCCTCAGCGAAGAAGTCAAGTCTTTTTCTATGTTTATGTTGACTAATAATTTATTTATCATTTATGTTCACTAATAATTTATTTATTATCTTTACTCACGAGCACTTTTAAAATAAGTATCCTATTTTTAAAAAGTCAAATATTTAAGTTACCTTATATCATTTATTTTTTTAAATTATCTTTTCTTTATTAATACATAAAAAAATTAATAAAATATATTTTAGAAAAAAAGTACATACAAAAATTACATAAAACAAAAAAAGAGTGCAACAAGCCTAAGACACTTATTTTAAAACAAATTAATTTTTAAATAAAGCATATATTTTCGAAAAGATTAATATTTAAATAAGACACTTTCAGAATGGATGGAGTAATAGTTTAAACGTATACAAATTATTTTCTATATCAATATTAAATTTAGAGTTATCTGTATGAAAAAATTTAACAGTAGAGCCAAAAGATCTTTGTATAAGAAACAGCACCCAGAGAACATATGTGGGCATGTGGGCCAACAAAAAAGACTTGTAATTTGATTTGGTGTGGGCTCAGTCTCGCAACCATAGAGGGATGTGGGCATGTAGGCCAAAAAAAACAGATTCGTAATTTGATTTGGCGTGGGCTCAGTCTCGCAAGTGAGATTAAGCCCTTCAAAAATAGGCGTATGCCGCTTTAGTGTGGCGTGCACACGGTATTCTTTAGTAAAAGGCGAAAGAATAGTTCGCTTTGTGCTCACCACACGGCTCCGTGCCATACCCCAGCCGTGTCCGTTCCCTTTTATAAGCCATCTCCTTAGAGTAGTTCTCCTCTTCTTGTCGATGTGGGACTTTCCTGAAACCCCCATGTCTCTCTGCCTCGCCAACTGTGGGCCAGAAATAGATGTAACCCCAAATCAAAGTTGTGGGCCGTTAGCCTCTTCGTAGTTAACAGGAGAGCCCATTTACGGCCCATAATCAGGCCCCCTCCAGACAAAAAGGCCGAAAAAAAAGCTGAAGTACGACGTAACAAAACCACTAGTAGACTCGATGTACTAAACTTTGCATGCCATCAATTACATTGAAATGAGGAGAAAGACTAGACAAGATGCAAAGCTTCTTGTTCCAACTGGTTGCTACTGCTTCAAGAGATATGCTCATCTATCTGCTCAAAATTTGAGCATAATCTAACAGGAAGATGCTCACAATCTTGGTGGGGTCTTGATTCTTTTCCGGTGTTGTATAGAACACGGATTTGTAGGTTATTCAGTCGTTGGGAAGCCATTAATTAGCAAGAAAGCTCAAATTTAAGAACTCTTAAAGCTAGTACATTCGTTCTTTAATGGCAATAAGTACAATTCTTCTTCCATACATTATTGTAAGAAGTGCAAGAAAATATAAGAGACACTACATTGGCAAAACATGACTATCTAGTTCAGGTGCTTGATTGATTTCCATTGGTCACAACTTGTTGCGTTTTTAACTGCCCAATATTCTTCTCCACGTCTAACTGGTCTGGTTCCTCTGCAGTTCCCTTCTTTCTTCTGTACATGAAATACAGCACGAGCTGGAGGAAACCCATTGGGCTACCCAAGAGGTTTGGAGTCTGGAATGAACCGAGTTAAGGCTCTGATCAGAAGATTGCTTTCAGATGACTAAGTACTTTGAATTTGTTAAGTTAAAAGCTTACTGCAAGGAAGATGTCACGTCCTAATAGTCCATATGCCATCCACAAAGAACTCGCCAGGAAGGAGAAGAATGACAGATAGAAGGGCATGAACTCAACACTCTTTGTTTCTATCACTTGCTTCTGCAGTCATTCCATTAATTTTAATAAGTTTGTAGCTGCGAAGTGAGTATGTGTCGTATGATATATATGCAAAACAATATTCTACTAGCATATCTTTTTTTTATCTATAATGAGGGGTGATCAGCAAGTGAACCTTCGCCGGCCTCTTCCCGTCGATCACCCGAAATCGATGGCGCACGTATTAGTGCACAAATTTGTCACAAAAATTAAATACTATGTGGAACTTGTGCGCTAATATCTGATCCGTCATCGACACAACCTTCACCAGCCGCTACGCTGGTTAAGGTTCAGTGCTTTTAGTGTCAGAGAAGATCATTTTTTTTTTCTTCTAAAAAGAAGGCACTGAACTCATCATCAACTTTTTTTCCTGTGTTGGATTTACTCTTTATGCGCTAGAATTCTCTTCTGGTGCCAAAAAACAGTAAAGCAAGGAGGTACGGAAAGATGAGAGGCGAGAGAAGAAGAGGGAGGACCTACCACAGCTACCAGTGGAGAGGCATACATGGATACTGAAGCAAATAGACCAATCGATCCAACGAGCACCTTCCGATGATGGTGATCATGAAGACCAAGTGAAGACACCAGTGCAGTAGATACAAACACCACAATTACCGGTATCATCAACAAAGAAACCAGCTTCTGCAGGAAGGTGATTCATCAGTTACTATTAAGCTAGTTCTTACATATCGTTTTCTATGTGATCCATGGAAACTGTCTTAAAAAGCTCTCATATATTCAAAACATATGTTACTTTGAGCTATTTAATCTCATCTGTGTCCAAAGTAGCTACACATGGTTTTTATTTATTTTTATTTCCTTTTGAATGACAAAGAAAGCATGTTTACGTACTAAAGATATAAATCCCAAACCTTGTTATAAATTGATTGGATAATGTAATGTTCTTTTGGAAATCACAGTACTGATAGCCAAATAACCATTGGCAATAGTTGCTACATCTCAAGGATATAATTATTCCACTTTCGTTTGATGTGAATTATGAGCTTTCAATATAGGGTATAAATTCCACTTATGCTCCCTAATCTTTGTCAAATTATACATTTAAAGAAAGGATTAAAGGAAGCAGAACCGATGATACGGATCAACCATTTCTTCCTTTCCTGCACTGCGCCAAAGATCTTGACAGAGACATTAATAGACTTTTACATAAGATAGAAATACCCATTTACCTTTTCTGCTGACACCTTGTTCAATTAACTAATATTTAAAAGAAAAAAGTGATAGTTGTAACATAATATAGGCTAGAAGAGTGCACTTTGACGAAGAAAACCTATCTCTATATTCTAGTTAAGTGAAGAAAGTGTCAACATAAGTGAACAAGGTCATTTTCATCTTTTGCAAATGGCTTTTAGCGGTTTGTTAACGTCTATAATTTTTAATATATAAAGAACTTTATGCTTAGTTTCCATAATAATATAGGGGTAATATTGTTAACTATAGCAGTCCCTGTGCAACAGCCTTCACAATTTGGTGCAATACTGCACTCTATGTCTTCATATACATGAGAAGGAACCTTCGTTCATTTGTGCATGCTGGCCTAGAGATGACATGCCACTTTCACCGTGACGTACTGACATAGTAATGTTTATTTGTGATACTATGGGTTGTCTACGACAAATTTAAATCCGCTAGTTACGCACACAAGATTCACATATATAAGTCAAAAAGAAAATCACATTGAAGAAACAAATGGGCCAAGTTTATGATTAAAGAAATTTTTTTTCGAAACAGACACAAATAGTAAACTCTGATAAGCAAACATTCAACTTTCCAAAACACTGCGCTTATGCGTAAAACGTAGATTTATGGCCATCCGCTACTGCCTTCAGATCCGCTGTGGAGCACTCACATGTGAGTGCTCCACAGCGGATCCAACGCCTCCGCTACTATGGTGAAGTCGCTCGTGACTGATGAAGCGGATTTTAGTTCGTCTATGACTGATCACTGACTGGCTGACTGCTATCAGCTAGTCCACACGTAAAACGTGCAAGCATGCTTGCATGGTGGAGTATAAGAGTTAGAAGCTTGCCTTTCCCGGAACTGAAGCGAACCACAAATAGATGACGATGAAAGAGAACTCCAGCAGAATCCCTATGCCGTTTATGGTGACAACTGGGAAGTTCTCCCATTTGATACTCACTACTGGCAAGCCATACCAAGTGTATAAAAGACAGTTCAACAAGGCAATGACATACGGCACACATGAAAACTCCTCCGTGCTCTTTTTCCTTATAACTCTCTTAAACGTTAATCTGAAACAAATGAAGCAGAATTCATCGTCATTCTGTTGATAATAAATCAGCCAAATGAACAAATGATGCTAAGTGTTGCTCATATTACATGGGTGCTGCATAGAGCAGCAAGGAGGCGGCATTTCCTGCAAAATAATCATAAAAAGTAACATTCTTAAACTGTTTTTTTTTTTAAGTTAAAACAAGAAATAGGCTAATTAAATATTTTTCTTTCTTCTTCACGAAAAAAAAAAGAAGCTACCCAGTACTCCAACTGCCAATCGAAGTGCATCTCCCATGGTTATAGCTCCTGATAGTACAATGGTTGGGAGGAGCTAATTGAGCCTGGAGTGGATTTGGTGGCTTGAAACCATTTCACAATATTGCATGGCTATAAATAAGCATAAGCGTATATGCCTTGCTACAGTACTGTACAACATGGAGGGCTAAGAAAGCGTGTACAACCTAATCTTGAGGACCCTAATGGCTAATTAAATTTAGCATCAGCATTGCACTTCCTAACCCAGCTGGTTTTTTAGTATAAATGTCTGGTTATTCCAGTAAGAAGACAGAAGGAGATGGAAAAGGCGCAAACACGCATGGCCTTCTTTTTGAGGTTATGGTTCTCTTGTGAGTGGAACAGATACAAGGCTTCCACTAATGGTCTCCACTTGGAAAAATACGTTTCATGAGCTGTTATTCCCCGATCAAAACCAGCCATGCGTGGCCCTTGCAACAGAAAGGAGAATCCCAGCATTAGGGAACCTAAAACATATGCTAAGAACACTCACCTGTTGAGGTTCTGAATTAATGATTCTACTGTTGAGTGCTGAGACTGTATTCTCCCAAGTGACCAGCCATTAAAATGATGAGAGATATAGTTCTTGGAGCTCATGTGCTCAATATAGAAAGTAGGGGGGACGTAGTAGTACTTGATGGAAAAATCCATTTGCCAAGAGATGATTTCAGCTTTGTTCTTTTGATGTCTTGAATACTCAATTTGTTGGTGCTATTCCATTTTGTTGCCTATGAATTATACCTGATCAGCTTATCAGGTTAGGGGTGCTGTTGCTTTATTCTCGCAGGATGCGATGTAGCTACATGTTAAAATATAAAATTGATATAAAAAAGGATGCGATGTAGTAGGTTCTACATGTTAGCATATAAAATTAATATAAAAGATTTTTCCTTTTTAATGGCTTTGATACTATGTAAAATAACTATGTTTTCCAAAAGCTCGAGTCGTTAGGAAGATAAAAAATTTTATATTGTCTATCAAGCGCAGCACATAGAACATAATTGGGGTATCAATGTTTCCAATGAGACTTAAACCTAGGACCTCTCATAACCTAGAGTTCTGATACTATATAAGATAACCAAGTTTCTCAACAGCTTAAATTGTTAGGAAGAAGACTAATATTTATTGAATTTTGTTTCTATTACAACCCCTGAACAATAGATTAAAGGGATAGAAGACTAATATTTATTGAATTTTGTTTCTATTACAACCCGTGAATAATAAATTAAAGGGATAGAAGACTAATATTTATTGAATTTTGTTTCTATTTCTATTACAAGACGTGTAAAAGTTTCATTATTTCAATAATGCATTGGTTATGTCCATGCACTACAACAAATTGCAATATGAGCGACACATATAAGTATTGCTAATAGTACCATAAGCGTCGCTAATGAGTATTAGCAACTCATAAAAAATGTCGATAAAAGTACAGTCGCTATTGCTTATTAGTATAACATTAACAACATATAAATAAACATCACTAAAAATATTATTATTAGCGACGCATATTAAGCGTCGCTAATACATTAATATTAGCGACGCTCATTAATATTAGTGATGCTTAGTGAAGCGTCGCTAATAGTTATTTATTAGTGACACTTAATATATGTCGCTAATGATAAATTTTTTTTAAAAAATAATAAATAAAATAATAAAAAATAAATTTCTAAAAAATAAAATAAATTTTTTTTCTATTAGCGACGCTTTTGTAAGCGTAGCTAATATGAAATAAAAAATAAAAAAACCATTAGCGACGCTTTTATAAACGTCACTAATGTAAAATAAAAATGAAAAAAATAACAAAGTCATTAGCGATGCTTTTATAAACGTCGTCAGTGACTTAATAAATTAATAAAAAAAACTCACCGGTAAAGCCACCGACGGGGGATCGGATCCGGTCTATTAACCGGAGGAGGGGGGGTGCGGAGAGGGGCCAGCAAGTGGGGGACCGAGCAGGGGGGAGAGGGGCCAAGTGGGAGAGGGAGGGGGACCGAGCCGGGGGCATCGGGGGAGGAGGGGGAGCAGCATGGGCGGAGGGAGGGGGGACCGAGCGGGGGGACCCGGGCGGCGGTGGGTCGTAGGTCGGCCGGAGCAGGTGGGGGTGGGGAACCGGGAGCAGAGGGGGAGGGGGAGCGGGGCGGGGGAGAGGGGCCAAGTGGGGGAGGGAGGGGGGATTGACCCGGGGGGCATCGGGGGAGGGGGAGCAACAGAGGCGAAGGGAGGGGGACCGAGAAGGGGGAGCGGAGAGAGGGGGGGACCGGGCGGCGGTGAGTCGGTTGGAGCAGGGTGGGGGTGGGGAACCGGAGCAGAGGGGAGGGGGAACGGGGCATGGTGAAGAAGGGGGAGGGGGACCGGAGGGGTCGGAGGGCGGCAGAAGACAGAGACCGTGGGCGGAGGGGAGCGCGGCGGCGGGCGGCTTGAGTAGGGGGAAGGGGGAGGGTGGGACGGAGTAGAGGGAGATGGGGGGGACGTGGGGAGGCGAGGCTGTGGTCTGCAACGGACGGAGGGGCTACACGGCGGTGGGCAACTGGAGCAAGGGGAGGGAGCAGGAGACCGGAGCAAAGGGGAAAAAGAAAGGAGGGGGTGGGGGCCAGAGGACAAGGCGCCGTGGACGGCGGCGGGAAGGCAGTGATGGCAGGGCGGCGATGCCGTGGTCGGCGGCAGGGGAAAAATGGGGGAGGTGCAGGGCTGGGGTGTTTAATAGGGAGCGCGCAAAATTTTGCCCGCGTACAAAATTTCCCCACGGGCGGAATTTCGCTAGATATTTGTAAAAAAAATAAAAATAAATTAGTGACGCTCACATTAAGCGTCGCTAATAATAGCCTTATTTGTGACATATAAGTTATATGTCGCTAATACATTGTTGTATTAGCGACATATACCTTATATGTCACGAATACTACTATTTTTTTTAAAAAAATTCATATCCCCTACCCTCTCTCTCCTCCCTCTTTCCTCTCTCTCCTCCTTCTCTCTCTCTTCCCTATCCTCTCTTCTCTCTCTCCTCCCTCTTCCTCTCCCTCTCTCTCTCTTCCCTCTCCTCTCTCTCCCCTCTCTCTCCTATCTACCTACACACTATCTCTCCTCTAGTTTCAAATTTTTAATATTTTTATTCTTTAAAATTAATTTTTAAAATAAAAAAATAATTAAAGAAAAATATTAGTAATGACGTATAAATATATACATCGCTATTAGTACATGTATTAGTAACGTATAGATATATACGTCGCTAATAAGTGTACTAATAGCGACATATACAGCTATACGTCACTATTAATATTTTATTTTAATTATTTTTTATTTTAAAAAATAAAAAAATTAATAAAATTTTTAAAAAATCAAAATAAAATTCCACACCCTCCATCTCTTCCCTCCCCTATCCCCTCTCTCTTCCCTCTCCTCTCCTCTCTCTCTCTTCCCTATCCTCTCTCTCTCCACCCTTTCTCTCTCCTCCCTCTCTCTCCTTCCTCTCTCTCTCTCTCCCCTCTCTCCTCTTTCTCCCCTCTCCTCACTCTCCCGATCTCTCTCTCCACCCTCTCTCTCCTCCCTCTCTCCTCTCTCTCACCCTCTCTCTTCCCTCCCCTCTCCTCTCTCTCTTCCCTCCCCTCTCTCTCCTATCTACTTACACACTATCTCTCCTCTAATTTCAAAATTTTAATATTTTTTATTCTTTAAAATTAATTTTTAAAATAATAAAAATAATTAAAGAAAAATACTAATAGCAACGTATAAATATATACGTTACTATTAGTGCACTTATTAGCGATGTATATATCTATACGTCACTAATACATGCACTAATAGCGACGTATATATGTCGCTATTAGTATTTTATTTTAATTATTTTTTTATTTTAAAAAATTAAAAAATAAATAAAATCTTTTAAAAAAATTAAAATAAAATTTTAATAAAAATAAGTATTAGCAATGCATGTGACTATGCGTCACTACTATCCAAGGGTAATAGCGACACATTTTACCATGTGTCGCTACTACTATTAGGTAGTAGCGACAGATAGTATATGCGTCACTATTAGTTCTTATTCTTTATTTTATTTTTAAATTGAGAATTATTAGCGACGTTTATTTTTAAATGTTGCTATTGTTGAAACTAATAGTGACATTTGTAAAAATACGTCGTTCATAGTTTTGATTTTTTTTAAAATAATTAAAATATATATCTTTTAGTAACGTTTATAAAAGCGTTGTTAATAATGTAAGTATTAGCGACATTTGCATTTATGCATCACTAATAGACTACAATTAGCGATGCTTAGTAGTATGCGTTGCTAATATTGATATTTTTTGTGATGATTTATTATATGTCGTTATTATCGCTTTTTAGCGATGCATAGTATCGCGACGCTTAGATAAGCATCGCTAATACCCAATTTTGTTGTAGTGATGGAATCTATTGTGACCGATATGGTACAGGGGGCGATACACCCCCACATGATTTTTGATACGTATCGGCAGTATCGTATCAATACGTATTGATACTCAAATAATTTATTATTATTATTATTATTATTATTTCAAATTATTTTTTTGGAAAAAAATTTTAATTTTTTTTCTTAAAATCAAAAACATAATTCAAATTCAACCTCTTTGACGGTTTAAAGATGACGATGTTCTTATTATATTAAGAATATTTTTAAAAAAATTATATGAGATCAAAATAGGTGGGCTTATATAATTTACAGTGCTCCACAATTATGCATTTACTTAAACATCTAACGTATGTGTTTCTCCATAATATTCATGTGACTTATATTAAATATCTTATTTGGTTCTAAAATAAACTATTTTCAGAGCACTTAATATGGGACAACTGGGATTAATAGTTTATACAGGATAGAGGGAGTAAAGTGCATGGTTCTAAAATAAACTAATTTTAGAGCACTTATATGAGTTGATACGGCCTTCTATTGCCTTATTATGCTCTAAATGAAATATTATAATGATATATTATTAGTTATAGTATTTTTTATGTATATCAAAGGGTTTATGACTGTTTCGGTGCGTACCAAGTGCATTATCAGTATGTACCCGTATCCATGATCATCAATATTGTCATCCTTATCGATACTGCCTTCCATGGTTATGTCATATAAGTAGTTTAGAATTGAACAAGAAGTAAAACATAGTAAACTCCATATAATTCTTTAGTAGCATTGTAAAAATTAGATAGAGAATGCAATAAACAAATAGAAATGATAAAATTACCTTCGTGCACTACAACAAATAGTACTATTTAAGCGTCACTAATGATTATTAACGACACTTAAAAAGTGTCGCTAAATGTGTCTATAAAACCGCAGTATGTCACGGACTACGTTCCGAACACCCCACCAACTTCCTTTTTACTTTACTTACATGTACTTTTCCTTATTTCCATGTATTTTCTTTATTTATGGTTTAGGGTGCCACTATGCTCGTACAAACATTTTAGCTGCCACTCCAGCCATATACAAAAAAAATCTCTTATGCTATATAGGGGGGAGTGAGTAGTTGTGTTGTTGGTCATAGTGTTGTTGCACCCATTGCTTGTAAACATGTTGATAGTAAATACATCCATTTTTCATGCTTGTTTTCATTCGTTTTTTTGCAATGCGACTCGCTTTCTGCCCCCTACCTTTTTTCTTTGCATGAGCGCCCACAAGTGATTTGCACAACGCATCTGTACAAGGCAAGCCATTCATCCCAAACAAAGACTTGCTTGGTGGGCCTTTAGCCTACAAGCACCGCACGGTCGGCGGCCCAAAGGCACATCCGTGACAAGTCGCTATTACTCATTAGCGACGCTTAACACCAAGTGTCACTAAAAGTATAATATTAGCAACGTTTATTTATGTGTTGCTAATTATTTTACTTTTGGGATGCATAATAAAGTGTCGCTAATAGTAAATTCTTAGCAATGCATAATTATAAGCGTCACTAATAATCGGTTATTGGTGACACTTTATTAAGCATCTCTAATATAAAAAAATTTAAAATAAAAATAAAAAATAGCTTAATTATTAGCAACACATAACTATAAACATTGCTAATAATTGGTTAGTAGTGACGCTTTGTTAAGCGTCGCTAATGTAAAAATATTTTTTAAAAATAGAAAACATCTTATTAGCGTCGCTAAAACAAATTTTAAAAAATAATAAAAAATAGTTTTCAGCGACGCTTATGGAAGGCGTCACTAATGATAAAAATATATTAAAAAAAGAATTTCATGTATTAGCGAAGCTTTGAAAAACATCGCTAATACGTCAAATTTTTTTAAAAAAATATAGAAAGGCTTTAGCGACACTTCGCTAAAGACTATTTTTTTTTAAAAAAACTCACCGGTGGCAGGCCTAGGGAATTCCGGGGAGCTGGAATCTAGCATATTGGCGGAACCTCTATTGGTGAGGTGGGGGGGGGCTTGGGAGAGGGGCTGGATTCCGACGGGGCGCCGGATTCCACCCCCGCCTCTCCTTGGGTCCCTCTTCCCCTCCTTTGAAAAACAGAGGAGGGGAAGGAGGGGGCAGACTTGGGGAGAGAGGGGGGTGCGGGACCAGAGGATAGCGGTGAGTTGAGTACGGCGGATTAGCGATGCTCGTGAATAACGTCGCTAATAGTATATGTATTTGCGATGCATATGCTTTAGTATCGTAATTAATTAATACTATTAGCGATGCTCTCATATGAGCGTCGCTAATAGCATATGTAATTGCAACACATATGCTTTAGCATTACAATTAATTAATATTATTAGTGACGCTCGTAGCTAATAACTCAAATTTATTTGTAAAATATATTTTCTCCACTCTCTCTCTCTCCTCTCCTACCTTTCTCTACCATCTCTTTCTCTTCACTCTCTCTCTATCGTCTCTCTCTTCACTCTCTCTCTAGCCTCTCTCTCTACCATCTCTCTCCTCTCTCTCTCTTTTGCTCTTTCTCTCTACCCTCTCTCTACGCTCTCTCACTTCACTCTCTCCCCTCTCTCTATGTACCCTCTCTCCTCTCTCTCTCTCTCCTCACTCTCTCTCCCCCTCTCTCTTTTTCTCTCTCTCCCTCTCCCTCTCTCTTCCCCTTTATCTCTTTTTCTCTCTCCCCCTATCTCTTACCTTAAATTTTTTAAAATAAAAAACTAGTAGTGAAGCATAACAGTATGCGTAACTACTACACCAGGTAGTAGCGACGCCTAACCATAAGCGTCGCTAATACCCTAAGGTAGTAGCGATGTATATCACTATGCGTCGCTACTAGCCAGAGGTAGTAGTGATGTAAACTTATATGCGTAGCTACTATAATTTTTTTATTTTTAAAAATTTTAAAAATAATTTATAATTAATTTTTTTTCTCTCTTTATCTCTCCTCTCCTTCTCTCATCTATCTCTCTCTCATCACCCTCTCTCTCTACCCTCTCTCCTCTCTTTCTCTCTCACCTCACTCTCTCTCCTCACCCTCTCTCTCCTCTCTCACCTTTCCTCTCCTCTCTCTCTATGCACTCTCTCTTATCTCTCTTTTATTATAAATTATATTTTAAAATTAATAAAAAAATATAAGAAATAAAATATATTATACATAAATGGTGAAAGTTTAATATATTATTGACACTACCTTTTATTGAAAACTTAATATTTATTTATTATATATAAATAGTAAATATTGAATAAAATATATTATATTTAATAAGTTTATTTAAAATTTATTTATTATATAATTATTTATTAAATAAAATTAATTAATAAAGCTATTAGCGATGCTACATTAAAAGCAACACTAATAATATAACTATTAGCGATGCTTGTAGAAAAGCATTGCTATTATTAATATTATTTGAGACGTTTTTGTAAAAGCGTCGCTAATAGTTCTAAAATTTTTTATTTTAAATTTGTAACTATTAGTGACGCTTTTGTTATGTGTCGCTAATATTGTAACTATTAGCGACTCTTTTTAACAAGTGTCAGTATTGTTAAAACTATTAGCAATGCTTAAGAAAAAACGTCGCTAATAGTTATAATTTTTTTATTTAAAATATATATCTTTTAGTGATGCTTGTTTAAAACGTCGCTAATAGTCATATATTAGCGACACTTATTAAAAAGAGTCACTAATATTTTTAATATGAGCAACTCTTTTTAATAAGTATCGCTGATATAAGACTATTAGCGACACTTAATACAAAGCATCACTAATAGTTAATTTTTTTATGATGTTTTTTTAGTGTCGTAAGTAGTAGTTTTTATCGACTCTTTTGTTTGCGTCGCTAATGATACATTTTGTTGTAGTGCTCATTAAGTCCTAGCTTAAGAAACTTTTTTGTAGCCCATCTTATGATCAAACTTTCTAATCCTTCACAGGATTTCAACATTAAATATGTGTTATTCCACCTATGACAAACATTTAATTGAAATTTTCTATATTTCTTACCATGCAATTTACACAAGTCTCTAAATTATTGTATTCTAGAGGGTAAAGAAATGATATATAACAAAATATTTTTAATTAATTGAATATGAGATTTAACTACATTTAAATTATATTGAATAACTAAATTTATTATGTGACATGTATATCTAATATGAAATGTAAGGGACTGTAGTGTACTAAGATTATTACAATGAGATATTAAAAGTTCTATAGCGTAATTATTATTAGAAGCATAATCTAAAGTAATTGACATAATTTTATCTTTAATGTTGTATTTATTTAAAACATAAATCCATGATTTTTTAATAATTGAAGCAGAATGAGGATATTCTATCATGTTAAAAGAAATTATTCTCTTAGTTAATCTCCATGCTTCATCAATAAAAGGTGTTGTGAGACATACATATCCAATATCTTTGTTACTAGTCCAAAATATCAAAAGTTTAAGAAATCTTACCTAGAATTGTAAGTAGAGTGTTCATAAGTTATACCTTGTACTCCTTGTGTAGTTTGAAAATATATTTCTTTAAAATGTTGTATGAGATTTTGTCGAAGGCCAGGTTGAGATCTTGCCTCACATTAATCTCGAACAATTCATCATCGGCAAAGGAGAAATGTTGTTCAGTGTAAAAAACGTACTTCACTAGCTCCCACTTATTTGTATCTTGATTAAAATTGAAAGTGCTAAGAGAGGTGGAAGAGGCATTCATGGTACTTAGTTGTGCTTGTTTGGGGTCCTTTGGTCTATGCATGGCAGAGCATGCTCTAGCATGTTGGAGAAGATGTCTGGTACCCCCTTCCTCGGTTCCAACGCTTAGAATTGCTTTGCAGTAATTGCATTCAGCTCTTAGAAGGAACATTTCAGGCTTGTTGGGGTTGTCTACCCTAACTTTCTTCATATGGCTCCACATGATGGAGGGTTGCCACTTTTTCCCCCTCAGCCACTAAAGGCATTGGAGGAATACTTCCTTCGTAGTTGACTTCATCCATTTTGGGAATTCCTCCTTTGGAAAATTTAGAGAATGCTTTATTGTCGGTTGGGGCAGCCGAGGAGGAGGAAGCATTAGAGTTGGATTGAGATGCTATTTTCTTTAAAACAAAAAAATAAAATAAAAAATGAAGCAAATTAAAGTAAAAAATAAATTATAAAATCAAAATTAATTACCTTGGACTTTTATGCTTGAGTTGCCCACTTGATGGAGGAGGAGGCTTGAAAATTGAGATCTTGTTCTTGAATCTTGAGGCTTGAGAGTATGAATGATTAATCTTAAATTTTAATTAAAAATAAAAATTAAAGTGATTGAGACCTTAAGAGTATGGAAGAGAGGAGAAAGAGAATCTTAGAGAGTAGACGCAAGGGTGAAGAGAAGGTTAAACTTCCCCTATTTATAGATTTTTAAATGTGACAATTATCCCTTCTACCTTTGAAAATGATTGTTATTTGAATATTAATAGGGTTTTAAATGACTTTTTGATGGGGGTGGCAATTTTGTAATCCCCCCACAAATATATTTTTATTTTTTTTAAAATATATTGGGGGGGACCCGACGACTTAATGTCTGGTCGGGCCTATGGGTGAGACCACCCAATTTTCTGTACTAGCAGGCTATGCAGTCAGTGACTAGAAAATGAGGGCCTAGCTCAGGGCCCGCACAAGGGGCTCGCACAAATGCCACCCCTAGCTAAATATACAAATATACCTAGTGGGATAACTAAACAAATACTATAAAATATTAATGTACGTGAATGCACTACATCTTCACATGATAAACAACTATTATATTCAATAGTAAACATTAATGCTATCAAACATAAGTGATATAAGCATATCAATCATAAATGCTTCCACATGATTTCAAATAAATACCGTGACCACACTTAGGAGTCGCTTGCTCTATAAACCATAAAGGTTCTCTATAACACGGTAATCATGTCTAAAAGTTCAATCATGCCTCACTAGACTATGAACTACTCACAATCGAACCTTAGTTCTTCTGAAGTTTGCCTGCTTTATCTACGCTATGAAGCTAAGACCCACAAGGGCTCCTAGACCCAAGTGGTTGAGATCTTAACTACATGATCATTAAAACCTTAAGTATTGCGATTTGCGGGACCAATCATCTTTTAATGTTCTAGTCCATTCGAATCTGATTCTTGGACCAAGGGAGCAGCTCTATATAACTCTCATCCTTAGAAAGCCGAAAGACTATGATCCTATTTCATACCAAACCCTTCCATTAAGTGGCTAAATGACTTACTTGAGGAGCCAACCAGACACTAGGATTATCTGTCCTTATACATCAATCATGGGTGAGATCCATTACACAGATTTTTACACACACAAGGTACACATACCAACACATCAACAAGTATATTATTATAAATACTCTTACATTAATATGCATTGAATATCATGCTATTATATCACACAATAATATCTTATAACACATAGCAATTCATGTTGAAGAATTACCCAAAACTGACTTATTGTCAGTAGATTCATTGATTTGTCAACCAAGTCACTGATGACCATCATGACCATTGACATGTCGAACTCTTAGCCGATAGTGTGTTCGCATAGTGCAACCTTCCTCATTGATGCCTCATCGACGTGTCAACCTTATTGCTGATGATGGATTGATTACTCATCAACGTAATGATGCAAGTCAGTGTTAGTTCTATCATCTCCTTCCTTTCATCGACAATGTTACTGATGTGTCGGCAGTCATGTTAATGATTGGGAAGGAACAATAAAGACTACCCCGACTTCCCCAAAACTATCCAAAAACATGATATGACATATATTTTCACATAATCATCTTCTAATGTTGTTACTTGTTAAACAATGAATCATATAATCAAATGATCATTAAACACAAAATTCACAATTCTCAACAAGCTCATGGAAAAATATCATAGAAAATCATCTTAAACATGCTTTCATGTTAAGAGAAGTCATAACTAAACTCCTACATGCATTTCTCATAGTAATTAAATTAGGAATCCAAACTTTTATTTAACCCCCAAAACAAGGTCTCCATAAATCCAGTCTTCTTCCCTCTGCTTCCGAACTTTGACACGCCCTAGTCCTTCACTTTTCTCCCAAATTTAGAGATTTCCGAGGATTTGGGTCAATGATTGTCAAATGTATTTATATGGGGAATAATTAAACGAATTCTGTGCATAACCACTTCTAAGATAATCCGCTCAAGAGCTGAACCAGCCAAAAACAAAATTAAAGCAATTGCAAACAAAGCAAAAGCTACACCAATATTTTTTTGTATTTTGATCATTTTTTAATTTTTTTTCAAAAAACATGTGAATTAAAAGACATAGAAACAAAGTAAAATGCGATAAAACTATAAAATATGTTGTCCAAAAGATCGAAATAATTAAATCATGAACATAAAGCTCAATCTCTTTACTTATAGATGACAAGCTCCTAGCTTTGCCTAGCGAACCTATCCTAATGCAATCTAAGGTGCTTTAAAACTAAAAAATATGTTGTTTAAAAGATCAAAAGAATTTTTTGACATTGTAAATAACATGTCGATCTCAGTGTCAATGTCCAACATAACACTGATGCACCCCTGTGTGTCAATATTGGTAATTATTCATCTTCCCCTAACCATTGACACCATCATTGACGTTTGATAATTGCATTGATCATCAGAGTAGAAGAACAAAAATTTCCATCCTAGTGCTCAAACCCCTTTTGAAAGAAAAACAACATTCCAACACAACCTCTATGTGCATAAAACTACAATTTCAACTATATGTGAACTCACATAATAAATCATGATTTAATCCACTATTTTTCAACCATGAACATAACACCATCTTATATAACATACTTCTATTCAAGATCATGGTTCAAACACTAATAATAACTCACACTTCCTAAAACATGCTCATTTTCAAGACTAGAGAATGCAATTGATTCAAGATTAGCAATCTAACATTTCTTCTCCCAGGCTTAGTTTCTCAAAATTCAGCTTCTTTCTCCCTTGTTCTTTGATTTTTGATATTCCTAGGTGTAAGGACTCTCATCTCTAAACCGGTTTTTGGTTTCCTTTAATTATTGGTTATCGTGAGACTTACTCATTTTCTGATTTATTTGGCGATTTTGTGAATAAATAGTATTTATGATGATTTTAACCAAAATCAACTTTAAGATTAGTAATTTTAAAACAAATGTGAATTTTTGGGATTTTTTTGAATTTTTACTATTTTTTTAAAAATTAGGGTTTTGGCGGGACCCCTGTAGGCCCCACTGTCAAAATTTCAGTTTTCAGGTCAAATGAACCTAGACATCTACCTAAGGTTATACAAAAATTTTCAGAATTTTATTAGGCTTAATTAGTGCTTAAATTTATAAAATACCCATTTTTAGCCTACTTTTCCTATTTACACCCCATAACTTACCCATACATACTCCAACCCTTACTATAAAAGGGCAAACCTGAGCCATTTCTATTTTTGGGAATAGGCTAAGGAGGGAGGTCTGGCGTAATCCCCAATTAGGCCCGAATTAGAAGCAGTTTAAGGTAAGCTTACTCTAATCAAGCATTAAACCCTACTTTCTTCTTAAGCTCTTCCAAATCTACCATTTTCCCCTTGTTTCAATTCGTTTTTGGATATCAAAAACTACTGATTTATGTTTTACTATAAACCCTAACATTCAAAATTCGATTTTTACTATCAACAAGCCCTAGATCTAAGATTTAATTAGGGATTTCTTGGGTAAATCGATTTCTCTTGGAATTTAATTCAAACTCAATGTGTTTTCAAGGATTTCAAGAAGGGTGACTCTCTAATCTGAGCTTAATCAAGTGTTAAGGTAATGGGTCTTCGAAATCTCAGTTTATCCATGGTAAAATTCTTAATTTTTGGCTTATTTCGAATGGAGTTGCTTGATTTGGTGTGTTAATGGTAAGATTAGAAAATAGAATTATTTAATCCCGATTTCTTAGGGTTTTGCATTATTATGATATGGTTTAACATTCTGGAAGTCAAGAAGGACTTTTGATGATGATTAGGGTGTTAGATGTGGATTTGAAGTGTTATCAATGGTGTTTCGGTTTGGATTTGCGAAAGGAAGAAGATGATTCAGTTATGCCTTGTTGGCATTCGAACGGCCCTTCTGGGCATTCGAACGGCAACACTGTCGGAACGATAGTTTTCCAGTTCAGCCAATCGAACGCCTGCTGGGCGTTTGAACGGCCAAACTGTGAATTTCAAATTTTTACATTTAACCGATCGAACGGCCTCAAGGGCGTTCGAACGACTACAAGCATAATTGTATTCTAATGCATGATGTTTATTTCGATGATTTCACTTTAGCTTGCCAATTTCATATGAATGTGGAGTGTTTTAAGCTATATTATGCTACTGGAAAGGTATGCTATTGAGGTTATAAAGTTGGAATATATGATTAGAGATTTGTGGAATGACTTATGTTTTGTGGCATAATGTTGGAATTGTCATCTTGAAATTGTGAATGGTTGACTCCCTATGGTTAAGCATATTTTCAATAGGACTACAACCTATTGTTGGACTGATTTGTCATGATAGATTGTGATTAGTTGGTGTGTGAATGTTGGTGAATGCCATGACTCAAGGATGAAATGAATGATTTTATATGTGTTTAGCCTTTGTGGTTGAGATTTGAATTGAGATACGATTTCAACGATTCTTCTTCTATGATTTCTATTGGAATTCATGTTTAGATGGAAATTTCATGTGCAGTGTAGTAGTAAGTTAATTTCAAGTATGTTGAAATGCATTGAGTGAAGTATTTCTACCGGGCTGATGAGGGCACTTATCATGGATTAGGATTCATGTATGCCTTGCCCACGTATGTACCATGCTGCATGCATCATGAAAATGGATTTTTAATTGAGGCTTCATCGAGGTTAATCGAATTTGACCGATTGGATGCAATGTGGTAAAATTGTGTGCCGGATTGATCGGTCGTGGATTAATCGTAAGTTGATTGGTCTGAAAGGACATGTTTTGATTTGAGTTCCTGTGTGGAACGAGTGCACTCCCCGGGTTGAGTCTAATTAAATGGGATTATGTGGGGAAGAGTTGTGTACTTGTCTTGCGGATTGCAAGAATGTTATTATGAGTGTCATCTGGACCCTGAAAATCCAGTGTGGTATGCCGTGTGCACCCCGCTACCACGTGTTCTAGCGTTCTCTATGTGAGAACTTGGGCTCTTCCCTCCGCATAAGATGTCCCTGGGCGAACACCCCTGCTCTAGATTCTTTGTGTGAGAATGGGATATCCTTGGCCAGGATCGTCCAGGGCGAGCAATATTAGGGATTGACAACCCCAAACTTTCTTTAATTCCTGTGTAGAATTTTGGACTATGACACGCCCTCGTGGCCTTGTCTATGTTCCCGTCTGTGTGACACCAAATTTGTGATTTCTCCCTGATGGAGGTTGTTATGATAAAATGCATGTGGGAATATGTATGTTAGAGATACATCCATGCAGGTTGATTATGATATAATGCATGTGGGAATATGTATGTTAGAGATACATCCATGTAGGTTGATTATGGTATAATGCATGTGGGAATATGTATGTTAGAGATACATCCATGCAGATGTATGTTAGAGATACATCCATGTAGGTTGATTATGGTATAATGCATGTGGGAATATGTATGTTAGAGATACATCCATGCAGGTTGATTTTGATATAATGCATGTGAGAATATGTATGTTAGAGATACATCCATGCAGGTTGATTTTGATATAATACATGTGGGAATATGTATGTTAAAGATACATCCATGCAGTTTGATTTTGATATAATGCATGTGGGAATATGTATATTAGAGATACATCCATGCAGGTTGTTATGATATTAATGTATGTGGGAATATGTATGTTAGAGATACACTCATGCAGGTTGATTATGCACCATGATGCAGTGTTAGGTGATATGTATGTGTTATCAGAAAATGATGCATCATGTAAATCTTTGATCTAAATGACTATATTGCTATGCTATTGTATTTTCAAATGTTGTTAGTGATATTAAAAACCATTGCTGAGTTTGTTAAACTCACCCCTCTTTCTTGTATTTTGATTTGGGGCTGTGTGGTGCGACACGCAGACAGACAGGATCTCCTCTTTGAGGAAAGGTCGGAGATGGCTTGGATGTGATCATGGAGATCGTTGTGTGACTTATTTTCTTTGGTTTTATGCTTTATGTTAGAACCTTTGAGTAGGGTTCTTTGTTTTGGATTTATGTCACATTTTACAGTTGTGATGCTTATGACTTATTTTGAGCCGGTGTGGGCTTTACTTAACTAAGCATGTGGGTTTGAAATTAGTTGTTTACTTTGTTATAAGCAACACTCTTTCTTTCCTTCTTATTTACTCTTGCTCAAAGGATTGTGCGTACTCCATATTTCTGTTAATCGCCCGTGGTTAGGGTTAAGTCTTCCGCTAGATCGTTTCTAAATTTTCCCTTCGTCGCCCCCGCACACTTGACCGGCCCTTAGACCGGGTTTGGCTCGGGTCGGGCATCGCCAGGGCGTGACACTAGGTCTCCCTTATTGACTAGAATTGGATTTTTGAAGATTTAATTGTAAGGTCCCTGATTTTTCTACGATTTTTTGGGATTTTTTTGCTATTTTTCTAGTCATTTTCAGCGGGAAAATGTGACACTATGGCATATTCATATTTATGTATATTTACCCCATATTTATACCCATAGAGTCGGGTGTGGGGCTTAGTCGCAGGCCCTGGGCCTCGCTGCGTGCTTATAGCGCGAATTTTGGAGCTATAACGCGTAATCGGTAGGTGAACGCGTGTTAGGGACATAGATGTAAAAATTAAAAAGATGAATAGTAAAATGACGGCTTTTTAAGCCGATCACAGTAAGTTTTTCCAGAATACTTAGAGATGACATCCAGAGAGGAGAAGAGAAAACCCGAGCTCATTTTCGGTTGCTCCGTTCTCCCTCCTTTGTCGTCGGATCTGGCGGTTCTTGTCAGGATCTGCTTTGCCTCACTGCCACGAGTCCGTAGGTACCGGCTAGAGCCGTCACCATGCTTTCTTCGCTCGATGGTGAGCTACCGGCACTTTGGTTGAGTTTTATTCCCATTTTCCATCTCATTGTCCGTGGGATTTTTTTTGAGATGCCGGTGTTTCTGGTCGTCGTCTGGCCATGAGACGGACTTCGTCCAGCCTACCTCTACCCAGTGTCGGTAGGGGGTTACCGTTTTGACCCCGCTTCGCCCTATTGTATTACTCCGCCCAATTAGATGCTTTGGGTGCGTCTTGGGTCGTTACTATTGGCGAGTTGTGTGCCATCTAGCCATCATGGGCTCTGCTCCGGCTCGGCGTCAGTGAGGGTCAGCCCCACTTGGCCCGATTATTCTTCCGCTCAGAATGGGCCGGTTGTCATTGCCCTATACCGTGCGAGATTCATAGCCGCCCGCACTATGGGTTTTGGTTGTGGGTGGCTATCGGCAATGTCGCCGCTTTGATTGGCCACAGCTAGGGCCTTAGCCCTGTTGGCCTTTTGTGGGCCTTGGGTCGCCTCCTTTCAGCCCTATCCCCCACCCCTTTGGGTCGCGTGTGCATGTGGCCACGCGTGTGCTTTTGGGCTTAGGCACCGCTTTTGCGCCTCCCGATTATCGAATGGCTTTGCCACAGAGTGGAGTTGACACATAGCCCTCCTCCACCTCTCCTCTGTCCTCGAGTGTTGCCCCACGCTCTCCGCCCATATGTGGGCCTTGTTGACATGAAATTGTCGCCGTTGGGTGCTGTCCATGGCCGATTTTGATGTCTTGCGGCCGGCCGAGTACGTCTTAGCCACCGGCCGATCTTCAGTGAGTACACCATCGACTTTTGGTCGCTCCGCCACATATGTTGGCATGACATTTCTCCCAGCTGCCCTTGTGTGCCGCCGTGGATTGCGGATATTGTCGCATTGATTTCTGACACCCCGTTTGGCCGTGATTGTTTCCGGCACATCCTAAAACCCTCGGGACAACAACTCTCTCATCCAGGCAATGGTTTTTGACTGCCAACTCCGCTGCCGACGCCGCCACCGTTGTGTGCTCGCTATCAAATGTCATAATTACGAGGTAGGGGAGCTTTGAACTCGTAATTTTATGATAGCATGCTTTGAATGAGTAGCAGCATGCTAGGATTGTATGATTCTATGCTCTGGATGTTAAGTAAGGACCCGATTGTATGATGTTCATGTAATTATGATTATATGGTATGTTGAAATGCATATGACATGCATGTTGACTGTAATTATGTTGGACGTAAGTATGTGCTAGTGATGGCTAGCGTGTTTGTTGGTAAGTTTCGTATGTTGATGAGCATGTGCTAGTGATGGCTAGTGTGTTTGTTGGTAAGCTACGTGTATGGATGTGTATGCATGTGCTGGTGATGGCTAGTGTGCATGTTTGAAGTATGTTTGGATTATGCATGTGCTAGTTATGGCTAGCATGCATGTTTGGAGTATGTATGGATTATGCATGTGCTGGCGATGGCTAGCGTGTATGTTTGATGTATGTATGCATGTGCTAGTGATGGCTAGCGTGTATGTTTGATGTATGTATAAATGTGTATGTATGCACTAGTGATGGCTAGTGAGCATGTTTGTAAGTTATGTATGTATGACAGTATATGTATGTTATACATATATGTGATAGACATACATATGTATGATGACTATTGCCTATGCTATGGATATGTGTATGGGTATGCGGGCAGAGGTATGGGTGATGGACAGTAAGAGGTGACAAAGGTTTTGTCTGGATTTGGATATGGATGTGTAAGCGTATGACGGATGACAGAGGATATGGGTATGATGGGTGAGGTTTGTCCAACAATAAGAGTGTGCATAATTGTACAAACATAACGTACAAATTATGAAGTGAAAAGTAAGCATAATAAGTGAGATATAAGTAAGAGGGTGACAACTGGGTTGGCTCTGAGGAGCTTCAGTTGATTATGTCAGTGTAAGATGATTTGGCCATAAGATGGATGGAGAGGTATGTAAGGCTATAAGGGTCTAATGTACGATGTGTTATGATCATGATGTGGATGGATTAAGTGAAGTTTGTTGCCCCGACGAACTTGGGTTTCGGATCGGGCTCAACTTCGGTTTGATCAGTGGAGCACGGTATGCTTGAGTGCTTGTGTGGCATAATTGTACCGCATAATTTACTTAATTCAAACTTGAATTATAAGCACAACTAATGATAGCGTTGTGAGTTTAAGACTTGAGGGTTCGACAGATTAAGTTCCGTGTTTAAGCTAGTCGATAATGAGTCAGCTGAGTATTTCTCATGTCTTTCCATGGTGTTTATCCTGCGGGATGTTGTCTATGTACTGTATAGAGCACCAGACATCTGATGCTCTGCTGAGAGCGACGTATGTTTCTGATTTGGTCTGCGTGCTGTATAAGCCCAGACATTTGATGCTCTGTTGAGAGCGATGTACGTTTCCAACTTTGTCTGTGTGTTGTATGAAGCCCAGATGTCTGATGCTCTGTTGAGAGCGACATATGTTTTCGATTTGGTCTGCATGCTGTATAAGCCCAGACGTTGATGCTCTGTTGAGAACGTTGTATGATTCCTCCCAAGAGTGGCACTGTATGTTTCTGCCCAAGTGGCACTGTATGTTTTCTGCCCAAGAGTGGCAATGGCACTATAAGACCCATTATGGTGGGCAATTCTATGGCACTATAAGACCCATTATGGTGGGCAACTGTATGACCCCTTATGTGTGGGTGTTTATGTTTGCGCGCTCAGGTAAGTAGTATCATGGATCTACTCTTACCTGTTTGATCCAGTGCCCCATGAGCATTGGTGCGCCTTACCTTCAAAAAAGTCCATGGCGTCTAGTCACTCCCCGGTGGTTAAGGTGTTGCCCCAGTGACATTCTTTTCTATTTCGATGCTGGAGCTTATTAGTTATAATGAGCTTCAGTGGTCGTTGATATGTGTACGATTATGAGTATGAGTACGACTATATGAGTATGAGCACGACTGTAAGAGTAAGAGTATGAGTACGACTGTAAGAGTATGTGTATGAGCACGATTGTAAGAATATAAGTATGTTTACGACTATAAGAGTATGTGTATGAGTACGATTGTGAGAGTATGTTTCTGAGTAAGATAGTAAGTGTATGATTACGAGTATGATTGTACGAGTAAGGTCGTACAAATATGTGTAAGCTGTATGAGTGAGCATATGATTGTATGAGTAAGGTCGTACAAGTATGCATATGTTGTATGAGTAAGCGTACACTGGTACGAGTAAGTTTGTAAGACCCTGGATAAGGGTGCTTGTGTAAGTTTGATTTGATGGTATGATTTTGGCACGATGGTGCATTTGGTATGATTTTGGCATGATGGTGCATTTGGTATGACTTTGGCACGATGATGTACTTGGTATGTTTGTATGTGTATGAGCATGATATTGATATGCCTATCTGCTTCATGTTTGAGTTGCATGAACGCATGTATTTATGAACTTAGTGAGTTCACTATCTTGGTTTCCCCTACTAGGTATTTTCTTATTGAGTATGAAAATACTCATTACCCTACTTTTAGCCCTATTGTACGGGAGGTTTTGCAGGTGGTGCGGAGAGCTCCTGGAGATGGATGCTCATTTCAGTGGTGGATTGATTTCCGTTGACTCAGGTATATGCCTCACTCACTGCGAGTTTATTTGTGCCACGATCCGATGTATTGGGTGAGATGAGACATTAAGATGCTTATATTCTAGACTTTCGGTTGGATTAGATTGTGGACTGTTATGGGACTTGCACTCAGGGATGTCTGGGAGGGATTTGTATTTAAAGTCTATGATCATAGCAATTTATTCGTACATGTGTTTTCGAGTAGTGCCTGATGATATTTGCTTTGGCCGTACGATGTTTGATCGTATGATGAAAATATTTAGATGGAAAATAGATGTTTAGTGTTTTAAATTATAAACTGTTTTATCAGGTTTTGATTTCGTCATTTTTCCTTTGATTTACAGACGTTATATTGCAAAAAAATTTCATGAATTTTAAGGAAAATGTATGAAAAATTTTGGGCGTTACATTAATGGACTTAGAGCATCAAAAGGTATTTATATGAGGGAGGAATAACCGAATCCGACATGCAACCTTTTATTTCAGTTGGTTTTTATCCCCATCAAATCTGATACATAACCAATACATCATTGGCTCTACCGATGAGAACATGAAATTCATTGGTGTTTTTGCCAATGCATCGCTGCCTGCCGACAATACGATTCACACTCACCAATGCAATCACCAACACATTGGTGATGACGCTGATGGTTTATCCAAAAGAAATTTAAAATTCATTCTAATCCCAATTTTTTAATTTGTAAAAAAATACATCTAAATTTAGAGATGTCACAATTAAACTCACATGTAAGGTTGAAATTGAGCTAGGCCAAGGTGGGCCGGAGCTGGGCCCTGGCCCAACCCTAACCTAGGTGAGCATTTCAAAAGTTTGGCCCTAGCCCGACCCTAAAAAGGCTCAGGCTGGCCATGATTTTTATTCTTTTTTGTATTTTTTGGAAAAAATAAATTTCTAATAAAAAGTCTATGACCTTTAAGTAGGGTCCTACTAATTAACCCCATAAAGTAAAAAATCATAAACCTTTAGCCTTTGGGCACAAGATCCTTCACAACCAATTATGATAACGTACAAGCTTGAATTCTTTTAAACTTCCTTAAAATATACAACTTTCACCCTTCCTCATACCCTTCTAAACTTAAAAATATTTTTTTTGTACTTAAGAACGGGTTGAATGGGTATGCAGGCTTTTTGCCCTAAATAGTGGTCCAACCCTATTTAAAGTGGGCCAGAAAATTTAAGCCATAACCCTCATTTTTATTGGTCAGGTAGGGGAAGGCCGGAGGGCCGTCCCTTAAAAGTTTCACCCCTACTCACATGTGCTCTATATAGAATTGCCATGAAAGGGCTTTAAACACAAGAGCATTTCAAATGAGTCAAAATAGCATTGAAAGGGGAACTTCTTTGTCATGCATTTCTTTTTCCTTCCCTTTCTCCTATCTATGTACATATATGTGGTTGTATACATGGTTATTTTCTTTCCTTTTCTAAGTAGGGGTGTTAGTGAGCCGAACCGAGTTAGAGTATTAGTGTGGCTTTGCTTGAGCTCAATTTTTGAATTGATAGCTTGAGCTGGAATAAGGATCAAACCTCTGAGCTCAAATTTGACTTGAGTAGGATACTAAGGCTCAACTTGAACTCAAGATTGACACTGCTATGTAAGAAAATTGGGCCTAGGCTTGACATGAGCTCGAATCCAACTTTTTTTTTTTGCAATAATATCTTAATTAATATAGATTATGTATCATGATTTGTAATTTACATTCAAATTGAACCTCAAGCCAAATTTGGGTACCGTTAGAGTCAAGTTGAGTTGTGTTTGAACTTGACTTAATTCAAGCTCGATTCGAATTGGAATCGAAATTGGTCGAAGCTGACTTAACTAGACTCATTAACACTCCTAATGATAGGTACCTCAATTTTTTTTAGTGGAAGGATAACTAACTCATTTTTCCGGGGAAACCTGATAAAATTTAGGCCACATGACAAAAAATTAGACTAGGCCTAGAGGCCAATTTTTGTATCACTGCTTAGAGGTCACAGCTCAACTCACAGGACAACCATAATAGTGGTGTTCATGGAAGCAGTTTTACGCTGGAACTGGCAAGATATTATGCTAAAACTTGTAATATTCAAATAAAAATCGTAAAATTCTCGCCTGATGATTGTTCGTTTGATGTGAGATTTGGAGATATTAAAGACTATTCAGCAAAATTCAGAGAATATTGTGACAATGATGAGAAGTGAAATGCTAGGATCTAAAAACTAATGAAAGCAAATCAAGTGTCTCCGAATAGTTTTCTTTATCTACAAGTCTCAGCTCCCCATTGCTTTAGCTTCGGCGCCCCTTACCTTTCATTCTATTTGTTAGTTGTTGCAGGAAGAGTCCATTATCTTCAGATTTAATGGACATAGCAATTGAAGGCCAAGCCTCATTGCAAGAAGTTTGCATCATTAGGCTTATGTACTTCCTCTTTTTGTTTTAATACATTTTTTACCTCTAAAAGAGTGTAATACATTTTAATAAAACAGGAAAAAAAAGAGAAAACTCAATGGTTGCACTTTACATTATGATGATATTGGCTATACAAATAAATCTAATATCAACATGTATATTGCCGTATACATTTTGAGCGTACTCAATCTTTTACATTACATCATGTATGTATGTACTACTATGAAGTACTTTCTCTGTCCCATACTAATTGTCTGGATTAGTAAAACAAAATGAACTAGATTTGTAATGTAGTTCATTCTGGTTTTCTATTCCAGACAATTAGTATGGGATGGAGGGAATATAGGGTACGGATGGACGGAGGGAGTATATGGTACAGATCTGTCATATGTAAGACAGATGTCAGGAGGATCGTGGTGAAGTAGCCAGTATTGAGAGTATACAGTAAATATATTGAGATCAAACAACATATCTTCGAAGATAATCCACTCTTGCTGGATGCTTCAGCTTCATGAATGCTTTAACTTCATATTTCCGGACCATCTCCCTGGATATACTCAAGTTACCGGCTATCTCTCCCAGTGTTCTGTCACCTTTTCCATCTAGCCCATATCTCTGTCTGATTACCAAGCTCTCCTTCGGCTTCAGCGAGTCAAGCTGGAGAAACATCATAGAAGTGAGCAACTTCAATTTTCTATCAAACAAGTCAACTAAATATAAAAAGAAAGAGAAGTCAAGGAGTATATGTTTAGAACTGGTTGAAGAATTAATACTACCTGTGAATAAAAAGCTTAACTGTAAGTGGAGAGAAATAATTTGAGCAAAAGGTGCATCCATTAGAATCAACTCTAGGCTGTTTTTTTTTTGTGGTTTTTGGAAACTAATCAGAATAGTGCAGTTGTTCATCTATAAGCGAGGTTTGTGAACTCAAGTGTGGGCTTCATTCATTTAATTGGTTATGAAGTTGGATGAAGTACTAACCACATCATCAATCGCAAGCCTCATGAGAGCAGGTTGCCTCCGACTATCACCTTCGACCCCGTCAATATCAGTAACACCCTTGACGAACTCTTCCTGTGTGATTGAGTGTTTGGCATTGAGAGACAGAACAGACTTGGATGCCTTCATTACATCATAATATCTTTCAGGCGAAATTTCTACTTTGGCGATGATCTCGTCATTGGTTGGCAACCTGCCAAGCTCAAATAATAACTCTAGCCTGGCCTTTTGAATTTGCATTCTTATCTGCATGAATAGGATAGTTATTAGAAAATACAGGTTGGTAATGTCTTCTAGTAAACTAATTTCATGTTTTACGGCTATTTGAAATGGTCTAGATACCTAGAGAATGACACTAATAATCAATGTGGCTATCTTTATGCCTAGCGTTGAGCTTTTCATAAGCAGGATCCTTAGCTTAGGCCTTTCAGCTTACAGAGAGCAATAGAAGAAGATAATGGCTTTACTTAACTATGCCATCCAAAAAGCTTTAGCTGATTTGGATGAGACTAATCATTTATCTCAACAATACACATAGAAGATTCAAGAGCAGCTCATACCGATTCCAAGCCAAATGGAACACGAGTGAAGCTTGAAAGTGTCATTGATCGCATTATAGAATGTCGTATCCAAAACATTCCATAGGTGGATAATCGGAGACCACGCTTCGGTTCAAAGCGGTCGATGGCAGTGATAAGACCCTTAGCACCCGCCTGACAGAGATCGTCGAATTTGTGGCCACTTGCAAGTTCTTGGTAATATTTGTTGATCACGTATAAAACTAGTCGTAGATTGTGCTGCATCAATTACAAATAATAAGCCCTGTACTAAGTTCAGAATGTACTTAAAACTCAGAACGATGAAAACTCTTTTAGTGGAAACATAACATGTATAATTGAAACCCAAAAAATAATGCAAGCAAGTCCTTCGGTTACAAAGAAGTTAAGGCAGAACAGAGATTATAGTAACATTGATGATGTTAATGGGTTGATGAAGGTTTATTTGTGCAAAGCACATACACCAAACAGATACCGAACATAATTTGAAAGAAGAAGAGACAGAGGGATCACCTTAACTAGTTTGTTTCTTGCAGCTCGACCAACTTCAATGTGGCTTCTGACTTCTTGCACAGTCATATTTGTTGCTTCTGCTAGTTCACCATCGGTGGGTTCTCTTCCTAAATCAACCTGCAAATTGTCCGTCACAAGAAGCAGTGCCTGGAATTACGAAAGGAGAGTCAAGCATAGTAAGTAGCCAGAAAGATTTTATTTCATATGTTCACCATGGACACAAGAAGAGAGTTATCAAAAGCTTGAAGGTAATGGATGTAGTTAATAATGTGAAAAGAAGGAAATAGTTACCTTCATAGGCTGCATCAGACTAAATAGCCAAGTATGATCAGACGAAGGAAGTACGGCTGGTATCTTCATCTTCTTCCAATCCATGCTGACTAAATCAGTTGAGACCGAGTAGTCTCTAACAAGCCTGTCCACATCTCTGCTATTCACTCCAATATTTTTCCTCTTAGACTTTAGCCCCACAATCTCTTTCTCATCATTCTTTTTCAAGGAAATCCTCTTCTCAAGGCTCAAACGCTTAGGCTTTCTCCTCTGGCTTCTGACAATATAGCATGTACCCCCCTCTTCGTGTGAATTTTCTTGATCACTTCCCTTCTTCATTCTCCGTAATCCTCTTCTGCCCCTCTTGGAGACATCCACATTGGAAACTTCAGGTGGACTGAGCTTATAGATGTTTTCCAGCTTGGCTGCGGCTTCATTGTAATCCAATTCAACAGCACAAGGAGAAGCTGCATCAGTAAATACTGCCTTGGCTCTTTTGTTGGTCCTGGTGGCTCTTGTCAGTCTCTTTGGATGGTCAGTCGGTGAGTCTGTAGGTAGAGAAACAGGCTCCTGTGGAGCCACCAGAGTTGAATTCTTGCTTGTGCCATTTTTGAAAGCCACAAGTATTGGCCTTCTAACTGTAGTATAGTAAGTTGTTGATCTTTTGCTAGTTCCTAATGGAGCCCGAATGACCGAACTTGAGACAGTCACAACGCCCATGCCAAGTGCTCTAATCAGAAGCTGAGGTGACTAGAAGTTAGGATTTCCAGTAGATTCAAATCCTGCAGAGACCAATTCTGCCTTGAATCATGATATGTTGTAAGACAGGAGATCAGGAGAGGGAAAGTAGTCATTGTCGTCATTTTTGATATAATATAATTAGTCCCATTCCCTAACAACTTGAGCAATTAAGTGAAGCAGTTAATGAACAGCAGAAGGTGTTGATTCAAGTCCATAGTTAAGAGCTTGAACTTTTAGGTAATGCGGTTAACTAGCATGGAATATCAATTATTATTATCATCATCACCATGATCATCATCATTCGTGATGCTAAGAATAAATAAATAAATGAATAAATATTGGGTCTTTGAATATGAAAGAGATTATTATAAACAAGAAAATCATTTGCCATCCGAAACATATTTTATTTTTCACGCTTTTCTCTCACAAAAAAAAATCAGCTTCACACTTCTCTCTGTCCAGCCATCAAATTTTGCTTGATCCAATACGGTTTCTTTTAGAAGGCCAAATAAATAACTCTTTTCGAAAAACACTTTCAAAAAGTTCACATAACAAAGTATTTAACAATTTCTTAAACTTATCTGCTGCTCATAATTCTTGCAGCTGAAATTACTGGGAGCTCAAGAACAAATTTATGGCTGATCCAGTCCTGTTTTTGGCAGCTCACATAGCGCCGTTTCAATGCCATTCGCAGTGCAGCCCCTCACCAGTGAAATCAAAAAGAAAAACTATAAAGTGGGCTGATCAAAACCCATAATTATTACTAATTCCATACACTGCTAGACTGCCCAAACATAAACAAGAGAGTGATTTGAATGAATTTGCAATAAGTTGTGCATAAAAATTTGGGACTAATCTAATCTCCAAACTCTTAATAAAAGACAGAAGAATACTTTTAAAAGCTTCTAGAGATCAGAAAGACATTCATACCAGTCCTCGCCTGATCTGGGTCCTTGGGCAGCTTCCTTCAAGTAAGAAGAACTTTCTGAGTATGCAAAGGAATGTGGGAGTAAGAAGGAACGCAAATTGCCACGCATGAGCTCAAGGAACGTGGAGGCCAAGCGGCCAACAGTTCAAGTTACAGAGAGGTGGAGAAGAAGCGTGGGGTCAAGGAGCTCGATTGAACCTTGTCCACATTCTTTTTTCTTCAGAAAATCAACGGCAAAAAAGGCAGGTGCTAGGCGATCTAACGGTGGGGGAGGCGTCCACGTATGGTAGCAGAGATGTCCGAACTAAAATCGGGCTTCGCTTGCAGACGTGGCGAGGTAGAAGCAGCAGAAAAATGAAAATCTGGTAAGCAATTGGATGGAGGAAATTTGGAGAAAAGTAGGTGTGGATGCCTTTGTGTCCACGTGGTTGGTGGGCATTGGGCAGCATAGATATTAATGGGCCCGGACTGACTCAGAGTCCAGCGAGGGAAGGAGTCACCAACAACACATTGGAGACATTGATGTTGCCACCTGACCTCCTTTTTGGGTCCTTAATGGTGTTGTTTATAGAAAAGAAAATGATTTTTTTATATAAAAAATTTATATATAAAATTTAATTAATTTAAGTAAACTTATGTGAACTTTGTGTTGAGTTTACTTGTGAAATTCAATTAAAACTCTGAATTTTGTGAGTATTTTTATTATATAAATATTATTATCCTTAAAAAAATAAAAATATGTGGACCATAAAGTGGTCAATTGCGGCCCACACGAAACACATTATTTTTTTCCCAGAAAAAGAGCATATGCACTTTGTTTATGGTCGTTACAATGGGAGTAAATTTTCACGCACACGTGCTTAGTCTAACTTTTTGAAAAAAATAATGCACCCTTTTTTGTGTAAACATGTAACAAATGCCTAAACCTTAACATTTCGGGTTCAATAGTCCATGAATCGGGTTTTTTCGAAGTTAAAATGGAGTTATGTATGAAAATTCTAAATATTTTACATAATACTAGTAAATAAATAAATAAATACAAATTCATTTTATATGTAAAAATGTAAATATTCATATAAATATTGCATTATTTTAATATAATTGAACTGTTTTTTTGCTAATTTAGTTGGCCATTTTATATGGTTATATTATATAAAATTTAAAAGAATATTCTAGAAATCATGAAGTTACTAAAGGCTAATTTTGAGCCTTTATAAAGTTTTAACTTTCAAAACAAATGAATCATTGACTCAAAGAATTTTTGGAATCTTAATATAGTTTTAAAACCATGTATTTAACATTGTTGATATATTTCCTGACAACAACAATTCTACATATGATATACAAAATATGTTACAATAGTGTAATTCATTGTGGAACCATATTTTGACCTTGCTTGAGAAGAAGAGCACAAGGCCATAAGTTTCTTTTTAAAGGTGCAACTATTTTTTAGGGCTTGTTAAAACACACAAGGAAAGATGTACTCAATCGCTATGAGGAAAAATCAACCCCTTCAAGTCTTTTGAAAAGGAAGAGAGCTTCCACGACCATTGAATTTTGAAAGAGATATCAAAATTAAACATTAAAATCTTACAAGATCCATATTTATACCTTTAGCTCCATGAATAACTTTTGACGATGTTGCATACATAACTTAAAGGACAAAGTGTTGAAGGAAAATGAGATTAAGATTGAAACCTTCTTCTAGATATCATCATTGAATGTTTTATTGAAAAGACAAAGGGAGGATCATTCATGCTAATGGACTTGTTAAAAAGATTGTGATCATTCAAAGCATAATTAGAGTGAAGTTCAAATTGAATGCAAATAAATTACATGGGGTGGTGATACAAAAGTTTAAAGTGGAGTGTAGACTAGCCCAAAAAAGAAAGAAAAAACTATTGTCATAATAAGTAGCTCTATATTATGTTTATATAGTGCATGATTTAATCTAGACACAAGATTTTTCCAAAAGAGGTTTTCCACATAAAAATATTTTGTGTCATGGTTTCCATTTTTCTCATATGTTAGACACAAGATTTTAGCACTTATTGTAGACAAAATTGCTTTGAATTTTGCAACACATAGATAGATATATCTCGTCCTTGTATTTCAGCCCTGTTTATAGCCATTTTTCAAACCTCCAGTTATATAATGTTATAAAAATACCAATTTATTTTTCTTCAAAGCACAAATTATTTTAGTTAACAAGGGATAAATTTATGCATCATATTTTTGTTTAAAGGGGAGATGGGAAGGAACTCCCTTTAACCCATTTGAAAGTTTATGGCACACTACGCATTATAAATGAAGTGTGCAAAAGGCACCTTCCAAAATAACTAGATTAACAACTATCAAAAATTAATTTAATTAGCTTAAGAAGCAATTTTACTTTTATTTGCAATGAGTAAAACAACTATAATTTTAAACTATATCAAGTACAAAAAATAAACATTTAAAATAAAAACATGAAATTTTTTATGTATAAAACTCATATAAGAAAAGCCACAAGATTTCATTAAGCCTTTTGAAATCCACTATGTAAATTTTTTTTGGTACAAGTCATAATAGTACAATCCTCTTATTTCCTCAAGATGAACTTCAGTTACGAATAAAACCTATCTCCTCTTGGTTGCATCTTTCATGCTAACTTTTCCACCTTAATGGTCTTCAATCTTCTCATTGCATAATTACTTCCATCAAAGAATGCCAACAATTACTTTGTAGTGACTAGACTCTTTCAAGAAAATTAAAAATAAAGATTTTTAAGGGTTTATGGAAAATCCTCAAGAGAAACCTCTTTGTTGAATAGATATGATTTTAAAAAGTTTGTTCGGCTAGAGGAAGAAAAATAAATAAGAAAAGATCACTTGAATAAGAGAGTTTTGAGACCATAGGGAAAAATTAACTAGAAGCAATTCTTGAACAAACTAGGGCTTTGCAAGGCAGAATAGGTATCCTCTTCCTAGTTTTTAGTAAAAACACCTGTAATATATAAGAAATAAATCAATTTAATTATATATGACAAGTTGAGAATGAAATAGACATAGTTTATAAAACTATACCATAAGTAGATTGTACTGCCGATCAATATTTCATAAAACTGTCCCATAAGTAGATTAAACTGTCAATTGATTGACGTATGTAGATAAAAGTAGTAGGATGTAGATCGATCAATTCACTATACTATAAACTACTAAAAGTAAGTAGATCGATTGACTTGCAAAAATAATTAGCAAGCAATTGAAATAGTATTTTGACTCTTTTAACTTATTGGACAGGTCAAGGAAGATAGAAAAAAAAGGTAGAAATAACATTTAATTTGAAGTGTGTCATTAATCACATGCATTTTTTTAATAATATTGACATATAGCTTATTTTTGTTAAATTTTCTTGAATATTCAACATCTTCAAACTTCAAAAGCTCATATTGACCTCCTATATTAGCCCTAATAGATGTTAAAATACAAGACAAAATCAATAGTGATTTTTGTCATAGAATTTCCTAATGCATTATTTTTCCTTTACACTCTCCTCCGAAAAAAAAGGATGTCTCTGTGCCATGATCCCTTGCACAACCCTGATCATATGAAAAACTATGGGTATAAGGGACAATATGATTGGTAAGAATATCTCTTCAAAATAAAAATGTGTCCATGTATGAAGACTATACAAATAACCACATTCGAAACTGCCCCATTGGATCAGGGTATAAAAGAATGTTTTCAAAGTATGGTTATATACCTTTTGCCATTTTCATACTTCATATTTATGTGTGCGTGCTATTTAGTAGAAGCCATTTGTGACCCCCCAATGTAATGAACCCAACCATATACTATTAAATTACTAGAGAATTGACATTTAAGCGTTAGAATTTAGCAATGTTGATCTTAGATTCACAAGTTATAATAGAGGGGGAGTACTTCTTGCTACTACTACTAGGTGGGAGGATTCAAACCCTCGACCAACCCTCAAGAGACAAATTATGTCCAGCAGAATTACCAAGAAGACAAAAGCCCCGACAAACTTTTAACTTTGATATTGTTGGCAAAGGAACACCCGTTGCATGTGCACTTGATGATCGGGCTCCATGTGTGGGTCCCGTAACTATGGATGGTCCAATGCCTTTATCGTGATGTGCATACGGCGAGCATCTCTAACGCGATTGTGAACAATGACTATGGCATATATATAGGGGTCTTAGCATAGTATATAGAAACTTAACTCGATGCAACTATGTTAGGCCTCTATGTAATGGAAACGTTTCCTATGCTCCACTCTGACAATGAGCCAAGCGTAAGGAACACTCAGGAACCATTAGATTTGAAGATTAGTAGCGCACACACTAACATACTTTAGTGTAAGTACCGTTGGATTTAAGATCTGTGGTGCACACATTAGCCCACATTAGCGTAAGTATTACTTACATTAACATGCGCTAGCGTATGTACCACAGATTTTAAAATTTGACGGCTTCTTGATATTTCTTACGTTCGGCACATATTGAAGAGGAAGCGTAAAAAATACTTCCCTATGTAACATGTTAGAACCCCACGTATCATGGCCATGGACTCGGGTAATAGAGCCATGTCAGGTTAGACGTGTCGGATTTAAAAAGCACATAAAGATAGTAGAAGACTATGTGATTGGGTGCCTTAGCTATCAAGGAAAACTGCACATTGTGTTTTAGCATAGCCCTCCCACGCATCCTCCATCTGGGTGGGGATCTGAGAGGGGTTGATCTGATCCTAATTTAACCAGACCAGATGATCCAAGTTTCTAAATTTGGGATGAGGCAAAATAGACCACGCTGGCTTGCTTACTACTGGAATAAAATAGCATCACTTACAAAAAACTTCGGCCTAAAACCTCGTACCATTAAGCAGTTCGGATCGGCTGTGAAAGCAGTCTCATTCAGCTCGAGACAACTGCGAAAATGCTTGCCTACCTAAACTGCATGATATGTTGTCGGAAATATCTGACCCCAATCACAGGGCTTTGTTAAAATTGGGAATGGCCTGATGTGTTCGATGCTTTTACAGTGAAGAAAACTTATAGAGATCATTTACATTGGTCGATCTAATAGGATCCTGATAGGAATGGAGAACAGAATAAATGCACATGGTAAGAATAAAAAAAATCCAGAACAGAATGGCTTCAAAGTAGTCCTTTAGAATCAAATATTTGAGTATCAAAAATCTTAGAGCTGTCAATATACTCCATCAAATTGGTGTGTGCAAAATGTCAAAAAGCTGTCAATATACTCCATCAAATTGGTGTGTGAAAATGTCAAAAAGGATAAGGAGTCTATCACCCCTATTTTAACCATTCTACCCCACTTATACACATTTGGTAGATTTTTTATGTCTAAATAAACACAAACACCATGTTAAGGTGGTGGCCTGGTGTCACGGGGACAATGCCGGGCTGAGGGGCAAACACCTGGCTAAAAGAGGAAGTGGCAGGTCCCTTCATAAAACGGACCCCACAGGCACGCACCTTGAGTCAATGACATTGCCCTCGCTGATGACTTGAGATCGTTCAGTAAAAAAAGTGCTGAGGACCTTTAGAAGTGCTTGGAATCACATGCTACTTTAATGGCCTTTAGGGTCTCTTCCCCCATAAGTTTTAAGAGGAGAAGAACTTAAGTTTATCCGATATTTTCTTTAGGAACTGCAATAAGAATTTATTTGAGAAGATTGGGACTTAACCATCTAAATGGTGTTACTCCCACTCACAAATGACTTATTTTAAGTCTTTTTATGAGCGTGCCCAGTGCGATCTATAACCCTCACTTCCATGCTATTTCCCCATTTCGTACTTCTTAGAATTTAGATCATGAGATATGCAGCTTAGTTAGCACGAATCCAAGTAGAAATTGACAGTGTACTCGTGTGTACCTTTAATCTCCTATGATCAAGGGGGGTAAAGTTTCATGGGCAGATTACATTTCCACTTTAGATACAAGGCTCCCTCTATCTGGACATGTAAAGTCAAGAGCAGAGCCAAACATGTGGAACACACCAAGAGGCCGAAACTTCGCATGTTCACATGGAGAGAGCCAACTTGAGTATATACCCTTTCAAAATGCACTTCATGAAGGGCCTCTAAGTTCACCGAAGGCCTCCCATGCAAATGGGATTACTTTTATGGGACTTGTTTAATATGATAAGCTTTAGTGACTAAAGTTAGTTTCAGTGACTAAGGTCCCCCCCCATGTCCACTGGCTGTGCATTGTAGTCATGGTAAGTGGTCATCAAAACATTTTTCACTTTTGTCCCACTTGTGCTTTTAGTTATGGAAAATATTTTTAATAAACCGCTCATGACCATGGTACATGTAGATCTTAGAATAATACATAAAGGCTTAATATGACAGCTATATATATACCATGTAAACCAGTCTCTATGACTCCATGTAACGTTGGTACATAGTTACTATGTTGGGCTCTAAGTACTATGTATAGACTCCTTATGTACCATGGTCAGGGACTATGGTTCTGAAGTCCGATTAGACTAGATGTTCCTTTCATTACAGCAAATTCGTATTTACAAACTTTAGTGACTAAAGTTAGTTTCAGTGACTAAGGTCCCCCCCATGTCCACTGGCTGTGCATTGTAGTCATGGTAAGTGGTCATCAAAATATTTTTCACTTTTGTCCCACTTGTGCTTTTAGTTATGGAAAATATTTTTAATAAACCGCTCATGACCATGGTACATGTAGATCTTAGAATAATACATAAAGGCTTAATATGACAGCTATATATATACCATGTAAACCAGTCTCTATGACTCCATGTAACGTTGGTACATAGTTACTATGTTGGGCTCTAAGTACTATGTATAGACTCCTTATGTACCATGGTCAGGGACTATGGTTCTGAAGTCCGATTAGACTAGATGTTCCTTTCATTACAGCAAATTCGTATTTACAAACTTGTGGGCAATAATGTGATGTACCCTTTTCAAGCACTTCTGAAGTCCGATTAGGCTAGATGTTTCCTTTTATTACAGCAAATTCGTATTTACAAACATGTGTGCAATAATGTGAGGTACCCTTTTCAAGCACTAGGCTTAAATGGAGGTTCTACACTTTCATCCTAGTACATTTATTTAATTATTCCGGGGCTTGAGCTTACGTTGCATTTTGATAATCTAAAGTACTCTCTCTATCCGATAAAGAGTGTGCAGACTCGAAAAAACCTTTGTCGCTTAAAGATTGTCTTATTTGCCGAGATTTTATAGTGTATTGTTCTTAATGGGCAGCTTTGAAAAGTATTAAAACTTGTGCCTTTGGCTTTGTTTTAATTATGGGCCTCACTCTTTCTTAAACTTGACGCATGTTTTAGGACGGTGGGAATATTGCACTTTCCATGCACATTCGGAGTGACAGGTTCCGAAAAGCCCTATCATTTTTCTTGAGTAAATTGTTGGGAAGCAACCTTATGGTCCCCTCCAGAATAGAAGTGCAGCTCAGACGCCCTGCCTAGAATTGAATCTCCAACTTTGGTCTTTATAGTGTGGGAATCCAGGAAGCTGATCACTTCTCAACTCAACACCAACACCAACACCAACAGCCATAGAAAAAGAATATCACCACTGAACAAGTAAGCCCTCAATCAATATAGAAATCCCCATCAACTCACAAGTTGGAATAAATAACATGCAACAACGCAATTACATAACAGGAGTTAACAAAGCTTAGAAGTGCCTCACGTGGTCACAACAATGGCGTCAGCTAGCGGGGCCTATGACGCCGTCCCTCAAACGTAATCAGGAGCGGGAGACATACACACAGCAACTTGGAACAAGGTTTGAAGATTCTTGGTCGCTTCTCCAGTTGTTCCTCTCTGGTCTTGACCTCCTTTTGGCCCCGGTTTGCTTGCAAGTTCATCAAATTACAGCAAGAAGAAAACCCCAGCAACAGATCCACTGTTTAAACGTTGATGGTTGACGAAACTTTATTTTTCTTGCTTTTTTTCTTTTGTAGAGATGATGGGTGGTGACTTGAAGATCCCCGAAGAAGGTCAGCAGAAGAGAGAAGAAGAAGATCTCATTCTCATGTGAGGAGAATTGGTCAGCAGTCAGACTCACTCACCCTAGCTAATTCACACTCGGCCATGACCAAAGACTGGTCTCCCCCTGAGAAATTCTACTCGTTTTCTCCGGTCAAACTTCTTTGCATCTCTTTGCTAGCTCTTACTTTCTCGTCTTTGACCTTCCTTCCCATAAATGCACAAGCTCTGTCTTCTGATCCTCACTCAGCCCCAAAAGCGAAGAGCCTGTCTCTGAGTCCTGCCCTTGCTTCATCTCCCAATCTGTTTGTCTTCTGCACCTGCAACAATACAACAGAACAAAACAGCAACCAGCCACCATTTCCGGCGTCATCTCAGCTTATGATTCTGCTTTCTTATCTCTTGCTTTCTGATGGGCCACTGAAAGCTTCCACAAGCACCACATATAGCTGTTGATTAGTTCTTCTCAATTTTGCTGCTGCAAGCACGGATGACCAGAAGTGATTGAAACCCATTTCAATCTTCACTCCATATTCCAAGCTGGAACTGTTGGTTATCTACACCAAGTTCATGTCAGAAATGCAGAAGAACGGGGACTGGGAGCAGAAGCAGCTGGTCAATGAGCTGGTACAAGGTCGAGAATACACGAAGCAGCTCCAGCACCAGCTGGCGGGGCCGTCTGCTTCACCGGAGTTGCAAGAATTGCTTGCACAGAAGATTCTATCCTCCTTCACAAATGCGCTTTCAGTGCTCAAGTACTGCAACGACTCGCAGCAGCAGCTGCACGAGCCACATCCCACAAGCCCCATGGCCTTCTCAGACTCTCCACGTTCGCTCAGTGGTAGCCCAACCAGCGAGAGCTCGGGTCAGGCGCTCAAGGACGCGGAGCACATGGACATGAGCAAGAAGAGGTAGATCAGTTCTAGTTTGATCAAATATGGCCATGGCCAACATTTGTACATATATATGTTTCATCAAACACTGGGCTAATGTGGGCAGTTCATGTTGCAGGAAGACACTGCTCAAATGGGCGAAGCAAGTTCGCGTTTGCAGCGGGACTGGACTGGAAGGGCAACTGGACGACGGCTACAGTTGGAGGAAATACGGTCAGAAGGACATTCTTGGAGCCAAGTTCTCCAGGTATGGCGTCAACATCTCCGTCAACCAAATTAGCAGTCTTCTCGAATTCGATGATCTTCTTCTTATGTAGACCAAAACAATCCAAGTATAATGAAGTTGAATTCTAGAGAGCTTATCTTCTTGCTCTTTGGAAAAAGTCTTTAGTAGATGTCTAAGTGGAATAGATGGGATTATTTGATGGGCTATAGTCAAAATAGGTGAGTGGGTTGAACGTGAAGTTCACCTTGATAGAGATGGAATTAGAATTGACTGATTCACTTAGCTTTATGTATCAAATTATTAATTGCTCTCAGCTACACATATTATTAGGTACCTTTTGAGGGCATCAGGACCCAGTCTTAAGAGCAGCCTAAGTAATTAAGGTCTTCGATTCTTCCTCCTCATAAAGTTCTAAGATTTAATCACGTTCATTAACATCGAATCTGCACTTTATTATACTATTACGGAAGAATATTATAGTCAACTATGCCTAATCAGACCAGATAAGTACCACTTGCCAACAAAATAAGTTCCCCACATATGACACAATTGGGTATTGAATATAGAAATTGCATCATAAAGGCTAGGCAACATGAGTGCCTTATCCTTTAGTCTCCTGTACATCAGTACATGATGATGTACAAAGGGAAACAAACATTGAAAGCTCTAATATTTTTGTCTATCATGTTTTATGCCAATTGAAGCTCATTCATGTGCTCTACCCATATTACCAGAGCCTACTACAGGTGCACCCACAAGAGCCACGGCTGCCTGGCCACAAAGCAAGTCCAGCGGTCCGACGACGATCCGGCCATCTTCGAGGTCACCTACAGGGGCATGCACACCTGCCCCCAGTCCCTCAACGCCCCACCGGCCTCCACCTCTGCCGGCGCCGCCCACAATCAACCGGACCAGGGTAGGCCACTGCTGCTTAACTTCCAGACCGGGCTCAAGGTGAAGACCCAAGATTTGGACGACTCAGACCCGGGCTCTTTTCTTCCCTTCTCCTTCCCTCCATCATCCGTGGAGTCACTGGGCCCCCACAGCCATGTTTTCCCCCCTTCTCCGGCCATTGAAACTCCCATAATCGGAAGCTTTTCTCCCACCTTCGTCTCTCCGGCCACCTCCGAGTCGAACTACCTGCCCTTGTCTCCGGGCCTGAGTGGCCGGCCCGGGTCCGGTTCAGGGTCAGAGCTCGCTGAATTAATCTCTGGGCCTACTTCGGCTACCAGTTCTGGGTTAGTGGGCCTGGATATCGATATCTCCCAATACTCGATGGACCAAATGGAGCCCACCAGTTTCCCCTTTGATTCCAGTTTCTTTCTCTCCTGAATATGCTGGCGAGGAAAAGGAAACAGCAATTTTTTCAGCTTGACCAGGTTTCGTGATCGTGTGTGTGACCATGCTACATAGAGTTGCTAACATGGTATATAGAGATTAGTACGACAGCTATGTACAACATAGTAATAACTGCCGTATTAGTTTCTAATCACCATGTTAGCGACCCTATGTAGTATGGTCACAAGCTCTGGTCAAAAAAAAAAAAAAAGTTGTCTTCACATAGTTATGCATAGAAGAGGGACAGGTTGACAAGAACACAAAAAGATGACAAGAACACAAAAAGATGAGCGTCTTGATCTAGCGAAGAGAGTTCTATAGTTGGCAAGATAGTCTTGCAAGTTGGAGGTTAAGCTGCAATTGTATCTTCTTGTTTAGGTCTAATTGATTGTCAGTGTATTTTCTCTTTGTCTACTTGATTGATAAGATAATTTCTGCCGTGAAGCAGCAAAGTATTTTACAGCTAATATACAAAATTAAATTTAGACTACAATTAGGAACAATTTTGATCTACCCTTTCCACATATATATTGGTAACTCAAGTCCTAACCATAAACTTGGCTTGAGATAAGTGTCATTAAATCAAATTCAAGTCGTGCTAATGTGGGTCTCAGTCCAATTAATGTACTTTACAATTTGTTTTGTTTAATGATTGCTTTCATCTTTACAAAAAACCTTTTATTATTTGTAAGCTTTATTATTTTTAATATACCCCCTTAGAGTTGAGTCCAATTCAATATCTTCCGCTCTCAGCAACCCACATGGAAGTAGTTTATGAACATACACATTCCTATAGTTTATTAGATATTCTACTAGCCAGGGGTGTTAAAGTAAACTCGACTCGTGTTCAAGCTCGAACTTGAAGTTTGTCAACCTAAGCTCAAATATACATGTGTTTGGCTCAGCATGAAGCTTAATAAAAACTTAAACTCATATTAATTTTATTATTTTTTTAAATATATACATACATATATTACACATTATATATAGATTTCATGTCTCCCAAGTTTTAACTATTTTTATAAAATCTATTATTTTTACTTTTTTTATGTACTTACATGAGATTTTTTGTTAGATGAATTATATAATATGTCTCATGAGATCTAGAACCATGTTTTTATGAAACTTTACTTCATCCGTTATGTATTAATAGTCTAAATTATCATTTAATTTTTAATTTAACACATTGGACTATTTACTAACCATGTTTGTTTTAGTAATTTTTCTCTAAATCCTTTTGGGTCACCAATTATAAAATTAATCAATGATTACAAGGTATAACAACTCGACTCGAGCTCTACTTAGAGCTCAAAATTGAAGTTTCAAGTTCAAGCTTGAACACTCTAAAGCTCAACGATACTTGGCTCAGTAACACCTTTATATTCTCCCCCTCCAATTTTCCATTTAGCGAGTTCTCCATTTTCCTTCTTAACATTTTTGCAAATGGGTTCTTATGTACTCCAAGTTTTTGTCCTATAACCCACACTTTAATAAGTTTATAGAAAACGTTACAATAGGCACCATTACAACACATATTTAGTCATTGGATCTTGATCTGACTGCTTGTGTTAAAGGGATGCGTGGGTTATCTAAAACCTACTTGACACCTGTATTACCCTGCAGTCAAAATTGTGCTGCCCCTAGGAGCCCGATGCATGCTCACAACTATGCCCTAAACACATATAAACGGGACCATAAGTTAACGTGCTATGATACCCCTTATATCCGAAATTAATAGCTTTATTGAACTTTTTAAAATAAATAAATTTTAATTCAATTTAAAAAACTTCATGGAGCTTATTAATGTAGGATGGATGAATTATTTTTTTCGCTTTGGGTACAATTAATTTCTTCATTAACTTCCTTTGAAATCATTGGCCTCGAATAGCAATAATGTTTGGCTTAGGGTGCTACCGGTGTTTTAAAACCCTGACTAGACTTGCCAGTTCGACTAGGCCTGGTTAGAAATTGAGGCCAAGTTGTTTGGGTCACAAGACAAAGTTGATATGGGTGGGTCACTCGAGCTTGGCCGATTGAACTAATGATTGAGACGATAGGGTTATTAGAGAAAAAAAAGGCTAGCTTTCGGTGGGCTCTGCTGAATGTGTCAAGTAGGCAGAAAGGGGCAAGTGGGAAGAGGGTAAGGCGTACTAGGGGAAGGAGACAATTGGAAACTTCGAGGTCAAGGCAGGCTGCCAATGAAGAGAGGGAGGAAAGAGTCTATTGAGGTTTGTCGTCAGGCCTCGGCCATCAAGGAGGAGAGGGAGGGAAAGGGGAGCCACTATTGGGGGATTAGGGTTGAAACTGAAGGAGGAAAGGTGCTATTGGAGACCTGGAGTCAGGGCCAGGGATGCTAGGAAGAGCAAGAGGGGAAGGGGGAAGGGCTGTAGAGGTTGGTTGTTCGAGACCACCATCGGCCGTCTTGGTAAGCGGGGAGGAGAGGAATGAGAAGGGGGAAGGAAGAAGGGGAGGTGAGGTGAGGGGAGCTGCCGGGGAAGACAAGGAGGGGAAGGGCTGTCGAAGTTAGCTGTCAGGGCTGGGCCATAGGGCTGCGTTGGAAACTTGGACCCGACCCAATTTGGTTGAAACTGTAATGCCCGAGATTTTTCATACATTTTCCTCAAAATTCACGAAATTTTTTTGCAATATAACTGCTATAAATCGGGAAAAATGACGAATACAAAACTTGTGAAAATAGTTTTATAATTTAAAACATAACACATCGGTTTTCTTATACAAATTTTTACACATTTGATCAAACATCATACGGCCAAACCAGACATTCACAGGCGCTAATCGAAAACAACCATATGAATAAATTGCTATGATCATAGACTTTAAATACAAATCTCTCCCAAGCATCCCTAAGTGCAAGTCCCATAACAGTCCACAATCTAATCCAAACGAAAGTCCAGAAAGATAAACATCTTGATTCTCATCTCACCCAATGCATAAGCTTGTGGCACAGCAAAACTCGCAGTGAGTCAAGGGTATACCTGAGTCCAAGGGAGTTAAACTACTGCAGAAACAAGCGTCTATCTCCAGGAGCTCTCCTCACAAACCTGCAAAAACCTCCCGTACAACGGGGCTAAAAAGTAGGGTAATGAGTATTTTCATACTCAGTAGGAAAATACCCAGTAGGGGAGTTCTAAACAGTGATCTCAGTAAATCCATACATAGATGTGTTCATGCAACTCAAACATGAAGCAAATAGGCATATCATAATCATGCTCATACACATACAATCACGCATATCATCATGCTAACATCATACCATGGAATCAAACTTACACAAACACCCTTATTCAGGGTCTTACAAACTTACTTGTACCATCGTACGCATACTCATACAACTTACACATACTTGTATGACCTTACTCGTACAATCATATGCTTACTCATACAGCTTACACATATTTGTATAACCTTACTCGTACAATTTTACTTATACAACTTTACTCGTACAGTCATACTCGAAATCATACACTTACTGTCTTACTCAGAAACATACTCTTACAATCTTACTCATACTCACACTCTTACAATCGTGCTTATACTCATACGCTTACTCAGAAACACACATACTCATACAGTCATGCTCATACTCGTATTCTTACAGTCCTGCTTATACTATCGACCACTGAAGCTCATTACAACTAATAAGCTCCAACGTCGAAATGGAAAAGAATGTCACTAGGGCATCACCTTAACCTCCGGGGAGTGACTAGAAGCCATGGACTTTTCTAAAGGTAAGGCATACCGGTGCTCATGATGCACAAGATCAAACAGGTAAGAGTAGGTCCATGATACTACTTACTTGAGTGCACAAACATAAATACCCACACATAAGGGGTCATACAATTGCCCACCATAATGGGTCTTATAGTACCAGTGCCACTATTGGGCAGAAAACATACAATGCCACTTGGGCAGAAACATACAGTGCCACTCTTGGGCGGAATCATATAATATCACTCTTGGGCAGAAATCATACAACGCTCTCAATAAAGCATCAAACGTCTGGGCTTATACAACACACAGACCAAATCGAAAACATATGTCACTCTCAACAGAGCATCAAACATTTGGGCTTATATAGCACACAGACCAAATCAGAAACATATGTCGCTCTCAACAGAGCATCAGACGTCTGAGCTTCATACAGCACACAAACAAAGTCGGAAGCATACATCGCTCTCAATAGAGCATCAGACGTCCAGTGCTCTATACAGAACACAGACAACATCCTGCAAGGTAAACACCATGACAAGACATGAGAAATGCTCAGCCGACTCATTTCGGTTGGCTCAAACACGGAACTTAATCCGTCGAACCCTCTGGTCTCAAACTCACACGCTATCATTAGCTATGTTTATAATTCAAGTTTGAATTAAGTAATTTATGCTGTACAATTATGTCATACAAACACTCAAGCATACCGTGCTCCACTGATCAAACCGAAGCTAAGCTCAATCTGAAACCCTAGTTCATCAGGGCAGCAGACTTCACTTAACCTGTCCATCTTACAACATAAATCACCATACACCAAAATCTTTACGGTCTTACAATCTCTGCCATCTACCTTATGGCCAAGACATCATACTCGGAAGTCCTTAGAGCCAACCCCAGTTATCATGCTTTTACTTAAATCTCACTTATTGTGCTTACTTTTTACTTCATAATCTGTACGTTATGTTTGTACAATTATGCACACTCTTACTGTCTAACAATTCCCCAACATGTGCTCTGATCCAAAATAATCCATTCCAATCCTTGCCCGTCATACTCATATTCTCTATCATTCGTCATACGCTTACACATCGATATCCAAATCCATACCAAACACTGACACTTCTTACCATCCATAGCCCATACCTCTGCCCACATACACATACACATATCCATAGCATAGGCAAATAGCCATCATACATATGTATATCAATTACACATACGTATAACATACACATATTGTCATACATACATAGCTTACAAACATGCTCACTAGCGCATACATACCCATTTATACATACTTCAAACATACACACTAGTCATCACTAGCACATATTTACACATTCAATACATACTTCAAACATGCACGCTAGCCATCACTAGCACATGCATAATCCATACATACTTCAAACATGCACGCTAGCCATCACTAGCACATACATAATCCATACATACTTTAAACATACACGCTAGCCATCACTAACACATACATACACATACGAAGCTTACCAACAAACACGTTAGCCATCACTAGCACATACTCAATCAACATACGAAGCTTACTAACAAACATGCTAGCCATCACTAGCACATACTCGATCAACATACGAAGCTTACCAACAAACACGCTAGCCATCACTAGCACATATATACATCCAACATACTTACAACCAACATGCCCGTCATATGCATTTCAGCATGGCATAATTCATCCTCTTACATCATGTAAATGGATCATAAGCTAACATCCATAGCATTTAATCATATAGTCCTAACATGCTGCTACTCATTCAAAGCATGCTATCATGAAATTACGAGTTCAAAGCTCCCCTACCTCGTAATCAGGACGTTTGATGGCGAGCACACGACAGTGGAGGCTTTGATGGCGGAGTCGGTGGCCAAAAGCTTTGCCAAGTGGAGAGAGCTGCTATCCCGAGGATTTTAGGAAGTGCCGGAAACAATCACAACCAAACGAGGTGTCAGAAGTCAATGCGAAAAAATCCACAATCCACGACGGCGTACTAGGGCTGCCGGGAGAAAGATCAAGCCAATATAATTGGTAGTGCGACCAGAAGTTGATGATGTACTCACTGAAGATCGGCCGGTGGCTAAAAAGTGCTCAGCCGACTGCAAGATGTCGAAATTGGCCGTGGACAGCACCCAACGGCGACGATTCTGCATCAACGAGGGCCCACATAAGGGCAGAGAGCGTGGGGCAATGCTCGAGGATAGAAGAGAGGTGGCGGATGCTCTAGTGGTCAACTCAAATGGTGACGGAGCCATCCGACGGTTAGGCGGCACAAAGATGGCGCCTAAACCCAAAAAGCACACGCGTGGCCGCATGCACACGCGGCCAAAAAGGACCACTCTAGGGGGAGTTGGGTCAGACGGTAGTGGCCCAAGGCCCACAAAAGGGCAACTAAGCTATGTCCAGGAGGTGGTGGCTAATCGAAGCGGTGACATTGCCGATCGCCACCCACAACCAATACACATGGTGCAGGTGGTTGTGCATCTTGCATGGTATAGGGCAAAGGCAAGTGGCCCATTCTGAGCGGAGGTATAATCAGGCCAAGTGGGGTTGACCCTCATTGTCGCCGAGCCGGGGTAGAGTCCACAATGGCCAAATGGCCCACAGCTCGCCAATGGCAACGACCCGAGTCGCACCCAAAGTGTCTAATTGGGCGGAGCAAGACAATAGGGTGAAGCGGGGTCGAAAACGGTAACCCCCTACTAACACTAGGTCGAGGTAGGCTGGATGGAGTCCGTTCGGTGGCTTGATGACGACCGGAAACACACTGGCATCTCAAAAAAATCCACAAATAGTGATATGAAATATATAACCAATTCCCGACTAAAGTACCGGTAGCTCATAGCGGAGCAAAGAAAGCATGGCGGTGGCTCTAGCCAGTGCCTATGGGTTTCTATTGGCCAACCAAACATAAGTCTAGTTGAGGGCGGCCACAAACGACATCAAAAATGTACCCCCATAGCTCAAAAACGAGATTTGAAGGAAAGAAAAACCGAAGAAAAGTTCGGTACCTTGTGGAGGAGCGAAGAGGCTATGGCGGCGGTTATAGTCGGTACCTACTTGTGGTGGTGAAGCAAAGCGGATCCTGATAAGAACCGGTGGAATCCGACGACAGAGGAGGGAGAACGGAGCAACCAAAAATAGGATCGGGTTTCTCTCCTTCTCTTTGGACATCTTTTTTTCTTTTGTAAGTTTCTAGAACTGGACTTGCTGTTTAAGCTGTGATTTTACTATTCACTTTTTTTTATTTTTACATTTACATCCCTAACACGTGTTCACCTACTGGTTACGCATTGTACCTCCAAAATTCGCGCCGTAAGTATGCAGCAAGGCCCGCGGCCCGCGACTAAGCCCCACTCCTGATTCTATGGGTATAAATACGGGGTAAAATATACAAATATAAATATGCTAAAGCGTTACATTTTCTCACTGAAAATGACCAAAATAATAGCAAAAAAATTACAAAAAATCGTAGAAAAATCAGGGACCTTACAGAAACCAACCTAAAATTGACCCGGATTGGGTCATGTCCAAGAAAAAAATACTTGGGTAAATCTCGGGTTGCATCTAGTCTTGCATTGAAAAACCCAAGAACTGAACCGACCCAAGTTCTTAATTGACTTACAAAATCATATTTAACCCAGGTTATATTAATTTTTGTAATTTTTTATATATAGAACTAACTCAAAATAGTGACGATTTGGTTTTAATTATTGGAACTGACCCAACCTAAGATAGAATCTCGATTCTTATTTTGGGTTCTAGGGTTTTTCGGTTCCTATCTTAGGTCGGATCCATGAAATTCGGATCCTATCTCGGGTCTGGTTAAGTCCAAGGAACTCGGTTCCTATCTCAGGTTAGGTTGAGTTCTGCAAAACCCAACCTAACCCGACTCAAGATGTAGCCCTATTGGGCCATCGAGGAGGAGAGGGATGGAAATGAGGAAGGGATGGGATGGGGGAAGGCTGTTCGAGATCACCATTGGCTAGTTTTGTTAGTGGGGAGGAGAGGAATGGGAAGGAGGAAGGAAGAAGGAAGAAGGGGAGGGGAGCCATCGGGGAAGAGAGGGAGGGGAAAGGGGAAGGGCTGTCTAGGTAGGCCATTTAGGTCCGCTAGCAGGGTTTGGTCATCGGGGCTTGGCCACTGGGGAGGAGGGAGCTGCCATTGGGAGTGGGAATTAGGGTTGGGAGAGTGAACTGGTAGGGAGGGGAAGAGATGGTTTACACGACTGAGTGCCCATGCTGGGTTTTAAAACATTGGATGCTATACAAAGGGAGGATCAGATTTTGACTGACTGGATTTGGAAAAAATAAAGGCTGTCTCAAATAATTATAATAGCAACTTCATAGAATTCTTGGTTTTTCATTTGCAGTTTTCTATCATTGATTGGGCTTACTGAAGTAAATAAAAGATTTTACATTAATCTTCTTTTTATCTTTTAGTACTTATGTTTATTTTTTAATTTTCTAAGTTCATTTTGTATTATACTAGTATATAAAAAAATACTATACAATTGTTATGATTTATATAAAATTTCAAGATTTATTTTCATAATTGGTAAACCAAATATGACTATAAAACATTACATCAATTACAAGAGTGAGGAAACTCACTGTAAAAAAAATACAATTTATTGTGTCATAAAATTGAGGGATAACATGCAATTAGAAGAAAAAATATAGGGGAAAGAGAAAATATTGGAGAGGAGAAATATATAGTTACTATGACTTATAGGACACTCATTAGACTGATTGTTAAAGGTACAAACCCATTCTAACTTAGGTGATGAATTCATAAGGAAGTAATAAAATAGCAAAGGGGATATATAAAATGGTAAACTAGAGGAGGAATATGTGATGAGGGTTATATAAAAAATTTAATATAAATAATTCAACTAAAGTTGTGTTTGATTAGTTTGTTACTAATTCTGAAAAGATCATGGTTATTTGCACCCATGTCCTCATTTGAAAGAAATTTTAATGCATTCTTAAGTGCTCATATTTCCCCCGTTGAATCTCAAAATCACCATACCCTTCTTCCTCCTCACTCTTGCACCGGTGTCTCCTCCTACTTTTCTGACTCCGGCACTAGCCTTCTGGCTTCAACTCTGCCACCTATCCCAAATGTGCTTACCTTCCCTTGATTCCCTAGAAAGTAGGTACCTTCAAACCTAGAGGCCCAGAGCCTTCACTCCAACTAAGAACTAGAGCTCTTCGCTTGGAATAAGAGCTGCTTCCCGGTAGGGGAAGCAAGGACCAGGGCTGAGGGTGGGTTGTGTCTGACATGCACCAACTTCCCTACCCCCGATGGAGCTCTAGTCATGGGGACAAGTCCCTACTTCCTGTCCCCAACTAGAGAAGTTGGAACTATTGGAACTATAAAAGGTTCTAGCCTTCCCTAGGAAGAAAGGACTTAGGTCCCAAACTGAGTCGTTGTCGGGAGGGTAAGGAGCCACAAGTGATTGGTCTGACCCACCCTAGCCCACTAACATGGTTGTAGGTTGTCCTTTTCTTTTCCATCGGGGATTGGGCTAGCGAAGAAGGAACTAGAGGGCAAGGAGGGACCCGATCCCTTTTGTAGATGACATATTTTTTATTAGGAACGATAAGAGTATGATCGTAAATTTAAAGGAATGACACAAAATCAAGCTTAAAATGAAATACATAGGTAAACAATCCTATATTGTAGTGATGAAAATTGATAGGGATAGAAAACTAAAAAACTAAGTATATCTAAGGAATTATACATAGAAAGTGTTCTTAAATGCTTCAATATCATTGGTTGGAAGATCATAGAATCCCCTCTTCACAAGGGTTTAATGTTGTTTAAAAGTATGACCCATTGAACTAAAGAATATAGACTCCAAATGGAGTCATTGTTATTTATTCAAGTTATTGACAACTTGATTTATGTCATGACTTATATAAAACCTGATTTAGGTTTTGTAGTAGGTTTATTAAGCCGATACTAAGAAGACCCTAGAATTCAACATTGGCAAGCGGCAAAATGGGTATTTAGATATCTGTTAGGGAAATTAAAACTCGTATATTAGGCTGGAAGTCTGTCATTACTTAGATATAATGATTTAAACTAGGGGCCCAGATGACAGAAAATTCACTGGCATATTTGTCTTCATGTTTGGAGGTAAGGCTATGGGCATGAAAGAAACTAAAAAAGTGTTTCTAAGTCTACAATAGAAGTTGAGTTTTATGCATACAATATAGTAGCTTCACATGTAGTTTGGATAAAAACGTTTTTAGCTAGGTTGGAACTAGAAAACTAAACTAATACTCGTGTCCAGATTCATTACGATAATCTAGCCACTATGTCAACACTTAATAATGGGGATCTCATTGCCAAAGATAAGTACATTGAAGTACATTACTATTATATCTTCTACATGCTACATGGAGGAGAAGTGAATATGAATCATATTTTTACTAATGAGATGTTGATGAATCCGTTTACTAAAGCCTTAACAACAAATCTACTTATACGACACACTCATAGTATCGGTATACAATAGGACTAGTGCAAGATACTATCAGACCATATGAGCCTTTCACCCATAGTAAGAGTTCATTTAGAAAGGAACTATATAAGAATTGAGATCAGGGGAGAGCCCTAATCTCAACCCACCTACCCCTCTCCTCTCCCACACACCCCTTCTCCTCATCTTCTTGCATGATCTTGCCTTGGGAAAAGTATGCCCAAGGGAAAAGAAGTGGATATTAAGGGAGTGTTTTTGGGCATAACTACATGGATTTTACAAGTCTATGCTTGAAGATTTGAGGGATCATTATATTGTTTGAACAAGATGTTCCACTTTTCTACTCTAATTGAATTGTGATTCAATTGTTTGAGGGCATTGGCGTGAAGGTTCAAGGACGTCCCAGGGCAAATAACTCCAATGGTTAGTGAGTGCTCCAAGATTCAATTTCACAATTGTTAATGCTACATAATTGTTTTATTGCTCATAATTAAATGCTTTATTATGTGCATATGAGGAGAATAAAAAATAAAAGAGGCAGATTTTCTCAATTGCCCCAACACCAAGGATCTCTGCACTCTTGCTTCTGCTACGTCACCACTTATAGTGGTGTAAGATGTGGGACTTGGGATAGGGAGTTAAGGAGGGCTGGCGTAGACATGTGGGGTTCCTGGTAGGAGATAGAGATGTTCAAGAGTGTGGGGATAGTGTTCTCCTGGGCGGTAGACTCTAGTAAGTAAAGAACATGGATGAGGAGGGGGACGACCCCTGCATTGCATCAACAGCTGGGATTATTTTTTGGATCTGGTTGGAAGGTTGAGGTCATTCAGGGAGGGGGGCTGGAGACATTTCTTTGAAAGATGGCAAAGGTCAGATCCATATGATGGAGTGGTCGAAGTTGGAACTTATTGTTCGGCCGTAGCTAAATTACCTCGTGAGGAGATTTGATGATTTCATTAGAATTAGCCCAAAATCTTGCTTATGCCAACATTTTTAATTAAGTTTAAATTTTCCATCTAAAAGTTACAATTTGCATTATTTACTAAAGACTTGTTTATATGTGCTTGAGCGGACATTTTCGGGCCATGCTGTTGCGATTGTGTCCCATAATACTCATTGGGGTAAGTGGGTTTAAATCACCTGAATGCCCAAAGCACGCCATATCATGATCTGACAATTTGTGTTATGCGCAACACATATTATATATGCAAAATGGCGTATATGACACATATTTTATAGTATGCAACATGGCGTATATTTTAAATACGCCAAAAGAAAAGTTGACATACAGACGCAACTAGTCCAACGAAACAGATTAACGAACGGAAAAAAATATGACCATTTATTTGCTGCAATGGCTTTACTTTCGGTCCTTCTCTAATGGCTGTCTTCCGTTATTGGACTTGGTTGCCATTACCATCTTCCTATGTGGACTTTTATTAAAAGCGTTAGTTGAAAAGTGGGACACTTAATTGCAGCTACACCGCTGACTACAACCAACGCAAATGATGACACTTTGAGAAGTTCCCACGTATAACAACAATGCAATTTCAATGCTGTCATCGATTTAGATACCGAAGAATAATTTAGTTTCACTCTATATATGAATTCCCTTTATATGAGCCGGGGATACCCAAGAATGATTTAGTTTTATTCTATATATGAATCTTTTATAAAAACCTGGGTCACATGTGAGCCCGGTCATTGAGTGCTGTCAAATTTCAATGTGACGTCACACATTACTCGGGCAAATTAATTTTGGCCCCAAGATTCCTATACTCATAATGCCCGGGCTCCATATCAGACTCAGATGCATACGCATATCAGACTCAGAAACTTTTTCCCACACTATATATGCTTATATCTTCATTAATCTTATGGCAAGTTTAATAGCATAGCAGGCCAATTGGAAAATAAGAATGAGCATTCCTCTCAGACAGATGATTTGATGCTAGGTCAATTGCAAAATACCAAACTAACACGAATCTAACATGCAAAATAAGATCACATAAGCGTATTTAAAGTTTTAAACCATATACCAAAAAATAATTCCATCAGAGCCGATTTGGAAGATATGGCTCAAATTGAACATTAGGTGAGATGGTCATCCTGGCCCTTGACCATTATTGCCAAAATTAACAGCAATCCGCCAAACTGTATACTTTGTCAAGTTTAGAGCTCCGAGACAGTTTCATCTTTCCAAGATAAAAAATTGAAAGACTGAAGTTAAAAGAAAATGTTTATTATACTAGAGAAAGATTCTCAATACAGACTAGAAAAGGCCGATAACATACAAATAGAATCCCTACAAAAAATAATTTCAACTGCCACCAATTGCTTGTTAGTCACCATGAGTTGCACAAAAGCAATGCTGTGGCGGCTCAAGTACCTCAACCGCTTTCAAGGGCTGCTTGTTCATGCCATACCCCATTCAAATTGGCTTGCCACAACCTAACTGTGTTGTCACTTCCTGCACTTGCTAAAGTCATGCCACTCATGTCCCACTCTAATTGCCATACCTAAATCCATGAAAGATTTAAAAAGATAAAAATTAGGGCAAGATAGCTTGCATACCAGTATTTCAGATTTAAATCATTTCAACGCAAGTGTTCTTAACATGAAGCTCAAATCGTTAGCACAAACAGAAGCCATGATATTCTTGTCTATTCCTTGATAGTAATTTTTCCTTTAGTAGGGGTACAGTAACTAAAAGGCCCTCCCATATTGGCACAATTTTCTGCTATGATGCAGAGCATCATCTTATAAAAGCTCACCACAGAAGTCTCCTAATCAAAACTCAATTAAGAATTTAGTTTCAAAAACTATACGTCAAAGTCAAATAAAGTTCATAGTCCTGGGTGACATTTTAAATGCAAAATCCCATTACAAATGGAATGGAATTTTTCTTGTTCTTTTTTCTTTTTTGATAGGTAAGACAGACGCACCCACACAATATATGTGCCAATGGGATTCGACCCTGGGACCTCTCCCACAACCGGGAGAGATCCCACCAGCCCACCAAAGGCTGAATGGGCTTGGTTTGCAATATTTCAATACTCCTATCGTTTTCTAGGAACTGAAGACACAAAGTATGTAATTAATTCAGTGGAGCAACATACATCCCCATTATGCCCTGAAAGCATAGCAACTTTATCAACTGAGAGTTTTCCATCCGTCTCAGGGTTCAACACAAGATGCCATATTGCAATTCCCTTGCAAGTTGCCACAGCCACAACCTCATAGGGCCTACAAAAAAGAGAGTTCTTTTAATAGATATACTCAACCATTTAAACAAATGGTTAATTTGGCCAGGTACAAACTCAGAGCAATTTAAGTATCGGAAGACAAAGAATTATTTAGTTTTACTTCATACTAGGCATATTTTAACCAAGTTCCAACTACACAAACACTGTAACAAAATCCCATTCCAGACAACTTATCTGATTAAAAAAAAGCATAACGTTTCAATTAAACAGAACAATGTTTATAGGAGATCCATTGTATAAGCCAGTCCAGTTGGGGATTCAAATTAAAACCTATCACTGTAGACAAAACAGCTAAGCAATCCAGAAGAGGGTGCCTTACTGAAGAAATACAATGCTGCAGTCCCTCAGCTAAATCCAGACTGGGTCTGCTCTGATCCAAGATGCTATTAAGTGGATCCCAGTACTCGTTCAGGTTTTGTTATAAGATTTTTACATATCTCCATTTTTCTCGCCAACATATACAGTTTTTTTTAAAAAGTAAAAATTCATGATTGCAGAAAAAATAATAGCCATATGTCAAAAAGAAAAAGATAGAATAATATCTATATTTTCTGTTACATCCTGTCTAATATATGCTTGTGTGGTATACATATATTCATAATGGGTGTAATGCAATCCACATGTGTGATATACACATATTTGACAGTGTTACTATTGAAATTAATTTCAGGGTATTAAAAAGTAATAAATATATTGTTTGCTTAGAAATATGTGATTGTCCAGATGTTGAAAGATTCCCCACCTTCCCAATATCTCTTCAAAACCTCTTTATTTGGGAAACTTAAGATGCCACCAAGATTCAAGAAGGACAATCTTTTATTAGCTGTCAGCAATTTCTTCTCCTTGTTATTCATCATTTATGATTGTTAAAATCAAGAGGACCCACAACATACATGCCCCAAATGGTTACACAAATACTTTGATCTAATGGACAGGTCACAAAAGCAGGTTTCTACAGCACCTGCCAATATTTGGAGCCCAGGCTGAAGCGTAAACGGGATCTCCTTTGTCTTCTGGCAGACTCAACTCTGCTACCGGCAACCAACGTTGATGAGCCTCATCGAATTCCCAAACCTGCAACAGTTAGAGCATGTAAAAAAACATGTTTTTTTGGTGTACTACAATAATACTTTCACCACACCACATCATTATTTCACTCATCCGATTCAGGTCAAGAAACAATAATCAAAATGCATAGCTCCAAAGTTCTTTATATTGTTGCAGAGAACAAAGTCATTTTATTGCACCACATGTACAGAGAAGAGGTCATCAAAACTCTCAGCATGCCCTATAAAAAAGAGAGCACATCTAGAACTGCACGTGCTACTTTTCATAGCCAAAAACTTAATTGCAATACTTATGTGCCAAGGCTGGTAAACACCTTACAGTCACAAAGTCGAACAATAATTTATTTGGATAGGGTAGAACTATTACTCCAAATTCAGAATCATGTAATTGAGTCAACCTTTTACAAGTTTAGTCTGTGCTTACTGTTTCAAAGTCATTGTTTCCTTTTTATTAAAGTTTTGGCTTGTAAATCATTTTGTTTCCTTTTTATTAAAGTTTTGGCTTGTAAATTATTTTGTTTCCTTTTATTAAAGTTTTGGCTTGTAAATCATGTCTTAGTGTTGTGGTAAAGCTCAATATGAATTCCCTACACTGTCTAAATTTTATTAGACAAGTAAAAGGACAAGCTGACCCAGCAAACCAGACAAATGGGTCAACCTGAACCCCTCAATCAATACAGCTGGATGTGGGTATGAACCAAGGGCTTACAAGGTGCAGAAGGCTCTTGGATAACCAAATTGTGGCTTCCACAATTCGCCCTTACAAGGAACCTATACTATTATTTTTTGAACATCAAGGACTGTTCCCACATGCCTACCTTAGTCCTTGTGGCTTCTTCAGAAGCAATTTCACTTTCTGATCTCATCAATAAGACAATGAACTGGTAATGCATGCATTCTGATATTTTCTAATCTCATCTAAAATATTTAGAACACTACAGAAATAGCCAAGTTTTAAGCACAACTTAGTGTTGGTTTCTCAAAATTTAGTTAAAGATTATAAGTTAGTCCATATATGCTACAAAAGAATTCATAATCTGAGATACGAACATGGCCACTTTGAAAAGTATAAGCTCTGCTTAAAATATATATAACCCATCCAGTAGAAAGAAATGCCTAATTATGGTAAAATTGGGGTTTGGAAAGAAGCTGGGGTACAATCTTCAAGTTCTTGGCCCAACAAAGACGGGTACAACCTAGCCATTAAGTGAGGCATTCCTTTATTCTTCTTTTCAAGGAAAGTGAATTATCTAGACAGTCTTGCAAAGAAAAAAGGAAGAAATTAAGAAACAGAATGGGAAAATGTAGTTGATTTTTACAACCTATTGATGCTTCCAGATTTATTTTTTCATCCACAAATCAACTAACTTGTGTTCTTGGCTCTCAGTTTAGAGCCCAGTGTTTGCAACTATTTCATCCAATGTTGATGACTACCAAGTTCCGATCATAGCTCACAATGAGACTTCTGACTGAGGTTCAAATAACAAATAGATACAATACTTACAAAAAACAAAGATTTGCTAGAAGGAAATTGTTAAACAGCATACTGATGACAACATGACAACAAACGTATGTACTCCCCTCCTGTATAAGTACAATGTGAAAAATCAATTATTCGGAGGCTAGTTCACCTTACAGGAATTAAGATGTGCTGATTCTGAATTATAACCCAAAGCAAAACTTGATGTCTGGCTTTCACCTCTTTGTGGGTTCCATGCAATAGAAGCAGACAAGCATAAAGGCTTTCCTAATCTGGATACTGAATCAAGCACATTCTGAAATTCTGCCTGCAAAAGGACAACATATGGTTCCTTGAAAACTATATTAGCTCAGTTTAATACTACATAAAACTCTCACATGAAACATTTTTAATAACTAAGAGGGGATTAACTCGAGTAAGCTCCAAGAAGCAGACTCAGCAAAGTTGTTGTCATTGGAAGCAGATGTGCAAGAGCAGTCGTGGCCACAACCCTAGCAAGAGTTCAAGGATTGATATATTAAATCAAACAACTCATATACCTGAAGCTGCCACTTGCTGAGATCTAAGGGGTCTAAGAGCTCATACACGTTAACATGCCCATCAGTATATGCTGCAACCTATATGCATAACTGATCAGAAATAAAGAAGTGCAAAAGTTAAGAAGTAAATGAAGCTAGAAAGTAGAGTTAAATATAGTTTAAACGAGAACTAGATGGAAACTCCTTCTTCTTTATATAGGGAAGAAAAAAACATGTCAATACATTGTCAACGGCAACCCACAGAATAATGCATCTTCATCTTGCCATCCTATTCAAAAACTAATTAGCCTCAGGTTGACAGCTCACAACTCATGCAATCAATGGTTTTTAATGGATACGTCAATATCATCTTTATGAGCTTTTCTGGCTTAATAACTATAAGCCTATAAATTTTTCTCAGAACCATGTCTGAACTTAACAGGTATATATAAGCTTTGTAGAAAGTCATTACAGGGGCAAAGCAACATGACAATCTAGCAACAAAAATTTATAAAACTTACTCATCCCAGACTGAAGGGGATGCAAATGCATTCTCATATCCAGAAAATCCCTCAATGTATTTCCTAATCCACTAACTACGAATGGAAAACTTTTACATTATCTTCATGCAAAATATGTAACAGACAAAATTTCAAAATTCACGCAGCATCAGAATGACGTGATTTAGGCAGGAAACATAAAAAATGAAAATGTAATAGGAAATTAGAAACACGAAAGAAGTATCTCACTTACTAGTTTGAGATTGGCCCCAGAAACTCCAAACTGGAGATCAAGTACATGAATTCCCTTTTCGAAACGCTGGCAGAGATTCCATGTCAGAGGCTGGGAATCTACACAACAGGAGAAGGAAGCATGTAAATAACGAGATTACGACCAGTAAGTGAATTCATCATACATCCAATTCCGAGTACCCCAGTAGTCCAGTAAGTACCTTCTTGAACTTCCTCCCACAAAGACAAAGACCCATCAGCACAAACACAGGCCAGGGCATCGCCATACTCCGGTGGAACCCACAACACTTTCAAAACACTGCCATTACAACTACTAGTACCACCCTCGTGCACCTGAACCAACAATACATTTCAGATTCTCGTCAAACACTTCAATTGGACATTGACCCAAGTAAAAATCATGAACAAAAAAGCTAAATGGAGCCCTGGAAAGGTGATTGGGATGGAGACAAGAAGAAAGAGAGATAGAGATTGAAAAACCTTCCAGGTGAAAGTACGGGATAAGGAGGGGGAGCCCGGTTCAGCTCTGTCGAAGACGGCGAGGGTCCCGTCGTTGGAACCGGTGGCGAGCCTCTGGCCGCAGTAGTTCCAGGCGGAGCAAACCGCCCCTTTGTCCAGCGTTAGCAGCGATTTCTCCATCCCAACTTCACTTCTCCCAAACTCTTCCACACACTCCCGTCTTCTCGCCTATGTTCCCACAGAGCCGAATCGGACCCCTGTGGGCCTCTCTGCTCGGCCGCCACAAGACTCAGGCGGTCCTGACACGATGGGATTGTGAATAGCCCACAAGGAGGCTTGCGGCCCAGCCCACTGTCGCTTTTGGTTTAAAATTTTACAAACCGCCGTTAAAAGGGCTGTTTGGTGTTGAATTTTTAAAAAACGTAAGTAGAAGTTTTTAGAATAAAATTTAAAAATTTACCGCTAAATGTGAATTATGGTTGATAATAAAAAAAATTAGAATAAATTTAAATGTTGCATTAAACTTAATTTTATATTAATATAACTCTTATATGCTGAACTCAGATATCTACTTTCTTAGTATTATTATATTTTTAAATTCGATCCCTATCAAATAAAATTATAAAAAGGGTAAGTAATTTTGAATCTTTGAAGTGGGTTATACTATATAACACATTTCTTGAGGCTTAAATCAATATGAGAAGAAACTGTTAAAAAATAATGAAATATATAATTTTCAAAGCGGGGGTTGGGAATCGGAATTGATAGAATCACCTCATGAGGTGTATCAGTTATTTCGGCTAATTACAACTCGAAATGGCTTGAAATCAAGTTTCAAGCAAAAATTTTTATTCCGCCCACCTTCTACACATACACATGATTCCGATAATTCAAACCAAAATTAAGGTAAAATCTTATATAAATTAAATATACAAATAGCCCCTAAATATATGCTCAGAGGTTTTGGGTTAAAGCTATGTGAATATGGGGGTATGAAATATTTTTTAGGCTCTTAATTTTTTTTGTAGTACAACTAGGGATATCAGTTCATGTTTGACTCAACTCGACTCGTGTTTGAGTTCACATTCAAAGACTTAAATTATATATATATATATATATATATATATATATATATATATATATATATATATATATATATATATATATATATATATATATATATATATATATATATATATATATATATATATATATATATATATATATATATATATTACACATTGCCAATAAATTTCATGTATATCAAGTTTTAGCTCCTTCTATTAAATATATTTTTTTTATTTTTTTTATGTACAACAACTTGAAGCTTTTTGTTATTGAATATGTATAATATATCTCATAAGAAGAACCATTTTTTTTATCAAACTTTACTCCATTTGTTTCATTTAGTTTTCTAATTCTAATAGATTAGATTGCTTTTTGACCATGTTTATATTAGTTATTTTTCTTTAAATACCTCTGAACCACCAATTATAAAATTAAGCAATGATTACAAGGTAAAACAACTTGACTTGACTTGAATTCGAATCGAGATTGACTCAAGCCCGAACAGGTTAAAGCTCGATGATAGCTCCTTATCACCCTTAGGTATAACTTTTAAAAGGTATTGAATTTGATTAAAATTTTAGAATGTCATAGATTTTGGAGAATTTAGTTATCTTATAATTTTTTTTAACATGGTTGAGTGTATGAATTAATTTGTACATCACCATATGGAGTTTAAATCTCAAAATTGGATTTTTAGGTCCATTAGGGACTGGCATATGAACAGTATATAAGAAGATCAAATGTTGGAAAGTTGAAAATTCTACTTGCAATAGAGTGGTAGCTTTTGGGACCTGCTTGGGTGGTTTCATTTACATGCAGGAGCAGTTGGTGGTATACCATCCCTAACTACTCACATAAACTGATTATGGATAATTTCACCTTCGACAACCCTAACCGGTTACAAAATTGTCTCAATAATGACTGAGGTGTGAGGACCAATTTGCAGCTTTTTTCTTAGTTCTTTTTTGTTAGAAAGGACATGCCCATGCACCTTGGCATTAAAAGAAGAAATACCCAATAAAATAAAGAATACAGAGGGATGAAGATAATCTAAGTCTTATTTTCTCCACCAATCTTATTGGAGGCTTTCTCCTTCGTGTTGTTAATTTATTAGTTTAGAAGCGGATAGTTTTCTGTCAAAACATAGTCAAATGCTCAAAATAAAATTTCATGATTTTTTAAATAAATTGAAATTAATAAATATTACAAAAAAATTGAAAGACAAAGTCAAGGAAAAGACAAAAATACGTAGGAATTAGCTGCAGCTGCCCCCAATGCTACGACTTTAATTTTGTTCGAATAAGGTCACCACAAATGAACTTGCATTAGCCGGGGTTAGATAAGTTGTTGCTAATACACTTGCTTTGTGGCAGTTGCTACTGAATAGGCAGCTGCTAAAGGCAAGTAAATTAGGGGCAGTTCTCCAGAGCTCCCCATTAGATAGATTATTAGTGGTGGCTAGGGCTTTCAACGAATACCCTACTTATTCGACTCATCCGACCACCCCGATTCAAATTTCATGAGTGGCTAAGTTATAAATGGGTAATGAATAAAATGCACAGGTAATTTACCCGCCTATTTATTAAGCAGGTAAGGTATAGATAACTCTTTGTCTATACCTATTACCTATAATCAGGTTAATATACATAGTATAACTATTACCCAAATCCAATATACAATTGTTCATATGGCCTTATTAGCCTATCTGCTCTCATTTGGCCAATGCTGCCTATTTTAGAAACAAATATTCTTATGATAAAATTTATGTAAGTATTTTCTATCAAATAATCATACTTATTGCTCATTGGTAATAGGGTTTGACCTAATGCTATGAATCTTTTAATTTTTTGTATTTATTTCATCTATGTATTATAATTTCTTTGTTGTAGACCAACGTTGGCACTATATTTATTATTATCAATTTTTTCAAAGATGTGTCTTTATATGGAAGTGCCAGTCGGAAGTGACATTGTTGTTGCTTACGGGAAAAACTTATGGACAACCTTATGTTGATGCAATTGAAGATGTTACTTTACCTTTAATGAAATGTCTTTGCATATGAAACAATTTGTGCTTTCATTTGATAATTAGATTGATCATAATCAATTGGCATTAGCATAGTTCAGTAATGCTAAGTGATATGGATTAAATGTGTTATCTAATTAGGCATATATAGATATATAATATAATGGATATACTTTTAAGAAACATATATTATTTATGTTAGTTTATTTCTTTGTATATTTATTATATTTATTATTTAATTGATAGTTTACTCATTACCCACTCATTTGCTCGATGAGTAATAAGTACGATGTAAGTAATGAATGAGAGACTATGTAATTGGTAGAATATGAGTAAAATTTTAAGAAATAGATATACATGATACAGAAAAACCTTACCCAATACATACCCTACCCTTTGACCACCCTGAGGATGGCTTTCTTGTCATTGTTACTAATTAATAAGGGTTGTTGCCACTAATACCAAATCAATAGTAGTGGTCTTGTACTAGCGGCTGCCTTGTCCTGCATGCCACTCTTGCAAAGAAATAGCACTGACAATTAGGCCAGTTAATAGTAACTATTCTATTGCCCGGATTGTACTATTAAAAAATTATATAAATTAGGTAAAATTTTCTAAACAGACACGTAATTTTACCAAACCGTTTTGTAATTTGAACAGGTATAGAAAAAATAATTTTTCATAACTGTTACCTGTAGGGTAAAACTATAAATACAAAAAATTTCATGTCCTTTTTTATAGTAGAGGATAAATAAAGAACACAAAGAAAGATGGATCTTAAGATTAAATTTTGATTTACTAGTACAATGTCACTAACCTTAGACTATACAATTCTAAGTTACTAAACATTGTAATGGTTTAAATTTTTTGTAACTCCAGCTCTTTTTTTTAACCACATATAAACCATTTTTTAAAATGGCTCAATGTCCAATTTGTAAGTGTTTTTTGGCTGACTTTCATTGCAAGGGAATTCTTAATTGTGTTTTTTTTAAAAGGACGAGGGACAAGCAACCGACTAAAGATTCTAATGAGATAATTGTTGTTTACCAATGAATTAGAGTTTTAATGTCCTAGGTGAATGGAAGATAGAAATATCAATTAGTGAATGATGAAAGGGGTAAAAATTAACCGCATTGGTAATAGAATAATTATCATTTGAGTAACAAAATAGTTATGGACAAAATCTTGGAAATATGATAGCGGAAGAAGTCTTACCTACACCATAATTGGTCCATTGGTGTCCCTAGCTGTTACGAGCAGGCCATAAAAGTTTTTACTAGTAGACGTGATATATTTTACAAGCGGTCGGTGAAGGATTGCCCTCAAAATAGACTTTTGGGGAAGTTTTTACATACATTGCTAAAAAAAGTGCCATTAAAAACCTATTATACTCCATTCATCCTAAATTATTAGCTCCATTTAATAAAAAAGTTTGTTCCATGATAATAGCTCTATTTTGTTTAATTTAAGTGATTGAGTTTCATAAGCTTATCTTCTCTTATTTTAGGTGTTGGTTTTACCATTCAATAAATTTTTTTTTTTTTTTAAACATAGCTATTAATATTGGCGGAGTGAGTATTATAATGAATTTAAGTGATCATGACACTGCATGAAAAGTTACTTCAAAAAGTAAGAAGAATTTATATGAATAAGAGACTTTTATTGGCATTTGCATGTATAGTTATGTGGGGCCTACTAACAATTCAATTTGCGAATGAAACCTGTATCGGTAGATTGATATGTGGTAAAATCAATATCAATAGATTGATATTAAAACTCCTTAAAACAAACCCCTCATAACCCTACCCCATACACATTACAACAAAACTCCTTTAAACCTTGGAAATTTGCTTAACTTCTCTTCTTTTTCAAGTAAATTTCCCAATGTATGGAAAGCAAATAAGTAAAAAATGACGATGGCTACTTGGTAAAGGCTATTGAATTCTTCATTGATCTGGAAGAATTGCATAATGATCAGATTACCCACTGAAGGAAAATAACAACTACATCTAAGCTAAGCTATATATGAAAGTAACAATCAAACTGCTAATTAAACAGACATTAGTACGAAGTTCGGGTGTGCTAACTACATGATTGCAGTCAAGTCGACAGATTAGATGCTCTAAGTTACACAGGTAGGGTGCCTAGCTAAGTTGTTGTTGAACTTGGCTTTAGCTATATCTAGCCAGTAGAATCAACAGAAAGTCAATTGAACTTCGTGAGCCAGCTCCTCTGCACTAAGCTCGCATTCGATTCCAATCTGTAGATAAGCACAATGCTTAGCAATCCACTACATAATATATAAAGTAAAGAGGCTTGGGAATATTAATATATGGCAACACTTCTTTTCATGAAAGCAAAAATATTGAAGCAATAACATGAAAGATACTTTCTGATCAATACTAAAGGTAAAAGAAGAAACATTAACATGTATATTAGGAAAATTAGTGGAATATGTTTCATTTTTTAGCAAAATGTATCAAGTAAGAAATTGTGCATTTCATTAAGAACTTCAGTATATTTTTTTATGCATGTTAAATTAACGAAAATGTTTTTAGGTAGCACAGGCTTAATTCCTATCAGCTTTTTTCCTATTTTGTAAGGCTTTAAATCGTTCCAATTATATGAAAACAATTTACTTCTGTTTCCATTTACTGCAGTTATATACTTTAGGTGGCGTTTTCTTTCATATTCTGGTATATGCTTTCTAGTTAATGCCCTTCCTGAAGATTGGAAGATGACAATTAGTTAACCTTCCTTTTCATGAACCCTTATGACTAAAAGTTTACTTGCATGTGTACTATTTTAATTAGTATTAACGTGCGGCATTCTATATCTGCTGCTCTTAGCTTTGGCTTCTTATGATTGCACCCTTTCTAAAAAGATATTTTTCCTGCCATGTCTCCTCCTCTGTCGCCGCTAGCTCCTCCTTTGCTGCTTTTGCCAACTCCTCCTCCTTCTTTGTTGTGATAGTCATGTTGTGATAGCCACCAGGAGTGGAAGTTCAATAAAGGAAAAAACTCATAGTAATTTAAGTGGTTGAACATGTTTATGAATTTATTTTTAGATATTGGAGTTTGTAAAGAAAAAACTAAAATGGCTCACCAAAATTTAAAATGGCTCCATAGTTGGTTCACAGTAAGTCTTGCTAGATTCCAAGAAGAAGAATAGTGACAGAGGAGAAGCAAGAGAAGAAGGAGGACGAGGTAGTGAAAAAAAAGAAAAAGAGGTAGTAGAGGAGAAGAAGGAAGAAGGGGGAGGAGGAGGTGGTGGTAGAGCATAAGAAGCAGTAGGAAGAGGTGGAGAAAGATAAAAAGAGGAGAAGGAGATGATACAGGTAGAGGAGGAGATGGGGTAGGGCTAGAATGCATAGCTAGACAGGGTTTGTTTAGTTATGTGGGTTGACGGAAATGAAGTAGAAAAAATGGAATAGGGATACTTGAGTAATTTCTAGCTACATGCACAGAGGTTCTCATGTATGTAAAGCATTTCTAGAATATTGAAGAAATTACATTTTTTGAAAGATTTCACTAACTTTAGAATATTACTCTCTTTATTTCATACTAATAATTATATTTAAAAAAAAAATTTATTGAATGGTGAAACCTACGTCTTTAAAGAAGGAAAAATAAGTTTATAGTACTCTATTTTAAGTACCGAACTACTTAAATTTAACAAAATAAAGCTATTAATGTAGAATAATTTTTTTTGCCAAATAGAACTATTAATTTAAGACAAAGTCATTATTTTTAAAAAAAAATTGAAGACAAAGTAAAGAAGATTACTCATAGAAAAGTCTATAATAGCCTGCTAGGTGCCCCAGGCTCACTACATCTGACGTTTAAGATGGTCCCAAAGTCAGATCGTGCAAACTTCTCTCTGATGATAATATAGTTTTAGGCAATTCCATGCCTAAGTATATTCAACATATACTTATAAGAAGGAGATGGCATTTGGATTTAAAAAGAAAGCCTTAGAAGGTGCTGGTCGAGTTACCAGGTGCTAGCACTAGTCGACAAGCAAAAAGAATAACATGTTGGTTAGCCAAAAAAAAAAAAGTTTCCTACGTTGTGGGTCTTAATTTGAACTTCTGTAATTTCACTAGGCCAGTTAAAACAGTGTCGTGGTTCGGTTCTTAATTTACTTTGGAATGAAGGATCATATGAGCTTCCTAAGCAACATGCATTTCTTAAGGTGGGCTGCCATGAAATGGCCGGGCTACGAAACTCAGCTGTCTTTCATCATGGCTAAATAATTAGTACTTAATTTCGTACAGACCAAAAGCTCTGCATGATATGCTTCCTTTCTAGGGAGTAGTAGCTCAATAGAGCGGCTCATGCGTATGGACAAGGCCCCCTATTGAGGAAATGTTGCGACAAGGAAAGCATAAAAGTGCAGCAAAACGACGAACATTACCATATTAATGATGCAGCGAGAACGGTCGTGATAATAAATAGTATGAATGCACACTATGGTGGGGTACCTTGATGGTAAATGAGTTAAGCATGGTGTTTTCCACGGTGTTGATGCTCACATGGAGGATCTCCAGGGAGAGACCCTCAAGAGCCGCAATGATCTTGGTCGCCTGGCCCGGTATCCTGTGAGAGACCGTCTTCAGCAGCACATTAGGCCCAGAAAACTTCACCTCCACTTCTGCAATTGGGGACTTGGAGTTGGCAGCCAGCTCCTTGACGTTATCAAAAGGAGAAGGTGGTGGCGTTTCCATGGCAACAGGCAAAGAAGTGGGAGACAAGTAAGGCTGCTGCAACCTAGGCTTATAAGGGCTACCAGGCTGAGGGGTCCTGGGGCTTATGGGCAAGCTCAGCCTTGGGCTAAGTGGTGGTGGTCTTGGGCTCAGTGGCGATGGTCTAGGACTTGAAACTGGTCTGGGGCTCAATACTTCACTGTACACTTTCCTTTGTTTCTTGGCCTCAAGAGACTGCAAGAGCTGCTGCAACTCCTTGATGAAGTCCACCACCCCTCCTATTATTGAAGCTTGATCTCCCTGGACGATAATATTAAAACTATGTTAGTGTTGCCATTTTAGACAGTAGGTCACTTCCTTAACCGCTGAAGTTTCAGAGTGAAGTGCTTATAACAGAAGAGATGATGTAAATATGGTCAAAAAAGGGTATGAATAGCTTATGTACTCTTTTCACATAGAAGCAAGGCATGAGAGAGCGCAGGACTGATAAGTGCTCGTTCATCTGCTTCCTTCGGTTCCTCTCCACCGTGATATGTGACATTTTTTGCTGCCCATCCGGGAGGGCAGCCTCCACTGCAGCATCCGCCATTGCCTCGGAGAACTTCAGCTTTTTGGAGGGAGGAGGAGTATCCACGTCCGGCTCGGACTCCGGCTGATGGATGTAGGAGCTCGTCGACTTCTGAGAAGCCATTCTCGGTGAGTCCTCCGACTTGGGAGCCATGAAGTCATCTGCATCGAATAGGAGAGACTTCTCCAAGTCCTCCAGGATGCTGAAGAGGTTTTCCGGCGAGTCTGCGCCAACCAGCTGGTCGGATCCTCCCACCTCAGGGCCATTGAAGATGTCCAGCAAGTTGTCACTCATTTTCCTTGATGAGTATGAGTCCACAAGTCTAGGCTTGATGTAGAGAAGACGAAACTTGAGATTCAAAAACTGAAAGTGGAGGCTAGTTAGAAATGGCCCTTTGAAGAGGTTGAGCCCGAGGAGGAGTTAATTATGCCCAGCTGGGGAACATCACCTGCGTGGCCTTTCTGTGTATGAATCTCGATATGAGGGTCCACAGTTGGGAGGAGGCCGGGGTGCGTTACATGGAATCGAACAGTGGTGGCTGGGCCCCGTTGCAACGGAGGAGAAGGAGACGAAAATGGTGGATGGTGACAAGGATGGTGAAAGGGGAGATAGATACTAGCAAAAGGGGAGCCGCTGGAGAAAGAAAATGATGATCATGAAAGGAACGGGAAGTTGAGCGAAAAGACAACGTCATATAGACAGGCTCTGGAGTCTGGAATCGACATGAATATTTTTTTTGTCTTTACTGCACTACATGACCCATTGTTATGTCTGCATCAAATTATCAATGGGATATTCTTTACTGAAGATGTTAAAAAAAACTCCCTCCCTTTTAAATTAATAGTTCTATTTAATAAAGAGTTTTTTTTATTTTATTCAATTTAACTAGTTGGTTGCTTTAAACAGAATATTATAAGATTATTTTTCCATGTAAGTTTTAAGATTTAATAAAAATTATTATTATTTTTAAATATATCTATTAATATAGAAGGGAGGGACTATAGGTTTTAAATTTAGGTTTAAGGTTTAAAATTTAGGAATGTAATTAAACTCGTAAAGAAGGGGGCTAATAAAATGTGCTAAAAAAAGACTAACTCAGAGGATTATATCATTTGTAGTTGTAATTAAACATAGAGAAAATGTAGCATGCGGAGTGCCTACTAGATAGCCTTTGACATACATTGAAATTATCATTATGTTATTCCGTTAGTAATAATATACTTTTTTATACTTTTTGTTATTATATGTATTTTTAATTCTCCATCTTGACAATGTGCTCAGCTTAAGGAATAGATGAGATCCCTTCATTCATAAGATTAATGACATACACATTAGTGCTAATAGACTGGTATTAACATATGCGTTGTTAATCTCAAATATCAAAGAATTCCCATACATTTCGTAAATTAAGCTCATTGTCAAAAAGGAATATGAAAAACTCTTCCCTTGTTAGTGTCTAGCCCCGAGGGGTAGGCTAAGTAGCCTCATAACCATGCCTCCAATCCCCTTCGTAACATCCACACCTGCACTAGATATTTAAGTTGGGAAATAACCTCTGTGGGTAGCCAACAGATTTCCTGGTTCTTGGCCATCCCACAATGCTGCATTACAAGTAATAATCAAATAGTAATATAATATAATTAAAAATAAAATAAAATAAATAGTAACCCAACAGCAATAGTATTTTTAACTAAATAACAAAGTGACATTAGTAACGTCATTGTACGACAATTAGTAACATATACATAACATGCTGGTGACCTTCAAAGTCCTCTACCACAGAGGGAGACTGTGCCCTATTCCTTGAAGATATATAACATACGGAGCTTTTTAAACTAACAGACGAACTTCTTAAATGTTGCCACATATCATATTTGGTGAGAAAGGAGTTTTAGAATATTTAGAAATGAGTATCATCATAAGACTGCTATTACGTTGTGAAGCTGAAATTAGAGAATAATTTTTTGCTCATACTTATCTTATCAAAATTTTTCATGAATTTTCTTTCATTATCAACAGATGAAACTTGTAAATTTTTCCCATGTACTTCTCTTGATATATTAATATAAGGGGTCTGCCCCATATTTACCGACAGAAAAACTCCTTATGAAATTAATAATTAACGCTTGGAGTGATTTTTTTTTGACAGACGCATGAACGGATGCAACTAATTTTTGTGATCGAAAGGGCCCATACCTTGATAGGGACTGGCAATTTTGGTTTTAAGTTGAGCTCTAATGAAGATCCGATTTTAAAGTTTGTCCTCTTCCTCTTTATAGCTCGCAGATGTGCATCAAAACCTTTGTGGCATTGTACAAATTTTTGGTGAAATAGGGGGGCCAACATAGCTGGATGAAATGTCAGATGATCGACTCATAACAAGAGAGCAGAAAATTGTCTTCAGATTCTGTTGCGTTTCTCAGAGAGGAGAGATTAATTGGCTGTAGAGGTGGGCATTGATGGTCCACATATATAGTCATCGATAAATAGAGTTTGTCATTATTCCTTTTGCACTCCATTTGACATTGCTCCAGATTCCATCTCTGTAATAAATTATAAACTGCATCCTCATTTACGAGCACAAGATAAAAATCCAGTCATAACATGGTGTCTCCAACTCTCCATGCTACCTCATTGGCTCTCCATCTGATCAGTCTCTCAGTCTCATCCATACTTTATTTTTTTTTCTTTTGATGAAAAGGATTCAAATTGAAGGACTTGTTATTTGTGACACGCACTTGAAAAACTCAGAGAAAAGAACTGAAATGGTTATTATATATATATTTTTTATGACTTGGTAAGGGGATTAAACTGTAAAGGTATTGTACAGAATCACTTCAAAATGAAAGGTTTGTCCTCTGAGTTTGAGTACATGTCTGTGTAAGAGAGAGAGAGAGAGAGAGAGAGAGGATGACAGGGACCGTTGTGCACAGGTAGAGGCGACGGCCGGCAACGGCTGTAAGTGCTTTGAATGGGAGAGACACGGCATATCCGTGGCCATTTTTAAAACATCAAAAGTTAATAACAAGAGGAAGGGGGTGAACGGAGGCGTTGGGAGTTATTACCATGTCCTGCATAGGAGTGCGTTTCAATTAATCAGTTTTGTGTGTCATCGGCCCTTCGTTGGATTCTATGTTTGGCATCCCTTCCCCCTCATTAACTTGCACATTTATCATCTGCAACAACCCCTTCAGCTTGCCCACTTCACTCCACACTCAAAATCCTTGTTTCCTCTTTCCAGTTTCATCATCTTACACTATCGACGAGCTCATCTGCAACAATTATGCATGTGTTTTTGGTTTCCAAGTTTACACATTTTGTTAACAAAAATGTTTTATTGACCACTTTTCCTTCGCACAGGGCTCTAAACATGGTACATAAGAGGGCATCTGCGTATAAGAATTAGAGCCCTTGGCTGGTCACGAAGCCCGGGCAGGCTAGATTAATCCTTTTGTTCACTGCTCAATGTTGCAAGTGATTTCTTCTGTGGTTATTCCAGCATTTGCAATCTTGTATGCTTAGATAGGAAAGAACAAAAAGACCGTGCTTATTTTTGCTCCAGGTCTATGCTAGAGCCGTAATTATTTAATATCTTCATACTGAAAAGTAGACATGATGAAGAGTCGGCTTAAAGTGAGAAAGAAAATAATTGAGTTGCGGCCGTAAGGGAGTAAATGAGATATGAATGATTGAATTCTGAATGCTAATAGGAGCCAAACTTAAATGCGAGCTGAAAATGGAACCCTCATGCAGGTTCAGTGCAGCGGGCCACAAACGAATTTGGCATGGCAGCTTTATAGATGTATTATTTGAAAGAGAGGAAGGAATTGAAGTGGGTTTCACATCCAATTTCTGCGAAAGACGTACATTTCATAAAAACCTAGTGATAGAGCCAGCAGCAAGATAGAATGCGCAAACTGTAGAATTTTTGAGGCACAATGTGGTTCATTCTCAATGGTTATTGAATGCATATCTTACACGACTATTTATTTTCAGATGACTTCAAACATTGAGAAGAGAGTAATACACTTTGCATAATACTCTTGTACAATATATTAGAGATACCAAAGTGAAAAGAGAAATAGTATTCACAAATGTTTTTCTGACTAAGAATTGATTAAATGCCTTAACTCCTTCCCGCAATCTCATGGGTGAGATTTTACTGTAAGATTGGTCCAAAACTCTACTAAAAACGAATCACATTGAGTGACTTAGTGAAACTGTCTTCAAGTTGAGCATTAGTAGATACGTAGTTCAATTGGAGCTTCTATGCAATAACTTAGTCTACTTCAATATGTTAAAAACTGGATTTGACGACAAGGCAATAACAGACTTTAATTTGTTATCACGCCATAGAACCTGAAGAAGTGAAGGCTGACATATATATACTCTTTCATAATCAATTGAGCCCAAGTACTTTTTGCTGCAACAAATGTCAAAGATCTATAATCCGCCTCTATAGAGGATCATGCTATAGTTTCCTGTTTTTGAGACTTCCAAGAAATATATAATAGCCAGTAATTGTTATTCTATCCATTAGGTTTACTGCCCTATCAGGATATGAAAAGCCAATTAGATTAAAGTCTCCCGGTTTGAGTAAAATACCATGATTTAGAGTTCCTCAAATATATATAATGAAGATTCCGCGTCACAACTATGTAATGAGTAGTAGAAAGCCGGTGCGTAAATTGACAAACAAAGCTCCCAACATAGGCTATATCAGGTCGATTGTGTGATAGGTAACTCGAGGGCACCTACAATACTCCTATAGTGATGGGGGTCTTCAAACAAATGTGTACCGGTCTGTTGTAGCTTTGCTTTTCATGACATTTTAATGAGTTTAGCTAAGTCATTTAATTTTGTTATTCATATAGAAGGATAGGCTATGATTTTTAATTAATTTGTCAAAATAGAGAGAAATATTTTCTATAAATAGTGTTTGAAATTAGGGGTGTGATAATTTTACCATAAGCCATCTGAACCTCACGTTATCAATCAACCATGTGTTTCAAATCATTCACCATCCATATGCAACTCACCTTGAAGCTGACGAGGATTTTTTGGCATGTGAAGGGCTGCACACCAGCTTATGATTTGCATTTCACTAAGTCTACCACTCTCTCCCTGTATGCTTTCTATGTCACCGAGTGGGCCGAGTGTCCTAACATAAGTGTTCCACAGCTAGCTAGGTATGCTGTTTATTTCAGCTCCAATTTGCTTTCATGTGCGCTAAGAAGCAAGCTGCATTCAACTTTGTGTTTTTCTCACACAAAATGGTACAATCAATTTAATTGAGCTTACATTAAGGGGTTGTTTGGCTTCTGAATTTGTGTAAGATTCTAGTGATTTCGCTTTAATTTTATCTAGAATATCACGAATCGTGGTTGGATGCAAAAGGTGGGCGGAGTTAAAATTTTTACCCAAAAGTTGATTTCATGCTGTTTCTAGCTAAAATTGACCGAAATCACCATTCACCTCTCCAAGTGATTTTGTTTCGGAATATAAGTTTTTTTTATTTTTCAATTGTTACCCATCATATTGATTTGAGCATCGAGAAATGAGTCATATAGGTATGGCCCATTTTAAAAATTTAAAACTACCCACCCGTGTGGGATCTTGTTTGATAGGTCTTGAATTTAGGATTGTAACAGTGCTAAGAAGGTGTATATCATTAGTTAGAAAAGAGAGAGTTATATTGATTTAAAATTTTAAAAATACGTTTGAAGTGACATCCAAATCTTCTAAAAATTTCAATGAGTTCATCAAAGATAAAATGTTATAGTTTGCCGACAGTGGAATGATATGGACTAACCACTACCAATGGGTCGTTAGTAGCAATGCTGGTTAATAACCTATACCTTCAACGTTTCTGTTTCAACGGTAGCATCACTGGTAAACTTACCATTAGTAAGGAAAAATAACAAAACTATCATATTTATTTCAAAAAGTCCTATGTTTATCATAAAGTTATAAATTCGTTGGTTTAAAGGACAGAACAACCTCACACGTAAGGTAAAAAAATAAACAGTGAAGAAAATCATGAATAGTACTTAGGAATTCCTTACAAAATTTACATGTGCCACAAAAAAATGTAGCAAAGCCAACTATTTCGTACCAAACGAATTGATCCTCTGCTCTCGGGTTGTAAAGTTCAAATGTAAAGATCTTATGGACTTAAGTGCGTTTTGAAATATGAAATTAATTGACATCAAACAATAATAATACCAAAAATTGTCGATGAAGCAACCTCCATGCCCCTGTCATAGGCATGTTAGTTTATAATTATAAACAATCAAAACAGTTCTAGTCTCCCAGTTCATCCTTTGCCGCTCCTGAAGCAATTTGCTAGACATTACATGATCTCAGTGTCTATATATATATATATATATATATATATATATATATATATATATATATATATATATATATATATATATATATATATCCAGCGAACTCGGAGATTTACAGTTACAAAACGGTTTTAAGGCTTGTGGGAGCCTTAAACCATCAAAACGTTTCAAGGTTTGCAGATTACAACAATGGAGAGAAGTGATCAGTTATATGGTTTCCAACCTTCTGTCTTTCCAACTCAGCAAGTACAAATGTGTCCAGCATACGCTCGTTTCCTACGCTCATATTAACCCTTCTGCATCAGAACAGTGGACGCAAGTGATCAATTAGATCAGTTATATAGTTGCCAAAACTCGTTTCTCCTTAAATTAAAAATGGTTCTAACTGACAGCAGGTATAAATATGCACTCCAGGCATCCACAACTCTGGACATTGCAGCCGCAGCTCTTTAACCTCTCACCTCCTGCCCAAGACTAGACACACAAGCATTCAAGGGAAGAAACATGGCTGCAAGATCTACTGCCCTAGCTGTGCTTTTTGTTCTGCTTGCACTGACTGCCACTACGTCTGCAATTAACATGGAAAAATGGCCCGGATTTGTGCCCAAATGCATGAGAGAATGCTTAATCAAATGCACTGGAGGATCTGCCGTGGCAGGGTTACCCTGCCTTTTTTACTGCAGCACAACCCATGACTGTGGGAAGAACATTGGTAATCTTTGAACATTTCTCTTTGTACTCTTTATAATTTTATTTATTTATTTATTATTATGATTATGATTATTATTATTATAATAATAACATATGCAACTGCTTAGAATAATTTTTTCAGATGAAATAGTAAGATTGACATTATAAATGCCAAAAACGTTGAGACTCCTAATTGTAGAGCAGAGACTAGTTTGTTCATATTAAATTTTAAGTCTTTATGAATTTCGCCCAGTTTAAGAGCCACGTGAGTAGATGAAAAGGCTAAAACTTATTCTTTCTTTCTTACCTTGTCTTATATTTTCAGATCCACGTACCATGAGTCTGATCAAGGAATATATTAGCAAAAGGCTTACTGCAGCATCAAAGCCCTCGGTCCCACCTAAAAACTGATCATACTGTTGGAGGTGATGAGAGAAAGAGAAGAAAATGCAAAGCATGTAATACTTAATAAAATTGATCAAAAGGTTTTTGGTGAAAAGATGACAACGAATTGAGAAAGGAAATGGTCTGTTTTTTTACTGTAGCAATGGCATGGCGGCTTCCCTCTCAGCCAGAATTCTTTTCTACAGCCGTATCAAAACCCTTAAGCATACAAGATGTATTACATAAGCAAACTACCCAAGAAAGACATGAAAATAACAAAATAGCATTTGACTTTTGACCCGCTTTTAACACTCTTTTTTAATTTAAAATTTTTATAAGGTTTCTAAATTGTATAAACTTCTTAATTGCTGCTGCTTTGGTGAGCATATCGGTTAATTGATCATTGGTCTTGATAAACTTCAACTCAATTTTACCTTTTCCTATTAATTCTCTTATATAATATAATGATATCTTAACGCAATGTACTTTGTCATTCTATAAAAGATTGGGTTTTTAGTTATTGCAATGGCCAACATGTTGTCAAAAAAAATTGTTGTTGGATATGCTTGCTCACACTCGAGATCTTTGAGAATTTTCCATAACTAAACCGCTTCACATGATGAACTTAAAGATAAGATTTCCTCGGCTTCGGTGGAGGAGAGAGCAATGGTATCTTGCTTCTTTGATGTCTATAATATTACCTTACTTCTGAATGTGAAGATGTAGTCAGAAGTGTTTTTTCTATCATCAATACTACCATCCCAATTACTATTGGAATAACCAATCAATTCATTCTTTTTTTCACATTAATATTTTAGCCCAAAATTTTTTGTTTCTTGCACATACCTCAAAATTCTCTTTACCATTTTAAGATGAGTTTTACTTTACTTGCTCATGTACCTAGTAACAATGCTCACACAATGCACAATATTGAGTCTCATGTTTTATAAGTAAATCAATGAACCAATAAGACTTTTATAAGAGGATTCATCCACAAATTTGCATCAATCATCTTTTGACAACTTCACATTCTTAGCCACAGAGTAACCATTTATTTGCAATTAGTCAAATTAAACTTTTTCAACAAATCATCAAAATAATTTTCTTGAGATAAGAATATTTTACCGTCTTTTTGTCTCACTTGAATCACAAAAAAATATGTCATGAGACCTAAATCGGTCATCTTATATTTTTTCTTCATAGTATACTTGAATTCTTTTATCATCCTTGGACTATTGTTAGTGTAAATTAAATCATCAACATAAAGGCAAACATTGATAAAATCATGCATACTTTCTTTACATAGAGAGATGACTCACTTAGACTTCTTTAGAATCTATTTTGTTTAAAATATTTATGAATCTTACTATTCCATGCTCTTGGAGCATGTTTGAGTCCATACAATGTTTTGTGAAGTTTGTAGACTTTCCTTTCCTTGTCTTTGACTTTGTATCATTGTGGTTACCATGGAAGGCCGTATCGGCCGATACGTACCCGTATCGGTCGATACCGATACGATACGGGGGGGATACGCCCCCCACATGAAATACCGATATGTATTGGCCGTATCGGCCATACTGTATCGATACGGCCGATACGTATCGATACAATATTTTTAAAAATATTTTTTTTATTTAAAAAATTATTTTTTAATTAAAAAAATTAATTTTTTTTCAAATTTTTTTCTTAAAAATAAATACACAATTCAAACCCAACTTCTTTAAAATTTTAAGTTTTAGTTATATTAAAAAATTTATTTTTAAAGTTATATAAGATCAATACGGGTAGGTCCATACAATTTACATAATTTTTTGTTTTACATATAGTGCTCCACAAATATACATTTATTTAAACATATAACTTAAACTCATATTAAGTATATTATTTATTTTTAAAATTAATTAATTTTAAAGTACTTAATATTGAAAAGAATGTCCAATAATTTATATGGGATGGAGAGCACAATAATATATAGTTATGAATGAACTAATTTTAGAATACCCGTATCGGTTGATACGGCATTATATGGTTTTATTATGCTCTAAAAGAAGTATTATAATGATATATTATTAATTATATTGTTTTTTATATTTATAAAAGGGTTTATACCCGTTTCGGCGCGTACCAAGCGTATCATCGGCGCGTACCCGTATCCATGATCATCGATACTCTTATGCGTATCGATACGGCCTTCCATGGTGGTTACACAACATAGAGCTTCTTCAAGCTCTCCATTTAAAAAGGACGATTTGTCATCAAATTGATACACTTGTAATTTCAATTGGGCGGCAAGTGTAAGAACAATTCGTATAATTTCTATTCTTGCAATGAGAGCATGAGTTTCATTAAAGTCAATGCCAGGTTGTTGTGAGTACCCTTTTACAACTAGTCTTGTTTTGTATTTTTGAATTGAGTAATCTTCATTGGACTTTATTTTGCACACCCATTTCAAGCCAATAACATCTTTGTCTTGAAATTTATCAACTAACTCTTATATCTTATTCTTCTTAATCATATTCATCTCATTATCTATTGCTTCTATCCAAATATCTTCTTTTGAAGCATCTTCAAATTTTGTTCGATCACAAGAAAAAAATGCAACATCACATTCATTATAAATTTCTTAAAGTGAGCGTATCTTTCTTGGAGGTGAATCACTATCTACATTATTTGGATTAATTTACCATATATTTGAATCTTACCTTGAGTCATGACGTGTAGGAGAAGTTTTATTCTTTTGTGATTGTGAACCATTTGATGTTTGATGACTAGATGAAACCTCTTCTTTATATCTTCTACATACACTTTTGAAGATCTATTATTGTTGTCTTCAAAGTTCTATGAGCCTTCTTCATCAAAGATTACATATCTTAAAATCACCAATTCTTTTGTCTTAAGATTGAAAAACCTATAAGCCTTGGATTCTTCACAATATCTATTTGAACTAATTCCCTAGCCAAAGGGAGAGGCACTACAAACAAAAATATTCAAGCCTAGGTAAGCGAGAAACACATTGTCATTTTTCATACCATGACCTTCTTCTACATAAATAATGAACCCTCTTAAAGCTCATCATGACACTTAGTAATCTCTTTTGTGGTCAAGGTCACTATCCTCTTGGTTACATAGTTTTTTATTCTAAACCAACTCCCAAGCCCGAAGGATAAGGCCCAAGAAATCTCCCACTATGTAACTAAGTGGGCCCATGCATGGGGCCCATACCTAGGGTTTTTACCCTCTTTTGACATGTCTTTTATCATGTGTTCCAATAATTACTCATGTTCATTATGCAAGTTATATTTCACATTATCCTTTTCTTCACTTGTATTTTATCATGAGTTTAGTGTTTACTTACTTTCATTATGTAAGTAAGGTTTATCTAAGAGATCTCTCTTTGGCCCTCAAAAGACCACAAAAAGATTGTTTCCAAACATATACCAAATTGTTGTTGATTGCCCAATTGACCCGTCGGTGTTAGTAGTAATGGCCATTGACACATCTGATGACTTGTCAGTCCCTACCAATAGTAAGTAGACTTCTATAAATCAATTTCACCGATGTCATCATTGTCGCTTCATCCCCTCTATCGATTCCCAAACACACCTCCATGTGGTGATACCGACAGTTTTTCATCTTCTCCTAACCATCGACACCATCAACATCATGTTAGTGAACATGTTGACGGATAGAGAAGAAGAATAAACTATTCCTAAACTAGTTCTATAGCAATTCTCTTAAAAAAATTATTTAAATAAAACTTGTACATGCATAAAACCTTAGATTTTTGCCTTTAATAGATAAGAATAATAATTGAAAGTCTAGATTCATAGTTTTAACTCATGGTTTTCATATTCATGATTGTATACTCTTCTCATTTGAAGTACTTAAATATAGAACTATAAATTTATGTTGATTATTTAATCCCTAAGCTCCAAGATCATGCCTTATGAAGTCTAAATAATTAAGGTTTATGGTTAGCAATTTGGCCTTTTTCACAAATAGAAATTCCTTCTCGTTGTTATGATTGTCGATCATTCTTTGTATAATTCGTTCTCTCCCTTGCTTCTTCTAGTTTTTGGTGCAACCTTTGTAAGATCTTCAAACTCAACTAGTTTATTTTATTTTGATTTAGTAATTATTGTGTGGCTTAATGTTAACTTATGATCGGTTTTGATTTATTTTTTGAATTTAAGGTGGTTAACAATGGTTTTTAATTAAATTATCACTTTGATGGTTTTTATGTTAATATAAGTCAATACAAAAGTTCCTAAAATTTTTAGAATTTTTTACTATTTTCCCCAAAAAGTTAAGGGGCGGGACCTGCTATGGGCCCCACGTATGAAATTGAGATGATAGGTCCCAAATGACCCTAACAACATCTTAAGATAGTAATTAATTGTTTCAAAATTTTTATACATAAATTTGGACTTAAAATAAGCAAGTTTTTCATTTTTAATGTTAAATTCTATTTATACCCCACCTATTTGTTAGGTTTACCCCAAAACTTATTATAAATAGAAAGACACAACCACTTTCCCAATTGGGAAGGGCTAGAATATGGAGCTTAGGAGCCCTAATCCCTATTTCCAAAGAAGGAAAGACGATTAAGGTAACAATTCGCTTAATCTTTCACTAATTACTTAGGGTTTCTCCTAAACTTTCTAAATCTCTTCTTTTGCTAAGGTTTAATCTTGATTTCTACCCAAAAAGTTTTTGATTTGAACTTCTATTTCAAACCCTTATGAAAGGAATTATGTTTTTGAACTCAATACACCCTAGATCTACAAGTTTCCAAGAGATTTAGGTAATTTTAATCGAGTTTATGCAAGTATTAATAAAAAACCCTCTTGTGGATAGGATTTGGAGGTATGGGAGCATCAATTTCAAGTCAAGAAGCTCATTAAAGGTAAGTGTTTTCCTCCTAAACAGATCTGTGATTTCAAATTTGATATTTAATGGAGTTTTATGTGGGTTTCCATAGAGTTGAGATTTAATGGTGGATTTAGAAAACCTTAATTTTTCTTATGATTTCTTGTTGTTTTTGTTTGTAAATGGCTAGATTTACTATTTTCTAAGCATAAATTTCATTATTATGATGTTTGAGAGTGAGATTTGAAGGTTTATGATGTTTATATGAAGTTGCAGTTTTGGGTTTGAAAGGAAGAAGACAAACCAGAAATTTATGTTTTGGCGATTGAACGGCGAGGAGTTCGAACGCCAACACAACAATTCATCTATTTTTGCTATTTTGCTCATTTTCAAGTTTTTATTCTTAAGTACCATTTCTTATGTTCACAATGAATAATTTATGCTAGGATGAGCTACTGGAAGGGTATAAATTTGATGTAGGAAGCCATGATGATTGTTTAAGTATTATGTGAATTACATGATTGATTGGTTAAACATGTGGTAATTCCTTATCTTGAATCCATGTTGAATGATTCATTATATTTGAAGCATAATTTTAGTGAGGTTATAGCATGAGAATAGATTTGTATGCCTTTACATATTATGTTTGAATTATGGGTGAATGATGGTGTCATGTCTAGCTTCAAGTGTGGTATAAATACGCTTATATAGGTCTAGCATGAGGTTACACTTGATTCGAATTGTGTTTTTCAATGGTTTTTCACTCATGATTTTAGCAAGGAGCCATGACTAGATGTTAAAGAGCATGTTCATAGTATGTGGATGGGTTATTTATAATGCATGTTCATCTGCTTAGAAATGCTTCTACCTAGTACATATGCATGTGGGGGTAATCATGGTAATAGTTGATACTTATGATTAGATATGATGCATGTGTGGCTGATGGTAGCAAGTTCCATGAATTAGGATCCATGTAGAGATTTCTCAAGTATGTACTATGTTGCGTGCATCATGAAATGGATTTATGAATGAAACTTTATTGAGATTAGCCGTTGTTGATCGATTGGATGTAATTGTGTGATATTGCTTGCTGGGTTAATCGATCAGAGGCTTATCAATTCGGTTTTATGACCAAAAGCACAGGGTTTCATGGGTTTTCCTCCCCAGATTGAGAAGAGCGGCAATGCTATAAGGAGATAAAATTATTGAGAACATCTGGACCTTGAGAATCCAAGCTAGTGTAGACGAGTGCACTAGGGGGTATTGTTCCCCACTAGGGAATTTACCCAAATTACGTAATTCCTTCAGACTTTCCTGTTAAGGATTGTTTGGAGTGAGCAAGGATTGCTTATGTTTCGGCCAATTCAACAGGGTTGTTTTATTGTTTTGCATAGTTGTGATAGTGTGATTAGAGGCATTTTACATGCAGGTTATCTGTGATGATTATGCATGATGTGATTGTGTGTTAAAGATACTTCTTATATAAGTTATCTATGATAATTATGCATGATGAGATTGTGTGTTAGAGACACTTCTTATGCAGGTTATATGTGATGATTATGCATGATGTGATTGTGTGTTAGAGATATTTATCATGCAGGTTATATGTGATAATTATGCATGATGTCGTTGTGTGTTAGAAATACTTCTCATACAGGTTATATGTGATGATTATGCATGATGTGATTGTGTCTTAGAGGCACTTCTCATGTAGGTTATCTGTAATGATTATGCATGATGGGATTGTGGGTTAGAGACACTTCTCATGAAGGTTATATGTGATGATTATTCATGCCAAGAACAATATGTTTGAGATACTTGCAAGCAGGGTACTTGTTTATATTTAAGTATGGTAATAGTTAGGAAAGTAATAAAAAATGAGATATTATGTATTATGTAGATCTATTAGACCATGTTGACGTGTCGTGGTTATTTTTTGATTTATCGTTATCGTATCCAAAACCTTACTGAGTTTTTGTAACGACTCATTTTTCGATTACGTCTAACCTGAAGGGTTAGGCCCAATTGGATAATTTTGGAATAAATTTTAGAGGTTTTCAATGGTTTAAACCTCTATATTTGAGTAGAGCTCAAAGAAACGAGCATAACAAATCAAAGAACGGGTAAAATAGAGGTCCGGACTGGAAGTTACGACATTGAGAAGCGTAGAAAATAGGCAGGACCCACTTGGAAAGGGCATGAGTTAATTCTTTAAGTGGGTTAGTATTGAAGGGCTCGTTGATACGAGTCCAACGGTACCAAGAACGTGTGAATCCGAATCCGGGGTAGGAAGTCACGCGCGTTTGAAGGTTTGTTTTTTAAAAAAAAAGAGAAAAGAGGAGCACGGCGCGCGCACAACATGCATGACAGATGCGCGATCGCGGCGCATGTAATGCGCAGCCATGATGCTTAATCGCCACGTGCATCACGTGCGTGGCACGGGAAAACTGTGAGCGCCGCTGTTTCTAGCGGTGCCACATGTTAGGGGGCTATAAATAGCCCATTTGTGCAGTTTTTTAGGGAGAATTTCATTTCCTCCATTTCTAACCGTTCTGAGGCCAATTAAGGCCTTTCGAGACCCGTTTCCTACTAAATTGAGCATGCTCTATGTAATGGAGTGGTTATTTCTTCAAGTTGGTGATCGTATGAGGACAAAACACCCTAAGACAAGGAGAGGTTTTGCCCGTTATCTTTGAGCACCGACCAACTTTGTTTCCTCTATTTCTAGCCGTTCTAACTCCGATTTAGTCGATTCAAGAGGTGTTCTTGATTAAATCGAGTATGTTCTACGTGATGGAATATTTCATTTCTGAGTTGGCAATCATATAAGGAGGAAATGCCCCGAGACTTAGAGAGGCCCTGCCCGTCATTCTCGAACACTGGAGCAAGAAAAAGAGACTAGAGCAAGACGGGGTTCTGGCCAAAGTTGCCGAGCCACAACCAGAGAAGCAATCCTAAGTAGGGGAGGTTCTGTTTGCCGCCCACGGGCATGGAGAACGAGAAGAGTCTCCGGTTTTAGTGCGCGTTTGTATGTAGTCTTTCGGTGCAAGACGAGGAATGTATGGAGGCTAAAAGAAGCTTTGTCTCCTATTCTTGGATCCTAAGGGGAGGATGCCAAGAAGGAACGAATGTGGGGAGTAAGTATTTCTGATCTCCCATTTTAATTGTAGAACGACATGTGCTAGTTATGATGTGTGCTATGCTACGATCTATATGCTTTCTATGCTTATATGCCATGATGTGTACTTTATATGCCATGATGTATGCTTATATGCTATGTTGTGTGTGGTCTCGCTCTAGGGTAGAGCGAGACGTATAATATGTATTTTTGGCCTCAACTCAGTGATAGAGCGAGACATATACATGTGGTTATGATCCCGCTCGGTAGTACAGCGAGATGTACGATTTTGTTAATTTATTAACTTCCGCTTTACTCCGATAGATTACGAGTTTCAGTATGATTTCGATTCAATTTTAGTATATACATATTTTAATGCATATAATTTTGTGATGTGTGATGTATGTAGTAGCTGTTAGGCAGAACTACGTTAGGATCCGATCGTATTGAAAAAATATCCAATACGTATGTAGGCAACCGACGGCAAGTCAACATTGGCCTGATCCAATTTAATTATAAATATATGTTTCATTTTGTTTTACACATGGCAAACTATGAAGTTTCGTTGTGTGTATGCGCTCGTTATAATATGAGTCTACATACAGGGAAGCCTTGAAGCTCCGCAGTGCGTAGGTGAACGTTGTACCTCTCACACATAGATGTTGATTCATGGTTCAAGAAAAGAGAAATTTTCTATTAGTGATTTTGTGGGCCCGGCTCGGGTCAGATCGTTACAGTTTTACTCACCCCACTTTTTGTGTTTTGTTTTGAAGCTACATGGTGCAATATACAGTCGAGCAGGATCCTTTGTGTGAGGAAAGGTCGGGGAGTGCTTGGAAAGAGACATGATGCCTCTGGACTTTGCTGTGTTTTCTGATTTACTCTGTTATGATAATAGAACATCATGTATAATGGTTTTTGTTTCATATTTGTATCTCTTATATTTTTAGATATGTTTAAGACTTTTTGATTTGAGCCATATGTGTGGGCTCAGTATTCTAAGTATGTAGGTATAAGACTTGTGGACTAAATCAGAGTTAAAGTCTTATTTTATTTTACTTATTTATCTTGCACAAAGATTTAAAGGTGCATAACTCTGTATGTGTAAATTACTCGCTAGAGGGGTTAAGTCTTCCACAACCGTTAAACTAACTTTGTCGCCCCGTGTGCTTCAACTGTCCCTTGGACCAGATTCGGCTAGGGTCAGGCGGGTGCTAGGGCGTAACAACCTTAGTATCCTCCCACTTTATTTTGAGAAATTTTTATGGAAATGAGAGACTAAGGGGCCTCAAAGGGTATTTATAAGGAAGAAAGAATGAAATTTAGGTACATAACTATCAAACTAAGCTGTTTCTAAGCCCATTGACAAAACTGTCTCAACCGTTAAAAACTTGGCCAACACAGTTGTGGTCTATCAACAACACCTCAGGTCCAACTTCAAATGGGCATAACTTTCTCATTTAAACTTTGATTCATGAGTTCTTAGTGGGTTTCGAAGATTTTTCTTGCCTACTTTCTAACACCAAAGTTTCATATCAAAACTCAAACTATAAAAGAAGTTTTATTTAGAAAGTCTAAGGGTCAAATTAGTGTAGCATCAGTATGTTACCAATAGTGCGACATATTCAATTTTGAATGACCATACCTTCTTTATCCAAACTCGATTCACGTGTTCTTTGTTATGTTTCAAAGTTATTTTTGTCCACTTTTTAAAATAAAAATTTTAAACCTAAAGTCCATCTATAGAGTAAGTTATTGCACTAAGAAGACCCAAGGATCAAACTCACTATTTTTCATGTAGCCAAGTTTAGGAAATTTAAGAAATTCCCACGTGTAACACAAACAACTTCCAACTAAAACTTCATAGAAGCCATGTTTAGGAATTTTAAGAAATTCCCAAGTGTGACACAAACGGCTTCCAACCAAAACTTCATAGAAGTAATTAAAAATAAGGAAATGATATTGTCATGCTCCAAAATTTCAAATGTATAATATTTTCATTTTCTAAAACATAATGTAGCAGAATAAAATTGTAAGGAAATAAATTTTTTCTAAAGTGGTCTTGAAATCATGACTTAGGAAAATATTAGGGACATGAATAACCATTTGTACAATCTAATGTATTCAGATATCATGGTAAATATATGACAAATTAACTAAATCAAATTAATGTTAACAAGTGATCTATTAGTTGGGCACTTGTATGTCATTGCATCATTATGATAACAAGTCAAAATAATTGATACTCTCACATGCTTATATTTATCCTAACAAAGATTAGAAAGAAACATATGAGGTTAAATACTATATTTTTGCATCCTTCTTTGACCTGGGTTGCAAATGTCTTTCACCTGCAATACAAAAATGTTGACTGCATCGAATAACTCAATGTGATAAAATGATGCATATACATATAAAATTAAATTAATTAGAACCACTAATCACATTCATATCCATAATATATTCATTTAATTTACACACACACACACGATGTGTGTGTGCATTCACCCACTCAAAATAAAAATATAAGTTAAAATTGTGCCAAATCAAATAATTTGTAGCAATATCAAGGGGATCTTCATGATTCTATGAAATGTATACTACTTCATAAAGTAGCTTTAAGTTCTTGTTGAAGGTTGTAACCTGCTTCATCTATGCTATGAAGCTAATGCCCACAAGGGCTCATTGACCTAATTAGTCGAGATTCTCGATGTTTAATTATTATTAAGGCCTCTTTTGTTGTACTACGCTGAAGTCAAGGTTCTTATAAAGCTATAACCTATTAAAGATAACTCCCAAGCCTCGGGGAGAGGATCTAAAAAAAATTACCTCCCAAGCTATGGGGAGTTGGAAAGTCATGATCCTTTTTCTAACTATGAATCTCCTCTACGTGGCTAAAAGTATATGTTTTTGAGCCCTATCTAACACGAGGTGTTACGCCTTAAGATTTTTAAACTCATTTTTATAAATAAAACCTCAAAAATAAATTTTTTAAAATTTTTTATCAAACATTTGAAAAATTATCTTGGGGTATAAGCCAACCTTTTTTCAAACATATGTGTACTAAATCATAATACAATAATAATCCATCAAATCACATATTAAATCACACAAGATCTTGCCCAATTACAAGTTTGAATATCTTGATATGCAAAAACGTAAATAGATTGACACTTACATGCCTAAATTCATCTACCATAAAGTAAGAAGACGTTAAACATGCCAAGTTTCCTAGCAACATTATCCTTGCTGCACATCCAAGCTCCTAAAGTTACTCTAACCTTGTAAGGAACCTGCATCACATGGATGTTGTGTATATGAGTATACCTAGTGAGATGACTAAATAAGCACCATGTGATAAAAATGTACATGATTACACTACATCATTACAAAATCAACAACCATCATAATCAATAACAACAATATTATCATCACGCATAAGTGGAATAGGCATAATATTCACTAATGTATTTCACATGATTTCACAATCATAATGTGACTCGCACTCAAAAGTCTCCAACTTCAGGAGTGCAAGTCAAAGGTTTCTATATCACAGTAGTCACATCTAGGAGAACAACTTTACCTCACTAGATTATGAACTACTCACATTCGGACTTTAAAGTTTGCCCGCCAATCTAAGCTACTAAGTTAAGACCCATAGAGGCTCATGGACCCAAACGGATGAAGTTGCGATTTCCAAGATCATCAAAACCTCCTGTATTGCATTGTGCGAGACTAGTCATCTTTTAATACTATAGTCCATTCAAATATGACTCATGGGCCAAATAAGCGGTTATATATAACTCCCGTTTTCAGAGAGCCGGAAGACTTTGATCTTTTTTCATACAAACCCCTTTCCAACAACATGGCCAAAAACTCACTTGAAGATCCAAAGCACTGAGGGTTCTTCTATGGCGGAAGACATTAGTCTTGGGATGCGATCCATTATAAGGATATTCACACATAAAGGTACATACACATAATCATAACATCATCACATATAATTCAAATTCCATGCATAGATTAGCATACTATTACTTCTAATAATAATAACCAAATATTCATAGCAATTCCTTCTAAAAAACCCAAAACCGGTTAATTGTCATTGTCACACCCCGCCTGTAAGGACCCTCATCTTTAAACCGGTTTTGATTTTTATTTAATTATGGGTTATCGTGAGATTTACGTGTTTTCTGATCTTATTCGGTGATTTTGTAAATAAATAGAGTTTGTGATGGTTTTAACCAAAATTAACTTCAATATTAGTGGTTTTAAGTGATTTTAAACCAAATGTGAATTTTTGAGATTTTTCGGAATTTTCACTATTTTCCCAAAAATTAGGGTTTTGGCGGGACCCCTGTGGGCCCCACGGTCAAAAATTTTATTTTTATGTCAAATGACCCTAGACATATACTTAAGGTCACACAAAAATTTTCAGAATTTTATTAGGCTTAATTCGTGCTTAAATTTGCAAAATAACCACTTTTAGCCTACTTTTCATATTTACACCCCAAAACTTACCTTTGCCTACCCCAACCCTTACTATAAAAAGGCAAACCAGAGCCATTTCCATTTTTGGGAATAGGCTAAGGAAGGAGGTCTGGCCTAATCCCCACTTAGGCCCGAATTAGAAGCCGATTAAGGTAAGCTTGCTCTAATTAAGCACTAATCCATGGCTTTTCTCTTAAATTCTTCTAAATCTACCATTTTCCCCTTGATTCAATTCATTTTTGACCATCAAAAGCTACTGATTTGCGTTTTACTACGAACCCTAACTTTCAAAATTCGATTTTTACTACCAACAAGCCCTAGATCTAAGATTTAATTAAGGATTTCTTAAGTAAATCGATTTCTATTGGTGTTTGATTCAAACTCATTGTGTTTTCAAGGATTTCAAGAAGGGTGACTCTTCAATCCGAGCTTAATCAAGTGCTGAGGTAATGGGTCTTCAAAATCTCTGTTTATCCATGGTAAAACTCTTCATTTTTGGCTTATTTCGAAATGGTTTGCTTGATTTAGTGTGTTAATGGTAAGATTAGAAAATGGAATTATTTAATCCCGATTTCTTAGGGTTTTGCATTATTATGGTTTGGTTTGATGTTCTGGAAGTCAAGGAGGACTTTTGATGATGATTAGGGTGCTAGATGTGGATTTGAAGTGTTATCTATGGTGTCTCGGTTTGATTTTGCGAAAGGAAGAAGATGACTGTTCTGCCGTGTTGGCGATCGATCGGCCTTGCAGGGCGATCGATCGGCTGAACTGAAAATTTTAGAATTTTGCGTGTAACCGATCGAACGGCCTGAAGGGCGATCGATCGGCTACACAGGAAATTTGCATGTTGTGTGTATGATGCCTATTTTGATGATTTCACTTTGGCTTGCCAATTTTATACGAATGTGGAGTATTTTAAGCTATGTTAGGCTACTGGAAATGTATGCTATTGAGTTTATGGAGTTGAGATATATGCTTAGTGATGGTGGAATGACTTATGTTTTGTGGCATGATGTTGGAATCGTTATTTTGAAATTATGAATAGTTGTTTCCCTTTGGTTAAGCATATTTCAGTGGGACTACAATCATTGTTGGACAGATTTGTCATGATAAATTGTGATTAATGGTGTGTGAATGTTGGTGAATACCATGACTCAATGATGGAATGAGTGATGTTATAGGTGTTTAGCCTTTGTGGTTGAGTTTTGAATCTAGCTAAGATTTCAACGATTCTTCTACTATGATTTCATTTGGAATTCATGTTTAGGTAGAAATTCACATGTGTAGTGTGGTAGTGAGTTGATTTTCAAGCATGTTAATATGCATTATGTGAAAGGCTTCTACTAGTTACACACACACATGTGGGGGTTAAATGATGATGTTGAAGCTTAATATCGTGATTATGAATGATGCATTAGGGGCTGGTGAGAGCACTTATCATGATTAGGGTTCATGTATGCTTTGCCCACGCATGTACCATGTTGCACGCATCATGAAAATGGATTTCCAATTGAGGCTTCATCGTGATTAATCGAATTTGACCGATTGGATGCAATGTGATGGAATTGCGTGCCGGGTTTATCGGTCGTGGATTAATCGCAAGTTGATTGGTCCGAAAGGACATATTTTGATTTGAAGTTCCTGTGTGGAACGATTTGAAGTTCCTGTGTGGAACGATTTGGAGTTCCTGTGTGGAACGAGTGCACTCCCCGGGTTGAGTCTTGTTTAATGGAATAATGAGGGGACGAGTTGTGTACTTGTCTTGCGGATATGTGAGAATATCATTATGTGTGTCATCTGGACCCTGAGAATCCAGTGTGGTATGCCGTGTGCACCCCGCTACCACGTGTTCTAGGGTTCTCTGTGTGAGAACTCGGGCTCTTCCCTCCGCAGAGATGTCCACTGGCGAACACCCCTGCTCTAGATTCTCTGTGTGAGAATGGGACATCCTTGGCCAGGATCGTCCAGGGCGAGCAGTATTAGGGATTGACAACCCCGATCTTTCTTGAATTCTTGTGTAGAATTTTGTACCATGACACGCCTTCGTGGCCTTGTCTATGCTCCCGTCTGTGTGACGTCAATGTGTGATTACTCCTTGATGGAGGTTGATTGTGATAACATTATGCATATGGGAATATGTATGTTAGAGATACATCCATGCATGTTGATGTTGATGTTATGCATGTGGAATATGTATGTTAGAGATACATTCATGCATGTTGATGTTGATGTTATGCATGTGGAATATGTATGTTAGAGATACATCCATGCATGTTGATTTTGATGTTATGCATGTGGAATATGTATGTTAGAGATACATCCATGCATGCTGATTTTGATGTTATGCATGTGGAATATGTATGTTAGAGATACGTCCATGCGGGATTGGTTATGATGTGAATGCATGTGGGAATATGTTTGCTAGAGATACATCCATGCAGGTTGAATTATGCATTTTTATGCAGTGTTAAGTGATATGAATGTGTGATCAGAAAGTGATGCACCATGTAAATTTTTGATCTGAAACGATCTCATTTCTAAGCTATCGTATTTTCTACGTTGACAGTGATATTAAAACCATTGCTGAGTGTTAAAACTCACCCCTCTTTTGTGTTTTGATTTGGGGCTGCGTGGTGCGACACGCAGACGGACAGGATTGCCCTTTTTGAGGAAAGGTCAGAGGTAGCTTGGGTGTGATAATGGAGATCGTTGCGTGACTTTCCTTCATTTTGTTTCATGTTTTATGTTAGAACCTATGTGTAGGGTTCTTTGTTGTGGATTTATGTCACATGTTACAGTTATGTTTGCTTATGACTTATTTTGAGCCGGTGTGGGCTTTACTTAAAACTAAGCTTGTGGGTTTGAGATTGTTGTTTACTTTGTGATAAGCAACACCTTTTTCTTCCCTTTTATTTACTCTTGCTCAAAGGATTGTGCGCACTCCGTGTTGCTGTTAATCGCCCGTGGTTAGGGTTAAGTCTTCCGCTAGAACATTTCTCAATTTCACTTCGTCGCCCCCGCGCGCTTGACCGGCCCTTGGACCGGGTTCGGCTCGGGTCGGGCATCGCCGGGGCGTGACACCGCCACACCCCCCTTGACCCAAACCCACTCTAAGGTGGTGATATATGGGGCGATGAAGAAAAAGACTAACCCATCCTAGTTCTTATCAAAGTACACAACACATGCCCTTTGTACAAAAGCAAATAATGGAAGGTAAAAGAGATTAATCAACAATCTTAGTCCAACACACCCACATCAACACATAAAACAAAAGTCATAAGCCTTAAGGCTCATCATGTCTAAAGCCTTTACATGCTATCTAAAATATGAAATAAAGTCTAGTCTAACATCAACATAAGACATAAGTCTAAAATAACTCAAGCATATGGCCCCCTCTCATGGCGCATACTCACCCTCATGCTCGACATAACCATTTGGAGCACCTACATAAGACAACATACAACCCCAAAATAAAACCACAAACAAAGAGGGGTGATCTTAACTCAGTAAGAGTTTTAAAATGAAACATAAACTTATGATAACACCACAAGCAATCTTCCCATTAAAATCAATTTAAACATGCATCATATATCCATTATCTACACCTATGCATCATGGGTTAAATCACATTCCATATTCACATTTAAACATGCATCATATGCCCATTCATAATTCATAACACACATGAACAACCTGTGCAATCATTTAAGTTTTATGGTTCATTTACATCTTGCATTAATTAAGTATCAAGATTCACATTCACCCTGCATAATTAAACCACATTCCATCCAGCATGTTTAAGTATAATTATTTAATATTCATCCTGTAAAACATAAATATCATTGTCTTTACACAACCTGTGTCAACGAGTATTATAATCCATACACATGCAAAAATAATCCGGTGAATGTCACAATAGAGAAAACAATAATGCTTATCCTCGCCAAAGCACAAGCAGCTTGTTCACCCTAGAAATCTTAAAAGGAAGTCTGAATTCTTGGAAAGGAGGACTGAAGCAATTTGGGTAAATCCCTTACGGGCAAATTCCCCCCGGTAAGCCAATGCACACGAACATACCAACCTAGATTCTCAAGTCCATAAGGTCACAATAGTTATCACATTATAAAAAATATGTTATTCTCTCCTAGGGAGGGCAACCCGTCCTCAAAGAAATGTAAAAACCTCATCCAATGGATGTAAAATTGATTCAATAAACCTTCTATGTAGCTAATCAAGAAAACTACAACATCAAATCGATTAATTACATTTAAACATGTTTAATCTTCATTTACAAGTTATTCCCATGATGCATGCGACATAATACATATATGAGCAATATTTAATAGATGCAAAAATATGTAAACATACCCTAATCAGTCTTAAATGTATGAAACATGGTCCATTTGTCTCAAATAAAAATCATATAAACATGGGTAAGAGATACATTCATGGATATATTGTTAATTGAGCTAAAGAATGTGTAACATGACTCATTTGTAATTAAATTGACATATAAAAGCATTCATATCTTCTCATGATTATAAGCTACTGATGTCACAGAATAATAATAAAGAAATAATCGAAATATGGATTTAAATCAAGTAGAGCAACATACTAAGTTTAAACATGCATAGTCATTTCTTTAATTAAGCTAAAACATATATAGCATACTCCATATGAAATTAAGGTGTCATGTGTAAGTATTCTTAGCTCATCATGGTCATAATATACTAGAATCATGAGAAAAAATGAAGAAATGATTAAAATTTACTAAAATACACATATTTTCAAATGCCCCTTCAGGCTATTAGAATGACAACACACAAAACCTAATTCCTTATATGAATCGATGAATTAGCTGACTTGTCATTGAGGTTGTCGATGACAGCTCTATTATACTATTGGTAGGGTTTGACATGTCAATTAAATCCATCGATGATCATCGGCAAGGTAGCCAACCTATCGGTTAGGTCATAATCGTCATCACTGAGGTAGTTAACTTTCGATAAGGTTACCGACGATGAAGTAGGTTTTAAATTTTTAATAGATAATATATCAATATTAAAGCTATGATTATTATGTATGTAAATACATGATTTAGAGTATTTGATGATGTGATTAAAGTGTAAATTATGCACTAGAAATAAGGGTTAATGAACCTTAATGCATGTGTATGAGAGAACTTGATGTAATGGATGTGATGAATGGGTATCTTAAAATAATTCATTTGGCACTTTAGATCGAAAGTGTTTTAGTGTCTTCGATTCTCAAGTGAGTCTTTAGCCACGTAGATGGAAAGAGTTTAGTATGAAATAGGACAATGGTCTTTCATCTCTTTAAAGATGGGAGTTATATAGAACTATTTCTTTGGTCCGGGCGTCATGCTTGAATGGACTAGAGTATTAAAAAATGACTTATCCTGCGCAACGCAATACAAGAGGTTTTGCTGATCAACAAAGTCAGAATTTTAACACTAGGGTCCATGAGCCTTAACTTTATGACATTGATGACATGAGGTAGGCTTCAAAAGAACTGAGGTTGTATCGTGGTGACCCAATATCTAGTAGAGTAAAGCTCTTAGAAGAGGTTATCGTGCCTAGATAACTTTAAAATGGGATTCCCCTATTGGAAATGATTACTTGTTGATGAAAAATATACTTAAATGTGATTTTGTGTATTCCTTTGAAGATTTTCCAACATGCATTTTTTGGTATGTTGATTGAAACTATGCACTTTATTTAGTTTGGTATCTCACTGAGTATTCAACAATACTCAACATATTTTGTGGTGCAGGGTTTTCAAGTCGAGATAAGAGGTAACAAGAAGGATATAGATGTAGTTTGACTCTCCTTCTAGCCTATCAAGGCATTTTTTTTATTTTGTTTGATTAAGCACGAGAGTATATCATTATAATTTCATTAACTTTGATATGATTAACAAACAATTACGTAGTTATTGATCATATGGATATTTTTAAATTTATTATATATGTAGATTTATATTTATGTTATGATTATCACAATAATGAATTTGTGCCCCTAATTTATTATTTTATGACCTTAGTTAAATGATTTTTAGTTAATTTGTCAAAATAGAGAGATATATTTTCTATAAATAGTGTTTGAAATTAGGGGTGTGATAATTTTGCCATAAGCCATCTGAACCTCATGTTAACAATCAACCATGTGTCTCAAATCACGCACCATCCATATGCAACTCACCTTGAAGCTGACAAGAGGATTTTTTGGTATGTGAAGGGCTGCACACCAGCTTATGATTTGCATTTCACTAAGTCTACCACTCTCTCCCTGTATGCTTTCTATGTTGTCGACTGTGCCAAGTGTCCCAACACACGGTGTTCCACAACTTGGTATGTTGTTTATGTTAGCTTCAATTTGCTTTCATGTGGACTACGAAGCAAGCCACATTCAACTTGTGTTTTTCTCACACAAAATGGTACAATCAATTAGATTGAGCTTACATTAAGGGGTTGTTTTGCTTTTGAATTTGTGTAAGATTCCATTGATTTTGCTTCAATTCTATCTAGAATATCAGGAATCGTGGTTGGGTGCAGAAGGTGGGCGGAATTAAAAATTTAGTCCAAAAGTTGATTCCAGGTTGTTTCTAGCCGGAATTGACCGAAATCACCAATCACCTTGCCAAGTGATTCCTTCGATTTCAGCTCTAACCCACTGTTTCAGAATAGAAGTTTCTGTTATTTTTCAATTATTACCCATCATATTGATTTAGCATTAAAAAGGGAGTCATATAAGTAGGGCCCACTTTAAAAGTTCAAAACTACCTACAGGTGTGGGATCTTGTCTGATAGGTTTTGAATTTAGGAGTGCAACAATATTGAGAACATGTATATCTTAATTTGGGAAATAGAGTTACATTCATTTAACATTTTAAAAATGCATTTGAAGTGACATCCAAATTTTCTACAAAATTCAATGAGTTCATCAAAGATATAAGTGTTATACTTTGCCAATAGCAGAATGATAAGGACTAACCACACTTCATTGACGCATTGACCTTACTGCCGATGATATGTTAGTATAAATGCATGTTAATAACCCATACCTTCAACTTTTCTGTTTTAATAGTAGCATCACTGACATGTTGGTAAACTTGCCAGTAGTTAAGAAAAGTAACATAACTATCATATTTATTTAAAAAAAATAACCTCCCATGTAAGGTAAAAATAAACAATGAAGAAAATCATGAATAGTACTTAGGAATTCCTTACAAAATTTATGGGTGTCACAAAAAAATGTAGTAAAGCCAACAATTTTATACCAAACGAATTGATCCTTTGCTCTCAGGTTATATATAAAGTTCAAATGTAAAGATCTTATGGACTTAAGTGCTTTTTGAAATATGAAATTAATTGACATAACAATAATAATACCAAAAATTTGTCGATGAAGCCAACTCGATGCCTCTGTCGTAGGCATGTTAGTTTATAATTAGAAACCATCAAAACAGTTCTAGTCTCCCCGTTCATCTTTTGCCGCTCCTGGAGCTATTTGCTAGACACTACATGATCTCAGTGTCTATATATATCCAGCGAACTTGGAGGTTTACAGTTACAAAACGGTTTTAAGGCTTGTGGGAGCCTTAAACCATCAAAACGTTTCAAGGTTTACAGATTACAACAATGGAGAGAATTGATCAGTTATATGGTTTCCAACCTTCTGTCTTTCCAACTCAGCAAGTACAAATATGTCCAGCATACGCTCGTTTCCTGCGCTCATAATAACCCTTCTGCAATCAGAACAGTGGACGCAAGTGATCAGTTAGATCAGTTATATAGTTGCCAAAACTCGTTTCTCCTTAAATTAAAAGTGGTTCTAACTGACAGCAAGTATAAATATGCAGGCATCCACAACTCTGGACATTGCAGCCGCAGCTCTTTAACCTCTCACCTCCTGCCCAAGACTAGACACACAAGCATTCAAGGGAAGAAACATGGCTGCAAGATCCACTGCCCTAGCTGTGCTTTTTGTTCTGCTTGCGCTGACTGCCACTACATCTGCAGTTAACGTGGAAAAATGGCCCGGATTTGTGCCCAAATGCATGAGAGAATGTTTAATTAAATGCACTGGAGGATCTGCCGTGGCAGGGTTTCCCTGCCTTTTTTACTGCAGCACAACCCATGACTGTGGGAAGAACATTGGTAATCTATGAACGTTTCTCTTTATATTATTATTATTATTATTACATTGGAAATAATAAGATTGACATTTATAAATCCAAAAACGTTGAGACTCCTAATTGTAGAGCAGAGACTAGTTTGTTCATATGAAATTATAAGTCTTTATAAATTTCGCCTAGTTTTAGAGCTTCATGAGTAGATGAAAATGGTATCACTTATCCTTTCTTTTTTACCTTGTCTTATATTTTCAGATCCACGTACCATGAGTCTGATCAAGGAATATGTTAGCAAAAGGCTTGCTGCAGCCCCGGCCCCACCTAAAAATTGATCATACGAGGGAACTCCATGCATTTGTTGTTTTGTCCAAGCATTTGTTGTTTCGGGTGTGTTTCCAAATGAATGCGTTACATCAATAACTTGTTATGAATTCATTGAAGCGTGAATTTTAATTTAATAAAAATCTTCACAGGGATTTACTCATGTGCGTACATTAATTTTCTAGTCATATAGCAACGGAAGTGCTTCAGATAAGCTCGGGTATAACATGCAAATAACATAAATTATATTTGGTTCACAATAATAATAATATTGGAATGGGCGATAAATGAACAATGGCTCTGACGACGGTCACGATATCTAGAGCTTTCTAGCGCTGCCACTACTTTTTCCTTCGTATGGCAACCTTCATCTCATCGGTTTTGGCCGTGGGACAGTCCGGTTTTCTCATCAAGTACAACGTTCTTAATTCTTTTGATACCCTTGAAGACGCCTTCCCAGATGCCTCCTCAATCTAATGGGATTGCTCCATGGTTCATGGCGAAGGCTCCCATGTGGCAGCACCATCTCCGATGCATGCGACATGAAAATTGTTCGCTGCACCTTAACCTCCCACAGATGATGTAAATGCATATTATGTTAATTGGCATGTACCATGATAAAAAATTAAAATTGAAAAAGACCCATCCTAGTTCATAAAACTTTTAGGGTATTTGATTATTTCAAGATGAGCTATAATGAATTAAAGATTGAAGACTCGAAGTTATAAGATACTTCAACAAAACAAGCAACATGTGGATTTAGTTGAAGACATATGTGACCCAGAGAAAACAGGTTAATTCACTCTTTAGTTGATTCAAATCATTATAAGAAGTAAAACAGAGTCAAATTCTTTTTTAAAATAATTTTTAAACTCTGTCAAAGTCGAATGTTTGACTGTTCATTTGACATATTGAGCTATGACCTCTAAAACCTCAATAGCTGAACGTTCTATCACCTTCGAGTTCCTTCGCTGAAAAAAATTATAGCTCAAACGCTTTACCAAAAGGTATGTGAACATACTAACAAAGGTACACAAAGGATTGACTTGCGATACAGTTTTAGGAAACATTCTGTTTTAAAGTTAAACTTTCTGCAACTCTTAAACTGAATTAGGGGCCTTATAAATATCATGTTGCTGCAGATATTTTGTGAGAAAGAGAGACATATATCAAGTTAGAAACGCAAGAGATACTCTTTTCACTTACTCTCATCCTCATTCTTATACTTTCTTTGATTTAATTAAGCTGATTTACTTCCAAGTATGTTTGACTTGAATTCCTCATACACGTGAGTTTTCCTTATATTTTTGCTGTGATTTGAGAGTTCTATGAGTAAATCCAAAAGTCTTAAAGTTTTTTACTACTTTGTGAGATTTTTGTTCAATTGTTGGTAAAAAGTTTTGAATTCTTCTCTAGAGGATTATATAGATGATCATGTAATAATTGAAGGATGTTGAAGATTATACACGAAGAATGCAATCATTGGAATTGGCGTTGATGGGTAAAATAAGTTTTTTTTAAAGTAGAACAGAGAATTGATTGTATTGGAGATGATTGTGCTCTAATTTTCACTTTGTGAACTTTTTAACTGAACATAATTTCAATTTCTCATAAGGGTTTTCTACATCAGAGTGACCTAACTTACCACATGTTTAGCCTTCCAATTCATAAATATTAGTATTGGGAACCTCAATTGACACATTGTGCCATGACATGATGCCCTTTGTAGGGCCCCTAAGTGGTGAATATCAGCTAAGATTTAAATTAGTAGTGTCAAATACATGAGAAAAACAATAAACACAAGGAGACTTGATACCACCAATTCATCATTGAGTTTTATAATACATGATCCACATGAAGTTTCATGAATAACCATCATGAGTATATTCAATGAATAACCTGGTATGAAATAGTATAATGTATTCTAAACCAGCTTAAAATTTGTCTAAATTATGTAAGTGCAATCATGTGGGTTGACCTTTAGATTGCAATTCAACATTCATGTTTATTTTCTAAAAGTAACTGGGTTAACCCTATATATGTCACTGATTGGTGTGGAAAATTATTGTAATCTGATTTTTTTAATGTGGGTAAAACAATACATATTTAATCAAAAGCAAAGGGAACCCATTCTTTTACCTTGATGCAAACTAAAACCATCAAATCAAATCTCTGTATGGGTTGTAAGTTGAAGGAACTCCTCAATTTGGTGCTCCAATGGTAGGAAATCTAAATGTATAGGGCTTTCCAATCAATTTTCTCAAAAGAACAATGAATTATTGTGGAGAAACAAGAAAGGACAAGCGGGTCAAACCCTTTCCAAAGTGCAAACACAATACACTGACCCAACCTTTCATGGCAACAACCTTTAGAATATACATTCTTCGTGTGAGGTTTGATTTGCCACCAACACTTCCAATGACACTCCACACTCAAACCTATGTCTTCCTCATCAACAACAATCCCAACCATACATATTTTTTAGTGGAATCAGGTAGCAATGTTGAATATGAATGGTGCCTGCATAACGTATAGTGGCCATGATTTTAAAATATACAAGATGCCCCAAATGTGCTGTGAATATAACACTGTATTTTCTTCCTAACATGTGTGCCTTTAATCTATCTAAAAACATCAGACCAAGTTTGACTCTATCACAGAGAGAAGACCCATTGTTCCATCAACACAATTTCGTAATTACTTGTTTCTTTTTGGTACGGGCGTGCAAATAGAATTGTTTGGTAGGAATTATGTCGGACATCTTTGGTGAAAATTAATTGCCAACAAGACCTTTAGTATCCCGATGTGGAAAATGGCCTCTATGATTCTATTTTCCATCCATAATATGTATTTCATTAACACTACAACAAAATTAGGTATTAGCGACGCTTATTTAAGCGTCGCAATAATATGCGTCGCTACAAAGTGATAATAACGACATATAAAATAACATCGCAAAAAAAATTGTTATTAGCGACACATAATCTTAAGAGTCGCTATTGGTAGTCTATTAGCGACGCATAAGTAAAACCGTCGCTACTACCTATCCTTTTAGCGACGCCTACAAATATACGTCGCTAATACATAGCTTATTAGCGACGTTTACATAAGCGTCCCTAAAAGGTATATCTATTAATTTTTTTTAAAAAAATTTTAAACCATTAACGACGTATTTTTTCAAACGTCGCTAATAGTTTAAACCATAGCGATGTTTATCAACAAACGTCGTTAATAATTACCAATTTTAAATAAAAAATTAAAAATTAAGAACTAATAGCGACGCATTATTATACATCGCTATTATTGGATAGTATTAGCGACGTGTTGAACTGTGCGTCGCTATTACTCTTATTAGTAGCAACGCATAGTTACATGCGTCGCTAATACCTATTTTTATTAAAAATTTATTTTAATTTTTTTTATTTTTTAAAATAAAAAATAATTAAAAGAAAATAGTAATAGCGACTTATATATATATATATATATATATATATATATATATATATATATATATATATATATATATATATATATATATATATATATATATATATATATATATATATATATATATATATATATATATATATATATATATATATATATATATATATACACATCGCTACTAAGTGTACTAATAGCAACATATAGATGTATATGTCGCTATTAGTATATATATTTAAATATTTTTTAATTTTAAAATTTAATTTTAAAGAATAAAAATTATTAAAAATTTGAAATTAGAGGAGAGATAGTGTGTAGGTAGATAGGAGAGACGGGAGGGAAGAGAGAGAGGAGGGAAGAGAGAGGGAGGGGAGGGAAGAGAGAGAGAGAGGAGGGAGAGGGGAGGGAAGAAAGAGAGAGAAGAGAGAGAGGAGAGGGAAGAGAGAGAGTGGAGAGGAGAGGAGAGGGAAGAGAGAGAGTGGAGAGGAGAGGAGAGGGAAGAGAGAGAGTGGAGAGGAGAGGGGAGGGAAGAGAGAGAGAGAGAGGAGGGAGAGGGGAGGGAAGAAAGATAGAGAAGAGAGAGAGAGAGAGATAGGAGAGAGGAGAGAGAGAGAGAGGAGGGAGAGGGGAGGGAAGAAAGAGAGAGAGAGAGAGAGAGAGAGAGGAGAGGGAAGAGAGAGAGGAGAGGGGAGGGAAGAGAGAGAGGAGAAAGAAGAGAGAGAGGGAGGGAGGGGAGAGAGAGGAGAAGGAAGAGAGAGGGGAGGGAAGAGAGAGAAATTTTATTAATTTTTTTTATTTTTAAAATAACAAAATAAAATTAAAATACAATACTAATAGCGATGAACTAATTGCGACATATATCAGTATACATCGCTATTAGTATTGTATTTTAATTTTAATTTTTTATTTTAAAATTTAATTTTAAAGAATAAAAAATATAAAACATTTGAAATTAGAGGAGAGAGATGGGAGGGAAGAGAGAGGAGAGGGGAGAGAGAGAGGGAGAGGAGAGAGGGAGAGGGAGAGGAGAGGGGAGAGAGAGAGGGAGAGGAGAGGGGAGAGAGAGATGGGAGGGGAGAGGGAGAGGGGAGGGAAGAGGGAGAGGGGAGGGAGAGGGAGAGGGGAGGGGAGAGGGAGAGGGGAGGGAGAGAGAGGAGAGAGAGAGAGAGGAGAGGGAAGAGAGAGAGAGGGGAGGGAAGCAGGAGAGGGGAGGGGAGAGAGGGAGAGGGAGGAGAGAGGAGAGGGAGAGGGAGAGAGAGAGGAATCTTATTTTTGTTTATTAAAATTTTTTATTTTTTAAAATGAAAAAAATAATTAAAAGAAATTACTAATAGCGACGTATATTGATATACGTCGCTATTAGTATTTACTTTTTTTATTTTTTTATTTTCAAAATTAATTTTAAATTTTTTTAAAAATTATAAAAAAAATTAGAGAGAGGGAGGAGAGAGAGGGGGGAGAGAAAGGGAGGAGAGAAAGAGGAGGAGAGAGAAGGAGAAGGGAGGAGAGAGAGATAGAAGGGAGAGAGAGAGTGGATAGAGGGGAGAGGGAAGAGAGAGAGAGGGGGAGGGAGGAGAGAGAGGGTCGAGAGAGGGAGAGGACAAAGAGAGGAGAGAGAGAGGGTGGAGAGAGAGAGGAAGGAGGAGAGAGAGGGAGGGAGGAGAGAGAGATGAGGGAAAGAGAGAGAGAGGAGAGGAGAGAGGGGAGAGAGAAGAAGGTGGAAAGAGTGAGGAGAGAGGAGAGAGGGAGAGAGTGTAGAGAGAGAGAAGAAGGTGGAGAGAGGGAGGGAGAAAAAAAGTAATTAAAAATTTAAAAAAAGGTAGTAGCGATGCATGTTCGTATGCGTCGCTACTACCCTTACTAGTCGCGACGCTTATGAATATGCGTCACGACTACCTATTTTTTAAAAAAATTAAATTTAAATGAAAGAGAGAGGGGAAGGGGAGAGAGGGTGGAGAGAGAGAGGAGGGAGGAGAGGGAGAGAGGAGAGAGGGAGGGAGGAGAGAGAGAGAGGAGAGAGAAGGGAGAGAGGGGAGGGAGAGAGGAGAGGGGGAGAGAGAGAGGAGAGAGGAGAGGGGAGAGAGAGAGGAGAGGGGAGAGAGAGAGAGAGAGAGGGGAGAGAGAGAGAGGGAGGGAGGGGAGAGAGAGTGAGTGGAGTGAGAGAAGGGAGGGAGGACAGAGAGGGGGGAGAGAGAGAGGGGGGGAGAGAGCTAGGGGAGGGGAGAGAGAGGGGGGAGAGAGCTAGGGGAGGAGAGAGGGAGAGGGGGGTGAAGAGAGGGAGGGTGAGAGGAATTTTATTTTGATTTTTTAAAAAAATTTATTTATTTTTTTTAAAAATATTTAAATTAATAAAATAAAATATTAATAGCGACGTATAGAAATATACGTCACTATTATTACGTGTATTAGCGACGTATAAATGTATACGTTGCTAATACCTGTACTAATAGCGACGTATATTCCTATACGTCGCTATTAATATTTACTTTTTTATTTTCTAAATTAATTTTTAAAAATAAAAAATTATAAAAAATTAAAATTAGAGGAGAGAGGGAGAGAGGAGAGGGGGAGGGAGAGAGAGAGAGAGGAGATAGAGAGAGGAGGGAGAGAGAGGGAGGAGAGAGAGAGGAGAGGGAGGAGAGAGATAGAGAGAGAGAGAAGAGGAGAGAGAGAGGGGGGAGGGGAGAGAGAGAGTGAGTGGAGTGAGTGAAGGGAGGGTGGAGAGAGAGGGGGGGTGTCACGCCTCGGCGATGCCCTACCCGAGCCGAACCCGGTCCAGGGGCCGGTCAAGCGCGCGGGGGCGACGAAGTGAAAATTGAGAATGATCTAGCGGAAGACTTAACCCTAACCACGGGCGATTAACAGCAACACGGAGTGCGCACAATCCTTTGAGCAAGAGTAAATAAAAGAGAAGAAAAAGGTGTTGCTTATCACAAAGTAAACAACAATCTCAAACCCACAATCTTAGTTAAGTAAAGCCCACACCGGCTCAAAATAAGTCATAAGCATCACAACTGCAGAATATGACATAAATCCAAACAAGAACCCTACACAAAGGTTCGAACATAAAGCATGAAATAAACGAAGGTAAGTCACGCAACGATCTCCATCATCACACCCAAGCTACCTCTGATCTTTCCTCAAAGAGGCAATCCTGTCCGTCTGCGTGTCGCACCACGCAGCCCCAAATCAAAACACAAAAGAGGGGTGAGTTTTAACAAACTCAGCAATGGTTTTAATATCACTGTCAACGTTAAAAATACGATAGCATCGTAATGAGATCGTTCAAATCACAGATTTACATGGTGCATCACTTTCTGATCACACATTCATGTCATCTAACACTGCATCATAATGCATAATTCAACCTGCATGGATGTATCTCTAGCATACATATTCCCCAATGCATAATATCATCACAACCTGCATGGATGTATCTCTAACATACATATCCCACATGCATAATATCATCACAATCTGCATGGATGTATCTCTAACATACATATTTCCACATGCATTTTATCATCAAAGTCAACATGCATGGATGTATCTCTAACATACATATTCCACATACATTTTATCATCAAAGTCAACATGCATGGATGTATCTCTAACATACATATTCCACATGCATAACATCAAAATCAACATGCATGGATGTATCTCTAACATACATATTCCCACATACATAATGTCATCACAATCAACCTCCATCAAGGAGTAATCACACATTAACGTCACACAGACGAGAGCATAGACAAGGCCACGAAGGTGTGTCATGGTCCAAAATTCTACACAAGAATTCAAGAAAGATCGGGGTTGTCAATCCCTAATACTGCTCGCCCTGGAAGATCCTGGCCAAGGATGTCCCATTCTCACACAGAGAATCTAGAGCAGGGGTGTTCACCCAGGGACATCTCCTGCAGAGAGAAGAGCCCGAGTTCTCACATAGAGAACCCTAGAACACGTGGTAGCGGGGTGCACACGGCATACCACACTAGATTCTCAGGGTCCAGATGACACACATAATAACATTCTCACATATCCGCAAGACAAGTACACAACTCGTCCCCACATCATTCCATTAAACAAGACTCAACCCGGGGAGTGCACTCGTTCCACACAGGAACTTCAAATCGTTCCACATAGGAACTTCAAATCGTCCCACACAGGAACTTCAAAACAAAATTGTCCTTTCGGACCAATGAACTTGCGATTAATCCACGACCGATCAATCCGGCACACAATTCCATCACATTGCATCCAATCCGTCAAATTCGATTAATCACGATGAAGCCTCAATTGGAAATCCATTTTCATGATGCGTGCAGCATGGTACATGCGTGGGTAAAGCATACATGAATCATAATCATGATAAGTGCTCTCACCAGCCCCTAATGCATCATTCATAATCACAATATTAAGCTTCAACATCATCATTTAACCCCCACATGTGTGTGTGTGTAACTAGTAGAAGCCTTTCACATAATGCATATCAACATGCTTGAAAATCAACTCACTACCACACTACACATGTGAATTTCTAGCTAAACATGAATTCCAGCGGAAATCATAGTAGAAGAATCGTTGAAATCATAGCTAAATTCAAAACTCAACCACAAAGGCTAAACACATATAACATCACTCATTTCATCATTGAGTCATGACATTCGCCAACATTCACACACCACTAACCACAATCTATCATGACAAATCAGTCCAACAATGATTGTAGTCCTACTAAAAATATATGCTTATCCAAAGGGAAACAACCGTTCATAATTTCAAAATAACGATTCCAACATCATGCCACAAAACATAAGTCATCCCACCATCTCTAAGCATATGTCTCAACTCTATAAACTCAATAGCATGTATTTCCAGTAGCCTAACATAGCTTAAAACACTCCACATTCATATAAAATTGGCAAGCTAAAGTGGAATCATCAAAATAGACATCATATGCACAACACACAATTTCCTGTGTAGCCGATCAATCGTCCTTCAGGCCGTTCGATCGGTTACACGCAAAAATTTGAAATTTACAGTTCAGCCGATCGATCGCCCTACAAGGCCGATCGATCGCCAACATGGCATAACAGTCATCTTCTTCCTTTCGCAAAATCAAACCGAAACACCATAGATAACACTTCAAATCCACATCTAACACCCTAATCATCATCAAAAGTCCTCCTTGACTTCTAGAATATCGAACCATACCATAATAATGCAAAACCCTAAGAAATCGGGATTAAATAATTATATTTTCCTAATCTTACCATTAACACACAAAATCAAGCAAAACCATTTCGAAATAAGCCAAAAATGAAGAGTTTTACCATGGATAAACAGAGATTTTGAAGACCCATTACCTCAGCACTTGATTAAGCTCGGATTGAAGAGTCACCCTTCTTGAAATCCTTGAAAACACAATGAGTTTGAATTAAACTCTAATAGAAATCGATTTACCCAAGAAATCCCTAATTAAACCTTAGATCTAGGGCTTATTGGTAGTAAAAATCGAATTTTGAATGTTAGGGCTTGTAGTAAAACACAAATCAGTAGCTTTTGATGGTCAAAAATGAATTGAATCAAGGGGAAAATGGTAGATTTGGAAGAAATTAAGAGAAAAGCCATAGATTAGTGCTTAATTAGAGCAAGCTTACCTTAATCGGCTTCTAATTCGGGCCTAAGTGGGGATTAGGCCAGCCCTCCTTCCTTAGCCTATTCCCAAAAATGGAAATGGCTCTGGTTTGCCCTTTTATAGTAAGGGTTGGGGTAGGTATAGGTAAGTTTTGGGGTGTAAATATGAAAAGTAGGCTAAAAGTGGGTATTTTGCAAATTTAAGCACAATTTAAGCCTAATAAAATTCTAAAATTTTTTGTGGAACCTTAAGTATATGTCTAGGTTCATTTGACATAAAAATAAATTTTTCGACGGTGGGGCCCACAGGGGTGGTCCTGCCAAAACCCTAATTTTTGGGAAAATAGTAAAAATTCCAAAAAATCTCAAAAATTCACATTTGGTTTAAAATCACTCAAAACCACTAATATTGAAGTTAATTTTGGTTAAAACTATCACAAACACTATTTATTTACGAAATCATCGAATAAGATCAGAAAACGCGTAAATCTCACGATAACCCATAATTAAAGAAAACTAAAACCCGGTTTAAAGATGAGGGTCCTTACAGGGGGAGAGAGAGAGGGGGGAGAGAGCTAGGGGAGGGAGAGAGAGGGGGAGGGGAGACAGAGAGGGGGAGAGAGGGAAAGAGAGATGGAGGAGAGAGAGAGGAGAGAGGGAAGAGAGAGAGAGGGAGGAGAGAGGAGAGAGGGAGGAGAGAGGAAAGAGGGAGGAGAGAGGAGAGAGGAGTGAGAGGTAGAGGGAGAGAGGGAAGAGAGTGAGAGAGAGGAGGAGGAAAGAGGGAGGAGAGAGAGAAAGAGGGAGGAGTAATAGTGCAAATTAAACACTTTTTGCGACGCTTATGTATAAGCATCGCAAATAAAAACGTATCGCGACATGTATAAAGTTTGCGACGCTTAGCTGAAGCATCGCAAAGGATCATTTGTGACGCTCCCTAAGTGTTGATAGAAAATATTGCACGCGCGCCAAAAATTTGCGCGCGCGATGTGAAAATATTCCACGTGGGGCAAAATTTTCGCCCCACGCGGGTGAATATATATCACCTGCACGGAACATTTCGCGTGCGCGGGTGTTTTTGTTCAACAGGCTTCCGCCTTCTCTCCTCTAGCCGCCACCGTCTGCCCTCTTCCGCCGTCCGCCTTCTGCCCTCTTTCGCCATCCGCCGCCCGTCCTCTGCCGTTGTCAGCCGCTGCCCTTCCGCGCCGTCAATCGCTTGGCCGCCGCCCGTGCGCCTCCGTCCGCCCCACTTCACCCGGAAGTTCCTCCCCTCCCGTGCCCCACCCCTTAGCCACTTCCGCCGCCCTCGTCCGGCCCCGGCTACCCCGATCCATTCCGTCCCTGGCAACCCCACTCCGCTCCGATCCCGGCCACCCCGCATCCGTCCCCCGGCGCTCACAGTTCTGGCCCCCTTCTTGGCCGCTCCTCCCCTCCTATGCCCCACCCCATAGCAGACTTCCGCCGCCCGCGTCTGCCTTTGGCATTCTCTCCCCGGTGCCCACAAGCCCGGCTTCCCTCCCGTTGCCACCTCTCCCTCGGATCCGCCCCGCCCCCGCCCCCCCCCCCCCACTTCTCTCCCCAACTCAGCCACCTTGCTCCCTGCTCTGTTTCAGGGGGGGGCTTGGGGGCGGATCCGGGGAGAGGGGCAGCGGGAGGGAGGCTGGAATCCGGCCCTCTCTCCCCCGCTCACACTGCCGAGGCCCCTCCCCCCCTCTTCTCTCCCCGGGTCAACCACCCTGGCCCCTGTTCCCCTTCTCTGTTTCAGAGGAGGAGGGGGGATCAGGGGCAGCGGGAGGGAGGCTGGGACCCGCCGGGATCCGCCCCCCTCTCCCCCTCTCACGCCCCCCCAGGAGAGGGAGGGAGGACGGGATTCCGGCTCCCCACTGGAATCCAGCCACCCACCCCACCGGCGTCGGATTCGGCATATCCGCCGGATTCCGGTGCTGGATTTTTTTTTATTTTTCTAAAGTTTTTAGTGACGCTTCTAAGCGTCGCTAAAGGCTTTTTTTATTTTTTTTAAATTTTATTAAGTATTTGCGACGCTTTTGGAAGCATCGCTAATACATAATATTTTTTAAAAAAGAATTTAATTTTTTCGTTAATAATAATTTAAAATTTATTTTTTTATTAACGATGCACCACAAAGCGTCGCTAATAATTAGTTATTAGTGACGCTTTGATATGTGTGTCGCTAATAAGTTATTATTTATTTTTTTAAATAATGTTTTAGATTAGTGACGTGTAATAAAGCGTCGCTAATAGTAGTCTATTAGCGATGCATAAGTATTATGCGTCGTTAATAATTCATTATTAGCGACGTTTATTTTACGTTGCTAATACTAAAATTATTAGTAACGTATAAATAAACGTCGCTAATGTATATTAGTAGCGACACTTTATATAAGCGTTGCTAATGAGAAATAACGACTCAGTGTTTTATCGATGTAAGTAGCGACGCTTAAAAAGCGTCTCTAATGATTATTAGAGATGCTTTTACTATTATTAGCGACGCTTAAAAGCGTCGCTAATAATCTTTTTTATTGTGGTATAAATTGCGTTGTGTATATGGATCAACTACACAAAACGCTTTTACTTGATTAAGCGTAGTTGCTTGGAATAAATTCTATTGATTTTTATGGTGATGATTACATTACCCAATGCATCACTTCATCCTTGCTTTGTTTGACAGGAAAGTATTTTGTGCTAATTAATGTTAAATGTGATTTCCAAAGTAACTGTTTGGTGTCCTCCATGATCATTTATTATATTTAGGGCGATCGTTTGTTTTCTTTTGGGTATTGATTGATTGCGGCTCTTCAAAGAGCATCCCCATCATGAACAATTTCTAAAAAAAATGGTAATGTAAAGGTGATGGGACACAACATCTCTCCACATTGATTACTTTGTCATAGAAGTATATATATAAGCAACACAGGTGCATTGTATATGCTCCACTTTTTTTGGGTTTTTCCGAAGCTGAAAGTAGATGCTGGGTTTTAGGAGATCAACGAATATCGAATTTTGGAAATGCTTTGTAGATTTCAACCTAAATTTGAGTGAAAGTGATTTTCCTGACATAAGCATGGGATTGAACAATTACATTTGAATAAGGCACGAAAAAATGCTGATATATGGGTCCTTTTTAATATGGATAATGATTTACGAACTCTTACTATTGTTGGAGAGAAGTGGGGAAATGAAAAGATAAACCTTTGAACAAAGGTATATTGGTTGATTCATATTGTAACTGAATTTGATAAAGAGTTATTATTATCTTGAATGACAGGGTTCTGGTCTTCCCATCTTGACCTTTTCAGCCTCTCCTTGCACGACTCTACCCTGCCCTCGACCATGGGCATTCATCTATCTTGCGATTGTGCTCCACTCTCAATTGCTTGGAAGGAGAAGGCTTGCAAATGAAAACAAATCTGTGAGTGTTCCAAACACCTACAAACCTCTTCTTCCCTCTTTTTCTCTATGCCCCTTTTAAGAAGATTCCTGGATAGGAGGAGATCACTAAATATCAATTTTTTGGAATGCTATGTATATTTTGATTTGAATACAAATGAAGATTTTTAATCAGTTCTATTACGATTCTTTCATCTTTTCAACATATTGACATGATATGATAATTTAATTTTAAATCATTTATAAGTGTAAAAGGTAATTGTATAAAGATAAATATTAAGAGTTGTCAAACCTAAGAAACAAATTAAATCATTTCTAAACTTGAAGGAAATTTTATTTTTAATTAAAAACTAAAACTAATGTCAATGTAAATCAAACGAGAAAGTAGTATTATAAAACTCAAGAACATGAATCCACAGACATATTCATAATAACATCTTTAGCCTCAATTTAGTTCATGTATGTGTGTGAAAGAAGTGTTCTTTGGTACAAGCTAGAACTACTAAGAGAAAATAAGTGATTAATTTCATAACAAGAACTACCATCGAAATAGTACGAATAATCTATAATAATCTAATCGATAGGCATAACTCATCTAATCTTAGAATAAATCTTTCAATTCCCTATCACATAAGCATTAATCTTATTGCATAATCTAAACCACATATGTTATATTTAATGTTGAATATCAATACCACATACATTTGTATTCTATAAGATGAATAAAATAGAAATAACATTGAATTAACCATTAAAACTTATTTCCTTGATTAAATTCTTCATGTTACACAATTGTCATAAATCACTCATAGATCTAAATCAGAGATAAAATGAATTGCTACTCATCTATGACTTCATCAAATTCCTATGTTTATGATCTCTAGCCTTCTATAGTTAAGGGAGATCCTTACATTATCATGAAATCCTTTAATTGATCCTCCTTCTTCTCCACCATAGGCCTTTAGAAAATAGGTTAGGATCTCCCGAATTCGTGCTAAATAGGCGTTTATGTAGTTTAAGAGTTTGGCTTTGAAAAGGAGTAAAAAATGGCCAAATTTGGGAAATTACGCACTGTCACAAACACTTAGAATTTTTATAGAAAATATTTTAGAATGGGTCAAAAAGGAAAAAAATCATAAATTTGTTCAAAAGAGATTGATCATCCTTGAAGAGAGTTCGATCAACCTTGAATGTGCTTTGAGATTTTTTTCAAAACATCGAACAATTGATTGCTTATGTAAATCGATTGATTGGAGTGAATTTCATCAGGTCTAGAACATTAAATGATTGATCTCACTATTAAAGCGATTGAGAGAAAATTATTGAAGACAAGTGTTTTGATTAATAACATCTTTATGAATTGGAAAAGTGAGTTTGTAAGAGTCACAAACACTTCATACACAAGTGATTTGAGGAAATACATCATGTTAGACTTTTATTGAAGCTTTGCAAGGATCAAGGGATTATATTAGTGAAGAAGAAAACAAAGTTACGTTCGAAAAGCACCGAGATAGATTTTGGTAACCAACTCAACTAGAGATGGACTTCTATGTTGGGAGGTTGGTAACTTGAATCTTATAAATTTTCAAACTTCATAATGCACTAATTAATTGGCCAAAGTAGTTGCTTGGGTGCTTTTTCTAGTTGGGCTCCCTTTTAAAAAACTCTTGAGTGTTTTTTTTTAATTGTGTTTGCTTGTTGATATTCCACATGATTAGCTAGTAATTTCCTCTAAAGAGGCCAAAACTTGTAGTTCTCAATCTTTGAGGTTTTGGACTAGAGACACTATAATGCCCCTCATATAATTGAAAGGTATTAAACTCACAACAAAAACTTATTCATTGGACCATAGAGTAACTTTGAAGTAGAAACTACATGTAACGATTATAGAAAGGTAGAAACTTCTTGATAGAATCTTATAGGCTATAATGGATCTATCTAATAAATATGGGAGAGAGCTAGACATATGCAATGGGGTATTAGATGGAAAATATTCAGATGCACCACTATGCAATGAACCCAATATGAGCCACCTATTGAAGGGAAGAGTTTTTTATACTCCACTCTGGCAATGAGCCCAGTGTAAGTTACACATAAGAACCGTTGATATTTAAGATTGAAGACATCACTATAGCCAATTTTCATTACCACACACCCCTATGCAATAGAGGGTTCATTGCATAGGGACACACTTAAAAAATCTTTGGCATTAGATATGTAATTGCTTTCAAATGTCTTCCTCTTATTGTGGAAATAAATTCTTTGCTTTTGATTTCTATGTTGAATAAAAAGATCTCAACTCCTTGGCAAATCCATTTCTTACTATATGAGATTCTTTCCTTGTCTGATTTTCATCAAATTAGTGTTCGAGACATTTATAGAGAGGCCAACACAGTTGAAGACTTTTTAATCTTAGTCGGTTGTTAAAAAAAAAACTTTTGGTTCTTCTTTCTAATTACAAGTCACAAGGGTATCACTAGCTCAAAGGTCTATCGACTCTAAATTGTTATGCCCTTTTAAGTACTCCTCCGTCTCATATTAATAGCTTCATTTTAGTTTTTTAAAATAAATTAAAATTAATTTATTTAAAAAAATAAATAGAATTATAAACATAAGATGGAGGGAATATTAGATTTTTTTTGTGTTTTTGGTTTGTGATTTTTTGTTCCTTAATTTTTGGGTTGGCCTTCTATCCCCCACTTTTTTTAATTCTCAATAAACTAGGGGCCCTGCCTAGTAAAATAAACCTAAGATAATAAGAGAGTCAGAGTGGAGCCAATTCTCCGTGCAGAAGAAACATTCATTTTCCTTGAGAGAAGTTGAAAGTTTGCGAAGGGGTGAACAAGGGAAGATATTTCGTAGATGGCTTTTCCATTCCGGAGAGGAGGATGTCAAGGGGATATTATTCACAAAAGAACTCAATCTGAGTGGACTATATTTAGTAGAAATAGGTTGTCGATCTCCAATGAGATAGAATGCCTTCTTCTCATCTCTCCATCCCAACATCTACGTCTCCACCTAAATAACTTGAATAAGCTTAGTTAGAAGAAGTTATTTGGAGTTGTGCTTATGAATTCACATGATATATAAAGGTTCGACTTACGTCCACCTACCTAAGAAACATGTCTTTTGCCTCTCCTCTTCTCATGCTTCCTTTTGTGATCCGAAAAACCGTGGCTGCCTGATGCTGACCACAATTTGTTGCAGGAATCAGAACCTCTCTATATTCATGATTTCAATTTTCATGTCACAGATGATAGCTTTCCGTTAACCTGCGTGAACGATATTGAGTTTGCCAGTTGGGGTAGCCCATTGCTCTCTTCTTGGGTTCCAGTGGATATGGGTTGCTACGGCAGTGCAACAAAGCCCATGGTCATAATACTATGGACCATGGGCCCGAAATGCGACACTAGATCTATGGCAATTTGCGAATATCTAGACCCAACCAAATTGGCTAATACTCTCTTCGTCCAATAGTTTTATTTTGTTGAATTTAAGTGATTAAGTATCATAAGCTTATATTTCTTGGGTTTCACGATTTAATAAAAATCACCGTTGTTTTTAAATATAACTATTAATATAAGTCAGAGGAAGTTTCTAGTAAATTTTAGATGCCACAAATAATATTTTTTAATATAGAGTACATTCATAGTCTAATAAGAATTATACTTCACCGTCAAAGTGTTCCCATATTATTAGGTGATTACCACTTCAAACATTGAAGATATTCATTTATAACTCGAGTGATTTTATTGGCCCTCAATAAAGACTTGGTACACCTCATTGGTTACTTCTCATTTAATCATTTTTGGGGTATTGAGTTTTTATTAAGGGAAATAGAATCATTCTTATAACTCAGGTCTCTACAATATGCATGCGAGTCTCCATAGCATCTCCCATGGACTTTTCAATTGGTTTTGCATGCCAAAAAAGAGTTCATAGTAATTCAAAAATATTATGCACCCACATAATCTATACTACTAATAAAATATATAATGCTAATTCCACATTAACATAAATTTGATAATAATACCCCCACATCGTAAGTAAGCAAGTTTGATGTCTCCGCCTTCAGCATTTATGCTACTTTTCATATCATTAACTAAGGGGCATGCAGTGTAATACTCTCAGGTAAACTTGTTAATTTAAAAAAATTACACACAAGCAAACAATTACATTATACTCCATCCTTTATAAATTAATAATTACATTTAATTTTTTAAAATAAATTAACATGAATTTTTTTTTAAAATATAGCTATATTATTAGAACAATGAGGGTATAAATCATCTCAACCACATCATCTGAATAATACAGACTAAAACATTGAAAAAACAAAAGAACTCCACTTTCCTTTGAAAAGTAGAACAAACATCCTCATCAATTCACTTTTAAATGTTTTTATCATGTTGGTTTAAATATTTGTTCAGGTGTGTGGTCCTTATAGCTAGGGATAGCAAGTAGCTAGGTTGCCGGTCTACCTCACTGTCCTCACAGCACGAAAGCTGTACCAGTCAAAGTTAGCCGCAGTGTGAGTCTCACCTTGTGCAATATGATGTAACATGCTGTCTTTCTCATTGGCGATGAGTACAAGAAGTTCCTTGTCTGTGATGTAAATCCACATATGACCCGTAAGCCAAAAAACAAGCAAACCGACACGACTTTCAAAGCCCTTCCACAAGTAATTAAAGAGTAAATAGAGTCTATGAGATACTAAAAAAGTATTGACACCGCACTCATGGCATATTGGCTGTCTGCGTATGCTCTTCAAGAAGAAGCCTGTAGTCATGAATGATGCGAGGATGATGCCGGTAGGAGCCCACAATTGCCTGAAAGTCTCCCCAGCTTGGTAATGGTTGAGGCTGTCCAAGACAGGTCTATTTCCGCGGACAAAAACTTGAATGGTGAACAATTTAGCATTTATCTTGGGAGGCAATTTATCGAGCTAGAATTAGTTAGTGAAGCATCATCAGCCGCCTCTAATCAACGGTGCATATTGTAGTGCATAAAATCTGCATAAAAATTATGATTTTTTATAAATTTTATGCGCCATAATATGTGCGGTTCAATCCAAAGCCATCAATGACGAAAGTTGACAAAGTCACCAACGAATTTAAAAATCATTTTACTTGAGGTTCTTTCGTAATTCTGTCCATTTACGTTCCATCTTTGGTGACTATTTGGAAAGGCTATTTGGGTGTTAAAGTTTTTAAAAATAAAAATAAAATTTTTAAAAATTGATTATTGAATGTGAATTACTATTTAATAATAATTTTTTTAGAATAAATTTAGATGTTGTGTTAAATATAATTTTAAAAACTTTAAACTACTATAACTCTCTTTCTCAAACTCGGATGTGTACATTTTTAATACTAGTAAGCTCCTAAATTTGAGCCTTATTAAACAAGATCCTACATAGGTAGGTAATTTTAAACTTTTAATATGGACTCAAATCAATATAAAAGACTGTTAAAAAATAATAAAATAAATAATTTCAAAATGGGGGTTAAGAGCTGAAATCGACAAAATCACCTCAAAAGGTGATTCGGTAATTCTGGCTTAAAATAGCTTGGAATCAACTTCTGCCCAATTCCTACACACAAATATGATTCTGATAATTCGAACTAGAATTAGGGCAAAATCGATAGAATCTTACAAAAATTTCATATTCAAACAGTCCCTATATATATGGAAGGATGTTTCTGCTATGGAACTTTGTATTTAGTTGGATGCTTCATCTTATACATTGCAACCTTTCACCTTAACCACTCATGATTCAACTTCCAAAATGCTATTATAAGTAATGAATTTGGTACAGGTCCTCCAACTCATTCCTCCATTACATCCACCACCTACCTGTAGAGGTGGCAAAGCCGACTTAAGATCAGCCTGTCAGTGATCGGGATTAGAAATAGTCGAGATGAGGATTTTGACCCCTAGGCCAAAATCGGTTGGGCCTGGTCAAGGCCTGATCCCCAACAGGACCTACACTATACCTAGCTTGGCACCAACTGCTCTTTTTAGAGTTGTTAGATGATCAAGTGGCCACAATGCCAAAAAACTATTGTGGTGTCATTGGATGGCCAATCGATCGGCTTGAAAAAAAAGACCAATCGAAATTCCCCCCCACCCAATAGAGCCGTTTTGTAATTGTTGGGGAGGTTTTTTGGTCAATTAACAAAGGTAGAAAGTTACCTTATAAATTAGAGGGAGGGGAAGGGTAGTTTTTACTCGTTACTCTTACTCAATCTCTTAAGTCTCAAATTAATCAAGTAATTAAATACTAAATGCTCAAGCAATCTATCACTCTAATTCCCTCAATCTCTCTCCTTCATTTTTCAAGAAGACATCTTCAACTCTTCAACTTCACTCATCCAAATCAATTTATCTAAACTCAAATCATCAAGAATCAAGGGGAAATTCTTTATACAAATTTGAGTTATTTTATAATATTATTATTTTATTTTACTTATTTACTTTTCATACTTAATTTCTTTCTATTTGTGTATTAACTTTTCTTTTTGTAGATAAATGACTCACTAGTCTCACTCCCATTCCATTAATGAGTCCAGCTCCAACCCTATAGAAAGTCAAAAGCCCGTCGAACAAGGGAATCCGATTAATCCCAATTACGAGTTTGACACTTCATTCTCAACAAATAAAAAGTAATCAAGGTAACCAAAAGTGGTAACAACTGGCGGTTGTGGTCATGGGTGATGAGCAACTCTACTAAGTGCACTAAAGACGTGCAATGTTTCATATGTGTGGGAGCACTTGACAAAGAAGGAAATGCCAGACCCACATAAACTTGGGCATATACTATAGTGAGCAATTTACAACCATTGCAAAACACATCTCAGTATTTCTACTAATGGTATAGGTCATCTTTCTCGGCATTTCGACAAGTGCCTTGCAAAGGCTAAAAAATTTGATACAAGGCAAACACACTAAGCTAGCCATGCTATCTCATTGGCTAGGTTTGAGAACTTTCATTTACACCGTAAGCACAAATTGGAGTGGGCTAGCCAAATACATTGTGCAAGCCAAACAACCATTCTCTTTTGTAGATAAAAAAAATTTAAAGGTATGCGAAGAATGCCCTCAACCCATGTTTCCACAAGGTCTTACATAATAGAGCTAAGTCATATTGTATTAAACTCTTTAACGAATACAAAGGTAATCTCATTGAAACTCTTTTTATGATTACGGGTAAAATTTTTATTTCCTCATATATATGAACTAGTAACTAAAATTTAGGATATGTGATAAGTGTAAAAATATATCTATTTTATACGTCTTTTTGCCTTATTTGCTAGTATAGTATTAGGTTAATTTAGGATTAATTATGATTTATTTATGTTAAAATAGCTATTAATATTTTAGTTTAAATATTAATTAATTAGGGTATTATTAGTAGTTTGGGCATGTATTTTAATTAAGTTGGAATTTTATATATGTACATGTCTAAAATATTTTTTTATATTTTGTAGGTAAGATGCGCTTATCGAGGTCCTCAAATAATATAAAAAATATTTTAAATTACTCTTGACATACTTTAAAATAATTTGGATAACTTTTTGGAGTTACAAATTTATTGAAAAGTAATATGGACGTGAAGAAAGAGCTTAATAAACATAGTAGAAAACTAGACATGAATATGACCTGTCCAAAGAACAAACCTGATTCCTGGATAGGAACTAAACACGAAACTGAACAGAATTGTCAAGGTTATAGAAATAGTATAGCCATTCGAATGGGCATGCATTGCGTTCGAACAGGATAACGTGAATTTTCCTATGTTGGGCTAGTTTTGAGTCCTTTTTTATATTAGACTTCTCCTATGATTCTCATGTTTATATAAGACATATAAAGCTTGAAATTGATGAATTCTAGTAGATTTTATGAAAAAAAAATGGAGAAGAAGACGGAGGAGCATTCAAAGTTTTCAATGGAGATTTAAGAATCTTTTTTTACTATGCAAGGCTAAATTTGCATTTACTTAGGAGTTGATGAAACTATAGATAAGTTTTAATTTTTTTTAAAAATTTAGATTTTAGTTGTAATTAATGACAATTGTATGAAAATGATTTCTTTTTAAATAAAAGAATTTTTTAAGTTTATTTAAATCTAAGTTGATTTATTATCTTGTAGATAATAGATTAATCTAGTTTTAAAATTTGCATCTATTCTAATTTCTATGATTTAGATGAGATGGTCATACAATATTTTTAATGTTCATATGATTAATGAATAGGGTGAGTAATACTAATATTAGATGAGTCATGTCTATATTTCAATTTAGTGTAAATGATTCATCTTATTGTCAAAGATAGTTCATGTCATGGATTTAAATAATTATTCTTTCCAAAGTAATTCTACCTTGTAATTGAGAATATTTATTTATATTCACACTAGATTTAGAATATTAGAGGTTAAGGAATTATTATGGTTCTATAATAGATTCAATTTTCTTAGTAATTTTTATCATATTGATCTCTTTATTTTAATTTATTTGATTATTTCCTTTGTTTAATTTAAGTTTTTCTTGTAAGTTTTAATAATAAACTAATTCTTCACTTAGATTTAGTAATTAATTCATCTGTCCCGAGGGTTTGACAACTTTTAAATACTTATCCTAATAAAGGTTTAATGATAAACGATCAACATGTTTGTATTACAGTGCATTACCTTAATCATGATTGGTTTTTAAATAAAAAATTATTACTTTAAATTTATTAGAATATCCTTATATGGGAGTTGTACTTAGTAGGTATATAATGACAGCTTTACATTACTATCGTATTAATAATAAAATTCTTCCTATTACCTTATATAATGCATCAAATAATAAAAGTGCTATTGATTTTCTTAAATCACAATTATGCCGTATGTTAGATGGAAGATTTTTTCATGTAAGATGTTTTCATGTTATTAATCTGTTCGTTCAAGATGGGTTTAAATATTGTTAAAAATCATGTATTAAATATTAGAGATGTGTTGCCATTAGTATATAATAGTTCTTCTACATCTTGATCTCAAATAACTTAAAAATTATGTAAAAAATATAAAAAAATTGTCTTAGCTGTTACACATAGGTGGAATATAACTTATTTAATGATAGATTCTTATTATGAATTAAAAAATTATAACATTCTGGTGCGCCGATAAGATATATGGGTTTTTATTATGTGATGACTTTGAAATTGCACAAGTTATTATGTTCTTATTACATATTTTTTGTAATGGCCGCGAATTTTCGGTATGATTTCATGTCTCTAATAAAATTATTTTATGAGTTTTTTATTATTTTAAATTATTTAGAGGTAGATATTTGGAGAGTTTTTATTTGGGTATGATAGAGCTCGGTGAGACGAACGTAACAAACCTAAAAACACATGAAATGGAGGTCAGGAGTGAAAATTACGACCTCGAAAAATATGTCATATGGGTGGGACTTACTTTAAAAGTGCAAGATACCCTACCAATGTAGGATTTAATTTTGAATGACTCATCAATACGAGTCCATCGGTACCAAGAACGTGCAATTCCGACTTCAGGATAAGAAGTTATCGCGTTTTGAAGTTTGAATTGTATTTTATTAAAATAATAATAAAATATTAAAAAAAAATACGGAATAACTAATGTCATCGGCTCCGAGCCAAGACAAGTCGAAGCGAAAGTCGAGCCGCAAGAGCCACAGCGTGGAACCGCATTCGTGTGACACGTGGCAAAACGCGCGTCACGACTACGCGACTCTGCACGACGCACGGTAGTGCCACACGTAGCACTCTGACGCGTGTGTCACACACGTAAGAGTCATGTGTCATGCACGCGTCAGGCGGCGGCGACCTGATTTTGGTCCAATTACAGTGCACCACTTGGCGCGAGCTTCAGCGTGCGTACCTAGCTTCCTTTGTATGCTTGCATGTCCTTTTCCTATAAAATCTCATTTCTATTCATTCTTCCGAATAGGTTTCTGGAGTCATTCTAAGTCCATTTTCTTTCGTTGAAGATGTTTTCTTAGCTAATTCAATAGTATTCTACGCAATAGAAGCATCCACTCTTTGAGTTAGCTACCCTATATGTGGAAAATATCCCGAGGCTCAGGGAGGTTCTGTCCGCTGTCTACGGACACGTGAAGGGTAAAGTGTCTTTGGGCAAGGGGAGGTTTTGTCCGTCAACTACGGGCATGTTGTGAGAAAAGTGTCCCGAGCTAAGGGGAGGTTCTATCGGTAGCCTACAGGCACTGAAAGAGTTTCTGGAGTGGATCTGATTCCATTTTCTTTCGTTAAAGAGGCATTCTTACCTAAATTGAGCGTGTCGGACATCATGGTGAGGTTATTTTCCAGGTTGGAGACCATCAGAATCCCAGAAGTAGACATCCAATTTTGTGGTGTCCATTTTATCAGTTTCAAACTCATGCGGAGAGCGAGGTAGAGGCTTTTATCCTTTCTTATGACATGATTATAAACTTTGGTTGTGTTTTTAACTTATTATTTATATGACTCTTGCATGTTATGCGTTAGAGATTACTTTTAAGTTATTATTTATGATTTATGCACATATATTTGATTTGTCGAATGGTTAATCGTTGAGATAGAATATGTTTTATAATGCTATTATGTATATTTGATTAGTCAAATGATTAGCTACTGGAAGCATATATGTTTTATATACTACATGCTTTACGATTGCCTCATATATCATAGTTTGATCGAATATTTATCTGAGGATTTTGATATAAATTATACACATTAGAGCGTGTGAGATAGAGACATCTAGCTTCGCCACTATTTTTATTACTAATGAATACAATATGTTTGAACAACGGTTTTAGAAGAGTCGTCCTTATTGAAAGAAGGATTCCCAAGATTATTTTTGAAAAGACATATTGTAAGGACCCTCATCTTTAAACCGGTTTTGGTTTTCTTTAATTATTGATTATCGTGAGATTTACGTGTTTTCTGATCTTATTCGATGATTTTGTAAATAAATAGAGTTTGTGATGGTTTTAACCAAAATTAACTTCAATATTAGTGGTTTTAAGTGATTTTAAACCAAATGTGAATTTTTGAGATTTTTCGAAATTTTCACTATTTTCCCAAAAATTAGGGTTTTGGCGGGACCCCTGTGGGCCCCACGGTCGAAAATTTTATTTTTGTGTCAAATGAACCTAGACATATACTTAAGGTCACACAAAAATTTTCAGAATTTTATTAGGCTTAATTCGTGCTTAAATTTGCAAAATAACCACTTTTAGCCTACTTTTCATATGTACACCCCAAAACTTACCTATGCCTACCCCAACCCTTACTATAAAAGGGCAAACCTGAGCCATTTCCATTTTTGGGAATAGGCTAAGGAAGGAGGGCTGGCCTAATCCCCACTTAGGCCAGAATTAGAAGCCGATTAAGGTAAGCTTGCTCTAATTAAGCACTAATCCATGACTTTTCTCTTAATTTCTTCCAAATCTACCATTTTCCCCTTGATTCAATTCGTTTTTGACCATCAAAAGCTACTGATTTATGTTTTACTACAAACCCTAACATTCAAAATTCGATTTTTACTACCAACAAGCCCTAGATCTAAGATTTAATTAGGGATTTCTTAAGTAAATCGATTTCTATTGGTGTTTGATTCAAACTCATTGTGTTTTCAAGGATTTCAAGAAGGGTGACTCTTCAATCCGAGCCTAATCAAGTGCTGAGGTAATGGGTCTTCGAAATCTCTGTTTATCCATGGTAAAACTCTTCATTTTTGGCTTATTTCGAAATGGTTTGCTTGATTTAGTGTGTTAATAGTAAGATTAGAAAATGGAATTATTTAATCCCGATTTCTTAGGGTTTTGCATTATTATGGTTTGGTTTGATATTCTGGAAGTCAAGGAGGACTTTTGATGATGATTAGGGTGCTAGATGTGGATTTGAAGTGTTATCTATGGTGTCTCGGTTTGATTTTGCGAAAGGAAGAAGATGACTGTTTCCGTGTTAGCGATCGATCGGCCTTGCAGGGCGATCGATCGGCTGAACTGAAAATTTGAAAATTTTGCGTGTAACCGATCGAACGGCCTGAAGGGCGATCGATCGGCTACACAGGAAATTGTATGTTGTGTGTATGATGCCTATTTTGATGATTCCACTTTAGCTTGCCAATTTTATACGAATGTGGAGTGTTTTAAGCTATGTTAGGCTACTGGAAATGTATGCTATTGAGTTTATGGAGTTGAGATATATGCTTAGTGATGGTGGAATGACTTATGTTTTGTGGCATGATGTTGGAATCGTTATTTTGAAATTATGAATAGTTGTTTCCCTTTGGTTAAGCATATTTCAAGAGGGACTACAATCATTGTTGGACAGATTTGTCATGATAAATTGTGATTAATGGTGTGTGAATGTTGGTGAATGCCATGACTCAATGATGAAATGAGTGATGTTATAGGTGTTTAGCCTTTGTGGTTGAGTTTTGAATTTAACTATGATTTCAACGATTCTTCTACTATGATTTTCGCTGGAATTCATGTTTAGGTAGAAATTCACATGTGTAGTGTGGTGGTGAGTTGATTTTCAAGCATGTTAATATGCATCATGTGAAAGGCTTCTACTAGTTACACACACACATGTGGGGGTTAAATGATGATGTTGAAGCTTAATATCGTGATTATGAATGATGCATTAGGGGCTGGTGAGAGCACTTATCATGATTAGGGTTCATGTATGCTTTGCCCACGCATGTACCATGTTGCACGCATCATGAAAATGGATTTCCAATTGAGGCTTCATCGTGATTAATCGAATTTGACCGATTGGATGCAATGTGATGGAATTGCGTGCCGGGTTTATCGGTCGTGGATTAATCGCAAGTTGATTGGTCCGAAAGGACATATTTTGATTTGAAGTTCCTGTGTGGAACGATTTGAAGTTCCTGTGTGGAACGATTTGGAGTTCCTGTGTGGAACGAGTGCACTCCCCGGGTTGAGTCTTGTTTAATGGAATGATGTGGGGACGAGTTGTGTACTTGTCTTGCGGATATGTGAGAATATTATTATGTGTGTCATCTGGACCCTGAGAATCCAGTGTGGTATGCCGGGTGCACCCCGCTACCACGTGTTCTGGGGTTCTCTGTGTGAGAACTCGGGCTCTTCCCTCCGCAGGAGATGTCCCTGGGCGAACACCCCTGCTCTAGATTCTCTGTGTGAGAATGGGACATCCTTGGCCAGGATCGTCCAGGGCGAGCAGTATTAGGGATTGACAACCCCGATCTTTCTTGAATTCTTGTGTAGAATTTTGTACCATGACACGCCTTCGTGGCCTTGTCTATGCTCCCGTCTGTGTGACGTCAATGTGTGATTACTCCTTGATGGAGGTTGATTGTGATAACATTATGCATGTGGGAATATGTATGTTAGAGATACATCCATGCATGTTGATGTTGATGTTATGCATGTGGAATTAGGTATGTTAGAGATACATCCATGCATGTTGATTTTGATGTTATGCATGTGGAATATGTATGTTAGAGATACATCCATGCGGGATTGGTTATGATGTGAATGCATGTGGGAATATGTATGCTAGAGATACATCCATGCAGGTTGAATTATGCATTTTTATGCAGTGTTAAGTGATATGAATGTGTGATCAGAAAGTGATGCACCATGTAAATCTTTGATCTGAAACGATCTCATTTCTAAGCTATCGTATTTTCTACGTTGACAGTGATATTAAAACCATTGCTGAGTGTTAAAACTCACCCCTCTTTTGTGTTTTGATTTGGGGTTGCGTGGTGCGACACGCAGACGGACAGGATTGCCTTTTTGAGGAAAGGTCAGAGGTAGCTTGGGTGTGATGATGGAGATCGTTGCGTGACTTATCATCGTTTCTTTCATGCTTTATGTTCGAACCTTTGTGTAGGGTTCTTGTTGTGGATTTATGTCACATGTTACAGTTATGTTTGCTTATGACTTATTTTGAGCCGGTGTGGGCTTTACTTAAAACTAAGCTTGTGGGTTTGAGATTGTTGTTTACTTTGTGTTAAGCAACACCTTTTCTTCCCCTTTTATTTACTCTTGCTCAAAGGATTGTGCGCACTCCGTGTTGCTGTTAATCGCCCGTGGTTAGGGATTAAGTCTTCCGCTAGAATCGTTTCTCAATTTCACTTCGTCGCCCCCGCGCGCTTGACCGGCCCTTGGACCGGGTTCGGCTCGGGTCGGGCATCGCCGGGGCGTGACACATATAAACATGGTGATCAAGTCACTAAAGTGGGACAAAGAAGGGGTAACTGTCTCATTGGAATGAGCGATCAACCTTGCCTTTATTGTCGTTGATAGTGATGCTCCCATGGCTTGTAGAAACAAAGCTAGGGTTTTCAAAAGGATAAACATTGGGATAGAATGTTTTAAAAGCAAATAGCCATTTTGGAGTCTGACTCAAGATTATTTTGGTTGTCCGGAGCTATTGTTAGGCACCCCGATAGAGCTCTGTTGACTAGATGACGACCCAATTTTAATCCGGTTAGAAATCGGATGCACGGTACCTATTTTAGCCTAGTGAGCCCTTAACAAAGGGCAGAACCCTTGATTAGCCCCTAACGAAGGGCACCTATCAAGGCTACGCACGCTAGGGTAGAGAGTATCATGGGAAGACTTTCTACTCTCTAGATCCCAGCGCCCCATGAGCACATATGACTCTTCTATCCACAAGCACGAAATGTTTTGAGATGATCTGTGGAAGAGTAAGAGGTCACTGCTTTGTACCTGCAATAAATTCTTATTAATAATATATGTTTGGGACATTTGTAGTAAGCCGTGAGAGCTTATAAACCCTAAAAGCATGTTTAATACATAGAAAGAAGCACTAGGGGTGTTTTTGGGTGAGAGGTACACCCTGTTTTCATGAAGAATACTTTATATGTTATGTGTTGTGAAACTGTCATGTGTTTATTCATGCCAAATCGTATAAACTCCCCTATTGAGTATTTTAAAATACTCATCACCCCCCAAACTTTATAAGACTCGACAAAACTTAGTGTGCAGGTAGACGGGCCTACTCCGAGTTTTATCGATATGATTTTGAGGATTTCAACCGCACCAAAACGAGTAAGAACTCTCATTATTTTTCTCTTGTGTGTTTATACACAGACCGTGGTTCATGGGGATATTATTATTTTAATATTACATATGGCGATCGGCTCTAGTCACGGGCCTGGGTAAACTCCAATATTTTTATGAATAGAAATTTTATATGCTTCCAAAATCCTGAGTGCGACATTTTTTATGAAGCTAAAAACCAATTACCAAGTATATATTATCTTACTTCTTCTTTAGTTCTTAATTACCTCTATAATATTACACTTATGTTTTCTGAATATAGAAATAATAATTTATTCATTATGACTATGGGACCAATAGAAATAGAATAAAAAAAATATTGGAAAGAACTTCCTATGATTTTTTGTTTAGGTACAATTATGGATCCTAGGATTACGTTGTGGTGTACAAAGATTAGTATAGGGTATATATAATAATATGACTTTAGAATCTAATAAATATATTGAAGAAATTAAAAATATTTTATATTCTTTATATGATAAATATGAATCTATGTATGGTAGTAGAATGTCAATTGCTCAAACTCCTTCTATAAATAAAAATGGCCCTTCTTGGTAATTACTTAGTAAAAATAAACAAAAATATACTAGTTTACCTCTAATAATAAATTACTTATGTATTTATAAAATAATTTTATGACTTTTTTAACCGAAAAGAAATAAGTAACTTTGACATTTTAGTTTGGCAGCAAACACATGAAATAAAGAAGCTTATTTGCAATAAGTTAAGCGTGTTTGCAACAAGTAGGTTCCCTATTGTGAGAGAAACTTTGGAGAGTAAGAAAGCAATTTTTTTGGGGAAGAAGAAGAAACTAAAGAAGCTTTGTAAACTAAAGTTGTATCTCTAGGCAAAAATAAAACAAATTGCGTGCTTTGTTGTGGTAACTATTTTTTATCTCTTCTTTATTTTTCCACTTTTGGGTGATTTATTTTCATTATATATAAAAAGAATATTTACTCTTAATTGCGTAATCACTACAAGGTAGAATATAATTTCATTATTGATAATGACATTGGTCTATATAAAAGCCTCATACATGTAGCCATTATTTTAGTTGTAAGTCACATAAATCTTGTGTTTTCTATATATTTAATGAAATGTCCATTTTGTGATTTTGTATTGTGGTTGTGTTAATTTGTTTATTCAATACTTGGGAGGTGTATACGACATATTTAACACATTTTATGTATAAAAATGTGTGTTTTATTGTATTTTTGTGCTATCATAAAAAGAGGGAAATAGTACTCCCTCTGTCCTAAATTAATTGCTCCATTTGGTAAAAAAATTTGTTTCATACTAAATAGTTTTATTTTGTTAAATTTAAGTAGTTAAGTACTTAAAAAAGAATATCATAAGCTTATTTTTCCTTGTCTTAGATGTGAGTTTCACCCTTTAATAAATACTATTATTTTTTCAAATGTAGCAATAAATTTGAGATGGAGGGAGTATAATTTTATTAATATTATCAATTATATGAGATATATTTATTTTCCCATTTGTTATGTGTGTGTCCATTGTATCTCACTCATATTTCAAGGGTTATTTTGTTGTAATGATCTTTTCAACTAAATAAATGGTTAATATTGACTGCTATCTATAGGTTCTTAAATAACAAATAGTTAAAGGTGTTAGATCCCTAAACTTGAGCTAGTTTATTTTAATCCATTTAATTGCTATTTCATGGTTTAATGCTAAATTTTGATTGGTTTTGACTATTTTTAAAATTACAGTAGTTAACAAAGGTTTTTAACCAAATTTTTCTTCACAATTCAACCTTTTAAGTTAATTTAAGTCATTTAAAATTTTTCTAAAATTTTTAGAATTTATACTATTTTTCCCCGAAAATTAAGGTTGGCAGGACCCACCACGGCCCATACAGATGAAATTGGAATTTTTAACCCTAATTATCCCTAACATTAACTTAAGATCTTAAGTAATTATTTTAAAATTTTTGGACCTCAAATTGGGTTTCAAATAAGCAAAATTTACTATTTTTAGTATAAAATCCTATTTGTAGCCCATTAGTTAATTAGGTCTACCCCACCCTTCACTATAAAAGGAAAGGTGCAGCCACTTTGAGAAATGTGATTAAGGTATAATTTTGCTTACTATTTCATTAATCCATTAGGGTTTTGCCTGAATCTTTCAAATTTATTTCTTTCCTTTGAATCAATCTCGATTTTCACTTAAAAATTACTGATTTGGGTTTCTATTTCAAAACCTAATGTTTGGAATTTCGTTTTTGAGTCTCTTGAACCCTAGATCTAAGTGTTCTTAAAGGTTTTAGGTGTTTTAAAATAGGATTTGAGAAGTATTAATAAAAATCATATTTTTGGGTAGGTGTTGAAGAAGTTTAAGGAGTCATTTCAAATCAAGAGCTTGTTGGAAGGTAAGGGTTTTAGTCAAATATTATTGTAATTCAAATTTAAGTTTTGAAGTGGTTTTGAAATGGATTCCATGATTATGAGCTTTAATGGTGATTTGTGAAAGGTGTAATCTTTGATGTAATTTCTTGGGGTTTATGTTTAATAATGGCTAGATTTGACGTTCTGGAAGCATGGATTGGATAATGGTGATGTTTGGGAGTAGGATTTGAGAGTTTGAATGGTGTATGTGAAGTTTCGTTTTGAAATTCGAAGTGGGGAAGACGAACCAGTATCTGTCCTTGTGCTGATCAAACGGTTGTATTGCAGTTTTTGACCATTTTGGTTCTTTTATTTCTTTCATATTTTTACTCTTAAATACTATTTCTAATGTTCATGTGGAGTGATTTGAGTTAGATTGAGCCACTGGAAGGGCATGTTATTGATGTTGGAAGTTATGAATAATATTTAAGTCTTATGCGAAATTACATGTTGTTGGCTACACATATTGGGATTTCTTATCTTAAATCTATGGCTGCATGATTCCTTATGTTTTAAGCATGATTCCAATAGGATTATAGCATGATAATGAACTGATATTTCTTCATTTAATGTGATTAAATTATGGGTGAGTGATAGTGTCATGTCTAGATTCAAGTGTGGTGTGGATATGCTTGCATAGTTTAGCATGAGGTTACACTTGACTTGATTGATGGTTTTTTATGGTTTTCACTTATGATTTCAGTTGGAACCATGATTAGATGTTAATGTGTGTGTGTAGTATGATGATGATTTAATTACAAGGCATGTTCATATGCTTAAAATTAAATGTTTCTACCATGCACACACACATGTGGGGGAATGATTATGATAATATTAGGTATTATGATTATAAATGATGCATGAGGGGCTAGTAAGAGCACTTATCATGAATTAGGATTCATATATGTCTTGCCCATATATGTACCATGTTGCATACATCATTAAACGGATTTTCAATTGAGACTTTATCAAAATTAGCCGTGTTTCGATTGATTAGATGCAATGATGTGAGATTGCATGCCGGGTTAATCGATCATTGGCTTATTAGAAATTAGTTGGTCCAAAAAGACATGGTTTCCATTTGAGTTCCTGTATGGAACATGGATACTTCCCGGGTTGAGTTGATTTGAGTTGAGATGAATGGGGGACGTATTGTGTACTCGTCCTGCGGTTGAAACTTCTTGAGATAGTCATCTGGACCCTGAGAATCCAGAGTGGTACGCCTTCGTGCACCGGCTACCATGTATTCTAGGTTCCCTATGTGGGAATTCATACTCTTCCTCATCGTAGGAGATGTCTAGGGCCAACACGCCTACTCTAGGTTCTCTGTGTGAGATTCAGACATTCCTTGTCTAGGGCCAGCATATTTAGGGGTTAACTACCATGACACTTTATGTTTCTTGTGTGGAAATCAGACTATGTCCAGCCTATGTGGTTTGATTGTATTATCTCCATGAAGGAGACATTCACCATTTATTAATAATGCATGTGTATAAGATAATATTATGCCCAGGTTACACAGGTTGTGTAGGGATAATTGTGATTATGTGACACATGTAAATATGAGTTATTATATATGATTTAGTATCGTGTGATTGAGACTCTTATCATACAGGGTGAATGAGCTATAGACGAATAATATGAATATACATTATGTGAGTACGTGTTGAGTACACGTGTTATACAAGTTGAATGCTATGAAGGAGAATGACTTAATATGCATGATTGTGAATGTGATTGTGTGAGAATCACTTATTATGCATGATGGATGTGTGTCATGATGTGATTATTAAAGTCATAATTACCATGTATGAGATACTAGTATGCAGGATGATTACTTATGGAATTAGGGGTATGGTAAGGGGGATTAATTAGAAATGGGGATGTTATATGAAATGTTGATCTGAATTGCCATATTGATATGTCGTGGTTGTTTTCTGATTAATGTTACCATATTTCAAACCTTACTGAGTTTTACTCACCCCTCTTTCTATGTTTTATTTTGGGGCTTTATGATACAACATGCAGTTAATCAGGATTCCCTGTATAAGGGACGACCGAGATATGCGTGAAATTAAACATTGATGCTACCAGATCTTATTTTGTCTTCTGATTTATGATATTATGATCATAGAACACCTTGTATGTGTTACTATGTTTCTGACTTGTGTGTATATTCTATTTTTAGACTTGTCTCAGATTTTATGAATTCAAGCCACGTGTTTGCTCAAGATTTTATGCAAGTAGGTTGTGAGTGAGGATTTATTTAAGAGTTATTATCCTCTTTTCTTTTACCTTATTACTCTTACTCAAATGACTAAAAGTGTGTAACTCCACATTTGTGTTAAATACCTAATTAAGGGGTTAAAGACTTCCGCAATGTAATCTAGTCGCCTCTGTGTATTTCGAACAATTCTTAGACCGGGTTTGGCTTGGGTCGGGCGAGCACCAGGGCATGAAAAAAAGGTATTTTAACAAATTACAACAAGTATTGGTTATCAATATATTTACATATTTTGATGCTCTCCCACATGCTAGCACCCATTAAACTTTGCATGTGAGGTAACTACAAGGAATACAAATTGGGGTATGCCTCATCAAAATTTGAAAACATGAATTGCCTAATCCTTGAGAGGTTTAGTACCATGTGAGATAACCATTATTTCGTAATAGATTAAGTATTCAAAATAGATTTTCAATATATATATTTTATAGTTCAATGCATAGGCATTTATTAAACCTTATAAGCTTAAGTTGAGGCAATCAAACTAACTATACATACAATAATAAACACTCTCTTGTACATGTTTGTTCCAAAGAAAAGTAGCAAGTGAGTGAAAAGAGGATTAATTCCCTTGATTTGCAACTTTATAGAGGAAAGACAAATAATGTTTCTTCTCCCTTTGTTGCTCCATTTGACATTTTATTTCATTTTGAAAAAACAAAGCATAGTCCACACTAAGTGAAACTCTAACAGGATTTGGCCTTGCATCCAAGATCCCTTAAATAAGATTACACATGTCTTTATGAAAAATAATAAGGACAGAGTAAATGAAAAACAATGAGCTCCATAAGCTACAAAAAGGAAAATAATATTTCTACTCCACTTTCTCTATATCAAAAGCCTACTCTACCTCTTATTTTACTTGAAATAGTGAATTTTCATGTTGTAAGGTATGACTCACTTTCTCTATCCAATTAGAGTCTGGATTAACCTTTTGGTGTAAAAAAACCAGTGTAAGAATATTAGATTCCTTTTGAAAAATTAAATAGAACTATAAATGTAGGTCAGAGGGAGTACATGTCGTTCAATTTCTAAGCCAATATCTAGAAGAACACACCAAAAAATATCCACTATTTCAAATAAGGACCATTACAAGAAATTTTTCATATATAAAAGAGATTGTCCATTAAAATTATTGAGAGAATTCGATAATGAAAATTCTACAATGGCCCACACACAAGAAAAGTTGGCGCTTACAACACACTCCCAAGGAAGCATTTTTTATGATTCTCATTGACAATAAGTCTAGCTAAGCTCTACATATGGGACCACTCTTCACCCATGAGATGGATGATGCATACACTAATGCATGTTAGCGTCAATGTAATTGATACTAATGTGCACTAGCTTGTGCTCGATCGATCTTAAATATCAAAGGGCTCTTATGCGCAGCTTATAGTAGGCTCATTGCCAGTGAGAAGTAAGAAAAATGCTTCCCACTCCCAATGATACACTAGGCCCACAAAAATCAAGGTTCAACTCACATTGTAGTGTTCAAAATAAATCTAAATTCCTAATCCAAGTTCTATGAAAAATAACTTTCATAACCAGCTATTGAAGAGATCTTTGACATATGTCACCTCAAACATAGAGGAGTGGATCTTAAAACCTAGATATTTAATTGGATAGCTACTTGGAACAAGAACTAAAACCAAGAGGCACATGAAAAAAGAAATCTGATCTTATAATAGTTTTTTTACCTAATTAATAAGAAATAATAGTTATTTTACAGTAGTATAGTAAAAAATCCCGAGTTTCAATCCTGTGGGAAACAATTTTGTCTTGTTAATGTTTTGGGGTACATTTTCATTCATGGTATCAAATTTTGTGAGTCATAAGTTTTTCCAACATTTGTAGTGTGGGCACACTTGTCCTCCCTTTCCCCTTAGTTATATCCACGTGCTAAACTTGATAGATGCTTACACATGTAGGGGAGTGTAAAGATATTAATAAATTTAATAATAACTTATTACATAACAACTTAAGCTATTGGGAAATAATAGTTATTTTGTATGAACAAAATCAAGCCAAACCTAACCCAAAAAAATATTGGTTACGTGTGACACAGGCTAAGAAAGGATGGAGCTGCTTGTTCCACCTCTCTTTTATTTTGATTTGTGTGTGACAAATGAGAAATATGTCCTCACATGCATGGCCATTACATGTGCATGGGTGGAAGCATATAGGCCTTACATGAGTATGTACCAATCTTTATAACATGTGTCCCGTTTATATGACTTTGGGCTCATATGCCACTCCATGACTAGAGGCATTATGTGTCGCTGAATTTTGATCTAACGGTACATGTTACTCAAGGGGCAAACATATTTAAATCACTCGTGCACCATAGGATGGCTCTCAAGGTAACTGTGTGAGCCTTGGCTCATGTTAACTTTTCTCTTATAACATTACTTATTGTTTATTTATTCTCTTTTATATTTTCGTCAATATGCTCTAGCTCAAGTGCACCTAATTCCAAGACCCTCATTTATGGTTCACCTTAGAGTTTGCTGTCTGCTGATATTTGGGATGTTGGGCGACTCTGGCTAATCACCAAGTAATTGCAAATCTTTGAATATCATAGAGCTTTCAGCCTTTACCATCTTGGTACTAGTCTACTTTGCAGCAAAATTTTTAGATCATCCAGGTCCTGGGTCCTGACACCTACCATGATATCACATATGATATCTGAATTGGACCATATCTTACTAGTTGCAGATGGATTTGTAATCTTCATTCCATAATAGCTTTCACTCATGCAACCATTGCTCAATTATTGTACCTCAAGCCTTTCCCGTTTTCAATCGTTGATACATCACTTTATGAACACGGCAATCCATTGCCCGGCCCCAGCTGCTTTCGCCTTAAAGCTGGCGATCATTCACTTTTGCTGCCCCCAAACGACAGAATATAGAAATGAATGAAATGGTTGAAAGAGATGTTAACATGTAGATGTAAGTGGTGCTGCAGTTCTCCGTGTCAGTGGTTCTCATAACAAGAAAGAGATTATTTTGATGAAGAAAATTGCTTTAGTGATGTGAAATTTCGTACGAGATAAACCTATTTCATCATTCTATCATCTAAATTTCATTCATTAGTAGCGTTTAGTTTTCTAGACCTCATTAATCAATGGTTAAAACTTGACGCTAATATAAGCATCTCTTTAATGAAAACCCTTGGGGCTGAGTTAAGAAGTAGGTGAACATGGATGATATAATTAAAAGGAATTAAAAAGAGCCACCTACCACCAACCGCATTATTCTCAAATGACTGACAGACGACCCATGTGGCCAGAGAACAAGACAACACATGCTAAGGAACAAAAGGAACCACCTTTTTCTATAGAACGCTGCCGTTGGGACCCGCTAATCTGTCACTTCCCATCTCTTATTAACCCCATGCACATTTAAAAAAAAAACATACCATTACCTCACTTAAAAAATTAAAAATAATATTTTTATATAAATATATATATATATATATATATATATATATAAAAATTATACACATAAATTTTAATTAGTTTAAATAAGTGGGCCCAAACTTTATGTAAGGCCGTGAATTTTAATTAAAACTCTTATATAAATTTTTGTAGGTATTTTAATATAAAATTATCATTTTTTTTAGTGTCACGCGACCCTCCCAACTACAACACTATAAAAAAAGGGTGGGGTAGGTATCTTTTGGGTTTAATAAGTGAGATGTAATAAGAAATAGAAGAATGTGTTAATGACGCGAGGATTTATAAGTAATGAATGTATAGGGCATATGTTTTTGAACCCCACTAGTCAATAGTTTCTACACGGTAGGTTCATCACATAAAACTTAACATCAATGTAACATTATTATAAAACTTAAGCGAAAAAAAATATGAGTATAAGAAAATTAAAAAATAAAAATATATTTTGTGGGAGGTGAAACATTTTTGGGGTCTTAGTTGGAGCATTCTTTTCTATTTACCCTATTTTCAACGTGAAAGTGACTTCAATTCTTAGTGCCCTCCAACTCTCTCAACTCACAGCATCCATAGAAGATGGCAAGTTGTTGTCTTGTGGTATAATGCTATCAAATTTTTAGTAAGTGGCTTGCTTTCAGTTGCTAATGGCGTGACGAGGTGATGGCCATTTAATTTGTTCCTCCGCACCCCCACCAAAGAGAAGGATCATATGTGCTCAAGACTTTTAATATTAAAAGTGTGTGGATGTGTTCAACGACCATGATTGCATATTGGAATCACAATTAAAACTGAGTTTAGTTATTATGTACTCCCTTTATCCCAAATTAATAGCTTTGTTTAGTAAAAAAATTATTCTATTTTAATAATTCTATTTTGTTTAATTTAAGTGAATTAGTACTTTTTTTTGTTTTTATCATAGATGTAGTTTTACTATTTAATAAAAATTACTATTTTATCAAATGTAGCTATTAATATGGAGGAGTATTATCTTATGACATCCCTTTTTGTACCTGTTTATGTACTAGGGGCACTTAGTTTGTGACGATAGTGCTGTTAGATCAAGATCCAGTGCGTATAATTATCAAGTTGACTATGTTCCTTGTTAATGGACTTGCATTACTTACTTACATACGCTATTATATTAGGGGTCTGTTTGTTTAAAAATTCGTATTTAAATTGAATAGTAAATTTTAATCACGAGGTTCAATTGTGAATCTGAATTTAGTTTTACAATATGAGCATAAAAAAGCAGAAGTAGGTGGACAAGACAATCTATACTTACAATTAGGGTACAAGGTATCTTCCTTCATTATAGTGCTAAATTCCAAGTCCATTGTCAAATCTCCCCAAGAGGATATTTGCTATTGAAATTGAATTTAGCACTCTTTTAGTGATCATATGAATCAATCCTAAAATTTCAATGAATCGGCCATTTGAATTGACAAACAAACAACTCCTAATTAATAAAATGCACAAGTAATGTAATACTCCCTCTATCCCATATTAATGGTGTCATTTTTTTCACAATAAATTAAAATTAATTTATTTTAAAAAACCAAACAAAGTTATTAATTTGAGACTAAGGGAATAGTAATGTAATTTTAACATGCACCACACTTTTTTATAACTAATTTTCTACACTATATGTATACTTACACAAGCTCATACGACTAGTACTCCCTTCGTCCTACATTAATATCCCCATTTGGCAAAAATATTTGTTCTATGTAATAATTTTATTTTGTTCAATTAAAATAGTTGGGTACTTAAAATAGAGTATTATGAGCTTATGTTTTTCTTCTCTTATAAGTAAAATTTACTATTTAATAAAAATTATTATTTTTAAATATAATTATGGGCGCATGACCCATTAGGACTAAGTTTAATAATTAATTATCGTTAAGTCCCGACTATTACAAATTGACTAATAGGTTAATGAGGTATACGTAACTTTTAAAAAACCTAAAATTCTCTTCTATCTTTCCGCATTGAATTCCAAATTTAATGTTCTAACCACCCAAATTGGGGGAGTGCAAACCATTTGCTCCTAACCAAAACCAAAGCTCCAACAATTTCAAGCTTCGAATATTTCAGGCTTCAGCGATTTTAAGCTCCTCCAACTTATCTATTTCCTGCCATCTTCCTCACTATTTGTTGCCGCTCCTAGGACCCCGCTGACCTTCTAGTATCGACCATTGCTGATCCAAGGAGTTAGGGAACATAAAGCGCAAAACGGTAGCTCGTCTGATTGACCTTTGCTATCTGCGTCTTTTTGCCTCCCAATTGCTCTCTCCAGGATTTTGTTCTTGTTAGGTGATCAATAAAGTACCAATTTTAATTATTTTGTAGTTGATTTTGCAATTCTGTTTCAGCCCAGATCGGAGGCAGTCGAACGTCTTTATTTTCTGTGTTTTATTTTTTGTGGTACATGGTGCTTGTAGGGGAATCTCAGTTTCTACAGTTTGATATAACATTTAAACTAGATAATTTGCTTAGTATTTTTTATAATGAAAGCTAGTTGTCGGTAAAGGCAACTGGGTAATTTATGCACTTGTTTTATGGCTGGTCAATATAGTTTGGTGGAATGTGTGGTTGCTTTCTTGATTGATTGTTGCTATAGATAGATAGATATGGTTGGATTATACTTGTTGACTGTTTTGTGGTGGATGTAAAAAAACATAGAGTATATATTTACTGTTTTGTTCTATGGTGGATGTAAACAACACAAAGTATATATTTACTATTCTATTATGTGGTGGATGTAAAAAACACATAATATATATTTACTATTATGTTTTGTAGTGGATGTAAAAAATACAAAGTATATATTTATCGTTCTATTCTGTGGTGGATGTAAAAAATACAGAGTGTATATTTACTGTTCTATTCTGTGGTGTTGTTCTATTATGTGGTGGATGTAAACAACATAGTATATATTTACTGTTCTATTATGTGGATGTAAACAACATATATATATTTACTATTCTATTCTATGGTGGATGTAAAAAAACACAGACTATATATTTACTATTCAATGAATGTAATTATAGTAAAAATTGATTGTGATTTACATGTGATTTCTGCCTTCAACAGAGTATGAATTGACTATTCCTCCTTTGTTTAAAGAATATTAATCTAAACAATTTTTATATCCATTTTTTGTAATTTTAGATATGGTTCAATACAGATCAAGCCTTATTTCAATGTGGCGGTTGTTCAATAAATATAAAGGGCCATTTGGAGATGTGACTAGAGAGATTTTAAGAGAGACTCCCTTTTTAGAAATATTTAGTATATTTTTTAATAAAAATTTAAAATATAACGAGGTTGCAAAGGTTGATGAACATATATGAGATGTCTTAGGTATGTTTGAAGCAGATAGGGGTAGATTTAGGCTAGGTACAAAGCTAGTAGAATTAACTTCAAAAGAAATTTCTCTTATTTATGGAATTCCAATGGGTGAGGTAACAATTACTTTTAGTGAGAAGACGACAAAAATATAGATTTTATTAATAGACGGCTTAGGGAAGTCAAGTCATTAGATAAACCATATTTAGAAATAGTCATTGAGAAAATTATAAGAATAGATGTGTAAAATGAAAGAGAGGACTTGGTGCGCTTTTTATGCCTTTATGCATATGTGACTTTGTTGTTCCCTACAAATGGAACATCTATTCTATTTGAGTTCATAAAATACGTTGGCAATATACAAGATATGCGAACATATGCTTGGCCAAGGGCAATCAAAGTTAATCTCATGCATTCAATCGATTTACATGGAAAGTTTGAGCATGTCACAGGGTACACTATGACACTTTTGGTAAGAATAACATCTCTAACCTTCTCAATACAATTTTATTTTTTTAGTTGTTAACATATAGCTTGCTTTGTTGTATTGGATATGTGAACATTCCACTATTATTCAAAGGAGGGACCACAATGTGTTAGTCCCTAGATTGATAAAGTGGAGCATGGTTGATCTATCAAAATCATTTGGGCATTTGGCTGCTTTGACAGATGATATGGTAATACTTGTTGATTGATAGTAAAATTTATAATTATTGCTTTTACAAAATTAACAAAATATTGTAATATTTAATACAAGTTAATAATGGATGTTGAAGAAGACAAATGAAGAAAAAAAATTGCATTTTAAAAGCCAGACTAGCACTGTCCAAGTCATCACTATCTACTGCTGCACCCATTAGGCAAACTAACAGAAATCCATCCCTTTGTGAGAGGATTACACACATAATACAAGGGTGCCTGATCGATACTCCTAAATAGGCAAAGAACCAAACCATTTCTGGAATCTAAAATGGATATGTTAAGATAGCCTGGCAAGAAGTGCAAGCTCATGTCTGGGAAATCACTATTGCAAGGCTTTCCACCTCTAGACAAATAGCTGTATCCCCATTCATTCACCCCAGGCAAGCCCAAGTGACCATCATTCCCAGAAAGCCCATAGAAAAGGCCAGAGAGAGATAAATTCAGTTTCCTCTGGAAGGCATATGCATAGATCAAACCACACCAAGCTTTGGAGATGGACTTGAATCAAAACAGCGACTTGGCGGGTAGTCGTGAGATGATCTCCAGTAGCAAATCGTCGTTGAATTTACTATCATTCAACGATCTAATACTCCAATCCTTGTGACCAATTTGTGGCTTCTCCATCATCTGCATCAACAAATATATATATATATATATATATATATATATATATATATATATATATATATATATATATATATATATATATATATATATATACTCAGAAGTCAGAGCCCGATCACAATTTGCTCCAGAATAATATGGACAATAGACTTAGAGTTGTAAACAAGAAGAGGACAAGACTCAAATACATGCGTGATGGAGAAGAGATGATGCTTTTGGTTGGATCATCACTAGGGTGATCGGTTCATAGTCTACAGACTTTCAGAGATAGGGAAGCTTGAAACAAAGTCTTCGCTCCTTATAAATGCAGTAAGACCTCCATTAATACGAAGGTTTCAGGGTTGAGATTGGAAGAAATTAAGATAGGGAGGCGGAAAATGTGTAGATGGGGAACGAGCTCCAATGAACAAAATCATTTACATAGTTAAAGAGAAGGGATGAGAAGATGATGGAGGAGACACTGATGGAAGAGGTGGCCGAAAAGACAACACACGAGAGGCGTTATAAAAGTCGATCACAAACACGATAAAAAGAGGGGTATTTTAGGTTTAATAGAGGTCAATGGATAAGGACTTTTTAAGAATATATTAAAATCAAAATTTAAATTAAGAATTTATTTTTTATAGAGGACCTCCTAGGAAATAATAGATATCTTTGGGGTTCCGGTGAGATTTTTCTCTATAATTATTAATATATAATAAAGGCGTATATTATAATTCGAAGAAACCTACTTAGCTGAAGGCATTTTATTAGCCGGTGGCTCCCCGTGGTTAGTGACAGGTTAGCACTTAGAGAGCTGATGGAGACCAATTCACCTACCCCCCACACGATTCCCTTGTTTAATGTATATATTTTTGTTGGGTACATTGTTTAAACAGTAAATTAAAGAGCCGACGCAAATCATGTACCCACGAAAAGAATGCAGCCTATCACCTCAAACAAATGACAAAAGTACACAAATATAAATAGTAAATTAAAAAAAAAACAAGTTTTTTTAGCACCTCAAAATTTTATAAGATATAATATATTTTCTCTTTCTTATATTTAAATTTATTTTAAAAAATTAAATATAAGGAGTATAATTTTTTTAAAAAATTATCCAATAACACCCTCACCCGCCCTAGCCTCCTCCGATTTGTTCTTCTCACCACAATGGCCGTTACCGTCGAGGCCGCCATGACATTGGGTCGCTTGGTCGTCCATCGGCCATTAGGGCAGTTGGCTGCCGGGTTGCCTAGATGCTAACCATCGAGGTGTTAAATTGCCATGGCCGTTGGGAACCCGAGGCCACTAGGGTGCTCGGCCGGTAGCCATGGCCACTAGCCGCTAGACATGAATGGCCACCGGAAAGGGGAAGAGGAGGAAGTGGGTCCGCGGATGTTTATACACACGAGTTTTTTAAAATTAAAAGGGATGCCGAAAATTTTTGAGCTGCTAAAAGTACTTAGGGGTCGTTTGGGTACGGAATTAATTCGGTAGCGAATCGGAATTTTTTGGAATTAATTCCGCCGATTCAATATAGAATCGGAATTTCGTTTGGGTACAGAATTTTTAATATGGAATCGTGTTTGGATAGCGAATTGTGTTTAAGGTTAGATTCTTTAAAATTTTAGTTAAATTGACAAATTTACCCTTTAAATGGAATTGTTTTGATAGAATCATGTTTGGGTATGGAATTTGTGTATTTTTTGGAATCGTTGAACTTATGAAAAAATTACAAATATAACCTTGGTTTAGGTATTGTATGCGGTTAATGTGCAACACAAATAATATGCCCGGCCCGATGTATTCAACTTTGGGCCCTATCGAACTCTTTAAGATCACCCTAAAAAAGATTTTTTATTTCGCTAAATTGATTGTAGATGTACAAGGGGCCTTATACTCCTCCTTAAACAATCTTTTATGGCTTGATGTGCCCATGGAAGTACGTACCGGCCTATACAAGTGCCTATCAACCGTACTTACCTATATTGGTTGAGACCAATATGGTATGATATGGGTGGTGATACACCTTACATAAAAATCGATATATATCAACTGTATTGGCATGTACTGTATCGATACTGTAACACCTTTATATTATTCTTAAATGAAATTATGTAATGCCACATTAATAGAAAATGGATACTTTGGAATGTTCACCCTAGGATCACACATCCATCAAATTGAAAACAAATTTAAATAACATTACCACCCATCCGCCTCAGATAACATTATTCTCATAACTTACAACCATAACTAAAAATAAACTTAGGATGATATAAAAAACTATTTCATATCATTATCACGTAGGAGTTACCACAAGCCTGTCAATATAAACTACCACAAGTCTCTCACTTTAATGACATTAAGCTGGATTATAGGTAGGTGAATAGCAAGACCCCAAGTCATACCGTGACATGCAACAACTACACACATCCACACATCAAATAACATGCATCACCCAACCACATACATCACCCTCGTACACAATTGATCATATATTGGTTCACCCTAATATCACACATCTAATAACCTGTATCGCCAACCACATCGATAATTTTAAAATCAACCACACACATCCACACTACATCCCCCAACCACATACATCACCCTGTACACAATTGATAATAAATTGGTTCACCCTAATATCACACATCTAATAACCTGTGTCGCCCAACCACACTTTGATAAAATTAAACCCTAAACCACACATATCCACACATTGCATAATTTATGTCACCCAACCACACACATCACCCTGTGTTTCACACCGTTCGGTAAGTCAGTAATCAAAGGTGTAATTCTAGCAGGCAAGTCACAATAATCTGACAAGGTAAAGGTCTCTATCGTGCAACTAGCATAAACTTGAAAGATTGATGCCCTTAGTCAATAGTTTAGGGTTGGTGGAGTAAATAGATGGCTATCTTTTAGGCAGGCAGTAACCTCAATTGACCCTTCTTTCTTCTATAAGATCAACTGACCTTTTTTTATCATGAAATTTAAGTTTGAACTCTTCAAGTATTGCAACAAAAGCGGCGTGCTACGGGGACGACGACTGACAAGAGATAATAACATCCTTCAGAGCATAACGCCGTAACCTATCATTTGTGGGCCACAGTAAGGGATGCCAAAGTAATCCAACCGAGTAAGGTTATCAATATTAATTTTTTTATATTTTAATAATATTTATTAAAAATAAATAATTATTTAATCTTTTATAATTATATACAAGTAAAAAATTATAAAGAATATTTTTTATTCAAGTCAAGTTGAGTTTAAGTTACCATTTCTTAAATAGTTACATGTGCCAAACAAAACTTTGCTTTATGTGGAACTTATTTTGTATACCACGACCGATCTGATGGAGTTCCATGATTTTTAGCGCATAAATAAAACTGCAATCTTTATATACAAGTAATAAAGAGATAATAATTTATTTTGCATTTTTTGGCGTAAGAGCGAGGGGACTCCCTTCTAAGACAAGAAAGCAAAGCATGTGGGAAGAACACGGCCGAAGGGGCTTGGCTATCAAAGATACAAGCCAATATCATCTTATAGTATTACAACATTGAAGTCCACTTTTCACCCCATCAGATTTGAGCTTCACCGAGACGCCAATCTCTTACCATCAAGATCTCGCCGCAAAATTTATTGGGCACTTGTTCCAGCACCACACCATCGGTAGTGACTTTGTGCTCCTTTTGCACCGTTGCACACCATCGGTAGTGAAATGAAGGGCAGATATAGTGTCAGCTTCAGAACATAACAAAAAACGCAAAACAACCTTAATTCATTGAGCAACAAGGGGAAAAGTCTTGCCGAGTTATGGTAGCAAGATGTACAGCATGAAGCACAAGAAAATAATATAGTTTACACATGCTCTGAATATCACAGCAACATGATATGACACATCTCGCCCAAACAATATATTGTTCAAACTTACCAGGTTTTGGGAAGCCTTCTCGGACATCGGCAGAATCCAACAGCCCATTTCCAAACTCATACACCAAATCACAAGGATTTTCTGTTGACATTATTTCCTTAAGTTGTATCACTGTGAAGTATAATGGACTCAGAGAATTTGTAAATCTTGACAAGATAGATCCACCTACATTTCCAATATTCCTCAACGTATCACATATTGTGACATACCATAGAGCTAAAATCAACATAAGCAAGAAACAAGTGTATATCAAAATGATGTATATGGTCCTCAACCAAGTTTGACAATAAGGATCGCCCATCTGATAGTGTCCTATTTGGCAAATAGCACAACTAAGCATTGCAACTTTGAATATAAGCTATTGTTAAAAATGTGTAGCAGCTCCAACTGACAGCAATACAAAATATTTTTACAGTTGAATTTAATACTTACAGACTAACCGAAAACGTAGGAAGAACTAACAAGTAGAGATTAGGTATAAAAGAAACTTAAAAATAGCTTTGCTATCATTGTAGTTTTCAATTTCCAAATAATCTAACAAGAGGAGTACTAATAACTACAATGGAAAATATACCATCACTTGTTCGTCTAGCCAATCATTTGGGAACACAGATGGTAATGCATAAATCAAGGCTAATATATTACAATGTCCTTGCTCATTTTGCCTGAATAAATTTGCCAACAACTCGTTCTGAGTTATTTGCCATCATTTTCTTCAAGATTATGGGCTTGTAAAGGTCCAACTTTTGAAATATATACAGATTTTGATTCACATTAGAAGGTCATGTTTCAATATTTGACCGGTCATAACCCCAATGTACCAAGTCAACCATATTCTCTAAAATTTCAAGTCAAATCGTCAATATTCTTGAAATATTTTGTGAAAATGTGATAAAAGTTGATCATGTAAGGAAAGCCCGGATCTAGAATATGGAGAGAGTAGAAAAGCTCAGTATCATCCTGTACCGTTATTTGTACAACTTTCTACCACTATACTCATTATTCAGAAGAAAATGACTTCCTCGACATCTTTACCAAACTCTGACAACAATTTACATTACCAAGAGCTAGGGCGATGCACAAATTGCCCTGCAGCCCAGATCTGTTTCTACGCTCTTATAGTGAGTAATGCAACAGCAAAAAATGAAGATTACTAAATCCATAATATGATCAGTAGACAGTTGTACAGCTGGACTCGAAAAACAACCATCTTTCTGTTTTATGCCCCCACATCTAGATCATTCAGTATCCATCTGTGTCAATGGATCGAAGCATTTACGTATCAAATATTGACAAGGATGCAACACAGAGCGCACTACCTATCTCCAGTTGAAGGATGACATTGTCGAAAAAATGCAATTAGCTCAAATACAAGAATGACAGAGAGGGAGAGTTCGACCTGGGAGTGTATAGTTTTCAATAGGAGGCCCTTTTGCACAGAGAAGGCCTCTTCGAGGATCTTGGTCGCCTCGAGAACCTTCCCACCGATCTTGTCCCCAGCAGCCAACAGCCTCCCAAGGAAATTGTGGACTAGCTCATCGTAGGCGGCGATCCAGGGATCCGATGGAGACTCATAGGGGGGAATGCCCGCCTCGTGCACGATCCCGAACCGTGGGAGATGATAGAGAACACAGATAGAGGAAAATAATGAAAAATCAGGTACAACACCCCACCCTTATTGAATTGAACCTCAAAATCGAGCCAACAACAAACAAATCGAGCCAGTAGCAAAATTGATGCATTTGTGGACTAAATTCACAAAATCGAGCCAGCAGCAAACAAATCAAGCCAGCAGCAAAATTTTACTTTGTGGACCAACTTCACAAAATTGAGCCAAGACAAATAAATTGAGCCGGCAGCAAAATTTTACTTTGTGGACCAACTTCACAAAATCGAGCCAGCAGCAAAATAATCAACACTGCGCCAATCTATTACGTAATTCAACGAAGCAAGGAACAAAAAAACAGAGCATCAATCAAAGTAATCCAAAATTCCAAACCCTAATTGATAGACATGACAATGTCATAGCACTGAAAATGCTTCCACGGGAACGAATTACAAGTTTCAAACATCCGAACAAGAAAGAAATCAAACGGGCGAACCTGTAACGAGGAACACAATGGAGAAGAACCCCATTAATGGGGTCAGTGAAATTCAAACTTGTTTTGGAAGATTGACAGACGAAATTAAACTGTTTATGCTGAAGATGGATGTAAAATCGTACGCAGATCAAATAAAAAAATCGGTTTTTACATGGCATAGATATTTGGGGGAATCGCCTATTCATCATCTATGAAGGCCAAAAACAAGCAAGAAATAAAAGAAAAAATTGAATTAAAGAGAAGAAAAGGAAAAATTAATGGCTTTACCGTTTTGGAAGAAATCGATCAAGGCGTTACGGAAGAAGATCATATCGCTTTGTCTTGCGAGAAGGGCGCCGCTGGTTGAGATGCCGAAGAGACGACGGGAAGGAATTGTGGGCGATTTGGAGATCTGCTGCGCCGGGAGAGATGCGGTTCCGCCGGGTAAGGTAAGAGCTCGAAGATGGGGAAGCATATGCCGGACGGGAGCTTCGGAAGATGGAGAGGGCGGAAGCGAGGCGGTGGACGGCTGCCCGTGACCGGAGCTTGTTGACTACGGAGGAAGACATGGAATTCGGGAAGAGGGAAGATCGGGTCGTGACGACGTGAGGGGTAAAGGCCGGGCTTTGCGTAAGTACCGTGCAAGGCGAGCCGTAGAGTACCGGAATGGAAATCGTCGGCCGAAGATCCCCTGATTTGCGGAAGGGCCGCGCCGGGCGAGATAGAAATCGGCGGGCGAAGAGGCAAGATTCTCAGATGTGTTGGGCCGGGCGAGCTGCAAAGGACTGGTATAGAAATCGGCGACTGAAGAGGCGGAAGGAAATCGGTGGCCGAAGAGCTGAGAGAGGAGGGAGATGATGGAATCATTTGCGAGGGGGCGAGGGGTAATGACCGGAAATACGCGATAACGCGTGTTTCCGATTTTACGCATTTTTACGGAATCGACCGAATCTCCTCGCGAGAAGATTCAGTGATTCGGGATGAAAACAGACCGAATCGTGTTTTCAGCGGAATTTTTATTTCCGTTATGATTCACTATCCAAACAAGATTCTAACGATTCTGTGCTGAATTGTGATGGAATCGTCGGAATTTTTTCACGATTCCGTACCCAAACGAGTCCTTAATTAAAACCAAAAACTAGGTTAACAATATAATTTGGGGTCACTCGTTTACATGGCGCCGGGTGCTTTCTTTCCAGCTATTTGTCACATGCGATAGGGTCTTAAAGGAGGACCCATCGGGTCCCAGTGCTTTAGCCGCGCTGTCCTTCAGCTCCTTCATCCTGCCCCTCAGTCGCTTCCCCTCCTCCCCCTCCATCAGGGCCTTCACCACCCTCGCCACCTCCTGCCTCTCCACCAACCCCCTCTCGTTGCTCCTCACCCTGATCGCTATCTTGATCTCTGCCAGCATCACCGCGTTCATCTTCTGCTCTGCGTACAGCGGCCAGGCTATCAGCGGCACCCCCTTCACGATGCTCTCGAGGGTCGAGTTCCACCCGCAGTGTGTCAGGAACCCGCCGGTGGACTCATGGCCTAGCACCTGTATCTGGGGGGCCCATGACGGCACCACCAGGCCCATCCCTTTGGTTCGGTTCAAGAACCCGTCGGGCAGGTAGGCTAGCGGATCACGCTGGCTCTGGGCCGTGAAGAAGCTGGCGTTGGTCTCCTGCTCGCTGGGGCTCCGCACCACCCACAGGAACCTCTGCTCGCTCAGCTCCAATCCCATCGCCAGCTCCGTCATCTGCTCCGCCGAGAGGGTTCCGCCGCTGCCGAAGGATACGAACAGCACCGACCCAATAGGCTGCTCGTCCAGCCACTTGATACATTCTGAGCCGCCCGCGTCTGAACCAGACTGGATAAGAGGACCCACCGGGTAGACCGGGGGGAACTCCGGCTCCATGGACTTGAGCCCCCTGATCGGACCGGGCTCCAGGTCTGCGAAGCTGTTGACGAAGATGCCATCGGCTTCCTTGTAGCGCCCGCACTGGCGGAGCACCCACTGGTACGTCTCGTCCCTCCGGTCCTGGACCGGGTCCAGCAGCTCCGACCCCTTGAACTCGACGCAGCCCGGGAGGCGGATCGGGTCCGGCAAGTTCCGGTACTCGGCCTTAGTGGCCTTGTCCAGGGTTGGGAGGTGGTAGAAGAAGGACAGCACGGTACAGTTGGGAGGGAAGAAGATGTAAGGCCGGACACCGAGCTCCCGGGCCACGTCGAAGGCCGGGGTGCCAAAGAGGTCGACCACGAGTGCGGCGAGCCGAATTGCGGAAAGAGCCCGGCGGAGGGCGGGGAGGGAGCGGACGACAGTGATGGAGATGATGGTCTCGATCTTGGTCCCAGGGGGGACGTCGTCGAGCTGGGCGGGGGCGAGCTGGACGGAGAGGATGTGGGCTGGGAGGGCGTCGACGTAGGCCTGCTGGGCCTTGGAGGGTGGGCCGGACGAGAGGGTGATGAAGGTAACCGAGACGCCATGGTGGTGGGCCAGCCGCTCGGAGAACTGGGCGAGCGGGATCAGGTGGCCCATTCCAGGGCTGGGCATCACTGCGACATGCGGGCGTTGGATCTCCTCCTCCATGGCCGCTGTTTTCTGCTGTTGCTCGCGTCTGCTTCCCTTCTTTTTTGCGTTGAGTGAGCAAAAGCGTAAAACAAAGACGCCTATTTATACAGGGAAATGAATCAAGAATGCATTATGATTTTTCTATAACAGAGAGGGAGAGATGAGAACACGAGCTGCATTTGTGTGTGATGTCAGGTTTTACGTAAGGCTTATGCAACCATATGGAAGGTTCCTTCAGTCACTCCAGGTCCAAGATGAAGTGCTTGATTTTGGTCTGACGAATCAGGACGTGAGTGGCTACCAGGCCCAGAGGACGACTGCAAGGGTCTTGTTCATGAGAATTACTTATCCTCTAGGATCTCCTCGGTTTTAACTCGTGTTTCTGGAAGGAACGTTAATGGAGATGACTCATGCTGACGCAGTGGTGGAAGGGTTTGCTGGACAGCTATCGGAGGGGCCAGATATGGGTGGACAAGAGGAACAAGAGGGAGGGGAGCGATGGACCTTGAGCGATCAGGCGGGGCCGATGGAGGTACGGACAAATAAGTTTCTTTGACTGTCCAAAAGGATTGGAGTTTGACGGTGGTTTCAAGATGAGGTGAGAGAAATGGCGTGAAAGAGATTTGGGAAGTGGATCGACCTGAACAGTTCTCATGTTGCCTCTCTCCCATGTATCTTCCATTTCATATTTCCTCCTTTTTTTTAAATGGCCCGGTGGTTATCGACTTGGGGTGGGGACTAGGCTCCGGCCAAATGGGTTTAACTGTCGCATCAGCCCGGGTTGGCCCGGATTAATATTCCGCTTTCAATAACCAAAGCTTCAATTCCTTCTGCTATCCCGCCAGGAATGCGTTTTTTATACTCCTTACTCATTTAAACTAAATGTAAAAAATATATATAAAATATTTATTATTGAGATCTATGGCACATACATTACCATGTGCACTGTTAATTTTAAAAAATAAATATTGGATATTTCTTACTCTCCACTCATTATTAGAACATAATATAAAAAAACATTTCCCACAAAAACCTCATCTTTCCCATCTCCCTCTTCCCATCCTTCCTCTCTCCCAACCAACCACCCACCCCATAGAGGATTTGGGGCCAAACTCAGGTGATTTGACACATGTACACCTATAAATCATCATGTTTATCCTTGAACACATATTTGAAGCTGTTCTTAAAGACAAGAGGAGGTGAAACCGTGAAAAACAGGTTGGGATGGCAAAGTTAGACAGTCTCTTCTCTTCACTACATATATTGGGGAAGGAAAGGAATTCTGAGGTTTATTTTAATGAGTAATGTTAACGTTAAAAAGCTATATCAAAAGCCTACTAATGAGTAAGACCTATTTTTTATAGGTCCTACTCATCAATAGTGATAGGAAGATTAAGTAAAGTTTTGACGTTACTTTTGAACATCACGTAAGTATTTTTCTTTTTTTATACCCAGGTGAATCGATTCGGTCTAAGCGGATGGGCCGTCTACCCTTGCTGCAATCTAGATGAGTTTCATAACCCAAAGAAATTGGATCATCCCGCCTAAAGCTCAAATCGGGTCCAGTCTAACCCTGTCCTGCTGATTTTTAAAATAGTGCTTAATTATATATATATTTTAAAAAAATATTATCTATTTTAATTGAGAGCTCGAGTTTTTAACTTTAATAATGAATGGTTCTCAGTTGGATGGCGATTGACACGAGATAATATCACGATTTATACGAAAAATATTTATTTTTTATAATTAAGATTATTTAAAAAAAAATAATATACATAAGGTCATGTAATGAAAAATATATATTATCAGATCGTGATATGATGGGCATGTCAGTTGAGGAGGCAGGCGAGTAATTTAAACCCACTTACACCCTAGTTATAGGGTACACAATTTGGATTGTGTGTCCTGTATGCATCTAAATAAGTGCTGAGTGTATACTTAGCTACTGATTTTAAATGGCGGAAGATCAAGCCCAAAACACAAACAAGTTGCCCCCAGGATCGCTTGGCCCAATGTACACCAATGGGACTTTTAAAAACTTCATATGGGGTCATCAATTTTTATACTTCTGTTCAGCAATAGGCCCAAAAATGAATGAGAAAGGAGCATTGTTTTATTTTGGGCTCAGCATTCTATGCTACTGACTTTAACAGGCCCAAGTTTAAGCCCCTAAAACATGCAAATTGCAAGCCGCCCCTCAATGCATAAAAATGTCTTACCTATAATAAAGTGATGAGAAGAAAATATACTGGTGTTTTTTACATTAAAAAGCTATTATAAATTTTACTTGGACTGAAAAAAGTAAATATGTGACCCACCTTCTAGATCGAATTAACTTGTAATAAAAACTTGATGACAATTTTCTTATGGTAATAAAATTTTCAAGATAGGGAAGCACAGAATTCCATGGGGCTCCGGTCATGAAACCGGTCAGACACTTGCGAAACCGTCCAGCTTTAGCAAGGCAACAAATCTAACCCCGACTCTCCCCTTTCCCTTATCGTCCTTGCCTCGCTTTCCCGGCCGTCTTCTTACCTCCAGTCTGCAAGCACCTCTACTCTCCGTTCTAAAGCCAAAACAACTTTTTGTTGGCCATATGCCCCGCTAATTATAAGCACCCATGGTCTCCAAGCTTAAGGTAAGCGGGAGACAAGCTTGAAAGCCGCACTTTTACATGACATTCTTCTCCTATCTTTCCAACGTAGTGCTTTCAATGCTATCGAAAGAAGTCATTTCTATGGTGATTTTAACATGTCATTTCGAATGTTTAGTTTTACGGAGATACTTTAATGCAGCTGCCTTCCTTGGCAGGTGTTATGGGTATGAAGTTTTGCCTAACATTTATATACGTAATGGCCTAATTGTGTCGTATAACTAGTAGCCTATATGCCCTATCTCCCTCAAGTGTATGCAAATTCAAACAAAGCAAAACGTAGAGAAAGAGAAAGAAAAAAGAGAGCCCGCCTCCAAAACTATTTATTTAACACATAGTTTACACTAACAAGGCCCCTACCTTGCTTCTAAACCTAACACCGTCTCAGGTATCTTGCAAACTAGTCCACTCTTGTCTGAAAACTGTATCAAGCCTCGTTGAATTTCTAAGGATGGTTCACCCCTTAATTGAGTGCACTCCTAACAGCTCTTCCAAGTCACCAACGAAGTGTTTGTTGCCCAACAATCCTTCGAAACTATGGCCAAAGCTCCCAACCCGACCCTTGTAGATTTTTGTGTTTTGAATGCTTGAATAACCTGCTCCAACCAGCCATGACACCCCATTTATACAGAGTAAATGTCGAGAAGCCCAATACTACTAGGACTCACCTAACTTTAGTTACAAATTTGAAATCCTAATCCTTGCCCTATTACAAATAGGAAACCAACTTACATACATGATCAAAATAGTCCCAAAAGATTTCTAACCCAACTACAAGTATAGTTGAACCCTCTTTCAAGTATCCCACCTCTCTTGCACTCCTCAGACTCCTACTCCAGCTAGAAAACCTCTGCTCGCATATCATCTCGTCTCAATAAAGTTCTAGATGCATCATCTTTTTACATAAAGTCATCCTCCTACAAGGATTCGATCATTTTGAGCAATCCGACTTGAGCACAATTCCTTGTCCAGACATTCCTACTCGCATTAGGCCTACAAGGCAACTCCTAGTCATGCTAGGAAATATGGAAACAAATCAGTAACTACCACCAACGTGTCTCCTACTTCACATAGGAGTTGTCCATGAGAGTCCCAGCCTTCCTAAGAATCGTCCTAGGTTATGGCGCCCAACTTGCCATTAAATCCTACTCTGAGTAGGACTTGGATACGAATCCACCAAGGCATCAACATCATCGTTTCTCAACTTGTTTTTAGTTGTCTATTCACCAAGTTGAGATTCCTCCACCCCTTAGCCTATTCCGAGGCTAGGGGTCTAACAATAAGCAAAACTTCTTTTAGAAACCGTATGATCGGTCTTTTTCAATTGCTTTCTAACTTTGCTGAATGAAGTTAATCATCTTCCTCTTCTGTTTATGCTTTTAAACAAATAAAGCTCATGCTTCAGGGCCTCGTATATAGTAATAACAAAAAATATGCTAAACTATTAGTAGAGTAAAACTTCAGTGGTTAAGAAATGTAGCTTTACAAATAGGAACCAGCCATTCCATAATTATACCATAAAACTACAAGGGAAAATTAGTGATACGTCCTAACTGTCGCAATTAATATGCGACATGTCTCAACCAAAATACTAATGTTTAGCGCATCCTACCTCATGTTTTTTTTGTACCTTTTAAGTCCTAAGTTTTTAAATGGATGTAGCTTTTATTTTCAATCATTTCCAATCTCAATCAACTTTGGCCTCATCTTCTCTTCTCTACCGGCCAGAGCATCGTACCGGCGTTTGTGAAATCAAAATACAAAATTTTCTTTACCAGGGCTAAAATTGTTGGTCATGGAGGTTAGCTCAGCCAACCCAAAGCTCCGCCATGAGGGCTTTTGGACCTCGGGATCTGGGTACCTGTTGGTAGATTGTCATCCTCGTCCTCCCACTGGAGCTGGGCCAGCATCCCATTGAGCTAGCGGTTGGAGATGCAGGAGGAGCCTAGCACCAGCGGCATTCCTCTTGAGCGTGCGTATGAGACTCTTCCCTTGGGATGGACCTTGGAGAGGGCCTGGAGGCCCGGATTCCTGATAGATTTGTTGCTGCTGCTCCTGCTTGATGTCATGTTGTTGTACTTGTGTCGGTCCGGGTCGGACGTCTCAATCCTACTCTGGGGGGTGTTGGAGTCTGACTTCCCAGACTTGGTGGGCTAGTTTGGAACCGGGCCATGATATGTATGTCCGGGTTTTGGATAGGAAGGTGGACAGGTGAGAGCTTTGAGCTTTTTAGAAGACCATGCTTCAGTCTCGACAAAATTTTGGAAAATTTTACCTTCCTTATGTTGGTATTGTCACATTAATGAAGGCAGATTGAATACAAGATACTATTATCATGCAAATCAACACACATAAACATACATATGCACATATATATATATATTAAATATCATAGAGAAGAGAATTATGAACTAGGTTTAAGGGGCATTATACACTGTCCTTGAAAGAGATATGCCACCCTCCGTGCACAGGCGTTCCACAACATTCCATTCCTGAGATACAACGAACCACATTGCTCGTTTGATGGTGTACTTCGACACAAATAGACTGGATCTCAATCAAGGTAGACTCTATTGCTCAATCACAAGTTCAAATTTCAGAGAAAGAGGAGAAGGAATCACTCTCAGAGATTTTTCAAAGAGAGAGCAGAAGAGAAGAAAGTTATTGTAATATTTGTTCTATGTGTTCTGGAGTTTCTTTCGGACTTTTTGATAAGTCTAAGACTTCCAAAACCAAAATGGCTCTTTATTAATCTATCCCATCGCACTAAAGATTGCGACTTATTTTTTTCAAAAATTTGTTACCCCGATTGATCGGGGCAGCAACTGATCAAACGGGCTGACTGACCGATCGAACGGCTCAACGATAGAAGTTTTATTTTACGTCAAAATTCAAGAACCCCACCATGACATGAAATAAAACTCATCTATATACATAAAAAAAACTTCATAAAACACAATATAAGACACTGAGCAATAGTACTCCAATTTTTCGGTGATAGGTACCTTGCGGGTTTGAACCTACACCTAGTTGGGTAAGCTGCCACTCTCACAAGTTCGAAGTGAACTAAGTCTTGAACTTGAACCTTAAAGCAAGGGCTTTGACAAACCTAACAGTTAGAGTAACTCCTTTTTTGAGATAATTCAAGGTAGCATTTTACGGCCATGCACCTTGTATCTTTTCATGAGTTGCACGTTAGAGAACAAGCCCACGTTCTCTTTAACTACGACCTTAGTGGCACTCATATAGGTGACAGTCTCCATGGGTAATATGCATAACAACACCCTGCTATATAAGCCTTGATTGCATTAAGATTTTCGTCAACCTTTTCCATATGCATTAAGAGCACTCTCATCTTAACACAGGAATAAGCATATTTTATTTAATAGTGCTCTCTCCAAGTCATGCATCAACTTGTTTTTACCCATTGAATCTTCATTGTGGGATCTCCACATTGAGAGATTTGGGTTGATACTAACGATGACTTAATCATAGGCTTTCAGCCTCATTCCTCTAGATGAGTTAAGGATTTACCCTACGGACAACCCTTTTGTAAACAAATCAGCAAAATTATCTACTGATTATATGAAGCTTAAGGTAATAACTCTAGAGGTAGTCAACTTGCAGAAGATTTTATACCTTAGTTCAATATGCCTGGAGGACCTCTTATTATGATTCTTACTCTTAACCTTATCAAGAGCTGATTGGCTATCACAATGAATCAATATTCCAGGAATTGACTTATTTAACCAGGGTATATCTATTAAAAGATCCTGAAGCCATTCCCCCATTCCACTAGTTTTATCTAGAGCTATTAACTTAACATCCATAGTAGATCTTGTTATCACTGTTTGTTTAGAAGATTTTCATGCAACCGCCCCACCACATAATGTAAACACATAACCACTAGTAGCTTTGGTTTTATCAGAATCTGATATCCAATTTGCATCACTGTATCCTTCTAATACAACAGGAAACCCGAAATAATGTAAATCAAAGTTTACACTTCCCTTCAGACATTTAAAAACTCTCTCAATGGCAGTCCAATGAGTTTTATTAGGGCTCTTAGTATATCTACATAGTCTTCTCACAACATAGGATATATCTGGTCTACTGCAGTTAGCCAGATAACTCAAGCTTCCTATTAGCTATGAATATCTAAGTTGTGATACACTTTTCCCATAATTTTTCTTGAGTTTGACGCTTGCGTCATATGGCGTATTGACAGGTTTTCTATCGAAATATCCATATTTCTTTAGAATTTTCTCTGTATAGTGTGATTGACTCACAACTATTCCTTGAGAAGTCCTATCAATCTTCAAGCCCAATATAACCTTTGCAAGACCCAAATCTTTCATATCAAAATTCTCATTAAGGAATCACTTAACCTTATTGATATGATCCACATTATCACCAAACAGTAATATATCATCTACATACAAGCATAACATTACATAAGAGTGATCAAAAGACTTCCAATACAAACATTTATCAGAAGTACACACAACAAAGTTATTAGAAAGAATAACATCATCAAACTTTTGATACCAATGTTTTTTGAGCCTATTTTAAACCATAGAGAGATCTTACTAATGTACATACTTTTCTTTCTTGACCAGGAACTACAAAACCTTCAGGCTACTCCATATAAATTTTCTCATCTAATTCACCATTTAAAAATGATGTTTTGACATCCATTTGATACATTTTGAGGTTATAATGAGCTGCCAATGCAAGAAGCACTCGAATTGTATTTATCATGGTCACATGAGAATATGTGTTAAAGAAATCTTGACCTTCCTTTTGACTATATCCTTTAGCCACTAGTCTAGCTTTGTACTTTTCAATGGATCAATCAAGATAATATTTTCTTTTGAATATCCACTTGCATCCAATTGGTTTAAATCCTATAGGAAGATTCGTTAAAACCCACATCCCATGTGTAAGTATTGAATCCATCTCACTTTGTACTGCTTCCTTCTATAAAGGAGTGTCACTAGACGACATAGCTTCATTAAAAGTTAAAGGATCCTCATTCCCCACCATGAAAGTATAGAAGTCATCCCCAAAGTTCTTCTCTATCCTAGTTCTCTTAGATCTCCTAACATCCACATTAGTTCCTGAATCTTCCATTCTAGGAGTTGAAAACGATGAGATATCTTCTTCATGTACTACAACCTTATTCTTTTCCTTCATAGGAAACACATTCTCAAAGAATGTTGTATCATCAGACTCCTTAATAGTATTGTGAGCATAATCCTACCTATTAGACCCAATTACTAAAAATAGAATAAGCTCTGCTTTTTGTGCATAACCAATGAAGACTGCATCATAAGTTTTAGAACCTAGTTTGTCCATCTTCACATTTGGGATTTTAACTTTAGCAAGACATCCCCAAACCTTAATAAACTTTAAACTTGGTTTTCTTCCTTTCATTAATTCATAAGGGGTTATATTTTGTCCTTTATGAGGCACACGGTTTAAGATTATACATGCTGAAAGAATTGTTTCTCCCCATAGATTTTTAGGTAAACCCGAAGAGGAAAGCATAGAATTTATTATATCTATAAAAGTTCTATTATTTCTTTCAGCCACACCATTAGATTGAGAAGAGTAAGGGGTTGTGGTTTTATGTATTATTACTTGATCTTCACGAAATTTGCAAAATTTAAGAGAACAATACTCCTTACCACGATCAGACCTTAGTCTTTTGATCCGCGTCTCAGTTTGATTCTTAACCTCCGTCTTATAAACCTTAAACATCTCAAAAGCCTCATCTTTAGACTTAAGCAAGTATACATGACAAAATTTTGAGTAATGATCAATAAAAGTTATAAAATATCTCATACCACCCCTAGTCAATAAGTCATTCAACTCATAACTGTCAGAGTGAATTAAATCAAGCAAGCATGTAAATCTATCAATAGATTTATATGGTTTCTTAGGTTATTTTGCTTGAACACAAACTTCACATTTATCAGGAGATTCAACAACAATTTAGGAATCAAATCAAGATTCATCATTCTCTTAATGATTTAAAAATTCACATGTCCTAGCCTCATATACCACATATCAAAAGAATTAACATGACAAATTAAGGAGTTATCTACTTGAAATAAAGAGTTATTACAAGAAACCAAATTTAATTTAAAGAGACCATCATACACATAACCTTTACCAACAAAAGTACAATGTATAGTTATTACAACTTTATTTGACTCAAACACTAGTTTATATCCTTCTCTACTAAGAAGCACACCACTAACTAGGTTCTTCCTCACACTTGGCACATGCAACACATTATGGAGCGTTAGTGTGTTCCCCGATGTAAACCGGATGTCCACAATTCCAACTCCATGAACTCTAGCCATAGAGGAGTTCCCCATCGTCACTGTCCTATCCTTTACTTCTTGATAGAAAGAAAAAGAAGAAACATCAACACCGATGTGAACAGTTGCCCTTGTATCAACCCACCAATAAGTAGGTTCACATGCTAAGTTAATATCAGAATTAGTTATCATTAACCTATCATATAAAATAACCACATTAGCTTGAGCAGAAGATGTAGCCCCACCATGACTTTGGTCCTGACCTTTCTTCTCTTTGCACTTGTTTGCAAAATGTCCAGGTTTCCCACAGACCCAGCAAACTTTCAGCTTCTTCTCCTTTTCGATATTAGAACCAGGTTTGAGAGGATGATTTTTAAACTTCTTATTTTTCTTCTTGTTACTAAAAAACTTGGGTTTTCCTTCCACAACATTAGCTTGAGCACTATCATTGGCCACAGAAGAAGAACCTTGCAAGACTTTCATCTTATCCCTATGCTTCTCTTCATTTTGAATGGCCACTATCAAGTCATCAATGGACATTGCGTCCCTCTTGTGCTTCAAGGTAATTTGGAAATCCTACCATGAGGGTGGTAGTTTGTCGATAAGAGTAGGAACTTGGAGCCTATTGTCAACGAGAATTCCTTTCCCAATGATCTTAGCTACCAAATTATGTATTTCGACTACTTGGTCTCTAATAGATTTGTTATCAACGATCTTATAGTCAAAATACTCTCCCACAACATACTTTTATTCCCCTTCATGCTCTTTTCCAAATTTTTTATCAAGAGTATCCCATAATTCTTTGGCAGTTTTAGTGTTCACATGCAAATCATACAGCTCATTGCTCAAAACACTAAGAATTTGACCATGGCACAGTTCATCATCTTGTTTGAATTTCTCACTATCATGAGTCTTAGCAATTCCAACATCAGAAGAACTAGCAGTCTTATCAGATTCAGAAGACATAGTTTTATCAGCAATAGTATTAGAAACCACATAGAATATGTTCAATTGTGTCAGCCAAAATTTCATCTTTGTCTGCCATCTCATGAAATTTTTTCCATCAAACTTCTCAGGTTTCAGAGATTTATTAACACCCATAATTGCAGTAATATTCAATCAACAAAATTACAATATATGTTTCAAGATTGTTGAGATTGTCACATTAATGAGGGCAGATTGAATACAAAATACAATTATCATGCAAATCAACACACATAAACATACATATGCATATATATATTTATATTAAATATCATAGAGAAGAGAATTATGAACCAAGTTCGAGGCGCATTATATGCTGTCCTTGAAATAGATACGCTGCCCTCCATGCATAGCCATTCCACAACGTTCCATTCCTGAGATACAACGAACCACACTGCCTATTTGATGGTGCACTTCCACACAAATAGATTGGATCTCAATTAGGGTAGACTCTATTGCTCAGTCACATGTTCAAATTTTAGAGAAAGAGGAGAAGGAATCACTCTTAGAGATTTTTCAGAGAGAGAGTAGAAGAGAAGAAAGTTATTGTAATATTTGTTCTCTGCGTTCTGGAGTTTCTTCCGAACATTTTGATAAGTCTAAAAGACTTCCGAAGCTGAAACGACTCTTTATTAATCAATCCCATTTCGCTAATGATCACGACTTATTTTTTTCAGAAATCCGTTATCCCGATCGATCAGGGCAACAACCGATCAAATGGGGCAATCGAACGGGCCAACTGACCGATTGAATGGCTCAATGATAGAAGTTTTATTTCACATCAAAATTCAACACTTTAGACGTGATGGCTTTGAAAGAGAGCCAAACTTGAACATTTTCTTTATCTACTTCAGTGATTGACTAGTTTCTTCAGGCTTGTTCCTCAATCAATCAGTAAATTTTTTAGCACTATACCCGGTTCAACACTTCTTAGTAATCACCACAAGAAAGTTTCAGTTTCAACATACACAAAGAGTAGATGAAAGCAAAAATTTACCTTGTGCACTTTGTGGGTCTATGGAATTTCCCCTGTTTCTGCAGTGTACAAAAAGATGAAATCCTCTGTTTCCATGCAATCAAAACCAATTCATTGTTCACCACTTGAGCTCTTCTCACTATTTCTTACAATAAAAATGACCTTTCTGGAACATTAGGAATAGATGGCAATAAAATCTGACCTCGTTCATGTTGTGGGCTACCGATTTTCTCCTATTTTTGCAGCACCAAAGAAGACGAAGACCAAAATCCTAATCAATTCTTGTTCATCCTTTCATGCAACATAAACCAAACCTAACCTGAAAACTTCCCTGCGGGGGACCCTCAATGAGTAGTCCTTCTCAGCACTCCACTTTAACGTGTTCTCCATTCAGCCTACAACCTCAAGTATCCAATAAAAAAGTCATAAAACACTGACAAGGCTCCCCTTCTACTCTTCCTTTGGCTCTTCAAATACCAAACAAGAAGCTGAACTGCTCTGCTCTTTTATATCTCTCCCGCAACAAAAATAAAGCTTGTGCTGAAAAATCTAGTTTGTTTGCTCCAATACTCCTTTCAATAGCTTGTCAGGATATTGAAAACAAAGGCATATATGGAAAAGAAGGATTCGGAGGAGGGTGAGTAGCTGCTGGACTTTAATGGAATGGATTTGACTGCACATGACATTTCTTTAATGGAAGGCTTTTGCAAGTTTTCATGGACAGGGGACAGGAATATTCCCTATAATCTTAATGACCAAACAAGAGATGTAAAAGGTGCTTTAATACCAATCTTCTTTCCATATTTTTCTACTTGTTCTTAGTTGATCTATTCTTTGTTTCGTACCACATGAAGTTTAGAATGACACTATATTCATTATCGTATTGTAGCCTAGCAGAAGGGAAGTTGATATTAGTCAAAATTAGGTTGGTATTAGCATATTCTCTCATATCCTTTCATAGTGGCGGGAAACTCTTCCACAGTGGCGGGAAATTCAATCCCCTCAAATCCATCCCTATTTTAAAAAAAATAGATTTGCCCAAAAGTAGATGAGTCAATCTCAATGGCTCCCTCTCCACATAATCTATTCAGTTGAGAGGCATAGAGATCAAACATAATTCACATTTACGATGATAGAGAGCCTTAGTTGGCAATTACCCCACCAAAAAAAGAGCTTTAGTTGGCCAATCTCAACCTTTCCAAACAATTTCGTGATCAAGGGGAAAATTCAAATTGACATCAAATATGCATGCAAATTGTAAGGGGATCAAAATTCGCTTGGAATCAAAAAGGGGATATAGCACACAATCACCACATAAAATGAACCATTAAAAGGGGCGAAAGCAAATTCTTTCTTATTCTACTCCAAATATAACTCCATTGTTTATCATACATAAATTCTATACAAAGTCAAGCCAAAAGAGCAGCACTCTTAGTTTTTTTTTTCAAACCTCCATGAGAGAGACACAAGAGCAGTGCATTTACATAAAAATTATAATTAACTAAATTATATAGGCCAAAATTCAATGGAAGAGAAAAGCTGAAATTGAATAGGCCGTGGAACAGAAATAGGAAATAACTTACGTGCAATTCCAACATGACGCTGCCCTTCCCTAATTCAAACACAACCCCATAAACCATGTTCATATCTTCTATCCTAATTTTCATGAGATCATCAAACAAAGGCTGTTATTTCTTTGTGGATGTATTCCCAGCATCGCCTCCTCCAAAAGACACTTGGGCAGCCTTATTTGTTGCCTTCTCTAGGAGAGCTTTGGCATTCCTTATGTATTTCTAAGTTCGACAACAATATATAAGATAAGTCAAATTACGAGTAGACCGCACATCTCAAAGTCGAACATCAATATTATGATCAAAGGCAAAAGAGTTCATAGAAGAGGAGAAAAAAACTATATAATTCAATAATTTAATGATGTTGTACAGTTGTAAATTAACTATTATGCAATGATTTGGTCTACCAACTATGGAAGGATGATTTGTTGGATTTGAAGGAGGCAGAGGGTGTTGAAGCATTAGATTTGCATTTGCTCCTTCCGGCTTCTGAATTGAGTATGATATGCCACTGTTTGCACCACCTTCCCCCTATATTAACATTTCACAAATCACAATGTCAAAAGCCTGAACTTCACAAATATACAAAATAATAAACAATATGAGTATAACTTTATAGTTCAAATTAAACATACTCAATAGTAAACCAATCTCCTGAAACTAATCAAGGATCTAAAATACAATTATACTCAACAAATAAATTGTTGATACTCTAAAGAAAAATATACTCTACAAGTACTTTTTACATTTTAATAAATAATTTTAAAACTTAAGGTATAATAATACTTTAATCAATCAGTAAAAGTTTACAACAAGAGTATAATAATACTTTTAATTGATCAGTAATAAACCTAAAGTAACGAAATAAACCGATAAACTACAATAGCGTTATACTATGAATAAATGTATAATCATACTTTTAAGTAACTAATCAATCAACAACCAAAAGCATAATCATACTTTTTGTAATATTCAACTTATAAAATGTATCATAGGACAAATTCTTGCTTACTGTCACAACTCGAATTTTTAAAAGCCTTTTTTTAATAGCATAAATAGTAAGTCACAAGAATTTTTTTTCTTTTTTAAATACAAAATAAGCAATTTGATTAAATATATAGGTCATGATAACTAAGGTTCACAAATATGAATATCAAATTATATAATATTATTACACGTCTCAAAATTCAATAAGAATAGCTCAACCATCTAAGTATCCGTCTAAAAATAAATAATTAAGTTGACTCTCACGCCAAAGATATACTTACGTACCGGAGTTGTAGACACTAAGTTGACTCCATGCCAAAGATATACTTATGCCTAGAGAATCTGCAACCAACCAAACTACCACAACAACAACAACAACAATGGAACCTCACAGCTCTTAGGAGAAGTGCTTCCAAATGGACAAAAGGTTTTATTAATATTTTTCGGATCAGGCCAACATTGCCCGATATTAGTTGCCTACGTACTCATCAGACAACATCTCTAATATTTTCAACAAAATCAAATCTAGATGTAGTTTGCCTAAAACTACACTATTATAAGAAGCATAACATCACACTTGTAATGCTTAAGTATTTTCAATCAACCTACATTTTATACAAGTTCTTTAACCATTCTACTTGTCTAATTAAGCAAGCAATATCAAATAATGTTATTAATTATTTCACAACTGTTGTTCAACAATTAATACCCTTCATCATTTAAACCCAACTATAGGTTTACTATAATATATCTTCACCAGAAGATAACTCAACTCTCGAAGCAATCCCCAAACATAGGACTCCAATATTGGAATAGACTGATGAACAATAGCTTGACCCAAATCCCCAAGGCTCTTAATAGCCTGCCACGAATCTAGAGAAGAGGATCCCAACTGTGCTCATGGACACAAATTGGCAAGAAGCACAAGTCTTCCATGATGCTCATACAATTCCACTTTAGTTACACACTATATTGTCTTGGGAAGACCTGAGGAAACCCACAGTAGAGACCTCTCTGGCCAATGCCCAACTCTGCGGAAGACCCACAGTAGAGACCTCTCTAGCAAATACCCAAACCGTCATGGCAGGGAAGAAAACGTATCACAATCTCCACCATCCCAATTCAAGGAGAAAATATCTTTTAAGACATTACTAATATATCCATAAAAGCCTCAAGTTTTTATGACCATTGACTCCCCAAACATTCAAAACTTAAACTAAATTATTATCATCCAGTCAAGTATTTGCCTAATCATTTGGGTCCTCTTCATATCGTGAATCGGCCCAACAAATAGCTCATCCACTGAGCTATGACTCAGAGAACATCCCATAACCACCCTCAGTTCATTAACCAAGGTAAAATTCTATGTTGGGCTCCGTTCACTCCATGAACAGGTCCCAAACCCTATTAAAGGTATTTTAGTTTTTATCTTGATTAGATGTTCTCCCCCCAATCTAATAACAACAAATATCTCTTGATTAATCTTTATTAATCTCAAGTTACCGATTAACACATCAATAATAAAAGCATGCATCAGAATAATTAATATAAATAACATGCAGTCACACAAGTGCATAAATAAATAATAAAAGGAAGCCCATTGCACTCATTTGCAGGGCTAGGGCTTAGCAAATTCAAGCCTGCGAATATAAATAACTCTAATTCATCACATGAGTTACGTATATAATACGCTAGTGGATTTCTGTGCTACGTTGCGGACATGTGTAATAATACACTACCCTAAACCCTAAGAATTATGATTATTCCCCTTATTTTTTGTAACACAGTGTCCTGTCAAGGTCTTCGTGTCACTTACAAGTCACACCCCTTCCTTTTGAAGCCATTTAACGTCATTCTAGGTACCTTAACTCTTAGTTAACTAGGTTATCTGTTTTGATGAAAATGGAATATACTGCCCCTAAGGGCATTAAGGTAATTCTACCACCTAGGATATGCCTAGGGTCATTTTGGTCATCTAATTGTCCCTCTATTGATTTTAATTCATTGCCCTCTCCCAAGGCTGCACTCTCAAATTGACTTGCACTTTCATTCACACGAATGTGGGTGATCCGCTATTAGGGGTACCTCTGTTATTTTGTTCAAAGACTTATTGACATCAAACAGGTCCAATATTGGGCTCAAGGGTGTTACTTGACTTCATGGACTTAATGAAATTTTCCTGGCATGAGATGGGGTCGTTAACCCCTTGAACCGACTTTGGTTGACTTAACGGTTTACGATTAAACCTAGGGGCAAAACGGTTAATTACCCACTCACTGGGATTTTTCCCAATTATGTGGTATTGTATATATTTAGGTTACACATTAAAATCTTACTGAGAATTTTCCCAATTTTTAAGGCCACTGTAGGCCATTGAACCGGAGCCCCTAATTCAGGTAAGTGGTTATCACACAACAATTTAACTACAAAGAAAAAAGTCATTTCACATACTTTGATATTTTCCCCAACCTGAAACTTAGTCAGGGCACTCTTCTCCCTCTCATAGTCCACTGGTAATTTTACTAAATTTTTTGAACAAGTATACCCTTCTAAACCAGACCCGGTTCAATAATCCTCTTTTTTTAATTATAGACCCAGTCCGGGTTTAGAACTAATTGGTTTGGGTCACCAACCTAAACCTGTCCTAGACGACCCATGACATGGGTTGTCTTCCTCGGATCCAGCCAGAGGTGAATACTCATCTGGTGGTGCTTCCCTTGGCCCCTATGGTAGGGTGACGGCTAGGGCCGGCCGGATCACTGCCAGGCCGCGATCTCAATGGGTCTGGCCCCCGCCGTTGCCCGAAGGCCATTCGGGGCCAAAGCTGCCTTTTTTTTAGTGTGTAGCGGCAAAAGCCACCACCGCCATGGCCAAGGCCAGTGCGGCCTGAGCCAACGTGGCCAAGGGCTGTGTGGCTATCACACTTCTTTTTTTCTACTGTGCGACAGCGATAGGAGCCACCGTGGCCAACCTTCGCTAAGAAGAAGTGAAACTGGAGATAGAATCCGGCCTCTGACCGGCAGCAGCAGTAAAACCTTCCAATTTACATGAACAGTGATTGGAGAAATAACTGTTCATGTAAATTACAAAAAACAATGAATTTGCAAATATCTTTATAAAGGTCAATATATTCAAATTTATTTAACAAAACCCTTACTAATCTCGACTTGAAATCCTACCTCAATGGCCGAGTTGTTGTCGATCCACTGCCGCTGGAGCATCGCCATAAAATTCCATCATTGGCTCTTCCTCCTTCCATTAACCGTCAAAATCTCCCCACTAAGAGGCCTAATTAGATTTTTATCAGCCTGAGGATTAAGGTTCTTAATCCCCTACGGAGTTGGGCCAAATCTCCCCACATAAGCTACATAATTGGGCCCCTAAAACATAATTTTGTAGCATTAATTAATAGGGCCCGTATAGTGATCTAAATAGATAATTCGCGTGTCCAATTTGGGTAAATAGGCCCTGTGCGTTATGATCAACTTCGAACGATCGTATCTCCCTCATCCGAACTTCAATTTGTACATTCTTGGTAGCGTTTTGAAGTTCTTTCTGTCTACTTTTCATTAATAGAGGTTTTGACCCTAGTTCCAACTAATAATCAAGTTATTCCCACGAGAAGGTCACGGGGTCTAACACCCTAATTTTTACGTGGTTAACTTTGGGAATGTAGAAAACTCCTGGACATTACACTTACAATATTATTATACTCTAAAAAATTATAGTAAAATCATACTCTACAAAACCGATAACAAACCTAAAGTACACTGTAGCAAAGCCTAAAATACAAAATCAATAATATATCTAAATTAAAATCATCCTAAAATACAAAATCAATAATATATCTAAAGTAAAATCATACTCTACAAAATTAATACTAAAAATACCTAAATTATATTCTATAATTAAAACTTAAAGTATATTCTAAAATTAAAATCTAAAGTATAATCATATTGTACAAAAGATTAAAAACTAATAAACAAAAAACTTAAAGGTAAAACTATTAAATCAATAATGGAAGGTATTATTTTACTCAAAAAAATATTTACATTAAAAATGAACAATAAAAAGATCTTAGTGATCTAATATAGAACAATTTTACTAGAGTATCTTACAAAAATCGATAATCTATAGTCTAATTTCAAAATTCTATAATCTTGTCCCCAACAAATTTATTCCTCAGAAGCATGGAAGGCCATATCGGTCGATATGGCCCCATATTGACCGATATGTACCTGTATCGATAGAGACCGATACGGGTACGGGAGGTGGTACGCCCCTATACCAAATATCGATATATATCAACCGTATCAGCCATACCATATCGATATAGTCAATATGTATCGATATCGTATTTAAAAAATAATTTTTTAATTCAAAAAACTATTTTTAATTAATTTTTTTTAAAAAAATTGATTTTTTTTCTTAAAAACAAAAACAAAATCCAAACCCAGCTTCTTTGAAAGTTTAAGTTTTTATTATATTAAAAATAATATTTTTAAAGTTATATGAGATCAATACGGGTAGGTCTATGCAATTTACATAATTATTTTTTTACATATAGTGTTCCACAAATATATATTTATTTAAGCATATAACTTAGACTCATATTAAACATATTATTTATTTTTAGAAAAGACTGAGCAATAATTTATATGGGACGGAGAGCATAGTAGTGTATAGTTCTAAATGAACTATTTTTAAAGTACTCGTATTGGTTGATATAGTATTATATGATCTTATTATGCTCTAAAATAAGTATTATAATATTATTTATAATATTTTTTTATATTTATAAAATAATTTATGTCTATTTTGACGCATACCAAGCATATCATTAATGCATACCCATATCCATAATCATCGATACTGTCATCCGTATCGATACTATTTTCTATGCTAAAAAATACCATTTTCAAAAATAACTATTAAAAAATTTATAATTCCAACCAAAACCCAAACCCGACATCCAATATAAGTGCACCCCTGCTCTATTGGGCTTGTCTTTCCCGGTGCTCATTAAACCTCCATCTATTCATACACTCTTACTCTAATAAATTGTCTCAAAATCTGCAACAAACAGCGTGTCTGGAAACCAAACTCAAGCTGCCACCCCCGAAAAGCTAAAAACCACCATGTACTGAATCTGTACCTTCAAAAGTTCACCTCCGAAAAACCCAGCTCCTCCTCAGAATTTTGTGAGTACTTCAAGAGTTGCAACTTCTAGAAAGCTTTGACCAAATCCAATATCCGAGAACCCAAATTCAAACACCAGCCAGAGAAGAAACCCTAGTTTCATTGAGTTGTGCTCTTCCAAGAGTTGATATAGTCGATTGAGAAAAGTCTAGCATTCTAAGTTGTCTTTTGGTCAAGAATCTATGGAAAATGCTCCGCCAGAGACGAAACTATCATCAACCAAAGGTCCATGGAAGATTGTCAGTCGCCAAAGAAGTTCGTTGGTTGCCAAGGAAGAACATTGCTTTCCGAGGAAGTCGTCGATTATCGGAGGAAGATTGTCTGGAGCCGATATTGAGGAGCAACTCAATCTCATTGAGAGGCTAGGGCTTTTTAATCGAACTGCTTCAAAAAGGATATGAGTTTCTATATTTAGATTAGGAGGGTACATTAGTCATTTTCTCATTCTGGATTATTATCGGGACTTACCCATTCTAACTAATACGGTCGGGATTAGCCAGTAATTAGCCTATTTATATAGAGCTAATTGGTTTTTGCCTAAAATTATGAAGGTTGTACCCGTGAACCAACTTCATAAAGCGGCATAGGTACACAGAAAGAACTACTTGAAACGAATGTGCTCCTTAGTCCTTACTTCCTGTCCCTCTTGCTTCCCATGCACAATCTACTAGTGCTGGTGAATATGGCCCCCCGCAATAAGCCCCCATAAATAGGGGTGGGAGTGCCCAATTGGTGAATGTGTCAGATTCAGACGCATTGGACACTCCCACCAATTATGGTGGGAGTGCACATTCAGCTAATTTGAATCATCGGAAGCTGTTAAAATTAGGTAAAAAAAATTTTATATTTATTTTTAACTTTAAGTATTGAAAAATATTTTTTGAAACATTTTTTCATGATCCGATTGTATGACCAGTGGCCAAGTTGGCCTTGGATCAAGTTTTCCAATTTTTCCTTCATCATTTCTGGGTGATGTGGTGTAATGTCCTCGATTATTTTATAATTTTTTGTGATTTTTTTTATTTTTTTGATCATTTTAAATGGAAAAATGTAATGTTTTAGTGTATTTATATAGTCGTGGGCCATAGGCCTTGCTAAGCGCTTTCGGCACGAAATTTGGAGGTATAATATGTAAATAGTAAATTAACGCATGTTGGAGACAAAGATGAAAAAATAAAAAAAGTTTAAAGTGGATGATGGCTCATTCTAGTGAGTTTTTTTATGGAACAACCAGAATTTTCCTAGGACGTCCAGAAAGATGGAGTGAAACCCGAGTGAGATTCTAATTGCTCCGTTGGCCTTCCACCATCATCAGATTTTGCTGGTTCTTGTCAGGATCCACTTCACCTTACCACCAAGAGTCCTTTGGTACCATCTATGACCGCCTCCATGTCCTCTTCATTTCTCCACGAGGTACCGGTCTTTTCTTTGGTTTTACTCATCTCTTAAATTCATTTTTGGGCCGTGGGGGTGCGATTTTGATGCCGTTTGTGGCTGCCCTTAACTAGATTTATCTTCGTTTAGCCGCTAGGAACCCATAGGCATTGACTAAAGCCGCTGCCATGCTCTGTTTGCTCCTTGGTGAGCTACTAGTACTTTGTTTGGTTTTCTTCTCTTCTTCTCACTGTCTGGTGTATATTATTTTTGATGTCTATGTGTTTCCGGTCATCGTCAGGCCTCCAGACGAACTCCGTCTAGCCTACCCCAACCCGGTGTCTTTGCTATTTCCGACCTCACTTCATTCCTATTGTCATGCTCTGCCCTTATGCCTCGATTTGGGTCTTATTGGTACGACCCTTTGTGGCCGTTTTGCCATTATGACACCTCCGGTTACCAATTGGCTTTCGGTTGGCCTTGGGGTTCGTCCATTTTCACCATGGCCTTTGCCCCACCACTGCTCAACCTTGAGTCACCCTTCACCCATTTATGTGTGAGATGCACAACCTCCCGCACCATGGTTTTGTGTGTGGGTGGCGATAGGTGATGCCATTACCATTTTGGTTGGTAACCACCTCTTGGCCTTAGCTTAGTTGCCCTTTTGTGGGCCTTAGGCTGCCACCATCCGACCCATCTCCCCCTAGAGTGGCCCTATCTGGCCGCGTGTGCCTGTGGCCATGCGTGCGTTTCAGGGTTTAGGCACCGTATTTATGCCGCCTGACCGTCGGATGGCTTTGCCATCCAATGGAGTCGACATTAAAGCCCTCCTCCTCCACCTCTCCTACGTCCTTGAGTGTTGCCCCATGCCCTCTGCCTTATTGTGGGCCATTGTAGATGAGAAATCGACGCCGTTGGGTGCTATGCACAGCCGATTCTGACATATTATGGCCAACTGAGTACTTTTCAACCTTTGGCCGACCTTCAGTGGGTACATCCTCAACTTCTGGTTGCACCGCTACTTATGTTGGTACGACCTTTCTCCTGGCCGCCCTAGTGTGCCACTGTGGATCACGGATTTTGCCGCATTGATTTGTGTCACCCCGTTTGGCAGTGAGTACTTCTGGCACTTCCTAAACCCTCGGGACAACAGCTCTCTCTACTTGGCAATGTTTTTGGCTGCCAACTCCGCCACCATCGTGTATTCGCCATCAAACGTCATGATTACGAGGTAGGGGAGCTTTGAACTCGTAATTTCATGATAACATTCTTTGAATGAGTAGCAGCATGCTATGTAAGGTCCCTGATTTTTCTACGATTTTCTGTGATTTTTTTGCTATTTTTTGGTCATTTTCGGCAGGAAAATGTGACGTTTCAGTGTATGTGTATTTGTATATTTTTTCCTGTATTTATACCCATAGAGTCGGGTGTGGGGTTTAGTCGCGGGCCACGGGCCTCGCTGCATGCTTACGGCGCGAATTTTGGAAGTTTGGCGCATAACCAGTGGGTTAACGCGCGTTGGGGATACGTTTGGAAAAATAAAAGAAAATAAAATAAAAAAGAGGGATTGGGATCGCGATCGCGATCCCGATCCAGAAGGATGTGTGAACAGTGCGTCGCCCCCCCCTTACTGTTTCTCTGTCCCCGCCGGCCGTCGGTGGGCCAGTGGGCCGCTGCACCGGCTCCGTCCCGGCCGTGCGACGGCAGGGGAGCCGCCGTCCTGGCCCCATGGCCGCTCCGCCACTCCGCCCTGACTTTTCCCGGTTAGCCGCCCTTTTTGTTTTGATTTGATTCTGCCGCTACCGTGAGCTGGCGAGGGCCGGCCGGCCGCCCACAGCTCCGCCATGGGCCGACGACGGCGGGAGGCCACTCCTCCCAGCCCGGTGGGCCTCCGTTCCGCCGCCCGTCCTCATCCCCCCTTTCTGCCTCTGTTTCCGCCCCCTCTCTGTTTCACTTGCGCCGCCGCCGCCGTGAGCCGGCGAGGGCCGGCCGGCCGCCCACGGCTCTGCCATGGGCCGGCGACGGCGGGAGGACACCCCTCCCGGCCAGGTGGGCCTCTGCACCGCCGCCCCATTCCATTTCCCCTCTCTGCACTGTTCCGCCGACGCACTGTTTTGGGCAAACAGTGGCCGCCGGCGGTGATTCATGGCCGATTTGGCCTTCCCCCAGCCTCGCTTTGCTCCGGTGAAGGCAGTGGACTACACCTCCATGCCCGGTTCCGCCTCCGCCCTCCCTCCTTACTCCGGTCAGTACGCTTTATCGTACGATTTTCCAGTGGACTGGCACCGCCATCGTTGGCGGGTGAGGGTGACTTGACCACTGTGGGCTCCGCCCCGGCCCGGTGATGCCAATGGGCCACCCCACTGGGCCTTGTTCAGCCTTGCGGCCCGTAGCCGCAGCTAGTTCCGCCTTACCGGCATGTGTGTCGTTGACCCTTCTTGCCCATTTTACGCCATCGGTACCGGACAGCCTCTGGCAAGAGTTTGTATGATTTACCTTGACAGAAGGTGGACGAGTTCACCTACACAAGCCTTGGCTAGTGATAGCCTCATGGCCTTTGCTCGACCCTGAACCCTCCCCCTGCTCTCTGTTGTGCGAGATGCACAGCCGCCCGCACCATGGGTATTGGTTGTGGGCGGTGATCGACGATGTCGCTGCTTAGATTGGCCACCGCTAGGGCCTTAGCCCTATTGTCTTTTGTGGGCCTTGGGTTGCCTCTTTTCGGCCCTCTCTCCCGCCCCTTTGGGCCGCGTGTGCATGTGGCCACGTGTGTACTTCTGGGTTTAGGCGCCGCATTCGCGCCGCCTAACCATCGGATGGCTTTGCCACCGAGTGGAGTTGACACAGAGCTGTCCTCCACCTCTCCTTTGATTCTCGAGCATTGCCCCACGCTCTCCGCCTGTATGTGGGCCTTTGTTGACCGAAATTGTCACCGTTGGGTGCTGTCTACGGTCGATTTCGACGTCTTTGTGGCCGGCTGAGCACGTTTTAGCCATCGGCCGATCTTTAGAGTGCACACCCTCGACATTTGGTCGCACCGCCACTTATGTTGGCACTATATTTCTCCCGGCCGCCCTAGTGTGCCGCCGTGGATCGCGGGTTTTACCGTGTTGATTTCTGACACCTTGTTTGGCCGTGATAGTTCCGACGCATCCTAAAACCCTCGGGACAGCAGCTCTCTCAGCCAGGCATCGATTTTGACTGCCAACTCCGCCACCGACGCCGCCACCATCGTGTGTTTGCCACCGAACGTCATGATTACGAGGTAGGGGAGCTTTGAACTCGTAAATTCATGAAGCATGCTTTGAATGAGTAGCAGCATGCTAGGATTGTATGATTTCATGCTTCGATGTTAAGTAACGATCCGATTCCATGATGTGCGTGTAAACATGATTGTATAGTATGATGGATATGCATGAGATGTATGCACGTTTTATGGATGTGGATTATGTATGCGCTAGCGATGGCTAGCAAATATGTCAGTATGCTACGTATGTGTTATGCATGTGCTAGTGATGGCTAGCGTGCATGTTTGGAGTATGTATGAATATCTGTGCATGTGCTAGTGATGGTTAGCGTGCATGTTTGAAGTATGTATGAATATGTGTGCATGTGCTAGTGATGGCTAGCATGTATGTTTGACATATGTATGCATGTGCTAGTGATGGCTAGTGTGCATGTTTGTAAGTTATTTATGTATGACCGTATGTGTATGTTATATGTATGTATGAGACATATGTATGTATGATGGCTTTTTGCCTATGATATGGTTATGCGTAAGTATATGTGGGTAGAGGTATGGGCGATGGACAGTAAGAGGTAACAGAGACTTTGTCTGAATTTGGATGCGGTTGTGTAAGCGTATGACAGAGGATATGAGTATGACTGGTAAGGATTAGAATGGATCGGTTTGAGTTGGATTGTATGTTGGGCGTTTGTCAGACAGTAAGAGTGTTCATAATTGTACAAGCATAACGTACAAATTATGAAGTGAAAAGTAAGTATAATAATAAGTGAGATATAAGTAAGAGGGTGACAACTGGGTTGGCTCTGAGGGGCATTATTTGAGGATGTCAGTGTAAGAGGATTTGGCCATAAGATGGATGGCGAAGTATGTAAGACTGTAAGGGTTGGTTGTACGATGAGTTTTGTCCATGATGTGGACGGGTAAGTGAAGTCTGCTGCCCTGACGAACTTGGGTATCGGATCGGGCTTAGCTTTAGTTTGACCAGTCGAGGACTGTGAGTTTGTATGGCATAATTGTACTGCATAATATACTTAATTCAAACTTGAATTATAAGCACAACTAATGATAGCGTTGTGAGTTTGAGACCTGAGGGTTCGACGGATTAAGTTCCGTGTTTGAGCTGGCCGCTAATGAGTCGGCCGAGCATTTATCATGTCTTGCCATGGTGTTTATCCTGCGGGATGTTGTCTATGTGCTGTGTAGAGCACCGGACGTCTACTGAGAGCGACGTATGTTTCTGATTTGGTCTGTGTGTTGTGTAAGCCCAGACGTTTGATGCTCTATTGAGAGCGTTGTATGATTCTACCCAAGAGTGACACTGTATATTTCTGCCCAAGTGGCACTGTATGTTTTCTACCCAAGAGTGGCAATGGCACTATAAGACCCATTATGGTGGGCAATTCTCTGGCACTATAAGACCCATTATGGTGGGCAATTGTATGACCCCTTATGTGTGGGTGTTTATGTTTGTGCGCTCGGGTAAGTAGTATCATGGATCTACTCTTACCTGTTTGATCCAGTGCCCTATGAGCATTGGTGTGCCTTACCTTCGGAAAAGTCCATGGCGTCTAGTTACTCCCCGGAGGTTAAGGTGTTGCCCCAGTGACATTCTTTTCCATTTCGACGCTGGAGCTTATTAGTTGTAATGAGCTTCAGTGGTCGTTGATATGTGTACGATTATGAGTACGACTGTATGAGTATGAGCAGGACTGTAAGTGTATGAGTATGAGCAGGATTGTAAGTGTATGAGTATGAGTAAGACTGTAAGTGTAACGCCCGAGATTTTTCACCCATTTTCCTTAAAATTCACGAAATTTTTTTGCAATATAACGTCTATAAATCAGAGGAAAAATGACGAAACCAAAACCTGATAAAACAGTTTATAATTTAAAACACTAAACATCCACATACGGTCAATCATCGTACGACCAAAGCAAATATCATCAGGTGCTACTCAAAAACACACGTACGAATAAATTTGCTATGATCATAGACTTTTAAATACAAATCACTCCCAGGCATCCCTGAGTACAAGTCCCACAACAGTCCACACACTAATCCAAATGAAAGTCCAGAATAAACATCTAACTTCTCATCTCACCCAATACAAGAGATCGTGGCACAAACAAACTCGCAATGAGTCAAGCAGATACCTGAGTCAACGGGAATCAATCCACCGCTGAAATGAGCATCTATCTCCAGGAGCTCTCCGCACAACCTGCAAAACCTCTCGAACAACGGGGCTAAAAGAAGTAGGGTGAGTATTTTCATACTCAATAGGAAAATACCCAGTAGGGGAAATCCCAAATGGTGAACTCAAAAGTTCAATATGCATGCATCATGCAACTCAAACATGAAGCAGTCAACATAATATAATCATATCGTGCACATACGCATACGATCATACCAAAGGCACCATCGTGCTAAAATCATAATATCCAATCAACTTACACAAACACCCTTATCCAGGGTCATACAACTTACACAAATACCCTTATCCAGGGTCATACAAACTTACTCGTACCACCGTATGTATACTCATATAACATACGCATACTTGTACGACCTTACTCGTACAATCGTATGCTCACTCATACAACTTACCCATACATGTACGACCTTACTCGTACAATCAGACTCGTACGACCTCACTCGTACAGTCTGCACAAAATCATACTTACTGTCTTACTCAGAAACATATTCTCACAATCGTACTCATACTCTTACAGTCTTACTCATACTCATACACTTACAGTCCTGCTCATACACATACAGTCGTACTCACACTCGTACAGTCGTACTCGTACACATAATCATACACATATCAACGACCACTGAAGCTCATTACAACTAATAAACTCCAGCGTCGAAATGGAAAAGAATGCCACTGGGGCAACACCTTAACCTCCGAGGAGTGACTAGACTCCATGGACTTTTCCGAAGGTAAGGCACACCAATGCTCATGGGGCACTAGATCAAACAGGTAAGAGTAGATCCATGATACTACTTACCTAAGCGCGCAAACATATACACCCACACATAAGTGGTCATACAGTTGCCCACCATAATGGGTCTTATAGTGCCAGAGAATCGCCCACCATAATGGGTCTTATAGTGCCAGAGAATCACCCATCATAATGGGTCTTATAGTGCCATAGAATTGCCCACCATAATAGGTCTTATAGTGCCAGAGAATTGCCCACCATAATGGGTCTTATAGTGCCATTGCCACTCTTGGGCAGAAAACATACAGTGCCACTTGGGCAGAAACGTACAGTGCCACTCTTGGGCGGAAACATACAACGCTCTCAACAGAGCATCAAACGTCTGGGCTTACACAGTACACAGACCAAATCAGAAACATACGTCGCTCTCAGTAGAGCATCAGACGTCTGGGCTTCATACAGTACGCAGACAAAGTCAGAAACATACATCGCTCTCAACAGAGCATCAAATGTCTGGGCTTATACAGCACACAAACCAAATCAAAACGACGTCGCTCTCAGCAGAGCATCAGACGTCCGGTGCTCTACATAGCACACAGACAACATCCCGTAGGATAAACACCATGGCAAGACATGATAAATGCTCGGCTGACTCATTAGCAGCCAGCACAAACACGGAACTTAATCCGTCGAACCCTCAGGTCTCAAACTCACAATGCTATCATTAGCTGTGCTTATAATTCAAGTTTGAATTAAATATATTATGCGGTACAATTATGCCAAACTGACTCACAGTCCTCCTCGACTGATCAAACTGAAGCTGAGCTCGATCGAAACCCTAGTTCGTCAGGGCAACAGACTTCACTTATCCGTCCACATCATGGACAAAACTCATCGTACAACCAACCCTTACAATCTTACACTTCGCCATCCATCTTATGGCCAAAACCTCTTACACTGACATCCTCAAATAACGCTCCTCAGAGCCAACCCAGTTATTGCCCTCTTACTTATGTCTCACATATTATACTTATTTTTCACTTTATAATCTGTACGTTATGCTTGTACAATTATGAACACTCTTACTGTCTGACAAATGCCCAACACACAATCCACCCCAAACTGATCCATTCTAATCCTTGCCCGTCATACTCATATCCTCTGTCATACGCTTACACAACCGTATCCAAATTCAGACAAAGCTTCTGTCACCTCTTACTGTCCATCACCCATACCTCTGCCCACAAACACATACGCACATCCAAAGCATAGGCAAAATGCCATCATACATACGTGTGTCTCACACATATGTACAACATACACATACGGTCATACATACATAACTTACAAACATGCACGCTAGCCATCACTAGCACATACATACTTTCATACATACGTCAAACATGCACGCTAGCCATCACTAGCACATGCATACATCAAACATACATGCTAGTCATCACTAGTACATGCACACACATTCATACATACTCCAAACATGCACGCTAGCCATCACTAGCACATGCATAGACATTCATACATACTCCAAACATGCACGCTAGCCATCACTAGCACATGCATAATTCATACATACTCCAAACATGCATGCTAGCCATCACTAGCCCATGCATACACATTCTTACAAACTTCAACATGCACGCTAGCCATCACTAGCACATGCATAACCCATTCGTAGCATACTGACATATTTGCTAGCCATTGCTAGCGCATACATAATCTACATCCATAAAACGTGCATACATCTCATGCATATCAGTCATACCATACAATCATGCTTACACGCACATCATGCAATCGGATTGTTACTTAACATCCAAGCATGGAATCATACAATCCTAGCATGCTGCTACTCATTCAAAGCATGCTTCATGAATTTACGAGTTCAAAGCTCCCCTACCTCGTAATCATGGCGTTTGATGGCGAGCACATGACGGTGGCGGCATCGGTGGCGGAGTTGGCGGTCAAAATCGTTGCCTGGCTGAGAGAGCTGCTGTCCCAAGGATTTTAAGATGCGCCGGAACTATCACGGCCAAACAGGGTGTCAGAAATCAATGCGGTAAAACCCGCGATCCACAGTGGCACACTAGGGCGGCCAGGAGAAATATAGTGCCAACCTATGTGGCGGTGCGATCAGATGTCAAGGGTGTACACTCTGAAGATCGGCCGGTGGCTAAAACGTGCTCAGCCGGCCACAAAGACGTCGAAATCGGCCGTGGACAGCACCCAATGGCGACAATTTTGGTCAACAAAGGACCACATACGGGCGGAGAGCATGGGGCAATGCTCGAGAACAAAGGAGAGGTGGAGGACGGCTCTGTGTCAACTCCAATCGGTGGCAAAGCCAACCGATGGTCAGGTGGCACGAATGTGGCGCCTAAACCCAAAAGTACACGCCTGGCCACATGCGCACGCAACCCAAAAGGGAGGGGGAGATGGCTGAAATGAGGTGACTCAAGGCCCACAAAAGCCAACAGGGCTAAGGCCCTTAGCTGTGGCCAATCTAAGCGGCGACATCGCCGATCGCCACCCACAACCAAAACCCATGGTGCGGGCAGCTGTGCATCTCGCACGGTATAGGGCAAATGACAAGCGGCCCATTCCGAGCGGTAATATAATTAGGCCAAGTGGGGCTGACCCTCACTGTCGCCGAGCCGGGGCAGAGCCCATAATGGCCAAATAGCATACGGCTCGCCGATGACCACGGCCCAAGACGCACCCAAAGCGTCTAATCGGGCGGAGCATGGCAATAGGGGCGAGGCAGGGTCGGAAACGGCAACCCCCTACCGACACTGGGTCGAGGTAGGATGGACGGAGCCCATCCGGTGGCCAGACGATGACCGGAAACACACCGGCGTCCAAAACATCCCACGGAGAGTGAGATGCAAATAGTAACAAAAACCTGACCAAAAGATCGGTAGCTCACCACGGAGTGAACAAAGCATGGCGGCGGCTCTAGCCAGTGCCTATGGGTCCCTGGCGGCCAACTAAACATAAGTCTAGTTGAGAGCGGCCGCAAACGATGTCAAAATCGTGCACCCATAGTGCAAAAACGGGATTGAAGGAGAGAAAAACCCGAAAAAAGGTTCGGTACCTTGTGGAGGAGTGAAGAGGCTGTGGCGGCGGTCATAGCCGGTACCTACAGATTCATGGCGGTGAGGCAAAGCGGATCCTGACAAGAATCAACGGAATCCAATGTCGGAGGAGGGAGAACGGAGTGACCGGATATGCCCTCGGGTTTTCTCCTTTCTCTCTGGACGTGAAATCTTTTTCACTGGATGTTGGTTCTGTGAAAAACCGATTAATGATTTATTTATATAGTTAAATCTTTTCTATTTTTACATCTATGTCCCTAATGCACGTTAACTCACTGGTTATGCGCTATAGCTCCAAACTTTGCGCCATAAGCGAGCAACGATGCCCGCGACTAAGCCCCACACCCAACTCTACAAGTAAAAATATTGGGAAAATACACAAATATATAAACGCTAAAACGTCACATTTTCCTGTCGAAAATGACCAGAAAAATGGCAAAAAAATCCCAAAAAATCGTAGAAAAATTAGGGACCTTACAGTAAGCGTATGAGTATGAGCACGATTGTAAGAGTATGTGGATGAGCACGACTGTAAGAGTTTGTGTACGAGTATGATTGTACAAGTAAGGTCGTACAAGTATGTGTAAGCTATATGAGTAAGCATATGGCGGTACGAGTAAGTTTGTATGACCCTGGATAAGGGTATTTGTGTAAGTTTGTATGACCCTGGATAAGGGTGTTGGTGTAAGTTGATTGGATAGTATGATTTTGGCACGATGGTGCCTTCAGTATGTCTTTGGCATGATGGTGCATTTGGTATGCTTGCATGCATATGAGCATGTTTATGATTATATTATGTTGATTGTTTCATGTTTGAGTTACATGAACGCATGTGTTTTTGAACTTATTGAGTTCACCGTTTTGGATTCCCCTACTGGGTATTTTCCTACTGAATATGAAAATACTCACCACCCTACTTTTCAGCCCCGTTGTACTGGAGATTTTGCAAGTTGTGTGGAGAGCTCCTGGTGATGGACGCTCGTTTCAACGCTGGATTGATTCCCGTTGACTCAGGTATCTGCTTGACTCATTGCGAGTTTATTTGTGCCACGATCTCCTATATTGGGTGAGACGAGATACTAAGATGTTTATTCTGGACTTCCATTTGGATGAGTCTGTGGACTGTTATAGGACTTGCACTCAGGGATGCCTGGGAGAGTGATTTGTATTTAAAAGTCTATGATCATAGCAATTTATTTGTACGTGTGTTTTCGAGTAGCGCCTGAGGATATTTGATTTGACAGTATGATGTTTAACCGTATGATGTTTTAAATTATAAACTGTTTATACAGGTTTTGATTTTATCGTTTTGACTCTGATTTATGGAAAAAAAAATTCTATGAGTTTTAAGAAAAAGGGATGAAAAATCTCGGGCGTTACATGCTAGGATTGTATGATTTAATACTTTGATTGTTAAATCATGATCTGTTTGCATGATATAAGAGGATAAATTATGCCATGTTGAAATGCATATGACATGCATGTGGGTTGTAAGTATGTTTGAAGTATGTGCTAGTGATGGCTAGGGAGTATGTTTCTATGTGCATGGATGTGTATGTATATTCTAGTGATGGCTAGCGAGTTTGTTGGTAAGCTATGTGTATGGATGTGTATGTATGTGCTAGTGATGGCTAGCGAGTATGTTGGTAAGCTATGTGTATGGATGTGTATCTATATGCTATTGATAGCTAGTGAGTATGTTGGTAAGCTACATGTATGGATGTGCATCTATGTGTTAGTAATGGCTAGCGAGTATGTTGGTCAGCTATGTATGAAAGTATGTATATGTTATACATATGTATGATGGACATACATATGTATGATGGCTATACTCTTGTGCTATGGATATGCATATGTGTGTGTGGGCAGAAGTATGAGCGATGGATAGTAACAGGTGACAAAGGGTTTAGTATGGAGTTGAATGTGGATGTGTAAGTGTATGGTGGAAAAAAGATGATATGAGTTTGACAGGCAAGGATTGGAGTGGATTGGGTTGGATCAGAGCGTATGTTTGGGGGAATTGTCAGACAGTAAGAGTGTTGCATAATTGTACAAGCATAACGTACAAATTATGAAGTGCAAAGTAAGCAGAATAAGTGAGGTATAAGTAAGAGGGTGATAACTGGGTTTGGCTTTAAGGAGCTCAGTTTGATGACTTCCGAGTAAGATATTTTGACTGTAAGGTAGATGGTGGAGATTGTATGAATATGCTAGATTTTGGTGTATGGTTAGTTATGATTATAAGATGGATGGGTTAAGGAAGTCTGCTGCCCTGACGAACTAGGGTTTCAGATCGGGCTTAGCTTCAGTTTGATAAGTGGAACATAACTTACTTAATTCAAACTTGAATTATAAGAAAAGATAATGATAGCATTGTGAGTTTGAGACCGGAGGGTTTCGACATATTAAGTTCTGTGTTTGAGCTAGCTGATACTGAATCAGCTAAGCATTTCTCATGTCTTGCCATGGTGTTTATCTTGCGGGATGTTGTCTGTATGCTATATTGAGCCTCATATGTCTGATACTCTATTGAGAGCGATGTATGTTTTTATTTTGATTTGTGTGCTGAATTAAGCCCAGACATTTGATACTCTATGGAGAACGTTGCATGATTCTACCCAATAGTGGCACTGTATGATTTCTGCTCAAGAGTGGTATTGTATGATTCCGCCCAAGAGTGACACTGTATGATTTCTGCCAAGGAGTGACATTGACACTATAAGACCCATAATGGTGGGCAATTGTATGACACTATGAGACCCATAATGGTAGGCAATTTTATGGTCCCTAAAGTGTAGGTGTTTGTGTTTATGTTTGCGCGCTCAAGTAAGTAGTTTCATGGACCTGCTCTTACCTGTTTGATCATGTGCCCCATGAGCATTGGTGTGCCTTGCCTTTAGAAAAGTCTATGGCATCTAGTCACTCCCCGGTCGTTAAGGTGATGCCCCAGTGACATTCTTTTCCATTTCGATGCTGGAGCTTATTAGTTGTAATGAGTTTCAATGGTCGATAGTATGAGCATGACTGTAAGAGTATGAGTATGAGCATGACTGTAAGAGTATGTATATGAGCACGACTGTAAGAGTATGAGTATGAGCAAGACTATAAGAGTATGAATATGAGCACGATGATAAGAGTTTGAGTATGGGCATGATTGTAAGAGTATGAGTTTGAGCACAACTGTAAAAGTATAATTCTGAGCACGACTAGAAGAGTTTGTTTCTAAGTAAGACTGTAAGAGTATGATTTTAAGTAAGACTATACGAGTAAGGTAGTACGAGTTTGTGTAAGTTGTATGAGTAGGTGTATGATTGTACGAGTAAGTTTGTATGACTCTGATTAAGAGTGTATGTGTAAGATTAGTTCGATGGTACGATTTTGGCATGATTGTATGCGTATGAGCATCTTTATTATATGCATGTTTGCTTCATGTTTGAGTCACATGAATGCATCTATGTATGGACTTACTTAGTTAACTGTTTAGAAGTCCCCTACTAGGAATTTTCTTTCTAAAGCATGAAAATACTCATTACCCTATTTTTTTAGCCCTGTTGTTCGGGAGGCTTTTGTAGGTTTGTGGCGGAGAGCTTCTGGAGATGGATGCTCATTTTAGTGATGAATTGATTCTCTTTGACTCAAGTATATCTTTGACTCACTATGAGTATTATTTGTGCCACGATTTGACGTATTGGGTAAGATGAGTAAGCTTTCTGGACTTATAATTTGGATTAGACTATGGACTGTTATGGGACTTGCACTTAGGGATGCCAATGAGAGATTTGTATTTAAAGTTTATGATCATAGCAGAGTACACTTGTTTTCGAGTAGCACCTGAGGATGTTTGGTTTGGTCGTACGATGTTTAATCAAATGAGCAAAAATTTTGGATGGGAAAATGGTTGATATGTGGTGTTTTAAATTATAAAACTGCTTTCACGGTTTTGTACTTGTCATTTTTTCTGATTTATAGTCACTATATTGCAAAAAAAATCTATTAATTTGAAGAAAATGTGAAGAAAAATCTCGGGCGTTACATGTGGCAACCTCCCATTGTTGGTCACCAAGCCTTAGGTCATGAAAAGTAATCAGGCTAAACAAGTCCTTAATTATTCATGCCTACGAGGAAGGGATTAGTGGGACCCACTTCACATCTATATGCTATATTGAATGGACCCTACCCCTGCCATTGCCAGATTTACAACTTTAATTAGGCGAATGGGTCATTGAGGCCTGGTGAAACTAAATTGGACGGAGGTGGATAATCCTAGTCCAACCTCCAGCCAAAGCTGAGCCCAAGCCCAAGCAAAACTAAACTCTTGTGGGACAAATTGATTTGTACCACAAGTTTTCAGCTCTAGTGACTTTCCCTTTATAATGTTGGCCTCTTGGAGCATGAACCCAAATTCACTGGTGAAGTTTCACCTACCGTCGCTTTTATTGGAACGATGGAACATAAACTAATGCATATTAGTAACTAATTTACATAACATCATTTGTATGGAACACCTGTGGGCCATTCATCTATTAGATTGACATCGCACATGCTAGTATCAATATCACTTATGCTAAAATGTGCTAGCGTGTGTGTGATGGCCGTTTTTCTTATCGTCATAATGTTTGACACACTCTGCAAACACATGTGCATCCGAACACGACGGCCGTCATTGCGGATCACAGTCACAGATATTTTATATTAATAATGAGCATATCACGGAGTCATAGCATAACAAAATATTATTCATGCGCTTAATAAAATATTTCACACAAGCCATGGACTTAGGTTCATAGAGTTGAAGTTTTACAAGCCTTACAAGTCTTTGGGCACATCATGCCCTTAAACTGTAGTCATATAAATATTGCATATTTTCCAAAATGAGAGAGTAGATAAAATATCTGGGACACTACACTTCCTTCACTTTCGCCCTCGCTACATTACCTGCAGAATCTGGGGGTGGGAAAGTAATTTAAAATACTCAGCGGGTTGATTTAAAATCTAATAGAGATGCTAAGCAGAAATCTCTTTGAAAACCCTACAACATTTTCTTTAGAAACCTTTATCATGATAAATTATGCATAAAACAAACCGGTTCCAAATCACAACAAATCCATAAGCCGTGACACCCTACGGCCTACCCTCGATGCTCATGGGGCAAAGGAGGGCCACTTAGGGATAGAGCTTTCCCACAATGCTCTACCCTGTGTGCGCCACTTGCCGATTTATTTTTCTCGGCGGGCATCATCACTCTATGATTATTCCGGGTTCTTAAGCCCATGAATTAATCATCACATCATTCAAAACATAGCAACATTCATGCTAAAATAGTTCATGACATAGCATGTCTTCCATAATCAGTCACATAAGTTTAATCATGTTAAATCATGTGTAAAGAAGTTATACTAAGCACATGTTTAGAGTCTAAAGTCTGCTACCTTAAAACTTGGTTACAATTTTGTAACAGTAGAAGCCTCGAATAAAGAAACTGACCCCACCACAGTGTCCAGAATGTTGAATTCAATAGGAAACACCTTTTGAATCACTAGATTCGGACTTAAAATGGTTGAGAACGGAGGACAATAGGTTCAGAAGTGGAAAAACTGGAAACAGCCCGAAAATACAGTCCGGGACTACTATTTATAGGCGCGCACAAATGTGGGGCCCACGCGTGCCACATCGCGCATGCAATTCCCACACCGCCCGGGCCCCGTTGCGCTGTTCGGTGTGACAACGCGCGTCGCGATCGCGGTGAGCCATTGCGGGCTCAGCCCCGTGTGACGCGGACCCGCCACGTGGGTCCGCTATGCATTGCGCATCCAGCCAGCGGGCCCGGGTCCACGCGGTACCAGATCACGCCAGCCGCATGCGTCAGCCTCGTTTTTAATAATATTTTTTTATTTTAAAAAAATGAAAACTTTAAATGCACGTATCTTTATCACCCAGACTCCGATTTACGCGTTCTTGACACTGTTGGGCTCATATCGATAAGCCCTACCAAACTAGACTCCACATAGGTAGGTTATCCCGTACTTTAAATGTGGGTCCCGCCCATGTGGCATATTTCCTGAGGCCATGACTTTCGGCCCCGATGTCCGAATCAAGCATTTCGAAAGCTGTTACATTCACTTTTCCACACTCTACCATAATCTCATGAAGATTAAATATGTAAAAAAGTATAACTAATTAAAAAAATGCTACAAACTCCAAAATTAATGTATTAGAAAACGTACTGGAAATTCAGGGTCGTTACATTCCACCCCCTTTAAGAAAATTTCGTCCTCGAAATTGTACCTTTCATTCCTTAAAAAGCTCTGGAAATTTCTGTAGCATTTCACTTTCTAATTCCCATGTTGCTTCTTCATAGGAGTGGTGTTGCCATAACACCTTTACTAACAGAATTCTCTTCGTCCGAAGAATTTGTTCCCTATGGTCCAAAATTCTGATCGGTTTCTCTTTGAAAGACAAATCAGGTTCTAGGGTCACAATGGACTTATCGAGAACATGAGAAGGGTCTCGCATATACCTTCTGAGCATGGATACATGGAACATACAATGGATGTTCACAAGCTGAGGGGGCAAGGCCAATCTGTAAGCTACTGGTCCCACTTTATCCAAAATTTCAAACGGTCCTATAAAATGAGGACTCAATTTACCTTTAATTCCAAACCTCATAACTCTTTTGGTTGGCGAGACCTTTGAGAACACTTGATTGCCCACACTAAAGTTGAGATCTTTCCTTCTTTGGTTAGCGTAGTTCTTCTGACGACTCTGAGCTGTCATCAACCGATTTCTAATGAGTTTCACATTGTCGGCACATTGCTGAACAATTTCCGACTTTACTAATTTATGCTCTCCCACTTCGCTCCAACTAGTCGGGGATCGACATGGTCAGCCATAGAGTGCTTCGTATGGTGCCATACCTATACTGGAGTGATGACTATTATTATAGGTGAACTCAATTAATGGTAGATGCTCATCCCATTTGCCCTTCCAATCCATGACACAAACCCACAACATATCTTCCAAAGTTTGTATGGTTCTCTCTGACTGTCCATCTGTTTGCGGGTGGAAAGCTGTACTAAATTGTAAATTAGTACCCATCTCTTCTTGGAATCCTTTCCAAAATTGAGAGGTAAAACGACTGTCCCGATCCGAGATTATAGACAACGGCACTCCGTGCCGACTCACGATTTCTTTTACATACATCCTTGCCAAAACATTTAAAGATTGAGTCTTTCTTAGAGGCAAGAAATGTGCACTTTTGGTGAGTCGATCTACTACTACCTAAATAACCTCGTGACCTTGCGATGTTCTAGGCAGACCTGAAACAAAATCCATTGATATATGATCCCACTTCCACTCTGGGATTTCAATTGATTGCAAGGTACAAGAGGGCTTTTTATGTTCAGCTTTAACCTGCTGGCATGTTAAACACTTGGAGACATACTCTCCTATGTCTCTTTTCATCCCATTCCACCAAAAATTCCTTTTTAGGTTCTAATACATCTTCGTTCCACCGGGGTGGATGATGTACTGAGATTTATGTGCTTCATATAACAAATCTTGCCTTAAATTAGGTAATGTCGGAACTACTAATCTTTCTCGAAATCTTATCCCTCCATTAGAGCCTTTGTTGAAGTCGGGCCATTCTAGTGAAGCCTGTGTTTCTTCGTCTTTTTTCTGCGCCTCTAGAATGCGCTCGACTAGTTTGGATTTCACCTTCAAGTTGGCCACAAGGGAACTCTTGTTTCCCAACTGCAACCTAGGTTGAGATTCTATCACTTCCTCCATCAATTTCCATTTTTGGCCGAGTAATTGAGTGACCCTTCCCGCAACTTTATGACTCAAAGCATCTGCCAGCACATTTGTTTTTCTAGGGTGGTAATGGATCAAAAAATCATAATCTTTTATATACTCTGTCCATCATCTTTGCCTCATATTAAGCTTTCGTTGAGAGATTATATACTTCAAGCTTTGATGATTTGTAAAGACTTCAAATTTTTCTCCATATAAGTAATGTCTCCAAATTTTTAAGGCAAAAACTACAGCCACCAATTCGAGGTCCTGAGTGGAGTAATTACTTCCGTGTCTCTTTAACTGCCTTGAAGCATAAGCAATTACTTTCTCAGTCTGCATTAAGTATGCATGCAAGTCTTGTACCAGAAGCATCACTATACACTGCATATCCTCCACTGCTAGATGGTAAGGATAAGACTGGAGTGGTAGTTAACTTCCTTTTTAATTCTTGAAAGCCTTTTTTGCATTCCTCATCCCATATAAACTTTACCCCTTTTCTAGTTAACTTGGTTAAGGGCAAGGCTATACTTAAAAATCCCTGAATGAATCTTCGCTAATAGCCTGCGAGACCTAGGAAACTTCTTATTTCTGTAATTGTCTTAGGTCTCTCCCACTTCATCACAGCCTCAATCTTGGTTGGATCTACAGATACTCCATCCTTAGAAATAATATGACCCAGGAAAACAATCCGTTCTAACCAAAACTCACATTTACTCAATTTAGCATAGAGCTGATGATCCCTCAGGGCTTGTAGCACAATCTGCAAATGCTCTCTATGCTCTTCTGGACTAGAAGAATAAATCAAAATATCATCAACAAAAATGATTACGAATTTATCCAGATATATATGAAAAACATGATTCATAAGATCCATGAAAACTGTAAGAGCATTTGTTAATCCAATTGGCATCACTAAAAATTCGTAGTGGCCATAACGGGTATAGAAAGCTGTTTTTGAAATGTCCTTGTCTCGTATTCTTAACTGATGGTACCCCGATCTCAAATCTATTTTTGAGAATACTCTAGCTTCTTGCAGCTGGTCAAAGAAGTCATCAATTCGGGGTAAATGATACTTATTCTTTACAGTTACTGAATTAAGCATCCTATAATCTATGCATAGTCTCAATGATCCGTCTTTCTTTCTTATAAATAAGACTGGAGCTCCCCATGGTGAAACACTGGGTCTAATGAATCGTTTATCGAGTAACTTCTGTAATTGACTCTTTAATTCCTTTAGTTTTGCAGGAGTCATCTAATAGGGTGCCTTACAGATAGGACTTGCTCCTGGTATTAAGTCTATGTTAAAATCTATCTCTCTTTTCGGCGGCACCCCTGGAAGATCATCAAGAAACACATCTGGGAGGTCTCTTATCACATCAATATTTTCTAAACTAAAAGTCAAAGGCTCTTCAGAAATCACGATGGCAAGATACGTGTGACATCCCTTAGACATTAATTGTTGAGCCTTAATAGCAAAGATGATAGACGCCCCTGTATGTTCCTTATTTCCATAAAAGGTACAAATTCTTTCTCCATTCTTATAGAACATAACTCTTTTTCTCTTACAATCCATCATCGCTTCATTCTCTGCTAACCAGTCCATTCCTAGGATGACATCAAAGTTAGTCATACTTAAAAGTATAAGGTTAACCTCCCATTTTTGGTTTCCTAGAGATACCGACACATCTTGCAGAAACTCCTGAGCTAGAAAGGTCTTTCCCATAGGAGTTAACACTTCTAATATATATCCTAGTTCCATAATCAAACGACCAGTTGTTAAAGCAAAATCACCGGATATTAAAGAATGTGTCGATCCTAGATCTATTAATACTTTAGCAATCTTGTCTAAGATTAGAAGTGTACCTTGAATAACTTCTGTTGAAGTTTGAGCTTCTTCAGCGGTAATAGCATAGATCCGACCCTGAGCCTTAGGCTTCGACTCCATCTTGATCTCCTCCAGCTTTTGCTTCTTGGGACATTCCTTGATCTTATGTCCCAGCTCGCCGCAAGAGAAACATCATACCTCAGACCCTTGGCTCTTCATCTTAGGACAAGTATTAATTCGATGTCCCAATTCACTGTAGCCAAAACACCGTCCTTCAGTATAAAAACAACCTCCTCTGGGATGAAACCGGTTGCACTTGGAACACCTTCCAAATCTCTTCCCCCTCTAAAATTGTGTTTGTGCACCAAAAGGCTTCTGAAAAGTGCGGTTGTTACTCTGATTAGGAGATATAACTTTCCGCTTTCTTTTATCAGTTTTAGAACCGCTGTTGACTGTGGTCCTTATGTTCTGCCAAGAATTCTTGATATTCTATTTCTAATAAGGAGGCCAGTTCTACGGCCTTGGCAAAAGTAATAGGTTGGAAACCCACTATTCTACCACGAAGTCCACTGTTCAGCCCTCTTACGAACTTACTAGCTTTCCTTAATTCTGTAGGGCAGAGATCGGGAGCAAAGCGCTGTAATTGTACGAATTAATTTTCGTACTGAACCACTGTCATATTTCCTTGCTGCAGGTCTAAAAATTCATTTTATTTCTTTTCTTGAATGTGGAGAGGGAAATATTTGTCATAAAGAACCTCTCTAAACTCACCCCACTTGTCCTTGTCAGAGAAAAAGTTTCATTCTACAGATGGCCACCAAAAAGCTGCTTCTCCTGTCATTGAGAAAGTGGCCACATCCACCTTCCTAGATTCTGGAACTTTCATGGCCTTAAAAATCCTTTCCACCTCGAATACCCATTTCTCGGCTGCCTTTGGACCATCCTCTCCGGTAAATGTAGGAGCAATTTTCTTGAACCGTTCAAGCATATTATCCTTCTCATGCCTACTACTTTCAGCCCAATCAACAGTGTTACTTAAAGGATTAGGGCTAGGCTGAAATCCTTTGTTTAGTAGGTGCTGTGTCATTCTCTACATCATTAAATCGAAGAAATTTTCCATCTGATTTTCTGGTGCTATACCACCATGAAGTATAGCTTCAGCTTGGGTAGAATCATCAGACAACTTCACTTCTCTTCCACTATTAGAAGTCATCTCGAGGGAGCTAACAGATTGTAACGACCTTGATTCCACACAAGTTTATTTAAAACACATTCATATAATTACATTTTTACAAACAACAGTGTGCCAGGGCACACCTTGATCAAGCATTTACAAAACAACTCAAACTACTTCATTTTACAAGCAAGCCAAACCAAAACCAAACCACACTTTTAAAAACCAAAACACACACTTTTAGAGGTTTCAGGAACTGATCAAGGGAAGATCTTCCTTGTTGGGCACTCGAAGAAGAAGTGCCCTCGTATTCCGCAGAAGACGCATATTTCAGGAAGATGCTTCGTGTACCATGATAGTCCTTTGCCCTTGCATTGTTCCAGAGCTTCCACCCTCTCTTCTTCCTCATTCTCTTCAAAAAGGGGTAATTTATTCAAGTTGAAATTTCTCACAACCACCTCCTCCTTGAAGTTCTGATCTTCCTCCTCCTCATAAGGTTCTTCTTCTTCTGGGCCCTCCTCGGCTACATCTCTCACAAGGGGTCCTCCTCATCATCCTCCGTCATAATTGGGGATTTTGGAACAATAATCACCTCCTGCACATCATCACTATGTGAGGGGGAATAAATTGTGGTCATGGGTTGAGAATCACCCAAGCTTTCTCCAGTGATTGATTCCCTTAAAGTTTCTCCGCTACTTCCCTCTCTTCTGGTCGGCAAGAGCAATTTTCTTGCTGTGGAATGGTATAGTGAGCCTGAAATATGTTTCATCTTTGATTCCCCCATCACTACTAATGATTAAAAACAAATCATCATAACATTAGTCAAATAACATAAATAAATTTAGTAAATATGTATATGACTGATTAAAACTACTTCTCCACAAACTATAAGTCCTTGGGCTCCAATACCAACTGTGATGGCCGCTTTTTTTTTATCGTCATAATGTTCGACACGCTCTGCAAACACATGTGCATCCAAACATGATGGCCGTCAATGCGGATCACAGTCACAAATGCTTTATATTAATAATGAACATATCATGGAGTCATAGCACAACAAAATATTATTCACGCGCTTAATAAAATATTTCACACAAGCCATGGACTTAGGTTCATAGAGTTGAAGTTTTACAAGCCTTATAAGTCTTCGGGCACATCATGCCCTTAAACTGCAGTCATATAAATATTACATATTTTCTAAAATCAAAGAGCATATAAAATATCTGGGACACTACACTTCCTTCACTTTCGCCCTCGCTGCATTACCTGCAGAATCTGGGGGTGGGTGAGTATTTTAAAATATTCAGTAGGTTGATTTAAAATCTAATACTAAGCAGAAATCTCTTTAAAAACCCTACAACATTTTCTTTAGAAACCTTTATCACAATAAATTATGTATAAAACAAACCGGTTTCAAATCACAACAAATCCACAAGCCGCGACACCCTACGGCCTACCCTCAGCGCTCATGGGGCAGATGAGGGCCACTTAGGGAGAGAGTTTTCCAACGATGCTCTACCCTGTGTGCGCCACTTGCCGATTTATTTTTCTCGGTGGGCATCATCACTCTATGATTATTCCGGGTTCTTAAGCCCATGAATTAATCATCACATTGTTCAAAACATAGCAACATTCATGCTAAAATAGTTCATGACATAGCATGTCTTCAATAATCAATCACATAAGTTTAATCATGTTAAATCATGCGTAAAGAAGTTATACTAAGCACACATTTAGAGTTTAAAGTCCCCTACCTTAAACCTTGGTTACAATTTTGTAACAGTAGAAGCCTCAAATAAAGAAACTGACCCACCACAGCATCTAGAACATTGAATTTAGTAGGAAACACATTTTGAATCACTCGATTCGGACTTAAAACGGTTGAAAACAGAGGAAAATAGGTTTAGAAGTGGAAAAACTAGAAACAACCCAAAAATATAGTCCAAGACCACTATTTATAGGTGTGTGGGAACTTGGGGCCCACGCGCGCTTCACACGGATGTGACACACATACGACTTGCATCACGTGCACGATTCCCATGCTGCATGGGTCCCGTCGTGCCATTCGGCATGATGACGTGCGGAGACGCGCGTCGTCGCAGGCTCGGCCCCACGTGATGCGGACCCACCACGCGGGTCTGTTGCCCGTCGCGCGTCCAGCCAGTGGTCCCGCGGGCCCGGGTCCATGAGGAGCTGGCTAACGCCAGCTGCATGCATCAGCCTCGTTTTTAATAATATTTTTTATTTTAAAAAAATAAAAAATTTTAACGCGCGTATCTTTATCACCCGGACTCTGATTCACTCGTTCTTGACACCGTTGGGCTCGTATCGATGAGCCCTACCAAACTAGATCCCACATGGGTAGGTTATCCTACAATTCTATCCTACAATTCAAAGGCGGGTCCCGCCCATCTGGCACATTTCCCAAGGCTATTACTTTCTACCCCAGTGTCCGAATCAAGCGCTTCGAAAGCCGTTACATTCGCTTTTCCGCACTCTACTATAATCTCATAAAGATTAAATATGTAATAAAGTATAACTAATTAGAAGAATGCTACAAATTCCAAAATTAACATATTAGAAAATGTACTGGAAATTCAGGGTCATTACAGTGTGTGTCGTCGATCTTAAAAATTAATAATCCCTAGCCATTTCTTACGTTGGGCTCATGGTGAGTAGGGAGCATGAAATACTCTTCCTATATATAATAGTGCTTACACCATTGTTCCAGGTGGATTAATGGCAGGTGAAACTAAACCAATAACCCCATTGGTTAAATGATTCTCATCCAATGCCCTGAGCAAGTTAGATATAATCATGGGTGGTGGCCCTTACTTGTGGAACGATCAAACAACCAAGTGTGTAGTTTCCTTAAATAGGCTATTCAAAATAGAATTTATAACTATTGAAGGTAGAACTCCTTAACTGAGAAATCTATAAAAACAAGTTAAAAATGTGGAAGAGAGAGAGAGAGTGGATGGCTTAGAAAACCTAGAGAAAAAGTGTGAAACTTCTAAGACAATATCAAAAGAGTGATTTGAGTTAAGAGCGAGAGGACATAGACACGAAGGACTATGTGTTTTGCTGGAAGAAGTTGCTAAGAAGAATAAATGAAATGATCATTCATGCTAAAGAAGTTGCAGTGAAGATCTAGATCTATTAGAAGCAATCAAGGTAGAGAAGACCAAGGTGTTGCTGCAAGTAAGCAATTGAGATGGTTATACAAAAGTTTTTTGGAGCAAGCCGAGTGGAAAAAAGAATGATTGTTTCTTTATAAACAAATAACTTAGTATTTGTATTTACATAGTACATACTTTGGTTAGGGTAGAGTGTCTTATAGTTTATATCCAGGAAGAATTCCACGTAAAAATTTTCTTTTGTCATTATTTGCTTTAATTTCCATATTTTGTTAGACACATAAATGTGGTGCATAAAATAAAAATATGATATTGATTTTTATCAAATGAGGAGATATATCGTGTAAGTTTACACTACAACAAAAAGGACTTATTGCATCACTTTATTAGAAACACACTTAAAAGTGTTGCCTATAAGGGGTTTTTACAACACATATAAATGTCACAAAAAAATTAACTATTTTCGATGTTTATTTATGGTAATATATGTTATGTTTATCTTCGAACGTCACAAATACTTAATACTATTTGTGACATTTGTATATAAATGTAAAAAATGTTGGGCTTTAAAAAAAACATAATTTTATTTTGGATTATATGTAATGTTTACAAATAAACGTCACTAATAGCATTGACTAGTTGTGCGCTTAATTTTAAATGTCACAAATAGTCAATGCTCTATGTTTAATTTTATTTGTTTAAAAGAATACTATTTGTGACATTTAAGATTAAACGTCACAAATAGGCTACCTATTTGGGTCATTTAATCTTAAGCGCCACAAATAGTCTACCTATTTGTGACATTAAGATTAAACATCGCAAATTGTATTCTTTTAAATAAAAAAATGTAAACATAACTATTTGCAACGTTTGAAAGTAAGCATCACAAATAGACTAACTATTTGTGACGACTGTGATTAAATGTTGCAAATAGTGTTATTTTAAATATAAATTTATATTTAATATATATTATTTAAATTTCATAATAGATTATACAATATATAGATATATGATATATAATTCCAAAAAAATAATTTTAAATTAATTCCTTAAGCCCCGTTGCTATAAAACTATGCTCACTCACGTTAATGTGAGCCTCGGCTTTGTGCACAGTCAAATGTCAATCCAACGACAAACATAACTCAGGGGCAGGTAGGTTACATGCGCCTTTCCGGCATTGGATCTCAAAATAATTAAATTAATTTTGTTAGTCCATTTGTGTCAGATTGGGCTCGATTTGATTCGATGACGCACATAACTTAAGGGCAGGCATGTTGCATGCCTCTTTGCACTATTGAATCTCGATTCAATAGCTCTCAAAGCCCCTGCTCACACAAACGGAAGTATTAAAATTAATTTTATAATTTTTTCACTATTATATACCATGAATTTTTATTTTAAATAATAAAATATTTGATTTCAATAAAATATATTAAATAAAATATAATAATGTAATTTATAATTATTTGCAATATATATAGGTGTATACGTCGCAAATAGTTTAATTATCGGCAACGTCTATAATTATATGTCATAAATAACCATATTTTTTATTATTTTAATTATAAAATATATTAAGTATTATATTATTTGATTTAAAAAATATAAATGCTCCCCTTCTCTCGTGCTCCACTGCTATCAGTCGATTGAGTAGAAGAGGAGGGGCGTGAGAGATCTGTAAAGTTTTATTGCCTATTGTTTATTTTTACTGTTTGCTTTGATTGCATAATGGTTTGGTTTAATCATTAATTTTCATGGATTTATTTTGAATTTAGATGGAAAACATTAATACATAGTATAAACCACCGAGTTACCACACTAATTGTTTTCAACCTTCACTTTGTCACATTTATTTTGGTCCATTCCACTAAGTGGGTTCACTTATTCCTTTGTTGGGCCCATTCCCCACTTACTCACCTTACATATAAATACTCATGTTGGTCATTCTTTCCATTTAGGGTAGGCTGAGATTTAGAAGGCTTTAGAGAGCTCTACCCCTTCTCAAGAAGGAAAACTTAATCTAAGGTAAATTACTCATAACTCTCCATGTTTTCTTTTGATTTTACCTTCAATCTCATCTTCTTCTCCTCTTGAATGGGATTCCACGTCTTCTTCTCCTCAAGTTTATTATTTTACCCATATTTTAAAACCCTATATTTTAGATTCTTGTTTCTACTTGTAATTAACATTTTTGGCACAAGAGAGTGATGGAACTATCTTCTATATATTAGTGGTTTTAAATCTCTATTTGGTGAAAATGTGGGATTTTTGCTTAGGGCTAATGTGACCTAATTTGTTGGGTAGGGATTCCATAAGCTTGGAAGGAGATTGAAGGGTCTATAATTTGATTTGAGGTAAAAGATTTTTATTTGATGTGGTTTTACTTGCATTAACAACATGTTTGTGGGTGGATTCATATTCTTAAAGTTTATGGATGTGTGAGCTTAAATCTTCTTAAATGGGTGATTTAATGTTATTTTGACATGAATATGCTTGAGTTAGATCTAATATATCTTAAGGGTTATATGATGATTACTTGAAGTTTCATGAATTTTTATGAAATGTCGATAGGTTTGAATTAGTTTTGTGTAAAGAAAAAGAAATGTTTTTAGGTTTTCTAGGCAAACCAATCGATTGCCCTATCGAGTCAATCGACCGGCCAAACGACATTTTTGAAATCTAGACTAACTAATTGATCACCACGTAGGGCCGATCAATCGACAAAATAGCAAAATGGCAAAGCAATTGTGTATGGTTCCTTCATGTCCCATCAATCATCCCTTGAGGCCAATCGATCTGCAAAGGGCAAAATGATATTATGCTTATTTTTAAACCACATTTTGATGGTTTCTTTATGGCTCTTGCATGTCACCAGTATAGTATGAGCATGCTGAAGTATGAATGCTTGCACACATATGACATTGATCATATATGAACCATGTTCCACGATTATTCACACAAGTTATGTGTATGGATTATGATGATTATTTATATGGGTTGTGTATGGATCATGACAATATATTATACATAATGTGTATGGATTAGAACACTTGAATGCACAGGTTCTGTGCGTGGGTTATGTGGCATGAATGAGATATTCATACATGTTTTATGTGTAAGGGATTTAATGTGCTCTTGTGTTATTCACAATACTTGTTTTGCATAAGGTTTATGTTATACTTCTTAAGGATTATGTTTTGGTGTTAATGTGAGCTCTATGTTTTCAAATCCTTACTAAGCTAAGCCCATCATGTTTGCTTTGTTTTGTTTTGGGGTATCCCTCAGACATCCTTGGTATGGTTGTAACTCCCCGGAATTTTCTATTTTTTGAAATTCGGGCGTTTGGGCCCATTAGCGGGTTTTAAGGCCCATTAACAGTTTTTCTTAAAATTAGATTATTTTGAGCTTTATTCGTCAAGAAAATCCTTAAGACATTTGATAGGGCTCGACGAGATAAACGTATCAAGCCCAAAAATGTGTTAAACGGACACCGGGATAGTGGGCTATGACATTGGGAATCGTGTCATAGGCAGGACCTACTTTAAGTTTGCGAGAAAACATGCCCTTGTGTGGTCTTGTTTCGAAGGGCTCATCGCTACAAGTCAAGCGGTACGAAGAACATGTAATTCCAAGTTCGGGGTAAGGAGTTATGCACGTTTAAAGTTTTATTTTTGTTTTGAATTAAAAAACAAAAATTTTAAAAAAATTATTTTGTTTGTCAGCCCTGGCGTCAGCCAGCCTTGCCGCAAAAGCAGCAGGGTAAGTTGCTGTATTGCGACAGGCTACAGGCTAGCCTGCAGCTAGCCCGCGGCTAACACGGGGTTAGCCGCAGCTAGCCTACGGCTACTGCTAAACCGGATGCGCAACACGTGTCGTGCATCCGGGAGCCCTTGTGGGCTATTTAAGGGGAGGGGGAGGGGGTTCCCAATTCGCCCTCAACCCATTTCTTCTCTCTTTTGCTCTGTTTCACAATGTTTTTATACTTCAAACGTACCTTTCTTAACCTTTTCATGCCCGTTTTTACCCATTCAAAAACCATTTCTACCTAATTCAAGGGTGCCCAACGTAGTGAGAGGGTCCATTTTTTGAGTTAACCCCTCTAAATGGTAGAAAAGACCCGAGGAAAGAGGAGGCCCTATCCGCCGCATCCGAGCCGAACGAAGAGACTGTCCCGACATTAGGGGAGGTTCTGCCCGCCTCACCCGAGCCGAACAAGGAAACTACCTCTGCGCAAGGGGAGGTGCCGCCCATTACTTTTAAGCCGACTGCAAACATAGGCTTAACGAGGGTAGTTGGTTTTAAGCTCTACTTTTATGCTACGACTAGGCGTTATATTTTATAATTTATTTATAATAAATATAATTTTGAAAATAGACGCTATTTATTAGGGGTAGGCGAACGCTAAGATAATAACATATTGTACACCTCTACGATGGAATTTATTGTGGCACGAGCTTTAATGATAATATTGTTTACGAACGATTTGACCGGATTTTAAGGGTAGTTATTTGGTATAGAGCCTAAAAACTACGATTGGTTTTGAAGGGTAGCTATTTGGTATAAAGCCCAAAAGCTATCGGAGTTATGACTCCTAGGTACTGCCGATTATGGCATATGACGCGCCCATGAAGTTGGATATCGTGGGAAGATCCTATTCATTCTAATCCTGTCGCCCCACGAGCACGGGTGTATGTCGCTTGGGTATCAGTGACATTCTACAAACGATGATTTATCCGATTTTGATTTATTTATCGGATTATGGCTCCGAATGAATTATCCGAATTTAACGGATTCTGCGAAGAACTATTTTTGTCTACTTTTTATCTAAGAAATGTGTGGGATCCTATTAGTCGATAATATTGATTTGATTCGACGTTGTATTATGAGAATATTTTATGCATCTTTGTTTATGTTTTATGTTTTAGCATGTTAATAGATTTTAATTCTATCTACTGAGTATAATTATACTCACCCACCCCTAGACGCTGCAGGTTTGGACGACGAAGATAATATTCTCGAGGATTACTCATAGACTTCAAAGGACCCGTGTTTTGTCACGTTCTTTTATTATGTATTAATTTTGTTGTGCGCGACTTTGCTCTTGTTGAGGCACTATAGGCCTTATTTTGTAAATTTTTTGTATTTTCCCAAATCAATGAATAGTTACTCTTCTGTGCATGGTTGATCTTGGCCGTTTATCACTATGAATTGCCTGTGCTCCTACCTTTAAATTAATTTAAAAAGTTGGGGCATAACAATGGTTGTGTCATGTAGGTGTTTAGGCTGATTATTTTATGAGTATGGAAGCGATTAGGTGCACATGGAGTGGAGATAACACTTATATGTGATGAGATAAACTTTCTATAGTATGATTGTAACCTTGTAACATAACTTTGACACTATACATGTTGTGGGAGAGCCTTATTCAATAGCTTAGACTTGTTTGTTGCCTTTTGAGGCTTCAGGTTCCTTATGTTTTTATGAGATTTATGTGGGTATTGTGAATGACTAATAGTCTTTGATTTCTTTTCTCTTCTGATAATTACTTTTACACGAGGTGAGTGTTTTGTACTTCGATCTAGCCCAGGGTTTGGGTTAGAACTAACCTTGTCACACATTCGTCATACCATTTTTGCTAGGTTTGTGTCAAGGCATATGGTGGGGGCATGACAGTTCGGCTCCCCCTCCCCCTGGGTCCCTCCCTCTTCCCTGCGGAGGCCTTTTAAATTATTTTTAATTATACGTCAAAAATATTTTTTTTATTATTTAAATTATAAATTATATTAATTATATATATTATTTATTTAATAAAGAATTACAAAAAATTAAAATTAAGGTAAGAGCATTAAGTGAGGCTACTACAATTGGAAGTTGAATGTTAAAGATTAGTAGCCAAGTTAGTAAGTAAATGTAGGAACGAGTTGCAAACAATTGTAAATTACTTCGATTAAAATTGAAGTTGACGCCTTCAACGAAAATGTTTAATGATGATACCATAACTCGAAAGGTAAAAGTTGTATCTTTGAAAGTAATAAAATTAATTTCTTCAGTCATGTTTGAATGAGGTTAGGCTTATGTGCATCAGATCTCAAACCGACGACACGTAAAGCCTGGGCTCACATATATAGGAATAAAGAATTAAATTTATGTTTTTTGTAATTATATATATTGTATTTATATATTAAATAATATATTATTTGATTTGACTAAAATATATTATTTGTACTAAAAAATAAATTAATTTTCTTTACTTTTCGACCACTCCTCCACTGAGTCTACCCCTCAGATATGGGCATCATTGGATTGAAATTCTACAATCCATAGGGTTGAGGTTCACGTTGGTGCGCGTGAGCACAGTCTCACTCACATGTGACTGAAGAAAATTAATTTATTTTTTTGTACTTATTTATTATATATTTATATATTTAAATAATATATTATTTAATATAGATAATACATATTAAATAAAAATAATATCATTTGTGTCATATACATGTATACATTGCAAATAATAAGGCTATCTGTGATATATATATATATATATATATATATATATATATATATATATATATATATATATATATATATATATATATATATATATTGCAAATAATATAGTTATTTACAATGTATAGGTTTATATGTTGCAAATAATCGTGTTATTTGAGACATTTATAACATGATTATATATGTCTCAAATATATGTTCAAGTCGCAAATTACTAATAGTTATTTTCAATGTACGGGTTTATAAGACGCAAATAACATGGTTATTTGTGTTGTATAAACTTATATGTTCCAAATAATTATAAATTCTATTATTATTTTTTATTTAACTCAAATAATATATTATTTAATATATAAAAATAAAAATATATAATTACAAAAATGTAAATTAAATTCCTCAATATTGTGTAATGCTCGAGATTTTTATAAATATTTTATAAAAAATTCATGAATATTTTTTTGCAATATAACAACTATAAATTAGGAAAAATGATGAAATCTGTAACATGTTAAAATAATTTATATATATTTAAATTTTCATACATCCATTTTCTAATATAAAATTTTCTAAATCATCATACAACCAAACCCAACATTCTCAAGTATTAAATGGAAAAAATACATAAAATAAATTGTCATGACTATGGGCTTAATTATAAATACATTACAGGCATCTCTGAGTACAATCCCACAATAGTCCAAAGCTATAAACCAATATACAAATCCATACCCTATAACATTGTCAACTCTCATTTTACCTAATACATCAAATCCACACTATAACCAACAAGAAGTGGCAAAAAACTAAAGACTTGAATGAGTTGAAATCATACATGAATCCACCAAGATAGTTCCACCAAGAGAAACAAAAGTCTATCTCCAGGAGCTCTTAATTAAATATATACAAAAGCCTCCCAAATATCGAGGCTAAAAAGACGAAAAATAATAATTTTCATTATCATTAGAAAAATACTCACTAGGAGAGTTCTAATAAGTGAACTCTATAAGGCCATGCACAGATGCACTCATGCAATTTTTCACAAGAAGCGGGCATAACAAAACATAATCTAAATCTCACTTCATAATGTATCCAAGCCAAAAAAACATACTTCTTTACCATACATACTTTGTAAGATCTCTGAACTTGAACCGGTTAATTTATTCTATTTAATTGTTATCGTGTGGTTTAATGCTAAATTCTGATCGGATTTAACTATTTTTAAAATTAAAGTTGTTAACAAAGGTTTTAAAAAAAACTTATTAAAATTTATGGTTTTTAAGTTAATTTAAGTCATTTTGAACTTTTATGAAATTTTCAGAATTTTTACTAGTTTTCCCGGAATGTTTGGGGCAAGACCCATTGTGAGTTCCACATGCAAAATTTAGGGTCATTAGTCCTAAATGACCCTAACATCAACCTAAGACCAAAAATAATTATTTCAAATGTTTTAGACTTCATTTTGCGTTTCAATAAGTAAGTTTATCTATTTTTAGTAGTAATCCTATTTGTATCCCACTAATTAATAATATTTACCCCACCTTTTACTACAAAAGGAAAAGCCCAGCCACTTTCCAAATTGGGAAAGGGCTGAGATCTGGATCTTAAGAGCCTAATCCTCATTTTCCTATAAGAGAAAGGAGATTAAGGTATAAATTTGCCTAATGTTTTATTAATTCACTAGGTTTTTCTTAAATCTTTCAAATCTCTTCATTTGCTTTGGATTAATCTCGATTTTCACTCAAAAACTAATGATTAGGGTTTCTATTTCAAAACCTGATGATGAGAATCTTGTTTTTAAGCTTCTTGAACTGTAGATCTACTTGTTCTTAAAGGATTTAGATGTTTAAAAATCAAATTTATGAATGTATTAATAAAAACCATATTTTGGGTAGGTTTTGAAGGTGTTTGAAGAGTCATTTCAAGTCAAGAAGTTGTTGGAAGGTAAGTACTTTGGTCTTAAACGTTGTTGTGATTTGGATTTAAGTTTTGATATGGTTTTGAAATGGGTTCCATGATTATGAGCTTTAATGATATTTGAGAAATGAGTAATCTTTGATGAGATTTCTTAGGGTTTTTATTTAGTAATGGCTAGATTTGATGTTTATTAAGCATGTATTTGATTATGGTGATGTTTGGGAGTAGGATTTGGTAGTTTAAGTTGTTCATGAGGAGTTTTGGTTTTAATTTTGAAGTGGGGAAAATGAACCAGGAACTGCCATTATGGTGTTCGAACGGCTAGCCATTTGAATGGCCCTGCAGGCCGATCGAATGGCTGTACTATAGTATTGGCCATTTTGTTTTTTTTACTTATTCTTATACTCTTACTTTTAAATACCATTTCATATATTTATACTAAGAATTTATGCTAGAATGAGCCATTGGAAGGGGCATGCTATTGATGTTGGAAATTATGAAAAGTATTTATGTATTATGTGAAATTGCATGTTGCTGGCTACACATGCTAGGATTGCTTATCTTGAATCTATGATTGAATAATTATTTATGTTTTAAGCATGATTCTAGCAAAATTATAGCATGAGGCTGAACTAGTATATCTCAATGTAATGTGATTAAATTATGGGTGAATGATGATGGTATGCCTAGATTCTAGTGTGGTATGAAGATGCTTGCATAGGTTTAACATGAGCTTACACTTAACTTGATTGATGGTTTCCGCTGGTTTTCACTCATAATTTCAATTAGGAACCATAATTAGATGTTCTAGAGCTTGTGTGGTATAATGATGAGTTATTTACAACGCGTGTCCATATCTTAGAATTAAATATTGCTACCATGTACACATGCATGTGGGGGGTGATTATGATAATGCTTGATATTATGATTATAAATGATGCATGAGGGGCTTATGGGAACACGTATCATAAATTAGGTTTCATATATGTTATGCCCACATATGTACTATGTTGCATGCATCATGAAACAACTTTCCAATTGAGACTTTACTATGTTTAGTTGTGGTTTATCGAGTGGATGTAATGATGTGAGAATGCATGCCGGATTAATCGATCGTGGGCTTATTGGAAATTGGTTAGTCAGAAAGACATGATTTCGATTTGAGTTCTTGTTTGGAACATAGATATTCCCCGGGTTGAGTCAATCTGAGTTGATGTTGATGTTGAGTTGAGTTGAATGGAGACATGTTGTGTACTCATATTGCGGCTAAGATTTTTTGAGATAGTCACCTAGACCCTAAGAATCTAAAGTGGTACGCTTTCGTGCACCGGCTACTATGTGTTCTAGGTTTCTTGTGTAGGAATTCAAACTCTTCCCGCCGTAGGAGAAGTTTAGGGTGAACACGCTTGCTCTAGGTTCTCTGTATAAGATTCAGACATCCTTAGTCAAGATTATCTAGGGCGAGTAAACTTAGGGGCTGAATACCCCGAACATTTTGTGTTTCCTTCATGAAAATCGAATTATGTCCAACCTATGTGGCATGATTCTTAGTCAAAACTAAGAATTGTTGGAGGAATCTATTAAACTCATTAGAATCTACCTCAAACTCTGATAATTGAGACTATGTGACACATGTGAATTTGATATATTATGCATTATTGAGTATCGTGTGACTGAACTCTTAACTTGCATAGTGAATGATCTATGGATAAATGATATGAATATGCATTATGTGATTACGTATTGAAGAATGTGTTATGCAGGTTGAATGTTATGAAGAAGAATGACTTGATATGCATGATTATAGATATGATTATGTGAAAATCACTTATTATGCAGGATAAATGTGGTGTCATAATGTAATTATGTATGCCATGATTAGTATGTATGAGATATTATTGTACAGGATGATTATATATGGATAGACAGGGTTATGGTAAGAGAATTAATCAAAAATAAAAATATTAAGTGAAATGTGGATTTGAATTACCATGTTGATGTGCATTGGTTATTTTTTAATTAATATTACCATATTTTAAACCTGATTGAATTTAACTCACCCCTCTGTGTTTTTGTTTTGGGGCTACATGGCATGACATATAATCAATCAGAATTCCCTGTATGAATGGGGAGACCAAAGTGCTCCAATTGGTCAAAATTTAGGTCTCACATGTAGGTTAAAGTGACTACTACACATCATCCTACTTTTTTATCCCATTCCTAGTATCCTACACTTGTAAATATAAGAAGAGGTTGAAATTTCATTCATATTCTGCTGGGCATTTCATCTTAAGGTTGAAATTATGTGGAGTAGGATTAGTGATATGTTGTTGGATGTCCGCTAATGAAAAAGCTTACGGGGATATGAAAAGCACATTCGTTTGTATAATTTTTTGGGATAATATCAATTAAGGACATTTTTTTATTTTAAAACTAAATATGACTTCAACTTTCAATTTAATCAAATTAGCCTAAAGATAAAATTGCCCTTCATTTCAAATCAAAATTTTAAATTTTATCATATTTAAGTCTTAAAAAAATTGACCACCACTTTGTTGTCCTTCTTGTTTATCCACCACAGCCTTTTGTGTGCGCAACTTAAAAAATGATAACTTTTTCTTTTAAACTCTTAAACTAAACTTGAAAGGAGGCCTGAGCCTATTGGGTTTTATTTAATAATTAAAAATCATTATTAGAATTATGTTAAAAAATAATTAGGGATTGGTTATGTGTAAAAAAAGTTAGATAAGGGATGACCCAACACGTGGATTGGGGCTGGGTGGCGATGAAGAGAAGGAGAGGAGAGTGGAAAAAAATTGGAAGGGGAGGAGCGATGGAAGCCGAAGGTACGTAATTAAAGCCAAAACTAGGTAAACAATACTCATTTACATAGCGCTCTGAAGTTTTCTTTCCAGCTATTGGTCACATGCGATAGGGCCCTAAAGGAGGACCCATCGGGTCCCATTGCGTTAGCCGCGTTGTCCCTCAGCTCCGTCATCCTGCTCCTCAGTCGCTTCCCCTCCTCCCCCTCCATCAGGGCCTTCACCACCCTCGCCACCTCCTGCCTCTCCACCACCCCCCTCTCGTTGCTCCTCACCCTGATCGCTATCTTGATCTCTGCCAGCATCACCGCGTTCATCTTCTGCTCTGCGTACAGCGGCCAGGCTATCAGCGGTACCCCGTTCACGATGCTCTCGAGGGTCGAGTTCCACCCGCAGTGTGTCAGGAACCCCCCGGTGGACTCATGGCCTAGCACCTGTATCTGGGGGGCCCATGACGGCACCACCAGGCCCGTCCCTTTGGTTCGGTTCAAGAACCCGTCGGGCAGGTAGGCTATCGGATCACGCTGGCTCTGGGCCGTGAAGAAGCTGGCGTTGGTCTCCTGCTCGCTGGGGCTCCGCACCACCCACAGGAACCTCTGCTCGCTCAGCTCCAATCCCAGCGCCAGCTCCGTCATCTGCTCCGCCGAGAGGGTTCCGCCGCTGCCGAAGGATACGAACAGCACCGACCCAATGGGCTGCTTGTCCAGCCACTTGATGCATTCGGAGCCGCCCGCGTCAGAACCAGACTGGATAAGAGAACCAACCGGGTAGACCGGGGGTAACTCCGGCTCCATGGATTTGAGGCCACTGATCGGACTTGGCTCCAGGTCTACGAAGCTGTTGACGAAGATGCCATCGGCTTCCTTGTAGCGCCTGCTCAGGCGGAGTATCCACTGGTACGACTCGTCCTTCCGGTCCTGGACGGGGTCCATCAGGTCCAACCCCTTGAACTCAACGCAGCCCGGGACGCGGATCGGGTCCGGCAAGTCCCGGTACTCGGCCGTCGTGGCCTTGTCCAGAGCTGGAAGGTGGAGGAGGAAGGATAGCACGGTGCAGTTGGAAGTGAAGAAGATGTAGGGCCGGACACCAAGCTCCAGGGCCACGTCGAAGGCTGGGGTTCCCAATGGATCGACCACGAGTGCGGCGAGCCGGGAGGCAGAAAGAGCCTGGCGGAGGGCGGGGAGGGAGCGGACGACAGTGATACAGATGATGGTCTCGATCTTGGACCCGGGGGGGACGTCGTCGAGCTGGGCAGTGGTGATCTGCACGGAGCGGATGTGTGCCGGGAGGGCGTCGACGTAGGCCTGCTGGGCCTTGGAGGGTGGGCCGGATGAGAGGGTGATGAAGGTAACCGAGAAGCCATGATGCTGCGCCAGCCGCTTGGCGAACTGGGCGAGCGGGATCAGGTGGCCCATGCCGGGGCTGGGCATCACTGCGATATGCGGGCGTTGGATCTCGTCCTCCTCCATGGCCGCTGTTTTCTGCTGTTGCTCGCGTCTGCTTCCCTTCTTTTTTGCGTTGAGTGAGCAAAAGCGCAAAACAAAGACGCCTATTTATACAGGGAAATGAATCAAGAATGCATTATGATTTTTCTATAACAGAGAGGAAGAGATGAGAACATGAGCTCCATTTGTGTGTTTGACGTCAGGTTTGACGTTAGGCTTATGCAACCGTATGGAAGGTTTCCTTCACTCACTCCAGCTCCACGATGAAGTGCTTGATTTTGGTCTAACGAATTAGGACGTGAGCGGCTACCCGGCCCAGAGGACGACTGCAAGGGTCTTGTTCATGAGAATGGAATAACTTATCCTCTAGTATCTCCTCGGTTTTAACTTGTGTGTCTGGAAGGAACGTTAATGGAGATGACTCATGCTGAAGCAGTGATGGAAGGGTTTGCTGGATAGTGATCAGGCGGGGCCGATGGAGGTACGGACACATAAGTTTCTTTTACTGGCCAAAAGGATTAGAGTTTGAGGATGGCGTGAGAGAGATTTGGGAAGCAACATTGCTTCTCTCCATGTAATGTATCTTGAAAATGACCCGGTGGTTATCGACCTGTGTTGGGGATTCCATTTCATGTCGCATCAGCCCGGGTTGGCCTGGATTGAAGCTTCTATTCCTTCTACCCATGTCGTCGAGCTATCCTATCGAAGAAAGCATTTTTTATACTCCTTACTTATTTAAGCTAAATTTAAAAAGTATATGTAAAATATCTATTGTCGAGATCGATGGCATATATACTTAAGCACGTGCACTATCTATTTTAAAAAATAAATAATTTATTCACATTCCTTACTCTCGGCTCATTATTAGAACATAATATAAAAAAACGCTTCCCACAAAAAAACCTCATCTTTCTCTTCTCCCTCTTCCCATCCTTCCTCTCTCCCAACCAACCACCCACCCTATAGAGAATTTGGGGCCAGAATCAGGTGATTTGACCCATGCACGCCTATAAATCACACATATTTGAAGCTGTTCTTAAAAGCCCCTACCAGTGGTCCTCGACTTTGAGAGGAAGATTGACCATATGTTCGTTCATGTTGGCAATTGAGTGCAGCGATGGGTAATTGATGGATGTTAGTTAGACGGCTAAGCCCTCTTCTCTCTCTGCTGCATATGTCGGGAAAGGGAAGGAGTCAGGACCTCGTGGAGGGTTTTTTTATACCAAAGTGAATCGATCTGGTCTGAGCCGATGGGCCAACAGTTTACCTGGCCAGTTGCTGCAATCTAGACGAGTTTCATAACCTAGAGAAACTGGACCACCCGGCCTAAAATTCAAATCGGGTCCAGTCCAACCCTGTCGGGTTGATTTTTAAAACAGTGCTTAAAATGCTATATATATATATATATTTTTTTTTTTTTTTTAAAAAAAAAATATTTATTATTTATTTTGATTGAGCGCCATTGTTTTTAATAATTGAGTTTTTAACTTTACTAATGAATGGTTCCCAGTTGGATGGCAATTGACACTAGATAATATCACGATTTATATGAAAAACATTTATTTTTTTGGATTCTGTGCCCCGTATGCATCTAAATATGCGCTGAGTGTATACTAATGGAGCTACTGATTTTAAATGGCCGAAGTTCAAGCCCAAAACACAAACAAGTTGCCCCTAGGATCGAGTGGCCCAATGTATACCAATGGGACTTTTAAAAACTCCAAATGGGGTCATCAATTTTTTATACTTCTGTTCAGCAATTGGCCCATAAGTTTATTTTGGGCTCAGAATTCTATGCCCATAGGAATGGAGCTACTGATTGTAAAAGGCCCAAGTTTAAGCCCTAAAACATGCAAATTGCAAGCCGCCCGTAAATGCACAAAAAATGTCTTCTGAATTAACGAAAGAATGCGTCTATTTCCACTCCCCCCAATAAAAGGTAAAAAATTGCTCACATAAAAATGTCCATATTCTTTTCCCTTGCGTTCTGCGGTTGTTGCAATCATTTCCGATCTCAATTAAATCTGGCCTCATCTTCTCTCCCTGCCAGTGCATCATACCAGCGTTTGTGAAACCCAAATACGAAATTTGCTTACCAGGGCTAAAATTGTTGGTCGTAGTGGTGAGCTCGGCCGACCCAAATTTCTGCCACGAGGTCTTTCGGACCTCAAGATCTGGCTCCCTTTTGGCAGATTGTCATCCTCGTCCCCCCAACGGAGATGGGCTAGTCTCCAATCGAGCTAGTGCTTGGAGAGGCCGAAGGAGCCTAGCGCCAACGGCGGGAAGGTGGGCAGCCACCTCATAGACTTCCCCTTGAGCGCGCGGATGAGACCCTTCCACTGGTATGGACCTTGGAGAGGGCTTTGTTGCTGCTGCTCCTGCTTGATGTCGCGTTGTTGCTGCTAGTTTGGGACCGGGTCATCGTTGGTATGTCCGGGTTTTGGATAGGAAGGTGGAAAGGCAAGAGCTTTGAGCTTTTTAGAAGACCATGCTTCGGTCTGAACGAAATTTTGGAAAATTTTACCTTCTTCAGACGTGATGGCTTTGAAAGAGAGTCAAGCCTGAAAATTTTCTTTATCTACTTGAGTAATTGACCAGTTTCTTCATGCTTGTTCCTCAATCAATCAATAAAATTTTTGGCACTACACCCTGTTCAACACTTCTTAGTAATTACCAAAAGAAAGTTTCAGTTTCAACATACACAAAGAGTAGATGAAAGCAAAATTTTACATTGTTCACTTTGTGGGTCTACAGAATTTTCCCTGTTTCTGCAGTATACAGAAAGATGAAATCCTCTGTTTCCATGCAATCAAAAGCATTTCATTGTTCACCACTTCGGCTCTTCTCACTATTTCTTACAAAAAAAAGACCTTTCTGGAACATTAGGAAGATGGCAGTAAAATCTGACCTGGCTTACGTTGTGGGCTGTCGATTTTCCCTTGTTTTGTAGCACCAAAGAAGATGAAGACCGAAATCCTAATCATTTCTTGTTCATGCATTCATGCAACATGAACCAAACCTGACCCTTAAGCTTCCCTGCGGAGAACCCTCAATACATATTCCTTCACAGAACTCTACCTTAACACGTTCTCCGTTCAGCCTACAACCTCAAGCATTCAATAAAAAAGTCGTAAAACACTGACAAGGCTCTCCTTCTATTCCTCCTCTGGCTCTTCAAATACCAAACAAGAAGTTGAACTGGTCTGCTCTTTTATATCTCTCCCGCAACAAAAACAAAACTTGTGCTGAAAAATCCAATTTGTTTGCTCCAATACTCCTTTCAATAATAGGTTGTCAGGATATTGAAAACGAAGGCATATATAGAAAAGAAGGATTCGGAGGGTGAGCAGCTGCTGGACTTTAATGGAATGGGGAGTTTACTGCACATGACATTTCTTCAATGGAAGGTTTTCGCAGGTTTTCATTGACAGGGGGATAGGAATATCTCCTATAAACTTATTGACCAAACAAGAGATGTAAAAGGTGCTTTAATACCAATCTTCTTTCCTTATTTTTCTACTTTTTCTTAGTTGATCCATTCTTAGTTTCGTACCATATGAAGTTTGGAATGACACTAAATTTGTCAAAATTAAGCTAGTATTAGCATATTCTCTCATATCCTCTCATAGTATAATTTTACAGTTCAAATTAAACATACTCAATAGTAAACCAATGTCCTGAAAACTAATTAAGGATCTAAAATACAATTATACTCAACAAATAAATTGTTGATACTCCCAAGAAAAAATATACTCAGCAAGTACTTTTTATATTTTAATAAATAATTTAAAAACTTAAAGTATAATAATACTTTAATCAATCTGTAAAACTTTACAACTAGAGTATAATAATACTTATAATCGATCAGTATAAAACCTAAAGTAACGAAACAAACCAATCAACTACAGTAGCATTATACTATGAACAAATGTATAATCATATTCTTAAATAACTAATCAATCATCAACCAAAAGTATAATAATACTTTTTGTAATATTCAACTTAAAAAATCTACCATAGAACAAATTCTAGCCTATAATATTATTATACTCTATAAAATTATAGTAAAAAATCATATTCCACAAAACCAATAACAAACCTAAAGTACATTGTGGCAAAGCTTAAAATACAAAATCAACAATAAACCTAAAATAAAATCATACTCTACAAAATTAATAATAAAAAAACCTAAATTATATTCTACAATTAAACATTAAAGTATATTCTACAATTAAAAGCTAAAGTATGACTAAAAATTAAAAATTAATCAACAAAAAACCTAAAGTTAAAACTATTAAATCAATAACAGAAGGTAAGGTATTATTTTACTCAAAAAATATTTACATTAAAAATGAATAATAAAAAAACCTTACTCATCAAATATAGAACAATTTTACTAAAATATCTTACAAAAATCTATAATTTATATTCTAATTACAAAAACATATAATCTAGTCCCCAACAAATTTATGCCTCAAATACACCATTTTAAAAAAACAAAGTTAAAAAATTTATAATTCCAACCAAAACCTCCCTAATATCAGTGCACCCCTGTTCTATTGGGCTTGCCTTTCCCAAAGCACATTAAATCTCCATCAATTAATACATTCTTACTCTAATAAATTAATTCCAAAGCTTCAACTTTTTGCTATATGCAACAAACAGTGTGTCTGGAAACCAAACTCAAGTCCCCACCCAAGAAAAGTTAAAAACCACCATCTATTGAATCTTTTGTTGGGCTTTGTTTTTGTAATAAAATATAAAGTGGCCTAACTGTCTCAATTGATAATGTTTTGGGCTTTTAAAACTTCTGGGTGATGGGCCTGACTCAGAATACCCATTAAGGTGTGGTTTTAAGTGGTAAATATAAACCATTGGATGACCTATGGATGGACAGTCAGGATTCTAGGGTTTTTAACAATGGTGTCCTAGTTTAGTTATAAATACACCATTAGTCATCCCAATTCGATGCCTTAAGCGAGATTACTCTTAGTCAAATTCTAAACTAAAAACACATTGTGGTTCTGAAGAAGATTAGCTGAAAGGCTTCATTAAAGGTTCTAATGGCTATAGGTATGCCTAAATCTTTTGCATTAAGTTCTAACAATTGGTAGTTGAGGCAGGTTCATAGAGAGTGGACAAAAACCTGGACCATTTGCGTAGTTCCTGAAGAAAAATAATATTGTTGCACAATACACAATACCAGGTTATGGATGTGTTTTTTAACTATCATGATTAAGGGTTTATTAATGTTATGGGTCGGCCAGGAGATTATATTGTAATCGTATGTTTTATCAATTTTTTTAAAAAAAATTGTTGAGCACACCATTTATGTAACTTTGAGAGAGAGTGTACATTATACCTATTATAAGCATGTAACGCCCGAGATTTTTCACACATATTCCTTAAAATTCACGAAAATTTTTTGCAATATAATGTTTGTAAATCGGAGGAAAAATAACGAAATCAAAACCTGATAAAATAGTTTATAATTTAAAACACTAAACATCCATTTTTCATCTAAATATTTTCATCATACGGCCAAAGCAAATATCATCAGGCGCTACTTGAAAACACACGTACGACTAAATTGCTATGATCATAAACTTTAAATATAAATCCCTCCCAGGCATCCCCGAGTGCAAGTCCCATAACAGTCCACATTCTGATCCAAACGAAAGTCCATAATAAACATCTAACTTCTCATCTCACAAATAAACTCGCAGTAAGTGAAGCATATACCTGAGTCAACGGGAATCAATCCACCGCTGAAATGAGAGTACCTCCCCAGGAGCTCTTCGCACAACCTGCAAAACCTCCTGTACAACAGGGCTAAAAAGTAGGGTAATGAATATTTTCATTCTCAGTAGGAAAATACCCAGTAGGGGAAATCCCAAACGGTGAACCCAATAAGTTCATAAATACATGCGTTCAAGCAATGCAAAGATGAACAACAGGCATATCATAATCATGCCCATACGCATACAATTATACCAAATGCACCATCGTGCCAAAGTCATACCAAATGCACTATCATGCCAACATCATACCAAAGGCTCCATTGTGCCAAAATCATACCAAGGGCACCATCGTGCCAAACTCATACCATCAAATTAAACTTACACAAACACCCTTATCTAGGGTCATACAAACTTACTCGTACCACTGTACGCTTACTCATATAGCTTACACATACTTGTACGACCTTACTCGTACAATCATACTCGTACGACCTTCCTCATACAGCTTACACAAAATCACACATACTGTCTTACTCAGAAACATACTCTACAATCGTACTCATACACATACTCTTACAATCGTGCTCATACTTATACGCTTACAGTCGTGCTCAAAGTCATATGCTTACAGTCGTGCTCATACACATACGCTTACAGTCGTGCTCATACTCATAATCGTACACATATCAATGACCACTGAAGCTCATTACAACTAATAGGCTCCAGTGTCGAAATGGAAAAGAATGTCACTGGGGCAACACCTTAACCTCCGGGGAGTGACTAGATGCCATGGACTTTTCCGAAGGTAAGGCACACCAATGCTCATGGGGCACTGGATTAAACAGGTAAGAGTAGATCCATGATACTACTTACCTAAGCGCGCAAACATAAACACCCACACATAAGGGGTCATACAATTGCCCACCATAATGGGTCTTATAGTGCCATAGAATCACCCACCATAATGGGTCTCATAGTGTCATAGAATCGCCCACCATAATGGGTCTTATAGTGCCATAGAATTGCCCACCATAATGGGTCTTATAGTGCCATAGAATTGCCCACCATAATGGGTCTTATAGTGCCAATGCCACTCTTGGGCAGAAAACATACTGTCACGCCCGAGGTTTTTCCACATATCTACTTTAAAATTTTACTAAAATTCCATTTTCAAAACACAGATGTAAATTAACTAAATTAACAAAATTTAAAATGTGTGAAAACAACTTTCATAAATTAAATCATTTTAAAACGAACAAACGTTCTTAGGCGTGACCTAAAACAAAAGCGTATGTCAAAACCTACCATGGCCATGGGTTTTAAAAACAAAAACCTCCCAGGCATCTCTGAGTACAAGTTCTTTCACAGTCTGAAAATAAATCGTACATACATACATACACAAGTCCAGTATATAATACATTTCTCTCACCTTAAACAAAACATGAGATCGCAACACCAAATCCCACATAGCTTCACTGCAATTTCACTGTGCTCAAAGTCGAGGAAGAATCGTCCACACGGGGAAAAGTCCAGTCTCAAACAGCTATTGATCGACCTACAAAAGCCTCCAGTCGAAGGGGCTAAAAAGATGGGGTGAGTATTTTCATACTCAGTAGGGGACAAATATAAATCAATGAACTCTGTAAGCTCCTATAGATGCTTCCATGCAATCACACATGAAGCAAAAAGAATAAGAAGTATAAATATGGTCAAGTAGACAATCATCGTACAAACCGAACTTACACTTACTCACATATCATGCTCTTACACTTACATTTAGAATCAATCTTACTCATACAAACGTACGATTATACTTACAACATATGCCTACTCGTACGACCTTATTCATATAAACTTACTTTTACAACCTTACTCGTACAATCATACACTTACACATAAATGTACTCTTACATCTTCCTTAGAAGCTTACACTTACACTTACACTTACGCTTACTGTCCGAATCAAAGTCTCACAAACTTACTCATACAACATACTCATACTCATAAACTTACTCTTGTTGTCTTCCAAAGAAGCTCACACTTACTCTAAATCTTACACGTACAACTTACTCAGCATCTGAAACATACACTTACTCTTACGATCGTACACATACTACCGACAACTAAAGCTCATTACAATTAATAAGCTCTAGCGTCGGAAAGGAATGGAATGCCACTAGGGTGTCACCTTAACCTTCGGGGAGCAACTAAACACCATGGACTTTTCCGAATGCAAGGCACACCTATGCTCATGGGGCATAGGATCAAACAGGTAAGAGCAGATCCATGATACTACTTACCTGAGCACGCAAATGCCCACTCTCTGGGGCCATACAGTGCCAACAAGGGGCCATATAGTGCCAACTAAGGGCAGAAAACATACAGTGCCACTCTTGGGCAGGAATCTTACAGTGCCACTCTTGGGCAGAACATACAAAGCCCACAAAGGGCAGAAACTTACAGCGCTCTCAACAGAGCATCAAACGTCTGGGCTGGATACAGCACCAAGACTAATTCCCGCAGGAAAACACCATGGCAGACCAGAAAGGACGCTTAGTCGATTACTTATCGACTGGCACAAAATGGAACTTAATCCATCGAAACCCTCAGTCTCAACCTCACAACGTTATAAAATTAGGGTTACTTACATTCAAGTTCATATTAGGTAACTTATGCATGTACAATTATGATCGGAATGACTTCCATTTTACAAATCTCTGCAGTCTTACTTTAACTCGTGATCCATACTGATAATCTTACCATCATACACTTACGACCTTACAACTTACAGCATCCACCTTAAAACTGAATATTCTTACTCAACTCCTCAAATGAGACCCTTTTTGACCTAAGTCCTGTCATCAAATCCTTACTAATTCCTTACTCATTATTCTTGCATTACAATTCATATTACATATATTATGCCTGTACAATTATGTCGTTCTCTCTTACTAACTCACAATCCCCCAAGATGTTCAAAACCTTAAGTCTTCTAAATCCTTACATTGCTTACGTCTTCTGCTCAATGCTCCGATGTACCACCCGACTCAATCCAAACTAATCCTTCAATCTCATCAAATCTAACCATCACTTGTCAATCTTATGTCTTTCCTTGCCTGACAAACAATCATAGTATCCACGTCATAGTCCACAAAGTACTCCTTCACCAAACATACAATCGAACACCTTTTTCTCATATCATCAATCACTTACCACCAGTCCACAACAAAGATCACATACTCTAGTCACATGCATACGATTCATAACAACTTACTACGTGCCCTTAGTCTTTACTAACGTACGCATACAATTCACACACATACAACATGCTTTTCTAATCAGCATAAACATGCAAAATATAAAATTATAAACTCCTAGCATGCTACTACACAATCAAAGCATGCTATAATGAAATTACGAGTTCAAGGTCCCCTACCTTGTAATCCATAGGAGTTTGATGGGGAGCAAACGATGGTGGCGGCGTCGATAGCGGAATAGGTGGCCAAAAGCATCGCACTAAGAGAGTTGTTATGTCCCGAGGATTTTCAAAGATGTTGGAATTAATCTCGACAAGGTTAGATTAATTACACTCAAAGCATAAGATTGCATGCACTAGGGTGGGCAAATACAAGGTCGTGCCACTAGAAATGGCAAGAACGACCACATAATAGGGGCTGATTAATTGGAGGTCGGCCAACAGTTTAAAACACTTCGTTGGCCACAAAACGTTAAAATGGACAGCAGACTGCAACCAGCGGTAACAATTTTGCATTGTCAAAGCCTCACAACATGGCAGAGGACTTGCTTGCATACTCACGGATATAAGGGAGACAGAGGAGGGCTTCAATGGTCATATTGCCTAATGGTGGGGACATTCCATAAACATATGTTGATGCTCTAAAGCTCGGCGTAGGTGGCCGACAAAGGCGGCATTATTTCTAAACGCTACCCACAACCAATTCATCGTACAGACGATTGTGCATCAAGTACGGCTTACAGTGGAAGATATGGCATGACATCGATCGAGCTTTCGATGGACCGAGTCTAATGGCTGACAGTGTTACTTCCCCTTGGAAGAATCAGAATTCAGGAACTATTTCCCATATCTTCTGGGTCATGCGTATCAAAAGTGGGGTGCAAGGGTAGCATCGGGCCAAAAGTGCTGGCCCTTGCTGTCACTGGGCCGAAGTAGAGCCCATTTCAGTCGGACCTACAGCCCAAGTCCACACAATATCAAGTGGGTCACATTGGCTTGGGTTGGAGCGGGGCCCATCAGTGACATCAAAGGTGTACCCCATAGTTTAGGGGCGTTTAATGTGTGCAGAAGACGTGCAAAGGAGGTCAGGAGCGCCGGCCCTTTTTCCGTTATTGGGCCAAACTGACATCCGCAATTGTCCGTTAGTCGATGCTGGCGGCAGAACAGCCGCTCAGAAAAACAAAGAAACTCAATTTAGCTAGGGTGACAAGGTGTCGAGTTGGTGCGGCAAACACACATCGTCGAGCCACAAATGGCCCGGCATGGCTGGGGCTAGACCTGGGAAAATACAAGACCTGACAATCGCCGAATAGTGTCAAGTCCAATGGACATCGGCTCAATATCATCTGACGGCCAACTGCGGAGGATGGACACAACTGGAGAAAAAGTGTAACTTTTGCTCTAACATGGGTTCGCCAAACAAACGAATCAGAACCGATCGAGGCAAGGGAGGCCAGACCTCGGCACCTTGCCATCATTGGCTCAAGACGGAGCCAGTGAGGTGAGCCGAAGCTCCTCTAATCACTCAGCACAGAAAAACAACCAAACAACAAAAAAGGCTAAATTTCTGTCAGAACTGGAAAGGGCTGGAGAAGGGGTGAAGGGCCGGGGAGGTGGTGGTTCAGGCAACTATGGCGACAAAAGCAGCGGCCAGGGTGGCAACTTTGCTGTTGCCGGGCTGAGGGAGGTCCAAGACCAATCGACGGCGGCCGGCCACTGGTGGCACAACCGGCGGCCACAACGAACAAACATAGAATAAAAAAATGATGGCAGCGGCATTTCTTACCTCATGGTGGCGAAGCAGGGGTGGGGAGGCCGGGACAGCGGTGGCCGGAAGATGTTCTGACCAGGACGGAACCGTGGCAGCGATCTGGGACCCATACGATAGCCGGCGACGGCGAATCGGAGCGAAAAAACACAATCACGACTCTGTTGGGTAGAAATGGAGAAAGGGCGGCGGAGTGGCGACAGGCGGCAGGAAGGCCAGGACGGTGGTGGTCGGAGGTTGCTCTCGCCGGGATGGAAACGTGGCGATGGCCTAGCGGCCATGCAGCCGGCGGTGGCGGTAGATCCGGTGGAAAAACTCAGAAATGTTCATTGGGCCGAAAACGGAAAAGAGGGAGAGGGACAACGGTTGCCGGCGGGGCCAGGCTAGGGAGGCGGCGGCGCCTCTGGCCTCACACAGTGAAGGGACTCTTCACTGTTCACAAAACGGGGTCGGGCGTGCTGAGGCGCGCCCGATCTGTTATATACTTTTTTTTTTAAATCTCTTTCTTTATGCTTCTTATCTCACACGTACCATCCGTTTTTCACGCTGAAAATTTCTGTGATGCGTCGAGGCCCATGACCTATGACTAAACACCACTTCCGACTCTTACAGTTGCGAATAATACAAATACAGATACGCAGAAGCGTAAAATTTATTTATCAAAAATACGTCCAGAAACTGCAGAACATTGCAGAAATTGCACAAAAATGCAAAAAAATTATAGAAAAATTACAGAAAAATTAGGGATGATATTACACATACAGTGCCACTTGGGCAGAAATGTATAGTACCACTCTTGGGCGAAAACATACAACGCTCTCAACAGAGCATCAAACGTCTAGGATTATACAGCACACATACCAAATTAGAAACATATGTCGCTCTCAGCAGAGCATTAGACGTCTGGGCTTCATACGACACACAGACAAAGTCGGAAATGTACATCACTCTCAACATATCATCAAACGTCTGGGCTTATACAGCATGCAGACCAAATCAAAAACATACGTCACTCTCAATAGAGCATCAAACGTCCGGTGCTCTATACAGAACACAGACAACATTCCACAGGATAAACACCATGGCAAGACATGAGAAATGCTCAGCTGACTCATTATCGGCTAGCCCAAACAGGGAACTTAATCCGTCGAACCCTCAGGTCTCAAACTCACAACCCTATCATTAGCTGTGCTTATAATTGAAGTTTGAATTAAGTATATTATGCGGTACAATTATGCCATACAAACTCACAGTCCTCGACTGATCAAACCGAAGCTGAGCCCGATCGAAACCCTAGTTCGTCAAGGCAGCAGACTTCACTTACCCATCCACATCATGGACAAAACTCATCGTACATCAAACCCTTACAGTCTTACATACTTCGCCATCCATCTTATGACCAAATCATCTTACACTGACATCCTCAAATGAAGCTCCTCAGAGCCAACCCAGTTGTCGCCCTCTTACTTATATCGCACTTATTATAATTACTTTTCACTTCATAATATGTACGTTATGCTTGTACAATTATGAACACTCTTACTATCTGACAAACCTCACCCGTCATACCCATATCCTCTGTCATCCGTCATACACTTACACATCCATATCCAAATCCAGACAAAATCTCAGTCACCTCTTACTGTCCATCGCCCATACCTCTGCCCACATACACTTACACATATCCATAGCATAGTCAAATAGTCATCATACATATGTATGTCTATCACACATACGTATAACATATACATACGATCATACTTACGCAGCTTACAAACATGCTCACTAGTCATCACTAGTGCATACATACATATTTATACATCAAACATACACGCTAGCCATCACTAGCACATGCATACATACATCAAACATACACACTAGCCATCACTAGCACATGCATACCTACGTCAAACATACACGCTAGCCATCACTAGCACATGCATACCTACGTCAAACATACATGCTAGCCATCACTAGCACATGCATAATCCATACATACTCCAAACATGCACGCTAGCCATTACTAGCATATGCATAATCTATACATACTCCAAACATGCATGCTAGCCATCACTAGCACATGCATAATCCAAACATACTTCAAACATGCACGGTAGCCATCACTAGCACATGCATACATACGTCAACATACACGCGCTAGCCATCACTAGCACATACTCAATCAACATACGAAACTTACCAACAAACACGCTAGTCATCACTAGCACATTGTAACGCCCGAGATTTTTCATCCCTTTTTCTTAAAACTCATAGAATTTTTTTTTTCTTCTTTTATACAATAAATCGGAGTCAAACGATAAAATCAAAACCCGTATAAACAGTTTATAATTTTAAACATGATACGGTTAAACATCGTACCGTCAAATCAAATATCCTCAGGCGCTACTCGAAAACATACGTACGATTAAATCACCATGATCATGGATTTTTAAATACAAATAACTCCCAGGTGTCCCCGAGTACAAGTCCCATAAACAGTCTAATCTGATCCAAATTAATAGTCCAGAATACATACACTTAAATCTCATCAAATACATCAGATCGTGGCACCAACTATACTTGAGTCGAGGGGGAAACAATCCACCGCAGAGACGAGCATCCAACTCCAGGACCTCTCCAACACAACCTGCAAAAGCCTCCCGAACAACGGGGCTAAAAGAAGTAGGGTGAGTATTTTCATACTCAGTAGGAAAATACCCAGTAGGGGAAATCCCTAACGGTGAACTCAATAAGTTCATAAATCATGCGTCATGCAACACAACATGAGGCAATCAACGTATAACAATTATGCTCATATGCAACTAATCATGCGTAGCATACTATGAAACCAAACTCATACAAACACCCTTAATCAGGGTCTTACAAACATACTCGTACCATCAAATGCTAACTCATACAACTTACTCAACTTGTACGACCTTACTCGTACAATCTTACCCTTACTCGTACAGTCTTACACTTACTCATACGACCTTACTCGTACAGTCTTACACTTACTCATACGATCTTACTCGTACAGTCTTACACTTACTCGTACGACCTTACTCATACAGTCTTACACTTACTCGTACGATCTTACTCGTACAGTCTTACACTTACTCGTACGATCTTACTCGTACAGTCTTATACTTACTCGTACGATCTTACTCGTACAGTCTTACACTTACTGTCGAACTCATATTCAAATACTTACAATCGTGCTCAAACTCACACTCTTACAGTCGTACTCATCCTCAATCTTACAGTCGTGCACATACTCACCATCATACGCTTACTCAGAACATACAAACTCAGTCATACAGTCGTATACATACTATCGACCACTGAAGCTCATTACAGCTAATAAGCTCCAATGTCGAAAAGGAAAAGAATGCCACTGGGGCATCACCTTAACCTCCGGGGAGTGACTAGACGCCATGGACTTTTCCGAAGGTAAGGCACACCTATGCTCATGGGGCACAGGATCAAACAGGTAAGAGTAGATCCATGATACTACTTACCTGAGCGCGCAAACATACACCCACACAAGGGGTCATACAATTGCCCACACATAAGGGGTCTTACAGTGCCATAGAATTGCCCACCATAATGGGTCTTATAGTGCCATTGCCACTGTTGGGCAGAAAACATACAAAGGCCACTTGGGCGTAAACGTCTGATGCCACTCTTGGGCGGAAACATACAACGCTCTCAACAGAGCATCAAACGTCTGGGCTTGTACAGCACACAGACCGAATCAAAAACATACTTCGCTCTCAACAGAGCATCAAACATCTGGGCTTATACAGCACACAGACCAAATCAAACATACATCGCTCTCAACAGAGCATCAGATGTCCGGTGCTCTATATAGCACTCAGACAAAAATCCCGCAGGATAACCACCATGGCAAGACACAAGAAGTGCTCAGCCGATTCATTATCGGCTAGCTCAAGCACGGAACTTAATCCGTCGAACCCTCAGGTCTCAAACTCACAACGCTATTATTAACGTTCTCATAATTCAAGTTTAACTTAAGTATATTATGCGGTACAATTATGCCACACAAACTCTCAGTCCTCAACTGATCGAACTGAAGCTGAGCTCGATCCGAACCCTATTTCGTCGAGGCAGCAGACTTCACTTACCCGTCCAAGCCACACATAACTCACCGTACACAGATCCTTATGTACACATACATCCTCTGACATCCACCTTACAATCAGACATCTTACTTACATCGTCAAACTGAGCTCCTCACAGCAGATCCCTGTTATCAACCTCTTACTTAATTCCTCACTTATTATACTTACTTTTCACTTCATAATTTGTACGTTATGCTTGTACAATTATGCACGCTCTTACTGTCTAATAAACCCTCATAAGGCTCCAAGCCTAAGTCATCTTACTTACCGAACCCCTGACGTACGCTCCAAACCAAACTGACCCATCTCAAATCCTCGCTCCTCAACTTACTTTCTCTGTCTTCCGTCATGCGCTTACACATCCAAATCCACATCCAACTTCATACCAAACCCTTACCAATCTTACAGTCCATCGCCCATACCTCTGCCCACACAGTCCACATACGTAACTTACTCGACATCGCTAGCCATCACTAGCGTGTCCACCATACACATACGTAGCACACTAACATCTTCGCTAGCCATCACTAGCGCATACATCATACCCATACACATACAACATGCTTACAATTCACATACATACATACATGTATCTCATAGTGGCATAATTCACTATTTTACATCATGCATACATGTCATGATTTAATATCCAAACCATGGAAGCATACAAGCCTAGCATGCTGCTACTCATTCAAAGCATGCTGTCATGAAATTACGAGTTCAAAGCTCCCCTACCTCGTAATCATGACGTTTGATGGCGAGCACACGACGGTGGCGACGTCGGTGGCGGAGTCGACGGTCAAAACCATTGCCCAGCTGAGAGAGCTACTGTCCCGAGGTTTAGGAAGCGCCGGAACTACACACGGCCAAAAGGGATATCAAAATCAACGCGGCAAAATCCGCAATCCACGGCGGCACACTAGGGGCGGCCGGGAGAAAGATCGTGCCAACGAGTGGCAGGTGCGACCGAAAGGCAGGGTGTACTCACTAAAATTCGACCGGTGGTTGAACAATACCAAACCGATCACAAGACGTCGAAATCGGCCGTGGACAACACCCAACGGCGTCGATTTCACGTTCACAAGGGCCCACATAAGGGCGGAGGGCGACACTCAAGGACGGAGGAGAGGCGAAGGAGGACCCCGATGTCAACTCCAGATGATGGCAGAGCCATCTGACGGTCAGGCGGTGCCAAAGCGGCACCAAAACCCTAACCCGCACGCGCGGCTACTTGCACACGCGGCCAAAGGAAGGGGAGAGAGGGCTAGACGGTGTCGGCCCAAAACTCAGAAGGGCGGTAGGGCCATGCCCAAGGGTGGTGATCAGCAATACGGCCTTTGCCGTTGCCATGCCGAGGCAGGCCGACTAGAGGCCAATCGGCGTCCGGCGAGGGTAAGACGGTCAAAGGGCAACACGTGGCGCTCTCTATAGAGCGGTCAGACACAATCGGCAGAGGGGAACCTGGCCCATGCCGAAAGAAGAGGGGCGGTGCCGCACTAGGGCGGCCAGCCATCCCCAGGCTGAGACCCACCACACTAAGGTGGTCCAAGGGTGTTCAACATCCAACGATGCTCGATGGCCCATAACGGGTGGAAAACCCTAGGGGCACAACGACGAATAGGGTTTACTGGCGGCTCTGGCCCGTGACGCCAGGGCCGTAGTAACTGGGCGGAGCTGGGTGGAGGCGGCTACACCAGTGCCGCTAGGCCGAGGCTGGCCGATCATAAGCTCACCACCCGCGCGGCCACAATTCCCTTCAAACCAAAACAGGGAAGAGGGACCGACCGGGGGAAACCAACCCAGGCGGAGCGGCTGTGGGGGCGGTAGACCTGGCTAGGGGCGGTCCTACCGTCATCATCCCAAGGCTGGTCGGCAAGAGGCGAGCCAAAGGCTGGCTCTCGCCGGCACAACCCCCAAAGTCCGTCACAGACAGAAATAGGGGAGATGCGGGGCAAATCTAATCGGGCCGGGGCGGTGCCAAGGAGGTGGCCGAGCTAGCTGGGGGTCGGCCTTGCAGTCACTGGACCGCGGCTGGCCAGACGAAGGCCGGGCGGAGCCGTCTTCGGCCAAAGGCAGCAACTTCCGGCCTCTGTTCCACCAAAACCAAACGTCGGCGGAACAGGTGAAGGCATCTGGCTGGAGGAGAAATGCACAGGGGCGGAGGTGGAGGTGGAGCTGACCGGTTGGGGGCCGTCCCTGGCCGTCGCCAGGCCGGGGCGGAACCCACGGTGGCCGGATGGCCACTGCCGGCCATCACCGGCGGCGACAAGGCCCAGAACAGAGGGGCGTCGTCGGTTCGGTGAAAAACAGGGCCAAAAAAAGGGGATGAGGATGGGTGGTGGAACGGAGGCCAAGTGGGGCCGGGATGGGTGGCCTCCCGCCGTCGCCGGCCCAGGGCGAAGCCGTGGCCGGCCGGCCGGCCCTCGGCGGCCCACGGCGGCGGCGGTATACACACAGTGAGAGGGAGAGAGAACTCACCAGAGGGAGAGAGAACTCAGGGGCCGGCGGGACTGGCCAGGGCGGCGGCCCTGCCGTCGCCAGCCTGAGACTGGCCGGACGGAGGCCGGGCGAAGCCCACCGGCCACCGCCGGTGTCGTCGCAGCACAAACAGCGAGAGCGGAGACAGACCGCGGAAAACAGGGGAGAGGCGGGCGGAGCGGCCGTGGGGCCGGGACAGCGGCCCCCCTGCCGTCGCACGGCCAGGGCGGAGCCGGTGCGGCGGTCCCAAGGCCCACCGGCGGCCGGCGGCGGCTGGGAGAGAGAGACGCCGGAGAAGGGGCGGAGGAAAACACTGTTCCCACATCCAGAACCATCTGGATCGGGCCGAGCCCGATCCCGTTTTCCTCCTTTTTTTTTCTTTTTTTTTCCAATCGTATCCCCATCGCGCGTTAACTCATATGTTACGCGTTATAAGTCTAACACTCGCGCCAAAAGTGCGCCCAATATTCGCACCGAAAGTGCGCCCAACACTCGCGCTGAAAGTGCGCAACGAGACCCGTGGCCCACGACTAAGCCCTACGGGTAAAAATACAGCAGAAAAACATAGAAATACAAATACGCTGAAACGTCATATTTTCCTGCCAAAAATATCCAGAAAAATAGCAGGAAAATCCCAGAAAATCGTAGAAAAATCAGGGACGTTACATTCTTCCCTCCTTGGAAAAATTTCGTCCCCGAAATTTCACGATCAACTTACAACGTAGAGCTGAAATAACAAACACCTCGGGGTAAATCTCTCTCATATCCGCCTGAACATCGCAAGTCTCCAACTTGGGAGTGCAATATTTGCCACAAACTCTTTGCCACAAAAATGATCTTTGTCATCCACAACGTACCTTGTCCATCAATGGATCTGACTGATATGCTGGCAACTCAACTAGAGATCACTTTGCCACCAATTAGCATAACTCTCTTAAGAGCTTTAGAGCTAACTGAAATCCTTACCTGACTAACTTCAACTTGTCTGCACAGTGCCAGACAATTCACATTTGAGCATCTGCAGCTCACTTACTTCAGCCCAACATATCGGCGAACAAACTTCCCTTTCATACTAGACCTCATAAGGTCAACCAATTGCCAAAGTGAGTAGTTATCATAAACAAACTCAAAACAATGGCAAGTGCCGCTCCAAAGGCCATGCAAAATTCTTCTGGACCAACCATTGGTCAAAAGAAGAAAATCACATCTTCATCAATCGGTCCCCACTGACCTGAATGGTGCAGTGCCTCATCTGTGCACGAGGAAACTTACAACAAAATCCATCACATCACAACACCTGCAACAGGGTGTTGGCGAGTCCAAAAGATACCATCCAGAACTCGTAATCATCATACTGAGTTCACGAGGCTGTCTTAGGAATAACCTCAGCACAAACCCTAAGCAGGTGAAAGTCAGACCTCAAATCAAATCTGAAACATCTTGTTTCACAATAACTGACTAAAAAGGTCATCCAACCTGAACAAGAGACTTATTCTCACCAGTCCCCCAGATAAACATATAACGTCAATGAATAAAAGTAGGGTACAACCTACCTCTTCATCGACAAAAAATCCAACTTACCCTCAAGACCATACTCTTGGTCCAACAATCCTCTTAGCCATAAGTTCCGTCAACTCATCATTGAGTTTAATCCACTCTAGCCGGTCATCCCGCACTATGCCCTAGAGGTACAAAGTGCATTAAGCACTAACTCAACAAACTCCACCATTCACTTAGGCAAAAATCCCGTAGATCATCGGGGAATGTGTCAGGAAAATCCCTGACAATGTCTAGCTCTACTAGACAAAAACCTGAGACAACTTCTCAAACAACCCACCAAAAGGCATTTGCAACCTTCAGTTGCAGATCGCCTGATCTTAACGGTTCACCCAAAGCATAGGGTTGACTGTTTTCAAACACCCTGGATACAACATTCAAACCTTTAGGGCACACAAACCTCACTTGTTCATACGATGGTCTACCACTACTCTCTGAGTGGCCAACCAACTAACAAATCCATACCGAACTCACACCCTCATTCTCAAAATCTTAAGCAATAACTACTACACTCATTAGTGTCAAAGTAGTTAGCTCAAGGCCATCCACAATCTTGGAGGCTTGAAACTCATCCTTTAAACCACTCCTTATCACGAATCTCCGAAAGGAGGTGAAAAGAGTCTCAAACTCTACCACTTACATACTCATTTGCCTCTAGCAAAAGGGATATCAAATCCTTTCGACAACAAAGGTCACAGAAATGTACTCCAACTAGGTCATAAGCTGACCAATTAGGAATCGTACATCTGATAGATTTTTCTAATCAGAACGGCCATAACCACTTTCCGATCATTCGGAGTCTGCAAAACCTCAAAGAGGTGCTTCGTACTCTGAAATCAAACACTAGCAACATCTAACTCTCTGAATAGCCATTAAATGTGCTAGCCAACCTTTCAAAAACTCAACATTAACAAAAATAGCCAATGGCTCTTCTTAGCCAATAAACGTGCAATCCAGCCGACCAAATCTCTTAGCGGCTAAGGCACTTCGGCTCAACTCTGCCCAACGGCAGAAACAAACGGAATTAAGGGAAAACATTCACCTTGACCCGTTCCAAAACCAAATCTCACTTACTCTTACATGCCACGACTCTGGACTTTCGACTGTTATGGACTTGTAGTCAGATTGCCTGGGCTCCGATACCAACTGTAACGCCCGAGATTTTTCATCCCTTTTTCTTAAAACTCATAGAAATTTTTTTTTCCAATCGTATCCCCATCGCGCGTTAACTCATATGTTACACGTTATAAGTCTAACACTCGCGCCAAAAGTGCGCCCAATATTCACACCGAAAGTGCGCCCAACACTCGCGCTGAAAGTGCGCAACGAGACCCGTGGCCCACGACTAAGCCCTACAGGTAAAAATACAGCAGAAAAACATAGAAATACAAATACGCTGAAACGTCATATTTTCCTGCCAAAAATATCCAGAAAAATAGTAGGAAAATCCCAGAAAATCATAGAAAAATCAGGGACGTTACACACATACTCTTACATCCAACATACTTACAACCAACAAGCATGTCACGTGCATTTCAACATACCATATAATCATGCTTACATGCATATCATGCAATCGGATCGTTACTTAACATCCAAAGCATGGAATCATACAATCCTAGCATGCTGCTACTCATTCAAAGCATGCTATCATGAAATTACGAGTTCAAAGCTCCCCTACCTCGTAATCATGACGTTCGATGGCGAGCACACGACGGTGGTGGCGTCGGTGGCAGAATTGGTGGTCAAAACCGTTGCTTGGCTGAGAGAGATGTTGTCCCGAGGATTTTAGGAAGCACCGGAACTAGTCAAGGCCAAACGGGGTGTCATAAATCAATGCGGCAAAACTCGTGATCCACGGCGGCACACTAGGGCAGCCGGGAGAAATATCATGCCAACATATGTGGCGGTGCGACCAGAAGTCGATGGTGTACTCACTGAAGATGGGCCGGTGGCCAAGACGTACTTGGCCGGCCACAAGACATCGAAATTGGCCATGGATAGCACCCAACTGCGACGATTTCAGTCAACAAAGGCCCACATAAGGGCGGAGAGCGTGGGGCAACGCTCGAGGATAGAGGAGAGGTGGAGGAGGGCTATGTGTCAACCTTTACTCGGTGGCAAAGCCAACTGATGGTCAGGCGGTGCGAATGCAGCGCCTAAACCCAAAAGCACACGCATGGCCACATGCACACGTGACCCAAAGGGGCGGGGGAGAGGGCTGAAAGGGGGCGACCCAAGGCCCACAAAAGCCAACAGGGCTAAGGCCCTAGCTATGGCCAAACTAAACGGTGACGTCGCCGATAGCCACCCACAACCAAAACCCATGGTGCGGGCGGCTGTGCATCTCGCATGGTATAGGGCAATGACAAGCGGCCCATTTCGAGCAGAACAATAATCGGGCCAAGTGGGGCTGACCCTCACTGGCGCCGAGCCGGAGCAAAGCCCACGATGGCCAGATGGCACACAACTCGCCAATAGCAATGACCAGAGACGCACCCAAAGTGTCTAATCGGGCGGAGCATGGCAATAGGGGCAAGGCGGAGTTGGAAACAGCAAACCCCTACTGACACCGGGTCGAGGTAGGCTGAACGGAGTCCTACCGGTGGCCGAACGACAACCAAAAACCCACCGGCGTCAAAATAATGCCACTGACAGTGAGAATGTGAATAAAACTAGACCAAAGTGCCGGTAGCTCACCACGGAGCGAAGAGGTCATGGCGGCAGTCATAGCCGGTACCTATGGACTCATGGTGGTGAGGCAAAGTGGATCCTGATAAGAATCGATGGAATCCGACATCGGAGGAGGGAGAATGGAGCGACCAACAATGGGCTCGGGTTTCTCCAAAATCTTACTAGACGTGAAAAAAAACTTCTGGAAGTCGAGTTGTGGAATTCGTGAAATGGATTTCATATATATAGTTTATCTTTTTAATTTTTACATTCATATCCCTAATACACATTTACCTCCCGGTTACATGTCGTACCTCTAAAATTTGTACCGTAAGCGCGCAGCGAGGCCCGCGGCCTGCGACTAAACCCCACACCCGACTCTACGGGTATAAATATGGGGTATGAACATATAAATATAAATACGCCGTAGCGTCACATTTTCCCACTGAAAATGACAAAAAAAATAGCAAAAAAATCACAGAAAATTGTAGAAAAATCAGGGACCTTACAAAGCAACACCAGAATTCAAGGACCATGTTTGGAGGCAAATGCAGTCATGAAGAATTAATGTATATTTTTTCTATTTCAGGGGCTTATAACTTCTAACTTGTACAATTCTTTTTTTTAAAGGACTGTATAAGAACTTTGGACTATATTTTTAATTGTGGTGTGTGGTGATGGAACCTTTGGCCGAGTCCTAAAAGCCTGATGACAAAATTAACATTAATGCCCTTGTCAATTTTGTATATGGATATTTTTATAATTCTTTGATAATTAATTGTATTCATTTTGTTCTTTGAAAAGGTGATTAGCACAAATTCAGTTCCCACGTATGTTGAGATGATTTAGGAGTGTCCAAAGCATCCTAAGTTAGTTGTCAATGTGTGAATCATATAGAATGCTACCAAGGGGTGCATAGATTTACATACATAAAAATATTGTATTGTCATCAAATTTTGATTATGTGACAAAAATTGTCATCCGGCCCCAAAATTTGACATGAGACAAAATAAATATTTGCCATGGGTTTAAATGCATATGAGTATTATAGGCCACTGGATGTAAATCCGACGGCCCATAGAGCCTGGGCTGACGTAGGCGTATATGAGCCCAGGCTCATATGGCTCATATAAACAGGACTCTATATATAATTAGTGACACTTATTTATGTGTATCAGAATCTTGACAGTGACATTTTTCATAAAACGTTATTATTTTGGCGATGTTAAGATTGGAAATTGGAATGTCGCTATAAATTCAGCTTTTGCTAAAATGCTTTGGCGAAGTAAATATAAAGCATCACAATTAGGTTTTTGTGACAAAAATATAGTGTCTTAAATGTTCATTTGTGACACAAAAAAGTACCACAGATAACCATTATTAGTTAGGCTTTTTCATAAGTGTCACGAATAACCATTATTGGCGAGGCTTTTTCATACGCAACGTAAATGGTAGTAGCAACAAGACTTTTTACCTAATAGTTATTAGAGACACTTTTATGACTATTAGTAACACTTAAAAGCGTTATGAATATTCTCTTTTGTTGTAGTGTTAATTACAAATTAGAGGCACTATATCTTTCTAGGCTTGTTCGGCATCAAATGAACATTTAGGCGACTGTCTTCCTTGGCATGCTAGACTTCTTTCATACCCATATGATGTGTCTTTGTCAGTTACTTTCTAGCTTTACCAAATTAAGTTAGTCACCTTCCTCTTCTGTTTTTGCTTTCAAACATGTAGCTAATTTGTCTTAATACTCACTGATTAAAATAACCTTGTGCTTTAGAGCTCCATGAAATTACAAAGGTTGTACCTGTGCACCAATCTCCTAAAGCATAGGGTAAGGAAAGTTGTCAAAATTAGGTAAGAAAAAAGTTCTTGTTTATTTTTTTGGTAACTTTATTTAGAAAAAAAATTTCAACTTAATTTTCATATTTTTACTTTAATTATTCATCTATACAATTGTAGGAGGAAATTAGTGGGGCCACTATGGTTGGGACTTGGGAAACGTTTTTCATGCTCCTTGCTCATTGTGAGCCGAGCATAAGGAATACTTGTAGAGCATCCATGTTCGAGATCAATGGCGCACATTAGTGTTAGTAATATTTACACTAACGTGCGCTAATGTGTGCGACATCGATTTTTAAAATAGACGCTTCACATGCGTTTTTTATACTCGACTCATTGTGAGGGCGGAACATAAAAAATGCTTCTCTATGGTTGCCATGGGCACGAGGATGCTTGGGTTGACGACAACTATTTCTAGCTACTACTAGACATTTTCAGCCATTGGAAAAAGAGGAGGGGGAGGTGTTACTATGCTGAGTTTTTTAAATAAATCTTTTTAAAAAATAATTCTCCCTACGTCTTATATTAATAGTTATATTTTAAAAAATAATAAATTTTATTAAATAGTAAAACCTATATATAAGCGAATGAAAAATAGGCTTATATGATATTTTTTAAAATATCTAACCATTTAAATAAAATAAATAAAACTATTAATATAAAATAAAGGGAAAATTATTTAAATAATAATTAAAAAATTATTTACCAAATTAACCCACTTTGGGAAATATTTTCTAAAGTGGTGTTACTTTTTGCCACGTAGGCGCCTAATGGCTCTTTTTTTAAAAAAAATTTATATGATTTCATCCTTTAAATGAAGGACGAAATCAAGTTTAAGATGATTTCGTCCTTTAAATGACGAAATCGGTTTATAACAGTTAACCTGATTTTGTTACACTACTTAACGATTTTTGCTCGGGGCCGCAGTCAAAACAGATTTTGTCCTTTAAGGACGAAATCATCTTCTTTTATTCCCGACGCCTCTGCGTCCGATCTGCTTCAATGAGTGTTCTTTCATGCTTTAGAAGGATGTCTTCCACCTCTAGTTCCCATCGTCCACCCTGCCACTGTAGCTGCCGGTCGTTGTATTTGAGTACCGCCGACCAGATCCTGTCCTCCGCTAGCCATGCAAAGTTTAAGTTTCATATTCGGCGATTCCGGGAATTTCACTTGCTTACAGGGGGTTAGTTAATTAGGATTTGAAAATAAAATGCTAGTATTTTAAAATTTCTGGTTAGTCATTTTGAATTGACTAAACAATTGATTCCTATATTTAAAATATAGCATTGGTTAAAAATCTTAGGATTGTGACTTAGAAGGATTTTGCTGGAAAACACACACTAGAAAATGGAGGTTGCCAAATGCACTCGTCCAGAGGCCACCATTCTCACTGTGCTTGGAGCATGGAAGGCCATATCGGTCGATACCGATATAGTACAGGGGGCGATACGCCCCCCACACGTATCTTTGATACGTACAGGTTGTATTGGGCGTACAATATTGATACAGCTGATACGTATCAATACTCTAATATTTTATTTTTTTTATTTTAAAAAATATTTTTTTCAATTTTTTTCTTAAAAATAAAAATATAATTCCAATTCAACCTCTTCTAATGACTATGTTTTTATTATATTAAAAATATTTTAAAAAATTTATATGAGATCAATATAAGTGCTCATTAAATATAGTGCTCCACAATTATGCATTTACTTAAACATCTACCTTATGAGTTTCTCAATAATATTCATAGGACTCATTAAATATCTTATTTAATTTTAAAATAAATTAATTTTAGAACACTTAATATAGGGGCAGAGGGAAAAATAGTTTGTAGAGGACAGAGGGAGTAAAATGTATGGTTCTAAAATGAAATAATTTTAGAGCACTCGTATCAGTTGATACGACCTTCTGTTATATTATCATGCTTTAAATGAAGTATTATAATAATATATTATTATTTATAATATATTTTTTGTATGTTAAAGGGTTTATGACCGTTTCGGCGCGTACCAAGTATATCATCGATGCGTACCAAGCATATCATCGGTGTATACCTGTATTCATAATCATCGATACTATCATCCATATTAATACTGCCTTCCATGGCTAGGTGGATGCTGCCATTTTCATGCGGCGACTAGAGCTTGGCTGAAGCCACCATCCTTACCGGAGAAACCATCGTGGCTAGGAAACGTCTCCTCTCACCTTCTAACCACCGCTGCCTTCCGTTCTTTGTTTTGATTTTTTTCCTCCACATACCCTATTGCCTACTCCGCTCATGGCCACCTCTCGCATTTTTTCAAATTGTGGATTAGTCAAATTTTAAAATTGTAGATAAAAAAATTTTAGGAGTTAATTATTTTAAAATCAACAGCTCAATTCCGAGATTCTACTAATACAAGATTTGGGTATCCAAATATTTTAAATTTTGGCAGTTCAAATCCAAGAATTTGGATTATGTTCTAAAATCTCATATTTTAGAATTTTGATTGACTAACCCCTTGTAATTTAAGTTTAGGGATTTGGTTGATTGGGCATTTAGATCTTTTAAAGGTATTTTTTTCTTTTTTAATAAATTATTTGTTCATTTAGATTTGTTGGCTAATTGTCTTGGAGTGTGTTTACTATGATGAGGAACTAGCTATGTAAGATTTTTTATCATTCGAAATATTTAAAATTGGACTAAAATTGAACTAGTCGTATGCCTTTGTTCTTGAAATACCAATTATAAATAAACATGAACATGGATAAATATGATAAAATGTTGTTTTAAAATTCGTAATCTATAGAATTATTGGTCCTTTTAATTTTCATTTTTTATATATCTAGAATGGTTGTTTTTTCCATAGTTTTTCTTTATTTTTTTAACAAACTTTTGTCAATAGTGATTAGTTTACTTCTATTTACATATTTATTTTAGCTCAACTTATATCTTCATTTGGTACTTGACCTTAGATTGGTACCTCATATGAGATGTTGTCGTCTAGGTGGTGAATGTTTGAAAAATATATATTCCAGGTGGAAAATGGTTGTTTTGACCATAGCTTATCTTATGTTATGTTAAGTAAAGTAGTTATTTTGAGTCAATTGTTTAATCCAATATTAATGTAATTTATTATTTATGAATTAAGTAAAGATGACAGAAAAAATGGATAATTTTTTACTTAACTACAATGGATGATGTAAGTAGCTAATAAGGTTGGGTGGGATCAAAGAAGATAAAAAATTATTATAAAATATAATATTTCAGCATATAGTTCGAGAATAATACTTAATTTTACCATTACAAAAGACAAAAAAGGACAAAATTATATAATTTTTTTTATAAAAAAAACCATGAAGGCTAGTGGCTTGGCAAATTTTTGTGTGACAAAAAGTAACACTATTTTAAAAAATATTTTCTAAAGTACATTAATTTGATAAATATTTTTTTAATTATTATTTAAATAATTTTTTTTAAAATAAAATTTTATGTTAGAAAGGAGACGGATGAAAGGAACAAAATTTTTCGGAAGCCGAAGGTACGTAATTAAAGCCAAAACTAGGTAAACAATACTCATTTACATAGCGCTCTGAAGTTTTCTTTCCAGCTATTGGTCACATGCGATAGGGCCTTAAAGGAGGACCCATCGGGTTCCATTGCGTTAGCCGCGTTGTCCCTCAGCTCCGTCATCCTGCTCCTCAGCCTCCTCCCCTCCTCCCCCTCCATCAGGGCCTTCACCACCCTAGCCACCTCCTGTCTCTCCACCATCCCCCTCTCGTTGCCCTTTGCCCTGATCGCCGTCTTTATCTCCGCCAGCATCGCCGCGTTCATCTTCTGCTCTGCGTACAGCGGCCAGGCGATCAGCGGCACCCCCTTCACGATACTCTCCAGAGTCGAGTTCCACCCGCAGTGTGTCAGGAAGCCCCCAGTGGACTTATGGCCCAACACCTGTATCTGAGGCGCCCATGACGGCACCACCAGGCCCGTCCCTTTGGTCCGGTTCAAGAACCCTTCGGGCAGGTAGCCTAGCGGATCACGCTGGCTCTGGGCCGTGAAGAAGCTGGCGTTGGTCTCCTGCTCGCTGGGGCTCCGCACCACCCACAGGAACCTCTGCTCGCTCAGCTCCAGTCCCAGCGCCAGCTCCGTCATCAGCTCCTTCGAGAGGGTTCCGCCGCTGCCGAAGGAGACGTACAGCACCGACCCGATGGGCTGCTTGTCCAGCCACTTGATGCATTCGGAGCCGCCCCCGTCAAAACCAGACTGGATAAGAGGACCCACCGGGTAGACCGAGAGGAACTCCGGCTCCATGGATTTGAGGCCACTGATCGGACCTGGCTCCAGGTCTGCGAAGCTGTTGACGAATATTCCATCGGCTTCCTTGTAGCGCCTGCTCAGGCGGAGCATCCACTGGTACGACTCGTCCTTCCGGTCCTGGAAAGAGTCCATCAGGTCCGACCCCTTGAAATCAACGCAGCCCGGGACGCGGATCGGGCCCGGCAAGTCCCGGTACTCAGCCGTCGTGGCCTTGTCCAGAGCTGGGAGGTGGAGGAGCAAGGATAGCACGGTGCAGTTGGAAGTGTAGAAGATGTAGGGCCGGACACCGAGCTCTCGGGCCACGTCGAAGGCCGAAGTGCCGAATGGATCGACCACGAGTGCGGCGACCCGGGCGGCGGAAAGAGCATGGCGGAGGGCGGGGAGGGAGCGGACGACAGTGATGCAGATGATGGTCTCAATCTTGGACCCGGGGGGGACGTCGTCGAGCTGGGCAGTGGTGAGCTGCATGGAGCGGATGTGTTCCGGGAGGGTGTCGACGTAGGCCTGCTGGGCCTTGGAGGGTGAGCCGGACGAGAGGGTGATGAAGGTAACCGAGAAGCCATGATGCTGCGCCAGCCGCTTGGCGAACTGGGCGAGCGGGATCAGGTGGCCCATGCCGGGGCTGGGCATCACTGCGACATGCGGGCGTTGGATCTCCTCCTCCATGGTCGTTGCTAGCGTCTGCTTCCCTTCTTCTTCTTTGCGTTGAGTGAGCAAAAGCGATAAAAAACAGAAGCCTATTTATACAGGGAAATGAAACATTTTTCTCATGGAATCATATACAAGGTTCCTATACTTTTGATTTTGGCCCGACGAATTAGGAGAGTGGTTATAGGCCAGCCAATGGAGATGACTCATGCTGACGCCGTGATTGAGGGGATTGCTGGACGGCAAACGGAGTATTTGTTCACGACGAAAGCGTTTTTTATGCGCAGCAAAGACAGTTAGCCAAACGTAAGGAGGACGGAATGTTGTCGAGGCATTTATTTTCAAGATCGACGGCCTATATATTAGAAATATATTTTAGAATTCTATATTTTAATATAAATAATATATATGTTAATATATGTACCATCGATCTTAACCTCTCTTTTGTGCTCGGCTCACAACGATTCGAACATGAAAAATACTTCCGTAAAGTAAAAAGCGAAGAGGGAAAATTTATTCAGCCCAACTGTTTTATTGTTTACATGGTAGGGGACACATCTTTTAAATATTTAACAAGTTTAGACAAATTGTACATATTACAAGTAAGTAAATTGAAAATATAAATATAAATTTATATATTAAAATATAAATAAATATATGCATGGCCACATGATAGAATAATTTCACTTAGATACCTTCTCGCGAAGAGGGACGAGAGTGGTGGTCACGGCTATCCTCGAGCGATTAGGCAAGAGAAAGTATTCCGTGGAACCGCTCTACCACGTGGGTGTACATACCTCAATTTATATTTAAATACATAAACTAAAATATGTGCCTCATCTTACTAACTTATAAATACATATAAATTAGTTAAATTTGTCACCCACCATTAAGAAGGGTACCGATACAAAGTTACTCCAATGTCTTAAATAATTGATTGGAATGAAACATATAACGTGACAGGTTTCCGTAACTTCATTGGGCTCCGGACATAGACATGGCCCCGGGCACAACTTAAAGGGCACTTATTCATAAAAAATTATCTCCTTATATACCCAGAGCCCCATGTAAGTTGTTCATGGATCTCGTTATCGAAAATATTTTTCCATTTCGCGGTGTGGTTGCGGTGATGGTCTCTAAACATGCCATAAAAAAGATTTTAAGAAAATGTATTTTATCATTTTTTGGTAGAAGTGAATGCACTTGTTGTACTCAGTAGTCTTATTACCATAGAGCTTCAAGTTTATCGATGTCTATCAATAAGAGTTTAAAAATAATATTTTAAATGTATAAGGGGTAGCTTAGGACTTATATAAAAAATCTTTGCCTCTTATTATTTTAATAATAGTATTATAGATTATTTATCATTGTCATTGTTGATGTATTTTCTCCAATTCATATTAATAGTTTTATTTTAAAAATAATAATATTTATAAAATAGTGAGAAGAATAAAAAATATTTTTTAAAATATTATTTTAATACTTGACCACTTAAATTTAAGGAAGAATTTTCTATTGTCCTTACTTATAGGGATCCAAGCATAAGGTACATATGAGAGTCGTGCATCCAAAAAAATCAATGGTGTATGCACCAACACACAATTAGCATTAGGGCTCTGATGCCAACGTGCACTAACGTGTGCGTTGTACGACTCTCATGTGTTCCTTACACTTGGTTCTCTTAGTAAGGATGAAAAATGCTTCATAAATTAACCCATAGAGCCATTAATATTGCACAAATTTTTTTCTAAATGGAACTATTAATATGTGATAGAGGGACTATATATAATTGAGCATCATTAATGCGTTACAATAAAATTTTAAACTTTGTATACTCCTTCCTTCCCATATTAATAGGTACATTGGGGAAAATAGTAATTTTTATTGAATGTTGAAACTCACATCTAAGAAAAGGAAAAATAAATTATAATACTCTTCTTTTAAGTATCCAACTACTTAAATTTAATAATTGGAGTTGTTATTATGGAATAAACTTTTTTTACCAAATAGAGCTATTAATTTAGGACAGAGGGGGTACATAAATATTTTTTTTTCTATTTTTCACAATTGAGATCATTTGAAAAAAGAAAATGAGGTCATAAAAGTTTTACTACTTTTTCTCAACATTAGGCCCACATGGATCGATTTACCAAAGTTCAGGTTATTGTGAAAAGAATTCTAATTTTTCAATGTTTTTTGTAAGAATTCTCAATTTTTAGCTTTGTATTTTTTTACTTTTTTATCCTCACCCTTATGTCTTCTTCCATATGATCCCTTACCCTCATAATGTCATCTATATAACTCCCAAGGAACAATTCTTTAGCCTATTTTCATGTCCTCTCTACAAAAATCAGACCTCTACCTCCTCAACGGAGTCGATGGTGGTAGCACTAGGGCTACAAACGGGCCAGGCCTTGATGGGCCAGGGTAGGCCCAGGCCCGGCCCCAAAAAAAATCAAAGCCCAGCCCAAGCCCATAGCTAATCCAAAATTTTGGCCCCACCCAAAATTTAGACGGACTATCGGGCCAATAGAGATGCGATATAAAAAAAAATATACTTCATTTCTAAGATGATAAATCCATATCTTGAGCTATATTTCCGGTCTATATACAATTATATATACCCACAAAATATTATTTCATCATCTTTACTAAAAATTTCGCTTTCAACACCTCACAGGAAAACCCACTCACTAAAACTAATAGAACCAATACAAGAACTAACATATTAGATAACAAAACAAATATAGGAATTAACAGAGTCAAATTAAATATTACTATAAGAGAACAAATTAGATAGAACCAATACATGAACTAACATGGACAAATTAAATATTATTACAAGTGAACAAATTAGATGACAAAACAAATACAAGAACCAATAGTGAACTTAACGGAACAAAGATACAAACTAACAGAGGCAAAGAGATCAAATTCGGCAACAGAACGAATTAAGTAACATAACAAATTAGATAACATAACAAATATAGGAACTAATAGAGAAATTAACATAACAAAGATACAAACTAACAAAGGCAAAGAGAACAAATTCAGTAACAAAATAAATTAGGTGATATAACGAATTAAATAACAGAACAAATTAGATGATAGAACTAAAATAAACAAATTTAAGAAGAGAACTAGAGCACTCGTGAAATGGTGAGCAGCGGTCTTCTGTCGGTTCGACAGAAGATTTTCTCAATGGGCAAAATGGAGAGTGACAGTGCTACGGAAGTTTTCCTCAATGGGAGAAATGGAGAGTGACAGTCCAATGGAAGTATTTCTTAGAGGGCGAAATGGAGAGCAACAGTCTGACGGAAGATTTTCTCAGAGGGCAAAATGGAGAGCTATGATCTGATGAAAGATTTTCTCTGAGGGTGAAATGGAGAGTAGCAGTCATAAGTGTTTTACTCAGCGAGCGAAATGGAGAGCAGTGTGGCGGAAGAAGCAGGCGAAATGGATAACAGTGTGGTGGAAGAAGCATAAGTGCATAACCCTAAAATTTTCTATGATGGCAACACCAAACTGACTACTGACCACAGCCGCATGATTTGTTTTTAAGTATTTTTGGCCCATGCTCGAGCCCGACCCAAAATTTTACAAATCATAAAATTTAAAGCCCGGCCCGATTTATACATTAAATTTTATAGCCCAAATGTATAAAATTTTGAGCTGAGCCAAGGCGGGCTTCGTGCCCAGCCATGTTTCTTGCAGCCTTAGGTGGCACTTCTATACTCTATCCCTCAGCCTCCTCTTCTATGGTCATATGGTCATATTTTTCTAGATCTCTCCCTTTCTCTGGATGATACTATTCTTTATTATCAAATCCTTCGCTCTTCTTCTCATTAGCACTCAGTAGAAGGTGATTCAGCACCAATACCAATAGCCCCGTCTCCTTCAGCTTTTCTGACTCCGACGACAACAACTGCGAAAACCTGAGAAAAAAACATATTGACCTATCAAAGCTTTAATATTTTTTGATTTTTTTTCAAATCATTTGAACAGTTAGGTTAGAATTTTTTGATGTTTTGGTCAAAGTTATTTTTTTTAAAAAAAACTGATCTCAAGACTTAAAATTTTGAGATAAAACCTCACCATGTAAACTTTTTTATTTTGATATTGTTATCAAAATGTTTGATCAATGGGTTAAAATATTTTGATTATTTTGCTAAAAGGTTTTCTTTTAAAAAAATCAATTACAAAAAATAATTTTATGAGACAAAACCTCTTTGTCTGATTTTTTTATTTTGATGTTTCTATTAAAATGACCCAAGAAATAATAGTATCAAAACATTTTGACAATGATGTTAAGTAGTTTTCACAATTGTGCCAAAACAATTTAACAACAGTGTAACATTTTGAAAATGGTATTTGAGATGTATATGAAGAGGGACAAGCGGAGGAGGGGAAGGAGCTGTTGGAGAAGATGAAGGACATGGACTTTCTGTTGAATTAATGAGAAGGCCCGGAGGGAGCAACTCAAAACATAATTCTAATTTTATAACACAAAAATAAAATAGAATGGTTAGCTATTTATATAAATTAACTCTTTGTCTAAATTCAATTACTTTTTTAAAGTGGTAGCCTTATGCCAAATCTTGTTTGTTTTGTTCATTTTCTTATTTCAAAAGCAATAATAAAAGTCTCATTAGACATTCTAGCATTCAAATAAGACATCTTGATATTTGAATACTAGTAAAACAACACATAGTATCAATAATTAAATGTCTATTGTGGCACAAGTAGATATGATTCTTATGCAGGTAGGAATCATTTTAAATTTTGTTGTTTCCTTCTGAAAAATAACTTGATTTCTACTATCAATTCCCTCATTCCTTCCATAATGTGAGCATCAAATTGAGTACTTCCTCTACTTTCATGTGTCTCCCTTAAATGACCTTCTCAAAATCTAGATTTAAATTATTGTCATGCTTCTATGCATCAATTGTCTGGACGTGTAAAATTTCCAAAAAAACCCTCCTTGCTAGCTATGAATATACCTTTTCCAATTGTTAGAGGATAAAAAGTCAGATCAAGGGAATGGAATCCATTTGATAGTGTTGCATGTCAAAAGAAAAAGTCCAAGATGAGCTTACAAGTATACAAATGAAATGACCAACTATACGACTGGTGGTTCCTTCTCAAATGTTGATAAATAATGGATAGTAATATTCCCAAAATAAAAACACCCACAAAATCTCACACAAGTGTTTTGATTGGACTTCACAAGTGGGCCCTATACAAAGTTTATATGGGTTCATTTATTTAGTCCAATCAAAACTCATGTGTGAGTTTTTTATCAGTACTATTGATGTGAAATTATCATTTTCCATAAATAACTTATACAAGTTTCTCTAATCCAATACCATATTCACGTAAAAGAGTCAAAACACTTACAAAAACATTTCTCATTCGCAATAGAAGGCCATGAGTTCTCATTCTCAATAGAAGGCCATGAGACTTGAAGTATCCTAGAATGGTAGTCTAGTGATGATTTTACAATAGTGACATGCATGGTAGATGAAGATGAAGATAAGTGTTTTTTAACAAATTGTCAGTTGAATGGCCTGCAACCCATTCGAATGCCCTAGCTATTCGAACAACCTGTTAGTCTTTTCGAACACTCAGAACAGTCCACTTTTTGGTTCGTCTTCAACCTCTCGAAATTTGAACTAAAAATATTCTAAAATTTTATATAAATTAAAAAATAATCATAAAACATTATATAATCAAAATCTAAGCCTAGAATATGATGGATCTAATCATTTTCATGCTTAATCATACCAAAATAACCATAAATTACATATTTTTAATAAATCACCATTAAACATTAAAATGAAGCAAGAACTCAAATAAACTTATAATCATACATTCTATTAAAGAAAAATCACTCAAGGTAAAAAAACTATTACTTCTAACAAGCCTTTGAATCCCTTAAATGATCTTTAACCTCAAGAAGTCCTACCCAAAAATTAGGGGTTTAGTTAAACTTAATTAAAATTAGCTAATAGTCTCAAATAAACTTGGAAAAAGATAGATCTAAGACATCCTTGGGTGTAAAAAATCACCTTATTAGGGTTCTAATTGAAATGAAAACTATGATTTTGATAGAAGAAAATTAAAAATCAAAATAGGAGAAATGAAGATAGAGGTAATTAAGACAAAAATTGAAAGATTAAGGGTGATTAAGGAAACAAAATTTACCTTAATTAAGGTTTCTCCTTAGGAAAATGAGAGTAAAGAAAGCCTCCCTCCTAAACACAGCCCTTCCCCATTTGGCAAATGACTAGGGTTTTTCTTTATATAATAAGGGTTTTGGGCTAGAAATATGAACTATTGGGCTAAAAAATAAGTAAAACACCCCAAGTCAATTAAGGGTATTTTTTACTCAAAAGTAAATTTAATCATACCACAACCCACTTAAACAAATCAGTAAAAGGATAGTGGCCAAAATAGGTTACAAGTCATCCCACAGATACGTGGGTCTCACGGAGGGGCCCGCTCCATTGACTAAGGAAAAAAATAACAAGAAAATGCCTATAAATAAGTAAAATTTTGGGTAAATCAAGCTTGATACTAATGCTCATAAAAATTAAATTAAACCTTAAAAAATTGACAATTAAACTAACCCATAACCCCAAAAATCGAATCAAACCAGTAAACTATAAAATTCACACAATTAAAGAAAAGAAATTTAAAGATCTTACATGATTGTACATTACCTCTAGAGGATTTTTATGGCTCCTATCAAAATTTTCCAACCAATACATTTTCAATGTGCTTATGATGTGATGCTAACAGGAGTGGTGCCCCTTGTAACTTACTGATGTTCGGCTTATTTGTAGGACTTTTAAAAGCAATTTGCATTAATTTAGAGGGGGGTTTTCCTATACTCATACCTCTTTCTCATTTGTATCAGATAAATTATAAAGAGGAAATTTAAGTAGTATTTTGGAAGGCTGCAAGGTCTATAGAAAAATTGTAATGGTGGCAAAATACAATTTGATTTAGATGCCGGAATAGAACACTTTCAAAATTTTAAACTTGACAAGAATTGGATAAGTTTTCTTGAGTATATGCCATTGCAATCTACCTTCTTAGTGAGCATTCTTCTCCTTGTATTGCTATTTTTTTTTCTCAACTCTGGCCTTCAATTTTGAAAGAAATGCAGCAACAACTACTTGGTCTAGTTCCTCACTAGCACAAATCTCTCTCTATGATTAGCTAGAAAACCATCTTCTACACCAAAACTAGTCCAAAATTTATTGGTATTGTACAATTTAATAGATAAACAATTACCATTTAATACAACCCATATTTCATCACATCCCTATGACCTTGTAATGATCATAAATATAGACATCTAGTTAAAGAAAAAGTGGAAAGAAGAGCCTAAGGGGCTGTTTGTGTATTGAATTTTTATAAGATTCTATTGATTTCGTCCCAATTACAGATCGAATTATGGGAATTAGGTTTGTGTAGAATATAGACAGAATTAAAAATTCTACGCAGAAGTTGATTTCAAGCCGTTTCGAACCAAAATAACCTCATGAGGTGATTATGTCAATTCCAGCTCCTAGCCCCCATTTCAAAAATTACAGATTCCATTATTTTTCAATGGCTACCTCTCATAGAATTTTGAGCCTAAAAAAATGTGTCATATAGGTAGGGCCCACTTTAAAAGTTTAAAATTACGTGCCCTTGTAGGATCTTGTTTGATAGAGTTCGAATTTAGGAGCATAATAGTATAAAAAACGTGCATATCTGAGTTCGGGAGAGAGAGTTATATTAATTTAAAGTTTTAAAATTGGGTTTGACGCAATATTCAAATTTATTCTAAAAAATTCCATTACCAACCATAATTCACATTCAGCAGTGAATTTTTAAAATTAATTCCAAAATATTTCACTTTTGTTTCCAACAAAATTCAACACCTAAACAGCCCCTAAGTCACATGAACAAGAACACAAATGATTTTGTGACACAAACTGATGTGGTTGCCTATTATTTGATTTCTAAATGTTGTATACCATTTGGTTGCCTCACTTTTGGACCTTATAATTTTCATGCACGGTGAGAACCGCATTGTCCCAACAACACTCACACTTCAATCCTCTTAATTTTCTTTAACAATGGCTGATAGGGGGACTGAGTCGTGGATAGGAGGTTGTGGGCAGAGAAGAGGGGCAATGTTGGAGGGGCATTAGAGGTGGAGTAGCGGCTAGTGGTGTTGATGGTGGAGGAAGAAGAGGGAGTGGTTATGAGAAAAAAGTTTCATAAGTCATATGGAGTTGTGCAAGCAAAATTTCACAAGTTATAGTTGTTAAATGCCTAATTTTTTAAGTCATAGGGTTTAAGTACAACTTCACCATAATTCATTGGTGGGTAATTTTCCCTATTTAAAATAATTTGAGGGGCATTAAGTTTTTATAAATACACTGATCTATGATCACATTTTAATGATTTTATGGCAATTACCTTGTGTGGTTTTTAAAATTCAAGTAAGTATATGCATTTTGTATTCTTTTAGTATAGCACTATTTATATGTTGGTAGTAATAGTTCCATTTTCTTTTTTGAACAATATGTTCATTTTGATTCTTAACTATAAACTGAGAAAAGCTGATTAACTGCCTTAAGGTAAACTTTATATCTCTTGATCATATATCTAATAAAATTCAAGAATAGAAAAAATTGCTCGATTAGAATAATAGATAAAGAACCATGTGGGTCGGATCCTCCTAAGCTATTTAATTAGGGTTTTGATTATACATTCAATTAATGAATTATTAGGGAGTTTATGTAATTTTACATTAATAGTTTGATTATTAAGCTTTTAGGTGACTATTTAGGCCCATTTAGCTTTTCTATTTAATGTGAGTAGTAGCCCTAATTGTAACTAGTCAATGAATGCAATAGAATTGTGAGTTCTTCTTTGGCTCAACCCCAAAACCCTAATTATCACTCTTCTCATCAATCTAGCCTAAGCTATTGTCTTAATTCCTCCCATGCATCTAACTTCTCTTCTAAAACCCTAATTCTTTCCCCTTTTCATCTACACTTCTCTATCCTCCCTTCTCATCTATATAATTTCCTCCCATATTCACTTGTAGATTCAATGATCTATATCATTGGTATCAAAGACAACAAAAGAGTGGCAAGCCCCACTTCACAACATGATAAACCACTACAATGTCAAAGATCCCTATTTTCAAGGAGTTTTTGGTAGAAGCAAGCCTTCGCCTCAACCGAACCATCCACCAGCATGTATGGGTATTAACAAGCCAAGTATCATCAATCTTTAGAGTGTTCATTTTTCAGCTTAAGACCCAAATCAACCAAGGTGGGGATCAATCCATCCTTAACTATTATCCTAATACCACTCCTTTTGTCTAACTTCTCCTTGATCTAAATCCTTAATTCTTCTCTTCACTTATTGTATACCGTTTGGTTGCCTCACTTTGGTATCTAAATTTTTTTTATGTAAGGTGAGAACTGCATTGACCCAACAACACTTACACTTTAAACCTTTTGATTTGCCATGACAATGGCTGCTAGCGGGACTATTTTGGGGCTAGGAGGTTGTGGGCAGAGAAGAGGGGCGATCTTAGAGGGACATCAGAAGTAGAGTGGTATCATATGTTGGAGGAAAACGAGGGGAGTGGTTATTAATTGAGTATTTTTATTTTTAAAAATATAAAATCATTTTGAAAAAGAAGTTTTATAAGTCGTATGGGGTTATGTGCATACACAATTTCACAAGTTATAGTCATTAAGTGCCTATTTTTACAAGTCATAGGGGTGAACTGCCATCGTATGGGGTTATGTGCATACATAATTTCACAAGTTATAGTCATTTAGTACCTATTTTTATAAGTCATAGAGGTGAAGTGGCACTTCACCATAATTCATAGTGGTCAAGTGTAATTTACCCTATTTAAGATCATTAGAGACACATTTAGTTTTTTTATAAATAAACAAATCAATAATCACATTTTAGTGATTTTATGAAAATTTCCATGTGTGGTTTTTAAAATTCATGTACTGTATATGCATTTTGTATTTTTTTAGAATACCACTCTTATATGTTGTAGTAATAGTTCCATTTTTTTGACAATATATTTTGATTCTTACCTACCCTTAACCGAGAAAAGATGATTAACCGCCTTGAGGTAAACTTTATATATTTGGATCATATATCTAATGAAATTCAAGAATAGCAAAAATTGCATAATTAGATTAATAGAGAAAGAACCATATGAGTCGGTTCACTTATAAGTTATTTAATTAGGGATTTGATTAGTCATTTAATTAAGAAATTATTAGGGAGTTTAATGTAATTTTTTATTAATAGTTTGATTACTTGGCTATTAGGTTAGCATTTTAGGCCCATTTAGCTTCTCTATTTAATGTGAATAGTAACCCTAATTGTAACCGGTCAATGAGTATAATAGAGTTGTGAGTTCTTTGTTGACTCAATCCCTGAACTTGATTATCCCTCTTGTCTTTAAATTATAATTGTTTACTCACAAGCGCACAAATCTATAGTAGTTAAGTGGCTAAATTGAATGTCGATCCTATAAAGACTTGTAATCGAAAAACCAAAACCAAATTTAATCTAACTAAAGGAACTCTAATATAGTTAACAAATATAAAAATAATGACTTTACTAAAGTAACTAACAAAAGCAAATAAGAATTTAAAAGCAATCAAACTATCTAAATTAAATTTCTAAAGTTTTAATCTAAGAATAAGAAAGCAATGTAAAATAAATAAAATATTATTAAATAAACAAAACACTAAGGCATAGGAATCCACATTCATTAAATCATAGAAACTCATAAGTATGATCATTATTTTTTTTTTCACATTCATCTCATAATAATCTAGAATTCATTCTTCATTATTATGGAAAATATCATCATTAAGCTCTTATATACAATAGACAAATATTTTGTTCTTCCTCACTTCAAAAGATTAAAATCAAGTCATTAATTCTATCCACAATTTGTAAATCACAAATAATACCCAATTTCAATATTAAACAAGACAAAACCAATTAAGAAACTAATAAGAACCAATTTTAATAATGAGAGAAGCATGACTAAACTCATATCCAAATCAATCTCATCAACAAATAAAAGTAGAAACAATTAATATTGAATCCATCATTAAGAAAAATTAATTAAGTCTCATAATCATAAAATTCTGTAATTTAATAAAACTTCATCCAAGCCTTAGCAAAAAGGTTTAGCTACTCATTGACCAAAGAAATAATTTTTTTATTAAATAAAGTATAAAGAAGCTTACAACTTTAGAAGAAAATCTAGCAAGAATAAAAAAATTTGGGCTGCTACAGTAACCATAAACAGTACTGTGAATAGTAACCCGTATACAGTAACCCGGCTCTACTTTTCTCCCTTGCTTCACTATTAGAACTCCTTGAAGGAAGATGATGGCTGGACCATTCTCTACAGTTGGCTCTCCTCCCTAGGTCATCCCATACCTTTTTATACTATCATGAACAAGTCTCAATCAAGTACCTAAGTTTCTCTTTCCATTAATGAGAATGGGGCCCACCACTATAACATTCTTAATTGATTCACCTTCTCAATCTTATCCTTTCCTCAATTGGTCTTCTAGTTTGAGCCTTATTCTCTTGTTTCCTACTTTATTGCATTCTATCTTTGGCACTTTCTTTAATTAAGACATCATTCTTTTTATAAGTTCCTCCCTGATTTAACTCTAACTAACTTCTCTATTCCTCTTTTTGGTTCTTTCCTTATTTAAGACTTTCATTCTTTGTACTTTTTATTTTTAAGCACTTGACCATCCACTTGGTTTCAGGAAATAAATTTTCCAACTTGAATTTGTTCTTGCACAGAAACTCATCATAAATGCTCCAAAATGACAATTTTATTAATTAAGCTCATCCAAACCTATAAAATAGAATTAAACTCTAATAAGCCAATATTAATATAAAAGCAACCCCAAAATGCCTAAAATTAGGGTACATAAATGGTTATATTACATTCATATCAAATACCTACAAACCTACTTTTTTTCAGTCCTCGAGCAAAACTAAGATCAAAACAACAGAAAACAAAACTTACTCCACTTTCGCAGGAAATCTCGATTGCATTTTGCATATGCAACAAGCCTTTAAACCCCTAGCTTACACTAGTAGACAAGTTATAATCTCGTGAGGGATTACAGTGAATCTACCCACAAAATTAAAAATTAAAAAAATAAAAAAAAATAAAATTAAAACCACCAAAAATTCACAAATCAACTCCTCCAAAAAATGTGACTTCATTTAATAAAATTAATTATAAATAAGTGTAATGCTTAATACAACTTTTCTTCAAAAAAAATAATTCATTATGACAACTTCATAATGGTGGCAAGTATTCATACATATATAATAGTTTTTTTTTTAAACAGACATTGCCAAGTAATTATACAATCCCAATTTTATGAATCAGAGAACTCAATGTGTTTCATGTCAACTAAGCAATTTTAATTTAACACAAAAAATAGACATTGATATTCATTCATCTTCAAGAGATCATAATAGAGAATCATGCAAAACCTCCCTTTAAAAGTAAAATACCCTAGATCACCTGACAACTCATTCAAGATAAATTGCGTAATGTCCTACTAGAATTTTATACTCATCTCACATGACATGTATAAGGCTTACCCTCTTAAACTTTCTATATGATCCATGTAACAAGTGTTAGGCCAATGACTCCTAATCCAATTGGCTCAGGGCACTAGGTATTAAAGCACCCCTCAAGCTTAATAACTTGAACCAAATAGACTTCAAGGCTATGCATGTCATAAATTAGTTAACTCTATCTTTTAACTCAAACACCCTATGCTTAGTGAGGCACGCCAAGTCCCGGTCTATTTAATAGAGAGACTTTAATTTTTTTTATCTCTTTACAAAAAACATTTCATTCTTTCAATTTTACTCAATTTTTTTCATCTCTCTTTCTTTTTCTTGTTTTCTCTTGAGCACATTATACAATCAACCTTAATTGTGATGACAAAAAGTCCTAGAATGTTCTACAAAACAAGAATAGTCAAGCCCAAAACTCTATTATGATAACCTAAATACTATTAGATTATAGCAAAATTTTACTCTCATAAGAAAATAATTACTTAGATTCAATGATATCCATCAAGGGCCTTAATCAAGGGCTCGACTTCTCACTTCAATAAATGTCTTTCTAATTTTTAAAATAGGAGCACAATAAACAAATATGATGTAATTAGAATTCAAAATCATTAAATCCATCAAATCATATAAACATGTTTTAAATAATATGATATTATTAAATAAAGTCACATATCTTATAGAAGCATCAATGTAAATAAACAAAAACCTAAAGTAAAAAAATCTATTTTTTTTACTAAAACTAAGACACATACTTTAAATAATAAAATAAAAATATCTTTCTACACCCCCAAACCTAAAATAAATATTGTCAATGTATAAAATAAATAAATATAATGCTTAAGATAAGAAAAGAGGAAAAAGAAGAGATAATACCTTTGTTGACGTGCTCATGTACATAGCTATCAAAAGAAAAATGGTCAATAAAGCACAAACATAATCACATAAGTGTAAATCAATAATGAATCATATAAGCACACCCTAATAATAATTAGAGCAATCAACAAAGATAATAAACTGAAAACTAACTAAAAATAAAAATGCTAACTACAAAAATAAACAAAATAACTATCAAAACCTAAAATTGGGTTGCCTTGCAAGAGCACTAAGTTTACTGTCTTCAGCCAAACACACCTCCATCTCAACTCATCCAGGGTCTTTTAAAGTAATTATCTTCTCTTTATCAATTCTCCTTATCAAATCAGAGTAAGTTAAACAAATATTTAGTGGATCATCAGAATAAATGAAAGGAAAAACATCATCTACTAGACTCTTAATGTAATGCCCAGACCCGCAAACCTGACCCGGACCAGGGGTTAGTTCGGAAAACACAATCGGAGTTCCATTAAATAAGCGGAAAAATTAAAACCGACTAACCAAGAGCGCAGACTTTGAGTGCGAGAGTCATATCGTTCATCTGTGCACTGTGGAGCTTTAATGTTCCGTGATGCGTAGATCAGAACAAACCTAATTTTATAACTAATTTGGATCGGGCCAACGTTATTTTATCGTTGGTTGCCTACATACATATTGGATACCATTTTTGACGTTATTTCGATACGATCGGATCCGAACGTAGTTCTGCCTAATGGTTAATACATTTACCAGACATCAGAAAAACATATACGATAAAATACGTATACGTTATATCTGAATAATTCATTCAGAATCCAATGGAAATCTTATCAATCATCAGAGTCAAATGGAAGCCAATAAATCAGAAAAACACATCTCACGTAGGTGAGAAGAACACTAACAAAACACACATCCCACTCTATCATAGAGCAGGGCAGAACACATTACAGAGCATGTTGGATCATATCATATTTTATCCGACCATATCGGTCATATAAGATCGGAGTATGTCAAGTCACAATAGAGCAGTTCATATCACAATAGAATAAATCAAAGTAGATTAAATAGAAACATATTAGCATGTATCACGTCATAGCAAATAATATATCTTAATTAGTATATTACTAATTAAGATGTGCATTCATATAAATCATATTAAACTAGAAGGTCAGAAAAATGTACTTCCCTCCAATTCCAGAATTTGCGATGTTCGGAGTTGCTCGTTTCCTCAGGGCGTCCGCCCTTTCTGATCCGGAGATTGCAGCCAGAACCTCCTCTAACTTCGGAACACTTTGCCCTTCCTGCGCCTTTAGACGGAAGACAGAACCTCCCCTTACCCGGAGACACTTTACTTTTTCTGCACCCGTAGGCAACGGACAGAACCTCCCCTTATCCGGGGATACTTTTTCCTTCCTGTGCCCCTAGGCGATGAACAAAACCTCCCTTTGCCCAAAAACACTTTTCCCTTCCCGTGTCTATAGGCAACGGGCAGAACCTCCCTTTGGCCCAGGACGTTTCCCCTATATAGGGTTGCTAACTCAGAGAATTGACCCTTCCATTGCGTAGAACACCCTCTATTTAGCTAAGAACGCATTTTAAACAGAAGAAAACAGACACAGAATGACTCCCGAAACTCCTACGGAAAAATGATCGGAATGAGAATTTATAGTAAACTGGTGTGCGAGCGTACGGGGAAAGTCAAAATACGCATGCATGTGCCATGTGGCACAAAACCATTGGACTATGGATTTGGCCAGCGCACCTGACGCGCATGTCATGGTGTTGCACGCGGCACGTGCAGCAGCGGTGCGCGTTCGACAAGCTACGCGAGCATCGCGCGGTCCACCGTGCGATCGCGCGGGACCTGCATCGCGCAGATGGCCGTGATCGAGCATCTCGCGGCGCGGTGGCTCGGTTCCGGAGCGGCGCGGCTCGGCTCGGCTCTGATGATGTCATCTATTTCGTCTTTATTTGAATATTTTATTATTATTTCATTCAAATACAATTCCAACTTCAAAACGCGATAACTTTTTATCCCGAAGTCGGAATTGCACGATCTTGGTACCGATGGACTCGTATCAATGAGCACTTCAAAACTAGACCCCATATGGGTAGGTTATCTCACACTTTTAAAGTAGGTCCCGCCCATGTGGCACACTTCTTGAGGTCGTAACTTTCATTCCCAACCTCCGATTTGCGCGTTCTTTGATTCGTTACTACAAGCTCTACTCGGATATGGGGATTTCTCCTAATGAAACCCCCTAACACTGATATCAAATTACCCTTAACCTCCCCCGGTTAAGCATAACCGAAAGACGGGTCGTTACACTTAATCATGTCAACCTCAAAAGTATCATCGAAGTCTAATGGTTGTCTACTAGTATCAAACACATTTAATTCACATGTCAAGTTCCCAAAAGAAAGCTTCATCACTCCATTTCGACAATTGATTAGTGTATTAGATGTAGCGAGGAAAGGACGACCCAAAATAACAAGAATTTGCCCATGATTATTTTGAACAGGCTAAGTATCAATGACTACAAAGTCTACTCGAAAGTAAAATATGTCAACCTTAATCTAAACATCTTCAACAACACCTTGAGGAATTTTTACAGATCTATCAGCTAATTAAAGTGTCATTGATATGGGTTTCAACTCTCCCAATCCCAATTGCACATACACAGAATATGGTAATAAATTTACACTAGCCCCTAAATCTAACAAAGCCCGCTCAATGTGATGATCCCCTATCTTGTATGAAATTATGGGACAACTAAGATTCTTTATATTTAACAAGAAATTTGCATTGAATTATAGAGCTGACTTGCTCTATTGGGAATGCATTTTTAGGAACATTTATTTTCCTCTTTAACTGTGACTACGCCTTTTAAAATTTTAGCATAGGAGGGCACTTGTTTGATAGCATCAAGGAATAGGATGTTTATATGCACTTGCTTTAACACCTCTAAAATATCTCCAAATTGTGCATTCTTCTTAGGATTGACTAGTCTTTGAGGAAATGGGGCTTTAGGCACAAAACTCCTAACTAGGAGGCCAACTAAAATAGGTGGGGAGTCATTGAGTTCCTGCTTCTTACTTTCTAACTTTGTATTCTTAGTTCTCTCTTCTTTAGGCATTTCTACATGATTGTCAACCAGTCGCCTAGATCTAAGAGTGGTGATTGACTGGACATGCCCATGGCATTTGATGAACTTGAAACATTACTAACAACATATTGACCTTTAGGGTTGGGTATATGCTGACTGGGAAACTAGCCTTTCTCTCTCTCCCCTACATGAGTTTGAGTTTCTAGTTTACCTATGACTTGAGTGTTCATTTGACTAGAATTTTTAAGTTCTAATATGGTTGGGTTAGTAGACTACATGAATGTTTTGAGAGACTCTTCAAGTGACTATTGGTGACATGGTGGTGCAACAACTTGAGGAGCTAATTGGGGAAAAGAGGTGTAGGTGTGGTTGGGCTGCCTTAAATTAGTGGTCATCTGTTACATTGGTGGCCCTACTCCAATCATAGGAGGCTGGTTTTGCCTCCAAGAAAATTTGGGATGATTCCGCCAATTTGGATTATGTCTAAGGGAATGGACTGTCAAACGGTTTCCCATAATTATTTAGTGCATTTGCTTTCTCAACAAAACACTCAGAATAACCTAACATGGAAAGACACGTTTGAACAGTATGCATTGGACTTCCACACAGAGAACACACTTCATTTTGAATTTGGTTGGCGGAATTCATGTTTCTAGCAAGGATCATGGCTTCTACTTTTCTAGTCAGCTGGTCTAACCTAGCTTTCATGTCAGTATCTTCCCTTACTTCATATAAGCCTCCTTTCCTAGGGTTTTGGGTTGGTTTTTCTCTATGGCTCAAAAAATCCCATTGCTGGGAACTCTAAGACAAACCCTCGAGGAACTTATATACAACATCATCATTAAGACTCAAGAAACACCCACCGTTCATGGATTCAATCATAGTGCGGTGTGTTTGAGTTAAACCATTGTAAAAGTAATTGCACAAGCTGCCATGTTTCAAAACCATGATGGGGACACTTCAATAGCAAATCCTTAAACCTCTGCCAACTCTCATAAAATTTTTCATGTACCTCTTAACAAAAGTTAGCTATCTCTCTCCTTAAGGCATTGGTTTTGGACATTGGGAAAAATTTTGAAATGAACTTGCTAACAAGTTCCTTCCATGAATTAATAGACCCTGTTAGAAGTAAATTTAGCCATGCCTTAGCTTTGTCCTTTAACGAGAAAGGAAACAAGTGTAGACAAACCAACTCATCAGAAAAATTTTAAAATTTAAATGTAGCATAAATTTCAAGAAAATTCTTTACATGCATGTAAGGATCCTCTCTGTTAAGACCAAGAAAGGTGGGGAGAAGTTGAATGACTTGAGCTTTCAACTCAAAGTGTGTAGCAGTGGTAGCAGGAAACACTATGCATGAGGGAGGATTGATAGTGATTGGTGAAAAAAAGTCCCTAAGGGATTTGGCTTCTACATTGTTATCTCCCATTAGGAATGGAAAATCAGTTTCAAATTCACTACGCTTTAGGGGGTTTGAATCTACTTTAACTAACCAGTGTTTGATCACGTAGTTACGTGGTCATACACGACAAATCCCCTCTCTAATGCCCCTTGTTTTAACCTCTTTTTCTTTTCTTTTTTCTTTTTTTTTTCGATCCTAAGCTAAAACTAGTAGAAGGGTAAACTTAATTTAGATTTAATTTACTTTCCTTTTGCAAGTCCTTGGCAACGACGCCAAAAACTTGTCAATTTCAATTGTTTACTCGCAAGCGCATGAATCTATAGTAGTTAAGCTACTAAATCGAGTGTTGATCCCACAAAGACTTGAAATCGGAAAACCAAATTTAATCTAACTAAAGTAAACTCTAATCTAGTTAACAAATATAAAAAGAATGACTTGACTAAAGTAACTAACAAAAACAAGTAAGAATTTAAAGGCAATTAAACTATCTAAATTAAATTTCTAAAGTTTTAATCTAATAATAAGAAAGCAATACAAAATAAATAAAACACTATTAAATAAACAAAACACTAAGAATTAAACAAAACACTAAGGCATAGGAATCCACATTCATTAAATCATAGAAACTCATAAGTATGATCATTAATTATTATTTTTCACATTCATCTCATAATAATCTAGAATTCAATCTTCGTTATTATGAAAAATATCATCATTAAACTTTCATATACAATAAACAAATACTTTATTCCTCCTCACTTCAAAAGATTAAAATCAAGTCATTAATTATATCCACAATTTGCAAATCACAACTAATACCCAATTTCAATATTAAACAAGATAAAACCAAGTAAGAAACTAATGAGAACCAATTTAAATCATAAGAGACGGACAACTAAACTCATATCCAAATCAATCTCATAAAAAAAGTAGAAACAATTAACATTAAATCCATCATTAAGAAAAATTAATCTAAGTCTCATAATTATAAAATTCTATAATTTAATAAAGCTTTATCCAAGCCTTAGCAAAAAGGTTTAGCTACTCATTGACCTAAGAGATAAAATTTCCATTGAATAAAGTAGAAAGAAGCTTACAACTTTAGAAAAAAAATCTAGCAAGAATCAAAATTTTCAGATTGCTACAGTAACCATGAACAATATCGTGAATGGTAACCGGTGAACAATAACCCATCTCTGCTTTTCTCCCTTGCTTCACCATTAGAACTCCTTGAAGGAAGATGATGGCTAGACCATTCTCTACAGTTGGCTCTCCTCCCTAGGTCATCCCATACCTTTTTATACTATCAAGAACAAGTCTCAATCAAGTAAGTACCTAAGTTTCCCTTTTCATTAATGAGAATGGGACCCACTGCTACAACATTCTTAATTGATTCACCTTCTCAATTTCATCCTTTCCTCAATTGGTCTTCCAGTTTGAGCCTTCTCTTGTTTCCCACTTTATTGCATTCTATCTTTGGCACTTTCCTTAATTAAGATATCTTTCTTTTTATAAGCTCCTCCCTGATTTAACTCTAACTAACTTCTTTATTCCTCTTTTTGGTTCTTCCCTCATTTAAGACTTCCATTCTTTGTACTTTTTATTTTTAAGCACTTGACCATCCACTTGGTTTCAGGAAAGGAATTTTCCAACTTGAACTTGTTCTTGCACAGAAATTCATCGTGAATGCTCCAAAATGGCAATTTTATCAATTAAGCTCATTAAACCCTATAAAATAGAATTAAACTCTAATAAGCCAATGTTAATATAAAATCAACCCTAAAATGCATAAAACTAGGGTACATAAATGGTTATATTACGTGCATATCACCTCTTCTCATCAATACAACCTAAGCTATCATCCTACTTCCTCCCATGAATCTAACTTGTCTTCTAAAACCCTAATTCTTTCCCCTCTTCATCTAGCCCTCTCTATCCTCCCTTCTCATCTCTACACTTTCCTCTAAAATTCACATATAGATCCAACAATCCACATCATTAGTATCAAAGACAACAAAAGAGTGGCATGCTCCTCTTCACAGCATCATGCAGCACTACAACGTCCAAGATCCCAATTTTCATGGGGTTTTTCGCAAAAGTGAGCCTTCAACATAGTCAAACCATCCTCCAGTAAGTGATCAAATCCACCGCTTTTGTTATGTCATAGCGCTCTTCCATGGCTTTGCCAGTACAATCATGATGGTCACCATTGCAAGCTTCTTGTTGGATCTCAGGATTTCATTACGTGGCAAACTTTTGACGTCTTTGCAATGTTTCTATTTCTCCTCCAACAAGAGGAGCATTGGCAGCCGACTTCCCACCTTGAGACATGGTCGCAGATGGCCTGAGACCCAGATCAACCAAGGTATCTTGCTGACCTTGATCTCTCCATTGATGGTCCTTCAACTAGACCTCGTCGAGGGACATTGGACATCTCCCGATGGGCACACCACCTTTGCAGTGACCACTTTGTCCATCTCGAAAAGGATGTCCTTAAACTTCCCTATTCAAATGACAAGGTCGAAGCCGCAATGTGGAGGCTTTGACAAAGGACAATAGTGACTATAGAAGGAAGGTGGCATAGTAGGGACTAGTTGTAAGATCCCTAAACTCAACCAGTTCCTTTTATTTGATTTAATAATTATTGGGTGGTTAAATGTTAACTTTGGTTAGTTTTGACCTATTTTCAAATTTAAGGTGGTTAACAATGGTTTTTAATCAAATTGTCTTCACTTAGATAGTTCTTATGTTAATATAAGTCAATTGGGATTTTTTTGGAATTTTTAACTATTTTCCCAAAAAATTAGGTGGCACGTGGGCCGCATGTGCGAAATTGGGATGATAGGTCCTAAATGACCCTGACAAAATCTTAAGACAGTATTTAAAAGTTTCAAAAATTTTAGAAATCAGTTTGGGCTTAAAATAAGCAAGTTTTCCATTTTTAGTATAAAACTCTATTTATACCCTACATATCTATTAAGTTTACCCCAAAGCCTACTATAAATAGAAAGGCTTAGCCACTTTTCTAATTGTGAAAGGCTGAAAATCTGGAGCTTGGAGCCCTAATCCTCATTTCCCAAGAAGGAAAGGTAATTGAGGTAAGGATTAGCTTAAACTTCCACTAATTTCTTAGGATTTCTCCTAAACTTTTCAAGTCTCTTTTTTTTTACAAGGTTTAATCTCAATTTCTACCCAAAAAACTAGTAATTTGAACCTCTATTTCAAACCCTTATGAAAGGAATTTCATTTTTGAAACCTTTGATCTACTAGTTTTCAAGAGATTTAGGTATTTTAAATACGATTCATAATGGTTTTAACAAAAAAATCCTTTTTTGGGTAGGATTTGAAGGCATTGGAGTATCGATTTCTAGTCAAAAAGTTTGTTGAAGGTAAGTGATTTCGTCCTAAATGTGTCTGTGATTTAAGATTTGAGTTTTTGATGGAGTTTGAAGTGGGTTTCCATGGATTTGAGCTTTAATGCCGGATTTAGTAAAGCTTAATTTTTCTTGTGATTTCTTTGTATTTTTTGTTGTAAATGGCTAGATTTACTGTTTCCTAAGAATGAATTTCATTATTATGGTGTTTAAGAATGAGATTTGAAGGTTTGAGATATTTATGTGAAGTTTTGGTTTTGGATTCGAAGTGGAGAAGACGAACCAGAAATTTCAATTATGACGATCGAACGGCCATGCAGGTTGATCAAACGGCCAGGCATTCGAACGGCCCCGCAGGGTGTTTGAATGCCAAACAGCAGTTCAATTATTTTTGCTATTTTGCTAATTTTCAAGTTTCTATCCTTAAGTACTATTTCTTATGTTCATAATGAGTAATATATGCTAGTTAAAGCTACTAGAAGGGCGTGAATTTGATGATGTAAGCTATGATAAATGTTTAAGTATTATGTGAATTACATGTTATTCGATTAAACATGTGATAGTGTCTTAAATCCATGTTGAACGATTTCTCATATTTTAAGTATGATTCTAGCAAGGTTATAGTATGAGAATGAATTTGTATTTCTTCATATGTTATAACTAAATTATGGGTGAATGATGGTGTCATGTTTAGCTTTAATTGTGGTAATGATTATGCTTACTTAAGTCTAGCATAATATTGCACTTGATTCAAATTGTGTTTTTCAAAGGTTTTCACTTATGATTTTAGTAAGAAGCCATAATTAAATGTTAAATAGCATGTGTGTAGTATGTTAATGGGGCATTCATATGCTTAAAATGAAATGTTTCTATCATGTATACACACATGTGGGGGTAATTATGGTGATTGTTGATGCTTATGATTAGAAATGATGCATGTATGGCTGATGTGGTGCACATTTCATTAATTAGAATTCACGTAGTCATTGCTCATGTGTGTACCATGTTGAATTCATCATGAGATGGATTTACGAATGAGATTTTATTAAAATTAGCTGTGTTGATCGATTGTATACAATTGTGTGATATTGCTTGCCGGATTAATCGATCAAAGGCTTATCGATTTGGTTTTACGTCTAAAAGGATGAAGTTTTACGTCCCTCAAGGATGGGTTCTCCTCCATGAGTTGAGAAGAGTGGCAATGCTATATGGAGATAAAATTATTGAGACCATTTGGACCCTAAGAATTCATGCTAGTGTAGTCGAATGCACTGGCTTACTAGGCGGTATTCTTCTCCATTAGAGAATTTACCCAAACTGTGTAATTCCTTTATACTTTCCAATTAGGGATCGTTTGGAGTGGGTAGGGACTGCTTATGCTTTGGCCGATTAAACAGGGTTATTTTACCGACTTGCATGGTTATGATTGTGTGTTAGAGACACTTAATATACATGTTCATAGATTATGAATATGCATGATGTGATTGTATGGTAGAGACACTTCTCATGCAAGATAAATGTGATGATTATGCATGGTATGATTATATGGTAGAGACACTTCTTATGTAGGTTAAATGTGATGATTATGTATGGTATGATTATGTGGGTCTCTATTCTTCCTCAGCACCAGACCTCCTTGTTCCAGCCTGAGCACTCTAAGCTTGCTCCACGATTTCATGGGCCCTATGTTGTTGAAGAGCGCGTTGGTTCGATTGCTTACCACCTCACTCTATCATCGGGTTCGATGGTCTATCCGGTTTTTCATGTTTCTAGGCTGCATCGTTGCATTGGTGACCCTTCACTGGCTATGGATGTTCCACCTCTTCCCTTGATGGGTCCAGTGGCTTCGTCTAACCCCATTCCTGTAGCGCTGCTTGATAAGCATCGTGTACGTTGCTCTGGTTGTATTACCACGGAGGTTTTAGTCTCTTAGCAGGGCCAGTCACTTGAGGATGCTACGTGGTTGTCTGAGGATGAGTTTCTGCTCCGGTATCCTTCATGGTCGCCTTGAGGACAAGGCGTGTGCGGAAGCGTGGTGGAGTGTTGTGCACGAGTGCACTAGACTTAGTATTTCCCTTATTTCAGTACTTTAATTATGTCATTAAGCTAGTTTAGTAGTTGACTATTATTTGTATTCTGGATGATTTGTAATGGGCGCACTAGTGGACCACAAATGAACCGAGCCCACTAGTGGCACGATCCCCAATGTAGGGTGCAACTCCCCATAAAGGGGTCATCTTCCTCTTTTGTGGTTATGTTTAATGAAATTCCAGAACTTCCTTTCCCTTTCTTCCAACTTCTTTCCCTTTCCCTGCGTAGAACTCCTACGTACCGATTGTGCCTCCACCGGGCACAACAATTATATGTTTAAATAAATACATAATTGTGGAGCACTATATGTAAAAAAATAATTATGTAAATTGTATGGACCTACCCGATTGATCTCATATAACTTTAAAAATATTATTTTTAATATAACAAAAACTTAAACTTTCAAATAAGTTGGGTTTGAATTGTGTTTTTGTTTATAAGAAAAAATTATTTTTTAAAATTAAAAAATATTTTTTAAATAAAAAAGTAATTTTTTAATAGTGTATCAATATGTATCAAATCGGCTTTTGGTGTGGGTGGCGTACCACCCCCCATACCCATATCAGTCTCCACCAATATGGCTACGTATCAATCGATACGGGGCCATATCGACCGATATGGCCTTCCATGGTGGAAGGTTGTATTGAATATTAGGTTAGTACCTAACTCCTCTTGAAGTCTTAGGTAAAATTTGGAAGTGAATCGACTATCTCGGTCCTAGATTATCGACAACGGTACTTCGTGTCGACTCACAATTTCTTTCATGTACATCTTTACCAAAGCATTTAACGATTGTGTCTTCTTTGGAGGTGGAAATGAGCACTTTTGGTGAGTCAATCCACTATTACCCAGATAGATTTATGACCCTGTGATGTCCTGGGTAGACCTGAAATGAAATCCATCGGTCCACTATTACCCAGATAGATTTATGACCTTGCGATGTCCTGGGTAGACCTAAAATAAAATCCATTGAAATGTGATCCCACTTCCACTCAGGGATTTCAATCTGTTGTAGAGTACTAGAGGGTTTTTTATGTTTGGCTTTAACCTACTGGCAAACACTTGGAGACATACTCTCCTTTGTCCCTTTTCGTCCTATTCCACCAAGAGAAAATTTTGACAAGCATCCCATGCATCATCATATCAAAATTTACCTTTACATCAAAATCTGACGGTAGATGATGCTGAGCTTACTTTGATCTAATTGTGACCAAGGACATCTTGTATCATCAAAATATGATGGTAGATGATGCTGAGCTTACGTTGATCACCATAGACATCCTGTATCGAAGTTGTACGTAGGGGTGTCAATGGGTAGGGTATGAGTCGGGTAAGGCTTTACCCACATCCATACCCACTTTCAAAAATTTTACCCATACCCTACCTATTACCCATTTTCTCATTCATTACCTATACCCTACCCACTACTCATTATCCATCAGTTAAATGGGCGGGTAACGGGTAAATGGCGAATATATCAATAAATATTAAATAATATTAAATAAATTATCCTAACTTATATATATTTTTTAAAATCCTATCCAATGTATCACAAGTTTAATCCAATAAGGACATGAGCAATATTGCATACACAAACCTCACATTTTATACAAAAATAATAATATAATAAGAATATGACACCTTATATATACATATAAAAAAATTAAGACTTTAAAGTAATTTTTATTACTCCAAAGTCCTTCGATCATCATACCAAAATGCTACAAGATACAAGACTAAACTTGTTACATATATAAACCATACTCTTCCGATCAGCTATAACAAAATAAAAACTGAGTACTTATCAAAACCAAAAAACACGACATCAAAAACTAAAAGTAAAATTCTCACCACTTACTCAACACAAAATCCCCTCACTTATCATTCACTTTCATACTGCGATTCATCGAGGATAAAACTTATATTTGCTCTTCAAGATATACACTTTATGCAACAAGCATAATGTAAGAAGACACAAAAGATTGACCACATTCTTTTCCCTTTTTTTAATTATAAGTTTGCATTATAAATTTATATATATTTCTTAAAAGCCTATCCAATGTTTCATAATGAAAGTACAAAATGTTCCAATGAAAGTACAAAATATTTCATATGCAAGACATTCTCTTTAAGCAACATGTACAACTATGTCTTTATATATGATTCATGTAATGGGTAACAGGTATGGATAAAGGATTACCTATACCCTACCCACATAATAAATGGGCGGGTAAAATTACCCAATTATTTACCCATTTATCAATTACCCGCCACAAATTTTGGATCGGGTGAGCGGGTAAGGCGGGTAAATGGTTACCCATTAACAACCCTAGTTGTGTGTGAGCTTAGGTTTTATAGGCAAAAACTAAATGCCCTAAGATAACACACACCATCAAATTTTAAATTTTACAATTAACTATTTTAACCAAATTCTTTGTTTTAAGGTATCCAATCTGACACTAATTGATTAAGCTTAGGTGAGTTTGGGCTCGGCTCTTGCGCAGCTGCTTGTGCCCAAGTTTTGTGGGCTGTCGGATTTATATTTGATGGCTCACATTATTTTAAGACCTGAGATGCTAAATCCAACGGCTTACATAGCATGGGGCACTCACCTAAATTTTTTCTTTGTAATTTTTATATTTTAATTTAAAATTTTATCTTATAAATTTTATATGGGTAAAAAATAAAAGTAAATAATTATTTAAGTTTTAGTATTTATTTTGATAATCAATTATTTCTTTTAAATTTTAAAAAAAAAATCTAACTTGATCCAAACTAGACTGCATGTAATGTGAAGAGTCACAACTATAACCCTTCTTTTAACGTGCTTCATCTATAATACCCCCTATATAAACAAATGGGGGCATGCTTTACCCACCCAATTGTTTATTTTACATATTTTTACGTACTTTTTTATTTTAATTTTCTTTTATAATCATTTTTTAAGAACAACATCCTAGAGCAGCCACATGTGGACCCATGCATCATAAGTTGTCACATCAAAATCTCCCATTGGATCAAATATGATAGTCGATGATGCCTCATCTCACTATGATGCAAGCCAATTTTGCCCCGCACAAGGTTATGGATGAGGTCAGGCTTTATGTGTCATTTGATTAAGATCCGATGACACAAGGGAACTCCATGCATGCATAACACACCATTATATTTTATATTTAATAATTAATTAACTATTCTATTTTTATGTTTTACCTTTTATTTTGATAATTACTCTAAAAAAAATTACATGGTAAGAGATAAAATGAAATAATTATAATTTTTTGTTTATTTTTGTAATTAAGTAATTTTTTAGATTAAAAAATATTAAAATTTTCTAAAAATTTGAGATGGGGTAGGTTTGGGTATGCATGAGTCAGGTCTACAAGTTACTATTTCTTAAATTAATACATATATATTCATGATTTAGATAACCCAACCCAAGCTCGACTCAACTCTCTCGCTAACATTGAGTATTGTTGATAACACTACCCAAATGAGGGCATGTTTAAGTGAACCCCCCAATTGTCATCCACGTACAATATTCCATCTATGGTTGGTTCATTGTTTATTTATATATTTTTATTAATTTAATTTTTTTTATAACTAAACATATATATTTGTCAAATTCAAATAGGACATTTTAGGAATCTTTTTTTCTATTATTTTACATTAAAAATATTTATTTTGATCATACAAGGGAGTGAAGATGTTGTCGGTCTGGTTTTGCCAAATAGCAACCCGATACCTATTAACAAATGTTAACCAAGCCCGACATGATGTGCTTATACCAAACCATCACCTAACCCAATTTTACTCTTTTATGGTAAGTTTTGTTATTAATTTTTATAATTATTTTTAAAAAAACAACTTGATTACATATTCAAAATACATAAAGATTTAAAATAATTATTTATTTTTATTTCTTACCTATAAAAAAATATTACGATTTATTATTATAATACAAAGAAAAGTATAATAAAATATATTTATAATTAACTTTATTTGGGTCAGGTCGGGATGGATCACCTAAAACCTAAACTAAATATATATTCGGGTTAAATTTAGAAACTCAAACACGAATTAGTAGGGTCTGGTCGGTTCAAGTTTTACTATATACCCAACTCAAGAGACAACCCTTCGAGGAAGGCTTGTGGTTGTTATAGTTGTATGTGATGGAGTAAAAATGCCACGTGTATCATTACCCAACTAAAGTTATATATAAATTTGTAATTTTTATAGTTTACTATTTATTTTTACAATTAATCTCAAAATTTTTACTAGGTAAGAGATAAAATAAATAATCATTTAAAATTATATTTTTATTTATTTTAATAATCACGTGATTTTTAAAATTTTCTAAATATTTGAATCGGGTCATGTTTATTTATGCATGGATCGGGTCGATAAGTTACTATTTCTTAAATAGAAACATGTTTGGGCTTTAGATAACCCAACCCGAGCTCGACCCGACTTTCTCGCTAACATTAAGTATTGATAATAGTGCCTCTAATTTAGTATCATATGCATTTCAATTTTATTGCGCTATTTAGGGAAACAAGCATCATATCATATATGAACTAGACCTAGAGATGAGGTTTGGTACATAGAAAAACCTGTCCCAACCCTCTTGGGTTTGGGTTTGGTTTTCTAAATTCAACCCGAATAATTTTTTGGATCGGGTCCAGGGTTTATGTGATCCAACTCAACCCAATTAAACTTATCAAATATAATTTTTTATTTGTGTTTTGAAAATAACTCAATAATTTTTTATTATGTAAGTATTTTTTTATCAAAATAAAAAATATGTTTTAAATTATTTTTAATCTAAATTAGTTATTCGGGTTAGGTTCATGTTAAGCCTATTTAGGTCGGATAAGACTTAGCCTATTTGGGTTGGATTTGAATTACCATTTCTTATATGGTATTAAGATTGGGTTTAGCAAAACCAGATGACATCGTAATTTTATTCAAATATATAAAATATCACACAATTGTACCCCTTCTTTTAGTTTACTTAACCTTGAACAACTTCTATATATACATATATGAGGGCATGCATTAAGGGTAACCCCCATTTTTTACTGGTTCAATATTTGTGTCTAATATTGGCAGTACCATAAAATTAAGGTGCACACAATATGTGTAAATTAAATGTTTGTTGTGACTAAGCCTATATTATAATTAATACACAAATTATATAGTAAAATTAAAAATAATTCTTCACCATTCACTTTTATAAATTTATTTTTTTTCTTAATTTAAGATTAGATTATAATTATTTCTCTATTAAATATATCACTGGCTTTTTCAAACCAAATGCCGCTAAATGTGTACCCGCCAATATTTATTTTCACAACTTATTGAATTAGCGGTGGACAAAACATAGTGCTACTAAAAGATCTTTTTAGCAATATTTTATGATACTATACAACGACGCTTTCCGTAGATCGCCGCTGATTATTTTACATTGGCAGCACTATTGAGTAAAGCGCTGCTAATGATCAAAGAAATACTCAAAAGCTATATCAGGTGTTTTTACTCCTTCTGTGATTTTTCTTTCTTTAAAAAGATGTAGTTAATTAAACGAACAAATGTCAGAAAAAGAAAATACTTGATAAAACACGGTAAGAAATTGAACAAGTAAATGTAAAAAAGTTTTTGTTTATCCTTTTTCAACTTTTGTCTAGGGTGTTTGTTTACCACACATACATGTTTTTTAGAAAATTTTGTACTTATTTTTTATATTTTACTTGTATTATTCTTGCAGACCCTACATCGAATGGGCCCCAGTCTTGCCTATGCTGGATTTACATTTTGGGCGAATTTAGGGCCTGCATTTGAATTGGACAAAGGTAGACGAATCTAGTTCGACCTCAAGACAAAATCAGCCAAAAGCTAAGCCGGAGCCCATCTATATTCTTTAGTGCTTGTCCCCTTACAACGGACCTCCTAGTGCACGGACCCAATTTCGCTGACCCACCGATGGTTTCACTGAATCGATGATACATATGTTAGCAACTAACATATTAAACATTATGCGTATTAGTGTGAGCCATTGGTAAATGATCTGATGGCTAGTGAAACTTCACTAACAACCCCGCCGGTGACGATCACCAAGGGATTTGACTTCATAGAACACCGTCTCCTGCTACCTATGGGTACAAGCAATGCTCACACATTACATCACCAAATAAATCATATAATCGTGGGTGGTGGCTCCTACCAGAAAGGAAGACATTGTGACCCCACTTTGCATTCTATGAGCAGACAACCTAATTTAATGGATTTGTTAACAGATCAAAGATATATATATATATACGCAAAGTTCGATGAATATGATACACGAGATAGACTTACAACTATTTCTTTTATACGCATTAGACATAGATGATTACACAGCCTAACGTTATCCACGCAAGTCTTTTAGACTTTTATGGGCTTATAATGCCATTATCTCATAATCCAACCTCATGTAGGACGTACCTAGTTTCGGACTTACTGTCCTCACACTTCAGTTTCCTATATTGTGACCCCGTTAACTTGCGCTGAGCGCATATGTTACGGGATTATTTTCTGCTCCTTAGCTGCCAGATTATTATCCAGCGGCTGAGAAGCGCGTTTCTTAACTTTTTGCTTGGTTCCATTTGAATTATTATAATGTGTTCTTGGAAAGCAATGGTTCCTGACATTCTGCGCTTTAATCCTGTGTCATGCAACTATACGATGTGAAGCATGAAGTCACCAGGCAGATAAGCTCTGATCAAGTTGAAGGAGCCATTACCTCAATAACTGCTGTATGTATGTGATTGTTGGCGAAGCACGAAGAACCTTCAGTATCCATCACGCAATTAATTAATTTATCAGTGACTTTCCATCCAGCATCTTCCCATCCCTCGCCTTTATGGCTGTTTTCTCCCATTAATGTCTTCTGCCGACGAGATTATTCCATCTAGCTAGCAACCCACGAACTCAAGTCCGCTACTAAACCTTCATCTGTTGATTGCCTCTTATCGTTGGTGCAAAATGTGGTGCACAAAATCTGTAAGAACTCACAAAATTAGTAGAAAATTATAATCTCTACACGTTCTGTGAGGTAGGACCATCAATGCTTTCACCGGTGGATTTGCATTCAGCAACTGATCTTAAGCTTTAAGTTTACCACCTTTCAATTTTTTTTGACACGGGCTTGACCAAGGCCCCATGGCTAGCTCACATAGGGCTTCAAACATGGTACATAAGAGTCTGATTTTGATGTACAACTACCCTTTTATGTACCATGTTCAAAGCCGTGTATAGGCTAGTTACATAGTTGTGAAGGAGAGTTGGTAAGGAAAACGTTTGTTTTTTATATTAAGCTCTTGATGGAAGAGATTGAGCCAAAGAAAGAGGATGTGGCTGTTTTGGTGTCATATCTTGCCTTTCCAGTTCTGTCATTGTGCTAATTAGAGCTTTATTTTAATGATGGCATTATTGTTTACATGATTGAAAGTTGGAACGTTAAAGTGCAATTATCAGATAATGCCAGTTGGTTCATAAAAATATTTATACGTTCTAACTTGTGTTGGTGGAATTAATGAGATGTATTTGTTACTTAATTAATTCCCATGACCACGCATATGAAGTATCTTAAGTGAAAGATCAACGAGCTAGGCCATAACCATATCTTACCATTGTAAAGATGGACTTCTTCGATAGTTCACAGAGAACAATGAAACCATTTGATCTTCTTCTTCATCCTTAATCTGTTGAGAACATATATATCTCAGACTATTTAAAGATTGATTGCAAACCACCAAGAACAAGAAGTAAATATCATATTTGCAGGAAATGTAAGTCTCTCATTAACATACATACTGCACCATGACATATTTACACCAGCTCTAGTTTCCCCCTAGACCTACTACCAATCTTGCAATTCTGGTGCAAATTGAGCTCCTCAGCAAGTGAACAACACAATTTGGAAACACAGCACTTCAAGCTCTGATCCCTGAACCAAACGATTAAATATTTTGTTCAAGGACACTCAAGCGCAAGATACTCCAGCAATTCTCTCTGTGAATCTTTCAGACACTGTCCTCCTCACCGTCGAGTCAAACTCCGGAGAGACCGTAGAGTAGTCCCCTCCCTGCTCCAACCGCTCCGGGATGGTGGGCAGCACCCCGCCGGTGCTCTGGTGCATAAAATAGTACTCACCCTGCACCCGTTGCTCCCCTCTCGACCCCGACTCCGAGCCGGGCTTAAGGCGACGGACGGACCGGAGAAGCCGGTTAAGGGACCTGGAGATCCTGGAGGAGGACCTGGAAGACACCGGCCGGGGAGGCAACGGGGCGTCGGAGGAGAGGCGGGCCATGGACAGAGTCCTGGAGGCAATGGCCGAGTCGAGTTGTCGATTGAAGGACTTGAGCTCGAACGAATCGTAGAGGCAACTATCACAGTCCCACAGCCGAGCCTTGTCTTCTGCCTGTTTCTTCTCCATCTCCCCACCCGAGCTCCAGCAATGGCAACACTGCGGTCAAAGAAAGTTGTTGTCATGCACTACAGCTTATGAGGCCCCCCCCTTTTTATTGTGTCAAAAACACAGCAAGGAAATAAGGCAAGCTGAAGGGTTGAATGGGGAGAATTGCCGCTATTAGCGGTTTCATGTGTTGTTAAAAAGAAATGAAGTGGTGACGGAGATAAGGGCAAGAGATTGCGTCTTCACGTGGTCGGTAGCGTTTCAACCGCGCCTGGAAAGACTTTTCAGATGTCTCTCACGTCCTCCCCACCATCACCACACACTGTAGACCGACCCCCTTGTGCTGCAAGCTCTCAACCTGATTACTCATCAATTGTGGGGGGACAGATGCGGATGTTCATGCCCGACCTGTGACCAAGGTGACTTATAATCGATGGATGACTACTATAACGAGTTATAATCAGATGTGAACCTTTACCAGCATAGCGGCGGGTGAAGATCTGCGAGTCGTCGATCAGTTAGAATGGTTGGCACATGTATTAGCGTACAAGTTTCATACAAAATTTAATTTTTGTAATAATTTTAATCTATTTTAGGTGATGGATGGCAGGCAAACCTTCACTGGCCAATAGCTACTACATTAGTGAAAGTTCACTAGCTGATCAGGGCTCCTACCATAACTAGTTCAGAGAAGAGAAGATGATTCACTCCGAATGTGGTGAAGTCAAGTGCTGAAATTAACTAGGTGTGGTGCAAATTGACAGTGGTTGCCATTTCTGTGAGTTGGAGGCCAAGGTAAATAGTAAAATGACTGTACATGTCAAGGTCCTCATGGGTAACATGGGAAGTTGATGGAGTTGATGAGCTGTTTCCTCACTTTGGAAGTAGAAGGATTTGTTAAGAAACTGGGACTTGGCCGTCTATACCTTTGAGAACCAGCTACAACTACAAATTGTGCAAGGATTTTTTTATCACACGAATTGTGCAAAGATGCATGTAATATTGTTGCTTGCTTCCAAGGGACGCAATGGGTGCTTGAAGTCAAATCATATTGATTAGAAGGAATTGAAACTATCACTATAAAATTGAGAGAGTGAGTAGGAAAGCATCATGTTATCTCATCATCTCTGCCTGGTCAAAGCTGCTGCTTGTACCATATTTGTTTGATCAGATGGCCAAACCACGGAGCATAGCACACGGATCGTCCACGGTCTATGGGCATCCCACATGGTGGGACTTGGGAGGTTTCGAAAGAAAGGAAGCAATTTTTATATTAAATAGTGAACCTAGCGTAATTGATGCTTCTCCTTAATTTATATTCCCTCCGTCCTAAATTAATAACTTTATTAAAAAAATTATTATATATTAATAATTTTATTTTATTCAATTTAAGTGATTAAATACTTAAAAAAATCATAAGCTTATTTTTCTTATATCAATTTTAACATTCAATAAAAATTAATATTTTTTTAAATATAACTATTAAAATAAGATTAAAAAAAATATTTACAAAAATATAACAAATTGGATCAACTGTAAACTTGAAATGAAGGGGGCTTTTATGGCAAGTTCGGACACCAAGTGTCCGGGCACAACATTTAAACGGGCCCACTTCGTTTAGGGAGGTCCCACATGGGTGTACGTCCATATTTGACTGGTCACTGAGTTTATTGTCACAGTGCTTCCGTGAAGGGATGGGCACTTAAGAGAGGCTCTTTAAAAGCTACTAACCAACTTTTATGGGGTCCGCTTTCGCCTTCCAGATATTCCTCTTTAAACAGAACGGCCCCAGTCCAATTAGACCCTTATCGGTCCCCATGCATGCAATCCCAAGAAAGTGCGATGTTACTTGTTACCCATGACAATCTTTAAAAAAGACTTACTATAGAAGAGTCCCCTTAATATGCGTCTCGGTTAATTATGCATATCAACATATGCCAAGTTATTATTGTCCATCCAATCTTGATCTGATGATATATATTAATAGGAGATGGGTGGGTTTCACTCAACTTGCCCACCCCTAGTTTAATGTCCGCCATTAAATTGAGATCTAACGACTCGTACTGGCCCGTCCCACGCAGATTTGCATGAACCGGAATGCAATTAACTTTTTTATTACAATAGACTAATAATTATAGAAATTTAATCTTACAAAAATGGCATGAGCCATCGTGTCGGCAGTGGATCATGATATGTTCAACTTGCTGATATAAACGTATTGACAGTCTATTTTCTAGAAGCATAAGTTATTGAGAAACATAGGTTATATTAGATGGCATCTTAGCACCAGTTGAAATTAATATATTTTGATAATTTCTTCCCTACAGTTTCAGCTATTCGGAAAGTTATCTTATACAAATTATAAATACTACAACTAAATATAAGAATGCTAGGAAGGTGAAGAGGATGAGAACCTACAATTTGTTGGACAGTACATACCTACAAAAATATATTACTCCCTTTATTTTATATTAATAGCTCTATTTAATTTTTGTTTAATGAATTAAAATTCATTAATTTTAAAAAATAAAATAAAGCTATGAGAAGGAGGTAATATTTCAATTGGCAAATCTATTTGTCCTATTAAATTTTTTTTGGGTACGAAATTATTCGAAGCCTTCCTGCAATCGCATTGGCAACATCTCATGAGAATTCATTAAAGACCAGCATCTAACTTCTCTGGCTTGGTTGATTTTTGTGTTCTCTCCTACCTTTTGTCTTCAGGTTCAGTTCAAACTGTCACACTAGGAAATTCTTTATTGAAACGGGCGTCTGATCTTGTCTTTATCTGACGCGGGTCCGAAAAGTCGGTCAAATTCATTTAATGTTCACGTAATTTTAATTATTTGACAAATTTACCTTCCTTTATTTCTTACAATTCCTCTTCTTCCTTCTTATTTTACAGCCTCTCGTATCTACTGCTCACCACCCTTCACCGACTACAATGGCGACGATGACCATAAAGAAGCTAATCATCGAGGTCTGCAAGGCCACGGCTACGGCACCTCCAGCCCTTACACCATCCTCAACTTCAATAGCCAGCGCCGCCTCACCTGCATCATTCGCTCTAACCTTATAACCCCGTCTAGAACAAGCCCCTCGAGTTCCTCCTCAACGACGAAGCCAATGTCTCACCCCAACCCGCCCTCGATGCCAGCCTCCTCAAGGTGAAAGTCGTCCATGACTGCCGCGCTACCGCCACCCATTGGAACAACTTCTTCAATCGAGTCCACATCAAGTCCTCCTAGTTCGTGCACCAGGGTAAGGAGGCCCTCGTCTACTTCCCTCTCGAGTGCTACAGCTTCTTCACCTGGGTCCGCTGGGAGATCAAGCTACAAATCTACTATGTCGATGAGGTTGTAGGCGCCACTGACCTGGCCCCACCTACCGACGCTCCCGATCCGACCCCAACTCCACCTGAACTATCCGAACAGCAACTCACTGTGGTCAAGAATTAGGACCCTTTGAAAGATCTGCTGCCTCCACTGACTATGGAGGAAGCTTTGCCAACACTAGTGCCGCCGAGTGGAGACACCTCAACATGCAGCAGAGGCTACCGAGTAGCTGGCTCCTCCGCCTTCGACTGCTAAACTAGACCTGAAATCTCTAGGCTGGTGGACCCACTGCCCGAGATAGAAAAGATGGCCACTTTTGCACAGTCACCGCCCCCGAAGCCGATGATCAGACAGCCCTACATGACTAGGTTTGGCCACTAGCAGATGGTGCTCATTTGATAGTAAATATTTACTTGATAGTAAATATTTACTCTCTTTGTATATAACATAGAGAGTAATTTACTCTATTTGTATATAACAAAGAGAGTAGATATTTATTCTTCTTCCTCGCTTAGTTATTAGTCATGGAGATTGTGGCAAAGGAAGTAGAGAAAACATTTCTGGCAAACAAGGGGGATGCGTTCGAGTATCGCATAGCGGAGATTTGTAGCAGAACCCACTGGAGTTTGAGCAACTAGTGTTGCTGGCGGAGAATGTGCGGTTGGAGTTCCAAACGGACGTGAGGAGGATGAAGTGCGAAAGCTAGCGGAGGAGGCAGTGTTCATGCGGCAGAGGATGACGGAACCGACAAGGCGCATGGTGCTTATTGGCCAGAAAATTAAGAACTTACATACGCAAATCAAAGAAGTGGTTGATAGTGTGGGAGGCTTGCCACTAAGTGAAGCTGGAGAATGATGAAGAGTGAGCTCAATATTAGAAGTGAAAGGAGGGCGGTTGGAGATATTTTTAACTTAATATAAATTTTCAAATTAATAATAAATTAATAAATTTTTTTATAGTTAATGTCTAAAACCCCTTTTCTCTTTCTTTCTTTGCGGCCCTGTATGCAACAATAGCTCTAGCAAGTCAACTCTTAAGGTATGGTTTGTTGTGACGCAATTGAAGGCCTCACATTATATTAACATTGGGATAATTCATTTTGTATTTTTTTGTCAGCTTGTTACAACTTTATATCCATGGTTTTTGCCTTTTCTGTCAGCCAGGTAGCCTGGTCAAGAACAGGAGAAAATTGTTTTAAATTTTTTGATCAAGATGTACGATTAACAAGTTCATTGTCAATTCACCGCGTAAGGCAACCACCGTTGGTCATGTATGTGTTTTTCCAAATTTCATTCTTTCAATTGAAGAAAAACAATTGCAAAGAAGAATAAGAGTGGAGCCAAGGTGGGGCAATTGCCCCACATCCACAAATGAAAACTTTTGTACTAATATAAGTATGTTGTTATATTTTGCCCAACTCAATGCCTTATGCATGTCATGATTTTTAGTCACCTTTTTCTTGTATGGGTAGTAGAAAATTTAGGATTTTAGACATACAATACTTTCAAAACCAAAATCCTATTAGCAAAAAGAAACCAAAAAGTTTTGGTAAGTGGGAGTTTATATGTCATAATCTTTTGTATCGAATTCTTAATAGAAAGTCCTTGGCACAAGGTATGTTGTTAACTTTTGCCTAACTCAATGCCTTGTACATGTGATTTTTTATCACCTCTTCTTGGTATGGGTAGTAAAAAATTTAAGTTTTTAGATATATGATACTCTCGAAACTTTAATCCTATTAGAAAGAGAAGCTAAAAGGCTTTGGTAAGTGGAAGTGTCATATTTCATAATCTTTTGCGTAGAATTTTTAATGGAAGTTTAATATATTGCATTTTTTTAATAATATATTTGTATAAAAATTTTATGTGCTTATAGTATGGATTACTTATTTGTTTGTTTATTTCAATTTTTTCTCATTAATAAAAAATATATTTAATTTAGTCTTAAAAATATGCAATAATAATAGAAATAAATACATTATCGCAAATCTAACTTTTTTTAACTTAAGCTAAATTGTTGGCATTGATTTGTCTTTATTTTGACTAAATTATTACTCTATCCAAAAATAACTATCCTATTTATTTTTTCAAAATTGACTAAAAAACTAAATAGGACATTTATTTTAGGATTGAGGGAATATTTATTTGTTATGCCTAGAACACAAATATATTTTTTGGAGAAAATTTATTTATATAATATTATAAGTTATATTTTTATAACAAGTCCCATTAGTATGCGCACAACCACACGAGTGCCTAGTGCATATAGGCCCACATAGTATTAAGGCATGCAAGTTTAAAACCCATCCACTCTTCTAAATAACACATGTTGTCGGATCTCAATTTGATGATGCATGTCACGCCTTAACACATCTTCAATATGTTCCTAACAACACTTTAATTTTTCCACTTATAATTTATGTGGTAACAATATTTTTCAAGAAAAATTTTGCCCTATTTCAACAAAAATCCTAGCTTTGCCCCTAGAGAAGAATATACAAAAACATCTTCATGGTGTAGCCATATAGGGTCATATGATTTGGGGTGGAATGGACAGGTCGACCATTATACCCATATAAAATTTTGTTGGTAAATCATACTATGATATGATGTGAATTGGGTGACTATAGAATTTTAATTTTCAGACTATTTTACTCATATTTGTTACCACTAATTCTTAATTTAATTAAGTTTTATATTTTTATCATATTATACTATATTATAATATAAGGCAAATTAGTGTACTATAAAACTTTTTTATGTTTGGACTATTTTACTTGTATTTTTATATTTAATTTTTATTTTACCCATGCTTTATATCCTTATGTTCTTTAATATAAATTTAAATTGATATATGATTTGAAGATACTTTAATAAAAATTTTAACTTAGATTCTTTTAGATATCTTATCACATGTCAACGTAATACTAGAGGTTGATATAACATGTACCTTATTTTCAGGTAATATTGATTTTAACTTTGTAATATTATATTTTAAAGTCCTTAACTCTTATTTGTGCATTCTTAGTATCGTTAGAAAGCTCTCGACGAGCTTTATTAAATGAGATCTCATATGACTATATTTTTTAGAACTCTTTTTATAAGCACCACTTATACAACACACTTTTCAATAATAAATTTTTCCCTTATATTATACATGTTCAAATTTGCATAATTTTGACACCCTTGAAATACTCCCGAAGAGCTCTCTCAAAAAGGACCTACCGCCAAACTAGGCCTAAACATGAATATGTACTCTACAACACAAAGTCTTTCAACACCATTGTCTTCACCAACTTATGAGATAATATTTAGCCTATGAGATTTGGATTTGTAGCTATCTATTATGATTATATTTGGGACAATAAAGAGTTTGTGTGTATAATTTATAGTCATAAAAGTATGTATTATAACAGTATTATGTAAGGGAAACCTTTGTTCAATACATACTTTATTTTTAATATAGTTTATTTTATTTTATCCTATATACATGTGCATTCTTATTCGTACTATTCAATATAAGTTTGAATTAGTATGTGATTTAAGGATATTTTAGCACAATTATTTATATAAATTCCTTTATATCCATGTCACATGTCAATATAATACTAGGGGTTGATATGGCATGAACCCTATCTTTTAGGCAATATTAATATTAGTTTTGTAATGTTATATCTTGCGTTTCCTAGCTAGTATTTGCACATTGTTGGTATCATTGGAGAGCTCTCAACGACTCCTTCAAATGAAATCCTATGCAAGTATGTTTTCTGAAACTTTTTTATATGCCCTACTTATATAACACACTTTTTAATAAATAATTTTTTTTTATTTCAAGTACTTTTTACGCCAATGAAAAAATGCTGAAGAGTTCTAAAAAAGTGACCTACCACCAAACTGAGTTTTAAATATAAATAGTATGCTCTACGACACAAAGTCGTTTAGTACCCTTGTCTTCATTGACTTATGATACAATATTTTACCTATAAGATTTGGACTCGCAGTTGTCTACTACGAATGTGTTCAGGTCAATATAAAAATATGTGTATATAATTTATAGTCATTATGGTCTTGGAAGCATGCATGGAAGAGAGGCTTTTGTTTATTACATACTTTATTTTAAATATGATTTTTTTATCTTATTTTGTTATGTATTAACATGCATTATGTATATGCATTTTTCCTAATAATATTTATTTGAAATGACCTATTTAAAAAAGAAAAGAAAAATAACATGAACTCAAAATATTTACCAAAATGATAAACCTACAGTAAAATTATACTACACAACGTAGTTACTAGAAAAGTTATCATGAACACATGCGCACGAAAATTTCCTGCTTACGTGCTCATGCTGAGCTACTTGATGATCATCCCACGGCGGCCATGAAAAGGTTGGCGTGGGATTTAAACACCCTGCATGCGGCTGATCCCTCTCCCAGAGGTGTGTGCAGTGGGCAAGCTAAGGCCCCTCAATAATTATCGTGTATAGAATTATAATATAATACAAAATTCTACTGTGTTATTAGGGCTTAGTGATGTTTTGACAAATATATTAGATTTATCCGTAACGCCCCCTTTGCAAATCCATACACACCTTTATGACGTTTCAAATGCTCCTCATTTGTTTATCAAGTAGTGGCAGCTATCTCAGTCCTTGTTTCTTTTTTTTATATCTCCATCCTTGTGTGATTACATTTTTTTTTTCACTAGCAATAAAAGTAATTCTTAGTTTGTAAAGTCAATATCCACTTCTCTTGGCTATTTATAGGGATTATATTCCGACTTAACGCTTGTGTATGATTTGTGGCAGTTCCATTAATAGGCAGGAGATTTGCAGTTGTACGAAGGCAGGATAACACCCCTCGTTATTAAAAAAAAAAATTACCATTCACTCAAAATGCTTCAATTTATTTTCCCTAAACAGAGGAAGCTGTAGCAAGTTTCCCTTATTCATGAACAAAGGGAAGTGCCTACAAAATGTCATGAGCAAGTTGATGAACATTACCAAATAGGAAACTTAAAGACCCTAAATCCAAGTATGACAAACTGAAATGAAAATGCGATTATTTGTAAACCAAAGCAGGCTTAGACTCCAACAATTGCTGGCCGCTGCAAATTCTTGAGGTCCTTACGGAGACTCCCTTGCTCCCTCCCATGGCCTTGAAACTCTTCCTCTTCTCTTCTGAGAATCTATTCTAGAGCTTCATTCCTTCTGTATTCTCAAGGTGAAGCTCAGTGTGCCTCCTCTACAAACCTTGCAACACTCCGGATATAGTCCCTGAGCTTCCAACTGCACTTTGGTTTCTGCATTCAAGCCAAGAAGCAAGAAGAGGCGCTCTGGTTCTCCTTTCCTATATCGGCCAGAGATTTCTGTGGCCGTTAAGGGTTGAGATGTTGGTCTCAACTGTTTTCAGCCAGATTGGTTTCCTGTTGCCTCCTTTCTTGAGGCAGCCGTGATTTATATCTCCCCCCTCCACCCCCCCCCCCCACCCCGCCCCCAACACCACACACACAAAAGCAAGATTTCTGAAGAAAATTATGCTTAAACAATGGCAAAAGACATGGCAGCATAACCTCACTATTGATAAAATCTATTCACTGAAAAGAATTACAATACCATCTTTTGATTTAACTTGGTAGCTGAATAGCTCATCCAAATAATTTGACGAGCATCCAGATGATGCACGCTATGAACAATTTCAATACAGGATGAATAACACTCGTGACCACGGTAGACTGAAAATTGGCCAGCTGCATCAACAGGGAACACACACAGCTTGTCCCTTCCTCATTGTTCTCATATGTTGATTAAGCCATGTTTGGGCGAACCTGGAAGGGCAAAATGAGTCTCAGCTGACCTCATAACCATCAAAATAGCATCTAATGTGCCCCATTCTCTAGCTATTTTGAACCATTTCCATGACCAGATCATTCCAACTGTCTATGGGCCCCGGCAAGCACCAATGCAAACAGTCATTCTGTACTTGGGCATTCCTATCCTCTGCAAACGGGTGATATTGTCTGTAGGGGCCAGGATGACCATCAGGCCTTAGCAACGAAAGTCGAGTAGTGTCCAAAAGCCTGATGGCCACTCCTCTTTCAGTTGCTATAGCTTCAGCTTTCTTAATCTGCTCCATTTCAATCTCATGAAATATTTTATCCACAACACTTGTACTAATTTCGCCTTCCTTGTATGGCATTGTTCTGTTACAGGTACCTCCATTGAACCACTCGCCGTTCTCAAAGTGGTCAGGTGTACACGTTCGAAACAAAACCAATCCTTTGTAGTCAGATGCAATGATGAAGTTGAGAGCCAAATGAAGGGCCTTTGTGTAAGCATGGTCAAAACCATATTCAGTCAAGTTTTTCCCCGGGCAGTAGTGACACCCAACAATTGTATTGTTCTCGAAGTAAATGGCCGTCTTGAGGAACCATTTCCCACCCCCAATCACCACATAATCAAAGGTTGGAAGCTGGCTGGTCCACTTTGTATCAAGAGAGTCGAGATGCAGCTGAATGTCAGAGGTGGAGACACCGTTTATGTCTTCAAATATAGCTGATTTGACCAGGAAAGGGGACCAGATCACTGAAAGGCTGAAATTGTAGGAGGGAAAATGCCACTTTCTGTTCTGGTAATTCTTGTCATGGTAGACATCAGTAGCATCTTCTACCTGCAATAAGATGAGTCAAATTTCTACAAACTGGATAGATAAACAACAAAATTTACCAATGCTGACTGGTGCACAACATTTAGCAAAAATTTTACCAGCCTCCCTCATGTAACTGGTCAAGCAAAGAGTTTATATAAGTTCCATGATCAACATCAAATATGCTTTTCACAAATATGAATTGCTGAGCAGAAAGGTCTTTGTAGCAGAGACTAGTGGCGGAAAATTTTCTAAAAGCCTTACAGAGAGGTCAGGAAAGCGACTCCTGTAATAGGTTTTTCCATATACACTAGTCACTAATGCGCTTTATTCCTGCTACAAATGGCGTGAACAAAGCATCAAATTCAATCAAGCAATCAAGAATATGGGTATTAATTTAAGGTAACAGAAGAAGCCTAAGTGAGTACTTCGACAGCTCTAAAAAAATTAAGGAATGGGCTACATATTTGTGTCTTATGAGAAAAGCAAACCATGCTCATCATTAATCTAATAAATTAGTTCCTATATTTGAGATGCATCTACATGGTTTCAATTTGAAAAATATAAGAAAATAAACAAAGAAAAACATACTAAAGAAAATATGTTGTTCTCTTACGACAAATAGAGAAGGAAAACACCAACATGCTCAATTTCTCACAGCCATGATACAGGTGCACGTTTTAAATGGTAGGACTAGCCCAGTGATGTGCTTCATGTACAACATATTTAAAGGTTAGGGTGCTTGACAACAGTCACAAACAAAATTATTCTTCTTGAATCTACAAATCACATAGCCCAATATTTTTGTTGTCACTACTTTCTGAACTCCTATTACTGAGGTCTTCTCTTGTTAAGCAACTTTCCCATCTTTCCTCAGTCAGCATGAATAACGAGTCCTAGAGGATCTAATAATTGATATTTTTAAGTAAAATACAAATAAAGGACCAAATGGCATTGCCTAAATTACCTGAGACAGAAGGCAAAGTAATGACTGGACGTGATTGCGAGAAATTGAATCTCCAATAAAACCCCAGGATTTGTCCCTCATTGAATTTAGAAACTTCAACGGATCAAATATGGGTAACTCACAGTCCTGCGGTTTCCATCTCCAATAGAGATATTTTGTATCAGGTCGGCCATTCTTCATGCAGTTTTGATGGCCCTGAATAACTCGGCAGCTTTCATTTGTATAAACCGGCCCTGATGTATTTGGGATCCAATCTCCAGTGAAAATATCACATTTATCTGAAACTGATTTTAACAAATGTGTCACAGAAAATAATATTAAAAGCTCAAATGTATTTGAAATCTTACAATTTTTTGAAACTACAAATCAATTCAATTTAACCACTGCATATCTTAAAACATGAGAAAACTTTCAAAGCCAATAATTTTCTTTATTACAGGCTATCACCATGTGACCTCGCATGCATTCAGGATGGTGTTTACAGAGAGCCATAATTAACTGAAGTTCTTCACGAAGACATTACAATCTATTTTTAAAAGACAATTTCGTTATGGTAGCCTGCCTCCACTTGATTCTAGTGATCCAGATCAATGTATATTTCATTTGATAAAAGCCATTACATAAAACAGAGCACATTCAAAACTAAAGCATAATTTCCATGACTAGGCTCTCCAATTCACAGTTTGTTCAGCAGCTCGAAACAGAATCCAGAAAGCCTTTCATAAATTCGAATACCAGACATCTATAAAATATCATTTAAGTGATTGACTAAGATAGCCAAAACAGAGCCCATGTTGCTATGAAAGAATGTTGAACCGAAGCCAAAGCAACAGGTCCTAGACAGCATTGAATAATGACCGATATAACAGTTTAAGTTTTAGATTTCTTCGTATACAGTGCAGATCTAAAGAAAACTCCATTAAAATGCGCACCTTTTTCTGGCTCCTTGCCTTCAATGTCCACGGCCGTGCTAGAAACCGGCGTTTGTGCAGGAGTCGCTTGCTCTGCAAATGAGGTTTCGGCAACAGGTGGAACAATATCGGAATGAGAAACAAATAAACGAAAAGCGAGGCCCATGAGAAGAAAGGAAACAGCGATTTTTATCCAGATATGGTTGTGCTTGCTGAGGGACCATGAAACCCAATCAAACCTCGTATGCTTCGACATTTTATCAAAAAAGAAGAACAAGAAGAAGGAGGTGATGATGATGATGACGAAGAAGATGAAACTCTGAAGAGAAGCACAGTTCCCAGGCCACACGGGTCCCCACTTTCATGTGGGTGGCATTCAGCTAAAAGCTAAGAAACCCAGAAATATTTAATTGAGAAACAGGGGGAAGCAATTAAGAAAAAACGTTGAGAAGAAGAGAAACCAACTCCTTGTCTGTTCCTGCAGGTGTGAGGCCCTCCTCTGTAAGATCTGGGTGGCCAAAGGAGAATCAACAATCGGAATTTACGTAATTAAATGACCACAAAGTCCCTTTTTCCGGGCCTCAATAACACACGTCCTGAAGCAAAAGTTGGTAAATGGTGAACACGTTATATGGCTCGTGCCCTTCTGCTGTGGCCTGTTATTTTGCTAAATTACCATTCTTCGTCTTCATTGATGGGCAGGCAACAAATGTTGCAAGCAGAGCCTTGTTCATGGCGACAAAACGCGTTACTACCCCCCGTATAGCTATTTGTTTACAAAGTTTTACAGAAGTTTTCTGTGCATCTGGACAATCAATCTGTTATTGCAATCTGGTTTTATCATTTTCATTCACCCATTTTTCCTTTTTTGATAATTTTTACTGGACACTCATTTGGGTGAACATCATATTCAGATAATCAGTACTGCTATCGTTGATCTGCCCAAGGGAGAAGGGTAGGTTAGTAAATCACCTACGCTATAATCTACTCATTTTAGCGGTTTGGCAGTAATCTCTTATTAATATGTTGAAATTTTCCAGATTGGGAGATGAAGATGGTGAGTGCTAATTTCTCATCACACAGTGTGAGAGAGAGATAGAAGAGGGGTGATGATGATTGCCCCAGAAACAGCTGGAACCAATGAAAAGCCTAGCATGCATTGGAGGTTGGAGCACACATCCCAACACAAGCGTGTTGAATAGGATTAATTAGCAAAAGCCCCTTGGAAATGTAAACTAAAAGCTCTTGTTTCCTTTGATCCCTTCTTCCCAAAAACATGTCACCTTTCGTGGTCTCTTGATTTCCCAATCATGTGCCCTCTTGGGAGTGGTAATTGAAGATAGCTTTGATCTTCCGTCATCTAAAACATGGGTGGTTAAAATATAGGTGGCTTATCTTTCGTTTTCACTTTTCTTTACCTTTAAAAAAGAGTACAGTAAGCAAGCTTTACAAAAGATTCTCCCTTCACCATTAAATATAAATTATTATTTTCTAATATAACTATTAATTTAAGATAGAGTGTATTTAATTGTGATTATTCAGGGCAACAGACACCTTGAGTCCCGTGCCTCCATCCCGGCCACATTCTTGTTTATATGCATCGTTAATGCTCTTGTGCTGCATAATTTCGATTGTTCAATTATATTAATCATCTGCCTCGTTAATTTGACATGAGTCATGATGTTATAATACGATGCCACACAGTGCAGGGCGGCGCAACATATTAACTTTTTCTATATCAAATATCAAGCCTTACTGCAATCCTTTAATTTTTAGCTCAATCTTACGTTTATTCTGTCAAAAATTAAATTTATAAATGTGTAAAATTAAGAGATTAAGGATCTAATCCTCATTTTAACATTTGTAGTGGACTGATGTGACAGCACAGCTGGCACAATAGAGACGTCAATAAAGAAATAATTGCAATGTCTCATCTGTTGCTTTCATTTGATCTGTCCTCTCTCATTGACATTGATTTCCAATTTTTTACCTTCAACCCGAAGGCGGCTCTGCCTCCAAACTGAAAGCAGAGCATATTGAAAATGAAAGCACAACTAAAATGGAAAGTGAGAAGTTTTCTTTTTATTTTTTTTGGTAAAGTGAGAAGTTTCCAATGGGTTATGGGAGCTCTCTTCCGTTGTTTATCTTTTGAGTAATGTAATTCTGACGTTGAGAAATCAACGTCTAAAAGCTATATCAAAACCGTTGATGGTTGGTGTTTATTTTTATGGGTCTTACTTATCAACGGTTTTGTTATCAATGGTTTTGAAAGGATGAAATAACTTTTTAACCTTAATTTTTCAAAGTTACAAAAGTATTTTTTTTTCTTACCAGGAAAAAATTACTTCACTTGGGACCGTGCCCTCCCATCACTCCAATGTCACTATCATATACAGTAATTATATTTAATTTCGGTAGATAATGTGGGCTCTACTCAACTAAGTGCACTGCCTCAGCAGTAGTAATGTGGGCTCTACTACTGTGAGCTGAAGGCTGGAATGTTGGATCATGGATGCTCTAGTTTTGTTTTTAGCATATGGAGATGAGCATGTGATGGAATCAAAATTATTTATAAGAACGATCTTGCATATATCACTGGGTAGGCAGGCAAATCAAATCAACCTGCCCCAGTAAGTAACACAGATCACAATTGATATCACTCAGCCCAAAAGCATCTGAGCAAGGGCATGATACCGTGCCCTGTTATTTAGAACCTAATTTATACATCTAATACATATAATTTGGATAGAGCAGGCAATACAAAAAAGTCTGGGTACATAGTTGGCTCCTAGTCTTTCAAGCTCTGCCACTGCATCTAACATACGTGTATAACCACAAGCTTATATAAACGGATCCTTAATACTTTCTCTATCCCGTATTAATTTATTTTTAAAAGTTAAATAAAATTGTTAATATGAGATAAAGAGTATATAAAAGAGGTACGCGATGAGCTTTCAGATTAACCTCTAAATTATGTCCATTAACGAAGAGAAGGATCTCGATGCATTTGGGCACCTGGCCCAGCTTTGTCCTGTATACAAAAAGAAGTGAATAGATAATTAGATGATTGAATAAGCTATTGAAACATGGGAATCTCTGTCCGTCAACAATCGGGTATGATCGTGAAGGAGATCCCTGCGTATATATATGAAATTGTTTCTGACGCATCCAGCTAAGAAGAAGACGACAATACCAGCTCTGATCTTATCACCGACCCTAAACTCAGCACATGTACATACATATTTATATTATTTAATTTATATAATACAAACGTGTATGTAATTAAATTAGGTGATCAACAAAAAGAAAGTTAATGAGGTGGCTTTCCATATTTCAAATATTCACTTTTTTTCGAAAATGTATGGGAGGTTATTCACATTAATAAGGTGATCAAGCTATTTCTACAAACAGCTAGTTTACACTAGCATGATGCGATTTCATTTTCTCATAACTCGGTAAGCTGAGTTAATAAGTTTCAGGTGTTAGAAACCGTGCTTGCATTTGTGAATAACGAATTTAATTTTTTAAGATAATTTTTTGTCCTTAGTGCTTGAGATCTACCGGATATCTACCTCCCAAAATACAATGATTATATATGTATAGCACTATAAATCGTGCACCCAGTGAATTAGAAAATTGTGCTTTTCTCTCCTTAATGTACACTTAATGATGTAGAAATCTTGCACTAAAATACGTAAATCATACATAATATATATTTGATAATATTTAATGATGGTATGTAAAAGGTATGACGATTGTATGCGCGTAAAGGGGTATGCCAATGGTAAAACAAGACTCTAATCATTACAATATCCAAAGGGATACAAAGCACTTGTACACTATTATAATATTTTTAATTAATAACAAATTAATTAATAACAAATAAATTAGTCCCCAAAAAATAAGTTTCATTTTAATGAACCCGACCCAAACCAACTGTGTGGGTGTGAACTTAACCAAGTCAGCTGATTAGCGATGCACGTGTGGGTTTGCCTAAAGGTGCATATATACAACTTGTTTTTTTCCATAAAAGTGGGTTAGGCCAAGGGCCTATCTCATAAGGCTAATCTTGGCTCTGATATATTCATAATTTCCTTCTCATTTTGGATGTGAGACTATTTACCTTTCCTTCCTCTATCACTTGACTATTCTTATCCACTTCTACTGTGAGCTTAGGCTCAATTGTATAAACCCACTGAGCCCATAGCCATGTAGAATAGTAGCTTCAACAATTCTAGCATTTCCTTACATGAATGAAAATTGTGTCAATTAAACTGCAATGACAATGCATAAACCCTAGAGAGAAAATATTGGTCATTTTCTACATATAGAGAGTTAGTTTTTGGTTTTGAACATTCTCTTGTGAAATATTATCAGATTTACTAGATAATCACTTAACATAATGTTTTTAAACTATTAAGCCATTTTTGTAAATCAAGACAATAAAAATCACACAACTACTTCTTATACATAATATTGGTTCTAATTATTGTGTACATTTGTAACCCTAAATATTCCTAGTTTTCATGAATGCTCTGAAAGGTTCATCCTTACAATCTTCATAGAAGTGACCCCTATACTCATGTAGGTTATTCTTATTAAGAGTATATTGCAAAACTCCACTTAATGTATTTAAGCTATAAGAACTATTCAAAGCATAACTTACCTTAATTTTGCTGCAGGCATCATTATCTCATCATAAGAGTGTGTATGAAATGGTGATTCTCCTTAAGCCACCCATAATTTAGTTGTCCATTTAAACCTAGATTTTGGGATCTCTAGTCAACAAAGTTGGGTTGTTATTATATTACCTCTTAATTCACAGGCTTCAAACCCATTACCCTCTATGAATAATTCACTTGCTCTTTGGTCAAACTTTTAGCAAGCAAATTCTCAATATTATCTTTTGACCTTACATAAATAATGCAAATAATTCCACTTAAGAGTAGTTATTTTATGATATTACTTCTAAAAAGGATATGCCGTGGCTTACTATTATATAAATTACTATGTGCCCTATAAATAGTCGATTGGCTATCATGATGGATAGGCACAAGCTTTGGCCACATTAGCATATCCTCTTCTACGAAATGACATAGTCACTCAACTTCTTCGCCTACTCTATCTAGCACAATACATTTCGATTCTATTGTGGATCTTGCAATGCACATTGTTCAAAGGATTTTCATGATACTTCTTACACTCCCAAGAGAAAAAATATATCAACTTGTGGACTTGGAATCTTTGCATCATTGTAGTCCTCAAGTACAACTAGATACCAAGTATAGTGCAGTCTATAGTTTAAGGTGTAACTTAAATATTTAGGAACCTCAATTATTGCCTTCCAATGGTCTCTCCCTGGGCTACTTGTGTATGTAGCCAGTTTACTCACCGAGCATGCGATATCTGATCATGTATAATTCATAATGTAATTGAGACTGTATATCATTTGAGAATATTCTAATTGAGATATATCTTCACCTTTATTTTTAGTTAGATGAAAATTCACATTTATAGGTGTTCTTACTACACAACCATCACTGTTGTTATACTTCTCAAGTATTTTGTGAATGTAATGAGATTGAGATATAGCGTATCTATCAGACATTCTAGTAATTTTCATCCCTAGTATTCCATCTGTAACACCTAAGTCTTTCATGAAAAACTGAGTGTTCAACATCTTCTTAGTAGTTATAATGATATCATCATTGCTACCTATAATAAGCATATCATCTGCATATAAATACATAATGACTTAGTCATTTGGTCCTTCTTTAACATAGACGCACATGTTATAATATGTTATAATGACAATTAACATATGAATGAATGTTATTTTTGTTACCAGTGAATACATATCAAAGTACTCATCACCTATCTTTTATTTGTATCCTTTGAGAATAACCCATGCTTTGTATTTTTCAATTGATTCATTAGTTTTTATCTTCTTATTGAATATCCACTTATATCCTATGGGTTTATAAGGAAGATCCACTATCTCCTAAGTATGATTTTTCATGATATATTCAATTTTACTATTTACAACCTTTTTCTAAAAGGGTGCTTCATGAGATGGCATTGCTTCCTTATAGATTTGAGCCTAATTTTCTAACAAAAAGCAAAAATTCAAACTAAAGGATTTTGATATTCTAGATTTGTCTACTTTCATCATCGTCTCCTTGGTCTTGACAATCGTTACTTGCCACATAAAGGTTCTTTTAAGAGAATGTTCCTCTTATGTAGAATTACAAGAAAATTTGTATTAAAAAAATAATATATTTTTGGATTCAATCAAAATATTGACATTTATATCATGAATCTCTTATTTATGAACAAGAAATTAGTACATGCTATTATTATTTTTATAATCAACAAATATGTAATCAATTGTTATAAGTCCTATATTTTGGGAATAAGGACCGTCACCTTAGCCAAACACTTCCACACCTTTAAGAATTTGTAAGAAGGTTTTCAATCTATCCATAATTCATAGGGTGTCTTCTTTATTTTCTTATGGGGTAATTTAATGAAAATATAACTTTCTGAAAGAAAAGTTTCCACCCAATAGTTTGAGGTAACCTAGAACTTATTAACATTATATTCATAAACTTTTTTAAAGTTATATTTTTTTCTTTCCGCAACTCCGTTTTGTAGAGGTGATTAGGGTGTTGTAGTTTAGTGAATAATATCATGTTGAGAACAAAATTCACAATTGATACATATTCTCCACATCTATCACTTTCTAGAACCTTTATCTTTTTTCCAAGTTGATTCTCAAACTCAGTTTTGTAATGCAAAAATTTATCTTATGCATCATCTTTTCTTTTAAGCAAGTACACATAACAATATCTTGTCCAATTATCTATAAAAGTAATAAAATACTTTTTGCCTCTTCTTGTCTATACACACTTCAAATCCCAGTCATCATTGTGAATTAAATTTAGTCTCACTACTTTCCATACTCTTGAAGAAATTCCTTGTTAATTTTGATTCTACATAAGTTTCACATTTATGAGTAGTCAATATTAAACTTATAAATATTTCATGTGAACTAATCTATGAAGAGTATCATAATTAACATCCTAATCTACCATGCTATATCTCACATGACTAGATTAGATAAGTAGAAATAACACTAGCATTACAAATATTAGTAATAGGTACAATAGTTAATACACTGAGCTTAAACAACCCTTCATTGAAATACCATTTTCTCACATGCGTCCCACTCTTTGTCAGTATAAATTCATAAGACTCAAAAACCAATTTTAACCCCTTCTTGCTTAGCAATGATCTGAAATTAAATTCTTTCAAATTTATGACACATACAACAACTAGTTGAGAATGAGTTCTTTGCTTGATGTTATCTTCAAAACCACTATTCCACTAACTTCAACCATATAGGTCAAAGATTTACCTATGAATAGTTACTATCCATTATCCATTAGTTGATAATTGGAGAACATTTCCCTATTTGAGTATACATGTTGAGTGGCCCAATACCCACCCACCATTCTCTTGCATTAGTGAGTAAATTCACTTGAGAGATTAGTGCTAAAATGCTAATTTCAAAAGCATAATTGGAGAGATTCTCCACTTGAGTTACATTCTCTTATGCATTCTTCTTCTTGGAATTCTCATGCTTCTTCTATTGCTGACAAGCCTTAGCTTTGTGGTCTTGTTTGTCACACATGTGGTACTTGCCTTTGAATTTGGCCTTTGTAGAATTATTATTTGATAAATAAGGATGCTCCCTAATATACGTGAAATCTATCTATTTTACACATTGTTTTACCTTCTTTGCTAGCATAGGATTAGGGTAATTTAAAGTTAATTAGGGTTTATTTATTATATTAATATTTTAGTTTAATAATTAATTAATTTGAGTGGCATTGGTATTTTAGGCGTGCATTTTTATCAAGTTGAGATTTTATTTAATTTTTATACGTCTCAATTATTGTTTTATTATACTTTGTAGGTGGATGTTGCATTGATGCTCATGTCACTTAAAAAATATTTGGAAATGGTTCAGACAACTTAGATGAATGAGACATTGGCATAGAGCATAAATTCCATTCCTGGAAGAGTTAGTCATTGAGCAAAATTCTATTTTAAAGACCAAGTCAAAGAAACCAGTTAGCAAAATAGAAATTAAGCACCTTCACATGAAGCAAAAACAGAGTGATAAAAGTTTACCAAAGGAAAGATTCCCAATTCAAAAGCTTATGGCCTGAAGAGAAAATAATCAATGAGGAAAGATCAGCATAGGGCAAGCATGATTCAGCAAATTAAAGTGCAACTGTATCCAAAAACAATAAAGCGGAATGCCAAATCAAAAGACCAAATCAATGAGAAAAGAGAAGGGTTAGTAGGTTATTAGAGGAAAGAAAAGCAAAAGCGCCGAGAAATAGTAGCCATTCCATGTGCAATTTGCAGCAAGAAGTTCCAGAAGAGAAGAAGCTAGCTCGTAGCAACAAAGAATATGACTCAAAAAATAGGGCGTGACAAATCAAATCAAAGAAAGGAAAGAATTGGGCAGCAATGAAGAGAAGTAAAATGAATGATAGAAGAAACAAAAAGAAGCAATTATGGGATGGAATTGATGGCTTGAATAAGGAGAAAACTGTAGTCTAGTAGTTATAAAACCAGAGTTCAAAAGATATAAAATATAACAGAAACAAAAGTAAGTTCAATAGGAATAGGAGAACGAAACAGAGAAAAAATAATTCATTCCAACCTCCAAAATCGATCAAAACAGAGTATGATAGAGTCAAGAATTCAAGTTCAAGCAAAGAAGCAATGCAAAGAAGCAAGAAAAAATTTGTGCCGTCATGGTTACTATAGTAGGGCTGAAGCTTGAAGATGATGAATAGTAACCCGAAGTTACGCTTCATCTGTAATATAGTAGAATACTCTTATTGAATTTTCTTCTTTTTCTTTAACTCTTGTAAGTCTCTTTTCTCTTCATTCAATGAGAATTTTATTTCTTAGATTAATGAGGGGCTAAAATTTGTTGCTAAGTCTTGGATGAAGCTTCATTAAATTGTAGAATTTTATGATTATAAGATAATTAATTTATCTTAATAGTAAATTTAATGTTAACTGTTTCACCTCTTTAATTGATGAGATTAATTTGGATATGGATTTAGTCATGCTTCTCTCATGATTTAAGTTAGTTCTCATGAATTCATTACTTAATTTTGTCTTGCTTAATATTGAAATTGGGTATTAGTTGTATTTTACATATGTAGATACAATTAATGACTTGATTTTAATCTATTGAAGTGAGGAGGAACTATATATTTTGATTGTGCATTAGAGCTTAATGATGATATTTTTTAAATAACAAAGATTGATTTCTAGATTATTATGAGATGAGTGTGAAAAATAATTAATGATCATAATTATGGGTTTCTATGATTTAATGAATATGGTTTCCTATGCCCTAGTGTTTTGTTTAATTGATATTTTAGTTATTTTGTATTGCTTTCTTAATCTAGATTTAAGCTTTTGAACTTTGATTTAAATAGTTTATTTGCTTTTAAATTCTTATTTGTTGTTGTTAGTTACTTTACTCCAATTTATTACTTTATATTTGTTAACTAGATTAGAGTTTACTTTAATTAGATTAAATTTAATTTTACAATTTTAATTTTATGACGGATCGATACTCAATTTAGTTGTTTGTCTACTATAGATACGTACGCTTGTGAGTAAACAATTAAAATTCAACAACACTCTTTTTTTTACCGTTGTTGTTATTGTTGCCCTTTTCCCTTTGTTCCACCACATTGGCTTTGGCTTCTATGGAATTATTATTATTGTTCTTCTTTTTAGAAGTCTAGTTGTCTTCCTCAATCCTCAACCTCACTATCAAGTCCTCCCTATTTATCTTTGTACGCTTACACTGCAAGTAGTTCTTGAAATTCTTCTAAGATTGTAGTAATTTTTTAATCATTGAATCCACATGGAAAGATTTAATCAAAGTCATATCTTTTGTATGAATATCATGCAGAATTACTTAGAGTTAATGGGCTAAACTTATGATAGTCTTGGAATCTACAACCTTGACATCTAGGAATTTAGCTACAATGAATATTTTATGTATTGACATCTTCCATTTTGTATTTCTTATCTATAGATTTCCAGAATGCTTTCACACTCTTCATTGAACTATACACATTATATACTATGTTGTCCAACCCATTGAGAATATAATTCTTGCTTTGCACCCACTTTAGCAGTAGCTTACTGATCACCCTCCTTTTCTTTGTGGTGAGTATTGGGACATCTTCATGAAGGAATTGTGCCAAATTCAAAGTGGTGAGATAAAACAACATCTTATATTCCATCATTTGAAATCTTCACTTCTGAATTTCTCCTACTTTGCCCCATGGTTAACCATTATTGGAGTAGTAGCTGGTGTCACAATACTAATAATATAGTAATCATTTCTATTTTAAATAGAAGATTGTCTCAAATATGACTTTGTGAAAATTGAAAAACAAACAAAAACATAGACATATAAAATAAAATTTTTCTTACAAATGTTAGAGATCTTATTTGCTTGCGTTTGTGAATGACAAAGTTACTATGTGATGAAAATGATAACCGCTAGTGTTTTACAACGTCCTTAAGATCGATTTTCATCCTCCCCTCAATGCTGAGATCCAATACGTAAAGCGTATAGGGTAAAAATACTCATCAATGTGCAAAGGTATGAAAAACATACCTACGTAAAAGGGTACCCTTTGCACATTAAAATATATAACATCTTCCCTTTTAGCCTATGTAGGACTATCAAAAAAGTAAAAATATTCTTTTTATACTTGGGGATGGGTCAAACAGGCCAATGGGCTTTTTGTCCCCCAACTAGGATGGGCTAAAATTTTTATGCCCTTTCCTAAGACAAGGCTTGAAAATTTGTAGCCCTAGCCCGCTTTTTTACGGGCTAGTTTGGTGGGCTAACCCTTAAAAGTTTCAACCCTATTTGGATGGCATTCCTTGTAATGTCACAATGACTACCCTCTCATATATTCAAAGAAAAATTTTGTACTTCCAAGCCAAATGGACAATCGGGCTTTTCATCCCCTAGTCCTAGTCTGACCCTATTTGCAATGGGTATGAAACTTTTGGGCCTTGCCCTAGCTCGCTTTTTTGTAAGTTGAACCGACCCTAAAAAGTTTCAGCTCTACTTGGTAAATCTAGATAACTAGCTTGTTCACAAAAATGCTCTTTTATCCTAGGCCCCAACCCCTCCTCCTCTCTTAGTTTCATCTTATTTTGTCCAATATTAGAATTTATTATACAGTTTTGGTATTAGTGATAGACTTAATTCGATTATTTTTTTCATAAATTTAGCATTAAAAATGGTTGATTGAATTGATGATATTTATGACAATAGTAGAATTAATTTTAAGACTTTCTCCTTCTCATCCTTTTCCTTCTTTCTTTTCCCTTTCTTTTCCACCTCTATTTTCTTGGTGTAGTTTCTACTATGCTAACAGGGCGTTAGTCATTTTGTATTTTAGATTATAATTTACTTATTTTAAAATACAATGTTAGTCATTGGAGATTTTATACGTGCATTTTAGAATGTAGCATTAGTCATTCAACATTTTACACATGTATATTAAAATATAGTGTTAGTCAATTAAACTGTGATTTAACTACCGTCACATCTAAAATGCACGATGACAACGCTTTTATATGTTATGTGTGCATTTTCAATTACAACCTCCCCCCTTCGTAATTGGAAATGCACACATCATCGAAGAAGTGTCATGCTATATCATCTCCTTGTGAGTCATCATATCCAGGGCATCTCATTCCAAGGTCATCTCGACCTGCAACCTTCAATGGTGACTTCTCTCTTCTACGAGGTACTTCTCTTTATTTTAATTTTCCTCTCCTTCATCCCGTCTGACAAGGTCTCTCTAGCACTTTCATCTCCTGCACATCCATCTCTAGTGATCATGGGTCTATTTCACTATTTCTTTGCTCGGTTTCATTTAGTTGCTCTCTAATGTTTTTACTATTTGGTTTTTCTCTAACGTTTTGACTCTGTTTTCACTATTTTGTTGCTTGGTTTCATTTAGTTGCTTAAGTTTTTTTCTGGGAAGATGGTTGCTTTTGGAACTGATTATAAAGCAGAGACCTTTACTTTCTTCCCTAATAAAGTAGTCGACTTTAAGCCTTTTAGCTGCACTGTGATCAGGTTGCGGTGCTACCATGTGAAACCATTCTGAGTGGGGATGGATTTCCTGCTATAACTGGTCGCTTTTATCCGAGGGAGACCGGGCTGATGCTATCATTTCCTGGGAACCTTGCAACCGTGTGGTTCTCGGGAAATGATGTTCCGCTCCATGATATATTTGCTTGCAATGCTATGCCTATGTAGGTGAATGCTTCTGTAACCTTAGACTCATGTGCATAAAAGCATTCAAACAAAGGACTCCCCCATTTATGGAACACTAAGCAAGTCCTCCTGAGATGGGATGTAGCATAGAAGGATATAGAATTTCACCCGTCAAATATGGGTGGATATGATAGAGCATATATAGTCACATATGCTTCTACTATAATAAGGAGTTTCCACTGCCTAGTTTAGTTCTCGTCAGTGGTGCATTTAACCCTAAAGAAACTAGATGTGGAGCTCCAAATTTTAAGTTGATTGATTGATTCTTGAAATGGAGTAGGGTGTTGTTATAACCATATTTACATGCATGTTGTGAACTGATAGTTTCAATTGATTAGTTTTTGTGTAAACAATATTCCATCAAAAGTTGTTCTCCTCGTTAATAATGGGAAAATAACAACTGTAAAAAAACATGAGAAAAATAAAAAAAGGAATGAGAAGATGGTGTGTAACTGAAGCATTATTCCCTTTCTGTTAGTTATAAATAGTTCTTGATAGAGGTGTGAGAAGCATTATTGGAGGCATGTTTTAGGCTTAGCCAAAAGCACCTGAATATCATCATAAGATAGTGGAAGATTATGAAGATTTAATGCTCATATTTGGTAACACCACTGCAATAGGAGCTAGGGCAGCCGCTTTATCATCCAAAGTTGTAGATTCTTTGGAGAGGCCATCTCTATGCACCAATTTATATGAGGGTGATGACACTTTGCTCCCATTTACACAAGATTATCCACTTGTAGGTGAATCATCCAATCCTGTGCCTCCACCATCTTTCCATGAGTGCCCACCCTTAGAGAATCAACCACCTTCATCTTGAAGGAGAGGAAATTCTAATTCCACCTATGAGTCAAGAGATTCTATAGGTCATGTAGTATCTAAATTTCATATCCTTGTCCTATCTCATAAAATAACTCAAGGCTGGTTTGAGGCCATTGGATAATTCTCGACCTCATTGAGGAGTTAAAGTTTTTTGCTTATGAATATTTGAGTACTCCAACCTTGAGGGAGGTGTTTGTGAGACTTCCACCAGACGAATGCCGTAGATGGTTAGAGCATAAGCTGAGGAGTACATGGTAGTTTATTTTAGTAGTATAGGTCATTTGGAGAACTTATTTAGGTGGACATGGTAGTCTGTTTTGGTGGTATAAGTTAGTTGATTGGTAGTATGGTTTATTTAGGTAGGCATGATAGTCTTTTTTTATTTAAATTAAAGATGTTTACAGTTTTATGATGATGACTTAATAAGTGAATGGTTTATTTGAATGGTATGTGAGAATACTTTTTGTGAATGGTCTTATGGCGATGAGTTTTGTGTCATGGTATGTGAAACTTTGGTTATATGAATGTGTTTTTGTGAATTGAGTTTTATAGGAAATATGTTTATGTGAATGTATTAATTTGATGACTCTTGAATTTTCCAATAACAGTGAATATGGAAGAAATATTAGAGGACCTTGTGTATATCTCTATGATAACTATATTGTTTGCAATTGATGAATCAAATATGCTACATACATATAGACCTCTCCCACATCATTCTATTTCAATAGAAGGCTATCAATACTTGACAAGAAATTTGGGAAGGCGACCAAATGAATTTTGAGATATGTATAGAATGTATCCTGACTCATTTTTTAAAGTTGTGTAGGATATTACACCAAAATGATTTATGTGAGACTAGGTATGTCACAGTAGAAGAAATTGTTGCTACTTTCTTACTAGTAGCAGGACATGATCAAGCGATATTTAATTTGTCAAGATTGTTTGACTCGATCAAAGTGGACAATTAGTAAGAATTTTAATAAGGTTTGAATGCACTTTTCTCATATGCACCATCATTAATGACAAGTCCTTCTAGTAGCACACCACAAGTAGTAATTATTGATCCACGGTTCTACCCATATTTTAAGGTTAGAATTTATCTGAATAATTGGTTCATGAAGGTTGACGTGTATATTTATATGTTATAATAATTGACTTGTCCATTTATATAACATTTGAGTTATGATATACAGGATTGTATTGGTGCTATTGATGGAACCCACATAAAGGCAACTCCTTATGGGCCTAGTAAGACGAGTTACCATAATAGGCATGGTTGGTTATCACAAAATGTATTGGCAGCTTACACTTTTAATATGAAATTTATATATGTCCTTGCAGGATGGGAAGGTTCTGCAAATGATACAAGGATATTGAAGGATGTCATAAAGAGAGTTAATGGTCTTCCTACACCATCAGGTATTATAGTGATACATATCTCATATATAATATTTATCTTTATAGTTTCATATTTATATACATATTAATAGTTGTAATTATTTATTAAACAGGGAAGTTCTATTTGGTTGATTGCGGCTATTCTAATCGGAAAAAAAAATTTAGCACCATATCGTGGAACTCGCTATCACCTCAAAGAATATACTACTCAAGCAAGAAGTTGACTACACAATTCACATGAAGTTTTCAATCATCGGCATGTGTCCTTGAGGAATGTCATTGGATGAACTTTTGGGTGTTTAAAGTCGCACTTTAAGTTTTTTAAAGATCATCCACCCTCTTTTCCTTATGATACTCAAGTGAAAATTATTTTTGCATGTTGCGCATTGCATAATTTTCTTCATAGGGAAAATCGTAAAGATTTGTTTAAAGCCAATAATGAAGATGAAGAGGAAGCACCATGTAATATTCTAGATGATGGAGAAGAAGATTCTAATCCCGACAATGATTTGGAGACTCAAGTTGAAGAAAGGCAGTCACAAATGCTTGGCGAGATGATATAGCTAGCCATATGTGGAGTGATGTGATCCACATGACGATGGGTGTATGAGTTTGATGTTAAAATTGCACATTCATAATTGGACTATATATTATGAATTGGGGGTTTTATTTTTAGTTGTTTAACTATGCATTATAAATTATAGTTATTAATGTACTATGGTTTTTTTATTATTTTATTATAAATTGATCATTTATTTTCACTTATTTAACTAAAATTTGAGGGATTAATATGTTATATCTTGTGTTTAAATGAAAATTGAATGTTACAAATTATATCGTGTATTTGTCATGTATTTTAAAAATACAGGATTCTAGCATGCATTCTCAAATCAAGCATCTAAAATACAGGAGTTTGGTTTGCATTTTGGAATCGAGCATATGAAATATACCAATCTAAAATACATAATGATTAATGCCCTGTAAGCTTTATAGAAGTGTTGGATAAGAAAAGGTCCAAAGACCAAGCCCAACTAGGACTATGATGCATGACAGATTTACATGAGGGGTTTATTTTAACCAACTTCCTTTCTTTAGCACTTCAATGTTTACTAGGAAACATTCTAATTAGCTATTGTATGTTGCTTCATTAGGTAGACTTCTAGTTATTTGCAAATTATGTCACTAGAGCTTTAGCTATAAAATGGCTCTAATGTGGCAGCCCTACTAAATTTATTTTTGATATTTGAGTATACATAGAATGAGAGAGTTTTATCTCTCTTATTATTCCCCTTAATTACATTATTTTTCTTGAGTAAGAGAAGTTGTTCGGGGGGAAGGTCCTGACAATTCAAACATGTGTCCTTCGTCAAGATTACCCTACACCACTCCTCTTCTACCTCACTTCCTCGTCATCTACTTCTATATTTGCTAGTTGAAGATAAAGGGGTGTACCCCATTGGAATATAAATTAATGATGTGTAATATTAATAAAAAAGTACTTCCTCTATCCCATATTAATAGTTGTATTTGAAAAATAATATTTTTTATTAAATAGTAAAATCCATATATAAGAGAAGGGAAAATAAATTTCTAATACTCTTTTTTAAGCACCTAATCACTTAAATTAAATAAAATATAACTATTAATATAAAAAAATTATTTTTTACTAAATAGAGTTATTAATTTAAGATAGAAGGAATATGCACGTAGTAAAATGCTGGGTATGGCAGGAAGATGGAAGTGATCCTTATCTTAAGAAGTTCTCGTCTAATACAACACTTAACGCTTAGAACGGGCTTGGGTCGAATTGGGCTATTTACCCTCCATGATGGGCTTAAGTCACGGTAAATCTGAAATTGTGAAATCCATGGGTTCTTGCGCGCGGTCATTAGAATCCCGTTTACCGCGATTCGTATCATTGAGACTCCAAAAGGGAACAATAATCAGCAGTCGGCAGAACCAGCAAGTTATCATTTTTAGATAATAAATTGGAGTTTTCTTTAGCCAGGCAACTCACACTAAGCTCTGCTTGTCATCCCCATATCCTAATCTTTCACTAATTGAATAGCTTTTCATGTCCAAAATTTGTGAGCTACTTCGAGTTCAATCGCTAGGGGCAGTTTGAATAATTTTGTAGATTTTTACATGATTTTGAAAGTTTTAATTGAAATCATGTTTAGATGAAAAAATTTAACGGAAAGAAAATTTCCATTCTGTTCATCCAAATGCCCCGATTCTGCCGAATTTGCAAATCTCCTTGTGAGGACGTTCGATCAATTCCGTAGAATAGCTGTATTTGTGAACTCTTTTAGTCGATTCTCACCCGCTATGTACTCATAGCTTTACATTCCATTTCAGCGCATTTGGCTACTAAACATAATTTTAATCCCACTCAGGTCCAGTTTGGGAGGTACCAAAAGGAAACTAAAATGCAAATTCCGTTGAATTTGCATTCTCTGGTTTGATGTGAATAATGCAAATGGAACTAATTTGAAAAATTGAGTAAATGTTCAACGTAGTCCTATTTTTTTCAGCGAGATGTCCAACGTAGTTTCCACAGACTGAAATAAATAAAACAAATTAATCAATAAAGATAGACCACATGCGTTATCTATAGTGTCCAGCTAATTTATGTCATTTAATTGTAAGTCAAACTGTAAGATTGCATCATAGGAACTAACCACGGCCCAGCTACAACGAAAGTCTCTTGAACTGGCCGGGCCTTTGCCTAATCGTTCCAGGAAAGGTCAATAATCTTACCTCTAATAGGAAGGCAAAGATTATGGTCTGATTGGCCTAAACCGTGATGGGAAATTCATTTTGTTCGAAGTTTGTTGCTAAATGGATCTTGGCCAAACTATATAGAAAACTGAAGTTGTATCAATTCAAATGACAGTCTGAAGTTGCATCGATTAGATGGATACTGTTCAGTCTGTTCATCATAAAACCGTTTCAATTTCGCCATATCTTATCTGAAATGAAGATTTCTAGCCTGCAGCAGCCTCTGTCATCTCCAAATAGGCAAACAGGTGGGGAACATGGAAACAAGCTGCGAAATTTGAAGACGAAAACACAATTATCTGAGAGAAGAACATGGCCTGTGACAACATGGTATATTCACGGAGGAAAATGCTTCCGGCGAGGAAGAAGGACAATGAATCACGGTCATGGCAGAACAGAGAAGCTATATTGACAACATGTACACCTACCCAATATTAGAAAGCAACAAGCCCATTCAAACTTATCTTCTCCAAAATGCTAAAGACTTACAAACCTCACGCAGAGTCTTCATCTTCTCCCTGCTGTCTTCATCCCCACGCCATTTTCCCTTGTTTGACGACCTCTTCTGTCCATTCAACGCAGCCATCTTCAGCATCCCCTTACGCCTTTTCAACACCTCCCTTGAAGTAGCCTCTGGTTTAATGGTGGAAGGGAAGACCATCAGGTACCTGTCCAGAACATGCGACACTGAAACCAGCTCGAATGAATCATACAGAGGACTCCCACAGTCCCAAACCCTGGCTTCTTTTCCACCTTGCTTCCCCTCCTCCATCTTCGCCCAGGAGTCCATTTTCCCAGCGGTTGTACTTGTCAATGGAAGCTCAGATGCTTCTTTATCATCTGCACTTGGCCTGCTCCTCATCCGCACAGAAAATGACAGATAAACCGTTTTCGAAAAAACAGATGTCAGTGACAAGAAGGGAAATTCCAGCAAGATTCGTAGTGGGTCTCCGCTGAGTGTGTTTATTTCTTCGCCTGTTTTGCGTCAATGAAGGATAGTGACATATGTGCTTGCTTTGTTTCAGCTCATGTTTGTTTCCTTCTGTCCGGTTTCTGCTGTTTCTCCATTGAAAATTCAAGAAGTTGGCCTGTTGACGTTGTCCCACCAACATAGTTTACTGAACGATTATGCAGATGAGCATGTTCCACAGCTAATTGTCTTGTTTAATTGCGAGTGACATATGATGGCATGCCAACGGCCAACCCACCGCAACAACTCTCCCACCTAAAACATGTCCAATTTTCCGGCTGCTTCTCAGCATTGCCATGAATGTTGTCAAGATCGGTTCAAAATGAGCATCCAATACGCTTATGTATGGTCAATGCCATGTAACATGTAATTGATTTGTCTGAGTCTTAATTTATTGGCCCAGCTACCTGCTCAAGCAAGCTAGCCAACCTTCCGAAGAGGTTAGTTCGCATTGTCTTAATAGTTTCTTCTGCTTATCGTTCAGCTCTTATTGCTGTCCTAATTTCTGCTGAGCCATTAATTGGTAGCATTTGATGACAAGACGTCTCCATTGTTCAATGGAATCGATGTGGAAAATTATACGGAGGAAACGTTTTTTATGCTCCACACTTACAATGAGGCTTAGCAGAAGCTGCTCATCGAAGCCTTTCATTACTGAGTTAATGTGCATGGTCAATGTTAAATATCAAGAGCTCCTGTACATAGCTTACGCTAACTCATTGTGAGGAACGTTAAAAACACTTCCCACGAAAACAGTAAAGAAAATCGTGTTATACTGGGAAGAGTATTTATTCTCCCAAGGGCTACTTATCCTTCCCCTCTTTTTTTGACTCCCATTTCACTCTGACTTCTCTGCTTTCAATTTAACACTCACCCGCAATCTATTAAGTCCTTCACCATAGATTTATCAATCTATACTGTTTGCTTGCACGCTATTAGATTGCTTGCAATTGTTGTTGTAATGCACCAACTCATCTCTCCCTTGTTTGCAACAAGAGTGTTGTTTTTCTTGTTGGCACCAATTTGCTTGTTGGTATTACTGTCTTTGAGCATTATGATATGACCTTTGCCTTTGTGGATAATATAGGGGTAGGCCAATTAGTATAGCTAGTACTAGGTTTAACTCTTGGAATAAAGTTCAGTTTTTACAATGTGCTCCAAGGAGTAGTTAATGATGATGAAGAAAAATGTGAATTTTAGAATGAAAGCGGTTGATGAATCCTAAGAAGTTAGGAAGAACCCCAAACCGCTAATGATGTTAAAAGAGTAGGATAGTAATATATCTAAGGATGTGTTTAGATAATTAACCATGCCATAATGCTTTATATATGTTTAATTGTAGCTCTTGATCATGTGAGTATACTTCGTTATGTTCATGCATCCTAATGATGCAATGGGTAGAGGTGGGCACTGTGACGGTAAGGTAAAGACCCTATTATGAATACTTATGTGGAGCCATTTTCTATATTATATTTATATATTTAAGACATGCTTTGACTTGTAAGGTAGACGTCATCTTGTTTTAACAATATTAATTGTGTAATCATGTACATGTTGATTATTTGTATGTGTGAAAAACCATGGTCTCATATCAGCATAATTAATATTTTGTTTCATTTTGTTTTGTATTCTAAACATGAAAAATGTTTAATCGTGTTTCAACACTTTGATGTACTCAGAAAATGATTTGTAAAGTTTTGGGTTGTGATATAAACAAAATGAAATTATAGACCAAAATAAGTTTTTAACTTAGTTATATTGCACCAGTAGATTTTTACCTTATTCAATGATCATATGATTTTTTTGTCTTTTCTCATTTAATAAAGTATATTTATTTTCTCTAGTTATATATGTTTGGATAATATGATTAGAATTAATACAGTTGAAAAATGACAAGTGTTGATATAAGGAAAGTTACTTGCTATGATTTTGATATTAAGCATGACACATTAAAAATGTCATACAAAACGGATGTTAGTGTTTGACCAAGGGGATTAATGATATAATATTTCACAAACTTAAGCGGAAGAAGTTCATATATAAGAAGAGGCCCAAACTTAGTGATCCATCATCCTAGACAATCCTTTTTTTATCATCAAATGCCACCTTTATGATCTTTGTAGGGCTATGCTAGCACCAATTAATTGCATAAAATGTCATTTTCTTTTAACACAAGAAGCCTCAAAGGGCATACTACCACACAATAAAATGAGATGGATGCACAGAGCCATAGAGCCAGCTACAGGGAGATGGTTGCGGGAAGCCATACAAACATAGAGAGATAAAAATATAATGTACAAATCACATATATGTAACACCCCATATTTTCTAAAATTATTAGTCATCTATGACCCATCGACGTGTCGATGTACTTGCTAATGGAATTCAAAAAATTTCCATTGGTAAACTAACAGCGTGTCGATGAAACCATCGATGGTAATGGTAACTGCATACATGCAGTTACTCCGAAATACAAGGCGGTTAATCAAATTTGAATTTTATGGGTAGTTATGATAGTATTTAAGGCTTAGGAACGACATGATAAGAGGAAACATGAGTCCAAAGATAGACTTGCAGCAAAGAAGAGAGCAAGCGGATGACCGGAAGTGAGGTGAACGCCGAAAGATTTGGTGATGCTCGCGTTTCAAGGTCAGATGACTTTCTGAACGTAAGACTTTCAAATTGATGTAGTTTTAGATTTCCTTCATTTTTTTGTGATTCGTATTATAACATCAATTGAAGTGAAGTTTGTGAGCTTTACAGTCTTTTGAGTTAAATACCTAGTTTTTACTATATTAGAAAGTAAAATTATGATTCGGGTTGATGATTTCTTCTTTTGTGAAAGATTTTCAATGAGTATGCACATAAATATGATTTTTCGAAACAAAATAGAGCATCTAGGCATGATACTAATTATCAGTAAAGTCACTGCATGTCAATGGTTGCACCAACGAAAGATAGAAAATGAACAATGCTCAGGCATGAGTGCATTGAAGGCATGTAATTTTTTGTCATCATTAGTGTGAAAGACATGTCGATGAGGAGTCAGTGAGAATTGACACAATAGGGTTATTCCAATGTAGGTAAGGATTTATGTGTCAATGAACTTAGCGATAGTTATCGATAAGGGCACCAACCCATCTGTAAAGTTACAAATAGAGATTTATATCTATGTCAGTGATAGTGAACATGTCGATGAACTCACCGATGGTTATCGGTGAGGGTGTTGACTTGTTTGTGAAGTCAATGATGAAGATTAACATCTCCGTCGGTGATAGTCAATGCGTTGGTGAACTCACCGATGGTTATCAGCGAGGTCATTGACCCATTTATGAGGTTACCGATGGACTTCATAGTCATTGTCGGCAGGGTTCGATGTGTCGATGAGTTTACTGATGGTCATCAGTGGGGTCAGTGACATGTCGGCAAGGTTGCTATTGTAACGCCCCAACCAAGATTACCCGACCTGGACCGGGGTTTAGTTTAGAAGACAGAATCAGAGTGTATTAAATAAAGCAGAAAAAATTAAAACCGACTGACCAGGAGCTGCAGACTCTGAGTGTGAGAGTCATAATATTCATCCATGCACTTCGGAGCTTTAACATTCCGTTGTGCGTAGATAAGAACAAACTAATTTTATAACTAATTTGGATTGGGCCAACATTATCGTTCTGTTGGTTGCCTACGTACATATTGGATTTCATCTCTGACGTTATTCTAATACGATCGGATCTGAACGTAATTCTGCCTAATAGCTAATACATGCATCAAACATCACAAAATAATGTACGTTAAAATACATATATCATTATATCCGAATAATTATTCGGAATCAGACGAAAATCTTATAAATCATCGGAGTCAAACAAAAGTCAATAAATCAGTAAAGTACACATCTCACATAAGTGAACATAACACTAACAAAAGCATACGTCTCCCTCTATCCTAGAGCGATGCAGAACACACTACAGAGCATGTTGGATCATATCAGATCCTATTAGATTTTATCCAACCACACCGGTCATATTGTTCCAGAGTAAGTCAAATCACAATAGAGCAATTTAGAGTAATTCGGATCACAACGGAATAGATCAAAGTAGATTAAATAGGAACATATCGGCAGATATCAGATCAGCAAATTATATATATCTTAATTAGTATGTTACTAATTAAGATGTGCATTCATATAAGTCATATTAAAGTAAAAGGTCAGAAAAGCATACTCCCCTGCGGTTCCAGAAATGGCAACATTTGGAGTTACTTGTTTTGTCATGGTGTCTCCCCTTTCAAATCCGGAGATAGTGGGCAGAACTTTCTCTAACTCTGGAATAACATGTCCATAAACGGCAGATAGAACCTCCCCTTGACCGAAAATATTTTACCTTTGTCGCACCCATAGGCGGTAGACATAATCTCCTCTTACCCGGAGATATTTTACCCTTGTCACGCCCGTAAGCGGCAAACAAAACCTCCCCTTACCCCAGGATATTTTCCTTAAATTGGATTGCTAACTCGAGGAATGAACACTTCCATTGCGTAGATCCCCCTCGAATTAGCTAGGAATGCCTCTTAAATGACTCGAATCGGACTTAAATGAGTAAGAAACGAAGAACAGAAGATGAGAAAACGGAGAGTCTCCCTTCATCCAGAGATACTTTATCTGTCTTGCGCCTGTAGGCAGTGGATAAAACTTCTCCTTGCCCTAGTACATTTTCCTTATATAGCATTGCTAACTCAAAGAATGGATGCTTCCATTGCGTAGAACACCCTCGAATTAATTGAAAACGCTTTTTGAACGGAAGGAAACAGACGTAGAATGACTCCAGAAACTTCCTTAGAAGACTGAACACAAATGACTATTTATAAGGAATTGGCGTGCGAGTGAACGGAGGAAGATGGAATGCGCGCGTGCTCGCGCCACATGGCACACGCTGAATGGACCAACCACGTGGTCGGTGCGCGTGACACACACATCACCGTGCGTCCTGCGCGCATCGCATAGTCAGCCACGCGATCGTGCGGGACCCTCATCGCGCGGACAGTCGCAATCATGCAATGCGGTCAGGGCACGGCGGCGCTCCGTCTCGGCTTGACTCGGCTCACTGACGTCATCAATTCTATTATTTTATTATTATTTTCTTTAAACATAATTTTAAACTTCAAAACATGATAACTTCTTATCCCAAAGTTAGAATTGTGCATTCTTAGTACCAATGGACTCATATTGATGAGCCCTTCAAAACTAGATGCAACATGGGTAGGTTATCTCGCACTTTTAAAGTGGGTCCTACCCATGTAGCACGCTTCCTGAGGTCGTAACTTTCGTTTTCGACCTCTATTTTGAGTGTTCTTGGATTCGTTGTGCTCGTTACTTCGAACTCTAACCAAATATGAGAATTTCAACTCTTAAAACCCTTGAAAAGTTAACTAAAATTATATAATTACCCCTAACCTTTTGAGGTTAAGTGTAATCGAAACACGGGGTGTAATAGCCATAGGCTAGTTAATTTGGTCCACTAATCTCTCTATTTAAGTGTAAGGCTTAGCCTCATTTTCAATTGTGAAGGAATGAATGTTTCTCCCTAAACTCTTCCCTCTCACCTCTTCACTTGTTATATTCCCCCATTTCACACTGAACTTCTCCCCTTTCAATCCAATCTTCACCTTTAATTCTACCTCCATTATCACTCGTTCCACTGTTATGACCCGCCCAAGGGGTCGGGTCCACATTTAACATTCGTGGTATAATTAGGATTTAATTATTATTGATGATATTTTAAAATAATTAAGATTTTATTAAGCTTATGTTAGAAGTCTATTTCAATTAGAAATTTTATTAACATTAGAATTAGAAGGCTTAATTACCTATAAATATAGAAAGGCTATACCTATTTTAAACATTACATAGATCAAAATTAAGTTATTTTATTTTTATTTTATTATTTTATTATTTTTATTTTTAATTAAACTTGTGTAGACCATGGGTCTAATTAATGGTCGTTTTTACTCCCTGACACCACCCACCGTCGTCATGGATACTAATCTTCTTGAGCTCCACCTCAATTTTTGATGAGGTTATATATGGATGCCTTAAGACCCCCTCGAGATTTTTCAGTGTGCGACGCACACCGCATTGTAATTCCTGTTTGGTGTATTTCACCACTTGAAACACGACGCATCAATATGATTGGGCCCATATGAAAACCGGCACATGCGGATAGTTTTTTTCCTGACGACGTTGTGAGTCATTTAACCTCCGTTAATAGAAGAACGCCGTGAAAGTATTTTTTGCTTTCCTAAACCCACCCGTAACCCTAAACTCTTCTCTGTTAATTGTCACATGCGCCGCCTTGTACGCTGCTTCAACTCCTCTTCCTTGAAACTCCTCTTCCTTAAACAATCATTGTGCCGGTGCCGGTCAGGGAAAGCAAATACACTAATCACGCACATTCTTCTGGACTCCATCTGCCTTGTGTTATATGACCATACAAATACACTAATCACGCCATGGGTTCTCTCTTTGCCTTTCACGTTTTTATTTGGTGAGTTTCTTTCTCGTTTTTTAACTTCTGGAGCATATCTATGCATGAGTTTTCATGCATACATAAAAGTGACTTTTTGTGTTATATGCCCATACAAATACAGTGATCACACATGTCTCTTTCTTCCTCAGTTCCCTCCATCCATTGTCAATCAACCCGGCCAATATTTACACAGGTCGCTGCCTCTTCCCCAAAGAACCATCGGGCCAGTGTTAGCAACTCTATTTGGCGCCCACTTCCTCAATTCCAGCCACCTTGCCCCTTCTTGATCTCTCTGCCTTTCAAGCTTTTAACTGGTAAGTTTTTTTAACGTATTTTACTTCTGGATCATGTTATGCATGAGTTTCTATTCAAACCTGAGTGACCATACAAATAACAGTTCCCCTTCTTGATTAAGCTTATTTTACATAGTTTCTATAACTAATGTATCATATTGATATTGCATAAGTATTCTATAACTAATATATAATATTGATATTGCAGTTTTTGTTAAGCATTCAAGAATGACATCACATAAAGGAAAAGAAATATGTTTAGAATTTAGTGGCAATTGTAGTGAAATAAACTATGATGGGAATAATGCCAAAGTACATGATGTTTTTTTAACTAGCCAAAGTGAGGAACTGGAGTTGAAAGTTGGGATAGTTGCCAACAATGAAGAAAAGGCTTTTGATTTGTATAACAAGTATGCATATAACAAAGGATTTAGTGTTTGAAAGAGTCAAAGGACTTATAAAAGAGGTACACGTGAACTTATTGGACACAAGTTTGTGTGTTGGAAAGAGGGGTTTAGAGAATTTACCGATCCTGGTGAAGTAAAAAAGACAGAAAGACTAGACACTAGGTGTGGGTGTCAGGCCCGTGTAATTTTTAAAGTGGAAAATGGTATGTATGAAGTTAGTCGGTTAGTTACTGAGCATAATCACCCACTAGTTGAACCAAATCAAAGGCATTTATTGAGGTCTGCACGTAAAATACATGATACTAGTAAGGGTGTCATCAAATCCATGGCTGATGCTGGCATAAGGGCTAACAAGACATATGCATATTTGTTGAATGAAGCAGGTGGTTATCAAAATGTTGGATTTACTGAAACTGATTGTCATAATTTTATCCAAGTTGAAAGGGCAAAGCAGATTACAACAGGTGATTGCCAGAGCCTCATGAACCATTTTAAGCAAAAGCAAGCTATTGAGTAAATGTTTTATTATGCAGTAAAGGTTGATGATGAAAACCGAATATCTAACCTTTTTTGGAGAGATGGGTTATCAAAATTAGACTACGAATGTTTTGGAGATGTTGTGATTTTTGATGCTACATATCGTACAAACAAGTATAACATGATTTGTGCTCCATTTGTGAGGGTAAATCACCATTGGAAAAATGTGTTATTTGGTTGTGCATTTTTGAGTAATGAAACTACATCTTCATTTACTTGGTTGTTTGAAACTTTTCTTCAGTCCATGGATGGTAAGGCTCCAAAAACCATTTTTACTAATCAAGACCATGCAATGGCAAATGCAATTGCAAAAGTGTTTCCCACTACACGACATCGCTTGTGTCAATGGCATATTTGTAAAAATGCTACTTCAAATATTTCTAGCCTTTATAATCAGCCTGGCTTTAGAGCTATGTTTTATCATCTTTTATACAATTGTGAAAATGAAAATGAGTTTGAGGAGAAGAGGAAAAATATGATTGAGAAATGGGGTTGTTCTGATCAATCTTGGCTTCACAAATTGTATGACATTCGTGAGAAATGGGCTCCTGCTTTTAGTCGTGATACCTTTTCATGCAACATTAGGTCCAGTCAAAGAAGTGAGAGCACAAATAATGCATTTCAGAATATGGCTTGTAAGACTATGACTCTTATTGAATTTGTGCATCACTATGATCAAAAGATGGAGAAGATGCGTGAGGAAGAAGTGATTGATGACTATAGAAATGCTAATGGCAAACCTCGTATTTTATCTAGTAGTGGTATTCTTCAGCATGCGTGCAAAGTATACACACTTAAACTTTTTGGCATGTTTCAACATGAATTTTTAGAATCTCTTTCTATGGAAGTTGAAGTCATTCATAATGAGATGCATCACATGTATAAATTAAGAAGGGAAGATAGTGAATGAGAGCATATTGTGCAATATAACCCCTTTGAACTCTCCATCTCTTGTAGTTGCAAACAGTTTGAATCATTGGGATTGTTGTGTTGTCATGCTTTGAGGGTGTTCAATTTGAATGGTGTCAAAAAAATTCCTGAGCAATATTTATTAAGAAGGTGGACCAAAGCTGTAAAGCATGGGCTTGTGATAGATGAGAACAATAATTTGCAAGCACATCCTTGTCAAAACTCAACAAAGGCAATGCGGATGAACAAGTTAATGCGAAAAGCATTTAGTCTAATGAATTTTTGTGCCAATTCTGATGCCACAACCAAGCTTGCATATCATAAAATGGACAAAATATTTAATCAAGCTGCGAAGATCCATGCAGCATCAAGTGAGGGAGATACAGTTTTAGGTGATACAATCATTTCTTTATCAACTTCTGACGCCCCAGTGCTTGATCCGCCACGTCTGAAACAAAAGGGACAAACATATATGGTAGAATGAAGAATTTTTTGGAGAAGAAAAAACGAAAGTCAAGGAACGTAAGAAAAAATACAACTAAGAAACTCAGTAACACCACTACTGGTAAAACATTTTTTTCAATTGTATACAAATCTATTTTTGCAAGTTTGGGAGAATAATACATTTATTGCATTTTTTTGGATTAGGTGCAGCAATAGAGTCTTCAATGATGAATGTAGCAAGAAATGCAACTCAACAACTCAGTAGCACCACTGCAGGTAAAACCATTTTTTTCAATTATATAAAAATCCATTTTTGCAAGTTTATGACATTCAATGGGAGAGATAATATATTTATGCATTTTTTTTATTAGGTGAGTCTTCAATGATAATACCTCCAAATCCTTCCAGGTTGCAAGTGAGCGGAAATGGCCAAAATCAAGTATTTGTGCTACTTATTGAAGCTTTTATTTTACATATATTTTTATTACTTAATGCAAAATTTTGTTTGTAGTTTTCTTCTGTGTTTGGCATACCTCCACCAAATGTCTACACAAGTATACCAGCAACTAACTTGGTATTTATTTTATTTTTATATTATTCTTATTATTTAAGCATTATAACTACTCATACTTAACTTTTAATACAGATGTCTGGATACTCAAATATACCTTTTACAAGTTTGTTACAAACTAGTTGTTCCATGCCTCATTTGAGTCAGGTACCTATCATGTACTTTGCTCATATTAATATATTTTTTTGTAAGATATATTAAATAAGTGGTAATCTTGCAGGGGTATTCTAATTATACTACAAGAAGTCAGGATAGCTCCAATTTGCCAAATTCCAGCCAATGATATCATGGATAAATTACAAAAAAATGTTGCAAATGTGATTTTTTAGGTGAAAGAATTAAAAATTACCTCATTTATTTGATTGATTGAGGTTGGATGAATTGATGCAATGTACAGAAAAGAAGGCGGTCTTCCTACGTTGCTAGGTCAAAACTTGTAAGCAAGATACTGAATATGTACATGACCTATTGGCCAACATATTTGGTTGGGCTTCAGCTTTGTAGACTCAAGAGATTAAGAGCTAAACGAGTTCAACCGATTCTACTTTTGTTTGCATTTAACTTGTATCAGATGCGGTCAACAAACAGATCAGCTCACTATTAGTAAAAATGAAAGATGAGATAATCTTGGCGCATTGACAATGTGAAGCTATGCCCCGGCAATCTTGAAAAATGCTCTTCAACTCCAATCAGAACGTTCAACAAGAATTAGACATTAATTTTCTTCTTTTTACTTACAGCTCAGGTTTCCCTAATAAAATTGATACACAAACCAATAGGGAGCTAATAAATCAGCTCAGTTCTAATGGACAACGACATACAGGGTACAAATGCTATTTATGATATGGTAAACACTCAAATCTATAAATCTTTATGCAGAACGAATATAAACAAATAGAAACAACCCAATGAATTGCTGCATAATAATACGTTGGAAGAACTCTCCCAAGTTAAAAAATTTGCCACTAGCTGAGCTGGTCATAGTATTCGACATACTCCTTCAGCCAACCTTCTTATCCGAACCTCTTATATTAAAATTGAATCACTTTTTCTTGGCTGATGACTTGTCCTTCCTGTCAAAAGTTCCATCCTCTGCTGGACTCTTAGCCTTGGCCTCATCAGGAGCTTTGCTGCAGCCACTACTGCCGCTAGAACCATTAGCAGTTCGCATCACTGTGAATGAAGAGTGAATAGTATCTCTTTGATTTAGCAACTCATCTACCTGTACGTTATATTAGCAGCAGGAGACAAATCAAAAGCTTTCCTAGAATAGTCGATTTTCTATTACAACATTAAGAAATCCTATCAAGACGACTGATTACAAGAAGAAGAAGATTTTATAAATTGCTCCCAGCTCCCGTAATCACATATCTGACCAGAATTTAATTGTGGACTTGTGATGATACGCTAAACACAAGGTTTCAATACTAGGTGAACTGACCATAGGACAACCAGTATTATGTTTATCTGTGAGCCATCAAGCGAAACCAGAAGCATCCAAACATAATAACCAATGCAAGAGACACAATTCCTTATAACTTAGCTCTTAAAAGTAAGATTTTAGCTAAACTAGTGTTGAGTTAGGCTAGCGTCCAAGCTCTAACTCTAAGTCCATAGAAAAATCTTCTTCCATACAAAGCAGCTTCGTCCAATGGCAAAAGGATGGATGCAACACTTGTGTTGCCATAATTTGCCAAATTAGCTAACACATTTTCAGGGGCAATCTGCAGTCTATTTGCAACTGCATCAATTATCCGCTGGTTTGCCTGCAAACATAAACATAGTTGCATTTTGACAATAGGCCTTATCAAGCAAAAGAATCAATAGAAACCGTTTTAGTATAACAATGACGCAGTTGTGGCTCAGATTGTTCACCAGGGTATCTAAGGGACAATTCACATAACACCTGGAGAGGCTTACAACGCGCAGCTTAGGGGCCCCAGAAAACAGAGCCCGACAATTCATCCCACGCAACGTCAATGACCGGTTTACCTCATCCAGGTAGAGTTCCTCCAACTCCGGCAGGTCGGAAAAGAACACGGAGTCATCGAGCCTCAGCCTGTCCGTGGCGTGGGTGAGGTAAATTGAAAAAGATAGATCTAGCGAATCTAGCGTCCGAATGTGGCCCAGCTCGGGGGGGATCCGGCAAGAGAACCCGACATTGGAAAGGTGAGGTAAGCAAGGCGAGGGAGGCGAACAAGGCTAGCGGGTATGGGGAAGGAGCTGAATTTGTTTAAGGAGAGCTTAAGAGAGACATGCCCGCTGAGATTGGTAAGAGAAGCAAACCAGTCCGGGCGGGAGGGGGAGAGATTGAGACTAGAGAGGTCGAGGGTGGTGACAAGGGAGGCGGTCAGGTTGTAGTAAACGTGGACCCAGCAACAACAGTCGGTGGCGCCAGACCAGAAGGCGAGGTGGGCTTGGGGGTCGGAGAGGTTCTGCCTGAAGGCGATGAGGGCGGTGGATTGGGAGGAGGAGAGATTGAGAACGGAGAGGTGGGAGGCACTCGGGTCAGCACCAGCTCCTGCGGGGTTGCACATGACCCCGTGTCTACGGCAAAAGCCGTAGCCAGCCAACTCTTGCCGGGATGCAGAGGCACTTCGGAGGCATAGACAAAGAGGGAAAGGTAAAGAAGGTAGAGAGGCCATATTTAAATTTTAAATTTGAAATGAATGCATCAAAACTAACAGACTCGCGACGTCGTCAAGGAAAAAAATTATTCACATATGCCGGCTTTCATATCGGCCCGATCATACTGATGCGTCGTGTTTCAACTGGTGAATTACAACGCGGTGTGCGTCGCACACTGAAAATTTTCTCCTCACACTCACGGTGAAATCGCTACTTCCGCATTTGTCTGAGCCTTCGAATGCCTCTTCTTCAGCTGCAGTTGGAGTCACTAGCCAGGCCTTTTTCCGCTGCAGGTTGTGTCTTCACTACTGCCAGAAATCATGAACGAACAAGCTTCCATTGATGATGGGTCCGTTGGATAAACAAATTCCATTGGTGAAGGGAATTGAATATTGCAAAGCATCTTGAACCGGAAGCGACACTAGCGCTGGCCGCCGGTGCTGACTCACTGCCCATTCTCCTTCCCTTCACCAATGGTGATGAGGGAGAAGAGTATGATGACGAGGAGGATGATGATGTCTCCATCTCACATAAAAAAACAGAAGCCTTTGTCCAACTCCTCTTTGTGTGGAGGGCTCCTACGACGTCCGCCACCGCCTCACCGGCCACTTGCAATTTGTTGAGGATGCTGTCCTTTCCTTCGATGGCCAGCCCATCCTCACTATCGCCTTCTCCATCGGTAATCGCCAGATCATGTCTGCCTCCTACGACTGCTCCATCAAACTCTGGAACACCCTTGATGGGATGGGTGCAAATACATGATCCATGATGGAGAATCCCACACCGACTGGGTCAGTTGTGCCAAGACTCACTCTTTTCCGGCCGGATCCAGCGAACCAAACTCGGCTTTTCTGCCCCAACAGCTTCCCCATCGACCTCGACATATTGCTTCTCTCACCAACCAGATCCGCAATGGCGATCCACAGTGAAGATCATCGAGCCGCTAGCCATGCAGTTTCCTGCATTCGCCGTGAAGTTTTCTCCTTTTACTATTTGGTCCTATCCAGCTCACGCCACCTATATCCTTTCTACCGGCGACCTTGGCAGTGCTGGTTGCTCCAGTTGCTGCTCATCCTCACGAGGCTAGACCATCAACAGAACCTCCACTGCGGCCTCCGCCTTTGGCTTCTGTCACCATGCCTCTGCCATCATCCGGCGACGATCCTCCCTCCTGCCAACAATCCTCCCTCTCGCCGCCGAAGACAATGCCCCCCCCCAGATCCTCCGCCTTCAGCTCTCTCCACCTCTCCTTTGGCAGATTTGGCCAGGTGCTGCAATTATCTGTTATTACCCCTTTTTTGCTCGGCCAGGTCGCGCCACAAGAAGTTTGCCAGGCCAGCCCTGCTTAGATGGCTTCCTTCCTGTAGAAGGACCTCAAAAGGCCGTATATCACGGTTCCATTCCAGACCACCAACGTGTTGCGGTTGTGTAATTGTTCTTTGTTTTCTTTTCGGATCGGACTCAGGTTTCACTTCAAAGACTCGAGAGATTTCTTCTTTTGGCGCAGGTCCATCACGGGTCCACTCCAACCCGGATCTGCTGTAGTTTTATTCCTTTAGACACTTGATTTCCGATAGCTTCTTCCATACGATGCCTCTTCCAACCCGAATCTGCGTACAACTCTCTCTTGGCGCCTTTGTTTGCAAGACTCGTTAGTCTCCTCTTTATTTGGATCGCGGCCACCATCTTCTTTTCCCATCTTCCTCATTTTTCAAACCCTATAAAGAGTTGCGTCTAAGTTCTTCCACAATCAACGTAGAGCATTGGCGGGCCCAAGTTCATATTTCTCTTACGTTGCAAGCATCCATGACCACGGCAAAGATGAGGTAGAATATTATGACCCGCCCGATGGGTCAATCCACCTTTAAAATTCGTAGTATAATTATAATTTAATTATTTGTTATTATATTTAATTTTAAAATAATTAAAAATTTTATTAGGCTTATGTTAGACGTCTATTCTAATTAAAAAATTTATTAACAATAAGATTATGAGCTTAGTTGCCTATAAACATGTAGATGTTATGCCTATTTTGAACATTATAGAGATCATAATTAAATTATTTTATTTTAATTTTATTATTCAGTTATTTTTATCTTTAATTTGACTTATGGTCTTCACCATCCACCTTTCACCAAGTGAATTCTAAGATGCACAACAATTATTTCAATGATTGATTTACCTAGCTCTTAGCCTAAGTTTAGTTATAACTTTTCATGGGGGTCTTATCATGTTTCAATGTTTTGTACCAATCATTTCGATAGCTCGTTATTGAGTTTCATTAGTTGTTTTGATGGCTCGTAGATTAACATAGATAGTTTAGGAGGCTCATATAACTAGTCGTTTCGATGGCTCGTAATTGGATTGCATTAGTAATTTTGATGACTCATAATTGGGTTTTGATTGTCATTTCGATTACTCGTACCCGTTATTTCAATAGCTCATAATCAAAGGCCCAAAAAGGTTCTAAGTATGTGGCGAAAAAGTTTTGATTCATGGGGAAAGCTTCGGTATTTTGTTTGAATGGACAAGACCACTGGAATGGAGGTGTCAAGAGAAAGTTTTAGAAGTTCTAAGAGGTCAGATTTCTTCTCGCATAATGAAAGAGCAAGGTTGGCTGACACTTATTGAAGAGAAGCTTATTGAACTGGTTCTCGCAACTGAAATAAGGAATGCTGGGAAAAAGCTATTGCTGAGTGAAAACCACCATGACTAGAAAAGTTGGTGTTCATTAGAATTGAGGACATTTAGGAAAGAAACACGTGCAAACTAGGAATACTTTCTTTCTAAATGCAAAAAATTCTCTGCGTCACCAAAGCTTCAGCGTGACCAAAGAATATGCTAGAGACATTACCATGGTTGGGTCCTTGCCTGAAGAGTTTCCGACACCCGGATGTCATTTGGGAAGAACAAATGCGGATGCAAGACTGATTTGTGGGATTTGGGAAGGGGGTCAGGGTGTCACCAGACTCACCACAGAGGGGGAGGTAAAGCTAGGGGTTCAGATGGTGCTGCTATTGGCATCTGCGTCAGAAAAGGAGAAATAGAAAAAAACAAAAACTTGGATGGCTTACAACACTCGGATTTCTTGTGAAACAATCCCGCGCTCACTCTCCACCTGTGATGATCTCAAACAAAAGATAGAAATCAACTCTTACATGGAGAAATCAATTGAATGAGATATAAGGTTGGTAAATATGAAGTGGAGCTCGGATGGACGTTAGGGTAATTGCAGTGAATAAAAAAGAAGCGAGGCAGACAAGAGAGGGGAGGACAGAGATAAGAGGACCATAAGGAAGAAGAGGACCGAGAGGAGGTTATGGGGAGCTCTGACCTACATCAGAGGACCGAGAGGAGAGGATGGCCAATAGAGAAGCTTTGAGCTTCTAACGTGGGATATGGGATGGGTGGATGAGAATAGGGAAGTTAATGCTTAATGAGCCTTTAGAACTTAAGGTTAATTGAATTAGGTATTTAGGTAATCAAGGGTTAGTGTCATTAGAGAAGAACCGATCCTCGAACAAATGGTTAGCTAAGGCCATTTGTCTGTGGTCATGTTCGAGATTCGCAAACAAAATATTTCAGCCAAACATAGCCCAAACATCGAATAATGGACATAAAATGCTAGCCCTAATGGTCAACATATGGCGGGTGAGTGCACATAACATTGTTATTAGTTGGCTCACACCATATCATAAGTGGACACAGTTTGTTTATTTTACGAGTTATGGTATAACCTTGACAACTATTTCGAACATAAATGTGGTCTTAATTTAAATAATAATAATAATAATTAAAAGAAATAAAATTAATATATTAGTATTAAAAGAGGTTGTGTGTCTCGCCACCATCCTCTATGCGTCTTCTCACGTCTTCATCACTGGTTCCATTTGGTTTCCTTCAAAGGCATATCATATCAGGCTTTGTAAATCCATTAATTTTCATCTATCGACTGCCTATTACTGTGAGCCGCCATTAATGAAAGTAGGAAAGGCTCATAATCAATAAAAAATAAAGGTCATTGTTGGTTTTAGTTAACTTGAACATGTTTGTGAATTTATTTTTTTAGATTGCAACTTGTAGAGAAGAAAACCAAATTTTTAAATGGCTCTACCTGCTTGTTCATAGCCAGGCCCATTAATTTCTAGGAAGGTGGTGGAGAAGCAGGAGAAGGCAAAGTTGAAGGTAGAGAAGTGAGAGCTGGAGCTAATGACATAGGGGAAGGCAGTTCTTTTTGATAGGTTAGTAGAGTAAAAAGGAAGAAAATGAAGAAGGGGTAATTTAGATATTTCTTGCTATATGTGCAAAGGGTTCTTTCAAAGAATACTTAAAAGTTGGTGACATTTTCAAGAATATGCAGTAGTTGAGGGCCATTTTAGTAAATCCTTATACATAATCCTAATGAAATGTTAAACTTGAAAACAAAAGAAGTCTCATGGTAAGAAGGGAAACTTGAGCACAAGTGATTTATTTATTTTATACATACAAACTTTTCTATAACATATCCACACAACTTGCGCCTCGAAATTTCTAAAATAGATTGCTTCCTTAAGCCGCTTCCCGAAAACACGAAATACAGCCTAAAAAAGCACATAAATAGTAACTTGCACTTATTCTAGTTAGAGTTGAAATACAACATATTAGGGAACAATATGTAAGATGATATGGGCACCATTATGAGGTTGAACAATTATAATTGCACTCGGGGCATAAGCATAGGAGGGCAAGAATTCAAATAAAAAATGTTGCAAGATGGTGACCACTGGCTTCAGTTATGGCAAAGGCATGGTCAATGCATATCCTGGGCCCCCAACCAAATGGGAAGTAAGCAAGTTGGTGCGTGCATGCCTTTAACACCCCACTTGAGAACTACTTTGGATTGAAGTCATCTACATTCTCACCATCTCGAGGCCTCAATGCATCAGGATTGAAGACATTGAGAAAAACACTATGGGTGGAAATTTGTTTCCGCCAAGACTAAAAGTTTTGCCCTTGTGGAAAAAGATGGGTAAGGGTGGGTACAACTAAAGAACCTCGTGCATGATCATGGTCACCTCCCATCCAATGAGTGAGTATTGAAATATGAAGTAAATTTATTGACAATCTATTTGCTAACTGTCACGCCCTGGCGATGCCCAACCCGAGCCAAACCCGGTCCAGGGGCCGGTCAAGCGCGCGGGGGCGATGAAGGGAAATTGAGAAACGATTTAGCGGAAGACTTAACCCTAATCACGGGCGACTTAACAAAATTACGGAGTACACACATTCCTTTGAGCAAGAGTAAATAAGAAGAAAAGAAAGAGAGTTGTTTAACACAAAGTAAACAATTGGTCTCAAACCCACATGCTTAGTCAACTATAGCCCACACTGGCTAAAAAAAAGTCTTAAGCAACACAACTGTAAAATGTGACATAAATCTAAAACAACAAAGAACCCTACACAAAGGTTCTAAACATAAAGTATAAACTAAGAAAAATAAGTCACACAAAGATCTCCACGATCACATCCAAGTTATCTCCGACCTTTCCTCAAAGAAGAGATCCTGTCCGTCTGTGTGTCGCACCACGCAGCCCCAAAGCAAAACACAAGAAAGAGGGGTGAGTTTAACAAACTCAGCAATGGTTTTTAATATAACTATCATCTTCAGAAATACAATAGCATAACAATAAACTCATTCAGATCTAAGATTTGACAAGGTGCATCATTTTCTGATCACACATACACATCACCTAAACCTGCATCATAGTGCATAATCCACATAGTGTCATTCTCATCATAACATCCTGCATGAAATGTATCTCTAATATACATATCCCATAATGCATCACATCATAACAATCTGCATGAATGTATCTCTAACATACATATTCCATCATGCATCATATCGTAACAACCTGCATGAATGTATCTCTAATATACATATTCCATCATGCATCATATCATAACAACCTGCATGAATGTATCTCTAACATACATATTCCATCATGCATCACATCATAACATCCTGCATGAATGTATCTCTAACAAACATATTTCTTCATGCATCACATCATAACATCCTACATGAATATATCTCTAACATACATATTTCATCATGCATCACATCATAACATCCTCCATCAAGGAGTAATCACAAATTAGTGTCACACAGACGGGAACATAGACAAGGCCACGAAGGTGTGTCATGATCCAAAATTCTACACAAGAATTCAAGAAAGTTTGGGGTTGTCAATCCCTAAAGCTGCTCACCCTGGATGATCCTGGCCGAGGATGTCTCATTCTCACACAGAGAATCTAGAGCAAGGGTGTTCGCCCAGAGACATCTCATGCGGAGGGAAGAGCCCGAGTTCCCATACAGAAAACCCTAGAACACATGGTAGCGGGTGCACACGGCATACCACACTGGATTCTCAGGGTCCAAACGACACTCATAATAACAATCTCACAATCTGCAAGACAAGTGCACAACTCGTCCCCACATACTTCCATTTCTCTAGACTCAACCCGGGGAGTTCACTCGTTCCACACAGGAACTCAAATCAAAACATGTCCTTTCGGACCAATCAACTTTCGATTAATCCACGACCAATCAATCCGGTACACAATTTCACCACATTGCATCCAGTCGGTCAAATTCGATTAACCTCGATAAAGCCTCAATTGGAAATCCATTTTCATGATGCATATAGCATGGTACATACGTGGGCAAGGCATACATGAATCCTAATTCCTGATAAGTGCTCTCATCAGCCCCTAATGCATCATTCATAATTATAATATCAAGCTTCAACATCATCATTAAACCCCACATGTGTGTGTACCTAGTAGAAGCACTTTACACAATGCATATCAACATGCTTGAAATTAAACTCACTACCACACTACACATGTGAATTTCCATCTAAACATGAATCCCAACGGAAATCATAGGAGAAGAATCCTTGAAATCATAACTCAAATCAAAACTCAACCACAATAGCTAAACACATAAAAGATCATTCATTTCATCGTTAATCCATGACATTCACCAACATCCACACATCAACTAACCATATTCTATCATGACAAATCAGTCCATTAATAGGTTGTAGTCCTACTGAAAATATGTTTAACCATAGAGAATCAACCATTCATAATTTCAAGATGACAATTCCAACATCATGCTACAAACCATAAGTCATTCCACAAATCTCTAATTGTATATCTCAACTTCATAACCTCAATAGTGTGCCTATCCAGTAGCATAATATAGCACAAAACACTCCACATTCATATAAAATTGGCAAGTTAAAGTGGAATCATCGAAATAAATATCATGCAAATAGAACACAAAACTGTTGTGTAGCCATTCGAACGCCCAAAAGGCCGTTCGATCGGCTAAACAAGAAAATTTCAAATTCACAGTTTGGCCTTTGAACGCCCAACAGGCCGTTCGATTGGCTGAACTGGAAATCTGTCGATCCGACAGTGTTGCCGTTTGAAAGCCCAAAGGGGCCGTTCGAACGCCAACAATGCAGAACCGACAATCTTCTTCCTTTCGCATTTTCAAACCGAAACTCCATTGATAACACTTCAAATCAACATCTAACAACCTAAATGTCATCAAAAGTCCACCATGACTTCCAGAATGCTAAACCACATCATAATAAGATAAAACCCTATGAAATCGAGATTAAAGATTACCATTTTTTAATCATGCCATTAGCACACTAAATCAAGTAACTCCATTCAAAATAAACCACAAAATCAAGAGTTTTACCATAGAAAGACTGAAATTTCGAAAGTCAATTACCTTATCCCTTGAGTAGGCTTGGATTTGATGGTCACCCTTCTTGAAAACCTTACAAAGACATAGAGTTTGAATTAAACTCCATTAAAATCGATTTACCAAAGAAAACCCTAATTAAAAACTTAGATCTAAGGCTTGTTGAACATAAAAATCGGATTTTGAGAGCTAGGGTTTGTAGTAAAAATACAAATTAGTAGTTTTGATGTCCAAAAACAAATTAAAACAAAGGGGAAATGGTAGATTTAGAAGGGATTAAGAAGAAAGATAGGATTTAGTGCTTAATTAGAATGGGCTTACCTTAAACACCTTCTAATCCGGGCTTAATTGGGGATTAGGCCTGACCTATCCTCCTTAGCCTATTCCCAAAATGGGAATGGCTTAGGTTTGGCCCTTTTAGTAGGCTTTGGGGTGTGTATGGGTAAGTTATGGGGTATAAATATAAAAAGTAGGCTAAAAATGGTTATTTTACAAATTTGAGCACTAATTAAGTCTAAGAAAATTCTAAAATTTTTTGTATAACCTTAGGTTGATGTCTGGGTTCATTTGACACAAAAATCAAAATTTTGACGGTGGGGCCCACAGGGGTCCCGCCAAAACCCTAATTTTCGGAAAAATAGTGAAAATTCAAAAAAATCCCAAAAATTCACATTTGATTCAAAAATTACTTGAAACCACTAATCTTAAAGTTAATTTTGATTAAAACCATCATAAATACCATTTATCTTTGAAACCACCGAATAAATCAGAAAACGCGTTAACCTCACGATAACTGACAATTAAAAGAAAACAAAACTGGTTTAGAGATGAGGGTCCTTACACTTACAACTTAAGTTATTAGGAAACAACGGTTATCCAACATAATATCAAGTGCATAGGAGGTCTTGAATTCAAGTCTAAGGTCGATGGATGTAGTTTAAGTTACTAAAAATAATGGTTATATAATAGCTAGTGTATGCATATATGTGGTCATATATTTTGTGTTGGCCAATTTTGGTAATCAAAAAAATATTAAATGATGTGTAATTTGAGTTATAGTATTGCCGAAGATCACATGAAGAAGATGAAGCATAGACATACTCAAGATGTATTTTGATAAGTAAAGAAATGTACACACATCACACTCACACACTTGAGAGTTATAAGAACTTCATTTTATAGTATAAGAGACAATTTGAATGAAAACAATGGTTTTGTTCATCATCAAATCAATCGCTCTTGAACCATCAATCAATTGCCTTGGGTACTATTCACAAGGTTTGCCAATAAGTTAAAACATTAATCACCAAGTGGTGAGATTGATTGGTGTTAGTCTCATATGATTCCATAAGAGTGATCCATCAATTGTTTGCTCAAATGATCGATTACTTGCACTATTGTGTTAAAACAAAACAAGGAATAATTAATCATTCCACAGTGTTCAAACAAAATAAAGAACGGTTGATCGCCTTGTGGAAGATTGATCGCCACTTGAAATATTCCATTCCAAGTGGAATTAGATACTTATTCCGGTTAGAACTCCTTAATCAACTTCGGTATATATAAAAAGGGGTTAAAATCATGAGAGAGAGAGAGAGAGGCTTTAAAATCTTAGAGAAAAAAGAGTAAAACTTTTCTAATGAGTTTAAGAATGAATTGCCACCTTGATCATAAATCTTTCACAACAAAAATCAAAAGTGTTATTTAAGTTGAGTAAGAGCATAAAACACTTAAAGGGCTAAGTGTGCTTCTTAGAGATTTGTTGATAAGGTCAAAGTGAAAGGATTGTTCATGCTAAAGGAACTTGCAGTAAAGATCTAGATATATCAGAAGCAAAATAAGGTGGTGAAGACAAAGTTGATGTAAGCAAACAACCAAGGGTTGTGATACAAGATTTTAGAGTAGTGTTGAAGCCCGCCATGTGAAGAAAAAAAATATTTTTTCTTCGTGAACCGGTAACTCTCTATTTGTGTTTTCATAGTATATATTTGGTATGGACAAAAGATCAAATTGTTTTTCCCAATGATAGTTTTCACATGAAAATTCTCATGTAATTATTATTTTAATTTGTATGTTTCATTAGACACAGGAATTTTGTGCATACAATAAATATTTAATTTTTATTTTTATTTGAAGGGGAAGATATAACTAGTAGTTTAATTTTGAACTAGATGCACTTTATCTATCTTGATTTGTTCTACGCTTACTAACTAACAATTAGAGCAAATAATGTATGTAAATAGCAAATTAAGCAAGGAGTTTTAGAGCAATGAATGTATATGAATAGCATATTAAAGCCCCTCTTATCTCTTATTCACCTAAAATTAAGGAAAAGCTGAAAACAATTATAGATAGTAACAAGTTTTAGTTGGCTTAATCCATTGAAGTCTGGTTTTTGCTTCCCAAACGCTTGCAAGATTTCATCTCTTGTGTGAATTTGCCAAGTTGGGTAGAATAGCTTGCACTCCCCTATGACATCTTTTACTGTGAGTCCCATTGGAACTTCCACATTTTTAGGCGTGTTCATAGTTGGATTCCAATAATAAGCCTAGTAAGTTATCATTATCATGAGCTTGTCCTGATTTCATTACTCTCTCCCTCTTCTCAATTATACCCCTCAACCGAGCTTGAACTTCTTTGTAGATTTTCTTCATTTTGATGTTATATTCTGTTGGCAAATACATGGGTATAGTTAATGTATAAAAAGTTAATATTGAGACAAGGAATGTGTTGCTTTCATATTGCAACAAAGTATCAATGATTTAGTTTTGGGGGATCTTTTTTTGTAATTTTTTGTTTGTGGAAAAGGAGATAAAATTACCACCTCAATCCTAAGATGTAAGTAGACATAATGGCCTTGAGCATGAGCTTAGCTCCGATTGGACACTATAACAAAAAGGCCTATTAGCAGCATATTTACTAAACATCACTAATGACTATTAGTGATGCATAATAAACGTCGTTATAAATGTCGAAAAAAGTGTTGTTGCTATTGCATATTTGCGACATATAATAAAAAAAGTTGCTAATATGACCCTTTAGCGACATATACAAAAGTGTCGCTAATAAATGATTATTAGCAACACATAAATATGTGTCACTAATACTTGATTATTAACTACATATATATATATGATGTTAATAACTGCTTTTTTTAATGACACTTTTATATACGTCGCTAATAGAATAACCATTTTAAAAAAAATTAAAAATAACTTATCAACGATGTATACAAAAGCGTCACTAAAAAAAGCAGTTATTAGCAACGCTTTTCTATATGTCGCTCCTCTCTCCCTCCCTCTCCTCTCTCTCCCTCTCCGCCCTCTCCTCTCTCTCTCTCTCCTCTCTCTCTCTCCCTCTCCTCTCTCTCTCCCTCTCCTCTCTCTCCTCTAATTTCAATTTTTTATGATTTTTAATTTTTTAAAATTAATTTTAAAAATAAAATAAATCCTATTAGCGACGTATATTTCTATACTTTGCTAAATGTTTTTTTTATTATTATAATTAATAACTATTAGCGACACTTATATTTAAGCGTCACTAATAGCTCTGCTATTAGCAGCACTTAAGACAAGCGTCGCTAATAGTTATAATTTTTTCCTTTTTATTTAAAATGTATATATTTTAGAGACGTTTGTATAAAGCGTCGCAAATAAGTCAACTATTAGCAACACTCATAATAAAGTGTTGCTAATTGCTTACTATTAGCAACGTATATATTTATGCATCGCTAATAGTTTATTTTATTGTGATGCTTCTCTATGCGTCGTAAATAGTTATTTTGAGTGACTCTTGATTTTGCGTCACTAATAAATGCGTCGCTAATACTATATTTTGTTGTAGTGGGAGCTTGAAATTCAATTCCCTTCGTGGTAATTATTGTCGAATGTAGTCTGAGAAATGACATAAATTCAAGAAATAAGACCACACATCCAGTTCCAATGATCCCTCACCTTGAACCAACCACCCCACTTCCTCATCAATTCATCTATACTAGCTAAAATGGCCAATAACATTTGTTATAATTAATAAATGATAGAGCAAAGTATTATCATAAAAAAAGGTTGTCATCAGAAGGGATAGGTTTCAGTCCATTAATGAGTCCAAACTGATTAAACTTTCTAACATTAATCTTCTCCAAGTAGAATGCTGGGTTGACAATCTTCCTATGCCTAGTCCAATTTTGGCCTTTCTAGCTGGAGACCCCACTAACTAACATCTCAGTCAGAGGGTTGATTTTTGGCTTTAGAACATATACATATTTGTTTGAGGCCTCAAATATGGTTAGAACCAACTGAAAGATATTTCATCTATCCAATTCTTTGAGATATTTTTATCATAACTCAAAAACATTTAGATTGATACAAGATGCTTCGAAGAACATTTTTATGGTTTACTATATTGTTCTTTAGTCTTGAGAAGAAAGGGGGTTGCTGTGAGGTGTAATCAAATGTGATACTTTTATGGGTTTAGACTGTGCTTCCTCCATCATGATGATGTAGTCCTTGATATTAACGTGCAATGATAGGAAGGGCATCCCATTGAGTTTTTGTTGTGTTGTATCCCACGATTGTCAAGTTTATTTTCATTTATAAAATAATAGAAATAATTTTTTTCATCAAAAAATTCTTTAAGATATCTTTGTGTGTAAGCCACTCATTTTTTAAACATACACATCAAATTAGAGTATAATAGTAATAAAAGTCAAATCACATCATAAACTAAATAGGGTTTTGCCCCAATACATGTCTGAATATCTTTGTATACACAAATATAAATAGATTAGAACTCACAAGCCTAAAATTATCTACCTTTAAGTAAGATAACATTATACAAACTAAGTAGCCTAGCCACATCGTCCTTGCACACAACCAGTTTCCTAAAGGAACTTCAGTCCTACAAGGTACATGCATCACGTGGATGCTATATATATGAATATACCTAATTGGATAATTAAACAAGAACCACATACAATAGAAATATAACAACATTTCAAATGTCATAATTGAAAATAAAGAATCTGTTTAACTCCGTGGCAACACGGAGTCCAATTACCCTCATTGAAGTGCATACTACACAAGGTCTCTAAGACTCAGTAGTCATATCTAAGAGTCTAACCCCCCTCACTAGATTATGATTACCACAACTTGACTTTAAACTTTTCCTTAAGCCATTACAAGGATTCACTCATGCATAAGGTTTACTTACCCCAATATCATACATATATACCTTATCATGTATTTACATATTCATCATGCATGAAAACCATGTTATATATCTTATAAATAGCATATACTATGATAGAAATCATGCTCAAGATAGATGAACTGATGCATTATTGGTGACCTCACCAACATGTTGCTGGGGTGTTGGTGACCATAAACGTCCCACTGATGTATCGATCCCTTACCAACTATGGATAGGCTAGGGGAGCGCATTGTGTTGATGCCATCATTGGCATGTTGGTCACACTATCGGTGACCAGATTAACATTGACAGAACACAACATGTTGGTCCTAATAATGTTCATCTTCCTCTAACCACCAACATTGTCACTGATTTGTTGGTCACTATGTCGATGATCGGGAAAAATAAACAGAGACCGTACTAATCCATTAAATACTTTTATACACTAAAGATGATTTCCTATATCAATTGAATCATAAACCCTTCATGAAAAATCATGGTTTTTGTCATTTATTCATCATGAATCGAAAAATATCAACTTTTATGCTTAGCATGACATAATTCTCAAAAACTAATTGTAACATGAATTAGAACACATCAATGACATATGATATAATAAAAATTATTTATTTAAATCATTAAATGGTAACAACGCTTGCAATTCGACATAGAACTATCAATTCACAATGATATGATAAACCCGAAATTCCTATGATCATACACTTTCTATGTTTTAGGATCATAGATGGTTCAAGGCTAGCAATTTGGCTTATTTCACGAATAGAAGTCCTTTCTCATGTGTGTTGTTTGTCAATCTCTATAGAATTTGCTCCCTCCCTTAATCTTTTTTTATTTAAAGAGTTCTTGTTCTTCTCCCTCTTGATTTTGAGAAGTTTTTGAAGAAATGAGACTCTAAAGGGTCTCAAAGGGTATTTATAAGGGAGAGGGGATGAAATTCAAGTATATAACCATCAAACTAGGCAATTATGAACCAATCATTGGAATTGCCAGAATTGTTGGTACGCTCATCGACGCATAGGTGGTGCACATCAATGAAAGTATTCCGACTTCAAATTGCCATAAATCCCTCATATGACTTCGATTACGCATTCTCGATGGCATTGCAAAGATATTTATGTATAATGTATAAAGATAAAATTTCCTATCAATACCCTATCTATAAAAAAATATGCTACTAAGAAGGTCTAAGGGTCAAATCGTTAGGCATCAATGGTGCATCAATGGGTCACGACCATGGAAGGTGGTATCGGTATTGATAAGAGTAATGTTGGCTATAGATACTGGTACACACTCATGATATGCTTGATATGCGTCAAAATTGCTACAAACCTCTGATACATATTAAAAATTGTTAAAATAATAAGATATTATCATAACAATTCTCTTAAAAATATAATAGATGAATAGGAATTATAAGTGAACCTATAACACTAATGTTAGTAACACATGTTGACTAGGAGGGGGGTTGAGTATGTGACTCTTAGATGAGGACCCCCTTATAAAATTATTAGATGACATGAGTTAATGTTATGAATAAACTCAAATGTGGGCCAACTTTTTTGTGTAGTGCATTAAGCTTATCATAATTGTGTATTAAAAATATGGGTCATAGAAACTGTTACTCCCTACGTCGTATATTAAGCGCTCTAAAATTAGTTCATTTTGGAACCAAATAAGATACTTAATATGAGCCAAATGAATATTATGGAGAAGCCCTTATGTATAAGTAAATGCATAATTATGAAGCACTATATTTATAAAAAAAATTATGTAAATTGTATGGAACCACCCATATTGATCTCATATAATTTTTAAATTTTTTTTTAATATAATGAAAACATTGTAAACTTTAAACTTTTAAAGAGGTTGGGTTTGAATCACGTTTTTTTTAAGAGGAAACAAATTTTAAAAAAATTTGGTAACAAAATTATTTAAAATAATAATAAATTAATTTAGTATCGATACGATACAACCATTATGTATCAACTTTTCATGTGGAGAGTATACCACTCCATGTACTGTATCAGTCATCAATGATATGACATTCATGGTCACGACAACACCTTAGGGCCAACTTCATATAGTAATAACTTTTTTATTTAAACTCTAATTCATACATTTTTGGTGGATTTTTGAAGATCTTTCTGTCTAGTTTCTATTTCAAAGTTTCATACTAAAACTCTTAACCATAGGATAAGTTATTATAGTAAAAAGACCTAAGGGTCAAATTCACCTTTTTTTCACATAAACTCAAAAAATGCCTTTATATTACATCTACTATAACTTCTTACCTCAAACTCTGATTTATGCGTTCTTGGTGACTATTTAAAACTCTTTCTATTTATTTTTTGATGATAAAGTTACATACTTTATGTATTAAGGAAGTTATTATATTAAAAAAACCTAAATGTCAAACTCACTAGTTTCTACATGGCTAAGTATAGAGAATTTAAAAAATTCCAAGGTATTACATGTTACTTTATGTACCTATCAAGCTTTTTGGGTCTCCATTAAAACGGATGGAGAACCCTCCACTACCATACAAAGAACAACAATAGAGAACACACTCCTCAGAGGGGTGATGAGAACTTGCCTCGTTACTTTTACTTCCTCTTTGAGTACCCTTTTATTTTCAAGCACTAATATTTGTTCGAGCAACATATAGTGACTAACAATAGATTGATTGAACAAAATAATTCAAGGCTTTGACAATGGGAAAGTCTAATACAACAAATGCTAGTATGCCGATGTAGATTCTGATTTGCACCAATGAAGGATGAACTAAGAATTAATAATGCTTCTTCCCAATGACAAGTACATTAACTTGTTAACAAGAAAAAACAATTAAAAGCATACACAATAGGTCCCTCGTGCGGAAAAACCTATAGAATGTCGAAATACTTCAAAATACTTGTGTCACACTATGATACAATACGAGATAAAGAGTTGTCGAGAAACTTGTGGTGCTCCTCATCAACGGAAGTGGATACTAGCAAGAAGATCGTTGACATGAAGACAAGCCCTGTCTAATCCGTGGGTTGAATAGGCTAATAGAATTGAGAAAGAACACCCAAAAGAGACACTGTCGCATTTGAAGGGTGCATATGGGTGTAAAAATACTATCCCATTATAAAAAAATGATCATTGTGGATGAAATATCAACTATTGATCTCTATGACTAGAGCATGTGACAATGGTATATAGTAGTCCTAACATAGTATATAGAGGTCTAGCATAGTATATTGTCACAATAGGACTATAGTTATGCAGCTATGTATCATGTTAGGCCTTTATGTACCATAGTTATGAACTCCTACTTTGGATAAAAATTTTATCCAATCTACCCCAATCAATTGCACAACAATCTATCGTGTTCTCAAGCATTCAATCAATTCTTCTTCCCAAGTTTTTACTCTATTTTTGTTTATAATTATTTATCCTCTCAATCACACGTTGTTGTTCATTTGCTTAGTGAATTTACAACTTCCACTTGATTTATGTCATTAATACATTAGCGGATTCCATAACAATCTTACTCTCAAAGTTTCCTGGTTAATCTCAATCTCTAAGGATGTAACATGGATTCTTAAAATCTTCAAATATTTGATATTGGGTTTTTCATTTTTTCACAACTTATAAGGAGTTTGGTTAGATACACTCTATTAAGGATGTATGTTAGAATACTTATTTTGTCCTAAAAATGTTCTACCAAGATCAAGATAGGTCGGCTCGTTAAAAAACAAATGTGTAAAAGAAGATACTAATCGAATTTACTTTTTTGCTACTTCTTTGATCCAATCACAGTAAAACATTTTAGAGAATGACAAAAAGATTCATTTATGGATGAGAAGTTTGCCATTGCCAATTTAGCTGGCCTAGCCCGCCTATACAAAGATAGTAGATATTTACTGATTGTGTTAAGGGGGGTAGGCAGACTACAATAGAGGGTGGGAGACTTCTCATCATTTATTTAGTTTCATGGACTATCATAGAGTTTTTAATTTATATTTAGAAGTTATTCAGGTCAATTCTACTCTAATTAGGTTGGCGTAATGGCCAATGACCAACTATCAATACATTTACTTCCACATAGGCATTTTGCAAATACATTATGCGAAGTCATTGATAAGCTTTATAAGAATGATAGAAATTAATTGGAATAATTAAGAAGCATATGGGCGCTTTTCAATTTGCGGATCAGGGGAAGGGGGGGGAGCGGCATGCTAACAAGATAATTATAAAATACATATGCAAATCATCATGATAACCTCGTCTCATTTTAATAATCTAATTTAATCTTTTTAAATAATTAATATTAATTTATTTTAAAAATAAATTAAATTAAGACATACTCTCCTTCTTACATTAATAGCTTCATTTGTAAAAAAAAATTATTTTATATTAATAGCTCTATTTTGTTCATTTTAAGTAGTTAAGTATATATCATAAGCTTATTTTCTCTTCTCTTATATATAAATTTTATGATTTCACTTTCCAATAAAAATTATTCTCTCTATCCTATAATAATAGTTATATTTAAAAAATAATAATTTTTATTAAATAATAAAATTTAGATCTATAAAAAAGAAAAATAAACTTATAATATTTTTTAAATACCTGATTATTTAAATAAAATAAAATTATTAATACAAAATAAACTTTTAAAATATAACTATTAATATTAAATAGATAGTGAAGTCCCTCACACAGCTGCCTTTCAACCAAAGAGTTGCCGGTTTGATGCACCAAAGTCTTGGTGCTTCCTCCTCTGCAAGTGAGTGGCAGGAGATGCACCATGCAAAAGGTGGGCTCAACACCTACAAATCATCTTCGACCTCCCATTCTTAAAAATTGGGGTTGTTGAACCTGGATCACTCAGGCAAGTCGTCCCCTCGGCAGCCTAAGAGCCACCTGACGAATGAGGGCGATGAAGCCCACATAACGTCAAGACTTTAATTTGCCGGTGAAACTTCACTAGCGGGCACCCGTCGTCAATTTATTAGAAGAGTCTCGTTGATACGCGCTGGGCACGTATTTACGCTCTGTACATTGGCCTCACAATTCATCATTAGAATCAATGGCACATGTGAGATCAGCTAGTGAAACTTCACCCATTACCAGAATTAACATAGGTAGTAAGGCTGATGAGTTGGAAGGGAACTTGAAGAATCAAATGAAAGCTGCTTTTAGACTTGTATTGATTCCACTGTAGCTAAAAATCCTAATCAAATCTGTCCATACATTTCTTGGAATGGAAGGCAAAGCTCCACTGATCTGGGAATCTTTGGTGGCAATTCTTCTGGTTATGCTTTCCTTGTCAAATACTTGTCATAGACATAAGTAAGAAAAATGGGAGAGAATATTATCCACTCCAGCCCCAGTCGCTTTGGCCTGACAGGTAGCTAGACTGCACAAAACCAGCCAATCCAATGCTTGGGAGAGAATAAAAGAATAAAGGGGCAAGTAAAGTAGAAAAAGTTAATAAACTATAAATAAAGGGAAGCTTCTAATAGTTTTTAAAAAAAATTATAACCATGTTAAAATATAGTTTTAATAAACTGAGTTCTAAAGTGAGATTTTCATAAAAATATATAATAGAGAATTCTAGTAGCTTTAGCACTAGCTAGTTATGATTTGACGGCCCACTCACTAGCTAACACTAAAGGTACATTGATAGTTAGACAACTTTAAATATAATATTTTATTACACTTACATGCTCTATGTCAATACGTGAGTCTTTAACATTCCCTAGGCGTGAGCATGCATACTTCTTATGTCTCATATTAATAATTATATCTAAAAAAATAAAAAAATTTATTAAAAGATAAAATTCACATTTAAAAGTAGGAAAAATATAATTATGATACTTTTTTAAGTACCCATCACTTATATTAAACAAATTAAGTTATTATTATAGAATAAATTTTGTTATAAAAAGAGTAATATTTTTAAAATAATTAAAAAAAATTATCCATGAGATGTAAATTTGCATTATATTATTTTTGTAAAAATTAGTTGCAATATGCGCTTTGGCGGTTAACCCGTAGAGGGAGAGTATACTTTGGTCGTGACTTTCCGGTTTTGGTTAGAACCTCCCCATTTTCTTGGAGCCACGTCATATCTTATTAGTTGTGTTGTGTGAATTCGGCCTTTCTTGCTTTCTCCGAAATAGGGGCAAAAGCGTCATTTTCTTCATTTTAGGGAGTAGCTGTGGGTTGATTGTCAGGTGGGGAGCAAGGGCGGACCGGGCAAGGGCACGGAGCCGTACTGCCCAGCGATTTGGCGGTCCAGCCGGAGACCCGAGGCCGGCTGCCTGCTAACGGCCGTCATCTGCCGTTTCCATCACTGGTGGGCCGGTAATCCGGCTTCTTTAACTTGGAGAACATGTGGTTTGCACGTGTGAGTCTGCGTCATCCGATGGCATAATCCTGGAAGGAGGCGAGTTTTCTAATTGAGCAAAAAACTGAACCATAACTTGGGCCGAGTTAAAACTTAAAAGCAATGAGGTTCCGATTCCGTTCACCCCAACCCGGGAAAACCGAAGCGATTTGCTGACGCATTCGGCCACGCGGGCGAGCGGGATTGCACCTTATAATTCTGGTCGCTGATCTGCCACGTGCCAGCAGGCGTCAGGCATCTCGTCAGGACAACACGCGGAATCCCAAAATGGGACACCATAAGCGGTTGAGCGGCTTATTGCCAAGCACAAGTTTCTTTTAACTCAAATGACCGCCAACGGCGGGGAAGACCGGCAGAGGCGAGGCCCAACCGAATAAGCCGAACGCGGAAGCCCGGGCTTTCTGAAAAGCCGACGCCGTCACTTATACCGTGACTTACAGCATTAATCCGTCAAGCCGAACGCGAAAACCCTCCGTTGCTTCAACTTCCATTTCTTCCCCTCCCCCGCCGCCAACGAGGAGCGAGTGGGAGAGCAGAGGCGAGGCCCCAGGGAGAGAGAGGTGGGAGTGACTGCCCGGCGCCGATCGATCGTCTCTCCCTCCCGGCGGGAGCGACGGAAGAATCCTCGTGCCTCATCGCCTCCGCCTCGGCCTCGGCCTCGGCCTCTTATTTTCCCTTTCCCTTTTCCTTGCGTGCTCTTTTCATTTTATGGCTTCGGAAGATGTTGTCGGGAAGACGACGGGAGAAACGGCTGTGACGACGATCGTGAACCTCGCCGAGGAGGCCAAGCTCGCGAGGGAGGGCGTCAAGGCCCCTGGCCACGCGATCATCTCCGTCTGCAAATCGCTCGTCGCCGGTGGCGTCGCCGGTGGAGTGTGAGTATCCGAAGCTTTCTGTTTATGTTCTTTATTTTTCACTTTTGTGGAAATTGCGTTGATCCTCATTTGCATGCTCGAGTTTGTTTCGCTCAAGCCTTTGTTTTGTTTTTCCTATTTGCTGTCTTCCGCAAGTTGTCATGTTTAAAACCCAATTAGGGGTTTTTAATTTTAAGAAATTTCTGTGGATATTTGACTTCTCATTATGCTAAAGTAAAGAAGTTCATTGAAATGTTTGATTATCCTAATGCCTATTATTTGTATATTTTTGCTGTTGTTGTGTCATTAAATGAGAAACTGGCTGTGATTGTTCATTTTTAATTATTGGGGTTCAGTGTTTTTCTTTCGATGAACTGTAGCGGTTATATTGACTTTGCTTTATTTTTTTAATACTAAAAATGGCTTTCTTCATTACTTTGTTAATGATTCATGTTCAATTTAATATTTATTTTTGGCTGTCACGCTCTTAATTATGTTATATATGCTCTAATCACGCAGTTTGTGCTCTAATCCAGGTCAAGAACCGCTGTTGCCCCTCTGGAGAGGTTAAAAATATTACTTCAGGTAGATTTTTTCTTCTAAGGCTTTATTTATTTGATGATTTCTTATAAAGCACTGACGAAACTTGTACCTTCAGATTTTAAGTGATAGATATATGTATAGAATTGTTTTTTTTTTTGTAAATGTAATTATACTTCATTCTAGCTTGTTTGACTGGTCATACAAGAAGGTCGGCATAGCTACGATATGTTTCATATGTCAAGATAGAATTTCGAGAAACTACCCGGTAGCATGTTTATAAATAGAGGAAAATCCTGTACAAAGTGAATAGCATGTTTAACTTATATGCATCTAATACATGTAATATTAAGGTAAGCTTTTTTTGAAGCTTTAGGCCTCTTCAAGGTTTTGCATGCAATTAGAAACATTGTGATTATTCTGCTTTCAAAATTTATTGGAATTTAGTTTACCCTCTTACATTATCTTTGGCTTTAACTCTCCCCTAGGGTCCTGTGCTTGATTGTTGGATTAATACAAATTCTCCCATTCCTGGAAACGTTCTTTAGTTCATTGATTTTAGATGTTCTTTAAGCTTGACTATTGATTTTCGTAAAGACATAGAAGGTGATAGTGAGAACATGAGCTGGAAGGATATAGGGATATAATAGAGCTGACTGGCAAAACAGAATTTGCCAACGGTATATGGTTAAAAATGGGTGTTGATGATGAACATTGTTGATGTCATCTCCATCTAACTTTAATTAGCAATGATGGCGAATTGTCTTCTCACTGCTACGTTAATATATTGTTGTGGAAATTACACAATAGAGATTGTTCTCAGTCTAGCTGCTAAATGCCCAATATGTGATTTTTCTGCATTTCCATTGAATACTCTTTATTTCTTTTATCTGACAAGGATAAGGATTTGGTAGGTAAATGTGAAATGTAAACAGCATGATGGATTTTCACTCATAATTTCCGGATTGTGTTCTATAATTATTTCATTGAAAGGACATTATTCTGATCTCTGAGCTTTTTTTAGAACAATTTTGAGCTCCTGAACGTTCTTGGTGCTGTTTGTAAAGTTTCTACTACTTTGTTGACCTAGGTTCAAAACCCTCATAATATAAAATACAATGGAACCATTCAAGGCTTAAAGTATATATGGAGAACTGAGGGATCTAGAGGACTGTTTAAAGGCAATGGGACCAACTGTGCTCGAATAGTTCCAAATTCTGCAGTTAAATTCTTCAGCTATGAGCAGGCTTCCAGGTGCCATTTCTTAGTTACTTTTAGAAATGAACGAACTTATTACATTTACTTTTTTACTGTGAGAATATATATTTTGTTTGCGAAGTTCTGCATTTTCCTTTTTTTCAAAATTTTGGCTTTATATATTATCTGAAAAGAATTTGAAGAGGTATCAATTTGTAAGATTGACTTTGCTCTGTACTGTCTGATAGGTATCCTGAAAATGTGAAATATTCATTAGCATGGAACTTAGGGTGTGTATAGAAGTAGGTGCTTATCCGGGAAATGGGTTTGCCAATTATTCAACACCAAAACCCAGGTTTCTTGGCTTGGCTTTACACTCCAAACCAACCTAGTTGAACTTGGATCTGGTCCTGCTATTCTGCAGGATCACTTGGTTGAAGGGATTTTTATATGCCCGGGCATTTACACTTCTTATTAGCTTGGCACAGATTGTTTCAGGCTAATAGAGAAAATAAACAAGGTCTCCAGCTCAACCCCACATTCATGATCTCTTCATCTATTTAGTTTTCACCTTCAACACTAGGTTGTTACTAAATTGACAGCCCTTGCCACCTTTCCCCATTGGCCAGTCGTCCAGCCCTTTTATTTATCTCTTATGATTTATGCTAGTTGATGTGATTACCTCGGTCCATGTCAACATTCTTATGAATTTACTTAATTTTGCATTTTCATTAATCTGATCTGTAGTTGCCATCTTTTAATAAAAGGTGGGTTTTGCCCTTCTATTTTTCTCCTATATCTGTCTCCATCTTTATCTTCTTTCTTCCCCTTATAATTTCCCCCATTTTAATCAGAGAAGAAAGTCTTGTATGGGTCTCTCTCTCCCTCCTGTGTGTGCATGTACTTGGCATGTTCGGTTCTAAGAACTTTGGCAAAGATTGATCGTCTGTAAATTAGCATTCTTGGATGCAGTCCGTTTAATATATGTAATATGTCTTTTGAATTGCATTTGCTTACTTCATATCTTAGTGCATGGGATTGTTTACCTTTACCCCAGGAACATGCTTGGGTTCTTCTATCAGAATTGAGCTGAAGTGTTTCTTTTTTTAATGTTGTATTTCTGTGGTTCTAGGGGGTGCTAGTTTAGTAGCTCGATCTTGACTCATTTTCAGGCTTATGTATATAATGGGTTGAGCACAAGCTCCACTTGGCTTGGCCGGATTTGTATTTTTGCTACTTTTTGTTTTATTTAAATTAAAATAATGCATAATCCTCGATCCCAGTTGAGCTGGCTAGGGAGTCCTCTTGCTTGGATTGTTACTAAAGAACGTATAGTGTCTTTTTTTTATGTTGTTGTTTTTCACATTCTTATGTAGTATTCATTCTGATTTTGGATTAATTTAGTTAAAAATGGTTGCTGTACATACTCCTGTTTTTATTGATCGAGTGTTGTTGCTTACTCACTATTAATTGATATCTGTTTAATATTATACAGGGGAATTTTGTGGCTATATCGGCAGCAACCTGGCAATGGTATGCCAAGCTTATCTGACTTTTTACTGTCCTATATTCTGTTAGGCCAGTGATTTTGTGTGCCCCCTCCCATTGATAACAGAGGGAGCCCCCTTTATTTTCAGCTGATGTGGCATGAAGATTCGTGCAATTTATCCAATCATGACTTGCCACATTGGCTAAAAAAATAAAGTCATCTGATGGATGGCAAGTCACTAATCAGTAACCATTCTGTTAATTGTTGCACTTGTAGAAGATTAATTTTCATGTAAGTTGCTAGTATCTATTAACAACATTGACTTTTTACATTTAATTACAGAAAATGTTATATGGTCAATGGTTACATTACATTTATAGCAAAGGATACAAAGACATTATGCAAATCTATGGAGATTTATTTACCACAACTATATGCATTGAAATGCATAGCTAAACCCATAAATGGTATAAACCCATAGCATGCCATTTAACTTATGAAAGTGTAAGTATTTTACTGATTATTTTGAGAAGTTTTTGTAACTCTTGATTTCTTGCCTTTTTGTTTAGGCAAGAATTGTTCAAGTAGTATGAATGTGGAATTTTTGAATTAGTGGCTTTAAGATTTCATGATGAATGTTTTGTAGACCCATATTAATGGTGACACATTCTCTGGGCATTCTTCGTGTACTTCAGGCAACATTAAGACATGGATGAATGGCCATCTGTTACTATGAGCTTGATGTTGAACTCATTAGTTTGGACGTAGGATACTGTTCTGTCTTGCTTTAACTGTTCTTTTAGATTAAGTTGGCTCTGACAGCCTGTAGAGGGATGTAGCTGGTCTAGCACCATGAAAAAGTTAGGATAAGATATATAAGTTATTTCTGGATTACACTTGTGTGTAACGGTCCATGTATGCCTCATCACTGGTGTAAGTTTTAATCAGATGAACTATTTCTTCCCCTTTGTGAGCTGTTGAACTAATTCTTTGCTTCATGAGCTCCTGGCAGAGGATGCTCAACTTACTCCTCTGTTGCGTCTTGGGGCCGGAGCATGTGCTGGGATCATTGCCATGTCAGCAACTTACCCTATGGATATGGTACGAGGCAGGCTGACTGTGCAGGTAATGTGTTATTTCTCATGGACATTTATTCATTATGAACATTTTAAAATGGTTAAGCTGTTATGCATTTTAAGGCTGAAGAATAGAACAGAAGGGCATTGAAGAAGATATGGAATGTCTGATGAATAATTGAATTGGATACGTAAATCTTTTTAGGTAGGAAACACAGACACATAATCATGCACAGACGGTAAAAGTATTGCACAGAAGTTTCTGTTCCATTGCATGCATGGATGCTGTAATAGTTGAACAGGATATATAATCTTTTCTTACTACAGACATGGAGAGATTAGGTTTTATGTGCATGTTTTGTTTTATCAAAGTTTAAAATATGAATTGTAAGTCATTCCTGCAATAAAACGAACATGTGTTGGTTTCTGGATGTAACTGAAAAATACGTGCCAAAGACAGTCTCAGACCCTCCAATGGAAATATGGAATTCTGTTCTGGTTTTACTCTGCTTAAAGAATTTTTACAATTACCTTCCTCTATATCCATTGCTAGAAGCTACCTAGGAAATTGATTTAAACCAACATTTTATACTTGACAATAAATGTGGATGGACAACTGAGACCATCATAATAATATGTTACAACTTTGTTGATACCAAAATCATATGCTGAAGTCCACCTGGTATAAACGGGGATGGTGCTTGTCTTTTCTCAATAAATTTAGAAATATTTGTGATTATTGCTCTGCACCCTAGTTTGCAATATCTCGGTATATCTGGATCACTTTATAGATTCAAGATATTGGGAAAAAATATATCTCAGTTCTATTTTAATATTGGCAAAATATCACAGGTATTTCTGATATCTTGGACCCCTTCCAGACCTCATCCATGACCTTCTTTCCCACCCATGATGATGCCTTGGTCCCAGTCCTGTCCATCCATTTTACACTCTGGCAGCAGGCCAGAACCAGTCCATTTCTTGCATCATCCCCATAGGCATGAGTATGAGAGGCATGTGAGTGAGTATTTAAGTACCAACAAGAAGATAATCTTCTAGTGGTCAAGCAGCTTTCTGATGTCCATGAACACATGGGAGCCTTTAATATTTAAAATCGATGGTGCACATGCTAGCACACGTTAGCATCAGGGCTAATGATACTAATCTGCGCTAGTATGTGTGCACCATCGATTTCAAATATCAAAGGCTCTCATGTGTTCCTTATGTTAGTCTCAAGAAAAAGCTTCCCTATTATTGCTATAGACCTCAGGATCTAACCAGCACAACATAGGGTAGATCTCCGATAGGGCTGGCTTTATCTGGTCTGATGATCTTCTTAGTCCTGTTTTAAGTGTTTGGCACACTGCACAAGCCTGGTTTTAAGTCATTACCATACACAATGCAATTGCATTAATGTGATACACATAGTTCTGTAAACTTGCTAGCACAAGTAAATGTTGAGTTCAAATCTTGCAGAATTGATGGGTGAAATAATGCAGAGATAATCACTGACTCTTTTCTTACATTTTTCCATTGCAGACAGACAAATCCCCTTACCAGTACAGAGGAATGTTCCATGCGCTGTCAACTGTGTATAGGCAAGAAGGCTTCAGAGCTCTTTATAAGGGATGGCTTCCTTCTGTCATTGGAGTTGTAAGTTATATGTTTCCTTATTTAGTTTTATGGCAAGGACTTAGTTTGTTTCTCTTGGTGAAATGGCAATGAAATTTTTTATTGAAAATGCCTCCCTAAAGTTCATGTAGAAAGTAATAACAATGTGTTTCATTTTAGGTTCCATACGTAGGCCTGAATTTTGCTGTATACGAGTCTTTGAAAGACTGGTTGGTTAAATCTAAACCACTGGGGCTGGTTGAAGACAATGAATTGGGGGTTGCAACTAGGCTTGCATGTGGAGCAGCTGCTGGAACAGTTGGACAAACTGTAGCATATCCACTTGATGTGATCCGCAGGCGAATGCAGATGGTTGGTTGGAAGGATGCTTCTTCCATTGTTACCGGTGATGGCAGGAGTAAAGTTTCTCTTGAGTACTCTGGCATGATCGATGCATTTAGAAAGACAGTTAGACATGAAGGATTTGGAGCTCTGTACAAGGGTTTGGTTCCCAATTCAGTGAAGGTTTGTCAGAAACCATTTCTTGCTGCATTCTAGTAATTTCCTTATGATTATCTTCCAGATAATTTTAATTGTTTGGATTGGCAGAAACAGCAATTCCCCATAATTGTGATTAGTTAGTGCTGTCATATGTGGGCACTGTAACTGTTTATGAACCTAAAATTTTTAAAGAGTGGCTGCTGGTTGATAGTGCTAAGGTGGATATGTGGAATAAATAGGAAAGATACGATTAGAGATGAGTATGTATTGAGAACTTAGGGGTAGCACCTTTAGGGGAGAAACTAAGCTTATGGAGGGGGAGAAGCTTATGGAGTGTAGTTTGTGTTGATTTGGGCATGTATAATAGATGCCTTGGTAAGAAGGTTGAAGGGTTTGATGTTAAAAGAGGGAGAGGGAGACCTAAGAGAACTTGGATGGAATTAATGAGAAACAATATGACTTTGTTATCTTGCATACCCCACATTATTGAGAAAAGGCGCTACTTGATTATGATTATGAATATGGCTGCTGGTTGATATGTTATTTAATAATCTATGACGTGGTGGTGTCTCCACTTCATATTCTGCTGGAGTGTATCATTTTCTAATCCATGTCTTTTTTTAAGTGACTTGGCTTTTATGTGTGCATTTTTTTTGTCAAAACACATCCTTTAATGTTACACAAAGAATATGAAGCTTTGTTCTTTTTCCGACACAGCTCAAAATTATCCTTCTGTTGCTGAGGCCTATCATGTCTTTTTCAGGTAGTCCCATCCATAGCCATTGCATTTGTGACATATGAAATGGTGAAAGATGTTCTTGGTGTTGAGATGAGAATATCAGATTGAAGCAGCTACTGCCTAGCTCCATATTTTGAATATCATGCGATTTTTGTAGGAAAGAGGTGTTGAAGTAGGAAAGATATATGTCGAGTGGATTGTGCCCCACACATGTTCTGTGTGGAGCTTCCCCCATCGATAGTCTATCTTGTTCCACCTCATCTTTAATAAGCATTCATTAGGAAACCTGGTTTCCTGGTATTTCCGCAAGTTATTTATCATGCTTGTAGGATAAATAAGTGACTACGGGCTGTACATGGTTAATTGTTCTCTTTTGTAGTCTGTTTCCTGTGAAGTTAAAGAATTTTGAGAAATTTGTTTTCACCTTTCACTATCCTGACCTAATGTAATCGAACCCTATTTATATGTAATCAATCCAAGATATTGCATGAGGTAAGTTTATATATAATGTTACTGTCGCATACTGCCGAGGAAGGACTTTGATGCATGGCCTCTGATCAGGAGCTGACCCCAATTTGCATCCGGTTTGATGGGTGCCGCCTATAAATTGAATTACTACTGGGTTCATATTGGAAACTATTGAATATAGTCATGAGTTTTGTTCCCGCGGCTTATTACTGACCCAGAGAACCAGAACTAAGGTCACTGGCAAATTTCTTGAAAGTGTATAAACTTTTACGACACTCAGATGCTTGAAGAAATGTGATTGATTATAAATGAAAAGAAATATGATGAATTTAAATTAAAAAATGTGGGTTATTTATTGCATTGCGCCTGCTCTTGTTTCTTATCAGCGTCCTAGAAAATCAGGGTTGGTAAGGCCAAAGGACTGGATCTTTGACAAGCTATGTCCGTGGACGTGGTCAAACTTTGAAGGATAGAATTTTGGCTGCCTCTGTTTTGAATAAGGCAAAAAATTAAATGCCACCCCTCCAAAATTTCATATTACAAATTGCTAAAATTTCAAGTTTTGTGGGAGAAAGGAGGAAAAGAGAGGGAGCAAAGAGAGATTGAACCCAAATTGAGGTAATTATCTATGGGATTTGGGACACAATGTCATTGTATACCACCAAACTGATCACGCTTTGCTAGGGTTGGCACTGGGACAAATGGATGGTGGACAAGCTTTTTTCAGACTAAGAACTTTTTATTTGTTGGGCTAGTGGCACTTTAGTGACCTACAAGGTTTGAAAAGTATTAAAGTGTTTTTATCATATTAATGAGTTGAAGAAGCTAATATTTTATATTTTGTAGATTTTAAACACAAATGTTATATTACTTATTTATGGATAAAAATGCCCTTAACTTTTAAATAAACCTACAACCAATATATTACAATAAATAAATATTAGAATAGTGTGGCACCATTCCGGTGGGGAGGATTCATAGCTGGCAGTTGAAAGTCGCTAGCAGGAGGTTACCGGCAAGTGCTTTTATTCAGTAAAAACCCACTTTTTTTATACCTTAGAAGTTGTTCAGGGCTTCAAAGGCTTCATTTTGGTACATTTGTTCACTAGCTAACCCCTATTATGGATATGATTGGTATTTACATATAATATAATAGAGAGGTAGGTAATGATAGCGTGTATATAGGTAGAAAGGCATGATTGATAAACATTGATTCGTCGGTGAAGTTCAATGAGCTACTGCTTTAAGTTAAAGAATGACTTGTCGTTAATGATAATGTGACTTTAAAGTGTTTAATTTCATCTTCCCAACCATCTATTATATAAGAATTAGAAGACGACAAGGACATGTAATCAATGTTTTCTATTTATAAGAAGACAAATAAGGAAGTATTATTATTGTATGTCAAGATGAAAGAGCTCGACAATAGTGACAAATCACCATCAGTAGAAAAGAACCGAACACTCAATAGAGCTAAATCACCGGTGGTAATGGCTCAGCTTAGCTCTAATTTTGGATTGCAGACGAGAGTCAATGATACACAATTTACTTTTGAAACTGTCAAGTAAACATAGATTTTAGATTACACGAGATTTTACTTTATCGTGTACTTGAGCACACAATATTGAACCTATTGTGTTCAGTTTAAAGCATTTAGTGTGAAGAAAAAAACACGATTTTTATGCTATCCCACAAGTAATGATGCAACCTACACATGCGATATAACACTAATTGTTTTCATGTTAATATCCAATGCAGATTGGGCAAACCGGGAAATTTGAACTCAACAAATCCATGTCATTCTTCTTACATCAATCCAATGCCTACATAACCTATGATAAAAGTCAATCATACTGGATTAGAAGAAATGTTGCCAATGATGGGTGCGATAAGGACTTCATATGATAACTATGAACCCTCATACAATCCTTGTAATTACAATGATGAAGAATTTAAAGAAGTGTGGGGTGATGATCAATGGAATGAGAATGATATAATTGATATAGAAAGTATGTCTGACCACGAAGAATTCAGACACAGCGAGGTACCCAATAACTTTGACATTGAGGCCGAGGCAGAGTGAGAGACAGCCAATGATCTCAACCTATTAAAACTGAATATTGGTGAAGACAAGTTAATGACTAGTAGTTTGCAAGCAAATGACTACCATAATCTACTCGAAATGGGTGCACATTTTCTAAGCCTGTTACATTTCAAGAGAGATTTGATCAACCTAGCAATAAAGGTGAATTTTACTTATCATGTTCTGGATGAGAACAGGAATACATATGCTGGAAAGTGCTCCGATTAGTCTTGTAATTGGTATATAAGGGCTTCAAATATAAGAGATCATGTGATTGTGACTAGGTTAGTACTCGATCATTTATGTGGAACGCAAAGGAAGTCAACTGACCATCCTCTAGCATCGTACCTTTATATTGGTAAAAAATGTTATGGGTTGTTTAAAGATTTAGTAGATATTACACCAAAAAGTATAATAAGTTATATTTCGAAGCACTGGGGTATAACTGCGAACTACAAGAAATGTTGGCGATGGATAAGTTTGGGTCAAAGATGCATGTGGTAGAAGAGGCAATGGACTAGTCTGGGTCTTGGCGGCCAACGGAGGTGCGGAATCTCTCAACAATGGTGGGGACATGACCGATGACGGTGGTTGAGTAGTGGAAGGGGGGGGGGGGTTCTACCGGGGATGAAGAATGGCAGGCACTGGTGAAGACAATTCAACCGCGCAAAACGGTGGTCACTCTAGTTGAAATTGTAGCTAAATGGCTGGACTCATCGCAACTAGCAACAAGCTGACAAGTCGTCTATGCTTGCATGGTTGCAAGGGTCTCCAATTTGGTAATTAAGCTCCAAAATTGTGGCTTGCAACGAGTTTCTAAGTGTTGTGTACGAGCGTGAAGGTTAGTGGAAGAGGGCTTGAGATGAGCATGTCACGGAGGGTTGAGCACTCCACTACAATGTGAGGCGGTGTGGAGCCAAGCATCAGGCTTTTTTGACACGACAGACTCATGGCGGCAAGAGCCTTAGGTTTTTCATCACATTTTCTTAAAAATTCACAAATCTTTTTTACAATATAATTGATATAAAATTGGAAAAATGACAAAATATGTATAAGCAATTTTATAATTAAAACATCAAACATATATTTTTCCCATACAATTTTTTTTAATCAAACATCATACGACCAAACTAAACATCCTTAGGTGCTACATGAAAAAAAAACATACAAAATAAATTTCTATGATCATAGACTTTGAATACAAATCTCTCCAAAGCATCCCTAAGTACATGTCCCATTGTAAGGACCCTCATCTTTAAACCGGTTTTGGTTTTATTTAATTATTGGTTATCGTGAGATTTACGTGTTTTCTGATCTTATTCGGTGATTTCATAAATAAATAGAGTTTGTGATGGTTTTAACCAAAAGTAACTTCAATATTAGTGGTTTTAAGTGACTTTAGACCAAATGTGAATTTTTGAGATTTTTCGGAATTTTTACTATTTTTCCAAAAATTAGGGTTTTGGCGGGACCCCTGTGGGCCCCACCGTTGAAAATTTTATTTTTGTGTCAAATGAACCTAGACATATACTTAAGGTCCCACAAAAATTTTTAGAATTTTATTAGGCTTAAATTGTGCTTACATTTGCAAAATACCCACTTTTAGCCTACTTTTCATATTTACACCCCAAAACTTACCTATGCATACCCCAACCCTTACTATAAAAGGGCAAACCAGAGTCATTTCCATTTTTGGGAATAGGCTAAGGAAGGAGGGCTGGCCTAATCCCCACTTAGGCCCGAATTAGAAGCCGATTAAGGTAAGCTTACTCTAATTAAACACTAATATATGGTTTTCTTCTTAATTTCTTCCAAATCTACCATTTTCCCCTTTATTCAATTCGTTTTTGACCATCAAAAGCTACTGATTTGTGTTTTACTACAAACCCTAACATTTAAAATTTGATTTTTACTACCAACAAGCCCTAGATCTAAGATTTAATTAGGGATTTCTTGAGTAAATCGATTTCTATTAGAGTTTAATTCAAACTCATTGTGTTTTCAAGGATTTTAAGAAGGGTGACTCTTCAATTCGAGCTAAAACAAGTGCTGAGGTAATGGGTCTTCGAAATCTCTGTTTATCCATGGTAAAATTCTTCATTTTTGGCTTATTTCGAAATAGTTTGCTTGATTTAGTGTGTTAATGGTAAGATTAGAAAATGGAATTATTTAATCCCGATTTCTTAGGGTTTTGCATTATTATGGTTTGGTTTGATGTTCTGGAAGTCAAGGAGGACTTTTGATGATGATTAGGGTATTAGATGTGGATTTGAAGTGTTATTTATGGTGTTTCGGTTTGGATTTGCGAAAGGAAGAAGATGACTGTTCTGCCGTGTTGGCGATCGATCGGCCCTGCAGGGCGATCGACCGGCTGAACTGTAAATTTTAAATTTTTTCTTGTAACCGATCGAACGGCCTAAAGGGCGATCGATTGGCTACACAGGAAATTGTATGTTGTGCATATGATGTCTATTTTGATGATTCCACTTTAGCTTGCCAATTTTATATGAATGTGGAGTGTTTTAAGCTATGTTAGGCTACTGGAAATGCATGCTATTAAGTTTATGGAGTTAAGATATATGCTTAGAGATGGTGGAATGACTTATGTTTTGTGGCATGATGTTGGAATCGTCATCTTGAAATTATGAATGATTGGTTTCTCATTATTAAGCATATTTTCAGTAGAACTATAATCTATTATTGGACTGATTTGTCATGATAGATTGTGGTTAGTTGTGTGTGGATATTGGTGAACGCCATGACTCAATGATGAAATGAGTGATGTTATATGCGTTTAGCCTTTGTGGTTGAGTTTTGAATTGAGATATGATTTCAACAATTCTTCTCCTATGATTTCCGCTGGAATTCGTGTTTAGATGGAAATTCACATGGGTAGTGTGGTAGTGAGTTTAATTTTAAGCATGTTGGCATGCATTATGTGAAATGCTTCTATTAGATGTACACACACATGTGGGGTTAAATGATGATGTTGAAGCCTGATATTGTGATTATGAATGATGCATTAGGGGCTGATGAGAGCACTTATCATGGATTAGGATTCATGTATGCTTTGCCCACGTATATACCATGCTGCATGCATCATGAAAATAGATTTCCAATTGAGGCTTCATCGTGGTTAATCGAATTTGACCGATTGGATGCAATGTGATGGAATTGTGTGCCGGATTAATCGGTCGTGGATTAATCGCAAATTGATTGGTCCGAAAGGACATATTTTGATTTGAAGTTCCTGTGTGGAACGAGTGCACCCCCCGGGTTGAGTCTTGTTTAATGGAATGATGTGGGGACGAGTTGTGTACTTGTATTGCGGATTGTGAGAATATTATTATGTGTGTCATCTGGACCCTGAGAATCTAGTGTGGTATGCCATGTGCACCTCGCTACCACGTGTTCTAGGGTTCTCTGTGTGAGAACTCGGGCTCTTCCCTCCGCAGGAGATGTCCCTGGGCGAACACCCCTGCTCTAGATTCTCTATGTGAGAATGGGACATCCTTGGCCAGGATCATCCAGGGCGAGCAGTATTAGGGATTGACAACCCCGATCTTTCTATAATTCTTGTGTAGAATTTTGGACCATGACACGCCTTCGTGGCCTTGTCCATGCTCCCATCTGTGTGACATTTATGTGTGATTACTCCTTGATGGAGGTTGTGATGATATTATGCATGTGGGAATATGTATGTTAGAGATACATCCATGCAGGTTGTGATGATATTATGCATGTGGGAATATGTATGTTAGAGATACATCCATGCAGATTGTGATGATATTATGCATGTAGGAATATGTATGTTAGAGATACATCCATGCAGGTTGTGATGATATTATGCATGTGGGAATATGTATGTTAGAGATGCATCCATGTAGGTTGTGATGATATAATGCATGTGGGAATATGTATGTTAGAGATACATCCATGCAGATTGTGATAATATTATGCATGTGGGAATATGTATGTTAGAGATACATCCATGCAGGTTGATTATGCACTGTGATGTAGTTTTAAGTGATGCGAATATGTGATCAGAAAATGATGCACCATGTAATTCGTTGATTTGAATGATTATATCGCTATGCTATCGTATTTTCGATGTTGTTAGTGATATTAAAACCATTGCTGAGTTTGTTAAAACTCACCCCTCTTTGGTGTTTTGATTTGGGGCTGCGTGGTGCGACACGCAGACGGACGCGAATATGTGATCGTGGAGTTCTTCGTGTGGTTTATTTTCCTTAGTTATGCTGTTGTTCAGGACCTTTGTGAAGGGTTCTTGTTTTGGATTTATGTCATATTTTTACAGTTGTGATGCTTATGACTTATTTTGAGCCGGTGTGGGCTTTACTTAACTAAGCTTGTGGGTTTGAGATTGTTATTTACTTTGTGATAAGCAACACCTTTTCTTCCCTTTTTATTTACTCTTGCTCAAAGGATTGTGCGCACTCCGTATTTCTGTTAATCGCCCGTGGTTAGGGTTAAGTCTTTCGCTAGATCATTTCTCAATCTTCACTTCGTCGTCCCCGTGCGCTTGACCGGCCCTTAGACTGGGTTCGGCTCGGGTCGGGCATCACCAGGGCGTGACACCCATAAACAATTTACACTCTAATCCAAAGTACAAGTCCAGAAAGTATAAATACTTAAATTCTCATCTCACCCAATACACAAGATCGTGATACAAATAATAAATATGCAGTAAGTCAAGAGTATACTTGAGTCAATGGAAATCAATCCACCACAGAGACAAGCATACATCTCCAGTAGCTCTCCATCACAAACCCGCAAAAGCCTCCTGAACATCCGGCTAAAAAATAGGGAAAATGAGTATTTTTTTACTCAATAGGGGAGTTCTAAATACTAACCTCTGCAAGTCCATACATAGATGTGTTCATGCAACTCAAACATGAAGTAGGCAAGTATATAATAATCAAAACCTCACCGTATAACAAAACCATGCATATACACATACAATTGTACTAAATATCCTTACTCTTACTCTTACACTTATAGTTATACTAATACAATCCTTACACTTATGGTCTTACTCAAAATCTTACAAACTTATTTGTACCATCATACTTAAATTCTTACTCTTAGAGTCTTGCTCAGATATATATATTTATAGTCTTGCTTAGAAACATACACTAATAGTCATACTCAGAAACAAACTCTTATGGTCTTGCTCAGAAAACATATTCTTACAGTCTTCCATAGAAACAAACATACTCTTATAGTCTTACTCAGAACATACTTTTACAGTCTTACTCAAAACATACTTACTCATACAGTCGTACATATTCTAACCACTGAAGCTCATTGTCATTAATAAGCTTCAACATCAAAATAGAAAGGAATGCCACTGGGGCATCGCCTTAACTTCCAAGGAGTAAGTAGATGTCATGGACTTTTCGAAGACAAGGTGATAAGAGTAGTTTAATAATACTACTTACTTGAGCGCTTAAACATCCACACTCTAGGGGCCATACAGTGTTAACTAAGGGCAAAAATCATATAGTGCCACTCTTGGGCCAAAATCTTATAGTGCCACTCTTAGGCCAAAATCTTATAGTGCCACTCTTCGGTAGAATCATATAGTGCCAACTAAGGGTAGAAACATACAACACTCTCAACGCTTAATACAAGATACAGACAAAATAAAAAACATACATCACTCTCAACATAACATTAGACATATGAGCTTAAATACAACACACAGACAACATCCTATGAGATAAATAGTATGGCAAGACATGAGAAATGCTCAGTCAACTTATTATCAACTAGCTCAAACACAGAATTTAATCTGTCGAAACCCTCAGGTTTGAAACTCACAATACTATCATATTGGCTTTGTTTATAATTTAAGTTTGAATTAAGTAATTTAGGCAGGTATAATTATGCCATAAAAACTTTCTATCTTATAGTCTTCCATCAATTCTGAAACCATAGTTCATCAAGACAACAAACTTTACTTAACCCATTAAACTCATAATCATAACTCATCGTGTACCAAATTTTTACATATTCATACAGTCTTTGCCATCTACCTTATGGTTAAAACATTTTACTAAGAAGTAAACAAACTAAGCTCCTCATAGCTAACTCTACTTATGTAACACCTGAGATTTTTCATCATATTTTCTTAAAATTTACGAAATTTTTTTGCAATATAACGACTGTAAATAGGAGGAAAATGACGAAATCAAAACCTGTGAAAGCAGTTTATAATTTAAAACACTAAACATTAATTTCCCCCCAAAATTTATCCTTATTCAATCAAACATCATACGACCAAAGCAAATATCATCAGGTGCTACTTGAAAACAAGCGTACGACTAAATTACCATGATCATGGATTTTTAAATACAAATAACTCCTAGGCATCCCTGAGTACAAGTCCCATAAATAGTCCACTGTCTGTTCCAAATTAAAAGTTCAAAATACATACACTTTAAATCTTATCTCACCCAATACATCAGATCGTGGCATAAAAAGATACTCACATTGAGTCAAGGTTATACCTGAATCAAATGGGAAACAATCCTTCACAGAAAGGAGCATCCATCTCCAGGTGCTCTCCAACACATACCTGCAAAAGCCTCCCGAACAGCGAGGCTAAAAAGTAAGGTAATAAGTATTTTCATACTCAGTAGGAAAATACCCAGTAGGGGAAAATAAGCCAATGAACTTCGCAAATTCATACATAGATGCTTTCATGCAATCACACATAAAGCAAACAAAATAAGAAACATGAATATGGTCACACATACAATTATCGTACAAGTTGAACTTACACTTACTCTTATACCATGCTCTTACACTTACACTCTGAATCAGTCTGATCAACTTACTCGTACAAGCGTACGCTTACACTTATAACATACACATACTCGTACAACCTTATTCGTACAAACTTACCTATACAACATTACTCGTACAATCTTACTCTTACACATAAACGTACTCTTACGTCTTCCTTAGAAGCTTACACTTACTCTAGATCTTACAAGTACAACTTACTCAGAATCTGAAACATACAACTTACTCTTACTATCGTACATACTACCGACAATTGAAGCTCATTACAATTAATAAGTTCCTGTGTTAGAAAAGAAGGGAATGCCACTGGGGCGTCATCGTAACCTTATGGGAGTAACTAGACGCAATGGACTTTTCTGAAGGCAAGACACACCTATGTTCATGGGGCACAAGATCAAATAAGTAATAGTAGGTCCATGATACTACTTACCTGAGCGCACAAATGCCCACTCTCTGTGGCCATACAGTGCCAACTAAGGGCATAATAACATACAATGCCACTCTTGGGTAGGAATCTTACAGTGCCACTCTTGGACAGAACATGCAGTGCTATCTGTAGGCAAAAAACATATAAAGCCCACAAAGGGCAAAAACTTACATCGCTCTCAACAGAGCATCAAATGTCTGGGCTAAAATATAACACCAAGACTAAAATAAAAAACATACATCGCTCTCAATAGAGCATCAGACGTCTAATGCTTTATACAACAGACAATATCCCGCAGGATAAACACCATGTCAAGACATGGGAAAATGCTCAGTCGACTCATTATCGGCTAGCTCAACAAGGAACTTAATCTGTCGAACCTTTAGGTCTCAAACTCACAATGCTCTCATTAGCTTTGCTTATAATTCAAATTTGAATTAAGTAAATTATGCAGTACAATTATGCTACACAAACTCACACTATTCGACTGATCAAACTGAAGCTGAGCCAGATCCGAAACCCCAGTTCGTCAGGGCAGCAAACTTCACTTACCCCATCCATATCATGATCAACATTCACCATACATGAAATCCTTGCATAATCATACAGTCTCTGTCATCCACCTTACGACCAAAACATCTTACTCGGCATCATCAAACTGAGCTCCTCATAGAAGATCCCTGTTATCGCCCTCTTACTTAATACCTGTGACAACCCAGATATTAGGTACATTTTTACTATTGGAATTTTAACATCTTACTCTAAAAACCAAACATAAAGGTTTTTGAAGCACTTGAATCGGAGGTGGTGGCTGTATGTAGCGATCGTAGGAGTGCACATCATAAGCGGGCCCATGATAAAACTGTAGTAAAACTTATCCTTAAGTGGTCTTATTTCGAAGGGTTCATCGATATGAGTCCATTGGTACCAAGAAAGTATAATTCCGATATATAGGTAAAAAGTTAGAGTGATTTGAAGTTTTGAAAAAAAAGAAAAAATAATAAAATTTTATTGTCGGCTGATGCAAGAATTGCGTCAGCCAACATTTGACTGAGCGATGTCGCTTGCCCGCGCAGCGTGCAGATTTGCGTGGCCCGCATCCGCGGGTTTGCGTGACACGCGGAACCTGCGTGCCGGGTTTAGTGTTACTGCGCGGACCCGCGTAGTAACCATGTGCCACGCGCGGTGCCACCACGCGATGTGTGGTGGACACGAGTCGCGTATCGCACAATCCGCTCCTTCTATAAATACCTTCCCATTTTATTTTTACTATTCACTTCTACCACAGTTAAAACTTCTGACCCTCCGTTCTGAGCCGTTTTAAGTCCGATTCAATCGGTTCAAAATGAGTTTCTAACTAAATCAAAGGTGCCAGACGCTGTGACGGGGCTGGATTTTCCATACAAGCTCTTTATAGCTACGAACTTTATACCCCAATTCTAAGGTAGGGGGTCTTAAACTCTAGCTTATGCTCTACTCGTGTGCTTGACTTTTATGCATCATTTTTATTCCGTTATGCTCATGTGCTTGAGTTTTCTGAAAAATGTTATACACTTGTTAGGTTTTATATACCCTAATTTATGTCAGGGTATTTGTGTTGTTTGGATAATTTTAGGGTTAAACTTAGAATTATAACATTTTTTGGATACCTACCGAGGAAATGATCAGTATCTGGCATGCATTTAGGTATGAAGTGTCATGGAAAAACTCCTGCCTTTTGAGCTTCCTGTTGTACCATGAGCATAAGAGGAATGTCGTTCGGTATCACGACTCTGGATTTATCATCATCGGATGAACCAGTGTTTTTTCGAAATTATTTATGAATCTGTTCTGCAAAAAAAATTATTATGGTCTTTTACTTAGCATTAAATTAGATTTTAATTCCACCTACTTAGTATAAAAAAAATATTCACCCAACCTCAGACTCTCAGGTAGTAAAACCAATCGGGAGGTGTCTACGGAGGAAATGTCTACATAGTTTCAATTTTTATCAATATTTTGTAATATTATGACTGTTATAAAGGGCTTGATAGGCCTATATTTTGTAATATAACTCTCTACATGCGGTGTAGTTGGACTAGGTCCTATTTTATAGTTATATGTAATATTATTTGTGCATCAACTCTATGTATTATATGTTTGTATTCTGTCCAGAAGGTCGGCCGTCACATTCAATTTTACGTGTAATATAACACGTGCCGAGTGAACAATTAAATATGCATATTGTGGCATATATTATTAATTGACGGATGCCACAATACCTCACTTATTATGCTTATTTTTCACTTCATAATATGTATGTTATGCTTGTACAATTATGCACGTTCTTACTGCCTAATAAACCCCATAAGGCTCCAAGCCTAAGTCTACTTACTTACCGAACTCCTGACGTAAACTCCAAACTGAACCAAACCAATCTGCTCCACTCCTTGCCTAACAAACTTACATCTGTTGTCTTCTGTCACATACTTACATATCCACATACACATCCAACTCTATACCGAACACTCTATCACCTTTTACCGTTCATCACCCACACTCATAGTCCACATACGTACTAACTCACAATCGCTAGCCATCACTAGCATGTCTAAAAAATACATATCTAGCATACTTACATATTTGCTAGTCATTACTAGCACATACATATTTTGCATACCTAAAACATGCTTACAACTCACATACATATATGTATCTCAACGTGGCATAATTCATTATCTTACATCGTGCAAACAACCTATGATTTAATATCTAAAACATGGAATCATATAATCCTAGCATGCTGCTACTCATTCAAAGCATTCTTTCATGAAATTACGAGTTCAAAGCTCCCCTACCTCGTAATCATGACGTTTGATGGCGAGCATATGACGGTGGTGGAGTTGGCAATCAAAATCATTGTTAAGTTGAGAGAGCTATTGTCCCAAGGGTTTAAAACAAGCCAGAAGTATTCACGGCCAAACAGGGTGTCAGAAGTCAATGCGGAAATCTGCGATCCACAGCGGCCCACTACAGGCGGCCGGGAGAAAGGTCGTGCCAATGAGTGGTAGGTGTGACCGAAGGTCTAGGTGTACACACTAAAATTTGACCGGCAGTTGAAAAATACTCAACCGGTCACAAGACGTTGAAATCGGCCGTGGACAACACCCAACGCCATCGATTTTATGTTCACAAGGCCCACATAACGGCGGAGGCGTGGGGCGATACAAAAAGACGGATGAGAGGTGGTGGAGGACTCCGATATCAACTCCAGATGATGGCGGAGCCATCCAACGGTCAGGCAGCGCCAAAGTGATGCCAAAACCCTAACCCGCACGTGCGGCTACTTGCACATGCGGTCAAAGGGAGAGGGAGAGGTCTAGACAGTAAAAGGGCAACACGTGCGCTCTCTATAGAGTGGTTAGACACAAAATTAGTAGAGAGGGAGCCTAGCTCACACCGAAAAAGAGGGGAGGTACTGCTCTAGAGCAGATAGCCATCTCCAAGTTGAGACCTGCAGAAGTATGGTGGTGCAGAGGGTGTTCGGCATCCAACGACTCTCGATGGCCCAAAATGGGTGAAAAACCTTGGGGCACGATGGAGCAGGGGTTACTGGCGGCTCCAGCCGACTCCATCGTGGCCCTAGCAGCCAAGAGGAGCTATCTCCGGCCAAAGGTGACGGCCAAAGTCAACGGCGACATGCCGGATAGACAAAACAGTGAGGAGCAAAGACCCTATTTTTTCGAGTGATAGCACCCGAGCAAGGGATGCGGATCTAGTTCCGACAAAGTGGAGGGGATGGAGGCTGAACAAGGCATGGAAGGGTGGCCCACTGGCGTCACCGGGCCGGGGCGGAGCCAGACGAACGTCAGCTTGGTCATGGCTTGTCACCGGAGGCCACGGTTATATCAAAACAAAGAAGGGCACATCGAGCATAAAATAGGGGAGCAAATGGAGGAGAGGAGTGGGGCTGAGCTAGGGCCGGTCCTACCATCGCCAACCCAAGGTTGGCTGACCGAAGGCGAGCCAGATGCTGGCTCTTGCTGGGGTGTCAACCAATTTTTGTTAAAACATAATAGGGGAGAAGATAGGTTTGGCCGGAGTACAGAATGAAGCCGGGGAGACCAAACCAGGTGGAGCTGGACCGGGTGGGGTGGTCCCCTGACTTCGTCGGACCAAGGTGGAGTTGGACAAAGTTTGGTCGGCTATTTCCAGCCACTAGCGGTGGCAGTCGAATAAAAAACCAGAGTTGCAGAAAATAGGGTAGCATATGGGAGAAAGGAGTGGGGCAGCAGAGAGGTCGAAGCAAGTGGAGTCAAGCAGGTTGCGGCCGGTCCTTGCCATCGCCAGGCCAGGGTGGAGCCCATGGTAGCTGTCCGACAACTACTGGCTAGTGGCGGTGATGCTAAATCAAAATACAGAGAGAGAGAATGACTAGCCAGGGGAGGAGGAAGAAGTTGGTCGAGGGCTGACAGTACTGGCTAGGGTGGCCGCCCTGCTGTTCCCGACCTGTGGCTGCCATGACAAAGGCTGGGCGGAGCCCACCGGCCATCGCCGATGCAACCACAACACAAGATAGAGAGACTGGGGAAATAGGGGAGGAGCGCAGAGCAACCGTGGGGACCGGGGTGGAGGTTCCCTGCCATCATACCGCCGAGACAGAACCGACAGCAGAAGCCCTATGGCCCACCAGCGGCCAGCGGCGGCTGGGGACATAGAGAAACCAGAGAGGGGGGGTAGTCATTCTCTTCCAGAAAGGTCTGGATCAAGCTCGGCCGATCCTGAGCCCGTTTTCCTCTTCGTTTTTTTTTTACTCCCTTATCCTCAACACTTTCATTCTTTAATGATTTTTTGCGCCGAAATGTGTGTCTGTGGCCTACGATGAACCTCACATCTGACTCTATAGGTATAAATATTGAGGCCAAATACGTCAAAATGTCATACTTTCTCGCCAAAAATAATTAGAAATAACAGAAAATTATAGAAAATCATAGACCAAAATCAGGAGCATTACAAGTTATCACCCTTTTAACTTATAAGTAATTTATTGTTCATACTTTCTACTTCATAATATGTACATTATATTTGTACAATTATGTTTTGCACTCTTACTATTTAATAATCCCCCATAAGGCTTCAAACTTAAGTTCGCTTATTGAATCCCCAAAGTAGGTTCCAATCCAAATGAAACTCATCCCAATCTTCACTCGTCAAACTTACATTCTCCTTCTTACGTCATATGGTTATTCATTCATACTAAACCCTCTATCACCTACTTAAACTTAAAAACCAAACTTAACTCGTTAGAGTCGGGTGAGTCAAGCACCACAAAGTACGCAAAACTATTAGTAATACTTTTTGGAGGGGGCAAGGGACGCAAAGTCGCATTCTGTCAATCTGATGTGTGGCTCCATTTCCACCCCGAGCTATCCTTATTACACTAGCCAAAACTTATTTGTTCCTCTTCATTTCTATCGCAACAAGATGGACTTTGCCTAGAATGAGAATGGATCAACTATTAAATCTTGGGTGGAAATTTCTTTTGCCTATTTCTCTAGGTAATCTATTATTGACAACTTCTTTCCAACTCCTTTCGCTATAACAAAATATAAAATTCTAGATTTAGAAACTCTCTTAAACAAGTCAAGAGAAAGAAATACGAAAATTTTCTCCTATTCCAGTGGATGCGCTCGTTCCTTGTTCAAATCCTCAAGTCACCCACGCACGAAGACAAAGGCCCCCAACAACTTGGGCAAAAACCAAAATTCAAACGAACGTGTCCAACTAGCCAAGTATGGGCCCCACGAATCGGTCCAAGGAACGTCATGGCTCACACCACACCATCCGATCTAGAAGCCCTGAAGTCTTTGAGTCTTAGGGTTTCCGCCGGGTCCCACGAGCGGGGGCCGGGTCCCACGAGCTCGCTAGTCGCTCCCCAGCCTCCACTTCCCCGCTCCCGCTCTCCACGCCACGCAGTCAGCCCTGCCCTTCGCTGCGACCGCAGAAACGCCTGGAACCCCCGCCCGGCTCCGTTTCTCGTTCAGTTCAGTCAATCAAGTCTGCCGCGCAATCCGGATCGATCGGCGGTCTCCCGATTCGTCGCTGCATTTTGGGCAAGAAATCATCTGCAGCTTCCCTTCCACCTCTCTGGGAGTTTTGTCTCGGAATCTGTGGTCTGTGTTTGGGTTTTGGGGGGCTGGTTTGGGAGGGAGGTGGGGCGGGGCGATGGTGTGTTCGAGGCCGACGGTGCCGTCGTGGCTGAGCGCCGCGTCCAGGGTCGACTTCGACGGCGGGGGTTCTTCCAGCGGCGCTTCCGTGTCGGAGGCCGGCCCCGGAGCTGGCGGCGTCTACGCGCGGGATGACGGTCGCGGTGGTGCTACTTCGTCGGTGCACCGCCAGGCGGCGGTCGGTGACTTCAACTTGGGGTTCGCGGAGCGGTCTTTCTCTGCGGCTGGGGCGGCTGTTCTCTCTGCGATCCTTGTCAATCCCCTAGATGTCGCTAAGGTTTGTTCTTCTATCTGCGATTATTCTGTCTCCGCTCCTGCTCTCGTTGTTGTTCTGTTTTTCAAACGGGAAGGTGGAGGCTTATTGGTTAGAGGATTTGAATGCGCCGTTTTTTTTTCATTTACTCAATCCAGTTTGTAGGATATATGCATTTTTTACTATTTTTTTTATCTTTTGCTAAATTTTGACAATTTGTTATACTGCTCTGTTTGAATGCAGACGAGGCTGCAAGCCCAGGCAGCTGGAGTTCCTTACGCTCAACCACAGCGTCATATGAGTGGCCGCATGGCATCTTTTGGGCCAAACTTGGTATGCTCCAATCGCTTTCCTTTATAACATGTTCGTGTAGGTGTTATTATCTCTGTTTTTTATCATCAGAATTTAATTGCAAATGATTTTTTAGCGAAATTTTGATGCTCTGGTCCACATTAATCAGTGCTTATATGCATTATAGAAGGTGATAATTAACCTTTGCATGATGGTTCATGTGCGTATGATTCATTTAGTATTAAATACCTCGTGAAAAAAATGCAGTGGCCTGATTCTGTAAATTGCATAGATATCTGAAATTCTGTTCTCTTATAATAAAATCATGGAAACCACAATTATATTGTAAAAGAGCCATTTTTGTTTTGAGCTCGGTTTTTAATGATATGAACCACTTAGATGAACTTCAAGTTGCACAGTGCCAAAAAAGCCAATGAACGTGAAAAGTGCAATTGAAGAGTTTAGTGTGTTAGCTGCATAAAATTAAGAGCGTCTACTTTTCTGTTATGATGTTTTTGTAAGGATAGGACTGCACTGCTTCAGATCACTCTAAAGCATGCACTGCCTCCAGTTAACATATTTACAGTTGAATTGATGCAGAAAAAAGAACTACTTGGGGTTATTTAAGTCTTTTAAGTGAAGACAGTAATTATACTTAAAAGAGTTAAAATAACCCTAAGTTGTTCTTTATTCTGCATCATGAATAGTTACTAAAGATAACAACTAGTTTATATGAAGGGTTAATCATGTTCTATACAAGTGGGCCTCGCTACTTAGATTGCACAAAATTAATTCTCAATAATTGTGTGTGTGTTGTGTGTCAGTGTGTGTGAGAGAGATGTTACTTTTGAGGTTGATGACAACCATACTTTATTGATATCGACAATATCTGTGTACAGATTTTTCCAGACTTGCGTTGTTCTCCATCATGCACACGGGGTGTAATTCTTGGTACAGGACCTTTCTGTCCTCCTGACTGTTTTGAGTACAAGGGAACTTTGGATGTCTTCTATAAGATCATTAGACAGGTTACTGTCTTCTTCATTCCTGTTGGAACATTGACACTAACAGTAGTCTTTCTTTTTGGAATCAACTATATTTGAACATAATTATTGCTGATGGATGTGAATGTTGTAAGTCATGACAAAGTTGTATGTGCAGGAAGGAATTGCAAGGTTGTGGAGAGGGACAAATGCAGGATTAGCATTAGCAGTGCCAACTGTAAGTTTCTTTCATTTTGGGTCTGCCCAATGGTTCAGTGGTTGCTATCTACTTCGTCTATATATCTTGCATGCAAAATGCATGTATGACCTTAAAAAACAGTTGCAGAGAGTAACTTGTTATTTGTAATATATAAAACAAAAAATATGAAAACAACTGTGTAAATGCTGAGAAGTGCATTTTCTTACGTATTAGATGTCTTCAGAAAATTTCCAGACATCAAAAGACTTAATGTCCAATTTAATTAATGAGAACTGCGGGTTGTAAAGACTTTGGATATTGTATTTGCGTCCATTTGTTACCTATGACATTAGTTATTAAAGAGTTTGTTTTCCCATTGGATGGAAGAAATGTACTTCGTGCATTTAGGTTGTGTCTTACCTTGCAGTTCATAGTTTCACATAAATCCTACAATATTGATTTGATAGTATTTGTAAATGAACGGGCTAGCAAGACACATGAATCCAATGGCTAATCTTTAAATTTTTTGATTGCCCTTTTTAATTGAGTGCTATGGTATGGCTATGAGATCATGCAGTTTAACAGCACCTACCTGTAAATGCTTGAACAGATGTTCTGCATACAATGACTGTAACTAGCATTAATTTTTTTGTCCAATTCTTGTGCCTCTGCTGAAACTCTTAAAGAGTATACAATTTGAGTTTTACACTGGGGATGTCGTCTTGATTAAATACCTTTGTAACAACAGGTGGGAATATACTTACCATGCTACGACATTTTCCGCAACTGGATTGAAGATTTTACAGGAAAAAATGCCCCGTACTTGACATCATATAGCCCCTTAATTGCTGGCTCAATAGCACGTTCACTAGCTTGTATTGCTTGTTCACCTATTGAACTGGCCCGTACTCGTATGCAGGTATGCAACTGATACATACAATTTTATGGAAATTGGCCTTGGGGTATAGTAGTCTCACTGATTCAAAATGGCAACTAACATCTGAAGGTATTTCAAAAATTGATCATTTTGTTGCATTTTTGTATTGTCCAACAGAAAATTCAAGAATACGTTAATTTTATTGTAGCCTTTAAGAGTGCAAAGTAAGTGATTCTATGCAGTATTGTCCTCTTTGTTGTTGTGACTAGTGTGGTCAAATTAATTCTCTGCTGTATTGGATATGGTGTTTTTATTATTGTAATAGTTGTGTGTATGCTATTCATTTCAAATATACAATAAAGAGTCATATGGTGAAGGAAAAATTGATGGGAGGACAGGTAGGATAATGTGTAATAGGATTGACTTAGATATGAGCTTGCAGGCTTCTGTCAAAAACAGATTGAAATAACATTATTTTCCAGCAAAAAAAAGAACTGCAAATTAAGTGGATCTATGCAGTCTTGTCTTCTTTGTTGTTGTAGCTGGTGTGATAACTTAATTCCCTGCTAGATTGAATATAACGTTTTTATTATCATAATAGTTGTGTGTATGCAATGCACTTCAATATTATAACAATCATAGAATGGAGGAAAATCTGGAGGACCGGTACCAGAATGTTTAATAGGATTGACTTAGGGTCTTTTTGGCAACAGATTGTTCATAGGATTTGTACAAGATTTGCGCAAAAGTGTGTTTGGTAACACCTTATTTGATTTTCCAAGAAGCTAAAAATCTAAACCTCGTTTGGTATCCAAAGTGAAAATCTTCTCTACAAAGCCAAAAAATTTCTCAGAAGTCTGCCTCAAAATCTGTTGCTGTGTAAAAAATGAAAGAATCAGTGATTTAAGGGCAATCTCCTCCATGAGGAGATTTTTCACAAATCCAAGTGATTTTAAGATTTCAATTTTTGAGGCAATATTTCAGATTTTGAGGCACCATTAATGAGGAGTTTTAGATTGTCAACAAATTGGCTTTGCCAACAATCCTGGGTAAATCCATAGTGGAAATCGTTTGCCAACTGCACCCTTAGTTATGAACTTGCAGACTTGTCAAAAATAGATTGAGTTAACGTTATTTTCCAGTGAAGAAACAAAGAACTGGTCAGTACTCAGCTTATTTTTTGTGTAGTATGCTGTATTGATATTGGCACTAGGTTAAAATGTAAAGTTGAGTAGTTTTGTGGAAATCAGTTGCATGTGGCTTCTTTTGCTTGAAAAGTTCTATCTGCGAGTACAGTTGAAAACTTGAGTTTCTTTTCATCTCTAACAGGCATACAAAGAGGTGCAAATTGGAACTAAACCTCCAGGCATGTGGAAGACTTTGCTTGGTGTTCTTTCATCTGTGAAAAATTCAAATAAGCTTCATAACGGTATGCTACTCTCTCTCTCTTTCTCTCTCTTTCTCTCTCTCTCTCTCTCTTCTCTCTCTCTCTCTCTCTCTCTCCTTATTATGAGTTTTTGTGTTCTTTTCAACCAGTGAATGGATATCGTATTCTGTGGACGGGTGTTGGTGCCCAACTTGCTCGTGATGTTCCTTTCTCAGCCATATGCTGGTCAACTCTTGAGCCTGTGAGCTTCTCTCTCAATTGCCTTTACATATTTCATACTTCAGGAAATTATTGAAATCACATCATGCTTTTGTACTTCTGTTGATTTTATGTTGGTGCTTCCAGATTCGGAGAAGATTACTTGGATTGGTTGGTGAAGAGGCCAATGCAACTAGCATATTAGGGGCTAACTTTTCTGCTGGTTTTGTTGCTGGAAGTCTTGCTGCTGCAGCTACATGCCCTTTAGATGTTGTCAAAACTCGAAGGCAAATTGAGGTGAGCCTGTACCTTCTATTGTCTACCTGAATTCAAGTCATGGTGATCTAGAAAATTCAGACTATTTTTTTTGGGTGCTTGTCAAATCAGTGTAGTTGCATTTCTTAGAGCAAATTTATTTTGTTGCTTATTTTACAGAAGGATCCAGCTAGAGCGTTGAGTATGACAACTAGGCAAACTCTTAAAGAAATTTGGAGGTAAGGTTTTTATTGGTTGTTATAAAAGCTGTCTATGGTAGTTTGTAGTTGTATAACTGCAAAAGTGTCAAGATCTTTTGTATTTGATGTGTGTTTTATATTGTATTTTGCCATTTACCGTGCATAAATAAATGTTGTAACAGGGACGGAGGAATGAAAGGTCTGTTCATGGGTGTTGGACCACGGGTTGGGCGAGCAGGCCCTTCAGTTGGAATAGTAGTTTCTTTTTATGAAGTCGTCAAATATGTATTGTATCAACATCGGACTAATTCATGACTGCAAGAGGGGAAACAGAGGGAGTCTTTATCAAATTGAAAGAGAGACAATAGACCTCATTTTTTATGAAAATTTTCTTGACAGATCAGAAGAGATCTGTCCCCAATTAAGACAGGGGTTTACTACCTTGGATTTGATGGAGAAATGTTTCTTGATGGTGGTGTGGGTAGCCGTGGCAAGTGGAGCTGATGGACCGTCCCTAGACTGGACTGAGCTCATTTTGCTAACAACACAAGAAGGTGACAACTCTGCTTACTTTTTTTGTGCATAAACTTTTGAGGAAAATAACAGTGCATTCAATTTTGTAGTCGATGTTAGAGATCTTTGTAATATTTGAAGATATTTAAAGCCATTTTAATATATGTTTTCTTGAAAAATTGACTCTTATCGGTGTGAGGGCACTCGGATCAATAATGAAAATGAAGGTGCCAATGCTTATTAAGTATTGTCCCGGAGGCAATAATAATCAAAACCCATTCATTTTGTCAAGGATTCTTTTTATATTTTTTCCCTAAAGCTATTTTGATAGTCAACATTTTGAGGGACATACTAGTTCCGAACTGAATTTGTTTTACAAAGCTTCTTGTGAGTCGTCATTACTTCTGTTTTCCTACCCTTGTTTTTAGTTATTTCACCTGAAAATGCTTACATCATATTCTCATTTATCCTAATCTACCATCATACCCTAGTCGGTATTTGGTAGCTCCATGGTTGAAAGATAGGAAACTAACAAAGTTTGTGAGCTAGTTACCTCATCCCAGAGGATCACTCAAGTTTCTCAAGATTTTTTGCAAGATGTGCCAGATTACACTTTAAGGTTGTTTTTCTTATTTTAGTAGCTAGGATAAGTAGGTCTAATTTCTTAATCAAATGGTGAATCACTCAAATGGGCAAGTTAAAACCTGTAGCTTTTGTCCATGGAACGGTAAAAGACTACTGGACTGGTTTAGTTTATGAACTTTTTCATTAGTGAACTCACATGTGCAAGTTAAAATCCCTTACTCTTGCCCATGGAACAAAGCCTACTGGACTAGTTTAGTTTATGAACTTTTTCGTTAGTGAAAATTTATGTTTAATTTCCTATTCTCGATGTGTGATTGACAGTAGGTAGGACCATAAACTCTTAATGAAATTATACTAATATTCTTCATTGCCAAAGATGCGGCCCAAATTTTACCTGTGTTTTTTCTTAATTCCTTTTTTTTTATAATTGGATTGACCCTCCGAACTAAAGCCTGATTCTGAACATCTGACCATGGTTTAAGGAGAGTCAACTTAATCTACAATTTATTCATAAAAGTAGTTGTCTTAGCTAGCTCTGCAACTTCGGCCTTGGTTAAAATTTTTCAACTAAGTATATAGGGGTTGTTTGTATATTGTATTTTTAAAAGATTTTGTTGATTTTACCTCAATTCTGATTCGAATTATTTGAATTATATTTGTATGTAGAAGGTGGGCAAAATTTTGATTTTAAGTTGTTTGGAGTGAATTGGCTAGAATTACTGAATTACCTTATGAGGTGATTTTATCGATTTGGCTTCTAACCCCCATTTTTAAAATTTTAAATTCTGTTTTTTTTCAATGGTTACCTCTCGTATCGATTTAAGTTTCGAGAAATATGTCATTTATGTGGAGCCCACTTTAAAAGTTTAAAATTATTTACCCTTAGATCTTTTTGATAAAGTTTGAATATAAGAGTGTAATACTATAAAGAATGTGCATATATGAGTTTGGGAGAAAGAGTTATATTAATTTAAAGTTTTAAAATTAGGTTTGACGAGATATCTAGATTTATTCTAAAAAAATTACCAATTGTAATTCACAATCAGCGGTGAATTTTTTGAATTAATTTTAAAAAATTTTACTTCCATTTCTAAAAATTTTAATACCCAAACACCCCTAGAGTGCCTTTATGAGGCCTCCGTCTATTGATCGGCCAAGGCATCTAGGAATTCGCCTTTCTATCTACGAGAGCTTTCATCAATAAGTTGGTCTAACATGGCATCTGGTGGACGTTTTAGAGCCAAACTAGCAAATGAATACTAGATTTATCCAATAGAAAATGACATTCACATAATAAACACACAATAAACACACATAAGAAAAACTTTGAATTGAGTTTTGGTTGGACAAAACAAGTGAATCCAAATGAACTTGGTGTGAGGCTTACATATTTTGCCTAATAGTTTTTGTTGGGTAGATTAGTTGTGTAAATATTACTATATTTATTTAGCATCTATGTATCCTTAAAGTTAGACTAAAGTGCCATTAGCAATTTGCCATCCAAGCCAGACCTTTTCTACTGAACGTGCTTTGTTAATGATTTCCATGTAGGAAAATCTGACTGTTTCAAATAGTAATTAAACACAGAATGATGAAAATGTTTTTGATATACTCCTAATTTCTTCATCATATACTAGGCTACTCCCAATTTCTTCATCATATTAAATAGAGCGTGCACGCTCTATTTGCTAATGCATGTTGACACATTGTGTTAGCCTAGTATATGCATTAAGTTGTGCTTTCTTGTTTCACAAATTACCCCCCTCCCTAAAAATATTGAGAACCCCTTCCCCCCCTCCCCCCCTAGAAATATATAGTTAATAATTTATTTTCTCTGGTCCCATAATGACTTTATTTAATTTTTTAAAATTAAATTTATAATAGAGCTATTAATGTGGGAGAGAGGTAATATTTAGTTAATAATTGAGAGGCATGCTTCCAAAATTATAATACAGGGTCTATTTGCTAATGCATGTTGGCACATTATGTTAGCCTAGTATTTGCATTAAGTTGTGCTTTCTTGTTTCACAAATTACCCCACTCCCTCAAAATATTAAGAAAATTTTGCATATTCTCGGTAAGTAAAGATGTTACCGGGATAGGTTTTGCCAAACCCAGGTCAAGTTTTGCCAAACCCAAACCCGATACTATTTAAGAAATAATAAACATAAATAACTATTCACGTTAAATTTAGAAACTCAAACCCGACTCATTAAAATTGCGTTGAGTCAAATTTTATTAAAATATAAAAATTTATATTTATAACCTTATTTATAACACAATAAAAATATAGCAAAAGATAAATTTGGGAACATAATCAAAGGGTCTCCTGTTTTTTTTCCTTAAGTATCCTGCAATCTGGTCATATTAAATGGTTAAGAAAATATTTTTTAAAAGAATAAAAAAATATAAAAAAATCATGCCAGCCGACTACATGTATCGAAGAAGAAGAAGAAAATAAGGGAGTGGTAAAAATTTTAAAATTTGTAAGGTATATATGAATAGTTTTAAACTTTTTGTGAGGTAAATGAGAAGTGAGGTACGAAGGGTTTATGTGCTCTACTTTAACCATAAGCCCAGCGTGTTACGTTAATGCGTGCTATTGTGTGCATTGTTGATATTAAAATCAGACGCTTACCCAATGTTTCTTACACTCAGTTCGTGTTAACGAGAGCACGAAAAAAGCTTCCTGTGCTACTGTTATTTTTTAGGAGGTATTGAGCATAGGGGAAATAGCACCGTTAAATTTAAATTTTGTAAAAAAGACAAGCATTGGGATCCAAGGAGGCAACCATTTTGACACGGAAGGGATCAAAGAAGTATTCGAAATTAATCAATCTATGCTGTAATTAAGTTTTTAAAGAACTTGTGGACAATCCACGGTATCATCCTTGACCAAATCTCTTCCAAAACGGACATTACAAGGTATTATTCTTCATCTGAATCCACGTGAAGGTCATTCATTCTATATAACTATAAGTAGCTCTAATCTCTGATAAGATAATCAAACCTTTACATATCTCTAGTCTCCAGCAATTGCAAGCACAGCACAATCTCCATATCCATTAATTTTCAGGCTATCGACATTCATCGGAGCTTGTCGATGAGGAGCTTGGCGGTGAGAAGGGTGGTTGAAGGCATGGTGACGCCATGCGAAGCAGTGCCCGCGAATGTGGCCCCCCTGGAGCTGTCGGCCATCGACCAGCTGCCCATCCTACGGTGCAAGGTGCAGACGCTGCAGCTGTACTCAGGTGGCGACCGGGGTGCTGCCAATGTGATCAAGGCCGCCCTGGCCAAGGCCCTCGTGCACTACTACCCGCTCGCCGGGAGACTGCATGTCCATCCCACCGATCCAGGCGTGGTGCATGTCTCTTCGACAGGGGAGGGCGTCTGGTTCGTGGAAGCATCCGCCGACCGCACCCTCCACTCACTCGACGCAGACCTTTCTCCCTTCTCCTCCGCACTTCTTCCCGGCCCTCCGCCAGCGTATCATGGTTTCGACCCCATTGTGCACATGCAGGTTGGCTTCCAGGCCTTGGCTCCACACTTATAGTATTATCTTCGTGCGTGATTCCGATGCATATATATGTTGTTCAGGTGACGGAGTTCGAGTGTGGTGGGTTCGTGGTGGCTATGGAACTGACTCACACCCTCTGCGACGGCATTGGAGCTGCCCAGTTCCTCAACGCCATAGGCGAGCTGGCCCGGGGCCTGGAGAGACCTTCCGTTGAGCCGGTCTGGCTCAGGGAAACACTGAGGTTCTCGTCCGGCCACGTCGCCACTCGGCCGCCTCCTCTCCTTTCTTCAGTCCCACCAACACCAACATACCGCCTTGAGGAGGCGGCGGTGGACGTGAGCCCCGAGAAGGTGGCCCGGCTGAAGGGCAGCTTCGTTGACCTCACAGGCCGAACCTGCTCAACTTTCGAGGCCGTCACCGCCAGCCTCTGGCAGAGCAGGACCCGAGCCATCGATCTGGACAGCCAGGCAAGGGTGACGCTCGTCTTTTTCGCCAACGCCCGCAACGCCGCGCGGCCACCGATGCCACAGGGATACTACGGTAACTGCTTCTTTCCCGTGACAGTGGCGGCTCAGAGTGCAGCCGTGGCATGTGGTTCCCACGCGGAGGTGGTGAAGATGATCCAGGAAGCCAAGGCGAGGCTGCCGACCCAGTTCGGAAAGTGGTTGGCGGAGGAGCGGGAGGAGGGGGACCCATTTGCACCGGAGATCAGCTACCGGACACTGTTCGTATCCGAGTGGGGGCGGCTGGGATTCGGGGGCACCGACTACGGGTGGGGGCCGCCGATGCATCTGGTGCCCATACCGTATTCCAGCGCCATGCCGGCCTGCATTGTCGGATCCCCGCCGGCGCCTAAGAAGGGCCTCCGTCTCATGACCTGGTGCGTCCAAAGCGCCCACCTCCCGGAGTTCTGTCGTCAAATGGACATGGCGGTGACCCCTATCTGAAAAAATAAAAGCTTCTCTCATCTATGTGCTTTGTTGCGAAAGATCCAAGCCAACATGAATATTTCCCTTTACATTTGTGAATCTCATCTAATGTCCTTGGTACTATTCTTATTTTAATTTTTTTGCCCGATTTTGATATGCACTGATCTCTTAAATTGATTTGTATTTGCATAATCATCTTTTTTTCCATGTGACATTATATTGCATTTTGATCATTTTATAGAAACCCATAGCTCCCTAACTCCGTAAAAATAAGAAAGTCTTTATATTCACCCCAATAATTCTTTTAATATCTTTTTTTTCACTACAAGAATATCACAGTCACATAAATAAAAATAAGAAAGTCTTTATATTCACCCCAATAATTCCTTCAATATCCTAATTTTTCCGTACAAGAATATCACATAGTCACATAAGTAAACTCTCTCTCTTATTTTTTTCCTTAGCTCTCCCTTTCTTTATCATATTCACATATAATCGTAGTTAAAAGATACATATTTTAAATAAAATAAAAAAAAATATAACTATTAGAGATGTTTTTCCTAAGTGTCACAAATAGTTTTCTCAATAGCGTCGGCATATACACAAGCGTCTCTAATAGTGCTACTATTAGTGACGCTTAGAAAAGCGTCACTAATAGTATTGAATTAAAAATAAAAAATATAAATTTTAAATTAGTAATAATGTTTGTTGACAAGCGTCGCTAATAGCCTTATTAATTAATTTTATTTAATAAATAAATATTAAAAAATTATAATAAACTTTCTAAATATAATATATTTTATTCAATATTTACTATTTGTATATACAATAAATAAATATTAAATTTTTAATAAAAACTATGTTAATAATTCACTATTTATATATAATATATTTTATTTATTAAATTTTATTATTAATTTTAAAATATAATTTATAATAAAAGAGAGAGTGAATAGAGTGCATGAGAGAGAGAGAGAGAGTAAAGAGAAGGTGAGGAGAGAGACGGATCTGAAAGCAAGAGGAGAGAGAGGGGAGGTGAGAGAGAGAGGAGAGAGAAAGGAGAGAGGAGAGAGAGAAGAAGGTAGAGAGAGGGAGAGAGAAAAAAATTTATTAAAAAATATTTTTTTTAAAATTTTTTTTTTTTAAAAATAAGTAGTAGCAACGCATAGAGCTATGTGTCGCTACTACCTAATAGTAGTAGCGATGCATGATCATATGCATTGCTACTACCCTTAATAGTAGCAACGTATATAACTATGCGTCGCTACTACCTATTTTTTAAATAAAAAATTGAATGAAAGAGACAAGGGATGGGAGAGAGAGAGAGGAGAGAGACAGAGATGAGAGAGAGAGGGAGGGAGAGAGAAGAGGGTGGAGAGAGGGAGAGGGAGAGAGGGGAGAGAGAAGAATGTTGAGAGAGGGAGGAGAGAGAGATAGAGTGGGAGGGAGAAAAATTTTAATTAAAAATTATTTTTAAAAAATTACAACATTAAAAAATAGGTAGTAGCGACGCATAGAACTATGCATTGCTACTACCTAATAGTAGTAGTGATGCATAATCACATGCGTTGCTACTACCCTTAATAGTAGCGACGCATATGACTATGTGTCGCAATTACCTATTTTTAAAATAAAAAATTGAATGAAAGAGAGAGGAGAAGGGGAGAGAGAGGGAGGGAGGAGAGAGAGTGTAACGTCCCGGATTTTTATTACGATTTTCTGCTATTTTTTATCTGATCATTTTCAGCGATATATTGTGACGCTTCGGCGTATTTGACCTCGGTATTCGTACCTATAGAGTCGGGTCTCTGGTCAGTCGTGGGCCATGGGCCTCGACGCGCGCTTCTGGTGCGAAAAATCGTTGAAGAGTGAAAACTGCAGAGGTTAACTGGGAGAAAAGAAAAAAAAAGGATCGGGCTCGATCCGGAATCCTCTTGAGAGTGAACAGTGCACCGCCCACCCCCCTTCCGGCGTCTCTCTCCCAGCCACCACCGGCCTCCGGTGGGCCGCAGGGTTGCTGCCACTGGCTCCGCCCCGGCTGTGCGACGGCAGGGGAGCCGCCGTCCCGGCCCCACGGCCGCTCCGCCGTCCACCCCGTCTCGCCCCTATTCCGTCGGCCGACACTCTGCTCTCTCTCTGTTTGTGCTGTGACGGCACCGGCGGTGGCCGGTGGGCTTCGCCCGGCCTCCATCCGGCCAGTCTCAAGCCGGCGACGGCAGGGCCGCCGCCCTGGCCAGTCCCGCCAGCTCCCCCACTTGTTTTTCCTCTGGTGAGCTCTCTCTCCCTTTCTCACTGTGATTCAAATTGAGCCACCGCCGTGGGCCACCACGGGCCGGCCGGCCGGCCACTGCTCTGCCTTGGGCCGGCGACGGAGGGAGGGCACCTCTCCAGGCCCCAGTGGCCTCTGCTCCACCGCCCCACCCATTTTCTTCCTCTGCTCTGTTTTTCACCGAACGAACCACGCCCTCTGTTTTGGGCCTACCTTGTAGCCGCCGGTGATGACCGGCAGTGGCCATCCAGCCACCGTGGGTTCCGCCCCAGCCTGGCGATGGCCAGGGACGACTCCCAACCGGTCAGCTCCACCCCCACCTCCGTCCCTGTGCATTTCTCCTCCGGCCAGATGCCTCCACCTCCACTGTTCCGCCTGTGATTGATTTTGGTGGAATAGAGGCCGGCAGTTGCGAGCCATGGACGATGGACCTCTGTCTGGCTCTGCCTTGGCCAAGCGATGGCCAAGCTGCCTCCTCGGCACCGCCCCAGCCCGATTTGATCAGCCCCGCATCTCCCCTATTTCTGTCTGTGACGGACTTTGGGGGCTGTGCCGGCGAGAGCCAGCCTTCGGCTCGCCTCTTGCCGACCAGCCTTGGGATGATGACGGTAGGACCGCCCCTAGCCAGGTCTACCGCCCCCACAGCCGCTCCGCCTGGGCTGGTTTCCCCCGGTCGGTCCCTCTTCCCTGTTTTGGTTTGAAGGGAATTGTGGCCGCGCTGGTGGTGAGCTTATGGTCGGCCAGCCTCGGCCTAGCGGCACTGGTGTAGCCACCTCCACCCAGCTCCTCCCGGTTACTAGGGCCCTGGCGTCACGGGCCAGAGCTGCCAGTAAACCCCTGTTCGTCGTTGTGCCCCTAGGGTTTTCCACCCGTTATGGGCCATCGGGCATCGTTGGATGTCGAACACCCTTGGACCACCTTAGTGTGGCAGGTTTCAGCCTGGGGATGGCTGGCCACCCTAGTGCGGCACCGCCCGTCTTCTTTCGATATGGGCCAGGTTCCCCTCGGCCGATTGTGTCTGACCGCTCTATAGAGAGCACCACGTGTTGCCCTTTGATCGTCCTACCTCCACCGGACACCATATGGCCTCTAGTCGGCCTACCTCGACACGACAATGGCAAAGGCCATCTTTGTCGGTCACCACCCTTGGGCATGGCCCTACCGCCCTTATGAGCTTTGGGCCGACACCGTCTAGCCCTCTCTTCCCTCCCTTTGGCCGCGTGTGCAAGTAGCCGCGCGTGCGGGTTAGGGTTTAGGTGCCATTTTGACACCGCCTGACCATCGGATGGCTTTGCCATCGTTTGTATTTGACCATAGGAGTCCACCTCTCCTACGTCCTTGAGTGTCGCCCTCCGCCCTTATGTGGGCCCTTGTGAACATGAAATCGACGCCGTTGGGTGCTGTCCACGGCCGATTTCGACGTCTTGTGATCGGTTTGGTATTGTTCAACCACCGGTCGAATTTTAGTGAGTACACCCTGCCTTTCTGTCGCACCTACCACTCGTTGGCACGATCTTTCTCCTGGCCGCCCCTAGTGTGCCGCCGTGGATCGCGGATTTTGCCGCGTTGATTTTGACATCCCATTTGGCCGTGTGTAGTTCCAGCGCTTCCTAAACCTCTGGACAGCAGCTCTCTCAGTTGGGCAATGGTTTTGACCGCCGACTCCGCCACCGACGCCGCCACCATTGTGTGCTCACCATCAAACGTCATGATTACGAGGTAGGGGAGCTTTGAACTCGTAAATTCATGACAGCATGCTTTGAATGAGTAGCAGCATGCTAGGCTTGCATGATTCTATGTTTTGGATATTAAATCATGACATGTATGCATGATGTAAGATAGTGAATTATGCCACATTGAGGTACATGTATGTATGTATGTGAGTTGTAAGCATGGTTATGTATGTGTATGATGTATGATGTATGCACTAGTGATGGCTAGCGAATATGTTAGTGTGCTACATATGTGTGTGTTGGACACGCTAGTGATGGCTAGCGATGTCGAGTAAGTTACGTATGTGGACTGTGTGGGTAGAGGTATGGGCGATGGACTGTAAGATTGGTAAGGGTTTGGTATGAAGTTGGATGTGTAAGCGCATGACGGAAGACAGAGAAAGTAAGTTTGAGGAGCGAGGATTTGAGATGGGTCAATTTGGTTTGGAGCGTACGTAAGGGGTTCGGTAAGTAAGAAGACTTAGACTTGGAGCCTTATGAGGGTTTATTAGACAATAAGAGCGTGCATAATTGTACAAGCATAACGTATAAATTATGAAGTGAAAAGTAAGTATAATAAGTGAGGAATTAAGTAAGAGGTTGATACCGGGGATCTGCTGTGAGGAGCTCAGTTTGACAATGTAAGTAAGATGTCTGATCGTAAGGTGGATGTCAGAAGATGTATGTGTGCATAAGGATTTGTGTATGGTGAGTTATGTGTGACCTGGACGGGTAAGTGAAGTCTGCTACCCCGACGGACTAGGGTTCGGATCGGGCTCAGCTTCAGTTTGATCAGTTGAGGACTGAGTTTGTTTGGCATAATTGTACTGCATAATATACTTAATTCAAACTTGAATTATGAGAACGTTAATAATAGCGTTGTGAGTTTGAGACCTGAGGGTTCGACGGATTAAGTTTCGTGTTTGAGCTAGCCGATAATGAATCGGCTGAGCACTTCTTGTGTCTTGCCATGGTGGTTTCCTGCGGGATTTTGTCTGAGTGCTATATAGAGCACCGGACGTCTGATGCTCTATTGAGAGCGGTGTATGTTTGATTTGGTTTGTGTGCTGTATAAGCCCAGACGTTTGATGCTCTGTTGAGAGCGAAGTATGTTTTTGGTTCGGTCTGTGTGCTGTACAAGCCCAGACGTTTGATGCTCTGTTGAGAGCATTGTATGTTTCAGCCCAAGAGTGGCACTGTATATTTCTGCCCAAGTGGCACTGTATGTTTTCTGCCCAAGAGTGGCACTGACACTATAAGACCCATTATGGTGGGCAATTCTATGGCACTATAAGACCCATTATGGTGGGCAATCGTATGGCACTATAAGACCCCTTATGTGTGGGCAATTGTATGACCCCTTGTGTGGGTGTATGTTTGCGCGCTCAGGTAAGTAGTATCATGGATCTACTCTTACCTGTTTGATCCAGTGCTCCATGAGCATTGGTGTACCTTACTTTCGGAAAAGTCCATGGCGTCTAGTCACTCCCCAGAGGTTAAGGTGATGCCCCAGTGACATTCTTTTCCTTTTCGACGTTGGAGCTTATTAGTTGTAATGAGCTTCAGTGGTCGATAGTATGTATACGACTGTATGACTGAGTTTGTGCGTTTCTGAGTAAGCGTATGATGATGAGTATGTGTACGACTGTAAGATTGAGGATAAGTATGACTGTAAGAGTGAGTGTGAGTACGACTATAAGAGTTTGAATATGAGGTCGTACGAGTAAGTGTAAGATTATACGAGTAAGGTCGTACAAGTACGTGTAAGCTGTATGAGTTTGCCTTTGATGGTATGAGTAAGTTGTAAGACCCTGATTAAGGGTGTTTGTATGAGTTTGGTTTCATGGTATGCTACGCATGATTAGTTGCATCTGAGCATAATTGTTATACATTGTTTGCCTCATGTTGAGTTGCATGACGCATGTTTTATAAACTTATTGAGTTCACCGTTTGGGATTTCCCCTACTGGGTATTTTCCTACTGAGTATGAAAATACTCACCCTATTTCTTTTAGCCCCGTTGTTCGGGAGGCTTTTGCAGGTTGTGTTGGAGAGCTCCTGAAGTTGGATGCTCGTCTCTGCGGTGGATTGTTTCCTCCTCGACTCAAGTATAATTGGTGCCACGATCTGATGTATTTGATGAGATTTAAGTGTATGTATTCTGGACTTTTAATTTGGATCAGAGTAGACTGTTTATGGGACTTGTACTCGGGGACACCTGGGAGTTATTTGTATTTAAAAATCCATGATCATGGTAATTTAGTCGTACATATGTTTTCGAGTAGCGCCTAAGGATATTTGATTTGATGGTACGATGTTTAACCGTATCATGTTTAAAATTATAAACTGTTTATACGGGTTTTGATTTTGTCATTTTGACTCCAATTTAACGTATAAAAAAAAATTTCTATGAGTTTTAAGAAAAAAGGGATGAAAAATCTCGGGCGTTACAGAGAGAGAGAGAAAAGAGGGAGGAGAGAAAGAGAGGAGAGAGAGGGGGGAAGAGAGAGAGGAGAGAGAGAAGGGAGGGAAGCGAGAGAGGAGAGAGAGAAGGGAGGGAGGGAAGAGAGAAAGAGAGGAGACAGAGGGAGAGAGGAGAGAGAGAAAGAAAAAGAGGAGAGAGAGAGGGAGGGAAGAGAGAGAAAAGAGGGAGGAAAGAAAGAGAGAGAAGAGGGAGGAGAGAAAGAGAGAAGAGAGGGAGGGAGGGAGGAGAGAGAAGAGGGAGGAGAGAAAGAGAGGAGAGAGAGAGGGAGGGGAGAGAGATAGAGAGGGAGGGGAGAGAGATAGAGAGGGAGGGAGGGAAGAGAGAGAACAAGGGAAGAGAGAGGGAGGGAAGAGAGAGAGAGAGGAGAGAAAGAGGGAGGGAAGAGAGGAGAGAGAGAGTGATGGCACCGAAAATACCCTTCAATTCATAATGGCAGGTCATCTTAATGAAAAGGGGTAAAACAGGGATTTTCTTACCAGCTGAGTTGATTTAATTCAGCTGCCAACGGCCAACGCCCATTCAGTTGAAATGCGTGGTTGTTATAAAAGACAGAAGGGCGTCATTTGAAAAGCTTTTGCTGAATTCAAATTTTAAAATTTGCGGAGCTCGGTGAAGCTATTTTCCTGGGAAGTTTCAGAACTCCTCTTCTTTGTGGATTCGAGGTAGAAGAGCTCTACTGTTAGTTTTGTAATCAGTTGTGCTTTGGTGGATTCCAAAACGAGATTTCATACTCTGTTCTGTGAGTTTCGATTTACACTTCTGTAATTAGAAATGTCCTTAGAAAAGCTATAAAATGTCTATGTAATCAGCTGTGTTTGGTGGATTCCAAAACGAGATTTCATATTATGTTCTGTTATTGTCGATTTACACTTATGTAATTGGAAAAGCCACTGGAAAAGCTATAAAATGTCTCTGTAATTGATTGTAGTTTTCGTACAATACAAGAAGATATAAAAAACAGAAAATTTTCTCTGTAAATCCAGTAGGACTTCTTCACTCCCAGCTGTAATTCTTCATGTGAATGTTTGAAAATTGAATTGTTAGCCTCTGTGAAGCCATTGAATTAACTCTTCAGAACAGCTGCGCCATCAGAGGGAGGGAAGAGAGAGAGAGAGGGAGGGAAGAGAGAGAGGGAGGGAGAAAGAGGAGAGAGAAGAAGGTTGAGAGGGAGGAGAGAGAGATAGAGTGGGAGGGAGAACAAATTTTAAATAAAAATTATTTTTCAAAAATTACAAAATTAAAAAAAATAGGTAGTAGCGACACATAGAACTATGCATCACTACTACCTAATAGTAGTAGTGATGCATGATCATATGCGTCGCTACTACCCTTAATAGTAGCGACGCATATGACTATGCGTCGCTACTACCTATTTTGAAAATAAAAAATTGAATGAAAGAGAGAGGGGAAGGGCAGAGAGAGAGAGAAGAGGGAGGAGAGAAAGAGATGAGAGAGAGAGGGAGGGCAGAGAGAGAGGAGAGAGAGAGGAGAGAGAGAGAAAGAGAGGAGAGAGAGGGAGAGAGGAGAGAGAGAAAGAAAGAGAGGAGAGAGAGGAAGAGAAGAGAGAGATAGAGAGAGGAGAGGGAGGAGAGAAAGGGGAGATATAGATAGGGAGAGAGGGTAGAGAAAGAGACGAGAGAGAGAAGAAGGTGGAGAGGGGGAGGAGAGAGAGAGAGTGGGAGGGAGGGAGAAAAAATTTTCATTAAAAATTATTTTTTTTTAAAAAAAGGTAGCAGCTACGCATGATCGTATGCGTCGCTACTACCCTTAATAGTAGCGATTTATATGACTATGCATTGCTACTACCTATTTTTAAAATAAAAAATTGAATGAAAGAGAGAGGGGAAGGGGAGAGAGAGAGGGAGGGAGGAGAGAGAGAAGAGGGAGGAGAGAGGGAGAAGAGGGAGGAGAAAAAGAGAGGGTGGGGAGAGAGAGGAGAGAGAGAGAAAGAAAAAGAGGAGAGGGAGGGAGGAGAAAGAGAGGAAGGGAGGAGAGAAAGAGAGGAGAGAGAGAGGGGGAGGGAGGAGAGAGAGAGAAGAGGGAGGAGAGAAAGATAGGAGAGAGAGAGGGAGGGGAGAGAGAGAAAGAGAGGGAGGGAAGAGAGAGAAAGATAGGAGAGAGAGGGAGAGAGGAGAGAAAGAAAGAAAAAGAGGAGAGGGAGGGAGGGAGGAGAGAAAGAGAGGAGAGAGAGAGAGAGAGGGAGGGAGGAGAGAAAGAGAGGGAGGGAGGAGAGAAAGAGAGGAGAGAAAGAGAGGAGAGAGAGAGGGAGGGAGGAGAGAAAGAGAGGAGAGAAAGAGAGGAGAGAGAGAGGGAGGGAGGAGAGAAAGAGAGGAGAGAAAGAGAGAGAGAGAGAGAGAGAGAGAGGGAGGGAGGAGAGAGAGAGAGCAGAGAGAGAGGGAGGGAGGAGAGAGAGAAAGAGAGGAGAGAGAGAGGAGAGAGAGAGGGAGAGAGGAGATAGAGGAGAGGGAGGGAGGAGAGAATGAGAGGAGAGAGAGTGAGGGAGGGAAGAGAGAGAGAGAGGAGAGAGAGTGAGGGAGGGAGGGAAGAGAGAGAGAGGAGAGAGAGAAGGGAGGGAGGAGAGAGAGAGGAGAGAGAGAAGAGAGGGAGGAGAGAGAGAGAGAGAGAGAGAGAGAAGAGAGAGAGAAGAGAGGGAGGAGAGAGGGAGGGAAGAGAGAGAGAGGGAGGGAAGAGAGAGGGAGAGAGGAGAGAGAAAGAAAGAGAGGAGAGATAGATAGAGGGAGGGAAGAGAGAGAGAGAGAGAGAGAAAGAAAGAGAGGAGAGAAAGAGGGAGGGAGGAGAAAAAAGAAAGGAAAGAGAGAGGGAGGGAGGAGAGAGAGGAAGAGAGAGAGAGAGAGAAGAGGTTGGAGAAAAAGAGAGGAGAGAGAGTGGGTGGCAGGAGAGAGAGGAAGAGAGAGAGAGAAGGAGAGGAGAGAGAGAATAGGGGAGAGAGACAGAGGAAGGAGAGAGGGAGAGGTAGAGAGAGAGGAGAGAAAGGAGAAGGTGCAGAGGGGGAGGAGAGAGAGAGATAGAGTGGGAGGGAGAAAATTTTTTTTTATTAAAAACTATTTTAAAAAAGTTTAAAAAATAGGTAGTAGCGACGCATAAAACTATGCCTCACTACTACCTAATAGTAATAGTAACACATGATCATATGCGTCGGTATTACCGTTAATAGTAGTGACGCATATGACTTTGTGTTGCTTCTACCTATTTTTAAAATAAAAAATTGAATAAAAGAGAGAGGGGAAGGGGAGAGAGGGAGGGGGGAGAGAAAGAGAGGAAAGAGAGGGAGGGAGGAGAGAGAGAGAGAGAGAGAAGAGGGAGGAGAGAGAGGGAGGGAAGAGAGAGGAGATAGAGGGAGGGAAGAGAGAGAGGAGGGAGAGTGGGAGTGAGGAGATTGAGGAGAGAGAGGGAGGGAAGAGAGAGCAGAGATAGAGGGAGGGGAGAGAGAGAAAGAAAGAGAAGAGAGAGGGAGGGAGGAGAGAGAGGTGAGAGAGAGAGTAGGGAGGAGAGAAAGAGAGGAGAGAGAGGGAGACAGTGAAAGAGAGGAGAGAGAGATAGAGAGAGGAGAGAGAGAAGAGAAAGTGGAGAGAGAGAGATTGGGAGGAGAGAGGAAGAGGGAGAGGGAGAGGGGTGGAGAGAGGTGAGAGAAAAGAAGTTGTAGAGGGGAGGAGGAGAGAGAGAGATAGAGTGGGAGGGAGAAAAAAATTTCATTAAAAATTATTATTCTTTTAAATAAAAAATTTTAAAAAAAAGAGGTACTAGCGACACATAGAAATATGTGTTGCCACTACCTAATAATAGTAGTGACGCATGATCATATATGTCACTACTACCTATTTTTAAAATAAAAAATTGAATAAAAGAGAGAGGGGAGGGGAAAAAGAGAGAGAAGAGGGAGGAGAGAAAGACAGAGAGAGAGAGAGGTAGGGAAGAGAGAGAGAGGAGATAGAGAGAGAGAGGGAGAGGGAGGGAAGAAAGAGAGAGGAGAGAGAGAAAGAAAGAGAGGAGAGAGAGAGGGAGGGAGGAGAGAGAGGGAGGGAGGGAAGGAGGAGAGAGAGAAAGAGAGAGGAGAAAGAGAAAGAAAGAGAGGAGGGAGGGAGGGAGGGAGGGAGGGAGGGAAGGAGGGAGGGTGGGAGGAGAGAGAGAAAGAGAGAGGAGAGAGAGAAAGAAAGAGAGGAGAGAGGGAGGGAGGGAGGGAGGGAGGAGAGAGAGAAAGATAGAGGAGAGAGAGAAAGAAAGAGAGGAGAGAGGGAGGGAGGGAGGAGAGAGAGAGGGAGGGAGGAGAGAGAGAGGGATGAGAGGGAGAAGAGAAAGAGAGGAGAGATAGAGAGGGAGGAGAGAGGGAGAGGTAGAGGTAGAGGGAGAGAGGGTAGAGAGGGAGGAGAGAAAGGGGAAAGAGAGAGGGAGAGGGAGAGAGGGTAGAAAGAGAGAGGAGAGAGAGAAGAAGGTGGAAAGGGGGATGAGACAAAGATAGAGTGGGAGGGAGAAAAAAATTTCTTTAAAAATTATTTTTTAAAAAAATAAAAAATTTAAAATAATAGGTAATAGCAACACATAGTACTATGTGTCGCTACTACCTAATAGTAGTAGCAACGCTTATGTATATACGTCGCTAATATTTTATTTTTAAAAAAAAATTAGTTTTCTTTTAGCAACGTAAAGAAAGCTTCGTTAATAGATTAGCATTAGCGATGCTAGATAATATACGTCGCTAATAAGCTAATACGTCTTATTAGCAACACTTTTTGGTATACGTCGCTAATAGGTAATAGCAATGACACTTTTTCGACACTTATAGTGACATTTATTATACGTCGCTAATAGTCATAAGTGACATTTATGGGACTATTAGCGATGCATAAATGTGTTGCTAATAATTAGCCAATTCCTCATCCTTAAATTCAAGGGTCGTCACTGCTCTTCCCACCACAAGGATGCTAATCAATTGATGCACATTATCTAAAGTGATCGTCAAGTCTCCATATGACAAACAAAATGTGTTCATTTGAGGATGTCATCTCTCAACAAAGGCAAAAATACTTTATTACAAGTATTGTAGAACACCTCACCTTTGCGAGGGAAAGTAATCTAGTTTACCAAAGGTTCTGTTTGTTGACCATTTAAATTTCACTCCCTTAGCATATGAGTATGTTGACAAAAAATTACCTTATTTGTCAATATCTCATGGGTAATATGTGTTTTAAAGCTGTTTAAAATACTTGAATCAATTGGTCCTCCTAGATATTTGTGGGCTTCTTCCCTAGCTTCTTGTCTATTTATTTCTCGTCTTTGGTCAAGTTCTTCGTAATTGTCTCCTCCCATTGACTATTGTCTCTACAACTTCTTTGGTAATGAATTTGCAATTTTTAAAGCCGTTTATCATCTCCTCTTCATTTTTGGAATGACTACATATTATAAAACATATTTAAAATTAGCATTATATCCTTAATTAACAAAAACTAGAATAAATGAATGTAAAAAGGCTAAAAAATTGACAAATATCAAAATAACATATAATTCTCAATTCTACTACTATGGTTGATATGGTCCTCTACGAATAAGGTAACTCCATAAAGCTATATCTACAACTTCTTTGGTGATGGATTTTGATTTCTTGTATAAAGTCGTTTGTCATCTTGTCTTCATCTTTAGAATGACTACACATCATAAAAAATTAGCATTATATCCATAATCCCATGATTAACAAAAAGTAGAATAAAAGAATGTAAAAAGCCAAAAAAGAGACAAAATGAAAGTAACTTATAATTCTCAGTTCTACTAATATGGTTGATATGATCATCTACAAATCAAGTAAAAAACTAGTTTTCTCATGTTGCATGTGTTTACAAATTGATATTTCTTGTTCAGTATCCTACTTCAGCATATATTAGTTTCATATATTACTTTTGGATTAATGGTGCATGTCAAAATACAAAGACCATTCCACCTTATATACAAGCCATAGGTAGCTTAACACAAATAAGCTATAATCGGTAGGCATCTGTTTCCAGTCTAGTGAAACAACAAGAGCCAATAGAATTCCAAAATGGCATTCAAGATAGTCCAAGTTTTGACGACTTGTCCCAACTCATGCTTTTGTATTCATTATATGTGAAACCCTTATCTCACTAGTGGTTTTCTCAGAAAAAAGAAATAATTTAAACCAATAATTACATATTGCACAATTTCTTGGTAATTAAAAAGACAAAAATTGCAAAACTCTCTAATAGACAAATGTACTTGCAGAAACCAATAAAAACATGTATTTATTGGCATAATACAAGGACTTATATGGGATTTTAAACTTGTACTCCCGACAAATGCAAAACATATGGAAGTTTTAAAAATGACTTTGTACTAGTGTAGGTATAATCTACTGACCAAATATATCTTACGTATGGGCTATCTTATGCATGACAAAAATAACTACACCTTTTTCAATGTATTGAAAGCATAAGCATGAACTATAATTTTTTTCCTTTAGTAACTGTATTTTAGTCCCCTTAGAAAGCTGTAGCTACTCACATCACCAATGTGAATAAAAAAGCTTTTTGTACCCTATTTATACTAAGATTTCATCAATAAACTTTCATACTCTATTTTTACTAGGATTTCAAACCAAATTCTTCCCCTCTATAGCTCAACATAAATAATTCTAATTACTCAATTCATGATTGCAAGTTTGCAGCTTGACTTACTCTGGTTATTATTTACTTTAGGCATCATAGAATTTAGAAAGCACAATAAGCTTTTAAATTAAACACAAAAATTATATAAGAAAATCTTTGTTCCCTAATAAATATTATTTAGTCCTAAGAGATAACTCACAGTTTTTCTAAACTCATGTACCATATTATCTACACATTTTCCATTTGGAACTGATTATTTAGTATGCATGATTAATATACCCAATTTATGCTTGCAGACTTTGATCTTTGAGGACTATAGGCGAATAGAACTTAAAAAGGAGAAACAATTAACATAGCAAAGAAAAGAAAAAGTGAATATGTGACAAGAAGATGAAGTCCCAAATCAAATCTAGCAAGAAAATAGTGGATAAAATTTAAACAATTGATTTCAAGAAGGAGACAACTGAAAATTCAAAAGTGACTGTCACTTTCTCATATATTTGATCAGTTGGTGTGTGAACAAAACTAGATTGAGTTGAGGTCTTAATTAATTTTGAAAGAGTTTTTCATGTTCCTCACTGACAATGAGAATATATGAGAATTATGTAAATATTAATATTAATGATATTGATGTTAACATGTGATAACAAGTGCGATGTCATCTTGTAGATAAAGAGCTCCCAATGTTACTTACACTAGGCTCATTCTTAGTGAAATGCTGGAAAAACTCTTTCTTCAATCTCTATCTTTATTGACAATTAGCTCTAATGGCCAACTATGTCTTTGAAAACAATCAACTCCGAGTACCCGCTTTGTCTCCAATGACTATTACCTCGGGTGATACAAGGTCTTCAATGGTGATGTCTTAAGGCACACCCCGTCTATTTTTATGAACCAATGGAAAATCAGGGAAAACATAAATTAGTGTTATGTATGCCTTTTTCGTTTTATATATATATATATAATGTGTTGGCTGCTTATGGGGTTGGCCAGATAAAACTTCGAGTGGGAAACTTCCCATCCGTCCTAAACTAGAAAACTATAATAAACCCGGTTAAAATCAAAATTAGGAGGAAAGTATTAAATCAGGAGACTTCTTCGAATCAAAATTAGGAAAGTAAAACCGGAGACTACTACAAATTCAAATCCAACGGAGGCAACGCTGACGGAAGGGCGATAAGCTAAAAGAGAGGGTTTCTTCTTCAAAGACGAACGGAGGCAACGCTGATGGAAGGGCAGAGGTCTTGTTCCCCTCTCCCCTCGCACTGCCATGTCGAAAACCCGACGAGGGCGTCCCCGTCCAATTCGAGATCCTTGTCTTCCTCGCCGTCGCGCTCGTCTTCCGGCTCCGACTCTCGCTCCCGCTCAAGTCCGACTCTCGTAGCCGTAGTCCTCCCCCCATCCAAGAAAGGGTTTGCGCTCTCTTTGCTCTTCTCTCCTCTACTGTTTTCTTTCGATTTTTGTATTGCTTAGGACCAGGCCACTCTGCATGAAAAAGCGACTTCGACGTAGGCGTTTCCCTGATTGTGGAGACGATGTCGTCGCAATCGAACTGCACTTCAAACTCTCTCTCTCTCTCTGTGAATATAGTTCGCCCGGTTGATGGGTTGTGTTCATTTGGATGTATTGGTATGAATTTCTCAGCTGCCGAGCGAGTTTCCAAAAGATTTGATATTGTTGAAGAGGGGCCAAGTGGTTGCCTTTTACTTTGGTCGACCCGATCAGTCTTTGCGTTCTACGTTATTCAGCAGGTTTAATTCAGATTAATGTTGATATACATATCTTTTTCACAATTAGTGAATGACTCAATGTCTTGATCATGTTTCACTTAGCGCCAGTAATTAGTGAAGCTTGAGTTTGATCTTGTAAGAGGATGTGCGTGTGTTATGTGGTTTGAGACCATGGCTTTCAGTTTGTACGCTAGTAATTTGTTTTTCTTTTGATTGTTGTGGAGATGCTTTCGTTTTTGCAGTTTTAGTTTGGTTTTCCTCTTCCAAGTTGTAAAATAGTTTTCTTTTAATTAGTGAACTATCTAGCTTCGATCAGGCTTTCTATTCTGTCTTGAAACAAATCAACAGGTAATTCAACAATGGATGCATTTTTACTTTGTGTTTTCTTTGCTGTTGGCATTTAGTATATTAAATTAGGCTGGGAGAGGGGGGAGGCGTTCAATTTGTTTGATATTTTGGAGGTAAAAGAGCATCTGGTCTCTATGGAAGGGGCTCTTTTTTTGCTTCACGTATAGGAAATGGACTGACATAGTGATATTGCTTACCTTTATTTTAAATTACTTTCAATTAGTTTTGGTTAATTTTTTAGTTAGAATGTGCAAGGGCGGAATATTAAAATAGCATGTTTAAGTTGAGTTTTCTTGTTGTTTATTTACTTTTGTAGCATTATCAATTTTTCTGCTTAAATTGTCTTGTTTATGAACCTCTCAACTATATCGTGGACGAATAGTAAAGTGGGTACCCCCTTGTCTCCTCCCCCATTCTTATTCTGGCTTTGCACTACTGCCTGGTGACTGGGTGGGCATGCTACAATGTGCTTGTATGTATATAGGCTCGGGTCCTTATTATAAATTTCTGTCAGTGAGCTATTTGGATCTCGCTGATTTATTTATTTTTCTAAAATTATCTTGTTTCTTCATTCTTTGAGTTTTATTTTTTTATTTAATTTTGATGTTTGTGCTTGTTTTGTGATGCCTTTTCTTTTGGCCTTTAATGTAAAGGTTTATGTGTACATTTGTTGGTGAAAGCTCTCCATGCTAATTTTTTATATTTCCGTTGATGTGTGCTCACATTTAATTATCCACAAAAATTCTTGATATTTCGCATTGTTAGCTAATAATTGAGGGAAAAAGATGCATTACTTGTTGTATTGGTTACTTTGCTTCTAATAGTTGGTTAATGAAATGTTTTTAACCCTTTGCAGGTAGCACAGATTATGGAGACTGAAGCCATTAGGAGCCTATTAAACAACCCTATTGAAGAGCAAACTTCACTGGCCTCCTCATCCATAATCAAAGCACCTGAGAGTTCTACAACAGTGTCACATCTTAGCAAAAAATTCACATCGGACGACATCATCTGTGCTATTTAAGACACCAAGAACATTAGGATTCTTTGTGCAGCCATGTTTGATATTTTGGTCATGACATTTGGTCAAACTAACTATACTAGCCCCGGCATTATGAAAGGTATAATAGCTTCTCGACCAGTTTATTTGTTGTTTTTGACTGATATAACCCTTGAAGTTCGGTTTATAATTTTGGGTGGGAAAAGAGGTGAGGCTCTTGCTGCTGGAAGTAGAAAAACAGTTCAAAGGAACTGGCTTGGTGGAGAACCTTAGTAAAGTATTGGAGAGTTGTTTGTGTAGAAAAGTTACGAAGGATTGCAGTGTTTATCTAGTCGTTCTTACCTCTTGTGTGTGTTTACAACAATATTTGGGTATTTTGTCATCTTGGCTTGATGTGTAAGATATAGTTTTTTTAAATGTTGGATGTGTCTTTTTTTTATTTACGTACATATTTTATTCTGCATGTGATATGGATTCTTAAACTCTTATAGAAAAAAGGCTTCTCCCATTCTTGAGTCCTTGGTCATTTATGTTGAGCAATTAATTAATAAAAAATATAAATGAAGCCCATCTGAAAGAAATATTCAGTAAGTGCGTTGAATTTTTTTATTGTTATTTAGTCTGTGGATCTTCTTTGTACATAGAATTTGCAATGTTAGTTTCTTATTCGTGGTCATCTATCAACTTCAGTTTCATGGTAGTCTATAGAGTATTTAGTGGACGGACTGATGTTTCTTATAACTTATAGGTAATTTTGGAGAAGTTGCTTATGTGGAGTTGGTTATGGATCGTAATGTAGGTATCTCGTCTGTAATTTTCTTCTTTATGCTCGTCTTCATATTTCTATTGTTTCTTACATGCTCAAATTAATGGAAATGTTAGCCCAAAGCTGCCAGCTGTCAGCCGCCCAAAGGCCCAATCTTGAAGCTGCCTTAAGCTAGATACCACTTGAAGTCGCTTGAAGCGAAAACCTGAAGCCCAAAGGGCCCGAGAAAAAAAGAAAAAAAGTGTTGAGGTGCCTGAGCCAAAGAAAAAAAGAAAAAAGAAAAAGACAAAAAAAAAGAAAAAAAGTGTTGAGCTTGAGCCAAAGAAAAAAAATGAAAGAAAAAAAGTGTTGAGCCTGAGCCTAAGCCAAAGAAAAAAAAGACAAAAAAAAAGGACAAAAAAAAGAAAAAAAAGTGTTGAGCCATAGCTTGCAGAAAAAAAAGGAAAGACAAAAAAAAAGAAAAAAAAAGTGTTAAGCGCCTGTGCTTGAGCCAAAGTTAAAAAGAAAAAAGATAAAAAAATAAGAAAAAAAAAAGAAAAAAAGTCCTGAGCCTGAGCCTAAGCCTGAAAAAAAAAGACAAAAAATATAAAAAAAGTGTAAAGCTTCTTTGAGTATATGTTGATGTTATTTTTTGTTGCAAGTCCAAAAGAAAAAAAATGTAAAGTTTCTTCGTGTGTATGCTGATGTTATCTTTTCTTGGTCATTTAAGTAAAAACTATGCACCTCTATCCTCTTGCTCTTTAGGATTATATTGAATTTTTGTCTCGCTGTGCCTAAAGTTAGTTCTTTTGAGACCCTATTTAAGTTGAAATTAAGCTTTGATATGTTGAATTCTATTGGCCCTCACCCTACCTCTAGTCAAGGATGCTCAATCCTTTGCAAATTCTTCAGCAACAAAATTTCTCCCCTCTATGAGGTTGAGTATGTAACAAATAAATTTATCATCCATTTCCCTATTCTCTAATCTTAAATCCTTACAATGTTTTTTCTAAACCTTCTTGTACTTTATCTTGATACCTTAAAAAATCTCTTTGGTTTCCAAGTGTAAAGCCTTATAATGTATTTTTTAAATATTCTTGTACTTTTTCTTAAGTATGTCAAAAAACTCTTAAGAGTCCAACCTCCTAAAAGTGTTGAAGAATGTCATATATGTTCTAAATTTGATTAGCACCATATTACAACAATACGAGCAGAATAGTTTATTATGATTTAGTTACTTGATGATTACTATAGATCATGGCCGCAACGTAGCTTATTCTTAAAAGTTTAATATTTGTCTATTCTACCTTAGGAGATCACTAGATTGCTCGTAAGAAATTAAGAGTTCTAGCCAATTTTATGTAAGAATTTATTTCAAAGCAGAAACAACTAAAACCTAAAGACGAAGCTCATTTATGATTATTTTGATAATCATTTAACTTATCAATCATGCAACCACACAAGTAAACACACAATATTTTATGTGGAAAGCTCCAACTAAGGTAAAAGACTACGATAACCTCTCAACACCTAAATTAATGTATTAGTGATTAAAACATTTATATCGATACAAGCAAATTACCAACTTTTTGTTAAGACTTTAACTCAAACTCCACATTTGTTTAGATATCCCTATTCTTTTGTTGTTGGTATTTAAGTCTTCTCTTCTTCAAGTCTTGAAACTTTTTCCCTTCAATCTCCTATTAATGTTGGCAAACTTTCTCTTTAGGTTTTTGTGTGCTAAAAATTTTATTTTAGTTGTGTGTCACTCAAATAATTACCATTAAAACTAAACTTTGAAGTACAATGGCGATCTCTTTGGAAAACAATGAACAAAAGACTTCTATTTTTCACTTAAATTTTATGTTTTCCTCTCTTCAATTTTTTGTTTATCTGACCCTTTTATAGTCCATTAAGTCGGCTTATGAGTTAGAATTGAATTAGGAATGAACACTTTCTTAGAATACTTAAACTAGGTAAGTTACATAACAACAATCAATTGGGGCTAACAACGATTGATCAATTATATTTTACCTTAATTTTATCTTAAACTTCCAAAATAACTTAAATGACTATTCTTAAGTTAAATTAAGTGAATTGTGTACATGAGTGTATGTAAATAAACTTTTTACCTTTGATACCTAGCTTAGTCTTCAACCTTCATTGATAAGAACATGTCTTCTTCTACTTTTCAAGTCAATAAATTCAAAATCCAAATCAACTACAATTAAATCTAATCAGATTCCTAAGACTAAAGCATACATTAAGTTTAAATATTTTTTATTCTTATTGAAATTAGCCAATTTACAATACATATGCTTCATATATTCTTTTAATATCCCCCTTTAGCTATTTTATGACAAAACATTAAAACAATAAAAATTAACAAAAATTATAACTCTTTGACAAAGTGCATTGACTTTCACTTGTATATATGACTTGACTCAACTCAGACCTTCTGAATTTGATCTTGAAAAGCTTTGTAAAACCTGTACTTATTATGCACATTTCAAAAAATTTATTTGCATAGTACTCCTCAAATATGCATTAAAATGAACAATTTGACTTTATTCAACCATTTCTCCCATTTTTTACACAAATTGACAAAGAATGAATGTATAATTAACTTGAGATATCGTATTGAGTTATCACATGAAATAATCGTTAGTTTGTAGTCATATAATGGGCTATAATGGAGATGTTGAGGTCTTTGCCACGAGGTAGGCCATTGAGACATCCAATAATCTCACTATCAAACAAAATGTAGCCACTGAAGTCCGGATAGCGTAAGTCTTGTCACTTGCGTCTAATGACGTCAGTAAGAACCTATGAAGTCACACGTATAGCAGTGCCACCAACGACTCCAACAAAATCTTCTCACCCTCAAAGCGAATAAACAAATACCATTGTTTGACTAATCTAGGGTAAACAAGCTGATCGAAGGTGGAAATTGTCTGAAAAAAGTCTACCCAATAAGGTCTCGACTCAATCTACTTCATGGAAGGTTGATCAGCTAAGTGAACCCCAATCCTCTCACACCTAAGAGGTCTAAGTCGCTCAGCTACCATAGAAGAACTCTTCGGCTCACCCTATCCCACAATAGTTTTCTATTTCTTTGTTCTCCCCATCATAATTTGCAAAGATAATACATTTTAGGGCTAAACATAATTAGGAACTAATCATAAGACAATATTGCACAAATTGAGAAAGAGCTTCGATTGATGGATGTGTCCTTTCTTGAGTCATGACAAGTTATACATAATGTTGTGTTATCACAAATTGATAAAATAAAGTTGCTTTTTAAGATAGTAGAATGAGATTGGACAAATGCTTAACATTTTATTTTATACAGAATTTATTGGAAACGTGTCAAAGGCAACATTAAAGCTAATTGAGATTGAAAAAATAAAAAGCAATAGGATGAGCATCATTGAAGTTTCTTGTGATCACAAGCTAAGGATTACTCATGACTTACCATGTGATCATCAATTATCACAATGGATAATTGAAGGTCAAAGTGTTCTTTTAAGTAAAGTTGACATGCATTGGAGGAAACTATTTTTTGAAAAATCATTTGGTTGAACTATAGAGATAGACTGCATTGAATGATAGAGGGAAAATGAGCATTTTTGTACTCAATAGGGGAGTTCTAATTAGTGAACTCTGTAAGTTCTTTCACAAATGTGCTCATGTAATTTTCACAACAAGCAGGCATAATAAAGCATAATCTTACAATACATAAATCATCTTACCACACATCTTACACATCTTGACTTACTCGTACCATTGTACTCAAATTTTTTCGCTTACAATATTGCTCAGAAGTCTGAGACTAAAACTTACACTTACTCGAAATCTTCCAAACGTACTCTTATTCAAAATCATACAAACTTACTCTTACAGTCATATACATACTCATACAATCAAACTCTCGAAAACTAGAGTTCATTACAATCTAATCAACTCTAGTGTCGAAGTAAAGAAATGCTGCTAAGGTATCACCTTAACCTCCAATGAGCAACCCGACATCATAGACTTTTCATAAGGTAAAGCATACATTTGTTCATGGGGCACATGATTAAATAAGTAAGATTAGATTCATAATATTACTTACCCGAGTGCGGAGACGCCCACAATATAGGGGCCATACGATGCCTTTTTTGAGTAGAAACTTACTATGCCACACATGTAAGGACCCTCATCTTTAAACCGGTTTTGATTTTATTTAATTATTGATTATTATGAGATTTACGTGTTTTCTGATCTTATTCGGTGATTTCGTAAATAAATAGTATTTGTGATGGTTTTAACCAAAATTAACTTCAATATTAGTGGTTTTAAGTGATTTTAAACCAAATGTGAATTTTTGGGATTTTTTGGAATTTTTACTATTTTCCCAAAAATTAGGGTTTTGGCAGGACCCCTGTGGGCCCTATGGTCGAAAATTTTATTTTTGTGTCAAATGAACCTAGACATATACTTAAGGTCATACAAAAATTTTTAGAATTTTATTAGGCTTAATTTGTGCTTAAATTTGCAAAATACCCACTTTTAGCCTACTTTTCATATTTATACCCCAAAAACTTACCTATGCATACCCCAACCCTTACTATAAAAGGGCAAACCTAAGTCATTTCCATTTTCGGGAATAGGCTAAGGAAGGAGGGCTGGCCTAATCCCCACTTAGGCCCGAATTAGAAGCCGATTAAGGTAAGCTTACTCTAATTAAGCACTAATTCTTAGCTTTTCTCTTTATTTCTTCCAAATCTACCATTTTCCCCTTGATTCAATTCATTTTTGACCATCAAAAGCTACTGATTTGTGTTTTACTACAAACCCTAACATTCAAAATTCGATTTTTACTACCAACAAGCCCTAGATCTAAGATTTAATTAGGGACTTCTTGGGTAAATCGATTTCTATTAGAGTTTAATTCAAACTCATTGTGTTTTCAAGGATTTCAAGAAGGGTGACTCTTCAATCCGAGCTTAATCAAGTGCTGAGGTAATGGGTCTTCAAAATCTCTGTTTATCCATGGTAAAACTCTCCATTTTTGGCTTATTTCGAAATGGTTTGCTTGATTTAGTGTGTTAATGGTAAGATTAGAAAATGGAATTATTTAATCCCGATTTCTTAGGGTTTTGCATTATTATGGTTTGGTTTGATATTCTGGAAGTCAAGGAGGACTTTTGATGATGATTAGGGTGTTAGATATGGATTTGAAGTGTTATCTATGGTGTTTCGGTTTGGATTTGCGAAAGGAAGAAGATGATTGTTCTGCCGTGTTGGCGATCAATCGGCCCTGCAGGGCGATCGATCGGCTGAACTATAAATTTCAAAATTTTGCGTGTAACCGATCGAACGGCCTGAAGGGCGATTGATCGGCTACACAGAAAATTGTATGTTGTGCATATGATGCCTATTTTGATGATTCCACTTTAGCTTGCCAATTTTATATGAATGTGGAGTGTTTTAAGCTATGTTAGGCTACTGGAAATGCATGTTATTAAGTTTATGGAGTTGAAATATATGCTTAGAAATGGTGGAATGACTTATGTTTTGTGGCATGATGTTGGAATCATTATTTTGAAATTATGAATAGTTGTTTCCCTTTGGTTAAGCATATTTTCAGTAGGACTACAATCATTGTTGGACTGGTTTGTCATGATAGATTGTGGTTAATGGTGTGTGAATGTTGGTGAATGCCATGACTCAATGATGAAATGAGTGATGTTATATGTGTTTAGCCTTTGTGGTTGAGTTTTGAATCTAGCTATGATTTCAACGATCCTTCTCCTATGATTTCCGCTGGAATTCATGTTTAGATGGAAATTCACATGTGTAGTGTGGTAGTGAGTTTAATTTCAAGCATGATGGCATGTATTATATGAAATGCTTCTACTAGATACACACACATGTGGGGTTAAATGATGATGTTGAAGCTTAATATTGTGGTTATGAATTATGCATTAGGGGCTGGTAAGAGCACTTATCATGGATTAGGATTCATGTATGCTTTGTCCACGCATGTACCATGTTGCACGCATCATGAAAATGGATTTTTAATTGAGGCTTCATCGTGATTAATCGAATTTGACCGATTGGATACAATGTGATGAAATTGTGTGCCGGGTTGATCGGTCGTGGATTAATCGCAAGTTGATTGGTTTGAAAGGACATATTTTGATTTGAAGTTCCTGTGTGGAACGAGTGCACTCCCCGGGTTGAGTCTTGTTTAATGGAATGATGTGGGGACGAGTTGTGTACTTGTCTTGCGGATATGTGAGAATATTATTATGTGTGTCATCTGGACCCTGAGAATCCAGTGTGGTATGCCATGTGCACCCCACTACCACGTGTTCTAGGGTTCTCTGTGTGAGAACTCGGGCTCTTCCCTCCGCAGGAGATGTCCCTGGGTGAACACCCCTGCTCTAGATTCTCTGTGTGAGAATGGGACATCCTTGGCTAGGATCGTCCAGGGCGAGCATTATTAGGGATTGACAACCCCGATTTTTTTTTAATTCTTGTGTAGAATTTTGGACCATGACACTCCTTCGTGGCCTTGTCCATGCTCCCGTCTGTGTGACATTTATGTGTGATTACTCCATGATGGAGGTTGTGATGGTATTATGCATGTGGGAATATGTATGTTAGAGATACATCCATGCAGATTTTGATGATATTATGCATGTGGGAATATGTATGTTAGAGATACATCCATGCATGTTGATTTTGATATTGTGCATGTGGAATATGTATGTTAGAGATACATCCATGCAGGTTGATTTGATATAATGCATAAGGAATATGTATGTTAGAGATACATCCATGCATGATGATTTTGATATTATGCATGTGGAATATGTATGTTAGAAATACATCCATGCAGGTTGAATTGTGAAATAATGCATGTGGGAATATGTATGTTTGAGATACATCCATGCAGTTTGATTTGATACTATGCATGTGGGAGTATGTATGTTAGAGATACATCCATGCAGGTTGAATTATGCATTATGATGCAGTTTTTAAGTGATGTGAATATGTGATCAGAAAATGATACACCTTGTACATCGTTGATTTGAAAGATTATATCGCCATGCTACCGTATTTTCAATGTTGTTAGTGATATTAAAACCATTGCTGAGTTTGTTAAACTCACCCCTCTTTTTGTGTTTTGATTTGGGGCTGCGTGGTGTGACACGCAGACAGACAGGATTGCCTCTTTGAGGAAAGGTCAGAGATAACTTGGGTGTGATGATGGAGATCGTTGTGTGACTTACTTTCGTTTGTTTCATGCTTTATGTTAAAACCTTTGTGTAGGGTTCTTGTTTTGGGTTTATGTCATATACTACAGTTGTGATGATTATGACTTATTTTGAGCCGGTGTGGGCTTTACTTAAACTAAGCTTGTGGGTTTGAGATTGTTGTTTACTTTGTGATAAGCAACACATTTTCTCCCTTTTTTATTTGCTCTTGCTTAAAGGATTGTGCGCACTCCGTGTTTCTATTAATCGCCCGTGGTTAGGGATTAACTCTTCCGCTAGATCATTTCTCAATTTTCACTTCGTCGCCCCCGCGCGCTTGACCGGCCCCTGGACAGGGTTTGGCTCGGGTCGGGCATCGCTGGGGCGTGACAACACATGGACAGAATCATACAGTGTCATCAATAGTGCCAACTATGGGCAAAAACTTACAACACTCTAAATAAAACATCAAATATCTGAGCTTAAATACAACATCAAGACAAGACTGACAAAACATACAAAGCTCCCAAGATAACATCATACATCTGAGCTTAAATATAACACTAAGATAACATCCCGCAAAATAACACCATAGCTAGACATGAAAAATGCACAACCAACTAATTACTAGCTGGCACAAGCACAAAACTAAATCTGTTAAACCTGTAAGGTCTCAAACTCACAAAGTTACTGTATTAATTTTGCTTACAATTCAAGTTTGATTTACGTAAGTTATGTATGTATAATTATGCCAATAAATCCTTTTGTCTTACAATCCTTCGCTAAACGATCCGAAGTTGTACCTATTCTGAAATTCTAGTCCATCAAGGCAGCATATTTCACTTAACCCATCTATCTCATAACCGTACTCCCCACATGAAATATCTTTACATATGCATACGTTCTCCGTTGTCCACCATATGACTACATTATCTTACTCAAAAATCATAAACCTAAGGCCCCATGATCCAACCTCAGTCATCAAATTCTTACTAGAACCTTACTTATTGTTCTTATATTCAATTTTATATTACGTACATTATGCGTGTACAATTATATTGTGGAAGTTACTATCTAGCAATACTCTCTAAGAGACAAATGTACTTGTAAAAACTAATAAAAACATGTATTTATCAGCATAATACATGGACATATATGGGCTTTTAGACTCATGCTCTCAATGTAAGAAAAACATATAGAACTTTTAGAAATGACTTGGTATGAATGCATGTATAATCTACTGACCAAGTATATCTTATGTATATGCTATTTTATGTAGGACGAAAATAACATCTTTTTCAAAGTATTCAAGGCATAAGCATAAGAATGAACTACACCTCTTTCCCTTTAATAACTCAATTTTAGTCCCCTTAGATGGCCGTAGCTACTCACATAACCAATGTAAATAAAAAACTCTGTGTGCCCTATTTATACTAGGATTTCAATAAAATCAAAGTACCCTATTTATACAAGGATTTTAAACCAAATTATTCCCCTCACTAGCTCAACATATATGATTCTATTTACTCGATTCATGCTTGCGTGCTTGTAGCTTACTTGGGTCATTATGTACTTTACGCATCACATAATTTAGAAAGCACAATAAGCTTTTCAATTAAACACAATAAATATATAAAAAAAATTTCTTCCCAAATAAATCTTATTTAGTCCTCCAACATAGCCCACAATTTTCTAAACTCATGTACCATATCATCTACACCTTTTGAATTTAGAACTAATTATTCAGTATAAATGATTTAATATACCCGATTTAGGCTTCGAGACTTATCTTTGTAGATTATAGGCCATTAGAACCTAAAAAAGAGACAATTATAATAGTAAAGAAAATGAAAGGAAAAAGTGAATATATGACTGGAAGATGAAATAACAAATCAAATCTTATGCACGGGCTTCTCATAAACAGCATGAAAACAGAGGATGAAATCTAAACCTTTGGTTTTAGGAAGGAGACAACCGAAAATTCAAAAGAGATGAGTAGTTGGGTGGAAAATCTATTACCTTTCTAAGTGATTTGATTGATCGATGTGTGAACAAAGTCAGATTGAGCTGAGGTCTCAATCTCTATCTTCATCGACAATCAACTTTGATGACCAATTCTATCTTTGACAATGATCAGCTCCAACAATCACCTCCATCTCCAACGACTATCTAAAAAAACATGAGGCATATATATTGTAATAGGCTAATTTCATTGATCAAAACTATGTTGAAGCATCGTGTATGTAATTAGTCTGATAAATCTTACTAGATGTAGTTGTGGTCGTGTCAAATTTGGAATTGACAAACTTGAAAAATAAGAGTAAACATTTTCTTATTGATCAAGGTTGAAGACTAAGAGTGCTAAAGGAAAAAAAATATTCATTTTGCATAGATTAATATATATATATATATATATATATATATATATATATATATATATATATATATATATATATATATATATATATATATATATATATATATATATATATATATATATACTACTTAAAATGGCTTAGGAAGTGATTTTAGAGAGTTTTAAACCAAATTAGGGTAAAATACTATTTTTTTTGTGCCATTGTAAAAACAGACCTAAAATAACCCTTTGTAAAAATAGACTGAGAGTTTATCGATCAATCACCCTAATGATCGATTGATCGTTAGACGTGTCTATAACATCCCAAATTTGTTTGAAACAATTGTTAAGGCAAATTTTTTTCTTCAAAATTCATTTTTTGAGAATTTCCTAGCCAGGATTTTTTTTATTTTTTCAAAATCATCCCAGATGTTTTTATCATATCCTTAATATAATAATATTTACAAAACACAAACATTATCAAGATCCCTCAACCATGTATAAATGAAACAACAATTTAAAATAACAAACCCAGTGAAGTAGTAATTCTCTCAAGCTTCTATCTTTTCGAGGTATCCCGACATTATAAAGATGCATAAGTATGATCATATTCAGTAAGATGCAAAGACCACTTATATTTAAGCAATAATTCAAGTATAAAAGGAACCATTAACTAAGACCACAACATGACAAATGTCACAAGACAACATAACCACACTAATCATAACATCCAAAGGATGTCACAAGACTTAATATCATGTTTTGCTGAAGAAAATAGACTCTCAGTCTAGGAGCAAAACTGATTCTGACATAAGGAGTAACTAAACTTCGCCACTAGGACACCAATTTCACGGCTTAAAATAAACGGACTCTTGCTAAAAGGAGTAGGTTGCCAAACTAAGCAGCATATTTCAATGCCTTTAGAGATCCACTAGGGTCAGCCATAGGCCTCCAGACGTGGGTACCATTGTGCTAATGGACAGTGATGTCCGAAGGTGGATAAACCTTCCATGATGACTATAAACCTAGGTGTGTGTGTGTGTAGTGCCTTGAAAAGGCTAGGGACCAAAGCTCTAAAAATACGGAGGCCACAAAGGCCTATGACCACACTAGTTTGCTGCCATGGCTATTATTAGTGAGCATATTGAATCTTTTTTACTGTCCCAACTCTAGGGAAGAAAGTTTGACTAGACTCAAGAAACTCAATACTAAAAGATCACTATGACCACTTTCTATACGAAAAACTAATGCTACTAAGTCTTTATGCTAAATAGCAGTGAAGAGTACAACTAGACTGCGATAATAGGGTCAACGTTAAGCAGACCTAGCTAGATGCAACTAAGAATATTAAACAAACACAACAAGTTCATCCATTCTTGTATCGAATGGAAAACCTACCTCATATAGGCTTAATATAATATTGTTCATTTTGTTATGAGATTATGATGTTCCTTAATGACATCAACTTTAGAAGAGTTTTAAATAAAACTAATTTCTAAGATATTTATTAAGAGGTGAGCCTTGTCCAACTTTGGGGATAATAACCAAATTGGCTTTAGCATGATGCAACTACTATTGGTAAAATTTAACCTCTTTCTTTTTGGAGTGAACATTATTATATATTTAGATATATTCAAAACTTACTAACAGAAAAAAAAAATAGATGCAAGATGCTTCTACTTCTGATCCAATGCGTAGAGATTTGATTGCTAGTAATTCTTATTTGAGTCAGGTATGCTATAATACTTAGTATGTTGCATTTTTGGAAAGAACAAAAAGATAAGTGGAACCATTTGTAGTTTTAACTTATATATTTGCAGGAGGCACCTACTACCATGGAACCCAATGGAGAAGCACACAATTGCAAGGATGGAAGTAAATCTCAATAAAGTAACTAGGTGTTCTATGAAGAATGAATGTTTTGATTAAATATACTTATCTGTTTGTTCATATCTAAAATGAAGCAGGGTACTACAATCTTGATTACTATATTTCAAGTTCGAGCATATTCTAGATGTAAACCCTTGTATGGGGTTTGAAGTTGTGCAGGACTCAGATGACTTAAAATTCATTTAGAAGTAGTGCAAACAAAAAATTGCAGCTATGCATATTGAAAGAATAAAGTTGTGTAGAGGATTCCTTTGTTTTTTACCTTATATTAAACTATCCAATTATTTTTGTGAACAACATATATGCTGGCAGAAATTTGTTACAGTGACTAATGTCATTTTTTTATGAACAGTGTATATACTCCATTTCCATTCATTCTTTTTTTTTGGTGAGTTTAGTAGTTAATGTCTTTTTTTTTGTAAACAACATATATGATGCTAGAAATTTGTTACAATGACTAATGTCATATTTTTGTGAACAATGTATATACTCCATTTCCGCTTATTCTCTATTTTTTTTGTGAGTTTAGTTAGTGAAATATTATCCTCTGCTGCTATTGTTGAATCAAGTTCTCTTTTTCCTATTAAGTAGTGATTTATATCTAATGCAAAAAATGGATTAAAGCTGCTATTGTTGAATCAAGTTCTCTTTTTCCTATTAAGTAGTGATTTATATCTAATGCAAAAAATGGATTAAATGCAATTAGTCCAGTAGCCCGGAAGAAATTAGTAGATGCATCTATTATATAGCAAGTGATGTTGGGTCTATTCTACTAAAGAATAGATGCACAATACATTATCAGTCTAGAAATCAATATGCCATCTTCCTCTGGCGCACAACACAAATAGTGTAAAATAAAGTAGCAGTAATGCCTTGAACTAATTGTATTAGACTCCATTACAGTTTAAACTATATTGCAAAACATATTATTAGTGGAGAAATGCTGAAAATGCAGTACAAGTTTTAATCGTCAAGATATGAGTTAGGAAATGAAAAAAAAGAAGAGCATGTAACACTTTTTTGCTCAGCAGATGCACTTTCCAAATCAATAAAGCTCAGATAAAAACTCAAGGATAAACTCTTCAAAGTACTTGATTAATTAGGTAGCATTTTTACACAATCAACAAAATGGAGACAACAACCATTTAGAAAGCTGCTATCCCAGAAAAAGTACTAATAAAAATGCTAAAGTCTCATGGCTCATTTCTAAGCAATGAGCTCCGTAATTGCACTAACAATGTCACTGTTATTTGAGAGCCTTAACTGCCTTTTCTCTAGAAACTCTAGCATGCGCCATCACCAAATCAATGGCTCCTGCTTCCACTTCAGTCTCATCAAGCTCTTCCTCATGCTCCTCAGCTTGTAAAGCTGCTGATACATAGGTTTCTCCATCACACTGCTAATATCTAGCATCCTGAACTGTTGGGCTGCTTGTGTCTGCAGCTGAGATCATATTCCACACAAATTGCTCTGACATACCACAAATGTCAATGATCATATTCTACACATTTTTAGTGATCATACAAATGTCATTGCCAAAAAGTCAAATGTAACAGGCATAAAGGTCAAGAAAATAGTGTATTTTAAAAAGTAACAATAAAGGCTCTAAACATGCATATATCAAGTAAAATAGAAGGGCATGAGAACCCATATCAACCCTAAATAAGAATGCTATATACTATTTAAATTACTTAAGGAACCCTTGACATGGTCCATCTGCTTAGGACCATGGCTTAATGTAAGTTTGTCATGCATTAACCACTCAAAGAGGCAATAATGCTTGATCAAAAATAACTAAATTAAAAAAATAAATATTTTTGGCAGAAGAAATGATCTTCATATAAATTAACTACATTAAAAGTACTTGAAATGGATAAAAAGGTGGATCGAGCACATAAACATTGTCACCAATCTGCTTCTAAATGTAAAAAGGCCCATGTATTTGCTATGCAAGCTTGGAGTAATGGCCAGTAGGAAGTCGCACCTTTTTGAGGTTAACCATAACCAAATCCCCAACAGAGATTGACTTTGGGGGATTTGACTTTGATTGATGGGATTGATTAACTTGATTTTAATAGTAAGCAATGGTGTCTAACATTTTTTGGTAAACTTCATGATGAATATAACTAAGATTAGAAATCATCTTACTATGCCACACATGGACGGAATCATATAGTGTCATCAATAGTGCCAACTATGGGCAAAAACTTACAACACTCTAAATAAAACATTAAATGTCTGAGCTTAAATACAACATTAAGACAAGACTAATAAAACATACAAAGCTCCTTGTGTGAGTGGTATAACTTTTTACCCAAGTTAGGTTTTTAATGTTAAATTGTTGTATCTTTATGTAAGATTTACATATTTAGTTTGATTGAATACTTGGTACATTGATAAATCATGTATAAATAGTTTATTTTTATTATTTAGTAAATTCTTCCATATAAGCTAGAATTTTTAATTCTTATTTTTATGAAATATAAATTTTAAGAATAATTTACTATGACTGTCTAATTACATATTAAACTCTATCACCTTCGGTGATGTGATATCCTTTGTGCTAATGACTTTAGGCACACCCTATTGGGTACGTTGAGCAATAAGAAAATGAGAAAAAAATAAAAAAGGATTTAGTGTATGTCTTTTCTTTTCTCGCTAGGGGGGCAGCTCGATGGGGTAGGCTAAATAAAACTTAACATAAGAAATGAAGGTGGCAATGGGCTGGGCCTCGCCCCAGGCCCACATTGGCCTAGGATGGCCCGGGCCTAGCCCTTAGGCTTATTGGGCGAGCCTTGCACGACCACTTAGAGGGGGCTAATAGCCGGCCTGCCTCGCCCGCTCTGTCAATTTTTTTTAGGGGCATTAACACATAGCAACAAAGAAAATATAATAATTACAGAAACCTCCGTTAGTAAATTTACGTAACATAAAATGTTATTAATGATAGTAATTGTGTAAATATACGAAAATACCCACCCTTCTAAATTCTTTTTTCTCCACTCGTTCGTCGATTTCATATTAGATCTCTGAAATTTTCTCCCGTGGCGATTTGCTCCAGCAATTTCATCCTCCATCCTCCGATCTTCAGTAATTTGCACATCCGTCCCCCTGCGACTCTCTCTTCAGTCATCCAGCGAATTTCATCTCCACACTATTCTTTCAAGTATATTACACATATTTTTTCACTTTTCTTGCATTTTAGGTTAATGTTTGCTTTAAGTGGATTTTTGGGCATTTTGCTGAAAGTGAATGCAATTAATTACTGGGGAGGTGAAGTGGGAAGGAGATCTGAAATGGGTTTGACTCAAACTTTCTGTTCTATGGGTGTTCGTGCCATTTGTGATGTGATTTGAGTTGCAATTCGTGTTTTTGGATGGGAGATTGGAAGTGTGTCTTGCTCTATTTTTGGGTTTTTTCAGGTTTAAGTGTGAAAGCTGTGTTTGTAATGAGGAAATGTGATTTGAGCTGAGATTTAGATATTTGGGTGGCAGATTTGAAGTCGGTCTTGCTATGTTTTTGGGTTTTTCCAAGTCTTATAACTTTTCAGAAGTAGATCTAGTAAAGAGGATATTTTGTGATATATTTGCATGAATCAGGATAGCAGATGAAATATATATAATTGTTTTGGCATGCTTGATCTATACTGACGCCCATCTAGTGACTATATGGATTATTTTATGGTGGTGTCATGAGCAATTGATGCCCTTTCAAATTGCAATATGTAATTATTTTAACTGCAGCTGATATTCTATTTTAAAACTATTCGTCCTCTAGGTTGGTAGGCATGACAAGATGGGTATGAACGTAATTCTTTTAAAAGATCTTCCCCCGATGAGACAAAATCAATGACCCTTGATCTCCTGAAAAGTATGGACCCTAATGAGGAAGATGACTTGGCTAAAGACTTCAATGAAGATTCAAATGTTGTAGAAAAAGCTCCTTATGGTACTACTGGTGGTGGGTTGCTTGTGGTTTATAACATGATGCCCTTCATTTTCCAATTGATTTCAAAGGTGCAACATGATCATGTTGCTTTTTCATTTTTTACTGGATTTCAAAAGGGCAACACGATCATGTTGACATATTTTAAATCCACTGGAAAATTCAGGGCAGCATGATCGTGCTGCCATGAAATTTCTAATAGATTTCAAAGGGGCAACATGATCATGTTGCTCTCCATTTTCCAGTTGATTTAAAAAATGTTCATGTTGCCCTTCATTTTTCAGTCGATTTTAAAGGTGCAGCATGATCGAAATTCATGGTAGCATGATCACGATTCCATGAAATTTCTAATAGATTTCAAAGGGGCAACATGATCATGCTGCCCTGAAATTTCTAATAGATTTCAAAGGGCAGCTTGATTTTGCTGCCATGCAATTTCTAGTGGATTTAAAAGGGTAGCATGAAAAGTTAATAATTTTGAATAATTAGACACTTTTCTTTATGTATGTGTTTTCTTGCAAGAGCATTCTATTTGTACAAGTGTTGTGTTGCTTTATAAATTCTTGAGATTGTTTATACTGTTGGCCTAAAATAAAATTTCTCCTAGTACATTAGTGCACTTTTTTTTGTTTAGTTTGTAGTTTGTAAGGAATACTTAAAGGGATCAGTAAAAGGCTTGAACTTCTCTTGGGATACCTGCGATAAATACATGGCAAAAGCCATTGGAACTTTTTATTCGCTATAAATATGTTGCAACTATATTACACTTGTGACTGGTTTCTATTCTGGTTTTGATGATGTAGATATTGTTTTAAAGAAGGCGAAATTGATTCAAGAAGGAAAGACTTGCACAAATATGTCTAGAGGGGCGTATGTAGATATGCTTGTTGTACACTCTAGAGACCTAGTTCAAGTTGTTGTAAGGGTACTTTGCTTAAGTTTTTATGATTACTCTGGGATATTGCTTGCTATTTTGTTTATTTTGACAATAAGATCTTTTATATTGCAGGGAGTTCTAGTTCCAGCAGATGGCTCAATTGGTGATGAGAAAGAAGGTCTCATAGATACTTCATGGCCTGGATGTTTCCTGTATGAGGAGACAAAAGATGACCCAGAAAGGTAATAACCTCCTAATCTTCAGCCTGTTCATAACGCTTCTCCTTGTAGTCCTTGATAATTATTTAAATAATCTCCAACTCCTACTCATCATCTGAGGTGCTTCCATTGAATATTTCCACTTAAATTTGACCCAAGGTGTTTAGCATAAAATACATTTTTTCTCATGATGTTAATTTTTTCTTAGGTTGGTCTAGACAATAGACAATGGAAGAGTGGGTTGAAATAGAGTCCAGGTCCAAGAACGGCGCCAAGAGTCCTGAACAAGGGATGGAAAGGAATGGAGAAGGATATCAATTAAAATTGAGGTTGCTTATTATTAAAATAAAATTTTAAATTTGCATGTTGCTGAAAGTTTGATTATGAGTTGGCTTGTTGTTCCGTGTTATTTTAGCAGTAATTCAATTTCCAGTGTTCAAGTTACTCAAATAGACAGAAAGGGGGAGCACATTAATAGAACTAATCTTTTCTAACGTCATTTAAGTTGCATCCCAAGAGGCCAAGACATGATCACGACCCCTCGACTGTTCTTCAGAAAAGCGCATAGGATGAAGGACATCGTTTCATAGCTTGATGGCTCCTCTGATGTTCCATATATGGCCTCTGAAAGTATATTTTTACTCAGTGATCCATCAACCTGAGTGGTTGCTAATTAGATTCTATCACCAGGACTTGCATAGCATTTTTAGTAATATAGTCACTTGTATCATGCTTGATACCATCTTCATCAAAGAAAATTTTTCTTGTTTCCAACGCAGCTGATTGTAGAGCTTCCACATCTTGCAGTTTATCAACAGCTGTATCATTCGAAGTTGTTACTGTCTCATCCATGTTCCCTCCATGGCCAGAACTTTCTCATGTGGTTAATTTTTTCTCATGTGGTTAATTTGGAGAGCTCTTTTGTAATGTTTTATATAATTTTTGCAGTGATAAGGTCTATTTACTATTTTGCTGGTGTATTTTTTTGGGTCCAAAACAATGATAAGAATTCAGTTTATTTAATTGCACTTTGCATTGCATTTGTGTGTGAGGTATATTTGTAAATATATTTCTACAGGATTGCTGATGCCGAAGAGAACTTGGGCAAAAGTGAAGTGTGAGAAGCTCACTTGGCGAAGTCACTGTTTTATATTTGGATCAGTGACAAAGTAATAATGTGATCTAAGACCAATTTCTATTTTTCCTTGTAGACCTAAAGCTGATTTAGATTTTTGTGCACCTTTGTTAATTAGAATTTTTGTTCTGTAGGAGAAAGCTTTAGAACAACTAAAGGTGACAAAAAGTAAAACAGTTGTCATTGGGCAGAAGATGGATTTGGTTTTTAATATTCTTCAGTTGGGCTTTTTTATATGGATTTTGATTTGATATACAAGAGCATTGAGAAAGCAAAGAAGTAAGATTGCCTACTGAAATACATTTGGCATCTAGATGCACTTTGTTGTATTTACCTTAAGTGCAATTTGTACACTTTACAAATATATTAAAATCATAATTGTTCACATTGCAATTGGCAGCTTATTTGAGGAGGGAGGTGATTCGGAGAGGAAAAACCGTTTGAAATTTTTTGTAAATTTGAAAGATTACATGATTGCACTTATTATTTTTTTGCTAGGGTGTCTTTTGTTATTCTTCCAGCTTGGTTGACAGAGCATATCAAACTGGATCGTTATCTTCTGCATTTGGAGTGTCGGTGGACTTCATTGATATGTAAGTCTGTTGGTCATCCCTCTCTTGTGCAAATTTCATTTATATCCTATGGTTGATATGCATTAATGCACTTTTTAACCAAACATGTGGCAATAATGCAATATATGCTCTATTACATTTTCCAGGGAGCTATTTCATTTTATTGTAGCAGGAAACTTCATGCAATGATTGATCGAGTAGCTATTGTCATTGAAACTAACATGCCTTATGCCAAGAATGCATTGTACCAGGAAACAATCAAGCAAGGGGACTCCTTGCTAAATAGAATTCAAAAGTTATCGCATGTTGTTGACCTGTGACAGGCATTTGATTATACCTGCAGGGGCTATAAAAGGCGATATAAATCCACATAATTTTTCAGTGCCAAAGGATCACAGAAGTTTTCAAAGGCTCATGCCTAACTCAGTGGTGGACTGATGATATGGAGCTCCAACAAGCCATCGAGAACAACAAGTTGATTTACATGCAGCTCAAATCCCTGTATAGTCCTGTAGCAACAATGCAAAAAATGTCTCTATAATAATTGTTCTGAAGTTGCTTTTTTTCTTTTTTAACCATCTAAATGCTATGTAAATTTGGTCATGTTGCCATACAAAGTAACTTTGGCTTCCACATTTGAGGTTTTGTCTGCAAAATAACATTATGCTCGAGATATATAGATCAATGCTCAATATAGAACCTCAAGGTATTTATGCTTCTGGTTTTGAATTTGGTTGTTTTGTAAAGCCATTTTCCACTTGCAGTAATAAGAAATTTTTGAAATCTAGTCCTATCAGGTAAATTTGGGTGTTGGGTTAGACTACACTTTAAACTTTTGCCATTGAATTTGTATAAGTACCTAAAATATAACTTCGCTAATTATGTATTATAGGTAGTCATGCTAAAACATAATATTTTGCAGACCCCTCAATAAAGACACAATAGTTTATTTAAAAAATCTCAGGTATAAAGAAGTAATGAGAAGAAAATAAGAACTTTAATGGGACAACATGATAGTGTCGTGGCAGAAAAAGGTAAAAAACCTCATATATGGACAAAAAATTTAAACTCTAATTGAATTCTATTGTCTAAATAATCATAAAAGTGTAAGGCATTAACCACATTAACTTTTATAAAATTTTAAAAACTTAATAATGTAATTTCATGGGACAATATGATAGTGCTGTTGCAGAAAAAGATAAAAAAACATATATAAGGACAAAAATTTTAAACTCTAATTGAATTCTATTATCTAAATTATTGTAAAAGTGTAAGACACTAATGATATTAACTCTTATAAAATTTTAATAATATAATTTTATGGGACAGCATGATAGTGTTGTGACAAAAAAAGGTAAAAAAAATTTGTATAAAAACAAAAAATTTAAACTCTGATTGAATTATATTGTCTAAATTATTATATAAGTGTAAGGCATTAACCACATTAACTGTTATAGAATTTTAAAATTTTAATAATGTATTTTCATGGGATAGCATGATAGTGTTGTGGTAGAAAAAAGCAAAAGAAAATCATGTTATGTGAGTAAAAAAATTATAATTCTATTCAATTGCAAAATAGAGCATTGTTTGGTTATGACATTGTGCTTTTCTAGAGTGAAAAAAAGAACATTCTGTTCTTGACTTTTATTGAACTCTTGACAAGTGAATATTTAAGAAAATGAGACTATTGGAATAACAAAAATGTAAAAAAACTACTACTCATATTATTACACCAAAACTCGCTTCAAGCTAATTACATTCTTGTGCTATTTCTCCTCCCCCACCATTTCTTTCTTGCCTTATCTAAGTTCGCATCCTCATTGGCCAACTTCTGAAGAATCACCTTTGTTTCCCTCAGCCTTGAGTTGTAATCCTTCTTTCAGGCATCAAACACTTGTTTTAGCCTTCAAAGCTCACGTTCGGGATTCAAGCTTGCCTCGGCCTGTCCAGATTTGATCTCCACCAAGAATTTGGCATCATCACCAAAAACTTGGCTTCACTACTCGAATTCTTCTGCAAGCCGATTTCTAACACTCAAACCAGCATTCATCTCTCTGTCCATTACCCGTAACCCAGTCCTCACCCCATTAATCTCCCTCGACTTGTTGCCGCCATTGAGGTCCCATTCTGATGCATCAAAATCATTTTCTGCCTCATCAACAGCAAGGCTCTTTTTGGCAATAAAGAGGATAGACTACAAAGATCTCATCTACTTCTGCCATATCTCTTCCATGGATTTCATCTTTAGTTCATACTCAGACCAATGGTTTTCATACTGTTGAAGCCTTTGGTTTAAAATGTCACACTCTTCCTCTTTCTCTCTTAAAGCAGCTTCAGCTTTGAGAACTCTTCTTTATAGCTTAGTTAACACAGATGGCTTCACCAGAATTTGATCAGCTTCCGATCCCTGATTGCAAATTTTGGTCATTTATTACTTATTTAAATACATATCACTCCGAGAAGAGATATCTTCGAAAATTAATAATACCTTTGCATTTTCATGTTTCCTTGGTAAGGTTAGTAAACTGACATCACCTGAACACCTCCGAACTAGCCAACCACGAATAGCTGCAAAAAACCATGCATTACAAATTCTGTCATTTTTACGTACTTGATTCTACACCTGATTGTAGTGTATGAAAGCCAATACACTGTGCCAATACATACCAGATTGAATAACTGTAGAGGCATTGCGTACATTCACATAATCTTGTCTACTTTTCTTGCATTTCATCTGTTTTTGAATAGTAACAGCAGCTCTGTGTTGTTGAATCAGAACAACAAACTCATGTCTTGTTTTCTCACCCCATATAACTGCAATAAAACATATCAAGGATAAATACATACATCACAACTTTACTTAAATTGGAACAGACACTAAAGCATGAGAAGGAAGACTACATGACTGCAATGTGGAAATTCCATTTTTAAGCTTTCTGACATAGCAACGAGCTTGATGGCCTCTAAAACAGCTATGCACCCTTAAAATGCCATGCAGAGTGCAGTTTCTTGTATCTTCCAGCACTCCAATCTAAATGGAATAAATTAAATGAGTACAATAGGCAGTTGGGGTTTCATTGGAGTTAGAAAAAAGAGTAAAAAAATTACTGGGATTGTTAAGGTATGTAGTCCAAAGTACAGTCAAGTTTCAAAGTGATCAATTGACCGGACCGGCTCAGCTCCTCGCCAATGTGATGCGGTGTGAAGCAGCAAAAACAAACATGAAATGAGAAAAAAACATCACTTTCACTTTAAGAGTAGAGAATAGGCCACTTCCAGCTCTTTGCCTCTCTGTTGTGACTCCCCAACTTTCTTGTCCTCTTCTTGCCCATTCTCCGTGTCCCAACCGTGTGGACATAAGACAATGATATAAAAACCTCTTCAAAGCAAACTACAAAAGAGGAAAGTGGAGGCGGACTTCCTTCCTTCCATGCCATCAATGGCAGAAGACAGAGTCCGTGTTGGGCTTTTGGTGACCATGCTGAGCTCATGGATAAGGTAGAACCCCATGTTTCATTCTGCAACGTACCTAAGCATCCCCTCACCTTCTTCCAATGCCCTCATTAGGGACAAAGGCCGGCTCATTAGGGACAAATGTTGCAGCCACCATTTCTTTAAACATAGCAAGGGACTTCTTTCACTGTCCACTTTCCGAGAAACCAAAAATAATAGCACTCCTTATAGCTGCATTCCACTCAGGCATCTCATCAAATAGCTTCTATGCATTCTCCACATCTCCAGCTGTTGCATACTCACCAATCATGGCATTCCTAAAGACTTCATTCTTGTACAACATTCAATAAATAAAACTACGGGGAAAACGTAAATCACCACAAGTCACATACCTACTAACCATTGAATAGACCACATCAGCTATCTCAAAGAACTCATTCTCTAAATCCAATATCATGCTAATCAAATTTGTTCACAACATAAACATTGGTATATAACCCAAGCTCAATCACATGATACAAGGGACTAACTTCCATAAGAACACAACATACATGATACATGCAAAATGGAGAAAAAAAAACTGTCAGTAACCGGTAAGATTTGAACCCAACCCCTAAGGCTGACCACATCTAATTACGCCGTTGCTTGCATCAATACTGAATTTTGACTAAATAAAAATCACAAATTGAACACTGACCTAGTCATTTCAGTATCCCTTATATTGAGCAGATTGGACACATTAGTGAGAACTTGCGTAGACGACGCAGCATTGGGCGAGAGACCATCTTTGGGCAATCCCACATCTTCTAGTATCTCTTTAATTCTCGCTAATGCAGTGAAAAAGGAATCCGATACTCAGAGGCCTTCTGGCGGAAATCAGAGGCAACGATCTTAGTAGCCTTGGTCTTGGCTTGGGAGAGGGAAGTAAGGGACTGGAGGTGAGCGAAGACCCTGGGCGTGTACTCGAAATCAGGAATGCCCTTGCTGGTGGCGTCAAATTGGGAGGCGAGCTAGGACTTGACTTCGGTAATCCGAGCAGGGTCGAAGTCAAGTAAAAGAGGAAGGGAGAGAAATGTCATTAATAGCACATTGGAGGAGGTGGTTATAGTGAAAAAATATGAGATGAATAGGTAAGGGTAATTTAGGTATTAATAAAAAATACTTACCTAAATAGATATATTTGTGTCGTTATATATAAATTTAAAATTATTTAAAATTATTATTTAAGTAAAATCTTATCTAAATAAGTTATATGAAAATAAATTAAAAAAAATAACGGTACATAGAAATTTCTTTTTTTATTTTTTTTTAAAATAAATAGCGGCATGCGTCAGCTACCCAGCCGGCTTTGCAGCCGCCTCCGCCTTGGCATAGGTAAACGGGGCCGAGCGGGGCCATCACGCCACCAACCAAAACTTAGGAAGCTATAATATAATAAAGCCTATTCAAATCAAAACTAAGTTGGGAAAGTATTAAAAATCAGGAGACTTCTCCGAATCAAAACGAGGAAAGTTTTAAAGCTGGTTACTTCTTTAAATCCAATGGAGGCAACGCTGACGGAAGGGCGATAAGATAAAGAGGGGGTTTCTTCTTCAAAGACCCAACGGAACGGAGGCAACGCTGATGAAGGGCGGAGGTCTTGTTCCCCTCTCCCCTCGCACTGCCATGTCGAAAATCCGACGAGGGCGTCCCCGTCCAATTCGAGATCCGTGTCTTCCTCGCCGTCGCGCTCGTCTTCCGGCTCCGAGTCCGACTGTCGTAGCCGTAGTTCTTTCCCCCGTCCAAGAAAGGGTTTGCGCTCTCTTTGCTCTTCTCTCCTCTACTGTTTTCTTTCGGTTTTGATCTTCTCTCTCTTTCTATGCTCCCACTCCCTTTCAATCCTACCAAGCGGAGAAACCGAAAAGATTTCAATTTTTGTATTGCTTTGGACCAGGCCACTCCGTATGAGAAAGCGATTTCGACGCTGTCGTTTCCCTGATCGCGGCTGATAGAGACGACGACGTCGCAATCGAACTGCACTTCAAACTCTCTCTCTCTCTGTGAATTTAGTTTGCCCGGTTGATGGGTTGTGTTCATTTGGTTGTATCGGTATGAATTTCGCAGCTGCTGAGCGAGTTTCGAAAAGATTTGATATCTTTGAAGAGGGGCCAAGTGGTGGCCTTCTACTCTGGTCGACCCGATTAGTCTTTGCGTTCCACGTTATTCAGCATGTTCTACGTTTGATTTTTTGAACTCGGATTAATGTTGATTTGCGTATTTTTTTCACAATTATTGAATTGACTCAACGTCTTGGTCATGTTTTACTAAGCGCCAGTAATTATTGAAGCTTGAGTTCGATCTTGTAAGAGGATGTACGTGTGTTGTCTGGTTTTGTATTTGAGACCAAGGCTTTCCGTTTGTGCGCCAGTAATTCGTTTTTCTTTTCCTTGTTGTGGAGGAGGTGCTTTCGTTTAGCAGTTTTAGTTTGGTTTTCCTCATCCAAATTGTAAAATAGTTTTCTTTTAATTAGTGGAGTATCTAGCTTCGATTAAGCTTTCTATTCTGTCTTGAAATAATTCAACAAGTAATTCAACAATGGATGCATTTTTACTTTGTGTTTTCTTTTCTGTCTGTAAGCTTTTTTATCAAAAGATTCAGCAGAGTATGGTTTGTTTTTTAATTGATAAGGAGACTCTATGAGTTGTTATTTTTTTTGTGCGTTTAATATGAACTGAAGAGTGTTACAAGTTGTCTCTAGATGTATTCAGTTTCTGGCCTCAAAATATTTCTGTCCCCCCATCTACCTAATGATCTTCATTGACCAATCATATACTGTACATATGTTGTCAGTATTTTATACTCTTAATGACCATGCTCCTATTATCTAATGAATATCAGCTTATATCCTCTTATACTTTTAATTCCCCTGTTGTCAGCCCTGTAGGAAGGTAAGGTCATTCCTCACCACCAGCGCCACCAGCTAAACGTGCTTCACCACTCCTGAGGTGAGTTTCCGAGTTACAACTAGTTTGAGTTCCACCGCATTTGTTTTGGTATTTTCTTGGAAGTGCAGCATGTTTGCAAAGAAGGATACCTGTTTTTCTTTTCATGGTTAGGGAGATGACCTATACTATGGAAAGTTGACAGCATTTGATTGTATGTGATTTAGGGTGGGTGAATAATGACATTATGGTTATTTTTTCATAAAGTTTTTTGGAATTAATTTTTTATCTCCATTATAAGATAATCTTTATCCCAGCCATCTGGGTTTAGGGAAATGTATTCTATTTGCATTTATATGGCGAATGTGGCTTAAGTTTTTTTTTTTTTTTTTGAGGTGCACCTTTTGGCTAGGCATTTCAGAACATGTATGCCGAATAATTATCTCCACTGGCACCACCAATGCCTTATTATGAATTATCAGTTTAGTACTCAAAGCTTATTAAATTTTCCAAAGCAAAATAAAAACTAGGTGAATCTTCTAGAATACCCAGTAGCTACACCTCTAGTTCCTAAATGCTTGTTTCCTCACCTACACAATCTGGGGTTGGGAGGGGGGGGGGGGTTATTTGGGAGGATTGAGTACGTTCTATTTATGCACAAGTTACATGAAGCAGGGTAATTAGATATGACTATAAATCCAACAGACTGTTAAAAATAACAAATACATATTTCCTAGCTTAAGCTATTTTCCTATTTTAATTTGACTTCCAAAGTAAGACCCTATTGTAAGCATATTAAACGCCTCTGGTGTGTTAATGAGAATGGTCTATGATTTTGAGTTTTTCCAAGAAGTGTGTAGGAGGAAAGAGATATTGCTTTATCAGTGCTGATTCGGGTCTCCTCTTCCACTGAAGACTCTGAAAAATATTCTCCATCCTTTACGGACGCTGCCAGAAACCCCCTTGATGTGAATACCAAGAGCTCTATCTACCATCCCTACACCCTCTTTCCTTTTCAAGCCCCTTCAATTTTCACGCTTCCCCATCTGCTGGATGCTTGTCCTGCATCATATGTGCTTTACCTTATCCACTTCCAATACCTTATGTGTGTTTTATGTTATATGCTTTTCTTCACTGTACTTTTGGTTGAACTTGTCAACGTGAGCAGTAGTTGCAGGTGATCGATATACATGACTGGATTACCTATTTTTACCAAATCTTTGAATCTCTTGCTACATGGGTCTAGCCATTTAAAATTCTGATGGAAGTTCTTTATTATGTTCTTATAGGTCAATGAGTTACTTTTTTATAGAATTTATCCAACGTCAGTCCTGTCGGCGTTTAGAATATTAAATTAGGCCGGGAGAGAGGGGAGGCGTTCAATTTTGCTTGAGAATGAATGGTGTTTGATATTTTGGAGGTAAAAGAACATCTGGTCTCTATGGAATGGCTCTTTTTTTGCTTCATGTATAGGAAATGGACTGACATTGCTTACCTTTATTTTAAATTACTTTCAGTTAGGTTTGGTCACTTTTTGAGTTAGAATGTGCAGGGGCGGAATACTAAAATAGCATGTTTAATTGAGTTTTCTTGTTGTTTATTTACTTTTGTAACATTGTCAATTTTTCTGCTTAAATTGTCTTGTTTATTAAGCTCTCAACAATATCTTGGAAGAAGAGTAGAGTGGGTACCCCCTTGTTTCCTCCCCCATTCTTAGCAAAAAATTCAGGCTTTGCACTGCTGCCATCTTGTAAAAGTGACTGGATGGGCAGGTTACAATGTGCTTGTAATCTATATAGGTTGGGGTCCTTATTATAAATTTCTGTCAGTGATCTATTTGGGTCTTGCTGATTTGTTTATTTTTCTAAAATCATCAAGTTTCTTCATGCTTTGAGTTTTATTTTTTTATTTAATTTTGACACTTTTGCATGTTATGTGATACCTTTTCTTTTGGCCTTTAATGTAAAGGTTTATTTGCACATTTGTTGGTGAAAGCTCTCCGTGCTAATTTTTTTTATTTTCCTTGATGTGTGCTCACTTTGGATGCAGGATATGCTCACATTTAATTATCCACACAAATTCTTGATATTTTGCATTGTTAGCTAATTGAGAGAAAAAAGATGCACTACTTGTTTTATTGATTACTTCGCTTATAATAGTTGGTTAATGAAATATTTTTAAACCTTTGCAGTTAGCACAGATTATGAAAAGACAACCGATATGTCTATTTTACCAAATTTTGAGAACAGTGAATTACAATTTGGAGCACCTCGTCAAAGAAAAAACATCTGCGACCCCCTTGGTGATACTGAAGCCATAAGGAGCCTATTAAACAACCCTATTGAAGTGCAAACTTCACTGGCCCCCTCACCAATAATCAGAGCACTTTGAGAGTCCTACAGCAGTGTCATATCTTAGCAAAAATTTCACATCGGACGGCATCATCAGTGCTATTTCAGTCACCGAGAATATTAGGCTTCTTTATGCAGCCATGTAAGATGTTTTGGCCATGACATTTGGTCAAATTGACTATTGTAGTCCCAGCATTTTGAAAGGTATAATAGCTTCTTGACCAATTTATTTGTTGTTATTGATTGATATAACCCTTGGGTGGAAAAGAGGAGATGCTTTGGCTGCTGGAAGTAGAAAAGCTAGGATTGCAGCCTTCATGGATTGCGGACATTCTTATCTCTTGTGTGTGTTCAGTCATTTTTTCGATTGATCTGTTTTTGCCTTCAAATTCATTTGGAATTCCCGTCTACCCCATTGGGGCTTCGGTCTCATGCCTAAGCTTGGACTGGGTCGGGTCCTCTAAGGACAAGGGCCTCAATCTAGGTCCCGACATGACCAATGTCGAGCTAAAGCCCTACCCGTTAGTTGTGGTAGATCGGCTAGGCCTTTTGCTGCCTCTAAACTTAAGAATGAACAAGTTGATAGTTGTGAGTTATGAACTTCAATGAACCTAAAAAGAAAACTTGCTTCACACTTTTTATTTTTTTCAAAATGTAGAAACTTAACTTTCACTCAAAACGTGAAAACTCAACTTGTAGCTTTTAAACTTTAGTAGTCCGTAAGGCAAAGGCTAGTTTGCAAAAGTAAGGCTAAGAGAAGGTTAAGGTTAAGGTTAAAGTTAAGGTTAAGGTTAAGGTTAAGGTTAAGGTTAAGGTTAAGGTTAAGGTAGAGGTTGAAACTAAGGCTAAGAAAGTTAATGTGGAGGCTAACGAGGTTAAGATTAAAACTAAGAAGGCTAAAATGGAGGCTAAAGCTGCTAAGGCGGAGGTCAAGGTTTAGTCGAAGGTTGAGGTTAAAGAGGCTAAGACTAAGGCTATAAAGAGACTTTGACTAAAGTTAAAGTTAATGTTAAGGTTAAGACTAAGGCAAAGGCTAAAGCTAAGGTACAAGCTAAGGAAAAGGTTAAAGCGGAAGCTAAGGCTAAGGCCAAAAAGGCTACAGCTACAGCTAAAGCTAACGGCTAAGGCAGAGGTTAAGGCTAAGGTGTATATTAAGAAGGCTAAGGCTAAAGTAAAAGTTAAGGCTAAGGTTATAGCTAAGGCGGAGGTTAAGGCTAAAACTAAAGCTATGGCTAAGGAAACTAAGGCAGAGGTAAAAATTAATGCTAAGGAGGTTAAGGCTAAGGTTATAATGCCCTGTTTTTCTAACTATGACTTACTTGAGGGGTTAGTATTAATTATAGAATTTTGATAAGATTTAGGGGTTTTAAGGGATGAAATAACCTTATGTGGATAGAGCCCGAGAAAATAAGTGTAACAAAATGAAGAATGTGCATGTGGTTCACCCATAGCTCTTATCCATAAATAAAAAATAACCATTTAGTTTTTGGGTGAGTTTTTCTATCTGTTTAAGTCCGATTTCACCCGTTTAAGAGACATTATTAGCCGAGGGTTCTCTACGCAATCGAAGGGTTTATTCATCGAGTTACCGATTCTAAAGGGGGGAAACGGCCCTGGGTAAAAGGAGGCTTTATTTATTGCCCTTTGATTCAAAGAGAGAGAAGCGACTTAAACTAAGGATTATGTCCTCCGCTGGAAGTAAGGGGAGGTTATGTCTGCCGCCTTCGGTCATGTAGAGATAGAAATACCCGGGGTAAGGGGAGGTTCTATCTGCCTCCTTTAGCCGCAAAAAGAGAGATATGTTTATGGGTAAGAGGAGGTTCTGTTCATTGCTTTTGGGCACAAAGAACGAAAAAAACCCTTAAAAAGGGGAAGATTTATCTGTCGCCTTTGGGCGCAATGAGAGATGTTCCAGGTAAGGGGATGTTATGTCAACCGCCTTTGGTGGGAAATGGAGAAATGTTTTAAAGCAAGAATAAGTTTTACCCAATGTTTTCGGACTAAAAGGGGAGGATGCTTGAAGGAAGAAGAAACTTCGAATGCCGCTACTTCCGAAACTTTAGGGGAGTATGTATTTCTGACTTTTTGACTTTAATGCATGTTTAAACAAATGCATGTGTTGCGCATCTTAAGTAGTTAACTTAAGATGTTGAATGATCTAGTCTGCATGTGTTTTGCTTTGATCTAAATTGCTTTGATATGCTTTGCTCTAATTTGATTTAATATATTCTGATATGCTTTGTTATGATCTCATATATTTTGATTTGTTGTACTCTACTTTTCTCTGTGAAAGAAAGATATGTTTAACTCTGATGATTTATTAGCTTTCATCGGACTCCAATAATTTATTAGATTCTTTGTAACTCCGAATGATTGATTGGATTATAAGTATTATGACTTATATAATTTTTCATTGTCTCATGCATGTATTAGTTGTTAGGCAGAATTACATTGAGATATTTTATTAGAATAACATCATAGATATTATGTAATATGTATGTAGACAACTAACGTTAAAACAATGTTGGCCCAATTTAAATTAGTTATAAATATAGGTTTGTTTTAGTTAGTGCGCGCAACAAAACGTTGAAGCTTTGTAGAGTGCAAAGGAATGTTATAGCTCTCAAACACAGAAGATGCTCCTGAAATAAATTTTTTTGACAGCGACAAATTTCAAACATGGAGTCGGGCCAGGCTGTCTATTATTAGGGTGCCAGAAGCTCGGGGCATAAGAAAGGCTAAGGTTATGGCTATGGCGGAAGCTAAGGCTAAAGCGGAGGTTACGAAGGTTAAGGCTGAGGAGGCTAAGGCTAAGATGGTATACCCCATTTTTTTTATCAAGACTAACCTAAGGGGTTAGTATTAATTATAGATTTTTTGATAATATTTATGGGGTTTAAGGGATGAAATCCTTGTGTGTGGATAAAACTCGAACAAATGAGCATAACTAATAAAAGAACGCGCAAAGTGGAGGTCAAGAGTAAAAGTTATAACTTCGGGAAGTGTGCCACATGGGTAAGAGGCTAAGGTCAATGCGAAGGCTAAGACGAAGGCTAAGGCGGAGGCTAAATGTAAGGCTAAGCTAAGACAAAGGCTAAAGAAATGGAAAACAAGAAGGCTAAAGTGAAGGCTAAGGTTAAGGTAGAGTCTAAGGCTAAGGCGAAGGAGAAAACAAAGGCTAAAGTGGAGGCTAAGGTGAAATCTAAGGCTAAGGCTAGGGTAGAGGTAGACGTTAAGGAGGCTAAGGCAGAGCCAAAGGCCAAGGTTAAGGGTAAGGCAGAGGCTTAGGCTTAAGCTGAGTTTGAGGCTAAGGCTAAAGCTAAGGTTAAGGAGGCTAAAGCTAAGACAGTAACGCCCAATTTTTTTATTATATGTAACCTGAGGTGTTAGTATTAATTATAAGTTTTTGGATAAAATTTACGAGGTTTTAAGATGAAATCCTCGTGTTTGTTAGAGCTCAAAGTTATAAGCGTAATGAATAGAAGATCGCAAGAAACGAAGGTTGGGAGCAAAAGTTAATACATTGGGAAGCATGCTACATAGGCGGGATCACTCAAAAAGTGCGATATAACTTATCCATGTGAGATTTAATTTCATAGGTCTCATCAATATCGTCCAATGGTACCAAGAATGTGTGATTCTAACTTTAGGGTAGTAGTTATTGCATTTTGAAATTTGGAATGAAAAAAAATAAAAAATAAGAAAAAATTCAAAATTGATAATGCAGACTCTTATGTCAGGCATCTGCATAAGTCGTGCCTTGTGGCATAGGGCCTTCGTCATCGAGGGTCGTTTGTTCGTACAAGAGGTGTTCTTAGTTAATTCGAGAATGCTCTACATAATGGAAGAGTATTCCCTCGAGTTGTCGAGTCCAGAGGGGGAAACATCCGAGGGCAAGAGAAGGTTATGTCCATCTCCCTCGGAGCCAAAGAGAGAGAAGCGGCCCAGAGTAGGTGGTTCCGTCCTCCGCTGGCAGGCCCCAGAGATAGAGAGAGAGATTTTCGGGTAAGGAGAGGTTATTTCTCCGCCTTCAGGCACAAAGAGAGAGAGAGAGAGAGAGAGAGAGAAACATCCTAGGTAAGGGGGAGGCCATGTTTGCCGCCTTCACATGTATAGAGAGAGAGACCCCATATAAAGGGAGGTTTTTTCTGCCGCCTTCGAGCGCAAAAAGAGATATATCTCTCCGGGAAGGAGAGGTTTAGTCCATCGCCTTCGAGCACAAAGAGCAAGAAAAGCCCTGAAAAAGGGAAGGATGTGTCTGTCGCCTTTGGATGTAATGAGAGAAATGCCTTGGGTAAGGGGAGGTTTTGTTAGCCACTTTTGGGCAGGAAAGGGAGAAATATTTCGAATAAAGAGGAGGCTCTACCTGCCATTTTTGGACCCAAAAGGGAGGACGTTTTGAAGGAAGGAGCAACTCTAAATTATGTTGCTTCTGAAAACCTAAGGGGAGCAAGCATTTTTGACTTTCCCATTCTAATGCATGTTTAAATAAATGCATGTGCTTTGACCTAATCTGTTCTAAGTTACTTTGCTTTTCTTTGATCTAATTTGTTCTAATATGCTCTATTTTGATATAATCTATTTTAATATACTCGTATATGCTATGCTATGCTATGCTTTATGAAAGAAAGAGATGTCTGAATTTGACAGTTTATTAGCTTCCATTTAACTCCAATGATTTTTTTAGCTTCCATCTGACTTCGAATGATTTATCGGATTATAAATATTATGACATGATTTTATGTTGTTTAATGTATGTATTAGCTATTAAGTAGAACTACGTTGGGATCTGATCGTATTGAAATAACATCATAAATGTTATCCAATATGTACGTAGGCAACCAACATTATAACAATGTTGGCCCGATCCAAATACTTTATAAATAGAGGTTTGTTATGGTTAGCTCACGCAGCAAAGCGTTGAAGCTTCGTATTGCGCAAAGGAATGCTACAATTATCACACAGAGAAGATGCTCTTGGAAGTTTTTTTTTTTACTTTGACACTTTCCGAACCCCCAAGTTGGGCAAGTTCATCAATTATTAGGGCTCCCAAGGCTCAGGGTGTAATAAAGGCTAAGGCTATGGTAGAGGCTAGGGCTAAGGCGGAGGTAAAAGTGAAGGCTAAGTAGGCTAAAGCTAAGGTGGAGGATAAGGAGGCTAAATCTAATGTAGAAGTTAAGGCTAAAGCTAAGGTAGAGACTAGGGATAAGGCTAAGTCTAATACTGAAGCAAAGGTGGAAGCTACAGAGGCTAATGCAGAGGCTAAGACTAAAGCTAAGGTTGTAACGCCTCGTTTTTTCGATTAAGACTAACCAGAGAGGTTAGTATTAAGTATAGATTTTTGGATAAAATTTAGGAGTTTTAAGGGATGAAATCCCCGTGTGTAGATAGAACTTGAAGAAACAAGCATAGCGAATATAAGAACGCATGAGATAGGGGTTAGAAGCAAAAGTTGTAACCTCAGAAAGTGTGCCATATGGGCGAGATCCACTTTAAAAGTGTAGGATAACACAAACATGTGGGTCTAATTTCAGATGGCTCATTTATACGAGTCCAATGGTACTAGTAACGTGTTATTTAGACTTCGAGGTAGGAAGTTATCATGTTTGGAAGTTTGGAATGGAAAAAGATTAAAAAATTAAAGATCGAAGCACCTCACGGCGCGGGGCATGTGTCATCATGAGCAGTCCATGCGTATTTGGGATGGGGCCTTCTTTACGTGTGTCAGCTCTTGCGTGATGCATGGATGGCTTGTGAGAGCCGCACACTCATCATCAGCGTATGTTAGGTGGTTTGCAGCGACTCTTCTCTATAAATAAAGTAGAGTTCAATTTTCGGGGGTGTTTTTCTACCTCTTTTGAGTCTGATTTTGCCCGTTCAAAAGGTGTTCCTAATTTATTCGAGAGTGCTTTAGAGAATGAAAAGGCTTATTCATCGAGTTGGCAACTCTAGAGGGGGGAAATGTCCCTAGTAACAGGAAGCTTTGTCTGTTGCCCTTAGGCCTAAATAGACAGAAGGAGCTAGGAGTAGGAGGTACCATCCTCCATAACTAGTCATAGAGAGAGAGACACAAAAGTCCCCCCGATAAGGGGAGGTTATATCTGCCGCCTTCGTGCGGAAAGAGAGAAAAATATCTAAGGTAAGAGGGAGGTTTTATCTGCCGCCTTTGGGCGTGTAGAGATAGAAACTCCTAAGTAAGGAGAGGTTATGTTCTCCTTCGGGCACAAAAAGATATATATGTCTCCATGTAAGGGGAGCAACTCCGAATGTTGTTGCTTCTAGAAACCTCGGGGGAGTAAGCTTTTCTAACTTTGTGATTTTAATGCATTTTAAATAAATGAATGTGCAGCTTAAGTAGTTAACTTAAGATGTTAAATGAGATATATGTTTTACTTTGTTCTAATATGCTCTAACCTACTTTGGTCTAATTTGATCTTATCTGATATGTTCTGATATGCTCTGTTATGATCTATTGTGATATGCTCTGTTGTGCTCTGTGAAAGAAAAAGATGTCTGACTCTGATGATTTATTAACTTTTTGTTAACTCTGCTGATTTCTTAGCTTTTGTCTGACTTAGATGATTTATTAGATTATGTCTGACTCTTAATTATTTATCGAATTCTAAGTATTATGATATATGATTTTCTGCTATCTAATATATGTATTACCTATTAGGCAAAATTATGTTGGGATTCGATTGTATTGAAATAACTTTGTAAATGGTATCCAATACACATGTAGGCAATTAATATTACAGCAATGTTGGCTTGATCTAAATTAGTTATAAATATAAGTTTATTCTAGGTAGCACGTGTAGCGAAGCGTTGAAGCTTCATAGTGAGCAAAGGAATGTTATAGTTCTCGCACATAGAAGATGCTTTTAGAAGAAAAAAATTTGCTCCTACATTTTTTGACCCCTGAGTTGGGCTAAACTGTCTATTATTAGGCTGCCCGGGGCTCGGAGTGTGATATAGGCTAAGGCGGAGGCAAAGGATAAGGCTTAGGCTTAGGAAGAGGCTAAAGCGGAGGTTAAGGCTCTTGCTAAGGCTAAGGCGGAGCCTAAGGCTAAGACTAAGGATAAGGAGGCTAAGGTAGATGCTAAGGAAAAGGCTAATAATTTGTTTAAGGCGTAGGTGGAGGCTAAGGAGGCGGAGACGAAGGCTAAGGCTTAGGTTAAAGCGGAGGCTATGGCTAAGGTGAAGGCTAAATAGGTTAAGGCTAAAGCGGAGGTTTAGGAGGCTAAGGCTAAGGCAGAGGGTAATGAGGTTAAGGCTAAGGCGAAGGCTAAGGTGTAGACTGAAGATGTTAAGGCTAAGGCAAAGGAGGCTAAAGCTAATGAGGCTAAGGCTAAGGCTAAAGCGGAAGCTAAGGCTGTTAAGGCTAACGCTAAGGCTAAGCTGGAAGTTAAGGTTAAGGCTAATGAAGCTAAGGCGTAGGCTAAGGATGCTAAGGCTAAAGCTAAGATGGCTAAGGCTAAGGTGGAGGCTAATACTAAGGCTAAGGCTATGACAAAAGATAATGAGGTTAAGGCTAAGGCTAAGGCTAATGAGGCTAAAGCTAAAGTGGAGGCTAAGGCTAAAGTGGAGGTTAAGGCTAAGGCTAATGAGGCTAAGGCATAGGCTAAGGATGTTAAGGCTAAGGTTAAGGCTAAGGCGGAGGCTAAGGATGTTAAGGCTAAGGTAGAGGCTAAGGCTAATGAGGCTGAGGCATAGGCTAAGGATGCTAAGGCTAAGGCTAAGGCTAAGGAGGAGGTTATGGCTAGTGATGCCACTCGGGTCGGGTAAATGGTAAACCCGACCCGACCCTAATGGGTCGGGTTTGGTTTTTAAAAATAACCCTAATGGGTCGGGTCGGGTTTTAGTGATCCAACCCGACCCGACCCGACCCGAATATAAATATAAATATAAAATTTATATTTTTTATATATTTTTTAATATTATTTTTTAAAAAAATTGAAAAAAATAATAAAAATATAAAAAATATATTTTTTTAATCTATTCGGGTCAAACGGGTCGGGTTCGGGTTCGGGTCACAACTTTGTGATGTGGGTTCGGGTTCGGGTTTGGCAAAACCCGACCCGAACCCAACCTGGTGGCATCACTAGTTATGGCCATGGCGAAGGATAATGAGGTTAAGGCTAAAGCGGAAGCTAAGGCGTAGGCTAAGGATGTTTAGGCTACAGCTAAGAATGCTAAGGCTAAGGTGGAGGCTAATGCTAAGGTGGAGGCTAAGGTTATGGCGAAGGATAATGAGGCTAAGACTAAAGCGGAGGCTAAGGATGTTAAGGCTAATGAGGCTAAAGTGTATGCTAAGGATGCTAAGGCTAAGAAGACTAAGGCTAAGGTGGAGGATAATGCTAATGGGAGGCTAAGACTAAGGTTAAGGCTAAGGCATAGGCATAGGCTAAGGATGCTGAGGTTAAGGCATAAGCTAAGGTAGATGTTAAGGCGGAGACTAAGGATGCTAAGGCGGAGGCTAAAGATGCTAAGGCGGAGGCTAAAGATGCTAAGGCGTAGGCTATGGATGTTAAGGCGTAGGTTAAGAATTTTAAGGCTAAGGCTAATGAGGCTAAGGCTAATGAGGTTAAGGCGTGGGCTAAGGATGCTAAGGCTAAGGCTAAGAAGGCTAAGGCTAAGGTGGAGGCTAATGCTAAGGTGGAGGCTATGGCTATGGCAAAGAATAATGAGATTAAGGCTAAGGCGGAGGCTAAGGAAGCTAGGGCGTAGGCTAAGGCTGCTAAGGCTAAGGCTAAAAAGGCTAAGGCTAAGGTAGAGGTCAATGCTAAGGTGGAGGTTAAGGCTATGGCGAAATATAATGAGGCTAAGGTTAAGGCGGAGGCTAAAGCTAATGAGGCTAAAGTGTATGCTAAGGATGTTAAGGCTAAGGCTAAGGCGGAGGCTAATGCTAAGGGGAGGCTAAGATTAAGGCTAAGGCTAATGAGGCTAAGGCATAGGCTAAGGATGTTAAGGTTAAGGCTAAAGTGGAGGCTAAGGCGGAGGCTAAGGATGTTAAGGCTAAGGTGGAGGCTAAGGCTAATGAGGCTAAGGCATAGGCTAAGGATGCTAAGGCTAAGGCTAAGAAGGCTAAGGCTAAGGTGGAGGCTAATGTTAAGGTGAAGGTTATAGCTATGGTAAAGGATAATGAGGTTAAGGCTAAGGCAGAGGTTAAGGAAGTTAAGGCTAAGGCTAAGGATGTTAAGGCTAAGGCTAAGAAGGCTAAGGCTAAGGCTATAACGAAGGATAATGAAGCTAAAGCTAATATAGAGGCTAAGGAAGCTAAGGCTAAGGTTAATGAGGCTAAAACGTAGGCTAAAGATAATAAGGCTAAGGCTAATGAGGCTAAAGTGTAGGCTAAAGATGTTAAAACTAAGGCTAAGGTGAAGGCTAATGCTAAGGTGGAGGCTAAGGCTATGGGGAGGCTAAGATTAAGGCTAAGACTAAGGCATAGGCTAAGGAGGCTAAAGATGTTAAGGCTAAGGTGGAGGCTAAGGCGGATGTTAAGGCTAAGGTGGAGGCTAAGGCTAATGAGGGTAAGTCATGGGCTAAAGATGCTAAGGCTAAGGCTAAAGAAGAGGCTATGGCCATGGCGAAGAATAATGAGGTTAAGGCTAAAGCAAAGGCTAAAGAAGCTAAGGCGTAAGCTAAGGATGCTAAAGCTAAGGCTAAGAAGGCTAAGGCTAAGGTGGAGGCTAAGAAAATGACGAAGGATAATGAGGCTAAGGTTAAGGCGAAGGCTAAGGATGTTAAGGCTAATGAGGCTAAAGTGTATGCTAAGGATGCTAAGGCTAAGGTGAAGGCTAAGGCTAAGGGGAAGCTAAGACTAAGACTAAGGCTAAAGTAGAGGCTAAGGTTAATGAGGCTAAGGCATAGGCTAAGGATGCTGAGGCTAAGGCTAAGGCAGATACTAAGGATGTTAAGGCGGAGGCTAAGGATGCTAAGGTGTAGGCTATGGATGCTAAGGTGTAGGCTATGGATGCTAAGGCATAGGCTAAGGATTTTAAGGCTAAGGCGTGGGCTAAGGATGCTAAGGCTAAAGCTAAGGTGGAGACTATGGCTATGGCGAAGGATAATGAGGTTAAGGCTAAGAAAGCTAAGGCGTAGGCTAAGGCTAAGGTAGAAGCTAATGCTAAGGTGGAGGTTAAGGCTAAGGCGAAGGATAATGAGGCTAAGGATAATGAGGCTAAAGTGTATGCTAAGGATGTTAAGGCTAAGGCTAAAAAGGCTAAAGCTAAGGTGGAGGCTAATGTGTATGCTAAGGATGTTAATTGAGTATCAATGATATAGGTCGGGTCCTAGATGTAGAAATAGAAGAAAGCGGACTCCCTTCTCCATCGAATCAAATGAGAATACACTTAATTTCATCTCTTTATTAAAATGGAAGGACTCCTAAGAATCTATCTACATTCAATAGGACGGGAAAAGAAATTATATGGAAAATGAAATAGATATCTATAGATTGATATAAATAGATCTATCTATATTCTATTTACTATTAATATTCCAAGAATATATGCACAATTGTTTCTTAAATCAACAAAAAAGACTCTCAATAAATACATTTGCAATATGAAAGCCAAAATGCCACTTTGGTACAAAAAATTAAAGGTACATGGGTTTTTCTGCATGGTTTAGGAGTATGAGAAGTGGAACATTCTGTCAAAAAAGATAGAGACTTACCTTCCGCAGCAAGTATTCACCTTGATCATGTTGCAGTCGCTCCTTCGGACATGCCTACTTCAGGAATTGAAGGGTGGTGGATGCCCATTCGGAACATTTCCTATTCGTAGAACTCGAAAAGAAGAACTCATCAAAGCCAAGCATCTCTTCAATCAACGTAGCTGTGAACCTTTTTTCTCTGAACAAATAAATCATAGTAGTGGTTCCGAAATTGTAAGTAAATTTGTCACTTTTAAGAACTATGCTTCTTATTTCTACCACTATATAGTGATATTATATGATACGCAAAATTGTCTTCAGTTAGTCTTGAAGGGTGTTAATGGTGACAACTATTACAGGACAAGGGCATCCTTAAATATATGGGCCAATCAATTGGAACTTGAGTATCTCACGACATAGCTAATGTTGACAATTCGCCGAATGGAATAGATGCAAGATGGATGGTAAGTAAACCATCTTCCTTTTGAGGAGCACAAATTTTTATTGAGTGTAAATTCATGCATGGGCAGTTAGTTAATTAAACATTGATACTATTCTTAATTTTATAATTTTTTACAAGTAGAAATCAGAGATTGTTTGGAATTAATTTCTGTGAGTAGAACCCCATCTCAACTGTGACAACAAATTCATTAAAGATAAAAATATGGTAAAATATGTTATAGGCACATGACTTATTTCTAGGATCTTCCAAAGCCAATTAAACATTGTTGGAAATCATTTTTCCTCTCATCTTTATCATGATTTGTTAGGAATATTCTTATCAACTAAGTTTCCTTATAAAAATACAAGTGCATTCTGATTATATAATGCTCTATGCCATGTTGAGACTTGCATGATTTATATTGTTCTATCAAATTATTTAGGTAAGTCCTAGCTTATTTGGTGATACCTGATCCCGATTATATGTTTATTGGACTGGAAGCTAAAATCTCCACTTTGAATAAGTTTTGTCTGCAAATAGAAAGTTATACCTCAATTTCATAGCAAAATTAAGTTGTACTTTCTCAGTCCTATATTAATTAGCTATATTTTAAAAAATAATAATTTTTATTAAATGGTGAAACTCAAACTTATAATACTCTTTTTAAATATCCAACTCTTAAATTTAATAAAATAAAACTTTTAAAATAGAATATATTTTTTTTAAAATAGAATTATTAATTTAAGACGAAAGGAGTATCATTTTTTCATTCATGTCCACATTGTGATGAAGGTAAAACTACATGATACTTTAACTTGTTCTGCCCGGCCTTTTTACAAAGTAGACACGACGATACCACTGGGTGATACTTTCTGGAACATGTCTGTAGTCAATGGACCACATTTTCATATAACCTTGAAATCTCCAAGTGTATTTTTTATGTATTATTGTTAATTTTTCATAGGTAAGATTCACGCAGCCTGAGACACAATATGACTTAGCCATCGCTTAACTTCCCTAAATCAGTTACTAGTACATATAATCTTAAAATATTAATATAATTCAAGGTATTAGTCTTGTATACCAAAGTGAATTCTCCATGTGCTATTGTGTGAGGCTTCCGTATGTAATTGTGCGGTTGTTGCTTGACACTTGGTCATGGTCACTTTTACGTAGATATAAGTACTTTGGGAACTTGGTGACTATTTGTGGGACGAACTGCAGTTGGCGACTGGCCCAATGAGCTCATGCAGCAAATGAACGAGTTTGATAACCAAATAGCCTGGGCTGGGTCGGTTGTGTCCTGTTATTGCACTACATGCACCACCAGTAGGTAGCAGAATATGGGTGGCATTTAATTTCAGGTAGGCATCATGACATTGTTAACTGAAGAAGGGGGTGATGAAGATGACTGGAGGCAGTCATTTATGGATGAATATTTTTAGTAGGAAATATGAATAATTACTCATGAATGAGTGGACCCCACGTGCTGGCCCCATCCGCCTGTGTGTTGTAAATAAAACCCATCGCTTTTTAAATATAAGATGCACTATAAAGCTTATCAAGATGACATTTGTCGCAATTGCGATTCTCCGAGTTCACACACTCTTTTCCAACTTGATTGCAGGCCCCGAAACAAACACATCAAATCACTCTTCAACACTAATGTATGGCAAGTAAGAGAGATGCAAAGCTAAATAAAATTAGGTATTGAATGACTAAAAAGAGATTGTTGCATAAAATAGTCGATTCATTAACAAAGTATCAAGTAAAATCAAAAGGACCAGATTACTGAATCATAGTAGGGATAACCAGTGCAAATCTTAAATGAGTGTTCATGATTTTTTAACAATTGCAAATGGTTTAGAACCCAAGAAATCCACAAAACCCTTTTCAATTTTGGGACAAGCGAGCTTGATACAAGGTAAGAAAAGTCGAGCAGCTCATCATCCCCCACCATTTACCAGACATAGTTGGTACATATGCAACCACTGCTCACGTTCATACTCACGGTAGTCTCTCCAAAAATTAGCCGCCAAAGTCAGGAAGGCCACCACAATTCCATATTAAGCATAGATTGAATCTATGAGAAGCAGGTAACGACAGCTTAGATTAGAAAGAGTGAATCACCATATTGAAAATTTTCAAATTGAGTGAATCACCAAATTGAAAATTTTGAAATTATTGAGATGTCAATGGAGTTGGTTCTTGGCCGCAGGTATAAGCATTTATATGTCATCCTTCTCACTATAATAAGTTCTAAACCAACTAGAATTATGAAATTCATATTTTTTATGTAGCAACAAGGTTATACTTGTTGGAGAAATTATTTTAATATTTTAAATCCCTTAAATTTTAAATTAATTAAGAGCTTATTTAAAAGAACAATATAAGTATAGAAATTATTGTAATATTTTAGATCTATTGAATTCTAAATTAATGAAGAGCTTCTTTGAAAAGGCAATATCGGCATAGAAATCATTGTGATATTTTTTAAGTCTCTTGAATTCTAAATTAACAAAAGGTTTATTTGAAAATGAAATATAGGCATAGCATGACAAAAATATCCCTCTAAATCATTTTAGAGTTTCTTTAAAACTGTAATATAGGCATAAAAATTATTGTAATATTTTAGATCTCTTCAATTCTAAATTAATTAACAGTTCCTTTCAAAGGGCAATATAGAAAATTAATTAAAAGTTTCTTTAAAAGGGTAACATAGAAAATTAATTAAGAGTTTATTTAAAAGAGTAATATAGACATAACATAGAAAAATCTCCTTCTAAATTAATTAAGAGTTTCTTTGAAAGGGCAATGTAGGCGTGGAAATCGTTGTAATATTTTTTATTTTTATATTCTAAATCAATTAATAATTTATTTGAAAGGGTAATATAGGCATATCATGGCAACCCTCCCCCTCCCTTTAATAATAATGTAGAAGAGGGCAATATATGCATAGAAATTATTATAATATTTTAGATCTCTTCAATTCTAAATTAATTAAGAGTTTATTTAAAGGGGTAATATAAGCATAGAAATTATTAAATTATTTTAAGTCTCTTAAATTATTAATTTGAAAGGGTAATATGGGTATAGCTTTTCACTTTTATAATAGTATAGATATACATATACATATACATATAGATTTCATTCTAAATTAATTAAGAGTTTTATTGAAAGAATAATATAGGCATAGAAATTATTGTAATATTTAAGTCTCTTTAATTCTTAATTAATTTAAAGTTTCTTTGAAAGGGCATAGCATGACAAAAAATATTTTAAGTCTTTTGAATTCATAATTAATTAAGAGTTTATATAAAAGGGCAATATGGGCATAGAATGGCAAAAAAAATTGCCCCCTTCTCAATTTAATAATAGTATAGATATACATATACATATATTTCCTTCTAAATTAATTAAAAGTCTCTTTGAAAGAGTAATATAGGCACATAAATCATTATAATATTTTAAGTCTCTTGAATTCTTAATTAATTAAGAGTTTCTTTGAAAGGACAATATGGCCATAGCATGACAAAATTTATTTTAAGTCTATTGAATTCTTAATTAATTGAAAGTTCCTTTGAAAGGGCAATATGAGCATAGCATGACAAAAATCTATGCCCCCTTCTCATTTTAATAATAGTATAGATTTATATTGATCTTAGTATTTATCTAACATTCAATGCTCAGTATTATGAAATTATGAGTTCAAAGTCCCCTACTTAGTTGTCCAAGTGAGTTCAGTGACAGGGCACATGACGATAGTAACATTGGTGACAAACCTAGCAAATCAAGGCGTCGCCTTTGCTAATAGATGTCTACCCCATAACAAAAAGATGTCAAAGGTAGCCCACCGGAGTTAGATGGAATACAAAAACCTTCAAACAACAATGCACAAGGGGCGGCCAAGAGCATCCGCAAGGGGGTGCTAGTGGGCATGAAGCACGTGAAGAGCATGCAAGACAAATGACAATCAATAAGTTGACCAAAGGTTGCATTGACCGCCAAAACAACCACAGATGAAGGTCAATGATGGTGGATCTAGATGCCAACATTGAAGATAAAGTGGCTAGGGGGTGTAAGGGTAGGGAGATGAGGAGGAAGAGGACAAGGGTAGAGGTAGTGACAAGATCCAGTCAAATGAGGGGTGGATCTACTGCAAGTGAGTGCATTTTGCATTGTCCCACATCTTGGCTTATAAGACTTTTGGCTGTAAAATGGCTAATGAGGGAGAAAGGGAGATGTTGGGAGGGTGGTCGAACGAAGGCGGCACCAGTTCTATCCTTCGGGGTCCAAAATAGCACAGATAGAGAAAATAAAATGGGCAGGGGGTGGCGGAAGCAAACAAAGGGGGAGAGGGAGTGGGGCTACAACGTTGTAGTAGCTGTGGTGGCCGAATAACGCAAAGCCTAGTAGAGGAGCTAAGGGGTGGCCACATTGCGAGGTAGGGCTAACTCTATAAAATTAGAGTCCTAGGCGAGTCTTAGGGTGGTCTAAATTTTTTACATATACTTGGCCACATAAATTATGCACTTTCTATTTCTCTCCGCAGCCTAAAAGTAGAATATAAAGAAAAAATATTTAGATAACCTTCATTTAAAAAAATAAAACAAATTTTTTATACCAATTGTTTTTCTATAAAAAAAATTATACTAATCGTGTAATTTTTATAGTTTTATACCAATTTCTATATGGTTGAAAGAAATAAAGTATAGAGTTTGAAGCAAATTTTTTGGAAGTTATAGAACTTAATAACTTATAGTTTGTAAAGAAAGAGCACGTGGTCACACCCATTTTGGGGCTATTCTTATAGACAAAATATTAAATGCAAAGAGGTAACATACCACAAATGACTCTCTTGCAACTTTAAAGGCTTTGCATAAGGTCTTTTTCCTTTATGGGGCCTTAAGCAACTACCTAAACTGCCAAAGGCTTAAGCTGGCACTGCTGCGAGGGGGCAGAATATAGAGCTCCAAATGCATGGAGGTCAGGCTAACCCAAGCCACAATCTATTTTATATACTTGTTGTACCTCCAAATTTTGCCTAAAAATTATCCTTTTTGACCAATGCAACATCAATCGTGCCAAAGTTTTTTTTTTTTTTTGCAGTAAAGCTCTCTTCTATACATCAAACGTTTTATATGTGTCAAACTCTTTCGTCATAACTAGGTCCCACCCATGACTCTTAGCACACGAATATCAAGATAAAAAAGATGATAATTATGATAAAATATTTAAATTCTTCAATAAAAAAGGCAAATTAAAAGTCACGAAGCCCTAAAACCAAGGTTCAACTTAAGCCTGATAAATTTCTACAAAATAGGTTGTTTTGTTTTGGTAAGAGTTTTATATGATAGGGGTACCCCAATTTTATAGTTGTAGAACCCGACTTTTAAGTACTTCTACAACTACAAAATCAGCTTTTTTTAAATAAAAAAATATTTAAATTCTTCAATAAAAAAGGCAAATTAAAAATCACGAAGCCCTAAAACCAAGGTTCAACTTAAAGCCTGATAAATTTCTACAAAATTGGTTGTTTTGTTTTGGTAAGAGTTTTTATATGATAGGGGTTCCCCAATTTTATAGTTGTAGAACCCGACTTTTAAGTACTTCTACAACTACAAAATTAGCTTTTTTTAAATAAAAAAAGGTGCATCCAAACGTCCTATAATACTTCTCTAGAGCATGGTTTGCCTTCTGACACTGTATATACTTTCAACGGACAAAACCCCTGCAGATTCACTCCATGCTTGTTTACGCGTCATAGTAAAGAAGCACAAAAGGCACAACAATTACAGACCAAATCTGAATATCTTGATTACAAATGGACACCAAAAAAAATCGAATTTCTAAGAAAATCTTTCAAGAAGCATATACAGCAGACTAATTCTCAGATTTAGAAGAAGAGAAACATGAGTAGAAGAGATGACAATCAAAGAACAAAAGTCGATAAGCAAAGCAACTAGGAGCCATATATGACTAGACAATGAATCCATTTGAACATCCAATGCGACAAACCAACTTTCTCTCAGAGTTGGACCCATCAAAAGAGCTTGTAGGGGGAGGTGGCGTCCATGGGGTGGATGAGGTATGTGAGAACCAAGGCCACCAACATTAGCACGTAGGCGATTCCTTGATCAATTGCAGTCCCTGCACAATTTACGAAAAATGTATTAGATAAAAAACTATGTACAGAAATAAGCTTATGAAGATTGTTTATCTTGCGGTGATCAAACAAGTTTTCACAAGCAAAACCACAGGCACACTGGAAAAACAGAATCTTTTTTCCTCCATTGCAAAAAGGCAAAGCTGTTTTAGATTATCAACAAGAATGAAGGGATATATCTAGTCTCAAAGACGTTAAAGAGTAGAAAATAAAATGCCGAAATTGTCTAATTCGGCAGGTAATTGGTCTAGGAGTACAAAATCCCAACAAGAATCAGCAGCAATTTGACAGCCAACAAAGTGAATTCAATTAGTTACAAGAAGGGAAACATATAAATAAAAGAACAAAAAACATACAGCAAGAGAAATCATTCATATATGAACAATGTTAGAAGCAGATCCATTACCAAGTTCAATCATTAAATCATGCGCAACACTCAAGAAAAGCATGATAAAGTGAACAAATCGAAGTAAGAAACAAGCCGGCAATAAAGGCAACAGCGATGCACAAACCGTATCGCACAAAGAAGTAAACTCACCATCACTCGCAGGCGCCGGAGCCGGAGAGGAGCCCTGCGCCCGAACCGCAGGCAAGGCGATGGCAAAGACGAGGGCCACGACCAGCACCCCCACTCCAACGGGAACCCGAGACACCGCCATTGCTCAGCAAAACCACTCACCCGCTTCCGCTCTCTCTGCTCCGACTCCAACCGGAACCAGAGGAAGAAACCCAGAAGCGAGCAAGCCCGGATCTGAAGAGGCAAAGAAGACGCAGCGAGAGAGAAAGAGCCGAAGTCGCCCAAGTCTGGAGACCAAGTACAGGATGTCTCTTTATACTGCTGCCGTGTGCTCCCATGCAATGTGGTCTTTGTGAGAGGCGTGGCGAGGAAGACGCCGATCCGCTGGACGGCTTTCGGGCCCGCAGCCGGATCCGGAGGGATGCCAACGGGTCCGGCTTCTTAATGCCCGACATCCACCCTTTTTTATTTACTTCGAACAATTAAATTCGGGTCGGGTCGGAGTGCCCGCTTAATGCGACCCGAGTGGAGCGCATCCAGCATCCTCCCATGTGCGGAGCCAGGCTGGCTGGGCTGGCACGCATGGGGACCAGCTGGTCACCAGACCATGATTCCCACAAGTGGACAACTGTCTATTCCTGTGCCTTCCCTACCCCATGTGAATTTACGTAATTACCCCCAGCAGATTTTTTTTGATCTCGGACAACACATACAATTTGAATTCAGTGAATCCGATCGCAAATTTGAATTCAGTGGGCTCCTCCAATTTATGATCCGTCTCTATGAACAGGAAGATTCAATGGTCATGTGGATACCTCATCTTGTGTTCAATATTTGTTTATAAACTATCAATATGTTGCTTTCATCTTGTTTGTATTACTCAGTGGCAGCGGGTTTGAATCTCTCACGCGCCGCCTCTATCAATGCATACTATCAAATCTTGAAGCGACAGCTTTACAATGTCTAGCTCAAGCTGATACATGTAAGATAGAATTCAATTAAATTTCTTCCCTTGTAATATGTTGTATTACTGCCTAAAAGCGTCTCACACCACACGTGGGGTGCACATAAGAGGGGTCAAGTATAATTTACCACATTTTTTGTAAAACAATAGATTATATGAACAAAAACATAGGTTCATCAGAAGTTATGCAGGCTCTTTATATTTTAGAATTCTAAACCGGCGGAAGGTGAACATTTGAGCTCGCCGTTGTGCACGATAAGTATTGTTTAAGGCATCTATTTGACAGTTAATGACAGATGGTTTTTTCTAGTACAAGCCATGACATATGGTTGAGGTGAATTGAAGGGTGTTCTATTCCAAATAAGATCGACAGTTGGAGCATTCGGCTTAAAGAAAGGTACTCTTGCCGTCCCTTGTCAAATTCAAGTTTCTGCCTGTACCGGTTTGTCAACATGTAAGAGAAGAAGGCCTGGTTCGTAAAAAAGGGGTCGAACTTCGCAGATTCAACAGTCAGCATCAAGTTCTTCCACACCCAAATTGACCGCTTGCTGAGATTCTCTTGCCAAATTATGGCAGATAATTAAGGCAACGGGCATGCACCTATGCAGGGAAGACGACGCTTCACCATACAGTGGTCAAACTGACAATGTACTGAGAGGATGCCCGCTTCAAATAATTAGACCACAAGAAGCATACAAAACACATAAGTTTACACATCACAACCGCCCCGTAAACATATTTGTACCATAGGTACAGAGACACAACATAATTAATGACAAGACGCTGTTGACTAGCCCAAATAACAAATCAAATTCGTCTGGAAATATTTGAGCCTTGTAAACATGCAGGCCAAGTAAGAAAGAATATTAGCCACATTAGAAAAGGACAATGACCTCTAGTCGCTGCCCACATATTTCCACTATTTACATTATACAGTCGAAAGACAATCATAGAAACCGGAAACTTAAACATGATGAGGCTTCTAATTGTACAATTAAAACTTCTTTAGCAGCCCCTTTCCGACCTATCATTCAGGAGTCACGATAGCACGAAGAAGTTTTTTTCAGGAAAAAAGAAAGCTAAGTGCTATCTAAAAGAACCCGACCATGAACATAGCATAAAACAAGATTTATGTCCCCTGCAGACAAGGCTTGGTATAGACTGCAGCAGATATATTATGCACAACTCTTATTTAGCCAACCACACTCACACCTTCCAGCAATATCATGTAACGAAACTGTAAATGCTTTCACCTAGTAAAAAAAAATATAATGTCAAGCCACCATTACAATATATATAAAAAACATTGTCACCACAACGCATAACTATTCACATCACAAATTCATCACGTTAAAAATACACTCAATTTTTCTCTCTATTTTAGAAATATGTTTTGAAATTATGTATTTCAAAATATTCAAATTCCATCTTTGAAATATTTAAATGTACTTACATGAATATTCTCTTTGAAATCCTTTGCATACCTTGGAGTACAAAATCCACTTATAACTTAAGAGAACACTTATCATAGTACACTTAATACTCTTGTAAAGCACATTCAAAATCCACTCTACTAAGGTCCTTAAATGTTTAAACACCAAATTTGCCTCACAACATAACACCAGGCAAATGACAGGTCCAACCAGGCACACTAGTCCACTGGTTCCATTCGTCCACTAATCTAATGCAAATATGAATATAGCCTTTTTTAATTTACCAATACTCCTCTCATGTTGGATAGCTTATGGGTAGGGCCAACTCCGATAAGGCATATCTGGCAAGTAGCAATTCTATCTAAAATCCACTTGCACGCATGGTTTGCAATTTCACAAGATCTCGCATCTCACGTGAAAAATGAGAGTCGACACACAAGAGGGATGGTTTTTACTCCATCTCGGCAAGATCTTAATTGTCTTGATGATCTCAGCAAAAAGAACAAGAACAAAGAACTATATTAATAGTAGTATTCATATTAGTGATGAGTGATGACCCTACTCTCATAAGGCATATTTGGCAAGTAGCAATCCAATCTGAAACCCACTAGCACTCATGGTTTGTAGTCTCATAAGATCTCGTATCTCGCATGAAATATGAGAATCAACATTTTTTTACCCAATCTCAGCAAAATCACAATGATCTTTATGAGATATCAGCCAAACGAACAAGAATGAAGAACAATATCAATATTAGCATTCATATCAATGATTGTTTTATTCGTGCTTCTAGATATAAATAAATGCATCTTCAAAATACATGTGAAATTTTTTAATCTGACAATAGAGATCATTTACCTGCTTTCTCTAAGGCCTCTTTAGATAGACCACGACAAGACCAAGATCCAAATTGCAAACCTTAAACTACCAAAAGGATTCTTTAAAAGTCCAAATACCTTTTAGAACTCTGCAATTTCTATTGGGATTATTAAACCAAACCAATATTTTCTTCATATAGAATTTCACTAGATGAATCGCATTGGTTTCAAATCGATCATAGATACATCTACTTTATGATTGATATAGAAATTTAGCAGTTCACAATATCACAAACATGTATATAGGAAAAGACAAATTAAAGAAGGCAGAATAATCATAGGTAGGTCTACTTTATGGGAAGTATATTGGAGAATTTTGGCCATTTATTTAGATCCCTTGCGTTTAGCTAAGAACATGTTCAAAGCAATTTTTAATAAATAAACAAATGGTCAAGGGTAAAGCGAGTCATTTGGCAAGTTGTAAATTGAGATGCAAAGAGGAATTTTACAATTGGCAGAAGTTATACACTTGAGGGAAGTTGAAGTAAGTTTCTCAAATATACAAATCGAGTAGAAGAGGAAATTATGCAGCAGCCTAAACTTACAAGCCTTTATGATTAGTGGAAAGCTATATGAGGAGTCCTAAGAATTACAAAACAAGCTGATTGCATTGGCATACCAAATTCAAGTTGCATTAGGATTAAAAGGTGGCTGGATTTAGGAGATTTGGTAATTGGTTAAACAAAAAAAGTAAACTCATGGCAGGTTATTTAAGGAAAATGATATTCATACTCCACTTTTTCTACATCAAAAGCCTACTCCACCTCTGATTGGATAGGGAAAAGTGAATCTTCGTGTTGTCAGATGTGACTCACCTTCTTTATCCAATCAAAGGTTGGAGTAGGCTTTTGGTGTAGAAAAAGTTGAGTAGGAATATCAACTTCTATTATTTAAAGCAAGTCCACTTCGTGTGGCTGCTGAAACCAATGAAGACTTATGCAAAAACATGGAGACTTATTTGAAGCAACTTCAACAGGTTTAACTATGAAGAATATGTTCCCCATTAGTCTACTATTTTATTAGTAGTTTTTATATTATTAAACTTTGTTGACATATTTCAATCCATCTATTCCAAATATCTTTTAATTTCTTCAAAATTTGAGCTGGCTTGTCATCATATAGTTTTTTTCCTTGAACAAGATATAGCTTTATTTATTATCTTGTGCCCAGTTGGATGTTCAACATGGTTCAGACTTCAAATGGCTGTGTATTAGCAATTGAAGAATTAGAGGCTTGAATGCTCTGTGTGAGAAGATTTTACATCGGTGAGTAGCTAAAAAAAAATATCAAGAGTACAAAAATGAAAATTATGAGAGCGCCATTTCAAGAAACACCGATATTGATCACTAACAATGAGAATTTATGTTGAACATGTGCATTTCGCATGTGCATTTTGACTGGTATAATTAAAGTTCCATCAGTTCCAAAGAAAATTTTCATGTAACTTACTTGGTCCTCACAAAGCAAGTTTTGGATCCAATGTGCCAGTTAAACTGCCTTCCCCAGTCAGGGCTTGACTAGGGTCCTGTACAAAAAATAAGTCATTTAGATTGAATGGCATTGAAAGATGAACAAGGTTGGCATTCCGTTCTATAATACCTCCATCCCCCATTTAATATAATCTGGTGATTCGCATGCCTTGTACTCATCAACCAAACTCTCTATGATCTCCCGAGATTCATCAAACTCAGAGAGATCATTATCCTGAAAGAAAAAAGTTAATAGAATTAAAAAAACTGTGAGAATGGAAGAACGTATACCCATTGAAGGGGCAATTGCTTACTGCAAATGTAGGGAACTTCCGGTAGTTGTCCAAGAAAGCCTGTTTTTTTCTTAGCTTCTCATACTGACTCAAGCACCTACTGAAGAGATGCCGAATGCTAGTATGACTTGCCAACATTAAACCACTAACCTGCCAAAAAGTATAGCAGAACCAATGAACCAAGTTTCAAGATAATTGCAGGTAGAATAAAACTTATACCGATGACAAAAAGTATTTGAGTAGTAATCTTACTCTATGTGCAGTCTGAACATATGGGGATTTCCTAGACAATGCCACCTGGCAAAAAAGGAAGGAAATAGATCGACAACAACCGAAAGAGACAATCAACTAAATTTGATCAAATTAACTGGCTATAAGACCTGAATGCTTGCAGGGCCCCATTCAATGAAATTCACAAGCTTCCTTTCACGTATTCTCTGTAAGCTTTCATGCACCTGTTTTGCAAATACACAAAATAAGCCACAAATAAATAAATTTAAGCTCGTGATAGAGTAACTTATACACAAAATACGACCCACATACAGCCAAAAATAATGCACAACAGTAGTGCATGGCATCCAAGAAACCCACAACTTTAAGCAATAAATTAAAAGTAAATATCTAATCAAGAAAGGGATAAGAAAATGACAATTGAAAATTGCACCTCAACAATTTTATTCATGCATAAAGGTGGAAAAGTAAAGAACAAAGAAAACTACATATAATTTCCTTGTGGGCTGATGGTTACAAATTAATGTTGTGCTTGACTCGGACTTACAGAAATAGTTTTAAAATCAGTATTATATGTAAGTAAATCAAATTAAGGTTAACCAGCACTTCCATCTAAGTAGTAGAATGCATCAAAGCTTGGCATTTTTCTTACTCCTAGTCTATGCTACTCTAAAAGGATGCTGATTAAATAAATTTCAGCCGAAAATACACTAACGCAGTTTTTCATTCCAATAACCTAAACAAGGTTAAACATTAATTCTTGACACAAAAATAAAGCTGCAAATGTAGCTGAGCAGTGTAAAATACATCATGTATCACAGTCATTATAGATGCACAACAGATGCTAAAGACGAAATCATAATTTACCTGAGTAGGGTCAACTTCTCCTTGAATGATGTTTAATATGGATATGTACTTTGCTTGACTTGCTTCTTTTGTCCGAGCATACGAGGAGACCATAATATTCTTAGACTGCAAAGCATCTCATTATCAAAACGCTCATTCAAAGCATTGAATCACAATTCATTCAAAGAACAAAAATCTTGCCTGTAGAAGTCTTCTCATAACATCCAGTACAGTTGTTTTTCTAATCACATTTGCCTGAAAGAAACAGAGGAAACAAGATCAAAACAACTGTAAATCTTATACAGACCAGCAATAGTGGATTAGGGCCTAGCTATGTACTACAATTTGTCATTTATATTTCATGAAGTATATGTAGGCAAGGAAACGACATTGTGAAAGGCTAACCTGACGCTCCACAGTCAGGGGTGTATAGCCGGTCATAAGAAAATGGCACCTAGGTGTTGGAATCAAAGAAGCAAGAAGCCCCACCAAGTCGTTATTCATGTATCCGGGGTAGCGCAATGTAGTTGTGCTAGCAGACATCACAGTGGAGACCAAAGAATTTGTCTGAGAAAAGCTAGGATTGGAAAGGTGGAGGCGCTCTACAGCTATCCTGTTTAGTGCAGTATTGTCGAGAACAACAACACAATCAGCATTTAGAGTAAGCCTCTTAAGAGTCAGTAGCGAATTATATGGCTGAACCACTACATCACTAGTCTCCATCTGATTTGGGAAAACACTGTATGTTTGAACAAGCTTTTTGCTGTAGCGGTCATTCAAGGTCTCCAATAAATAGGAACCCATCCCTGCACAACAGCAAGAAGGGATCAAACAAGGGAATCACTAGTCAAGTATCTGACCTAAATTTGAACAAGCATAGAAAGAGGAATTAGACCCTTTCTCATATACTGCCTTCACTTCACAAAGTCAGTAAGAATAGCCTTAGTCATAATCTTGCAATCCATGTGCATATACAATGTTGAGTCCAAAATTTGTAGACCAATAGGGGAGGACTGCATCATATTTTTTTTTTTATTATTAGGGGATGCGTTATTTTTAATGGGCACAGATGGAAAGGTTGTTCAAACTTAAATGGGCTGTAAAAATGGTGAGTCATAATATATACTTTAAACTAGATCTGCATTCACACATTACCAGCAAAAACTCTTTAAACATATAACTGACACTTATATGTATGCCAGCTGGTGCAGCAGCAAGAATATGATAGCTACATTATTTTAGGAGTCAAAATCTTTCAGTAGGCCATTCATTAACTCAAAGCTCTGGAAATGTGTCCACTCAATGAGGAACAATAGAAACTTTTCCAGAATGAATGACTTCAAGAAAAAAGGTTCACAGAAAGATATTTATCAAACTGGGAGGGGAGCAGGAAGGATATTAGATAACTAAGTTTCCCAAAAGCTCAAGCTGTTAGGAAACAAATTATCAACATATTCTTTATATTCTAATGCTACCCCTCACATGCAAACATCTATCACACTTTGCACGTGAACACATAAGGGGCACATAACCGCATCCAGTGGGACTAGAACCCAAGACCATGCAGAACCTGGAGTTTTAATACCATACCAGATAACCTAGTTTCCCAAAAGCTCAAGATGTTAGGAAACGGATCATTAATATATTCACTTTATATTCTAAAAAAGGGGAAGGAATGTGATGCACAGACCTGAGCCTGTTCCTCCGGCTATTGAATGACACAGAACAAAACCCTCAAGGCTGTCACTTCCGTCTGCTTCTCTATCAACCATGTCCATTAAATCCTCTTCAACTTGTTGTCCCTGGTAAAGAAACAAAAGTCAGATAACTTGCTTTTGAAGTCTCAGTTTTGCTGGCCATTACAAAATCCTAGGTGGGAAAAATGTGGCTAACGAAATCTCAATCCGACTAAAATCAGCAAATCACATACAAAATGAAAGGAAATAAAGTGCCTTTCTATGGCAGAAACTGCTTGAACCGAACTTGTTCTTACAAAGATATAGAAAATTGGCAACATGAAAAGCAAGACAACTAACCTGGTGATATCCACTAGCCCAGTTATTACCAGCACCGCCTCCATGATCCGAGACGTATATGTTCTCATGATTATACAGGTTCCGATATTCGCTGTTTTGAATCCCATTAATCACCCTTGGCTCCAAATCCATGAGAAGGGCACGCGGTATGTAATGCTGGTCATCCGCTTGATAGAAGAACACATCCTTTCTGTCGCCCCCCTGCACCATCATCCGTTACGCATTTAAGAAACATGTAATTTGGAAGATAAAAACTCATACTTTTCCATACAAATCACGCGATGAAGCTGAAAAGGCAGCGATGGACCAAACAATCACCAAAATTAACCAAAATGTAGTAACATATGAACAAACCACAGAGGAAACCGAATTCATCAACATAAAATGGGAAGAAAAATATTTATTTCCAGAAAAGAAAGACTGGAACTCAAGAAACAGACCTGAGTAGCGAAGTCCTCGAGGATGCCGTCTTTGCTGATGCCGTGCTCCAGACAGAGCTGCTTCCAGAACTCCATCCCGATCTGGTTCCCGCATTGCCCCACCTGCAGCGTTATGATCTCCCTCGGCATCTCCCTTCTCACTCTGTCTCCCTGAGCTCGATCGACGCCGTCTGGGTTCCGATTTGCTTCAGTGCCTCCCCGACCGATTCCAATTTTGGATTTCAAAAAAAGGAGCGCGGGACCTCTTCTTTTTCATTTCCATGGGTAGGGTTGAAACTTCAATAGCCGGCCCTTCCCGCCCGTAAAAATGCGAATTAGGACTGTTTTTAGGTTTGGTCTTAGGGTTCAGCTAGCTTCAACTCCGGTATGAAAAATATTATTTAAATTCTTTTATGATCTTATTTATAAGGACGAAGAAAATAAAAATATAATATATTTTATTTAAGTTTACAAGATTCTAAGTTTAAGACTTTAAGTGGTTATAATTAGTTGAAAATTACTCACCTAACGGTATAGGAAAAATTAAAAAATTATTTTTAAAAAATTATTTTTAAAAATAGTAAAGAAAGAAATACAATGCCCAAAATAGTGTTCATCCCTCCCATGTAGGTGCCAGTATGCGCAACTTAAAAAAAAAAAAAGCTCATTTAGCTTCACCCCTAGTATAAAAAAAAATTAATCTTATTTATAGGGATAAAAAAATAAAAATATAATATATTTTATTAAATTTTAGAAAATTCTAAGTTTAAGTCGTTATAACTAGTTATGAAATACCTACTAAAAGTCGGAAAAATTAAATAAATAATTTTTAAAAAATAATTTTTAAAATAGTAAAAAAAGAAATACAATGCCCAAAATAGTGTTCATTTCTGCTATGTTGGTGCCAGCATGCGCAGCTTTTTTAAAAAAAGCTCATTCAGCTTCATCCCTAGTATAAAATATATTATTTTATTTTTTTAATCTTATTTATAGGGATGAAGAAAATAAAAAGGCAGTATATTTTATTAAAGTTTAAAAGATTCTAAGTTTAAGTCGTTGTAATTAATTGTGAAATACCCACCTAAAAGCATAGAGAAAATTAAATAAATATTATTAAAACATAATTTTTAAAATAGTGTAAAAAAATACAATGCCCAAAATAGTGTTCATCCTTGCCATGTAGGTGCAGCTTTTTAAAAAAAATTAGTAGCTTCATTCTTTAAGAAGACAAAATTGTTAGTTACATTTTCTTTTTTCAAATAAATTAGAGTTTGGTCATTTGGAATGACGAAACTATTCATTTAGGTTTCTTCGTTCTAAATGGCAAAACTCGAGTTTCTTTATTCTACATCTTCCCTCTTCTCTCTTCCCTCGTGCTTCTTATATGCATGCATGCACATCTCTGACATGGGTTTGGCGAAGCCGACAACTAGGAGGTGATTCTGCATTGACTGCCTCCTGTTGTCAAGGACATAGTGCTACTGCTCTTTGAGATGGGCCTTGGTCACCTTCGACCTTAGCTTGGATAATCCCAACACCTTTGCAAGGAGGATCCACCGCATGTTAAAACTAAGTTTCACTTGCATAGCGGTGTTCACCCCCATTGTAGCATTTTGTTCTTCTCAACCCAAGGAGGAACCCGCCCTTTCGTTAGAGAAAACCTTACCCTTTTGGACAGAAAACTTTGCCTTTTTAAATAGCAAATTGATTCATTCAAATCCCCGATACAACTAATTCAAAAAACTACAAAATATCATGCCTAATTACGGTTAAACATATTTTAGCAAACCATTTTCATGATATATGTAATATGTTTAAAAGCATGCAAACATAAGCATTTATACCAATAAATAATTCTATCGTGCATAAGACATGGTTCATATGTAGATAATATAGTTATGTAAAAATAAGTGCATGCAAACAGAAGTGGTCATGTTCATAAATGATCTAAAGTTGACAAAATATAGTTCATGCATAAATAACATTGTATGTGTGCAAGCATTTATACTTCATCATGATAGTACTCTACTAGTAACATGTAAGAGACATAATAAAACCATCAAAATATGGCTTAAAAATAAGCATATAAGTCATTTTGCACTCAGGTGATCAATCAACCTCAAGGGTGATTGTAAGATCCCTAAATCCTATACTAATTTATTTATATAATATTGTGTGGTTTAGTGTTAAATTTGGTCAATTTTGACTATTTTTTAATTTAAGGTGATTAACCATGGTTTTAATCAATAATTTCTTTATTTAGATGGGTTTTTTGTTAAAATAAGTCAATTCAAATTTTTTTTTGGAATTTTTTACTATTTTTTTGAAATAGTTAGGGCCAGGTCCTGCCATGGGCCCCATGTTCATAAATTGGGATGATGGGTCCCAAAGACCCTAACAACATCTTATGATAATAATTGAAGGTTTCAAAATTTTTAGACTTCATTTTGGGCTTAAAATAAACAATTTTCCCATTTTTAGTGTTAAATTTTATTTGTACCCTACATTCTTATTAGGTCTACCCCAATACCTGCTATAAATAAAAAGACACAACCTCATTTACATTTAGGAAGGACTAGAATCTGGAGCTTAGGAGGCCCTAATCCCCATTTTCAAAGAAGGAAAAGTAATTAAGGTAAAGATTAACTTAATTTTTCACTAATTACCTAGGGTTTCTCATAAACTTTCTAAATCTCATCTTTTGTCGAGGATTAATCTTGAATTTTACCCTTAAAGCTTCTGATTTTGACCCCTATTTCAAACCTCTATGGAAGGAATTTCGTTTTTGAACTAAATAAACCCTAGATCTACAAGTTTTCAAGTGATTTAGGCATTATTAAGCAGATTTATACAAGTATTAACAAAAACCTATTGTGGGTAAGATTTTGAAGGAGTTGGAGCATCAATTTCAAGTCAAGAAACATACTGAAAGTAAGAGATTTATCCTAAAATAGGTATGTGTTTCCATATTTGAGTTTTGGTAAAGCTTTAAGTGGGTTTGCATGAAGATGAACTTTAATGGCGGATTAAGAAAAAGTCAATCTTTCTTGCAACTTCTTTGTGTTTTTGTTGATAAATGGCTAGATTTACTGTTTCCTAGGCTTAGATTTCATTATGATGATGTTTGAGAGTTGGATTTGAAGGTTTAAGTACCATTTCCTATGATTATGATGAGTAATTTATGCTAAGAAGAGCTACTTGAAGGGTATGAATTTGATGTTGGAAGGTATGATAAATGTTTAGATATTATGTGGATTACATATTATTCGATTAAACATGTCGTGCTTTCTTATCCTAAATCCATGGAGGAGTGATTCTTCATATTTTAATTATGATTCCAGCAAGTTTACAACATGATAATGGATTTGTATATCTTCACATATTATGATTAAATTATAGGTGAATGATGGTGCCAAGTCTAGCTTAAAATGTAGTGATAAATATGCTTACTTAAGTCTACTGTGAGGTTACATTTGACTCAAATTGTGTTTTTTGATAGTTTTTACCTATGATTTTAGTAAGAAGCCATGATTTAGTTTCAACAAACATGTGTGTAATATGTTGATGGGTTGTTCACAATGCATGTCCACATGCTTAGGATTGAATGATACTACCATGTACACACACATGTGGGGGGTAATTATGGTGAATGTTGACCCTTAAGACTAGAAAAGATGCATGTGTGGTTGGTGGGAGCATGTTTTATAAATTAGACTTCATGTAGTCAATGCTCATGTGTGTACCATATTGCATACATCATGAGATGGATTTACAAATGAGATTTTATTGAGATTAACCGTAGTTGATCAATTGGATGCAATTGTGTGATATTACTTGTTGGGTTAATCGATCGAAGGCTTATTAATTTGGTTTTTTATTGCAAAGTACGGGGTTTTACGTCCCTTAAGGACGAGTTTTTCTCCCCGGGTTGAGAAGAGCGGCAATGCTATAAGGAGATAAAACTATTGAAACTATATGGACCTTGAGAATCCAGGCTAGTGTAGCCAAGTGCACCAGCTTACTAAAGGATAGTCTTCCCTGTTAGGGAATTTACCCAAACTGCGTAATTCCTTTAGACTTTTCAATCGGTGATTGTATGGAGTAAGCAGAGAGTACTTAAGCTTTAGCCGATTAATTAGGGTTGATTTATCGATATGAATGGTTGTGATAGTGTGTTAGAGACACTTTACAAGCAGAATAAATGTTTATAGATAGGCATGAGTATGTATGGTGTGCTAGAGACACTCTTTATGCACGATGGATGTTTATGTTATAATATAATTATTCATGCAATGAATAGTGTGTTTGAGATAATTTCAGGCAGGATAATTACTTATGGGTAAGTATGGTTAAAAATTCGGAAAGTAATCAGAAATGAGATAATATATGACATGTTAATATGATAGACTGTGTAGAATGTCATAGTTGTTTCCCAATTCATCATTTCAACATTAGAAACATTGATGAGTTTTATACTCACCCCGTTTTCTCTATGTTTTCTATTTTGGCGCTACATGGTATGACATGCAGATGATCAGGTCCCTCTTTGTGAGGCGTATGTAAATGGTGATTGGGTATAGGCATGGAAGCCTAGAGATCTTGTAATATTTTATGACTATTTTTGTTGTTTTACTAGAACTCCATGTTTAGTTTACTTTGTCCCGTACTCTATTAGTCGTTGTTGTGGCTTAGACTTGTTTTCAAATGTTATGACTTAAGCCATAATTGTCAGCTTTGTGTACTAAGTTGTGGGTTAAAACTTAAGGACTATTTTAGAGTTGTTGTCCTTTTATTTCTACTTACTTCTCTTACACAAAGATAAAGTGGTGAGTAACTCCATGTGTGTGCTACCCGTAATTTAATAACTTGTCACCCCCATGTGCTTCGATCGTCCCTTGGACAGAGTTTGGCTCAAGTTGAGCGGGTGGCGGGGCGTGACAGTGATTAATTAGGAACACATAAGTGGCAAACAACTAACCGGCTCAATAGGGTGATCGTTCAATCTTTGTAAACAGAAGACCATTCCTTTAGTGATCGATTGACGCTCAAGGGTGATCAATCAATCATGCCCAAAAACACGAAAAATAACTTTTTCTTTTTGGAAAAGTCAGTCCGATCTTCAATCAAAACCTCATAAATCTTCAAATAAACATCATATTTGCTATAGATATGATAAATTTAGCATAACTCATGTATATTCATGTCAAAACATCATCAAAATACATATTCTAGAAGCTCTAAGCTCACACATTCAACATACTTCAAGAATATGATTCAACATAGACAATCAATTGTGTTAATACAAATTTTTTTTTACCAACTCATCAACTAGGGCTGAATATTTTTCAAACCTAATACAAAGTGGCGTCCAAGTTATTCACCATTCAACGTAGAGCATTGGTGGGCCCAAATTTATATTTTCCCCTATGTTGCATGCATCGATGACCACCTCGAGGACGAGGTGGAGTAGAAACGTTGTAGAATGTTATGACCCATCTTAGGGGTAGGGTCCCGCATTTATAATCCATTAGAATTAGGATTTAATTATTGTTAATAAGAGTAATTTAGTATAATTATGACTTTATTCTTATTAGGCTTAGGATAATATTAGAAGTCCATTTCAATTAGGAGTTTTAGTAGCATTAGGTTTACAAGGCTTAATTACCTATACATATATAGTGGATATGCCCTATTTGATGAATTCAAAAATCAGAATCAAGTCAGTTTAATTTATTTTATATTTTAATTATTATTTTATATTTTTATCTTTATTTTATTTTATATAGATATCAATCTACAACAGGCTTTTCTAGTGCCGACCAGTCATAGTTACAAAAGGGCTGGTGAGTGGGCATAACGAGTAGAAATTCCCTCTTGTACCAATGATGTAGACAAATCTATCTAGTCCACGAAGTTAAGAGAGAAAAGAAACGAAAATAGGGAGATGTGACTACTGTTGGAATTAACTTTTTCTTAATGAATATCTTATGTGTACAACATTTATAGAGAAGATGTAAACTAATCTTAATTAAATAAGGAAATTATTTTTAATGTAATTCTAATTAAATGAGACTACTAACTACTAATAGATGTGGGGACCAATTCGAAATTAGGAAACTAGAGTAAATTCGTAACACTTCCATTAAATACAAGGACAGTAAGTAGTAACCACAAAAAAATGCACCAACATAAGTTTTCGCATATCATATGAGTGTCAGAATTAAATCTGTTATACATTCATTGATATTGAGTCACAATAAACAATATATTGGGGCAAACAAAAGCAACTAAGAAATGAGAAATTTTCTTTTGATCTAATCTACTAAATGCAGCACATAACTTTATCAGCAATTTCTATCAGAAGTTGCAGAAACAAAACATACAGCACTTGCAATTTAACACCAACCGCAATCCAGTTGGAAATTACAAATTACGAAAGGGAACCAAAATCATTCATTACCTCCCAATTAACTTCTCGTTTTTCTTTTGTCCGTCCTTCTGAGCTTCCTTTTTTATCTAACGCAGAACCATGATTATGCATTTCAAGTCATGACATTCATGAATCGAGCCAAATCAGAACAACGTAAATGCTAATGAACAGTCAACCATCAAATCACCAAATAAATTTTCAGTTCACAGAGATATCATGTTTAAGGGAAGAGTTTTTTATGCTCCTCGTGACAATGAACATTAAAAATGCTAGGCTCATCATTAGACTGAGCACAAAAACGCTTCCTAGCGCAAGTCATAGCTGAATGATTTAACTCCCCAATTTTTTGAAGCATTTAGACAAATGCAAGACCAAAAAGGGCCCAAAGATATGACGAACAGTCCAATCATAAGATACACTTGATTCGTTCCAAATTTCACGGTTCATCGGAGCAAAAGAGTAAGCATCACAACAATGTCACCAGTAACAAACGAAGTACCCAAAAGCAATAAATATTTGAGTAAAAATTTATGGGTATTTTGTAATCATGCAAACGTATCACAAAAACCCGAGAAAAACAAGTCCTGCCTGCATTCGAGGCAAGCAGTCGACGAGGGCGGCAGTCTCGGCCAAGGACAGACCCTTCCGGGAGGCCTCGAAGGCAGCTTCGCGTTCTTTTCCCTGGATGCCGAGTCGACGGCGTCCTCGCCGGTGAAGCTTCCGGCTTCGACCGATGGCAGAGAGATGGAGAAAGAAAGGACTAAAGCAAATCGGACGGAACCATAAGTACCGTTCAGTCAGGACTCAGGAGACGGATTTCACTTTGACTCGTTGATTGGTGGGACTCAACAGTCCTATCTGGTCACGAATAAGAGTCCGTAAAGATTAGTCTTCGGATTTATGTCTATACTAAGTATACAAAGTATATATATATATACGATATGATCTATCAATTACTCCTTCCAAACTCCTGCTACAGGCCAATAAAGACTGCTAATTGGCGTTTTCTCTGCTTTGCTTCGACTGAGATTAAGGTGCTTAATGCTACATATATTTGTTGATGTTCTTCTAATTACTTTAGCTGCAATTTTTCCTTAAACTGTTTCTCTCCATAATTAAGCAAAGAGACAAAGATTAGTTTTTTTTTGTGTGTAACAAATATTAGTTTTGTAAGCATGCACTTCCTACGTCCATATTCTGTAATTAGCTCGCCCCATTACTTCAATTCCTGCGTGGCATGCAACGTGATTATTTCACGTGATCGATCATGGAGTAGAAAGATATTTAGAGGCACCCACATGGGCCAAAAATGAGCTCCCTTGCAGGTGTAGTGAAAACTGGTTACAGCCGATTACCTCCACAAGTGTACTGGCTACAACCGGTTTTTATAGTCACTACATTAAGGGGTTTATTTTAGGATCATTGCAAGTGTGCACATTTAAAAATTTTCACACAGAGTAAGTTCAACTCAAATTATGTGCTGAGTGGATCAGTGGGAATATCATCGATTATTCAATATGAGAATAAGTGAAATTTCCTTAACCTGATCTCTTGTCATGAGATTGTGCTACGATGTAAAACTATGATTTAATGGAAGTTTCACTTGATTTTCCGCCCTGCATAATATCCAATAGAGTGGACCTGATGATGTGGGCCTAATTCAAAATTGGGTTGTAGGCAGGTCCCTAAACCACAACTAGAATGTACGCCTAAATTCTGGACAATTTGACGATCAAGGCATGGATTATAAGTTTCTTACAAAGCTTAAATTGGACTACCGAATTACTCTTCCATCCATCTAGCCATAAAATTAATTTAACTTGTTTTTAATTTAATAATAAGGATCATCAAATACATACCTATGGCAGCTACAACCAACATAAAGAGTGTGATTACATCTAAAAACACTACTTCCCCCCTCCCCATATGTATAAACTTGGATCATCACTCATTAGCTGCTGTGTGCAGGAGCAAGGATGCTAAGTGCAATCAAGAGCAAGAGAATGTTGGCAGTTGCCGCTGCCCTCACCTTCTTCTACCTTATCCCCACAGTCTTGTCTCAAGCAGCAGTGACACTGAATGTACAAGATAAACATGTACTCACCTCCTCTTCCCAGCATCTCTTTAGCTTTCCCTCAGCCCTTTCTTCCTTAACTGTTTACTGGCATTTCTCAACTTTGAATAGTAATGAAGTTCATTAATTAGCATTTCTCAATTATGAATATAATTTTACTAAGTTCTATTCCATATTGTTTTTATATTGATTTATATTCCATATTTTGAAATATTGAGTTTTAACTATTTTACATTTTAATGAACTTATTAGTATATACAAAATATATAACAAAAAGCATAATACCAATCAACTGGTTTCTTGAGTTACCTGGCCCTAACTTTATTTGCACTACTTTCTGTTCAAGAAACATTTTATGTTCGAATGTGTAGGAAGATTATTATTAGCTACTTTGTAAATACAACAGACTTGATATTCAGGAATATAAATCAAATGATTTTTGTGAACGCAGGTGGTAATTGACAACGGCATTTTGCAACTTACCTTGTCCAATCCTGAAGGCTACATCAGTGGAATTAGCTACAATGGAATTGACAACTTATTAGAACACCGTTATAAAGAATCTAATCGAGGGTGAACATTAAACTCAACTCTCAAAAACAACATATTTATTGTTTGCTAATTAATAATAGAAAGCTTTATTTCAATGGAACCTTTAAATTTGCAAATATATGTTGATCGAATAGTAGCTAACTTTTGCTTATGTTCGTTAAGGAAAATGATATTTTTGCACCATAATATCTACGTCAAACCCTACTTTAGACTTAAAATGGATTGAGAAAAGTATATCCCCTTATTGTCAGGTGAGACACTTTTCTCTGCACAATCAAAAACCAACAGCTGGAGTAAGGTTTTGATTTAGAAAAAGTGAAGTAGAAATATCAACTTCTCTTATAAAATTGGGACCCAAATCAGTGACTTTCACAACTGATTTAGTCGTCTCAGATGTAGGTCATACTTTCAGCTAGCTCTTTTTCTCAATATATCTAAGCTACTTTACTTTGTATTCCTACTCAAAAGCTTAATTAATTATAATGTTAGATGATTTTCATACAATTCATAGTCAAGTATAAACTTAATTGAAAATTGATGCTAACAATTTTTACCAACATAATTCCACCTATAGGTACTGGGATTTGGTTTGGCATGATACTACAAGTTCTAAAATAAATAAGCCTTTTGATGTGTAAGCTTTCCTATTACGATTTTATTTTTTTTCTGTATTTTTTCCTTTTGACTGTTGTACTTTCAATTTATTCAGATTTTATTATAACAACAGAAAATCCTAACTTCGATTTTTATTTATTTCCAAAGGATACAAGGAAAGAGCTTTAGCGTAATTACCCAAGAAGATAACCGTGTGGAGGTCTCCTTCGCCACATCGTGGGATTCTGACCTTCAAGGCACTTCTGTTCCCTTGAACATAGATAAGAGGTAATTTTGACTTGAATTAGTTGGCCTAAATGACTTAAGTATATAGAATTAACATCATTCTTTACTTCATTACTGAAATACAGAATCTTAAACAATAATATGCAGGTTCGTTGTGTTGCGTAATTCATCGGGCTTCTACACATATGCCATCTACGAACACTTGGACAACTGGCCCGGTTTCAACCTAGTGGAGACCAGGATTGCTTTCAAGCTTCGACAGGACATGTAAGCATCAATTCTTTCTTGCAATATGGTGATTGTTCTCATACTTTGTTATTGTTTACGTTGAAATTGTTGTTATTAGCGCCATATTTATTGATTTCAAGTTTAGTATATTATTATTGATTTCAAATCTTTCGTGTGAATTTACAGAATTTTTTTCAATAAATGGGAATCAATATTATTTGGTATTCTATTTTTAACTAACGTTTCTGAATTAGCATTTGTTTCCTCTCATTCTAACAACATAAGCATAACTGCAGCTTTCAGCACATGGCTGTGACTGATACAAGACAACGAGTCATGCCCGTGATACAGGACCGCAATCCACCGCGAGGCGAAGCATTAGACTACCCTGAAGCAGTTTTACTTGTTGATCCAACAAATCCTGATCTCAAAGGAGAGGTAACACTTTGTTTCATTATTGGATTATGTACTACATTCACAACGGGTAGTACTATCACAGGAGCAGCCAATTGGTTTAAACTTAATTAATGTTGCAAATGTGCATAGGTGGATGACAAGTACCAATACTCAATTGACAATAAGGACAACAAAGTGCATGGTTGGATGTCAACAAATCCTCCAACCGGTTTTTGGCAGATCACACCAAGTGATGAGTTCCGGACTGGTGGCCCGATGAAGCAGAGCCTCACTTCTCATGCCTATCCTATATCTCTGGCTGTAACTCTCTTCAATTCCCACACACTTTCTCTCTATCTAGAATAGAGCGCGATTCAAATATTCTTTGTTGCTGAAAACTTGGAACCTTTTTCCTTTTTTATGAAAAGAAAACTTGTACAATAACAATTTACCTTTATTAAAAAATATACTCTTGTCCTAAATTAATAGTTGCAATATTTGACAAAGAAGTTTGTTCTATATATAATAATACCTTCATCTTGTTCAATTTGATTGAGTACTTAATTAAAATAAGCTTATTTTTCCATCTCATAAATGTTAATTTCACTATTTAGTAAAAACTACTATTTATATCAAATATAACTATTAATATGGGAATGAGAAAGTATTCATCTAGCCGCATGGAGGTGGGCTTAATGTTTCTAAAAGAAGGTTATTGGAAGGGAAGAAAATGTTACAACTGCTTGGTCCCGTAATCACACCAGGATGAAGGTGTAAGACCTCTATATGGTGGGGAGAGTTTTTGGTCATCCGACTCGGTGTATGTCAGGATATCATTCACAAAGAATGAGTCGATTAAATTGATGGCGCACATGTTAGTGCATGTTAGCTCATGTGTTCTAAAACATTAGTTGTTCTAAAACATTACTTGTGTTAATATGCACTAGTGCTACATGTACCGTCAAGGGAAGATATCCTAGTGAACACCGTACAAGCAGACCTAAAGCTTTTCCATCATGACGAGTGTGTGCGACAATTTTTCCTAGGCGCAAGTGTATATAGCATTACTCTTATTGAAAATATAATAGTAGCCAAGACTAAGATTGAGCAGGGAATATAGATATTTGATTGAGACTGAAACTTCAAAACTCCATATTGTTTCAATGGGAGGTAAAATACTTCAATACAGCAAAAAAAAAGTTAGATCCTTCAATATACGTGTTTATAATGTATGCATGTGGCCAATGTATGACAAAATGCGTATACACATATGCATGTGTTCATGTGTGCGCATACATGCTTTCTTTTATCATTTGACATTAGTACACAATATAGAGAAAATCATATTCCATTTGCTAATACTCTTGAAGATGCCAATATTTGAATGATTCAATCTTCAATCACATTTCTTTACCATGCACATTTTTTTTTTCCTAAATCCTTTACAATGCTCTTGTGCTAAATTTAAAAGTGCTGCAGTTTTATGCTATTTATTAAGCGATGGGTAAATTAAAATAGGAATCATTTGTATATTAGAGTGTAGCTGTAGAATAATAGGAAGTCAGTACGCTAGTATTGATTTATCTTCTTTTTCTAATCAGTTGTTCGTCAGTGGTCATTACGCTGGAGGTGATCTGGTGCCAAAAATAGATGATAATGAGCACTGGAAGAAAATCTTTGGCCCTATTTTCATCTACCTGAACTCTGGAGGAGATACCAAGTCTCTATGGGAAAATGCAAAGTTGCAGGTATCAATCTAATCAAAATCTAATATGATCTTTTTTCAAATACCTAGTTACCTAGTTATACAAATGCAAACTGTATACAAGCTAGTCCCTATTATATAAAATTTGAGGGCATGCTCTCACCTATTTAAAAAGAAGCACTTCAATATTTACATGATAAATGATATAAATACGTTCATGCCAAATAATAATATAGGGTTAAAATCATACCATAATAAAAAATTGGACATCTTGTTTGCATTATGTCACTATGTTTTTGGGTTTGTCAAATGTAGATGTCATCAGAAGTTCAAAAATGGCCATATGACTTTCCAGCATCAACAGATTTCCCCAAAGCCAATCAAAGAGGAACAGTCAATGGCCGGCTACTTGTGAATGACCGGTACCTAAAATTAGAGGATCGTGTGCTAATTCTGCATTAATGTCTTATCAAAATGAAGTCATTGGACATTTTATTTTGCTCCTCAGGTATGCTAACAATACACCTGCAAAAGCTGCTTATGTTGGTTTAGCCTTACCTGGAGATGTTGGATCATGGCAAAGAGAGTGCAAGGTTATTTAGGCTTCCTGACGTGTTTTTTTTTAATGTAAAAAATGAAGGATAATTTTTTTTAGAATTTTAGAAATGACCTGCATGCATATTTGTTTTCAGGATTACCAATTTTGGACTCAAACAGATAGCAGTGGTAACTTCACAATTAACAATATCAGGCCGGGAACTTATAATCTTTATGCCTGGGTCCCTGGGTTTATTGGAGACTATAAATATGACGAAACCATCTCTATTACAGAAGGTAAGCGCATAGTTCCACCTAGATTTCTTAGAAGAGTATCAGATGATATTTATATTAAGGTACATATAGACACCATGTGTGTATTGGTGAGCTGATTAAGTACACACTTCCTCAACCTCCGGTTGAGTAAACCCATAGTCGGCCACGGACCTTTACCCAGTGCATATAATGGGTAGGCCTTGTCTACACGGAGGGAGGGATTGGCAGTGCAATAGGGTGTTCTAAAAGACCCGTTGGTCTACCCTTTTAGTTGGGGAAGAGTTTTTTATGCTCTTTGTTCATCATGAGCTGAGCATAAAGAACGCCTGTGAAGTGTTTATTTTTGAGATCGATGATACATACGCTAGCGCATGTTAGTGTAACTAATATTTAAGCTAACATGTGTCAACATGTGTGCCATTAATCTAAAATATAGATACTTCATAGACATTTCTTACGTTCGGCTTATTGTCAGAGCGGAACATAAAAAATGCTTCCTGTGATTGGGTCTTGGATGCGGCTTGTTATATAAAAAAACACGAGACATAGCGAAGGAGGCTTATATGGTATATTCCAACTATTGGGGTGGAAGGTCAATCATGCAAGTCCCTCCAACCCCACTTTACTCTTCCATGTAGATAAAAGAGGAGACACATAGAAAATGACATTTTATTTTAACTCTGGACATAAAGTCATGTCTTTGCTTATTTGAATCTTTTTTTTTTGTTAGCATGCTTATTTGTATCTTCTCATCATGTCCTTGATAACTTCAGGAAGTGTTACAACATTGGGAGATCAGGTATATGCACCACCACGAAATGGACCCACATTATGGGAAATAGGTGTACCTGATCGTACAGCAGCTGAATTTTATGTACCAGATCCTGATCCTAAATACATCAATAAACTTTACCTAAATATTGACAGGTAAGGGCGTATTTGTTGATAATCCCCTAAATATGCAGCTGAGTGATCTCCTTTTATTTATTTCATTCTTTACAATTATTGTTAATATTATCTATTTACAAACAGGTTTCGGCAATATGGACTATGGGAAAGGTATTCTGAGTTATATCCAAATGATGACCTTGTCTACACAATAGGGAAAAGCAACCACACAAAAGATTGGTTTTATGCCCAAGTGACAAGGTACTTCCAAATTACCCTCTTCAGTTTCCAAGTTTTAATTTATTCTCAGCTTATGACATTGCTCTTAATAACAATTATTTGTTGAAATAAGGAACTCCTTGAGCTAATAAAAAAATTATTATTATCTTATGCAAGTTGGGTTTCCTATATTGTTTACCAAGTTCTTTTCTATCGGTATGCAGGCAAGTAGGAAATAATTCATATGTTCCTACCACATGGCAGATAAAATTTAATCTTGATAATGTTGACAATTATGGGACCTATGTGTTGCGAATTGCCATTGCATCTGCTACATTTGCTAATCTACAAGTAAGACATAGTAATATGACCATTCAAACATAGTTACTCCTCTACTTATAGTGTTTTTGGTTGACAAGTTGGATTGTTGCAATTTGTCAGGTTCGGATAAATGACAACGGCACAGGTCGACCACTCTTCAGAACAGGAATGATTGGGAAAGATAACTCCATTGCAAGGCATGGAATTCATGGGTTATATTGGTTGTTTAGTTTTAATATAGATGGTTCCACATTTGTGCAAGGAGAAAACACCATCTTCCTGACTCAAAGTACAGGTTCATCTATGTTCCCTGGAATTATGTACGATTATGTTCGACTAGAAGGCCCAGATGATCAATGACCACGTCTATCTCACCATGCCACATGAAGTATCAAGCACAAATACTACTCAAGAGCGTTGTGATCTAACAAGGAATATTTGGTTATGAATTAATAATGTAAAGGAAGGGGCACTAATGATAGATAGTATAAAGACAATTTTATACATTTAAGGTGGGTTTTTTTTTGGCAGCACATTTAAGGTGGCAATGATGATGCCTTTGTTTAAGATTGGCAGTTTTGTAGTTTTAATGTGTACTCTAATTACTTTTCTCAAAAGAAGAAGATCATTATTTTCATGAAGTAAAATAAGGCTTGAGCCACTACGTGCATCTCAAAAAGTTTATTTGTTATTTAGATTTGATGCTGTATGTAAGACAATTTTATGCCTTTGACGGAATAAATGTTTTGGATAGTTAATTTCAAATTTATGCATATAAAAGAGACGAAATGAATATATTTCATAAAATTATAAATTGACCTAAAGAAGTATTTCTGCAATAGTTTTTACCAGATGACACATTCTTAAAAATATTAATATTGGTGTAAAAAATGTCTAATGATGATGAGGAATTTAGATGGTTAGGGTTTTGGAAAAAATTCCTCAAACACTTTTCACCCAAAAAAAAAAGTTTTTCTGTACAAAACTTCCTCCTAAAAGCTTGTTAGGAAGGACTGCCCTGAAAATCCTGTTGAACAATATATTTTCATCCAAATGTTTTAAAGAAAATTACTTATAAATGTATATGGCAATTTGCAACCACGAATGAATATATATGTATATACTTGAATCCCATTTATATGCGCCGACATATTGTCCGCAGGGATCAGCAGGATACTGTCCCCTTGCCATGGGATGTGAATCCCGTGGCTGACAGACGCCTGTCAACTATTCCCTATATATTCATATACAATATATACACATATAAATTTACATACACATATATGCAAATACAGATATAGATATTGTTTTCATTTCTAAAACTCGAGTGGTTTCCACCATTTGAAGTAGTGGAAGTGGCTCTTGACACTGGAAGCCAAAAGACAGGACTAGGGACATCGAAAGACATTAATATAAGAGAAACTATTGAGTACATCCAGAGTAACCTTGGGAAAATACAGAAACACTCCCACTTCACTCAGGATACTAGGATCATGTAAAGTGGAAGTAAATCCCACCAAGTACATAATAATTTATCTTAATTTGGGTCAACATTGACGAGAGCTTTGAATACAAGGAGCAATTGAGCAAAGCTACATAATCTTTTGCGCCTTTCTACCTCATTGAGAAGGCACAACATTGTAGGTCGATGATTGTATGGCCATTTTCATATTTCAAAAGCCTACTAGATCATCTAAATACTATTGATGAAGAAGTAGGCTTTTGACAAATGAAACTTAACGTCACTGGAGCATTTTTAGAGAGACCACCCTGCCCCACCTTGTCTGGCCTAGATCCAACTGACATTTCCATCACTAGCATGGGGAAATGTACGATGTTCTCATGCTCATTAGCCCAGCAACACAACTGTATATGCTAGATTTTTCCTTGTATGAAGCACATGCTATAGTAGTTGATGTCATTGTGAAAATGACTAAGAATCCTTTAGCTATTTGATTGATGGTTTAATTTGGTAATGTAGCAACCTAACTTTTCAAACGACTTAAAAGTCGAAATCCCATCAATTCGTAAAAAAAATGGGGCTAAGATCAACCGCATACAAAAGAATAATTTTTCATTAATTTACATAATTACAAAATTTATAGAACATGGCTACACATGTTTTAACAAAATCAAAGCAACACAATGTACACAATTAATACATAACAAAAGAACTTGACAAAGTGAATCCAAAACGTAGCTCTTTTGAGTCCTACTAGATATCTTCATTAAAATCACCTCCGTTGTTCAAACCTACAACATTTAGGGTAGGTGAGTATATTTTTACTCAGTATATAGGATTAAATTATACTAACATGATATAACATAAAGCATAATCAAAGATGCATAAAACATTCTTCTAATAATTCATATAATTAATATTCAAAATTCAACTTTAAATAACTCAATATGTCCTTGCCGACAAATAGAATCCAATTTTATTTCTTTTACAAAATTCAGATAAAATAGTTCTTCATAAAATTTGATAAAATCGAATAAATCGTTTATAACTAGAATTTGATAAATAAGTCAAAATCCGATGAATCAGCATTTATAAAATCCGAAAAATAATTCTGAATCAGATAAATCATCATTCACAGAATGCCGACGATATTGAAGCGACATACACCCATGCTCATAAGGCAACGAGATTAGAATAAAAGTGATTTTCCCACAATATCCCATTTTATCGGGGCACTATATGCCTTAATAAGGGGTATCTAGGAGTCATAACTCCGATAGCTTATGAGCTTTATACCAAATAACTACTCTTCAAAATCGATCAAAATTATTTGTAATGCCATTCAAATAATAATAATATTTTAAATATTGTATCACAATGAACTCCTATTTAGAGGAATACAAGATATTATTTTAGCGTTCATCTGGCCCTAATAAATACTCTCTTTTTTAAATAATCTTTATGAAAGAATTTTGAAATCGTATGACCTAGTTGTAGCATGGAATTAGAGTTTAAAGTCATCTACACTTCATTCTTAAATTTGATCAGAGTAACAGTTGGGTGGGTCGGAGCCTTATTTTGTTCCCATGCTTAAGAGTGGAGGGCAAAACCTCCCTTACACTGGGACAAAATCTCTTTCCGGGCTCGGAGGTGGATGGCGGAGCCTCCCCTTGAGCTGGGATGAATTCTCCTTCCGGATAGAAAGTGGCGGACAAAGTCTCCCTTGTACTGAAACACTTATTCCTTCTGGCTTGAAAGTGGCGGACAAAGTCTCCCTTGTACTGAAACGCTTATTCCTTCTGGCCTAAAAGTGGCAAATAAAGCCTCATCTTACCCTAAGTTGTTTCCCCCTTTAGAGTAACTACATCAAAAAATGGTACCCTCTACGAAGTAAAGTACCCTCGAATTAGCTAAGCTCGGTCTTTAAATGGACAAAATTGGTTTAGAAATGGCTTAAAACGGGGTTTTAAAGTTATGAGGACAGGCAAAAACCAGAAGAGAGGAATGGAGGCAAGTGTGAGGTGATTTGGAAACCTCCTCCCCTTTATTAATAATAAATTGGGCTATTAGATGTGTGTCATGTGGTACGCATCTAACAGGCCATGCCACAAGCTAACCCACGGAGGCCGCAAGCATACCTACTATCCTGCTATGTTAAAAGGATAATTTTATTATTACTATTTCCACTTTTGTCCTTATTTTTAAATTGATTTTTAAATTTTAAACTATGATAACTGCCTACCTCAAACTCAGAATCATGTGTTCTTAATATTATTGAGCTCGTATCGAAGGGCCCTTCAAAACAAGACTACATAAGGGTATTTTTTCTCGCTAATTTAAAGTGGGCCCTGCCCATGACATGCTTCTCGAGGCCTTAGCCTAATATCCCGATGTTATATTTATGCGTTCTTAGACCCATTACATTAATCTCTCCAAGCCCTATGAATGATCTAAATGGTCCTTTAGGAGATTAAGGCTTAAAATAGCATAAGATTGATAGAAACAGTTTGTTGGGCCCAAAAACATAATACAAGCCTAAACATGTATTTTCAAAAATTGGGTTGTTACTGGTACATATACAACTTTATAAGGATAATTGATCCCTATGATTTGGGTTTGTTAAGTATATAATGAAAACTAATAAAAATATACAAGTTAATTCCTCCAAACTCTCATAACCACCATATTCAGCAAAATTAACATTGGATTTGCATGCAATCTTATCATGCATGTGATAGAACTATTGATCGCCCGATGAAGCTATAAATCGTTTGAGCATTGAAGTCTCACTACGAATTGGTCAAGAAGATAGGCGATCAATTGCATAATGTAGCGATCAATGTTTGATCATTGAAGTCAGTGGACTTTAGCTAAAAAGACAAGTGATTGATTGCCATATGGGTTGATCAATCACTTAGTGAAAATATCAATGCTCCTCCTCATGTTGCAACATGCAAATTGTGGATGCTCAACTTGCAAAGAAAATGAATAAACTGTGCTCGACCCAATTGTCTGGTGAACATGTCTACTAATTGTTGAGATGTAGAAATATATATTATCTTCATCAATCCACTTTGAATGCTCTTTCGAATAAGATGACAATCGTCACACCCCAATATTTTGAAACTCAATTTTCAAGTGATTCAAATAACAGAAAAAAAATTTCAAAACTTTTTTCAATCATGTGATAAAAATTATCTTACGGGTAATCCACTCATTTTCGAATGTACTAATATTTAAACCAATATAATATATATGGCAAGGTTAGATCACACTACAAACACATAGGGCCTTGCTTGAGTACATACCATGATTTCTAGTATACACAACCATAAGTAATTAATACTTACGTGCCTAAGTTCAAATACACACATTACTAAAAGTTTGTTAATAAAAATTAGAAATCCTACATCAACTACATGAGACTTGGTCATCATTTCCAAATATAATGTTCCCAACTCAGCTACTCCTCCTGTGAGCCTGCATCACAAGGATGTTGAATATACGAATATACTTAGTGGGATGGATAAACAAGTACTATAAAATAATAAAGTATTTGAACATACCACATCATCACATGATAAACTATTATTATAACCAATGGTAAACTTCAACATGATCAACCATAAGTGAAATAAGTCTACTCAATATAAATGTTTCTACATGATTACAAATCAATCTTATGACCACACTTGTGAGTCGCTTATATCATAAGTGTAAGCCAAGAAAGTTCTCTATAACATGGTAGCCATGTCTAGGAGTTCAACCATGTCTAACTGGACCATGAACTACCTTTAATTCAACCTCAATTCTTCTAAAGTCTGCCCACTCCATCTAAACCATGAAATTAAGGCCTACAAGGGCTCATGGACCCAAGTGGTCGAGATCTCAATTACTATGATTGATAAAAGTACCTAAATTGCATTACACAGGACTAACCATCTTTTAATGCTCTAGTTCATTCAAACCTCACTCCCAGGCCAAGGGAGTGACTTTACATAATTCTCATCCTTAGAAAGCCAAAAGACCACTATCCTATTTTACACTAAACCTTTTTGTTATGTGGCTAAATAACTCACTTGAGGAGCCAGCCAGATACTAGGATCCTCGGTCCCTATGTGTCCTTAAACATCAATCTTATGGTGCAATCCATTACAAAGATTTTCACACACAAAGGATACTCATACTCAAACATCAATAATTATACCATCACATAATCTTGCCCTAATATGTATTAAAGTTCATGTTATTATATCGCATAATAATAGCCTATAACATATAACAATTCATGCTAAAAAATTACCCAATACCAACTTACTGATTATTAAACTCACCAACATGTTAGCCAGTCACCGATGTCCATTAGTGACTATTGACATGTCAAACCTTCACTGACAGTGGGTTGACTTGATACAACCTTCATCATCTATGTGACTAACCAGTTGCTCACTAATGTGTCAATGCATACCAGTGTCAGTACTATCATCTCTCCATTTCACCTACGACATCATGAACGTATGGTGGTCTTGCCAATGATAAGGATGAAGCAACAGTGATTGTCATGGCTCCCCAAAAATTACTAAAAAATATATTATAACATATATTTTCACATATACCATCTTCTAGTGATGTTAAACAATGATTCATGTAATCAAATAATCATCAATCATATAAATCATAATTCTTCAATGTTATCATGACAAAATATCTAATATAATCATCTTATACATGCTTTCATGTTGAGAGAAACTATAATCTAATTCATACATGTACTTTCAAACTAAATCACAGTAACAAGTTTAACAATTTGACCTCTTATCCAACACCAATGCAAAGGTCTCTACGAATTTGGTCTTCTTCCCTCTTCCTTTGGACTTTGATATGTCCTAGTCCTCAGTCTTTCTCCCAAAGTTAAAGAATTTCAAAGGATTTGGGTCAAAGATTATAAAAAATATTTATATGAGGAGAAATTGATTGAATTCTGGTGCCTAATTGACTCTAGAAGCTGCTCAAAAACAATTTTCAAGTGTAGTTTTGAACATAGTAGTAAGATTGGCAAAGAGCACCAACGTGTTGAAGGTCGCTGACATGGTTTCTGGCACTTTATTGGTGAATTAACCAACATGTTGAACCTTATCAATAGTGATTCATAGTTCATTGGTAGGATCACCGACATGTTGATGCTTGCTGACAAAAATTTCTTTCTTATAAAAAGATAAAATAAAGTTTATATTTATCATTGTTGATACTCTCTTAAGTTTATTTATCATGCCCCACCACACTCACCTTGACCTGAACCTGGTCTAAGAAGGTGGGATGCAGCGCAACACATGTGGAAGTCTAACCCATCCTGGGTTTTTATTAATAGAGTACAAAACACATACCCTTTGTACAAAATCAAATGATGAAAGTAAAAGAGATTAACTAACAATCTTAGTCCAACACAATACCTACAACATCTAAAAAGAACATAGTCTCAAGTCCTAAAGCTACACATATCTAGAGCCATCACCGGCTAACTAAAGTATAAAATAAAGTCAAGTATAAGTTCAACATATCACATAACAAGTTTAGGACAATCCAAACATCTAGCCCCCCTCTCATGGTGCTAGTCCATCCTCAAGCTCAACATAAAGACCATCTGGAGTACCTACATGACACAACATACAACCCTAAAACAAAAACCACAAACAAAAGAGAGGTGAGCTTAGTTTAGTAAGGGCTTTAAAACGAAATATAAGCTCATGAAAACACCACATGCATTCTCATGCATCACATATCCATTCACACTACCTATGCATCATGAGATAAATCACATTTCATATACACATTCACACCCCCTATGCGTCATAGGTTCATTCATAATTCATAATACATATGCACACCCCATGCAAATATTTAAGTTTCATGGTTCATTACATCCTACATGAAGCAAATATCAATATTCACATTCACCCTACATAATCAAGTGTATCAAAGCACATTCTATCCTGCATGTTTAAGTATAATCATCCCATATGCACTATGTGTAGAGTAAGTATCATTGTTCCTACACAACCTATGTCAATGAATATTACAACCATACACATACTTATCCTGGCTAAAGCACAAGCAAACCTGCTTACCCTAGAAATTCCTAACGAGTCATTAGTAGTTTGGGTAAATCCCTAACGAAGAAGTACCCCCGGTAAGCCGGTCCACACAAACCAGCTTGCAATCTCCTGTCTAAAAATCACATCAATGTAACTAATTATAGAAAATTCACTTTTCTCACCTGGGAGGAAACCCTTCCTCAAAGGGACATAAAACTCCATCCTTTTGGACGTAAAATCGATTCGATAAACCTCAAATTCAGCTAATCTAGCTAATAACGGCATCCAACAGGATAATTACGGTTAAACATGGGAAATCTTTGTTTATAAATCATTATCATGATGCATATGAACAATGTTTAATGGATGCAAACATAAACATACTCTAATCAGTCCTAATATAAATGAAACATGGTCCATTTGTGACAAATAAAATCATATAAACATAAGTAAGAATATACATGCATGGTCGTGTTCATATTTGAGCTAAAATGTGTGAAACATGGTTTATCTATAATTAATGTGACATGTGCAAATATTTATAATTCATCATGGTTATAATCTACTGGAATCATGGAGTAAATACAAAGAAACCATTGAAATACTGATTTAAAACAAGTAGAGCATTATGTAAAACCTAGACAAGTATAATCATCTTCGTGCTTAAGCTAAATCACATCTAATGAAGGTTCATAATTCATATACAATTATGATGACAATTATAAGTATTTGTAACTCATCATAGCCATAGAGAATTAGAATCATAAGAAAAGAACATGAAATAGCCAAAAATCCACAAAATAGCCATTTTCCAACAAACTGTCATTTGGCCGTTTGAACGGCCTTGTTGCCTGTTCGAACGGCCATAACTATTCACTTTTTTGGTTCGTCTTCAACTTCTCAAAATTCAAACTGAATATATTTCAAAATTTCATATAAATTCAAAATTCATTATACAATATTATATAATCAAAATCTAAGCCTAGAACATGATGAATATATTATTTTTCATGCTAAATCATACCAAAATAATCATAAATTGCATGCTTTTAATGAATCATCATTACACGTCAAAATGAAGCAAAAACATAAGAAAGCTATAATCATGACATTTCAAAAATGAAAACTACTCAAAGTAAAAACCTCTTACCTCTAACAAGCTTAAAAATCCCTTGAACGAGCTTCAGCCATAAGAAATCCTACCCAAAAATTAGGGTTTTTAGTTAAATTTAATTAAAACTAACTAATAAACTCAAATCAACTTGGGAAAAGATAGATATAAGACTCATTAGGTTAAAAATAAAATTAATCTAATTAGGGTTCTAAATCAAAATTAAAAATATGATTTTTCAGGGAAGAAATCTAAGAATTAAAGTCAGAGAAGTGAAGATAGAGGTGATTAAGACAAGGATGCAAAGCTTAGGGGGTGATTAAGGGTAAAAACTTACCTTAAGGGTCTGTTTGGATTGTGGAAATGGGGAGAAAGGGAAGAAGAAAGAGAAAGTGAATCCAGGTGAAAGAGAAATTAAGAGATTCCTAAATATTTTCCACTGTTTGGTTACATAAATGATATTAGAGAAAATTGACGGTGATAGTGGTGGTGGAAGTGGTAACAGGAGTGGTGGCGGTGGCAGCAATGACATTGGTGGTGGTGGCGGCAGCAGCGGTGGTGGTGATGGTAGTGGCAGCGGTCGTTGTAGTGGCAGCGGCAGCGGCGACGGTGGCAGAGATGGTGGTGGAGGTGGCGGCGGTGGCAGTGGCAGTTGTAGTGGTGGCGGCGGCGACAGTAGTGGCAGCAGCAGTGGTGGTGGTGGTGGCAGTTGTGGTAGCAGCAGTGGTGGTGGTTGTGGCGGCGGCGGTGGCGATAGTGGTGGCGGCGGTGGTGGGGGTGGTGGTGGCGATAGTGGCGGCAGCGGCAGCGGCAGTGGTGACAGTGACGGTGGTGGCGATGTGGCAGCGGTGATAGCGGTGGTGGTGGTTGCAGTGGGGGTAGTGGCAGTGGTGGTAGCGGTGGTAGTGGCGATGACAACGGTGGTGGTGACGGTGGTAGCATTGGTGGTGGTGGTGATGAAAGCGGCAGTGGTGGCAGTGGCGAAGATGATGACGTTGATGGTAGTGGTGGCTACTGTGGTTGTAGTGGTGGTAACGGTGGTGGTGATGGTAGCAATGATAGGGGCAAAAATGGTGGTGGCGATAGCGGTGGTGGTGGTTGCAGTAGTAGTAGTAGTAGTGATAGTGATGGTGGTGGTTGCAGCAGCAGTAATAGTGGTAACAGTGATGGTGGTAGTAGTAGGAGTAAGACATAAGTGTTTAGTACGATGATTTTTTTCCAAATCTATGGGTTGATGGGTGGAAAATTTTTATGCCAAATTTTCATCAATTTTCTCTTACTTTTTACTCTAGTTTATCTTTCCCCGTTGCACCAAATAGTAGAAACTGAGAGATTTTAAGAAGATTCATTTAATTTCCTCCATTTTTCACCAATCCAAACAGACCCTAAGAAAGGTTTATCTTTTGGGAAATGGTGGTAGAGCTAGCCTCCTTCCTATTCTCAGCCCTACCAATTTGGCAAATAGTTAGAGTTTTTTTTTTATAGTAAGGCTTATGGGTTGGGAATTGAATTGTTAGGCTAAACAATAGGTAAAAATGTCCTTAGTGACCATTTAAGTGCACTATTGACTCAAAAACGATTTTAGTCACACCTAAACCCACAGATAAATTAATAAAAAGTTAGAGGCTAAAATGAGTTGCAAGTCATCCCACACAGACGTGGGTCCCACAATAGGGCATACTCCTTTGACCAAGGAAAAATAGAAAAATGTATTTAAGTAGGCAAAAATTTGGGTAAATCAAGCTTGAGACTAATACTTGTAAAACGAAATTAATCCTTAAGAAAATTTTAATTAAACTAATCTATTACCCTAAAAATCAAATCAAACCGACAAACAAACAAATTCACACAATTAAAAAGGAAATAAATTAGAAATTTTACATTATTACTTAGTAATACTATCTTTATTAAAGGTGTTTATCAACTCGTTGAACACGAAGCCCACAAAAGTCAAAGATCACGAGAATACCACAAGTAGAAATAATAAATATATTACATAATAATTTCACTTAGAAGTCATAGGTATCGCAACAATCAAGCTCTATATTTTTGGTAGTCCTTTCATGAAAAACTAAATTTAAAGCTATACGGAGAGCCGCCTTGTTGCCACAAAAGAGTAAGGCTGGTTGTGGATGATGAACTTTGAAGTTTGAAAGCAAATATCACAGCCAAGTAAGCTCACAATTGGCAGTAGCCATTGCACAATATTCAGCCTCTGTAAAAGACCTAAAAATACTAGGTTACTTTTTGTCTTCTATGAAATAAGGAATCACTAACATAACATAAAATCCAATAGTAAATCGTTTAGTCATAGGACAACTAACCCAATCAGAATCACAATAAGCAATCAAAGAGAGAGACATAGAGCTAGTTAAAGAGAAAAGAAATTCTTGTCTCGGCCAGCCTTTGAGATACTTGAACACTCATAACTGCTTCAAGATGTAGTTTGTGAGGAGCATGCATGAATTGACTCAATGTGTAAACAAATAACATAATATGACGCCTTGTAATTATAAGATAGCTAAGTTGTCCAACTAAGCAATGATATGTGAAAGGATTATGAAGTAATTCTTCATCTAGATTAGACAACTTTAAATGTAGCCCTATTGAAAACTCACAAGGACAAGTATTAAGATGCCACGCTTCGTATGAGATATCAAGAGAATATTTTCAATGTGATATACATATATTTTGTCAGGGTTGAGCTACTTCAATCCCAAGGAAATATTTAAGAGGCCCAAGATCCTTGAGGCAAAAACGCTTTTGAATGAATTGCTTCAAATGAGTGATGACAACTTCATCATTTCTACCGACTATAATAACATCTACATAAACCAACAAAATGGTGAATAAAGAGCCATGACGGCGAGTGAACAATGAATTGTCTGCTCGTGATGACCCTGAAGAGCAAAAGAAAGCTTTGCAAACTAGTTTTTGGAAGCTTGTTTAACCCCTATTGAGTAAAATATTATAATAACTCTTTCTTAAAGGCTTGAGCTTTTGGAAAACTTGGTTCTTTAGCATGGTATCAAAGTTAAGGACTTGGGTTCAAATCCCATAGGGAGCACTTTTCCTCCCATGTATATTTTGGGGCACATTTTCCAAGATCTTGGTTTATTCTCCTCTCCTCTTATTATGTCCACGTGTTGAGCTTGGAGGGTACTTGTGCGTGTTGAGGGAGTGTTGAGTTAAGTTAAATATTATAATAACCCTTTCTTAAAATCTCGAGCTCTCGAGAAACTTGGTTGTTTAACATACATGAATATTTTTATCACCATTTTGAAGTTTACCAACAAAAGTAATGGAAAGTGTATGAACCCTTTTTTTGTTAATGGAGCTAGGGTCTTCATATCCTTAGGACATGACTAAGAAGGGCAACACAAGTTAGTAAGTTAAAATGTAATCACTGTGAATATTAAAATATCCATTTAACAAGATAAAGGACACACACACACACAAGCTTTTGTGAGGTTGATTCTTGTAGAGCATTTTTGTAGAATCACCATGAAAGGTGGATATGAGACCAAGGGGAATGGGTAGTAAATAGTGGGGGTAGGCTACATGGGAATTTTTGGTCAATTTTAATAAGTAGGACCCACTCATCAAGTTGGTCAAATTTTCAATCCTAAATCAATGAGTCAAAATTGATGAAGTTAAATGAATGAGTCTTATATATTAGAATGACACCAAATTTGATTGACCCACATTACCAAAGTGGATCTTTAAATCTCAATTGGTCCCTCTTCTTTTTGTGACCCCAATGAATCTAAAATTTAAATTAAAAAATATAATCTTAACCGTTGATTTGAAGACGGGATTCAATATTGTGATGAAGGTGGCCTAAGCATCCAAATGGGCCTAAATTTTACAAACCCCTATTTTTTATGGTGTTTTTTTAATTTTACTTGATCTTGTCCTATACAAATATTGGCAAGACTCATATCTAGAAAATTAACCTCATGAAAGTTTACGTAAGGTTGACCTTATGTTATATATATATATATATATGCACAAATGGGCATCATAAACCATTATATCGAGATTTGACTATGCATGTTACTCAAAAGTAGTCTACATACCTTGAGTAACATGTGCCATTAGATCAAAATCCAATGACCCTCAATTTCATAACTCATAGTCGCGCACGAGCCATGATACATATGTATAACCTTTACATTAGTTAGAGAATACCCAATCTAAATTTTAAGTTAGATAGTCATAGAATTAACTTAAAAGTTTTTAACACTATGGTTTACATTTTGAGAGATAAAATTAACAAATTATTTACTATTAGACTATCCATATTCAATGTACACCCATTCCTCCTCCCCTCTAGTGTTGCTATAAGCACTAAGAATATCTTTATTAGGTTTTGCCAAAACTGGTTGGACTGCTCCAGTAGTTAGGTTTGGACCAGTTTTGGCAAGGCACGTTGGAAACAATTCCCCCAGTGGGCTTTGCCAATTTAGGGCTTTGCCAATTCCTAAATAGATTTGAGATAGCCCTTTTTCTTTGTCAAAGATGAGCAACCAAAAAGTAATTTGCCAAACTTTATCTTGGACTATTTTATTCCATCTTCCACTATTCATTCAAGAAAGTGACAATTAAAACCGTGTATTTTTTGTTTTTTTCTCGTTTACTTTCAACTAGTAGTTCCGTCAATAATGGATACTCATCATTCACAAATACTCCTCCGTTTTGTTCAATTTAAGTAGTTGGGTGCTTAAAACATAGAATCATAAACTTATTTTCCCATCTCTTAGATGTGAGTTTCACCATTCAATAAAAATCCATATTTTTCCAAATGTAGCCATTAATATATATTGGACGGAGTATAATTCTTTTTTTCATGCTCAAATTTAGCTCTTCCTTTTTTCTTTTAAAAAATTCTTTTCGTTCTCATGGATTCCCATCTTCCCAATTTAATGATAAAGTCCTCGAAATATAAGTGTTTGCAGCTCTGGAAAGAAAAACTTCTACTCGAGTGCTAGCTTTAATGTAGAAGAATATGTTCTAACCCTAAATTAGATTAGACTAGAATCCTATTCTTAGTATAATTCCTAATTGTTAGACTCATTCTTTAATTAGAAGTGGATTAATGATTGTCTCCTAGTTCTATTAGGATTAATTTAGATTTTCCCTATTTATTATGTAATTCAGAGAAGTTTAGCAATTCCGAAAATTTAGATTTAGAAATTAGATTATTTAATTTATATTTTAATTATTATTTTTATCTCTTTTTAGTCTGTCTTGTCTTGTATAGACATCGGTCAAAATTAGAATACTACATCAGAATATTGATTTTTGTGTGGCCTAATGTTAATGAAAATATTATGCATGGAAAGGAGCAAAAAAATGGGACTTTTTGGGACCAGGGGCGGGATATTATCATGCCAACAAGTAGTTTGAGTGTGATCATTCAAATAATTTTCTATGATATACAATTATTTATTTATTTATTTATTGTTAAGCGATTATGTATTTCTATTTTAATTTGTATGATATGTATTTCTATTTTACTATTGTTGTTAGGTGATTATGCATTTATATTTTAACTTTGTTTGTTTAGATGATTATGTATTTTTTATTTTAATGTTGCTTACTTGTTTAGGAGATTATGTAATTTCCTTTTACTTTTATTTGTTGTGTTTAGGTGATTATATATTTCTATTTTATTTCTATTTATTATATTTAGGTAATTTAGTATTAAATAATAATAATAATAGATTAATAAATTTGAAATAAGTGGTTTGAGTTCACTTTATGAGACCCGTACTTTAAATTGCCACATTGGTAGGTTGGTATCTCAAATTTTACCATGTACGTATCCCCAATAGCTTATATAAGAGTTTATTTTTTCTTTGTAACACACAAATATTTGACAAAGCAAGTTGGATATGCTCTGCAAGTGTACCTCAGGTTGAGCCTCAGCCAAATCAAGCTAGCTTGTCTCGGACTGTGCGTGCAGCCCCTACTAATTCCACCCCATATGGGACTTCGTAAGGACCTACATACGAAGTAGAGAAAAAGAAGTAAAGAGGACTAAAAAAATCATCTTACCAAGAATGGATCTCTTATTGAACTATTGATTAGTCTCCTCTTAAATTACCAAAAAAGGATTAGGCTTCTCTTAATCGTGCAAGTGGGTCACATCATTTAAGAAAATGGGATCCATAAACTTGATGATACTTCACGCCAACGTCATATACTATATTTTTTATTGATTGGACTTCATGCATATAGGATTCATCTTAATCCAAGTACCTTCCTGCTCTAAATAACTAGTTAATTAAATTATCAGCTGCTATCTGCGACTATTCTATCTGCCTAGAAAGGAACTGCCTTTACATGATGGGTGCTATTAATTAGGTGACAATGCCTCATCAGAGAGAGAGAGAGAAGAGATGGGAAGAAGAAACATAGAAGTCTTACGTGATGCCCGTTTCTTCAGCTAAGACCATATATTTCATCAAGTACTGCACAAGCAATCGCTTGTTATCTAAGTTGGAATTTGGATGAGAGGAAGATGACAAGTCACTGTTAATTCAAGCCACGAATTCATTGTGAACCTTTATGATACTACATAATTGTGTGGCTTCTTGTATGCTCTGACCTAGCTGCTAGAGGAATTCACTTCTTAGCTACCATTCTCTGAATTCTTTGTACGCCCACTGAAATAAATGTGACCTGCCCCAGAAGCAATTGAATGGATATTCAAGGCCGAAGGTGTCACATCGACGAATTCATGGCGAGGCTGCTGCGCAGCCGCAAACCTCATGAACTCATCCAGATACAAAGTTTCAGAGCGACCCCATTGCTATCAATCCAACTACTGGCCTCTAGCTCTTAATTTTAGTACAACTGGGTCAGCCCCTGTCGATTTGGCAAAGAATTAAAGAGCTAATAGGGACTGAACATTAGAGGTCATTTAGAACTGCTCCTTAATCAGATTAGGACCTTGTTTGGATACACATTTTGTGGAAAATAAATTAATGATTTTATAAATCTTCGTAGAATAAAATCTTAGAAAGTGGATTTTTTTGTTTAAGAATGCATTTTATAATTTTATATAATGTGAAGGCATTTTGGTTAGAAGAGGCATACCATTAATTTTTGCCCTCCTTATTTTATACTCCATTCGTTTCACAATAATAGCTCCATTTCATTTTTTAAAATAAACTAAAATTTGAGAAATTAGACAATACTATTCATCTCACATTAATAGCTTTATTTAATTTTTTAAAATAAAATAAATAAAGCTATTATTATAGGACGAAGGAAGTACAAATTTATATAGCAGTCATTTTGTGCACGCAAAGTGTGAGAACCCGAACATAATTTTGTAAAATTTTAGATGACATTTTACAAAATAATGTGACCTAAAATTATTTAAAACTAAAATATGTCTAAACGTGCCCTAAATATTTATATTATTTTCTTCTAATTTTAACGTAAAATATTAAAAAAATATTTATATACCAAAAATTTGCATGATCACATTGAATGACCAATGGATATGTAAAAGGGGGAAACATGGGAACTATTAGATCTAGTTCCCAAGTTTCTCTCTCAGTACTTAAGTACTTATGGGAGACGTGGCATCTTTCAATTATTAGTCACCTACTTTGGTAATGAGAACTAGTCCTGTTAAACAAGTTCAAAACATAACCAACTTTAAGAGTAACGAAGTTAATGAGTTGCTTAAGCGTAAAAATTGACAAATATGGTTGTGATGCATGATCGAGCAGGATACGTTAACACCAATCGCAAGCTCACAGCCAATGTGAGAACTGCTAAGCTCATATATAAACAGGCTTAATGTTACAGACTCCGACTGCTAACATCACCCAAAAATGAATAGAGAGAAACTTGATAACTGATCGAACAGTCTTATGCTTCCCCCTCTCCACATATCGACTCATCATTAAATCTGGTCAAGAAAATATATTTTAAAGAAAATTCAGGGGACGAACCTTTGAAACGTCGTCCGTGTTCAGTTTAATGCACCCGCATGTGGGACGACGGGCTATATCCGCAGGCTTAATAATTTTCTATTGTTTATGATAGCCGACACAGAGAAGTCTCAAGTGGACGATGATAGAATCCTTAATGCACAGCCTTAACACAAAAAAATTGTGGAACAACACACTGGAGCCCATGCCACATACTTGAAACTTTAACCATCCTTAGCTTGCTAGTTAATTGACAAAAATCTCTGGGTAGATGTAATGATCGATCAGTTAACTCACACGAGAATTAGTTGGAACTGCATGGCAACATGGTTGTTGCAAAACAAGCCAGACTCCTGTTTAGTTTGCAAACACCTTTCATTTATAGTTTGTACTTTGAAAACACTTTAAATTCAGAACGATTCATGGCATAGTAATACATAATATTGATAAGCATGCAGAATTGCAGAGTATTCATAAGGATGCAAATATTTTTACATACAAGTCTATTATGTATTACACAGATGCACTCTTATTTCAATCTTATGATATATAAAGGTGCATTTTCACAAAGAGGTAGTTCATCAAGTACACATCTCTCTCTCTCTCGGATAGTACGTATGCTTAATTACAGGATGGCCAGAGAAAGGCGCCCATGGCAAACTTGCGCTTCTCATTCACATCGCCAAGGACGGGAAGGCCGTACTGTTGGAGGAGGCAGTCGAGCTTCCACTCGGGCATGCTCTCGTAGTCGGGTTTTTTGTATCTCGGGTAGTGCAGAGGCATTTGGAAGGAGCTGCAGCCACACCTCTGATCCCCTCCCTGCAGCTTCTTTCCTTCATCTGCAGCCACTATGCTCCCCATTTCTGACACAATCGCTATGTCTCTCCTGACTATGTTTGCCTCTCTTGAGCTTCTTTAGAGGGTGGGCTTGCTGCAGAGGGTAGAGGGAAAGGATGCCTTATATAGAGGGCAATGGCAGGCTTCAGACTGCGCCCTCTATTATTATCCACTGTCTTATGTCGACCTTGTGAATAGAAGAGGGTGATTGAGGAGGCCCACAGAAATTCGTGGCTTGCAGAACGCACTCGAAGGCAAGTTTGATTGGGAGTTGCATTGGTGCATTAAAAGAGGGTCGGCCTACAGACCTCTAGGCGGCATTAGTGAACATTCGCCAATATTTATTCGACACTGTTCTGTACGTGCAACCTTCTACCATGGTCATGAACATAAATAAGAGAAACATAAATGGTAAATATGTTTCTACAAGGATCCATCAAATATTGCACGTAAACGTAATTAAGGAGAACATGGGGGTAGATAATTTGGATCATGACCTACCTCGTGCACTCTAATACCATGTTAAAAAAAAAAGTTGTTTCCAATAAGTTGTTAGGAAATAAATTATTACTCATTTGTGTTCTCCTTAATTATATTTATTTTAACGATTTTAATCTACCTAACCTTTTATTTGGAACTTTTGGAGTATTTTACGCATATTTACTTTTGTGTGGCAAGGGTTTTTAAGCCTTCAAATAATTTAAGTGATCAGGTAATAACAACATATGCAAATCACAAGCCTTTTTAAGTATTTAATCATACTAGCTATGCGGTTACATATAAATAAACAATGATATTATAACATCCAAGGAAGCTAATTATAAATAATATAATGTTACTTTAGTGCATTTGTAGCTGAGTTGGTTTTTTATATGTTTGGCTTGTTTTAATTAGTACTCCATCCATCTTATGTTAATAATTTTATTTTAAAAAATAGGAATTTTTATTGAATAATAAAACCCACATCTAAGAAATGGGAAAATAAGTTTATCATATTTTTTTAATTCTCTAATTACTTAAATTAAATAAAATAAAATTATTAATATAGAACAAATTTTTTTGTCAAAATAAAGTTATTAATTTAAGATAAAAGGAGTATCATTTTATAGCCTTTATGGATAGCCAAATGTGTTTTGGGCATACGATGAGCTCGAAGACAATCTTAGTTGGAAGGATATGGGTGAGTAGAGAAAACAATCAATCCTGACCCCTCCCCACCCACGGCGCATGCCAGAAGGAGTGATGTAGAAGAAAGAGTAGATGAAGAGCAAGGGGCCGGTGTGCTAGGGATGGGGCAAGTGGGGTGAGGCTAGGTAGGTGAGTCAGGATAGGATCGACGCTAGAGGAGGTAAATAAAATAATAAGTTAAAAAAGGTACTGTCTTTGTCATAAATTAATAGTTTAATTAATTTTTAAAATAAATAAATAAATAATAATTTTATTTATTTATTTTAAAAATCAAATGATGTTATTAATTTAGGATAGATAAAATATATGATAGGGTGAAGTTTACAAATTTTTATGGTTTTTAGTGAGATAATTTTTTAATGGGGTGAGTGGCCTTTTATTGGGGGTGAGAATAAATGCAGTTTTCGTATTACCAGAAAATTGATTAGAGACTAATTAATATTTTAATGTTCTCTATATATATGCACCCCATAAAAACTGTTATATACGTTGACAGTTAGGGTAATGTTCGTGACATCTCCCACGGGTTTGTCAACTGGTGGGGTACGGCTTTGCTGCCTTCATACATGCACGCTTTGTCAACTGGTGGAGATTGAGAAGGCGCAGAAATGGCTCAAATCTAGAGAAGGTGAAGGAAGAGGCGAGGCGGTCGGGACTAGTGTATATAGGTAAATTAAAATGATAAATTGATTTTAAGTTACACAATAATTTGTGGCAAAATATTCAAATAATATAGGATTCGGGCAATGGGCGGGTGTCCGACTAATTTACCCGTACCCGAATTCAAATTACCCACCCGTTACAAGTGAGTCGGGTGGAGGGACATTAACATTAGTCAATTTTCTGAGAGTAACTTGATTAACTAGGTTTTATATCAGATTTGAGGCATGACCATCCAAAAGAAAAGGGAATTAGATACATATGCATGTACTAATATAGTACTGAGAAACTTACAATTGCTAAGGTAAGCTGAATGGTACTGTAGCAGTGCCATTTTGCCATAATTACATACGTAGTACTAAATGATCAAGTATTCTGCTTAAGAAGTAAAATTTTGATTGCTTCCTGGACAAGGGGCAAATGACATCAAATTGCTGGACAAATCAAGCTTTCATGACAGATGGTTCTTGAGGAGGAGATGGGATAATCGAAAAGCAAGCTAGAATTAGTATCTATCGTCATTAATCGCAGCGTGTCTTATGCTATATTAAAACCACTTTCGTGCACGGAACTTGACGCATTGCTAATTGCGATACCCTAAATTCACCAAGCTTGAGGATGGCCAAAAAGCAATCATACAGCCGTCGTTAAGGCTCAAGCAAAACGCGAATACAGCTTAACATCTTTTGCAAACAATTAATCCATGCACACATGACACATGACGATAGGCAATAAAACTCCTGATTATTTCTGCCCTGGAAGGCAATTGAAGAGCAGCACACCGGGGAGAACATTCAACCCATGATTTTAATCAAGAATAAATATTTTCTCAATCCGAAATTAATAGCTTTATTTGATAAAAAATGTATTCTGTTTAATAATTCTATTTTGTTTGATTTAAGTGATTGAGTATATTAAATTTAAGTGGTTGAGTACTTAAAAAAGAATATCATAAGCTTATTATTCATTCTCTTAAATATAGACTTTATCATTCAATAAAAATTGTTATTTTTTCAAATATAGTTATTAATATAGGATGAATGGAGTATAAAGCTAATTTTTCCTTTTCTATTAGATAATGAGTTTCACCATTTAATAAAAATTATTATTATTTTAAATATAATTAATAATATAAGACAAAGAGTACTTATTATCAACTTGATGTACCACTAGTCATAATTCTTATACAAACAAGCGGGAGACGTGGGAATAGTTGGCAAAAATGGGTGTGTATGTTCTTGTGAAGTTTAGGGCATATTCAATGTGTGAGGCCCATCTTATCACTAAGTTTCCAAGTTCCGTCTACTTTCATGGTTCATCATCATCTACGATCTCTTTCAATTTCTCTCATGGTCCACCCACTGTGTGAATGTAAACTTCATGTTCCAATATCAGTCGTTAAACAAGGGGCTTAGATTTATATGATGTAATAGATGCCCACTTTTGGAATGGACTCACTTTTTTATATATAAATATCTTGGTGATTCACTATTCTCAATACCTATCTCCCCATTTTATTAATTTTTTATATAATATATACTCTCAAATGCCCACGTGGCTTTGCATCCGCTGTGGAGCACTCACATGTGAATGTTCTCACAAAAGCGCAGTGAGCTATGAAAACTCATGCAAGCATTCATGGCTCGTGGGGTTTTTGTGAGAGCACTCACACAGCAGCAGATCTGAAGCCCCTATTTCCCCTAAGATTGTATCTATGTGAACTTTAATAATCCTCTTGGTACCCCTATAACTACAAAAAAATTTCTCATGAATTTATGAGTAAAATTAGATATTGACAAAATTATTGGAGTGGATATAGACATGTTCTTCCCTCTACCCCTAATATTTACTCAAACCCCCACTACTTGTTCACCTATGTAAAAAATTACTTATTCATACCCCCCTTCCCCTCATTTATTTCATCTCTTTCTTGTTCTATCGGCGGGTGGCCTAATAATCTTCTTGTGGTTGGCATCAATCTTCATTTGGTTTATCATCCCCCTGTTGCTGGAAGGTAGTCAGCCTTATGTACTCTATATCCATATCAAGTAAATTAAAGACCCAAATTGTGATCAGTTTGATCAGTTCAGGGATGCCTATTAATTCATCCAATCAGTGACTAATCTTAGTATTACTTGTGTGATCATTGGTCTAAAACAAAGAATAGAAGCACTAATTACCATTCCAAGTGCTCTCAATGCAAAGTGAACCATCTGAGTCACGTTGTCTACAAAACCATCATCAGATTGTTGAACCATGGTATGGGCTTGCGGCCATTCTAGTCCACTTTATTCATGGTTTAGGTGAGTAGGTATGGGCCATGGGGTCCAAGGATAGTGGGGGCGGTTGCATCGACCTTACATGAATCATTATGATATGAATTCAATTAGGAACTACATCCGTCACACACACACTAAGCATATAACTAGGATGCACATATTCACATTGTGGGGCTTGACTCATGAATTAGTATCATTGGTCGAACACGTGGTTAGTGAGGAGTCGACCCTAATCACGGGCATGGCCGTGTGGAAGGGGTTCAACCTCCGTTAGAGCCCACTCTCTGTTGTGTAAGACCCTCTAAGATAGTCCGGTAAGATCAGGTTAGATACCCGCTTAAGAAAAACCCATGCAGTGTAATTAGAGAGAGAAAGTTTAAATTGACATGAGAGAGGAGAGAAGACCCTAGGCACTAGAGTAGCCCCTCTCCTCTCCTCTCTCTCTCTCTCTCTCTCTCTCTCTCTCTCTCTCTCTCTCTCTCTCTCTCTCCTCCCAATCAAGCCTCCTCCCTCTTGTGTGGCATGTTGCCCTAATTCCAAGAGGAAAAAGGGGTTGGCCGCCCCCTTCCCTCCCTCTATTCTCCCTCTTGCGTGGTGCACGAAGGAAGATCATCATCCATAGACTAGTGTGGCTTCAAGACAAGTATTTAGGCTCTCTTCCTTGCTGATTTCACAATCCAAGATGGGGCTTTAAGGGATCTATATAAGCATAAAAATATTCTCTTCTCTTTCTTGATTGAATAGACATTCAATTGTTGTTTGGGCATTGGAGTAAAGATATAACACGTCTAAGGGCTTATCAGCCCACCCCAAAGGTCAATTCTTACATTTCCTCAATTTGATTTTAATTTATGATTAGCCCCTTCTACATGGTTATTGTTTATGTAGATTGTTATTTATATGAATGTGTAAAGGAATTAGATTAAAGTTACATTTTTTATGTAAGGTGCCACCCCTGGGGTTCGCCCACCCTCATTGCTTCAACTTTAACGCCACTCGACGCAGATGAGATTAGGACTTGTCTAGCTTCTCCAACAAGACAACCAACCTTCTGCATGGACAGGTCACCCTCCACTCATATTCGTAAAGTTCCTCAAAGCTCCTTCCTATGAGTTGGGCAATATTCTCGCCGGGATCCACATGGAGTCAGTAAGAGCTTCCCATCTGTGTTGCTCACAACCACAGCCTTGCCTACGCCTATGTTGAATGCATAGACCCCAATAGGTCTATAAGGGCTAACCTGCATGAAGCCTAGGAGGGCCTCCAGCAATAGGTTGGTGGAGCTAGCAGTGGCAATGGGGGCTTGACTCACCATGCACACTGCCTTTCTGGTGACGGATGTGTACAAGCACAATGCTTGCTGCGTTCGGGTCTCCAAGCTGAGTGGTTTGTGAAGAAATAGAAGCATTTATTATTTTCCTTAACCAGAGAGAAGATACAGATATCCATTTATACTTACTCTTTGTAACCGAGTGATACAACTCACATACAACTTTCATTCTAAAATCTAATGAAGTTTACTATTGGGACTAACTAAATAGACTAGTATGCATTTCGATTAATACGCCGAGACACGCTCTTCTATCTTTGACATTTCCTTGCAAGCCCACGGTGGATCCATGGACGGTTGAATGGGTATCAATGACAATATTGAAGATCATGAATATGATACAAGTCTTGGATAAGAAGATGCTAATGATATACTTGGATAATGTTGAAACGGGCGCAAAACCTTTGTTATACATAAAAAAATATTGTAATTAATAATATATTACTATATTACTTTTTAAGGACATAGAAAGCTAAAAGAAGTTATAATTTGTTAACAAACACAATACCACTAATATCATAAAATATTTTCCCTTTGTCCTACATTAATAGCTCCATTTCATTTTTCAAAATGAACTAATTTTAGTTAATTTTAAAAAACTAAATGAAGCTATTAATTTGGGACGAAGTATATAAAAAATATGTATAGGTTAAGTAATTGTCATGCTAGGATAATTTAATTACAAATTGAGAATTCATTAGGTAAGTGAACAATCAGTAGACAAATAGTTTTGGAGAAGGAAAACAAACTTTGCCTGATATTAACATATGATACAATTTGACTCGCTTCTAATTGATTTTTACAAAAATTTTCCATGATTTGATGACATGCATGTATCTAATTCATGGGGTAGGCAGGTGGATTGAACCCGCGTAGCCCATGAGTAACATGGGTTGTGCAATCAAAATTGTGGGACCCAAAAGCATCCAACACACATGCATCGGTACATATATGCACACTACTCCTATAAGTAGAACATATTTTTAAAAATAGTAGGTAAAAAATACCTTGAAAAAAATTGTAATTATTTAAGGAAAAGGTTAGCCTAACATTCAATATAGTATCTTTTAAGTATAGTTCAAAGGGTTTATGTTATAATTGTGACGAAAAGTATGCCCCTTCCCACTGATGCTTATATGGTTGAAGATGCACCTCACCAAGTGGATTCTCCAAACCCCGTGGCTAAGTTTGACCTTGCCCTAGCCGCCTTGGTGAATGTTGACCCATATTTATCCTTTCATGCCTATGAAGGTGGTAATACTCACAATGCTATATGCATCAATGGCCCAATGAAGAAACAAAGTGTCATGGTTCTAATTTATACATGTAGCATTTATAATTTTATTAATAAAGTCATTGCTAAAGTGTTGGGTTTGTAGACCTCTGAATGTCTTACTTTTAATGTTATGATCGGAGATGGTGCAAAGCTTCGCAATATGGGGGTTATTGTAAGGCGTGTCTGCTTGCTCAAGGCCTTACTATCACGTTTGATTTCTACATTCTACCTATCAAGGGGGCTGATGTCGTTCTTGGCATGGATTGGTTATGTACTTTAAAAAAGGTCAAATGAGACTTTAAATGCATGTAGATGAGCTTCGAGATTGATAGAGTCGTGTCTCCTTACTACTAAACCCCTAGATAAGTTGTACATTATTTAACGACCACAACCAAAGTATGCTTGGGTTCTATAGCCGTTTGCCATCAACTAGAGTATCGACACTTCCCAACCTTGAGGACAAGGCCTAACAAAAACAGTAGTGGAATGATATGGCCCACCCTTATTAGAATTAGATTTCAGCTTTCCTAGATTAGGTTTCCCTTACTTTATCAAGTAGTATTTGATATTTTGATTTAATTGCAATTCGTAATTAGACTAGGATTACTTTCCTTATACTAGTAGGATTAATTTCCAATTCTCTTATAAATTATAGTACACAATCATGTGTTAATCAATAAATAAAAATTTAGCAATTAGTTTAGTTAATTAGGTTGCTCTTCTTATCCATTTTCTCTCACTTTTTTCCCTTTTTCTCCTAAATTTTCTCTATGTAGACTATGGTCTACATCAACTTCTCATCCAAATGGATATGAAAGGAGAGAATGAAGCAAATTTTGAAGAAGAAAAAACCCAAGGCCAAAAGGGGGCAAAGAGATGCTCTTAATCCCCCCGTGGTACTTTCAAGAGTATGAAGGTGCTTTCATTCCAACTACACCACTGTTGACTTTCATGTCTGAAGGTGCTTTTGTTCCAACTGCTCCACTGCCGACTTTCATGGTTCTAAATCATCCTCCCTCCCTCCATTTTTCTTTTAAAGCTTTCATTTGAAAAGACTTTTGCTACTTTGACCCATTCCAAATAGAGTTGAGGCAGAGAGAGAAAAAGCTCTTATTAGGTGACAATTCCAATTTAAGACAGGAAAAATGGAAAAAAGAAAGAGAAGATTTTCTTTTGTTTATGCCTCCCTCCATTTGAAGCTTCGATGCAAGAACATTGCATCGACATAAACAAACTCAGCTATAAGATCTTCTCCATCCTCGAGAGCAAATTTTTGTTCAGTTATGTGTCTTTCAAATAGTAATGTTATGACTGATACATGATGAAAATATCGATAAAATGGGGTAACCGCATGCCACCCCTATGTACTGTATTGGTCATGACTAATACAGACCCATATCGGCCAATGCAGCCTTCAATGGGTGGATCTTGAACCATGAGATTGGACTTTAATTGTTGAAACTAAGTTGCTGCTAAATTTTTTGTCAAGGCATCATCCACCTACTTCGCAAAAGAAATATATTGAACTCTCAACTAACCAGCTAGAACTTGTTCTCTAACATAGTGGAAATTTATCTCTATATGCTTTGTCCAAGCATGAAAAAATAGATTGACAATTAGAGAAATTGCAGACTTATTGTCATACCATAGAGTAGAAACCTTGAGAGAAGATATGAGTAAAGATTGGAGAACTCCAATGACCTATATTCTGCCTTAGTAGATGATCATCTTGCTACAATCTCTTGTTTCTTAGCTTTTCATATAATTAGACTTAGACCCATATAGGTACAATAACCTGTGACTGAGCAACGATCTGCCTAGTCAACATCAGAAAAAGTAATAAACTAAAGATTCCCAAGTTGAAGGGACTAGGTAAAGTCCCTGATGAATGGTCCCTTTGATGTGCTTAACAACACTAAAATGCATATTAGAAGGATAGTGCATAAATGGATAAATAGTATTAATGACAAATGAAATATCTGGTTGAAATTTGTTAGATATAATGATGCACCTATAATACTTCTATAATGATTAGAATATGAAAATAAATTAGATAATGTCTGACGTAGTTTTTGTTTTAAATGACAAGGTGTGGGAGCTGGAACACATTGGCTCATGGAAGCCCTTTCATGAAGTTCAGCAACATAATGATATTGATGTAAGAAAAGAGATGTGGCTTTGTGCTTAACTTCCATACCCAAAAAAATGATGTACTAAGATCATTTATAGCAATGAAGACCCAAGATCATGAATCAATTTTTGAATGCATCTAGAAGTACTACCCATTATCAATATATTATCGACATAGACTAATAGAATTGTAATTTTAAGCCCAATTTTATGAACAAATAAAGAGGTATTGGCATAGCACATTTGAAAGCCTTTAATGATTATACAAAAAGAGAGTTTTTCATACCATGCCCGTGGAGCCTACTTGAGCCCGTACAAAGCATTTCATAGTCTACATAATATTGTAGACTGATATCTACACAAAAAAAATTAAAGAGAAAGGGAAGAGAAAGAAAAGAGATTAAGACTAAAAAAATAAAATTAAAATAACTAATCTTTCATTGATTTTTTGATTGATTAATCAGGGCATAGCCCTTACATATATTTATCAACCTCAAATAAGGATTCTAATTCTATTAAAACATATAATTATAATGAACCTTTAATATTAGCCTAAACCCATTGAGAAGATTTAAACTAAATTATTAAAAAAATTATTATTAATAATTATATTCTAATTATAATAGACTTTAAAGGCAGGACTAGGGTAGGTCATAACGTTCTACAATACTTCCGCTCCACCTTGTCCTTGATCCACTCCACCTCGTCCTCTAGGTAATATTTAGGGGCTGTTTGTATGCTAAATTTTTTATAAGATTCTGTTGATTCCACCCCAATTTCAAATCAAATTATCAAAATCATATTTGTATGTAGGTGGAAAAATTAAAAATTTTGCCTAAAAGTTGATTTTAAGCCGTCTCGAGCTATAATCACCGAATCACCTCATGAGGTGATTCCATCAATTCTAACTCCCAACCCCCGTTTCAAAAGTTACATATTCTATTATTTTTAAACGGTTACTTTTTATATTAATTTAAAGCTAAAAAAATATGCTATATAAGTGGGGCCTATTTTAAAAGTTTAAAATTACATGTAAAATCTTGTTTAATAGAGCTCAAATTTAAAAGTATAATAGTACCAAACACGTGCATATCTAATAGCTTAAAAGAGAGAGTCATATTCATCTAATATTTTAAAATTATATTTAACATAATATCCAAATTTATTCTAAAAAAATTTCATTTCATTTTTTATAAAATCGGTTACACAAACAGTCCTTAAATATGGAAGCGAAGGTTAGAGTAAGCGTGACTTCGGAACATAAAGAAAGATGTGCTCGGGAGAACAGTAACGGGGTGACTAGAATCCAAATTTTGGAACCATCGGGGCCAACGTGTAGGCTACTGCAATCAACACACATGCCACCGGACCCTTCGAACCATGATCATGCAAGCCAAGAGTCGAAGACACCTCCCCTGATTCCAATCTGTGGGTCGTTCTTGGTGTATGCATGCATATGCAAGCCGGCCAGCACTGCTAAAACTAAAAAACTTGAATTTGCAGTGGGCACCCCTCGGTTCGGCCGAGCCGGCTGTCAGAACTCAGGGATCCCGGAGCCCCCGAGTCCCTGTTCAAAGCGCAAAATTCCTAATTCGTATAAACTGAATGCGACATACAACCGCCGCAGACAGGAGACAGTTTACCCTCCACACCACTTCACGCTCATCTATTTCCCTCCAACGACGCGTAGAGCCACAGTTGTCGTCCCTGTTGCATGTGCTGGGATGGCGTCAATCAGAACGTCCTTCCAAAATAGGAATTTACCGAACTCCCGATCAAATTTTCACAAAGCTACTTAATGTTGTGTGCCCTGCTTAAAACCAGCTGGCCCCAGAATGCCCTCTGCTTGGCACTCGTCAGAGCTTGGGCTGCTCTGCTTGCCCGAAGATAGAGGTTTGAGTACGCACATGAAAAGTTCTCGGCAGGAGGAGAGAAAGCAATTCATGTCATTTACATGTTGAAGTACTCATGCAAGCAGTACTTCTCCACAACGAGGAAAGAGACGGCCGTGCCTGTGTACCCCTGGCATTTTGTAGTATTAAGATTTGGTATCTGATGTCAGGGAGTTTCATTCTGTATTGATAACACATCATGTGACTCAAATTATAATTTTTCTAAAAGAATCAAGTGCCCATTAGGACAGTATATTCCTGTAAAGAAGGGGCCGTATATTCCTTTGTTTGACTTCCGGGAGTGCCAGAAAGGGGAAAAAACAGTTGGAACAACAAGTTACACGCAATTTTTTAAAAAGTTACCCAGCAGACAGAACATCGGAAACAACAGGGCACATAGAGACAGTATTAATTATGAAGAAGAGATTCAGCCGTTCATTAAAAACTAGTCAGTAATACACTAAACTGCAGAGACAAATACAAAAAAGGAGACCAACCCACAACAGAAGATGAAGATCGGCAAAATAAAAGAGAAAAAAAAGCAAGAAAACGACTTCCGCTCTCTCCACAACAGGCCTAGACAGCTAGAACTACACATCTCATCTCTGCATGTCAACTCTTGTTCTATTACACAAAAAGAAAAGGACCAACGATCGAACAACTAAGTAACAAGATCGCAGTTGCAGGCCCAGGATCCTTCACGTTGCACCCAAAAAGCTTCAGTAGGGAGACCAGAGGAAGGCGCCCATGGCAAACTTCCTCTTCTGCTCGACATCCCCCATAGCGGGCAAGCCGTACTCGGCTAGAACACAGTCGAGCTTCCACTCGGGCATCGTCTCGTACTCGGCCCTGGTGTACCTGGGGTAGTGCAGGGGCATTTGGAAGTAGCCCCCGTACCTCTCCCCCACCTGCTGCCCTGACACCTCCCCGGCCTTCCTCCCCACCTCCGGCACGCTCCTTCTCACGGACTCCATTCTCTCCCTCACAGCTGAGCTCAGAGGCTTCTCTCTTTCTCTTCACTTGCGGTGCTTGTGGTCTGAAATGCTCTACTGGGGGCGTTGGGGTATTTATAGGGAGGAAAGGTAAGAACGTACTGGAATCCAACACATTTACGCATAGTCGAGGCAGCGGCATTAATACCACCGATATTTCGAAGTCCCCAACATGCCCCTCTCTCTTTCGAAGCTTCCTTCCTTCAATGGAGAGAGAGGGACTGAATATAGGGCGGCAGGTGATAGCCGGTATAACCAGAACCAGTGGAGGAGACGCACGTAGTGCATGGCAGCTGGTAGGCCATGAGAGAAGGGTGTTTTGCAGCTTGCACGCGCCTTGTCTTTGGGCGCACGCAAGAGAGGTGTAGAGAGGTGCCAGGCTGTGTTGGGGAGGGTGGTTTGGTCATGTAGAGAGAAAGTTCAGGTGGCAATTACGTTGGGAAGGGTGAGCAAATGGACAAGTGAAGTAACGCTGGCCGAGGAAGAGTGCGTTTTGGGGAATACGAACGAATATCACTCCTCCTTTGCTTAGTAAATGCCATTTCTTGTTACTCTTTTGTTTTAGATTTTAAATTTTTTTATTGCTACAATCTTCTTCTTTTTTGTTTTTTTAGTAAAAATAGTTTTTAGTTGCTGAGTTGGGTTTTTGCCAGGGGGGGAACCGAGAGCCGGCATCTTTTAGGAGGTTTTAATGGCTGCGCGTCAGTTTTTTCTTCATGCAAGCTAGCTTGTATCTCACTCATTTATTAAATTACTAATGCATTTGTAGTTTCATTAAGATCTTATACCATTTTGGGGAATAAGACGTTAATTCCTGACTAAAAAATCAGAGCATATGACGCAACAGAGAACAGCTGTACGTTTCTCGAACCTCGTATCCTGGCTCATTGATTCATTAGCTGGAGTATGGAGACTCTGCATGGGCACGCTGCAACCAGGAATTACGGCAATCAGGCACATCAGACGGGCGGGCACAAGCATCAGGCACAACTTTCCATCGTTTGCATGGCACTGTTTCTCAGAGATGAGAGAACCTTTCCTCTCTTCTACACTCACCACCCCTTGGGGTCACAGCCCCGACGGGTCCTGTCACGGTTATCACCATTAATGTGTAGCGTTAGGCGAGGGTCAGGGCAGTGATTGCGAGAGCGACGAGACTGCTGGGAAAATATCACCAGCACTATTCAAATGAAACAAGCACTCCGATTATTGTTTTTTCTTTCGCAAATGAACTTGATCCTCTGAACTTAGTGACACTTTGAACGCCAATTCCATCATATTGGATGGAAATGTTTGATTACCCACTCAATCAACCAACCATTGCCTTGGCCACTGGGCAGACACCATTAATAACCGAATTATTGGGTGTAGCACTCTTGGCTCTCAGCCACTCGCTCTCCCATGGCTGCATTTTCTGTGGAGGACAGCAAAACTTGCCACCAATGAGACGACCGATTGACACTTCAACAAGACTATCAATATATATACAGAAACTCCTTGCGAGAGCACACAACCACTAACACTCCCAAGCTATTGAAATATAACACTATGACCTATACTAGCACACCCAATCATGCAAATGGGATTTATTCCCGCTTTATATAAACCATCGATCTTAAAATTAACGTCGTACACGCTAACATCTGTTGACACAATTAAAAGATTTTTTCACTGGGAGTAAATAATTTCTTGTATATGAGCCATAGATTGCTGATCCGAAGAGGGATCACTTTTGGTAAGGCCCATCACAGATAACTTTTGCCGTCGTGTTTTTTTTTGTTCGTGCCAACCAAGGGAAAGAATAAAAATTATCAACCTTGCCCAGAGAAAACCATTGTTTTGAACAGAGCATAAATGCAAGATGAACAATAGTCTACCATCTCACCTGATCAAGAACATGGCTGAGGCAACTCTACTAGGAAAACCAGCCTAAAGCCGAGTTTTGGACTACTCAGCCTTTGGCTCAGGGAGTCAACCAGCCTACTCTTGCCAGTTAAGACAAGTGTTGTATTTTATCTATAAACTTGTAACATTAAGCATATTTTCAGGGTTTGTATATAGAATTTATTTGTTAATAATAGCACCTAAGCATTTTCATATTTTTTGGACTTTTTATTAGTTTTACATGTTATGAAACTAAGATATATAATTATGATCCCCTCAAGTGACTCAGCCAGGTCATGGGTGGACCAGGCGGGTCGGCCAACTATGGAATGAGTTTTTTATTTCTTGATGAAGAATGAACAGGATACTAATTCACTTCTAAGGATATGATCGACTTTGTTATGACCTTCCCCAACAACAAAATTTTTATCATACTCAAACCATAGGTTTAACTATATACCCTATTCAAGAGCAAAAGAATCAATCTAGTCTAAAATAGAAAATTCGTGTGCCTCTATTTCACATTGATTCGTATACATTACGAAGATGTCCGTTCAACAGCAATGTCACTCAAAGTTTCGGGGGTTGCTTTTGATGCCAAGGGAAAATTTATCAGCATACTAGCGGGAGCAAAATACATGTGTAGAGACATCATGCAGATTATAATGCCCAAGAGGAGCTGCAAACGTAAAAAAGAACAATACTTTTAGTCACAAGAAATAGCACCACAAACACTAATGTCAACCAGAGAGAAAAGCATCTCACCTGAATCGTTGGCTTGAAGTCAAAGAGATAAATTGATACGACCATAGTTAGTAGCATTGCCATTGATGTTGAATAGACCTGAAGACAATAAATTTAACTTAAATGATACATACATATTGTCCTAATTTACCATTCTCTTAAAAGGTCGCGTGCCTCACAGGGAAGCATTTTTTATGCTCCGCACTGACAATGAGCCGAGTGAAAGCCATGCATGGGAGCCTTTCATCCATGAGATCAATTGGTGCATACGCTAACAAATGTCATCATCTAGTGTATGCGCCGTTGATCTTAAATATCAAGAGCTCCCATGCATATCTTATGATCGGCTCATTGTCAATGCCGAGTATAAAAAATGCTTCCAAGCTAGAGGTGCTAAGTGAGCAGCGCCAGCTCCATTGGGCTCAACATAGTTCCACTAGAAGCTCAAACTTGGGCTTGTCAAAAACCGGCTTGGCTCAGATGACAGCTGGCTCAAATTTTAAGCATTTTTTTATCATTAAATTTTTAGCATTTTAAAAATGATTTCTATATAATTAAGTATATTTTATATTACAACAATAGTGTTTATCTTTATCTAGTTAAAAGAATTAATATAATATAAATTAACAAGCCAAGCCAATCTGAGCTCGAGCTCAATTTGTTATGCTAGGCTCGAGCTTGACTCTTCTCAAGTCTAAAAATGAAGCAAGCTCAAGCTCTGCAAAACTTGGCTCATTAGCACTCTCACTCACAGCTAAAATGGCAGAAGCAAAAAAACAAAGCATAAACATTTTCCAGCTTTTAGAGTCACAAGTTTTGCCAAAGGCAAGATGTCATGTAGTACTTAGCAGGGTTTGTACACATAACAGATTCGACTCCAAGTGATTAAGTACTGGATACTGCTAAAAGACTAAAGATAGACACTGGCAACAGAAAGTGTAAACAAAAAACTGAGGACATAAAAAACTGGTGTCAGGTGGAGCAGTAGAGACTATAACAAATTCAAAACTATTGACACAGCTTGTAAAACATTCACGTAGTGAATTGATCATTATTACCATCAGTTACACCTTATACCAGGTATTTGGATTTTATATTACCATTCGACTATTGTTACAATCAAAAGGATGACACAAAGTCCATGTGAGAATTTAATGTTAAATTTTTACGCCAACTTCCAAGAATGGAATAATGAAGATGCAAATTCTCCACCAACACACCTTTCCCGGTCACATGGTTGATAGTCGTAGAAGAAATATTGGCTATGGTCATTTTCCAACACAAAGCTGGCAACAATAAAACAAGTTTGCTTTTACATGGAAGCATGACAAAGATACTGCTTAATACTATTAGCTAATATTACTTTATATAATACTAATAATAAAAAATGAGAAAGAAAAAACCTTCACAATATTGTCAGCAAATTTCATCAGCCATGACACCAGTAAGCCAGTAGAACCCAAATTCAGTACCACCAACCATGTTATAATGTTGTATCCATCAAAAAGACGCTGCCACCATGGTCCCTTTTCAAACCCACTCCGAAAATCATCCATTAGTAGCCGTGCCATATTGAAAATTGCCCCAAACCTGAAATAGTTCTACATTAAAGTAATTAAATATCATGGTTGATGGAAGAACCCATTTAACATGAATCCAGAATCAATCTATAGAAAGATAAAAATACCTACGTATACAATTGGACATTCTGCCAATATAAACTATCATTATTTTTCTTCATAAGAAACTCTGTATAGACACCCGCTAGAGCTGATAGACAAGCAGACAGAACTCCCAGCATGTACCCCTGTATTGGTGATGAGAACAGGGAGTCACATGCCGCCTCACCACAACCTTTTACCTGAACACATTTATATAGCAATCTTCTCAGAAAAAGGGAATGCCGTTGTGGCAAACTACTGAAAGGATATTCTAGTTATATAATGCCTTGATACTCTTTTTTTTTCTCCGCAAAAAACTTGACAGTTTTTTTGTCTTGCTTTTAATACTGCAGGAAGTTATCAACAGCTTAGTGATTAAAAAACTGATTACTCATTTAAAGCGAAAAGAATGTGAAAGATCAAAAGCTTGTGAACTTTAAGGTTTGATACTGTAGATCCCATGATATCCGAAGTTATGCTGCAATTTACATCCTTAACTGTAGCGCTCACAAAATTGATGACATGAAATGCATTAATGCAGAACACACCTGGCTTGTGGTGGTTCCAACAGCTAATAAAACAATTGCCATCCATTGCAGATTTGATAGCTTTCTCCTCAGAAAAAGCCTAAAACATCAAACAAAAGGATCTTCTCACCATGGGAACCATCATTAATATTCAAAAGTAGCTGAAAATAAAATCCTTTTTTTATTTATTCTATGGAACTATACACAAAACTCAAACTTCTCAAATTCTTCTATGATAGCATAAATAAACTGAAGGGACTTGATATATCAATATCCAGTACCAAAATTGATAGCCCACATCTTTCACCCGATTTTACATAATATACCAATATGCATTGGTACATATCCATCACTTCACACTATAAAATTTTACTTAGATCAACTTTAAGCTGAAGAAAACCTAACAATGTCTAGACAGAAATGTTATAAATTTTTTTTTGTCTAGACCTACTGCTGGCTGCATGGTTGCTATACCAACCTTTTCTTTTGCATCATTGACAACAATTTGACACAGTTTCAACTTTTAAAAGACCAACGAAAACATTTCAAAAGTAGTGTCCAGATTGTTTAGCCATAAACTTGAGTTTGCTTTCAGACCAAATTACAACTTGTACAAAAGAAAGTAGTATCATTTACGCATAAGCACCTTATTTTCAATTATCTGACTTATAAGGAGTATACCCATGTATTCCTCCCTGCTATCAACCATATTTGTATTGCTGATTTCAAAGCATAATCATATACGAAGTGCCCACACCTGAACATGAGAGCAGTTGTCACAATCTTCAGGTTACCCATGATCTGATAAGTTGATGTATCCACAAAAGTCAAGGTGGCAAACTGAACATTGTTGTGAATTAGGTATATGATGGAAGGAATAGGGAACAACCGAACACTCTTCCACTCTGTAGTCATCCTTGGAGGAGATGAGCTTTTGCACTCTGTCCATAGAAGAAAACTAGATACTACAAGCTGCAGTAAAGTAGAAAATAAGTGCGCAAGTGACAGATTGGGTGATTAACAATCAAACGAAAAGTTAGCAAATTACAATATTCTAGGGACTTTTTTCAAACAAGGATATGCCACAATCAAATTCAATTTATAAGGCAACCAAATACGAAAATGGCAAGAAAATCGCCACCTTTCCCTGCTATTATTTCAAATGGCAATAAAATGGCAACATGGCTCTCAAGTTACTTAATATGAGTGTTTGGTTCAATAGGTGAGTTCTAGGTTTAGATTCACAATAGAGAAAACTATAAATGAATAAGTGAAGAAGAATACCTTGAAAACTTCGGCAAGAAAAGGAACTGTTGCGTAGTCATATCTATAGGTGCCATTACTTTGTGAAAGAGTCGTCAAAATTCCCTGTCATGATAATGCACAGCTGCAAGTTAACAAAACCTATGATATAGACACTCACATGTACAGTGCGTGCTTGTGTGTGTATGGTGCATCCACATAGGATATTCGATATTTTATGCAGTTCTAAAAGGAACTACAAAAAATAGTTAGCTAGCCTATAAGAATGAATTGGACAAGGATGCTATATTAAAAAAAAAGCTTATCAAGTTCTTTAAAAAACACATCAGAGTTATTTATTTAGCCAAAATTATCTGCATACGTTAAAAAAAATGAAAAAAATTAACCTATCCCTGCAGGCTTTTTAACACTCCTACAAATTATCATAAATGGATAACAGTAAATTATAAGTTGTGCTGGAAATAGCACAAATGAGACAAACTCCGCCAAAGAAGACCAAAGTTTTACGCCCGGTAAAGACTAAAGAGGTACTCCTGCTCAACACTAAATATTTTTAGCAAGAGCAATTGGCAGTGTTTTCGTTTCTTCACTTGGCTGGCTACTCAGCTGCTAGGGAGGCAAAATCAGAGCGCATTAGGGAAAATTCGTAACAAATTTTATTCCCAAGCGATCATTTCGACGGAAAAACACAAAAACGAGTGCGTCAAATTTGCTCAATCAGGCATATCGAAGTAGCAAGATCCTAAAAGCATCATCATTTTCATGCAATTGCTTGAAGAAGCACAACATTAAACCTAAACAGCTAGGGACTGAGGGAGAAAATGACGAGCATCCAACAATGGATCTGACGGAGCGAGCTGCTCATCCATGGATTTGGCAAAATAGATTTCAGAATCGTCCCAGATAGCCACGACGAATTGCATGATGGAGATGAATCTGAGGTTTTGACAAGGAGACGAACCTGGGAACTGGTGAGAAGTGTGAGAAGCAGAGCTACCGAGTACCACTGCATCCTCGCGCCTCCCACTTCCCCTTCGAACGCGTCTCCCTGCTTTGCTTTGCTGCATCAGAATGACACTACAAACAGAAATGCTCCTTCCTTGTATTTGTCGTCTTGGCCCGGTTTGATAAAACTGACCAGACCGGAAGCGGGAACCCCAAAAACACCTATTAGACCATCGGATATGTTAAATTGATATGCTAAAGAAGTGGCTCATTTATACACCTACATGGCAATTTGATAACCTTCTAAACTCTTAACAAATGGTGAGGCGTAATTTCTTTCTAATTTTTTCAGCGGCGGCATAGTAGATATTGTCACTGAAAAAGACGTCCCACCTATTTTAACTCAATTTATGGCGTCTTCATTTAATTTTTTTTTAAATCCTCTTTTTACTACTATTTTATTTTTTTTTATTTTTTTTCCTTACTACCACTCCTTTCAAATATTGTGTTCGAAACTTATAATTGGGGTTTACATGTTGTCGAATTACTCCAGCGGCGGCATATGGAAGAGCTACTTAAGTACCTCCAACGGCTCAATTGGAGATGCTCTAATAATCCCTATGTCCTACATTAATAGTTTCATTTAATTTTTTAAAATAAATTTATTTTATTTTATTTAAAAAACTAAATTGAGCTTTTAATATAGATAGGAAGGAGTAATATGAGAGTTTTATGGCCAGAGTAGTTGTTTTGGATCCTAAGATGATGCTGAACCTGAGTCACCAAGGCTAGGATGACTCAGTCTAGCCTTTGACAGCCATAACACAGTAGTATTTTTAAGGCATCTTTATAGTTGTAGCACGCTGAGTGACAAAAAAATGCGTATAATATGTATATTATATGCATACTTTACATTTTCCTATCCTATCATAAAAAATGCCATATTATTCACATTTTTTTAAAATACATACTAAATGATTTATTCCCATACTTTGTGTTTAAAATATATATTATACCCGTACTTTGTCACACAACCCTTTGACTTATTTTTCTTCCACTTCTATAATCTTTTAGTTCTTATTAGCAAATGATCTCTAATGATATATTTTAGCCGCAAACCTTCTCTAAATTCATGATAATGGAGCTCATGTTATTTTTTAATGTACTATTTTTAACGAAGAAGACATCTTATTTTAGTATTTTGGGTTACGTAATCTTTTGGGTTATATTTTGTAGATATTTATATTTTTTATTATTTCTCTATATTTTTTAATTTTTTTCCCATATTTTTTTAATTTTTGCCATTTTTTTCCATACATCTCCCTTAATCGCTTTATTATCGTTTATGTACTTTGCCACTTAGGTAGCATGGTAAGAGTGTAATTTTTTACTTATTTTATGAGGCCTTATCGTTAAGGGGGCATTAGGCTTGAATGGTTGATAAAATAAATGAATAAATAATTAAATTTCATCGCAATGATGCCAATGTTATTACTTTCTATACCTCAAAACATGCCAAAGCTAAATCCTTTAGCTTTTCGGAAAATCTCTGCTATGAGGAGATTGATACAAAGCTGATTCGTCTTTCTTACATAGCAACGGAGTTTGAGGCACTTTGTAGACGATTTTTAAGGGCAAAGCAAGGTTTTGTGTTTCTTATCAAGATTTACTTCTTCCGATTCATGGACAATCAAAACTTGGTGATGTCAAATACAATTTTGCTAAATTCTCTAAATTTTTTTATCAAATCCTCTAATAAATATATTGCCAAACGCCCCCAAATTTGTGACCATAACTTGCTTAATTGTTGGTTACCTTGCTTACCTCCAATGATCAATATTTTTGTCTCCATTTTCTTGTATTAATGGGAAGCTGAGTGATGATCTAAGTTTTATGCTATGAAAAAAGTATTTTTTTCATTGTTTGCCTCTTTTCTCAATGCCTTATGCTCTCTCTAATATGTGGGATGAATATTTGATTGAGCATTATAATTTTTAGTAGAAATTTTACTAATATTTTTATTTATTGCCTTTAATGTGTTTGAGTAACCATTTATTTGTACATGCTTATGAGAATGTGCAATGAGTAGTTATTTTTATTTTACGTTCTCTACGTAGATAGATGGCCCTTGCAAATTTTCCATCTTGCACATGACTAAACACCTTTAAGTATTTTTAGGTTAATTATCATTGAAATAGGTTTGTAGTTTTTAACATGTTCTTCTAGTGATAATTATGTGTACTCCATGTATATATATAGTATTGGATAATATATAATATTGGATAGAATTCTGGATTGAGATTTGGTTTTTTATATATGTAGTCATTTGTTAAGATGAGTTGGCCCTTGAAATAAATGCTAGCATTGCCCATAATAATACTAATTGTCTAGTCATATTTAAGTTGTTCCTTTGTTACCACTGTACTTGTAATCAAGTGCACCAGATTTAATTATTAATGACTCGATAATCATTTTTTATCTAACCAATTACATCATATTGGTATTTTGATATACTTGTGTTTAATTTATTTATTCTTTCTTTCTAAACTACTTATTTCTTATGAGTTTTTTTATTGTCGTGGTATTTTATAAAGTGTTTCCAAACATGCTAATTCATTGTCACTTGAAAACAACTTAGATTTTAATACCAATTCAGCCAAATGTATACTCCATGTTTAAGGAAGAGTATAAAAGGTGGGCTTCATGTAATTGTGTTATTTTTAAAGTGGACGCCAATACCAAGTTATTGAGGAAAGAAAAGGTAAGAGTCCTAAAAGTCACATTTGTTTTGGCAAATCATGCAATTGGAAGACATTTGAATTTGTGGGTATTCAATGCATGCATGTCGTGAAGGTCCTTAATTACAAAAACATTCAAACCCTCTCGCCACAATATTTATTGAATAGGTGGTCGAGAGATGCCAAGTCTGGATGTGTAACAAAATATTTTGAAATTATTGGCAAAAAGGTTTTGGGATCACACTGTGGTGATGTTGTAAGAGTATTAAGTTAGCAGCTAAGGCCGGTGTTAGTAAGTCAACCACTCTACTAATTTCAAGCACATTGGAGGAATTATCTAATCAAATGGATGAGATTTTGCAAAGAGTAACAATTTCTACATGCTTTGATTTTTGAAGGTAAGTTAGATATTAAAAAAATGGAATGAAATCAGTGAAGAGATGACAGTGGGCGAAGTGGTAGAATTTTCGGTATCCTAGAAAAAAGTAGTAGACAGAGGTCAAAAAATTCTAGGTGTCTCAATTAAATTCCCTAAAACAATAAGAAGTGGTAAGCAATTAACCTTTATGTTACATTTTTTGTCTTTACATTAAATATACTTTTGTTTTAAGAGAAATTGATTTGTCATAATTGGTAGAAAAGGGAAATCAACTAACTCTCACATATAATTTCATTCATATGCAATATTTTGTAATGGACACTAGCTATTCACTAGATGCTTTACTGGTTTAAATTCTAACAGGCATAACTTCCTCATCTTAACTTCAATTCGTATGTTCTTAGTGGCTTTTTAAAAATATTTTTGTCTACTTTTTAATATCAAAATTTCATACCTAAATTCCATCTATAGAAAAAGTCATTCTACCTAAAATTTAAGGGTTCAAATCGGTGTCGCGTTAGTGGGTTGCTAAAAATACAACAAGTTCAACTTTGAATGACCATAACTTTTTCATTCGAACTCAAATTAGCGCATTCTTAGTATCATGAAGCTCTTTATTTCTATTTTTTAATGCTAAAGTTTTCAAACCAAAATCCATCGATAGAGGAAGCTATTGTACTAAGAAGGCTCAAGGGTCAAACTCATTATATTCTACATGGACTTAGAAAATGGCCAAATGCTACAACTGCCATAACTTCCTCATATGAGGCCTGATTTGTGCATTTTTTGTGGCACTTATAAGTTCTTTCTTTCTACTTTTAATATTAAAGTTTCATACCCAAACTTCATATATCGAGGATGTTACTCTACTAAGAAGGTCTAAGGATTAAATCACTATTTTTTTTACGTAGCCAAGTTTAGGCAATTTAGGATATTCCCTTGGCAACTTGGCCCACACTGTAAGGACCCTCATCTTTGAACCAGTTTTGGTTTTCTTTAATTATGGGTTATCGTGAGATTTACGCGTTTTCTGATCTTATTCGGTGATTTCGTAAATAAATAGTGTTTGTGATAGTTTTAACCAAAATTAACTTCAATATTAGTGGTTTTTAGTGATTTTAAACCAAATGTGAATTTTTGAGATTTTTCGGAATTTTTACTATTTTCCCAAAAATTAGGGTTTTGGCGGGACCCCTGTGGGCCCCACCGTCGAAAATTTTATTTTTCTGTCAAAGGAACCTAGACATATACTTAAGGTCCCACAAAAATTTTCAGAATTTTATTAGGCTTAAATTGTGCTTAAATTTGTAAAATACCCACTTTTAGCCTACTTTTCATATTTACACCCCAAAACTTACCTATGCCTACCCCAACCCTTACTATAAAAGGGCAAACCTGAGCCATTTCCATTTTTGGGAATAGGCTAAGGAAGGAAGGCTGGCCTAATCCCCACTTAGGCCCGAATTAGAAGCCGATTAAGGTAAGCTTACTCTAATTAAGCACTAATCCATGGCTTCTCTCTTAATTTCTTCCAAATCTACCATTTTCCCCTTGATTCAATCCTTTTTTTGACCATCAAAAGCTACTGATTTGTGTTTTACTACAAACCCTAACATTCAAAATTAGATTTTTACTACCAACAAGCCCTAGATCTAAGGTTTAATTAGGGATTTCTTGGGTAAATCGATTTCTATTAGAGTTTAATTCAAACTCATTGTGTTTTCAAGGATTTCAAGAAGGGTGACTCTTCAATCCGAGCTTAATCAAGTGCTGAGGTAATGGGTCTTCAAAATCTCTGTTTATCCATGGTAAAACTCTTCATTTTTGGCTTATTTCGAAATGGTTTGCTTGATTTAGTGTGTTAATGGTAAGATTAGAAAATGGAATTATTTAATCCTAATTTCTTAGGGTTTTGCATTATTATGGTTTGGTTTGATATTCTGGAAGTCAAGGAGGACTTTTGATGATGATTAGGGTGTTAGATGTGGATTTGAAGTGTTATCTATGGTGTTTCAGTTTGATTTTGCGAAAGGAAGAAGATGACTGTTCTGCTGTGTTGGCGATCGATATGCCTTGCAGGGCGATCGATCGGCTGAACTGAAAATTTTAAATTTTTGCGTGTAACCGATCGAACGGCCTGAAGGGCGATCGATCGGCTACACAGGAAATTGTATGTTGTGTGTATGATGCCTATTTTGATGATTCCACTTTAGCTTGCCAATTTTATATGAATGTGGAGTGTTTTAAGCTATGTTAGGCTACTGAAAATGCATGCTATTGAGTTTATAGAGTTGAGACATATGCTTAGAGATGGTGGGATGACTTATGTTTTGTAGCATGATGTTGGAATCGTTATCTTGAAATTATGAACGGTTGGTTCCCTTTGGATAAACATATATTTTCAGTAGGACTACAATCATTGTTGGACTGATTTTTCATGATAAATTGTGATTAATGGTGTGTGAATGTTGGTGATTGCCATGACTCAATGATGAAATGAGTGATGTTATAGGTGTTTAGCCTTTGTGGTTGAGTTTTGAATTTAACTATGATTTCAACGATTCTTCTACTATGATTTCCGCTGGAATTCATGTTTAGGTAGAAATTCACATGTGTAGTGTGGTAGTGAGTTGATTTTCAAGCATGTTAATATGCATTATGTGAAAGGCTTCTACTAGTTACACACACACATGTGGGGGTTAAATGATGATGTTGAAGCTTAATATCGTGATTATGAATGATGCATTAGGGGCTGGTGAGAGCACTTATCATGATTAGGATTCATGTATACTTTGCCCACGCATGTACCATGCTGCACGCATCATGAAAATGGATTTCCAAGTGAGGCCTTATCATGATTAATCGAATTTGACCGATTGGATGCAATGTGATGGAATTGTGTGCCGGGTTTATCGGTCGTGGATTAATCGCAAGTTGATTGGTCTGAAAGGACATATTTTGATTTGAAGTTCTTGTGTGGAACGATTTGAAGTTCCTGTGTGGAACGAGTGCACTCCCCGGGTTGAGTCTTGTTTAATGGAATGATGTGGGGACGAGTTGTGTACTTGTCTTGCGGATATGTGAGAATATTATTATGTGTGTCATTTGGACCCTGAGAATCCAGTGTGGTATGCCGTGTGCACCCCGCTACCACGTGTTCTAAGGTTCTCTGTGTGAGAACTCGGGCTCTTCCCTCCGCAGGAGATGTCCCTGGGCGAACACCCCTGCTCTAGATTCTTTGTGTGAGAATGGGACATCCTTGGCCAAGATCGTCCAGGGCGAGCAGTATTAGATATTGACAACCCCGATCTTTCTTGAATTCTTGTGTAGAATTTTGGACCATGACACGCTTTCGTGGCCTTGTCTATGCTCCCGTCTGTGTGACGTTAATGTGTGATTACTCCTTGATGGAGGTTGATTGTGATGACATTATGCATGTGGGAATATGTATGTTAGAGATACATCCATGCGTGTTGATTTTGATGTTATGCATGTGGAATATGTATGTTAGAGATACATTCATGCATGTTGACTTTGATGATAAAATGCATGTGGGAATATGTATGTTAGAGATACATCCATGCAGGTTGTGATGTTATTATGCATGTGGGAATATGTATGTTAGTGATACATCCATGCATGTTGATTTTGATGTTATGCATGTGGAATATGTATGTTAGAGATACATCAATGCATGTTGACTTTGATGATAAAATGCATGTGGAATATGTATGTTAGAGATACATCTATGCAGGTTGTGATGCTATTATGCATGTGGGAATATGTATGTTAGAGATACATCCATGCATGTTGATTTTGATGTTATGCATGTGGAATATGTATGTTAGAGATACATCAATGCATGTTGACTTTGATGATAAAATGCATGTGGAATATGTATGTTAGAGATACATCCATGCAGGTTGTGATGCTATTATGCATGTGGGAATATGTATGTTAGAGATACATCCATGCAGGTTGTGATGATATTATGCATGTGGGAATATGTATGTTAGAGATACATCCATGCGGGATTGGTATGATGTGAATGCATGTGGGAATATGTATGCTAGAGATACATCCATGCAGGTTGAATTATGCATTATGATGCAGTGTTAGGTGATATGAATGTGTGATTAGAAAGTGATGCACCATGTAAATCTTTGATCTGAACGATCTCATTTCTAAGCTATTGTATTTTCTACGTTGACAGTGATATTAAAACCATTGCTGAGTGTTAAAACTCACCCCTCTTTTGTGTTTTGATTTGGGGCTGCGTGGTGCGACACGCAGACGGACAGGATTGCCTCTTTGAGGAAAGGTCAGAGGTAGCTTGGGTGTGATTATGGAGATCGTTGCATGACTTACCTTCGTTTATTTCATGCTTTATGTTCGAACCTTTGTGTAGGGTTCTTGTTTTGGATTTATGTCATATACTACAGTTGTGATGATTATGACTTATTTTGAACCGGTGTGGGCTTTACTTAACTAAGTTTGTGGATTTGAGATTGTTGTTTACTTTGTGATAAGCAACACCTTTTTCTTCCCTTTTATTTACTCTTGCTCAAAGGATTGTGCGCACTCCGTGTTGCTGTTAATCGCCCGTGGTTAGGGTTAAGTCTTCTGCTAGAACATTTCTCAATTTTCACTTCGTCGCCCCCGCGAGCTTGACCGGCCCCTGGACCGGGTTCGGCTCGGGTCGGACATCGCCGGGGCGTGACACACACATTTTTGCCGACAATTCTCATATCCAACTTCAAACAATAAATTCCTCATCCCAACTCTAATTTAAGTGTTCTTGGTGGCATTTCAATATATTTTTATCTACTTTCTAATCCCAAATATCAGGCCTAAAGTTCATCAATAAAAGAAGTTATGAGTCAATGGGTAACTAATAATGCGATAGGTTTAATTTTGAATAGTCATAACTTCCTCATCCAAATTTGGATTCATGCATTCTCAATAACATTTCATAGCTCTTTTTATATACTTTTTATACCAAAGTTTTTAGACCCAAAAACCATATATAGAGGAAGTTATTTCACTAAGAAATCTCGAAGGTCAAACTCACTATTTTTCATGGACTTCAAAAATTCTCATTCTCAAATGCTACATCTACTATAACTTCCTCATTTAAACTTTGATTTGTACATTTTTAGTGGCTCCTCGAAGCTCTTGATGTCTACTTTTTAATACTAAAGTTTCGTATCTAAACTTTAACTATAGAAGAAGTTATTATACTAAGAAGGTCTAAAGGTTAGACTAACTATTTTCCATGTAACCAAGTTTAGGAAATTTAGAAAAAAGTTTGGTGTTATTAAACAATATTCCTGCTACTTGGCATGATCCAATGTGCAGCCACCAATTCAGGAGAAGTAAAGAAGAGGGGATTGGGTTCTACACTTAATTCATTACGATCATTTTTCAAAAGAGGAAAATAAACAAAAATATCTTTTTATTTACTTATTTTGATATAACTAATGAGCAGGCTGCAAAAAATTCAAGAACTATCATTGAAAATGGTTTGCCAGAACACCCAAACAAATTGTACATTTTATTATTTTACTGCAAAATAACCACTAATATGGTCATGATTGTAGGTTATTTGGCACTTGAGATACTATATATGAATAAATGTTGTTTGGACGGCAACATATGCTTTTACTAGGCAACTTTATAATAATATAAACTAGGCAAAGTTCCTTTCCTTATTTCACCTTTCATTGTGTCATTAGTAATGCCATTCCTTTGTCACTTCTGTTATGGCTTACATACCCAAAAAATCAAATTCAATAGAAAACCCACATTGGATTCCATGAAGAATCCCGTTCTCATACATGAACCCAAAAAAAAAAGAAGAAGACAACAATCAAAGCGCCATTGTCACTTGTACAGCCAAACCATACACATAATAAAAACCACATGTTAGAGGTCACTTATGAGCCTATTTTGGTTATTGTGTTTTGTTTCAATAATTGAGCTCCTCATGTGAGCAAGATGCATAACATTTTCTATAAACCCAAAGGCTTCCTTTCATTTCTACTCGGATCTGTAGACTTGGATAATAATACCTACAGTTATTTAATGCAAGGAAAATCTGTATTGCAAAATGTTTTAGTAAGTCAGAATATTTTTTTAGAAAATAAACAAAAATTTGCACGTAATAAATTTCAAACCTTTTTGCTGATGTACTTTGGACCCACATAGCTTGGCTGGGATGAGACAATGAACTCTTAATAATATCTGCAATCAGTTTTCACTAAATGTAATTTGAGAATTGACTATCTACATGTTAAAACAAGCTAAGAGATGGAAAGTTGGTATCATCAATTAAGTAAAGATATATAAACCAATGAGCTAGTATTTCACATTGGAAGGGATAATTATAAGATGGTAAGATGGTTTAGAAATAAAACAAGTCAGGCAACCTCTTCAAGAAATTCAGAGAAATTGCCAAAGAAGGAAAAAGACAAAGACGTTCAGATAACTTCCACTTCTTGCTGTTGAAGTCCTAGCTCTCATCCCACCAGTGACGACAATCTATGCTTAAGTAATTTATACCAAAGCAGCCCATGTGAAGCAAAAAGGTTCAAATAACTTCATTTTTGTTCAGTAACGACTAACAAGGATGAAGTTAACCTAAATCATACTACTATCAAAAGCAAGAAGTAGGGTTTTGGGATACAATGGATTTTTATTTATTCTTATACTACCCTTAAAACAAAGAATGATTTACAGCTTTATTCCTATACCACCCTTACACTCACCCTAGAGAAAGATGGCTTATGGATAGCAAGAATAAAATTCCATCTAATAAGAAAATTTGATAGCACTTCAAAGTCCTATAATGACTGATTTAAATTTGGAGATCCTATTTATTAAATTTGATTTGGATCTTGTAACACCTAACACATTGCCATTCATCCCAATAATATGCCTTTTAAATCCTAGGAAACTCAAGCAATGTTTGTTTCTTTCATGTCATCAAAGCTCACCTAAACCCCTAAGAAACACTTGTCATATTTGTAAATGTTGAATTTTAATTGATATAAAATCGGGTCAAAGCCACTTTATTTGACTCGGATTAAAATCAAATCGCCGCTTTGATTGCACCGTGACGGGTTTTGATAAAATAAGCTGTTTTGGCTCCTAAAAAGTTGGGTCATGACGATTAATAAAAACTTAGCTGTTTTGGCTTTGTGGGTAGCGTCTCATCATCAAATACCAACAGGAACAATTTTATTATATAGAACGAAGAACACACAAAGAACAGTTCTTCCTCTTTGGTCCTTTCTCTGGCTCTCTGAGAAAAAACTTTGAAAGATTTATTCTTTCTTTTCTCTCTAGTTTTCTAAGTCCATCATTGAGTAGTAGCAACCCCTTTGATCGAGATTCAGTCAGTTTGATTGGAAGTGCACCATTAACCTGACGGAGTGGTTCATTGTATTTTGGGAACGGAACTTAGTAAACACTTGTGCACGGAGGGTGGTGTATCTGTTTTAAGGACAACGTGTAACGCGCCTCGAACCAGATTCAAAATTCTCTTTTCTCTGGTATTTTATTAATATATTAGTAGATATATTTATATGAGATTCATTGCATGAAAATTGAGATTAGCATTCAATTTCCCTCTATTTATGTGACAATCCCAACATTTTTGAAACAAATATTATTGTTGATTGAATACTACTATAATTATGGGTGTTGACAAATCCTAGAAACCTGAGAAATTTGATGGCAAGTATTTCATGAGATGGCAGACAAAGATGAAATTTTGGCTAACTCAGTTGAATATTTTCTATGTGATTGATGACGCTATTTCTGATAAAATTGTATCTTCAGAATCTAATAAGATTGCTAATTCTTCTGATGTTGGAATTGTTAAACCTCATGATAGTGATAAATTCAAACAAGATGATGAATTGTGTCATGGATAAATACTTAATGTTTTAAGCAATGAGTTGTATGATCTGCATGTAAACACTAAATCTGCTAAAGAATTATAGGATACCCTTGATAAAAAATTTGGAAAGGAGCATGAAGGGGAAGAAAAGCATGTTGTGGGTGAGTACTTTGACAATAAGATGGTTGATAACAAATATGTTAGAGATCAGGTAGTTGAAATACAAAATTTGGAGGCTAAGATCATTGAGAAAGGCATTCCCATTGATGAGAGGCTCCAAGTTCTTGCTTTTATCGACAAACTACCACCCTCATGGTAGGATTTCTAAATTAACTTGAAGCACAAGAGGGACACAATGTCCGTCGATGACCTTATGGTGGCCATTCAAATAGAAGAGAAACACATGGGTAAGATTAAAATCTTGCAGGGTTCTTCTTCTGGGGCCAATGATAGTGCTCAAGCTAATGTTGTGGAAGGGAAACCTAAGTTTTATGGCAACAAGAAGTTTAAGAATCGGCCTCTCAAACCTGGTTCTAATATCCAAAAGGACAAGAAGTCCAAGGTTTGCTGGGTTTGTGGGAAACTTGGACATTTTGCAAACAAGTGCAAAGAGAAAAAAGGTCAGGACCGGAGTCATGGTGGGGCTGCATCTTCTGCTCAGGCTAATATGGCTACTTCGGATGACAGATTAGTAATAACTAATTCTGAAATTAACTTGGCATGTGAACCAACCGATTGGTGGGTTGATACAGGGGCAATTGTTCACATCGGTGTTGATGTTTCTTCTTTTTCTTTCTATCAGGAAATAAAGGATAGGACAATGACAATGGAGAACTCCTCTGTGGCTAAAGTTTATAGAGTTTGAATTGTGGATATCCGGTTTACATCGGGGAACACGTTGACTCTCCAAAATGTGTTGCACGTGCCAAGTGTGAGGAAGAACCTTGTTAGTGGAGTACTTCTTAGTTAAGAGTGATATAAGTTAGTGTTTGAGTCAAATAAAGTTGTAATAACTAGACATGGTACTTTTATTGGTAAAGGCTATGTGTGATGACCTCTTTAAATTAAATTTAGTGTCTTGTAATAACTTTTTATTTCAAGTTGAAGACTCTTTAATTTGTCATGTTGATTCTTATGATATGTGGCGTATGAGGCTAGGACATGTTAATTCACAAATCATTAAGAGAATGATGAATCTTGATTTGATTCCAAAATTACATGTTGAATCTCTTGATAAATGTGAAATTTGTATTCAAGCAAACAAGCCTAGGAAGCCTTATAAATCTGTTGATAGGTCTATATGTTTGCTTGATTTAATTTATTCTGATATTTGTGAGTTGAATGGATTACTAACTAGGGGTGGTATGAGATATTTCATTACTTTATTGATGATTACTCAAAATTTTGTCATATGTACTTGCTTAAGTCTAAAGATGAGGCTTTTGAGAAGTTTAGGATTTATAAGATGGAGGTTGAGAATTAATCTAAGAGGCAGATCAAGAGACTAAGGTCTGATCGTGGTGAGGAGTATTGTTCCCTTGAATTTTGTAAATTTTATGAAGATCAAGGAATAATACATGAAACCACAACACCTTACTCTCTTCAATCTAATAGTGTGGCTGAAAGAAAGAATAGAACTTTCATTGACATGATGAATTCTATGTTTTCCTCTTCGGGGTTTACCAAAAAATTTATGGGGAGAAGCGATTCTTTAGCATGTATAATCTTAAACTGTGTGCCTCATAAGGGACAAATAGAACCCCTTATGAATTAATGAAAGGAAGAAAGCCAAGTTCAAAATTCATTAAGGTTTGGGGATGTCTTGCAAAAGTAAAAATCCCTAATGTGAAGATGGATAAGCTAGGTTTAAAAACTTATGATGCAATGTTCATTGGTTATGCACAAAATAACAGAGTTTATCGATTTTTAGTAATTGGGTCTAATAGGCAGGACTATGCACTCAATACTATTAAGGAGTTTGATGATGCAACATTCTTTGAGAATGTATTTCCTTTGAAGGAAAAGAGTAAGGCTGTAGTGCATGAAGATGATTCATCGTCATCAATTCCCAAAATGGAAGATTCGAGAATTAATGTGGATGTTAGAAGATCTAAGAGAACTAGAATAGAAAATAACTTTAGGGATGACTTCTATACTTTTATGGTGGGAAATGAGATCCTTATTTTTAGTAAGGCTATGTCGTTTAATGAAGCTCCTTTATGGAAGGAAGCGGTACAGAGTGAGATGGATTCAATATTTGCACATGGGACGTGGATTTTAACGAATCTACCTCTAGGGTTTAAACTAATTGGATGCAAGTGGATATTTAAAAGAAAATATTATCCTGATGGATCCATTGAAAAGTACAAAGCTAGATTAGTTGCTAAAGGCTACATTTAAAAAGAAGGTCAAGATTTCTTTGACACTTACTCTCCTGTGGCCATGATAACTACAATTTGAGTTCTTATTTCATTTGTAGCTCATTATAACCTCGAGATCCATCAAATGGATGTAAAAACAACATTTTTAAATGGTGAATTAAAGGAAGAAATTTATATGGAGCAGCCTGAAGGTTTTGTAGTTCCTGGTTAAAAAAGAAATGTATGTAAATTAGTAAGATCTCTCTATGGTTTAAAACATGCTTCTAAAAAATGACATCAAAAGTTTGATGATGTTCTTTTTTCTAATAACTTTGTTGTGTGTACTTCTGATAAATGCTTGTATTGGAATTCTTTTGATCATTCTTTTGTAATGTTATGCTTGTATGTAGATGATATATTACTTTTTGGTGACAATGTAGATCAAATCAATAAGGTTAAAGGTTTCCTTAACGAGAATTTTGATATGAAAGACTTGGGTCTTGCTAAGGTTATACAGGGCTTAAAGATTGATAGGGCTTCTCAAGGAATAGTTGTGAGTCAATCACTCTATGTAGAGAAGATTCTAAAGAAGTATGGATACTTTGATAGAAAACCTGTCAATACACCATATGACGCGAGTGTAAGACTAAAGAAAAATTGTGGGGAAAATGTATTACAACTTAGATATTTACAGCTAATAGGAAGTTTGAGTTATCTGGTTAATTGCAGTATACCAATTATATCCTATGCTGTGGGAAGACTAAGTAGATATACTAAGAGCCTTAATGAATCTCATTGGACTGCCATTGAGAGAGTTTTCAGTTATTTAAAGTGAAGTGTAAACTTCGGTTTACATTATTCCAGGTTCCCTACTGTATTAGAAGGATATGATGATGCAAATTAGATATCAGATTCTGATGAAACCAAGGCCACTAGTGGTTATGTGTTTACTCTATGTGGTGGGGCGTTGCATGGAAATCTTCCAAACAAACAGTGATAACAAGATCTATTATGAATGTTGAATTGGTAGCTCTTGATAAAACTGGTGGACTTGGGGAATGACTTAGGGATCTTTTAATAGATATACCCTGATTGAATAAGCCAATTTCAGAAATTTTGATTCACTGTGATAGCTAATTAGCTCTTGATAAGGTTAAGGGTAAGAATCATAATAAAAGGTCCTCCAGGCATATTGAACTAAGGTATAAAATCTTGCGCAAGTTGACTACCTCGGGAGTCATTACCTTAAGTTTCATACTATCAGCGGATAATTTGGCTGATTCATTTACAACAGGGTTGTTGGCAGGACAAATCCTTAACTCATTTAGGGGAATGTGGCTGAAAGCCTATAATTAAGTCATCGTTAGTAGAAGCCTAATCTCTCTACGTGGAGATCCCACTACGAAGATTCAATAAGTAAAAACAAGCTGATGTGTGACTTGGAGAGAGCGCTATTAAATTTTGTATGCTCATTTATGTGTTATGATGAGAGTGCTCTTAATGCATATGAAACATGTTTACGAAAGTCTTAATGAGGTCAAGGCTAATATAACAGGGTATTCTTATGCATATTACCCTTGGAGACTATCACCTATATGAGTGTCACTGAGGTTGTAGTTAAAGAGAACGAGAGCTTGTTCTCTAATGTGTAACTCATGAAAAGATATAAGGTGTATGACCGTAAAGCGCTACCCCGAATGATCTCGAAAATGGAGTTACTTTAATTGTTAAGTTTGTCAAAGCTCTTACTTTAAGGTTCAAGTTTAAGACTTAGTTCACTTCGAACTTGTGAAAGTGGCGGCTTACCAAATTAGGTATAGGTTCAAACCCGCAAGGTACCTATTGCCGAAAACTTATAGTACTATTGCTCAATGTCTCTTTCTTGTGTCTTATGTTTTTTTTTTGGACTAGTTTTATATCAATTATGGTGGGGATTGTTGTATTTTAATTGATATAAAACCAGGTCAAAGCCACTATGTTTGACTCAGAATAAAATCAAATCGCCGCTTTGATTGCACCGTGACGGGTTTTGATAAAATAAGCCGTTTTGGCTCCTAAAAAGTTGGGTCACGATGGTTAATAAAAACTTAGCCGTTTTGGCTTTGTGGGCAGCGTCTCATCATCAAATACCAACGGGAAGAGTTTTATTATATAGAATGAAAAACACGCAGGGGACAATTCTTCCTCTCTGGTCCTTTCTCTGGCTCTCTGAGAAAAACTATGAAAGATTTATTCTTTCTTTTCTCTCTAGTTTTCTAAGTCCATCATTGAGCAGTAGCAACTCCTCCGATCGAGTTCCAGTCAGTTTGATTGGAAGTGTACCATTAACCTAACGGAGCGGTTTGTTGTATCTCAGGAAAGGAACATAGTGAACGCCTATGCACAGAGGGCAGTGTATGTGTTTCAAGGACAACATGTAACACTCTTCTAACTGTGTTCAAAATTTTCTTTTCTCCAATATTTTATTAATATATTGGTAGATATATTTATATCAGATTGATTACATAAAAATTGAGATTAGTATTCAATTGCCCTCAATTTATGTGACAATCCCAATAGTAAATACCTTTTATATTACAAATTCATTTTCACAACTCACTAATACCAGCCACCCTCCCCACGGGAGAACCCAAATATGTTAGTAAAGAGCCTTAGCTTGGTGAAGTTGCACCAGGAGTTGATTCACAGAATTGATGATGCACGCGCTACCATTCATGATGTCACATGTATTGGCATTCCAATGGATCGATGGTGGGAGAACTAGTGACAAACGCATTTAATTCTGCCTGCGCCATGGTTGGTTTTCTCGCACTTGGTTCATGTGAAAAGGCTAGATGATCTCTTTATGTGAGAATATTGAGAACTATTGGTAGCTTGGTATGTAAAGAGGTCGTGATCCAATGACCACTTCTAGTAACACAGAATTTTGAGAGGTTAAGAAGACCGATTAAGGGAAACCAGATGATCCTCAAGGAAGCCTACAAGCCATTGTGTAATGTGAGCAACTAGATTTGGCTTTGGAGTAGAAGAGGCAATAATGTATTGTCTAACATGTCGTAGTGACTCCCTAATAAGATGTTGATAACTAAAAAATAAGATATTTAAAGATTATAACAATCAGGGAATAAAATGAAAGCATTCACGGGATAATTGCAATGAATCCGCAGTCGGTATAATAAGTGTCGGAGCCGAGCATGTTTAGCTACGCCTAGCTCCAATAAGAAAGACTTTTTAATGTTCCATTTTGACAATGAATTTAGCATAAAGAACATATGTAAGTCCTTGATATTTGAAATCAACGGTCTTATAGATGAAAAGGTCATGTGTGTTCTTTACGTTAGGCTTATTACTAGAGTAAAATATTAAAAATACTTTCTTCCAACTATAGAAAGTCATATTGATATAGATGATAATATTGATGACTATATATATATATATATATATATATACTCATCGATGATATGCTTGGTATGTATTGAAATGGGATAAAAATATGTCATAAATAATATATATCATTATAATATTTTTTTAGAGCACAATATGACAATAGAAGGCCGTATTGACTACTAAGTGCTCTAAAGTTAGTTCATTTTAGAACTATATATTATTATTCTCTCCTTCCCATACAAACTATTGCTCCCTCCATCTCATATTAAGTATTATAGAATTAGTTTATTTTAAAACCAATTAAGATGCTTAATATAAGTCATAAAATAATTATAGAGAAATCTCCAAGTTAGATATTTTGGTAAATACATAATTGATGAACAATATATTTAAAAAAAATAATTATATAAATTATATGGACCTACTTGTATTGATCTATATAATTATTTTAAAATTATTTTTAATATAACAAAAATAATTTTATCTTTAAATTTTCGAAGAGGTTGAGTTTGAATTACATTTTTTTTAAAAAAAAAATTTAAAATAAATAAATTAAATATTAATATATATCAGCTAGCTAATACATATCACCAATTTATGTTTAGGGCATATGTAAACCCCTCGTTTGGGTTTTTAATGTTTTATTTTGTCACTGACCCCGGTTCGGGTCTGAGTTGAACTCAGACCCGTCGGGATTACAGAGGAAGCGGGGGAAGGAAAAATTTCCTTCCCCAGCGTCGAGCAGATTGGGAAGTCTCCTCCCTTATGAATTCTTCTCCCCTACGAATCCTTCTCCCCCACGACCCTGGTTTCTCCTCCTCTCCTTGACGTCTCTCCCCATTCCCTCTCTATAAATTCCATCTCCTCCCTCCCCCTCGCCCCACATGATCCTTCTTCCTTGGTTCGGCGAGAAGCAGTTTTGGGCAGCTCGCCGGCAGCGACGAGGGGTAAATCTGGGCGGCGAGAGGACGGGCTGAAGAGGGGAAGACAAAAGGTAGGATTTTTCTCTCTGATTTGGGTTAATCCCTTCTTCCCAGATTCGGAATCACTATTTACAGTGAAATATATCGTGCAATTTTCTTATTCCCGGAATCACTGTTCACAGTGAAATATATCGTGCAGTTTTCTTATTTCCGGAATCACTGTTCACAGTGAAATACATCGTGCAGTTTTCTTATTTCCGGAATCACTGTTCACAGTGAAATACATCGTGTAGTTTTCTTATTTCCGGAATTACTGTTCACAGTGAAAATACATCGTGCAGTTTTCTTATTTTCGGAATCACTGTTTATAGTGAAATATATCGTGCAGTTTTCTTATTCCCGGAATCACTGTTCACAGTGAAATATATCGTGCAGTTTTCTTATTTCCGGAATCACTGTTCACAGTGAAATATATCGTGTAGTTTTCTCATTCCCAGAATCACTGTTCACAGTGAGATGGATTGTATAAAATTTTCCAAATTCTATCTTCTTCTCTCCCTTACGTTAGTTATATGTCTTCTTTTATTAATCAGAGCTTTGTTGTGGTTTTCTTAGGCTTTTGTGAGGAGCGGTGATTTTTGTGTCGGGTGGTGTTTCAAACTAGGCTCAGGTGAGGTCCCTCTGTTGGAACATGAATTGTTCTCTCAGCAAGTGTGGTGGATTGTGTGGAATGAAATCTGCTCAAATTTTGATTCAGCAAAGTGTTTTTATGTTTGGTTAAATATGTGATTTCCAATGTTTGATAGTATGCTGATTTCAATTCATAAAATGGAATGTAGTTATCTAGCATGTTTTTGAAGTATGGATTTGTTTTATGAGTGATATGATTCTTGTTCTATGCTAGGATGAGTTTCAACAAATCTCTAATGCTATAAATATAACTGTGAGACTGTGATAGTTAGGGATCTATTCACCATCTAGTATTCGCATCATACAGGCAGATTTGATTTTCTAATTCGTTCCCAGGGAGAATATGTCAGTTATGAAATCTGGGCAGTTTATATATTTTGTTTCAGCATGAGTATGGGTTGACTTACATATGGGCATGAGTTTCTATGCTGAAGTAGGTTTTATATGCAGGATCTGTTTTCTATGTGCCTTAATCAAGAATTTCTCATCATATGTTTTGCTCAATTTACTAAAATTCACCTTACAGGATATAGGTCGACTTTGATAATGCTATGCTGAGTTGCTAGTTAACTGTTTGAATATATGTACAGGACCTTATTTGAACTTTATTATACATATATGGTACTTAGGGTGCACATGACACACCCGGCAGTGATTCTTTTATTTTCTATTAGGGGAGGTCTTGCCGAGGATAAAAGATATATAATGAACTGTATTAGTGTTAATGGTATGCTGATTTTGGGCATGTGTGAGGAATTCAATGCCTAATTGGTAGACTAAGTAATAAGAACCCACCTAAGAGTGACGGGTTGACACGGGTAGTTAAGATTTGGGTTGGGTGATTTGATTTCAATATTCAAGTTAATAAGACTACCCAGGTGCCACGTAGGGATGAGGGTGGACCCCAGCCTTTGGCAGTTCCCTCCCGGTTTCACGGGTCATTACGAGTGCACGCGTATGACCACTCACGGCGCATTTGCACCGGCGCAAATCACGGATCACATAGCTAGTTCTCTGGGGGATATGGGGAATGAGCTGTGTAGATTATACGTTATGAAATGCCATGCATACGGTGATGATGATAAATGATGATTGGTTACCTTAGATGATGCACATGTATATAAATTTATTTAGAAATCTTGTTAGATGTTTTATTCTGGAGATGTTTTGATTATTTGTTGTTGTTGCATGACCAACGATTGCTAAGATTATAATGTATGTTTTAATTGAGGCTCACAAAGCTTTTAGCTTACGGGTGGAACGTTCGTTCCACCGGGCGTATTTTGCGCGCAGGTTTATTCACAGAATTGGATGCGTAGGAACGTCGAGAAAGGATAGAGATAACGGTCATAGGGTTAATGAAGGGAATTAGCATTAGTTTGGTTTCTTTGTAGCATTAGTAGTTATTTTTGTAGTTGCTAATGAACACCCCTTGGGTGAAACTCTTTCTATTTGATTCAATAAAGATTTAGTAGGAAGTTTATTAATGTTTCAGATAAATTCTTTATCCCTTGCAAAGTATGTTATTATCTTGTCACAACTTGAGCTCAGGTGCACTCTGATGGTGTTGGCGGTCTGTAGACCCTTCTCAAGGCTCAGGTCGTGACAACATACCACCCCTAAACTGTATCAGTGTCAGCCAATATGGGTGAGTATTAGCCCATATTGGCCGATATACATCTATATTAACCGTGACTGCCTTCCATCCTTTTTAACAGTGATATATACCACTAGTAATAACCCCCACACGAGCTGCCGTTTTGGGTTTAAGTTAGGACAGAGCGGCGGTAAAGTGCGGACAAGGAGAAAATGTCCGGTCCGCGCGGATCCGAACTTATATGGGATCCGGTCCAGGCCGCCGGCGGGGCGACAAACTTTTGAGTTTTGACCCAAAAACGAAGGGCCAGACTCTTCTGCAGAAAGGCGAGGACCAGTTCATTTTCAACGCTTACCGGCGACCCATTCAACGCCATCCACTCCCCGCCACAAGCGGCCTTCACATCACTCTCTCCTCTTCTTGGTCCACGCCCGATCGTGCACCTCATCACCCACGTCCCACAGCACAAACGTGTTTCGTTGGAGCGGTTGGCCGTTATGTGGACCCCACCATTAAGATTTTCAAAAATAAAAAATCTGGAAACCGCGGTTACCTCCTCTTCTTTTAGTTCTTCCTAACCGAAATTCATTCTCACAGAGCAGACAAATTTTCAGGTATCAGATTCCTCCCCTGTTCTTCCCATTCCCAATTTCCCATCTCGGAATCATTTCTTTTCCTTTGGAGTCTCCGTCTCCGATTGATTTTCTTGGTGTTTTTTGCGGTCGCAAAAAGGTCGAATTCGGGCGCTTGCTTTTCGATCCTATTGGATTGATCAGTCTTGATTGTTACAGCCATCTTGGTGTCTCCGTGAAGGCGAATCTTTTAGTGGTATGATCCCATCCATTTGAAATTGATTTTGTGTCCCTTTCTCTAGATCAGTCATTCCTGATCTTCTTCTTCGTTGTTGTTGGCTGATCAAATAAATTCTGCAAACAACAGTTTTGTCACATTCAAAATCTAGCTAATTAGGGTGGCTTTTTTGGCATCCACCCACACTTGTTTGTGCTAGAGTTGGATTGAGGATTCGTCTCTGGTGCCTTTTTTTTTTGTTTTATCCTTCTACCTCTGTAAATATTTTCCTAGAATTCTTCTTTTGCTTCTCTGTTTCCTGAGCCGGACATGGAGCAGTTCCGGCTGTTAGGAGAGGTATTGGGAAGCATAAGAGCTCTGATGGTGTTTCGAGACCAGATTCGGATCAATCAGCGCCAGTGCTGCTTGATCGTTGACATCTTCAATCTCGCATTCGAGGGTATTGCAGAAGAGATTACTCAGAGCCTGAAATTCGAAGAGAGGTCCACAAAATGGAAGGCCCTTGAGCATCCCCTCAAGGAACTCTACCGGATTTTCAAAGACGGTGAGAGCTACATATGCCAGTGCTTGGAGACCAAAGACTGGTGGGCAAGAGCCATTTCTCTCGCTCAGAACACGGACTGTGTGGAGTTCCATATTCACAATTTGCTATGGTGTGTCCCCATTGTATTGGAAGCAATTGAGGTTGCAGGAGAGATCTCAGGCTGCGACGAAGAAGAGATAAGGAAGAAGAGGATTATGTTCATGAAGAAATATGAAAAAGAATGGATGGACCCCAAGCTTTTTCAGAGAAAATTTGGAAAGCAATATTTGGTTTCTCAAGATTTATGTCACAGGATAGAGAGTGCATGGAGAGAGGACCGCTGGCTGCTTTTGGAGATGATTGGTGAGAAGAGAAATTCTGGGTCTTCTACTTCCATCAAGCAAGAGCAGAGGATTGCAGAGTTGCTCTTCCAGAATCTTGATGGCTTGGAGCCATCTAAGGGGAAGCTTTTCCCAAGCTCTTTCTTGGTTGGCTCTAGTGATTATAAGATGAAGAGAAGGTTGGGCAATGGAAGTCAGTATAAGGAAATAGAGTGGATGGGAGAGAGTTTTGCACTCAAACACTTTTTTGGGGACATAGAGCCGATTATTTCAGACATATCTCTTCTATCGTCAATCTCTCACCCAAATGTCATGCACTTCTTCTGCGGTTTCTCTGATGAAGAGAAGAAAGAGTGCTTCCTAGTCATGGAATTGATGAACAAAGACCTCAACAGCTTCACCAAAGAAATTTGCGGTCCAAGGAAGCGCATCCCATTTTCTTTGCCTGTCGCAGTTGATATTATGCTCCAAATTGCAAGAGGGATGGAGTATCTTCACTCTCGGAAGATCTATCATGGGGATTTGAATTCTTCCAACATACTTGTGAAGACCAAATCTTCATCCACAAATGGGTATTTACTCGCAAAGGTGACCGGCTTTGGCCTGCCCTCGCTTAAGCCATCTGCTCCACGAACATCGCCAAATCAGGCGTCAGAAAATCCATCCATTTGGTATGCTCCTGAGGTCCTATCAGAGCAAGAACAGACGGGAAGCTCTGTTAATAGCAAGCATACAGAGAAAGCCGATGTTTACAGCTTTGGGATGATTTGTTTTGAACTTCTAACGGGCAAAGTTGCTTTTGAAGATGGTCATCTCCAGGGAGATAAAGTGAGCAGGAATATTAGAGCAGGGGAAAGGCCCTTGTTCCCCTTTCCTACCCCCAAATACCTCACTACTTTAACCAAAAAATGCTGGCAAATGGAGCCGGCACAGCGCCCAACTTTTGCATCCATATGCCGTATCCTCCGTTACATAAAACGCTTTCTGGTTATGAATCCTGACCATAGCCAGCCTGATCCCCCACTCCCAACTGTTGATTTTTGTGACCTTGAGACTAGCATATCCAGGAAATTCTCTTCTTGGATGAGTACACAGGTAGCCCCTGTCTCGCAGATACCGTTTCAGATGTTTGCTTATAGAGTGGTAGAGAAAGGGAAAACTACAGTCCACATAAAAGAAAGAAGTTCAGAATCAGGGAGTGACGGAGCTTCAGTTTGCGGCGATGAGAGTGTTCCTATGGCAGATGATCCTTTCCCTGCTCCTCGATCCAGGTCACCATCTCAGAGTTTGTTTGAGTCAAACAGAAAGGCTTCTTCAAGGAAGTCAGTAGATGTAAAGACCACCAAAAGCTCAGGTAACATTTATTCTTTCTTGTTTACTTCAGCAGCATTTTTTCCCTGCAATCTTTTTAAGTAATTAGCAAATCCAGAACTGCCGGTGGAGTAGGTAGCATGTTTGTCTATATACATAAGAGTATTAAGTGCTTCTGCTGTACTTGACAGGACAAAACACATTCCACACAAGCAAAGGAAAAACATTAAGACCGCCTCAGTTGACCCCCTGTGGAAGAAGTTTGAGGATGAACTCTGAAAGTCAGCTTCAGCCCATGGTGCCAAATCCAAGCAGGCGAAAAATATCCGGGCATGCTTCTGATTCCGAATTGACTTAGTTCTTCATAGCAATTTGTCTCTTTTCTTGTAGAAAACATGATACAGATGTGCTTTGTTCAAGAATAGTGTCACGCATACAAAAAGTTTTTCATTGTCTCTGTTTATGTAAGAGTTCTCTCTTTTGTTGTTCATTTTCAGTTACCGCCGTTGTAGCTCTCAAATGCGAGTGACATAGAGAATGCAGTATAATTCTTAACCTTGGCTATGTGGATGCCGTGTTGTCCGTTGAAAAGAGGCTCTTTTTATATGGGTCTTTCCTCAGTTATTCTCACTCCTTAAATCTGGTTTACTTTTCTGTTGGTTTTTTACTAGTCAAATTTTGCCGTCAAACGGACAGTGTTGACTGAGGAAACAATTCTTTCCAGGAGATAAAAAGATTTTACATAAAATGCGTGACCCCAGGCAAAGAGGCTGCCAAATCGGAGAATCTCATTCCTCGAGTAGCGTTTTCGTCTTGTTGAAAAGATGTAGAACCGAGACACAAGAACAGAAGGGCCAAGGAATCAGTTTTTGAGTTGGGATCTTCAGCAAGTTACTAGATTGAACTTCATTGCGACTTGGTTTGAGAATTACGGATATAACCATCCTTGTCCGGATGAAAAGTAGACATTGATGACTCCGAGATGGACGACGGGATCAGCAAGCAACGTTGCCGAGAAACATTTCTCTGCCTTTGAGAGAATCGTATCAACAAGAGCTGTCTCACTAGCGCTTGACCTCTCCCTCTATCCGGCTCAATCGAAGGACTGAATCCCAATAGAACAAACAGTCTGAAATTTAGGAAATGTATGTCTCAATTCGGTAGAGTATCAGTGCTCCAATGTATTAAGACATTTGAATTCGGAATAGTTGTTGGAGAAGGAATGCAGAAATAGATGTTAAAAGTGAGATGGTGCCGCATTTTTGTCATAGGTATGGTGCCCCTATTTTGTATTCCATAATTAACGAGTTTCCTAGAAAAAAACTTTTCCTTGCTTTCAGAAGAACGCAATATACTATCAAAGAAAACAATTTTAAGTAAAGTGAAAAACTAAATTTAGGCATCTTTGTTGTGAAAGCGGTGTCATTTCTACATCTATGAAGCAAGAACAGCTCTCATTAAATGAAAATATGAATTGCTGGTTTATTGAGGAAAGGAGCTTGCCTAATAATCTCGCCTCCCCTTATCCATCTCATATTCATCGTCAGGATTTATAAAAAAAAGCATGTCCCATATTAATCGTCCTATTTCATGTTCTACATAAAAAGTTAATAAATTAGCTTCATCATATATCACATTTTTCAATTGCAGACAACTAATATGGGACGGGGGGAATAATACTTTACAATTGGCATGCAATAATTATAGTTGCAATCGACTACTACAGGAAAGCAATTTCAATAAATATGATTTATCTTCAGCTATGGAGTCTCGTCATGAGATAGTTAGAAGTTAGAACCCATCACAATAGAAAGATTCATCTAGATTACACATATCTGATCACCACACCTACCAGTAGCACTACCAGAGTTACCCAAAAAAATAAAGCAATGCGAAATGCGTTCTTTTGATGATTATCAATGATGGTCAAGAGACAAGTATACCTAACAGAAAAAATACACCCTCCTGCCAGAATCAAATATGGGAGGTTGATATCCCATTTTGTTAGATGTATTTCCTCAAATTCTTCAAAAAATTTCATGGCAAAACTGGAAAGACAAAACAAGAAATTACTTGTCAGAAGAATACGCATCATTTTCACATTAATCTTTCAAATTTTGCTGCAAAATTATGTAATTTTAGGGCTTCTCCTTGTTGGTATTATCCATCGTGGAATCATTTGGATCTGATAGAGAGAACTTCTTCACTTTCTGCAAAACATACATACGCACAGAATCAATTTGCATATAAAGAAGGGAGTCAGACAAAAAGCAGAGCAAGTATATTATCATATTAGAGTATTTAGAAGACAATCCGTCTGCAAAAACAAATTTGCTGTCTGTAAGCATGTCCGAGGCTCAGAAGTAAGTCAGCATTATCACACAGGTTTTCCCTATACTTGTCCAAGGATTTGAGCTTTATTTTACGTTTCCTCCACCTAACCAAACAGCACAAACGGAAATGCAGGAAACTGCTCTCTGGAACAGGGTTCAACCAGCAAATGCTCATTGCTTGCAGTCATCTTAGACTTTAGATTCATGAAATCCCATGTTTATCATCATCAACATGTGAAGAAATAAATATGTAAAATCTTTTAACATAATATGACGAGTCTTGTTGGAACATAGTGTTCCTGTAGGAAGAGATGAAACCTGAAAGTTATTCTCCTGTGATGAAAACTTTTTTTTTTCCCCTGAACATAATAGAAGAAGAACAGACATATTCTCTACAAAGAAGATTTGTGGATCCGACAGTTGTTTCTTGTAGGTACTTTTGCCCGTAAGAAAATATTTAAGCTGCATTTGGTAATGTATTTTGTTCTGCTTTCAAGGCTCTCTGTAATCAGAAAGCAACTTCTAGGAAAAGAAATGTATTCTTTAACATAGTTAAGAAAGTTACATCAGGCATAGGTTTTACTTTCTTCTCTACCTCAGTTTCACAGAAGCCAAGTAAGTTTTCCCTATTATAAAAATGTAAAAACCTATTTACCTGATTTTGGAGAGTCTTCTTCTATTTTCTCTCTTTTCTCCTCTCAGATAATGCTCAATACCTTTTATTCTAAATTAAAAAAAAAATTATTTAACAATGTGTAACTAGCAACAACCGATCTGCTTAACTGGTTGAGTTGAATTCAAACCAGGTTAACTAGCAGGCCAATTAGTAGACGTGTTAGAAATTACATTTCTAAGGAGGAAATTACAGATATTTAGTAACTAGGAATACCTTCGAATTAGCAATAGATGATGGTTTTCTATAACATATAAAACCAGTGACCTCCATTATTCAAAATAAAAAATGAATATGGAGCATGATGGGATCATATCAGTAATTATATTGACTCTCAGTTTGTAAAAAGGAAGCACTAATGCAATAGCCCGGTTATAAATTTTGAAAGTTTTGCAAGATAACCATACAAAGAGGGTGTTTATTGACCTGTATAACTATAGACAATGATCTCAGGCAGCCAGATTCTTCCAACAACTTTCAATAGTGCACCCATATTTGTTGTTCCTTTACATGCAGTCATATATACCAAAAGTTTGCAAACTGAACTTATTTACAGTGTCTATAATCCGCTCTTAATACTGATCAAAATTTAGTCATCATGCATTGGAAACATTCCAGAAATACTAATAAAAGAGGCTGTCTTATTAGGACAACCAGTCAACTCTGCTTCACCAGACTTGAGTCAACCAGATGACAAAATATTATATATTAAATTTTCCGTACCTACACCTCCATTTAACAGAGGGAAGGCGCCAAAGTAAAAGGCCTTAATCCTATGGCTGATGGCAATTCCATTACTCCTATCAAATGGGGCCTGAAAATCAGCTACATGATTGAAAGACAGAAACAATAATCTCACCCGGAGAGGGAAATTTTTTCTTAATAATACAATTCTTACTTAGAAGAGGAGCCCTTTCCTCCTAGGGGTGTTAACAAGCCGAGCTGAGCCGAGCATTGGGCTTTTATGGCTCGAGCTCAAATTGCTAAAACTCGGCTTGAAGCTTGAAATTTTTAGCTCGAGCTTGGCTAGAATTAGAAATCCAAAGGTTGCCTCGAGCTTGAGCTCAAACTTAAGTAAGTGAATCATGAGCCTAGGCTTAAACTGGGCTCGAACTAAAAAAATAAATCTATAGTACATAAAGTATCACACATACTAATATACTTTTAGTATTAAATATTACTAAATATACTTCAACAAGTATTATAACTACACCTTGAACATCTAACTATAGTCACTGTGAAAGATGAAAATTATGACAAATAAGTTTTAGTTACGTATGCTCAAAATAGGCAACATAACTATCTTCCTCTCTTTATGTGCATATAATCACTAAAAAAGCTGCAAAAAATTAGGCAATATTACCATTTACTTCTTCGTATTTTTTTTCTTTACATGCTTATAAATCACTTATAAAAGAACTATTCTTTAGCCTTAGTATGCCTTTAAAAAAATTCCAAAATACATGTCAAAATATATACATTTTGTAAGTTGAGGACGGTCACAGTGTCATGCTTCAACTTTTAAAAGAATATCTAATTATTCTTTTGTAAACTAAGGTTGGTCCCCTTAATGTCATACTTCTTTTAAAAGTATTTTTAAGTATATTAGTGTGATATCATGTTGACCCTCCGTCATATACTTATAGCTCCATTTAGTTTTTCAATTGAACTAATTTTAGTTCATCTTCAGATACCAGATGGAGCTATTAATTTGAGATAGAAGGAGTATATTAGTCTTTGTGTCTCCAATATTTTTATTTTTATAAAATATATGTCATATATATCAATTACAATTTAATAAGGATATATATCATGAAAAAAATTTTATATAAGTTTGGGCTCATGTACATCAGCGTGAGCCAAGATATCATAGGCTATCAAATCAAGACCAGACAAACTAATATGCCTCCTGAGTTATGTATGTTGTTGGATCATAATATGAAGATACACGACATTGAGGCTCACCCAGCCATAAGTGAACCTTGGTTCATATAAATAGGTCTCATATATTATATATGATACATAGTATTAACACATATATGTGATTATATGTCATTTTATTTATTTCATTCATCTTAGATTAATAGTTCCATTTGATTTTTCAAAATAAATTAATCAAATGGAGCTACTAATCTAGAATGGAGGGAGTATGTCATAAATATATATTTAAATTAATAATTATGTTGATATAAAACATGTATATACATGTATTATTTATTTTATATATATTATTTATATATAATATTTATATATAATTTTAAATTCATATTCGAGTTCGAGCCAAGTAGCATCGAGTTCAAGTTTTATTCGAGCTGAGCAAGTCGAGTCGAGTAGGGGTATGCTTGAACTTGGGTCGAGCCTATTCGAGCTCGAATCGAGTTTGAGCCAAGCCTAATTCAAGCCGAGCCGAGCTGGGCCTGCTCAGCGAGCCAGCTCGGCTCGTTAACGGCCCTATTTCCTCCTCCTGTGTAAGACCCATATGTACATTGAGAGGAAACAGCCACCACAGTAAAAGAAAACTGAGATTTAGATATTCAACTCCCTGACTTATAAAAGGTGCCTTCCTCCACATTAAAAATAATAAATATTTCATAGTAGGCTAAATGAGATCTAGCAATCATCTCCCAACAATCACGTACATAATAAACAGTGTAATGGCTACTTTTAAGTATAATATTACCAAACGTAAAACAAGATAATGTCTCAAATGAACTAACATATGAATCTGCAGTCAGCACTCAATCACGTGATCAGACCTTGCTCTTGCTATTATTACCAGCCTCACCCCCCAACTACCTGTGAAATCAGCAAATTCGCTTTTTCACCCGATTTCGTTTTAACTCATTAACAAATAACCAGGTCAGTTACCTACTCTTTCATTGCATCCCAATTCCCTCCTCTTCATCGATATCATCTACATTCTTTCTCATCTCAGGCACTAAACACAATAAGTTGCAGAACAGCAAATTTGCAGTGCAGTATACGATGCAAGAACAATGCAAGAGCATAAAACGGATCAATCAAGCCAAAATTAGGCAAATCGCAGATAAGAAACGGAAAAGAAGCTAATGAATTCGTTCAAGAACGACGATTAACCTTCTCGAGAACACACTTGCGAAGGGCATCAAGGAATTGAAGACACTTGTCCCGATCAAACTCTGCGCCCGTCACGCAATTCAGAAGCGCCAGCGCCTCCTCTGCGCAGACCGGCTGCGATCCTGATTCTGCCATGGCCTCCGTATCACCGACTCAATACAACAGAAAGCTCAGAGTAACCGTCGTCGACTCAATGCTTCCACTCCGTTCGAGCTTCAAGGGTTTTCAGCTGCAAATCTTCACCAACGCACGCGCTGTTCCGTGCCACCTCGATCCACCTGCTCCATTCGGGTTCTGGCAGAAAATGCAACGTACGCTCGCTCTTGGGACGCTCGCGCAACGTTCGCCAGAATGAACAGCAAACGCGGCGAAGGCGCGCTTCGGTGATATTGTGTTGCACTCTCGCTCACGGGAACCGGTGTGAGTGCCCAATAAGAGGCGCCCGGGTCGCATATGGGTCAGGTAAGTGAGAACCGGGCTCAGCTTCAACCCAAAACGCGGCGCTCGCCTCTGTTTCGGGTTTCAGATGTCTCTGGTTTGTGATATTGCATTTTAACCCGGATTGGTTAAAGCCTTTTCTCTAGAGGGGGTTAGTCAATTAGGATTTGAAAATAAATTCTGGTATTTTAAAATTTTCTGTTAGTCGTTTAGAATTGTCTATGCCATATTTACAATCCAGTGTTATTACATTAAAATTTAAAATATAATATTTTAAATATCGCGTAAGTGGCTAAACAATTGATTCTTGTATTTTAAATACAACGTTAGTTAAAAATCTTAGGATTGTGATTTGAGAGGATTTTGCTGGAAACTTATAACATAAAAGTGAGATTTTACAACACCACTTCTAGAGGTGGTATTGTAAAATGATAAAAGCACTGGAAAAGGGAGGCCGGCATGCACTAGAAAATGAAGGTCGACATGCACTAGAGGTCGATACCAATACAGTACAGGGGGCGATACGCCCCCCACAAGTATCATCTATATGTACTGGCCGTATCGGGCATACGATATCGATACGTAGCGATACTCTAATATTTTAATATATTTTCTTATTTAAAAAATAAATAATTTTTTTTATTTTTTTAAAAAATAATTTTTTTTCTTAAAAACAAAAATATAATTCCATTCCAACCTCTTCTAATGACTATGTTTTTATTATATTAAAAATATTTTTTAAAAAATTATATGATATCAATATAAGTGGGTCTATATAGTTTACATAATTTTTTTAAAAATATAGTGCTCCATAATTATGCATTTACTTAAACATCTACCGTATGAGTTTCTCAATAATATTCATATAACTCATTAAATATTTTATTTAATTTTAAAATAAATTAATTTTAGAACACTTAATATGGGGTGGAGGGAATAATAGTTTGTAGAGGACAGAGGGAGTAAAGTATATGGTTCTAAAATAAAATAATTTTAGAGCACTCATATTAGTTTATACGACCTTCTAAAATGAAGTATTATAATGATATATTATTAGTTATAATATTTTTTTATGTATATCAAAGGGTTTACGACCGTTTTGGCGAGTACAAAGTGTATTATCGATGCGTACCCGTATCTGTGATTGTCGATACTATCATCCATTACGATACCATGGAAGGCTGTATCGATACGGATGAGAGTATTGATGACTATAAAAAAATTAATTTTTTAAATTAAAAAATAATTTTTTAAATTAAAAAATAATTTTTAAAATACGGTATCAATACGTATCGGCCGTATCGATATGGTATGGTCGATACAGCCATTACATATCGATAATTACAGTGGGGGGCATATCGCCCCCTGTTCTGTACTGGTATCGGCTAATATGCACCCGTATCGGCTGATATGCACCCGTATCGGCTGATATGCACCCGTATCGGCCAATATGGCCTTCCATGATCGATACTGCCTTCCATGGCTTGGAGGAGGTTGCCATTTTCATGCAGCGACTGGAGCTTGGCGGAGGCCACCATCCTTGCCAGATAAACCATCGTGGCCAGGTAACGTCTCATCTCACCCTCCAAATTATGGATTAGTCAAATTTTAAAATTGTAGATAAATTTTTTTTTAGGAGTTAATTATTTTGAAATCAACAATGCAAATCCCAGGATTCTAGTAATACAAGATTTGGGCATCCAAATATTTTAAAATTTGGTAGTTCAAATCCAAGAATTTGGATTATATTCTAAAATCTCATATTTTAAATCCAGTATTTCAAATCCTAATTGACTAACCCCCTTTGAGAAAATATTAGGTACTGATAGAGTACCAAGGTGGTATGCCTATCACTAATCAAAATTTAACACACCACATTGTTTCCTATTAAGTAGGCTACTTTTAAGGAGGTAACTGAAAAACCCATAAACAAGTCTGTTTGTGATTGGTGATAGGCACCGCCACCATGGTACCCTATCCGTACCTAATAATTTCTCCTTTTGTAGGTGATCAGAGGCGATGTAAACCCAGATGGCTTCCTCCTCTTTCGCTGTGTTACATCTTCTTCTCCTTGAGCCCTGATCGCCTTGCGTAGGAGACAATCCTTGTTTTGTTCCTCCACAATGACGTTCTTGTTTTCAAAATCCTCAGCCCTAATCGCCCCCAAAATCCTTTGGACAGCGGCATAATCGCAGGTGCTTGCCTTGTGTAGGAGGAGATCCAGGTTCTATTCTTCTATAGTGATGTCCTTCTTTACTACATTTGCTGCCCTAATTGCCCCCAAAATCTTTCGGCCGGCGGCGTAATTATCAATGCTCGCATTGCGTAGGAGACGATCTGGATTCTATATCAATGTGCTTTATAAGGTTTTAGGAACAGGTTATGTATTCTCTACCATAGGTTTCTATTCATTGAATCCCTATATCACGGTGAATATATCAAGTAGGGTTTTTTTAATCCCTAAGGTTAAAAAGTTTTAGGATTATTACTGATGTGTCAGTATTTTTTCTTATGTATTAGGATTATTGCTCATGTTTTAGCAATATTTTAAATGTTAATTCTATTATCAATAATTAAATTATATGCCACATTTAAAAGTATTATAGTTACAATGTTTTCGCATTATTGCTAAATTGTTATTGTCATGACCTAAATTGTTAAAACTTTTCTTCAATAAAGAACATGCAATAAAACCGAGAAATTCTTTTTCTTTAAATCAAATCAATCGACTAAATATTCAGGTCATGATAACTAGGGTTCACAAATACGAATATTAAAATATATGATATAATTACACATGTCAAAATTCAATAAATAGTAGGTTAACCCTCTAAGTATAAGTTTGTCATTCGTCCAAAAATAAGTAACTAAGTAAAGTTGGCTCTCACGCCAGTAATTACAATTACTTACAAAATAGCATAAGTAAGAAACTAGATCCCACTAGTGCAATGTCATCCTCAATCGCCAACCAACGTCCTCATCTCGCAACGTCCCCATCTAAAGAACTTGCAACCAAACAACAACCAAACATTTCTTCCCCTCAGATGAGCATTTCGAAATAAATAAAAGTATTAATTAATAATTTTTAAATTGGGCCAACATCACCCAATGTTAGTTGCCTACGTACTTATCAAACAACATCTCCAATGTTTCCAACAAAATCAAATCCAAACATAGTTCTGCTTAGAAACTACAGTATCCTAAGAAGCATAACATTATACATACAATGCTTAAGTATTTTCAACCAACCTACATTTTATGCAAGTCCTTTAATCGTTCCACTTGTTTTAATTAAATAAGTAATATCAAACAATGTTATTAATTATCTCTCGAACCATTGTTTGATAATTAATATATATCCTCAATTAATCCCATAGACAAACAGTCTCATCAAATGTCAACCTAAGTGACAAATGATACAACCACCATGGACCTTCCTCCAAAGGGAACTATGTATAGTGTGGCCCTGGAATCCACCAGGAAGTACCATCACCCATCCTAGCTCATAATGACCTAACTGAAGTGGAAGGGCATGACCCACAATTGCACTTTAACAGAAGTGGCATAAGAAGCCAACCAAGTAGGATGTCAGTTAAACTAAATGTGTGTACACTAAACAATTCTTAATAAATCGGTGGTGAGCCTAGCTCATGCATAGCTCCCTCAAACAGGGAGGTGCAACTATATAGTCAAATCAATATCTCCTCGATAGAGCGAAAAGTTCTAAAAAACTATTATGAACCCTGTCTTGTTCATCAACAAGCAAAGATTCTAAATGACTATCCCAAACCCTATTAATTCATTCTAGACTAGGGTTAAAACTCAAAACTTACATCGGTTCATTAACCAAGGTAAATCGTCAGGTCAAAGGCCTTATTCACTCTATGAACTAATCCCAGACCCCTCTAAGGGTATTTTTGTCTTTATTTTGATTAGGTGTTCTCGTCCAATCCAAATCTATTAACCTCATTGATTAATCTTAAGCTAGTGATAAATTATTTTCATAACCATAATAGTAAACATCAAAACAATGAACAATATAAGCAATGCAGATCCACACAGGTCTAAGCAGATCGTAATGTCAATAATCAAACTCAATAATGATATTAGGTGTAATGCCCCGGATTTTCCTACAATTTCTTATAATTTTTCTGCTATTTTCTAATCATTTTTGGCACAAAAATATGATGCTTCAACGTATTTGGTCACGATATTCTTACCCGTATAGTCGGGTGTGGGTTCATCGTATGCCACATGCCTAAATGCACATTTGTACACATGTGTACGGGTCGAAAATTTGAGAGAGAAGGAGACTGCAGAAGATAAGTGAAAAATGAAAAAAAAATAAAAAATAAAAAATAAAAAGAAGAAACGGGATCGGGCTCGGCCGAGCCCGATCTAGATGTTTCTGGAGAAGGGAACAATGCACACCCCCCCTCTCTCATATGTTCTAGCCGGAGGAGCGCCGCCGGTAGACTGCTAGCCGACCTCAGCCTGATGACGGCCAGGCGACAGCCAAGCTGCCAGCCCGACGCTGCACCAGCCCGATTCGCTGCCCCATGCTCCTCCCCTGTTTCCACCGATCTCTCTCTGCTCTTATTGTTTTGTGGTGTGGTAGCACCAGTGCTGGCCGGTGGGCTCTGCTCGGCCTCCGTTCGGCCAGCCACGGGACTGCGACGGCAAGCTCGGCTGCCAACCTGCTCCGCCAGCCCCTGAGTTCTTTTTCCCCTGGTGAGCTCTATCTCCCTTTCTCACTGCAATCCGAGTTGAGCTGCTACTGTGGGCCGCCACAGGCCGGCCGGACGGCCACGGCTCCGCCTTGGGCTGCTGACGGCAGGAAGTCACCTCTCCCGGCCTAGTGGACCTCCGTTCCGCCACCCTGTCCTCAGATTTCCCTCTACTCTGTTTTCACTGCCTCATTGTTTTTGGTGAAACGATGGCTATCGGCGGCGAGCCACCGCTGAATGGACCTCCGTCCAGCTCCGCCTTGGTCCGGCAAAGGCTATGGACCAGCTCTCCTTGCCCAGTTCTGCCTCCACCCTCCCTCTTTTCTTCGGCCAGAACCATCTTTTCTCCCCTATTTTTGTCTGTGACGGACTTTGGGGCTGCGCCGGCGAGAGCCAGCCTTCAGCTCGCCTCTTGCTTACCAGCCTTGGGCTGACGACAGTGGGACCGCCCCCAGCCAGCTCCGTCGTCCTCATGGTCGCTCCGCCCTTGCTGGTTTCCCTTGGCTAGACCTTTCCGCCCTTGTTTCCCTCTGTGATGGAAATTGAGGACGTGCCGACGTGAGCCAACCGGCTAGACATGGGCTAGCGATGATAGGGCTGTTGTCTCAGCCGACCCCACCGCCCTATTGTTTTTTTGGTCCCCTCCACTTTGTCGGAACCCGATCCGCATCCCTTGCTCAGGTGCTCTCACTTGGAAAAACCAAGCCTTTGCTCCTCACTGTGCTATCTGTCTGACGTGTTGCCGCTGACTTTGGCCATCACCTCTGGCCGGAGATAGCTCGTCCTAGCTGCTAGGGCCATGATGGAGCCGGCCAGTAACCCCTGCTCATCTTGTGCCAGGTTTTCCACCCGTTTTGGGCCATCGAGCATCGTTGGATGCCGAACACTCTTTGGACCACCTTAGTGTGGTGGGTCCCAACCTAGAGATGGCTGGCCGCCCTAGTGCGGCACCGCCGCTCTTCTTTCGGCATAACCAGGTTCCCCTCTACTGATTATGTGTTTGACCGCTCTATAGAGAGCACCACGTGTTGCCCTTTTACCATTCTACCCTCACTGGACGCTGATTGGCCTCTAGTCGGCCTACCTCGACACGACAATGGCAAAGGCCATCTTTGTCAGCCACCACCCTTGGTATGGCCCTACCTCCCTTATGAGCTTTGGGCCGACATCATCTTGCCCTCTTCCCCTCCCCTTTGGCCACATGTGCAAGTAGCCACGGGTATGGGTTAGGGTTTTGGTGTCGTTTTGGCGCTGCTTAACCATCGGATGGGTCCGCCATCATTTGGAGTTAACATTGGAGTCCTCCACCACCTCTCCTCCGTCCTTTAGTGTCGCCCTCCGCCCTCCGCCCATATGTGGGCCCTTGTAAATGCGAAATTGATGCCGTTGGGTGTTGTCCACGGTCAATTTCGATGTTTTGTGACCGGTTGGGTATTGTTCAACTGCCGGTCAAATTTTAGTGAGTACACTCTGCCTTTCGGTCGCACCTGCCACTCGTTGGCACGATCTTTCTCCCGGCCGCCCCTAGTGTGCCGCCGTGGATTGCGGATTTTATTGTGTTGACTTTGACACCCTATTTGGCCGTGTATAGTTCTAGCGTTTCCTAAACCCTCAGGATAGTAGCTCTCTCAACTTGGCAAAGCTTTTGGCCGCCAACTCCGGTATCGACGTCACCACCATCGTATGCTCTCCATCAAACATCATGATTACGAGGTAGGGGAGCTTTGAACTCGTAATTTTATAATAGCATCCTTGAATGAGTAGCAACATGCTAGGATTATATGATTCCATGTTTTGGATATTAAATCATGGCCTGTTTGCATGATGTAAGATAATGAATTATGTCACGTTGAGATACATATGATATGTATGAGATGTATGTACGTTTTATGGATGTGGTATATGTGTGTGCTAGCGATGGCTAGTGAATATGTTAATATGATATGTATGTGTATTATAGATATGCTAGTGATGGCTAGTGATGTCGAGTAAGTTACGTATGTGGACTATGTGTGGGGGCAGAGGTATGGCGATGGACGATAAGAAGCGGCAAGGTGTTTGGTGAGGATTTGTATGTGTATGTGGATGTGTAAGTGATGACAAAAGACGGAGGACGTAAGTTTGACAGGCAAGGCGTGGAGCATATTGGTTTGGTTCGGTAAGTAAGTGGACTTAGGCTTGGAGCCTTATGAAGGTCTATTAGACAGTAAGAGCGTGCATAATTGTACAAGCATAACCTACAAATTATGAAGTAAAAAGTAAGCATAATAAGTGAGGAATTGAGTAAGTGGATGATAATGGGGATCTACTGTGAGGAGCTCAGTTTGACGATGTAAGTAAGATGTCTGATTGTAAGGTGGATGACAGAGGATGTATGATTACGTAAGGATCTGTGTACGGTGAGCCATGTTGTGACTTGGACGGGTAAGTGAAGTCTGTTGCCCCGACAAACTAGGGTTTTGATCAGGCTCAGCTTCGGTTTGATCAGTCAAGGACTGTGAGTTAGTTTGGCATAATTGTACTGCATAACTTACTTAATTCAAACTTGAATTATGAGAAAGCTAATAATAGCATTGTGAGTTTGAGACCTGAGGGTTCGACGAATTAAGTTCCGTGTTTGGGCTCTCCGATAATGAATCGGCTAAGCATTCTTGTGTCTTGCCATGGTGGTTATTCCTGCGATATGTTGTATGTGTGCTATATAGTGCACCAGACGTCTAATGCTCTGTTGAGAGCGATGTATGTTTTGATTTGGTCTGTGTGTTGTATTAAGCCCAGACGTTTGATGCTCTGTTGAGAGCACTGTAAGTTTCCGCCTTTCGTGGGCTCTGTACGTTTCTGCCTAGATGGCACTATATGTTCTGCCCAATAGTGGCATTGTAAAATTACTGCCCTAGAGTGGCACTGTATGTTTTTCGCCTTTAGCTGGCACTGTATGGCCCTTGTTGGCATTGTATGGCCCCAGAGAGTGGGTATTTGCGCTCTCAGGTAAGTAATATCATAGATCTACTCTTACCTGTTTGATCCTATGCCCCATGAGTATAGGTGTGTCTTGCCTTCGAAAAAGTCCATGGCGTCTAGTTGCTCCCCGAAGGTTAAGGTGACGCCCCAGTGGCATTCCCTTCCTTTCCGACACTAGAGCTTATTAATTGTAATGAGCTTTAGTTGTCGGTAGTATGTGTACGATGGTAAGAATAAGTTGTATGTTTCAGTTTCAGTTTTAGAGTAAGTTGTACGTGCAAGATCTAGAGTAAGTGTAAGCTTCTATGGAAGATGTAAGAATACATTTATGTGTAAACATATGATTGTACGAATAAGGTCGTACAAGTATGTGTAAGTTGTGTAAATATGAGTATGAGTACGATTGTAAGATGATGATTCTGAGTAAAAATGTAAGTGTAAGTGTAATAACCCTAATTTCTAACACGATCTCCTTATATATTTTGTTAATTATAATTTTCCTAAGGGTTGGTTAAAGCTCGTGGAGACAAGCGTAACAAGTCTTAAAACGCAAAAATTGGAGGTCGGGAACGAAAGTTACGACCTCGGAAAATGTGTTCAACCGGCAGGACCCACTTTTGAAATTTGGGTAAAATGGTTCTTAAGTGGTCTAGTCTCGTAGGGCTCATCAATACGAGCTCAACGGTACCTAGAACGGGCAAAACCGAGTTCGGGATAGGAAGTTACGATTTTTAGAATTTTTATGGAAATTAAAATAAATAATTAAATTATTTATTTTGGCGGCTCGGCGCGGTGCAGCGCAGCGCGTGCCAAACACGCGCATCTTGCATGTTGAACGCGGGCCGGGCACGCGTTCATCACGCACACACCCGGTCCCGGCAGCGCCAGTGGGCGCCAGCCGGTTTTCATGGCGGCGCCGGTGGGCGCCCACCAGAATATTCCTCCTCCTCCCCTATTTATACCCATTCAGCCAGATTTTCACCCACATCCGATTTTCAACATCTTTCACTGTTTTCACCATTCCCGACCCATTTTAAGTCCAATTTTTGCATTCCAAGACCCGTTTCCTACTAATTCAAGGGTGCTCTACGCACCGGAAGTGTTATTTTCTCAAGACGACCCCTCTAAGACCTCAAAAAATATGCCCCTTCCCTAATCTTCCCCTTTCATCTTTTTACTATTTCCGGACCATTCCCAACCCTTTTTAACCCGTTCCAAAGCCCTACCCTACTAAATCAAGGACATTCTACGCGTTGGAGTGGTTATTCTACCGAAATTCTTGCCCAAAGGTTGATATCTTAAGGCGGGACTTTCTTTACTCTACGAGGAGATCTCGTTATATTTTGCACGTATTATAGGTAGGTAGTTTTAAATTCTAATCGTATGCTGAGATTTTTACTCGCTAAAGTTTTACTAAAAGTTTTCTGTTACTTTACAAAAATAAAAGCTCTAACTTTAAAATCATCTCCTCTTTTCAAAAATTTCTCCGAGTTTTGGGCAATCGTGCCATCTGGATAGTTCTCGGTTCCTCGGAGCTAAGAATTATTATGATTTTGGATACCGCCAAATTTGGTATCTGGCGCGCACAGGATTGGGATGTCATGGGTAAATCCCTTCCTTTCTGTCTTGCGTCGCCCCATGGGCACGGGTGTAAGTCGTCCGGTATCGCGACATTCTGTGATTGTGTTTTCAGATTTTCTGAATAATTTCAAAAGAAAAATGGCATGATATGTTCGTATGTGCACGAAGCATATTCTTAGAACTTAATTCGACCTACTAAGTATGAATTTACTCACCTACCCTCAGACTCTGCAGGTGTTTCACTCGAATCTGAAGGAGTCGACGAAGGGTTTCCTTAAATTACAGTCTTGTATTGGTGTTTTTGTACCTTATGTAAATTATTGTATTGACTAATGTACAAAGCCATGTGATGCCCAATTTTGGAAATCTTTGTGTAATACAAAGTATGTTGTAATTACTGTTTTAGTACACAGTGATCCTTGGCAATTGTAATTAAATTTTGTTACATTTTCAAAAATTATTTTCTTTGATTCGAAAATACGAGGGACGTTATAGTAAGTTTCTGAGTAAGACCGTAAGTGTACGATTCTAAGCACGATTGTAAGTATATGATTATGACAAGGACTGTAAGTGTAAGATTGTATGAATAAGGTCGTACAAGTATGTGTAAGGTATTGAGTATGCATATGATGGTACGAGTAAGTTGTAAGACCCTGATTAAGGGTGTTTATGTAAGTTTGCTTTCATTAGTGTGTTATGCATGATTTTATGCATATGTTTATAATTATATTACATTGGCTGCTTCATGTTTGAGTTGCATGAACACATGTATTTTATGAACTTATTGAGTTCACTGTTTTGGTTTTCCCTACTGGGTATTTTCTTACTGAGTATAAAAATACTCACCCTACTTTTTTAGCCCCGTTGTTCGGGAGGCTTTTGCAAGTTGTGTTGGAGAGCTCCTGGAGATAGATGCTTGATTCTGCAGTGGATCGTTTCCCTTTTTGATTCAGGTTTAACCTTGACTCTATGTGAGTATATTTGGTACCACGATCTGATGTATTGGGTGAGATAAGATTTAAAATGTATGTATTCCGGACTTCTAATCTGGATCAGACTGTTGATTGTTTATAGGACTTGTACTCAGGGATGCCTAGGAGTTATTTGTATTTAAAAATCCATAATCATGGTAATTTAGCCGTACGTTTATTTTTTAGTAGCGTGTGAAGATATTTGCTTTGGCCATACAATGTTTGACCTTATGATGGAAATATTTAGATGGAAAATTGATATTAAATGTTTTAAATTATAAAGTGTTTTATCATGTTTTGATTACGTCATTTTCCCTCCGATTTATAATTGTTATATTGAAAAAAAATTCATAAATTTTAAGAAAATTATATGAAAAAACTCGGGCGTTACAGTTGGTATTGGAGCCTAGGCTTTCTGACTACAAGTCCATAACAGTCACAAGTCCAGAGTCGTGGCATGTAAGTGTAAGTTCGGAGTTAGGTTTTGAGGAATTCAGGGTGAAGACTTTTCCCTGGATTCTGTTTGTTTTTGCCTTTGGGTGTGTTGAGTTGAACGCCTCAGCCACCAAGGAATTCTTGCAGTTATTTGGCTAAGGAAAGCCAGGGGTCGCAAAGGAATGTGTTCAGTCTATGAATGGTTGGTTAGCACATTTAACGGCTGTTAAGAGAGTTAGATATTGCTAGTGTTTGATTTGAGAGTACGAAGCACCTCTTTGAGGTTTTGCAGACTCCGACTGATTGGAGAGTGGTTATGGCCGCTCTGATTAGTTAAAATCTGTCAGCAAAGTCAGAAGTACCATTTCTTTTTGGTCAATTTATGACCTAGATGGGGTATGTTTTTGTGACCTTCGTTGTCAGAAGGATTTGATTTCCCTTTTGCTAGAGGCAAGGGAGTATGTAAGTGGTGGAGTATGAGACTCTTTTCGCCTCCTTCAGGAGATTCGTGGTTAAGAGCGGTTTAAAGGATGAGTTTTGAGCCTCCAAGATCTTGGATGGCCGTTGAGATAACTACTTTGACACTAATGAGTGTGTAGTTATCATGTAAGATTTTGGGAAGGAGGATGTGAGTTCGATGTGGATTCGAAGATTGGTTGACCGCTCGGAGAGTAGTGGTAGACCATCGTATGATCAAGTGAGGCTTGTGTGCTCTGAAGGTTTGAATGTCGCATCCTGTGCATCTAAAAATGGTCAACCCTATGCTTTGGATGAACCATTAAGGTTAGTCGATGCGTGACTAAAGGTTGCAAATGCCTTTTGGTGGGTTGTTTGAGAAGTTGTCTCAGGATTTAGTCTAGAAGAGCTAGACATTGTCAAGGATTTTCTTGACATATTCCTTGATGATCTACGGGATTTCTGCCTAAGTGAATGGTGGAGTTCGTTGAGTTAGTGCTTAATGTACTTTGTACCTCTAGGGCATTGTGGTTAAGAGGATTGTTGGACCAAGAGTATGGTCTTGAGGGTAAGTCGGATTTGTGTCGATGAAGAAGTAGGTTATATCCCTACGTTTATGCATTGACACCATATGTGTAACTGAGCAATTTTTGAAAATAAGCCTCTTGCTCAAGTTGGATGACCTTTTTAGTAAGTTATTGTGAGACAAGATGTTTCAGAATTGACTTGAGGTTTGGCTATCACCTGCATAGGGTTTGTGCTGAGGTTATTCCTAAGACAGCTCGTGAACTCAGTATGATGATTACGAGTTCAAAATGGTGTCCTTTGGACTCGCCAACACCCAGTTGCAGGTATTGATGTGATGATTGTGGCTTTTGTTGAATAGTATGAAGAGGGACATCGATGAACATTTGTGAGATGTTTGATCTATCTGAGTGCTAAGTCAGGGTTTCAGAACCCTACATTCTATAAAGATTTCAGAGTGGAAGTAAGCGCTCCTTATGACGGATTGGGGTTGTAAGTTGCCTTGTATTCAGATGGATTTTTTATGTAAGTTTCCTTGTGCACGAATAGGGCACTACACCATTCAGGTCAGTATGGACCGATTGATGAAGATGTGATATCTTTCTTTTGACCGATGGTTGGTTCGAAAGAATTTTGAATGGCCTTTGGAGCAGCACTTGTCATTGTTTTGAGTTTTTTTACTATAACAACTCACTTTGGCATTTGGATGACCCTTGGAAGGTCTTGCATGAAAGGAAATTTTGTTCGTTGACATGTTGGGCTGAAATAAGTGAGCTGTAGATGCTCAAATGTAAATTGTCTAGCACTGTGCAAACAAGTTGAAGTTGGTAAGGATTTCATATAGCTCTAAAGCTCTTAAGAGAGTTATGCAAATTGGAGGCAAAGTGAACTCTGGTTGAGTTGACAGCATATTAGTTAGATTCATTGATGGACAAGGTCAGTTGTGCATGACAAAGGTCATTTTTTTGTGGCGAAGATTTTGTGGCAAATATCATACTCCCAAGATGGCGACTTGAGATGTTCAGGTGGATATGAGAGAGATATACCCCGAGGTATTTGTTGTTTTAGCTATATGTTATAAGTTGATATTGAAATTTCGGGGACGAAATTTTTCCAAGGAGGGAAGAATGTAATGGCCCGGATTTTCCTACGATTTCTTATAATTTTTTTGCTATTTTTTGATCATTTTTTGGCAAAAAAATATGATGCTTCAGTGTATTTGGTCATGATATTCTTACTTGTATAGTCGGGTGTGGGTTCATCGTATGCCACAGGCGTAGATGCACGTTTGTACACACATGTACGACTCAAAAATTTGAGAGAGGAGACTGCAAAAGATAAGTGAAAAATGAAAAAAAAATAAAAAAAAAGAAGAAACGGGATCGGGCTCAGCCGAGCCCGATCCAGACGTTTCTGGAGAAGGGAATAGTGCACACCACCCCCCTCTCTCATCTGTTCTAGCCGGAGGAGTGCCACCGGTAGGCAGCCGGCTGACCTCGGCCTGATGACGGCCAGGCGATGGCTAGGCCACCTCCCCAATGCTGCCCCAGCCCGATTCGCCGCCCCGTGCTCCTCCCCTATTTTCCGCTGATCTCTCTGTTCTCTTTGTTTTGTGGTGTACTAGCACCGGCGTTGGCTGGTGGGCTCTGCTCGGCCTCCGTCCGACTAGCCACCGGACTGCAACGGTAAGCCCAGCCTCTAGCCTGCTCCGCCGGCCCCTGAGTTCTTTTTCCCCAGTGAGCTCTCTCTCCCTTTCTCACTACGATCCGAGTTGAGCCGTCTCCGTGGGCCGCCATGGGCCAGCCAGCCAGCCACAGCTCCGCCTTGAGCCGGCGACGGTGGGAGGCCACCTCTCCCGGCCCAGTGGGCCTCCGTTCCGCCGCCCCATCCTCATATTTCCCCTTTTGATTCAGATTTAACCTTAACTCTATGTGAGTATATTTGGTACCACGATCTGATGTATTGGGTGAGATAAGATTTAAAATATATGTATTTTGGACTTCTAATTTAGATCAGATGGTTGACTGTTTATGGGACTTGTACTCGGGGATGCCTAGGAGTTATTTGTATTTAAAAATCCATGATCATGGTAATTTAGCCATACGTTTTTTTTTAGTAGCGCCTGAGGATATTTGCTTTGGCCATACGATGTTTGACCGTATGATGGAAATATTTAGATGAAAAATTGATATTTAATGTTTTAAATTATAAACTATTTTATCATGTTTTGATTTCATCATTTTTTCTCCGATTTACAGTTGTTATATTGAAAAAAAAATCGTAAATTTTAAGAAAATTGTATGAAAAATCTCGGGCATTACATTAGGAAAGTTTGGTATCTGATGCCCTAACCCTCATTGGGTTAGCTGATTAAATTTTTATAAAAATGAGTAGTAATGCACTTAAGGGCTTTAAGGTAATTAGTTCACATTGAACATGGTCCTCTATGTTCTCAAGTAAGTCTTTAACCTCTCAAAAAGTTCCAATATCAAATTAGCCTGTCAACACGCAAATGCAGGCTAGTCTGCTCATAAAGGTATTTCTGTTATTTTGTTTAGAGCTTCCCTGAACTCTAATGGGTTCAAAACTAATCCCAAGGTTCTCCTTGACATTATGGATGTGGGGTAATTTTGTTGCCATTTAACGTGAACCGACTCTAGTTTAATTAATAGTTTTACTTTAACCCTAAGGGTAAAATAGTCAATTATCTAGTTACTGGGATTTTTTCCTAACTTGTGGCTTGGCTTAAATTTAGGATACACATTAAACTCTCACTGATATATTTCTCAATTTTTAAATTCACTCATAAGCCCATGAATTGGATCCCCTATGTCTGGTGATTAATAATTATTTTACGATTCAACTCATAAGGGTAAATTGGTTTTATTAAAGCCTTTGGGATTTTTTTCCCTAGACTGAAACTTGGTCAGGGCACTCGGCATACTCTCATGGTCATTTGTAATATTTTTCAAATTTTTTTGACTACTTTAACTCATGTGTGTGTGTTTTTTGGACCAGACCCTAACCGAATCAGGTTGGGTTACTTGGCCCGGTCCTAGGCCCGATTACAACCTGCCTCCAAGGGCGCCTCCGGCCGCCATAGCGGGGCGAGGGTTGTGCCTCACTGGATCACTGCCAGGCAGCCATCCCGATGGGCTTGGCCCCGCCATTTCCAGATGGCCGTCCAAGGCCAAAGCCTCCCCCCTTTTTACTGTTTGGCAACAGCTGAAGCTGCAGACGAGGTGGCCAGGGCTAGTGCAAACACTGCCAAGGGCTAGTGCGAACACGGCCAAGGGCTGCACGGCTCGTTTTCTATCAATGGCCCCAACGACTAGAAGAAAACCAAGGGGTGATGCAGCTATGCGGCGGCGGCCAAGCCATCTTAGCGCTATGCGACAAAACTTCCATTGGGAAGAAAGGGTACTGGGTACCAGCTAGCTGGCGGCCAACCAGTAGGTTTAAAAACAAATTACAGTAAAATAATATTGTCCAACGAATTTATAGGAACTATGATTGCATAAAAATGTTCCTATAAATTACAAAAATAGTGAATTGCAGAGTTCACTATTAATGTAATTTACATCCTAATTTAGTCAATAAAATACCTACTAATATCAACTCGCAAACTAATACAACAATCCTACCTTAATCACCAGTTTGCCATCGATCCACCACCACCGGAGCCTCGTCCTCCACCACCTTCTCCCCCCTTTCACCGCTAAAAAGCCCTCCTTGAGCCCTAAGAAGCCCTATTTATAAACATGGGGATTAGGAACCCTAAATCCCCTAGAAGTTGGGTCAACTAGGCTACTTGGGCCCTTTTTTTTATTAATTATTGTTACTTTAATTAATTGAGACCGCAAAACGACTTAAACAGCCCAAATACGTGTATAAATCGGGTAAGCGGGTCCTATACGATATCTTCAAATTTGAAGAGTCGTATCTCCCTCATCCGAACTCCGATTTGCATTCTTGGTGGCATTTCGAAACTCTTTCTATATACTTTATAACCATATAGTTTTCAGCCATAAATTCTATATATTACGGAAGTTATTATACTAATAATTTTAATTGGTCAAACACCCTATTTTCCTTATGTTTAATTTTTGAAACTTAAGAAAATCCAGGATATTACAGTTATAACATAATAGCTAAAACGTTGTAGCATTATTGCTATAAATATTTTAGCATTAATCATCTAAGGATTTAGCATTATTGCTATAACATTTGAGCAAGCTTCTTGATGTTTGTTTCACCAATTATTTTAATTTTTTGCTTCATTTTAATAGAATCCTAAGTAAAATTTATTCTTGAATTGAAATTATTTCAGCTATACTCATACAATCTTGAATTCTATGGCTATGTACATTTTAAATATGGCTATGTTATTCATGAGTCTATATTCAACGCTTTTATTATACGTCTATGTACCTTCTTACTCGTCCTTGGATATGTTTGATGCAAAAGTTCTTGAATTGAAGAAGAGGGGCTTAAACCTTGTGAGAGGGTCACAAAGAAATAGGCAGGAGTTCATGAAACTCCCTTGCACCCCCTCAGAACTAGTGAAGTCAGCCAACATACTCTCTACCTTCCCAGAGGTGAAGAACCTTGTTGGCTAAACCCCCTTCATCAGATTGTTAGGTGCCATAACCATCACTTGTTAGGAGTCACTCTTCGAAGTAATTTTGGGTTATTAGATTGAAGCCCAACCTGGGGTTACATTCAAGGGACGTAGAGTGGACTTCACTATGGAGGATGTGGCCCTCATCACTGGCCTAAAGATGGGGGGTGATCAGGTGGTCTTTGCCTAGGAAGGGGAAGAGAGGGTTGCTTTTTGTAAGTGCCATTTGGGAAGAAGAAGGTTACAAAGTCCGAAATTGAGAAGACCCTAAACATATTGTAGAAAACCTTTGTGGCTTACACTTAGTGAGCGAGATGAACTCCTAAGTGTTGTCCTAGTATGGAAATGATGATGTTCTTAAGTTAATTATCACGACCTAGATTTTTAAAACCCTTCCTAATAAAGGACATGCAATAAAACCCTTTTAAAACTTTTTTTAATAAATGCAAAACAAATCATCTGATTAAATATTTGGGTCATAATAATTAATACATGTATAAAAATATATTATATTATTACACATGTCTAAATTTCATAAATAGCAAGGTAACCCTCTAAATACAAGTTTGTCATATGTCTTAAAATAAATAATTAAATAAAGTTAGCCCTAATACTAGCAATTACAATTACTTATAAAATTGGAAAAGTAAAAAACTAGGTTCCACAAGTGCAATGTCATCCTCAACCACCCATCAATGTCATAATCTCGCTAATCCTCATTTAAAGAACTTGCAACTAACAAGACCAAACAACAACAAATCATCTCTTCCCCTTGAAGGAAAGTTTCTAAAAGAACAAGATTATTAATTAATATTTTCCGGATTGGACCTATATCACCAAGATGTTAGTTGTCAACGTACTCATCAGACAAAATCTCCAATGTTTCCAACAAGATCGAATATTGACATAATTCTGCCTAAAAACAACAATATCTCAAGAAGCATAACATGGAGCATGCAATGCTTAAGTATTTTATGTCAGCATACATTTGATGTAAGTCCTTTAGGTGTTCCACTTATTCTAATTAAACAAACAATATCAAACAATTTTATTAATTATCTCTCGAACCATTATTCGATAATTAATATTCTCGTCTAATCCCAAAGACAGACAAACTCATCAAATGTCAACCTAAGTGACAAATGATACAACCACCGTAGACCATCCTTGAAAAGAAACATCCATAGTACAGCCTTGGAATCCACCAGGAAATATCATAACCTAACCTAGCCCCTAAGGACCTGACCGAAGTGGAAAGGCATGACCCACAACTGCACCTAAACATCAAATCAAATGAAAACATAAATAATACAAACACACACAAGTCTAAATGAATCATAATACCATGGGCCAAACTTAATTATGGGACTAAAAAGACTTGTACTCTCATGCCCTAACTCTCTTTGGGTTAGGAGCTTGTATTTTCATGAAAACAAGTTATAATGCACCTAAGGGCATCAAGGTAAATTTTCTATATGGGACACGGTCCTCTCTGTTCTTGGTTAAGTCCTTGACCTCTCAAGAGGTTTCAATATCAAATTAGGCCGTTAATTCTATTCACTCAAATGTAGGCCGGTCCGCTCATATGGGTATTTTTACCATTTTTTTAAGGTTTCCCTAAACTCTAATGGGTCCAGAATTGACCTTTGGGCTACTCCTTGATGTTATGGACCTAAGGTAATTTTCCTACCATTTAACAAGGTCGTAAACCCCTTGAACCAACCGTAGCTCATTCTACGATTCACCCTTAACCTAGAGGTAAAATAATCAATTATTAACTTACTGGAAATTTTTCCCATTATGTGGCTTGGTCAAAACTTAGGGTACACCTTCACCTTTTATTACAAATTTTCACAATTTTTAAACCCACTCATAGGCCCCTGAACCATGGCATGAGACGGGTAATTAAATATTACTACCATTCACTTCTAAGGGTAAAATAGTCATTTTATAGCCTATAAGATTTTTCCCAACCTAAAACTTGATCAAGAGACTCATGAAAATATTTGAATCCAACTGTAATTTTTACAAATTTTTCTTAAACGTGAAAGTTCATGAACTGGACTAGGTTCATATACTCTTTTTTTTAGACCGGTCTTGACCCGAGCCAGACAACTTGGCCAAATGGGTCGGGTGACCCGACCCAGGCCCGAACAGGAATGGATGACCCACTATGTGGGCCATCTTCCTCGTAGCCGGCTAGATGTTGCAGGCCTCTTGGGGCGACGCCTTCGGTCACCACGGCGAGGAGAGGGCTGACCCTGGCCAAATCGTAGCTTCGCGGCGACTCGGATAGGCTTGGCCCTTCCACCATCTAGTGGTAGGCCGGGGGTCAAAAAAATAATTTATGTATTTTATTTTTCATTTGGAAGCCACAAGCTAAGGCAGTTGTAGGCTGCCCATCATGGCTTGGCGAGGGTTGGCTCAACCGAGCCTCCTTCATACGGTGAGTCCGAGAGTCCAGGTCTCGTCGCCGACCAAGATCTGACCCGCGGTGCGGGGGTTCTTCTCCACACACAGCCAGCTATCCTCTAGCCCACTTAGTGGCCGCCCATCATGGTCCGGTGACTAGCTGGTTCAACTGAACTGCCATCACATGGTGAGTTTGGGAGCTCTCGTCCCATCACCAGTCAGAGGAACACAGTCTCACTCACTCACTCTCATTGTCTTTGGTTCTCTTCTGGCAGTTGCGATTGCCTACCCTGTCGGAAGAAGGGAAAAGAGAGAGGCAGAAAGGCAGACCCTTCTACCTCACCCATCTTCCCCTTCTCTGGCTGAAATAGAACACTGGCGATTGGCCGGCGGGTCGGCAAACCAACTAACCCATCTATCTTTAGGTTTTTCCCTTCTTAATTAATGGCATTATTTATAACCCTAATATGATTAAATTAGAAATAATTTGTCCAATACTCAAGGAAAATTAACATATTCAGCGATCTTACCTCATCAATACTCTAGTCTTTGTTCACGTTCCTCTCAAACTCTATCGTAGGCTACCTTTGCCAGAAAACTCGCATGATGACTTATTTTCTCTCCTCTCTCGAGGCCCAAAAGCTTCCCAAAAAAATTCTAATTAGCCCTTTTTATAGTTATGAGGATTAGAAACCCTAATCTCCTTAGAAGTAGGGCGAAGTTTGACTACTTGGGCTATATTTTAATAATTTCCATCACTCTAAATAATCGAGTCCACAGCATGCCTAAACCAGCCCATTTATGTGTTTAATTCGGGTCAACAGGCCTTACACGACATGTTCAACTTCGAACAGTCATAACTCCCTCATCCGAACCCCGATTCGCATAATCTTAGTAGTATTTCGAAGGTCTTTCTATCTACTTTCTAATCTCATAGGTATAATCCATAAATTCTATATATTTAGGATGTTATTCAATTGAGAAGTTCAAAGGGTCAACACACTATTTTTCATATGTTTAAGTTGCGAAATCAAGGAAAATCAAGGATATTGCACTACTGGTTATGCTCTTATGTTGTTGTTCACCTCTATCTTTATACTATTTTAATGATATGCATGTTTTGTTGACCATATTGTTACTCTTAATTTGTGAATTTGTTGTCATTGTTACAGTTCTTGTTTAGCCATTGCACTAGGTATATTAGTATATTTAGCATCCTTGTGATGCAGGTCCATAGGACAAGTGATTGGGTTAGGATCTTGCTGATTTGAAAGGATGATAAGTGACTTCGTATATTGATGTAGAACTCCTAACTTTGTTAACTAAACTTCTAGTACATGTGTATTTGACTTTAGGCATGTGAGTGTCAATTACATAATATGTCATATATCGTGTATTTGTGACATGTACTTGGGCTAGACATTGTTGGATTGTGTCGTGGTTTTATCTTGTTTAATGTAGTAGTCTGATTTAAATATGTATATGTTTGAAAAAGAGTGGCTCATACCCTGAGATATCATGTTGAATACTTGACAAAAAGTTTTGAAATTTTGTTCTTGTTGTTTTGATTATGAAAAATGATTTTAAAAATCATGGGGCATGACACCAACTCTGTAAGATCTCTAACTTTAACCTGATTTAATTTCTATTTAATTATGTGATATTGTGTGGTTTTGCTTAAATTGCCAATTCGACTTGATTTTGGGGTTATAGGTTAGTAATTATAGTTTTAACAAGGTTTAATTTCATTTTTATAAGTTTTAATATCAAGCTTGATTCATCTAATTTTTGTGGATTTTGTGGAATTTTATTGTAATTTTTCCTTAATTAAGGGTGTGGACCCCACCATGGGCCCCATGTCCATGATTGGACGGCGTGTGACCCACATGAGCCTAAACTTCAATTATTTTATTTCAGGGGAGTTTTAAAATTATTAAACTCATTTTGAGCCCTAAAATAACCTTAATTAATCACTTAAGGCGTTTTAACCTACTAGTTTGTTTATACAACTTAAAACCCTTACTATTTAAAGAAAACCCTAGCCCATTGCCCAAATTGGGAAGGGTTGTGCTAAGAGACAAGGAAGTGCTCTACCCACATTTCTCAAAGAGGAAAATCCGATTTAGGTGAGTTTTTAGCCCTAATCACCCATAATCTTTCGTTTTTACTATTAATCCTTCTTATCATCATTATCCCCAAATGGAGTATTGATTCCTACCATTAAAATTTTTGTTTTGAATTTCGATTTCAAACCCTAAATGGGTGATTTTCATTTTTAATCAAAGGAAATCATAGCTCTACCTATTTTAAATTCATTTAAGCTTATTAGTTGATTTTAATTAAGTATTACCAAAAATCTTAATTTTGGGTAGGATTTCGTGAGGAGTGAAGCTTCTTCCTTAATCCAAAGACTTCATAGAGGTAAGGGGATTTCATCTCGTGTGGTTTTATCCATTAGATTGCATGTTTAAATGTTTATGTGGGTTCTTGCTTCATTTTGTGCTTTAATGGTGATTTGTTAAAAACATATTATTTATGACTATTTTCTTCTGATTATGCATGAGAATGATCATGTTTTAGGGTTATATTTTTATATTATGAAGTTCTATGGTGATTCTAGAATTTATCTTGAATTTTTGAATATTTTCAGTTTGATTTTTGGAAGTTGAAGACAAACCAGAAAATGGGCAAAAAGTTAACCATTAAGGGTGCTTGAATGGCCCATCAAGCGTTCAAATTGCCGACTATTTGAATGGCCTATGTGGCCATCCAATTGGCCTCGCGTCCGAATAGCCCGACAGGGCATTCGAACGACCAAATGGCAGTTTTGCCATTTTTGTGTATTTTGGCCATATCTTGTTCTCTTCTCACAAATCTAATTCTTCATGATTGAAATGACTCATGACTACCTATAAATGCTACTGTGATTGCATGAAGACCATCTTGGAATTTATGATTTAGCTCAAGCATGATTTAGGTTACATTTGTGTAATTTTAGCATGGTGTTCTACTCATTTTAAATTCATATTTAATAACTACTTCATGATTATTTCAAGATTCTAACAGGCTTAACCATGATGTTGTATATATATGCTTGCACATGTTATATTAATTTTAGGTAAATCATGTTCCCATATTCTAGCTTAAGTATGATGATGTTTATACTTGTTTAAGTCTATCATGAAGGAATACTTGTTCTTGAACTCGTATTTCGATATTTTTATCACATTTACTCCATTATTCTAGTAGGGTAGGACCTCGATTGTGGTTTGTTCATATTCCATATGTCTTAGCTTAGGTTTGAACATTATCACTTATGTACACTCTTGTGTTGAGGTTTACGAAGATATTGGACACAAATGGCTCATGTTTCATGCACATGTGGACTAATTTGAGCATGTTTACTTATACTTGGACTTATTTGGCATTTGCTCGTTTATGTATCATGTTACATGCATCATGAAAATAATTTATAAACAAGGATTAATCGTGATTATCCGTGCTTGACCGATTAGATGAAATTGGATGTTGGATTAAATTGTTCGAAAGCTTATCAAATCGGTTTTGAGTCCGAAAAGACATGATTTTATTTTGAGTTCCTTTGAGAACATGGTGCATCCCCGGATTGAGATGAGCTAATTGTGATGTGAGTTTATTTGTTAAGTTAGCTAGACCCTGAAAATCTAGGATGGTATATCTGCATGTATTGGCTTACCACATGCTCTATTTTTTCTTTATGGAATGGGGACTCTCATCGCAAGAGATTGTCCTTAGCGTGCACACAACTCTAGTTTTTCTTTATAGAATTCGGACTCACCCTGCAAAGTTTGTCCTTAGCGAGTAGGCTGCTCTAGTTTTCCTTTGTGAAATTCGGACCTTCCTTTCTAAGGATTGTCCTTGGCGAGAAGAGCGGTATCTTCCCAATGCGAGAACCTACCCAATGCTCTAGTTTTTCTTTGTGAAAATTCGAACCTTCCCTGCAAGGGTTTGTCCTTTGTGAGCGGGTTAATTATTTTTCTCAATTGTGAGACATTCATCATTGATTTTTACATATGTATGGAAGCTATGCTCCTTTTCACAGGTTATGTAGAAAGAATGAAGCTTATTTTACATATGTGATTATGATATGATTTGCATGTATATGCAAGATGGTGTAGTTGATGCACTTGATGTTGCAGGGTGAATGTTTTTATGTAGAAATGAATATGCATGATATGTTCATGTTGAGAAATGATTCATGCAAGATGTGATTATGAGAATGATTTTTATATGTTTACACACAAGGTGTATATATGTTATGAACTATATATGAACCTATGATGCACACGTGGCATGAAATTTACTTATGAAATATGGGTTATAGCATGATATGCAGGTGGCATGGTTATATATTGATGAAATATGTTATATATAGCATGATTTGTAGGTAGCATAACTATGTGTTGAAGAGATATAGTATAGTTAGCATGTCTTGGAGGTGGTATGAGTAGATACTTATGAAATATAAATTATGACATGATGCATAGGTGGTACAGGTTTATGTGATTATACTATGATGAATGGGCACAATGATTAATTATGTAATGGTTGTTGTGATTTCTCATGTCTGTGTCATCATTATGAATCTACTTTTCGTATTAAAACCCTTTTTAAGTTGTGGCTCACCCCTCTTTGTTTATGTTTTGTTTTGGGGTTGCATATCATGGTATACAGGTTATTCAAATGGGATCTATGTGGAGCATGTGGTTGGTGATAATCATTGAGAGGGGATGCATGGAGATGTTATATTTTATGATAGCTTTGATAACATATTATGTTAAGATCTTTATATACTTGACTATACTTCACACTTCTATATAGTCATTGTTGGCTTGACTTTTATTAGCCATTGTTGACTTAGACCTACTTTAGCCATGTATGGGTTATTTATGACTAAGTATGTGGGTATGTGTATGGACTAATATTTAATTAGTAGTCCTTTTATTACTCATTTTGCTTTTGTACAAAGTATATATACGCAAATCTGTGGTGTTCTACCCAAGGATGGGTTAAATTTTCCGCAATCCAACAATACTTCGTCGTGCTGCATGTCGCTTCCTCTTAGACCAGGTTCAGCTTGGAGGTGACATGTGTCATGGCGTGACAAACTGTGTCATCATATAATTTCAATTGAATGATACATATTCTAAGTGTCTTATAGGTTGTATCATTACCCATAAAAATCATGTCATTGTCCAACCCTTGAAAGCTAGAAAATTAATTTCTATGTCAACACATATGATAGGTATAACCAAAATTCAAAATCACTCCACAAAATGGAGAGTTGATGATAAACCAATGAAAACAAGATCTTCATCATCATCAACATCATAACATGTAATAGTAGCACTCAAGTCCTTCTTATACTTAGGATTCAACTTAAGACAATCTTTCTTCCAATGCCCCTTCTTATGGCAACAGGCACATTCATCCTTTGGCGTCCTCTTCTTTTGAGACTTCTCCTTGATAGACAAAGCTACACCATTGGATGTATCATTGTTTTCTTGCTTATCTTTCAACTAGTACTCATTCTTGATCAAAGCACTAGATACCCCATACTTAATTTTCTTTTTACTATAAATCAAGGTAGTGGACAAGTGATCATAGCTATCAAACAATGAGATAAAAAAAAGCTTAATCATCTTTAGATATCTCTACCTCTAGATTCCGCACATTAGACAAAAGTTTATTAAACTCAAATGAGATAATCAAACATTGAAGTACCTTCTTGATGAATCAATAAAGCTTCTTCAAATAGAGCCAATTTTCCACACTTTTGGTTATGTACTTGTCGTCTAATATCTTTTAAGGAGCGGCTTCAATCATCTCCATCATAATAAAATATTTCATGCCCTCACCTAATTGTGTTGCACACCTATTGATTTATTTTATCAAAACTGCATCAGGTATATCTTCATGCATGTCAACAAATAAAATGTCTAAGTCTTTGTGGATCAACACATCCATAACCTTGCATTGACACATGTTAAAGTTAATCTTCCCATTAAATTTCTCCACCTCAAACTTGTCATTATACACTCTAGGTGATAACATCATTTTCATGAAATTTGTCTTTGAACACTTTAGTATTGGGTGATGTCATGCCCCGGCGATGCCCGACCCGAGCCGAACCCGGTCAGGGGCCGGTCAAGCGCGCGGGGGCGACGAAGTGAAAATTGAGAAACGATTCTAGCGGAAGACTTAACCCTAACCACAGGCGATTAACAGAAACACGGAGTGCGCACAATCCTTTGAGCAAGAGTAAACAAAAGGGAAGGAAAAGGTGTTGCTTATCACAAAGTAAACAATAATCTCAAACCCACAAGCTTAGTTAAGTAAAGCCCACACCGGCTCAAAATAAGTCATAAACATCACAACGGTAAAATGTGACATAAATCCAAAACAAGAACCCTACACAAAGGTTCTAAACATAAGCATGAAACAAAAGAAGGTAAATCACACAACGATCTCCAAGATCACATCCAAGCCATCTCCGACCTTTCCTCGAAGAGGAGATCCTGTCCATCTGCGTGTCGCACCACGCAGCCCCAAATCAAAACACAAAAAGAGGGGTGAGTTTAACAAACTCAGCAATGGTTTTAATATTACTGTCAACGTTGAAAATACGATAGCATAGTAATGAGATCATTCAGATCAAAGATTTACATGGTGCATCATTTTCTGATCACACATATATATCACCTAACACTGCATCATAGTGCATAATCAACCTGCATGGATGTATCTCTAACATACATATTCCACATACATAACATCAACATCAACCTGCATTGATGTTTCTCTAACATATATATTCCAACATGCATAACATCAACCTGCATGGATGTATCTCTAACATACATATTCTCACATACATAACATCAACATCAACCTGCATGGATGTATTTCTAACATACATATTCCAACATGCGTAACATCAACATCAACCTGCATGGATGTATCTCTAACATACATATTCCCACATGCATAACATCAACATCAACCTGCATGGATGTATCTCTAACATACATATTCCACATGCATAACATCAACATCAACCTGCATGGATGTGTATCTCTAACATACATATTCCCACATGCATAACATCAATATCAACCTCCATTAAGGAGTAATCACACATTAACGTCACACAGACGGGAGCATAGACAAGGCCACGAAGGCGTGTCATGGTCCAAAATTCTACACAAGAATTCAAGAAAGATCGGGGTTGTCAATCCCTAATACTGCTCGCCCTGGACGATCCTGGCTAAGGATGTCCCATTTGCACACAGAGAATCTAGAGCAGGGGTGTTCGCCCAGGGACATCTCCTGCGGAGGGAAGAGCCTGAGTTCTCACACAGAAAACCCTAGAACACGTGGTAGCGGGGTGCACATGGCATACCACACTGGATTCTCAGGGTCCAGATGACACTCATAATAACATTTTCACAATCCGCAAGACAAGTACACAACTCGTCCCCACATCATTCCATTTAATTAGACTCAACCAGGGGAGTGCACTCGTTCCACACAGGAACTTCAAATCAAAATATGTCCTTTCGGACCAATCAACTTGCGATTAATCCACGACTGATAAACCCGGCACACAATTCCTTCACATTGCATCCAATCGGTCAAATTCGATTAATCACGATGAAGCCTCAATTGGAAATCCATTTTCATGATGCGTGCAGCATAGTACATGCGTGGGCAAAGCATACATGAATCCTAATCCATGATAAGTGCTCTCACCAGTCCCTAATGCATCATTCATAATCACAATATTAAGCTTCAGCATCATCATTTAACCCCACATGTGTGTGTATCTAGTAGAAGCATTTCACAAAATGCATATCAACATGCTTGAAAATCAACTCACTACCACACTACACATATGAATTTCTATCCAAACATGAATTCCAGCGGAAATCATAGAAGAAGAATCTTTGAAATCATATCTCAATTCAAAACTCAACCACAAAGGCTAAACACATATAACATCACTCATTTCATCATTGAGTCATGGCATTCACCAGCATCCACACACCACCAACCACAATTTATCATGACAAATCAGTCCAACAATGATTGTAGTCCTACTGAAAATATGCTTAACAAAAGGGAAGCAACCATTCATAATTTCAAGATAACGATTTCAACATCATGCCACAAAACATGAGTCATTCCACCATCTTTAAGCATATATCTCAACTCTATAAACTTAATAGCATGCATTTTCAGTAGCCTAACATAGCTTAAAACACTCCACATTCATATAAAATTGGCAAGCTAAAGTGGAATCATCAAAATAGACATCATATGCACAACATACAATTTCCTGTGTAGCCGATCGATCGCCCTTCAGGCCGTTCGATCGGTTACACGCAAAAATTTGAAATTTACAGTTCAGCCGATCGATCGCCCTGTAGGGCCGATCGATCGCCAACATGGCAGAACAGTCATCTTCTTCCTTTCGCAAATCCAAACCGAAACACCATAGATAACACTTCAAATCCACATCTAACACCCTAAACATCATCAAAAGTCCTCCTTGACTTCCAGAACATCAAACCAAACCATAATAATGCAAAACCCTAAGAAATCAGGATTAAATAATTCTATTTTCTAATCTTACCATTAACACACCAAATCAAGCAAACCATTTCAAAATAAGCCAAAAATGAAGAGTTTTACCATGGATAAACAGAGATTTCGAAGACCCATTACCTTAGCACTTGATTAAGCTCGGATTGAAGAGTCACCCTTCTTGAAATCCTTGAAAACACAATGAGTTTGAATTAAACCCTAATAGAAATTAATTTACTCAAGAAATCCCTAATTAAATCTTAGATCTAGGGCTTATTGGTAGTAAAAATCAAATTTTGAATGTTAGGGTTTGTAGTAAAACACAAATCAGTAGCTTTTGATGATTAAAAACGAATTGAATCAAGGGGAAAATGGTAGATTTGGAAGAAATTAAGAAGAAAGTCAAGGATTAGTGCTTAATTAGAGTAAGCTTACCTTAATCGGCTTCTAATTCGGGCCTAAGTGGGGATTAGGCCAGCCCTCCTTCCTTAACTTATTCCCAAAAATGGAAATGGCTCAAGTTTGCCCTTTTATATTAAGGGTTGGGGTATGCATAGGTAGGTTTTGGGGTGTAAATATGAAAAGTAGGCTAAAAGTGGGTATTTTGCAAATTTAAGCACAAATTAAGACTAATAAAATTCTAAAAAATTTTTGTGTGACCTTAAGTATATGTGTAGGTTCATTTGACCCAAAAATAAAATTTTCAACGGTGGGGCCCACAGGGGTCCCGCCAAAACCCTAATTTTTGGGAAAATAGTAAAAATTCCAAAAAATCCCAAAAATTCACATTTGGTTTAAAATCACTTAAAACCACTAATGTTGAAGTTGATTTTGGTTAAAACCATCACAAACTCTATTTGTTTACAAAATCACCGAATAAGATCAGAAAACGCGTTAATCCCACGATAACCCATAATTAAAGAAAACCAAAACCCGGTTTAAAAATGAGGGTCCTTACAGGTGAGGTGAGAATTTGATATGTATATACTTTCTAGACTTGTATTTGAGGCAATACACTTTAGACTATTATGAGACTTGTACTAAGTAGTGTTTGGGATATGTTTTTTATTAAACCCATAACCATGACATTTAATTTTGTACAAGTGTGTTTTGATTCATGCTTGAGATTGTTAAATGATTAGTTTATATTGATTTACAAAAGTCATGGTCATATAACTTTGAATTATATGTGTGCGAATTTTTAAATTATTTTTACAGGTTTTAGATTTCGTCAATTTTTACAAATTAAGTCATTAAATTAAAAAAAATCATGAATTTTTAAGAAAAATGATTGAAAAAATTTCGAGTGCGACACAAGTTGACTCTAAAAGTGAATTATTTTAGCCATGTAAATAAAAAGATATATTATTAAATAAAATTATGATCTTTTAGTTCTCCAAAAGTGAGAATTTTTGTATAAAGCCGCTCCCCTAGCTGGGAGTGTGTGGTCAAAGTATCAATGTGGTAGATAAACGTCGAACAATAGATCTAGTACTTATTTTAATTTAACTTAGATATACTATTTAATAGCATTGGTTTGTGAAAAACAAGACCTCCCAATGTTTAAAAGTTATTCAGCTGCGAACGATGTTTTATGATACATTTTCCCAAAACAAAATGTAAAAGTGTATATGTAGAACTTGAGGCGTGATACTCCTCTCACACAAAAGCCAATGAAAAGCCCAACTCTCTCTTCAAACACCTATACCACCTTGCATTTACTTTACATGCACACATTTGACCAAAGTCCATTTCCATTTGGACTACTTTAAAAAAAAAAACAAGTGTTTCACTTGGCTTATCATGGGAATTTAAGTCACCAAGGAAAACATGTTTTGGCCAAACACATCTCAAATACATGGCTCTTCTAGACCTCCACTTATCTGCAAAGGAAACGAATAAGGCATGCCTATGGGAGGGGTCCATAGAAAAAGTATCATTATCGGCGAATGATCCAACCCATTCACAATAGTGAGGCCAACAAACGACAAACTTATTCTATGAACGAGGCTTTCTAGGCCAAAGCGGCTTGCTGTTTAATATCAAATATAAAAATTATATAGAGGTAACCAGCCAGTGACGACCAAGGTAATTGGAAGATCAATGAGGAGGAGAAGGGAAGGGTAGCAGAAGGGGATGACAAAGTAGGAGGAGAGAGGGAGGGTGGAGGTCATAGAGGCAAAAGGTGGGGTGGGAGCGGGTTAAATAAAGCTAGGGCCTTTTGTAGAGAAGGATGTAGGATGGATAAGAAAGGGGAAGTGAGAGGAAGATGGAGTCTACGTACACATACAACACAACACACAAACAAAAGAATGTCATCAGAAACAAAAGGACATTAACAGCACGTGTTTGGCACAATCAATTTTGATAAATGATCTTATTTCCTACCTTAAAAGGTTATGCAAACGAGTTATTTTTAGAGTCCCATATTAATAACTTTATTTAATATTTTAAAATAATTTTTAATTAATTTATTTTAAAAAACTAATTGAAGTTGTTAATGACAAACTTCACTATGCGACCCGCTCGAGTAACACGCGTATGTGTTTCTCATGCTAACTTTGTCGTTTTAAAAAACTTCACTATGCGACCTGCCTTCCTCTCTGCCTAAATTATGACTTCAGGCTACACCTTTACATTGACTCATGACTCAGCCCTCAGTCGGTCAATTGGGCCCACTTATTAATCTTGGCCCACAAAGACAATTCATACAAATATGACACGTCCTTTCTGGGCCCATGGCCATAAGCTACAAAATTTTGTACTAAATGCAGTCACGGGCCCACTATGATGCAGCCACACGAAACCACCAACACCTGCGGCACGAGGTGAACTTATTATAAAAGATTCACTGATCCCATTCAAGATCCTCCCCATCGCCTCCCCGCCCCTCTCGGTCGGTTGGTGAGCCAACTCTGACCTCTCCCGTATGGGCCCCCAATGCGATGGGCCCACATCTTCTTTCCTTCCGCCTTCCAAGGCGTGCTGGGTGGGTGGATCAGTGTCCACGGCCCATCACGCGGCAGTGTGGGCGTCCGTACGGAGGCCCACTAACCACTTTGTCGATCTCTTTTCTTCCTCCCTTCCATTTTTTTTTCTTTTTAATCATTTTGTCGGATGAAACCGTTCGTTTTCCGGCTTCAGGTGCGGTCCACACGCGGCGGTGCCGGCCGGCCGGTCAGCCCGGCCGCCGCCCATTCACCTACCTACCTTGTTCCTTCAAGTCTGTTCACTAATTTGGGTCGAAGTCCTGAAACGGGGAAAAGTCTTGCAAACGGCCCATACCCATGTCACGTGAAGTCAATGAACTCACATTCGGCATTTACACTTTCAAAGATTCATGTAGTCCATGGATCTTTAAACAGTGGCATTTATATATAGACATGGTAGACAGGTGATATCTTGTGATTATTATTATTATTATTGTATATGTGCATACGAAAAATATTAATAGATATTGCGGCACTGTAAGTCATCAGATCCAGATCCAATGGTACGCATAAAATTAGGGGTTAAGAGATGACTCAAACCCAGCCAAACCCTTGTTTGACTTAATAACTTTCAATTCCCCCGCCGAATTATACTAGGTGAGAAACATCGTTTTGAAAACAACAGATAATTGTATTTACATAAAGGTGTAAAAAGCTGAACATGTGCGTTTGTAGTCCAACGGTTAGGATAATTGCCTTCCAAGCAATAGACCCGGGTTCGACTCCCGGCAAACGCATACAAAAGTTTAATTTTTACATTGCAACATGTCAAATGTCGTCTTCATACCTTTAGAATATCTTTTTTCTGTTACCACTCCCGCTGAAATGTTCTGCATGCTGTTGTCTATATATGGTACATCCTCTTCTTTTCAAGTCCTGTCAAATGGTGCATCATTTTTTTTTGTGGAAAAATAATATTTTTACAATAAAAATGTGTAAATAAAAAAATTTATAATTAAATTTTAATTGATTTAGATGAGTGAGCCCATGTGATCATTATGTGGTACTTATTTGTTAAGTCCAATAAAAAATCTTGTCTAAATTTTTGTAGATATATTTATTGTGAAAATATTACTATCCCATAAATACTTTTTCTTCAATGTGGCATTCCTATTTGTGTTTCATGCTGAAAATATGTCCTCTAACATTAGAGAGGGTCAATGATTAAAATCCATGATATATACCTTAATATATATTTGCACAAGCAATATACTTAGCATATATGCGTAATGTGTATGTGATTAATTATCATGACCGACCCCTTCTAATTAGTGGAGTATATCCCAGCACACTTAGGCAACATGACAAAAACTCTTCCAATATTTTGCGTTTCCCTTCCTGTATTATTAATTTATTTCTAGATTATATTTGTAAGTACTCAAGACACAAAGTAAAATTACCAAAATCATCTCATTTAGGAAATTAATAATACAAACAACCTAATTAATTTACCAATAGATTTATAGTAAAATTATATTATATATAATAATATAATTTTACTATTGTTTGCTTGAGATGAATTCTCTTGTGAAGCCAATTGTGACTACTAAGATAACCCACTGACCTTCCAGAATGCCTAGACTCATTATAAAGTAATTCTTTCTCTTTAAAATTATAAAAAAATAAATTTGTGCACCGATATCCACCATAAAGGCCTAAGCTATATTAAATGAGAAGTTATAATACTCAGTCTCTTGCTAAGACTCATTGGTTATTTATATTTTACTATTATCGTAAGTAGATAATAGTAAAATTATATTTATTTATATATAATATAATTTTGTTATAGACCTATTAGTAAATATAGATGACCTCTTAATCTTAGCCGGAATTTTCCCAATTTTTTTCTAGATTATATTTGTTAATACCCGAGACAAAGTGTATGGTACCATAAACCTCATTTTTCTCTTTATAATAGCCTGTGTGCGTGTCACCCTTTTGCAATTTTTGTTGGGCAGGAAATATAGATATCATGTGATATCAAGAACTTACATGAGACAAGCAGGACGGGGGAGTCATCCTCACGAGGAAGATTTTCAGTAGGATGCATGGACCACATGGGGAGGGAGATGGCCAACTCCAGCTACAATCCCCATCGATTTGTTGAGAGAGGTTGCGGAAACCGGGACAGGCCGGGACCACCACCCACCTGCGCCCAACGTCGGCAAAAAAGCAAGAGCTTTCAGTTCTCAGGTCTGGCTAAATTAGCCCCGGCCGCTGTCTAGCAGCAGCCAATATCCATCCAGTTGATTGCATGAGCTAGCTAGCTGTTGGACCCAGCAAAATCACAAGCAACAGAGATTTTCAACTCCAGTGTGTCCGTTTTACTCCATCCCTGCTGGGCAAACCTTGGCACATATGGCGTCTCCTTGTGGGTCTCCAACTGGGCCAAGACTCACAGGAGACCCGACCGAGAAAGGACAAAGAAGATTATTCAGTAGGAGATCTCTTTTACAGTTTCAAGACTCTCATTCCTTTGTAGCTAAGCCTGTTGCTTGGTTTATATTCTTGAAATAAATGTTTTGTTTAATTTTTAAAATTAAATTAAATTTATTTTGAAAAATTAAGTTGAACATTTATTTAGGGACAGAGGGAGTAATACTTTTCGTATTATATTAAGTTTTATTTAGTTGTTAAAATAAATTAAATTTATTTTATTTAAAAAAATTAAATAAAGCCATTAATATGAGACAGAATAGGTATAAGCGAATAAATGTCTTAAGTGTATATCAATGCTGATGGCCATTTTAGCCTACCAACGTTCTTCCATATTTATCCGAATCATTAGAAAGCCCTTTGGCAACCACAGGAAAAGAAAAGAAAAGAAAGGGGGTTTTCGCTTGCTTTTCTTGCAACCCTTAAGACTTGAGGGTTACACGAAAAAAGGCTCAAATCCAACTTAATGAAGTTTTGGCCGCAGTATTAAGGCCTAAAGCGGAATAGATTTTGGGTTAGAGCGTTTACCAAATGAGACTTTAGAAATTTATCTAGGCTTTATGGAATAATTGAATTAACTATTGTGTTCTAAAGGCTAGACAGTGTGGTAAGAGGAGGCAAAGGGCCCTCATCATAGGATATGACTTTAACATAACCAAATTTTATGACAAGGTGAAACATAGGACATTCACGTGGTAGGCAATGAAAACGAAAATGACTGCAGGGCAACGAAAACGAAAATGATGTTTGGAAAGAGGTTCTTGCAAAGTGTAACGCACAAATAAGTTGATTAGACCTTTCGTGGATGAAATTGCATGGGTTAATTCATTTCACCAGTAGCAACCCTGTTTCTGAAATGTCGAAATCTTGTTTAACTCATGCATTTGCCACATTTGGAATGGATGGGAACTTTTGCGAGTTTTTGAAGTAATAAACGGCACTCAAGTGACTGTGCTCATTCACACGCTAGAGACAAAGTGATAGCTTCGGACTTGCAAGCAGGCTGGCGGCATCATCTCCCAAGGTCCTTTCTTGTGCATTTCATGTTTGAATAATCCGGACTGGTCGTTTACTTTTCTTTCGGAGATTATTTGTATTTAAATTTTGCATCGTTATTTATTCACATCCTTCTGTTTTAAATGATGTCTTATTTTTAAAAAGTTAAAAATTTTAAGTTACCTCGTACTCTTTTTGTTTTATATTAATAGTCTTATTTAAAAAAAATTACTCTATCTATCTTATATTAATAGTTACTAATTTTTATTAAATAGTAAAACTCACATATAATATAAGAAAAATAAGCTTATAATACTATTTTTTAAGCTCTTAACCATTTAAATTTAACCAAATGGGGTTATTAATATGGAACAAATTTTTTTATAAAATAAAAATACTAATTTAAAATGGAGAAAATAATTTATATTAAATGGTAAAACTCACATATAATAGAAAAAAAAAATAAACATATGATACTTTTTTCAAAGTACCTAATCACTTAAGTTGAATAATATAGAGTTATTAATATGGAATAAAGTTTTTTTGTAAAATAGAGCTATTAATTTAAGATTAAGGGAGTATTACTTAAAAGTTTTTAAAATTATTTTTTATTACCAAAAAATAAAAAAGGTATAAAAGAAGAGAAAATGATATTGTTTTTTTTAATAAGATATCTATTTTAAGCCGGAGAAAGTATAACTTTGTATTCACTAAAAAAATGGTTTCATGAGTGAAGATATGTAGGTCAGTAAATAGCATCTAGATCTCACGAAGGTTTGTGTTGCTAGGTACATAAATTGCCCATTAATTTGTGGTCTCCTAATAATTCATGGATGATGCTCTCTCTGACCACTCTGTACCGTCATCGAATGTGTCTACCGAAAAAAAAAGATCCCACTGCTGTATATGTCATAGCACAAAAAGCCTAAAACATTCCGGCTTGAACAGTATAAATATCCCGAGGGAGAGAGATAGAAACAGATCCATGAACGATGTTGTACTGGCGTTGTCGCTTTTGCATTAAATCCTGGTAGGAAAGAATCGAAAGAACAGAAATACCGTCTTGCCGTCTTGCAGATACATGCAACTTAGGCCAGTAAAGCTGCCTTCCACTCTCTCTCTCTCTCTCTCCAACTTTCGTTTTCATGATTGTGCAGAGCCCGAGGGGGAGACCGGCCGGAAAGATGACCTCGCCTTCAAAGAGTACCCACACACTCACCGGAGTTTGAAGGAACCGTACGTACAACCAATGCAGCAATCATAACGAATTTCTCCTTGGTCAGGACTAGGAGAGTCGTAGAATTTCTGGAAGACAGAAGTGACAGCTACTACGCAGGTACACTCGCAAGAGAGAGGTAGAGAGACACACTCACAAGGGGACCACGGAAGAAAAAGACATACGTTCTTGCGTAGGCAAGGTCCGTTGCTTGGTCATTTTTAAGGGTGAACGGTGCGGAGCCGCCTCTGTGTCGGCACCCTGCACTTCCTTCACACTTCAAGTAAGAACACACGCTCCCTACTGTGTGTCTGGCGAGCTAGGCAATGTCGAATGGTGCTCTTCAAGGTCAGGGCACCATGTGATCTGCAGCTTTCAGGGCTAACCACTGGTGTGACGTGCTATTGTCATAACTCATGAGTTGGTCTCTGCTGGTCTGTTTCCTTCCCATGGAGGGTCCAATCATGAACCTGTGCTTCTTGAAATGTATAGCAGTGTTTGTAAAGACTGAAGCATGTGGAAACCATGCTTAGCGTCTCAGGCTATAAGCTCGTGCACTGATAAGAAGAATGTTGCAATAAAAGTGGGAGGAATTAATACACATCAAATGATGCTCGCTAAGTAGTGGGGACATCTCGCAATCCTGCTCGAAGAGGCTCATGAAACAGCGATTTAAGACCATGTCTCGGCCAAAACAAAGAAGTTGTCATGGATTGAGGACCCGCACGTACACGCCAGCCCTTTTCTTCATTTCTTGAATAAGTTGGGAACCAAGCTGATTTATCTCAACCTCTTCTTTATGGTTTTCTTCAAATAAATCACATTCAATATAAGTCCCGTTTTGTGTGCCTCATGGCGCTTCGGTCCCATTTCTCACTAAGTAACACGCACCATCCGATCTTGATGAAACAGTCCACCCGCACCCTAGGGCATCTTGCCTTATTAATTTCTTTTTTATATTTTAATACAATGTAGCTATATGTAACTCATTAAACTCTTCTCATTTCTTTTTCATCCCAACTTCATGTCTCTCTCATCTCCGTCACCAAAGTACAAAAAGAGGTTTGCTTATTTAAATCTTAGGGGAAATAGGAGGAAAGTAATAAACAAAAGTGGGTACTAAAGTGGAGAATAAATAAGATATTTTTTTCATTCTAAATGGGGAGATATGGGAGTCTAGTGGGGTGCATATAGGCATGTTTATTTTAATAATATATCAATCAAAATATCTTTCAATGATGGCTGAAAAATATTTAGGTCAGAAGAAAGGTAAGCCAAAGACCATTACACATTCAATTGAGTGAAACCTCTCACTTTAAGAGACATCACTCCCATTTATCTCATCGCATAATTTTCTCTTTTTAAAAAAAATAAAAAATACACAAAAAAAACCCTTGAAGGAAAAAAGAAAAAGAAAAATCGGTGAGCTTCCCGCCGATTCAAAATCTGCCGAGACGAGTCGGCATTGCGGCTGAGAAAGTCTCAACATGAGAGGCTTTTTCTTCCTTTCTTTCTTCTTTTTATTTCATTTTTGACTCAAAATGAAAGAAGAGGATCCGAAGAGAACAAATCTCCGATTTCTTGAAAATAGTTGTCCACCTCCGCCGTCGCCGACGGCGGGAAGTCGCTGCCGGAGCCGAGGAAGAAGTCGCCCCCCAGTAAGTCGTCGTCGCCGTCGAAAAAATCCGGCATCGGAGTATCGAAGTTGAACTGGTCGTCCAGGAACGGAATGTCCATCGGCAGGAAGTCGCCAAAGTTGTCGGGAAGGAGATCGAAATCGGTTTGGGCGGCTTCTTTAATGGCAGGTTCCCTTTTCGACCCTGCTTCCACCCGGGTTTCCTTGGCTGGCGTCACTTCGGCCGATGTAGCGAAGGGGGAGGCGAACCGGAGAACCGAGGTGGGCGAGGTGGCTGCGTTCCGGCTGTCGTCATTTGAGTCCTCGCAGGAGGAGGATGCGGTGGACGCCGGGGGTGCCTCCGCCTGCTGCTTGACGGAGAAGTTGGTCATGGCGTCCGGGCCCCGGAGCTTGATCGCTGCGTCGTCATAGACCTTGGCGGCCTCCTCGGCCGTGTTGTAGGTTCCAAGCCAGAGGCGCACCCCCCGCGAAGGGTCTCGGATCTCAGCTGCCCACTTTCCCCACGGCCGCTGCCGGACCCCCCGGAACTTCTTCTTCCCGCTGTCGGGGGCATCAATGCCGGCTCGTCGGGCTGGTCGCTTACGCCCAACTGCAGCGGGCGCCGGCCTCGAGGCCCACTCCGAGGGGATCTCCGGCTGTGCTCGGGTCTCGATGCCTATCTCATTGACGTAGCGCTTCACGCGCCGACGGCCGCCGAAGAGGCAGTCCTCCTCATCACTGGAGGAGTCAGTGGCGTCGGGGTCAGTGAAGGAAATCCTCACGACCCGCGGGCACCCGGCAGCCTCCCCCTCATTACGGCCGGACCCGGCAAGCCCGGCCAACTTCCTTGTTCGAGTCCGGTGCTCGGAGAACTTAACAGGCGAGAAGAGGCTCGAGTCCATCACGGAAAGCTCGTCTAGCAGACCCATCTTCCTCCCATTCTACACAGCCACCACTGCAAACAGAAAAATCAGACGCGAGCACGAAGAAGACGACTGAAAGTCTCAAACACTGGAACAAAAAACACAAGCAAATAAAAACCCAAGATTTTTTACAGCATTTACATCGCAACAAAACGCCATTTACCTTAATAAAAAAACGCGTGGGTGATGATGATTGAAAAGCTCTTTTTCCTCCTGAAGAACAGTGCTGAGCTCAGAGAATAACACAAAGCTCAATCACAGAGAGGGAGAGAGAGAGAGAGAGAGAGAGAGAGAGATTAGAGGAAGAATCAGTTGGGTTAGGCGAGAGAGAAGGGGAAGGTTGAATCGCTCCTTTTATAAGATCCCACCGGCCGAATTCCGGGGTGGCCCTAGATGCTCCGCCTTTATTTCCTTTCCTTTCTGCGTCTTTATTATTTTTGTCTTCCTAATATTGCACCCCGATTTCCAAAATTAAAATAAGAGGCAAAAAAGGGATGTTGAATTTCTCGCGTGCAGAGACGATCGAGTCATCCACCCCCGGGAGATTCCGTCTACTCCGTAGTGTGAGACACCGCTTTCGTATCACATGCTTGTATCACGGGCCGCCGCATCCGGGCCTCCCCCGGACACGTCACTCTTGCCCACCCGCTTGCGGGCATCTGGCCAATGGGAAGAGTGAGTCAGTATGGACTTGGTTTTGGGGAGCTCGCACGTGACTTGAAGCGTGAGGATCGCGTTAATCGTGGTGGTCAACCACGGAGCCGTGGGCCACTTATCTGTGTAGCACGAATCACTTTGGTCTAATTACTGTTTTTTGTCAGATTTGAATAATTACCCTCCTTGATAATATTGTTATTTTATATAATTTTTATCACATATTATTAATTATGTTATTATCTAATTACAACTGGAGGGGGATAGAGGTTAGAGAAGGTATCTAAGTAGAATCGTTTTACCACGTAGCCCTATATAGGTTGATTTATGTTTTAACACGTACACTCAAGTCAAACCCTAAATTTATTCATATTTAAAAATATAAAAATCATATAAATATGTCAAATAATTATATCTTACACATTGCTTATGGAACAGTGTCACTGAATAATTTTTATTTAGGCTGACTCCCGCCCTTGTGTTATGCTACTCTCAATTTTTTGGGCATTTTCACACCTTTGTCTATGTGTATAAAGATTAGAGAGTAATTAAAATTTTAAATCATATTTTAGACGCTATATCCTTTCTTACAACTCCATTTATTTCACAAAAAAACCATAATTTTTTCTTTTCTTTTTTAAATCAAAATAAGAAACGCATCTACCTAGCTTTGAAGTAGGTGTCCTTCCCGTCTTGATTGCAGCGAGATTTTACGTTTAAAATAAGAAAAAAAAGGTACAAAATGTAGTAAATAATGAGCAGAAATCCAATACGGATTTAGTACGTTCAGAGCGGACCAGGGGAAGGCCAAATATGTGAACTTCTATGGGGCAAAGCCTGGCACGCTGCCGACGCGCATCGCAACTCGATCGTGAAGGGCCACCACCCGCTGCTGGCAGGAAATTGGCGTGCGCTTGCCCCTCGCGCAAGCGAATGAAAGTTTCCCTCCACCTAGCGGTGCCCACACTTATGAGCATATGGGTCCAGCAAAGCTGCAGAAGCACCCACCCACATTCTTGCCATATTCACCACACACATTTAGAATCATGGTTTTACCAAACCGAGTTCGACCGGTTACTTTTCCGGTCCCTGTAATTTTTTGGTAATTTTCGAACCGACTTGAAATTTACCGAGCAAACCCAAACGCGAACCCAATTTTAAAAACACGGAGTACAATAATTATGGGCACTAGTATGGATTACTGTGATTTAGGTGCCCAAATCAATTGATCCTCACAACCGTCTGATTAGAGGCTCTGATTATGCAACAAATGGAGCTAAGTTTTAAATCTATCGTTGTTTACACTAGACCCACTTTAGCATTAGTAAGCATTACGTTTCCTTTAATTGTTGAAAATAGTATTAAGGGTAATTAGGCTATTATAATGGTGAGCGTGTGTACAAGCTTATGGGGACGTGAGCGTGTGTTTCCACGCATGATTAGCGGTCGTATGTGGGTCGGCAGGGGATGTCGGGGGGGTGGAAGACTTGCATTCTACGCACCATAATCACGACCTTTTGGGAACACTTTTTGGCCTCCGGCCATGATAATTGCTGCTGCTGGAGGTGCTTACGAGGATTGTTTGACGCCCCCCGTTGGCCCCTCCATTGAGTCAAAATCTCCTCTTCCTTTCATTCCTTCTGTTTTTCTTCACTGGCTCGTGAATGTTGCCGACCACAGTACGTAGTCGGTTGATAATGATCTTCTAATGCTTGACGTGATAGTTTGTTATGATTAATCTTGATAGGTTACCACTAGACTAAGAAGATTGGAGGAGGTCAAAGGTGGCAAGTACTAGAGGTTGATTTTTCAAGGGTGGGTCAAAATTCCGATTATATTAGTCTATGACATCAACCTTTTTAACTTAGTTGCTTTTGAAACTTCTTCAAGTAAAAAACTATAGCATGTTCTTGTCTAAAGATATATAAAAAGAGGAAAATGTGATATAGTGAGCCGCGACATCTATGAGCTAGGTAAATTGCACGAATCATGGTAACCCAATTTTATTTGAGGACCAAAAAAAGGAACTAAGGTGTTCCATTTAACCTTTAAATGAGAATTGGGCGGTCAAGATTCATGCTCCTCACATCGATATATATATATATATATATATATATATATATATATATATATATATATATATACAAGTAGCGAAAATGTGAGTTAAACTTTTACAACAATAGCTTTAAATTTGAGCACTTCTTTTAAGGAAAATAATTTCTCAACTATTAGCAACTTACATATGGTTTTTTTGAAATATGAGGCATATCAACTGACAATTGACATTACATACTTTTTTCTTCATTATATGTTTTTTGGGTTTATTACAAACACTTCTACTTGAAATGAGAATTGTAAATATACTTCCTTTTCCCCTCATGTCAACTTTCATGCACACCTATCTCACTATCCCCTCATCCATTCTGCACCTAAATTGTGAATGAAATCATGGGGAAAAAGTTCACTTGCCATTTATTGTAGTCAAAAGTATCTATATTTAGGTTAAAATTTTCATCATATAAGCCCACAAAATGGAGAAATATTAAACTCAAAGACTAAATACTCAAAAAAATACCACAAAATTATAATGTTATAAAAAAACAATAAGACTAGCAGGAATTTGAATTAGAATGACATATGTCATGGGACATAGTGGATTGGTGGGGAAATTTTACAATGTTTAGTCATTTGTGAAGTTTGGACAGGCCCCACTAAGGCTGTTTGGAGCTCTCCTTTCCTATCTTTTTATTTATTCGTTAGTGTTTTGTAATCTTTTTTATTTTATTGTAATGGATTGTTAAGTCTTCTAGCAAAGGTTACATGTGATTTATAACATTCTAATAGATTTCCTTTCATGTCTCATAATTCGTTTCTATTAAGTGTTGGTTATTTAAAATAATATTATTTTAATACTCCATCTGTCTCATATTAACCTCTCAATTTGAAAAAAAGTTTCCCATATTAATAGCTCCATTTGGATAAATCTAAGTGGTTGAGCACTTAAAACAACATCTCATAAACTGATTTTTCATTCTCTTAGTTGTAGGTCTCACCATCCAATGAAAATCACTATTTTTCTAAATAGAGTTATTAACATAGGATACAAAGAGTAATATTCATTTTCTTGTTTCTTTGTCATCTAAATATATAAGATACATAAAGGCCTTCTTTCTTGATCTTTTATAATTTTGATACATAAAACTCTTGATGAAAATTATTTTGATCCTTTATCCAGTTAGATAGAATCTACATTCGATTCTACTCAATAGATGTTATAATGACCTTCAATTCCTTAATTTTTTTATCTTATTGATTTTATTTTCACTTTTATTGCATTAATACTCTCTCCCCCTTTCTCTCTTCTCTCAAACGCATTTTTTTAGTTTCTCTACTTTGTAAACATTAATAGTTGCACAAAGGCAATCCTTGTATATTCGACCTTACAAAATTATAACACTACAAACAAAAAAGATTATTAGTGACGTTTGCTTTAAAGCATCACAAATAGTTTAAAAAGTATTGCTAATAACTATTAAAATGCTTCAAAAATATCATTAATAATCCTATCACAACTGCTTATTAGCGACGCATATGAAAAAGCGCCACTAATAGTAATGACATTAGTGATACTTTATTTTTGTGTCACTACAATATTTTTATTAGCGACACTTTACAAAATATCGCTACTATAAGAATAAATTTTAAAAAAATTAAAAAATATTTTAACATTATTAGCGACGCTCCCTAATAAGATAAGAATATTATGAGTGCCACTAATAATATGAGAATATTAAGAATTTACTTTAATTCTATTAGCGATGTTATTTAAGAGCATCGCTAATAACATACATAAGAAAATTTTAAAAAAATCAACTCTATTAGCAACTCTTAATATATAGAGCATTGCTAAAATAAAATTTTAAAAACAAAACAGTCGGAGGCGGAATGACCAAAGAACCAGGCCGTGGGCCGATGGGTGGGAGCTGAGCTGTAGCAGGATGGGTGGAGCCCTTCTTGCTCTGACAGAAAGGGAGGAAGGGGAAGCCAGGGGGCAGTTGATAGGGGAGAGGGGGAGGGGGGGGATATGGATTCCGGCCCCTGAAGCCCCCTCCTCCAATAAGAGGAGGGGGGAGTGAGGAGGAGCCAAAATCTGACAGGGTACCCAGAGTCCCCTCCTTTGGTAGGACGGAGGGGGTGAAAATCAGGGGGGGGGGGGGGGAGAGATATAAGCAAGGCCGGGCAAAATTTTCACCTGGCCATGCTCGGGATGAAATGTGGGCATTTTTCACCTATGTTTTTTAATTTTTGTAATGCCTTGAAAGCGTCACAAATATACATTTTTGCGACATTTACTTCTAAATGTCGCTAATAGACAGAGAGGAGAGAGAATGAAAAAATAAAAGATTTTAAATTATAAAATCTTATAATAGCGACATTTATTTGCAAGCATTGCAAATACAAAGAGTATTTGTGATGCTTGTATAAAAGCGTCACTATTAATAGTAATTTTAAAAAATAAGAATTATTTACAATGCTACATGAAAAAACGTCGCTAAATGATAGTACATTTGTGATGCTTCTCATGGAGCGTCTTAAATAGTTTTTGTTTTTTTAATTAAAATACTCATTAATAGCGACACTTACATATGCTTAACATTAAGTCTCGCAAATTCTCTAAGTATTTGCGATGCTTATGTATAAGCGTCGCTATTATAAATCTTTTTTATTTAAATCTTTTAATTTTCTCTTCTCTTTCTCTCTCATCTCTCCCCCCCTAGCTCTATCTTCTCTCTCTCCATTCTATTTTCTCCCTCTCATTGCTCTCTCTCTCTTCTCTTTCTCTCTCCCTCTCTCCCCTCTCTCTATGCTCTCTCTATATTTCTCTCAATTTCTCTCCCTCCCTCTCTCTTCTTTCGCTCTTCTCCTCTCTCTATATATATATTATATTTAAATAATAATATTAGGTATATATTTTTTATATTTATTATTTATTATATATTTAAAAAATAAATATAATTGTATAAAATAAAATTATTATTTTTAATATATAATGAAAAAATGTCGTCAAGTCTTACCCACAAGGCCCAGTGCTCACGTAGTCACGTGTAAGCCCAATCTCATACAAATAAAACTAAAGAAAATATGTATAGTAATTGTGACATTTAAACATAAGTGTCGTAAATAGTAAAAAAATAAAATTATGTTTACATTTATTTTTAAAAAACAATATTATTTATAATGCTTATATTAAAGTGTCAAAAATGCTATATAATCTTTTTAAAAAATTATTCGCTATTTGTGATGCTTTTAAAAAAGCGTAGTTAATATTAATTTTTTTGCAACGCTTTTTTAAGCATCTCAAAAAACTATTTTTAGCGACACTTTTAATTATGATGTTTAAAAAAATATTCATGATGATCATTTTTGTTATAACGAAAATCTTCTACCCTGTGCTTTAGCCAGCCTGCCCCCTTTAACATAGATGGTGGATATCTACTATTTGTGCAGTGACGGGGTGGGCTGACTAAAATGAGGGGTGACAAGTTCTTCATTTGTAATATAACTCTAGACTCTTGCTTAATTTCATAAGGCAAGGGTTTACTAGTTTTTCGTATTACAATGAATGAAATTAGGCATTAAAGCGTATCATTCAAAATCGACGTTGATCTTCTCATATAAAAAAAATGGCATTGTTCTTTGGGGTTGGTCAGATTTTGAGTGTAATTTGCATCCTCCCAATCTCAATGTCCCCTCCAGCTTAGTGATCCCCCTAACCAGATAAACTTTTTACTATTTTTAAATTTATAGTGCAATGAACTACAATTGATGATTTAAGCTCTAAAAATTCTACTTATTTGGGTGTCCCTCCCTTCCTTTTTATAAAAAAGGAATCGCTTTCATTTTTTTTTAGCTGATCGATGAAGTGTGCAAAGTCTTGCTAGGTCATATATACAATCAGCAATTACCACATCAACTAATAATGAGGTTTTTTCCTTTTGCTAAATAACTGATAATGAAAATGCTCAACTAACAATGACATTTTTCACGAGACAACTTATTTTTGCCCCATATTTCTGACTATCAGTGTTTCCCTTCCATTGTTAATGATGTAGAAATCACTTATAGAGAATGTCCCAATTAATTTTGATAAGGCCCCCACTAAACCATGCAAGCCAAACCCTTGCGATTGACAAGAATTTTCTTTAGATTACATGGATACATTCTTATTATATTAAGGGATATTCAATTTGGCACTGTGAAATACCTCCTAATGCTTTGTTTGCTTGGAAAACTATTATTGTGTTCATAGCATGGAAGGCCGTATCGATACACATTAGAGTATCGATAATCATGGATATGGGTACGCGCTGATGATACGCTTGGTACGCGCCGAAACGGGTATAAACCCTTTTATAAACATAAAAAAATATTAGAACTAATAATATATCATTATAATACTTCTTTTAGAGCATAATAAGACCATATAATACCGTATCAACCGATACGGGTATTCTAAAGTTAGTTCATTCAGAACTATATACTATTATGCTCTCCGTTCTATATTAATATTAGTAATTCTTTCCCATATTAAATACTTTAAAATTAGTTTATTTTAAAAATAAATAATATGCTTAATATAAATCTAAATTACATGTTTAAATAAATATATATGTGTGGAACACTATATGTAAAAAAATAATTATGTAAATTGCATAAACCTACATATTGATCTCATATAACTTTAAAAATACTATGTTTAATATAACAAAAACTTAAATTTTTAAAAAAGTTGGGTTTGAATTGTATTTTTATTTTTAAGGAAAAAAATTTTAATTTTTTTTTAAAAATTAATTTTTTAAATTAAAAATATTTTTTAAAATAAAATAATTATTTTTTGAATAGCAATATGGCCGATACATATCGTTGATACATGTGGGGAGCGTATCGCCCCACGTATTATATCAGTCTCAGTCGATACGGGTACATATTAGCCGATGCCGATACGGCCTTTCATAGTTCGTAGTATTATTATTAGCTATATATCCTATAAGGTCAATGATGAAACTAACACATTCTTCTAGTTAGATCCTTGGATTGAAAACTTCACCCTCCTCCATAATTATGGTCAATGTCTAATTCACCAAATGGGAAGTCATATGCTAGCAAGAATTTCATATTATATGACTAATGGTCATTGGGTCTAGGACCAACATATAAATTTGACAAGTGATCACCTTATTTAAGTTTTTGAGGAAATTAAACAAATTAAAATCCACATGACTGCCCAATGGAGGTCATTGTCTTCAGTTAAATTCACCACCACATTTGTTTATAGGATGTTATCCAACCAAATGCCTAAACTAAATTAGGCTAGATTGGTATGGTTTAAGCATCACATTCTCCGTCATTCATTCATTTGTTGGCTGATGTTACATGAATGACTCCTTACCTTGGATAAACTTCAAGCTAAGGGTATTCATATTGTCAACACATGTATTTTATGCAAAGTGGATCATGAGTTTTGTTTCAAGACTTCTAAGAATTGATATATCTTGTTCTCACGCTTCTCAAGCGCTCCATTATATTGCGTTTCTCAATCACTTAACTCCACAACTTGGTGTGTTATATGAAATTATTTATGAATTGTGTAGTCTACTACATTTGAAAGAGAAAGAAACAACCGTATTTTCATAAATGAACGTGTTCATAATATAATGCTCTTCAAGCTGTGTGAAACTCGAGTTAAAATTTACGTTTCTCCTAATTCCCATCTTTCTAAGATCATTCAAGAGTTTATGTTCCTTGTTGAAAGATGATAAATACAATTTTCTTTTCCTGTTCATTCTATTATATTCTATTTTGATTAATTAGAAGGGAGTTCTCTCCCCCCTTTTTACCAATAAAAAAAATGCATGCCAAACCAGCTAAAACTTAAAAGGGCATCCATTGTCATTATAAAAAAGAGTCTCTTGTTTATATGCGCCGGCCTGGATCGCAAGGGTCGGCAGGAGATTTACAGGCCGTCAGATCAAGATCTGACGGTGCATTCGAGCCGAGATCTAGTCAGAGCACAAATTAACTTTAGAATTAAATCATTCTGTCTCTCCATTTTTTGTCATACAAAAGGTCTCCAAATTTTAAATAGATGGAACATAGATGGTCGTGCCAATGTTGTGCTTCCCGTGAACAGAATGGGGCCCGAGATTCGTTGTTGTGCCCGGACGGCTCGGGATTGCTCGGACCCCAACAGTCCTGGGATGACAAAACACCTCAACCTAAAGCAGATTTTGACAATTGACACAGTGCAAGCACACAAAAGAGTAGGCGGCTTCCTTGTCGCTTTCTTCTGATACTGCCCTTGTCTCTTGAACCACTCTACGAGGAGGATATACACATATAGTACTTTTGAGAAATACAGCTGCACTTACATCGTTTTCAGGTGTATGTATATACGTATTCATGGATGCACCACTTAGAAAGTGGTGTGAAAACCAAAAGTTTTAACTCATGGAGAGGTGTGTACATGGAAATGTGCGTTCAAATATCTTGTCTTGATAAATCCTAAAAAGAAATGCATAGAATGGTAGCCATGAGCTTAGCATCAGTAATTGTGTACTTAGATGCATGCATGCTATTACGAAAGCAACAGCTGCTCGTCTTTGGATGTTCTTTACAAACTGCTAGTTGGCCTTCTAAGTCAAATGAGCACCATGTTCTAGACCAACTATTCTTGTGGGGAGAGTTATAAATGTTACTACGGTAAAGTTGAAAGAAGCATTTTCTGGGTATATTCTCGTTTCTTTCAGATAATCGTGCAATCTTCATTAATTTGCTTGATCACGTCGGTTGCTGTCAGTCGGTATAGCTCATATAGTGAACCAGCTGTTACTTTAACATGTTGTCACTGAAGATGTTGAAAATCATGCACTGGTTGGTCTTGGAGCAATTTAATTTCTTCATGATTCGGTCCAAATTTTGACGGACTTTTCTCATATCTGAGCAGTTAATGAACTGAGTATTGAACATAATAAACGTTCCAGAAGACATCATTGAAAGTTGTAAATTATTATATTATATGAGTTTTTCTTGTTAAACATAAACTATATATAAATGAGATACTTTCGTTAGCTGCATGTATTTCAACATGATCATCAGGCTGGCGAACAATTACATACTTATGAAGCTTGCAACATGCATTTATAACCAACTCCAACATCATTGTATTATATAATTTTTCAAGTCTATCTTGCTTGGGGTTAGGTTTAGTTTTCTTCTTTTTTTCTGGGTTTTGTAACTAGTGGTCGGGCAAGGGTTTCTTATTGCTTCATATCTTTGTACCTTTGTCTTGAACTAACACACACTTCTGCTTCCCTAGCTAGCAAAAAACATATAATATTATATGACTATATTTTTACCACTTATTCCTATCATAAAACTCATTGGCATTGCAAGTTGAAAACAATGCAAGGGTAAATCCCCATGTATCATCAAGTTAGTTAAGAGAAGAGAATTAGCAAGGACTCATGAAAAGGAGGACCATGAACTTTGATGAACACCCAGAAAAACAAAATAGCTCGGACTTTAATGAAATGGAATAGAGGCATAAAATTTTTTAATTAAGTAAAAACAGGCAGTGTAGTTCGGGATTTAACCAAAATCTTCACTGAATCTCAAGCCGCGCCTTCTTTTTGATATTAGTGATGTACATTGCTTTGGCATCTTAATTTAGTGGTCGTCAACAGCAGAAGGAAACAACCATTTTCCTCTCAGGATTCCTCTTATTGTAATACTGAATACATTGAAAATGGAAACTTATATTCTTAATATAATTCATACTGAAATCACACAACCTAGTCTTCGGTCGCATTTGCACATCTAGCTAGTTCTTCATAATGCCCAAAGTAGCGTTTTAGAACAGTGCCCACTTCATCTATCTTGTAAAACCGACCTGGAAGAAGGTGACAAGTTGAGATTCATCAAAGGGACGATTTGAGTAAACAACAAAGACTTTAAACATTGAAAGAAGAATTTTCGTGACACAATATTACGAGGACAAGGCGTTCAAATTGACTGAGAGACAGTAAAGACTGGATCTGAGCCCACGTGAATGTATCTCGATATTGAGAAGGTCTTTTATCCAGAAAAGTTTTTCTAACACATTGTTTACATATAGTTTGTTCCAAGCACCGAGTGGTCGTGCTCAAAGTTGGTATGGCTTCGGTACTCGAGACCACCGTCCCACTGTTTCATGCAAGTACATTTTCACCTTCTTTAATTAACTAAACACCGTTTGCTGATTTGTTTCATCTCTTTACCCAACGGCCAACACCAGTGGCCTCTCCCATTACCCATTAGATATCCTAATCTTGAGATGTTAAGTAACCATATTGTTTCCTAATTATAGCTTAAGCTGTTAAGAACCAGATTACCAATCTACTACTACATGTTCAATATCAGGAACCATGCTAGCTTAAACTATTGGAAACCAATTGTTCTCTTACATACAAAAAAGAAAAAAAGATCCTAGGAATTGAAGCAGCTGAATATCTAAGACAGTTTTGCCGGCCATGATTGAGCTTGTGAGCTGTTGAAACATGGAAGGGTATGCTTCATGCATCCCCTCTTTTGGGTCTTTTGATCAACTGAGACCCGCTGAATTCAATTCATCCCACTTTCCTAAGATCACCAGACACAGCATTAGAAAAATGGTGGACGGACATTATCGGGAAGTGCTGGTGGACCCTTTGATGAACCAGTGTATGTTTTTAATGGAGAACAGAAAAGGTGCCATGGAACACACAGCCGGGCAGTAAGGGCTGTGCCTCGAGACCCGAAGGCAGCTGGCAGCGTGGGTGACCGGCTTCAAATGTTGAAGTTTGGTGGCACTTCTGCCACCAGTTCCTCTCACTCTTGGGCCTTTTACCCACACGTGTCCGGGGCACCATGTGAGCCTGACGTGGAATTCCGGATGCTGTGGGGGTTGGGAATCCTTCACTAGTTTAATGGCGGGAGATTTTAGGGACCATAACATTGGATTTCTATCTACTACATCACTGATGACAGAAGTTTTTCATGTAGTAATGTGCATGGAGATATCCATGGGTACGTATCGGTCGAACTTTTCACGTTATAATGATCTACTAGTTGTTGTGGTTTGTGAATAAAAAATTTTCTGCATCCGCGATAATTACATCTTCTTGCTTGTTTAGATGTTGAGACGTCAGCTATTTATGGGATCAAATAGAAAGTGGCAATTGGAGATATTTACAAAGACAAAACGTGCATGCCCAGAGAACTGTAGGATCCGTTTGGCAACTTTCACAACTTTGAAATTGTGGACTATTTTGCGACTACAAGTATAAACTACAAAATTTTAGTAGAAATCCAAAATGCCACCATATTTGTAGAAAAGACTGCTACAACAAAGAAGTAACAACCAAACACCTTCTTAAGCTACAAGGACGATGAAGATATCTACAACCTATAATATTAGTATATATTATCGATATTTTCACGTTGTCAGTTGAAGAGGAGATGAGATGAGGGGAAGTCTGCTACTGTGTGTAAGACATATGTAAAGCTTTTAAGAGAAGTGTGCCTCTTAGTTGTTGACAATGAAAAACACCCTTGTACATAATTCTCAGAATTGATCTATATCATTTACTTTGCATCTTAGCCATAAAGCACTCTCCACTGTTCTTTGGATTTTTTTCAATGCTATAATTTATTATATTTGGAGGGAGAGGAATTCTCACATATTTCAAAATAAGTATCAACAAAACATTGCTATCTTCAAACGTTGTGAAGCGGAAGTCAGAGTACTTTATTTAGCCCCAACACTTACTTATTATGAATTCTCCGTGAATTTCCTTTCATTATCTCTGGATGAAGCTGATAATTTATCCCATGTACATTTTTTGTTGATTTAATGCACGTGTTGAGGTTGAGACGCTGATCACACTTTTCCTGTACTTAGCGTACCTAATAATTTCTCCAATCAAAGAGATATTTGTTGAATGAAATAGAATTTTGAACCAATCTTAATATTGCAGATGTATTTAGCTGTCCCACCTTGGTAATGTATGTGACTTTTAAGTTGGCTAGACAGGAGCAAGTGATGAACAACAATGCAATTATTTTAAGTCTGTCGACCACAAAAGGAAAGGGTCATGTTATCGTCCACTGAGATTCTCAAAATTAATTAAGAAAACGATCTCTTCCATGGACGGAACTTAATTGCTATCATTGTCGTAATGAGGACAAGAATCCTAACAGTAAACTAGTACTTGAACTGATTTTAATAACGCCTAAAGTACAGTTAATACATGCTTATGCATATAACATTACTTTAGAATAATCTTAACCTCGAACTTCATTATTGGATGGGAGATACGTGAACAAGAAAAGTGGCTCTCGACAAGTCTAAGTCAGCAGCTGCGTGTGACCCACTTGTTGGTCCAGTGGCCCCTAAGTGGGTCATGGGAGAGCCAGTGATTCCTGAACCTGTTCTCGAGCATGGACAAATACCATGGACAGAAGATGGAAACTCACTTTCCTGATTTTCTGGGACATGATACTTCCACTCCTATGCACGACCATACTTTTATGAAGCATTAGGTTGGAGATACGTGCAAAGTTGTGTACATTCACACGTGTGTAGAGTGAGATAAACCTAGGAATCTGAGCTTATGTTATATAGTCTACTATATATGCCAAAGTTGGGAATGGAATGCATTATATTATATATGTTTGAACAAAAGAAATTAATGTCACCTCATTTCAAGTTCTTTTCTTAGTATTTAAATTGATTTCATCCATTCATAGATCTTAGACTAGGACCATATTTAGCTATGCAAATAAAAAAAATGTCACACACACGACATGGGTCACCATTTTCAACATATTAGTAATTTATTCCTGCCACCTGAATTATAATGACCATCTTTCCCTGTCTTTCTTCTCTATGTTGGTGTGTCTCTTCCGTATGTTTTACGCTATTCACAGTACTCAAGGGAAGACTCAACAGCTACAATGGAAAAATGTGGATGATCTTCAAGATGTTAGAATTTAATAGAAGGTTGAGAAGCATATGATGGAATACAATGACGACGTGCAAATATATTTTTGAATGGGAAAACACAATGAGCGTTGTGTTACCTGTGAACTCGTGTAGTGATGTGTGTCGTTAGATCTTGATCTGACGGCTATAGTCCTCTTCCACCGCAAAGAGCTTAGTCTGTGGTCTAAGTCACCCCATTTACTTTTGCTTGGGTAGCTACCAAACTTCAATGCCACATGAATTTTTTTGTTCCTTCTTTGAGGCACAACTTCTATAGTCGATAAAGAATGTGTGAAGGCATGAACATGGCAGCTCAGCTTCTTTGAACCTGGGCTCATGGCTTCTTCCGGGCCAATACATAAATTGTTGTGATTCATGAAAAGGCAACTAAGAAGTTGACTTGAACCCTAATAGAGCCAAAAAAAGCAAGTTGAACGACCTACAATCACACAGCCGAAAAGGCTACGTTGCACTTCATACAGAAGGGAATTGGATCACATGGAAAAAGAGGGCTATTCTCAACTCCATTCGCACAAAATTGAAAAGACTTAAAAGAGTTTTTGACTGTTTTGTTTATGAAGTGAGACAATGAGATTGCTTACATTGTGAAATCAGGCCAGAAAGATCGACAGAAAGCTTTCTTTATTCCAGAAAAGATGGTGAAGAGATCCTTTCGTTGAAATTCCAACCAAGTCAAAACGGGTGGCAAAGAATACTACACCCCGCCTTCTTTCCTCGCAGAGTATTTGGCATTGTAAAAGAGCATCAACACACGAGTCACAACACCTTTTATCCCCTTAGAATGAGCTCGGATTTTGTTTTTAAGGGCAGATTTGGTGGAGGAATAAGGTGTTCTAGGACAACGCAGAAAGAAAAAGTCAAGTAGCTTAAGAATTATGACTTTTGATTCAATTAGTTTTTTTCCTAATTTGGGGATTAATTTAAGTAATAATTTATTTTATTATTAATGTGAAATATAGTATTATTAATGTGAAAAGGGGGCATAATTTTCTGTCTTAGAAAGTCTTAAATTACACCTTATACGTTAAAAGTATCTTATTTAAGACCAAGTAACATTGGTACATTAACTTGAAGTCTCTAGGAGTCCTAAAATGCTTGAAGTATTATTAATTGAATCATTTATTGGTAGGGTAAAATTGCTAAACTCCAAGCTCAAATTACATATGCTAATCAAACTCTAAATCTCTAAATCTCTATGTGCAATGTGCATGCATTACGAGGCCTATGTATCCCAATATATTGGTCCCCGCAACAATGCATGCAGACTAAGTGTGTACACGTAGGCACATGTGTAAGCCCTAACATATCTCACGTGTATTGCAAGTACTACTTGCAATGCGCATGCATTGCGAGGACTATGTATCCCAACATGTTGGTCCCCGCAACAACGCACACGCTATGTGTGCAACACGTAGGCACATGGGTAAGCCGTCACGAGTATTGCGAGGACTATGTGCAATGTGCATGCATTGCGAGGACTATGTGTCCCAACGTGTTGGTCCCCTCAACAACGCATGCGCACCATGTGTACAATACATAGGCACATGTGTAAGCCATAGCATATGCCACGAGTATTGCATCTTGCTTCTTCGTGATAGTGGGGAGGTTAGTCAATTAAGGTCATTTTTTAGTTAGGGTAATAAGTAAGAGAAATAATGAAGGATTAGGAGAGAAAGTAAAAAAATACATGAATATTTTATTTTCTTGGGATTTCAAGGGGACCAAATAGCCACACCTTAAAATTTATGTGGGTTAATCAACCTATATATATATATATATATATATATGGAATCACGCTCATATGCGCATCACACACACACACTCACTCACACACTAAGCCATGCAATTTTGATTATATAGCCCGTACTACTCATAGGGCAAGTAAGTTTGAATTTGCCCACCCACCTTGTGATGAGGGTTGTTAAAATTTGACCACACCTGTTTAGCTCACCTGAACCTTACTAGCATAACCTAACCCAAGCCTTATCCTATTAATATAAAGATTAGGGTTAGGTTCTAAAAACTATACCCTATTATATAAGGGTCGAGTAAGGTACTAACCCGTCTAACCCATTAAACTCGTTTATCTAACATATTTAATATAAGGATTAGGGGTACCATGTGAGACATTTCTCCTAATATTAAGTTTTGTGGATTGTTATAGAGTTAGACGTGTATTTTTGGTGCTTGAGGTTGTTAATGTCTTCTAACCCAAAGAAAATATACATAAAATACACTTAATGTTTGTTGAAACTGTGATTTATATATATGAGATTATTAATCTTTTATTACCCATATAACTATAACCATAACCTTACTTAACTTGACCTAAGTATGGTGAATGCTATTTAATTAATAGAGTTTGGGTCAAAGCCCAACCTTTTTAAGGCTAAAAATGTAAGGTCCCTGATTTTTCTACGATTTTCTAGAATTTTTTTGCCATTTTTTTGGTCATTTTCGGCAGGAAAATGTGACGTTTCAGCGTATGGGTATTTGTGTTTTTCCCCCGTATTTATACCCGTAGAGTCGGGTGTGGGGCTTAGTCGCGGGCCACTGGCCTCGCTGCGCGCTTATGGCGCGAATTTTGGAGGTTCGACGCGTAACCAGTGGGTTAACGCGCGTTGAGCGTACGTTTGGAAAAAGAAAAAGAAAAAAAAATAAAAAGGAAAAATTCGGATCGGGATCGGGATCGCCCGATCCAGAACCTGGAATTGGATGAACAGTGGCCGCCCCCCCCATTTCCGCCTGTTCACTGTGCCCGGCCGCCGGTGGGCCAGTGGGCCGCCGCACCAGCTCCGCCCCGGCCGTGCGACGGCAGGGGAGCCGCCGTCCCGGCCCCCACGGCCGCGCCGCCTCCTCCCCCGGTGAGCCCCTTTTTCTTTGTGATTTGCGATTCCGCCGCCACAGTAGGCCGGCGAGGGCCGGCCGGCCGCCCACGGCTCCGCCATGGGCCGGCGACGGCGGGAGGCCACTCCCCCCGGCCCCGGACGGCCCCAGCTCCGCCGTCCCGCTCCCTCTCTCTGCTGCCCTGTTTTGCCGCCCGTCTGTTTCACGCTGTTCCGCCGCCTCCACGGGCCGGCACGGCCCAACCGGCCGGCCACAGCTCCGCCCTGGGCCGGCGACGGTGAGGAGCCCCTCCTCCCGGCCCGGTGGGCCTCGGCACCGCCGCCCCACCCTCTTTCCCCCTCTGTTCACTGTTCCGCCGACGGACTGTTTGGGCAAACAGTGGCCGCCGGCGGTGATCTGCGGCCGATTCGGCTTTCCCCCAGCCCCGCCTTGCTCCGGCGAAGGCAGTGGACTACACCTCCATGCCCGATTCAGCCGCCGCCACCTTGGCCGCTCCGCCATTATGGGTTTTCCCCGGTCGTCCCTTATTTTTGGTATGCGTCCGTTTTGGACGTGGTGACTGACGTTATCAGTCGGACGCCGGATTTGTTTTGGTGGACCTTAGTTCGGCTCCGCCCCAGCCCGGTGATGCCAATGGGCCACCCCTCTGGGTCTTGTTCAGCCTTGCGGCCCGTAGCCGCAGCTAGTCCGCCTTACCGGCATGTGTGCCGTTGACCCTTCTTGCCCATTTTACGCCGTCGGTACCGGACGGCCTCGGGTAAGAATTTGTATGTCTTACCTTGACAGAAGGTGGACGAGTTCACCTGCTCAGGCCTTGGCCAGTGACGGCCTCATAGCCTTTGCTCGACCGTGAACCCTCCCCTTGCCCTATACCGTGCGAGATGCACAGCCGCCGCACCATGAGTATTGGTTGTGGGTGGCGATCGGCGATGTCGCCACTTAGATTGGCCACCGCTAGGGCCTTAGCCCGGTTGGCTTTTGTGGGCCATGAGTCGCCTCATTTCAGCCATCTCCCCCGCCCTTTGGGCCGCGTGTGCATGTGGCCACGCGTGTACTTCTGGGTTTAGGCGCCGCATTCGTGCCGCCTAACCATCGGTTGGCTTTGCCACCGAGTGGAGTTGATCACTAGAGCTGTCCTCCACCTCTCCTTTGTTCTCAAGCGTTGCCCCACGCTCTCCGCCCATATGTGGGCCTTTGTTGACCGAAATCGTCGCCGTTGGGTGCTGTCCACGGCCGATTTAGACATCTTGTGGCCGGCTGTGCACGTCTTAGCCACCGGCTGATCTTCAAAGTGTACACCCTTAACTTCTGGTCGCACCGCCACTTATGTTGGCACGATATTTCTCCCGGCCGCCCTAGTGTGCCGCCGTGGATCGCGGGTTTTACCGCATTGAGTTCTAACACTCTATTTGGCCGTGATAGTTCCGGCGCATCTTGAAATCCTCGGGACAGCAGCTCTCTCAGCCAGGCAACGGTTTTGACCGCCAACTCCGCCGCCGACGCCGCCACCGTCGTGTGCTCGCCATCGAACGTCATGACTACGAGGTAGGGGAGCTTTGAACTCGTAAATTCATGAAGCATGCTTTGAATGAGTAGCAGCATGCTAGGATTGTATGATTCCATGCTTAGATGTTAAGTAACGATCTGATTGCATGATGTACGTGTAAACATGATTGTATGGTATGATTGATATGCATGAGATGTATGCATGTTTTATGGATGTGGATTATGTATGCGCTGGCGATGGCTAGCAAATATGTCAGTATGCTATGTATGGGTTATGCACGTGCTAGTGATGGCTAGCGTGCATGTTTGAAGTATGTATGAATGTGTGTGTGTGCACGTGCTAGAGATGACTAGCGTGTACGTTTGATGTATGCATGTGCTAGTGATGGCTAGCGTGCATGTTTGATGTATGTGTGAATGTATGCATGTGCTAGTGATGGCTAGCGTGCATGTTTGACGTGTGTATGCATGTGCTAGTGATGGCTAGCGTGCATGTTTGTATGTTATGTATGTATGGCCGTATGTGTATGTTATACGTATGTGTGAGACATACGTATGTATGATGACTATGTGGGCAGAAGTATGGGCGATGGACAGTAAGAGGTGACAGAAGCTCTGTCTGAATTTGGATGCGGTTGTGTAAGCGTATGACAGAGGATATGAGTATGACGGGCAAGGATTAGAATGGATCACTTTGGGGTGAATTGTATGTTGGGCATTTGTCAGACAGTAAGAGTGTTCATAATTGTACAAGCATAACGTACAGATTATGAAGTGAAAAATAAGTATAATAAGTGAGATATAAGTAAGAGGGCGACAACTGGGTTGGCTCTGAGGAGCATTATTTGAGGATGTCAGTGTAAGAGGTTTTGGCCATAAGATGGATGGCAAAGTGTAAGACTGTAAGGGTTTGGTGTACGATGAGTTTTGTCCATGATGTGGACGGGTAAGTGAAGTCTGCTGCCCTGACGAACTTGGGTTTCGGATCGGGCTCAGCTTCGGTTTGACCAGTCGAGGATTGTGAGTTTGTGTGGCATAATTGTACCGCATAATATACTTAATTCAAACTTGAATTATAAGCACAACTAATGATAGCGTTGTGAGTTTGAGACCTGAGGGTTCGGCGGATTAAGTTCCGTGTTTGTGCTGGCCGCTAATGAGTCGGCCAAGCATTTATCATGTCTTGCCATGGTGTTTATCCTGCGGGATGTTGTCTGTGTGCTATGTAGAGCACCGGACGTCTGATGCTCTGCTGAGAGCGACGTCGTTTTGATTTGGTCTGCGTGCTGTATAAGCCCAGACGTTTGATGCTCTGTTGAGAGCGATGTACGTTTCTGACTTTGTCTGCGTGCTGTATGAAGCCCATACGTCTGATGCTCTGCTGAGAGCGACGTATGTTTCTGATTTGGTCTGTGTGCTGTGTAAGCCCAGACGTTTGATGCTCTATTGAGAGCGTTGTATGTTTCCGCCCAAGAGTGGCACTGTACGTTTCTGCCCAAGTGGCACTGTATGTTTTCTGCCCAAGAGTGGCAATGGCACTATAAGACCCATTATGGTGGGCGATTTTCTAGCACTATAAGACCCATTATGGTGGGCAATTCTCTGGCACTATAAGACCCATTATGGTGGGCAATTCTCTGGTACTATAAGACCCATTATGGTGGGCGATTTTCTGGCACTATAAGACCCATTATGGTGGGCAACTGTATGACCCCTTATGTGTGGGTGTTTATGTTTGCGCGCTCAGGTAAGTAGTACCATGGATCTACTCTTACCTGTTTGATCCAGTGCCCCATGAGCATTGGTGTGCTTTACCTTCGGAAAAGTCCATGGCGTCTAGTCACTCCCCGGAGGTTAAGGTGTTGCCCCAGTGGCATTCTTTTCCTTTTCGACGCTGGAGCCTATTAGTTGTAATGAGCTTCAGTGGTCGTTGATATGTGTACGATTATGTGTGTGAGTACGATTGTACGAGTGTGAGTACGACTGTATGTGTATGAGCAGGACTGTAAGTGTATGAGTATGAGTAAGACTGTAAGCGTATGAGTATGAGCACGACTGTAAGAGTATGAGTACGATTGTGAGAATATGGTTCTGAGTAAGACAGTAAGTATGATTTTGTGCAGACTGTACGAGTGAGGTCGTACGAGTCTGATTATACGAGTAAGGTCGTACATGTATGAGTAAGCTGTATGAGTGAGCATACGATTGTACGAGTAAGGTCGTACAAGTATGCGTATGTTGTATGAGTATGCGTACGGTGGTACGAGTAAGTTGTATGACCCTAGATAAGGGTGTTTATGTAAGTTGATTGGATTGTATGATTCTGGCACGATGGTGCCTTCGGTATGATTCTGGCACGATGATGCTTTGATATGTCTGTGGCACGATGGTGCCTTTGGTATGATCGTATGCGTTTGAGCATGTTATGATTATTATGATGACTGCTTCATGTTTGTGTTGCATGACGCATGATTTCTGAACTTATGGAGTTCACCGTTTGGGATTTCCCCTACTGAGTATTTTCCTACTGAGTATGAAAATACTCACCCTGCTACTTTTAGCCCCGTTGTACGTGAGGTTTTGCAGGTTGTGCGGAGAGCTCCTGGTGATGGACTCTCGTTTCAGCGGTGGATTGATTCCCGTTGACTCAGGTATCTGCTTGACTCTCTGCGAGTTCATTTGTGCCACGATCTCCTGTATTGAGTGAGATGAGACTTTAAGATGTTTTATTCTGGACTTTCGATTGGATTAGTCTGTGGACTGTTATGGGACTTGTACTCAGGGATGCCCGGGAGTGATTTGTATTTAAAAGTCTATGATCATAGCAGAATTTATTCGTACGTGTGTTTTCGAGTAGCGCCTGAGGATATTTGATTTGACAGTATGATGTTTAACCGTATGATGTTTTAAATCATAAACAGGTTTTGATTTTATCGTTTTGACTCCGATTATGGAAAAAAAAAATTTCTATGAGTTTTGAGAAAAAGAGATGAAAAATCTCGGGCGTTACAAAAAAGGTCATGTCAAATCGAGTCAAGTCGGTCTTGAGATCTCAATCAAATGATGTATGTGACGTGTTTATTTTCTCTCTCTATATATATGTGAGATAGAACACGTGACAATTAGCGAAACACCTTTCTCCACCCCGTAAGGCTAACATAAGTAAACTTTTACTCCCTCAGTCCTAAATTATTAACTTCATTTAGAAAAAAAAGTTTCTTATATATTAATAATTTTATTTTATTCAATTTAAGTGATTGAGTACTTAAAAAAAATTATAAATTTATCATCCCTTATCTTAGATGTGAATTTCGTCATTTAATGAAAATTACAAAATTTTTAAATAAAGCTATTAATATAAACTAAAGAGAGTATTTATTTTAAAATTTTATTTTTATGAAAAATTTCAAAACCTATCAATGCATTACACTTTATTGGGCCCATTTTTGCCTAACACGGTGGGCGATGGTGTTGCTTGGTTGCAACATGCAGTTGCTTATGATGAAAAAGTGATACCCTGATGATTCTGCTTGAGCCCAAACTTGGGAATGGCTCAAACTACTTCTCCTATGTTTGGCTTTGCTCACACCAACACCATAACCTAACAAACTCCATTAATAGCATTTTGAGCATTGGAAAACATGAAAATTTTTTATTCCCATCGTCAACTTCAAATAATTTTCACAATCGAACTCAAAGACGTCTTAAAAATAATAAAATCTTCAATGGTTTCCACATGCCTACAAAAAGATCTTTTTTAGAAAAATCGGACTTTTGTGGACTACTGCTTGAGCTAGAGCTTACTTTGTTCACAATATAAAGAAAATAAATATTTTTTTCTTAAATATAATAAAAATAAATATTTATATTTTTGGTTGTTGGTGACTAACAACACAAAATGTAGCCAGATCTAACCAGTAGCCAAAAATTGCGAATGCTAGGAACCAGTAGCCTAGACCACCACCCTCTTTCTTATTCCTTTCTCTCCTCTCCCTCCTCCAGCCTGCAACAAGCACCAACTCTTCCACTCCCCCCTCCCCTGTTGTTAGGGTTTGCCATCAGACAAATAGGCAGTAGATAAGTCTTGACCATGGCTGTGTTTGCTAACAGTTTACTGGTCAACATTTTGTTTATAAACAAAACTGTTTATTTGGCAGATACGACCATTGTCCACAAATATAGCTTCTTAAGCAATTAGATGAGGGACGATTGGAGGTGGTAAAGGCCCAAGCCCTGACCCTTTGAAGGCCTACATGTGGGCGGGCCTTCATCTCCAAAGGCAGTGCCTGGCATGACCCTTTGGCCCACCCAAAGTTTTTTTTTTTTAAAACAAATTTGGCGCATAAGGCCTTATGGAGGCCAATAAAGCCCAATGGACAAGGTAGATTGATCAGCCTAAGGGCCTGAGGGCTGGCCTAGGGGCCACGACTGGGCTAGGCGATTTAGGCCTTGGGCCCCAAATCTTGGGCCTTACATGGCCCCCCATTTTATGGGTCATGCCGGGCCAGGGCCGGCATAGCTGTGAATGGGCCTAAGCCCGGTACTTTGCCACCTCTAGGGATGACGTGGTTGGAGAGAACAAGAGAAACATTAAAGACTATCACTAAGTGGGGGAACCGGGGTGGGGATCTCTAGGTTAAGTAACTTACTATATAATATAAGTTGAGACTTGTACATATCATCTTCTTTATTTGTACAACTATTACAATTCAACTTACCATGTATATATTTAGTAACTAATTCTAACATAGAACTCAAATGGAACATTAACATGATTGTATTCAAATTGTTAAGAATTCAAGTATAAGAAAATTACACTGCGGGTAGTTATGGAGAAAATTTCTTTCATGTAAGGATGCAAATTGCATTTAACAATTAACCGAACCTCAGACAAAAGGCCAACCTAAGTCTTTATCTATAGCCATGTCAAAAAATAGGTGGACAACCAGACATAGTCACAAACATCTCGGACACATCCCAGATGTCGAACAAAAGATGTCTATGTAACGCCCCAACCTGAGCCAGGGTCTAGAAATCTTGAATAAAATTTTTTATTCCTTAAACAAGGAATCATCATCTTTGTGTGAGAGGTATAACGTTCATCTACATACTATAGAACTTCAAAGCTTCCTCGTACGTAGACTCAAGTTGTAACATTCACACAACGAAGCTTCAAAGTTTGTCGTGTGTAAGTTAGAATAAAATTTACAATTACAATTAATTTGGATCGGTCAATGTTGCCTTGCCGTTGGTTGCCTATGAACGTATTGGATATTATTTATGATGTTATTCTAATACAATCAAATCCAAACGTAGTTCTGCCTAACGGCTATTACATACATCAGGTATCACAAAATCATATACGTTAAAATGCGTATATCATTATATTCAAATACATCATTCAGAGTTAGGTTGAAATCTCGTAAATTATCATAGTCAAACAAAAATCTCATAAATTGTAGAAGTCAGACAGAAATCTCATAAATTATCGAAGTAAGATGGAAATCTCATAAATCATTAGAGTTAAATAGAAGCTAAAGAATTAACGGAATTATACATCTCACTCTATCATAAAGTGGAGCAGAACACAACAAAGTAATTAGAGCATATCAGATCATAACAAAGTATATCATATTAAAGCATATCAAGACACATCAGATCATATCGGATAAAACATAACAAAGCAATTCAAATCAGAACATATCAAAATACATCATATCATAGCAAATCATATATTTTAATTAGTATATTAATATTACTAATTAAGATATGCATGCATATAAGACATTTATCAACTCAGGGTGCATACATATTCTTATACTTATATTAAAACAAAAGATTAGAAATACTTACTCATAGGAGATACTGGAAGTGGTGGCATTCAAAGTTGTTCATTTCTTTAGATCATCCTCATTTTAGGTCTGGACATGGCACACAAGATCTCTTTTAGCTCCGGAACGACTTTCTCACTGCGTTTGATGGTAGCGGACATAATCTCTCTTTAACCCGGGACACTTTACACTTCCCATAGCTGTAGGTGGCGGTCATATCATCCCCTCACATGGAGACTTTCTTACTTTCCATTCCCAGAGGCGACAGACAGAACATCTCCATATCCGGAGACATTTATCTCTTTCTGTGCTTATAAACTATGGATGAAGCCTCCCCTTAGCTTGGGGATGTCTCTCTCACTGGGTGGCTCTTTGGTGGAGGACAGAGCCTCCCCTACTTTGTGTAATACCCCTCATATTCATCATAATTTTTGAAAAATATAACGAATATTAAATACAATTGCCAAGGATCACCGTGTACCAAAAGAGTAATTACACATACTTTGTATTATACAAAGATTTCCAAAATTTGGCATAACATGCCTTTATACATTAGTCAGTACAAAATTTCCAAAAAAAATACATGAAAAGTACAAAAACTGTAATTTTACAAAGAAAAGCTCTTCGTCGACTTTGTCGTATTCAAATCACACACCTGCAGGATCTGAAGGTGGGTGAGTAAATTTATACTCAGTAGGCTGAGTTAAGTTCTAAAAATATACACATAGAAATATTGTGCCATCTTTCTTTCAAAATATGAAAACGTCGATCGTCACAGAATGTCACGATACCAAACGACTTACACCCGTGTTCATGGGGCAATGGGAGATGAAAGGAAAGGGAATTCCCCATGATATCCCAGTCCTGTGCACGCCGAAAGCCAAATTTAGCGGTATCCAGAATCATAATAACCCTTAGTTTCGAGAAACCAAGGACTATCCAGAGGGTACAATTACCCAAAACTCGGAGAATTTTTCTAAAAGAGGAGGGGCTTTTAAAGACAGAATTTTCTTTAAGAAAATATCTTTAGCAAAGCTTTGGCGAGTTAAAATCTCGGCATATGGTTTGGAAATTAAAGCCGCCTACTTATAACATGCGCAAAGTATAAGAAAAATCCCCTCGTAGAAGATCCTTCCTTTGAGCAGAAAATTTGGCAGAATAATGGTCCCAACGCGTAGAGCACCCTCGATTTAGTAGGGTACGGCTTTTGAACGGGCTGAAATGGGTATAAAATGGTCTAGAAACAGTAAAAGAGGTGAAAGGGAAAGATTAGGGAAGGGGCACATTTTTTGAGGTCTTAGAGGGGTCACCTTGAGAAAATAACCCTTCCAGTGCGTAGAGCACTCTTGATTTGGTAGGAAACGGGTCTTGGATCACGTAATTCAGGCTTAAAATGGGTCGGGAATGAAGAAAATAGTGAAAGGGGTGAAAAATCGGAAGTTTGAGGAGAAATTGGCCGGAATGGCCTATTTATAGGCAAGGGAAGCGGTGGTTTCCGGTGGGCGCCCGCCTGAGCCGCCACGGAAAATGGGCAGCGCTTTGTGGCAGGCGTGCGTGATGAATGCGCGACCATCGCGCGTAACACGCGCGTCCGGCGCGCGCCGCGCCGAGCTGAGCCGATCCGTTTTTTTTTTAAAAAGAAATTTTCCAAAAATTTCAAAAAATCGTAACTTCTTATCCCAAACTCTGATTTGTGCGTTCTTGGTACCGTTGGGATCGTATTCACGAGCCCTACAAAACTAGACTATTTATGGGCTAGTTTACCCCTATATATCAAGTGGGTCCTGCTGGTTTAGAGCACATTTCCCAAGGCCATAACTTTTGTTCCCGGTCTCAAATTTTTGTATTTTTGCTTGTCTTAACGAATTATAATTAGACTTAAGAAAATAATAAAATTTATAAAATATTAGAAAATTAGGGATATTACACTTTGGGTCGCTTATCTCGTTGTGGCCCTACCACAACGAATAGAAACCCCCTCTTGTTCTGCGAACATTTTCTTTCTCTGGTGCTCGAAGACGATGGGCAAGGCCTCTTCTAGCTTTGGGATGTTCCTTTCTTATACGGCCACCAAATTAAGAATGAACACAGAACACGCTCGATTTAGTTTAGAATGCCTCTTGAATGAGCTAAATCAGACTTAGAACAATCAAAAATGGAGAAAACAAAGTTCTCTGGTGCTCGAGGACGACAAACATGGCCTCTCCTTCTCTCAGGGCATTTCCTCCCCATATGGTCTTCAAATAAAGGAAAGGACACCTCCATTTCATAGAGCACACTTAATTTAGTTAAGAACGCCTCTTCAATGGGCTAAATTGGACTCAAAACGATAAAAAACAGAGAAAACGAAGTTGTCTAGTGCTCAAGGATGACAGATAGGGACTCTCCTTCTCTCAAGGTGTTTCCTCCTCATATAGTCTTCAAATAAAGGAGAGAACTGCTCTATTGCGTAGAGCACCCTTGATTTAGTTAAGAATGCTTCTTGAACGGGTTAAATCAAACTCAGAATGATCAGAAACGGAGAAAATGAAGTTTGTGCTTCAAAACTGACTGAAATGGGGTATTTATAACCTCGAGCTGCGCCAAAACAGCGGTACCGTACACGCGGTGCAATGCCCGCATGGCACTCACGTGTAATGTGCGACGCGTTTGCATGTTATGCGTGCCGCATCTGCGTGTAAAGCATGTGGCACGATTTTCATGTATTTTTTTGTATACTTATCTTCAAACATACATATCTTTCTACCCCGGACTAGGATTTGAGCGTTCTTGGTACAATTGGCTCATATCAATGATCCCTATGAAATTAGCCTACTTAAAGTAGTATATCCCACTCTTTTTAACCCATATTACACGTTTCTCAAAGTTGTAACTTTTGCTCCCGACCTCCGTTTCGCGCATTCTTCGACTTATTACGCTTGTTTCTTCGAGCTTTACCCATGTACGAAGGTTTCAACCTCTGAAATCTTCTAAAAATTATTTAAAAATGATATAATTACCTCTAACCCTTTAGGCTAGACATAATCGGAAAAGCAGGGCGTTATAGTCTATGACCAACATTACATGTTACCACCAGAGCTACCCAATAACCCAAGTCATGGGTAGATATGCCTAGCAACTCATATTCAATTGTTGGCGGTCAATAGTCTATACTGCCAACACCTCCTCTTTCTTCTTCCTTTATTCCTCTCCCTTTCTTCACCCATTATAGCTGCCGCCACCTCCTTTGCTCCCCCCTTTCTCCTTCAACCGGCCTTAGCCTATAGGGGTGCTCACAGATATAATCGGACATGGGTAAATGGTTGTTTGTGATCATTCACTATATGCATACCCCTTGTCTATGTTTGCCCCAATTTATAATAGGTTTTGTCATGGTCAGTTTGCCACGGAGCTAGAAGCAAGAGGACACAAACAAAAATAGACATACACGAAAAACCCCACTCTTAATGTCTAGTAGCTATGTAACATGTTACAAAAGTCTTAACTTGCTACATAGATAATGGATACCAATTATTTTTACCATTTTCCATTGTCCAACAGCTATGTACATGGGTTTTTAAAATTGACTCGGCCACCAACAAGAATTGGTGGCCGGGTTCAGGTTTTTCGGTTCAACCAAACATAAATCCATTTCAACTGGGTAAAACCCTGGTTTTACTAGGAAATGACTCAGTGCAGAAGTCAATCATGTATGGTCAAATTGGGTTTAATGGCCTGGCTGGGGCGGTTTTTAAAACAATACTATGTACCATATTAGGACGAGGTACATATCCATTGATCTATACTAGGTTTTCTGTTAACATTGAAAATGGGCAACACAGACATCAACGAACATGAGCAAATATTTATTTGTGTATATAGCCGCTTATTAGGGAGGGCAAAATTGGTTGATCTATGTCCACCCTATGGCAAAATTGGTTGATCTATGTCCACCCTACATAAATATGGATGCAGACACAAATGGACAATCGAACAATGGATGTTTGTGAATACCCCTAGCACCCTAGCCTTGGCTAGGTAGTGGTTGGCTGGCCATAACTAGTTGGTGGCGGCTGGATCAAGCCATGATATGGCTGCTGCCTGACCATGGACAATTAGGCATGACTAGGTCCAGTACTGAGCATGCCTATGGTGCATGGCAAGGGCTTGGGAGGGAGGAGGGAGGAGGAAGAAGGGGAGAAAAAATAATAATAAAAGGGGTAATTTTGTTAAAAATATATATATAAAAAATAAAACTTATTGGCCCATCCAAAAAATCCAATAAATGGATTACCAAATTAAGTTTTCCTAATGGAGCTGTCAATAGATTTTTATTTTAAATTTTATGAGGGTTGGGTTTAGGTTTTAAGAGGACTTGAACTCCAATTCGACTCAGTTAGGGTTATACTTACAGAAAACTATGACACCTATTTATACCATAGGATGAAGTTTAATTTTTCTTTCTTTTGTCATATGATGTGTGAATTGCTTAATATCTTTGTGAGTTCAAGAAACATTTGCACTAGGTTAGTTGCTTCGGTACTTATTGTTTTGAAGTTCATAAACAAGGGCATTTTGTTAAGCAAGAAAATTTTGGAGAGCACATCCCGATTATTGTTCACATTGATAAAAATAAGTACTCCCTCCATCTTATATTAATAGCTATATTTGATTTTATAAAATAAATTAAAATTAATTTATTTTAAAAGACCAAATAGAGCTATTAATTTAAGATGGAGAGTGTATATGATTTCTATATGGAGACCTTTTAATCAAAAGAAAGAAATGGTGTTGGAAGAACTTTTTAACCTGATATGACTTGACCCGATCCAACGTGAGACTGGTTTAATTAAGATTTGGGTTGAGATTTTGTAAATTGTATTATAAAATTTAGGTTTATTAAAGGATAGTGATATTCCTACAACGAAAACACCATAAAAAATTCATACAATAGTTTTGATTGGACTTTACAAATGGGCACTACACAAAATTCATATGGGCTCACCTTTGTAGACCAAGCAAAACTCATGTGTAAAATTTTAATGTAAAAATATCATTTTCTTTATTAAACCCAACCCAAAATTGATTGAGTAGCAAAATTAATAATCCTACATTAGCCTGGAACTCTTATCCAAGTGGGTGTTGATAATCCTACACCAAAATTTATCCAATCAAATTTTACTCTAGGTTTGTTTGGATAAAGAAAAATAAATCTCAGGTAACAATAACAATAGGGCAGTCTATTGTAAAAAGAGATTTTTTCATATTACCTGGCTAAATATATAAATATTTAATATTTCATGGATTTTAACATTTAATCCCATATGATCTGGTTTAAGACAACCCTTAGGTTACAAAAAAAACCCATACCCAAGTTCTTATCTCATTATTGGTGATGAATTACCGACGATGGTACAAATTTGTATAAGCAAAATCAAAACATACAACATACAAAAAACAAAAAAACACCCACTTAAAGGTGATCAATAGAAAGTAAAAAATTTATCCTTCTCAATCTTGTGTTCTAGAGAACGAACCAGAACCGAGACACCTCCCAATTTCAATCCAAAAATTAGTTCCTAGTTAAAAAAAATACGAAAATAGCAGAATTCAAAACGAGGACTCAAAGAAAGTCACTTTAGGGCTTCCTGAATTACAACAAGCAAATTATTCCGATAATATGGAAAATTGGGTTGCGTTTAGAATGAATTGAAGGACTCCGGAGACTTGCCACAAATGGGGATTGGACGTGGTAAAAAGAAAGGATTTTTGGGAGTACAACGAATCCGAAGGAAATCGGGTGGAGTATATCCACTATGCATGACTCGCGAGACTTTCGAGAATGTGAGAATGAGAGGATGGCACCCACTAAACGAACAAAAGATCTCACTCTCCACATGACCTATGTCCAACCCTTAATCCATATCGCATATACGATAATACAATATGTCAATAAAATGTATTATTGCTAATACGATATGTATTCTTTGAGTCGATAACCCATAATATGATATCTTCTATATCGCATATACGATAATACGATATTCACCATAGCGTGTTATCGATAACACGATATGCCAACAATACGTGTTATTGATAACACAATATGCCAACAATGCGTGTTATTGATAACACAATATGTTAACAACGTGTGTTATTGATAACACAATATGCCAACAATGCGTGTTATTGATAACACAATATGCCAACAATGTGTGTTATTGACAATACAATATGCTACGATATCCTCTATATCGCATATACGATAATACGATATTCGCCAAAGCGTGTTATCGATAACACGATATTCGCCATAGCGTGTTATCGATAACATGATATACCAACAATGCGTGTTATTGATAATACAATATGCTACAATATCCTCTATATAACATATACGGTAATACAATATTCGCCAAAGCGTATTTCAATATCACGATATTCGTCAAAGTGCGTTAACAATAACACGATATGCTAACAAGACGTGTTATTTATTTTACTCTTTATTACATATACTATAACATGATATTCATCATAGCGTGTTTATCGATAACACAATATTTGTCATAGCATGTTATGAATAACACGATATGCCAATAATACGTGTTATTGATAATACAATATGCTACGATATCCTCTATATCGCATATATGATATTCGCCAAAGCGTGTTATCGATAACATGATATTTGTTATAACGTATTATCAATAACATGATATTCGCACATAGCGTGTTATCGATAACACGATATTTGAAATAGTGTGTTATTAATAACACAATATTTGGCATAGTGTGTTATCGATAATATGATATTTGTCATAGCGTGTTATCAATAACACGATATTTGTCATAGCGTGTTATTGATAACACGATATTTGTCATAGCGTGTTATTGATAACACGATATGCCAATAATACTTATTAATGATAATATGATATATCGCATATACTATAATATGATATTCATCATAGTGTGTTATCGATAGCACGATATTCGTCATAGCATATTATCAATAACACGATATTTGCCAATATTTGTTATTGATACAATTGTTCATCAAGTCAAGATGAAAACCTCTAAGATCCTATTCTACAGTGTCTTTCCTTAGCATTTACATCATTCGTCATTCTTATATAGCCTTGTTCTCCTTAGATAGTCCCTCAAGATTCGTTTTTTAGAGTTATAGTGTCATCTTGATCTCATTTGTAGGGATAAATAATTTATGTGGTTAGAAATTTTCAACAAAAATTAGAGAAGAACGATCGCCGATGAAGTGAGGGAGGCCAATAATCACCGAATAGAAATCAAAATTTATTGTTGATGAAATCCGTCATGCGAAAATCAAAATTCGTCACTAAGCTCTGATCTCCTCTTTGTTTATGCATTGTCACAACTGGTTTACACAATTTTAAACCCTAACCCTTGTTGTAAGGGTATTTTGGTCTAATTTTATTAAAATATCGTATAAACCCAGGTTCTATTAAATATTTTTTATAAAATCAAAGAATATGAAATATTTGTTCTTAACCAAAAAAAAACTCTTGTAAAATATTTACTGGACAAATTTTAATATAGGAAACCCTTTGTCAAAGCTATTTGTTGACAATTAAATTCTGCAAAATGATAAAAGTGTGAATGTAAGCATTGCACCTAAGTATATGTGCAAACAATTTGTCACTAGAGGAAATTGAAAAACAAAGCAGCTTTCAAATTTTGAGGCGATTTGTTGACGTTTTTGTTGGGGTTTGCTAAGAATTTCAATGTAAAACAAGATATTCCTAAATCAGCTTTATTGACAATCAAAGCTAAGAAAAATATTCTTTTGACCAAGTCTCCGTGATTAATACGGTGAGTAGCTTATAGGGTTCAGAACATGGTATATAACAGTTGTGTATAAAAATGGGTGCTTCCTTATGTACGATGTTGGGATGTCCATGTAGGTTGGTCGGGGCACATAAACCGATCATGCTAGACAAGCCCTTTTCACCAAAAAAAATGTTTTCTTAACCAAGTCTTAATGACCAACCTACATATGGCTGAACATGGTAAATAAGACTGAACATGGTAAATAAGACGACAATTATGAATACAAATCAGTTCCCCCTTATGTAACATGTTCGGAGCCCCATGTGGGTTGGTAAGAGGTCCCCAGCAGGCTTTTCCAAATCCTGCACATATGCTTCACAGATCCAAAACAAAGGCGGTTGCCTAACGGCCCGAATCGAAACATCAGGAAATTAATGGGCCCAATAGCCGAATCGAAACATCAGCTAGTTAATGGGCCAACGAAAGCCATCCTGGTGATCCAATGTTGGTAATGAACTACGGCCCAGGACCAACCCACCATGAAGAGGAACCTTGTTACGTGCCGCTTTCGTACAGCATCGCTCGAACTAAGAGTGCAGCGTTTGCGCTGGCCCCACTCAGCCTGAGCTCGGCATCGACAAAGCGTGATGCGAGCGCACGAGCATTTGTTGCGAGCGTTCCTGGTCAACAGCACACGAGCATTTTCATCTGTTGCCAATTGCCACCGTTTGCCGGAACAGCTTCCAAGGTTCCGTTCTCGGATCGAGAAGAAATCGACTACCTTCGTCGGCGACGATGGATCGGGCGAGGCAGTCCCTGCGGAGGGTCCAGATTCAGAACTCTAGCGCGGAGGCCAAAGGAGGAGGAGGGGCGCCTGCCGACGACGAGCCGCGGCTTCGTCCGAGCCATTCGGGCGACGTAACGGAGGATAATCAAGAGCCATTCATGGGAATCAAGGTCCGGAGGAAGGATTCTCTCCACAGAGAGTACAGGGGGGATTACCTCGACGTCCCGTCTCATAGCTTTCTTATGAGGATTTTGGAGAAGCACGGTCAGTCTGAAGAATTACTGCCTTTCCTTATATTCTCTATTTTATTTTTGTGTGATTCCTTCTGTTCTTCTTAGAATGAGCTGATATGAGCAACTTCACATGGAATCTGAGCATGAATACATGATGAACAAGTTTATAAATATGGGAAATGTTTTTTTTTGGGACAATGCTTATCAGCTTGATTTTTGCGATTCCTTCTGTTCTTCTTAAAATGAGCTGATATAAGCAACTTTACATGGAATTTGAACATAAATTCATGATAAACAAGTTTATAATTACGGAAAAATGTTTTCTGTTGGGACAATGCTTATCAGCTTGATTTTAGCTTTCATAGGACGTCCAATTTTTTTTCTTTTCTTTTTTGCAAATTTAGTTGTCTTATTCAAAACCTTTGTTTGTGAGAGATAATAAATCCTCATTCAACATTGAAGTATTTATAGTTACTGATTACCGATGACATTCGTTCCGGAGCCAACGAAATTCCAGATGAATTAGAATGATTTTCATTTTTATTGAGTCAATCTTACCTAGATGACCCCGTCTATATGTATGTTTTGAATGGAAAGAAAAACTAATGGAAAACCTACGGGAAAATAAAGCACCTGATGCATTTCTCCCTCTGTCAAACACTATGTCCTGAGGTAGTGAGGAGAAAAGTCGATTTGCTAGGCTATAAACTTTATCACTTGTCGTATCAGTTCTGCAAGTATCCATCTTTTCCAGTGTGATATAATGCTGTTCCATACAGCATTTTTGCGCCGTCTGTGTTGCTTGAAATTCGATTTCTATCTTTCGGTTTGTCACTTATAGGTTGATCATTTAGTGGCTTTTCCTGCTGGTATGGTCATCATTTATTGTAGGTTCTGTCATGAGCTTTTCCAGTACATTATTTTCACTCTAGACTCTGAGTGTAGTTATTGTTCAAAATTTTCCCCCCTAAGTACCGCATTATTCTGAATGGTTTTAGTTTTGTCTTTCTTTTATACATGTCAAACTGTTTCAAAAACTTTCAATTTAAAGGTTTGGAAGAACAATTTGTTTGTATTGGGTTTTTTATTTGTTGCTTATTCGACCTCCAATATTCTGAAATATCCTCCTTAATTTTCTGTTTCCTTTGGAACTCTGCTCCGGATCTTATTGTCCTTGTATTAACATAATGCCCTTTTTGTTGATTTGTCTTTGACAAATGGTGTAGTTTGCTATTTATACATGTTTGCTCCATTCAGTTTAAATGGTTTGCATAACCGGAAAATTGTCTATTCTCAGTAGTCTCTGCGGTGGGCAATGAATTACACAACCTCCACTTTTCATTCTTAATGGTAGTGCATTGAACCTGTTGGAGTTATCTTATCTGATCGAGTTATTGAAAGATCTTTGGTCAGCCATTAGGATATCTAATCTCCTGGTGTAACTTCTTAGACTGATCTTTGTTGGAAATTTGATTTTGCCTGAAAAAATTTGTGCCTTAAAGGTTTCTCTGATTTCTGTCTATTCTATTGGGAAAAATGGTTACAAAGGTGCCTAGCATCCCTCCATAAGTTCTTTAATTGAGCGCTTGGCACTATACACAGCTGTTACTCTTCTCGCTTAAACTCTGGAAAATGAAGGTTGCGTGGTCGTTTAGGTGGCATGAAAAATAGGGATGATAAAGGAGCCTAGCTAGTCACGAGTTTTGTTAGTTCAATTCTCTGCTCAATTTGTGAAAAATGTCTCTTGAAATATAGAGATGATTACAGTAATATTGATCCAGCGTTAAATATGAAAAGAGATAGGGATACTCTTTTTGAAAAGGGACTTTTCAAGGTATACATTGTACAAGCACAACTAAAGGTATCTGCTTTTATATGAAATGTAAATAGCTGTATATTTCTGACTCATACTTATAAGGTCCTCATGTCCTGCCTGGCCAAGCCTAATGTTCTATATGTGTGCTATATCGCCGATAAAATATTTTTGACGTATATTATCATAAGGAATATATTATTCTAAGTTTTTCTTATATGATCCGTCTTGGGTATATTTCTGTGTATAATAATTTACATTACTTGATTTGCACTTTTTTAACGTTACAATTCATGCCTCATTTCTATACAATATATAACATGAAAATATGAATATATCTAGTGATTTTGACTTGGCTCTGCTCAATATCCACCCTCATGAAACTATAACACATGGCCATGGTTGACACATCAGTCCTTTGACAGTACTTAATTTGCCTGATTATGTAGCTAGTCTTGTCCTTTGGCCCTGTTAAGCCTTTTGTCTTCTGTTGAAGGGGCTGTCACTAATACTAAATGTCATAACAGGGGACAGACAAGTTCTCTTTGCAGATAAGGTTTTAAAGTTCACTGGATCAGGGAAGATGAAAAGACGTGTTTTGTTAATAACAGATATAGCTATATATATTGTGAACCCAGAAGCAAATGCACTTAAGAGGCGGATAGCACTGGATGCTGTTTATAAAATATGCTTGAGTGAACTGAGTGACAATTTCTTTTCCATAATTGTTCCAAGCGAATATGACCTCCTTATGGCTAGCACCAGGAAGACTGAAATTGTTACTTTATTAGTTGAGGCTACCAAGAGCACTTCAGAATATGGACTTGAAGTGACATTTTCCAACAGGTAACATTTCTGCAACCATTGGTGCTAATAAATTACATGACAAGTACTAAGTTGCCACTATGCTTTGTTGAATTGCTATATATTGTTTGGTATTATATCGAAGTTGAAGGTTCTGACTGCATATTTTTGCTTTTTCTCTGTTGTTTGTGTAGAGAAATTACCATATCCGTACATAAAAAATAGAGAAGGGCATGGCTAGTTTTTTCCTTAAAATAAGGAGCATTCTGTTATTATCAGGTGATGTGCCGTTTACTGATCAGAAAACCCTATGGACCCTGGCATGACATAGCAGCTGAAAAATAAAGGGATGTCCTTTATTATCATAGTAGGGTTGCCTGAAGTAGTAGCTTTTATTATTTCTTAAGTTTTTACTCAAAGTTGAAGAATTATAGTATTGTGAAAGAGAAAGGGGAGAGAAGAGTGGAAGCTAAATTAACTAACTAATCTACTTTTTCATCGATTTTTTGAATAATGAATCAAAGCAAAGCCCCTGCAAATTTATAGACAATTGAAAGCTCTAATCCTAATAGAACTTGTAATCATAACGAACCTCTAACATTAGTCTAATCCCAATAGGAACAAACTCCTAATTATCCTAAAATGTTATCACTACTAATTAAATCCTAATTATAATAGACTTTGAAGGTGGGACCCGACCCCTGGGGCGGATCATAACATTCCACCTCACTTCCTATCCACTGTGTCCTCAAGGTGGTCTTCGATATGCACACCAAATCAAAGGGCTCCACCTAGCTCCGCTAGCTACAACATTAAATAAAAATATAATAGGGCATAGACCACTTAGGGGAGAGAGACCCCACAACTTGGAGTTTGTTGATTCAAACAAGTCAGCAGGTGAGCAAAATGGACGACTGTAGCTACATGAGAACCGCATTGGTGGAGTCTTTGTTGAAAGCAGAACACAAGTCTGCATTTTGCAAGCCAATGTGAAATAAAAGGAAACAAGTCCCGGTACATCACTGAAGAAGCAGGTACAACAAGTCAGAAATGGAACAGAATAGAGGATTCAAGTGTGGGAATGTTGGGCAACTTGCTGAAGCTCACTATGTATGGGCCCATATAAGATCTCAAGAAGGAAGTAGCTGGAATATGTGGAGACCTGCATAGAAGCTTGGTTGGGCAAGTACTCCCTCCATCTTAAATTAATAGCTCCATTTGGCAAAAAAGTTTATTCCATATTCATAGCTCTAATTTGTTCAATTTAAGTGGCTTGGTACTTAAAAATAGGTATCATAACCTTATTTTCCTTCTCTTAGATGTGAGTTTCACCAATCAATAAAAACCCTTATTTTTTCAAATATAACTAATTAATATAGGAAGGAGGGAGTATATGCAAACCTGTGCTAAGTCCAACTTGTGCAAGGCGTCCTCTGCACACAAAAAACCGAAGATACCGGAAGTGGGTGGAGCCATGGCTGAAATAGAAACTAGAGTCCTAATTGAAACCGTCCTGGGAAGTAAACTGTGTTCGTGAGACGATCAAGCTGCAGTAGCAGCTTTGGAGGTGATGGCCGGATCACAGTTATGACCGGAGCTGGAGTTGATGGAAGCGGTTGCTCAGGTATCGTTGTCGTCGCTAGTGGAATGTGGACAGATGCAACAGGAGCAGAGTCCCTTGCGAAGATCGTGCTAAGGAAGCCAGCCTTGGTTGGGAGTGGGTTCTGATCGCCTCCAATGATGGCTAAGACGGTTGAGTGGGGACAAATCCGCCTCAGATGTGTGAAAAGTGGCAACTTGTGGTCTCTACAGTGTTGCTGGCCATCAGCCGGACTGCAATAGAGGCAATCAAGGACTGTGATCGGGGTCGCCTTCACTGGAATGAAGATGACAGAGGCAGCAGTCGGGCGGAGGTCAAATTGGGCAAAGTGGCTTTTTCTGGAATTGCTGCCGCAAATGAGGATTGGGGTGTGTGTGTGTGGGGGGGGGGGGGGGGGTTCTAGGCGGGAGCTTCGGTGGAGGCTCGCCAATGGGAGCAAGGAAGATGATTTGATGGGTGTACGAGATGGATGCTGTGAAAGTGGGTTCATGGTGGAGAAATTTGTGTCGGAGAAGAACTGAATCAAGGTTTTGCTGCAGCCATGAGCTGTAGAGGGTCAGCTGCAGTTGTCGTGTGTAGTAACACAGCGCCCTGAAGGAGTGGCAAGAACAATTCTTCATTGGGGCTAGCTATTTGCAGTTGAACATGCAGAATTGGCGACAGGGAGTTCCTGACCTCTGTTCGCAACACTGCTAGGATTGGTGTGGCCATTGCATCACCTGCAATGGAAGAACACGAACTTGTAGAGAATGTTCTTCTGATGATTCTAACAGATCTAGTACAGATGCAGGCGATGATCAACACTGTTGGAGGATGACAGGCAACAATTGTTCAAAGTGGCAATTGAGCTGCTGTAGTAGGCAATCTGGTTTTTTATCTTGGGCCATTAAGGAGTGCCTCACAACGGCTAATTCTTTGACAAAATACTTTCATTCTTGTCTTCAATTGACAAGCGGGAGAGGGTGGAAGGATGCGGGAACACCCTCCGCTACCAATGATGTAGACCAAGGGTCTAACTAACTAATCTACTTTTTCATTTATTTTCTGAATAATGAATCAGGGCGCAGCCCTTACATATTTATAGACTATTGAGAACTCTAATCCTAACTGAACTTGTAATCATAATGAGCCACTAATATTAGCCTAAGCCCAATAGGAACAAAGTCCTAATTATCCTAAAATACTATCACTACTAATTAAATCCTAATTATAATAGACTTTGATGGCGGGACCTGACCCCTAAGGTGGGTCATAACAAATGGCTAATAAACAAAACCAAGTATATGAACAAAATATGATAATCTTATTAAGAGTAATATGACTTTAACAAAGCGGAATCTTTTTTGCATATGAATGCTTTAAATAGTTTGTGGACCTTTGCTGGTGAAGGAGGAGGCCTGTCCCATCAAAAAGAGAAAATAAGAAGAAAAAAAATAGCTCAGCCAAACTGGAATTTCCTGGCTGATCTTAGTGTCACTTATGACCTGTGGAAGTATGAGGCCCAGTTCCGGTAAAAATTTAGCAACGTTAATGGGGACTTCTTGTGCTTTTATGAATTATTATGAAGTATTTTGTGCATCGGAAACTTGTTAGTTGCTAACGTTTGTATTGCGAATATTGGAAGAGAGTTTTTCTTTTGTCTATTTCTCTATGAAAAAATCCACTTGAAAATTCACGAAGGTTAATGTCCTTGTGGAGATTTATTTTATTGATGGTTAAGCGTGCTTCTGATTCAACTTGAGATGTATTAGGCACATGCTTGGTCAAAATATACAATTAATAGATGCATTCTGTCCTCTCCTTCCTTTACTCTAAAATTATGCTCATACATGTGTTATTCCATACTGTTAGTTGCATTATATTTAAGGGACAAAATTGTTACGAGTATGCCAGAAGCAAATTCCTATCAATTATTGTGTTCATGTTGGTTCCTGCCCATGCATGTTTAATTTTTGCATATTAAAATGGCCCTGATAGAAAATGCTTTACTTATAGTGACGCCTGAACACTCCTCAGGGAAGTTATCGTAAATGATATTAGTGATAATTAGATCTCAGTCCCTCTCAGAATTTTTGTGAAAATCTCGTTTATGTAATTGGTATTGTATGAATGCGTGCAGCTTTGAATACAATGCTGCTGCAGGCTTAGTTAAAGAAGTTCAATTCAAAGAAGTAGAAGGTATAAATTTTTATGTTTTCATGTGTTGTTCATACAATAATCTCACTGAGAGATGTTGGATATGGGAATGATAAGTGAATATTCAATGTGACTGGTATGCAGGTGGTGTTAAAACAAGGATCCTCAGAAAGTAACTTCCCCCAAATTTGAGATTTTTCTAAGTTCTCAGTAATTTCATGTTTTTTAGATCCCTGCTAAGGGATAATTTAATTTTAAATATTTGTATTTCTTCATGGAGATTTTATTCTACTGGGGATGACTCTGTATCTATCTACATATCAGGTGTATAAATTGTACAGAATTTCCCATGTTGTAATGAACTTGAGCATTTTCCTGTCATGTTTAAGGCCTGTTTAGATAGGAAAGGAAAATGGCTTAAAAAGTTTTCCAGGAACCATCCTCAAAGGCCCTTTTAAGTTGATTTGATATTTTACACAATTAAATGAACTTAGATTATTTTGCTTTAAAAATTAACGTGATCTTTAATTAGGCCCTTAATAATTTGCGAAATAAATTCTTTTCGAAGTTGTGAATTTTCCGGTTGTCTCACCTCTAAATTTTCTTTAGCACTTCATTTTTCCAAATTAAATGGAAATTGCCATGTTTTTGGAGACAGCTAGACCGGACCTAAACCGGACAAATAACCAGACCAAAAGGCTTATCGCAAGTTGGAATGTGTCAACTATAATTTGATGAGGTTTATTTTGTGACCCTAAAATTAGATTAGATTTAAAATTTATTTTAAGTTAGATTTAATTTCTATTCTAATTTTTAATAGTTATATTTCTTAAAAAGTAAAAGTTAGATTAAAAATTATTTTTTATTTCTATTAAGATTAGTTTAAATTTTCTCTATATATTGTGTACTTAAGAGAAGATTAGTAGTTGAGAAATTAGAAATAAATTAGTTATTTTATTTTGTATTTTAGTTATTTTTTTATTTTTAATTTAGTTTGTATAGATATCGGTCTATATCATTAGTATCGGAGCGTTTAATTTTGGGCCTCCCTCACACCTCTCCGGAGCGTTCGATTTTGGGCCTCCTTCACACCTCTCCTTGCAATTTAATCCATAGATGATTTTATTACACATGATATTTTCAAAGTTAAAACTTATTGGCTTCCAACCAAGTTGAGAGCAACCATCGTTTTGATGAGTTTATACGTGCCTTAGACTCGCTTACACTCACTATCAAATTACTACTTTTGCATTTGTCCAATCCATCCTCCTCAAATTTCTCATTTCTTTCCCCGATGTTCGTAGAATTGCCACATCTGCATTAGAAGACACCCCACTCTCATTGTAAGGACCCTCATCTTTAAACCGGTTTTGGTTTTCTTTAATTATGGGTTATCGTGAGATTAACACGTTTTTTGATCTTATTCGGTAATTTCGTAAATAAATAGAGTTTGTGATGGTTTTAACCAAAATTAACTTCAACATTAGTGGTTTTAAGTGATTTTAAACCAAATGTGAATTTTTGAGATTTTTTAGAATTTTTACTATTTTTTTAAAAATTAAGGTTTTGGCGGGACCCCTGTGGGCCCACCGTCAAAAATTTTATTTTTGTGTCAAATGAACCTAGACATATACTTAAGGTCATACAAAAATTTTTGGAATTTTATTAGGCTTAATTTATGCTTAAAATTATAAAATAACCACTTTTAGCCTACTTTTCATATTAACACCTCAAAACTTACCTATGCATACCCCAACCCTTATTATAAAAGGGCAAACCTGAGCCATTTCCATTTTTGGGAATAGGCTAAGGAAGGAGGGCTGGCCTAATCCCCACTTAGGCCCGAATTAGAAGCCGATTAAGGTAAGCTTACTCTAATTAAGCACTAATCCATGACTTTTCTCTTTATTTATTCCAAATCTACCATTTTCCCCTTGATTCAATTCGTTTTTGACCATCAAAAGCTACTGATTTGTGTTTTACTACAAACCCTAACATTCAAAATTTGATTTTTACTACCAACAAGCCCTAGATTTAAGGTTTAATTAGGGATTTCTTGAGTAAATCGATTTCTATTAGAGTTTAATTCAAACTCATTGTGTTTTCAAGGATTTCAAGAAGGGTGACTCTTCAATCCGAGCTTAATCAAGTGCTGAGGTAATGGGTCTTCAAAATCTCTGTTTGTCCATGGTAAAACTCTCCATTTTTGGCTTATTTCGAAATGGTTTGCTTGATTTAGTGTGTTAATGGTAAGATTAGAAAATAGAATTATTTAATCCCGATTTCTTAGGGTTTTGCATTATTATGGTTTGGTTTGATATTCTGGAAGTCAAGGAGGACTTTTGATGATGATTAGGGTGTTAGATGTGGATTTGAAGTATTATCTATGGTGTTTCGGTTTGGATTTGCGAAAGGAAGAAGATGATTGTTCTGCCATGTTGGCGATCGATCGGCCCTGCAGGCGATCGATCGGCTGAACTGTAAATTTTAAATTTTTGCATGTAACCGATCGAACGGCCTGAAGGGCGATCGATCGGCTACACAAAAAATTGCATGTTGTGCATATGATGTTTATTTTGATGATTTCACTTTAGCTTGCCAATTTTATATGAATGTGGAGTGTTTTAAGCTATATTAGGCTACTGAAAATGCATGCTATTAAGTTTATGGAGTTGAGATATATGCTTAGAGATGGTGGAATGACTTATGTTTTGTGGCATGATGTTGGAATCGTTATCTTGAAATTATGAATGGTTGTTTCCCTTTGGTTAAGCATATTTTCAGTAGGACTACAATCATTGTTGGACTGATTTGTCATGATAGATGGTGGTTAGTGGTGTGTGGATGTTGGTGATTGTCATGACTCAATGATGAAATGAGTGATGTTATAGGTGTTTAGCCTTTGTGGTTGAGTTTTGAATTTAGCTATTATTTCAACAATTCTTCTACTATGATTTCCGCTGGAATTCATGTTTAGATAGAAATTCACATGTGTAGTGTGGTAGTGAGTTAATTTTCAAGCATTTTGATATGCATTATGTGAAATGCTTCTACTAGTTACACACACACATGTGGGGGTTAAATGATGATGTTGAAGCTTAATATTGTCATTATGAATGATGCATTAGGGGCTGATGAGAGCACTTATCATGGATTAGGATTCATGTATGCTTTGCCCACGCATGTACCATGCTACACGCATCATGAAAATAGATTTCCAATTGAGGCTTCATCGTGATTAATCGAATTTGACCGATTGGATGCAATGTGATGGAATTGTGTGCCGGATTGATCGGTCGTGGATTAATCGCAAGTTGGTTGGTCCGAAAGGACATATTTTGATTTGAAGTTCCTGTGTGGGACGATTTGAAGTTCCTGTGTGGAACGATTTGAAGTTCCTGTGTGGAACGAGTGCACTCCCCGGGTTGAGTCTTGTTTAATGGAATGATGTGGGGACGAGTTGTGTACTTGTCTTGCGGATATGTGAGAATATTATTATGTGTGTCATCTGGACCCTGAGAATCCAGTGTGGTATGCCGTGTGCACCCCGCTACCACGTGTTCTAGGGTTCTCTGTGTGAGAACTCGGGCTCTTCCCTCCGCAGGAGATGTTCCTGGGCGAACACCCCTGCTCTAGATTCTCTGTGTGAGAATGGGACATCCTTGGCCAAGATCGTCCAGGGCGAGCAGTATTAGGGATTGACAATCCCCGATCTTTCTTGAATTCTTGTGTAGAATTTTGGACCATGACACGCCTTCGTGGCCTTGTCTATGCTCCCGTCTGTGTGACATTAATGTGTGATTTCTCCTTGATGGAGGTTGATGTTGATATAATACATGTAGAATATATATGTTAGAGATACATCCATGCAGGTTGTGATGATATTATGCATGTGGGAATATGTATGTTAGAGATACATCCATGCAGGTTGTGATGATATTATGCATGTGGGAATATGTATGTTAGAGATACATCAATGCAGGTTGTGATGATATTATGCATGTGGGATATGTATGTTAGAGATACATCCATGCGGGATTGGTTATGACGTGAATGCATGTGGGAATATGTATGTTAAAGATACATCCATGCAGGTTGTGATGATATTAAGCATGTGGGAATATGTATGTTAGAGATACATCCATACGGGATTGGTTATGATGTGAATGCATGTGGGAATATGTATGCTAGAGATACATCCATGCAGGTTGAATTATGCATTATGATGCAGTGTTAGGTAATATGAATGTGTGATCAGAAAGTGATGCACCATATAAATCTTTGATTTGAACGATCTCATTACTATGCTATCGTATTTTCAACGTTGACAGTGATGTTAAAACCATTGCTGAGTTTGTTAAACTCACCCCTCTTTTTGTGTTTTGATTTGGGGCTGCGTGGTGCGACATGCAGACGGACAGGATTGCCTCTTTAAGGAAAGGTCAAAGGTAGCTTGGGTGTGATGATGGAGATCGTTGCGTGACTTACCTTCGTTTGTTTCATGCTTTATGTTAGAACCTCTGTGTAGGGTTCTTGTTTTGGATTTATGTCATATACTATAGTTGTGATGCTTATGACTTATTTTGAGCCGGTGTGGGCTTTACTTAACTAAGCTTGTGGGTTTGAGATTGTTGTTTACTTTGTGATAAGCAACACCTTTTTCCTTCCCTTTTATTTACTCTTGCTCAAAGGATTGTGCGCACTCCGTATTGCTGTTAATCGCCCGTGGTTAGGGTTAAGTCTTCCGCTAGAATTGTTTCTGAATCTTCACTTCGTCGCCCCCCGCGTGCTTGACCGGCCCCTGGACCGGGTTGGGCTCGGGTCGGGCATCGCCGGGGCGTGACACTCATCCCCTCCTATTGATCAGCCGCTCGTTGGTCACCCATCTTTGCTATCTCTCCATTGACTTCGAGGACCTTGGCACAAACAAATACTATTCTATGGGTCAGGAGATTAGCTGTCGTGTCTCCCTCACTGCCTTGGACTATTTTGCCCCAACGGCCTCCTCGCCCATGGCACCAGCATCAGCGTCTCCATCTTCGCCTTGTTGCCCTAATCGTAATTCCTTCCACCGATCTAGCACAAACCTACTTCATGCTCCATGACTATGCTTCATCCTCCATAAACTAGCTTTGCTTGATAGGAAAGGCAAGGCCACCTCTAGATCCGCCGCCGATAGCCTCGTCTTTCCTTGTGCCCTCTCCCTCTTCTATGACTGCATCTCCCACTGTAGTCGTCCACTTGATTTTGGCTCTGTTTTGCCTATGCTTCCAGGCACCCCTGCTTCGCCCAAACCTAGTTCTACCTTGTCTATGTCACTAGGCACCCCTACTCTGCCCATACCTCCTCCACATAATTTTTCCTCTGTGCCCAATATATTTCGGATCTCCGGCGAGATGCTAGGGCCATCTAGCCATGCAAGGCAGCAACTTCTGCCTTCCTCTTCATTTAGATTAGTCCCTCCGATGTTCTAGCAAATCAGCGCAAATTTTTGTTGCATCATCGGCGGCGAGGCTATAGATGCATCTCCAAAAGTCCTAGAATTGCCAACTCTATCATGCCCCAAGTCATGGCTCTCCCCTATCCATGGCCGCTGCTGGGATTTTTTTTAATGGAAACATATGGATGTGACAAGTTTTTTTGTCTTCTTTCTAGAATTGTTTTGATAATTGCTCCATTCATCCAGATCGCGCCTCTCTTCTTCATCAATGAGACCCTCTCTACTGTTTTTTGTTCCCTTGCAGCTTATATAGGATATTTGCTGTTTGGGGAAGGTTTTCCCAAATATTACCAAGATTTATCGGGAGAGGATTTATCGCCTTTTCTGGTTGAGGAGTCATATGCAAGTCTTGAAGCATGTCTTTCCTTTGATTTTCTATCCAATTCAGGTCTTATATGGATATTGGGTGGGTCTGATGTGGTCTTCACTTTATCCAACCCAAACTTTGATGCACATTACCATGTGAGTTTCCTCTAGCACGACTCCAGCAGATCCACGAATCATTAGCACTACCAAGTCACAAACAAATTTAGTGTAGTGCCACTTGTTTGTTGGTACATCCTTTCGATTGTCTTCAGCAAGCCTAGTCCAATTCTATCTTGCTACCACGTTTCCTTCTTGGACATGACTTCATCTTTAGTGGCATACTCTTTGATCAAGACCACTTGGGATTATCATCAGACCCTCGCTCTGAGATGTAGGCCTCTTAATTCACTATTTATCAAACTTGTTTTACTTACTCATTAGACCCTCGCTCCAAGACGTAGGCCTCTTAATTCACTATTTATCAAACTTGTTTTACTTACTCATTAGACCCTCGCTCCAAGACGTAGGCCTCTTAATTCACTATTTCCAAACTTGTGTTACTCTTCAATTTTGGACTATCCATTTTGAATGGAGTTATGTTGGGCACAACGTTAAAAAATTCTAAGTCACCTCAAGGATGATGTGACATGCAAGCAAAGCCTGGTGGAATATTATGACCCTAACATTAGATTAGATTCCTATTTTAGGTTAGATTCGATTCATATTCTAATTCCTAATAATTATACTTCTTATTTAGTTAAAATTAGATTAAAGATTATCTCCTAGTTCTATTAAGATTATATTAGATTTTCTCTATATATTGTGTACTTCATTGAATATTAGTAGTTGAGAAATTGGAATCAAGTTAATTATTTTATTTTATAATTTAATTATTCTCCTTATATTTTTATCTTTAATTTAGCTTATGTAGACATTAGTTTATTGTCTTAAAATTTGTAAATTTGAAAAGTATAATCAGGAACAAAAAGGGGTGATGATCACAAAATTGTACACATTCAGCATGACTATACGAGCACAAAAAAGTGCAAAGGGCAAACTATTTACGAAAGGATTGTCACCTTGGATAAGAAGGTAGGGTTGGGGGATTTGATTGTGAGGAGCCCCCTCCACACTATGACCTAACCACTTGGGATATGCTTAGTGCACTCAAAACTGGCCTGATATGGATAGAATTGATTTGAGATTAACCCTAGTTGGGTCAGGTTGGGTCTAAGAAAAAATACTCGAGTAATTCTTAGGTCAAATTGGGTCTAGAGCATGAAAAACCCAAAGACCATACCCGAGTTCTTAATTAACCTACAAAACCTTATCTAACGTAGGTAGTATAATTTTTATAGATAAAATCAACCTAATATGTTGTCATATATGTTATTGGAGCCGACCCAACCTAAGATAGAATTGCAGTTCATATTTCAATTCTCAGGTTTTTTTGTTCCTATCTTAGGTTGGGTCAGGTCCAAGAAACTCAGCTCTTGTCTTTGGTTGGGTCCTACAAAACCCGACCTAATCCAACCCGAAATGTAGCCCAAAATATGAACATAATATCCCTTCCTTCTCTTCGTTATTATAAGTCTATCCCCAGTTGCCTTTGGCATATCTGATCTCTCCTCCCCAACTACGGATCTACTCCACCAATTGCCTACTAGATTAGCACCGCTGAGCTCTTCTCCAATGACCATTACTATCAAAACAAAAGCATCTCTTGTAGAAATTTTAATGTTTTTCTTCACAGTTTATGCTATACAGATCTAAAATACAAACACAATGGGACAAATCTTGTATAAATCAGACTTCTGTACTTCAAGATATTGTGAACCCAGTTGGCTGATGAAATATTCAATATCGACTAGACATTTGTTACTTCTTTTGTAGTGTAAATTTCTATGGAATACGAATGGAAATATTAGTAAGTTGACATTTTGTAAAGGAAAATCAACACTCCAAGGAACGGGAAAATCAGATTTTTATAGATCAAGTTATGATCACATAAATGGTTACCAAATTCCGCCAACTGGTCGCCCATATTAGGTTTGCCAATGAGTGCTATTTTCTCCTGATTATAACTTGAGGCATAGAAGTTTGATTTATGCATTTTTTGATGTGTTGGATTTGTCTTTCAAATATTTGCAACATCATAAAATCAAATTAAATTTCGGTAGACAGTTTTACCTTCAGAAAACCAAAGTGAACCATTCCAGAATGAGAGTGGTAATTAGATTAAATTGGTCATACATTATACCCATTATTTCATTTTATAGTTATAATGGTTTGAGTCGGAGATTTGTAGCAAAAAGAAGTTATTTTTAATATTAATAAGGTGATCAAGCACATGTTCATTTCTACATTGGATGAGGCCGCTTCAGATCGGCTGTGATGCACTCCCACCGGGGTGGGTGGGAGTGCCCAATCAGGTGAAACCACGTCATCAAGTGGGAGCAGGAGACCGGGTTACTCGGTGACCCGGGTGACTGATGGTTTCCTGAACAGGACGACCAGGCGAAGGTATTAATCAGATCAGAGCCAGGCCAGGCCAGTGGAGTACATTTCACGGAACCCAGAACTCCCGCTCTGATCTGCCCCGGTGATCCTTGGAGCACTCTGCAACTCACTCCGTCCCGCTGCTCCCGCTCCCACCTGGTGACCAGAGAAGCACCGATCGACGCCGGAGAAGAGTGGAGTGTTCTTCAAGGAACCCACTTTCAGAACTCCCGCTCCCACCCACCCCGGCGATCGGAAGAGCGCTCTGCAACTCACCCATCCCGGTGACCAGAGAAGCGGCGATCGACGCCGAAGAAGAGTGGTCAGGCAGCAACATTCTCAGAGGCAGCTGACACATAAAAAATGAAATAGGAGGTGCAGTCTGTTGGCGCTCGCTCCTGCAAGTCGGTCTGATTCCCGTTCGACAGTCAGAAAAGCATGATCGTTGAGGTACAACAAACGAACTTGAGATGCAGATGCGCTTATGTATTTTTTATTTTGTCTCTATCCGTCATTCCAGGGGAAAAAAAGGAACTTCAATTGTTTTAACATTCCATTTTCTTTCACGGACAACTTCTGGGGTTTGATTGTTCTGCATTGTGTTTACTGCGCGCCAAAGTGACTGCTCCATCCCAGATTCTTTAGGTTCCATTTTCTTTCACAGATATTTTCTGGGTTTTGAATGTTCCACATTGTGTTTACTGCAAGCTTCAGTCACTACTCCATCCCAGATTCTTTAAAGAATAGAAAACTGGATTTTTTGCTTTTTACCACATTTCCACCGACCTGCATTTTGTTTGTTCCGCATTTTTTGATGGGCTTTCTTTCAGCTTACCACGCTTCTATATGTCGGAGAGAATAAACTGCATATGCTCTGTGGTTATTTTTATTTTTGAATCTGAAGTCCTAGATCGACAAAGTGAGGCCTTTTCATCTCCTGCAAATCAAAATTATGTTGTCCAGAGCCTCTTCTCTGTTTTGCTTTTTCCAGGAAAAATTGTATCTTTTCCACTTTGGAATTTTTTGTTGCCCGTCTACTGATGAAACTGCATATGCTCTGTGTTTATTTTTATTTTTTAATCTGAAGTCCTAGATCGCCAAAGTGAGGCCTTTTTGTCTCCTGCAAATCAAAATTATGTTGTCCAGAGCCTCTTCTCCGTTTTGCTTTTTCCAGGAAAAATTGTATCTTTTTCACTTTGGAATTTTTTGTTGCCTGTCTACTGATGAAATTGCATATGCTTGGTGTTTATTTTTATTTTTTAATTTGAAGTCCTAGATCGCCAAAGTAAGGCCTTTTCGTCTCCTGCAAATCAAAATTATGTTGTCCAGGGCCTCTTCTCCGTTTTGCTTTTTCCAGGAAAAATTGTATCTTTTCCACTTAGGAATTTTTTGTTGCCTGTCTACTGATGAAACTGCATATGCTTGGTGTTTATTTTTATTTTTTAATCTGAAGTCCTAGATCGCCAAAGTGAGGCCTTTTCGTATCCTGCAAATCAAAATTATGTTGTCCAGAGCCTCTTCTCCGTTTTGCTTTTTCCAAGAAAAATTGTATCTTTTCCACTTTGGAATTTTTTGTTGCCTGTCTACTGATGATTGTGAACACCGAATGGTTTCATTTCTCATGTTCACGAAACTTGCCACGCATAAAAGGATTTCAGAGTGTCCCCTTTGTCTTCTCTTTATATCAACTAAATGCTTGCCAATGATTTTGATGCCTTTAAATGTTTGATTATTTTGATGCCTTCAATTCATATAAGCCTTGCAGCAATATTGCTGTAGGGTTGGAGCAATATTGCTCCAACCTTGAGCAATATTGCATCAGCATTGGAGCAATATTGCATCAACCTTGGAGCAATATTCTTCCAACTTGGAGCAATATTGCATCAACCTTGTAGCAATATTGCTCCAACCTTGGAGCAATATTGTTCCAACTTGGAGCAATATTACATCAACATTGGAGCAATATTGCTCCAACCTTGGACAATATAGCATCAACATTGGGGCAATATTGCTCCAACCTAAAACTGTTCATTGATTTTGATGCCTTTCATGTTCGATTATTTTGATGCCTTCAATTTATATAAGCCTTGCAGCAATATTGTTGTAGGGTTGGAGCAATATTGATTTAACTTGGAGCAATATTGCATCAACCTTGGAGCAATATTGCATCAACCTTGGAGCAATATTGCATCAACATTGGAGCAATATTGCTCCAACCTTTGAGCAATATTGCTCCAACCTGAAATGTTCTATGATTTTGATGCCTTTAATTTATATATGTCTTGGAGCAAAATTGCTATAGGGTTGGAGCAATATTACATCAACATTGGAGCAATATTGCTCCAACCTTGGAGCAATATTGCTACACCGTCAGAGCAATATTGCTACACCGTCAGAGCAATATTGCTCCAACATGAAATGTATTATTACTACACCGTCGGAGCAATATTGCTCCAACCTGATAGGTTCGATGATTTTGATGCCTTTAATTTATTTAAGTCTTGGAGCAATATTGCTGTAAGGTTCAAGCAATATTGCATCAACATTGGAGCAATATTGCTACACCGTAGGAGCAATATTACTACACCTTAGGATCAATATTGCTCCAACCTTGCAACAATATTGATGCAGGGATTGAGCAATATTGCTACAATTGTAAATTATAAATGCTAATAATTCTTAACAACATTATAACTTTTGTAATGTGCTTTTTGATGTTTCAGGAACAGTGTCTTCACTATAGTAGGGCTTCCTTTCATTGAATATCTATCATGGCAACTAAATCACGTAGGTTTTTTTTAATCCCTACGTTTAAAATGTTTGTGGATGTTGTTGATGTACTAATATTAATGCTTATGCATTAGGATTATTGCTCTTGTTATAGCAATATTTTAAATGTTAATCCTATTATCAATAATTGAATTATATGCGACATTTTAAAGACATTATTGCTACAACATTTCTGCATTATTGGTAATTTTATAGCACACTAGCTAAAAATGTTGTAGCATTATTTCAGCTATACTCATACCATCTTGAATATGATGCCAGTGTATATTTTAAATATTGCTATGTTATTTACGGGGTTATATTCAACACTTTTATTATATGTCTAGGTACCTTCTTACTAATACTTAGATATGTATTGATGCAGAAGTTCTTGAATCAAAGAAGAGGGGCTCAAACCTTGGAGGAGGATCAGGAAGAAATAGGCGAGAGTCATTGAAAGTCCCTTGTTTCCCCTCGGGACTAGCAAAGTCAGTGAGCATATTGTCTACCTTCCCAGAGGTGAAGACTCTTGTTAGCCAAACCCCCTTCATCCAATTGTTAGACGCCAGAAACATAGTTTGTCAGGCGTCACGTTTTGAAGTAATTTTGGGTTATTGGACTGAGGCCCAACCTGGGGTCACATTCAAAGGATGTAGAGTGGACTTCACTGTAGAGGATGTGGCCCTCATTACTGGCCTAAAGAAGGGGGCAATCGGGTGGTCTTCGCACAAGAAAGGGAGGAGAGGGGTGCATATTGTAAGCGTCATTTTGGGAAGAAGCAGGTTACAAGATCTGAAATTGAGAAGACCATGGACGTTTTAACTGCCATGACCGACCCTACATCGGTGGAGGATTGTGCAAGAACGATCATCTTGCACATTTTCTCATGCCTCCTATTTCCTTAGACCCACACTGTGGTCAAGAACGCATTAATTGACCTGGTGGAAGACATGGGCAGCCTCCATCAATATGACTGGCCTCAAGCTATTTATGAATTTTTAGTAGTCTCAGCCTCAACCCTCCATAGGAAGATTATGTCGAAGGAGGCAGGCAAGTCTGAGGGCTATGGATCATTGATTGGAGTAGCATTTGTCCTATAGGTATTTTATACTTGCTGCATAATTGTATTTACATGATTATATAGGAGTTACAAAATGCTAATTTTTATCTTTTATATGTTATAGGTTTGGGTGTTTGAGCATTTTAAGATGTTCATATCCCCTGTGCCGCATAAGCTGCCCCGATTTGCCAAGTGGCCAAATTGTGGCATGCTAAAGGGGGAAAAAGAGGCTAAGCACCATAGGTCGGTGGGCAAATATGCACAAATGTTTAAATTTCTGAGACCACAAGAGGTAATTGTGACTATTTTTTATATTGAAATGTTTGAGTTTTTAAAATCTGTTCAACTTTTTAGTTTATTGAACTTTGCATGTTAACTAATTGTGCATATGTTGACCACATGTTCTATCTGTGTTGGTTCCTGTTGCGAATGAGGCAAATCTCATTGAAGGGGCAGGAAAGGCCTTAAAAAAAAGGAAGGTAGGAATGGAAGGTGGGGCGTTGGTGAAGGCGAGTGGGGGAGGAATGTTGGTCCTGAAGTTAGCACTAGATAATATGGCCTCTGCACTTGGAGTTGTGCATACTGCCATGCATATATTGGAGGAGGAGGGCTACCCTACTGACCATCTACATGGTGTCATGGACACCATTTCAAAAAAAAATTTGACGTTTAAGAACATGGCCAATCATTTGGTTAAGAGGCCATCAAAGAGGATGAGGCATACCTCCCCTGCAGCAGCGGACGAGGATGAAGGTGGTAAAGCTGATGAGGAAGATATTGGAGATAATAATGATGATAATGAAGAGGAGGGTGAGGAGGAGGGAGGGGAAGATGAGGGTGAGGAGGAGGGAGGGGAAGATGAGGGTGAGGAGGAGGGAGGGGAAGAGGTGGAGGAAGAGGGGGAGAAGGAGGAGAGGAGGCCGAGGGGGAGAAGGAGGAGAGGAGGAAGAGGGGGGAGAGGAGGTGGGAGAGGATGGGGGAGAGGCAGGAGAGGAGGGTAGAGTGGATGAGGGAGAGGGGGAGAGGAGGAAGAGGGGGGAGAGGATGGGGGAGAGGCAGGAGAGGAGGGGAGAGTGGATGAGGGAGAGGATAGAGAGGCGGATGAAGAGGAGGGGGGAGCGGAGCAAGGGGAGGATAAGAGAGAGAAGGGTCCAGATGGGGAGGAGAGTATGAATGATGAGGAGGGAGATGGGGAGGGAGATAAAGAGGGTCTCACTTCGAAAAGACCTCTACGGATAAAATATAAAAGTAAGAAGTATGAGACCCCTTTTACTCAGGAGACAAAGAGGAAGAGGAGGGAGAAGAAGGAAATGACTGTGGAGGAGGCTGCAACCATTTTAGTTTCTTGCAAAGCCTCAGCCAAGCAAGCATCCCGTACCTTCCCTCGCCGTCCAATGAAGATTAACTTATGCAGTCCTCTATCTAATTTGTGTACGCGAGATCAAGACACTATTCAAAAATTTATTACAGATAGGCGCCATTCTGTGGTGGGTGTCGGTGTCGCAGACAATGACTTAGTCGATATATTGAAGGCGGAGTACATCTCGTCTAATGTAAGACTACAATTTCTATCTCTTTAAATCTTAAGTATTCAATATTGATTTTATACTAAGTGTATGCTTCAATGTATGTAGGTAATAGATGCTTACATGTATATGCTACAACAAAGAGCATCTAGACCTACTAGAAATGCCTTCCCCAAATGCCACTTTGGGACCTTTGCGTTGTAATTTTATTTCACCAAGGTATGGTCCAAAGCCTAATATTTTTATGTATTGGGTTAAGTTAGGATATGGACTAAGTCAAATCCAAAGGGAATTGCAATTGAAGGTTATGGCAGAGGATGCATTGGAGGACCTCGCAACCACATGTTTTGGAGCGGATAAAGAATGTCCTGATTTCATCTTTATACCAATGTGTGACAATGCACATTTTCACTTATTGGTCATAGATGTTGACAAGACTGAAGTGAAATGGTTCGATTCCATGCCTGGGTATGGCCATAAGAAACGACATCCTAATGTGAAAAAATTGGTGAGTCAATGTATGATTCATTGAAACCAATTTTTTTTTTAAACAATTGCTTTGAAACTAATTTGGCAAATATGTGAATAATAGATGGATAGCATTGGAGTATTTCTTGAGGAGCACCTTAAGGTACCTAATGCTAAAAAGTGGAAGATCGTTAGTAAGAAGGGACCATACCAATCAAACGGGGTTGATTGTGGGTTCTTCCTCATGCGTACTGTATATTGCATTAGTTTTGGTTTGCCAGTTGATTATACTCAGGTATAATGGGGTTAATAAGATATATGGGCCAATTGCATATATTTTTTTATTTCTTCTTTATTCCTTCAGTCAAAATGGGATACTAACAAATTTATTCGTTTCAACTTTTTTAGGAAGATATCTCTCAGCGTTTGAGACTTGGAATGGCTACAGAGATCCTAAGAGGCTCTATTGATTGAGTATGAGTCTTTATGGTGATGGTGAGAACCTTAAATGATATGTATTAATGTTTCCTATATCCATAGGTCTGTATATATGAAAGGGGTGAATCTAACATTTGCTTGGGCTTTTCTTTGTATTAATGGTTGAAAGCTGATGAATTTGGTTTTCGTTGGTTTTTTTTTTATTCTACTACTTACATTGGTGGTTAGATGAATGAAGACAAAAGTTCCTGGTTAGGACTGTCATGGGGTCTTTTGTTTTTATCTGCCCAATATTTAACTCTCTTCTTCTTCATTATCTCCTTCTTCAATGTTTATCACCCAATTATTTCTTTTTCTCCAGAAAAAGGTGATGATAGATGAGAAGCCTTTGTTTTAAATGGTAGAGTATAATACAAAGGTTCTCACCGAATTTATATTCGTCTGTTTTTCTTTCTCACTTTCTATCAAATGCTTATACCAAATTCATTGACAGTTCGCCATTATTTGCTAGAGGTCTTCTAATGAAATGTATGTTTAATTTTTTTATGATCCTGGTTGTTCATTCATCAATTAATTTCGCCATAACCCTCATTCTTTGAATATTACCCAATTAGCTTTCAAAAGAAAACTAACGATTGCTTTGTCTGATCCTAGTTGTTCTCACTCATCAATTAGATATGTCATAACACTCATCCTTTGAACTATTACCCAGCTAGCTTAAAAATGAAAATTGTTTCTGCATCATGTGATTATATGTTGAAGTCACGGTTTGTGGTGTGATCCATATATGGGACATGGTGATATACCTTTGTATTTTACATTTTTTCCTTTTTGTTTTGAATAATAAAGAGCATTTGCAACTGTGTTTAATAAAATGTTGGCCCATTTGTTTGTGGTGACAGAATCATCTGAGACTTGAAATGTAGGCAGAAATTGAAAAGTCTGGATGAGTTTCATTGATAGATCTTGCTGATAATATTGGTGATGATTTGTTCTATGTGGAGATGCAGTCTCAATAGATAGTTTCTAGCAATTCAGATCTCATGCTAATACAAGGAGATATAATAGCTCAATCCTATTTGGTCTGCAGTTGCTGAAGAAATTAATGAGAGGCTTCGAGAATGTAGTCAAATTGCATTAGCAGAGCTCGCTGCTTAGTTGCATGTCAGCTCAGAGTTGCTGGCTTCTATTTTGGAGCCCCGTCTTTGGATTCTTGTAAACATATATTTCTCCTTGCATTTATATCGTATAATGTTTGTGTGATTGTAGATGACCACTGTATGCAACAGGGTGTCATGAAGTTTGCACTTTTTTATCAAATTATATCTTTCCCCTTGTTGAAACCACATAGTACATCAACGTGCCAACTTTGTATTTGTAGGATATGAAAAATGTTGTAGAAAAGTTAATATCAATCTTTGTGCTGCACTGACCAATTGATAGCCAACATTGACAATTTTACATATTTCATGAATAGTTATCACCTTTACTATCATCTTATCTGTTGCTCATTTGAGAAAAAGGAATTTGATTGAGATTATGGCACCCACAAAGAATGGATCATCTACTGCTACTAATTGACTAGTGGATACTTATTATCTTTCCCTTGTTTATTTTTATTTTCTTCATTAACATGCATTCAAATTATTCCATGTTAAATTCAATGAAACTTTTTATCATGTAATATTTTTGTGTATGCCAAAAACCTCATTGTCAAGTGGAGCAGTAGCTAGGAATATCATTTATGTGAATAGCACAATATCATATGAACTTAACTATTCCAAGAAAATAAAGATGAACAGAAGATTAGGTTAACTACTGTTTATAAGTTAGTGTGTTCTTCTACAGGGATATGTGGAGGCAAAAGATATGAGGTGCTACTCATAGAAACTTAGATCTGAATATAATCCTCTGAGTTCTAGTCATAATGGGATTTTATACTTCTGAGAGATGAACGAAATACCAGGCAATCACTTGTAGCCATGCCACTGGCCTATGAAGAAAAGGATCTCTATGACTTTTACAACTTTTTTCTTTATTTTTGTTCTTTGAGATATTCTTTACTACTCAAAAATATGCTTCATCAATAACCGTTTGTATTTATCATGTCTCCAATTGTCAAAGCAGTACCAACATTACTTTTTTATTCTTTCTAGGTGCAAGGAAGACTTGAGGGAGGACAGTTGTATACACCTGCATATGTTGCACGTATTAATGCTATGGTGCGTGGACCTTCAAGGGGTATCATTGTTCCCACTAATTTATCAACAGTTTGGAGCTCTCTACAACAATTATTAATTGAGACAGATGGATGGAGTGGTGTATCTATTGAAGGTGTTTTCTTCCAATCTTTATGTAATGGTCTAGTTAAGGAAGGCGAGATACTTGGATCACTTCGTGCTGGAGTTCAATGGACACCTGCTGTATGAAACATCTTATTAGCATTTGTTGCTCTTAATTATGTTGTGGCTTTCAAAATCTCCAGTTTTCTGGCTTGATTTGCTTAAATTTACTTGAACTTTTATGATAAAAAAGTTACCAGGATTAAGAATGTGAAAATGGGAGCAAATTAAACTGTTAGTAATTTGATGAAGGTTGTTGTGAGACATTTATTTTTAAATGCTGTTGTCGGTTTTGTGCTGCAGGTTTTTGCCCATGGTCAAAGAGAAAGCATAGAATCTTTTTTCACTTAGGTAGGAGTGCGTAGCATTCCAGCTTGAAACAGATTTTTATTTTTAAGAAAAATTAATGCATACATCATCCTTGCTGCCTTTTCTGATATAATTCCCCTTGTGGATTACAGGATTGACTACCTTTCAATTCTACCTGCAGTTTATGGGCCTCAGGATGCTTCTAAGCTTTTGTCTCTTTGTCCATCAGTTAAGAGGGCACTTAAGGTGAACCTTTTTAATGTTTAAGACACTTCTTGGACATGTACTTTGATTTTGAATTATTTCTCACACATCACTTCCCCAGTCAGCTAAAGCAACTATCCTAGGGGAGTATTGTGTATTGAGTACCAATTTCATCAAGGACAATCTATAGATCCTAGTCCCTTGGTATTTAAGATTTCTGCAAATATATTTTTTTCCCTTTCCTTTGGTCTCTTTTTATTTGTTTGTTTATTATGAGGTTATGTCATTCTCCCTTTCTTTAATGTGCAGGATGTGTTCGGTCTCCTAGACAAAGAAACAAAAACTCTTACTCATATAAGGGCTTCTCATGACACTGTTCAATTTGTTAATGAACCTGAAGATGGAAGTGACAGTGGATGGCGCTCTGAATTGAATGAGATTGTTGACCATCAAAGCAGCAGCAAACAAACTCCAAAATTGCTTTGTTTGCAGAGAACGCAGATAAAAGGAGGCGCGCTTGGTTGCTAATTTGCAAAAGAAACTAGATGAGGTTCCTTTCTTGATGTGTATCTTTAATAGTTTTGTTCTTCTACGTTGATGTACAATATAATTTTTGTATAAACTCCATACCTCCTTTGGCATCTTAGTTTGGTATTTACCTTCTAATGGCATGATTATTTGTGAATGAAAATTTTTCTTATAGTTTCTTTCTTTTATGTGAAATAAAAATAAAAATTAGAAGCCCACCCTTTTAATCTAAGGTAGTCTTTTGTATGGCATCTTAGTTTGGTCTTTACCTTCTAATGGCATGACAATTTGTGAATGTGGATTTTTATTCTAGTTTATTTCTTTTATGTGAAATAAAAGCCCAAGATTTATATATTTTTATAACATCTTTTTCATATCTCCTTCCGGGCCTTTGTGGATATTCAACTTTATGAGAAAGCCCTCGATTTATTTGAAGATGATCTGTCAACCTCAGTATGTTTTTCATTGTTGATCTTATGCTATAGTGTTTTGTACTTAATATGGATATTTAATATTTGTAGAATGATGATGCTAATATTTTCTTCTTTAAATTTTAGGTAATTCTCCTTAGGCATCTGCTAAGGACGACATGTTCATCTATGGTGGATTTTCTTTTATCAAATTTGGTAAAATTTACTTCACCCACTTAATCGACTGATTCTGTACAATGATAATCATGACAATATCCTTTTGATTTATTATGCTGAAATTATCCGTTAAAAGTTCTCTTTTCTTAGAGCACATATTTATTTTGAAGGACTTGGACAACAAATTTACATTAGTATTAATACTATATAACACATATAATGTTATCGGTAATACTATACTGCACATTAGTATTAACAACTTAATGTGCAAAAATCTGCTTAGTAAATATTTTAAAGAAATTGTTAGCATTGTAGGATGTGGTACAAATGTCGGCAATAGGAATTTAAAAGTTGGTGAAAATACGAGTGTCTATGGATAATACTGTAAAGATTATATTGTACAATAATTCTTTCCTTTTTGAATATGGTGAGGATAATATGATTTGAATATGGTAAGGATAATATGTTCAATCATTCTTCTGCATCATTTTTCTTTCTGTTACCATCACTCAAATCAATGATTTATTTTTAGGAAAACAAGTCAGATTAGAAGACCTGTCTCCAGAGGAAATGAAAAGGTTCCAAATAGCAATTACAACAGGAGAGCTCAGCAAGATGATAAAGCCATGGATCCCATGGTGGATGACACTGTCTGCAAGGACAATTTCTCTTAGTCGGGAAATAGCTCAGCTTGTCGGAGCAGTCCAAAATGACCAAGAAACATCAACTCTTTCACTTAATGATGATTCAGAAGTAGAATTAAGTGAAGTGCCACCAGGCCCTGAAGCTCCACTAACCCCCCTTAGCAAGTTGGTCCGTGGAAATCCATCACCACTCTTGGCTGTTCACTCGGTGGATGTCCTATAATGCTATCGCTTTACTATCCATCTTTACAATGGAGATTCACGATCAGATGCCTTGGGTGCAACCACACTAGTACGTAGTGTGTCAAACGTTCTAGGGGAAGCTGTGCAGCTAGAGATTGGTAGGGGATGCTATCAACTTGCGTTCACTAGGGGGGAATGCTCTGATCTGTGGGCTCTGTGATCTGCAGATGGTATTCGGTCTGCAGTTGTATATTTAAAATGTTAAATAGTACAATCAAATTTATTTGAGGGGTAAATAACTTAGATGATACTAATATACAACATTTTTCTAAATAGAATGGTTATGAAAAAGGTGTTCCATATCATCTGTTATCCATATGTGGCATGTGTAAATATACTATATCTCATACCTTCTTTTTGCCTAGCATTTTTTCGCTGGTAGCCTCTATGTGGCTCACTGTTTTTGTTGCCTAGTTTGATGTTTAGGTTTAGGGGTGTTTAAAAAATTGGAGCAATATGTTGAATAATGAACCCTTATTGCGTAGAGAGACACGCCCCGGTTATCCATTGAAAAGGTTGGAAGGTAACTGGGTAAGCCAGATTTCGTGTGTCACACACCGTTATCCAATAGGTAGCTTATTTCACGTTCAATATCGCTCCAACATTGGAGCAATATCGCTCCAACATTAAAGCAATATTGCTCAAATGTTGGAGCAATATCGCTCCAACATTAAAGCAATATCGCTCAAATGTTGGAGCAATATCACTCCAAAATTGCTACAATATTGCTTCAATGTTGGAGCAATATTGCTCCAACATTGGTGCAATATCGCTCCAATGTTGGAGCAATATTGCTCTAACATTGCTACTATTGGAGCAATATCGCTCCAACATTGAACATTAGAGCAATATCGCTCCAATGTTAGAGCAATATCGTTGGAGCGATATTGCTCTAATGTTGGAGCAATATCGCTCCAACATTAAAACAATATCGCTCAAATGTTGAAGCAATATCGCTCCAAAATTGCTACTATATTGCTTCAATGTTGGAGCAATATCGCTCCAACATTGGTGCAATATCGCTATACTGTTGGAGCAATATCGCTCCAACATTGAACATTAGAGCAATATCGCTCCAATGTTGGAGCAATATTGCTCCAACATTGCTATTGTTAGAGCAATATCGCTCCAACATTGAACATTAGAGCAATATCGCTCCAATGTTGGAGTAATATCGCGCCAATGTTGGAGCAATATCGCTCCAACATTGGAGCGATATTGGTCTAATGTTCAATGTTGGAGTGATATTGCTCCAACATTGGAGCGATATTGCACCAATGTTGGAGCGATATTGCTCCAACATTGAAGCAATATTGTAGCAATTTTGGAGCGATATTGCTTCAACATTTGAGCGATATTGCTTTAATATTGGAGCGATATTGCTCCAACATTGGAGCGATATTGCACCAATGTTGGAGCGATATTGCTCCAATGTTGGTGCAATATTGCGGCAAGTTTAGAATAATATTGGATGAACATTGATGTTATTCACTATAAATTTGTTTGATATTAAGTGTTTGCAAGTGATAATTTCTCTTAATGGAAATTTTAAATTACATTTCAAAACTTGAGTTCGTTAATGCTTTGATGATCATGCTTAATATATTAATGCATATGAAACTTACTAGGTTCCAACTACTCTTTTAGTATTTACTTCATATTCATTCCCTCTAACAAACATATCAAGTAATAAAATGATCAAAGATAAGAACGAACCAAACAAAAATTTCTCTACACTTTCGTTGGGCATGAACTCATAGATCAATAATTTTTATTCTTAGCGGATGTACCATCCCAAAAGCCTAACAAGGTTTTAGTGCTAGAGCTTTGCAATTAGTTCCACCTCATTCTTGAACCCTCCAAATCCCTGTCCTGAACTTTGAGAGAGCCTTTTCACAGCTATTTCTTGACCCTTTACTAATTTTTCCCTGCAAGATTGCCATTAAGCTCCTTTAATACCCAGATGCTTATGATTAATGCTCAGTGAGCTATTTTATAACATATCTATTTTTATGATCCTCCAATTTCTTTTCTTATGTTTCTGTGGAGTTACGGTTCTTAAAATCCCTACAATGAAGTGGGGAAAAACCATATAAACATGTCCACATCCACCCTCTCCAAGCTTGTTGGCCATAAAGAAATTCTCAGAGTATGCAATATTGTGATAAAGGAAAATAGAGTATGCAATATTGTGCACAAATAAGAAACACTGGCAGTCCCATCTTAGGCAAGCCCCACCCATCCAAACAATAAGAATGAGGTCAACACATTTTATTTGGGATCATGTAATATGTGCAGCTTTAGACATACTGCATCAAGGAGGATGTTTGAAGCTTTAACATTGCGATATATCACTTGACATTCTGAATCGTGCAATAATGTGAGTTCTCATGCAGCACCAATTGCAACTTTGATTCTTATATCCCAAGAAAGTGGTTGAGCTCCTCCTGAAAAAGAGGTCCATTTTCTATGAGATGCAATATAACTAAAAAGAAATCAACAACTACTAAATAGATATCTTTACGTATTAACAGGAGTCACAACAAGTACACATTCATGTCCGTACACCACAAACAAAGGCACTTCATCATACATGAATTATATGAAATCTATGTCTTTAAATGTTGAAAGTGTGGGATTTTTTTTACTTATGACAAACGTTTCTCCCGAAGATGCACAAGGAGCATGATTTCATTTCCAAGTAACATAAAACAAAGTAGGATAATTTACGTTTAAATAGGTGGTTCTCTAGACTACCTTTTGGCAAGTACTCATAGACCAGTAATCAGTAGTCACCCTCAGAGCAATAACCAATGAGCTTAACTAGATTTGGATAGTGAAGTTGATCGAGGTAATCGCACAACTGTCTGTCCACATCAGTTGTGAAACCAAATTAATAACACCAATAAAACTGAGAAACTTAATTAAACAAATTCTATAAGAGAAGAAAGGCTTACCAACCACTCTTTGTGGCCTTGAAAACCATATGCTTTAAGATTCTTCACAGCAACAAACGTTCCAGATCCCAGCTTTAAAGCAGTTATTGTTTGCTCATCGACCCATCCCTTGAAAACATAACCGAATCCTCCTTCTCCAAGGAGAGATTCTGTATGGAAGTTTCTAGTCGCATTTTTGAGCTGATTGAAAGGGAAGTTCTTCAAATATGGGGATGACGAGATTTCGCACTCAGTTTGTGGTGTTGGAGCATTAGAACTACCACTATTCTCGCTGTAAGATGGCAGAGTCAAACTTGATACACTTGTAGATAGTTTTCTCTTGCTATTGGTTTTTGAAGCCTCTGATGCAGAGATATAACGGAGTTACGAAAAGGATACAATGTTATACACATTTTGTCTCCTGATTCTTTAAAACTACAACCAGTATGAAGGAAGAATAAAACCTAAGAATTGAAGAATATTTTATAGCAAGTGTGAACAGAGCCTGCAAATGCTAACAGGAAAAAGGGAAAGGAGAACATTTTACAGCAAAGTACTATATTCCCCCTAAATAAATAGTCCATGGATAACCAAATGCTATATGTCCTAGAAATCCGGACATAGAAAATCATAACTTTAAGATTGATGTTGCCGAGTTAATATGGCCTTAATTATGCAACGTAAAAATCACCTCAAATCATATACTAACTTGGTTGCAAAATATAACAGAAAAAACTTTGTGGTCTACACCTCGAAATATCTCACTTCTAATCCCACAGCCCAATTAAAAAGAGCAAATTAATATAATATGAAAATAAGCATATTTAGATCATTTGCCTTAACTAAATCTATACAACGAAAAACTTAAAAAAAACCAAGCACTTTCACTTTTCCAAAACATTAACTAAAACATACATACCCTTGTTCCTAACTAAAAAATTAACTAAAACATAGAGCAAATCACAATGTTCCTAAGTTTAACAAGTGAATATCAGTATAAACATAAATGGTGGATCACACAAAAATACCTATCAAGGTTTCAAAAATCTCTGGAATATTGCACAGTTGATGGAATAAGAACTCCTTCAAAGTACCTGTTTATCTTTCATATGCAGGTAAGCAATAGTTTAAAAACCTATATCATCATTGCAATATTGCTTCCTGTAACATAGTTGCCAAATCAGTTACATGTCTACCTATAAAGCTTAAAATATTATGGTACAATTCCAATAATCAAATTTCCATCATCAAGTTTATGATTGCCAAACATTGATAGGAACTATATTATGAACAATCAACCCTACTGACAGTCATTGTTCTTATAGGTCTGACCACAAAGCGGTCATTCTTATTAGGATATACAAAGCAAACGACAATTTAGCATCTCTTCTTCTTGCTTGAGGATCAACCTCTTTGACCGGAAAAAGTTTATAAATGTGTACAGTTCATGTCCAGGAAAAAAGGTATTAAAAAAGACTTCAAGAGGGGTAATATAAAATTTAATATACCATATCTATCAATTCATGAATTGTAGCATCCTTCCATGTTTAAATTTATACTTCATCCTTGGGTTCCTTATCTCTCATTGCAAAATCTTCATTGGAATGGTGCCCACCAATCTACAATAAATAGAAAGCATTTAGACAGAACAACCAAATGACAAAAGGAGAGCTACATAATATGATTAGTGTGACACTCATCGAAGTTGGATTCATCACCATGTTTGAGAATATCTACAAAATAACCTGGCTTTCTTTTTTTTACAAACTCGATTCCAAAGACTAGATTCAATACAAATTGTTACATAGTAGCATCATGCAGGAAAAATTACCTCATCTATTTTCCAAATCGTAGAAATGGTCTTCAACCTTCCAAGATTACATATAACATGACTTAACAAAATGGTACAAAATGTTATCAACCTTCTGTGATTGCATATAGCATCACTTAGCAAAATGGCAAAAAATATTTTCAACCTCCTGCATAAAAAACCACTTAAAATTGTAATTAGTAAAAGTTTATAAAAACTGATTTTATACTTCATGTTCAATTAATAACGAGTGATTAATATCTATTTTTACCTAAATTGGTTTCAGCTAAACCTCAGTTGAGGTTTAGGAATCTGCAAGTGGCTTGATTCTATGGGAGACATACTGACTTGCTGATGCACAATGTAAATAAATTTACTAAATCATATTTTGCAAAAACTATCAAATAAAATGCTTTAGTTAAAGCAAATGATTGAACTTACCTCAAGTAAGTTGGAAAAGCTTTTGATACCTCTAGGAGTATCTTCGCAACAAAATGAATCCTATAATACATGCCAATAATTTAGAATTATATAGAATACAAAAAGACATGTGATAGTATCTAAAACACAGTGAATAAATATAATTACTTGAGGTGGCTGAAACATTGGGATATGAGGTCGAAGCTGCAATTGAGGCAATTGAGTACATGAGGCGGGAGACTGCTGAGTGTTTGGACTTGATTGCTTTTTTTTCTTGTGATGTCTCTCAAGGCAACCCCTCTTCCTCGCAGCTGCTTTACCACCACGAGCACGTTTCTCCCGTATTTTTATCCCTGATGCAGGTACCTCAATATTTTGGTCATTGATATCCTTTTCTGCGAGGGTCTCATGCATATTTGCAACCCTATCTTGAAGCTCATTTTGATGAGTTTGCTTCAATTCCTCATCTATTATTTGGGACATAATTTTAGCTTGAATCATTGTTGCCTTATATGCCGCTTCAGATTCAGCACCCTGTGCAGCTATGGCAATCAATATACGTGACAACTCCATGAAGCGTGTTCCCATAGCCTTATGTGGGTCAGTGTCTGAAGTTGAATTCATTATGACCTGAACTTTTGCATCTCTTGACCACCGTCTGATTATGTATTGGGGAGGGAGCATCTTCACACATCTATTATCAAACACTTTCAATGAATGACTACATAGTATTCCTGCAAATTCAAACTTCTTACAACTGCAAACAACTGTGTGATCTTGTAAATCAAATGTGACATTGTGTTGACCATGCTTTCCTACAACTTTGAACTCCATTGTTGTTCCTTTCTCTATATATTCATGAATTTCACAATCTAAGTGATCTTGATACTCACTTAAAAATATTTCAAAAGCAGCTGGGGTATAAATTTTTGCCGCTTGTGCTAACATTTTAGAGAACATGAGTAACCTAGGAGTTCTATCCAACATTTTAAAATCAGCTTGTAACTCTTGAAAACGTCGATCATCTACTAATCTATCAAAATGATGAAGAAACTCCATAGGATTTATTTTAGAATTTACATACCTCCTCAAAATACTGTTCATAGATTCACTGCGCTGTGTGGACTTCATTCCCGCACAAAAATGATGTCGACCATAAGTCATAGCCCATTTTTCCTTCTCACAAAACAACTGAAGCAACCACGGATGATCTTGAACTGTATATTTTTCAATCATCCTATTCCATCCCTCTAAGAACTTCTCCTTTGTTTCAAACTCAAATATGCATTGTTTTAGATCTCTTGCAAATGACTGAAACTTTTCAAAAACATGGCTGAGATGTTTAGCTGCATTCTGATATATATGCCATATACATAAGCGATGATGGGTTTCCGGCATAACAACTCGAATAGCTTTAGCCATTGCTGCACATTGGTCTGTAATGATAGTAACCGGTTTCTTACCAAACATTGCAACAAGATAAGTCTCAAGTAACCAAATAAAAGAATCAGCAGTCTCATCATATAACAAGGCAGCCCCAAATATGGTATTTTGGCGATGATGATTTACACTAGTGAACAATGCACACGGCCAATTTATGTTAGTAGTTCTATACGTGGTATCAAAGCTGATCACATCCCCAAAATTCTCATAGTCTACTATCATCCTCGCATCTGCCCAAAAGATATTAGTTATCAGACTATCTTCATCCAACTGCATTGAGTAGAAGAAAGATGGATTATCCTTTTGTTTTCTTTTGAAGTATTCTAACAAAGCCGCTGCTTCTCCTTTTTCATCACCTTTTGACGCTTAGTACGTAAATAATTTTTCAGATCCACTGCAAGAAACCCTACATTTTGTTGACCACCAGCTTGGCTTGCTTGCAAAGCTATAGAATCTTTAGGTGGAATGCCTACACTTGCCGCTGAATCAGCCAACACAGATTGAGACATACTCATGCGCCTATGTGAATTCAAAAATGGAACCTTTGTTGGGGTCACAACCATGTGATTATGACTTGGCTCAAATTGTACAATTTTATACATGTCATATACAAGCTTGATAACCATCATAGCTAAACAGCCCGTTCTTGTTTCTGGATGAGGATTCTTCACCACTCTATTTCTTTTATCTTTAACTCTTTTGCCTTCTTTTAAACAACAAAATCTTCGCATTCTAATTATGCCATCTTTTTTCCATTTCCATCCTCTTCGAATGCTAAATCCAATTGTTGCACTATAATCATTGTAGAATTTGTAAGCCATCTCCTCTGTTGCAAACTCCATTCCAATATTTGGTACTCTTTCTTCTACTTCATGAAAATCTAATTTCCGACAAGCAGAGTTTACTTGGCTCCCTATTTGAATGTCATTTTGTTCATCACCTTCATTATGCCCATCACATCGAACTCTTGACCCCTCACTTGCCATTACCCTACACAAGTCCATAAAAATATTACGAAGAAAAGAAGGGAATATATTCAAAATTTTGAAACTAAGACATTTTATTAGTGTGTAACAAAATACTATATGGCTATATTGTAGCAATAATGCTCCAATAGTGTAGCAATATTGCTGCAAAGTTGGAGTAATATTGCGCCAACAGTGTAGCAATATTGCTCCAAGGTTGGAGCAATATTGCCCCAATGTTGATGCTATATTGCTTCAAGGTTAGAACAATATTGCTCCAACAGTGGAGCAATATTGCTCTAATGTTGATGCAATATTGCTCCAAGGTTGGAGCAATATTGCTCCAACCCTACAACAATTTTGCTCCAAGACATATAAATTAAAGGCATCAAAATCATTAAATATTTCAGGTTGGAGCAATATTGCTCCAATGTTGATGCAATATTGCTCCAAGTTGGAACAATATTGCTCCAAGTTGGAACAATATTGCTCCAACCTTGGAGCAATATTGCTCCAAGGTTGATGCAATATTGCTCCAAGTTGAATCAATATTGCTCCAACCCTACAACAATATTGCTGCAAGGCTTATATAAATTGAAGGCATTAAAATAATCGAACATTAAAGGCATCAAAATCATTGGAAAAAATTAAAGGCATCAAAATCATTGAACATTTCATGTTGGAGCAATATTGCTCCAATGTTAGAGCAATATTGCTCCAATGTTGATGCAATATTGCTCCAAGTTGGAACAATATTGCTCCAACCCAACAGCAATATTGCTCCAAGGCTTATATAAATTGAAGGCATCAAAATAATCGAACATTAAAGGCATCAAAATCATCGGTAAGCAATTAAATGCATCAAAATCATCGGTAAACAATTAAATGCATCAAAATCATTTAACATTTCAGGTTGGAGCAATATTGCTCCAATGTTGATGCAATATTGCTCCAAGTTGGAACAACATTGCTCCAAGGTTCATCAGTAGATAGGCAACAAAAAAATCCAAAGTGGAAAAGATACTATTTTTCCTGGAAAAAGAAAAACGGAGAAGAGGCTCTAGACAACATAATTTTGATTTGCAGGAGACGAAAAGGCCTCACTTTGGCGATCTAGGAATTCATATTCAAAAATAAAAATAAACAGAGAGCATATGCAGTTTCATCAGTAGATAGGCAACACAAAAATCCAAAGTGGAAAAGATACTATTTTTCCTGGAAAAAGAAAAACGGAGAAGAGGCTCTGGACAACATAATTTTGATTTGCAGGAGACGAAAAGGCCTCACTTTGGCGATCAAGGAATTCAGATTCAAAAATAAAAATAAACACAGAGCATATGCAATTTCATCAGTAGATAGGCAACAAAAAATTCTAAGTGGAAAATATACAATTTTTCCTGGAAAAAGCAAAACGGAGAAGAGGCTCTGGACAACATAATTTTGATTTGCAGGAGACGAAAAGGCCTCACTTTGGCGATCTAGGAATTCAGATTCAAAAATAAAAATAAACACAGAGCATATGCAGTTTCATCAGTAGATAGGCAACAAAAAATTTCAAGTGGAAAATATACAATTTTTCCTGGAAAAAGCAAAATGGAGATGAGGCTATGGACAACATAATTTTGATTTGGAGGAGACGAAAAGGCCTCACTTTGGCGATCTAGGAATTCAGATTCAAAAATAAAAATAAACACAGAGCATATGCAGTTTCTTCTCTCCGACATATAGAAGCGTGGTAAGCTGAAAGAAAGCTGATCAAAATATGCAAACAAACAAAATGCAGGTGTAGAGAAATGTAGTAAAAAGCAAAAAATCCAGTTTTCTATTTTTTAAAGAAGCTGGGATGGAGTAGTGACGGAAGCTTGCAGTAAACACAATGTGGTCAAAACCCAAAAATTATATGTGAAAGAAAATGGAACATAAAGTCACTTGGGCGCGCAGTAAACACAATGCAAAAGTTGTTCATGAAAGAAAATGGAATAGAAAAATAATCAAAGTTCCTTTTTTTCCATTGGAATGATGGATAGAGACAAAATAAAAAATACACACGCACATCTGCAAATGAAGTTCGTTTGTTGTACCTCAACGATATGAAGTTTCGACCGTCGAACAGGAATCAGAAATCAGGAGCGAGCACCAACAGAAAGACGGTTCATTGATTTTTTTGCCTGAGAACCCTTCTCCGGCATCGATCACCGCTTCTTTGGTCACCGGGTGGGAGCGGGAGCACTAGGATGGGTGAGTTGCAGAGCGCTCTTCTGATCGCCGGGGTGGGTGGGAGCGGGAGTTCTGAAAGTGGGTTCCTTGAAGAACACTCCACTCTTCTCTGGCGTCGATCGGTGCTTCTCTGGTCACCAGGTGGGAGCGGGAGCACTGGGACGGAGTGAGTTGCAGAGTGCTCCAAGGATCACCGGGGCAGATCAAAGCGGGAATTCTGGGTTCCGTGAAATGCACTCCACTGGCCTGGACTGGCTCTGATCTAATTAATACCTTTGCCCGGTCGTCCTGTTCAGGAAACCATCGGTCACCCAGGTCACCGAGTAACCCGGTATCCTGCTCCCACTTGATGACATGGTTTCACCTGATTGGGCACTCCCACCCACCCCGGTGGGAGTGCATCACAGCCGATCCGAAGCGGGATGAGGCTATCATATAACTCTCTGTGTGTGAGATGCAAGCTTTCTATGAGGGCATTCGCCAAAAAACTTACTTTAGAATATTGAAATTGGAAATCAAACCTTTGTTGAAGAGAGACTACTCAATCTCAATTCTCTTACGTGCGCTTCTTAATCGAATTTCACTACTGAAGCATAAGAAGTTGAGAAATTTACTTATACACCTTCTGTTCATTGAATTCGGTATGAAAGTGAGTGCAAGTCTTGTGTGAAGCTACATTGTCGATGTGAGGCTTAAAGAATTGGCGGTGCTTAGAGCGATTGACAAAGAAGTTTGTGATGAAGGTTTACTTGGAAAGCATTTGAAGCCATTTTAGAGCCCTTGGTCTACACCAGAGATGGTGCAAGGCTAATCTATTAGAGTTTGTGTTCGTGCAAGGCTAATCTATTTGAGTTTTTGAGTGAGTTAACCGAAAGTAAGTCATTAACTGAAACATCTGAATTCCCAATTTGCCGTAGTGCAACGATTGACATGGACTAGGTCTCTTGGTTTTCTCCTCACAGTTTACATTTTTTTTTTTGTGTGATTTTTTTTTAGAAGTGGCAAAGGGCCGCCCCAGCCTAGGCCTTTTGGAGGCCGCATGTGGGCCAAGCCATTTTTTTAAAATTGGCCATAAGACCTAATGCCCATTAGGTTGACCTTAGGCCTTTGAGGCTCGCATGTGGGCCAAGCCAAATTTTTTTTCATTGGCCATAAGAACTAATGCCCATTAGGTCGTAAGGAAGCCGATAAGACATGAACCATGCCCAAATAGCCCAAAGACTAACAGGCCGGGCCTCGACCCCAGGCCTTTAAATCTTGAGCCAGTCACGGAATCACGGCCTGACCGGTTTATGGGGCCGGGCCGGGACCTTTCCACTTTCTAATTTTATTTTTAGTTTAAATTCCATTGCGCTCGATAATTTGATTAGGTAATTAGTGTAATCAATCCTTCACACCTAAAACTGGATATTCACATACGTCATCACCAAAAAATTTCACACAACATGCAAAGAGCTATTGTAGTCTTCTGGAAGGCAGTGTGAACTGGCCATTTTGACAGTGTGAACCTTTCTGGGAAAAAAATGGGGAAGAAAGGTTGCACATCAACAACTGAAAGCAGAGCAAGTGCTACCACGAGACGACCCAAATTCAGGAGGAATCATAAAATTGGATAAAAAGAGAAATTTAATCATAACATACAATACAGCACGTCTTGTGTTGAGTTGGTTTGGTTCCTTGTTTCAATGCAAGAGAACCTTGTAATCCACAAGAAGAAGTCAGTTGTCAGAGGGTCCGCTTGTCTCAGCTGGGGGAGTTTGGCTGCAGAGCACTTCCATTTTAGCTTCAGATGACGATCGGTTACCACTGTCAACACTCCGGACGCCCTCTATCACCTTCACCAACTCTGCAATCTTTGGTCTTTGCTCCGGCATTCTCACCACACATGACAAAGCTATCTGAAGCATCTCCACCAGTTCCTCCTCAATATTTGGGTACCTCATCAGCTCGACATCAAACACTTCAGCTGTCCATTCTTCTCGCACCACTGACTGCACCCAGCGCACCAAATGCACTACTTCATCACCAGCAGTGGACTGCACGGGGGACTTCCCAGTGAGGAGTTCAAGCAGGAGTACTCCAACGCTGTAGACGTCTGAAGCCTGAGATGCTTTCCGGGTGTCAACCACCTCTGGGGCTCGGTACCCAGCTAGCCGAGCAAATGGGGCAGGGCTGTTCACTAAGGTTGTCAGCCCAAGATCAGCGACACAGCCATACAGCTCCGAGTTGAGGAAGATGTTGGAGGACTTTATGTTGCCATGAACCAGCTTTCCAGAGTTCTCTGCATGTATGCGAGCTACACCTCTAGCTGTTCCCAGAGCAATTTTCATTCTCGAGTTCCAATCAAGGGGGATTCTGTCTTCGTCTCTTTTGCCTGGTGGAATGACAAACAGAATATTTAACCGGTCAAGAAGTTAAAGCAAGATCTTTTACAAAATAAAAATGCTTGAAATTCCATAATCAAATAAAGTTTGAAGGGTTATCATCACATAAAAATAGTTGACAATGATTTTCTATAGTTGCATGTAATAAAATTAACAATTTATATAAAAATTGTTAATTACTATCCTAATCAGAATTACAATTAATTGCATTAATAATTAGTAATATACCCTCCGTCATACTAGTAATAATTAGTAGTATACCCTCAGTCCTATATTAATAGTTATATTTAAAAAAAAAAATTATAAAAGGCTGAAACTCACATTTTAGAAGGAAAAATAAGCTCATAACACTCTTTTTTAGTACCCAACTTCTTCAATTGAGCAAAATGATGCTATTAATATGGAACAAATTATATTACTAAATGAAGCTATTAATTTAAGTCGAAGGGAATATATTAATAGTTATATTTGGTTTTTAAAAATAAATAAATATTAATTTATTTTAAAAAAATTAAATATAGTTATTAATTTGAGACGTTGAAAATAGTATCATATTTAACACAAATGCTTACATTTACATTAAAAAAATATGCATTCTCTATTTAAACAGTCCCTAAAACTAACTGCCGGAAATTATATCTCCGGTGGACACTGTCCATGCCAGAGGAGGAGACGAGGAGATTGAAGGCAGGATACGATGCTCTAAGGCACTTTAATTATAAAATTTCTAAAGAATGTGGCTACATGCACACAGTTAACGGTAAGATTTTATTTAGGAAATTCAAAGCCACAAACCTGATTGAAGAACTGAAAAGGAAATGAATCGGAGAAGGCAAAGGCATACCATGCAACAAAGAATACACGCTCCCTTGGCTGTAATAGTCGTAGATCATGAGCTTCTCGTCTTTGGAGAAGTAATACGCCCTGAGCTCCACCACATTCTCATGCCTAATCCGGCCGACCGTCTCCATTTGCTGCTCAAAGTCCCTCTTCCCTGCACCCACCTCCTTCAGCCTCTTCACCACCACCGGCGACCCGTCCTCTAGAATCGCCTTGTAGGCCGTCCCGTACGTCCCCTTCCCGAGAACCTCCGCCGAAGCTATCAGCAAATCCTCCAGATCAAATGCATAGCGGCAGCCCTCGAAGAAGACGATCCTGTTGCCGTTATCTCTGCTTCCACCCACCATCTTCTCCGGCGACCCACCTCCCTTGGTACCAAATTTACCCGAGACGCCATTGAAGCCATTTCTCCTTCTAGAGTAGAAAACGAGTAGCAGAAGAGATAACATTACAAACACCAACACGCAGCTGCCGACAAGAATGCTTATCATTGCAGACTCCCCCAGTTTAGGCCTCTGGCTTCTTCTGGGCTTTACAGCCGGAGATGGGAAGGGGGGAAGGAAGGGCGGAAGGGAAAGCGGCGGGATTATGATGGAGAGATTGTTACCGGCGAAAGACGAAAATGGGTATTTCTGGAGTGGCCGTGGAACCCTGCCTGTGAGCTTGTTGTTGGCCAAATCCAGCTGCTGCAAGTTGGGCAGATTAAAATCGGGGATTTTGCCGGAGAAGGAGTTGTTGGAGAGGTTTAGCGCCACCAGCTGGGTCAGATTCGAGAGCGATAAGGGGAGGCTGCCATTGAAGCGGTTGAAGGAAAGGTCGAGGACTGTGAGATTCCTGCAGAGTGAGAGGTTGGAGGGGAGCGGGCCAGAGAAGTTGTTGGACTGGAGGTGGAGCCTGGCTAGGGTCCTGATGGCGGTGAGCTCGGCGGGGAAGGGGCCGGTGAGGCCGTTCTTGCGGAGGCTGAGGGCCTGGAGCGCCGAGAGGCGGCTGAGTGTGTTGGGCGGGACGGGCCCGTTGAAACCCACGCCGGGGAGGCGAACGCCGATGATGCGGCGTCGATCTGGGCTGCAAGTGATACCGACCCAGTCGCTGCAGGCACTGGTGTTGGCGGTCCAGTTGAGGGTCCGGCCGTGGGGCAGGCGCTGAACGAAGTCGAGCAGAGCGCTCTTGTCCTCGACGGGTTCAGAGCAGGACCGAGGGAAAAGCAGCCCAAGAACGAAAATGGCAGCGAAGGCAAGGGAAATGACGCCCATTTTACTGCAGAGACGAAGGGAAGAGAAATCGCACCGGGTTGGTCGAGATCGGGCAATGTAGTACTGAATGACGAGACCCCAGATCTCAAAACATCAGTATGGACATAAAAATCACACTTTTCCGCGGAGATGGAGGATTTGATTTAAAGAAGAAATTTTGCAGGCTTTAAAGTGGGTAGTTAGTCAAAGGAAGAGGCTTCGGTTCCCTCCAAAACCTGGAACAGAGAGGGAACCCACTTTTGCTTTTCTGGGCCTTTTCCTTTCTTGTGCCAGAGCTAGTAGTTCCTTCTGTGGCAGAGGGGTTCTGCAGTACCCAGAACTGCAGGAGGCTCAACGAAGAAGGAATTCCAGTTTCAGAAACAGGGCAGGAAGCTTGTCGTGCAAAAATGAAGCAATGATGTTGACGCCCGGAAGAAGCAGACTTGAGGAACAGACAGATTAAAATTTAAAAGGTAGGAACTTCCAAAAAAACCCAGAGGCTGCTGCTTTTGCTAATCTCTCTTAAGAAAAGAAATTGACTTACTCTTGCTTCTGCACCATTTATTGAGCTTCGGAAGGAATAAAGAAAAACTCAAGCATCAAGTGACAAGAGCAGAAGCTTCATGACTTAATTCAATGAAAAAATGTATCTAGAAAGGTGGAAAATGAAGGGAGAAAATTAGGAAGGAAGGCAGCTCACAATGATTTCTCCCTTGAACGAAAGTTTGCTTGCAAGAGCAGCATCTCCAGCTCTGCAAAAATACAATCATATTCCACTTCCAAAAGGCTACCAACATAAAGAAGAAGAAGAAGATGAATAATAAAAAAAGAAGGGAGAAACTGGTGTTTGATGTGGAAGAAAAAAGAGAAATGATTTGGGCATCCCGCCAATGAGAAGCGGCCTCATAGTAACCGTGTTTGGCGGCAGCTTCCTTTTGGCGGGGCGGGGAGGTCACGTGAAGCTGAAGCAATTAAACAGCAAAACACCAGGCTCAGTTGTTTGAACTTTGAACCTTGACGGTGCAGGTCTGAGACAAGAGGAGTGCAATGCCGGGAATCAATGGCTGAGGACAAGGTGATCCAGCGGGCATGTTGGGAGCCATCTACTTGTCTGGCAGTTTTGGGTAATCCATAAAATAAACACACTATTGCCCTCCGGTACGTTGATGAACAGGAAGTACTTTCTGTTTTCATTGAGTCTGTACAAACCAATCGCCATTTGGATCCAGGACTGACCCATCTAGAAATTGACCTTCTTTTCGTGTGGGTAATATAGCTGAGAATCATAACAATATTATTTCTAATTTAAGAGAGTATTTAGGTACTAAATTAATTTAGTAGTAGCGAATTAATTTAGTAATAAATTAAATTAAAAAATTTATAGTTAAAATTAAATTATATTTGTTAAGAGAACTTGTTAGAGTAAATTCAGATATCGCGTTAAACTTAATTTTAAAATTTTAAATTAATATAATTTTCTCTCTTGAACTCAGATATGTACGTTTTTTATACTATTATGCTTCTAAATTCAAGCTTTATCAAATAAGATCCTAAAAGGGTAGGCAATTTTAAAATTTTAAAGTGGGCCCTACCTATATTGCATATTTGTCGAGGCTTAAATCAATATGAATAATAACCACTGAAAAATATAAAATCTGTAATTTTAAAAACAGTAATTAGGAGACTGAATCGACATGAGGTGATTCAATGATTCAAGCCAATTCAGGTTTGAAACAGCTTGAATCTAACTTTAATACTGAATTTTTAATTCAACGCAGCTTATGTACACAAACAAGATTCTAAAAATTTAGTACTGAATCAACACTGAATCGACTAAATCTTCTCACGATTTAGTACCCCAATAGCCCCTAAGTATATCAGGTAAATTTTATCGAACTTGAAAAAAAGACAAAAATCAAATGTTACTCCAACATGGAAAACCTCCTGGATTCAAAGAGAAAAACAGTGTAAAATCTTGAGTCACACAAGTCATATCATAGATAATTTTTTGAATTAATCTTTAAGAATTTTTTACATTTATCATATCATAGTTACATATATTTTTTATAATAATAATAATATATGTAACTATTTTACTATGAAAAATGCTTAAGTAACGTTGAAAAATGTACGTGAAAAGTCTACTTCATCTTCCCATCACCATTGATAAGTGGGACCTAATCACCATTGATGAGTGGGACCTATTTTGTGGGTCCCATTCATCAATGGTGATGGGAAGATGAAGTAGACTTTTCATCATCAATGGTGATGGGAAGATGAAGTAGACTTTTCACGTACATTTTTTAACATCACGTAAGCAAGCCCCACTCATCAATGGTGTTGCAAAGATGAAGTAGACTTTTCACGTACATTTTTTAATGTCATGTTAGCATTACTCTTTTACTATTTATCAAATATGTACACCAAATTCATACGATCGATGTAGCTTATTTTTGTTGGACACTAAAAGTGAATCTCACATAGCCCATTTTTTCATTGTTCTAAGGGTGACCCGCACTCTCAAGGAAGTATGAGTTTATTGTATAGAATTAGGGTGACATTATAATTCATTTTACATAGTTGCTACAAGTTATTGGATGTTTAAGCAACATGACCTTACTTTTCATGTTGTATTATTTTTAACTTTGTTATGTTATATCTTGTGCTTATTAACCTTAAATTTGTGTTTTTAGTATAGTTGGAAAGCCCTCAACAAGTTCTATGGATGAGTTCTATCAAAATAGTCTTATATAAGTATGTTTTCTTAAAAAAAATTTGTGGGTACCACATAGATGACATACTTCACAATAATAGATTTATGTATATTTTTTATATTAATTATATTTTTTTATTATAATTATTTGTAATGTCTTTGATTTTCTTTTACAATTTTTGATGGCCTTTTTATTATTTTTTTAGCTTATTTTTCAATGAGAAAATTTAATGCTATGATAAATTTAATTTTTTCCATATTTCACCCTTTATTCATAACCATAGAGTTGGGTGTGCGGGGTTTAGTTGCAGGCCATGAGCCTCAATGCGTCACAAGCGCTTTTGGCACAAAAAAAGACAAAAGAAAAATCAGAAAGAAAATAGAAAATTTTAAAAAATAAAATTAAAAAAGAAATAAAAGCTTCAAGCATGGGCAAGTTGTTCCGAAAGTGTCCAAAAATTGCCTCCACCCTTTCTCTCTCGTTTCACTGTCTGACATGCACGGTGCTAGCCGCCAACCTCCGATCAGCCTTTGCTGGCCAGTTTTGGCCTAGCCACGACAAGGCCATCGCCCCCGGCATAGCACCACCAGGTCCCTCCCCCCTCTACTCTCCGCCAGCATCTCAGATTCCCCCTCCTCTATGTTGCCTATCCTATGTGCTGCCATATCTCTGGCCGCACACAAGACTCAGCTCCACCCGGCCTCCATGGCCATGGCGATGCTAGCCATAGAAGTCCCCGTCACCTTTCCATTCTCCCTCACGTCTACCTCATCTCCCCTATTTTTTTTTCACGGTGTGTTTTGGGCCATTGGAGGGTTGTCGTTGTTGTTTGCCACTGTCCTCCATCTGACCCAGCTCCACCCGGCCATTGGGGCCACAATGGACCAAGGCTATCACCAACCTCCCTGCTTCTCCCCTCTGCCCCAAGCTCCTCTATTTTCTTTTTTAGCCTAACCAACCCAACTCCTGTATTTTTCTTTTTTGGCCGCCACTGTGGTTGGGGAAGGGTTGGCCGAAGCTCGCTCAACTTCAAACTGGACCGATGATGATGACAAGGTCACTCCGGATAGGGGTGCTAACAAGCCAAGTAAGGCGAGTTTTAGGCTGATTCGGCTTGAGGTTGAAATTTCAACTTCGAGTTCAAGTCGAGCTCGAGTCAATTTGTTTTGTCTTGCAAGCTGGTTTGATTTTGTAATCATTATTTATAATATTATTATATAATATATTATTTTAGTAAAGAGATGTAAACATTGTGACTCCTAATACATCAATTTATACCATGCTCATATTTAGGGTATGGATTAAAAAATCATATAAACTAATATTAGTTTATTTTAATTTTCTAATCCCACACTAATATGTATGTTTTAATTAGTTTGAATTTATAGAAGTAAAAAATGTTATATTTCTCATGTGATATGTTTTACTTATATTATACATGAAATAGTGAAAAATTATACATATTATGAAAGAAGTTGAAATGAGGAAGACATGAAATCTACATATAAATAATAGTTTTTCTCGAGCTTTGAGTCAAGTCAAAAGGACATTGCTATGACTAAGCTTGGCTTGACTAATTTCGAGTTCAAGCTTGAACTTGAGTTGAGTCGAGCTTAAGAGCTTGCTTTAGCACCCTTAGCTCTGGCCTAGCTCCGTTGTCCCCCTAGCTCGGTTCTGCCTCATTGATACTTCCGCCCCCTGTTTGTTTCATTTTTCTGCCCTCCACACCATTGAGTCACCATATCCATTGTTTCTGTCATCACCACTGGCTAGTAAACTTTGGGCCAAGCGATGGCAAAATGTCACCTATTTCTGGCCCCTCTTTGTTGTTCGGCTCATCTATACATTGATCCCCTTCTTGCACATTTTTTGTTGGACTACCTCAAACTAGAATTTGTTTGGTTTGCCTTTACCCAGAGATAGTGGGGGTTACTCCATCAGCCTTGGCACAGTACAACCCTGCGACCTTCTCTCCACCTGGGCTCAACTCTGAGACACCCTTTTGCCCTCTGTTGTACTAGATATACAGCTGCCCGCACCAATTATTTTGGTTGTGGGTGGCGATACAGAATTTTGTCGCCTCCACCGGCCACCACCTCCTGGCCTTAGTTCTGTTGCCCTTGTGGGCTTTGGGTTGCTTCCAGACCCACTAATAGCCCACTTCCCTTCTTTTTAGCCCTTTGGCCACATGTGCATGTGGCCAAGCGTACATTTTAGGGTTTAGGCATCACTTTTTTGCAACTTGGCGGTCGAATGGCTCCGTCATTGACTTGATTTGACCATTAGAGCCCTCCTCCACCCCTCCTCTATCCACAAGCACATACACATTCCCTTCGCCCCTCTTGTGGACCACAGACCACCCTCTCTCCATCCATGATCTCAACATCTAAATTGTAAGTCTTACAATTTAAAACATGAATAAAGCAATATAATCTACATGCATCAAAATTTTAAACATGGCATAAATCTCATAAAACCACCACAACATGCTTCAAAATACACCACACACATGGAATCAAATGAAGAATATGCATTTCAACCATCATATGGTTACAAGGTTGGCAATTCAACATTTTTCTTCCCTTAACTAAGACAAGGTCTCTAGTGTTCCGTCCCTTTATCTGTTTTCCTTATTCTTTGACGTGCCCCAAGTCTCTCCCTTTGACTTGGAGTTAATTTCCGAAGAGATCAGGGTTATAGGGGGTCAACGGGTATTTAAAGGGGAGTAAGGTAACTGATTTTGGTGTGTAACTTTGTGTATAACCCACATGTAATTGTTTTCTCTTATTGGTTTCCAACCCTATCAGCACAATTGCTCCTATTTACCAACATGTCCAGTGGTTTAACCAATGAATTTGAAGAACTAGTGGTGTGAATATTGATGCATCATTTTTTGCCAATAATATATTCTAGGTTTTTTTGGCACACTCACCGATGTATCAATATCCACAAACAGAAGAACAAATGTTATCCTTGACACTGAAACTGATGTATCAATATCTATTGACATAAACTCGGTGACCTCATTAATGTGACAATTGACGTGCCAGTGTCGACATCAATGACACTAAAGGTTTTTATTTTAAAAATAAAAAAATACTTCGATCTAAATACATAAAATACCTCATAAATTTACATTGTCACATAAATTATTAACGAGGAACTTTTAATATATTTTGCTTGCTATGAGTGTTCCACTTCAACAAAGTCCTAACATGAGTTCATGTACCCTTATTTTCACACCCAAGGTTTGTATAAACAATATTCAAAATTCTATTTTTTTTTGCAATATGTTAACTATATTTTTGAACTTATAAATTCGAAGACATGTTAAAATTTGTCAAAGAAGAAGTATTTTTTTGAAAGCAATAAATCTCATTCAAAGAAAATCAATACCATAGGTGTGAGATTCCACATTAAAATATAAGTGTCATGACCATAATCTTTCAATACAAACTACATAAATACTATCTCATGCTTGCAATGAATACAGGTATAGCAACATTCCAAAATATAACATAGTCCCCAATTCTTACAAAGCTCTCAATCCCCAAGCCTAGGTAATGTGTGCACTGGGACCAACTGATGTTCCTACCTGATCTGAGAAAGGTAAGCAAAAGGAAAAATGGGTATTTTCATATTCAGTAAGAGAAATACATCTACATGTAGTCAATAAGCAAGAGAATTTCAAGAGGTTAGCATAATGGTTTTCAAAACAAATGAAAGAACCCACATGACTATTTAAACTAATAGGTGGACCTCAAGATGAAACAAATGATTTCATATAATTCTCATAAATATCAACAATCGGTACCACTCTACCATCATGGAATCAATACGCCAATGTGATAGATTCAATAATCCACTTATAGATGTTTATGCCAAGTATCATTCCACCATCATGAAATCAGTACTACAATATCACAGATTGAGTTGTGTCTCATAACACAAACTCTACATAAGTTGTCATAAGGGCTTTGCCTAAACCTTTGGAGAGTTCCTACATGCCATGGATTTTTTTGATGGCGAGGCCCCAATACTCATGGCACACTAGATCAAATAGGTAAAAGCATGTCCATGATACTACTTACCCCAATATGCAATACCCTCAATAGGGAATGGTCATACAATGCTCTTACAAATACCTTCAATAGGGTGAGACACCACGACCTGCACTATCATCCATAGAAAGACCTTATATCATCTATACCAACCTTTGGCATATGGACTACACCCTCATTAGGGTGAGGCACAAGGCCTAACAAATGTCCAGGTATGGACCTCACTACACCCTTAATAGGATTTGTCCACCCCTCCCAACCCGGATCAACCGCCTATGCCCCCTCCACTCCTCTCCTCTACCCAGTTCTATCTCTGCCTTAATGTTCTTCTATTTTTTCGCCTGATCAGACGTTTTGAGTGCGTCTCTGGCCGTTGACACCGATGAACTGCAAACCATTTGGCCATCGTGGGCTCTGCACCAGCTTCACAATAGCGAGGGCTAGCCTCACTTGGCTTGATTACGCCTCCACCAAGAATGGGCCGCTTGCCCCTTGCCCTATTCCGTGCTATATGCACAGCCGCCCACACCATTAGTTTTGGTTATGGGTAGCGATTGGAAGTGTTGTTGTCTCCATTGGCCACCACTATGGCCTTAGCCGTATTGCCCTTTTTGGGCCTTGGGCCACCACAGTCTAGCCCTCTTCCCCTCCCCTTTGGCCACGCGTGCAAGTGGCCATGCATGCATTTAGGGTTTAGGTGTCGCTTATGTGCTGCCTGACCATAGGATGGCTATGTCATCGATTGAGTTGACCACTAGAGCCCTCCACCTCTCCTTTGTCCTTTAGCATCACCCCACTAATCATTGTTGGGTGTTGTCTATGGTTGATTTCGACGTCCTGCGGCTGACTGAGTTCTTCTCAACCGTCAGCCGACCTTCAGTGAATACACCTCGACTTCCGATCACACCGGCCACTTGTTGGCACGACCTTTCTCCTGGCCACCCTTAGGTGTTGCCGTAGATCACAAATTTTATCGCGTTGATTTGTGTCACCTTGTTTTGCCGTGAGTACTTCCTGCTCTTCCTAAACCCTCGAGACAACAACTCTTTCAACTTAAAATTGCTTTTGGCCTCCAACTCCGTTGTTGATGCCGCCACCATCGTGTGCTCAACATCAAACGTCATGGATTACGTGGTAGGGGAGCTTTGAACTCTTAATTTTATTATAGTATGCTTTGAATGTGTAGCAACATGTTAGGATTGCATGATTCAATGCTTTGGATGCTTAATAATAATCCGTTTATATAATGTAAGAGGATAAAGTATACCATGTTGAAATGCATATGACTTGTATGTGAGTTGTAAGTATGTGTGTGCTAGTGATGACTAGCAAGTATATTGGTAAACTATATATGTGGAATATGCGTGTGCTAGTAAGACTAACGAGTATGTTTGTGAGCTATGTATGTGGAATATGTGTGTGCTAGTGATGGCTAGCGAGTATGTTGGTAAGCTATGTATGAAATTATATGTTATATGTATGGGTGATGGACATACATATGTATGATGGCTATACGCTTGTGTGATGGATATGTGTATGTGTGTGGGGGTAGAAGTAAGGGTGATGGACAATAAGAGGTTATAGAGGGTTTGGTAAGGAGTTAGATGTTGATGTGCAAGTGTATGAAGGAAGATGACATATATAAGTTTGATGAGTGAGGATTGAAGTAGATTGGTGTGGTTTGGACTAGAGCATATGTTAGGGGATTGTCAAACAGTAAGTGTTACATAATTGTACAAGCATAACGTACATATTATGAAGTGAAAAGTAAGCATAATAAGTGAGGTATAAGTAAGATGTTGATAATTGGGGTTCTGAGGAGTTCAATTTGATGACTTTCGCGTAAGATGTTTTGGTCATAAAGTGGATGATAGAGATTGTATGAATACATAATATTTTGATGTATAATGAGTTATTTGTGAGTTGGATGGGTTATGTCACGCCCCGGCCATGCTCGACCCGAGCTGAACCCGCTCCAGGGGCCGGTCAAGCGCACGGGGGCGACGAGGAGAAAATTGAGAAACGGTTTAGCGGAAGACTTAGCCCTAACTACGGGCGACTTAACAGAATTACGGAGTACGCACATTCCACTTTGAGCAAGAGTAAATAAGTAGAAAAGAAAGAGAGTTACTTAACACAAAGTAATCAACTAGTCTCAAACCCACATACTTAGTCAACCATAGCCCACCCTGTCTCAAAATAGGTCTTAAGCAACACAACTTTATAAAGTGACATAAATCCAACAGAGAACCCTACACAAAGGTTCTAAACATAAAGCATAAACTAAAGAAAATAAGTCACATAAGAGTCTCCACAATCACATCCAAGTCATCTCCGATCTTTCCTCAAAGAGGAGATCCTGTCCGTCTGCGTGTCACACCACACAGCCCCAAAGCAAAAACACAAGAAAGAGGGGTGAGTTTAACAAACTCAGCAATGGTTTTTTTTAATATAACTATCATCATCAGAAATACGATAGCATAGCAATAAAATTATTCAGATCTAAGATTGACTAGATGTATCATTTTCTGATCACACAGACACATCACCTAAACCTGCATCATAGTGTATAATCCACATAGTGTCATTCACATCATATCAACCTGCATGAGATGTATTTCTAACATACATACCAAATCATGCCTCAACATCATATCAACCTGCATGACATGTATCTCTAACATACATATCCAATCATGCTTCAAACATCATATCAACCTGCATGAAATGTATCTCTAACATACATATCCCATCATGCATCACAACATAACAACCTACATGAAATGTATCTCTAACATACATATCCCATCATGCATCACATCATAACAACCTGCATGAATTGTATCTCTAACATACATATCCTATCATGCATCACATCATATTCACCTGCATGAACTGTATCTCTAACATACATGTCATATCATGCATTACATCATGTCAACCTCCATCAAGGAGTAATTACAATTTAGTGTCACACAGACCGGAACACAGACAAGGCCACGAAAGCATGTCATTCTCCAAAATTCTACACAAGAATTCAAGAAAATTCGGGGTTGTCAATCCCTAAAACTGCTCGCCCTAGACGATCCTAGCTAAGGATGTCCCATTCTCACACAAAGAATCTAGAGTAGGAGTGTTCGCCCAGGGACATCTCCTGCGGAGGGGAGAGCCCGAGTTCCCACACAGGGAACCCTGGAATACGTGGTAGTGGGTGCACGTGGCATACCACACTGGATTCTCAGGGTCCAGATGACACTCATAATAACAATTTCACATCCGCAAGATAAGTATACAACTCGTCCCCACATAATTCCATTTCTTTAGACTCAACCCGGGGAGTGCACTCATTCCACACAGGAACTCAAATCAAAACATGTCCTTTCAGACCAATCAAGTTTCGAATAAGCCACGACCGATCAATCTGGCACATAATTTCCCACATTGCATCCAATCGGTCAAATTCGATTAGCCTCAATAAAGCCTCAATTAGAAATCCATTTCATGATGCATGCAGCATGGTACATACGTGGGCAAGGCATACATGAATCTTAATTCATGATAAGTGCTCTCATTAGCCCCTAATGCATCATTCATAATCATAATATCAAGCTTCAACATCATCATTAAACCCCACATGTGTGTGTACCTAGTAGAAGCACTTCACACAATGCATATCAACATGCTTGAAATTATCTCACTACCACACTACACATGTGAATTAACATCTAAACATGAATTCCAGCAGAAATCATAGAAGAAGAATCATTGAAATCATAACTCAAATCAAAGCTCAACCACAAAGGCTAAACACATATAAGATCATTCACTTCATCTTTAAGCCATGACATTCACTAACATCCACACATCAATTAACCACATCCTATCATGACAAATCAGTCCATTAGTAGGCTGTAGTTCTACTGAAAATATACTTAACCATAGAGAATCAACCATTCATAACTTCAAGATGACAATTCCAACATCATACCACAAACCATAAGTCATTCCACAAATCTCTAACAGGGGGTTAGTCAATTAGGATTTGAAATACTGGATTTAAAATATGAGATTTTAGAATATAATCCAAATTCTTGGATTTGAACTACCAAAATTTAAAATATTTGGATGCCCAAATCTTGTATTACTAGAATCCCGGGATTTGCATTGTTGATTTCAAAATAATTAACTCCTAAAAAAAATTTTATCTACAATTTTAAAATTTGACTAATCCATAATTTGGAGGGTGAGATGAGACGTTACCTAGCCACGATGGTTTATCTGGCAAGGATGGTGGCCTCCGCCAAGCTCCAGTCGCTGCATGAAAATGGCAACCTCCTCCAAGCCATGGAAGGCAGTATCGATCATGGAAGGCCGTATTGGCCGATACAGGTGCATATCAGCCGATACGGGTGCATATTAGCCGATACCAATACAGAACGAGGGCGATATGCCCCCCACTGTAATTATCGATACGTAATGGCTGTATCGACCATACCATATCGATACGGCCGATACGTATTGATACCGTATTTTAAAAATAATTTTTTATTTAAAAAATTATTTTTTAATTTAAAAAATTAATTTTTTTATAGTCATCAATACTCTCATCCGTATCGATACAGCCTTCCATGGTATCGTAATGGATGATAGTATCGACAATCACAGATACGGGTACGCATCGATAATACGCTTTGTACTCGCCAAAACGGTCGTAAACCCTTTGATATACATAAAAAAATATTATAACTAATAATATATCATTATAATACTTCATTTTAGAAGGTTGTATAAACTGATACGAGTGCTCTAAAATTATTTTATTTTAGAACCATATACTTTATTCCCTCTGTCCTCTACAAACTATTATTCCCTCCGCCCCATATTAAGTGTTCTAAAATTAATTTATTTTAAAATTAAATAAGATATTTAATGAGTTATATGAATATTATTGAGAAACTCATACGGTAGATGTTTAAGTAAATGCATAATTGTGGAGCACTATATTTTTAAAAAAATTATGTAAACTATATAGACCCACTTATATTGATATCATATAATTTTTTTAAAAATATTTTTAATATAATAAAAACATAGTCATTAGAAGAGGTTGGAATGGAATTATATTTTTGTTTTTAAGAAAAAAAATTATTTTTTTAAAAAATAAAAAAATTATTTATTTTTTAAATAAGAAAATATATTAAAATATTAGAGTATCGATACGTATCGACCGTATCGATATCGTATGCCAGATATAGCCGGTACATATAGATGATACGTGTGGGGGGCGTATCGCCCCCTGTACTGTATTGGTATCGACCTCTAGTGCATGTCAACCTTCATTTTCTAGTGCATGTCGGCCTCCCTTTTCCAGTGCTTCTGTCATTTTACAATACCACCTCTAGAGGTGGTGTTGTAAAATCTCACTTTTATGTTATAAGTTTCCAGCAAAATCCCTCTCAAATCACAATCCTAAGATTTTTAACTAACGTTGTATTTCAAATACAAGAATCAATTGTTTACCCACTAACGCGATATTTAAAATATTGTATTTTAAATCTTAATGTAATAACGCTGGATTGTAAATATGGCATAGACAATTCTAAACAACTAACAGGAAATTTTAAAATACTAGAATTTATTTTTAAATCCTAATTGACTAACCCCCTGTAAATATATATTTCAACTTCATAACCTTAATGGTATGCCTTTCCAGTAGTATATTATAGCTCAAAACATTCAACATTCATATGAAATTGGCAAGTTAAAGTGGAATCACCGAAATAAACATCATGTAAATAATATAAAATTCTGCTGTGTAGCCGTTCGAATGCCCAGAAGGGCCGTTCGATCAGCTAAATAGGAAAATTTTGAATTTACAGTATTGCCATTTGAACGCCTAGGAGGCCGTTCGATCGGCTAAACTGAAAATCTGTCGATTCCACAGTATTGCCGTTCGAACGCCCAAAAGGGTCGTTCGAACGCCAACAAGGTAGAAACAACCTTCTTCTTCCTTTCGAATTTTCAAACCGAAACTCCATTGATAAAACTCAAAATCACCATCTAACAACCTAAATGCCATTAAAAGTCCACCATGTCTTCCAGAATGCTAAACTACATCATAACAAGATAAAACCCTATGAAATTGAGATTAAAGATTACCATTTTCTAATTATGTCATTAGAACACTAAATCAAGTAACTCCATTCAAAATAAACCACAAAATCAAGAGTTTTACCATAGAAAGACTAAAGTTTCGAAAGTCCATTACCTTATCCCTTGATTAGGCTTGGATTTGATGGTCACCCTTCTTGAAAACCTTACAAAGACATAGATTTTGAATTAGACTCCATTAAAACCGATTTAATAAAGAAAACCCTAATTAAAACTTAGATCTAGGGCTTGTTGAACATAAAAATCGGATTTTGAGAGCTAGGGTTTGTAGTAAAAATACAAATCAGTAGTTTTGATGTGTAAAATGAATCAACACCAAGGGAAAATAGTAGATTTAGAAGAAATTAAGAGAAAAGCTATGATTTGGTGCTTAATTAGAATGGACTTACCTTAAATACCTTCTAATCTAGGCCTAATTGGGGATTAGGCCTGACCTATCCTCCTCAACCTATTCCCAAAATGAGAATGACTCAGGTTTGACCTTTTATAGTAAGCTTTGGGGTGCATAAGGGTAAGTTGTGGGGTATAAATAGAAAAATAGGCTAAAAATGAGTATTTTACAAATTTGAGCACTAATTAAATCTGAGAAAATTCTAAATTTTTTTGTATAAGCTTAAGTTGATGTCTGGGTTCATTTGACACAAGAACTAAAATTTCGACGGTGGGGCCCACAGGGGTCCTGCCAAAACCCTAATTTTTGGAAAAATAGTAAAAATTCTAAAAATTCTCAAAAATTCACATTTGATTCAAAATCACTTAAAAACACTAATTTTAAAGTCGATTTTGATTAAAACCATCATAAACACCATCTATCTTTGAAACCATCGAATAAATCAGAAAACGTGTTAACCTCACGATAACCAATAATTAAAAGAAAACAAAAACCGGTTTAGAGATAAGAGTCCTTACAGGTTAAGTAAAGTCTGCTACCTTGAAAAACTAGGGTTTCGAATTGGGCTCAACTTCGGTTTGATTAGTGGAGCACTGTATGTTTGAGAGTTTTTATGGCATAATTATATTGCATAACTTAATTAATTCAAACTTAAATTATAAGCAAAGCTAATATGATAGACTTGTGAGTTTGAGATATGAGGGTTTTGACATATTAAGTTTCATGTTTGAGCTAGCTGATAATGAGTCGGCTAAGCATTTTTCATGTCTTGTCATAGTGTTTATCCTGCGGGATGTTGTCTATGTGTTGTATTTAAGCACATATGTTTAATGCTATGTTGAGAGTGATGTATGTTTTTGATTTGGTTTATGTGTTGTATTAAGCCCAGACATTTGATGCTCTATTGAGAGTGTTGTATGATTTCTGCCCAAGAGTGATACTGACACTATAAGACCCTTAAAGTGTGGGTAATTGTATGACCCATAATGTGTAGGCGTTTATGTTACGCGCTCAGGTAAGTAGTATCATAAAACTGCTCTTACTTATTTGATTTTGTGCCCCATGAGCATTGGTATGCCTTGCCTTTGGAAAAGTCCATGATGTCTAATCACTCCTTGGAGGTTAAGGTTATGCCCAAGTGGCATTCCTTTATATTTTGGCATTGGAGCTTATTAATTATAATGAGCTTCAATGGTCGATAGTATGTGTGCGACTGTATGAGTGAGCATGTGTGTTTCTGAGCAATACTGTATGAGTAAGATGGTACGAGTAAGATTGTACGAGTAAGACTATACAAGTAAGGTTGTATGAGTAAGGTGGTACAAGTAAGGTCGCACAAGTAAGACTGTATGAGTATTGTTGTACAAGTTAGATTGAATGAGTAAGGTCATATGAGTAAGATTGTACGAGTAAGGTCATACAAGTAAGATTGTATGAGTAAGGTTGTACAAGTATGTATAAGATTGGTTTGATGGTATGTGTTTAACATGATTGTATGTGTATGTACATGATTAATTATAGGCCTGCATGCTTCATGTTTGAGTTGCATGAACTCATCTATGTATGGACTTACTGAGTTCACTGTTTAGAACTCTCCTACTTGGTATTTTGTTCTAAGTATGAAAATACTCATTTACCCTATTTTGAGCCATGATATTCGGGAGGCTTTTGCAGGTTTGTGATGAAGAGCTCCTAGAGATAGATGCTCGTTTTTGTGATGGTTTAATTACCTTTGACTCAAGCATTTCCTTGACTCATTACAAGTATTATTTTGTGCCACAATTTGTTGTCTTGGGTGGGATGAGAATTAAGGTGTTTATACTTTTTTGACTTGTAATTTGGATTAGACTGTCTGTTATGGGACTTACACTTAGAGATGCCTGTGAGAGATTTGTATTTAAAGTCTATGATCATAACAACTGATTTCGTATATTATATTTGAGTAGCGCCTGAGGATGTTTGGTTTGGTCGTATGATATTTGATCGAATGAGCACAAATTTGTATGAAAAAAATTAATGTGTGATGTTTTAAATTATAAAACTATTATCACAGGTTTCCTGTTCATCATTTTTTTTTCTGATTTATAGCCGTTATGTTGTAAAAAATTTCCATTAATATTTAAGAAAATGTGATAAAAAATCTTGGGTGTTACAAGATTGTTCTTGGCATGGATTGGTTGCGCACTTTGAGAAAGGTCAAATGGGACTTTGAATGCATGAAAATGAACTTCAAGATTGATAGAGTCAAATACTTCTTTACCACTCAACCTCCAGATAAGTTGCACATTACTCAACGATCGCAACTAAAGTATGCTTGGGTTCTATAGTGTTTGCAATTAATGAGAGTATCGACACTTCCTAGCCTTGTGGACAAGGCCTAGTGAAAGCAGTGGTGGAATAATATGTCCCACCCATATTAGAATTAGATTGGAATTAGATTTCAACTTTCTTAAATTAGATCTCCTTTCCTAGATTAAGTAGGATTTGATATTTTGATTTAATTGCAATTCACATTTGGACTAGGATTATTTTCCTTATGCTACCAGAATTAATTTCTAATTGTCCTATAAATTATAGTGCACAACCATGTGCTAATCAATCAATAAAAATTTAGTAATTAGTATAGTTAATTAGTTTGCTCTTTCTCTTCTTCTTCTCTCCCCCCTTTCTCCTAAATTTTCTTATGTAGATTATGGTCTACATCAAATTCATACAAAAAACTTGTGTAAAATGAGCATCATAATAATATATAAATCATCGGGTAGAGAAATCTCAGTACATGAAGATACCTAATCCATGCTTACCCGATATTCATAAGTTGGAAATATTAAAAGCAGTTGGCAAATCTTATAAATTAGAAATGTCCCTATTTAGCCGGTGCACACATAAAAACTAGCTTGGAGCTCATTCTGGAAGTCTTATTTAGTTTTCTCATTGTAGCATTCCTCTCTTCTCGGCCTAGGGAGGAACCCGCCTTTTTTTATGTAAAACCTTTCATTTTTGGATGGAAAAACTATGAAATACTATAGATAAACATGGTTAAAACATTGTTTAACAAACTATTTTTATGATATGTGCAACATGATTTATACATGAACAATGCTAAGTGCAAGCATAAGTAGTCATACTAATAAATGACCCTATCATGCATGAGATATAGTCCATACGTAGATAATAAGGTCATGTAAGCATAAATATGTGTAAACATAAGTGGTTATGTTCATAAATAATCTAAAGTACATGCACATGGTTCATACATGATTAATGTCATAGGTGTGCAAACATTTATACTTCAACATGATCGTACTCTACTAGTGACATGTAAGAGACATGAAGAAACCTTCAAAATCTTGCTTAAAAATAAGCATAACAGTCAATTTGTACTTAGGCGATCAATCATCCTTAATGGACGATTGATCGGGTATGAAGGAACATTAAATAGTCATTTTGTCATTTTGCTGATCAATAGAGCCTTCTAGGTGATCAATCGATCTACCTAAATTTGATCGATCGAGCCTTCTAGCCAACAATTCTATTTTTGTGAAAAAAACCGATCCGAATTCCCATTTAAACTTCATAAAACTTCAAGTAATCATCGTGTAAGATTTAGACATGATAGATCCAATATAACTCATGTATATTCATATCAAAATATCATCAAAATACATATTCAAGTAGATTTAAACTCACACATCCACATACTTCAAGAACATGAATTCACACACAACCATGGTGTTAATGTAAGGAAAACCTCTTCAAATAAAAACCCCTTACCTCAAATAAGTAGACCATTTAATATCCTCCCAAGTTCAAGGAATCCCTACCTAACAAATTAGGTCACATTAGCCCTAAGCAAAACCTACACTTTCCACCAAATAGAGACTCAAAATCACTAATAATAGACAACTTCATCATTCCCTTATGCCCAAAGCATGAATCACAAGAGTAAATGCAAGAAATAAAGATCTAAGTTTCGAAACATAGGTAAAAGAATGAGCTTTAAATAGGAGAGAACATGAAATCACATTAAAGAGGAGAAAAATACGAGATTGAAGGTAAAAATATAAGAAACAATGAAGTGACTTGATTGATTTAGCTTAGACTAAGTTTTTCCTTCTTAATAGGGGGTATAACACTAAAAAATCTCAGCCCACCCCAAATAGGAGGAATGATCAATGTGGCTATTTATACTAAAAAGTAAGTAAGTGGATTTTGCATAGGTCCAATAAAGGAATAAGTGAACCATTTTTAGGAAAATAAGTTATAATTAATGTGACAAGACTCAAACCCATCTAAGATGTCAAGTGAAGGTCAGTGTCCTAAGAAGTTGGAACGACGACTGGATGGTCATGGGTCTTGTAACAAATAATGTGGTAATATTGTGGTTTATGCTAGGCACTAATGTTCTTAATAAGTATTTGCACCTTATGACTAGGAAAATGTGCCTGTCATACCTCGGGTAACCTCAATATAACCGGTATACTAATTATCTGACAAAAATTCTAAACAAAACTACAAAAATTCATAATTAAACTAAACCATCACACAATAAAACAAATAATAAATAAAATTTTTTTTCAGATCTCAAAGGCTAGGTCAGAGTTGGGCCCTAGCCTTGGCCAACCAAACTATTTCCATGTCTTGGCCCTAGGCAGGCTTTCAAAAGTCCATCCATCGTAAGAAGGCTAGGGTTGGGCTGGGCCGTAGTTTTTATTGGCTTTTATTATTTTTATACCTTATTATTAAAAAATTATTTTTAAATTCACCTAGAATCTTTGGGTGGGTCTCATTAGTTGACCTCATAAGACACAATATTCTATGTCTTTGGTCTTTAGGAAAGGTCCTTCACAACTAATGATGATGACATGTAAAGTTAAAATCTCTTAAACTTCCTTAACATATAACATTCTCTTTTTCTCCTTTTACTTCAGCTTATCTAAGACTATATAAAAAAATATAGTATTTTTTATACTTGGAGAAGAGATGACTTGGCATGTAGGCTTTTTGCCCCCAGCCTTAGCTCTATTTAAGTCGGGCCTAAAATGTTTATGCCCGACCTTAACTTGCATATATATGGGCCAAAAAATTTCACCTCTAAATGCATTCACCTATAACTAATTTTTAGTTTCTTCTGCTCCTACTAACTCAGTAACCCAATATGATCTATGAAATATGTTGAGGTATACATCTTGACATTAATATTTTAAAAGATCCTCTTGTTGAGATTGAGCTTGGTTGATAGATAATATTTAGTGGTGTACATTGAATTTTTGTACATTTTAGAAGTTTAATCCGACAACTTGACATTAGCTTGGTTAATTGCATATACTATATATTTGTAGATTCTTTTTCTAGTGACTCCCCAATAGTAAATACGTGTATGCTATCTAAAAAGAAAGGAAACATGTATGTTGCCAAACTAGTCTTAAATATGATGAAAGATATGCTTTCCAATGCAAAGTACCGTTGTTGTCCTCTACAACCCACAACCAAATATTAAACTCGTGAGATTTAGACTCATAGATGCCTCCTACAAAAGTAATGGGCTACAAGGCTAATTAGTATAATGCTTACTATTATACATGTGTATAATTTATGTTCATCGTGATGATGGAAGCACGATTGTAACTAAAGCTTGCAAGGGAATCCACTTTTTTGATACATTGTCTTATATTAATAATTTTATTTAATTTTTTAAAATAAATTAATTTAAATTTAATTTTAAAATTAAATAAAACTATTAATGTAGGCGAGAGGGAGTACTTATAACACGTTACTAGAGACCCGAGGATACGCAGACGGCGAACGACATTTTCCCATTCGGGTGCGGTGCTTGTAGCCTTGCACAGTTGCACTAAACCCTCACCAACCAAGCTTGTAGAAGATTATCTGCGGTTGGGCTCCAAGTTCCAGGGCTAGTCCAATACTCTAAAAGCCCAAGCCTTCCGCCAGTCGATATCGATATTGGGCCTGGCTAGTGCTAACTGCTAGAGGTTGGCCGCAATTCCCAACTACAATTTTTTTATGACGATAAGGCCCAAAACTATTAATTCAACTGGGCCACTTCCGTAAATGGGCCCACAAGCAAAATGGCCGGCAATAAGACCTCCTCCCCTGCCCAGGTAGACTTCTTCTCTCCAAATTCCTCGTCTTCCCATTTCCGCTTCTCCGTCGCTTCCTCCCTTGCTGTTTCAGCCTTTGGGATTCGAGGGCGGTGGAAGAGATCGTTGACCGGCTCCGGCGCCCGCCCCACCTGCACCGATGGACTTCGATTTCCGAAACCGGTCGAATCCGCCGTACGATTCCAATCTCCCCCCTTACGCCAGGTCGTCTGCTTCCGGCGCTTCTCATATGTACCCGAGAGTCGGGCCGCCTGGCCAGCCCCCCGCCCCTCCGGTCGCCCGCACTTCTTCCCACCACCAACCGCCGTCCGCTCCGGCCTGTAAGTTTCTTGGCTCTTTTCTTTCATGGCTATTTTGAGCTTCTCTGCCCCATTTGGAACGCTGCTTCTGCATGCTTATATTGATATCTTTTTTTTTGGGGGATTTTTTATTTTTACCCGTTGCATTCAAGTTGTGCAAAATACCTCAATTTTCCCATTGGACCAACGAGGAATTCGGATTTTAAGTTGGGCGGCTTAAACTTCAATCGCACGGATACTTCTATTGGGAAGAGCCGAGAGCGGAAGTTTTGTTTGGATCGAAAGAACGAAGAAGTAGATAGTATCTATGATTCACGCCTATTTATGTAGACTGACTGTAGTGTAGTTGAAGTAAACTTTTGATTCCACGGGAAGACAATTCGCATTATCTGCATGGAAATTGAGGGTTGAAATGGATTTAAATTATATCGAAATTTTTTATTTATTTTGTGCTGGATATGTAAAAGAATTTTGTATTTAGCCTAGCATCCGAAGTGTTGCTTGCAGTTACACGTATGTTTGATTTCTGCTGCAAGTTGACGTGGAAAGAAGCTTTGCGGTTTGCAACAGAGATTTGGGCCATGTGATTTAGCCCAAATTCCCTGTTTAGCAACGTATTTTAGGGTGGGATTTGATTTTGTCCCAAATCACGCAATTTGTTTTATAACTAGAAAAGGGGTAAACATAAATCACAGGGTCAACCATGTTTTTTTGTAAATCTCACCTAATTGAGTTTCAAATACAAATCTCACTCCTAAAATCACACAGTTCCCAAACACTTAATTCTCAAATACCAATCTTACTTGTCCCGTGATTTACAATGACATGATTTAAAAATCACACATCTAAATTCAAATCAAGGTTGCCAAATACAATGTAGCTATTGAAAGTAAGCATTGATTACGAGAATAAATAGTTTTGTTTTCTGTTGCATAAATTTCAGTTAAAAATTTGTAAGTAACAATATTAGGAAAAAGCTGAAGTAATTATGATTTGAACATATCTATTTATGTGGGAAGATACTTATTTAAGAATTAAATTTACCATTTCAGCATTACAGTTGTAAAGTGATATTATGAGTGATTCAAATTGATTGAGAATGAACTTTCTCAGCTGTATCATTTCGTTGTGAGTTCAAAATAAAATGGATTTGTCATGCCTAATATTTTTTGAACACTGTCAAAATACTATTGTAGCACATTTGGTTAGCATTTAAATTGGCTTGCTATGCACACAGTGATTTGGAGTGGATGTAGAAATAAAAAAAAGGAGTCCTATAAATATTGTTGAAATAAATCTGTCAGTGCCATATGTTACTCAAGATGTTGTAAAATCTGATTTTTTTTCTTTTTCTTTTTCCTTTTTTTTGCTGTTGTGTGTGTGGAGTGTACCCAGATATATTTGATGGCCATCTTTAGAATGTCAGGTGGTTTGTATCTTAGATGTGTGTTTTTATTACTTATTATCTGATAAGGATTTAAAAAAGGGCCTGATTTTGGTTGGACTGTACTGTTATGAACCGCCTAACTCATTAGTAATTGATTTGTTATTAGTTAGGGTCAATTTAATAAATAAGATTTAATTATCCAGTATTTACTTGTGATCTTAGGAGTCACAACATGTTCCTCATCCTGTGTATGGCCCATGATAGCCTTACCTCATGACCTCAGCCTGAGTCCATTTATTGGATTGGACTCAGTTTCGATTTGGGGCCTCTTAAGCATTACCAATTTTCTAATGTAGTTTTTTTTAAGATAATTAACAATTAAATATTTGGCATTATAATTATTTGTTGAGCAACTATTTTTATTATGATGATTAGTCAGATATTGTAAATATTGTATTTTGTAAGAAAGTTTTACTTCTAATATGTACAATCACCTTGTTCAGATGAAAAACAAATGGGAATTTAGCAGACTTGGGCTCAGGTTGGGCTCGACCTGTGTTGAATGATGAGGTGATGTTAGGCATAAGCCTTGTGGCTTATATATTTTAACATATATGAATAAATGAATAAAAAATGTAAAGCAAAAGTGGTATAATGTTAAACATATGCACATATATTGTACTAATCTAGTATAAGTATAAATGGAAATAGCATAAAAGTGAAAATAATAGAAAATATATGATAAATAATAAAACATTTGGAACTCTTAAATGGATGAGGCATATTATGAGGACGTCTCAAGCACGAGGCATACACTTTATTGTGCCTCAGCCAGTTGAGGTGTATGCTTGTTGTAAAGTATGCCTCATTGTGGTGCCTCCAAGGTATTTTCATGGTATCTGACCTTAGTAGACTCCAAACAAAGCCTTTTTCAACACTGGGATGGACTCTGCCTAAGCCCAAGCCCTGCCGTGTAGGTTGGCAGACTCAACACATGAGCCCAAGTCTGGATAAGAGTCTTGGGCTTGCATTTTTAGGCTCCCATTTTAAGCCCTATATTTGATCTGCCCTTTATAGCTTTCATCCCATTAAAATCAATCACTGTAGGATCTGACTGGGATCTTGTGAGAAATGCATTCATCACTTCTGTTAATACTTTTTTTTTTTACATTCAAAGTTTTGAGTATCTAAAGATATACCATAACATTTGGCGCTGAATCAGTTTTCTATTTCTTTTTCCCCTTTTGCACTTAAGATTTTAGATTATTGAAAAATACATGTATATTGAGTCATAGAAAAAAATAAGATACGGAGGACTGAAAAATTAGAATAAACATTAAACTTTTAGAAGTTCAGATTATGATATTTAAACTGCTCTTGTTGCGAAAGTGTCTTTGGTAGAGAACTAAGGGACTGGATATTTGTTTGTCTTTTGTGAAATAAAGGGGAGAAAGGATTGTGATGAGTTTGTAAAGCAAAATAGTAGAGTAGATATATGGCTTAAAAGAATTTACCTTTTGCATCTCCTGTGAATGTTCATCCTTCTGTTGAACCTTATGACCTTTTTCCATGCATATTTTTGTGTTAAACATGAAGTATCTGTTTTTGTTTTGTTTGTGCAGCAGGATTGGGTATTAGGGTTTCCATAAAACCAGAATATAGAATAACTCCGCCTGTAAGTTTTTATATTTTGTTCAATGCTTGAAGATTCCTTTTCTTTCATTTTTTTGGGTGCCAAATTAGAGATGATACTCTTACATTGATTGGATTATTTCAAAATGTAAATTTGTACAATACATGAATTATTTTCCAGCCTCAACTGGCTCCGATAGTGGCAGATGTTCCACGATGTATATTCCAATTTGATTTTGATTTTGAGAGAAAAGTTCTTGCTGAAGCTGAAAAGGATCGCCAAAATTGGGATAAAATTGCCGAAATTCATTCCCCTAAAACCGGAGAGTCAATTCCTTCTGCAGTAAGTCTTGCCAATGCAATAATTCTACATTCTAATTATTATTGACAATGCTTAGTATAAAATAACGGCATTTTATAAACTATTGGAATTTACATGGAAATCTTTTGGTGTGAAGGGTTCTGCTCCATCAGGAGATCCAACAATCAACAAATTTGTTGCGTCGGGCCTTGGTCGAGAAGCTGTAACACTTGCAGTTGCTAACTATGGTGATAATCCTCTTAAGGTAACGCCAAAACATGATTTTAGTCTGATTGGTATGAAGTGTTGGGAGGTCTGTAGCTATCACTGTGTTAAATTTACCAATGACAGACGATTGGGTCTTTTGTCCAATTTTCTCATATTGGATTGCCATCTCATGGATCTTTAAAATGTGTAACTGGACTATGCCCATCCATTGAAGGGACAATCTGGTGGGCATTCTTTAAAGGTTTCAGTTATTGAACAGTTAATACTGTCTAATTTATGAATAAGTTGCTTACACTGGAAATGACTATCTATTCTTGACTCCTTCACTTGGCATTAGATTGCTGTAAACCTCATATTGTATTACATTTAAATTTATATATCTATGGAGGGATCTTTAGATATGTAATTCACGACTTCTTGTTTGCATGTGTTAACTTCTCTACTTTCAGCAGATATAACTGTCTTTTGTCCATTAGTCTTTCAGTTACTTTGTGCATAGGTTGATGGAAAGTGCTATGCAGGTTAGAGAGTTTGTAAATGCGTACAACCTCTTACGTGAAATGGGATTTTCATCAAAGAATGTTGCTGAAGTGTTGGCCATGTATGATAATGACACAGACAAAGCGTTGGCACACTTTCTAAATAGTTCCTCATGATTGTGTAGCCTCTGTACAGTTTCAGATGCTTACGTTGTTAAAAATATCTTTACAAGTATGAACAAAAAATGTAAACAAGATAATAGATTGAAAACCAGTTTTGCAATGTTTTTTTTTTTCATTTTAATGCGTGTAATGTGAATTTGTTGCTTGAAACATGTAATTGAAACCTTGTACAAATTGCGTGGTATGTAGAATCATGCAGAGCTGATTGGATTGTTAAATACAAATTTAGATTTTGGTTAGGGATATGAATTATAAACACATAAACCATGCTTTGGCCAACTGCAAGACACTTGTTATTAATGGTATTTGCATGCTGGCTAGTCTGAGTTTGATGCCGTACCAATGAGACACAATCCATTGGCGTTTTTGAGTTTTCTAGTGAGCTTTAATGTTGATGTGTGTCTTGATTTATTTTCATTGGATGGTGGTTAACGTTTTCTCGACATTTTTTAAACCGCTTCTGTCCAAACACCTTGGCTAGAGTTTTTTAAGTTTTATAGCCACAGTTAACATCAGACCACCTTAGAGGTGTCGAGGACTGAGATTCCTGCAGACGGAGAGGTTGGAGGTCAGGGGGCCGGATAATTTGTCGGGGTGGAAATGGTGTCTTGTGTCTGAATGCCTGTGAGTGCAGCAGGGAAGGGCGCTGAGACAGTTCTTGTGGACGTTGAGGGCCTGGAGCTTGAGAGAAGGCCAAGGGTGTTGGGTAGGACAGGCCCGTTGTGCCCCAAGTTGGGGAGGCGGATGCTAGCAAAGTGGTGTTAGTTTGGGCTTGCAGGTGTGTTATAACTTAGCCCTAGGGGTCGGGTCCTTCCTTCAGAGTTAATATTATTGATCTTTAAGCTAATGTTAGGCCCAATTAATTAATAATGAAGCTATATACTGTTCAGTTTAATTTAGTCTCTTTTCCTAATCCCTCTATTATGTTCTTTCTCCTATGATTAAAATCTCTTATAAACAACTAATTGGATCAGAGCCCTTCCAAATCCCCATCCAATGATCCAAACGAATACCTTACAGGGATGGAGGCCATTTGGGCTAGTTTTTCGACTCCGAAAGCACCACCAAACAAAGGCTAATGGCCACAACTCCTCCCTAGTTCATGCCACAACCATGCACGCCTTCAACCGCTCTTGTTCACGAATGATTCTGGTGGACCGAGTCTAGTGACGGCCAGTAGCCCCTCGCTGACAAAACTTACAACAGTAGCGCTGGTTGAGGAGATGACCCTAGCCTAGGGCAACCTTCAAAAGCAGGAAGATAACTCTTGCATACTTTCTGTTGCCGCTCCATCCCGAATATTTTCCGGCTTCATCAGCTTTCAGAAACTCGTATCCCAAATGAACCGAGTCGGATTGATGCGGGTCCAGCAAACTAGCGCCCTTTTTTTCCATTTTTACCTGAATCCGCCTCCTCTCTTTCTTGTTTGCCTCTCCATTTCATAGTCCTTCACTTGCTCACAGTAATACCCACTGCTACTCGTTCTCCCTTTAGAGAGCTCGCCATGTTTCGGTACCTTACTAGTTCATTATCTTGGACTATGTTAGGCCTCACACCTAAGTTCAAGGTACTCAATATATCTTTAAGATACTCTTCGTAGATTCTAAGTGCAAGCCCATATATACTGGAATATTGGTGGGCCCAAGTGAAGTTATTCATTGAATTTACATTTAGTGCGTCTTCGTAGGAATCGAAGATCACCTCATAGCATAAGCAAAGGTGAAAATATTATAACTCTGGCACTAACGGTTAGGTCCCGTCTTCAAAGTCTACTATTATTATGTAATAAAGACTATTTTAAATGGGACCAAATTATACAAGTTAATAATGTATATGTAATTTGTAACATCATAGATACACGTCACACACTAGCTCATAGTGACATTTACTATCACCAAACAATAACGGGATATAAATAAATATTATCAATGCACAAATACATGTAACTTTGTTGAACGTGTATTCCTTTGATGAGATAGATCATGTCAGAGCAATAAGAACTAATGTATTAATATTAGGACAACGATTTCTTTCATAAGATAAATATTGTACATAAGACATCATCAACAAATTAAAATAGAGTTCTACCATGGGAGAGGAACATCCCATGTAGGAGCTGCAATAATTTTACCTATCTTGGTGGTGTGGTAATGAGGCTTAATACTTTCATCTTTCAAGCCAGATACACCCATATCATACCCAAAACATTTATTGTGACAAACTCTTCATCTCTATAATCATATGTGAAATATACGCAATTGCCTTTTCATCCCACAAAGTCCAAAGCCGACAATGAAAAGGATGTATTGTAACCCAAGAAAAATGCCTTGCCACCCAAATCTTTCACAGGTTCCCAATGGTGCCTACTCAAGTCCATCTTGTACACTTTGAATGACATTGTTATGTAATACTTGATAGGATCAACAAATTCATTATTTTCCTCCTTATCATCATAATTATAATCATAATCATAGTCATAAAAGTCGAACAACCTTTCAACCATTATAAGCTTCCCTAAGGATTCAACAAAGTATCACTTGCTGCACCACTAGGGCAAAGATCAACATCTAGTGCTTGTTAATAACTTATTCCAGCAAAAGTGAAATCTGACTCATAGGAAGTTCAGAATTAATATGTAAGGACCCTCATCTTTAAACCGGTTTTGGTTTTCTTTAATTATTGATTATCGTGAGATTTACGTGTTTTCTGATCTTATTCGATGATTTTGTAAATAAATAGAGTTTGTGATGGTTTTAACCAAAATTAACTTCAATATTAGTGGTTTTAAGTGATTTTAAACCAAATGTGAATTTTTGAGATTTTTCAGAATTTTCACTATTTTCCCAAAAATTAGGGTTTTGGCGGGACCCCTGTGGGCCCCACGGTCAAAAATTTTATTTTTATGTCAAATGAACCTAGACATATACTTAAGGTCACACAAAAATTTTCAGAATTTTATTAGGCTTAATTCGTGCTTAAATTTGCAAAATAACCACTTTTAGCCTACTTTTCATATTTATACCCCAAAACTTACCTTTGCCTACCCCAACCCTTACTATAAAAGGGCAAACCTGAGCCATTTCCATTTTTGGGAATAGGCTAAGGAAGGAGGTCTGGCCTAATCCCCACTTAGGCCCGAATTAGAAGCCGGTTAAGGTAAGCTTGCTCTAACTAAGCACTAATCCATGGCTTTTCTCTTAATTTCTTCTAAATCTACCATTTTCCCTTTAATTCAATTCGTTTTTGACCATCAAAAGCTACTGATTTGTGTTTTACTACAAACCCTAACTTTCAAAATTCGATTTTTACTACCAACAAGCCCTAGATCTAAGATTCAATTAAGGATTTCTTAAGTAAATCAATTTCTATTGGTGTTTGATTCAAACTCATTGTGTTTTCAAGGATTTCAAGAAGGGTGACTCTTCAATCCGAGCTTAATCAAGTGCTGAGGTAATGGGTCTTCAAAATCTCTGTTTATCCATGGTAAAACTCTTCATTTTTGGCTTATTTCGAAATGGTTTGCTTGATTTAGTGTGTTAATGGTAAGGTTAGAAAATGGAATTATTTAATCCCGATTTCTTAGGGTTTTGCATTATTATGGTTTGGTTTGATATTCTGGAAGTCAAGGAGGACTTTTGATGATGATTAGGGTGCTAGATGTGGATTTGAAGTGTTATCTATGGTATTTCGGTTTGATTTTGCGAAAGGAAGAAGATGACTGTTTCGTCAGTTGGCGATCGATCGGCCTTGCAAGGCGATCGATCGGCTGAACTGAAAATTTCAAAATTTTGCGTGTAACCGATCGAACGGCCTGAAGGGCGATCGATCGGCTACACAGGAAATTTGCATGTTGTGTGTATGATGCCTATTTTGATGATTCCACTTTGGCTTGCCAATTTTATATGAATGTGGAGTGTTTTGAGCTATGTTAGGCTACTGGAAATGCATGCTATTGAGTTTATGGAGTTGAGATATATGCTTAGTGATGGTGGGATGACTTATGTTTTGTGGCATGATGTTGGAATCGTTATTTTGAAATTATGAATAGTTGTTTCCCTTTGGTTAAGCATATTTCAGTAGGACTACAATCATTGTTGGACAGATTTGTCATGATAAATTGTGATTAATGGTGTGTGAATGTTGGTGAATACCATGACTCAATGATGGAATGAGTGATGTTATAGGTGTTTAGCCTTTGTGGTTGAGTTTTGAATCTAGCTAAGATTTCAATGATTCTTCTACTATGATTTCCACTGAAATTCATGTTTAGGTAGAAATTCACATGTGTAGTGTGGTAGTGAGTTGATTTTCAAGCATGTTAATATGCATCATGTGAAAGGCTTCTACTAGTTACACACACACATGTGGGGGTTAAATGATGATGTTGAAGCTTAATATCGTGATTATGAATGATGCATTAGGGGCTGGTGAGAGCACTTATCATGATTAGGGTTCATGTATGCTTTGCCCACGCATGTACCATGCTGCACGCATCATGAAAATGGATTTCCAATTGAGGCTTCATCGTGATTAATCGAATTTGACCGATTGGATGCAATGTGATGGAATTGCATGCCGGGTTTATCGGTCGTGGATTAATCGCAAGTTGATTGGTCCGAAAGGGCATATTTTGATTTGAAGTTCCTGTGTGGAACGATTTGGAGTTCCTGTGTGGAACGAGTGCACTCCCCGGGTTGAGTCTTGTTTAATGGAATAATGTGGGGACGAGTTGTGTTCTTGTCTTGCGGATACGTGAGAATATTTTTATGTGTGTCATCCGGACCCCGAGAATCCGGTGTGGTATGCCGTGTGCACCCCGCTACCACGTGTTCTAGGGTTCTACGTGTGAGAACTCGGGCTCTTCCCTCCGCAGAGATGTCCCCGGGCGAACACCCCTGCTCTAGATTCTCTCGTGTGAGAATGGGACATCCTTGGCCAGGATTGTCCAGGGCGAGCGATATTAGGGATTGACAACCCCGATCTTTCTTGAATTCTTGTGTAGAATTTTGTACCATGACACGCCTTCGTGGCCTTGTCTATGCTCCCGTCTGTGTAACGTCAATGTGTGATTACTCCTTGATGGAGGTTGATTGTGATAACATTATGCATGTGGGAATATGTATGTTAGAGATACATCCATGCATGTTGATGTTGATGTTATGCATGTGGAATATGTATGTTAGAGATACATCCATGCATGTTGATGTTGATGTTATGCATGTGGAATATGTATGTTAGAGATACATCCATGCATGTTGATTTTGATGTTATGCATGTGGAATATGTATGTTAGAGATACATCCATGCATGTTGATGTTGATGTTATGCATGTGGAATATGTATGTTAGAGATACATCCATGCGGGATTGGTTATGATGTGAATGCATGTGGGAATATGTATGCTAGAGATACATCCATGCAGGTTGAATTATGCATTTTTTTATGCAGTGTTAAGTGATATGAATGTGTGATCAGAAAGTGATGCACCATGTAAATCTTTGATCTGAAACGATCTCACTTCTAAGCTATCGTATTTTCTACGTTGACAGTGATATTAAAAACATTGCTGAGTGTTAAAACTCACCCCTCTTTTGTGTTTTGATTTGGGGCTGCGTGGTGCGACACGCAGACGGACAGGATTGCCTTTTTGAGGAAAGGTCAGAGGTAGCTTGGGTGTGATGATGGAGATCGTTGCGTGACTTTCCTTCATTTTGTTTCATGTTTTATGTTAGAACCTATGTGTAGGGTTCTTTGTTGTGGATTTATGTCACATGTTACAGTTATGTTTGCTTATGACTTATTTTGAGCCGGTGAGGGCTTTACTTAAAACTAAGCTTGTGGGTTTGAGATTGTTGTTTACTTTGTGTTAAGCAACACCTTTTTTTCTCCTTTTATTTACTCTTGCTCAAAGGATTGTGCGCACTCCGTGTTGCTGTTAATCGCCCGTGGTTAGGGATTAAGTCTTCCGCTAGAATCGTTTCTCAATTTCACTTTGTCGCCCCCGCGCTCTTGACCGGCCCTTGGACCGGGTTTGGCTCGGGTCGGGCATGGCCGGGGCGTGACATAATACATGTACAATTATTGTTTTTCCTTCCAAAAGAAATGATATAGGTTTCAAATAGTGAAATAGTGTGTGCTTGAACTTTTTTTGACATAATGTGCATAAACTTAACCATGTAACCCATGTTGTTAATTTGCTAAATGAATAACTCCATATAACACTAACCATTCCTACTAGTTTGAAAAACCCTAAAGTAATGATATTTTTTAGTATGTCAAGAAAGTGCAACCTATGCTTCAGGAGATTTACAAAATTTAATAGCCTTTGTGACCATATAAGGAAGGCTTACAAAGGGTATACGTGTGTGAGATAAAAGAGTGCTATCAATGTTTCAAGACATGCGGCAAATCTACAGATCCATGAGGCAAGTATTTCCTCACATGTATTCATTAAGTGCAAAAATTGTAGGTCTAAATTCAAGGACGAGTACAATTCGAAGAAGCATACAACTTCTTCTAATCCAGAAGGTAACTCTTATTTATTAGAAAAAATACCATATTTTGGAATAAACTGAACTAAAAATTGGTTCTTGCGGTCATTGATTTAATTTTGTTGTTGTTCAACCACTAAATCATTGAAGGGTAAACAAATGGAGGAGGTATGAACCCTAAATAATTAGCAAGATATATTGAACCATCTTGTCCATCTTTCAAAGTGTGCAAGTATGGTTGTGTTCAGTTGAAATTTTATTAATTTTTGTGTGTTTGACATTGTAAGGGAATAGTAAAGCATGAAGCAAAGAAGGTGGCCATGTCTAGGTTGGGAAATGCCTTCAATTCTGTGGGATCAACAGATAAAGTTCCACATAATTAATTCCATCTATTTGAAAAAATTCAAAATTACAATAGATGATGAAATTTTAGATTATGTGAAATGGGTTTGCATAGAAAAAGTAAAAAAAAAATGCAACTTTGATTTTTGCAAAATAGTCATATTTTTTTCAAGATTATACAAAGCAGCAATAACGATTAACATTCTAATAGAAGTTATTATTGTGATTGGTAAATATGTATTAAAATAATTTTGACCTTCCTTTTCTTGTTATCCTTTGATTATAAGCTTAACTTTCTATTTTTCAATTAATTCATCAGCCTTCATCTTTTTCTTAACTATATGTTTGTATCCTGCAAGTTTACTTCTTGATGGAAGATTCACTAGCTCGTAAGTATGACTTTACATAATAAATATAATTTTATTATTTATAGCCTCTTTCTAATATTATGCTTCAGGAGATGACATGGTTTCATTAAAGTTGAGGATTATTTTTCAACAAGTCAAAAAATTTAAACCAAATGATTTTGATGTTCTAACACGTTTGCTATTATAGATATGTATATATATGATGGAAATTGATTATATTAAACATGTCACAAAGAAAAGGTAATTCTTTAATCTCATAAGAATTATATGAAGTGATTTTTTTTTATAGATTTTTTGTTAATTGTAGCCCAATTTTTACTATGAATTAAGAATTACTATGCTTTAATTGATTTTGGAAGTGTTTGGCCCATTGTGGGGGATGAGTTGATCTTCTCCTCAACCATCGATGCCACTACTGATCTGTCGATAGGGTATCGATAGTTGGGAAAAATAAATAGTCTCATGCATCAACTTGTAGAAGGTATGCTGTTGTACCAAACAATGGGTGTTGGCCGGAGGGTTGACGTGTCATTTATCATCAATGCTTAAGGCAACAGTGAGATTTCCTACTATCAATAGGGATTATCGTGTCTATGGTCATCGACCCCAACACCGACGTGTCGATGGAACAATTGATGATGCTTTGGTACATATTTTTGAAGTGAGGTTTTGACCAATGTTTTTACTACTAATGAAGTATATATTAATATGAACTACATGCATAATGAAAGTAAGTAAATATTGAAACATATGATCGAAATATGTGTGACTAAGGGGTAAGTAAACCTTAAGTTTGGGCATACCGAAAGGGTAAAGACCTTGAACCGTAGTATATGACACTTATAGACATAGGAACCTAGTGTTAGTTTGGGCTATAAAAGTAGGTCCTTTTAGCTATGTAAAAGAGATTCATAGTATGAAAAAGGATTATGGCTCTTCATGGCTTAGAAGCTTATTATTTGTAGATCCTATCCCCGAGGCTTAGGATTTAGTTCGAATAATTTATAGCCTTAAAAAAATATTATTCTAGCACAATGCAACAAAAGAGGTCTTAGTGATTAGGGAAAAATGTTAATCTCGACCATTTAGGTCCATGAGTTCTTATTAGCCTTAGCTTCATTGTGCAGAAGGAGTAGGTTGTGGTCTTCAACAAGAGTCTGAAGCTACTTCATGGAGTGATATACATTTTGAGGAGTCATAAATACCTCTTTAATGTTGTCACGGTTTGTCAAAGTTGCCCGTTTATATAATATGGTTATGATTGGGAAATTACTTTCATCTATCTATATTTATGGATGTGAATATGGGAAATTACTCTAATAATATAATGCTATAAATATATTATTTTATCTCACTAAGTATATTTGATATGCTCAGCATCCTTTTGGTACAAATTTTGTATTTTAGGTAGAAGATATTTGTAATCTTGGGGTAGGAAAGGATGTAGAAGTGTAACAACCAATTTTAAAAGTTTCTTTCTTATCTTTATTAGTATAATGAATGTAAGCACGTGAGAGTGTCATTTTGTTTAGACTTGTAATTAGAATGATGTAGCAATAAACAAATACCCAACTGATGGATCTCGTGTTATTTATTTATTTGTTTTAGTTATATTGGGATGTAGATATTATAATATCTCAGTCCACTAGGTTGTGCAAATGGTTAATCATGTCCCCCAAAATTTCTAAGACATGCTTTTATGAATGTATTTGAAAATTTTTACTCCCATATGATTTTACTCTGCTACATCATTTTTTTTGTGAATTTAAAATATTGTGATTTATAACACAACAGGGTCATCATAAAACCGGAATATAGAATAAATATTGTGATTTTATGGATGACCTTTTGCTTTGATTTCTGTTGTATGATATTAGGGATGGGATTGCTCTCTTGATTGGATTATTTTTTATTTTCATATTTCCTGACCAAAATTTGTATAATACATGAATTATTTTCTAACCTCAATTGGCTTCTATAGTGGTGGATGTTCCTCACTGCATATTCCAATTTGAGTTTTCTTTTGAGAGCATATTTTAAGTTAAAGCTGAGAAGGATTGCCTAAATTGGAACAAATTTGCCCAAATGCATTTTCCTAAAACTGAAGAATCACATGTTGATAGTAAATGTTCTTAATGTTGTTCAATTGTTCTTCATATTTTGTGTTCTATATTAAAGTATTGGAATTTACATGGAAAATTTTCTATTTGAAAGGTTCTGCTCCATCAGGCAATCCAACAATTAGACCCAAAGTTCACACTCTTGTGCAGTTTGTTAAGTGTGATTATGCTCAAGTCAGGACCCTATCCAAGTTTATCATTATAAGAAAGTTTAATCTGATGAAGCTCTTGTAGCATTCCTGGATCTATTATTTGTATTCCTTTCACTCTTACTCAATCCGAATGATGAAAAAGTCCTTCAGTTATCCTTCAAGGGTTTTCCTTTATAAATTTATTGACACTTACCTTAAGGGTTGAAACCTTGAAGCAACAACGATGGTAGGTAGCCTAAACAGTTATGGCACGCAACATTGCCGTAGAAGCATACAACGTAGGTAACAAAGGCATGCAGTGTGTGCAGGAGTTGCACACAACATATGCGGGAGTTGTGCAATATGTGTGACTTGAGAAGGAAAGGTGCAAGATAAGCCCTATCAGGGGTTGCGACTCTAGATAGTGGTCTTGAGCAGGTTTTCTAACATATTTAGGTTAAGATTCTTGTAACCTAACTTTGTAAAGGGTTGGTCTAATTCTAACAGTACTAGTTTTTGTTTGACCCTCTTTCCTATATAAGTTGCAACTAGTTAATGACAGTTCGGATTTGAGGGGTGAGAGCTGTGAGGCGAGTTTGGCAAAGTTTAATTTGCAGACAGTTTTGAGTGAGTGCAGGGTTCTTCTTTGGGTTTGGGACAAAATAGGTAGTCTTAATTACTGTGATCGAGCAAAGAATTATTAGAATAGGGGCGAAACCTCTTTTCCGTCGTAAAAATTAGGTGAAAACTAGTTAAGTTGTTGGTTACAAGTGCGACCAGGCCATCACAGGGTAGATTCATAGCGAAAAATTTGTCCCATAATACTAACTATGGTGATAATCCTCCTGTGATAATATTAAGAACGTTTTTAGTCCAATTGGTGCGAAGTGTTCAAGATCTGTAGCTATCATGAGACTATGAATTGCCATTTCTTCCGTTAAATTGACTTTTCAGTGGTATGGTTCTATGAGGTGTAATTGGCCCGTGCCCATCTATTGACGGGGCACTTATGGGCATCTTCAAAGATGTCAGTTGCTGAACAGTCAATACTGTCTTTACCTCATCAATAAGTTGTTAACACCTTGGAAATGGCTATTTATTCTTGACCCCTTCATTTGGCATTTAATTGCTGGTAAACCTGTGTTCAATAAAATATCTGATACATTTACATTTCAAATTTAGGGGTCTATACTTTTTTTGTTGTTGTACACCAGAGAAAATTCTAATTAACTATACTCTGGCGGAGTGGTTTTTTCACATTGTTAAATTTATATTATTGGGAGGGTTTTTTAGATAAAAAATTCACGGCTTCCCTATTGCTACTTTCTTGAGAGCCAAACTTGCATTCGTATTCAAAAATGAATTTGGAGCAGAAATGAAATTAAATTATAGAAACAGCCTGACTCTTCGATCTCAAAAACCAGTCGATGATGAAACAACACTTGTGGCCTAATTTGCAGTTTGATTATTAGATAAATTCTTTACCTTCAGGCTTCAGCTCATATAACTGTCTTTGTTCACTAGTTCTACAGCTACGTCCTGCATAATTGATGGAAAGTGCTCTGCAGGTTAGAGAGTTTTTGAGTGCGTACAACCTCCTACATGAAATAGATTTTACATCAAAGAATGTTGCTGAAGTATGATAACGACCCAGACAAAGCATTGGCACATTTTCTCAATAGTTCCTCGTGCTTTTATAGTTTGTACAGTTTTCTTTAGTTGTTAAAAGTACAATCTTTACGAGTACGAAAAATACTTAAACAAGACATTAGATTGAAAATCAGGTTAGCAATGTTATTTCCATTTCAGTGCTTGTAATGTGACTTTTGTTGATTGAGAAAGATAATTTGTTGGGCACTTAATGTTGGACACCTTGCACAAATTGCAACGTATGTAGAATTCAGCAGAGATCACCGTAGAAAGCTACAAATTAGTTTTTGGCTAGGGTCATGAATTATTTTAACATAAACTATTTTTTGGCCAATTGCCCGGCCCAGACACACTAATTGCATTTGCATACTGGCTAAACTGAGTTTAATGCCGTAACAATTAGCCAGTGGTGGTTGGCGTTACGAGCTGGACTGCCTAAACACCTCTACTTAGACATTCAATTCCTTAACACAAGACCACCACGCTCAATTCGAACATTTTAACTTCCAAGCAGCGCAATATTTTAAGCAACGATAAAGATGTATTATTGTATACCATGCCCAACAAGTTACACTTTTTTGCTTCGTCATAATCTGAATGGGAGTCAAGACTCAAGAGTAGCCTGTAATGATCAACATGAAGTTGGACAGGAAATAAAAATCATATATTGATGTAATCAGTGGACAAGAAACTTGAGTAGCACAATTGTATTGACCATAATACATTTGTTGCAGGTGAAGCGCCTCCAAAATCTTTTAAGACGGTAAGTACCAGATGCCATTAATACTTGGAACTGGCCACTCCGCTCAGTCGGAAGGTCAAATTTTCAGACTGAAATCAGCTTTCAAAGATGTGTGTGCTTTCTTTGAATTAATGAGATGTTGTATTGCTCAAGCGAAGTCTTCTCGATCTAACTATATGCTTATCCTTCCAGTGGATCAAACAGAAGCACATATGGCACCTAAGAAGAAAGGTAAATACCAATCACATTACAGCTTCCAAATGAATTGAATATGACAGCACTCCAGAGCAAAATTGCAGTAACAGCCTTGTGTAAGTCCCTAATCTTGTGTTTTTCATATTCAGAACTTTATAGAGACTTATAATCACAGGTACAGTAATTGCCCAGTCACAGGGATGGCAGTTACAAAAACAGCAATCATAATTTTACTAAAAGTAGCTTAAATTTGAACCAGAAGAATAAGGAGAAATTAATCAAACACAAGAAATTGTAGGAGAGACACCTGATGTCCAGGAAGACGAGCAGCAAAGTTTTCCTTCATCAACATATTTGACATCAAGACCAATAAACCATGACCCAGCAGTAACATCATCATGGGCAAATGAATGAAGCATAGCACTGCACATAACATCACTAATAAATAAAAACGCTGGGGTGCCCAAGATTTAGTTGGAGACCTAGAGGTCTTATTTTAAGGCTAAATGAGAAACCTGAAAACCTTTTCCTTTCTTGCCAAAAAAATATACACATTACATGATATTTTGGTTCAATGCAGATATTGTAGATGTGCTTTTTCCCAAAAAGACTTCAAGGATCCCAACACTTCACCTGTTTATGGATATAAATTGTGCTAGAGCTCGGGATATGATATACATTTCTCCAGAAGCATGACGAAAATACCTGTAGAAACCAGTTACAGCTTTAACAAAAATATTTATAAAAATGTTTCCTGCACAAACATATCATACTTCCTAATTTGCTATTATGCCAGCCCGCTTTTAATCAGACATTTAGCACTAGGATCAATAACTTACATAAGGCTTGATGCCATTCACCAATAAATAGTTCAACCATTGAATGAATTTAGTTCTACTCTTTCGATGTATATATTATAACACCTTCTAGCAAGGATTTTTCATTTTTCAATGCAAGAAAAATGTTTCTTAAGTATATACTCATAAACAAAAGTTAAAGTTGAGTTACTCACGATTTTCCATCCCCAAATTTCCACCAGTCAGGCTCATACCATTTATGAGTCCTGAAAAGTTCTAGCAGTTAAAAGATTGTAAGTGGAAGAAACTTACAAAAAACCCACATAAATGATTCAGATAATTATGGGACTAAAATTTGACTGAACTCACGGCTCAGAGAAAACTTCTCCTGATTTCATGCATCCCATGTATACGCGAGGCTTGTCCCAATGGTTTGCAAGTATAGCTCCTAGAGACTCTGCACAAAAAATCACCTTTAACAAGTCGCCCACCCCAAATTGCTGGGAAAAGGCGCTACTTGATTATGATTATGACAGATTCACTTTGTCTCTCCAGCATATTTCAGCAATTTAGCTAATTCTACCATATGTCCAGTCTAATGCACAAATAATGGCCTTTCCAAACTGTTATTCCTGGTGTGCATCAATACTCTGGTGATTTCTCTATATAACCAATAAATAAGGCATGTAGAATGAAGGATTGACTGGGAAATTTCTAAACAAATCATTTCACTTCCAAAAAACAAGGCAGTCTAAGACATCAGTCAAGTCACCTATTAGATGAGTTGGAGTGAGAAAACCAATTTCTTGAGCTCCCTAATCTCTACCATGATTATCAAGTCAAAATTCCAATGGTTTCTCCCAATATAGTTATTAATTTGAAAGTCAAATACCTAATTTTTAAGTGTGAATACAAAATACGCCCTATGGCATGGAGGAGAATTTGGTTGAGGTCACAACAAATTAAGAAGAACAAAACAGTGTTGTTTACATAGTTTGCAGCACATCATAAGCCAAACAACTTCCATACAGCTCTAAAACTTATATTTCGAGTGAAATTACTCTTGTCATTCTCTAGCAAAATAAAAAAACTACTCTACTCATTAGATAATTTTCACATAATCATCCAATTTAATTGCTCCAGCATGTGGCTCGATCTCCATATTAATGTTGCTGAAATATAATCCAATTTAACTGATCCAAAAGGATTTGCTACTGTCATCAATTAATGGATGCCCACATATCATCCAAGAAACACCTTAATTAGGAAGAAAATCTCACCTATGTTAACATAAACATCATCATTGACTTTAGTATAAAATTCAGCATCCCATGTATCAACAGCATGTGTGAAAAACAATTTTGCCTTTCTAGGAACTTCTTCAGATGCCTCAACATGGTTATCCTGTCAAAGGTTGAAGGGTTTTTGTTATGGCTTAAACATGAATATCATAGTTTGTGCATTAGAGAGCTCATCTGTAATAGGGAAGCATTTCCTATGCTTCCTACTGACAATGCACGCCCAGCGTAAAGAATGCATGGGAACCATTGATATTTAAGATTGATGGTACACACGCTTGTGCAACGTTAATATGCACTATCGTGTGCACCATTGATCTCATGGATGAAGGGCTCCCTTGCGTTTGTTACATTGGGCTTACTATCAGTGAGGAGCATTAAAAATGCCTCCCTGTAGCAGATATCCAACAATTAGTTCATCAAAAAATTATAACAATTAGAGAATCTGTATCTATTATTTCTTTGCAAAAACATTAGAATATATCTTGAACTTTTTATGGTGCTTTATGCATGGCAAATACAATATAAAAATTAGCATCAAGAAATATATTTAAAAATCTTCATGATGTAGAAATGTATCTTAGTAACCTATGTATGAAGAGATTATATAGAGGTTATTTAAGACGACAGAATTAATAATATATGCACAAAGCAGGTTCCAACTTTTGTCAAATCTCTCATAGTTAACAGGCTAGAATTGACATAAATTATACACCAATGACATGCAGGTTATATTCACATATCAAGTAATTCATACTTTTTGAAATAGCAGAAAACACTAGTATAATCTTGTGGGCACAAGACTTGCCACAAAATGACTGTGACAGAAATTCCATTCTACAAAATAATTTGCTTCATCCCAGGAATCTTTGGGCCAAGTGGCAAAGGGATTAAGAACACAGATTTAAGGCTTCCTGTTCAACCAGATCTAGACCAATCACTCCAAAATTAATAAATTGAATCATAGCTCTTCATATACTTTTGTGTATTTACCTATTTTCAGTTACTATTATTTTATTAGGTTTACACTATTCTATAGGCCTACATGCATGCAATTATAAATTCAAGTCACATTCCAACAGACAAGAGTTTACATCACGTTTATACATAGTTTACCTATGACTGAATAAATAAGTACTTAAATAAAGCATTTTCAGTACAAAGAGCAGTGAAACGTACAAGAATGATAATGTCATTTGTATGCCTGTTTTCATCATCAATAGCTCTGTCCATATTATCTCCTCTATTCGCACTGCACAACAATATAATGAATCTAGTTAAGTCCTTCAATGGACACAAAAAGAAGGCTATAAGATTGATACCTTCTTCCAATAACAAATCGTATAATGACGCCCTTATCTTTCTCAAACTTCGAACGTGCAACACCTATATTAACAACATTTAGATAGATAATGCACTTCCACCATATACTGTTTATTTATTATGTACAGAACTCTAATTTGAAGAAAGAAAACAATTTATTCATACAAGCCAGCAGTTCAAAAATTATGACAACTATACATGATATCCTCCTATCAAATATTTTAAAAAGATGTCAGGAGATACTGAGTTACTTAAATATGAAACATATGCCTAGTAGTGCAAATATATCACAGACAGGCTACTTAAGGACTTGATGTACAATGAATTTCACTAAGGAAAGAGTTTTCTGTTATCATAATTATTGGTCCACCATTTGAAACCATAGGCCCTTTGCTCATCATCATCAACATTAAATATGGACTTGTGATTCAGATTATGCTTCACCATTCAGTTTATAGTAGTTATATTCACCATTTGAAACCACAGGCCCTTTGCTCATCATCACCATCATTATATATAGACTTGTAATTCAGATTATGCTTCACCATTCATAGTTTACAGTCGTTATATTCACCACTGCTTGTGAAATACACCTTAAAATTGACAAATAAAGACTACTGTTTGTTGGTTAGAATAGTGAAATTCTGCAATGCAACATGATGAGTATGCAATTACATCTTTAAAATTCAATTGGCAACACTAGTAACTTGAACGGATCAATTTCAACTAAAGCACAAAAAGTGATAGTTATTATTCAACTAGGCTGTAAGGAAACATGCATACATGATGAACTGAATGTAAGACAAGCAATAATTTTTTTCTTAAAAGTTTCACATCCCCAAAATTTTCTAGAAGATCAAATCTGGGAAATATGAATTTAAAAATATAAAATAAAGAGAGAAAGAGAGAAAGCAAGACAAACATACTGTCACCATATCTAATTCCCTATTGGCAGACGAAAGAAGAAACTCACAAAAAGACAGGTGTTCTACCGGTTGGCAACCATGATTTCCGAATTGCATCCCTATTATTCTTTCGGCTGAAGTCGGTCATAATCCCTATTACAGCCAACAACCTCTTACTGGAGTTAGTCCCAGCAGTCTCTGCATTGTACTTGCCAACAAATCCTTCACGCCTCGCAGCAGCAAGCTCCATTTCCACAGCTGCTAATCTCTTTTGTTGATCCCTAATTGCAGACAAGTTAGCCAACATACTCAAACCAATGACTTTATACTTCACAAATGTAGACCACATCAAAGTCACTGCAACAGTACGACCTTAAGAAAGAAAAACCTTACTTGCAGGTAATGATTTTCAGAGTGTCATCAACGGATACAGCTGACAGACCCTGAAAAATGAAAGAAGAGAAACACTCAACAAAATTAAGCAATACATGGAGATCGTATACGGCATGAGGAAACTAGCCTGTTAAAAAAAAAACATGAAAACAGTACATTCAGCCGAAATCGCTAAAAAAGCACAAGCAAATCAACATGAGCATAGTACATTCAGCTGATCTCACTAAGCAAATGGGCCTAACAGGATTATCAATCATGATAAGATTCCAAAAAAAGTATTAACAATACAACGGAACACCTAAATTGAATACAGGAAGAACGTAAACTGGAAAAACCGAATACCTGACCGGTTCTTCGATCCAGCTCGTTGATTAGGTATACCCTGTTCTCCGCATCCTGCCAAAGTCTACCCTCCAAGACCACACAAGAAGAGTCGAACGCATCAGAGAAGAATCAATAAGAACAAGGTGTCAATTACAATACTGAAATCCGAGTCTAAATCCAGAAACATCTTTTCGATTCGCTCAACATTATCAGAAAAATCCGCACACACAAAGATGGCAAGGCGAAGCCTCCACTCACCGGCCGGCGACGTAGACAGAAGCCATGGTAGCCATCATGCAGAGCATGACAGTTGAAATCCGCGAGCGGAAGGCCATCCCGGAGAGCCGGTGGTGCGATCCCCGGCTCTGCATCTTCTCTTCTTCTGCAGAGGCTGCACCGATCTGCGGCCCGCTCCAAATTCCCCACCGCGAATTCGAGCTGAAATTGCGCAAAGCGGATCCGCAGAGAAATGCAAATTTCCAGAGGAAAGTCCGAGAAAGGCAACGGCGATGGAAATCGGGAGAGGAAGCCAAGCCTCTCTCTCGAGTCGAGTGTTTCGATTTGGCGCTGCGGTTCCGTTCCAAGGCCTTGTAACGGACGGCTTGATGGGGGCTGCAGAGCATCACGCAGTCATGTCTCACGAGTATTTCACGCGGTCAGTCTTTATGTGCCAATTAAATAAAAAATATATAATTTATGTTCTATCCTACGTATTATAGTTAGGGATGTCACTTGGTTGGGTCAAATATACAGTAGAATTCGTACCGACCTAACCCTAATGGGTTGGGTTTGGGTATTTGAATTTATCTTTTTTTAAATATATCAAGTTCAGGTTTAATAAAACTTGACCTAAATAAAGTTATAAATATAATTTTTTTATATTTTTTACTTTAATAAAATTCTACACAACCCTACTATAATGGGTTGGGTTTAAGTTTTTAAATTTAACTGAATAATTATTTAGGTCAGGTTTGAGTTTTTAAATTTAATCGGAATAACTATTCGGGTTAAATTTAAATTTATTATTTTTTAAAAAGAAAAGTTTATATGAACCCAGGCTCATATACGCCTACGTGAGCCTAGGATTTATAGACCATCGGATTTACATCCGACGGATAATAGCCCGGGCTCACGTAGGCTTAATGAGTCTGTGCTCATATAAACAGGACTCTTTTTTAAATGGTATCAGGTTTGGGTTTAATAAAACCCAACCCAAACTCAGCCCAGTGACATCCTTAAATATAGGTCTTACATGACTTTTAATTGAATAAGAAAAATATGTTTCTTTTTAATCATAAGTGGTATAAAGCTTATAAGATAAAAAATAAAGTATAATAATATTACTATATAATAAAAAATATAAGTTTACATTTTAATAATTAACCTGGCCGGCCGGTTTAACTAGAGTTGGTTGACTATTCGGGCCTAGTAGTTGAATTCGGATTTTACTAAGCTTGAGTATTTAACAAAATAAGCTTGAGCACATATGATAGGCAACACATGTAACATAAAATAACTTAATTAATCCCTATCTTTTTTTCTACTTCAAGTCTTTTTTTCTATTTAACTCCCTCCCCTCCAACTTTAGCTCACTTTTGCCTTCTCCTTCCCCTTATTCTTCTACTCCTCCTTTTCCAACTCTTCTTTCTTTGCCTCATCCTCTTTCCTCTTCTCTCCCTCCTCTTTCTTGAAATCCAGAAATGTTGGCTACGAACTAGCCATAAAGCCATTTAAAAAATTATTTTTATATGTAAAATTCAATCTTAAAAGATAAACTCATAAACATTCTCAACAACTTAAAAAGAAGAATAAATATTACTTTTACTTGATTTGAGCTCTCAACTATCAAGCTGTCAACTTTCAAAGCAGGTTTAAAGATGTCATCATTGCTAGCTACAAGTTATCTTTGCACATTCAAAGGGCCTCCTTTCTCCGGCATCAAGTGTCTCCTTCTTCATCACTGACAACATAATGTGGGGTATAACTCACAATTGACACTTTAATAGTTAGCTTGAAACTTGCTCTGAAAGTCGATAGTTAGACAATTGGGAGCTTAGAGTAAATAAAAAAAAATTCTTTTGAAGTAATTGAAGGTATTTATGGGTTTATTTTTTAAGATCAGAGCTTATAAAGAAAAATAATTTTTTTTAAATAGTTTCATGGGCAGTTCACTACCAAAGGATTTAAAGAACAATGAAGATGAGGCAGTTGGGGGGAGAGAGAGGGAGGCGAAGGAGAGACAATTTAGTGAAAATATTGGCCTAAAATGGAAGAAAAGGGGGGAGGGAGTTAATTAAGTCATTTTTGCTACATATATGGCAGCTCACATGTGTTGAAATATATTTTGTTTAATACTCAAAACCTATACATTTTTGCATTATCATATGAACTGTTGCTACTTTTTGTTCAAACATATGATAACAACTAATATATTGTTATCCAGTATGCAATGTATATAGTTGTCTTATTTCTTATTTCAATTATAACCACTGATATTTAACTAAATTAAAATTTTATTATAAGAATAGTTAAAAAGGTCTTTGCAACATATATTTGTTTTACTAGTTATAAAGTACAAATGTAGATGTAACCGCAAGTAATTCAAGTTGGTTCAATTTGGCTTGATGTTCAAATCTAGCCGACTTGACAGACTTGATATGATCTGCTCGAGTAGAGAAGAAGGCTTGAAGCTTGATTCAGCTCACTATCACCCCTCGTCTAGTTTTATATTGTTCATTTATTTGATCACTATCCACAAAACTAAAATGAGAAAACTAACACTTAGCCATTGACTAGAAATCTAGAACATATTGAGGATTAAATCCAATTTGTAAGACTAGCAAGTATGCATGTACATTATGCGGAAATACAATTTAATTAAAAAAATAAAACAAATCATAATACTCCATAAGCACAAAGGTTGAAGTAGATAACTGCAGGTTCAAATCTCATGGTCTTAATATTAATTGGTTGGAGAGGATGATAGTGTTAAAAGATTTTTCATTATAAAGCGCACTCTTTCATATTAAAGACCAGCTTGGTGACAGGTCCCGTTGGATAGAACTCGTTGAGAGTTTTGCAACAATATCAAGATGGAACAAATCCAAACATGTGCATTATAGAAAAAATATAAAAAAGTATTATGGAGAAGCATGTTGCATGTGTGCGACCCATATAAAAAAAGTAAGCAATATATTTTTATGGGGTACTTTAATTGATAGAGCTTTTCCAATGGTTCAATAACAAGCAAATCTAAGTTTGGGAGGGCAAAATATATCCTTACAAAATTTCAAATTAACACAATGCAAAAAATATATCATGCCGTATCAGCAACCAATAGAATTAGGCTGACATATGGTAGTCATCTAAAACAATCTCATTAAAATGAGTATCCTAATAAGTAAAAGGTATTACTAAAATATACAGGGTAGAGTAGAAAAGATGGAAGAAAAAGAGAGAGAAGATAAAAAATGAGGAGATTAGGGTTAGTGGAGGGGTAGGGCTATTTCAATCTTTTTATATCATTGAATCTATACCTAATTAGAGCATTTGTTATGCCCTCATTCCACACCTGACACCGCCCCAAGTAAACTTAATTTTGGTTGTTTTGAATGCATCACCTACATAGATTGACTAATGAACCATTTGTTGCTAATATAAAAAATGTGCAAGATAGTCCACTTAGGCGTTGTGGCCAGCTCGTTTTACCCCCCACTGCCACATAGAGGTCATGAAAGGTTCAGCATACAGCATAACCAGTGAGCCAAAATCCACTCCCGAACAAGTACGAGTTGATAAAGTAGTGCAGCTTTTCAATAACACTGCAGCCCACTGAAAAACAAAAAAAAGAGGTGCAAATCATCGTAAGCAGGCAGCCAAAGCCACTAATCTCAGAGCTAACTGGAAGAGAACAAATTGTGAGCGCAGTTTTTGCCCTCTGTCATGGCAAATACCATCTTGTTTTATGAAGTAGCCGCCCTGCGCTTGCTTGGATCCAACTTCAGGGAAAAAAAAATTATCTTAACTTCGATGGAGTATATGCATATGTTGATTAAATTAGGACAGGTGATGCATGCATGATCTCCACTCGTGCTTCGTTTAAAAAGAGGAGGATACTTGGAGTTTGCATTGAGGAACAAATACCGAGCGATAGCACAGCCATGGCTACTTGGAAATTTCTTCTTCTAACTCTGGCCTTAGGTCTACTTCCATGCATTTCCCATGCACAGCTCTCCTTGTCTTTCTACGACAACTCCTGCCCTTCAGTTAGTAGCATTGTGAAAGCCAACGTTAGGTCAGCCATTAACAGGGAGAAGAGAATGGGAGCTTCCATTCTCCGCCTGTTCTTTCATGACTGTTTCGTCTCTGTAAGTGAAAATCCTGAATCTGGTGAATAATTTGGTATTAATGGTTTGTTTGGGTTTAATATCATTTGGGTTTCTAACATAACAAGTATCTTTCATAATTACCAATCCAAAAAAAATGTCTTACATGATTTACACATGTTTCTTCATTAACGATCAACTAACATATGCACGTGAGCTTGCTTCCTGGGCAGGGGTGTGATGGTGGGCCTCTGTTAGACGACAATCCCGGCATAGACAGTGAGAAGAATGCCTTACCGAACAAGAACTCCTTGAGAGGATTTGAGCTGATCGACAAGATCAAGGCTGCGGTAGACAAAGCGTGCGCAGGGCCGGTTGTTTCATGCGCTGATATCCTAGCTATTGCAGCTAGAGACTCAGTTGTTGAGGTGAGGTTTGGTTGGCATGCCTTGGCAACATGCATGAACATACGCTGTTGCCTAATTAAAATTGTTTCGAGTTCTATCCCATAAGTAAGCCTAGTTTCTTAAGAGAAATTACTTTTAATGGTGCTATATATGTTACGAGTTTCATGCCTGCTAATGAAGCTTGGAGGGCCTTCATGGTCAGTACCGTTGGGAAGGCGAGACGCAAGGACTGCAAACAGAAGCGCGGCAGAGAACCTCCCATCTCCATTTGCCGACCTGAAGGATCTCACTGCAAGCTTCGCACAGAAAGGCTTCACTGCCAGGGAGATGGCAGCTCTGTCCGGCGCTCATTCGATCGGCATCGCTCGTTGTTTCCTCTTCCGGGAGCACTTGTACAACGGGAGCAACCTGGAACCCCTGGTTGCTTCAGGCAGGAAATCCAACTGCCCAAGGAGTGGAGGGGATGACAACCCTTCCTCCCTGGACCGACAGAGCCCGAACCGGTTCGGGAATAACTATTACCAGGCGCTTCGGAAGAGGAGAGGGCTGCTGCACTCCGACCAGGAGCTGTTCAATGGCGGGCCCATGGATGACCTTGTAGTTACCTACAGTAATGACAGGCAGACCTTCTTCAATGACTTCGGCGGCGCCATGATGAAGATGGGGAACATGAGTCCACTGACAGGCACTGCAGGAGAGATCAGGAAGAACTGCCGAAAGCTAAATTAAGGCATGCATGGCCATTGAATCGATCAAAATGGAAGCCAATGGATCAAAGATCTTCAGCTGTTCATTGTCCTGGTCATAGCTGGTGTATTCTACCTTTTAGAAAATAAAGTTGACGTCTTTAAATTTTTAAGCTCCTTGCCCATATAATAAATAAAAAGCTCTTCTTTTACTCATGTTTTTATTTCTACCTCCAAATAAGATGGATATAATTTCTTGGAGAAAAAAAAAAACAGGGATCGAATTTTGGCAATTATACTCGAAATGCCTAAGATTATACTCCCTCCCTATGTACGAAAAAATAGTAGTTTTTATTAAATAGTAAAACCCACATCTAAAAGATAAGCTTATGATAATCTTTTTTAAGCACCCAACTACTTAAATTGAGTAAAATAGAGTTATTAATATTGAACAATTTTTTTTACCAAATAGAGCAATTAATCTAAGACAGTGAGAGTATTAAAATTTGACAGTTATATAATTCTTGTGAGAAACATACCACGTTCTATTGGTGGGATGTCTATGAAAATGCCTTAGGCATGCATTGTATCCTAACTTACCTCGTGTGTGTAAGTATGAGAGTTCTATTTATAATTTGAACCTCTATTGTGTGGCCACCCACAAAGCCTACGTTCAAAAACTTAAGACTTGAACTTAACTCTAAAACTATTTGAATAGAGTCGTAGTTTTTAAGGAGTCAAAATGGAGTCATACATCAAAATTTTAATATTTTGCGTAGAAAGTATTTAAAATTTAAAATAAGGACAAATTCGTTTTACTAGGTATAAAAATGTTAAAAAACATGCATATACTCAGTATCTTTTTACACGTAAAAATGCAAAACTCAAATAAAGTTAATATATTAAATGTAGACTAAGATATAAATTATAGTTGAATATTAGTTTATTAATATATTGTATAAATTTAAAAACAAATGTATTGTGGAAAATAAAATCACATTAGCCAATTGGAGTTTGACTAGGCGAGAGGAAGAGAAGAAGAGGAGAAGGGTTCTGCATGGCTGCAGCCAAGAGCCTTTTGTCTCGCCCACCCACACTTGTTGAGAGTCGTACAGAGGAAGAGGAGGAGGGGAAGAAAGTGACGGTGGAAGCATGGTGGATTGGGAAGAGGATATTGGCGCCACACCATGCGAATGACCGCTCTAGCACTTGTGATGGCACCGACATATTGGAAGGTGGAGTGGGGTGTGATGTTCCTAAATGTGACCTCATTAAGATAGATAGATGTTGACTATGATTTTGGCGATTGGTTTAGTTTAGCACTACTTGTATCATGTATTTAAAATCCGTAATCAGAGTGGTTTTGTTTAAATTATTGGCGACTATAGAAAGGCATATGAATGGCTGATTGCTTGTACAATGTTCATTCCACCGTCTGCTGTAGATGGCTGCATGGAGGTTAGTGAGTAGTTGATAAGGCCAGATTTTTATATTATAGCTATATCTATATTTACATTTATATTTATATTATTATTAACATGAAAAAAGGGCGAAAATTATTATCATAGAAGCCCTAAATTGCTCTTAATACTTTATTACCCTTAACACGTTACTTCTAATACTCTTTCCGTTTTAAATTAATAGCTATATTTGACTTTTTAAAATAAACTAAATTTAACTTATTTTAAAAAACCAAATGGAATTATCATGCACGATAGAGGGAGTATAAAAGGTACAAACGATAATAATTTTTTGAGAAGGGTACAGTTAACAAAATTCAGCACCTCTTGGAATTCATCATGAGCCCAGGCTATTAGCAGTGAGTTTACGATGAGTCACAAGGGGCGTCGACTTTTGAATGAAGTTTTCTAGTGTCTCTATTGCGAATGCTGCTTGTAAACAAATTTCTGAACTAGTTTCTGACCATGCAGCATGCATGTCAAAGGAGATGCGCTATTTGTTGGTTTCTTTGAAACAATTTGTGAACAAAATGTACTGATGCATTGTGCTAGAACTTATATCATCATCATCATCATCCGCGCCTAAGTTTTCTTCTATTTAAAGTTAAGCATGGAGCACAGATGTAAAGTTGGAGTGTGACTTTGTTCTAGTCAAAATGAAATTGCGAGTTCTAAAAGACGTCAAATTCGAGGATAGCTTCCACTTTCCTAAAAGCCCTTTCCCTTGCTGAACACATTTGTTTGGATTGCAAATGCCACGTACATACATACGCACTGCAATGAAGGTGTTTGACCTGTGCGTCGTGGTCCACATGCGGCGAGCGAGCAAGGATTTGCTGGCAAAAGCCTAAAGCAGCGTATTCAGTTTTCTAACACTAGAAGTTTTTCATCTAAATGGAAACTTCATTAAATTCACCGGGAAATTACAATATATAAGTTTCAAAGAAATTATCTAGAATTAATTTTAGAAAAATTACAGAAATAATTTAGAGAAGATAAATGAAGAACATTTTAAGAAGGAAATATGTGGAACATTCTAGGAGTAGATGAAATAGTCATTTAATATATTCCTGCAAACTCATGGCAAATGAAAAACCATTAGTTTAGAAGTGAGAGTATAAAATTGTGTGATAGGGAGCGGCTTAGTAAAGATGTCAGCAAGTTGGTCCTTAGATGGAACGTGATGAACCTGCAAGTTGCTAATTAAAACATGTTTTCGAATGTAGTGATGATCAATTTCGATATGTTTGGTGCGATAATAAAAAACAGGGTTGGCAGTAAGAACAATTGTTGGCTAGTTATCACACCACAAAGTAGGAGTCTCGGGAGGGGAGACGCCAAGAAACTTGAGAATCATGGATACCCAAACAATCTCAGTAGCAGTGGAAGAGAGGGCCCGATATTCAGTTTTAATAGAAGAGCGAACAACTGTTTCCTTTTTCTTGGATTTCTAGATAATAGGGTTGGGACCTATGAAGAGACAGTACCCAGTGATTGACCTTCGGTCAAGAGGGTCACTGGCCCAGTCAGAATCTGAGTAGACAATAAGAGTGAAGGGACCCAATCGGATGAGAATACTATGAGAGAGGGTGTCATAGAGATAATGGAGGATCCGTTTGACTACTGTATAATGGATTGTGGAAGGTTGATGCATGTGTTGACACACATAGTTTACGGAGTAGGCAATGTCAAGATGAATATTAGTGAGATACTAAAGAGTTCTAACAATGCTTTTATAGTGGGAAAGATCAGAGAAGAGTGGATTGGTGGGAGAGGTAGAAGGTCATTTGTAGCCAATGGGAGTGGATTTGCAGCCGTCCATGTTAACCCTAATGAGGATGCCTCTAGTATACCGAGCCTGTGAGAGGAAGAGACCATCAAGAGTTTTAGTAAATTCTATGCCAAGAAAGTGGTGGAGGAGACCCAAGTCTTTTACAGCAAAGACTTTATCAAGAAGGGTAATGATGTGATCAATGAAATTGGGATGAGTGCCAGTAATGAGGATGTCGTCAACATAAACGACAAGGATACTAACTGAGAACCCGTCTCATGGAGGAAGAGTGAGTTGTCAGCATGATAGGTTCGGAACCCAAGATGAAGAAGATAGGATGAGAGTCGGGCATACCATTGGGGGGGGGGGGTCTTGTTTGAGACCATATAAGGCTTTGTGAAGTCGACACACATAGTGGGGGTGAGTGGAGTCAATGAAGCTAGGAGGTTCAGCCATATATAGTTCTTCCTCAATGGAACCACGAAGAAAGGCATTGGAGATGTCAAGCTGTTTCATGATCTAGTCTTTGGAAACAACAAGATTGAGTATAATCCGAATAGTGTAGGGTTTAACTACGAGACTGAAGGTTTCATGATATTCATGTCATTCTTATTAAATGAAACATTTGGCTATGAGGCAGGCCTTATACCGAGAGATGGAGCCATGGGGGCCCCTCTTGATTTTGTAGGTCCACAGACACTGGATGATGTTAGTGTTCGGTGGCAGAGGGACAAGGGTCCAAGTACCTTGCTTGAGGAGTGCTTCATACTCTTCGCGCATAGCATCACACCACTCAGGAACCTGGGAGGCAATCAAAAGGAGGTGGGTTTGGTTTAGGGGGAGGTTTGAGCGATGAGAGAGAGTGGAATGCGAGGACGAAAAATGTCAACTTTATTGCAGGTAATCATTGGGTGAGAGGTGGTGGGGTGGGAGGGAGTGAGGATGTCAGGGAAGAGTTAGGAGTGGGAGTAGTAGTTGAGGTTGAGGAGGAATGGGGGTCAGGGGAGATATGTGGGGAGGTAGGTGGGGGAAGAGGGAGAAGGGGAATAAGGGGAGAGGAAGATTGTTTAGTAGGAGAGTGATGGATAAAGGGAAATTCATTTCATACAAAACGGACATAACGAGAGATGTAAATATGATGAGTGGTAAGGTCAAGGCACCGGTAACCTTTAGCAGTTGGGCAATAACTGATGAAGACACAAGGAATAGAACGAGGTTCTAGTTTGTGGTTAGAGTAAGGATGGTTCCACGGGGAGCACCGACAGCCAAAGGTACGAAGGTGAGTGTAATCAGGGGGAGTGAGATAAAGTAGTTGATAGGGGGAGGTATTTTTTAAGATGGGAGTGAGGAGATAATTGATGAGATATGTGGCAGTGCAGGCAGCATCGACCCAATAAGAGGGAGGCAAGCGGGCGGCAGTAAGAAGGGTGATGGTGGTCTCAATACTATGACGGTATTTTCGTTTGGCAACACTGTTTTGTTTGAGGGTGTGAAGGCAGGAAAACTGATGAGTGGTGCCTTGAGAGGTAAAGTGATGAGTGAAGCAGGAGTTGACGTACTCACGACCATTGTCGGAATGGAAGAAGGTGATACGATGAGGGAGAGCATTTTCAACCATGGATAGGAAGACAAGAAAAGTTTCAAAGACATCCAATTTGAGTTTGAGAGGGTAGAACTAGGTGTAGCGAGAATAATCATCAATGAACGGGAACAGGCAAGGGGCCCCATACATCAGAGTGAATAAGTTTAAGTGGACAAGTAGATAATTATTGTGAAAGAGGGAATGATAGTTTGTGGGATTTACTAACATGACAACTATTACAAACTAATTTTTTTTATTTTGGGGACAGGAAAAGAAAAAGTTGATACAATGGAATTAAAAGTAGCAGGGCAGGATGACCAAGTCGATGATGCCAGACGTTGGAAGAGGAAGTAGTGAAATGGAGAGCATATGGAGAGGCGGAGAAGAGAGGGTCCGTTTTGAATCGGGCCATGGTACAGGAGGCACTTGGACTTATTGTTCTGAATAGACACATCAGGTAAAAGTTAGAGAACAATCATTATCACGAGCAAGTTTGTGTATTGAAAGGAGATTGTGGGCAATAGTGGGTGTGTGAAGAACAATGTTAAGACGAAGTGTGGAGGTGGAAAGAGAGAGGGTGGTGCTTCCTGTGGAAGAGACAGGGAGAGAGTGGCCATTACCAATGTTGACGTGGGAGAGGGTAGGATGCTAGGGTTGTGATGTGATTCAGATCCAGAGTGATGTGATCACTAGCACCAGAATCAAGAAGCCAATCGGAGGAGCAGAGCCCACAACCTTGGGCACTCATGGCAAGGCCGGGACCCATGGTAGGGCCCGGGTGGGAGGCATTCAAATGTTCTTTGCAATTGATAGCAATGAGGGGCCCCTCGCATATCTGGCATGAGGGACGGTAGCAACGCGGCCCCCTCGGCCATGGTCATGGTGGCAATCCACACCGCCCCCATGGTGCGATTGGTGAGATTAAAGAGTGGGTAGACGGGCAGGGAGTGGGGAGAAGGCCAGGTGAGGCATAGGTGGTAGCATGAGGCAGTCCAGACGGCCATTGGAGGAAACGATAGTAGGTGTTGCAGAGGCCGGGTGAGAACCAAGAAGGAGTTGCCCCAAGACATCAGTGATTGTGTTAAGGATGGCTGGAGAGATGGCATGAGCAGCAGAGGATGCAAAAGGAGCCATGGGACCGGTGATGACATGGAGGGCAGTGGGATGTGCTAAGGGGGGGACCAGTGTGGGCCAACTGTTAGAGAGAGAGCGGCTTCCTCCACGAGAAGGAGGTTCCAAAGTTCAGCGACCGAAACCAAGGCACTGTGGGCCTGAATCCTGATAGTAAACGCAAAGTATTCGACCAAGAGGCCTGCCAAAGTTTGGTGAAGAAGATCTGAATCACTAACGAGAACACCGACTATAGCGAGTTGATCAACAAAGAGTCGCAACTGATCGAGATAAGCAGCCATCCCACCTAAGCCAAGACGACAATGATGAAGATCACCCATCAATTGAATGACCATAGTTGGTGAGGCCGAGAGATAGCGAGTCTCAATCATGCTCCACAAGGCAGCAGAGATGGTATACATAAGAAAGTGACAGATGAGTGTTGGTTCAATTGTAGCACATAAAAAGACTAGAAGATGATGATCACTATGGATCCAGTCAGAATAGGACCGGCAAGCAAAAGTAGATGCAGAAAAGGGACAAGGTAGAGAACCATCAACATAGGGAAAAAGTTGGTAGGCGGTTAGGATGGAGCAAGTAGTTTTAAGCCAAATGAAGAAATTAGAACCATTAAGATGGACATTGATAAGGGAGGCCATGTTTGATATGAGAAATTTGATAGATGCTGGAACAGTAGTAAGAAAATTAGAGGCAGTGGCAAAAGGGTGTGGGAGAGGTGGAGGGTGAGCGCTAGAGGTGCTAGAAGGTGGGGGTGAAGAGGGAGGGTCCATATGAGTTGGTCAAAGGAAAAAAAATGTAGAAGTGAACAAAACCGTACTCGGCAAGACGTATTTGGTAGGAGGGCCATGAACAAAAACAGGATGACACAAAAAGAAATAGGACGATACTGTAAAGCACATCAGCCAAAGAAAAAAAAGAGTCGAAGGAAATTTGCAAGAAAAGGCGAGTGGAGGAGGGAACCAGGGACTGTTGATGGCGGCAAAAAGTAAAGAACCGCGGTGAAGAGAGAGGGGGAGATGAAGGAGGAAGGCAGACAGGCACGGCGGTGTACAATAGCAACTTAGTGAGGACAGAGGCGGGGAAGAGATGGGAGTGGATGAAGGGGCGAAAGTTGATGTAGGGTCGAAGTGAAGAGGGGACGACGGCCAGGCACAGTGGAGAGTAGCGACGCTGTGAAACAGGAAGAGGCCGATGGGTAAAGGGGAGAGCTTTTTTGGGGAGACGGTAGTGGCAAGGGAAGCAGCCAGTTGGAGAGAAGAACAGGGTCAGAGAAGAAGGGCGACGGGTCCAGGCGTAGGAGGGCGGCGCCGGGGACAGGGAAAACAAGGAGCACCGTGGCAAGATCCGGGGAACGACGAGAGGACCGCGAGAGGGAGAGGAGACGTGTGAGGAGGCTAACCCACCGAAAGGAGGTTGGTGAACCAGAGGTGCCGGCGGTAGACTGGGATAACTAGTGGTGACAGCAAACGGCGGGTTGGGAGCGGCTGTCAAAAAAAGAGAGAAATAAGACGATGAAGCCGGTCAGGTGGTGAAGAGGAGAGTTGCGCAGAGATCAGCCGGTTGAAACACAAGGTAGAGCATTAGCTTTTAACCTATCTCCGATACTATGGATAGAAACTTCATTGAATTCACTGTGAACTGGAAGTTATAATATATGTGTTACAAAGGAATAATCTAGAATCAAATCTAAAGAAATCACATTGAATTCACTCTGAACAGGAAATTACAATATATAGGTTACAAAGGAATCATCTAGAATAAAATCTAAAGAAATCAAAGAAATAATGAAGTGAAGAACGTTCTAGGAGGGAAATATGTAGAATGCTCTAAGAAAAGATGAAATAGTCCTTTAATATTCTATAACCGAGTTTTATCGATGTGCACTCAAAGTTCCTATTATATCAATCTCGCTAGAGCATCTTCTTGATGAGTTCACAAATTGAATGAGGTCTTTATATGAAAAGTATTTTCTATGCTCTTTACTAAGGGTTTGTTTGGATTAGTGAAAAGCAGGGAAAATGAAAGGAATCTTCTTAAAATCTCTCAGTTTCCATTGTTTGGTGCAACGGGGAAAGAGAAACTAGAGTCAAAAGAGAGAATGGATAAAAATTTGGCCCAAAAATTTTTCACCCATCAACCCATGGATTTTGGGAGAAAATCATTGTATTAAACACTTATGTCTTATTACTACTACTACTACCACCACCACCGTTGCCGCCGCACCACCACCACCGCTGCCTCCGCACCACCACCAACTCTGTCATCGCCGCTGCCACCACCATCGCTGCTACTGCCGCCACCACCACCACCACCATCTCTGCCACTGCCACCACCACCATCGCCACTACCACTGCTACCATTACCACCACCATTGCTTTAAGATCCTTGATCTTAAACTGGTTTTTGGTTTCCTTTAATTATTGGTTATCGTGAGACTTATGCGTTTTCTGATTTATTCGGCAATTTCGTGAATAAATAGTGTTTGTGATGGTTTTAACCAAAATTAACTTTAAGATTAGTGATTTTAAGTAATTTTAAAATAAATATGAATTTTTGGGATTTTTCAGAATTTTCACTATTTTTCTGAAAATTAGGGTTTTGGCAGGACCCTGTGGGCCCCACCGTCGAAATTTCGGTTTTTAGGTCAAATGAACCCAGATGTCTACTTAAGGTCATATAAAAATTTTCAGAATTTTCTTAGGCTTAATTAGTGCTTAAATTTGTAAAATACCCATTTTTAGCTTACTTTTCCTATTTACACCCTATAACTTACCCATACATACTGCAACCCTTACTATAAAAGGGCAAACCTGAGCCATTTCTATTTTTGGGAATAGGCTAAGGAGGGAGGTCTGGCCTAATCCTCAATTAGGCCCGAATTAGAAGGGGTTTAAGGTAAGCTTACTCTAATTAAGCACTAAACCCTACTTTCTTCTTAAGCTCTTTCAAATCTACCATTTTCCCCTTGTTTCAATTCGTTTTTGGACATCAAAAATTACTAATTTGTGTTTTACTACAAACCCTAACATTCAAAATTTGATTTTTACTATCAACAAGCCCTAGATCTAAGATTTAATTAGGGATTTCTTGGGTAAATCGATTTTTATTGGAGTTTAATTCAAACTCATTGTGTTTTCAAGGATTTCAAGGAGGGTGACTCTCCAATCCGAGCTTAATCAAGTGCTGAGGTAATGGGTCTTCAAATTTTCTGTTTATCCATGGTAAAACTCTTAATTTTTGGCTTATTTCAAATGGAGTTGCTTAATTTGGTGTGTTAATGGTAAGATTAGAAAATAGAATTATTTAATCCTGATTTCTTAGGGTTTTGCATTATTATGACATGGTTTGACATTCTGGAAGTCAAGAAGGATTTTTTATGATGATTAGGGTGTTATATGTGGATTTGAAGTGTTATCAATGGTGTTTCGGTTTGGATTTGCGAAAGGAAGAAGATGACCAGTTCTACCTTGTTGGCGTTCGAATAGCCTTCTGGGCGTTCGAACGGCAACACTGCTGGAACGACAGTTTTCCAGTTCAGCCGATCGAATGGCCTGTTGGGCATTCGAACGACCAAATTGTGAATTTGAATTTTTCTCGTTTAGCCGACCGAACAGCCTGAAGGGCGTTCAAACGGCTACACAGCATAATTGTATTCTAATGCATGATGTTTATTTCGATGATTTCACTTTAGCTTGCCAATTTCATATGAATGTGGAGTGCTTTGAGCTATATTATGCTACTGAAAAATACATGCTATTAAGGTTATGAAGTTGGGATATATGATTAAGAGATTTATTGAATGACTTATGTTTTATGGCATGATGTTGGAATTGTCATATGGAAATTGTGAATGGTTGATCCCCCATAGATAAGCATATTTTCAGTAGGGCTACAACCTATTAATGGACTGATGTGTCATGATAGAATGTAGTTAGTTGATGTGTGGATGTTGATGAATGTTATGACTCAATGATGAAATAAATGACCTTATATGTGTTTAGCCTTTGTGATTGAGATTTGATTTGAGTCATGTTTTCAATGATTCTTCTCCTATTATTTCCGCTGAAATTCATGATTAGATGGAAGTTCACATGTGTAGTGTGGTAGTAAGTTTAATTTCAAGCATGTTGATATGCATTGTGTGAAATGCTTCTACTAGGTACACACACATGTGGGGTTTAATGATGATGTTGAAGCTTGATATTATGATTATGAATGATGCATTAGGGGCTGATGAGAGCACTTATCATGGATTAGGATTCACGTATGTCTTGCCCACATATGTACCATGCTGCATGCATCATGAAAATGTATTTTCAATTGACCGGTTGTGTGGAAGAGCCGAGGAGAAACCATTAGACACTTGTGGTATGGGACGCATTATGTCGATGGATAGCTCTAAGGTTCGTTGCGCTAGTGCTTAGTTAAATTTGCTTCTATGGCGTCATGAATACTCATGGTATGGGACGTGAGGACTAGAGTCGACATAGAGGTACTTTTACGTGCACACTCCGAGTTAGGTTGAGTTTAGTTAAAGGGAATTCATGGGTTATGTTTGGTTTAACATCATGACATCATGCATCATGGATCGGACTTCGTGAATGAGGTTTTATCGAGATTAATCGAATTTGATCGATTGGATGCAATGTGGTGAAATTTACGTGCCGGTTTAATTGGTCGTCTGGCTTAATCGAAACTTGATTGGTCCGAAAGGACATGTTTTAATTTGAGTTCCTTTGTGGAACATGCGTGCTCCCCGGGTTGAGTCGAGTCAAGTTTGGTTGTTCTGAATTGTTAACGCAGTTGAGAATTATTTGTTGAGACAGTCGAACCTGGACCCTGAGAATCCAGTATGGTATGCTCTTTGCACCAGCTACCATGTGTTCACGGGTTTCCTACGTAGGAACTCGGGCTCTCCCCTCCGCAGGAGATGTCCCTGGGCGAACACACTTGCTCTACATTCTCTTCGTGAGAATGTAACATCCTTGGCCAGGATCGTCTGGAGTGAGCAGCAATTAGGGATTGACTACCCCGATCTTCTTAAATTCTTGTGTAGAATTTGGATCATGACATGCCTACGTGGCCTTGTCAGTGTTCCCGTCTTTGTGACGTTATTTGTGATTACTCCTTGCATGACACGCCTACGTGGCCTTGTCTGTATTCTCGTCTTCGTGATGCTATTTGTGATTACTCCTTAATGAAGGTGTGCATTATATGATGTTGAAGCATGACTGATATGTATGTTAGAGATACATCTTATGCAAATTGATATGATGTGATGCATGATTGAATATGCATGTTAGAGATACATCTCATGTACAATTGATATGGTTGTTGAAGCATGATTAATATATATATATATATATATATATATATATATATATATATATGTTAGAGATACATTCCATGCAGATTGATATGATGTTAATGGCACTAGGTAGATTATACACTATGATGTAGGTTTTAGGTGATGTGTATGTATGATCAGAAAATGATGCACCTTACTAATCTTTAATCAGAATGATTATTTTGCTATGCTATCATATTTTCGATGTTGATAGTGATATTTAAAAACCATTACGAGTTGTTAAACTCACCCTCTTTCTTGTGTTTTATTTTGGGACTGCGTGGTGCGACACACAGACGGACAAGATCTCCTCTTTGAGGAAAGATCAGAGATGGCTTTGATGTGATCATGAAGATCGTTGATCGTTGTGTGACTTATCTTCTTTGGTTTTATACTTTATGTTTAGAACCTTTGTGTAGGGTTCTTTGTTGTTTTGGATTTATGTCACATTTTACAGTTGTGATGCTTATGACTTATTTTGAGCCGGTGTGGGCTTTACTTAACTAAGCATGTGGGTTTGAGATTAGTTGTTTACTTTGTAATAAGCAACACTCTTTCTTTTCTTCTTATTTACTCTTGCTCAAAGGATTGTGCGTACTCCGTAATTCTGTTAATCGCCCGTGGTTAGGGTTAAGTCTTCCGCTAGATTGTTTCTCAATTTTCCCTTTGTCGCCCTCGCGCACTTGACCGGCCCCTGGACCGAGTTTGGCTCAGGTCGGGCATCGCCGGGGCGTGACAGTTGCCACCACCACTGCCGCTATTGCTGCCACCACCACCAATATCACGACCACTACCATCTCTGCCACGGCCACCACCACCATCGCTACAACCGCCGCAGCCACCACCACTGTTGTCGCCACCACCACCATCTCTGCAATGACCACCATCGCGCCATCACCACCATTGTCACTGCCGCCGCCACTACCACCATCGCCATCACCACCACCACCGATACCGCCACCACTACCGCTGCCGCTGCTACCACCACTGCCGTGGCTGCCACTACTACCACCACCACTAATATCGTCGCCACCACCGCAGCCACCACAACTACCACCACCGCCACCACTACCACCACTGTCACTATCAATTTTCTTTAACATTATTTGTAAAATTAAACAATAAAAAATATTTAAAAATCTCCTAAGTTCCCTTTCACCTGAATTCACTTTTTCTTTTTCTTTTTCTTTCTCCCTGTTCCTACCAATCTAAATAAACCCTAACTAATTATGGGAACAATCAAGGCTTTATTTTTCTTTCCCTTTCTCCTCATTTCTACCAATCCAAATAAACCCTAACTAATTATGGGAATAATCAAAGCTTTATTTTTCTTTCCCTTTCTCCCTGTTTCTTCCAATCCAAATAGACCCTAACTAATTATAGGAACAATCAAGGCTTAATGACACACAATACATATACGTTAACATCAAGCCAATGATACTAACAATGTCAATTTCAAATATTCTTAACACTAGTACTCTCTGTAGGAGCATATACAATACTTCCCTTCACCTAGGTTTAAGTCAATAAGGCGCTTATTCGGTGAACTTATCCCATGAAAAGACATGGCAAGTCAAACTGCTAACTGACAGGAACCTCTCTCTCTCTCTACAACTGAAAATCTACTGCACTTTAATTTTTATTAGTTAACTTGGAATGTTGATACAATGGAGATTAAATGCAAGAGTCAAGTAACCCCTTCCAGATAATAAAACGCAAATATTAATATCCGTATCTTCAAGGCCAAACATCGCCCGTTAAGTCTTTTTCCACTCTTTAGGTCAGCTTTGTTTGCAAATATTTTCCAAAACAATACACGGTACAATGTCTGATTGCATTACACGCCCTCACCACAACAGTTTGTTTAAGGACATACAAAATCCGGGACCTCACTGATAGAAATAAAATAAGTTAGCAAGACTGAGTTCTAACCCTGTACAGGTAGAAACCAACGGTAGGGCTCAGAATTGAACCTCATTTGTCTTGATGCTTGACAGTTAGTTCAGCCCTCAAGTGAAGCATATCATTAATGAAGTAAAGGCTGTCTTCAGCCATAAATGACGGCCATGAGATTTGAAACAAATTACGGTATCCAACAGCTTTACCTCCCGTGAAAGTGTAGTTGCCCTTGTATTTGCTCACAAATTCTCCCGCCGGCCTAGTCCTTGCAGCAAACTCATAATCCACGGCAAAACTCACAGACCCCTTTTCCTGCATTCCCAAAAACAGGCCAAAGCAGTGGAACGAACTCTGCTGATCCATGTTGCAATGGGCAGACAAGAAAAAACCCTGTCCCCCAAGGTGGAAGGCTTGGGAATAAACGCGCCCTGATGGGAAAAGGTTTGCACACTCTTCTCGCTTGAGATCCAGGTAAACAATGCATTGATGAAAAGGCAGCTCAAACTCAACAAGCTTAACAGGCCGGTATTTATATGCACGTTCCACAAAACGCTTATTGGAAGTCTCATCCATTGCAAGTGCTCGCTGGCGGTGTGGGGGCTCTGCTTTAAAGAAAAGAGCCTCAAGGACAACTTTGGAGGCAAGCTCGTGATCAAAGTCATTGCAATTGAGAACCTTTTTCAACTTCCTGCAACTCATGTACGGAAATCGAATGAGGCGTCCAAGGCGGGAGCCTAGAATTTCACGTCGTTCATCCAGCTTTGGGTATTGAGCTCGGGCCCACTTCAGCACAAAGTCGTAGACAGCATCTTCAGATGCAACCTGAAGCTCATCACTACATAGTATTGCCTCAATTCCAGCCAGTGGCAAGTTCAGTACTTCATCTTGAAACCTTTTGAATGATGAATTTGATCTTGTTACAAAAATAAATAAAAATGAAAAAAATATCAAAAGTGCATCAAAGAGGCATAAATTAGCATAACTCACTTGGTTATGTCCTTGTAACGTGAAGCAAGATACTGTTTGGCCGCATCAGTCAGAGGTTGCACTGCTTCAGCCATTAGGACACTGGAAGGAAGTTCCAGATACAACAAGGCAGATTCTGGTGTCATGGGCAAGTTTCTCAGAAGCCTGCTACAGTATCTCATGCACGAGGCAACCTCAAACTTGTCAGCAGCCATGAGCACGTCTAACAGTGCTGGTGCTGTAGTTGTTGTCAAAGTCTCACTGTACATGAAATTCAGAAGTTCCATAAGGGCAGCTTCCTCTGTACCAAATAGAAATGGTCAGTTCGACCTGTTAAAAACCTAAAGCTTCATTGGCGCTTTAATTTATAAGTTCAATAGAGAATTTCTCCCAACTTAGTAAAATTAATCTGCAAACTAAGAATTATGGAGAACTATGAGGCTGGTTACCTATATAAAACCTGCAGTAGGTTAGAAAGAGGAACCATGGAAAAACACATGAAAATATACGTAGTTCACGGAACAAACTAAGCACTTATTGCGTCAGGCTAGGCACGTATTGTATTACAAAACACATTAGCACGAATGAAATGTCATCCCTTAAACCTCACTAAATATCGCTCGCAATTACATACAACATAATTTACAACTTGATCTGATAATTAACAAAATTATAAATGCACAAAATTTGAAAATTTCTTACCTGAAGCATTGATTCGTAGAGTTACATGTCTCTGCTCCGATTCACGCATTCCATTTGAAAAAAGCTTCAAAGAATAAAATCATATATAAGACATACATGATGAAAATATAAGGCCCCAGGATCATTTCCATGTCACCGACCCCATATAGCTGGGATAAGGCGTATGATGATGACATGAAGACTTACCTTGTAGAAAAATGGGCTTTTTGCGGCTAATATTGGAGAACTTATATGTATTGTCTTCACTCTCACAACAATAGAACAGTCCATATTCCAAGAAGAGTCATTGCCATCCGCAGCTTCATCACCTAAAAAGAAGTACAAACCAATTTAGAAGACATCACCATCTTCTTTACAAATGCAAGTCAGTTTTACACATTGAAAGTTACTGACTTTGCTGTCATGAAGTAACATGAATTTTACAGCAGGTCATGTCAATGGAATTTCATAAATCAACTGAAAACATCAAACCATTAAATAGAAGCAATTCTTCACAATTCGTGAAATGGAAGCTAACTTCCATAATTCTATCAGTATCTTATATAGAATATTTGTTAATAGACATTAAGTTTTCTTAATTCAACACTAAAATTTGGCTTGTAAATTGGCATGTCAGCATTGCACAACAAATTTAAAGCTTTAAAATGACATCATAAACGGTTAAAAAAAGGTTAATTCCTTATATAAAACTCTCATATAAAACTAATTCTTATATAGGGATGATACACCAAATCTTCTCTGATCTATATTGGATGTCTAGGATCCATTTTAATTTCCACATCATGGATGTCTGGATGTGAGTAAAATAGGTGAGAAATGAGCATCAGTTATGCATTTGAGAAGGCATGTTCATCGAAAACATTGTACAACTTTGGACGGGTAGGAAATGGTCTAGTAGAACCATGAAAGACAGATTAATGCTGCAAGTTTCGAATATTCCAAAAGGGGACAATTTTAAATTGTGAATCTAAATGGTAGGGCTACACCAACAGGCTCTATGTAAAAAAATGAGGACTACAAGGACTAATAGACATGGATGGATATGTGCTGTAACAAATATATCTACACTCATGAACTAGACCGCTTGGCATCCTGCGGACAATGACTACAAAACAGGATACTTGTGATTTTTACACTTTCATATGCCCAACCAAGACTACTTTCAGCAACTTACACTATGGCAGGATTCATGTAATCATCCACATGATAGGAAAGTAATTCACATTCTCAAGTAAAACACACAGAATTATACATTAAAAAATCACAAACATATTGCCTATGCAAAATTTCGTTTTTCAGACCATCAAAGTGCTAATACCTATAATAATTGGCCATTTAATTTCCGAAAAAAAAAAGGCTTGTTGTTCAACTAATATGTTGTCAACAACAGCTTGATTCTAATGGAAGTAACGGTGAGCAACAACACAATAATGATTTGAGAGGCTAATAGTTAAGTATGATTTTGAGGTTCATAAGAAGAAGAAAAGCACAATGTCTGGAATATGTAAGCATGATCTACCCAAAATACTTGACATTATCCTCTAGCATTTTACCTCTAAAATTTTATGAGAAATCTTACATTTTGGAATATACTCCAGTCGGGATTCAACCATACAAATTTCCAACAAGGAATACCATTACCAAGCTAGGCATATTTTTTAGCTATCCAACAATTGAAACAACACACCAATCCAGCCTTAGTTGAACTGGTTGGATGTTGCCTGCTTGTGGGAGAGGTCCGACGGTCAAATCCCATTGGCATATAAGTGTGCTAGGGGGCGTGAATCTTACCTATCCAAAAAATTGAAACAATGCCCATACGAAAAAAGGTAAAAAAAAATGTGGGGCTAGCAACACTAGCCACATCAGCAATGCAGTAACCATGGAAATGTATATATCCTAGGAAAAAACACCTTGGCAAAGCACTCATACAGTATACTCCCCAAGACAACATAACAGACTTGCTCTGATATGAATGCGCTGCAGATTCTGTAGTCTGATGCTAGCATTTTATCCGAAGACATCGATAACCTTTAACGGCCATTTGTATCAGGGTGAACATATCAGTTCTCAATTTATAGTAAAATAAATTGAAAAAAAAGGCGAATCAACATAAATTAAATGATGGGATTTCTAAATTTGGTCTCGCCCAAGTTTCACTGCTACATCAAAATTGTATACACACGTATAAATAAAAAAAATTGTATTCCACAGACTATTTTTCCCCTTCAAGGCCAGACTGTCTGTACAGAAAATAACTGGGACGAGTAGTAACAGTAGCATCTGGAAAAGAAAGCATTACTACACCTGAAGGAGAACCCTCAATCATTGCCACCGGTTCCTCATCTTCATTGTCATAACCCAAACCATCATCCGTATCAGGCTGGTCGCAGCTCAAAACATGGTCCTCATGGCGCACAGCAATTTCAGCAGCTGAAATCAAAACCAGCAAACGAAAGCCACTTCATTTCCGCGATTTCACTCATCAACAAGCAAACACACACCAGGAAAACGCAAATTCGGGAAGATGACCGCAATTGCACAACCCCCAACAAACCACCAATCATCTCAAACAATATTGGGGCCGCGGGTAGAGAAAAGAAACACGAAAAAATCAGAAAAGCTCACCAGCATCCTTCTTGACGACATCCTCCCGCCGGCGCTTCCGGTTCCTCGCCCAGTCGGCGAGGCTGAGGCAGGCGTCGCCGACGGACTTGCTCTCGGAGGGTCCCTCGACGATCTCGATGCGGAGGACCCGGTCGGAGAAGTTGTTGTTGTTGAAAGCGAAGGCGAAGTCTCGGTCGGAGGGGACGCCGGGACCGCCTCCACCTCCGCCCCCGCCGCTCCTGCTGCCGGAGGGGAAGTCCGAGTCCATGACGGTGCGCGGGTCGAAGAGGTCCCCCGCCGCCTCCTTCATCGTCCGATCCGCAGCCGCCTCTTTCATCGCCCGGTCGCCGGCCGCATCCGAGGGAGGAAAACCCTAGCCGGGGACTGGAAGGGAAGGGAAGATAGGAACGGAGCTGCAGAAGGGGAAGGAATCCGCCAGTTTCTGAAATACTACGAGGAGAAGACCGGAGATGAGACCACTGTCGAGCGCACAAAGCACGCTCGCGGTCACGTGGGCATGGGCTGGGACCAGGGCCTCGTTACCGCGAGCCGAGAGAGAGCGTTTTAGTAGGAGAGTAGGTGGCCCCGTTTAACAAAACAAAAAGCGCTCTCTCTGCGGTTTATTCGTGAAGCTAGTTATTACACCCCACTCCGCCTTCCTTTCCAATCTACGGGACTAACCTACGTCCCTAATATGCTTGCAAAAAAGGGAAGCTTTTCTCATTTACCATGACAAAAGTTTTTATGCTAGAAAATAATATTCTTCTACTCTATATTGTTATATAATACTTCTACTTTATATTGTTATATAATAGGTTTTATACCACCTTTAGTTGAATAAAAAAATAAATAATATAAGGTAAATTGGATAGAAAAATAAAGTGTAAAAATATTACTATTCCCTTCGAGCCAAGCATAAGTTACCTGATAAGAATTATTAATATTTAATATCATTAACGTACATGTTAATATAAATAATAATAATATTAATATATGCCAATGTGTTTATTATTAATTTCGTAGATAAATAATTTTTACATAATTTTCTAATAATGAACTGTACATAAAAATCTTTAATATTTAAGATTAATATGCATGTTTTAATACACATAAGTGTTGTTGATTCTAATATATATTGTCGATCTTAAATATTAAAAATATTTATACATATAATTTATATTAAATTTATTATTAAAAAATATAAAAAATACATAATATTCACATATAAAAAATTCTTACCTAAATTTTAGTTAAACTGAATAAATATTTCTTCAATCCAACTAAAACTCACTTGGGTTGGAAAGGAAGACAAAACGCGTTTGTACAGCCCGTGGACCACACGAATGTCCAACCGAAGTCGGGGCCACAAGCTATCCTCGTGGCCCGTGAGCGGACATTTCCGTCTTCACATGCAAAAAGTCCTCAAATTTCACCTTTAGCACAACCGTATGGTGAAGAACCACGTACTTCGATGTCACCGAGTGTATTGGACCCCACCTTAGACGGCAATTATCGTTTTCAAGTGGGGCTTAAAGCTTCGGCCTCGTATGAGTCAGAAAAGCTTCATTAGCATAGCCACAAACTTATGGAAGAGTTTTTTATTACTCTATTTTAACAATAAGCACAGCATAAGGTATATATTAGAATAGATCAAGGGCGGATACATTTATGGTAATGAGTACAGCAATGTACACTAACATATTTACTATAAATCTCATGAATAAAAGGTTCTTCAACTCATTGTCAAAGTAGAGTGATAAAAATGTATCCTCAAACTTGTACAGGTTGTATTTCAATGTATGCTCTTATGTATTAAGTTAATTACATCTCTTAATTTTTATCAGGGACTAATTAACATGCGTCAGGCACATAACATGTCGGCCACAAAATTTTGACCCCGCGGCTACAGGATTTAACTTTTTGATTTTGATTTTAATTTATTTATAATGCTCAATTAGATGGGCATGCATCCAGGACCAATTTTGGCCTGCCCTGCCTTATCTCTCTTATTGGAGGAGGCTATTTGCACTTGCCAATTGGCTTCTTGCCAACCTTTCAGAGATTGTTCTTGTGGATTAATTGCTTTGCAGTTGCGCATATCTGAAGGATTCATCAACTCTATTGTGTTTGGTTTGCACTTGCCAATTGGCTTCTTGCCGACCTTTTAGAGATTGTTCTTGTGGCTTGCATTAGCGATGCTTTGCAGTTGCGCATGTCTGAAGGATTCATCGTCAACTCTGTTGTGTTTTGTTATTAGTGCTTGTTTTCTCATTTGCTTATGGTGCATGGGTTATCCGAACCGTTTGTGATCATTGTTAGTGTTGGTTCCTTTTGTAATATGTTTATGCTTAGTAGATAGTGTTATATTAAATTTATAAAAAAAAAAAGAGTAGAAACAAATTGGTGCGTACTGTTTATGTCAAATCCGTAATCAAGTTGGTAATTTTATAATTTCATAATTCCATAGTGCATCGATATGCCTAGATTTCAATTTGTATTTTCTTTTATTAAGGTTTCCAAGTAAAAATCTTGTCACTTTTGTATGTGTGATTGATTGCATGTAATTTTTATTTGCCTAGTTGGTGGAGGTGTGCTTTAATTCCTTTAGACTACCTAGCAAATAAATAAATAAATCAACTACCCCTACTAAATTTGATCAGGGTAATCAGGGTAAATTTTCTTTCCAATTGTATATCCATGTGATTTGTTGCATGCCATGCAACTACCACCTTTATTAGAACCGGTTGGATAATATGTCTATTTGTTTGGACCGATTTGAGCTTGATATTCTTTATAGGGTTATTCCTTAATAGCTTGGCTTTCGAGACAACATGGATTGTAACATGGTATCATAGGCAAGGTCCTTGGGGAGTCATTTTCTCTTGCTTATGTTCTAAGGGACATTTTCTCAAAGGTCTTGGTTTCAAATGTCGTGATGTGTTCACCATCATACTGACCTTGATCTGGTGGTTTGCTTTCTTACTAGTAATAGCTTTGCCCTAGTGCTAGTGAAGAATTAAAAGTCAATTTCTATCTCTACCCTACATATTATGTTCATTTTCAAATATCTACGCTTGTTAAATTGTGCTTGCCTAGTGCAGTGAGGTATTGGATATGTAGAAATTCTACAAATGCACAACCTAAAAGAAAATATAAATATAAATATAAAAAATAAAAAATAAAAACAAATAAAGCAAGAGACAAAGATTTATGTGGTTTAGCAAGTTGCCTATATTCACCGGCAAGAGTGAATCCTTCTACTAATATATAAAAACCTAGGTTACAAGCCCCTCAACTTTGAAAGCATAGCCCTTCACAAGAAAACCCCTTCTCTTTTCACCCCCCCTCTCTCTCTCTCAAAGAAGGAGATGTTTTTTTTATCTTTGTGACATATTAATAACCCATTAACTAGGGCGCAATCCACAATGGATTTGTATCTTTTTTCCTAGTCCAATTTGATTACGCCAACAAACTTTGCCTTGATTTAACTCTGCAAGTAATTAAGAAACATAACTTCCACCCGAATACAAGTGTATCCCTATTTCCTCCACCCTAAACGCAACCTTCATCTAAATCCCCATCCGGTTGCTTGTACCATGTATGGGTACAATATAATTATCAACATATAGTGAGTATTCAAACTCAAAGCAATACTTGGACTTTTATTCACCTTGTGCATTTCCCCTAGCCACCAACCTAGCCCCTAACCATCCAAGTTCTTTGCCCAATGAGGCTTCAATTTTTTAAAAACCCCATTTGCACCAAGAAATTTTTTCCCCCTTGGACAATTTAACCAACTTCTAAGTCTTGTTTTGGAGTAAACACTTCATCTCCTCCATTATAGTTGTTATGCAATTATGATTGATTTCGAAATGTAGGGCATCCTAAAAAACAAGATGGATCGAGTAACAGTTAATAAAGAAAAATAACACATCGACCTCAAAATTTTCAAATCAATCATCTATCATGCTAGCATGATCAGGAAAAACCTCTTTTTTTTCTTCTCCTTCTTCTTCTGCTTCTACTTGTCCTCTTTGCACTCCTAATATTCTTTTTTCACATACCTTGCTTATAATAATAACACTCAATCTTATTCTTTTTTATTAGACTTAGATTGAGACCTATTCCTGTTAGACCCACCATTTTGTGACTTTTTAGCTTTCTTGATTTCCAATACAATGCCTATAATAAACCCTGATGTACCAGCAATTCCTTAACTCTTCTCGATTATAAAACAAAGTTCATCTTTCTATCAAAATTTGTTAAATCCCTTTATTGCGATCACAAAAAAAAGCCTTGTTTTGGACCTCAGCTACTACTATATAGAAATTCGACAACAGTACAACCCAATATATATATATATATATATATATATATATATATATATATATATATATATATATATATATATATATATATATATATATATATATATATATATATATATATATATATATATATATATATATATATATATATGAAAATAGACAAAGCAAGACACACAAAGATTTGTGTGGTTTAGCGCTACTGGGAGAGAGAATCCTTTCACTTGTATGTGAAAAATATATTACAAGTCCCTCAACCTTGAGAGAATTCCCCTCTACAGAAAAAAAAAACATTCCTCTCTTCGCCCCTCTCTCTCACAAAGAAATATTTTTTTTATCTTTATGATGTGAAACATGTGAAGAAGAAATTTTAAAAAGAAGAAGCACAACCGATGGTTTTTTATTTTTGGATAACCTCTTGCCCATAACTACCCCAATCTCCCATATCAGTAATGAACTGAATGAAGCCTAGTCCACAACTGAGTGATGAGTCCCTATCCTTTTTAAGAGTCCAAGTTATTACACCTTTGTTTGTTTGTCTTCAAATGCTTCTTTGGCCATCTAAAAATTTATATACATAGTTGGGGGTTGTTCCTATACAACTCAAGCTTTTGAAATTGGGCAAATTGAAATATAAAAATAATTATAACTTATTTTCTAACATGGCATGAGTGCCAAGAGGTCCGGGTTTTTATCCCTTCTCTTGCATAATTTGTTCACTCACAAACTCCTATATTTGCATATAAATATTATATTTGAGTTCTTCTTTAAAGCTAGTTATTAAATATTTTTTGTCCCGCATTAATAGTTTTATTTGGCTTTTTAAAATAAACTAATTTGTATAATAGTAATACTATAAATAAATAAGATGACATATATAAGTTTAAAAATTATTATTATATACTAAATTGCTTAATCTATAGATCCTCACCTTAGTTGCCCTACTTAGTTAAAGTCGTTAACACCACTCTTATTCTCTTTAACCACTTCAACTCTCATCTAATTGCCTAAGAAGTTATGTCTATGGACAATAATTGTCTCCGCCGAAAAAGAAGATTTATCTCTAAACAAAAGACCAACAGATAAATTGTTAGCAGACATAGACATGAACAAGCCTTGTCCACCAACTATTTAGTCAAAGACTAGCCCTACATACACAAACCATGAAATTTTCGAGGTATTTCACTACCTTTTGCATTTTCTTGGTCACCTCCTCACTTTTTAGGTGTGGACCTTTGCACTTGTTGTGGACATTGTTAAGCGATCAAGGTTTTAGAATATTTCAAAGCCTTGGCCCACCTCACCTCCTCACCTTTTTAGTTGTGGACCTTCTTTGCACTTGTTGTGGACATTATTCAGCGTGTACTTGATCAAGGTTTTAGAATGTTTCAAAGCCTTGGCCGACCTGCAAGTTGCAAATTTTGACTCCTATTCTCTTTTGGTAATTAGTCATGTCTCACCGTATCTAGCACATGTGATTATAATATATGAAGTAAGTATGTGCAACTTGTCTATCTAATTTCATTATTGAATTTCAATTAGGGAGTTGAACCCCCATTATTTGAGACACTTCATGCATTAAGAATCATGTGGTTAACCTAACCCACTAACTATTGTCGTTGTTCGTCCTTCCCACATGTAGACCCGACTCTCCCTGGTGTTTGAGGTTTGATTGAATTGACACACACGCCGAACCAGATTGGTGGAAGTCATATGGCCCAGTAATTGACCCATCTATAAAGTAAGCCCAATGGGCCATTTTCTACATTCTTATGAATGCCAAAGATCACCATACTTGTAAAATAAGATGGAGGGGATCTAGCCGGAGAGGGAAAGTTTACAAATTCACTACACGACCCCTAAACTTTGGATATTCATGGCCAATCACCGAGAGAAGCAAAGGAGCATCCAATTTGCTTATCATAAAGGGCGAGAGTACACAAGTTTTTAAGCATTCCATTATAGTATGTATAATGTACTAAGAATTGACCATGATTGAATGTGAATAGGCATTTAGGATTGGTAATATACAACTGAAGAGCTCTAATTGGAAGGTTGTTGTTCAATAATACAACAATATTGGGTATTTGAAAATAGCAAAAGTTGGAAGGCGGTGTATTTAAGAACTAAAGATAGTTTAAAAGTTAGGGACAATATCTTTGTGAATTTCCCTTTCGTGAAGATTGTGAAAAAATGTCTTTTCTATTTATAATAAGACTGAATAACTTGCTAAATAAATTAAAACGCAATCATTTATATATTATCATAATGAGATTACAAATGATCATAAAACTTGAACATTTCGTAGTCAAATAATATAAAAATCTCCCATAGTTGAGGAATCGGTTGAAGTCTTGAGAGGCCTCAAGGCTAGCACTTCAATGACCATGAGATGGTAAGAAACAAAATCACGTTCAGAGGCTGCTAGCAACGACAAAACATATCACGTCCACCTCGTGTATGAAGTTATAACACCATTTCATTAAAAACGAGAATCTATAGGTCAAACAGATATATAATATATGTAATAAAAAAACACAAGCACTAGAGAGATAGAGAGAGAGTGAGAGAGAGGAGCTCCCTTCAATCCAAGTAAGAAAAGCAGAAGGCAGTCTCGTCTCCTGGTTCATGCATGCCTTTAAACTGCTCATGCACAGGAAGATCCAGCGCAGTCGAAGGGAATCCATGAACTAGCAGCCGCAACCACCCTCATTCTTCCTTCTATTGGATTGAAGGGAGCTCCGTCTACATACACCTAACACTCCATTTACCAGAGAGAGTGAGAGAGAGAGAGAGGAGCTCCCTTCAATCCAAGCAAGAAAAGCTGTAGGCAGCCTCGTCTCCTAGTTCATGCACGCCCTTGAACTGCTCATGCACAAGCACATCTAGCACAGTCGAAGGGAATCCATGAACTAGCAGCCGCAACCACCCTCATTCTTCCTTATATTGGATTGAAGGGAGCTCCATCTACATACACCTAACACTCCATTTACCAGAGAGTGAGAGAGAGAGAGAGAGGAGCTCCCTTCAATCCAAGCAAGAAAAGCTGTAGGCAGCCTCGTCTCCTAGTTCATGCATGCCCTTGAACTGCTCATGCACAAGCACATCTAGCACAGTCGAAGGGAATCCATGAACTAGCAGCCGCAACCACCCTCATTCTTCCTTCTATTGGATTGAAGGGAGGTCCATCTACATACACCTAACACTCTCCATTTACCAGAGAGAGAGAGAGAGAGAGAGAGAGAGAGAGAGAGAGAGAGAGGAGCTCCCTTCAATCCAAGCAAGAAAAGCTGTAGGCAGCCTCATCTCCTAGTTCATGCACACCCTTGTACTGCTCATGCACCAGCACATCTAGCGCAGTCGAAGGGAATCCATGAACTAGCAGCCGCAACCACCCGCATACTTCCTTCTATTGGATTGAAGGGAGCTCCATCTACATGCACCTAACCCTCCATTTGCCACCACAGAGGAGGGAAGAGTGAGAGAGCTAATAACCAAGACTGATGAGACTACGAATTAATGCATGAAGCAAGAGATGGTGCATCCTCACTTAAATACACAAAGAACAACCAAAATTAAGGCTCTGGAATGAACGGAGGCCGTCAGATTCATCGCGAAGAATCCGAGATTGAGATTTCTTGCAGACACCCAGAGCTCTGTTTAATGGGGGAGAGGTCACAAAGAAGGAAGGATGCACTGGTTGTAGAAGCATGGCGATGATGGCGGCCATGGTGCAATCTTTCCTTTTGAATGAGAATCACGCCTCTTCATCAGACGGGTCAGCTGCTCAGACAAAGATCGGATTTGGCCCCCTCTTTTTGCAGACTCGGTTGCCTTTCTCTTGCCTCTAGGATGACTTTGATGCTTTCCTTCAACTTTAAATGGCAGTACCAAAGCGGGGGATTTCCAAAGGGTACTGGTTCCTTGACTTCCTTTTCAAGCCCCTTTTGTGGAAATCTTTTGTGGTAAAATCGATGATCTGGTGTTAGGCGCCGCTTAGATGGAAAAATGGAAATGGTACTTATATACCATGGCTATCATGTCTGTCAAAGATTATAAGCATGAACAGGGTCAGATTTGCCATATCTTTCTTTCAAATAGATTTACTGTTTAGCTTAAAAATGTTCACATGCCATATTTTGCTAGGCTAAGGCCTTCAATGGTACCCGTTTACTTCAAGAGAAAAAAAAGGTACCCATTTTACCCAACCTAAATTTAGCATATAGGTAATTTTTATTTAAATAATGGATAAAAGAATTTATCAATTTTACATCCCATTTATGAAACCCGTATGATATGGGTTTTCTATAATCCTTACGTCCTACATTAATAGTTTCATTTGGTGAAAAAAGTTTGTTCCATATGAATATTTTTATTTTTTTTATTGTAAGTAGTTGGGTACTTTAAAAAATATATTATAACTTTATTTTCCCTTCTCTTATATATGAGTTTTATGATTTAATAAAAATTATAATTTTATTCAAATATAAATATTAATATGAGATAAAAGGAGTACTTGTTAACCATTACCCAAAACATATGATGTTATATTCCATGTTCTCCTTCATTATTTATGTTTGCTACATGTTTTCACCCTGAACCTAAAATCTACAAGTCCTTTTGTCTCACATATCCCCTAATATTGAGTTTTTGACAATTACTCTGCTTAATCAAACCAAAAGCAAAGTTTTAAAACCTAGCCTGGACATTGACCCGAATTAGTGTATAAGCTGGTTCAACTTGGGGTCAACCCGGTTTGATCCATTGCTATAAAATCTATCACTCCCTTCCCCTTCCCCTTCCCTTTCCCCTGCCACCTCCACCCCCCAAACCCTAATATATGCGATGACTCCCTCTTCTTTGCCTTCCCCTCCCTCTCCTCCCCAGAGACCTAGTGACGATGATATGGCTTGAGGCCCCCTTCCTCCCCGCTTCCCCCTTCTCCCTTGTCCTGCTACAACTCCCTCTTCCCCCTCCCCCAAATGCCCTGGCCTCGAAAACACAACCACTTTCCTCCCCCTCTTCCCCCTTCCCCTCACTCTCATCCCCAGTAGCCTAGACACTAACCTGACCCCATACCCAGAAAAAAAAAAAAGCTCACTCGGACTTCTCCTCCCTAGCACCCTGGCCCAGCCCCTCCATCCCCTTCCCTCTAGAAATAGCTTTAGAAAAACAAGAGGTTAACTTGCATGCATTGGACAGCAAGAGCAAAAAGACCGACGAGTCGACAATGGTGGGAGCATTAGAAAAGCCCCACCTTTATGATTCTAGCGAGGTTTTGCCAAGCACAAAGAGGTTGGAGATGGAAGCCTAGCTTGGGCCCACCCGCCTTCTGACATTCAGATTTTTTTGTTGTTAAAACCCGGACCGGACTGGATCAATATCGCATGTTAATCGAATTACTCAACCCATATTTTTGACCAAGCACAGTCAAACCCGACTAAACTGACTGGGACGGTCCAAGTTTTAAAACACTAATAAAAAGTACTTTCATTCCAAAAAAAAAAAAAAGAAATTACTATAAACTAAGAAAAATGTGATATAGTTGGATTTTTTTTAATTACAACCGCGTTCACCATCCCGAAGGGTGTTTATTATTAAGTATTATAATGAGAAAAGACTTATAGTTAGTCATTGGCTACGTTCAAGGGTAAGAAAGTATTAGCAAAGCAAAATCCCTTAGATCGTTGTTCAGTTTAATTCTATTAACAAAATGTCCACATTTTTTATGGTTGTGCATTTCTCCACTATTATTTTATCACTCTTCATTACCTTCTCTATTTTATGTGGAACCTCATATTGTAATTAGTTTGTTTCCGTTGTGTGGAGTTTCAGAAAGTACAAAAATGTTTTATGCTAAAATTCAGCAAGAATCCTAACAGTTAAGTCTTTATCCTTGGCATTTTTGTAGTTATTTTAATTCTTATTGTGCTACTCATATGCAACTAAATAGTTTGCTCATAAGGTCCTCTGTCATCCCACCATGGTTAATGAGTAAGGTATGAGTTTGGGAAATAGCTAATAGGTAGGGTATGGTTAAAAGTTTGGGAAGTGGGTATGGAGGCAATTGTAAAGCCTTACCCAGAGGCAATTGTAAAGCCTTACCCAACCCATAATTGACCCATTGATAGCCCTATACTAGCTTCTTGAGGATATTAATTAATGTAATATTTTCTACACCTAAATAAATATGTAATGGGCTGACCTGGTAGAGCTCCATGTTGTAAAATGCTATATGGGACAAGTGAATATAGTAGTGAGAATATTAATCAATATGTCAGAGTGCAAAATTGAGGATATTTTTTGCATCAGTGTCAATGTCGATGGTTATTGACACCTTTGAGAGTCTTGTTCACCGACATTTTTATTGATGTGAAGAACTCTTTGCCGATGCTTAATGTACCACATCGATGCGTCCTTGAATATCGATGCTGATCGAAACCATCTATCTTCCTCTTACCTCTAACACCCCATCAACACATCAGTGGCAGTGTTGGTGACCAATGCAAAAGAGTAAATAAATTTGTGTACTAGCGCTATGTCAATTTTTCCTATGAATAATTTATAAAAACTCTTATGATATATGATAGGATCACTATTGTCATTACAAAACATATATAGAAAATAAAATCTCTCCATTCTTGTTCATAGAAGAAGTCGCTAATCTTTAACAACATTGCAAACAAATTCAACTCATGATCTTCATATCCATATTCACATAAATACTCAATATGAAATATTTTATCATAGTACAATAGTTCCAAGTCCATTGTCTAAAGACTAAACCCTAATGTCATGTTTAACATGATTTTGCAGGATTTAGAATATATTTGGTTTGAGATTTAGCAATCTGACCATTCCTATAGATTGGGCATCCTCTTTCTCTTGTGTGTTGATTATTACTTTCTATAGATTTTTGTTCTTCTCCTCATTGCTTCAAGGCTTAGCATGTTCTCAGCCCTCCTCTTCTTAACCATAGTCAATTTTTGAAGACATGGAAGTCTAAAGGATGTCAAAGGGTATTTATACGAGGGATGAAAAACTAAATTCTAGCATGTTACCATTAATTAATCTTGGGCAATTTCTAATTTCTTGGCATAACTGTGTCAATCATTGACTCATCAGTGGATCTATGATGAAACTAACAATGTTATTGACATTTCGTTCACACATCAATGCTTGCCGACAACACACCATATCTCTTGTCGATATGTCCACTGATGTATAGGTGGAGACATATGTAGTCTTTCCAAAAAGAAAAATGCATTACACTTTTTACCATCATATTCCAATGAAAAATTATCTTGATATTGTGGGTGTTACATTAATAATGAAAAACAAAAGGACAAAGCCAAAGATAAAGGTAAAGCTATTGCCCTTAAATCATCTAAATATGAATCCTTTGACTCTAAACAAGAAGTGATTGCTTTCTTAGCAAACAATTTCATGAATTTTTTCAAGAAAAAGACTCTTGAGAAGAGAACTCCTCCAATTGACCTAAGCTACATGAGTCAAACACACCAAGACAAATGACAAATAAGTAAAGGTTCCTTAGAGTGTTTAATACTTCAAATGCCTATGGTTATGGTCATATTGCTAATGAATATCCTACCAAGGATAAAATGAAACCTAAGAAGGGCAAGGCTTTAGATTGACATAGGCTTTACATTGACAAGGGATGATAGCAAGCTTGACTCAGATACATCACACTCAATTGAGGATCATTCTATGCTTCACATAGTGTTTCTCCAAAACCTGAAGAATACATCATTAATAGGCCTAAACTTTCAAGGGTTGGCCTGACCCTACCTAGCTTGAAAAATGACGAGCTTTGGCCAAAAAATTTGAATCACGTCTTCAGACCCATTGTAAATATTTCCAATGAATATCCCAGGATAGAATGAAACCTAAGAAGGCAAGGCTTTACATTAACAGGGGATGATAGTGAGAGTGACTTAGACACATTGCACTCAAGTGGGGATCATTCTATGCTTCATTTAGAGATTCTATAGAACCTGAAGAGTACATCATAAATAGGCATGAAACTTTTATGGGCTGGCCTATCGGCTTAGCCCTACATGGCCCATAACATGACGGGCTCAGGCCTAAAAATTTCATGTACATCTTTAGGCCTAGTTTAAATAGGGTCAGGCTATGATCTAAGTGGTAAAAGATTGTAGGCTCACTGGTTGGCCCCAAATGTAAGAAATAATTTAATTTTTGTGGGAGACAATCCTACATCACTAAAAAGAGAAAAAAATCATGAAAGAAGTTGTCTATTTAAGAGGTGCAAAGTTTCCAAATTCTCATTTCTTTGCCATGAAGGACCCAACCCAAAAGGCCAAAGACCCCACTAGTAGAACCTCACACAAAACCTAAAGCCTAATTACTTTTTTTAAAATAATAAAAAGATTGCATGCGTGTACTTAGGGTTAGGACTAGGCCGAAATTTTAAAAGTCTATCTCCAACTAGGATTGTGCCCAAGCCTACACTTTAATAGGGGGCTAGGGCCCAATCCTACCCAGCTTGATTTCAGCCCTAATCATGCACAGTCCCCCATAGGTTGTGACACTCATGATTTTCATGTAAAATTATTGTACATTATATTTAGTATTCCTACTTGTGATTTTCTCATGGTTGTTGAGTCTTGTAGGCTTCATGTTCAACGATTCGGCAAACTCTCTTGATAAAGATAAAAATACAAAGTAATAAGCTTAGGAAATTAGCAACAATGATAAGTATAAACTCTATTTAAGAAATAAGTTTCTGTTGGTAGGCATTCACATGTTGATGACACTACCAATGAAACTCAGGGTTACTGTTGTTAAGGTTTGACGCGTCGGTCAATCTACCAATGAACTGCTAGAAATACTATCGGTAGCCACTAATCATGCACAGTCCCCCATAGGTTGTGACACTCATGATTTTCATGTAAAATTATTGTACATTATATTTAGTATTCCTACTTGTGATTTTCTCATGGTTGTTGAGTCTTGTAGGCTTCATGTTCAACGATTCGGCAAACTCTCTTGATAAAGATAAAAATACAAAGTAATAAGCTTAGGAAATTAGCAACAATGATAAGTATAAACTCTATTTAAGAAATAAGTTTCTGTTGGTAGGCATTCACATGTTGATGACACTACCAATGAAACTCAGGGTTACTGTTGTTAAGGTTTGACGCGTCGGTCAATCTACCAATGAACTGCTAGAAATACTATCGGTAGCCATCAACATATCAGTGTTTTGGGACAGTCTTACCATGGGTTCAAAACTGCACTTAAAAACAATTTCGAGTGATTTTTGGAGGCATTTATGCACTAGAATTAAGTTAATTATTCTCCATATAAATACCTTTGACAATCATTGACCTAAATTTTTATGGATTCTCTGACTTTGGGAAAAAGACAGAGGACTTTGAGCATGTCAAAGTCAAAAGAAAGAAGAAAAGACCGAATTTGTAGAGACCTTAGCATTGGTGTCAAATATGAGGTCAGATTGCTAACCTTATTACTATGATTTGGTTTTTGAAGTTAATATGTATGATGATTCATGATTATTTCTTGGTATGAAAGCATGTAGAGTATGATTTTTGATATTTTTATCATGAATTTGCATGAGATCATGTTATTCCTAGTTTTTACTAATCACGAGATAGATTAATCATCATTAGTTATTATAGGAATGATGCGTGTAGAAAGAATTGAATTATAGCATATTTTTGAGTGAATTTGGGAATCGGAAACAATCTCTGTTGTTTCTTCCCAATCACTAGCACATCATCGATATGTCGGTGATAGTGTTGATGAAAGGAATTTAAGAGATGACAATACTGATACTAACACATATTGATGAGTCGATGTGCAACCACTCAAACTGTTGATGAGGGTTCGACGTGTTGATGGGTCACTGATGGGCATCGGCAACCTGTACGACACATCAGTGGGTCGCGATGGGCATCAGTAACCTGGACAACACATAGGTGAATCTATTGACAATAAGTCGGCATTGGGTATTCTTTTAGCATGAGTTATAATATAATATATGCTATCGTCAAGTATTATGATGACATGATTTTTAGTACACAAGAATGCATATATGTATGATGGTGAGCATGTTTATGTATGGGTAAATGCACCCGTTTGTGTGTACAAATCATTGTATTGGGTAGATGTCACTTATTTCAAGTATGTTTTATGATGAAGTATATGTTATTTATAAGATATATAATAACATGATTGTTGTGTATGATGAATATGTGAATGCATGTTAAACTATACATATATGATAATGTGGTAAGTAAGCCCTATGTATGAGTGAATCCTTGTATTAGATAAATGTCCTTTGACTATTGTAGTTGACACTTAAGAATGCATAGGTCTAGTGTTGGGTTGACTCTAAGAGTGAGTAATTCTAGACTATATATGAAAATGATTAAAATAAAATACTAGAGTTAGGATCCTTATGTGGATCCTTTTAGGCAGGTAGTAGGGGCTTCTCTTAAGCCTTCTCCCCCAGGGTTGGGAGTTGGTGAGGGTGAACACTATGTTGGAAACACTAACAGTCTGGTTAACTACAAAAGTGAGTCATTTTATCCACGATGAACGGAAGGGTATGGTATAAAAAAAGTTCACATAATCTTTTGGCTCCCTAAGGATGACAATTATGTAGATACTCTCCAATGGCTTGAGAGTTAGGTTAAAATGGACTAGAACATTAAAAGATGATCAATCCTGCGTAGTGCAATACAAGAGGTTTCGACAATCATTGCAATCGGGATCTCAACACTAGGGTCTATGAGCCCCCCTTAATTTATGTCGTGGTTGGAGTGGGATAGGCTTTAGGCAAAGACTGAGGTCGAGTTTGTGAGTAGTCCATGGTCTAATGATGAGTTAAACTCCTATACATGGCTACACTATTATAGAGAACCTTTTATGACTTATACTTAGGGAGCAAGTGACTCATAAATGTGGTAATGGTAATGAAATGTTTATGTTCTTGTGCTTTTGAGCATGTTGTTATATGTTATAGTTTTGTTTCTATTCTTATGCCTTACTTGATGTACTTTATGAAATAATGATCATGGTATACTTGTTTGATATTATTAAATTATGGATATGTCATCATTTCTTGGTTCTTGTTTAGCCATCCTACTAGGTATATTCGTATACTCAGCATTCGTGTGATGCACATTCCTTATAGGGTTAAAGTTACTTTAGGACTTCGGATGTTGCATAAGGACGATATTGCTAGGCTACTTAGCATGTTTGATGTTTTCTAACTTTAAGGAAGATAACTTTAGGCACATGAGTGCCAATCTATTTGTATATGTGCATATCGAGATATTTAAGTATGTACTAGGTGAGACTCTATTAAGATGTGATTTGACTTGGATTTGTATTGTTCTTTGATTTAGTATTTGTATGTTTGAAAAATAATTGGCTCATACCCTGAGATATCTTGTTATTAATTTTGACAAAAAGTTTTAAAAATTTTATTTTTGCTGATTGGTTTATGAAAAATGGGTTTAAAAATATCAGGGAAAGACAAGTAGAAATTGATTTTTCATCCTCCTCAACTATACCTAACAACCCTACTCCTGATCTTTCCACTGATTCAAATGTTAGTATTGAAGAAAATATGTTGCATCAAATAATTCAAAAATTAATGTGTTTATAAGAGGAAAGTAAGAGGCCAGAACATGAAAATCATGAACTTAAAGAAAAGACTATGTGAACAGGGGAAATCACTTGAAGAGTTTATTCAAGGGAAAAAAAATTGGAAAAGGCTTTGAGTATGGAAACTAACAACATGGATGAGTTGCTACAACTTCATAAAAATCAAGTGAAAGAAAACTTCATTTTAACGGCAAAAGTAAAACCACTAGAGAAAGAAATTGCTTGCTTGTGTGCTCAAAATACTACCTTGTTGGGTGAATGTAAAAATTCAAACAATGTACAAATCAGGATGACCACTTAGAAATTGCTACTCTTCTAGCAAGTGAGGAAAGAGTTAACAAGACAAAATAAGATTTTGAGAGATTTGATCAAATCTAAGTATGCTTATCTAGAGGCTTGTTCCACAAAAAACAAGTGGGATATGGAAACTAGATCTGAGTTAATAGTTTTAAAAAATATCAAGGACCAACTTCTGTGTACAAGAGCTATAACATTCCTCTTCTATTCGCGTGTAGGCAAAACAAACCTATAGTTATAAATAATTTGGATTAGGCCAATATTGTTGTGCCACAGGTTGTCTACATACGTATTGGATAACATCTATGATGTTATTCCAATATGATCCGATTCAAACATAGTTCTGCATTATCTACGATGTTATTCCAATATGATCTGATCCGAATGTAGTTCTTAACGGCTATTACATGTATCAGACATCAGAAAATTATATATTTAATAATACTTATATCCAAATAAATCATTAAAAAATAGATAGAAAACTCATAAATCATCAAAGTTAGACAAAAGTTGATAAATAAGTAGAATTAGACATCTTGCTCTATCATGGAGTGGAGCAAAACACATCATAGTATATTATATCATATCATATCATAGCATATTATATCATATTAAATAAAAGCAAAACATATTAGAACAAATCACAACAAATCAAAACATATCAGGTCAAATCAAAACAGAGCAAACTAGATTAGAACAAAATATATCATAATAGTTCGGATCAATGCAAAATATATATTTTATCTAGCATCTTAAGTTAACTACCTAAGATGCACACACATTCATCTAATTATTTATTAAATCATAAGGTCAGAAACACTTACTCCTCTAAAGTTTTTGAAAGTAGTGGCACTCAGAGTTGCTACTTCCTTCAAGGTCCGGAGATGGAGCCTCCTCTTGCTCCGAAACTTTTCTTCCTTTCCCGCCCGAAGGAGGCGGACAAAACCTCCCTTAAAGTAGAACGTTTCTCTCATTGCGCCCAAAGGCGATGGATAGATCCTCCCATCTCCCAAGGCTTTTCTCGCTCTTTGTGCTCGAAGGTGACAGGTAGAACTTCCCCTTACCCGGAGATGTATCTCTCTTTGTGCCTGAAGGTGATAGATAGAACCTCCCCTTACTCGGGACGTTCCTCTCACTTTGTGGCTCGTCAACAGTAGACGGAGCCTCCCCTTACTCCTAGCCACTTCTCTCTTTACGGCCTGACTACGGAGGACAAAGCTTCCTCTTACTTTTGGCCGCTACTCTCTCTCTTTGGGCCCATGGATGTCGGGCAGAGCTACCTCATAGCGTAGAACACCCTCGAATTAGCTAAGAACACCTCCTGAATGGGCGGATTCATACTTAGAATGGCCAAAAAACTCTTTCTTGAAAATAGAATGGGTTCCCTATTTATGGGGGAAACCTGTAGATAGTAGACCTGCGTGCGTGCATAGGATAAGCATCGCGCTTCTGTGCGGCGTGAGATGCAAATGCCATGCATGTAGTGCAGCCCACATCTCATAGTGCATGGTAGCCTGCAATGACCCTCGCCACACTGTGTAGTTGGTGTCAGTGCTGACATGAGCAAATCATTCTTTTTCCTAATTTTTATTATTAGTTTAATCAAATAATAATATAAACTTCAAAATGTGATCTTGTATTGATGAGCCCTTCAAAAAAAGACTCCTCATGAGTAGGTTATCCCATACTTTTTAAGTAGGTCTCGCCCATATGACATGCTTCGTGACGTCGTAACTTTTGTGCTCGACCTTCATTTTGCACGCTCTTCGATTTGCTATGCTCATTACTTTGAGCTCTAACCATATACGGGGATTTCATCTCATAAAATTATAACACCCTGTTTTCTTGACTACGTCTAAATCAAGGGGTTAGGGGTAATTATTAAATTTTGGATAAGTTTTTAGGGAGATTTAAGGTAACATATTAAAGAATGCGCAAAACAGAGGTTAGGAGCAAAAGTTATGACCTCGGGAAGCATTCCACATGGACAGGACCTATTTAAAAAGTATGAGATAACTTACCCATGTGTGGTCTAGTTTCAAAGGGCTCATCAATATGAGTCCATCGGTACGAAGAACACACAATTCTGACTTTAGGGTAAGAAGATATCGTGTTTTTTAAGTTGGAATACTATAAAAATAAAATAATATGAAAAATGATAAATTAGTGGGCTATCCGTTCAATGCATTGCAGGACACATTGTGGATTCGCATGGTCCCACAAGACATGTGGTGTCCATGCAGCAATGCCACGTACTCAGCATGAGCCTTCAGTGTTGCTGCCTCATGTCGAGAAAGTGGAGTATATCTATCTGTCACCTTCGGGCACAATGAGAGAAACATTCTGGAGTAAGAGGAGACTCAGCCCGCCATGTCTATACCTAAATGGGACAACTCCCTGAAGGAGTGACTCCAAATTCTTGATGCCCCGGGGGATTAAGCGTCTCTAATTTTCTGTATTAATATATGATTATATGAATGTATGTGGTAATTAAGATGTATGATGTGCTTTGATATGATATGTTCTAATATGCTTTTATCTAATATGATATGATAAGCTTTGATATGCTCTATTATTATCTGACATACTCTGATCTAATTTGATACAGTTAGATGAAATCTGATATGATTTGATGTGAGCTAATATGATCCAATATGCTCTTATGTGTTTTGCTCTGCTTTGTAATAGAGCGAGATGTCTGTTTCTACTAATTTGTTAGCTTTTGTTTGACTCTGATTAAATATTTAGATATATGTATTTTGACATATATGATATTGTACTACCTGATGCATGTAATAGTCATTAGGCAGAACTATGCTTGAATCCGATCATATTGGAATAACATTGTAGATGGTATCTAATACGTACGTAGGCAACCAATAACACGATAATATTGGCCCGATCCAAAATAGTAATAAAATATAGTTTTGTTCTGACCTACGCACATTAGAGCGCATAAGGTTCGTAGTGTGTAGGGAAACGTTACTACTCTTACACATAGATGTTTCCGCTTCTAGTTTGTTTGAAAAAAAATTTACTTCGATTTTATTTTTTGAACCCCCGGTCTGGGGTGTTACAAGGACAATGGTGGTGAAGGTTGTGGCCAAAGGCATAACCAAGAATTTTGGGCCAGTGTCATGATCCCACCCTAAATTTATGATATAATTTATATGTTTAGAAAGGTGTATTTATTTGTTTTTAAATAATTTTTTTAGTGTCCTGGGCATCAACACCGGCATGTTAGTAGTCACACCGATGAAGTCAATGTGTTTCTGTCGGTAGGCATCGATACATCATTGTGCTTGTTGGTGAAACCTAGAATCTACTATTGACAAGCAACGAAATATTGGTATTAATACCAATAGTTCTTCTAAATTCATAGGTAGAACCACTAACACATTAGTGAACAATAACAATTTTGTCTATGTGTTTGAAACTGCTCTAAGAAAGCGGTTACATGTACACTGGCACACCAGATTCGGTTACTTTGCTCCCTATAAATATCCTTTTATGCCCTATGAACCTAATCTCTTTGGAGACTGACTTCAAGTCAATTGGAGAGACCTACAACACATCAAAAACCAGAGAAAGTGGAGAAAGGAATGGAACTCTAGAGATCTTTTGATTATTGTAAGAAGGAAAATGTCGTATTGCTAACCTTGTAACTAGGGCTGTTAAGGAGCCGAGCCTCGGCTCGAAGTAGGCTTGACTCAAATCGGGATTGACTCAAACTCGATTCAAGCTCGAATAGGCTCAAGCCGAGTACGAGCAGACCACTACTCAACTCGGCTCAACTCGAATAAAACTCGAACTCGATACTACTCAACTTGAACTCGAGTTCTAACTCGAACTCAAATATAATTTTAAAATTATATATAAATAATATATATAAAATAAATAATACATGTATATGCATATTTTATATAAACATAATTATTAATTTAAATATATTTTTATGACATACTCCCTACGTTCTAGATTAGTAGCTCCATTTGATTAGTTCATTTTGAAAAATCAAATGGAGCTATTAATCTAGGATGAATGAAATATATAAAACGACATACAATTACATATATGTATCAATATCATGTATCATATATAATATATGAGACCAATTTATATGAGCCAAGGCTCACTCACGACTGCGTGAGCCTCGATGTTGTGTATCCTTGTATTACGATCCAACAACACACATAACTCAGGAAGCATATTAGTTTGTATTCTTGTGCCTTCGGATCTCGATCCGATGGCCCATAATGTCTTGACTCACATTGATGTATGTGAGCCCAAACTTATATAGAGTTTTTTCATTATATATATACTTGTTAAATTGTAATGGATATATAATTTATATATATGATATATATTTTATAAAAATAAAAATATTGGAGACACAAAGACTATTATACTCCTTCTATCCCAAATTAATAGCTCCATTTGGTTTTTGAAGATGAACTAAAATTAGTTCAATTGAAAAACCAAATGGAGCTATAAGTATATGACGGAGGGTCAACATGATATCACACTAATATACTTAAAAATATTTTTAAAAGAAGTATGACATTAGGGGGACCAACCTTAGTTTACAAAAGAATGATTAGATATTCTTTTAAAAGTTGAAGCATGACATTGAGGTCATCCTTAGCTTACAAAATCTATATCTTTTTACATGTATTTTAGAATTTTTAGAGGCATATTTAGGCTAAAGAATAGTTCTTTTATAAGTAATTTATAAGCATGTAAATAAAAGAAAATACGAAAAAGTATATGGTAATATTGCCTAAGTTAGTTTTTATTTTCTGCAGCTTTTTTAGTCATTATATGCACATAAAGAGAGGAAAATAGTAATGTTGTCTATTTTGAGCATATGTAACTAAAACTTATTTGTCATAATTTTCTTCTTTCATAGTGACTATAGTCATATGTTGAAGGTGAAGTCATAATACTTATTAAAGTATATTTAGTAATATTTAATACTAAAAGCATATTTAGTATGTATGATATTTTATATACATTAGATATATATATATATATATATATATATATATATATATATATATATATATATATATATATATATATATATATATATATATATTATTTTTATTTTTTTAGTTCGAGCCCAGTTCAAGCCTAGGCTCATGATTCACTTATTTAAGTTCAAGCTTGAGCTCAAGCCAAGTTTTGGATTTCCAATTCGAACCAAGCTCGAGCTGAAAATTTTGAGCTTATTCGAGCTTCGAGCCGAGCTTTAGTAGTTCAAGCTCCAGCCATAATAGCCCAACACTCGGCTTAGCTCAACTCGTTAACACCCCTACTTGTAACCATATGATGGTTGAAAATATTCTAGTGTGGCATGGATGGAGCTTGGGGCAAGTGTTTTAGTAGAAGTATGAAGTTGAACAATGTGATGGTGTATATTCTAGTGAGGTGTGACTCTACTCCTAGATGTAGGCACTTAGTCATAATGACCTTGTGTGTAGTATACATCTTAGAGAGACGTAGTTGAACTCCTGAGTGTTATTACGACATCATAGTAATTTCATACTTTGTTTTCTTAACATTATAGATTTTGTTTATTATGTTTGAACTGCTTGTTATATTATCATTGTATTTGGTTCTTATTTAGCTATCTCACTGATTATATCTGTATACTCGGTATTCTTGTGATGTAGATTCTCATGAAGATTAGGTTACTAGAAGGCTCTGGGGTGCTAGGTAAGGACAACTTTTGGACTTAGCGAGTGTAGGATTTTATCATCTCTAGTTGAGCATTTAGACTCTTTGGATAAGTGTTAATTTGGTATCGTTGGCATGTATATTTTATATCCTAGACATGTACTTCGGGAAGACCCGTTTCTTTTATGAATGATTTGATGATGAATAGTATATACCTTGTTTGATGTTCGCATTAAAAATTTTTATGTGAGATTTATTTATAATTTAATTGTTCATCTTTCCACTGGGAGTTATGGGAAATGAATTTCAAAATCTAGAGGTGTGACAGGTGGGGCAAGATTGGTATGAGGGGAGCAAATATATTTTCTCCCTCAACCTACACATGTACAATAGATTTTTAATAAACATGTGTCCTCTCTACAAGTTGAAATTTATGACTACCTTATCACATGAGTGGGTCCCATGTACTTGCCACTTACCCAAATGTGGCTGCATGCCTTCATCGTGGCACACATGAGGCAAGAATTCATGGGCACGAGTGGTCATAATATTTTTAATAACTATTATGTCCTTCATCTTAACGTGGACACCCTATTTGTTGGAAATTTGGAGGTTACCCAATAAATGCTAGTATTTTTAAAATTGTTTCTCTTATGTTCTTTATGATTTGATTATAAATAAATTTTGATATATTTTTTTGTCATATTAAGCTTGAATGTCAATGAGCTACATGTCATTCCCTTGTTGTTGAACTATATTTTCACGCGTATCAACATCTGATTTCGAGCTAATTGTGTTTCTTTCTTAATACAAATGTGCACCAGTTGGTCAAGACGGTCCATAAAGTTCCACACCTTTGAGCATCAAACTAATTTTTGTCGGTGGCTGGGTTGGTCTTACGTGGCATTTGGGTATGGCAATAAGTAAGATTTGTTACAAAATATAACTAGCTCTTTGAATTATCAAGGCTGCATTTTCTCTTATTTGATATCATTACCATAAAATCATTGTGAAGTTAAACTTTTTAGTAGCTTTTAGAAAGGTTAAGTGGGGCTAATGGTAGTGACAAGGGCTAATGGTAGTGACGGCGGTGGAGTTGGTGATAAAGGTGTAGGTGTAACGACCCGTTTTTCGGTTACGCTTAACCTGGGAGGGTTAAGGGTAATACGGTAATTTGAGATTAATATTAAGGATTTTCATTAGATGAAATACCCGTAGCCAGGTAGAGCTTGGCATTACGAGCATAACGATTCGAAGAACGCGCGAAACAGAGGTCGGGACCGGAAATTACGATATTTGAGAAACGTGCTTTATAGGCGGGACCCACTTGGAAATAGTGTGGTTTGCTACTTTAAGTGGGTTGGTATCAAAGGGCTCGTCGATACGAGTCCAACGGTACCTAGAACGCGCAAATCCGATTCCGGGGTAGAAAGATGCGCGCGTTTGTAATTTTAAGTATAAAAATAAAAAAAAGAAATATAGAAAATGGGTTAGCCGGCGCGAGGCGTGCGGCTGACGCGCGCCGCAGCGCGAGCCAGCGCGGCACGGCGCGACGCGCGCCCGCGTTACCGTGGGCGCCGCGGTTCCGCGCGGGCCGCGAGTTCGCGCGCGGTCGCGACCCGCGTAACGTGCGGGCGCGACCCGCGCGCATTTTGGCGGCGCAGCGCCGCGGTTTCGGCGGCTCGGGGGCTATTTAAACCCCCATTTCTCTCCATTCTTCAACCAGATTTTCATTTCCTCCGTTTCTGACCGTTCTAAGGCCGATTAAGGCCGTTCAAGACCCGTTTCCTACTAAATCGAGTATGCTCTACGCAATGGAGCTGTCCGTTCTTCGAGTTGAAGACCGTATGATGAGGAAACGTCCCAAGACAAGAGGAGGTCCTGCCCGTTATCTTCATGCACCGATGAACTTCATTTTCTCTGTTTCTGGCCATCCCAACTCCGATTTAGTCAGTCCAAGAGGCGTTCTTGACTAAATCAAGTATGTTCTACGCGATGGAGAGGTCTGTTCTTTGATTCGGCAACCGTATAAGGAGGAAATGCCCCGAGACAAGGAGAGGCTCCACCCGTCATCCTCGAGCAACGAACAAGAAATATGGGCCCGGAGCAAGACGGGATTTTGTCCGAAGTTGCCAAGCTACATCAAGAGAAGTAATCTAGACTAGGGGAGGTTCTGTCCGCCACTCACGGGCACAGGAAACGAGAAGAGTCTCTGGCAAGGAGAACATTTATACGTAGTCTTTCTGTACAAGACGAGGAACGCATGAAGTCTAGAGGAAGCTCCATCTAATATCTTCGGATCTGAAGGGAAGGATGCTCGTGTGAGCAACTCCGTATACCTCTACTATACGAGACATAAGGGCAGTAAGCAACTCTGTATCCCGCTACTATACCTATATGCTATGTACCTATGTGTCATGCTATGTGCCTATATGCCATGCTATGTGCCTATATACTATGCTATGTGCCTATATGTCATGCTATGTGCCTATATACTATGCTATGTACCTATATGCCATGCTATGTGCCTATATATCATGCTATGTGCCTATATGTCATGCTATGTGCCTATATACTATGCTATGTGCCTAGATGCCATGATGTATACTTATATGACGTGTGTGGTCTCGTTCTAGGGTAGAGCGAGACGTGTAATTTGTGTTCTCGGTCTCGGCTCAGTGATAGAGCGAGATACGTGTATGAGATTTCGATCCCGCTCTATGGTAGAGCGAGATGTACGATTCCGTTAATTTATTAACTTCCGCTTGACTCCGATATATGATGAGTGTTTGTATACTCCGATTAAATATTCGGAGATATGTATTTTATACGTATGATTTTGTGATGTTTGTAGTATGTAGTAGCCATTAGGCAGAACTACGTTCGGATCCGATCGTATTGGAATAATATCCAATACGTACGTAGGCAACCAACGGCAAGGCAACGTTGGCCCGATCCAAATCATTATAATAATATGTTTTATTTTGTTTTACACGCGACGAACTATGAAGCTTCGTCGTGCGTACAACCTAAGTCTACGTACGAGGAAGCCTTAAAGCTCCGTAGTGCGTAGACGAACGTTGTACCTCTCGCACTCAGACGATGATTCCTGGCTCAAGGAAAGAAAAATTTCCTATTAGTGATTTTTGTGGGCCTGGCTCGGGTCGGGTCGTCACAGTAGGCAACTAAGGTGGTGGTGGAAACATTGCAACATGAAGTAGATAACCATATGTGGCATATGCGGCAAGAATGAGGTGGAGGAGGTGGGTTGTAAGAAGTAGTTAACTGTTAGATCCCTAGCCACATAATACGCTAAGGGGCAGATGAGTTTAAGCTTTGTGAGCGGATAGCCAAGGGAAAGCTGAGAAACAGTAGTGTTGGTACATTGGTGGACTCAGATACAAATCTTACTCGGAGTAGGATTCAATGACGGGCTAGGCGACATCACCTAGGACGGTTCCTAGGCAAGTCGGGACTCTCATGGACAACTCCGACTTGAAGTAGGAGAGACGTTGGACATGGTTGCTTATTTGTTCCCATGTTTCTTAGTAAGACTAGGAGTCGCCTTGGAGGCCTAATGAAAGTAGAAAGCCCAGACAAGGAGTTGTGCAAAAGTCGGATTGCTCAAGACGGCAGAATCCTAGCGGGACAAGGACTCTATGTGAAAAGTGGATGCAACCAAACCTCTGCTGAGATGAGAAGGCATGCGAGCGGAGGACTTCTAGCTGGAGTAGGAGTCCAAGGAATGCTAGGAGAGGCGGGACACTTGAAGGAGGGCTCAGTTGGACTACTAGTTGGGTTAGGACTCCTTTGGGACTATTTTGAGCATGAGTATGGGTTAGTTTCCTATTTGTAATGGGACAGGGATGTGGGATTCCGAATTTATAACTAAGGTCGGGCTAGTCCTAGTAGTAGTAGGCTTCCCGATCCTTCCTCTATATAAAGGGGGCGTCATGGCAGGTTGGAAGCATTATTCAAGCATTCAGAAATCTCAAAATTTTGCAAGGGGCAGACTGAGAGCTTTGGCCATAGTTCCAGAGGACTGTTGGGCAGCAAACACTTCATTGGCAACTTAGAGGAGCTGCTGGGAACGCACTCAACTAAGGGGTGGACCATACTCAGCAACTCAGTGAGGCTTGAGGCAAATTTTAGCCAAGGAACGGACTGGTTTGCAAGATAGATGAGACGGTGTTGGGTTTGGGAGTAAGGTAGGGGCCTTCTTAGTGTAAATTACGTGCTGAATAAAAGGTGTTGGAGGTGGTCCTCCTTTTTCCTTATCTTTCCCTTCATTTTGCTATGTTTTGGACGTGCATATACTTGGGTAAAAGGGCGGATAGGTTGCTAGTTGCGCAGTTCATCCAAGTCATCATGTGTGCAAACACTAGGCTCAGCTTCGTGCCCGTGATAGTTGGTTCCATTGTCGGGGTACCAAAAGGGGGTGAAAGCTCTGTACGGACTTGGTGAGGGAGTTAGCTGAAGATTCTGAAGTGTTGAGACCACTCGGAAGGAGGTGAAAGCTCTTGACAGGGTTGGCGCTAGGCAGATCAAAGATTTTTGCTGAGGTCCTACACTTGGCGAGTTGCTAGAAAACAAAGAGTTTCTAATGGTGGGCTCAATGTTGACTCATATTACTGAGCTCAAGGCAAAGGTGGATGTAATGGGTACAACAAATGGGATGTTGGCTAAAGTTCAAACCTCTTTGCGTGATATTTAGGAGTGTTTGGCCCTCTTCGCCTAGCGAGTGTCCTTGCTTGAAGTTTCACCTCACCTTGATGAATCTCAGGAAGGCAGTATGGCTGAAGGGGCAGCCAGTCTCACCACATTAGCGGCTGATGTGGCTACGATGACAAATTTCCTTAGGAAACGGGTGCAAAAAATTGAGGATGCAGTGGCATCAAAGATCAACGAGTTGGTGGATGAAGTGGCGGTGCTAAAGAGGGCAGTCATCAACACTCCATCCCGAGATGGGGGTGAGTTCGCATCTTAGCAGACAGCAAAGGAGGCAAATGCGCATGAACCGAATGCGTATGCGGGGACGCGAGGCTCCAAGGAGATCAGTAACTTCCTTTGGGACATGGAGAGCTATTTTTCGCTGGTCCATACCCTAGAGGAGGAGAAGATCATGCTGGCAATGATGTATCTTGAGGGAGATGCAAAGTTGTGGTGGTGGACGCAGTTGGAGGATGATACAACTTTGTGTCGGCCAAGGATAAGGACGTGGTATATGTTCAAAAAGGAGTTACATGCGCAGTTCCTCCCAAAAGCGTGTCTGGGATAGCCCGTGAGGCATTGAGGAACCTCAAACATACGAGGGTAGTCCGAGACTATGTTAAGGAGTTTCAGCCGCTTATTTTGGGAGTGACAAACATGACAGAGGATGACAAGCTCTTCTACTTCATGTTGGGCTTACAAATGTGGGCTCAAAACGAGTTGAGACGGAGTGAAGTGGAGGATATTCCTACAACGATTGCAACGGTGGATAGCTTAGCGGATTTGAAACAAACTTCCGCTGGGCAAGGGAAGAAGGATGGGAAAGAGAAGTCATCCAACAAGGGAGGCAACAGTGGCAAGGACAAGGGCAACGAGCAGTGTGGCTGGCCGAATAGAGTTGGTGGTTGTTTCATATGCAATGGGCCGTACTATGCACATGACTATCTGAAATGGGAAAGGTTGAATGCACTTGTCGCTGAGGAGGAGAAGGAGGAATCAGATCATGAGGAGCTAGCACAGATGAATCCTATACAGCGAATTGGGTGCGTTCAGTTGGTGAAGTTCCCATCCAAGGTAGGGATGCCATCAGGTCTAGTTCAGGTCGGGTTTTGTCAAACCCAAACCTAATACCATTTAAGAAAAGGTAAACCCAAATCTGACCTGAATAACTATTTGGGTTGAATTTGGAAACCCAAACCTGGCCCATTAGGGTCTGGTCAGGTTTTATCAAATGCAAAGAAAAATATAAAAAAATTATGTTTATAACCTTATTCGAGTCGAGTTTTGCCAAACCGAACCCAATACCATTTAAGAAATAGTAAACCTGAATCCAACCTGAATAGCTATTCAGGTTGAATTCAAAATCCTAAACCAAACCCAGTAGGGTTGGGTTGGGTTTTACCATATACTTGACCCGAGTGGCATCCCTAGTCCAAGGGGGAAACATTGGGTCATTGAGACTCGATTGGAGGGAAGCCGACTCCCCAAACCTTAGTTGATCGAAGCAGCCAAGGAGCAGTTCACAAAATACGGGGGCAGCAGGAGTCATCCAAATCTGTCCAAAGGCAAACCTTGGTTGGGCGGAGCATGACTTGGTTAAGTGGGAAGCTAAGTGGATACCTTGTTGGCACAAGGTGTAGCAAAGATGGAGGCAGTCAGTGCTGCCAAAAAATAAACTAAGGCTGAAGCGAACTTTGGCTGAAAGAGATTCAGACTTGGCCATGGTGTGATGGGAAGTGTTGGCTACTTACTTGATGTGTTCAACAAGGTAGAAGACTTAAGAGATTCAATCAGTGCACCTGGGAAGTTGGGGCTTCGACAAGGGCATTAAATGAGTTAAGTGGGGGAGGCATGTTAGACCTCTAGCCGTAGAATAGGCTAAGGGACAGATGAATTTCAGCTTGGCAAGCAGACAGCCAAGGGAAAGCTGAGAAACAATAGTGTTGGTACGTTGGTGGACTCAGATACAAATCTTACTCGGAGTAGGATTCAATGACAGGCTGGGCGGCATCACCTAGGACGGTTACTAGGCAAGTTGGGACTCTCACGGACAACTCCTACTTGAAGTAGGAGAGACATTGGACATGGTTGCTTATTTGTTCCCATGTTTCTTAGTAAGATTAGGAGTCGCCTTGGAGGCCTAATGCAAGTAGGAAGCCCGGACAAGGAGTTGTGCAAAAGTCAGATTGCTCAAGACGACCGAATCCTAGCGGGACAAGGACTATGCGAAAAGTGGACGCAACCAAACCTCTGCTGAGACAAGAAGACATGCGAGCAGAGGACTTCGAGCCGGAGTAGGACTCCGAGGAATGATAGGAGAGGCGGAACACTTGAAGGAGGGCTCAGTTGGACTACTAGTTGGGTTAGGACTCCTTTGGGACTGTTTTGAGGATGTGTATGAGTTGGTTTCTTATTTGTTATGGGACATGGATGTGGGATTCTGAATTAGTAACTAAGGTTGGGCTAGTCTTAGTAGTAGTAGGCCTCCCGACCCCTCCTCTATATAAAGGGGGCATCATGGCAGGTTGGAGGCATTATTCAAGCATTTAGAAATCTCAGAATTCTGCAAGGGGTGGATTGAGAGCTTTGGTCATGGTTCCAGAGGACTATTGGGCAGTAAACACTTCATTGGCAACTTGAGGGAGCTGCTGGGAGTGCACTCAACTAAGGGGTGGACCATAGTCAACAACTCAACGAGGTTTGAGGTAGATTTTAACCAAGGGGCGGACTGGTTTGCAAGATAGTTGAGACGGTGTTGGGTTTGGGAGCAAGGTAGGGGCCTTGTTAGTGTGAACTGCGTGCTGAATAAAATGTTTTGGAGGTGGTCCTCCTTATCTCTCCCTTCGTTTTGCTTTGTTTTGGACGTGCATATATTTGGGTGAAATGGCGGATAGGCTGTTAGTTGCGTAATGCAGCTAGGCCATCACATGTGCGAATGCTAGGCTTAGCTTTGCACTTGTGACATTAACCATGGTGCCAGAGAAAGTGGGTACAAAGAAGAGAGGAGAGAAGAAAGGTGATTTTGAAATTTCTTAAATTAAAGTGTGAGTCTTAAGGTCTGTTTGGATTGGTGGAAAGCAGAAGAAAGGAAATGAATCTTCTTAAAATCTCCTAGTTTCCATTGTTTGGTGCAACAGGGAAAGAGAAACTAGAATGAAAAATGAGAGAAAATGTATAAAAATTTGGCCCAAAAATTTTCTACCCATCAACCCATGGATTTTGGGAGAAAATTATTTTATTAAACACTTATATCTTACTACTACTATCACCACCACCACTGCCATCACCGGCGTCGTTGCCACCATTATCACCGCCATTGTCACCACCACCAATACCACCACCACTACCACCTCTGTCACCACCGATGCTACCACCACTACCACCATCGCTACCACTACCGCCACCACTACCACCTCTGTCACCGCTACCACCACCGCCGCCGCAACCATCACCAATGTCACTGCCACCACCACCTCTGCCACCACTACCACCGTCGCTACTGCTGCCACCATAGCCACCACCATCGCCACTGCCGCCACAACCACCACCACTGTCATTGCTACTACCACCACTGCCGCTACCATCACCATTGCTATCACCACTGTCGTTACCACCATCGCCGCTACCACCACTGTCACTATCAATTTTCTCTAACATTATTTGTGTAACCAAAAAAATGAAAAATATTTGGGAATCTCCTAGTTTCTCTTTCACCTGGATTCACTTTCTCTTTCCCTTTCTCCCAGTTTCCACCAATCCAAACAGACCCTTAACAAAAAGGCAGGACCTAACAAGAAAGGTAAAACACATTTGAACATTGTATAGGAAGTCACATTGTGTCAGCCACACTGGTTAATATGGGTCACTCACGATCTGTGATAATTTTCTCAAAAATATTTATGGCAAATTGCGCTTGACCCGGTGAATTACAATGAACACGTACTTTTCCTAGGACTAATGAAAATAGGCACTTTAGGCACTTAACCCCCTGCCTTAAGAAAGCTAGTCACCTAACTCATATTTAACTTATAAAATTTTACTTTAAGATGATTTTACCCCTTCGCCTGCTCCCCTCTTTTGCCTCTATCATCAATGTTGCCAACTGCCACTCCCCCTTCATTGCTCCTTTCTTCGTGCACAATCTCTTGGCCCAGTCCCTATCCTCTTTGCCCATGACATGGGCCCAAACCAGGCCATGTCCATTCCCAAATATGGCTGTTGCATGTCATAGACAGGGTTTGGATTAGGCGTGTCAAAGGCCCAACCAGGCCCCATACAATGACAGGGTCAGGCTAGGCCAAGGATTTCAGCCCCTTAGTAGAAATCGACTCAGCTTGGTGGATGTTGGGCCTACCACAGTTGGGGGCTGATCAATAAGTCTATGAGAAAAATGACCAAAATTGCCCCCTCTAATAGAGCTATTTTTTGACATTTGAGTAGGGGGTCATTTAACAAGGGCAAAAGGATGCCTTATAGATTGGAGGGAGGGGAAGGGTAATTTTTGCTCCTCAATCTCTCAAGTCACAAATTAATGAAGTAATTAAAGGCTCACTCAAGGCTCAAACAATCTTTCGCTCCAATTCTTTCAAGTTCAAGCTCCCTCCTCCATTCTTCAAGAAGACATATTTAACTCTTTAAGTTCTTCTTCAGGCCCTCTCATCTGAATCCGATTTTTTAAATTCAAGTCTCCCAGAATTGCAAGTTTTTTGACATATTTTTTTATTTTATTTTTTAATACTTACTTTTTTTCTAATTATATCTTAACCTTTCATTTTTTAGATAAATGACTCACTACTCTCAATCTCATTCTATGAATGAGTCAACTGCAATACTACAGAAAGTCAAATGTCCATCGAAGAAGGGAATCTGATTTACCCCGATTACGAGTTCACCATCTCATTCTTGGCAAATAAAGAGTAACCAATGGAACCAATTGTGGTCATGGGCAAAGAGCAACTCTACCATGTGCACCAAAGAAACTCAAAGTTTCTTATGTGTGGGAGCACTGGAAAAAGAAAGAAGTGTTAGACCCAAAAAACCTGGGGATATGCTACAACAAGTAGTTTGTAACTATTGCAAAACACATCTTAGTATTTCCACAAGCGGCATGGGCCATCTTTCTAGGCACGTCAACAAGTGCCTTGCAAAGGCCGAAAAATTAGATCCAAGGCAAATACAGTTAACTAGCCATACTAGTTCATCGACTAGTTTGAGCACTTTCACATACACCTAAAGTACAAATCGCAATGAGCTAGCCAAATATATTGTGCAAACTGAACAACCATTGTCTTTTGCATATGATAGGAAGTTTGAAAGGTATTCAAAAAATGCCCTCAACCCATGCTTCTATAAGGTTTTGCATAATACAACTAAGTCAAATTGTATTAAACTCTTTAATGAATACAAAGGTAATCTCATTGAAAATCTTTTTATGATTTCAGGTAAATTTTATATTACTTTAGATATATGGGCTAGTAACCAAAATTTAGAATATGGTTGTATTATAACACATTACATTGATCATGATTGGGTTTTAAATAAAAGAATTATTACTTTTAATTTATTAGAATCTCCTTATACGGAAGTTGTAATTAGTAGGTCTATTATGATGGCTTTACATGACTATCATATTAATAATAAAATTCTTTGTATTACCTTAGATAATGCTTCAAATAATTAAAGTGCTATTGATTTTCTTAAGTCACAATTGTGCCCTATGTTAGATGTTAAAAAATTTCATGTAAGATGTTGTTATCATGTTGTTAATTAATTTATTTAAGACAGTTAAATGTTATTAAAAGTATTGTAGTAAATATTAAAGATGTTTTAACATATATTAGTTCTTCTTCATCTAGATTTCAAGAATTTAGAGATTTATGAAAGTAATATGGTAAAAAAATATAAAAATTTTTGTCTTATATGTTAAACATAGGTGAAATAGTACTTATTTAATGTTAGATTCTTGTTATGAATTTATACTACTTCTTCTTTAGTTCTTAATCAACTCTATAATATTATTCTTATATTTTTGCAATATAGAAATAATGTTGTATTTAATATGATTGTAGCAACAATGGAAGTAAAATATAAAAAATATTGGAAAGAACTTCCTATGATTTTTTGTTTAGGTGCAATGGACCCTAGGATTAAGTTAAGTAGTGTACAAATATTAGTTGATGGTATATATATATATATATATATATATATATATATATATGGGTTTTGAGTCTAAAAAATATATTGAAGAAGTTCAAAATGTTTTATATTCTTTATATGATACATATGAATCTGTGTATGGTAGTAGGATGTCTATTGCTCCAACACCTAAAATAAAAATTACCCTTCTTTGTTATTATTTAGTAGAAATAAATAAAAATATACTAGTATTACCTCTAATAATTAATTGCTTATATATTTACAAAATAATTTTATGACTTTTTAACTGAAGAAGAAATAAGTAATTTTGGCATTTTAGTTTGGTGGCGAACACATGAAAAAAATTATCATGTGCTTGTTGCCTTAGTGTTTGATTTATTAGCTCCTCCAAGGAATATAGTAGCTTCGGAGTCTACTTTTAATGCAAGGAAGCCCTAGGGTACTTGATGATCGGAGGAGTTGCTTAGATCTAATAATTGTGGAGAAAGAGAGTAAACAAGCTCCAAAATTAGAAGAAGAGATACAAGAAGACTTTTATGAAATTTCAATCTCTTTGAAAGTTCAAATGTATTTACTTTATCTTACTCTTAGAATAGACTTGTAATATGATAGAAGTATGTTAAAATTAAATTGTAAATAATAGATAGGTGAGTGGATGCTAATCTAGTTGGGTTGTACTCATATACAGTGATGTAATTTTCACCTCCTTAAGATTTTTTTTAAAATTTATAATATCAAATAAAATTATGTTGCTTTATATTTTTTTAAAAATAAATAAAAGGGCCCAAGGGCCGGCTCGACACTTCTGACTCGAGGGTCTTGCTGGGCCTCAATGTGGCAGTGAGGCCCAGACCTGACCCTTTGACAACTCTAGTTTAGATGCCTCACGCAAGCTTATAATTTTTGTAAACCCTTGCAAATATCTTTTAATGTTTTCTTTATATTTTTATGTATTTTATTTTAATGTAATTGTAAGGTCCCTGATTTTTATACGATTTTCTGTGATTTTCCTGCTATTTTTCTAGTCATTTTTGGCAGGAAAATGTGACACTTTGGCGTATTCGTATTTGTATACTTATCTCATATTTATACCTGTAGAGTCGGGTGTGGGGTTTAGTCGCAGGCCGTGGGCCTCGCTGCGCGCTTACGGCGCGAATTTTGGAGGTTCGACGCGTAACCAGTGAGTTAACGCGCATTGAGGATACGTTTGGAAAAAAAAGAAAAAGAAAATTAAAAAGAAAAAATGTGGATCGGGCGACCCCAATCTAGAACCTCCTAGAGGAGGAACAGTGTGACCGTCCCCCCTTACTGTTTCTCTGTCCCTGCTGGCCACCGACAGGCTACAGGATACCGGCACAGGCTCCGCCCCGATAGTGCGACGCCGAGGGGCCACTACCCCGGCCGCCTATGGCCGCGCCACCTCCTCCTCCAGTTTGCCCTCTCTCCCCTTTGTTTGATTTGTACCACAGCCGCCGTGGGCTGGCAAGGGCCGGCGACGGCGGGAGGACACCTCTCCCGGCCCTACTCGGCCTCCTCCGCCGTCCCGCTCCATTTCCCCCTTCGGCCTCTGTTTTTTGCCCCCCTTCAGTCGACCTCACCGGCTGGCTTCCGCCGCCTTGGACGGCCCGGCTGTGCTCCGTCCGGCCCAGCCTTGGTCCGGTGATGGCGAGGAGCCACTCCTCCCGGCCGAAGGGGGCCTATGCACAGCTGCCCCAGTGGTTGTTTCCATTGCCCTGTTTTCCGCCGGCGATCTGTTTGGTTGAAACAGAGGCCGCCGCCGGTGATCCGTGGCCGACACGACCCCCATTCAGCCTTGCCTTGCTCCGGCGAAGGCAGTGGACCACACCTCCATGCCCGGTTCCACCTCCGCCCTCCCTCTTTTCTTCGGCCAGTACAATTTTTTGGTAGGTTGCCGCTGCCGCCGTTGGCTTGTGAGGGCAGCTCGGCTGCTGTGGGCTCCGCCCCGGCCTAGCGATGGACCAAGGACGGCCCCACCCACCTGGACCGGTTCAGCCTCTGTCTCTCCCTTGCTCAGTCTAGGCGTCCCCCATTTTTGGTCTACGTCTGTTTTAGGCCGTGTGACTGACGCTATCAGTCGGATGCTGGATTTGATTTAGCGAATCTTTGTCTGGCTCCGCCCTAGCCCGGTGATACCAATGGGTCACCCTAGCTTGGCCCCACCTAACCCGGTGTTATTGCCTCTGACCTGTGCCCTTCCTTGTGGCCTGTAGCCGCAATTAGTTCTGCTCACCGGCATATTTGCCCGTTGACCCCTCTTGCCCATTTTACGCCGTCGGTATCGGACGGCCTCTGGCAAGAATCTGTATGACTTACCTTGACTGAAGGTGGACAAGTTCACCTGCACAGGCCTTAGCTAGTGACATCCTCGTGGCCTTTACTTGACCCTGAACCCTCCCCCTGCTCTCTACCGTGCGAGATGCACAGCTGCCCGCACCATGGGTATTGGTTGTGGGTGGCGATCGGCGATGTCACCGCTTAGTTTGGTCACAGCTAGGGCCTTAGCCCTGTTGGCCTTTTGTGGGCCTTGGATCGCCCCCTTTCAGCCCTCTCCCCCGCCCCTTTGGGCCACGTGTGCATGTGGCCACGTGTGTACTTCTGGGTTAGGCGCCGCATTCGCGCCGCCTGACCATCGGTCGGCTTTGCCACCGAGTGGAGTTGACACATAGCCCTCCTCCGCCCTTCCTTTGTCCTCGAGCGTTACTCCACGCTGTCTGCCCTTATGTGGGACTTTGTTGACCGAAATCGTCGCTGTTGGGTGCTGTCCACGGCCGATTTTGACGTCTTGTGGCCGGCTGTGCATGTTTTAGTCACCGGCTGATCTTCAGTGAGTACACCCTCGACATTTGGTCACACCGCCACATATGTTGGCTTGAATTTTCTCCCAGCCGCCCTAGTGTGCTGCTGTGGATCGCGGGTTTTACCGCATTGATTTCTGACACCCTGTTTGGCCGTGACTAGTTCCGGCACCTCCTAAAATCCTCGGGACAGTAGCTCTCTCAACCAGGCAACAGTTTTGACTGCCAACTCCGCCGCCGATGCCGCCACCATTGTGTGCTCGCCATCAAACGTCATGATTGCGAGGTAGGGGAGCTTTGAACTCGTGATTTTATGATAGCATGCTTTGAATGAGTAGTAGCATGCTAGGATTGTATGATTCCAAGCTTGGATGTTAAGTGACGATCTGATTGCATGATGTGCGTGTAAGCATGATTGTATGGTATGTTGAAATGCATATGACATGCATGTTAGCTTTAAGTATGTTGGATGTAAGTATGTGCTAGTGATGACTAGCGTGTTTGTTGGTAAGTTTCGTATGTTAATTGAGTATGTGCTAGTGATGGCTAGCGTGCATGTTTGAAGTATGTTTGGATTATGCATGTGCTAGTGATGGTGAGCGTGCATGTTTGAAGTATGCATGGATTATGCATGTGTTAGTGATGGTGAGCGTGCATGTTTGAAGTATGTATGAATGTGTGTGTATGTGCTAGTGATGGCTAGCGTGTATGTTTGACGTATATATGCATGTGCTAGTGATGGATAGCGTGCATGTTTGAAGTATGTTTGGATTATGCATGTGCTAGTGATGGCTAGCGTGCATGTTTGAAGTATGCATGGATTATGCATGTGCTAGTGATGGCTAGCGTGCATGTTTGAAATATGCATGGATTATGCATGTGCTAGTGATGGCTAGCGTGCATGTTTGAAGTATGTATGAATGTGTGTGTATGTGCTAGTGATGGCTAGCGTGTATGTTTGATGTATGTATGCATGTGCTTAGTGATGGCTAATGTGCATGTTTGTAAGTTACGTATGTATGACCGTATGTGTATGTTATACGTATGTGTGAGACATATGTATGTATGATGGCTATTTGCCTATGCTATGGATATCTGTAAGTGTATGTGGGCAGAGGTTTTGTCTGGATTTGGATACGGTTGTGTAAGCGTATGATAGATGACAGAGGATAAGGATATGCCGGGCAAGGATTAGAATGGATCGGTTTGGGTTGGATTGTATGTTGGGCGATTATCAGACAGTAAGAGTGCTCATAATTGTACAAGCGTAACATACATATTATGAAGTGAAAGGTAAGTATAATAAGTGAGATATAAGTAAGAGGGCGACAACTGGGTTGGCTCTGAGGAGCTTCATTTGAGGATGTCAGTGTAAGATGATTTGGTCATAAGATGGATGGCGAAGTATGTAAGACTGTAAGGGTTTGATGTACGATGAGTTTTGTCCATGATGTGGACTGGTAAGTGAAGTTTGCTGCCTTGACGAACTAGGGTTTCGATCGGGCTTAGCTTCGGTTTGATCAGTCGAGGACTATGAGTTTGTGTGGCATAATTGTACCTCATAATATACTTAATTCAAACTTGAATTATAAGTACAGCTAATGGTAGTGTTGTGAGTTTGAGACCTGAGGGTTCGACGGATTAAGTTCCATGTTTGAGCTAGCTGATAATGAGTCGGCCGAGCATTTCTCATGTCTTGCCATGGTGTTTATCCTGCGGGATGTTGTCTGTGTGCTGTATAGAGCACCGGACGTCTGATGCTCTGCTGAGAGCGACGTTGTTTCTAATTTGGTCTGCGTGCTGTATAAGCCCAGACGTTTGACGTTCTGTTGAGAGTGATGTACGTTTCTGACTTTGTCTGTGTGCTGTATGAAGCCCAGACGTCTGATGTTCTGTTGAGAGCATTGTATGTTTCCGCCCAAGAGTGGCACTGTATGTTTCTGCCCAAGTGGCACTGTATGTTTTCTACCCAAGAGTGGCAATGGCACTATAAGACCCATTATGGTGGGCAATTCTTTGGCACTATAAGACCCATTATGGTGGGCAACTGTATGACCCCTTATGTGTGGGTGTTTATGTTTGCGCGCTCAGGTAAGTAGTATCATGGATCTACTCTTACCTGTTTGATCCAGTGCCCCATGAGCATCAGTGTGCCCTACCTTCAGAAAAGTCCATGGTGTCTAATCACTCCCCGGAGGTTAAGGTGTCACGCCCCGGCGATGCCCGACCCGAGCCGAACTTGGTCCAAGGGCCAGTCAAGCGAGCAGGGGCGACGAAGGAAGATTGAGAAACGATCTAGCAGAAGACTTAACCCTAACCACGGGCGATTAACAGAAATACAGAGTACGCACAATCCTTTGAGCAAGAGTAAATAAAAGGGAAGAAAGAGTTTTGCTTATCACGAAGTAAACAACAATTTTAAACCCACAAGCTTAGTTAAGTAAAGCCCACACCGGCTCAAAATAAGTTATAAGCATCACAACTGTAAAATGTGACATAAATCCAAAACAAGAACCCTACACAAAGGTTTTAAACATAAACATGAGACAAAAGAAGGTAAGTCACACAACGATCTCCAAGATCACATCCAAGCCATCTCCGACCTTTCCTCAAAGAGGCTATCTTGCCCGTCTGCGTGTCGCATCACGCAGCCCCAAATCAAAACACAAGAAAGAGGGGTGAGTTTAACAAACTCAGCAATGGTTTTAGTATCACTATCAATGTCGAAAACACTATAGCATAGTAATAAGATCATTCAGCTCAAACATTTACATGGTGCATCATTTTCTGATCACACATACATATCACCTAACACTGCATCATGGTGCATAATCAACCTGCATGGATGTATCTCTAACATACATATTCCCACATGCATTATATCATAACAATCTGCATGGATGTATCTCTAACATACATATTCCCACATGCATTATATCCAAAATCAAATTGCATGGATGTATCTCTAACATACATATTCCCACATGCATTATATCATAATCAACCTACATGGATGTATCTCTAACATACATATTCCCACATGCATTATATCATAACACCCTGCATGAATGTATCTCTAACATACATATTTTATCATGCATTATATCATCACAACCTCCATCAAGGAGTAATTACACATTAATGTCACACAGACGGGAGCATAGACAAGGCCACGAAGGCGTGTCATGATCCAAAATTCTACACAAGAATTAAAGAAAGATCGGGGTTGTCAATCCCTAATGCTGCTCGCCACGACGATCCTGGCCAAGGATGTCCCATTCTCACACAGAGAATCTAGAGCAGGGGTGTTCGCCCAGGGACATCTCCTGCAGAGGGAAGAGCCCGAGTTCTCACACAGAGAACCCTAGAACACGTAGTAGCAGGGTGCACATGGCATACCACACTGGATTCTCAGGGTCCAGATGACACTCATAATAACATTCTCACAATCTGCAAGACAAGTACACAACTCGTCCCCACATCATTCCATTTAACAAGACTCAACCCAGGGAGTGCACTCGTTCCACATAGGAACTCAAATCAAAATATGTCCTTTCGGACCAATCAACCTGCGATTAATCCACGACCGATCAATCCAGCACACAATTTCATCACGTTGCATCCAATTGGTCAAATTTGATTAACCACGATGAAGCCTCAATTGGAAATCTATTTTCATGATGCATGCAGCATGGTACATACGTGGGCAAGGCATACATGAATCAAAATCCATGATAAGTGCTCTCATCAGCCCCTAATGCATCATTCATAATCACAATATCAAGCTTCAACATCATCATTTAACCCCCACATGTGTGTGTGTAACTAGTAGAAGCATTTCATATAATGCATGTCAACATGCTTGAAATTAAACTCACTACCACACTACACATGTAAATTACCATCTAAACATGAATTCTAGCGGAAATCATAGAAGAAGAATCGTTGAAATCATATCTCAATTCAAAACTCAACCACAAAGGCTAAACACATATAACATCACTCCTTTCATCATTGAGTCATGGCATTCACCAACATCCACACACTACTAACCACAATCTATCATGACGAATCAGTCCAATAATAGGTTGTAGTCCTACTGAAAATATGTTTAACCAAAGGGAAACAACCATTCATAATTTCAAGATAACGATTCCAACATCATGCCATAAAACATAAGTCATTCTATAAATCTCTAAGCATATATCCCAACTTCACAACCTCAATAGCATGCATTTTTAGTAGCATAATATGGCTCAAAACACTCCACATTCATATAAAATTGGCAAGCTAAAGTAGAATCATCAAAATAGACATCATATACACAACATACAATTTACTGTGTAGCCGATCAAACGCCCTTTAGGCCGTTCGATCGGTTACACGCAAAAATTAGAAATTTATAGTTTCGTCGTTTGAACGCCTAGCAAGCCGTTCGATCGGCTGAACTGGAAAACTGTCGTTCCGACAGTGTTGCCGTTCGAATGCCCAGAAGGGCCGTTCGAACGCCAACAAGGCAGAACAGTTCATCTTCTTCCTTTCGCAAATTCAAACTAAAACACCATTAATAACACTTCAAATCCACATCTAACACCCTAATCATCATCAAAAGTCCTTCTTGACTTCCAGAACATCAAACCATATCATAATAATACAAAACCCTAAGAAATTGGGATTAAATAATTCCATTTTCTAATCTTACCATTAACACACCAAATCAAGCAACTCATTTCGAAATAAGCCAAAAATGAAGAATTTTACCATGGATAAACAGAGATTTTGAAGACCCATTACCTTAGCACTTGATTAAGCTCGGATTGAAGAGTCACCCTTCTTCAAATCCTTAAAAACACAATGAGTTTGAATTAAACTCTAATAGAAATCGATTTACCCAAGAAATCCCTAATTAAATCTTTGATCTAGGGCTTGTTGGTAGTAAAATCGAAATTTGAATGTTAGGGTTTGTAGTAAAACATAAATAAGTAGCTTTTGATGCCCAAAAACAAATTGAATCAAGGGGGAAAAGGTAGATTTAGAAGAGATTAAGAAGAAAACTATGGATTAGTGCTTAATTAGAGTAAGCTTACCTTAATCAGCTTCTAATTCGGGCCTAAGTGGGGATTAGGCCAGCCCTCCCTCCTTAGCCTATTCCCAAAAATGGAAATGGCTCAGGTCTGGCCTTTTATAGTAAGGGTTGGGGTATGCATGGGTAAGTTTTGGGGTGTAAATAGGAAAAGTAGGCTAAAAAAGGATATTTTGCAAATTTAAGCACTAATTAAGTCTAGAAAAATTCTGAAATTTTTTGTATAACCTTAAGTAGATGTCTAGGTTCATTTTACACAAAAATAAAATTTCGACGGTGGGGCCCACAGGGGTCCTGCCAAAACCCTAATTTTTTGGAAAATAGTAAAAATTCTAAAAAATCTCAAAAAATCACATTTGGTTTAAAATCACTTAAAACCACTAATACTAAAGTTGATTTTGGTTAAAACCATCACAAACACTATTTATTTATGAAATCACCGAATAAGATCAGAAAATACGTTAATCTCACGGTAACCAACAATTAAAGAAAACCAAAACCGGTTTAGAGATGAGGGTCTTTAGTGTTGCCCCAGTGACATTCTTTTCCATTTCGACGATGAAGCTTATTAGTTGTAATGAGCTTCAGTGGTCGTTGATATGTGTACAATTATGAGTACGACTGTATGAGTGTGAGCACGGCTGTAAGCATATGAGTATGAGCACGACTGTAAGCATATGAGTATGAGCACGACTATAAGAGTATGTGTATGAGCATGACTGTAAGAGTACGAATATGATTGTACGAGTAAGGTCATACAAGTATGTGTATGTTGTATGAGTAAGCATACGGTGGTACGAGTAAGTTTGTAAGACCCTGGATAAGGGTGCTGGTGTAAGTTCAATTTGGTGGTATGATTTTGGCACGATGGTGCCTTTGGTATGATTGTATGCGTATGAGCATGATTATGTTGCCTATCTGCTTCATGCATGAACACATGTATTTATGATCTTTTGAGTTCACCGTTTGGGATTTCCCCTACTGGGTATTTTCCTACTAAGTATGAAAATACTCATCACCCTACTTTTTAGCCCCGTTGTACGGGAGGTTTTGCAGGTTGTGCGGAGAGCTCCTGGAGATGGATGCTCATTTCAGCGGTGGATTGATTCCCGTTGACTCAGGTATTTGCTTCACTCACTGGGAGTTTATTTGTGCCACGATCTCCTGCATTGAGTGAGATGAGAAGTTAGATGTTATTATTCTGGACTTTCATTTGGATTAGTCAGTGGACTGTTATGGGACTTGCACTCAGGGATGCCTGGGAGGGATTTGTATTTAAAGTCTATGATCATAGCAATTTATTCGTACGTGTGTTTTCGAGTAGAGCCTGATGATATTTGCTTTGGTCGTACGATATTTGACCGTATAATGAAAATATTTAGATGGAAAATGGATGTTTAGTGTTTTAAATTATAAACTGTTTTATCAGGTTTTGGTTTCGTCATTTTTCCTCCGATTTACAGACGTTATATTGCAAAAATTTTCTGTGAATTTTAAGGAAAATGTGTGAAAAATATCGGGCGTTACAGTAATTATGCTTGAATAGCCACTTTTGTTGTCATTTAAGAAATATATAAGAAATTTCTTCTACTATATTGAAGGAGGTGATTTGTTAGTATTGCTGGTTGATGTAATTTGCACCTATTGCATTGTAAATTTATTTATAATGAATGAAAACTATTTTCATGCTTATGTACCTTTTCTTTGTGTGTTCCTTCACAAGAGACCCATGCAATGTCCTTTGCAAAACAAGAATACACGTTGCACTCGAAAAGCTAACTGTTGGGCATGAAGCCTCACAAGTGTTGCATGGGAGCTTGGTCACGCCCCGACGCCAGCTTGACCCGAGCCAATCCAGGGGCTGGCCGAAGCACATGGGAGCGACAAGATTGTTGGTTTAATACGTTGCGAAAGCCTTAACCCCTCTATTGGGTGAATAACAAACATGGAGTCGCGCTCCTTTAATCCTTTGCACAAGAGAAATAAGGTAAAAATAAAAGAGGATAATAAATCTGAAATAAATCCTCACTCTCAACCTACATACATAGCATCCTGAGCCGACATGTGGCTCAAAATCTGAAAATCTGAAATAGATCAAGGATCATGAGAAATACACGAGTCTGAAACATAAACATCCATACATAGTGTTCTAGTATCATAAGAGCATAAATAAGAAAACATAACAAGGTCCAAAGACATCAACACCTACTCCCATGCATATCCCAGTCGTCCCTCATAGAGGGGATCCTGATTAACTGTGTATCGTACCATGCAACCCCAAAACAAAACACAAAAAGAGGGGTGAGTAAAACTCAATAAGGTTTGAAATACGGTAACGTTATTTAGAAAACAATCACGACACATCAACATGGTAATTCAGATCCACATTTCACATGATATCACCATTTCTGATTAATTCTCTTACCATACCCCTATTACTCATAAGTAATTATCATACATACAAATATCTCATACATACTAATCATGGCATAAATCACACTATGACATCACATCCATCCTGCAAAATAAGTGATCCTCACATAATTACATCATTTATAATCCTCACATATAACCTACATGAGAAATGTCACTGTCACACATTCAGATCATGCATAAACATCACATATAACCTGCATGAGAAGTATCTTTAACACACATTCAAATAATGAATAAACATCACATATAACCTACATGAGAAGTGTCTCTAACACACATTTCAGATTATGCATATCCATCACATAAACCTGCATGAGAAGTGTCTCTACCACACATTTAGATCGTGCATAAACATCACTTATATCAACCTACATATAAAGTGTCTCTAGCACACATTTTGTAATCATTCAAGTTGATAAAAAACAACCTTGTTTAATCGGCCGAAGCAGCCCATGCTCACTCCAAACAATCCATAACACAAAAGTCTGAAGGAATTCCGCAGTTTTGGTAAATTCCCTAATGAGGAAGAATACCTCCTAGTAAGCCAGTGCACTCGGCTATACTAGCCTGGATTTTCTGGGTCCAGATGGTCTCAACGGTTTATCTCCTTATAGCATTGCCACTCTTCTCAAGCCGGGGAGGAAACCTATCCTCAAGGGATGTAAAATCCCATCCTTTCGGACATAAAATCAAATTGATAAGCATCCAATCAATTAACCCGACAAACAATATCACACAATTTGCAACCAATCAATCAGAATTCGTCTAATCTCGATAAAGTCTCATCCATGAAATCCATTTTATAATGCATGCAACATGATTCATATGTGAGTAATCTCTACATGAGTTCTAATTCATAGAATGTGCTCCCATCAGCCCCACATACATAATATTTAACCATGAATATCAACCATTACCATGATTACTTCCCACGTGTGTGTATATTTAAGATAACCCACAAGACACTACATACACATTCTTTAACATCTAATCATGACTCCTATCTGAAATCACGAGTGAAAACCATAGGAAAATATCAAACAAGTCAAGTGCAACCTCATGCTAAACCTATATAAGCATATACAGACCACACTTGAAATTAGACATGACACCATCATTCACCATAATTTAATCACATTACATGAAGACATATCAGTCCATTCTCATGCTATAATCTTGTTCGAATCATGCTTAAAACATAAGAAATCATTTAATCATGGATTTAAGATAAGCAATCATAACATGTTTGCCAACAACATGCAATTTCACATAATACCTAAATATTCTTCATAATTCATAACATCAATATTATGTCTTTCCAGTAGCTCATTCTAGCATAAATTACTCAGCATGAACATAGGAAATGATATTTAAGAGTAAAAACTCGAAAATCGACGAAATAGCAAAAATCTCCCAATATGTTGCCGTTCGAACACCCTCCAGGGCCATTCGAACGCCTAGCCATTCGATTGCCATAACAACAATCTCTTGTTTGTCTTTCCCACTTCGAATCCAAAACCAAAACTTCATATACACATCTTAAACTACCAAATCCTACTTCCAAACATCACTATAATTAAATCCATGCTTAATAAACAGTAGATCTAGCTATTAATGATAAAAAAAACACAAAGAAATTATAAGAAAGATTCAACTTTCCTAAAACCACCATTAAAGCTTGCATCAATGAAAACCCACTTCAAACTCTATCAATACTCAAATATGAAATCACAATCACGTTTAGGATGAAAACACTTACCTTCAACAAGCTTCCTCACTTGAAATAGCTCCTCTAACATATTCAAAACATACTCAATATATGGTTTTTATTAATACCTTCATAAATCTGATTTAAAACACCTAAATCTTTCAAGATCTAGGGTTCAAGAAGCTCAAAAATGAAATTCCCATCATTAGGGTTTAAAATAGAAGTTTAAATAAGTAGTTTTTTGAGTTGAAATCGATATTAAACCATAACAAAAGAAGAGATTTGGAAGATTTAAGAAAAACCCTAAGATATTAATGAAAATTAAGCAAATCCAAACCTTAATCTCTTTTTCCTTTTTGAAAAATGGGGATTAGGCTTCTAAGATCCTGGTCTCAATCCTTTCCTAATTGGAAAAGTGCTTGTTTCATTCCTTTTATAGTAAAGGTTGGGGTAAACCTAATGAATTTGTGGGATGCAAATACAATTTATTACTAAAAATAGAAAATTTGCTTATTTTAAACCCAAATTTAAGTATAAAAATTTTGAAATAATTATTTTATGTCTTAGGATGATGTTAGGGTCATTTAGGACTAATAATCCTAATTTCGCACATGCGACGCACATGGGTCCCGCCCCCTAACTTTTCAGGAAAAATAGTAAAAATTCTGAAAATTTTTAAAAAATTCTAAATGACTTACATTAAATTAAAAACCATAAATGTGAAAAAAAATTGATTAAAAACTTTGTTAACCACTTTAATTTCAAAATCAGAATTAGCATTAAACTACACAATAACAATTAAGTAGAAAAAATAATAAACTGGCTCAAGTTTAGGGATCTTACAAGCTTGTCCTTTGAGCATAGCTGTGGCATGTTGTGACGCCCCGACCCGAAAATGGACCCGGGCTGGGGGTCCGGAAATCGATGAAAACCAAACCCAGAACCAAGCGCGGCACACTCTGAGTGCGAGAGTCTTCTCGTTCCTCTATGTGCTACAGAACTTTAGCGCTCCGTTGCGCGTAGGCAAGAACTGACCTAATTATATAACTAATTCGGACCGGGCCAACGTTGCATTGCCGTTGGTTGCCTACGTACATATAAGATAACATCTACGATGTTACTCCGATACGATCGGATCCGGACGTAGTTCTGCCTACTGGCTACTACATACATCAAACTATATGAAAACACATACGTATACCCAAATATTTAATCGGGGTTATACGAAAACCCATAAAACACCGACAACACATATCTTGCTCTATCATAGAGACGAGCATCACACGACTACCACAACATGCCTCACTCTATCCCAGAGCAAGACCATCACACTCACATGTCTCGCTCCATCACTGAGCCGAGAACGAACACACACCACACGTCTCGCTATATCACTTAGCCGAGACCACACGCATCACACGTCTTGCTCTATCATAGAGTGAGACGGAACATAATCATAGGTCTCGCTCTATCACTGAGCCGAGACCGAACATACACACAACACGTCTCTCTCTAACCCAGAGAAAGACGACACATATCATGACATATAAGCATAGCATAATATAAACACACGCACAACACGTCTCTCTCTATCCCAGAGCGAGATGGCACACATCATGGCATATAAGTACAAGATATCATAATATAAACATACACACAACCCGTCTCTCTCTAACCCAGAGCGAGACAACACACATCATGGCATATAAGCACATATCATGACATATAAGCATAACATATCATAATATAAACACACACACAACCCGTCTTACTCTCACCCAGAGCGAGACGGCACACATCATGACTAGCACATGTCGTTCTATAATTAAAATAGGAGGTAAGAAACCCTTACTCCCCTGATGTCTCATGAGGTAGCGGTATTCGGGATGATCGTTTCTGGGCATCCTCCTCTTCAGATCCGAAGACAACAGACAGAGCCTCCTCTAGCCTCCATATGTTCATCGCCTTGCACCGAAAGACGACCTGACCAACTCTCCCCTTTCCCGGAGACTTCTCATTTTCTGCGCCCGTGGGCAGTGGACAGAACCTCCCCTACTCGGGGTGTTCCTCACACAGCGTGGCCCTTCGGTGGAGAACAAAGCCTCCCCTACTTTGGGCTACTTCTCTTGATTTGGCCCGGTAACGAAGGATGAAGCTTCCTCTCTCACCGGGCCATCTCTCTCTCTTTCTCTCTTGGGGTAGGAGGGTGGCGGACAACCTCCTCTTGCCCTAGGTCATTCCTCCCTTATAGGAGTGCCAACTCGAGGAATGGACCATGTTATTGCGTAGATTACCCTCGAATTAGCTAGGAATGCCTCAAGAACGGCTCGAATCGGACTTAAAATGAGTGAGAAATGAAGAACAGAAGTTTCTGAATGTGTGAGAGAAATATGAAAACGTGGGAGAGTATTCTCCTCCCCTTTCTGGATGACGAGGATGCTATTTATAGAAGGACTGGAGAGATGTGAGGCTGACACGTGTCAAGCTTATCCGCTTCGTTAGCAACCCTATCCGCTTGCATCATTAATCCTATCCACTTCATTAGCAATCCTATCCACTTCGTCAGCAAACCTATCCGCTTACATTATCAATCCTATCCACTGCGTCATCGATCCTATTCAGAAAGATATTATTTTATTCAAATAATATCCTGAACTCAAAACGCGATAACTTCCAACCTTGACATTGGAATCGCATGCTCTTAATACTGATGGACTCGTATTGACGAGCCCTTCGAAACAAGACCACACATGGGTAGGTTATCCCGCACTTTTGTGTAGGTTCTGCCCATGCGGCATGCTTCCCGAGGCCATAGCTTTCGCTCCCGACCTCCGTTTTGTGCGTTCTTTGATTCATTACGCTCGTTATTTCGGGCTCTACCCATCTACAGGGGTTTTATCTATTGAAACCCCCAACACTTAATCAAAAATTTACCAAATTACCCTTAACCCACCCGGGTTAAGCGTAACCGGAGAACAGGTCGTTACACATGTGGCTTTGACTGCCATGACTGCTAGGGGTACCAGGCTATCCCTAAAAGGTCATGAATGGAGGTGAGGGCGATGCGGAGAGGCACCAAAAGTAGAGTAATAACTGGTATAATTGGTGGTGGAGGAGGAAGAGGGGAGTGGGCTGAAGTGAGTTTTCTAAAAAAATAGAAAGATTAACTTGTATTAAGCAATAATATTTATGTGCAATATCTAATTTATATGGGTTATATATAACTAGGGGTGTTAACGAGCAGAGTTGAGTCGAGTATTAGGCTGCTATGGCTCAAGCTCTGGTCGAAGCTTGAATAAACTCAACCCTTTCAGCTCGAGCTCGGCTCGAATTAGAAATCCAAAGCTTGGCTCGAGCTCGAGCTCGAACTATGACAAATAAGTTTTAGTTACATATGCTAAAAAAATGCAACATTATTATTTTTCTCTCTTTATGTACATATAATCACTAAAAAGATGTAAAAAATAAAAAATTATTTAGGCAACATTGTCATCTACTTTTTTGTGTTTTCTTTTCTTTACATGCTTATAAATCACTAATAAAAAAGTTATTTTGTTACCTTAGTGTGCCTCTAAAAAATTCTAAAGTACATGTAAAAAGATATACATTTTATAAGATGAGGATGGTCCCAATGTCATGCTTCAAACTAAGGTTGGTCCATAAATGTCATGTTTTTTTTAGAATTATTTTTAAGTATATTAGTGTGATATCATGTTGACCATCTGTCATATACTTATAGCTCCATTTGGTTTTTCAATTGAACTAATTTTAGTTCATCTTTAATAATCAAATAGCCCTATTAATTTTGGATAGAAGGAGTATATTAGTGTTTGTGTCTCCAATATTTTTATTTTTATAAAATATATATCATATATAAAAATTATATATCCGTTACAATTTAACAAGGATATATATATCATGAAATTTTTTTATATGAGTTTAGACTCTCGTATGTCAGCATGAGCAAAGACATCATGGGCCATCAAATCGAGATCCAAATGCACAAGAAGACATAAAATAATCTACCTCTCGAGTTATGTGTGTTCTTAGATCGTAATATGAGGATGCGTGACATCGATACTCACATAGTCGTGAGTGAGCCTTAACTCATATAAACGGGTTTCATATATCAATATGATACATAGTATTAGTATATAAATATATAATTATATGTCGTTTTATATATTCACTTCATCTTAGATTAATAGCTTAATTAGATTTTTCAAAATGAACTAATCAAATAGAGCTATTAATCTAAGAATAGAGGGAGTATGTTATAAATATATATTTAAATTAACAATCATGTTTATATAAAATATGCATATATATATGCATTATTTATTTTATATATATTATTTATATATAATTTTTAAATTATATTCGAGTTCGAGCCGAGTAGCATTGAGTTCGAGTTTTATTCGAGCCGAGCCTGATTCGAGTCGAGCTTACAATGAGCTTATTTATAACTAACCCATTTTTTTCATTTGCATACAAACAATAGATTAGTTCATGAGCACCATTTCAAAAGTAGAAACATTTTTCATGCTCCCCATTTACAATGAGCCTAGTGTAAGTTGCATATGGGAGCCCTTAGATATTTAAGATGAATAATGCATATGCTAGTATATATTAGCATAAGTATTACTTACATATTAGTGTGTGCGTCATCAATCTCAAGAATGATAGGCTCATTGTAAGTGAGGAGCATAAAAAAAGCTTCCTTCAAAAGCTGGGTGAATTAATACCAAAGGTAAATGCTACACTAATGTTTTGTTTTATACATGAAAAGCATACTATATAATTTAAAAACTATTGATTAGTGTGGCCCTGAAAAGTAAGCTGTACTAAGTAATGATATTAAGAAGATGAAGTATGTTCATCACGTATAAATCGTCACTTTACAATGAGGAGAGTTTTTCGTTGGATAGTAATAAAAATACCTATAAAAATTTACATAAGAATTTTGATTAAACTTCACTAGCGATCCTCACACAAGTTCACATGAGCTTACTTATTTAAACTAATTATAAATATTTGATGTGCATTTTTTATGTGAAATATCATTTACTAGAGGTGTATCCTCATCGACTATGGACTACTGGTCTATTAAGAAAGGTCCTCTTTCCATCCCCGTGGTCCCATCCTGTGGGCCCGACATGGTGCGATAAAAAATTCTTTTACCCCTCCAAGAGACGTTTGATGGAAACTTCACTAATTCAACGGTTACGATTAACTGTAGACGCGCGTCGAGGTCAGCAAGCCATTGGGGTATAATGGAAAATTCCTGAGATATTAAGGGCAATATTAGAATTACACGAATACATTATATAGCTTTCGCAGGCTTCATTCGTCCCCTCTCCTTGAGCAATTAGGGTTTCGGCCTCTGTGGTTTTTGCTTCTCGCGTCTCCATTTCCTCAGGTAAATCGCGCCACCTCGAATTTCATCCCTAGTCCATGCAAATCTCAACCATGTTTGATGGGGGTTTTTATCCTCGTACATAAATTTATTGCTTTTTTTTTTTCAATTCCTATTTGGTTTTCAGTATGCGGAAAGCTACTTGATGTGATCCCTTCGGTAAAAGGGATGTTTTTTGAAGATTTGATTTGTGTAGATGAATTGTACATTTCATGCTTTCGAGCTCGTTGCTTACTATGCCAGTGGATTGAGCTGCGTGATGTTGTAGTTAGTTGATGGTTATTGAGTAGGAATGGTTGCATGCGTAAGTTAAGTGCCTATGAGTTGACCGATGAAATGTTGTTGTCAGGTAAGGGATGGTGAAGCACAACAATGTCGTGCCCAATGGGCATTTTAAGAAGCACTGGCAGAACTATGTTAAGACATGGTTCAATCAGCCTGCGAGGAAGAAGAGGAGACGTGTTGGTAAGGAAGCGCACTTATAATATAAAACATGTTTCTTGCAGCTCGTTCTATCAATGTTATTTTAGATAGATACTGATGATGGCTTATGCTTGTCATGCACAGCTCGTCAGAAGAAAGCTGTGAAGATATTCCCCAGACCAACAGCTGGTCCTCTTCGTCCTATTGTGCACGGCCAAACCCTGAAATACAACATGAAAGTCAGAGCGGGCAGAGGGTTCTCGCTGGAAGAATTGAAGGTATATTGTTTGAGTATAAAGTAGGTCATATTTGCCTCCTTTTCAGTTGGATGTGTTTAATAGTTAGTGTCCTTAGAAGTTTGTATGTAGTATTTAAGGAGAGCTTTGAACTGTGTTATCTGCTACATGCATATGCATTCGGCTATACAGTTGTGGAAAATAAGTTGCATATGTGTTTTTAATGTGTTCCAATTTTATGACTAATTTGTGTCCGAGTAAGGCTGTGCAAATGCAGGGTTTCTGGTATATTGGATCTGTCTTAACTTGCTCAATTGCAAGCTATATTGTTAGCGGCTGTTTATTGTGACCAGTTTTTTTTTCTATTTTTTTTTGGTGGGTGGGAGTGATCTGTTAGTTAATTTCAAATTGGATAAAACATAAATGATAAATACCTAATTTGAAATGCCAGCATTTCCAATATTAGGTGAATGTAAAGAATCTTTGATTGATGGTCCATGCTATTGAATTTTGCTAGTGTAATGTTTTATGTTTTGGAATACCTGATCAGTTGATCTAGATCAAAATATAGAATAATTTGTGACATTGTTGTGACTATTTTGAAATGCTCAACAAAGTTTGTTAATTTGTTTAGAATGGTTTATTTTGAAATTTTTTGTCATTCTTTAGTCATAATACTCCACTGTTAGTAATCCTTTTTCTTGGTTGGTAATCATTTTCCTTAATTTTCTTCTTGCACTTTTGCACTTTATAGGCTGCTGGCATCCCCAAAAAATTGGCCCCAACAATAGGTATTTCTGTGGATCACCGTCGTAGGAACCGTTCACTTGAAGGCCTTCAAACCAATGTTCAGAGGTTAAAGACATACAAGGCAAAACTGGTTATCTTCCCCAGGAGAGCTGGAAAATTAAAGGTAAAAAATGGTTTTGTAAACAAACATTAATATGGCATTTATAAATTGCTTAACATGTGCCTTAGTTGGTAAGGGACTACATGATATATGGTCTCCATTACAAATATAGACCTACTATGCTTCGAGACAGACTCTCTTATGTATCTGACTTGCATATGAAGCTGAATTGAGTGTCCATAGAAATCAAAATGTAGGGAACTATGGTTTCTTTTTCAAGTTAGTATTTCAGTTTTTAGATATGCTCGTGCTTATTTTGGTTTAGCTGGTGATGCCCACACACTGATCATGTGAGAAGCTGTTGTCATTTTGAGAGCTCCACAAGTCTGAGCTATGTTGAAACTGGAATTATGTTCCTTATGCTACTTTTGCAATCCATGGATTTGAGGCGTTCTCTGGTGTTCTTTTGCTTTATGCAGAATGGTGATTCAAGCAAGGAGGAGCTTGCTTCAGCTACTCAGGTCCAGGGTGAATACTTGCCTATTGTTCGCGAGAAGCCAGTGGTTGAACTTGTGAAGTTAACCGATGAGATGAAAGCTTTCAATGCTTACCCAAAGCTTCGTGTTGAGCAAATGAACAAGCGGCGCATGGGTATCAGGCTGAAGAAGGCTGCTGAAGCAGAGAAAGACGAAAAGAAGTAGTAGTCTACGTAGTTTTATTAGAATGATGAAACCTGATAAAAGTCATTTTTACCCGTTATTAGACATTAATGAGTTTTTGAAACAGCTTTGTAGCTGTATTTTGCTTGAAGACATGTTTAAGTTTGAACTTCAAAATAGTGGTCTACTCAGTGTTTGTTGTTTTGTCGCTTCAATCATTACTTTAAGTTTGTAGTTAGTCTGAAAAGGAGCGCTAAGTGCAGAACGTCAACCTTTGATCCATTCATATATGACGACCGACCTCTTGAATACACAACTATTGACGGTACTGTCATTATGATCAGTTTGACATCCCTCAAGCAAGACAGGCGGCGGAAGAGCTTGTGGCAAAAGTTACTCAGATCTGTATGTGCGAAGGAACACAAAAATGATGAGGTAGTAGACATAATTAGTTAAATAGGACTTCTTTCATATTAATCTATCCCTAATTCTCTAACTAATCTTAACAATTATAGATAATTATTATAAAGTACAAATCTATAAAGAAAAACTTAACATATAGTGGGTCGTATATTAAAAAAATGTGCTGAGCCATCGAAATATGATTTGATGGCTCATGTTTTGCCAGCATTATGAGCATTCATGTCACGAGTTTGTATGTGTCGGGTGCATATAAACAGGTTGTGTAAATACAATATTAGCTTTTTTTAACATATATGCAGAAATAATTAAATTAGTGAGATCTAGCATAATTATCCCTAAATTCTCTTTCTAAATTTTGATGAAAGTGATGTTAATTCTAAGCATTCTAACTATAATCATTCTAGGCTCATGAATTCCATATAGAAGTAGCCTACAACCAAGTTCCTAATCTAGAATGACTATGTATGTGATTATACGAATTATAGGATCTTATCATAAAATTTATAAGAAAATAGTAAAATCGTAATAATATGAATTGTAGTACCTTATCATAGAATTAATAGGAAAATAGTAATATCGTGATAATTAGTGACATATCCTCAATATCTCGCAATATGTATTAATTAAAATAAAAAAGTCTCACATGATTTTCTTCCGCTAGTGCCAGCGAGGTTAAGCGTTCCCTATTCATCCATTTACTTTCTTTTAGACCATAGTCAAGCAATCTCCTACAACTACTTTTTCTCCCTTGCCTCTCAAATCATCCCTACATAATGTGCTATACGACATGTTCGAGCTTGTAACTACCAAAATCAATCCAAAAGTGGTAGAAGAATAAAAAAAACTTGCTAAATTATAACTAGAATAATAATAAAATAATAAAGATAATTCTAATATATAAAGAATACATTGATAAGGTTGTATAGAATCTTATAAGTTACATGATGTATATTCTCAATGTTCAAAAAAATTAAAAATACTTTAAAAATCCAATAGCATATGTATTTTGCATGTACATTTTTGATAGTATAAGAAATGCTACACTCTTGCTACGTTGCTGCCTTTACAGCACCCATGTTAAGAGGATGATGGATTGGCTAAAACAATGGGTGGAAGATTCCTTATTCATTTTAAATTAAGAATTTGTTAGGGAAAAGTTACTTTATATCGTTGTCTGAGATACCAATTATCTTTGCAAGTGGGTATCATCCTTTCTAAATTAGGAATTAGCTAGGAAAGAGTTACTTTATATTGTTGACTGAGATAACAATTATCTTTGCAAAGGTGTGTCATAGAGCTGAAATTCAGGGCAGATACACAATGCCTAAAGTTAAGCACTCCTACTCAAGTATACCTATATAGTTACATGGTGCCTAAAGGGAAGTGTTTTTAATGCTCCATCTTCAATGTGCACCGAGCGTAAGAAATGCTTGGAAATCATTGGATTTCAAGATGGGTGGCACACACACTAGTGAATACTTACGCTAACATGCACTAGCTGTGCACCACCCATCTTGAAATCCAACCACTCCCATGTGTTCCTTACGCTCAGCGCATTGTCTGAGTGGAGCATAGAAAATGCCTCCTGCTTAAAGTTATTGTAGAGTTACTTTGAGATACTAAGTTTCATAAGTTATTAGAGGTGGAAAGAAAGAGAATAGTTTTTCATGCTCCTCACTAATAATGAGCTAAATGTAAACCGCACAAGAGAACCTTTGATATTTAAAATAAACAATGCATATACTAACACATCGTGTACGCCGTCACATGAGCTGTTCAGTTTTCCTTTGTATGTTTCCTTCTCTTAGAAGCTTGAATGGCCAGGTTTTATTAATAAAAAACAGGGTGAAAAATCTATAAAGTATAAATTAAGTTCATGTACTTAATTAGCGACAAAAATAAAATAGTCGCAAATACTTCTTATTAGTGACGGTATTGAAACCATTGCTAATACTTTATTACTAGTGACCAAAACTAAACCGTCGCTAATAAATTAGTAGCGACAAAAGTAAAACCATCGCTAAAGGTCCTATTAGCGATACAATTATTTTTCTATTGCTATTTAGCAATATCAGCTAGGTCATTTGTGACGCTCAGTAAACATCGTAAATAACCTTTAACAATGCTTTTAAAAGTATTAGCAACGCTCAAGAGTCTCGCTAATACCCTTATTTATTATAGTGACAGATTGGCCCATACAAAAACCCATTTACAACTTAGCTTGCCAAACTCCTTATGCTCACCCACCACCGTGCCCCACTCCTCCCGTGGAGGTGATCTTTGCCTATCTTCAGCTGGCGTTCATTCGCCGTAATCCCTGCCCCTCGCACAAACCCTTTGTCCCTGTGCCGTCAGATGCAATTGGCCCCTTCCCCTCAGCAAACCCAGTCCACCCCTCCCCGATGTGGTAGATCAAGTCCCCCCCAACAAGTCGCACCAGCCCTTTGTCCATGTGTTTAGTTTTACTTTTTCCATCTCAAGCTCCTAGGCTCCTTGCAGGCAACGGTTTGCGAAACTCAACAATTAGGAAGCTTTCAACGCCACATATTGAATTTTAGGTATCCTTTTCGAGGTGAATACATACAAGCTGGTCAGAGAAGTTTTAGACTTGAAACCCTTGATCAGATATGAAAACATTCTAATGAAGGAATCACAAATATGGACACATGACACGGGTACAATAATAAAGCAAATTTTTAAAAATCAAGATATGATGGGGGGTATAAATGTATTGCAATATTAGTTTTTATATAATATTAGGCATATTTTAATTGAGTTTTTCTATTAAGAGCTTAATTATAATGAAAAATATAGCTATATGTCTAAAATACAAGAAAAAATATTTTTGACGGGAAAGTTATCTAACAAAGAGTAATACTCCTTCTCTCCTAACTTATAAATTAATAGCTTCATTTGATAAATATTATTCTATATAACTATCTCCATTTTGTTCATTTTAAGTAATTGGGTACTTAAAAAATAATATCATAAGCTTATTTTCCCTTCTCACACATGTGGGTTTTACCATTCAATAAAAACTATTCCATCTGTTCTATATTAATAGTTACATTTAAAAAAATATTAGTTTTTATTGAATGATGAAAACACCATCTAAGAGAAGGAAAAATAAGCTCGTGAAACTCTTTTTTAAGTACCCAACTATATACCTAAATTGAACAAAATGAAGCTATTGCTATGCAACAATTATTTTTGCCAAATAGAGCTATTAATTTAAGACCAAGGGAGTATTATTTTTTGAAATGTAGCTATTGATATAGGACAGAGGGATTATATTATTTTGACTAGTTTTACTTAAAAAATAAGATACATCCAAGTTATATAGCATTTGTTTAATATTTACTTAGAAAGGATTTGATGAAGTAATTTATGCGCAGCCATATCCAACATAGATATAAGTATGATACATATACAATACATATATGACACATAATTTGAATATAGGTGCCTCCTAGATTTGAACATTCCTTTCTCAGTTGCAAGGGTGTAGTCATGTAGTTGTGTGACTGTTGAAGAACTATTGAAATAAATATTTAATGATCAAATAAATAATTGTAATGATAGCAAATTTTTGGTATGATTTCTTGCCTCTAATAAAATTATTTTATGAGTTTTTAATTATTTTAAATTATTTAGAGGTATGTATTTGGAGAGTTTTATATGGGTTGATAGAGCTCGGTGAGACAAAAGTAATGAACCTAAGAACATGCGAAACGGAGGTTGGGAGCAAAAGTTATGATATCGGGAAATATGTCATATGGGTGGGACCCTACTTTGAAAGTATGAGGTAACCTACCCATCTGTAGTCTAGTTTTGAAGGGCTCGTCAATACGGGTCTATTGGTACTAAGAATGTGTGATTTCGACTTTGGGATAAAATATATCATGTTTTTAAATTTGGAAAACAAAAAATATATGTTTATATATATTGCCACATGGCAGCATTAGAAGATGACGCGCATCAGATAGTTGACGCATGTCAGAGTCGCGCGTCAGAAATCTGATGCATGTCTGATGGGCGTCAATCTTGTGTTCTTATAAATAGGCGTCGGCTTTCTGTTTCAAATCATTCAGAAACTTCTTTTCTTCGTTTCTAACTCGTTTTAAGTTCATTTTCTTCTATTCAAAAAGCGTTCTTAGCTAATTCGAGGGTGTTCTACGGAATAGAAGTGTTAATTCATTGAGTTAGCAACCCTATATAAGGGAAATGCCTTGGGGCAATGGGAGAATATGTCTGTCGCCTACAGGCATGTTGTGAGAAAAGTGTCCTGGGCTAAGAGGAGGTTCTGTCAGTAGCCTACGGGCATGGAAAGAGAAAAGTGTTCCGGGTTATGGGAAGATTTTTTTCGTAGCCTACGGGTATAGAAAGAGAAAAGTGTTTCGGGTTAAGGGAAGATTTTGTCTATAGCCTACGGGCACGGAAAGAGAGTTTCTGGAGTCAATCTGAGTCCATTTTCTTCCGTTGAAGAGGCGTTCTTACCTAAATCGAGCATGCCAGATGTCATGGCTAGGTTATTTTTCTGGTTGGAGACCTCCAGAACCCTAGAAGTAGACATCTAATTTCATGGTAACCGATTTATCGACTTCAAACTCATGCAGAGAGCGAGATAGGGGCTTTTATCCTTTCTTAAGGCATGGTTATAAATTTTGGTTGTGTTTTAAAGTTATTATTTATATGACTCTAGCATGTTATGCATTAGAGATTACTTTCAAGTTATGATTTATGATTTCTACATATATATTCGATTTTTTAAATGGTTAATTGTTGAGATAGAATATAATTTATATATCGTATACTATTATGTATATTTGATTAGTCGAATGATTTGCCACTGGAAGCGGATATGTTTTATATGCTGCACATTTTACGATTGCCTCATATATGATAGTTTAATTGAATATTTATTCGTGGATTTTGATATAAATTATACACGTTGGAGCATGTGAGATAGAGACAAAATGGCTTCACCATTGTTTTCATTGCGAATGAATACAATATGTTTGAAAGACGTTTTAGAGGACTCGTCCTTGTTGAAAGAAGGATTCTTAAGATTATTTTTGAAAAGACGTATAAGCATGGTGATCAAGTCACTGAAGCGGGACAAAAAAGGGGTAATTGTCTCATTGGAATGAGCAACCAACCTTGCCTTTGTAGCCATTGATAGTGACGCTCCCACGTCTTGCCGAGGCAGAGCTAGGGTTTTTAAAAGGATAAACATTGAGATAGAATGTTTTTAAAGAAAATAGCCATTTTTGGAGTCTGGGAACTCTAGGATATTTTGACTGAGTCTGGGACTCAAGATTATGAGTATGTGACTCAAGATTATGAGTCTGGGACTCAAGAATGTTATGGTTGTTTGGAGCTATTGTTGGGCGCCCCGATAGAGCTCTGTTGATTGGTTAAGGGCACAATTAATCCGGTTTAGAATCGGATGCACAATACATATTTCAGCTTGGTGAGCCCCTAACGAAGGGCAAGACCCTTGATTAGCCCCTAACGAAGGGCACATATCAAGGCTACGCATGTTAGGGTAGAGAGTATCATGGGATGACTCTCTACTCTCTAGATCCTAGCGCCCCATGAGCATGGATGACTCTTCTATCTACAAGCACAAAATATTTTGAGATGATCTATGGAGGAGTAGGAGGTCGTTGCTTTGTACCCGTAGTAAATTCTTATTAATATATAGGGTAAAATTAGCCTCCGGATATCCACAGGCTATTTATGTGCGGATGAATTCGTGTATATTCGTCATATGACGATCCTACAATGTGACTTTTTTTAAACCCGAAACAACTAAACTCCTCTCTTACGACAACTTCCCCTCCATCCGTTCAACACCCACGACAACTTCTCCCAGGAGGGAAATCCCCAGTCCACGGCCTTCTCACTATGGCGTCTTATGGTAGCGGACAAGTTCACCATTGTCCTTCACCTGCGGCTTTCTTAGGCAGTTGGAGGGAGATTCCAGCCCATGGTCCTCTCACTATGGCATCTTCAGGTAACAAATCGATGGACAAGCTCCAGCGGCCATTAATGAGCTCCATGTGAGGTATGCCACTGTAGCCCTCCCTTCACCATCAACAAGCTCTAGAGGCCAGTCTCTAACAGTCTTCCATCTACAATCTTACCCACCCGTCCTTCGGCTCTTCCTCCCACTGCTTCTTCATTCCAGGTGAAGCTTCCTATGCCCATGGCCTCTGTTGCAGCCTTCAACCACGATAGCTTACTGTTTGCAAGAGAACGCCGCCTTCATGAGCCCAAACTGTAGAAGACACATATCAACTCACGTAGCCACATGAAGATCCAAGCAGTTCTGACCACGCCGGTTCTAGTCAAGCCAAAGCAGCCATGTCAGGTTTTCCCATTTGAAGAGTACATGGCCAGCAAGGTGAAAGTGGTGAACGAGGCACTGGACCAGGCCGTCCCTCTGCGGGAGCCACTAGGCCATGCGCTACTCCCTCCTCGCCGGAGGCAAACATGTCTACCCCATCCTCTGCCTGGCTGCCTGCGAGCTGGTCGGTGGAGCCAACCATCTCACCCTCCCGGCCGCCTGTGCCATGGATATGATACACACCATGACCCTCATCCACAACGATCTCTCCTGCATGGATGATGATGACCTCTGCAGCAGGAGGCCCGCGAATCACAAGGCATTCAGCGAGGACACAGAGGTGCTGGCTGGCAATGCTATGCTTTTCCCATTTGAAGAGTACATGGTCAGCAAGGTAAAAATGGTGAACGAGGCGCTGGACCAGGCCGTCCCTCTGCGGGAGCCATTGAAAATCCACGAGGCCATGCACTACTCCCTCCTCGCCGGAGGCAAACGTGTCTGCCCCATCCTTTGCTTGGCTGCCTGCGAGCTGGTCGGTGGAGCCAACCATCTTGCCCTCCCGGCCGCCTGCGCCATGGAGATGATCCACACCACACCATGTCCCTCATCCACGAAGATCTCCTCTGCATAAATGACGATGACCTCTGCAGCAGGAGGCCCACAAATCACAAAGCATTCGGCGAGGAAACGACGGTGCTGGCTGGCGATGCTCTACTCTTGCTGACGTTTGAGCACATGGCTACCAGGACCGTGGTGCAGGAGTGGCGGCGGAGCAGGTGGTGCTGGCAGTGGCAAAGCTGGGGTCGGAAGGGCTGGTTGGTGGACAGATTGTGGACATTGGAAGCGAGGGGAAGGCGGTCGGGCTAGATGTGGTGGAGTATATCCACCTGCACAAGATGTCAAAGCTGCTGGAGGCGGCATCGATGTGTGGGGCGGTGGTGGGAGGGGTGGAGGAGGAGGTCTTGGAGAAAGTAAGGAGGTATGCTCGGTGTGTGGGGCTTCTGTTCCAGGTGGTGGATGACATCATGAACGTGACGAAGTCGACGGAGGAGCTGGGTAAGATGGTCGGCAAGGACCTAGTGACAGACAAGGCCACCTATCGGAAGCTGATGGGCCTCGATGGGGCCACGGTGTTTGCGGCCACGAGGCTGAGCTTGAGGTAAATGATGGGTTCGGAGGGGGGCGTGGGGGAACAAGGAGAGTGAGAAATGACTGTTCGATTGTGATTTGAAGGTCATTTTAAAATTCATCCGCAGAAACGTAGCCAACGGGTGCCCGTAGACTAAGTGATCTCTAATATATATATGTCTGGGACATTTGTAGCGAGCTGTGAGAGCTTGCAAACCCTAGTAGCATTTTCGATACGTAGGAAGAAGCTCTAGGGGTGGTTTTGGGTGAGAGACACACCTTTTTTTTATGAAAAATATTATATATGATATGTGCTGTGAAACTGCCATGTGTTTATTTATACCTGATAGTATAAACTCCCTTACTGAGTATTTTAAAATACTCATCACCCCCTAGACTTTGCAGAACTTGACGAAGCTTAGTGTGTAGGTAGAAGGGTCTACTCTGAGTTTTATCAATGTGATTTTAAGGATTTCAACCGCACCAAAACGAGTAAGAACTCTTACTATTATTTTTCTCTTGTGTGTTTGTACATGGACCGTGGTTCCTGAGGAAATTATTATTATATTATCACATAAGGCAAACGGCTCCCGTCGCGGGCCCGAGTTAACTCTGATATTTTTGTAAAAAGAAATTTTTTATGCTTCCAAAAATTCCGGGGTGTAACAATAATAGAACTCAATTCTGAAGTGTATATATTAGGAATTGGGAACCAATAGAACTATACACTTTGACTGCTAGCCCCAACAACGTCACCATTGCTACAGACACAACAAAGGGAGAGAAGCACAAAGTGGAGCCCTAGACAGGAGAACGAGAAGGAAGCCTCCCATTATGATTCAGCATGCGTGTGGCTTGTGAGGCATTAGCTACACTTACAACAAGGAAGCGACCATGGTGGCTACAGGATGGAGGAAGGGAGAGAGACTGGAGATTTTGGCTAGGATGGCTTAAATAACCTTCATTTATCTATGAAAGTCCATCAAAACGCCCGCTTATTGATGGAAAACAATATCCTCCTAGAGGATATTCACATGGATATCCTCTAGGGATGGGAGCCATCGATCATGAGAATCAATAGTGAGCGTGCTAACTTATATTAGTGCAAGTGATGCACTAGCACATATTGTAATGACCCGACCCGAGCCGGGTCCACAAAATAGAAAATTTTTCTTTTCTTTTCCTTGAGCCAGGAATCATCATCTGAGTGCGAGAGGTACAACATTCGTCTACGCACTACGGAGCTTTAAGGCTTCCTCGTACGTAGACTTAGGTTGTAACGAACACGTACACACGATGAAGCTTCATAGTTCGTCGCGTGTAAAACAGAATAAAACATATTATTATAATGATTTGGATCGGGCCAACGTTGCCTTGCTATTAGTTGCCTACGTACGTATTGAATATTATTTCAATACGATCGGATCCGAACGTAGTTCTGCCTAATGGCTACTACATACAACAAGCATCACAAAATCATACATATAAAATACATATCTCTGAATATTTAATCGGAGTATACAAAAACTCGTCATATATCAGAGTCAAGCGGAAGTTAACAAACTAACGTAATCGTACATCTCGCTCTACTACAGAGCGGGATCAAAATCACATTACATGTCTCGCTCCATTACTGAATCGAGACTGAGCACATCACCCGGCTCGTTCTATCACTGAGCCGAGACCGGACACACACATCACACGTCTCGTTCTACCCTAGAACAAGACAACACACATCATAGCATATGAGCACACATCATGGCATATAAGCACACATCATGGCATATAAGCACACATCATGGCATATAAGCACACATCATGGCATATAAGTACACATCATGGCATATAAGTGCACATCATGGCATATAAGTGCACATCATAGCATATAAGTGCACATCATGGTATATGAGTACACATCATGGCATATGAGCACACATCATGACATATAAGCACACATCATGACATATAAGCACACATCATGACATATAGACACACAACATGGCATATAGGCACATAGCACAACAAGCCTATAGACACATAGCACATCAAGCATATAGCACATCAAACATATAAATCGTAGCATAACACACATCATAACTTACCACATGTTGTTCTAAAATTACAATGAAAGATCAGAAATACTTACTTCTGTCATAACTCGTACGGTATCGGTATCTATGGACAGAACCCCGTATTGCTCCGGGTCTCTTTTTCTTGTTTCGGTGTTCGGGCAGGGCCTCGCTTAGTCTCGGGCATTTCCTCCTTAAAAGATTATCAGCTCAGAAAATGGATCCCACCATCATGTAGAACACCTTCGATTTAGTCAAGAACGGCTCTTGAATCAACTAAATCGGAGTTGGGGGTGGCCAAAAACAGAGAAAACAAAGTTGGTCGGTACGGGTAGAACCTCTCCTTGTCTTGGGGCATTTCCTCTTCATACGATTGCCAACTCAGAAAATGGGACCCTCCACTACATAGAACATACTCGATTTAGTCAAGAACGCATCTTGAATCGACTAAATCGGAGTTAGGATGGCCAAAAACAGAGAAAACGAAGTTGGTCGGTGCATGAAGATAACGGGCAGGACCTCCTCTTGTCTTGGGACGTTGCCTCATCATACGGTCTCCAAATCAAAGAATGGATAGCTCCATTGTGTAGAACATACTCAATTTAGTAGAAAACGGGTCTTGAACGGCCTTAATCGGCCTCAGAACGGTTAGAAACGGGGGTAGAGAAGTTCTCTCTGAAAAATGAGCTCAAATGGGGTTTATATAAGCCCCGGCGCGCCGCAAATTCAAACTGCGGCGCCGCCAGAAATGGCGGCGCCCACCATTTTCCCGCGGCGTGCGCCCGCGGCGCATTGCCCACGCGTGACGCGCGCGCGTCGCGCATTTCTTTTCATTTTTTTTAGAAAACCCTCAAACACGCGTAACTTCTTGCCCCGGATTCGGATTCACGCGTTCTTTGTACCGTTGGACTCGTATCGACGAGCCTTTCAATACCAACCCACTTAAAGCAATAAATCGTGCTCTTTCTAAGTGGGCCCCACCTCTTTTGCACACTTCTCAATGTCGTAGCTTTCGGTCCCGACCTCTGTTTCGCCCGTTCTTTGATTTGTTATGCTTGTTTCTTCGAGCTCTACTTAAACACAGAGGTTTATACCATTGAAAATATCTAAAATTTATCCTAAAATTATCCAATTAAGCCTAACCCTTTAGGTTAGACGTAATCGAAAAACGAGTTGTTACACATATATACTAGTGTGCATGACTTCAATCAAATTTTAGCAAAATTATAGGATATATTTGGTCTAAAGTATAAAAACACTTCATTATCATCAAATGCTTATTCTTTTAAAAAAATCTTCCTAGTTAAAAAAAAAGATGTTGCATAGACAAATGGGAATACAAACAATTTCCTCAATGTGAAGATTTAATCAAAAAATTTTTCTTTTACATGGTCGCAAGATCTAATACTTTAGATGTGAAATTTTATTTAAAAAATATATCATGGATTGAATATAAAGAGGTAATGATTTATAATTTATTCCACCTAATGTAAATATTTGGAGTACAACAAAGATCTTATTGTAAACTTAACTTTGGGTCATAACTGTCATATGAGTTTTTTATTTACTGTATTTGAAATTTCATCTAAAAAATAAATCACGGGTTGAATATAAAGAGGTTATGAATTATAATTTATTCCACCTAATGTAAGTATTTGGAGTACAACATAGATCTAATTGTAAACTTAACTTTGGGTCATAATTGTCATAAAAAAATTTTATTTACCGTACCAGCATAATAAAACGTGAAAACATGTTGACATAAGTTATTTATTGCAATATCACTTTAATTAATGAATATATTAAATAACATCTACGAGGATGCCTTTTTATCACTTTTAGTGAGCTACAAATAAAATAATAATAATGATACCTTCATTACAATGTTGTTTTAATAAAAAAGGGTAATAATTATCATAAAGTAACAATTAATTCTATTTAAAAAGTATAAATAGAGAGGTTTTAATGAAAAATAGCTGATATATAGAGAATAAGAAGTCAATGGAGTATAGATAACCAATATGTGTGTGCTTTGTCATTGCTATGTGTATAATTAATGGATCATTTATTTTTTGGAAGCCCTTTCTCGAAGGGTTTTTGGAAACATATATTGTTCAAATGTCACATTCTTCGCATTGTCCTTCATTTTCATGGGGATATGAGGTGGTTACTAGACGTTTTGGAGTTCAACCTTTAAATTGGCATTCTTTTAAAGACTATGTTCTCTATTATATCACCTTCATTTGGGTTGAGAGGAATAATAGATTTTTGAAGGAAAAGAGAGCTGAGAACTCTAGCCAAGATCATCATCGACCACACATGCCTTGATAACAACATTTAGTGTCAAACAAAAATACTAGAAAAATGCTACTTTTTGAAGATTTTTAGGATGATTAATTCTTGTAATTGGATTGTCTGGCCACCCGGGTGCCCATTTTCATATGGTTGCGAGCCCCCCCTTTTTTATCTAAAAAATAAATCATGGATTGAATAAAAAAGGTAATAAATTATAATTTATTCCACCTAATGTAAGTATTTGGAGTACAACAAGGTCATATGAATTTTTTATTTACTGTATTTAAAATTTCATCTAAAAAATAAATCACGGGTTGAATATAAAGAGGTTATGAATTATAATTTATTCCACCTAATGTAAGTATTTGGAGTACAACATAGATCTAATTGTAAACTTAACTTTGGGTCATAATTGTCATACAAAATTTTTATTTACCGTACCGACATAATAAAACATAAAAACATGTTGACATAAGTTATTTCTTGCAATATCACTTCAATTAATGAATAGATTAAATAACATCTACGAGGATGCCTTTTCATCACTTTTAGTGAGCTACAAATAAAATAATAATAATGATACCTTCATTACAATGTTATTTTAATAAAAAAGGGTAATAATTATCATAAAGTAACAATTAATTCTATTTAAAAAGTATAAATAGAGAGGTTTTAATGAAAAATAGCTGATATATAGAGAATAAGAAGTCAATGGAGTATAGATAACCAATATGTGTGTGCTTTGTCGTTGCTATGTGTATAATTAATGGACCATTTATTTTTTGGAAGCCCTTTCTCGAAGGGTTTTTGGAAACATATATTGTTCAAATGTCACATTCTTCGCATTGTCCTTCATTTTCATGGGGATATGAGGTGGTTACTAGACGTTTTGGAGTTCAACCTTTAAATTGGCATTCTTTTAAAGACTATGTTCTCTATTATATCACCTTCATTTGGGCTGAGAGGAATAATAGATTTTTGAAGGAAAAGAGAGTTGAGAACTCTAGCCAAGATCATCATCAACCAGACATGCCTTGATAGCAACATTTAGTGTCAAACAAAAATCCTAGAAAAGTGCTACTTTTTGGAATTTTTTTAGGATGATTAATTATTGTAATTGGATTGTCTTGCGAGGCACCCATTTTCATATGGTTGCCCCCTCTCCCCTCCCCCCCCCTCTTTTTTCTGGTTTTTTGATCTGGTGTTGAAATGTTTTGTACTTATTAATCTTGTTATCTACTTTGATTAGTTGATATTTATTTCAATTATGAGAAAATATGTCAATGAAGTTGGTTGAGGTAGAAAAGACTAAGCGAGGTGACTTGGGGAGTTAATTGAGTCATGCTTATTGGAGTTCGTAACGAAGTTTGACTTGGTTTGCGAAAGATTCAAGTTGACTTGGAGAAGTTTTGGAGTAAAAATGAACTTTTAAAATTAGGGGCAAAACTAGAGTTACGAGCAGCCAAGAGCAAAATTGTAGAATGTAAAGAAAGTAGAAAAATAGAGAAAAATCAAGAGACGAAAGGGAGGGAGGCGTAAGAATTGGAATTGAATATTTGTATGTCATCATCTGAGCAAATTATTTTATCTCTCCACTCTCTATGTCTATCTAGTTTTCTTTTCCAAAGCATGATGAAGCCCTAGTTCTTTATTATTCTTAATTATATTTTGTTAATCTATTTAATGTTAAATTGATGTAAAACTCCTTTGTGCTAGTTAATGTGAAAGTTCATTATTATTTATTCTTAATACTTGACCACAGGTTGAGGCTGATTTCAATTGAATTTAATTTAGTAGAATTAATTATGTCTAACCATGAATACATATTTTTATTAAATTATTGATAAAGGAGTTTAAGTTTTTTAATTCTAATATATGACCATTGGCTAGAATTAATCTATATGTGAAATCCTACTTATTGTCCCTAAGGAACTTTCATTGAAAAAAAGAAGAATAATAGTGTAGCTATGCTCGACCAAAGATAAGTGCATTCATAATTTAATTAGAACATAATAATGACTCCAAACAAAAAACACGAGTGTGAATTTTTATAGCCAAATGTTTGATCATGAACATGCGGTGTTCAAGACAATTTTACATCGATTTGAAGATTTATAGATTAATAAGTAAAATTCAGGTTATGATAACTAGTGGGGGATTCTACCGATTAGGTTCTTCTTTAAGTGAATTTTTATTAAAATTTAATTGCTTTAGCTTCTTAGAATTAAATCTTTTCATTGAATTTGTTAAGTAAGGTTTTAGAATTAGGTTAAATTTTAATCAATCCTAATGGGACAAACCTCATTTTAACTTCTAGTCTCAATTTGATTCGTGCACTTGTGAGTTATTTAGAATAATACATCATTCCAATACCCTAATGGGGGCGGGCTAAAGGGAGAAGGGAAGGTAGAGAGAGAGAGAGAGATATAGTTGTATAGTGATGTGTAAAGATATTAGATAGTGTGAGAGAAATAGTTGTAATTATCTTATATTATTTGTAATTGTTACAATTCTTGTACTCATATGAGGATCCAACTATTGCACATATTATGGCTCTTGAATTATGCCAATGTGTTTTGAATTGATTTTTTCATTATATTTTATATGCTTGAAAGATATTAGGAAAGCATATTGAAAGAGGGAGAGGTGGTGGTGTGGCTGATTGGCAACCATGGGGATTAAGGGCTAAGAGCCCTACTTAGGGAAAACTGCTCTCTCCTTTGGGCTTGGGCCTAAAGGCCCCTTAACAAGATTGATGTCTCATTCATAGGCTCAACCCATAAAGCCCTTGCACATCTATTATGGTCATGTTGGGGACCCTTAAATGGTGCACATGAGCCCCACCATTGTCACACATGTGTGTTGGGTACCTAAAGTGATATGACACACAAACTATAGGGTTGTGGGTCTACCCCCACATACCCTTAGACTTAGTGATCAAGCACTAGCTCACCTGTCACAGGTGCAGAGCTTTGCCTAGCGTCCACACCCATGATGGCCTGATTGCAGCGTGTAGCCAGTAGCCTACTCTCACGACCTTCCCTCTCGTATGCGTAAGAGGAACAAGCAATCAGCCAACACAACTGTCTCTGGTGCAAAGGGCTCCGCCCAGTGCTATGTAAACTCAGTCCATCGGTTACAATGGCAGGAAGAGGGCAAGGGCTGATCCACTAAGTCGCTGCTCAATCTCTTAGAGCTCTCTCTGGTTCATCCTCACCAAAATCTATCGGCCATGGCCGCCCCATCCTCTCCCTTATATAGACTCAGCCTTGGCTGGTCCGTATCACGCTAGGAATACAATAGCCCAACCCATGTATATAGGATCCCTCCTTGTTCCAACTCTCCTAGCCCAATAGGGGCATCCCAACACAAATTAGTAAACTAAGTAAGAATCCGTCTTCAGCTAGGAGTCCAGCACCCAGTTGCCTTCTAGAGTCCATTCGTCTTGGGAAACTAGTGTATCACCTCCTACCCACACTAGGAGTCTGGCTGTGCTGCAAGACTGTATCCTTGCGGCCTTAGGAATCCGTCCCAAAGGGGTTATGACACCCAACACGCCACCTAGAGTCCTGCCCGAGCAGGGACTTTGCCTTAGCCTGCTCTGCAAGGCGAGTGCGCATCCGGAACTGCTCCCACGCTGCTCCAAGCATCTATTCGTGCCTAAGGGGCTTCCTAGGCTGTCCGTCGCCCAAACTAACTTGGCTGTCTAGTGCCAAATATAGGGGGTAGCCGCCCCCTTCTCTATGCAAAAAGTGGAGGGGCTAACATCCACCCATGTTGGCCAACAAGGGTATTCAATATGGGTCAAACCCCGAAACCTACTACAAAGTTGATCTAAGAAGTTGACGCCGAGTATTGTCCTCATAGTATTACCATAGTAAAAAGCTAGGCTGGTTGTCCTGGTTGTGGCCTCCGTGACTAGATGCCGCCAATGAGACCGGCGTGGCCGCGCTTTATGTCAGCTTATTTCTCACTGTAAACTAGTTGCAACTAGCTAAGTGGCCCTAAGGAAAACAACACTGAGCTATTTCACTCTCTCAGTCATTCAAATTCAGATGGAGGTGTTTTTAAGGAACTTTTTTTCAGGTAAAAAGGGAGAAAACTCCATTCAATTAAGAACTATGGGGAAAAATGTCAAGAATTAAGGAAACATCTTTATTCTTCGCTCCTTTTCTTACTCCTGATTTTGTAATGCATTTCTTTGTTTACCAAGAAAGTCAGTGGTACGCCTCCCACTTTGAAACTTTCAATGACATCACACATATGATTGTCAATGGGTAACCATTTACCTGCCTCACCCGCTTGCCCAATCTAAAATTAGTGGGCAGGTAATTGATAAAATGGGTAACAGGTAAAATAAGTGGATAATTTTGCCCACCCATTTATTATGTGGGTAGGGTATGGGTAACCCCTTATCCATACCCGTTACCCATTACCCGAATCATATATAAATACACAGTTGCATATGTTGGTTAAGGAGAATGTCTTCTATTTAGAACATTTTGTACTTTCATTGGAACATTTTGTGCTTTTATTGTAAGACATTGGATAGTCTTCTATGAAATATATATATAAATTTATTATGCAAACTAATGCTAGAAAAATAGAAGAGAGCGTGGTCAATATTTGGTGTCTTTTTATGTTATGCTTGTTGCATAAAGTGTATATCTTGAAGAGAAAATATAAGTTTTATTCTCGATGAATTGCAGTAAGAGAGTAAATGACAAGTGAGGGGGTTTTGTGTTGAGGGAGTAATGGGAATTTTATTTTTTGGTTTTTGATATCATGTTCTTTGGTTTTGATAAGTACCTAGTTTTTACTCTGTTATTGCTTATCGGAAGAGTAAAGTTTGCATATGTAACAAGATTAGTCTTGTATCTTGTAGCATTTTGGTATGATGATTGAGGGATTTTGAAGTAATAAAATTAATTTCAAGTCTTAATTTTCTTATATAAGTTTATATAAGGTGTCATATTCTTATTATGTTATTTTTTTAATGAACTATGAGGTTTTTATATGCAATATTCCTCATGTCCTTATTGAATTGAAATTGCAATATATTGGAGAGGCTTTTAAAAAATATAAATAATTTACTATAATTTATTAATTATTAATTAGTTGGCCATTTATCTGTTACTTGCTTATTTACCCGATGGGTAATGAGTAGGGTATAGGTAATAAATAAGGAAATGAGTAATAGGTAAGGTATGAGTAAAATTTTCAGAAGTGGATATGGATATGGGTAAAGCCTTACCCGACTCATACCCTACCCATTGACATACTCACACACAAGAAAAATTTCTTTGTAGACTGGCTAGCTTGGGCAGCTTGTAATCGGAATAATCCCCTTTAACCCTAGCCAAACATGTCATATTTATTTCAAATTAATACTAAAATTACTTATTTAAAGTAATATTCCTTTTGTCCCACATTAGTTGCTCTTTTTAATTTTTTAAAATAACTAAAATTAGTTCATTTTGAAATGATAAATAAAGGTGTTAATATGAGACAAAGTACTACATGCGCATATTAGTACTACAACTTCAAGTACTACAGATTAAATCGTACTTCACCCCATTTTAATTGTCATGTTTAGTTTTTCCAAAATAAACAAACTTTACTTTATTTAAAGAAATCAAATAGGACTATTAAAGTGGGGCATCGCATATTTACTTTTCCCATATATTAAGTCGTTAAAATTCGAGCTACAAAAATATAATGTGTACGTTTAATTAGAGTATCTGAGCTATTGGATTCATTCGGCTGCGCAACTATTTCGTCTCATTTTTTTTTGCTTTACTTATCTCAGCCCTCTCTTGGCTCTATATATGACTGGGAGCCTGGCCTGTCGAGCACAGATCTGCAGTCCGAGTTGTGAGTTTGCAAAAATACGAAGTCCCCCCAGTCCAAATGAGCGAACTTGCTAGTTTTTGTTTTCCTTTGCGATTTATTCTTCATCATTTACGTAGAATGTAACTTTCCATCTCTCACCATGTTGTACCTGCAACATTGGTGTGATTAGAGTGTCTCCACCCTCGTCCAAGATCCACATCTTGAGCAGTTTTATACCCCCTCCGTCCCACATTATTTGCTCTTGAACTGCAGTGAACTCTAGTTTGTGTGATGAATCTCTCAGCTGTAAATGGTATATGAATTAGATCAGACGCTTCTGTTCAAAGAATACGTCGTATGGTTTTTTACGCTTTGTGGGGGATTGCAAGAGGGAGCTTTCTTCAGTCCACTCACGGGTGAATGATGGGTCCAATCTGCTGCCGAATCATTCAGCTATATGCCAAGCAAATGGGGTGAGTTTGGCTGGGTAGATGTGTGAATGATGCGGGAGACGAGTTGGATCCTTCACTGCCTGTCTTTGGACTGAAGGGAGCTCCCTTGTCTTCTTGATCATCAAGGGCAGGAGCATGTTTTTACAACTGTAAGAGATATGTTTCTTTCTGAATAGCGATGCAGTTGAAGACTGATGATCATGTGTTTGATGACAATGTGTACAGTACTTTTAACTAGTTTTTAAGCTAATCTCTGGTATCATGATGAAATGCAGTAGACAATACGTCCCTCATATGGTTTTAATGGCATGACTTTCATGTTCTTCTAATGACAATATATACAAGCACGCCCTGGTAACTTTTTTCTAGTTATGCAGAAGTATATTAGTTCAAAAATTCTTCTTCACAAGCTTTAAGATTTTTTTTTGTATCTATCTTCGTATCCTGCAAAACTACTGTTCGAACTAGTGACTTGCTCTGATGAATAGTGTATGATTTGTTTTATTATCTCGTTGTAACTTGCAGGAGACCGCATATGTCAGAGCAGCATATCACGGCATTCGATTACAGATTCTCGGGCCTTGATTTCTCTGCAAAACAATTTCCAAAACTGGTTTATTTGTGGACAGTATCAGTTTTATTAAGGCCTGTTGGCCAAGTGCGTATGCTAGGACACTCATGCATTGACTAAGCCTGATGTAGATTTATAGAAAAATAATATTCACTTTGTCTTATATTATTAGTTATATTTTAAAATATAATATTTTTTATTGAATGGTGAAATTTATAGAAAGGGAAAAATAAACTTAAAATACTTTATTTAAGTATCTAACCACTTAAATTTAATAAAATAAAATTATTAATATCAAATAATTTTTTTGTCAAATAGAACTATTAATTTAAAATAAATAAAGTATTTACATTTTTAAATGTAGTAAAGTGTTTATTTTAAAATTACATAGAAAAAATTACCAGTGCAAATTATTTTTGCTCCCTATACCTTGTAATAAAGGCTGCTGAACGTTTTTATTTCATGGCTGTCTTCTAATTCTTCTCTAGTAGTAAATGTATCACTTTCAATTTTTGACACCCAATTACAATTCATTTGAAGTTGCTAAACTAAAAGTAATAAGTATTTTGATATAGATCAGTTAATTTAAATCTTTAAAGTACTTTTTCTATCCCACATTAATAGCTTTATTTATATTTTAAAATAAATTTCTTTAAAAAAAAATAAATAGAGCAATTAATGGGGGATGATTATTTTAAAATACAAAATGAAGCTACTCATATGGGATGGAGAGAATATTAAATGCTTCCTTTTTTTTACATCAATAGCTCTATTTAATTTTTTAAAATAAAATAAAATAAATTCATTTTAAAAAATTACATTAAGCTATTAATGTGGGATAAAAAATGTACTTATTCCCTCATACATTAATAGTGTTATTTAGCAAAAAAGTTGGTTATATATTAATAGTTCTATTTTGTTCAATTTAAGGGGTTGTGTGAGTTGTAAATTAAAGCTTAAATCGGATGGGGCGATTGATCGATGCTCCAAAGCAATCAATTGGCCCCTGTGCATGGAACCATGATCGCTAGAATGATCGATCGCAATCCAAACCGATTGATCAACACTTGATTTCGTTATATGGGAAACAAAGTTGAGAGTTGATGATAGATCGACATTCAAAAGTGATCGATCACTCGCGAGACTAGAAGTGGATGCTGTGAAGAACGATCGCTCTATTGATTGATCCGATTTGGAGTCTTCCTAATTAACTAGTTAGAGATTTCATTGTCTAAATAAATAGATATGAACTTGTATATCCTTATGAGATATAAAAGACTTTTCTTTCTTGGGATGAGGTTGTTGGCAATTAAAAATGCTCGAGAAACTGGTAACCATCTTGTAACTGTTCTCTCTACACATAGTAAAACTTTGTGATCCCGTGAATATAGGCACTATTGCCGAACTAAACCCTATTGCACTTTCTCTCTATTGTCTCTTTTGCTCGTTTTTGTTCCTCAAAAGGATCTAATTGTTACATAGACTATAGGCTAAATCTGCTCTAATGGGTGTATAGTCTATGACAGGGTGAGTACTTAAAAATGAGTATCATAAGTATGGGTTATACTATTCAATAGAAGTCATTATTTTTTCAAATGTAATTATTAATATTAGACAAATAGAATAGAGTGTATATATTTGAGTTTTTTTTAATATTTTTATTTCTACATTTTTACGCAGCTTGTGATCATGTTTTATCAAAATTGGGTGTTTTTCATCTCAATCAACACAAATTGATACTGTATACAAGAAATCCTAGAATTTGCCTATGTGACACTGAGGCATTCAATTTTCACCAAAGAAGGGCTAGAAGGAATTTTGAATTAACGTTCATTGTCATATTGCGTCATGTCCTCCTTTCATATTTGCACCAGGTGGTGCTTTTATCCCATCATCTCTTTGTTTTACTCCTTTTATCTTAAATAATAGCTTTATTTAAAAAAAAATTTATTCTATATTAATGATTTTATTTTTATTTAATTTAAATAGTTAAATACTTAAAAAAAAGTATCATAAGCTTATTTTTTCTTCTCTTATCATAATTATATTTAACAATTCAATAAAAATTATTATTATTTTTAATAACAATTAATATGAGATAAAAGGAATATTTTTTAAAAATGCCTGACCATCACATTCTACTTTGACTCCTAATTGCCAGGCACCTGTCAACAAGTAAATCATACCATTTCTATATGATTTTTGCTAAGCGTCGTTAACCAATGGGGCACCCTCAAAAGTGTTGATTCTTGATATCAAACTTTATGTTTAAGAATAAAATTCATATCAACGGTTAAGAAGGGATATATATCTCTTTAATTGTTTGTGGGTTGGTGGGCCGGCTCTTGGGCAAAGGCTGAATGCTGATTGTACTTTTTCTTGCTTTGATGGGTTGAATGGGAGGGAGCAGGGTATCGGTTGTAGATCTTTGATGGTTTGACAATGTGAAAAGTTTGTTGGAGAATCGTTGCATTCAAACATAAGATGAAAATGACTGAATAACGCACCCACACACAAACAAAAAATGAATTAGTTTACCAAAGTGTTACACTGTAATATAAAAAAAATTATACATTTTTATAATAAAAAATTAGTCATACACATATGTAGAAATTTTTTTCTTAAATATTCCTTTCTTATTTTTTTCATTTTAAATTCATCAACCTAATGTTTTCTTTTGCCAATTGCTCTACCTTTGACTTAATTTGTCTCACTGGTTTCGCCACCTTTGTCTTTGTCACTGACTTCACTTTGTCCACCTTCCCTTCCCTCCTCTGCCATTACTATTGTCATGCCTCGGCACCCGCCATCCTGAGCCAGACCCAGGCCAAGGGAATATTGGTGTGTGTGGCATGACGAAGTAGTGTTTAACTATGGAAGTAGGGCTGCACAAAAAACCCGAACCTAGCCTGAACTGGGTAAAGCCGACCTAAAATTAACCGGGTTCAGGTGGGGTCGGGCAAGGTATAAAAAAACCCGTATCAGTTTTGGGTAGGGTTGGGCTTAATAAAAAAAACTTGAAACCCAATCTGACTCGACCAAGCTGCTTTAAGTCATTACCCAAAAGGCAAACCCAAACCCTAATACCCTTTCTCCCTTACGGCTGTTGCGCAAAGGCGACACTCCCATTTGGCCATTTGTTCTTCTCCCTTCAATCGTTGGCTTGCCGTCCTCCCCCGGTCGCCCCTTCATCCCCGTCATCTGCAGCTTGCCGACATCCCCCTTTTGTCCTCCTCGTCTACAGCTTGCCGGCCTCCCCCTTCGTCCTCCTCGTTTGTGGCATTCCAGCCTCCCCCTTATTCCTTCACATTTGTAGCCTGCTAGACTCTTTGTAAGGACCATCATCTTTAAACCGGTTTTTGGTTTCCTTTAATTATTGATTATCGTGAAACTTAAGCGTTTTCTGATTTAATCGGTGATTTCGTGAATAAATAGTATTTATGATGGTTTTAACCAAAATCAACTTTAAAATTAGTGATTTTAAGTGATTTTAAAATAAATGTGAATTTTTGGGATTTTCTGAATTTTTACTATTTTTCCAAAAATTAGGGTTTTGGCGGGACCCCTGTGGGCCCCACCGTTGAAATTTTGGTTTTTGGGTCAAATGGACCCCGACATCTACCTAAGGTTATGCAAAAAATTTTAGAAATTTTTTAGTCTTAATTAGTGCTTAAATTTGTAAAATACCCATTTTTAGCCTACTTTTCCTATTTACACCCCACCCCATAACTTACCCATACATACCCCAACCCTTACTATAAAAGGGCAAACCTAAGTCATTTCCATTTTTAGGAATAGGCTAAGGAGGATAGTCTGGCCTAATCCCCAATTAGGCCCGAATTAGAAGTAGTTGAAGGTAAGCCTACTCTAATTAAGCACTAAATCCTAGTTTTCTTCTTAATCTCTTCCTAATCTACCATTTTCCCCTTATTTCAATTCATTTTTAGACATCAAAAACTACTGATTTGTATTTTACTACAAACCCTAACATTCAAAATTCGATTTTTATTATCAACAAGCCCTAGATCTAGGTTTTAATTAGGGATTTCTTTGGTAAATCTATTTTTAATAGAGTTTAATTCAAACTCAATGTGTTTTTAAGGTTTTCAAGAAGGGTGACTCTCCAATCCGAGCTTAATCAAGTGCTAAGGTAATGGATCTTTAAATTTTTTGTTTATCCATGGTAAAACTCTTAATTTTTGTCTTATTTCGAAAGGAGTTGCTTAATTTGGTGTGTTAATGGTAAGATTAGAAAATAAAATTATTTAATCCCGATTTCTTAGGGGTTTGCATTATTATGATATGGTTTAACATTCTGGAAGTCAATAAGGACTTTTGATGATGATTAGGGTGTTAGATGTGGATTTGAAGTGTTATCAATGGTGTTTCGGTTTGGATTTGCGAAAGGAAGAAGATGATTCAGTTCTGCCTTGTTGGCATTCGAACAGCCCTTCTGGACGTTCAAACGGCAACACTATCGAAATGACAATTTTCCAATTCAGCCGATCGAACGGCCTACTAGACGTTCGAACGACCAAACTGTGAATTTCAAATTTTTACGTTTAATCGATCGAACGGCCTGAAGGGCGTTCGAACGGCTACACAGCAGATTGGTGTTCTAATGCATGATGTTTATTTTGATGATTCCACTTTAGCTTGCCAATTTCATATGAATGTGGTGTGTTTTAAACTATGTTATGCTACTGGAAAGGCATGCTATTGAGGTTATGGAATTGAGATATATGCTTAAAATTTTGTGGAATGACGTATGTTTTGTGACATGATGTTGGAAATGTCATCTTGAAATTATGAATGATTGATTCCCTTTGGTTAAACATATTTTTAATAGAACTACAACCTATTATTAGACTGATTTGTCATGATAGAATGTGGTTAGTTGAGGTGTGAATGTTGGTGAATACCATGACTCAAGGATGAAATGAGTGATTTTATATGTGTTTAGCCTTTGTGGTTGAGATTTGAATTGAGATACGATTTCAACTATTTTTCTTCAATGATTTCCGCTAGAATTCATGTTTAGATGGAAATTCACATGTGTAGTGTAGTAGTAAGTTAATTTCAAGCATGTTGAAATGCATTGAGTGAAGTACTTCTACTAGATACACACACATGTGGGGGTTAAATGATGATGTTGAAGCTTAGTATTGTGATTATGAATGATGCATTAGGGGCTGATGAGAGCACTTATCATAGATTAGGATTCATGTATGCCTTGCCCACGTGTGTACCATGTTGCATGCATCATGAGAATGAATTTCAAATTGAGGCTTCATCGAGGTTAATCGAATTTGATCGATTGGATGCAATGTGGTGAAATTGTGTGCCAGATTGATCGGTCGTGGATTAATCGAAAGTTGATTAGTCCGAAAGGACATATTTTGATTTGAGTTCCTGTGTGGAACGAGTGCACTCCCTGGGTTGAGTCTAGTTAAATGGAATGATGTAGGGACGAGTTGTGTACTTGTCTTGCGGATTGTGAGAATGTTATTATGAGTGTCATTTGGACCCTGAGAATCCAGTGTGGTATGCCATGTGCACCCTGCTACCACGTGTTCTAGGGTTCTCTATGTGAGAACTCGGGCTCTTCCCTCCGCAGGAGATGTCCCTGGGTGAACACCCCTGCTCTAGATTCTCTGTGTGAGAATGGGATATCCTTGGCCAGGATCGTCCAGGGCGAGCAGCTTCATTAGGGATTGACAACCCCGATCTTTCTTGAATTCTTGTGTAGAATTTTGGACCATGACACACCTTCGTGGCCTTGTCTATGTTCCCGTCTATGTGACACCAAATTTGTGATTTCTCCTTGATGGAGGTTGTTATGATATAATGCATGTGGGAATATGTATGTTAGAGATACATCCATGCAGGTTGATTTTGATATAATGCATGTGGGAATATGTATATTAGAGATACATCCATGCAGGTTGTTATGATATAACGCATGCGGGAATATGTATGTTAGAGATACATCCATGCAGGTTGATTTTGATATAATGCATGTGGGAATATGTATGTTAGAGATACATCCATGTAGGTTGATTATGATATGATGCATGATGGAATATGCATGTTAGAGATACATCCATGTAGGTTGTTATGATATAATGCACGTGAGAATATGTATGTTAGAGATACATCCATGCAGGTTGATTATGCACCATGATGCAGTGTTAGGTGATATGTATGTGTGATTAGAAAATGATGCATCATGTAAATCTTTGATCTAAATGACTATATTGCTATGCTATTGTATTTTCAATGTTGCTAGTGATATAAAAAAAAATATTGTTGAGTTTGTTAAACTCACCCCTCTTTCTTGTGTTTTGATTTGGGGCTGCATGGTGCGACACGTAGACGGACAGGATCTCCTCTTTGAGGAAAGGTCGGAGATGACTTAGATGTGATAATGGAGATCGTTGTGTGACTTATCTTCTTTGGTTTTATACTTTATGTTAAAACCTTTGTATAGGGTTCTTGTTTTGGATTTATGTCATATTTTACAGTTATGATGCTTATGACTTATTTTGAGCCGGTGTGGGCTTTACTTAACTAAGCATGTGGGTTTGAGATTAGTTGTTTACTTTGTGATAAGCAACACTCTTTCTTCCCTTTTTATTTACTTTTGCTCAAAGGATTGTGAGTACGTATTTCTGTTAATCGCCCGTGGTTAGGGTTAAGTCTTCTGCTAGATCATTTCTCAAACTTCCTTCGTCGCCTCCGCATGCTTGACCGGCCCTTGGACCGGGTTCGGCTTGGGTCGGGCATCGCCGGGGCGTGACACTCTCCGTCGCCAGCCGGCCTCCCCCTTCTTCCTCCAAGTCTGCGGCCTTCCAGCCTCCCCTTTTGTGTCATCCCTATCTACGGCCTACCCAAAAAAAATCCTTCCAGTCTTTACCCCCTTTGTCCCCCCTTGTCAGTTGCTTGCTGGCCTCCCCCTTCTTCCTCCAAGCCTGCCAGCCTCCCCCGTCGCTGGCCAACCTCCCCCTTTGTCCTCCCTACCTACGACCTACCAAAAAAAAATCCCTCTTTCACCTTGATCGGCCAGCCCGAAGTGGACGACCAACCTCTGTCTTTGTGGTATGTGGAAGTTGGAGTAGTGGAGGTGTGTACAGTCTAACTCATAAGGTATGCTGTAAAGAAGTTTGCTTTTTTTTTTCTTGCATTGAGGCTAATTTCATTTTTTTGCTCTCTGTACTCATTTAATTTTGTGTTTGATTTTTTTCCTACATTGAAGCTAATATCATTTTTTATTTTCTGTACTCATATGTCTATTTTGCATCATTAGATAGTATATGAGTTATTTGATTAATCATTTTTTTTCCTTGTCTTGATTCTGATTCAATGTAATAAAATGTCTGATAGATTTTGTAATATCGCAGACTAGTTTTGTCTTGCCCTTTTGTTGTTGTTGCATTGTCGAAATTTAATTATTATTGTGATTTTTATATTACCATCTATGCTATGTTTAGTAATGGCTTATTATTATTTAATTACTCCTTGTGTTTAATGTATGTAATATTTAATTATACATTTGTGAGTTAAATTTTAGGACATATTTGATACTTTCGTAGGTAGAGATTCATTTCTCAGAATGTCAAAGTAAATATCTATTGTTTTAATTGCTGGCTTGCTGCCAGGATGGTCTAAGATTGTTGATATATAGAACAGGTTTTGTAGGCACATTGCGATGAAGTCTGGTTCTTGAAGTTCTCAAATAATGGAAAGTATCTAGCCTCATCATCGCATGATCAATCTGCAATAATATGGGAGGTAATACTTACAATATGATTTTCGTGTGAAATATTTACATTGTTTCTGTGCTTACCATATGAGAGAATTACTAGGAGTATCTTTCTTGACTGTTGTTGCTGTATCGAACTGCAGTAGGTGGGGCATTTCTGCTCCTATTGTGCATTTGATAGTCTTATTTTGACCTTTTTCAGTCCTAACAATAAAAATGTTCTTGAGTAGTAGTGTAGTACTAGATTTCAGAGCCAAAAGATTTTAAAATGGTCAGTAATGCCTTTGGAAATATAACTTACTGGAGGAAGAAAAAAATTTGTTTCATTTTGTTGACAAAGATAAGTCATTAAATGATCGATGTGTTGCAGAAAATTGAAATTCCTGTGGATTGTAGCAAGCGGAACTATAAGGTGGCACATTTCTTTATTAGGTCATGACATAAATAAGTTTTGGTCCAGTTGAGTAGAACTGAAAATGGAAAGTTTTAATCGATGAAAATGGCTATGAATAATTGTAAATTATTGACTTTGGTAAGCATATCATATTTTTTTCATAATATCCTAGTTAAATTTCATATAACATCAAATGTATATATGTGGCCAAAATGAGAATCTGTTTACTGTTAGCATCATATCATTTCTCAATAGGGCGAATGTTCGGCCTTTTCTTATTTTTTTTATAATCAAGTGAAATTTTACTATTATAGTGTGAATTTTGGGTATATGCAGCTATTTGATTGTTTTATTCTAAGTTTAATATAGGTATATGCAAGCTGAAGGTGAAATTTTGCTATTACAGAGTGAATTTTGTATATATGTAGCTATTTGATTGTTTCATCGAAGCTTTAATAGTAAGAGTTTGGGTGTATGCAGAGAATATGCAGGCTGCAATTATTTGATTGTTTCATTCCAGTAGTGAGTTTTTTTATATTTAGATGTCAAAGTGAGATTTTAGGTGTAAATATTTATTTTTGTTGAAGAATTATACTTGATTATTTCATATTTTAGTGTTTATTCTCACTTTGAAAAATCAGTGTACTAGTATTTTTGTTTTGATTGAAATTACCAAGAGTTTAATTTATTTCGAGTTTTAATTTAGGTTCTTGGGTAGGGTTCGGGTTTTATCTCGGGTAGGGTAGGGTTTTAGTATTTCGAGTTGTATCTCGGGTAGGGTCGAGTATTACAATCTTGGGTAGGGTCAAGTACTGCAATACCCAACCCCACCCTACCCGAGATGTAGTTCTACGTGGAAGGCTTAACCCCTCACACGGGTGAATTGTTACGGAGTAGTGCACCACACACTTTACAAGAGAAAAATGAGGAAAATTAAAAGACCTCACATGAGAATTAGTCTACATAAACCCATGTACTTAGTTAACCTTAGCCCTCTCATGGTTTAAGTAACAAAGTTAATATGAGTAAATAGGCCAAACTGGCAAATAAAATATAGAACATAATCAACATAACATGCAACATAGATGATCATAGAATGTAATATCTTTAAACATCATCTCCTATGCCAAATCCTCCACCACCCGCTCCTCATAATGGGAGTCCTAATCACCTGCATGTTGCGTTATGCAACCCCAAAACAAAATATATGGAAAAAAGGGTGAGCAAAAATACCCAGCAAGGTTTTTATATTTTGAGAAGATAGATCTAAAATCATCACAGGTATTCCACATAGAGTTCGCCACATAACACACTCATTCATCATGGGGAATTCACATAACCTGTGAATCTCAATATCATGACTCACTCACTATATACATTTACTCATGACACCATTAACATATCACCTGCATACCATTTCTCATAACATATCACAATATCATATTATTCATAATTCATTCTCAATGCATACATTCATTCTACATCAGAGTGTCTCAACACACACCATCTTGCATAACATGCAAATAAATTCCACACCTACATGTGTAATATAAGCTCCCACATCTCTATACAACAATAGTGCAATCGAGCATCATATAATATACATATGCAACCATAACAAGCAATGAATGTCTCATGTATAGAGAAAACAACTTTGCTTAATCGGCCAAAGCATAAGCAATCTTACTCACTTCGAACAATCCCCAAGTGGAAGGTCTAAAGTTCTAAAGGGAATGAGCAGTTTAGGTAAGATCCCTAACGGGGAAAATACCCCCTGGTAAGCTAGTGCACTCGGACAAACCAGCCTAAATTCTCAGGGTCCAGATAATCTCAATAATTTGATTTCCTTATAGCATTGCTACTCTTCTCAACCCGAGGAGGAAAACCCATCCACAAAGGGATGTAAAACCATGTCTATTAGACGTAAAACTGAATCAATAACCTTCTGATAGATTAATTTGGCAAGCAATGTCGCCCAATTGCATCCAATCGATCAATCATGGCTAATCACAGTAAATCTCATTCATAAAACCTTTTCATGATGCATGCAATATGGTACATACGTAAGCAACACTACATAGATCTTAATACACGAGATATTCTCTAATCAGTTCATATGTAATCTCCACAATTACCTCCATATAATGTGTGCATAGTAATAGTGCTCAAATATAAGCATTGACATATGTATCATGAACAAACCATCGCTCTACTACACTCATGCTTTTATGATTCTAACATAGTTCCCTCTTACTAAAATCATGCATAAAGTCTGGTTAAAACCCCAAAAAATATAAGTCTAAGCCAATTACAACTTCATGCTAGACTTAGGTAAGCACAATCATCACTACACTTAAGCCAGTCATGGACATATAGTTCACATATAATTAGCACAACATGTGGAAGCATACATGCCCATCCTCACAATTTAAACTTGTTGGAATCATGAATACAACATGGGGAATCATCAAACATGAATTTAAGATAAGAAGAATAACATGCTAAAATCCAATAACATGTAACTAATCTCATACTAAAGCAATATCATAGTTTTCAAGATAATATTCATGCTCTCACAGTAGCATTTTCAAGTAAAAATAACTTATCATAATCATAATAAATGAGATTTATGAAGAGGAACAAGAAAATAGACAAAATACTTAAGATAGAAAATTTCCATATGGCCGTTCAATCAGCCAGATGACCATTCAAACGCCTAGCCATTTGAATACCCTAGACAGTTCAAATCTGGTTCGTCTTCAACCTTGTGAAACCCAAAATTGAAAATACGCAAAATCGACAAGAACATCCCAATATCACTTCCAAATATTATAATATTAAAATATAAGCTTAAGACATGATAGATCTAGTCATTTCTAAACTAAATCAAAAGAAAACCACTAAAAAGAACATGTTTTACTTAACTCACCATTAAAGCACAACAATAAAGCAAAACTCACATAAACTATTCCAAACCACAAATTTGGAACAAAAACCTATTTAGGAAGAAAAATGCTTACCTTGAGTGAGCTTTTGGTCCAAAATCAAAGCTTCAATCTCCACAAAACCCTTCACAAAGTTAGGGTTTAGTTAATACCCCATTAAATTCAATTATTTAAGCTTAAACCACTTGAAAACTTGTAGATCTAGGGCTTTATTTGCTTAAAAATGAAAATCCCTCATTTGTAGGTTTTAAATATGGATTAAAAATAGAAACTTTAGTAGGGTAAAATAAGATTCAACTATAGAAAAGATGAAATTAAGAAAGATTAAGTAAAAACCTAAGAGATTAATGAAAAATCAAGACTAAAACATATCTAAATTAACTTTCCTTCTTTGGTATGGGGATTAGGGCTTCTCAGCCTCCCAAATCTTAGCCCTTCCCAATTAGGAATAGAGCTAGGATTTTTTTATTTATAGTAAGTCCTATGGGGTATACATATTTAAAATTGGGGTAAATTTTATAATAGGTAATTTGCTCATTTTAGGTCTAAAATAAATTTTAAAAAATTAAAACTCTTTAATCATGAAATAAATAAAATTTAGGGTCCTGTGGGACCCTCCCCCCGAAACACAAACGTGGGGCCCACAGTGGGACCCACGCCCTAATTTTACGAAAAAATCCCATAAATTCCCAAAAATTCTCTAAAAATATTATAAATTTAGTTTAGCATAAAAATTATAAAAATGAATAAAAACTTGATTAAAATCATCATTATCCATCTTTATCCCCAAAACAAGACAAACCAGCCAATTAATACAAAACCACCTAATGACCACATAATTTTATTGACCGAGTTAGGGTTAGAGATCTTACAAGTACCTCCTCTTCTTCTTTCCCTTCCCTCCTTCTCTTCTTCAATGGTCCCCACCACCTCCTCGAAGCCCAGCATGTCACCTGCCAAAAAGAGAAGACTAAAATAATCAGTAGTCAAGTGGCCCAACCGCTCATCGTCGATTACTCATGAGCCAATAGAATCTTCCAACCTGTAGATGGAGTTTTTGGCTTTGCGCCAGGAGGCTTTGGCATGGAAGAACCTAGAATTTCTACCCCCCCTCTTCTAGCCACCACACCTTAGCTCATTGTTTCCATAAGAATTCTTCCTTGTGAAGGAATTCATCCAATCCATCTTGAAGCACCGCCAACTCCTTCCAGTCTCTGTCAGTGCCTTTGGTAGCCAACTTACCCATCCGGAAGTTCAGCGTATGTTTCTGCAACCCTAAACCCTAAAACTCTCGCTATTAGCCAAACAAGGGTGGAGGATTATGAAAGAGGTTGGATCTTTACTTGTCAAGGTTTACATATGCAAGTACTTCCCCAATAATTCATTTCTTGAGGCCAAGCCAAAGGGATTTGCCTCTTTTGCTTGGAGGAGTATCTAGGCGGGAAGGCTAATTCTTGAGAGGGGGATTTTTTAGAAGGTGGGGGATGAAAGTTAGATAAAGGTTTGGCAAGACAAATGGCTTCCCCAAACCTCCCCTAGGCGATCCTTGAGTGCGGAGTCCCGGGTACGTGATCTCATCGAGCCAAACTCAAGAATAGTTGTGCAACTTGTGCAGGTTGCCAATGGACTTGGGAACCATGTGTATACGTGTACAAGACAAATCCAAGTACATTAGGTGGTATAGTTTCACAAGGAAACACTTGAATTTGCCCCCTCCCCCCTCATTCAACACTCTCAATCTTTGGAACCTCAATAATGAAGGAATATCTATTGGCTCCAACATGAACAGGGTACGCAGTCAAGAGAAATTTTTGCTTGATGGAGCAATGTCACCACTGCTGACTGACTGATGACGGACTTCCTCATTTAGATTTATGTCATCTGTTGCCAAAGTAAATAAATTTCCTCCCTTCTTTTTTGAACAATTAGACGATAAATTAAGTCATGAAACTTACAACACCAAATTCTTCTATCAAAATTATTCTTTATGACCTCAACTAAGCTCCTATGAACAAGTTCCTTAAGGTAGCTATGGGCAAGGTCTTCGGGGGTTTGTTCGTTCATTGGCTTTACAAAGCCCTTAGCAATCCATTGGAACAAGCTCCAATCTATTAACCACATAGTCTTCGGGGAATGAACTAAAATACAAGAGGCAATACTTGAGATGGTAGGGGAGATCATCATAACTCAGCCATAGCACTTGTTCATAAAACTGACGGTTTTATTTTTCTCTAGAGACACTGAGATTTGTAAGTACAGTATTCCATTCACTCATTATCTTTGTCATTAAAAGCCCACCCATAGTTACTATTGCTAGAGTCAATCTTTTTCATATTTTGAGGATAAAATCTATTGATGAAATTTCTAATTCAAAAGGACGAGTTGGGCCTTCTTGCAAAATAAGGTGTATGCCTCATTTTAAGGCAGAGGTTCTATTTTGAAGATATTTTCCAGGGACATTGAACAATGCAATGCAACATCAAGATTATGGGAAATTATTATTCTACTTTTCAGTTCATTTTTGAGGAAGCACATACCTTAAGTCATCCCATGCACTTGCTAGATAACTCTTTATCTTCATATAATACCTGAGATCTTTGACTAGTTGCATGATATGCTCGATTTTATTAACAGGGTGTTACTCGTTCTGTATTTTAAATTACAATTCATCAATTTTAAAATATAACATTAATTATTAAAACTTTTGCTTATGAATTTAAGAATATAGCGTTAGTCGTTTAAGATTTTGTACACATATTTTAAAATGTAATGTTAGTTAATTAAATTATAATTTAACCACTATCGTATCTAAAATACACGGTAATATAACTTTTATACGTTATATATACATTTTCAATTATGACCTCTCCCCTTCGTAATTGAAAATGCACAAAACACGTGATGCTTGATCTTTTTCGTGGAGCCATATACCTATCTGTAGGGCTAACTCCTTCCCGCTGTCGGCACCATCTTCTTCTTGTGTGTTCATGTCGCTCTCGACCAGGTACTTCCCCCTCTACCATCTCATCTTTTCTTCTTCCTCTCCTCCGGCGTAGCCATCTCCTTCTTCCCCTCTGCCGTGGCTATCTCTCATCCCCCCTTCCCTATTTCCCTCCTGTCCCAGGAGACATGCAGATGCACTGGTAGGTTGGGGAGGCAGAGTTGACAGTAGCGGCATAGAACTTGTTGAAGAAGATGCATGGAGAGTCGGGCTTCTATTTGGCTCACACCGATCGCTATATGAACAAGGTGCTACATCAAGTGGCTCGCCAGTTCTCGAGGGGAACCCATGTGGTCAGGGACTGGGCAGCACGAACAGGAGTTTCTCTGGTTGGTGGCCAAGGCCAGGCTCCCTGTTCTAGGATGCCCTTCAGAGAGCTGTCTCCGATCCAGTCCATGTCTCGACTCTCTATGTCACCAAGGCCTCGCCTTTGCTGTGTGAAGTCCGATTACGGTCAAGGCAAGGGGAAAGGGAAGGTTGGGAGATTTGGAGAGCGGGGGCAGTCGGATATTTGGAGATGGCTTTCGAGAACTAAAATGACTACTAGGAGGTTCGGGTTAATATTCCAATATTGCTTTCGAAACCATTAATAAATTGTCGAACGCTTCTTGTTTGGCTTTCGAAAGAAGGTAAAGGAAGGGCTGGTTATGATTGCTTCAAAACAGAGGAGTTCAGTTGCTGTTTCGGCTGCTCCCCTGCGTGCTGAATTTGGCTTATATCAATTCGGTCATCAGTCTAATCATATGCTAATTGTTTTTTTCTTAGTAAAGATCATGGGGACAAATTTAGATAGCATAATTGGGTATTATTTTTTTGGTGGTTAGATGTTGGTTAATATGTCACAACACCGGCCATGGTTGTGGAATATTTCATGCCAATTGCTTCAGCTACTGCAGAGAAGATTAATTAACTTAATTCTGACCCTTTTCTTCCACTGTTTAATATTGTTTATAGAAGAAAGATTTGTCCTGCAGGAAGACAAAGGCTAATTGGATATCCTAGTGTGATTTTTACTTTTTATGGTTTCTGATTCTCCATAATACAATATATTCCAGTGTGATAGCTACTTCATTATTATTCCTTATGTGCATTAGGTACAATATTTTGGATCTTTTGAATTTTTTTATTAGAACCAGAAGTAAAATCCAGTACATATGATACAATTAGTGATGGAAGCTAGTTCTCTCCATCTATAGGTTTTCAAACCTTCATCTTTTTTATGGTTATGTAGCTATCAATAACATGTTGTATGAAAGGATGCTGGTCAGTCATATTCCAATCTTCGGAAGAGATATCTAAACTGTATTTTCATTTGATAAACTGTAATTCCATTTGAGTCAATCAAGCTAATAGTTTACTATGCAAACTTGCAGTGAAATCATCAATTAAAAGATATATAAACTGCATCTGCACAAAAAAACTAATAATGCAGATAATAAACTAGATGAATTACCATAGATTCATTGGCTCTGTCTCTCTGAAGATCTACAAAATTGACTAAAATTTCACACTCTTGACCCAGGAGAATAAATTAAATATAACAGGTGACGCCCCTGCAGCCATACCTATAGGAGTACTTGAATCTCACAAGCCATCTTACCAAGGCCTGTGAGAGGCAAGAAGGCCTGGTAGGAAGATCACGTGCCGTTGGTTAGAGTCATGTGATTCAGATTTTGAGACTGCCCATAAAATGAAGGATGTTGCAAAAGAACATGCTGCTGAGATTCAAGTACTCCTATAGGTATGGCTCTAGGGGCATCACCTATTATATATAATTTGTTATGTTGGGTCAGAACATGTGAAATTTTAGTCAATTTTGTAGATCTTCGTAGAACTCCTGTTAAGTTATATGTGACTCTTGATTCATTAGCTTTGTCTCTAAATAAATATTAGCTTTAAATATTCATTAGCTTTATAGAACTCCTGTTAAATATTCCAAAAAGAGGATTTATTCGTGTGGAAAACATTTTCAAGAATTTAAAAGTGAGAAAGATATCTAGCTGATCTGATCAAAGCTCACTACTTTATTGTGTAATAGGTTGTTGATAGAGCATTGTTTATGGAACAATGACCATTTTGAGAACTTGATCAAACAATATCGGAATTTGATTTTGTAATTGTAGGATTTGATTTTTTTCATAATTTTGTTTAAGTTAGAATTATGATATGAATTTCATGGTGAGTAGCTTGGGCCTCTAGGTACTTATTCTTTATAATTTTTTATGTTTAGTTTCAAGTTGACAACTCTAGTTGAACTGAAATGACCACCAACTGCAGATTTTGATTTGTTATTTACCATAAATATGGCAACACAAGGTGGGAAAGAAAAAAGGAAAGTGAAGTCGAACTATGAACAATGGTCTACTACTGAAACAAAAGAACTCATTAAACTTCTAGTTGAGGAGGTGAACAATGGCGATCAATTGGATAATGGAACATTTAGGAAGGAGGTGTTGACAAATAGTGTCCTTCCAAAATTAAATTCAAGATGTAATAGCAATAAGACAGAAACCCACCTTAATAACAAGTTGAGAGTTCTAAAGCAAAGGATAATACCTATTAAGGAGTTGATGTCATGTAATTTTGGTTTTGGGTGGGATAGACATGCACAAAAGGTAACTACTCCAGAAGAAGTATGGCTTGAGTACCTTCAAGTAAGTTTATTTTTTAAATTAAAGTAAATTAGTTATATCATATCATATAATGTGTAACTTATAAATTTATTTGTATGATTTGTTTAGGCTCATTAAGAAGCATCTGAATATCGTCATAAGATAGTGGAAGATTATGAAGATTTAATGCTCATATTTGGTAACACCACTGCAGTTGGAGTTGGGGCAGCCGCTTTATCATCCAAGGCTGTGGATTCTTTGGAGAGCCCATTTTTATGCACCAATTTATATGAGGATGATGATACTTTGCTCCCATTTACACAAGATTATCCACCTGTACGTGAATCATCCAATCATGTGCCTCCACCATCTGCCCATGAGTGCCCACCCTTGGAGAATCAACCACCTTCATCTCGAAGGAGAGGAAATGCTAATTCCACCTATGAGTCAAGAGATTCTATAGCTCATACATCTAAATTTCATATCCTTGTACGATTTCATGAAATAGCTCAAGGCTGGTTTGAGGCCATTGGAGAAATTCTCGACCTCACTGAGGAGTCAAAGTTTTTTGCTTATGAATATTTGAGCACTCTAGCCTTGAGGGAGGTATTTGTGAGACTTCCACCAGATGAACGCCGAAGATGGTTAGAGCATAAGCTGAGGAGTACATAGTAGTTTATTTTGGTAGTATAGGTCATTTGGAGAACTTATTTAGGTGGGCACGGTAGTTTATTTTGGTGGTATAAGTTAGTTGATTAGTAATATTTTTTATTTAGATATATAGGCATGATAGTCTTTTTTTATTTAAATTAAATATGTTTGCTGTTTTATGATGATGATTTAATAAGTGAATGGTTTATTTGAATGGTATGTCAGAATAACTTTACATGAATGGTCTTATGGCAATGAGTTTTGTCTCATGGTATGTGAAAATTTGGTTATATGAATATGTTTTTGCGAATTCATTTTTATGGGAAATGTGTTTATGTGAATGTATTGATTTGATGACTCTTGAATTTTGCAATAACACTAAATATGGAAGAAATATTGGAGGACCCCGTATATATCTCTATGATAACTATATTATCTGTAATTGATGAATCAGATATGCTACATACGTATATACCTCTCCCACGTCGTTCCATTTCAACAGAAGGTTATCAATACTTGACACGAAAATTGGAAGGGAGACCGAATGAATTTTGAGATATGTATAAAATGTATCCTGACTCATTTTTAAAGTTGCGTAGGATATTACGCCAAAATGATTTATGTGATACTAGGTATGTCACAGTAGAAGAAATGATGGCTACTTTCTTATTAATTGCAGGACATGATCAACGATATTCAATTTGTCAAGATCGTTTGACTAGATCAAAGTGGACAATCAGTAAAAAATTTAATAAGGTTTTGAATGCACTTTTCTCATATGCGCCATCATTAATGACAAATCCTTCTAGTAGCACACCACAAGTAGTGATGTTTGATCCACGGTTCTACCCATATTTTAAGGTTAGAATTTATCTGAATAATTGGTTCATGAAGGTTGACTTGTATATTTATATGTTATGATAGTTGACTTGTCCATTTATATGACATTTTAGTTATGATGTACAGGATTGTATTGGTGCTATTGATGGAACCCACATAAAGACAACTCATTATGGGCCTAGCAAGACGAGTTATTGCAATAGGCATGGTTGGTTATCACAAAATGTATTGACAACTTGCAATTTTAATATGGAATTTATATATGTCCTTGCGGGATGGGAAGGTTCTACAAATGATGCAAGGATATTAAAGGATTCCATAAAGAGAGTTAATGGTCTTCCTACACCATCAGGTATTATAGTGATACATATCTCATATATAATATTTATTTTTATAGTTTCACATTTATATACATATTACTGGTTGTAATTATTTATTAATAGGGAAGTTCTATTTGATTGATTGCGGCTATCCTAATCAAAAAAAAAATTTAGCACCATATCGTGGAACTCGTTATCACCTCAAAGAATATAGTACACATGCAAGAAGTTAACCACGCAATTCACATGAAGTTTTCAATCATCGGCATGTGTCCTTGAGGAATGTCATTGAACTAATTTTTGGGTGTTTGAAGTCATGCTTTAAGTTTTTTAAAGATCATCCACCCTCTTTTCCTTATGATACTCAAGTGAAAATGGTTTTTGTATATTGTGTGTTGCATAATTTTCTTCGTAGGGAAAATTGTGAAGATTTGTTTAAAGCCAATAATGAAGATGAAGAGGAAGCACCATGTAATATTCTAGAAGATGGAGAAGAAGATTCTGATCCAGATAATGATTTGCAGACTCAAGTTGAACAAAGGGCAGCCGCAAATGCATGGCGAGATGAAATAGATGGCTATATGTGGAGTGATGCGATCCACATGATGATGGGTGTATGAGTTTGATGTTAAAATTACACTATGTCATAATTGGACTATATATTATGAATTGGGGATTTTATTTTTAGTTGTTTAACTATGCATTATAAATTATAGTTATCAATGTACTATGAATTTTTATTATTTTATTAAATTATTTATTTTCACTTATTTAACTAAAATTTAAGGGATTAATATGTCATATCTTGTGTTTAAATGAGAATTGAATGTTACAAATTATATCGTGTATTTTTGTCATGCATTTTGCAAACACAGGATTTTGGCATGCATTCTAAAATCAAGCATCTAAAATATAGGATTTTAGTTTACATTTTGAAATTGAGCATCTAAAATACACAAATCTAAAATACAGAACGACTAACGCCCTGTAAGAGAATGATGTTGCTCCGTGCCTATAAAATTTTCCTCCCTTCTATATATGAAGTTGTTGGACATATTTTTTAGGAAAATCGTTGGGGAAAGTTTTTGAGATACCATAATCCACGCAAAGCAATTGAATCTTCTCTGAACCGTTTCATTCTCGTAGACTTTCCAAATAGCTAAAAAACTTACAACACCAAATTCTTCTATCAAAATTATTCTTGTCTTTCCATGGCCCCCATCCCAAACATAGAGATAATGCTGGGAAAATCTAACCTAACCCGTTTATTTGACCATAACCCGACTCGCCTAACCCTGCACCTGGCCCGACCTGACTACAAGTAGGGTCAAGGTGTGGGTTTAAGCTCTTGACCCATTTTGGATTTAGGGTCAAGTCGAACCTGACCCGCACAACCTAGCTACCCGACTTTTACTTTACTACAAGTCTTATTGTTCTTAGATTTTATTTTATTTGATACTCCATTAGTAACTTGTGTGAGATTATTAGAGTGTTGGTCTATTAGACTTATTTATATTATTATTATGATATTTATTTTGTACATATTATGGTGAACCAAAGATGCTTAAACACAAATTTGGGCATGAATAAGATGTTTAGAGCATAAGTGTGATCACTTATATTTTGCTTTGTGGTAGACATCTATTTTGGGATAATAAAGGATGATATTTTTAAGGTGTGGTTAATTTCTATATAGTTTAATTTCTTTTGTTATTATTTTGGGTGTAGTGATTCAAATGAAAATATGTCATATTTTGTTGTATTCATTATCCATCCTCTCTCCTTCGGTAAGATACAACACACGTTAGACTCAACTCTGTGTGAAATGTGTAAAAGGCATAACACTCATAATAGGGAATAGGTTAGGAACATGCAACCAAAGAGGTGGATGACAAAGCTCGATGAGGGAAAATTTTCGAAGGAGGAAAATTATAATTAAGTGTAACTAGCTACTGAGAAGGGTAGGGCTAAGAGCAGCCATAGAGAATTAGTTATAGGAATTTTAGAATTAAAATATACTGGATCGCATGATCCTCTCTGGTCATCAAGGAAATGATGCTTAATTTGTTTTGCATTTGTATGTGAGTTATCGAAAGCCAAAGTAGGCTGATCTTGAGTAAACAAATGTTGAAGGTTTGTTTTGTTATCCTTCTCTCTAAATGGAAGAAAGACAACACTACACTTTTAAGGTCTTCGTTGACGACTACTACAAAAACCTGCATGCCACAAATTAGCCAAAGAACAAACATTACAAATTACTATTGTAATGTATTTAAATTTCTTTTGTGTTTGGCCTTTGCAAAAAGAATGTATAAAATGCAAGCCTAACAAAAAAATTAAGGAAAAAAAGCAGGGTTACCCACATACCCAACCCTACTCAAGTAGGGTTAGGGTTTGGATTTTTTACCCAATTTAAAAATAGGGTCGGGTCATGACCTGACCTAATTTCAGTGTGGGTCAAAGCCAACCTGACCTGATTTGACCCAATTCTCAGCCTTACATGGAGATTACTGCAAGTCCTAAGTCGTGATATCGTATCTAAATCCGAGCCTAAACTCACACAATCATGTGTGAGCCATAGCTCACCTTAACTTTTCCATATTTGTATACGTCTTCCTTAAGTTACATATTATACTATTTAATTCTTAATAGTCCATTGAAGAAAAAAATTATAAGAATTGTGAAAAAGACATATCCTACAAAGTATCAAGGAGGATAATAAAACTTAACATTACAAGAGAGGTTGTAAAATATAATGCAAACTCAACTTGCCTCATGAAATTAATAAAAGGGTAAATTGTGTTGAATTAAACACCTTTAATTTTCAAATTTTAGTTCTTATTTTAAGTTAATTTATGGCCGATTTGGGCTATTTATATTTGAATATACTCATTAGAGTTCAATCAAGAGATAGGCTAGACTTCTACTTTATTCTACATGAGCTTTGACAAGATCCAACTTGAAGAAGAAATGAAGCCCAAATATTTAAGGCAATTCAAGGGTTAAGAACAGGTGTTTAAAAGTCTTAAAGGGTAGTAATTGGTTGACAAAAATTATTTAATCCCATTAGATTTCTTATTTGTACATAGAGAAGCAAATTAAAGAAGGAACTGAATTGAAAAGATTGACACTATTCATATTTTGGCCATACAAAAATTGAATTTGGGTGATCTCAGTGGCTTTGAAAAGAAGAAGGTGAGACTCCAACGTTTTACAGGTCAAAAACACGTAAACGTAGATAAAACAGTCATTCATTCCGGCGCTAGCACATAGTGCATTATCTTCATTATTGTAATTATTACATATAAAAAAATATGATGAGGCTACTTGGAGAACTCATATATTAATATTGTAGAAGCGCTAAGAAATTTGTCCTTGAGTTGGGTCACTGCCCAATTGGCTGGACGCTTTTCCCAAATGTAAGACCACGGCACATCTCAAATGTAAAAGTGCATGTATGATAAAGGGTACATGGACTTGCATGGAGAATTATCTTGATCAACCTTTAAGTAAGACACGTTATGAGTTTTAAATCTGTCATGGGAACCTTTAAATCAAACTCTTAATTAGGGGTTGTACATATATTGATCACTTTATATTACCAAAACATAAAGTCCTATTTGTATGCATTGTGGCTCACGCACGTTTGGCGTGCACCAGGGCGCTGCAGGCCGTCATGTGTCAGTCCAATGGAGCACATGAAAACAGGGGGGCAGGCTATTTGAATTTCCTACCTGTCCCTAATTTAATGCTCGTAAGTTGTATCCCTGCGGGGATACAACGACATTGTGACAGGGAGGAGATGAGAAAGGATGAGATAAAGAATTAAGGCTAAATTGATTCATTAAATGATATTAAGTTATACCTCTTACATTTAAATAAAATAACTAATGAGCTTATTAATGGGCACTTAAGGCCTATTAAATTTACTTAAGCCAATTACTAATAAACCTTAATTAATCTAATGACCTAAATGCACTACTAAATAATGAATTGATCAAAACCGTAATCTAATGACATACAGAACCCACAGGTGGACTGGACCCTTAAGATGGGTCCTAATAACTCCATTTAATCTCAATTTGACAGCTTACCACTGCCCTGCATACACTGACGCAGGTGAACCGGCATGCATATTAACTTCTTTTACTTCTTCTTGGCCAACTTTCGTCGGAAGCTTTGCTATATATTAGTGGATTTACACCGTACTAATACCATTACAATAGTTAGCATGGTTTGCAACCTCCGGGCCTTTGCCGAAACTGGAGACAACATAAAACAGTTATACATTGTCTCAATGAAATCTATGCAAGATCACCAAAATCATAACGATTGGACAAGGTCACGATGATCATGACGAAATGGGAAATAGAGGCATTAATATATCATTATATTTTTTATTTAATCAATTCATAGTTTATTTTATTAGGTTTACTAATGCTTAGATATTGTACATGAGTAAGCTTTCTCATAAATAATGATTGTGTTCACTCTCATTCAACATCATCATTAAATGACATATATTGTAAAATAAATTTATAATTATTTAGTATTAGTATTTGAGTTTGTAGATGATACGATATATTTAGATTGTCAAATATATATGTTGATCAAAAACTTTTTATGACCACCTAGACAACCGACACATCTAGCAAGACCAAGATCCGATATAGTAATTTACCACGTGACAAAAATATGGTCATCTCAATGCTAAATAATTAGCAGAAGTACTAAAAGTAATTTATTTATAAAGTTAAATCAATGTATTAAGTCTATAGACTGTAGATATCATTTTAAAGGACCCGCTTTGCTTATTGGCCATAAAAACAGAACCTGACAACTTAAGAGGTAGGAAACGAAGAATGTAAGCATGTGCTGCAGTAGGAAACTAAGATCAACATTTGACAGATGATATCCGTATGTGACTTTATTTTGTGCAGTTATCATTCCGTGTTGGAAAGATGAACAAAAAGATAAGTAATCTCTACACAGTCGCTTGCTTCATTTTCAATATATACAAGTACAACTCATCTATATAATGAAAAATATTGAGCTGGCACAAGGTGATATTTTGTTAAAAGATGCTGAGCCACGAGAATTCGCATATTCACATTAACAGAATTGCCCAACTTTGTATAGTCAATAACTTAAAGCTTCCAAGATCTGTTAGAATGGCAAAGTATCCTTGCGAAAATGGATTTTTCTGAACAAGGGGCCGACCTTTATAATACATGGCAGTCAGAGCAGCTTGAACTGTTATATCCTTGCAAACCCGTTATAGTCACAGGGTCAGGTTGAAAGCCTAACTGCCAGATATTAGACCTAATTTTGGATCCCATATCAGCACTTCACTACTCATGGTCAGATAGACTAGATGTCCAGGATAATAGATCAGGGCTCAGCCAATGTAACTGTATCTTCTGCAATAGTCTTTGGGCCTCCGGTAGATTTATGTATTTGACAAAAGCAGACATGATCCTGTACCAGAGCACTAAGTTAGAAGAATGGCTCACAGTAGAATTTTTGCAGCAGTAATTAGAACAGTTCCATGAGAGTACTGATTATGTGATTATCTGCAAGGTTGGTCCATGCAATCCATGCGTGAACTGATTTTCCAACTTGATGCATCAATGAGAGAACAAGAAAGTAAAACGCACATCTGGTTAAACTCCATGGCTTTCCATTAAAAAAATCTCATAATGCCTTTGGCTTACCTTTTAAGATGCATGTATTCAATGAGCTTGAATATTGTTTAAAATCCAGGGGTACCTTTGTACAAAGGTATATAGGACAATATTGCATCTTTGATCAATTTGTTTTTCAAATATGCTATAATTTTGACAAATTCCATGAAATAAGATCAGGGGAGATACCTGATGACTTCATTTGATCCATAAAATGTAATATCCCAGCGTCAATGGTCCTACTTCCAAATTTCCAAAAGTTTTTTGGCCCTGTTAACGTTTCCATGCTTCACATAAACGGAAAGCAAAGAACTCCATGCAACAAAATTTGCTTCTGACAGTAGCTTTTCTGCATAATTTAACTTCCCTGCTTTGGCATACATGTCGACCAATGAAGCCCATGTGACTTCTTTTCCGTAAAATCCTTTCCTTATTAAGTATCCGTGAATTTCTGCACCTTGTTTATAAGCTTCCAGACAAGTACATGCTTTGATAATTACACAAAAGATCCGCTGATCCAAAATAACTTCGGAGGCATTCAATTTTAGGAACAAATTCAATCCTTCATGAAAATAACCTAATCTCACGTACCCATTGATAAGGGCCGTCCATGAAACAACATCTGGTTCCAAACCTTCAGCTTGCATTTGCCGAACAAGCTCCAGGCCTTCCTCGATAAACCTGTTTTCAGCCAAAGCAGAAATTAGAGAATTACAGGAGATTACATCGGGTTTTATACCAAACGATTGCATTTTCAGAAAGCAATTGAGAGCGTCTTTAGGAAGACCAAAGCACGCATAACCAGAAATCATTGTATTCCAACTTATCAGATTTGGCTCAACTCTTTTCAGTTCAATCTCCGAAACCAAACTGACAAAACCATTGTAATCCTTCGCCTTACTAAACCAGTTCAGCATAGAATTCCATGAGATAATATCCTTCCTGGGCATCCTCTGCAACACTTCCCTAGCGTCAGCCAGGCAGTTACAATTACCATACATATTAATCAAGCAGTTCCCCACATATAAATCATCTTGATACCCACTCCTATAAATAAATGCGTGAACTTCTCTCCCCAGTCTTAAACTTCTCAATCCCCCGCATGCTCTAAGAACCCCACAGATAACAAAGCCGTCTGCCGTCAGTCCTTTATGAGTACAAAAGCCAAAAAGCCTCAATGCCTCGTCAAAACAAAACTCTGAACAAAGCTTATTTACAATCATCGATAAAACCCTCAAGTTCTTTTCAGTGATATGCTCAAACACTTGGAGCGCGTCCTCCAAGCTACCGCCTTTAAGAAACATAAAGGCAATTATATTCCCTATATAAGAATTTTTATGCAAGCCCAAACCAATCAAGCGGCCATAAATCTCCTTGGCGAGGAACAAATCCCTTTGAAACGCCACTGAACGCAATACATAACTACAAATTCTAATGCTTTCAGCAGTCGAACCTGATCTCAGTGCCTCCACTGTGTCACGTAGTCGGTTTTCCAAGCTGGGCTTGATGACACTCGACATATTGGATCCCCCAGGAAAGGACTTCCGATTTCTTGCCTGAGACTCGTGAAATGCACTCCAATACATGGGTCTTTGAGGGGTTTTGGCAACTGCAGAGGCCATTGCCTCTTATGCCAGAAAGATTTTGAGGTGAGAAATGTGGGTTGCTCAGGGATTTCGTGGAGACCCATGTTGGAAAATATTGAAATTGAGAGAAAACAATTTGGTTTATCCAAATGTCCTTCAATTTTCAGAGGGGATTTGAATGGTGGGGAGGAGGTGATAGTGTGGATCAAACCTCGAGAGCCGCCAAAATTTGAGACAGGGAGGGAAGAGCACCCGGCTACGCGCCAGAGAACAACGTAGCTAGCGACCGTTAACGTAGAAATGGCGACGGCTTTGGTGAGAGAGATATCGACTTGACCAAGCTGATTAGATCAGGGGTTCGCTTAGCCCGCCCAGAAGCTGCCTTCACATCGTCATCCCACCGGGTTAATTGGCTGGTTTGTCTCACATTCCTATTTACCCCAGCCCTACTTACTCTAATTATTTTAATATTTTACTCATTTTTTTTAAAATAATTTTATTTACCCTATTTTTTATAATACTTGTAGTTTTTAAAAGGGATTTATAAGCATTTTTAATTATATTAGTATAGAATAAATTATTTAAAAAGTAATTATTATTATAATTCAGGAAATAAATAAATTCTAATGTCTTTTGAAGTTCGGATTTTTGTTTGTAAACGACCAACACATTAATGAATTTGTCAGTAAAATAGTATTTTCACTGTCAACGATATTCGACGTGTTGATAAACTTATCAATAAAACAATAATATAATTGTCAATGGTATTCGATGTGTCAATGGACTCGCCATTGAAACCATAATGTTGTTGTCGGTAAGGTTCAAAGCGTTAGTGGTGCAGAAACCGATTTGCCAATGGTTGTAGAACTGTCAATAAAGTTATTTCTGGTGGTTTTTAGAGTTGGTTATATACCAAAATTTGGTTCTTAGATTTTCTTATAAATACCTTTGATGAATATTTGACTCAAAGGGTACAAACTCAAAGGGTATAAAGGCATGTCAAGGAAGAAAAACAAATTTGTAGAGATCTCTTTGTTGTATTGATTTAAAGGTCAAATTGCTAACCTTAAACTATGATATTAAGTCAAGACAAACATATGTGGTGAACATTGATACAATATCATGTATGTTAAGGATGAATTTTAATCAGGGTTGTATATATGTGATACTTTGTTATTTTTTATGTTGATAATTCCGTATGAATAACTTGTGTTTAAGCAACAAAACATGCTCATATTCTCCTTATATGATAGTTGATCGATAAATTTAATGAATTATATGGTTAGATTTCATGAAAGTAAGTTATTTTAATGATTATAGAAAAGTTCTACAACTTCTGTTCATCGGTGGAGTCATCGATGTGTTGAGGACGCTACCTATGCAAAAGGAAGACAATGATGAAATAGTGCTAGTGAACCGATGATTACATTGTTGACTTATAGTAGGTCACTGACAGTGATGTCGACGTGTTGATGAGGACCTCAATGAGAATGATTATCCTCTTTTATTCCACTCTTGGTAAGGAGGGTTTAACACGTTGATGGGTTACCGATGATCATACCTTGTTGACAAGTCGATGAGTCCACTGACGGTGTGTTGGTGTTGGGTAATTTTTTAGAAAAATTGTTATGAATATTAGGCTATTAGTAAGAGTCTTAATAATATGTTATCCTTTGTCTAAAGTTGCAATTATATGTGATAATGAATGTATTTTTATATATGAATATCCTTATGATTGATCGTACCAAGACTAATATCTTTTGGGCATTTGAGGTTAGAGGCCCAAGTCTTCAGCTATGTCGATAAAGGTTTCGATAATTGTAGAAGTTAGAACTTCAACTACTTGGGTGTCCATGAGCTTCGGTGAGCCTTAGCTTCATAATGTGGATGAGGCGGGCAAACTTCTGAGTATCTGAAGCTAGATTGCAAGTAGTTTGTAGCCTCGTGAGATAAGAATGTACTCTAGGACTATGAATACATGTTATAGAGAACCTACAACTCTCACTTAAGAAGTTGGAGACTTCCAAGTGGTAGTCACATTATATTGAGAAAAAATTGATGATGAATGCTTATTTATGATGCTTCTAATGATTGAAATATGATACATTTGATGTTGATTTTGCACTAACATGATTCATTTGAATGTATTTATGTTGCGATTCTTAAAGTATTATAGTTCTTATTTAGCCATTCTATTGAATATATTAATATACTCATCCATTATAGATACAAGTTCTTCAGAGGAATAGCGGGTGGGACACTTGTGCAAATAAAGGATATGAAAATCCTAGATATATGTAGGATTTATGCTCTAAACTTATTAGTGATTTTTAGTGATGTGTGTAATTCATAAGATATAGGCATAAGAGTGTCAATTACTTATAGTTGTGTATAAAAAATTTTTCTAATATGTATACGGGCAAGACTTGATTGTGATTTTTATTATACCTTATATATATATAAAGACATGACGATTGATTATCATTATATTAGGAAACGAGTCAGTCACACCTTGGAATGACATATTTGTCAAGGTTTGACAAATGATTTATAATTTTTTTGTTTCCGTTGGATTTCATTTAGAAAATGAATCTGAGAAAATTTAGGGTGTGACACCTTCCCCAATCCTTCTCCGACACTAGCCGACGCCATCACCGCCACCGGCGACCCGGACTTTGCCCCACTTCTGCTTCTCCTCTCTTCCCCCTCCTCCTTCGACCCATATATGTCTGGTTGCGGCATCCATGGCTAGGTCACAGCTTGTGCACGACCAAATTTCTGGCGGCAGAGCTCCAGTCTAGCCACTAGCATAGCTCCACAACCAGAGTTCTTGCAAGGGCTCTGCACTAGTTTTTTGGCCATGAGCATAGCTCTGTGGCCAGATTCCTAGCCAGAGTTCTGCAACCAGTTTTCTGGCATCGAGCCGTGGAGCTCCAATCTGGCTGTGAGCAGAGCTCTGCAGCCAAGAGTTCACCTAGCTGACAAGCAGCAGTAAGATAAAACAAAAAAAGAGAAAAAAAGGAGGGGAGAAGAGGTCACTGTTGTCAGAGCTATTGCAGGAGCTAAAAAAGGTTGTTTTTGAGAAGGGGGTGGGGTTCATGTATTAAGGAAAGTATGAGCAAAGTGATGGAGTAATGAAGTAAAAAATGGACATTTTTTCACTTTTGTTGGGGGGCAGAGGAAATTACTAGGAATCAAATAGAACTATTATATTTCTAATTCTGCCCCAATCCCTAGGGTTGTTGGGGGTTTTTGAAAACAAATTTTCCTGCTAGACTTTGTTTTTGAAAAATATTAATGTTAAAAAAAGTTATGACTGAACTTAAAGGATGCAATAAGTATATGCCTCGAAAAAAGTTAATATACATTGAGCACGTGTTGTAACTTGTATTGTAGGGTGGGTGGGCAAGTCCAATTCCCCCTAAATGTGTTAAGAGAATAAACAACACAAAACCACAATAGTATGAGTGAATTTGCGAATTTTGGACCAAATTATAACAAAATAGTAAAACTATTGTTCAATTGATCATTCGTTGTACTTTACACATGACCAATCAATCAATTGGCATGAAATGACCTTTGTTAAATTAAGTCAGGAGTTTATCAATTGACTGCAACACTGAACAAGTTCATTTTCCCTTGCTTTCTAAGAGGAGATCATCCTTGAGCTTCATGCTTATAATTAATGGTGATTTCATGAAGACACATAACTAAGAGAAGAGACTCATACACACCAAATCAAAGAGTAGTTGTAGCAAAATCTTCAAAAAAGTTGAAGAGGATCAAGGCTAAAGTGAAAAAATAAAAGGAGTTTATCGTAGAGGCTAGAAGAGGACAAAGACAAAACAAATAGATTGAAAAAGTTTCAAAACTTGTGGAGAAACTTGAAGGCTAACAATGAAAGGAATTTGTTGGAGATCTAAGCAAAATAAGTTTTGGGGTTAGAGTCAACAATGATAATAGGAGCTTGGTTATTAAGAGTATAAAATACTGACTACATATGCATAGTATATGATTGGTCTATGCTTGTTGAACTAAATAAAGCTTGGTCAGAAGAAGAGAGAAGATCATTAGGTAAAAGGGGGGACAAAAATATTTTGAGGCCATAAACTACATACATCTTCTAGAGACAACTTGTAACACTCTTTAGTTCATATTAAATGCAAAAAAAAAACCATAGTCTCCTTATCAATTAAAAAACAAACCATACTCCGCATCATCTTTTTGATAAAAAGGCTTCCAGACAGAAAAGAAAACACAAAGTAAAATACATCCATTGTTGAATTACTTGTTGAATTGTTTCAAGACATAATAGAAAGCCTAAACGAAGCTATGTACCCCACTAATTAAAAGAAAACTATTTTACAATTTGGAAGAGGAAAACCAAACTAAAACTGCAAAACGAAAGCACCTCCACAACAATGAAAAGAAAAACAAATTACCGGTGCACAAATTGAAAGCCTTGGTCTCAAATACAAAACCAGACAACACACGTACATCCTCTTACAAGATCAAACTCAGGCTTCACTAATTACTAGCGATAAGTAAAACATGATCAAGCTGTTGAGTCATTCACTAATTGTGAAAAAAATACGCATATCAACATTAATCCAAGTTCAAAAAATCAAACGTAGAACATGTTGAATAACGTAGAACGCAAAGACGAATCGGGTCGACCACAGTAGAAGGTTACCACTTGCCCCTCTTCAAAGATATCAAATCTTTTTGAAACTCGCACAACAGTTGCGAAATTCATACTGATACAACCAAATGAACACAACCCATCAACCGGGCAAACTAAATTCAAAGAGAGAGAGTTTGAAGTGCAGTTCGATTGCGATGTCATCATCTCTATCAGCCGTGATGAGGGAAACGACAACATCAAAATCGCTTTCTCATACGGACCTAGTCCAAAGCAATACAAAAATTGAAATCTTTTCGGTCTCTGAGCTCCGCTTGGTAGGATTAAAAGGAAGTGAGAGCATAGAAAGGGAGAGAAGCTCAAAACCAAAAGAAAATAGTAGAGAAGAGAAGAGTAAAGAGAGCACAAACTTTTTCTTCTACGAGCGTCGTACTTGAGCGGGAGCGAGAGTCGGAGCCGGAAGATGAGCGTGATGGAGAGGAAGACACGGATCTCGAATCGGACGAGGACGCCCTTGTTGGGTTTTTGCCGTGGCAGGGCGAGGGGAACAAGACCTCTACCCTTCCATTAGTGTTGCCTCCGTTGGACTTTGAAGAAGAAACCCTCTCTTTATCTTATCGCCCTTCCGTCAACGTTGCCTCCATTAGATTTGAAGAAGTAACCTGATTTAAAGCTTTCCTAGTTTTGATTCGAAGAAGTCTTTTGATTTTTTATACTTTCCAACTTAGTTTTGATTTGAATAGGCTTTATTATAGCTTCCAAGTTTTGGAAGGTGGCATGATGGCCCCGCTCGGCCCCCGTTACCTATGCTAAGGCAGAGGTGGCTGCACAACCGGCTGGGGTAGCTGAGGCATGCCGCAATTTATTTTCCCTTTTTTTTAAAGAAAATTGACAGAGCGGGCCAGGCAGGCCGGCTATTAGCCTCCTCTAAGTGGCCATGCTGGGCTCGCCCAATAAGCCTATGGGCTAGGCCTGGCCATCCTAGGCCAATGTGGGCTTGGGGCCGGGCCCAGCCCATTGCCACCTTTATTTCTCATGCCAAGTTTTATTTGGCCTACCCCATTGAGCTGCCCTCCCAAGGAGAAAATGAAAGACATACACTAAATCCTCTTTATTTTTTTTCTCATTTACTCGTTGCTCCACGTACCCGATAAGGTGTGCCCAAAGTCATTAGCACAAAAAACATCACATCATTGAAGGTGATAGAGTTTAATTTGTAATTAGGCAGCCGTAGTAAATTATTCTTAAAATTTATATTTCGTAGAAGTAAGAATTAAAAATTCTAGCTTATATAGAAGAATTTTTACTAAGTAACAAAAATAAACTATTTATACACGATCTATCAATGTACCAAGTATTCAATCAAACTAAATATGTAAATCTTACATAAATATACAACAATTTAATGTTAAAAACCCAACTTGGGTAAAAAATTATAACACTCACACAAGGCTAAACAATTGTACTAGTAAGCAAAAACTTACAAGACACTAAGAACAATCAATTAACCTATTTAAATTCAACACAAATAAAAGCTTCTTTTCTTTGTTCAGTTCTCTTCGTTGTTAACCTTTAATTCTTTCTTCTTTAAATCCTTGAAGTTATTCATTTCATATTTTGTTTTTGTCTCCTTTTGATAACTTAATTAAATACTTCTTCTTTAATTATTGATTTACTTTTAAAATTCTTTAATTCTTTTAAGGAATTTATTGTAACTCGTATTTTATTTGCTATGTGAGAATTGTTTATTTAAGTTGTATGTCTTCGTGAATTTACTATTAACATGTACTTAAGTTTTTTGGTAAACTCTCAAAGACAACAATGATAAAGGATATATCCTTTATTCTCTTTTATTTTTTAGGTTTTTTTTCTCTTATACCTAAGTCTTTATATAAGCGTCTAAGTCGGCTTGAGATTTTGACTTCAACTAAAAAAAGTCTCTTCCTAAAAAACTTAAACGAGGCAACCAAAATTACTGGCGATCAATCATTCTCTATTTTATTTAGGGTATAACACTATAATATTTTAAATTTAAGATAATTTACCTTTAATTAAGTGTACTACTTATTATTATTTTACATATTTTTTTATTAATATTTATATTTTATTAAAGTTATTTTAGGAGTGTGGGACCTGGAGTCAAACTAAGTTTACATTTTTGAGTATACTAGAATTGAGGGTCCTCAAATCATTATTTTGTGGACAGCCTAAGGCACTACAATTAGCTATTATGGTCATTGTAATAACACTCTTTCTAATCTTAGTTATATTCATCATGAAGTCCATCAGAAAATATTAGACACCATTGCTTACTATTAAAGTCAAGCTAATCAATCCCGTCGATCAAAGTCAAAGCCCCCCAAGTCAATCTCTGTTGGGCATTTGGTTATGGTTCACCTCAAAAAGGTGCGACTTTTAAATTTGGAAGTAGATTGGTGACAATGTTTATGTGCTTGATCCACCTTCTTATCCATTTCAAGTACTTTTAATGTAGTTAATTTATAGGAAGATCATTTCTTCTGCCAAAAATGTTTATTTTTTTAATTTAGATATTTTTGATAAAGCATTATTGCCTCTTTGAGTGGTTAATGTATGACAAGCTTACATTATTAGGTGGGCAGTTATGCATATAGACACATTATATAGAAGCACTTTTACTATTTGGCTAGCCATGGTCCTAAGCAGACGAACCATGTCAAGGGTTCCTCATTGTTCCTTAAGTAATTTAAATAGTATATAGCATTCTTATTTAGGGTTGATATGGGTTCTCATGCCCTTCTGTTTTACTTGATATATGCATGTTCATAGCCTTTATTGTTACTTTTTGAAATGCACTATTTTTTTGACCTTTATGCTTGTTACATTTGAATTTTTGGCAATGACATTTGTATGATCACTAAAAATGTGTAGAATGTGATCACTTACATTTGTGGTATGTCAGAGCAATTTGTGTGGAATATGATCTCAGCTGCAGTCATAAGCAGCCCAGCAGTTTAGGATGCCAGATATTAGCAGTGTGATGGAGAAACCTATGTATCAGCAGCTTTACACGCTGAGGAGCAAGAGGAAGAGGTTGATGAGACTCGAGTGGAAGTAGGAGACATTGATATGGTGATGACGCAGGCTGGAGTTTCTAGAGCCAAGGCACTTAAGGCACTCAAATAGCAGTGACATTGTTAGTGCAATTACGGAGCTCATTGCCTAGAAATGAGCCATGAGACTTTATAGCATTTTTATTAGTACTTTTTCTGGGATAACAACTTTCTAAATGGTTGTTGTCTCCATTTTGTTGATTGTGTAAAAATGCTACCTAGTTAATCAAGTACTTTGAAGAGTTTATCCTTGAGTTTTTTTCTGAGTTTTTTTCTGAGTTTTATTGATTTGGAAAGTTCATCTGCTGAGCAAAAGAGTGTTACATGCTATTCTTTTTTTCCAGTTCTTAACTCATATCTTGGCGATTAAAACTTCTATTGCATTTTCAGCATTTCTCCACTAATAATATGTTTTGCAATATAGTTTAAACTGTATTGGAGTCTAATACAATTGGTTCGATGCATTACCGTTACTTTATTTTACACTATTTGTGTTGTGCGCCAAAAGAAGATGACATATTGATTTCTAGTTTGAAGATGTATCGTGCATCTATTCTTTAGTAGAATAGACCCAGCATCACTTGCGATATAATAGATGAAGTTGTGGGGGCATAGATCCAATTGCATCTACTAATTTCTTCCGGGCTACTGGACTAATTGCATTTAATCCATTTTCTACATCAGATATAATTTACTACTTAATAGGAAAAAAGGAACTTGACTCAACAATAGCAGTAGAGGATAATATTTCACCAACTAAACTCACAAAAAAATAGAGAATGAGCGGAAATGGAGTATATACATTGTTCACAAAAATATGACATTAGTCATTGTAACAAATTCCTGGAAGCATATATGCTATTGACAAAAAAAGACATTAACTACTAAACTCACCAAAAAAAAAAGAATGAATGGAAATGGAGTATATACACTGTTCATAAAAAAGTGACATTTATCATTGTAACAAATTTCTCCCAGCATATATGCAGTTCACAAAAACAATTGGATAGTTTAATGTAAGTAAAAAAACGAAAAGGAATCCTCTACACAGCTTTATTCTTTCAATCTGCATAGCTGCAATTTTTTATTCGCACTACTTCTATATGAATGTCAAGCGTGAAATATAGTAATCAAGATTTTAGTACCCTGCTTCATTTTAGATATGAACAAACATATAAGTATATTTAATCAAAACATTCATTCTTAGTAGAACACCTAGTTACTTTGCTGAGATTTACTTCCGTCCTTGCAATTGTGTGTTTCTCCATTGGGTTCCATGATAGTAGGTCGCTTGCAAATATATAAGTTAAAAATACAAATGGTTCCACTTATCTTTTTGTTCTTTCCAAAAATGCAACATACTAAGTATTATAACATACTTGACTCAAATAAGAATTACTAGCAATCAAATCTCTATGCATTGGATCAGAAGTAGAAGCATCTTGCATCTATTTTTTTTCCGTTAGTAAGTTTTGAATATATCTAAATATATAATAATGTTCACTCCAAAAAGAAAGAGGTTAAATTTTACCAATAGTAGTTGCATCATGCTAAGCCATGTTGGTTATTGGTCGTCACTAACATTTGGGCATTGAGTTGAGTGTGTACATAATCACATGGATCTCCTTGGTTAAATCCCTTCACCGGAACCCAACTCCGATACCATTTAAAAAATTAAAACTTGAACCCTATACCAAACCCATTATGGGTTAAAAAATTCATGCCAAGCCCGTCTCCTAATGATAAATTCAAAACCCGAACCCGACCTGAATAATTTACCACCAACCCAACCCGACCCGACCTGAATATGGAAAAAACAACGATTCATGATAATCAGAACAACACAAAAACAACAAAAAACATAAAACAGTTGAATGTCAAAAAATTCACCCAAAAAAATACATCCTTTTAACACAGTTGTAGCACTTCAAATCCACAAAAAAATGATATCTTGAGCTAATGATTCATACACACCGATCCCCACCAACAATAATTTAAACACGTGCCTGAAAAGTTTCAAAATGTAGACAGGACAACCCAAAATGCAACTATAAATCAGAGAATGGAGAAGTAGAACTCACAACGCTTTTGGAATAGGGACCGGAGAGGAGATGCCGGCGAGATGGAGAAGAGGTGTTCGGTGAAATGAAGAAGAGACGTCGACCAAAAAAATGGAGAAGCATCTTGACAAACTCTGGAGGCGACGGACCGGCTGGAGAAGATAAACGAGCTCTGGAGGCCATGGACCAATGAAATGGAGAAGAAGTTCCAACGACGGTCGTCGGACATCCTCTGGAGGCGGCAGTCATCCACTATGAAGTGAAACAGGAATGGGATCAGGGAAAAATTTAGGGCACAACGGCGGACTGGGCTTTTATGAATGGTACACCGGTGGATGATCAACTGTGAAGTGGGAAAATTAAGGCTGAAAAAACAGGAAGATTGGCCGATTGAGATTGCCAGACTGGGAGAAATTTTTCAGCAAGGCAGCAGACAGCGGACTGAGTGGAAGTATGAAATGGGAAAAAAGTTAGGGCAAACGATGAGAGGTAGATACCGGGTTGGGTCAGATCAATATTTAAACCTGAACCTGACTCCTTTTACCATTAAGGATATCCAAACCCGACCCATTAGGGTTGGGTTGGGTTTATAAAAAACCCGAGTCGAGTGGCATCCCTAGCGAAGGAGGCCGGAGGCCAGTTTTCCCTGGTTGGCCGGTGGCTACCACTGCAGACGTAAAATAGAGGAAAGGGAGAGAGACCAGTCATGACTCAGCCACGTGGGGCTGGTAGAGAGTAGTCAGGGTCAAAAACAAGCTTCACCCTGCCATCATTGATTCAAGGCCGAACTGTAGATGATCGACCAATGATGGCGGAAGCAAAATTGAAAGATAGAGAGAGGGAGGGGTAACCAAGTGAGGTGGAGGCAGAAAAGGGCTGGTAGGCTACAAGCTAGGCTGGAGAGGCAGCCTAGCCATCACTTGACCAAGGTTGGCTGGCTGGAAGCGAGCGGTTCCTCCTCGGGCTTGAACATAAAAGGGGGGGAGGTTCACCCAATGCAAAATAGGCTGGGTTTAGACGTTTTCATCATCATCATCTCTCTCTCTCTCATTGCTTCTCATTTTCTTCCATTTTTGCGCCAAAAACTTTTGTCGCGTGTCGAGGCCCATGACCTGCGATTAGGCCACACACCCAACTCTTCAAGTATGATTACTGGGTAAAATTCAAAAATCAAATACATAGAAATGTCATTCCCAAACCTTTTATATAAATGCCTCTTCTTGGGCTGAGGTTGGAGACAAATAAAACCCTCCTAATTTCAATTGGCTTCTTCCCTACCCATAGGAAAATCTTTACAAAAGCCTTGTGACCTTCTCAAGCCTCTTCATAAACTTTATTGATAAATCTTTTGATCTTTCGAAAGATCCTTAGGAAGTGTGTGTGGGTTTCTTTAACTCTTAGATTTTGTCCATTGTCCTTGTAAACCTAGTGAATCACTTTTCTCCTTCCACCCTTTCGAAAGGGGGAATGAAGTCTCTTCTTGGAGAACTTAAGAAGGGATTAGGACCTCTTTACCAAGGTTTCTTCGTAGCAATAAGAACATCCTAAATAAGTCGTGGTATACCTTAAGTATTATTCCTCCCTTTTCAATTAAAAGATCATTGGTCTCATCTTAGAGATCTTAAGGGATTCAATAAATTTGACCATAGTTTCTTAAGTTTCATAGAAATATCCATTAGAAATCCTAATCTCATGTCTAAAAAGCCTCAAAAACTTTAGAACATCTAATCAAATTCAAGGATGAACATGGGAAAGCCTAAAGATTGAAGAATGGGTTGAAGCAAGTATGTAGGTTCGAACTCTTGCTCACAAATTAAGTTAGTAAACTTTGAAACCCTCTTTTTACATTTCTAGATAATGAAATAAACTACGTAGATTGAAACATTTAGGTTAAAAAGATGGGATAGGATTAACTCATAGTGTGATGGGTTTGGATTAACCCATTGAGTGAGAGTTAGGATTAGATCGTTGATCACTCTGTGTTACTTATGTAAGGTTATTGATGAGCTGTGAAAATTGGATTTGTAAATAGTTGTGAAATAGCCAAACCCTTAGGCCTTAGCAGATTTTAAAGGTGCGTTAATTAGGTGCTTTGGGAGTGAATGTAAGCATGGGACAGTGTGTAGCTTAGTGGTGAACTGTTAGCCCTTAACTTGCTGGATGGGAAAAGGGGGAGGCTACCCCCTTACTTGATAGTGGACAACCAAGTTTGCTAGGTGACGGACAGCCTAGGCAGCCTTGGGCACGGACAGATGCTAGGACAGCGCGAGAGGTGTTCCGGATGAGCTACTTGCCTTGCAGAGCAGGCTGGGTAGGAGTCCTTGCATGGGCGGGACTCTAGCAGAGAAGTTGGACGCTACTTAGACTTAGGGGAGGACTCCTAAGGCAGACATGATTCACTTATGCAGGATTTTTGCATTCCTTGCATGAGTAGGAGGCAAGACAGCGGATTCCCAGGATGGATAGGACTTACAAAGGCAAGCTGGCTATGCTCCTAGGGTGGGTAGGAGTCGGGGTAGCTAGTTTTCTTAGATGGACGGACTCTTGGAGGCAGCAAGATGCTGGACTTCTAGCTGAAGACGGACTCCCTTGCAAGTTTCCTAATTTGGGTTAGGGGCAGATTGCTTGTTAGGCTAAGAGCTGGTTAGGGTAAGAACTCTTGTAAGGGTGGGTTTTGTACTCTTAGTAGCACTAGGACAGCCTGCTTCAAGCTGAGTCTATATAAGAGGGAGAGCAGGGCGGCCATGGCTGGTTGGTGACGAATTTGCTCATGCACTGTGAACCAGGGAGCTCAGAGGAAAGCTTTCAGCCTGGTGGATCAACCTTGCCCTCTCCCTGCCTTGTGTATTTCAACAAACTGATTTACTTAGCTTGGGCAAAGACCCTTGCACCAAGATGTTGTTGTACTGTTTGCTTATCTTTCCTTTGCGCATATGAGTGGGAAGGGAAGAGAGTGGCTGTTGGTTGTGTGGCACAACCAGGCCATCACCTGTGCAAACTGTCACGGGGTAGCGGAGCGGACTACCCGTGACACGTGCTAGGGCGCACACACATAGGAAAGTGTTGTATACGAGGTGGGCATGCATTATGGGAACTGCCCTTAGTGTTGCTTAGCTTGTGTGCAGGCATTGTGGGGAAGGCCCGCAACGTTGCGCAACATGTGTGCGCAACGTTGCGCAGAAATGCCACAACGATGCGCACACATAGTTACCTATGTCGAGACACATAGCCAACTAGCACTTATTTGGATTCTTAAGATGTCCCCTCCTCCTTATATAATGTTTGAGGGTCCTTGGGAGTGTTCTCGGGCAGTTTGGTGAAATTCGGAAATACCATGCCCGTATGGCCACTTTGGCTGCCACTCCAGAGAAACAAGAAAAAATCTCTTGTGCTATATAGGGAGGGAGGGACATGGTGAGCTGAAATGACAAAGTTGTTGGTATGATACCTAGCCTTGCAACAGGCTGTCCGGATGGCAACAAAGGCTCGTTGCCTTGCTAGCTATCATGCCAGGAGCCCATCCGCTAGTGGGATGGGGCTCTCTAACTCGTCGGGCAGCCGTCCGGCCTTATGGCCGTGTTGGTAACAAAGGCCTTGCATGCACATGGCTGAGACGGATTGTTCGGATGACCGAGTTGCCTAAGTTGGATCCGTGCATAGCAAGGAGGTGTCCCTCTCCGGCCAGTTCGCTTGGGAACAAGTCTTGGCATGTCCGCACGTCCGCTTATGGGACGGGTTAGTTGCTTAGCTTCGCGGGCTGGACGCTTGGTAGAATGGCACGAGGCCATGACCTTGACGAAGAAAGGCTTACTCGCTCGGCTATTTGGCCTTGCGAGTGCCGCACGACACCTTGGGATGGCTAGGGCCATGACAAAATGCTAGGTAAAGCTTCACATCCATGATAGTTGGTTCCATTGCCGGGATTCGAAAGGAGGTGAAAGCTTTGTACAATCTCTATGAAGGAGTTGGCTGAAGGTTGTTGAATCGCTGGGATATCCGGAAGAGGTGAAATCCTTGACAAGTGGTTGCTGGACAAAAATATAGCTTGGGCGGAGACCCTTGCACCAGGACATTGTTGGGTTATTTTGCTTGTGTTTCCCTTGTGCATACAAGTGGGAAAGGAAGAGAGTGGTTGTTAGTTGCACAGTGCAGCTAGGCGATCATGAGTACAGACGCTAGGCAAAGCTTTGTGCCCGTGACATGATCCATTATAAAAATGTGTATTCTCGTGCGTGCTTTAATTTGTGTCATGCTTGAACATTGAATGTGTTACACCTTATGCATCACCGAAACTTGGTTCATATAATTACACGATTGAGGAATGCCTTTTGTCATAAATGAGGTTTAGATTGCTTATCCATTGCATTAGCCTTGTATGTTTGCGTGTTTTATTCCACTTAAGTAGCTAGTTGTTATTGAAATTAATTGTTGGTTTGTCTAATGTATAATTTTAAATTAATTTTTAAACAATAATATGCCCCCCATCTTGGACTTTGCTCTTCTTTAGCTTACTTTACAATATAGATGGGTCTTGCTAGTGAGACACTCAAAAAGATTAAAATTGTGGTTATTGTCAAGTTTGGAAAGGACTGTGAGGGAATTTGACGAGACCTGCACATGGGGAAATTTTCAGCAGGCAAAGCCAGAGGGAAAAGGGAATTGGTTGCAAGAGTAACATGGACATGCGTGATGGTTGGTTAATAGGGAGTGTTGATGACAATGCAGTGGAGGCCCCCCCACCCAAAATAAATAAATATTACTTATTAGGTTGGGACACATGGTCCCCTGACTTGTGACCCAACAGATTTTCGTGGCTCCGTCCCAAAGCAGATGAAGAAAAAGAAGAAGATAGAAGTCATGCTGGTTCTGTAGCGGCATCATTTGATGGGGGAGAGGGGGGACATGAGGAGGTGTTTGGGATGGATGGCAAATGCAATTGAGGTGGTTAACGGTGCTCGTCTCCGTTGTATATAGAGAATATGACGTTGTGCGAGTTTGGATTGGCCAATGGTGGAGTGGACGAAGAGTTCGAAGAACTCGGAAAAGTGGCTTCCAGCAGTGGGGATGGGGGATGTCTGGAAACAAATCCTAAATTTTCTAGGGGTTAAGAAAAGCTTTTCCCTTTCCCTAACTTTTCTCGCACCCCTAATCGGGTGCAATTTAGTTTCTAGAAAGAGAACTCTCTGTTTTTGCCTTTTTGCCAAAACCTCTAGCGGACTCTCAAGTAGCATCCAATGTTTTATCCCTGCTCGTGGAAAGGGGCTAGGAAAATCATTTCCTTGCACCGGTAAAAATTTTATACTTTGGTTTTGATGGGAAAAAGGAAAATAGACCCTTAGAAAATCTAACTTGATATGTTTACCCTACCTAAATCCCACCCGCCTAATTTTATACCTAATTCGACCTGAATATAGTTAGGGTTAGGTCGGGCTTTACCCACACAACTTCACCTTATACTATTATTTAATGATATAATGACATAAGATGGAGAGATGAGAAAGAAATTTTCTTATCATTTTAAATTTTTTATTTTTTTATTTTATTTAATAGTTAATTATTAATCTTTTTTAGTATTTTTATAGTTTTGGACGTGTATCTAATAATATTGCAATGCTCTTTCTTTAACTCTTACTTTCTCAAATAACATAAAAAATATTTGATATTTATTTATAATGTTGCAATGTATATAAAAATTCTTTTTATTTGACCTATGTAAAGATAATGTATAAAATATTAAAATAAAAAAATTAATTGACATAAAAAATAGGGTTACCCACATACCAGGCCCGACCCGACTAAAATAAAATTAGGGTTTGAGTTTTTAACCCGATTAACAAATATAACCTGACCCAATTTATACACATGTCAAGGCTAACTTAACCTGATTTATACACATGTCAAGGCTAACCCAACCCGATTTAATGTGACTTGATTCCCAGCTCTACCTAGGGAGATTTACTTTTGTGCGTCCAATAAAAACCCATGTATACGGTTTTGTTGGAAAAAGTTGGTGTATGGTAATTGACACCCATTCATATAACCGCTAACTCCCCTTTAAGTAAAAAAAATGGAAATTCTCATTTGCATTAAAAAGAACTTATGAATGGAAATTGCAATCTAAGTAAGGCTAGATTGATTAGATTGGAAGCCCTTAATCAACTGTTAATCTATTCAACCCTACAATATGGGTTGCAATGTTTTTTGTTTTTATGATTTCCAAGATTGATGATGTATATAGTAGTGCATGTTAATGTAAATAAATAGGAGGCATTGATTTTTAAAATCGATGACGTATACGATAGTGCACATTAGCATAAGTAAATAGGAGGATAGTGCACGTTCACCATCGATCTTGAAAATCAACGCCCCCACGCACTCCTTACTCCAGACTCATGTTCTTCACATAGCATAAAAAACACTTCGCATTACTAGCTCTCAACAAGCCCGCCCCCCTCCCACCAGCAGATGCCGTATAAGGTTCAAATCATGTAGGTCCCATGCACTACAATACTTCCAATGGACTTCTGGTTTGGTCCCCCCTACTATGCATGCCAAAATCCTCCAAAACACACCGGCCAATAAATTCAACCAACCAGACAAACATGTCCACTTCTTACATGTGAATACTCAGAAAAAGAAAGCCTTCCTGTCTAAAAGCCCCACCTAAATCTTATGATATATTACTTTCTCAAATAAAAGCTCACAAATATTCACGGACAACCAAAACACTCCCCCAATATCAAACCTCTGCATTAGTCCACTGTCATTGCCATTCCTTTATAAAAATGTTTTTCTGACTGGTATTTCAACACCAGCTCTGTGACATGGAGCTCTGGATATGGTATATAAAAGGAGATTATTCTAGTTGATACATAAAGGGCTCTCATTCCTTCAATCATTCTCCAGGAAACTTTTCATAATTCTCTTCCCAACTTCTACCCGGCCCGAGACTCCTAGATATCTGCACTCGATTCCATGATCTGGAATGGCAGCCATGTTGCGACCTTGTTTGTTTTTGTTCCATGTGTTACTCTCAATTGTCGGTGGATCAATGGCAGGAGGCATTGCCATCTACTGGGGCCAAAATGTGAACGAAGGCAGCTTGGCCTCAACATGTGCCACCCATAACTACGACTATGTGATCCTAGCCTTCCTCTCCTCCTTCGGCAACGGCCAGACCCCTGCCCTCAACCTCGCGGGCCACTGCGACGCATCGTCGAAGGGCTGCGCCCACCTGAGCAACGACATCCGAGCCTGCCAGAGGCAAGGCATCAAGGTCCTCCTCTCCATAGGAGGTGGGCTGGGGAGCTACACGCTCTCCTCCTCCGAGGACGCCGAGCAAGTGGCTGATTACCTGTGGAACAACTTCCTCGGCGGCCTGTCGGCAGCGCGGCCGCTCGGAGATGCCGTGCTCGACGGAGTCGACTTCGACATAGAAATGGGGGCGGCCCAGCACTGGGACGAGCTGGCAAGGCACCTCTCAGGGTATAACGATCAAGGGAAGCAGAAGGTGTACTTAAGTGCAGCACCACAGTGCCCATTTCCCGATCAATGGCTGGGAAGTGCTTTGAGAACTGGGCTTTTCGATTATGTTTGGGTCCAGTACTATAACAATCCTCCCTGCCAGTACTCTCCTGGCAATGTTGATAGCCTCAGAAGCTCGTGGAAGCAATGGGCTGCTTCAGTACAAGCGGGGATGCTGTTTCTGGGGCTGCCTGCTGCTCCTGGGGCTGCTGGGAGTGGGTTCATCGAGTCGGAAGTGCTTATTTCACAAGTGCTTCCGGCTATTAGGGGCTCGCCAAAGTATGGTGGGGTTATGCTGTGGTCTAAATACTATGATGACCAGACGGGGTTTAGTTCGGCCATCAAGAGTGCTGTGTGACACAAGTAGATACTTGAAGGCAGCCTCATGTTTGTTTGTTGAGATGAGGCCACGAGGGCTTTCTTATTCTCATCAATTATATAATGTCCTATAGAACTTAAGTAACTAGTATATTTACACCCTCCAAATGTACTTCAGAAATTTGGTACAGAAATGTATATATCTTCTCCTTCTCAATTTTGTTTTTATTGCTGGGAACTTCTCGCGCGTATGTAACTAGGCACTTTCGAATTTGAGCTTAGCCGCGAGAACGGAATGTTAATTTCTCGAAATGTAACGAACGGGGCTATTCAAAGCCTATATTTTCCCCCGTCCCGTCTTCTTTACCCTAACCTCTTTTATTAAAATTTCTTATATATTTTTTATATTTAAAAATAAAAAAATTATTATATTTTTATCTATTTTTTTTCTTTTTTGTCCAAAATTTGGAGGTGTCTAAATGGGCCTACTGTACTCGGTGTATAGGCTAGATCTGGCCTGCACGCCACACTCGATTTGTGTACAATCCAGATCTAGCCCACCTACACGTAAGCCAAATCTAGCCGTACGCAAGCCAAATCTGGCCTGCACACCAGACTGGTCTGCGCAGTAGCCAAATCTGGCCAGCGTAGGCCAATCCGGCCTACGTGCAAGTAGGCCAGACCTGTTTGGTCTGCATGCAGGCAAGCCAGATTTGGCCTGCACGCCATGCCCGACTTGTGTACAATCTAGATCTGGCCCGCCTACACGTAAGCCAAATCTGGCCGTACGCAAGCCAAATCTAGCCTGCACACCAGACTGGTCTGCGTAGTAGCCAGATCTGGCCGGCGTAGGCCAATCCGGCCTATGTGCAGGTAGGCCAGACCTGTCTGGTCTGCATGCAGGCGGGCCAGATTTGGCCTGCACGCCGGACTGATCATGTAGGCTAGTCATGCCCAGCCTGCACTCGGCCAGATCTGGCTAGTGTAGGCCGGAATGGCCTACGCGTAGGTGGGCCAGATTCGGCCTACACATTGGGTGCCAGCTAGATCTGGTTGGTGCGCAGGTTGGGTGCATGTCGGGCATAGCAAGCCCATTTGGCCACTGTCGGAGTCAAAATAGTTGCCGGAGTTTTAATTACCGGAGAAAAAAGAGATAAGGTTTAATGTAACGAGGGAAGTATGAGCAAAATAATGAGAAAATATGGTAAAATAAAGTAAAAAAAAAATTATTTTCTACTTTCTTTGGGGGATAGAGGAAAAATAATGAGGTCTACATAGCAATGTTAAAAATGTAAATTAGAACTTGACTTTCCTATAGTGAGCCTCATTTAGAAGATCACCGGGATTCGAAAGACAACAGAAGTTTAAATTGAAGAAACATAAGTTACAACAGAAGTTTAAATTGAAGAAACATAAGTTACGTCAAATAGCCCTACAATTGCATACAGTTAGTTGCAAATTTTCGATTTCAAAAAAAAAAAATCCTTAGGGGTCTGGGTAAGTTGCTTACTAATCCTGAAAAGCTTATTTCTTATTAAAATATGCTTAAAAGGGCCATTTAATTTGGAAAACATGGAACATAACCCTAATAATACGTAAATTGCCATAATAAGCAAAAGGCGAATAATATCTTTCTGCATTTTTAACATGGAAATGGAAGCAACTTTCTAGCTTATAAACCCTTCTCTCTTCCCACCTGGGCCTTTGCAGCCTTGCAGCACGCCAGCACCAAACATAAGCCTATTTGTTTTCCATTTAATATAAAATGAACAAGTTTAAAACGGCCTCCCCTTTCCTTTCTAATGGCATCCAAACATGCTCTAAATTTTAATTTGAATGCTGTAAGCTTCAACTGTTAAAAAGGGACTTAAGAGTAAACTTCAATCATAATTTAGTACGACTAGCTGATGCGCAATTCTTAAACAATTTAAGAAGCTACAACTAAGTTGAAATTTGAGGGAGAAAATAAGGCAGATAAAAATTTTCATGCAAATAAAAAGATAGGTAAACAAAAGCATGGACACCTATGATAGCTTTAGAAGTGCTTCGTGTCCAGAATTGCCGCCAACTTATATCTTGGGCATTCAGGAGGTGGTTAACATACACGAGTAGATATTTTTAAAGAATAAATATAAAAAAAACAACGAGAAAGGGAAAACTCCTTCCGTTCCCACAAAAATAGCTTCATTTCGTTTTTTAAAATAAATTAAAATATTTAATTTATTTTAAAAAAACTAAATGAAATTATTAACATAGGACAGAGCTCAAAGGACTCCGTGCACCGCAAAGATGATGGTGGGAAATTATGGCTTTAATAACTTTTCTATGTCAAAGCAGCAACTGATTTGATGAATATCTCTCTAGATCCACATAAACTATGGTCTTAGCATTCCTCTGTTCAATATCAATATTTGGATTTTACTTGTCATTAGTTTATTAAATCAAGGTTTTTTACATTTATTGAAAAGGACATCTTAGTTACAAGAATGCCACCACTCATATGCCTCATATTTTTTAATGACAAAATTACCCATTTCTCTTATATATATATATATATATATCTCTCTCTTTTTTTCTTCTCTTTCTTCCTCTCTAACCCACATCCTCAATACGTAGGTTATAAATATAAATGGTCTATGCCTAAAGTCCATCAACACCATTGTCATTACCAACCTATGACCTAATATTAATATTATGATATTTAAACTTGTAATTGCCTATGAGGAGTACATATGGATTAGTATTATGTTTATAATTATGTGTGTATGTAATTTATTATTATTATAATCTTAGAAACATATATTGTAACTATAATACGAAGGAATTATAATTTTTTTCTTATGCAAGATATATTTATTCTTGCTAGCATGAAGGGGAAATTACTATTGGCCTTTAGGGCTTCAGACCTAGGATGTGATCTCCAATTTGAATCACCCACTAGGATGCCCCTTTAATCAAATTTACAAGTAATGAAGAAATTACCTTGCAGATAAAGGTTCAATTATAATAGATCACCCAAGCTTGCAACATGAACTACTCAAGCCCTTTGAATCATCTTCAAGGCCTATCTGCATCCACACTGTAGTCCAATATCCCTTTGACATGAATTTTGAGGCAGAGATCGAATAGAGAATCCGGCGATTGAGGATGTGGTGGTGCTGTTTGTTTACAACCCATCTACGAGCGCTTTGTGCCAACTCGATCCTGAAATTCTTTGTCTTTTCTAATGAGCACCACAAGTAATTTCCTTCTACTTAGACCAATAAAGCATATGTTTTTTTTAAATGTTTAGGTGTTGTGCCCGGTGTAGGCACAATCGGTACGCAGGAGTTCTATGCAAGGAAAGGGAGAGAAGTTGGAAGAAAGGGAAAGGAAGTACTGGAATTTCATTAAGCATAACCACAAAGGAGGAAGACGACCCCTTTATGGGGAGTCGCACCCCACATTGGGGATCATGCCACTAGTGGGCCCGGTTCACTAGTGTGCCCATTACAAATTATCCATAATATAAATAATAGTCATCTGCTAATCATAAGGGAAATTAGCCTAATGAACATAATGAAAGTACTGAAATATAAAGGTAAATATTAAGCCTAGTGCACTCGTGCACAACACTCCACCATGTTTCCGCATACACCCTGTCCTCAAGGCGACCATGAAGGATACCAGAGCAGAAACTCATCCTCAGACAACCACGTAGCATCCTCAAGTGACTGGCCCTGCCAAGAGACTAAAACCTCCGTGGTAATACGACCAGAGTGGCGTACACGACGCTTATCAAGCAGCGCTGCAGGAATGGGGTCAGATGAAGCCACTGGACCCATCAAGGGAAGAGGTGGAGCATCCATAGCTAGTGAAGGGTCTCCAATGCAACGGCGCAGCCTGGAAACATGAAAAACAGGATGGACCATCGAACCCAGTTGTAGAGTGAGGCGGTAGGCAACCGAACCAATGCTCTCTTCGATAACATAGGGGCCATGAAATCGTGGGGCAAGCTTAGAGTGTGCGGGCTGGAACAAGGAGGTCTGGCACTGAGGAAGGATGGAGACATAAACCAAGTCCCCCACGGCAAACTCGTGCTTGGTGTGATAACTATCATAAATCTGCTTCATTCGGTTCTGAGCCTCAGACAAGTTCGCTTTAAGCTGGCGAATAACCTCATCCAGAGTCTGGAGCATGTAGTCAACCTCTGCCACTGAGGACCGATGGGGCACATAGGAAAGCACGGTAGGAGGCGGCCTGCCATATAGGACCTCAAAAGGAGTGAAACCGACACGAGTGTGGTAGGCGGTGTAATAAGACCACTCCGCCCAAGGAAGAAGCTGAAGCCAACGGCGTGGCTGTGACATGGTGAAACAGCGCAAATACTGTTCCAAACATCGGTTCACGACCTCTGTCTGACCATCCGTCTGAGGGTGATACGCGGTGCTCATGTGTAGAGAAGTGCCCTGTAAGGTGAAAAACTCTTGCCAAAACTGAGAGATGAATACCCGGTCGCGATAAGAAACAATAGTGCGAGGCATACCATGTAACTTGCCACCTCCTGGACATAGAGTTCCGCCACAGACTTGGCGGTGTAGGGATGACCCAGAGCACTAATATGGGCATATTTTGACAGCTGATCCACTACCACCATGATCACCGACTTGCCTTGAACCAACGGTAAGGCTTCCACAAAATCCATAGAAACGTCGTCCCAAACCTGATCTGGAATGGGCAATGGCTGAAGTAACCCGACAGGAGAGGTGGTGGCTGACTTTGCACGCTGACAGGCATCACAAACGGCCACATAAGCAATCATTGCGCGATGGACGCCCTACCACAAGAAGCTCTGACTGACCCGTTTATAGGTGCGAAGGGCACCTTCATGACCCGCCAAGGGAGAGGCATGGAAGTGAGCTATGATACGATGGCGCAGGTCGGCAACCTCAGGCACCCAAAGACGATCCTTCCAGAAGAGAAGGCCATCCTTCCATGCAAAGCAATGGCGCGCTAAGGGGTCAGTCTGGAGGGCCACAACCAGAGTGGAGGTCAAGGAATCATCGTGATACACCTGCTTCAATTTATCAAGGAATGGACAAACGGGACTGGAAATAGCCAAACACGAACCTGAGTTGGAGCGACGAGACAGTGCGTCAGCCACAGTGTTGTCAGATCCCTTCTTGTACATAACCTCATAGTCATAGCCCAAGAGCTTACTGACCCACCGCTGCTGCGCGGGCGTGGACACCCGCTGTTCGAGAAAATACTTGAGCGGCTGATGGTCAGTGCGAATGAGAAACCGCCGACCAAGCAAATATGGGCACCATTTGTCGACAACGAGGACAATGTCAAGCACCTCTTTCTCGTAGACAGAGAGGAATAGGGAACGGCCTGCCAAAGCCTTGCTGAAGTAGGCAATGGGACGCTCCTCCTGTAGTAGTACCACCCCTAGTCTGGCGTTTGAAGCATTGGTCTCAACCACAAATGGCCGGCTAAAATTAGGGAGAGTCAAAACAGGGGCGGTCGCCATAGCTTGCTTCAATGCCTCAAAGGCTGCCTGGGCAGTGTCCGACCAGCAAAAGGCGCCTTTCTGTAACAGCTGAGTGAGCAGGCGAGCAATCTCGCCGTAGAGGTGAATAAAACGCCGATAATAGCCAGTAAGACCAAGGAAGCCCCGCAGCGCCCGGGCGCAATTAGGAGATGGCCAGGACAACATGGCAGTCACCTTGGAGGGGTCTATAGCCACGCCATCACGAGAGATGATATGACCTAAGTATTCAACCTATGGGCTGCCAAACGAACACTTCGAGCATTTAAGAAACAATGAGTTAGCTTACAGGATATCAAAGACAGACCTGAGATGCTCCAAGTGGTCGCCCCACGACTTGCTATAGACAAGGATATCATCAAAGAACACCAAAATGAAGTGGCGGAGGAAGGGCCTAAAGAGGTCATTCATAAGACTCTGAAATGTAGAGGGCGCGTTTGTGAGGCAGAACAGCATAACCAAGAACTCGAAATGACCATCATGAGTGCGGAAGGTGGTCTTGTGCACATCGATGGGCTGCATATGGATCTGATGATAACCTGAACAAAGGTCAAGCTTACTGAATATTGTAGCACCAGACAGCTCGTCCAACAGTTCCTCCACCACCGGTATAGGATATTTGTCCTTCACTGTGATAGCATTCAGCGCCCGATAATCAACACAGAAGCGCCAAGTACCATCCTTCTTACGGACCAACAACACTGGGGAAGAAAAGGAGCTCGTGCTAGGCCGAATGATACTCGAATAAAGCATGTCCGCCACTAGATGCTCGATCTCAGCCTTCTGAATGTACTGTGCCATACTCTGCCAAGAGGTCAAGAAGATCCTGCGGCAAGTCATCTTGTACCACGTCCACCGATGCCCGCTACTGGAGGAGGAGTCCTTGCGATGCAAACTGGAACAAGGACCCCGTCGCCTGAGCAGAAAGGAGAGTGCCCGGCTGAGAGCCTTGGAGACGTACCCACTGGCCGTGCAGTGCGAAATCCATCACCAGGTCCTTAAAGTTCCAGAGAACGTCCTCAACCTCCTGGAGCCACTGCACCCCCAACACCACATCCACCCCCTTCGTCGGAAGTAAGAAGAGGTCGGTCACGAATGTGTGGCCCTGAATAGAGAGTGCGGCCTGGGTACAGACGCCAGAACTTCAGAGGTGCTTGCCATCACCAATCAATACATCAAAGGGCATCGAGTCAAACACAAAGCAGCCTAGCCGCTGAGCAACTTTGTCGTTGATGAAGTTGTGAGTAGACCTGCTGTCAATCAGAATGGAGACCTGTTGCCGCTTGAGATAACCCTGTACTCGCATGGTGGGCAGAGTGAATGCCCCTGAAAAAGCATGCACAGAGATCTCTGGCAGTGTATCGGCAGGGTACGAAGAATCAGGCCCCTCTGTCACCCCTATCTCCTCATCGATCTCCTCCACTAAGAGACTGCCCTTGACGGAACAATGGTGCCCCGGGACGAACTTCTCATCGCAGCAAAAATAAAGCCCTTTTGAACGACGTTTCTCCATTTGTGCAGGAGTGAGATGGCGGACAATCGGGCTGGCCTGAGGGGGTGCTTGGCCAACGCGGCCAGCCACTGGGCTGCTGGCTGGAGTAGCAAGACGAGAGGCGGACACAATAGCCCAAGCAAAAGGTCCAAACCTGCCCCCATGCCTCTGTCTAGCCAATTTCTCTTCCTCGATGCGTGCATGATGCACAACATCCCACATGCTAGAATAGGGAAAATGGCACATCTCCTCAAAAATCTCTAGTTTGAGCCCTCGCTTGAACGTGCCCACCAAGGTGGCCACTAGCCAATCAGGGAGGCGGTTAGCCACCTTCATGAACTCCGTGTAGTATGCTTGCATGGTGGATGTCTGGCGCAGGGAAGAAAGCATTTTATTGAAGTCCTAGAACTCATTCGGGCCAAACTGGATGCACAATTCATCGGAGAAGGCGGTCCAAGTGGGGTAGCGCACCTCCTTCTCAAAGCTCTGAAACCATACCGAGGCATCCCCATCTAGGTGGAAAGCCGCTATGCGCAGTCGTTCAGCCTCCGACTGTGTCCCTTGATATGCGAAAAACTTCTCCGCCTTGTACAGCCACTCCACAGGGTCATCATCCCCATTATAACGCGGGAACTGTAGGCGGGCCAAACGGGGTTCCGCCCCACCACGGGGTGCTCTGCGGTGTCCTGGGTACTCCTTCCAGTCATCATTCATCTCCTAGTACAAGTTTCGGGGAGGCGGCACCATTGGGGCATTTTCCCGAACACTTGGTGTGCCTCGCTAGTCCCAGGCCTGGCGCCTCCCATCCATGGCCTGATCGACAGTGCCAAAGCGAACATTGTCTTGGGCAAAGTGCATATGCGGTCTGCCTGTGCTGGAAAGTCAGAGCGGAGAGGTTCGGGAGCCTGTGACGGACCCCCCTTCTCCATGGAAGCTGGCGGCTTGGACATAAGAGGTGGCACGCGCTCTGCCTGAATTTGGGCGATGACCAATCCCAAAGCATCAATCCTGGCTAATCCAACGCTCAGAGCCTTGATCTCTGCCATGAGTTGGGCCATCGTTAACTCGCCGTTGGGCTCCAGTGCTGATTTGGGACTGTTCGCAGAGACGAGAACCTCTTTCTTAGGTTGACTTTCCGGGGCCATGGTAGCTTGCTTGCCTCGAGCTATGGTCAGGGATCATAAGAGCTCCAATACCAATGTTGTGCCCACTGTAGGCACAATCGGTACATAGGAGTTTTACGTAGGGAAAGGGTAAGAAGTTGGAAGAAATGGAAAAGAAGTACTGGAATTTCATTAAGCATAACTACAAAGGAGGAAGACGACCCCTTTATGGGGAGTTGCGCCCCACATTGGGAGTTGCACCCCACATTGGGAGTCGTACCCCACATTGGGGATCATGCCACTAGTAGGCCCGGCTCACCCATGGTCCACTAGTGCGCCCATTACAAATCATCCAGAACACAAATAATAGTCATCTACTAATCATAAGGGAAACTAGCCTAATTAACATAATGAAAGTACTAAAATATAAAGGTAAATACTAAGCCTAGTGCACTCATGCACAACATTAGGTTGTGCTACTTAAGTGCTTAGAGATTAGATTTTATCAAATTATGTCCTCATTATGAGTGAAGCATATTATTCATAGAAACCATGCATACTGGATAACTTGTGTCAAGATTAGATTTCGACTCTTGGGAGGTGGAACAATCTTTTTTTACTTATTAGTGTTCATAAATAGCTTCATGGACAATAGGGAGCCCCCTCAGGGTAAAGATTGATCTGCACATTGTATTTGGGGGATAGTATCTTTTGATTTACACATTGGATCATCTGAACGTTTTTCAATAGGAAAGATGTACATGGTTGTCTGAGTGTATGTAGATACCCCTTCATATTATGAATACTTGCTGATTTTTAAAGATGATATGTGTGCATTTTTCTTGCATTCTTTGGGTCTGTTCTTCTTTCTTTGCTATTTATATGCGCTCATGTCCTCTTTTTGTTAGTTCTTCACTTTTGCCACTGTTTCTTATGTTATTGGGTTTGGAAGTGTAACTCCCCTTGTTATATCTAAAATGTCTGCTGTAGTACGGAATTTTTAGAATGTCGCCCTGCCTACAAGCCAACTGTAAAGTATCAAAGCAAGTAAAAAAATTAAATAGATTATGGCTGTATCCTACTTCAGTAGAACCTTTCTTCTGTTTTTTGCTTTTTTTCTGTTTATGAATTTTTTTTCTGTTTCAATCTTTATTAATTTATCTCCATTTAAATTACACTGCTCTTCAATAACTTTATTTAAAATTTCGAGTGCAACTTCACTTGTATCATTCAAATGGTTTCTCTTGGTCATTAATTTAGATTCCTATCACTTATCTTTTTTGTTTTTCTTTTCCTTATTTTGTGAGGTAACCCTTTTTTGGTTACATATCTCTGCATGCCTTCTGCCATTAAAAGAAGCAATGGTAATCTTCGTGTCAAAGGTCTTATCATAGGCTCAAATGTCTCTTAATTCTGATAGAATAAAACAGATTCTTATTTCTTTTTCTAGTGGGATTCCCTAAATAAACATCATAATTCACCTGACCCAAAATCTACAACTGTTTCATAGTATACTTTTCTCTGATCGGTAGTATAGTATTTTGTTATTTATTTAGTTGTCTAGAGAGGTCGGTGGTATAGTTGCTCCATCCGGCTTATGTTAATAGCTCTATTTGGTTTTTAAAATTGAACTTATGTGAGACTGAGAGAGTGTATATATATATATATATATATATATAAGCTGATTTGATTTCTTTTGTTTAGCCCAGTTTCAATGACTAGTACACTAAATTTTCATGGGGTGTTTTCGTGGGCATGGTTGATAGATAGGTCAGACTCTTCTAAATCCTAACCTTATTATATACCCCCTCCTTCTAATATTAATATCTCTATTTACAAAAATAGTGATTTTTATTTGATAGTGAGACCTACATCTAAGAGAATGGGAATTAAGGTTCTGAGATGCTTTTTAAGTGTCCAACCACTTAAATTGATCCAAATGAAGCTATTAATATGGGAGAAACATTTTTTTTTCAAATGGAGCTATTTATATATATATATATAGAGAGAGAGAGAGAGAGAAAGAGAGAGAGAGAGAACGAGAACGGGGGAGTATATTGTTGGTTACCTTAGAACCTATTTGAGAAAAAAGACATTTTTTCACATTTGTAGGGATATGTATGTTGGAATCCGAAATAGACCTATTGATAATGAAACAACTTAAATTTTTTAGAACATCGGTTATCTGGTATTGGATCCCAGGTTATTAGTTCTAGTCCCGTTAGACGTGCAAAGCTTGATTGGAAAATTAAATTCACGAAAACCCATGCATTGAAAAGATAAAAATAAGATGTATCTGTAGCTAGCTTACCTAAAAAAGCCACCATGATTGTGGCTGGAATAAGTTCACCATGGTTTAAATGATAATTGTACCTATCTACGTTCACCTTTGCTTTGATGTTTTTTTTGCTAAATTTATTTTGGTAGTTCTTCATTTGTAAGCTGTGGAAAAATCTCATCAAAATAAAAAGGCTGATGAACATGCTAATATGGGTAAGAACGTATTGATAGTACAGATAATGCCTTTAATGCTTGATGTCTAATGAAATGACCAGTAGATTTCGTTTTCTCTGTCAAGCCCCAAGCAGAATATTTTGGTGAATATGCTTCCTATTTTAGTAGAATATCCTTCCTCCATCCTACGCTAATTGTTCCATTTGGTTTTTCAGAACGATCAAACTAATACATTATTTTAGTTCATTTTAAGAACTCAAATGGAGCTATTAATGTGGGATGAAGTGAGTATTTGTTTTTCTTTGAAGCAGGTATTATCAATTCAAGTACTACTTCAATTTTGTGAACATGAAGAGGAAATTTGTTATAAATACCCAAAAAATAAAGGTGAAAAATGAATCATGAATATTTTGCGTCTATGAGGTTTATTAATCAATGTGCCGTGATTAGATAATGCCCAGCTAGTCTCTCTGTATACTTGATTTGGGAACACATTAGAGTTTGTGCTCATAATTCCTTATTGCACAGTTCATTTTAACGTTGCATAATTCCATACTTGGGGCTTCACTGAAGCTTCATTGCTGCCCTGCTTGGTAAGCCTTTTACCAAACACAAGTTATCCAATACGGCGTTGGTGTTTTCCACCAACCTTGTTTTTTATCATATCTCTGTGCATTTGAGTAAAGCAGTTAATGTTCTATCTCATTTTATTTATTTAGCAGAGACAATGTATCTTTGTTTTCTAATTGTTCTAAACTTAGATGGTGTGCACCACACGTATAATGTATCCCTCTATCTCAATCTCAACCTCTGTCTCATATTATCTCTATCTCTCTATTAAGAGCCGTTAAAATTAATTATATGTCTGGTTCAGGTTGCTTACAAGAGAAAGAACCAACTGATTGAACTTTGGAAGAAGACCGAGATAGTTGCTGAAGATCGGTTGGGCACACAGCTAGACATATTTAAGCCAATCAAGTACTAGAACAAGGCAAAGTAATCTGTTATCCGGTTCTTATTTTGAGTTATATCCTAATCTTATATTTTCATCATGATAAACTGGCGTGTGTTAGCATGTAGGTGAAAATAGTCAAGAAGATAGTATTTCATTACAGAATATATTTGTTTATAGATACAAGTATGCATTTCTTATTAGGGAATACACAGAAGATACAAGTTTGTATTTTCACAGGGATAGGATGTAGTGACATATGGACGGTGGTGATGACAAGGAGAAGGGAGTCCAGGATTGCCAATGTGGCAAGGGAGGAGGTAGCCTTAATAGCCCCCGACAAACTCATGGTAGAGGTAGAACCATGAGTTTAGAGCGTAACTGTTAAAATCGCTCGATGGAGAGAGACTTAGTGAGGACGTTGGCCACTTGTTCAGCGGAGGGAGTATGCTGGATATCAAACTTGCTTGCTAAGACCTGCTCCCGAACATAGTGATGATCAAGTTTGATGTGCTTGGTTCGGGCGTGGAACACCCGGTTAGCTAAGAGAGAAATAGTGGACTTGTTGTCACACCATAGGATGGGGGTGGAGGGAAGGGTCACTCCAAGGAAGGTGAGGACCATGCGGGCCCAAATAATCTCAGTGGTTGTTTTAAAGAGAGCCCGATACTCGGCTTCTATAGAGGAGCAGGCCACCGTGTCTTGCTTTTTGGACTTCCAGAGAATGGGGTTGGGACCGAGGTAGAGGCAGTAGCCGGAAATTGACCGGTGATCAATGGGGTCACCTGCCCAATCGGAGTCAGAGAAGACGCAGAGGGCAGTCGAAAGAGGAGCCCATGAGTGAAGGTACCTTTGAGGTAGTGAAGGATTCTTTTAACAACCATATAGTGAGAGGTGGAGGGTTGTGCATATGTTGGCAAACAAAGTTGATGACATAGGCAAGGTCAGGGCGGGTGGAGGTGAGGTATTATAAGGCACCAACAATACTTTTGTAGTGAGAAGGGTCGGGAAAGGTGGACCGTGGGGATCAAGGGGAGGGCGTTTGTAGGTGGTAGGGGTCGGGGAAGCTTTACATTGGGACATAGAGGCACGAGCAAGGATATCAAGGGCATATTGGGGTTGGGAGAGGAAAATGTCATTGGGGGTACGGGTAACTTCAATGCCAAGGAAGTGATGGAGGTCGCCGAGGTCTTTAATGACAAAGGTGGAGCTTAGGGGGAAATGACTTGGTGGATGTGTGGGGGATGGTTACCGGTGATGAGGATGTCATCAACGTATAGGACAAGGATGGTGATGTGGGAGTCGTGGGAGTGAAGAAAGAGGCAGGTATTGACATGACAAGAGGTATAGCCATGGGAGAGAAGGTAGGTGGAAAGGCGAAGGTACAAAGCACGAGGGGCTTGTTTGAGGCCATAGAGGGCTTTGTGGAGACAACAAACATGGTTGGGCTATGTGACATCATGATAGCCGGGAGGTTGTTCCATGTAAAGTTCTTCGGAGATAGTGCCGTGAAGGAATGTATTGGAGACATCGAGTAATTTGATGAGTTAGAGCAGATGACGGCGAGGCTTAGAACAATCCAAACTGTGTAAGGTTTGACCACAGGGCTAAATGTCTCATTGTAGTCAAGGCCTTCCTCTTGATGGATCCCTTTGGAAACAAGGTGGGCCTTGTAGCGAGAGATGGTCCCTTTGGCATCACGCTTGACTTTGTAAGTCCAACGACAACCAATGACATTGTAGGAGGGCGAGGGAACCACTAAGCTCCAAGTACCTTGTTTGTGGAGGGCTTTAATCTCCTCATCCATAGCGGCACACCATTCAGGAATGGAGGAAGCAATTTTGAAGAGGGTTTGGTTTGAGGTGGAGAGAGAGTGGGGAGGGGAGGGGAGGTGGGTGTGTGGGGGAGAGGAGTGGGGTGGGGAGAGGGAGGGGAGAAGGAGGAGAGTTAAAATGGGAGGGGAGAGGGGGAGTGGTAGTTGTGGAGGTGGGTGGGGGGTAGGGGTAGGGAGGGGGGAGAGGGGGGAATGATGGAAATAGGAAGGGATAGTGTGGTGGGGGGGTTAGGGGTAGCGAGATGGTCATGACAAGGGAACTCATCTTCGCGGAAGCGGACGTGGCAGGAGGTGTAGACACGATGGGAGATGGGATCGAGGCAGGGATATCCTTTGGTGTTAGGGCAATAACTAAGAAAGATGCACGGGATGGCTTGGGGCGAGAGTTTATGGGAGGAGTAGGGGTGGGTCCAAGGGAAGCAACGACAACCGAAGGCTTTGAGGTGGGAGTAGTGGGGGGGGGGGGGGGTTGTGCAAGAGGAGTTGGTAGGGAGAGAGGTTTTGTAGGGAGGGAGAGGGTAGGCGGTTGATAAGATAGATGGTGGTGCAAGTAGCATCCACCCAATAGGAGAGAGGCATGTGGGCGTGGGAGAGGAGGGCAAGGGTGGTTTTGATGATGTGCCAATGTTTTCTTCCGGCAACACTATTTTGTTCAGGGGTATGAGGGCAAGAGGTTTGGTGGGAGATGCCATGAGAGGAGAGATAGGAAGAGAGGTGGTGGTTGAGGTATTCACCGCCATTGTCGGTGCGGAGGGTGGTGAGGGTGTGGTAGAGGGTTCGTTCAGCCATGACATAGAATAGGCGGAAGCATTCGGTTACATCGGATTTAAGTTTGAAGGGGGTAAAGCCAGGTGTAACGGGAGAAGTCATCGACGAAGATCACATAATAGCGAAAGCCAAGAAAGGAGGTGACTGGAGAGGGACCCCAAACATCAGAGTGGACGAGCTTAAAAGGGTGTGAGGAGCACTTCGGGGAGGGTGAGAAGGGGAGTTTGTGCACTTTGCTAGTGAGACAACTATTACAATATAAGGATAACATTTTTTGGATTGGAGGCGACAAAGTAGAAGCAACAAAACTAAACATAGTAGACGATGGTTGGCCGAGCTAATGATGCTAAAGGCGGGAGGAGGCAGAGACCAGTAGGGCGGTTGGAGACACAGTAAGGGCAGAGGACACCGGATAGACACCATGTCGGCATGGTCCTCGAAAGAATATGTGCCGAGAGCTAGTGTCCTGGATTGTAACATGAGAGGCATCAAGGTTAGTGAACAATTATTATCAAGAGCGAGTTTATGAACGAAAAGGACATTATGAGAGATAGAGGGAGTATGTAAGACATTGCAAAGAGAAATGGTAGAGGGGCCAAGATGGAGGGTGGTGTGACCCATGGATGAGACGCGTAAAGCCGCCCCGTTCCTGACGTTAATGTGGTCAGACGTCGAGTGAGGCACATGGAAGGAGAGGTTACTGCGATCCTCTATCACATGGTCGGAGGCACCATTATCAAGAAGCCATTCCGTGGGAGTTGCTGAGGAGGAGGCACCAGCAGAGAGGGCAAGAGCGCCAGAGGATGAGCCCCAGGGATGGAATAGCGCTCCCAACACGTTTTGGCAGAGTGGTTGGTCCCGCTGCAAATTTGGCAAGGGGGCCGGGGACCACGACTGCGAGGGCTAGAGCGCCAATGGCCATGAGGAGGGCCACCGCGTGGGCCGGGTGCCCCACGGCCAGCAAGGGTGGGGAGGAGCCCCCGGGCAGCCTCTCCCCCATATGGGGCAGGAAGTGCAAGGGTCGGGCCCCCGGCAAGGGGGGTAGTAGCGAGGCTGCCATGGGGAGCCATTGGGAGGCCATAGGGGGAGGCGGGAGGCAGCCCATAGGGGCTGGGGGCTGTGGGGGGAAGTGCCGGAGGGAGGGGCCCATATCTAGCCGGAAGAGATGGATGCCATGAGGGGAGGGTAGTGAGGGCTGTCGCCGGGGGTAGGCCTACTATGGGGGTGGTAGGGGTGCAAGAGAGAGTGGCTTCTTCGGCAAGGAGAAGCGTCCAAAGTTCCGGAAGAGGGATGGTAACGCCGTGAGCAAGGAGGGTGGTGGAGAAGACAAAGTACATGTCGGAGAGACCATTTAATGTCTTGTGAAAGAGGTCAAGGTCCGAGATGGGAGCCCCTACTGTGGTGAGTTGATCCGCATAGGCTTTTAGGCCGTCGAGATATGCGGCAAGACGTATGTGGCAAGACGTTCTTTCACATTGAGGATGTGAGCCAGGGACGTAGAGAGGAAGCGATCTTCAGCTGCGGTCCAAAGGGCAGCGGCGGACTCAAGGCCTATGAAGTAGCCGAGCAAGGAAGGGGAGATGGTGGCACGAGCTGCAGTGAGAAGTACTCAATCAATGCAGTGCCATTGGGCGGCAGTAGGGCAGGTAGTAAGGTCGCCGGTAGCTAGGCATGGGGTAGAGCTATCAAGGAACCCCATAACACCATAACCCTCAAGGAGGTCGCGGACTTGAATCCGCCAAATGAGGAAGGTGTTGGAGTCACAATGTACGGTGACAAGTTGAGGGAAATGAGAGTTGAGGAAGCGAACCACTACTGGCACAGGAGCGAAGAGGTCATCGAGTGTCGTAGAGGAGGGTGGGGAAGAGGGAGAGCCCCAGGTTAGACCGTACATGGCCATAGAGTGGTTAGGAGAGGCCATAAAGAGGGACCAAGAGAGGCTGTGCAGAGGGGGAGAGGGCAGATCTGAGCGGCTGGTGAAAAGGGAAGCGTGCTGGAATGGTGCTGGGCGGGAAGGGCAGATCTGGGCCGGGGCCGGGACGGTGCTGTGCTGGTGAAGGAGCGGATCTGGACTGGGGCTGGCAGTAAAGGGAAGGCCGGTGACGGGGAGAGCACAGGATAGGGGGAAGGTGGTTGGCCGGCGAGGGGGACAGCTAGCGAATGGATAAGGGCATTGGTCTTGAGGGAGGGCGCCGGAGAGTTCGCTGGACGGGAGAGCTTGCCGGCAAACGGTTGCTGGAAAACGAAAAAGGGAACAGGCCCTTAGGCAGAAGGGTCTGATACCATGAAAATAGTCAAGAAGATGGTATTTCATTACATAATACAAGTGTTTATAGATACAGGCATATATTTCTTATTGGGGAATACACAGAGGATACAAGTATATATATCCACAGAGAGAGGATGTAGTGACACATGGACGGTGGTGATGGCTAGGGGAGAGAAGCCCAGGATTGTTAATGTGACAAGGGAGGAGGTAGCCTTAATAGTAGGACTGTTTCTGGTCGCCCTTGACTGCCAAACTAATATTTCAGGTTTTTAAAAGGCATTGTTTTTTTCTTAAACAATTCTATTTTTATTTTTCCTTCTTGATTGAGTTTCTTACTACTTATTTGTTCTTCCTTAAAGAGTTTTGCAATGTTCAACAAGAAACAAGAACAGAGATAACTAAACATCCCCTGCTTCCCGTTCTCGTTGTATTTTCAGAGGTATCTATGAGATTATCTTGAGCTTTTATTATATGCTGATGCCATGACATGCATACAAAACGTACAGATGACTACATTGTATTTAACTCTTATCTCTTATTACATTATTTTGAATTGCAGACGTGAGAAAAACTTGCATCACAAATACTTATTCTTTATGTAAGTCAACTCCAAACATGGAATACTTACCTCTCCAACCAACCCAGTTGAAAAAGTTTGTTAGGTAGATTTATGTAGATTTATCGACTGCATATAGCTAAAGCGAAAGCGGCCATATATTTCTGGGTACGAAAAACTGCAATACTCTACCACCTGTTCCTCTCTCTTCCGCGGGAAAACCAACAGTACAAAACTGCAGGCACAATTCAGGTTTAAAGAAGATATCACCCCTGTGAGGTATAAGTTGTGTTCAGTAGAATTTCTAGTTCTGTATTTCCTTTTATTAAAGAAAACAGGGAATGGGTCTGTCATGGCTGGCGAAATCTTGCTGGGTTTTCCTTTTGTTCCTCAGTGCTGAAGCTTTTGTGACCGTTGATGTTCATGCCACCAAGATTCTCATCGGCTCCAGCCACTGGTACTTGGATGTCAGGTAGATCATAGATGAAAAAGACCTTTCACTGAATCAATTTATTGGTTTATTAGTCGGATGTGTTTTGATTGTGATCTGGGTGGTTTGGATGAAATATCAGGACGGTGGAGGAGTTAAACAAGGGGCATGTGGAAGGGGCTTTCAATATTCCTTGCATGTCCTCCACCGCTGAAGGTGGTCCATTCCTTCCCCAGTTCTCATTTTTGTGATTTTCTGTTTTCTGCTTCTTTTGCTACAAATAAGCTGACAACAGTTTTTGTTTAGGGTGAGTGCAAAACCCACAGTTTGAGGAGAAAGTTTCAGCGGTTTGCAGTAAGGATGATCATCTTGTCGTGGTAATTATCCTCTTATTTCTTCCAAATCTTGCTTAATGATGTTTAATATTCTCAGTTTGGCTGTGATATTCTTACTTTAATGGGATTTTAATTCTAACCACAAAATTTGTATATATGATTGCAAAATCTAGCACAAATTGGAAGAGAGATCTGAATCACACGGCCGTCTTGCCTTAGCTGGTATTTTTTGTTTATTTATTGCATATATTTCATTGGTAAGTGCCATTAGAAGGCTGCGGATCAGCGGAAATGACCTTGGGTGACGAGAAGGCTGCAAATGTGTTCCATGTGATGCCTCATGCTGCTGGGCATCCGGTGAAGGCAAAGGACATTGAGGAGGCATAGCAAGGGGAATTTGGGCAGGGCAACATTAAGGTGAAGGAGTGACTTGGGAATTTCCTGAGAAAGAATTTTCACATTAGTAGCTCATCAGAAGAGTTATCTAGTCGGTAGTAAATGACTTTGTATTGAGGAATTGCCCGCATGTGTTTCAAAGGTAAGAGCTCTTTATATAGAGCGTATCAGTTACAACCATGTGAGAGGCATTAGCTTACATAGTCACAAATTAGAGAGATATTTGGAAGCTTGCAAGGAGATTGAGCGTGTTTAGGCAAATTTGTTGTTGCACGTGGAATTATGGACGAAGCTTATGATTAATATTGTTTGTTAGGCTTCTTGTAGCATGTTGTATGTGTGAAGCTATGCATTTGAGGTTTTCAAGCATTCTAAATGTTTGGTGAGATTATAGTCATATCTAAACCATTTTGCAAAGATTATTTGGAGTCATATTTATTTTTCAGCTTTGTTTGTTAACAAGTTTAAATTAGTTGTCAAATGAATATCATTAAAAAAAATTATTATCAGTAGCGGTGGTTGTACCTATCATTGAAAATATAACAGACATTTTAAAAAATGATGCAGGGTTTACCACACCAAATTTTAGCCGGCCCACCCCCTTGAGTAGCCCACCCCAAACTAATACAAGATATAAGCCGCACACCCCACTCCCCATTTCATTGTCCCCCCTCACCTGCCCGACAGAAAGAGGAGTGCCCACCCTGTAACGACCCTCATCTTTAAACCGGGTTTTGATTTTCTTTAATTATGGGTTATCGTGAGATTAACGCGTTTTCTGATCTTATTCAGTGATTTCGTAAAATAAATAGTATTTGTGAAGGTTTTAACTAAAATTAACATCAACATTAGTGGTTTTAAGTGATTTTAGACCAAATGTGAATTTTTGGGATTTTTTGGAATTTTTACTATTTTCCCAAAAATTAGGATTTTGGCGGGACCCCCGTGGGCCCCCCCGTGGGTCATACAAAAAATTTTAGAATTTTATTAGGCTTAATCAGTGTTTAAATTTGTAAAATACCCACTTTTAGCCTACTTTTCCTATTTACACCCCAAAACTTACCTATGCATACCCCAACCCTTACTATAAAAGGGCAAACCTGAGCCATTTCCATTTTTGGGAATAGGCTAAGGAAAGAGGGCTGGCCTAATCCCCACTTAGGCCCGAATTAAAAGCCGATTAAGGTAAGCTTACTCTAATTAAGCACTAATCCTTGACTTTCTTCTTAATTTCTTCCAAATCTACCATTTTCCCCTTGATTCAATTCGTTTTTTACCATCAAAAGTTACTGATTTGTGTTTTACTACAAACCCTAACATTTAAGATTTGATTTTTACTACCAATAAGCCCTAGATCTAAGATTTAATTAGGGATTTCTTGAGTAAATCGATTTCTATTAGAGTTTAATTCAAACTCATTGTGTTTTCAAGGATTTTAAGAAGGGTGACTCTTTAATCCGAGCTTAATCAAGTGCTGAGGTAATGGGTCTTCGAAATCTCTGTTTATACATGGTAAAACTCTTCATTTTTGGCTTATTTCGAAATGGGTTGCTTGATTTGGTGTGTTAATGGTAAGATTAGAAAATGGAATTATTTAATCACGATTACTTAGGGTTTTACATTATTATGGTTTGGTTTGATGTTCTGGAAGTCAAGGAGGACTTTTGATGATGATTAGGGTGTTAGATGTGGATTTGAAGTGTTATCTATGGTGTTTCGGTTTGGATTTGCGAAAGGAAGACGATGATTGTTCTGCCGTGTTGGCGATCGGTCAGCCCTGAAGGGCGATCGATCGGCTGAACTGTAAATTTTAAAATTTTGAGTGTAACCGATCAAACGGCCTGAAGGGCGATCAATCGGCTACATAGGAGATTGTATGTTGTGCATATGATGCCTATTTTGATGATTCCACTTTAGCTTGCCAATTTTATATGAATGTGGAGTGTTTTAAGCTATGTTAGGCTACTGGAAATGCATGCTATTGAGTTTATGGAGTTGAGACATATGCTTAGAGATGGTGGAATGACTTATGTTTTGTAGCATGATGTTGGAATCGTTATCTTGAAATTATGAATGGTTGTTCCCCTTTGGTTAGGCATATTTTCAGTAGGACTACAATCATTGCTGGACTGATTTGTCATGATAGATTGTGGTTAGTGGTGTGTGGATGTTGGTGAATGTCATGACTCAATGATGAAATGAGTGATGTTATATGTGTTTAGCCTTTGTGGTTGAGTTTTGAATCTAGCTATGATTTCAACGATTCTTCTTCTATGATTTCCGCTGAAATTCATGTTTGGATAGAAATTCACATGTGTAATGTGGTAGTGAGTTGATTTTCAAGCATGTTGATATGCATTATATGAAATGCTTCTACTAGTTGTACACACACATGTGGGGGTTAAATGATGATGTTGAAGCTTGATATTGTGATTATGAATGATGCATTAGGGGTTGATGAGAGCACTTATCATGGATTATGATTCATGTATGCTTTGCCCACATATGTACCATGCTGCATGCATCATGAAAATGGATTTCCAATTGAGGCTTCATCATGATTAATCGAATTTGACCGATTGGATGCAATGTGATGGAATTGTGTGCCGGATTGATCAGTCGTGGATTAATCGCAAGTTGATTGGTCCGAAAGGACATATTTTGATTTGAAATTCCTGTGTGGAACGATTTGAAGTTCCTGTGTGGAACGAGTGCACTCCCCGGGTTGAGTCTAATTAAATGGAATAATGTGGGGACGAGTTGTGTACTTGTCTTGCGGATTGTGAGAATGTTATTATGTGTGTCATCTGGACCCTGAGAATCCAGTGTGGTATGCCGTGTGCACCCCGCTACCACGTGTTCTAGGGTTCTTTGTGTGAGAACTCAGGCTCTTCCCTCCGCAGGAGATGTCCCTGGGCGAACACCCCTGCTCTAGATTCTCTGTGAGAGAATGGGACATCCTTGGCCAGGATCGTCCAGGGCGAGCAGTATTAGGGATTGACAACCCCGATCTTTCTTTAATTCTTGTGTAGAATTTTGGACCATGACACGCCTTCGTGGCCTTGTCTATGCTCCCGTCTGTGTGACGTTAATGTGTGATTACTCCTTGATGGAGTTTGATGTTGATGTTATGCATGTGGGAATATGTATGTTAGAGATACATCAATGCAGGTTGATGTTATGCATGTTGGAATATGTATGTTAGAGATACATCCATGCAAGTTGATGTTGATGTTATGTATGTGGGAATATGTATGTTAGAGATACATCCATGCAGGTTGATGTTGATGTTATGCATGTTGGAATATGTATGTTAGAGATACATCCATGCAGGTTGATGTTGATGTTATGCATGTGGAATATGTATGTTAGAGATACATCCATGCAGGTTGATTATGCACTATGATGCAGTGTTAGGAGATATGTATGTGTGATCAGAAAATGATGCACTATGTAATTCGTTGATTTGAATGATTATATCGCTATGCTATCGTATTTTTCGATGTTGTTAGTGATATTAAAACCATTGCTGAGTTTGTTAAACTCACCCCTCTTTGGTGTTTTGATTTGGGGCTGCGTGGTGCGACACGCGGTGACGAGATCGCCTCTTCGAGGAAAGGTCGGAGGTGGCTTGGATATGATCGTGGAGTTCTTTGTGTGGTTTATTTTCCTTAGTTATGCTGTTGTTCAGGACCTTTGTGTAGGGTTCTTGTTTTGGATTCATGTCTCATTTTACCGTTGTGATGCTTATGACTTATTTTGAGCCGGTGTGGGCTTTACTTAACTAAGCTTGTGGGTTTGAGATTGTTATTTACTTTGTGATAAGCAACACATTTTCCTTCCCTTTTGTTTACTCTTGCTCAAAGGATTGTGCGCACTCCGTGTTTCTGTTAATCGCCCGTGGTTAGGGTTAAGTCTTCCGCTAGATCATTTCTCAATTTTCACTTCGTTGCCTCCGCGCGCTTGACTGGCCCCTGGACCGGGTTTGGCTTGGGTCGGGCTTCGCCGGGGCGTGACACACCCCATCCCAGAGATGCCTCTCCATCTCCTTTGCCCCTAACACCCACCTCCACCACCGAACTTTCACCACCGAGCCCCTCTGGTTAGTCGTTTCTTTCTTCCTTGAAGCTTCTCCGGTCAAGCCCTAAATTGTTATAGACCAACGCGGTGTGCCTTAAATCATTGGAGGCAAAGTTGATCATTGATGAGGAGTGTTGTGGTCACCTGCAGCCGCCAATCTAACCTTCCACAACTCGGTACCTCTATTCTGCTCTCTCTTGCTCTCTTTTCTATCCTGTGTTTGCCTCAGATTTGGCCGGTGGATGGCTGGTCGAGCCAACCCCTCCTGCCAAATGTTCCATTTTCTCTCTCTCTGGAGTCTATAATCTGATTCCAGTGAAAAGGTTTCACATTGTAATATTATTCTACAGAAGGTTGGTCGGTTCTTCTTCAAATTATTTGTTACTACATAGCAGAAAATTAGGGTTTCTGATGTTTATGTTGATTTCCTGATCAAGAATGGTGATAACGGTGCCATTGCTTTTAAATTTCCTTCAAATTGATTGATGATATTTTTTTTCTCTGAGCTGGGCCTCTAGCTGAAAATTATAATTGAATTAGGCAAATTTGCAATTAATCAACACAAGTTTAGTAGTCCCAAAAAATCAAAAGTTTAGAAAAATTTAAGCATGATTTCCATCTTTATTGGGTTTTTTTTTCTTCTCACGAAGCGTGCAATCCCATTCTGTAAGGATCAGTGGTGAATAAAAAATAGTTGAACGGTATTTTCTCTATTTGTAAATGTTCCAACATTTGGATTGTGCAATTTTAGACTTCCTTGCTTAACTTGAGATGGTACAATTGATGATTCACTAAGTGGAACAAATTGGTGGGCTGACAAGGATCCCACATCCGAACTTAGCAGTGATAACAATTCAAATAACTTCAAACTCTCCAGTGACTTGCATTGATTCTACATCCGAACTTAGCGGTGATAACAATTCAAATAACTTCAAACTCTCCAATGACTTGCATTACTCGTTAAGCTTAAGTATTTGGAGAAGTATTTTTTTTTATAATTAAGAGTACTTTAATCTTCATTGCTGATGTTTACATTGTGTTATAGTTTTGTCTTCTGTTAAATTTAAAAATATGCAATCTTAATGTTTAAAAATACCATTGAGATATAGTTTTTATGCTCATGCAATGACATGCTAATAGGAGCTCACATTTACACATTGACCCGAGTCTTGGAACCCACAAAAATATGAGAACAAATGAATGGATGAGATTTACTGAAACTTTTTATGAGAGAACATTGCACTCTCATAATAAAAAAATATTTTGATAACTAAGGTAAATTTGCAATATTGTGACTGAAATTCATTTATTTATTTGTTCTAATGATTTTCACGATTTGCATTTCAATTTTTGCTACTTTATCCTCCAACAATTAAAATTTTTGGTTGCTTATAAATTACGGTTTTATTCTCAACTGCTTATAAATTCTCACAGTTAGTTTAAATCACTGTGACTGCTCTTCTCAGTTGCTAATTGTAGAAATGTTATATAATAAGTAGGCATTCTCAAGATGAAGAGGAAGCGATAAACGGCTTCATATAGGAGATCAAAAAGCATTGCCAATGAAGTTATAAAGATAAATTTATGGAGATCAATGGAAGGAGTCATTGATGAAGAACTTGACCAAATAGGAGAAATAAATGTACAAGAATGTGGGGAAAATGCTGAACAATTTTGGGAGGACCATTTGACTTAAGTGTGTTAGAGAGAATCAGTGAACTATGTCATTGCAGCAGGGAATGCAAAAGTGGAAGTGAATGCAAGGAGAAAGGCAAGAGTAACCTTTAGGCTTTAAGTCACAAACAAAAGGGAAGGGAAAAACAAAGAGATAGGGTAAATGTGATATGTAATTGTGCTTTGAACTGTACTATTTTTGAAGCAGTTACATTTTTTGAGCAGCAGGGAAGGGAAAGTTTTAACCACTAATATGTAGTTTCTTTCTTGTACACTAATATGTAACCACATTAGTTCAATTTTTTTAGCAGTGAAATATAACAATCATGTCCTTCTTTTGAGCAGTAAACTATCAGTTTATGTTGAACGATGTTATGGTTCTTTATGTAGTGTTGTCTTTAATCATATGTGACAATGTCTTGTGAATGTAATTTTCATCATGGATGGTCTATGTCTTTAGCAGCAGGTCTACTATTTCTCATAGGGGATGATCATGTGTTTTGCATAAAAGTAGGTTCAAATCCGTAAGTAGTAGGTGTATTATTTTTTGTCATAACCCTAGACAAAAATTATATGAAATTTCAAAAACTTAATCAGGTATACCAAAAAGCAGGTTCAACAAATCTGTAAGTTTTTTATTCACATAATAAAGAAGGCTCAAAATTAGGGCAAAAAGAAGGTTCAACAAATCCATAATTTTCCAACAATTTGAGTTCAAGTCAATTTTATACATACAGTGGATATCACCCATTTTACAATTAACATTGTGTCGGTGGATAATCACCACCTAAATCGAAGTTCATATCATAGTTGGTGGACGTCCATTGGCATATTTTACTATTTCTCATGGGGGATGATCACAAGTCTATTTTTTACTTATGGTGGATATCCCCTGTTTCAAAATTGGATGTGTGTCGGTCAAGAACCACCATAATATTGGAAATTGATATCACAATAGTGTTTAAACTGTCAGTGGATGTATATCATCATATTATACTATTTCTCACGGGGGATGATCACAAGTCAATTTTACACTTACAGTGGATATCACCCGTTTTACAATTAAAATTGTGTCGGTGGATAAACACCGTCTAAATCAAAGTTGATATCACAGTTAGTTTTTATATTGACGGTAGATATCCACCAACGTATTATTAACAGATACAATAGATATCCACCGGCAAGGTGGGTAAATTTTGTCAACTATTAACCACTGACACTAAAATCATGGCTTATAGTCATCCTACTTTATGTGATACATATTATAGCAAATACACAATCATAATCACAGTCAACCTAAGAAATTAAAAACATTAAAAAAGTAACAAAATGTGTCATATTCATTCATATTGACCCTCTTAATTGTCCCATGTACAATATTGTCTTCAACAAAAAAAAGTAAAGTAACAAGTTTGTAATATTTGATTGCAATAGTTGCATGACTTCCCCCTTTTTTTGGCCTCTTTAGCTTCAACTTGGCTATAGTGGACTTTCGTATGTTGTTTTGACTCCTTAGATCAGCCTCAACATATTCAAATCCAAAAGGGTCCCTCCTTGAGGATGCTCCACGTTTATCTTATTTTTTTAATACACCCTTAGGCCTTCCACGCTTCCTGGATAACAACGGTGGATCATTTGACGACATTGAATGTGTCACATATTGTTCAAACTAATAAAAAAATTGAACATATTCTTCTTAGAAGCTATTATCAAACATATGCATTTTGTCAAACATGGTATGCAATACATAGTATACATCTTACTAATAATTAAACAAAAGGAATGCAAAAAAAAGTGAATATAAAAAACATCTTTTTCTTACACAATGGTAGTAAGGTGATAGGAATGCACCTTTGTCTCACTATCTTGTGAGGGTATTGGTCCATTAGGAAAAAAACCATATTCTTCTAACTTTTCAATTGATAGTGTGTCAAATGCATACATATTAGATAGAAAATGACTTCCCACTAACTCTTCATTGAAGAGGAGATTCACTAAGAAGAAGATCAATGTCCGACAAGGTCGCCGGTGAGAACTCCGACAAGAGGGTACCAAAAATGAAAAAACTTTAAGAAAAGGAAGAAGAGAGGTAGGGGGAAATGAGGAATGGACGGTGGCCACCCTCGTGGATGGTGGCCACAGGCGACGGTTTTGGCAAGGGTTCTGGGTAGAGCTCCGGCGAGGTAGAGAGTTCAAGTGGGTTGTATTCTCATGGGGTGAGTAAGTCTATTGGGTGAGGGTGGGTAGTCTATTAGAGGGGTGAGTGTCTCAAGAGTTGTATTAGAAATAAAAGAAGAATTTTAAGTTGCTGACATAAGCAAAATGGGTTGGGCTGGATATTGCTTGGGGTGGGAAACTTGGGACCCTTTAAAAAAAAGCATCAGCAATGGTTACAACTGCCATTGAAAGAGGATACAACTGTTTATGTAAAGATTTTCAACGATGGCCATACAGCCATTGCTATATCAAAACCTTTTGTGATGGTTAAATCTATAGCCTTCAGTGACACTCTCTTTAACCCTCAATGTATATTTACTTTTTTCGGTTGTTTAGCATCGCAAAAATCTTATATCACCGATGCTAATGATTCAATGGAGGCGAAGGCATAAGTTTTTTTGTGACAGCTATAACCGTCACTGAAAGACCATAGGGTCATTGTTGAAAGTATTAGCGATAGGATTTAGTGACGGTAGCTTGCTCATCGCTATTACTTTTAGCGACTTTAGCGATGGCTCTAGGTATCAACAACCAACAACAACAACTTACATCTTTCGTTGTACCCTTATTTTTGTAGTGAGGGGAGGAGAGAGTTATGTGAAGGGGGAGAAGACATGCATTTTCACCAAGCTAGGATAAACTTTTGAAGATCCATGACTGTATTTTGATTGTATGCCTCTCTCGCATTTCTTTCCTTGGCGGATATAAGTTGCTAGTCTCCATCTAATCTCCTTGTTAAATCGTTCATTGTTGGACCATGGTATGGGCTCGGGCCCACATGGTCTACCTTTGTTTATTGTTTGGATGAGCTGGTATAGGCCACAGGGTCCAAGGACAGTGGGGCCAGTTACATCAACCCCACAGGAACTATCGTAATATACACGCACACTAGGGATGTCACTAGAGTGTGCATATTTGCTTTGTAGGGCTAGTCGATCCTAGAATACATGTCCATAGTCGGATTCATAGTTAGTGAGGTGGGGTCAACCCTGTCGCCAGCATAGTCGCATGCAGGGGCTTAGGCCTATATGGTCTTGAAGAGACAAAGCCCACTCCCATTGTATTAGATCCTCTAGTCAATCCATGCATAACTGAAATTGTAAACCCAATGATGTCACCCCCACCCCCCTTCTTCTCCCTCCATATCTCTTGGTGTGTTGACAAAGGAAAGAAGAGACAAGGGCTCGCTGCCCTCATCTCTCATCTCCTTCATCAGTTTCTTTTGCAAGGAGATTGCCTTGAGATTCATTCCAACATCTAGATCCACAAGCGGATTCGAGAGGATTCAAGAGAAGGGCTCAAGGGCACTACATCAAGAAATTTACACTCAATTTCAAGAGATTTTAAAGAATCTATACATAGACAAATTATTGATTGCCTCATGTATGAGTTTATTGTTTATGAATCTTTAAAATTTTATTGCATATGTAGGTATTTATGTAAAGACATTTTTTTGTGTGCCACCCTGGGGCTCGTGCCCTACTCATGCTTTGGTTGTGCTGCTGTTCATTCCTGATAGTTTTGGGTCCTTTTTTCTTGTGTTCATGTGATTCCTTGTGTTCTTCGCCAAGCCAATCATTTTTACAAATTGCTTGTAACAATGGATAATCACCCACTAGCACATGCTCAAGTGTTGGCTACTCTAAGAGACTTTCCATCTTCTACACTACACCAGTGTGATCTAATCCTCCTTTCACATATGATTATCTCTTCTGTATTTATTATGATCTTGGTTCCTTTCCTCAATATGCAAGAGTAATTCCAAAGGGCTACCGAGTGCCCGGAGTTTAGGCTCTACTTTGCTGTTCTATTGTGCATAATGGAGAAACTTTATGAGAAGATGGTATGCCTCTTCATTCCCCAAACTTCTATTATTTGCTTTTAGTATCTAGCAGACATTCTTGAAGTAGTCAGAGAGAGACGTTGGGCACTTTTTGTGGTGGAAGTCAATAATCTTACTGAAGCGTTGGCGGCTTTAGTTCTACTGTGTTGCACTCTCACCGGAATGGGTGAGAGTGTCAATAACAGTGCCCACATCGGATCAGGTAGTGGCCAGGGCTCCCCCATTGACCCAAAATGCAACCCGAGTTTCCGATGTAGCTGTGTTGCTTCCAATCATGATTTGGGTTTAAGGTCAGGCAACTGGGCAAGCTTTCGATGTTGCTGTGTTAAACCCGGATCGCCCTCCTCTTCTACAGGTGACCAGAGACTCCTCTCTTTAGGTGAACGTGGAGCCCTAATGTCCCCACTCCTCTTCCGCAAGTGACTAGAGACTCCTAATCGCCAAATGACTCATCTTCCTCAAGTGACCGCAGAGCCCTAATCACCCCACAACTCCTATTCCTTAGGTGACTGTGGAGCCGATCTTCCTCTTCTTTTCAAAATCCACAGCCTAAACCGCCGGTGCTCGCTGGACTCCTCCTCTTCCTTAGGTGACCAGAGACATAGATCCGAAACCGACGTCCGGATTCCTCCTCTTCCTCAGGTAACATCTTCATCCCCGGGAACCCTAATCACCTTGCGTAGGAGACGATCCTTCTTTTCAAAATCCGCAGACCTGATCGCCCCCAAAATCCTTCGACCGGTGGCGTAATCGCCTATCCTCGCCTTGCGTAGGTAGAGATCTGGGTACTATCCCTCCACATTGACATCCTTTTTTACAGCATCAGCTACCCTAATCATCCTCCAAATCCCCCATTTACAGCGTGCTAATCACCGGAGCTTGCTTTGTGTAAGAGATGGAGATGCTGCCTGAAAAGTGAACTATTAAATGCACTAAATCAGATATCTTTTAGCTAAGAACTTCTATTTCTTATAAATTGGGATGAGTTGTGTTTGTGGAAGTAAATTATAGATGACTCCTATCTTATTTCTTTCTTTCTGTTAATCTTAAGCTTCATCATGTATATGGGGTTTATTTCTTCTCTGCATGTATGTTAATTGTAGTCTTATATAGGGTTTACATCGCAAAGAAGCATACAATTTGTTTTGCCTTTATTCTATATAAAGTTGTCATTTTTATTGGGCTTTTATCTGCAGGTTTTTAGTTGTTAGTTGTAAATAAGACTAGGAAAAAATGTTCTTTCTTGGTTGTAGATATCTTTTAGATAAGAATGTTCTTGTTTGTTATTTTTGAATTTATTCAATAAAACCAAGAAAGTTTTCCTTGCATGCTCATGATGCTTTGTATAAAATCGGCCGATGGTGGTGTTGTGGTTTCTCTACTTACGACATGCTACTTATTTTGATATATTCTTATTATGATGATTTAGACACAATTGTTTTTCAATGTGTACTCAATGGACATAATTTTTTCATATTTTTTTGCTAAAATTTTGAAGAAATTCTATTTCTTACTGTTTGGGATGAGTGATGTGTTTGTGGAAGTAAATTATAGATGACTGTGTCTTAAGTTTTTCTTTTTATTAATCTTAAGCTTCAAGTATACAACAAGTAGAGAAAAGATTGGTTCACATCTTTGTTAAGAAAGAACTAAGAATATCATGGAAATATGATACAATTTGAATTTTCTCACCTCCGGCATGTAAATTTAGCTTCATGATCTTAAAGGGATTGAGGAGCTGGTAATCATTAAGTATGTGTAAGGATTTTCTTGTCCTATTGATTTTGGTCAAAAAGGGAATGCCATGTTAGTTTTGTTCATAGTTTCTCTGACTTCTATTTTTATTGTCTTATTCATTGCCTACACAGTATCGGCTTTGGCTCGATATCATCCTGACATTGCCTTAGGTTTGTATAAATAAATGATGAAGCATGTCGTTTAAAGCTATAGTATTTTATTAAACACTAGTAAAAGGTCTTAGTTTCAAACTTCAAAATATTCCCTTCTCATCTTTATAATCTTTTTATGGACTCATGTGTAGGGCAATGGCAAGGGAGGGGTCAAGTGTTCCAAGTGATGTGCATAATGAAGGCGATGGGCACAATGACATACAAATAGGGAACCAAGTAAATTCTGCTTGTTGGAAATTAGATTTTCATGAAGTAGAAAAAAGAGTACCAAAAATTGGAATGGAGTTTGAAACAAAGGAGATGGCTTACAAATTCTACAATGATTATAGTGCAAAAATTGGCTTTAGCATTCGCAGAGGATGGAAATGGAAAAAAGATGGTATAATTAGGATGCGAAGCTTTTGTTGTTCAAAAGAAGGTAAAAGAGTTAGAGATAAAAGAAATAGAGTGGTGAAGAATCCTCATCTAGAAAGAAGAATCGGTTGTTTAGCTCTGATGGTTATCAAGCTTGTAGGTCACATGTATGAAATCGTAGAATTTGAGCCAAGTCATAATCACATAGTTGTGACCCCAACAAAGGTTCCATTCTTGAAATCCCATAGATGCATGAGTATATCTCAATCTGTGTTGGCTGATTCAGCAGCAAATGTAGGTATTCCACCAAAAGATTCCATAGCTTTGCAAGCCAATCAAGTTGTGGGCTAACAAAATGTAGGGTTTCTTGCCTTGCATCTGAAAAACTATTTGCGTACTAAGTATCAAAAGGTGATGGAAAAAGGAGAAATAGCGGCTTTGTTAGAATAATTCAAAAGAAAACCAAAGGATAATCCATCTTTCTTCTACTCAATGTAGTTGGATGAAGATAGTCTAATAACTAATATCTTTTGGGCAATTGCGAGGATGATAGTAGACTATGAGTATTTTGGAGATGTGGTCTGCCTTGATACCAAATATAACTAATAACATAAATTGGCATGTGCATTGTTCACTGGTGTAAATCACCATCGACAAAATACCATATTTGGGGCCGCCTTTCTATAGATGAGACTGCATATTCTTTTATTTGGTTACTTGAGACTTTTCTTGTGGCAATATATGGTAAGATACCTATTACTATCATTACATACTAATGTGCAGCAATGGCTAAAGCTATTCAAGTTGTTATGCTCAAAACTCATCATCGCTTATGTATATGGCATATTTATCAAAATGCAGCTAAACATCTCAGCTATGTCTTTGAAAAGTTTCAATCATTTGCAAGAGATCTAAAGTAATGTATATTTGAGTATGAAACAAAGGAGGAGTTCTTAGAAAGATGGAATATGATGATTCAAAAATATACACTTCAAAAACATCCTTGGTTGCATCAGTTGTTTGGTGAAAGAGATAAGTGGGCTATGGCATATGGACGTCATCATTTTTGTGCGGGAATGAAGTCCACACAGTGCAATGAATCTATAAACAATATATTGAGGTGATATGTAACTTCTAAAATAAACCCCATTGAATTTCTTCGTCATTTTGATAGATTAATAGATTATCAACAATTTCAAAAGTTACAAGTCAATTTTAAAATGTTGGATAGAACTACTAGATTACTCATATTTTCTAAAATGTTAGCACAAGTGGAAAAAATATACACCCCATCATCTTTTGAAATATTTCAAATTGAGTATCAAGATCACTTGAACTATGAAATTCATGGGTATATAGAGAAATGAACAACAATGGAGTTCAAAGTTGTAGGAAAACATAGTCAACACAATGTCACTTTTGATTTATAAGATCAAATGATTGTTTGTAGTTGTAAGAAGTTTGAATTTTCAGGAATACTATGCAGTCATTCATTAAAAGTGTTTGATAATAGATATGTGAAGATGCTCCCTCCTCAATACATAATCAAACGGTGGACAAGAAATGCAAAAGTTCAGGTCATAACAAATTCCACTTCAACAACTAGTGACATTGACCCACATAAGGATATGGGAATACACTTCATGGAGTTGTCACGTATTTTGATTGTCGTAGCAGCACATGGTGTCACGCCCCGACTCGGAAATTGACCCAAGTCGGGGGTTTGAAAATGATAAAAACCAAACCTAGAACTGGGAGCGGAGAACTTTGAGTGCCAGAGTCTTCTTGTTCCTCTACGTGCTTCGAAACTTTAGTGCTCCATTACACGAAGGCCAGAACAAACCTAATTATATAACTAATTTGGATCGGGCTAACGTTTCCTTGCCGTTGGTTGCCTATGTACGTATCGGATAACATCTGTGATGTTACTCTGATACGATCGGATCCGTACGAAGTTCTGCCTACTGGCTACTACATACATCAAACCATAAAAAAACATATATGTATACCTGAATATTTAATCGGGGTTATACAAAAACCCGTAAAACACAGGCAACACATATCTCGCTCTATCATAGAGACGAGCACCACACGACCACCACAACATGCCTCACTCTATCCCAGAGCAAATCTGTAACTACCCGTTTTTCGGTTATGCATAACCTGAGTGGGGTTAAGGGTAATTTGGTAATATGAGGTTAGTGTTAGGGGTTTCATTAGGTGAAATCCCCGTATCCGGGTAGAGCTCAGAGTAACGAGTGTAACGAATCGAAGAACACGCAAAATGGAGGTCGGGAGCGAAAGCCACAGCCTCGGGAAGCATGCCACATGGGCGGGGCCCACTCAAAAAGAGCGGGATAACCTACCCATGTGTGGTCTTGTATCAAAGGGCTCGTCAATACGAGTCCATCAGTACGTAGAACGCGCAATTCTGACTTCGGGGTAAGAAGATATCACGCGTTGAAGTTTAGATATTTTTGGATTAAAATAATATAGAAAAATATTATTTTAATCAGAAGAAGACAAATTAACTGGCATCAACACTGATGCCAGCAGGCGCGTCAGCGGCGCCACCCGACGCGTGGTGCAACGCCGCGTGGCAGGGGGCCCGTACGGATGCTGGACGAGGCCCGCGTCGCGAGGCCGGGCCCCCCGCGATGTGGGGCGCGAGCGCAGCGCGTGGCCAGCGCATCGTGTGTCGTGCAGGCACGTGATGCGTGGTGCACGCATCCCTGAGAGTGTTTCGTACACTCTCAGCTCCTCTATAAATTTGGATCTCGTTTTATTTTCCAGAGGAGTTTCTGGACTCATTTGGAGTCCGTTTTCTTCCGTTCTTGAGGCGTTCCTAGCTAATTTGAGGGTGATCTACGCAATGGCATGGTCCATTCCTTGAGTTGGCACTCCTATAAGGGAGGAACGACCCAGGGTAAGAGGTGGCTCTGTCTGCCACCCTCCTACCCCGAGAGAGAGAGAGATGGCCCGGGGAGAGAGGAGGCTCCGTCCTCCGTTACTGGGCCAGATCAAGAGAAGTGGCCCGAAGTAGGGAAGGCTTTGTTCTCCACTAAAGGGCCACGATGTGTGAGGACACCCCCGGTAGGGGAGGTTCTGTCCGCTGCCCTCGGGCGCAAAAAACGAGAAGTCTCTGGGAAAGGGGAGAGTTGGTCAGGTTGTCTTTAGGTGGGAGGGGAAGAACGTGCGGGGGCTAGAGGAGGCCCTGTCCGATGTCTCTGGATCTGAAGGGGAGGACGCCAAGAAACGAGCTTCCTGATTACCGCTACCTCGTGAGACATCAAGGAGTAAGAGTTTCTGACCTCTTATTATAATTATTGAATGCATGTGCTAGATGGGGTATTCGATATGCCATGATGTGTGCTATCTCGCTCTAGGTTAGAGAGAGACGGGTTGTGCGTGTGTTTATATTATGATATGTTATGTCATAATGTGTGCCGTCTCGCTCTGGGTTAGAGAGACAGGTTGTGTGTGTGGTTATATTATGATATGCTATGCTTATATGCCATGATGTGTGCCATCTCGCTCTGGGTTAGAGAGAGACGGGTTGTGCGTGTGTTTATATTATGATATGCTATGCTTATATGCCATGATGCGTGTCGTCTCGCTCTGGGTTAGAGAGAGACGTGTTGTATGTGTGTTCGGTCTCAGCTCAGTGATAGAGCGAGACCTATGATTGTGTTCCGTCTCACTCTATAATAGAGCAAGACGTGTGATGTGTGCGGTCTCGGCTAAGTGATATAGTGAGACATGTGATGTATGTGGTCTCGGCTCAGTGATGGAGCGAGACATGTGAATGTGTTGGTCTTGCTCTAGGATAGAATGAGGAATGTTGTGATGGTCTTGCTCTGGGGTAGAGTGAGGCATGTTGTGGTGGTCGTGTGATGCTCGTCTCTATGATAGAGAGAGATGTGTGTTGCCGGTATTTTATCGGGTTTTAGTATAACTCCGATTAAATATTTGGAGATACGTATTTTATATATATGTGTTTTTGGTATGCCGGTTGTATGTAGTAGCCAATAGGCAGAACTACGTCCGGATCCGATCGTATCGGAGTAACATCGTGGATGTTATCCGATATGTACGTAGGCAACCAACGGCAAGGCAACGTTGGCCCGGTCCGAATTAGTTATATAATTAGGCCAATTCTTGCCTACGCGCAACGGAGCGCTAAAGTTCTGTAGCACGTAGAGGAACGAGAAGACTCTCGCACTCAGAGTGTGCTGCTCTTGGTTCTGGGTTTGGTTTTTATCATCTTTGGACCCCCGGCCCGGGTCAGTTTGCGGGTCGGGGCATCACAAAATCCATCACATTCACATGTCTCTCTCCATCACTGAGCCGAGACCAAATGCATCACACGTCTCGCTCTATCACTTTGCCGAGACCGAACACACACACACAACACATCTCTCTCTAACCCAGAGCAAGATGGCACACATCATGGCATATAAGCATAACATATTATAATATAAAGGATCATAGCATATCAAGGCATAGTGTATACCCTATCTAGCACATCATTCTATAATTAAAATAAGAGGTCAGAAAGGTTTACTCCCCTAATGTGTCGCGAGGTAGCGGTATTCGGGGTACTCGTTTCTGGGCGTCCTCCCCTTCGCATCTGGAGATAGTGAACGGAGCCTCCTCTAACCTCCACACGTTCCTTGCCTTGCGCCAAAAGACGACTGACCAACTGTCCCCTTTCTCAGAGACTTGTCAATTTCTGCGCCCGTAAGTGATGGACAGAACGTCCCTTTCCCTAGGACGTTTCTCACACTGCATGGCCCTTTAGTGAAGGATGGATCATTCCCTACTTCGGGAGACAACCCACGATGCATCCCGTGACCAAGGACGGAGTTCCCCTTTCTCCCCGGGCCGCTGCTCTCTCTTCGAGGTAGGAGGGTGGCAGATAGAGCCTCCTCTTGCCCCAAGCCGTTTCCCCTTCTAGGTATGCCAACTTGATATATGGACCATGTCATTGCGTAGATCACCCTCGAATTAACTAGGAAACGCCTCAAGAACAACTCGAATAGGACTTAAAATGAGTGAAAAATGAAGAACAGAAGTTTCTGAACATGGAAGAGAAATGAGAAAATGTGGGAGAGTCTCCCCCTTTCCCAACTAGATGTTGTGGATGTTATTTATAGAAAATCTGGATAGATGTGAGGTTAACACATGTCAATCATATCCGCTTCATCAGCAATCCTATCTGCTTTGTCAGCAATCCTATCCGCTTCGTCAGTAATCCTATCCGTTTGCATCATCAATCCTATCCACTTCATCAGCAATACTATCTGCTTTGTCGTCAGTCCTATCCACCACGTCATCGATCCTATCCAGAATGATATTATTTTATTCAAATAATATCCTGACCTCAAAACACAATAACTTCCAACCTTAACGTTGGAATCGCACATTCTTGTTACCGATGGACTCATGTCGATGAGCCCTTCGAAATAAGACCACACATGGGTAGGTTATCCCGCACTTTTTATGTAGGTCCCGCCCATATAGCACGCTTCCCAAGGCCATAGCTTTCACTTTTGACCTCCATTTTGCGCGTTCTTTAATTCATTACACTCGTTACTCTGAGCTCTACCCGGATACGGAGATTTCACCTAATGAAACCCCTTAACACTAATCTCATATTATGAAATTACCCTTAACCCCCCAGGTTAAACATAACTGAAAAATAGGTCGTTACACATGGTGCTGAATCTGAAGCAACATATAAAGCAACAATGAATCAAGCTAAAATTATGTCCCAAGTAATAAATGAGGAATTGAAGCAGACTCATCAAAATGAGCTTCAACCCAATGCAATAAATATGCATGAGACTCAAGTAGAAAGGGATATCAATGTAAAAATTATTGAGGTGGCTGCATCATAGATCAAAATAAGGGAGAAACGTGGTCGTGGTAGTAAATCAGCTACGAGGAAGAGGGGTTGACTTGAACGAAACCAAAAACAAAATAAGCAATCAAGTCCAATCACTCAGCAGTCTCCTACCTCACTTACACAATTGCCTTAATTGCAGCTTGGACCTCATATCCTAATCTTTAAGCCACCTTAGGTAAATATATTTATTCAGTGTGTTATAAATTCTATCACATCTTTTTCTATTCTATATAATTCTAAATTAGTAGCACGTATTTTAGGTGTCATTTTTTTTGCTAAGGTCATCCTAAAAGTATAGAAAGCTTTGCCAACTTACTTGAGGTAAGTTCAATCATTAGGTTCAACTCCAACATTTTTCATGATAGTTTTAGAAAAATATGAAGTTGTAAATTTAAATACATTGTACAGCAAGTCTCTATGTCTACCATACAATCAAGCCAATTGGAGATTCCTAAACCTCAACTAAGGTTCAACTGAAGCCAATTGAGGTAAAAGTATAGATTAATTTAATATTATTAGTTGAACATGAAGTTTTTATTTAAGTTTTTATAAGTTTGAACTGATCAAAATGTAAAGTGGTGTTATATGCAGTCGCATAAGGTTGAAAACATTTTTTTTCCATTTTGCTAAGTGATGTTATATGTAGTTGCAAAAGGTTGAAAATATTTTGTGTCATTTTGCTAAGTGATGTTATATGAAATAACAGAAGGATGATAACATTTTGCACATTTTGCTAAGTGATGTTATATGTAATCGTGGAAGGTTGAAAATTATTTGTATGAATTTGCTATAGATATGAGGTAATTTTTTCTTGATGTTGTTGCTATGTTGTTAGTTTAATTCCTATTATATGTGCAGTTTGACTACAAGCTATATAGATGAATTTTGAATGTTGGATATTTAATTTCAGAACAATTTTGGAGAATTGAAGAAAAAGACATGTGTGTCTTATGTTTGGGTTGCTAACAATGGTAATATGTTTTATGTTTGTAGAGCTGCATGTTATTGTTTGTTGGTGTTTAAGAAATTGTTCATTGACTCTAAATTGATCTTTAATTATATTTTTGCATTGCTGCATATCTGAATCTAACATTTAATCCCATGGTCAAACTTTATGACATTGAAGCTGAAATCTTGTTCTGACAAGTTGTTCCTTTAGGTATATAATTGCTACATAATCTTATTAGCATTTTCATACAAACAAAGGTATACAATTGCTGCAGAATCTTGTTCTTACAAGTTGTTCTTCTAGGTTTATGAGTACTTTGCATCATACATGTCTAGGGTGTTGATTACTTGAAGTATGACAATTGCAATGTTGATACACACCCAAAAGAAAAGTTAGTAATTATTGTTCTTTTGTTTGTCTTTTTGAAGTACCTTCATTGTTATTAGATGTAGCAAGCCCTGTTATTCAACTTGGACATGCACTTTTTGGGGATGACATTGTTTCATCATAGTAATCCTTATTCCCTCCTCATATCTAATATCTTATTTAATTTTTAAAAATAAATAAAAAATATTTTACTTTCATAAATTAAATAGAATACTAATTATGAGATGGATAGACAAATTGATGTTTTGGACAATTACATACCAAATATGGCAATCATATAAAAATACATATAACTTCTCCAAGAGAAAATAAGTCGTAGCATCTTCATGCAATTTACCTGTGATTAGCTCTAGTTATTACACCACCTAGCTGGCAGAGTTTTGACATGCACAAAGTCACAACTTCCCTAAAATTATAGATTTGTAGATGCATCAATATGTTGATAAAACACAACTGTTAGCATGGTAGAAACTGCTATCATGTCATAGTAATCAAGCATTCTCAAGAAACCAAAGTTTGAGAATTACTAACCATTCTATCTAAATAAAATGTTACTAAATGAATGAAACAAACAAAAAATTATTGTATATGTTGAAAACTTCAACTTAATAGTAAAGGTAGCTTTAGATATTAAGGAAAAGACTATCTATCCATACAAACCATACTAACACTCCTTCGCACATGTAAGCACCACTAAGCATTACATATGAACACACACATGGGGAGCACAAACTCACAACAAGGAACACTGATTTCACCCGGCCTTGAGCAAGAAATCTTGGGCTCTGCTACCATGTTTGTTAACTAGTCACCTACGAGCTTTTGATAGATAAAGTTGTTAGGACCACACTAAAACTCTAGTCCTAACATTGGAAAAAATACAAATGCAAAATAATATAGGATAACATGACCATTAAAGAAGATGCCAAAATTGACATGCAAGGCAATTCTACGTAATAGTGTCTGGCTCTCTGCTAACCTACAAGAAGCAAGTAAAGAAAAAATACACAAAAAACTTTAAATGAATGTCCCCAAAGAACATTTGGAAGACCGCATGAGACACAGATGGAGTGAAAAATTCCAGTATCTAATTGTCCAGTGTGGATGTAAAGGCCAAATGAGCCAAAAAAATGACAAAGGACTAGAAATGATGTGACTTCCTATGATTGGTTAAATAGAGTCTCCATAGTTTTTATCAATGCTAGTATGTCGCAATAATAAAGAATATCCTTATATATTATTGATATGCCAACAAACAGGAAGAGAAAATATAATTGCATGGAGTACAGTAGCTCTACTATAGACTGGACCCCACATTGCAAAAGACATTCAAACTTGGCCAAATAATACGCACTATCAAATTTAAGAAAGGTTAATTGCACTATCAAAAACCTTTTAAGGGAATTTTAATTTGACAAAAACCATATTAATTAGTATAAACAACATTAAAAAAACATGTACTCACATACAAAAGCATTAATAATTCTTTTCCATAATCAGTCATGGAAAACAGAGACCACTGAATGCCAAAGTATATGGCAACATTAAAGATTGAGGAGTTAATATGACAAAATATATATAAGGCATAAGCAATCAGTAAAAATTGAACGACTTAAGATAGCCTGAAACTAAGACTTGGAACCTCATAGAGTTCAAGATCTATCATCAACAAACAATAATAATTAAATCCATGATCATATTACAGCAATGCAATTGTATAACAGGGAAGAGAACAAGGAATAGACTGAGCAGCATGTATAGAAATTTAACTAAATTCACCTAGAACTTATCGTCATAATTTTGATTTGGAAACTTAATAGTCATTTTTCCTCTCTATAATATTATTTCCTTCTGCATACGCACTTCAATTTCGGCTCCTGGAGTTAAAGCTGAGACAGGATCAACACAAATGAGGTCCATTGCTCCAAATCTGCACATATGATCAGCGGCTGATATGAAAACATGTTAGTGTTCCAGATCTGCACATACGATCAGTGACACAAATAAGGTCTACTGCTCTAGATCTGCACATGTAGTTTCTAATAGAAAACTAAAGAAAAAGAACACGGTGACTTACTATATGACCCCATTATCAAAAGATGTTGGAATTTTTATTTAACCATCAAACATAAGCTTCTGAAATTACCCCATCAGTGGCATAACATATAGCCTTTGTACTTTGGAAGTAGTCATGCCCATCCACAGGTAAAACATGACCAACCATCAACACATATATTACTAGCCAAGACCCTTGAACTTCAACATAGTGAACAAGATTGAATGATGGCATAGGCATCTAAATGACAAGTTAGGTGAATGAGGAACCTCAAAGTGCTCCTCATGCAATATTCCAATGTTAGCCGTATATCATTCAAATATTTGTTGAATTAGTTTCAAAGCAATTATTCAAAAAAATAATTTTCACTGAATCATACAATTACTCACCAATTTCCTCACATTAAGTTGCATTTTCTTATGGCCATACTTAGGCATTGAATTAAACCATTTCACTTCAGCCTTAGTCACATCCACAACCAACAAGTGGAAATAAGCATTGTCGTATAGTGGTATGAAGAAGGACAATCTTTATATGCTCTGAACCAAGTGGTTGTGAGGTCCTCAATTACGTCCTTTTCCATAACCTTCAATTGCAATTGGTGTGGATTTGACTTAGTCCATATTCTAACTCAATCCAATTGTAACGCCCGAGATTTGTCATACATTTTCTTCAAATTTTATGGAAATTTATTTTTGCAATATAACTGCTATAAATCGGAAAAAATGAAGAATACAAAACCTGTGAAAACAGTTTTATAATTTAAAACATAACACATCGGTTTTCCCATACAAATTTTTACTCATTCGATCAAACATCGTACAACCAAACCAAACATCCACAGGCACTACTCGAAAACAAACGTACGGAGTAGGTTTGAACAAGAATCTTAGAGTGTCTAGGGTGAGCATAGACTTTAAATACAAATCTCTCCCAGTCATCCCTGAGTTCAAGTCCCATAACAGTCCACAGTCTAATCCAAACGAAAGTCTAGAATATATAAACATCTTAATTCTCGACTCACCCAATACATCGGATCGTGGCACAAACAAAACTCACAGTGAGTCAAGGATATACCTGAGTCTAAGGGAATCAATTCACCTCGGACATAAGCATCTATCTCCAAGAACTCTCTAACAAAAACCTGCAAAAGCCTCCCGTATAAAAGGGCTAAAAAGTAGGGTAATGAGTATTTTCATACTCAATAAAAAGATACATAGTAGGGGAGTTCTAAACAGTGAACTCAGTAAATCCATACATAGATGTATTCATGCAACTAAAACATGAAGCAAATAGGCATATCATAATCATGCTCATGCTCATACGCATACAAACATGCCAAACAAACCATCGAATCAAACTTACACAAACACCCTTATTTAGGGTCTTACAAACTTATTTGTACCACCGTATGCTTACTCATACAACATACACATACTTGTATGACCTTACTTTTACAATTATATGCATACTCGTACAGCTTACACATACTTATATGACCTTACTCGTAAAGTCTTACTCAAAATCATACACTTACTGTCTTACTCAGAAACATACTCTTACAATCATACTCATACTCTTACAGTCGTGCTCACACTCATAATCGTACACATACTATCGATCACTGAAACTCATTACAACTAATAAGCTCTAGCATCGAAAAGGAAAAGAATTCCACTGGGGCATCACCTTAACCTCCGGGGAGTGACTAGACGCCATGGACTTTTCCGAAGGTAAGGCACACCAATGCTCATGGGGCACTGGATCAAATAGGTAAGAGCAGGTTCATGATGCTACTTACCTGAGCGCGCAAACATAAACACCCACACATAAGGGGTCATACAGTTGTCCACCATAATGGGTCTTATAGTGCCATAGAATTGCCCACCATAATGGGTCTTATAGTGCCAGCGCCACTCTTGGGCAGAAATCATACAGTGCCACTTGGGCAGAAATATACAATGTCACTCTTGGGCGGAATCATACAATGCAACTCTTGGGTAGAAATCATACAACGCTCTCAATAGAGCATCAAACATCTAGGCTTATACAGCACACAAACCAAATCGAAAACATACGTCGCTCTCAACAGAGCATCAAACATCTGGGCTTATACAGCACATAAACCAAATCAGAAATACATCACTCTCAATAGAGCATCAGATGTCCGGTGCTCTATACAGCACACAGACAACATCCCGAGGGATAAACATCATGGCAAGACATGAGAAATGCTCAGTCGACTCATTATCGACTAGCTCAAACACGGAACTTAATCCGTCGAAACCCTCTGGTCTCAAACTCACAACGTTATCATTAGTTGTGCTTATAATTCAAGTTTGAATTAAGTAATTTATGTGGTATAATTATGCTAAACAAACTCATAGTCCTCGATTGATCAAACCGAAGCTGAGGCCGATCAAAACCCTCGTTCGTCAGGGCAGAAGACTTCATTTAACCCGTCCATATCAAAATCATAATTCATCGTCCATCAAATCCTTACAATCTTACATAATCCTCCATCCACCTTATGGCCAAAACATCTTACACGTGCGTCATCAAACTAAGCTCCTTAGAGCCAAACCCAGTTATCACCCTCTTACTTATACCTCACTTATTATGCTTACTTTTCACTTCATAATCTATACGTTATGCTTGTACAATTATGCACACTCTTACTGTCTGACAATCCCCCAACATACAATCCAACCCAAACCGATCTATTCTAATCTTTGCCCATCATACTCATATCCTCTATCATTCGTCATATGCTTACACATCCATGTCCAAATCCATACCAAACATGGTCACTTCTTACCATCCAAATTCCATACCTTTGCCCAGATGCACATACGCATATCATAGCATAGGCAAATAGCCATAATATATATATATATATGTCTATCACACATACATATAACATACGCATATTATTATACATACGTAGCTTACAAACATGCTCACTAGCCATCACTAGCGCATATATACACATTTATACATACACGCTAGTCATCACTAGCACATACATACATATTCATATATACTTCAAGCATGCACACTAGCCATCACTAGCACATGCATAATCCATACATACTTCAAACATACACGCTAGTCATCACTAGCACATGCATACACATTCATACATACTTCAAATATGCATGTTAGCCATCACTAGCACATGCATACACATTCATACATACTTCAAATATGCATGTTAGCCATCACTAGCACATGCATACACATTCATACATACTTCAAATATGCATGCTAGCCATCACTAGCACATACATATACACATATGAAGCTTACCAACAAACATGCTAGCCATCACTAGCACATAATACGAAGCTTACCAATAAACACGCTAGCCATCACTAGCACATACTCTATCAACATACGAAGCTTACCAACAAACACGCTAGCCATCACTAGCACATACATACATCCAACATACTTATAGCCAACATGCATGTCATATGCACTTCAACATGGCATAATTCATCTTCTTATATCATGCAAACAGATCATAATCTAACATCCATAGCATTCAATCATGTAGTCCTAACATGTTGCTACTCATTCAAAACATGTTGGATGTAAACTAATTTTATAAACCTTCAAGTGGCTAATATGGAAACCATCGACATTCAATTGCATCCTATCGATCAAACATAGCTAATCATGATTAATCTTATTTATAAAGTATTTTGATAATGCATACAACATGGTACATATATGAGAAAATGATGAATGAGTCCAAGTATAAGTAAACATGTTTAAATTACTCCATATGTACATGAAATATGATCTATTTGTATCAAATTAAATTATATAAGTCTATGCAAAAGTGTACATAAGTGATAGTGTTCAAACATAAGCTAAAACATGTAAAACATGAACAAGCTATGATCAATAGTATATAAGCATTTCATCCATAATTTATCATGGCCCTATCTAACTAAAATCATAGAGTAAATGTGTAACAAATAACAAAATACAAGTTCAAGACAAGTTTATCATTATGCTAGACCTAGACAAGTATAAACATATCCATCCTTAAACTAACACATGTGAAATATAATTCACCCTAAATCAATATAACATGTGCAAACATATATATACATAATCATAGTTAAAATGTACTGAGATCATCAAGTAACTTATGAAGAAGTCACTCAACATGGATTTAAAGCAAGTTCAATATCATACTAAAGCTAAACAAGTATAGTTCTAATCATGTTTGAGGTAAATCATAATTTAAAGATGGTCCTCATGCAATTTCTATGACAATTGCCCCTTTTTAATAATAATAGGAAGAATCCTAGAACAAAATGAGAGGTAGCTAATCAACTTCTTTAAGCATATTGTTATGCGTTGCTACCACAATTTAAAAAAAAAAATAAATAAAAGAGAGGAAGAGAGGGAGAGAGAGAGGGAGAGAGAGAGGGAGAAGAGGGAAGAGAGAGGAGGGGAGAGAGAAAGAGGGGAGAGAGGATGAAAGAGAGATAGAGAGAGAGAAAAAAAAAAGAGGGGAGCGAGGGTAGAGAGAGAAAGGATGAGGGGAGAGAGAGAGAGAGGAGAGAAGAGAGAGAAAGAGCGGAGGAAAAATTTTAATTATAAATTATTTTTTAATAAAAAAATATATAATAGCGACACATTATATTTGGGTAGTAGCAGCGCATACCAGAGAGAGGGGTTATGTGTTGCTACAACACGAGAGGGGAGAGAGAGAGGGAGAGGAGAGAGAGGAAGAGAGAGGGGAGAGAGAAAGAGAGAGGGGAGAGAGAAAGAGAGAGAGAGAGGAGAGAGAGAGGGTAGAGAGAGGATGAGGAGAGAGAAAAGGGGAGAGAGGATATAGAGATAGGATGAGAAGAGAGAGAGAAAGAGGGGAGAGAGAGAGAGAGAGAGACAAAGGGGAGAGAGAGAGGGTAGAGAGAGAAGAGAGAGAAAGAGGTAGAGAGAGGATGAGGTGAGAGAGAGAAGATAGAGAAAGAGGAGATGTCAATGTATTGAGTTTAAAAAAAGTAAATATTCATGATTATGTGTAAAACGTATCGTTATCTCCACCATTATTAACTTGCTGGCTGATAAAGTCAAAGTATTAGTATCATTATAAATAGAAGGTTGTATCGATATAGATGACAATATTGATTACCATAAATATGGTTATACATTGATGATACGCTTAGTACTCATCGAAGCAGGTACAAACCTTTTTTTATACTTGAAAAAATCTGTAACTAATAACATATTATTATAATATTTTTTTTAGAATATAGTAAGACACAAAAAGATATGATTGTATATAAAGCTACAATCAATGACAATGAGTAATAACATCATTCAAATATAAATCAGTTTAAAGTACAATATGCATAATAGTATAACTTAATTTACAATTAACAATTAGTTCATTAAAATTTAGTTAGATGTGTAAATAAATGCATAATTTGTAGCACTATATTTAGAAAATAAGTTGGTAAATTGTATGGACCTACCTGTATTGATCTCATATAATTTTTTTAAAAAAATTTAATATAACAAAAGTATTGTCAGCTTTAAACCTTTGAAGAGGGTAGGGTTTGAATCGTATTTTTGTTTTGATGAAAAAAATAAAAAAAATTGGTAAAAAAATTATTTTAAAAAATAAATTAATTGAGTATCAATACGTATTGGCTTTGTCGTATCAACTTTTCATGTGAGGGTGTGCCACCCCTATACCATACCGGTCTCAAGTGATACGACCTTCTATAGTTTCATTACATCTTTTGTGGTATCCACAGGCAACATTCTGATATGCATAAATTTATATTCCTAATTGGTTAGAAGTGAAATATATGTCTCATTATATTTCGATACTTGTTAATTACGTAAATATTTGTCTCTGTGTTTCAAAAGACCTTTTGTCTTATTTGTTTATCAATTTAAGTGGCTGATCCACAGGCTAGCTTAGACGAGAAATTTTTCTTAAGTCTTTTACGTGAGTCATCCTATTTGATATAAAAAAAATTGTAGAAGTCTTTTTTCCACAAGAAGTGTGCAGAACTCAAACGATTATTGAAGGTCCCTATTAATTTATCATTTTTATTTATATGAGAAAATTGTCAAGTGATCATTCTTCTTACCTTTTTGTTCTTTCATTTTTCTTCTCCTAAATTCAAGTCATTTATTGATACTTTACACTGGTTATTTAGGCTTTGCAACGAGTATTATTCTTGCATCCAATTTCGGCTTCCTAGAGTGCAAGTGCTTTAAGTTTCTGGCAAGAATTCAAATGATTAGAAAGAGATGTTGATAGTTTAATTTGCAAAATTACGTTCTATGCAAGTAGATAGTTTATGGATGAGTATTATAAAAAGCTTGTTTTTTATTTGTTTATTATAAGGTAAAGATAGTTTATGGATGCTTCTAGCATTCATTTATTTTTTAAATGACTGTCGCGGGAGAGTTTTTTAAAACTTGAGAAACCTAGCCTCCGAAGGTCACGAGACCATGACTGTAGACAACAAAGTAGACAATGAGAAGGACTTCAAGCAACGGGCTCGACTCCCTTCATAAGTGTCAGCGCCAAACAAATAGCAATGATAGCTTACCTGAAGGGTAGCTGACCATCACTATGTGAAAAATTGATACAAAAATTATGATTTAGAATATTGTATATTGAGACCGAAAACATCTAAATTAAAAATTTTAGTATCATTCTATTTATAATACCTAAGAAAGTTTTACTTAAATAGATTCATAAGTTTGTTATCCTTTTATTTCATTATGCATGCTACAAATTCACCTACTTCCACTTATAAGTGGAGATTCATCACCTTAATCTCTTTTTATTATAATTATTCAATATTTAAGGCCTCCATGTAATTATTTAACTTTATAAGGAGATTAGTTCATTTCCTTTCTTTATTATTTTGTAGTTATCCTTTTTTTCTCTCACTTAATTTAATGCTCAACTTCATAACCTATAGGAACATGGTACCTAAAGTTTTTTTAGAAAAGCTGGGGGCCATTCCCCTTAGCCTTACAAGGTAACAATGTCGACCAATCCAGCATATTATTATGTTTGTTGTATTCAAGTTGTAGAATGAACATGTAACTAGCAGTGTTAAAGGAGAGGGGTTAATTTGGGTTGGGGTAATAGGTGAGAAAAAATTTTAGGTTCTTAGGGGTTAAAAAAATTTACTTTATTTATTTTTATCAAAATAGGGTAATGATAGTGGGGTGCAGATAGATGTGTTCTTAGTGTTAATGCTAGTAATTATTATCCTTGTGCATGGTAATTTATATAAAAATCTGCCCCGCAATTTTGGGTCATCACAAAAAATAAAAAGATCGATCTAAATGGGAGAACTGTAGATGGTTAATTGAGTCATTTGTTGCCACGTGTGGTAACTCATATGTGTGCACGTCTATTTTGAGAAATAGTGAAGATTTGCACACATGCTAGGTAAATCGTCAAATATTTAAGTCCTCATTATTGTCCTCTATTATTTTGTTGTAGAACATCAGGGATGTAGCATGTCTATTGGTCTGGTCTATTCCAGTTGTTTGAGTGAGGGTTGCCTGGTTGGAAGGGTCTTGTACGATCGATTTCTAAGGGATTCTCCTCAAGGAATATGGAAAGCCTCCGGCGAATTGGGCAGTGGCCCCAAGTCAAGCAAAACTTCTTAGCTGCATGCTTCCACAACATAAAAAATGCTGTGATATATAATCACTCATGTGTTACGATAACCCTCCTCTTCCGTATTCAGTGGTTTCAAACGATCGAGCAAGAACTGCTGGGGGGTTCGTGTTCATACGTATGAATAACTTCTTTAAAACAATCAAGAAATAAGGATTATGTAACTAGGATAGCGTGGTGTAAGTGTCTTATTAAACTTCTGAGATCGTACATGAGAGAGAGAGAGAGAGAGAGCACTTTCCTTCTGAACTCTTAATAACTCATACAGGTTGGAACACTTGAAGCCTGGACTCCTAGTAGCACTCATAGAGCTTGATATCCATTTGCACTCGGAAGTAGGCTGCCCCCTGAAAGGTATCCGTTTTAAAGGAGGCAATACCCCGAGCCATGAAGAAGTCTCCAGTACCACCAACCACAGATATGTCTCTCGTCTCCTCCATCATCATGTCAGCCCCCATAAGATTGAGAGTCCCTTTGTACTTGGTAGAGTTGAACACAAGAGTGTAAGCAAACCAAGCATTGTATGTGCTCTTCATGTCATAGAAGTAAAACCCTTGTGCCCGAGCCACTGGGGGAGACAGCAGGTGTTCGTCCTCCGTCATGGGGTCGTCAAATATCACAAGCTTCCCAAATTTGAAGTTGCCAAGTAACTTCTCATCATTGATACTAATGGAAGTGGCATTTGCCAAGTTGGCCCCGTTGTAAAGAATATCATGGTAGTGAAGCACCAACCTCTTGCATGGAGCATGCCTCCTTTGTGGCCTTGCCTCAGCTGGTGCTTGAAGAAGAGATACGAGGAAAATGAGGGCACCCAATTTTACTAGCTTTAGGCACTTCATTTCTTCTTATGGTGGTCTAGGTATCCTACTAGGTTTAACTGGTTTACATGACCTCTGGCCTACTTATATAATAACTTCATTAGCACAGTGATGCTTGAATTTACGATGGTGTTGGCATCTTCCTGCTAGGGCACCCTAGAACGTGCTGGCATCTTGATCTGTCTGTATTTGCAAGTTGATCGGGATTGTCATCACAAGTATGATGACTCTTGTTTTGTTACCATAAATTGGGAAGACTGTGCTTTCATCTAACCTAAGGAACCTTGGAACGTGCTGTGGGCATCTTGATCTGCCTATAATTGCGAGTTGAGGATTGTCCTCACCAGTGTAAGAACTCTGTTGTTTTGTTACCATAAAAAAAGAAGACTGCTTTCATCTAACCCGAGGAACCTTGGAATTGCTGTGGGCATCTTGATCTGCACCAGTCTAAGAACTCTGTTGTTTTGTTACCATTAAAAAGGAAGACTATGCCGCCTTCATGTTCCATATCAGCTGATGCTTGAGACGGCTGTCTTTGTTAATCAATCGCCAAGCAAGCCTCTTAACCTAACAATAGTGGAATATTCTACATGTATGTTCAAAGAATCTGAAACTACTTTTTGTACTTTTACGGTATATTTTAACCATTTGGCCCCATCGGAACTGTCAAGTTGCACATGTAGTTATGGAAAAAATGCAAAACCACCTACTTCCGGGCATGTATGGGGCAGAAAGGGCTTGTCTAATGACGAAGGTTAGGTGGCCAGTAAACGGCCACATTAGCTAGATATGGGGAGAGAAACTTGGGAACTTAGCCAACAGTCCTCGTGTTTCCCCTCTTCAATGTTCATTGGTTATTGAACCCGGTCATGCACAGCAGCCAAGAAAACGGATCCGGATCAGCTACTCCCACCACATCCGGTGACAGAGTACCCACTCAGCGCAAGACATATAAGCTGGGTGGGCATGATATGGGATGCAACAATTGGGAATTGTCTAATAGCTGTTGTGGGGAAATACTCCGCCCAAGGTTGAGAGCCCAAGGTTGAGAGACGAATGCTTTGTCAATCATTTCAAATATCTTCCTGTGGACCTGTTGTTGATTAGTCTAGGTGAACCGAAGCCCTACAAAGGGAACTTCTTGCAAGCTGCAAGAAGAAAGAAGACCATTAAATAGAGAAGCAGATAGGAAATTAATAGGTTTGCCCTCGAAATTTATCACTAGCATGTATATAACAACATTAAGGTCTCCACACGGCAACCATGGAGCGGAAGCAAATTGTTGAAGCCCCTTAATAATGTCCCATTGGAATTCTTGGATATATAAAATAGACGAGACATCAATCAATAAAAGTAATAATAAAACTTTTTATCATAAACTTGGGCTTCACAATTAATTAACTATGTTCCAGAACGGGTGCTCACAGAAAAAAATGGACATAGACAAAGGTTGTCTATGTTGTCTATGTCCATTTGACATTTACATACTTCTTGTTTGTGTTCGCCCTAGTGTGTATTATATTTGAACAAAGTCTATACTAAGGGTTGTCTATGTCTATTTGACATTTACATACTTCTTGCTTGTGTTCGCCCTAGTGTGTATTATATTTGAACAATGTTTGTTCAATATAGACATAAACGAACACAAACGAACATAGAAAAATACTTTAACACCTAAATTTTATCTTAATTTAAATTATCAAATGCCTATGTAGTATGTTAACATTGTCATAATATGCTACATAGGTACTAGATCTATATTTTTAAGTTGCCTAGTACTTATGTAATATGTTAAGACTATCCTAACATGCTACATATGCTTTGGATTCATTTTTTTAAGTTGCCTACTACTTATGTAGCATATTAGGATAGTCTTAACATGCTACATAAGTTCCTAACAAGAAAATCAGTGTTCCTTGTTGTGAGTTTGTGCTCCCTTTCTGTATGTTCATCTGTAATGCTTAGTGGTGCTTACATATGCAATAGAGTGTTAGTATGGTTTATACGGATAGTTAGTCACTTCCCTAATATCTAAAGCTACCTTCACCATTAAGTTGAAGTTTTAAAAATATACAATAATTTTTTGTTTGTTTCATTCATTTAGTAACATTTTATTTAGATAGAATGGTTAATAATTCTCTAACTTTGGTTTCTTGAGAATGCATATTTACTATGACATGAAAACAGTTCATATCATACCAACAGCTATGTTTTATCAACATATTGATGCATCTACAACTCTATAATTTTAGGGAAGTTCTAATTATGTTTATGTCAAAACTCTGCCAACTAAGTGGTGTAATAACCAGAGAACTAATCACAAGTAAATTGCATGAAGAAGCTACTACTTGTTTTCTCTTGGAGAAGTTATATGCATTTTTATATGATTGCTATATTTGGTATGTAATTATCCAAGACATCAATTTTTCTATCCGATATGTTAAACATTTCTTTCTATTGTTAGCAAATGTTTTTGCCCTGTATGCTAATGTTTGAGGATCATGTGTTTTCTTGTGTTCTTTTAGCTTGTATTATAAACATTCTTTTGGTTGAATAGTGACCTTGGTTTAATAATTTGCCATAATATTCGATTGTGGGAGTTTTTTTTATCTTTTTTCAATATTGTGTTGTTATTAATATTTTAATAAATTTTAATTATGTACTCGTAAGCGTACGAATCTATAGTAGTTAAGTAGCTAAATCAAGTGTCAATCCCACAGACACTTGAAATCGGAAAACAAATTAATCTAATCAAGTAAATCATAATCTAGTTAACAACTTATAAAAATAATAACTAATGTAACGAAGAAGAATTAAAGTAAATAATAAACAAAATAAGCTTAAATTACTAAAGCTAACTAAATTACAAAAGAAAGAAAAATTCAAATAAAATATAAAAACTGAAATTCAATTAAACTAGGAAAGTAATTAAAAAGTGTTGAAAATATTAAATGAAAGTTGACTAAGGCATTAGAATCCCCTCTTATTAACTTGTAAACTATCACATATATGATCATCAATTTATTTCCCAAATATAACTCACAATAAATTAGAATTCAATTCTATTTATCATTAAAAATTTCATCTTTTAAACCTTCAATTAAAATTATAAAATTATGTTCTTCCTCGCTTTAACGGAATAAAAATGAGTCATAAGTTGTATCCATATGAATAAATTACAACTCATACCCAATTATACTAATTAACAACCTAAAATCAAGCATTTAATTAATAAAAATTAATTCAAATCATGAGAAAAGCATGAGTAGACTCTTATACAAATTAATCTACTTATCAAATTGAGATAAGAACAATTAACATTAAAAATATTTTAAAAATTAAACCAAATCATATAGATTAGAAAACTCTACAAAATTAATAAGAGGTTCATCCTAACCTTAGTTATGAAAATTAGCCACTACTTAACATAATCTCTACTAAAAAATAAATAAACTTACAAGTTTTGAAGGAAAAATAAAATATAAAGAAGATAACTTCGATTGCTTTGCTTTACTAGCTTCACTTTTGTCATGAGCAACTTTAATTCTAAAAATTTTCTTCTCAGCCCAACAACCTAGCATGGAGCCCTCTCTGGTTTTTATGTTTCTCTGTCTCCCAGTTCGACATTCAATTAGCTTTAACACTTATATAGACTTTAATTGGTATAGTCCTAAGTTAAATAGGCATTCCAAATAAAACAAGTGCACTTTGGCTTCTATTACTATTGGTTACTTCATGTGAGTCAGTCTCATATTTGTCACACTTCCACTTTTAACACACAACGTCAGGCTTCATCTTCTTCTCCAATTTGACTACGACTAGACTCTAGTTTCAATCAAACTCCATACTCAACAACGATAACAACGATTCTAGCTTCAACATGCCGAAATATTCCAAGTTTTAATTCCAACGTCAGAGCAACACAGTGAAATCTCCTTCTAAACTCTGCTATAACATGAACTCCTTCTTTTCTTGCTTAATTCTTCCAAACTCCAACACATTGGACTGCTTCTCTTCCACAAGCAGACTCGCAGCAACAACTGACACATCCAGCAATGAACTGGCTAGTGGCATTTTTTTCTTCCACAAAATCAAACCTCATTCTTCAATTCAGAGTTTGAATCAAGTTTATCAGCAAAAAATTTATAATGGGTTGTGGTTTCACATTAATGAAACCTCTCTCAAGCAATGTGAAAGAATCAAAATTTCATTAATGGTTACTGCTACAGTAACCCGTGTCAGACCCTTCACTGTGCAACGCGAATTCAACCTTCCTTACCTAAAAATTCAAATTTGAGACCACCCTCTTGTCCAAAGTTGAGTTAGGAACAAAAATCCCAAGTTAATTTATGTGCTTGAATCCAAATTGGGCATCAGTTTTATCAATTTTTTTAACTGTTTCACATTTATGCAATCTGGACAGTTATGTCCAATTAAATTGTCCAAATTTGTATTTAAGAAGGTGACTCATGTTCAATGGACAATCCACATTGCTATTTAGGTTTCTTCCATATTCATTAAGCTCTTATATTCTTGTCCATATATATTTCTAACGTACCTGAGACTTTGAAAAGTTATCCAAACAACTTGTAAGCATCTCAAGAGTATTATGATTTTTTGTTGAACATAGTCCACATGCCTCGGGAAGTGTGCATTACTTGTAATGCATAAATAGTCATATTTCAAGTGTGTAAGATATATATATATATATATATATATATATATATATATATATATATATATATATATATATATATATATATATATATATATATATAGAACACCAATTTTGTTTAAATACACTCCTAAATAATTAACATCACGCAAATTATTTAATAAATAAATCATACTACGAATATCTATCTTAACATAAATAAACTTTAATTAAACCTTAATTAACATAATCAAACACTAGCAAATAAGCTAAATAGGCGTATAAAATGTATAAAAATCATGTGTATCATATTCAACAATGACTTAGTAAATATGTTAAAGGTGAAGTATATCTCCTCTAATGTAAGACTACAATTTCTAACCATTTAAATCTTAAGTATTCAATATTGATTTTATATTAAGTGTATGCTTTGATGTATGTAGGTAATATATGTTTACATGTACATGTTACAATAAAGGGCCTCTAGATCTACTGGATATGCCTTTCCCAAATGCCACTTTGGGAGTTTTGCATTGCAATATTATTTCGCTCAGGTATGGTCTACAATGTAATGTCTATGTATTAGTGTAAGGTCCCTGAATTTTCTACAATTTTCTGTGATTTTTTTGCTATCTTTTTAGTCATTTTTGGCAGGAAAATATGACGCTTCAGCGTATTCATATTTGTATATTTTTACCCCATATTTATACTCATAGAGTCAGGTGTGGGGCTTAGTCACAGGTCACGGACCTCGTTGTGCGCTTACGGTGCAAATTTTGGAGGTATAATGTGTAACCGGGAAGTGAACACGTGTTGGGGATATAAATGTAAAAATAGAAAAGAGTGAATAGTAAAGTTGGCTTAAAAGCCAATCCAGGAAGTTTCGTTGAGAAGAAAAATTTGACATCTAGAGAGATGGAGTGAAAACCCGAGCTGTGGTGGTGCGATTTTGATTTTATTTGTGGCCGCCCTCAACTAGACTTATGTTTAGTTGGCCGCTAGGAACCCATAGCCACTGGCTAGAGCTGCCACCATGTTTTCTTCACTCCACTATGAGCTACAGGTACTTTGGTAGAGTTTTGGTCACATTTTCCTATAACTGTTCGTGGGTTTTTTTTAGACGCCGATGTTTCTAGTTGTCGTCCGGCCACCGGCCAAACTCCATCCAGCCTACTTTGACCTAGTGTCGGTAGGGGGTTACCATTTCGACCCTGCTTTGCCCTATTGTCTTGCTCTGCCCGATTAGACGCTTTGGGTGTGTCTCGGGTCGTTGTCATCGGCAAGCTATGGGCCATTTGGCCATTATGGGCTCTGCCCTGGCTCGGCGACAGTGAGGGTCAGCCCCACTTGGCCCGATTATACATCCACTTGGAATGGGACATGGAAGACGGAAGGATAGGAGTTTTCCCATGATGCTCCACACCTGTGCACGCCAAAACCGAATCAATATTCGGGGTATCTTTATTTAAATCCGCGATACCGAACGACTTCATCCACACTCATGGGGACACAGAAGACAGAAGGATAGGAGTTTTCCCATGATGCTCCACACCTGTGCACGCTAGAGCCAAATTTGGCAGTATCTAGAATTGATAGCTTTTGGGCTTTATACCAAATAACTATCCAGAGGGTTAGAAGACCCAAATCATCGAAAACTTCATTGTCAAATGAAATCCTGAATAAACTTTTCTGATTAAATCAGATTTGTAATTGAAATTCATTTCAATATACTAGCAGAATCAACCTTGGAGCAGTCCACTAACGCCTGATATTTCATATCACAGGTGCTTAGTGATTTCTCTTTGGGATTTTCACCGTTTTTCAAAACATATATTAAACAAACTTTCAAAATACTCATAATTCAAAAATGAGGTTCGTATAAATACATCGGTAGAATTTACTGTAGAGTTATCCCCTAACACCCCACCTTCTATACCGTGGGTGTTTCCTAGTTACTATGAGATGGTTCTACCGCCTTTGAAAATAATCAAAAATATTTTCTAAAACAGACAATTTGAAATCAAAATTCCATTTCAACACCATGGTAGAATTAATCGTAGAGTTTTCCACTAACGTCTCATGTCCTACCCCATGAGCATTTGATGGTTACCGTATCGTAATTCTACCGCGGTTTAAAATACATTTAAAATTGAAGTCGTTGAAAATATTTAAAAAGAATCATGTAACGAATTCAAAACAAAATTTTTGATCGAGTCGAATTCAAAATCACAATTCATAAAAATAAAGTTTTCCAATTAAATCCAAAACCATACAAGAAAACAAGATTTCAATTTATTGTCGATTGAAAATTTGAAATTTGGAAAGATCAAAATCTGTCTGAAGTTCAATGTAACACATGCAAAATGGAATTCTAAATTAATTCTAAATCAAATTATTCAGAAAGAACTTTCATATGACTTACGATTAAAATTATACTTCATAAAAATCATAATTCATATAAAATTCAATGTCACATATACTAAATGAAAAGTTCAAAAGAAAAATTCATATAAAATAAATTAAACATGATGCAACACATTTAGACTTAAACTATAAATAATTTTCAATTGAAAAAAATAAAAATTATTAAATCAATGTTTACATCAAAACTCATGCAACACATGGTGATAAAAATCTTAAATAATTATTCAATTAAATCTCATACTAAATAAGATGTAACATATTCAAAGCAAAATTTTTAAATCAATTCTAATTTAAAATCGACATCAATAAAGTCCAAGCATGCCATCGGTCAGATATACATACGTAAGATAAAATAAAAATTACTTTTAATTAAACAAATTAGAATTTATCGAAATTAGAGTTCAATGTAATTTTAACATTACATAAGCATAACAAAATTACATGTCACATTCAGGCACAATTTATTTATAACAACATTTTCAAATCATTTTCGTTTAAGATTAAAATTAATAAGATTTACATTCATAGTAAATTCATTACAAGGTATGCAAACATAAATTTTAATTCAAAATCAAGTTCTTAAAATTAGAGCCCATATTAATATAAAGTTGCACATGTCAAATAGAGTATTCAAAATTGAAGCTTGTATTAAATCCAATCTTACATGTGTAGAACAGAAGTTCAAAATTAAATTAAAATCTAAGAATTCGTAACCCAAAGTTGAAAATCAGAATTTAATTCAATTTAACGACAACACATCTTAGAAGAGAAATTTAATTCAAATTTATTTCAAGATAATCACAACGCATTCAAAACAAAATTTAAAAAAAAGCAAAATTCTTATTATACTCTTGCAGACAGATTGATGCTCTGATACCATTTGTAACGACCCAACCCGAGCTGGGCCCACAAAATCACTAAAAGAAAATTTTTTCTTTTCCTTGAGCTAGGAATCATTGTCTGTGTGCGAGAGGTACAACATTCATCTACGCACTACGAAACTTCAAAGATTCCTCATACGTAGACTTAAGTTGTGATGAACGCATACACACAATGAAGCTTCATAGTTCATCGTGTGTAAAACAGAATTAAAACATATATTTATAATTAATTTGGATCGGGCCAACGTTGTCTTGCCGTTGGTTGCCTACGTACTATTGGATATTATTCCAACACGATCGGATCCGAACGTAGTTCTGCCTAACGGCTACTACATACATCAGACGTCACAAAATTATATACGTTAAAATACGTATATATTGGTATTTACAAAAATTCATCATATATCGAAGTTAAGCGGAAGTTAATAAACCAAAAATGTACATCTCGCTCTACCACCGAGCGAGGTCATAACCACACATACACGTCTCGCTCTATCACTGAGCCAAGACCGAAAACACAATTTACACATCTCACTCTACCGTAGAGCGAGACCACACACATCATAGCATATAAGTGTACATCGTGGCATATAGAGCACACATCATGGCATATAGGCACATAACACAACAAGCATATAGATCGTAGCATAACACACATCATAACTAGCACATGCTATTCTATAATTACAACGGAAGATCATAAATGCTTACTTCCATCATAACTCGTACGGTTTCGGTATCTACGGACAGAATCTCGTCTTGCTCCGTGTCTCTTTTTCTTGTTCCGGTGTTTGGGCAGGGCCTCCCTTAGTCTCGGGATAATTCCTCCTTATAAGATCGTCAGCTCAGAAAATGGAACCCACCATCTCGTAGAACACCTTCGATTTAGTCAAGAACGCCTCTTAAATCGACTAAATCGGAGTTAGGATAACCAGAAACAGAGAAAACGAAGTTGGTTGGTACGGGTAGAACCTTTCCTTGTCTTGGGGTGTTTCCTCTTCATATGATCACTAACTCAGAAAACAGAACCCTCCATTGCGTAGAACATACTTGATTTAGTCAAGAACGCCTCTTGAATCGACTAAATCGGTGTTAGGATGGCCAAAAATAGAGAAAACGAAGTTGGTTAGTACGGGTAGAACCTCTCCTTGTCTTGGGGTGTTTCCTCTTCATATGATCGCCAACTCAGAAAACAAAACCCTCCATCGCATAGAACATACTCGATTTAGTCAAGAACGCCTCTTGAATCGACTAAATCGGAGTTAGGATGACCAGAAACAGAGAAAATGAAGTTGGTTGATGCTCGAAGGTAATAGGTAGCACCTCTTCTTGTCTTGGGGCGTTTCCTCCTTATACGGACTCTAACTCGGAGAATGGACCACTCCATTACGTAGAGCACGCTCGATTTAGTAGGAAACGGGTCTTGAACGACCTTAATCGGCCTCAAAACGGTTAGAAACAGAGGAAAGGAAATTCTCATTCGAAAAGAGGAGAAATGGGGGTATTTATAACCGCCGAGCCGCGCCGAAACCGCGGCTGCGCCGCTGGTTTTGGGTGGCAGCGCTCGCTGTAACGCATGCGGCTCGTGCCCGTGCATTACGCGGGTCGTGACTGTGTGCAAGACCGCTGCTCGCTCGGAACCACGGTTTTAGCTCGTGCTACGGCGCACGCCACATGCCGGCTCACCCAATTTCTTTTTTTTTTTTTTTGTATATAAAATAAAAATTAATTAGACTCTAGAGTGTGGATCTCCTAGCCTTCAACACGATTAAAACAATCGGTTTTAGGGTGTAGATAGAGGGCTGTGTCAACAGGATCATTGACCAATCTACTATGGCGACAGGGAATAAAGAATAACGAGATTAATTCAAGAAAAAATGACACATTGACTATTACAAATAGTGAGACAACTCTAAGAAAGAGATGTGGTGAATCTCAAGGTAATTAAAGAAAAATAACTAAATTATTCTAGAGTGAGAAAATAAGTGAGGTCCATAGGGGACCGAGGTAATTATGAAATTACGTGGGCATGATATGTTGTTGTGCCCCAAAGTTGGCGGCAGAGGTAGTGATGCTCCTTCTTAACTGTCGCAATAGCCTTTCTAGTTGCAATGTTTTCTCCCCTCCCGTCAAGCAAGGAATTTTGCGGGAAGAAGGGGGCAGGTAGGGTGGATCATTTGCGACACTTAATATTAATGTGTCGCAAATACTTTACTACATGCAACGCTTTTATTCTAATGTAATAACTATGCTTACGTACATCCGCTATAAAAATATCAGTAGCGACTTTTTTTCTTGTTGTAAAAAAAATATCTATTGGTCTGATTTGTTGTAGTGTGGGGAGTAGAACTCAAAGGCTCTTGACACGGCCCAATTGGGGCAAAGCCTGTGGAGTTGTTGAGAACCCAAGGTTCAGGTGTGGCATTTGGAGAATTTTAGGTGCTTTCTAAGTTTTAATGGAAGTTTATAAAGTAGAATTGAACCATCAACATGGCACCAATGTGTCGGAAGTCATGTCTACCTATAAACATATTCTTTGAGATGTCCAATATGTGAAACGGGTTATCCTGGAAAGCTTGCAACTAGGGTTTTCTGTATAAATTATAGTCGGCATTGCTAATAGCGCACTTAAATTCAAGGCTGATTTACTCTTAAGTCAAGCAGCTCTTCCTAATGGTTGGATGCGCCAATTCGTTGTTGGCTTTACTATTGAGATTCCTCACACCTCTGTTATTATTGCATAAGCCATAGCTTATATGTATGCTCTTCAATTGGCAATAATACAGCTCATACCTTGTAATGCCCCTTATTTTTTCTACGATTTTTTGTAATTTTTTTTATTTTTTAATTATTTTTGGCAGAAAAATATGACACTTCGGTATATTTGGCCTCGGTATTCATAACGGCCGTGCGATGGCAGGGGGCCACCGTCCCAGCCCCCACGGCCGCACCGCCCTCCTCCCCGGTTAGACCCCTCTCTCTCTCTATGTTTTGTATTGTTCCATTGCCGCCATGGGTTGGCAAGCCCGGCCGGCCGGCGATGGCAGGAGGTTGTCCCTCTCGACCCCAATGACCTTTGCTTCGCCGCCCAACTCATTTTTCCGCTCTCTGCCTTGTTTCGTTGGTGCACTGTTTTAGGTAAACAGTGGTTGCCGCCAGCCTCCATGGCCGACTAGACCTCTATCCGGCTCCGCCTTGACCCGGCGAAGGTAGTGGACCACCCCACTCGGCCTGATTCCTCCCCCAATGCTTCTTTCTCTCCTCCACCAGTGCATTATGCCCCTGTTTTTCGCCAGAACCACCCCCTTTAGCTTTTGTTTCTCCAGCCGCCACCGGTGGCTGGTTATGGCTAGCCGAACCCCATCTCAGTCTAGCGATGGTGGGGAGCCACCCCACTTGACTTCCTTCCCCTTCAACCTAAAAAGGGCTGCTCTTTTCCCCTATGTCTTTTAGCCCAAATTGGTCTGTCCTCTCTGTGTTGGGCTACCGACGGGTTGCCGCCGCCAGTCGGACGCCGGATTTGACTTAGTAGACCTTTGTTCGGCTCTACCCAGCTTGGTGATGATGGGGCCACCCTAGCTTGGCCCCACCTAACCCGGTGTGATCGCCTCTGACCCGTGCTCCTTCTCATGTCCCCCAGCCCCGTTATGTTTTGGGGTCGTTTTTCTATTTTGGGGATTGTATCACCTTTGGACACCATGTGACCTTTAGACCACCTCATTTTGGCCAGTTTTAACCTGAGATGGCTAGGTCATCACCCTTAGCCAGTTCGACCTCATTAGACTCATGCTTCCCCCTGTGGGCCGTAGCCCTAGCTAGTTCTACTCACCAGCATATTTGCCGGTTGTCCCCTCTTGCCCATTTTATGCCGTCGGTACCGGACAGCCTCTGGCAAAAATTTATATGGCCTACCTTGACCGAAGGTGGATGAGTTTACATGCATAGGCCTTGGCCAGTGACGGCCTTGCGGCCTTCACTCGACCCTGAATCTTTCTCCTGCCCTCTATCATGCAAGATGCATAGCCACCCACAACATTGGTTTTGGTAGTGGGTGGCGACCGACGATGTCACCGTTTTGATTGGTCACCACTAGGGCCTTAGTCATGTCAGCCCTTTATGAGCCTTGGACCGCCTATCTCACCTCTCCCCTCCCATTTGGCAGCGTGTCCATGTAGCCAAACGTGCAGTTTAGGGTTTAGGTGCCGCTTTGGCGCAGCCTGACCGTCTGATGGCTCTACCATCATTTGGATTTGACTACCAAGTTCTCCACATCCCCTCCATCCTTGAGAGTTGCCCCATGCCCTCCACCCTTATGTGGGCCCTTGTGAACGCGAAATTGATGTCGTTGGGTGCTGTCCACGGCCGATTTCGACATCTTTTGACCAGTTGAGTATTTTTCAATTGTCGGTCGAATTTTAGTGTGAACACTTGGACCTTCGGTCGCACCTGCCACTCGTTGGCACGACCTTTCTCCCGACTGCCTGTAGTGTGCCGTCGTGGATTGCGGATTTTTCGCATTGACTTTTGATACCCTGTTTGGCCGTGAATACTTCCAACGTTTCCCAAACCCTTGGGACAACAACTCTCTCAACTTAACAATGGTTTTGACCGCCAAATTTGCCACCGACGCCGCCACCATCGTATGTTTGCCATCAAATGTCATGATTACGAGGTAGAGGAGCTTTGAACTCGTAATTTTATGATAGCATGCTTTGAATGAGTAGCAGCATGCTATGATTATATGATTCCATATTTTGGATATTAAATCATGATTTGTTTGCATGATGTAAGATAATGAATTATGCCACATTGAGATGCATATATGTATGTGAGTTGTAATCATGTTTTATGTATGCAAAAAATGTATGCGCTAGCGATGGCTAGCGAATATGTTAGTATGCTATGTATGTGTATTATGGACATACTAGTGATGGCTAGCGATTGTGAGTTAGTTATGTATATGGACTATATGTGAGGGTAGAGGTATGGGCGATGGACGAAAAGAAGTGGCAAGGTGTTTGGTGAGGATTTGTATGTATATGTGGATGTGTAAGAGTATGACAGAAGACAACATACTTAAGTTTGACAGGTAATGAGTGGAGCAGATTGGTTTGGTTTGGTTTGGAGCGTACATCAAGGGTTCGGTAAGTAAGTGGACTTAGGCTTGGAGCCTTCTAGAGGTTTATTTGACAGTAAGAGTGTGCATAATTATACAAGCATAACGTGCAGATTATGAAGTGAAAAGTAAGCATAATAAGTGAGGTATTAAGTAAGAGGGTGATAACGGGGATCTACTGTGAGGAGCTCAGTTTGATGATGTATGTGTAAGATGTTTTGACCATAAGGTAGATGGCGGAGATTGTATGATTATGTAAGGATTTGATGTACAGTGATTTGTTCATGATATGGATGGGTTACATGAAGTCTGCTTCCCTACTGAACTAGGGTTCGGATACAGCTCAGCTTCGGTTTGATCAGTCGAGCACTGTGAGTTGTGTGGCATAATTGTACCGCATAATATACTTAATTCAAACTTGAATTATAAGAAAGCTAATGATAGCGTTGTGAGTTTGAGACTTGAGGGTTCGACGGATTGAGTTTCGTGTTTGAACTAGCTGATAATGAGTCGACTGAGTATTTCTTGTGTCTTGCCATGGTGTTTATCCTACAGGATGTCTGTGTGCTGTATGGAGCACAAGACGTCTAATGCTCCGTTGAGAGTGATGCATGTTTTTTATTTGGTCTGTGTGTTGTATTAAGCCCAAACGTTTAATGCTCTGTTGAGAGCATTGTATGATTTTTGCCTAAGAGTGACATTGTATGATTCAACCCAAGAGGCACATTATGATTTTTGCCCAAGAGTGGCACTGGCACTATAAGACCCATAATGGTGGGCAACTGTATGCCACTATATGACCCCTTATGTGTGGGCAATTGTATGACCCCTTATGTGTGGGTGTATGTTTGTGTGCTCAGGTAAGTAGTATTATAGATCTACTCTTACCTGTTTGATCCTGTGCCTCATGAGCATAGGTGTACCTTGCCTTCGAAAAAGTCCATGGCGTCTAGTCACTCCCCCGAGGTCAAGGTGATGCCCCAATGACATTCTTTTCCTTTTCAATGTTAAAGCTTATTAGTTGTAATGAGCTTCAGTGGTCGATAGTATGAGTACAATTGTAAGTATATGTTTGAGTAAGACAGTAAGTATATAATTGTACGAGTAAGGTCATACAAGTATGTGTAAGTTGTATGAATATGAGTATAAGCACGACTGTAAGATGATGATTCTAAGTAAGAATGTAAGTGTAAGTTTCTGAACACGACTGTAAGTATATAATTCTGAGAAGGAGTATAAGTATAAGATTGTACGAGTAAGGTCGTACAAGTATGTGTAAGGTATTTATTATGCATACTATGGTACGAGTAAGTTGTAAAACCCTTATTAAGGGTGTAAGTTTGCTTTCATTGGTGTGCTATGCATTAGTATATGCATATGTATATGATTATATTACGTTGGCTGCTTCATGTTTAAGTTACATAAACGCATGTATTTTATGAACTTATTGAGTTCACTATTTAAGATTCCCCTACTGGGTATTTTCCTACTAAGTATAAAAATACTCATTACCCTTTTTTTAGCCCCGTTGTTCGGGAGGCTTTTGCAGGTTGTGCTGGAGAGCTCTTAAGGATGGATGCTAGTTTCTGTGAAGGATTGTTTCTCCTTTGATTTAGATATAACATTGACTCAATGTGAGTATCTTTTTATGCTACGATCTGATGTATTGGGAGATCAGATTAAAGTGTATGTATTCTGAACTTTTAATTTGGATAAGACAGTTGACTGTTTATGGGACTTGTACTCAGGGATGCTTGGGAGTTATTTGTATTTAAAAGTTCATGATTATGGTAATTTAGTTATATGTTTATTTTTGAGTAGCGCCTGATGATATTTTCTTTGGTTGTATGATGTTTGACCAAATGAGAAAAATTTTGGATGGAAAATATATATTTAGTATTTTAAATTATAAACTGCTTTCATAGGTTTTGATTACATCATTTTTCCTCCAATTTATAGGTGTTATATTATAAATTTTAAGAAAATGTGATGAAAAATCTCAGGTGTTACGTACCTTTTCAAGAAGATATTGGTCCATGGTAATCAAACATCACTTAGCCAAGATGCATGGCTACAAGGTTGTTCATATATCTTTTCCAGGAGCATAAGTCTATTGCTGACCACACAGTTTTACAACTAGACATATCTAGTGTTTACTTGTACCACTTGTTAATTAAGTGTTACTTTGTTAGTGCTAATTTGTATCCTTTCAAAAAAACACAAAGTCAGACCTCTTTTGTTTGTATTTGTTTTTATATATGCTTCATTTATGGGGTTAGCCGGCTGTATTAGGTTAGGCGATTATCTAATTGATTGTTTCTTTGGTACGGATATGGGTGCAGCCTGTAATGTCTATATCTCTCAACGGATTTTAACGGACGCCTTGCCTTTTTTAAAATTATTAGACGTGTCCCTCCAAATTTGAACAAACAAACGCTTTGCATTGTTGAAAGTTATTATATATTTATTCCTCTTATCTTATATTAATAATTATATTTAAAAATAATAATTTTATTAAATAATAAAATTCATATATATAAAAAAGAGAAAATAAGTTTATAATACCCTTTTTAATACTTAATTACTTAAATTAAATTAAATAGAGCTATTAATATATATATATAAAGCTATTTATTTGGGACAAAAAGAGTATAAATTATAGTCTCGTTACTACGTGTTGAGCACATTGTCACGAGGGCACTCGGGGAACGCCACCATGCAGCATTCACGAGGCTAAATAGGTAAGTGAGTAAACTATTCTTCGTCAAGGTCATGGCCTCGTGCCATTCGACCAAGTGTCCCTAGCCTGCGAAGCCAAACAACGAACCTATCCTAAGGTAGATGTGTAAATGTGCCGGGACTTTTCCCAAGCGAGCTGGCCAAAGGGGGACACCTCCTTTCAATACACTGATCTAACTTAAGCAACCTGGACATCCGGGCAATCCATCTCAGCCAAGTGTATGCAAGGGTCTTTGTATCTAATATAGCCATAAGACCGAATGGCCGCCCGACGGGTCGGAGAGCCCAATCCCCTAGTAGACGGGGCTCCTGGCATGATAGCTAGTAAGGCAACAAGTCTTTGTTGTCATCTGAGACAGCCGGTTGTAAGGCTAGACATCATACAAATAGCTTTGTTATTTCAACTAATGACCATGTCCCCCCTTATATAGCATAAGAGATTTTCTATATTCTGTTGGAGTGGCAGCCAAAGTGGCTGTATGGGCATGGTCCGACTAAATTTTCCCAAATATCCTGAAATCACTCCTAATGACACTCTAACACTATATAGGGGGAGGGGACATCTTAAGTATCTAAATATGTGATAGTCGGTCATGTGTCTCAATATAGCCAACTATGTGTATACATCATTACATATTTTCTGCGCAATGTTGTGCACACATATTACATAATATTGTAGGCCTTTCTCACAACGCCTATATATATGATATGTAATACTATAGGTAATTCCTACAATACATATATATTTAATATATAATACTTTTACATGTATGTATGCCATAATATATGTTACAAATAGTCTACTTCGTTACCCGTAACAACATGCCATGACTATGCAATCCCACAAAACGTAAGGGGTAGGTGGTTTATTATCACCCACCCCCATCTGACGCACATAATTTTTAAAATACAACCCAGTGCATATTAATTTTATATATTAAAATATAAAAATATAAGTACATAGAAAAGGAGCACTGACGGCATTTGCCTCATGAAAGTGTCGACATACATCGAAACGGATGAACAGGCTCGCCATACACGTCTAGGTTCGACCACTGTAATATGCCTGCCACACAAGCAGTCAACAATTTTCCTGGCCAAAAAGACAAGCTACAACTGTATAAAGTGCATTGAATTTAGAGCAGTAAGCGAAACTTCAGCCGCAGAGGAATCCAAGGAGGCATAACAGGCATATGCTGCTGCCATGGAAGCTCAACGTCATGTGGAAAACGGTAAGACGGGGGAGTGGAGTTAGACAAGGAATTATTCCTGGAATTGTTCCCAATTAAGGTACCTTTCTTTAATTGTTCTCCATACATTGAACACAAAGCATGGAATTGGCTGGGCAGATAGTAAACCAAGAGAGGAAACTAGTGGATTTGACTCGAGATGCTCTTTACTTTTCCAGTTTCTTTTCTTGATTGGTTTGAAGAGCTAAGCCTTTTTTAAGCTTTAATCCTTCATCAATTAGCCAGTCTTCTATAGTGGCCTTAAGAGATAGTGATATTTTTATAATAAAAATACCCACAAAAAATTATACGAGAGTTTTAATTTAACTTTATAAATAAACCCCACACCGTTTACATGTATCACTTATCTAGACCAATTAAAATTTACTTGCAAATTTTTAATATATATTTTTATATAAAAATATTATTATTTTTTAAATATTTTCCTTAATTATAAAAATGCTACAAGGATATTTAATCTGGTTTAGCATGCTTTACTTAGATGAGTCCTTGGATTTTGTTTTTGAAACTAAAATTTTATTTATGCTTAAATAAAATTGTCGTGGTTACTATAACTCCACAAGATTGGCCACATACATACATTATATGCCAACTTACCAAGTACATATAATGTATTGGTGTTGTATTGTACATGCTCAAGTGAGTTGGCTGTCAGATATGGTGCTCTAAGTGATTGCTGCCTTACCTCTTCTAGTCGGATCCTAAGGATTTAGAATTTAGGACCATGCTTACACGACTTTTAAATATAGAAGTATTTAAGAGTCATTATTATTATTATTATTATTATTATTATTATTATTATTATTATTATTATTATTATTAGTGCTTTTTGTCGCCTTCCCACCTTAGTTAACTCAAAAACTTTTGAAGCATTGCATAGTGAATTTTGGGTGCAAAAAGTCTCAATATATCAAAAAAATTTATTTTTTGGTAAGAAATACAACCTTATCTACTAAATAGAAGAAAAGTACATAAAAAATCATACACAAAGTAAAAAGTTGTAAGCTAGTAAAAATGAAACAGTGAAATACAATAGAACATCCAACTACACATAATAAAAAGTATATTTATATTATTATAAAAATTAAAAAATAGAGATCTTAAATTAACCTTAATATGCCTAACGTATTATTTATGCACCGGTAAAATGGCTAAACTTGAAGCTCAATTTACACATGATAATAAGTCTTAATCACTTAAGAGTATAGTACTTACATTTTTACATACACTTCTATTAATATATAATATATAAAAAGTACAAGATTAAGTACCAAAAAGAAAAACCAATCACGCAAACCATTAGCATTAAAACAAACTTATCGATGCAAATCACAAGAGTTGTCTCCATCAGGACGCGGATAAGTTGACAAAAATGCCTCCACAAGTAAGCAAGAGGCGAAGTGACCCTACAATAGAATTCAACATAATAAGAATATGGAAACAAACACTATGGTAGGTGCATACCTAATGTACGGAAGATGGGAGACCACAAGCACTATGAACATGTAGCACGAGGTTTGCATGAAAATTTAAGCATATAAATTTTTAAAAAAAATTTAACTAACGTGTAATTTTACCGTTGGCTTGTAATTAAAGCCCTTAACCACAATTTGTTGGTAAATTAAAGCCCTTAAACTACGACACCGCTGACATCCTCTTTTTGAAGAAAGTGCACAAAGTGGGAGGCGTATCTGACACGAAAAAGCCTTTCTAAAGATAAAAAGAGCCGCGTTGAGTCGGTGGCATAAAGCAATCATATGTGGGCCAACATTATGGCCGGGGAAAATGGACCACAAACATGGCCCAGGGTGGAGTGGGCCCAAAGTTGACCCAGCAACCCCAAGCCCAACAAAATCCGCTTTCCGCTTCCGCAGCACGCAAAAGGCGGGCGGGGGAGAAAAATTCGGCGCGTGCGGTGACGGGCCGCTGCCTACGTGGAATACCGCGTCAGCGGCGACCCGCGTCCGTTCCTTTCCCACGGTCGCTAAACTGCGCCCAGCACTCTAACCTGCGCCCCGGCTCTTTTATTCCCTTCCCTCCTGGCTTTGCGCCACTTCTGTCATCCTCGCCTTGGCGGCTGCTCCTCCCCCATCTCCCTCCCTTCCCCTCTTGATTTTGTCATCGATTTAGCTCGCCAATCAGAGCTTCTGTTGCGTGATCGGCGAATAGATGATCTCAAGGTGGTTGCCTTTTTTTTCTGATTTTTTTATAATTTTTGGTTGATTTTTTCGTCTCTTGTGAATTTCTTGTTTCTGTTTTCCCTTTTTTCTTGTTGTTTCTGTGTACTTGCGAGCAGAAAATGTGATCTTTTGATGCTTGATTGGAGTTCTTGTTCAATTTATGGTATTTCTTAGTTGCGAGCTGAATTGTTGGGTTGCCTCTCTGAATTCTGACAGCTGGGTTTCCTGATTAGCTAGGAATGTTATTGTGTTTGTTTGTCTGATAACACGATTTGAATTCATCTTGCGTGGGGTTTTTATGATTCTCAGCCTCTGGAAATCTCGTTCTCGTTTAGAAGGTGCTGCTTTCTGTCTTACTATCTCTTTCCTTCACATATTAGGCTTCAAGTTTGTATTTTGACGTGATTGATTCTGTTTAGATTTTATTTACAGAAAAAAACTCTTTAGTTGTCGATTTTGTTAGACTTTTGAATTCGTTTATTTGGTGAATTGGCAATTTCTGGATGCTGGAGTGCTCGAAGGTTGAATCTTTTTCGTTTTGAAGTTATTTTTATTAGATTTCTTTTCTAATATCCAGGTCACTTACATACGCTGTCAAAACTTCCTTCATCTTTGTTGAAGGTTTTTCTATACCTTCTACTTGGTAGTTTCATTGATGTTTTTTGGTTTACAAATGTTCGAGTCTTCCACGCTGTTGGGTTTATGCTGTATTTCATGTTTGATTTTTTTTTCCAGTTTGGTCATCTACTTGTTGCTTGTATTAGTTACATTTCGTCAGTAAATACTTTTAATTTTATCCTTCTGGCATACCCTTCTGGCAAATGTCAGTTTATATATCTCGGTGTCTGGAAGCGTTTTCTATCAGTAGAAATGTGTTGTTACCATGGTATTTGTAAGGTAATTGGGTGTTTTGTCTTCCTCATTAGTTGACCATGTATATATTATCTTTGGCTCTGTTTGCGTAATTTTTCAATTACATTCTTAATGTTCTGCTTTGTTAAGTGTTCAATCTTTATGAATTACAATATGTTGACCCTTATAATGCAGGTCCTGCTGATTTGTTGCTCAACTTTTTGAAGCCTACTAATATATGCTCTTCAATTTTCTTGCATTTGCAAGTTAATAATTGATTTGCATGGTTTTCAATGTTGTTAATTCTGATTGCTTCTGCCTTCATGTATAAAGTCTAAATTTGTTTCTTTTATTTTTTAAAATTTTGGGTGAGAAAGCATTATGATTTAATTTTGATAAATAATTTGAGGATTAGTGGGGGCTACGTGATTTTGCAAAAGCTGAACTAAAAATTTTTAGTATAAAAATCCTTATGGAAATACTGAGGAATAAATACAAAAAAGAATTTTACATGTATAGTCAGGTTGCGTTTTTTTTTCCAATCTCCTACTGTACAAGTATTGTATCAGCCATGGACATGGTTCTTTGATGCATAAGTTTATACAGCTTTATGAATGAGGCTATATTTCCTTTTCTAATTGAGCCTTCATTACTATTAATTGCCAATCAAATTTTATTCATAGCTTGATGTCTTCATTGCTGTCTATTATTCTTATCAAACTAAAGCAACTTAGTGTTTATTTCTTTACTGCCGTTTTTCCAATGGAATTTAATTTTTTCTGACTCCCTTGTTTGCTTTGTCCAGGATGGTTTATTGTGCAACACATTTGGTGAGTTGGTTGGCTCTTCACTGATTATTATTAAAGTCTGTAGTTGATTTTTGAGACTCTTAAGTTTATAAGGATGGATCGCCAAGATACTTCTGGCTTTGTTAGTGGTGGTTGTCTGGATTGTCTGGAGCTCCTCTAAACCTTCATCTTATTTTGTTTACGGAATTTACTCCCGGAAGTCAGGTGACTTGTTTTTGTCTCTGTTAATACAAAAGGATTCAGTAATTGGACAGTAATAGTGGATGGATAACAGGGCACAACCCTTAGGTTTTGCCAATAATCACTTTTCTCTAAATGCATTTGAGAGCTCAAGAAGGATTATTCACGTTGGACCTGAATGCCATGCTGATACCACCCTGAGACTTCATTCTCCTGGTGCCTCTATCATGCATATCTCTATCTCCAAGGGCGCCGCCAAGAGGAAGTGGAATGATTCTGATGGAAGTTTGTGTTTGGATGATGTTTCTTCTCTGGATTTGGGTCTAGGTCGGTATGCAAGCTCCTCAGAGAACAAGGAGACCACTGCTAGGACCTATTCTTCAGTGAAAGAGATTAATGAAGAATCTTCCATGGAGTTAGGATTAAATATCCACATGCAGTGTGGGAATGAGAAGTCATCCTACCTGAAAAAATGGGTTGCTGCCAATCAAATAGCTCTTGCAGAACCCAAATGTGACCTTGAGCTGAGCCTCTCTACAGGACCTTCTGAATCTGTAATCTCTAGTGAAACTTTTCGTTCAGTTGGATACCGGAAGAATCTAAATATGCCTTCAACTGTTCACGTAGTGTATGATGAAGATAATGGGCCGACACATCCCTTGAAATTAAGATCTGTTTTGCCTACTTCACATGGCTATTTTTTCAGCCCGATTTCCAGTGAAAGTGGTTCAGTGTTATCGGTTCCAGACTCCTCATCTAGTGGAATATCCTTACCCAAAAGCTCGGTCACCTGTACTTCCGGGGTTACTCAGTCAACTAATCTTCTGCGTAGTTCTAACTCAAAAAAATGTCAATTTGAAGGATGCTCAAAGGGGGCCAGGGGTGCCTCTGGCTTTTGCATTGCTCATGGTGGGGGTAGGAGGTGTCAAAAACATGGTTGCAACAAGGGAGCCGAGGGGCGCACTGTGTTTTGCAAGGCCCATGGTGGGGGCCGACGTTGTCAATTCCTCGGCTGTACAAAGAGTTCCGAAGGTCGCACAAACTTTTGCATAGCCCATGGTGGGGGGCGCAGATGCAGTCATGAAGGATGCACCCGAGCTGCTAGGGGCAAGTCCGGATTATGTATTAGGCATGGAGGTGGTAAGAGGTGCCAACATGAGAACTGCACAAAAAGCGCAGAGGGTTTGTCTGGACTATGCATCTCTCATGGAGGTGGTCGCCGATGTCAGTACTCAGCTTGCTCAAAGGGTGCGCAAGGAAGCACAATGTTCTGTAAGGCACATGGTGGGGGCAAGAGATGCACTGCACCTGGTTGTGCCAAGGGTGCAGAAGGTAGCACGCCATTCTGCAAAGGACATGGGGGGGGAAAACGCTGCTCCTTTGAAGGGTGCCCAAAAAGCGTACATGGAGGAACTCAGTTTTGTGTGGCGCATGGGGGAGGCAAGAGATGTGCATTTCCTGAATGCACCAAGAGTGCAAGGGGCCGGACTGATTTCTGTGTTCGTCATGGAGGTGGTAAGAGGTGCAAACATGATGGTTGTGGGAAGAGTGCGCAAGGCAGCTCGGATTTCTGCAAGGCGCATGGTGGAGGTAAGCGCAGTGCTTTTGGCCACCCTCAACTTGGTGTCAATGGTCAGACTCCTTCTGAACCCTTCGCAAGGGAGAAAGCTGCCCTTTGTGCTACACATAGGGCACCGGTGCAGGATAACCGGGTTCATGGAGGTGGCACGCTTGGACCAGCTGCTGCAGAACTAGAACTTGGCAAGCCTGAGGAAATGAATGACACTAAGGAGGTGCACTTTGATGTGATGACGGGAAACAAGGATGACAGTTTTGTGAAACGGGATGATGCTGATCCCAAGGAATTTGGGTATCCGGCACTTGTGGTGGGAAGGTCACTGGGTCCTTGTATGCTAGAAGGGAAGGTGGAGTCACCTTTGAATCCATTTCCTGTTCCGGAGGGTAGGGTGCATGGAGGAAGTCTATTGGCAAGGTTGGCAGGCGATACTGAAATGAGAAGGGAAACTGGCCCAGCATTAGGGGTGGGACACAAGTGGGTGTGAATTCAAGGTTACCTGCTACGTTTTACTATCCTTTCCCAGCTGTAATTTGTGTTTCTATGAAGGAGCAATTCCTAGCTGTTACCGCTCTAATGACTGGTTTATTATGGCAAGGAGCCAAAATATTCCATTGATTATATATAAGCTGATGCATTTCGGGTCCGCAGGGGGTGGATTTGTTAACTAATAAAGGTGGGGACTTTTAGGTGTGGTCGTTGATTGTAGGATGGGTCGTCTCCTACTTGTATATATTATTGTTGTTAATAAACGTTTACTTTCTAGTGGATTTTGTGGTTTTTCTAAGACTTTTGCATAGGGTCGGACGATCCTTAAAAAAAAGTTGGTCGTCTTGATTTCCTCCGGGATGGCTATTAATATATAGTATATACTCGGCAAATCCATCCAACAAAAACCACCAACTGGGCTTTGGTTGTGGTTGGACAGAATATAGGCGGTTGGACAGAACATAGGCCTTAATACAAATGATAATGATTTCATACAACACTTTTTTCTAATAAAATTTTGTATTGAATTTTGATTATACTGAGAACAGCAGGCCCTCCGGGCTTTGATTGGACTGAGAAAATTAGGCCTTCTATGTATGACTTTTTTTAATATCCAATCAAAACTTAATTGAGTTTTCGTTGGACAGTGTGTGATGCTCGGCGAACCTGTCTTGGATTTTGTTGGACAAACTTATTGGGTAATTATTATTTTCTACTTTACGGGAGCCATCGTGGTAGACTGTTATGACTCTTAGGAAGTGTAGACTCTTGGGAAATGGAGGATATTTAGGAGGATGTAAGTGTGAGAACCAAAAATCCATCACATGTACTAAAGAATATATTCTGGAAAAATCATGACATGTAAAATCATAACAATATGCTATCCACTTAGATGCGGCACAGACCGTGTGTGCCTTTTAGGATTACAATTTGGCAGCTTAGAGCAATGTCTTTTAAAATTGATTCGGCCACCAACTTGAACTGGTGGTTGGGACCATGTTTTTCTAAATAAACTGGGCATAAATTCGATTCAACCGGGAAAAGGCCCAAATTTAACATGTAGATAAAACCTAGCCCAAAAGTTGATCGTATCAAACCTAGTTCCACCGGTTGGGCTGAACGGGTTTTTAAAACACTGATTTAGAATCTCTACTCATTTGCCCTCGTCATCTTACGTCTCGCCGCTTCAAAGTTTTTCTTGCACGACGTTTATTCTATTAATTTTTATTATTTTTTATTAAAATTTTTAAAATATAAATAAATATTTACTAAAAGGGAGGAAATAAAATTTTAACTCCTAAACAAGTATTCTGACAGCCTCCACACACCACATGTGGGCGCCAACGCGGCAAGCCAGAGCTTGTGGCATTTGTTAGCAACTACTGTAGAGTCGTCAGGCCAAGTGAGGAAACCCAAAATCGTCGTTTGGAGTGCAATTAACCTCTCTAATAAAGTCGTTAATTACAATGACAACTTCATCAAGTACCCCTTCACTCGCAGCCCGCGTGGCTGGGGCTACACATTAAGCTCCCTAACAACGCTGGGAGGCTTCCTGGCTATTAAACGACACCAAGCAACTTCGTTACTCTTTTGTTGATTATCCAAGTCTCTTACATTATCTACCCTCTCGACTCTCCATCTCCGTTAGCAGCTTGGTTATCAGCTTCTTGATGGTCCAAATCTTCCACTTTGTTTTCTTATTTTGTTGCCTTCCTTTTTTTTTTTGGGTTAATGAAGGGTGTTTAGACCAGGGGCATTTATACCTCCTGTTCATTACATACACCAGGCAGGCTAGGATACCGTACAAGTCGCTGCAGGGGCCTGATCATTCCACAGACACTCGCGTTCACCTTCCCATCCATTTTTAGTGGGGGGGTTCAAACTCAGGACCGCACATTCATAGGGCATGGACCTGGTCATTCCACCAATACCATGTTTGCTCACCTTCCTATCTATTCTACGACCTCCGTTTGTCATCCCTTCAAAACTTCTTTCGAATATTTTCCCTTTTGTCTAAATTTTTACACTACATTAAAAGCCAAATAGGCATGGCGGAGTCCCAGAAAACACTGATCCACACGCCCAGGACCCAACCTCGAGGCATTCCTACAAGCAAGTTACATATGGTAGTTTCAAACAGCGGCAGTTACTCCTGGGTTAGTATAGTCACATTTATTTTCACAACACTGCCTACGGACTGCAAAAGATTTTCCATCCCAGCAGCTCTAGGACAAAAATATATAATTTTGAACTGTAGTCTGTGAGTTGTTTCAATCAGCAATTACAGAGCTCCAGTTCATACCATTAGATGGAGATAAAAACCAAAAAAAATGACACAACTACTGAATTTAGTACAAATGAGAAACCACAATACATTCAACTCTAGTGTCCGATAGCATAAAATATTAATAAAAAAATTCCTTATGAAAATGAAAGCTTCAAACACATCCAAAGAATGAAAATTGTCTCAAACCGGCTAGTGTAAAGTTTTTGCCTATACCCTGCGGACTTGAATGTTATGAGTGGATTGTGAACGCCATATGGGCTGCCTTCCGCTCTGAACCAGAGCTACTTGCTCGCCTTCCTTCACCATTCCTTGTGACTACACAACAAAACCTCTTGTTAATCATTTAGGAGTATTTGGCAACTTGAAGATATCACTTACAGGTTATACGTTCTATTGAAACCTTCATATGCACATGAGAATAATCAGCTGAGAACACTTCGGACCAAATTTATATACACAAAGATGCAGGTGTTCAACTAACGGAAGGAAAGTAAAAGCTCACTGAAATTACCTGCAAGTATGCTAAAGCTTTTTCAAATGTTTTCTCTGCATCATTAGAAAATTCCATTTGGATGGGGCAGACTCCCTGGTAAAGTGCCAGCCGTTGTCTCACCCTTTCACTACAAAGACCAATAAACATTAAAATAGTTAGTCAATGTGCTGCATTCTGGGTATTGTTCAGAAAAGTACATAGAAGCATATGACTAAAAGTATAAATAAAAGAGAACAAGGAAAAAGACGCACTCATCAGTGAATGCAAATACGGTACAAGAAGGCCGATAATGACTTAGTAAGATGGCCATAAATCCAGTTCGCGTGAAGACAACAATGGAAGTCCCAAGGGTGTTAGACATCACGGTTGCATGGAAGGCAAACATTTCGCTCATGTGGTTCTACACAAAAGAAGGGATCCAACAACATTAAAAATGTTGGATTGAGAAGAAATAAATGAAATAAGAGCTTGATACATATTGCTAAGAGAGGATAGCAAAATGGTCTAATCACCTTGAAAGCTTGACCAAGATTGGCTGGTCTTTCACCTCCCATCATGGTTGCTTCTGTTCTCAGTGCAACTGTATGCATAACCTTCACTGCTTTGAGTGGAAACCTGTATAGATGTAATATCAATACGAGGACTGAACAAACCCAACATATGCACAGGAATTAATATTAGTTGTGACCTTACTTTCCATGTGCCGTCTCTCCAGAAAGCATGACTGCATCAGACCCCTCACGTACAGCAATAGCAATATCTGAAACCTCAGCTCGAGTAGGTGTTGGATGTACAATCATGCTCTCCAACATGTTTGTTGCTACAATGACGGCCTTCCCCATGCTCCGGCAAATGCTAATAATCTCCTCCTGAATTCAATATAAGAAGCCTTTCAAAGTCCAGGTAAAAGAGTCAGGTATTAATGTAGAGCTCATGTATCAAGGATCATTTATCCTAGAGCTAAGTATAATGTTGCCTTGGTTTTTAGGAGTCATGCACCCAACCTAACAACTAACCAGGCAAAAAAAAATATTGCACTATGAATTTGATTACTTTGGAAAGGAAACATCAAAGTGATGCATACACAGTAAACAGAGGTTTCATAAACGAGAAACTGAGTATTCCTCTAGATTTGATCGTAGTCAATGAGTATGGAAGTTATCAAAACACACATATGTATGAATAGTCTCATTAGTAATTGAGTAGTCAATTAGCCAGGAAAGGTGGTGCTTGCTAATAAGTGTTTTTGGTGAAATTGAGCACCAACTTTTTCCTACATCATCTATTTTGGGATGTGGGACAAACAAGGATGCATTTTTAATGCTCTCTACTGACAATGCGCCTAGCTTAAGGAATACATGGGAACCCTTGATATTTGAGATCGACGGTGCACATGCTACCACACATTAGCGTCAGTGACGCTAATGCTAACACGTGCTAGCGTGTGCACCATCAATCTCATGGATGAAGGGCTCCCATGCATTCCTTATGCTGGGCACAATGTGAGTAGGGAGTATAGAAATAAAAGACATCATCTCCCAACCTTAATTCATCAGTTTGAATTCCTTAGAGAAACAGGAATACCAACAGAAAAGTTAAGAAAATGCCAGTGTTTCTTTGTACTTGTGAGCCAAGCCATTTTGCAGAAAATTCACATACCAAATAATAGGGCTTCTACAAAAAGAATAGGACATGTATATATTTTGTATTTATCTAAAAGTGTATCCCACTAAATAGTTGTCTCAGCACAGGTTTACTCTAGACCTAGTAAAATTAGAAGCATTTTAATGATCGAGTATAAAGTAAGTAATAGAATACCTGCAATAGTGGAACCTCCTCAATTGGGAGCTCAGCCCCAAGATCACCCCTAGCCACCATGGCCTACAAGGAAAAAGGACATGAATTGCGCATGTACATATGATCGGACACATAATGCAGCAGTTGAGGATTCAGCAATGAGACCAATAAAAGCCAATTTTGCAACAGTATATTCATATTTGAAACTATGTGAACATATACCTATCTATAATTTACACATGAGCATCACACACAAAAGTGCAAAACCAGTACCAAATGTATACTCGCTTACCCCATCAGATGCAGTTATAATTGAATGGAGATTTGGTATTGAATCAGCACTTTCAATTTTGACAATTACATGTATGTCTGCACCACAACCTGAATACATAATAAAAAAAAAGAAAATATTCAAAATGCATACACACATGTAAAATCAAAGAGAGGGTTTGTAAAAAAGTCCAAGCAAGAAGACCGATTTATAAGTTTTTACTGTTCAGATAATCCTTCAATTCGTGGACAACTTTTGCATCCTTAACAAATGAAACAGCATAGAAGTCCACTTTATTTTCAACCCCGAATTTGATGTCATCCCAATCCTTCTCTGCAGCATAATTGTAAAAAAATGTTAAAACAGTTAAAAAAATTGTGAAATCAAGAGCGATGCAATAGACTGAAAAAAGATGAAGCTAATTTATGCACATTTCCTCATAAGATATCATATAGTTTCTTTTAGCAACCTCCCTTCACACTGGATAAACATGTTGCGCAGATAATCAGTAGAGCAATGGCTGCTCAACATAAATGCATTAAAATAAACTTCGTTGTATCTCAAAAAAGTAAAGAAAATTGGGTACTTATTTTCCTTAGGTCAGGGAACCGAAAGAACCAATTGCTCTGTGTTGACCAAAGCTGTCTTTGGCCTCATTGAAATAAATGGAAAATTAGCACTTAGAAGTGCAAAGTAGTCATTTGAATACACAAGAAGCACAATGCATTTCCATGTTTCAGACAAATATCATTGATCTTTTGTAACCCAAAGTACTCTCATCTCTTCCTTGTCAGTCTCAAGCATCAGCTCTCACATTCAGGTAAAGAACTCTCTTTCTTTCACATCATAGCCCCACTTTTAAAATCTTCTTACAGAAAGACATAAATAAAAGTATTTCCATATATATTTGTATTTTATACAAACTCAGTATGTCAATCAGCATTTTTAAAAGCCAATGATCTCTTGTAAAACAAATCATTTGAGTAGTTTATTAGCAGCTGTTTTGCATAGCTCCTATGAGCTCTTCCGATATAGACTATCCATGAACGATGCCAAATATGGCACAATAATGTTTGCCCTTGTGTCTCTTGCACCCTCATCTATAATGGGTCCACTTAAATGGCTTACATCCATGCACCAAACATATGAGACAACAATTTTTCTTCGGATAAAATACTCTCTTGTACAGTCTACATGTATGTGTGTGAGAACCAAAATTTATTTATTGAAACAAACAATGAAAAAGTGGTTCAAAATCTGACCAGTAATGGATGGCAGGGTAGCACTCTTTCCTCGAACATTCAAATGCCTCCTTGACTTAAGTTCACCTCCATCAACAACTTCGCACTTAACTGAATCTTCTGTCTTGGACTTCACCACTAATGACATCATTCCACCTTAGAAATAAACAACATGTTATTAAAAAACAATTCCGGAATATTCCTAACTAAGTGGTATTCTATTGCCCAATATTTTCATTGGCAAGATAAAATAGAATGTAAAGCCAATGCAGAAGACCAAAATACGTGATTAGGAAATATAAAACATCAGAGTAAGTTATGCAACATACCATCAACCAAAAGCATATCACCTACTTCCACATCATTAACAAAGTCATCATAGTTCACACTAACGCAGGTATCTGTCCCAACCCCTCTTTTAATGGTAAAAGTAAATTCTTGGCCACTTTCTAATGTAATTGGTTGTGGCAAATCTCCACTTCGGACCTCTGGACCCTGTAACAAAGAAACAGAGAGCTAGTTGACAAAATAAATGTGGTAAAATGATAGGCTCAATGCAAAAAGGTAAAACAAATTTATAAGAATGCATTAATTTCTAAAAAGATACAGCAAAGTAAAAATTAATGATGGAAACTTGCCTTTGTGTCAAGCATGATTGCAATCACATTGTCTTTATTTTGGGCATTATACTCTTTCACAAGATCTATAACTCTCTGGTGTGATGCATGATCTCCATGGGACATATTCATCCGAGCTACATTCATACCGGCCTCGGCTAACTTCCATATCATTTCTTGCGTGTTAGTAGAAGGACCAATTGTACAAACAATCTTTGTCTTGCGTCTCACACTGGGCTTGGACCACAATTCTGATGAAGAATCAGAGATTCGCTGATTCCTTCTGAGCTGTTGAAACCCCTCTCCTCCCTCATAAAACAAAAGCATCATAATGAAACCTAGAATTAAAATGCAACTAGAACCAATGCCAATAAGACCTCAAAGTTGAATAAATGTTAGACATTCCATAGCCTAGTCAGTAAATTAGCTCGGTTGTAGGCTTAGAACAAAAGTGCTCACAGAAATTGAAAGCTCTTAAAAGAACAGTCATCTATACACAAGTTATCAAGTAATTTTAGAATAACCTTAGCTTCATCAAACTTTAATCATATAGTATAGCAGAAACATTAATGTTCTCAATTGACAAACAGCGTTGGATCAATTCTTCTGTTATTAGCTGCAGCAAGCACAAGCATACAAAAAATGTCGGCAGGTTCACAATAAGCATTGATTCAATTTAATCTATGGGACGGACAGAAACAAAAAAAATAAAGCCTGAGCAGAAGAAAACTAAAAGACTGCACGCAGTGCCATGAACAAAAGCAAGATAACTCCAAAATTTTGACACCAACTCGGAAAACTAACTAAATATATCGAATAATTCACATATCCAGCTCAATCCATCGACAAAACTACAAAAGAAACAGAAACACAACAATTCATTGGAGAGGGAAAAAAAAACAGAAGAAGCACTAAACGTGCACGAAACACACATTTCAGAGAAAGCATGCGTTAAAGGGGAACCTACTATAGCAGGAACATCGTCCGGCGTGACGGGAAGGACTTCCGGCTCGGCCGAAACGGATCTCTGCGCAGAGACGGGAACGGTCCGATAGAATGTCCTGCTCCAGCTGTCACATTTCCGGGTACCGGACACCAACTTGAACGGAAGGGCCGAGGCGGCGAGCTTGTCGCCGGATTTCAGCCCGTAGCCCGGGCGGAGGAGGGAGCCGGTCGCGGATCCGATCGAGGCCACCAGGTTAGCCATGGCGAGTAAGAGAGAGAGAGAGAGGAAGTTTCAGGCTGTGGGACGGCAATGCGGGAGGAGGAGGCGGAGGGCGAGGGTTTTAGAGGGATGGCGGCGGCATGGGGGGCATCGCCCCTGTTTGAATTAAAAAAGTGGGCCGGTAATGTGGGAGGGAGGGGCCGCCTCGTTTTTATCGACCCGCTACTTTTCCTCTCTGCGTCCAACCTAACTCCTCTACTCCTTTAATGGGGAACCATTTTTAATACGCAATAACTATTCAAAATATTAGCATATATACAAAATACTTTCGGGCACCAATGTATATTTGTTTAATTGCCCTTTAATATTAAAATAAAATACTTCTTCTTTCCAGCTCTATTTTAAAAAATTATAATAATTTTATATTAATAGTTTTATTTTATTAAAAAAAAAAATTTAGATAGTGTCGTATTTGTCCTTTTAATTTTATATAACTCAAAATCGTAAGTTTTTAATTAAATAACATTTATAACAAATTTTCTATTTTCAGATAAAGACAATTACGTAATTTATTTTTTTTAATACCTATACTGCCCTTCTCCTTCTTTGTGTGTAATTCGTTTCCCTCTGTGTGTTATACGTTTCCCGTCGGGAAGGGGAAACGGTGCTCCTCCCGTCAAATAGGGAAGCACTGCTGAGCCAGGTCCTAAGGTCGTTCATCTTCTTCAACAAAAGGATCTTCCCATCACAGCCCGGATATTTCATTGCCTCTCCGCAGCTCTATAGCGCTTCTCAGACTGTTTTTTCGTCGTTGGCGCGGGAGAAGAGAGTAGAGGGCACGGAGGAGATCTGATGAAGCTCCTCCCCGGCAGCTCTAAGGGAGAGACAGAAAAACTCTGAGGATGACGAGCATCGTTTAAAAAATCTGAGCCTTTTTGTTCTCTCAGAGTCGAATTTTCGCATCTTTTTTGAAGTCCCACTCAAACCTTATGGTGAGTAAATACTTCACATCTTTAATTTCTTTTTCCATCTTTTCGCATCTTTTTGTTCTCTCAGAGTCGAAATGTTATGGTAAATTTTTTATTTCTTTGTGCGAACATCTCTGTTATATTGTTTAGATTTTTATGTGATAATGTTGTAAATAGTTTCTCCATGCAGTTTGTTTTGATACTGAAATTTGGGTTTTGATTTACAAGATATTCAGTTTTTGAGTGTTGAAATTTGGGTTTTAATTTTAATCTGTTCATGGACCTGGCGAGATCAGCAAGAATAGTGATCCCACCCTCCTTAGCCACAGCTTTCGCTACTTTGGCATTGACTGATAGATTTGCTATGGCCTGTAAAATTTCAATATGCAAAACTGAATATCTTGTAAATCAAAACTTTAAAAGCATTCCTGCAACCAAATACCTGCTCTTGAACTCCATCGAACTTACAGAAATGAGCAAGCATCACTAATGCATGAACGCCACTTGCCAATGCAACCTCCATATTCCATTTGTCATCTGCTGCCAAATCATATGAGATGTCATATGATTTTATTTTTACCCAAATTTAAGTAAAAATAAGCACCTCTCTGTCACTTGGAGGAGGCTTTGTAGAACCAACATCCAGTCCGTTATATACCTGTTAGCACAAATACACTGAACTAATCATCATAGCTGTATAGTGGCCTCACAAGTTGCAAAAAAGATTCAAAATCCACAAAGCTCTATCGCCAAAATCCATTTAGTGTATACACTGAACCCATTACATCATCTGAGCAGTTCTATAGCTTCCTAAAAACGTGCAGAAAACTTACTCAAGCCTCAGCCAGAAGCTGTCCAGTCCTGGTGGTTTAGTTTCATCAATTCTCAGCATAGTGTGAGACAAGACCCACTCAAGCCAATTCATGACCTCATTTATGTTGTTACTAACATTAGATCTAAAATTAGATTGATTTTTTTGTATTACACTATTGAAAAAATTGGTGATTTTTATCCTTTTTTCTTCAGTTTAGAAGTGTAAGAAGATTATAGGTCTTTGATTCTTAAAGTTCTATTTCCAATATTTAATTTTAAAATTTTGAAATGAACTTTTGGAATGAGTCTAGTAAAACCAATTTTTGAAGCTCTGCAACATTTAGTCAAGTTAATAGATTCTTTTTCATAAATCATGAAGTATTAATGAACTCTATATGAAGCCAGATTATCTACAGTTAGCAATAAAGTTGATACAGAACCTCAAATACATTAAACTGTGCTTCAATTGAACTTTGAAAATATTGTGCATTTATGGCATTCTAGTATTTAAAAATAATATTCCCTTCTCAACTTCGTCATGTACTGAAAAATAGCTGAATGAAATAGTGAACATTACAATGTTAATAAGTGTTATGAATTTTCTGATATGTGGTTATTGCAAGAATGTATGTATGATGTGTGTCACATTTAAATTTAAATTTCACGGATTACACTCCACTTTGAGAGTGTAAGATATAACATTAGAAAGATGGCAGAGATGATTTCTGAGTCATTTGTGAAATGTTGTAATTTTTTAATCTCCTAATTTATGGTCAACAAGTTATAATTTTCGAAATGTTGTGTACTAGTTTCTATTTTATTATTTGTAACTATTCTAATAAATGTTAGAAGAGTTGTTATCCTAGAGTCTGTTGTTTTTTAGAAACGCTGATTGTAATTGTGAGCTTATCTAGAAAGTAAATTTTGTTGTAATTGTGAGTTTTTAAATTGTATTCTCTTTTTTGTAGGTCAATGGATGATTTCCTTCTTTTCTGTTGCAATTACGACAAGCGTAATGTTGCCATACGACTTCCACATTCTTCCACCTATAAGGACTTCATTCAATTGATTTGCAATAGATTGAAACAATTAAATGCTAAATCTCTTACTTTATCTTTCTCATTTCCTGATCATTCAGATTATATGCTTGAGAATGATGATGATTTGCAAAATTCCTTCTTCCTTGCTTCTGAATTGGGCAAAAAAAAAGTTTATGTGTCTATTATTAATACTTCAAAGATTCTTCTTCAGCATGGTGAGAGCAGTTTGCAGGGTGTTAATTTGTTATCCACTAGTATGCAAAGTAGTAATGATACAATGTTTTTTGAGTCGATTATTGATGAAGAACCTGATATGATTTCTATTACTTCCTCAAGTAAAGGTAAATCAGTTTTGACTGAGAAGTGGTGTGAAGAAATTAAATATGTTGGACAAAAGTTTGAAAGAGGTGTTCAAGAATTTAGGCATTCTCTATGTCATTATGCTGTTGAAGTTGGTTTTGAATTTAAGTATGTGTATAATGGGCCTAATAGGGTTACAGCTGAATGCAAATATAAGGACATCAATGGTTGTCAGTGGTATGTTCATGCTACAAAAGATTCTGTCAATAACTTTTTCTACATTTGTATTTTAAACAATGTTCACACTTGTGGTATGATTATGCGTAAGAAGAAGAATTCGAGAATGTCTGCTGACATTGTGTCTAAGGAATTATTGGATCAAGTTAAAAGTAACCCTCTTATTCGTCCGATTGATGTGGTGAAGCATTTTGACACAAATTATGGAATTGATATTTCTTATCAACTTGCATTTAGGAGTGTTCAGAAAGCTCAAAGTGAGTTATTTGGAGATAGTTCTAAGTCTTATGAACAACTTTCTCTATATGTTGAGTTAGCAATGAAGAGTAATCCTGGTAGTCACATGTCATTGGAGGTTGACAATGAAGGTAATCGTTTTAAGAGAGTTTTCATTTCATTCTATGCATGTATATGTGGGTTTCAATATTGTCGTCCTATTTTGTATTTAGATGGAACTCATTTGAAAAGCCATTATAAAGGAACGATGTTGGCGGCTACTGGAAAAAATGGGAACCAAGGTAAAATAAATGCAATTTTTTCAGTTATATTATATGTTAGTTTGATTTTTAATTATGTTTTTATTAGTTTTGTAGTTTGTTGGAATTGTAGCATGCCTTGTTTATATAAAATTAAACCTGCTAAGTGATGTTTTATGATAGTAGATTTGATGTGCAATTGAAAGGACTTGTTCTTGCATTTGTTGCATTATTATTTTTTTAATAGTCTCAGTTTCATTCTTATTTCAGGTATATTTCCTCTTGCTTTTGCTGTTGTTGATGCTGAGAATGAGGATAATTGGGAATGGTTTTTGTTTCAATTGAAGTTAATTTTGGATCCTGCATGTGAGTTTACAATTATATCAGATCGTAACAATGGCCTTATTTCTGCCTTACCTAAGGTTTTCCCTTATTTTCATCATTCATTCTGTTTGCATCATCTGAAGAACAATTTGAAAGACAAGCTGAAAGGACGACCAAAGAAATTCCGTGAGAAGATGGTAAAATTATTCAAAGATTGTGCTTATGCTGCAAAACCATCACGCTTCAATAGGTTGTTGGATGATTTGAAAAAAGAGGGTGGACAATAAGTCAAAGATTTCTTAGATGATTTGCCTAATTATAATTAGACAAATGCTTATTTTAAAAGTAAACGCTATGGTGAGATGTTTTCCAATGTTGCAGAGAGTTTTAATGGGTGGATTGAAAAAGAAAGGCACCTTCCTATTACTCAAATGATCGATGGAATAAGGGGGAAAATGATGAACATGATGCATGATCGTAGGATGGAAGCAAGGAGATGGACTAGTTTTCTCTGTCCAGAAATTGAGAAAAGGTTGAATGAAGATATAAAGTATGGCTCAGTTTGGAGAGTATCATGTTGTAGTGAGGATGTTTATGAAGTAATGTGTCCTTATCCTTCTACAGTTTTTATTAACAGTCGTTCTTGCTCTTGTCATCAGTGGCAGATAAATGGTTGTCCTTGTGTACATGCTTTAGCAGCATTGATGAAGAGCGGTAAGGATATTCATTCTTATTTTGAAAAATATTTCACAAAAGAGTGGTTTGAAAAGTCTTACATGATGACAATCAACCCTGTTCCTACCATTGAAAGTGAGGTACAAACTACTAATGATGGTTCTCTATTACCACCACTATCTAAGAGACCACCTGGGAGGCCAAAGAAAAAGCAAATACATTCTCGTGGAGAGCATATACCAAGGAAGATGACTTGTGGAAGATGTGGAAAAGTTGGACGTCATAACAAAAAAAGTTGTAAAGAACCAATTTAAATACATTGATTCAATTTTTAATTGAATTTTATGTTGACATTTATTTTTAGTTTAAATTGATTACTGATTATCAATACATACATAGCTTTTATATTATTTCTTTTGATTAATAATGAATTATTTGAAATTTATTTTTATAATTTACTATATCAGGTGCAAAAATTTGAAATTTTAGAAGTGTTGTTTAAAGTTCATTTTTCAGCCACAGCACTATCATGCTGTGCAATGAAAATACGCTATTAAAAATAAAAAATTCTATAACATTTAATGTGGTTCATGCCTTAAACCTTTATCATAATTTAGACAATAGAATTGAATCAGAGTTTTCAAATTTTGCTCTTTAATGAATTTTGTTTGCCTTTTTCTGCAACAGCACTATCATGCTGTCATAAGAAAATACAGTATTAAATATTTAAAATTCTATAAAATTTAATGTGGCTTATGCCTTACACTGTTATGATAATTTAGACAATATAATTTAATTATAGTTTTCAAATTTCTTGCCTGTATGATTTTTTCTACCTTTTTGTGCCACAACACTATCATGCTGTCCCATAAAAATACGTTATTAAATATTTTAAATATTATAAATTTTAATGTAGTTGATGTCTTACTATTTTTACACCTTCCATACCTATATTTAACTTTTTATGCCTCACCTTTTTAATGTAAGGCATAAGTGGTGAAAGAGAAATTTTGGAATAGATCAAATAGTTCGTAGTATTTATTCCCTATGTCCATGGCCAGCGTTCTGGATAATATTTTTCATGTTCAATAGGTCTGAGCGACATATGAATTGCCTATGCAGTCAGACGCTACGTAAAATTTTCTCTAAAAAATTTTGTAATGTCCATTCAGCTCCATTTTGATGCATTTCAAGTCCTGTTAATTATTCTGAATCAGTTCACGTATGTCCAATTTATCAAACATAATATAAGTATCAGCCAAAATTAATTGTATTAATTGAAGTAAACTACATATTGGGATATGGACAAAATTCCACACACCAAGACGTTCTCCCACTGAAAAGCCTTCCAACTTTGCATCCCTCGCTTACAATCTTTTATGGGTTTTTCTATAACCCTTTGTCATTGGACAACTTAATATATTTATAAGATTTTGCAACTGGGGCATCTTACATCTAAATAGCATCTTCACAGTTTCTATATCATGTATAATTAGAAGTCGTTTAAAAGGATGTATACAGGTAAGAAAAGGATGTATACAGGTAAGATCACTATGGTCACATGAATGCAGTGCTTCCCGCCCCTTCAGTTTAGATACTACATCAAACACCTAAATAAATTACGGTCTCATATCAACTTGAAACTTTTGCTCCACTTGCCTGAGGAATGAGCAGCTGAGCTGTCTGATTAGCCACTCTCAGATTAATTGCACATCATTTTTTTTTGCTTAAGTTTAATTGCACGTCGTAAACTTCAATTTGGATTGTCCTCGTCGAAGTATATAATAGCACGTAGAAAGCAATTATTAATAGATTATGATACAGTTGCTATGGTACCGCAAAAATATAGAACGAATATGAGAAAATGTACACTTATCCCAAGTTGAAGACCTGTTCTCTTGTGGAATTCTAAATATTCCAATTTTGGAAACAGTCCAGTAACAAAATAGAACCCGTTTTTAAGTCTGGATCTCATAGCTACGTGAACAGCGCGGACAACTTAAATATTTTGCCCGATATGAGACTGAATCCAGTCCATCAGGACTACGGGGAAAAGGATACAGCTGCCCAACCAGATACCGACAATTAGTCTCTGCTTCAACCAGGGGGTGGTAGCTGTCGCATCTGTACAATATTTTGACTCTACCAGAATGCTTTAAGTTAGCAGCGTCTATGCCAAGGTTTCAGTATTTGGTAAGAAGATTATCAGACAAACGTTCTTAAACTTGAGAGAAACAAGACATGATATTATGACAATCGTTATATACTGTAAATAGCCAACCAGAAAGCTCTCACATAACATAACACCCAGACTACCCTCAACGGATTGTAGCCAACACAGTGAACTCAGCAGTACGCTGCCAATTGGAGTAATCACAAAGATTATACCCAAAGTGATCAAGCTGCAAGGAGTATAACCACGATAAGCAACACAACTCCAAAAATCACAAGGAGCAAGCAAGTCTGCATGTGAAGCACCAGGCAAAATGGTTAGATACAATGTTCCATAAACAATCGATGACAAACAAGAGCAAATTCAGATAAAAACTATACCAATGACGAATTGGACTTTTGGGCTTTGGCTGCTTTCACTAATTGGGTTTTGACCTGTGCAGTGGCCGCATAAGAGTTCTCAATATTGGAATCAATGTCATCTGTTGCAAAGCAGGCATTGGGCAACATTAGAAAAAGGCAATGAGAAGCATTTAACCAATAAAGGAAAAAGGTGTTCTTCACCCTTGATGTCAGGATGCTCTGGTCAACATACCAATCATTGCTCCTTGCTCATGGACAAGAACTGCAAGATCCTTGAATATTTCATTCACCTCACCAATCTATTGTTGAATATCTTGGATTCCTTGCTCTCTTTCTTCAATGATGGCCTTATTAAAAACAATCTCATTATCCAAAAGCAAGACCTCTTGTCTGCAAGAAAATGGCAAGATACTCTTAAAGCAAAGAAAGCACATATGCAAATAGGGACCACATGAAAAACACACTAGATATCTGCACAATGAAATTTGAAAATTCAATCAAGCGGTTGAATCAAAATTATGCCAAGTTACATGCATAGTTAGCCAAGTTCAATTATCAACATTTACTTTATTTATGAGCTTAGAATTAGATGAATTTGAATGTCATTGCACAGGACAAGCTACTGCTTATACTCCAAAAATAAATAAACCCGCTAAATTAGATCCAATGCACTTTGGACTGATTCTTAGATCCATGAACAATGCCCTACCAACAAGGAAATTCAACCTGCAACTACAATATTCTTCAGAAAAAATTGTTTCAGGTCATTCAAAAATATCAAATTTGTCTTGTGACACAATAAACCGAGATTCAAATTAAACTAGTACAGCAGGTGGGCTATTCATATCTGTGTAAACCAAAATAGGAGCACAGATAAAAAGTGTCAAGTGACAAGTGATAAAATCTTTTGACATGCAAGAAAATTAAACATGTAAAGATGCTATCAAGCATCAAATAGTTGAACCATGTCTTTCATCCTTAAAGCAATTTCTGTCAAAAGTTCACTCATCATTCTGTTGATGGGAGACTAGCTTAAGTAAATGGTATACATTTCTTAAGCTATAGCCTGTAAAATTTCAACACTCAAAACTGAATATCTTGTAAATCAAAACTTTAAAAGCATTCCTGCAACCAAATACCAAACAGATAGTGCTCACCTTTGTTGCTTCATCCTGCACTCCTTCACTGGAATACTTTCATCAAACAACCAGTTAATGATCTGTTTTTGCTTTCAAACATTCATTTCAATTCAATGAAAATTTGAACATTTTGGATTAAATTCTTTTTAGCTGCCTGCGTGACCAGCCTCACCTCTGCAGCAGCAGGCTAGATTGGATTCACATCCCTTTGCAAGCAAGTATTTGTAGTGCATCCTGCCAATTCAAAGTCATTTGTCAGAAATATTATTGTAAAATGTTAACAAAACAACAATACTAAAACATCCAAATATTATTGAAGCAGCAAAACTGACCTTAAAAGATTTTATGATTCCCTTTGTATAAATGATACCAGATAGCAGTCCTTTGCTGTCAAGATCTCCATTTTGCATTGGCACAATGAACCTGTGAAGGGAATTGGATTGTTACAAACAAAAAATAAAATGTGTAGCAAAAAAATATGTAGTACTCCATAGCTGACATACAATTATCTTACTAAAAAAAATTCTTGAAATTCCTTGCCCTGAATTTCTGAATCACAAAAACCCTCAAGATGATACTCACTTGGATATTTACCTTTAAAGCTTGAGTAACCAAAACTAAACCTTCAATTCCTGCAATTTTTGTTGTATGATATTTACCTAATAATGAAAATTTGTAGCAAAAATTAGGATGGTGATTTTAACGAAATAAACTAAGCTTGGCTCATTTATTATAATTCACTGAAATGACTGACCTTTTCATATCTTCACGTGTAATATCCTCACGTGCTTGTAGTGTTTCAAGCGTTTCAGACAGTCCAGGATCTGACACAAATTCCTCTATCATTCTAGCTCTGAACTGCCTTACTTCTTCCTTGTACATTTTATGCATAAATCTTTCATGATTGTTGACAATTTCATCCATATAATAACAAATAAAAATCCCGCAATCTAACCTGCAATTAATAATTTAACAGTATGATCATGCTATTTTATGCATTTAAGAAACAATAAGTGGGAAGTTATTTTTAACTTACGAATTTGGATATTGTTGTGGGATATTTTCCACTTCTGTAAAAGATGATTGCAGCTCTTGGGATGAAAATCATCCTTTTAATGCTTCAAGCTCATATGATTTGATGTGTTCCATCTGAACAAACATAATCATTTGTAATATAAGTACATAAACAATGCTAGGTTTTTCAAACTTTAATATAAATAATACTTACAAAAGTAGACGCATATTCTTCAAAAGGATTATACATTCCATGTTTTATCCTCATGGAGTTGTAATGTTTCCATTGGCCTTCATGGGTATCATAAACAAGCAAATGCCAATGACCCATGCATGAACCATCCTTCTGTTGTATATTTGAACATATAGGAAACATATGATATTGTACAAGTTGGTTGACTTTATAATACTTGAACAAAACATCTTTTGGAATTCTTTTTGTTTATTTACAATAAAATCCTGTATCAATTGGATGAAATAGTAGCTAGTAAGTTAAAGATTTTAAAAAAATTAATTATAAAATTATTATCAACTTCTGACATGAATTTGTAGCAGTGCAGGTTCATGCTGCTTAAGAGTATAATGAATATTTATTAACTTACAGAAACAATTTTATACAGCATGATCATTCAAATCAATAACACCTTCCAAAAAATAAAAAAATTAAATTAAATAAATAAATTCTCACAAAACATAATGAGCTGTAGAAGACATATTCGTCAGTCGATTCTTCTTTTTCCTTTTTCCTCCTTAATATTTCAGAAAAAGAATCAATGACCTGTCATTTATTTTTCAAAATTTTAGTTAGTCATACCTTTTACTATAAATATAAATAAAAGAAATCAATTTTCAACTTACGTTACTACCAATTTCTTGATCATTTGCAAGTTCATCAATGTCACCTAAAGTGACATTTACTCCTTCTTTGTCACAACTCCAAATGATTGATCTACAATTCATTGAAAAAGATTAGTAACACAATTAAATTCAAAATCATTGAAAAAGAATACGATGGATGAATCAACATATATTGATTTACTCACGTTGTGTCTCCAATTTTATTCATTTCATCAATTTTCAATTTTTCTTCCATTTTTACATACTTCCAGACCTTTCCTTTAGATCCTTTCTTATTTTGCCCTGCCGATTGATCTTCCTCCATCTTTCTCCTTTTAGCTATCTTTGGGTAAACATGGACTGTGTCTTCTTTTGATTCTTTGTTTGACCTCCCTGTCCTATTCTTTACCCTATCAACCATTGAGCTAGGTGTCGCATGTGTTTCAGCTGGTTGAGGTCTAGAAGTTGGCCTTTTTTGTGGGGTTGGCCTCTTGCTTCCTGGTTGTTGCTCCTCAAAAATATTTGTGAAGGCAATGGCATCTATAGAAGCTTGTAGTATATGTATCTTTTCTTCATACTTCTTATTTTCTTCTATCTTCATTGCCAATTGCCTTTCAACCAATTCTTTTTCTTCGTTTTCCATCACCATTTGATTGAATACATCTTGAAATTGTCTTTGATACCTTGTTTCTCTTTCTTCCATTTTTTTCATCTTCATTCTCAAATGATATACTTCAATTTCAAGTTTTTCTTTTGCTTCTTCTACCAATTGTTTCTCAGCAGCCAGTTTGTCGATCTCAGAAGCCAATTTTTCTTGCTCATTGAACAACTTTTCATTGTCCTCCTCTAGAAAAGCAATTTCAGCCATGTTGCGATATTGCTCATTGCTTTTCAAATCATCTTCCATTTTTTTCAATCTTTCTTTTAATCTTTCAATTTCGACTTCAGCATCTTTTCATGCTTCTTCACTTTTCTTCTTCTCAGAAGCAAGTTGTTCCTTTTCTTCCTCCAGAATTAGTATTTCTGCTCTACTATTTTCTAATTCTTGCTGAAGTTTCTTTTTCTCTTCATTCAATACATTTATCTCAATCATATTTTCATAATCAATAGGAGCAGTATCTGCAAAAAGAATAAACAAACTTTAGAAGAAATATAAGACATATAATACAATGTATTTCTGTAAATAACATATGTAACGCCCGAGATTTTTCATCCCTTTTTCTCAAAACTCATAGAAATTTTTTTTTTCCATAAATCGGAGTCAAAACGATAAAATCAAAACCTGTTTATAATTTAAAACATCATACGGTTAAACATCGTACTGTCAATCAAATATCCTCAGGCGCTACTCGAAAACACACGTACGAATAAATTCTGCTATGATCATAGACTTTTAAATACAAATCACTCCCGGGCATCCCTGAGTACAAGTCCCATAACAGTCCACAGACTAATCCAATCGAAAGTCCAGAATAAAACATCTCAAAGTCTCATCTCACTCAATACAGGAGATCGTGGCACAAATGAACTCGCAGAGAGTCAAGCTGATACCTGAGTCAACGGGAATCAATCCACCGCTGAAACGAGCGTCCATCTCCAGGAGCTCTCCGCACAACCTGCAAAACCTCCCGTACAACGGGGCTAAAAATAGTAGGGTGAGTATTTTCATACTCAGTAGGAAAATACCCAGTAGGGGAAATCCCAAACGGTGAACTCCATAAGTTCAGAAATCATGCGTCTGCAACACAAACATGAAGCAGAAGCATATCAATATCATGCTCAAATTCATATAAACATGCCAAATGCACCAACGTGCCACAGACATACCGAAGGCACCATCGTGCCAAAATCATACCAAAGGCACCAACGTGCCAAAGCATACTATTCAATCAACTTACACAAACACCCTTATCCAGGGTCATACAACTTACTCGTACCACCGTACGCATACTCATACAACATACGCATACTTGTACAACCTTACTCGTACAATCGTATGCTCACTCATACAGCTTACTCATACATGTACGACCTTACTCGTACAATCAGACTCGTACGACCTTACTCGTACAGTCTGCACAAAATCATACTTACTGTCTTACTCAGAAACATATTCTCACAATCGTACTCATACTCTTACAGTCGTGCTCATACTCATACGCTTACAGTCCTGCTCATACACACTCTTACAGTCCTACTCATACACACTCTTACAGTCTTACTCATACTCATACGCTTACAGTCTTACTCATACTCATACACTTACAGTCCTGCTCATACACATACAGTCGTACTCATAATCGTACACATATCAACGACCACTGAAGCTCATTACAACTAATAAGCTCCAGCGTCGAAATGGAAAAGAATGCCACTGGGGCAACACCTTAACCTCCAGGGAGTGACTAGACGCCATGGACTTTTCCGAAGGTAAAGCACACCAATGCTCATGGGGCACTGGATCAAACAGGTAAGAGTAGATCCATGATACTACTTACATGAGCGCGCAAACATAAACACCCACACATAAGGGGTCATACAGTTGCCCACCATAATGGGTCTTATAGTGCCATAGAATCGCCCACCATAATGGGTCTTATAGTGCCATAGAATCGCCCACCATAATGGGTCTTATAGTGCCAAAGAATTGCCCACCATAATGGGTCTTATAGTGCCATTGCCACTCTTGGGCAGAAAACATACTGTGCCACTTGGGCAGAAACGTACAGTGCCACTCTTGGGCGGAATCATACAACGCTCTCAACAGAGCATCAAACGTCTGGGCTTACACAGCACACAGACCAAATCAAAAACATACGTCGCTCTCAGCAGAGCATCAGACGTCTGGGCTTCATACAGCACGCAGACAAAGTCAGAAATGTACATCGCTCTCAACAGAGCATCAAACGTCTGGGCTTATACAGCACGCAGACCAAATCAAAATGACGTCGCTCTCAGTAGAGCATCAGACGTCCGGTGCTCTACATAGCACACAGACAACATCCCGCAGGATAAACACCATGGCAAGACATGATAAACGCTCGGCCAACTCATCAGCGGCCAGCTCAAACACGGAACTTAATCCGTCGAACCCTCAGGTCTCAAACTCACAACGCTATCATTAGTTGTGCTTATAATTCAAGTTTGAATTAAGTACACTATGCGGTACAATTATGCCACACAAACTCACAGTCCTCGACTGATCAAACTGAAGCTGAGCCCGATCCGAAACCCAAGTTCGTCAGGGCAGCAGACTTCACTTACCCGTCCACATCATGGACAAAACTCATCGTACACAAACCCTTACAGTCTTACACACTTCGCCATCCATCTTATGGCCAAATCCTCTTACACTGACATCATCAAATATCGCTCCTCAGAGCCAACCCAGTTGTCGCCCTCTTACTTATATCTCACTTATTATACTTATTTTTCACTTCATAATCTGTACGTTATGCTTGTACAATTATGAACCCTCTTACTGTCTGACAAATGCCCAACACACAATCCACCCCAAACTGATCCATTCTAATCCTTGCCCGTCATACTCTTATCCTCTGTCATATGCTTACACAACCGTATCCAAATTCAGACAAAGCCTCTGTTACCTCTTGCTGTCCATCGCCCATACTTCTGCCCACATAGTCATCATACATACGTATGTCTCACACATATGTATAACATACACATACGGCCATACATACATAACTTACAAACATGCATGCTAGCCATCACTAGCACATGCATCCACACGTCAAACATGTACGCTAGCCATCACTAGCATATGCATCCACACGTCAAACATGCACGCTAGCCATCACTAGCACATGCATACATCAAACATACACGCTAGTCATCTCTAGCACGTGCACACACATATTCATACATACTTCAAACATGCACGCTAGCCATCACTAGCACGTGCATAACCCATACATAGCATACTGACATATTTACTAGCCATCGCCAGCGCATACATAATCCACATCCATAAAACATGCATACATCTCATGCATATCAATCATACCATACAATCATGCTTACACGCACATCATGCAATCAGATCGTTACTTAACATCCAAGCATGGAATCATACAATCCTAGCATGCTGCTACTCATTCAAAGCATGCTTCATGAATTTACGAGTTCAAAGCTCCCCTACCTCGTAATCATGACGTTCGATGGCGAGCACACGACGGTGGCGGCGTCGGCGGCGGAGTTGGCGGTCAAACCGTTGCCTAGCTGAGAGAGCTGCTGTCCCGAGGATTTTAGGATGCGCCGGAACTATCACGGCCAAACAGAGTGTCAGAACTCAATGCGGTAAAACCCGCGATCCACAGCGGCACCCTAGGGCGGCCGGGAGAAATGTCAAGCCAACATATGTGGCGGTGCGACCCAAAGTCGATGGTGTACACTGAAGATCGGCCGGTGGGTAAAACATGCTCAGCCGGCCACAAAGACGTCGAAATCGGCCGTGGACAGCACCCAACGGCGACGATTTCGGTCAACAAAGGCCCACATACGGGCGGAGAGCGTGGGGCAACGCTCGAGAACCAAAGGAGAGGTGGAGGACAGCTCTAGTGGTCAACTCCACTCGGTGGCAAAGCCAACCGATGGTTAGGCGGCACGAATGCGGCGCCTAAACCCAGAAGTACACGCGTGGCCACATGCACACGCGACCCCAAAAGGGCGGGGGAACTGGCTGAAATGAGGCGACTCAAGGCCCACAAAAGCCAACAGGGCTAAGGCCCTAGCGGTGGCCAATCTAAGCGGCAACATCGCCGATCGCCACCCACAACCAATACCCATGGTGCGGCGGCTGTGCATCTCGCACGGTATAGGGCAAATGACAAGCGGCCCATTCCGAGCGGTAATATAATTAGGCCAAGTGGGGCTGACCCTCACTGTCGCCGAGCCAGGGCAGAGCCCATAATGGCCAAATAGCATACGGCTCGCCGATGACCACGGCCCAAGACGCACCCAAAGCGTCTAATCGGGCGGAGCAAGGCAATAGGGGCGAGGTGGGGTCGGAAACGGCAACCCCCTACCGACACTGGGTCGAGGTAGGCTAGACAGAGTCCATCCAATGGCCGGACGACGACCGGAAACACACCGGCGTCCAAAACATCCCACGGACAGTGAGATGTGAATAGTAACAAAAACCCGACCAAAAGATCGGTAGCTCACCACGGAGCGAAGAAAGCATGGCGGCGGCTCCAGCCAGTGTCTATGGGTTCCTAGCGGCCAACTAAACATAAGTCTAGTTGAGAGCGGCCGCAAACGATGTCAAAATCGTACACCCACAGTGCAAAAACGGGATTGAAGGAGAGAAAACCCGAAAAAAGGTTCGGTACCTCGTGGAGGAGCGAAGAGGCCGTGGCGGCGGTCATGGCCAGTACCTACGGACTCGCGGCGGTGAGGCAAAGCAGATCCTAACAAGAATCAACGAAATCCGACGACGGAGGAGGGAGAACGGAGCGACCGGATATGCCCTCGGGTTTTCTCTTCTCCTCACAGAACGCCATTTTTTTCTTCTGTAAGTTTCTGCAACGAAACTTACTGTGGTCGGCTTAAAAGCCATGATTTCACTATTCACCTTTTTTATTTTTACATCCATATCCCCAATGCGCGTTAACCCACTGGTTACACGTCAAACCTCCAAAATTCGCGCCGTAAGCGCGCAGCGAGGCCCGTGGCCTGCGACTAAGCCCCACACCTGACTCTACGGGTATAAATACGAGGAAAAGACACAAATACCCATACACTGAAACGTCACATTTTCCTGCCGAAAATGACCAGAAAAATGACAGAAAAATCCCAGAAAATCGTAGAAAAATCAGGGACCTTACAACATATAACTAGATGGTCCATTTATATGCTTATAACACAGAAAATCAACAAACTAAATACATCATTTAAAACAGTGTGTAAAAATTATAAGATTGAAATTAGAGACAACACAATAATGCTGCCTATAATTTAAAACAGTGTAAAAATTATATGATCATGGTAGCATGATCATGCTGCCCATTGAAATCCACTGGTAAATTCATTGCAGCATGATCATGCTGCCCTTTTTTCAAATACAATTAATTATCATCTCAACCTGCTAACAATTGTCCCTTTACAGACTAACGTGAAAAACACAAAGAACAATTAACACAATAGCTTTAATGTAGTTCTTGTAAACACTAATAGTACAATACAAAAAGAAAAAAACTATAAAAATATGATTGCTATGTGTGTTTGTGTGGCAATTTAACCACACCCAAACATAAAACAGGAATTACTTAAGACACTAATGACTCAACGTCAAACCAACAAGCTCAAATAATCCAAACCTAATACCCAAACATAAAATAGCTCTAATATAGCCAAACATCAACATAGAACTAAAATCCCTCATATGAAAGCTAAAATTAGTAGCTCAGTACAAGCTCCCAACTGACAACTATCTCGAATGCCAAAAGAAATAAACAATATTAAACAAGAAATTGGAGCTTTCCCAATAATTTCACACTGAAAAACAAGCACTCAATACATGAGAAAATTAAATAAATAAAAAAAGAAACATTACCTGTATTTTGAAGCCATCCAATTTGGAGAACTTCATCTTTTATTGAAGCTTCATCTTCACTATCTTCTATATTTACAAAAGAAATTTCTTCATCTTTATCTACTTCTTCTGAATCTTCTTCTTCACTGCCTTCTTCTCTTCTTAGAGAATCAAAAGAAGAATCATCTTCTTCTATTCCTACAACTAAAGAATCATTTGGCTCTCCTTCTTCCTCTTCTTCAATTCCTATAGAATAGGAAATTGAATCTGCTGGCAGTCTTTCTTCTTCTTCCTCTTGTTCAATTTCCACAGAATTAGAAGATGAATACTCTGGCTGACTTTCTTCTTCTTCATCTTCTTCATGTTCTTCTTCTTCTTCTTCATCTTCCTCGTATTGAGAAAAAAATTGAATTTCAAGGTCGGTTCTTTGTAACCGACCATTCAACACCTACATTTAAAAATAACATGTTATATCTTTAATCCATAAATATTATAATCTAAAAAAAATTTATTCAATATCATGTCAATTTTTTTTTATACCTCATGATCTTGTATGCTTTGAAGATCAATTCTTCCAAGTTTTCTGTTCATACTAGAAAGCCTCCAGTTAACTATTCGAGGTACATAATCATCTTCTTGTACCTCATCATCTGGGACTGGTTTATCCTTTTCTTGAATGAGCATTGTATGCTCACAAAACCAGTACTGCAAAAACATGTTAACTATTGTTAATTTTTCATACAAATAATAATGCATAAATAAATATTTCAAATAATCAATTTTTCTTACCATTAAAGCTATCTGACATCCTCCAATGTTTTTCTTGGCTTCAAAATTTGTTGCAATGGAAGAAATCAATTTATTGGCAATAATTGTTGGCCATTTATAATTAGCCATGTCTTCTATATCTTCAATGGCTCTTATATATGACCAATTAACCTGAGTTCCTCTTGTAGGAAAAAAAATTGTAACTAATATGTACAAACATAGAAGCCGAACTGAATCCTCCTTTTCTTGTTGACTTAATCCAAATAGATTTTCTCGGAGAACATCACCTACTATTTTTACTGTGAGAGAATCATTTCCATATATGTCTTCTGGGAAAACCCTCTGTACAAATGGTGTGTGTGGTTTTCCTTTACTATCTATATGGAAAAGTTTTCCCCTTCCCATTGGAATTCCAAATATAATAGACACATCATGTTCTGTGAATTCAACCAATCTTCTTCCAATTTTAAATTTTCTTGATGTAGGCTGAAATGTGTCTATTATTTTCTCCAATATCTGATCAGACTTTTTACAATCACCACTTGTAATTTTCCCATGTAAGAAGGATCTAATAATTCCCCAGAAAGGAGTTCTTCGTAACAAATCTATACGGTCATTATCAAAGCAACCGCTAGTTTCTTCTAAAACTATGCATAGTGCTTGTAGGTTACTTTTAAACTGCACCATGTCTGCAATAAAAGACACTATTTAATATAAATATATAAGTTAAACAGTAGAAAAGAAATTAACAGTAGAAAAGAAAATGGAGACCAACATGATCATGCTGTCCCTTTGAAGTGTATTACAAATTTAAGGGCAGCACGAACATGCTGCCCATTTTTTAAAATAAAATGGAAAATTGAGAGCAGCATGATCATGCTGCCCATTTGAAGTGTATTAGAAATTTCAGGGCAGCATGAACATGCTGCCCATTTTTTAAAATAAAATGGAAAATTGAGAGCAGCATGAACATGCTGCCCATTTTCGAAATCAAATAGAAAATTGAGAGCAGCATGATCATGCTGCACCTTTGAAGTGTATTACAAATTTCAGGGCAGCATGAACATGCTGCCCATTTTTTAAAATCAAATGGAAAATTGAGAGCAGCATGAACATGTTGCCCATTTTCGAAATCAAATGGAAAATTGAGAGCGGCATGATCATGCTGCACCTTTGAAGTGTATTACAAATTTCAGGGCAGCATGAACATGCTGCCCATTTTTTAAAATCAAATGGAAAATTGAGAGCAGCATGAACATGTTGCCCATTTTCGAAATCAAATGGAAAATTGAGAGCAGCATGATCATGCTGCACCTTTGAAGTGTATTACAAATTTCAGGGCAGCATGAACATGCTGCCCATTTTTTAAAATCAAATGGAAAATTGAGAGCAGCATGATCATGCTGCCCCTTTGAAACCCAAATTTTAGATAAAAACTAGACCTCACAAAAAAAAATTTACAGACCAGCTAAAAATGTCGACTAGCTGCATATTCAAATTATGCATTTTCTTATCACTATAAAAGAGTAAACACTAACAATAAGCACGGTGTTGCATGCAGAACAAGGTCGAGTGATTAAAAAGCATTAGAACTTAAGCAACAATCACTATCTACCAAAAAATAGCGCAAATAAAACACGTCAATCACAGTAGGAAGAAAATAAGTAAAGTAAAGCATGGAAAAAAAATGTGAAACGAGTCGAGATTCTCGAAAACCAGAAAGCCCTAAGCGGACATGATAGGAAAATTTTTAAGAGTATTCTCAATAAAGTTAGACCAAAAAGTTGTGAACAGAAAAAAATAGTAAATTTTAAAAATCGATTAAAAGTAAACATTAACCTAAAATAGAAGAAAAGTGAAAAAAATGTGTAACATACTTGAAATAATAGTTTGAAGATGAAATTTGCTAGAGGACAGAAGATAAAGTCGTCGAAGGTCTGAACACAGAGACGCCTTAGGATTGAAGAGAAAGTCGCCGGAGGATCACAGATGGACGCCTTAGGATTGAAGAGAAAGTCATTGAAACATGGAAGAAATCGCCGGAAGATGGAGGACAAAGTCGCCGGAAGACGGAGGATTAAATTGCCGGAGGATGAAGAAGACGATCGCCGGATAGCGGAGAATGAAATCGCCGGAAGAGGGAGGAGAAAATCGCCCACAGTAGGAGAAAATTTCGGGATGTCTAATTTGAAATCGACCGACGAGTACAGTAAAGACGATTTAGAAGGGTGGGTATTTTCGTCTATTTACATAACCACCGCCATTAATAACGTTTTATATTAGGTAGATTTATTAATGGAGTTTTTTGTAATTAATAAATTTTCATTGTCGCTATGTGTTAATGCCCCTTTATTAAATTTAAGTAGTTGGATACTTAAAAAAATATTATAAGCTTAATTTTCATTCTCTTAAATGTGAGTTTCATTATTCAATAAAAACAACTATATTTTCAAATATAGCTATTAGTATATAATGGAAAAAGTCAAATAAAATATTTCCTTTATCCTACATTAATAGTTCTATCTCTATGTGGGATTTTGACATGGCTCCATGGGCAGTCTACAAGGGGATCTAAGTATGGTATATAGAAGGCTCATATGGTACATAGTTATAAGATGACTAAGAGTTAACGAGCCAAGCTAGCTCGTTGAATGATTCAATTCAAACTAGGGTCAACTTGAGCTCGAATAACCTTGAGTTAGAGTTCAAATACAAACCATATTGGTCAAATAAGGTTCAAGATTGAGTTCAAATGTAGTTCATTTGGCTTTTTAAAATGAAAAAATAAATAAATGAAATTATTAATGTAGGATTGAGGGAGTCCATAATTTGTAATAATTATGTTGAATTATTTTCAAAAAATATATTTTGGGTTAATTTCAATATTAAACTTAGGCTTAATTTTCTTATAGAGAAGACTTGAACTTGTGTTCAAGTCGAGTCAAGCTAGCTAGGCCACTAGTCGACTTAGTTCAACTTGTTAACACTCCTTATAGGTGACAGCACTACGATTGTGCTTTATAGCTATGTAGCATGATAGCTTTTACAATAATAGGAGCCCTATGTATGTTTATCCTATTCTTTGGACATGGAATCTAGTCAGGCTACATGCATTGGAGAGGATTATGGATATGTTACTAGGTTATTGGTCCACATACATATAGCTTGGGTAGCATGACCAAAGCTTGTAAGCATAATACATCTTATCATGGTACATACTTATATAGAATGATCCTAGAATAGTCACTCTGTAGTTATTTATCTGTTATGCTTTTATGTACCATGCTAAAATCTCTACATACCATGGTCATAGACTTCTAGTCATAAAGCTCATGAGGGGAAAATTTCTTCTTGTCCATATTTACATGAAGAATATTTTGTCCTCACACTTGCATCCATTGGGATATCTTCCACTACTTTATAAGAAGGAAAATGATATACTCCATATTTTATTATCTCTACACCATAGGCCTTATACCACCTTTGATTGAATAAAGAAAGTAGGTCCTACCTAACAACATGAGATTTACTTTTTCCTATCTAATTATAAGTGGTGTAAAGCCTATAAGTGTAGAAAAGTAGGTGTAAAAATATCATTATCCTAATAAGAACTATGGATCATGATGATTGACAGAGCAACATGCTAACGCACGTTAATGCATGCTTTTGTGATATTGACATACACTAGCATGTGCTACATTAATCTTGATGATTAACCACTCTAGTAATGTGGAAGATATCTCGAAAGATATCGTCAGGAGAACCTTTTTTTTTTTCCAAATTAACGTAGTCTTACCATACAACAAACAACTATAGCACATACCCTCGTGACAAAGTTACTTATTTTGTAACAAGGTCTCCAACACTAACGTTACACACTAACAAGGTGCTAGCCACTTTATAATGCACTTTTACTCCCTCTATTTTACATTAATAACTATATTTATTTTTTCAAAATAGATTAAAATTAATTTATTCTAAAAATCAAATATAGTTTTTTATGTAGGACAGATGGAGTACCAAGTAACCAACTGGCGATCTCCATTGTCTAAGTGCCATCTAATAAGAGACAGAACTACATCATCAAGCAAGGGGGCCATGGCCCCCCCTGATTTTTTAAATCTTTTTTTTGTTGTATACCCTTCTCCCTTGTCCTCCTCCATCAATTTTCCCCCATAACTGACTCTCCCAATCATGCTCCCTAAGCCATTGGATTCGATCTCCGTCCCTGCCTCTAATAGTAATGTAATATTAGGGCATAAGCAAATACTCTACATTTTGCCTGGACTATGTTTTTACTGTAAGTAAATAAATAGCCCAAAATCTCCCAATCATTTAGATAGTATTTCTAATTTTGCATAGGAAAAGTTACTAAATTATACATCAAAGTATATTAAATTCTCATAGTTTAAACTTTGCACAATTAGTCATTGCAATTTGCAAGCTTTATTGAGCCCTTTAATTTAGTCCTTTATTTGTTAATATAACTAGTAGAAGTATTTATTAGAATAATAATTACACCATATTGTAAAGAAATGACATAAAATTTAATGCTAAAAGAAATGATAAAGATCATCTTAAAACAAGATGGGAACTAATATAATACTCCTATCATTTTGGTGAAAGTGACAACACAAATTTAATTTACTATCATTATAACTTTGGTAAGTAGTTAGTATTATGATACAATTAGCACAATAACTATATGTAGTATGCTTTTTGTAGGGTTGTGGTCAAAACTCAGACCTGATCTGAGATCGACGGGTTGGGTCCAAGAAAAAAATACTCAAATAAATCTCGGGTTTGGATTAGCATGTGAAAAACCCAAAAACTACCTCAACTAGACCCAAGTTCCTAATTAACTTACCAAACCATATTTAACCCGAGTTGTATAAATTTTTATAATTTTTTATAAATAGAACCAACCTAATATATTGTTGATTTAATTTGAATTATTAGAACCGACCCAACCCAAGATAGAATCTTGGTTCCTATTTTAGTTTTCAGGTTTTTTGGTTCCTATCTCAAGTCGAGTGAAAGAAAATTAGTTCCTATCTCTGATCAAGTTGGGTCTAAGGAACTCAATTCCTATCTAGGGTCAGGTTGGGTTTGCCCCGACCCTAGATGCACCCCCAACTTTTAGTGGGAAGAATTTTTAATGCTTCATTATGACAAGGAGCCCAGCATAAGGAAACAATGGGAGCCCTTCATCCATGAGATCGATGACACACACTCTAGTGAATATTAGCGCCAACCATCAATTTTAAATATTAAGGGCTCACATACATTCCTTACATTCAGCTCATTATTAGAGGAAAGCATGAAAAATTCTTCCCTTTTAGTAATCAGCTTTTAGTGGAAGTGTGATATATATATGGAAAAAGTTTATATGAGCCCGGGCTCATATAAATCTATGTGAGCCCGGGCTCTATGGGCCATCGGATTTACATCCGGTGGCCCATAATACTCATGGGTTTAACCAATGAGTATAATCTATGAGTATTATGAGCCGCTAGATATAAATCTAACGGCCCATAGAGCCCGGGCTCACGTAGGATTATATGAGCCCAGGCTCATTTAAATGGGTATATATATATGAGTCTCATTTATATGAGCCCCGGCTCACACGCGTTGGTGTGCGTCCGGGCTCATTCGGCCGTCGAATTTACAACCAACGGCCCATCAAACTCACAGGGCATTCAAACCCGTGAGTTTGATGGGCCGTCGCACATAAATCTGTCGGCTCAATGAGCCCGGGCGCACGCCGACGAGCATGAGCCTGGGCTCATATTAACTTTCATATATATATATATATATATATATATATATATATATATATATATATATATATATAATAGCAAGTCTAATCCACCTCAACAAAAACGAATTCAACAACACATTTGGAAGCTGGTTTAACATTGATTTTTGGGGCACACCATACTAAACTGGTTCTTGGTAGCCACATGCAAGTAAACCATAATATTTTGTAATAACCCTAATTTCTAACACGATCTTCTTATATATTTTATTATTTATAATTTTCCTAAGTATTGGTTAGAGCTCGTGGAGACGAGCGTAACAAGTCTTAAAACGCGAAGATCGGAGGTCGGGAGCAAAAGTTACTACCTCGGGAAACATGTTCGACCGGCGGGACCCACTTTCAAAATTTAGAAGGAATGGTTCTTAAATAGTCTAGTATCGTAGGGCTCATGAATATGAACTCAACGGTACCAAGAATGCGCAAATCGGAGTTCGGGATAAGAAGTTACGATTTTTAGAATTTTTGGAATTAAAAATTATAAAATAATGTATTTTTCGGCACGCGCGAACCTCGTTTCACCGGCACCAGTGGGCGCCGGCCAGTTTTTCTGGCGGCGCCAGTGGGTGCCCACCTGTTCCGGCGGCGGCACCCACCGGAATATTCCCCTCCCTCACCTATATATACCCTTTCCGGCCATATTTCTCACCCACATCCGATTTTCAACCCCTTCACTGTTTTCACCATTCTTGACCCGTTTTAAGTCCGATTTTCACGTTTCAAGACCCGTTTCCTACTAATTCAAGGGTGCTCTATGCACTGGAAGTGTTATTTTCCTGAGATGACCCCTCTAAGACCTCAAAAAATGTGCCCCTTCCCTAATCTTCCCTTTTCATCTTTTTACTATTTCTGGGCCATTCCTAAACCTTTTTAACCCGTTACAAAGCCCTACCTTACTTAATCAAGGGCATTCTACGCGTTGGAGTGGTTATTCTGCCAAAATTCTCGCTTGAAGGCTGATATATTAAGGCGGGACTCTCTTTACTCTACGAGGAGATTTCGCACGTATTATAGGTAGGTAGTTTTAAATTCTAATTGTATGCCGAGATTTTGACTTGCTAAAGTTTTACTAAAAGTTTTCTAAAAGCTCTAACTTCAAAATCATCTCCTCTTTTCAAAAATTTCTCCTAGTTTTGGGCAATCGTGTCGTCTGGATAATTCTCGGTTCTTCGGAGCTAAGAATTATTATGATTTTGGATACCGCCAAATTTGGCATCTAGCGCGCACAGGATTGGGATGTCATGGGTAAATCCCTTCCTTTCAGTCTCGCGTCGCCCCATGGGCGCGGGTGTAAGTCGTCTGGTATCGCGACATTTTGTGATTGTGTTTTCAAGTTTTCCGGATGATTTCCAAAAGAAAAAAATGGCATGTGCACAAAGCATATTCTTAGAACTTAATTCGACCTACTGAGTACGAAATTACTCACCTACCCTCAGACTCTGCAGGTGTTTCACTCGATTCTGAAGGAGTCGACGAAGGATTTCCTTAAATTACAGTTTTGTACTACTGTTTTTGTACTTATGTAAATTATTGTATTGACCAATGTACAAAGGCATGTGATGCCTAATTTTGACAATCTTTGTATAATACAAAGTATGTTGTAATTGCTGTTTTAGTACAAGGTGATCCTTGGCAATTGTAATAAAATTTTGTTACGTTTTTCAAAAATTATTTTCTTTTATTTGAGAATACGAGGGACGTTACAGTTGGTATCGGAGACAAGGTTCTACTGTCTACTAAAAAGTAATTAAATCAGTCAATACAATTATTTATATTTTATCGTATGTTTTCCTATTTGAAATTTCTTAATGAATTTTTATGTGAAGCTAAAACAGATGTCGATGCTCAGGCATAAGACATATCTGTCAAGCAATCTTTATCATTCTACTGCTTGCAAATTGCCGCTTCCAATGGAAGGAAGTTGTAGCAAGAGTATGTACAATGAAGATAAGACACCCATCGAAATTTCAGACTCAGAAGATTCTGAGATCTTTTACACCCCTGGTTCACCCACAAATAGTGACGTGAACGAAATAATAGTTATCCCGGACTCGCCTACTCCAGGAGAAGAGTTTGAAGAAGATCCCTCCTTGGAAGTGGAAGAAAGTGAAAATTCTAACGAGGATAACCCCGAGTATAAAATGGATTTTGACCTGAACGAACTGCCCCCACCTGAGGTCGAATGGGTGGAAGAGCCAGGCGTCCAGCGTCTCCTCAAGGGGAAGGAAACCGGAAGGCATGGAATGCTCGAGCGGTGCACGTTTTGTGGACTTTTAACCTACTTTTTCTTTGAATGCCCTAAAGCTAGAACCTTTCCTCTCTAAAGTCTTGACTACTTAGAGAAGAAAGTCTGTAAAAATCCCGAGTAAATAGTTCCGTGGGAACAATTTTGATGTGTACTAAGAGTAGTTTTATTATGTAAATAGCTAACGTAACTTTTGAGTGATGTAATGACACTTCAAGGTTGTTATGAAGTAAGCTTGTTTTCTAAAAATCTTGATGTTACTAATCCATGTTTAGATGACGAATGTTAGTAGTAGTGATGCTCAACCGGCAAGTGGCCCAACTCCACCAGATGTTACTACGCCGGTCACTTTGACAATGGGAGATCCTATGATGCACTTCGTGGACTTATTAATGCAAAGAATAACTCAAGGTTTCCAATTGAATCATTCCAATCATTCGACTAGTTCGGGAGATAATACCCACGGTGAAAAGGATAATTTGTTGGAGCGCTTTAAAAAGCTTGCACCAGCGTTTACGGGGGAAGATGGCCCTGAGGCTGCTGAAAGGTGGACCTTTGAAGTTGAACGGATCTTTAAAGCAATGAAGATCCCCGATGATCGTAAGGTGCCACTAGCCACTTTCTCTATGACTGGCGAAGCTGCTTTCTGGTGGCCTACAACAGAAAGAAATTTCTTCACAATTGGTGATCATATTAAGTGGGAGGAATTTAAAGAAGTTCTATACGATAAATATTTTCCTCCTCATGTCCAAGAAAGAAAGGAAAAGGAGTTTTTAGATCTACAACAAGGAGGGTTAACGGTGACTCAATACGAGAATAAATTCGTACAATTACAACATTTCGCTCCAGATTATTGTATGACGGAATTAAAGAAAGCTCGAAAGTTCATGAGGGGCCTAAACAATGGATTAAGAGGAAGAATTATTGGCCATCAACCCACGACTTTTGCCAAAGCGGTTGAACTAGCCTCCATCCTAGAACAAGATTATATGGAATTTGTGGTCGGACGTAAGGACCGAGGACAAAATAATGGTTTCCGACCCGATGAGAGGAAAAGGAGACTTACGTTTAACAATCAGAATAATCGCAAGTTTCAAAAACCCTCAGAATCACCTTCACAGCCAAGGGGAGAAAGGAAGCTAGAAAAATGTCCACAGTGCAGTAAAATCCATCCTCTTGGATCGTGTTATCGTACCGAAAGAAAATGCTTTTTTTGTGGTGAACAAGGCCACCAGATTAAAGACTGCCCAAAGAGGAAGATGCAAGAAGAATCAAAATCGGAGCAGAAACCAAGAGCTCAAGGGCGGGTCTTCGCAATTACTGTTGAGGAAGCTCAAGCGTCGACCGCAGTCATTCAAGGTACACTTCTGGTCTTGGATAAATTAGCAAAAATTTTGATAGATCCAGGGTCGACGCATTCTTTCATATCGTTCGATTTTGCTTCAAGTCTCGGCTATCCGATTTTAAATTTAGGATATGTCTTAGAAGTGTCCACCCCAATGGGAAAAACGTTTCTAGCCCGTAAATTTCTTCGAAGGGTACCTTTTTCCTTAGAGAAATGCCAGTGGGAGGCCGACCTTATTCTCCTAAATATGACCGACTTTGACGTCATATTAGGTATGGATTGGTTAGCCAATAGCGGGGCATTAGTGGACTGTAAACAGAAGAAGGTGATCTTTGAATGAGGCGAAAGGAGTTTCACTTTTTATGGGCTTAAGGATCATTCTAAACCATGTGTCATCTCAGCAGTTAAAGCTCGTCAGCTTTTAAGTAAAGGATGTCGGGTTTATCTTGCTAGTGTGGAAACTAATGAGACTATTACATTTAACTTGAAGAGCATTGACGTAGTACAAGATTTCTCTGATGTTTTTCCTGATGATCTCTCTGGTCTGCCACCAAAAAGAGAGATAGATTTTAATATCGAGTTGATGCCAGGAGCAAGCCCTATCTCTAAACCACCTTACTGCATGGCTCCTGTGGAGTTAAAAGAATTAAAAAGTCAATTGCAGGAATTGCTTGAGAAAGGATTCATATGACCCAATGTCTCACCTTGGGGAGCACCGGTCTTATTTGTGAGAAAGAAAGACGGGTCGTTAAGGTTGTGCATTTACTACCGACTTCTCAACGCCATCACTATAAAGAACAAGTACCCCTTGCCTCGTATAGATGACCTATTCGATCAATTGCAGACGGCCAAAGTTTTCTCCAAAATAGATCTACGGTCAGGTTATCATCAGCTAAGGATACGAGATGAGGATATCTCTAAGACAGCTTTCCGTACCCGGTATGGCCACTATGAGTTTTTAGTGATGCCATTTGGTTTAACAAATGCCCCGGCCGCTTTCATGGATCTCATGAATAGAATTTTTTGGCCCTTTTTAGGCAAGTTTGTAATCGTGTTCGTCGATGACATCCTCATCTACTCTAGTAGTTTAGAAGATCACTGAGTGCATTTCCAAGTTGTTCTGCAGACATTAAGGGATCATAAGCTATACGCCAAGTTTAGCAAGTGTGAATTCTGGATGGAACAAGTGGTGTTCTTAGGACACGTCGTTTCAAAGAACGGAGTATCGGTGGACCCAACCAAGATTGAAGCTGTCATCAAATGGGAAAGGCCAAAAATAGTAACGGAAATTCGGAGCTTCTTAGGCCTTGCGGGTTATTACCGAAGATTCATCCATGGATTTTCAAGCATTGCCCTACCCCTAACAAAATTAACAAGGAAAGGAGTTAAATTTGTTTGGGATGAAACTTGTGAACGAAGTTTCCAAGAACTAAAGGAAAAATTAACAACTACACCCGTTTTGGCGTTGCCAACTGGCAGTGGGGGTTTTGTCGTGTACAGCGATGCTTCTAAAAGAGGATTAGGATGTGTATTAATACAAGACGGAAAAGTGATAGCATACGCTTCACGACAATTAAAGAAACATGAAGGTAACTACCCTCCTCACGATTTGGAGTTAGCAATGGTAGTTTTTGCTTTAAAAATTTGGAGACACTATCTATACGGGGAGATGTTTGAAGTTTTCACCAATCACCAAAGTTTGAAATACATATTTTCCCAAAGTGATCTTAATATGAGGCAAAGACGGTGGATCGAATATCTTAAGGATTATGACTTTTCCATCAAGTATCATCCCGGAAAAGCCAACGTGGTGGCTGATGCTTTAAGTCGCAAATCTGATGGATTAACTTCCATGCTTGTTAAAAAATGGAAATTATTGGAAGAAACAATAAGTTTACAACCCGAGCTACAAGCTGGGAACAAGAAATCTTTCATTGCCACCCTAAAAGTAAAATCAATACTAGTCGAGCGTATTCTTGAAGGTAAAAAAAGTGACGAATTAATGCAAACTTTGCTCGGAAGACCTGACTTTACCCAAGGCTCTGATGAAGGTATTCGATTTTGAGGACGGTTGGTAATACCCAAAATTCCGGAGCTAAGGGAAGACCTATTACATGAAGCACATCATTCTCGATATACCATCCACCCAGGAGGAACGAAGATGTATCAAGATTTAAAGAGAAGTTTTTGGTGGAATGGGATGAAGAAGGATATAGGAGAATATATTTCGAGATGCTTAACTTGTCAGCAAGTTAAAGCCGAACACCAAAAACCTTCAGGGTACCTGCAAACGATTGAAATCCCCCAGTGGAAGTGGGAACACATTACTATGGATTTCGTCTCGGCACTACCCAGAACTTCACAAGGCCATGAATCCATTTGGGTGATCGTGGATCGACTCACAAAGAGTGCACACTTTCTGCCATTAAGCAAGAAGCAATCTTTAAGTTCTTTGGCAAAATTGTATGTGAAGGAAATTGTGAGTCGACATGGGATACCGCTATCGATCATCTCATATCGGGATAGTCGATTTACCTCCAAGTTTTGGCAAGGATTTCAAGAAGAATTGGGTACAACTCTCAAGTTCAGCACTTCTTTCCACCCACAGATGGATGGTCAATCAGAAAGAACTATCCAAACTTTGGAGGATATGTTGCGCGCTTGCACCATGGATTGGAAGGGTAACTGGGACGAACATTTACCATTGGTCGAGTTCGCCTACAACAACAGCTACCATAGTAGCATAGGTATGGCACCTTATGAGGCATTATACGGACGACCTTGTCGATCACCGACGTGTTGGAATGAAGTGGGCGAACGAAGATTGATTAAGTCTGAACTTCTGCAACAGTGTGCAGATAAGGTGAAACTTGTTAAGCATCGTCTAATGGCATCCCATAATCGTCAAAAGAGCTATGCAGATCAAAGACGGAAGGATATCGACTTTAGCATAGGAGATCATGTATTACTAAAAGTTTTGCCAACCCGAGGAGTCATGAGATTTGGAATTAAAGGCAAACTAAGTCCTCGCTTTGTAGGACCGTTTGAAATTTTGGACAAAATAAGAGTTGTGGCTTACAGATTAGCCTTGCCTCCCCAACTCAGCAATGTCCACGACGTATTTCACGTGTCTATGCTTAGGAAATACATCCGAGACTCCTCTCATGTTCTTGATCAGAGTTTAATTACTCTCAAGCCCGACCTATCATTCGAAGAAAAACCACTTAAAATTCTGGATCACAAGGAACAAATCTTGAGGACTAAAAGGATCCCATTAGTCAAAGTGCTATGGCAATATCATTCCTCGGAAGAAGCTACTTGGGAGCTGGAGAACGAAATGCAAAAGAAGTACTCTGAGTTATTCATTTAGTGGATAATTCAAATTTCGAGGACGAAATTTCTTTAAGGGGGGTAGATTGTAATAACCCTAATTTCTAACACGATCTTCTTATATATTTTGTTATTTATAATTTTTCTAAGTATTGGTTAGAGCTCGTGGAGACGAGCGTAACAAGTCTTAAAACGCGAAGATCGGAGGTCGGGAGCAAAAGTTACGACCTCGGGAAATGTGTTCGACCGGCGGGACCCACTTTTGAAATTTAGGTGGAATGGTTCTTAAATAGTCTAGTATCGTAGGGCTTATGAATATGAACTCAATGGTACCAAGAACGCGCAAATCGGAGTTCGGGATAGGAAGTTATGATTTTTGGAATTTTTAGAATTAAAAATTAAAAATTATGTATTTTTCGGCGCGGCGCGACTCGGCGCGGTGCGACTTGGGGCGGTGCATGCCAAATGCGCATGTCGCGCGCATCAAATGCGCGACGACTGCGCGTTCGCGGTGACAAATGTGTGTTCGTCACCGCGCGTGTGACGAACGCGCGTTTGTCACGCGCGAACCTCATTTTGCCGGCGCCAGTGGGTGCCAGCCGGTTTTTTTGGTGGCGCCAGTGGGCGCCCACCTGTTCCGGTGGCGGCGCCCACCGGAATATTCCCCTCCCTCACCTATATATACCCTTTCCGGCCATATTTCTCACCCACATCCGATTTTCAACCCCTTCACTGTTTTCACCATTCCTGACCCGTTTTAAGTCCGATTTTCACTTTTCAAGACCCGTTTCCTACTAATTCAAGGGTGCTCTACGCACCGGAAGTATTATTTTCCCGAGACGACCCCTCTAAGACCTCGAAAAATGTACCCCTTCCCTAATCTTCCCTTTTCATCTTTTTACTGTTTCTGGGTCATTCCTAAACCTTTTTAACCCGTTCCAAAGCCCTACCTTACTTAATCAAGGGCATTCTACAAGTTGGAGTGGTTATTCTACCAAAATTTTCGCTCAAAGGCTGATATATTAAGGCGGGACTCTCTTTACTCTACGAGGAGATTTCGCACGTATTATAGGTAGGTAGTTTTAAATTCTAATCGTATGCCAAGATTTTGACTTGCTAAAGTTTTACTAAAAGTTTTCTAAAAGCTCTGACTTCAAAATCATCTCCCCTTTTCAAAAATTTCTCCTAGTTTTGGGCAATCGTGTCGTTTGGATAATTATCGGTTCTTCGGAGCTAAGAATTAATATGATTTTGGATACCGCCAAATTTGGCATCTAGCGCGCACAGGATTGGGATGTCATGGGTAAATCCCTTCCTTTCAGTCTCGCGTCGCCCCATGGGCGCGGGTGTAAGTCGTCTGGTATCGCGACATTTTGTGATTGTGTTTTCAAGTTTTCCGGATGATTTCCAAAAGAAAAAAATGGCATGTGCACGAAGCATATTCTTAGAACTTAATTCGACCTACTGAGTACGAAATTACTCACCTACCCTCAGACTCTGCAGGTGTTTCACTCGATTCTGAAGGAGTCGACGAAGGATTTCCTTAAATTACAGTTTTGTACTACTGTTTTTGTACTTATGTAAATTATTGTATTGACCAATGTACAAAGGCATGTGATGCCTAATTTTGACAATCTTTGTATAATACAAAGTATGTTGTAATTACTGTTTTAGTACACGGTGATCCTTGGCAATTGTAATAAAATTTTGTTACATTTTTCAAAAATTATTTTCTTTTATTTGAGAATACGAGGGACGTTACATATTCATATACAATTCTTTATGTATCCTAGTTATTTCTAACACAAAAAGAAAGAAAGAAAAAAATCAAACCATTGCAAGAACAAATTGCAGTGAAATTTTTTTACAAAATAACATTGAGTACACATGTAGAAAAACAAAGCTATGCTCACTTCTTGATAACTCACAAACATTGTTATCTTAAATAAATTAGTCTCATTGAAGCATAGACCACCAATAGCACTGATGCCTATAAGAATGACAAAGAGAGCATATGGTTAAAATGAAAATTTCAAGTGGATAAGCATGATTTTATCCCACATTGGTGATAGGTACTTTATCGTGTGATTGTGATTATTGGAAAAAGGATAAGCTTATGACATCTCCTCCCGTATATTCAACACACCTATACCACACCATTTAGAGAGAGAAATGTAAGAGGAAGGGAGAGTAGAATTCTAGAATGAGTCATTTCAACATCCATGATACTTTTATACAACTCAAAATATAATTTTTGACATTTTAATAATCACTATGTGAAACACATCTTGGTTACATTAATGTCATTAGCCATATATAGCTACTATTGATGCTATTGTTCATTGAATAAATCATTCCTACCATATTGATTAGTACTCTATATTTAAATAATTCCTAATATAAAGTTTCTTTTTTACATTAATTTTTAGCATTTTGATTAGCACTCTACAAAATGCCAAATTAGCACACCATAGTAAGCGTCACATTAAAAAACTATTGCAATAGGTTCTATATTAACACCACTTCAGGAAAAACTTAGTTTTTACTCCAATTTATTGGCATTTAAATTAAAGTACTATGACATTCTATTATAGTAGAAAAAATAATTCTTACTTTTCTTCTTCTACTTGTTTACTTTGTACAACTTATATCAACACTGATTGAGGTAAAACCAAGTATTTTTCATGAAAGGCAAACAAAATTAATCGCACTTATCATGGTTAACTGTTGCTGAGAATCAAATTTTTTGTAGTGTAACAACTCTGCCTCACCATCTCTATCTGATAAGTGCGTAGTGCAGCCAAGCTCATCATCGATATAAATCCCAGATTTTGTTGCCACAGCCTCTCCTTTTGTGTATAAATTGCACCATAATGTAAATTGGAAAATATGTTAAATTAACATTAGTAAACTTTCTACTTCCTCTTTGTAAAAAAAGGGAGAAGAATCTGGGGTTATATGTTGAAAGTCTCACCCATTTCAGAAAGAAACAATAAGAAAAACAAAATATTGATATTGGGTCAAATATAGTAAATAAAAGATAAATGTTTTATTTTACCATACACATTTAGTTGAAAAATTCTTGATGATGATGATAGTGAAATTTTACAATGCCCCTGAATTTGTTCAATTTCATGTATAGTCTGAAGTTTCATTTTAACTGCATATGTGGAGAAAATTTCTTTGGTTCCTCCATCAGTGCTAGTTCACACAGCCTCAACCTTGAACTTTGCCAACTTGGCGAGCTCATCAACCGCATCAACCAAGTGATCCAAACGAGCCACGAACTCAATCAGCAACGAGGTGAATGTGGCCAATGAAAGGGCTGCCGTACTTTCAAGCGCCTTCATTCTGGGTAAGAGTTGCTCCACTCCAGCCCCACCGTCTTCCTCAAAATCATCAACTTCCCTCGACGGCCACGAGTAGAGCCTCCTCTGCTGCCTCTTCATGGACTCATGGTAAGATTCAGCTTGAGTAGCTTTGCTCTCAAGACCACCACCATCATCATCAGAACGGTTGTCCAGCTCAACCAAATGGGCTGAGAGATCAGTGGGAGTGAAAGAGCGGGTGATAGAGAGCTTGCTGGAAGGCTTTGACGGCGGGGTGGATGTTGCTTTGTTGTCATGGCCGCAGGAGGTTAGGAGATAAGAGTGCAAGTCTATAGAACGTTGGAGCCGATCGGTGCAGCTGTGGACACGCCTGAGAAGAGAAGTTTGGAGTCTGTACTTCATGCTGTTGATGTCCTTGCCCAAGCTCCTCACCAGCTCTGCAGCTTGGGTGGTGGCGTCCAGGATCTCTGACCGGAAGGCCACGCGGAGGTTGTAGGGGGCCTGAAATTTATAGCCAGAAGATGATGTCAGTGACAGTTTGCCCTGTACAAGACGCCGACCAAAATAATAACCCCACTGGAAAGTGAATTTGTACTGTAATTAAGATCGGTCTAAGGACTAGTATATGTACATGTACACGAGGGAATTAGGTGAACCTGTTGGGCTGGGAACTGACTTCTGCTAGTTGGGCTATGCCATCCACTGCACTTCTAATTTGTCATTGCATGAATTGCTGTGTTTCTAAAACTGTGATGAATCTTCGCTGGACTTTCAATAAACATGTGTAATTATATATTCTCTCCATCCCATATTAATAACTATATTTAATTTTTAATTCTATTTAATTTATATATATATATATTATAATTAAATAGAGTTAAACATTAAATATAGTTATTAATATGGGACTGAGAGAGCATAACATTTAACTATGATGACATCATTGTCTCAGCATACGATATCAATTCCTATTCCAAACGTCAACATGTTCCATTGCCAGCTCCGATTATTGCCAGTAGAATATTCTTAACTTTGGCGCGTGGGAAGATGGTCCAGATATAGACATGGATGCATGCAAGGTATATGCTCTTAACTTCTTGTTGAATGAGGTTATATAAGTTTGTTACGCGGGAATTCGATCCTACATAAACGAGGGCATCGCAGAATATGGAATCCTGCTTGATGAGCCTTCAATCCTAATAGTTACTAATGATCTCTCATTCGATTCTACTGTAGGATGTGACAGGCTGAACCTCTGAAGGTACGTAGCTAGTGGAAGCCATCAACTTATCAGCTTGTGGGCTACGAATATATCATTATTCTAGATGCTAAAGGCACAGATTAATCTGCATTTGTGAGATACTTCGTTCATGTGATGATGCAAAGTAATAAGATGAGGAGGAGAAGAATGGAACTCCGTGACCTGAATCTCAGAGTGAAGAACTCCATGCAGGGCCATCACCTCGTAGGCACAATATCGCAAGACTGCGCCAACCTTTACGTATTCGGACCACGGGTAGAAGAAATGCCCGAATCTGCCGTGTGGTGGCTCCCATTTGGCAGAACTAGCCTGAAGCATGTCAAGGTGTCATTAGACACTAATCACAATTCACAGTTTTTTGTATATATCACAATTACGATAATTTAATGGATTATCCAAGCTGAAGATCATGCATATATACCAAAGAATCAAGCTTAGCAGACGAGTTTAGGACTTCTCGGCATCTTCGAAATGCGGGTTCATCTGCAAAATTATCGTTGATCGTGGAGGAGAACTCGGGGTGGCGAGAACCATCATCATCCAAGTACTTCTGTACGCATTCTGCTTTGGGCCAAATATAATGAAAGTTAATTGTTGATTTGTAATGTAGTCAGTTCCCTATCATGGCATCCTTTAAGCTAAAAATGAAAAAATCATCAAAGCTGGTCTCCCTATCAGCTTAAAATACATGTGAAATTTTTGTTTTTGAATCACCCATGTCTCCAATATATCTGCGATATCCGATTTTGCGAACCATTTCTCACACTAATTAATAAGTAGATGAAGTTTGGAGGAAAGTGATACTTATGAGTGGATAGAGACTAACCTTCGAGTGAGTCAGCCACCGAGTTGAAGCATTTAAACAGCTCCCCATGAAGCTGCTCCCCGGCCCATATGGGGAACACAAAGACATTCACGAAAACCGCAACAAAAGCTCCAATAGCAATGGAATAAAGCCGGTCCATGGAAGTTCTTACAGGATTTCCAATTCGATAACTCGAAAAAACAATTATACAGTAGGTCAAGAGTACAACACGAAAACCATAATCATATGGGACAAGAGATGGCCACAGCTTCATCATTGATGTTATGGTTCCTGCAAGGGATCATTGGTAACAATTAAACTTCGCCTGTATGGTCGTGGCATTTGATTACATGGTTGCAGAGAGATTGAATAGGAAGTTACCAACTAGAAAAATGCTGAGGCCGATCACAAAGGGTTCTGCTATGTGGCCTGTGCACATTGCAAATTGCATGACTCCAATAGCCAATATTCCGGCAAGCAAACTCCCAAGTGCTCGGTTGAATCCACGATTAAATGTGGCTCCTTTATACATATGCATTTCAACAATTGAGTCAAGCACCGATATATAAGGTAAAAATGCATGCATTGACGTAGCTGTGTTATAGATGTGCATGCATGAACTTACCTACGGTGTATTCGAACATGATGGCTACTGTGATGATGGACCAAATGATGTTGGAACCGAAGATCTCATAGGGGGCTCGGAAAAGAATGAGCAAGGAAACCAGGAGAACAGCAAGGCCCACCTTGAGTGAGAATGTCACTCTGTTGGTGTCTTCTTTGCAGAAGAGCCACACGCTCCACATCCATTGCCTGAAGGAGCAGCCCCCATGTTCATCACCTGCCTTCTTAATTGCTTCAGTATGTTTATCTTTTGGTTCTGGGGCTATGTAGATCTTGACACTATCCTTGTTCCCCTTCATTCTCCACTCAAGCTCACCTTCCTCTCACTGGTTTCCCTATGTTTCAAGGTGATTGCTCGCTTGAAAGCGGAAATCTGGATCTTAGAGAGTAAAGGAGAACTGAGGGCTAGCCGAACTCAGAACTGTCTGTGAAGTGGAAAGACAATGAACTGAATGGTGAAATTTAAAGAGATGTGTCCTACTGTGGAAGATGGCGCAAGCAAGTAGGAGAAGAACGTACGTGTGAGTCTGGATATGGTATTACGACTCAAATAGAATAATGCCCAAAATAATAGAGGAGAAGACGAAGTGAAAAACTTGCATAGATTGAGATGCTTTAACACCAATAATGCTGTTAGATGGGGAATTAGAATCTGGGATGCAAGGCTATTTTCATGTTGCCACATCGACATGTTATTGGAAGACCACCAAATAGAGATCAAGTTGTTTGATCGCTATTTATTTGCAGCTTAGAGGTTTAATAAAGATGATGATAAGAAATTGAAAGGACCTAGTCTTTAAGTCTTATAGCATGATCGGGCTCACTCTTTTCCTGTTCACAATCTGTAACCAAGTGGTCCATGCATAAGCCAGCCAACTAGAGCAACAATCAGTATTGAGTGCTTGACTGAAATTTCAATTATTGGCACCATAAAACCACAAGAATTCTTCTGTATGAGAGCTCATGCATTGATTCTCCTTATACTTCCAAGTTGACAACCCTAATTTTTATTTTTTGACGGTAACATGCACCTTTCTTTCTCTTTCGCTGGAATGCAACATGAGTTGGACCACATAATAATTGACTAACATTATGACTTGATATAGTTCTTTAGGTTATGACTCTTTATCTTTGTTTGGACACACCAATATTTCATATTTCCAAAGGTTTTTGGAAGAGAAAATTAATTGGGAGCATCATAAATGTTGACAGAGAGAATAAAGAAACTCAAGTAACGTCGTCCAGAAGTTGGGGGCGTCCACAGCCAGTATTTTGCTTCCATTTTATCCATTGGCTGGCAGAACGAACGAACGATGGATGACATCTCTGAAAAACATGCCGAATAGAAGAAAACCCACCACATGAAGAAGAAGAAGAAGAACCGAGCTCCTTATCATCGCATCTGGTTCTCATAATTCCTTGGAGCCTTCTGAAAAGCTAATTTGACAAGAATATTATGATGAAATGGACATGTACAACTTATACTGTATGTTGCAGGAAACATGCGCAACTTGGATAAATACACCATCTGAAGAACCTCAACACTTCAACATCATCCATCATAGCTGAGTGATGTGACCTCAGCAGGTATATGTTGGCTTTGAAATTAGTCATATAGAAATCTGAACTAAATTAAATTATCATTGCATAATTTTGCTACTATATAATTCATGCATTAATTTGCTTCCCTTAATTGGTGTAATCTCTGAGGATTAGCGAACTATTCCTTTGTGATTCGAAGTATATGGCATTGGACAGGCATGGTGATTTGGACGGGTGTTTTATGCCTATTGCCTGGATCTCTGATCTAATGGATCACATGCATGTTGCTTCTCTAAGTGGTATGTGGCCTATTTTGGGACGTAGGCCTATAAAGTGCATGAAGGGCATACCATTAGCTATTAACCACATGCTACAACTTTTTATTAGTACAATATACTTGATTTTTTTTTTTTGCACATAAAACTTTTACCACCCTTAGTACATGCCCTGGCACTAAACTATTAGGGCCCTTTATGGACTCCTCGCCTTTTTGTCTTTCAGGTCTGTCAAAAATATTAATACTTTCTCCCTAGGCTTTTGATGTAGTACTATATAATTAACTCTAAATACGAGGACCTTATGGTTCTCATGTAACATGTGGAGCTAATGATTTTTTTTTCTTAGACTCTTTTCTAAGAGCTCGAGGCCAAGTATTGTAGGCTATCGGATTTCAATTAGACGATGCACATTAATTAGGGGGCAAACAAGTCTAACTCTATGTGCTGTCAAATCTTAATCCGACGGTCTGCCCAGGCTCAGTGGCGCCCATGAATCTGAACTTATGCTTATTTTTTCCTTCTTTAAATGTAAACTAAGAAAAAATTATATTAAGCGCAAGAATCTTTTAATTATATATTCTGATGATGGCATTCTGTTAGGATATGAGAAACAGTCTCTGAATTCGATAAGGATGCTTATCTGCTAAATGTGTGATGTTGTCGCCTTTAGTTCTTTCAGTATAGTCGGACTGATGCTTCTTGTCCGAAGGTGCGAAAACGGAGGGCATAGCTACCATCTTGCCAACAAAAATATCAGACTGATTAATGGCCATTCGCATATTAGTGGCCTGTAATATTCTAATGGTCTCCTGGAAACCTGGTTGCCTCTCTTTGATGGCCCATAATGTTGTAGTTGTCCCATGTTATCCTCTCCTCTATAACACATTACGTTTATGCATTTCTTGCAAATAATCTCATTTTGGTGAATTTCAAGTTATTAATTGTTAGGGAAGTAAAACCTTCTATTGAGAGGTGCAACAAAATCTTCAACAATGAAACAAACATAATAAGAGAATAACAAGAGATTTAAGGTAGTCTAGTAATGTGCTAACTTCTACATATCACACAAATATATCCACTATTCCATAGAAGAATATTCAATTCTCAAAACTGTACATAGGAGAATATTACACTCTTCAAGCTCTCAAACTTTCTTAACTCTAAAAAACCCAAATGTGTACAATGGAGCTTCCTCTATGCCCCCTAAGGTCCTAAGAGCTTTTATATACCCTATAGAGCGTATAAGTCCATATATGCTTATTTGGAAAAGGAAATCCTGAGTAGTCAATAAATCAAAAAGAGTCCAAATTAAAGTAAACTACATTACAAATCCTCAACCGATCACTTGCCCGTGCTAGCAATCTATCAGTTTTGCCAAATACAACTTCCAATACTTCATGTTATCATTTGCTCCACCATACCAAATGATCATGATTTTCTACTAACCCAATCGATCGATCGTTCTGGCGTAGCAATCGATCATTGCATCCTGACTCGGTTTCCAAACTCCAGTAGCCTCATTGATAAATCGCATAGTGCTATCAAGTGATTTCACAAGTCCATGCAATCTTCCATCTCTTTCACCGTTATTCCTCTATACATTCAGTTTTCATTGCTATCAATTTTGTTACAAGGATAAATTGCAAGCACCCCTTTTCAAGCTTATGGGTCCACATTTCCTAGATAATTATGACAAAAAAGGTAGGAACCGAGAGATAATTTGTTGACACTATAACATGGGTAAGCTGGAAGGTGCATATACGAACTTACAAGGTATTTACAAATATAGTGATTAAATTTGATGAATTTCAGCGAAATTATCCTAAAAAAACAAAAATGGACCTTGGGCTAAATTATTGCCAAAAATTTTAATCCCAAATTTATCATCATTTTGGGTTTGACCTAACTTTTTTTTCATTTAAGCCATACGGGTTTTCAGTATATGGTTTCACTAATAAATTAATTTTAGTCTCGGGGGATTTATTAATGTTAGGGGCTGTGGGCTGCCTAATTGGGGGGATTAGTGGGGTGGAGACCAACCGTCCTTTTTTACAGGATCTTCAATGGCAGGATCACATGACATCCACAACAATGCTTTTTTTCCCCTATGCTTAATTAATCAACGCGCTTCTTACACTGCTAAAATATTCGTTGGGAATAAGTTCGCAGAGTCAGACTATCTTTGCAAGTACAAACCATGCAGATTGCTGGCTCAAAAATTCGAGATTTTCAAGTTACCCAAAGCACTAAGGTGGATTTTCAGTGGGACTCAAAGTAGGTCCCCTGACGCGGAGCATCTCATCTCTTGTACCCCATGGATTCGGCAAATTTCCATCGTTTAATATGATTTAGGTTCCTTGGTTCCTTGTTGGTGGAACCACAAGGAACCCACAAAATGGTAAGTGGAGAATCAATGCACATACTTGATGAATGTAGTGGTGGTGATCTTCTGCAGATGATTTTGGGCCTTGAGAACCAATGGATAGTTACAAACGTGCCAATTGCAATGGTTGGCTGGGTTCAATCAATTGCTTGCGGGGTTAGTCAATTAGTTGCTTGTGCATTATCTATCCTGGTGATCAACGGTTCCTGTAAGTGAAAGATATTTCAGACGATAACATTCGGAGGACAAAAAAGTTCCATCAATTAGAAAAAGGTGAGCTTTCGATAATATTCCTTTGTCCTAAATTAATAAATTTTTTAATAAAAAATTTATTTAAAATTAATAGTTTTATTTTATTTAATTAAGTGATTAGGTACTTAAAAAAATATTATAAGTTTATTTTTCCTTCTCTTAGATGTAAGTTGCATCTTTTAATAAAAATTATTATTTTTCTAAATATAATTATTAATGAGATATAAGTAATACTCACTCTATCTTAAATTAATAGTTTTATTTTAAAAAAAGTCTATTTTATATTAATAGTTTCATTTTATTAAATTTAATGAGTTCAGTACTTAAAAAAAAATATCATAAATTTATTTTTCCTTGTCTTAAATGTAAATTTCACCATTTAATAAAAATAATTATTTTTTTAAATATAACTATTAATATTATATAGAGGGAATATAACATTGTGGAGGTATATATGGGGGAGAAATGATGTAGATTCTACAAACTTTATAGTGGTTTGGGTGGTTTCCGGTTGATAAATCTCGGGCTGAATATGAAAAAATTGGCTTTTCAGACTGTTTAGTAATGAGCTGAATCATCTGACTGGCTGATGTGGTCGGACGATCACAGTATTAAAAAGATTTGAATAACGCCTGAATCATTCAGTTTGACTTTTCTTACGTACTGATTGAGCCATCGAGTTGGTTCAGAATTCAGATTGATCAAATAAAAACGGGCAGGACGCCTGTGACCTCTCAAATGCAGGAGTGCAAAAGAAAGGGGAGGTGCCCGTTCAGACTATAGGCAATTCTCACAGTGCAACAAAGTTAAAACTTGGGCTTTCTTATCTATGGTGGTGCTTAGATTTCTATTCCTCCAGCCTTCAGTGATTATCTCCATGAGAGAATGATCAGCTCTATGAGAGATTTATCTTTTATTTCCACTCTCTTCCTACTTTCTGGATTATAACTGCTGATGTAAATGTGGTTTTGATACGTAAACAATTCAAAACATGTGCTCAAATGAGACCAAGCCGCACAGGCTTCAACCATCGAACAATGGAACACAACTTCAACACAATGCATTTGTTTCTCAACATGTTATCGTGTCAATAACAGCCATTGGGGGTATTTAGTACTCTTTCCGTCTCTATTAATAGTTATATTTAAAAAATAATAATTTTTATTGAATGGTGAAACTTACATCTAAGAGAAGGGAAAACAAGCTTATAGTACTCTTTTTTAAATACTCAACCACTTAAGTTAGAACAAAATAAAGCTATTAATATGAAACAAATTTTTTTGTCAATGAAGTTATTAATTTAGGATAAAGGGAGTAATATATATTCCCTTCATCCTATACCACTAGCTCTATTTAATTTTTTTAAATAAATTAATTTTAATTTATTTAAAAAATTTAATAAAGTTATTAATTTAAGACATAGTGAGTATTAGATTCTATTTAGAATACCAAGTTCTAGCAAATTTAGCAAGATATTATCTAGTGGAACTTTGTGGTAGGTGCCTTTAGGATTTAATTTTTCAAAATAAATTAATTTTAATTTATTTTAAAAAATTAAATAAAGTTATTATTTAAGGACATGGAGAGTATTAGATTTTATTTAAAATACCCAATCCCAACAAAGCGTGATATTATCTAGTGAAACTAAACCATCTTGTGGCAAGTGCATTTAGGGGTGAATCTTTTACGTGTTGAACCGCTGGCCCCGCCTTATCTGCCTAGTAAAAATACGGGCTAGGGCTTTTGACAAATTTAGGCTAATTTCCGGACCATACCTAAGGTTACCAAGCTTGTCTTTAAGAGGGTTGGGCTCAAGCTACGGCCAAAAGAAGGCCAATTTCCATTCAAAATATAAACAATTCTCACAATGCAACAAAGTTACAACAACATTTGAATAGTTTCTTGTCTTAATTAATAAAATAAGACAAATCAAGAAGATTATTATTGAATCAAGTTAAGTTCACTTCGCTCTACTTCATTTTTGTCAGTGATTCCTACCATCCAAGATAAAACTTGGGCTTTGTTACGGTGATTGGTAGTGCTTAGATTTCTATTCCTCCAGGCTTCAATGATCATCTCCATGAGAGAATGATCAATGAGAGACTTATCTTTTGTTTTCACTATCTTCCTACTCTTTTCTATCTAGAATATAATTGGGGATGTTAATGTGGTTTTGATACATAAACAATTCAAAACGTGTGCCCATCCACCCATGCCACACGGGCTTCTCTTTAATCATCGATCAATGGTACACGCGAGTTCAACCCCATGCATATGTCTGTCAACCGGATATCATGTGAATAAGAGCCCTTAGGGGTTACTATTTTAGATTCTGTTTACAATACCAACTCCGACAAAGGGAGATATTCCCTCCATTTTAAATTAATAACTTTATTTGGTAAAAAGATTTATTCCATATTAATAGTTTTATTTTATTTAATTTAAGTGATTGAATACTTTAAAAAAATATTATAAGTTTATTTTCCCTTCTTATATATGCAAATTTTACCACTTAATAAAAATACTATTTTTTTCAAATATAGCAATTAATATAGAACGAATGAAGTATTATCTAGTGGAACTGTACCACCATTTCACATGTACATCTAGGTATGAATTTTTTATAGGCTAGGCCGACAAGCCCCATCCCCGTGGTAAAAATAAAGGCCAGGGCTTGAGAATTTGAGGTGATTTTATGGACTTGGCTTGAAATTATCATGCTTGTATGTAAGAGGGCCAGGCTCAAACTATGGACCAAAAGTCCATTAGCATGACCTGTTCTTTGTTGGAATGTGATTTATTAAAACCCAAGGATCTATCGATCGCAATCGGCAACTCTACTGGAATGTGTTATTTCTAGTCGAGAGGTAAAGCGATTTATTGATGAATTAAACAATCGATTGGCACCTGTTTCTGTCCTTTGTTAAATTGCTACAAGAGGTAGCGATCAATTGATCATCGGGGATTCAGTTACATAATGGGTCAAATTGATCCGTTTAACTTTCATTTTCTCATTAAACCTCTCTAGATAGTAGGATTAGTGGATTCTAAGTACAAGGGGGCATCCCTAATCCTTATTCCTCACATAAGAACTTCAATTTCCTCTTTGATTTCTCTTCTCCTCAAGTGATTTTCATCCAAAAAAGAGTCAACTTTTAGCAATTCGGTGTGTGGGCAACATTTCTCCTCTAGAGTTCAATTTGTGAATCTTTGGAATGCACCAAGGATTCTAAAGGAGAGGTCCATTGTATCTTCAAAGCGGGTTGCCGACGAAGCCTTGCACTAAGGCAGCGAATCTAGTTTCAAAGTCAGTTTCTTGCCACTGACTTTGTTCATTACTCAAATTATTTGTTGATTTCTTTGGCGGTAACTTTGGCAACTCATTGATGGTAATCCTATATTTCTCAACATTCTTTATCTTATTGAAGTATTATTTTTGTTTTTATTTATTTATTTAACCCTAAACTTAATTGACCTATAAGAACATATGCATCATATGTCTTGTATTGTATTGGCTTATTAATGTGATCAAAACAATATCATATGTGCAACTTTTAAGTTAAAATATTACTGAAGACCATATGTTGAAGATGAAATAGAGAAGTAGACTTAATTAGTATTTTGAAAGGTAAAAATACACATACACATCACACTCACACATTATGGGGTTAAGGGAACTTTGTTTTAGAGTGTAGTAGAGTATTGTAGATAGTTTGAACTAAAAACTATGTTAGTGTTTATAAATGATCGATTGGCCTTGAATATTGTTCACAAGGTTTTTCATTTTCTTGATTGAATGATGGTCTAGTGGACAAATTGATCAGTCTGCAAATAAGGTGATTACAATAAGTTGAATGATCAACCATTTGCTAAAAGGATCGATTGCACCTAGATAAAACGGAGTTTAGTAACCTAAATGAATGAACGCTTTGGTAAAATATCAATTGGACTTCTACGGATGACTCTAGTACCTTTGTTGATATAATTTTCTGATGGAAAGATTGTTTGATATGACAACTGTGTTCAAACAAAACAGTGAACAATCGATCACGCAGTTGCCTATAATAGGTTATTTTAATTTTGTTTAGTTTTCTATTTGAGTTAGACTTCCTTAGTCAACTTGGGGAGCTATAAAAAGAAGTTTTGGATGTAAGAAAGAAAGAGATGAAGACTTGGAAAACCTAGAGAAAACATTGTAAATTCTCTTAACGAGTTTGAGAGAGAATTAGCTTCCTTGTCTATGTTTATATCAACTATAATAAAAAAAGGTGATTAGAATTAAGTGGAGAGCACATAACACTTAATGAGACAAAGTGTTTGCTAAAGAAAGTTACTATGAAGATCAAAGAGAAAAAAGATTTATGCTAAAGGGATTTGTCAAAAAGATTTGGATGTATCGAAAGCACAACAGTTGAAGATCAAGCTGATACAAGTAAACAATTAAAAAAGGGCTGATTCAGAGTTTAGAGTGGTGTGAAATGAGTAAAAAAAATGGTCTTTTTTCTTTGTAAACCGGTAATTCTATATCTCAATTTACATAGTACATCATTAATATGAACAGAGTATTCCTATGATTTTTTCCATGTTGAATCTTTATATAATTCTTGTACATTGATTGGTGTAATTGATTTGCATAATTTTACTATAATACATAGATATTTGACATACTACCTTATTGAAATATGTATTTTAATTTTAATTTACAATATATATATATATATATATATATATATATATATATTATAACTTAATTGCGAATTAAGAATAATTTATCTTTCTTAATTTGTATACCACATTTCCCTCAAATAAACTAACATGACCCTACTCCTTAAGAATCTGATCTCAAAATTTTCCATTGGATGCATCGGCTTGCACAAGAAATTCCACAATTTTCGGCCTTCATTCAGCCTTTTGGTTTGTCCAATCTTCCTTTGTTGTTGCAAAGTTTTTAGGAAATAATTGTTGTCATTGAAACCTCTGGCGATGACCACTGCTCCTCCACCCTAGGCAATCATTGTTGCAATCCCCCCATAGACAACAGTTGTCTCTAGTATTTTCATCCTCTGATTACGGATGTTGTTCCTTCCCACCTACACCTGGTGTTGATTTTCTCCTACAAGCATGGGTGCATTACTATTGTTGTAATAGCCTTTAGCTTGTTCCCTATGGCAACGAATGTCACTGATGTCTTCGCATGAAATACCGGTGACGGTGGAGTCTAGTCTTGCCAGAAAGGAAAAGACAAAGCGTCCCTTGGAAGATGTGTACTGAGAGCCATTTGGATGCCCGGCTAGGACCAGTTTCAGCTTCCGTTCAATTTTTGAAATCATTCACATCCTGACGTATAGAATGTCCTCACTTATAGAATGTGTATAAGTATACTTATGCACTATGTGATTAGTGCAAACTGCTCCCATCCTGACGCATAGAATGTGTATAAGTGTACCTATGCACTACGTAGCTCGTGCATGGGTTCCACTTGATACCTTTTTAAAAGAGTGATAAAAGCCATCACAACAAATCCAGGTTCGACTTGTGGCAAATAAGTATAGCGGCCTTTATGTGATAGATCTTATATCCCACATCCATTTTTTGTCTTGTTTATATGTCCAGCTCATAGGAACGTAAACAGACATTGTCCATTCGTAACTAAAACGGGTAATTTTTCCTTGTCCAAGCAGCTACATACATTTTTTTGTATGGGCCTTAAACGGATGCGGCTGGGGACTAAGCTTATCCGTGTTAGCGACTACTCGTGTCTAAGTATATAAGAGTTTAGGTCTTACCATCACCCATCTCAACCTCATCATACCTGGCTATTGTGCACTGGGCAGTTTGCACTTTCATGGGGGCACTCGGGAAGTACTGTCTATGCAGTACTTACAAGGCCAAATAGACAAGCAAGTAAACTTTCTTCGTTAAGGTCATAGCCTTGTGTCATTTGACCGAGAATCTAGCCTGCAAAGTCAAGTAATGAACCTATCCCAAGGCGAACATCCAAGCAAGCTAGCCAGAGGGAGACACAACCTTGTGATGCACAAATTCAACTTAGGCAACTCATACATCGAAACATTATATATCGGCCAAGTGCATACAAGGCTATTATTTTCAAGGCTGTAAGACCGGATGGTTGACCCATGGGTCGGAAAGCCCCATCCCCTAGCGGATGGAGCTCTTGGCATGATGGCTAGTAACCCAATAAGTCTTCCTTATCTTCCATGGTAGCTGGTTACAAGGCTAGGTATCATACCAACAACTCATACATTTAGCTCACCAAGTCCCCCTTATATAGCATAAGAGAATTTATTAACTTCTACTATAGTGGCAACCAAAGTGGTGTACCCAACAACTCCATTTGAGTTATGCACATCAACTGGGAAAGGATAAACTAAATGATGCCCAACTTCCTCTCCTAAAGCTTGCCTTGCACTTGAGACACTGACAAGTTGCCTACACCAGACAGTTTTTTCCTATATTTTGGCCACACCTTGTAGCATCTACCAACAAGTTTACACCATGATGTCTAACATCAATACTCTTGTCTACTCCGATTGATATCTCCCAAGAATCTAATGCCACCCCCACTTATACTAAAGCTCGTTAAATTATTGCAACACTAGCCTTAGACTAGACCTTCGCCAACCAAGAGTCTAGCAAAATGGCGTCTTCATCGTGTCCCGTAACTTCTGGGTCTCCATCGCTTACAAAGTTTAGACTAGCAAATTCAGTCAAGTTTTCTCTCGTGATCCACTCTGGAGGTCTACACCCTAGAAGCAGTGACTTTGTTCAAGCTTCGCATGACTGATATGATCACTTAAATACTACACCACTCTAGATGCAACATATCATCAAGTTTTCTATCGTGAGCGATCCCCTCCAAAGGTCTGCTCCACCCTAGGAGCAACAACTTTGCACAAGCTTCACGTAACCAACATAGTCACTGAACTACTATACCACTCATAATGAAACACTCCCTTTGCGTATGTTACCTGTCGATGAATGAGGGCCACTTCACCTAGCTAGTTAGGCCCCTACCTAGAATTAGCAAAGAATCACGGGTGCTTCCCTGCCAACTAAGTGTGATATACAATGCCATGTTTAGCAACCCAAGGGTGTGAATGTCGTGTTCTTGTTCACTCTGATCAAACACACTTCCAACGCACCAGTCACATGCTGGCCAAAAGAACCCAGGGGTGGGAATGTTTTACTCTTGTTCACACTAAAGAACTACACTGCTTCTCGCTATAACAACTCCCAACCAAAGGCACGATTGTCCATCCATCATGTGCCCACTCCTTTTTTTTTCTCAACTCCACACTTTAGATGTGCACTTCCATGGTAAATGGGTTATATTTTTCCTATCTCTATTTCTATTTTTCATCACTTGGACTCGATAGGTTCCACTATGCTCATGTCCAATAATTCACGATTTGTCAACTTATGAAGTTCCATTCCCATAGCCTACTTTTTCCAACACAGCATTCCACTCTATGACAAGTTTAGCCTGAAATCACCCTCCAGTGATTCCCATACCTCATTAGCAAGAAGAAACTAACTGCCTTTAGATGTACCCTTCGTTTCCCAATAGGCTGTGTGTCCATTCACAACACAGCCGCCCCACATAAGGTTCAATTTTAACCCATCCTTGAATTGAGGAGTCTCGCATTTCACTTGTAAAAATAACTAGCCACATACCTATTAACTTGGTTTCAATATGGTCTTCCACCCACAAGATTATTGGGTAGAGATGTCTCAAAATTTACAAGGCTTTCTGCCAACGATACAAACTATATTGCACTTTTAGCAAGTGCTTGCCGCCATTTGCACCATTTTCGAGTCCCAACATAACTCGACATTGCTTCAATAGCATTGCTACACCAACATCCAAAGAACAAGAACACAACTACATTCAATCCTTGTAAAAACAGTGCTTGTGATGGCAAATACCGCTTGCTTAGTCTGAACAAAGAAGTGAACCCCATCAACCATCGCCTCCATCAAATTGTATTTCACACATTCATCCGTTTGCCTCATGCTACTAAGGTCGAAGGACGTTACATTTAGCATATTTCAACTCTTGGTCCAAATGTTCATCTTAGTCAACCAACAAGATGGAACATTCTCTTTGATACCACTTGTCATGGAGGCATTAGGGAAGCACCGTATGTGCGGTGCTCACAAGACCAAATAGCCAAGCAAATAAGCCTTCTTTATCAAGGTCATGACTTCATGCTATTCGACCAAGCATCTAGCCTATGAAGCTAAGCAACGAACCCATCTCAAAGCAGATGTGAGAAGTTGCCAGGACATTCCCCAAATGAGCTAGCCAGAGGGGGACACAACCTTGTGATGCACAAATCAAACTTAGGCAACTCAGACATTGAAACATTGCATCTAAGCTAAGTACACGCAAAGGCCATTCTTTCTAACAAGACCATAACCCGTGGGTTGGAGAGCCTCATCCTCCAACAAATGGGGCTCCTAGCATGATGGCTAACAACTCAATAAGTCTTCCTTGCCTTTCATGGCATCCGGTTTCAAAGTTAGGCATCATACTAATAGCTCAAACATTTCAGTTCACCAAACCCCTATATAGTATAAGAGATTTTTTGCATTTTGATGGAGTGGTAACCAAAGTAGTTGTATTGACATGGTCCTTCTAAAGTTTGTCAAACAGCTTCAAAACACTCCACAAGACTGTCTAACACTATTTAGGGGGAGGGGACATCTTAAAACTCTAAATACATGCTAGCCGACCAAGTGTTCCAATATAACCAACTATGTATATGCAATGTTGCACAACGTTGTGGACCTTCCCCGCAACATATATATACTGGGTGTGCAACTTTGCCGACAGACTGCGCAACGCATGTATACTTAGTATACAACACACCCACATGTGTATGTGCCCCAGCACATGTTATAAATAGTACGCTTTGATGCCCCATGACAACACTCACCATCCTATCGTTTCATCTCCTCCCCGCATTGCCAGCATCCACCGCCTCCCGACGATGCTCGAGTCCGTCGAGAAGTTGTCCTATCCTTTGAAGGCCTCTATGGACTCCAATCCATCCCCCAACAGCAACCCTCACATCCGCCATCCATGCTTCCGTAATTTCCTAGGGCCTCCAGTCCATGAGCAGCTCGTTGCCATCCACCCCACCAATGCTGCTCATGACTCCTCTAACTATTTCCTACCCATATCTCAAATCTTCCTCTGTCCTCTTTGTTTTTTTTTGTGCATTTGATTTTATTCCTGATCTGTGGATTGAACCCGGGCAGATCTACTAGGCTCTTTGTATCATAAGCATACATATTGAACCCTCATCTCGATCCTTTCTATTTTCTTTCTTATTTTTATTTTTGAGTGATTGAATCACTTGTGGGCATTTGTCTTTGGTGTCTCTAGTTATCTCTGTCATCTTATAAATTATTGGTTATGATCTTAGTAAAGTAGAAGTAATGGAGAATATTCACCAATTAACTCCTTTATCAACAGTGTTACTTTCCCCAATTGGCATACGGATTAGCAGAAGTGCAAATGTATACGCAAGTTTACTCTCATATTAACGAGTCTTATTCTATATTTTCTTATAGCATGATGTTAAGGTTTGTAATGCACACATTGCGTCAGGTTACAATGCATTCCGTTAATGTTGATCTTTTATGTATTTTTGAAGAATGGGCCTCGGAATTTCTATTACAACATGATACAACTGAGAATAATTGAAGCGGGGTATTTTCGCATAGCAACTGTGTTTGTGACGGACAAATGTGGACGAACAATTGTTATGTCCGTCATAGACGACGGACAGACACAGGGCCAGATGGCTGCAAATAAGCCTTGTCCGCATCCGTTTACACCCCTACCAAGAGTGCATAGTCTTTAATAATCACTAATTGCATCTAACATCCTAAATCAAGAGTGCACATTCACGAGAAAGAACCATTTATACCTATAGCTATTTCTAAATAATACAATTTGATTATCCAAGGATCATAAGAAAATGTTAATCTACCAAAAAACAAAGGAAAACAAATGGGTATATTATGGATCCCACTTCATATGTTTGCCAAACCCTATGACTAATTCGACAACTTTCACATTCTCTTCCAAAGCAAAATCTAAGGATCTTTCTTTCCTCGTTTTTATTTTTTTAATAGTAAAAGACTGTCAAACACCTGGAAAAGAAAAAGATATAACACAAGAGGATGTCTAGCTAGAGGCCGTCAGATCATGGTCTAATCATGATCTGAGGGCCAAGAAGCTGCACCTCTGGCTAGCTTTTTCCATAACAAAGGGGGTCCACTACATATGCCGCTTAACATGTCCGTTGAAACAAACGTTTGAGGGAACAACCTTACATTCATTTTTACAGATTAGAACTTAATTATCTAAGGATCATGACAAAATATGAACAAAGAAAAAGACAAAAACAAAAAAGCCCCTACTTTACACGTTTGTGTAAATAAATAGCCTCGTTTAATACAGTCCAAAACTTTTAGGCACCAAAATATTCCTCTGGAAGATAAAATCTTACGCCAACAGCCTGTAAAATTTAAATGACTTCATCAAAGTTAAAAAAAAATCATAAAATAGACAAAACAGAAGAATATTACAGAAATTTGTAATGCTTGGTTTGGACAAATCCCAGATACCAATAATATCATGCATCTCAGCTTTATGAAGATGTATGAGTGTGAAGAATTAAACAGGAACTTCAATTTTTTATTTTTCAATGAAGAATTTTAGATCATTCTAAGCCTACAAACTTATATCAGAACAAAATTTGAGGGCAGTGTTATATACATTCCCTCTTTTTTCTCCTTATCATCCCCCGCATTTCCTGATGGTTGATGAAACCATTTACCTATATATAATGTATTATTTCATCTGATAATTAAAAAAGTGAGGAGAGATTATAAGGTGAGTCGTTAAGGAGGGATGAACAGCAAGACCGGCACAATGATGTCACACAATGACAGCAATATCACATTTATTATTTGATGCAATAAATCAGTCTTTCCTAAAAAATTTCACATGCAAACTTCAATTGAGAGTCAATGCATCTGAAAAATGCCTCATAATCATATAAATTTGCATGCTGAAATAGAATTATCTAATGGATCAAAAGAAAATTATGCCCATGATATATGTGGTGCATTACTTGAAGGAGACAAACCTAGCAATAGAGCGTGCTCTAAAACTTGTAATCAATATAAAACATAGAGAACACATGGAAATATTTTTTGTTACCTCGGCAAATTTTTTATCTGCATCACTATGGTCATTAGCTCTTCCAGCTGCATCACCAACATAAAATGACCTATTCACAGAGCTTTTAGTGAAAATCATTTTTTATAATACACAAAGCGAGCCCACAAGAAAAGAGAAACACAATTACTAGTTAAAAAAATAGCAACTGAAGAAGCATACTACACTAGTAATAAATGACAGCATAATTCTTTAAGAAACATTCAACCAACACTGGGCCTCAAAACACAGCAACCACACTGCAGATAGTACATGTTAATAGTACATAAACTATAACATTGAATGCAGTAATCAGGAAATTAATGACCACATTTAGGGGCTGCTTGTATATGAAATTTCTGTAAGATTCCACTGATTCCACCCCAATTCCGGCACGAATGATCGGAATCATGTTTGTGTGTAAATTCCAAGCCGTTTTGAGCCGGAATCACCAAATCACCTCATGAGGTGATTCTGTTGACCCTATTTCAAAATTACATATTTTGTTATTTTTTAATAGTTACCTCTCATATTGATTTGAGCCTTGAGAAACGTGCAATATAGGTGAGGTCCACTTTAAAAGTTCAAAATTACCTACCTTTGTAGTATCTTATTTAATAGAGCTCGAATTTCGGAGCATAATAGTACCAAAAACGAGCATATCCAAGTTCAGGAGATGAGTTATATTAGTTTAAAGTTTTAAAATTAGGTTTGACGTGACATCCGAATTTATTCAAAAAATTTTCATTACCAACTGTAATTCACATTTGGCCGTGAATTTTTAGAATTAGTTCCAAAAAAATCCACTTCCGTTTCTAAAAAATTCAACACCCAAACAACCCCTTAAGCCCACAACATACCCCCCTAAGCTAAAACATATGGAACAAGTATATGGAGCTGTTGACCTCACTGGGATTAGTGACTAAAGTATCCAGATAAGCAGGTGTGAAGGTGATGGCATGGAACTAGGGAAGGATGCAAGATGGGTGAACGCATAGCCTTACTGGCACATGCGCAAGCACATACAACTTAGAAAGCCTACTAGGTTTATATTGCATTAAGCAAAGAAATCAAAATATACTTTTCTATAAAGCAAAAGACAAAAACAGCAATTACAAACGCATCCATCATGGGAAATGATAACTGGATGGAGTTCAAAAAGGATGATACATACTGGCTCATATCAATTGCAATGCCAGAGTTGAAATGCTTCTCCATTATCTTCCACATTCCTGGCTTTGGTTTACGAAATGGGTCAGCACTTTGGCCTTTAGCATTCCCTAACCCACAAGCAACAAAAACCTGGAATGATAGGAATCACAAATTTATATTCAGAAAAGGTTAAGAATTTATGATAAACATAACTAATGAGCTTTTTGAAAGAAAAAAAAGATCACCGTCATTTTCATCTCCTATTACTTCAAAGGTAGCCAAATTAAAAACAATATTTACTTGGGACATGACTAGCATCCCCACCCGCATCACATTTTCAGTAAATAAACAAAGCAAAAAGATAAAAAAAAGTGCAGGCACACAAAGAAGTTGCATGCCTTCCTCGAAATGGAAGAACGTAAAAGACGACCAAATAATTAAAAGAAATGATATTTTAAACAGCATAAGAACCGGAGTGAAAAACTCATGTAACTCATCGGGTAATAGGTCCATGAAAAACCTGAATTGGGACTTCAACACATTTCATAAAGTTATTCAAGCGTCCAATTTTAAATTCAATAGCTTGCTTCCTCTTATTCTTCCAACGCTCAATGTTGGACTCATTGGTAAAGATAACCTGGAAAATTGTGAAAGTGGATATCTGTTGAACATCAGCAGATCAATGTACCAGAAAACTGAAATCAGAAGGTAATAAATACCAGTCACTATAACATAAACCTGACAAATTATATGATAAAATGACACAGTTCATAATAGATTCTAAGAAACATTCATTTTACAACAAGATTATTTGTAAATGTAGATTTTGAAGAAAAAGACATAACAACTCAGTACCAGTTATAGTACCTGGCATAATTATATGATAAAATGACACATTTCATAATAGATTCTAAGAAACGTTCATTTTGCAACAAGATTACTTGTTTATGTAGATTTTGAAGCAAAAAGACATAACAACTCAGTCTAAAGAGAGGGAGAAGCATACCAGTTTATAGCCATCATTGTACAAACTTTGCAGCTTCCCTGGTATCGAAGGATATAAAAGGGACCAAGCATCTGGACCAATCCTGCATGTAAAATAACTTTTAGCATCAGTTACCTATCTTTATCCACCAAAAAAAAAGGTTACAAATAGCTGCATGGATTTTACTTCCAACTTAAAAAATTTGAAAGCAGCTTAAACAGGTGCTGAAAATGAAAATCCAATTTACTTGTTGCCACCTAAACAAGAAGGCTGCACCATCTCTTATTCATTTTTCAGCATTTCCTCTTCCTCTTCACTCCTAGCCCCACGCAGACTTCCCCCTCCTCCTTCACTTCCTCCTCCCCTGAACCTTACTCTCAACACCTGTCTCCTCCTTTCCTCCCTCAAGACCACCCCTTCCTCCTCCTTCCCCATGTCTTCCTCCTTTGGCCCAACCCCGTTTGTCCCTGACTTGGTCCTAAACCCATGTTGATGCATAGGCCAGGTTTTAAAATTTGCTCCTAATTGCCAAGATTTCAGAAATGAAAGTAATTGAATGAGTGGTTTCTTACACCAACAAATGTATTTCGTGTACAGTAATGCATATAATTTATTCAAGAGTAGACAAAATACCTTCTAACAGATGTATTCACAAGACATCCATCAAAGTCAAATGCAGCAATTTTTTCGGAATCACGCAGATTGTCATTCTGCAAAGCACATAAAAAATGCATGGAGAAAAAAAGGGCTATTTATGTCAAACACAAAGCGAAATTCATGAGAAAGAGAAACCATGTGTCAAATATAAATTGACATTCATTCAACTGGCTAAGAGTCTTTAAGGATAAAAATGCAATCCACAGAAGCCAGTGTTTTAAAAAGCAATTTTGAGGCATGCCCATGCCTTGAGGAGAGGCATAAAATATGCCTCAAAGGCATTGGTACAGGGCGGAAGACCAAAAAGCATACATCTAATCAGGCAAGGCACTCAAAAAACACAAATTTTCACTATGAGGCATGCCTTTTAGTGTTGAGATGCACCTCGAGGGGACTAGGTACTAACTTTTTTAGGTACATTTTATACAGAAATAAATGTTATCCTTACTTTTTTTCACTTTCATAAATAATTTATACCAGTAATATGGGAAAAACGAGGTTTACACCTCATGTGTTAGACCTCATTTTTTCAAGGTAAAACACCCTGTCTTATGCCTCACTCTATTTAAACACTGATTGAAAGCAATAGCAACATCTTCTAGTTCGCACAGGTCATATCCAGATTAAACATATGATTACAAAGTTCACCAAATATACATTTCTAGTTTAATCCTACCACATTGTTAGTTAACCATTTCACCTAAAAGCTTAAGTTGTTGAGCACACATAAGAAGGAACCTTGCCCTAGGAATTGAACCCATTCATACATGGCAAGATCAGCATACACTTAAAAGCATAAACTGTTAAAAAAAGGACTAACCACTATATTAACAACACCATCACAAGTAAATTTAGTGATTAATAGATGAGGAAGAATCATTCTTCCAATTAATTAATGAAATAGTAATTAAATTATGAAAATCCATGGGTATATTCCCATAGAGAAGAGTACAGGGTGAAGTGAATAATAAGGTTTAGCACACAGGAAAACAATAATACCTGTTCAAGGAAAATGAGTGTGTTAAAAGCTTTCCATCTTGGTAAAAGTTCTACATCCTAAAACAGCAAATGGAAACCAAAGTAAAAAGTCAGACACAAAAGGCATGAAAAAGAGCAACTTAAAAGGAATGCATGCGGTAAAAAAATGTATATACAAAACACCCCATACTACTCAGTGCTTCTGATAACAAGTGTTTTTAGTTTTTGCACGGAATAATATGCATCTATCTTGATCATCCAAAATGTCAGTGAAATATCATCTGTAACCAAAAGATTGATAGAGTTCAAATCAAGCATACATTTAAGTATACAACAGATTTCGTCATAAGTGTAAACCTTATATTCGTTCTTGACATCAGCAACTGAAAACAATATCTCCAGCCCATTTTCCAATCCATTTTCTGATAACTGCATTTTTTTAATGACAGAGAGGGTTATCAGAAATAACTGAAGAATATCTGACACACGTATTAAAAACATAAAGTTGCAGAAATAAGCTAAAAACACAGCAGTTCCCTTCCCAACACCTGAAAATTGTTAAACATGATATTAAATTTAGTCTAGACTTATACAACACCCATCACTAAAACGAGTTTTAATAATCCATGATTTTAAAAGTGAATGCTTTAACAACTACCCTTAAAAGGATTGTCGGCTGGTAACATATTTAGAAAGGTTGTTTTATACCATTAATTCAGTATCACCTCATACTAGACTCTGTAACAATGACCCTAGTAGCTGATACTGTAGGAAAGTGAAGAGTGCAATACAAGAACTCCAATTCTGAGAAACAGTTATTAAGCAGTTTAATCTCAACTAGATTTATTGAGTGACAACCAGTTATACAAAGTATGGATTACAAGGGACACAATTTAAAAAAGTTACAGGACTCCAAAGTTGAAGCATATTTCTGCTTTTAGCTAATCTAAATACTATGCCCAGATCTATAACCACAAAATGGTTCCTGCAGGCACACTGTCAAGCAAATGTATGAAAATACTTGTTCCCTCTATACTGTAAAAATTTCAAGTAAATGATATGAACCCAAATTTACTAAACAAATATTAAAAAGAAATAAGCGAACAATCGTTTTGTCATTCACTGTTCATCTTCAGATTCCCATTATTGAATAGCACATAATTGTGCCGCATTCTTTTCTTTTCTTTCTTTCTTTTTTTTTTAATCTGTGCCACACTCTTTTCATTATTGAATAGCACATAATAGTACTCTTAAGAACTATGCTACCCTCTAGATAGAATGAAAATTCCATGACTGCTGCTATTACAGCTTTCAGCCAAATTACTAGTAAAGCATTTTACCTTTGGTTTCTTCAAAATTTTCTCATCTAATTGAACCTCCAAAGTTTCATTTATTTTACGAATCTGAAACAAGAGGAACACGTTAACAGACAAAGATTAGCACAATAAAAACCTAACGCCAAGACAAAGATCAATGTACAACCTTCAATGTCTCCAACTTTCTCTCTTGTCTTTCATCAGTCTTACAAACATGTGGAATACAACAAAAACAACCTCAAATCTTCCATAAAAGATGAATTCAACTATTCAATTCAAGCTCAAAATCACAAATATGTTAACTTTGGTCAATCAAGCAACAGTGAAGAGCTTTATAGTTCTATCCTACCTAGACCACTCATCAACTGATAACAACCAGTTAAAATACATAAAAGCATCACTTCAGACCTTATTTGGCCCAGCCTCCAACTTCTTCAGTCGTTCCTGATCAGCTTCCTAAATTGCCAAAGAAGTTTAAAAAATGGACCCAAAATTAGCAGAAAAAATTCAAACTTCCCCCATAAGTCAAACCAGAAGAGTACCTTCAGCAAAGAAAACCCAGCAATCTTCTCCGCTGCAACAATCGGCAGCGAATCCTTCGGGAAGCAATCCAAATGGTGCCATTTTGTGGCGTCAAACCCCCGGGGGTCTCTGCTGACCACGCCCAATCTCAGAGAGCTTGCCGGAATGGTTTTCGAGCACTTTTTACAGGAAGACCGGTTCGACTTCGCGTACTCCGCAGCAATCTTCGTCGACGCCATTAGCTTCCAGGAGAAGTTGATCCGCAAAGGATTAGCCGGCAATGGCGAAGCAGACCTCGGGCTGCAACTGCAAAAGCTAGGGCTTTTCTGGATCAGCAACAAAGGCCTTGCGTTTAGCATGGACGGGTTCTAGGGTTTTCATGCCTCCATTTTCTCACCCGTGGTGGATGAAGAATCTGGCGGGAAAGCAACTGCCCACTTGAGAGTTGAAACATGGAAAACGGGGCTCTTTTTTGCTTGCCCACAAAAATCTCTCACTTACACTTTTATTTATCAACTAATTAAATAAATAAATTAAATATTATTTTGTATTTAGATTATTAATGTGAATAATCGATAACTATGATATTGGTATATGTCAATGATATATTTGGTGCGTGCTAAAATAGGTATGAACCCTTTTATAAACATACAAAAATATTATAACTAATAATATATTATTATAATACTCATTTTAAAGTATAATAAGACTATGAAAAACTCTAATTGATTCAAGTACTATAAAATTAGTTTATTTTAGAATTATACATTATCACTCCCTTCGTCCCATATTAAGTGTTATAAAATTAGTTTGTTTTATAACTAAACAAAATGCTTAATATGAGTCACATAACTATTATGGAAAAACTCATATATTAGATGTTTAAGTAAATGCATAATTGTGGAACACTATATTTAAAAAAATAATTATGTAAATTATATGGATCCACCTATATTTATTTAATATAATTTTTTTAAAACATTTTTAACATAATAAGAATATTATCATCTTTAAACCTTCGAAGATGTTGGGTTTAAATTGTATTTCTTTAGAAAAAAATTAAAATTTTAAATAAATAATAATAAAATATTTAAGTATTGATACGTATCAGCATATTGATACGATATAGCCGATACATATCGGATATTTCTGTGGGGCATACTACCCCTAGTACCATATCAGTGTCGGCCGATATAGGTACCTATTGGCTGATTTCACCCGTATCGACCAATATGCACTCAGGTCAACCTTCCATGACTTTGATAAAGGCAAATTTAGAGGTGGCAACACAACGGGCTGAGTTGGGCACGACCTTTGCCTTGGCCACCACCCGGGTCAATTGGCTGCTTGGATTGCCCGGTCCCTACTAGGCTTGGCATGACAAATGCACTTGCCGAGTCATGTCTAGGGTCGGCTGGCCCATGGCTTGATCAAAGGTAAAAAAATAATTAAATATATATTTTAAATATTATTTGTTTAACTTTTAAAGAGGTGAAGATTGGAGTATCAATTAAAGAGTGAGAGTGGGATAGTGGGTTGAATGAGAGTTTCCCTCCCCCTTCTTTCCTATTTATATGGGAAAATACCCCTCATAACTATAAAAAAAAAGGTTTCGTTGGAGGGTATAATTGGTACAAGCTCACATGAGCCCTTTTTGAAGCTAAAAGAGTTGTTGACATTAGCTTTACAGAGTCAGGCTTGGCCTCATGTTTAGCCTGTTCCTAGAGTAGGCTAGGTTTTTTGCGGGCCATGGGCCTTAAATCATGACCCGAAGTGGCCCGGTCATGCATATGGTGTAAGATATTCTAAGTTATTACCTTTGGTTTGTTTAAAATTATTTGTTTTGGTTTGATTTAATTTGATTGGGGCAATAGGTTACTTTAGTTATAAATTTCTTAAGGTTTAATTTTATTTTAGTTAGAATATTAGTATCAAGTTTGATCTACCAAAATTTGTACTTATTTAAGGCAATTTTTTATTTTCCTTAATCAAAGTAGGGAGCCCCACCATGGGACCCACATCCATGTAGGATGACATGCTACTCTTTTCAGCCACCAACCTTGATCCTTGTATTGATTTGTCTAAGTGGGCTTGGTGTGATCAAATTTATTTTTGGAGCCAAATGTGTACTTATAGGGTTACTTAGGGACTATTCTCCTATTTTCTAGCCTAATAATCAAATTTTTAGCCGATTAGTCATTTACTATTACAGATAAAAAAACCTAGCCTATTCTCAAATAAGGAAGGGCTGATATTAGGAAGGAGGCTAGGGCTTTACCCCCATTTCCCAAAGGAAAAACTCATCTTAAGGTAAGATTTTTCCCAAATCCCACCTTACTCCTTTCAATTTTGTCTCAATCATTTCATCCTTGACTTCACCTATTTGGATTCTTAGTTACTTTCCATCAGAATTATCTTTTTAATCCCGATTTAGAACCCTAATCTATGTGATTTTTATTTTTAACCTAAGGAAGTCTTGAATATTTCTCATGTTAATTTAAGTCTATTAGCTAGGTTTTGATTAGGACAAACCAAAAGCCCTAATTTTTGGGTAGGATTTTTTGAGGTTGGAGTTCATTTAAGGGATTCACAAGCTGAATAGAGGTAAGTGGTTTTCTTGAATGTGACACCATGATTGTGGGTTTATTTAAGTTTTTGAAGCATCTTGATAGGTAATGGTGATTTTTTAAAAACATGTAATATATTGTTGTTTTTGTATATTTTTGTAATAATTATATGATGTTTTAGAATTTAAATAAAATTACGAAAGGATTTTTATTCGGTTTTCAAGAGGAAGAAGATGAACCAGAGAGAACTGGTTCTGCTATTTGAACGGCCTTCTAGCCCATTCAAATGGCCAAACAAGAAATTTGCCATGTTTAATTTTGTGGTTTTTTATTATTCATTCATTCCTCCTTATGATTGTAATATATTATGACCATGTTGAGCTAGAAGTACTTATATATGTCATTTTAATTACATAAGAACCATCTTTGGATGTGTTTAGCCTAAGTATGAAGTGACTATACATGTTTAGGCTTAGTACGATCTTGATTTATATCCGCATGTTGATTATTTCTTCATGTTTATTCCATGACTTCAATAGTTTATGATAATGAAAGGATATGAATGCTTACACATGTCAATTTAATTACAAATGAGCCATGTTTCAATTATTTTTAACTCAATTAATAATATATCCATAAATGGATATCTAACCCATGCTTATATTACTTTTATTTGTCATAAATAGATTATGTTTCATATATTTAAGACCGCAAGTCTGCTTATGCTTGGTCAGGATAAGCAGGATTATTTTCTCTACTGTGAGACATTTATTATATTATTCATGCATATGTATGAATTATAATGCTAATTTACACAACTTGTGTATGGACGATGATGTTTATGTTTACATAGGATGTATATGAAATGATTACACTTGAATATGCAAAATAGAATGTGGTTTAATACATTTGATTATGCAGGGTGAATGTGAATGTTGATACTTAATTCATACAGGATGTGAATAAACCATAAAACCTAAATGACTACACAAGTTATGCATGTGTATTATGAATTATGAATGAGCCTCTGATGCACAAGTAGTGTGAATATGAATATGAAATGTTATTTAATTCATGATGCACATGGTGCTATCATGAGAAGAATGCATATGGTGCTATCATGAGTTTATGTTTCGTATTAAAACCCTCACTCGCTGTAATACCCTGCTTTTCTAATTACGTCTAACCAAGGGGATTAGAGGTAATTAGATAATTTTTGATAAATTATAAAGGGTTTTAGATGTTGAAACCTTCGTATATGAGTAGAGCTCGAAGAAATGAGCGTAGTGAATCAAAGAATGAGCAAAACAGAGGTCGGGACTGGAAGTTATGACCTCGAGAAACATACAATATAGGTAGGACCCACTTGAAAAGAGCATGATATACTACTTTAATTGGGTTAGTGTCGAAGGGCTCATCGATACGAGTCTAACGGTACCAAGAATGCGCAAATCCAAATCTAGGTAGAAAGATACACGTGTTTAAATATATATATTTAAAAAAATAAAAATAAATAAAAAAGATGTCGTGTGCCATACACGTGACCACGACGCATGTAATGCGTGGTCGTGACACTTGTAATGCGTAGCCGCGACGCACTGCCGTTGTACACGTTACACGCATTTGTCGTGCAACGCATTTTGGCAAGCGCCGCCAAATTTAGCGGCGTGGTGGTTTTTGCGGCGCCACCGTTTTTAAACACTGTGGCGCTGAAGCCTATATAAGGCTTCAGATGCAGTTTTCAAACTAGAACTTCATTTCCTCCGTTTATGAGCATTCTGAGTCCAATTAAGGCTATTCAAGAGGCGTTTTTAAGTAAATTGAGTGTGCTCTACACAATGCAGCAGTCCTTTTTTAGAGTTGGAGATTGTATAAGGAGGAAATGCCCCAAGACAAGGAGAGATTGTATAAGCAGTCTTGCTCTGTTTCTGATCGTTCTGACTCTGATTGAGCCCGTTTAAGAGGTGTTTTTGAGTGAATTGAGTGTGCTCTACTTAATGGAGGGGTCCGTTCTCTAAGTTGGCGACCGTATGAGGAGGGAATGCCTCAAGACAAGGAGAGACCCTACCTGTCATCCTCGAGCATCGAAGAAAAAAGAAATGGCTAGGAGCAAGACAGGGTTCTGTTCGCAGTTGCCGGGTCACAATGAGAGAAGCAATTCGGAGTCGGGGAGGCTCTATCCTCCACCGAAGAGCCACCCAGTAAGAGAGACATCCCCAAGTTAGAGGAGGCTCTGTCCGTTGCCACTAAATTAGAAGGGGAGGACGCCTAGAAGAAATGATCAACCCCGAATGCCGATATCTTGTGAGACATCAGGGGAGTAAGCATTTCTAACCTCCCGTTTAAATTATAGAATGCATGTGTTAAATTAGGATATGTTCCATGCTATGATTCTTTGTGTTCTAGTTTGCTATACTTTGATGTGACCACTTTATGTTTTGTCTCATTCTAGGACAAAGCGAGACGTGTGGTGTGTGTGTGTGTGTCTGATCTCGGCTTAGTGATAGAGCGAGATGTATGTTATGTTCGGTCTCGGCTCAATGATAGAGCAAGACATGTGAATGTAATTGATCCCACTCGGTGGTAGAGCGAGATGTATGATTTCGTTGATTTATTAACTTCTGCTTGACTCCGATAGATTACAAATTTTAGTATGATTTTGATGATTTATATAATTTATGAGATTTCTGTTTGATTTCGATGATTTATATGATTTATGGGACTTCTATCTGACTTCAATGATATATGAGATTTTAATCTAACTCCGAATAATATATTTGAGTATAAGAATATATGTATTTTAACGTATATAATTTTATGATGTCTGATATATATAATAGTCGTTAGGCAGAACTACATTCGGATCTGATCGTATTGGAATAATATTGTGAATGTTATCAAATATGTACATAGGCAACCAACGGCAAGACAATGTTGGCCCGATCCAAATTAATTATAATTATAAGTTTTATTCTACTTTACACGCGACGAACTATGAAGCTTTGTTGTGTGCATATGAACGTTACAACTCGAGTCTATGTACAAGGAATCTTTGAAGCTTCATAGTGCGTAGATGAGCATTATACCTCTCGCACACATATTATGATTCCTTGTTTAAGGAGAAAAAAAAATTATTAGAGATTTTTTGGGCCCCGGCTCTGGTCTAGGCGTTACACTCACTCTTCTTTATTTTATGGTTTTGTTTTGGGGCTATGTGCTATGTCATGCAGGTTCTCTAGATTAATTATATGTCGAGCTTGAGGATGTTTTGGTTGTTTTAGACTAATCCAGTTCAACCAAATAAAACCTAAGTTTAACTGAAAAATTATTTTGCCCGAAAAGCCTAACCCAAGTCTAGTCAAACCGGATTTAACCGGTCAGGCTGGGTCAATTTTAAAAACATTGCCCAAAACGTGACCCGACTCAACCCAAACTAGAATCCATCTAGGTCAGATCAGGTTTGGGTTTCTTGTGCAACCCTACTTTTCGTAGTTGTAAACAAGTATCCCGATTGCATAGGGGCCCATATGTCATGCCCTGCCACAACCCCCCACCCCCTACCTGAACCCAGTCCAAGGTGGTTAGACACAACCCGACGAAGCTAAAGACTAACCTAAGAGGACTATTATCGAAGTACACAACATATGACCTTTTTGCAAAAGCAAATAACGAAAGGAAAAGAGATGAAGATTAAGTCTCACTTAGTCATAATCACACCCACATCAACACATAAAGCAAATAGTCATAAGCCCTACAGCTACATCAAATCTGAAGCCAACATGACTACAAGTCTAAGCCCTCATAAGGCAATCTAATATATGAAATAAAGTCAAGTCTAACATGAAAAGGCATGGACCTAGCCACCAATTTGGGTTGGTGGTCGGGTTAATTTTAAAAACACCGATTTTTTATAGGTTCAATGCTTGGAAAAGGGTTATCCAGTTTTTCTTGGGGTGGGCTATGTCCAACAGGTGAAAAAACTCAAGATCCTAACCAACTGGAGCTAAGTTTTACCTAAACCTAAAAAATCATACCCTTTCTATTCACTACCATGACCATGATGAACTATCCATTTCAATTGGCCTAGTCTAGTTTTTTTGGCATAGACCGTTTATGTGTAAATTGCTAGACATTGAACTGACCCGATCCAAGATAGGATATCTGTTCCTCTCTCAAGTTCTTGGTATATTGGTTCCTAGTATGGGTTGGGTCAGTTCTTAAGTTTCCGAGTACCATCTCAGGTCGGGTCTGGTCTACAAATCCTAGTCCTTCAAATGGATAGGGTCAGGTCCTATATTATCCCACACCCAGAATGCAGCCTTGGTGAAAACTCTTTGCTTTTTTGACATTGAGAAGTGCCAATTTCAAGTATTGAAGAGATATTTATTAATCTCTTTTGATAGGTGGCGAAATAATATATTTAAGAATATGTCTATATACACCCCAATAATCTCTTTAGTGCCCCACTTCACTCAAATACTCCCTCCATCCTAAATTAATAGCTCTATTTGGCTAAAAACTATGTTCCATATTAATGATTCAATTTTGTTAAGTTCAAGTGTGTTTGGGTACTTAAAAAAGACTATTATAAGCCTATTTTTCTTGCTCTTAGATGTGGGTTTTACCATTAAAAAAATACTATTTTCTAAATGTAACTATGAATATAGGATGGAAGGAGTGTGATGATATTTGATCAAATTACCATGTCCGTCAATCACACAGGTCAAACTTTAGATTAAATTAACCATTGTATAAACTAATATTATTTGTCCCACATTAATAGCTCCATTTGCTATTTCAAAATGAGCTATTAATGTGTACCGAGGGAGCTATGAGCTCTAGGCCAATTTTGGTGGCTCCACCAACCCCTTTTCAACTCATATTCATTCGCAGCACTAGGACTTTTCATTATGCCCACAATGGCTTTTTTGTAATTATGAATTTCTTCATCATTTTTTCTTCTATAATTTTCAAGTTTATACCTTACATCCTAAATTAGTGGCTTCATATGGAGAAAAAAATTTGTTCCATATTAATACCTCTATTGTATTAAATTTAAGTGGTTGGTATGTAAAAAAGAGCATCATAAGCTTATTTTTCCTTCTCTTAAGTACGAGTTTCACTATATAATAAAAATAACTATTTTTTAAAATGTAGCTATTAATATTGGATGGAGAGAGTATTTAGGTTTATAAGGTTATTGGGGTATTAAGGAGATTGTTAGGGTGCATATAGACCCATTCTATATTTTACATAATCAAGTTGTATTATGATTTCAGCTGAGTTAATTACATGGGATAGACTTCGAATAGTTAAGCTGATAGAGTAGCATTTCATCAATGCTGTGTGGATCATACTAGAACATCAACAGTGGTCAATATGGCAAAATATGTAATACATGCAAAATAACAAAATGATCACGACTTTGTGCTAACATGTGGGACCCATCTAACAAAGGTAGTTTAGGAGGTGATTAGATTAATCTTTTAAAAGATTATGACGTCTAATAGAGAAGTCTCCTTTCAAAAAACTCTTGAGTCTGTTGAGTGAATGGGAATCTCTTTAAACGCCCCTTCCCTGCATGCTTCATTCTAGTGGCCAGTGGGGAAGATATCAGAGCCTCGACGTAAGGAGCTTCTAGGCTTGCCTTGGAGGGAGAATTTTTAAATTTTGTAGATGTGAGTTACAATAGCTCATTTCTTTACATCTAAGTGATTGCTTGAAGTCTGAAGCATGCAGAATTTGTTAGGTAGTTTTAGTGCTTAACAATGCATGGTAGCAGTACTCAATGGAGTTCAAACTTTGCTATTCTTGAATTATACAAAAATAAATAAATGATGAAATTTGATCAAGGAAGATTTGTAGTTCTATAGCAACAGGGATCGATTGATCACCCTACGGAACGATTGACCTATAGAATGTAGAATTGACTAGTTTTAGGCTTTTCTATTATATTTTAAGTTAGATTCCTAGTTAGAGTCATATTCTTTTAAAGGCATGGAGTTTATAAAAATGGATAGGAACATGATGAGAGAGAAAGAGAAGACTTAAAAAAATTAGAGAGCTTTTGTAGAGTTGTTCTAATGAATTTTTAAGAGAATTAGTTTTTTAGAGTGATAAATTATCTACCTTAATTAAATGAGTGATTAGAGGTGAGATGAGTGCACACAAACACATGTGGTGCATAATGTTTGATATTGACATTGCGATCAATTAGTAAACTCTCGAATTCATTTTCAACAATGATTTTTCAGGTATCGATCTATCGTTTTATGAAGTAATTGGTAAATCAATGATGTTCCGGATATTTTGCTATAGTTTGAAACCGATTAATTGATCTACTAAGGCGATAAAAAGCTATGAGAAGATTTTTTAGTTTTTAATATAAAAACCACCAACAATGACCATTCTTTCACCTATGGTCTGTTCTACCCTAAAGTGTGTGAATATGATTTATGCGCGTATTTTTACCTAATAAAACATGAATTTGAGTCTTCTTTTTGCTCCATTTTTAAACTTAAATAGACTCAAAATTACACATCAATGATATTGTTTTGATCCTGAATATAAGTCAATACGTGACATAAGGATACTTATGTTCTTACATAGAGTTGGCCATATTGGCATGTGGATCTTGAAGGCGAGCAGTGCTCCATCTATGGAATACAGAGCATCTAATAAATTTCATCACTGATGTAAAAATTTATTTTCAATGCAATAAATCTAGCAATTCTTCTTTCTATATGATAGTATTTTTTGTATGCTAAAATTAAAGTCATCTGGACTATGTCAATACTAATTTGGCTATAGGAAGGACACTAAAAGCTAAAGTCATCTTGGTTATATTAAGTCCAAATAGGATATAGGAAGGACTCTAAAATTTAAAGTCATTTTAGTCATGTCTAGTCTAAATCGGCTAAAGGAATGACACAAAAAGTTAAAGTTATCTTGGTCATGTCTAGTCTCAATTGCCTAAAGGAATGAGACTAAAAGTTAAAGTCATCTTGACCTTGTCTAATCCAAATTGTCTAAAGGAAAGACACAAAAAAGTTAAAATTATCTTTATTGCTTATAGCTTTAATTGACTCAATAATATAGTTTTATCAAAAGTCCATATCTAGCACAAAAAGTCCACAATTGAAGTATCTGCAACAAAACAAGTCATATGCCCTATGACAAAGGATTTGGGAAGCAACTAATGATGATAAGATATAACCACTCAAGATCTTGACATTGGAGCTTTGACTAGTTCCAAGTGAGTTACAATCATCTCCTACAACTAAGGGATGTGGGCAAACAGGAGATATGGAGGAAGTTATTTGATTCTATTTGAAGTATATATACACACACAAATGAGAGAAAAAGGAATGCACACTCTATTTCAAAAAAAACTTATATCCAAAATATAACTCTTCTTCCTTTGACTGGGGCGTTAAAGAGGCTCTACCTGGAACCACGCCAGCACCCATCATCTTTTCTTATACCTGCAAGTTTGTCCTCGAAGACCATCTTCACCATTGAGCAGAAATTAACCTCAACAACACAACTACTTTTTTACACACAAGAGCTTGAATAGGAGCATCATATTCTTAATTAAGGAGGATTGAAGAATAATCAATGTGAATCAATAATCAAAAAAGAGTTTTGACTGAAGAGCTAGAAGAAGACAAAGACAAAACACGACAAAAAAAACTTTAAAGATTCGAAGGAAATTTGAGGACCAACAACAAAGAAAAATGTTTGAACAACAAAAAAAGTTTTGTTTGCGTTGTCTCTAGAGGTTGGCGGTTGTTCTTAAAGTCTTGTAAAAATGTCTTTCTTGCTAGTAGTGTATTAATTCGGCCCAGAGAAAAGTTGTCATGGTTTTTTGCCATAATTTAGGTTTTCCACATTAAGAATTTGTGTGTGATTATGTGCATATTTGTGGTGATTAATTTGTAGATTCATTCTACAGTTTGATTAGGATTTCATAATAGTTTCCGCTATATAAATTCATGTACATTAGAAAGATGTCACATCTCTTATTTTTTACTTGATTGAAGTACTAGTTGTAGGAGCAATGTGATGATCTGAATTAATGGTTTTGTCATATATTAAACTCATTCTCTACCTCCACTCATTCATGTTATCACTAGAACAAAATATACTATTAGCGACGCAAAAAATATTGCTAAAAACTACTACTTGCGATGCATAAAAAAGCATCGCAAAAAATAAATAAATATTGCCCATGCTTTTTATTAAGCATTGGTAATAGTCATATATTAGCAACGCTTAATAAAAAGCGTTGCTAATATTAATAAACATCGCAAATAGTTATGCTATTAACGATACTTTAAACAAGCATCACTAAAAGATATATGTTTTTAATAAAAAAATTCATAACTATTAGTGACATTTTTTCTTAAGTGTCGCTAATAGGTTTAACAATAGTGACACTTGTTAAAAAGCATCATTAATAGTTACACTATTAACAACAGTTAACAAAAGCATCACTAATAGTAATAAATTTAAAATAAAAAAATTAAAATTTAAAACTATTAGCGACACTTTTAAAACAACATCGCAAATAGTATTAATAATAGTGACGCTTATAGAAAAGTGTCACTAATAGTTATATTATTAGCGATGCTTTTAGTATAGCATCAACAATAGCTTTATTATTTAATTTTATTTAATAGATAAATATTAACAAATTTTAAAATAAATTTCTTAAATATAATATATTTTATTTAATATTTACTATGTGTATATATAATATATAAATATTAAAGTTTCAATAAAAGGTAGTGTCAATAATAGATTAAACTTTCACTATTTATATATAATATATTTTATTTCTTAAATTTTTTTTATTAATTTTAAAATATAATTTATAATAAAAGAGAGAGAGAGAAGTGAGGAGAGAACGGAGAGAGAGAGTGAGGAGAGAGAAGAGAGAGGGTAAAGAGAGAGGGAAGAGAGAGAAGTGCGAGAATGAGGAGAGAGAGGGAAGAGAGAGAAGTGCAAGAAAGAGGAGAGAGAGAGAGTGAGGAGAGAGCGAAGAGTGAGAGAGAGGAGAGAGAGGGGGTAGGGAGAGAGATAAGAGAGAGGGTGAGGAGAGAGAGGAGAGAGAGTGAGTGAGAGAGAGAGGTCAAGAGACGGAGACGGGAGAAAGGAGAGAGAGCGAGAGGAGAGAGGGTAGAGAGAGAGGGGAGAGGAAATAAAATTTTAATTATAAATTATTTTAAAAAAATTTAAAAAAATCATATTAGCGATGTATAAGGTTATGCGTCGCTACTAGGGTAGTAATAACACATACATGTGTGCGTCACGACTACCTAGTGTAGTGGCGACGCATACAATTATGTGTCGCTAGTACTTTTTATTTTAAAAAAATTAAAATAAAAAGAGATAGTGGGGAGAGAGAGAAGGGAGAGAGAGGGAGAGGAGAGAGAGGGGGGAGAGAGAGAGTGAGAAAGAGAGAGTGAGAGGAGAGAGAGGTAGAGGAGAGAGAGGAGAGGGGAGAGAGAGGGTGAGGCGAGAGAGGGAAGAGAGAGATAGAGGAGAGAGAGAAAGAGGAGAGAGAGAGTGAGGAGAGAGGGGTGAGGAGAGATGAGAGATAGATAGACGAGAGAGATCGTTAAAAACTATTTTTTTATTATTTTTTAAATTTTTTTTGCGGCGCATAAATAATCGTCACTAATAAGTTATTTTCTATTTTTTTAAAAAAAATTTTATATTAGCAATGCTTAATAAAGTGTCGCTAATAACCAATTACTATAAGCGTCACTAATAAGCTATTTTTTAATTTTTTTAAAATATCTTTATATTAGAGATGCATAATAAAGCATCTCTAATAACCAATTATTAGTGATGCTTATAATTAAACGTCGCTAATAATTTGCTATTAGCAATGCTTTACTATGCGTCACAAAGGTAAAATAATTAGCGACTCATAAATAAATGTCGCTAATGTCACACTATTAGCGACGCTTGGTGTTGAGCATCACTAATGAGCAATATTGATTGTAGTTTTATCGGTGCATTTAAAGATACGTATTAAGCGTTGCTAATAATCATTAATGATGCTTAGAATACTATTAGTTGTACTTAAAAGTGTCGCTAATAGTACTATTTGTTGTAGTGTTTATATAATAATCATGTTTGCCTCTACCACATTATCTATATTATTTGATTATTTTGATTAAGGCTAAAGTATGTTATATTTTATATTTATTAATTTAATAGCTTTTTTATTCAAAATCTCTAGGTTTTTTAATAATGAACTTCTACTGTCCTTGGAGTATTGAAGGTTATTTATTTATTTATCAATTTAATATTTAATTTTTCTCTCATTACTAGAAAACCTTATTCAATTTATTATGCATTATAAAAAATGATAGAGTTGTCATTAATCTAACTTTTCTACCACTTAAATTAGTGCTTTTATTTAGAATGAAATATTATTTAGCTTTATGACAATTAGTGAAGTTGACAATCAAACTATTATACAATGCTTCTAAAATATGAAAACTCTTCATGGACAACTTTAAAGAATTTTCTATGATAATATATTTTTATAATTTTTGAGAAAAAAATTAAAGAAAAATTTTCCCCCTCCAAGGCAAAAACCCTAGCTCCATTCCTTACTTGGGCACAAAGGTTGCCTTCCTAGCCTTCAAGTGTGTTTAGATCCAGTGGTACCTCTTCAACCGTGTTCATTAAGTTACACAAAATGCGGGTTGGCCCAAAAATAATTGGGCTTCGGCCTAGTATTTTGGACCAAAGATCAGGCCGAGCTTAATTATATTGGGCTAGGCTCGGGCTTGGCAAAAAATATCACAAAAGCCTGGCTCGATAGCCCGCTTAGCCCATTTTAAGTCTTATTCATAGCCCTAATTTCCCTTATATGTAGCCCTACCTTCAATCCTCATTCTTTCTCGCCGCTGCCACCCTCCCTATTCTTCTTTCCCTCCTTCATTGGACTCCATCTCGCTTCACTGGACCACCGCCTGCGATCCACCGCTCTAGTCACCACCTTCCTCACCCATCTTCTCTTTCTCACCTCTGCCAGACAAATGAATGACGGCCACCCTCGACCCTCAGTCTCTAATCTCTTTTGCTGGACTGCATCTCATATCTAATCTGCTGCTCTAACCACCACCTTCCTCACCCCTCTTCTCTTCTTTGCCTACGTAGGACAAGTGATTGACCGCCTCCCTCCACCCTCAGTCTCTCTTCTCTTTCTCACCTCCGCTAGACTAAAGGACCACTGCCTCCCTCTTTCTTGCCTCTATCGAACCACCACTTGCTCCTTTCTAGCCTTTGCCAGACCAACACCTCCCTCAAACCTCGGTCCACTGCCCAATACCACCTCCCTCAGTTCCTCTTCTCCCTTTTTGCCTCCGCCGGACTGCCACTTTTTCCCTTGCCTATGGTGTTGTGAAGAAAGCCTGTGGCCCAATCAAGCTCGAATATCGGACCAGGCCAGGCCAACTTCCTAGTGGACAGGTTAAGGAAAGGTTGGGCCCCTTTAATTAACATTCTTGTTTAAGGCTGGCCCGGCCGGCTTGCAGCCCTAATCATCATCACCCATGAGATGGCCAACCCTGACTCGAACTCCACCATCCATCAAACCATGACCTCTACTCCAACTGCTATGCAGCCCATGACTACCCCTCTGCCGAGGACGACCTCTCCGCACTCCGCCTTGTTGACTGCAAACGACACATGTAGCCCACATGAGGAGGGAGTGGGCAAGACCGGGGACTTCGGTGGCCTCTCCTCGCTGGTCCAGCCACATCACCGTGCTGCGGGGCTCAAGAGGCACCATCGCAAAGAAGAGAGCACAGATCCAGTGGCTATGGCGCTTGATTGCCAGGCCTCAGTCTGGGCCATTTCGAGGCATGGAACCATATGTGAATGGGCCGGGATTATGGCTGGATCGGCCCATTCTAGTCACGGGCGATCATGGTTTACTTTGATGTGCATTTTTAGTTGAGGGTTTGGCTGCTTAACTCCAAGTCTCAGTTGGGTTACCTTATCCATGCACGATAAGCGGTAGTTACTAGCTCTTATCAAGTCAATAATTTTTTATATTCCTAAGTTTTGGACTAGGAGTATCCATTTGTATTAAGAAATTAGTTACATGCAAAGTAAAAAAATTCGATACTCCTTGATATTAGGCTGGGACGGGATTTGGCAACACTCAGAGAGATTTCAGATTTGTATGGAAAAATCCTCTATGTGACAATTTTAGCTACAATTATTTTAGTTGGCATCTCGATGCAAGGCACGTATTGCATGCCAAAAGAAAGTAGCAGCTACGTCTTTGTGGTTTACATGTAGGATTAGTTTAAATCTTATAAAAATTTACTACGTACAATGGGAAGTCTCCGTTCCCTGAAAAACTCTTTAGAGTTTGTTGAGGGAACGGGAGTCTATTTAACAGCCCATCATTTCTCCCATTCGGGTGGGAAGCCAGCGGGGAAGAACTTAGAGCCTCAACGGTAGGAGCTTCTAAGCTGCTTTGGAATTGGAGGTAGGATGGGTTTTGAAATAGTATACTTGTGAGGTAGTTCGTTACGTTCTTTCTGATTGAATACTTGAAGACTGAATCATGCAGTAGTCTGTTTACTCTTCCATTAGTGAAGACTTGTGATGTTCTACGTATACTATTGTCATTGAGTTGGTTATTTTAAGTATCTACCAATTTAAGCATGGCGTTTCATGATAGTTTTTTTAAGTTATGTCATTCTTGAATAATTGGACCTGTTGTTTCATATCTCCTTGACTTTAGACATCGTGTTCTTGAAACGTTGCAAAATTGAATAAATAATGAAAATTTCAGAATAAACTGAGCTTCTAAGATGTATGTGTAGAATCAATTTTGTTTATTACAGATACATCAAGGTCTCCGGCATGGCATCTGCAGTGTTCCTCCATCAAGGTCTCCTAACTGCCTCGTGTTGTCTGGCAGTTTTGTTTTTACCTTTGGGTTTAATTTCATTGAGGCTGGCATTTTTGTTTTTACCTTTGGGTTTAATTTCCTTAAGGAAAAATGAACTAGCTCTTATTTAGATTCTAAAAATTCATCAAAAATTTATTAACAAATATAAAAAATACAAGTGTAAATCGCCAATATTTCAATGTTTATAACCAAGAATGGATTCTTCCTATGAGGGTAAAAGTACGTATATTTCCCAAAGGAGCTTTGTATTTCAAAATGGGTTTTGGTCAATGCTTATTTAGTTTCATTTTTTTCTTTTAGAAATCACTAATAATAAATGAAAATGATATTACGAATTTACAATGGTTTTGAAAAAAAAAAGTGAATTCTCCCACTAAGAAAAAAATACAAATTTTCTTAGATATGTATTAATAAAGCAATGTTTACGCAAACCAGATTTAACATTCACATATGCGCCATACTTTACTGTAACAATAAGCAAGTATGTATTTTAAGTCTTTCAATACTTGGACTGGCCGGTTCAAGTGTAAAGGTTATATTATTTTAAGATGTTATTTTGGATAATAGGCAGCCAGATTTAGTTATTTTAAGCCAGCTGGTTCACATGTTGATTCCAAGCAATAATCAATATTATTGCATCAGTTTTTTGCCCCTTCAACACTGGAACTTTGAATAGCTTGTACTTCTTGTCATCTTTTCCTCCTATGATAGCCTAACGCCAGTAAAAACACAAAAGGGACAATTGTTTACGATATGCCTTAAGAGTTGAGATCATTCGTGTATGTGTTTGTTTGTTTGTATTATTTGTTATAAAGACACATATATATAAGTTATCAACTATTTATATCAAAAAATTTGTTTGCAAATAAATGCAACTCATTTCTAAAAATGGTAGATGCCAATCTATTAGTTTTAACAAAAATTAAAATTTTTTTCAGGAAAAAGTTGGGATCTTTTGCATCCAATTTTGCACTACTTTTCGTGTCACATTCTTGCTTCTTCTGTTTGTCTCTCACTACTGATATCTCTTATGATGGGCGAGCAATTTTCATCAATGGAGATCGTCGGGTATTAATTTCAGGTTCAATTCACTATGTGAATGTTTTTTCTATAAAATCTTGTGCTAAATGTAAATATTTTTTTGTAATGAAAATATTATTTGTTTCCCTCTCATTGTTTTTCAAACACAAACAAGAATAAGTGGTTTGTTATTTTATTATAACTAAATTATAGATGGGCATTGAATAAATGCAAGTTGTTTGTGAAAATCATTTCAAATCTACTTGATACAGAAAATACTTTAAGTCATTTCTTACGATATATCAAAATTTTGGGCCTTTATGTAATATTTCTTTGGTTATTTGGAATTGCTAATAACTTTATAAAGAAAACATCAAATATGAGCAAATTTTACAAGAAATAAATTGCATAAAGATGAGACTATTTAATTTTTTAACCATAAATCAAATACTAACATAAAAAGGAAGACTAATTCATTAGCTTCTATTTCAAGTAACAAAAAAGAAGCTTAATACACTCTACTTCCAAACAAAATAAAATAAAAATCTTCCTTACATATTATGAGAGTTTGGTATGACAAAATTCTGAAGGTTTCTATGAAAAGATCATTTTATATGTACATAAATGAGTAGTTGATTTAATGTATGTGTTAATGTCCACGTGTGCAAATGTAATTGTTGGTTTATATCAAAATGTTCCTTTTTATATCCCTTAATATATCTTGTACATTGTATATATTGTTCAGATGTGGCCAGATTTGATCCAAAAAGCTAAGGATGGCGGCCTGGATGCAATTGAAACATATATCTTTTGGAACGGTCATGAGCCATCACATCGACAGGTTTTTGTAAATTTTTTTAAGTTGGATGTTAACAAAAAACTTTGTACTAAGTTTTCTCCAATGATTTATTATTGAATCTATTTTAAAACTCTATATTTTTCCATTGATAGTACAACTTTGAAGGAAGATTTGATTTAGTCCGACTATTAATGAAGCTGGGATGTACGCTGTTCTTCGCTTAGGCCCTTAAATCTGTGCTGAATGGAATTATGGGCATTTGCATAATTATTTTTCCGTACATTTGTTATGATTTATTACTATATTCACAATCGAATGCTTATTTATTTTAAAATGTGTAGAGGACTTCCTGTGTGGTTACACCAAATGTCGGGGATCAAAATAAGAACAGATAATCCAATTTTCAAGGTAAATATCAATAATGTCAAATTTGGTATGTGCATATGTTGAAAAGTTTTGTTTATGCTTAGATATTATTTTGTTCTCACTTTCATATTTTAATAATGTGTAGAGTGAAATGCAAAACTTTACTACCTTGATTGTGGAAATGTTGAAGCAAGAGAAGCTTTTTGCTCGTCAAGGAGGACCAATTATTATTGCACAGGTAACTTATAATTTGTTTCCATAATAAGTATATAATATTTATTTATACCTTCAATTTTAATATATGTAACATAATTTTAAGAAGTTGGGTTTAACTTGATTTCAATTTTGTTTATTTTAGATTGAGAATGAATATGGAAATTGGAATGTTGAGTCTACGTATGGAGAAGATGGGAAAAAGTATGTGCAATGGTGTACAAATTTGGCTGAATCTTTCCAAGTAGGTGTTCCATGGATCATGTGCCAACAATGGGATGTCCCAGCTCCTCTTGTACGTATCTATCCTTTTTTTACTCTACTTTTTTTATGTAAATCTAATTTTTATTAGAATTTAACTTTCAGCATGTTAATTTACAATATGGGACGGACAAAGAAGATTTCACGTGCTCACCCACTCTTTCCCTATGCCAACACTAGAGCCGTGATTAGCATGGCCCAACACCAGTATCCTCTTCCCGATCCATCAGTCCCTAGATAAAGAAGATCTCACATACTCACCCTATTCCTCCTTCCCTATGCCGGTGCTGGAGCCATCATCTGCATGGTGCAACACTGGCATCCTCTTCCCGATCCATATGTCCCCCACCGCCACTTTCTCATCCTCTTCTTTCCTTCTTCTCTTCTTCTTCTTCTTCACCTGCTCCACCTCGTCCAAGGTAGCAGGCAGACTCAACACAGCAAAGGCGCAACCTTTTTGGTCACATAGGCCAGATCTTCCGACCAGTGTGGCCATGGATGCCCCTTCCACTTCTCCTCGTTTTTTTCCCTCGTTTACAACAGCTGGTAGATTCGGGGCTGAGGTGATGACGTTGGATACATAGGGTAAGAGGGAAGGGATAAGGGGAATACATTTAAGGAAGAAAGCAATAAAAAAACAAAAGAATCTTAAAATGTGGGGGGTGGGAGAAATAACAGCGTTCTACTAAGATAAATGATCCAAATAACTAATACGCTACTTACTACACCACCATTAATTTGGTGTGTAGGAGAACATGTCATGCCATGCATACTTAAAAACGAGTACCGATTGATTGCCGCATTGGTTAGGGGGAAAAGGAAAACACCATATATCCTAAATCATAAACTAATATTTTATAATCATTGACAAAGAAAATGTCTTAGATGACAACATATAGGGCATAGGGCCATAAGCCCAAAGCCCCTTTGTAATTTAGTACAGTCGTCCCATATAAGAACGAAAGACTTAAATTATAATGTCAGTAAAGGAAAATATCATAGGAAACAAAATGTAGATGAAGTCCTGAAATCAGACAAACTAGAATTCCTAAACTATGATCATCTAACAAACGGCCTGCACCACAAGCCTCTTAGCAATGCCAACGTTGCAGTTGCTTTCTCCTAAGGTGGCATCTGAAACTTCAATGGAGCAACTTGTTTTGCCAATACAAGCTTGCCGGACTGCATCCAAAGCAGCTTCATTCCCACATGTGCCATAGCCAAAGGATCCACATCTACCTAGAACATCTCCATAAATTGCATATTGAATATCCGAGAAGATTCGACCATGGCTCCATGACAACTCTAAGGTTTGGCCCTCTTGGACCATCCCACAAGCAGTTCCTAACAGTTATGGTCTGGAAGGAGACACCAGTAGGATTGCCTCCAAGTTCTTCAAACAATGTCAATGTGTTTTCATCTGCCTTAAGGAATGACCGAGGCACATGATACCTATATACATTTCAAAAAAGAATTAATTAACCTTAACAGAGCTACTCATGTGATGATTAGTGCTAGAAGTGTTGAAAAGTAGATCTTACCATCTCCGAGAGGGTTGACCACAATTTTTTGCACAAGTACTTGGTTTATATGTTCCTTAATAATCACAAGGTTTGGACAACCACTAGCTGGTGATGTATGATTTGATCAATATCGACCAATGCTCTGACCATTTATCCAAGCTTCACCCTTGCCTAAACCTTGTAAATCCATAACCGCAGGTTATTCACCTAAAGGAGCCTTGAATGTTGTCTGACAAAATAAAATAAGATTAAACAAACGATCAAGTAACAAGAACCTAATATTATATATATATATATATATATATATATTGTTCAATTAATTACTTTGTACCAAGTCATCATGCTGTTAATGGGCAACATTTGGGATAACCATTTGTCACTAGACTCCTCAGAGAAAATTTGATTTTGTTCACCATTCAAGCCAACCTATCATGATAATAGTATGAAAACATGAAATAAGATAATGCAAAATCAAATTTGAGATATAGGAATAATTACATACTGAATTACCTTATAACTCCATTTGTTTGATGTCAAGTCCTTCACAACTTTTCCATTTTTGACCAATTTACAGGGCCATCATTGATTCCCGTTGGAACCAAGTCAAAAAATACTCCATAGTTCTATCCAAGTAGATATAATGAGAAAAGAAGAACAAATTAGACATCCAAATATAACATGAATACCATTATAACATAGTTAAATTGGTCAACGAACCGTTAATACAACTGTGGTACTTAACAAGGCCAGGTTATTAGTTCTTTCTTGTAGTTCCACAGGAGCTTCAAAGACAAATTGGTAGCTTCCATAGGAAGCATATTGAGATCCTGACCATTCATGAAAGCCAATTTCATTTTTGAAGTTCATTGTGTCAAATAAAAGTTTTGAAAATACAAATATTGGTGCACTTACCAATATGTTTCCCATTTCAGAAAGCATGAATCTCATGATCCGATGTGTTCACTCACAAAAGCAAATTTTTTCCATAAGAAGAAGTCTTATTGGCATTGAAATTCACACTGTAAACCATCAACCATCACAAAGAGAACATTTGGGAAGACAATTCTAACAAAAATATGTAAAGTACCTATCCATATTATATATATGCAAAGTAAAAAAAAAATTGTTGGACGGCGAGCGGTAGCTAGGCCGCTGGCGTCAGCCCTCATCAAATGCCGAAGACCTTGATAGAGTATCTATAATAAACAAAATCAACTCTACACATAAACCTTAGAAGCTCATTTTATTCTAAAAATTTCATTACTTATTTGATTTTGCTACTTGCGTATCATGAAGAGAATGTCTAAATTCAGGGAAAATATGAATCATCAGTGTCCAATGTTTCAAGAATGAAAAACTTAAGAAAATTATCATGAACTGTATTGACTATTGTCATGCTTAAATTGGTAAACACTTAAAATAACTAACTCTTAGACAAGAAATCCTCAAACGGTAAATGCAGAACATCACAAGTCTTCACCAATGGAAGAGTAAACATGCTTCAACATTCAAGCATCAAAGAGAATGTAATGAACTACCTCACATGTACACTATTTCAAAACCCATCTTACCTCCAACTCAAAAGCAAGCCTAGAAGCTCCCACCGTTGAGGCTCTGAGTTCTTCCCCACTGGCTTCCCACCCGAATGGGAGAAATGAAAGGCTTTTAAATAGACTCCCGTCCCCTCAACAGACTCAAAGAGTTTTTCAGGGGACAGAGACTTCCCATTGAACGTCCTAAATTTTTAAAAGATTTAAACTAATCCCACATGTAACCATAAAGACATTACTTTTCTCTTAGCATGCAATACATAACTTGCATGGAGATGCCAACTAAAAAATTTGTAGATAAGATTGTCAAATGGAGGATTTCTCGATACAAATATGAAATTTCTAGTTCCAGAATCCAGTCCAATCCTAATATCAAGGAGTATCGAATTTTTTTAATTTGCGGCTATTGACTTGATAAGAGCATGTAACTACTACTTATCGAGCATGGATAAGGTACCCAACGTTGGAGTTAAGCAGCCAAACCGGCAACTAAAAACTCACGACGAAGTAAACCAAGCTCAATGATCCGCCTGTGACTAGAAGTTTCAATGGACCGGGCCGGTCTTAAGCCCGGCCCGTTCACATAGGGGTCGTGCCCACATGTAGTGCCTCAAAACTCGTGCATTGAATTTGTGCTCTCCTCTACAATGGCACTAAGCTCCTGCACTTAAGTGCGGTAGCGCGGTGATGTGGCAGGACTTGCGACGAGAGGCCACTGAAGTCAAAGGCGGTAGAAAGACGGCACCGACGAGGACCGGAAGATGGCCTTGGCCACTCCCTCCTCACGTGAGCTACGAGCGTGGTTTGCAGTCAACAAGGTGGAGGGAGGAGAGGTCGTCTAAGGTAGAAGGGCAGTCATGGGTTGCGGAGTGGATGGAGTATAGGGGATGGGCTGCTTGGAGTTGGAGTTAGGGTTGGATATCTCAGAGGTGATGATGATGGCCTCGAAGAGGAAAAATTATCTAGTGGAACCATTCTACAAGTCAGGTGATATGTACGTCCATTCATTATTTGTGATGTTTAGATGGTTTCTATGTTTGAACATTAGTAAATTTAAGTTTTAATTTGAGTCTACGTCTTAGATTAGTGACAATATCAATTTTTATAATGCATAATAAATTAAATAAGGTTTTCTAGTAATGAGAGAAAATTTTAAATTATAAATTCCTAAATAAATAACCTTCAATACTTTAAGGACATGAGAAGTTCGTTATTAAGAAACCTAGAGATTTTGAATAAAAAAGCTTAATAAATGATGAATATAATATATTTTAGCCTCAATCAAAATAATCCAATAATATAGATAATGTGGTAGGGACAAACATTATTGTTATACAACAAGAATGAACGGAGGAAGAGAATGAGACATTAATATCCAACAATACCATTAATTTAGATAACCACATTACTTTAATCAAGTAAGATATAAGATATATGACATCTTGCTAATGCGTAGGAACTTATATAGTAGAAACTATTAAGAAATCCTAATCAAACTATAAAATAAACCTATCAATTAATCACCAAAAGCATGTATACAATCACACACCAATTTTTAATGTGGAAAACACAAATTAGGATAAAAAACTACAACTTTTCTTTAGGCTAAATCAATACACTTCTAGCAAGCAAGACATTTTTATAAGACTTTAAGAATATCAACCAACCTCTAAAGACTTCGATATAAACAAAACTCTTTTTTTGTAACATCTTCCTTTTTTGTTGGCCTTCAAGTTTCCTTTTATTCTTTGAAGTTTTTGTCCATGTGTTCCATCTTCGTCTTCTTCCAATTCTTCAATCAAAACTTCTTTTTAATTGTTGATTCACCTTGTGTACTTTGTAATCCTCTTGAGTATTTTTTAACCCTCCTTAATTAAGAATAGGTTGCTCCTCTTCAAGCTCTTGTGTGTGAAAAAGTGGTTGCGTGTTGTTGAGGTTAATTTCTACTCAACGGTGAAGATGGTCTTGGAGGACAAACTTGCAACATTGATAAAAAGGTTCATCCTCCTTATGGGAAAAGCTCATAATATTTTTACACAAGGTTTTGGTTTTGTTTGTTGGAATTCTTTTTTCAAAAAATATTTGAACCATTCTATTCCATGTGGTAATGGATTGTGGTTTTAAGGCATGTAACCATGATTTAGCCTTTTCTTATAAAAAGAAGGGGAATAATCGGAGTCTAAGAGAATCCTCAGTGATGCCATTAAATTTTAGAGTAGCATGTGTCTCACCAAACTCATTTCAGTGAAGGTAGGGGTCCTCAGACTCTAGACAGTAAAATTATGGAGCAATTAAATGAATTACTATCATCATTTTTATATTCTTTAATAATTTTTTGATGAAATTTTAGAATCTAAATAAAAGCAAAACTCGTTCATTTTTCCTTCATGAAATTAAACTCAAAAGTAAAAAAAATTGTTGGTCAGCATGCGGCAGCTAGGCCACTGCCATCAGCCCTCATCGAATGCGGGAGGCCTTGATAGAGTATCTATAATAAACAAAATCAACTATACACATACACCTTAGCAGCTCATTTTATTCTGAAAATTTCATTATTTATTTGATTTTACAACTTGTGTATCAAGAAGAGAATGTCTAAATTTAGGGAGACCATGAATCATCAGTGTCCAATGTTTCAAGAATGAAAGAACTTAAGAAAAATATAATGAACTGCATTGACTACTGCCATGCTTAAATTGGTAAACACTTAAAATAACTAACTCTTAGACAAGAAATTTTCAAACGGTAAATGTAGAACATCACAAGTCTTCACAATGGAAGAGTAAACATGCTTCAACATTCAAGCATCAGAGAGAATGTAATGAACTACCACACATGTACACTATTTCAAAACCCATCTTACCTCCAACTCAAAAGCAAGCCTAGAAGCTCCCACCGTTGAGGCTCTGAGTTCTTCCCCATTGGCTTCCCACCCGAATGGGAGAAATGAAAGGCTTTTAAATAGACTCCCGTCCCCTCAACAGACTCAAAGAGTTTTTCAAGGGACGGAGACTTCCCATTGGACGTCCTAAATTTTTAAAAGATTTAAGCTAATCCCACATGTAACCATAAAGACATTACTTTTCTCTTGGCATGCAATACATAACTTGCATGGAGAGGCCAACTAAAAAATTTGTAGATAAGATTGTCAAATGGAGGATTTCTCGATTCAAATCTGAAATTTCTAGTTCTGGAATCCCGTCCAATCCTAATATCAAGGAGTATCGAATTTTTTTAAATTTGCGGCTATTGACTTGATAAGAGCATGTAACTATTGCCTATCGAACATGGATAAGGTACCCAATGTTGGAGTTAAGTAGCCAAACCGGCAACTAAAAACTCATGTCAAAGTAAACCAGGCTCGATGATCTACCCATGACAAGAAGTTGCAATGAACCGGGCCGGTCTTAAGCACAACCCTTTCACATAGGGGTCGTGCCCATGTACTGTTCCTCGAAACTCCTTCACTAGATTTGTGTTCTCTCCTCTGCGATGACGCCGAGCTTCTGCACTTAAGTGCAGTAGTGCGGTGATGCGGCTGGACTTGCGAGGAGAGGCCACTGAAGTCAGAGGCGGTAGCAAGGCGGCACCGACGAGGACTGGAAGATGGCCTTGGCCACTCCCTCCTCCCATGAGCTATGTGCGTGGTTTGTAGTCGACAAGGTGGAGGGTGGAGAGGTAGTCATGGGCTACGGGGCAAATGGAATATAGGTCATGGGCTGCTTGGAGTTAGAGTCAGGGTTGGGTATCTCACAGATGATGATGGCCTTGAAGAGGAAAAATTATCCAATGGAACCATTCCACAAGCCACGTGATATGTACGCCCATTCATTATTTGTGATGTTTAGATGGTTTCTACGTTTGAACATTAGTAAATTCAAGTTTTAATTTGAGTTCATGTCTTAGATTATTGACAACTCTATCAATTTTTATAATGGATAATAAATTAAATACGATTTTCTAGTAATGAGAGAAAATTTTAAATTATAAATTCATAAATAAATAACCTACAATACTTTAAGGACATGAGAAGTTCATTATTAAGAAACCTAGAGATTTTGAATAAAAAAGTTTAATAAATGATGAATATAATATATTTTAGGCTCAATCAAAATAATCAAATAATATAGATAATGTGGTAGGGACAAACACTATTGTTATACAACAAGAATGAACGGAGGAAGAGAATGAGACTTTAATATCCAACAATGCCCTTAATTTGGTTAACCACATTACTTTAATCAAGTAAGATATATGACATCTTTCTAAGGCATACGAACTTATATAGTAGAAACTATTAAGCAATCCTAAACAAACTATAAAATGAACCTATCAATTAATATCCAAAAGCATATATACAGACACGCCAATTTTTAATGTAGAAAACCCAAATTAGGGTAAAAAATCACCACTTTTCTTTAGGCTAAATCAATACACTTCTAGCAAGCAAGACATTTTTATAAGACTTTAAGAATAACTACTAACCTCTAGAGACTTCGACATAAACAAAACTCTTTTTTTTTGTGACATCTTCCTTTTTTGTTCCACTTCAAGTTTCCTTCGATTCTTTGAAGTTTTTCTCCTTGTGTTCCATCTTCGTCTTCTTCCAACTCTTCAATCAAAACTTCTTTTTAATTGTTGATTCACCTTGTGTATTTTTCAATCCTCCTTAACTAGGAATAGGTTGCTCCTCCTCAAGCTCTTGTGTGTGAAAAAGTGGTTGCGTGTTGTTGAGGTTAATTTCTACTCAACGGTGAAGATGGTCTTGGAGGACAAACTTGCAACATTGATAAAAAGGTTCATCCTCCTTATGGGAAAAGCTCATAATGTTTTTACACAAGGTGTTGGTTTTGTTTGTTGGAATTCTTTTTTCAAAAAACATTTGAACCATTCTATTCCATGTGGTAATGGATTGTGGTTTTAAGGCATGTAACCATGATTTAGCCTTTTCTTATAAAAAGAAGGGGAATAATCGGAGTCTAAGAGAATCCTCAGTGATGCCATTAAATTTTAGAGTAGAATGTGTCTCACCAAACTCTTTTCGGTGAAGGTAGGGGTCCTCAGACTCTAGACAGTAAAATTAGGGAGCAATTAAATGAATTACTATCATTAGTTTTATATTCTTTAATAATTTTTTGATGAAATTTTAGAATCTAAATAAAAGCAGAACTTGTTTATTTTTCCTTCATGAAATTAAACCCAAAAGTCAAAAAAACTATTGGACGGCATGCGCTAGCTAGGCCACTAGCATCAACCCTCATTGAATCCCGGAGACCTCGATAGAGTATCTATAATAAACAAAATCAACTATACACATACACCTTAGCAGCTCATTTTATTCTGAAAATTTCATTACTTATTTGATTTTGCTACTTGTGTATCAAGAAGAGAATGTCTAAATTTAGGGAGAATATGAATCATCAGTGTCCAATGTTTCAAGAATGATAGAACTTAAGAAAATTATCATGAACTGCATTGACTATTGTCATGCTTAAATTGGTAAACACTTAAAATAACTAACTCTTAGACAAGAAATCCTCAAACGGTAAATGCAGAACATCACAAGTCTTCACCAATGGAAGAGTAAACATGCTTCAACATTCAAGCATCAAAGAGAATGCAACAAACTACCTCACATGTACACTATTTCAAAACCCATCATACCTCCAACCCTAAAGCAAGCCTAGAAGCTCCCACCGTTGAGGCTCTGAGTTCTTCCCCACTGGCTTCCCACCCGAATGGGAGAAATGAAAGGCTTTTAAACAAACTCCCGTCCCCTCAACAGACTCAAAGAGTTTTTAAGGGGATGGAGACTTCCCATTGGACGTCTTAAATTTTTTAAAGATTTAAGCTAATCTCACATGTAACCACAAAGACATTGTTGTTACTTTTCTCTTGGCATGCAATACGTACCTTGCATGGAGATGCCAACTAAAAAATTTGTAGATAAGATTGTCAAATGGAGGATTTCTTGATACAAATATGAAATTTCTAGTTCCAGAATCCCGTCCAATCCTAATATCAAGGAGTATCGAATTTTTTAAATTTACAGCTATTGACTTGATAAGAGCATGCATCTACTGCCTATCGAGTATGGATAACATACCCAATGTTGGAGTTAAGCAGCCAAACCGGCAACTAAAAACTCATTTCAAAGTAAACCAGGCTTGATGATCCACCAGTGACTAGAACTTACAATGAACCGGGCTGGTCTTAAGCACAAACCGTTCACATAGGGGTCGTGCCCACGTGCAGTGCCTTGAAACTCTTGCACTGGATTTGTGCTCTCTCCTCTGCGATGACGCCAAGCTTCTGCACTTATGTGAGGCAGCTCGGTGATGTGGTTGGACCTGTGAGGAGAGGCCACTGAAGTCAGAGGCGGTAGATTGGCGGCACCGACAAGGACCGGAAGATAGCCTTGGCCACTCCCTCCTCAAGTGAGCTACGTGTGTGGTTTGCAGTCGACAAGGTGGAGGGTGGAGAGGACGTCTATGATAGAGGGGCAATCATGGGCTGTGGAGCGGATGGAATATAGGTCATGGGCTGCGTGGAGTTGGAGTCAGGGTTGGGTATCTCACAGATGATGATGATGACCTTGAAGAGGAAAAATTATCCGGTGGAAGCATTCCACAAGCCACGTGATATGAACGTCCATTCATTATTTGTGATGTTTAGATGGTTTCTATGTTTGAACATTAGTAAATTCAAGTTTTAATTTGAGTTTACGCCTTAGATTAGTGACAACTCTATCAATTTAATGCATAATAAATTAAATAAGGTTTTCTAGTAATGAGAGAAAATTTTAAATTGTAAATTCATAAATAAATAACCTTCAATACTTTAAGGACATGAGAAGTTCGTTATTAAGAAACCTAGAGTTTTTGAATAAAAAAGTTTAATAAATAATAAATATAATATATTTTAGCCTCAATCAAAATAATCAAATAATATAGATAATGTGGTAGGGACAAACACTATTGCTATACAACAAGAATGAACGGAGGAAGAGAATGAGACTTTAATATCCAACAATACCCTTAATTTGGATAACCACATTACTTTAATCAAGTAAGATATAAGATATATGACATCTTTCTAAGGCGTATGAACTTATATAGTAGAAACTATTAAGCAATCCTAATCAAACTATAAAATGAACCTATCAATTAATATCCAAAGGCATGTAGATAGTCACACACCAATTTTTAATGTGGAAAACCCAAATTAGGGTAAAAAACCACAACAACTTTTCTTTAGGCTAAATCAATACACTTCTAGCAAGCAAGACGTTTTTATAAGACTTGAAGAATAACTACCAACCTTTAGGGACTTTTACATAAACAAAAAAAAAATATTTGTGACATCTTCCTTTTTCGTTGTCCATCAAGTTTCCTTCAATTCTTTGAAGTTTTTCTCCTTGTCTTCCATCTTGGTCTTCTTCCAACTCTTCAATCAAAACTTATTTTTAATTGTTGATTGACCTTGAGTATTTTTCAATCCTCCTTAATTAGGAATAGGTTGCTCCTCCTCAACCTCTTGTATGTGAAAAAATGTTGTGTTGTTGAAGTTAATTTCTGCTCACTGGTGAAGATGGTATTGGAGGACAAACTTGCAACATTGATGAAAAGGTTCATCCTCCTTATGGGAAAAACTCATAATGTTTTTACACAAGGTGTTGGTTTTGTTTGTTGGAATTCTTATTTCATAAAACATTTGAACCATTCTATTCGAAGTGGTAATGGATTGTGGTTTCAAGGCATGTAACCATGATTTAACATTTTCTTATAAAAAGAAGGGGAATAATCGGAGTCTAAGAGAATCCTTAGTGCTATCATTAAATTTTAGAGTAGCATGTGTCTCACCAAACTATTTTCGGTGAAGATAGGGATCCTCAGACTCTAGGCCATAAAAATTAGGGAGCAATTGAATGATTCCCGACTTCGGTTCAAAGTGATTTGCATTGGTTTGTGGCAAAATAATACACGATGGAGTGCTAGACCTAGCTAGTATCAAGTAGTCTCTAAGGCTTTTTGGCTCTTCAACTTGGCCAATTATTAATTGGCTACTAAGTTTGGGGTTCTCCATGTCAACTATTTTAACTCTAACAAGGCAACCGGCTGGTTTGATCACGACAATAGTTTTACATTAAAGAAAAGTAAAATGAATATACTCTAAAATTAGAACACTAATAAGGTAGTAAGATATCTTAAAAAGAACATAGAACTATGCAAAAGAAAGATTAACTACCACTGACACAAATCTAACAATTTTATGTCAAAAATCTTGAAACTATCAACCAAAAGAAAAAAAAGAAATAAAGTATAAGAAAGAGGTTAACTCCATTTGACAAAAATATTTATTCTATATTAATTGCTCTATTTTATTAAATTCAAGTGGTTGGGTACTTAAAAAAGAGCATCATAAGTTTATTAATTTGTCATTATCTTAGATATGAGTTTTACCACTTAATAAAATTATATTTTTTTGAATATAGCGATTAATATAGGAGGGACAAAAGGAGTAATAACTTAAAGGGCATGTGCCTGTTTTAGATAACTTTATGTTGTATAAAAGGATAAGTCAATAACATGAAATTCTGGGAAGAGTTTTTTATTCTCCCTTCTGACATTCTGACAATGAGCTCAGTGTAAACTTTGCTTAAGAACCCTTTATCCACGAGATTAATGATACATATGTTAGTGCTTATTACTATCAGTATCATTGAGCTAACATGCACTTAAATATCAACGGTTCCACATTGGCATAGGGATAGGGGAAGGGGCCTTACCCAAAGGGGAAGGAAGGGGGCTCAGCCCGGCCCACAACCCTCTTAAAATGGGCTATGGGCCTAGCTGGTCCACGGGCCAGCCCACAAGACCCACTTCCCATCCCTCTTTGTATTTTTTTAAATAAAAAAATAATATATATATATATATATATATATATATATATATATATATATATTAAATAACGGGGGCTAGACATTGGATGCATTGCCTCTAGGGCTACCAATGGTACCCATTTAATAAGAAAATAATTTTATCCTACCATTATTTAAATAGAAAGTAATGGAAAAAATTCTTTCATACCTGTTTATCTGTTACCCATTTGTCTTATTTAAAAAATCGTAACTATATTATACCTATTAATCTTAAGTGATTTAATTTTAAAACATATTAGCTTATGGTCTTTTGCAATAATGTATATGCATGTCATGATTCACCATATGATCTAATCAACAAAAGATGTCATTGAATTCTAAAAACATTTATTAAATCAATTTAACTATTTATAACCATTCATTATAGTTGTTACAAGCTGCTACTTGGTACATAATTTGCTCTTTCTAGTATTTCATATGAATCTGTAAATTTTTTAATTAAAAATATTTATTTATAATTTACATTATATATTATCTTAAGCTCACTTTGCTTCGATGTTTCCCATTTAGTTGTTTTGTCTAATTTTCTAGTCTCATTAGGTTATGGTTCATTTTTAATCTTATGTGTTGAAAGCTTAAGTAGGTACACAAACACTCTCTGCAAAATAGTTTTGCAGCTTTCATGTTAGTTTAGATTTTGTTCTGATAACTCAAATCCATAAGTGTTTTTATTTTTTATAATTAACCTCATAAAATATTCGTTTTTGTTAGGAAATGATTGGTGAGTTTGGAGTAGGATTGTTGAACCAACTCTATTTTGCTTGAGGCTAGATTCAAGTTAGCTTAAATCAAAGCTCATACTTAGGTTAATAGAACCAAACTTGTGTTTAGCCCATCTCTAACAGGCTTCGTTTGAGTATTAGCTAGCTTAACTTTAAATAAGTGATATATATAATTTATTTTAATATTTGACATATAATATATATTGATTAAAGTAATAATTATATTATAAATCATATTTGTGTATATATGTTAGATTAAAAATTTAAAATAATAATTTATTTTTAAAATATGATAAAATGAATAGGTTTTGAATGAAAAAAAATTTATTAAATTTTAAATAATTTTAAGTAAAATCTTTTTTTAAATATGAGGGGCCGGCCCCGCCCAGGCCAGGCTGAGGACTGGGCTAGTGGTGCAATGCCACCTAGCATAGGGAGCCGTCAACAAAATCTATACGACAAAAGGGTGGGTGTACTTGGGTCATTTAATAATTTTCTTTCTTTCATAAAGTCAGAAAGTAGGCGACTGCTCCGTGACTACCGCAGGCCTTGTCCGAGCGCGAATCCAGAGCAAGTACAACATGGGAAACTACAACGGTTTACCGGCCGCCGCCTTCGGCGGCACCGGCACTGGAGAGCATCATGGTAGCGGCGGCAGAGTAGCTCGTCCTTCCGCCGCTGAAAGCGGCCAGCTGAACGTGCGTCAATCCGGCTCAAAACCGGCCCCGCCCGCGCCCCCCCTCCCGCGATCGCTAGAAGGCGTCGGCCGCGTGCTCGGCCACCCGATGGAGGACGTCCGGGCTTCCTACATTATTTGACGAGAGCTCGGGCGGGGCCAGTTCGGGGTCACCTACCTCTGCACCACCGGGAGACGGGGAAGGTCTTTGCGTGCAAGTCCATCGCCACCCGGAAGCTGGCGGCGAGTGACGATCTGGATGACATCCGGAGGGAGGTGCAGATCATGCACCACCTGACCGGGCACCGGAACATCGTCGAGCTGAAGGGAGCGTGCGAGGACCGGCACTCGGTCAACCTGGTGATGGAGCTCTGCGCGGGGGGGAGCTGTTCGACAAGATCATCGCCAAGGGCCACTACAGCGAGCAGGCGGCGGCGGCACTGTGCAGGGAGATAGTGACGGTTGTGCATAATTGCCACTCGATGGGAGTGATGCACCGGGATCTGTAGCCGGAGAATTTCTTGTTCGGAGACACGGGAGAGAAGTCGCCGCTCAAGGCCACGGATTTTGGACTCTCTGTCTTCTTCAAGCCAGGTAATTTCTGGCCCTCTAACATTTTGATGCAAAAAAGTATGCCTTGTGGAAGGATTCATGATAATTAGTATTGTAGACAGAATTGCACAACTGCAAACTGTTCTTGGCAGAGTTCAGGAAATGGAAATTGATGTATGATTTAATTGATTTGAAAATATGGATAAATAATCAAAGCCAGAGGCACGTAGATTTACGTGGTTAGGCAAGATGCCTCTCAACTTAGAGAGAAAATTCCCCTTGTGCGAACAATCCCCCTTCTTTTATTGCCTCCTTTTTACAAAGAAGACAAAAACAGGTTTTTCTTTCATTGCCTCCCTTTCACAAAGAAGACAAAAATAGTTTTTTCTAAGAGACAAATACTAACGTATATTTTCCCATCGTAGTTGTCATGGCTAAGTAAATAAGATGGATGCAAAAAAATAAAGTCATATTCTCAAAGTCATACCTTGATTATCCTTTAGTGTCCCACTTTGTATTTTCTTTTACAATGTTATAATGCTTTTGGTGCTCACCATCACCCATCTCATGGTCTTCATCTTCTTCATAGGCATCTCCATCATCAACCTTCACTTCCATTTTCTGTTGCATAGATTTCTCGTGCACCTTTTTATCAACATGTCTGTCCCATGGAGTACCTATATACAAAGGCTTCACTTGCTACTATGCTCCCTGTTAACGTGTGTAAGTTTTCTATCTTTTGGCCCTTCATTACTACTATTACTCCTTTTGTAATAGTTAACTCTTTGTTTGTTACATTAAACTTGTTATCAATTGCATCAATGCTCTGAAAGATATCATATTCTTTATCAAATATGGAACATGACTACCATCAAACATTTTTTAATTTTGACATTCCATATTCCAATGGTCGTGGTTATAACATTATTCTTTATTACAACAAATTAACTATTAAATAGCTCATAGATATCAAACCAATCATGATTAGGATACATATGTAGGGTACAACCCAAATTTAGTTCTATAATATTTTACCTTGGTATATCTAACTAGACTGAGATCTCACTGAGTTCTTTGCAAGATCTTGCGAGATTGCAAACCTTAAGCATCATCGCTCATATTTTCCAGCTTCTTTGATTTTCTATACAACGCCTTTAACAAACCTTGTTGTAGCAGTTAATCTTTAACCCTTCTCTACCATAAATAGAATTTACTTTTTACATCAAAGTTTTTAAATTTAAATTTGCTAAACCCTTTTGATGCCATCACAAAATAGAAATCTCCTTATTCTAACCTCAACTGCTACTCTATAGAAATTTTGCAACAACGCAACCCAAAAGAAAAATGAAAATATAAAGTAGAATATATGAAAAAAATAATCGAAGCAAGAGACACATAGAATTATATGGCTCAACAAGATTCCTACATCCACAGCTAGCAGAGATTCCTTCCACTAGTATGTGAAAAACTTTGAGTTACAAACTTCTTAACCTTAGAAAGAAAATTTACTTGTACAAAGAAGTGCTTTTCTCTCCTTGCCTCCCTCTCATAAAGAAGACAAAAACAGTTTTTTCTATATAAGAACCTGTAAGGAGAAGTCACAACACCCTTTTGTTTGTTACAAGAGATAAATACCAACCCATATATCCTCTTCCGTAAAGAAAGCACCCATAGTCCCTTGTATTTAGGTTGCTAGCCCATTAAATGAGCTCGAGTCCAAAAAAGGTCATGTACAACATAGTGTTAAGGTTGGTGTATGAGAAGTTTATGGGCCCGTTTATTGGGTTCCCGTGTGAATGCTTTTAGACTCGAGCATAGGGTTACTTAGGTTTATATTTTCTTTTTTTTTTTCTTTTTAAAATTTAAAATTATTAGCGATGCTTTTAAGACATCGCAAATAGTATTAATAATAGCGACGCTTTTCTATAAGCGTTGCTAATAGTTATATTATTAGCGACGCTTTTAGTTTAGTGTCGACAATAGGTTTATTATTTAATTTTATTTAATAAATAATTATATAATAAATAAATATTAACAAAATTTAAAATAAATTTCTTAAATATAATATATTTTATTTAATATTTACTATTTGTATATATAATACATAAATATTAAATTTTTAATAAAAGGTAGTGTCAATAATAGATCAAACTTTCACTATTTATATATAATATATTTTATTTCTTAAATTTTCTTATTAATTTTAAAATATAATTTATAATAAAAGAGATAGTGAAGAAAGGATAGAGAGAGAGTGAGGAGAGAGGGTAAAGAGAGAGAAAGAGGAGAGAGAGGGGGTACGGAGAGAGAGAGAGGAGGGAGGGTGAGGAGAGAGAGAGAGAGGAGTGAGAGAGAGAGAGGTTGAGAGACGAAGAGGGGAGAGAGGAGAGAGAGTGAGAGATAGGGAGAGAGAGAGAGAGCGAGAGGATAGAGGGTAGAGAGAGAGGAAAGAGAGAGGAGAGGAAAGAAATTTTTAATTATAAATTACTTTTAAAATTAAAAAAAATCATAATAGCGATGCATAAGGTTATGCATTGCTACTACCTTAGGGTAGTAGCGACACATACATGTATGCGTCGCGACTACCTAGTGTAGTGGCGACGCATACAATTATGCGTCGCTACTAGTTTTTATTTTAAAAAAAATTAAAATAAAAGAGATCATGGGGAGAGAGAGAGAAGGGAGAGAGAGGGAGAGGAGAGAGATAGGGGGAGAGAGGGAGAGGAGAGATAGTGGGAGAGGACAGATAGGGAGAGAGAGTGGGAGAGGAGAGATAGGGAGGGAGATAGTGAGTGAGAAAGAGAGAGTGAGAGGAGAGAGACAGAAAGAGGGATTGAGGAGAGAGAGGGAAAAGAGGGATAGAGGAGAGATAGAGGAGAGAGAGAGGGTGTGGAGACAGGGGTGAGGAGAGGGATAGACGAGAGAGAGAGAGGAGAGAGCTCGCTAAAAATTATTTTTTATTATTTATTTAATTTTTTTTGCAACATATAAATAATCATCACTAATAAGCTATTTTTTATTTTTTTTAAATATTCTTAATAAAGTGTCGCTAATAACCAATTATTATAAGCGTTGCTAATAAGCTATTTTTTATTTTACTTTTTAAATATTTTTTTATATTAGAGATGTATAATAAAGCGTCGCTAATAACCAATTATTAGTGATGCTTATATTTATGTGTCGCTAATAATTTACTATTAGCGACGCTTTACTATGTGTCACAAAAGTAAAATAATTAGCGACTCATAAATAAGCGTAGTTAATGTCACACTATTAGCGACGCTTGGTGTTAAGCGTCACTAATGAGCAATATTGACTACAGTTTTATCGGTGCATTTCATGGCATATTTTAAGCGTCACTAATAATTATTAGCGACGCTAAAAATACTATTAGCAATGCTTAAAAGTGTCGCTAATTGTACTATGTGGTGTAGTGTTTATATAATAATCATGTTTGCCTCTACCACATTATCTATATTATTTGATTATTTTGATTACGGCTAAAGTATGTTATATTTTATATTTGTTAATTTAATAGTTTTTTTTTAGCTAAAAGTGTCGCTAATAGTATTATTTGGTGTAGTGTTTATATAATAATCATATTTGCCTCTACCACATTATCTATATTATTTGATTATTTTGATTAAGGCTAAAGTATGTTATATTTTATATTTATTAATTTAATAGCTTTTTTATTCAAAATCTCTAGGTTTCTTTATAAAAAACTTCTAATGTCCTTCAAGTATTGAAGGCTATTTATTTATTTATGAATTTACTATTTAATTTTTCTCTCATTACTAGAAAACCTTATTCAATTTATTATGCATTATAAAAAATGATAGAGTTATCATTAATCGAACTTTTCTACTACTTAAATTAGTGTTTTTATTTAGAATGAAATATTATTTAGCTTTATGACAATTAGTGAAGTTGACAATCAGGCTATTATACAATACTTCTAAAATATGAAAACTCTTCATGGACAACTTTAAAGCATTTTCTATGATAATATATTTTTATATTTTTGCAAAAAAAATTAAAGAAAATTTTTTCCCCTCCAAGGCAAAAACCCTAGCTCCTCTCCTTACCGGGGCACTAAGGTTGCCTTCCTAGCCTTCAACCGTGTTTAGATCCAGTGGTACGTTTTCAACCGTGTTCATTAAGGTTGCACAAAATGCGGGTTGGCCCAAAAATAATCGGGCTTGGGCCTATTATTTTGGATCTAAGGATCCAGGCCCGGGCTTGGCAAAAAAAATCACAAAAGCCTAGTTCAATGGCCCACTTAGCCCATTTCTAGTCTTATCCATAGCCCTAATTTCCCTTATATACAGCCCTACCTTCAATTCTCATTCTTTCTCGCCGCTGCCACCCTCCCTGTTCTCCTTTTCCTCCTTCGCTGGACTCCATCTCGCCTCTGCTAGACCACCGCCAGCGATCCGCCGCTTTAGCCACCACCTTCCTCACCCATCTTCTCTTTCTCGCCTTTGCCAAATAAGTGAATGACGGCCTCCCTCGACCCTCAGTCCCTCTTCTCTTTTGCTGGACTGCATCTCATATCTAATATGTTGCTCTAGCCGCCACCATCCTCACCCCTCTTCTCTTCTTTGCCTACGTAGGATAAGTGATCAACCGCCTCCCTCGACCCTCCGTCTCTATTCTCTTTCTCACCTCTGCCAAACCAAAAAACCACTGCCTCCCACTTTCTTACCTCCGTCGAACCACCACTTACTCCTTCCTAGCCTCTCCGAGACCAACGCCTCCCTCTATTGCTTTTTACCATCAGAATGCCTCCCTCAACCCTCGGTTTACTGCCCACAACCACCTCCCTCTGTTCCTCTTCTCCCTTTTCGCCTCTGCAGGACTGCCACTTTTTCTCCTCCCTGTGGTGTCATGAAGCCTGTGGTGTCACGAAGAAAGCCCGTGGCCCGACCAAGCTCGAATATCGTACCAGGCCGGGCCAACTTCTTAGTCGGCAGGTTAAGGCTAGGTTGGGCCTTTTAATTAACATTCTTCTTTAAGGCTGGGCCGGGGCTGCCCCCGACCGGCTTGCAGCCCTAATCATCATCACCCGTAAGATGACCAATCCTGATTCCAAATATCAAACCATGACCTCTACTCCAACTGCTATGTAGCCCGTGACTACCCCTCCACCGTGGACGACCTCTCCGCACTCCGCCTTGTTGACTGCGAACGACGCCTGCAGCCCACATGAGGAGGGAGTGGGCAAGGCCGGGGGACTTCGGTGGCCTCTCCTCGCCGGTCCAGCCACCTCACCGTGCTGCTGGGCTCAAGAGGCACCATCTCAGAGAAGAGAGCACAGATCCAGTGGCTATGGCATTCGATTGCCAGGCCTCAGGCTGGGCCGTTTCGAGGCATGAACCCATATGTGAGTGGGTCGGGATTAAGGCCGGATCGGCCCATTGCAACCTCTAGTCACGGGCGGATCATGGTTTACTTTGTCGTGCGTTTTTAGTTGAGGGTTTGGCTGCTTAAGTCTCAGTTAGGTTTACCTTATCCATGCATGATAAGTGGTGGTTACGTGCTCTTATCACGTCAATAATTTTTTATATTCCTAAGTTTTGGACTAGGATTATTCATTTGTATTAAGAACTTAGTTACATGCAAAGTAAAAAAATTCGATACTCCTTGATATTAGGCTTGGACGGGATTCTCCAAAGATTTCATATTTGTATCGAAAAATATTCTATGTGACAATCTTATTTACAATTATTTTAGTTGGCATCTTCATGCAAGGTACGTATTGCATGCCGAAAGAAAGTAACAACTACGTCGTTGTGGTTTACATGTGAGATTTGCTTAAATCTTTGAAAATTTTACGACGTCCAATGGGAAGTCTCCGTCCCCTGATAAACTCTTTTGAGTCTGTTGAGGGAACGGGAGTCTATTTATACGCCCTTTATTTCTCCCATTCGGGTGGGAAGCCGGTGGGGAAGAACTCAGAGCCTCAACGGTAGGAGCTTCTAAGCTTGCTTTGGAGTTGGAGGTGGAGCTTCTAAGCTTGCTTTGGAGTTGGAGGTAGGATGGGTTTTGAAATAGTATACTTGTGAGGTAGTTCGTTACGTTCTTTTTTATTGAATACTTGAAGACTGAATCATGCAGTAGTCTGTTTACTCTTCCATTAGTGACGACTTGTGATGTTCTACATTTACCGTTGTCATTGAGTTGGTTATTTTAAGTATCTACCAATTTAAGCATGGCGTTCATGATAGTTTTTTTAAGCTATGTCATTCTTGAATAATTTGACCTGTTGTTTCATATCTCCCTGAATTTAGACATTGTCTTCTTGAAACGTAGCAAACTTGAATAAATAATGAAATTTTCAGAATAAACTGAGCTTCTAAGATGTATGCATAGAATCAATTTTGTTTATTACAGATACATCAAGGTCTCCGGCATGGCATCTGCAGTGTTCCTCCATCAAGGTCTCCTAGCTGCCGCGTGTTGTCTGGCAGTTTTGTTTTTACCTTTGGGTTTAATTTTATTGAGGCTGGCATTTTTCTTTTTACCTTTGGGTTTAATTTCCTTAAGGAAAAATGAACTAGCTCTTATTTAGATTCTAAAAATTCATCAAAAAGTTACTAACAAATATAAAAAATACAAGAGTACATCGCCAATATTTCAATGTTTATAACCAAGAATAACTTCTTCCTATGAGGGTAAAAGTACGTATATTTCCCGAAGGATAACCAAGAATATTTAGTTTTGGTCACTGCTTGTTTAGTTTCATTTTTTCCTTTTGGAAATCACTAATAATAAATGAAAATGATATTACAAATTTACAATAGTTTTGAAAAAAAAAGTGAATTCTCCCACTAAGAAAAAATTACGATTTTCCTTAGATATGTATTAATAAAGCAATGTTTACGCAAACCAGATTTAATTAACATTCACATATGCGCCATACCTTACTGTAACAATAAGCAAGTATGTATTTTAAGTCTTTCAAAACTTGGACTGGCCGGTTCAAGTGTAAAGTTTATATTTTGGATAATAGGCAGCCAGATTTAGTTATTTTATGCCAGCTGGTTCACATGTTGATTCCAAGCAATAATCAATATTATTGCATGTCAGTTTTTTGCCCCTTTAACACTAGAACTTTGAATAGCTTGTACTTCTTGTCATCTTTTCCTCCTATGATAGCTTAACGCCAGTAAAAACACAAGGGACAATTGTTTACGATATGCCTTAAGAGTTGAGATCATTCGTGTATGTGTTTGTTTGTTTGTATTATTTGTTATAAAGGCATGTATATAAGTTATCAACTATTTATATCTATGTGTTTGTTTGTTTGTATTATTTGTTATAAAGGCATGTATATAAGTTATCAACTATTTATATCAAAAAATTTGTTTGCAAATAAATGCAACTCATTTCTAAAAATGGTAGATGCCAATCTATTAGTTTTAACAAAAATTAATTTTTTTTTTCAGGAAAAAGATGGGATCTTTTACATCCAATTTTGCACTACTTTTCGTGTCACTTTCTTGCTTCTTTTGTTTGTCACTCACTACTGATGTCTCTTATGATGGACGAGCAATTCTCATCAATGGAGATCGTCGGGTATTGCTTTCCGGTTCAATTCACTATCCTCGAAGTACACCTGAGGTAAGTTTTATTATCTGAAACAACATTGGTAATGGATGTTTTTTCTATAAAATTTTATGCTAAATGTAATAGTTTTTTTGTAATGAAAATATTATTTGTCTCCCTCTCATTGTTTTTCAAACACAAACAAGAATAAGTGGTTTGTTATTTTATTATAATTGAATTATAGATGGGCATTGAATAAATGCAAGTTGTTTGTGAAAATCATTTCAAACCTACTTGATACAGAAAATACTTAAGTCATTTCTTACGATATATCAAAATTTTGGGCCTTATGTAATATTGCTTTGGTTATTTAGAATTGCTAATAACTTTATAAAGAAAACATCAAATATGAGCAAATTTTACAAGAAATAAATTGCACAAAGATGAGACTATTTAAATTTTTATCCATAAATCAAATAATAACATAAAAAGGAAGACTAATTCATTAGCTTCTATTCAAGTAACAAAAAAGAAGCTTATTACACTCTACTTCCAAACAAAATAAACTAGAAATCTTCCTTACATATTATGAGAGTTTGGTATGACAAAATTCTAAAGGTTTCTATGAAAAGATCCTTTTATATGTACATAAATGAGTAGTTGATTTAATGTACGTGTCAATGTCCATGTGTGCACATATAATTGTTGGTTTAGATAAAAATGTTCCTTTTTATATCCCTTAATATATCTTGTACATTGTATATGTTGTTCAGATGTGGCCGGATTTGATCCAAAAAGCTAAGGATGGCGGCCTGGATGCAATTGAAACATATATCTTTTGGAACGGTCATGAGCCATCACGTCGACAGGTTTTTTTAATTTTTTTAAGTTGGATGTTAACAAAAATCTTTGTACTAAGCTTTCTCTAATGATTTATTAATGAATCTATTTAAAAACACTATATTTTTCCTTTGATAGTACAACTTTGAAGGAAGATTTGATTTAGTCCGATTCTTAAAGACCATTAATGAAGCTGGGATGTACGCTGTTCTTCGCTTAGGCCCTTATGTCTGTGCTGAATGGAATTATGGGTATTTGCATAATTGTTTTTCAATACATTTGTTATGAATGATTACTATATTCTCAAATCAATTGGTGAGCACAATCGAACACTTATTTATTTTGAAATGTGTAGAGGACTTCCTGTGTGGTTACACCAAATGCCGGGGATCAAAATAAGAACAGATAATCCAATTTTCAAGGTAAATATCAATGATGTCAAATTTGGTATGTGCATATGTTGAAAAGTTTTGTTTATGCTTAGATATTGTTTTGTTCTCACTGTCCCATTTTAATAATGTGTAGAGTGAAATGCAAAACTTTACTACTTTGATTGTGGAAATGCTGAAGCAAGAGAAGCTTTTTGCTCCTCAAGGAGGACCAATTATTATTGCACAGGTAACTTATAATTTGTTTCCATAATAAGTGTATAATATTTATTTATACCTTTAATTTTAATATATGTAACATAATTTTACGAAGTTGGGTTTAACTTGATTTCAATTTTGTTTATTCTAGATTGAGAATGAATATGGAAATTGGAATGTTGAGTCAACGTATGGAGAAGATGGAAAAAAGTATGTGCAATGGTGTGCAAATTTGGCTGAATCTTTCCAAGTTGGTGTTCCATGGATCATGTGTCAGCAATGGGATGTCCCAGCTCCTCTTGTATGTATTTATTCTTTTTTTGCTCTACTTTTTTTATGTAAATCTAATTTTTATTTGAATTTAACTCTCAACATGTTAATTTACTTGTGTTCCTCACCAACAGATTGACACATGCAATGGTTATTACTGTGATGATGGTTTTTATCCTCATAGAAACAACACCCCCAAGATGTGGACTGAGAATTGGGTTGGCTGGTATGCAATTTTTCTTAACACTTAACTATAATGAAGTTTTGATGTTTATCTTTCTCACGTGTGATATTTTCAGGTTTAAGGCATGGGGTGCAGGTGATAATGATCCCCATAGGCGTGCTGAAGATGTGGCATATGCTGTAGCAAGATTCTTCCAAACCGGTGGAACTTTTCAAAACTATTACATGGTTGGTTATCAATCTCACTTATCTCAATAATTATATTTTATTCAAATAAAAAAATTAATTGCTATCTTTTTGTCCTTAGTATCATGGTGGCACTAACTTTGGTCGGACAACCGGAGGCCCGTACATTACCACCACATATGATTATGATGCCCCTTTGGATGAATACGGTAATTTATATTTCTAGTAATGGCAAGTTTTGTGATTTAATAAATTATTTGTCTAATTAACCTCTAAATTTTTTTTTGTTTAGGTAATCTAAGGCAGCCTAAGTGGGGGCACTTAAAGGAGCTCCATGCTGTTATTAAGTCAATGGAGAAAGTTCTTACCAATGGAGAAAATTCCACAGTTGACTATGAAAATGGAGTTTTTGTATGTCAAACTATCATTTACTTTTTATCCAAATATGAGGGCATTGTTTATATAGGTAATGACTTATCGATTTGTCTCACAGGCAACAATATTCAATAACAATGGAACTTCAGGATGTTTTTTAACTAACAAAAATGAGACAACAGATGCCACCATCTCCTTCCAAGGAAACACATATTTTGTGCCTGCTTGGTCTGTTAGTATCCTTCCTGATTGCAAGCAAGAAGTCTATAATACTGCAAAGGTATTTATTATTTCTTATAATATATAATTATTATTTAATTATGAATTTTTTATCTTCTTTTGTCTAATTTTTTGCATACAGGTGATCACTCAAACTTCAATAATGGTGAAGAAAGAGAACACCATTGAAGATGAGCCAACAGAATTAAATTGGATGTGGAGACCTGAAAACATGAAAGATGCCATGATTGGGAAGAGTTCTATTGTTGCATCAGGACTTAGGGAACAAATTTTAGTTAGTGGTGATGCTAGTGACTACTTGTGGTATATGACAAGGTAATTTTCTTTGTGATGTAGTATTTCATACTTTGTATATATATATAATATGGATAGGTACTTTGCATATTTTTGTTAGAATTGTTCTCCCAAATGTTCTCTTTGTGATGGTTGATGGTTTACAGTGTGAATTTCAATGCCAATGACACTTCTTCTTATGGAAAAAATTTGCTTTTGAGAGTGAACACATCGGGTCATGGGATTCATGCTTTCTTAAATGGGAAACATATTGGTAAGTGCACCAATATTTGTATTTTCAAAACTTTTATTTGACACAATGAACTTCAGAAATTAAATTGGCTTTCATGAATGGTCAGGATCTCAATATGCTTCCTATGGAAGCTACCAATTTGTCTTCGAAGCTCCTGTGGAACTACAAGAAGGAACTAATTACCTGGCCTTGTTAAGTACCACAGTTGGATTAACGGTTTGTTGACCAATTTAACTATGTTATACATGGTATTCATGTTATATTTGGATGTCTAATTTGTTCTTCTTTTCTCGTTATATCTACTTGGATAGAATTATGGAGCCTTTTTTGATTTGGTTCCAACGGGAATCAATGGTGGCCCTGTACAATTTGTCAAAAATGGAAAAGTTGTAAAGGACTTGACATTAAACAAATGGAGTTATAAGGTAAATTAGTATATAATTATTCTAATATCTCAAATATGATTTTGCATTATCTCATTTCATGTTTCTATTCTATTATCATGATAGGTTGGATTGAATGGTGAACAAAATCAAATTTTCTCTGACGAGTCTAGTGGCAAATGGTTATCCCAAATGTTGCCCATTAACAGCATGATGACTTGGTACAAGGTAATTAATTGAACAACAAGATATATTAGGTTCTTGTTACTTGATCGTTTGTTTCATCTCATTTTTTATTTTGTCAGACAACATTCAAGGCTCCTCTAGGTGAAGAACCTGTGGTTATGGATTTACAAGGTTTAGGCAAGGGTGAAGCTTGGATAAATGGTCAGAGCATTGGTCGATATTGGTCAAATCATACATCACCTGCTAGTGGTTGTCCCAAACCTTGTGATTATAAAGGAACATATAAACCAAGTACTTGTGCAAAAAATTGTGGTCAACCCTCTCAGAGATGGTAAGATCTACTTTTCAACACTTCTAGCACTAATCATCACATGAATAGCTCTGTTAAAGTTAATTAATTCTTTTTTGAAATGTATATAGGTATCATGTGCCTAGGTCATTCCTTAAGGCAGATGAAAACACATTGACATTGTTTGAAGAACTTGGAGGCAATCCTACTGGTGTCTCCTTCCAGACCATAACTGTAGGAACTGCTTGTGGGATGGTCCAAGAGGGCCAAACCTTAGAGTTGTCATGCAGCCATGGTCGTATCTTCTCGGATATTCAATATGCAAGTTATGGAGATGTTCAAGGTAGATGTGGATCCTTTGGCCATGGCACATGTGGGAGTGAAGCTGCTTTGGATGCAGTCCGGCAAGCTTGTATTGGCAAAACAAGTTGCTCCATTGAAGTTTCAGATGCCACCTTAGGAGAAAGCAACTGCAACGTTGGCATTGCTAAGAGGCTTGTGGTGCAGGCCGTTTGTTAGATTATCATAGTTTAGGAATTCTAGTTTGTCTAATTTCCGGACTTCATCTACATTTTGTTTCCAATCATATTTTCCTTTAGTGACATTATAATTTAAGACTTTCTTTCTTATATGGTAGGACTGTACTAGATTACAAAGGGGCTATGGGGCTATGGCCCTATGCCCTATATGTTGTCATCTAAGACACTTTCTTTGTCAATGATTATAAAATATTAGTTTAGGATTTAGGATATATGGTGTTTTCCTTTTCCCCCTAACCAATGCGGCAATCAATCGGTACTAGTTTTTAAGAATGCATGGCATGACATGTTCTCCTACACACCAAATTAATGGAGGTGACACTTCTGTACTTTTGTGGCTAAGTAGTAAGTAGCGTATTAGTTATTTGGATCATTTATATTAGTAGAACGCTGATATTTCTCCCACCCCCCACATTTTAAGATTCTTTGGTTTTTTTATTGCTCTCTTCCTTAAGTGTATTCCCCTTATCCCTTCCCTCTTACCCTATGTATCCAACATCGTCACCTCAGCCCCCAATCTACCAGCTGTTGTGAACGAGGAAAAAAAAGGAGGAGACGTCAGACGTGGAAGGGGCATCCATGGCCACACTGGTCGGAAGATCTGGCCTATCTGACCAAAAAGGTTGCGCCTTTGCTGTGTTGAGCCAGACTGCTACCTTGGACGAGGTGGAGCAGTTGAAGAAGAAGAGGAGGAGGAGGAGAAATGCAAAAAGGCGAAGGAAGAAGAGGATGAGAAAGTGGCGGTGGGGGACAGATCGGGAAGAGGATGCCAGTGTTGCGCCATGCAGGTGATGGCTCCAACACCGGCATAGGGAAGGAGGAATAGGTTGAGTACGTGAGATCTTCTTTATCTGGGGACAGATGGATCGGGAAGAAAATACTGGTGTTGGGCCATGCTGATCATGGCTCTAGTGTTGGCATAGAGAGGAGTAGGGTGAACATGTGAAATCTTCTTTGTCCGTCCCCTATTCATTTAAAAAACACTTATCCCACATTAAGTGTTCTATTCTTCTAATATACTAATTTCTATAATAGGAGAGTCAAGGGAATCAAAGTTAGAGAAAATCATAATTTTCTTTTTGTATTTTTTTCCCTAAAAAGGTGTAATAAGTTATTTTCTTATTTTTTTTGTGGTCTAAAGTGTATCTTACAATGCATAAAGTTTACATTTTTTATAAACAAAATCTTTAATATAGGACATATGGAGCATTTGTTTAATGGAGAAAAGAAAGTGGAGTAGATGTGAGTAGAGTTGCATCTTGGTTCAGTTTTAAGTGGTCTTGTAAGAACCAAACCAAATCAAAATTCAGAACTAAAAACAAAGTACTGAACCAAACTAAAATTTGAAAAAACTTTGGAATCGAACTGAGCCGATATAGGAACTGGAACTTAACTGAAAACTTAATGTGGACCAAAATTTTAACCAAGACTAAAAAATAAAAAAATGTCATAAGACAAAGGTAGATAAACCTACAAAAATAATTAAGGTATTTGAAATATTTTGACAATAATTTTTTACACGAACAAGCATAAAAGTGAACTCCACCACCATCATATCAAACCTAAAAAAATATGGAATCTAAATAAATAGATAATTTTTTTTACACAATCAACACTAAAACAAAATGGGGTATTAGTGATGCTTTTATTAACGACGCAATTACAAGTGTCGCTAAAAACTATCATTTGCGACATTTTTTAAAGCATCACAATTAAATTATACTATTAGCGACACTTTACTGAAAGTGTCGCTAATAGTATCTTGTCAGTGACGCTTTTAGTAAAGCATCACTAAAAGTTGGCTTTTTAGTGACATTTTATAGAAAGCGTCGCTACAAGTATATTACTAGCAATGTTTTCAGTAAAGCGTCGCTAAATGTTAGCTTATTAGCAATAGCGAAGCTTTTAGTAAAGCGTTGCTAACAGTGGGATTATTAGTGACACTAATTATAAAGTGTCGCCAATAATTTTATTTTAAATATTTTAAAATTTTAAAAAATAACTATTAGTGACAGTTTTATTAAATGTCGTTACTAAGGATACTTTTAGTGACGCTTTATAGAAAGCATCGCTACGAATGATACTTGTAGCGACTCTTTTTTAATAGTGTCGCTACTAAGTAAACATTTAGCAATGCTTTACAAAACCGTCACTAATAGTTACATTCTTTAAATTTTAAAAAATAAAAAAATACTATTCATGACGCTTTGTTAATAGCGTCACTGAACGTATATTTATTTGCGACATCTCTAAATGAAAAAAAAGGTTGTTAAATGTATACTTATTCGCGATACTTAATAAAAAACATCGTGAATAAGTTACTTGTATTGACACTTGACAAAAGTGTCACGAAAGTGTTTGAAATTTCAAAAAATTAAAAATAACAATATAGTTTAAGGGGTGGTACGTCCATGAATTTGCGATAAGTATTGGCTATAACATCTAGAAATAGCCAATATATATATATATATATATATATATATATATATATATATATATATATATATATATATATATATATATATATATATATATATATATATATATATATATATATACACGCACACACGTATCGATACTTAATTAATTTATTTTTAAAATTATTTTTTTTTGAAAAAAATACAATGTAAACCCAACCTATTTGAATGTTTAAAAATTTGATAATGTTTTGATATACTAAAAATAATTTATTAAAAAGTTATGAGATGAATACGGGCCATATAATTTTTATATATATATAATTATTTTTTAAAAATATAATGCTCCACAATTATTTATTTACTTAAACATTTAATTTCAATGCATAATCATCAATTTTCTCATCTATATTGATATGGCCTTCTATGAATGATTGTATTACCCAAACTCTAGTTATAACATAAAATTATAAACATTTTTGGTTATGGAAATAAGTTAAAATGGGAAGTGTTATAACATGATTAAAGAATTATTTCTTTGGAAATGGGCCTAGACAATTAGCTTAATCTCTCAGCTGATGTTAGAGGAAGATCACGGCATAATTCCTACTTACAAATAAAATAATATATATTATAGAATATTTAAATATATTAAAAAAATTCTTATATATTTATTTAATATATAATAAAATAAAAAAACTAATGTGTAAAATATAACTCTAATGTTAAATTATATTAACATAAATATAAAAAACATTACTAATATTGTAATAATTATATACAGTTGGTAATAATTTGCCCTTTAGACTAGTGTGCTATTAATTGTCAATTAATAATAATTTGCCTATCTAAGGTACATATTATAAAAGTAAGTACATGCTAGCTAGTTTTTTATATTGCTTAAACAATTAGAGATATATCTATCAACTTAAGTAAAAAAATTATCTTGCATGTTGTTCCTACTTAGAAATTAAGTAATATGAATTATGAAATGCTTAACTAATTAAATCTATTAAATTATTATTTATTTTGATCATTTATATAATATAATTAAATAATATTAATTATACAATATATAATTTACTATAATATTTAATAAAAAATGAAAATAGTTATTTATTATATTATATAATAAATTTATTTATTTTATAAAAAATAATTATTTTTATTTATTTAAGACCATAGTGTTATTAATCGTTAGTTATAATTTGCCCTTTCGACCGGCGTGTTATAACATATGATAAGACAATTGCCTAAATATCTTGACTCCCATGAGAGGAATATCATATTATTTTTACTGATATTCCTCTTCGTCATGCATTGGTATTCTTTCTCTCTCTTGAAAAATAATTAGCAATAAATAGTATCAAATTATTATTAATTTTAATTATCTGTATATTAAAATTATAATAATATAAATTGAAATACATAGTTAATATATTATTTAATAAAATTTAAAAATGATTATTTATTATATTATATAATAATTTATTTAAAGTGTAAAAAATATCTATTTACTAGTACTATTAAATTATATAAATATAATAAAAAATATTACTAATATGGTAATTAATATGCAGTCTTGCAACTTATTCATCAATTTATGACCATAGTGAATTTAATTATCGTTCATTATAATTTGCCCTTTCCATGAGTCATGTGTTATAACACGTTACTAAAGACTAATTTTTTGCAATTGTTTTTACACAATTGCCTCAAAGTCTCTACCCCATCAGAGGAATATCATGTCCTGCTTGTAAGTTAAACAATGAATTTTTAAAAACTATGATGATGTAATGCATTTGACATTCTTTCTCTTTCTTGAAGCATAATAACTAGTAATAAACAATACCAATTATGAAAAGCCACCAAGATGCATGCCAATTTATCTCTTTTTAGAACTTATCATCATCTCTCTCATACATCCATAGTATGTTTTGTCTAATTTTTTGTCGTTTGTTAGTTGATTTAACTCATCCTCAATTTACCAAATTTCACATATTTATTTATTTTAAAATCCTAAATTGTCTCATCCTTCTACATTAATTTAACTCAAATACGTAGTCGGGTCAAGTTCAGTTTCAAGATATCAAAACCCGATTTGATAAAAGTTATAAATATATATTTTTTATAATTTTTTATATTTTAATAAAATAAATTAATATTATATTAAATGGTATTTTAAAACTAAAATATATATTTTTTCCTAAATGGGCTAAATTGGGTCACTATAGGAATTAAACTATTTGTATCATATTTGGTCCAAGTTTTTATACTACATGACATTAGGGCTACATCTAACATATGTGATATAACACTAAGTAAAGACTAGTTAATTTTTTATAAATATATATATATATATTTCTTATTATGATAATAAATCTTAATATTCTTTAATGGGTAAGAGATAGAAATTAATAAATAATTCTTTTAAATTTTTATATATTTTATATATGTCATTAGTGATTTTTAAAAATAATTTAAAAATAAAAAATTTATTATAAATGAGTCAAATTAGGTCAACTAAGGGTTTGGTATAAGTGGGCCATGTCGAGATTGGTTAGAAAATTTTGACATATGCGACAGCTAGGAAGACCGTGGTAAGTGGGCTCAGCACTTGTCAGAACCAATAGCGACGGCTGAAGACCGTCGCTGGTGACATTATGTTAACTGCGACGGTTAGCGACTGTCGAAAATGGTAAACATTCCCGACGACTATATCGCTAGTGATTTCCCCTCCACCCCCCTAATTTCCCTCCCCCTCTCCACTTTCCCGCTCGAATTTCCCTCCCCCGGCATCTCCAATTTCGCTCCCCCGCCCATCTCCCTCCCCTTCTTCCTTTCCTAAACGGAATAGAATGCAGATCTCAAAATCTCCTTCTCGATGTCGTCCGCAGCCCTATCCTCCTCCGTCGAAACCACCCGGAGAAGCCGAACACCCGCCTTGACTCCCTCAATCGTCCTACCTTCGTTCCTCTCACCACCAGCCAAGAAGCCGGCGACGACTTTGACGCACCCTTTCTGAGCCAGAAGCTTGCGATTCCGATCAGAGACGGAGGCGAAGCGGAGGAGGCTAGCGAGGGAGGAGGGCTCAGGGTCATCGAGGGAGAGCTGGTGAAGGAGCTGGAGGGGCCATCTCCTGGGTCAAAAGGGGCGGCTGAGGAGAAATAGAGGAGGCTGGAGAGGAGGAGGGAGAATCGGAGGAAGCTCGGCACAGACACATACAGATTGTCGCTCCTCACTATCTTCTTCACCGTTCCCTTCCCTCAATTCCAACCTTTTCTATTTTTTCGTCGCAGTTGCAGCTAATCTTCTTTCTGGGCATTTTGTGTGTCGACTCTAGATTGTAGATCTCAAAGGAGGCATCTTTCTGGGCATTTCAATATGGACTTCGATCCTTCGGACAGTAGTGGTGAGTTTGCCCCAATTTTCTTCCCCCAATTTCCCTCCCCTATTTCGATCCCTTCTTTATGCAATGCCCCAATGCAATGTTTATGCAATGCCGCAATGCACCTTTTGATTTTCGATCTTATGTAATAATTGTTGTTGTCTTTCTGGTCAGCATTTAAAACCGAATTCGAAATGGAATCTGTTATTCTTATTAGCACGGTTCTTAATGGTGAGGATTTCCCATTGCTGCATATTTTGTCATGGTTTATCCTGTATTTTATACTTTTAAATTCAAGCTAAATATCTGCATGTTTCCATTCAGCAGTGGTGTTGGAGTGGATTTCTCCTACAAAGACGAGAAGTCCTTCAACAAGACAAGCTCAAGGAAAAGATGAGAGTGCCTTTCCTTCAGTACCTATTTTTCCCAATCTGCCTGTTCCTTTTCATGCCTACCGTTTCTTAATAAAGGAGACACTCTGGAACTAGTTGTAGATAAGGTGAATCAGCCTTTTTCAGAAATTGCAGATTGTAACTCCATTTTAACCCTTTTTCTTATTGAGGAGAAGATTGAAGGAACTATAACAAGCCTGCAAGACTTACCCCATGTATATAGCAATTTACTGGGATGGCTTGTGCCTTGGCCAACCGAGAGGGGGCTGATGTGCCCGATGCAAGCACGATCGATATCAAGGAGGATTGTGCAGGGAAAGGGGAGAATTGCAGAAGAAAGGGGAGAAGTCTGAATTACCAATTGCATAATCAAAACAAGTGTTCAGGCCGCCCCTTATGGGAGACGACCCTCCTAGTGAACCGGACCAGTTGAACCAACCCAACCCGCCCGGTTCATACAATTTAATCTAAACCCAAAGTGAACCAATAAGTAAAAGGCTACTGTTCAACTAACTAATCAAAGCAGTACAGTAATCAAAAGGAGTCTGAGCATCGTGTACAGTCGTGCACAACACTCCACCACGCTTTCGCTAGTCGACTTGTCCTCAAGGCGACCATGCCGGATATCGAGTCAAGAAGTCATCCTCAAGCAGCCACGTCGCATCCTCCAAAGGCTGACCCTGCCAGGAAACCAAAACCTCAGTAACAATACGACCCGAACGACGCACCCGCCGCTTCTCCAGAACAGACGCAGGGACAGGATCAGAGGGCGGAACAGGACCCATCAGTGGTGGAGGGGACACATCCACAGCCAGGCTCCGATCACCCACAAACCGGCGAAGGCGGGACACATGGAACACTGGATGAACCAAGGAAGTAGGCGGCAAGGATAGCCGGTAAGCTACTGGTCCAACGCGAGCCTCCACCGGGTATGGACCATGAAACCTGGGAGCAAGCTTGGAGTGCTTGGGCTGAAATAAAGAAGACTGGCGTTGCGGTAAGACAGAAACATAGACCAAGTCACCAACTTGGAACTCCCGATCAGTTCGTCGGCCATCATAGAGCTGTTTCATCCGATTCTGGGCCTCAGCCAGATTCCTCTTCAATTGGAGCTTATAATCCACCTCAGCCACCGAAGATCGATGCGGCACATACGACAAAATAGTAGGGGGAGGACGGCCATACAACACCTCGAATGGAGTGAAACCAGCACGCGTGTGATAAGCAGTATTATAGGACCACTCGGCCCACGGTAGAAGCTGCAACCACCGGCGGGGCTGTGTCATCGTGAAGCACCTCAAGTACTGCTCCAAACAGCGGTTGACGACTTCAGTCTGTCCATCCGTCTGAGGATGATATGCAGTGCTCATATGAAGCGACGTCTCCTGTAAGGTAAAGAACTCCTGCCAGAACTGAGAAAGGAAGATACGATCACGATCAGACACAATGGTACGAGGCATACCATGAAGCTTCGCCACCTCCCGAACATACAAGTCAGCCACCGTTTTAGCAGTAAAGGGGTGACCCAACGCACAAAAATGAGCATACTTAGAGAGGCGGTCAACCACCACCATGATCACTGACTTACCTTGCACCAGCGGCAAGGCTTCCACAAAATCCATGGAGACATCCTCCCATACCTTGTCCAGAATCGGGAGGGGCTGGAGCAGCCCAGCGGGGAAAGTGGTGGCCGCCTTGGCGCGCTGACAAATATCACAAGCCGTAACATACTCATGCACAGCCCGACGAACGCCCAACCATAAGAAACTCTGACTGACCCGTTTGTAAGTGCGAAAAACCCCCTCGTGGCCAGCAACCGGAGAGTCATGGAAATGAGATATGATACGGCGGCGCAGATCAGCTACATTAGGAACCCACAAACGGTCCTTCCAGAATAGTAAATCATCCCGCCAGGTGTAAAACGGCCGACCAGCCGGGTCCTGCTGAAGGGCAGCGATCAACGTCTGTGTCAAAGCATCAGAACAGTAGGCTTGCTTTAGCTCATCGATAAAAGGACAAGAGAGCATAGAGAATGTGAGGCACGACCCTGATGTCGGTATACGGGAAAGAGCGTCAGCCACTGTGTTGTCGGACCCCTTCTTATAAACCACTTCATAGTCATAACCTAGAAGTTTACTGACCCAACGCTGCTGAGATGGGGTGGACACCCGCTGTTCGAGGAAATACTTCAATGGTTGATGGTCAGTATGAATCAGGAACCGCCGACCCAATAGGTATGGCCGCCATTTGGTGACGGCATGGATGATAGCCAGCATCTCCTTCTCATAGACAGACAGTGACAAAGATCTGCCTGCCAAGGCCTTGCTGAAATATGCTATGGGACGCTCATCCTGTAACAAAACCGCCCCTAAGCCTATGTCCGAAGCATCCGTCTCGACCACAAACGGGCGTCTGAAGTCAGGAAAGATCAAAACGGGGGCGGAAAGCATGGCGTGCTTCAGCCCGTCAAATGCTGTCTGCGCCTCTGGAGTCCAAGCAAAAGCGCCCCTCTTGAGCAGTGCTGTCAGCGGCTTAGCCATTTCCCCATAGCGACTGATGAAGTGCTTGTAGTACCCCGTGAGGCCTAGGAAACCACAAAGTGCGCGAACGCTGGTGGGAATAGGCTAGGACAGCATGGCGGTTACCTTGGCTGGGTCGGTGGCGACACCCTTTTCTGATATAATGTGGCCCAAGTAGTCCACCTGTCGACTGCCAAAGGAGCACTTCGAACGTTTCAAACATAAAGAGTTATCACGCAAAATTGAGAAAACCGACCTGAGGTGGGACAAATGCTCGGCCCACGATTTGCTGTATACCAGAATGTCATCAAAGAAAACCAAGATATAACGGCGCAGGAATGGGCGGAAGAGGTCGTTCATAAGGCATTGGAAGGTGGATGGAGCATTAGTCAACCCAAACGGCATCACGAGAAACTCAAAGTGACCATCATGAGTTCGAAAAGCTGACTTGTGCACATCCGCAGCACTCATGCGAATCTGATGATAGCCCGAACACAAATCGAGCTTACTAAACACTGTCGCGCCTGTCAATTCATCAAGTAACTCCTCAATCACTGGAATCGGGTACTTGTCTTTCACGGTCACAGCATTGAGGGCGCGGTAGTCCACACAGAAGCGCCATGTGCCATCCTTCTTGCGCACCAGCAACACCGGCGAGGAATAAGAGCTTGTGCTGGGCCGAATAATTCCTGCCTGAAGCATATCGGCCACCAGCCGCTCGATCTCAGCTTTCTGTATATGGGGGTAGCGGTATGGCCTGACATTGGTTGGTGCAGTACCCGGAGTAATCGGAATCTGATGATCATGGGTGCGGCTAGGCAGAAGGCCCTGGGGTTCAGCGAACAGTTCTTGATAATCGGACAACAACGCACTGAGGTCGGGCAGCATGGTAGCTTGAGGAACTTCAATAACTGCACGCTGCTGTAAGAGGAGCCCTTGGGGGTTATACCGGTACAAGCTGCTCGACGAATGGCCGGAGAGAAGAGTGCCCGGCCTAGTACCTTCCAACCTGACGCGCTGACCCTGTAGTGCAAAATCCATCCACATTTCCCTGAAGTTCCACACGACATCGCCAAGCTCCTGGAGCCACTGGACACCCAATACAACATCTGCCCCTTTTGTCGGCAACAGGAAGAGATCAGTGACGAATGCATGGCCCTGGATAGATAAAGTAACCTGCGCACACACCCCATTGCTCCGAAGGTGCTTGCCATCACCGATCAGCACATCAAAAGGCTTGGAGTCCGATACGAAACACCCAAGACGGTTGGCAACCCTGTCATTAATAAAATTGTGAGTAGAACCACTGTCGATCAGGATAGCTACCTTTTGGCGCTTGAGAAGTCCTTCGACGCGCATCGTGCGGGGTGTAAAAGCCCCAGAGAACGCATGTACTGAGATCTCTGGCAAGAGCTCGTCACTGGCGGACAAGTCCGAACCATCACAAACTGCGTCGCCATCGTCCACTTCTTCCACTAGAAGGCTGCCCTTAACGAGCAACGGTGCCCAGGCACAAATTTCTCGTCGCAGCGGAAGCATAACCCCTTTGAACGGCGTTCCTCCATTTGAGCCGGAGTTAAACGCCGGACAATCGGACCTGCAGTAGAAGGGAGCGGAGTGGGTCGGCCAGAAATAGCGCTGCTGCCCGGTGGCTGAGTAAGAGTGGCGCTAGGGCTAGAGCGGCCCAATGGTCCCAGCCGGCCCCCTCTGCGCTGCCTGGTCAGTTTCTCCTCTTCGATGCGAGCGTGGCGTACCACGTCCCGCATATTGGCGCAGGGAAAGTGACGCATCTCCTTGGAAATTTCTGGCTTGAGGCCACGCTTGAAGGTACCCACCAAGGCGGCGACCGGCCAGTCGGGCAGCCGGTTGGCCACCTTCATAAACTCAGTGTAGTATGCACGGACAGTGGTAGTCTGGCGCATGGAAGACAGCATCTCATTGAAATCCTGGAATTCGTTTGGTCCAAATTGCACGCAGAGCTCATCGGAAAAGGCCGCCCATGTTGGGTATCGTACCTCTTTCTCAAAACTCTGGAACCACACGGATGCATCGCCATCAAGGTGGAAGGCCGCGATGCGCAAGCGCTCTGCCTCTGAATGAGTGCCTTGGTAGGAGAAAAATTTGTCAGCCTTATACAACCATTCAACCGGGTCATCATCCCCGTTGTAGCGCGGGAACTGCAGTCGTGCCAGACGGGGTTCAACGCCCGCTCTGTGACCCCCACCATGCTGAGGAAACTCGTCCCACTCGTCCTCAACATCTTGGAAGTGGTTAGGATGGGGCGGCCTCATAGGGGCATTTTCACGAACACCTGGTGTGCCTCGCGTGTCCCAGGTCTGGCGCCTCCCTCCCAGCGCTGTCTGGCCAGCGTCAAAGTCTGCAGGACAAGTTCGGCCCCCCAAATTGACGCCGGCGGGCACTGGGGTGGCTGTCAGAGTTGGCTCCGGGGCCTGCGAGGGCTCGCCCTTCTCCAAGTTGACAGTGGTCGGCGCAGACAGAACTGGCATGAAGCGCGCTGCCATGGCGTCCTGTTGAACCTTCACTCTGGCGAGATCGGCTGCAAGAGCTTGCACCGTTGTGAGGATTTCTGACAATCGGGCGTCGGCCGACAAGAAGCGGCCTGCGGACTGTCTGTGGAAGTCGGCGCTGGTGCCTCCTTCTCTGACGCCGCCTCCTGCACCATAGGCTGCTTGCCACGCGCCATGGTCAAGGATCGCACAGGCTCCGATACCAATGATGTGCCCGATGCAGGCATGATCGATATCAAGGAGGATTGTGCAGGGAAAGGGGAGAATTGTAGAAGAAAGGGGAGAAGTCTGAATTACCAATTGCATAATCAAAACAAGTGTTCAGGCCGCCCCTTATGGGAGACGACCCTCCTAGTGAACCGGACCAGTTGAACCAACCCAACCCGCCCGGTTCATACAATTTAATCTAAACCCAAAGTGAACCAATAAGTAAAAGGCTACTGTTCAACTAACTAATCAAAGCAGTAAAGTAATCAAAAGGAGTCTGAGCATCGTGTACAGTCGTGCACAACAGGGGCAGCCTATTGGCAAACCAATTCTCAGTCAGCTCATCTTGTACCCAACCTAGCATGCCTAAATTGACACAGGTTTGTCAGTGGGATTGGTGTGGGGAATTTTAGAAGATGAAAGTTTTCTACTTTGCCTATTATTTGTAACATTTATTTTTTGTTTATGTTGATTTGTAGAGCTCATGTAGAGTCAAATGCAAAACCTGGGACCAAAGCTTGCCCTGAAAAAATGAGGAGGGACAGGCTAAATGATAGGTGCATTACGTCTTGTGAAGCCCGTTGTCATTCTTCTTGTTGCTATTGTTGTACTTCTAGAAAAAAAATTTATAGCTTGTGTATGATCTTTACTTATGTTAGGACTTGTTTGCTAATATTAAATGCAGAGAGTGACAAAGAGCTCTTAGAACTGACGAATTAGGACTTAGGATTAGTATTTTCATGGTCAATCAAGAGAGGTGAGAATACTTTGTCAGATTTCATTGTTCCTAATCCATTGTCAAAGGAGCTCTTTTTGACAGTTATAGTCAATAGCAGCAAAGAGAATAAAAGCTCTTTTTGATAGTTGTTTGAATAAAAAGGGCCAGCCCAAGCTATGTTTGTATATGTGACATTTGTTTTTGTTTTTTTGCTTGTACCAAGATGTAAGGACCCTCATCTTTAAACCGGTTTTGGTTTTCTTTAATTATGGGTTATCGTGAGATTTACGCGTTTTCTGATCTTATTCGGTGATTTCGTAAATAAATAGTGTTTGTGATAGTTTTAACGAAAATTAACTTCAATATTAGTGGTTTTGAGTGATTTTAAACCAAATGTGAATTTTTGAGATTTTTCGGAATTTTCACTATTTTCCCCAAAATTAGGGTTTTGGCGGGACCCCTGTGGGCCCCACCGTCAAAAATTTTATTTTTCTGTCAAATGAACCTAGACATATACTTAAGGTCCCACAAAAATTTTCAGAATTTTATTAGGCTTAAATTGTGCTTAAATTTGCAAAATACCCACTTTTAGCCTACTTTTCATATTTACACCCCAAAACTTACCTATGCCTACCCCAACCCCTTACTATAAAAGGGCAAACCTGAGCCATTTCCATTTTTGGGAATAGGCTAAGGAAGGAAGGCTGGCATAATCCCCACTTAGGCCCGAATTAGAAGCCGATTAAGGTAAGCTTACTCTAATTAAGCACTAATCCATGGCTTCTCTCTTAATTTCTTCCAAATCTACCATTTTCCCCTTGATTCAATCCGTTTTTTACCATCAAAAGCTACTGATTTGTGTTTTACTACAAACCCTAACATTAAAAATCCGATTTTTACTACCAACAAGCCCTAGATCTAAGGTTTAATTAGGGATTTCTTGGGTAAATCGATTTCTATTAGAGTTTAATTCAAACTCATTGTGTTTTCAAGGATTTCAAGAAGGGTGACTCTTCAATCCGAGCTTAATCAAGTGCTGAGGTAATGGGTCTTCAAAATCTCTGTTTATCCATGGTAAAACTTTTCATTTTTGGCTTATTTCGAAATGGTTTGCTTGATTTAGTGTGTTAATGGTAAGATTAGAAAATGGAATTATTTAATCCCGATTTCTTAGGGTTTTGCATTATTATGGTTTGGTTTGATATTCTGGAAGTCAAGGAGGACTTTTGATGATGATTAGGGTGTTAGATGTGGATTTGAATGGTGTTTCGGTTTGATTTTGCGAAAGGAAGAAGATGACTGTTCTGCCGTGTTGGCGATCGATCGGCCTTGCAGGGCGATCGATCGGCTGAACTGAAAATTTTAAATTTTTGCATGTAACCGATCGAACGGCCTGAAGGGCGATCGATCGGCTACACAGGAAATTGTATGTTGTGTGTATGATGCCTATTTTGATGATTCCACTTTAGCTTGCCAATTTTATATGAATGTGGAGTGTTTTAAGCTATGTTAGGCTACTGGAAATGCATGCTATTGAGTTTATAGAGTTGAGACATATGCTTAGAGATGGTGGGATGACTTATGTTTTGTGGCATGATGTTGGAATCGTTATCTTGAAATTATGAACGGTTGGTTCCCTTTGGATAAGCATATATTTTCAGTAGGACTACAATCATTGTTGGACTGATTTGTCATGATAAATTGTGATTAATGGTGTGTGAATGTTGGTGATTGCCATGACTCAATGATGAAATGAGTGATGTTATAGGTGTTTAGCCTTTGTGGTTGAGTTTTGAATTTAACTATGATTTCAACGATTCTTCTACTATGATTTCCGTTGGAATTCATGTTTAGGTAGAAATTCACATGTGTAGGGTGGTAGTGAGTTGATTTTCAAGCATGTTAATATGCATTATGTGAAAGGCTTCTACTAGTTACACACACACACATGTGGGGGTTAAATGATGATGTTGAAGCTTAATATTGTGATTATGAATGATGCATTAGGGGCTGGTGAGAGCACTTATCATGATTAGGATTCATGTATGCTTTGCCCACGCATGTACCATGCTGCACGCATCATGAAAATGGATTTCCAAGTGAGGCCTTATCGTGATTAATCGAATTTGACCGATTGGATGCAATGTGATGGAATTGTGTGCCGGGTTTATCGGTCGTGGATTAATCGCAAGTTGATTGGTCCGAAAGGACATATTTTGATTTGAAGTTCTGTGTGGAACGATTTGAAGTTCTGTGTGGAACGAGTGCACTCCCCGGGTTGAGTCTTGTTTAATGGAATGATGTGGGGACGAGTTGTGTACTTGTCTTGCGGATATGTGAGAATATTATTATGTGTGTCATCTGGACCCTGAGAATCCAGTGTGGTATGCCGTGTGCACCCCGCTATCACGTGTTCTAGGGTTCTCTATGTGAGAACTCGGGCTCTTCCCTCCGCAGGAGATGTCCCTGGGCAAACACCCCTGCTCTAGATTCTCTGTGTGAGAATGGGACATCCTTGGCCAGGATCGTCCAGGGTGAGCAGTATTAGGGATTGACAACCCCGATCTTTCTTGAATTCTTGTGTAGAATTTTGTACCATGACACGCCTTCGTGGCCTTGTCTATGCTCCCGTCTGTGTGACGTTAATGTGTGATTACTCCTTGATGGAGGTTGATTGTGATGACATTATGCATGTGGGAATATGTATGTTAGAGATACATCCATGCATGTTGATTTTGATGTTATGCATGTGGAATATGTATGTTAGAGGTACATCCATGCATGTTGACTTTGATGATAAAATGCATGTGGAATATGTATGTTAGAGATACATCCATGCAGGTTGTGATGCTATTATGCATGTGGGAATATGTATGTTAGAGATACATCCATGCAGGTTGTGATGATATTATGCATGTGGAATATGTATGTTAGAGATACATCCATGCAGGTTGTGATGCTATTATGCATGTGGAATATGTATGTTAGAGATACATCCATGCAGGTTGTGATGATATTATGCATGTGGAATATGTATGTTAGAGATACATCCATGCAGGTTGTGATGCTATTATGCATGTGGGAATATGTATGCTAGAGATACATCCATGCAGGTTGAATTATGCATTATGATGCAGTGTTAGGTGATATGAATGTGTGATCAGAAAGTGATGCACCATATAAATCTTTGATCTGAACGATCTCATTTCTAAGCTATCGTATTTTCTACGTTGACAGTGATATTAAAACCATTGTTGAGTGTTAAAACTCACCCCTCTTTTGTGTTTTGATTTGGGGCTGCGTGGTGCGACACGCGTGACGGACGGGATTGCCTCTTTGAGGAAAGGTCAGAGGTAGCTTGGGTGTGATGATGGAGATCGTTGAGTGACTTATCATCGTTTCTTTCATGCTTTATGTTCGAACCTTTGTGTAGGGTTCTTGTTTTGGATTTGTTATATACTACAGTTGTGATGATTATGACTTATTTTGAGCCGGTGTGGGCTTTACTTAACTAAGTTTGTGGGTTTGAGATTGTTGTTTACTTTGTGATAAGCAACACCTTTTTCTTCCCTTTTATTTACTCTTGCTCAAAGGATTGTGCGCACTCCGTGTTGCTGTTAATCGCCCGTGGTTAGGGTTAAGTCTTCCGCTAGAACATTTCTCAATTTTCACTTCGTCGCCCCCGCGCGCTTGACCGGCCCCTGGACCGGGTTCGGCTCGGGTCGGGCATCGCCGGGGCGTGACACAAGTATTCTGAAAAAAAAAAGGATTACACTGTCCAGTCCAACTAGGTTCAACTAAAACCCTTCCCATTTCCTATTTATGCCTCAATAATCTTGGAAGATGTAAATTGAAATGGAAATTAGAATTAGCCCGTGTTCTGGTTCATCATCCAGTTGAATTTTTACGATCTATGTTTGTAGTTGAGGCTCATAATTTACTCACTTCCATTCATTTATGATTGTTTCATATAGGATACCTTGAACATTGCAATAAACGTGGATTTATAAGCTATTACATTTGGGCATGCCCTCCATTGAAGGGTGAAGATTATATTTTATATTGCCACCCTGAGATTCAGAAAACACCCAAATCAGACAAATTGAGGGAGTGGTAACTATCAAGTAATATTTTGAAGATTTTAGAAATTTATTTTGAAACCATTCTTTCTCTAGTAAAGGTAAAAATTAAAGATATCAACTAAGTCATTTGGCAAGAATTTGGATTACTTTAAAAACTTTTTTTCTCTTTTAATTTCATTTAGTATGTTGGTTTCTGTTTGGTTGCATCTATATTGATGGCACATATGGCATGCATGTCTTAGTGGGATTGATAATTTCTAGAGACTTGTTCTGAAGTCAATTAGTGGTTTGAGAAGTCCAAAGCAGGCCTCTATTTTGTAGACAAGATGACTTTCTATAGAATTGTTCTTGAATGGTGTATTGATTTTTTTTGCTTGTGTTTAGAACTAATTTTGTATTTTCTGCTTTTTGCATGCACTTTTATTTTTTAAATCTAAGTATCCAACTAATGTATCAATTCCATTTTTTGAAGCAGAATTATATTCGCCACTTTCTCCAAAAATTTCATGGCACATCTACGGGAATGGCGAGATGTGGAAGCACAAGGACAAAGATGGTCTATTATTAGAATTTATTGTTGTTATATGACCTAATCATTTCTTATGAACGTTTAAGTTAACAGTACACAAGATTTTAAAAGCTATTGTGGAAACACTTAAGTTCACAATCATACCAATCAAATGCCCAGAGTAGTGAATTTCTGGTATGTGGTTAATTTCAAACCCTTGTTTATGGGTGGAGATCTTATCTTCATTCTTAAGACCTTAAAAGTGTGTTGGTTCCTAGGTACACATACATAGAGGTAATTGAGGCTTGCAGATAATCACAAGGCTCACAAGAGAAGGAAAATAAAGAAATTCAGAGGGGAGGCAGTGAAGATTTTGAAATTGAGCTAACATAGTTTATCTTTAAATATGCCATTAATTGGAAAGAACTTAAATTGTATTGTAAACAGAGATTTTTAATTGTAATTGAGATATGATTGTATGGATATAATAAGAAATGTTAAATGTAATTTTTATTTCTATTTAGCGTATCATTATAATTTTGAAAAAAATTTATTCATTAGCGACGCTCAAATGTGTCGCTAATAAACATATTAGTGATGCTCACATGAGCGTCGCTAATGGTTCCTTTATATTAGCGACGCTCATGTGTCGCTAATAAACATATTAGTGATGCTCCATTAGCGTCACTAATGCTTATAAAGCATCGCTAATAGTTTATTTTAATAGCGACGCATTGAAGCATCGTTAATATGAATATATATGTTTATTAAGCAGTTAATCAAACGTAGCTAATACATATATTATTAGCGATGATAATAAAAACCGTCGCTAATACCGATTATTAGCGACGATACCAAACCGTCGCTAATATTTATTATTAATGACACAAATAAAATAGTCACTGATACTTATTATTAGCGACAGAAGTTAAAATATCGATAATACTTTATTATTAGCGACAGAAGTAAAACTGTCGCTAAAGGTACTATTAGCGACGGTTTGCATTTTTTGTCGCTATTTAGCAATAGCGACACATTTATGCACTCTTCCCATATTTTCTTCTTTAGGTTCTTGATGTAAGGTACATGCCTAGTGGTTATCCCAACCATGGGATTTGAATTTCATGGCCTTCTAAATCGTCCAAATTAAATTGCTTCAAATGAGCCAAGGGATAAAGGTTGGACTCATACCCCTTCCCACTCTTGTCAATTCTATTCAAAAGTGACCATTTATTGTAGTGCAGCTTCCTTTGACATCATTTATGTTATCATTTGGTCACAACAAATGCAATCCAGTTGCAGAATGCCCTAAAGATAAAAAACACTATAAAGCCTTGGAATTTTAATGTTTTAAAATTTGAATGTTTGGGCCCATTAACGAGTTTAAGGGCCTAATAATGGATTTTTTTAAAATTAGACTATTTTGTGTATGAATCGTTCGATGGAGCCTTAAAATATTTGATAAGGCTCAGAGAGACGAACGTATCAAGTCAAAGAACATGTCAAACGGACACCAAAATAGTAGGTTATGGCCTCGAGAAATATGTCATGGGTGGGGCCCACTTTAAATTAGCAAGAAAACATACTCTTGTATGGACTTGTTTCGAAGGGCTCATCAATACAAGTCCAATGATACTAAGCTAGAACACACACTTCTGAGCTCAGGGTAAAGAGTTACGCTCGTTTAAAGTTTTTAATTTGGTTTTAATTTTAAAACAAAATTTAAAAAAATAAAAAAAAATATAACGCTGCATGGCATGTGTAATGGCATGCGTCAACGTTGACGCACAATGGTTTTTTTAGTCGTGCGTGCATCCGACGGTCATATTTTTCTATATAAGGAGAAGGGGAGGAAGCTTGTCATTCCAACATTCTTCTCCTCTTTTGAGCTCTACCCGCTATCAAACTTCTAAACCCCATTTCTAAGTCGTTTCTTGTCCGATTTCTTCCATTAAAAAATCGTTCCTAGGTAATTTGAGGGTGCTCTACATCATAAAGGGGTCCATTTTTTTAGTTAGCTACTCAAAAAGAAGGAAACAATCCAGGGTAAGGGGAGGCTCTATTTGCCACTTTCGGGCTGAGAGGAGGAAATGTTTTAGTTTAAGGGGAAACTTTGTTCGCCACTTTTGGTCTGAATGGAGAATTTGTCCAAGCGCAAGGGGAGGCTTTGTTCACCGCTTTTGAGCTAGAAGGAGGAATCGTCCCGATGTAAGGGGAGACTCTGCCTACTGCTCCTAAGTCCGAGAACAAGACAGGGCTCCCACCGCCTGTTGTTACTCTGGTCAATTTAAAGAATGAAGGGTAGGCGGTTTTAAGCTCTAATTCTGTGCTACGACTAGGTGTTCTATTATGTAATTTATTCATCACTATGTGAGCGATCTCCATGTCAGATCTCCTTGCAAACTACTAGACCTTTCTATATAGATATGACGAAATATTCGCGACATTGAAATTACACCAGTGATTGAACCCATTCCTGTTATAAGCTGTCGCCATAGGCTGGGGAGAACTGCTTATAACAGGTGACAGGATCAGATAATGGTGCGATAGCAATGTCCCAGAGGTTCTGTTGAGGCGCAGTCGATCTGTCTTGTCTTTGTCTCACAGTCCTCTCAAATTCGGTATGCCCATGGGTCACCGTTATAATTATAGGCAGGGTGGGAGGGTTATGAACCACCGGGTTATGGAAGTTATTGAAACTCTGAAAATTGAGCTGATTCTTCGGGAATTACTCTTTGGGAATTTGAGTAGAATATTGAAAATTGTGCTGACTCTTCGGGAATTGATTCCTCGAGAATTTAATTGGAAACCCGAATTGTATCAAAGTCATGTCCCAGAGAATGCGGTAAGGACAATTCATCCCATTGTACTATCGACTTCACGATAGTCGCTTAGGTTGTGTTATCGTTCAAACGAGGTCTTCTATGGATATCATGTTTATACACGACAATGCATTTAGTTGTGTATTTTAACATACGATTCGTATGCTTACGTGTTAGTAAGGATTTGATTGTATCGTAAATACTTAGAGACACCTAGTCATGGATGTTGTCATGTATTCGATCAAATGATATGTACCAATGTCGTGTCCCAATAAATGTGATTAGAAGAATACTTTAACATATCATCTCACTGATATGACGTTAGTCACTTAGGTCGTGCTATCATAAATATGACAAATAGTATATCATATCATTTGTCCTACCAAATGATGCATTTCAATGCGTGTTATTATGAAGACAATTGGCACGTTGGTCGTGTATCAAAACGGACGACCTACATATAATTACTCCATTGGTTTGTTTGGATAAAAATCAATAAATGTTACTTCTATTTTTATTTACATAACCTTAGTTCACGACATCAAAAATATTATTATTCACAAAACATTTTCGAACAGAAAACCAAATAAAATAACGTTATGGACGACCATTTTAGAGGATGTTGATGACAGATAGGGCGCGAATGCTACAGATCATTTGAGACATTGATATATCGTCATCTAGTAAGTTGTTCCCGCCATCAGATATAGGTGATGATCGTATCCGATGGAGGGATGATTCACCAGCCAACGCTAAAGCAATATCCCGAATGATCCGTCTCCAGGAAGATCATCACTGTGCAAGCGATCTCTCTGCAAACTCCTCATATATACTACAATACAACTATGAATGGGAAAAGGTAAGACAAATATATATGGTGAGGACCAATCAGATGCAATGGGATGGAACATTCGTAACATTGCAATAATGCTTGATAGTGTTCTTCCCACACCAGATGCAGTTGAGGACCATATCTGACGGGGGAAGATTCACCATCAAGCACAAAAACAATCTCCAAAATAATCTGTCTCGACGCCGAATATCAGTGGGCGAGCATTCTGCAAACCCTAACCCTAATATATATAGTCAAGGTGAGAGGGCTATGAACTGTTGGGTTATGGAAGTTATTGATACAATAGACATTGTGGTGATGCCTCGAGAATGATGCATCGGGAATTGGGTCATTATTAGCATGCAATTGTCGTGTGTTCGAACACACGACATGATCAATATCGTGTAATGAATGGAAACACTTCTCAAAAGAATTTATTATCATTTGTTCTTATGTGTGATTAGTAACATGTAACTCCTTTTGTACATATTTCTGATTACATTATACAAATATATAGTATACCCTCTATACAAAATTTCGTGTTTTCGAAAATACGTTAATTACACATTACGTGTTGTGGATAACATGATGCATATACAAAAAAATTTAGCTAAAGAATGGGGGCAGAAAACGTAACCCTGATCGATGCTTTCCTTCCTTACATCGTTTTCATACTCTATTATTCAACCTCCTTCGGCTTGTCGTTGGGACATCTGCCACATTGGGAGGTCCCCCCTTGTGCGCTGGTACATTATTTGCAGTTGTGACCCAACTGACTGCATGTTCCACATTTTGTGGGGCTTTGATAGGTGGTTGTGACTCTCTGATTTTTTGGTGGACACCCCCACTGCTTCTATGGGATAGGTGGGTTGAATGTAGGCATAAGTCCAACCGGTGCCCACTGGTGCCTATCCTTCGTTGGGTGTAATGGCTCTTGATAGGTCATTCTATATAATTCAGTAAAGTACCATCTTTTGCAGTACTCAGACACATAGAAGTGTCTATTATCAATTGCTGCGATTGCATGCTTACATGGTAGCCCCAGATGTTGAAACTTTCCACATGTGCAGGTACGATCTACCAGGTTTACCACATCCTGTGAAGAAAATATTGTGAGTATGAGCACACGATAAATGAATATGTCGTGTCATCAATTGCACGACGTAACATACGTTACATAAATCGTATCAACTTACACAATAAATAAAAATAATGTGTACACACTAACACGATATGAACAACTCACACATAAACGAACACACACTATGAAAGTTGTTGTATGAATGAAATGTACCTAGTGATATAGCGAGTTAACTTGGAATTCATACATTGACACAAGCAATCTAATCACATTCCTTGCATCTTCTCGCATGTTTTTGATATGTTTGCGGGAAAATGGGGTTAACTCTTCCATCATATTTTGTCTGTTTGTCCGATGTTTTTCAAATAATGTCATCGTGTGCTTCCTCGTGTGCTCAATTAACTGAGTGAGACATCGATGTGGCTTTTTTGCACATTGCATTTGCACTTTTAGACCTATTTGCACTAAGGGTCCCATATCTTTTCCCTGGAAATGAGACATTAGCCCAGTGCTCCGAACCTATCTTATTTAGCCAAGCATATACTTTCGGATTATGTTCTTTAATATTGTTCATTGTTTCATCATACACATTATGTCTGAAAGTTTTGATTGCAACACGGAGCTGGTTCTTTAGGTAGTTGTCCTTGAATCTATCCAACATATTTGCTGCCATGTGACAGATGCAATATCTGTGGTGTGTAGATGGGGAAAACTACTTAATAGTGTTTGCCAATCCCTTCTGTCTATGAGAAACGATTATATCCAACTCGACTGGAGGATCAGAGAATAGATGATTTCTAAGCAACTCAAGAAACTAGCACCATGTTTTCTCGCACTTGTTCTCAACAACTGCAAATGCAACGCACACAATATTATTGTTCCCGTCCGGTGCAGTTGCTATCAATAGTTGTCCAGGATACTTTCTTTTCAAGAAAGTTGTATATACCATTAGCAATGGACTTAGTGTTGTTCTAAAAGCTCTCGCAACGGGGCCAAACATCCAAAATACTCTTTTGAATTGTACCCACCTATAGGTCTGGGAATATCACATGATCTCACTGGAACAACTACACTTCCCAGATTTATATATTCTATCTGCCTTCCATAAGTAGGAAGTATGCGGTAGGATTCGTCTGGGTCCCCATCTATTAAATCAGCCAGTGCTTTACCTGCATGACCGAATACAATTTAGTAAAAGTTATACGACAATGGCTTACATCGTGTTCCCGAGCACACGACATTGTTTGTATTCATATGATCGAAATACATGCACGATGACTGATTGTGTTCATGTTAACACGTGTGTGAGTGCAAAATGTGACTGTAGTATAAGCGTGTAAATGATAACACTCTAGACTAACATATCGTGACACTAAATCAATACTTCGATTATTCTCATGCTTTACCTATGCACCATCATTTCTTGTAGTTCACAGTTATGCCCCAGTGCTTCGAAATATAACTTGCTATGCTCTTAGGTGTAATGTCCACTGAGTCTTTAAACAAACCATAACATTTTCTGGCAATCCAAATATGCAATGCTAGGGGATGGTCAGTTGACTTCCTTTGGGTTCCACATGAATGATTCAGCACTAACCTTGTGACAATTACGTGATCTCCTATATTTGAAGCTCTTATGTACCAGTTACAAGAATGATTGGAGCACTTTGCGGCGTATGTATTCCGGTTTTCATCTACAACATGGTATATGAAATTCGCCTTTATTGCTAAGTTGAGCAAGACCTCTTGAAATGCAACATGCTTAGAAAATGTGCACCCAATCGAGGAGCTCCTGGTAATCCTTAGCTTGCAAACTGCCCATCATTAGCTAACCTTCACCAATATTCGGTTACAACATGTTCAAATCATCGACTGTATCCCAATCTGCCTCCATCTCAACGTCGACGTTAATGGGAACCTCACTATTTCCAAATTCTTCATGGTCAAACATACTTTCTATGCCAACTATATCATTATCATATCACTGATCCTCACCCTACATATTTTCAACTTCTTCGCCATTTTGACCATCGTAATTGCAAGGGTTGCTTGGAGGTTTGTAGTTATCAAATGAAGTCCTTGTCCCACCCATCGTTGGCGACAATTCCTCTCATCTATTATGATTGACTTATATTTCAGGTTATGTACTCGTTGGATTGCTGAAATAAGATTGACATGGATTTGTTGAGGGCAAGTTTCCCGGTTCTCCCAATCTGCATTGCACATTATGTAACACCCCGCTTTTCTAATTACATTTAGCCATCGGGGTTAAAAGTAATTAGATAACCTTTCAATGAGTCTTAGAGGGGTTTAAAGGCTGAAACCTCTGTATATGAGTAGAGCTTAAAGAAACGAGCGTAACGAATCAATGAACTCTCAAAACGGAGGTCAAGACCATAAGTTATGACCTCAAAAAATGTGCAATATAGGTGGAACCCACTTGAAAATAGTGGGATATATTGCTTTAAGTGGGTTAGTATTGAAGGGCTCATTGATACGAGTCCAATGGTACCAAGAACGCACGAATCCAAATTCGGGGTAGAAAGATACACGTGTTTGAAGAAAGAAGAAAAAAATAAGAGAAAAATAAATAAAAAAGAGGCGTGTATGCGACAGACACACATGCGGCATGCGCGAATGGTGAGTAATGGCGTGCGCCGCCATTTCTAGCAGCACTGCATGTTTTTGGCTCGGCTCGGGCCTATTTATACCCCGTTTTCAGCTATTTTTCAAACGGAACTTCATTTCCTCCGTTTCTGGGCGTTTTGAGTTCGATTAAGGCCGTTCAAGAGGCGTTCTTAAGTAAGTCAAGTGTGCTCTACGCAATGGAGGGGTCCTTTCTTTAAGTTGGAGACCATATAAGGATGAAATACCCAAGAGAATGAGAGGTTATGCTCGTGTCCTCGAGCACCGACAAACTTCTTTTTCTCCGTTTCTGAGCATCTTAACTCCAATTTAGTTTGTTCAAGAGGTGTTCTTGTAACGACCCGTTTTTTGGTTATGCTTAACCCGGGAGGGTTAAGGGTAAATCGGTAATTTGATATTAATATTAAGGGTTTTTATTAGATGAAATACTCATAGCCAGGTAGAGCTTGGCATAACGAGCATAACGATTCAAAGAACGCGCGAAACAGAGGTTGGGATCGAAAATTACGACATTTGAGAAACGTGCTTTATAGGCGGGACCCACTTGGAAATAGTATGATTTGCTACTTTAAGTGGTGTGGTATCGAAGGGTTCGTCGATACGAGTCCAACGGTACCTAGAACGCGTGAATCCAAATCCGGGGTAGGGAGATACGCGCGTTTGAAGTTTGAAAGAAGAAAATAAATAAAATATATATATAAAAAAGGTGCACGGCGCGCTACTGGCGCACCGCGGAACCGCGGGCACCGCGGAACCACGGGCGCGACCCGCACTGTGTGCGGCTCAGTGGGCGCCGCCGGTTTTGGCAGTGCGGCGCCACGGTTTTGGTGCGGCTCGGGGCCTATATAAACCCCATTTTTCCCCTTTTCGAAACCAGAACTTCTCTACCCCCGTTTCTGACCGTTCTGAGGCCGATTAAGGCCGTTCAAGACCCGTTTCCTACTAAATCAAGCATATTCTATGCAATGGAGGGGTCCTTTCTTTGAGTTGGAGTCCGTATAAGGAGGAAAATGCCCCAAGACAAGAGGAGGTTATGCCCGCTACCTTCGAGCATCAACCGCCTTCGTTTTCTCTGTTTCTGGCCATCCTAACTCTGATTTAGTAAATTCAAGAGGTGTTCTTAACTAAATTGAGTATGTTCTACGCGATGGAGGGTTCCATTTTCTAAGTTGGCAATCGTATGAAGAGGAAACGCCCCAAGACAAGGAGAGGTTCTACCCGTACCAACCAACTTTGTTTTCTCTGTTTCTGGCCACCCCCAACTCCGATTTAGTCGATTCAAGAACCATTCTTGACTAAATCGAAGGTGTTCTATGCGATGGTGGGTTCCATTTTCTAAGCTGACAATCTTATAAGGAGGAAATGCCCTGAGATTAAGCAAGGCCCTGCCTGAACACCGAAATAAGAAAAAGACACCCGAAGTAAGACGAGGTTCTATCCATAGATACTGATGCTATATGGGTTATGATAGAAGTAAGCATTTCTGATCTTCCGTACAGCATGTGCTAAGTTATGATGTGTGTTATGCTACGATTTATATATGTCATGCTATGTGCCTATATACTATGCTATGTACCTATATGCCATGTTATGTGCCTATATACTATGCTATGTGCCTATATGCCATGCTATGTGCCTATATACTATGCTATGTGCCTATATGCCATGCTATGTGCCTATATACTATGCTATGTGCCTATATGCCATGCTATGTGCCTATATGCTATGCTATGTACCTATATGCCATGCTATGTGCCTATATGCTATGCTATGTGCCTATATACTATGCTATGTGCCTAGATGCCATGATGTATACTCATATGACGTGTGTGGTCTCACTCTAGGGTAGAGCGAGACGTGTAATTTGTGTTCTCGGTCTCGGCTCAGTGATAGAGCGAGACGTGTATGTGTAGTTTTGATCCCGCTCGGTGGTAGAGCGAGATGTACGTTTTTGGTTTATTAATTTTCGCTTGACTCCGATATATGACGAGTTTTTGTATACTCCGACTAAATATTCGGAGGTATATATTTTATACGTTTGATTTTGTGATGCTTGTTGTATGTAGTAGCCATTAGGCAGAACTACGTTCGGATCCGATCGTATTGGAATAATATCTAATACGTACGTAGGCAACCAACGGCAAGGCAACGTTGGCCCGATCCAAATTATTATAATAATATGTTTTATTCTGTTTTACACGCAACGAACTATGAAGCTTCGTTGTGTGTACGTGTTCGTTACAACCTAAGTCTACGTACGAGGAAGCCTTAAAGCTCCGTAGTGCATAGACGAACGTTGTACCTCTCGCACTCAGACGATGATTCCTGGCTCAAGGAAAGAGAAAATTTCCTATTAGTGATGTTGTGGGCCCGGCTCGGGTTGGGTCGTTACAGTTCTTGACTAAATCGAGTGTGTTCTACGAAATGGAGGGGTCTGTTCTCTAAGTTGATGACCATATGAGAGAGAAACCCCCCAAAGAAAGAAGAGGCCCTGCCCGTCGTCCCCGAGCACCAAAGAAAGAAAAATGGTCCAAGAGCAAGAGGGGATTCTATCTGTAGTTGCCAAGCCACAACAAGAAAAGTGGTCCAAAGTAGGGGAGGCTCTGCCCTCTACCAAAGGGACCACAATGTGTGAGGAACATCCCCGAGTAGGGGACGTCTGTCAGCCACCCACGAGCACAGAAAATGAGAAGAGTCTCCAGGAAGAGGAGTGTTTGTGCATCGTATTTCGGTGCAAGGCGATGAGCGTATGGATGCTAGAAGGGGCTCTCTATCTATTGTCTTCGGATTTGAAGGGGAGGATGCCCAGAAAGAACGAGTAACCCTGAATGCCACTACCTTGCGAGACATCAGGGGAGTAAGCGTTGCTAGTCTCCTATTTAAATTATAGAGCTGCATGTGCTAAATCAGGATGTGTGCTATGCTTTGATCCTTTGTGTTCTGATCTGCTATGCTTTGATGTGACTTGTTATGTTTCGTCTCGCTCTAGGGTAGAGCGAGATGTGTGGTGTGTGTTGTTCGGTCTCAGCTCAGTGATAGAGCAAGACATGTGTATGTGCTAGATCCGCTTTGGGGCAGAGTGAGGCATGTGGTGGTCGTGTGGTACTCTACTCTATAATAGTGTGAGATGTGTATTGCCGGTGTTTTATTGGTTTCTATATAACTCTGATTGAATATTAGTATATACGTATTTTAACGTATATAATTTTGTGATGCCTGATGCATGTAGTAGCGGTTAGGCAGAACTACATTCAGATCTGATCGTATTGGAATATTATTCAATACATACGTAGGCAACCAACAACAAGGCAACGTTGGCTCCATCCAAATTAATTATAATAATAAGTTTTATTCTGATTTACACGCGACAAGCTATGAAGCTTCGTTGTGTATATATGATCGTTACAACCTGAGTCTACATATAAGGAAGCCTTGAAGCTCCATAGTGCGTAGATGAACGTTGTACCTCTCGCACACAGATGAGGATTCCTAGCCTAAGGAAAGAAAAAATTTTATTAGAGATTTTGTTGACCTCGGCTCGGGTCGGGGCATTACACATTATCATGTTAAAAAAATGCGACATGAGTTGACATCGTGTATTTGGTTGACACGCTTACAATTCAAAACGTGTTATTGAAACGATGACATGAATGCATGTCGTGTTATTATAACTACACTGCAACTCATAATTGATATATCGCATGTGCATGTCGTATAATTACTAATGTGATATATTACACGCCGTGTTTCTTGCTTCACACGATATGATTTTTACTGAACACGATATGGTCGATATCGTGGTCTCGAGTTCACAAAAATGTCCAATTGCATATAATATAAAGATTCATTGTTACCTGACAGTTTCAAATGTGAACTATGTTTTTTTGAATATGGAATTCAATTCGATATTAGAGCTGGGATGAGCCATTATGACCAGTGATTTAGTTCTATTGACTGTCCGGTTCCTTTCTACAGATGGTGATGGTGATTTATCACCATTGTCAGGCTCTTGTATCTCGTCATACAATGATAACACCTCCTTATTCACCTTCTTATACATGGAGAACACTGATTGGATGACCTCATCGTCTTGTAATTCATATATCATGGATGATTGTGAGGATAAAATTAAATACTTCAAACTGACATTATCATTGACAGAAAGTCATGCTTTGACTTGCCCCAACAGCTCACCGATGGATGAATGTTCATCAACTGTGCCATTCCACCAATATACATGTCATCATTGCCTACCTTTCCTTTATAATGGAGGCAACTACCGATCCTATCCATGATTTGTGTAAAAGAAGGATCGATTCTGCAAAATGCAATCTTTGGAGCACTCACACAGCGTCTGCAGTGTCAAAAAATATTTTTTTCTTGTTCATCGACGCTTGCCAGGGAGTCACCACTAGTCACCTCTCACCGGTGACTTTCATTCACTACCGTGTTCCGGTGTTCATTCATTACTCTCTACTTTAAAACATATGATATTGTGGAAACCTAATGGTAATTTTGTCCATAAACAAGTTATATGGCATTTTCATTTAAAATCCAAGGCAATATGTAAAAAACTCAATAACTAATACGCTACTTACTACTTAAGCACAAAAGTATGAAGTACCATTAATTTAATTTTTGAAGTTCATTGTGTCAAATAAAAGTTTAGAAAATACAAATATTGGTGAACTTACCAATATGTTTCCCATTTAAGAAAGCATGAATCCCATGACCCGATGTGTTCACCCTCAAAAGCAAATTTTTTCCATATGAAGAAGTGTCATTGGCACTGAAATTCACACTGTCAACCATCAACCATCACAAAGAGAACATTTGGGAGAACAATTCTAACAAAAATATGCAAAGTACCTATACATATTATATATATATACAAAGTACCTATACATATTATATATATATATATATGCAAAGTACCTATACATATTATATATATATATATATATACAAAGTAAAACAGAAACAAATGTCGCTCTCAACAGAGCATCAGACGTCCAGTGCTCTATACAGCACACAGACAACATCCCGTAGGATAAACACCATGGCAAGACATGAGAAAAGCTCAGCCGACTCTATCGGCTAGCCCAAATACAGAACTTAATCTGTCGAACCCTCAGGTCTCAAACTCACAACGCTATCATTAGTTGTGCTTATAATTCAAGTTTGAATTAAGTACATTATGCAGTATAATTATGCCACACAAACTCACAGTCCTCGACTGATCAAACCGAAGCTGAGCCCGATCGAAACCCTAGTCCGTCAAGGCAGCATACTTCACTTACCCGTCCACATCATGGACAAAACTCATCGTACATCAAACCCTTACAGTCTTACATACTTCGCCATCCATCTTATGGCCAAATCATCTTACACTAACATCATCAAATGAAACTTTTTAGAGCCAACCCAGTTGTCGCCCTCTTACTTATATCTCACTTATTATACTTACTTTTCACTTCATAATCTGTACGTTATGCTTGTACAATTATGCACACTCTTACTGTCTGACAATCACCCAACATACAATCCAACCCAAACCGATCCATTCTAATCCTTGCCCGTCATACTCATATCCTCTTACATCTGTCAAACGCTTACACATCCATATCCAAATCTAGACAAAACCTCTGTCACCTCTTACTGTCCATCGCCCATACTTCTGCCCACATACACTTACACATATCCATAGCATAGGCAAATAGCCATCATACATACATATGTCTATCACACATACATATAACATACACATACGGTCATACATACGTAACTTATAAACACGCTCACTAGCCATCACTAGTGCATGCATACATACGTCAAACATACACGCTAGCCATCACTAGCACATGCATACATATGTCAGACATACACGCTAGCCATCACAAGCACATCCATAATCCATACATACTCCAAACATGCACGCTAGCCATCACTAGCACATGCATAATCCAAACATACTTCAAACATGCACGCTAGCCATCACTAGCACGTGCATACATACATCAGACATACACTCTAGCCATCACTAGCACATACTCAATCAACATACGAAACTTACCAACAAACACGCTAGTCATCACTAGCACATACTTACATCCAACATACTTACAGCCAACATGCATGTCATATGTATTTCAACATACTATATAATCATGCTTACATGTACATCATGCAATCAGATCGTTACTTAACATCCAAAGCATGGAATCATACAATCCTAGCATGCTGCTACTCATTCAAAGCATGCTATCATGAAATTATGAGTTCAAAGCTCTCCTACCTCGTAATCATGACATTTGATGGTGAGCACACGATGGTGGCGGCGTCGGCGGCGGAGTTGGCGGTCAAAACCGTTGCCTAGATGAGAGAGCTGCTGTCCCGAGGGTTTTAGGAAGTGCTGGAAACAATAACGGCCAAACAGGGTGTCAGAAATCAATGCGGCAAAACCCGCGATCCACGGTAGCACACTAGGGCGGCCGGGAGAAATGTCGTGCCAACATAAGTGGCGGTGCGACCAAATGTCGGGGGTGTACTCACTGAAGATCGACCGGTGGCTAAGATGTACTCAGCCGGCCATAAGACATCAAAATCGGCCGTGGACAACACCCAACGGCAACAATTTCGCATCAACATGGGCCCACATAAGGGTGGAGAGCATGGGGCAACGCTCGAGGACGGAGGAGAGGTGAAGGAGGACTCTAATGTCAACTCCACTCTGTGGCAAAGCCAACCAATGGTCAGGCGGTGCGAATGCAGCTCCTAAACCCACAAGCACACACGTGGCCACATGCACACGCGACCCAAAGGGGCGGGGGAGAGGGCTGAAAGGAGGCGACTCAAGGCCCACAAAAGCCAACAGGGCCAAGGCCCTATCTGTGGCCAATCAAAGCAGCGACATCGCTGATAGCCACCCACAACCAAAACCCATGGTGCGGGCGGCTGTGCATCTCGCACGATATAGGGCAAATGACAAGCGGCCCTGATCGTTTATAATTAAACCCTTTGCAAGTGTACAAGGTAATTGTACTAGGATAAGTATTTAAGGGTTGTCGAACCTCAGGGATGGATGAGTTATTACTAAATCTAAAGAGGAATTTGCTGATTTAAAAACTAAAATCAACTTAAACTTTAATTAAGTAAAGGAATGAAATCAACTAGTTTAAAATAAGAGATTAATTTGATGGAAATTACTTAGGAAATTGAATTCACTATAGAACCATAACAATTCCTTAACTTTTAATCTAAATCTAGTGTAAACATGAACAAGTATTCTCAGCTACAAGCTAGAATTACTTCAAAAAGAATCATTAATTAACTTCCATGGCATGAACTATCTTCGACAATAGCACGGATCATCTACACTAAACTAGCTATAGGCATGACCCGTCTAATCTTAGTATAACTCATCCAAGTCATTAATTATCTGAACATTAAAACTATTGTATGACCATCTCATCTAAATCACAGAAATTAGAATTGATGCAAATATCAAAACCATATCAATCTATCATCTACAAGACAATAAATCAATATAGACTTGAATAAACATTAAAAGCTCTTCCATTAAAAAGGAAATCCATATCATACAATTGTCATCATTCACAACTGAGATCTAAATTAAAAAGAAAAGAAACTGAAACTTATCTATAGCTTCATCAACTCCTAAGTAAAAGAATAATCTAGCCTTCCATTGTAGAAGAAAGCACTTGAATCTCCATTAGAAGCTTTGAATTCTCTTCCATCTTCTTCTTCCTTTTTCTCTGAAGAAAATCTACTGGAATCCCCTAATTCTAAGCCAAATATGTCTTTTTATAGGCATAAGTTCCGTAGGAAGAAGTCCAATATGAAAAGGATTGGAATTTGGGTCAAACAAGGAAACTGCACGTTATGCCGATCGATCGCCCTGCATGCCGGATCGATCTGCTACATTGTATTTTCATTTGAATTCACGTTATCCCGATCGATCGGTAAGTAACCCCGATCGATCGGCTACAGTGTTTCTGTTTTACCGGACTGTTCATATTCTGTTCATTAAGCTTTCCTTCGTGTCCATATTAATTTCTAACTTGTTTATAACTCCGAAAAGTTGTCCAAATCACTTTAAAGCATGTGAAGACTATTTTCAAGCATTTCAAGCATCGTCCAAGTACTTCTATAAGCGCACTTTACCTACAAAACATAAAATACCATACTTTAGACATGTAAAATATAATTAAAATTCCAACTTTGTTTAAATACACATCTAAACTACTAATAACTACAAAATTATTAATAATTAAACTAAAATATTAATATTTATCTTAATCTAAATAAACTATAATTATCTCTAAATTAACCTAATCTATACTAGCAAATAAGGTAAAAAGGCATATAAAATAGATATAGATTTCATACTTATCAGGCCCATTCCGAGCGGAAGAATAATCGGGCCAAGTGGGGCTGACCCTCACTATCGCCGAGCCGGGGCAGAGCCTACGATGGCCAAATGGCCCACGGCTCGCCGATGCCAATGACCCGAGACACACCCAAAGCGTCTAATCAGGCGGAGCAAGGCAATAGGGGCGAGGCAGGGTCAAAAACGGCAAACCCCTACCGATACCGGGTCAAGGTAGGCTGGACGGAGTCCTACCGGTGGCCAGACGATGACCAAAAACATACCGGCGTCCAAAAAATCCCACGGACAGTGAGATGGAAATGTAACCAAAACCCGACCAAAGTGCCGGTAGCACACCATGGAGCTCAGAAAGTATGGCAGCGGCTCTAGCCAGCGCCTATGGGTTCCTAGCGACCAACTAAACATAAGTCTAGTTGAGAGCGGCCGCAAATGATGTCAAAATCGTACACCTACAGTTCAAAAACAGGATTGAAGGAGAGAAAAACCCGAAGAAAAGTTCGGTACCTCGTGGAGGAGCAAAGAGGCCGTGGTGGCGGTCATAGCCGGTACCTACTGACTCGTGTGGGTGAGGCAAAGCAGATCCTGATAAGAACTGCTAGAATCCGATGACGGAGGAGGGAGAACGGAGCGACCGAAATCAAGCTCGGGTTCTCACAAAATGTCATTGGACGTCGTCTTTTTTTCTGGATGTCGGTTCTGTGAAAACCGATGGGTGGAAATATTTATATAGTTATTTTTTTTAATTTTTACATCTACATCCCTAACACGCGCTCGCCTACCAGTTATGCATTGTAGCTCCAAAATTTGTGTCGTAAGCACGCAGCGAGGCCCGCGGCCTGCAACTAAGCCCCACACCCGACTCTAAGAGTATAAATACACAAATATGAATACACTGAAGTGTCACATTTTCCTGCCAAAAATGACCAGAAAAATAGCAGGAAAATCCCATAAAATCGTAGAAAAATCAGGGACCTTACATACGGCGGGCCATGGGCAGATGGCGGAGGGGACGAGAGGCGGAGGAGGCTGCAGGGCGAAATACGGGGGAGGGGGGTTAGTTATAAGCAGCAGGAGAAATTTTGCCTGTGCGCGAGATTTCCCCACGCGAGCAGAATTTCACCCCCGTCATTTAAAAAAAAAAATTTATTAGTGACGCTCGTGAAGAATGTAGCTATTAGTGAGTAGTTTTTAAGTCACTACTTAATACCATATTTAGTGACGCTTATACATAAGCGTCACGCTTGTACATAAGCGTCACTAAAACAGATTTCTTTATATTTTTCTCTCCTCACTCCCTCTCTCTCCACCCTCCTCTCTCTCTCCCTCTCTCCCCCTCTCTCTCCTCCCTCTCCTCTCTCTCTACCCTCCTCTCTCTCTCCTCCCTCCTCTCTCTCTCTCTCCCTCTCCTCTCTCCCTCTCTCTCTCCTCTCTCTCTCCACCCCACTCTCTCTCTACACCCTCCTCTCTCTCTCCTCCCTCCCTCTCTCTCTCCACCCTCTCCTCTCTCTCTCCTCCCTCCCTCCCTCTCTCTCCACCCCCTCTCTCTCAACCCTCCTCTCTCTCTCTCCTCCCTCCCTCTCTCTCTCTCCTCCCTCTCCTCTCTCTCTCCTCCCTCCCTCCCTCTCTCTCCACCCCCCTCTCTCTCAACCCTCCTCTCTCTCCCCCTCTCTCTCCTCCCTCCTCTCTCCCCCTCTCTCTCCTCCATCCCTCCCCCTCTCGCATGGGGCTATGCATTGCTACTACCCTTGGTAGTAGCAACGCATACAACCATGCATCGCTACTACTATTAAGTAGTAGCGACACATAGAACTATGCGTAGCAACTACCTATTTTTTTATATTTTTTAAATAGAATTTTTAATTAAATATTTTTTCTCCCTCTCACTCCTCCTTCCCCCTCTATCTCTATCTCTCTCTCTCTCTCTCCTCCCTCCATCTCTCTCTCCACCCTCCACCATCTCTCTCTCCACCCTCCTCCATCTCTCTCTACACCCTCCTCTCTCTCTCCTCCCCCTCTCCCTCTCCTCCCCCTCTCTCTCTTTCATTCAATTTTTTATTTAAAAAATAGGTAGTTGTGACACATGGGGCTATGAGTCGCTACTATTATTAGGTAGTAGCAATGCATAGTTCTATGCGTCACTACTGTTCTTAGGTAGTAGCGACGCATAGAACTATGTGTCGCAACTACCTATTTTTAAATTTTTTTAAAAATAATTTTAAATTAAATATTTTTTTCTCCTCTCACTCCTACCTCCCCCTTTATCTCTCTCTCTCCTCCCTCCCTCTCTCTCTCCTCCCTCTTCTCTCTCTTTCTCTCTCTCCCCTTCTCTCTCCTCCCTCTCCTCTCTCTCTCCTCCCTCTCCTCTCTCCCTCTCTCCCCCTTCTCTCTCCCTCTCCCTCTCTCCCCCTTCTCTCTCTCTCTCCCTCCCCTCTCTCTCCTCTCTATCTCTATAATGCCCGAGATTTTTCATACATTTTCCTTAAATTTCATGAAATTTTTTTGCAATATAATGTCTGTAAATCGAAGGAAAATTGACGAAATCAAAACCTGATAAAACATTTTATAATTTAAAACACTAAACATCAATTTTCCATCTAAATATTTCCATCATAGGGTCAAACATCGTACGGCCAAAGCAAATATCCTCAGGCGCTACTCGAAAACACACGTACGACTAAATTGCTTTGATCATAGACTTTAAATACAAATCTTTCTCAGACATCCCTGAGTGTAAGTCCCATAATAGTCCACAGTCTAATCCAAACGAAAGTCCAGAATATATAAACACTTGTTTTCTCATCTCACCCAATACATTAGATTGTGGCACAAATAAACTAGCAGTGAGTGAAGCATATACCCGAGTCAACTGGAATCAATCCACCGCTAAAATGAGCATCCTCTCCAGGAGCTTTCCGCACAACCTGCAAAACCTCCTGTACAACGATGCTAAAAAGTAAGGTGATGAGTATTTTCATATTCAGTAGGAAAATACCCAGTAGGGGAAACCAAAACAGTGAACTCACTAAGTTCATAAATACATGCGTTCATGCAACTCAAACATGAAGCAGATAGGCATATCAATATCATGCTCATACACATACAATCATACCAAATGCACCATCGTGCCAAAGTCATACCAAATGCACCATCATGCCAAAATCATACCAAAAGCAGCATCAAATTAAACATACACAAACACCCTTATTCAGGGTCTTACAAACTTACTCGTACCATTGTACGCTTACTCATATAACATACGCATACTTGTATGACCTTACTCGTACAATCATATGCTTACTCATACAGCTAGCTTACACATACTTGTGCGACCTTACTCGTACAATCATACTCGTACGACCTTACTCGTATAGCTTACACAAAATCACACTTACTGTCTTACTCAAAAACATACTTTTACAATCACACTCATACTCACATTCTTACAGTCGTGCTCATACTCATACGCTTACAATCGTGCTCATACTCAAACTCTTACAATCGTGCTCGTACTCATACTCTTACAGTCTTACTCATACTCATAATCGTACACATACTATCGACCACTGAAGTTCATTACAACTAATAAGCTCCAACATCGAAATGGAAAAGAATGTCACTGGGTCATCACCTTAACCTCCGGGGAGTGACTAGACGCCATGGACTTTTCCAAACGTAAGGCACACCAATGCTCATGGGGCACTGGATAAAACAGGTAAGAGTAGATCCATGATAATACTTACCTGAGCGTGCAAACATAAACACCCACACATAAGGGGTCATACAGTTGCCCATCATAATGGGTCTTATAGTGTCACGCCCCGGCGATGCCCGACCCGAGCCGAACCCGGTCCAGGGGCCGGTCAAGCACGCGGGGGCGACGAAGTGAAAATTGAGAAATGTTCTAGCGGAAGACTTAACCCTAACCACGGGCGATTAACAGCAACACGGAGTGCGCACAATCCTTTGAGCAAGAGTAAATAAAAGGGAAGAAAAAGGTGTTGCTTATCACAAAGTAAACAACAATCTCAAACCCACAAACTTAGTTAAGTAAAGCCCACACCGGCTCAAAATAAGTCATAATCATCACAACTGTAGTATATAACAAATCCAAAACAAGAACCCTACACAAAGGTTCGAACATAAAGCATGAAAGAAACGATGATAAGTCACTCAACGATCTCCATCATCACACCCAAGCTACCTCTGACCTTTCCTCAAAGAGGCAATCCTGTCCGTCTGCGTGTCGCACCACGCAGCCCCAAATCAAAACACAAAAGAGGGGTGAGTTTTAACACTCAACAATGGTTTTAATATCACTGTCAACGTAGAAAATACGATAGCTTAGAAATGAGATCGTTCAGATCAAAGATTTATATGGTGCATCACTTTCTGATCACACATTCATATCACCTAACACTGCATCATAATGCATAATTCAACCTGCATGGATGTATCTCTAGCATACATATTCCCACATGCATAATAGCATCACAACCTGCATGGATGTATCTCTAACATACATATTCCACATGCATAATATCATCACAACCTGCATGGATGTATCTCTAACATACATATTCCACATGCATAATAGCATCACAACCTGCATGGATGTATCTCTAACATACATATTCCACATGCATAATATCATCACAACCTGCATGGATGTATCTCTAACATACATATTCCCACATGCATAATAGCATCACAACCTGCATGGATGTATCTCTAACATACATATTCCACATGCATTTTATCATCAAAGTCAACATGCATGGATGTACCTCTAACATACATATTCCACATGCATAACATCAAAATCAACATGCATGGATGTATCTCTAACATACATATTCCCACATGCATAATGTCATCACAATCAACCTCCATCAAGGAGTAATCACACATTAACGTCACACAGACGGGAGCATAGACAAGGCCACGAAGGCGTGTCATGGTACAAAATTCTACACAAGAATTCAAGAAAGATCGGGGTTGTCAATCCCTAATACTGCTCACCCTGGACGATCCTGGCCAAGGATGTCCCATTCTCACACAGAGAATCTAGAGCAGGGGTGTTTGCCCAGGGACATCTCCTGCGGAGGGAAGAGCCCGAGTTCTCACATAGAGAACCCTAGAACACGTGATAGCGGGGTGCACACGGCATACCACACTGGATTCTCAGGGTCCAGATGACACACATAATAATATTCTCACATATCCGCAAGACAAGTACACAACTCGTCCCCACATCATTCCATTAAACAAGACTCAACCCGGGGAGTGCACTCGTTCCACACAGGAACTTCAAATCGTTCCACACAGGAACTTCAAATCAAAATATGTCCTTTCGGACCAATCAACTTGCGATTAATCCACGACCGATAAACCCGGCACACAATTCCATCACATTGCATCCAATCGGTCAAATTCGATTAATCACGATAAGGCCTCACTTGGAAATCCATTTTTATGATGCGTGCAGCATGGTACATGCGTGGGCAAAGCATACATGAATCCTAATCATGATAAGTGCTCTCACCAGCCCCTAATGCATCATTCATAATCACAATATTAAGCTTCAACATCATCATTTAACCCCCACATGTGTGTGTGTGTAACTAGTAGAAGCCTTTCACATAATGCATATTAACATGCTTGAAAATCAACTCACTACCACCCTACACATGTGAATTTCTACCTAAACATGAATTCCAACGGAAATCATAGTAGAAGAATCGTTGAAATCATAGTTAAATTCAAAACTCAACCACAAAGGCTAAACACCTATAACATCACTCATTTCATCATTGAGTCATGGCAATCACCAACATTCACACACCATTAATCACAATTTATCATGACAAATCAGTCCAACAATGATTGTAGTCCTACTGAAAATATATGCTTATCCAAAGGGAACCAACCGTTCATAATTTCAAGATAACGATTCCAACATCATGCCACAAAACATAAGTCATCCCACCATCTCTAAGCATATGTCTCAACTCTATAAACTCAATAGCATGCATTTCCAGTAGCCTAACATAGCTTAAAACACTCCACATTCATATAAAATTGGCAAGCTAAAGTGGAATCATCAAAATAGGCATCATACACACAACATACAATTTCCTGTGTAGCCGATCGATCGCCCTTCAGGCCGTTCGATCGGTTACATGCAAAAATTTAAAATTTTCAGTTCAGCCGATCGATCGCCCTGCAAGGCCGATCGATCGCCAACACGACAGAACAGTCATCTTCTTCCTTTCGCAAAATCAAACCGAAACACCATTCAAATCCACATCTAACACCCTAATCATCATCAAAAGTCCTCCTTGACTTCCAGAATATCAAACCAAACCATAATAATGCAAAACCCTAAGAAATCGGGATTAAATAATTCCATTTTCTAATCTTACCATTAACACACTAAATCAAGCAAACCATTTCGAAATAAGCCAAAAATGAAAAGTTTTACCATGGATAAACAGAGATTTTGAAGACCCATTACCTCAGCACTTGATTAAGCTCGGATTGAAGAGTCACCCTTCTTGAAATCCTTGAAAACACAATGAGTTTGAATTAAACTCTAATAGAAATCGATTTACCCAAGAAATCCCTAATTAAACCTTAGATCTAGGGCTTGTTGGTAGTAAAAATCGGATTTTTAATGTTAGGGTTTGTAGTAAAACACAAATCAGTAGCTTTTGATGGTAAAAAACGGATTGAATCAAGGGGAAAATGGTAGATTTGGAAGAAATTAAGAGAGAAGCCATGGATTAGTGCTTAATTAGAGTAAGCTTACCTTAATCGGCTTCTAATTCGGGCCTAAGTGGGGATTATGCCAGCCTTCCTTCCTTAGCCTATTCCCAAAAATGGAAATGGCTCAGGTTTGCCCTTTTATAGTAAGGGGTTGGGGTAGGCATAGGTAAGTTTTGGGGTGTAAATATGAAAAGTAGGCTAAAAGTGGGTATTTTGCAAATTTAAGCACAATTTAAGCCTAATAAAATTCTGAAAATTTTTGTGGGACCTTAAGTATATGTCTAGGTTCATTTGACAGAAAAATAAAATTTTTGACGGTGGGGCCCACAGGGGTCCCGCCAAAACCCTAATTTTTGGGAAAATAGTGAAAATTCTGAAAAATCTCAAAAATTCACATTTGGTTTAAAATCACTCAAAACCACTAATATTGAAGTTAATTTTCGTTAAAACTATCACAAACACTATTTATTTACGAAATCACCGAATAAGATCAGAAAACGCGTAAATCTCACGATAACCCATAATTAAAGAAAACCAAAACCGGTTTAAAGATGAGGGTCCTTACATATAGTGCCATAGAATTGCCCACCATAATGGGTCTTATTGTGCCAGTGCCACTCTTGGGCAAAAATCATATAGTGCCACTTGGGCAGAAACATACAGTGTCACTCTTGGGCGGAATCATACAATGCTCTCAATAAAGCATCAAACATCTGGGCTTATACAACACACAAACTAAATCGAAAACATACGTCACTCTCAATAGAGCATCAGACGTCTGGGCTTCATATAGCACACAGACAAAGTTGGAAACGTACATCGCTCTCAACAGAGCATCAAACATCTGGGCTTATACAACACGCATATCAAATCGGAAACATATGTCGCTCTCAATAGAGCATCAAATGTCTGGTGCTCTATACAGCACATAGACAACATCTCGCAAGATAAACACTATGGCAAGGCATGAGAAATGCTCGACCGACTCATTATCGGCTAGCTCAAACACGGAACTTAATCCGTCAAACCCTCAGGTCTCAAACTCACAATGCTATCATTAGTTATGCTTATAATTCAAGTTTGAATTAAGTAAATTATGCAGTACAATTATGTCACACAAGCACTCAAGCATACCGTGCTCCACTGATCAAACTGAAGCTGAGCCTGATCTAAAACCCTAGTTCGTCAGGGCAGCAGACTTTCACTTAATCTGTCCACCTTACAACATAACACCCCGTACACAAATCCTTACATCTTACATGATCCGCCATCCACCTTATGGCCAAAATATCTTACTCAGGAGTCCTCAAACTGAGCTCCTTAGAGCCAACCCCAGTTATCGCCCTCTTACTTATATCTCACTTATTATGCTTACTTTTCACTTCATAATCTGTATGTTATGTTTGTACAATTATGCACACTCTTACTGTCTGACAATCGCCCAACATACAATCCAACCCAAACCGATCCATTCTAATCCTTGCCCGTCATACTCATATCATCTATCATCTGTCATACGCTTACACATCCATATCCAAATCCATACCAAACACTGGCACTTCTTACCATCCATAGTCCATACCTCTGCCCACATGCACATACACATATCCATAGCATAGGCAAATAGCCATCATACATATGTATGTCTGTCACACATACGTATAACATACACATACTTTTATACATATGTAGTTTACAAACATGCTCACTAGCCATCACTAGCGCACACATACATATTTATACATACGTCAAACATACACTCTAGCCATCACCAGCACATGCATACATACGTCAAACATACATGCTAGCCATCACTAGCACATGCATAATCCATACATACTTCAAACATGCACGCTAGCCATCACTGGCACATGCATACACATACGAAGCTTACCAACAAACACACTAGCCATCACTAGCACATACGTACATCCAACATACTTACATCCAACATGCATGTCATATGCATTTCAACATGGCATTATTCATCCCCTTACATCATGCAAACGGATCATAAGCTAACATCCATAGCAATCAATCACATAGTCCTAGCATGTTGCTACTCATTCAAAGCATGTTATCATGAAATTGCGAGTTCAAAGCTCCCCTACCTCGTAATCATGATGTTTGATGGCAAGCACATGATGGTGGCGGCGTCAGTGGCGGAGTTAGCGGCCAAAGGCAGTGCCTAGCTGAGAGAGTTGTCGTCCTGAGGGTTTAGGAAGCGTCGGAACTACACATGGCCAAATGGGGTGTCAAAGTCAATGCGGTAAAATCTGTGACCAACGGCGGCACACTAGGGCGGCCAGGAGAAAAGTCAAGCTAACATAGGTGGCGGTGCAACCAGATGTCGAGGGTGTACTCACTGAAGATCGGCCGGTGGCTAAGACGTACTCGACTGGCCACAAAAAGTCGAAATTGGCAGTGGACAACACCCAATGGCGACAATTTCGCGTCATCAAGGGCCCACATACAAGCGGAGAGCATGGGGCAATGCTCGAGGACAAAGGAGAGGTGGAGGAGGGCTATGTGTCAACTCCACTCGGTGGCAAAGCCAACCGATGGTCAAGCGGCGCGAATGCGGTGCCTAAACCCAAAAGCACATGCGTGGCCACATGCACCCGCGACCCAAAGGGGTGGGGGAGAGGGCTGAAAGGAGGGGACCCAAGGCCCACAAAAGGCCAACAGGGCTAAGGCCCTTAGCAGTGGCCAATCAAAGCGGCAACATCACCGATAGCCACCCACAACCAAAACCCATAGTGCGGGCGGCTGTGCATCTCGCACGGTATTGGGCAATGACAAGCAGCCCATTCCGGGCGGAGTGTATAATCTGGCCAATCAGGGCTGGCCCTCACTGTCGCCGAGTTGGGGCAGAGCCCACGATGGCCAGATGGTCCACGGCTCGCCGATGCCAACGACCCGAGACGCACCCAAAGCATCTAATCGGGCAGAGAAAAACAATAAGGGTGAGGAGGGGTCGGAAATGACAGCCCCCTACCGACACTGGGTTTAGGTAGGTTGGATGGAGTCCTACCAGTGGCCGGGCGATGACCGGAGATTAGAAATTTAGAATGATGATTTACTTTTGAAATATGATGGAATGAATAGGTTTTGAATGGCAAAAAAGTTCAAGTGAAATTTTGAATAGTTTTAACAGGGGGTTAGTCAATCAAAATTTGAAATACTGGATTTAAAATATGAGATTTTAGAATATAAACCAAATTCTTAGATTTGAACTGCCAAATTTTAAAATATTTGGATACCCAAATCTTGTATTACTAGAATCCCGGGATTTGAGCTGTTGATTTCAAAATAATTAACTCCTAATATTTTTTTATCTACAATTTTAAAATTTGACTAATCCATAATTTGAAAAAATGTGAGAGGTGGCCATGAGCAGAGTAGGCAATAGGGTATGCGGAGGAAAAAAATTAAAATAGAGAATGAAAGACAACGGCATTTGGAGGGTGAGAGGATACATTGCCTCGCTACGATGGTTTCTCCGATAAGGATGGTGGCCTCCGCTATGCTCCAATTGCCGCATGAAAATGACAACCTCCTCTAAGCCATGGAAGGCAGTATCGATTATGGAAGGTCGTATCGGCCGATACTGGTGTGTATCGGTTGATACGTACTCGTATCTGCCGATATCGGTACGGTATGGGGGGCGATACGCCCCCCACTATAATTATCGATACGTAACGGCCATATTGATATGGCCGATACGTATCAATAATGTATTTTAAAAATATTTTTTTTAGTCATCGATACTCTCATCCGTATCGATACGACCTTCCATGGTATCGATACGGATGATAGTATCGACAATCATGGATACGGGTACACGTCAATGATATGCTTGGTACGCGCCAAAACGATTATAAATCCTTTGATATATATAAAAAAATATTATAACTAATAATATATAATACTTCATTTTAGAATGTCGTATAAACGGATACGAGTGCTCTAAAATTATTTCATTTTAGAACCATACACTTTACTCCCTCTGTCCTCTACAAACTATTATTCCCTCCGCCCCATATTAAGTGTTCTAAAATTAATTTATTTTAAAATTAAATAAAATATTTAGTGAGTCATATGAATATTTTTGAGAAACTCATACGGTAGATGTTTAAGTAAATACATAATTGTGGAGCACTATATTTTTAAAAAAAATTATGTAAACTATATAGACTCACTTATATTGATATCATATAATTTTTTTAAAAATATTTTTAATATAATAAAAACATAGTCATTAGAAGATGTTGAATTGGAATTATATTTTTGTTTTTAAGAAAAGAATATTAAAAAAATATTTTTTAAAATAAAAAAATATTAAAATATTAGAGTATCGATACGTATCGGTCGTATCGATACCGTATGCCCGATACGGCCGGTACATATCGATGATACGTGTGGGGGGCATATTGCCCCCTATGCTGTATTGGGATTGAGCTCTAGTGTATGCCGGCCTTCATTTTCTAGTGCGTGTCGACCTCCTTTTTCGAGTGCTTCTGTCATTTTACAATACCACCTCTAGAGGTAGTATTGTAAAATCTCACTTTTATGTTATAAGTTTTTAGCAAAATCTTCTCAAATCACAATCCTAAGATTTTTAACTAACGCTTTATTTCAAATACAAGAATCAATTGTTTAACCACTAAAGTGGTATTTAAAATATTATATTTTAAATCTTAATGTAATAACACTGGATTGTAAATATGGCATAGACAATCCTAAATGACTAACCGGAAATTTTAAAATACTAGCATTTTATTTTCAAATCTTAATTGACTAACCCCCTGTAAGTGAAATCTTTTCTAAAATATGGGGGAAAATCTTTTAAATTGTTTTATGTGATGAATGTCATCATCATCAGAGTCAGCATGAGTTGACTCACGGTTCAACCTGGTTGACCCAGCCGAACCACTTATCTGAATTGGGTCCGGGTTGGATTTGAAATTATTATTTTAAAGAGACACTAATAGATGATGTGCATCATTATTTGTAGTTTCATTACTGCCTACAAGACACATTCAAAACACTTGAAATTTTTATGAAATAGGCAATGGAGGGATGCTTTGGAGTTGGACTAATAGGAAACAATTATTAAAAAATAAGGAATTTTATTATATATTTGCCTATATATGTGTGTATTTACGTTTCATGTTTGTATTTACGTTTCATGTTTGATCTTCAAATTTTATTTGCAATAACTATAAATAATAGTAGTAATAATGTTACTTTTTAACCTCAGTAATATCATATTTAGTTAATAATAAATATTTATTCTGGCCTTTCTTAGCATATTTAAAAAAGTGTAATTGATAATAATTATTTGATCGATTATTAGTGAATGAAATGAATATGAAAGTACCTATACTTTTTACTTAGCAAAGCAGTTATAAATAAATATTTAAAAAATAATTATAATAATAAAATATGTTATACCGTAACTATTTCGTTTTGCAACCCTAATTACCCCTATCTAATTGTTAGAGCTTAGCCCCCACCTAAAGGCAAGGACCGTAAGGCCCCACTATTAATGGGCTGGCCCGGCCCGGCCCGCAGGGGGCTGCGGCCAGTAATCCCTGGCCCGGCCCGGCCCGGCATGGTCCAGGCTGAGGTCTGGGCTACTGGTGCAATGCCCACCTCTAATCAAATCCATACGACAAAAGGGTGGGTGTACTTTGGTCATTTAATCGTTTTCTTTCGTTAGTAAAGTCAGAAAGTAGGCGACTGCTCCGTGACTACGGCAGGCCTTGTCCGAGCGCGAATCCAGAGCAAGTACAACATGGGAAACTGCAACGGCTTACCGGCCGCCGCCATCGGCGGCACCGGCACTGGAGAGCATCATGGTAGCGGCGGCGGAGTAGCTCGTCCTTCCGCCGCCGAAAGCGGCCAGCTGAACGTGCGTCAATCCGGCTCAAAACCGGCCCCGGCCGCGCCTCCCGTCCCGCGACCGCTAGGAGGCGTCGGCCGCGTGCTCGGCCACCCGATGGAGGACGTCCGGGCTTCCTACATTATTGGACGAGAGCTCGGGCGGGGCCAGTTCGGGGTCACTTACCTCTGCACCCACCGGGAGACGGGGAAGGTTTTTGCGTGCAAGTCCATCGCCACCCGGAAGCTGGCGGCGATTGACGATCTGGAGGACATCCGGAGGGAGGTGCAGATCATGCACCACCTGACCGGGCACCGGAACATCGTGGAGCTGAAAGGCGCGTACGAGGACCGGCACTCGGTCAACCTGGTGATGGAGCTCTGCGCGGGAGGGGAGCTGTTCGATAGGATCATCGCCAAGGGCCACTACAGCGAGCAGGCGGCGGCGGCACTGTGCAGGGAAATAGTGACGGTTGTGCATAATTGCCACTCGATGGGAGTGATGCACCGGGATCTGAAGCCGGAGAATTTCTTGTTCGGAGACACGGGAGAGAAGTCGCCGCTCAAGGCCACGGATTTTGGACTCTCTGTCTTCTTCAAGCCAGGTAATTTCTGGCCCTCTAACATTTTGATGCAAAAAAGTATGCCTTGTGGAAGGATTCATGATAATTAGTATTGTAGACAGAATTGCACAACTGCAAACTGTTTATGATAATTAGTATTGATGTATGATTTAATTGATTTGAAAACATGGATAAATAATCAAAGCCAGAGGCACATAGATTTACGTGGTTAGGCAAGATGCCTATTTCCACGGCCAATAGAGACTCTTACCACTCTGTGAAAATCTTTGGGTTACAAACCTCTCAACTTAGAGAGAAAATTCCCCCTGTGCGAAGAAACCTCCTTCTTTCATTGCCTCCCTTTCACAAAGAAGACAAAAACAGTTTTTTCTAAGAGACAAATACCAACCCATATTTCCTCTCCTGTGATGCAAATCATCCAAAATCCCTAGAATCGGGGTACAACCCATTAAATGAGCTCCAATACCAAAAAGTACTCCGCACACTATGGCGTGTGAGACAATGACTCAAATCATGTACAATAATCGCCACCTTGACTTGAGTTTTACAAGTAACTTAGGAGAACCATGCACAATTGCCTCCACCTGAATACATGCATATTTCTGTGTCCACCACGAACAGAGCCTTCTTCTGCACCCGATCTAGGTGCAGTCCCGTTGTAAACTTGTTGTGAGACTTTCAAGCTCAAACAATGCTTAAATTTCTCCTTCTCATGTGCATTTCCCCCGGCTTACCAACCTAGCCTTGGATGGTTTAAGTTCCTTGTCTGATGAAGCTTTGTTTTTCATAAGCACCCGATAGCCTTTTCCCCTTTGGAATGTATAACCAATTCTCAAGTCTTATTCTATGCTAAAGACAACATTTTCCCCATCATAGTTGTCATGGCTAGTAAACAAGATGGATCTCCACTGCCAATACATAAAGCAAAAAAAAAAGTCATATCCTCAAAGTCATACCTTGGTTGTGCTTTAGTCTCCCACTTTGTATTTCCTTTTGCAATGTTATAATGCTTTTGGTGCTCATCATCACCCATCTTATGGTCTTCATCTTCACCTTAGGCATCTCCATCATCAACCTTCACTTCCATTTTCTGCTGCATAGTTTTCTTGTGCACCTTTTTATCAACATGTCTGTCCTATGGAGTAACTATAAAGGCTTCACCTGCTACTATGCTCCCTATTAACCTGTGTAGGTTTTCCACCTTTTGGCCCTTCATTACCACTATTACTCCTTTTGTAATAGTTAACTCTTTGTTTGTTGCATTAAACCTGTTATCAATTGCATCAATGCTCTGAAAGAGACCAGATTCTTTATAAAATATGGAACATGACTAAACCCCAATAAGTGTTTGAATTTTACCATCAAACATTTTTTAATTTTGACATTCCATATTCTAATGGTTGTGGTTATAACATTATTCTCTATTACAACAATTAACCATTAAATAGCTCATAGGTATCAAACCAATCACGATTAGGATACATATGTAGGGAACAACCCAAATCTGGTTCTATAATCTCTTGCCTTGTTATATCTAACAAGACTGAGATCTCACTGAGTTCTTTCCAAGATCTTGCGAGATTGCAAACCTTGAGCATCATCGCTCATATTTTCTAGCTTCTTTGATTTCCTATACAACGCCTTTAACAAACCTTGTTGTAGCAGCTAATCCTTAACCCTTCTCTACCATAAATAGAATTTACTTTTTACATCAAAGTTTTCAAATTTAAATTTGCTAAACCCTTTTGATGCCATCACAAAATAAAAATCTCCTTGTTCTAGCCTCAACTACTACTCTATAGAAATTTGGCAACAACACAACCCAAAAGAAAAACACAAATTTAAAGTAGAATATATGAAAAAATAATCGAACCGAGAGACACATAGATTTATGTGGCTCGACAAGATTCCTACATCCACAGCTAGGAGAGATTCCTTCCACTAGTATGTGAAAAACTTTGGGTTACAAACTTCTCAACCTTAGAGAGAAAATTTACTTGTACAAAGAAGCGCCCTTCTCTCCTTGCCTCCCTCTCATAAAGAAGACAAAAACAGTTTTTTCTATATAAGAACCTGTAAGGAGAAGTCACAACACCCTTTTGTTTGTTACAAGAGATAAATACCAACCCATATTTCCTCTTCCATAAAGAAAGTCACCCATAATCCCTTGTATTTAGGTTGCTAGCCCATTAGATGAGCTCGAGTCCAAAAAAGGTCACGTACAACATAGTGTTAAGGTTGGTGTATGAGAAGTCTATGGGGCCGTTTATTGGGTTCCCGTGTGAATGCTTTTAGACTCGAGCATAGGGTTACTTAGGTTTATATTTTCTACTTTTTCTTTTTGGTTAATGGGGGTTGTCTAGGTCCTTAGAAGTTAGACAATACTAGAAGGGGAAGAGCAACAAATGATAGGCATGGGGTAAGTCAGGATATAAGCGATGTGGTGATGTGTGGGTTCAAACTCAGCGCCTTTGCTTCGTGAGGTTTGGTCATGGTCCTCCTGCAAACACTTCATTGGTTCTCGGGTTAAGGTGTCAATTAGAAAGAATTTGTGCAACAAATGATCTTATGTATGGATGCAACCAAGTTCACCTCTAGAAAATGTTTGATGATGGGTATCATATAAGGTCAATGTAAGTGCAATTTTTGCCTATTGGTCTATTTATTTGTTTCTGAGTTTTAATAATGATGTTTTGATCATATAGTGACTGATTGCTTGGATCTCAACAAAGCAATGAGTTGGGATGGATATCCTATTTCATGGTTGTGTCCACTTGGTGTCCAATAACTACTAGGCAGTTTCTAGATCAACTCAATCCACTAAACCTGACTACAGACATAATGAGAGAAAGTTGGTGATGAACACAAAATAGTGGGGCTTAATTCAAATGCCTTTTTTCCTTCGTAAGGGTCTCAAGGGGACCAAATCTATAATGAGTTTTAGGTTCACATCTCTCATTTCACTCTTTCTTCAAGTTCTCCATCACTGTAATTGTGGGAAGCAAAGGGTGGAAGAATCTGTTCGTTCGAATAATCACCTGTATGAGTTTTGATTTGGTTTGAAGGAAATCAACATGAATTAAGTGGGGTGAATGATCTTGGGCCTAATTTCACAAACAAGTATGTTAATTTGACAACCAAATCGAAGAGCCTGTCATTTTGAAAGGTAATCATCCCACAAGAAGGTGAGACATAAGAAGTACGTAATAGCATGGAGAACCAATGGAAGTCTCTTATATGCATCTTCCTTTCTAACTTACTCTCTGAAATCTGAGTTAATACTGTTGCTCCACTTAAAAGTTATTCTGAACAATTGTCTGGTGGACTATATTTTGCAATCAAATTTTCTTTTTAGCTGATAAAGGTTACTTGTGATGCACAATATTATGGTGTATCGTAGACGTTGAAACCATTCTGCATATACCTTTTTTTTTAATCAAGCTGGAGATCTCTTTTAATGGAGAAAATTTGAGTTTAGATAGTCTTTCAAGCCACGTTTAGGGGGAGCAACAAAAAGAAAAACCGTTATTGAATAGCATCACGATAAGATGCCTGCTTGCTTGCACTCCAGTTGCATTAAGTTCCTTTTTACTATTTTCCTTTCTTTTTCATTAATTCATTAGCTTTTCCCTTTTTCTTTGTAACAGTCCTTATGCATCACATGCTTCTTGGAGTGACAAGAAATAACTTATGTATTATACTTATGCACTTTAATTTCCTCTTTCTTACCATTAAACATCATGTCTAATTGAAAATGGCATGCAGTTATTTAACTGTATTTTAAAAGTAAAGATATAGGACATACAAATCTTTGCAATCTTTCACTGTTATTCATGCTGTTCTTTTTAGAAGGGCTAAACCTTATTTATAAAATGACTTGTTCATATTTGAAGGCTGAATCATATACTTTTTTTATGAACATACATCACAGTGGAATTTAGGTCCTAGGATCTTAAACCATGCTTGTTCCACGTTGATCGGATCAACTTCCCTTAAATAGATAGAAACTGGTGATTATTCCCAAGGCCTTTATGACGGGAGACCACAATGAGGCAGTGAAAGTGGGCTAGAGAGTTCAAAAGTCTCATGTTTTGTCCTCTTACTTGCATTAATTGATCACTCATTTCCCTTTTGGTCCCTTTTATAGAGGGAAAAGGCAATGTCATTTAATGGTAGAAGTGGGAATGTGGGGATGTAACTGCCTAGCAGTTACAATCCATTGGCATCCAAGAGGACGTATTTGGGTGTCCAAAACCCATGTCCAACAATTACATAGGCAATTAAACATTGTTTAATTTTCATATGAACATCTCTAAGTGGCCTAAACAATCAGCATAGAAGGATCTGATCTGTGTAATTGTTGCAGGCGATGTATTCAAAGATCTTGTTGGTAGTGCTTATTATGTTGCTCCTGAAGTGCTACGGCGAAATTATGGAGCAGAAGCTGATATTTGGAGTGCTGGAGTGATACTTTACATTCTCCTCAGTGGGGTCCCACCCTTCTGGGCTGGTGTGTGCATATATTATCATCAAATGGGAATATCTTTCATATATTGCAGAAAAAACATTTTTCTACTTATGCTTTTAAACATATATTATTTTTGAGAAAATATGAATAGCATCACTAAAGTATTCATAAAATTTGATGCCATCTATGCAAGTATATTGTAGAATTCTAAATAATTTGACACTGGATAATTTTCACTACATTTGTATTTTCAGTTAATCTTTAAATGTAGAAAGACCCCCAGAATAATACTGAAATTAGTTTTCGTGGGCTATTTTTGTGGGAACTTGGGGCTAATGTCCATTTACTTAATTCATGCAGAGAATGAAAGAGGTATATTTGATGCTGTTTTGCGTGGGCACATGGATTTCTCTTCTGATCCTTGGCCATCAATTTCCAGCAGTGCCAAAGAACTTCTCAAGAAGATGCTACGAGAAGATCCAAAAGAGCGGCTTACTGCAGCTGAAATTTTGAGTATGTCCCAAGCTTAATAATTTGTTGACAAATTTAAGCATGCATTCAGAAAGAGTATTAAACAACTTTTGAAAGTCATAAAACATTGTAATTCTCCACTCATCTGGGTAAGCTCATTTGTTCCTTAGCAATTTGGAGCTGGAGTTAGATTTAAGATGTTTTATTGAATTGTATTTTGTTATACAATAATCATAAGGTAAGAAACATTCAATTTTGAAGTTTATGATTTATTTTTTTCTCGTTTTTTAACAATATATATATATATATGGGCTGATAGTTAAAGGCAACATGTAGAACATCCATGGGTCCGGGAAGATGGAGAGGCGCCTGACAGACCACTTGACATTGCAGTCTTAACTAGAATGAAGCAGTTCAGAGCAATGAACAAGCTAAAAAAGGTGGCTCTGAAGGTGAGTCAATATGCTGATTTATCTCTTGTACTTAATACTGTGATTCTTAGAACCAACTATGGCTTATGCATTATCTCAGGTAATTGCAGAGAATCTCTCAGAAGAAGAAATTATTGGCCTGAAGGAAATGTTTAAATCAATGGATACTGATAACAGTGGAACAATCACTTTTGAAGAACTGAAAGCTGGTCTTCCAAAATTAGGCACAAAGCTTTCAGAAGCTGAAGTCAGGCAATTGATGGAAGCTGTAAGATTCTTACCCATTCTTTAGATGATTCTAGGTGCTATTCATGCATCGTCCAACTGAGCTTGCTTTTAGTGAGGAGGTAAAAATGCGTGAAGGGCACTTACTGTCTGATATACATATCCTTATTTTATTTTTTATTGATTTTAACATTCTTCCTTAATGATTGTTTGGCTGTTTCTATATCTGATGCATAGGTACTTATTTTTTTAGGCTGACGTTGATGGAAATGGAACCATCGATTATATTGAGTTTATAACAGCCACCATGCATATGAATAGATTGGAAAGAGAGGATCACTTGTACACTGCTTTTGAATATTTTGACAAGGACAAGAGCGGGTAGGTATTCCTATGATGGGTCATTACCTTTGAAGTTATTTATTAGTAATATATTATCTCTGCATTTGTAGCAAAAAAGAACCTAGTATCTCTGCATTCCTCTTCAAATTTTGGTCTTTTCAGGCACATCACAATGGAGGAACTGGAGCAGGCCCTTAAGAAGTACAACATGGGTGATGAGAAGACAATTAAAGAGATCATTGCAGAGGTGGATACAGATAAAGTAAGTCTTGCTTATTCCTTCCTGTCTCTGCTGCCACACATGTTTGAGGGCATCCGGACGATATCCAAGTACATTTCAACGAAATTATGTGTTCTTAGTTATTGTGTTATTGGTTTCTCTGAGTAAAATTGTTATAATACTTGTACTTCATGAAACAAAGCAAAAATTAAAGCCCAATGTACATTGAGATTCATTGTCAAGTGCCCTTTAGCCCAATCCCCCTAACCAATTTCTCTACCTTTTAAAACATGTATTGAAATTCGAAGTATGCTGCAATTATCACAAGTAATAGGTGTAAACGAAGACAATGAATTCCACGTTGATCATGTCTGTACATTTGCAGGATGGGCGAATAAATTATGAGGAGTTTGCAGCAATGATGAGGAAAGGCAACCCAGGTGTTGGTCCCAATAGACGGCGTAAATGATGTTTGCAGATGATGGTGTCTTTTTAACAGACGGCCTACCTCTTGCAATTCTGATGGTCAATATAAGTTAAAATGTCAATTTGGTTCGATGAAGGAAAATGTGTGCGTCATTAGTGCTATTTTCTTTTCACCTTCATGCCTTCCTTTTTTTTTTAAAGTGCAGGTGATGGCAAGAAAGATCTTTCATTTTTACATGCCAAGTACATGTTTATCCATATTTGTATGGGGTTTTGCTTTGTTATTTTCTTTCCAGCCGTCAATTTGGAGAGTGATTCTTATTGCGTCTTCTTTATTTGTCCAAATCAACTGAGTTCAGAATTAATCACCATGGGCAGGGTTTTAAAATTAGAAACAAGCAACAGCCAGCTTCCCAAGATAAGACAATTTTGGATCACAAGTAGTTGAGACAATTTTGGCTCACTAGTTGTAGGGTTGTAACCTTCTTTTTTATATATATATTTATAAATTAATGGTATTTGTATTAAAATTATATAAAGATTTTTTGTATATTATTTCAGATTTCATTAATTAATATATGGTTGAATAATAAGTGAAAAGAAGCTGAGGTATCTCTCAAGTGTGACTTGCTAAAGCACAGCAAGAAGCGAAGCTCAAGCTCGTTAGAATTCAACTCAACGTGCTCATTAGCACCTCTAGAGGAAGAGATTTTCATGCTCTCTTTGGATAATGAGCCCAACGTAAGAAACTCATATGGGCTTTTATTATTTAATATTGACATTGCATGCATTGTTACACGTTAGTGCCAATATCATTAGCACTAATGTGTGTTTACATTAGGTTCATTGTCAGAGTGGTACATTAAAATTATTTTCAATTAAACTTTTTAAGCATGTGAACTTCCCGGTAATGTTTGCTATAATCACATTAATCAATGTTGAATCAAATTTGCAAGTGTAATTTTCATACATTGTGTATTTACTATAATGATTGAATTTGGGTAAGTGTCATAGGTGTGAAGCTTTGTCTAGTATTTGCATATGTGATGGTCTAGTTGCCCAGTGCAATTAGTAGCATATGTGCTTTCACCTAAGTATATGCTCGTCCAACACAAATACAACACAAAGAAAAGATAAGGAAAAAGGAGGATTGTTTTTAAAATCTTTGATTTAGCACAACAGGTTACAATAACAAAGACTCTACTTTGTTCCCAAACTTGTCTCCTCTTATCTATCTCAGTAACTAGTTTGCCCTATAGCAGAGTTATGTCTTAAGCCTTACTAAGATGTCGAGTACGGTTTGCCAATTGACAAAGTCCGCTCCACATTAACTCCTCTAAGTTGCTAATGAATTATTTGCTACCCAATAGTCTTCTAGAATTGTTCCCAGAGCTCTCAATCTGCCCTCATAGAATTTTTGAGTTCTCTGAATTCATGAATGCTCTCCCAAGTATTATTGACTCCCGTTATATAAGGAAAGGTCAGGAAGTCCTAGTCCTACTTAGACTAGTTTGCCTATTTGGTTACAAATTTAGAATCTCACTTCCCTATCCCTTTACAAATAGAAAACAAACTCATAAAACTGTCCAAAATCATCTCTAAGGAGTTCTAACCCAACTAAAAACCCACTTGAGTCATCCTTCAAGTGTCTTAAAACATTTAGCGCTCATTGAGACTCCTCTTCTGGCTAAAAGTTCTTAATTTGCATGCCTTCTCATCTCAGCAGAGCCTTGGCAGCATTTGCTTCTCATAATGAGTCATTTTTCTAGCTAGGATTTGGCTGCCTTGAATAATCAAGTCTGCGCACAACTCCTTATTTAGGCTTCCTACTTACATATGACCTCTGAGGTAACTTCTAGTTGCACTAGCAAATATGGGCGGATCAACAATCACATCTAGCGCCTCTCCTACTTCGAGTAGGAGTTGCCTGTGAGAGTACAGCCTTCCTACGAACAGTCCTAGGTGACAATGCTCAACTTGCCATCGTGTCCTACTCCTAGTAAAGCGTGCATACGAGTCCACCAATGCTCTAATGCTACCGTACCTTAACATGTTTTCCCCATAATAAGCTCATTTGGATGTCCGCTTGCCAAGTCTTAGTGCTCATCCTCCCCTTAGCCTGTTTAGTGGCTAGGGGGCTAATAGGGCTGCCAATGAATTGCTTATGGTGTAAGACTTCATTCACCGCCACAACTATTTCTCATACTTTTCTAACCATAACCATTCTTTACCAAAATGCCATAACTCATTACACGACCATTCCATTGCTCGTTACACATTTGGTTTACTGTGACCTACTTTGTCATGTGTTAATTGATAGTTATAGCTTCTATTCACCTAGGACAGTAAAGTTATAGTTCATTTGCAAATAACATGCAATCATCTTATCCCTCATCATCCTAGTTGAGGTAAAAAAACTAGTTACAACAAAGATGCACAAACTTTGAAGCAATCACAATGTTTAGGACAGTTCCAAGTGTTCTAAAGTTAGTCACAATGTACTAATAAACTAGAATATGGTCTAATCTCTACCTCTGTCTGAAAACAGTAGTACTTAATACTCAGGGATCACCAACTAATTAGGTTAAGGGTTCAGGGTAAGCAAAAGGAAAGAATGCTATTTGGGGTTTAGAGTTGATGTTCTTTATAAATGGAAATTGATATTCCTACTTCACTTTCTCTATATTAAAAGTTTTTCTCCACCTCTAATTAGATAGATAAAGCGAGTCACACTTGATAACATAAAAATTCACTTTCCCCTTTCTAATCAAAGATGAAGTAAAATTTTTGATATAAATAAAGTGGCATAGGAATATCAACTTCCTTTATAAATCCCTTAAAGTGTTATAAAAGAGGCTATGAAATTTTTAGCATTCACATTTTGGCCAATTGGGTAATGGCTAACGGTAATAGAAATCATAATGATCTAGTTATAAGATGGTTGGGTAAAATTACCTGTTTGCTTAATCAATGAGTAATTTTACCTTACCTATTTATTTTTTTAACAGTGTAATTAGCGCACTAGAATGGTTACGGGGTTACCATTCGCAACCCTAAATATGAGGGAGGAAGGAATAAACATGGAGACTTGATGGGAGGAGGGAATCCCTATGTATCTTCTCTCTATTAACGAGGGTTTTTAAGAGATTAAAAGAAATAAAATAATATTTTAACTCCACTTTTTCACTTAAAACCTTATTTAGCTTTGATTGGACTGATAAAAGAATATCTCCCTATGGTTAGGTGAGACCCATATTTTTACGTTAAATCAAAGGCTTAGAGTAAGATTTTAGTGCTAAACAAGTTGAGTAGAAATATCACTTTCTATAAAATAACAAAATTTGGGGATTCGTACCTCTTATTTTCACTCTTTCACCACATCATCTAGTATAGTAATCAATCCCGAGAGTATTAATTTAATTAAAAGAAATCTAATGTGAATCAAGCCTTAAACCCTAGAAAGACAATCACCTCACAAGAATGATGTAATCACCTAACAAAAATTATCCCGCTTTATAAAGAAGAAATCTATATAACTTGTCAAAACTCAGAACAAACCGAGAAATTTGAGGTGATATTCTGTGTGTTGCCCGTAGCAGTGTTTTAAAAACCGGCCCGGGCATTGACCCGGATTGGTCACCGGGCCGGTTTAACTGGGTTCCACCGCGGGTTAGCCCGGGTTGACCCGTTTTTTAATTATTATATTAAATATATATTAAATAAAAATAGCTACACATAAATCACCGCAGCTCAGTGGATAAAGCGCAACTATTTAACTTTAAATATAACAGAAATAAAGACATAAAACTGTGTGTTGGGTTCTGATGGAACGAGTTCAAATCTTGTTGTTGATAAAAAAATTTGTGCGGTATTTTAAACCAGTCCGGCCCGGTCAACCGGATCGGCGGTTCAACCGGCCGGGTTGTATTGACCCGGCCGGGTCAACACAACCCAAAAAATAAACTGACCTGGCCCATTTTTTCAGCCGGGTCCAGTTGAACCCGGTCCGACCGGCCGGGCCGGGCCGGTTTTTAAAACAGTGGCCCGTAGAAGTATCTCAATGGTGAGTCTGGTGACATTATAAGAAATATAATTTCATAGCATGATGTGTTTCTTCTAGTGGAAGGGAAGACACAAGAAGTAACAGCAAGGACAATCAAGATGAGTTGTGCCTGTCAGTGTCCATTCTAACCCACCATGTGAAACCTAAATTAATGTCGTTTGGTCCACTCACAACGCTATTCATGTGAACTTCACTTTTTCACTTAAAACCTTATTTAGCTTTGATTGGACTGATAAAAGAATATCTCCCTATGGTTAGGTGAGACCCATATTTTTACGTCAAATCAAAGGCTTAGAGTAAGATTTTAGTGCTAAACAAGTTGAGTAGAAATATCACTTTCTATAAAATAACAAAATTCGGGGATTCGTACCTCTTATTTTCACTCTTTCACCACATCATCTAGTATAGTAATCAATCCCGAGAGTATTAATTTAATTAAAAGAAATCTAATGTGAATCAAGCCTTAAACCCTAGAAAGATAATCACCTCACAAGAATGATGTAATCACCTAACAAAAATTATCCCGCTTTATAAAGAAGAAATCTATATAACTTGTCAAAACTCAGAACAAACCGAGAAATTTGAGGTGATATTCTGTGTGTTGCCCGTAGAAGTATCTCAATGGTGAGTCTGGTGACATTATAAGAAATATAATTTCATAGCATGATGTGTTTCTTCTAGTGGAAGGGAAGACACAAGAAGTAACAGCAAGGGCAATCAAGATGAGTTGTGCCTGTCAGTGTCCATTCTAACCCACCATGTGAAACCTAAATTAATGTCGTTTGGTCCACTCACAACGCTATTCATGTGAACTTGTGGGCAACTGAGAATATTCCCTTGATACTTAGATTGATAGCATTAATATTACTTATCTCATAAATAAATAAATGGCTCTTATATATAACTTACGCTGGCTCATTATTAGTGAAAGAACAAAACAAAACTCTTTCACATTCGTAATCCCCACATCGGACATGCCATATCCCCACACGGTCCCGACACCTTCGTTCTGACCAGCGTGAGGTCTGAGTCTACGCTTTATGAGTTACTTTTTTTTATCCAAAAAAAGTGGAGATCGAGCTCAGTCTATGCACGTGATTCACGAGGCAGCTCGACAATGACTCGTTCTGCATCGCTACACACTCGCAGTGTGTCGGCGCTCAGTCGTGGATCGGATAAGTCAAGAGCCAAGACCTGTAGCTGTCCTTTGACCTGACATTATTGATTAAACATTTTTTTTACTTTTATATCTTAATTTTATTAACAACTCCGTCTTATTATGATTTTTTATTCAATAAAAATATTACTCTTTACGTCTCAAATTATTAGTTTATTTGAGTTTTTATTTTATTTTATTTAAATAATTTAAAATTTATTATATTAAGATTTATTATTAAATAAATATTATTTTTTAAAATATAATTATTAATATAAAATAGAAAAAATATTGTAATTTTTACCCCAACAATACTTACTTCTCTCAAAATTTTAATTTTTTTCTTAAAATCTCTTCATTATTCTACTCTTTTTTTTTTACCTTATCTTTTCCTTATTCTCTTCTCATCCTTCTTTCACACAATTGATAAGAAGGTTCTTAGTCATGATAAAAATTGGGATATTCCAGCTAAGCTAGATTTGAGCCTTACAACAACTAGTGTAGCCTTACAGGTTGCCAAAAAAAAATAGAGCTAGGTTATGCTAGACCAAGTCAAATTGTGATGAACATTGCCTGTTGAAAGAGAGGGGGAGATAAAAAATAGGCTGAAGAAGCGAAGGCAAGCCGGGGGCAAGAAATGAGTTTTGGTTGGGACCACATTCCCCCTAAGATTTTGACAAAATTATGTGACCCATGAGTCTATTATAATAATAGAAGTAAATATAAGATACTTTATAAGTTATGATAAGGCCATTGACAAAACTTTTGGGTACCCATGCTAGTATTATTTTAATATGTATAAGGCTTTTGAATATTTGTTGAAGCTCATGAGTATATTTTATGATCTCATATTTTAATCAAAGGGCAGGTGTTACTAAGACTCCAGTAATATATATATATATATATATATATATATATATATATATATATATTAAAATAAATTAAAATTAATTTAGTTCAAAAAATTAATTAAGATTATTAATATAAATTATAAATTTGATAAATATAATTAAATAAATAATTTACCTAGGGTTAGTAAATAGTCGGTGGGATATCCATGTCTCCGAATAGGGGGTGGGTTGGCCAAATAAGAAGAAGTATTTTTTATACTCCTCACTAACATGTTATATGTAAAATTTCTCCATCTATGAGATTAAGGCACACATGTTAGTATAAATGTTGCTAATATTAACATGAGTTAATACATATGCTATCAATTTTAAATAAAAATTAATATTTCTACTCTATTTTTTCATTGTCATAAGCCTTACGTCACTTATAATTAAACAAAGAAAAGTAAATATCATATGGTATGTTATCATGTAGGACCACCTTCCTTATATGAGAAAATGAAATATAAAAATTATTTTCCATTTTAATATATCAAGTGCTCTTTTGGGAGTCTAGACTCGTTATCAAGGACTACGCGCATGAACTCGAGATATATCCGTTCAATTATTGCTCTAATCAACGGACGACAATTGGGGTAGTTTAGTCATTTTATGGCCCTCTTAGTTTACTTTACACTTAGCTCACTTGCCTCCCCGCCTTTGTCCGAACGCGAAACCAGCGCCAAAAACAAACATGGGAAACTGTAACGGCTCGCCGTTTTCCGCCAGACGCCGTGCCAACGCCGGAGATCATCATGATAGCAGCGGCGTCGGCGAAGCTAGTGCTGTCGCCGCCGACAATGGACAGCTGAACGTGCTTCCCTCTGAAGGAGAACCGGCTCCGCGCCAAAGCGGCGGCGTCGACACCGGAGATCATCATGATGGACACGGCGTCGGCGAGGATCGTGCTGTCTCTGCTGACAACGGCCAGCTGAACGTGCTTCCCTCAGACACAGAACCTGCCCCGCCATCGCCTTCCACCCCCCGCTCGCTTGGCGACACCGACACTGGAGACCATGATGATAGCGGCAGAGTGGACGGAGGAGCTCTGTCAGTTGCTGCCGACAACGGCCAGCTGAACGTAATTCCCTCCGATGTAGAACCCTCCCCCGCCTCCGTCCCCAGCCCGCTAGCGGGCGTCGGCCCCGTGCTCGGAAGCCCGATGGAGGACGTGCGAGATACGTACGTTTTTGGACGAGAGATCGAGGATGGCCAGTTCCAGTTCTTGACTGGGGCCACCTACCTCTGCACCCACCGGGAGACCGGGGAAACATTCGCCTGCAAGTCCATCGCCACCCGTAAGCTGGGCGATCCGGAGGCCATCCGGAGGGAGGTGCAGATCATGCAACGCCTGGCTGGGCACCGGAACATCGTGGAGCTGAAGGGGGCGTACGAGGACCGCGACTCGGTCAACCTGGTGATGGAGTACTGCGCAGGTGGGGATCTGTTCGACCGTATCATCGCCAAGGGACATTACAGCGAGAAGGCGGCTGCGGCGCTCCTCAGGGAGATAGTAACGGTTGTTCAGTATTGCCACTCACAAGGGGTGATACACCGGGATCTGAAGCCGGAGAATTTGTTGTTCGGCGACAAGGGAGAGCAGTCTCCGATCAAGGTCTCGAATTTTGAACTCTCTGCCTTCTTCAAGCCAGGTAATTTCTGGGCCTTTTACACTTTCAATGCAAAGAATTATGGTTTCATTCTCTTATTCATGGTTGTTAGTGCTAAACATAGTATTAATAAGTTTCATTAATGAAATATGGAAGTGATGCACATAGAGGTTTTTGCAGTACAGATCCCATGTAATTGGGTCAAATATGAAAAGAAAGGAAACGAGTAAGACATACAAGGAAATTATACAAAGGAAATCACAATAAATTGAGAAAAATGTGCTTGAGGATAACCAGCTCTTAGTTGTTGCTACTCCTTAACAAAATGGCGTGGCTGAGCGCAAACATGGTCTGGACATGGCCCGTCCTATTCACTTTGAGGCATCTCTTCCATTGCCATTTCGGGTTCTTACTGCTGCATATTTTATTCCAATAACTCTATTAAGTTTTTCCTTTTTCCATTTTAACACTCCTATATCACATACTTCTTCGAGGGAGTACAAGACAGGTCTTATGCATCATTATTGAACCTTAGTAATTTATGATGTTCAAATGAAATATGACTGATGCAGGTATAAAATTGTACTTCAAAAGTAAAAAATAGGGAAAATATCCAATTTATAGCAATCATTGCAATTATAATTTGTGCCATTTTTTTAGAACAGGGTGAAGTGTATTCAAAATCTTGTTGACAGTTGAAGACTGAATCATATAATAACAGTATACTATTTACCATCTTTTGAATTTCATTGAGCATCTCTTAGTGGCTATTATCTCACCAATTAGATCAGATTCCTTCCCCTCTGATAACACTATTAGATTTTTCAATTTTCCATTTTTCTACACCTATATTACATACTTCTTTAAGGGACAAGAATGGTCTTATGCATTATGATTGAACCTTAGTAATGTATGATGTTCAAACGTAATATGCCTGATGGAGGTACAGAACTGTACTTCAAAAGTAAAAAATAGAGAATATCCAACATTTTCCAATCTTTGCCATTATTATTCCTGTTATTTTTTTTAGAACAGGGTGAAGTGTATTCAAAATCTTGTTGGCAGTTGAAGACTGAATCATATAATTACAGTAGACAATTTACCATCTTTTGAATCTCATTGAACATCTCTTAGTGGCTGTAATCAGTGTAGAAGGATCTGACCTGTGGGATTATTGCAGGAGATGTATTTGAAGATATTGTTGGTAGTTCATTCTATATAGCTCCTGAAGTGCTGCAGCGAAATTCTGGAGCAGAAGCTGATATTTGGAGTGCCGGAGTGATACTTTACATTCTCCTCAGTGGGGTCCCACCCTTCTGGGCTGGTGGGTGCATATCATCACCAAATGGGAATAGCTTTAATATATTGCAGGAAAAACTCTTTCCTCTCATGCTTCTAAACCATTATTCAGCTTGAGATAGTGTGATTGGCGTACTACTCCTTGACTTTGATTCAATTATATAATTACATTGAATGGTTTTGAATAATTAGACTTTGTATATTTTTCTCTACTTCTGTATACTCAATTTTGTATTGAATATAGTAAAAGAGTTAATGAGCACCAATGTGCATATGGAGGCTGCCTTGGCTCCTAGCTATTTTGTTTGTGTGGCGCTCATAAAACAAGGGGCAGACAGGTTTTTTTTTATAATCCTTCCACTCCTTAAAACATGTGTGCCATTGGATCTCGGTCTGACAGTGTGTGATGCACCAAGGTGCAGATTAACCAAGTCCTAGAAAAAACCCAAGAATATGACACATATAATTGGTTTTTCTTTGGCTGTTTTTGTGGGAGCTTAGAGCTTATGTCCATTCACATAACTCGTGCAGATAAAGAACAAGGCATATCTGAAGCTATTTTAAGTGGGGAAATAGATTTCTCTTCTGATCCATGGCCATCAATTTCAAGCGGTGCCAAAGAACTAATTGAGAAGATGCTACAACAAGATCCAAAAGAGCGAATTACTGCTGCTGAAATTTTGAGTATTCCCTCTGTCCCATATTAATAGTCTACATTTGAAAAAAAAGTGATATTTAAGGAAGCTATTTCAAAATAATTTTTAATCCATTTATTTGCCTGTTTTACTCCATCCACTAATTACTATAAGCTGGGTAGGATGAAATTGGATTATGGGACAAAATGTTTTCTCAAATGAGACTATTAAACTGGGACTGAAGGAGTGCATCCCTATTTCGTAGACAAATTTAAGCATGTATTCAGAAAGAGTATTAAGCATCTTTTGTGAGTTATACAACATTGTATTTCTCCACTTATCTTGGTAAGCTGTTCAGTTTTTTCTGCAATTAGGAGCTGGAATAAGATTAAAGGTGTTACATTTAATTGTATATCGTTATGCATTAATCATAAAGTAGGGAAGTTTCAATTTTCGATTTTATGATATATATGGGCTCATAGTTAAGAACAACATGCAGATCACCCATGGATCCAAGAGGATGGAGAGGCGCCTGACGAACCACTGGACATTGCAGTCTTAACTAGAATGAAGCAGTTCAGGGAAATGAACAAGCTAAAAAAGGTGGCTCTGAAGGTGAGTAAATCTACTAATTTACCTGTTATACTGAATACTGCGACTCTCAAAACCTAACCATGGTCCACGCATTGTCTCAGGTCATAGCAGAGAATCTCTCAGAAAACGAAATTACTAGCCTGAAAGAAATGTTTAAATCAATAGATACTGATGACAGTGGAACAATCACTGTGAAAGAAATGAAAGCTGGTCTTGAAAAACTGGGCACAAAGCTTTCAAAGGCTGAAGTCAGGCAGTTGATTGAATCGGTAAGATTCTTACCCATTCTTTAGATGATTATAGATGCCAATCATACATATGGTCTACTTAAGCTCGTTTTTAGTGAAGGGGGAGTGAGGGGAGCCAAGGATGGGGCTGGAAAGGGGGAGGCAGGCTGGGAAGGGAAGGGGGAGGGGCCAGTGCCGGCGGGAAGTAGGAATAAAGGGGTAAGTAAGAAAAATGGAGGCAGGGCAATTTATTCAAAATGCTTTAATTGAGTGAGGTAAATGGGAGAATATGTGGGGTATTCCTAAGGGCTCGTTTGATAAATCTCAAAAAGTGCTGAATGCTGAAAACTCGTGTCAAGTGCATCAGCCTATTTGATTGGATAGTGATGTTCCTACACCTTATTTTTCTACACCATAGGTCTTACACCACTTTTCACCACTTTTGACTGGACAGGGAAAAATGATTCTCATGTTGTTAGGTAGGACCCGCCTTCCCTATCCAATCAAAGGTGGTGTAAAGCCTATAATGTAGAGAAATAGGGAGTAGGATTGTCATTTTCCAGTTGATTGGGTCTGAAAAAAAAAAGTGTCTTGAGTGTGCATCAGCCAAAGGAGAAATTATCTAGTGGAACCGTTCCACAAGCCACGTGGTATGTATGTCCATTTATTGTTCAACATATTTTAACAATTTCAATATGTCTAAACATGAGGAATTTCAGGGATTGAGTTTAGTTTACATGTCAAATAATGAATGGTCATATGCACAACCATGTGGTAGAATAGTTCCATTAAATACTTTCTCCAGCCAAAGATGGTTTTGGGCCTGTCAGACCCAAAGAATAAGGCTGGCCTGGACTTTTTTAAATTCTGTGGCAGAAGAAATTATTAGTTGTGCATGAGCCATTGACATGTGGTGCAGAACACCGATCACTGCATAGGCCACGAGCTACTGCACGTGCCATGGAGTGATTCGTATTCTGCACCACATGTCCCTGGGTTCATATGCCAGTGTTAAGAATAATCAAATGCATCCTTAGTAGGGAAGTAGGAGATTCATGGGGTGGAAATAGAGGTGTTTTAGGATAGACGTGTTTCTAATAACACGTTTGGAGTTTGTCTCTGACAATAAACCTTGAAGAGGCAAATCAGGTACCATATCCTTGTAAGGCATATGAAAATCGTGCTGGTTGTTCTTTGTTTTTAGTTTTTATGTTGTTTCTGAATGATTGTTTGGCTGTTTCTTTCTGATGCATTGCTATTTCCTTTTTCAGGTTGACGTGGGTAGAAATGGCACTATTGATTATATTGAGTTTATAACTGCCACTATGCATATGAATAGACTGAAAAGAGAGGATCTCTTGTACACTGCTTTTGAACATTTTGACAAAGACAAGAGCGGGTAAATACTCCTATGATCACTCATCACATCCAAAATTGTTTATTGATAATCTAGTATCTCTGCGTTTGTTTTAAAAAGCTAAGTCTACATTATTTATCTTCAATATTTACTCTTTTCAGGTACATCACAATGGAAGAACTGGAGCAGGCCCTTAAGCAGTACAATGTGACCGACGAGAAGTCAATTAAAGAGATCATTGCAGAGGTGGACACAGATAAAGTAAGTCTTACCTTTCTCTCTCTCTCTGCATGAGTGAGAAAGTGTGCGGAAGATACCTCTAAGCATTTCAGCTAAATCTTGTGCTTATTGAGTCTTCAATGTAATGTTCATGGTTTCTCTAAGTAAAATTGGTATAATACTTCGTCTTTTCCTAACAATTTGAGGTTGGCATCATGGATTCGACTCCTCCACTGCTCTAGCCTATTTTATATCATCTCTTTGGTAAGGTTTTCTCTCATGTCCTTATTCACCAATATATCTACCCCATACCCCATTTGACTCTTTACCTACTTAAGAAAGTTTAAAACCCTCTCCTAAATTTCTTCTCATGCAAGGTCCTTCTCGGAAGTGTCTCTACCAACTTCATATCCGTACCCTTCAAGGTCCCGATGCTCCAAGTTGCCACCCTAATCTTACAGTCTTGGACTAACTTCTCTATGCTCAGTTATCTAGGCCGACACAAGAATTGTTCTAAGTTGCTATCCTAATTCTACGCTCCTGGACTAACATCTCTACCTGCAGTCACGAGACATGCTTCTGGAGTCCCATAGTAGATTCCTTGCAGTTTCTCTTTCTCCTCTATTGCCTCCTAACCAGTTGCACTACGATTAAAAACATGCATCGAGATTCCTATTATGCTGCAATTTCCACAAGTAATAGATAGAAACGTATGCAATATATTTCGCGTTGATCATGTCTGTACATTGCAGGATGGGAGAATAAATTATGAGGAGTTTGCTGCAATGATGAGGAAAGGCAATCCAGATGAACAGGCACCGTAAATGGTGTTGTTTTGCAGATGATGGTAATATTAAAAAGATGAACTGCCCTTTGCAATTTTAGCAGTCAATATAGCTTAAAATGTTATTTGGTCCTATGAAGGAGAAATGTGGGAGTTATTGGTGCTTAGTACTTTTCATTCTCTCGTCTTTTTTTTTTCTTCTAAAAATGCTGGTGATGGAAAATAAAGTCTTTTATTTGTACATGCTAATTACAACCATATTTGCGAGCAGTTTTGTTTGATCATCTTACTCCAGCCATCAATTTGAAAGTGACTCTTGTTGTCGTCTCCTCTTTCTGCTGTAATTCAACTTAAGTCAGAATTGATTACCATGATAAGGTTTTAATTAGAAACAAACGGCAACCAGCTTCCCAGGATAAGACAAATTTGCTTGACAGATAGTTGAACCACTAACAAGTTTAAATATAAACCCGTCACTACTAAATACTGGTTGAGAGGCACAATTGGTCAGATTCAATGCTTACAAATTCTTCTTTCTTGGTTAGTATGAGCCATGCAAGCTCGAATTGGCTCGAGGCTATGCTCGAAGCTTGAGCTGAGGTCAAGATTGAACCAGCTAGTCTCGAGATTTGTCTGAGTTTTGACCTTCTTTCATAATGTTTTAAACATAATATTTTTTGTGTTACGATACAATTTATAAATGTAATACTATTTGTATTACAAAACAATCTTATTTTCAATATACTCTCACTGTCCCATATTAATCCCATATTAAGTATCTCATTTAAAAAAAAAAATGTCTCACATTAAGTGTCCTATTCTCAAACTCTTACTAAGTAGAAAGCTTCTACTATGCTTCTACTATAAGTAGGAGGAACATGAGAACATAAGTTAGTTTAAAATTTTATTTTTTTATAGTTGTTCATAAATAAGATATTTAATATGGGACATAGGGAGTAAATTTAGGATTTATAAAACCTAAAAACAATAATTAGATAAATGAGCAGAGAGAAGCTGAGATAGCTCCACCAAGTGAGCTCAAGCTCGAATCAGCTTAAGCATGACAAGAAGCCAAGCTCTCGAGCTTGTTGAAACTCGACTAAACTTGGCTCATTAGCACCTCTACTGGTCATGAACCATTCCTATAGTTTACATCCTGCAAAAGACACAAAGCATGCGAACTAACCTGTAAGGTTTCAAAGTTAAAATAATGTTAATTGGCTTTGATGATGGACAACCAAATTTGCGAAGTGTTACTTTCTTACATATATGCCAAAATGGTTGAATCAGGGGAAAGGAATAAACAAGGAGACTTTATTCTTCTCATGTTGGTTCAAGTACACATTTGCCATCAAATTCTCCAGCGCCTCATAAATTTCACTACAATATGGATGAGTCCTATCTTCTACGCAGAATACATGGACTCTGTTGTTAGCCTCAATCCAACTACAGCCAGGATCCTTCTTCACCAGCATACATCTCAATATCTTTCTCACCTTCGCTACCTCATCCCACTTCCCTAAACCTGCATAAATATTTGACATCAATAAGCAAGTAGATTTTTGTGTCAGATCTAAACTCATGATCCTCCTTGCCACTCTCTCGCCCACTTCTAAATCCATAAAAAACCAACAGGCGCTCAGTAAAACTCCCCAAATCACACTATCTGCTTCGATTGGCATATTAATGACAAACTCCTCTGCATTTCTGAGATGGCCTGATCGACCAAGAAGATCCACTATACATGTATAATGCTCTAAGCTAGCAATTAATCCGTACTTCTTCATTAGCTCAAAATATCTCATCCCTTCATTCACCATGCCTGAACGAGCACAAGCCAATAGAAGACCAACAAAAGTAACTGCATTCGGCCGTATGCCAGTGTCTATCATCTGTCCAAATAGTAGAGTAGCCTCGAGTCCAAGTCCATGGTGAGCATAACCATTGATTAAAGCAGTCCAAGCAGCCACATTAGGTGAAGATATGTTCACAAATGCGGCTTGAGCATCAGCAATGGATCCACATTTTGCATACATATCTACCAGGGATGTCCCAACAAAGTGGTTTGATTCAAATGGAGTTTTAAGAGCATGGGCGTGAAGCACTTTGCCCTCTAAGAGCGCTCCTGCACTTGCACAGCCATGGAACAGAGTGGAGAATGTCGACCTATTACTTTCTATTCCCTCCCGACGCATAGTCACATAGAGCTTGAAGGCTTCCTCAACCTGATTGTTTTGAACATAACCCGAAATGATAGAATTCCAAGTTACAGTGTTCTTCTCCACTTTTGTCTCTTCAAAGAGCTTAAGAGCTTCCCCAAACAGACTGTTTTTACAATATACAGAGATCATGGTATTTGATGATACTATGTTTCTTGTAGGCATTTTCTCAAACAAAAACCTGGAAATTTCAACTTGACCATTCTGCCCATACCCTTTGATCATCAAATTATGTGACACATTATTCCACTCTGTCATACTACTGAAAATCTTCTCGGCGTCTACAATCCTACCCACCGATATAAGCCTATCAATAAGTGAGTTTGATGCATTTAAACACGGCTTAACCAGACCTTCATATAACCTCTTTGCATCTTCAACTTCATTACACCTGCAGTAAAAATCTACCAGCGCACAAGCAAGGGAGCTGTCAATTTCATATCCGACTCTGATCACCAAACAATGAATCATCTTTCCATGATCCAAAGACTCTAGTCTAATACAAGCCCTTAAAACACTGTCGAAAGTAAATTCATTTGGTTCTGCCTCGCCATTGACTCTCATTAGACGAAAAAACTCCAAAGCTTTCGCACATTGTTCTCGGCATGGCGCATAACCAGATATTAAAGTTGTCCAACAGATGACATCACGGGTAGGCATTCGCATGAAAGTATCCAAAGCATTCTCCATCAAATTACATTTGACGTAACCCACAAGCATCAAACTCCACAATAAATCATGCTCATAATGTAACGTCTTAAACACCATGTACGCATCACCAATATCCCCACAGCACGCATAGAAATTTAATAAAGAACTGCCAGTAAGTTCATAGCTCTCGAACCCAGATTTCACAAGTAGGCAATGAATCTGTTTTCCCGACTCAATGGACCTCACCCGAGATAACACACTCAACACAGTTGAAAATGTGCGATCGTTTAATTCAACGTCCCATCCACGCATATTCGAAACTAGGTCCAAGGCTTCTTCGTGCCTTCCCCATTTCGCATAACCAGAAATCATGGTGTTCCAAGAGACGACGGTTCGGTGAGGCATTACATCGAACAGCCTTCGGGCTGCCTCCAAATTGCCCTCCCCCACCTTATTAGTTATGGCAATGTTCCAAGATATAGCACTTGATGAAGGGCTTTGAGACTCGGCAAAAAATTTAGAGTAGAATCTGAGATCTTTCCTGCGGCGATGCTTCCAGTTCCTGAGAAGAGAGGAAGCAACGGTCATTTTTTACTACAAGAAATTTAATTCACCGACCACTCGGCCATGTTGGAGAAAGTATCAAGCAGAACCGTTCTACATGGCGGGCTGTGTCTATTCAGACTTAAACTCAAGCTCATGCCTCAATTTACACACTTTCAAATCAAATACGTATAAATTAATTAAATATATTAATTATTAAGTGGGCGTATCTATCACGTAGTCCGTAGAAAGGTTCTATTAAATAATTTTTCCTATTGTTGGGCGTTGGCGCGGCTGAGGCGGCTATCAGATAAATGGGTATGGGCCGTGCCCGGAAACAGAACAAGCATTCGGGCAATGGCCCAGATTCCGCATAGGCACAGAAATGGTTAGGTGTAATGGGACAAACGCGTGTGTTGTCGAGGCTGCCCCGTGCGACAAGTATTAGATGTGGCAAAAGGTCGGGTTTAAGTTCGGCACGATCACAAACGGACGGGGCCAGGCCGCATTTTAAAGTCCACAACCTACAAAAGACCCAAACCAGGCCCGGGCCCGAAAAAGGCCCATAACAACTCTAAAATGGCTCTTTTGAGCCTTATAATTAAAATACCCCTTAATAGAAATTTTTTTTTTTGTAATTATGTTAAAATTTTAGTCATTTCGTAAGGAAAAATTTCTTTTTAAATAAGAGGGAAGGGGGAGAGGATTTTTCACTCTTCACACTCACTCAATCTCTCAAATTCTTTATATTCTATTTTTAGATAAGTTGTTCATTGATTCTTTTTTTAGTGAGATGAACTGCGTCAAAATGTAGCATCTATTTTATGGGTTATTTCTACATATTTTGCTACATGTCTCCTTTCTATGACAAATATGAAACACTTAAATAGACGATTGAAGAAAAAGTAATCATTGTTGGCACAGAGAGAAATAACTGTCAATTTAAAGAAACAAAGCATGTCAGTCAAAGCAATCTACATCAAAAAAATGAATCTTATGTAAATTTAAAATAAAATTTACTTTTGGACATAGATTGTTTTGACTTGGATTGGTAGTAATTTCTCTTTGTGCCAATAGTGATTACTCATATTTCAGTTGTTTGTTCAAGTATTTCACATTTGCAAAAGGAGACATGTAGTAGAACTAGTAGAAATAACCCATAAAATGGATGTCACGTTTTGACACAATTTGTTTGACTAGAAAAAAAATTAACAAACTACATATATAAAGATAAAACATAAAATCTTAATGACAATTTTTTTTATATTTTTAAATTAATTTTTATTTTTTATCGGGTAGTGAGCCAACCCACATAATAGGCTTGTTGGTCGTGCTAGGTATAATCTTTTATGGTACAGGTCAGGCTAGCATGGCCCAACCCTTATCATGGGCTTGGGTTTGGCCCGAGAATGGCTTGTTGCTACATTTAAACCAACAGCCTATCCACTTCGCTTTGCCTAGCTTTAACCTAACTTTTTGCACATTAACACATAAAAGAGATATAGGAAAAAAAGGCTTTGCCAAAAACCTTTTATGCCTGCAACATGTGCTTGAACATATAAAGAGCAAGGCCCTCTACCTTACTCTCAAACCTAGGGGCCTACCATGTACTCGTACAGACAACACCCTGCAAAATCAGGCCTTGCCCAACTCGCCCACAACTCTTAGCCTTCTCTAGGAGTAATTACAATGAAGTTTGGTTTTAACCAACCTATGTAACACCTAATAATTTTCTAAATTTCATATACTTGGTCATGTAGAAATAAATAAGTTTGACCCTTAGGTTTTCTTTGTATAATAAATTTCTTTATACACGGAGTTTAAATATGAAACTTTAGTACTAAAGAGTAGACATAAATAGCTTCTTAGAGTTATCAAGAACATGTAAATTGAAGCTCAGATGAGGAGCTATGGTAGATGTAATATTAAAGACATTTTGGAGAAAAAAGTGAATCTTACCTTTGGGCATTCTAAGAACAATAAATTATCCTGTGGTTTGAATTTAAGATTGAAACTTTTTGGATATAGAACTAGACAAATATAGCTTCAAAAAACATCTAAGAATGCACAAATCGGAGTTTAGATGAAGGAGTTATGACGGTCCGAAGTTGGACCTGAGTTATCATTAGTAACTGGCCAATGCTTGTCAATCTGACCCTTGGTTATTCTTAATAGTATACTTTTCTTACAGAAGGAGTTTGGATATGAAATTTTGGGTTTATAAATTAGACTGAAATATCTTAGTAAGGTCACTAAGGATGTATTAATCAGAGTTTGTATGAGGAAGTTATGATTGTCTGAAGTTGGATTTTATGTACTATCATAGTTATTGTCGATAGCCTGGTTGATATATCGATAGGTTCCTGATGGATACTAGCAGTTTTGTGGTTTTGGCTAAAAAATTCTCAGTTTTGGCTAAAAAACTACCCAGATTGATAGTTTTAAACCAGAATTTTATCACTTTCCCCTTATAAGTAACATTTGATACCTTTAGACTTCATTTTTCTCGGAAAAACCTCTCCAAATGAAGAGGGAGAAGATCAAAGGCTCTTCAAATCAAAGAAATCAAGGAAGAGAGTAAATTCTACGAAGATTGGTCAATTTCACACGTGACAAAGGATTTTATGTCGTGAAATAGGTTAGGTTGCTAACTTTTTACTATGATTTAACATAGAATATGCATGTATGATTTGAATTATGAAATCATTGGATATAAAAGCATTAAAATATGATTCTTTATAACTTATTGTCATAGTAATGTTGAGTAATCATGATTTTATATAAGATTGCAAACTTGATTCGATGATTTGGGTTTGAAGTGATTGTATGAGATATGTTTTGATAACTTACATGACATGAAAGCATGCAAAGGATAATTTTTGAGATTTTGTCGTGATTATGTTATGATATCATGTTTTTCCCATGTTCAATGATCAATTGATAGTAAGACTCATCATTTGTCATTATGGGAAAGTTATATATGGAAAGGATTATGATATGGAGTGATTTTGGGAACTCAGGACAAATTTTGTTAACCCTAACCATAAGCAAGTATACCGACACGTTGATGAAACTATTAATAAAATAGAGAATATGATGGTATGGGATATTAATATGTATCGACACGTCAGTGTGCTACTAGCTGGTCACCAACAGTGAGGCCAACACGTCAATGAGGATGATTGTCCTTGTCATCCCATTGTTGGTTTTGGTAATTTGTATCAATAAATGTTATATATATTAGGCTATTATTATGAGATATAATAGTGTGATATTGAATGCTTGAAATACAATTGTATGCAATGTTGTGATTGATAATGATGTTTGGGTATATGCGTCATTATATGTGGAAATCCTTGTAATGGATCACACCCCAAGAGTATTGGATAAAGGCACTTGAGGACAAGAGGATCCTTGAATCTAAATAGCTCCTCTAATGAGTCTTGAATCCTTTCTATTTATTCATGTAAATAGAAAGTGTTTGGTATGAAAAAAAATAAAGGTTTTCCAGCTCTTTAAGGTTGAGAGTTATGAAGAACTACTTCCTTGACCTGAGAATTGTATTCAAATGGATAGAATATTAAACAATGACTAGTCCTCTGCAGCACAATAAAGGAAGTTCCGATGATCATGAAAGTTGAGACTTCAACCACTTGGGTTCATGAACCCCTATGGGCCTTAGCTTCATGATGTGGATGGAGAGGGCAGACCTCAAAATACTTGAGGTCCGTGGTGAGTAGTTCATAGACTGGTGAGGCAAGATTATACTCCTAGGCGTAGCTACTATGTCATAGAGAAACTTATGTCTTAAACTTATGGAGCAAGACACTCCTAAGGGAGGTCACATTATGATGTTGAAATCATAAGAAAATATTTGTAAATATTATGTTTGTTCCACTTATGTGTGGTGATGATGATGTTTGCTATTAGATATGCTAGTTGCCAATTTTGTGATGTAGTGTAATCATGTGCATTGTTATTACATAGTACTTATTTAGCTATCACACTGGGTATATTTGTATACTTAGCGTCCGTGTGATGCAGGTTCCTTACAAGGTTAAAGTTACTTTAGGATTTTAGATCTGCAGGAAGGACAAAGTTGCTAGGCCACTTGGCATGTTTATTATCCCTTACTTAAAAAGTAGATAACTGTAGACACATGAGTTCCAATTTGTGCGTATCAAGATATTCAAATATGTATTCGGGCAAGAACCTACATGATTCAAGATATGATTTGACTTAGAATATTATTGTATTATGATTTAGTATTTATATGTTCAAAAAATGGTTGACTCGTACCCAGAGATAATTTGTTGAATGTTTGACAAAAAGTTTTTACAATTTTGTATATGTTGTTTTATTTATAAAATGAGTTTAAAAATCTTGGTGCATGATAACCTATCTACTCCTTATATAGTGTAGAGGGGAAGCCTCTTATAGTTGAAACTCCGTTGTCCCTTTACAAATTTGTCACCCAAGAGACCATGTCCATTAAGACTAGAAAACTTGTGCACAACCTCACCCAAGATATCTATCTGGGGTCCTAGCCCAGCTAAAAGTTAGCATGTGCTTTCCTTCAAGAGTCTTGCCTCCACTTAGCAGCCTTCGGGCCTCCTACTCCAACTCAAACTCCTTATCTTGCGTGCCTCTTGCCTCAGTAAACTCCATCATACATCCATCGCTCACATGGAGTTTAAGTTATGTTAGGAATTGGTAGTCTTGAGCAGTCCACTTGCATGCAACCATTGGGCACCATCGAGTTTCTCACTTACACTAAGCCTTCGTACACACTCTTAGTCGTGCTAGGACACTTGGAAATGAACCGGCAACCAACTAAGCCTTCATTACCATGCACTCAGTCGTCCATCTTGTGCAAAGCCTGTTGCTTGCATGTCCCGGGTGGTTGCTCGCATGAGCCCATGAATCTGGCATTGCATTCAATTCCTACTCTAAGTAGGAGTCTTCCAACGTCCATCTTGTATGCATAGGACTCCACCTATGCAATGGTTCCTAGCCTGCCATCAAGTCCCACTCTAAGTAGAGCTTTCGCGAATTAGTTTGCCAACTCTCTAATGTTGTCGAGCGGATACCTGCCTTGAAGTGTGCTTGCCTTGGCTGTTCGCACACCAAAATTGAGGGGCTATCCCACCCATTTGCCTATGTAGTGGCTAGGTTGCAAGTTTGCTCGTTGGCCAGCCCACCCCAACTTGCAAAATAGTGGATTGGGCCTAAATAGTTCAAGCTGGTTGTAAAAAGCGTCAGACCAAGCCTAAGCATAAAAAACATTTAGGCCAACTAGCCCAACCCAAAATAAGGAAAACAATGCATTTTTGTTAGATAAGTTAGTCCCACATTGTTGAGAACAGAAAAATTCAAAGGTGAAGTTGCCTATTTAAGGGGGGCAAAACATCCCAACCCACATTTGTGCATGCCAGATCATGAATTAGTAACTGCACCCAATCTTAGAAAAAGTCCAATTGTTTCAAACCTCTGAAGGTCTCAACCCAAAAGGCTAAAGGCCCATTAGTGAGACCTTACTCAAAGCTCTAAAGTCTATTTAAAAAAATAATATTAAAAAGCCTAAAAGCCCATGGCTTGACCCAGGCCCCCATATAGGGTCAGGCCAACTTTTGGCTCATGAGGTATTTTTAGGGTTAGGCTTGGGCCTACCCCTAGCCCACCAAGGCTACTATAGCTTTGCATCACCCTCAAAATACATAGTTGCCACATTAACTTTCTTTTCCTCTGGGGTATCATATGGACCAAGTTGAAGTAGTTTTTCGTATCTCATAGGCCCTTGCCAATTTCTTTGGTGCCTCGCTTCTTATAGTACTTCTTTTGCTTGCTCACCTTTGCCTTCTTAGTCACCTATTGGGATGACCCTTCGTCACCATCCCTTGGAGTTATATTGATGACAACCCTCTTTCACGCCAACCTTCTTCATTACATGTTGGAATTGTCACTACATCATCTATAACTTCTTGCATTTTTTGCCTAAAGAAGTATATTATTGTAGCCACATATGTGGCCAATATCGTCATTTTGGATTTCTCCTTGAGCATAACTACCTTCCTATGCCTCGTCCACATGGAGAGCGACCTCTAGAATGGACACATGCTAGTTGAACGCACCTCTACCTTGTGATAACTTGGATGTGTTGTGCAACATCCAACTTATTCATTTTTCTTTGCCTAGATTTCACCCAACTTTCACACACCAACACGAATGAAAGAGATAGGAAAAAGAGGCTCTGCCCTAAAAACTTTTATACCAGGAACCCATGCTTGAAAATGCAAAGAATAAGGCCCTCTACCTTGCTCCCAAACCTAAGGAACCATCCTTCACTTGCATACGACAACACGTATGAAATCAATCCATGCCCAACTCGCCCACAACTCTTGGCCCTCTCTAGAAATGTTTACAATAAAGTTCAGTTGCCCTCTCAACCAGCTTATTCGCCCCTTATATAGCGGTGAGGGTCTAGGGAAGCAAACTACAACTAGGACTTTGGTGGCCCTTGACAAATTCGTCACCCAAGTGGCCCTGCCCGTTACAACTAAAAAAATTGCACAAGGTCCCACCCAAGACATGTATTTTGAGTCCTAGCCCAATTAGGAATCAATATGTACCCTCCTTCAAGAATCCCGCATTCATCCAATAGCCTCCGGGCCTCCTTCTCTGCTCACATGCCTCTTGCCTCAGTAAATTATGTCCTGAGTCCACTTCTCACATGGAGTTTGAGTTCTATTAGGATTTGACCATCTTGAGTAATCTACTCACATGCAACTCCTGCCACTAAGTTTCCCAATCACACTTGGTCATTGCGTACACTCCTCATCATGCCAAGATACTTGCCAACAAACCAATAACCAACCAAGCCTTCATCAACATGCAATCAGCCATTTGTTTCATACAAAGCTTGTTGCCTGAGCATTCGGGTGTGGTTGCCAGCATGTGCCCATGAATTCGGCCTCACATCTGATTTCTACTCCAAGCAGGAGTCTTCTAACATCCACTAGTATGCTTAGAATTTCCCCTATGCTGATGACACCCAGCCCTCCATCAAGTTCCACTCTGAGTAGGACTTCCGTAAATCAGTCCTCCAACTCTCCAACAATGTCGACACACACATCTGGTATAAAGTGTGCTGGCCTTGGCTATCCGCATGCCAAAGCTAAGGGGTTGCCCGACCCATTCTCCTTCCCAATGAGTAAGGATCAAACATTAGACCATTAGGCTGCTATAAAGGCATCAACAACCCATTTTGAAAGGTAGCAAGTTACTTGGTTGTTGATGATGGAGTGGTTGAAGTTGGACTTGTGTTTGGGATTTGGTGCCAATTGACCATGGTCCCATAAAGGTTGGAAATTTTGGAACCAATTTTTTTTATATCAAGTCAAATCTAAGGGATCATGATACAAATACTTCAAGTCACTTGTTGCTTAATTGCTTTTAATTATTTCAAGTTAGTGAGCAGCCATGAATCGTAATCCTATTTCTCTCACTAATTTGTCTTGTTAGTAAAAGGGCCTAACGGACTTGATCTTAGGTGATCTCTTTTTTATTTAATAACCCCATGTCCCATGTTAATATCTCTATTTAGAAATAGTCCTATTTGTATGAGTTCGAACTCACACATGTCAATGTGAGACCTGAGATCATGGGTCACCAAACTTTGAACTAATGACGCACATAACTCAGGAATTAGCACATAACTCAGGGAGTAGGTAGGTTTGAATCATTGCCCACCCCTTGAGCCGTTAGATTGAGATTTGATGGCTCAAGATGCCTGAGCTCATGCAGGTCTACTTGAGCGCAAGTACATACTAACTTTTTCCTTTTGAAAAATAGCACTCCCTTTGTCCCACATTAATAGTTCCATTTGGTTTTTCAAAATGCACTAATTTTAGTTCATTTTAAAAATCCAAATAGAGCTATTAATGTGGTACAAAGGGAGTATTTTTATTACATGGTAGGACCTGCAACTAGGAGAATAAAAAATAAGGTTCTAAGATGCTTTTTTAAGTGCCAAGCCACTTAAATTGATCTATATGCACACTCCAATGGGATTTGACCCTAGAGTTCAATGGTGAACCTCCCAAAGCCAAAGCTTGGATGAGCTATAATTCATTAATGGATCTTTCCCTTATTTGAGCAAGAGATTATGCATAGCAACCAATGAAGTTGTTTATTCTGCCACCAAAAGCCATCATGCATGGTTGTCATCTCATAGTAGTCGAGGTTAGAGCTCCTCCTTCCCTGTCACATTGATGCTGAAGAGCCCCTTGTAAGCTAGCTTCTAGCGAATGGGAGATTGATTGGATAGGAAGAGGAATTGAGACAGGGGAAAGAGATGTTTAAGATGGAAGAATAAAGATGACGATCAAGCGTCGACAACGAGGAATACATTGTTTGTTATTTGGAGTGGGGAAAAGGGTAGAAAATGCCACTATCTATGCACCTCATTTTCTTAATGACACAACCTCTCACCATCAGGTACCGCGTAAGTCCCAAAATTTTATTACATAATTATTGAATTAAAAAATCAAGAATTTTTGGAGTTGCAAAATCCCTCAAAATGTTTACAACATGTCGACAACATGTTGATGAACCATAAGTGAGTTATCGACATGTCACCTATGTGTTGACAATGAGGAAATAGTTTATCCATGTAGAGAAAATACGTGGGCAATTGGATGATTACAAGAAAATTGTGATTTCTACTCTTTAAAACCCAACTTTATATATGTATGGAGGCATTCTTCCATTTAGAAACTCTCTACAAATTAGAAGAGGAGAAATCTAGGGTTTGGAGAGCTTTTAGAGGAAGATTTGCAATTGAGATGTTTGCCACCTACAGATGTGTGCCACCTACGGTGGATTAGATCAGATGTCGTAGATCACCCTAGTAATGTATGTGAGGAAGATTATCATAGGAATTCTTGCCCAAGAAGGTAGCCTATCCTCAACTTAATAATTAGTTGATGATGATTCATAATTTTGTGATAATCAACAAAATATAATTTTAAAGTTATGTAATTCCTATTATGTAGTATATCCTTAATATTGGATGGTATAGGGGTTGTCCAAGTATTCCCTCTATCCCACATTAATTTTAAGCATCCTAGTGGGCAGGTGTTTTGCCTTATCAATTTTATAAGGTTGTTGTACGGGTGGATAAGAGAAAAGACTTTAAAGCCTTGCCTTTAGGAGTAAGTTTAGTACTTTTTTCCAATTGAATTGTAAGCATGTGAGTGTCAATTTATTTATGATTAATGATTGTCTTTGTAGTTGCAAGACAAATACTCAATGAACTACTTGTCTCTAAGTAATTTAAAGATGATATTATTATTTAGTACTCCCTCCATCCCACATTAATATCTCCATTTGTTTTTTTAATGAACCAAATTTTAATAGCTCCATTTGGTAAATGAACTAAATTGAAAAAACAAATGGAGCTATTAATATAGGACAAAGTGCATATACATTTTGGCACATGAAGGGTTTGTTAAATTTTCTACTCTTTCCCAAAAAGGTTTTATTGTCAAATATAACATGTTTTGAAATAAAAATCCATTGTTTGTATTTTTTGTTGCATGGTCTACCATAAAAGAGATTTATAAAATCATGGGGTAGTTTGAGTATGGAATTTGGTTAGGATCCTATCGATTCCGCTCTAATTTTGGTAGGAATTACCAGAATCTTAGGTGGGTACAAAAGGTGAGCAAAATTTAAATTTTCGCTTGAAAGTTTATTTCAAGCCGTTTTTTAACCGGAATCACCAAATCACATTGCAAAGTGACTGTTGATTTTGGCTCTCAACCCTCCATCTTGGAATTAAATATTTTATTAATTTTCAATTATTACCTTCATGTCCATTTGAGACTAAAAAAATGTCCCATATAGGTGGAGCCCATTTTAAAAGTTTAAAATTACCTACCCTTGTGGGACCTTATTTGATAGGGCTCCTCAATATGAGCGTAATAATATCAAGAACATGCATATCCCAATTTGAGAGAAAGAGTTATGTTAATTTTAAATTTTAAAAATAGGTTTGATAAAATATCGAATTTATTATAATTTTATATTACCAACCTCAATTCTCATTTGGTGGTAAATTAATAAAATTAATTCAAAAAAAATCTACTTCCTTTTTAAAAAAAATTACACCCAAATATCCTGACATTTGGATATGGAATTTCTATAAAATTTCATTGATTCTGTCCCAATTCCAGCCCAAATTATCAGAATCATGTTTATATGTAGAAGGTTGGTGGAATTAAAATTTTTGCCAGTAAGTTGATTCCAAGCCATTTTGACTAGGAATCAGATGGAATCGCCGAATCACCTTATGATGTGATTTTGTCGATTCTGACTCTCATCCTTATTTCGAATTTATAGATTCCATTATTTTTCAACAGTTACCTCCTATATCAATTTGAGCTTCGAGAAGCATGTCATATAGATAGGGCCCACTTTAAAGGTTCAAATTTACCTACCCTTATAAGATCTTGTTTGATAGGGCTCGAATTTAATGGCCTAATAGTACTAAGAACATGCATATCCGAGTTTGAGAGAGCGGGAGTGAGTTATATTAATTTAAAATTCTAAAATTGGGTTTGACGCAATATCCTAATTTATTCTAAAAAATTTCATTATCAACCATAATTCACATTTAGCGGTAAATTTTTGGAATTAAATTCAAATTCTAAAAAATCCCACTTCCATTTCTAAAAAATCTAGGCTATTTGGATGTTGGATTTTTTAGAAACAAAAGTTAAATTTTTTAGAATTAATTCCAAAAATTTACTGTCGTATGTGAATTATGGTGGTAATAAAAAATTTTAGAATAAATTTAGATGTCACGTCAAATTCAAGTTTAAAACTTTAAACTAATATAACTCTCTCTCCCGAACTTCGATATGTACGTTCGTAGTACTACTACATTCCTAAATTCGAGCTGTATCAAATAAGATCCCACAAGGGTAAGTAATTTTGAACTTTTAAAGTATGCCCCACCTATATGACATGTTTCTCGAGGTTAAAATCAATATAAGAGGTAACCATTGAAAAATAACAAAATTTATATTTTAAAATGGGGGCTGGGAGTTGGAATCGATGAAATCACCTTATGAGGTTATTCAGTGATTTTAGCCGATTCATGCTCAAAACGGCTTAGAATTAATTTCTGGACAAATTTTTTAATTCTATCCACCTTCTACACACAAATATAATTTTAATAATTTATAGCAAAATGAGGGTAGAATTGATGGAATATTAGACAAACAGTAGTGTGAATTCAATAGTAAACTTTTACGGTGGGAGTGGCATTGAAAATGAATGAGAGGTTGAAATGAAGCCTTCGAAAGCAAACCGAAGGAGTATGTAAAGACTTTTGTTGATGAAAAGAACAAGGTATGGGCATTGTTGATGGGTTTAACAAGTGTCTTTAGACTTATTGGCATGTATCGTCGAAAACCCAATAAGAATTCGATAGGTCCCTAGACATGTCAGGGAGCCTGCTGGGAGTATTCTTTCTGGTGAATATGAAGAAATGAAAGAAAAATTATGGGAAACACCTCTTAGAGTATTCCTGATGAAGACAAAGGGTGATTGAAATGACAAGAAAAAGAAATTATGGGAGGTTCGACAAGTTATTCGACATGTCAACAATGAACTGCGATGAAAATCTTGGGGCCAAATAGTGTCTTCATTTGAAGATGAAGGTTAAAATGCTTATTACGAAGGATAATGGGTCTGAATGAAAATATTACGGAAGTAACCTTAGTTAATGAATCGACCAAAATAGTTGATATAGAATAGGGAAGATGAATGTCCTAATGAAGGAACTTGCGTCACGAATAAAAATGCATACTGATGCAGAAATGAGAAAACTGAGTCAGAACACATTGCCTTGATCTACCATGATAGAATTAGGGATTTTGGAGAAAAAAAGAACTCTCATTAATGAATAAAAAAGAAGAGAATGCAAAAGAAAAAAAAGGAGTCGACTAGGCTCTAATAGGTTCAAGTCGGACAATCAAAAGACTAATATGCCTTCACTTAAGTAGGGGCTGATTAATAAAAAAATAATATTATAATGCTATGACTAAACTACTTTCTATGAATAAAATATACAATACTAAACACTTAAGACAAAAAAAAGGAGCAAATACCCCTCTAACAAAATCCACCATATGAATACAAATATTAGGCGTGGAAAAATAATGAAACGCAAAAATTGGCAACTTAACTGAAAAAAGTGATGACATTGAAAGAAAATGGTAGGGGGCGAATCAACAACGGTGAAATCTCTAACATAGTTTTCTCTTTTGAGTATTTTCAGCCATGGTTAACATTAGCTGGTTGTACACTTGAACTTGTGTACAAATTAATTTTGCACCAAATAAACCAACTAATTTCAGCCAAATGATTTCAAGAAAACTTTTCTCCTACTACAGGCAGCACAATAAATTATGGACATGTAATCAACGACAACAAACCATTCATCGTCCACAAAGTCAGAGAGAACTTTTCAAGCGATTGCCAGCTAAGAGGTCTGTTCTTAGGTGAATGAAAGGGAAATATAGGAAAGCAAGAAATACAAAGAGGCTAAGGTATTTCTGTCTCTCGTGTACTAGATGTTAGAATCAGGTTCCGACTTGCCTTGAAAATTATTCTAAGAAATGTGCGAAGTTGCCATCACTCTTGCCTAATATGTAATTAATACCCATGTACTAAAATATTGAGAGCTGAGTCATTTACCCATGCAATTGTGTAATTAACAATCTGCATTGCATTTACTCATGCACACAAATCGTAGAACTATTTGAGAATTGTTTAGTATTCCATAATTGCCAAGAATCAGTTTAACGAATTAGACAAATTACACAAGCTGAAAAAATTTAAAGTTCTGAATAAATAATTACAAAACCAAGCTTTTCTCAAAGCACACTTAAGGACTGTAAATAACCATAATAAGCAACCCAAAATGAAGTATCATGTGTGAATATAGACTTAAACCACGGTGGAGTCGGTGATTATAAAAGATCAAAAAAATAATCTAGGCCTTGGCCGATTTCCCAAATGGATATACCACATCTCCATGTGTGAGCCTCATCTAGACGTCTGGAGATAGACATTAAGGATGGGTAGAAAACAGCATGCTGAACATTATTAGCTGTGTACATGACAAAGTGCTCGCCTATGTCATCATTCCACTGTAAAGTCGGTCTATGCTCCTCCAGCAATGTCAGATACTCCCGACCTGTGATAGCTGTACCACCTAAACCTGCTGGAGTAGAAGCACTTCTCATTGCTAATTTGCATTTGCACCAACCAAAACAAGATAGTTATCATATACAAGTCCATGAGTTTGAACTTTATAGTTACCACTTATGCGTTACTTAAAAACTTAAAACCAACTGTAAAAGCTTGTCGAAATAGAAGTCTTATATTAGGTTTTTCTGACATATGTTATCGACACATCCTCACAAAATAGATTAGATCCCTCTTAAGTCCTGAGATGATTCCATTTACATACACCTGAGTTAATCACTTTCAAATAAGAGTTCAAGATAGTTTAAAGGATCACAGATAGGAATAGAGAACGAATATCTTGTTTGATCTAGATGATAGCCATACTATCCACTTAAATAATAGTCTCCGAACACTCCCTAAAAGAAAGCAAAGGCATTAGTTTTTCTTTCTCGTATGGAATCAGATATAACAATCCCGATTTTGGCAGAAACACACCAAAAATTTTCCAAATTGTTTCCCAAGGTACCCCAAGACATTGAAACACTCTTGTAAAATTTACAGTTCAGGTTTGAGGGGACTGGAATGAACAATCTTGGCGTGCAGCCCCTTGCTCTTAACAGCTGTACTAATTGGTTGACAAGCGCTTGTATCTTAACACAATAATTGTACTGAAGACCATTCCAGCTATGTTTCTTGCCTCAGCTTTTGGTTTTCCTCTACCTATTATTTCCCGTGTGCGTAATTATTGTTGTCACCATGCAAAATGAGGGCTCCACTAGAACCTTTTTGCATAGCTCAATCAATTTATATATTTCTTTTAAAAAAGACACAAGCATGTTTGCGAATTTAATAAAATAAAAGGCCACAGGGACATAGTTCAAGACCAAATAACGTAAAGATACCTTTTGCAAGCACATAATCATTGCCATAAAAATTGATGCCAAGGAAGATCTTATGTGCAAACTTTCCAGGATTACCATTGGAAGCACCAAGAATCATTTGCATGGTGGACCTTATCCAACCCAAAGGAGCATTTGGTCCAGGATGATGCAGGTCCGAGAAGTCATAAGTCATAAGAGAATAACCATCTACGTCATCATTCAAACTATTAAAGTCTTTAGATCCAAAATCATAATTGCTGAGACTATCAGAACGAGGTGCAGGGATAACATAAATCAACTGTAGATGCATATCAGAATTCTCTCTTGAGCTTGCAGAATGTAGAGTCTGACCTAATTGTTTGATGAATTGCAAGGCCTACAAATTTGCCAGAACATAACTGATTAACGAAATATATTACATGCAAAGATCTTCCAAAGTTGTTGATTAAAACATCACTGTACCTTGTATTGCATCATAACAGAGCATCACATACTGGTAAACAAAGTAATAGAGCTTCATGATTGCATAGAGGGTATTATACTGTATGAAAATCTACAGAACATTATCAAAGTTCATTGATTTACCATACTGCGAACATCTTTATCATGCAAGACACCATAAGCTGCCCACCTCGACCACGACTCTAGCACTATGCCATCATATCCCATCTCCCTTTAACAAGAAGAAAAGAATGTTTACACAGCGAGAAGAAAGAGTAATAGAATAAGGCCAAATAGTTCAGACAAGTAAATAAAACCAAAACCTACCTGCATTCTGTTACTATAAGTTCAATTGCCTTCTCTTGTTGACTCTTTCTTCCAAGCATCTCATTGGGAAGTGCTTCCAAAACAACTCGAGGTAACAACTGTTAATGAAATAACCATCAGATGGGTATCCATAGAAAATCAAATAAAAAATAATAAAAAATCAATCTTTGGTGTTTTGTTAATCAATTACATAAACAATAGGTAGCAATCCATTTTTTATTGTTAATAGTCCTCTTGCACCTACAGAAAAGAAAATTGGAAGAAGAAGAGTCCATAAAAAACAAGCAGCTTTCTATAGCAGCTAATTTTGCCTCAACAGTAAAGGAGCATGAGGCATTCCCAGACACCACCTGGTTCAACTCCCTGCTGTGGCAGGATTTCAACCCAACTTCTCTAGTGTCCCTACTAACCACTATCCATTTTATACCATTCCAAAAAACAGCTAACTTTAGTAGCATAAAACACCCACTTTTCACATATTCATGCATGCATATGCCCACAAAATTATAGGTCTTAACACAGCAAAATAACAGAAAATATTAAAATAATTCAGATATTAAGTTTCTTGTGACATACTCTGTCCGTCCCATATTAATATGTCCATTTGGAAAAAAAAGGTTGTTGCATATCAATAGCTCCATTTGGCTCAATTTAAGTAGTTGGATACTAAAAAAGCATTTTAGAAGCTATTTTCCATTCTCCTAGTTGTGGGTGGGTCTCACCACTCGATAAAAATCACCATTATACCAAATGGAGCTATTAATATGGACAGAGGGAGCATTACATCCATGTAAAGGAACTAGCACTTTCACTAGAACTGGTGTGTATATGCTTCGTCACCTCCTTGTTTCATATTACTTATTTTCTTTGAAACTTGAGTCAGAGTAGCTGATTGGCACGCATAAAATGAAAAAGTCAGAGGCTTACAAGCAAAAGTGTAGCTTCTCAAACCAATGAAGTTATCCATCAAATTAATAGCTCCATTTGGTAAAAAAGTTTGTTGCATATCAATAACTCCATTTGGCTCAATTTAAGTGGTTGGATACTTAAAAAAGCATTTCATGGGCAATTTTTTATTCTCATAGTAGTGGGTCTCACCATTAGAGAAAAATCACTATTTTTCCAAATGGAGCTAATAATATGGGACAAAGGGAGTATTATACAACCATGTAAAGGAACTAGTAGCTCGCTTCATCACTTCCTTTTTGTTTCCTTTTACTTTTTTTTATGAAACTTGAGTCCGAGTAGCTGATTGGCAAGCGTAAAATGAAAAAGCCAGAGGCTTACTAGCAAAAGTGTAGCTTCTCAAACCAATGAAGTTATCCATCAAATTAGAAGGCTTCTGCAAAATATATGTTCTTAAAATGTAAACACTGATACAAAGATGTGATCACATAAAATAGTATACAATCAATTGATCTGCAGATATCTTACCAATGAATTTCCATTAATTCTCAACTCAGATATCCACTCCAAGTCAGCATTATGACGTCCCTCTAAGAATAACTTGGAGCCTTCGCTGATATATATAAATCTATCTTTAGAATCCATAAATACAAAGTGCAATAAAATAAACATATGTTAATTTGTCCGCGCATACCTCTTCAGGTCATACCAAACAGGTGACAGATGAGTGAACTTTGATGAAAACTGCTTTGCCATTTCATAACCTCTAGAATTCCTACAAAGAAAGAAGCCTGGAGCACATGAGGTACTGGATGGAAAAAGAAAAGCACATGTTGAGAAATCATTATAAAATAGGGAAAGGTACAATCTCCATCTGCTCATTAATAGCCAATGATATTCAGCCAAGCTCTTCTAATTTTTTTTAGAAAAAAGGGATGTCGAGAGTCTTTTGGGCCTGACTAGAAGCGACGGGGCAACTGGCCTCTTAGAGGATCATATCTCACCGCCAATCCCCGTTAAGTATAACAGCATCCACACATCACATGCACCATACTGTGGATGCCCAACAGAGTGGGGGTTCAAAATCAAGACCTCTGCTTTGTGAGGTGTGATCCTGGCCATCCCACCAACATAAAGCTTTGAGTAAGTAAAGCTCTATTTCTTCTATTACTACTTCGCATTCAATCCCATAACGTTATACATTCATTATCTCGTTAAAAGCTTATAAAGATTTACTAGAGAACTGATTATCTTAATCTCTAAACTTTAGTGTACACTTTGAAGATTACTTTTTGGGCATTTTAGACATGACTAATTTTTTAAGGTATTTTATACAGAGGCAAAAAAGAAAAGTAGGACTTGCAGAGCTCAGAATAAATAAAAAGGTAAATTGCACTTACACCCAATGACCTTTGACAAAATTGCACTTACATCCCTTGAGTTCCAAAAACCGCACATAGATCCCCTGATGTTAACAAATTCGTTTATAAAATTTAATAATTACTAAAACACCCCTATACCCTAATCCACACCCACCTTTTGTCCTCCACCCTATTCATTTTCCACATCCTTTGATTTCCACCCAATGGATGGACCCCATCTTCCACTCATCACCCCACGGCGATTCCCATTGGCTGCAACCCCTCTATGTCAAAGGTTGGGAGAGTTAAGTGAATAAAGATATTTTTGTCATTGAAAAAATAACTATTAATAATTTTGTTAATGGTAGGAGCTATGATCAATTTTGAAATGTCAGGAGGTGAAAGTGTAATTTTGCCATTTTGCCAAAGGTCAGGAGGCATAAACACAATTTACACTAAACAAAATACATGAAACTAAACTCAAGTATAAGATGGTACTGTTCCATATATGAAGGACTAAATCTGATCAAATTGCATTAATGGACAAGTTACATGTCCCTATAAAGCTAACATTCTTGAAATCAAGAGTGGCCACTTTTTAAATCTTACGCTAGGGAAGATTTCCTCCTCACTATTCAATTGCTCACTACCCATATAGCATATAGACATCTCAACTGCCTATTTTCTCCGCTTGACTGAAGCTCAATTAGCTGAAATCTAGCATTCTTTAACCGGTTTGTCTTCTCTTCTAATTAAGTACCAATTGATCTCAAGCAACCAAAAAAAAAGGTTTAAAAGCTAAATTCAACTACCATGCGCATTCAATATTCATCTTCAACAAAAATAACAAAATAGAGAAAACAATGCTGTTACAAATGAAAATGAAAAATGCATTAAAATAAAAAAGTAAGAAAATAATGTCTTGGAGAATAGAGAACGGAGAATATGCATACCAAGGAGTGACATACGCCAGTACAGGGCGCTGGAAGTGCCGGAGAGTCCGGTTAACCGAAATCCTGTTGCTTTCCTGATTCCCGTCCAAATTTAGTAACAAAAGTTAAGAAAAAAGAGGATAAAAGATACAAACTTGGAAGTAATGAAGTTCAACTGAAGTACAGATAAAAAGCAAACAAAACTTTAAATAAAAAGAAAACGAAGCTACTCACGGCGAGAATTTCCCTAAAACTCGCATCCGGCTTGACGAGACCTCTCCCATACACTGAAAGGAGGGCGGCCGGAGAAGCGGATTGGAAATAGCGATACACAAGGAAGGTCACGACGGGGAGGAAAAGCGCGACCAAGAAGAAATGGAGTGGGAGGCGGGAAGCGTCGCCGCCCGCCACCTCCGGCCGGTCGGACTTATCGGCTTGTCTGGTCTGGCTGGTGGCCGATGGTCTCCGGTCTCGCCTCTTTGCCATCAGGGCTTTGCTCCGGTCAGCACGTGGGTGTTCAAGCGTAGCGGGACAACTCGCTAGATTTCCAGCTCTCGCGGTTCAGCCCGTTCATTTGGCGGTTCAAACGCTTTTAACCCAAAATCTACCATCAGACTAACCCCAATAGGCAATGTGTATTTTATCTTTTAAGATTTTTTTTTTTTGAAAAAATTCTACATTCCGTCATCAATTTCTTAAATAAGTTTTCAATCAAATAATATTTATAATAAATTTTATATTTATACATAACGACACAAATATATATGCTACCTACGTATCTTTTCACTAATACCTAAATTGTTCTTATCTTTTCATCTTTTCCTCCTCTATTATGTGTTCAATTTTACTCTCTTTTTTCCCCACCGGCAGCATTGTTTTTTGTCTCTAATGAGGAGAAACCGATTCAGCGATGGCACCCGACAGTTGCCATTGTCGAAAAATAAAAGCGCTAGTTTCAGTCTCTATCACAGCAGGTGGAGTCGGCAATGTACCTGAAGAAGGAAGACATGGAGGGAGTCCTAGATGAGGTGGACGAGCTTAGGCAATAGACCCTTAGGAGAATGTGGAGACTTTGAACCCAACCTGGGTCATCCAATTCCTGATCGCTATTGCGGAGCTCCACCTCTAGATCTAAGAGTGGGGAAAGGATCGAGATGCATCACAGGAACACCAACACCCCATTGAATGAGGTCATCCAATCCAACTTCACATATCACAAAAAAAAATTTGTTGTTTTTTTGTGAGACTCACAAATAAATTTGTTCTTTTTTATTTTTTGCTAGATTCACTAACTTTGAGTAATCTTCCTTGAGTTACTGATGTGGTGGTGTGCTCCCCATCCTTATGATGGCTACATATGTTACCTTACTCAAACCCTCACTGACAGTTATCTCTTTAATCTCAATCTAGCCACAGTCCAGCCACAATTTTTCTCTAAAGTTTTCTTTTATTCTACAATTTAATTTTACTAGTTTAGTGTTAATAGTTTCCTTGCATTACCAAAGAATTATTGTAGTCCAAGGTACATAAGGCATCTTCTAGTGGAAGTGTTTTTACAAAAGCAAGCCTCCTATTGTTATTAAAAAATATTTCAACTTTCACCAAAGACTTAGGTATGATTGCTTGATACCCTTTTTGTATGAACTAAAGATGGATTTATTATAGAAACTGTTGGCAACTGTTGAACTTGTTATCTCTATTTGCTTGAATTGTCATCAAGGCTAGAGTATCTCTTTGAATGAATTAGTGGATTTACACTCACATGATAAAATTACTTTCATGGTTTTGTAAAAAGATAAAAAAAATTCTAATATAATTTATAAATTGTATTTTCTTATTTGTAGGTCAATGGATTATTTTCTTCTTTTCTGTTGCAATTATGACAAGCGTAATGTTGCAATACAACTTCTACATTCTGCCACCTATAAGGACTTTATTCAATTGATTTGCAATAGTTGGAGACAATTAAATGTTGAATCTCTTACTTTATCTTTCTCCTTTCTTGATCATTTGGATTATATATTTGAGAATGATAATGATTTGCAAAATTGCTTCTTCCTTTCTTCTAAATTGACAAAAAAAAAAGTTTATGTATATATTATTGATACTTCAAAAATTCTTCTTCGCCATGGTGAGAGCATTGCACAGGGTGTTAATTTGTTATCTACTAGTATGCAAAGTAGTAATGACACGATATTTTTTTAATAGATTATTGATGAAGAGCCTGATTTGATTTCTATTATTTCCTCAAATAAAAGTAAATCAGTTTTGACTAAGAAGTGGTGTGATGAAATTAAATATGTTGGACAAATGTTCGAATGAGGTGTTCAAGATTTTAGGCATTCTCTATGTCATTATGTTGTTGAAGTTAGTTTTGAATTTAAGTATGACTATAATGGTCCTAATAGGGTTACGGTTGAATGTAAATATAAGGATGTTAATGGCTATTAGTGGTATATTCATGATACAAAAGATTGTGTAAATGACTTTTTCTACATACGTGTTTTGAAGAATGTTTAGACTTGTAGTATGATTATGCGTAAGAAGAAGAATTCGAGAATGTCTACTAATGTTGTGTTTAAAGAATTATTGGATCAAGTTAAGAGTAACCCTCTTATTCGCCTAATTGATGTGGTGAAGTTTTTGACACAAATTATGGAATTAATATTTCTTATCAACTCGCATTTAGGAGTGTTCACAAAGCTTGAAGTGAGTTATTTGGAGATAATTCTAAATCTTATGAACAACTTTCTCAATATATTGAATTAACAATAAAGAGTAATCCTAGTAGTCACGTGTCATTAAAGGTTGACAGTGAAAGTAATTATTTTAAAAGGGTGTTCATTTCATTTTATGTATGTATACGTGGATTTCAATATTATTGTCCTATTTTGTATTTAGATGGAATTCATTTGAAAAGTTATTATAAAGGAATGATGTTGGCAGCTACTGGGAAAAATGAGAATCAAGGTAAAATATTTACAATCTTTCCAACTATACTATATGTTGGTTTGATTTTTAATTATGTTTTTAGTAGTTTAGTAGCTTGTTAGAATTGTAGGAGTCAAAATGTTTGTCAAGTGTTCTAGATGCCTCTGTTAGTCTTTATTTGCTCTATGCTTGTAATTAATTGAAGAAGTTTATTTGACCTTGGAAGTTGTTCAAATATTTGTTTATAAAAGTTTTATTATGTTAAAAGTGGACTGTTATTAAGCCACTTAATGTGAAATGTACTAAGGGTTTACTACATAGAGTGTTTTCTGAATCTGTTTATGTGCCTACTGATATATTGAGTGTTTAATGTTGAGCAATCCTTGTGATTGTGGGCTAAAACTAGATATATGCTCGAAATATGTAGCATGCCTTGTTGATGTAAAAGGGAACCTGCTAAGTGAAATGTTTTATGATAGTAGATTTGAATTAGTTGTGTAATGGAAAGGACTTGCTCTTGCTTATGTTGCATTCTTGTTGTTTTAATAGTCTCATTTTCTTCTTTTTTTCATGTACATTTCTTCTTGCTTTTGCTGTTGTTGATGCTGAGACTAAGGATAATTAAGAATAGTTTTTATTTCAATTGAAGTTAATTTTGGATCTTGCACGTGAGTTTACAATTATATTAGACCATAACAATTACCTTATTTCTGCCTTACCCAAGGTTTTTCCTTATTTTCATCATTCATTATGTTTATTATCTAAAGAACAATTTAAAAGACAAGTTGACGGATGACCAAAGAAATTCTGTGAAAAGATGATAAAATTGTTCATGGAGTATGTATATGCTGCAAAACCATCACGTTTTAATAGGTTGTTGGATGATTTGAAAAAAGAGGGTAGACAACAAGTCAAAGATTTCTTGGATGATTTGCTAAATGGCAATTGGACAAATGCTTATTTTAAAGGTAAACATTATAGTGAGATATTTTTTAATATTACAGAGAGTTTTAATGGATGGATTGCAAAAGAAAAACATTTTCTTATTACTCAAATGATCGATGAAATAAGGAAAAAATGATGAACATGATGCATGATCGTAGGATGGAAGAAAGGAGATTGATTGGTTTTCTCAGTCCAGAAATTGAGAAAAGGTTGAATGAAGATATCAAATATGGATACGTTTGGAGCTTATCATGTTCTAGTGAGGTTGTTTATGAAGGAATATCTCCTTATCCTTTTACAGTTTTTATTAACAGCCATTGTTGTTCTTGTCATCAGTGGCAGATATATGGTTTCCCTTGTGTACATGCTTTAGTAGCATTGATGGTGAGTGATAAGGACATTCATTCTTACTTTGAATAATATTTTACAAAAGAGTGGTTTCAAAAGTCTTACATGATGACAGTCAACTATGTTTCTGCTATTGAAAGTGAGGTGCAAACTACAAATAAAGTTTCTATATTACCTCTACTATCTAAGAGACCACCTGGGAGGCCAAAGAAAAAGCGAATGCATTCTCATAGCGAGCATATACTAAGGAAGATGATATATGAAAGATGTGGAAAAGTTGGTCATCATAACAAAAAAAAGTTGTAAAGAACCAATTTAAATACATTGATTCAAATTTTTTATTGAATTTTATATTTACATTTGACTTGTATTCTTTTTATCTTCTTTTGTATTAGTCCAAACTGATTAATGATTGTCAACACATACATAGCTTTTATAATATTTCTTTTGATTAATAATGAATTCTTTAAAAATTTAATTTTAGAAGTTATTATATCAGGTGAAGAAATTTGAAAATTTTAAGAACACATTTTTGTCTTCATTTTTCTGCCACAACATTATCTGTTGTTCCATGAAAATATGTTATTAATTTTTTAAAATTCTATAATAGTTAATTTGGTTAATGCTTTAAACTTTTATGATCATTTAGCCAATAGAATTCAATTAGAGTTTAAAATTTTTGTCATTGTACGAGTTTTTTTTGTCTTTTTCTGCCACAACACTATCATGTTGTCCCATGAAAATATGTTATTAAATTTTTAAAATTCTAAAATAATTAATGTAGTTAATGCCTTATACTTTTATGATAATTTAGATAATAGAATTCAATTAGAGTTTAAAAATTTTATCCTCTCCAAGTGATTTCGGCTTCAATGTCAATGGAATTTACAAAAGTCATAAAATTGTTACATAACAGAATCCATATCACAATTAGTGCTTCTCATAAGCTCTAATAAAGAGAACAAATTTCTACCTACTTCATAGTGCATACAATCATGATACAATCTCAACAGTCATGATATTTGGAGTAACAATGAATATTAAGAACAATTATGATACAATCTCAATAGTGGAATTTTAAAAAATAATCAAGAAAATTTTATAGATGATCTTAAGTATATAGGTCCATCAAACCAAGTATTCAGTTAAAAGTAGATGAAATAAAATGAGCTTGGCTCATTTATTTTGAAATAAACTGATCTTAAGTATGGTTTGCATGAGGATTATGTTTTGATTATCCAAGATTATATTTTGATGCTAATGTGAACTTTATATTTTCAAAACCCTTACTAAGCTAAGCTCACCCATCTTTTGTGTGTTTTGTTTTAGGGTTGTATGGTTGTGTTATGAAGGCTCTCAAGATGATCTATTTATGAGCATGGAGGTGATGAATAGATGTATAGAGTGTGAGATAGTTCTCATGTGATGTGATAGACATATGTTAGATCTTTTTTTCTTTACATATATGTTATGGATAACCTTGTTTAATGGCTTAAACTTGTTGTTGTCATTTAAGGTTTGAGACCATTTGTGTTGCTTTATGAGGTTATGTGGGTATGTGATTAGATAAGAGACTATCATTAATAAAGACTATTAAATTGCTTTTGCATAAAGGGGAATGTTGTGTACTTCAATCTAGCCAGTGTTGGGTTATATTTTCTTTGTACTGGGTTCTGATCAAGGGGGTGTGATAGTTATAGCTCTCGCACATGGAGGAAGATCATGTTTATTGAAAGGAGATTTTATTATGGAAATTCTAATCCCCTAATCTCGCCCTTAAATTTGGGGAGCCAAAGGCCACAAGGCATTATAGAGCTGGATTCTTCACACTAGCTCAATATTAAGTGCTCTAGTAATTGCCTGTAATACATTAACCCCATCACCACATAGAGCTTGTAGAAGGGCTAAACCTCCATCTTCTCGACTATAAGTTTGTTGCTAGTTATTATTGGCCTCGTGTTGTCCAGCCTGTACGCCACACATGATACCACTATCATTTTCAGTCCTTTCTTCTCTTCTTTCACTTGTTCAACTCTGCACAAGATCCATTTAAATATGCTTAATGATTTGATACACTTGTCAAAATGTTTTAACATAGCAATCAAGAAGTTTTAGCAAATGCGTCAAAACATTTTTACACAGGTCTCATAACATTTTTACAACTATGTTATGTGTTCACATATACTTATAGAATTGTTATCCTTCTTTTAAAATGTTTTAACAAGTATGTTAAAATGCTTTGACGCATATGTCAAAAAATTTTGACAACCATGGTAAAAAAAATTTACATAGTTATGACAACTAGAACACTATTGTTTAAGGTTTAGGCATATGTCAATATATTTCTTGGGTTGTTTTGACAGATGCATCAAAATGTACAAGTTTGGAATTAAATCTTATGATCAAGTTTGTAAAAACAAATCATTTTAGCATAAATAACAAAACATTCTCACCACATTGTCCAAACATTTTGATATCTGGTGAGGTTTTATGTAAGATCCATGAACTTGAACTAGTTTACTTTATTCTATTTAATTGCTTTTGTGTGGTTTAATGTCAATTCTGATTAATTTTGACTATTTTCAAAATTAAAGTGGTTAACAAAGGTTTTAACCAAAAATTTCTTCACATTTCATCTTTTTAAGTTAATTTATGTCATTTGGAATTTTTCTAAAATTTTTAAAAATTTTACTATTTTTTTTTCGAAAAGTTAGGGTTGGCAGGACTCACCTTGGGCCCCATGGATAAAATTGGAATAATTAAAAATTTTAGTCCTAAATGTCCCTAACATTAACCTAAGACCCTGGGTAATTATTTTTAAAAATTTTATACATCAAATTGGGTTTTAAATAAGCAAGTTTTACTATTTTTAGTATAAAACCCTATTTGTACCTCATTAGTTAAATATGTCTAACCCACCCTTTACTATAAAAGGCAAGGCCCATCCACTTTCCCAATCGGGAAAGGGCTGATACCTACAGTCAAAAGCCTAATCCCCATTTTTCTAAAGGATAAAGGAAATTAAGGTATAATTTTGCTTAATATTTCATTAATTCATTATGGTTTTGCATAAATCTTTCAAATTTCTTCATTTGCTTTAGATTAATCTCAATTTTTACTCAAAAGCTACTGATTTGGGTTTCTATTTCAAAACCTAATGTTTAGAATTTTATTTTTAGGTCTCTTAAACCCTAGATCTACTTGTTCTTGAAGGTTTTAGGTGTTTTAAAATTGGATTTGTGAAGTATTAATAAAAATCATGTTTTAGGGTAGGTTTTGAAGGTGTTTAAGGAGGTATTTCGAATCAAGAACTTGCTAGAAGGTAAGTTCTTTAGTCTTAAACATTGTTATGGTTTTCGATTCGAGATTTGTTGAAGTTTTGAAATAGGTTCCATGATTATGAGCTTAAATGGTGATTTGTGAAAGGTGTAATTTGTTATGCGATTTCTTGGGGTTTATGTTTGGTAATGGCTAGATTTGATATTTGGAAGCATAGATTGGATTATAATGAAGTTTGGAGATGTTATTTGATGATTTATGAAGTGTATGTGAAGTTTCGGTTTTGAATTTGAAGTGGGGAAGATGGCCGTTTGAATGACCCCGCAGGCCGATCGAACAATTGTACTATAGTTTTTGGCCATTTTGATTCTTTTATTTTTTTTTTATGTTTTTACTCTTAAATACTATTTTTAATGTTCATGTGAATGAGCCGCTAGAAGGGAATGTTATTCATGTTGGAAATTATGAAGAACATTTAAGTCTTATGTGAAATTGCATGTTATTGGCTACATATGTTAGGATTGTTTATCGTAAACCTATGATTGAATGATTCCTTATATTTTATGCATGATTAGCTTGCTAATAAACTGATATGTCTTCATGTAATGTGGTTAAATTATGGGTGAATGATAGTGCTATGTTTAGATTCAAGTGTGATGTGAATAGGCTTGCATATGTTTAGCATGTGGTTACACTTGATTTGATTGATGATTTTCGATGGTTTTCACCCATGACTTCTGCTAGAATCCCTTACTAGTGCTAATGTGCATGTGTGGTATGATAAGGAGTTAATTACAAAGTATGTTCATATACTTAGAATTAAATGTTTTACCATGTACACACACATGTGGGGGATGATTATGATGATGTTTAGTATTATGATTTTAAATGATACATGAGGGGCTTATGGGAGTACATATCATGAATTAGGCTTTATGTATGCTTTGCTCACGTATGTACTATGTTGCATGCATCATGAAAATAGTTTCTGATTGAGACTTTATCAAGATTAGTCGTATTTGATGAATTGGATGCAAAGATGTGAGATTGCGTACCAGATTAATCGATCGTTAGTTTATCAAAAATTGTTTGGTTTGAAAGGACATGATTTCGATTTAAGTTCTTATGTGGAATATGAATACTCCTCAGGTTGAGTCAATCTAAGTTTATATTGAGCTGAGTTGAATGGGGGCGTGTTCTGTACTTGTCTTACGGTTGAGATTTCTTGAGATAGTCATCTAGACCCTAAGAATCCAGAGTGGTATGCCTTTGTGCATTAGCTACCATGTGTTCTAGGTTCCCTATGTGGGAATTCAGACTCTTCACACTGCAGAAGATGTTCTTGGGTGAACATACCTGCTCTAGGTTCTCTGTGTGAGATTCGAACATCCTTAGCCAGGATGGTCTTTGGAGAGCAAACTTAAGGGCTGACTACCCCGAATACTTTATATTTCTTGTGAGAAAAATCGGACTATGTCTAGCTTGTGTGGCTTGATTGTATTTTCTCCATGATGGATACATTCACCATTTGTTGATGATGCATATGTATGAGATAATATTATACCCAAGTTACACAAGTTGTGTATAGATAATTGAGGTTATGTGACACATGTGAATATGATTTATTATACATGATTTAGTATCGTGTAATTGAGACTCTTATCGTGTTGGGTGAATAATCTATAGATGAATAATATGAATATGCATTATGTGATTACATGTTGAAGACACGCGTAATGCAGATTGAATGCCATGAAGGAGCATGGTTTGATATGCATGATTGTGTGAGAATCACTTATTATACAGGATGGATGTTGTGCTATGATGTGATTATTAAAGTCATGATTAGCATGTATGAGTTACTTGTATGCAAGATGATTGCTTATAGAATTAGGGGTATTGTAAAGGGGATTAAATAAAAAATGAGAATATTATATAAAATATTAATTTGAATTACCATGTTGATGTGTTGTGGTTGCTTTCTTATTAATGTTACCATATATCAAACCTTACTGAGTTTTATTCACCATTTTTTTGTGTTTTTATTTTTGGGGTTGCATGACACGACATGCAGTTGATCAAGATTCCCTATATGAGGGACAATCGGGATATGCATGGGAGTAGGTGTGGACGCCTTCAAACATTGTTTTGTCTTTTGATTTATACTATCATGCTTATAGAACACCTTGTATGGATGGTTATGTTTTATACTCGTGAATACCTGATGCTTTTAGACTTATCTTAGATTTTCTAATTTAGAGCCATGTGTTGGTTCAGGATATTAAGCATGTAGGTTATGTTTAAGGATTCATTTCAAAATTATTATCCTCTTTTATTTTTACCTTATTTCTCTTACACAAAGGACTAAAGGTGCGCGACTCCGTGTTTGTGTTAAATACCAGCTTAAAGGGTTAAAGTCTTCCGCAATGCAATTTATCACCCCCGTGTGCTTCGACTGGCACCTGGACCAGGTTCGGCTCGAGTCAGGCAGGCGCCAGTGCGTGACATTTTACCTCAAGCTTAATGGGTATCCCGTGTTCCAATTACACTTAACCTCAGAGGGTTAAGGGTAATTTGGTAATTTAAAATCAGTGTTACGGGGTTTCATGAGGTGAAATCCCTATATCTGGGTAGAGCTCGAAGTAACGAATACAACGCATCTAAGAACACTCAAAACGGAGGTCAGGAACTTAAGTTATGACCTCGAGAAACGTGCCACATGGGTGGGACCCACTTTAAAAGTGCTAGATAACCTACCCATGTGGGATCTAGTTTTGAAGGGCTCGTCGATACGAGTCCATCGGTACTAAGATCGTGCAATTCCAACTTCGGGATAAGAAGTTATCACGTTTTGAATTTTGAAACTGTGTTTAAAGAAAATAATAATAAAATAATAGAATTGATGATGTCAGCGAGCCGAGTCGAGCCGGAGTCACGCCGAATCGGAGCCGCGCTGAGCCATGCTGCCACATCTCTGCCGTTCGTGCGATGCGGGGCCGCGCGATTGGATGGTCGATCGCGCGATGCGCGGCGCGTCCGCGCGAACGCACGGGACGCACGCCGGTGCCGCGCGTTTCACACGCGCAGTGTGAATGTGCGCACCATGCGCGGTGCCATTTTGTTTGGCCATTAGTGGCCTGACACATGTCGCGCGCGCAAGCGCGCGCACGTCGTCGGTTCGCAGGTCTGTTTCTATAAATACCGGATTCTATTCATTTTTCAGGAGGAGTTTCGGGAGTCATTCTGTGTCTGTTTTCTTCCGTGCAAAATGTGTTCTTAGCTAAATCGAGGGTGTTCTACACAATGGAAGCGTTAATTCTTCGAGTTAGCAACCCTATATAGGGGAAACATCCCGGGCTAAAGGGAGATTCTGTCCGCCACCTACGGGCACTGAAAGGGTAAAATACCTCCGGTATCTATTCCTCGAGTTAGCAATGCTATATCCCAAGGGCAAGGGGAGGTTCTGCCCGTTGCCTATGGGCACGGGAAGGAAAAAGTATCTCCAGGCAAGGGGAGGTTTTGTCTTCCGTCTACGGGCGCAAGAACGGTAAAGTGTTCCGAAGTTAGAGGAGGTTCTGGCCGCAGTCTCCGAATCAGAAAGGGCGGACGCCCTGAGGAAACGAGCAACTCCGAACATCACCACTTCCGGAATTGGAGAGGAGTACGCTTTTTAGACCTTTTAGTTTAATATAATTTATATGCATGCACATCTTAATTAGTAATATACTAATTAAGATATATTATTTGCTATGATGTGATACGTGCTGATATGTTTCCATTTAATCTACTTGATTCCTTCTGTTGTGATCTGATATGTATTTTACTGATTTATTGGCTTTTGTTTGACTCCGATGATTTATAAGATTTCCGTCGGATTCTGAATAAATTATTCGGATATAATGTATACGTATTTTATCATATATGATTTTCTAATGTCTGGTGAATGTATTAGCCGTTAGGTAGAACTATGTTCGAATCTGATCGTATTGGAATAACGTCAGAGATGGTATCCAATATGTACGTAGGCAACCAACGATAACATAATGTTGGCCCGATCCAAAGTAGTTATAAAATTAGGTTTGTTTTGATCTACACACAATGAAACGTTAAAGCTCTGCAGTGCGCAGATGAACGTTATGACTCTCGCACTCAGAGTCTGCAGCTCCTGGTCAGTCGGTTTTAATTTTTTCGCTTATTTTATACACTCTGATTATGTTTTCCGAACTAACCCCCAGTCTGGATCGGGTTTTTTGGGTCGGGGTGTTACACTTAACACTTCATATCAATTTTAAAATAAAAATAATTAAGTTTGCTCATAAGAGTAAAACCTTTTTAACCCTAGTATTCAAACAATTTGAAGAAAGTTCAAAAATTTATAACTCATTTATCAAAACTTTTATATACAAAGACCATAACAAAAGTTTTCTCCAAAAAACCTACCTGCTCAAGCAGGTGTCCTCGCCATTTCCCCGACTGATGATGTTGATTCTTCTACCATTCTATTTGACTCACAAAAAGAGAATAAGTAGAGAAAAAAGAATATTGAGGACGAGGTGATACAATCGGAGGAAAGGATGGGCGATGGTTGGTGACTGGAGTACAACAAGAGGCGATGGCCAAAGATGCAAACAAGGAAGAATACTTGTGTTGGTGGGTGTAGGAGGGGGGCGGGTAGTACAATGGTGGGATTAATGGCTTTATTGAATGTACGTACCCATCTAATGTTTGTCACACCTTTTTCAATTTGAAATGGCACATTCAACAAACATGGCCATTAGGGGGGTGAGAGCAAAAAGGTTATAACATGCCGAAAATCTAAAAAATGAGAATTCTATTATCAAAAGCTGAAAAATATAATTTCTTACGCAATGACCTGAAGTTTGGTAAAACCTCATTTTTCCACCTAAAAGTCACACGTGAACTATGCTCTTTTTTTCTCAGTTGTATTTATTTTTCCGTGGAAAAATCATCCAACGCGACTAGAATAGTTATTTGAAAAAGGAACTAGTGCGAGGTGATTATCTAAATGAAGGGATCGTGTCTGCTCTCTAAAAATTTAGGCAAATCTATATATTGGGCCCAATGATAAAGAAGGCCCATTAAACATTCTTAGAAGTAGTTATTGCCTAAGCCCAGAAGACCAACAATTCATGTATACAAGCATTAAGTTCACAGTCACACCAACCAGCCAATTTGGGATGCTGTCAACTCACTTTAAGAATAAAACCCTTGACTTCTCTAGGCCACTAGCTAGTCGGAGCTTCTGGAAATTGGCCTTGAAGTGATCTTCTTAGCATTTGTTTTAGATCTGGATTCTGGATACAGGCCAACCTGATCAAATTCATGACCCAAATCTACAATTTATTCCATCGCCCAGTTCAAGTGGCTAAAAAATAGATCTGATATTACAATTATCTTTTGGCTATTCTAAATCATAAAAAGATAATAACGAGCACAGTGTTGGTGGGATGACAAAGGTCTGATGCTGGAACCCCACTCTATTGGCCACTCACCCAGGAATATATCCAAATCTACCTAGTGTGCATAATATGTGGGCCTTTGTACTGCTATAAGAGGTAGGGATATGAAAGGCCAGTTGCCTCGCCCTTCTAGTTAGGTTGCCTATGGATCCTAAACACCCATAAAAAAATCATAAAAAATGACAATACATGCTCCTGTTAGCCATTGTATAACTTTCGTTCTTCATCAATTTTCTTTTTACTGTTTGTATTACTAGAACCTAAACATGACTAATATGCAAACTTTGATAAATGAAAAGGACTAGTTAACATATATGAAAGAAGATGATGGTCTATAGTAAAAAACAAGAAAATTTTGGGGGACTAAAATCCATGTTAAAAGATGCAGCTGCAAGATACGCTTTCAAGATTAATATCAGCCGTCTAAAAAAGGTTAATTTCGTAGGAGAGAGAAGGAAGTTCACCGGAGTAAGCACTATGCCTTGAAACAAAATAGATAAGGCAGCACCTTTTACCCCTTATTCTATTTTTTTTTCATTCATCTATTTGACTTCTCGTTCTCAGGGTCATAGCCTGTGCTGTTGAAGTCAAATCATGCGTTGCATTCTTAGCGGCATTAAATTTGTCTCATCAAGCCACATCAAATGAGCTTGTCACGGGCCATTGTCTTATGCTTTCGCCATAACCATCGAAATTGATTATTATATTTTATATATCATCTAAGTTCAAACGGACGAGACTCTAGATTCTATCACTATTTCGACATCATATACAATTGTAATTTCTATTAATTATAATATTTATTCGTAACCATTCAGACACTATTTATAATTATAATTTTTATTAATTACAATATCTACCCATCGTAATGCAGATACCATATATAATTATAATTATTATCAATTATAATATTTATTATTAATTATAATATCTTTTATTAATTATAATATCTTTTATTATATATTATAATAAAAAAAATTATTAGTGATGTATTATATGTCACTAATAGTCTTATAAGCGTTGTTAATGACTATTAGCGATACATAAAAATCATAACCATAAGTATGGAAAAAAGCATCACTAATAGTGTCGCATTAGCAACGTTTATTTATGTGTCTCTAATAATTTTTCTTTGGCGATGTATAAAACAACATCGCTAATAGTAAATTATTAGCAATACATAATTATTAGCATCGCTAATGATCAACTATTAGCGACGTTATCCTATAAAAAATATTTTTTAAAAAAATAAAAATAACTTATTAGCGACGAATAATTAGATGTGTCATTAATAAGTCCTTATTAGTGACCTTGGTTTATACATCGCTAATATAATAATTTTTTTTAAAAAAATTACTTATTAAAAAATTTCGTGTATTAGCAACAATTTTCAAAGCATTGCTACTTCTTTGAAAAAAATAAAAAAATTTAAAAATGTTTTACGATGCTTTTATATGCATCGCTAAAGACAGATTTAAAAAAAAAATCCCCAGTGGTGGGCCCAAAGGGGAAGGGAGAGGGGCTAGATTCTGGCCCCCCCGCCCCCCTCTCTCTCCGGCTCCACCCTCCTCTGAAAAATCAGAGGATGTGGGAAGGAGAGGAGGAGCGGGATGGAGAGAGAGGGTGGTGGGGGACCGGAGGATGGCAAGGCGATGGAATCTGGCCCCCACCCCCCTCCTCCCTCTTGTTCCCCCCTACTCCGCCCTCTCCTCTGAAAATCAAAGGAGAGGGGGAAGGAGGGGGTAGAGCAAGGGGGGAGTGGGGGACCCAAGGATGGCGGGGGAAAGGGGGCAGACCCGGGGAGAGGGGGGCAAAACCGGGGAGAGAAGCGGACCCAGGGAGAGGGGTGGCAGCTGGAGGAGGGCGGCGGCGGCACCGCAGGGGAAAGGATAGGGGGAGAGAGGCGGGGGAGAGGGGCAAGGGGGGTTAAATAACTGTGCGGGTGAAAATTTCACCCACGCGGTGAAAAAAATTTGTATTAGCGACACATATTATATGCATCGCTAATACACTAGGCTAGTAGCGACGAATAAGGTATGTGTCGTTAATACAATAGGCTAGTAGCAACGCATAAGGTATGTGTCGTTAATACAATAGGCTAGTAGCAACGCATAAGGTATGTGTCGTTAATACAATAGGCTAGTAGCAACGCATAAGGTATGCATTGCTACTACACTAGGTTAGTATCGATGCATACACATATGCGTTGCTAATAACGGGTTATGCCATTCTAAAAGTCTTTTTATTTTAAAATATTTTAAAATAAAAGAGATAGAGAGAGTGAGGAGAAAGAGAGAGGGGAGAGAGAAAGGAGGGAGAGGGAGAGAAGGGAAGAGAGAGAGGGGAGAAAGAGAGAGAAGAGCGACCCTCTCGCTCCTCTCTCTCTTCTCTCTCTGCTCTCCCTTCTCTCTCTCCCTTCTCTCTCTCCCCACTATCTCTTTTCTATTAATTTTTTTAAAAATAAAAAACTCTATTAGCGATGCATAAACCTATGCGTCGCTATTACACTATATATTAGAGACGTATAGTTGTATGTGTCGCTAATACCTTAGGATAGTAGCGATGAATACACCTATGCATTACTAATATAAAATTTATTATTATTTTAAAAATTTTAAAAATAATTTATAATTAAAAAAATTCCTCTCTCTCTCCTCACACTCTCTCTACTCTCTTTCTCTCTCTCTCTCTCCCTCACTCTTTCTCTCTTCTCTTTCTCTCCCCTCACCCTCACCCTCTCTCCTCACCCTCTCTCTCTCTCCTCCTCCTCCTCCTCCTCTCTCTCTCTCTCTCTCTTTCTATCTCTCTCCATACCCTCTCTCTCCTCACCGTCTCTCTACCCTCTTACCCTCTCTCTCTCCTCCTCTCTCTCACACCTCTCTCCCTCACTCTCTCTCTCTCCTCACTCTCTCCCCTCCCTCTCCTCTCTCTCTCTTCCTCTCTCTCCCCTCCCTCCCTCTCCTCTCTCTTCCACTCTCTCTCTCCTCTCCCTTCTCTCTCTCCCCACTATCTCTTTTCTATTAATGTTTTGAAAATAAAAAATACTATTAGGGACGCATAAATCTATGCGTCGTTAATACATTAGGTAGTAGTGATGCATAAAAACCTATACATTGCTAATATAATTTTTTTTATTGTTTAAATTTTTTTAAAATAATTTATAATTAAAAATTTTTTCTCTCTCATCACTCTCTCCCCTCTCCCGCCTCTCTCTCCCCTCTCTCCTTCTCTCTCCTCACCCTCTCTCTCTCTATCTCTCTTCTTTCTCTCACTATCTCTCTCCTCTCTCTCACTTCTCTCTCCTCTCTCCCTCACACTCTCTCTCTTCTCTTTCCTCACCCTCTCTCTCTACCCTTTTTCTCTCTATCTCTAACTCTCTCTCCTCTATCTCTCTACTCACCCTCTCTCTACCCTCTTTCTCTCTCTCCTTACCCTCTTTCTCTCGGTATTCTCTCTCTCCTCCCCACTCTCTCTCTACCATCTTTCTCTCTCTATCTATCTCTCCTTCTTCTCCCTATCTCTCTCCTCTCTCTTTCCTCTTTCTCTCTCTATCTCTCTCTCCTCCTCCTCTCTCTCTTCTCTCTTCTCTCTCTAAGAAAATTTAAGAAATAAAATATACTATATATAAATAGTGAAAGTTTATTCTATTATTGAAACTACCCTTTATTGAAAATTTAATATTTATTTATTATATATACAAATAGTAAATATTAAATAAAATATATTATATTTAAGAATTTTATTTTTACTTTTATTTAATATTTATTTATTAAATAAAATTAATTAATAAAGCTAATAGCAACGTTTGTAAACAAGCGTTGCTATTGTCAATGATATTTACGATGCTTGTTTAAAAGCATCACTAATAGTTCTCATTTTTTATTTTTTATATTTGAAATTCATTACTATTAGTGACACTTTTCTTAAGTGTCGCTAATAGTATAAGTATTAGCGATGTTTGTCAGAAATTGTCGCTATTTTTAAAATAATTAGCGACGCTTAAGAAAAAGCGTTGCTAATAGTTATGAATTTTTTCTATTTTTTTAAAAGATATATCTTTTAGCGACATTTATTTCAAGCGTTGCTAATAGAGTAACTATTAGTAACATTTTTTAGAAAGCATCACTAATATGTTTCTTATTGCAATACCTACCCATTGCAATTTAGACACTTATATCATCACAATTTGGACACTATAAATCATTGCAATTTAGACATTATATACTATCACGTACAATTTCTACCCTTTACAATATAAAAAGCATTGAGGTGAGCCTGGGTTTACGCACGGATGCATTAGCCCAGGCTCATTGAGCAATCGGATCTAAATCCGACAACCCACAAAGCATGAACTCATGCACATGCTCACCTCAAGTTTTGCCTTACAATATATACCCAGCACAATTTTGACCCATTCACAATTTAGATGGGAGTGCACAAAAGGATGAGGAGGGGGACAGTAAGTGAACGAGGTAGTGGGGGGTGGAGGAAAAGGTAGCAAGGGTAGAGGTAGAAAGGAGAGAGAAGAGGGAGGAGGTGGCACTGATGTTGACAAGCAAAGAAGGCGGCATGGTGTGCAAAGGAGGAGGTAGTGACAACGTGCACAGGAGGAGGAAGTAGCTACGGTAAAAGGAGAAAGTAGTGGAGGGTGGGGAAGGAGGAGTGAGAATAGGGGAGAGCAATGCATGCAAGAGGTGACAATGTGCCTTGGAAGAAGCAGTAGCGAGCGGAGGATGAGGCAGGGACCAAAGGAGAAGGCAACAACGTTGTGTGTGGGGCTGCTCAGGCATGTAGGGGAAGAAGGAGAAGGCTATTTTGGCAAAAACATTCTTGCTTTTTTTGTCTTTTTCTACCTTAAAATTATCAATAGCGCAAATTAACTTAGATAACTTATATGTCTCAAAGCCCACCATATAAATCCCAAAAGAACAAAAAACAAAATAAAATGGTATTATCAGCGTTGACCATGTGGAGCAAAAACTAAGAATATCAAACACAATCAATCTAGCCAGCCAGACTAGATAAGTCCACCAACATTCATTATGCATGGTAAAGATGCCCACATAATCCACTTTATTCTCACCCAAGAACGATGCGCCCCCTCAATGCCCCCAAGAGATGAGCTTCTTTGGATGATTTGGACACTCTTCTAGAATCACCAGGATCTGTTCTTGCCACTAATACCAAGTGACAAAGATTTGGGGACCTTCCTTGAGTCTAATTCATTTCTTCAGCCACCTAGTAGTTGCCTATAAAGATGAAGCCCAATAATCATCTCTTCAACCCCAACGGCTCAATCAAAGCAATGTGCAGCTAATTTACTGTAATCCCTCCAAGGCATCTCTTGTTCACTCTCCCTCAAGGGCTTCTGTCCTTGGCCGCTACAAGCCCTCCTGACAGAAGGCCTTGCAGGGAGAAGGATCAAACCGTGTCTTTGGCACTTGGCAGGCGAAAAATTTCCAAGGCATTCTTTGTTCCCTCTCCCTCAAGGGCTTCTGACCATTTGGGTACTGCCCCCCTCAGGGGGAGGTCGCAATGGAGAGGTTGGGAGCTCTTTGGGGAGAAGGGACAGATCCTGCCTTGCTTCATATCCGGCATGGGAGGGCTTACATGGAGTATGAGTCCAGATGATCATTCATTTCTCACTCAACATCTTCTTAAACTTCAACCCAGTTCAATGAACTTGACGGAGGATAACATTTCCTTTTTGTAGCCAAGTTAATTCATCTGGTAGGTCCAGCTCCAAGTTTTCTATTCCTCCTTACATATATCTTAATTTAGTATGATATTTTTTTAATTTCCGTAGAAAATTGAAGTTATAAGCAAGGAAGTTGATATACATTGCTGATCTGTTCCCAAGCTTTTAGGGCTCAACAGCTCTAACACTACAAACATTGTAAATGTAGAGATCCATGGCAGAAGAATGACTGAAGAGATGGTGAGGATGCTTGTATCATTGGATCACCTTTGATACAATATGCCAATAGCACGTCATATGCCAACCGGGCATACTGAATAAATTGTCCATTTCTGTGTTTTACTGCTTTCCTAAAATGTCGATGGAAGATAAAAGGACAAGAGGCAAGCGGATCCAATTGTGTCACTGTTTGTACTTAATTGCATTTTATGTAGTATTAATTGGTCACTTGATTTGATGTACATTAAATTGTTATGCTCCAACCTAACTAGATGATATATATTTGTTCTCGCTTACCATGCCCTGTGAAAGGTCAAAGGGGAGGACAAATGGACAGAAATGAAGAGAATCATACAATGTGTCTTTTATATGTGGTGCTTTTTCATATACTATCTCTGTCTTAAATTAATTGCTCAATTAATTTTTAAAAATAATTTATTTTAATTTATTTTTAAAAAATAAATAAAACTATATTAACAATTAATTTAAGACAAAGGGAGAATTAAATTGGTGTAATTCCTCGCCTCATGTTAAAGTATTACTCCTTCGTTCCATATTTATTATCTAGATTTTAAAAAAAAAATCTCCTATATCAAGATCTTATTTTATGTTATTTTTATAATAATTAGTGGATATAATAAATAGTTAATAAAATTAACTTTTTAAATATAGATAATTAGTATGAAACCGAAACATATAATATATTTTGTTCATATAAGGTGAAGAAGGGGAAAATCAACCAAAATGATGGCACAGCCATATTTTATGTCTAATGGCAGACAAGTGATACTTTTGTTATTCACGAGGGTTTACTCATAGGCTAGCACTGCCAGTTGCATCCCATAATGAGTCACATAGGCGGGTGCAGTTGCAATTATTCGGGATCACGAAGGTTTAGTCACTGTTGTCTCGGCTTGCTGAGCGGAGGCAATTGGTTGCCACTTTGGTGTTTAGTTTGCCCTTCAGTGAGGACTAACGAAAATCATTGGCCGTGGGAGAAGTTCTTTGTTATTATACCTACATATAAATGGAATTTATTATTTTATCCATCTTATATTAATAATTTTATTTAATTTTTAAAATTAAATTTAAACCATTTTACATAATATTTATTTAGCTTTTCATAATGATCTATTTATTTAATGTGGGACGGAGGGAGCATTTTGTACCATTATTTGTATATATTTATAATAAACTATATTAAGCTAATGATAATATTCTTTGCTTTTATCACCTTTTGTAATATATATCGTGAAGATAATAGAGTGGCAAAGTGTCTTTGGTAACTCAGTTTGTCTTTTGGTAACCTTGGCTGGGTTGATTCTTCCCCCTCCCTTTTCTCATACAAAAAATTATGTAAGGTCAACTTCACAGTTTTTTTGTCATTTTACGAAACTAAACTCTATAATAATAGTAATATCCAAAACGTGTGCTTAATGTATATAATGACCTAACTAGACTTATGCACGTATAAGAGGTTGCACATATGACATAAAATAACCTAACTAACCCTACCTAAATTTTTTGCCCTCTCTAACTTCAATAACCCACTTATCTCGGCCGCCATCTCTAGCATCACTGTCGCCTTCACTACCTCTACCTCCATATCTAGTGTTACTTGTCACGGGATAGCAAAATGGACTATCCGTGACACATGCTGAGGCACACACATATGTGAAAGTGTTGTATACTAAGTATGTATGCATTTTAGGAATTACCAATAATGTTGCACACCTTGTATGAAGGCATAGCGGGAAAAGCCCGTAACGTTGCATAATATGTGTGCGCAACATTACGCAGAATGCACGCAATGATGCACACACATAGTTGGCTATGTTGGGACACATGGTCGGCTAGCACATCTTTGAATTCTTAAGATGTCCCATCCCCCTTAAAAAGTGTTGGAGAGTTGTATTTTTGGGGCGTTTGGCAAACTTTGGAGAAACCATGCTCGTACAACCACTTTGGTTGTCACTCCAGCAGAATGGAGAAAATCTCTTATGATATATAGGGGGAACATGGCGAGCTAAAATGATAAGTTGTTTGTATGATACCTACCTTTGCAATCGGAAGTCTTAGATGACAACGAATACTTATTATGTTGCTAGCTATCATGCTAGGAGCCCTGTCTGCTGGGATATGGGGCTCTCTGACCTACTAGGTGGTCGTCTGGTCTTATGGTTGTGTTGGATACAAAGACTCTTGCATCTACATGGCTAATATAGATTATTCGGATGTCCGAGTTGCCTAAGTTGGATCTATGCATCACAAGGAGGTGTCCCCCTCCGGCTAGCTTGCTTGGGAAATGTCCCGACACATTCGCACATCCACCTTGGGATGGGTTCATTGCTTGGCTTCGCGGGCTAGACGCTTGGTCGAATGGCATAAGGCCACGACCTTAACGAAAAAGGCTTACTTGCTTGGTTATTTGGCCTTGCGAGTGCCGCACAGTAGGCATTTCCAGGGCGCTTCCTTGACACACTGCCTCTACCTCCATCTCCGACTCTGCTACTACTTTCTTTTTCTCCTCCTCCTCCTCCTCTTCTTTGTATTGGGATTCAGCAAAATTGAACTATCCGTACATGGTTATCATAAAAGCTACAATCTTCTTAGTTGTTGTGGCTATAAGGGAGCCATATTTCATTTGATCACAACCTTTATTAATTCTGACACTCTTAAAATTCCATTAATAACTTTTTTACATTGGAGCTTTATAAATTTTATATTTTTTCTTTACAAGCTTCAAAGTAAAAAATTGAACCTATCAACATCTATAAGTACTTAATATCAATAATGAGTTTTATTCTTACCCGATTTGGAGCTTTTTTCACTACACAACAAACTTGAGACTTACATTAATAATGACTTGTGGCTTTCACAGTTAATTGTTGGCATATGGCAGTTGAAGTTGAGATATTTACTTTAGTAAAATGAGTAATAATGTAACATATTATGTGATTGTATCTCCCTCAATTTGTGCACTTAAGCTTTAAAAAATACTAACAAATAAACATGATAAACAAAACATATTTAAATATGTCAAATATTAATCTGCCAATGATCAACTATGGTTTTCCTTTCTATGACTTTCTTTTTCTCCAATACTGGCACCAGAGAAGAATGGTGTAGCCAATGATGAAACAAAATAAGCAATTGTTAGTTGGGAGTTTGACAATTATTGGCATAGGAAAAGAAGGTTGCAATTGTCCAACTACCAATTGTCAATTGCATTTTCTTCTTTGTCAATAACTATATCCTTCTCCTCTACGCTGGTACTGGAGAAAAAGAAATCTTTCAAAAAGAAAACTACACTTGACAATTGGCAATTTGATAATTGGTAGTTAATATATTTAAATATATTTTATTTATTATATTTCTCTTTTGTTTTTTAGAAGCTTAAGTGCACAAATTGAAAGAGACACAATCACATAATATATTATGTTATTGCCTATTTACTAAAGTAAATATTCCAGCTTCCAACTGCCAATTGCCAACTGGGAAAGGCACCATCCTCCATTAATATAAATCTCAGGTTTGTTGTGTGGTGAGAAAAGCTCCTAGTTGATTACTTTATATTGATATTAAGTACTTGAAGATGTTTAAGGGTTAAGTTTGAAGCTCGTAAATAATTAATATATATATATATATATATATATATATATATATATATATATATATATATATATATATATATATATATATATATATATATATATATATATATATATATATGTCCCTAAACACCATTAATGGAGCTGTAACAGTACTAGAATTATGGTCAAGTGAATTATGGCTCCCTTGGAGCAACAATGACCAAGAAGGTTTTGGCTTTTGTGATGGTCGTGACTAGATTTCATCTCATCCCGCCAAATCAAAAAATGAGGAGGAGAAAAAGAAGGAGGAGGAGGAGGCGCCAATGCCAAAGATGTGTGTGTGTGTGTGTATATATATATATATATATATATATATGTCCCTAAACACCATTAATGGAGTTGTAACAGTACTAGAATTATGGTCAAGTGAATTATGACTCCCTTGGAGCAACAATGACCAAGAGGGTTTTGGCTTTTGTGATGGTCGTGACTAGATTTCATCTCATCCCGCCAAATCAAAAAATGAGGAGGAGAAAAAGGAGGAGGAGGAGGCGCCAATGCCAAAGATGTAGGCAAAGGTACATAAGTAGGTTACTCAAGCTAAAGAGAAAAAAAAGACAGTGGTAGTTAGGTAATTTTATGCCACATATGTTGCATCTCATATGTGCATAGTCTAGTTGCATTATTATGCACATTACGTGTACATTATGGATATTACATATATTATGAAGTATAGTTACATAAAATAGCCAAATTTTTTAGATGTAGATTTTGTCAATATTTATAGAGGGTGAGTCTAAGGAAAACTAAAAGAGTATCATTTAAAATAAACACGTACAAATTCTTAGCCCCTTTTAGGTGTGTGGGCCCTTTCTTTATGCCGTTCAATCTTACCTTCAAAGCAATGATTAAGATACCATTTTTAAATTTGGGTCTATAGAAGTCACATAAAAGAGTAAGACTAATTGGGATTTAAAATCCCTTTCGATGATGAGGGTTAATCAAATTTTGGTTAATTCCAAAATATAAGGCCCTCACTTAACTTCATCATTATTACTTATTGGTAGGTTAAATTTTTTACCATTCTTGATGAATGGGCTCTACTTATTAAAATGATCCCAAACTTTACATAGAACATATTACATACCTCATAATTTGCCACTTATTCTCTTTAGTCGCATGTCTTTTTCATGGTCCCACAAAAACCGGCCTACAAGAATTAACCTTGTGGATGCGTGAGGTTATTCTTTCACTAAATGCTCTATCTCTATATAATAGAAACTTGATTAAAATATTTTGCTCTTTGTACTTGTGAGTGTTCTATGACAATTATTACTTTATACGTTCGTACCTTCACCGAGTAGTATTACCCAAGAAAAGAAAGTAGTAAGTGGGAAGCCGTAAGCATACAATATGTATCATGTAACGTTTTTTGTCTCTTCCCTGCTCAACAAAATAAAAAGACGAATTTCTTTGGCGTATATCGCGTCAATGTAGCTGAGTGCATCTGATCTCGTCCTCTTTATCTTACCATTCTTAATCACGTAAGACAATGGGGGCAGAAATTTCATAGAAATCTACCATGGTGACCATCTTAAAATAATAATGCAGAGATTGTATACTTTTTTGTATTTCCAACTAATAAAAGTATTTTTGGCCCTCCTTAGTATCAGCCAAGAATTTTCAGTAGTTTGATCGATGGTACATATATTAGTGCATATTACTACATATGTGCTAATGCATTATTTATGTTAACATATGCTATACACCATAAAATCTCATAATCGATGGCCCCCATTTCTAACATTTTTCATGTTTTCCACTAGCAATGAACCTAGAGTAAGCTGTGTATAAAAGCTTTTGATATTTAAGATCAACAGTACTCTAACGTGGGCTAGTTGATCTCATAGATAAAAGACTCTCATACATGGTTTAAGTTAGGCTTATTGTCAGTAGGAAGTATAAAAAAGTATTTCCTCTTAAAAGGTAGATCTAACCGACATCCTCAAGAGGACTATTAAGTTTTCCCCGGTCATCATATGTACGCTGCTTTGCTTCGAAGTTAGCCAGATGTGGGGAATATCAAACTATAGGTCATTGCCAAATAAAGTATATATTTACTGTACTCTGGTTCTGGCCGAACAGAGTATACATATATTGTTCTCTAGTTCTGAGCGAACATAGTATAATTACTTTTCTCTGCTTGTATTGCGAAATAATGGATTTAAAAATGCCAACAAGAAAGTAAAACAAGAACACATAGAATTACGTGGTTTGACCTTATTACCTACGCCTACAAGATCACACAATTTTACTATATAGAAAATAAAAGTACAAGAGAATTATAAAAATCTCTAAGTAATTCTCCTCACGCAAGATACAAGAAGAAAACTTCAACTTCTTCCTCCCAAAAATTCCTGTTTTTCTTCTTTGCGTTACTCTGCATCGACCCCTCATTCCAAGTTAATGGCGGATTTGAAATTTCTTCTCTCTCAGAATCCTCTTGACGTTGGACTATTCTCCACACAAATCCTGTCAGCCTCTACTTGTTCTATTTATAATTTAGGTCTTATAAAACAGAAAGACTAAACTGCCCTTAATGAACCCATAATTGAGTTTCATCGTCAACATCAAATACTCTCTACTATATCTTTCAAAAAACTTTGCCCAAAGTTAATTTAGACAATGGCTTCAAAAAGGGAAAAAATGTTTTCCTGACCAGATTAAATGACCGGTGGATATATGGAGGGGGAAAATATATGAAATGTTATATTCAATTCCTAAGTTTCTTGCACGCTATTTAGGAGGCATTTTTAATGCTTAATTCTAACAATGAGCCCAATATAGGGATATATAGAAAACTTTAATATTTGAAATCGATAGCGCATATGTTCATGTATATTTTTCTCATACATTTTCTATGTTTGGGCTCGTTGTCGGAATAAAACATAAAAAATTATTTCTAACTATTTATTGGTGATGTAGTAATCTTCCAGGTCATGACAATTTGTACAAGTCCCCTCAAAAGCAAATAAGCGATTTGCAGACATAAATACTGAGAACGGAGACATTAAGGGGGGGATCTAATCAACAACTCCACGTGCATGTTCTAACTTAAAAACCTCCGAGGTCAGGTCCTTCATCGAGCAAAGTCGAAGGTCAAGGGTGACCAAGTGGACTGACTTAGCTACCTAGACTTAGAGGCTAAGAGAGAGACGAGAGAGGGAAAAATAAATTTCGTCTGTATGTTGACTTCTAACTTCCTGGAAAGCTGAGCCCATTTGATCAATCGAGCACACGTGAATCCTTGTTCCTGAACTGGTCAAAGCTTCTACCGGGTATCTATGTATGTGTGTGAAGTGGGAGGGATCTCGTTTAACTCTGAGCTTCCTTCTACTTTCCTTAGGTCTATTTTATTCAACTGTATTTTTTTTAGGGGGGCCTGGGTCTGCATAGTGCTGCAGAGAGAACCATGGAACAAAAGCTTCCCTCTTCCTCGATAAAGACGGTATGAATCTAGATTTGGATTATATGGGTTTAGCATGATCTAACTGGTGTAGGGAATGGATCATGTAATCCAGAGAGTTCAACATCTTCACTACCCAAATGGAGAAAAAATAGATATAAATATAGATAACTCAGTCTCATACACAGACATTTTGCTTCACTAACAAGCTAATCGGCAGGTAATTGAATGCAACTCAATCTGAGTTTCTTTTAGTTGCTCTTCAGAAAGTCACATGCTGACTGCCTACCCATTGCATATATACTCTCTAGAATCACTACATGACAGGATACATTGAATCCAACCAGCCAATCTTTTGGCCACCAAACATACATAGAATGCTTATTCACCTCCTCAGACCCAATTAAGTCGTGTACTCTTCGGATCAGTCGAGCTCTTGGTTTTTCTCCACAACTCTTACTCCCTTTGCGGATCGAAGAACTTCGGCCTGATTTGGCAGAACAACAACGAACAAGTTTATCATACAGCTAGCTGTACACTTTGTCAAAGGAACATCGCTAGGAGATAACACTATACCTGTTCATCTGTAATCTCTACGGCGAACCCATCAACAATTACCAAGGAGAATCTCTTCTTGTATCTCCCTGGCCGCAGCACACTGTCCAGCAAGTTATCATGCTTACTGCTCAGATACAGGTTGAGCTCATTCGCTCCTTGCTTTGTGCTACAAATGAGAGAAGAGAGTGGATATGAATCAGATGCAATAGAGCTTAGGAATAGAAAACCAAATGTGCTACTCAAGGACAAAGCAGTGAGAGACTGAAGATGAAGAATCCGACCGGTCTGATCGAAGGCGCTCATACTCAGGATCAAAATTCATGAAGACGAAATAGACTTGCTTGGCTTTACTTCCCATGAACCCCCCCTTTCCTCCTTCCTAGTGCTGCAAAGGTGGAAGAGGCTGGAATAAGATGTTCAGTTCAGTACCTCTTTATATATATATAAAACCAAGGAGTGATACGATTGTCAAAGCGATTAAACGAAGTCAAACAGCCCCATTTTTCTTTATGACTTTTATCTTTCCATCACTAGTCAGGAATACTGCTTCTATTACATTACCATAATATACATTGAATACTACATTCTACTCGGTTTTACTTTGTTTTCTTTAGCTCCCCAACAGAGGTATCAAAGGTTCCCTTCAAATAGAAAAAAAGAAGTGTATTAATAAGTGCAGATTCTATCAAATTACAAGTGTCAATAGGAGACATGAAGGGCTGGGAATCATTTTCACCTTTGATTACTGGGAGCGGAGTTTGAGGTCAGACATGCTGTTTCGATCTCACATGGCATTTTGAAGAGAAATGGGTGGCGGGGCCTGGCGGGTTCACCAAGCGAATGGGTTTCGTTTACTTTCGGGAAGAAGTGACAAGTGGGCAAAGCAGCGGAAATTGAAGTAGGGGTCGGGTACTGTTTTTGCAGTGTGTCATATTTGTTAACTTCAAAAGTGACTGCCGACTTCGAGTACTTGTTTCTGTCAGTCCCCCCGAAGACGTCTTCTGGCTTTCCGGGCTTACTTGCCGCCAATCCGGATTCCCATAAAAGTAAAAGTTGCAGGGACGCCCAAGCAGAAAGAAAGTTGCAGGGACGCCCAAGCCGAAAGGGCACCTATTTGTTGTATTTATCATTTGCAAGGCCACAAGCCACCTGTTTGGGAGGCGTGTACTTTTAAAGCGTAAAAAACACCTTTATGGCTTGCAATTGTTTGATAATTTATTTTTAAATTAAAATACTTTTTTATTTTAAATTATTTTTTGGGTCTATTAAAACCGAATTTATTTAATATTTAATTTTTTTTAATAATTTTAAAAGACATTTTATTTAGAATGAGTCTATATATACCCTAATAATCCCTAGGCACCCCTCATAAACCTCCTCACAAATTTTATAAATAAAATAAAATACTAAACAAATTAGTGGGGTATATATAGACTCATTATTTTAATTAGATGATGTTTTTGCTATTCGATATGGGAAAATAAAAAACTAAAAGCGTACTTCTCTTTAAAATCACCAAATAAAATTCTAATCAAACATAACATCGTTTGGCTTTTCTTCTCAAAACGAATTCAAATGAAAATTACTTTTCTTTCTACTTTAAAGTGTTAGCCAAACTGCCCCTTATTGTGTTTCACATTTCCATTTTCTTTGTCATCATCTCTTTCTCAGTACAACTCCCTCTCCCTCTACCTGTTTGGTTCTCAATGTTCACAAATAACATGTATAGATTGGTCGTGATAAATGGATTACCACAAAATAGTTCTGCTTGCGCCTGGCATGCACTCTCCTAACATCTATGTGCTTGTGCCTGTGTGAGTTCTGCAACTCCATCCTTTCCACTTTCCCCTAGTTCCATGGTTTGTTAGACATAATATCTTCTACATTTCTTGCAATATCATTTTGTATGGTTAAATTAGCATTGTATTGGCCAAATTTTATATCTAGTAAGGCTTTTCTCCTCAATCCAAAATACTGAAAAAGGTTAAATCAAAGAGTAAGCACTATCTTCAAAAATTGCTGGCACAGTGCTGCCTCACAAATCATGAGCAGGAACGGCTTGTGATTGTGGCTTGATCAGTTCCACTTCCCTTCGCCTACTCTCGGCATGGGCCTCCTCGTTGGCAAGGATATCATTCCCCGCAACTTGTCTGGGATGCAGGCATTGCTTTCCCAATCCTGCATCAATTGTCTTGCTCCTATAATAAGAGGGTATGAGGCTTGCTTTGCTGTGTTGAGGATTTAGGAGCATAAAAATCGAATGTACGATCACGAGAAAAAGAGTTTGATGGCAAGGGTGACTCAAGGGGAAAAAAACTTTTTTTAAAACTTACTAAAATCAAATGAGAATCTAGGGCCCCTACAACTACTATGAGTATCAGGAAAGGCAACCTTACTCAATTAGGTTGAAAGAGTAGTTTAAGTCCTTTACATATTGGAGTACTATTTTTAGAGAAAATTAACTTTAGAGCCTAACTGTCGCATTTAATAAGTGAGACGTTTTGACCAAAACTATATCTAGCGCGTCTTACCTAAAATTTTTAATTTACTTTTAAGTCCTCTTTCTTTTCTAAAATTTTTATTCTACTCTTAATTCCTCTATTTTTTCTACTATACCATTATTATTTTTTAAATTTAAAATTACCCCTCACATGATTGTTCTTGCTTTGACATCATTACCCCTGCTCCTTTATTTCTATCATCTATCTGTGCTTGATATCCATCACTGCCGGCTTGGCCCTAGTATGTGGGGCTTCTACACAACCTCTTTTTTCCTATGTAGATCTTTCTCCGGCTAGTTTCTTATCTGGCCCAAATTGATTAGTTCCCTCCATTTGTTCCTATCTCGGCCAAATTAAAACTTTTCTATCAAGGCTATGGAGGTCACTGCAGTGAAGTCGGTTAAGGAGCGATAGATCATCGACAGTAGAGGCAACCAGACTGTCGACTTTGATCCTGTAACCATGAGTGGTTCTCTTTACCGTTCCATCATCCCCAGCGCCCTGAGATCTACAAGGCTTTGGAGCTTTGCGACTGCAACAAGGTAGTTTATGGCAGGAAGGTCATGTTCACTGTTATCAACAACATCATCAACAAGCTGCTTGGCCCCAAGCTTATTATAGTTGATGTTAGGTGAATGTGATTTTATTCATTCTTCTCGGTTCCAACTTCTCATCCATTGGAGCTTTAAATCTTCACACAAGTTAGTTTTTAAAGATTGAAGAAATTAGGGACTTATGTTGATATAAAAGTTCATTTTGTGGGTGAAATTCTTGCTGTATTCCTTCTGAAAGAATGACCAATCTCCATTTTTTATGATTTCTCCTTTTAAATGTAACATATTATCATATATGTATGTTTTGTGGGTTTTCTAGTGTAATTAGAAAGCAATCATTTGATGGGAATGTTGTTACTTTTGTCTAGATACATCTTTGCTAAAATGCTGATTTTTTGCAATGAGATTAGGTGTATTGGATAGTTATAAACTTATAAAATATTTGCTGTTTAGGTTTGCATTTTCATGTTTTGGATGTGTTCCCTTATGCATCTCATAATAATTCTAAATCCTTTATTTGGGATGATGACTAGGATTGGCTTACATTGTACAATGACATGTAAAAAATACTTTGAAAACTAACTAGTCCTCTCCCTTAATGGCCCAAGTTTTGTCAGAGGATGGGCAATTTATGTACCAAAGAAGTGACTCCCCTCCATCATTGACTTCGTTGAGAACTTTCTAAATTGTGACCTTCCAAAAAGAAAAAGTTATTTTGTGCACATGATTGTGTTGTGCACGATTGCACACGATGCTCATGCACACGATGCTCAGACTCTTTTTATTACTTTACTGCTTGGATTAGTTAGTTGAACTGTAGCCTTTTACTTATTGGTTCACTTGGTTTTAGATTAAACTATATGAACCGGGCGGGTTGGGTTGGTTTAACTGGTCCGGTTCACTAGGGGGGGTTGTCTCCCATAAGGGACGGCCTGAACTCTTGTTTTGATTATGCAATTGGTAATTCAGACTTCTCCCCTTTCTTCTACAATTCTCCCCTTTCCCTGCGCAATCCTCCTTGATATCGATCGTGCCTGCATCGGGCACATCATTGGTATCGGAGCTTGTGCAATCCTTGACCATGGCGCATGGCAAACAGGCTATGGTGCAGGAGACGGCGTCAGAGAAGGAGGCACCAGCGCCGACTTCCACAGACAGTTCGCAGGCCAGTGCCGCTGTCAGCGATGCCCGGTTGTCAAAAATCCTCACAACGGTGCAAGCTGTTGCAGCCGACCTCGCCAAAGTGAAGGTTCAACAGGATGCCATGGCAGCGCTCTTCATGCCAGTTCTGTCTGCACCGACCGCTGTCAACTTGGAGAAGGGCGAGCCCTCGCAGGCCCCAGAACCGACTCTGACAGCCACCCCAGTGGCCGCCGGCGTCAATTTGGGGGGCCGAACCTGTCCTGCAGGCTTTGACGCTGGCCAGACAGCGCTGGGAGGGAGGCGCCAGACCTGGGACACGCGAGGCACACCAGGTGTTCGTGAAAATGCCCCTATGATGTCGCCCCATCCTAACCACTTCCAAGATGCTAAGGACAAGTGGGACGAGTTTCCTCAGCATGGTGGGGGTCATAGAGCGGGCGCTGAACCCCGTCTGGCACGACTGCAGTTCCCGTGCTACAACGGGGATGATGACCCGGTTGAATGGTTGTCTAAGGCCGACAAAATTTTCTCCTACCAAGGCACTCATTCAGAGGCAGAGCGCTTACGCATCGCGGCCTTCCACCTTGATGGCGATGCATCTGTGTGGTTCCAGAGTTTTGAGAAAGAGGTACGATACCCAACATGGGCGGCCTTTTTTGATGAGCTCTGTGTGCAATTTGGACCAAACGAATTCCAGGATTTCAATGAGATGTTGTCTTCCATGCGCCAGACTACCACCGTCCGTGCATACTACACCTAGTTTATGAAGGTGGCCAACCGGCTGCCAGATTGGCCGATCGCCGCCTTGGTGGGTACCTTCAAGCGTGGCTTCAAGCCCAAAATTTCTGAGGAGATGCGTCACTTTCCCTGCGCCAGTATGCGGGATGTGGTACACCAGGCTCGCATCGAAGAGGAGAAACTAACCAGGCAGCGTAGAGGGGGCCGGCTTGGACCATTGGGCCGCTCTGCCCCTAGCTCCACTCTTACTCAGCCGCCGGCCAGCAGTGCTATTCCTGGCCAACCCACTCCGCTCCCTTCCACTGTAGGTCCGATTGTCCAGCATTTAACTCCGGCTCAAATGGAGGAACGCCGTTCAAAGGGGTTATGCTTCCGCTGCAACGAGAAATTTGTACCTGGGCACCGCTGTTCCGTTAAGGGCAGCCTTCTAGTGGGAGAAGTGGACGATGGCGACACAATTTGTAATGATTCGGCCTTGTCCGCCAGTGACGAGCTCTTGCCGGAGATCTCAGTACATGCGTTCTCTGGGGCTTTTACACCCCGCACGATGCACGTCGAAGGGCTTCTCAAGCGCCAAAAGGTAGCTATCCTGATCGACAGTGGTTCTACTCACAATTTTATAAATGACAGGGTTGCCAACCGTCTTGGGTGTTTTGTATCAGACTCCAAGCCGTTTGATGTACTGATCGGTGACGGCAAGCACCTCCGGAGCAATGGGGTGTGTACGCAGGTTACTTTATCTATCCAGGGCCATGCATTCGTCACTGATCTCTTCCTGTTGCCGACAAAAGGGGCGGATGTTGTATTGGGTGTCCAGTGGCTCCAGGAGCTTGGCGATGTCGTGTGGAACTTTAGGGAAATGTGGATGGATTTTGCACTACAGGGACAGCGCGTCCGGTTGGAAGGTACGAGGCCGGGCACTCTTCTCTCCGGCCATTCGTCAAGCAGCTTGTACCGGTATGCCCCCCAAGGGCTCCTCTTACAGCAGCGTGCAGTTATTGAAGTTCCTCAAGCTATCATGCCGGCCGACCTCAGTGCGTTGTTGACAGATTATGAAGAACTGTTCGCCGAACCCCAGGGCCTTCCGCCTAGCCGCACCCATGATCATCAGATTCCGATTACTCCGGGTACCGCCCCAACCAATGTAAGGCCATACCGCTACCCCCATATTCAGAAAGCTGAGATCGAGCGGCTGGTGGCTGATATGCTTCAGGCAGGAATTATTCGGCCCAGCACAAGCTCTTATTCCTTGCCGGTGCTGCTGGTGCGCAAGAAGGACGGCACATGGTGCTTCTGTGTGGACTACCGCGCCCTCAATGCTGTGACCGTGAAAGACAAGTACCCGATTCCAGTTATTGAGGAGTTACTCAATGAATTGACAGGCGCGACAATGTTTAGTAAGCTCAATTTGCGTTCGGGCTATCACCAGATTCGCATGAGTGCTGCTGATGTGCACAAGACAGCTTTTCGGACTCACGACGGTCACTTTGAGTTTCTCGTGATGCCGTTTGGGTTGACTAATGCTCCATCCACCTTCCAATGCCTTATGAACGACCTCTTCCGCCCATTCCTGCGCCGTTATATCTTGGTTTTCTTTGATGACATTCTGGTATACAGCAATTCGTGGGCCGAGCATTTGTCCCACCTCAGGTCGGTTTTCTCAATTCTGCGTGCTCACTCTTTATGTTTGAAACATTCGAAGTGCTCCTTTGGCAGTCGATAGGTGGACTACTTGGGCCACATTATATCAGAAAAGGGTGTCGCCACCGACCCAGCCAAGGTCACCGCCATGCTGTCCTGGCCTATTCCCACCAGCGTTTGCGCACTTCGTGGTTTCCTAGGCCTCACGGGGTACTATCGGCGCTTCATCAGTCGTTATGGGGAAATGGCTAGGCCGCTGACAGCACTGCTCAAGAGGGGCGCTTTTGCTTAGACTCCAGAGGCACAAACAACATTTGATGGGCTAAAGCACGCCATGGCTTCCACCCCCGTCTTGATCTTGCCCGACTTCAGAAGGCCGTTTGTGGTCGAGACGGATGCTTCGGACACGGGCTTAGGGGCAGTTTTGTTATAGGATGAGTGTCCCATTGCATATTTCAGCAAAGCCTTGTCGGGATACGGGCAGATCTTTGTCACTATCTGTCTATGAGAAGGAGATGCTGGCTATCATCCATGCCGTCACCAAATGGCTGCCGTACCTATTGGGTCGACGGTTCCTAATTAATACTGACCATCAACCATTGAAGTATTTCCTCGAACAGCAGGTGTCCACCCCATCTCAGCAGCGTTGGGTCAGTAAACTTCTGGGTTATGACTATGAGGCGGTTTATAAGAAGGGGTCCAACAACACAGTGGCTGACGCTCTTTCCCGTATACCGACATCAGGGTCGTGCCTCACATTCTCTATGCTCTCTTGTCCTTTTATGGATGAGCTTAAGCAGGCCTATTGTTCTGATGCTTCGACACAGACGTTGATCGCTGCCCTTCAGCAGGACCCGGCTGGTCGGCCATTTTACACCTGGCGGGACGATTTACTATTCTGGAAGGACCGTTTGTGGGTTCCTAATGTAGCTGATCTGCGCCACCGTATCATATCTCATTTCCATGACTCTCCGGTTGCTGGCCACGAGCGGGTTTTCCGCACTTACAAACGGGTCAGTCAGAGTTTCTTATGGTTGGGCGTTCGTCGGGCTGTGCATGAGTATGTGACGGCTTGTGATATTTGTCAGCGCGCCAAGGCGGCCACCACTTCCCCCGCTGGGCTGCTCCAACCCCTCCCGATTCCGGACAAGGTATGGGAGGATGTCTCCATGGATTTTGTGGAAGCCTTGCCGCTGGTGCAAGGTAAGTCGGTGATCATGGTGGTGGTTGACCGCCTCTCTAAGTATGCTCATTTTTGTGCGTTGGGTCACCCCTTTACGGCTAAAACGGTGGCTGACTTGTATGTTCGGGAGGTGGTGAAGCTTCATGGTATGCCTCGTACCATTGTGTCTGATTGCGATCGTATCTTCCTTTCTCAGTTCTGGCAAGAGTTCTTTACCTTACAGGGTACGTCGCTTCATATGAGCACTGCATATCATCCTCAGACGGATGGGCAGACCGAGGTCGTCAACCACTGTTTGGAGTTGTACTTGAGGTGCTTCACGATGTCACAGCCCCGCCGGTGGTTGCAGCTTCTTCCGTGGGCAGAATGGTCCTATAATACTGCTTATCACACGCGTGCTAGTTTCACTCCATTTGAGGTGTTGTATGGCCGTCCTCCCCCTACTATTTTGTCATATGTGCCGCATCAATCTTTGGTGGCTGAGGTGGATTATACGCTACAAACTCATGATGAGATCTTGTGCCAGTTGAAGAGGAATTTGGCTGAGGCCCAGAATTGGATGAAGCAGCTCTATGATGGCTGCCGAACTGATCGGGAGTTCCAAGTTGGTGACTTGGTCTATGTTTTTGTCTTACCGCAGCGCCAATCTTCTTTATTCCAACCCGAGCACTCCATGCTTGCTCCCAGGTTTCATGGTCCATACCCGGTGGAGGCTCGCGTTGGACCGGTCGCTTACCGGCTGTCCTTGCCGCCTACTTCCTTGGTTCATTCGGTGTTCCATGTGTCTCGCCTTCGCCGGTTTGTGGGTGATTGTAGCTTGGCCGTGGATGCGTCCCCTCCACCACTGATGGGTCCTGTTCCGCCCTCTGATCCTGCCCCTGCGTCTGTTCTTGAGAAGAGGCGGGTGCGTCGTTCGGGTCGCATTGTTACTGAGGTTTTGGTTTCCTGGCAGGGTCAGCCTTTGGAGGATGCGACGTGGCTGCTTGAGGATGATTTCTTGACTCGTTATCCAGCATGGTCGCCTTGAGGACAAGTCGACTAGCGGAAGCGTGGTGGAGTGTTGTGCACGACTACACACGATGCTCAGACTCTTTTTATTACTTTACTGCTTGGATTAGTTAGTTGAACTGTAGCCTTTTACTTATTGGTTCACTTGGTTTTAGATTAAACTGTATGAACCGGGCGGGTTAGGTTGGTTCAACTGGTCCGGTTCACTAGGGGGGGCGGCCTGAACTCTTGTTTTGATTATGCAATTGGTAATTCAGACTTCTCCCCTTTCTTCTACAATTCTCCCCTTTCCCTGCGCAATCCTCCTTGATATCGATCGTGCCTGCATCAGGCACATCAGATTGGCTTGCCTTGACTACTAGTGTACAAAACAAATAAATCTATTTTGTCATTAAATATGGTTGGTATTCTAATTCATATTTTCCCTTATCTTTCAATTTGGCCTTGTTGATTAGGAGCTATTTGGGTGTGAAAATTAGGTAAGATTTTATTGATTCCACCCCCAATTCCATCAGGAGTCACTAGAATCCTAGTTTCACACGAAAGTTGATTCAAGGCAATTTCTAGCTGAAATCACTAAATCACCTCAAGAGGTGATTTCGGCTCCAATCCCTACTTTGGGAATTAAAGATTCTGTTAATTTTTAATTGTTACCCCTTATATTGATTTGAGCCTCCAGAAGTATGGTATATAGGTGGGACCACTTTAAAAGTTTAAAATTACCTACTCATGTGGGATCTTATTTGATATGGCTCATCAATACAAGCACAACAACACCAAGAACATACATATTCGAGTTCGAGAGAGAGTTATATTAATTTAAAATTTTAGATATAGGTTTGACATATATCATAATTTATTCTAAAAAAATTTCATTACCAACCTTAATTATTATTTGACGGTGAATCAATGTAATTAACTTCAAAAGATTCTATTTATATTTCTAAAATATTCCACACCCAAACAACCTCTAAATACAGTTGAAAAGGAAGGCAGAGGTGAGACTCGTAGGTCTTTTAAACAACATAAAAGAAGCCTAAGTCTCTATTGAAGACTAGTACCCAATGGAAGTGTAGAACTTAGACCAACTTACATGATCATTCACATCCCAAAAGTGCAGAGGTGAAAAGGATAAAAGTTATATAAATTTACAAATTACTGCGTACACACAGAATTCAAAGTCTTTGACACCAATAATTCAAGTTTAGAGCTCCCACATGAATATGGGGGTTCCATATTTTCAACTGCTTTCACTGAGTGTTGTTTATTCCAAAGAAACCCATCAAGCAGCCTTCATGACAAGAGAATTACTACTTGCATGTAACATTTTCTTCTTGTCGTTCTCCTTCTGGTTTTAATATGCTATCCCATTGGATGTTCTATGTTTTTTTTATTGATGCAAATGGCTACGCATAAATGAGTGGCTAAAGTGGTTGATCCCCTATCCTGAATGTTTGTTTTGGAGAAGATCAATAAAATGTCTAAACTTAAATCGTTTATTCAGACTTCCAGCCAATTCAAAATTTCCTCATAATATAAATTTACTCTATATTAAAAATGATTGCTTCAACATAAATGAAGGCTTCAAAAAGGCATTCAAGAAACTTATCTACCAAAGCCGTAATCTCAAACAAAAGCCATAATATTAAGTAGAAGTCATGAAACATGATCTTATGTGGTGGTTGTCTACTAAAGCCATCACCTAATACCTAACCTCTATGGTATTTTTATGTAGAAATGAGGATTAACAACCATTCAATCCTATGATACGGATAACATGATTGAACGAGTATTTATGATATATGTTCTTCACATTAGTGTTATTGTAAATTTATACAACATTAGAATAATAGTATAAATTAATTGTAGTTCACTTATTATGATTTGATATTTAAAAGCTATTCTTCATATAATACTATAATTTTCCTTTTTATATTAAATCGATAATTTAGTGTTATAGTAAATTTACACTCAGTTTGGATCACAGTATAAATTAACTATAGTTCACTTATTATGAATTTCTTTTGAAAAATCATTCTTTATATGACTATAATTTTCCTTCCTATATTAAATGTCTTATTGTAAATTTATACTATGCTAGGATCAACATATAAATCAATTGTAGTCCACTTATTATGATTTGATATTGAAAAGTCATTGTTCAAATGACATTATAATGTTCCTTCCTATATTAAATGTCTTATAGTAAATTTATACTCTATTAGGATCACAATGTAAATCAATTTACTTCCACCTAGATTAATTTCTTTTCAACTCAAAAGTATTTTTGCCTATGTGGGAACCCTTCGGCAAAGATGTGCCCTTCCACCACATCCATGTTTTAAACACGTACTTCATGACCCACAAAATTACAAGAAAACCCTTCTCTTATCCACCATCTGAAAACACTACTTGTACCTCAAGATAGATGCAATTAAAAGAACCACAAGGATTAGGGTCACTAAAACTGCTAAAAAAACTCCGCCCATGATCCTCTTCTTAGCTTTTCAATAACATAAGATGATCCATATGTTGATAAAGTCATATCATAAAATAGGTTGCTAAGGAAGATGATGACTTCTTGAACAAAGACAACCCATTGAAAGGGGTATGTAAAAACGAATAAAGTTTGGATAGAGAAGTGATTGTCCTTAAAAATTGACAAGGAGGCAGTTGATTTTTTTGGGACTCTTTTGAGGTCAAGGCATTCAAAGCAGCATTGAATGGTCATTGGAAACATCATAAAATGATTGTTTGCCATTGGAGGCAATTTTTAATTATATATATCAAAAGTCCCCCTAAAGCAAACATATCCACAGCTAAGTCTTCCATAATCACTGTAAAGTGCATATCACCCTAAACATCAATTAGCCACTCATCACCTTTGATCATTAAATTTTTTAAAAAATATCATAAAGAGCCACTTTAAATTCTACATTAGTCAGGTAAATAAAAGACGGAGAACTATCGACCTACTTAGTTGATTATAACTTAAATCTTCAAGTATAGAAATAGAATATAAGCAAATAGGTATGCAAATGTTGCACGCCCATCAAAGTCTCAAATCATGTGCGACAACTAAAAAACCTTCATCATTAAACAACAATAGCCAAGTAGCAACAATTTTCAATTAAAAATGTTCATAGCAATACTAGGTGAAATGAATCCACATTGTATCTTTTCTAGACAAATAATACATAATTGCATGTCCGTACAACATTACATCTTGTACCTATAAAATTGAAGCCCCCTCCAAATACTAACATTATTCCCCAAATACGAATGCTCAGGAATTGATCTCCCTTTCCAAATCAACTTCTTATCCAAATCATGTAAGAACCTGACAAAAGGTGTAATGTTGGTTCCTCCTTTTCATTAGTCTAATGATTTTCTTGCATTGAAAAGGCATGAAAGTGATATGATAGGAGGAAAATTTTTTGAAAGTGATCCATGCCTGTAGTTCTGGCAAAGGACCAATGCCTTTTTTTCTCTCTAGACTTCAACCTTATCTTCTTTATAAATCCAATAACTAAAACACATCAAACATCAAATCAGAGAATTATTGAGCAAGCTATAAATTAGATATAAACAATTGTGAGAAGAGACTTTATTTACATATATGGAACAATAAATTTATATTTTGATTACATAAATGAAATAGTAAATTTATACTTTGATTAAATACATGTACTATCAAATCATAGTAATATTATACATAGAACAATAAAATTATGCTCTCATTAATACATAGAACAATAAATTTATACTATGATTACAATCACAAATAATAAATTTATACTTTGATTGCATGCACATGCACTCAAATCATAGTAATATCATACACATAATAGTAAATTTATACTCCAATTGTATATGCAAAATATTTAATTTATACTCTGATTACATACATGGAACAATAAATGTATATTATAATTACATACATAGAACAATAAATTTTTACTCTGATTATATACATAGAACAATAAATTTATAGTCTAATTACATACATAGAACAATCAATTTATACTCTTGATTATAGTAAATTTATACTTTGATTGCATGCATAGAATAGTAAATTTATACTTTGATTATATACATAGAACAATTAATTTATACTCTAATTACATGCATGGAACAACAAATTTATACTCTCAGTATATACATAGAACAATCAATTTATACTCTCATTACATGGAACATAAAGTTTATACTCTGATTACATACATAGAACAACCAATTTATATTTTGATTACATACATGGATAATCAATTTATAATTTGAAGATATGTTTTCCCTTTTCGCAAAGAAAAACTTGATGTTTTTCATCTCATCAAGGAGAATCTTGATCATCAAAGGCGAAGCTCCTTTCCAATGAGGAGAACCATTGGCTATGTTGGGAAAGGAGCTTGGATGTTGAAGGAGTGGTGCAAAACTCATTTTCTCATGGCAGAAAAAGCTTGTTTTTCAGTCTTCTTTTATCATGATCTATATAACAAAAAAGAGAATAAACAAAAATAGACCCATCTGAGAACCCACAATTGATAGAGCGACAAACAATAAAACCCAAATAAAAGCATAAACAAACAAGATAGAAATTTGAATAGCCAAAAAATTAGAAAAGCAAAAAAGGAAGAAACCTGTTAGTGAAGGGCAATTTGGGACATTAAAGATATTCTTCTTTGAATGCTCTTCTGAAGAACAAAGGGTGGTTATTGGCGAGAAATTCAAAATGTCTAGGCTTTGTCGGGCCACTATGGGCTTCAGTACTAGTAACCGCTAGGGAGGAGCTCGATCGTGAAGGCAAAGCTCCTTTTGGCAACAAGTTTGGAACCAAATTCACAATGCTTCAAGGAGGCTTGGGTTTGCAAAAGACCTAGCTTGGTACTTTTAAGGCGTTGTTTGATGAGTGTTTGGAAGTTTTAAGACATCATGATTCTACTTTTAAGATTGGGGTATTAACGTATATTACTTATCTATCAATAGTATCAGGACTAATTAATATAATACAATTTGGTCAAGACTAATTGGATATTAGATACTTAATCTCATCCTTATCGGTTGGTCACCCTTATTTTTAAAAATGGTTACTTAGTTGTGAGATGTTAAATGATAAGCTTATTCTATTAAGAAAATGCCTCCTTTGTTTCCTATCTAAAAAATTTCGAGGGTATCCTCAAGATAATGCCAACTTTATGAAGGAAAAAATAGATCCCATGAGGTCACCCTTCAAAGAGGCTAAATATTTATAAATAAGATCCCTTACTCACGAGACCCCTGCTATGATTGAGATTTGGAAATACCATCTTAATATTGAAGGATTGAGGATCCATTTACCTCTCCCAATTTTTACCCTTCTACCATTAGCAACCTCTAGAATGAACATCCCTTCAAGAATACTCCTCCACACATGAGAACCCTTGTGGTTATGCTTAATTTCTATAAAGTCTACATCCCAAAGATATATTTGGTTTTAAAAACCCAAGAGAAGAGGGGATTAGGATTCTTAAATAATTTCCAACCTTGCTTTGTCAAGAGGGCAAGATTGAAGAATATCTTTAAAACCCAACCCCCTTCTTCCTAGGAAATACAAAGCATTTCCCAACTTGTCCAATGGTCTTCTTGTCTCCCCACCAAAATTTACTAGTCATAACCCAAGATAGCTAAGAGACCTTATGTGTAAAAGAGAAAAGAGGAAAGGAGGTCCCCTTGCTAGAGACCTTGGGAGGGGAAGATTGTTGGTGAAGGGCATTCATTCATCAAGAGTGCATACTTTGCCGCCCATCTTGGAAGGGGACTCAAGAGCGCATAATGTACATGTGAAAAAATTTTAGTGTTTTGATATCCTATTTGTAGCCAATTAACCTGAAAATCTAGGCACATAATATCTCCTCACACCAGATAAGACATACTTTTTATGCAAAGCATGTTACTACCATTACATTTTCACATCAGTGACAATCACAAGTTGTGCTGCAATGCTTGAATAAGGTCCAACATTCATGTCTGTTTCACCTAAATAGGGCTGAGATTTTTACAGTTGCTCTAAAAAAAGGCATCATCTTGTGCAATGTCATAAGCTATAAGAGGAAGACCATTGTACTACATCCTTCCAACCTTTGGTCACTGAAGTAGCACTGGTAGGAAAAAGTAAGCCTATGAGTCATAAAATGAGGGGGCCAATAAACTTTGTCAAGACGATTTCACAAACATAGCATCTTCTAAATTGACACTTGTGAATAGGGCTATTGAACCATTTTATGAAATAATTGGACACAATAGTAACATAACCAAGTCATGAATTCATAATATATATGAATCCACCTTCCTTTCTCACCCAGCAGCCAAAGGAACAATGAGATGAGGTATAATAGGACATTCCATAACCATCTCCACCTTTACAACAGAACATCATCCTCACATGCATATCCTATTTTGCAAACAATTCTTTGATAGTCTCTTAATCTTGGAATTCACAAGGGATGTCTTTGAACCACATCTAAATAAAAAATGAATGAAATCAAACGAGCTAAACATCTTGTTCCGTCGAAATGGGATGAACCACAAAAAGAGTGGTGCCTATGTGTCAAGGCTGTAGACTTTACACCATCCACCACTCCTTAGTAGTAGTGACACCGACATCAGCCAATGTATCAGCAAAATAGACTTCTTTTTATCAAGTAAAATGAGGAGTGGTGTAACGACCATAAAATTCCGTTAAGATTCCATATCGAGTTTAAGTAATTTTAAATTATTTTTGTTTAAAATTTGTTTCAAGTTTATATTAGAGCTTCAAAAAACAAATACAGTGGTACTTGAATCGTCTAAATCAGACAACAGGGTTGAAAGTTATGACCTCGGGAAGCATACTATATGAAAGTATGAGATGACCTGCTCATGTGGGATCTTGTTTCTTAGGGTTCATCAAAACAACCCAACGGTACTTAGAATGCATGAATCGGATGTCAGGGTAAAAAGATATAGAAATTTGAAGTTTTAGAGTGTAACACCCTAACCCAGACTGGGGGTTATTCGGAAAACAAGATCGGAGTAAATAAAATTTAATAGGAAAAGTAAAATGAGATAACCAAGAGCTACAGACCCTGAGTGCGAGACTCATAACGTTCTTCTACGCACTACGAAGCTATAATGTTCCATTGTGTGTGGGTCGGAACAAACCTGATTTTATAACTAATTTGGATCGGACCAACTTTATTATACCGTTGGTTGCCTACATATGTATTGGATACCATCTCTGACGTAATTCCAATACAATCAGATCCGAACATAGTTTTGCCTAAAGGCTACTACATACATCAGACATCACAAAATTATATACGATAAAATATGTATACTTTATATTTGAATAATTCATTCAAAGTCGGACAAAAATCTTATAAATCATTGGAGTCAATGGAAGCCAATAAATCAACAATCACACATCCCACTCTATCACAAAGCAGATCCAAACAAAACACCTTTACATGTCTCGCTCTATTACTGAGTCGAGACCAAACACACACTACATGTCTCACTCTACCCCAGAGCCAGACTGAACACAAACAGGTCATATAAACAAATATTTTCACTACGCATATTAAAACACATAGATCATATCATAACATATATCCTAATTAGCACATGTAGTTCTATAATTAAAACAGGAGGTAAGAAACGCTTACTCCCCTAATGTCCCATGAGGTAGTAGTAGTCAGGGTTGCTTGCTCCTTCTAGGTGTCTTCCCCTTTAGATATGGAGATAGCAAACAAAGCCTTCTCTAGCTTCAACACGTTTTTCACCTTGCGCCGGAAGATGACTGACAAAACTATCTCATAACTCGGGACTCTTTATACTTTCCATGCCCGTAAGCAGCGAACAAAACCTCCCCTACCTAGAGACACTTTTTCCCTTACGTGTTTGTGGATGTTACACAAAACTTCCCCTTACCCAGAGACACTTCTCCCCTACGCCTCTGTGGATGACAGACAGAATTCCCCTTACCCGGAGACACTTTTTCCCCTATGCGTCCATGGACGACGAACATTACTTCCCCTTACCCAAAGATAATTTTCCATCTATGTGCCCGAAGGTGATGGACATAGTCTCCTCTTATCCCAGAGCGTTTTTCCTTTATAGAGTCATTAACATAAGGAATAGTTGCTTCCATTATGTATAACACTGTTGAATTAGCTAAGAATGTCTTTTGAAATGAAGAAAACATACTCAGAACAACTCTAGAAACTCCTCTGGAAGTTTGAACGGAAATGAGTATTTATAGGAGAATGGCGTGTGAGCGTACGGAGGAAGGCAGATATGCGCACAAGCGCTCGTGCCATGTGGCACATTTTTACTGGACCGCACGTGAGGCAGTTCATGCCAACACATGTGTGGCGCACGTGTTCGCAATGTCGCTCCTACGCCAACGAGCATTGCACGCTGAACCACGCGATCCGACACATAGATGGCTGCGATTACTCCACGCGGCACAACGTGGACAAGTTGGCTCTGACTTGGCTAACGTTATCAATTTCATCCTTTCTTCAATATTTAATTATATTTTAATCCAAATACAATTCTAACTTTAAAATGCGATAATTTCTTATCCCGAAGTCAAAATCATGCGTTCTTGGTACCGATAGACTCGTATTAACGAGCCCTTCAAAACTAGACTGCACATGGGTAGGGTATCTGACTTTTTCAAAGTGGGTTTTGCCTATGTGGCACGTTTCATTCCCGACCTCCGTTTTGCATGTTCTTAGGTTCGTTATGCTTGTTACTTCGAGCTCTAACCACATATGAGAATTTTATCCCTTGAAACCCTTTAAAATTTAACTAAAATTATATAATTACCCCTAACCCTCTTGGGTTAAGCGTAATCGGAACATAGGGTGTCACATAAAGTGCTTTTAAAAATTATTAAGAAAATAATGGTGGCGCACTCTGGCATGTGCCCCACATGCTAATGCGCACTGGACAGGCATCCACATCAGGATGGTAGTTGTGCCACACAGTGCATGATCATAATGCATCATCATGATGTGCCAACATTCTTCTGTTGACTCGTCATGCGCCGACTAGTACGCCAAGCCTATAAATAGGATCAACGTACCAATTTTTCTTCTGCACACCCCAAAATTTTCTTTTTTTAATTTCTTTCTCATTCGGAGTCCGAATCAAATGATTTAAGAGGCGTTTCTAACTAAATCAAGCATATTGAACACAATAGAAGGGTTATTTTTTCATTTGAATGCTCGAAAGTTAAGAAAATCACCTTCAACTATCAATGTAGAGAATTCTAACTTCTAAATTGATGTTGTATTAAGAGTTTCTTATTATTTTGAAAGTTCATATTAGTACAAGACTTATGGCATGAATTTCTAGATAAAATTGTTGTCCGTAAATTGATTTAATATTTTTTAGCTTTATTTTGGGTAATTAAACCCTTTGTATAGTTCCATAAGGTATGATAATATGGATACCCGCCGTATAAAGGCTCCGGTGCACACATGTGAGGAGTATCATGGAAAAACTCTAACCCTTTTGGGTTGTGTGACCCCATGAGTGCGAGAGTAGGCCATTAGGTATCACGGCTCAAAGGTCTAATTTCTATATGTGCTGAGATGATTTGTTTTCTGTCAAATATTTTATTTCAAGAAAAAAAATGATTCTATTATTATGGGTGTTTTTTAAACTTTGAAATAACATATTTTCAGAATTTAGCACAACTTATTGAGTATAAATATATTCACCTACTTGCAGATGCTGCAAGGATTGCTGCCAAGGTAGAAGTAAAGGAAGAAATAAAAGTTTCTGAATGAAATTATCTATTATCTTCTGCAATAAACTTGAGTTATTATTTGACTATGTGTTAAGGCACGTAATGCCTAGACAATGATCTATATAAATTATCAACTCTATGCATAGTTATCCTGGGGACTTGTTATAATAAATGTATGTTATAGTAAACTTTTGTGATATTAATGTTATATGTATGAATGAGTTTACGTGACTATCTTTGTTTGAATATTAAATAGTAAGAAAAAAATTATGACTTATGAGGGGCATCACAAGTGGACTCCTTCTATTTAAACAAGAGAGAAACAAAGTTAAAAATATAATTTAAAAAATTAAACATGCCATCTTTCAACAATGAAAGAAATTTCACGAATAATATTAGAGGGATGAGAGTTGCAGTAACACAAGCTCTAACTTACTTTCGCACTGCATATAAACAGATCTCCTGTGAATACTTTCATTTATGAAAATATGGTTATTTATTTCCCTCCATAAAGAATAGACAGCTCAATTCACGGACGATTTCAATAATAGCCCCAGGAATAGAACTACTGATAAAGTGAATAATAGACTTTAATTGAAGCCAACATTGGACTTAGTTAAAACACTTGTCCATACTGTTTATAGGCCCTTCAAATGATCACAGATATGAACCACTGTAGGGTACTCCAACGAACCTCAATCCACCCCACGGAAGGCTCATAACAAAGGTAGTGAGATTAGTGAGAGCCTGTGGGAATTCAATGTCACAACCGAACACACTGAGACAGTGAACAATCAAAAAGCACGTGGCCAAGAGGAGGGAATTGAGAATTACCCGGGCAACATTAATGCTTGTCATTGAGTGCATAGTAAAGATAAAGACAATATGAAAAAGAAAAAACAGCTGGCGTTCGATAATTTAATAAATTATCTATTAAGTTCACATAAATTAAGTTTTTACACAAATTTATCCTCCTGTTTTTTCCCTTTCTTCTCTAATTCCCTTCTTTTCCAATGTCTCTTACGCTCTAGTCTTTTTTTTTCTCTTATATCTCCTTCATTTATCAGTTTTTTTCTCTTTTTTTTCTTCTTATGCCTCCTCTATTACTGAGTATCTTTGCCTTGTACTCCTTTATTATCTCATCATACACTGTCCTTAGATCTCTCATGTTTTGGTCTAATCACTGGTTAGATGGGTAACTGAATTTATCCAACCCACCTAAGGAAAAAATCATTGAGGTTGAACCAGGATAGCATCACCTAAGTCTCAACTAGGACCTCGGCCATATGGGGCACACCTTCCTCTCGAAATTGCCTCCTAGAGACACTTGACAGAGCACGTCGTTGGCCAGTATGAAGAATAGCTTGCTCATGTTGGTCTCTGACCCTGCAATCTTGCCTGACAAAACAACCAACATTTGCTCGATCTCCTCGTGCTTAACTTGGAGAAAGGACACCACTCATTCGGCATTGAGGAGGTCTGAGACATAGATTTGAGAATATGGGGCCGGCTTGTGAAGACTTGGTCTTAGGTTTGGAAGACCTCCCGTACTAGGCATGGGGAGGAGACAACTAGGGTTGAGACATGCCCCAGTTAGAGTGGAGGATGGGGCCTAACTTCTCCTCCAATTGGGCCAAAGCAATGTGGGGTAAGTCCAAGAGGAAGTAACGTATATAACAAAGATAGTAAATATTTACTCACTTTGTCATATATAAAGTGAGTAATTTACTCTCTTTGTATATAAGAAAGTGGGCATATATTTATTGTTTCTACCGATGAATTCCAAGCAATACAAGACTAGGTGGATTACCTAAAGTTCCACGTATTAGAACAATCTAGAAGTGAATGGACGCAGGTTAATTTATATGTCTTAATATTTAACATTTTTTTTAAAAAATTCATAATTGGTTTTTAGATTAAAAAAATTTGGGCTGATTTTTTATTGCAGCTTGGGAACCTCCCATTGTATGCTACTTTGTTGGCTTTTTTGATGAAATAGGTAGTTTTGGTTTTTATTGGTAGACTTTAGTTGGTTTGTTTTGCACAAAATGATGGAGGGGGGCTCTGAGAGGGAGAATTGCGGATATGGATCCATTGATTCAATAGAATTAAAGTGGGTGTTCCAGGACAAGGATGTTTCATGGCTTGATGACAACAATGATTTCCCATCTCGCTGTCTACTCGAATCCGAGGATGACAACAAGAGAGCAATGCTTGATTCATTTGGCCCTTGCATCGATTCATTTGATATCACTACAACAAAAAGGACTATTAGCAATGTTTTGACGTTTTTAAACGTCACTAATAGTTAGGTATGTGTCTCTAATAACTATTAGCAATGCTTAAAAAGTGTTGCTCAAAGCGTCGATAAAAATAGAGTTGGTAATGCTCATTAACGATGCTTATGACTAAACGTCGTTAATAGTAATTGTATTAGCAACTAAGGGTGCTAACGAGCCAAGTCGAACCGAGTTTTCAGGTTTTTTGACTCGAGCTCGATTTCTAAAAGCTTGGCTCGAGCTCGATTGAACAGCTCGATGCCTGACTCGAGCTCAGTTCTGCTAAAAACTCGAAACTCAACTCGAGCTCGAGCTCGAAAACATATTATAGCAACTCGAACCTGTGTTCGAATTGAGCTCGAATCCCATTTACAACAAAAATTATTTTTTTCTATAAAAATCTATATTAATTTAGAAAATCACACCAACATTACAAAAATAAAAAAATTATAATAAACATAATTTTATTCTATTAAAATTGTAATTATTATTTCAAAATCTATGGTTAAAATAAGAATCAATAAATACCCAACAAAAAAATTTTATTTGTCACCAAAAATTTAACTAATGTTATTCAAATATCCCATATAATAAATATAATTATATAAATAAAATTAAAAATAATAATTACTAAAATATCATAAAGAAAAAATATTTACTAATATGGTGTTTCTTTTCGTGAGTGCCTCCATGACTTTTTTTAATTTATTTTTTAATTTCATTCTTAAAGAAGAAAAATTCAATATAATATACTGATTTGTGATTTAAAGGACAAAATCAATATAATTTTGTACTTTTAAAAGATGAAATTAATGCAATATATTAATTTCGTCATTTAGAAGGATAAAATCAATAATGAAATAATTTTGTCCCATCTTCTCTCTACTATCTCTTCATTCTCTCTCTCTCCTCTTTCTCTTCACTCTCTCCTCTCGCTATTCACACTCTCTCTCTATTCACTCTCTCTCCTCTCTCTATTTGCTCTCTCTTCTCTCTCTATTCATTCTCTCTTTCTTTCGGCTATCTCTCTCTCTCTCTTCTTTCTCTCTCTTCACACACGCTCTCTATTCACTCTCTCCTCTCTATATTTCTATTCAATCTCTCTCCTCTCTCTTTTGGCTATCTCTCTTATTCTCTCTCTCCACTCTCTCTCTAGACTTTCTCTTTTCTCTGTCATCTCTTCTTTCTCTTTCTCTCTCCCTATCTCTCTCTCATGTGCGTGACATGAGCCCTAGCTCTGAGAAGTGGGGAGAAAGTAGAAAATTTTAATTTAATTTTTTCTTATTTATATATTATATATTAAAATAGTAAATTTAAAATAAAATATAATGTATTTGTGAATGACAAAAATAATATCTTTTTAAATTTTTTATGATTTTGTCCTTTAGAAGAGAGGAGAGAGAAAAGAGAAAGATAAGAGAGAGAAGAGCGATAACCGAAAGAGAGAGGAGAGAGCGAGTGAATAGAGAGTGGAGCGAGAGAGGAGAGAGAAAAGAGAAAAAAAATCAATTCATTATTGATTTCGTCATTTAGAAGGATAAAGTTAGTACATTGTATTAATTTAAGTGTACTCATTTCATCATTCTAAATGATAAAATTATAAAAAAATATTAAAAAAACACACAAGTGTCAGGGCCTAGTCAGTGAAAAAGAACATCATATTGGTAAATATTTTTCTCTCTCCTTTATTTTGATAGTTATATAAAATTTCTCATATAATAAGCAACAAAAAACTGAACTAGTAATCAAAGTTATGACAACTCTTATTCACATGTTTCATATCTAATTATTCTAGTGACTACAAAAAAATTTATAATAAGATAATTATTTGGACTTCAGAAATAACATATTTCATGGTGTGTGGATAACCTGTAAAAAGAAAAATCAATATAATTAGAATTCAATAGTAAAATCTAGACTTGGTTCACTCGATATATTTATAGGAAAAATTTAGATATAGTTCACTAAATCTCTAATTCTAAACTAATATAATTGGTTGCATTAAGAATGTTTATTTCCAAGTAGAATAACATATTTATATTTGTTAGGATTAGAATGATAAAAGGTAGTATTTAAAATTTAAATAATATTATATAGATGAATAGGGGTAGAATAGAAATAAAAAAATTTATCATACCTACATTCTCAATTTATTAGTAGTAAGATTTATATTTGTTTAAAATATAATAGTATAATATAGGTATCATATATCATATTATATAGTATATCATATACCATATATTAATGTATATATAGGATATATATTATATAAATTAATATAAAATATTATGGGTACATGAAAGGTAAAAATTAAAAAATTTATATAATATGGGTATAATAACTAAAAAGTGATATATAGCAAATCGAGTCGAGTTCGAGCTGAGCTTCGAGTTGATTTCTAGTCGAGCCAATTATGTTTCGAGTTGAGTCGATTCAAGCTGGCCCATGTTCGAGATCAGCTCGTTTGATTTCGAGTTCGAACCGAGCTCGAGTCAAGCTCACTTCAAGCCGAGCCAAATTCGAGTAGAACCGAGCTGAGCCATTTTAGCTCGACGAGTTGGCTCGTCTCGTTAGCAGCCTTATTAACGACGTACAAAAAATGTCGCTAATACAAGATTATTAGTGACACCCCATAAAGAGTGTCGCTAATAATATAGTATTAGCGACGTTTGTTCAAACATCGTTAATTAAAAAAAATATTTTTTTAAAATAAATTAATTAAATTAAAAAATATAATTATTAGTGATGTTTTTTTAAAAGTGTTGCTATTAATATAATATTAGGGATGCTTATTAAAGTGTCGTTACAATAAAAAATTATTTAATTTATTTTAAAATAGTTAAAAATAATTTTAAAAATTAAAAGAATAATTTAAAACTATTAGTGATGCTCTTTAGGAGAGTTGCTAAAGCATATATAATTATTTAAAAAAATTAATTAAATACTATTAGTGATGCTCTATAAGAGCATCCCTAATAATATTTAAAATAAAAAATTAAAATAAGATTGTACAAGGATTAGATTGTACACGGTGCCGTTGGCTTCCACCAAGACATCATGGCCCATAATCTGCTGGCATTCTCGAAGGTGTTCCAGAATTTGCTCCTCCCTCTTAATCGAGTGGGATTGGGCACTGACTTGATGGCGACGTGGAGAGGTGGACCGCGGCAAAGCTGCCCCGGCCGATGAGCTGCCCTCTCACCCACTCTGCAGCTGTGTCGGTCCTCTTCTCCTGAGGGACTTCCTTAGCTGCTAGTGAGGGACGATGAGAGAGAAAAGTGGAGGAAGGTGAGGGCGTGAGCTGACACTGGTCTGACGTAGGAGATGTTCAGATAAAAATACCCCGAAGGAAAATCACTCATGTGTGAAATTTCATGCTCAAACGAAATTTCACGCACGGGTAGATTTCTGCCCGCGTGATAAATTTTGTGATGCTTCTAAAGTGTCGCAAAATGTAGGTAATTTGCAACGTTGAAGAATAGTGTCACGAATACTTGTGTTATTAGGGACACTCGTTGATGAGCGTCGCTAATAGCTCAAATTTTATTTAAAAAAAACGAAGCTATTAGTGATGCTCGGCAATGAGCGTCGCTAATGGTATTATTATTGGTGGCGCTTAATAATAAGCGTTGCCAATTAATGTACTATTCATGACACTCATTGTAGAGTGTCGCTAATAGCCTTATTTTTCTCATGACTTTTACCCTCTTTCTCTCTCTTCCCTCTCTCTCTCTCCTCTCCCCTCTCTCTCTTCCCTCTCTGCTCTTTCTCTCTTCACTCTCTCTCTCCTTTTTCCTCACCCTCCCCTCTCCCCTCTCTCCTCTTTCTCTCTCTTCCCTTTCACTCTTTCCTCTCTCCTCTTTCCTCACGCTCTCTCTCACCCCTCCCTCTCTTCTCTCTCCCTCAATTTTCACTCTTGCTTTCCACTCTCTCCTCTCTCCCTCTCTCCTCCATCTCTCTCATCTCTCCCACTCCTCTCCCTCTCACCTCTCTCTCCTCTCTCTCTCCCAATCTCCTCCATCTCTTATCTCTCCCTCTCTCTCTCCTCTCTCTCCTCCTTCTCTCCTCTCTCCCTCTCCTCTCTCCTCCCCCCTCTCCTTTCTATTTCTATATTCTCTCTCTACATATTTTAAAATTAATATAATAAATTATAAGGCAATAGCAACACATAGGAATATTCGTTGCTACTACCTCGGTTATTAACGACGTATACTCATATACATCGTTAATACAAAGCGTATTAGTAACACATATTCATATCTGTCACTAATATATTTTTAATTTATATATTTTAAATTTAAAAATATAAAAAAATAAATTTAAAATTTCCCCCTCTCTCATCTCTCCTCCCTCTCTCTCCCAATCTCTTCACTCTCTCTCTCCTCCCTCTCTCTACCCCTCTCTCCTTTCTCTCTCTATATTCCCTCTCTACATGTTTTAAAATTAATATAATAAATTATAAGGTAATAGCAATGTATAGGAATATGTGTTGCTACTACCTAGGTTATTAGCGACGCATACTAATATATGTTGCAAATACCAATCGTATTAGTGACGCATATTCATATGCTTCACTAATATATTTTTATTTATTTAATTAAATTTTAAATAAAAAATTAAAAAATTTCCCGCTCTCTCTCATCCTCCCTCCCCCTCTTCTCTCTCTCCTCCCTCTCTTCTCTCTCTCCCGCTCTCTCCTCTCTCTCCCGCTCTCTCCTCTCTCTCTATATATCCTTTCTCTTTTTTCTCTCTATACATATTTTAAAATTAATATAATAAATTATAAGGTAATAGCGATGCATAAGAATATGCGTTGCTACTACCAAGGGAAATAGTTAGCGACACATCGTTAATAATAAGCCTATTAGTGATGCATATTCATATGCGTCACTAATACATTTTTATTTATTTGTTTATTTATATATATATATATATATATATATATATAATAAAATTTAAAATTCCCTCTCTCTCCTCCCTCCCTCTTTCTCTCCTCTCCTTCTCTCCTCTCCTTCTCTCTCTCCTCTCCCTCCCTCCCTCCCTCTCTCTCCCCCCCTCTCTCTCTCTCTCTCTCTCTCCTCTCTCTCTCCCTCCCTCTCTCTCTCTCCTCCTCTCTCTCTTCTATCTCTCTTCCCTCTCTCTCTTCTGTTTCTCTCGCTCACTCTCTCTTCTCTCTCTCCTCACCCTCTCTTGCTTCTTAAGAAAATTTAAGAAATAAAATATATTATATATAAATAGTGAGAGTTTAATCTATTAATAAAAATTTAATATTTATTTATTATATATACAAATAGTAAATATTGAATAAAATATATTATATTTAAGAAGTTTATTTTTATTTTTTTAATATTTAATTATTATATAATTATTTATTAAATAAAATTAATTAATAAAGCTAATAACGACATTTGCAAATAAGCGTCGTTACTATCATTTTATTTGCAACGCTTTTTTACAAACATTGCTAATAATTCTAAATTTTTCTTTTTTTATTTGAAATTCATTACTATTAGTGACACTTTTCTTAAATGTAAGTATTAGCAACGCTTAATAACAAGCATCACTAATAGTTCTAAATTTTTTATTTTATTTTATTTTAAGTTCATTACTATTAGTGACTCTTTTCTTAAGCATCCTAATACTTAAATATTAGCGACATTTAATAAAAAATATCGCTAATAGTTATGATTTTTTTAAAATGATATATCTTTTAAAGTGTCGCTAATAGTGTAACACTTAGTGACGTTTATTAGAAAGCATCGCTAATCTAATTCGTATTAGAGATGCTTGAAATAAGTGTCACTAATACATGACTATTAGTGACACATTTTGTTATGCGTCACTAATAGTTCATTTTTTTGGACGATTGTGTATGCGTCGCAATTAATGGTTTTTATTAACGCTTGGGTTTGTGTCACTAATAGTACATTTTGTTGTAATAGGCGCTCGAGGTTCCCGATGCTCAAACACAAGACTTTGAGATATTATAATTTTTTTGCCATTAAATCACCTATTTATAGTCGGGTTCATAGCATCTTTATCATCCGATTGATTGGGGAGTGGAGCAAAGGGTGGGGGGCATTTTTGTTTAAACATATATTTTAGAATTAATACCAAATTAATTAATTCTTTCTGCAGTTAGTGCCTAAAACTCCCATAAAAAATACCAAGGTGATGACAACGAGTGTGGGAGGCAAAACAAATGAACTAAACCAATGCAATAAAGGCAGTCGAGGTACCCTAGAATTTCTAAGAGTCGTAGTTAGAGGATGGGAAAATGGTAGAATGAAAACATAAACTGCCAAAGTAATAATTCTCCTCAATCGATGCGCTCCGCCTCCATCACCATTGAAGGCTTCCCTTAGAAATGTTATAGATTCTATAGAATATAGGAATTTCTCTCTCAGTAACTTTACCTCTTCTTAGCTATTTGATTGCAATTTACTAACCATTGTGCATTATTTGCATCTAATGTGGCAAGTAGATGGTACTTATGATATAGAACATTTACTAGATATAGCTTTGAAGTCTTGGATTGTCAAACCCCAAGATTTTACAAACCTTTATCTCGATAAACTATGTAGCAAAAATATACAAATAATGGACTTTTATTTTTCAAAATCTGTCAAATATGACAATAAAAGCTCTCGTGGCACCAATGATAATTTTTACTCAAGTACCATTTTTTATTCCATATAATATTAATATCATGAATATATTACTTGGATTCAAGTTGTTCGCCAAGTACGCGTCTTGCAACTGCAACCTAATCATTAAACATAGAATAAAGGTTGTTGCCACCTCCTCCTCTTTCTTCTTCCTTTCTCTCCTCTCCCCTCCACCACCTCCTTCAGTCGTCACTACCTCCTCTACCGCCCACCTTTTTCTCCACATGAGGACTAGAGGGGTTAAGGGTAGATGAATCTATTACATCAATTAAACTTTGTTCACAATTCTTTTGTCATGAAATTTGCTAATTAAATAGTTTTGACCTTACACATTTGACTCTTCCTAAGTGCAAATTTTTCTCTAAATAAATAAAAGAATAGTTCCATATCAACTAGAAAATAAAAGAGGGATAAGGAACTTGTGCATTTTAATGTAGTTTGGGAAATGCAAAGCTTAAGTCACTCAGACATGTTGTGGGACCCACCCAAAGGCCAAAAGCCTATTGGTGGGAACCCACATAAAGTCCTAACTCTAAGAAATATTATCTTTCAATTAAAAAACAAAAAAGAAATAAAGAAAATCAAAAGCCCAAAAAAGCATGTAAACTGGCTTGAGCTCGCTTAGGCTAGCCAGGACCGACCATTTGGAGCTTGCCTAGGGGTAGGGCCTAGATAGGGTTGACCATTTGGAACCCTGCCTAGGGGTAGGGCATGGGCTTATGCTGGCGAGCTAGGGCCCAAGCCAACTCAGGCCCGACCTACTTGGCTTGGTTTTGGCCCTAGGTAAAATAACACAACCCATTACTCTTTAGAGGAATCGCCCCATGGCCCACAGTCCAAGTTGTGTTGGTAGAATCACATTCTAGGAAATATTTTTTATGCACCCTACTAACAAAGTGCCCAGTGTAAAGAATATATGAGAGCCATCGATATTTAAAATCAATAGCGTACATGCTAGCACATGTTAGCATCAGGGGCACTAATTGTAAGGACCCTCATCTTTAAACCAGGTTTTGGTTTTCTTTAATTATGGGTTATCGTGAGATTAACGCGTTTTCTGATCTTATTCGGTAATTTTGTAAATAAATAGAGTTTGTGGTGGTTTTAACCAAAATCAACTTCAACATTAGTGGTTTTAAGTGATTTTAGACCAAATGTGAATTTTTGGGATTTTTCAGAATTTTTACTATTTTTCCGAAAATTAAGGTTTTGGCGGGACTCCTGTGGGCTCCACCGTCGAAAATTTTATTTTTGGGTCAAATAAACCTAGACATATACTTAAGGTCACACAAAAATTTTTAAAATTTTATTAGGCTTAATTTGTGCTTAAATTTGCAAAATAACCACTTTTAGCCTACTTTTCCTATTTACACCCCAAAACTTACCTATGCATACCCCAACCCTTACTATAAAAGGGCAAACCTGAGCCATTTCCATTTTTGGGAATAGACTAAGGAAGGAGGACTGGCCTAATCCCTACTTAGGCCCGAATTAGAAGCCGATTAAGGTAAGCTTACTCTAATTAAGCACTAATCCATGACTTTCTTCTTAATTTCTTCCAAATCTACTATTTTCCCCTTGATTCAATTCATTTTTGACCATCAAAAGCTACTGATTTATGTTTTACTAAAAACCCTAACATTCAAAATTCGATTTTTACTACCAACAAGCCCTAGATCTAAGATTTAATTAGGGATTTCTTGGGTAAATCGATTTCTATTAGAGTTTAATTCAAACTCATTGTGTTTTCAAGGATTTCAAGAAGGGTGACTCTTCAATCCGAGCTTAATCAAGTGCTGAGGTAATGGGTCTTCAAAATCTCTGTTTATCCATGGTAAAACTCTCTATTTTTGGCTTATTTCGAAATGGTTTGCTTGATTTAGTGTGTTAATGGTAAGATTAGAAAATGGAATTATTTAATCCCGATTTCTTAGGGTTTTGCATTATTATGGTTTGGTTTGATATTCTGGAAGTCAAGGAGGACTTTTGATGATGATTAGGGTGTTAGATGTGGATTTGAAGTGTTATCTATGGTGTTTCGGTTTGGATTTGCGAAAGGAAGAAGATGATTGTTCTGCCGTGTTGGCGATCGATCGGCCCTGCAGGGCGATCGATCGGCTACACAGAAAATTGTATGTTGTGCATATGATGTCTATTTTGATGATTCCATTTTAGCTTGCCAATTTTATATGAATGTGGAGTGTTTTAAGCTATGTTAGGCTACTGGAAATACATGCTATTGAGTTTATAGAGTTGAGACATATGCTTAGAGATGGTGGGATGACTTATGTTTTGTGGCATGATGTTGGAATCGTTATCTTGAAATTATGAACGGTTGTTTCCCTTTGGATAAGCATATATTTTCAGTAGGACTACAATCATTGTTGGACTGATTTGTCATGATAGATTGTGGTTAATGGTGTGTGAATGTTGGTGAATGTCATGACTCAATGATGAAATGAGTGATGTTATATGTGTTTAGCCTTTGTGGTTGAGTTTTGAATCTAGCTATGATTTCAACGATTCTTCTCCTATGATTTCCGCTGGAATTCATGTTTAGATGGAAATTTACATGTGTAGTGTGGTAGTGAGTTTAATTTCAAGCATGATGACATGTATTATGTGAAATGCTTCTACTAGATACACACACACATGTGGGGTTACATAATGATGTTGAAGCTTAATATTGTGATTATGAATGATGCATTAGGGGCTGGTGAGAGCACTTATCATGGATTAGGATTCATGTATGCTTTGCCCACGCATGTACCATGCTGCACGCATCATGAAAATGGATTTCCAATTGAGGCTTCATCGTGGTTAATCGAATTTGACCGATTGGATACAATGTGATTAAATTGTGTGCCGGGTTAATCGGTCGTGGATTAATCACAAATTGATTGGTCCGAAAGGACATATTTTGATTTGAAGTTCCTGTGTGGAACGAGTGCACTCCCCGGGTTGAGTCTAATTAAATGGAATGATGTGGGGACGAGTTGTGTACTTGTCTTGCGGATTGTGAGAATGTTATTATGTGTGTCATCTGGACCCTGAGAATCCAGTGTGGTATGCTGTGTGCACCCCGCTACCACGTGTTCTAGGGTTCTCTGTGTGAGAACTCGGGCTCTTCCCTCCGCAGGAGATGTCCCTGGGCAAACACCCCTGCTCTAGATTCTCTGTGTGAGAATGGGACATCCTTGGCCAGGATCATCCAGGGCAAGCAGTATTAGGGATTGACAACCCCGATCTTTCTTTAATTCTTGTGTAGAATTTTGGACCATAACACACCTTCGTGGCCTTGTCTATGCTCCCGTCTGTGTGACGTTAATGTGTGATTACTCCTTGATGGAGGTTGATGTTGATGTTATGCATGTGGGAATATGTATGTTAGAGATACATCCATGCAGGTTGATGTTGATGTTATGCATGTGGGAATATGTATGTTAGAGATACATCCATGCAGGTTGATGTTGATGTTATGCATATGGAATATGTATGTTAGAGATACATCCATGCAGGTTGATTATGCACTATGATGCAGTGTTAGGTGATATGTATCTGTGATCAGAAAATGATGCACCATGTAATTCGTTGATTTGAATGAGTATATCGGTATGCTATCGTATTTTTAGATGTTGTTAGTGATATTAAAACCATTGCTGAGTTTGTTAAACTCACCCCTCTTTGGTGTTTTGATTTGGGGCTGCGTGGTGCAACACGCAGACGGACAGGATCGCCTCTTCGAGGAAAGGTCGGAGGTGGCTTAGATATGATCGTGGAGTTCTTTGTGTGGTTTATTTTCCTTAGTTATGATGTTGTTCAGGACCTTTGTGTAGGGTTCTTGTTTTGGATTTATGTCTCATTTTACTGTTGTGATGCTTATGACTTATTTTGAGCCGGTGTGGGCTTTACTTAACTAAGCTTGTGGGTTTGAGATTGTTGTTTACTTTGTGGTAAGCAACACTTTTTATTCCCTTTTTAGTTACTCTTGCTCAAAGGATTGTGCGCACTCCGTATTTGCTGTTAATCGCCCGTGGTTAGGGTTAAGTCTTCTGCTAGATCGTTTCTCAATTTTCACTTCGTCGCCCCCGCACGCTTGATCGGCCCTTGGACCAGGTTAGGCTTGGGTCGGGCATTGCCGGGGCGTGACACTAATGCTAATGTATGGTAATGTGCGTGTTGTCTATTTTTTAGATGAAGGGCTCCTATACATTCCATATACTGTTAATAGGTAGCATAAAAAATGTTTCTCGCATTCTAGTGGTTTCAAACTTTAATGGTCCTTTGTAAGGCCAGTCCATGAGCCAATTTAAGCCCAACCCAAAATGTAAAGAGAGAGAGCATTACGCGTAGGGCAAGTCATGGGCGTCCATCGTCCGATGTCCAGGCCATGTCTGTGGCCATGTCCGATCAATTTTTTTTGTACTTAAATCTTTAATAATTTAAATGCAATCATGTTAATGTCATATTTGAGTTTTCTTTGAAGCTAATTAAATATTTCTTTTGTCCCACATTAATAGCTCTATTTGGCTTTTTAAAATAAACTAATTTATCCAATAATAATAGACAAAACTGGCGCCTGCTCTTGCGAACAAGCTTTATCTGACGCCAAGTCTGAAAAGCCTATAAAATTAACTTGAAGGCCACGTGATTTTAATTTTTAGACAAAATTACCCTTCTTCCAGCTTCTTCCTTATGTTTCTCCTTCTTCCTTCCACCATCTTCTTTCTACCTTCATCCATCCAAATCCTTAATCACTCTTTTTTTCTTATGCTTCTCTTTCTTTCAGCATGAATCTCCTCCTCTCCTCCCTCTTCCTCACCGTCCTTGATTACCTCTTCCTCACCCTTGGGTGCCACCTGTAAGATCACTGAACTTGAACCAGTTTATTTTATTATATTTAATTACTTTTGTATGGTTTAATGTCAATAATTCTAATCGGTTTTAGAATATTTTCAAAATTAAAGTGGTTAACAAAGGTTTTAACCAAAATCTTCTTCACATTTCAAGTTTTTAAGTTAATTTAAGTCATTTGTGATTTTTTTTGGAATTTTTAGAATTTTTACTATTTTTAAAAAATTAGGGTTTGACGGGACCCACTGTGGGCCCCACCATAAAAATTAAAATTTTTAACCCAAAATGCTCCTAACATTAAACTAAGACCTTGGAAAATTATTTTATAATTTTTTAGACCTTAATTTGGGTTTAAATGGCTAAATTATCCATTTTTAGTTGAAAAGTTTATTTGTACCCCATTAGTTGATTAGGTCTAACCCACCCCTTACTATATAAAGAAAAGCACAACCACTTTTCTATTTCGGAAAGCGCTGAGACATGGAGTTAGGGGCCTTAATCCCCTATTTGCCTAAAGAGGAAGGAGATTAAAGTTTCTTAATTTTTCCTTAATCCATTAGGGTTTTCATAAATTTTTTCAAATCCCTTCTTCTCCTATGGTTTAATCTTGATTTCAAAGTATAAAGCTACTGATTTAAAGCCCTTTTTCAAGCCCTAATATTGGGAATTTCATTTTTGGGTTTTTTGAACCCTAAATCGAAGGTTTTTCAAGATATTTAAATGTTCTAAATTAAATTTATGAAGGTATTTATAAAAATCATATTTTGAGTAGGTTTTGAAGGAGTTTAAGGAGTCATTTCAAACCAAGAAGTTGTTAGAAGGTAATAGTTTTATGTCTCAAACTTGCTATGATTATAGATTTAATATTTGAGGTGTTTTGAAATGGGTTTCATGAATGTATGCTTTAATGGTGATTTGATAAAACCTTAATATTTGGTGTTATTTCTTAGGGCTTTGTTTAATAATGATTAGATTTAATGTTATGGAAGTTTTTATTGATTTTGAAGGAGTTTGAGGCTTGGATTTGATGTATTAAGTTGGATTGATGGAGGTTTGGTTTGGTTTTCAAAATAGAGAAGACGAACCAGATCTACCGTTATGGCGATCAATAGCCCTTATAGGTCGATCTATCGGCCAAATGGCAGTGTAGGCTAATTTTTCAGGCCAGCCGATCGATCGCCCTTGCAGGCCGATTGATCAGCAGTACTGCAGATTTTGGCCATCTTATTTATTTTGCTTATTTAGATATTTTTATTCCCAACTATGATTTATTCTGTTCAAGTGGAGTGATTTGAGCTAGAATAAGCTACTGGAAGAGTATGTTATTGATGTTGGAATTTATGAAGAATAATTGAGTAATATGTGAAATTGCATGTTGTTGGCTACACATGTTAGAAATGCTATCTTCAAGCTTTGATTGAATGATTCCTTATGTTTTAGCACGATTCTAGCAAAATTATAACATGAGAATGAATTAATATGCATTTATGTAATGTGATTAAGTTATGGGTGATTGATGATGCTAGGTCTATATTCGAGTGTGGTGTGAATATGCTTGCATAGGTTTAGCATGAGGATACCCTTTACTTGATTGATGGTTTTGGATGATTTTCACCTATAATTTCCACTGGAATTCCCTGATTTGATGTTAATATGCATGTGTGGTATGAAGGGGAGGAATTAAGTACAAGGCATGTCTATATGCTTAGAACTAGATGTTTCTACCATGTACACACACATGAGGGGGATGATTATGATGATATTTAGTATCATGATTATAAATGATACATGAGGAGGCTGATGAGAGCACTTATCATGAATTAGGTTTATGTATGTCTTGCCCATGTGTGTACTATGTTACATACATCGTGAAATAGATTTCCAATTAAGACTTCATCGAGGTTTAGCCATATTTGATCAATTGGATGCAATGATGTGAAATTATGTGCCAGATTAGTTGATTATTGGCTTATCGGGATTCGGTTGGTCTGAAAGGACATGATTTCGATTTGAGTTCCTGTGTATAACATGAATACTCCTCGGGTTGAGTCGATTTGAATTGAGTTGAGTTGAACGGGGACAAGTTGTGCACTTGTCTTACGGTTAATATTTATTGAGATAGTCATCTGGACCATGAGAGTCCAGAGTGGTATGCCTTTGTATACTGCCTACCACGTGTTCTAGGTTCCTTATGTAGAATTCAAACTCTTCCCACCACAGAAGATGTTTCAGGGTGAATACACTTGTTCTAGGTTCTCTGTAAGGACTCTAATTTTTGAACCGGTTTATTTTAATGTTATTTATCAATTAATGTGTGGTTTATACGTTTTCTGATTTAAATTCTATGGTTTTCTAAAATAAATAGGATTTCTAAAGGTTTTAAGCAAAAATAACTCTACATTTATGAGTTTTAAGTAGTTTTTAGTCAATTCTGAATTTTTGGGATTTTTTTGATTTTTCACTAATTTTTTAAAAAATTAAGGTTTGGCGAGACCCCCTGTGGGCCCCACCAACAAAATTAGGATTTTTAGACCAAAATGCCCTAGACATCAACATAAGCTTATACAAAAAATTTTAGAATTTTATCGGATTTAATTAGTGCTCAAATCTTCAAAATACCCATTTTTAACCCAAAATTTTATTTACACCCCATTAGTTCATTAAGTGTACCCCAAACCCTACTATTAAAGGAAAAAGGCTAAGTCATTTTCATTTTGGGAATAGGCTGGGAGGAGGTGATTAAGGCCTTGTTCCCCAATTAGGCCCAGATTAGAAGGGATTAAGGTATGTTCTTCCTTAATTAAGCTTAAACCCTAGATTTTCTCCTAATCAATTCTTAATCTATCATTTTTTTATTTGATTTGATTTCAAACATCAAATTTACTGATTTACTCCCTTGTTTCAAACCCTACTTGTTAAAATTCTTTTTTTTAAGCTAAACAAACCCTAGATCTAAGATTTCTTCAAGGTTTTCAATGTTAAATCAATTTTTAATGGAGTTTAACTTAGACACTATGTTTTTGGAAGGTTTCCGAGAAGGGTAAAGGCCAAATCTGAATCTAAACAAGTGACAAGGTAATGGGTCTTTAAAATCTCAGTTTTCTTATGGTAAAATCTCGATTTTTTATGGTTTATTTGGAATGAGTTTGCTTGATTTAGTGCTCTAATGGTGGGTTTACTAAATGCTAATATTTCATCTCGATTTCTTAGGGTTTTGTCTTAGAATGATATAGATTAGTGTTCTTGAAGGTTTTATGAGTTTTTGTTAATGTTTGGTACCATAGATAAAGATTTGAAGGTATTTTCATGGTGTTTCGGTTTGATTTTCGAAAATGAAGAAGGTCGAAACTACTGTGCTGGCGTTAGAACGGCCTACTAGGGCGTTAGAACGACAACACTACATTTTTGATTGATTTACAGTATAGCCGATCGAACGGCCTTGCAGGGCGATCGAAAGGCTATACGACAGTTTTTGCTATTTTTGAAACTTATGCATATTTCAATGTTTTGCTTTATTTAATGATTATAATGGTTATGGGAGGTGTATTATGATGAAATTAGGTTACTGGAGGTGTAGAATTGATGATGAAAGTGTATGAATTATGTTTAGGTGTTGTGTTGTGACATCATATTATGTTGATAATTATACATGTTGATATTGAAGTACCTTAAATTTGTGAATGTTAGTATTCTTTTGAATAGAATATGTTTTTTGTTGACATAAAAAAAATCAAAAAAATCAAAATCAAATCAAAACTCAAATGCAAAGATCTCGGAGCTTGACTAGCTCCAGATAACTCTAAATTTTCAAATTGGACAAAGTCTCAAATTCGGATAAAGTCCAAACAAAGAAAAAATAATAATTTCAAAATCTAAAGGCCAAGATTTTGGAGCTTGACTAGCTCTGAGTGAGACCAAATTTTTAATAGACAAAGTCTCTAAAGTGGACAAAGTCTAAAGAAAAAAAAAGTAAGGAAGCAAAATCTAATCCTACACACGTAGGAATAGACTAAGGCTTTTAACAAAAAAAAAAGTGAAGAGGCAAGATCTGAATCCTACACACGTAGGAATGGACTAAGGCTTCCAACAAAAATTTTATTGTGAGAGAACATTATGGGGGCCTCTTTACATTCAAAGTTAAACGGCTAAGGGAGGCTTTGTAAGCCTCACATGGCCACGTAATAAAAATTTCCAAAGGACTATGTGGGACCTCATAAGTCTCACAACAAAATAGTCATAAAACATAAATAAATAAAAAAAAGGCTAGGTAAGACTCGTGGGTCCTACGCTATTATTTTGTAAAAAAAAAGACTTGTTTAGTCATGAAAGACCAAAATAACTGAAAATAAAAAAAAAGGGGGTTAAATTCCAAAAGAACCCAAAGTTCAAAGAAAAAAAAAGGGGGGGGTTGTGTGGAAAATTTCATGGGCCCCACATAAGGAATGGGAAGATTAAATCAAAGCCTTGATGCTCGTAATCCCCTACTATAAAAAAAATGATGAAATAAAAAAATATATAATAAAAAATAAATAATAAATAATAAAAAAAAAAGGAGAAGGAAGTGGAGATGACCAAGTCAAAGGTATAATGTCCGGTCTTCTCTCACACTTCCCACTTCCTCCACTAATCAAGTGGTTCTCACCAACACTCCCACTAACCCATTTTCCCATCTCCCACTAATCCACTCTCCACTTCTCATAAACTACCTTTCCAACTCACCACACTACTTTGCTTAACCGTGCAACTCTCATCCTATAAATACCCCTTCATTTCCATAAGAAGGGGCTTTTGGCTTTCAAGTCTACAAAACCTCCAAAGAGAAATCCAGAAGTCCATCACACACCAAATTCCTAAAAAGCCTTGACCTTCAAAAAGTCGAAGAAGATCGAGGAATCAGAAGACAAGTAGAAGCAACCAAGAAGGAAGAAGAATTTGTGCAAGGGGAGCTCTCATCTTCAAGAAGAATTTTCCTTGTTTTCTTGTTTTCTTTTCTTTTTTTTTTTAACTTGAAAGTTGTAGCCACTTCTCCTGGCAATTCTCTTTTCTTATTTTAATAAAATTCTTGTTTCTTTCATTCTTGCCAACTAATCGAAGGGTTTTGAAAATTGATTAATCACTACTACTCACTTCAAAGTGTAAAGAGTAGTCTTGATTAATCAAGAGAAGGTCGTCCCACATAAAAAAAAAGGTTCTTCTCTACCCCTTGCAAGGAAGGATCATCCGATCCATTCCCTTGTCTTGTGCATAGAGAACTACCGAAATCCACCAACAGATTTCTGGCACACCCGGTGGGACCTTCTCCTCCTTCCATCTTTTTGGCAAAAATGGAGGCTACTGGAAATTTTAAGCTCATCATTAATTTTGATGAGGCTAAGTTTTGAGCCTTTTTGGCAAAACAGACACATGAAGAAAAAATGGTGGTTCCATTGGATGTTAGCATGGATGCTACGTGTAGTTCTAAGAAAAGGACTAAAGTGAATGTTCCATTGCCTAAGACCACTCACTCCCCTCACTTTGCCTATGGTAAAGTTTTGAGCGGTGACAGTGTGTTTTCAAGGCTAAGGCACAATGCTCTTGAAGACTCTGTGAACCAAGATCATGAGGAGCCTAAGACCACTCACTCCCCTCACTTTGCCTATGGTAAAGTTTTGAGCGGTGACAGTGTGTTTTCAAGGCTAAGGCACAATGCTCTTGAAGACTCTATGAACCAAGATCATGAGGAGCCTAAGACCACTCACTCCCCTCACTTTGCCTATGGTAAAGTTTTGAGCGGTGATAGTGTGTTTTCAAGTCTAAGGCATAATACTTCTAAAGACTTTATGAACCAAGATCATGAGGAGCCTAAGACCACTCACTCCCCTCACTTTGCCCATAGCAAAGTTTTGAGCGGTGATAGTGTGTTCTTTAGGCTAGGGAACAATACTCATGGAAAACTATTGAACCAAGTTCACCCGGAGCCTAAGACCACTCACTCCCCTCACTTTGCCGATGGCAAAGTTTTGAGCGGTGATAGTGTGTTCTCAAGGCTAGGGAACAAAATTCTTGGTGGAAAATCGAAAAAGGCTTTGAATGTTTCAAGACATATGAAAAAGAAAAAAGCTACGGTTCAAGGGGCTAAAAGAAATGTGGATGATAGCCTCATTGATGTTGGTATATGGGATCCAATGGATCATCTTCCAACCTATTTCAAAGAGCTACGACAAAACAATCAGTTTAAGCCATTGGAGGATATAAATGGAGAAATGACAACAAGTTTGTTCTTGAGACCTCAAAGGCCTAAAAAGAAAAATGGACCTATGATTATGACATTCCCCATGAATGGACAATTTTTTCAACCTGGAAAGAAGAAAAAGCCGTCGGCTTTCAAGGCAAGGTCAAAGGAAATTTCTTGCATGATGGTGGAAACCCCATATGACAAAAAGATTAGGCAAAAAGAAAACCACATCCCGAAAAGGCATGTTACTAAACATGATTCACTTGCAATGAAGAATGAAATTTCAGAAAATGGTTATCCTACTTTGGGTAATAATTCCAATCCCAAGGAGTTGAAGTCTATGAAAAGAAGAGGACAAAAAAGTATTAGATGGAGAAACTCTTCCCCGAAAAGAGAAGTTGAGGATTTCACCTGTCATGAATTTTTTTCAAAAATGACTCAACAAAGTGTGTTACTCTCATGCCCTACGTGTGGCAATGGCGAGATGGTACCTTACTTCCAACAAAAGAATGACTATCGAGGGAACGGCTTTGGAAAACCATACTTAGGAGGAAGGAGGTCATCCAAGTTCACTCCATTTCCTACCGTTGATAGATCAAAGTTTCGTTGGCAGAGAGAAGATTTTAAGAATGATAGCATCAACAAGTCTTCACAACTTGGGGAAAAGGAACACCCAACTCTTGAGGAGGGTATGATGCAAGGCAGTCCTAAAATACTACCTTCTCCTAGCGAGTCTGATTCTTCAATAGAGTTCACCCCAAGAAGGAGAAAGAATTTTAGAAAATCAAGTCAAATGACTAATAGTACTTGGGAAAAATTGTCTTTAAGTGATGAAATTGAGAATTGGAGCTCAAGTTCTCCCAAAACCTTGAAAACAACCCAAAGGTGGAGGCCTAAGGAGAAGGAGCCTCATGTTGCAATTGTAAATATGGTTGGCTCAAAAAGTGAAGAAAAACAAACTATGAAAACAACTCAATACTACACAAGAAGCAAAAAGAAAAATTCTTTGAAAGATGGGGGTGCAGGGACTTCATCAGGGTCTCCTAAATTTATTTTTGCAACAAATGAATTCCCTTCAATCACTCATGGAGAAGAAGATGATGGCAAAGAGGAGGTTCAAGTGGAGGATAGTTCTACTTCCTCCAACACTATTCCTGTAACTTTGTCTTCTTTGGAATCCACAAAAGTTGGAGTGCACATGGCAATAGGAAAAAAAGATGACATAGAGATAGGGCAAGTCCCTACTCATTTTATTAAATTTATGGCAGATCAAGGGAAGCAGATAGAAGAATTGAAAGCCATGATTGGAGCATTAGCAACAAGAACTCAAAGTCAACAACAAGTCACTTCTAATCATCAAGAGGACTTCCGTGAAGTTAACTCTCAAGAAAATGAAGGAATGAATAGGGAAAGTCTTCAAGCACTTGTATCAAGAAAAGAGATGCAAGAAGCTCTTCAACACATCCAAGAAGAGTCTAAGTTGAGAAGAGCGGGAGTAAATTCCCCTTACCCAGCTTGGATGGATAAAATACCTTTCCCACCCAAATTCAAGCAACCAAACTTGCAAACCTATAATGGTCAAGCTTCTCCAGAACAACATATTTGTCACTTTAAGGCTTTAACTGGAAACCTTGTTGGCAATGATGCTGTACTTATTAGATTATTTGTCAGCACTTTGAAAGGAACTGCATTTGACTGGTATATGACTTTGCCAGAAGAATCGGTACAAACATGGGCAGACTTGGAAGCTAAATTCTTGAGTCATTTCTTTGATGAAGAAGCCACAACTTCTATGGCCCAACTTTATTCAACAAAGCAGGGGCCAAAAGAGACAGTACGTGACTTCATAAAAAGATGGAGGGCTCTTGCATTAAAGTGTCCAGATGGAACAACTCAAAAGAACCTTACCGAAGTATGTCGTTTGAATCTTCGTGTAAAGATTCAATCAAAGATGGGATCTATAAAGCCAGAGACTTTTAACGATCTCATGAAAAGTGCTATTGAGGCAGAACGTTTAGTATTTGAACGTGAAGCTGAAAAATGTGGTGAAAAGAAAGAGTATGTTAAGCCCACTAAGAAGAAAGAAGCGTTTTCTGTTCAAACTTCTGAAGCAACATCTCAAGAGAAGAAAGACAAGATGACTGAAGTAAAGAAGAGAACATTAAAAGAAAGAATGAATAGAGAATATTCTTTTGATATAAATGAAACTGAAAACCTCTTTCACGAGTTAGTGAAGAAGGGGAAGATCAAGCTTCCGGAGTGTAAAAGACCAAATGAGGAAAAACAAACGAATGATCCATCATTTTGTTTGTTCCATCGGATCCTAGGCCATAATATCAAACAATGTTATGTCTTTAAGGATCAAATACAGGCTCTAATTGATGAAGAAGTCATTAGGTTGACTCGAGAAGAAAAGAAAGTTTCTGCAAATTTAATTTCAGTCCAATTTGGGGCTTTTGAGCCAATTCAAGTAAAAGTTCTTCAAGAAGAAGAGGATGTAGAATTCAAATATGCATAAGCTTTCCTAGAAGATTATGAGTCACTTGTCCCTCTTCAAATATCAGATGGCACCTTCATGTGGGTACATCCAGATCTCTTAAAGGATGAAAAGTGGGAGATTGTTAAGAAAAAATCTCGTACATCCAAAGTGTATGATATTACTAAAATGGGAGCATTCCTTCCCCTACCAAAGTTACGTGGTGTAACTAAGTCAAAAAATAAGAGCAAAAAGAAAAAAAGGGCAATGAGGAAAAGTGAGGTTTTGCCAATAGAATTGCTTGAACAAGAGCCAAGAGTTCCATGTACTTTGGCAGAATTTATGCCACCGGAACCTTGGAAAAAGGAGGAGAGTTTAAATGACATGGTGGTCCCAATTCTCGAAGAAAAAGAAGTGATTGAAGAATTTTGGGAATGTAATAATGTCATTAAAATCTGGGACTCAGAAAGTGAAGATAACCATTCAGAAGTTGAAGATAATTTGGTCATTGTGTTAGATTATGAGTCCGATGACTCAATTGAAATCCAACAAAATGTTTTAAGCCAAGAGTTGAACATTGAAGTAAACAATAATAAACCATGGTCGACTTTTGAATATAGAGAACACTTTCTACCAAATGGATGGAGGGCTTGGCCAGAAGATGAAGAGAGAACCCTTCTTTGGGAGAACACATGCATACGTAAATTAAAGCAGATAAACCTTGGCCGGTGTTTGAAAACCAAAATGAGAAACTTTTACCTTATGGATGGAGAAGATGTCTAGAAGATGAAGAGAGAACCATCATTTGGGAGAACAAAGACACAAAAGCCAAAATAGATAATTCTTGGGAAGAAAAAGAAAAAGTGGATGACCCACAAAGAAAAAAGATTAAGCGAGAAGTAGAAAGCATTGAGGGACTGCCACAATCAAAAGAAAGCAACCCTCTAACTCAATCTCTTGTAAACCAAGAGAATGACGAGATGATTGTCCTAATTGAAGAAGATGAAGAGGATGAAGAAATAATTCATGAGTGTCATATGGTTTCAGTCAAAGACTCAAAGCTAGAAGTGGACTTAGTTGAGTCATCTAACCAAATAGAGTCTATGACAAGAGACTTTCAAGAAATAAAAATAAGTCTTTGTCCTTCTTGGATTGGGTTATCTTCAAAAAAGAATTTAGAAATCTCATCGAAAGAAGAAAAAAAGTGCTTGAAAGCCAAAACTCTAGATGTGGTAACAAAGATACCCTCTCGCTTGCCTCAACCTCCTAAGGTGACTTCTTTTTCGGGAAAAGATTCATTATCAAGAAGAAATTCTAGATCGAGGTCTAGAGGGGCTAAGTCTCACATTAAATATTATAGAAACCAAGTCATGACCTCGAAAACTCAAATCAAGGTGCCTAATGTTCAACCTCAAATTTTAAAAGATTACGAAGAACATTGGGTTGAGCATATGGGACGAAAAAGGTACAAGATAAGACTCCCCAAAGTCTCTCCATGGGCAAATGATAAAAAAATTATTCCTAGCGGATGGGGAAGTGATGATGAATCAATGATTGCTCCTTTGAAGGAAAAAGACGAAGACAATGAGAAGACATTCATGTGTAACATGATTTCTCTTCATCATAAGTTTGCTCCAACAATTAAAGAGGAATGCTTGATTAAAGACTTCTGCAACATGACTAAGTTAGCGAATGAAGAAGTTGCCGGTGAAATTTATGATGATTCTGCATCTGATTCCGAAGGAAGCATGAAGCAAATCCACAACACTAAAGAATCAAATCCTGGAATAAGGTCAGGGCGAGATTATCACAAAGATTATTCTGACTATTGGAAGGAAAAAGAAAAAACAAAACAACAAAAAGTTGTTCGGTTCGAAGAGCCAGTTAAAAGAAATTCACCTCTTCCAGATATAAGTGAGCCTCTAAATTATGACTTGATCGCTCAACTAGCAAATGTGCCTGCCCGGTTGACCATGTATGACTTGCTTCGATTGTCTCTAGAGATTAGGAAGACGGTTGTCAATGTGCTAATGGAAGCTGAAAAATATGCACCTCATGTCAACCGTGTTGAAATCAAAGGGGAGAAAGAAATATGTGAAAAGTGCCATGAAGTTAAACTTGAAAATCTTCAAACAGCAATCACATTCTCCAAGGATGATATGCTACTTGGAGACATGAAACATACAAGGCCATTGTATCATACAGGGTATATTGGTCACGTGGAACTGCGTCAAATTCAAATAGACCCAGGCTCTGGAATCCATATTCTCCCAATTCGTACCTTGGAATACTTAGGGATCCCTATGAAGAAGCTTACTCCTACAATGATAAGTATTCAAGGATATGATGCAAATTCACAAAAAACTAAAGGAAAGATCCGCCTCAAATGTCGAATTGGAAGTTTAAAGTCTGAAGTGACATGCTACGTAATCAGTAACCAAACTTCCTACAACCTTTTGTTAGGTCGAACTTGGATACATGAAAACTTAGTAATCCCTTCAACACTTCACCAGTGCTTCAAGTATATTGGAGATGATGGAAAAATTCATAGAGTCTTTGCCGACAAAAAGCCATTCAAAGGTGTTGAAGCCTATTTTGCTGACTCTGCAATGTATGAAGATGATGAAATTGAGGAATTTGAAGGCTCAAAAGCAATAGATCCACAATGAATCAATGCAAGATTTCCGAATGCTAAAGGAAAGTACATTGTACATGTAAATGAAAAGCCGTATTGTAAATACGTTGTAAATGATGTAAAGAAAACGGCTTCTAAAGATGATGTATCTCGTGTATGCATGAATAAAAATTTATTTTTGAGGTATATTGCATCTTTTTTTGAAACAAAAATGTTTGTAGATCAACCATTTAAAACTTTAAAAAATGATGATTTTTTAGAATTGACCACTTGTTTTGAGTTGCCTTTGACTCGATTACACGCCTTTTCATATATAGAAAATCCTGAGGGATCTACTTTCCTTGTACCAAAAAATGATAGTTCCAAGGAAATCATATTTCACCGAACTTCCACTATTGATCAATTTTCAAAAGAGGAATCAGACTCAGAAAAAGATGAAGTTGAATTAGAAAACTATAGTTCAATTTCAAAAGACATTATGAAAAATATGGGCTACGACTTTGATTCTCCGGGTGGTCTCAATAATGGTATGGGGAGAAAAACCCCATTACAACCATCTATAATGTCAAAACGAAAAAAATCCTCTTTACATGGCCTGGGATTTAAACCAGACTTTATTGACTTATCTCAACGGAATGAAAGTGACAATGAATCATGCAAAACTTCAAGTTGGGACTCAGATGTGGATACTTGTGATTTCTTTGAATCACTTGAAATATCCAACCTCGACACAAAGTCTGTAAATATGGTCTCAATAGAATACCATGAAAATAATGAGACTAGTAATGATGAAAATAACAAAGCTAGTGACTTATCTCAACGGAATGAAAGTGACAATGAATCATGCAAAACTTCAAGTTGGGACTCAGATGTGGATACTTGTGATTTCTTTGAATCACTTGAAATATCCAACCTCGACACAAAGTCTATAAATATGGTCTCAATAGAATACCATGAAAATAATGAGACTAGTAATGATGAAAATAACAAAGCTAGTGATGTTGAAGAATTCCAAGAATATGAAATTGAAGAAGAAGTAAAAATTCTTCCTCCTACACAAGATGAGGTAAGAGAAGTAAATTTGGGTACAGAAGAACACCCATTGCCTATCTTCCTTAGCACTAGTCTTACTACGAACGAGGCAGAATCTTTGATAAGTCTGCTTAAGGAATTTAAGGATGTGTTTGCTTGGAATTATACTGAAATGTCAGGACTAAGTCCGAAAATTGCCGTTCATCATTTGAACATTAGGTCTGAGGTAAGACCAGTAAAACAAGCACAAAGAAGGTTTAAACCTTCAATAATGCAAGAAATTGAAAAAGAAGTTCAAAAGCTAAAGGAGGCTGGTTTCATTAGGGAAGAGCAACACCCTGACTGGCTTGCCAATGTTGTACCAGTTATGAAAAAGAATGGAAAAATTCGTGTGTGCATCGATTTTAGAGACTTAAATGATGCATGTCTAAAAGATGAATTCCCCTTACCAATCACAGAAATTTTAGTTGATAACACAACTGGTTATGACCGTATGTCATTTATGGATGGATATTCTGGGTACAATCAAATAAAAATGAACCCTGAAGATGAAAAACATACAACATTTAGGACTCCTTTTGGTATTTATTGTTACACTGTTATGCCATTTGGTTTAAAGAATGCTAGAGCAACATATCAAAGAGCTATGACAAAAATATTTAAAGAACATTTACATAAAAGAGTGGAGTGTTATGTTGATGATCTTGTTGTCAAAAGCAAACATGCAAGCGATCACATAGCAGACCTTCGTATGATCTTTGAAATTTTAAGAAAACACCAAATGAGGAAAATCCTCTCAAATGCTTTCTAGGAGTATCTTCTGGTAAATTTTTAGGATTCATTATAACCAAAGATGGAATCATGGTGGATCCTGCAAAAAAAAAAGCAATAATAGAAATGAGACCACCAAGAAACTTGCGAGAGTTAAAGGGGCTGCAAGGGAGATTAGCTTATATAAGAAGATTTATTTCAAACTTATCTGGAAGATGTCAACCATTCTCTCGGTTGATGAAGAAAGGAGCAAACTTTGTTTGGGACAAAGCATGTGATAATGCCTTCAACGAGATCAAACATTATCTCACTCAGCCACCTGTTTTATTGGCACCCATCCAAGGTCGACCCTTCATCCTATATACAAAAGCTCTTGATCATTCACTTGGAGCGATGCTTGCACAAAAAAATGATGAAGGTCGAGAACAAGCTCTGTATTACTTGAGTCGAATGATGATAGGGGCTGAACATAGATATCCTCCTATTGAAAAAGAATGTCTAGCACTCATGTTTGCAGTTGAGAAGCTAAGACACTATTTGTTGGGTCAGACGACATTTGTGGTATCTCGAGTTAATCCGCTCAAAATTTTAATGACGAAGGCAGGATCTCTTAATTCTCGATTGGCAAAATGGTCACTTTTGTTGTCACCCTATGATCTAGTTTATACTCCACAAAAAGCAGTAAAAGGTCAAGCATTAGCAGATTTTCTTGCTGAGCACCCTTTGAAAGAAGGTTCACAGTTACAAGAAGATTTACCTGATGAAGCTGTCTTCTTTGCAAGCCCCATAAAAGTTCAAGAAAGCATATGGCAGATGTACTTTGACGGTGCATCAAGAACAAATGATCAAGGACAAAATGTATCAGGAGTGGGTATTGTCTTTATCACACCAGAAAAACACATGATACAACATGCTTTTGTGCTAACACAACCATGCTCCAACAACATGGCTGAATACATGGCTCTAATTATTGGAATGCAATTGGCACATGAATTATAAATAAAATCTCTCTCAGCCTTTGGGGATTCCCAATTAGTCGTCAATCAGATGAAAGGGGTTTTTGAAGTAAGAAAACCTGAGCTTTTACCTTATCACTCAATGGCTAAGAAATTAGTAAAATTATTTGATGATTTCGACATACAACACATAGTGAGGTCAAAGAATGCTAAAGCAGATGCTCTTGCAGCACTAGCCACCTCTATGACAATATTAAAAGGACAAAATATTGGGATTTCCATATGTGAGAAAAGATTGCTACCTAGTGAATTTGAACTACTAAGTGAATGTAACAGCATAGAGCAAATTTCATTTGACTTTCAGTCTGATGATTGGCGTTCCCCTCTGATTGACTTTGCCTTACATGACATCTTACCCCAAGACCCGTCGAAGGCCGCAAGTATAAGACGGCGAACCCCAAAGTTTTATTATGATGCAAAAATGAAAATGTTGTATCGAAAGTCTTATGATGGGATTTTACGAAGGTGTTTGTCACAAAAAGAAGCCCAAAAAGTGATCCAAGAAACCCATGATGGCGTTTGTGGAGCTCACCAGCCTGGTCCAAAATTGTAAGATAGGATAAAAAGGTTGGGATATTATTGGCCTACCATGATAAAAGATTGTATGGAATATGCTAAGAAATGTCAAGCATGCCAATATCATGCAAACTTTATACATCAAGCACCTGAATTCTTGCACCATACAACAGCTTCTTGGCCTTTTGAAACGTGGGGAATGGATATTATAGGTCCAATTACCCCTAGCTCATCTAAAGGTCATAGGTTTATTATCACGGTCACTGACTATTTTTCAAAATGGGCAAAAGCTACAACACTTCGTGAAACAAAAATGAAAGATGTATTAATATTCTTGAAGACTCATATTATTTATAGGTTTGGAGTCCCGAGAAGGTTTGTGCATGACAATGGACCTCAATTTGCAAACTATAAATTTTACCAATTCTGTGCAAAGTATGGCATTGAGAGTTAGCCTCAACGGCATATAATCCTGCCGCCAATGAGCTTGCTGAAGCTTTCAACAAGACTATATGTAAACTCTTAAAGAAAGTCATTTCAAAGAACAAAAAGGATTGGCATGAAAAGTTGCTAGAAGTATTGTGGGCTTATTGCACCACAGTTCGAAATGCAACGCAAGCGACACCTTTCTCCCTTATTTATGGATGTGAAGCGATTTTACCCTTAGAAATTCAAATTCCATCATTGAGAGTGGCTTTGGCAAATCAATTAACAAATGATGAGAATATCAAGCTACGCCTACAAGAACTAGAAACTCTTGACGAAAAAAGGCTACAAGCCCAGCAAACTACAGAGTTGTATCAAGCAAGGATGATTGGGGCTTTTAATAAAAAAGTTAAACAAAGATCTTTCAAGAAGGGTGATTTGGTGCTTGCTGTCAAACGACCTATGGTTTTCACACATAAGTCAAAGGGCAAGTTTGAACCTAAATGGTAAGGGCCATACGTTGTTGAGACGGTTTATTCAAATGGAGCTTACCGACTCTTGATGCAAGAAGGTGATCGGTGTTTACTACCGATCAATGAAAAATTTCTAAAAAAGTATTACCCTTAAAAATGTAATCATATGATACAGAGAAATAAGGGAAGGAAATTCAACTACAAATACAAGGTTTTATTTTTTTCAAAAAAAAAAAAACTAAAATTGGAGGCTATTAAAAACTTCATCCATAGCTTGTGTTGCTTTATGCTTCGTAGCTATTCTTGCTTCTTCACTAGAGGAAAAGGATCGCTCCATGTCTTCAATTTCTTGATGCAGCTTGCTTACTTCCCCAGCTTTGACACTGATCTTTGCATCCAATTCTTTAAGCCTAGGGGATGAATCCCTGAGCTCCACCTCAACAATTGATTGTTCTGTTGAAATCCCATGAATCTGGTTCTCAAGTTCTTCTTTCTTTTTAAGAAAAGCCTCTATTTGACACTTCACCTCAGTATGTGCTTGCTTTAGAGAAATCTGAGAATCTATGAGTTTATTGAGATAGGCATGTTTCAAAGAAAACTGTACTTCAATATCTTTACCTTCTGATTTAAGTTCTTCAAGCTCATTTAACAATTGAGACTCTACCTTTCTCTTCTCATCCAATTTCACAGATATGAGACTTGGTCCACATGCTCTCTTTATTTCATCAGAAATTTTGATTATCTTATCCAATGCAGAACGATAAGGACTTGTGTCAACTTCTTGATAATCTAGAAGGCTTAATAAGCTTTCTAATTCAGCTTTCCTTACGGCTATCATGGTTGGGGTCATCTTAATCAGAATCTCCAATGTCTCTTTAAATGTTCTAAGAAGAGAAGATACAATCACTGTTTGAACACATACATTTTCCGCATCATTTTGTTCATGGGTGGAAGAAGTCACATCAACATGTTGATTTGAAGCACCTTTGCTCAAAGTTAGGCCTTTACTATAAGAAGAATTTTTACTTGAAGAAGAGTTCGAACTTAAACTGTTAGCTGCTGAAATATCTTTTAAGGCCTCAATTCTTTCCACCCTGGATGACATACCGGTTTCTAAGGATGGTAAAGTAAGTGTGGTGGGAACCTACAAGTCAAAATTCACACAATTAAAAAAAAAGGAAAAGAAATGGAATTAAAGAAGAAGAACCAGAAGATATACCTGAGCAAACCGAGCAAACCCCAATTCTTGGTTAATCTCATCTCTGGTTGTCATGCCTTGGGCTTTTGTTTGGTTTATACCACTTGAGCTTTCAGGTATAAGGTTTAACCCTTGAGACTCTATTGGATTCACTTCCCTTGAGTTTCTACGTATGTGACCTAAAAACAAAAAAACAAAATGAAAGGAGTGAGCCATGCAACCTTAAAAAAAAAAAAGAAAGAAAGAAAGAAAACATACTTGATAAAGAAGGGACAAATTTAGTCTCATTAAGTTCATGAGTCCGTTCTTGAATTCTTGATGAATCCAAATTATCAAGAGTACCTAAAAAAAAAAGAGGGAGAAAGGAAAATAAGTTTTCTTTTCGTTTAAAAAAAAAGAAGAGAAGAGGATGTGTGTTTAGCATACCTTCAAAAGTAATAATGTCTTCTGTATTTATATCGCCATCAATTCCATCCACAAAGTTCACCAAGCTTTGGGAACCCACATCACTTGCGTGACAAGAGGAAGATGAAACTTCTATATACAAAGAGAACAATGAGTATATATAAATATATATATATATATATATATATATGTATAAAAAACCAAGATGTTTAAACCTTGAATAGTAATTTGATCACTTTTCTTCTTCTTCCGAAGACGAAGGGCTTTTGACTTTATCCTGGTTCCCTTACCAAGATCATCTGATTTAGGTGAAAGTGGCCTTTTGTTTGAATCAACAATGACAGAGCGGAATGAAGGTGCCTTTGATATATTTGCATTTAAGTAGTTCTCAGCTGCCCTTACCCACCAATTAGCAAAACATTCAGTGTAAACGGTGCTTTCATTCGGATAAATGAATTTTGTTCCAGTATCACGTTTTATGAAGTGATACCAAGCACAAGCAGCGTCACAAATTTCTCCATGTCGTTTCCATTGAAGGTTAGGATTTCCCACCATACCTTGAGAATATCCAAATTGTACAGCAAATCTACTTGGAGTGTACGGTTGAAGTTCTACTTGAAGTACACTTCGGTAAACTAAAGTACTTGGGCGGATGTTGATAAGCCAGATAAATGCAGCATCATCCATTTTTTTAACACCAGCAAGGGAAGAATCATTTGTCATCATTCCTTCATCATTAAAATGTGGGAGACTTCCAAGATGCCAGTTTCCATGAAAAAGGATTTTCTCAGGTGCTTCTTTCAAAGATAAATTTTTAAAAGAACTTACTGCTAATCTCCCCAAGAAGGCTTCACCCCTATGGGCTGGAGGAGCAGGTGGAGGGTGTAGAGAGGGACAATGCATGACATACCAGCTGTAGAAGAAATGGGCAGGATAAGCCTTCAATTTGTACTTCTCTGAACCAAAATGCTTTACATGGTCACGTAAACCAGTGCATAATCGAGCTACCATGGCAGGGCAAAGGGCAAAACGTGTGCCCAATGCCATGCGGGCTGCAACTAAGAATAATGAAGGATCGAGTAGTCGAGGATTCTTGCTCGAAAATATACAACGGCGAAGCCATGCAACAAGGTATGCAGCAAGAAAAGTTTCTCTGAGCATGGCATGACCATCAGCTCGTAATGCTCGAAGCCCTGGTTCTTCACTTTCAGGCACCAGTAAATCCTCCAAGCTAATGGAATCTTTTCTTGCCTGTGCTTCAATATCTGCCTTGGTAAGAGGAGTCCGAGAATATCTCAATGATTTCTCATTACTCTCAATCTCGGCCTGTGTTTGGCTAAATTCAATAATGTTAAAGAAATGGCTTGTCCACTGTTGAATGAGAACGCCTTTGGCATGAACTGGTTTCTCTTTTGCAATAATGGTAAAGTGAAGAAACAGTTCAGCTACAATCCTGTATAAGTCAGGCTCTGCTTCTCGAATCAACTCTAATTCTTCATTGCAGGGAATATACTCTTCATAAATCTCCCCAAAGCCTGGAAGAGCTGAGATATGTGTCATCTCACTGAAAGAAAACCCATACTCACCGTTTGGAGAAAGACAAGTATTGGTTGCAGGACAAAAAGACTCCAACATAGCAATATAAACTTGCTTATTCAATGTTATCCCTCTCTGTGTGGCCAATACTGCTTCCAACAAACCACTTCTCTCCAATCTGGATGCATATGAACCTACAATTTTCCCAATGAGAATAGACCAACGCTTTGAATCATAGGCCCATCCGCTTATGTGGTCGAAGTCATTATATGAAGACCCTTTCGCCATGGATTGAGTCAAAAGTGTTTCCAGCTGAACGTTCTCTTCTCTATTATTCGAAGATGCAAGGGTACTTGGATATAAAACTCGACATTCAATGTCTCCATATCCTCGCTTGCTGAAATCTCTACCCCCTTTTGTAAACACTACGAATTTGACACCACTAGAACGGTGAGTCAATTCTGAGGAGCGTTCTAAAAATAACTCCTTTGACGGAATTCCTTTGGAAGGGGAACCTTTGAAACAAACTGCAGATTTATAAGATCTAATAGATAGATCATGATCAAAAGACATGTTGGTGGGAAATAACTTCCCCATATATCTGAAAATACCAATTTGCTTTCGTGGAAATCCTTAAGAAAAAGAACCGCCTTCGCCGCCATCTCCACATATGTAGGCAGGTTTCGGAAATATCCACTCTCTATCAGTTATTAGAGTTCTTTCAAGATTAGGAACCATTTTCTTTAAAATAGAAGTCCGCTTGTGTTGGTTATCAGCGCCTAAATCTTTTATGGTTCTAGAGATGATTTGTCCATCCAAACGAAAAACTGAGAACCTTGAACCACTTGACATCTCTTCTTCTTGGCTTTGGACACTTGCACGAGAAGAAGAAGCCATTCTGGAAAAAAAAAAAAAGAGAGAAGTTAGTAAAAAAAAATTTAACAAAAAAAATCAATCAATCAAAATCAAAGAGAGCAAGCCTAAAGTTCTCAATCCCCTCAGAAAGAGACATAATGAGACTTACATCTCTCTTTTGAAAAACGATAAAAAAAAATCATCAAAAGTAAGCAAGTCTAAAGTTCTCAATCTCGAATGAGACATAATTAGACTGCATCCCTTTTGATAAATTTCAACAAAAAAAAATCAATCAATCAAAATCAAAGAGAGCAAGCCTAAAGTTCTCAATCCCCTCAAAAAGAGACATAATGAGACTTGCATCTCTCTTTTGAAAAACGATAAAAAAAAATCATCAAAAGTAAGCAAGTCTAAAGTTCTCAATCCCGAATGAGACATAATTAGACTGCATCCCTTTTGACAAATTTCAACAAAAAAAAATCAATCAATCAAAATCAAAGAGAGCAAGCCTAAAGTTCTCAATCCCCTCAGAAAGAGACATAATGAGACTTTCATCTCTCTTTTGAAAAAGCGATAAAAAATCATCAAAAGTAAGCAAGTCTAAAGTTCTCAATCCCGAATGAGACATAATTAGACTGCATCCCTTTTGACAAATTTCAAAAAAAAAAAAATCAATCAATCAAAATCAAAGAGAGCAAGCCTAAAGTTCTCAATCCCCTCAGAAAGAGACATAATGAGACTTGCATCTCTCTTTTGAAAAACGATAAAAAAAATTTATCAAAAGTAAGCAAGTCTAAAGTTCTCAATCCCGAAGAAGACATAATTAGACTGCATTCCTTTTGACCAATTTCAACAAAAAAAAATCAATCAATCAAAATCAAAGAGAGCAAGCCTAAAGTTCTCAATCCCCTCAGAAAGAGACATAATGAGACTTGCATCTCTCTTTTGAAAAATGGTAAAAAAAATCATCAAAAGTAAGCAAGTCTAAAGTTCTCAATCCCGAATGAGACATAATTAGACTGCATCCCTTTTAACAAATTTCAACAAAAAAAATCAATCAATCAAAATCAAAGAGAACAAGCCTAAAGTTCTCAATCCCCTCAGAAAGAGACATAATGAGACTTGCATCTCTCTTTTGAAAAACGATAAAAAAAATCATCAAAAGTAAGCAAGTCTAAAGTTCTCAATCCCGAATGAGACATAATTAGACTGCATTCCTTTTGACAAATTTTAACAAAAAAAAATCAATCAATCAAAATCAAAGAGAGCAAGTAAAGTTCTCAATCCCCTCAGAAAGAGACATAATGAGACTTGCATCTCTCTTTTGAAAAACGATAAAAAAAAATCATCAAAAGTAAGCAAGTCTAAAGTTCTCAATTCCGAAGGAGACATAATTATACTGCATCCCTTTTGACAAATTTTAACAAAAAAAAATCAATCAATCAAAATCAAAGAGAGCAAGCCTAAAGTTCTCAATCCCCTCAGAAAGAGACATAATGAGACTTGCATCTCTCTTTTGAAAAACGATAAAAAAAATCATCAAAAGTAAGCAAGTCTAAAGTTCTCAATCCCGAATAAGACATAATTAGACTGCATCCCTTTTGACAAATTTCAAAAAAAAAATTCAATCAATCAAAATCAAAGAGAGCAAGCCTAAAGTTCTCAATCCCCTCAGAAAGAGACATAATGAGACTTGCATCTCTCTTTTGAAAAACGATAAAAAAAATCATCAAAAGTAAGCAAGTCTAAAGTTCTCATTCTCGAATGAGACATAATTAGACTGCATCTCTTTTGATAAATTTTAACAAAAAAAATCAATAAATCAAAATCAAAGAGAGCAAGCCTAAAGTTCTCAATCCCCTCAGAAAGAGACATAATGAGACTTGCATCTCTCTTTTGAAAAACGATAAAAAAAATTTATCAAAAGTAAGCAAGTCTAAAGTTCTCAATCCCGAAGAAGACATAATTAGACTGCATTCCTTTTGACAAATTTCAACAAAAAAAAATCAATCAAACAAAATCAAAGAGAGCAAGCGTAAAGTTCTCAATCCCCTCAGAAAGAGACATAATGAGACTTGCATCTCTCTTTTGAAAAATGATAAAAAAAATCATCAAAAGTAAGCAAGTCTAAAGTTCTCAATCCCGAATGAGACATAATTAGACTGCATCCCTTTTGGCAAATTTCAACAAAAAAAAATCAATCAATCAAAATCAAAGAGAGCAAGCCTAAAGTTCTCAATCCCCTCAGAAAGAGACATAATGAGACTTGCATCTCTCTTTTGAAAAATGATAAAAAAAATCATCAAAAGTAAGCAAGTCTAAAGTTCTCAATCCCGAAGGAGACATAATTAGACTGCATCCCTTTTGACAAATTTCAACAAAAAAAATCAATAAATCAAAATCAAAGAGAGCAAGCCTAAAGTTCTCAATCCCCTCAGAAAGAGACATAATGAGACTTTCATCTCTCTTTTGAAAAACGATAAAAAAAAATCATCAAAAGTAAGCAAGTCTAAAGTTCTCAATCCCGAAGGAGACATAATTAGACTGCATCCCTTTTGACAAATTTCAACAAAAAAAAATCAATCAATCAAAATCAAAGAGAGCAAGCCTAAAGTTCTCAATCCCCTCAGAAAGAGACATAATGAGACTTGCATCTCTCTTTTGAAAAACGATAAAAAAAATTTATCAAAAGTAAGCAAGTCTAAAGTTCTCAATCCCGAAGAAGACATAATTAGACTGCATTCCTTTTGACCAATTTCAACAAAAAAAAATCAATCAATCAAAATCAAAGAGAGCAAGCCTAAAGTTCTCAATCCCCTCAGAAAGAGACATAATGAGACTTGCATCTCTCTTTTGAAAAACGATAAAAAAAATCATCAAAAGTAAGCAAGTCTAAAGTTCTCATTCTCGAATGAGACATAATTAGACTGCATCTCTTTTGATAAATTTTAACAAAAAAAAATCAATAAATCAAAATCAAAGAGAGCAAGCCTAAAGTTCTCAATCCCCTCAGAAAGAGACATAATGAGACTTGCATCTCTCTTGTTAAAAAAAATTTATCAAAAGTAAGCAAGTCTAAAGTTCTCAATCCCGAAGAAGACATAATTAGACTGCATTCCTTTTGACAAATTTCAACAAAAAAAAATCAATCAAACAAAATCAAAGAGAGCAAGCGTAAAGTTCTCAATCCCCTCAGAAAGAGACATAATGAGACTTGCATCTCTCTTTTGAAAAATGATAAAAATCATCAAAAGTAAGCAAGTCTAAAGTTCTCAATCCCGAATGAGACATAATTAGACTGCATCCCTTTTGGCAAATTTCAACAAAAAAAAATCAATCAATCAAAATCAAAGAGAGCAAGCCTAAAGTTCTCAATCCCCTCAGAAAGAGACATAATGAGACTTGCATCTCTCTTTTGAAAAATGATAAAAAATCATCAAAAGTAAGCAAGTCTAAAGTTCTCAATCCCGAAGAAGACATAATTAGACTGCATCCCTTTGACAAATTTCAACAAAAAAAAATCAATCAATCAAAATCAAAGAGAGCAAGCCTAAAGTTCTCAATCCCCTCAGAAAGAGACATAATGAGACTTTCATCTCTCTTTTGAAAAACGATAAAAAAAAATCATCAAAAGTAAGCAAGTCTAAAGTTCTCAATCCCGAAGGAGACATAATTAGACTGCATCCCTTTTGACAAAATTAAAAAAAATCAATCAATCAAAATCAAAGAGAGCAAGCCTAAAGTTCTCAATCCCCTCAGAAAGAGACATAATGAGACTTGCATCTCTCTTTTGAAAAACGATAAAAAAAATTTATCAAAAGTAAGCAAGTCTAAAGTTCTCAATCCCGAAGAAGACATAATTAGACTGCATTCCTTTTGACCAATTTCAACAAAAAAAAATCAATCAATCAAAATCAAAGAGAGCAAGCCTAAAGTTCTCAATCCCCTCAGAAAGAGACATAATGAGACTTGCATCTCTCTTTTGAAAAACGATAAAAAAAATCATCAAAAGTAAGCAAGTCTAAAGTTCTCAATCCCGAATGAGACATAATTAGACTGCATCCCTTTTAACAAATTTCAACAAAAAAAATCAATCAATCAAAATCAAAGAGAACAAGCCTAAAGTTCTCAATCCCCTCAGAAAGAGACATAATGAGACTTGCATCTCTTTTGAAAAACGATAAAAAAAATCATCAAAAGTAAGCAAGTCTAAAGTTCTCAATCCCGAATGAGACATAATTAGACTGCATTCCTTTTGACAAATTTTAACAAAAAAAAATCAATCAATCAAAATCAAAGAGAGCAAGTAAAGTTCTCAATCCCCTCAGAAAGAGACATAATGAGACTTGCATCTCTCTTTTGAAAAACGATAAAAAAAAATCATCAAAAGTAAGCAAGTCTAAAGTTCTCAATTCCGAAGGAGACATAATTATACTGCATCCCTTTTGACAAATTTTAACAAAAAAAAATCAATCAATCAAAATCAAAGAGAGCAAGCCTAAAGTTCTCAATCCCCTGAGAAAGAGACATAATGAGACTTGCATCTCTCTTTTGAAAAACGATAAAAAAAATCATCAAAAGTAAGCAAGTCTAAAGTTCTCAATCCCGAATAAGACATAATTAGACTGCATCCCTTTTGACAAATTTCAAAAAAAAAATTCAATCAATCAAAATCAAAGAGAGCAAGCCTAAAGTTCTCAATCCCCTCAGAAAGAGACATAATGAGACTTGCATCTCTCTTTTGAAAAACGATAAAAAAAATCATCAAAAGTAAGCAAGTCTAAAGTTCTCATTCTCGAATGAGACATAATTAGACTGCATCTCTTTTGATAAATTTTAACAAAAAAAAATCAATAAATCAAAATCAAAGAGAGCAAGCCTAAAGTTCTCAATCCCCTTAGAAAGAGACATAATGAGACTTGCATCTCTCTTTTGAAAAACGATAAAAAAAATTTATCAAAAGTAAGCAAGTCTAAAGTTCTCAATCCCGAAGAAGACATAATTAGACTGCATTCCTTTTGACAAATTTCAACAAAAAAAAATCAATCAAACAAAATCAAAGAGAGCAAGCGTAAAGTTCTCAATCCCCTCAGAAAGAGACATAATGAGACTTGCATCTCTCTTTTGAAAAATGATAAAAAAAATCATCAAAAGTAAGCAAGTCTAAAGTTCTCAATCCCGAATGAGACATAATTAGACTGCATCCCTTTTGGCAAATTTCAACAAAAAAAAATCAATCAATCAAAATCAAAGAGAGCAAGCCTAAAGTTCTCAATCCCCTCAGAAAGAGACATAATGAGACTTGCATCTCTCTTTTGAAAAATGATAAAAAAAATCATCAAAAGTAAGCAAGTCTCAAGTTTTCAATCCCGAAGGAGACATAATTAGACTGCATCCCTTTTGACAAATTTTAACAAAAAAAAATCAATTAATCAAAATCAAAGAGAGCAAGCCTAAAGTTCTCAATCCCTTCAGAAAGAGACATAATGAGACTTGCATCTCTCTTTTGAAAAATGATAAAAAAAAATCATCAAAAGTAAGCAAGTCTAAAGTTCTCAATCCCGAATGAGACATAATTAGACTGCATCCATTTTGACAAATTTCAACAAAAAAAAATTAATCAATCAAAATCAAAGAGAGCAAGCCTAAAGTTCTCAATCCTCTCAGAAAGAGACATAATGAAACTTGCATCTCTCTTTTGAAAAATGATAAAAAAAAAAATCATCAAAAGTAAGCAAGTCTAAAGTTCTTAATCCCGAAGGAGACATAATTAGACTGCATCCATTTTGACAAATTTTAACAAAAAAAAATCATTCAATCAAAATCAAAGAGAGCAAGCCTAAAGTTCTCAATCCCCTCAGAAAGAGACATAATGAGACTTGTATCTCTCTTTTGAAAAATGATAAAAAAAATCATCAAAAGTAAGCAAGTCTAAAGTTTTCAATCCCGAAGGAAACATAATTAGACTGCATCCCTTTTGACAAATTTTAACAAAAAAAATTAATAAATCAAAATCAAAGAGAGCAAACATAAAATGCTCAACCCCCTCAGAAAAAAACGTAATAAAACTTGTAAAACGACATAAAAATTATTAAGATTCTCAATCTTCTTAGAAAGAGAATTAGAATTGCAACAAATTTTTATATATCATTATATAAGTTATAAAGTTATTTAAGTTTTTGGATGTCCATAAATTACACGCCTCTAAAGTTCTTGGATGTCTGTAAACTATACGCCTGTAGTCGGCAGAAAAAAAAGGACTTGCTCCAATCCCAAAGTAGTCTTCAATCTGTAAAATAAATAAATAAATAAAAAATTAGCTTAAAAAAAAAGTGGACTTGAGCACAACTAAGCTGTCTTATAGCAAGCCGGATTTAAAAAAAAAATTTAATTAAAAAAAAATCAAACTACGGCCATTGATTATCCTGAGTAAATCAGGACCATTTATAAATTAAAAAAAAAATCTTCACAATCGTTGGATCGCCATGGACAAACCATGGCCGTTGATATCAAATACCTAATACCCATCCACTTCTCCATCCTGTTCCTTTCCAAACAGATCCACCCCACAGCCGTCGCCCACCATCTTCTCCCCTGGATTCCGCCGTTCTCCCGACCGCCACCGGCCGACGGTCTTCCTTCGCTGCCGGACCTCACCCAGCCGCCTCCGCCCCTTCTCTTCTTCCCATTCCAGTTCCCGTTCCGTCGTTCTCCCGACCGCCACCGGCCGACGGTTCTCCCTCGCCGGCCCTCACTCCCTCTGCCTCCCAGATCTCCTCTTCTTCTTTGTCCATCAACCCACGCCTCACGCCGCCGGACCTCACTCGCCCCACTGGTCGATCGCCGCCCCTTCGCCCTCTCCGCCGGCTGCGGCTCTCCAGTCCCTGCTGCCGCCACCTCCTTTCAACAGATTGCCAGCCGCCCTCAGTCCCAATCTCCCTCTTCCTCGCCTTCTCTCACCACCCCCAGCCGCTCCGATCGCCGTCATCATTCCCTTCGCACCTTGCGCCACCATCAGCCTCCGCCTCGCGTCGTTGGCGCCACAGCCATCTCCACCATCTTCTCCCATCACCCCATCGACCAGTAACCGGCTCTCACCTCTCCGCTTTGTCCTGATCTCCCAGCCGCCGCCCAAGAAGACCGACAAGTCGGGAAGCAAGGAGTCGACCTTCGCTGTTCCATCCCGATCGCTCTCCGTTCACCTATTTTCCGTCGCCCATGTCTCAGTTCTGTCGGCTACGGCGACCGCCTCCTCGCCAGCTTCTCGACCCCAATTTCATCCCTCAGTCACAAACTCCCAAGCCAGCACCTTTCTTAGACCTCCTCTGTCCCGACCACCCTCACCTTCCATCCGATCGATCCCAAGTCAAGCCCCGCCACCTATGCCAATCGGCCCTGCTCCTATGAAGACGGTTGGACCCAAACCACCGCCCACGGAAAACCCGTCGGCCACTACTGGACAGTCCTCTCTTCATCTATGCAGTAAAACAAAAAAAAAGAGGAAAAGAAAAAAAAAAGTAACCTTGAGCAATCTCCACCAGCGCGTCCTCACAAATCACTGCAGAAGGCTCAGCAAATCAATGAAGAACAACAGTGATTCACAGGTCCTCACAAGTTAATGAAGAAGGCTCAGCAATTCACAGGTCCTCACAAATTCATGCAGAAGGCTCAGCAAATCAATGAAGAACAGCAGCAATTTCCACCAGCGCGTCCTCACAAATCAACAGAGATAGAGCAGCAATTCAAAGGAAGAAGACGACCTTCGTCAATAGAGAAAGAAGAGTCTTCACCAAGTTACGCAGGAAGATTTTCAAAGCAGTGCAGAAAAACAGATAGAGAAAGAATTTCAAAGCAGTGCAGAAAAGCCAGAGGACGGACTTCTTTAATAGCAAAAGGATTCCAAATCAAACTGGTATTCTATTTGTGATTATCATGAGAAGGGAAGAGAGATTTGGGATTCTATTTATAGTTATCATGAGAATAGGAGGGAGATTGAAGAAGCTGAGCCGTAATAGAAGCAGAATTCTAACGATGCTGGCTTAGGAAGATTTGTTCAGTTAAGATTTTTGAACTCAACGAAGTTTTGAACGACAGATACCGTTGACAAATAAACTTCAGTCAACATAGCAATGGATTCTATCGATCGTAGAAGTTAAGTTGTTATACAAATGAAGAAGCAGATCTAGCTATTCCTATGGATTTGGATCGAAGTGCCCGCATCAGATAGAAATTCGTTGAAGATCTCCTGATTAGGATTTTATTTTTTTCAGCAAAATATAATCCTTTAATATTTTACGATTGATGAAGATCTGATTGTCAATGAGCATTCTATTTCTTAAAAAAAAAAAACCTACGGTTTAGTGACTCAACTAAGCTTAACAGTTGATAATAAAAAAAAAAAATTTAAGAAAATATTTTTGATTAAAAAAAAAGAAGAATTGGACAAACACAATGGCAACACAGACCAATTGTTTATATTCTTGATCCAATAACAGAGAAAATGACAAAGCATTGCATATTCTCACAAGTCAAAAAAAAAAAATCCTCAGGGAAATAAGTCACTTCTTTCTAACTTCTCAAAGTAGGATTTGACAAGATTCAAATGAATTCTTGTAAAACCTTTGAAACTAAGTTATTATGTAACTTTGACTATTTGTGGATTTTTGCAACACTAACAAACCAAAGCAATTAAATTAGCTCAAAAGAGGATGGTTGCAATATTTATAAATTTGCAGCCCGTTTGATTAGTTAAAGTACCTACATGTTTGGTAAGGCTTAACTCAAATTTGTAATTTGAATATGTTGGTGAGTTGCGCATCCAACATAAAGATCCACTCTTGTATATAAAAAAAAAATGATTGATGATCGAAGGATTGGAAAAGGCTAGGGCACGTGTGAATTTTGCAAAAAAAAAAAGGGAAATAGAGTGGGAGATAAAATCTCCTAAAAAAAAATCTCTCCTATAAGAAGATTACATTAAAAATAAAAATAATAATAATAATGAGAAGGAAATCTATTAGTGTAGAATTCCCTCTCTAATTAATCCTTCCTTGACATCTTCAAGAAAAATGATACGTCCATTGTCTAAATCTTCGGTGCAGAAGAGATATCCTTGTGCAAAGATAAAGCTTGGAAGGGGTCCATCCATTTGACGAGCTTCAGTGACATCTCTGCGTGCTCTCGTTATTATCTCCACAGCTCTATCCATAATAACTTCGGAATTCCCATCAAAATTTAAACGAGCTCCATGCGAAGCAATTTGAATTGCAGGCAACCCAGAAGAAGTAGTTAATGGAAAACCAGGCATAGTTATCACAATTTTTCCAACGGGTGACAACTCTATTTATAATGTCATTCTACTGTCACCCCTCGAAGGGGCTGTCTGTTGACATAAAAAAAAATAAAAAAAATCAAAATCAAATCAAAACTCAAATGCAAAGATCTCGGAGCTTGACTAGCTCCAGATAACTCTAAATTTTCAAAATGGACAAAGTCTCAAATTCGAATAAAGTCCAAACAAAGAAAAAAAAAATTTCAAAATCCAAAGGCCAAGATTTCGGAGCTTGACTAGCTCTGAGTGAGACCAAATTTTTAATAGACAAAGTCTCTAAAGTGGACAAAATCTAAAGAAAAAAAAAGTAAGGAAGCAAAATCTAATCCTACACACGTAGGAATAGACTAAGGCTTTTAACAAAAAAAAGTGAAGAGGCAAGATCTGAATCCTACACACGTAGGAATGGACTAAGGCTTCCAACAAAAATTTTATTGTGAGAGAACATTATGGAGGCCTCTTTACATTCAAAGTTAAACGGCTAAGGGAAGCTTTGTAAGCCTCACATGGCCACGTAATAAAAATTTCCAAAGGACTATGTGGGACCTCATAAGTCTCACAACAAAATAGTCATAAAACATAAATAAATGAAAAAAAGGCTAAGTAAGACTCGTGGGTCCTACGCTATTATTTTGTTAAAAAAAAGACTTGTTTAGTCATGAAAGACCAAAATAACTGAAAATAAAAAAAAAAGGGTTAAATTCCAAAAGAACCCAAAGTTCAAAGAAAAAAAAAAGGGGGGGTTGTGTGGAAAATTTTATGGGCCCCACATAAGGAATGGGAAGATTAAATCAAAGCCTTGATGCTCGTAATCCCCTACTATAAAAAAAATGATGAAATAAAAAAAATATAATAAATAATAAATAATAAATAATAAAAAAAAGGAGAAGGAAGTGGAGATGACCAAGTCAAAGGTATAATGTCCGGTCTTCTCTCACACTTCCCACTTCCTCCACTAATCAAGTGGTTCTCACCAACACTCCCATTAACCCATTTTCCCATCTCCCACTAATCCACTCTCCACTTCTCATAAATTACCTTTCCAACTCACCACACTACTTTGCTTAACCGTGCAACTCTCATCCTATAAATACCCATTCATTTCCATAAGAAGGGGCTTTTGGCTTTCAAGTCTACGGAACCTCCAAAGAGAAATCCAGAAGTCCATCACACACCAAATTCCTAAAAAGCCTTGACCTTCAAAAAGTCGAAGAAGATCGAGGAATCAGAAGACAAGTAGAAGCAACCAAGAAGGAAGAAGAATTTGTGCAAGGGGAGCTCTCATCTTCAAGAAGAATTTTTCTTGTTTTCTTGTTTTCTTTTCTTTTTTTTTAACTTGAAAGTTGTAGCCACTTCTCCTGGCAATTCTCTTTTCTTATTTTAATAAAATTCTTGTTTCTTTCATTCTTGCCAACTAATCGAAGGGTTTTGAAAATTGATTAATCACTACTACTCACTTCAAAGTGTTAAGAGTAGTCTTGATTAATCAAGAGAAGGTCGTCCCACATAAAAAAAAAGGTTCTTCTCTACCCCTTGCAAGGAAGGATCATCCGATCTATTCCCTTGTTTTGTGCATAGAGAACTATCGAAATCCACCAACATTTTTAGCAGGGATATAATGTGGAAAAATGGTGAAATGTGTTCTCTCATAATGAGGATGGCTTATGGGTAATGGATGTGATCATGTTGTGGCTTAATGAATGGAAGAATCGTGATTGTGGGAGTGAATGTTTGATTTCACATGGACGGATTTAATCCTTATGGTGGATTTTATTTTGATTTCAGTTAGGAATTATTGTTTTGAATGTGCTCAAGCATGTGTAAATTGTCTTATGAGTTTATGTCAAGCATTGAGCATGTGCTTAGATATGCATAAACACACACATATGGGGAATTTACAATGACATTGTAGTTAATTATGAGGTGATTATGATGCATGAGGGGACTAATTAGGACCACTTTCCATGTGTTGGAATCCACGTAGGTCTTGCTCACAGATGTATCATGTTAGCATGCATCATGGATCATTATTCATGGACAAAGTTTTACCAATGTTTAACCGGAATTAACCGATTGTATGCAATGCTTGAGGTTGCGTGCCAAATTAATTATTCGATGAATTAATCGAAACTTGGTTGGTCTGAAATGACATGTTTTCAATTTAAGTTCATGTGTAGAATGTGTATACTCCCTGGGTTGAGTCTAGAGAAATGGAATTATGAGGGGACGAGTTGTGTACTTGTCTTGCGTATTTGGGATTATTATTATGAGTGTCATCTGGACCAGAGAATCCATTGTAGTACGTCGTGTGCACCCGCTACCACGTGTTCTAGGGTTCCCTGTGTGAGAATTCAGGCTCTCCCCTCCGCAAGAGATGTCCCTGGGCGAACACCCCTACTCTAGATTCTCTGTGTGAGAATGGGACATCCTTGGCCAGGATTGTCCAGGGCGAGCAACTTTAGGGATTGAAAACCCTAACTTTTTTACATTTCCTGTGTGGAAATTTGACATTTTGCTTGTGTTTACTCTTTGATGGAGGCATTCACCATTTGTATTGATGCATGTCTATTATGAATGCTATGCATGATTCTGTATCATGTGTTTGACACGTTTGTCGTGCAGGGTGAATAAATTTGATGTGATATGAATGCATGATCAGAAATGGTGTGTTTGAGACACTATTATGTAGGTTTATGTGATATGAATGCATGATCAGAATTGGTGTGAATGAGACACTATTATGTAGGTTTATGTGATATGAATGCATGATCAGAATTGGTGTGAATGAGACACTATTATGTAGGTTTATGTGATATTAATGCATGATCATGAATGGTGTGATTAAGACACTATTATGCAAGTTTATGGGATGTGAATGTAAGATCAGAAAGTGGTATAACATGTTAATCTTAGATTTGATTTGCTTCATTGCCATGTCGTTGTATTTTCTAGTGATTATAGTTATATTCAAAACCATTATTGAGTTTTTATACTCACCCCACTTTCTTGTTTTGTTTTGGGGCTGCATGGCGTGACATACAGACGGACAGGATCCTCTACATGAGGAAAGGTCGGAGAGAGCTTGGGAGTAGTCGTGGAGGCTCCTAGTTTTGCATGTCTCTTCGTTTATCTTATTTTGATGTTAGAACATTGTGGATGATCCTTGTCTTAGATTTGTGAGATACTATATATTTGGTTTCTTTGAGACTTGTTTTGGAGCCAAGTGTGTGGCTATGAATTATTAGTATGTGGGTTTGAGATTATAGTTTAATTAGAGTTTAACTCTTTGGTTCTACCTATTTACTCTTGCTCAAAGTAGTGCGTAAACTTCGTTAATATTAGGCCGCTATTAGTATGTTGGGGTACAAGTCTTCTGCTATTTTTCCTCAATCGTTTTAATTCATTGCCCTTGTGCATTGGTTCGACCCTTGGACTGGGTTCGGTTCGGGTCGAGCAGTGTTGGGGCGTGACATTCTCTGTATGAGATTCAGACATTCCTTGGCTAGGATTTGTCCAGGGCGAGCAGACTTAGGGGCTGACTACCCCAAATACCTTATATTTCCTGTGTGGAAATCAGACTGTGTTCAACATGTGTGGCTTAATTGTGTTTTTCTCCATGATGGAGACATCACCATTTGTGATGATGCATGCGTATTATTATGCCCAGGATTACACAGGTTGTGTAGGGATAATTATAATTATGTGACACATGTACTTATGAGTTATTATGCATGATTTAGTATCGTGTGATTAAGATTCTTATCGTGCAAGGTGAATGATTTATGGATGAATGAAATGAATATGCATTATATGAGTACGTGTCGTGTACATGTTTTTTGTAGGTTGAATATTGTGAAGGAGAATGACTTAATATGCATGATTGTGAATGTGATTGTATGAGAATCACTTATTATGCAGGATAAGTTATGCCATCATGTGGTTATGTATACTATGATTAGTATGAATGATATGTTCATATGTAGGATGATTACTTATGAAATTAGGGGTATGGTAAGGGGATTAATCAGAAATAGGGATAGTATATGAAATATTGATCTAAATTACCACGTTGATATGCCGTAGTGGTTTTCTGATTAATGTTACCGTATTTCAAACCTTACTGAGTTTCGTACTCACCTCTCTTTCTGTGTTTTGTTTTGGGGCTGCACTGTGTGACGTACAGACTATTAGGACTCCCTATATGAGGGATGACACAGGTACGCGTAAGATTAGCCTTGGTTACATCCATATGATATTTTATTTTCTGATTTTCTCGTTGTTGATGTTAGAGAACATTGTGTGATGGATTATGTACCATGCTCGCATTTATCTATTGTTCTTAGACATGATTCAACTTTGCTGATTTCGAGCTATGTGTAGGCTCTGGAAAATATTATGTAGTTGATGTAAGGATTATGACAGTCTTATTTTCTACTTTGTTATCCTTATTTCTCTTGCTCAAAGTACATTAGGTGCACTACTCCATTAGTTGAATTGTCGTTAAAAGGGCTAAGACTTCCGCAATACATTAATCCTACCATTTCTATCGCCCCTGCGCGCTTGGCTGGCCCTTGGATTAGGTTCGGCTTGGGTCGGGTGATGTCAAGGCTTGACACCACCTCCTTAGCCGCCACTGGCCCAACCTCTCCCCGGGACCTAAACCTTGGCCCATCTCTGGCCCAACCTCCTCCATCTTGGCCCCACCCCCACCAAAACTTAGCTGTCCTCACTCGCACCTACGACCCACTCCTCAGCCTTTGCTTCAGCTCTGTCCCCGTTATGGTTGCTGCTTCCTCCTACACCGTCTCCCTATTCCTCGAGATTCACGATGTCAACTTCTCCTCCTGACTGACATCTTCAACTTGGGCAGCTTGATCCCAGCCCTCGACTGGCTCAACCTCCAGGGCGTCACTAGAAAGATGAAATGTCTCCACCATTGCTTTGACTCTTTCCTCTCCTGCATTCTCGATGACCACCGTGGCTCCTTCGGCCTCCACCATAAGCACCACTAGGATATCCAAATAAATATAGTAAATATTTACTTTTTTATATATATACAAAGAGACTAAATTACTCTCTTTGTATATAATAAAATGAGTATTTTTTATACTTCCTCTTCAACATAAGCCAAGTGTAAAAAATACTTAAAAAACGTCAAATTTTAAAATCAATAATATACACATTTAAATCATATTAATATATGTAAAATATAATATATATTATTGATCTTAAAATTTAACGCTTCCCAAGTATTCCTTAAACTCACTGTTAAAGCGGAACACAGAAAAAAAAAAGTTTGTGGAACATAGGAAACGCTTCCCATTCGTACACTTTTCAATCCCATAGAAAAACAGACGTGGACCTACCATAACACATGGGCCCATACAAAAACCCACGTACGCGCGGATGCTACCCAAACTCGCAGCTCGCCCTCGTGAGATTATAAATAGCGGTTACCTTCCCCTGCCGCCTCCGTCTGCCCTCGCCCGATTCTCCTCTCTGGAAAAATCCGATAATTCGATACTCGGGGAGAGAACCGAAGCCTCCTCTACGTTGCAGAATTCCCGAAATTCAGGTTTTTATTTTCGTCTTTCTCTTCATATCGATTTCTATGAGGATTAAAGTCTTCATTTTTATGAAATTTACCATAGTTTCGATGTCTGAATGGTTGAATTCTTGGTTCTAGATCTTCTGGTCTTGTCTTTCTGCGTTTTGATGAACATATGTTCCAGGCTGGTGGCTTGGATTGTTTATGTATAAATCTCCGCATCTGCGAAGTTTCTGTTTTTTATAAAAAAAAAAGTTGCTATCTTTGATGTTCTTGTGGGCGTTTAATGGTTTGGATGAGTAGCTGGATTAAACTCCATATCATACTGTTGTTGACGTTGCGTTGTTTTTCTTGGAAGTTGGAAGAATGGGTGCGCTATCTTATCCATTATTGCCTTTTGTTTTTGTTCCTAAAACGATAACTTTTTGTTTTCCAAAAGATAAAGAGACTACGGTGATTTTCTAATTTAAATTAATGTTTTCTGCAGCAACATAGATGGGCATAATCTTGACTTTTCTTAGAAAAAAACTATTTTTTGATATGGAAAATCAATTATAAGATTGAAGGGGTGTAGAGTTTAAATAGCCATTCTGAAACAGAACATACTGATTTTGAAAATAAAGTGATTAAGGCTGCGCTTGACAGTGGTTGATGTACGGGTTTTTGGGGCTTTTGGCGTCCATGAAGTCTCTTTTACCGAACTGTGTTTGGTAAAGCTGTGAATTGAAGCACTTCTGAGGAAGCTCAAGCTAAAAATAAGTCTGAACCGGTTGGGTCCCCTTTGGGTTCCAGCTCCAGCGCGCTGAATTTTGCATAAGTGTTGTCATACACACCCTAAGCCTAGCTAAGTGATAGTGGTCATTAACTTGATTGCTGAATTACAGAGACAATAGTGTTAACCCATGGTCGGAGAAAATTCGGTTTGTGTTTTCACACGTGCTAGTATAGTATTTGCCATCTATTTGCAATAAAGAGAACATTTCAATTGTTATAATGCAGAAAACATGCTCTGATAAAGTATATTGTTGTGATATGTCTGATGCTTTGTTTGGAACGAGATTTTGTTGTCGTGTGGTTGTATATCCTCACATTTTACTGAGGTCATATCTTCTTCTCTCTCTCTCTCTCTCACTCTCTCTGTGCATGTGTGTGTGCTTATGTGTGTGTGTTTGTGTCCAGAGGGAAGGACACACACAGAGAATGTGGTCATCTTTAGAAACCAATCCTTTGCAGAATGAATATTCATTCAATCATATTATTTCAGTCAATAGTTCATGGGAATATTCTTATCTTTAGAAACCAATCCTCTGCAGAATGGGATCTGTGTCTGCTCAGCCTCAGTTTCGTTACACCCAACCGCCTTCAAAGGTGCTTCATCTGCGAAATCTACCATGGGAGTGCACAGAGGAGGAATTGATAGAACTTGGGAAGCCTTTTGGTAAAGTCGTGAACACAAAATGCAATGTTGGGCCCAATCGTAACCAGGCATTTATTGAATTTGTGAGTTCAAATAGTTATATCTTAGGTCCAAGTTCGTTTTGAGTATTTATGTCTAGTGCAATTATTTACAGTTCTTTTGTCATGCATTTATGTCACATGCAGGCAGATATGAATCAAGCAATTGCCATGATATCATATTATGCTTCCTCATCAGAGCCTGCTCAGGTACGGGGTAAAACTGTCTACCTTCAATACTCCAACAGGCAAGAAATTGTCAATAACAAGACTACTGGAGATGTTGCTGGCAATGTGCTGCTGGTGACAGTTGAGGGTGTTGAAGCGGGTGACGTCAGCATTGATGTCTTACACTTGGTAAGCAAAATATTAAGTATCATTTACAGAGGACAGAGGTATTCCTTTTTCTGACAGCTTTCTATTGTTTATATGAGGATGCCTATCCTATATGGGAGTTTTATCTGAAAGAGTTGCACTTTACTATGTAGGGTTTTTCTTTGACATGAATTTAAATGGAACATTTAGCAGGTTCATGAAACTGGGAAACATCTTCAAGGGCAGCTTACTGAATCATGAGAAAGTGCACGTGTGTGTTTGTCTCCTTTCCCTTGCTTAATGCTGCCTCCTCTTGACCCTTATCCTACTCCCATCCTTGTCATTTCATAGATTTAGGCTCTCTCTCTCTCTCAATCTCTCTCTCTCTCTCATATCCATGATTGACATTAAGCCAACAAAATAGAGTTGCAAAACTTCTCCAGTTTTTAGTTTTGAAAGCATGTTTTATTTATTATTAGGTGTTTATTGCACAGGAGCTGTGTGATTTTAGTCTGCAGAGTTCTTCATGATTTCTGGAATCATTGCATACCAAGTGCGATTAGTGGGGAAAATGTTACAGTCCAAAAAGGAAAAGAGAATAAAAATCAGCGCCTTTTTCTTGGCTTACATTTATCTATCTTAATCCAGTTTTTTAGCCACTGTTTGCTTGCTTTTTTTTAAATAATGAACTTAACAACTCTGCTGATGGCATTGCTTTACCTTAGCGACACCATCAGCAGTTCCTCGGCTTGTGGCTGCATTTTTTGATAAGCTTGAATAATCTTTGGGATGAGAACAAGTTTTTGCCTAATATGGGTTATTGATATCTGTCCTGCTCTTTGCATTGATTTTTTATGACTGAATATGATTGACATATTTTTTTAGATCCTACTGTTGACTGACTGTTTTTGCAACTATTAACCCAAAAATGTTTGGGGGAATTCTTATTTTAATGTTTTGCGTTATCTTCTACATCCACATGGCTGGAACATTTTGTACTTGGAATTGCGTGCCTCCTGGTTGGCCATGTAGGAAGTTTTCATCTTTTGATGGAGGTGTACAAATTCTGCTACTGTAATGATAAGAAATTCAGGATTTTGTGACATCTTTTGATTAGGGAAACATGGTTTCTAGTTGCAATTTGTCTATCAATATTTTTTTAGTTAAGTTAATGATGCTAGGGAATTGAATTGGATCCCAGAATTTTTTTCTCTTTGTAAATTATATAGGCTATCATACGTCATGGTTTACTCAAAAGTGAGTGGATGCTTATATACTTCTTGACATTGGAATCTTTTGCGTTTAAAAAACACATGTTTTATGCTTAACATAATTTTTCAGTGCAGACTGTTGTCTGTTCCTAATTATGTGTAAACTGGTTTCTGTTTGAATAGCTGATAGTTGTATTGGTGCAGGTCTTTTCAGCATTTGGATTTGTACATAAAATTGCTACATTTGAGAAGACAGCCGGTTTCCAGGTTGGTAGTCAACTTCATCTTGGTTATCATTTTTCAACAATCTAGCTATTATCCTTGCTCGTTTTTTACTGTATATTATGATTTTTTCTCCCTATACAGGCCCTTATCCAATTTTCTGATACCGAGACTGCTTCTGCTGCAAAAAATTCTCTTGATGGGAGAAGTATTCCGAGGTGGAGTTTTATTTTGCGCTAGATGTATTGCTTGCTACTCGATCTTAACTCATCAAACATGTCTCCATAATAATATGTGGGCTCTTTTGTCGCTAATCAAATGTTCTGGCCTATGATTGTAGATATTTGCTTCAAGAGCATGTTGGGCCCTGCACCCTGAGGATAAATTATTCTGCCCATACGGATTTGAGTGTTAAATTCCAAAGCCACAGAAGCAGGTAAGCTTGCAGTAGTACACCTGAATTTATGATTTTATTTACTTTTGGATAGCCATACTGGCTGAAAATTATGAAAATGTTCTAATTTGTTTGCAATTGCTACGTTCTTACTAATTAATTTCCTAAAAGATTCGTTTTTGGGCTAAATGAAGAATGTGCTGCTAGATGGCCATATCTTCCCGTTTGGATTGGCAAATTATTATCTTTCGGAACCATCTATACTTTGACACATTACTTGTTTTAACTTTAATAACCTTTTTTATATTTACTTGATGCATTTTTTATGGGATATGTGTGGGGCTAACTACTTGTTATATTCAGGGACTATACTAATCCTTACCTCCCTGTTGCTCCTTCAGCCATTGATGGCAATGGCCAGGTATTTGATTAATGATTTTTTGGAAAAAAAACTTTTAAATCATTGAACTTATATGTTCTGCATAGCTACCAATTTCTGTATGTGTTTTTTAAAATCGGTGTCTGAATGCAGTTTTCTGTTGGCCTTGATGGTAAAAAGCAAGAAGCTGAAAGTAATGTTCTTCTTGCGTCTATGGAGAATGTACAGTATGCAGTAACTGTGGACGTTCTGCACATGGTATGATTCAGACTTTTCCATTTCTTACCTTAACTGCTTAATTAGTTGTTTATTTTAAGAGCTTCATTCGTTAATCTTTGACATGCAGGTGTTTTCTGCTTTTGGCCCTGTTCAGAAAATTGCAATTTTTGAAAAAAATTCCGGGTTGCATGCCTTGATTCAGTACCCAGGTAAGGTAATTCATAGAGTTGTTATCCACTCGAGATATGGCAATTTTCTTGAATTTTTTTAGTTTCCCTGCTTCTAGAATTTTCTTTCTGGTCATATATTTCAAAATTGTGATTTTGGAATGAATGCTGGTCTACATGCTTAATTTAATACCTAGGTAATTTTGGAATGAAAATGCTGCGTGTGCTTACACACTGCAATGCTGGAAGCTGGCACACAATAATGCACGTGCCCCATGCCTGGGTTCCATGTTTCATGCATTGGCTCACATGGGGTTTGTGCATCGCTGCATGTTTGCTGCGAGCATTATTTTGCTATGGAGTTCGATTTCTCAATCCTTAAGTTTGCACCCAAGCAGCTATTTTGTGTACCCCTAAATATTTAAATGTAGATATACCAAATATTGGTATTGGAACTACAATCAATTTTCACTTATTTGTTGAATGGTTATTGATTCCTTTACAGATGTCCGGACAGCTGTTACTGCTAAGGAAGCCTTAGAAGGTCACTGCATCTACGATGGAGGATTTTGCAGACTTCATCTTTCATATTCACGTCACACTGATCTCAGTGTAAAGGTAGTTTATTCTTATTTTGTCAGTTTGGTACTTCAGATGGTCTAGCGACTACATTTAGTTTTTCTCAACAATAATGTTTCAACTTAGTCTCTACCCCGACTCAGATTCTTGTCTATATAAAGATTTTCCTATTTGAAAATATATAGTTGGGGCGGTTATGAACAGCATGCTATATTTGCAAGTGTCGTAGGGTTTGATGTATGGACTTTGGTATAGGAACTGTATATTTACTGTAAATTGATATGTTTAGATAGGTTAAGAGTATTAATAATCATCATAAATTTATAATTTTCAGGTTATAGCGTTTTGTCCTAGTCCCTGCCCTGACTCAGAATCTTGTCCATATAGAGATGTTCCTATATGAAATTATATTTAGGCGTCCTTGGAAACGGTTTTTGTGGAAAAGAAAAGCCACTTTTGTGGGAACCCTCCTCGTAAGGAGGGTTGCCAGAAAAGCGGACAGAAAGTGAGTTGTGACATTTTGAACTACATGTCGGACACAAAAGCAGCTTTTCTTTCCCACAAGACCCATGCCAAACGACGCCTTAGTCGGGACTGTTATGAACTGCATGTTATATTTGCAAGTTTAATAGGTTTGGCGTATGTACTTTGGTATACACACTGTATGTTTACTGTAAATTGGTAGGTTCAATTAGGATTATAATATAATAGTCATCATATTATTTACAATTTTCAGGTTAACAACGATAGGAGTAGGGACTACACGATTCCGAATCCTGTTCTCATGAATAACCAGCCTTCTATCCTGGGACAACAGCCCCCAGTTCCTACTTCGAGCTCTGTTGCACCACCATACACTGTGGGCTATGCACCTCCTGCCAATGGGATGATGATGTCTCAGCCAATGGGAGCTTGGAATGCCGGTGCTGGAGGGATGGCGTCTTTTCCAGGTCAGGGGCCACCGAACCCCATGTATCCGCAGATGCCGCCTGCCCCTGCTCCTAATATGGCTGCTGGAATGATGCCTGGACAAGGTGGGCCGTTGCATGCACAAGGTGGGCCCCTGCCTGGACAAGGTGGGCAACTACCCGTACAAGCAATGCCACCTTATCGCCAATGATGATGGCGACGAATTATTACTTATTTGTGTTTTACTTGTACTTTGTTTGCAGCCAAATTTGCCGAAAATGTTAGTGAAATTTGTGAGAAATGCATAGTTTCGATTTGCAATCCTTGTTTCATTTGCGATAATTTTTTGGGGGAAAAGTTAACATGCACCCTGGCCCATGCCAATGCATTGCGAGCTGGATTAAGATCCGATAGTGTGCATTAAATTAAGGGGCATGTGCGGTGTAAACCGTTCTTCCCCCTACGCACGGGGTGCATACCAAGGTGACTTCTTATTGTTGCCTGAAATTTGATGTTATGTACTCTGTTTTACTTGGTTTTTCATTTGAAAAACCAATGGGACGGAGTCTATGGTGGGCAATAAGGTTCACACTATATCCATGGGGTAAGGTTAATTAGCAAGGCAAATTAGTAAATTGAAATAAATTATGGTGTGAGATTAGGTTTGTTTGATAAACAGCCATTTGTATAATCTCTTTGTGAAATAGAGACTTATAGCAAGCAAATTCATGTAATGCTAAAAACCTCTGTTAATTCTCCCATTATATATGCTATAGGGGGCCTCGACTCCGGACCAGGGTGGACGCAGGCCAAAGCAATCTCCAAAGCCTTGAAGGCCTGTCTCCTGACGCCCCCCTCGGCACGAAACTCAAAAAACTCTATCGTCCCTTCTCTAATCTCCTCCCTCTTTTCGGATATGCACCTCATCCGCAATGACGCCATGGACCCTCCCAGAACATTGAGCACCATGGCACCGAAGTTGTAGATGTCACTTGCCTGGGATAGGCCAGACTCAAATTTGATCAGCTCCGGTGGCTTCTGCGACGGCGAGACGACCATGGGCTCCATCCGGTAGGCTAGCTGGGCGAACCCGTAGTCGGACAAGTGGGCGGAGAAGTCCGTCGTAATGAAGACATTGGAAGGCTTGATGTTCCCATGCACGTTGGGGCGGAGAAGGGTCTTGTCGAATTGGCCGGGCTGCCCATGGATGAAAGCTATGGCAGTGGCCACATGAAGAATGATGGTGAGGCGCATGTCCCAGTCTAGTGGAGTGTGACCCAGCTTCCTAGCCCCTGCACTAGCAAGAAAACGTAACCATCAGCTTCACAATTTTAAGAACAAATCTGATAAACCTCAACCATGTGATGAATTTTGTAACAACATTACGGCTGGGGAAAACATAAAGCACAGACAATAATAACATAGGAAAAACTCAATCAAGCATTAGATGTTTTAATTGTTCATCTTAAAAATCAATGAGGGATCATAAACAGTGGTATCTAGTGTACATGTCTATGGCGAAATGTGTGAGATGTACGTACCAATCGACAAAAAATGGTCTCATTTGATCATCTTGGATTAATATCAACATTACTCATCAAATCTTCCATTTCTAAATTTCAACAATCTTAACTGACCCGTTAATCCAATCAATAAAAGAACACTGACCCTTTAATCAACGAAATCGAATTTCTTCTGATATAGAGGGCACATACCCACTAATAAGTCAGCAAGGCTGCCCATGGGGTAGTAGTTACACAGCACAACCTTGATCCTCTTGGCGTATAGGTAGCCCTGCACGGGGACGAGATGCTGGCACCTGCGCCCAGCATGAGCCAGCAGCTCCATCCACTTGCCATACTCCCTCTTCCGCACCAGCACCCTCCGTAACCTCTTGGCACACATCACAGGAGCGTCTGGCAAGAGGACCTTGTGGGAGATCCCCAGGCCGCTCTCCCCCAGTTGCTGCACCGAGGACATGAGCACCTCCTCCAGGACCACAGGCCGGCGGGGGCCAACGGGGCCGCAGAAGGTGACTGTGGCAGCGAACTCGCCCCTGGTGGCCCACGGGTCGTCGTCGTCGCTGAGGTGGTGGTGCGACGCGGAGCGGCTGCGGCCGACGCTGTCCTCCTCCCGCTCCTTGTTGCCGGGCCGCCGCTTCGTGTGCATGACCCTTGACAGCATGCTGGCACGAGATGGGGGTGGTGGCCGTGATGTTGGACAAGAGGAGGAACGGGTTGGAGCTTGGAGTTTTGTGTGTATATAGGAAGTATCGATTGAGATCATGAGGATTTGGACGTCAGAAGATCCAAAGACGGGGCAAATTGAACCCATCTACATGGCTAGCTGTTCATGCGTAGGGGTCCCTGATTGAATAATCTGTATAGATGACCACTACCAAAACTTCTATTCTGTCCCAAATAGGTATATGGACATACCTGCCATCTTCTCTTCCTGCGGCGAAACCGAAGTGATGTGAAGGTTGATCAGGACTGTGGGCCATGTATTTCAAGCCGCTGATGCATTCTCCCCATCATCATGTGGGACGGGGATGAGCCAAGAGAGGAAATTTTCTTTGGATTGATCTGAAGTTGACTTGCTTTTGGATAATCCTTACGTTCTACAGAGGGCAAGATGTTCATGTACGTCTCCATATACAATGGCTTGAGAAGAATTGAAGTTGCTTTTCTTTGGGTGAGCTTTGAAACGATATCCTCTACGTTCAAGATGTGAAGTGTGGATTGGATTTCACGATTCAGTGGAACGACCTGAATGGCATGCAGTAAGCTAGCAAAGCTCCATGCACGAGGACTCTCCACAAACATGAACCTTCGAGGATGAGAGCGTATAGAGTGACCGGCCGTTTCCATGATTTCGGAACCTGTGACTAGCCTAAGGGGGCTTTGAACATGGTACATAAGGAGCACTAATTCATAATGTCCCGAGCCCCATATAGGCTGTTTATCTAAGCTGGTCACTAGAAAATGGGTCAGGAAAACATTTTTCTTTGAGGATTGCGTGCATACACGTAAAACTGCTACAACGACGCGCTATGTCTGTATATGGGTCGCTTTTATGCTTCCTAAGCCCCGTAGCAAGTTCTTTATGAAATGGAGGTTAACTTACCACAAGCAAGGCGGACAAGCGGAAACAAGTATACGCAAGGCAATAAGGGTGCTGCGCAGAATAGGTTTCAAAGTGCTTTTGAGACTATCTTATCAAGTTGAAAACTTAGAGCAACAACATTAAATAGTAGCATAGGCATAGGCACATAATGTAAAGGGAGCAAAGCCACACAACATTTGTACGTAAGAGTTGAGCTTCACAATATTGTGCAACGTAGACACCAAACCATGCAACATGGGTTAACGTGAAAGGAACCAAACACGTATAGCTGCTTGGGTTACCACTCCAATACAATACAAAAAAATTCTTATGCTAATATAAGAGGGAGTGGTCTCACTAGTGAGCATAACCACTAAGCATGGGCAAGGGGAACATTCAGCGATGGCAGAAAAGATACCTGCTAAAAGGGCTTGAATCAGTACACTTTCTCTTTTTATTTTTGATCTCTTTGCGTTATGTTTGTTTGTCACTTGAACATTTGATTTGATTTTTTTTTCAATATATGTTTTGTTTTTCGATTAAATTGATTAATCTTGGTAAAGAGGTTGATGAGAAAGCAATAAGTGGGTTTAAAACAATTTTTTATTGACATATAATATGTGCATGTTTTTTCTACGATTAACATTAGCAATCAACAACCTTGATGATTGAACAGTGTTAAAATAGTCTATAAGAGCAGTTTTCTATATAACTAATTCGAATAACTGGCGCTGTGATCATGTTTTGTTTTTAAGGACTGCATTTAGAGATCTGTATGTAACTCTTCCTTGATAGGGCAGCCCTAACCATCTTAGAATTGTACAAACAGCTTGACCAACTCTGTTCAATCAAATGCATCATCCATTGCTAATATGGACATGAAGCATGTGCAAATAGTTACAGCAGCAAGGAAACACAGAACACAGAGGGAAAAAAAGATGAAAGAGTTAAATTTTAACAAGACTCTAGATATACTATAATGTTTATATTATTGTAAGATGGTATAGAAGATAATTTTTGGCTGCAAACATAAATATTATTTTGGGATATAGCTACAAATAAATTCTACCTCAAGGAATCATCATTCTCTAGTAGCTATTTTATGTTTGAGGTACTAATCATATTTTGCGCTTGGACTGAGGAAGTTTGCAACAACTCATCTTAAGTCATTCTACATTTGATCTTTTTTAGTTATAGACTTCAAAGATGTCGTCTCTGACTACCCTCAGTTTTTCAAAGCAAGGATATAATCTTGAATAGGGCTATTCAGACCCGGTTTTTCTCCCTGTGTCCCCCAAAACACAAAAAAATTATTATTTTTTAACTTTCTTGCCCCTCCCCCCTCTCCCCCATTTCTTCACCTATACCCCGTATACAAACCCCCACCTTCTTTCTCTTTCCCTTTGGCGTCAACTCCGGCGGCTACTGGGAGCGACTGGCTAGATCTAGCCAGCGGCGGCGGCGGTGACCCGCAGAGGTTGTGGTTAACGCGCTGGCCGGTAGTGGCAGCGGCGACCTGCAGAGGCTGCGGCCAATTGCTAGCCCGCAGCCGCCGCTAGCCCGCAGCGGCGGCCGCAACCAGCCGTTGGTCCGCAGCGAAGACCACAGCCGCCGCGGACAGTCGCTGGCCCGCACTGGCGGCCACGGCCAGTGTATAGTCGCTGGTTGCAGCCCATAGCGGCTGCACGGCCTTCCATTGCGGGCTGTGCAGCCGACCTCTGCTAGCTGCGCAGCCGGTCCCCGGTGTTGATGCTGGCTCACCGACGCCGGAAAAGGAAGGGGGAAAGGGAAGTGAAAAAATAAAAAGTGATGTAAAAATAAGGGATACGAGATATTTCAAAAAAGGAGGGCAGGGTAATAAAATAATGGGGGACACAAAAAAAAAGGGGGGGTGTATATAGCCTTCTTCTATAATCTTACGAGTAGACCCATTAGGCATTAACAGACCTTCGTAATTATTTTACACTTTCTTTCATGCATCTCATTAATCACTTCACATTAACTGCATTTAGAAACCTACCACACTGCTGAACTCCAAATCGAGTGAGAAGGTCCCAGCATGGTGGTTTGCTGAGCAAGGTTCATAAAAATACTTCAACTCTGACCCTGACAACATTCCTTTAAGCTTTTGTGAGTGTGTTTTTTAGACAAACATAATAGGTTCATTTTTCAAGTACATCACCAACCAATGAGTTTTGTCATTGACGTGCTTCTAGGTAGATATTGTAAGAATATATTTGGTTATATGTTTATAGTTAGCTTATTTCATTGAATAAAACAATGCCAAGTGATGAGCATGTACTTACGGTGAAAGACCAAGTACCTCCAGGCAACTTGTAAATTGAAGTTTGAAGTTTCTTTGCCAATTTTTAACATGATGAAATTACAGCGAAATGGTGGGTCATGTCTGGTGAGTCATGTGTGACATGAATATGCCTACAGTCTTTGGAATTTGTTGCTTTCAGCTAAACTAACTTTATTTTGCTTGTCCAATGTAATGGATGAAATATGTTATTTGTATCAAATCAGTTCATTCCCCTGCTTTTATATGAGCAGATAATAATAATTGTTTTTAAAAGTTCACGATATTGATTTGGCTTCTAGTTAAAGAGAAGATAACTACACGTTTCAAATTTAATATGGCAAACTGCAGTTATATACCCTGGCTTTGGTCTTATTGCACTTGCACCCATAGATGTGATTACTTTCATTTTTATCCTTGTAAGTATAAAAATATCATAACACTTCTATGTGCAATCCACAAAAAGTCAGTTACAGTTGGAGATTTCAAATGTGCACCATGTGGTCAATACGGGTTAAAAAAATTTAAAACTAGAATCACAGATTCATTATTGAGTTACATATTGTATCCAATGATGGGGTATAAGGGCTATTTTTTAGAACTGTTTGTGGTTGTAATGCAATAAGACCCAATGTGAGGTTTAGGTGGAAGTACTCGTTCTCTCTCTGGCAACCTGTTTTAGTTTGTTGGGTATCACTTGGAGAATTCTTTCATGGGCTTACTAAAAAAGTTGAACTTCGTAAATGCAGTAAAGACTTGTGATCATGTGTGAGCTGACCCAAACCATCTTCAGTGGAGGTTTCTAAATCTATTGTAAGACTATGACTCTGAACATGTAACCAAACTCAAAAAATAAAAAAACTTGAAACCGGGAAAAAGGAGGACTTGTTTTAGATAAATTGTGTGGTTGTGTTCCCCTTTTCTTGTTCGTGGTTTTCTCTCTCTCGGCATGTTTTACTTCTTCTTCTTCTTCTTCCCCTTTTCTTGTTCGTAGTTTTCTCTCTCTCGGCATGTTTTCTTCTTCTTGATGTACTTTCCATCTGCTGTTGATATAACTCCATGTACATTTACACGTGATTCTTCCTATTAATCTTGGGGTGCCCTTATGAATAAAGGACACGGGTTACTTCAGCATAGAAAATTTGGAAAACTGCATGACTTTTACCCTTTTAAAAGATATGATGTTTCATTCACTGGGGATAAGATGAATTTAGTTATATTCCTATGCTGGACTTAAAGTATCGTTTTTATTTTTATTTTAAAATAAATAATAAAAATATTATTTATTTTATTAGCTGGCGTCAACATGCTAACGTCAGCCGACACATCAACACGACGTCAAAGTTTTCACCTTTGATAGAGGGCATGTCCACCTGGATAGGGGCAGTTGGCTCCTATAGCTACATGACACCAGATAAATACTTTATTTTCAATTTTTCTTGATTTTGAGCTACAGAAATAAAAGAAACTCAAAGCTTCTTCTTCTATGTCATCTATGGCACTAGGTATATGGCTCGCTATAATGAAGGCTGATAGCATTTTGAGTTTTGGCTTGCAAAGTTGAGCTTAGGTGTTCTCGGTAGTGGGGATTGTAGTGCCCATACGATATCAAAACAATGCACCCCACCTTGTTTCTTATTGATTTCCCCACACCTGGGTGAGGGAGCTTTGGTGCGAAATAACGCAGGGTGCATAACATTATCTCCCCACACCTGGGTGAGGGAGCTTTGGTGCGAAATAACGCAGGGTGCATAACATTATCTAAGAAATCGACATATTTTCAACTTAATAGCAATAAGGAAGAGATAAATTAGTTTAGATGTAATAGAGACATGTATGTTACGAAAAAATATTTCAATTTTTATAATTTAACCTTTTTAAAAAAAGAATTGGATACCATAATGAAATGAAAATTGGGTTTTATCTTTACAACACAAACCCAAGGTGCTAAATTATGTGATCTCATAAAAGCGCTTTGAAGAGGATGAAAATTTTTGGTTCCAATGTTGAGTCATTCCATAATTTTTTGTGATTGATCCATATCTGCTGCAAGTTAAGGGAGTAATAAGGTGGTGGGATGTAGTGGCTCTGCTATGGTAATGTGCGATTTTACTTTCCTTACTATGGATTTTAATACATAGGCGTTAGACCCATAATACAACTATAAGGGATGATGACAAAAGGCCATCCCAGCAGGTGGCTAAGAAGACGGGGACAACCTCGTACCTAAGAATGTGCCTCGTGATAGCCAATTTACACCGTGCACCTTCAGCCAATCTGCCTAGCTTTCACTCAATTTTCATACAATACAAGAAAAAGAGCTCCTCCCCACAATATTTATTCCAACAACCCTTTACTTGAAAATACAAAAAACAAGATACTCTAACTTGTCCCTAATCCTGAAATATAACCTTGCACTCACACAAGGCGGCATTCTTGTTAAATCGAGCCCCACCCAACTCTCCCACAATTCTTTCAGCCCTCTCTTGCTGAAATACACCAAATTGAATGCCCCCTCATTTAGCCCATCCACCCAAAGCCTACTACTCTTAGAATTATGTTGTCCATTTACAAATTTGTTATACAAGTGAACAATCTCGATAGAACTAGAAAACTTGTGCATAGAACTTGCAGTATGCGGCTCAAATACAAGCAGGAGCTGATGGGGATCAAAAACAAGAAGTTGTATCCCGCATATGAAAATTGATTTGCAGAAATAAAATGTAGACTGCCAAAATGTGATAACAATTAACAAGCAGCCCCCCCGAATTTTAAAGCATATAAAGGCCCTTCTGAGCTTGTTCTTTGCAACATTCCTCTTAATCAAATTTTTGATTGAGAATTGCATATATATGTCAATTAATATTGCTTAATTTATGTCCACGTTGTTAGCTACGTATATGATAATCAAATATGAAAGTGGCAAAGTTTACTTCAAGATGATCCACGAGCCTTTTACTCAACAAGCTTTCTCTAAAAAAAAATTGTGGATCATACTATTATTATATGAAGCAAATTAGGTGGCTATAAAATTTTTATTTTCAAATTATTTTACCCATGTTTTTTTCTTTTGATTCTTATTTTACCCATGTTTTTTTCTTTTGATTTTTTTTTTTCTTTCATATGCCTTATTGCAGGTCAACATAATGTTAGAGCTAATATGACATAGATCTTAGTTTTTAGGTTACATTGTTTTTAACTTTCTAATGTTATATCTTCCACTCTCAGAGTGGAGTGTATTCCGTAAAATTTAAATTTAAATGTGACACACATCATACATATATTCTTGTAATAACCACATATCAGCAAATTCATACCACTTATTAACATTGTAATATTCAATATTGCATTTAGCTATTTTTCAGTACCTGACGAAGCTGAGAAGGGGATATTATTTTTAAACAGTAGAATGCCATCAATGCACAATATTTTCAAAGTTCAATTGAAGCGCTGTTTAATGTATTTGAGGTTCTGTATCAACTTCATTGCTATCTGTAGATAATCTGGCTTCATATAAGGTTCATTAACACTTCATGATCTATGAAAAAGGATCTATTGACTTGACTAAATGTAGAAAGTGGTTTTTACTAGACTCATTCCAGAAGTTTATTTCAAAATTTTAAAATTAAATATTGAAAACAGAACTTTAAGAATCAAAGGCCTATAATCTTCTTACACTTCTAAGCTGAAGAAAAAGGAAAAGTAAAAAAAAAGTTTACATAAACTATCAATTTTTTCAACAGTGTAATACAAACGCTTTTATTGCGTAAACTTTGTTATTTAACAAATTGTGCCAGTTTACAGCTTGAACTTAAAGAACAAATAAAACAGAGAAATTCAGGATTTCTTGAACATGACAAAAATATGTTGACTCTAAAGTTCAACTTCAATAAGATCATTTCCTCTCAAACAAATCACAAGTCACTTGCAAGCCTAAATACTGAGCTCATTAGCTAAAGGGATTTTAGAGCCTAGAAAGAATTTATTCACACAAAACAACGAAGCTCATCCAGGGAATCAACAGTCATCATTCAGATGGTAGGCGTGCACCACCTCACTGAAACCAATGTCATCACTTAAATCATCAAGCCCTACGGCCTACACTCTTGAAGGAAGAAAATGATCCGGGATGCTTCTGCATAAATTTCTGTTTATTTAGCTCCTTTCAAGTTTAGTTCGGGAGAATTTGTCAAGTGGCCTCTGCCTTAATGTTAAATGCAGGGCATCACATGGTGTTCCACAACAGGGTCAGTCTTCAACTACACAACTGCTTTCCCTACTAACCATTTCCTCTATAATCCGCTACACCAAAGTTAAGATTATTTTGAAAAGTATAAAACTGTCATAAAGATTTAGTCATCTACATCTGTCAATTATACTTTTCAATGCTTCTATATGTTGTAAAAAGTTCAAACAAATCTTGTCATGCCGGCAACAGAAAACTGGGAAGTGTTTGTGCTTCAAGTGACGCTCTACTTCAAGAAACTACACTTACATATATCCTTTTGGTTCGGCATTTTTTAACTTTCAGATGGACACGAAATCTCAAAACCCCAATATAAATTTACAATTATTACATGTGCAACGGCAAACAGAAGTTAGCAAACTACATGAAAAGCAGTATGGCTAGCACAAAAATAAAGGTTGATGGAAACTCAATTGTCAATAAGATAGCATGTCCATGGCCAGTGATCAGTCCCGTTTCATTTCCCCGAGAAGCATGGAACAGTGAAATGCAGCAAAGAGCAATTTCACACATAGCCGCGACATGGATATGAGCCCAGTAACCAAATGGCATGGGGCAATATTGAATATCTGTTTTCCAAATTTGAGTTACTCATTCATTCTCAGTAAATTTGCTGCCAATTGCTGGCAGGATATTAAGAAATTTATAAACCTCTTGTTAGAACCTAAATGTAACGGGCCTCAAGCAAATCAGCAGCAAGTCTGCAACGTAATTGTCGTACCCAGGTGGCCAACTTTTAGCAGAGAACATATCATATACTAATGCCTAAGCCTCCCAAAAGGTTTTTCCCAACTATTCAAACTACCCCAACTTCCGCAAGAATGTCATTAATCAAGCCAACAGAATTATGCATAACAAGACTAGATATCGTAATTAGCTTTCTTCAACATTGCATGCTTCCGAACAACTTCATGAATCCGTTCAATAAAGACTCATACAACCAATTCAGCAATGAAAGAAAGCAAAACGTACCCGTTTCTAAAGGCAAAATTATGACAGTGGATACATAGTCACAATTCTAGTCAAGCTCGAACTCCGGCGCCTGTCGCATCACTATGCCCTCCGACTCGGCCTCACTCAGCATCAATGGAGCCCCGTTTCCATATCTCGAGCTCCGGCTCCAAGCCAGAACCGCAAACACGGCAACGAAGACGCCGATTGCATGAAGCACAAAGAGGAAATCGACCAATGCCAGACCCCTCAGCCGGTCCTCATCCAGCACGCAATCCACATCAGTCTTCTCGTAGGAGGAGATTTTCTTACAGCCCTTAGGGGCGAAGGAATCCGAGAACAGGGACAGCCCGGCCTGCAATACCCAGGTGGCCTTGAGAACCATCCCCGCCGAGAGCGCGACGTCGGCGAAGAATGCGGCGGGGCGGACAGAGAGGAGGATGCAGGAGCAGGCGCAGACGAGAGTGCAGGCAGCGAGGAGGGTGTAGACGTGGGCGCCCAGCCCAGCGGCCCCCTTTCCGGTGACGGAATATTCGAGGAGGAAGGCGGTGGCGGCGAGGAGGAAGATGAGGTTCTCGTGGACGAGGAAGAAGTCGAAGCTCTCGCGGAGGACGATGCAGAGGGCGACGAGCCAGAAGAGGAAGAGGACGGCGGACTGGTGGAAGAAGGCGAAGCGGGAGGTGGGGTGGCCGGAGATGGTGAGGAACCAGAAGAACTCGGAGAAGGCGGCGAGGGGGAGGACGATGAGGAGGCCGTAGAGGTCGAGGTTGCGCCACTTGGACTCGGAGAGGTACCAGGCGCGGGAGCGGTAGAGGGAGGGGGAGCGGAGGTAGAGGGCGACGGAGGAGAGGAGGCGGCGGAATCCGATGGGGAGGAGGAAGAGGAATGCCGAGAAGTGGGTGGGTAGAGAACCCATTCCGTCTCCTGTCCTGGCCGACCTCCTTGTTCCGATCCCGATCCGATTGGTCGATCCACGATCGGTGACAGATTTTGCTATACAGAGAGGGTTGAGAAATGCCAGGAAGCCTCAAGACTTTTCAGCAACAGATTCAGTAACATATCACCCCTTATTCGTTTAACCTAATAAAATTTAAAAATACTTGTTGTAAACCGGTTCTAGTCAGTCATTTTTCCCCGCTGACTTTCTGTACCGGGAAGTCTTTTTCCCTTTTTTTTCTCGCTTCTTTCCTGTAACGAGCCTATGTTAAGTCATGGATGGGAGCCCTTAGATTTGTTAACCTTATATAATTATCATATAAAACTTATAATTAATTAGAGAATTTCTTATACCTTTATTAGAAAATATTTTACTCAAAATATCTATCATTTGTTTGTATCATCTCTTTAAAAATATCTATGTACAACTTATAAAGTGAAACGATGTAACCGTCGTTACTAAGAGAAATGAAAATCAATTCTAAATTTCTTTATGTTGATGGCTCTTTTCCATGTCCACTCGACTCTCTTCCTCACATTTCTTTCTTTCTCACAACCATTGTTGACTCTAAACCCTAAACCCCTCACCTATGTCCAAGTTTACAAACACTCCCAATGGATTACTGCTATGCATGATGAGTACTTTGCTCTTATCAATCAAGGCACTTGGAAATTGGTCCCTCCCCTATCCAATGTCATGTCATTAGCTGTAAGTGGGTGTATCATGTTGATGGTACCATCTCTCACTACAAAGCAAGACTTGTTGCTAAGGGCTTTCATCAACAAGAGGGATTTGATTATTAGGAAACATTCAGTCTTGTAGCAAAATATGCTTCCATCTAGACTATTCTATCTCTTGCTCTTTAGCAGGATTGGCCACTTCGCCAATTAAATGTCTCCAACGCATTCCTCCATGGCTTCCTTTTTAGGACATTTATATGACGCAGCCACCCAGGTTCGTTAATTCTCAACATCATATTCACGTCTACAAAATTGTCCAAAGCTTTATATGGCCTGAGCAGGCTCCCCGTACGTGGCATGCCCAACTCTCTGCATTTCTCTATCATAACAGCTTCACTATGAGCACCATCGGCTGACAACTTGGTTTTCATTTAGAAAAATTCTCTTCGCACAATTATTATCCTAGTGTACGCTAATAATACTCTAGTCACTGGGAATGAAACTCAATACATCAACCACCTTATCTCTTCCATGGCCAAGACATTCTCTCTCAAGGATCTTGACTCTTTGCATTACTTCCTTGGAATTGAAATTTAGCGTTGATCCCAAAGTATCTTCCTTCATTAGCAAAAATATGCAAAAGATCTCCTCCATAATGCTGAGATGTTCAATTGCAAACCATGCCCAACACCATATCAGTTGAAGCCTCACAAACCAATACCAACTGATTATCCATTCTCAGATATTACCTTATACAGAAGTTTGGTTGGACCTCTCTAGTACCTTACCATCACTCATCCAAATATCAGCTTTGCTATTAACTCAGTTTGCCAACATATGCATTCACCACAGCAAACACATTTTACTACAGTTAAGAGAATTCTACGCTATTTAAAGGGTACAAATAGCTTTGGCCTCCATTTTCCCCTAGGCTCCTCTTCTCTCACTGCATATTCAAATGCAGACTGGGCTGGAGATCCAGTTGATCGGCGATCCATCAGTGGTTATTGTTTCTATTTGGGTGCAAACCCAATTGTCTAGAGTGTAAAAAAATAAGACATTGTCGCTCGCAGCTTCACTGAGGTAGAATATCGCTCCCTTGCTCACACTGCCTCTGAGCTATTGTGGCTTCAAATGATCCTTCATGATTTACAAATCCCAACTTCTGATCTACGTCTTCTTTGGTGTGACAATCAATTTGCAATTGCACTTGCCTCTAATCCAGTATTTCATGCCCCCACTAAACATATAGAAGTAGACTACCACTTCATTAGAGAACAGATTCTTGCAAACAAGCTTCAAGTTCAATACACCAAGTCAACAGATCAAATAGCAAACATCTTTACAAAATCTCTACTAATGGTTCTACCCCCACCATCAGCTTTAGGGGGATGCTAACCTTATATAATCACCATACAAAGCTTGTAATTAGTTAGAGAGTTTGTTATACCTTTGTCAAAAAATATTCTCTTAGAATATCTGTAATTTGTTTGTATCCTCTCTTCTAGAACTCTCTCTACAACTTATAAAGAGAAATGATGCAACCGTCATTACTTTGAGAAATAAAAATTGATTATAAATTTCTTCATAATCGACATCGATTAATATGCATTAGTGTATGTACTATTGATCTTAAATATCAATAACTCCCATGCATGGTTTATGTTAGGTTCATTGTTAGTGAGGAACATAGGCAAAGCCAAAGTGGGGCAACTTGGGGTAATTGCCTCACCTCAATATATAGGTATATTGGGAATCTCCCAAACATATAATACTATCTATCTAAGAATAAAATCATATTACTCATAGGTACATTGTACAAAGTAACATTTTTTAACTTTCAACCAAAGCTAAGCTAAAGCAATCAAGTTAATTAATTTGATATGAAAAATCCAAACAACATTAATAACTTCTTAAGTATTTGTAGTATTATATGCTTATTTGCTCAATTTTGTACTTGACTTTTCTCTATTTATTGAGAAACCTTATTTAATATTTTTTAAGATTACATAATACATATATATATATATATATATATATATATATAGCAAAATGCTTGTTAGCATTAGCTTGGGTATCATGAGCCCTTATATTGATATCTGACTACACAAGGGGGCAAAAGCTAATTTGCCCCCTGAGATATGTGGCCGACAAATAGGGTTGGATTAAGATTTGATGGTGCATGTCATTGTATCTACTCACCCCCGGTTTACGGGTATTGTGTAATCAAAATTATGTGCATATGAACAAATTTGTAGTAAAAAAATTTCATAGCAAAAGTATTTGTTCCACCTTGGAAAAGATCTTGGCTTTGCCCTAATGAGGAAAATGAAAAACTCTTCCCTCATAATGATGCCTTAAAGCATCCTTTCTCACCCTCCTTGGATTCCCTTCGGCTTGCCTTCACACTTGCTGCCTTCTCCTTGCAATTTCATGCTCACCTTTCCCCACCTCATCCTCCTCCTTGTAATAATTTTGGCCTCAACCTCCCTGTCGGATATTGCAATCATGTCTCCTCCCACGTTATTATTATCAGTACCTCTTGCAGGGAAACTAATTCATGTTGAGGGAAACTGTGACGGCCGTCTCTTTTTTTTTTTTCGTCATAATGTTCGACACGCTCCGCCAACACATGTGCATCCGAAACACGACGGCCATCAATGCGGATCACAGTCATATATGCCTTATATTAATCATAGGCCTACCACGGAGTTATAGCACAGCAAAATATTAATAATAACATATTTCACACAAACCATGGACTTAGGTTCGTAGAGTTTGAAATTTTACAAGCCTTACAAGTCTTCGGGCACATCATGCCCTTAATCTGCAGTCATATAAATATTACATTTTTTTCCAAAATCAGAAAGTAGATAAATATCTGTGACACTACACGTCCTTCACCTTCGCCCTCGTTGCATTACCTGCAGGATCTGGGGGTGGGTGAGTATTTTAAAATACTCAGCAGGTTGATTTAAAATCTAACAGAGATGCTAAGCAGAAATCTGTTTGAAATCCCTACAACATTTTCTTTAGAAACCTTTATCACGATAAATTATGCAGAAAACACAACGATTCCAAATCACAACAAATCCACAACAAATCCAGAAGCCGTGACACCCTACGGCCTACCCTCGGCGCTCATGGGGCAAACGAGGGCCACTTAGGGACAGAGCTTTCCCACGATGCTCTACCCTGTGCGCGCCACTTGCCGATTATTTTTCTCGGCGGGCATCATCACTCTATGATTATTCCGGGTTCTTAAGCCCATGAATTAATCATCACATCGTTCAAAACATAGCAATATTCATGCTAAAACAGTTCATCACATAACATGTCTCACATAAATCAATCACATAAGCTTAATCATGCTAAATCATGCGTAAAGAAGTTATACTAAGCACACGTTTAGAGTTTAAAGTCCCCTACCTTAATCCTTGGTTACAAATTCGTAACAGTAGAAGCCCCAAATAACGAAACCGACCCCACCACAGCGTCCAGAACGTTGAATTCTGTAGGAAACGCCTTTTGGATCGCTCGATTCGGACTTAAAATGAGTGAGAAATGAAGAATAGAAGTTTCTGAACGTGGGGGAGAAATGGGAAAACGTGGGAGAGAATTCTTCTCTTTCTTTCTGGATGTCAAGGATGCTATTTATAGAAGAATTGGATAGATGTGAGGTTGACACGTGTCAACCCTATCCGCTTTGTCAGCAATCCTATCCGCTTTGTCAGCAATCCTATCCACTATCAATCCTATCCGCTTTGTCAGCAATCCTATCCACTATCAATCCTATCTGCTTTGTCAGCAAGTCTATCCACTATCGATCCTATCCGCTTTGTCAGCAATCCTATCCACTATTAATCCTATCCGCTTTGTCAGCAGTCCTATCCACTGCGTCGTTGATCCTATCCAGAAAGATATTATTTTATTTAAATAATATTTTAACCTCAAAACGCGATAACTTCCAACCTTGACGTTGGAATCGCACGCTCTTGATACCGATGGACTCGTGTCAACGAGCCCTTCAAAATAAGACCAAAACATCGGTAGGTCATCCCGCACTTTCAAAGTGGGTCCCACCCATATGACATTTTTTTCCGAGGTCGGAATTGTGCGTTCTTAGTACTGATAGACTCGTATCGACGAGCCCTTTGAAACTAGACCACACATGGGTAGGTTATCCCGCACTTTTCGAGCAGGCCCCGCCCATGTGGCACACTTCCCGAGGTCGTAACTTTCGTTCCTGACCTCGGTTTCGTGTGTTCTTCGATCCGTTACACTCGTTACTCCGAGCTCTACCCGGATACGGGGATTTCACCTAATGAAACCCCCTAACACTAATTTTACTAAATTACCCTTAACCCACCCGGGTTAAGCATAACCGGAAAACGGGTCGTTACAGAAACTACTTCATATAACTTGGTAGTGATGCGGTGGTAGATAACGAGTGTTTCGTGCAATTTATAGTTGACTATTAGCAATTGGCAATATTATTTTGCTTATAGTTCATAAATTAAAATTGGCTGGCAACCACAATATTAACTTTCACAATACAAATTTACATAGTTGTATTAGAGAATAGTTAGAGAAAAAAATATGAAACAAACACAATTAAAGTTGGCAATTGGCAATAATATCTTAAAGTTGGCAATTGGCAATAATATCTTACTTGTAGTTCACAAATTAAAAGCTGCTCACAACCACAATATTTACATATACATTACAAATTTACCAAAATAGCCCCATAATACATAAATGTCTTAAATTTTGCCGTAATTCAAAAAATGGCCCTATGCATGTAGCTAATCCCACATATGTGCTTGAAATGACACAATTGCCCTTGACTAAGTGCAAAACCAAAAAATCACTACACCTTCTCATCTTCCCTTGATTCCATGTTTTGACCGGTCTACACCCATTTCTGTCGTTGCACTTCTATCATCTCCTGAATCCCCTTGTCAACTTATCACCTTCACATTGGCTGTGAGCCTTTCCTTCCAATCCTAACTTGCATAATCCCCTCACCAAAACGGAAACCACTTATGAGAAAGTTTCTTTTCACTGGCTAAAGGTTATTTTGTGCCTACCTCCGGCCCCTCCAACTACAATTGGCTGGAAGTCTAATCTCCTCTATATTTCAGTTCCCCTTCCACCTAATTCTCCAAAATCTAAGTTCCATTTTGACTAAGGAACTGAAAAGTAGGAAAAAGAGTCAAATTTTCATTCGCAATTCTCTGTCTTTCTCAATGCAAGACTACCAACAAGAAAGGTAAGGCTTTTACTCATATTTAAGCATTTTTGGGGTGTGGTTCATTGCATGCATGCTAGGACATTGAATTTATAAATGAATATGATGTGATTTAATAGTAGAAGCATGGTAAAATTTAAATGGGTGTGGTGATTTTTGTGTGTCGGGTGTTGGAATTGCTGCATGAGTAGCTGATTGCTCACTTAGCTGACTTCCGTCTAGACCATCAGCTGACTAGGCCTACTGTCAAAATTGGATTTCATTGATTTTATGTTGACATTTACAGGTACAGACATAAAGATCACTTCAAAAGCCATCCACAGTTGGGCAGACACTCCGCAATGAGAAATTTAGATTAGAACTACAAGCAAAATAATTTATGAACTATAAGCAAAATTAATGATGATGAGGATACTCTTTTAGATTACCTTTATATGACGGTCAAATGGGGCCGAGGTATGAATATCACATATTCTTTATGAGCGAGCTTTGTGGCTACATATTTGAGGGTAATTGTTCCTTTAAGAAATGTTCACACTTATTGTCACCTTCTTTGATTGAGAAAAGTAATATATTTTTTATTTTAGGTTCATTAATGTTAATATTAATCATGGAACACACTTCTTCACAAGAACGGTCTTGTTAGTCACCAGATAAAATTCTACAGCTATTGCATCAACTTCAGCCTCCATTGGGACATTGAAATCATGCCCGATTATAACTTTTTGAAACATGGTGTCTGTCGGTGGAGATGTCATTGTTTGATTTATTAAGGTAAATGTTGAAATGTTTGCCCTTTAGATGGATGAGAAGGACATTGTTGAAGACCAATGAGAGGTAATGCCAAATATTTTTGTCATTTTACCCTATTTCTTGTCCAAAGTGCTCTTCTGATCTGCTTAGAAGACGAGCATTTCAACACTGACCTTGCTAAAAACATGGTGACATATCTCTACCCACCAACTCCATTTTTATAAGAGTCGTAATCAGACATGATTTCAATGTCCCAATAGAGGCCAAGGTCGAAGCAATATTTGTCAAAGTTTATCTAGTGGATTATAAGACCGTGCCTATGGAGAAGAAGTGTGTGTGATAATTGACATTGATATTAATGACCCTAAAATGACAAATATATAGCTTTTTTCAATCGGATAACCCAACGATAAGTGTGAAAATTTTTGTAAAGGAAAAATTATGCTAAAAAACTCAACCCAACTTGAAATAGAAGTGACTTCTTGCCTTTTCTCCCCTACGTCCTCTATTGAATCAAGGCACATGAATACTAAAAGGTGTTTTATTTGCCAACATTGGTCGTGTAGGGTTTAAAAATTGAAATTAAATGTTTAAATTAGGTATTCTACATTGAAGTTTTTATATTAGGGCAGTTTACTACTTAATTATTGTAGGTAGGGAGCCAAGTTTGGTATTCTTATTCTCTAATTGGTAGTCTTTGTTAACGTAATCATCTACACCAAATTTGATTGTATGCACATCTTTGTTGTGTTCTTTTGTTATGCATAACATTGAAATTAATAGTTGATGATCTTAAGTTTGATTTACATAGTTGAAAGTCAACAGTCGGCCTTCCGACAATTGACTGTCAGATGGTTAGTAGTCAACCATCACTTGAAAATGAAATTAATTAATTCTTATAAATGAAAACTTTTACATATTATCTTATCTATAATGGAAAATATGTCATTCATTATAGCTTACCTATTTGGAGCCCTCTCATGAGAATGTGTAGTCCATTGAGGGAAATAATCAAGTTATGTCTGCTCCTTTTCTCTATGTCTATCCATTTCACAAAATTCATACTCTTGGAATGTATTGGGAACATACCCATTTAAGCTTGCATTGTAACCAACTTCTCATTGCCCATTTGATAGACCCTGAGTACTATCATCGTCTGTAGCCACTAATGCAACTAAGGTTTTCTTATCAATGCTATTGTCTCATAAGAAAGAATTAAGTCTCTTGTTATCAATTATTTCTAATAGAGGAGTGTCCATTTGAACAACAATAGGATACATGAAACTCAATTTCTATAAATACTCCATTCTTGAGCACCATATCCTCCTACATGAAGTATAAAGTATCTTTTTATAAGTAATATTGCTTGGGACAAATATTACTCTAGACTTTATACTGTTAATAGTGTACTTCATTAGAGTGGACTCAAAACAACAATACTAAATACAAACGACTAACATGTACTTACAAATTGAACTGGGGAAGTTTGAGGAGGAGGCTGTGGTAGGGAAGGTAAAGGGACTTGAGATGGAAGGCATGGAAGAAAGGGGTGAATGGGGAAGAAGAAAGTGTGTGTTGTGGGGGGGGATTGAGGGAAGGAAGGAGAAGAGGGGATGGAGAAGGTAGAAAGGTTGGCAAATTTTGGGGGCAAAGGGGGTGTAATGGAAGAGCATAGCGGAAAGGCTAAGGATGGGCAGAGAGTCAGGTGCGCCGCTAGCAAGCTAAACAACAAACTGTGGCAGACTCTCAAACTACCCTTAGACTGTTTGGAAATGTTGCCAACTAGTTAGATTTCTTGTTCCCAATTGCTTTCGATACGATTTGTGCAAGAGAAAAATTGTCAAACCTAACAACGATAACCTAATACCTTCATGATGAGGCTCAAACTAGTGGACATTATGAGTGTGTCAATCCAAGTGAAGGAACAATGTCCTTTTGCACTAGACACTAACTATGGAGTCTACTTGGTATAACAAATGAATAAGGTGGCCAACTATATTTTTTTGCTACAATTGTAAATAGAGAAGAATGATGTATGTGATTTTTTTATGCCTATCCCTTATGCACGTGCAATGCTCACAAGACAATGTACTGGGTAAATCAAGATACGATCTCAGTAGCATGAAGTGGGGGTCACAATCTTTGCTTCGTCAGGTATGGTCAATGAGCCATTGAAAGACAATGTTTTTAAGACCAAGAAATTAGAAATGTACAACATGTTGTGCATTTGAGACAACAATCACCAACTTTGAGCTTTGCATATCAACAGATGGGATCCTACCTCGAACAACTCCATGACAAACAAGAGTGACCATGCCACATTGGGCCCTTAACATGGTACACAAGGCCGGCATGACACAATTCAAGGCCTAAGGCAAACTTTAGAATAAGATTTATTATGTATTTAATACATCAATATAAAATAATTAAGTATTACTTATAATAAATAATTTTATTCGATATTCATTCTTCTTGATATTTAAGATCCAAAATTATTAAAATTTGAAATTTAAATATTGTTAATTTATAAGTAGTAATTACTTTTGACAATATAGAGACTTTGATAATGAAAACATAAACTAAGAAATAAGAACAATATAAATTAGAATGTAAAAAGAAAAATGTTAATATGCAGTATGTCACATATTGAAAAATATGAGTTCGGTGCATAGCGTAGAGTCAAATTGTCGCCTGACTACTTGTGTTGGATTGTGGGGGGTGTATTGCCCCCTGAGTTTCATGGGCTGCACAATCTAAATCTCATAGCAAAAAAGTTAATATGTGTCATGTCGCATAGTAAAAATATGTGCTCATGTTGAATGAGGAGGGTAGGCAGGTGATTAAAACATGCATACACAGCCCTTTGAGTTTTATGGGCCACATCATCTAAATTGTGTCGCCCGTATGAGTCCTCATGCACCTCAACATGCATTGGGCGCAAACTAATGGGACTCATGTAAAAATTATAATAATAAAATGTGGTAGAATCCTTGAGAATAGAGAAAGATCAAATAATTCTCGTCTTTGAACAAGGATCAAAAGATTATAACCCACCTCATTGTGGTTTGTAACCATAGGAGCTAGATTGAATACGACTTACAAAAAAGGAAAACTATGATAGAGATTGCACTTTGGTGTAGTAGATTTTGATATTAAAATAGTAAAAAGAAAAGGTGTTGTAGCTTGTAAGTTTAATTAAATCCAAGAAAAGTGTTGCTACATGTAATTTTTAATGAACTACACCTATATGGTAAGGTAATAACTTATGGTAAAAAATGCATGTTATTGTATGTTAAATAATTTTATTTAATAAACACATTAAGACATAAATGGAATGATGAGGGAATGATCAATATTTTGTCTCAAAAGGTTATGGTATCTTATTCTCTCTCTTAAAGATACAAGTTTTTGTCTTTTATGTGACATTCCTAAATTTAGAAGGTATTTTTTATATTAAAAATATTAGAATTAAGTGAATTTTAAAATTTCTTTAGTGATGTCATCAATGCCATCACCGATGCATTGGTGAGCACATCAATAAGATTCAAATTTTACCATTGAAAAATAACGATGCATTGGTGGAGGCATCATCGGTTTTCTGTAGTTCTATTGATGGGGTCAAAAACTATATGAACTAAACGGTTACATACTAAATTCAGTTATTTTCCTCCCATATAAGTACCCCTTGGAAGCCCCAAAACCCAAATCTCTTTGAAAATTGAATTCTGTTCAAGAGGAGGGACCTACGGCATGTCAGAGATTGGAGACAAGGGAAAAAAGGATTTAACGTTGAGGACTAATGCACAACTTGTAGAGAAGAGAGGTTGAATTCCTAGTCTTGACCCAAAATTATGTTTTGGAGATTTGATATGAAGCATGTCTCATATAGTATGAGTTATTATGGTGATTAAATCACAATCATGTGTGGAAAATTATTAATGAGTAGTGCTATAATCATGATTATAGACTATTTGTGGTAAACATGATTTATATGGTTACATGACTAGCAATTATAATTAAACTTGAAGTTTTGATGAATTTAGATGTTGTGGTTAAATATTTTTATGAAGAGGAACAAAATTGAGCACTAAAACATAAACTTTCTTTCTTTTGCTCTTATCATTGATGTGTTCATTAACATTTTGATGAGGGCGTCGATGGTTAGAGGAAGATGAACACTATCGACATTGACATGTAGGGGTGCGTTGGTGTTAAATTGGGCATCGATAGTGAGACCAACACATCAGTAATAACATCGGCAAATTAGACTCTTCTTAGTCAACTCATTATTAGTAAGGGATCAATACATCAATGATGATGTCAATGGCCATCGACACTACACCGATGCATGAATGGGTTGACCAATGATACATCAGTTTATAATTTTCAGAAGTCTTTACCAATGTCCTCACTACTTATGAGATGCATATTAATACAATTTACTTACCTAATAAATATAGGTAAATATTAAAATACATTATATATATAACACATAGAATAAAAGAGCCCAAGTCATTGTATATGACACTTATGGATGAATGGGTCTAGTGTCGTTTGGACTAAAGGAGGGTTGTGTAGTTGCGTTGAGGAAATTTATGGTAGTAAAGAGGTTCATAACTACATACTCAGATTCTCTACCCGTGGCTCGGGAGATGGTTTGAATGGGTTATAGTATTAAAAGATTCATGACTCCAGCGTAATGTGACAAAAGGTGGAGTTAGTTATCATGGAATATTGAGAATTTTAACTGCTTATCTCCGTCAGCCTTTGTGGACCTTATCTTCATGGCGTAGATAGAATGAGTGATAATCTTCAACAAGAATGTGAAGCTACTTTGTAGAGATATATATTTTGAGGAGTCATAGAGATCTCCTTAATATTGTTAGAGATTAGTGACCTATTTTCCTTTATTTTTATTTGTTAAAGTTTGAGTTTGAGCATGAAATATAAGAAATTGATTATTTTTATCCTGTGTTAATTTACTTTAGTTTTTATTTAGCTATCACACTATGTATACAATATATTCAATATTCTTATCATATAGGTATTTAAGAGTAGGCTACTAGGAGGAATTGGTGTGTGTGTCAAGGATGACTTTCTCAAACCACATATAGTATAGGATTTTTGTTATTTTGTTAGTGTATATAATGTTATATAGGATTTTTGTTATTTTGTTAGTGTATATGATGCTATATATATATATATATATATATATATATATATATATATATATATATATATATATATATATATATATATATATATATATATATATATAGACTCATGCAATAATTTATGCAATGATTTGATATTTATAATTTTTGGAAAGAAGTACCTCACACTCAAGATATTTTTAATGTAAATTTTGATTTGTCAATATTATTATTATTTTTGCCTTGTAATATTTATAAAAATAAATTTAAAAATCTTAGAGTGTGACATTTTGTCTCACATTTCTTATATAATTAACTTACTTACATATATAGGGTTAGGGGCCTATTTTTTTTAGGGAGGGAGGGGGGGGGGTCTACCATCTCTAACATGATACATTGAGGTTGTGTTAACCTCTATATACCATGTTAGGTACCCCACATAATATGATCCTCGGCGTTGGTCATTGAAAGCAGTTTTGTGGGTCCTTCTCAAAACAAAACAAAAGAATAAATTCAAGCAAAAAAGAAAGAGCCTAGTGCAGAAAACTATTAGCACATTATCACATAGAGGCTGTGTTCACCTCTATGTACCTAACACCCATGTAGCATGTAATGGGCGCTGGTCATTGAGCTAGTAAGGACTAAAGTAGAATAAAGTAGAACAAAATCAAGCACAAAAGAAAATGCTCAGTGCAGAAAACTATTAGCCCCAAGGCAACCAACCTCCAGCCTCAGACAGCACTATAACAGAAAGAGCCAGCTCCATGGGCACTGATCAACTCCGGGCATGGCCAGGGGTGAACTCTTAGTGCTGCCCCACTAACATCCCCACACTCCCATGTGGTTCCCACCCCCTTAAGTTGCACGTTGTACAGGCATATCCTAGTGAAAGGCGAGCTCCTCAACCCTTCAATTGAACCAGGGTGGCCAATCCAATCACCCCATATATTCCTGAATGTTACACCATCCACAGTCGGCAAGGCGTTGGGATTGAACCCGTTGTCCGGATGGTCCCCAACATTGCCTGCAACCCTAATCCCCTTGCGTGCATTGTACATGTACACATCTGAAAACGTTATGTTCCTCACTAGGCCTCCGCGGCCAATGTTGGTCTTGACATGGATTCCAATGCCCACGTTGAAGAGGTTCAAGTGCTCCGCTAGGACATTCTGCACCCCGCCGGATGTTTCACTCCCGATGGCAATGCCGGCGAATGGAGTGGTCCCATGGAGGCGGCGGATTGTTATGCCGTAACTCGGGCGGCCGTAGGCGATGCCGTACTCGTCCCACCCACTCTTGATGGCCACCAGATCGTCTCCTGTGGCTATGTAGCAGTCCTCTATGCAGACATTGTAGCTGGAATCTGTAACAAGGGGGTGCATTCCAATTGAGGATGGCAAGAAGAAGATTTTTAACTTGCAAACATATATTCATCTTCTACTTTTTATTAAACATTCAGCATAAATTCAGTCCTACCAACTACGTAACTAGAATAGAAGTAAGAATGATTAGGAACCGCCAATCTTTTCCATAAAAAAATAAAGGAAAGAAAGAAAGAGCCATTAGGAACCTGGATCAATTCCATCTGTGTTTGGAGAGTCAAAGGGGGCCAAAATAGTAACAAATCTTATTACGACATTGCTGCACAGAAGAGAAGAAATTATCAGTTGAAAGTGCCCAATGAGAGGAGTAAGATACTGTTGGCTGAATTGAAAGGCCTTGCCCTTTCTGTCCATAGAGGCTCACCAAAAAAGGCATGGTTAAATTTTCAAGTAGTCATAAATTTGTACTAAAATCCTAAAAGTGTCCCGACAAAGAAATCTTTTCCTAGTGAATTATAATAAGAGCCACATTTATATGCGTCCTACGCCACCCACCTTGGAGCAGTCTAATCTTGATGGGTAGTAATAAGACCAGGCCGGAACCTTCCATTTTGGTAAAAAAAAATTATTTTATATTAATATCAATATCTTATCTTGTTCAATTTCAATTTAGGTAGTTGGGTACTTAAACCTTAAAAATGTGTTTTATAAGTTTATTTTTTTTAGGTTTAACCATTCGATAAAAAATATTATTTTTTAAATATAATTATTAATATTGAACGGAGTATAAAAAAATCCCTACCCATAAATGCATGTATAACACATACTTGTGGTTGGAACCATACAACTACGTGGGACCCACAATAATTTGACTGTACTTGTGGGTGGGACCGTCTACAATTTTCACCCTTGAGCACGTACTCTATAAGATGCGCCTAGTCTGAACGGGCTGTGTGACCAATGGCCCGTGATTAATTTACATAGGGATCTAAACATAATACATAAGAGGGCACAAAGACTCCGTGGGCTTGTCATAGAGCTGCTTATGGAGAGTTGGTCAGAAAAACATCTTCGTACTCCATACGGATAATTTGGGCGGAGCTTTATCATTACTCTTATAATGTGTCTAACATCCCAAGCGGTGATGTCCACCGCTATCTTCTGCCAAATAGTTTTGTCTATGCAGAACTTAGGACAACTTCATAATGGCATAACATCTATGTTCTTATCCATAATTTAAAATCATAACAAAGAGTTATATTAGCTTCTAAAATCCTTGTTTTTTGTCATGTGATTTGATTCTAAAATCTGTCTGTTGGAGACTTGTGTTGATTTTAAAAGTGTAGTACTCTTCAGCAAATGCAATATTGACAGCCAATTCCAAATCCCAAAAGACTTCATAGACCACCTTAAAGGGGATAGATATATTGCTTCAGTTGGTACCTTACCTACAGTAAACTGGGTGGATGTTCCAAAATGGCGAATTGCGAAAGACCACATTGGAAATAATGATGTTCCTGGAGTACATAAATTCAAGAAGATTTGGTCTGGTGAATCTGAGGGATCCCCTTCTCCACATGTTCCACCAAACATCGCCCTGACCGTCAATGGTTCCATTCTCACCTGTGAAACATGTAGATTAATTCAAATCAGCAAATTACATCTCCATGCAGGCAGCAGCGATTAAATGAAATTTACTCCTTATTTGATAATCACTACACATGGGAAGCAAGTGAATCAAACCCACTTGTCCCTGAGTAACATGCTTCGTCTTATTAAAATAAGATTGGCTGCGATGCCCGGCCTATCTTATACACACACGCACATATTTGTGACCCGGCACATATTAACTTTTTTTATATACAAATACCAGTAAAAAAAGGGTGGTGAACACCTGTAATTATCACATCACGGAGTCCGTTGCCATTGATAAAGCTCATATACCTTCCCCCCGGCCGCTCTCTTCCTCTCCCATAAGATGGTAAAGGAGCAACCAATGGCCAGTTCCATGTATCCTGCACAATCCAACAAAGAAAAGTGCACCTAATTATTGCCAAGTCGCTTATTTTCAAGTGGAACAGTTAAACGTGATTATGGAAATGCATAATTACAAAATAATGCAAGCCCATAAGTGATTGGGTAAACGAGTCAGTTGCCATAGCCATTTATTTTCATGAATAATTCACCTGATCAAGATTGAAGTTGGTGAGAATTGCATGGAGCAGAGACAAACCTGAGTGGCTTTGATGACAGCGTCCCTGGCCAAGTAGAGAGTCATGTGGCTGGTGAGGTTGAAGCTGCCGGTGAGCCAGACGCCGCGGGGGATGTAGAGCAGAGTCCCCCCTCTCCTCTTCAGATGCTGAATCCAATATATGGCCTCACGGAAAGCACCAGTGTTCAGTGTCCTCCCGTCTCCAACACCTCCAAACTTGGCGATGTTGATCACATTTCGCCTAGTTTTCATTGGCACCGTGCCAGAACATGTTGCTCCTTCTCCACCCGATAAGCACTGTTGAATTGGACCGAAGACCATGAAGCAGAGCACAAATGCAAAGATGGGTCTCATGGTGGTTGTGTTAATTGTCTCAATGAGTTTACTCGCAAGAAAGGAAATGGGAAGTGGGGAAGAGTTTATGTGAATAGAAATCGAGATAATACAAGAACTTACGAGAGCTTTCTCAAAAGAGAAGAACTGGAAGACAAAAGAGTGAAGAGAATCGGATGAGGTTGAACACTTTGTCTGGCTCAAAAGGAGAAAGACGAAGAAGAGAGTGACTTTCGTAACGGTTGGAGAAGACAAGGAAGATTGAGCCGTTTGAGAAGCTACTTTTCACCAAATTGGCAGAACGATCGAAACAAAGATTTTTCTGAAGCAGAAAAATCCAAAGCAGATTTTTGCTGAAGAATTGAAGAGCTATGAACTTGACAGAAAGGAGAGGCTTGTACCAGATACGCACGCAGACAGTACAAGTAAAAACGCCAAAGAGATGTTCAACCTGTGGAACACATAACTCCAAAATCCATATGGGAAAATCTGAAGTAGTGGAAGTTCATTCAAGTTTAGATAAAAATTGAGAGAGATGTTGTTGATGAATGAAACTTGAATAGGAATTGAGTGATGGAGAATTCAGTTTGCCTGCATCGTGGGAACTCAAAGGATAGAGGTGAGAGCGATGCCATCTTCTTCTTCTTCCCTTTCTTATGAAGAGAAATGGAGAAAGAAGACAACAAAGAGTGCCATTGCCACCCTTTTTGCTTTTCTTCTTTTCCATTATTATATATATATAAGTTGGGTATCCATGAATATGGCCAGAAAGTTGAAGCTCGTGAACGACATACATGTCTCAGGAGCATTAGAAGAAGAAGACACAGGAAACGAGGTGGGTATCTGAATACGGCCTGAGACTTGAAGCTCGTGAGCGACATACATGTCTCAGGAGCATTAGATGGAAGAAGACACAGGAACCGAGCTGGATTTGAGCTTTGGCCGGTTATGTCTGTCTTGTACTCCATAAGCTGCCAGGTGCTGGCCATGAGCCGTTATCACTTAAATAAAGGGTGCTCCTCTCTTCCATGAAAACTTTCTCACAAGCTACTCTACTAATTTTATTAATTTTTATGTGGATCAGATATTTTCTCTTCACATGCAAATGCAACTAGTCCCTCCGTTTCATATTAATCGTTTATATAAGAAAAATTTACTCCTTTTTCCGGTAATAAGTATCTAAATTGAAAATTTAAAATAACTAATTTATTTTAATTTTCTGATCCAGATACTTGTTATAAAATGGAGAAAGTAATGTTTTAAAAGGTTTTTAATTAATTTTATATTATATTCATTAATTTGTTAATTCTAATTATTAATTATTATGAGAAGGACAACATGGAATAAAGCTCTTAATTGGGATATTTTTTAAATTAAACTATTCTATCAATATTTAACTTATTTTACAAAACTAAATAATAAAACTATTAATGTGGCACTGAAAAGAATATTAAAATAGGACGAAAAGAGTAATGTGGATGCTTTATTGATTTTAATCTTTCGTTAAAAGGTTTTGCACCGCTTATCATCACCACATCATTGATAGAGAGATACGACCATTCTTGCCTAAGAGATGGTACAATGAACTTGTGACTAGTGGAGGCGGGAATAGAGTCTCAAAAGGTTAGAAGTGAGAATGGGGGCACGAGGGAGGCACATCAGAACGAATCTAGTGGGGTACCTCCCATGCTGGGCTGTCTAAGGCATATTCCTTTCTACATGTGGTTCACACTTCCATCATAAACGAACATGGTATCTCTCAATGCCTTTCTTGGCTGTGTGCCCAATTAAGAAGTATTTTTTATATTCTTTATTTACGTTGAAGCGAAGAAATGCATAAGAACCCTTCATCTTTGAAATTGACGGCGGGTACAGGCACATCCCATTGGCTTAGCTTAATCACAAGTAAATGAGTTCAAAATTACGTATTAGAAAAACACTGAAAGAAGCTCTGCAAACAAATGTAAGACATGTGGGAGGAGGTTTTGCAAGCAGTCAAGCTCACAGACGCAGCAGATTTGGACGGTTTTCGAGCCGTTGTTGCTCACGTTCAAGCAGGACAAGAGAAAAGCCGAGAGCTTGGATGTGGCGTTGCACTGATCCAAAGCGTCCATGACTTGTACTGTGGCAGCTTCCCGAACATGGATCGGGCTTTTCTCGGACTGTAGCGAGCGGAGAAGAAAACGAGTCTCGTCACGGGAGGCTGTCGTTGTGCGAGGATGTGGTCACCGGGCAATGCTTCTATGCACTACCCACCTGCCTACCAAACTGCGAGATTTTGTTGACGATGCCCGTCCAAGTACTATTACGGTTTGTCTGGACCTGCCTCTTTGCTACAGGCTTCCAGCCCACTTTTAGTTCTTGGGAGGGCATTGTGAACGTAACTGGCTCAGCCGGATCGCTTAGGATCGGCTGTGGAGCACTCTCACCAGAATGGGTGAGAGTGCCCAATAAGACACGCCCACGTCATTTATGGGATCAGTATAGTTAAGCCGGCCGGGCTTTTCTCCAACCCAAAACGCGATCCTTGTTTAACTTCGGAGAGAGCTCCACTGACCTAATCACCCACTACCCTCTCTCACACTACTGCGCCTTGGAGGGAGGTTCCTCCCCTCCCGCCTCCGGATGTAGAGGCTCGCTTTTATTGGAGATTGCCGGGACCCAACAGTGGAAGGTGGTCTTGTCGTCTATGGGGATTTGGATCGATTTCAGCCCAACTAAGTAGAAGGCGCGGCAAAGGCTAAACCAAGAAAGATGGCCGATTCACAAATGTCTCTCCTCGGTTCCTTCTTTTCTTCTTCCGATGCTTGAGATGGTTGAGATGAAATGATAAGACGGAATGCTCAAGGAAACTGCTCTGTTCCGTTGTCGAGAGAGATCTTTAACCCGGATCGGGTTTTATTTTTTCTCCAATACATATATTGTATGTGTCACTACTATCTCTTTGTCTCTATTTTCTCCCACCTTCTTTCTCTCTCTTCCTCTCTTTCTCTCTCCTCCCTCCCCTCTTTCTTTATCTCTCCCCTCCCTCTTCCTCCCTCCCTCTCTCTCCTCCCTCCCCTCTCTCTCTCTCCTCTCTTCCTCATCTCTCTTCTTTTCTCTCTCCTCCCTCTTCTCTCTCTCTCTCTCTCTTATTTACATTTTTAATTTTTTTTATAGTAGCGACGCATACTAATATGTGTTACTATTATATATTTTTATTTTTTAAATATAAAAAATAATATATAATTAAAAAATTTTTATCCCTCTTTCTCTCTCTTCTCTCCTTTATCCCTCTCTTCCTCTCTCTATCTCTCCCCCCTCTCCTCCCTCTCTCTATCTCTCCCCCCTCTCTCTCTTCCTCAGGCAAAACCAAGAAAGATGGCCGATTCACGAATGTATCTCCTCTCTCTCTATCTCTCCTCCCTCCCCTCTCTCTTTATCTCTCCCCTCCCTCTTCCTCCTCCCTCTCTCTCCTCTCCTCCCTCTCACTCTCTCATCTCCTCCCTCTCTCTATCTCTTTTCCCTCTCTCTCTCCTCTCTCTCTTCTTTTCTCTCTCCTCCCTCCTCTCTCTCTCTCTTATTTACATTTTTAAAATTCTTTTTGTAGTAGCGACGCATACTAATATGTGTTACTATTATATATTTTTATTTTTTAAATTATAAAAAATAATATATAATTAAAAAAATTTTCATCCCTTTCTCCCCTCTTTCTCTCTCTTCTCTCCTTTATCCTTCTCTTCCTCTCTCTATCTCTCCCCCTCTCTCTCTTCCTCCCTCTCTCTCCTCTCTCCTCTCCTCCCTTTCTCTATCTTTCCTCTCTCTTCTTCCCTCCCTCTTTCTCTCATTTCTCTCCCCCTCTCCCCTCTCTCTCTCTCCTTCCTCCCCTCTCTCTTGTTTACATAAGTTAGTAGCGACGTATACTGGTATGTGTTGCTACTATACATTTTTTTATATTTTTTAATTATAAAAAATAATATATAATTAAAAAAATTTCCTCCTCTCTTTCTCTCTCTACCCTCCCTCCCCTCTTTCTCTCTCTTTTATTCTTTCTCCTCTCTCTCTTCTTCCCCCTCTCTCTCCCCTCTACTCTCTCTCTTCCTCCCTCCCTCTCCTCTCCTCCCTCTATCTCTCCTTTCCCTATCTTCCTCCCTCTCTCTCTCTCCTCTCCTTCCCCTCTCCTCCCTCTCTCTCTCTTCCTCCCTATCTCCCCTCTCTCTCTCTCACTTTCCTCCTTCCCTCTCTCCCCCTCTCTCTCCTCTTTCCCTCTCTCTATTATATAATTATTTATTAAATAAAAGTAATTAATAAAGATATTAGCAACGCTTGTTTATAAGCATTATTATTAGTTCTAAATTTTAATTTTTTATGTTAAATTTATATCTATTAGCGACACTTGCTGTAAGTGTCGCTAATAGTCTAATTTTTAGTGACGATGTTGCACAAGCATCGCTTTTATGAAACCTATTAGCAACACTTACAAAAGAGCATTACTAATAGTCATAAATTTTTTAAACAAATTTAATACATATATATATATATATATATATATATATATATATATATATATATATATATATATATATATATATATATATATATATATATATATATATATATATATATATATATTAGCGACAGTTGTTCAAAGCGTCGCTAATAACATAATGATTAGCGAAGCATAATAAAAAGTGTCGCAAATATGTTTAGTATTAGCGACACTTTGTACTATGCGTCGCTAACATATGACTATTGGTGACACTTAATATTAAGCGTCACTAATGGTGATTTTTTTGCGACACTTTTTTATATGTCGCAATTAGTGGTTTTTAGCGATGCTTGTGCATGCGTCGCTAATAGTACATTTTGTCCTATTGCCCACTCCTCAAAGCTGAGGCTCACGTTTATGCGCGTAAGTGTGAGAGAGAGAGAGAGAGGAGTGAAGAGAGAAGAGAAAGAGACGAGAGAATGGAGAGAGCATTGAAGAGAGAGAAGAGAGAAAGAAGAGGGAGAGAGTGAAGAGGGGGAGAGAGGAGAGAGAGGCTAGAGAGAGAGTGAAGAGGAGAGAAGAGAAGAGAGTGAGGGGAGGGAGAATCACCTGATGAGGTATAACGCCTGAGATTTTTCATACATTTTCCTTAAAATTCACGGAAATTTTTTTGCAATATAATGTCTGTAAATCAGAGAAAAAATGACAAAATCAAAACATGATAAAACAGTTTATAATTTAAAACACTAAACATCAATTTTCTATCTAAATATTTTCATCATAGGGTCAAACATCATACGACCAAAGCAAATATCCTCAGGCGCTACTCGAAAACACACGTACGACTAAATTGCTATGATCATAGACTTTAAATACAAATCTTTCACAGGCATCCCTGAAGTGCAAGTCCCATAACATTCCACAGACTAATCCAAATGAAAGTTCAGAAAATATAAATACTTATTTTCTCATCTCACCCAATACATCGGATCGTGACATAAAACAAACTCGCAGTGAGTGAAGCAGATACCTGAGTCAACAGGAATCAATCCGCCGCTGAAGTGAGCATCCATCTCCAAGAGCTCTCCGCACAAACCTGCAAAACCTCCCGTACAACGGGGCTAAAAAGTAGGGTGATGAGTATTTTCATACTCAGTAGGAAAATACCCAGTAGGAGAATCCAAAATAATGAACTCACTAAGTTCAAAAATACATGCGTTCATGCAACTCAAACATGAAGCAGATAGGCATATCAATATCATGCTCATACGCATACAATCATACCAAATGCACCATCATGCCAAAGTCATACCAAATGCACCATCGTGCCAAAATCATACCAAATGCAGCATCAGATTAAAATTACACAAACACCCCTAACCAGGGTCTTACAAACTTACTCGTACCACTGTACGCTTACTCATACAACATACGCATACTTGTACGACCTTACTCGTACGACCTTACTCATACAACTTACACAAAATCACACTTACTGTCTTACTCAGAAACATGCTCTCACAATCGTACTAATACACATACTCTTATAGTCATGCTCATACACACACTCTTACAGTCGTGTTCATACTCATACACTTACAGTCGTGTTCATACTCAAGCTCTTATAGTCATGCTCATACTATCGACCACTGAAGCTCATTACAACTAATAAGCTCCAATGTCGAATGGAAAAGAATGCCATTGGGCAACACCTTAACCTCTGGGGAGTGACTAGACGCCATGGACTTTTCTAAAGGTAAGGCACACCAATGCTCATGGGGCACTCGATCAAACAGGTAAGAGTAGATCCATGATACTACTTACCTGAGTGCGCAAACATAAACACCCACACATAAGGGGTCATACAGTTGCCCACCATAATGGGTCTTATAGTGCCAGAGAATTGCCCACCATAATGGGTCTTATAGTGCCAGAGAATTGCCCACCATAATGGGTCTTATAGTGCCAGTGCCACTCTTGGGCAGAAATCATACAGTGCCACTCTTGGGTGGAAACATACAACGCTCTCAACAGAACATCAAACATCTAGGCTTATACGACACACAGACCAAATTGAAAACATACTTTGCTCTCAACAGAGCATCAGACGTCTGGGCTTCATATAGCACACAGACAAAGTCAGAAACGTACATCGCTCTCAACAGAGCATCAAACGTCTGGGCTTATACAACACGCAGACCAAATCAGAAACATATGTCGCTCTCAGCAGAGCATCAGAAGTCTGGTGCTCTATATAGCTCACAGACAACATCTTACAGGATAAACACCATGGCAAGACATGAGAAATGCTCAGCCGACTCATTATCGGCTAGCTCAAACACGAAACTTAATTCGTCGAACCCTTAGGTCTCAAACTCACAACGCTATCATTAGTTGTGCTTATAATTCAAGTTTGAATTAAGTACATTATGCAGTACAATTATGCCACACAAGCACTCAAGCATACCGTGCTCCCCTGATCAAACTGAAGCTGAGCCTGATCCAAAACCCAAGTTCGTCGGGGCAACAAACTTCACTTAATCCGTCCACATCATGATCATAACGCACAGTACACCAAAATCCTTACGGTCTTACAATCTCTGCCATCCATCTTATGACCAAAACATCTTACACTGACATCATCAAATGAAGCTCCTCAAAGCCAACCCAGTTGTCGCCCTCTTACTTATATCTCACTTATTATGCTTACTTTTCACTTCATAATCTGTACGTTATGCTTGTACAATTATGCACACTCTTACTGTCTGACAAACCTCACCCATCATACCCATATCCTATGTCATTCGTCATACGCTTACACATCCATATCCAAATCCATACTAAACACTGACACTTCTTACCACCCATAACTCATACTTTTACCCACATACACTTACACATATCCATAGTATAGGCAAATAGCCATTATACATACGTATGTCCATCACACACACGTATAACACACATACTTTCATACATACGTAGTTTACAAACATGCTCACTAGCCATCACTAGCACATACATACACATCCATACATACTTCAAACATGCACGCTAGCCATCACTAGCACATGCATACATGCGTCAAACATACACGCTAGTCATCACTAGCACATACATACACATCCATACATACTTCAAATATGCACGCTAGCCATCACTAGCACATGCATACATGCGTCAAACATACACGCTAGCCATCACTAGCACATACATACATCTAACCAACGTACATACAGCCAACATGCATGTCATATGCATTTCAACATACCATATAATCATGCTTATATGCATATCATGCAATCGGATCGTTACTTAACATCCAAAGCATGAAATCATACAATCATAGCATGCTGCTACTCATTCAAAGCATGCTATCATGAAATTACGAGTTCAAAGCTCCCCTACCTCATAATCATGACTTTTGATGGCGAGCACACGTCGGTGGCAGCGTTGGCGGTGGAGTTGACGGTCAAAACCGTTGCTTGGCTGAGAGAACTGCTGTTGTAAAGACCCTCATCTTTAAACCAGTTTTGGTTTTCTTTAATTATTGGTAATCGTGAGATTTACGTATTTTCTGATCTTATTCGGTGATTTTGTAAAATAAATAGTGGTTGTGATGGTTTTAACCAAAATTAACTTCAACATTAGTGGTTTTAAGTGATTTTAAACCAAATGTGAATTTTTGAGATTTTTCAAAATTTTCACTATTTTCTCAAAAATTAGGGCTTTGGCGGGACCCCTGTGGGCCCCACTGTCAAAAATTTTATTTTTGTGTCAAATGAACCTAGACATATACTTAAGGTCACACAAAAATTTTTAGAATTTTATTAGGCTTAATTTGTGCTTAAATTTTGTAAAATACCCACTTTTAGCCTACTTTTCATATTTACACCCCAAAACTTACCTATGCATACCCCAACCCTTACTATAAAAGGGCAGACCTGAGCCATTTCTATTTTTGGGAATAGGCTAAGGAAGGAGGGCTGGCCTAATCCCCACTTAGGCCCGAATTAGAAGCTGATTAAGGTAAGCTTACTCTAATTAAGCACTAATCGTTGGCTTTCTTCTTAATTTCTTCCAAATCTACCATTTTCCCCTTGATTCAATTCATTTTTTACCATCAAAAGCTACTGATTTGTGTTTTACTGCAAACCCTAACATTCAAAATTTGATTTTTACTACCAACAAGCCCTAGATCTAAGATTTAATTATGGATTTCTTGGGTAAATCAATTTCTATTAGAGTTTAATTCAAACTCATTGTGTTTTCAAGGATTTCAAAAAGGGTGACTCTTCAATCCGAGCTTAATCAAGTGCTGAGGTAATGGGTCTTCAAAATCTCTGTTTATCCATGGTAAAACTCTCTATTTTTGGCTTATTTCGAAATGGTTTGCTTGATTTAGTGTGTTAATGGTAAGATTAGAAAATGGAATTATTTAATCCCGATTTCTTAGGGTTTTGCATTATTATGGTTTGGTTTGATATTCTGGAAGTCAAGGAGGACTTTTGATGATGATTAGGGTGTTAGATGTGGATTTGAAGTGTTATCTATGGTGTTTCGGTTTGATGTTGCGAAAGGAAGAAGATGATTGTTCTACCGTGTTGGCGATCGATCGGCCCTGCAGGGCGATCAATCGGCTGAACTGTAAATTTTAAATTTTTGCGTGTAACCGATCGAATGGCCTGAAGGGCGATCGATCGGCTACACAAAAAATTGTATGTTATGCATATGATGTCTATTTTGATGATTCCACTTTAGCTTGCTAATTTTATATGAATGTGGAGTATTTTAAGCTATGTTAGACTACTGGAAATGCATGCTATTAAGTTTGTGGAGATGAGATATATGCTTAGAGATGGTGGAATGACTTATGTTTTGTGGTATGATGTTGGAATCGTTATCTTGAAATGTTGAATGGTTATTTCCCTTTGGTCAAGCATATTTTCAGTAGGACTACAATGATTGTAGGACTGATTTGTCATGATAGATTGTGGTTAATGGTGTGTGAATGTTGATGAATGCCATGACTCAATGATGAAATGAGTGATGTTATGTGTGTTTAGCCTTTGTGGTTAAGTTTTGAACCTAGCTATGATTTCAACGATTCTTCTCCTATGATTTCTGCTGGAATTCATGTTTAGATGGAAATTCACATGTGTAGTGTGGTAGTGAGTTTAATTTCAAGCATGATGGCATGCATTATGTGGAATGCTTCTACTAGATATACACACACACATGTGGGGTTAAAATGATGATGTTGAAGCTTAAGATTGTGATTATGAATGATGCATTAGGGGCTGGTGAGAGCACTTGTTATGGATTAGGATTCATGTATGCTTTGCCCACGCATGTACCATGCTGCACGCATCATGAAAATGGATTTCTAATTGAGGCTTCATCGTGATTAATCGAATTTGATCGATTAGATGCAATGTGATGGAATTGTGTGCCAGATTGATCGGTCGTGGATTAATCGCAAGTTGATTGGTTCGAAAGGACATATTTTGATTTGAAGTTCCTGTGTGGAACGATTTGAAGTTCCTATGTGGAACGAGTGCACTCCCCGGGTTGAGTCTTGTTTAATGGAATGATGTGGGGACGAGTTGTGTACTTGTCTTGCGGATATGTGAGAATATTATTATGTGTGTCATCTGGACCCTGAGAATCCAGTGTGGTATGCCGTGTGCACCCCGCTACCACGTGTTCTAGGGTTCTCTGTGTGAGAATGGGACATCCTTGGCCAGGATCGTCCAGGGCGAGCAGTATTAGGGATTGACAACCCCGATCTTTCTTGAATTCTTGTGTAGAATTTTGGACCATGACACGCCTTCGTGGCCTTGTCTATGCTTCCATCTGTGTGACATTAATGTGTGATTACTCCTTGATGGAGGTTGATTGTGATGATGTTATGCATGTGGAATATGTATGTGAGAGATACATCCATGCATGTTGATTTGGATATTATGCATGTGGGAATATGTATGTTAGAGATACATCCATGCAGGTTGTGATGATATTATGCATGTGGGAATATGTATGTTAGAGATACATCCATGCGGGATTGGTTATGATGTGAATGCATGTGGGAATATGTATGTTAGAGATACATCCATGCAGGTTGTGATGGTATTATGCATGTGGGAATATGTATGTTAGATACATCCATGCAGGTTGTGATGATATTATGCATGTGGGAATATGTATGTTAGAGATACATCCATGCGGGATTGGTTGTGATGTGAATGCATGTGGGAATATGTATGCTAGAGATACATCCATGCAGGTTGAATTATGCATTATGATGCAGTGTTAGGTGATATGAATGTGTGATCAGAAAGTGATGCACCATGTAAATCCTTGATCTGAACGATCTCATTACTATGCTATCGTATTTTCTACGTTGATAGTGATATTAAAACCATTGCTGAGTGTTAAAACTCACCCCTCTTTTGTGTTTTGATTTGGGGCTGCGTGGTGCGACACACAGACAGACAGGATTGCCTCTTTGAGGAAAGGTCAGAGGTAGCTTGGGTGTGATGATGGAGATCGTTGCGTGACTTACCTTCGTTTGTTTCATGCTTTATGTTAGAACCTTTGTGTAGGGTTCTTGTTTTGGATTTACGTTATGTACTACAGTTGTGATGCTCATGTCTTATTTTGAGCTGGTGTGGGCTTTACTTAAACTAAGCTTGTGGGTTTGAGATTGTTGTTTACTTTGTGATAAGCAACACCTTTTTCCTTCCCTTTTATTTACTCTTGCTCAAAGGATTGTGCGCACTCCGTGTTGCTGTTAATCGCCCGTGGTTAGGGTTAAGTCTTCCACTAGAATCGTTTCTCAATCTTCACTTCGTCGCCCCCGCGCGCTTGACCGGCCCCTGGACCGGGTTCAGCTCGGGTTGGGCATCGCCGGGGCGTGATAGCTGTCCCGAGGATTTTAGGAAGTGTTGGAAACAATCACGGCCAAACGAGGTATCAGAAGTCAATGCAGCAAACCCATGATCCACGGCGGCACACTAGGGCGGCCGGGAGAAATGTCATGCCAACATAAGTAGCAGTGCGACCAGAAGTCAATGGTATACTCATTGAAGATCGGTTGGTGGCTAAGACATACCCAGTCGGCCACAAGATGTCTAAATCGGCTGTGGACAGCACCCAACGACGACGATTTCGTGTCAACAAGGCCCACATAAGGGCGGAGAGCATGGGGCAACGCTCGAGGACAGAGGAGAGGTGGAGGAGGGCTATGTGTCAACTCTATTCGGTGGCAAAGCTAACCGATGGTTAGGCGGTGTGAATGCAGCACCTAAACCCAAAAGCACACGCGTGGCCACATGCACACGCAACCCAAAGGGGCGGGGGAGAGGGCTGAAAGGAGGTGACTCAAGGCCCACAAAAAGCCAACAGGGCCAAGGCCCTAGCTGTTGCCAATCTATGCGGTGACGTCACCGATCACTACCCACAACCAAAACTAATGGTGCGAGTAGCTATGCATCTCGCACGACAGAGAGCAGGGGGAGGGTCCAGGGTCGAGCAAAGGCCACGAGGCCATCACTAGCCAAGGCCTGTGCAGGTGAACTCGTCCACCTTCAGTCAAGGTAAGTCATACAAATTCTTTTCAGAGGCCGTCCGGTACCGACAGCATAAAATGGGCAAGAGGGGTTAACAGGCAAACATGCCGGTGAGATGGAATTAGTTGTGGCTACAGGCCACAAGGAAGAGCACAGGTCAGAGGTGATAACACTAGGTTAGGTGGGGCCAGGCTAGGGTGGCCCACTGGCATCACCGGGCCAGGATGGAGCCGGACAAAGATCCACTAAATCAAATCCGGCGTCCGACTGATAGCGACAGTCACACGGTCCAAAACAGAAGTAAACAAAAAATGGGGGAAGTTTGAACTGAGCATAGGAGAGACGGAAGGGACGAAGGCTGAACTGGTCATGGTGGGGCCGTCCCCAGGCCAGGGAGAATCCCACAGTGGCTAAGTTGCCCTCAACCGCCAATGATGGTCGTGACAACTCACCAAAAAATCCACCCACAATACGGCGCAAATCGGATTGGGCGCAGTAGAGGACGGCGGAGGAGATGGAACTTGGTTGGATGGAGTGGTCCATAACCTTTGCTGGACCAATGTGAGGCTGGAGGGAGGTCAAGACGGCCGTGGCTCGCCGCCGGTGGCCTCCATTTCAACGAAATAGATTGTCAGCGAAAAACAGGGCAGGGGGAACAACAACTGGGGCAGCGGAGCGGAGGTCCCTTGGGGCCGGGAAGAGTGGCCCATCATCGTCGCCGGACCAAGGCGAGTCAGGCTAAGCACGGCCGGGCCATCCAACGGAGGCTGAAGCTGGCCGGTGAGCTCAACTGAAGGGGGTAGAAAAACAGAGCTGAGGGGAGAAGAGGAGTAGGCGGCGGAGGGGAGGCCCTCTGGGGCCGGGAGGGACAGCCTCCTGCCGTCACCGGCCGACCCGTGCCAGCCCACGGCGGTGGCAAAATCACAAAACAGAGGGGGGGGGGAATCTAACCGGGGAGGAACGGGGCGGAGGGCGGCATGACCATGGGTGGCCAGGGCAGTGGCCCCTTGGCGTCGCACCGCCGGGGAGGAATCGGCTGTGGTGGCCCAGTGTTCCGCTGGCGGCCGCTAGTCGCCGGAGAAGAGATGACGAATGGGGCTGGGTGGCTATCTTCCAGACAGTTCTGGATCGGGCTCGGCCAGCCAGAGCCTTTTTTTATTTTTGTTTCTCTTTTTTTTTCCAATCATATCCTCAACACGCGCTAACTCACTGGTTACGCATCAAACTTCCAAAATTCACGCCGAAAGCGCGCAGCGAGGCCCGCGGCCTATGACTAAGTCCTATGGGTAAAAATATAGGGTGAAATACACAAATACAAATACGCTAAAGTGTTACATTTTCCTGCCAAAAATAACCAAAAAAATAGCAAGAAAATCACATAAAATCGTAGAAAAATCAGGGACCTTACATGAGGTGATTTAGTAATTCCAGTTAATTTATGCCAGAAATAGCCTAGAATCAACTTTCAGATAAATTTTTTAATTCTACCCCCTTCTACATTCAACCACGATTCCAGTTATTTCATACGCAATTAGGATGGAATCGCTAGAATCTTAGCACAAATTAGCCACACAACCCCTAAAAAAATGTGAAGATGAAAGATAGGTAAAATAGAAATTAAAGGTGAAAACCAAGAGTGAAATAGGAAAAATTTGAAAATTCTATTGTCACTCAACTTTATAGTATGATTTGGCATTTGAATCATGTTGAATGGATTTTAATTGCCTCAAATTAATCTTCAAGTCTAAGTTTTTAGGACAAAGAATATAAACCTTATGTAAGTAATATAGTGTGAATATTATATATTGTATCGTAAATTGAGAGTACTACACATACACTTTTGATTATATAATTCAAATTTTTTAATAAATATTATTTTTTCACTTTGTTATAAAGATTTTTCATTAATTTTAGGAAGACTGACCCAGAAAACGAAGCAGCTTGAATGAGTCAAAATTTTAATTCAAACTGTGTAAGCAACAATGGCATGGAAATCCAAATTGAACAATTGAACATGCTTATTCCAATAAAATGGTCGAGGAGAGCCCTATAAGCCTGATTTCTTATCAATAAGGATATGCTAGTAACTCATGTCCCTCAGGCTGGCAAAATTGAATGTGAAAATAAGTGGATGTGCAAGTGATATAAGCAATTACATCTAGTCATTAGTCCTTTCACATCACTAATGTCGCAAAACATGAAATGAAATGTTTTTTAATGGGTTACGAAGGCCAGAAGCCAGGACAGAGCAAATAACCCCCAGCAGCTAAAATATAGAAACCCAAAAACGAGAGAAGGAAGGGTGATTAGGATCCTGTCCTATCCACTGCGAGGGCCATAGTTAGGAAGTCTGGGACCTCCCTCCTCCATACATGCCTATCATGCCGGAACTGAGTCTGTCTCGCCAGGTTATGAAATGAATTGAAGCATGGAACATACATTTTCATATAATTTTCTCAAAAAGTCACAACATCGAATTAGGTATTTTGAGAAGGTATAGTTTCATCGTTCTTCTCCTTGTATAATTGGAATAGCTCTCATCCTTTATAACGTCATGAATGATCAAAAGTATTTTGAACTGGTTGAATTGGCATGGTGCTAGCTAATTTGTCCCAGTTACCAAGCATTGGCCTTGGAATTGTATTCAATTACCTTGAGCATGATTTTGTGTTCAACTACATAGAATTAGGTATTTTTGATAAAAATATAAATTAAAATGAAATTATTTTATATTGGAGTACAATAAAATTATACACAAAGGTTTGAACTGATACGTATATGAAATAAATATAACTTTATTGGTTATCGGAAAACTGATCAAGATTATTTAGGCGAGAGCAGTTTGGTTGGTCAATTCAATTTCGTGAGCATTTCTTCTAAGGCCTCAAGGTTCAAACATCACTGCACTAGTTTAAGAACAACCAAATAAGTGGGGACAGATGGTGGGCATAATGGGCAAATAAATTCCTTTATTAATTGTCAGTACACCCTCCGTGTCACATTGATAGTCCCATTTACTTTTTCATTGCTTTTTCAAAATAAACTATTCAAAATGAATTGATTTAGTTTATTTCGAAAAACTTAATAAAAATATTAATATGGGACAAAAAAATATATTTATTAAACGTAACTTCACCTCTGTTCTAAGAAAAAACATGTCAATAAACACTAACAAAATTCGATTAGAAAGTAATAGGGGGAACCTACACTTTGGGCACCGAAAGGAGGGCAACCTTTCACATGAAAAGTTTTCCAAAACTACTTTATAGGCAAGTGGAAATTAATCAACAAAACCTACCTAAAACCTAAATATGAGACAAAAATACACCCATGCCATTGTTTTCTTGCATTTTCTACCTTTTTTTGTTTGGAATTACCTACCATACATTGTAACTACCAAAATGAATTGGAGTGTGCTTGTCACACCTTAGGATTTTTAAAACTCATTTATCATAATAAAATTAGCATAAATATATTTTTATTTCAAAACTCCTTTTGTCAGTCATCGATAAAATTATCCTTGGGGTCATTTTTTAACATAAGAATATTCAAACCATCATATCTATAATTATGACAAGGTTAAATCACATTGGGTCTTACCCAAGTACATACCAAGGATCCGTCATACACTTACAACTATAAGTAATTAGCACTTACATACCTATATTCAAATTACACACTACACTAAAAGTTTTACTAAATAAAATAAAAAATCTTACATTTCTTCTAGAGCTTGTCATCCTTCCCATGCTCACCGACCCCCACTCGACTATTCTTTCGATAAACCTGCATCACGATGATATTGAGTATACAAATATACTTAGTCGGATGGCTAAATAAGTACTATGTAATAACAATACACATGATATCACTGCATTATCACAACAATAATATTATCATATATAATAGTAATTATTATCATCACATATATAAATGGAATAAGTAAGACATTCATAATTGTTTTCTCGTGACTTCACTCAGGAGTCTCTTACTCCATACTCCATATGTATAAGCCATAAGATTATCAATGACATAGTAGCCACTTCTAGAAGTGCAGCCTCGCCTCACTAGACTATAAATTTTTCATCATAGACCCAAGTGATTGAGATCTCAATTTCCATAATCATCGGAACCTCTTGTATTGCGCTGCATGGGACCAGTTATCTTTTAATGTTCTACTCAATTCAAACCTAGGGCCAAAGAAGTGGTTCTAGATAACTTTCATCCTTAGAGAGCCGGAAGACCTTTGTCTTATTTTATATCAAACTTTTTTCATTTACATGGCTAAAGACTCACTTGAGGAGCTATATCGACACAAGGATCCTTCGTCCTTATGTGTCTTTGCCCAATAATCTCAGGGTGTGATTCATTACAAGGATTTCCACACAATAAAGGTACATAAACTCAAACATCATTAATCACAACATCATATATAATTATATTGTAAGCATTCATTATTATGCTATCATATCTTATAATAATAGCCTAACACATGTAGCATTCATTGCCAGAATTTACCCTAAACCAACTTATTATCGGTAGACTCATTGACATGTTGGCCAAGTCATCGATGACCATCGGTAACTCATTGACACATTGAACCCTTGCCTACAGTGGAATGATAAGGACAACCATTCTTATTTATGCTTCACTGACCCAACCATCGACCTCACTGTCAATGACCCATCGGTAACACACCGACGTGTCGATATATATCCATATCCCATACCTTTATCTTCTTCGTTGCATCGGTAGTGTCACCGATGTGTCGGTAGACATGCAGATGGTCGAGAAAAGTAATAGAACTATCACACTTGTTTAAAGTTGATCTAAAAACATGATGTAATGTGATATTTCATATATACTATTCATTAACAAGGCAATAGAATAATTTTATGGAGTTAAATACTCCCTTAACACAAAGATCATGATCATAATCATCATCATAACATAATATCCTAAAAAGTCATGCCTTCACACATTCTATCATAATAACATTGTAATTTAAATTCATCGTGTGTACGTATGATGTTAAATCACAATACAAAGTTATCAATTTGACATCTTTTCTACAATCAAACAAGGTCTCTACGAATTCCATTCCTCTTCCCTTCTACTGAACCTTGACACGCCCTTAGTCCACCACTTTCTCCCCCAAGGTCAGAGAATTCGTAAAATTAGGGTTAAGGTTGTTTATCAAAGGTATTTATATGGGTGATCAAATAACTGAATTCTGGTGCATAACCGCTCATGAAACTACTTGGAACTATTTTTTGTACAATTTCATAACCCATCAATATAACTAATTTACGACCATCAACAAATCAAAAATTGCCGATAGTGTCTTCAATACTTCATTAGTGAGTTGACCAATGTGTCAAACCTCACTAACAATAAATTTGCTATTTCATTGGTAGGTTCACTAATATGTCGGTGCCTACCGACAAAATTTTTTACGCTAACTAAAATTAAACAAACTTCATGTTTATTATTGTTTACTATTTCTTTGAGTTTATCGCTTAATAATTTCTTATTTATCAAAGAGGTTTATTGATTTAAAGAACACGAAGCTCTCAACATAAAGTCACAAACACACTATGAGGATAAATAATAAATATTAGCATTCCTCATAGAAATTACGGATGTCACAGTGTCTCCCTTATTGATGAAGAAGATAGAGCAGAGAAGGAGAGGGAGGAGCGGTATATGGAGTTGTAGAGGCATGGGTTATCCAAGGGAAAGTTTCAACTAAGGGGTACATTTGCTTCATGTTGATCTAGTGGTGATTCTCTAATAAGTTGACAAATAAGTGAAAATAGTGTCATGTTCACCAGTTTATTGGTAAGGCTAAAACCGGGGTGGGCTAGAGCTGACCCCTAGCCTTAGACCGCCAACCTATTTTCAAGGCTTAATTGGCCTAGCCCTAGCCCTAGCCCTAACCCTAACTTGGCTTTTAAAAGCCCAATCATAAGTGAGTTTTTTTTTTATATACCTCTTTATGAAAATTAATTTTTTAATAGAAAAGTTATTGACATTTAGGTGGGGTTCCACTATGGTGATTTGCAATCTTGGAATTTTTAAAACTTTTTAAAAATATACAATCTCCTTCCTTCTTCTTTTCTAGCCAATGTAGGATTATCTGAAAAAGTAATTTTTTTTATATGGGTCGAAAGTGTTTGCAAACCATTTTTAAGGTGTTCCTGAAATGTCTTTAATACAGAGCCTAAAAATTTCATACCCATAACCTGCATTTTACAGGCTAAGTAGTGCTGAGCCAACTAAGTGACCACCCATAAATGAATTAATTGAAAATTTGCTAATTTATATATAAATTTATTGGTTGTTTACTAATAAATGATATATTCATTAATTATTAATGCAATTAATTGACAAGTTTCCACCTCTCATGACCATTGTTTTAAAAATTGGCCCGACCTCGCCAGTCAACTTTCTGGGCCTTGTAGGGAGCCGGCCATGCTGGGTCAATTTAAAAAACACTGCTCATGACACACAAGGGCTATCAAAATTCAAAACTTAACCTGACGTGCACCTAATCCTATTAATATAAGGGTAAAGGTTACGGTATAAAAAATGTACGACATTAATATAAGGGTCTGGTCGGCTACTTAGCCAACTAATTTGCCTAAACCCGTTAACTTGACATCTAGCCTTTCTATTTTCCAAACGTACCCAATTTGTGACCAATGTGGATCTATATTTCAACCGCCAATCTAATTCTTAAAATCTTGTGTCCAAAATCGAATTCACAACCTGTAGGAATGCCCAAGATACACTCTGTTTGTTGAAAATGTAAACTATATGAGATTAGGGTCAAGGCCGATCCGACCTTTTTGACACAGCTCCAAAATGGTTCGGGAACTTCAACGCTTATTCTTGCCCATGAACAACCTTTAGGTTGTTGAAGCTTGCACGGGACTGAGTTTGGGCCTTTTCAACTGTACAATCTTCAACTGGATAGGCCGAATTCTGAACTTCTGGGCCTTGGGAACTGCTGAAGCCATCGAGAACAGAGAAGATGACAATTTGTATTCACCTTGACGGGTCGGCCAGCAAGCCATCAAAATTTCTAGCAGACTGCAGTGGGAAAATGGGTATTTGGAGATAAATTTAGTACGAGGGTGACTGAATATGCTTGCATCACTCGCGTGATTGATTTGTATCTTGTATTTGTTTATATTACGATCCATTGGCGCGTAAATGTCCACATCTGTGTATAAATGGATAATCTTCATTCTGAATTAGGAAATTGAAAGAGCAGGCTTTCTAGATGATCCAATTTTCGGAATGAAGTGGACTGTCAAACAAACCTTCTCTTCACTCCCCGTCCCATTTAGAGCAATCTTCATTTGTGGTCATGATCCAAACAGCACTTCGTTTGTTTTCAGAGACTCGCATTTTGACCGAGCATTGGCTCCCTTTATTTTCCTCCTCTCTTTCTGACATGCATGTATGATCCAAACAGCACATCAGTGAGTTGAATGGTCTGTTTTTTAATAATAATAAAATTCCCCTCAATTCCGCCCACACCACATGAAGAACATCAGAGAATACAATGCATTGGGGCAATGGAATTGACCCAGGTTCCTTGCACTCATCCATAAATTAAACCCGTGTAATTTTGCTTCTCTTCTGATGATAGATAAACAAGCTGATTATTCAATTATTTAAAATGCTTAATAGACGGAGTGGAGTTGGCTGCTGTCCGACTAAAGGATCGACATCTCCCTCATGGCCACCATGCCTTCGTTTTCACCGGCATAAATCATTGCTGTCGTCTAGCCAAGAGGTGGGGTTCAGGGCGAGGCCAAGTTGCCTCTGCACAACGATACAAAACTTGATGGTGATGCGAACCAGGACCACAGATTACATAGAGAAAATTGTTGGTAGACCCACTAGGCTAGGCAGAAAACGAAGGAGGCAGTCTCTTTTCTCTTGGTGGTTTATGACCACAACGAGTCTGCACCGCCACCGCCTACTTGCAGTCTTGCCACTCTCTCCAACAGTATGTCTACCCCCCCCCCACCTACCCTGCCTCATAAGTGAGCCAATCTACAGGATAGCTCGTGCAGCAGACATGATGTCCACTCCGTGAGATCAGAGATGGGACATGGGTCCCCATGGGTGGTAACATGAACACCATGGAGCTCAGAGAAGAAATTGTTCACAGTTCTCTTTCAACCCAGTAAAAGAAAGTGATAGCATCCTTTCCCTTGGAATGGGTATCTGCCACATCTCGCACCCAATCACAAGCACGCAAATTCGGTCTGATTTGAATCGAAGGTTTCCATTTGGAAGTTCTCTTCTCTTCAGAAGATTTTAACGCAAAAGTTCCTAAAAAGTCTGCAAGCTAACCCCACGAAAAGGCCAATACGCAAACAGAAACAGCCCCTCCTGCACATAAAACAAAGGGCCATCAACGTCCAGAATCAAAGCAACTTCAACGACCACACAACCCCATCACAACCAGCCTGGAGGCCCTCAAACGGTCAAACCAGTTAGCCACAGGATCATCTCTCAAACAAAGGGGGCTCCATACATACAAAATGGCAAAGGATTTTATTCGAATATTACATAAAACAGTAGTGTACAAGCCTCCATCTTAGGTCACACAACCCCAGAGTTCTGTCACTGCACCACACAAAGGGGCAGTGGGCTAGCTAAAGGCTTACTACAAAAAGCATATCAAACACGTAAAGGGCAGAGATATTTACAACCACAGAAGTAAGAGAGCAGACCAGCCTTTGACCAAAAACTCGTAAAGTAACCAAGAAAAGATTGCCGGCATCATCTTTTGGACTCGTTCTTATCTAATTCACGGCTAGGCTTGAACATGGACATAAGTCAAGAACTGTAGAAGCGGTGTGTCATTCGGCCTTACCGTGACAAGGGAAAGCCATCTCCACCAAAGGAAAAGCAAACAAAATATTGCAAAATAGCAAACAAAGCGGTAGGGGCGCAGATGAGCTAAATTCTACTGGTCTCCCTCCTCCCCCCCCCCCCCACCACCACCACCCCGAACATGCTCAATGTCGATCTATGGGCTCGGTCCGACCCTGAAGAGCTAGCGCCTCTGAAACATCGGCAAGAGATTTGAGGTTGCATTTGATCAAGGCTTCCACGAAGTAGCGAGTTTCGTCCATGGTGTTGCCATCAGGCACATCCACCACGAAGGATTCAATCACCAGCGTCCCCGGTCTCCCATCTATGACCTCAGGATGGACTGTGATGACTGAAGAGTAGTTCTGCAGAACATCAACAAGTGATGATTAGATGCGTTGTCCGTTTGTTCCAGAGCACAAGCACCAATCCAAAAACCAAATAAACAAAATACAAAAAAAAAACAACAATCCTCACAAGAAAGAACAGGCATTTCGCACTGCGCGGAAATGAATGAGTGAATTTTCAAGAAAAGGCACTAATAAAGTGATTCACAGGCTAGAAAAGTGACAAAACTCATTGCTATCATTTAAGATAAAATCAGATGTTCTGTAAATGGCAAATAAATAACATAAGAAACATGGGTTTTGTAAGCAGTATGAAAACATCATGATTCATATCAGACCTCAATAGCAGACAACAAAATCGCCTCAGAAAAACAAGCAAACACCTTGATGACCAATTGGTATCTTACCAACTGTTGCCATGAGGTATAATGACAAGATAACACCGACTTCAAAAATTTAATAGTCATCAAGCATTTCAATCAGAACCAGCAGGATCGGCAACAAAGGTGAGATGGAATGATTTAGATGAAGTAAACGTAGTTTGAAGAACAAAGAGGATGGAAGAGAAGAAGCATCAGACCCGCAGGCGGTGGTCACCCCCGACAATCTTGACGCCGAGAATATGCTCGTTGTCGTCGAGAAGCTCCAGGCGCTCGGTGCTGGTGGTGGCCGGAAGCCCCGACTTGACATTCACTTCCCGAACGCTCCCAATCCCCAGATCCCCCTGCACCACGCACCGGCTCACAAAGGGCTTGTATTTCTGCGGCTGGTCGAACCTCCTCACCAGATTCCACACCTGCAACAACACCCGGATCCTCATTCAACTCCATAAATCAAACAATTCCAACCACCCAAACTCCCATCAATTCAAGAACATATAAAAACCCAGTTTTTCCCATCTGCTCGTTCGAAGAAAGGACAATTTTTTTCAGGGAAGAAGAAAAAACAAGGAAATTGATCAACAGGGACAAAGAAAAAGGAGATTGAAAACGCACGAGCTGGACGGGGGCTTTGACGTGCTTGACGAGAGCGGAGGAGCACTGGTCACCCCTGACCTCGTGCCGATGGTGCCTCCAGATGTACTCAGCCTCCATCCTCCCCACCTCTCCTCCCTCCCCCCTCACCACCATCCGCGCCCTCCCAGACCTCCGGCCGCCGGGCAGAGAAGAAGCAAGAAACAGCCGCCTCCTGCGCCGCAATATGCAGGAGAGCTCCGCCGCCTACAGCGCTCCTCCGCTTCAAGTGAGCTTTTTTCCTCCGGAAGGAAAAACGGATAATCTGCCCGGCCCCCGGCGCTGCTTGTGCCCTATTATCGGGGGCAGCGGGATGAAAATGGTATGGGCTTTGTCTCTTTTAACGGATGTGCCACTACGCGTTTGGTTGTGCGGGGCGAGCTCAAATTAACGAAACTACCCTTTGTCGCTTTCGGTTAGATTAGTTCCAGACTATTTATGATGATGAAAAACTATGGACAGCGGAAAAACTGTTTCATGCTTTCTCCTTTACTATAAGTCTAGGAACGCTAAATGTGTATTAATGTATGTTATTAATTTTAAAAATAAATACTTTACAGGCGTTCCTTGGTTTCATTATCATAATAGAATATTAAAAACTCTTTCAAGACAGATACGGTAAGAAGTATGGTGACCACATATAGGAATAGGAATGGATTGTGGACAAAGGTTATCTATGTCTGTATGCCATATATGCATTTCGTTGTGTTTGTGTTCATCTATATCCCCCCAATCAATAATAATTATTATTTGTCCAAGTTTATTTGTCATGGATGCAAGGATGGATGGATAAGGATATATACTAAAAAACCCAACTTTGAGGGTGTACTAACTATGTAGAATGTTAAGCCAAAGTATTAAAATGCTAAATTGCTATTTGGATCCCAATTTTTTTTAGCATTTACCATGTTATGCCCTTTTTTTTTTATTACGATACATGTTACCATTTCTAACGGGAGACATGGATATCCACATATACGAATTAACTATTTGTCCATATCCACAATAGTCTATAAGGGTGGACAAAAGTTGTTAGTTTGTATCTATGTTTATTGCGAATATAAAAAAAGATCTGCCTTATATAAATATGAACATAGACACAGATGGATAACCAGACAAATTAAGGACGCTGTGAATGTCCCCAACGACCATGAGATGTACAATATTTTTAAGATATTTTTTTTTCTTTCCTTCTTTTCAAGTCCATGATTTTTATATGCTTAATTATAGATGCATTGCTCCTACTAAAGCATGAGTCGTGTGCATTGCATGCTATCAGATCTTGACTTGACAAGGCAAGTTTAAAGCACTTGTCCACCCCGTTGAGTATTATGCACCATCAAATCCTCTCTTGAGTAGTATATGCCATGAGATTTTCATTTGACAACACATAACATGTCCCCAAATACATCTACTTAAGAGGGGTTTTGATGGTACATACTACTCAACAGGGTGGATTGGGCAAGTGATTCAAACCTGCCTACATTTTAAGTAACAAATTGTTGGGTCAAGATCTCATGACACATAATGCACTTGGCTCACGACCTACTAGATGCGCTAGGTGCATCATGTATGTCCATATATATATATTAGTAGGAGCAATGCATCATTAACTAAGCCAATATAAATTGTAGAATTAAAAAGAAGAAAACAAAATTATCTTTAAATTATTTTACATCTCATGGTCATTGGGGTTATTCAAGAAAGTCCGTTGTCCAGCATGCGCCAAATGCATTATGTGCATATATAAGAGAAAAATTCAATGACTTTAATATAAATAAAAAATACATACATTTATATGTTCAACGCAAAAATTATTATGAGTTAAATTATAAGAAATATTTTTGGTCAAATGAGAATAAAAGCTTGTTTCTACTAGTTTCCCTATAATTGGAGCTGTAGCTACAGCTCCATCCATTTATTAACTTGACCCAAGGGTGAATTGATTTGGTCTCATTCCAAGAATCAATACAAAATTTTGTGCCAATCTAGTAAGGATTCCAAATGAAGAATTTTTATAATTATACATTGAAATAACATGTTTTTTCCATTCATTGCTCTTCAAGATCAGTCTCTTACAAACTCTAACAATAGTATGGACAAATACTTTGCTTCATCCAAATGTGTAAAAGTAAAAGTATCAAATCAAATAAGAATTTATTTTTGAATTTGAATAAAAATAAAATAAACAAAAATAATAATGAAAAAAATAACTTTGCTTGCAATTACAAATTTATGTTTAGTGGGAATAGCCCTTTAAGTATTCTAATCTTATTTCCGTTTTGTTATTTGGAAATAATACAAACATAGAAGAAAAGGTAGACTCATTATATTAAAAGATATGGGAACACCCATAAGTAACTGAGCATGAGAGCAAATAAATTGAAAGATTCATGTTTGGCTCGATAAGAGATCACAACTTATATAGATGCAATACGATTTTTCTAGTGAGAAATTCTAAGTTACTTAAAAAGAAACAAGGTCCTAAACAAAATAATGAATTAGATAGAAAACGTTAATATGCGTCGATTCTCATATTAAAATATATGCGCCTAGCATGACATGAGCCATCTAATCGTGATGAGACGACTCACATCATATTAGGGGCGAACCGTCTATCCCCTAAGTTTTATGGGTCATGCAATCCAAAACACACAACTCATATGCATATAGTGATGCACCATGTGCATACTAATGGGACACAATTATATATGCTCTTACAAATTTTTTTATTATGCCCTTGCCATTTTTTATCCCCATGATTTAATTAATTATTAAACAACAATGCTAAGTGTATTCACAATAGTGCATGCCTTATATGTGGCCTTACGCAAGGGACTCATTCTATGTCATTTAGAGTGTATGTAGTTTCATGCCACCTGACCCAAAACTAGCTAGAGGACGTAACAATCCCTAACCCAACCCTGAAGTAGATCAGAATTGCACAGTTTAACCATCATTTTGCTTAAAAATAACCAGGAGAATAATGGAAAAAGAAAATTTACTACTTTTATGATAATTATGATTAGCATTCATCTACTAGGGTTAGAATGCAATGACATAAACATATATTTCAAACTAAAGAAAAGAAACTACCAACTAGAAATGAAACACTATCAAATAATATGAAGTTTCATAATGTTTCTTTATTTATTTTCTACTAATTATCCCTTAGTAAATCATAATCCCCCATTCAGTATGTAAGATCTGGTAATTTTTGTTTTTCAATTGTCTTATTAGTGGTTGACTTATAGAAATTTAAGGAGTTTGACCTTTTAGCTTTATGAGTTAGATAACTCTCTATGTATGTTGAATTTAGGGCAAACACTTATATGGTTAGAAACTAGATAGAAAGAGTTTCAAAGCGTCACCAAGAATGCACATATGAGAGTTCAAATGAGTGTGATATGACCGATCAAAGTTGTACTAGATGCACTATACCTGATTACCCAATTTAGACTTGAAATTGGGCCTTTTACTTAGCATTTTGGGCCTATTTAAAATGAGTTACATGAATAGTAATTTAAGGTCCAATTTGGGTGGCTTAATTTTGGTTTAGTAGATCAAACTCTAAGAGGATTAGGAACCCTAATATCTACCCTCTATAAATAAGTCATAAGAGCCTTAATCAGAGAGTTTTGGAACTTTTTTAAATTTGATTGAGAATTTTTAGTGCCTTAGCCTCCTTTAAGGTGAGCAATTTGTATTTTTTTTCTTCTTAATCGTTTGCTACTTAATGGGGAATTGAAGGTTTCTCATGCTTAATTATAATTCTCACATCTTCTTCTTTTAAAACTCCCAAATTTTCCTAGTTTCATGCCTAAATCTAATAAAAAACTATAATTTTGTTAAATATGGATCCTTTAATTTAGGAAAATTTAAGGAGTTTCTCTATCCTAGAGGTAAAGAGTTTTTATTTGAGGAGGTTTACTTACATTAATACCATATTTGTGGGTAAAATCATATTCTTGAATAATGGATATGATTTTAATAGAGTTTAGTCTCTATTTTGGATTCACGACTATGTTTCAGATATTTTTTCTTTGAGTTTTTCTCTCAAATTTTTTATAAGAGTATAATATCATGTCTAGATCATATTCCAAATTTTTAATATTTTTTTAGAATAGTATGTATTTTTTTATATTTTTGGAATACATATTATACAGTAAAACAGTTCTATGTTTCCGTGTTTAGGGATAAAAAGTATGAATTTTGGGTCATTATTTTTATGATGGATTGATATATATTATGAGCATCTTATGAAAATTTCAAGTTTTTTAGAGTATGATAAGTTAATGGCATAGTCATAAATTTTTAGGTTGACAGTTCTAGCAGAACTACATAGTCACATTAATTAATTAACAAAAATTATTTTTTGTACTTATTTTATATGGTATTTATTTAAATTGTAACTAAGACTATGATGTAGGTTTATGCAAATTTTTACATTGATTGAAGTTTATTTTCTATTTTCCTAAAATGTACAAGTTACATGTTGTGATTATGCTAAAATATATACTTAAGCTAGTATGAGAATAAATAAGATATTATATTTTTTATTGTGCTATGTTGGTGGATTTCGGTAGTTCTTTATGCACAAGACAAGGGAATGGATCGGATGATCCTTCCTTGCAAAAGGTAGAGAAGAACCTTTTTTTTATGTGGGACGACCTTCTCTTGATTAATCAAGACTACTCTTTACACTTTAGAGTGAGTAGTAGTGATTAATCAATTTTCAAAACTCTTCAATTAGTTGGCAAAATGGAAGAAACAACTGAAATTTTATTAAAATAAGAAAAGAGAATTGCCAGGAGAAGTGGCTACAACTTTTGAGTTTAAAAAGGAAAAGCAAAGAAGAAAACAAGGAAAATTCTTCTTGAAGATGAGAGCTCCCCTTGCATAGGTTCTTCTTCCTTATTGAGTACTTCTGCTTGTCTTCCAATTCCTCGATCTTCTTCGACTTTTTGAAGGTCAAGGCTTTTTAGGAACTTGGTGTGTGATGGACTTCTGGATTTCTCTTTTGGAGGTTCTGTAGACTTGAAAGCCAAAAGCCCCTTCTTATGGAAATGAAAAAGTATTTATATGATGGGAGTTGCACGGTTAAGCAAAGTAGTGTGGTGAGTTGGAAAGGTAGTTTGTGAGAAATGGAGAGTGGATTAGTGAGAGATGGGAAATGGGTTAGTGGGAGATGGGAAATGGGTTAGTGGGAGTGTTGGTGAGAACCACTTGATTAGTGGATGAAGTGGGAAGTGTGAGAGAAGACCGGGCATTATACCTTTGACTTAGTCATCTCCACTTTCTTTTATTATTATTTTTTTATTATATTTTTTTTATTTCATCATCCTTTTTTTTACAATAGGGGATTACGGGCATCGAGGCTTTGATTTAATCTTCCCATTCCTTATGTGGGGCCCATGAAATTTTCCACACAACCTCTTTTTTTTTCTTTGAACTTTGAGTTCTTTTGGATTTAACTTTTTTTTTGTATTTTTAGTTATTTTGGTCTTTTATGGCTAAACAAGTTTTTTTTTTTACAAAACAATAGCGTGGGACCCACGAGTCATACCTAGCCTTTTTCATTTATTTCTATTTTATGATATTTTGTTGTGAGACTTATGAGGTCTCACATAGTCCTTTGCAAATTTTTATTATGTGGCTATGTGAGGCTTACAAAGCCTCCCTCAGCCGTTTAACTTTAAATATAAAGAGGCCCCCATAATGTCCTCTTATAATAAAATTTTTGTTGGAAGCCTTAGTCCATTCCTACGTGTGTAGGATTAGATCTTGCCTCTTCACTTTCTTTTTTTTGTTAAAGCCTTAGTCCATTCTTACGTGTGTAGGATTAGATTTTGCTTCTTTGCTTTTTTTTTTCTTTGGACTTTGTTCACTTCGGAGACTTTGTCCATTTGAAAATTTGGTCTCACTCAGAGCTCATCAAGCTCTGAAATCTTGGCCTTTGGATTTTGATAATATTTTTTTTTCTTTGGGACTTTATCTGAATTTGAGACTTTGTCCATTTTAAAAATTTAGTACCATCCAGAACTAGTCAAGCTCTGAACTCTTGCCTTTGAAGTTTGATTTTTTTTTAAAAAAAAACACATTACCATGTGTGTAACTTTAGAATTTATTTCATTTTTATTTTTTATTTTTGGATTTTTCGCCAACTTTGGAGACTTTATCTGTTTTAAAAATTTAGAGTTATCTGGAGCTAGTCAAGCTCTGAGATCTTCGCAATTGAATTTTGATTTGATTTTTTAATGTCAACATGCTACTTTAGTACTTTCAATATGTTTAAATTTATTAAGGATAAGTATGCATATTTCTCAGGTTAAGTTAGTAAATCTATGTTTCATGCATGTCATAGTATCTATGATCTTATCTACTCAATTATGTCTTACATAAGATAGCATGATCACTTAGAGTTGCATATGTAGCCATGTTTATAATTCATTGTATCATGAAAAGGAATTTGTAAAATTGGATTAATCATGATTATTTAAGGTTTCTATGTTTGCCGGATTAGTTATATCGGAGGTATATCGAATTACTTTTTTGTCCGAATGGGCATGGTTTTCTATCCGAAAGGGTAGGGTTTTCTATTTGATAGGGTAGGTTTTTGCCTCCCCAGGTTGAGATGACTCAGACATTTTTGTTATTGAAAATTTTGGAGATGGAGTCTAGGTTGGTCATGTCCATGTGCACCGACTTGACTAGGTATCATTTTGGCATCTCCGGTTTAGAATGTATTTTGTTCGTTACCTTGATTTCTATCATATTGAAACTTATGTTAGATGTAATTCTGAGATTAAATTACACTGATATTATTTATATGGCTCATGATGTACTTTTGAGATACATGTACATTATGGTTGCATAAGTAATTTGGTTTAAATACTGAAGCTTGCATTTGGGTGTTAAATGCAATTGTTTTCAAAACCTTACTAAGTTTACACTCACCCTTGTTTTACTTTGGAAATTGTTTAGGATTCTCTGTATGATGGTGTCATGCAAGTGCTCTGGTTGACTTGTTCTATGACCAAGATGATAACTAAGGAGCTACTGAGTGGGGGAACAAGCTACTAAGGGATAGTTAATTGGAAATAAATTAAGGAACATTTAGAAGCTTTATATTATTTTAATAGTGTTTCATTTATAGTAGTAGATTTCTTTTATTGCTTGAGGCATATGTTTATGTCATTACACTTTGATTTGGTAGTTGAATACTTAGTCATAGTCACAATAAAAAGTAGTTAAATTTGTTTTTTATATTTATTCTCCAAATTGTTTTTAAACAAAGCGATGACTCAACATGTAACGACCCGATCCGAGCCGGGCCCACAAAATCACTAATAGGAAATTTTCTCTTTCCTTAAGCCAGGAATCATCGTCTGAGTGCGAGAGGTACAACGTTCGTCTACGCACTACGGAGCTTTAAGGCTTCCTCGTACGTAGACTTAGGTTGTACACACGACGAAACTTCATAGTTTGTCGCGTGTAAAATAGAATAAAATATATTATTATAATGATTTGGATCGGGCCAACGTTGCCTTGCCGTTGGTTGCCTACGTACGTATTGGATATTATCCCAATACGATCGGATCCGAACGTAGTTCTGCCTAATGGCTACTACATACAACAAGCATCATAAAATCATACGTATAAAATACATATCTCTGAATATCTAATCGGAGTATACAAAAAACTCGTCATATATCGGAGTAAAGCGGAAGTTAATTAACGGAATCGTACGTCTCTCTCTACCATGGAGCGGGATCAAAATCTCGTACACATGTCTCGCTCCATTACTGAATCGAGACTGAGCACAACACCCGGCTCGCTCTATCACTGAGCCGAGACCGGACACACACATCACGTGTCTCGCTTTACCATAGAGCGAGACAACACACATCATGGCATATAGGCACATAGCATGTCATATAGGCACATAGCATGTCATATAGGCACATAGTATGGCATATAGGCACATAACATAGTATATAGACACATAGCATGTCATATAGGCACATAGCATAGTATATAGGTCATAGCATAACACATACGCCATTCTATAATAAAAACGGGAGATCAGAAAAGCTTACTGCTCTTATGTCTCATATAGTAGCGGTATGCGGAGTTGCTCACATGAGCATCCTCCCCTTTAGATCTGAAGATATTAGATGGAGCTTCATCTAGCCTCCATACGTCCCTCGTCTTGTACCGAAAGACTACGTATAATTGTTCTCCTTGCCGGAGACTCTTCTCGTTTTCTGTGCCCGTGAGCGACGGACAGAACCTCCCCTAGTCTGGATTACTTCTCTTGATGTAGCTTGGCAACTCTAGACAGAATCCCGTCTTGCTTCGGGCCCATTTTTCTTGTTCGTTGCTCGAGGATCACGGGTGGAGCCTCTCCTTGTCTCGGGGCATTTTCTCCTTATACGGTTGCCGAATCAAAGAACAGACCTCTCCATCGCGTAAAACATACTTGATTTAGTCAAGAACGCCTCTTGGACTGACTAAATCGGAGTTGGGATGGTCAGAAACAGAGAAAACAAAGTTTGTCGGTACGGGTAGAACTTTTCTTTGTCTTGGGGCGTTTCCTCTTCATACGATTGCCAACTCAGAAAATGGAACCCTCCACCACGTAGAACATACTCGATTTAGTCAAGAATGCCTCTTTGACCAACTAAATCGGAGTTGGGATGGCCAGAAACAGAAAAAATGAAGTTCATCGGTGCATGAAGATAACGGACATGACCTCCTCTTGTCTTGGGACATTTCCTCATCATACAGTCTCCAACTCAAAGAACAGGCAGCTCCATTGCGTAGAGCATACTCGATTTAGTAGGAAACGGGTCTTGAATGACCTTAATCGGCCTCAGAACGGTCAGAAACGGGGGTAGAGAAGTTCTGGTCCAGAATGAAGCGAAAATGGGGGTATAAATAGCCCCCGAGCCGCCGAAATCGCGGCGCCGCGCCGCCAGAAACGGCGGCGCCTGCGGAAACGCGCAGCGTGCCCGCGACGCCCGCCATTTCACGTCGCCCGTGCGCAGTGCGATGGGCGCGCATACCGCGCGCGATGACCGCGCATTACGCACGCTGCGGTCATGCGTGCCGCACGTGCATTGCGCGCGCACCACATATTTTAATTTTTCTTTTTTATTTTTAAATCAAATCTTCAAATGCGCGTATCTCCCTACCCCGGATTCGGATTCGCGCGTTCTTCATACCGTTGGACTCGTATTGACAAGCCCTTCGATGCTGACCGACTTAAAGCAACAAATCATACTATTTCTAAGTGGGTCCCACCTATTATCTACGTTTCCCGAGGTCGTCACTTCCGGTCCCAACCTCCGTTTCGCGCGTTCTTTGAATCGTTATGCTCGATATGCCAAGATCTACCTGGCTGTGGGTATTTTATCTAATGAATACCCTTAACATTAATCTCAAATTACTGAATTAACCTTAACCCTCCCGGGTTAAGCGTAACCGAAAAACGGGTCGTTACATTCTTCCCCCCTTAAATGAATTGCGTTCTCGTAATTCTCCCAAACTACTCTTCTAAACACAACAAAATTTAGTCATTATTCAAGCACAAATCACAGATAAAATTCCGATAATTTAATATCGGAGGAAATCTTCACAAGGAAAATTTAATAGTTCACAAACATATGAAATACTTTATACAAAATTTGATAATTTAGATCAGATAAAATTGACCGGATAAAACACTCTAAAACACAATTTGATGCTTATGTCAGGATTGATAGATTGAAATTCAAACTCAAAACACAAACGGCAATTCTGGATTAATCAAATCCCGTCAAACACAATTCAAAACACTTCCGGATTCCTTTTCACAATTCGACAATTTGGTCGAAAAATCGTTTCACAAAATAAATCTGATATGTCGTTCAAAATCAGACGTATCATTCTTTCAAAGTTCAATAATTCGATTGTTCACAAAATCTGATAAATTGTTCATAAACGAAATCTGATATTAAATTCAAAATCAGATAAATCATTATTCAGAAATCTGAAAACACAATCACAGAATGTCGCGATACCAAACGACTTACACCCGCGCCCATGGGGTGACGCAAGACAAAAAGGAAGGGATTTACCCATGACATCCCAATCCTGTGCGGCCAGATGCCAAATTTGGCGGTATCCAAAATCATAATAATTCTTAGCTCCGAGGAACCGAGAACTATCCAGACGGCACGATTGCCCAAAACTTGGAGAAATTTTTGAAAAGAGGAGATGATTTTAAAGTCAGAGCTTTGTTTTCATAAAAGTAGTAGAAAACTTTTAGCAAAACTTTGGCGAGTCAAAATCTTGGTATAAATTTTTACTTAATAGGTCGAACTAAGTTCTAAGAATATGTTTTGTGCACATATGAAAATATTGTGTCATCTTTCTTTTGAAATCATTCAAAAAATCTGAAAACACGATCACAGAATGTCGCGATACCAGACGACTTACACCCGCGCCCATGGGGCGACGCGAGACAGAAAGGAAGGGATTTACCCATGACATCCCAATCCTGTGCGCGCTAGATGCCAAATTTGGCGGTATCCAGAATTGATAGCTTTTGGGCTTTACACCAAATAACTATCCAGACGGTCCGAAGACCCAAATCATCGAAAACTTCATTATCAAATCAAATCCCGAATAAACATTTTTGATTAAATCAGATTTGTAATCGAAATTTATTTCAATATACTAGCGGAATCAACCTTGGAGCAGTCCACTAACACCTCATGTCATATACTACGAGTGTTTGATGGTTTCTTCTTAGCAATTCCGCAGGCAATTGAGATAAATTTACTAAATTTCAAATCTAATTTCAAATACCAAAGGATTTGAAATTAAAATTCCATATCAAATCCACCAGTAGATTCAACCTTAGATTAATCCACTAACGCATGATATTTCATATCGTAGGTGTTCAGTGATTTCTCTTCAGGATTTCTACTGTTTTTTAAAATAGATTTTAAACAAACTTTCAAAATACTCATATTTCGGAAATGTGATTCGTATAAATATATCGGTAGAATTTACTGCAGAGTTGTCTACTAACACTCCACCTTCTATACCATGGGTGTTTGCTGGTTACTCTGAGATGGTTCTACCGCCTTTAAAAATAATCAAAAATATTTTCTAAAACAGACAATTTGAAATCAAATTTCAATACCCGAGTAGAATTAACCGTAGGGTTTTCCACTAGTGCTTCATGTCCCATACCATGAGTAGTTAGCGGTTACCTTGTGGAAATTCTACCATCTTTGAAAACATATTTCAAATCATATTTTGTTTAAATACTCGAGTAGAATTAACCGTTGAGTCTTCCACTAGCACTACATGTCTCATACCATGAGCGGTTAGCAGTTACCTCTTGGTAATTCTATCGTCTTTGAAAACATATTTCAAATCATATTTTGTTTAAATACCTGAGTAGAATTAACCGTTGAGTCTTCCACTAGCACTACATGTCTCATACCATGAGCGGTTAGCGGTTACCTCTTCGTAATTCTATCGTCTTTGAAAACATATTTCAAATCATATTTTGTTTAAATACCCGAGTAGAATTAACCGTAGGGTTTTCCACTAGAGCTACATGTCTCATACCATGAGCAGTTAGCGGTTACCTCTTGGTAATTCTATTGTCTTTGAAAACATATTTCAAATCATATTTTGTTTAAATACCCGAGTAGAATTAACCGTAGGGTTTTCCACTAGCGCTACATGTCTCATACCATGAGCGGTTAGCGGTTACCTCTTGGTAATTCTACCGTGGTTTAAAATACATTAAAATTGAAGTCATTGAAAATATTTAAAAAGAATTATGTAACGAATTCAAAACAAAATTTTCGACCGAGTCAAATTCAAAATCACAATTTATAAAAATAAAGGTTTCCGATTAAATCCAAAGTCATACGAGAAAACAAAATTTCAATTCGTTGTCGATTGAAAATTTGAAATTTAGAAAGATCAAAATCTGTCTGGAATTCAATGCAATACATGCAAAATGGAATTCTAAATGAATTCTAAATTAAATTATTTAGAAAGAATTTTCATATAACTTACGATTAAAATTATAATTCATAAAAATCATTCTTCATATAAAATTCAATGTCACACAATGAAAGGTTCAAAAGCAAAGTTCATATTAAATCCAAAAAAATTTAAACACGATGCAACACATGTAGAATGAAATTCTAAATTAAATCTAAATCAACTTATTTAGGAAGAATTTTCATATAATTCACGATAAAAAATCAAATTTCATAAAATCGAGCTTCATATAAATCACATATACAAAATGAAAAGTTCAAAAGCAAAATTCATATGAAATCCAATTTCTAAATTGATTGAAATAAAAAATTAAACAAGATGCAATAAATTCAGACTTAAGCTATAAATAAAATTCAATTGAAAAAAAAATCAAAGTAATCAAATTGATGTTTACATCAAAGTTTCATGCAACACATGGCAATAAAAATCTCAAATAATTATATGATTAAATTTCATAATAAATTAGATGCACCATATTCAAAGCAAAAATTCTAATTCTAATTTAAAATTGACATCTATAAAGTATAAGTTTGTCATCAATCAGATACACATACATAGCATAAAACTTTAAAATTACTTCTAATAAAGTAATTTAGAATTTGTCAGAATTAAAGTTTGAACTAATTTAGAATCAAATCTGATACGACTTGTTCATAACAACATATTCAAAACATTCTTTATTTAAGATCAAAATTTATAAAATAGAAGTCTATTTTAAATTAAAAATTATCGATAAAACAAAAATTCAAAATTAGGGTTTGTATTAGATTTGATAACACATGGGCATAACCACAAGAAGAAAATCGGATTTTATTTGAAATCCACGACAACACGTCCAGAAGAGAAAATTAAAAAAAATCACAATTCATTTCAAAAATAATCAAAACGCATTCAAAATAGAAATTCTATTTATTTCAAAATTCAAATCAAAATATTTATTAAATTAATAAAATATTACGCTCTCGCAGACAGATCGATACTCCGATACCAATTGTAACGACCCGACCCGAGCCGGGCCCACAAAATCACTAATAGGAAATTTTCTCTTTCCTTAAGCCAGGAATCATCGTCTGAGTGCGAGAGGTACAACGTTCGTCTATGCACTACGGAGCTTTAAGGCTTCCTCATACGTAGACTTAGGTTGTACACACGACGAAACTTCATAGTTTGTCGCGTGTAAAATAGAATAAAACATATTATTATAATGATTTGGATCGGGCCAATGTTGCCTTGCCGTTGGTTGCCTACGTACGTATTGGATATTATCCCAATACGATCGGATCCGAACGTAGTTCTGCCTAATGACTACTACATACAACAAGCATCATAAAATCATACATATAAAATACATATCTCCGAATATCTAATCGGAGTATACAAAAAACTCGTCATATATCGGAGTAAAGCGGAAGTTAATTAACGGAATCGTACGTCTCTCTCTACCACGGAGCGGGATCAAAATCTCGTACACATGTCTCGCTCCATTACTGAATCGAGACTGAGCACAACACCCGGCTCGCTCTATCACTGAGCCGAGACCGGACACACACATCACGTGTCTCGCTTTACCATAGAGCGAGACAACACACATCATGGCATATAGGCACATAGCATAGTATATAGGCACATAGCATGTCATATAGACACATAGCATGTCATATAGGCACATAGCATGGCATATAGGCACATAACATAGTATATAGACACATAGCATGTCATATAGGCACATAGCATAGTATATAGGTCATAGCATAACACATACGCCATTCTATAATAAAAACGGGAGATCAGAAAAGCTTACTGCCCTTATGTCTCATATAGTAGCGGTATGCGGAGTTGCTCACATGAGCATCCTCCCCTTTAGATCTGAAGATATTAGACGGAGCTTCCTCTAGCCTCCATACGTCCCTCGTCTTGTACCGATAGACTATGTATAATTGTTCTCCTTGCCGGAGACTCTTCTCGTTTTCTATGCCCGTGAGCGACGGATAGAACCTCCCCTAGTCTGGATTACTTCTCTTGATGTAGCTTGGCAACTCTGGACAGAATCCCGTCTTGCTTCGGGCCCATTTTTCTTGTTCGTTGCTCGAGGATCACGGGTGGAGCCTCTCCTTGTCTCGGGGCATTTTCTCCTTATACGGTTGCCGAATCAAAGAACAGACCTCTCCATCGCGTAAAACATACTTGATTTAGTCAAGAACGCCTCTTGGACTGACTAAATCGGAGTTGGGATGGTCAGAAACAGAGAAAACAAAGTTTGTTGGTACGGGTAGAACCTTTCTTTGTCTTGGGGCATTTCCTCTTCATACGATTTCCAACTCAGAAAACGGAACCCTCCACCACGTAGAACATACTCGATTCAGTCAAGAACGCCTCTTGGACCGACTAAATCGGAGTTGGGATGGCTAGAAACAGAAAAAATGAAGTTCATCGGTGCATGAAGATAACGGACATGACCTTCTCTTGTCTTGGGACATTTCCTCATCATACGATCTCCAACTCGAAGAACGGGTAGCTCCATTGCGTAGAGCATACTCGATTTAGTAGGAAACGGGTCTTAAATGGCCTTAATCGGCCTCAGAACGGTCAGAAACGGGGATAGAGAAGTTCTGATCCAGAATGAAGCGAAAATGGGGGTATAAATAGCCCCCGAGCCGCCGAAACCGCGGCGCTGCAGTTTCGGGCAGCAGCGCACGTGAAAACGCATGGCGCGCCCGCCGAAACATGCGGCGCGCCGCGGCGCCCGCGCGCAGTGCGATGGGCGTGCGTACCGCACGCGACGACCGCGCGTTGCAGCCGTGCATTACACACGCGACGGTTGCGCGTGCCGCGCGTGCATCGCGCGCGTCGCGTGCGCACCACATATTTTAATTTTTCTTTTTTTCTTTTTAAATCAAATCTTCAAATGCGCGTATCTCCCTACCCCGGATTCGGATTCGCACGTTCTTCGTACCGTTGGACTCGTATTGACGAGCCCTTCGATACTGACCCACTTAAAGCAACAAATCATACTATTTCTATGTGGGTCCCACCTATTATCTACGTTTCCCAAGGTCGTCACTTTCGGTCCCAACCTCCGTTTCAATCTATCTTCGAATCGTTATGCTCGATATGCCAAGATCTACCTGGCTACATGTATTTTATCTAATGAATACCCTAAACATTAATCTCAAATAACTGAATTAACCTTAACCCTCCCGGGTTAAGCGTAACCAAAAAATGGGTCGTTACACAACAACAAATTTTGATATAATCTAGGGTTGGGTTAGGAGTTGTCGTATCCTCTCACTGGTTTTGGGTTGGGGGTGTGACGCAGGTGCTCCTCAATTATCATTTTGCTCGCAAAATAAACTGTCCTCAGCACTTGAGTGATAACATCATAGTGTCACAGGCACAGAGCTTTGCCTAGCGTCCACACCCATGACGGCCTAACTGCAATGCGCAGCCAGTAGCCTACTCTCGCGACCTTCCCTCTTGTATGCGTAGGGGGAACAAGCAATCAGCCAACACAACCATCTCTGGAGCAAAGGGGCTCCGCCCAATGCTATGTAATCATAGTCTATCGATTACAAAGGCAGGGAGAGGGCCGGGGCTGACAAGCGAAGTCGCTGCGTAGAGCACTCTCTGGTTCATCCTCAACAATTCTCTGTTAGCCATGGCTGCCCCATCCTCTTCCTATAAATAGACTCAGCACTGCTGGTCCTTATCGCACTAGGAGTACAATCTCAACCCAAGTATACAGAGTCCCTGTAAAGACCCTCATCTTTAAACCGGGTTTTGATTTTCTTTAATTATGGGTTATCGTGAGATTAACGCATTTTCTGATCTTATTCGGTGATTTTGTAAATAAATAGAGTTTGTGATGGTTTTAACCAAAATCAACTTCAACATTAGTGGTTTTAAGTGATTTTAGACCAAATGTAAATTTTTGGAATTTTTCAGAATTTTCATTATTTTTCCGAAAATTAGGGTTTTGGCGGGACCCCTGAGCCCCACTGTTGAAAATTTTATTTTTGTGTCAAATGAACCTAGACATATACTTAAGGTCACACAAAAATTTTCAGAATTTTATTAGGCTTAATTTGTGTTTAAATTTACAAAATACCCACTTTTAGCCTACTTTTCCTATTTACACCCCAAAACTTACCTATGCATACCCCAACCCTTACTATAAAAGGGCAAACCTGAGCCATTTTCATTTTTGGGAATAGGCTAAGGAAGGAGGGCTGGCCTAATCCCCACTTAGGCCCGAATTAGAAGCCGATTAAGGTAAGCTTACTCTAATTAAGCACTAATCCATGACTTTCTTCTTAATTTCTTCCAAATCTACTATTTTCTCCTTGATTTAATTCATTTTTGACCATCAAAAGCTACTGATTTGTGTTTTACTACAAACCCTAACATTCAAAATTCGATTTTTACTACCAACAAGCCCTAGATCTAAGATTTAATTAGGGATTTCTTGAGTAAATTGATTTCTATTAGGGTTTAATTCAAACTCATTGTGTTTTCAAGGATTTCAAGAAGGGTGACTCTTCAATCTGAGCTTAATCAAGTGCTGAGGTAATGGGTCTTCAAAATCTCTATTTATCCATGGTAAAACTCTTCATTTTTGGCTTATTTCGAAATGGTTTGCTTGATTTCGTGTGTTAATGGTAAGATTAGAAAATAGAATTATTTAATCCCGATTTCTTAGGGTTTTGCATTATTATGGTTTGGTTTGATATTATGGAAGTCAAGGAGGACTTTTGATGATGATTAGGGTGTTAGATGTGGATTTGGAGTGTTATCTATGGTGTTTCGGTTTGGATTTGCGAAAGGAAGAAGATGATTGTCCTGCCGTGTTGGCGATCGATCGGCCCTGCAGGGCGATCGATCGGCTGAATTGTAAATTTCAAATTTTTGCGTGTAACCAATCGAACGGCCTGTAAGGGCGATCGATCGGCTACACAGGAAATTGTATGTTGTGCATATGATGTCTATTTTGATGATTCCACTTTAGCTTGCCAATTTTATATGAATGTGGAGTGTTTTAAGCTATATTAGGCTACTGGAGATGCATGCTATTAAGTTTATAGAGTTGAGATATATGCTTAGAGATGGTGGAATGACTTATGTTTTATGGCGTGATGTTGGAATCGTTATCTTGAAATTATGAATGGTTGTTTCCCTTTGGTTAAGCATATTTTCAGTAGGACTACAACCTATTGTTGGACTGATTTGTCATGATAGATTGTAGTTAGTGGTGTGTGGATGTTGGTGAATGCCATGACTCAATGATGAAATGAGTGATGTTATATGTGTTTAGCCTTTGTGGTTGAGTTTTGAATTAGATATGATTTCAACGATTCTTCTTCTATGATTTTCGCTGGAATTCATGTTTGGATAGAAATTCACATGCTTAGTGTGGTAGTGAGTTGATTTTCAAGCATGTTGATATGCATTATATGAAATGCTTTTACTAGTTACACACACATGTGGGGGTTAAATGATGATGCTGAAGCTTAATATTGTGATTATGAATGATGCATTAGGGGCTGGTGAGAGCACTTATCATGGATTAGGATTCATGTATGCTTTGCCCACGCATGTACCATGCTGCACGCATCATGAAAATAGATTTCCAATTGAGGCTTCATCGTGATTAATCGAATTTGACCGATTGGATGCAATGTGATGGAATTGTGTGCCGGGTTTATCGGTCGTGGATTAATCGCAAGCTGATTGGTCCGAAAGGACATATTTTGATTTGAAGTTCCTGTGTGGAACGAGTGCACTCCCTGGGTTGAGTCTAATTAAATGGAATGATGTGGGGACGAGTTGTGTACTTGTCTTGCGAATTGTGAGAATGTTATTATGTGTGTCATCTGGACCCTGAGAATCCAGTGTGGTATAACGTGTGCACCCTGCTACCACGTATTCTAGGGTTCTCTGTGTGAGAACTCGGGCTCTTCCCTCCGCAGGAGATGTCCCTGGGCGAACACCCCTGCTCTAGATTCTCTGTGTGAGAATGGGACATCCTTGGCCAGGATCGTCCAGGGCGAGCAGTATTAGGGATTGACAACCCCGATCTTTCTTGAATTCTTGTGTAGAATTTTGGATCATGACACGCCTTCGTGGCCTTGTCTATGCTCCCGTCTGTGTGATGTTAATGTGTGATTACTCCTTGATGGAGGTTGATGTTGATGTTGTGCATGTGGGAATATGTATGTTAGAGATACATCTATGCAGGTTGATGTTGATGTTGTGCATGTTGGAATATGTATGTTAGAGATACATCCATGCAGGTTGATGTTGATGTTATGCATGTGAAATATGTATGTTAGAGATACATCTATGCAGGTTGATTATACACTATGATGTAGTGTTAGGTGATATGTATGTGTGATCAGAAAATGATGCACCATGTAATTCGTTGATTTGAATGATTATATCGCTATGCTATCATATTTTTCGATGTTGTTAGTGATATTAAAACCATTACTGAGTTTGTTAAACTCACCCCTCTTTGGTGTTTTGATTTGGGGCTGTGTGGTGCGACACGCAGACAGACAGGATCGCCTCTTCGAGGAAAGGTCGGAGGTGGCTTGGATATGATCGTGGAGTTCTTTGTGTGGTTTATTTTCCTTAGTTATTCTGTTGTTCAGGACCTTTGTGTAGGGTTCTTGTTTTGGATTTATGTCTCATTTTACCGTTGTGATGCTTATGACTTATTTTGAGCCGGTGTGGGCTTTACTTAACTAAGCTTGTGGGTTTGAGATTGTTGTTTACTTTGTGATAAGCAACACCTTTTCCTTCCCTTTTGTTTACTCTTGCTCAAAGGATTGTGCGCACTCCGTGTTTCTGTTAATCGCCCGTGGTTAGGGTTAAGTCTTCCGCTAGATCGTTTTCCTCAATTTTCACTTCGTCACCCCCGTGCGCTTGACCGGCCCCTGGACCAGGTTCGGCTCGGGTCGGGCATCGCCGGGGCGTGACATAGTTTTTGGTATCAGAGCACATCTTTGTCCAAGAGTAAATAGGGTTTGTGTGAAAAGTCTTGCTTGTTTGCTTGCTTGCTTGTTTGTGTGCTTTCTGCTTGTTTGGCTGTGTGCTTTCGGGTTGTTAGGCTGTACGATTAATGTTTGGTCGTTGTGTAGATGGCTGGTCCTAATCATGCAGGCGCTAATAACCATCGCGGTGCTCATGACCCAAGGGTGGATGATGTGTTGACCGCCATTGAAGGGTTGACACAGGTGTTCCAGGCTAAGCACGCGAGCGGTAGCAGTTCTGAGTCTCTTTCACTTGAGGGATTCAAGAAGCTTAATCCCCCTAGCTTCAAGGGTGGATTGGATACCGCTGTGGCGGATAATTGGAGGCTTCATATGGAGAAGATTTTTAGTGCTCGACGTTGCTCGGACGAGGAGAAGACTAGACTTGCAGTCTTCACGTTTGAGGGCGAAGCTCAGAGGTGGTGGTTATCGATGGAGCGTCAGAGGTTCCATGGCTGAGCGGGCATTCCTTGGATAAGGGCTCACCAAGTTAAATTAGGTACCGTGCATCCTATTCCAAACTAGATTATAACCGTGTCCTCATCTAATCCATGGAGCTCTATTAGGGTGCCCAACAACAGCTTTGGACAAAAAAATCAATCTTGAGTTGCCAGCCTCATAAAGGGTAATTTTTCTCCCAAAACATTCAATCCTAATGTTTATCTATCAAAAAATTGTAGCCTCACCTCTACAAGCCATGCCAGTGTCACTATTAACGACTACAAACATAGGGTTAGTCGCACATTCCAACAAGATAGTTACCATCTCTTTATCCCATTCAAGTAACTCAATCACCATGCTTGCATGTATTTTATAAAATATTTTTTAGAGTTATCCCTTCATAAAGGAATAATTCTCTAAAACCGTATTTCAAGCATACTTTCGTCATTCCTAATTAAAATAGTGGCGAAGCTAGATTTTCTTAAGCTCACATGCTTCAGCATGTAGAATTCATAATCAAATTCAAAGGATAAACACTCGATAAAACGGATATACGAGACAAACATAAAAGTGATAGTATATATTTAATATCCTACTACAAAGGATAATAGTTCAATGAATCAAATATATAATAGAATTATAAACATACAATATATAATTCCTATCTTATTTTAACGGACAATCATTCGACAAACCTAATATATGTGCGAAAATATTAAACCATAGCTTGAAACTAACTCTAATGCATAGCATGCTAGAGTCATACATATATTAAGTACAAAAGACAACCAATGTAAGCATTCATTCCTTAAAGAAGGATTAAAGCCCCTATGTTGATCTCTATGCGAGTTTGAAGATGATGAGCTGGACTCCACATACTTAGACGTCAATGTTCTAGGCTGTAGAGCTCTCTAACTTGAAAAATAACAATACCATGATGCCCGAAACACTCAATTTAGTTCATAATGCCTCTTGAATGGCACAAATTGAACTTAAAATGTCTTAGAACGAGAGAAATAAAGTTTGAGGAGTGTTGGAGAGAAGAAACTAGAAAAACTGAACCTTATGCGTGTTTAAATAGTCCATTAAGGTAGTTCCGGAGCCACCACCTTTCAAAGTGTGTGACAAGCTTCCATAGTGCGTGGAGCTCCACAATGTGCGGGGCTAGGCCCGTGTGCCACACGAACATGTGTCACATGCTGGCGTCAACACTTTGACGCAATTATTTATTTTTTTATATTTTTTAAAAATCAAAATCTTTACATACATGTAACTTTCTCTCCCAATCTCCAATTCAATTGTTCTTCATACCGTTGGGCTAGTATCGATGAGCCCTATAAAACTAAACTACACATGTTGGGTTATTTCACACTTTTTAAGTGGGTCCTGCCCATATAGTGTGATTTCCAAGGACATAACTTTCGACCCCAATGTCTGATTTATGCAGTTCAAGGCTCATTACACTCATTTTTCTTAGCTTTATCACATCCTTAAAAAATTCCATAGAATAAACACCTTTAAATAATTTAAAATTACTAAAAACTCAAAAATAGCTTTATTAGAAGCACAAAATCGTACCAAAAATTCACAATCATTATAGCTTGACCATTATTATTATTGTTCCTACAAAAGTTGCTTGGCATGTTATTACCTGAAGTGTTTCCATGATTGACATTGTTCCCACGAGGCCTCTAATTATGAACTCCTTGAAAGTCACCTTGTCTATTCCACTTAGGTTGCTCCTTCCTCCTGTGGTACTCATCAACAATCCTTCTCAACAACTATGACAATAGACATAATATTTGCCAAAGTCCCATGCCTGAAAGGTACCACTCGACCCCTGATATAAGGTTTTAGTCTATCTTTGAATTTCCTTGCCCTATCGTATTCATCATCAAATAGGCAAGGGGCAAAGTGTTCTAGTTCCACGAACTTGGTCTTGTATGCCACCAAAGTCATGGATCTTTGCTCTAAGTTCATAGATTATTTCTTATTATCCTCCTGTACATGCCACAAAAAGTACTTGTCAATGAAAATGATTAAAATTTCTTTCCAAGGATATCTACCCGGTCTTAGAATTGTTGTCTCTCCACAAAAAGCCAACATCACCGAGTTTCACCTTCAAAAGTGAACACAGCTAGGCGAGTGTTCTCCTCCTCTAAGAACTTTCTAGCACTAAAGATCTTTTCCATATGAAGCCTCTAGTTATTTGCCTCAGTAAGATCCACTCCGCCCTTGAAGCTAGGAGGATATAATTTCTTTAAGCCCTCCAAGGTCAGTTGTTCCTGCCCACCAAAGTGTTGCCTACCTTGTTTCTAAGCATGCACCACTTGAGTCAATCCCTCAATGGCTAACAATACATCATTCATATGGGGATCCCTTGTAGTTTGGTTGCCTAATGCCCCTCCTTGACTACAATTTGTCATCTACACAACATCTAGGTGTTAAGTTTTATGATCTAACACCATGAAAAGTCAAACAAACCAAACACAAAAGTAAGCAACAATACAATAAACAACAATACTAATGTTGCTAGTATTGTCTACTTTTATTATCTCTCACCTCATTACCCCTTATGGTATCGGCTTCCATTAGGTATTGTCCATTAATAGGAAAATATTTATCTTCTACTATTCTTCCATGCTTTTAAACAAAGACAGGCTCAGATACCACTAAATTGTCATGCCCCCTAACCTAGCTAGAAGACGTATCAATCCCTAACCCAACCTCATATTAGATCGGAATTACACAATTGAGCCATCGTTTTGCTTAAAAAATAACCCAGAGGATAATGTAAAAAAGGAAATTTAACTACTTTTGTGATAACTATGATTAAACATCCATCTATTAGAGTTAGAGTGCAATGACATAAACATATGCCTCAAACTAAAGAAAAGAAACTACCAACAAGAAATGAAACATTATCAAGTAATATGAAGATTCATAATGTCTTTTTATATATTTGCTACAATTATCCCTTAGTAAATTGTAATTCCCCGCTTAGTTGCTCCTCAACTATCATTCTACTCGCAAAACAAGTTGTTTTGAGCACTTGTGTGACACCATCAAACTGGGGATCTTAAAGGATTTCCAAAAAACAAAAAATTGTCAATATAAACTCATTAAGGCATTAAAAAGACTTGCATTAACACCCTTATACATGAGTCTATTCAAGCAAAGTCTTTACATAAAAATCTGTGCAAATAAATCTCAGCATTTCCATCACAAAAATCTTACATGAGAATTCGGTTCAATGAATATCAAAAGTCATCACAAGATAATAAGATAGTGCAACTAATCAAATATGTTACATATCAGGTATTGCCTGTTACCTATCACCTAGCTTCCCTAGTATCGGAAAATACTAGAAATCCCTAGTCATGCCAATGCACAACGACCATGACCAGCATGGAGCAAATTCCATAACTCTCAATGATTATTTACTCTTAATCATTTCGGCCTGGGGAAGGAATAAACTAGTCCTTTTGAACATAAAACCTCATCCATTAGATGTAATCTCGCCATTTTGGACGTAAAATAGATTCGATAAATCTTTGATGTGACTAATCTAACAACCATAGAAACCTCAACTAATCATAGTTAATTCATAGTTTACAAAAACAAATTTATGATGCAATGAATTATGAATATGGCCATATGTGCAACCCTAAATAATCATACTAACATGTAAGGCATATTTTCATTAATCAAGATTATGCATACCAAGTCATGCATGTAACATGTATTTATTAAATTAACTTGAGACATGTGTATACCTAAGGAACCTTAATATGCATCATCAAGCTTTAGTCTACTACATGCAAAATAATTTCAAAATCATGAGGATGGATATGTAAAACATACACATAATCCATTCCTATGAGTGCCCATTGATCAAGTCCTCTAGACCAATCAATTGGCTCAAAATAAACAAAAACATAAAAAAAAACTCAGTTTTGTTATGTTGGCAATCAATCAGCCCAATTGGGCGATTGATCGGCAACGTTGTGTCGATCACAGAAGCTTAACCTATCGATTGATCATAATGGTTGAACAGTGACATAGGCAATCATAAATTGCCCCTTAAACCCTAGAACCCTAAACCAAGCCTTCGGCCACCCCAAATTGCCCCTTAAACCATTATTCTCATAACTCACTTCAAATGGGTCCAAAAGGCTAAGTAAAAGGCAAAAGTTTAGGTCTAAATCGGGTAATCGGGTATGGTACATGCAATACAATTTCAACGGGTCATATCTAATTCAACTGAACTCCGATTTGTGCACTCTTGGTGGAGTTTTGAAGCTCTTTCTATCTAGTTTATAACCACATTAGTCTTAACCCTAAATTTAACCTATTCAGAGAGTTATCTAACTAGTAATTCCAAATGTCAAACAACTTAAATTTCTACAAGTTAACCACAAATAAGAATTACCAGATCTTACGTGTAGCATTACTCAAATTCATATCAATAAAATTGCACGTGAATTCACTTATAAATGACAAAGAAAAATTGTTGAAAATGGCCATTAATTGAGATTAGGATTTTAATAAACATCTGTCATCACATAAGTATGTTGGTTGATTCAAGGAGGTTTAATATGATTCATGGTTGGAAACTCAAAAATGCTTACACGCATTATAGCATTTTATTGTCCTCATTCCTTCTTGAAAAACTTCAATGTAGAGGTGTGAAAGGGTTAGGCTAAGGCCGGCCCACACCTCCACCACCAAGCATGACACTATCCTCGGGCCCACTAACAAACTATTTTTAAAAAAATTGCCTCCATAAAGCCTTATAGAGGCCCATAATGCCTAATAGGCATGCCTTGAGGCCTTCGATCGGGCTTCGAATCAGGCCTTGACCAAGCCCTATTCAAGCCTGGGTGGCTGGGCCTAGACTTGATAAGGTCCATGGGCCTCAAATAAGGCCCGTCTTGGTGTGGACCCTATATGGGGCTGGGCCGGGACCCCATATAGGGCCGGCCAGGCCCACACTATCGTGAACAGGCCAGGCTCAAGCTTGGCCGGCTATTGATTTGTGATAAAACCCCTTCTTTCATAAACAAGTGATATGCTTATTCTATCCTGAATGGGATTGGGAAGTAAATTGTGTAAATGATTTAAAAGGCGGAGAGAGACCAAGAAGTACTAGTTAGTGTAGAGAGAGAGAAATATGTATTTGAAATTTGTTCATAAATAAATCACTCACGACCTAGGTGATCCTTTTATAAGTGCATATTCATCCTCATTTTTATATACTTAAATGTGACTAATGCCCACTTTCTCATTTGAACAACCACATATTTTAGATAATTCCCCGAAGGAAACTTTTCCATCTTGTTAAAAAACTCTCAATTTAGAACCCACTTATATATCACCATTGTGTTTTAATATAATGGGCCCTATAAATCAATGGTGGTGATATATACAATAAAACTTAGGGTAAATAGTAGTTATACCCCTGGAGTTATAATTAAAATGCAGATATACACACTCTACATAACCCCTAGTCCTATGCATTCTTTACAAATTACTTTTTTTCCTTTTTATTTGACTATAGACCGCACTTTCACCCACCTTCGCAAGACACTTCCCATTCATTCCTACCTTTGGTCTTTCCTTACACAAGCCTCTTTAGATGTTATGGGTTGTACCAAGCTCATAGATGAGGTAATGGTGAGCCATTTTTTGCATAACCAAAAGACATATTTAACATAACCAGGACAAAAACCAGAGACTCTGAAGCACTTGTAACATCCCACTCTGAGTAGTTAATGTTATTTTACCAAAAACAAGGATTGTTCTTGTAGTTGCAACTGAAGAGAAGGTGTCCATTATTCAGTTAAGGAGGATTAGTCCTACTAAGGTTGTAAAGATAGGGCTTACAATCAAATAACAAAGAAGTAGAGATAAGATGGATAAAATAGAATTTGTAAAGAAAAATGACACCAGGGAGATATATAGGTGTTCATAGTCAAGGGGGTATATGTGCATTTTTATCATAATCCAAGGTTTGTAAGTGTTATTTAGCATACGTTTTAATATAATTTTTTTTAAAAATAACATTACTTTTACTTAAATTTATTACCTATTCTATTGTATATTAATAGCTACATTTAAAAATATAGTAATTTTTATTTAATAGTAAAACCTACATATAAAGATAAGAGAAAATAAACTTAAGATATTTTTTTAAGTACTCATTCACTTAATCTGAACAAAATAAAGTTATTAATATAAAATAAATTTTTTGTCAAATAGAGTTATCAATTTGTTACATTTAAAGCATAAATATAATACTAGTTAATTAATTAAATTACATAAAAGCCATATTTATGGGATCCGTGCTTTTGTCTACAAATCCATGATGGTGATGCATATAGTGAATTTTAACATGAAATTTTTTAAGGAGAACTGACATTACTCTAACTTAAACTAAATATAATACTAGCTAATTAGTTAAATAACTTAAAACAATTCTATTTATTAAGAGAGAAGTACATATTTGTTTCCATTTTGGGAAGGAAAACTTTTTATTTTTGCTGGGGAGAAGAACGCATCTCGTTAATCTCGTGAGAAAATGAGGGGGCCCCACAAAAAAACAAAGAAAAGGTAAGGCGGGCTGGCCGTTACCTTATCCGCAAGCCGACCAAAAATATCATTGCCACAACCGCCCAGCCCCAACTATTTTCCCGTTTGTGGCAGTTCTGTAATTTTATTCTAATGCATGGGCACTTTTTTGGTTCATTTTCACTACAACAGCGCTGGAATTGTGAGTCTGCGACTAAGCTCGGAAATACAATTTCTGCATATTAGTGTGGCTGGAAAATGGATTCTTGACTTGGCTTTTCCATGGGCGATAGAGCCATTTCAGCCAGCATGGAAACGACAAGAAAGAACATTGCAGAGATTGTACGTAGTTGGGGAGAGCCAGTTTTCTCATTGTAAAGAAACAGTTATCCAAGACAGTTTCAGTGGTTTCTCTCATCTTTGGGGACATGGAAATGGAAGGTAAAAGCACTGCTGATTTGATTGATATGTCTCAGAAGCTAGAATTATCTATAAAGGAAACTTATGGAGAAGTCCAGTTATCTTGGCTCCTCTCCACCTTGTAAAAGAAATGACACAAGTGAAAGTGAAAGGAAGAAAGGGTAGACCGTTTGAATTAATAGGGTGGTGACCAGCACTCATACATATTTGGAAAAACCTAGTGACACTAAGGTAGTGTACCTTGAATTTTTAGTCTTCCCGCTTGCATCCTCTTCTTGGATATCCTCCACTTTACACGTGATCGACAGCATATATCCTAGTGCACAAGTTTGTGACATTGACTTGTGTTAATATATGTACAGTCGATCTTGATTATCAACCAAAAATTAGTCTGTTCCTTAGAACACTACATTACGTAGTAAGATAGTATTTAGGAAGGTAGATGCATGCATTCTAAGTAACATAGTGAATGCTATGTTAATTAGTAGTGTGGTGACGTATTTGTGACCATCAGATCTTGATGATAATGGTCATTGTCCTCTACCGCAATGCAAATTAAGTGTCCTCTACATATATATTTACAAAAACAAGATAATTACATGCCTAATCCGTCTCCTTAAGTAATGCGTTTTTTATAACACAGAACTGCGAAACACTAAACAACAATGTTGGACATGTCTGTTGACGTTATTGCCCAAATGGTTTCAAACTCAAGTCTACATTCATTGTACCACCAAAGGAAAATAGTATATTTAGTGGGATCTCACATGCCACCCTTTTGTGCCACAGTTACGTATTCGATGACGCCTCACAACTAATGCAGACTTGCATGATATAAACAATTGCACATAAAGAGAGGTTATTATATGCCAAGTGATGTGTGATTAAGATTCCAGCATTCATCTTGCATTGGATTAATCCAGTATTAAACCTCTTTTTGCTTTATATATGTTGTGGTTTTTTCTTTGGACATGGTCATGCACCCCACCCACCCACCCCCCACACACTCTGTAACCTTGGCAAGTTCTGCTAGGTTGGCTTGTCCTATTGCTTAATTATCTAATGCCTCCCTATATATAGAAGACAAAGGAAGATCTTCGGTTTTGCATTACATTGCTTGAGATTTTGTTGTCACGCAACACAATAGATTTGATGTGGCAGTGCTTCGTTGCTTTCTGCTACCAATGTTGAAGAATTATACAAATATTCTGCTGTTCATCATGGAGACAAAGCTGAAAAAAGTAGTACCGATCTCATGTTTCTAATTGGTTCAGTGACCACAGTCACAGATCCTCATAAAGTAATTGGAAATTTTTTTCAAAATGTTTACTGATAACAATATTTAAGAGGCACGATCCACATCCTTTTCCTATCTAACAGTCATTTTATTCATTTGGGTTGAAGAACTTTTTAGTGATGTGCCAATAAGTACACATTTGTATTGGCCACTGAAGCTTTCTTGTGTGGTACCACTGATTGATAAGTTGTGGCTACAATAATTAAGAAAGTTGTTTACGCATCTTTCCTTTCTAAGAAAAAACAATTTGGTCTCCCTTTCACTCCATAATTGTCCTACTGTGAAGACAGCAAGAAAGTAGTTAGTCCTTCACTATGCTGTCCTTTTGCTCAAGAAATCGTTGTTTATGTTCTGATTGATAGCCGTTGAATGTGGTAAACTGCATCTTATTTATTCAGTTCATCGCAATTACTATCTTTTAACGATTATTGGCTTACAAAAGAAACCAAAAGTCTGCTGAAAGTGGCTTAACAGATTTGTAAAGGGCCAAGTACTCGTCGGGGTGTCACTTCGGAGAAGACAAATGAACTCAGTGGGTATCATCAATCATGTCTTCGCCACCTCCCTCCCAAGTGAGCTGCAACTTGCACTTTCATGAGAGGCTAGGATGTCACTCATTTGAGGCAGGAATCACCAATTCATGAATCACAGGATAGCAACCAGGAAATTCTAGGGTTCGTGAAATCGGACCACCAGACACAAACAAGTACACAGTACCCCCGCAAGGGTAGTGTACTCTTTGTTTAACGAAGCTCGTTCAACTAAGCTATATTTCTTTTCTTATAATGGAAAATGATATGATGGACTTGCAATTGTCGCAAAGAAGCGAAGGCAGAAAGAAAAATCCTCACGTAACCTTATTGTTCCTACGGTCATTTCCTTTTTTCTGCTGCAATCAAATCAAGCCCGTTGATTGGGCACTCCCACTAGAATGGGTGGCAGTACACACCCAACTGACGTGAATAAGCAGGCTTGATTTGATGGGAGTGCACACCCCAACTGATCTGAATTATCGTTTTGCCGCCAAACCCCTCAAGCACCTATAGTTACGGGTAGTAACGAGCGAAGCATAATATTAAATTTTAGAATGAATTTTTAAAAAAATGCGGCTATCCTAAAATTTTACGCACCTTAAAGAAAATATAAAATTTACTTCTATACATTCTACTCTTACCATAAAAATATTTTTTACTCAGAATACACCCCCATCCCCCCACCTTCTCCCTCCTGTCGCATCCCGTCCCGGCCCTCTCCTCCTGTTACATCCCGTCCCGGCCCTCTCCACCCGCCGCCTCCCCTAAATTCCCGTCCCCTCTTCTCCCTTCCATTCCCGTCATTTCATCCCCTCTCGTTCCCTCTTCTCCCGTTGCATCCCTTCCACTCACTGTCCCATCTTCACCATGAAAAGATTAAAATAAGGATATTAACAAAATACCGAAAACGAAAACAACCCCAAAACATAAAAATATAGAGGAATCTGATTTAAGCATGTGGCGACGTCCAGAAGATTTTCGAGAGTATTGAAACTTCTGGAGGAGTTCTGGTAGGGAGTAGTCACCACCAAATTACGAAGCAGTGGACGGGGACGTGTAGTCCCCCGTATGTATACATTTTCTGTGGCAGGGGGTACCCCGCCAGACAACAACCAGAAGATTTTCAAAAGTGTTGTAACCTTTTGGAATAGTTCTGGCGGGGAGTAGTCACCGCCATATGAGGAATAACTGGTAGGAGACGTTTAGTCCCCATATGAATCCTTCAAACCATACGGGGGGGTACCACCCGCTAGGAAAGCTCCAGAAGATTAAAATTTACTGGATGGGTGCTTGCAGGGAGAGGTCACTGCCAATGTTTCAAGAAGTTGACGGGGATATTTAGTCCCCGTATAAATTATTTTGGTGTGGCGCGGGGTACCTCCCATCACGTACATGAAGGCTTCAACGTGAAAAAGTTCAGGTAGCCATGACGTACTTTGGTTCCAAATTATGATTGTTAAAGGCCCATAAATTTAATAAAGATGATTTTCTAAGTAGCCAAATGAATGATTTTTTTGAATAGGATGGGAAGCAACGAAATTTTTAATGCATGGAGAAAGCTATGTAATCAGCAATGTGGGAGAGAGATGAAACTTCTGTAATCAACGAGGTCTTTATGCATGGAGAAGATGATGATGGAAGGGACGAACAGGGGAGAGAGAAAGATGGGAGGGACGTTACTAGAACTCCGGTGCTCACAACCTACTTGTCGTCGCCCAGCAAAACCTTCATGCATTTTTATTTGGGGGGCGAACAGGGAAGGGACGAACAGGGGGAGGAGGAAGATGGGGTGCCTCATACGAGTGAGAATTGGGGGGTACTAAGTAATAAAAAAATAGCCCACATTTTTCTTATTTGGGGGGCCCTGAGTAAATAGTGGGGGCGGGGGGGGGGGGGGGAATAGCCGCGTTCTTTTAAAAAATTTATGCATGAGTCATTGATGTCATCACCGACGTCGGGTAGGTGAGCGTGTTGATGAGTAAATAATTGTATTTCAGCAAAAAAAGACCGATGCATTTCTTGGTTTCATTAGTACAGTCAATGATGTGTGGTGCATGAGATGGTTTTGTCAATGAAGATAAAAACTATATTAAATAGATGCCCTAAGATCTTTATCTCTTCAAAATAGTCAAGAAAGAGAGACGTAGTATACATAAAAAAACTAGAGAACAGGGGAGAAAAGGTCAAATTTTGAGAACTTAGTGTGTAACATACAAAGAAGAAAAATTGGATTGCTAATCTTTAACCACTTGTATCCTTTAGTTTTATAAAAGAGCATAATTTATGATTATGAGTTACTTTTAGTATTTGAATCATGATTTTGCATATGAATATGTTATATGGAATGATGTTATGTAACAATGGATTGCATCATGATTTTTTAGGTTGTTATATATTAATTGAGTTTTAAATGTATTTGAAATTGAAGTTTGATGCTTACAAGAGTTTTGTTTGAATCTTCTTTCAAAATGACATGACTAAAACACTACAATTAGAACTTTTAATTTTTTTGCTCTTATCACTGACACATTCATGACACATCAATGATGGTGTAGATAGTTAAGAGAAGATGAATAGTTACCGGCATTGATACATAGAGGTGCTTCAGTGTTATATTAGGCATTGGGAGTTAAACCAACACATTAATGACAATGTAGGCAAACCTAACTTATCGTAATCTACTACTGTTGACAAGGATCAACGTGTTGATGGAGTGTCTCGATAGGAAGTATTTTCTATGCTCCTTACTGACAATGCTCCTAGCGTAAAGAATGCATGGGAGTTTTTCATCTATAAGATCGACGGCTCACATGCTTGGTACATTAGCGCCAGTGGTACCGAAGCTAATACAATGAGATCTTATCACAATCTACTCACTATTGGTAGAGACCAACATGTCAATAAATTGTGCCAATGTCATCAACACTTACACCGATGTGTTAATGGGTCAACTGATGACACTTTGGTTCATGTTTCTAAAGTAAAGTTTTACCAATGTATTTTCTACTAATGAGGAATATTTTGGTATAACTTACTTATATAATGAATACAAGTAAATATTGAGACACAAGTGTGTGAGGTTAACGAGCTAGGTTTGGGCATACCAAAAAGTGTAGAGACATTAACTCATTGTCTATGACATTTATGGACATGATTTTTTGTCGTTGTTGCCAAGGACAAGGTCATATTATTACCAAATTAGTAGCTAAGATAGTTCTAGTTAGTTTTTGTTTTAATTTTACTTTACTTTCGAGGTTTATTCTTAGTTTATTTATTTACTTTTATTTTCTTCTTGCAAATTGAGTTAAATATCATGTTCTTTACTCTTGTGGCCACAAGGCGACACCGGCAAGGAATGTTCTTTCCTTCGATTTGTGGGATCTTTCTTCTCTCTTTCATTTTTACTTCTTTTATCTCTAGTTAGCTTTTGCTTGCTCTCTTTGTCACACTTGAGGTTTTTTCATACATTTACTTTAAAATTTTATTTCGAAATATGGATGTAAATCAAAGGAAACAACGAAATTCAAAACATATGAAAATGATTTTTTATAAATTAATCTATCTTACAACAAAACCAACATTCTCAGGCGTAACCCAAATGAAAACATAAAAGTGAAACCTGCCATAACCATGGTCTTTAAAAACAAATACATTTTAAGCATCTCTGAGTGTAAGTTCTTCAACAGTCTGAGTTCTAAATCATACATTTATGTACATGTCCAGAAGAAAATACCCTCACCTTACTCAATACATGAGATAGTGCCACAAAAACAACATAGCCTCACTACGAGTCCACCGTACTCAGAGTCAAAGAAGAACGTCCACCACGGGGAACAGAGTTCATCAAAAAAGCTCTCGGTCGACCTACAAAAGCTTCTGGACTAAGGGGTTAAAAAATTAGGAAAATGAGTATTTTTACACCCAGTAAAAGAAAGAAATCAATGAACTTCATAAATTCATACATAAATGCATTTACATAACTACATATGAAGCAAGAAATACATGCAACATCAACAAGTGTCTCACACACATCCATTGCACTAGTTGAACTTGCACTTGCTCTTATAGCATGCTCTTACACTTACACTTTGAATCAGAGTCTTACCAACTTACTCATACAATTTTATGCTTACCCATAAAACTTACACATACTTGTACGACCTTATTCGTACAATCTTACCTGTACAACCTTACTTGTACAGTCTAACTCTTACCCAGAAGTTTACTCTTACCGTCATCCTTATAAGCTGACACTTACTCTGAATCTTACACATTCCACTTACTCAAAATCTGATAAATAGGGTAACTATGACCAATTGATCGGCTAAAGAGGGTAATCGATTGGCTAAAAGGCCAATTACCTAGTTTAAGCCAATTTTGAGTCGTTTTCAACTAAAACTCTTCTACTGACTCTTGGGTCTATATAAATACCTACGCGGTTCAAAATTAGAGGATTCCAACGTATTTTCTGTAAGGACCCTCATCTTTAAACCGGTTTTGATTTTTATTTAATTATGGGTTATCGTGCAATTTACGTGTTTTCTGATCTTATTCGATGATTTTGTAAATAAATAGAGTTTGTGATGGTTTTAACCAAAATTAACTTCAATATTAGTGGTTTTAAGTGATTTTAAACCAAATGTGAATTTTTGAAATTTTTTTGGATTTTTCACTATTTTCCCAAAAATTAGGGTTTTGGCGGGACCCCTGTGGGCCCCACGGTCGAAAATTTTATTTTTATGTCAAATGAACCTAGACATATACTTAAGGTCACACAAAAATTTTCAGAATTTTATTAGGCTTAATTCGTGCTTAAATTTATAAAATAAACACTTTTAGCCTACTTTTCATATGTACACCCCAAAACTTACCTATGCCTACCCCAACCCTTACTATAAAAGGGCAAACCAGAGCCATTTCCATTTTTGGGAATAGGCTAAGGAAGGAGGTCTGGCCTAATCCCCACTTAGGCCCGAATTAGAAGCCGATTAAGGTAAGCTTGCTCTAATTAAGCACTAATCCATGGCTTTTCTCTTAATTTCTTCTAAATCTACCATTTTCCCCTTGATTCAATTCGTTTTTGACCATCAAAAGCTACTGATTTGCGTTTTACTACAAACCCTAACATTCAAAATTCGATTTTTACTACCAACAAGCCCTAGATCTAAGATTTAATTAGGGATTTCTTAAGTAAATCGATTTCCATTGGTGTTTAATTCAAACTCATTGTATTTTCAAGGATTTCAAGAAGGGTGACTCTTCAATCCGAGCTTAATCAAGTGCTGAGGTAATGGGTCTTCGAAATCTCTGTTTATCCATGGTAAAACTCTTCATTTTTGGCTTATTCCGAAATGGTTTGCTTGATTTAGTGTGTTAATGGTAAGATTAGAAAATGAAATTATTTAATCCCGATTTCTTAGGGTTTTGCATTATTATGGTTTGGTTTGATATTCTGGAAGTCAAGGAGGACTTTTGATGATGATTAGGGTGCTAGATGTGGATTTGAAGTGTTATCTATGGTGTCTCGGTTTGATTTTGCGAAAGGAAGAAGATGACTGTTCTGCCGTGTTGGCGATCAATCGGCCTTGCAGGGCGATCGATCGGCTGAACTGAAAATTTGAAAATTTTGCGTGTAACCGATCGAACGGCCTGAAGGGCGATCGATCGGCTACACAGGAAATTGTATGTTGTGTGTATGATGCCTATTTTGATGATTCCACTTTAGCTTGCCAATTTTATATGAATGTGGAGTGTTTTAAGCTATGTTAGGCTACTGGAAATGCATGCTATTGAGTTTATGGAGTTGAGATATATGCTTAGTGATGGTGGAATGACTTATGTTTTGTGGCATGATGTTGGAATCGTTATTTTGAAATTATGAATAGTTGTTTCCCTTTGGTTAAGCATATTTCAGTAGGACTACAATCATTGTTGGACAGATTTGTCATGATAAATTGTGATTAATGGTGTGTGAATGTTGGTGAATGCCATGACTCAATGATGAAATGAGTGATGTTATAGGTGTTTAGCCTTTGTGGTTGAGTTTTGAATTTAACTATGATTTCAACGATTCTTCTACTATGATTTCATGGAATTCATGTTTAGGTAGAAATTCACATGTGTAGTGTGGTGGTGAGTTGATTTTCAAGCATGTTAATGTGCATCATGTGAAAGGCTTCTACTAGTTACACACACACACATGTGGGGGTTAAATGATGATGTTGAAGCTTAATATCGTGATTATGAATGATGCATTAGGGGCTGGTGAGAGCACTTATCATGATTAGGGTTCATGTATGCTTTGCCCATGCATGTACCATGTTGCACGCATCATGAAAATGGATTTCCAATTGAGGCTTCATCGTGATTAATCGAATTTGACCGATTGGATGCAATGTGATGGAATTGCGTGCCGGGTTTATCGGTCGTGGATTAATCGCAAGTTGATTGGTCCGAAAGGATATATTTTGATTTGAAGTTCCTGTGTGGAACGATTTGAAGTTCCTGTGTGGAACGATTTGGAGTTCCTGTGTGGAACGAGTGCACTCCCCGGGTTGAGTCTTGTTTAATGGAATGATGAGGGGATGAGTTGTGTACTTGTCTTGCGGATATGTGAGAATATCATTATGTGTGTCATCTGGACCCTGAAAATCCAGTGTGGTATGCCGTGTGCACCCCGCTACCACGTGTTCTAGGGTTCTCTGTGTGAGAACTCGGGCTCTTCCCTCCGCAGGAGATGTCCCTGGGCGAACACCCCTGCTCTTGATTCTCTGTGTGAGAATGGGACATCCTTGGCCAGGATCGTCCAGGGCGAGCAGTATTAGGGATTGACAACCCCGATCTTTCTTGAATTCTTGTGTAGAATTTTGTACCATGACACGCCTTCGTGGCCTTGTCTATGCTCCCGTCTGTGTGACGTCAATGTGTGATTACTCCTTGATGGAGGTTGATTGTGATAACATTATGCATGTGGGAATATGTATGTTAGAGATACATCCATGCATGTTGATGTTGATGTTATGCATGTGGAATATGTATGTTAGAGATACATCCATGCATGTTGATGTTGATGTTATGCATGTGGAATATGTATGTTAGAGATACATCCATGCATGTTGATTTTGATGTTATGCATGTGGAATATGTATGTTAGAGATACATCCATGCATGCTGATTTTGATGTTATGCATGTGGAATATGTATGTTAGAGATACGTCCATGCAGGATTGGTTATGATGTGAATGCATGTGGGAATATGTATGCTAGAGATACATCCATGCAGGTTGAATTATGCATTTTTATGCAGTGTTAAGTGATATGAATGTGTGATCAAAAAGTGATGCACCATGTAAATCTTTGATCTGAAACGACCTCATTTCTAAGCTATCGTATTTTCTACGTTGACAGTGATATTAAAACCATTGCTGAGTGTTAAAACTCACCCCTCTTTTGTGTTTTGATTTGGGGCTGCGTGGTGCGACACGCAGACGGACAGGATTGCCTTTTTGAGGAAAGGTCAGAGGTAGCTTGGGTGTGATGATGGAGATCGTTGCGTGACTTTCCTTCATTTTGTTTCATGTTTTATGTTAGAACCTATGTGTAGGGTTCTTTGTTGTGGATTTATGTCACATGTTACAGTTATGTTTGCTTATGACTTATTTTGAGCCGGTGTGGGCTTTACTTAACTAAGTTTGTGGGTTTGAGATAGTTGTTTACTTTGTGTTAAGCAACACCTTTTCTCCCTTTTTATTTACTCTTGCTCAAAGGATTGTGCGCACTCCGTGTTGCTGTTAATCGCCCGTGGTTAGGGATTAAGTCTTCCGCTAGAATCGTTTCTCAATTTCACTTCGTCGCCCCCGCGCGCTTGACCGGCCCTTGGACCGGGTTCGGCTCGGGTTGGGCATCGCCGGGGCGTGACATTTTCTAAGCACCAAAAGAGAAGAGAAGGTGGAGAAGCATTCACTACAACAAATTTGGGTATTAGCGACGCTTATATAAGCGTCACAATACTATGCGTCGCTAAAAACTTATAATAACGACATATAAAACACCGTTGTAATAAAAAAATAATATTAGTGACGCATAGTAATAAGCGTCGCTAAGGTTATTTATTAGCGACACTAATTACAAACTTCGCTAATACTTAGGCTTTTAATGACGCTTTAATTTATGCTTCGTTAATACTTACATTATTAGCGATGCTTTTATAAGCGTCACTAAAAGATATATATTTTAATTTTTTTTAAAAAAAATTTAAAACTATTAACGACGCAATTGTGCAAACGTCGCTACTTAGTTTACCAATAGTGACTTTTGTAAATAAACGTCACTAATAATTTTATTTTGATTTTTTTAAAAAAATTATTAATTTTTTATTTTTAAAATAAAAAAATAAATTAAAATAAAACACTAATAGCGGCGTATACCTATATACGTTGCTATTAGTATATGTATTAGCGATGTATACCGATATACGTCACTAATACGTGTACTAATAGCGACATATATCTATACGTCACTATTAGTAGTTTAATTTAATTTAATTTTTTTATTTTAAAAATTAATTTAAAAGAATAAAAAATTTCAAAAAATTGAAATTATACGAGAGAAAGAGGAGAAAGGGAAGAGAGAGATGAGAGGATAGGGGATGGAAGAGAGAGGAGAGGGGATGGAAGAGAGAGAGAGGAGAGGGGATGGAAGGGAGAGAGAGAGAGAGGAGAGGGGAGGGAAGAGAGAGAGAGAGAGAGAGAGGAGAGAGGGAGGAGAGAGAGTGAGAGAGGGGAGGGAAGCGATAGGGAGACAAGAGGGGATGGAAGAGAGAGAGAGAGGAGGGAGAGAGGGAGGAGAGAGAGAGAGGGGAGAGAGAGTGAGATGATAGGGAAGAGAGAGGGGAGGGGAGGAAAGAGAGAGAGGAGAGGAGAGAGAGGGAAGAGAGAGAGGAGGGAAAGAGAGAGGCAGGAGAGAGAGAGGGAGGAGAGAGGGAGGAGAGAGAGAGGGAGGAGAGAGAGGGAGGAGAGAGAGAAGGGAGAGAGAGTGAGACGATAGGGAAGAGAGAGGAGAGGGGAGGAAAGAGAGAGAGGAGAGGAGAGAGAGTGGGAAGAGAGAGAGAGGAGAGGGGAGGGAAGCGAGAGAGAGATGATAAGGGAGGGAAAGCGGAATTGTATTTTAATTTTTTATTAATTTTTTTAAAATTTTTAAATAAAAAATTAAATTTAATTAAAACACTAATAGCGACGTATATAGATATACGTCGCTATTAGTATATGTATTAGCGACGTATATAGCTATATGTCGCTAATATGTGTAGTAATAGCGACGTATATGTGTATACGTCGCTATTAGTGTTTTAATTAAATTTAATTTTTTTATTTTAAAAATTAATTTAAAAGAATAAAAAAATTAAAAAAATTGAAATTATAGGAGAGAAAGAGGAGAGAGGGAGGAGAGAGAGAGAGGGGAGAGAGAGTGAGACGATAGGGAAGAGAGAGGGGAGGGGAGGAAAGAGAGAGGGAGGAGAGAGTGAGGGAGGAGAGAGAGAGGAGAGAGAGATGGAGGATAAGGGAGGGAATGCGGAATTGTATTTTAATTTTTTATTAATTTTTTTAAATTTTTAAATAAAAAATTTAATTTAATTAAAACACTAATAGTGACGTATATAGATATACGTCGCTATTAGTATATGTATTAGCGACGTATACAGCTATACGTCGCTAATATGTGTAGTAATAGCGACGTATATGTGTATACGTCGCTATTGGCATTTTAATTAAATTAAATTTTTTTATTTTAAAAATTAATTTAAAAGAATAAAAAAGTTAAAAAAATTGAAATTATAGGAGAGAAAGAGGAGAGAGGGAAGAGAGAGAGAGAGGAGAGAGGGAAGAGAGAGAGGGGAGAGAGAGTGAGACGATAGGGAAGAGAGAGGGGAGGGGAGGAAAGAGAGAGAGGAGAGGAGAGAGAGGGAAGAGAGAGAGGAGGGAAAGAGAGAGGGAGGAGAGAGAGAGAGAGGAGGGAGAGAGGGAGGAGAGAGAGGAGGGGAGAGAGAGTGAGACGATAGGGAAGAGAGAGGAGAGGGGAGGAAAGAGAGAGAGGGGAGGGGAGGAAAGAGAGAGAGGGGAGGGGAGGAAAGAGAGAGAGGAGAGAAAGAGGAGAGAGGGAAGAGAGAGAGAGAGGGAGGAGAGAGAGAGGGAGGAGAGAGAGAGGGAGGAGAGAGAGGAGGGAGAAGGGAGGAGAGAGAGAGAGAGAGAGAGACTGAGACGATAGGGAAGAGAGAGGAGAGGGGAGGAAAGAGAGAGAGGAGAGGAGAGAGAGTGGGAAGAGAGAGAGGAGGGAGAGAGGGAGGAGAGAGAGGAGGGAGAGAGGGAGAGGAGAGGAGAGAGAAACAAAAATATATAAAAAAAGCTCTTTTAGCAACGCTCGTCACAAGCGTCGTTAGTAGGCATTAGTAGCGACGTATGGATTAATATGTCGCTATTGTATGCATACCAGTGATGCTCAAGGTGAGCGTCGCTAAAATGTGTTAAATTAAAAAAAATCGTAGCGGTATAAGTATTGGTATTTAGCGACGTTGTAAAGAGCGTCGCTAATAGTGATCATTAGCGACGTGGAAGACATCGCAACTGAATCATAGCGCGGGCAAAGCCCGCGCCTTACATATAGCCCCGCCGTGCTGCCCAGTTCTTCGCCGCCCTGCAGCCTGGCCGCCCCTCTTCCGGCCGCCCTGCCGTCAGGCTCCGCCTCGCTGCCCAGCACTTCGCCGCCCTGCAGCCTCGCCGCCCCCCTTCCGCTGCCATCCGGAATCCGGCTCCCCCTCCTTCCATCTAGCACCCGGCTCGCCCTCTCTGTCCACCGTCAACCAGTCCTTCCCTCCGCCCCCTACCTCCGTCAGCCGCCAACCAGTCCCCTCCCTCCTCCCTCCTCCCCCGGCCTCCGGCCTCCGTCCGCCGCCACCACCCAGTCCCCCTCCCTCCTCCCCTGCTGCTCCCCTCCTCCTCCCCTGCTGCTCGGTCACCCCTCCCTCCCCACCGCTCAGTCCCTCCCTCCGCCACGGCCTCTCGTCCGCCGCCGCCGCCCAGTCCCCCTCCCTCCCTTGCTGCTCCCTCCTCCTCCCCTGCTGCTCGGTCGCCCCTCCCTCCCCCACCTGGCCCCTCTCCCCCACCGCTCGGTCCCTCCCTCCGCCCCGGCCTCCGTACGCCACCGTCGCCCGGTCCCCCTCCCTCCTCCCCCGCTGCTCCCCTCCTCCTCTGCTACTCAGTTGCCCCTCCCTCCCCCACCCGGCCCCTCTCCCCCACCGCTCGGTCCCCCCTCCGCCCCGGCCTCCGTCCGCCGCGCCGCCGCCCAGTCCCCCACCATCCCCCCTCCACCCCCGATGCCCCTCGGCTCGCCGCCCCTCCCTCCCCACGTTGCCCCTCTCCCCCAGCTCAATCCCCCCCTCCTCCCCGCCGGCGACTTTATGCTGCCGGCGGGTTTTTTATTACTTTATTAAGTCACTAGCGACGCTTATCAAAGCATCGCTAATGCTTTTTTATTTTTATTTTTGATTTTTTTTTATTTTTATTTCATATTAGCGACGTTTTATAAGCGTCGCTAATTATTTTTTGTTTTTGTTTTTTTATTTGTTATTTCATGTTAGTGACGCTAAAAAAGCGTCGCGAATGGTTTTTATTTTTATTTTTTTGCACATTAGAGACATTATTTAAGCGTCGCAAATGGTTTTTATTTTTTTATTTTTATTTTATATTAGCGACGCTTACAAAGCGTCGCTAATAGAAAAATAAATTTCTTATTTTGTTGTTTTAGAAATTTATTTTTATTATTTTGTTATTATTTTTAAATTTTTTTATCATTAGCGACGTATATTAAGCGTCGGTAATACATAACTAGTAGCGACGCTTATTGGTAAGCGTCGCTAATAGTAACCTATTAGCGACGCTTAGTATACGTCGCTAATAATTATATTTTAGTGACGCTTAAGGTAAGCGTCGATAATAAGCAGTAGCGACGGGACTTTTAACAACGTATTTTGCGTTATTTTTAGGTACTATTAGCGACGCTTATATGTGTCGCTAATACTGCAATTTGTTGTAGTGATTCAAGAACTTCATTGAAGATTCAAGAGCATCTTCAACCATGCAAGACAAGATTTCTCTTGCTTGGGAGTTGATGAAGGTATAGATGAGTTTAAATTCCTTTTTCTTTTGATTTAGATCTCAATTATGAAGTATGACCATTAGAGATTTATGATTCTATTGGTGGATTCAATTTTCTAAGTTATTGTCATCATGTCGCTCTTTTATTTGGTTTAAGTTGGTTTCATAAATTACTTCCTTTGTTAATTTAAGTTTGAGTTATTTTAGTTTTCAATTATTAATACATTATCCTCTTAGATTTGATAATAATTTAATTCATCCCTGAGGTTCGACAACCATTACTATTCATCCTAGTATAATTGCCTTGTAGACTTTTAAAATGATTTAATTATAAACAATCAGCTTAATGTTGGTCTAAGCTCCAAAAGTGGGTCTTTTTAGCCACGCAGAGGAGATCTATGATATAAAAAATGATCATGAGTTTCTTACTCTCAAAGCTTGGGATTTTATTGTCTGTAGATCCTCTCCCTAAGTATTGGGAATTGGTTCAAATGAGTTATAACTTTAAAAGAAGCATAATGCCAGTGCAATGCAACAAAGAAATTTTCAATAAATATGAAAAAGTGAGAATCTCAACAATTTGGGTCTATGAGCCCCTGTGAACCGTAACTTTCATGGTATAAAGGGAGCGGGCTATCCTTTAGCAAAAGTATGCAACTTCTTTTAGGGGAGAGAGTTTGTTATATAGGTAAGAATGGGAGATCCGTCTCCCACTCACCCTCTAACCAAAACCAGTGTTTTTGGATAGAACTGACCAAGTCCTAGGGCTGCACAAAAACTCCAACCTGACCCAAAATTGACAGGGTTTGAGTCAGTTAGGGTACTTTCTTGGGGTAGCTAGGGTTAAAAAAAACCCGCATAATTTTTGGGTCAGGTCAGGTTTAGTAAAAAAACTCAAAACCCGACCCAACCCAACCTGACTTTTTATAACCATACCTAAACCCTAATACCCATCCCCATCTCATTCCATCGTTACAGCCTCCCCATCAGTGGCCTCCCCCTTCCGGCCTTTGTCTTCCTCCCCGTTTGGCCTCTACCTTCCTCCTCGTCCACGCCTCCCTGTCCTAGCTGACACGCCCCATTTCCCCATTCGACCACCCTCCTCCCCGTCCTCAGTCTCCCTCCCCTCTACTTCACTGGCATCTCCCTTTCCCTCCCTGTGCTGTAGCCCCCCTCCCCTCTCCTTTAGTTCCTCAATCCTCACCATCTAGACCCCTCCTTCACCATGATCAGCCAGCCTGAAGTGGAGACGACCAACCTCTGTGGCATATGGAGCAATGGAGGCGTGGACAGTCCTAATTCATTAGGTACGATACAAAGAAGTTTGTTTTTTTAATTTTTTATGTTTGATTTCTTTCTGCATTAAGGCTACTATGAATTTTTTTTTCTTTCTATACTGGATGTCTATTTTGCATAATTGCATAGTGTATGTATTATTTGATTACTCCTTATTTTTTTCCTTTTCTTGATTCTAATTCAATGTAATAAAATGTCTAGATTCTGATTCAATGAAATTGTTTTTTGTAATTTCACCGACAAGTTTTGTGTTGCCCATTTGTTGTTGTTGCAATGTCAAAATTTACTTACTGCTTGTGATTTTTATATTACTATCTATATGTTGTTTAGTAATAGTTTATCGTTGTTTAATTACTCCTTGTGTTTAGTATATGTAATATTCAATTACCTCTTTGTAGTTTATTGTTTTCATTATGTTAGCTTTGAAAAATGAAAGAAATAGTTTATATGATGTTTTCTTTTGATCCAATTTTATGCACTATTTATAGTGAAGATTTAGCATTGTGTCTATGATAACTAATTTGAAGGAATATGACTTCGCAAGATGGTGAAGACATTCAAGTACTTCCATTTTTAATTTACATCTTATATCAAATTACATATAATTAATTATAATGTATTTTTATTGGGTCAACCATAAATTTTATTAATGGGCACTTTGTTGTTTGCTTTTTAGTAATGAAAAGTAATGCATCTGTTGCCAATACACCCGATGACACTATGAACACGCCAACTATTTGTGACAATGAGAATGGCAATCCCTTGGCTAGTAAGAAAAGGAAGTATCCATTGAAATTTGACATCTTGATGCATTTTACTAGGGACAAAAATACTTCAAGGAAAGGACATAGGGCTTCTTGTAACTATTGTAAGTCTTCTCTTAGTTGTCCATCTAATAATGGAACTAGCTCTTTAAAGAAGCATTCAGAGCACTATTGTATCCCTTTTAAGAGGAACAAGAGTCAACAATTGCTGGTCTTTGATACATCTAAAATAGGAGATGATGGTGAATTTAGAGCTGGTTTGATTCCATGGAAATTTGATCTTGAGTATGTGCGAAAGAAATTATCAGCTATGATTGTTAGAATAGAGCTTCTATTTAATATAGTTGATAAGGTTGCATTTTTTGTCACTCATCCGGCCTAGGTTCCAACCTAGGTTTAAGCCTATGTCTTGCAATAGGGTGAGTAAAGATGTGGTGGACATGTATAAGTAAGAAAAAAAGAACTCAAATTAATGATTGGAGCTTCACATAGAAGAGTTTGTTTAACTGTTGATATGTGGACTTCTAATTAGACTTTAGGTTATTCATCTCTAATTGGACATTTTATTGACCAAGATTGGAATTTGCATAAAAAGATTTTGACTTTCTGTGTTGTTCAAAGTCCACATACCAGAGAAATTATTACTAATGTCATTGAATTGTGTTTGATTGATTGGAAAGTGGACAAGTTGTGCACAATTACTTTGGATAATGCTTCTAATAATGAGTGTTGTTAGAAGTTTGATTGAGCTTTTTGGTCAAAAGGGCATATTATTAAGAAATGGATCATCTTTTCATGCAAGATGTGCATGTCATGTTTTAAATCTTATTGTACATGATGGTTTAGAAGAAATTAGCAAGTCAATTAGTGTATGTAAAATCCCTGATTTTTCTGTAATTTTTTTACATATTTCTACAATTTTCTGCAATGTTCTATAATTTTCTGCTCGTATTTTCGATAAAGAAACTTGACGCTTCGGCATATATGTATTTGTAATATTCGTGACCATAAGAGTTGGGAATAGTATTTAGTCGCAAGTCATAGGCCTCAACGCATCACAGAAATTTTTTGGCCCGAAAACAAGAGAGAAAAGGATGCAACTCGAATGAGAACATAAGAAAAAGAAAATATATATATAAAGTGGATCAGGCGCGCCTCAGCACATCTAACCCGTGGAATGAACAGTGAATTGGGCTTCACTATGTGAGGCCGGAATGGCTGCCGGTGCCAGCCGCCAGCTTTGGCGATGCCGCCACTGCCACCTCTTCCTCCCATTTCCCATTTCGGCCCAATGACCTTTTTCAAATTTTTGCCAGATCTCCCGCCACCTCTGCCTACATGGCCCCTAGCTCGTCCCCACAGCTTTGCCTCGGCTAGAGCAACCTCTAGCCATCGTCGTCTTGGCCTCCCTGCTCCTCTGTCGCCAGCGTTAGGTAAAAACCATTCTGCCCCTTCTTTTCCGTTTTTCTGTTTGTTGCGAGCTATGGTTGTGCCTCTAGTTGCCGACCACCGCCGATGGACCTCTGCCTTTCTTCCAGCCTGGTGACGGCAAGGCTATCGCCCTGGCCTGAACTACCATCTTCCTAACTCGTCATCCCTCTTTATGCCATTTTCCAATCTGGACAGATCTTTCTCCTTTTTTGTTGTTTTCTGTCTTTCTGTGGCTGTGAGTAGCTGGAGGTGCTTCGGCTCACCGTTGCCACTCCATCTCTGGATGACGACAACAAGGTGCTGATATCTGGCCTCCCTCGCCCCAATTGGTTCTGTTTTGCTTGATCAGCGGTCCTGTGCTAGAGAAAAATCTGCCCTTTTCTCTGGCGGCATCCATTCTCCGCCGTCGGATGTCAAACAACATCGCACTGACATCCACTTGACTTGCTGCAATCCGGTGACTGTCGAGTCCCGTATTCTCCCAAGTCTAGCTCCCGGCCATGTCTGACCATTCGTGGCTCGACGATGAGTGTCTGTCGCCCCAACTCGGCACACTATCACCCCAACTAAATCGGGTCTCTTCAATTCTCTGATTGGTTGTTCTACCGCGAGACATCGGCTAGCAAACAACTGTGGATGTAGGCTTGACCCAATATTGACTAGGGGCTGCCGCTCCAGGCCTCCTCTGTACATTTTTTGCACACACTAGACGCCCCTAAACTCTAGGCTACTTCTCTTACTGTTGCTGATGGGCCCCGCTCCAACCCAAGCCAATGTGTCCCGCCTAATGTTGTGTGGACTTGGGCCGAATGTCCAACCGACTTGGGCTTTGCCCTGGCCTAGTGACATCAAGGGCCAACAATTCTGGCCCGATTCCACCTCTGCACCCCCATTTTCTCTTACGCACGGCCTAGAACTTTTGGGGAAAGAGTCCCCAAATCACAATTCTTCTAAGGGGAAGTAACATTGTCAGCCATGGGCCTCGCGCCATCGAAGGCTTGACCGATATCGTGCCCATATCCTCCACTGTAAGCCATGTATGCACGGCCATCCCTACAATGATTTGGTTGTAAGTAGCGATTATAAATGTCACTGCCTTTGTCGGCCATCTACGCAGGGCCTTAGTGCCTCAACGTAGGTTTATGGAACAACTCCACCACTAGGCAATATGGCCGTTAAAGCCCTCCACTATCTCCCTTATGTTCGTGAGTACGCAACCAAGTCCTTCGCCATGTTGCGAGGCTTCGACAATGTAGAAATGTTGCCGCTGGATGTGGTCTGTGGTCCATTTTAACATTTTTTGGCCAACAAAGTGTTTTGACCATTGGCTGACCTCTTATCAGTCACCCCCATTATGTGGTCATTTTTGTCATTTCTAGTAGCACGACCTTATGTCTAGCCACCTTTGTGCGCCCAACCTTTGTTGGCCATATCAAGATTAATTCCAGCATCTCTGAAAAATCCTAAGGACAACAACTCTCTTAGTCCAATGCTTTTGGCCGCCGATTCCGCCCTCAATGCTGCCACAATCGTGTGCTCGCCATCAAATTCATGTGGATTACGAGGTAGGGGACCTTGAACTCGCAATTTTATGTAGTATGCTTTGATTGTGTAGTAGCATATTAAGAGTTTATAATTTAATATTTTGCATGATAAATGATGACTAAATAAGCGTGTTTTAGGTATGTGAATTGTGCGTATTTTATTGAAGACTAAGGGTATGGTAGTAAGTTACAAATTATGTGTATGTGATCAGAGCGTGTGATAGATCTTCATTGTGGGTTGGTGGTGTACGATCGATGAGCACGAGTATGTGTGTGATTGTATAACGGGCAAGGAAAGACGTAAGATTGAAAATCGAAGGTTGGATTTGATGAGATTGAAGGATTGGTTTGGTTTGAGTCGGGTAGTACGTTGGAGCAATGAGCAGAAGACCTAAGTGATGTAAGGATTTCAAAGATTCAAGGTTCTTAATGTCTTTAGGGGATTGTGAATTAATGAAAGTGGACAACATAATTGTACCCACATAATTTACGTAATATGAATTGTAACAGAAAAACAATAAGGAATTAGTAAGGGTTTGATGATGGGACTTAGGTCTAAGGGTTTTACTCGAGGAGCTCAAGAAGGACAGTTTAGTTTTTAGGCGAATGGTGTAAGATGTAAGACTGTAAGTATATGATGGTAAGAGTGTTAGTACGGAATTCGAGTTTGACAAGTAAGGTTATGAAGAAATATGTAAGACTGTAAGGGTAAGAGTGAGTTCAAAGTACGATTGGATGAGTTAAGTTGGAGTAGGTTATCCTTGTGGACTAAGGCTTCAGAACCGGCATGGTTCTAGCTTGGTTGACTGAAGAATGTAAGACGGAAGTAGCACCGAACATAATTATACATGCATAAGTTACTTAATGTGAACTTGAATTGTAAGTAACCCTAATTTGATAACGTTGTGAGTTTGAGATTGAGGGTTTCAATAGATTAAGTTCTGTTTTTGTGTCAGTCGATAAGTAATCAACTGAGCGTCCTTCCTGGTCTAGCCATGGTATTATCCTGCGGGATTTAGTCTTGGTGCTATATTTCGGCCCAGACATTTCATGCTTTGTTGAGAGTACTGTAAGTATCTGCCCTTCGTGGGCACTTTATGTATTTTTGCCTACAAATGATATTGTATGTTCCACCCAAGAGTGACATTGTAAGATTCTTGCCCAAGAGCGGCACCATATATTTTCCTCCCTTAGTTGGCATTGTATAGCCCTTATTGGCACTGTATGGCCCCAGAGAGTGGGCATTTGCGCGCTCAGGTAAGCAGTATCATGGACCTGCTCTTACCTATTTGATCATGTGCCCCATGAGCATAGGTGTACCTTGCATTCAGAAAAGTCTATGACATCTAGTTGCTTCCTAAATGTTAAGGTGACACCCTAGTGGCATTCCCTTCCTTTCCGATGCTGGAGCTTATTAATTGTAATGAGCTTCAGTTGTTGGTAGTATGTGTATGACAATAAGAGTAAGTTTTATACATAAGATTTTGAGTAAGCAGTATGTGTAAGATTCAGAGTAAGTATAAATGTGAGCTTCTAAGGAAGATGTAAGAGTACATTATGCGTAAGAGTAAGATTGTATAAGTAAGGTCATACAAGTAAGTTCGTACAAATAAAGTCGTATGAGTATGTGTATGTTGTAAGTGTAAGTGTCCAATTATACGAGTAAGTTAGTAAGAGTCTGATTCAGAGTGTAAGTGTAAGTCTAAGTGTAAGAGTATGCTAAAAGAGCAAGTGTAAGTTCAGGTAGTTTGATCATATGTGTGTAAGATACATTATTTTTGCTGCGTGCACTTCTTGCTTCATGTATGATTACTTGAATGCATCTATATATGAACTTATAAAGTTCATTAATTTATTTCCCCTACTAGGTATTTCCTACTGAGTATGAAAATACTCACCCTATTTTTTTAGCCCCTTCATTCGGAGACTTTTGCAAGTTGTTCAATAGCTTCTTGGTTTGGACTATTCCCTGTGGTGGATTATTTTTCCTCAACTTGGCGTGCAGTGAAATCGTAGAGAGGCTTTAGGGATTTTAGTGCCACGATCTCATGTATTATTTAAGGTGAGAGTTAAATGTATTATTTTTTGGACTTGTGTATATATGTTTGAATTAGAATTCAGACTGTTGGAGAACTTTTACTCAGAGATGCCTTGGAGGTTTTTTTTTTAAAGCTCATGGCCATGACAAGTTTTACTTTTATATTTTCGATTCTGGTCACGCCTGAGAATGTTGGTTTTGTCGTGTGATGAATTAATTTATGAAAATTATTTTCACATATTTTGAATTTTGTTGTTAAATTTGATTTGCATCCGTATTTTGAAATATAATTTTAGTAAGATTTTAAAGTAAATGTGTGGAAAAACCTTGGGCATGACAGTGTCGTTAGGGAAAGTATATGTTCGAGCTTGACAATCTCGAAAGAAACTTTTTGAATAATGTATTTTATTGGAGAGGATTTTGACTAAGAGAGGGTTGTCTTTGGATGTACCACAAGGTGGAATTCTACAAATCTTATCTTAGATTCAACCTTACACTTTGAGAGTACATTTTTCTGCCTTAAGGCCCGAGATCCAATTTATGCAAGGTTAGCGCTTTCTTATAGTGATTGGAGGCATGTTGAAATGATGAGTAAATTCTTGAAGATTTTTTTTTATTTCACAAAGATTTTATCTGGATCACTTTATCCACTGCTCATCTTCTTGTCCATGAGGTTTTAGGAAATCAGGTATATTTAGAAGAAATGGCTAAAGATGATGATACACTAGTATCTATAATGGCAATGAAAATGCAAAAAAAATTTCACAAGTATTGGAAAGATTTGAATGTGTTATTCCCTATTGATGTTATATTAGACACAAGGTACACGTTGAACTATCTTCATTTCACGTATGCTCAATTCTACTCAAAGAAGATGTTAAAATCTATGTTTCTAAGATTCATCAGGAGGTGATTGATCTTTACAATGAGCACAATATTAAAGATAATGCAAAGAAGATATATAGTGAAGGTTGTCAAGTGGTGTTCAATTGATATTAGTAGTAGTTCTTCTAGTTCTGAAAGTAGGCTTGTTTCTCTTCAAAAAATATATTTTAAGAAGAGCATGGAACAAAAGGTTGTGATTACTAAGTCTGGATTTGAGTTATATTTGGAAGAATCAATTCACCCTGATAGAGAGAAATTTGATATATTAGAGTGGTGGAAACTAAATAGTGAGAAGTATCCTGTGTTAGCTTGCATTACACGCGATATCTTAGCTATTCAAGTGTCCACAGTTACTTTGAAATCAGCTTTTAGCACGGGAGGAAGGATTTTTTATCAATATAGGAATTCTTTAAGTCATGGGGTAGTGCAAACATTGGTGTGTTTACAAGACAAGATGCAATTACGAGATCAAGAGGAAGATGAAGTATACATGCATGAAAATGATATAGCTATAATTGAAGATGGTAAGCCAAACTATTTACTTGTAAAATTATAACCATTTTAGATTTACTTTCTAAGATGTTCTTCTTTAATTTTCATCTATAGGTGAATTAGGGATTCAAGAGGATACTTAAATGGTTGGTTGGTTATTCATTGATGCTTTGATGGAGAGGTGCTATGTTAGTTTATTCAAATACATGTTGTTTTTGTATTTAGACTTGCTTTGTAAAATGATGATTGATTGTTTATTTGGTGGCTAGACCATTTTGGAGGTTGACTGATGTTTGGTGGGAAGACTATTTTGGAGACTAAATGTGTTTGGTGGGAGAATGTGTTTGGTAGATAACAGTTTTTTTTGGAGCGGATCAGAGCAACTAAGTTGTTTTAGCTGTCTGTTTGGTAGTTTTTTTGTTTGGTGGTAGTATTGTATTTGCAAAGGAACCAAATTGTTTAATTGTAGTAATTAACATGTGGGTTTGGTTGCTTTTTGGTTAATGTCCAAACTATTGTAATTGACTTCATATTTTCTAGACTTGATACTGAAAGTATTGTTTAATTAACATAAGTGATGCTTGCACTATTTTAGTGCATACTTCAAAGGATTAAGAAAGGTTGCTCCAAAAGAGAAGCAAAAAGGAATGAAAACCAGCATATATAGTGTTGGTGGGATGGTCTGGACCACACCTAAGGAAGCGAAGGTTCTAAATTTGAACCTTATTTGTTGGCGGATAGTGATATTTCTACAATAAAAACACCTACAAAAACTCATATAGAAAAAGTTTTAATTGGACTTTACAAGTGAGCCCCACACAACGTTCACATGGGCTCACTTATATAGTCCAATTAAAATGCACGTGTGAGTTTTTTATGTGTGCTTTTAATTTAAAAGTATAATTTTTCTTTGTTGGCTATTTATAGGGATTACATCTAGATTTATGTGATGTATAAGTGTAGTACTATAAGGGTTGTTTGTGTATTGAATTTTTGTAAGATTTTATTGATTTTATCTCAATTCCAACTCGAATTATCATCATAATATTTGTGTGTAGAAAGGTGGGCGGAATTAAAAATTCTGCCCAAAAGTTGATTCCAAGCCGTTTCGAGCCAAAATCATCGAAATTACTAAATTACCTCATGAGGTAATTCTGTCGATTCCAGCTCCCAGCCCCTATTTCAAAATTATATTTTTATTATTTTTAATAGTTACCTCTTATATCGATTTGAGCCTCAAGAAGTATACCATATAAGTAGAGCCCGCTTTAAAAGTTCAAAATTATTTGACTTTGTGGGATCTTGTTTGATAGAGCTCGAACTTAGGATCATAATAGTACCAAGAACGTGCATATCTGAGTTTAGGAGAGAGTTATATTAGTTTAAAATTTTAAAATTAGGTTTGATACGATATTTAAATTTATTCTAAAAAAATTTATTATCAACCGTAATTCACATTTTACAGTAAATTTTTAAAATTAATTTTAAAAAAAATACTATTTCGTTTCTAAAAATTCCAATACCCAAAGAGCTTAAATGTCTTATTTAGTTACCCTTAAATTCCTTATTTGGTTGCCCTGCCCTATCAATGTCTTAAGGATGAGGCAACCCTTTTAATAATAAAAAATAATACTGAAAAAATGAGATGCATTAATATTAAGTACATGCATGATGGCATGGAAATCATCATTACCATTCACGTAGCTATAGGGAAGGTCACCCGACTGATATGTCACAACACGTATGATAGTTAGCCCCATGAGCGAACACGTACACAATGTACCGTTTCACGTTCAGTGTCTTCTTCCATATTCCTTGATGATGTAGAAATTATCCGCCTAACGACCCCAATAAGATGGCAGTCTTCTTAAGTATGGCCCTTTCTCTACTGGCCTCTGATGCTTGATGGTGACCCAAGAGGCCTACATCTATATCACTTACATATGACTCATTGAAAGTGACATTTATTCCCTAATTCATCAAAGCCCAAACTCCAAAAACCATAAGACCAAGCCATTTACATATGACTCGTTGTAAGTGAATGTTTCGTATAATTGGAAAAAAATTACATGAGCTTTGGTTTATGGACGTAAAGTGTAAGTCCAGGTAATCAATCTACCTCCAATTATGTGCACCACAATGAACGATGCTCAAGCTCATATAGTAGGTCTCATATAACGGGTCTATTGAAAATTGCCTCTGCACATACATATTTAGAAAACAATAGAAGAGGAAACTCCATTATTAGTTCTTTTAGACATGCCAAGAAAGACCAGACCTTTCTCCTAGGATTATCATTCGGCACCATTAAATCAGCTCCTGGAGCCCGACACAGGAGAGTGCATGCTGATGCTCGACAGTGACCGTTGGGGAAATTACAGTAAAAAAAAGCATGGTCCAGTTCTACTGCTTGGACCCTGAACAACCACAAGTCAAGAGGTGGCATAAGCCACTATCTGTGCTTAGTTCTCTGTGGCCAATTAGTCTTCAACCACCAAATGATCAAGTGTTCAGGGACATATTGGAGGCTTGCAGCCTTCTTGCTTCAACATTTCAATGATGGGTAGGGGGTCAAATTGTTGCAATTGGTAGGCTGCAGGCTTCGTGTCGAATAACGATTGCAAAAAATACGCACCCAAGAAGCCCCCACCTTAAGGAAACTTTGGCACAAGGGTATATTTGCTTTCGGCATTTTGTGGGGATGCCATAGATGGCTGTACTAATTTTGTTCATGTGGAATGTAGGGAAAAAAGAATCATGGCTACCAAATAGGATCTCAGTTCTTTAGCATTAGCCGATCAGAAAGAGCACCTGAGATTATTAGCCATTTAACTATGAAAAAATAGGATGAGAGGTCTGCTACCCTTTCTTTTAGCCAATCGACACGGTAAGTAGATATTCACCGTTTATTTATATTTAGGTAGTTAGTATCTACTAATACCAACTCTTTATAGGTGGGGTGGGGTGGGGTGGGGTGGGGTGGGCTGGTTAAAAAAGAGTGTGGCAAACTCCTTATCTTTAAAAATGCTGCCTTTCTTTTTAAATTTTCACTTCATTAGACCCTACAAATTAATGGTGGAGATAAGCTTATTAATGAAGTCATGTTGAAGATGTTTTGTCAAATTTTATTTAATTACTTAATTGATAGTGGTTAACTTTACATATAACATGATTTATAAACAAAATTGATATTTACAAATCACTTTTTATAAAAAAAAATATAAGAATCTACTTCTCAAAATAAAATGCAAGAGTATAAGATATACTCCCTTTGTCTAATATTAATAACTACATTTAAAAAAATAGTAATTTTTATTAAATAATAAATCTTATATTTAAGAGAAGTGAAAATAAGTTTATAATAATACTTATTACTATTTAAATACTTAATTATTTAAATTAAATAAATAAAATTATTAACATAGAATAAATTATTTTGTCAAAAGGAGTATGTACATTCCTACCCAATCAAATGGGCTTATGTCTAGCTAGACATACTTTTTACTACTTCTATAGTCGTATTCTATTTATTTTTAATTAATAATTTTATTTACTTTTTTAAAATAAATTATTATCTAAGAAATATATTAAATAATGAAAATTTATATCTTGATGCTAATAGGTTGGATTCTTGTGCACTTCCACACCACAGTTGGTAAGAGTGCTTAATCAATGCGTGTTAAGTTGGGCAAAACGTGCCTGGATACACAGCTATAAACGGGTTTACTCCCATTGTGGGAGTTCACACCCAGCTAATCAAAACCCTGGTCTCATGCAAACGGAGCCCTTGTCTTGTCACATTCCATGATAGGGCGGGGCCATTATCATTGTACCAACTAATTTAGAAAAATTGAACCGAACAACAAATGTGACAGTTTGACCAGTTTACTAGTTGAAAAGCAACTTAGACGAACACGAATAATTTGACGTAGACGGACTGATAGACAAGCACAGATAGATTCAAAGTCGTGTTGGAAGTGTTTGTCAGTTTCGAAGTAGAACAAATCCTTTCCTAACTCTTGCTATCATTTTGTGCTTCCTGTCGTTTTCCAAAACACTTTAATTCAGTCACTTAGTCAAATTGTATTATCTCCTTATTCTTCATAGCATTATTATCTTTAGCCTTTTGTAGAGTATTGGCTTTATTCTTGAAGTTCACTTTATTTGGCTATATCTTTACTGGTCTAATGATTTTTTCAATCTATTAATTATCACTCATTAAAGCCTGCGTAAGGTGGAGAAAGCGCTTTCTCCACACTCTCAAAAGGAAAGTTAGAGGGGAAATTGTTTTTTTCTTCTTGATGCAACGTATTACACTTAAGAGGTCAAAACACTTGCCTCTCCAAAATGCCTCCCAAATAAGACCTAATATATACTTGGTTTTTAATATTATATTTAAGAAAAAATTACTTTTAAGTGTTATCGCTTGGGTAGTGAGCTAGAGCCTCTGGCTTTTAGATCACAGCCCTTGCCATGATCTGACAATCAGGGGGCTCTAGCTCACTACACTGCGTTGAAGCTAGAGCGTTGAGTAGCCATCTTCTTGTATTTATGTACTTCCTCCATCTTTACATTAAGTGTCCTATTTCCCATTCTTCAGCCAAGTTTCTTATACACTTCTTATCATAGTAGGAATGATATAAGTTTAAGTTGGTTAGAGTTACCTGAATCTCAGTTAATTAGAATTTTTTCACCTAGAAAGTAATAAAAATTTTATCTTTTTTCCGTATAAGATGCTTCTCACCATCCTTAAAGTTTATACTCTTGTCAATAATTGATTGCTTAGATCAAACCGCTCTAATGTTTAGTGTGGGACCGTCTAGTTGTGGTGTTGTCCCTCGTAGCCACAGAAATGTGGAGTGCGTTGGCCCCCCATGGGCCTTGTGAGCGCCCATGCAGTGTGAAGGATACGACTTTAATAAAAAGCCCAATCTATATAAAGTCTATTAGGCCCATTAATAGCTCAACTAAAAATAGGAGAAGATAGAGACCATCTCCCCTCACTCCTAAGACCTAGCCAAAGGCCCCCTATCCTCGCAAGGGATTAGAAGGCGCGCGCATAACACCAATCACTGCACGACACATTTCTTATGTTTATGACATGAGCCCCCAAGTTACAACGCGTGTTGTGCAATGATTAATATTTTGCACTGCAGGTCCATATGCTCATGCACACTTAATAAATTCTTCTCCCTCTTATAATTTTTTTAAGAATTACTTTTGTGTTCCTTATTATTAACAGTGAGCCTGATACGAGGAATGTATGATATAAGAAATGTATAGAAGCCATCCATCTAGAAAATCGATGGTACATATGTTAATATATATTAACATTAAAGACAATAATACTAACGTGCGCTAACATATATGCTATTTATTTTAAATATTAATGTTTCTTATGTATTTTTTATGCTAGACTCACTGTTAATAGAAAGTATAAAACATCATTCTCTCTAAACCCATCCCCTCTTGACTGTGATATTTGTCTCTGACAAAGAAGGGTGATCCTTGTGAGTCGTGTTGACTATTTGCAATGTTGGTGGTAGTTTGGCAAACTCCATTTGATGGTTTTAATTATGTGCGAGGTGAATGAGAGATTTGCATAGGATCATGTTATAGGGCAATTATAGCTAACATATACTCCATCTATCCTTACAGTGAAAAATTTGGTAATTTTTATTGAATGGTGAAACTTACATTGCTAACCAAATGTAACTAATTCATAGGGTATTTGTATAAATATTAACTTCATGTATATGCACTATTTAAGTAAAATGACACCTCTATGTTTCATATTAATAGCTCTATTAGAAAAATAATAATTTTTATTAAATAGTGTAACCCACATCTAAGAAAATAAAAAACTAAGCTTATAATATTTTGTTTAAGTACCCAATCACCTAAATTGAACAAAATAAAATTACTAATATAAAATAATTTTTTTATCAAATAAAACTATTAATTTTAGATAGAGGGAGTCCAATTTAGTGTCTGAGGCACAATAACCAAATTTAACTTAGTCATTAGTCAACTTCTAAAAAAAAATACTGAGTCCATGTGCCTGTGCTCTTAGAGTAATTTAATACTCCCATGTCCTACATCAATAGTTTTATTTAATTTTTAAAATAAATTAAAAATATTTTATTTTAAAAAATTAAATTAAGCTATTAGTCTAGGATAGAGGAGTACAATTTTGTGTTTCATCAATATTTCATAGGCTTACGCTCTGTTCATATTTCAATGCTCCAAGGACAGGACCTTCAGCTGCTAAATAGGCAGATTACCCTGCAAGTACCGGGCATTCACAAATCACATCATTCACAATTTATCCTGCACCAAGAGCCCATAAAAACAGTCATCAAAAGAAGAAAAGCCCATTAAACCAAGTTTCCATTACAAGGCCTCCACAACTGACTTACGGTTCTTGTTAGGATTACTCTGGTTTTTAGGCCTGGAAGTTCAGCCCAAAACAGACCCATGCTTCGTAATCACGTGTAATTATTAATCAATTTGTTCGGTCGGCGCCTTCGACTTTATGTTGACAACATTTTGTCACATGCATAGTGCATCCAACCAAGAACGGGAACAAACAGTACTAACTATTAATCACCATGAAAGCTTTCCAATTTTTCACTAGGAGGTTAATTAATTGGTTTACAAAACTTGGCACAAGATTGATTTTCTTTTGCGTGAAAAAATCATGTTTGTTAGGACCTGCACACTATTATTTCATCTGATTCAAACTAAGTATCCTATTTGGTTTTTTAAAATGAACTAAGAATAATTTATTTTAAAAAACTAATTCAGACACTTATTTTGGGATGGTAGGAGTTATTTTTTAGCACATTTATACCACATTGTTATTGTAGATTGCTAATCTAGCTATTTCAAGCCTCACTGAAAGAATTTTGTAATTAATTTATTTTAAAAAAATTAAATAAAATACTTAATATAGGATTGAGAGAGTACAGAAAAAAAAATTTCCTGTTATGATTTGGTCAAAAACGTAGAATGATGATCATCAATTCTTTCTTTTTATTGCCTGGTGGAGTTGGAGAAAAGCCGGTTTGAACAATTACACTCAGGGTAGAGCTTATTTCCGCACTACTAAGGGCATGCCTCAAGATATATGCTCTCTTTATCCTCTATTTGATTTCTAAAAATAAATTAATTTTAGCTTATTTTAATAAACTAATTTAATTTATGCTCTAGGTATGTTTGTGGTCCTTGTTTCGTAGGTGGGTTATAGTTATGTATCCATAGTTTGTACCCTTTCTTTCTAAGCTTAACATATTTCTTGCATATATAGAGAAAAACAATCTAGAAAAATTGGTTGTTGGGTTTCTATGAAATATAACAAAACAAAATTCTAGAAAAGTTGGAATTTGGGTCCTATGCACTGGTATGTACAGTTTGCGAGCTAAGCAATGTGTCTTGACTGAGAAACCAAGAAAAATATGACATTCAAGACGGATCCTCAAGATTTATGAAGCTCGTGGACATTTTATAAATGGGAAGTATTTTTAATATTCTTCATCAACAATGCACCCAGTGTAAGAAACGTATAGGAGCCTTTCATTTATGAGATCAACAACGCACATGTTAGGGTAAATATGTATTAGCATATGCACCATCGGTCTCAAATATCAAGGGCTCTCATGTGTTCCTTACACTAGGCACATTATTAGTAAGGAATATAAAAAATGCTTCACTTCATTTGGCACATCCTTAACAAACTTTCATGTTAAGCAAACTTTTTATTTATTCCAAATAGAAGAAAAAAATTCATTATCGTTATTAAAATTGACCTTTTTCAAAGCATGATCTATCAAGAGAGACCAGGTGCACACTCTATTATAAGGCCTCAAGCTGATTCTTGTGTGATGATCATTATTAGCAATTTTTATGTATAATAGGCACATGGGAAAGTTTGTGTAACAAGTTTGTTTGACATGCACGTATTGACAACAAAATTCGATTACTTTTACTATAAGTTTGGATTCATGCAATATATATATGATGTGCTTATGTTCTGCCACCAGATCATACTGGTAACAAAAATGAAAAAGTATGTTTAGTCTTTACTGTATATTTTATGTTTCTAGTATGAAAAATATATTAGATAAGAAAAAATAACTTAGATTAAAAAATAAAATATGTATTAAACAAAAATTTACCTTGCATATTGTAGTTATAATATATGCTTTCACGATTATAATGATCATAAATCAATTATGTGCAAAATTTGTTATTAAGTCAAATACATTCGTAATAGGCTACTAATAGTCAAATCTCATAGGTAAATTATTGAGTCATAGGTTGGTTAAGAATAGTGTTAATATTTAGGACTATTTTGGGCATGGGAGCCATTTGATAGGCAAAAGAAATATTATCAAGAAATGTGTTATATATGTAGGGTACACAAAAAATGTTGAAAAAACATTGTGATGTGGGTTCTCATTTGATAGAGTTCGTTGAAAGCTTTCTAACGATACTTATTAAGAACATATGAATCTAAGTTTGGGAGTATAAAATATAATATTATAAAGTTAAAATCAACATAACCTAAAAAAATGGTCCATGTCATATTAACAATCTAGATGTGGTAGGTATTTAAAAGAATTTAAGTAAATAATTTTATTAAAATATCATCGAATCACATACCAATTCAAATTTGTATTAAAGGGTAAAAGTACCTTAAAGAAATCACTAAGAGGCTTTAATAATATAAAATTGACCAAAAGACCCTTAATAGGAAATTAAAGTTATGACCAATGAACTCATTATCTTGAGAGGTGTAATAAACTCTTATACTTAATAATATAAACTAAAGTTTCAACTTTATAATTAGAATATAAATAAACCTAGTCTAACTAAGATTGTTTGGAGATCTCATAAACTCAGGGTTAGGGCTTGAGTGTGTATTATTTTTAGGAATTAATATTATGCCTTGTCATTTGTAATGATTAAACTATGTCTACAATTTGTATCCTATATATCAAGAGTACTTCATGTTGCATAGAACTCATGTTTAGGATTATGTGGTTTATGTTATACTTGCCTATTGTGATGAATGCATATATTTTTTTGAAGAATTGAGCATATCTTGCTCATGCACATTGGGTGGTAAAGCAGTATATTGAGTCTTAATTTGGTAGAATAATTGTAGTTTATGCTTAGGGCTAATAGAAAATTTAATCTTTTGGATTAGAGATCTTTTAATTTAGGAGGATTGAAAGTGTTTCTCTGCCCTAGAGTTAAGGGGTTTTTCCTTTAAGAGTGATTTATTATATTAACACCTTGTTTGATGCTATTAATTATGCTTCTTGATAATTAATGGGTATATGGCTTGATTATTCTCTTTGGGAGATTTTGAATTTTTTTTGCATTTTTTGCATGAGTTTGATAGGGCTTTTCATAACTAAGAGTTTATAATAGATTCCATGAAAAATTATGATGATTGATCGCATGCAATGACTTTAGGTAAATAATTGTAGTATTTCATAATTCTATTTGGTCGATTGATGGCCCTCACTCATATGCCCATGTGTGGGGAGACACTATGGCTTTTAACAAGTTGAGTTAGCTAGTCGAGCAGGACCAGCTCAGCTCGAATCAGGCACGACTCGAACTTGAATAACATACCCCTGCTTGACTTGGCTCAAGCCAAATAAAACTTGCACTTGACTCTACTTGACTCAAGCTCGAGCTCGAGCTTAAACTTGAATATAATTTTATAATTATATATAAATAATATATATATATATATATATATAAAATAAATAATACATATATGTGTATATTTTATATAAACATAATTATTAATTTAAATACATATTTATGACATATATAGTAAGACATATAATCACATACATATATGTACTAATACTATGCATCATAATGATATATGAGGCCCTTTTATATGAGTCCAAGCTCACGCGCAACTACGTGAGCCCTGATATTGCGTACCCTAGGATTTCGATATGACAGTGCACATAACTTAGGGAGTAGATTAGTTTTTGTCCCCTTGTGCCCTCGAATCTCAATCTGATAGCCTATAATGTCTGGGCTCACATTGACATGAGTGAGTCGAACTCATAAAATATTTCTATAATATATATCCACATTAAATTATAATAGATGTATAATATATATTTTTGAAAAATAAAAATTTTAGAGACACAAACATTAATGTACTCGTGTGTTCCAAATTAATAACTCCATTTGGTTTTTCAAGATGAACTAAAATTAATTCTATTGAAAAACCAAATAGAGCTATTAATATAGGAAGAAGGGTCAGCATGATATCACACTAATATAAAATATTTTTTCAAAAGTCAAAGCATGACACTGGGGGACTAGCCTTAGTTTACAAAAAAATAATTATAATATTTTTTCAAAAGTTGAAGCATGACACTCGGGGATACTCTGAGTTTATAAATTGTTTCTCTTTTTACATATACTTGGAATTTTTTTGTCACGACCCAGATTTTTAAAACTCTTTTTAAATAAAGGACATATGATAAATCACGATAATTTTTTTTCTTTTTTAAACACAAAATAAATCATCCAATTAAATATCCAAGTCATTATAACTAGGGTTCATAAATACGAATATCAAAACATATGATATTATTATACACGTCAAATTCCATAAATAGCAGGTTAACTCTCTAGGTACAAGTCTATCATCTATCCAAAAATAAACAACCACGTAAAGTTGGCTCTCACGCTAGTAATTACAATTACTTACAAGATTGCAGAAGTAAGAAACTAGATCCCACTAATGCAACGTCGTCCTTAAATGCCCACCAACGTCCTAATCTTACAGCGTTCCCATCTAAAAAACCTGCAAGCAAACAAGACCAAACTAGAAATAAAGCATCTCCTCCCCTTGGAGGAGCATTCAAAAGAACAAAAGTATAATTTAATGTTTTTCGGATCGGGCCAACATCACCCAATGTTAGTTGTCTACGTACTCATCAAACAACATCTTCAATGTTTCCAACAAGATCGGATCCAAACGTAGTTCTGCCTAATGGTACACTATACTAAGAAGCATAGCATCACACATGCAATGCTTATGTATTTTCAAGCAACCTATATTTTTTGCAAGTCCTTTAATCGTTCCACTTGTTTTAATTAAACAAGCAATATCAATCAATGTTATTAATTATCTCTTGAACCATTGTTCGATATTAATTATCGCTCGAACTATTGTTCGATAATTAATATCCTCGTCTAATCCCAATGACAGACACTCATCAGATATCAACCTAAGTGACAAATGATAACGAAACACCCTAAAATCTATTAGGCCCCTGGAATCTACCAGGAAGTACCATTACCCCTCCTGGCCCAAGAAGGACCTGACCGGAGTGGAAGGGCATGACCCACAACTGCACCTGAACAAAAATGGTAGGAAAAGCCAACCAAGCAGGATGTCAGCTAATCCAATTGCGTGTATACTAAAAGATCCTCAATAGATCTGTGGTGAGCCCGGCTCACGCAGAGCTCCCTCCAATGGGGAGGTGCAACTACACGGTCAAATCAACAACTCCTCATTAGAGATAAAACTCAGGAAACTATTCTGAACCCTATATTGCTCATCTATAAGCCAAGATTCTGAATGACTATCCCAAACCCTATTAGTCCCTTCTAGACTAGGGTTTAAAACTCGAAACTACCATCGGTTCATCAACCAATGTTTATCATCAGGTCAAAGGCTTTGTTCACTGTATGAACTAGTCCCAGACCCCTTTGAAGTATTTTAGTCTTTATCTTAATTTGGTGTTCTCGCCCAATCCAAAGCTATCTAACCCCATTAATTAATCTTTCAATAATCTTCAGATAGTGATAAAATACTATCAAAATATCAATATCAAAAATCGAAACAAAGAATAACATAAACAATTAGAACCACAAAGGTCCAAGCATATCATAATACCAATAATCAAATTCAATAATGATATAATAATTACTCGAGCTCTCGTGCCCTAACCCTCCTTGGGTTAACTTATTAAATCTCTTAAAAAAACTCATCATAATGCACCCGAAGACATTAGGGTAATTATTCAACATTGAATATGGTCCTCTCTGCTCTCGGGTAAGTCTTTAATCTCTCAAAAGGTTTCAATATCACATTAGCCCGTTAATAACATCCACGCGAATATGGGCTGGTTTGTATAGGGGTATTTTTGTTATTTTATTCAGGGCTTCCCTGAACCTCAATGGGTCCAAAACTAATCTCAAGGTTTACACCTTGACGTTATGAACCCGAGGAAATTTTCTTACCAATGAACGGGGTTGTCAACCCCTAGAACAATGGTTCAATTAATCATTTTACCTTAACCCTAGGGGTAGAACAGTAAATTATCTACATACTGGGATTTTCCCCCACCTTGTAGATTGGTCAAAATTTAGCTTACCCATTACAATCTCATCAAGAATTTTCCCAATTTTTAAGATCACTCACAGGCCAGTAAATTGGAGCCCCGACGCCGGGTAAGTAGTTTTCACACGATAATTTTACTACAAAGGTTCAAAGGATAATTTTATAATCACTGGGATTTTTCCCCAATTTAAAACTTGGTCAGAATACTCCCACACCACTTGGAGTCCTTGAGTATTTTTTTAGAATTTTTTTGACACTTTTAGCCCCCTGAACCGGACCCGGTTCACTCCATTCTTTAGTCTTTTTATTTTCAAACCAAACCGGTTTGGTTCAGGTCGACGACCCTCAATGTGGGTCGTCTTCCCCGCGTTCGGCCAGAGGCGGAACACCTTTGGCGGCTCTGCCTCTGGCCACCATGACCGGGGGGTGGGCTAGGGTCTACCAGATTAATGCCAAACGGCGATCACAATGGGCCTGGCCCTGGCCGCCGCTCGGGACCAAAGTTGCCTTTTTTTTTTACTGTGTGGTGCTGCCTCTATGGCTAGTGCTAGCGTGGCCCAGGCTGGCGTAGCCGCAGCTGTAGTGGCCTGGACCAGCACGGTTGGGACCGGCACAACCACAGCCACCACGGCGAACAACTGCCCTTTTTTCTTTTTCTTTTTGTGTGTGTTCTCTATATCTCCCCGGACGATGGAGCGCACGCACCGGGCGGTCTTCCCAACGTCAAAGTTTAGTTGGTAGTTACAACAGACTGTCCGGTGAAAAGGGACCCGCTATCCGGTTGCCAGCTAGTGGCATCACTATTTCTCGTAATTATGGGAACAATGATTTGCAGAGAACATTGTTCCTTGTAATTATGAGAGCAATACATAGAAATTATTAAATTACATAAATTACCAATAATATAAATTATATCTTAATTTATTTAACAAACTATACAATAATCTTAATTTGAAAATTAATAACCATCCTACCTTCATAGCTGGCTTGCCATCAATCCACTTTCTCTGAAGCCTCGCCGGAGCTTCGCCTTTCGCGCCTTCTCCTCTCCAATCAGGCAAAGACCCGCAAATTGAGTCCTAAGAAGGCATTTTATAAACATGAAAATTAGGGTTCCTAATCTCTCTAGAATTTTTGTCAATCCTCCATACTTAGAGACCCTAATTAGACATCTAAAAATTAATTTCGGAATTCTAATTAACCGGGCCCGCAAGACGACTTAAATGGGCCAAATACACATCTAAATCAGGTAAACAAGCCCTATATGAGATGTTCAACTTTGAACAATTGTAGCTCCTTTATCCGAACTCCAATTTGTACATTCTTGGTGGCGTTTCGAAGCTCTGTCTGTCTACTTTCTAATAAAATTAGTTTCAGCTACAAATTCTATCTAAGAAGGAAGTTATTTTATTAAGAATGTCAATAGGTCAAACACCCTATTTTTCACGTATTTAATTTTTAAAACCTAAAAAAATTAGGGATATTACATTTTTAGAGGCATGTTACGGCTAAAAAATAGTTTTTTTATGAGTAACTTATAAAAATATAAAGAAAAGAAGATACGAAGAAGTATATGGTAATATTACCTAAGTGAGTTTCTATGTTCTGTATCTTTTTTAGTGATCATATGTACATAAAGAGAGGAAATTTATAATGCTATTTTTCCAGCATCTATAACTAAAACTCATTTGTTATAATTTTATTCTTTCCTAGTGACTATAGTCAGTTGTTTGAGGTACCATCGTAATATTTGTTGAAGCATATTTATTTATATTTATTACTTAAAATATCTTACTATGTGTGATAATTCATATACTTTAAATTTAAATATAACTTACTTGTTTTTAGTTGGAGCCTAATTTAAACCTAGACTCATGATTACTTATTGTAGTTCGTGCTCAAGTTGAAGCTGAACTTTTAATTGTTAATTCGAGCCGAGCTTGAACAGAAAGTTTGAGCTTTGAGCTGAGTAAACCTAATACTCAGCTAAGCTTGGCTCATTAACACCCATGGGCAACAAAGACCACAAATGGTTTAGCCTCTCATCCCTTGATGGTCTTCTTGCCACTTTATTGGACTGCTTGCGAAGAAGAGTGTTGATGGCCTTCAAGTAGTTGCTCGAGTCATGGTCTCTCAAAATTGTGCCCTCTGACCCATAGGCTGCAAGGTCACTCAGCGTCTCTAGAGGGTGAGGCAAGTTGAGGAAGGCCCTCAGTGCACCCATGGGAAACTTGCCCCTGTGCTTGTCCATGGCGTAGAGAGCAGTCCCTAGAGGAAACAGAGGATGAGAAGGAGACGCCATCTCTTCTGGTTGCAGGATGTACAGCTTTCCCAGTGGAGCATACAACATTTTCTACACCCACAAAGAAATTGAATACCACGAGGTTAAGATAGCATATGTAATGCAAAAAAAAACATCAAAGTTTTGACTACCCCTATGTTATACTGTGATACTTTATACAAAAAGCAAAAAGCTCTTAGATTTGTTTCACATTCCCTAAAAATGATTTCTTGCTGAATGGAAAACATATACAAAAACGTGAATCAAATCAAAGAAAATGCACGTTTGATTCACATGTTTATATTTATGTGGGAAAAAGTTTATATGAGCCTTATCTCACATGTGTTAGCAATAGCTAAGACATTATAAGGAAATCGTTTTTCATGCTTTTTTCTGACAATGAATCTAGTATAAAAAGTGCATATATGCCCTTAATACTTCAGATTGACAGCATATATGCTACTGTATATTAAGGCCAAAATCATTGACACTAATGCGCGTTATAGACGAAGGGCTCATTTTGGAAGTAGAACATTAAAAATAGAACGCGGCTATCTGCACCCCTAAAAAGCCTCCAGTACCCCGTATCTACTGTACCCCGTATCAATGTATAAAATTTTCTCAATTATACCCCTAACTTAAATTTTAATTTATTTTTCCTTTACTCCCCCATTTACTTGCTCACTGTGTACCCCAATCCCCTCCAAACCTGCAGTTCTTCTCTATCGCTGGCAGCTGCAGCCTCTTTTGGGGAGACCCATTTCACCTTCTCTTTTCCCTCCACCAACAGTTAATATTTCTCCGTTGCCAGCAAGTTTCTTCATGCAGAGGAGCAGATCAGTCCCAGATGCATTAAAAACGAGTGACTTTGACATGCCGATTTAAGCCGAATTCCGATTAAGGTTTCGAACAACGATAACGGAATCCGCAACAAACAGGTCGATTTTTGGCCCAGTATTCGTGAGTTTTCTTTTCAGTTTTTGTTACTCATTCGATTTGGGTTTCGGCCTCATCTTGTTAGGGACAGAGGATCATTGGGATTGATAAAGCTGCAATCTTTGTTTAGCGACAATTCTGACCTCTTGTTTGCCGACAATCCGTCTCAGGTAATTCATTCCCAGTACTTTGCTCCACTCGAGTTTCTCTGGTTTATGTTCAACAACTTGTGAGGATAATAGGTCAAATAAATAGCAATAGCAAGTCTTGTCGTGGTTCAGAACATCGTGACTTCCATGGAAAAAAAAATGTGTCGGCCAACGCTTGGCTCTACATTGCTCAAATGGCATTGAGAGCCGAGTTGAGATTAGAGGACTGTCTGTGCAGAAATTTGAGAGCCGAGTTGACATTAGAGGGATGTCGTGCAGAGATTTGAGCGCCTACCACAACCACACGGAAGGATCAGGTTGAGGGGATGTAAACAGGGAATAGCTGGCCATTGTAATTTTTTTGGGAGAGGCAGTTGGAGTAGAAGCCAGAAGCCTGCCCATGGATTCCTTAGTGTAGTTATTGACCACATGTTGTCCCCACCCACTGCACACTTATCTTCAATTACACCATTAATTCTTTGTAAGTCCTTCGGTCCCCTCCACTGCAACCATACCTACTTGTAAGTTATAACATTGCATTCCGAAGTCCTCACCCAACTGGATTTTACAACAACCTCCTGCCCTGCTTGACCAAAGATTATTTTAGATTTATGTCCCTCATTTTAGAATGTTATTAAGATTACAAAAAATTATTTATTAAACCCAACAACAGGAGGTAACCATGCCCTCAAAAAATTATTTATTAAACCCAAAAATTATGTATACTACACTCTATGCTAAAAATGACATACGTAGCAAATTTTATGCAGACTTGACCAAAGTTTCAGTAAAAATTGTTATAAGTTGGGCAATATACTCTGTCTCTCCCAAATTCTATTAGTTTTTTACTGAAATTTTCATGCTATGGAAATTAAGGCTATGTAATCGTTGGTCACTAAAATTTTCATGGTATTTAGCAATAGTTTTTTTTATATTTGATTCCTACTACAGTGTTTTACTAAAAATTACAATGAAGCTAGTTCGGCTTCTATGTTGCATATTTATCAGATGGGTTGGAATCAATGTTTGTATAACCATTTTTGGTGCGTTATGCATTATGCTGTTTGCATATATTAATTGAAATTGTCAAAGTTTTATGGAAATGTAATAGTGTATTAACAATGGGTATTCTTTTATTTGTAATGGACTTGCACACACACCCTTGTATTTGGAGTGTCTTTACAATATATTCCATAATGAATATACGCCTTCAATTGGTTTTAATTAGCTTTATGAACTTATTATGCAGGTGTTTTTAAGAAAGTTATTTCAAAAATGCCAAGAGATCATCCTACCGCTTCTAATAGGGCAAGACGGACTACTAAATTAATTGGAACACAATCGTGGAATTCAATACAAGGTGAAAATGAAGGCCCGATAGAAAATGAAGGTCAATATGACCGTATTGAAGGAGGGATTCACGGTGATGCAACCCGTGACGAAGGGGATAGTGGTGACGAACCAAATGTTGAAGGCGAAGGGCAAGAACATGATATTTCTCAAGAAGATGAAGAAGGTCCCCCATTTCCAGGAGGTCCACTTGAAATGAGTGTATTAAGTAGCTATAAAACACACATAGCATGCAAAGTCTGGCATGATGAGGTAAATGAATGTTACTTAATTTTTTAGATTCCATATAGGTAATAAATATTGTACTTATTATTTTGTTTTTAACAGTATCGCCTCCCTTTGAGATGTCTGCAACATTGTCAAGTCCTCGATAAATGGGATATAGAGGGTAATATTATTCTATCCTTGGTAAAGAAGATTGGTTTATATCCCTTGTCCTATATTTCATATAAGACATCGAATATAATGTGGATATCTGCTTTGGTAGAGAGGTGGCATCCTGAGACAAATACCTTTCATATGCCATATGGAGAGATGACAATCACACTTGAAGATGTTCACCAATTAATTGGGATTCCAGTAAAAGGGAATGCAGTGGTAACCCCCGAGGTTAAAGGTGATGATTTGGTTGAGCTATGTGTTAATGCCTTAGGGATCGAACAAACCATAATAGAACAAGAGTTGAACAAGTGTGGTGGGAGAGGCTTTCACTTGAATTAGTTGTGCTCAAAATTTAAGAATTTGCCCAAGGAAGCAACAAAGGAGGATATAGAGTGTACAACGAGGGCATATATTTTATTTTTGTTAGGTTGCACCATATTATGTGATAAGTCTAGAAACATTGTACTTGCAAAATACTTAAATTTGTTGATGGATCTGGAAGGCATCTCTAAGTATGCATGGGGAGCGGCTGCACTTTCATATTTGTATCGTCAACTGGGAGTTGCATCAAGATATGAAGTGCGACAAATCAGTGGTTATCTTACATTATTAGAGGTATAAAAAATCATTTATTTATAATTCTATTTATCTTTCTTGGCATATATGTATAAACTTTAAGTAATTATTTACTTTTATGCAGGCTTGGTCATACGAGCATTTCAAAATAGAGAGACCACGTCCTAATGTGATGTTTAAGGAAGGACAACCTCGTGCATTCCGCTGGAAAGGGGAGCATCCACAATATTTATTATCCAAACTAATAGATTTTAGGGAGGTATTGGATCATATGGATTATCGAAAGGTAAATTACAAACCCAATATATATGTAGGCTTTATGTATATATTATGTTCACACATTTTTTTTTATTAATAGGTCTATTGGGATCCTTATCACGAAGAAAGATGCGATAACAATCTACCGGATAATGGTTTGTACACTGGTGTCCTCTTTTCTTGTCAAATTAGGGAAGCTTATAACCCTGCCCGAGTTCTTAGGCAGTTCGGTTATGTCCAAACAATACTTCCATTACCTCCTCAACTAATTGTTAAACAGTCTACTAGGGGTGCCACTGCAAAAGGTTATAAAATCTCGTATGATGGAAACGTGAACATTTGGAAGAATAGTCATCGCCATCAATTAGCTTCCAAACAATGTGGGGAACTTTTGGCCAAACCGTGGGATTGTGCAGATAATTACATGGAGTGGTATCAAACAATATCCCACAAACATGTTCAGAATCCAAATAGGCGGATTGGTGTAGTGGATGATCCAAAAGATGAGCACGCTGAAGATGACTGGGTAATGATTTTGTCAAATGACTTGCAATAATATTTTCCTCAATCTTGATCCAGAATCAGGATTAAGCCCTTAGAATTAACTAAAAGTTTAATATCAGCAAGAGAAAATTCAAAATAAATATTGAAAAAGTTTAGCTTAGTACTGCAGCTACACTAATGGAATGAAAGACAATCACACAGACACTGTGATTGGAAAATGTAGCATAACATTGTGAAGCAACAAGCACTTTTCTCTATATCCATAACAACATAAACAGCCAATTGAAAATTAGCATTTACAAGGATAGGGCATGTAAAAACATAAAGCGCATAACCAATTCTGGCATAGGGATCATAATACAGTCGCAAGGTCATCATAACCAAGCTCTACAGTGAGCCTGACAAATGGAACAAGAAACAGAATTACAAAAGGACTTTTAAACAATATGATACAGAACATAATGCAGAAGGCAAAATGGCATTCCCAATATTTACGAGCATTAGGGTGGAATGTATGCAAGGAGTTAAAAGATGACTTATACATGAAGACATATTTTAATTACAAAAAAGAATTTGCAGATAAATAGAAGAAAGTAATACCCTAACAACTCATCAAACCAGACATAAATGGTTTGTTTATTATCATTTGGCACAGGAATGCCCCACTCTGCATCTATGTTTGCCCCACTGAAGTACAATGCTCAAAATAAAGCCCCAACGCCCACTTGAATGTCAATAACAGTTAAACCAAAAACCATACCTGGCTAAGTCATGACGATACAAAAAATCATTGCTTTCCTATAAGGTCGCCGGTAGGGAGGATGGCCGCCGACGTAAGATATGCATGGGAAACGATACATCATGATATTTTCTATTAATTGAGGGGTAATGAGATGAAAATTTTTTAGGGGTAGATGGGGTATAAGAGAAATAAAAAAATAGGTATTTTTTTCTCCAAAGCGGGGTATTGGAGGTTTTTTAGGGGTGCAAATAGCCCCGTTCTTAAAAATATTTTCCATTAGAAGCATAGCATCAAGATTTAATGATAGAGGGGTAAAAAGATAACTTAATGTCCGCCATCGGATTACGATCTGACCGGCAGGGGGCTCATCCAAGATTAATTGTGTGCTTTAAGCATGGCAGTGTGACCACTTACATTCTTGGTAAGGCAGGGGTGGGACCTGAAGGCCCCACTGACGCGCTTAAGGATTTTAGTCACGTGATTAGGGTAGTCACAGGAGAAGACTCTGGGGACGATGTCCCTGTGCATTATGACAGAGTAGTAGACATGGTCCTCGTCCAGGCCCAGCTGTTCAAGAGCTTGCTGCCCACCACAGAAGATTGAAGGCGACCCAAAGGTCACCACCGGCAGCAAGGCCGACAGCTTCACCACCTTCCTGGCCAGCAGCAGCAGGCTCACCAGAAGAGACAGACTGCCACCCAGCGAGTGGCCGGTGAACCGGAGCTTGGCATCCTCTCCATACCTCTCCAGATGCTCCTCCACCTCTGGCCTGAACTGCTTGTATATCCCCTTTGCTGCTTCATATATCCCCCTGTGAACCAGCACCTCCGTCCCCTGCATGAAACCAGCACCACCTAGATTTCATCACTTAGCTTCTTCATAAGCATGATTACGACTATAAGTTCAACTTAAATTAGCTCTTAATTATTCTCACTGACCTCGAACTGGGTTGGCTCGAAGAAGAGATTGGCTTGCCATGAGGCCAGGGAGTCTGGTCCCTGTTATTTCACACGCACCAAAAGTTGACTCGAGACATAAGAACAAGACACGAGACAGATTATACCGAAACACAACTTAGTGATGATCAAGAACACGACAGATTATGTCACTGATGTTTTGTTTGATGTATGATACACGATGTGTAGTGTCATTACCTGGATGACGAAGCAACGAGTGCAGGTGCTGGGCTCGTCGCATATGAACCACTCGTGTGGGGCCGAGTGCGGCGACCGGAGGTCCCTGGCGGCGTCCATTTTCGCCCGCTCCTCAGATGCCACCGACGCTGCTATCGTCGATGTCGCCACTTTATCGGCCATCCCCGAGTTGTAGACCCGGGACGGCGAGCCCTCCAGTACTCCTGACTTTCCTTGCCAGAGTACCCCCCTCGCGCGGAAGTGATTGTACATGGCGGCTGACGCGGCGATCTGGTAGGCGACAGGTGGACGGAGCTGGCCCCTCTTGCTGCTGCTCTCCAGGGAGGGAGAAGGCCGGGCTTGGTCGAGCTGCACCTTGGCCGCCGCAGCCTCCACCCTCGCCGTCTCTGCCTTCTTCTCCAACGAAGAGGTCACGAACTGCAGGTAGCAGTGATACCACAGATCTTTGGCCTGCTAATCGCACCAAACAATAAGGAAAAACCTATCATTTTTCTACGCAATGGTAGTTTTGGGGTTGTTTAACTCTGGAACTCTAACTCGGACTCGAGCTCAAATTAAATACTTACTCTCTTACTTGGGTTGAAAAAATTTAGGAATTTAAACTTAATCTCGAGGTTAAAAGTATAGTATAAAAATTCCAACCTACATTTGAATTCGGCTCAAATCTCAATTACAACGAAAATTACATCAACATTATAAAAGTAAATTAGTATATTTATAAGGACATATGTATCATATGTTTGGTGAATTAATTATTTTTTTATTAAAATTATGTCATAAATTTTTAATATATAATTAGTTTTAAAATTTAATTAAATATAATTATAATTAAATTAAATTTAAAATTATTAGATTTAAAAAATATAAACAGATATATTCTTATGGCTCAAGACATGAATATTAAAAGATATTCATAGTTTTTAAGCTTATTTAAATCATATTCACATACTATAATCACGTAAAAAAATTTAAGAAGTGATTTTAATTTTATAATAATTTAGACAAAAAAAAAACTGTCAATGAATAGTACCATCGATCGATCGTTAGATAATCTTAAAAGTAAAATAAATAATTAGCACTTGGATTAGCTCTCTATAAAACAAAGTTGATTATTTATCAATCGATTACTTCGTAGACCTATTAATTGCTCAAGGAGTTGTGTGTTTTAAAAACAATAAATAATTGAGTAATCTCTGAAATGAGTGATCCTTAATAATTTTAGTTACCTTAAATAAGTAATTTTAAATTAAAATTCTTTCTTTATTGAAGTCAAAGATTAAAATAATTTTCGAGACCTATATAAAGCATTGAAATTCTTTCTTTATTGAAGTCAAAGATTAAAATAATTTTCGAGACCTATATAAAGCATAAAAGGTGACGAATTTAAAGAGAGACAAACCTAAAAAAGCTAAAGAAGAAGGGAGAGACCTTTTTCTTATACTTTTCCTTAGGAATTCACATAAAAATTGAAGAGAATATCAATAGTAAATTAATAAAACTATTCTACAACTAAAAAAGATATTTCAGACAAAAGTTTTAAATGAGAATTGCATAATGTCTTTAGATTGAAGAATTTAAAAGACCAAAGTTAATCTAATAAGAGGACTTTGTTGAAGATTAAAAGAGATAAAAATAAAGTAATGGGGAATTAAAGTTTTAAATAATTAAAAGAGAATTTAAAAGTCACCAATTATAAGAATTTATATACATTAAATAAAAAGAGTTTTGTTGGAATAAAATAAAGGTTAGTGATTTACTTTTGTTATGTAATTGTTTTGTTTACTAATATTGCATTGATTTGGTTCTTTGTTGGAACTACCATACATATATATATTTACCTGAGTTTAAGCTTTTTATGTTAAATTGTTATGTTTTATATGTGATTTAAATACTTTATGTTTGATAATTTGGTAGATTAATTGCCATATATTTTAGTTTTTATTTTGATAATAATCAGACCAGAGTAATGTTATAATTTGCTATCTTGATTAAATGAATATTAAACTTAGAATATTTGTAATTAAGAAAGATGTAAAAATTATAAATTAATACGTATAAAATTAGACTTGGTTAACTAGATATAGTCATAAGCTAAATATAGATATGATTTATTAAACCAATATCCTAATATCATTAGTTGAATTAAAAAAATTTATTATATAAATAGAATTATATATTTATATTTATTAAAATTAGGAGAACTAAAATAATTAAATATAGTATTTAAAAAATAAATAATATTATATAAATAAATAAATAAGGATAGAATAATAATAAAATTTTTATTATACTTAATTATATTTTCAATTTTATTAAGAGTGAAATATATACTTGTTTGAAATATAATATTATAATATAAGTATTATATATTATAATATATATTATATATCATATATTAATGTATATAATATATAATTTTTATAAAATAAAATATTATAAATAAATAAATATTAAAAATAAAATAATATAAATATATGAAAAATTACGTGTAATAACTCGAGCCAAGTCTCGCTTGAGTCAAACGTATCAGGTGTCAAGTCCAAACGATTCGAGATTCTTATTCAAACTCGACTCTAAGTTAAAATCGAGCCTGAGTTTATCCACCTTTCAACTGAGCTAAATTTAAACGAGCCGAACTCATTTACTCGTTAAGAAGAAAATGAGAGAAATAAGATATAATGAGTGAACGTTCATGCGCACCCTAATCCGGGGATGACGTAAGCCATGTTGCAAAAGAAAACCAGGCTGGAGAAGAGCTGTATCCGGGCCAAGGAAACGGGGACGAGATACCGGGAGAAGGAAGTCCGGTCGAACTCCGCCGCCTCCTCCTCCCCCTCCTCATAGCTAAAATCGCAGACTGCTTCCTTGTCTACTTCCACCTCGTCCCCAACCTTATGTCTCCCCATCCACCGCCTCCTCACTTCCATCAGAATCTCCACCCAGTTGCCCTTCTTCTTCTTCTTTGCCTCCGCCTCCCCTTCCACCAATGCCTCCTCCCGCCCCACCAGAACCACACCCTTCCCGTAATTTGGCTCGAACAGAAACGATCGTACAGAGCTAAGCACAGCCCCGGAGGAGAAGAAGAAGGGGAATATCCCCTTGGAACGACCCGGCTTGAGCCTAGGCTCCGCGGAGCTAGCCTGGGCCGGGTTGAGGGAGCACCTGAGCTGCAAGTCGGTCCCGGTCCCCCGGATGTCGTGGGCCGACCGGGACCTCCTCATGCCGAACATGTCATTGGCCGCCACGCCCGCCGCCGCACTCCAGGAGAGAACGTGAGTGCATGCCATGCCCCTCTTCAACCAAACCAAACCAAATAAGAATCTGGGGTCTGTTCTTCTTCCTAATCAAAAACCCGCCTCCTCAGTTCGCCTGAAGAGTCATGGGGTGACCGGAGAGCAGGTTGCCAGAAAGAATGGCGGACATGAGGGACAGGAACAAACGCTTCCGGCCTCTCTCCTCCTCCTCCTCTCTTGCGGATGTCGTTTGAACGTATTCTTGAAAGAAAGCGGCTCGAACAGAAACGATCGTACAGAGCTAAGCACAGCCCCGGAGGAGAAGAAGAAGGGGAATATCCCCTTGGAACGACCCGGCTTGAGCCTAGGCTCCGCGGAGCTAGCCTGGGCCGGGTTGAGGGAGCACCTGAGCTGCAAGTCGGTCCCGGTCCCCCGGATGTCGTGGGCCGACCGGGACCTCCTCATGCAGAACATGTCATTGGCCGCCACGCCCGCCGCCGCACTCCAGGAGAGAACGTGAGTGCATGCCATGCCCCTCTTCAACCAAACCAAACCAAATAAGTATCTGGGGTCTGTTCTTCTTCCTAATCAAAAACCCGCCTCCCCCTCCCCCCTCCCCCCCTCCCCGCTTTTCACACCCTAATTAAAATATTATTTTTACTTCCCTGCACTTTACCCTTATCACATCATTTAGTTTTTTGTAATATGCCCCAAGCCTTCCACTCGGACCGTGCCCCCCAACCTCCTGCCTCCCGTATTTTATTTCCCTAGTTCAGTCCTATTTCCTCTTAAGAAGTCTCCTCCCCTCCATCCCCTCTCCTTCGGTGATATCCTCTCCCCTCTTGTATTTTCATCTTTATTTCGATCCGCTTTCCTCCGGTGAAGTCCCTTCCCCTCCCCTCCTGTAAAGTCCTCTTCCCCTCCCCTGCCATCCCCTCCCCTCTTGTCTCCTACCATCCCCCGCCCTCCCGTCTTGTCTATCTCCTCCCCTCCCCTCCTCTCCCATCCCGTATTGTCTCCTCCCCTCCCCTCCAGGCCCATCATGTCTACCTGCCTCACCTCCACTCCCCTCCCGTATTGTCTCCTCTCGTCCCCTCCAAACAAGTTCCAGAAGATTGTCGAGGGTTTTGAAACCTTCTGGAGGAGTTCTGGTGGGTGCCCGTCACCGCCCCATTATGAAGACATTGACGGTGACATACGGTCCCCGTATGCATGCATATAATATGGCGGGGGGTACCCCCTGCCAGACAAATTCCAAAAGATTGTTGAGGGATTTGATACTTTCTGAAGAGTTCTGGCGGATGCCTGTCATCGCAAAATTACAAAGCATTGGTCGGGGACATACGGTCCCAATATATGTCCATTGAAGGTTGAGGTGGGTAACCCCCTCCATACAATTTCCAGAAGAATCTCGAGGGCACCACCAATTGGTGAATAATGTGATGGGGACATTTAATCCCCCTTATACAACAGTTTAAAATGGCAGGGTTTAACCCCCGTCATGAAATCTCCATAAGCCAATAATTTATTATAGATCTAAAATATTTATACCTATTGAAGACATTACTCGCGTCAAGGAATCGAGGAGTCTTAAACGGGAGCGGAGGTCCGATGTTTCCAACGTGGGTGGGGGTGGGGGTGGGGAAGATACGTCCACTTCAGGAGTTCTGTACGGGGCGAGAAAAGGACCAGAACCGCAGCACCACACCACTGATCGGCTTCTGCAACATCGCCATGCGAAAGACGCCCACGTATTACTCGCCTAAGTTTTAACGAGAATGATTAACACACCAAGTACCTATATTTCATATTAATAATTTCTACTTTACTCTTATTTAACCCAAAGTAACTAATATGCCCTCAAATAATTTTAATTATTACAAAATCACCGGAGGAAGAAATTTGAGCCCTTTATGCTAAATTTCATGAGCTTTGTAGGCGTTCTACTCCATGATTACTTTAGCTCTTTATTTGTAAGTAATTATTGTTACAACATATTTTTGTTTTTGTTAGTTAAAAGATTATGAACTGAGCACAGCGTGATATGAAACTAGTTTAATATTGTACCAATTTTTCAGGGGTTTCTTTTGACATACGTGAGCTTACAACAAATAAGTTTCACAAGCTAAAGATAAAGAAAATAAATATAAAAGTACCAATATTTCTTAAATTACTTATAAATTTCATTGACTTTATATGTTAAAAAGTATATTTGGACAAATGTAGATATCCAATCAAGAAAGGTTTCAATCTATCATGGAAAATTTTTTGTGGAAGTCTTTTATTTTTATTCTCAAAACAGAACATAATCAAATTGGGGAAAAAACTTTCTACTCACCAAAGTGTATTGTGCAAAAGTGTACAAGATTTATCAAGGTAAAACCACCAATCAATCTATTCTCAGTTCCATTTTTTATATTACTATTTAATATAAATAGTAACATAATTTAGAATTTTTTTCCATATTACTTAGTCAAAGAATGAAATATTTCATATTCTCTAGATTTTAAATGAAAATGCCATATGACCTGGAATAACACGATAGAAGCTAAAATTTGGACTAAAATACCCTTGATTGGAGGTAGGTTTTATATCGTGTTAAACCTTCACAAAGTCGAATTCATTGACATACAACTTCAGATGCTATCGATTCCTCTGAGTGAAAAACTGTGTTCCAAATGAAAATTCACTTTCAATTAGAAAGTCTCCTGATTGAGCACTGTGTAAGCGGCGTGTGAGAAGATTTTGTAACCTATTCAACCAAAACATCAAAGATTAGGGATCTTCTGTTCTAGAACGAGTTTGAGTTTGCGAAGAACGAGTTTTTGAATGAGGGTTTCTCATAAGCTGAGTTTTGAAACTGTACGCCTCAAAGCTAGTTCTTGTTTATAGTGTGGATCGGGTTTTTGACTATTCCGAAAAAGCAGTGGCTGAACGAGTGTTCAATCCGGCTCGGAGAACAGTAGCAGAGGTTTCGTGGTAAGGCATTTTGGATATTTTTGTGCATGATTTTTGATTTAGCATGTACTCGAACACACGACATAGGCCGTTGAATCTGACTATTGTTGCGTGAGAAAGACGATACACCATATATTGTGTGCTCAATAAGGTGGTGGAAACACGATGTTTAACCATAATGATGTCGTGTATGCGAGGACCTCTTAGCGTATGTTCGATTACACGATACATATACTTATCATTTCTATATAAGTTAGTTAGAAAGTGTGAACCGATGTGGCTATTGATTATGGTCACGACCTATTGTTGATTCACATATATATCCAAATTTTCAGACGTAAAGTTAAAGTATTACATGAAATGGCGGAGTCAGTGAAGGTTGCAGAAGAGAAGAAGAAGACAATCTACAAGAGAAGACTGGGTCTGGGAATGAATATTTTCCACTAGACTATGTCTATCAAAAGACCTTGTAGATTCACGTCCGGGATGTAAGGCGATTTTAGTGGAGTCTGGGTTATACCCAATATATGATTGCGAGCCCATCATCATTTCTAGGCCATTGTTGGATGTACTCATTGGTGATTGTTGGGATGACTCACTAAAGGTCCTCAACATAATGGGGCAAAAGACTACCCCTTAAAGTGGCTATGATCACGGGGTTGAGTTGAAAAGGGAACCCGTGTAAATTGGAAAGCAGCGAGGGGAAAGCTACCCAAGGCAAGGGGAAATTCTATAAGAAGTTCTTTCAAGGAAAGCGGCCAGAGAAGACAAGACTGGAAGAATTGTTCAAAGAAGTGGTTGCGAAAATAAGGAATGTTTCAGACGAGGACTTAGCATGGTTGGCGATCGAGCACATGGGTGTCCTCATGTTATTCACTTAGAGAAATAGAGTCATATCCCCAACTCTGTGTGATTACTTAGATGACATATCGGTCATGTGGAGCTATAATTGGGTAGGCGTCGTACATGATTTGCTGATGAGAAGCATATCGGCAGCCCATCGGAACATCATGAGCAGACAAGACGAGTGTTCCGCTATGACTGGAATTCTTGTAGGTGCTTCATTAGTGCTCCAGGTAACGCTCGTATGTGTTATAATACGCAAATTCTAATATCATATTTAAAATGACACAATATGTTTTACATAGATGAGGTCACACAATACAAACTCTCAATCATGTTATCGAATATACAACATTTAACATTCACATAGACATATTGTGTTCTCAAAAACACGACTCTGTATTATATTGTGGATAGGACATTAGATGATCGTAATGTATCATGTTACCAGTGGCCACTGGCATGTTATCCGTAACATGACTAATTTGTTATAGTGAAGATACTGAACATTTTAGACTAATGTTTATATTCTTTTGTATTGTCCGCCATGTATGGCTTTATGAGCATGCCCGAGTGCAAGAGGTGGCCCTCCATGTAGCCCGAGGTGGCCCGGATTTACCCAACTTTTGAGCAACGTGGGGAAGGCCGATAAACTTGACCCGGCTGACGAAAAGGGGAAGAAGAAGATTCTAGCTCATCACCTGATGAGGAAGTGGCACGTGGATGTCTTCATGAGGCTGAAGCCAGACTCACAAATTGTTATGAGTATCATACCAATTGCCAAAGAGGCTCACTTGATGGATGGACAAAGGGCAGCCCCGAAAGCTAAGATCCAAACAATGAGACCCAGCCATGCCCCCCACGGCGAGACATCGGGGCATGTACATTCTGGCCATGACATCATTAAATCATTCATCATGTGAGTTGATGTCATGACAGGAATATGTGAAGTTGTTTTGGAGAAGGTTGTTCTATACGGTGAGCGGGGATAGAACACGGATTGAGTTCCAGCTGCACTCCAGCTTGTTAAGGACAATCTAGAGGTGACAACTAGCCTCATAAAACATATGCAACCCCCCGAGGAACGAGAGATAGAATAGCCGCCTGAACCCACTCAACCGGTGTTCACCCAAGCATCAACCCCTCCTCCGAGAACCAAAGGATCACCTTCAATTAGTTCAAAGGCAAGAATTTCAAAATCAAGAGAAGCTTGCCAACCATCTTCCCTCGAAGATCAACCAATACATGTCCCTTAGCTGGTGGAGAGGGATTCATCTTGAGTAAGTATGACAGTTTAATGTATTGTGTTTCGTTAGGGGATATTGGTGTAGTTGAGTACATGATAAGAGATCATATCGTTGAGTAAGAAAGACGATGGTTGGATTATTGTGTCATCGATCACACGATCATTGAAGTAGGAGTTGTGAGAACCATCTCTGCGTGGTCGTGTGATCGTGAGCACAATTAAGCTTTTTGTAGTGTTTATACGAATATGATAAGCATTTGTATCGTGTTTGTAAATGACGACTTGTGTAGATATCGTGTGGTTACTAACACGTGACTTACTTCTTAAATACAAAGAAACGACAACAGCAAGTTGCCACCAAACTAAAGAAGAAGATTGGTCAGAAATTGCAAAGGACCGTAATAACTAGATTTTTGATGAAAATAAATGCATAATTCATGGAACAATCCCGGGATGTTGAAGAACAACCGCAGGAGTTAGAGGAACCAGACCTTCCTCGAGATGTCGACGAACAACCCTGGGAGGTAGAGGAACCGGACCTTCCACCTGAGGTCATGGCTCAAGTATGCGATGTGCCGGAACAACCCCGTGAGGTACCCACAGACCAAATGGAGATTTTGGAACAACCCTTGAAGGGGCCGGAAGCATCCCAAGAAACGAATAAAGGAGCAGTACCCAAATGAGTAAAAATCAGAGTGAAGTGAAAAGCTTCTCCTGGCCCTCCCATTGTACCTCATGCTCAACGGAAGTCGAGGTCTATCGTAGTTGAACCATATGCTCAAGGTTAGGAGCCTGTGAAGAAAGTTGTAGCTCAGGTATCAAAGAAGCTGAAGCATTTCAGCAACTACATTGATGAAAAGCTAACAAAGTCTAGATATAGTGACCAGCCTCGAAAGCCTGGTGACGAACTACCTTTGGCTTCAGTCCCTGGCCCAAGCATTATCCGTCAGGCACATCCAAAGTCTCCCACCCCGAATTCAGTAGCCCCAATCGCAGTTTCCAATGAAGGCATTATATCGGATACTCCTCCAGTAGATGCGGACGTAATGGAGCATATTTGCAATGTTGAAGATGTCAAAGAAGATACTGCAACTAAGACGAATAAGGAGGAGACAAGTTTGTGGCCGAAGGACTATCTTGACACAGAGTTGGTGTTCCACATGGAGGTTCAGGCCCCCGACAATTGAGGAAATTATCACAAAATTTTTGTCGAACCCATACAAGTCTTGGCCCATAGAGACACTCCTCTACACTGACTACCTATCTCTATTAAAGTAGGGGTGCATAACGAATGAGGTAATATCTATTCATTGCTCATATATTTTAAACTTTATCGTGTAATCAATCAAACAACTGAATATCTTACGCATATTACAATGAATTATCATTTTATCAATCACATGACATAGGATCATATCGTTGGTTTTCATATATGCTAACTATCAACTTATAATTGCTAAAGTAAAATTAGCGTGTTGATTCATACAAGACTTGTAAATGCATCGTGTGATCGTAAACACGGTATAGTCACTAATCGTGTAAAGTCATATGACGATTGGTAGCCTATAGTGTCATTACTAACACATATGGTATTGTGTAGGTCATCGACGTCTTCTCCCTACTCCTAGATGAACAAAATATATGAAATCCATGCAGGTACCCCAAATGTGTTTTTGGGCAAATTCGCTATTCAACACTACTTTAACGTTGGCACAACGGAACGGCTGATGGAGAAGGAGGGAAAACTCTCTGGCATATTGTTGAGAGGCCTGAATGTTAACACAGAAAGTGGCTTCATTCCTATATACATCAAATGCCACTTTCTCTTGCTTATTGTCCGCTGCAGGGAGAAGCGATTTAGGTGGTACAATCCTCTAAAGGGTAATCACAGTCACCACTTTGCCGAGGTGGACAATGTCAGGAAATATGTTGCCAATGGAATGGAGAAGACACTTAAGATAAAGGGGGCTCAGACGTGGCCACTGACTAAGATCAACAAATGCCTGTACCAGGAAACAAATGAAGATTGTGGTTTGTTTGTCATGTACTATGTAGCGAAACTTGCAGGGGGCGTCATTCAGCTAGATTTTAGATAGCTCGAGATAACTAGTTTAGTTAGGTTGATGATATGCGCTGCCGTACTTCGGGCCCAAATCGAAGAGGAATTTAATCCAAATACATATGAATTGTAAAAAGACCAATTATTTTGTAATTAATTATTTTGTAATTAATGGTTGTACCAATTATTTTGTAATTAATTACTGTCATGCCTTGGATATCCTATTAAAGAGTGAGACCTTTAATGTGTTGGTTGGCAATGAAAACCGTTTCAAGAGTTGTGACATTTGCTTCAAGGTCGAATTATTATTGTAGGGTAAGACTTTCACTAAAGATTTATTTTTGCTTCCTACTAAGGGTGTTGATGTTGTTCTTGGTGTTCAATGGCTTGGAGACTTAAGCTTGTTTCGTGGAACTTTTGGTGTATGACTATGGATTTCACTTATAGTGGCAAGCTGTTGTGTATCATTACTCATCTACCAGGTCGCATTTAGGCTGCTGAGTCATTAAATACTCTTTCTCACTATCATTGCCATGACCTCTTGCTACAACACCGGCCTTCAGTTGAGGTTCCACAAACAAATATTTTTTCCCTAGCATTAGTTACTCTCTTGGATTAGCATCAGCCTATCTTTGAGGAGCCAAAGGGTTTACCGCCAGTCCGTTCTTACACCCATCAAAATTCCTATTAGCTAAGTGCTCCTCCAGCAAATGTTCACCCATACGGATGTCCACATATCTAGAAGATAGTGATTGAACACCTAGTTTGCAAGGTGATTTCTTCTAACATTATACATCCTAGTCAATCTTCTTACTCTTCTTCTATCCCTCTTGTCCTCAAGAAGGACGGTTTTTGGCACTTTTGTGTGGACTATAGGGCTCTTAACCTTATTACCTTAAATGATAAACACTTTATTCATGTCATTAAGGAGTTGTTTGATGAGTTATCAGGATCCCAATTCTTTTCGAAATTAGACCTCTATTTGGGTTATAATCAGATATGTATGCATCCCTATAACATTTCCAAGATGACATTTTGTATTCATAATGTGCATTATGAGTTCTAAGTCATGCCATTTGGCCTCACTAATTCCCCTGCCACCTTCCAGTGCTTGATGAATGATGTCTTATATAGTTATCTACGTCGATTTGTCTTGGTTATATTTGATGACATTCTAATTTATAGCCTTATTTGGGAGGACTCCTTACAACACATGTGTTCTATTTTCACACTCCTCCATAAGCACTAACTCTTCTTGAAGTGGTTTAAAGGCTCTTTTGGTTGTCAGCAGGTTGAGTATTTAGGATATATTATCTTGGCCCAAGATGTTGCTACGGATTCAAGCAAGATTTTTGCCGTTCGAGATTGGTCTTGCCCTTCTACTACCCACACACTATGTGGTTTTATAGGTTTTTCCAACCAATTATTATCGAATTTTTATCGCATCATATAACATTATTTCTACACCCTTAACAACTCTTTTTAAGAAGGGTACCTTTATATGGTCTTACTCCGCCAAACGGACTGTTGATGCACTCAAAGCGAGTTAAGAGTGATTCTACAACTCCTTCCAATTTTCTTCAGCCACTTTCGATTCTAGTGCGAATATGTAAGGATATCAGTATGGATTTCATAGAGGTATTACCTAAAATTCAGGGCAAATCTGTTATCTTTGTCATGGTTGATAGGCTCTTAAAGTATGCTCACTTTTTACCTCTCTCTCACCCTTACACTACCAAGATTGTTGTAGATGTTTTCATTCATGATATTGTTCATCCTCATGGGATGCTAAAGACTATTATTTGTGATTATGATAAGGTATTTGCATCAACATTATGGTAGGTATTTTTCCTCCTCCAAGGCATTTCCTTTTGCATTAGTTTTATGTATCATCCTCAAACAAATGGCCAATCAAAAGTGGTAAATCATTGTCTCGAGCAATATTTATGATGTATTTTAGGTGATTAGCCCCAAACATGGATATCATTTCTTCTTTGGGCAAAATGGTCTTACAACACTACTTTCCATAGAGTTGCACATTATACTTCATTTTAACTCGTCTATGGTCGCCCACCTCCTACATTGCTCCATTATGTGATATTATGTGTTTCCATTAATGCCGTAAATACTATTATTCAAACTCGTGATGTCATTTTATGCCAACTTTATCTTAACTTGGTGGCTTCATAGAACTGTATGTGCCAAGTTTATGATAAGTGTCATGTAATGTAATAACCTCGACTTTTCAGTGGTTATTTTTTTGCCTCTTGGGAAATTAATTAGTGTCTTAAGCTTCCTCATTATTATTTTTCGATTATTATGTGTTAGTGTTGTGTGTAGCCTCGGTCGTAGGTAGAAAAAAAAGTTTGTACGTTTTCAAGAGCTTAAACGCGTAAGTTTACGTTGCGGAGCTTAATTTAAAAACTTGCTCCTTAAATTAAGCCTCTTAGATTAATGTAAAGTTGTTGGGTCAAGGCGTGTTCATAGGGGGAGTTCCGCGTGCGTCGGGAGTTCCACGCTTGAAGAAGAGGTGGGAACGTGCAAGTTAGATGTGCGCGTTTTTTTTTTAAAAAAAGGAAAATATAAAACAGAACACAAAACGCAGATCGCGTTTTGCGTTCTGCGCAGTGCTTCCGCCGGTAGGAAGGTGTGAGCTTCCTCTCCCCCAGAGCCCTACCACCGCCTCGCCTCGCCGGACTTTGACCGTCCGGTCACAGTGGCTTGGGTCGCGCTGCCCTTGGCCACCTTCGTTTCTCCCCTGCACAGCGACTCACCGGCGGAAATTGGGGAAAACTCTGTTTTTGGAGCGAAGCGTCGCCGGAGCCGTGGTGAGCCATCGGAATCTGCCGGAGCAGCCGCCTAACCACCGCGAACCGGGAGGTACTAACCCCTTTCTCCACTTTTACTCCGATCAGCCTTCCTCCCGTAATTTCGTCGCATGCCGTTTTGGGGAAATCCTGTCTCTTTGGGCTGAATCACTGTTGTGGCTGACGGAGTTGTCGCCGTGAGCTATTTTTGGCCGGCGACTACTCTGCCGACAGCGACTGTAGATCCGCCATGCATCGGAGCTTCCACTCCGATCCTTCACCCCTCACCTTTTTTACTCTGTTTTGGGCTGAACCGACACTGTAGTAGGTGGGATTGGCCGCCGTGAGCTGTTTTCCGGCCGGCGACCACCCTGCAAATCCCTGGGGTTACGGTTGGGATGCCATGCAATCGGATTTTTCAATCCGATCAACGGCTACTTGCAGACCTACCCTGTTCTGGACCGAACCACTTCTGGGACCGGCGAAAGTTGCCTTTTGATCCATTTTTTGCCAGTCCCGACGCCATGTTTCCCACCTCAGCTTCTGATTTACCTCCTTGCATATTTTGTTTTCCGCTTAAATTTTATTTAGCAATCTCTGCATATTCACCCATTAGAATAATTCACTGGGAGCCGCCTAGCAACCATTCCACCTTGCCAACGGTTAGAGACCACCTCCATAACAATGCTTTACCCACATTATTGGACTGACCTAAGCTCTTCTGGGGCGTGCAGGCATCTAAATCGCCAGTGCGGGGGGGGGGGGGTGTGAGAGACGTTTTTAACCGCGGGTGCTAATTGGAGACCCGCTCTGCAGCTTCCTCCCAAGGCTGTCTCTTGTAGTGTAAGGGTGCGTGGGCTACTAGGTACACACCAACACGGCCTACGTAGTACACTCTGACATCAACTTGGGCCCGGTCGACGAGGTAGGAGACTTTGAACCTTAAAAATTCACTCTAGCGTGCTTTTCTGATAGGACGCATGCTAGGATTAAGATGTCTAATTGCATGATGCTTAGATGGATTTTAATGCGGAGGATATTAAATGCAGAGATTAATTTTAATGGCCATATGTGTGTAATTTAAAATCATCTGTGTATTAATTAGTAGATTAATTGTAAGCTCACTTGATGACTTATACTCGAATTGGATAGTTAGATGAGCAGAGGACTTGTTAATTAATTATATTTCTTGTTAATTGCATGAGTGGTCGTTATGATTAGGTAAGAATTATGTTTTCATGCTATAAAGGTTGTAAAGCATGTTGTAAGATACATGTGTAGTGTATAGTTCAGAAATATGAGTAGTTACACATGTGCAGATGATGTACATATGCTTAATAAGTGACGATCAGTTTCGACTGATTCGAAATCCTAATAAGTGAGACAAAGACTTTAAGGTGTAGTAAATAGGCAATTTAGGGTCGAAGCTTAGACTTAAGCCATAAATAAAGGTACCATTATATTGGTATCTGCATGGCGTATAAACTATAACTGCAACATAATTAAAGTATGTAGTTGACAATAAGAGTGAGTCCTTAGCTAGATTGACGGATTAAATTCCGTTTGGTTGATGACTGACGGACGGTCAGTTTCACCTATAAAATTAACGTAGTCCATACCTTGGAGGTAAGGTTGGTGTAAGTTAGGATTTTAATGCTCTGTTGAGAGCACCGTGTGTTGTCCGCCCAAGTGTGGCATCGTAAGTTTTCTGCCCAAGTGTGGCATCGTAAGTTTTCTGCCCAAGAGTGGCGTTGTAAGTTTTCCTGCCTTAATTGGCATTTTTAGGCCTTGCTGGCCCTGTATGGCCCCAGATAGTGGGCATTGCGCACTCAGGTAAGTAGTATCATGGATCTACTCTTACCTGTTTGATCCCGTGCCCCATGAGCACCGGTGTACTTTGCCTTCGGAATCTTTTAACGCGTAGGTTTCTCCCCGAAGGTCAAGGTGACGCCTTAGTGGCATTCGTTCCTTTCGACAGTAGAGCTAATTGAGATTTAATTAGTTCTGTTCGTCGAGTGTAAGTGCATTATAATAAATGTAAGATTGTAAGCGTAAGTAGTATGTATGTGGGTATGAGAGTTTACCAGGTTGTGTCTAGATATACGTAAGGTGAAAAGAAAATTTGTAAGATTGGAAAACTCAGAGGAATTGTAGTACTCTGATGGAGTTTGTATTTGTCTTCTCCTAGTTCTTGGTTTGCTACTGTCTTGCAGAGCAGCTTTGGTGTGAACTTTTATGGTTCACTGATTTTGTTTCTCCTACTGGGTATGAAAATACTCATGTTCTCCTTGTCTCTAATTCTCAGGCACTCCAGGGACTTCTGTGGGACCTAGTTCGAGAGCCGCGTAGCGTTTGAGGATACACTTTTTGGAGTGCAGGTCGACTTTTGACTCTATTGTTCCTTGATTAATTTATGCCACGATCTGTTGTAAATAAATTTTGAAGTACATGTATTAAGTGAGGTGAGCGCTTTTACATGTATAATTTTGGACTTGTACACGGACTGTATTATTACTTTCGACTGTTATGGAACTTGTACCCAGCTATGCCTGGGAAAAATACATTAAAAGCCCATGGCCATGGCAAATTTTGTCTTTCGATCGTTATTCACGCCGGGGAATGAAGGATTTGCGAGCTTTGAATGTTTTATTGTGGTTTTATCATTGTTTTGAATTGAAAAGAATGTGTTGAGATGGATTTAGTATCAATGAATGAGAAATTATAAAATGTTTTTCACAGGTTTCGTATTTTCATCAATTTTCACCAATTTACAGCCGTTATATTGCAGAATTTTTATTTGAATTTTATAAAATTTATTTTGAAAACCCCGGGCGTGACATGTGGATCGCTAATTTTAATTTGGTGATCTTATTTATCTTCGTCACCAGTCTTATCGCTAGACTTTCGTTTATAAGCTATCTAACGAGAAATTTGCCCATCACTTTCATGGTATTTATCCGTTTCTTGAGAGTATTAACAAGGTTGCTTATCGTCTCCGATTGTCCCTGGATGCGCAGATTTACCGGTGTTTCTTGTTTCTTGCCTTGGAGACTTTGTTAGTGATGCTTTATCTATTTCGTTGTTGATTCTATCACCGATATCTTCTAATCCATCCCTTTCGATGTCTCATATTATTTTGAAATAACGGTGAATTTTAAAGGTTCTTATTGCTTAATTACATCATTCTTCAAAGAATGTTAAAATAAGTTCTTTCTACAGGTTAGTCGACTTGAGGACAAGGCAATGCAAAACATGGTAGAATGATATGATACTTTAAATTTCTATAAATTGTAATGCATAGCCAATTCTAAATCAATGAATAAAAATCCAAATTTAGTAATTTAATTTTTTGCCCTAATTCCTCCCTCTGGCCCCCTTTCTCCCAAAATTTTCTTGTGTAGGAGTTTTTTTAATATAATTGAATTTAATGGATTAGTTGGTTAAGTGAGAATTAGGTAAGAAATTGGACTACACTAGAAGGTTCAGGGGGGATGGTATGGGTTTTCTTACATGCCCCCACTAACCCGTTGGAAAATGATTTACTTTCATGGGGATCTATGATTAACTCTGCTCTTGACCAGAACTTTCTTTCCAGGCAAGTAGCCATGGGACTACTAATTTACATGTACATTACAAAAACAAGGAAGACTGGTACAATGTGCAAAAAGACCCCCAAGGTCACAGGTTCCTACGGCCGGTCTGATCGTAGACCACCTCCAAGAACGAACACTTCCCAGACTACCAGAATTTACAGTACAAGAAGAAGTCTTCATACTTCATACACCAGTCGTTATCTCTTTATTATTGATGAGGCTCCCCTCATACGCCCATTTGTGGGGAGACACTGTCAACAGAGGCCACAAATGGTTTAGCCTCTCAATCCGTGACGGTCTTCTTCCCACTTTATTGGACTGCTTGCGAAGAAGAGTGTTGATGGCCTTCAAATAGTTGCTCGAGTCATGGTCTCTCAGGATTGTGCCCTCCGACCCATAGGCTGTGAGGTCACTCAGCGTCTCCAGAGGGTGAGGCAAGTTGAGGAAGGCCCTCAGTGCACCCATGGGAAACTCGCCCCTGTGCTTGTCCATGGCGTAGAGATCAGTTCCTGGAGGAAGCAGAGGATGTGAAGGAGACGTCGTCTCATCTGGTTGCAGGATGTACAGCTTTCCCAGTGGAGCATACAACAATTTCTACACCCACAAAGACATTGAATACCATGAGGTTAAGATAGTAGTTGTCTCTTTTGAATACAATCTGACGGCAGAGACACCCAGGCCAGGCTCAACCAAACGGGACTCTATTATGTGCTCTAGCCTGAAAGCATGGCAGTGTGACCACTTACATTCTTGTTTAGGCAGGGGTGGGACCTGAAGGCACCACTGACGCGCTTGAGGAGTTTAATAACGTGATTGGGGTAGTCACAGGAGAAGGCTCTGGGCACGATGTCCCTGTGCATCATGACGGAGTAGACATGGTCCTCGTCCAGCCCCAGATGTTGAAGAGCTTGCTGCCCACCACAAAAGATTGACGGCGACCCAAAGGTCACCACCGGCAGCAAGGCCGACGGCTTCACCACCTTCCTAGCCAGCAGCAGCAGGCTCACTAGAAGAGACAGGCTGCCGCCCAGCGAGTGGCCGGTGAACCGGAGCTTGGCATCGTCTCCATACCTCTCCAGATGCTCCTCCACCTCTGGCTTGAACTGCTCGTATATCCCCTTTGCTGCTTCATATATCCCCCTGTGAACCAGCACCTCTGTCCCCTGCATGAGACCAGCAGCATCTACTGTGTTCATCACTTAGCTTTTCATAAGCATGATTACAGCTACAAGATCAACTTAAATTAGTTTTTAATTATCCTCACTGACCTCGAACTGGGTTGGGTCGAAGAAGAGATTGGCTTGCCATGAGGCCAGGGAGTCTGATCCCTGTTATTTCACACACACAAAATGTTGACATGAAACATAAGAACAAGACACGAGAAAGATTACATCGAAACACAATTTAGTGATGATCAAGAACACGATAGATTATGTCACTGATGTTTTGATCGATGTAAGATGTACAATGTGTAGTGTTATTACCTGGATGACGAAGCAACGAGTGCATGTGCTGGGCTCGTCGCATATGAACCACTCGCATGGCCCGGAGTGGGGCGACCGGAGGTCCCTGGCGGCCTCCATCTTCGCCGGCTCCTCGGCCGCTACCAACGCCGTCATTGTCGACGTCGCCACTTGCACAGCCATCTCCGAGTTGTAGACCCGGGACGGCGAGCTGGGCGGTGAGTCCTCCTCGCCTGACTTTCCTACCGAAAGGATCCCCCCGGCGCGGGAGTGAACGTACGTGGCGGCCGACGCCGCTATCTCGTAGGCGACTGAGGGGCGGAGTGGACCCCTCTTGCCGCCCTCCGCTCCGCCGCTCTCCTGGGAGGGACGGGGCTGGGAGGGGGAGTAATCGCAGTCAAGCTGCGCCGTGGCCGCCGCGGCCTCGGCCTCCACCTTCGCCGCCTCCGCCTTTTTATTCAACGAAGAGGTCACAAACTGCAAGTCGTAGTGACGCCGAAGATCATCGGCCTGCAAATCGCATCAAACAGCGAGGGTAAATCCGTCATTTAACTACACAAGGGTAGTTTTGTAAGTTCACGATTTAAATTTGATAAAATGACGAAAATGTCCTCCCACGCAAATATGGCGAGAAAATGAGTGAAATTAAAAAAATGAGATTAATTAAAGAACGTTAATACACACCCTAATCTCGGGGATGACGTAAGCCATGTTGCAAAGGAATGCCAGGCTGGAGAAGAGCTGTATCCGGGCCAACGAGACGGGGACGAGATACCGGGAGAAGGCGGTCCGGTCGAACTCCGCCGCCACCTCCTCCTCCTCCTCGTAGCTTACCTCGCAGACAGCTTCCTCGTCCGCCTCCACCTCATCTCCCACCTTATGTCTCCCCCTCCACCGGCTCCTCACCTCCATCAGAATCTCCACCCAGTTGCCCTTCTTCTTCTTTTCCTCCGTCTCCCCTTCCACCACTGCCTCCTCCGCCTTGTCGACCTCCTCCCGATCCACCAGAACCACCCCCTTCTCGTAATCTGGCTCGAACAGCGACGACCGGACCGAGCTGAGCACAGCCCCGGCGGAGAAGGAAAAGGGGAAGATCCCCTCGGAGCGACCCGTCTTGAGCCTGGGCTCTGCGGAGCTAGCCCGGGCAGGATTGAGGGAGCACCCGAGCTGCAAGTCGGACCGGGTCCTCCGCATTGCAGCCACCCGGTCCCGGACGTCGTGGGCCGACTGGGACCTCCTCATGCCGAACATGTCCTTGGCCGCCACGCCAGCCGCCACGCTCCCGGAGAGAGGTACCTGAGTGCATGCCATGCCCCTCTTCAACAAATCCAAACCAAATCAAAATCTGGGGTCTGTTCTTCCTAATAAAAAAACCCGTCTCCTCAGTTCACCTGAAGAGCCATGGGGTGTCCGGCGAGCAGGTTGCAGGAAAGAATGGCGGATATAAGGGGCACGAACAAAGGCCTCCGGCGCCTCTCTCCTCCTCCTCGATCTCTTGCGGATGGCGTTTGAACGCGTCCTTGGAACCGAATCACGTCAGGGAATCGCCCTTAAATAGGAATGAGGAGTCTTAAACGGGAGCGGAGAACCGATGTTTCCAACGTGGGTGGGGGTGGGGAAGATACGGCCACTTCAGGAGCTCTGTACCCGACGAGAAAATGACCAGAAGGGCCTTGACCCGCAGCAGCACACCTCTGATCAGCTTCTGCAATATCGCCGATTCGCCATGCAAAAGATGCCCACATATTAATTACTTACCTAAGTTTTAACGACAATAATCACATAGTTACACACCAATTGCCTAATAAACCAAAATCATATATCTCCATTCATTTAATTAAAATGAGTTTTAAGGACTTACCAGATCAGGATCTTTATTTGGAACTATGAATGTGCCTTGTAAGAGTATAAATGCATGAAATTTATTTCAATCAGAAATGATGATACTATTTGATATAGAATTATGTATGTCAATTAACATATTGGTATAATTGACCACCATGCAAAAAAAAAAAAAAGTAGAGGCATCCATATGTTAAAGAATTATGTGGCTGCCACTTACCTAAGTGTCAACTGTAATGGAAATAAAATTACAGAACCCCTACCTTAATGGATGATAAAAAAATGCTTAATGGACCAAAATGATAATCTTTATTCATTATGTCACTTGGAATGAATTTTAAGATCTCCCCCAAATCAAATCTTTTTTAAAAAGAATAAATGAGCCTTGTAATTGTGTGCATGAAAATTCTATTTGATACTCCCTCGATCCACATTAATAGCTTCATTTAGGAAAACAATTGTCCAAATTGCTTTAGTTGAGGACTTTAAAAACCTATCGAAGCTTATTTTCTTTTCTCTTAATTATGGGTCACAGTTCAATAAAAATCATTATTTTTTTAAACAAAGCTATTAGCATGGGACGGAGGGACTATATAATATATGTGTCAAACAACACACATTAGGATAAATATGAGTATGTAATGCTTTAATTCCTTAGCCAAAATGGCGTTTTCTGGGAGCTAAGAAAGATGGTGAGAATTTGTTGTCATGTAGTGGACCTGAACGCCAAATCGGTGGCTGGTAATCTCGGAGAGATGTTACTCTCTTCCAAACCAAGAGATGAACACTGGCCCCTCAGCCTGAAGATCTCCGTCTTAGGTCTTCGCAAACCAACAAGCAAACGCCAAAGTAAGTCCAAAAAGGGAGCGAGATAGGCCAACAAACCTCCCGTCCCTTGGCGATTTCTTGTCCTGGGTTTTCACGTACTGCGGACGACTCCCATTCAAACACGCCTCGTTTGAACAATTTAATGCCCCATGCTCCCAAAACACTCCACAGCATCCAACAAGAAACACTCTTGATAGGTCAAGGAACAGAGATTTGGATTTGGATCGAATTACTGTAGCATAGCCCCCTTCCCTGCCGTGTGCCGGGTCCTCTTCCTTGATGGCAACGAAGATGATGGTTACACTGATTTGTAGGGGCTAGCAACAGACCCCAGCCCAAATGAAGAGAGCCAGGTTGGGTAGGAAGAGGACCGGGCTAAACTTAGCAAATTAGAACAAGCATGGCTCTGCTTCGTGGGTTTGCTACACGACAAGAGCTTTGATTAACGGTTTGTTGTAAATATAGAAGCCTTTGAGTCCTACCTAGGTGAAAGTGGTCAATATAATTCACCCTTAAAATTAATGTAGATCTTTTTGTGCAGTTCTAGTTCTCCCTATACACAAGGGAAGTAATTTTTATACTCCAATCGAACGCCCGAGAAGTGTCTGATCGACAGTACACCCGCTATCACATATTAGTGTAAGTAAGTATTAATGTGCGCTAATGGGTGCACCGTCAATCTTGAAATCGAATGCTTCCTGAGTGTTCTACTTTATGCTAATGTGCGTTAGTGGGTACGTCATTGGTGCATCATTGATCTTGAAATCAAATGCTTCGCTTAGTGTTACGCTTACACTTCTATAGCCGGTGACAATGAACCATACAAGAGGGTCATGCAGTCTAGATCAATCTGGGCATTACTTATATTGCGTGCACATGTACAGGTGTAGAGGAAAGTGAAAGAAAATACGTTTGCAGAATACTTAATTGTAATGCATTACATTTGAGTAAATTAAGGGTTAATTAATGCTTATATTAATACATCACAGATGAGATTCCTATACTTCATCCAAACTGTGAGACCACCATTTTAAAACTAGATGCAAGTTTCATGCAAGGAAACATCATGGTCGTCGTCGTCGTCTATTCGCCGACTTGGTCATTTAATATTGAGGGTAACAGACTGATCTGATCGGGAAAACCTCTCATCAAGGCAGACAATGGCCGATTGAGTGATATCCACCTTCAGATTTTTGGTAACTAGCTAGGTGGGAGTCTGCCTTCAGACATAATGCAGTAGTTGCTAAAATAAACCCAGCAGATATGAAAGAAGGAAACAGAATACAATAATACACAGATGTACGTAACAAGAGAGGCTTCTCCTCATTGTCACTCGGAACCCTTGAAAGACTAAGTTCAGCAGAGCATTAGACAGGACTTGACAGCAGAAAAAACAGGGGAAGAAGGCAACAATGTTCATAGAAGGACTTCAGAGTCTGTAGTACTTGAGAAAACAGAAAGCTATACTTACATGAAGGAGTACTTTCCCAAAGCAAATTTGTACAGAAGTGTAGGACACTGGATCAGCACTTGGCTTGGGAGCTGCTGCTCTGCATTCATTCCTCTTGCTCGCCCAGCGCTGGTACTGTTACTGAAGCATGGTAAAGTAATTTATACCAGAGGGCACAAGTGGGGGAGGAGAAGGAATCCCAGCACGTGGCTTGTCATGGTCGGTACCGCCTCCACAGCTTTATATACGAGCCATTGAACACCGCTGGACCTCTTTAATAATGGCAAAAGCTTTGCCAAAAGCAATTCAGACTCAGAGTTGTCGAGCCAAATGTGCCAGTCTAGTTTCGCTGTTGAATCCAACTGATCGGTGTGCCGACTGCTCAACTGCTGTGTTTAATACACAGAGCATTTGTTTCTGTCTTGTAGTCGTCGTCTACCTCGCTTGAAGTGCATAAGCGAGAGGCCATGACGCGTGGACTGCTGCATGGGGTGGATGGCCACGTCTCCCCCTTCTTCTGGCCTGGAAGTCCCCACTTCAAAGCCGCACTCCTTAGTCCTTCCCATGACAACCCCAACCCAGAACTAGGCCTTTTGGCGGGTTAGGGTTTGGATCGGGCCCGACTTTAAATATGAATTTGACTGATTAAAGGCCCGGCCCGTCCTTAACTTCATATGTAAAAATTAGCCCGGCTTGGCCCTAAATACGGACCTGGGTTGGGTCACATGGTTTCTTTACTGGCACTGTTAGCCCGACTTTAAATTTATACGTAAAAAGTTAACCCGACTTGGCCCGGCCTGGCCCTAAATACGGGCCTGGGTTAGGCCACATGTTTTCTTCAGTACTGGCACCGTTAGTAGGAGAAAAGGGAGGCGGTGATTCAGTGGAGGTGAGAAAGGTGAAGAGCGAGAAAGAGAAGAGGGATGAGGAGGGTGAGATGGTGGTTCAACGGCGGAACAAAATGGTTCGGTGGAGGTGAGAAAAGTGAAGAGGGAAGCGACACTCTGGCGGAGGCAAGAAAGAGAAGAGGAGTGAGGAGGGTGACTGCGGTGGTCTGGCAGCAGAACGAAATAGGAAAAAAGAAATGGTCAAGCGGAGGTGATAAAGGTGAAGAGGGTGACAACGTTCTAGTAAAGGTGAGAAATAGAAAAAGGGCTAAGGAGGGTGAGGCGGTAGTACTACGGAAGTGAGAAAGGTGAAGAGGGATCGATGCAGCAGTCAACGGATCAAGGCGAGAAAGAGAAGAGGAGTGAGGACTGTAGTTTGGTGGAGGTGAGAAAGTGAAGAGCGAGGCAGCGGTTCGGTGGAGATCATGAGAAAGAGAAGAGGGGTGAGGACTTTGGAGGGTGAGGCGGTGGCCCGAAGGAAGAGAGAAAGAGAATAAGAGTGGTGAGGACTGAGGAGGGTGAGGCTGTGGTCCGGTGGCAGAACGAAATGGTGTGACAATTCAGGGTTAGAGTTGGGCATAACAAAATTGTCCCCCTGGTGGAATATTTATACATAAGGTGAGGTAAATAGGCTGAGGCTGAGATTTGGGTTGGGCTTGCATATTGTATAAATGGGCTTGGAGGTTGGTAAGCTGTAACAAGCTTTATTTTCGCGTGCCGGTTCAAACTTTTCATTTTTTTTCTGTTTTGTGTCAAAGCCCAAGCCCTAATTTTTACAGACTTAATTTTTAGGCTCGGCTTGGCCCGCTGCCTTGTTTTTTTATGGCCAAAGCCTAAAAATTTAAGGGTTGGGCCAGGCCAGACTCTTGGGCTGATCCTTATTATTTGTAGCTCCAACAAGAGGGTCGTAGCTTAGTGATTTTATCCGGTCCGAAGGAATGGTGGATGGGACCTGTAGTCTTTAAACATAGCAAATATATACTTTTTTTCTTTTATTTAACTTTTTCATTAATTTAAAAGTTTTAAAAAATTAAAAAAAGAAAATATATATAACTAAAATGGATAGAAGTTTCTAAACTATTTCTAAAATAAGTAAAAAATTAATTTAATTTTTGCCCTACTCAAATTAGGCTATATGAGTTAAACCCTATGTCACGTAGACTATCATAATAAACCACATTGCAACTACAACTACACTGTTAGCCAGAACTAACCAAATTTGGACATGGTTAGGCACAGTCAAAGCTTACATGGCACGATCGGGTAGGCCGGCCATTGTCGTATATCATTGCAACCACTGCTCTGTGCCATCAAAAAATATATTTAAATCAGGTAGTTTTTGACTAAGTCTAATTTGTAATTCATTGTTAAAATTAATCCATTTAAAAAATTAAATAAAACCTTATTTCAAGACAAAGGAAGTACTTCTACTCGTGTAAAAGAAATGTGGCTTAGAGTGAGAATAAGTTTGCTCAGCTTTGACCCTAATACAAGTAGGTTAGGACAAAATACCATCTTATTAATTGAAAGAGATGAATATATAAATTTTAATTTTATTTTGGTCTGATCAAATTAGATTACGCATGCAAGAAAAAAATATTTTAATAATTTTATATAATTTATATTTTTAATAAATATAATTTTGTGTATATTTTCTTGAGTTAATAAAACATAGAACAATCTCATAAAATTATTAATTAAGTTTTAAATAAAATTAACTTTAATAAAATAAACGGGCTATACATGTTTGGTCATATAACACATAATTACACCACCTAACTTTTGTAATACTAAAGTTTATTTGCCTGACCCTAACCCTAATTCTTGTCTACACCACTAATAAAAAAAGGAATGATACTTTCACTAAAAAAAAATTTAATAATAATATCCCTATATTTTATGTTAGTTTGACATGTCAACCCATACCATTTATTATACTGCTCACATCACCCAGTCAAAAACTAGTTTTGTCATAGGGGATACAATGTAATACTCAAGGGCAAACCTATCAATTTTAAAAAACAACACACATTTTATTACATATAGACTTAACATCATCCGCCTTCACAATACATACACATTCTTCGGTTAATGAGATGCCTCCCTCGGGTTACAACGCTTCATGCTACTCCTCCACTTCATGTCTCAATCCTCCCTTATGCTTATAAACAACTACAACAAAATGTAGTATTAGCGACACAAACCAAGCGTCGCTAAAAGCAACTACTTGCGACACATAAAAAAACGTCGCAAAAAAATGAACTATTAGCGATGCTTATCTTAAAGTGTTGCTAAGGACTTTAACAATAGTGATGCTTGTGCACAAGCGTCGCTAATAATCCTGCTACGAGCTACGCTTAAAAAAGCATCACTAATAGTTATCAATTTAAAATATAAAACATAAAAAAATTAAATTATTAGCAACACATTTAAACAAGCGTCGCAAATAGCATTGGTAATTGCGACGCTTGTTTACAAGCGTCGCTAATAGCATTATTAATTAATTTTATTTAATAAAAAATAAATAAATATTAAAAAATTTAAAATAAACTTCCTAAATATAATATATTTTATTCAATATTTACTATTTGTATATATAATAAATAAATATTAATTTTTTAATAAAAAAGTAGTGTTAATAATATATTAAACTCTTACTATTTATATATGATATATTTTATTTCTTAAATTTTTTATTATTTTTAAAATATAATTTATAATAAAAGAGAGAGTCAAGAGAGAGAAGAGAGAGTGAGGAGAGAGGGATCGAAGAGAGAGAGAAAGAGGAGAGAGAGTAGAGTGAAAGAGGGAGGTGAGAGAGGGTGAGGAGAGAGAGGGAAGAGAGATAGAGAGAGGAGAGGGAGAGAGAGGAGCGAGGAGAGAGGGAGAGAGAGGAAAATTTTTAATTTTAATTTTTTATATTTTTAATTTTAAAATTAATTTAAAAAAATAAATAAAAATATAATAGTAATACCCTTAGTAGTAGCAACACATTATTATGCATTGCTAATTACCTACGTAATAACAACGCATATTCCTATGCGTTGCTATACCTTATAATTTATTATATTAATTTTAAAATATGTAGAGAGAAAAAATAGAGAGGATATGGTGAGAGGGGGAGAGAGAGGAGGGAGGGAGGGAGAGAGAAGAGGAGAGAGAGGGAAAGAGAGAGGAGAGATGAAGAGAGAGGAGAGAGAAAGGAGAGAGAGGGAGAAAGAGGAGAGAAAAGGAGAGAGAGGGAGAGAGAAAGGAGAGAGAGATTAACTATTTTATAATTTTTTAATATTTTTTAGGTTTTTAAAAATATTATATTTTAAAAATAATAAAATAAATAATATTAGCGACGCATATTGATATGCATCGCTAATACTTACCACATTAGTGACACATAATTCTATGTGTTGCTAATAATATTTATTTTATTATTTTTAAAATTAATTTATAAAAATAAAAAATAAAATTAGAGGAAAGATAATGTGTAGAGAGAGGAGAGAGGGGGAAAGAGAGAGGGAGGGTAGATAGAGGGTGAGGTGAGAGTGAGAGGAGAGAGGGGAGAGGAGAGAGGAAGAGGGTGAGGAGAGAGAGAAAGAATAGAGAGAGGGTGAGGAGATAGAGTGAGGGTAGAGAGAGAGGGTGAGTAGAGAGAGTGGAGAGAGGGTAGAGAGAGAATGTGATGAGAGAGAGAGGGTGAGGAGAGAGATAAGAGAGAAAGAGAGGGTGAGTAGAGAGAGTGGAGAGAGAGAGGAGAGAGAGGGTAGAAAGAGAAAGTGAGGAGAGAGAGAAGAGAGAGAAGGGGGTGAGGAGAGAGAAAGAGAGGAAAGAGGAGAGATATCTAGAGAGAGGAAGGGAGGAGAGAGAGGGAGAAGGGACATTAATTTAATTTTAATTTTTTAAATTTATTTATAAATTATTATATTTTAAAAATAATAAAATAAAATAAAATAAATATTATTAGCAACCCATAGATATATGTGTCGCTAATAGGTCATGTATTAGTGACACATATCAGTATATGTTGCTAATACATAGCCTACTAGCGATGCATATTTCTATGTATCGCCAATAATATTTATTTTATATTTTTAAAATACATTTATAAAAATAAAAAAAAATTAAAATTAGAGGAGAGATAGTGTGTGGAGAGAGGGTGAGGAGAGGAGAGAGTGACAAGAGGAGAGAGTGAGGAGAGGGAGAGAGAGTGGGAAGAGAGGAGAGAGTGAGGAGAGAGAGGGTGAGGAGAGACAGAGTGGGAAGAGAGAGTTGGAAGAGAGAGAGAGAGAGAGAGGAGAGAGAGGGTGGGGAGAGAGACAAAGATGAGTGAGAGTGTGGGGAGAGAGTGGGAAGAGAGGGTGAGGAGAGAGGTGGAAAGAGAGAGAGTGTTAATATCCAAATTTTTTCCAAGGTTTCAAAAATTAAATATGTGAAAATTAGGTTATTTGACCCTTTGACCTTTTCTGTAGAATAACTCCCTACCAAGATGGAATTTGGGGTTGAAACGTATGTGGTTAGAAAGTAGACAAAAAGAGCTACGCGCGAATCGGAGTTTGAACGAGGGAGATACGACTGTTTGAAGTTATACATATTGTATAGGGCCCGTTTACCCGATTTAAACGTGTATTTGGGCCGTTTAATTAGTTTTGCAGGCTCGATTAATTAGAATTCCAAAATTTATTTTTAGTGGCCCAATTAGGTGGCCTAATGGAGGGGGATTATGAACCCTAATCCCCATGGTTATAAAAGGCATGATTATTGTAAGGACTCTCACTTTGAACCGGTTTATTTTTAATGTCATTTATCGGTTATCGTGTGGTTTAAGCATTTTCTGATCAAATTTGGTAGTTTTCAAAAATAAATGGGGTTTCTAAAGGTTTTAAACAAAACTAACTCTACAATTATGAGTTTTAAGTAGTTTTTGTCAATTCTGAATTTTTGGGATTTTTCTAATTTTCACTATTTTTTTTCCAAAAATTAGGGTTTGGTGGGACCCCCCTATGAGCCCCACCGACGAAATTAGGGTTTTTGGACCCAAATATCCTAAACATCAATAGAAGACACTGTAAAAAATTTTAGAATTTTTCTAGACCTAATTTTGGGTTAAATTGCTAAATTTCCTAATTTTTGTTAAAAACTATATTTCTACCTCATATTCCTATTAAATATAGCCCAACCCTTCCTATAAAAGAAAAGGGCTGTGTCATTTCCCATTTGGGAATAGGCTTAGCCAGGAGATTTGGAGCCTAATCCCCGATTAGGCCCGAAAAAGAAACGATTAAAGGTAAGTTTAGCTTAATCTTAACTTAATCTCTAGGTTTTTTCTTAAACTCTTCTTAATCTTGCCTTCCCCCATCATTTCAATCCATTTTAAAAGCATAAAACTATTGTTTTACCTCTTTTCTCCAAGCCTTGATCTTCGAAATCTTATTTTTAAGCTTCAAAAGCCCTAGATCTAATGTTTACTTTTGGTTTTTCAAAACTAAATTGAGATTAGTAGTATGTTAACTTAAAACTGTGTTTTTGGAAGGTGTTGGAGGAGATTGAATGTTCATTCCAGCCCAAATCAACAAGGAAAGGTAATGGATCTTTCAATCTCAACTTTGGGTAGATAAAATCTCGGTTTTTATGATGTTATTTGGAGTGGGTTTTACTTGATTTAGGCTCTAATGATGGGCTTAGTAAATGCTAATCTTTCATTTCGATTTCTTAGGGTTTTGTCTTACAATGGTTTGGATTAGTGTTCTGGAAGGTTTGATGAAGTTTTGATAATGTTTGGTACCATGGATGAAGATTTAAAAGTGTTTTCATGGTGTTTCGGTTTTGATTTTCGAAATGAAGAAGAAGGTCAAAACTGTTGTGTTGGCGATAGAACGGCCTACCAAGGCGACCGATCGGCAACACTATAATTTTGGCAAATTTCCAATATAGCCGATCGAACGGCCTTACAGGGCGAATGAACGGCTACATGGTAGTTTTGCTATTTTTGGAACTTATGCTCATTTCAATGTTTTACTCCATTTGATGATTCTAATGGTTATGAGAGGTGTATTATGATGAAATTAGGCTACTGAAGGTGTAGAATTGATGATGGAAGTGTATGGAATGTATTTAAGTGTGGTTATGTGGCATTATATTATATTGATAATTATGCAAGTTGATATTGAAGTACCTTAAGTTTTTTAATGTTGGAATTCTTATGATTAGGATATGTTTCCAGCATGGATATTATGTAGAAAATGGTGAGATGTATTTCTCTTATAATGAGGATGGTTTATGGGTAATGGATGTGATCATATTGTGGCTTAATGAATGGAAGAATCATGTTTGTGGGAGCAAATGTTTGATTTCACATGAATGGATTTAAGCTTTATGGTGGATTTTGTTTTGATTTCAGTTAAGAATCTTTATTTTAAATGTGTTCAAGCATGTGTAAATTATCTTATGAGTTTATGTCAAGCATTGGGCATGTGCTTAGATATGCACGAATACACACACATATAGGGAATCTACCATAAAATCGTAGTTAATTATGCCTTGAGTATGATGCAGGAGGGGACTGATTGGGAGTACGTTCCATGTGTTGGAACCCACGTAGGTCTTGCTCACGGATGTATCATGTTATTATGCATCATGGATTGGTATTCATGGACAAAGTTTTATCAATGTTTAACCGGAATTAATCGATTGTATGCAATGGTTGAGATTGCATGACGGATTAATCGCTCGGTAAATTAATTGAAACTTGGTTGGTCCGAAAGGACATGTTTTCGATTTAAGTTCCTATGTGAAACATGTATACTCCCCGGGTTGAGTCTAGTGAAATAGAATTATGTAGGGACGAGTTGTGTACTTGTTTTGCAGATTTTAGATTATTATGAGTGTCATCTGGACCCTGAGAATCCAGAGTGGTATGCCATGTGCACCTGCTACCACATGTTCTAAGGTTCCCTGTGTGGGGATTCGGGCTCTCCCCTCCGCAGGTGATGTCTCTGGGCAAACACCCCTGCTCTAGATTCTTTGTGTGAGAATGAGACTTCCTTGGTCAGGATCGTCTAGGGCGAGCAGCTTTAGGGATTGACAACCCCGACCTTTTTTCATTTCCTGTGTGGAAATTTGACCATCTCACCTTCGTGGCCCTAACTGTTTCCTGCCTATGTGGCAATACTTGTGTTTACTCCTTGATGGAGGCATTCACCATTCGTATTGATGCATGTTTATTATGAATGTTATTCATGATTGTGTATCATGTGTTTGACACATTTGTCGTGTAGGGTGAATGTGGTTTATATGATATGAATGCATGATCAGAAACAGTGTGATTGAGACACTATTTTACAGGTTTATGTGATATGAATGTATGATCAGAAACAGTGTGATTGAGACACTATTATGCAGGATTATGTGATATGAATGCACGATCAGAAATGGTGTGATATGCAGGTTTATGTGATATGAATGCATGATAAAAAATGGTGTGATTGAGACACTATTATGCAGGTTTATGTGATATGAATGCATGATTAGAAATAGTGTGATTGAGACACTATTATGCATGCATGTTTATGTAATATGAATGCATGATCAGAAATGGTGTGATTGAGATACTATTATGCAGGTTATGTGATATGAATGTATGATCAGAAAGTGGTATAACATGTTAATCTTAGATCTGAATTGCTACATTGTTATGTCTTCGCGTTTTCTGATTATTATAGTTATATTCAAAATCATTATTGAATTTTTATACTCACCCCACTTTCTTGTTTTGTTTTGTGGCTGCGTGGCATGACACGCAGACGGACATGATCCTCTATATGAGAAAAGGTTGGAGAGAGCTTGGGAGTAGTCGTGGAGGCTCCTAGTTTTGCATATCTCTTCGTTTATCTTGTTTTGATGTTAGGACCTTGTGGATGATCCTTGTTTCAAATTTGTGATATACTATGTCTTTAGTTTCTTTGAGACCTTCTTTTGGAGCCAAGTGTATGGCTATGAATTATTAGTATGTAGGTTTGAGATTATGGTTTAATTTAGGGTTTAACTCTTTTGGTTCTACCTATTTACTCTTGCTCAAAGTAGTGCGTAAACTCCGTAAATTAGATTGCCTGTAGTTGGGGCACAAGTCTTCCGCTATTTTCCTCAATCGTTTTAATCCGTTGCCCCCATGTATTGGTCTGGCCCTTGGACCGGGTTCGTCTTGGGTCGGGTAGTGCCGAGGCGTGACAATTATGGCACAATTAAGGGGTCTTTTGGCCGTTAAGGGGAGGAGCCACCGATAGAATTTTATGGCGACTATCCGGCAAGGTTTCGACAGTGGTGGATCGACGGCAAACCGGCTATGAAGGTATGATGTCTGTTAATTTTCAAGTTGAAATTACTGCATGATTTGTGAAATAATTTAAATATACATTACATCAATAGTAACCTCCGCAATTTACTAATTTATGTGTACTGTTCTCGTAATTACAAGGAACGGTGTTCTCTGCAAGCCATTGTTCCCATAATTACGAGGAACAATGATGTGCCTACCACTTATGACCAAATATTCAGTCGCCAGGAGGATCAGCCACTGTGGGTACGCTGGGTCGTTCGGAAGATACAGAGAACGGAAAAAAAAGTACTATGGCGGCGCGGTGCATCCCCGACTAGAGGAGGGACCTCGCTTCCCAGAATTGCCGGACGATGGCGATCCAGTCAACCCATGCCCATCGGCCATCTGTGGTGGCTTGGCATCGCAGCACCGCCACACTGTGTGTCTACAAAAAAAGGGAGGCCGCTTTGTCCATGGCCGGCCACCGAATGGAGGCAAGGCCACGTCCGTCGGATTCGTCAGGCGACAACGATCCAACTGACCTCGGCTTTGCTCGCCTGAGCGCATGGATGAAGGGCACCGCCACCAGAGGTCGACCGACCTATGGCCGGTCGTGGGGAAGACAACCCGCGATGTAGGTCGTTGCACCTCGGACCGGGTCGGGTTACCTAACCCGGTTCGGTCCAACTTAAAAAAATAATAGATAGACAAAACCAGGTCCGGTTCAATAGGATAACATAGTCAGAACAGTTTAGAAAACATTATAAATGAATATGAGCATATGCCTAGTGTCTTGACCAAATTTCAGGTTTTAGAAAAATCTCCAAGTATGTGAAATGACCAAATTACCCTTGTGAATTGACACGCAGACTAATAATGATTAGTGACCAGAGTTAGGGGCTCCTGTTCAGGAGACTATGAGTGAATTTGAAATTTGAGAAAATTCTGAGTGAGATTTTAGTGTGTATTCCAAATTTGGACCAAGCCACAAGTTAGGAAAAAATTTCAATAAATATATAATTAACTATTTTACCCCTAGGTCGTAAGATGGTTAATTGAACCGGGGTCGGTTCAAGGGGTTTATGACTCCGTTAAATAGTAAGAAAATTACCTCGGGTTCACGATGTCATGATGTACCTATGGGATCAGTTTTGGACTCATAAAGGTGCAAGGAAGCTTTGACAAAAAGATAAAAATACCCTTATGAGTGGATCAGCCTGCATTTGCGTTGATGAAATTAACGGGCCAATGTGATATTGAAACCTTTTGAGAGGTTAAACACTTACCCCAGAGCAAAGAGGACCATATCCAATGTTGAATAATTACTTTAATACCCTTAGGTGCATTATGAATAGTTTTGAATAAAGATTTAATCAATTAACCCAATGAGAGTTAGTGCACGAGAGCTCGGACATTCATAATATCATTATCGAACTTGATTCTTGATATTACGATCTACTTGGACCTGTATGGTTCTGATTGTTTATGTTGTTTATTGTTTTGATATTTGCTATTGATGTTGTGATAGTTATTTATCACAAACTTAAGATTATTAAAAGATTAATTGTTGGGGTGGATAGCTTTGGATTGGGCGAGAAAACCTAATCAAGATAAAGACTAAAATCCTCAGAGGGGTCTGAGACTAGTTCATGGAGTGAACAAAGCCTTTGACCTGACAATTTGCCTTGGTTGATGAACTGATGGCAGTTTCAAGTTTTACACCCTAGTCTAGAGGGGACTAATAGGGTTTGGGATAGTCATTCGAAATCTTGGCTTAATGATGAGCAAGATAGGGTTCAGAATGATTTCCTGAGTTTTAGTTCTATTGAGGAGCCGCTGATTTGACCGTGTAGTTGCACCTCCCCATTGGAGGGAGCTCTATGTGAGCCAGTCTCATGATAGATCTATTAAGGATCTTTTAGTGTACACGCATTTTGGATTAGCTGACATCGTGCATGGTTGTCTTTTCCTGCCACTTCTATTCAGGTGTAGATGTGGGTCATGCCCTTCCGCTCCCGTCAGGTCCTTCGTAGGCTAGAAGGGGTGATGGTACTTGTGGATTCCAGGGTGTATCATTGTGGATTTACCTTTGAGGGTGGTCTATGGTGAGTTTATTATTTGTCACTTAGTATGACATCTGATGAGTTTGTCTACCATTGGGATTAGACGGGGATATTAATTATCGAACAATGGTTCAAAAGATAAGTAATGACATTGTTTGATATTTCTTGCTTAATTAGAACAAGTGGAATGATTAAAGGACTTGCATAAAATGAAGTTTCTTTAAAATACTTAAGCATTACATGTGTGATGCTATACTTCTTAGTATAGTGTAGTTTTAGGCAGAACTACGTCTAGATCCGATCTTGTTGGAAACATTGAAGATGTTGTCTAATGAGTATTTAGGAAACTAACATCGGGTGATGTTGGCCTAATCCAAAAAACATTAAATTTTACTTTTGTTCTTCTGAAATACTCTTCTAAGGATTTGTTTGGTCTTGTTTGCTTGCACGTTCTTTAGATGGGATTTTTGCGAGATCAGGATGTTGGTGGGCATTTGAGGACGACATTGCACTAGTGGGATCTAGCTTCTTGCTTCTATAATATTGTAAGTACTTGTAATTACTGGCATGAGAGCCAACTTTACTTGGTTGTTTATTTTCAAATGGATGATAGACTTGTAATTAGAGGGTTAACCTATTCTTTATCGAATGATTTGTCTTATAATTAGAGGGTTATCACGACTTGGATATTTTAATCGGATGATTTGTCTTGTATTTAAGAAAGAAAGAAAAATTGTCGCGATTTATTGCGTGTCCTTTATATAAAAAGGGTTTTGAAAATCTGGGTTGTCACAGAGAGAAGGAAAGAGAGGAGAGAGGATAGAGAGGGTGAGGAGAGAGAGAAGGGAGAGAGAGATGAGAGTGTAGAGAGAGAAGGTGATGAGAGAGAGGAGGAAAGAGAGGGAGGGGAAAAGGTAAAAAAATATTAGCGACGCTCTAAAATGAGCGTCGCTAATAGAATAATAACTGGCGACGCATAGTTAGTAATGTCGTCACTAATAATAATATTAGCAATGCTCATACCTGAGGGTCGCGAATATTTTTTTTAAAAAAAAAATTTAAGACATTAGCGACAGTTGAAAGATAGCATCACAAATATCACCTGTATTAGCGACACTAACATTTTGTCGTCGCTAATGTATTTACAATTTGCAATCCTCAGTTACGAGCATCACAAATGGCAACTTTTTGCGATGCTTCTTACGAGTGTTGCTAAACATATTACCCAGGCTCCAAATTTCGCGCTCGGGCGAATTTTCGCCCATGCCTTTATATGCCAACACCTCCAGTTTCCATCCCAACAGTGAAACCCAAGCGTCTTCTCTCCTCTCCTCTCCTCCTCTGCTTCCACCTTCTTTGCCTCTTTTTGTCCCTTCTCCATTAGCAGTGGGGATAGGAAAGGTGGCATCTTTCGGTTCGAGGATGATGATATGTTTGTCATCTTCGACGAGCCGGACCAATCGTCGGTGCCAAACGTGACCTCGTCGGAGGAGGTGGGCTTGAAGGGAGATATGTTTGGGTAGAGAGATGAGGAGCTCCGTTCGAAAGATGGGGAAGATGATGACTGGCTACATTGGGAGTTGTGCCTCCATCCGTCATCCGTTGTCATCTTGCCGCTGTTTTATTTTTCGCCATCCACCAGCTGTTGGTTATTGGATTCTCGCCGTCTGGTGGAAATTTTTCTAAAGGCTGGGAGCCTGCGGGCCTCACCAGACGATAGAAGGCAGAATTAGACCCGCCGGAGGATTCGCTTCAACCTCTCTGATAATCTTCAAAAATGGGTCGTCTCGACTTGCTTCTGCGGGTCATTGCTGACCTGCCACCCCCACCCTGCAAGGGTGCGAACCTCCCTGCTCGCTGCACGGGTGCCTTACCCGGGTCACGGGTCATTTCTTGACCCATTCCAAACCGGGTACTGACCCGGTTTGGTGATTTTTCTTTTTTCTAGATTTATTTCTTTTATTTTTATTCTATTAGTGATGCATTTATCAAGCGTTGCTAATAGTGTTAAATTATTATTTTTATTTATAAATAATTTGTTTTAAATAATTATACACATTAGCGACACTTATACAAACGTCACTAATACTATCTTATTTGTGACATTTAATAATAAGTGTCGTTACTAACTATTTATTTAATTTTAAAAAAATTATATTTTAAAAAAATTAAAATATTTTTTTATGAGCGATGTTTTATAAACGTCACTAATACTATAAAAAGCATTGCTAATATTATAATAATAGCAATGCTTTATAAACGTCGCTAATACTATACTTTAGCGACACTTTAATTAAACGTCGCTAATATGCAATAGCGACGACAGTTTTATCGACGTTTGTAGCAACGCTTTATATACGTCGCTAATAGTTAGTTTTGTTGTAGTAAACTATGCAATCTTCCCCCACCAGTGGATAGACACCGGTACAACCTTCGTCACCATCATAACTCCATATGGTGAGTCCACTTTCATCATCAGAATTTTTTGCATCAATTTGTTCCACTTCTTTGATCTCCTCTCCATCTGTTCTGATACTCTTCTACTTTTTATTTTCATCACTTCCTCAATAATTAGTTGCATACTTACAGTAGAAGTTTTGCGCCCGTGAGTGAATCTACTGGTTCAATACCCTAAGTCCTTGCATCTAGCGTTTAAAATTCCCAATTTTCTCCCTTCATGGTTTTCCTTTTTTCAACTATGTATGGTGGTGTTTCAATATGGACTACTGTTAGCCCCTCAACTTGTCCCATAGAGAAAGAGGGTAGCTACCCCCTAGACTTGGCGACGGATAGCCAAGTCAGCCTGGGCAATGAATAGCCTAGGTAGCCCCTTGGGCACAAACGGATGTTTGGAGCAGCACTGGAGTGTTTCAGATGGATCACTCGCCTTGCAGAGCAAGCTGAGGAGGAGTCCCTGCGCGGGCAAGACTCTAAGTGGCAAGATGGGCACAACATGCACTTAGGGACGGACTCCTAAGGCAGCTAGGACTCACTTATGCAGATCAGCCACACTCCGTGTAAGGACCCTCATCTTTAAACCAGTTTTGATTTTTATTTAATTATTGATTATCGTGCAATTTACGTATTTTTTGATCTTATTCGGTGATTTCGTAAATAAATAGAGTTTGTGATGGTTTTAACCAAAATTAACTTCAATATTAGTGGTTTTAAGTGATTTTAAACCAAATGTGAATTTTTGAGATTTTTCAGAATTTTCACTATTTTCCCAAAAAAATTAGGGTTTTGGCGGGACCCCTGTGGGCCCCACGGTTGAAAATTTTATTTTTATGTCAAATGACCCTAGACATATACTTAAGGTCACACAAAAATTTTCAGAATTTTATTAGGCTTAAATTGTGCTTAAATTTACAAAATACCCACTTTTAGCCTACTTTTCATATTTACACCCCAAAACTTACCTATGCCTACCCCAACCCTTACTATAAAAGGGCAAACCTGAGCTATTTCCATTTTTGGGAATAGGCTAAGGAAGGAGGTCTGGCCTAATTCCCACTTAGGCCCGAATTAGAAGCCGATTAAGGTAAGCTTGCTCTAATTAAGCACTAATCCATGGCTTTTCTCTTAATTTCTTCTAAATCTACCATTTTCCCCTTGATTCAATTCGTTTTTGACCATCAAAAGCTACTGATTTGTGTTTTACTACAAACCCTAACATTCAAAATTCGATTTTTACTACCAACAAGCCCTAGATCTAAGATTTAATTAGGGATTTCTTAAGTAAATCGATTTCCATTGGTGTTTAATTCAAACTCATTGTATTTTCAAGGATTTCAAGAAGGGTGACTCTTCAATCCGAGCTTAATCAAGTGCTGAGGTAATGGGTCTTCAAAATCTCTGTTTATCCATGGTAAAACTCTTCATTTTTGGCTTATTTCGAAATGGTTTGCTTGATTTAGTGTGTTAATGGTAAGATTAGAAAATGGAATTATTTAATCCCGATTTCTTAGGGTTTTGCATTATTATGGTTTGGTGTGATATTCTGGAAGTCAAGGAGGACTTTTGATGATGATTAGGGTGCTAGATGTGGATTTGAAGTGTTATCTATGGTGTTTCGGTTTGATTTTGCGAAAGGAAGAAGATGAATGTTCTGCCGTGTTGGCGATCGATCGGCCTTGCAGGGCGATCGATCGGCTGAACTGAAATTTTCAAAATTTTACGTGTAACCGATTGAACGGTCTAAAGGGCGATCGATCGGCTACACAGGAAACTGTATGTTGTGTGTATGATGCCTATTTTGATGATTCCACTTTAGCTTGCCAATTTTATATGAATGTGGAGTGTTTTAAGCTATGTTAGGCTACTGGAAATGCATGCTATTGAGTTTATGGAGTTGAGATATATGCTTAGTGATGGTGGAATGACTTATGTTTTGTGGCATGATGTTGGAATCGTTATTTTGAAATTATGAATAGTTGTTTCCCTTTGGTTAAGCATATTTCAGTAGGACTACAATCATTGTTGGATAGATTTGTCATGATAAATTGTGATTAATGGTGTGTGAATGTTGGTGAATACCATGACTCAATGATGAAATGAGTGATGTTATAGGTGTTTAGCCTTTGTGGTTGAGTTTTGAATCTAGCTAAGATTTCAACGATTCTTCTACTATGATTTTCAAGCATGTGTAGTGTGGTAGAAATTCACATGTGTAGTGTGGTAGTGAGTTGATTTTCAAGCATGTTAATATGCATCATGTGAAAGGCTTCTACTAGTTACACACACACATGTGGGGGTTAAATGATGATGTTGAAGCTTAATATCGTGATTATGAATGATGCATTAGGGGCTGGTGAGAGCACTTATCATGATTAGGGTTCATGTATGCTTTGCCCACGCATGTACCATGCTGCACGCATCATGAAAATGGATTTCCAATTGAGGCTTCATCGTGATTAATCGAATTTGACCGATTGGATGCAATGTGATGGAATTGCGTGCCGGGTTTATCGGTCGTGGATTAATCGCAAGTTGATTGGTCCGAAAGGACATATTTTGATTTGAAGTTCCTCTGTGGAACGATTTGAAGTTCCTGTGTGGAACGATTTGGAGTTCCTGTGTGGAACGAGTGCACTCCCCGGGTTGAGTCTTGTCTAATGGAATGATGTGGGGACGAGTTGTGTACTTGCCTTGCAGATATGTGAGAATATTATTATGTGTGTCATCTGGACCCTGAGAATCCAGTGTGGTATGCCGTGTGCACCCCGCTACCATGTGTTCTAGGGTTCTCTGTGTGAGAACTCGGGCTCTTCCCTCCGCAGGAGATGTCCCTGGGCGAACACCCCTGCTCTAGATTCTCTGTGTGAGAATGGGACATCCTTGGCCAGGATCGTCCAGTGGCGGCAGTATTAGGGATTGACAACCCCGATCTTTCTTGAATTCTTGTGTAGAATTTTGTACCATGACACGCCTTCGTGGCCTTGTCTATGCTCCCGTCTGTGTGACGTTAACGTGTGATTACTCCTTGATGGAGGTGGATTGTGATGACATTATGCATGTGGGAATATGTATGTTAGAGATACATCCATGCATGTTGATGTTGATGTTATGCATGTGGAATATGTATGTTAGAGATACATCCATGCATGTTGATTTTGATGTTATGCATGTGGAATATGTATGTTAGAGATACATCCATGCATGTTGATGTTGATGTTATGCATGTGGAATATGTATGTTAGAGATACATCCATGCATGTTGATTTTGATGTTATGCATGTGGAATATGTATGTTAGAGATACATCCATGCGGGATTGGTTATGATGTTATGCATGTGGAATATGTATGCTAGAGATACATCCATGCGGGATTGGTTATGATGTGAATGCATGTGGGAATATGTATGCTAGAGATACATCCATGCAGGTTGAATTATGCATTTTGATGCAGTGTTAAGTGATATGAATGTGTGATCAGAAAGTGATGCACCATGTAAATCTTTGATCTGAAACGATCTCATTTCTAAGTTATCGTATTTTCTACGTTGACAGTGATATTAAAACCATTGCTGAGTGTTAAAACTCACCCCTCTTTTGTGTTTTGATTTGGGGCTGCGTGGTACGACACGCAGACGGACAGGATTGCCTTTTTGAGGAAAGGTCAGAGGTAGCTTGGGTGTGATGATGGAGATCGTTGCATGACTTATCATCGTTCTTTCATGCTTTATGTTCGAACCTTTGTGTAGGGTTCTTGTTGTGGTTTTATGTCACATGTTACAGTTATGTTTGCTTATGACTTATTTTGAGCCGGTGTGGGCTTTACTTAACTAAGTTTGTGGGTTTGAGATTGTTGTTTACTTTGTGATAAGCAACACCTTTTTCTTCCCTTATATTTACTCTTGCTCAAAGGATTGTGCGCACTCCGTGTTGCTGTTAATCGCCCGTGGTTAGGGATTAAGTCTTCCGCTAGAATCGTTTCTCAATTTCACTTCGTCGCCCCCGCGCGCTTGACCGGCCCTTGGACCGGGTTCGGCTCGGGTCGGGCATCGCCGGGGCGTGACACTCCGAGCTCAAGTAGGAGTTGAGGCAGTAGGTTCCTTAGACAGCTCAGACTCTTGAAGGTAGCAGGGTGCTAGATTCTTAGTCGGAGAAGGACTCCCTTGGTTTCCTGATTTGAACTAGGGTGGCTTGCTTAGGGGGAGAGAGTTGGTCAGGGTGAGACTTCATGTATGGGTGGGTTTGTATGTTCTACTAGCACTAGGAGCGGCCAGGGTAGACAACTTTTGACATAGCGAACTAGAGTTTTGAGAGAGAGAACTCCAACCTGTGAGCAGCCTTGCCCTCTCCCTGCCCTTGTACATCAAAGGACTGATTTACATAGCACTGGGCGGATCCCCTATGCACCAGAGACAGCTTTGTGTTGCTGATTGCTTGTTCTCCTTGCGCATACGAGTGGGAAGGTTGGAGAGATGGGCTGTTGGTTACACGGTGCAGCTAGGCCATCACGGGAGTGAACGCTAGGCAAAGCTTTGCACCTATGACAACTACCATGATAGACTCCACTTGTCACGCCCCGGCGATGCCCGACCCGAGCCGAACCCGGTCCAGGGGCCGGTCAAGCGCGCGGGGGCGACGAAGTGAAAATTGAGAAATGATCTAGCGGAAGACTTAACCCTAACCACGGGCGATTAACGGCAACACGGAGTGCGCACAATCCTTTGAGCAAGAGTAAATAAAAGGGGAGAAAAAGGTGTTGCTTATCACAAAGTAAACAACAATCTCAAACCCACAAACTTAGTTAAGTAAAGCCCACACCGGCTCAAAATAAGTCATAATCATCACAACTGTAGTATATGACAAATCCAAAACAAGAACCCTACACAAAGGTTAGAACATAAAGCATGAAAGAAACGATGATAAGTCACACAACGATCTCCATCATCACACCCAAGCTACCTCTGACCTTTCCTCAAAGAGGCAATCCTGTCCGTATGCGTGTCACACCACGCAGCCCCAAATCAAAACACAAAAGAGGGGTGAGTTTTAACACTCAACAATGGTTTTAATATCACTGTCAACGTAGAAAATACGATAGCTTAGAAATGAGATTCGTTCAGATCAAAGATTTACATGGTGCATCACTTTCTGATCACACATTCATATCACCTAACACTGCATCATAATGCATAATTCAACCTGCATGGATGTATCTCTAGCATACATATTCCCACATGCATTCACATCATACCAATCCCGCATGGATGTATCTCTAACATACATATCCCACATGCATAATATCATCACAACCTGCATGGATGTATCTCTAACATACATATTCCCACATGCATAATAGCATCACAACCTGCATGGATGTATCTCTAACATACATATTCCCACATGCATAATAGCATCACAACCTGCATGGATGTATCTCTAACATACATATTCCACATGCATTTTATCATCAAAGTCAACATGCATTGATGTATCTCTAACATACATATTCCACATGCATAACATCAAAATCAACATGCATGGATGTATCTCTAACATACATATTCCCACATGCATAATGTCATCACAATCAACCTCCATCAAGGAGTAATCACACATTAACGTCACACAGACGGGAGCATAGACAAGGCCACGAAGGCGTGTCAGGGTACAAAATTCTACACAAGAATTCAAGAAAGATCGGGGTTGTCAATCCCTAATACTGCTCGCCCTGGACGATCCTGGCCAAGGATGTCCCATTCTCACACAGAGAATCTAGAGCAGGGGTGTTCGCCCAGGGACATCTCCTGAGGAGGGAAGAGCCCGAGTTCTCACACAGAGAACCCTAGAACACGTGGTAGCGGGGTGCACACGGCATACCACACTGGATTCTCAGGGTCCAGATGACACACATAATAACATTCTCACATATCCGCAAGACAAGTACACAACTCGTCCCCACATCATTCCATTAAACAAGACTCAACCTGGGGAGTGCACTCGTTCCACACAGGAACTCCAAATCGTTCCACACAGGAACTTCAAATCGTTCCACACAGGAACTTCAAATCAAAATATGTTCTTTCGGACCAAACAACTTGCAATTAATCCACGACCGATCAATCCGGCACACAATTCCCTCACATTGCATCCAATCGGTCAAATTCGATTAATCACGATGAAGCCTCAATTGGAAATCCATTTTCATGATGCGTGCAGCATGGTACATGCATGGGCAAAGCATACATGAATCCTAATCATGATAAGTGCTCTCACCAGCCCCTAATGCATCATTCATAATCACAATATTAAGCTTCAACATCATCATTTAACCCCCACATGTGTGTGTATCTAGTAGAAGCATTTCACCTAATGCATATCAACATGCTTGAAAATCAACTCACTACCACACTACACATGTGAATTTCTATCTAAACATAAATTCCGGCGGAAATCATAGTAGAAGAATTGTTGAAATCACAGCTAGATTCAAAACTCAACCACAAAGGTTAAAACACATATAACATCACTCATTTCATCATTGAGTCATGACATTCACCAACATTCACACACCATTAATCATAATCTATCATGACAAATCAGTTCAACAATGATTGTAGTCCTACTGAAAATATATGCTTAACCAAAGGGAAACAGCCATTCATAATTTCAAGATAACGATTCCAACATCATGCCACAAAGCATGTCATTCCACCATCTCTAAGCATATATCTCAACTCCATAAACTCAATAGCATGCATTTCCAGTAGCCTAACATAGCTTAAAACACCCCACATTCATATAAAATTGGCAAGCTAAAGTGGAATCATCAAAATAGACATCATACACACAACACACAATTTCCTGTGTAGCCGATCGATCGCCCTTCAGGCCGTTCGATCGGTTACACGCAAAAATTTGAAATTTTCAGTTCAGCCGATCGATCGCCCTGCAAGGCCGATCGATCGCCAACACGGCAGAACAGTCATCTTCTTCCTTTCGCAAAATCAAACCGAAACACCATAGATAACACTTCAAATCCACATCTAGCACCCTAATCATCATCAAAAGTCCTCCTTGACTTCCAGAATATCAAACCAAACCATAATAATGCAAAACCCTAAGAAATAGGGATTAAATAATTCTATTTTCTAATCTTACCATTAACACACTAAATCAAGCAAACCATTTCGAAATAAGCCAAAAATGGAGAGTTTTACCATGGATAAACAGAGATTTTGAAGACCCATTACCTCAGCACTTGATTAAGCTCGGATTGAAGAGTCACCCTTCTTGAAATCCTTGAAAACACAATGAGTTTGAATTAAACTCTAATAGAAATCGATTTACCCAAGGAATCCCTAATTAAACCTTAGATCTAGAGCTTGTTGGTAGTAAAAATCGAATTTTGAATGTTAGGGTTTGTAGTAAAACACAAATCAGTAGCTTTTGATGGTAAAAAACGGATTGAATCAAGGGGAAAATGGTAGATTTGGAAGAAATTAAGAGAGAAGCCATGGATTAGTGCTTAATTAGAGTAAGCTTACCTTAATCGGCTTCTAATTCGGGCCTAAGTAGGGATTAGGACAGCCTTCCTTCCTTAGCCTATTCCCAAAAATGGAAATGGCTCAGGTTTGCCCTTTTATAGTAAGGGTTGGGGTAGGCATAGGTAAGTTTTGGGGTGTAAATACGAAAAGTAGGCTAAAAGTGGGTATTTTACAAATTTAAGCACAATTTAAGCCTAATAAAATTCTGAAAATTTTTGTGGGACCTTAAGTATATGTCTAGGTTCATTTGACAGAAAAATAAAATTTTTGACGGTGGGGCCCACAGGGTCCCGCCAAAACCCTAATTTTTGGGAAAATAGTGAAAATTCTGAAAAATCTCAAAAATTCACATTTGGTTTAAAATCACTCAAAACCACTAATATTGAAGTTAGTTTTGGTTAAAACTATCACAAACACTATGTATTTACGAAATTACCGAATAAGATCAGAAAACGCGTAAATCTCACGATAACCCATAATTAAAGATAACCAAAATCGGTTCAAAGATGAGGGTCCTTACACCACTTGTTTATGAACATGTTTTTATTCACTGAAAGTTTCCATGATTTGTCCATTGCCTTTTTTATATCTCTTTTTTGTTTAACTGTACCTCTACTCTTGGCCTGTTCATTTTGTTGTTTTGTATTCACTGTTGGTTTCCTTGCTTTGTCCTCTGTCTTTTTGCATTTTATTTTTTTACTTTTCTTCTACTTTTGACTCATGTCAATTAATTATGCCCATTTTCATTTAACTCTACAAATGGCTTCAATCTTGCATACCCTTTGTTTGAGTGTTTGCATACGATGGCCTAGTTTTATTTTTCTCCCATACATTGTTGATTAGAAGTTTCAGATATGCTCCCAAACAAATTGAACTGAAAATAAATTAATTACACATGTTTAGATTTAACTATGCAAATTGCTTGAAACTTTCATTCCATCTATTTGAGTCTGTGCATATGCAGGCGTAGTTTTACTTTGTTCCAATTGTTCATTTTATTGTCTTTTATTCACTGATAGTTTCCTTGATTTGTCCTTTGCCTTTCTCCAGTTTTTTTAACTTTGCTTCTACTTCTTATTCATTTTGTTGTTTTGTATTCATTGGAAGTTTCCTTCTTTGTCCTATGCCTTTCTGCCTTCTTTCTAGTTTAATTGTGCATCTAATTCTGGCTTTGTCAATTTAGTACGCCCATTTTGATTTAACTCTTCAAATAAATTCAATCCTGCATGCCCTTTATTTTAGTGTTTGCATATGATGACCCACTTTTATTTTTCACCTATACATTGTTGACTAGAAGTTTTATATATGCTCCCAAACAATGTTAATGTTGCTCTACTTTCATCATTGAGTATGATATAGTGAAATTATGGGCAGCTAATATCTTCATGTATAGTATAGGTATTTTTACGTTCTTGATGAACCACCAATAAATATCCTAAAGAAATAAAAATCTCATATGCTTTTCTACCTTGTATTTTTTTCTTTTCATTTTTTCTTTTAAAATATTTAATGATATCGTGAATCTAGAGCTCATTAACCCATCATGACCTTAACAAACTCTTCATAGTTGATCTGGCCATCACCATCAACATATGCTTCACAAATCACCTCATTAACCTCCTCATCGGTGAGCTTCTCACCCAAGTTGGTCAGCACATGGTGGAGCTCATCAACAAAAATGAAGCAATTCTAGTCCTTGTCAAATACCCAAAAAGCCTTCTTCAGCTCCTCAAAATCAATGTCCTTCATCTTATGGGCCATGAAGTTAAGGAACTCTAGGAAGTCAATGAAACCATTACCGTCTACATCCACCTCATTGAACATGTCCTATAACTCAGCTTTAGTAGGATTATGGCCCAATGAATGCATCACATTTCCAAGTTCCTTGGTAGTGATTCAACCTGCCATGAAATTGAATAAGTTTCACTCAATTATGCGCAATTATAAAACCAGATAAATGTACTTTTACACTTCTACAAAATATGGTTGTGATGAAAATTATGACATTCATTGAAACTCTTTCAAAACAATTGAACATATTATCAACTTTGATGACCCATATGAGAAGGTTAATAAGTTACCAACATAAACATTTACCTTACATATTTAATGCAACTGACATTATTTGAGCAAAGGAGCGTACACTTGGTAGAAGTCTATATTATATCCTTTAATGAGAATATAGACATGTGGTATCTATCATGTTCTAAATGTAAGAAAAAAAATGATTTGGAAAGCAACAATTCATGTACCAATTGCAATTAAAAAAACCTACAGGTACTTAGGAACCACCTCATTTTGCAAGTCAATTGTTTTAAAGTAGTTACATGTCACCTAGTTTTTATGGTCAGTTATTTCTTCTGTCTCTAACTTGGTGATGAAACTAGTCATATATGAGTTAAAATCTTTAACAAAGAAGGACAACGAATCTCAGGATATTCAGCAAATGAAATGCAAAAGTTGAAGGTGAAAGCAATCGCGCTTAACGACTACTTTGTTCTATTTGTTATAAGACATTTCTTATTTAACAAAGCCTTGTTTTCCTTTGACATAGTCCTCAAATGAATCGACCACACAAGCATTTTGAATGGATTCCTTTAGAAAAAATTCTTATTCACTTTAAAAATATAACAAAAATACTGCAAAGTAGCCCAAACAAGTCTTACACTTGTGTTGGAGTTTCTAAAAGTAAATATGGTTAGTACCGTAAACATATTATTCAAGTGTAAATGTAAAATTTCTATTTAAATATATCTATGTCATACACACCTTGCAATTTCTTTTTGTTTCTTCTTTAGGGGAATCGTCACAGAGTGGCCATTGACATGCACTTCCAATTCACATGCCTTATGATGACACTAAATTTATATCTACTTTTTCCTATTGTATTATACTTGCATATGTTACAATTTCAATACATTTTCAAATGATCTATATATACTTTATATGTTCATATTGCATAAAAACTGAATTGAATCATCGTACTTTCAATTTTTCAATCACTTTTACTTTTACATATTATGTGCAATGCACGTGCATTCTTACTAGTATTAATAAAATCAAATCTGATAAATTGGCTAGTTAAGTTTTGCCAACCATGCTTATGGAAATGCAATGAAATCTGGCTTATGAACCCATTCTAGTAAGTGTAATTCTAAAGACAAGTTGTTGCAAGTCCAATGGATCTACTTTTTGCATGCAAGAAAGAATGTAGTTAATGTTTGGCCTATTTTGGTAGGGAAGCGATTTTTATGCTCCCTTCTGACAATGAGATATTGACATTAATGTGCATTAGCATGTGCTATGAGTTTAATATCTATCTAGAATAGTATAGCAGATCACTAGATTGCCCTTAGTATAATTATTAATAAGGATAAAGACTACGAGTTTTAGGCTCTTTGTGTAGAATTTTTATACATAGCAAAATAACAGTAATATTCTCTCAAGCCTCACTTATGATGTATCAATCAATGAACCATCATCATTCAATCACTGTCATTTAATCTACACATGAACACAATAATTTAACGTAGAAAACCCTAACATGGGTAAAAAGCCATGTCACTTCCAAATGAACCAAATAAATGCACTAGAAACAAAGACATTATATTGACACAAGCAAACTACTAACCTTATTTAAACTCTAACACAAGATCCTCTTATTTAGATCATTGTTACTCACCTTCAAGCACTTTTTGAAAGAGTTTGGAGTGGATTAGACGTGAAATAAAATTAAATCAAATTTAAAACCGAACTTTGACGTGAAAAACCCATCCAGCAATTGAGCGAACATTCTTGAAATAAATTTGATTTTTTATTTTCCAAAAAATAAAAATAAAAAATTTAAAAATACTAGAAAAAAACTAATAAATTCCTAAAAATATTTCAAGACATTTCCCATCAAAATAAAAATAAATTGACACTCAAAACCTACATTAAAAATCAGCAAAGTTGAGCTCTTTTTGATAATTTTGTAATCAATTCTCTTTTAATCTAAGTGCATCCACATATTATGTACATTAATATATTGCCTTAGATCGGTTAACCCCATTGGTATTTGATTATCAATTTTATTCTCTTCATTTTGACACATTAATCATTTTCATTAGTTTTGAAGAAAAAAACACCAATGTTTTATTTGCTCAGATCCTAGAAAAGACTCAAGTTCACATTTTCAACTCTCTTTAGGTAAAATAAATGCACAAGATTTTTCTGAAAACAATAAAAAAAGCTCATAATCAACATATATGCCCATGCCTTTTTCTAATATGATATTTTTCCTCAATTCATTTTTTAAGGCTTGACTTTTTCTCAATCCTCTCTACTTGCATCATAATATTTTTCTTTCTTTTTTTCTTTTTAATTCATTTTTCTTGATGTCATGCGGATGGGTGTTTTACATAAGCCTAGGGTGACCCAAGTACGTAGCTTTTCCCCATCATCTTTACAATGACAATTTCATTATTTAAAGAAATATTAAAGTACATAAGACTCATAAACATTGAAGTACATTATAAGAAATTTTTTTCCTTTAAATTTCAAATAGAAATCTAATAAAACATCCTCTAATTTGATCACCTACAGTCCACTTAAATCCAAATGCTTAAGTCAACTTATGTTTAATAATTCTTTCTTGATGTTCATACGTAAAAGTGATTTGAGTCTCAACATGATGTGTGCAAGTTTTTTAAAATTAGAGAATTGCAACATTAGACAAAAGCTATACTAATTTTTTTTGTATTTTTTATCATATTCTATTTTTTTATTTTTTATATTCAAATATTATGAATTAAAACCATGAAAAAATAGAGTAAAAATATGATAAAACTAAAAAATATGAATGTTCAAATGTTTGAAAGAATTAAACCGTGAACAAAAATTAAAATCTTTTACTTAGAGATGTAAGACTTTTTAGCCTTGCCTAGCCATCAAATCCTAAGACAACCTAATGTAGACTTTCTTGTTTTTCCTAATTAATCCTTAAAGACTTGAAGATCAACTTTCTTCCCCCACATTCTCTTCATCTTTTTTTCATATACTTGGTGGGGCAACTTAGTGGTAATGGGGGTAGTATGTTTCTTTTTAATCTTCTTTGACCTAAGTTTAAAAGGATAATTTTTAGAACATTCTCTTCTAGTATGGGTCTCACTATGACAAATATCACATGTGATCATAATACTAGAACATATCCTTCCTCCTTTCCCTCTTCACCTAGGTGGGTTAGAGTTTATCTTAGGGTTTTTGTCACTCTCTTTTGCCTTTACAAATATAATAACTTTTGCTAAGGGGGTAGATAAGTAATTCTTAAAATCTAAGCTCATTTTGTTAGTTTGACCAATACTAAGCATAGTATCTAACGTCTTTTTCTACTCTTGAATCCATCTAATTTCTCTTCGGAGGATATGAGTTCTTTATTAAGAGCATTTGACTTCTCTTTCTTACTCTCTAGGTCTTTCTTAAGGTCATTCACCTCTCGTTCAACTTTGTTGTTCAACTCCACTTACCTATTTGCCTCTTGAAAAAACAAAACTAATTTATCTTCTTTCTTCTTTAACTCTCTCTTAAGGCTTTTGATTTTCGTAGTCAACATTGAGAATTGTTGGATGGATCCCTTACACTCATCAGAATCAAACTCAGACTGAGTTCTATTTAAGAGAAGTGGACTCATGTGAATCTTCTTTAGAATTATTATCCTTCACACTTGCATAGAAGGTAGTATAGTAGCACAATTCTTCTTAAGAAAAGCTCTCATCAGAGTAAGTTGTTTAAAACACTTTTGCATTTTTTCTTATAATCAAGCCCCTTTGACTTTTTAGTTATTATATGAAGAATTGTCAAAATTCAAGTTAGGAAAATCAACTGCAAAGTAACCTAACTTACCACATTCAAAGCTTTTTAAGTTCTTCTCATCTTGTTTAGTTTGTCTCTCATCTCTTTTCTCTCCTTGTTTCTTCCCAAAATTTTGTTCCTTATTGCTAAATCTAAAGTTCTAAGTTTTCAAGTGTTTCTTGAAGTTCTTAGCCAATAAAAGTATTAGTTCTTCATTATTTTAAACTCTTCCTATCCATCTAAGGTTCTTAACACTTTGTTTTTCCTTGAAGTTCTTCTAAATGGTTTTAGAGAATTTTGTTTTCCCTTGGACTTTTCAATCAACTCCTTTTTGTTATAGGACTCTTTATATATTTCAAAGGTTCTAAGGTTCCTAACCAACTCCTCAGTATCTAAGGTGTCAATTTTCTTATATTCATTAATGACAACCACCTTAATTTTTAATTTTGAAGACAAGGACCTTAATAGCTTTCTCACAACAAAGTATTTAGGTATAGTTCTCCTAATTGATCACATGTGTTGATTGTGTCTAAAATTTTAGTATAATATTTAGAAATTATCTCTTCTTCACTCATTATCATGTTCTTAAATTCTAAAGTTAACATTTGTAGCCTAGACACCTTCACAGCCTCAATTCCCTCATTATGTTTTACCAATTTTTCTCAAGCAACTTTGACAAACATACAATTAGAGATCAACCAATATTCTGATTTTCCTATGACATTAAATAATGCAGTAAAGGCTTTACTACTTTAATTAGCAAGTCTAATCAAGTATTTTTTCGAGAAAAAAAGTAAACTTTAGCAAAAGTCATAATTTAAACACTAACACAAGAAATCTAGCATAAGAAATTAAACTATGGAAATTTAAGAAAGGTTAAGAAGTACTAACATGGAAAGTATGATTGATATCATGTAGCAAAATCAAAATTTCAATAATTAAACCTCAACTACCACTTGTGAGTTTAATATCCATTTAGAAGAATATAGTGGATCACTAAATTGCCCTTAGTCTAATTATAAACAAGGATAAAGACTACGAATTCTAACCTCTTTGCTAAAAAATATATATGGAGCGGAATCAAACAAATATTTTCTAAGATCTCACTCACGATGTATCAATCAATCAACCACTATTGTTCAATCACCATCATTCAATTCCCACATAAATAAAACAATTTAACATAGAAAACACCCTAGCACGAGTAAAAAACCATGACAGTTCCAAAAGAACCAAATAAATGCACTAGAAACTAAGATATTACATTGATATAAACAAACCACCAACATTGTTTAGACTCTAACACAAGTTCCTCTTGTTTAGATCGTTGTTGCTGGCCTTCAAGTCATCCCCCTCAAGAATTTAAAATTTCTTCTTCCTCTTTGCTTTGTCTTTGTCTTATTCTAACCTTTAATAAGCATCACTTGTTGTATTGACTTTGGACTTATAGAACTTCAATATCCTATTGAAGATATGTTGCAACTCCTTTGAAATCTCTGTGTATAATCTCCATTAATTGTATATTAGCCTCTTCAATTCACCATGGATCTTCAACTCAAAGCTTCATGTGAATTCTCATTGAAATAGTGTGTGCAAAATGTATAAACCATTTTTCTCTAATCTCCTCAAGTTCTTCTTCTCTCTAATTTCGTGATTTCTTAACCCTTACATAGCTTCTTAAGTCGTTTTAAATATTGTACTTAAACAAGGAAAGAAATTAAAATCAGAATGACTTAATTAGGATAACTTATCCTTGAAGTGATCAATAGTTCCAAACAGCGATCGATCATTCAATGTTTATTTTGTGCACGATACTTTAAGCAATCGATCGATAACTCTCAATTTTGTTTTGCACAAAGTGAAAATCAAGCATCGATCAATCATTTACATCTTGTTTTGCAGCAATTGATCGCTTTTATAATTTACCATTTTACCCTTTTTACCCTAAAACCTCATGAAACCTCTTAAATCAATTCTGAAACTTCTCCAAGTAATTTTTTGCATGGAAATGTGATTTGAATATTCTTAAAAAAACTTTCAATGTTCTTTAATTTTATGTCTTAATTAATAAAACACATCTACTAGTATTTTTTAAATCTGTCAATTCCAAATTTGACTCGACCACAACAACTTCAAATCATATTCTAAAACTCGATACATACACAAGGTTTTTAGACATAATTTTGATAAAGAAATCAACTAATAAACTTGACATATAACTCATATATTCTTATATGTGTGCCATCGATCTTGTGGATGAACATCTCTCATGCGTACCTTACGCTAGGCTCATTGCATGAGGGGAGCATGAAAAACTCTTCCGCTAGATTGTGATTGTCATAATGAAGACATAGAAATGAGATCGGTCTCTCACCATCCATCCTTTTCTTCTCTTTTTTGAAAATGTAGTTAGCTTGATTTTCAAAAATAAATTTATTGTTTGTCCAATTAATACATAGGCATTTTATTATTTCCGTTTTGTAGGCCTCAAAAGTAAATCAAATGTTCATTCACAATTTAGGTGATAGAAGCAGCATAACTATACAGTTTATGGCATCCTACTAAGGGGACATTTAGATATATATAGAAATGAGCTTTTAAACTGCTTTTAGTAAGTATAGATAGACCCTATTTTTTGGGAAAGTGTGGAATTCTTTTAAAAAAGAAGCACTTTTCTACTTTTATGTGAGTAAAATATGGTGGGTTCCACAACAAAACTACATTTTCTTTTCTACCATTCTCCAAATAAGGGTGCAATCATTTCATTTTCTAAAAAGAAAATGGCCTTAAAGTCCTTTTATTTCCCCACCCAAAGGTATCCAAATTGCCATTTAACTAACATTGGGCAAAAAAAGATAATTTTATTAACATAAATGTATATTATTTATGTTCATGTATATAGGAATCAATATAGTAGTCATGATTTTGTACATTCTAGTATGCTCGCCAGCTCATGCTTGTTGGTTTTTTGAGCTGAAGCAATTTGCCCCCCCCTCTCGGTTTGATGTGTGACATATGAAGGCTCGCGGCACCCCATGCACACCAACGCACGTGAAGAGGGGCAATTAACCTTTTCTTTGTATATTTTATAGCAAATTCATAATATTTTTTTGGTAAAACTATATATTCTTATATCATGTGGAATCAATATAGCAAAGCTTCTTAACATTTGTAGCAATTATATAATGGTTTAGGATTGAAAAAGTACAAACCTCAATAGATATTGAGGCTATGGACCTGTTTGATACAAAATCTCATTATGGTAGAATCTAAATTTTTAGCAGAATTAAGTCTCCTCAAATCTTAAAAACCATAATTTTGTTTGGTAAATTTTTTTCATAAATGTTATTTTTATTTAAATTTGGTAGAATCCAAGGTAAAAAAAGTTAATATTTCCTTGCTAGGAGATTTTAAAAATTGACTAAAATTTTGGCGGAATCTCATTCAAATCTAGTATTAGATTTGTGCAACCAAATTTTGTGCAAAATCACTATAATCTTCCAAATTTTGATGTAATATTTTGTGTACAAACAACACTTACATCAATATGATTCATATATGAGCAAATCATATTTTCCCTCCATGTTGGAAATCTTCTCCAAGTTACAATATGTTGACAAAAAAATGAAACTGGTAAAAAGATGATAATGATAAAAAGGAATAATTCTGAGTTCTTGCAGACATAAATAGTTTTTTTTTTATACATCAGCAATATCTCACTTGACTTCAACCAGATCCTATTTGTGTAATTTATCATCTTTAAGTGTATAACCAGATCGATTGTAAGTGCAACCAATGAGAATGAGAATGGTTTAGGTTGATGGCAAGCAATGAGGAGTGCGCTAAAAGGTACTACTATATCCAACTTCTTAGACATGATAGCAAGGCTGTAATTCAAGGTTGTGGCTCCTAATCTCTTTGGGAGAGCTAGTTTTTTTTACTTTATTTCATTTGATTAAAAGTTAGCATTCTAAGGTATGTAAGGGTCACAAGAACAAAGAGTATTTCATACTCCCTCTGTCCTATAGCTCCATTTGATTTTTCAAAATAAACTAAAATTAGTTCATTTAAAAAAAATTAAATAGAGTTATAAATTTAGGATGGAGGGGGTACCATTAATGTAAAAACTCCGACCAACTATAGATTTTGTGGGGGCAAAGTGCAATTTGATACATAAAAATGGAGGAACAACAAACTGCAAAGCTTTTAGTGTTTTCTTGTTACAAGAGTTTTAAAGTTTAAACAAGAAATAACTAGACCTGATGAAGAAAGGAGACAAGGTCTACCTAACAAAAACAGAAAAGGAAGAGAAGACTTCTCATATATACCACAAGAGAAGAAGAGACGCACATTGACAAACACGGATACTAAGGGGCTATTTGGCAATAGATACATGACTCATGGGCGATTCACGAGTACATTCAGACAGGCTTCACCTAAGAAGCTTGAATCATGTCTGGTTGCACTGCTTCATGTGAAAATCAATTTCGCAAGATCTAGGGTATAAATAATGTTGAATTTTTTATATTTGACAAATTAAACTCTTCAATGTAGGAGGATTTTCAGATGTAGGCTTCAGCGCGAAAAGCTTGACTTGCACTTTGCATAATCTTGAAATAAATTCACACCCACCAAAAAGTCGAAGCATACTAATGTGCATAATCGTAGGGGCCCCAATGAATCAAATCGGACAAATCTTCATTCTAAACAAAAGTTTTGACACAATTGTTACTAAAAACAGTCGTTTATATGCGCCGGATGCATATGAGAGTGCATGTCCAAGGCACTTTTTGGCTGTAGGAAAGAGATCCAATGGCTAGCAACCTGCCTGGCATATATTTCCGAATATGTGACTTGGCGAATGCTAACTTTTTCCTTGCTATAAAAGTTATAGTAGCCTTTTTTAGTTCTCACAAAATTATTATTTTTATTAAAATTTGTAAAAGGTTAAAATGCGAGGAGCGCACGCCTTGCCTTGTGAGTATTACCAAAATTGCAGCTCAAATGGGTGCGGCGTGTCACAAACTGCGTTCCGGGCACCCTACCAATTCCCTTTTTACTTTACTTCCATGTACATTTCTTTATTTTCATGTATTTTCTTTATTTTTATTTTATGGTGCAACCATACCCGTACAGCCACTTTGGCTGCCACTCCAACTATATATGAAAAATCTTTTATGCTATATAGGGGGGAGTGAGTAGTTGTGCAAGTTGGCTAGTGTTGTTGCACTCATTGCTTGTAAACATGTTGATAGTGAATGCATTCATCTTTTGTGTTTGTGTTCATTCGTTTCCTTGCAATGTGACTCGCTTTTGCCCCTACCCTTTTGCTTTGCATGCGCCGTAAGTGATTGCGCAACGCACCAGTGCAAGGCAAACCTCTTGTCCCACTCGCAGGCTTGCTTAGTGGGCTTTCAGCCTACAAGCGCCGCATGGCCGGCTACCCCAAAAACTCCGTCCGTGACAGTTGGTATCAGAGCCAAAGAAAAATCCATCCATCAAGCTTCCACTTGCGATGCTGAAGTCGGTAGTAGGTGAAGCTAGTGGGGCTGAGCATGTCGCTCCAGACCCACAACACAGGAAATCATCCAAATGGCAGGACCGCATGGAAGCCTTGGAGGAGCAAGTTGCTCCCTTGGCCAGTGGACTTCCTGCATTGGAAGAAAAGGTGAACTCTCTTGAAAAAGCGGAGAAACGGAACCGCGAGACTAGATCACAAAATCGTGGTGTCAGTATTGAGAACCGCATGATGATCGAAGAATCACAAGCGAAAGTTGAGAAATTGCGTGAGGAGGTACAAAACTTGGTTGCACCAGTGAGCCTTCTCCTCCGAACAATAGCCCAACAAGAGCCTGTTGTAGCCGTTAAGCGCCTCAAAGTGCCAGAACCTAAGGTCTACCAGGGAGCGCGAGATGCCAAAGAACTAGAAAATTTTTTGTTCAATATGGAGCAATACTTCCAGGCTGTTCGCCCGGAGTCCGAAGAGGATAAGGTCACAATGGCCACAATATACTTATCCGGCGATGCCAAGCTATGGTGGAGGATGAAGTACGAAGAAATTTTGAATGGTCGCCTTGAAGTTAACACTTGGGAAGACCTGAAGGGTTAGCTGAAGACCCAATTTTTGCCTGAAAATGTAGAATTCATTGCTTGACAAAACCTCCATCATCTCCAACAAACAGGGACCGTTCGCGACTATGTCAAACAGTTTTCTGCCCTAATGTTGGGCATTCGTGATATGGCCAAAAATGACAAGTTGTTCTACTTCCTTAAAGGTCTCAAGCCATGGGCCAAAACAGAGTTGAATCGGTGCAAAGTACGAGACTTATCTATTGCTATCACCGAAGCCGAACGTCTTACTGACTTCACTACCCAGGACAACACAAGAAAACCTAGATTTTTCCAAAGGGACCAAGGCCAGCGACAAGGTCAACGGGACCAAAGTGGCCCAAGTGAGTCTCAGGACAGGGGCAAGGGCAAAATTGGCAAAAGGAGGCCTTTCTCTAAAGACTTTGGTGCTAAAGCTCATAACTCCACTTCTACCACTCGGCCGTTCCAACCCTTCAACCGTGCTAGGGGTCTATTATCATGCTTGTTATGTGATGGACCCCATCTTACTTGGCACTGTCCTCAAAAGAAAGCGCTCAATGCCCTCATTGCAAGAGAGTCAACCCGACTCGATGGCAATGCGGAAGCCTCCGGCGATGAAGAAGAAGCACCCATGATGGGAGCGATGAGACGGCTCAACACCATTAACGGTACTTAGGGACCACAACTACCTCAAGCAAAGGGTCTGATGTACATTGAGATCCACCTGAAGGGTGTCCCAACAAAAGCAATGGTAGACACTGGAGCCACCCATACATTTATATCAGACAATGAGGCAAGACGTATCAGGCTAAAACTCATCAAAGATTCTAGCCGAATAAAGGCGGTGAACTCTGAAGCTCGCCCTATCACTGGGCTGGCCAAAGATGTTCCCATTCGGATTAGTAAGTGGTCTAGTTCAACAAACCTCATGGCCGTCCCCATGGATGACTTCCAAGTTATCCTTGGGATGAAATTCTTACAGAAGGCAAACATTGTCCCAATGCCATCTGGGGTCTGTTTGCATGTTTGAAGCCACGAACCCTTGCATGGTATCGGTTGTTTAGAAAGGCAAGATGAGTACTGTAACGTCCCTCGTATTTTCGAATCAAAGAAAATAATTTTTGAAAATGTAACAAAATTTAATTACAATTGCCAAGGATCACCGTGTACTAAAACAGTAATTACAACACACTTTGTATTATACAAAGATTTCAAAAATTGGGCATCACATGCCTTTGTACATTAGTCAATACAATAATTTACATAAGGTACAAAAACAGCAGTACAAGACTGTAATTTAAGGAAACCCTTCGTCGACTCCTTCAGATTCGAGTGAAACACCTGCAGAGTCTGAGGGTAGGTGAGTAAATTCATACTCAGTAGGTCGAATTAAGTTCTAAGAATATGCTTTGTGCACATACGAACATATCGTGCCATTTTTCTTTTGAAATCATTCAGAAAATCTGAAAACATGATCACAGAATGTTGCGATACCGGACGACTTACACCCGCGCCCATGGGGTGACGCGAGACAAAAAGGAAGGGATTTACCCATGACATCCCAATCCTGTGCGCACCAGATGCCAAATTTGGCGGTATCCAAAATCATAATAATTCTTGGCTCCGAGGAACCGAGAACTATCCAGACGGCACGATTGCCCAAAACTCGGAGAAATTTTTGAAAAGAGGAGATGATTTTAAAGTCAGAGCTTTTGTTTTCATAAAGTAACAGAAAACTTTTAGTAAAACTTTAGCTAGTAAACATCTCGGCATACGATTAAAATTTAAAACTACCTACCTATAATACGTGCAAAATATAACGAGATTTCCTCGTAGAGTAAAGAAAGTCCCACCTTAAGATATCAGCCTTTGAGCGAGAATTTCAGCAGAATAACCACTCCAACGCGTAGAATGCCCTTGATTTAGTAGGGTAGGGCTTTGGAACGGGTTAAAAAGGGTTGGGAATGGTCCAGAAACAGTAAAAAAATGAAAGGGTAAGATTAGGGAAGGGACATATTTTTCGAGGTCTTAGAGGGGTCGACTTGAGAAAATAACACTTCCAGTGCATAGAGAACCCTTGAATTAGTAGGAAACGGGTCTTGGAACGTGAAAATCGGACTTAAAATGGGTCGGGAATAGTGAAAATAGTGAAAGAGGTTGAAAATCGGATGTGGTTGAAAATCTAGTTGGAATGGGTATAAATAGGGGAGGAGGAGGAATATTCCGGTGGGCACTGCCGCCGGAACTGGTGGGCACCCACCGGCGCCGCCGTGGAAACCGGTTGGCGCCCACTAGCGCCGCTGGAACCGGGTGTGTGTGTGACGAACACGCATTCGTCACGCACGCAGTGACGAACGCGCGTTCGTCACTGCGAACGCAAGCCCGGCGCACGTTTGGCACGCACCGCGCGCTGCACCGCGCCGCCGAAGAAAATATTTTTATTATTTATTTTAATTTCCATAAAAATTCTAAAAATCATAACTTCCTATCCCGAACTCTGTTTTGCACGTTCGAGGTACCGTTGAGCTCATATTGACGAGCCCTATGAGACTAGACCACTTAAGAACCGTTTTACCCAAATTTCAAAAGTGGGTCCCACCGATTGAACACGTTTCTCGAGGTCGTAACTTTCGTTCCCGACCTCCGATTTTTGCGTTTTAAGACTTGTTACGCTCGTCTCCACGAGCTCTAACCAACCCTTAGGAAAATTATAAATAACAAAATATATAAGGAGATCATGTTAGAAATTAGGGTTATTACAAGTACTGCACATCTATCGGCACTACAACTAGACAACGGGTTGAAGAAAGGTGATCCCACATACCTTGTGGCTCGGCGCCGAATTACGACGACAACTTGATGAACTGCTAGATGCTGGCTTTATCCGTTCTTCGAAAGCCCCCTTCGGTGCTCTAGTTCTCTTCTAAAAAAAACATGATGGGAGCTTGCGTCTTTGTATTGACTATCGGGCATTGAACAAGCTGACAGTGAAGAATAAGTATCTCCTTCCACTCATTGCGGATATTTTTGACCAGCTTGGAACTACCCTCTACTTCTCTAAACTGGACCTTCGATCAGGTTACTACCAAGTGCATATTGCTGATGGTGATGAAGCCAAGACTACGTGTGTTACCTGTTATGGCGCGTTTGAGTTCCTGGCCATGCCCTTTGGCCTCACGAATGCACCGGCCACCTTTTGCACACTAATGAACAATATTTTCCATGACATCCTTGACTGCTTTGTTGTCGTCTACCTCGATGACATTGTCGTCTATAGCAAGACACTCGCCGAGCATATTACTCATTTGCGAACTGTGTTTGAAGTCCTTCACCGGAACAAGCTATACGTCAAGTTGGAGAAGTGCTCCTTTGCACAATAGGAAATTCTCTTTTTGGGACATCATATTGGCAAGGGACAAGTTTGGATGGATCAAGAAAAGATTCGTGCAATTGAGGATTGGCCAGCCCCCACCAAAGTTAAACAATTGCGAGCTTTCTTAGGCCTCTCCAACTACTATAGGCGCTTTGTTCAAGGGTATTCACAAAGAGCTGCCCCTTTAACGGACCTGCTAAAGAAGGATCGCCCTTGGTGTTGGTCAGAACAATGTCAAGGCCTTTACTACACTGAAGACAACAATAACACAAGAACCTGTACTTCGACTCTCAGACTACCCCAAACCATTTGAAGTTCAAACGGATGCCTTTGATTATTCCATTGGGGGCGTTCTCTCACAAGAAGACCACCCGGTTGTATTTGAAAGTTGTAAACTCAATGAAACAGAGAGACGCTACACCGTACAAGAGAAGGAGATGACAACTATCATTCATTGTCTGCGCACCTGGTGCCATTACCTATTGGGCTCTAGCTTTGTTGTCAAAACCAACAACATTGCAGCTAGTTACTTCCAATCTCAACCTAAGTTGTCCCCCAAACAAGCTCGGTGGCAAGACTTTTTGGCTGAATTCGACTACATCTTGGAGTACAAACCGGGGCGGAACAATGTCATGGCTGATGCACTTAGTCGACAGGCCGAATTGACCGAGTTGGCCTCCCTCCACCTTGCGAGCATCACTTCTTGGTCGAATGATCTACAACATCGTATCCGTATAGCAATGATGAAAGATCCTTTGGTATGCACCCTCCTTCAGCAGGTAAAAGAAGGCAAGACTTGCAAGTTTTGGCTCGACAATGGGTTATTGATGACCAAGGGACGACGACTTTATGTTCCAAAAGCTGATCACCTACGGAAAGAACTCCTTCATGAGTGTCATGATACTCCTTGGGCTTGCCATCCTAGTATCCACCGCACACTAGCCCTTCTGGAGCGTGCTTATTTCTGGCCTCACATGAACAACGACATTGAGGCATATGTTCGAACATGCCTTACTTGCCAACAGGACAAAGTGGAACATGACAAGCCACACGGCCTCCTTCAACCACTGCCGATACCACCGGGACCTTGGGAGAGTGTTTCTCTCGACTTCATCTCAGCATTACATAAAGTTGGGGGATATGGGTCAATCTTGGTGGTTGTGGACCGCTTCTCTAAATATGCCAGCTCCTAAACATTGTACTGCCGAAGAATCTGCCCACCTATTTTTAAAGAATATTGTCAAGTATTGGGGGGTGCCACAATCTATTGTCAGTGATCGGGATGGATGTTTTACAAGCCGCTTTTGGACAAAATTATTTAAGCTGCTTGGTTCCAAGCTAAGTTTCTCGTAGAGCATGCATCCACAAACAGATGGCCAAACAGAGTGCATTAATGCTCTCCTTGAGGAGTATCTACGCCACTTCATTAGCGCCAACCAGAAGAACTGGGTCAATCTCTTCGATGTTGCCCAGTTCTTGTACAACCTACAAAAGAGTTCCACCACCAACCAGAGCCCTTTTGAGTTAGCCACCAGCCACTAGCCTGCCACACCCCATTCCCTGGCTCTAGGTTATTCCAGCAACAACCCCCATGCCTTCCGCCTTGCACAAGACTGGAGCATAACCTCCGAAATTGCTTAGGCCTATCTCAAAAAGGCCGCTTCCCGTGCCAAAAAGTGGGCCGATCATGGCTACCAACCCTCTACCTTTAGTGTGGAGGATCTCGTGCTGGTCAAGCTCAACCCGGCTCAACTAAAGCTCTTTCACCAGCTACACAAAGGTCTCATCCACAAGTATAAAGGCCCCGTACCCATCCAGCGAGTCGGGAAGGTATCTTACAAGGTGCAACTACCGCCGTGGCTGCAGATCCATCCTGTCTTCCACGCTAGCTGTCTGAAGCCATACCATGCAGATGTTAAAGACCTCTCTAAATAACAAACTACACGCAGCAATCCCAAAATCACCACCAACATCAGAATTCTTGAAGAAATCATCGCTAATCATGAAGTCGAAGGTGGCAAGGAGACAACCCGCTGATCAAGTACAAGCATACCTCCAAGAGAAGTGTCAACGAGGATGTCGACAGAATTGAGTGGGGGAGTATGTCACGGACTGCGTTCCGGACACCCTACCAATTCCCTTTTTGCTTTACTTCCATGTACATTTCTTTATTTTTATGTATTTTTTTTATTTTTATTTTATGGTGCAACCATGCCCGTACAACCACTTTGGCTGCCACTCCAGCCACATACAAAAAATCTCTTATGCTATATAGGGGGGAGTGAGTAGTTGTGTAAGTTGGCTAGTGTTGTTGTACCTATTGCTTGTAAACATGTTGATAGTGAATGCATTCATCTTTTGTGCTTGTGTTCATTCGTTTCCTTACAATGTGACTCGCTTTTGCCCCCTACCCTTTTGCTTTGCATACACCCGCAAGTGATTGTGCAACGTACCAGTGCAAGGCAAACCTCTTGTCCCACTCGCAGGCTTGCTTAGTGGGCTTTTAGCCTACAAGCGCCACACGGCCAGCTGCTCCAAAAACTCCGTCCGTGACAGGCGGCGCATATAAATGGGACTCTTATAGTTTACATTAAAGGCTTAAGGCTCACACCATGAACTGCTCATCAATTACCGTCTACATCACTAATTCATTATCAGAGCTACCAACTTTAAAATTTCGAACAAATTTTCTTAGACTTTGGCAGGTAACCAGAATCGCATTAGCCATAATACTGATAAAGCTCAAATTGCTGCAGCTGCCGCTAGAGGATGGAATGAATCCCAACTCCATCTAAAAATTGGAACCATTTTACAACCTCTTCTGTTATCTGACTCTTTGGAATGAATTTTTCCAGTTTGTTTACCAAATTTGAATTTTTCCATGAAGCCAGATTCTACCTTGAATCCAACTCATTAGGTTAAAATAAAGTTATACTGCATCAAATTCTACTTAAATCCACTTTCTAACTGAAAAATGTGGCATATACAAGAGAATCCAGATTCTATTATCAATAATGCAGTACACCAATATCTTTCCTTCAGAGCATGAGGCAATATGCCTTCCGATTTTCATTTAAATCCCATTCATTGAAGAAGCAGAATTATACTGAATTCAGGAATCTGTCTAACAGACAAGAGCTTTTGTTTGTGCAAGGGAAATAATCAGACAGAAGACTAATTAAGCACTCCGTAATTACAGTTTTAAGTGTTCTTAACAATTTCTTCTTGGGGTTTTGGATTTAGAGGGGAAGGACCTTCTTGACGATGTTGTCGCTGAGGGCGGCGATCTGGGAATCGAGGGCCTTGATGGTCTCGTCCTTCTGCCGCTCCAGGTTCTGCAGCGCCTCCTGCAGCTCCGCCTCCACCTTCTTCCGCCCCTCCGCCAGCTTCAGCTCCAGCTCCGCCGTCGTCTCCTTCTTCATTTGGTTCAGCGCCGCCGATATCTCCGCCCTCGCAGCCTTAATCACTGCCGCTGCCTGCTCCTCCAGCTGCTTCACCTCCGACGACGTGTCCTTGACGCTCCCCAGGCTCTCCCGGATGGCGGCGTCCCGCTCGTCCATGAACTTCCCCACCGGGGTGTAGTAGATCTTGTCCAACGCCACCATCAGCAGTAGGAACTCCGCCGCGATGGCGGGCAGCGTCAGGTTGAAGTCGAAAAGCGCCGCCTTTTCGATCTCCGCGGCAAAAGACGGGGGGGCAGCGGAGATGAGGGCCGCGGCGGCAGCGGCGGCGGCAGTGAGGGAGGAGGGTCTGCAGAAGCGGGCGGAGAGAAGAGTCCGGAGCTTCTGGCCGGCGGGTTGGGATGTTGGGACGGTGCCGGGGACCGAAACCGGGGGCTGTTGGGGCTTGGGGGTGTTGGGAAGGAGAGGGGGAGGGGAAGCGGCGAGGGTCTTGAAGGTGGAGGCCATGAGGATGTTAGCCATGGCGGGTTAGATGGCTGAAATTGGCTTCCTCTTTCTGCTTTGGCTCCTCTTCTTCTTCTTCCCTCTGTGTTACAGTGTTTTTGTGAAGAGGAAGCGAGCGGGAGAAGAGAGCCATGAGAGGAGTGGGGACGGAAATAAGGGTCTATCCTTTCTCAGCCTCTAGTTGGTTATCAGAGGGAGAGTGAGAATGTAGGGTCGCTATTATTTCATCTTCTTGTATCATTGTTACTTCCATTTTCCCTCTTATTTTCCTTGATAAAAAAAAATTAATATTTTACATCAAAAATATACATTAATAATCTATACATAAGTTTTGAAGTTTTAATTGATCTAAATAAGTGAGCCGCCCATGTGAACTAAGCTTACTTATAAAATTTAATTAAAATTCTTATATAAATTTTTTAGGTATTTTTATTGTAGGAATATAATTATTCTTGTTAAAATTATATATAATTATATATTTTACTGTTCTTTATGAAGATTTGTAAGGTTTATAAAAAAAAACGAGTGACCAATGTAGACTCATATAACTGAAGTAATAAATTATTTTATATTTACTTAAATAAACTTACCCATGTATATACTGAGAAGCATGTGATTAAATTTTATCCAAATATAATAAGCAGGAGAAAAACTTTATACAGTCACTAAAAAAAACGTCTAATTCCCTCCTACGGCATCCTTCTCAGTGATTTCATCTTCCTCATAAGGTAGGTTTTTCTTCCCTAGTGGTTTCCTATTCTCAACTACTTCTTCTTCGCGATTTCCTCTTCTTAAATGATACTTCGCATCTTTCTGTTCATATTCTGAAAGAGTAGTTTGTTTCCCTTCTTCGTAGTAGATTCAAGTTATTTTAGATCATAAAAAGGGTATTATCATTCATTTTAGAAGGATTAAGGAGTATATAAAAGAATTAAGGAGATTGCGTAGTTTATGCTAGTTTTTTAATAGGCACATAATAAAACTTTGTAAATCATTAATCTTCTTTATTCTTTAGTTTTAATCTATACGAGTATTTCTGCTCTTATTTTTTAAGTTAATAAATTATAAACTTGACTCAACTATAACTGAATCTAACCAGATTTATAAGACAAATTGCATACTTAAGGTTTCTGACATAGTTTTAAAAAATAAAATTAGTCAATTAATATTACATATAATACATATATTTTTTTAGTTTTTTCTAAAGCTTTCAAACAACTTTTTAGTGTGTTTTTGGCCATTGCGTTCTATTTTCTACCTCCTAGCCCTTCCTCTTTCCCACCATGGTGTCTTCTCTTTAAAAGAATAGACCTCCACCTTCGTGGCGGTGACAATGGTTGTGGCGCTTCTGCATTTCACCCCTTTTCCTCTTCAGCTATAACCAAAATCTCTACAAAACATGTCCACTTCTTTGGCCCTGATGATCTGTCAAAGCTCCCACCATCATATGATGAAGCCAGTAGTAAGAAGGCCATCATGGTATAGCACCTTGTCGTTAAGGACACGCAACATTCCTACTCTCATAATTGGCATGGTCACCATGTCATTCACCATGCTTGACATGGTGACCCGCACCACTGTTTTCATCGAGGCCTGCACCAATGTCAATCACAGGATGGGGGACCCTCCTCACTTCTTAAGTCTTACATAAGGATGCTCTCATTAGGGGTGAATCCCAATGCCTACACATACATTGTGCTAACAAAAGGCTCATCACATGATGTGGTTAAGATGTTTTAACAAATGTGTTATATTTAAATACATATTATAGCCTCTTCCCTATGCTAATTAAGGGCCAGTCGCGGGAATTGGTTAAAATATTTTGAAATTTAAACACATATGTCATAACGTCCTACCCCATGCTAACTAAGGGCTTGACTCGGGATATGCAAAATTGTTTGACCAATGTGGTTAAAATAATTGATATATGTGTTAAAACGCTTTGACATTTAAATACATATGTCAAAATATTTGGACAAATATATGAAAACGTTTTAACATAGATGTTTAAACATTTTATCTTTTTAACATATCTATTGAATACCATAAATCTTGAATCAAAGAGGTGCAGTTGCAAGAATAAATCTGGAAAGTGATATTAATACATACGATAATGTAACATTTATAATCATCACTGTTTGTAAGAGCAATTCCATAATTCTAAAAACTTATATTAATATAATCTAGTATATATAATCATAACACTCAATAGGCTTCTTGGTTAATGGGTGATTCAATAAGCTTCTTCGATGATAAGCACTTCCTCAAATAGTAGTGTATTATTAGACATGTGCTTCCTCAGATGTAGTATAAAATATTTTAATAATAATATTAAAAAGATTTGACAATAATGACAAAGCGTTTAAATACTTTGTTAAATTGTTTTAGAAAAAAGCACAAAAGGTTTTAATAATTTATTAAATTATTTTTACAACAGTGTTAAAACATTATTAAATATAATTCAATACTATTTTTTTAACAAAGATATAAGATTTTTACAATATAACAAAAATGTTATTATTTTAACAAAGTTAAAATAATTTGATACTATCATTTAACAAAGTTAAAATAATTTAATACTAACAATTTGACAACTATGTCAAAATATTTTTATACAATGTTAAATCATTTTAATAATAGTGTTAACATGATTTAACAATAATGTTAAAACATTTTGACATTATTGTCAAATCGTTTCAACACGATTTTTCTTCTAAAAGAAAAATTAAATATTTTATCCAAATATTTTAGAAATATTAAAAAAGTTATTACAATGTTAAATCGTTTTATTGCATTGTTAAATTGTTTTAATGATAGTACTTTGATACTATCATTTTAACAAAGTTAAAATAATTTGATACTAACGATTTGACAACTATGTCAAAATATTTTAATACAGTGTTAAATTATTTTAATAATAATGTTAATATGATTTAACAACGATGTTAAAACATTTTAACATTGTTATCGAATAGTTTTAATACTATTTTTCTTCTTAAAACAAAATTAAAATTATTTTATCCAAATGTTATAAAAATAAATTATTTTAAAAAAATAAATCATTTAGATAACACTAAAAAAATCACAAAATTTTATCCCAACATTTTAAAAGAACAAAATCAAAACCACTTTTTTTTAAAAAATAAAATTTTCATATAACATAAAAATAAAATAGTTGAAAGATTTGAAATACATCTGTCAAAACATCTAAAGACTAGGGTTTAAACAGTTTGAAAATAGATAAAAAAAATTTAATGAATGTCTAAAAATTTAAATTGTATTTTTAAGAAAAAATACTCTTTTTTAAAATATCAACCCTACCGCTAACTCAATTTTGGTTGCCCTGGCAGGGTCAACCCAGTTCTATCTTGGGAGATTCAACCCTAGTGCTATCAAAGGGCATCTACCCTGCCTGCTCTTTCAACCCACCCATCTGAAGCGCCAAGTAATCTCAATTCAGTTAACATGTAAAATAATTGAGTAATTTTACCCACCCATTTACAGATAGGGTAAGGTACGGGTACGCCCTCTTTCACACCCATTGCCCATAAATCTCAATTGTGAAATTTCCATGCACCCTTTTTATTACTCTCATTAACTATTTTACATTTTCTACTCTTTTATCTGTAACCCAAATCGGCCACCTCGTGCTGTCATACTTTTACATCTCCGCCATTTACCCATCTATTACTACTTGTGGCTAATTCTTATTTTTGCATAAAATGACGATTCATACTTCAAGTAGACTAGATATCTTGTATTATAATAGCAGAATAATCACGTGTTTGAAGGGATTCTTGTAATATTCTTTGACAAGAGGATCCATTAGTTGTTACGTAGAATAGGTTTCTTAAAGAAATAAGTTTAAACATACTTACCACTGTCTATGAATGAACAGAAATAATTGCCAATTTGATACAAGTAAACCCAATACATTGCTCCCCAAAAGGAATGAACACATTAAGGTCGCACAAAAAGAATTATTAACTCTTGCGAGGTCCAATGATATTGCTCAACAAAATTCAAGCACTTGTTTTTTGTAAACAACAAAATTCAAAATTTTTGCATATTCAGCCAGCCGCTAAAACTATAATCAGGCCGACAATTGTGCGCCACACCATTGATCCTTGGTCTTGTCTGCTTCCTTACACAAGGAATGGTTTCTTCACAGTATCAAAACCATTGTCCAACAGCATCAGTAGTGGGCCACATTTTCTTCTCATTTTCTTCGGTAACCGTAAAAGATCATACCTGAAGTTTTGCGAAACTCTGTGTTGATACAACTACAAACTACTTGGAGCGCAAGCCTGGGACGTTTTTGAGGCCCATCTTTGCAAGGACGAGTCTAGGGATAGCAGGAGGATTGTCGAGCCCCATGCATCTGCTGAACTCATTGGCTAGCTGTACTAGCCTTGCCTTATCACGGCCTACATTTTTACTTGAATTGTAATACCCCAGCCATGCTTGATAAGCAGCTTCTTTGTTCTTCATTTGTATATGAGACAACGCCCGATCAACCTGCTTAAATGAAAATAGATCAAATTCATTTCCTTGGGAAAATAAAAATGAGAAGTGAAGGAAACGCAATTCATGATGTATTTTTTCCTGGTACCGACCTTCTTTATTGTGTCTGGATCAACAGGCGTAATAGGCGCCTTCGTTATTGGAAGATCACGGATGCTAGATAAGAAGGATTCTTCCCAGGGAGCGAGCAACAATATACCTCTACCCTCTTTACCCTTTCTGCCAGTTCTACCGAGTCGGTGTATGTATTGCTCCCTATCGGAAGGCAGACCAACCTGCAACAGCCTCAAACCAGTCAAAAAATAAAAAAACAAGTCACCATGAAAAAATGGAAATTATTTTTCATTAAGCAACATCAATAACACAAGAAGCAACGACATCTTCCAGATTGGCACACATCATTTTTTTCTAAACGTTATGAAAAAAGGGTCCATGTAGAGATAAATACGGAAAGTGTAAACCAAGGCAGTCATTACACTACCAGGTAGGAATACCTTACCTAAACAACGAAAAATGAAAAAGAATAAAGAAGAAAATATCTTACTTGTACAACAAGGGTGACATCCGGATAGTCAACTCCTCGAGCAGATACATCAGAAGTGACAAGTATAAGACCTTTCGATTTTCGGAATTCATCAGAAACCCTGGTTCTGTAACTTTGCGGTTTTCTTGAATGGATTTCACGCACATTCAGTTTTAGCTCAGAAAGAAGCTCAGAAACGAGCTTAGTGACCATTGCAGTTGTACAGAAAACAAGGACCTAGAAAACAGGGTCGATACTCAAAATCAACTCACAGAGACACGAAATTAGTAAGCTAAGTAGATAAGGAAGCAAATTCTCATATTCTATCCGATAAAAATTGACAGTTAAGAATCACTTTTTAGAAATAGAGTAAAGGAACACAATAGATGGTCACATGTAAATAAATTTGCATCTCCAGCCAAAAATGTCAAAGATTAAAGTCCACCAAATGATATTTACCTTATAATCAGCCTCCTCTCCAATATGTTCCTTCAAAATACTGTAAAGCAGCGAAAAATGTTTGTCCAGTGGAGCAACTAGGTGCAATTGTTTGACCTAAATCACCAATCAAATTCTTACTTTAGAAGAAAAGTTGACTCCATCTTTATGCTACGATAATCTATGGATTCCCATGTACCTGTGAATGTGTTTCCTCACTACCCTCTTGAACAGTGTTGATAAATTCATAATCTCTTTTCAAAGCAATGAGACATATTTGTTGGACCTGTATATAAGATAGCATCTTAGAGCCCTTTAGAAAAACAAACATGAGAGAGAGAGAGAGAGAGACAGAGACCTCTTCTGGAACCGTAGCCGAAAATAGAAGTGTTTGGCGCTGCTTGGGAACAGCCGCAACAATTTTCTCAATATCTTTCCGAAAACCCATGTCCAACAAATGATCAGCTTCATCTAAAACAAGGATCTTTATTCCCATTAGCCGAGATGCAAACCCAGGTGTATTCTCAATATGATCTTTAAGCCTTCCAGGTGTAGCTACAAGAATCTGCAAATTTACCTAGTGAATCAGCATGTTGCAACCTCGGACCAAAAACAAATTATCATGGTACCAATCAAATTCACCTGGCAAGGGCTTGCTTGCATGCGTTTCTGCTCTAGAGCTAATCTTGTGCCGCCTATCACAACTTGCACCCCAATAGAGGGGTGAAATTTCAAGAGTGTGTTAGCTTCTGTAGCAGCTTGTGTAGCTAATTCTCTAGTTGGACATACAATGAGAACATTAATGGGAGGCCTTTTGTTGTCACGATCAGGAGGAGGTAACTTTACAATGACTTCAATAGCAGGAAGCTGGAAATCAGAAAAGACTTCAATCACTATGTAAGCAAGAAAAACAAATTCAAAAGTTATCACAAGACAACCACAACATAGTACTTTTTACTACACAGAAGAGGGGACTCAAATCTCAATACCAAGAATGCAACAGTCTTTCCAGTGCCTGTCTTCGCCTTTGCCAAGACATCCTTGCCTATAATTTAGAATTTAGCGCATTAACACACCATCGTTATAAATTGATACTTTAGCACAACGATAAGTTTCAACCTACCCAAGGCAGAAAAAATGGGTCCTGCTCTACTAGCAGCAAAAGCATGGATAGTATAAAATAACAGAAGCTACAAAAATAGCCAATTGAACAATGTAATGCATTTATAAACATATACATGAACTTCAAATTTCTAAAATGACTGGTCAAAGCAAAAGCTTCTTCAAGGCATCAACAGTTCAAAATTTAACTAAATGCCAACCTTAAATTTTCAATATTAGCACTACATATCAGATCCAAAATAAATTAACCTTTACTTTTTGAAGAACAAATGGCATTAACAATCCCACCCAACTCTAAGGACAACATGTCATCCCAAACAAACTTAAATAATCCAGTGTCCTGCTCAATTGATTGCGTTAGAACCTTGAACCATAAGCTAAACGAACAGGTTCAGGTCAAGGATTTGTAAATATCTCTAGAAATTAGCCAGAGGGTGTTGGTGGGATGGCTAGGACTACGTCATCTTGAGTTCAAACCCTCATTACGTTGGCTACCCACATGGATTATATCCCTTCTTAACCAGTGCGTGTGATGTGAGGGTGTTGCACATATCTGAGAGGATTGGCAGCAGGATACAGTGCTCTAAGAGGCAAGTTGCCCTGACCCTTCTAGCCTGGTGCAAAGGAATTGGACACCCCTCATTAACCAAAAAAACATAACTCTACGAATCTCTTCCTTCTATAAAAAGGTTGGGGAACATTTTACTATTGATTGATACTTTTATCTGTTGAATACCATTTATGACATTGTAATATTTTTTGCCGTCGAATAGCATTTAAGCTAGTAACAAACAGCAGGTATAACTAATTTTTTAAAATCTATTTTCCCCTGTATTCTTCACATTTTAATCATCTTTGAATGAACTATAACATTTCTTCCATATGCAAACCCAACCCCAACTTTGGACAGGAATTCCAATCTAAATACTATCTGACCCTTTTGTCAGCTTAAGAGAAGCATCATAAGATATGTGAAATTATGCATAAGGATCCATATTTGAGACAGGAGAAAAGACTAAAACTCTTATCAAACACATGATTTTATGCACATTTAATTTCAAATTTTTTCTTCGAACATAAAATCAGATGCTTTAACTAAAACACAACACTTTATAATATAAATACAAATTATAAAATACACAATGGATCCAGGTCCTCTAGAATCAGGATTATATAGAAATTAGTAACTAGGTATTAGGATTCTATATCAAAAAACAAACCTTACACTTTCACCATAACAGTCGTGACAAAAAGGATAAAAAGCATTTCAATAACATTTTGCCAATGTCATGCATTACGGACAAAGTTAAGTTATTCCCAAAAAATAAGAAATGTTGAAGATATATATGTAATTTTAGAATGAAACATTCAGGCAAGGATGTACCTTTAAGGATAATAGGTAAAGTTGCTTCCTGTACCACAGTCATCCTCTCGTATCCAGCCTCTTTTATTCCCTTTAAGGATAAGGGAGAGATTGGACACTGTTCAAACCTAAAAGAACCAACTTGCATTAAAAGTAGAACTCAAAGGTTGTTAGTCATACATTAAGGCTTATAAGTTTTATTGCCATGTAATGAAGGAAATTTTTGAACAAGGATATTCAATGCTTGAAGATTTTAAACGCTGGAGAAGACACTCCAGTCATAGAAGCCATATTATGGGAGGCACTCCTACCGTAGTCCCTTATAATACATCCAAATTATATACTGATAAAGATACAAAATGGCATAAGCTTTCTAAGCCAAGAATTCCGGGAAACAGAAAATCAAAGCATATTCAAATTAATATTACTGTTACATCTTTAGATAGTTGCCTCTCAATTCTTTTTAACCAAAAGTTTGCAGGTCACAAGTTCCAGAATCATATTTAGAAAAAAAATGTAGCTACATGTTTATGACTTTCCTCTTTCAACATTAGGAATAATAGTTAGTATCAAAACTAGGAAAGAGGAAATCTTAAGCAAATTCAACCAAACAACCTTTGAGAATTATGCACGCCAGCAATGATATCAAAGAGCATGCCATAGTTATTGATTAGCGAAGGAGTGAATTCCCCACAATCAATTCCAAAATGTTTGCACAAAACAATAATGACCATAGATTTCAATTTTAGTTCATCGAGACAGTAATGGTTAGCTGTATATAAAAGGCACAAACCTGGTGTCACTCAAATATGAATCACTTTCGCCTGCAGAATTCTTTGGCGATATCTCCTTCCTGTCCAAGGTCCCCAATTCTATTTCAGATGCTCCACCCTTAAGCGGTTCTGTATCGCTATCAGTCTCTTCCACTTTGCTCTCTCCAATACCAAATATATTATCAATATCATCCTCCTCCTCATCAGAATCCACAATCTGACGGACTTGTCTTCCTGAGGCTTTACCCCCTCGCATTGAATCCCTGTCCTCTCTTTGATGCCCATATTTCGATGACCCTCTTTTAGATGCTCCACCCTTGAGCAGTTCAGTATCGCTATCAGTCTCTTCCACTTCGCTATCTCCAAAATCAGATATACCATCGTCGTCGTCGTCGTCGTCGTTGTTGTCATCATCATCATCATCATCCACTATCTGCTGGGCTCGTCTTCCTGATGATTTACTCCCTTGCATTGAATCCCCGCCCTCTCTTCGATGCCCATATTTTGAATGAGTGTGTCTCCCATCCTTCAAAGAGAGCCCACCCTGGGATCGTGGCCCAATCTGCCTCTTCCTAGATGCAAAAGCGTCCTCTTCGTCATCGTCGCTGTCATTGTCATCCTCTTCATAATCGTTATAGAACTTCCTAGAACTCTTCGAAGACGTGGTCCTTGAATTGCTTCGACTGTTATTGCTGGCAGGAAAATCATCAAAGCCACTATCCCTCCGCCTTTTGGAAGAAGAAAGACCCCCCCTCCCACCTCTCCGTCCCCTCCCCCTATCCCGGGCACTCTCTCGATCAGAATCTTCGCTCTCACTGGTCAATTCAAGTCTGACAGAGCTGGTTTTGATATCTTCCACCCAGTCGCTGAGCCCAGCTTCGTCTTCAATCAGGCTCTTCGGCCCCCCGCCCCGGCCAGATAAACTCCCAGTCTGAAATTCCTCCCGCCGCAGGGTCCGGCTGCCAAAGGAATCGGAACGGCCCCTTCCGCTGCCTCCACCACCTCTGCGAGACCGGAATCCGGCCTCAAATCCGTCCCGTTGCGAGGTCCGGCCGCCGAAGGACTCGGAACGGCCCCTTCCGCTGCCTCTGCCACCTCCGCGAGACCGGAACCCGGTCTGAAATTCCCCCCGCTGAGAGGTTCGGCTTCCAAAGGAGTCGGAGCGGCCTCTTCCGCCGCCCCCACGGCCGCCGCGGGACCGGAACGACCCACTGGAGAACCTCCGGATTCCAGAATCTTGGGGGAAATGGGAGTTCATAACGAAAGCGCGGGAGCTGCCGGAGGGGCAGCGGCGGGGGAGGAAGAAGGAGCGGCCTAGCTGGGCGGAGCGGAGTTGGCGAAAAGGTAGCAGAAGCAGGCCCTGCATTTCCAGGGAGAAGGTGAAGTGGCGCCTGGAAAAAACCAACTGAGAAATCAGTTGGCCATGCAGATGCTGAAGCAGAAACCCTAGCCTTAGATGTCGGAGAAATGGAGGAGGAGAAGGGTTTAAGGAGGGTTTAAGGGCCGCGTCTTCGAACTTTGAAGGCAAGTCCGAAGCGCCGAAGGCACCAACGCGGGGGGTTGAGGGTTTTTCATCTGCGACTTCCCAGGCCTGGTCGACTCGGCGAGTCATGCTAAACATAGGCACATTGTACATATTTGGGCATCATTTTTTCTTAAGAAGCGCTTTTTAATGTTCCTGAGCCCTACGTAAGGAAGGTACAAGAGCCCTTAATAATTGAGATTAATGAGGCATATATTAAGTATAAATTAACATTAATAATATTGATGTTAATTTGTACTAGCGTGTACATAATTGATCTTGTAGATAAAAGGCTATCATATATTTTTTACATAGAGCTCATTGTCAATAGAGAGCATTAAAAATGTTTTCTCTTTTCTTAGAGCTTATGATAGGAGGCATAGACATAGCACACAGTTAGAAAGAAAAATGGATGAACATGTTGTAACACTGAACATAGATGAACACATTATTTTTTACATTTGAAAGCCAATTCTAGCCTTTAATTATGTTGAGAAAGGTGGGTCTTACCTTACAATTTGGTGATTCACTTTTCTTAGTATAATCAAAGGCTTAAGTAAGGTTTTGATATTAAATAAATAGAGTAAGAATATCATTTTCCTAATTTAATATTATATTAGAACATGGTCTTAGACTTGGATCAAATAGAGACTATTTTTATCTCATTTGTATTTTGGGGCACATTTTATTTAAACGATTGAAATCACATGAGATGCTCGATTTTCACCATTTGTATTCCGAATGTATAAATAAATTGAAAATACAAAAAAATGCCTACGTTATATGCATCCACTTAAGGTATGCTCATATAATGCCAACCGCTATGCATAGGCCTCATTTGTGCAGGCCCTAACCCCTCAACGGAGAAGCCTGGATTTTGGGTGTAAGGGAATATAAGATGAGATATCAACTTGCTCCATGCATGAGATAGATTGAGCAGCATCTATCCTAGTACATCAAATTACAATAATGTTGAGCGAACTAAAGGATGTTGGCAATCCAACACAAAGAAGTAAAAAAAGAAATAATAAAAATTTGCAGATATCTCTACATGGCAACTTGAAACATAATATTTGTGAAAGTATTCATTAACAAGTAGTGGTTTCAGTATGTGCATTGCCAATTACTTAAGTGTATTACCTAAAACCTCCAAACAAAGGGTGATGGTATGTGTAATTGCAATCTTTTATGGAATGCAAGAGGTCATGTACTCTCCAACCGAATGAACATCAAATGGTAGATGATCTCAATGACAGTTGAAATTCCTACTCTACTTCTTTTATATTATAGAATTTACACCACTTATCATTAGATGGGAAAAATGTATCTCATGTTGTTAAGTGGGACCCACCTTCTTTCTTCAATCAAAGGTTGTGTAAAACCTATAGTGTAGAGAAAATGGAGCATGAATATCATTTTCCATCTCAATAGGTGGTGTTGGGGTATTATGCTTAAAACACCACTGCCTGCTTATATTAAGGGTATTCACAGTTGTAGCACACCAAGAGGGGTTAGAAGGGGGAAGAAAGGAAGGAGTTGGAGAGCGTTATGCTATAATAGTGAACGCCCTCAATACAATGAGGGGATGATGTTTTGAGTGTTCCCTTCGACCCACCCCGCCAAGCTCATCTTCAATTCAGCATTAGTTACTGCCATTTGGCACTACAAAAGGAGCCACCAAAGCACTATAGTGGAGAAAGGCTCTTTCCACTCAGTTGGAGAGCACCTTTTTTAGGCCTATAATTAGTGGGCAAATTAGGTATTAATTAAGAAGAAAGGGAAATAATTTGCATATATAAGTTGACAAGCTGACTAGCTAGTAGTCATCAACCCCTCTCCCCACCTCTTCCATTTAGTTAGGGTTTGAATAAGTGCACAAAGGCTCTAGAGTTGATTCTCCCAAAACCTGGAAAAATAAACATCACATTGAGGCAGTCTGAAAGGAGAATGCAGAATTGTTGTGTACGTTGGCAAATAGATAGGGAGAGGGAAACATCATCATAGGTGCATATCCTCTACAACGAGAGTAGGGAGCCGCCAACGGTGAGAACCTTGACCCAAAGCTTGGGGCACGCCCAAAAGCACAACATGGACCTCAACTCAAGAACCACTAAATAGGAAACTGAGGCATGCCCAACCACCAACGGACAGCCACCACGCGACCTTTGTTAATGGAGTTGACCAGATTCAGAACAAATAAGAACCAACATACACAATAAAACAAAACATACCAAAAGGAAAAGGATATATTCCTTTTGTATCATATTAATAGTTATATTTAAAAAAATATAAATTTTTATTGAACGGTAAAATTTATATTTAAGAGTAGAAAAAATAAGCTTATGCTACTTAATTTTAAGTACCTAACTACTTAAATTTAATAAAATGAAGCTATGTATTAATATGAAATAATTTTTTTAACAAATAATAGAGTTAATAATTTAGGATAGGAGTATATAATAGAGAGCTGAGGAAAAGTTGAAAAAAAAAAGAGAAGGAAGATGGACATGGGAGAAAAAGGCTATATATTCTTAATTATATACACAATGTACTACTCCCTCCCTCCTATATTAATTGTTACATTTAGTTTTTAATAATAAATTAATTTAAATTTATTTTAAGATAAATTTATTTTAAGATAAATAGAGTTACTTTTTTTAATACTCCCTCCACCCTAAATTAATATCTCCATTAGGCAAAAAAAATAATTCTATATTAATAGCTCTATTTTATTCAATATAAGTAGTTGGGTACTTAAAAAAGTGTATGGTAAGCATATTTTCACTTCTATTAGATGTAGGTTTTACCGTTCAATAAAAATACTAATTTTTTAAATATAAATATTATTATAGAATAGAAAGAGTATGAGGTTTTTTAGTAATGGGAATTTGCTATTTATACTTATGATGTTTATAAGGAATGCTACGCCTTTACTTATTGCTAGCCTCTTATCTTGCTAAGAAGGAGAAGATAAGGACGACATAGTTGGAAAAAAAGTTGTTCATTAGGACCTGGTCCAGTATCCTAGTCCTAATCCAAAATGTTACTATCGACTTTAAATTTTCATTTCTGGCCTCATGTATTTCTTTCATCAATCGTATTTTGTCTATTTATCATTGTTTTATGTGGCTCTGTATTTCTTTCTTTAGGTAAATTGTATGTTTACAATTTGAGTTTAAGCCAATTTTTTCTCCTGTAAATAGAATAATTATCTGATTAAAGTTGACTCCCAAGTGCTCTACGCCATAATGATACAACTGAGTGAAAAAAAGCCAGGTTTTGGGAAAAAAAAAATAGTTCTCCCACTTATATTTTCCAACTTTTATATACTTAATATCCTTCAGTTAACCAAGGTCGTCTATCATCATAATCTACAATGCACACGCTAATACATATTAATATAAATATTTATAATATGAGTCTCATTTGCATGATATGAGTCCGGACTCTATGGGCCATTAGATTTGAATCCAACAATACACATAACTTAGAGGCACATTGACCCACGTAAATTGAGGCTCATATTAATTTTCATGTTATAATATTATTGTATATTTAATATACACTGTTAATCCTAATTGTAGCAAATGAAAAGAGATTCATATATATAACCTCATAAGAAGAGGTTCTAGAACACAGGAGGGGAGATATTTATAGTTGGTATACTAGATGATGACAAGATGCGGTGATGTGAGGCTTAGTTGGCAGGGTGCCTTAATATCCTCGGGCAAGCTCATGGTAGAGGACTGAAATTTGGAGAAGTGGGGAATGGAGAGAGGCTTGGTAAGGATGTCCATGATTTGGTCCTTGGAGGGGACGTGAAGAAATTGAAGCTTGCCAACAAGGACTTATTTATAGATATAGTGATGATCGATCTCAATATGTTTGGTGTAGGTTTACCGGGTTGGCTGTGAGGATAATCATGGATTGATTGTTGCACCATAGGGTGGGGATGGAGGGCAGGGGGACCCTGAGAAATGCATAGATCACGATCACCCAAGCAACCTTTGTGGTGATTGTAACATCTCTTATTTTTCTGTGACTTTTTGGCTATTTTTTGTACGTATTTCGATGGGGAAAGTTGACGCTATAGAGCATTCCATTTTCTTATTTTTACCCAATATTTGTACTCATATAGTTGGGTGTGGAGCTTAATCACGGCCATTGGGCCTCGATGTATCACATATATTTTTAAGGTATCAATGGAAAAAAAATAAAAATAAAATATAGACTTTGGTGTGTTTGAGGGGAAAGTATCTAGTGGAACCGCTCTACCATGTGTCCGTACATATGTCTATTCATCTTTAAGCATATAATCTGAAATTTGTATCTCATCTTACTCAGTTTCACACACGTATAAATTCATCAAGTGTGTCACTTATTGAAAAGGCATATCTACCATGTGTCCTGGAGAAAGGTTACACTCTATAATTTTTCGTGTTTGAGGGGACTTAGGCATGTAAAAAGACACAAAGCAAATTATGGAGGTTCGACTCATAACGTGGAACGACACGTAAGAAGGGATAAAAAGCCCAAAGGATTGGCCTGCTAGAGCCTAATTTGGATGCCCCCTCCCAGTCTCTCTTCTCTCTCACTCTATCTCCACCTGAGGCTACGCCAACGGTGGGCTCTAGCCGGCCTCCGTCCAACCAGCCTTGGGCCGGTGAGGATCCCAGCCAGCCTTGCCACTTTGCCTCCCCTATTTTTGGCATGACCAGTCCCTGTCCCTCTCTGCTTCTATTTATTTTTCTTTGTCGTGGCTAGGCAAGGGCCTGTTGGAGCTCGCCCAAGTCCGCCTCGAACCTCTGGCCTAGATCCCCGACCCCCAACTTGGCTTTGCCTCTTCCAATGCAATTCCCCCTTCATTTTTTTTTTTGCCTGAAGAAACTTTTGTCCCTTTCTACCACCATCAGCTATTGAGGCCAGCCACTGTTGGCTCCTCCCCGGCCAAGCGACAACAAGGGGGGCAGCTAGCCAAACCAGCTTGACCCCTCTTCCCCTTCTTTTGTTTCGACCCCCGAATAGAAATCCACCCCCTTTTACTTATGTTTGAGCCTTTAGATAGCCACCACAGGCCAGTCAGCCTCCAGCCCATAGTTGTTGGCTCCGACTCAACACAGGAAAGATGGGGAGCTACCTTTCTCAGCCCAGTTCCACCCCATTTTGTTTTTCTCCGGCCACCAACTCCACCCATCACCCACTATTTTTCTCTTTTTGCGGTGAGATTCAGCTATTGCAGGACTGCTTCATTGTGGTTAGAGGGCCGTTTCCGGCCAACTACTATTACCCCCACCTACATCCCTCCCCGCGCCCACCTTTACCCTTAGAATGATTCAAATGATTTGATTAAAATCCTTCAACTTCAAAAAGACATACGGTAAAACACTAATATGTTGTATTTGACTAATTTAATTACTCTTTGGTAGATAATAGAACCTTGGCTTTGATACTAAGTGTAATACTCCATCAAAGTTTATAATAAAGAAAATATTTTTTTTAAAATATATTGATTTATTACTAAGTGCTAAGGATCACCAAGTACAAAAGAGTAATTTTAACATACTTTGTATTATACAAGGATTCTAAAAAAAATAGTATAACATGCCTTTGAACATTAATCATTAAAAACATCACACAAACCTAAAGAAAATAAACACATATTTTAAATTATAAAAGCTCTTCATCCACTTCTCCTAAGTTATTTCGTTACACTTACAGAATTTGAGGGTGGGTAAGTAAATTTATATTCAATAGGTTGAATTAAACTCTAAAAATATGCTTCATGAACACATTGATTGTGTATACTTAAAAAAAATCATTCAAAAAATAAATAATCACAAAATATCATAATACCAAACAACTTACACTCGTGCTCATGGGGCAACGGGAGACAGAAGGAAAGAGATTTTCCCATGATATCCAAGTTCCTATGTGCGTCAAAGCTAAGTGTGGCGGTATCTAGAGTCTTCATCATGATAATTCCTAGTTTCGGAGAACAAAGAACTACCCAGAGGGTATGGGTACCCAAAATACGGAAAACTTCTTCAAAAGAAAATAAGTCTTCAAAGACTGAGTTTCTTTAAAAATAAATTAAAAAGAGTCTTTAACAAAACTTCAATAAATCAAAATAAAAGGCATAAGTCTAGAAATTAAGATCACCTACCTCTAACATGCTTCGGTTCTTTCAATGATATGAAGTTATAGTAGTGAAAGCCCCTCTTTAAGGTTTTCTTAGCTTTAAGGCGGTTAACTCAAAAAAATAACCCTTCTAGCATGTAGAACACCCTCGATTTAATGAGGAATTGTTTTTGAACGGACTCAAACAAGTTTAAAATGACCCAAAAATAGTAAAAGTAAGAAGAGGATAGAAATAAGTTTTTCTCAACTTTAGAGTAGTCAACTCAAGAAAATAACTCTTCCAATGTGTAGAACACCCTTAATTTAGTAAAAATGACCTTTTAATGGACTCAACTGGGTTTAAAATGGCTCATAAATAGTAAAAGTTTTACCTCCCTATCGGAATGTAAAACCAGTTTTTACCTCCCTATTTATACTGTGCGGCACTACTCACTGGTCAGTGCACACTGCCATTTTTGGCAGTGCCACCAAAATGGCGATGTGCGCGTGCATGCACATCATGCGCATTTATCGCATGTTGTACACCCGCATCGCGCACGCAGTGATTATATATATATATATATATCTTTTCTCCAACTTTAAATTATCATATTTTTTTATCCCGAACTCGGAATTGTGTGTTTTCGGTACATTTGAACTCGTATCGACGAGCCCTACTAAAGTAGACCACTTATGAGTTGGTTTGCTTATACTTTATAAGTGGATCCTATCTATGTAATACATTTCCCGAGATCGTAACTTTCACTCTTAATCTCTGTTTTACGCATTTAACTTGTTACTCTTATCTTTCAAGCTCTAACTTATACTTAAGTAATTATTAAATAATAAGCTCTACAAAACTAAAATTTATTATCAATATTTATATTAACTTTACTTGAAGAATAAATATTATACCAAGAAATTAGGGGTGTTACAAAAGGTCTCTCATGTTCTAAAGTAAATAAGGGGTTAATGTTTTAGGGAAAGTAGAGAGGGAAGATAGGAGGCCTGAGGAAGGCCTGGCTTGGGCCGGCCAAGAGGCTCGATACTATGTTAGAAAATATGAAGAGATACAATGACTTGTGTATATAGATATGACCTCATAAGAGGAGGTTCTAGAACATAAGAGGGGAGATATTTATACATGATATACTAAATGGTGACAAGTGTGCAGTGCTGCGAAGGAGTTGGTAGGGTGCCATAATACTAATTATTTGATGGCTCATGTAAATTGGAGAATATCCGATGATATCAGTGGGAGGACAGCAAAAATTTCTCAAATTTTAATGACAGCCAACAATTGCCACCTAACAAAATATACCAAATCTTTTAATAGAACACTAGGGCCTCAAATGGGCAGGTGCTGGCCCTGGCTGGAGACCAAGTGCTGGCCCAGCTCAAAGATTTTAAGCAAGCGGCCGGGTCGACGTCCACAGTGAGTCCAAAACTAGAAGCCGGAAGTCCGAGTCTGTCCCGGGCTTCAGCCAGATTGGTGTTCATCTCTGAGACATACGCAGCGTCCTTTATGGCCGAATGGCCTCCTCAGATCGCCCAGTTCAATTGTGATTAATGGCGATCGGTGAAGAGAGCATCAGAGCCATGTGGTCCGCAGGCATTATACATTACGTATAATTAGATAACTAAAGTAAAGTAAGGTTTACAGCAATTAAGAACTAAACATGAGTGCATTAAATGTTATTATCATCTGCGCCATGAATGCAGAAACAACATCTCTGAGTTCCTTGGCTGTGGGGGAAGATAAACATGATTGGAAGAGAGGGTCATTCTGCCTCCTTGACCCCAAAATTAATCTGTAAACAGAAGACAAAGACTCGGTCGCCCAGTTGCCTAATTGGCGAGAACTTCCCAGATGAGCTCCGGATCATACGATGGCATTCTCGCCAGAGAGTAGCCGTCGAGTTCCATGCCGGCGGCTGCCACCTCCGTTGAGACAGAGGGAGACGAATCTTCGCCCTTGGACATGCACCATCCTTCGTCCTCATGAGACACATTTTCACGACATTCTTCCCCTTCTGCAACCTCGTTAGACTGCGACGAGGACGATTCAAGAGTGCTTGTGGTTGTAGTGGCAGAAGTTGCAGCAGTAGCTTTGGAAGAGCAAGAAGAAGAAGTCGCCCTTTTGCTCTTCTTGTCTTTTCTGAGCCTCTGGCAAATCGCCTGAATCTTGGCGTCCACCGACGCCCTCACCGCAGCCAGCCTCGCATTGTCGGCAAAGAGGCCCGAGGCGGCTGCGGCAGCCGCGTCCCTGAGCTCTGGGAAGTTGAGCCGGGCGTACTCTCCCCGCAGCTTGTACGCGGCTCGGTCGTAGGCGTAAGCCGCCGCTTCCGCCGTCTCGTAGGTGCCCAGCCACACCCGCATCCGGTTCTGCGGCAGCCGGATCTCCGCCACCCACTTGCCCCAGTGCCTCTGCCTCACCCCTCTATACATCTTCTTCCTCCCCACCTCCGGGCCGGAAAGCTTCGGAGGGTTGCGGCTGGCTCTGTTTTCTTCACTAAATTTCTGGAGGAGGTCCCTGTGCCAGAGGTAGACGGACGAGCCCAACGACTGGGACAAGTGGCCGGCGGAGGGGGCAGGTGGGGAGGTTGGATAGCCATCTAAGATCATGTCCATGGCCTTTGTTCCACCGGTGGTGGTTAGAATTTGTGACAGAGAAAAGCGGATGTCCATGTCGACGGAGAAAGAATCGGGGCAGCCGGTGCCCGATTCGCCGTCCATCTCAGATTGAGACTAAAACTTATCCGGGAACCTGAGAACAAGCAGACTCGGAAAAACAGAGGACTGGCAGCAGGCCATGCAAAAAACAGGGGAAACTTGGGAATCTATACAGAAATGGCGGCTGTATGAACAGGCAAGTGAATAACAAGAGAAAAAGAATACTTGGAAAGTAAGGAAGGGAGCAGAATCTGGTCCAGTTGGGAGAGATGAAGTGATGGAGGGAAAGAATCAGGGATAGGTTCTTTCCTGGGGATTGGGGGGAACGAAGCAAGTGGAGGGAGAAGAGGATTTCAGTTGATGATGGATGGGGACTGCTTCACTGAGCATTTATAAACAGGCTGGTTTAACTCTCCTTTCCCAAAATGCCCTCTTTGTTTCTCGTATTATCTCACCAACACTTTTTTTCGACCTACGAAATTGGGAAAGAAAATAAAATTAAATGTGTTTTACAAAACGTGTTCAAATCGTGTGAAGGATGGTAACTATTACGGCTACCTCTGCAAATTTGTCCCCCTATCTAAGTCACCTCTTAGCCCTAAAATGTTGATTTATGATTATAACCTTCAGGCTAAATGCCCTCATGCAACCTATTCGCTATATAGAGGAGAGGGATTAAAGAAGCCTATTAGTACTTAGAACTTTATTATCTGTTTATAAATTTATTTTAATTAGTGAGTTGTTTGAATACATTTAGGGCACTTATGCATGGTCCCACATCTATATGGAGCCCCGGTCTAGCTTGAAATCATCCTGTATCCTTCTTTAAGAATCATACCTTCATCGAGCAGCCTTCAGTCCTCTCGAAGTCTTCATCTTGATCGTATGCTTCTTGCCTAAGCAAAATCCGCCCTACCTCTACCTCTCTCATAGAATCGAATTCTGCTTGAATTTAGTCATCTTGAGAATCCTACTCGCATGCAACCACTGCCACCATGTTTTCCACTTGTAGTAAGCCTCCATGCATACTCCTAGTTGTGGTGGGACACTTGCCATCAACCCAACAACTAACCAAACCTTCAACATTGTGCACTTAACAATCTGGCCCTTGCACACAACATGTTGTTTGTGCATTTGAGCATGGTTGCCCACATATACCTACGATCTGGCCTCACATCCATTGCCCACACTAGGTAGGAGTCTTCACATCCGTTCCTTATAAATAGGACTCCTCCTATGCTAATGGTGCCTAGCTCTCTATCGAGTCACACTCTGAATAGGACTTTCGAACATCTGTCCACCAACGCACCAATGTTGCCAACCTACAGACTTGCACTAAAGTATGCATGCCTTGGTTGTCCGCACAACAAAGCTTAGGGGCTTCCCAGCCCTTTCGCCTATTGAGTGGCTAAGGGTCTAATTTTAATAATCGTGTGGGTGCTACATGATATGATGATTCTCACTCATGAACACGTTTTGAATGCCTCATATTTTAGAGTCCCAATATTATGAGCCTATGGTTCACTTGCGTCAGCATGAGCCCGTGCATCATCGGCCATCATATTTTGATCCGATGAAGGAATGACTCAGGGAGTAGGTAGGTTTGAATCTTTGCCCTAAATTCGATGGCCAACAATGCCTAGCTCAAGCTCACGTGCATGAGCCCGGGCTCATATTAATTTTTTTCTATATTTTATGCATATTATTTAATTTTATTCAATTATAAATTCTATTTTTTGTCTATAGAAAACTAATAATATACCAACAAAGTGTCTCCAACAAAACCCTCCAATGTTAATGAGGAGGGGTTAAGTTGGAAATAAAAGAAAAAGAAAAAATATTTAACTTACTCGTACGGGATGGCTTATCGGTCATATTTTAAATTAATCACCATTGTGATTTAATTAAATTGACCCCACAAATCTCCGACTCTTAAAAAACCCATAGCCACTTAAAGGATAAAGAATTCCATACACCACTTTATATCTAATAAAATCTTATACTACATTTTTATTGAAAAGAGAAAAGTGGGTCCTCCTATGGTTACGTGAGACCCACTTTTTTCTATCAATTCAAAACACGATATAAGGTTTTGTTGGATAAAAAGTGGTGTAAATTTATCAACATCCTTTGTGAAATATAACATTAATTAAGGTTACATGAATAGATGATTTTGTGGAATACTTTAGTTGGACGTGTATCAACGTCTATTATATATTAGCTCACACACTTTTACATAACAACATATATGTGAGACTAATGTCTTCAATACACTGTCATGATCAGTTAGATTAGCCTGTTGGTCATCCCGAGTATAATAGCCTATAGGTATTAGTATTTTCTTAAAATTAATCAATCGTATCCTCCTAAAGATTTCTTCGATTATTAAGAATATAATAATAATATACTTGTATTTAAATTATTAAGAATATAAGTATAAGAAAATGATGTTTCCTTTAAACAATAATGTACACTGCATGTGAAAATTAACCGGACCTTAGACAAACGGTTGAATGAGGTTCCATGTCCATGTCCATAAATTGATGGATAATAGATTTCAACCAGACACGACGATGAACACCTCGGGCATGATTTGGATGTCGGGCAATGGATGTCTGACAAGCCCTATCAACACCCATCGAGACATGCACAAACCTCTAATGCATATTAAAAATTATTAAAATTAAGAATATAGTTCCTCTTCCCTATATTAATAGCTAGCTACATTTAGTTTTTCAAAATGAACTAAAATTAGTTCACTTTGAAAAATTAAATATAGCTATTAATGTGGGACAAAGGGATTACATATTCTTATAACACTTCCCTCAAAGGAATATTTGATGGAAAACAAGTGTACATAAAATACCAACATTAGTAGTAACACGCATTGATTGGATAACAATAAAATTCTTAGATGAGGACCTGCTCATAGTAAATGTTATAAATAAACTTAAATGCGGGCCAACCCTTACTGTAGTACATTATGCTTATGTATTGAAATTGTGGACCCTACAAATAATTGTTCCCTCCTAAGTATTTTAAAATTAGTTCATTTTAAAATTAAATAAGATATTTAATATGAGTCAAATAACTTGTACGTTACATAGGGATGTAACACTATATTTAATTTTTTTTTATCTAAATTATATAGACCCACCCTTATTGATATCACATAATTGCAACCATAAAAGTACTCAGGTTCAAATCGTGGTGATGTAGATAGGTCTACACAAAGAAATTACATGTGGCTGAGCCTTTTTTAGGCAATTTTTTTAATTAATTGCATATCAATATATATTGGTTGTATCAATACATAGCAATTATATCAATACAATACAACCAATACACTAAAAAGCATATTGTTAATTATTATAGAGAGCATTTTACCTCTTTAAACTATATCATACACTTTGATTAATGCACACCCGTACCAATTAATACGGCCTTTCATAATTGGATTAAATCCAACAACAGACTATAAATAGAACTCTTGTTGTTTGATTAAATCCAACTGCCTGGAGCCTCGTTTTACATGTTTAATATTTCCAAAAACCACTGCTGAAAGTAACTAAACCCTAAACGCTGCTCATTTTGGGTTAACAGCTTGGGTTAGAGAAAGGGCAACATGGTTATAATGTGAACACAGAAGGACATAACGGTGAAAATGAACACAGAAGGACATAACGGTGAAAAAGCCTTAGTGGGGCTTGCTGGTTCCTGCTTATCTGACTGAGTCCGGATTTTCTAGCACCTCGACACCTGGTCCCCGCCCTGCCTCTGTCCCCTTCCTGTCAAATGGGAAGACCCAGCTATCCCAGCGAAAAAGCCACTTTTCGCCTTAATCACTCCCAGCCATATGCAGTTGTACCCCTTTTCCTCTGCTCACCACATATTTGTGCAATCTTTTAATCTTAGAAGTTGAGTCACTTCTTTATTTGTAAGTGCACTGTATTAGAGAGGCTTGATTAGGGTTTTTTAAGTTAAATACAAGTTATCATATACTTAATTAGAATAATTTGACCTTAAATTCTTCTAATACTCTTTCTAATATTTACATTCTTATCTTTATAATTTTTTATATTTTTATATAATTCTTATAAGTAAGGGTGTAAATAGATGAACGCGGATAAGACATGCCCTTAGCCATTTATTTTTACCTGGACCATGTACTTATCCATTGGCATATGTCTATAGGATACGAATAGAAATAGATGGGCACGGCCAAAATAAAAGTGAAAGTTTAATATATATTATTTTGTTCTCAAATTAAAGGTGATTAGTAAAAAATAATTAAAAAAAGTTATAATAACAGTGAGATAGTATAATCTAAAAAATAAATAAATAATAATATTTTAGAAGACATATGAGAGTATAATATGTATTTTTTAAATTTTTTTATGAAGATTAACTATGTGACATATCTAGTAATTTAGTATAAAATAGTAATAATAATAATTTAGTATGAAGGTTATCTTTGTTCGTGTCCATCTGTATTATGGACAAGACAAAAAATAATATTGTCTATTTCAGTGTGAATGGATGGAGATGCAAATGAACATTAGACGAATAGACACTATTTACACCCTTATTTATAAGGCTTTATCATCTTAAATCGAGTCATTATGATGCATCATCTGTAAAGGTTGTAAGGGTTGGATTTGTTAAATATTATGAACCTGAACAGTTTAACCATATAGGTTAAGGACTGAATAAATAGAATTACTCATTTAGACAAAGCCAATAAAATTTTAACACATTTAGACATTCAAGTGTTATCAAACGGGCTAAAAGGCCAACAAATAAACGACTTATTCTGATTGGATTAGATTAGATTCAGACTATCAATGAAGCTATTTTTTTTAAGAAGTCTAAGTCAATTTTTTTATGATAGGATTAGATTCAGACTTATCAATTAACCTAAGTCAATACGTTTTTTTTTTTTTTTGGAAGTATAAGCCAACACTTTTTTTTTATGATAGCCTAAGCCAAAACTTAGACTAAATAAGTTTACAAAACCATTTAAAAAGTGGGCCACCTCATTGTATTTTGTCCCAAATAAGCTCAATCTATACATTCTTTCCAACCAAAATTTATTCCATAAGAATCTAAAGTCTATTCTAATATCCTATGAAACCATCCCAGCCCAAATTCCCTCTGCAATCAAAGCCACGGAATGGGAAGCAAGCTGAATCACCTTTTTTTCTTCCTCTTCAATCATCATGACTTGTTTACATTGTGTTTATATTAGCCAAACAAAGAGATAAATGGCCAAAAAGAGGCCACCCAGTATTGGAAAGCTCACTTTCTCTGGTGTCACTGTGTCAACGATCGGCCACTCCTCCATGACACTGACTGTGACACTCACCGTCTTCATCCTCTTATCCTCCTCTTCACTCTCCTCATTTAAGCCGGAAAGTTAGACTTCACATCCAGGGGGGGACCCCTTGCGATGAAAAGGTGGAAGTCTGAAAACCATCTGCAAGGCTTATCACGTCCCATTACACGACCGGGCAGCCCCGTGAAATCCTCAGATGAACCTTTCCAAAAGCCACGCCAAAGCAGCAGCCATGTGAAGCAGGACGAGCTTCTTTCACACAGAAAAGTCCCCCTTCCAAGTCACAAGAACTTCAAAGTCAGATTCACACCTCGATCGAACCTTTTACCTCCATTAACTGATCAGTTACATCTCCTTCCCTCTTTGGGACTATCCTTCTGGGTTAAGTGCTCGTTCATGACTTCAAGAAATGGCTCACATCACGTGCTTGTTCTCTCGGTGTCTTGGTAGGTGGTGGCTGGCGAGAAGAGATTGGTTTGGTTTTGCTTGAGCGGGCTTTTTTGGACGGATTGGCAATCAAAAAGCAGTCTTTTGGAAACTTATGCACAGTAGTCAACAAGCCAGCACATCATATATGGGAGGTCTCATGGCCCTGTCTAGCACATGGGTTGCCTCGCTCCTCACCAGCACAATAAAAACACCACTTTTAATGGGAGATGGAACCATAAATAAGAGAGGATAAAATGTAAAGCTATTTTCATTCTACGCTTGTAATTGATCATTAAATACGAGCTGATCCCTGACGATCGTATCGTGAAGCTATTGGTCACAAATATTTTGACAGGATAGAGGAAGAAAAGGTCTAAGCAGAATTATTAGCAAAATGTTAGTATTATTGAAGTTAATATTCTTACTCTATTTTTTCTACATTAAGGGCATATTAGAATTTTTAATTAAATAAAAAAAATAAGTTAAATTTGACAATAAGGAGATTTACTTTTCTAAGTTCAATTAGAGGCTTAGAGTAAATTTTTAGTATATAAAAAATAGAGTAAGAATATTATTTTTCATATATAGACCTCACTCATAGCTTTCAAATTCATCATGTAATCTTAGAGATGGGTTTTTTTGCTCGAGGTCGTGGAAGGCAAGGCATATTGAGCCATGACTGTGAGGCAGACTAGCACACTCATCTTAGATTGATCTAATCCATCTCAATTTATACAATCCATATAATCTTAGGGCTTTTTTTGTTATTTGTATCTCTATTAGCATCTTTTGTGGCATGAGAAACTTAAGTATGTTAGAAAGGAAAAAGTTTAAGTGAACTTGGGCTCCCGTACGACTGTGTGAGCTTAGGCTCTACAAACCTTTGGGTTTAGATTCGATGACTCTCATTACTCACGGATTAAATGTCTTTTAAATAATATGAATCCTAAGATCTAAATCCAATAGCTTGCAAAGTCTAGGTTCATACAATCACACGTGAACATGCCTCATGTTGAAAGGAGGCATTTGAGGTTTCCAATACACTTACCACGTAGCGTAAGAAAGGAATCAAAATGAACGCAGAGGCGTTGTATCCCTCCTACTTAAGTCTTAATTAGTTGTTTTCGTTTGATGTTACTTCTCTACTTCTTGGGGTTCTCAAGTCTCCCCAATGAAAATGCCATAGCGAGTTGAGTTTGGGTAGCTGGGCCCTAAACTGTGATAAAACGGTGGTCGGTTTCTCAGGGAGCCCCACCAGCCCAAATACAAAAAGTTGTGTTTGGACTTTCTGCCTCGTTCTTCCATTCATCGCGTCACGTTTGATTCTAATATATTGCGAAAGGATGATCCATCATAGTGTACAAGCTACAAAGTTAATTTGCTGAAGCAGCTGCCTGCCAAATAGCACGCTTACGCGTAATATTCTTGTGGCCCCACCGTATCCAATTGTATGGGGCCTTTAAAGATTGCATGATGCTTACCGGAATAGAAGGTTTTTATACTTTGACAATAAACCTATCGTAAGGAATATATATATATATATATATATATATATATATATATATATATATATATATATATATATATATATATATATATATATATATATATATATATATATATATATATATATATATATATATATATATATGTATATATGTTAGTATGTGTATCATCGATCTCAAATATTAAGGATTTATATGCATTCTCTATATACTAAGCTTATTGTCTTTAAACATGTATTTTCATACAATGAACCAACACTCCTGGAAAAAAATTTCCATCGCCACGCCATCTATGGCGTTGGCATGGTTGCCACAATTTAACTCTGAGCTATGAACCGGGCCTCATCTTACAATTTTGAGGGTGTTCACAACTGTAAGCAAAACAAAGTCTTTTTCTTCTTCTTTCCTCCTCTCGTCCCTCTCTTGGCATGCTACACTTTTAAGTGCCCTCAAAATACTGGGATGAAGGGTGGTTCGTAGTTGAGACTCAGCCTGGCCAGCTTGGACAACTCAAGTTTGGAATCGTTTTGAGCGCCAATGCACTAACGATGCAGGTTTTTTATATGAACCCGGCGCACCAAATCAGACTCAATGAAACATACCATTTGTATTGGTTTATGTTTATAAAATAATCATTGTTTTCAATACACCAATAAATTTAGAGGTATTTATTTTACATATTAAAAATATTAGAATTAGAATAAATTTAAATTGTCTCTAAAGTGAGTCATCGACACCATCATCCACTTGTCCATGAGTAACCATTTATATTGTCGCTAATCATTGATGTTAGTGCATGTGATAGTTTTTCTGATGAGGTTAGAAACAATCTAAAATGGATGGTTGTGTACCATATTTAGTTATTTATCCCTCATACAAATACCCTTTTGACACCCTAAAATATATTTCAAAAATTAATTTTTAGTAAAAAAGGGAGACCAAGGATATGTCAAAATCAGGAGAAAAGGAGATAAAAAGTTGAATTCTCAAAGGGTTGCATTCAAAACCTAGTTCTGACTTGATCTAGTTGGAACCAACCCAAGATTGACCTAGTTTGGGTCGGGCCCTATGTCGGGTTGGATATGGTTAAAAAAAAAATACTCAAGAGTAAATCTTGAGTTGGGTCAGGTCTAACATGTAAAAAACCCAAGAACCGGCCCAACCTTACTTGAGTTCCTAATTAACTTATAAAATTATATTTTACCCGAGTTATATGAGTTTTTATAATTTTTTATAGATAGAACCAACCTAATATAGTGTCGGTTTTGTTTGAATTATTGGAACCGACCTTATCCAAGATAGAATCTCAATTCTTAGTTTAGTTCTTAGGTTTTTTGGTTCATATCTCAGGTTGGGTTAGGTTCAAGAAATTCGGTTTTAATCTCATGTCGGGTCGGGTACAAGGAACTTGGTTCCTATCTGGCGTCGGGTGTCACAACCTAAAATTTTTTTTATAAAAACATTTAGAAAGTTAAAACTATAATCAAAGCTTGCCCGGGTCGCGACCTGGAGACATTTTACCATAAGCATAACATAATATAGTTCATTTCTTAGGATATACATTGTCTGTGTACAAACACACAAGTAAAAAATTAAACAAGACCTCTCAAGCCCAACAAAATAAGAAAAGTACTTAGGACCTACTGGTGCGGTCATAGATCCTTAATCACTCCTTGAAGCTCCAAAAAAATAAAAAGTTCTCAAGAGTCCTCACTACACGCCATCTATTCCTCACCGAGTCCTACAAAGTCGGGGGGGGGGGGGGGGGGGTGAATATTTTAAAATACTCAGTAGGAATATTTATACTATTAGATATAAATATAACATATGACAATTTTTAAATCACATAATCAAGTAAATAGATATTAGTTTTTTAAAACGAGGGTGTGCCTCTCGCCCAAAAACTCCCCTACAGCTTCTTCTTACATATCGAAGATGCTACTAGGGTTTGTACACTCTCAAGGCTTACTACTAGTGTCTTAGATACCTATTCTATCCTAAGGAGTCTGCTGCGGGTACAAAGCAGCGAGCTCTTACTCCTCTACAATTTATTTGTAAAACACTTCGTGCTTGTAGAGGGAAGAACCACCCTTGCTCATGGGGCGTCGGGATCAAGAGAGCATAGAGTTTTTCCATGATACTCTCTACACTAGCGCGCATAGCCTTTTTAAAGGTTTGTGTCATTCGTTAGGGGCTAACCAGGGTTCTTACCCTTTGTTATGGGCTCACCAAGCTAATGTGTATATCGAGTATCTGATTCCAAATCGGATTATAGCTGTATACTTTCTATTCATGGAGCTCTATCGAGATGTCTACCAAGTTAAGCTCTAGACAATCAAATAACTCTTGAATTCCCTGACTAAAAATGGGAGTTTTCTTTTTCAGAACATCCTTCCTCGAGGTTCAGCCTTTCAAAAATCATAGTCTCGCATCTACAAGTCATGACTATGTTATTGATAATGATTATAAAGGTAGGGTTGGTCGCTCATTCCAACGAGAGAGTTACCCAATCTCTATCTCATCCTAATAACTCAATCGGCATGATTGTATGCATTTTTCAAATCCTTTTAATAGAGCAATAATTCCATAAAACTTTTTTTCAATTCTAGTGTACTCATATATAATTAAAATAATGGCGAAACTAGATTTTCTTTACATTGTATATATCAGATAGCATAATTCATAATTTACTTCAAGAGATAAACACTCAATAAAATAAATATATGAGGCAATCTTAAAACATACATGGAAACTATTCGGATACTTAGTTAGAACCATGTATATTCTTTTCACAAAATAGCCCATATAAGTATTTATGTCTTGAAAGAGGATAAAACGCCCTACCTAAGCTTCTTCGCGAATTCGAAGGCGAGAAAAAAGGTACTTCTTACTTTGATGATGAATTTTGCTCTTCTAAAGTCGTCAAATCCTTAAAGTGAGCCTCCCATTGTATAAAACACACTTGATTTAGGTGGAAACACCTCTTGAACCATCCAAATCCAACTTTAAACAGGTTAAAAATTAGAAAATGAAGTTTAAGAAGTGCAGGAGTGGAAAAACTGGAAACCAGAATGCCTCCGCAATATTTACAAGTGTGTGAGGCAGTTCTGCGAGCCACATGGGGCACAAAACACGCATAATGTGTCACCGGGCCCCCCAGTGTATGACGCGTGTCATTGTGTGTTGTGCGGAGCCCCCTATGCACTCTGTGAGACCGACGTGTGGGCTTTGCTTGTCAAGCGGGCCAAGCACGGGCCCAACGCATGGATTTCCTCATGTCATGTGGCTGAACATGGGCCCACCGCGAGCAGCTCGCACCGGATGATGCCGAATTTTCCCCCTCTTTTGTCTATATATAAAAACCGAAATTCAAAAATTCAAACGACGTATCTCCCTACCCCGAAGTCGGAATCGTGAGTTCTTAGTACCGTTGAGCTCGTATCAACGAGCAGTACAAAACTAGACCCCACATGGGTAGGTTATCATGCACTTTTTAAGTAGGTCCTGCCTATATAATGCGATTTTTGAGGCCATAACTTACAACCCCAGTGTCCGATTTAGGCATTCTTAGGCTCATTATGCTCGTCTCTTAGATCTCTAAATAACACACTTAACGTTTACCATAAAATATGATAAAAAAAGTTCAAAAATGGTAGATATTACATCGGGTCTTGTAGAACCTGACCTAACCCAACCCGAAGTGCAACCCTAAATTATGGGGACTTGGCATGTAACATACAAAGGAGAAATGTAAGATTGCTAACCACAAATTATTTATGTTCCTTGGTCTTGTGATAGAGCATGATTACAGAATTATGGGCTCTTTAAATCTTAAATTCTATGAATTTGTGTAGGGATATGTTATTTGGAATGATATGATAGTGATGGTGCTAAAATTGGAAGATTAAGATCATGATTCTAGATTGTTAAGTAATACTCTTTCTGTCCTAAATTAATAGCTCCATTTGTTAAAAAAAGTTTACTCCATATTAATAGCTCCATTTTGTTAAATTTAAGTGTTTAGGCACTTAAAAAAAATATCACAAGCTTATTTTCTCTTCTCTCATATGTGAATTTTACTATTCAATAAAAACTACTATTTTTTTCAAATGGAGCTATTATTATGGGATGGAGGGAGTATGTGTGTTAATTACATTTGAAATTATAATCTTATGCATGTAGAAATTTTATTTGAATGTTCTTTCAAAGTGAAATAGTTAACGCATAAGAACAAAACTTTTATTCTTACGCTCTAATAATCGACAACTTCACCAATACATTGATAATGATGTTGATGGTAAGGAGAAGACAAACAATTACCTACATCAACACATAGGGGTGCATCGGTGTTATACTGGGCAACAACAATGAGACCGACGTATCGGTGACAACATTGACGAACTTGACTTATTTGTTGTGGACGGGTGTCCACAAAGGCATGGCTAGCCGGTAACAGGAAGGTGGTTGCACAAGACGGCCGGGAAAGGGGGGAGGGAGCGGCATGGCAGCCTGACAAGAGGGAGAGGCAGAGGAGAAGAGAAAATAATTAGACACTAACTAATTCATTCCATAATCAAATCAGGGCATAACCTTTACACTTAGATAGATAATCCTAATGGGCTCACTAACAAACACCTAAGGCCTATTAATATAATTAAAAGAAAGCACTAATACCCTAATTAACCTATTTACCTAAATGCCTTTATTACATAATTACTTAATTACTCTAGCATGTGGCCCCGATGGTAGCCCTAGGACATTCACAACATTATTGTAATCTACTCATTGTGTGTTGGATATTCACATGTTGATGTTGGCATCAATGGCCACCAACGAACCGATGTGTAGATGGGACAATTGATGATGCTTCAGAACATATTTTCAAGTTAAAGTTTTTATCAATGTTTTTGTTATTAATGAGGTGTATATTAGTATAAGTTATTTATATAATGAATAAGGGTTAAGTAAACTATAGGTTTATAAATATTGAAACACATGATGGAAATATATGTGAATAAGGGGTAAGTAAACTATAGGTTTAGGTATACCAATGTATTTTCCTACTATTTTTTTTATCATTTTCAATAGGAAAATATGATGCTTTGGTGCATTTATATTTACATATTTACCTGATATTTATACTCGTAGAGTCAGGTGTGGGACTTAGTTGTCAATTGTGGGCCTCAATGCTCACATTCAGTGCAAATTTTAGAGGTACAACGTGTAAAGAAGTGAACGAGTAAGTTGTATATAAAGAAAAAAAGAAAAGAAAAGGTAGATCATGGCTTAATGAGCCGTGACTAGAGAGTTCTATTACGTCCAGAAACATGGAGAGAAACCCGAGAGAGTTTTTAGTCACTTTGTCATGCCTCCTCCGTCATCGGATTCTGCCGGTTCTTACCAAGATCCACTTCGCCATACTGCCATGAGTCTGTTGGTATTAGCTAGGACCGCCATCACCATCTCCTCACTCCTCCACGAGGTACCGGTTTTTTCTTCAGTTTTTCATACCTTCTAAATTCATTTTTGGGCCACCAGAGGGCTATTTTGCCGCCGTTTTCTACCGCCCTCCACTAGACTTATCTTCATTCGGCTGCCAGGAACCCATAGGCACCAACCATGGCTGCCACCATGCTTTCCTTGCTCCTCCATGAATTGTCGATACTTTCCTCATTTTTTTCTTTCTCACTGTGCCAAAACAAATTTGACTGTCAAACGACTAGTTCATCACCTCCGTCGGCCATTTCAGATCGACAACCACCCCTCCATCCCATGTCTAGCTGGATCGACCTCCTATGCCCCTTTCACTCCTCTCCTCTGCCCGGTTCCATCTCTACCTAACTTTTCCACTTTTACTACGCCATGTTATCCATTTCTGCCATGCCTGTTCTGTAACGACCCATTTTCCAGTTATGCTTAACCCGAGGGGTTAAGGGTAATTTGGTAATTTAGGATCAATGTTAGGGGGTTTCATTTGGTGAAATCCCCGTATCCGGGTAGAGCTCAGAGTAGCGAGTGTAACAAATCAAATAAAGTGCGAAACGGAGGTCAGGAGCGAAAGCTACGACCTCGGGAAGTGTGCTATATGGGCGGGACCTACACAAAAGTGTGGGATAACCTACCCATATTTGGTCTTATTTCGAAGGGCTCATCGACACGAGCCCATCGGTAACAAGAATGTGCGATTCCAACGTCAAGGTTGGAAGTTATCGCGTTTTGAGTTTAAGATATTATTTGAATTAAATAATATCTTTCTGGATAGATCGACGACGCAGTGGATAAGATTGACGATGAAGCGGATAGGATTAATGATGCAAGCGGATAGGATTGCTGACGAAGCGGATAGGATTGATGACACAAGTGGATAAGATTGCTGACAAAGCGGATATGATTGACACATGTTAGCCTCACATCTATCCAGTTCTTCTATAAATATCATCCTCAACATCCAGAGAAAAAGAGGAGAATTCTCTCCCACATTTTCCCATTTCTCTCCCATGTTCAGAAACTTGTGTTCTTCATTTCTCACTCATTTTAAGTCCGATTCGAGTCATTCTTGAAGCATTCCTAGCTAATTCGAGGGTGATCTACGTAATGACATGGTACATCCCTCAATTTGGCATCCCTAGAAGGGGGAATGGCCTGGGGCAAGAGGAGGCTCTATCCACCACTCTCCTGCCTGAAGAGAGAGCAGCTGCCCGGAGAGAAAGGGGGACTCCGTCCTCCATCACGGGCTGCATTGTGGGTTGTCACCCGAAGTAGGGAAGGATCCGTCCTTCACCGAAGGGCCACGTAATGTGGGGAACGTCCCGGGGAAAGGGACGTTCTGTCCGTCGCTTACGAGTGCAGAAAATGAGAAGTCTCCGAGAAAGGGGACGGTTGGTCAGTCATCTTTTGGCCAAGGCAAGGAACGTGCAGAGGTTAGAGGAGGCTTTGTTCGTTATCTCTGGATCCGATGGGGAGGACGCCCAGAAACGAGTACCCCGAATACCGCTATCTCTTGAGACATTAGGGGAGTAAGCGTTTCTGACCCCCTATTTTAATTATAGAATGCATGTGCTAGATAGGGTATACGATATGCCATGAAGTGTGCCATCTCGCTCTGGGTTAGAGAGAGATGGGTTGGGCGTGTGTTTATATTATGATATGCTATGCTTATATGTCATGATGTGTGCTGTCTCGCTCTTGGATAGAGAGAGACGTGTTGTGCGTGTGTTTATATTATGATATGCTATACTTATATGCCATGAAGTGTGTCGTCTCGCTCTGGGTTAGAGAGAGGGGGACGTGTTGTGCATGTGTTTATATTATGATATGCTATGCTTATATGCCATGATGTGTGCCGTCTCGCTCTGGGTTAGAGAGAGACGTGTTGTGTGTGTGTTCGGTCTCGACTTAGTGATAGAGCGAGACGTGTGATGCATGTAGTCTTGGCTCAGTGATGGAGCGAGACATGTGAATGTGATGGTCTTGCTCTGGGATGGAGTGAGGCATGTTGTGGTGGTCGTGTGGTGCTCGTCTCTATGATAGAGTGAGATATGTGTTGTCGGTGCTTTACGGGTTTTAGTATAACCCCGATTAAATATTCGGGTATACGTATGTGTTTTCGAATGGTTTGATGTATGTAGTAGCTAGTAGGCAGAACTACGTATGGATCCGATCGTATCAGAATAACATTATGGATGTTATCTGATAGGTATGTAGGCAACCAATGGCAAGGCAACGTTGGCCCGATCCGAATTAGTTATATAATTAGGTTTGTTTTGGCCTACACGTAACAAAGCACTAAAGTTCTAGAGCACGTAGAGGAACAAGAAGACTCTCACACTCAGAGTGCGCCGCTCCCGGTTCTGGGTTTGGTTTTTATCATTTTCAGACCCCCGGCCCGGGTTGGGGCGTCACATGTTCAGACATTGAGTGCGTATCTGGTCGTTGCCACTGGTGAGCCCCTGGCCATTTGGCCATCAAGGGCTCTGCCCTGGCTCAGCAACAGCAAGGACCAACCCCACTTGGCCTAATTACGCCTCTGCCTGGATGGGCTGCTTTCTCCTTGCCCTATACTGTGCTTGATGCACAACCACCCACTCCATTGGGTTTGGTTGTGGGTGGCGATTGACAATGTTGTCGTCTCTACTGGCCACCACTAGGGCCTTAGCCCTATCACCCTTTTTGGGCCTTGGGCAACCACCATCCAGCCATCTCCCCCTCCCTTTGGCAACGTGTGCATGTAGCCGTGCATGCGATTTAGGGTTTAGGCGCCGCATTCGTGCCGCCTAACCATCGAATGGCTTTGTCATCGTTTGAGTTGACCACCAGAGCTCTCCTCCACCTATCTTCCATCCTTGAGAGTCGGCCCATTCCCTCCACCCTTATGTGGGTTCTTTTTGACACAAAATCGATGTCGTTGGGTGCTATCCGCGGCCGCCTTACGGCCGACCGAGTATTTCTCAACTGCCGACCGGCTATCAGTTAGTACACCCTCGACTTTTGGTTGCGCTGCCACTTATTTCGGTATGACCTTTCTCCTTGCAACCCTAGTGTACCGCCATGGATTGTGCATTTTACCACATTGATTTATGTCACCCATTTGACAATGAGTACTTCGGGCACTTCTTAAACCCTTGGGATAACAATTCTCTCAACTTGGCAATGCTTTTGGATGCCAACTCTGCTGCTGCCGCCACCGTCATGTACTTGCCATCAAACATCATGGATTACAAGGTACGAGAGCTTTAAACTCATACTTTCATAATAGTATGCTTTAAATGTGTAGCAGCATGCACGGATTGTATGATTCAATGCTTTGGATTTTAAATTATGATATGTTTGCATGATGTAAGAGGATAAATTATGCTATGTTGGAATGCATATGACATGTATGTGAGCTGTAAGTATGTTAAAGTATGTGTGTGCTAGTGATAGGTTGATAGCTAGCAAGTATGTCAGTAAGCTATGTATGCGGATTGTGTATGTGCTAGTGATGGCTAGCGAGTATGTTGGTAAGCTCTGTATGTGGATTGTGTGTGTGCTAGTGATGGCTAGCGAGTATGTTGGTAAGCTACATATGTGGATTGTGTGTGTGCTAGTGATGACTAGCGAGTATGTTGGTATGCTACATATGTGTAATATGTATGTGCTAGTGATAGCTAGCGAGTATGTTGGTAACCTACGTATGTGGATTGTGTGTGTGCTAATGATGGCTAGCAAGTATGTTGGTAAGCTATGTATGAAATTGAATGCATGAAAGTATGTGTGATGGACATACGTATGTGTGATGGCTATACACTTGTGTAATGGATATGCGTATGTGTGTATGGGAAGATATATGGGCGATGGATGGTAAGAGGTGATAGAGGGTTTGGTATGGAGTTAGATATGGATATGTAAGCATATGACAAAAGATGACATGTGTAAGTTTCATGGGCAAGGATTTGATCGGTTTGGACTGGAGCGTATGTTGGAGGATTGTCAGACAGTAAGAGTATTGCATAATTATACAAGCATAATGTACATATTATAAAGTGAAAAGTGAGCATAATAAGTGAAGTATAAGTAACAGGGTAATAACTGGGGTTGACTCTGAGGAGCTTAGTTTGATGACTTCCGAGTAAGATGTGTGTGCCATAAGGTGGATGACGGAGATTGTATAAATACGTTAGGATTTGATATATGATGAGTTATGATCATGAAATGGATGGGTTAAGTGAAGTCTATTGCCCTGACAAACTAGGGTTTTGGATCGGGCTCAACTTTGTTTTGATCAATGGAGCATTGTATGTTTGAGAGTTTTTATGACATAATTATACCACATAACTTACTTAATTCAAACTTGAATTATACGTAAAGCCAATGATAGCATATTGAGTTTGAGACCTGAGGGTTCGACGGATTAAGTTCCGTGGTTGAGCTAGCCGATAATGAGTCGGTTGAACGTTTTTATTATCTTGCCATAGTGTTTATCCTATAGAATGTTGTCTGTGTGCTATATTTAAGCTCAGATGTCTGATGCTCTATTGAGAGCGATGTATATTTTTTATTTGGTTTGCATGTTATATTAAATTCAAATGTTTAATGCTCTATTAAGAGTGTTATATGATTTTGTTTAAGAGTGACATTCTATGATTTCTACCTAAGAGTGACACTGTATAATTTTGCCTAAGAGTGACACTGTATAATTTTTACCCAAGAGTGACATACTCTAATTTGATAATGATATATTCCAAATAAGTAGCTCAAATTGTGAGGTATTTTGACAAACGTTTTAAATAAACAATGATGATATTATTTTTCCTATGATATTTTTGTCAAATGTCTTAAATAAACAATGATGATATTATTTCTCCTATGATATTTTTGTTAAAAATAAATTTAAAAATCTCGGGGTTTTTCCCAATAGCTTAAGGAAGTAGGGCAGAAAATAGATGTTTTATCGACGTATTCAGCTAATAGATTTAACGACCTTCCTCACAATAAAGTGCTCTCAAATCACTCGAATTGAAGAAAACACTCAAATAGAGGGGATAAATAGAGTAAATTTAATCTCTTATTTGCTATAGCATAAGCAACTCCAAATAACAATAAAATCCTTCTCTAGACGTTAAACCCTTGGGCTTATATATGCATCAATAGAAATCCTAAATAATAGACTTAAATCCTATTGGCTAACGAATATCTTAATAAAACAAACCTCCTAAAAACTTGGTCCGTGTACTTGACTCAACATATGCTAAGAGCTAAACTACCCCATGCAAATCCTGTAGTCTAATTTCCAAGGGACTCCACACTACGTAAGCCTCTTCAAAAATAGACTTGACATGATGATTGAACAATTTCCAGTTTGTGCTTTGACCTTCATTTGACCAATCAATCACAATGACTCCTTAATTCTCATTCCTTTATTGTTCAGCCACTTCCTAACTATATTCATATAGAATAAAATAAATCTTCATGATGAAATTCCTCTCCAATATTGATCTAGCTTGGACCCCACATATAGCTCAAACATGACTACTGCATGTTGCTTGTATCATACTCCCACGGTTTGAGAAGAATTCGCCCTCGAATTTACAACACCAGCGTCTCCAAGGACCCAAGGTGTGCTGATAGAGTTCAGTTCGGCGAAGACTGAAACAAAGGTAGAATTGAGTACGAATAACTCCTGCAGGTGGTGGTTCCGGTGAAGGCTTAAGATGTTGAACTTTACCGCTGGGCACCAGTAAGACGAGCAACACCGCTAAGCAATCCAAATGAACTTCAGCCATTAATTTTTGAGTCAGTAGCATGGGGATTTGCAGCACAATACTTGATATGGGCATCAGTGATGGAATTATAGGTGCACACTTCAAGATCTAATGTGATTTCTCTAAGAGGACACTTCAAGATCTAATGTGATTTCTCTAAGAGGACTTGTGTAGCTAATAAGATTGTAGAACTATCATGTTGATGCCGCTTCATCTCTTTTAACCAACAATTCAAAGGCAACGATGATAAAAGTAACATCACCCGTTAGTTCAGAGTCTTGATCATAAACAGGAGGCAAGTTAAAATTAATTTCTTCTTGCACAACCAAAAAACTTCGTACCTCTTGTGGCCCAGCCATGTTGAAGGGTAAATATCATTATAAAATGCTACACAACATTCTAATGATGTTTACCATAAAAACCCTGCTACAACATCATGAACATGTACTATGTAGGAAAAGCCATCACTGAACTGCATGCAGAGCGGAAAAAAATATGTTTCGTCGATGTATCCGGCTAATAAGTTTAACACCCTTCTTCACAATAGAGCCGCTCTCGAGTCTCTATTTTAAATAGAGAGGATAAATAGAGAAAATTTAATCTCTTCTTTGTGATAGCATAAGCAAGTCCAAATAACAATAAAAACTCCTCTCTACAAGTTAAACCCTTGTGGGCTTATATATGCATCAATGAAAATCTTGAATAAGAAAACTTAAATCCTATTGGCTAATGAATATCTTAATAAAACAAACCTCCTAGAAACTTGGTCCACGTACTTGACTCTTTACAACATATGAGCTAAACTACCCCAAATCATGTAAAGTCCAATTTCTAAGGGACTCCACGCTCCATAAGACCGCGCGCTACATAATGATTGAACAATTTCCAATTTGTGATTTGACCTTCCTTCGACTAACTAATCACAAATACTCCTTGACTATCATTTCTTTAATGTTCATCCACTTCCTAACTATAATAAAATAAAACAAATCTTCATCATGCATGGAATTCCTCTCTAATAGTGTTCTAGCTTTGACCCCATATAGCACAAACATGACCAACCTCATAATGCATGCATCATATTGACTATTGTTAAGTTTATTTTATATTTCAACACTCCCTTATATTCAAGTGTCCATCAAAGCCTAACACATTGATATAACTAACGAAAGGAGAGGGAAAATGTGCCCTGGAATGACGGAGAATTTTGTGCTTCACAGGATTTAAAACAAAAATTATAGGAAAAATTACCCCCAAACATGAATACAACTTCTCCCCAAGGGACCCTGTTTCTAATACCATGTTAAATAACTATTATTTCCCAAAAACTCAAGTTATTAGGTAATGAGCAATTATTAAGTTTAACAGTCCCTCTGTCCCACATTAATAGCTCTGTTACATTTTTTATTTTGAAAAATGAAATAGAACTATTAATGTGGGATAGTGAGAGTATATATCTCTATAGTCCTCCCGCACGTATAAGCATCCATGGAAGCTTAGTACATAGACATAGCTAGGTAAAGGAGAGCAGAAATATTCCAGGTACACAACTGACAGAAAACTATGCGACTATCAAGTTTCGAAATTAAGCGCATGGGGGAAATGTGAAATAACTATGTGATACCATGTGAAATAACCGATGTTTCTCAATAGCTTAAGCTTTTAGGTAATGAGTTATTTATTATAATACATTTAACAGACTTGTAGGAATTTAACACTAGAACACCTGTGGTGTCAATAAAGTAGAGTCAATGGAGACCAAAGACTCAAAATTATAGAGCTAGTCATGCGATCAGTACTGAATTGACATACTGTGATAGTAATACTAAGACAGCGTAAGAAAGCTGCTCCATGAGAAATGGAATAAAAAAGCAGAAAAGGAAAATGAAATATTGCGGCTCTCCTCATGCGGTAGCATTTATACATACAACTACTCAATCATGAGAGAGCCAGCTAATTCTCTGATGCCAACAATTAACCTCCCCCCCTGTGTTCCTCATTCATCTGTAAGACCCTATCTGCCTGTACTTCCTTATGGTTGCCACTATAAGATATAGCAACCAGCAGGTTCCCAGGCAGGTTATTTCCAGCTCTGACAGCTGAAATTGTTTCTTCCCCATTTCGACAGATGGAACAAGAATGACATAACCTCCGAGGGATCACGTAGTGAGTAGGAAGCTCTTGTGTCTTTGGGAATGGATGACACAATAATAGGGAACCCCACCTTTCTTTTCCTCAGGACCTGTTAAATTCCATAGGTAACAAGAAATGTAATAAGAAATCTATATGTTTCTATAAACCACCAAGTTGCACCAACAATTAGCCATTTGATCTTAGCCCTGGGCATGTTGTCTTCATTGGAAATGCAATGAAAATGCTGAAAACCTGTTTTTTTTTGTTGGTAGTGGAAAATACTAAAAAGTTGGGGCTCAATTGTTCCAACCTACAAGCACATGATGACCTTAACTAGGGTTTAATTCTTAGGACTCGTTTGAAAAGTCTAAAAGATTACAAATTCCAACTTTTGGATAGAAAATGAAATTCATCTAAAATTTTCCAACCTTGATAACTCGAGATGCAGTAGGAAGGAATTAACTTCAGCTTGAGATGAAGTAGAAAGAAACTTCCACTTTACATTGCTTGAAGAGTGGAGTCTTGTGAGATGATTCCCCTCTATAAATGGGCTTGTTGTGGTCCCTCCAAATGAAACACATTTGGGCACTTAAGAAAATGGATAAGTCTAGGCTGATGCAACTGGTTCCTTAGGTTCCCCCTATCCACATGTTTGAAAACCCTTCTTGGTCATGGAGGGTGATCGCTTTTGGTGGTTAGAAAAATTTTGCATGGCGGTGCTTTAATAAGAATAGAGTATTCTCAATAAAGCTACAACCCTAAGAAATTGTTACTGAAGGAAGGAATATTTAAAAAATCCCTAATTTTTACTTTTGGTGTAACGGGGAAGAAGAAAATAAAGTGAAAACCATGAGAAAATTTGTAAAAAATTAGCCCTAAAATTTTTTACCTTACCGTGCTTAATTCATAAATTTGGAAGAAAATTTATAGGTTGAGGACTTGTGTCTTTAACTTTGCTGACACCAACCTTAGTGCTACTTCAGCCACCACCATTACTATCGTTACCGTAACCACCACCACCATCACATTTATTACCACCGCCGCCTCCACCTTTTCTACTTGTTGCAACTACTACCATAAGCACTATCACCTCAGCTGACATCTCTACCACCTCTAACGTTTCAACAACCACCACCATTATCGTGTTATTGTTGTCGCTCCTATAGTGATGGTGGTGGTATTGACGATAGTAAAAAAAGAGTAGTTATATATATATATATATATATATATATATATATATATATATATATATATATATATATTCTTGAGATTATAGTGAATTCAAATATTAGTTTTTTGTAGCACGATCGTGGAACCAAATAACAAAAAAAAATTAAAATTCTCCTAGTTCTCTTTCTCCCAGGTTTCCACCAATCCAATAAACCTTTAGACCGCTTGTTTAATTGGATCTGAAACAGGCCTACTAGCTGACCATTGTTTAGATGAACGAGTCAGGCCCATTTTTAAGCCTGCACGTAACCGGGGCCCTTTCAGTTCAGTGCCCAAATTTATCAAATGATCCATTAGTCTTTTGACGAAACATATTTTTAACGGTAGAAGGGAAAAAACAGCACTCTTGTGTTTACCTTGAATGCATCTTCATCAGTTCGGTCGTCTCCTATGTAAACAGGAAGGACGTCAGAGGAGCTTCCAAAGCCTAGAGTATCAAGTATATACTCCAATGCATGTCCCTTGTCCCACTTTATAGATGGGCGGATCTCCACTACCTGTTCAACAATGTTACTGAATTATTTTTAATTGTGAACCTACAGAACAAATGAAAGGCAACTGATCGATCTGCTTCCCCCAAGTCTAAGATTAGGTGGGTAATTGGAGAAATGAATGATTGATTTCACCTTTCTACCCTTTGTTAAGTGGAAATTTGGATATTTCTTGAGTATGGTCAAAACTTGATCTTCTAATGTGCTCCAATCCTGCAGTTTTGATCAGTAAGCAGGATCAGTGTTTAAAAGACCATGCTGGCCGGGTTGGATGAACTTGTAATAACAATGCTGACCTTTTCATCAACTCGGCGAAAGTGCACAGACAGACAAAATCTGTTGTTTTCCACCATAGCGCCCCGTATTCTTTTCGTCTTTTCCTCCAACTCTCGGTGTATCTGAATGTCCAAAATGGGATTCATAACAATTTAAGTATCGATGCCACGAGTATGATATATGAATAGATTAAACCAGAAATTTGCAGTACAACTACCTTCTGAATCTCAGGCAAGTATTCCCTAGCAGGTTGAAACAGCAGTACCTCTTGATCACTACCCATCTGAATGTCAGTCATAAAAATCATCTGTCACTTCAAACTCGTTTTTCTTTCAGAAAAAGCTAGATTTCAAGTTCATGATTGACCTCGGAATAAGTGGCTTTTGGTTGGTATTCCATAGAAGACGGGTGGGCAACCGTAATATCCATGCCATGGCTTCCAGCGTAGTTCACATTCTTCAGCTGTACAAAGTCATAGACCTGCACAGGGCAATAAACTGGATTGTTGGTTTCCAGTCGTTTTTTGGGATCATATGAGAAAAAAACGATGTCTCTTGGGTGGTGTGATCTCTTTACCTTGTCTCGGCTTCTTCCACTGATAATAGCAGTTGGAAACTGTTTGGCAACATCACAAACTGCCGAGCGCATCTTCAAAAGAAGCAAATGGACATACGAGAATTGATTAGATTTATAGCTCTTTGTTGTTCGACAGTATATGGATCAAGAGAAGCTAAAAGTTCATAAGAATTCGAATCCCATTCATGCAATATTACCGCTTCTGACATGAAGGCTTGATCTGGGTCGTCTACTATCGGCGAGAGGGTCCCATCGTAATCCAAAAAGACGACAACCCTTTTGTTCTTAGCTTTGTTCATCATCTCATCAAACATCCTCAGTGCAGAAGGATGCTTGCGCTGCATTAATGTCATCACGGTGAAACGATAATCAAAGAACTAAAGAAGGATTAATTACAACGCTAGACTGCAAATTAAGCAACATCAACCCTTGCATATATCCACAATAACGTACTGAATCACCATGATTCATGCATGCACATATTTTCTAGGTTAGGACTGGCGACTGAGACGTATATTATATAGAAAGCTTCTGAATCACCATTTCTACATTGGATGTATAAGCTGCATAGTAGTGCACCTCAAAGAAAGATTCTCCCAGTCATGGAACAGGTCATTGGGACATTGCATGTTCAGAGCTTCATTTCTTTTCTTCCTTTTCATTGGTAAAAGACAAATTCATTTCAAGCTCGAGGGTATGTATTAAAATTAGGCAGAAGAAAGAAAAGGCCTACCCCCAAGCCCAGAGCAAGAACAAAGAGAAAACAAACCCCCTAAGAAAGATAATAACAACAAGAGCACACTGAAAACATCTAACGGGATTTAAAATTTATTCTGACAGTGACCCCCTTCTGTGTTAATTTCTTTTATCTCTTGATTTCTTCTAAGCTCGATCAATGAAGCTACCCAAGGCGGTGTTGTATCCATTTCTTTAAATTAGGTTAAGAAGCTATGTTTAAATACAAAGGATACATATAATTAACAGTTAATTTTTCCAATTAGTTTAAACTTAAAATAAACAACGGTCATCTAATAGGTCAAATCTCGGTGGACTTATATATACCACATATTTGTGTTCGCGTTAGGTATGTCCACATGCAAATATATGAATAATATACTCCCTCTATATATATTAATAATTTCATTCGTTTATATATATATATATATATATATATATATATATATATATTAATAGCTTCATTTTTTTTTAAATGAACTAAAATTAGTTCATTTTAAATAACTAAATAGAGCTATTAATATTGGACTGAGGAAGTCTTATAATGAATAAAGTAGAAGTAATAAATTTCATAAAATTTTTGAGAAATTTTGTTATTTTCAATGAAATGGGCCTGCAACGAAATTTATTTCAAAATTTTGCCAATTTTGCTAAATTTTCATAATTTTAAAATTTTCGCCAAAATTTCACAAAATTTATATTTTAGGTAAGTTATTTTCAGGTTTTTTACGTTTTAGGCATGCTATTTTTAGTTTTTTTTTACAGTTTAGGTAGGATATTCTTAGGTTTTCCATTATTCAGACAAGTTATTTTTAGATTTTTTATATTTTGGGTAAATTACGTCTTAGGTCTTTTTCATCTTCCTATGCCTCTTTTTATCTTCTTTTTTTTCTTCCTCTTTATGTACTTAAAATTTTCACGAAACAGAACGAACTGAAACCGAAATAACCCCCCACTAAAACAAACCTATATGTCAACTATGTTACTATGCTATCTGACCTCCTCTCTAGAGGAAAATGCTCTATTCAAATAGAACCTGTGGCACCTTGAGGGGAGGAGGGTTGGGAGGGGGAGGGTCTTCGATGTGTAACCAAAAAAATAAAGTATAGAAGTAACATACAATCCAAGCTTTGTAGCTGTCCGCCTCCAGGCTGCAAGCATGACAGATCCGGCTCTTGCACATGCCTTCAACGTTGTGATGGGCCAGCATGCGTTGGTATCCCATTCCACGAATAACAGTCCTCAAGAAGTTTGATCCAACCTGCATATACATGTGCATCGCCACCCAGCAAGCCACCGACAATCAGTTACAAGAAATTCCTGCCCAAAGAAGTGACAAGATCGAATTGAATAATCTCACTAAGGTCACAACCATTGTTTATGGCATGCCATCTTTGAAAATGAAGATTGTTAGAAAAAGAAGAAGCCACTTTTCATGTGTATTAAAATATGGATGATGACTGGACTTGAAGTGGCTTATAAAGCGGTCATGAGTTTGGCCAAAATCAGCTGAGTCATATGACTCCGACTGATGCCCATTTGGGTTGAATGAACACCATCAAATATTTGTATAAGGAGACTGTATAGTGATTAGGCATCTATTTTTTGATAAAACTATACCAAGGACCAACTAATCTCATAGGGTTTAACCAACTGACTTGGAGTCTATTTCGACTTGAACATAAAAAAGTCCATGATCTTCTTCCTTCTTGCTTGGTTTCTTCTTCTTCTTTTATTATTATCAAATGATGACTAAAATGTTTATTATACAACTGTAGTTTGTCAAATTGAACAAGTGAAAAGTACGCTACAAAATGATAAATCAAGAGTCAATTTCTACCCGTGATTAGTCTAGAATCTTTCAGGTCTTTGACAAATGACAGATTTAAAAAGGATAGTAATATACACTGAAGGAATTTGTCTAACACAATCTTTCATATCAGCCTACACAAAATTCTCGACCTATATGTTCAGTCCAACCCAAATGTAATTAAAAAATTAATTAGACAATTATCATTTTCATTAAAAAAGAAATATTATTTTAGGTTACTACAACTCTTATAGTTGACTTCTTAACCCTGAAAGATTCTCCAAGATCTTAACCAGTTGAAATAGGCCCCCCAAAGTCTAAAGTTTGGGTTTTTTAACAAAAAAATTTATCTTTTTTTCCTAAACCTCATAAATTTCATGAAATAATTGAAGGAGCCAGAACCAAAAAAAAAATATTGAATGAGCTAGAAACATCAAAAGCTAATTAGGACGTTAGGTTCAGACACTACGATTGGCCTGACTTCACAAACTCATAAACACTAATTACATCTCCATCAAAAAAAGAGACCAACCAAAAAAAGACAAGAATCACACGTGAGAGAGGGGGCAGGAGACATGTTGCCTCGCAGGCCAGCCACCTCAATCTTGGATCAGCACGTTGGTCCAGGACAAAGAAAACTAGTTCTGCGGGTGAGGGGAGGACATATGGAAATAGTCAATTGGGCTGTCCAAGAAGACGGTGGCAAAAGCAGTAGTATTCAACTGCTCTTCTCTTAGTCAAAAGGCTCCTCTGCAGATCGGTCACTCGCAGCTCAGCTGCTGCCACTAATGTGGCTCTCGGACGCAAATGTTATAATAGTTGCTCTCTCTCTCTCTCTCTTTCTCTCTCTCTCACTCTTCCGTTGCTGACTTGAGCACACCATGGGGGCAAGTTGCAGGTCGATCGTTCTTCTTCAATCCACGGCCATCTGTCTTCTGCAGTGAAAAGGCATCGCCGGTGTTCGATGCTTTTTAGCAGAATAAATATTATTAATGGACAACAATTACCCGCTTTCTCGATCTTCACCAAGAGAAATAAGTCCCAGACCCAACTTCCTTTCCTCTTTTGTTAGGAAATTAAATTAAATTCTTATCTCCAGCTTATGTCGATCTTTCCTACTTTGTTACTGAAATGGTTTATGAACTTGGCTAATTACAAGAGGAGATTTTATCGTGAAAAGAAGAATCAAAAGCACTAGCAACCATTGGAGGCTCAAACGTATTGTTTACGGGAAGCTGATCGCCTTAATTGCAATATCTTACATGATCCATCCAAAGGTTTGCATATATGATCCACCATTTGCACCCTTAGCATGTACATGAATCAATTTTGTCATGCTTTTGTTAGCTAGAAATGTTGGGTGGTGAGCTTATCATGAATCAGCTAGCATCTTTTTCTTTTATTTTTTTCAAAAAACGTAAATTTATTACTACGGCCCAAAAACTGCAGAGAATGGCGGATCATGAAAGCCATCTCCACAAGACTACACATGTATAATTATGAACCAACAGCTTTTTTTGCTTCCCAATAAAAACTCAAAAAGCCGTTTCTGAAAATACAAAACCGGGGTTTCATGATGCTTTTCATGTTTGTTTGAAAGAAACACAACAGAACAAAATAGTGCATTAAGCAAGAGATATTGATGTGAAGAGAGTCACAGATCATGATAGAGGAGATTGGATAACAAGTTGAGGGCCCATAGAAAAAGCGGAATGTGATCACGTAAAGAAACGCAGGCGAGGATATATTTTCCTTTCCTTATTGAGAAAGGAGGAGAAAGTGGAGGTGTAATTTCGGTTGAAAAGGAGAGAAACCGGTAAACCTTTTGCTTTCCTAATAGTATCCGTTCTTGTTTTAACTTCAAACAAATACAAGTATTCGTTATCATTTGTGGGCACCACAACAACCAAGTCATCCTACACTTCTACATGGGACCCAAAAGCAGCAAAAGGACCTAACCATAGAATCACAATCCACTATTCAAAGCGAGAGAGTCACAGAGAGAGAGAGAGAGAGAGAGAGAGAGAGAGAGAGAGGTGGGACTTACAGATTATCTCCTTGTTAGGAACCGGCAGTTGAGATGAGAGAAAGGGTCATGGGCACCTGGAGCTTGCAATGGTGGAGGAAAGCAAGAAAGAGAGGAGAGGAGAGGAGTGGAGAGAAGAGAAGAGAGAAAAGAGAAAGGAGAGTGAGGAAAGGTGGAGAGGGGAGGGAAAGGAGGAGTGAAGGGGTTTCAAGGTTATTTATAGAGCAGCTGAATTTGGGCTCTTCCACTCACGGGACTCCTGCCGTTAGTATTATAATGTAATTTACTTGAATGGCCTTTGCCTTAACCGACGAAAACGGCCTACCTCTTCAGTTTCATTGACAAATGGCTCCTCAGTTTTATAGTAGAGTCACATTCAGAAGATGCTCCGTGACTGTGGCTGAACTGTCAATAGACCCGTTTAATACACTCGCCCTCGTATGCAAGGCAGTATTTCTATACTCCTTAGCGACAGTGGTTCTAGTGCAATAAACATATAAAAGATTATTAGACCTGACGCTAACGTGCGTTAGCAAATGTGTTGTCGATTTTTTGAAAGAAATGCTCTCATGTGTTCCTTAGGTTAAACCTACTATCAATAAAGAACATAAAAATACTTTCCATGTGCATCAAGCTTTGTACGTAACTCTGATATCATGTTAGATAACCATTGTTTCCCCACAGAAATTACAAATCCCATCGAGGTTTACACTGTAAAAGCAATGGTCTTCATACTTCATAATCATATATACATTTTTAAGTGCATTTCAGTACAATCAACCATTTTCATGATGGCCATTCATCTCAACCTTCATGTGAAAATGAAATTCCATTTGATCTAGTTAATTTTTTTTTCAACCGGCATTTTTGCAGGCCTCATGTGCGGCTAGGCCTCAAAGTTGTGTAAACTTTTAGAAGTAATAATAAAGAAGTGCGCACGAGACAAGGACTTGAGTGAGGAAAATTGACATATAGTATAACCATGTCACTATTTTTTTGGTAATTGTAGCGACAATTTTTTTTGGGTATAACTGTATCCAAAAAATATTAATTGGGAAGTAGGGGGTAAATGTAACTTGTTTTCTTGCTTTCCTTTTCTTAGATCTCCATATGTACTCTTTCCCTTGTTCATTGAATAATATGGGGTAGGATTTGAGAAAAAAAACATGTAATTAGCATTTACAAAGTACCCTTGGCTATAGAAGGAGATCACCGTGATGGAGAAAACATTTGAGGGAAATTAGAACTCTTCCCCATCCATATATATATATACACACAAGGATTTTTTTTTTATAATATCACAAATACAAGAAGATTAACAAGGTAGAATAAACATGAAGACTTATGTAATAAAGTGGAAAGTGGGTGAGGGAGCTAGCGGGGCACTCTATGAGCTTCTCTTTCTATTTTTGTCAAATTCACAAGCTATAAGCTTATAAGCGCATCTGCAATGGCATTGCGCGTGGCCAATTTAGAGCCGAAAAATGGCGCCCCTATATATATATAAATGGTGCCTCCAAATGAGAGACACCTTTCTTGTTTTTTATTTTTTATTTTAATCATCCTACCCTCTTTTTATCCCTCTTCTATTAATTTACCATTAGGAGTTTCTTTTAATATTAAAATAATAAACTTAACATATATAATTGGAGTTTATGAGTCTCTATTTTATCATAAGCAAATGAGAATGTCACTTGAATATCGTCAATGACTTTTTTTAAAGTCTCTTATTAGTGATGCTCCAACTTATTACTTCTTTTTAAAAAAGCTTATATGAAGCTTATGAACGTCTACATGAGCTTAAGTATCATAGACTATCAGATCAACAGCACAAGGGAGTAAAAATCAATCTATCTTTAATCATAGACTATCAGATCGATTCAACAGCACAAGGAAGTAAAAATTAATTTATCTTTAAATTATGTATGTCGTTAGATTAAGATTTAATGCTGAATAATGTTCAAGCGCATGCGTGACCATGTTCCTATAAACATGCCTCTTCTTATAAGGCTGTAATTATTTACTTAATTACAAGCACCCAACACAGATACGTACTGGGCAGAAAACTGCACCGTTCATGTCTGACAGGTTTTCCGTTTTGTCTGGAAAATGGAAGGATAACTGCATGTTGCCCTCCTGCCCCAATGTACACGTGCACCCTTGGACGTGGAAACTGCTGAGGCTCATGTGGACTACGTCATGGCTACAGAGTTCTACAGGGGTAAATCAGGTCAAGCTGAGACAAACCGACCAAAACCCCCCAGGCCAATCACCATCTGATACCTGCTAACCAGTCACTGAATAAATGGTTCGCCAGATTTTTTCTATTTCTTTCTGTCTTTGTTTTTGGCATCAACAATCCCTTTCACATATTCTAGACATTGTGGAGAATTGCTCCCTTTAACAACTTTTTCACTTCAATTGATGGGAAAATGCAGTTTTCATTAGGATCTTAAGGGGGCTGTGCCTCATTTTCATACACAATTTAGACTTTCCTTGCAATAAAAAATAACCCAAACCACTTAGGAATGAACTATTTAAAAGAAAGTCATATATGATTACATAAAAAAAGATAGAGTTACAAAACAACCGTAAAATAGTCTCTATATCAATAATGCTTAAAAAGTATAGAGAGCATAAGACACAAAATTTTCAGTATTTACATTTTTACCAAATGGTTAACACTTATGGGCTCCATAGCTGCTCCAATTATGAAACAATTAGATAATATTACTCATTTCCGGATCCAATAGGCAATTTTAATCAACTAATTTAGTATTTTACCGGTTATAGTTTGGATGGTAGAACCATTGGTAGCTCTATTGTAGAAAAATCTCCTTATCAATAAAATAGAATGGTTTATGCCCATTTTAAGTGATATTTTACATAATAAACTTTCAAATGTTTTCTTGCTCGATCACATTGTCTTGTAAAGGCAGTGATAGATATGGTATTGACTTGCTAGTGATAGTGAAGAGCATGGTGGGTGACGGGCTAACAAGCAGGTAGGAAACACCTCTTTTTTTTAGAAGAGTTTTTTATGTTCCTCTCTAACAATGTGTAAGCAATTCTATTGGTTAATTAAGTGGTCCTACATGATAATTAGGATGATAATAAGATTAATTATCTTGTTTCTCATTGGTTCTAAATTGGGACATTATAACCGCTTGATAGAAGTGTTACTTAAGAAGAAATTAGAGGAGAAGGTCCTCTCTCTGCCCAACGGACTGACCAGATGGTGCACAATCCAATTTAAGCAAACAGTCGTCATTAGGAAAATGGCAAGGGAGAGAAACCTCTCCTAAGAAACTTCATCAATCAAGCATGGAACTATCAATCAAGCATGGAACTAGGTATGTTGTATTCTTCAATACACACTAGATGTAAATCTGATTTATGATGTTATTCAATATTATTGCTAACAAAATGGTATTGGAGCCTGGAGTTTTAAAATATTAATGCATTCACAATGAACCCAGCGTAAGGAACATATGTGAGCCCTTGATATTTGAGATTGATGGTGCATACATTGGCATACATTAGCTCTAGTACCATTGGCGCTAATGTGCGTTATCGATCTCATGGATGAAGGGTTCTCATGCATTCTTTACGTTTGACTGATTGTCAGAATGGAGCAAATGCTTCCCTTTTTTTAGGTAGACGATATACGAGGAAGACAACCTGACGACCCTAAGCACATGTGCCTAATATGTGCCTTCGTATATTCTTTTTTCATTTTCTTTTCTTTTATATGTTGGATCAAATTTACAAATAACCTTTTTTAAAAAAACTGAAAGTTACAAAATTCCCTTGGAGAACACCCATCTCATGGACTTGTACATATATCATTTATTTTCTAGTGATACTTACCTTATGAGTCATGTCATTCCATATATTCCTTGTTTTTGTTGATACTGCATGGTGTGTGGTAGTGAAGAGCTTTATGCAGAGTTCCCATTGGAGACAATGTAGGGGAATTGGTGAAAGGCATGAGTAAATTTACTCTTACTAAAGAAATGGAGGAAGATATTGATATAAGTGATGAAGATCGGTTGGAAGTTGTTGAGGCATGCTCTCATAGTCTGGTTGGCAAATTCTTGATGGATAGAGCCATAAACTAGAATGCTCTTAAGAATGCTTTTCGTTTCATATGGGATTGGAGGGGCACTAAAAATTGATGAGGTTGAAACTAATCTATTCCATTTTAAATTCAACTATGAGGCAGAGGTTCAAAGAATCCTTGCAAATGGGCATTGGAGCTTTGATGACTTCTTGCTAATGATTCCAAGGTAGGAGAGGGGAATGTCCACCAAGAATATTGACTTCTTCCCCATTTGGGATACAAACATGGGATATTCCCTTTAATATGATCTCTTTGGATGTGGAAAAAAGGGCAAGGAAGAGGATTTGGACTTTTCTAGAGATGGATCGAAGGGAGCAAGTCTAAGACCATATAAATGCTTTATGAGGATTAGAGTTGAAGTGCTTTTGCATGATCTTATTAAAAGAGGTGGTTTCTACTAACGTTGGATGGAAAAAGAGTGAAAATTTTTAAGAATGAAAAGCTTCCCATGTTTTGCCACTATTTCATAATCATTAGTCATGTTTAGAAGGAGTGCAATCTAAAGTTCACCCATGAAGAAAAGAGAATTTCAAAGAACCCAAAGTATGGCAATTGGCTCTGAGCGAAAGGCGGTTTTGAAGCGCTGGTAAAAGGGGATGACAATCTTCTTTCCAAGGGCAAGGGGATTCAAATAATGGTGGCATTGAAGGAAGGGATTGAAATTCAATTGGTGGATGTCAAGGGTTTGCAGTAGGGAGGAAGGTGTCTAGCATTTAGTAAGTCTAGCCAATAGAAAGTTTCACCACAAAAGGAAAGACGACATTAGTTGAGGAAAGTTTGGGTATAGGCAGTGAGGGCATTCAAAGTGTAATGAGAATGTGTTATTTATGGAGATGGAAAATAAACAAAAATTGGGAGGTAGTCTTCAAGAATTAGGATTGGGGTGTGTCTAGTTTAGTTGTTACAACACATGTGTACCAAGTTGGAAAAGCCTAGAGAAGTAATTGGTGGCAGTAGACGCTATATGAGTTTGAAAGATCCATTAAAGAGATTCAAATTAGAGGCAATGTAGACCTAAAGTGAGGAAGTGGTAGCTAAAAGTTGGGGGGAATGGTTGGGGAAGGCAATATGGGAACTATGTGTAGGAAAACTCAAAATTGTAGAAGTGAACTTGAGTAAAGGAACCAAGATATGTTTGATATGGTTAGAAATTAAACAAATAAAAAACCTTAAGTTTAGGCTGTTGAGTCTTAAAAGGAGAGGAACAAATAAGAATTGGGAGGAGTTTGAATTGGCTTGAATTAGAAGATGATAAGGAAGAAACTCATGTGGTAGCAAAGAATAAAGGTTAGATGACTTAAAAAAAGGGATCAAAACACAAAGTTTTTCCATGATAGTGGCAGGCAAAGAAGAAGGAAGAATAGAATTTATGGGATTGAAGATAACACAAGGTGTTGGATTGTTAATCCTGAGGAGTTTGGTCAAATTGTGATTGATGATTATATTTGGAAGGAGGGATTATACCTCCTCTATGGTGGGGGGTTTTATTAGGGGCTTTGAATGGTGCACTAGGTGGCTAATGAGGATATGAATAGGAGGTTGATGACTGAATTTTTTGAAGAGGAGGGCCATTGAACTTTTTTTCAAATGGGGTGTTAAAGGTCTTGGGATTGAATGATATGCCAATGTTGTTTTATCGAAAATACAATAGTGTAGTGAATCTTGATTTTGCTGTTGTTTTGAAGTGTATGAGAGAGGGAAATAGACCTCGATATATGAACATGACAAATATTAATCTCATCCCAAATAGTAACATCCCATAAAGATTACACAACTTCGACCAATAAATTTGTGCCATATGATTCATAAACTCATATATAAGGTTATTGCTAATAGATTAAATGTGATTTTCCTGTCAGAACATATACGATGTGTATTTAGGTTTTATAAAGTTTGACTAGACTAGTGATGTGTTAAGTCAGATTTGAAATTGAATAACTTAGAAAATTGGATCAGATATGTTTTGAAGATTTAAGTTAGAAGACTTATTCATTGTAGTGATTGAAGTTTGAAGAGAAAGAGGTAAATATCATGCACACAATGTCACAAACAGTTAAATTTTTAGAGAAAATACCTTATGTGATTGTTATAAAAAATGGACAAAAAAGACAAAAATAACAAATGAGATCATAAGAAGTTGATTGTCCTTGAATATTGATCAATCGGTCTTGAATAGATTTTGACATTTTTTTCAGAACATTGAACGGTTGATCGTCAAGTAGAAAAAATGATCAAATTTAGTTTCATTAGGTGAAGAATATTGGACTATTATTGATCACATTGTCAAAACGATTGATCGGTTTGCTAGGATTTGAGAATAGTATAGGGAAATATTGATCCCATATTAGCATATTTACTTGAAATAGTTCATTCTGAGAAAAAAAAATTCCTATTGAAAGACAGTGACCTAAACCAACTTATATCACTATGTAAGGACCTAAAGAAGATGAAATTGGAGAGGTAGAAGGTTATATTGAGAGGAAAAATTGAAAGCAATTGTGCTAAATCCTTTTACCACCTTTGAGCAAATTTGAGAGAAAAGAAAAGAAAGGCGAGATTTTGATTTATAGACTTTATGAATTGAATTGAGTTTTTTTGAGAGGCACAAACACATCACACACAAGTTGATTAGAGGAGCAAGTCATGATGGACATTGATTAAAGCTATGAAGGAGTTCAAGGGATTGTGCTAGAGAAAAGAGAAGACAATAAGGAGCTCAAGTTTGTAATCATCAAGATAGATTTTGACGGTCAACTCAAGTAGAGATGGATTTTTGGGGTTTGGAGGTTGGCAACAAAATTAAATCTTTATGTAGATCTTGTTTTCTAGGGCATTGATTAAGCCCGTGGACATGCTATGTAGTTTACCTTATTGGATTTCCACATTAAAAATCTCGTGTGTGATTTTTGGTGTGATTGTTTAACATAATTTTCTACATTAGCTACATATAAATTCCTGCGCAAAGAGGCCATAACTTGTATCTCTCTACCTTCTTTGGTTTTGATCTAGAGATATTATGGTTGTGACACCTTGCAATTTTTACAATAAAAATATAAGCCTTTATTTATTTTAGAAAGTTTCTATTTCACCAACAAGCTATTGACATCTCAATACGTCATTGGTGAAAAATGTATTTTTGTGTTGGTAGGTATCAACGCGTCGATGAAGACAAGTTGGTTTGACGGTTTTGGACTTTGGAAATTGTTACCACCATATTTAAGCAAGAGAAACTCAGGATTTTGGAGAGAGAGAGAAGTCTTTGAGGAGTCTTGGTGCAAGTGGAAATCCGGGAGGGAGCAGTGCATGGAGAACTCGCATAGGGAAAGGAGAAAACTTGCTTAGATTCATGTCAAACTACAATCTTTGCTTTGAATTAGTCAAAGAGGTTTTTTGAAGTATGATTTTCTTCACGTTCTTGATGTGATTGTATGTATACATGTGATTTTACTAATTATGCTATGTATGGATGTGCTACAATGGTAATTTCAAATTAGTATGTTTTTATAGTCCATTTTGTGGAATAAGTACTTTAGAACTTTAAATTGAAAAGAGTTTTACTAGAAAAAGGGTTTAGAGAACTAGAGGAACCTCTATTCATTTTCTTCTTGAAAATCGACAAGGTCATTGACACGTCGATGACGATGTCAGTGAAATAAATAAGATGAACAGTAGCCATGCACGCATGCATGCAAAATCTTGCATGTTTACTAGACATCGCTAGTGTGGCTAACACATTAGCGTAGTGTTAATGAGGTGGGCTCTCTCAGTCAACCCATTGTCAGTAGAAACTTGACATGTCGGTGGGACGTCGATGGCCATCGATGCCTAGCTAGCACGTCAGTGAGGTAACTGATGGTGCCTCGAAATAAGATATTTTGGTTATGATTTACACAATGATTATGCTATTCAGTAATTATGTAATAGCATATTTTTTGGGGGATTTGTACGCATGAATGAATGTTGATTATGCATGTATTAAGTAAGGATGAGTAAACCCTAAAGCATGTATGTGAAACCTTGTGATGGATGGTCGCCCAAACTGATGCATTTGACATGTAAGGACAAATGATCCTAGTGTCCAATTGGATCCTCAAGTGAGTCATTTAGTCACATAGAATGGAAGGGTGTAGTATGAAATAAGATCATGGTCTTCTCCCTCTCCTAAAATGAGAGTTGTATGTAGAGCCTCTCCCCTAACCTAAGAGTTTGGTTTGAATGGACCAGTACATTAAAAGATAACTAATCCAGTGGAATGAAATGTAGAAATTTTCAATGACCATAGTAGTAAGGAGAGCCCTAGTGGACTTTTGCTTCCTAGTGTGGACAGGCAGGGTAGGCTTCAGGTAGAGACTGAAGATGTGTTTATGATATTCTAGTTTCTAGTAGAGTCGTAAACTCCTAGATGATGCTATTGTGTTTTGTGAACCTTGAAGTTGAGTTTCTTATTTGTGAGTATGTTAGGATTCAGAAAAGTACGTACGATTTAATTTAGTACTTGTCAAATTATTTCCTTTGACAATTTCCTTCTCAATATGTATTTGTATAAATACTTATTTTTTGTTTGTTGCTCCCATTGAGTATTAATTTATGTAAATATTTATATAAATAGTATAACTACAAAAGGTTGTAAGTGAACATAGAATCAAATTACAAATCGATAATTAACTATTTTATAGCTACTATAAAAGATATTCATTAATAAAAAGAATTTTGTAAGGTCAAAACTAGAAAGTGGATGCATTTGCTCCAATAGTAATCCTCATATCTATTGATATATGCTAAAACATGCTTTTAGTAGTGCACATGAGCATTTAATGTATGTTTAATATAAGTTTTCTTAGCATCCAAAATCTTAATAAATACTTTACTCCTTGTAAAAAAACTGTAATATCCTCCTATTAGTACTCTTAACAAAATTTTGTAGAGCAATTTGCTTAGTTAGGTGATGCAAATTTGTACAACATTAGTTTTCATGTAAATGAGTGACTTAATAAAGTTATATACTTAAAGGAAAAAGTTAATATGCATTGGGTTACACACCATTGGATTGTGATTTGACGGCATGATCATGAGGCAAGCGAGTAGATTAATACCCGCCTAGCCCTTGAGTAACACAAATTATGCGACCCAAAGCATCTTATGTGTACATGGACGCATGTGTGTGCATGCTCATTTAAACGGGAGCATATTTAAAAGTAGTACGTCACAAATATATATTAAAAAATCATTATGTTATTTAAGAAAAATGCCTTCAATATAGTACTCCCTCCCTCCCAAAATAAGTGTCCCATTTGGTTATTATAAATGAACTAAAATTATCTCATTTTGAAAAAACAAATGGAACACTAGTTGAGAAAAAGAGAATATTTGTTAAAAGAAAAAAAAATAGAGGATTCATCACATTGAACTTGGTGATGCACTTTGTTAAAGGAGCGTTTAAGATAATATAAAGTGGTGGGTTCGAGTCTTGCCAAGAGCAAATACATTTTTTGAGAAGAAATCTCTATGTATCGGTGTATCGATACGATATGGCCGATATACTATGTGTGTATCAAAAATTGAGGTTGTAGCTATACCGTACTGGTATCAACTGATAAGGATACATATCAACCGATACAGACCTATATCGGTAGATATGGTTTTGATTTTTATAAAACACACAACGGATAAGTCAACAATAATATCAATAAATCAAAATCTTACATAAAGAATATCTTGGGGATGAATTTATTACTTTTCAAAACTACGATTATCAATCATTACATAATTATCTATCATCAAACCATTGCATAAATGAAGTAGGTCTTAGTCGATTACACATCGACGAACATCATATACACACAAACAATAATAAATTGGTACTCATGTGTCTACAATCATCCATAAGAATCCTAAGGTAAAGTAGAGAATAAAAGAAATCTTATATTACTAAGTGACTTGGAATAATTGTCCTCACCACACATGCCAAATCCATCGAGCAGCTTTGTCTTCTTGGGTGCCTGCATCACAAGGATGCTAAACTTACAAATATACCCAATGGGACAGCTAAACAAAAATCACATACAAATAACAATAAGGTAAATAATTCAACATAAAAAACCAACTCTATCACCATGTTATAAAACAAAGTATAAAGTGACTATGACTTCGTGGGAACACTAAGGAGTTCAACCACGCATCTCTAAAATGTGTACCACACAAGGTCACAATGACTTAGTAGCCACCTCTAGAAGTCCAACCACACCTCCTTAGAATGTCATGCCTCGAGATTTTTAAACTTAGTTTTTTATATAAATAAAATAATGGAAACAAATTTTTTAAAACTTTTTGTCAATCTTTCGACAAGTTATCTCAAAGCATGAGCCAACTATTATTTGAATATATGTCTATTAAATCAAAGTACATGAATAATCTAAGTCAAATTATACACAAGGTTTTGCCGGAGTACATGTCGAATATCTTGATATGCACAAATAAAAATAATTGACGCTCACATGCCTAAAGTTTATATCTTCAAGTAAGAAGACATTAAACTTGCTAAGTGGCTTAGCAACATTGTCCTTGTTGTATATCCAACGTACTAAAGTTACTTTAACCCTACAAGGAATTTACATTACACGGATGTTGAGTATACGAATATACCCAGTAAGATGGTTAAACAAGTACTATGTAATAATTACACTACATCATCACAAAATCATTAATTATATTTAATAGAAAACGTCATCATCATCATCATACATAAGTATAGTAGACATAACATCATCAACACCACAACACATAAGTAGAATAAGCATAACATTCACAAATGCATTTATCATGATTTCAAACATCATAATGTGACCCCCACTCAGAAATAAGTCTCCAACTTTATAAGTGTAAGCCAAAGGTTCTCTATGACATGGTAGTCGTATCTTGTAGTACCACCTTGCCTCACTAGACTATGAACTATCTAGATTTGTACTTCAAGTATTATGAAGTATGTTCGCCCCATCCACGCTATGATGTTGACGCCCATAGGGGCTCATAAACCCAAGTTGTTGAAGTTCTGACTTTCATGATCATTAAAACCTCCTATATTGTGTTGCGCGGGACTAGTCATATTTTAATATTCTAGTCCATTCAAAAAAGACTCACGGCCAAGGGAAGTTGTTCTACACAACTCTTGTTCTTAGAGAGTCGAAAGACTTTGGTCCTATTTTATACCAAACCCTTATATCTATGTGGCTAAATACTAACTTAAGGAGCCAAGGCATTGAGAGTTCCTCCGACCTTAGATGCCAAAAGACATTAGTCTTGGGGTGCAATCTAATACAAGGATATTCACACACAAAGGTACATACAATAAATCATAATTAATCACATCATCACATATAATTACAATTCATACATCAAATAACATGTTATTACTTATCATAATAATTGCATAACATTCATAGCAATTTCTACTAAAAATACCCAAAACCGACTTGTTGTCGGTGGACTCATCAACATGTCGACCAAGTCACTAATAACCATTATTAACTCATTGATGCGTCAAACCCTTGCTAATAGTGGGATGGCAAGGACAAGCATCCTCATCGATTTCTCACTAACATGTCAACCTCATTGCTGGTGACCCATTAGTGACTTAACAACTTGTCAATGCATATCAATAGCAATATTGTCATCTCCTCTATGACATCAGTGACATTATTGACGTGTTGATGAACATACCTATGGTCGAGAAGAAATAACATAAACTATCCTAACTTCTCAAAATTACTCTATATCATGACATATCATAATTTTTCCCACACATAACCTTCCCATAATGACAAATAATGATTCTTATTATCAATTGATCATTAAATATTAAGAAAACATGATATCATAACATAATCATAACAAAATCTCATAAATTATCTTTTACATGTTTTTATGTTATGCAAGTAGTTAAAACATATCTCATACAATCACTTCAAAACCAAATCATAGAATCAAGGTTTACAATCCAACATAAAATCATGTTTTCTCCACATCACCATGACGTGAATTCACAATGAATCAATTTTCATGCTTTTATATCTAATGATTTCATAATTCAAATCATACATGCATATTCTATGTTAAATCACAATAACAAGGTTAGCAATCCGACCTATTTCATGACATAAAATCTTTTCTCATACACGATGTTGATTAATCCTTATAGAAATATATTTCTTCCCTTGATTTCTCTTTATTTGGAGAGCCCTTGATCTTCTCCTTCATTTGGAGAGGTTTTTCCAAAAGAAATGAAGTAAAAATACCACAAAGGTCACCTATAAGGGTAAGGGGACAAAATTCTGGTTTAAAACCATCAAACTGGGTGATTTTTTAGCGAAACCGCAAACTGCTGTAACCATCGGCATGCATCGGCACGTCTATGGACCCACCTATAGTAACTTCTGACTACACCAAGTCCCAAATTCAAATGGTCAAAACTTCCTCGTGCAAACTCCAATTATAGCATTCTTGGTGGCATTACGAATATATTTTTGTCTATTTCTAATCCCAAAATTTTAGAGCAAAACTCATCCTATGGAAAAAGTTATAACTTTAAGAATGACTAAGGGTCAAATCAGCAGGCATAAGCAAGTCATGACAACACCTCAAGTCTAACTTCAGACAATCATAACTCCTTCATCGAAACTCTGATTTAGCTATCTATCTAGTTTTTATCTTTAAAGTTTGACACTTAAATTCAACCCATATAACAGGTTATTGTATTTAGAATAACCAAAGGTCAAATTTACTATTTTTCACATGTACTCTAACACTTCCTTGATGTTTCATCTGTCATAACTTTTTCATCCAAGCTTCTATTTGCGCACTCTTAAAAGATCTATGAAGCTCTTTATATTTGGTATTCAATACTAAAATTTTATTTCCAAAATCCATGTATAGAGGAAGTTATTATACCAAGAAGACCGAAATGTCAAACTCACTTATATCTACATGGCCAAGTATAGGAAATTTAGAAAATTTTTAGATGTTACATAAAATGTAAATTACATTACTCAACTTTAAACTTTTGCTGAAGACTCCTACCCAACTCCATCCATGTCGTGAAGCGAAGACCGACAAAGGCTCATGGACCCAAGTAGTTGGCACTCTCAACTACCACGATCATTAAGGCCTCCTTTATTGCATTTAGTTGAGTCATTCACCTTTTTAAGTTATGATTGTAAACATAACTCCCATGTTAGACGCACAGCTCTACAAATAAATTTCCCAACTTTTGGGGACCCGAAGACCCATGAGTCTCCCACATGTGGCTAAAAAGACTTTTTGGAGTCACGCAACACTAAGCCTATATGTTCTTAACTAAAAAATGTAATGGTCAAGGGACATTTACCTAATATAAGGGTCAAACATAGGATTTACTTACCTCAATATCATACATGTAATTCCATCATATATTCAATTACTCAATAGGCAAGTGAATCATGCAATTATATATCTTATGAATAACACATATAATAATAGAAACAAGATTGAAAATCATAAAAGATGCACCAAGATTAGACCCATTGACATGTCAGCTGAGGTGTCGATGACCATCAACATCCCCATTGGCGCGTTGGACCCTTGCCGATAGTGAGTGGGCTATGGGAGTCCATTTTTCTGACGTTGTCACCAACATGTTGATCTCATTGCTAATACCTAATATAACACTAACATGCTATAATTGATAGTATTGTTCATCTTCCTAACCATCGATATGTTGATGGTCATGTCAATGATTAGAAAGAAAATAAACAAAGACCAAACTGGCGCAATAAACATGTCATTCCATAAAACATGATAATCTCATCGTACAAACCATTAATTTCATAGTTTAAAACATGAATAGAGTAATTTAATCTGCATGCTTCAAAATTACCATTAATGCTCTAAATATGACATAAATCTCATAAAAACAACTATGATATGCATCACAACACATCACCAAGCATGCAAATAAGTCAAGAGCATCCATTTAAATCATCATAAGGTTACAAGGTTAGTAATCTGACATTTTCCTTCCATTAATAAAACACAAGGTCTCTACCATTCCATCCCATTTTCCTCTTTCTTCGTTATCTGACATACCCTAGGTCTCTTCCTTTGACTTGAAGTCAGTTTTTGAAAAGCTTAGGGTCGCAGAGCATCAAAGAGTGTTCATAAGGAGCAAGTTGACTGAATCTGGTGCATAACTGTGTGTGTAATTGCTTTCTCTGACTAGTTTCGAATCTCATCGGCCAAATTATTCCCATTCACCGATGTGTCTGTGGTTCTACCGATGAATTCATACGAACAACCAATGTGAATATGGACATGTCATTATTTGCCACTAGTGGATTTAATACTCCATTGACACATTTACCAATGTGTTGTTGCTTACTGATAGTATAAAAGTGATTTTATCGATATGAAGACCACTATGTTGATATCTATAGACAGTAACACAATGACATCATCGATGCACCGATCGACATGTCGGTGTTGGTGTCGATGACACCAAAGTTTATTATTTCAAAATCAATAATCCCACCATTCTAATTTTATAAATTGCCTCAAAATTTTAGGGTGTCACAGTAAGGGCCATGAGAGGGTCACATTAATCAATAATCAAGAATACTATAGTGTGATAGACTATAAAGGAGTCAATCTTTCATTGTATAGTTCTCTTAAATGTGGGATGAAATGCAAGGAGGTAGATTTGCAAAACCACATGTTTGTCATAACAAAGGATACTTGGCATTCATAGGGTCAATGCCTTTGCCTCCTTTGTAAAGAATCTTGCGCGTTTCAATCTTCAAAGGATTACAACATTGCACGACCATTTGGAGTTCTCAACAATCATGGTAGGCCAAGAATCACTGCAATTTTGGTCTATGAGCTCTCGTGAAACCTTAACCTTGTATCATGAATAGGATATGTCTAGGAAATTTAATTATGTTATGAGTCAACCTAGGGTATAAGGGAGTGTTCAGAGAATAAAAAAAATTTCTTGAATCCCTAATTGATTGTAGTCTTTTCGCCCCAATGGGGGGACATGAGGAAATTGAGTATACCTAATTGTGGTTCATGCTATGGTTTCTAGTTAAAATAATACCTAATTTTATTATTAAATTACCCACTAAGTATACATAGATATACTTAGCATCCTTGTGGTGTATGCACTTTGTAGGAATAGGAATTACGCTGAGGTGTGCATGGATAGGACAAGGAAATATTCTAGGTTACAATTGGTTTGGAGGATTTCCTTTGTGTTATGAGGCATTTAATATGGATGATTGTCGACATTTGAGTGTCAATTTACTTTATTTGTGTATTTATGATTATTATAGATGTACTTAGGTGAAAACCCTATTTGGTTTGTATGATAGATTTAGATTATTATTATGCGACTCTGACTGAGGTGAAGATCCTATTTGGTTTGTACAATAGATTTGGATGACTATTATGCGACTCTGATTTTCTATGTGTATAATAAAAAAGCAAATGCATTTGCCCCAAGATATTCTTATAGATGATTTGACAAAAGAAATTTTGTATATGATTTTTCTGTTATGATGATTTCCTAAAAAAATAGATTAAAAATTCTTAAGGAGTGATAGTTATATTCCAAGACCCTTAACTCACAAGGTGATATCTCAAGGTTAATATCATAAACCTGATGCATTAGTGTCCCAAGTTGTTGATCTAAGTTCAGGGTAGTGGAATGTTAATTTGGTGAAAGAAATTTTCTTACCAATAGATGTGGAGTTTATCTTAAAAATTATAGTTGGGAATTCAAGGCAAATTTATGAACTTGCAAGGGCACCTAATTCATAAGGCATAGGAGTGGTTATAATCTAGTTGTTGAAATGTTGCAAGAGAAGGAGGTGACAACATGCTCAGAAGGGTCAGGGATAAAGAAAATGTGGAGGCATATATGTCATATGGATTCCCCTTATAAGGTAACTTTTTTCAGTTTGAGAATGTGTAATGAAATTTTGCCGATGAAGAGTAATCTTAAAAGAGGATGTATTGTACCCAATTATTTGTGTGAACTATGTTTGAAGGAAAAGGAATCCACCTTGCATGTAGTATGCGAGTGTGAGCTAGACTAGAAAGTTCGGCAGAAATGGCCAAAAAGAGAGTGTCTTGCAGCTTTGAAGTATCAACATACTATGGACCTCTATTATGTTTTGAAAATGGGATTAGAGTCTTTGTTGAAAATCTTTGCAGTCGTAGCTTGGTTAATTTGGAGGTGGCACAACTTATTTTTCATGAAGGGCAAGGATTTGGAAGTGGTGAGATGTTGGGAAGAAGCTTTGGATTAGATTGATTCAAGGAATTGATCAAAATAGACCTTAGATTTAGTGATACACGAAATGTGATCAAGTTTTTACTATTTTTCTAAGTAGACTTGCACACATGTGAACTACCACTCAATGTGTAATTTCCCATTGAACTACCTCCTCGTTGCCTTGTCCATCTCGGCTCCACCTCATTTATCTGCTCCTCCCACAGTTTGACAAATTTCTTGTTTTAATGGAAGTTCAAGGTTTGTTTATGCAAGAGAAAGCTCATAATCATGTGAAAATAAAACCAACTTTTTTTTTAATCAGTTGAAGGTGTTTATGAGATCGTCTTTAAATATTGGAGTTTACATGGAAAAAAACAAGTTTTAAAATGGCTTTGTGGCTGATTCACAGAAAGTCCCATCGAATTGTAGGAAGGACGAAGTAGAGGATGGGGGGGGGGGGGGGGGGGCGTAGGAGGAGGCAAAGAAGGAGAAAATGAAGGTAGATAGAGTGGAGGAGGAGTAGGAGAGGAGATAGAGTAGGAAGAGGAAGAGGAGGAGGAGGAGGAGGAAGAGGTGGAGAAAGAGGTAGAGGAGGAGTAGGAGTAGGAAGCGGAGGCGATGGCAAAAGAAGCATAATAGGAGGTAGCTGAGGTGAAAGGGAAGTAGTACAATGGAAAAATAGACCTCAAATGGAAGAGGGAGATGGGTAATTAAGTCATTTCTTTCCACATATTTGGGAGTTCATATGTGCGCAAGTTTATTTTGGGAAATAGTGAAGACTTGCATATATTTTGTATAATTTACTAAACCTGATACCTGTTTTGGTCAATTTTACTATTGATTTCTATAGAAAAATGCAAGAAGAAAGACCCTGCAAAACTAGTTCCAAAGTCAAGACTATTCTGGGCAGCACCTGTTAAAGGTCCTTATAAGCTTAATTTTGATGGAGATGTTGTATAACAACAACAAAAATGAGGCTGGGGACGTTGTTGTAAGGGATTTTCAAAGAGAAAGTTATAGTTTCTGTATGTGAATTTTTGTATGATATTATGCTCATGAGGTGGAAATGTTTGCGGGAAAGAATGCCCTCTCTTTTTAAAGATCTTGACTTGTTAGACGTGATTATTGAAGGAGAGATTGATGGTTATCCATCATCTTCATCGGGTTTTAGAAAGGCAATTCTGGGCCGGATTGTGGTCTATTAGTATCTCTTCTTTAGATAAATGTGATTTTGACTATGTTTTCTATAGGCTAACGACGCAGCCCATTCTCTAGGCGTCTCATGCTCTATCTTATCATGTCTCTACAATGATAAGTTTTTTAATATTTTCTTATTTTTATATTAATAATTATATTTAAAAAATAATAAATTTTATTATATGGTAAAACTCACATCTAAGAGAAGGGAAGATGAACTTATGATACTCATTTTTAAGTACCTAACTACTTAAATTGAAAAAATAAAGTTATTAATATGAAATAAACTTTTTTTGTTAAATAAAACTATTAATTTAGGATAGATGAAGTAATATTTAGAAAGAAGGTTGCCCAAGGTTTATGAATAGCTTCTTTGACACTCATGTAAAAAAAAAATTCCCTGTTATTTATTTAAAATATATATGTAGACAAAAATACCCTTAAGTATTATCAAATTTTTGATTGCATGCCCTAATTCAGGTTTCAAACCTTATCTTCCTACATTGCTTTGTCGCCTCCCACAGCCATGATGAGGGAGGGCAGTAACACTTTTTCTAAAAAGATATTTTTTTCCATAAGCTTAATATACTAAACATGGGAGGGAAGGCTAAATATTAAAGGTAAATAAATAACTTTTAATATGGGAGAAAAGCTCACATGCTTGCGAGCTGTTAGATTGAGATATAATGGTTCACATTAATAAAAGAGGCATCAAGGTAAATAAACCCACTTGCTCAGGGTAATATACATAATCGGATTGAAATTTGATGGCTCACAATACTTAGGCTCACGGTGGTGCACGTGAGCCGAGGCTCACGCTAGAGCATGTGAGTCGAGGCTCATGCTGGACCACGTGAGCCGAGGCTCATGCTGGACCACGTGAGCCGAGGCTCATGCTGGACCACATGAGCTCAGGCTCATGATAATTAACAAATTTATATGAGAATAAAGTTAATTTGCATAATTGGATTACGAAATAGAGACGTATGTAGCCGTGTTTAGTAGATTTTTTGTTCACCAAGTTTTGGACGCAACCATGGGCAAAGGGCCCAAGCCAATCATTTGTATGGGTCTAGTTAAAATTTAAATGTACTTTATATTCTTACATAAATTATATTTTTTTTGTTTCTCTATAACTGCCCTTGAACATTATTTTGTTATACTTGAATTCTCTATGATTTAAATATAAGGAGGAGGTTAATGCTAACATGAGCCCAGGCTTTGAGGGAAGCATTTTTAATGCCCCATTCTGAGTATGTGCCCTTTTATCCATGAGATCTCAAATATCAAGGGCTCATATGTGTTCCTTATGTTCGGCTCATTGTCAAAGGAGAACATTAAAAACTCTTCCAACTTAGAGAGTTGTCAGATTTCAATCCAACGGCTCAATCTGATGGCCTACAAAGTCCAAACTCATGTTGACGTGCGTGCGCCCAAGCTCATATAAAGATAACTCTAAATACAAACGTGCTAATGTTACATTTGAGTTCTTTATTTTTATTAATTACTAAATACTATACTAATACAACTAAAAAAGATTTATATATATATATATATATAGATATATATATATATATATAGATATATATATATATATATATATATATAAGTATACATTATTATTATATACTAAATTAGTTAATACAAAGATCCCCACTTCACTTGACACATTTGGTTGCCTCACTCATTTTCTCCATCCACGTCAATTCTCATCCAATCGCTTAGAAGGCATCGTCCATGATTAAAATACCAATAAATTATTATTAGTTTGTCAACTATTTTGTTAGTGATAGTGATATTCACACACCAAAAACTCATACCGCAATTTTGCGATTGGGCTTTAATTAGACAAAACATGTGGACCACACATAAAGTTAGGCCCACATATTTTGTCTAATTAAAACCCAAGTATGATTTTTTTATGGAAATATTATTTTTCTTTTGGTTAAAGACCAGGCTCATTTGTACAAAGGTGCTAACAAGCCGAGTCTAAGTTGAGTTATAGGTTGATTCGACTTGAGCTTGAAATTTTAGTTACGAATTTGAGCCAAATTGAGTCGATTTGTTTTAGCTTACAAGCTGGCTTAATTTTGTAATTGATATTTATAATATTTTTATATAATATATTATTTTAGTAAAGAGATGCAAGTATTGTGACTTCTAATACATTAATCCAACTTATACCTTAATAGATTAAAAACTAAATAAACTAATATTAATTTATTTTAATTTTTTTTATCGGTAAAAAGATATGGGGGGGAAATCCCCCTTTCATTAAAGTACCATGGGTATTACATCAAGGAAAAGAAAAATTACAATCTCCATCTCAAGGATAAGAAATGCATCGCTTGCACAATTTTGACAGTAATGGAATTTGAAGATACATAAAGACAGATTTCTTGCTCAACTTTCTTAAAAAGATCCATATTATGAGTGTACTTGTCTGAAAAAATTGTTTCATTTCTCTCTCTCCAAATGAAGTAAATAGCTGCATTGAGGAAAAGTTTGAGAATCAAACGTAGATGCTTATTTTCCCGATCGATGGCTCAACATTGAGTTACAAAGAGGAAATGATCATTAGAAATCCAAGGCACCCTTAATAGATTGACAATAGCCTTCAAGATCCATTTTGAATATGAACATTGGAAAAGAAGATGAGCAGTAGATTCAGAATCATTCTTACATAACACACAACGATTAACCAACAAAACTGCTCTTTGTTGAATTTTATCTAATGTGCATAGTCCACCATGCATCATGATCCAACCAATGAAAGAGTGTCTAGGTATATGATGTTTATACCAAACAAGACTACACCAATTAATTCTGGACAAGTGAGTTCTCACCACATTATAGACTAAGGTACAAGAGAATTTACCCTAAGTTGACGGCCCCCAAGATATATAATCATCACCAAAAGAAAATGAGGTTTAGCCATATTGATTGATTGTTGGAATAAAATTTCTCTAGGAGAATCACCAAAAGAAAATCTCCACTGATCATGAATTAACCAATCTGACACCTTTTCTTGAAGATCACTAGAGCATTGCCCTTGAATTCTTCTTCCAAACTTTTATAGAAGCGTATAATTTCCAACCCATAGATCAATCCAAAATTTTATTTTCCGAACATCCATAATGTTATATCTCACATATTTCATAAACAAAGGTCAGATAGACATAATTTGTTTCCAAGCATATGAGTCAGAACCACAAACTTGATAAACCCAAATAGATGAATTTTGAAGATAATAGGAATGAATCCAACAAACCCAAAGAGAATTCTCATGTAATTAATTTCCACATCAATCTACAAAGACCAATAAAACACCAATTTTGGATAGATCACAAACTCAACCCTCCTTTAGATTTTGGTGTACAAATTTATTCCAAGATAAAGGTGTAAAACCTCTTCGATCATCCGTTCTAGACCATAAGAATTCAGCCATAATGGATTCAATTCTACTCAAAACTGTCTTGAGTAGAACATAATGCAATGACCAATACACTTGCATGCTAGAGATGATAGACTTTAATAATTCAATTCTACCTACATATGAAAGGAGAATTTTCTTCCAACCAGCCAAAGTCTTCTGAATTCTGGTAATTAGAGGGGCGCACATAGACTTTTTAATAGATCCAGAGAAAAGAGGTAGACCAAGATATTTCACAAGCAACACTCCTTGAAATCTCGTAATATTTTGAATAAGAGATTTATTCCTCTGAGAAATAAACATGACTCTTAAGAGAATTAGCAACCAACCCAATACAAGCTGAGAAGGAAGAGACGACCTCACAAATGGCCTCTGCTGAATGACAACTATCCTTAGAGAAAATAAGCATATCATCTGCAAACAATAGATGAGAAACTAGAATAGCACTACCTCTCTAAGGGGGCACAAAAAGACCTTCTTCCTTATATTTATTTGTGATGTTTGAGAAGGCTTGCCTAGTAAGAACAAAGAGGAAGGGAGAGAGGGGACATCCCTGCTTCAAACCACATTTGCTTTTAAAAAACCCAAAATTACTTCCAATAAGTAACACACTAAAGTTAGTTGTAGTAATGCATTCTTGGACCCAAGAAATCCATATGGGAGGATAACCAATGTCCATTAGAGCCTTGAGAATGAAGTCCCACCTCACTTTGTCATATATTTTTTTCAAATCAACTTTGATACAAAACTCTCTATTAGCTCTTTTATTGTGATAATTGTGAACTAACTCATGGCCAAGTAGTATATTTTCAGTAATGTGTCTACCTTTCAAGAAAGCAACCTAATTTGGACCCACAATGGTATATATTACATTAGAAAATCTGTTCTCCATGATTTTAGTAATCACCTTGTACAAAAAGTTACACAGAGCGATTGGCCGAAACTTATCATAAGAACTTGCATGATCCTCCTTAGCAACAAGACGAATGAATATAGAATTTAAGGCCCTAAGCATTTTCCCATGACCATAAAAGTACTTCACTGCATTTAAAAAATCTAAACCCAGAATGTCCCATCAATGCACAAAAAATTCCTTACCAAATCCATCTGGCCTTGGAACTTTGTTCGGAGGACAAGAATGAACAACATAAGTGATCTCCTCATCAAGAATGGGTGCAATGAGACTATCACGTTGAACATCCGTAAGACATCACCTAATATAGGAAGATTGAATAGTGTTGCTAGTTTCTGGAGAAAGGATTTTCTCAAAGTATGCAGCAGCTTCTTTCCCAATTAAATTTGGTTCTGAAATAAGCACACCATCTGAATCAATAATAGAAGCAATATTATTAGAAGCTCTATTTCTAAAATCAACCAAATGAAAGAACTTTGTGCATCTATCCCCCTCAATAAGCCAGCTGATTCTAGATTTTGGGTGATAAAAACATTCTTCTCTAATATGTTCTTTATTGTAAAGTGCTTGAGCCCTCGACTCCTCCAATACCAATGTATCATTCATCAGATCTATTCGAAGAGCAGTTTGAACCATTCTAAGTTTTTCTTTGGCTTCCTCCACACAGGATTTAAAATTCCCAAATCTATTTTTATTCCACTCCTTGAGAGCATATTTGACTTTTTTCAATTCTTGAGAGAGAATATAAAGCAGGGTGCCACTAACATTCTCATTCCAAGCTTTTGCAACAATATCATGAAACCCATCTGCATTAATCCAAAAACAATAAAATCTGAAAGGACATTTACCTAAGACACCTTGAATTCTTATATCAACAAGGAGCGACATATGATATGAGACATCGATAAGAGACATCTAATTGAAACTAAAGGACATTTCACAACCCAATCTAGACCACAAAACGCCCTATCCTGTTTAGCTAGAATTCTCCTAGCATTAGTTCTTTTGTTACTCCATGTATAATTTGTGTCAAAATTTAATTGAAGAAGACCTACTAAGTGCACATAATTATTAACTTCAAGAAGATATGAATTTAATACTGCAACACTTTCAAGCTTCTCATTCTTATCAAAGATAGAATTAAAATCACCAATCAATAGCTAAGGATCCGAAATGCCACTTGAGAGATTAATAATATCCCTCCAAAAATATTTCCACTCATAAATGCAGTTGCTAGCATAGATAATTGTCCCAAATTAATGAAATCCATCTTGAATCCTTGTAATATGACAATGATCCCCTTCTTGCAATTTAAGAAGTGAAAGCATGACAGGATTCCAACCCACCCATATTCTTCCTCCTCTAATACAACCATAATTATCAACAAATTCCCAATTTTTATTAATAGAGAACTGAATTTCTTAGCCTTAATAATATGCACTCTAGTCTCATTGAAACTAAAAATACCATAAGAGAATTCTCTAATATTCTTCTTGACGGAAGCCACCTTATTTGTATTATTTAATCCTCTTGTATTCCAAGATAATATAGACATCACCTTATTTGGGATTGCCCACGTCTATGGGCTAACTTAAGGCTCCGCTGTGGTGCAAGAATAATCCTTTGATCCATTTCTTCCTTTTTATTTTTCTAACGTTTTGAGTTTTTGGAGATTACTGGTGTGAACCCATTAGGATTAACAAAAAGGGAACTCTTTGAAGCCAAACCATCTTGGATGACTGGAGGCAAAGCTGAGCTTCTAGGAGAGACATGATAAAGGGAGGAAGTCCCTTCATAATTATGAGAATTATAGTTTGACACTTTAGAAGTAGAAAGATCAATTATAATAACAATACATGTTGGATCGTTATAAACTAAAGATTATTTGTCCTCAGGCTGAACAAAATTTGGCAAGGAGAATAAGAGTCTAGAGGATTCATCTCACCCTAAAAGTTCATAGGAGATTGTTCATCTTGGGAAGCATGCTCTTTCTGGTTTGGAACTAGTTGTAAATCCTGGCATGATCTTACTTCCTACACCAAAGGCTCACGAGCAACCCATTCCTGTCTAGTTGAGCATAATTTAGTTGTACGATCACAACACCTACACCGGTTACAAACTGAAGGTTTCCATTCATAAAAAACTTCTTGAGGAAAACTAGTTCCATTTTTCCTTTTAATATACATCTGATCACGCAATATACATTCATAATCAATCTCCACACATACTCTGGGAAAGGCTAACTACTTCCACTAATGAGTCAGAAGATCAATGTATAGAGGAGTCCCAATAGAACTTGCTAATTTCCCTAATGTTTCCTTACCCAAATATTGTAGAGGCAAATTTCGGAATCAAATTCAAATAGGAATTGATGACAATAATTCATGAACTGGTTTAATATCAGTACTCCACCTTTTGAGAATTAGGGGACGCCTAGAAATAGCCCAGAGAGAGCCAAGTACTTTCAAAAGATCTTATTCACATGAAAACTGGAAGAGAAAGAAGTCATTGGAGAGCGATGTGATTTCCACCTCTCTCTAGCTTCCAAATACAATCAACAACCATCTTCAATCCTTTATAGAATGGACGCTTACCCATAAGATAACCAATGAGTGTATGCTTCCAACGTTAACCTTCCAATTCAATGGGTTCGTCTTTAATGCCCACTTCAATAGAATTCTTACTTTCAGGGAAGTGCGGCAAGGCATAGTCCTCTCTTGACAAGTGCTCAAAGAAAAGAGATTTCCAAGATGGAGGGGGAATAAGGGGAGAAGAGAAGGAAGAACCACCATGATCCATGAGGTTGTGCACATTGTCACCAAATATTCTTTTGTCATCCAAAAAGATGGCAAGAGGGAAAACCCCAGAGCCAGATTACACTAGCGGATGATAGCAGAAATCCTCATGTCTCCCAAATCACCCATGCTGCAATTCAACCTTCAAAATTTTACTAGAACACAAATCCTGACTTTTGTCGTCCAAATCGACCAGACGAACAAAAAGCCCAAAGCCAAGTTATACCAGCAGATGGCAACAAAAATCCTCACGACTCCAAATCACCCATGTCACAACCAGAACACAAATCCTAACAAACATGGAAGGAGGGCTTCAAGGAAAGATGGCATGAGGAGGTGAAAAGCCAGAGAAGAGAACCAGGTTGCCACTCGTAGCCAGGGAAGGACGTCGACAACGACTAAAAACTAGTTTCTCACGTCTCCCAAATCGCCCACTCCGCAATTCTCGCTCCCATCTATTTTAAAAGTTTTCTTAATCAAAAAATAATTTATTTTAATTTTAAGCTCACACTATTAACACCAGATAGAAAGATATTATATGGATGTTTTAATTAGCTTGAATTTATAGAAATAAAAAAGTAAAAAATAATGTACACTATAATAGGAGTTAAAATATGAAAGATACAAAATTTATATAAAAATATTATGAGTACAAATTTTTCTTGAACTTTGAATTGAGTTGAATAAACATATTATAATTGAAGCCTGACTTAACTAATTTTAAATTTTGAGTACAAACTCGAGTCGAGCCGAACGCTAATCGAGTCGAGGTTACGTGGTTGCTTTAGCACAATTAATCTGTACGTCGCCGGTGGTGTACACAAAAATACATGAGTCAACGTCTACAGATTCAGTAGACTTCAGCAGTTGAGACGCAGTTATCCTTCGTTGTTGCCGCGCCATGTCTACCTCACTTTCCTACTTGCAGAACATCCTCACTCCCAAAAGTCGCATTTTTCAGCTCCTAAACACCCTCCACCGAGAGAGGAGAATCTAACCCATCTTTCATTTTGGGTTTTCATGCAAATCCCTTTTGCTTTTTCGTATCAGATGCTGCTGTAATGGTGATGGACTTTTCCTTCTTCTCCTGCTTCATTAGAGGAGAAAAAGGGGACAGCTTCTCGTTTGCACACCTCAAGGCTGAAATGATCTGTTAGTAGCAGGGGGAGCCGAATCCTTGCCCGACCTTTGCTTTTGCCTGAGTCTTATTGGGTAAGGATTTGCAATCTACTCCGGTTCGTTACTTTACAGCATTGCCTCTTACATAATGGATGATTTGGAGCTCATGTTTGTCTATGATGGTGGGTTTTAGGGCTGTTCACTCGTTTTAGATAGGAAAATATACGTAATGGGTATCAAGGGTATTCTTTTGATGGTGTCCGTGCTTTGGATCTTCGTGTTGAGCATCTGTGCTGCTCAAACAGAGGTGTGCCATGTCTCCTATGTTCAGTACTTGTAACTAGGTAATCTGGATATTTTTGCTTGTCCATTCTTAGTTATATGTGAATTGTTTTGCAAGTAGATTGGAAATGGAAGGCGGGCTGCTGGCTTAGATCCCACGAACTCCACGGCTTTGAACGATCAAAATGGATCTGACCCAAATTCGTCCAGATACAAGTCACGTTTGGGATCTGGCACAGATGGGCATGAGAAGGCTGTTTTGGGAAACATCACAAATGCAACAGAAGATCGTATTAAGGATGGTTCAAGTGGTGAAACACGTGATATAGGAGATAATGACCGGGGAGGCCTGAACAAGAGTTTGTATTCTAAAGAGATGCCTAGTGCCGGGAGTAAGAAAGAGGATTTGGGTGTTCTAAAACCAAGAAAGGAGAACTCAGGGGCTGATGAATGCGATGCATCTCATAGTTGTGTGGATGAGAAGAACAAGTTGATTGCCTGTTTAAGAATTCCGGGAAATGGTATGTGGTTCAGATTCTATTTATTGTGTGAACTTGAACATTTTCACCCATGAACTGTAGTTCACTATTCCTTGTCCTCATATGTTAATTGATTTCTTCAAATTGACCTTTTTGCGTAGCTTGACCATCAAATAACACATTGGGTGAGAACTGGAAATAGAAAATTATATAATATGAGTCCTGCAAGATATTTATTCTTTACAATAGATAGTTTGGAGACTGCTTATTGTGAATGCATGGACAAAAACATGTGGTTAAAGCATTTTATTGGCCACATGTTCTAGTGGAAGTTGAAAAATTGACAAGTTTCTTCCTTAAATTACCTGAAAAATGGCAAATCCATATTTTTATCTTTTATACACCAGCTTAGTGAAAACCTTGTCTTTCAAATGAAAACTGACTCAATCGACCAAAACTAAAAGGAGGCATCAAAACAATCTCTATTATTGCCACAATTTTTGATGTAATTTGCTATGTTGGTGATATCTGAATGCTTGAACCACCACTAGAGATAATGTGTTCCAGCCATAGAAGCTTTTCTTCTATGTTAAGCGTTTTGATGCATCTAATCCATAGATTGCGATCTTGCGAGCTGGTCTTGGTGGCTTCACAGAGACTCGAGACAGGGAAAAAATGCTTTCCCCCTATTTGGGCGAGATCTCACCATCCCCCCTCCAATAAAAGGTTTTTTTTGGCTGAACACTGCAACTGCTGCTGTTCAGCTGCTTTTCAAACAGTTCCAACTTCTTTTTCAGCAGTTCCAGCTGCATTATAGCAGTTCCAGCTGCTTTTGGAGTAACTACATAATTGCTGCATGCAGCTAGACTGCTGCTGCTACTGCAACATTAATATCCTGATTATGGAGCTGATAATGCTGCTGCTGCATGCAGCATGTTAATGTTGCAGCTACATGCACAAATGCACTCATTAATGCAGCTGCTTTCATTTCTTCTTCTTAATGCAGTTTCTTTACATTATGTTTCTTTACATTATTTATGTTATTTTTATAGACAAATATTGTCATATGAGGCGTACAAAGTAAATAAACTTATTGTTTGAGATTAGTATACAAATACTGTCATCGAATCTTATAATTGTTTGAGATTAGTATTAGTGTTTGTAGATGTTAATATGTACTTTGTTGTCAAATATATATGTGGAAAACCTTATTTAGGATCACGGAATAGGCAACATAGCTTGCTCGCTTGAGAGTTACCTCTTGATTCAAACCTTTTCCTCTTAAAACTTAAAAGTTGTCTGGTATTTAATACCTCAACAATTTTGCTAACTCTTATATCTCGAAGAGTATCACGACGCTTTACATGAGACTCCTATAACATTCACCACATTGCTTACAAGATTAAAAAGTAAAAACTATTTGAATATAATTTTTTGGCAAACAACTAATGTCAATTGAAGTTGGTGAGAAAAACAATGGATATAAAATGCAAATTGATTATCCTTCATAATCAATGTTTTGAGGCCATTAAACTCACCCCGCATATTACTAGCCCCATCATTACCTTGACCACGCAATCTCACTAGGCTCAATCCATGTTTAGAAGAAGGTGCTTCTGTTGCTGCTTTTAATGATATTGCAAAAGTCTGTGAAACAATATAAAGCAGTGTGAACTGGGTTGAAAACAATATAAAGCAGTTTCAAACATTTTAAAAACAATGTGAATCAGGTAAAAATTAATATAAACTGGGTTCAGATCATTCTGAACTGCGTTAGAACCTTTAAACTGATACTAAATAAATTGAACCAACCCAATATAGTTTATAGGAACCAAACCGACAAAAATACTCTTGAATTGGGCAGAAAATATTCAACCTGTTTAAGAGAGTTGAAGTGAACCATGAGTAATTAAAAAAAAATCTATTATATCCTCAACCCATTATCTTTGTTCTTAAAAAACAAACATAACAAAATATTTCTGTTTATGGGGTCCCATAGGCCCATGGTGTTTACTGGGAGCCTGTTCAAAATATTTAATTAAAAAATGTTCAAAATATCCTGCTTTAGTTTTTCCCACCTAAGGGGGGCTCGTTAGCACTCAGCAGGGCGCCGCTCCCATCTATCATCCCTTGCTTTAGAAGTGCAAGTTTAATTTTCCTGTTCCTGTAGTTGACTTCGATAGCTTTCTATAAAGAATGCCTACAATTTTACTTTTGCCAATGTTGTTTATGACAATCCCTGTAAATTATGCCAGTTTTGCTTTCCCCAATGTTGACTTTAAAAATCCCTTAAAAATTTTCTTTGCAGTTTTACTTTTCATGGAGGGTTGCAATATATAAGGAAATATCGCCAATATTGGCGAATATATTAGCAATGTGGTGTAAATTACACATTGCATCATATCGGATATCGGTATTGTTATAGACACCAATATGTTGCCAATATATGAACAATATGCCATTCCATGCATATGGTTAAAGATTACCTATTTGTATTGGACTTAATAAAATTGGTACTTTGTTGATTATATGCACTGAGATTGGTTTTCTTGCCTTATGATTCTTGGGGGGTTGTCTCATTATCAAAAATCGAACCAACAAATTTTTTTATTAAGTCTTTGATGAATATGTTGCTGAACCATCTCTCTCTCATGGTAGTGAGTATCAGATATTTCTGGTTATTTCTGTTGCAGAACCATCTCTCTCTCATGGTAGTGAGTATCAGATAGTTCTGGTTATTTCCTGCCATTACAGTGGTTTAGTATCGATTTGTGTGTAAAGGAAGTTAATATCATTGAACTAAACCACACTTTTTCTCTAACTCAGGATAGTCATTTAATTTAGTTCTAGTATACTTTACTTCTTTACAGGACCCCTTGTTTTTATAAAATTTAGGAAATTGCCTCATGTTCTCAAGTTTAAAGTTGAAACTGATATTGCTTTTTTGGATTTTAGAATCGCCAGATTTGTCACTGCTTGTGCAGAACAAAGGCACAGGGCCCCTTACAGTTGATATCAAAGGCCCTGAATATGTCCAGCTTGAGACAAGGACAATACTGCTGCACAAGGAAGAAAGCAGAAAGGTATTCACGAAATCCTATTTCTCTTTTACTGGATCATACGTCTACCAGCATTAGAAAAATTAATGCTTCTTCTAATGCCACAATCAATCTGACCTCCCCAGTCTTGACTGCCAGACACAGTAACTTGTTTTTCAGTTAATGATCCATTATTTTTACTATGTATACAACACAATGTATCTTTTTTCTGTTGGCATATGACTAAGCTCATCCCTTGACATCAAACTTGGTTGCAATTGTAGATAGAGGTTGATGATTGCTATTGCTTTGTCCCAATTATGCATGCAGGTCATGACTACAAAGAGTGACTTATTATTTCATGCGTCCCAATGTGTGCTTTTTATTTAACTTCGATATTTGATGTGCCTTAGTTTTTTACTGGATTCTCTATATGATCAGCTTAAGTCCAGTTTTTTTTGTATGTATTTTGAATTTCAATATATCTGCATTTGTTGGGATAATGATGAGTGATTAGGTAATCCAGGTGAAGGTTTCATTTGGGAACGCCAATAACGACACACTGATCATGTTGACGTCCAATAACAGCCACTGCAATCTTGATTTTAGAGATTTCATCTTGTTGCGCAATTCAGGTCAAAAGAACTTTCTCCAAGCAAAATCTGGGCTCAGTGATGCTCTGCGTGCCTGTGGACTTGTGCTTGTGGTTATTGTACCGCTGTGCGCAACTGCTTGGACTTGCATCTGGTTACGGAGAAGGCTTGGACCACAATACGAGAAGGTGGATGTGGAGCTGCCAGTCTCTGGTGGGGGGAAGCAGGAATCAGACTGGAATGTCGGCTGGGATGACGATTGGGATGACGAGGCACCCAAAACACCCTCGAAGCCCATTTCAAATTTGTCATCCAAAGGGCTGGCCACCCGAAAATTCAACAAAGATGGTGGAAAAGATAACTGAATTAATGACTCTGTTGAGAAATGCTGAAAGGGAGGAAATCAATTTGTATTTTTATGTTGGATACACATTGCCCCCTCCCCCCAAAAGGTGTCATAGGCTCGACTCAAACATGGAACCTCACCCAATTTGATTTTTTGCCACAAAGTATTGTAGGCATTAGCTACAGAACCCAAGGGATAACCATAACCACGTGGGATGGGGCTGGAGGCCGGGAAGGGAGGAAAACAATTGTTAGATCATTTTTCTTTTTAATTTTTTACTTTTTTAGGATGTTGGACAATAGGACGGTCCTCAGTCCATTAACAGAACATTAGAAATGACCTGTAAATTTTATGATAATGAGGATATCTGGTTTGGTCAGCAGCTAAGGGTGCTAATGAGCCAAGCTGAGACACGTGTTGGTTGGCTCATGCTTTAACCAACTCAAGGCTCGAGCAGAGTAATTATTTTATGTCTGTTGTAATTATTTTTAATTTTAAATGTGAATAACATAGAAATATGTATGGAAATATAAGATGCACATATTTTAGATAAAAAATGTTTACGAAATGAGGGCAAAAGTTGAGCATTGTATATCTCGAGCCGAGCCCTTTTAAGCTAGGCCAAGGTCGAACTCCATTTATCAAGCCCAAAGTTAAAGCTAGAGTCCAGCTTACTGGCAGCTTGGTTAGCACCCGTACTACCCAATGGTCAATATTACGTGTTCCTTGATATTATTAATGCCTTGGAATCTGTTTGATATAGTCTGAATGGAGTTGGATCAGCACAACCTGCCTTTTTCTGTTTTTTTTTTAATCTTTCATTTCGTGCTTTTAAATAAGTTTTAAAACTGTTAAATGTGAACAACAGACGTTTATGCTTTTTAGCGCCTTATTCGAATAAGATTCAAGTTTAACAAATGGAGCCTCGGGGGCCATATGACAACACTCATGTGCAGAAAGGAAATGGACTTTTGGGTTGATTTCCTTCGTGGAGAAAGGAGCATTTATTGCCCCTTGAAATCTTCCCCACCGAAATATTCATTTGGGGGCAAAGGTCCTCTTGGGTGTATTTCCTCACAAAGGGAATCACGGTCTTTTTTAACACAGCTCAAGATTTTGATGCCATTTGATATACATTTATGGGAAATATTCCATTTGTGTTGCTAAATAAAAACGTGGAAAGTGCATTTTGTACAATAACGGTTCAATCAAACGGGATTTGATCACAAATAGGTCAAAAGCCCATTTCCTGCAATCTCAAATGGATTGCCAACTGGGCATATCTTGTTTGGATGCACGTTTTGGTATATGATTTAATTTTTCTACAAATGACATGAATAGGTTTTGATATGGTTCATAAATGCTCCACAAATCCTCTTATATCCCATAAATGTCCCACAAATGTATCTCAAAATACAGAGCTATGTTCAAAAACCCTAAATATCATTTGCGCAGGAAATATCCTCTTAAATTCTGGCCCATAATGATAGTTCAAATATGAGTTTTATACTCCCTTTATTCAATCTTAATTGTTGTGTTTAAAAAAATAATAGTTTTTATTAAATGGTGAAACTTATATCTAAAAAAAGGGAAAATAAGCTTACAATACCCTTTTTTAAGTACTCAACTACTTAAATTTAATAAATTGGAGCTATTAGTAAGGGTGCTAACGAACCGAGTCGAATCAAGTTTTTAGGTTTTTTTGACTCAAGCTCGATCGAATAGCTTGAAGCCTAGCTCGAGCTTGGTTTAGTCAAGGAGCTCAAAACTCAATTTAAGCTTGAGCTCGAAAATCTACTATAATAGTTCGAACCTATGTTCGAATTGAGCTCGAATCCCATTTACAACCCAAGTTATTTTTCCCTACAAAAAATCATATTAATTTAAAACATCACATTAATATTACAAAAATAAAAAATATTATAACAACTATAATTTTATTTTATTAAAGTTGTAAATATCACTTCAAAATCTATAGTTAAAATAAGAGTTAATAAATTACCTACAAAAACCTTTCATTGGTCACCAAAAATTTAGCTAATGGTGTTCAAATCTCTTATATAATAATTCACCAAAAATTAAACTAGTCACCCTAGTGACATGACAATGCCAATTCATAGATTTAGTGACTACAAAAAAATTCTTCATTAGAACACTATCTGGACCTTAAGGTGTGCATTGCCTATAAATATAAAAATCTATAAGTAAGACAAGGTCCAACAAAAACAAAAAAAATACATATTATCTTAATTTCTACATAATCAAGAAGAGACCTTATATCTATTTTTTACACAGTGGGCCTAAGTAAAATAGAGGCCCAAATATCTATTTTTTATAATTTATATATATACATATGTATCAATATTTGGCAAATAATTTATATATATATATATTATTGATCTATAGAAAATAATTTTTTATAGTAGAGAAGACCTACTTATTTTTATTCTAATAAATAACTTCGATCTTTGTCTTCGTTCAGCTCTAGAGAGCTTTAAATTTGACCATACAAGGCTATTTGAGAACATCATTAGATGATTAGCAACTAGAAGAAAACAAAAAGAGTTGTATGGAGGTTGCCAAAGTAGAGGAATTGAAATGCAAATAGAATAAATGGGGCTAGGATCCCAAACCTCGCCTAGCACTGAAACAGAAGGCATTGTTCTGTAGGGTACAACTCGGGATAGTGGAGAAATAAAATAAGATGGAGCCTACCTACTTGGTTCGAACGAAGTAGATAGATTAAAGGAATAGAATCCAGGTAGTTCTTATGACACTTTGAGGAAGGTTAATTTGGATCCCTAAGAACTGGTCTTAAAAAAGTAGATGACTCAACTCCACTAGGAGATGGTAAACTATATGTGGAGCTAGAGGCAAAGGGACTTGTACTTGGCTCACTGTCAGATGGATAGGAAGTAGGTTGCTCGATTGCTTACCTCAGATATAAAATAATATACATGCGCTAGTGCATTGTTGATCATCTATATCGTTTCATATGAAACAAAAGATCATTGAAAAATAATATATTATGTGTATGACAAATATATTTTTTGATAGACATTCATGTATATGTATTAATAGAAAATTATTCATATGTGTCTAGCGCATCCCAAGTCGTCAAATCGATATCTGAAAGCTCGTATAAAATATAAGAGGGATTTGGTGGTTGTTTAATCAAAGACTAATCGCCCTAAAATGGCAAGATGACTATTGCACACTTGTTGGCAAGTACCAAGTACAAATATGACGTTTATAATATTTTTATTCATATATATAGTATTTATATGAATTTAAAATCTTTAAAATTATATGATTTATTTAATATAATTTACTCATTATATTGAAGTTAATGTTATAGAGTTAGAGCCTCCGCAAGTATGTGAAAGAGTTTTAATAGAGTTAAGATACTCAACACATTACAAATCACAAGTAAAACTTTTGGACCCATAGTTTATTCCATTTATTTTAAGGTTTATAAACATAGGGGAGGAGCCAATGGTTGATTCTATTCAATTATATTTTATAGTAGTTGTGACTCGTGATTAAAACTTTATATATATATATATATATATATATATATATATATATATATATATATATATATATATATATATATATATATATATATATACACACACACACACACACATATATATATATATACACACACACATGCACACACACATATGTGTGTGTGAGAGAGAGAGAAAGAATCAATTAGTGATCTAGTAGTTACTAAGAGAAGTACAATTATACACGCATAAGCAAAAAAGACCAATATGATTAGTTAAATTAAGAATATGCAAGTAAAATTACATATTTATATTTATTAAGATTAGAGTGATTAAGGTAGTATTTAAAATTTTAATAATATATATTATATAGATGAATAAAGGTATAATAGGAATAAATTAATTTTTTATACCTACATTCTCAATTTTATAAGTAGTAGGATTTATATTTATTTTAAATATAATAACATAATATGGATATTATATATAATATATTAAGTACTATATATTAATGTATATATATAGTATATATATATTAGTATAAAATAATATAGAATATTATGGGTATATACAAGGTGAAAGTTAAAAAATTTATATAATATAGGTATAATATATTAATATATAAGAAGTGAAATATAGCAAATCGAGTCGAGCTTCGAGTCGAACCGATCAGGTTTTGAGTCGAGCCGATTCGAGTTGGCCCATGTTCGAGATCGGCTCATTTACTTTTAAGTTCGAACCGAGCTCGAGTCGAGCTCCATTCGAGCCAAGCCAAATTCGAGTTGAACCGAGCCGAGCCTATTCAGCTCGACAAGCTAAGCTAGCTTGACTCATTAGCAGCCTTAGCTATTAGTATGAAACAAACTTTTTTTCCTAAATAGAGCTATTAAAATAGGACAGAAGGAGTATATTTCAAGTTACAATGATGACCACACTCGCAAGAAGTTAGTAATGGTTGTGGATTTTTACTATAGTGACCTTGATACCAGTATGAGCCATGTCAACTTTGTAGCCTGACCTTATAGTTATGTTTCAACACTCACTGGGAAAGCCTGTCCAAGATTGAGTTGAGCATGTTTGTTTCGGAAAATATCATTAATGGCCCACCCTTTAAACTTCCATGGATGTACGAGGTAGCATTTTCTATACTGTCTACTTTCTATGAGCCCTGAGTAAGGAATGTTAGGGAAGTATTGACATTTAAGATCGACAGCGCACATTAGTGTTAACCAAAAAATATAAGTGCTTCCTGGGCATTCCTTACATTGGGCTTATAGAAAGTGGGGAACATTAAAAACGGTTCCCATGTGTGGAGTCTTTAAACTTATGAGTGTGTTTCACTAATGTCTCAAATATGATCGGTCATACAAACATTTACATAATATCACCAAAATAAGCTTTATTCCCCCACCATATATTTATTATCTATACTTCAAAAAATGTGACATTTTAGGAAGCCAATTTATTAACTTTTTGCTCTGTTCTCTTATTATTATAAAAAAATATAATATAAAATAGGCTAATTAATATGGGTCAGAGAGAATTTTTTTTATTCCATAGGTATCTTTGTAAAGAGAGTGAACAACTGTGACATCTCCCGTATTGAGTCCCGTTAAGGTGCACCCCGGCTCACGCACGACTATATGCATTAAGGCATTGTGAGCCATTGGATTTATATCTAACTATTCATGTTACTCATAGGGTATTTATATGCCCAATGTAATGTAAGCCGTTGGATATAAATCCAAAGGCTCACAGTGCATCGGAACATGCAGTCATGCGTGAGTCGGGGCATTTTTAAACTTTTCTTTGTGTGTGTTTGGGTGTGTGTGCTCGTGTATGTGTGCATATGTGTGTGTGTGCGTGGATGAGTTCATGCATGCATGTGTGAATTTTTTAGTAAAGTGTTTTCTTCACTTCTGGTAAATTTCAACACTATTTCCAATGAACAAACAAAAATCTTAGTAGACTCAAAGGCTTTTAAACTTAATCTCTTCCCTATTTCCCTCATCTCTCTCAATTATCCCTAAAGGTACGCTTGGATTGGTAAAAAATGGGAGAAAGAAAATTGAATCTTTTAAAAATCTTCTAGTTTTTATTGTTTGGTACAAAAGTGAAAATTGAGAGAAAATTGGTGAAAAATTAACCCCAAAACTTTTTACCTTTTTAAGTCATAGATTTTGGAAGAAAAATTGCATATCAAAACTTGTGCCTTTAACATTGTTAGAATCAACCTTTTCGACACCTCTTCTACCATCACCACCACTATTGCCGCCGCCGCCGTCACCACTGTCGCTATTACTAATATTGCTGCAACCACCACTATTGTTACAATTATTACCACCACCATCATCACTGCTGCTACTACCACCATTGCTACTACTACAATTGTAACCACCATTATCACCATGATTGCCCATAGTAGCCTTTGTTGTCGCTACCACCTCCACCTCTACCACCACCTATGAAGCCATCATCATCATCAACTTTACGCCACCATCAAAAGCAACCGAGAGGTGGTAATGGTGAAGGCACCATAAGAGGGGTAGTTATATTATTAAAAAAATTATGACACTATTAATTTTTTGGTTATGGTGGATTCTAGTTTCAATTTTCTATAGCATTATTAATACAACCAAATAAAAAAAATAGGATTCTCCTAATTTCTATTTTAACCTGATTTACTTTCTCAACCAATTATAAATCTTCTCCATTTTCCTTCTTCCTTATGCTATCCTATCGGGACCATAGAAACCAACTTACATCTAGCTATAGTGACTTTCATCCAACTTTCAAAATTAATTGGATTTATATAACTTGACCAGCTTTCATGACTAAGATTAGATAACCAACAATAAGAGGCTGCTGCCACATCACCCAAAAAGGCCGAGAGAAAAACTTAAGAACTAAATTTAACAGTTCCAAGGTTCCCCCTTCCATATGTCCTATGGTCAAACAATCAGGTCAGGAAAACATTTTTCAAATCAATGCAAAGCCATTTTGTTCTATGAGATACGACCCAGAGATCACAACAAAGACATTATTTCGAGCATGGAAATCTTACACTTGAAACTGAAATTCACCATGCACTGATTCACACAGAAAGATGTGACGCAAACAAGAGCCGGAGAAGGGGAGAAAACTTGAAAGTTCTGAAAATATCAAGCATGCATTGTCGTAAGTGAAAATGAAATAGGTTGAGCTCTCTGCACATGGCTTGAAAGTTAAATATGAGATGGTCATGTATTAACGATAACTCCAAAAAGATGGTTATCAGGAACATTCTCCCAAAGGGTTATTAGGTCTAATGAAACAAGGAGTGTCCTTGTCAAGGGTTACACATAAGTTCAATAGTTTTACCTAAGCGGGGTTTTTAATGGTCTCCTCCGGTGATGAACCCAGTGTAAAAAATGTTAAGGAACCGTAGATATTTAAGATCAACGGTACATACGTTAGTGTATGTTAACGTCGATGTTATTGACACTAATGTATGTATACTATCGATCTCATTGATGAACGGCTCTCATGCACTCTTTACGTTGCAAAGAAAATACTTCTATATTTCAGCTAGTAACGATAAGTTTCTTGTTAAAGTAATATTACACTAATACTAAGTTTTATATATTAAGAATGTACTTCATCTTTAAATATTATTAATTAATAGGGCCTAAAAAAATAGGCTTTATTCATCAATTGGACCTTACTCATCAATGGCATTTGAATGATGAAGTAGGTCACTCTAGCATTTTTCTTCTTGTTAAAAGCTCCTATTCATATTTCTATAATAAGAGTCGCCACCATTTGATATTTGTTGATGTGCTGTCATTAGTCGATTTTCAGTGGCAATTCAATCAAGAGTAAGACCTCACGAATTTGCGGCCTCAACGCTTAACTGCTAGGGGATCTAATTAATAAAATGATTACCAAAACTTTATTTATGATGGATCGTGATAAGATATGACATATGAGGGTCACCGTATTTAACTTTGATTATGTTTTTTTTAATTTGTTATCATATTTGCACATGGCAGATGACCCGATGGATGTTTATTAAATGTCGTTGTGCCAAATGATTGATAATATATATATATATATATATATATATATATATATATATATATATATATATATATAAACATATATATATCATTAATATTATATATTAAAAGTTTCTATATGTTTAGAGTCGTTGTCAAAAGGGCATTAAAAACACCTGATTGAAGATCTTAATCAAGTTGTAAAATGTCCAATTCGAAGGGTCTTACTCGGTCTCACTCAATCAATTTCCATCATCAAATTCACCCGCCTTTAATAAAAAAGTTAAATTCATTAAATGAACGGCCATATGCCTGCCACGTTCCAGCACTTAGCTTCCGCAACGTGGCGAGCTTTGAACCTGACACCGTGGAGTGCCCCTTGGTGGCTCTGGCCAGACAGACTTGACTTGCGATGTCAGTATTTGTGGGTGTGGGCCTAAGCCCAGGCCCAGGCCCACCCTCTGTCTTGATTGGGAGGTGTGGCTGCAAAAAAGTCTTTCCCTTTGAAGACAAAAAGGGCATGGGAATTGGGAATCTTCTCAGTTTCTGTATTCTCACTATTACATCGTATGTCACGGTGATTTTAGATAATTAAATTGATTGCTTACGGCTTGAGAGCCGGCTTGAGAGGCTCTGTAAAGAAACAAAATGACGTGTGAATTTTGGGTAATCCTAGATTTAGGGATGTTATTGGGTTAGGTTTTAAAACCCGAACCCGATGCTATATAAGATATAATAAATTTATATCTAATTAGGGTAATCCCTTTATTTTAAATTAAATAATTTATTTTATATTAATAACTCTATTTATTAAATTTAAATAATTAAGTACTTAAAAAATAAGTATTATAAGTTTATTTTTTCTTCTCTCCTATATGTGAGTTTTACAATTTAATAAAAGTAATTATTTTTTAAAATATAACTATTAATATAAGATGGAGTGAGTAATTATTTCGGTTAAATTTAGAAACTCAAATCTAACCAATTAAGGTTGGGTCAGATTTTATCAAAAACATAGAAAATATTTCTGCATAGCAGGATGTATATTAGATTTGATGGTGAGGCGTAGAGATTAGAGATTCCTTTTGTTTTATATTTTGGCTTTTAGTTCTGTCCCTACAACGATGTCACAGAGATTCATTACTCTATGATAGCTGCTTAACATGCCCTTGGTCAATCAGCACAATATGTTCTGTCCCATCTCCCAACGGCAACATGGGGTAGGCATTCTACGCAATGACGCAAGCGGCTTTACAAGTCCTTCAATCAATGGGTGAACATGGCATGTCCCTAGCATGATAGGACACAGATAGAACCCGTAACCCAAAACCGTACATCACTTGCATAGCACACAAGTGTATATTATCGTGGCTTGTTGAGTCCCACCATCAATTTGTACAACAATGTTCTGTCCCCCGACCAAATGAGCAAAATAGAGTATCGTTGATGTGCTTTTTGCCATAGTTGCACCCCGTTTTGCCATATCTGTACCCAACTGATAATGAGCCAACCATGAGTTGTGTATGGAACCATTCGTTCATGAGATTGACGTTGTATATGCTAATACATGTTTGTATCAGTATTGATGGTAATGTGTATCATCGATCTTAAATATCAAGAGTTTCAATGCTTAACTTGTCAACGAGGCAAATGAAAAGTACTTCCTTTTTTATGTGGGGTTGGGCCCTCCATGTTTTTTAATTGAGTTGCTAGCTAACTATGGGTAATTATGATTTCACTATGACATCTGATGTTACAATGACGTGGTTTGAATGTGCATGTTACTTGTTAGTATTTTTTTGTATGTATTAGTTTTTTAATATGTAAATGGCATTATTTGTAATTTTTTAGCCTTGGGACTTTTTACTAGAAGAGGGAGCCTTGAAGAGAATTTAAATAGAATTAATAAAAGAATATATGATTGTATTATCTCTTACAAAAAAATTAGCACAAAATTAACTAAGTATTAGATCCATATTAGTACCTCAAATTGTTAAAAAAGACGTTGTTTAATTATAATAATAATTATAAAAAATATTCTTTATGCAAGGAATTTTCTGCATCAAAGTATTTTTCTTAGATACCTCTTAAAGTAGCTTAAGTATTTAAAAAAACACTTTATTAAGTTAATAAATGTTCAATTTTTAATAATGGTTAGCCCACAACTAGGGGTAAAATAGTCATTTAAAAATATTAAAATTATATCTTTTGTGTCCACCTAAATTTTATTTAATTACTTACTATTTGACTTGAATCTAAATGTTGATTTAGAATGGGTGATTGGGGCTCATAGATGAGTAAGGTAGTTGATTTAGAAAGCTAAGGTATAGAAGAAGCAGCAATGGGGTTGAAGGCAGAAGGAGAGAGAAGAGGGAGGATGAGGAGGTGGCGGCGAGCAAAGGAGGAGGCACAACGGCTGGAGAATTAAGGCGGCAAAGGGAGAAGGGGAGAGGAGAACTTGCTACTCCTTGATAGTGCAGAGGAGGCAACAATGTGAGTAGGAGGAAGTGGAGCAGCCAGAGGAGGCGACAAGGACAAGAGGAAAATATTTTATAAACCTTTTTTCTTGATAAACCATGCAAAGAAAAAATGCAAGTAATGGATTTATTTTTCCATGCATGCCAAATAAGACAATAAAACCTCCAAGGACACGAATATCGATTTTAAAAATTCAACAATTACCAACATGTATGCTAAATAATAATATCTAAAGTTAAATTACATAGATCACAAATCATTGTTGGGCACATGTCTTGAGACCACAAATCTAACCATCCGTCATAAAATAAGATAGTACTCGCATAGTGCTATCAAATGGGTTGGCTCAAATTGGGTCAAGTCAGCCTTAACCCTAACCTTAATTGGGTTGGGTTGGTTTATGCAGTTAATAACAAATTACTTCAATAATCTCGTATTATTCATATTTTCAACAAACATTGAGTGTATTTTGTGTATATTTCCTTTAGGTTATGAGACATTAACAACCTCAAGTATAAAAAATACACTTTTAACACCATGACAATCTAAGAAATTTAAGATTTAAAGAAATGTCTCAAAGTGTCATAACCCACATATTTCGAATTCATTTTTAACAAATCATCACAGTGTAAAACAACATTAATCATTAAATAAAAACATTCATCAAGAATTTCAGGGTGTGAGCCACTTATTTTTCAAATATATAATTATCAAATAAGAGTACATGTTAACCATCATCAAACCATAACTTAAAATTAAATTAGTCATGCCTGAATACATGTCTACAAACCATAAAACAAACCAATATAAATAAATTAGCACCCACCTTCTTGCATTCATCCATAAAAATTTGTCAACAATAAAAAAAAAAGAAATCATACATACTATGTGGCATAAATTAGACATCCTCACCACACACACCGAATCCCTCTAAAAGTTTACTCCTTTTGAGTACCTCCATCATAAGGATGCTTAGTATATCGAATATCCAGTGTGATGGCTAAAAAAGAACTACAAAAATTTAACAGTGAAATAAATAATTAATAATTACATCTTAATATCAACTTTAAAGATAAAGTAAAGAGGTTCATTAAGTCTCTCACAACATTAAGGAGATCTTTAAAACTCCTTGAAATGTACACTACTTCACGAAGCAAGTTTAGATTCTTGCTAAAGCCTATAGCTCGCTTCATACACTCTATGAAGTTATGACCCACAAGGGCTCATGGATCTAAGTGATTGAGATTATTGATATTCCATGGTTATTTAGACCTCTCTTATTGTATTGTGCTAGAGTCATACTTCTTTTAAAGTTATAACCTATTTGAACCAATTCTCGAGCCTTGAGAAGAGGACTTACTAATAATAAACACTCAAGCCTTGGGTTGAAACCCATGATCATTTTCTATAAAAAGAATATTCTCTACATGGCTAAGAGAACCCTTTTAAACCCATATCCATAAGTGTCATATATAATAGGTTAAGGTATTTACCCTTTTGGTATGCCCAAACCTAGGGTTTACCTACCCTTATTTATACACACACTTCCATCACATATTTTAATATTTATTTACATTCATCATGCAAGTAAATTTACCCCCCTATACACCTCCTTAGTTGGTCAAAACTTCATTTTGAAAATATGAACAAAATTGTCATAAGTTGTCCCATTGACGTGTTGGTGTTGGTGTCAATGACCATCAACACCTATATCTACGTGTTGACCCTCCACCAATAGTGAGTAGACTACAATAAGTCAGCTTTACCAAAGTCATCATTGACATATCGGTCCCGCTACCAATACTCAATATAACACTTGCACACTTATGTGTGTTGATGTCAGTAATTGTTCATCTTCCCTAATTGCCGACACCATCATCAACACGCTAGTGAACACGTCAACGATCAGAAGAAAAAGAACAAATGTTTTTGTTCTGGTGCTTAAGCCATTCCCCTTTGGACAAACATTCAAGCACAATGTTTGTATGTATAAAACTACAATTACAACTTCATTTGAAACTCACATGATACATAACAACTTAAAATCATGATTTAATCCATTGTTCTACCATCATGAACTTAGTATTATTCAAATACTAAAAAAAAAAACTCATAATTCTTAAATCACACTCCTTTTCAAAACTACATAATACAATTGGTTCGAGATTAGCAATCTAACCATTCTCCTCTACAGCTACACACTAAATTCTCATAATTAAGTCTTATTCACTCTTGTTTTTTTGCTTTTAACGTGTCCTAGGTCTCTCTTCTTGACAAGAAGGCATTTTTTGAAGAGATACGAGTCTTAGGGTGTTAAAAGGGTATTTATACAAGGGAAAAATAACCAAATATGGTATATAACTGTTTATTTTGGATGATTTTTATCCACATTGGAAGAACTATCTTATGCATCGATGCGTCATTAGAGGTGTCAAAGGGTCAGACCTGGCTTAGCCATGGCCAGAAAAAGGCCCATGTGTGGCGGGCTAGGCCGGCCCACGAGCCTGCTAATAAGTATTGCCTCCATAAGCCTTATGAGGCCCATCAACTGCCTGACTTGACTGGGCTTGACAGGGCTCAAGCCGAGCCTATTAGTAATGAATCATGTCAGCCCAACCCTTTGATAGCTCTAAGTGTCATTGACTTTATCAATGAAACTAGGAAATTCACCAAGGTTTCCATTGACATGTCATTGCCTACAACATTACATTTAATTACTCACTAACGTGCTCACTGACACTTTGGTGATGGCGTCGATGACTTAGACAAATGAAATTTTAAATTCATTCCAATCCCAATATTTTTAATATGTAAAATACCTTTAAATTTGTGGGTGTCACACATATTACCCTTAACCCTAAACATGTTAGATGAACGAGTTTATCGAGTGAGGCAAGTTGGTTACGTAATTACCCTACCCAACCCTTATATTAATAGGGTCCATGTTTTAGAGCCTAACTGTAACCCTTATATTAATAGAGTTAGGTTATGTGGGTTGAGTTTGGGTCAGGTCAAGTTTTGATACCCCTTCATTGGCATCTCTATAATTCAATTGGAGATAAACATTAATAGTAAACCTACTACTAGGTATTTTCCCTAAGCCATCCTAGAATTTATCCTTGTTGCAACCTTCTATTCCATGCACAACAAAACACCCACACCACTAGGGGTGCCTAAGTATATATATATATATATATATATATATATATATATATATATATATATATATATATATATATATATATATATATATATATATATAATAGGATAAAATAACAATATAACTATCAATACAATTCACATATTATGGTATATCAATAACTCAAGTAATCCAATCATTTCCTAGAGCCAATTCATTTATGGCTCGCTATGGAAGTTCACATTCAAATTCTAGAGGACCCTTAAGAACTCATAAATTTCAGCTCACTTCTTAGGTGACATGTGCAATTCATCCTAGACCCAACCCATCCACAAAACAGGGTTATCGTTTGATAAGGATTCATACTCATGAGAAAACCCTTTGTATTCATCTGTCATGAAGATTATTAATTATTCACCGGAAGTAATCCATTCTAAGTTATTATAAGATTTTATCTTATAATGCTATATGTTGTTGAAATCCACTCCTACACTCAATTGCAAAGTAGCACAATGTATTGGCAAGCTTAAAACCACAAGTTCAAGGCCACAGGAACATGTTGGCAATGTTAATGCACCCCGACCATGTTCCTTAGGAAAAATATTATATTTTATCGAGCTCTTCATGTATTTAACCATTCAACACATACACACATAATCAACAACTTAGATTAAGCCAAGGTTAGGTTATCCTACCTTTATTTGCGAGAACTCCTCCAATGATCTTCCTGACACAAAGAAATAGGTTTCCGGTCCATTCTGACAATGCATCTCAATTAGGGATCTTTCTCCAAAAGTTTGTCAAATTCCTCCTTTCAGCCCAAGATTCCTTCTTACTTGGTGAAGATACTTCCTAATGGGTGAAGGCCTCCAAATGAATGAAATGTTGGGTTTTTAATGAATTGAAACCATAGTTTCCTTGTAACCATCTAATTGCCCACTTTTCTTGCTATACATCAATAAACTATTTCCACATTATCAACATGTTAGTGATATGCAGGTAGATCACTTACAATTCATCAGCATATTGTCAACAAGTCATACACAATATCTTTGAAAATTCTTAGTTTTTACTTCAAATCTTTTTTAAAATTTATGGGTGTTAAAACAATAAAGGTGGTAATAACCGGAGAAGAAGGGGAAATCATTTCAGTAAAGAATGTTTCGAGTCCCGCAAAACTCATTCCCCCCATTTAGTATCTTAAAATCTTTCACACCCACCACATTCCCCCTTCCCCATTAAACAAATACCCTACTCCTTCCATAACTATCGTTGCCGCCTCTTTGTCCTTTATTCTTCTTCTTCTTCTTCTTCTCCTCCTCCTTTCTTCTTTTCTCCTCTTCCCGGCAACTAGCAAGCAAAGGCAGCATTGGCTGCACATGGCCGCACCAATGCTACGGCCTTTTTGGTCACTTTGGTTGTGGACAATGTGGAAAAAAAGCCACCACTTTGTCACTGCCACACCAGGCCCTTCTCCTTTCTTCTTTTTTTCCACTTCCTCCTCTCTTTTTGTTCTTATTATTCTCCTCCTCCTCCTCATCCTCTTCCTAGAAACTGGTGAAATGAGGGTGAAAGTATGGTTGATACAGGTCTAGGTGTTGTCGAGCTCATTGGTGCATCAGCTACAAAACCAGAGATTTAAAAGAAGGAAACGAAAGAGGGGAGGGGTACATGGGGTAATGCGAAGAGAATAAAAGTGGTACACAACTACGAACTTGAGTAAGGAGTAGATCTATGTAGTAGTTTTTAGAACAACTCCATTGGTAGCAATGGTTATCGATTTAAGCGAGGAAATATTAGGGAGAAGGGTGCAACTAAAAAAAGAATACAATTATAAAAAAAAGGTGGGGTAAGTAAGACATTAATGGGGAAAATAACAATGTACTTTGGTAAAATCACCCTCAACTTCTTTGTCTTTTTTTGCCCTAAGCCTTCTTTATAAAGAGTTAAGAGCCAAATATTCCATATTACCTGGTTTTGAACATTAAATGTTACAAAATCCGAATTTACACAATATTTAAGAAAAACTAGACTGAAATACCCTTGCATTAGGGTTTTATATCGCGTCAACTGGGCAGAATGCCGCATTTACCCATAAACGGCCGACAATGGAGTGCAAGTTCAGATTTCCAATTTTTGATTAGCAATTGCGAAAGTTTGACTAGTGAGAGGTCAAATTTTCGACCCCACATTTCAAAAGTCCAACCCGTCAAAAGCGAGTTCTGACCATGAAGTGAGGTTCGGCCCAAGGTTCTACTCACGCGCTCCTGGTAAAGAAATGATGTTTTGGCTAAGTTCAGCAGCCTATCGAGGGGTAAATCCAACAATGGTTAGCGGCATCAATCAGCCAGTGACTTCCTTGGTAATGGACTCATCTTCAAAACCTAGTTTTTTTCATCAGTTCGAATGCACGATTGTTCGTATATCATGTTATGGAGTACACGATAGTCAATATTTGCATACACACACAATACATAGCCGTGCTATCAATAATATGATATACAAAATATCATATTATCGATAATATGATATACAATATTAATAAGTCATGTTATTATGTATGGGAATGCAAACCATCATGTTAATGATAACACGATATATGGAATTAGCATGTATTTGACCTTTATTTGTGCTATTACATAATGTGAATGAACTTGACTCTTTGATTTTGGTCAAGATAAATTGTTTATATATATAACATCTTTGATAGACGTAGGCTACAAGAATATAATAGAATGGCAAAATCAGTGAAGGCCTCATAAGAGAAAAAAAAGATAATTTATGGGAGGAGACCGGGGTTGGGAACAAACAGTTTTATAGTGAACTACGACTATCAAAAGACATCGCTGAATCGAGGCCAGATGCAAGTCAATATTGGAGGAGACTAGGTTCTACCCAGCGTACGATTGTGAGCGAATCATCATCTCGAGGCCGCTATTGGATATTCTCATAGGTGACTACTAGGATGACTCAAAAGAAGTGTTCAACATTCAGGGGAAAATAGTACCCCTCACGGAAGAAGACATTGAACTTATCATAGGGTTAAGGGCAAAAGGAAACTCGTTGAAGTTGGACAATGGCAACAGGAAGGCTACCCAAGGCATGGAGCAATTTTTCAAGAAGTTCTTTGAGGGGAAGTGGCCAGAGAAGAATCTAATTAAAGAAACTTTCAAGGAAGTAGCAAAAATTAGACGTGTTGTCTTTGATGAAGACGTAGTACGCTTGGCCATATTGCACATAGGGGTCCTCACATTATTCATACAGAGCAACAAATCTATCTCCTCATCTATGTGTGACTTTCTCGATGACCTGACTATTATGGGGAGGAACTACTGGGCGGAAGTAATTCATGACATGCACTGTCGTGACATATCCTCAGCCCACCACAACATCAGAAGCAAAGAAGACAAGTGCTCCACCACAACTAGTATTCTCATTGGAGCTTCATTTATGATACAAGTAAAATTTTGTATTAGTAATAACACTGTTACATATATTAGTATAGACTTAATAACATGACCACATATTAGCATTTTACAAATATTATGTTGTCAATAACATGCTAATTTGATTTGCATGTTTTTATCACACACTGGTGTGGTTATCGTGTTGTCAATAACATGATAATTTTTTGTATCATGTATTTTCAATAACACAATGTGAGTATTTTGTGTAATCAATGACACAATTAGTTTAATAAGAATGTTATCGATTACACGATATACAAGATATTAGATCACTATTAACGTGATTGTTTTACTAATATAGGTGTGATTTTTTAGCACACATTTATATGGGAGTCAAGTTGTCGTCCATGTAGTCCGAGGTGCAAGAGGTGGTCCGGGTTCACCCAATTGCTTAGGGATATGGAGAAGGTTGTTAAACTTGATCGAGAGGATGAAGAGTCGAGGAAGAAGTTGTTAGCTCAACACAGGATGAGGAAGTGGTACGAGGAGATGCTCGGTTGTCTAAAGGTTGATTTCGAAGTCGTATCACAAATAACTCTAATTGTTAAATAGGCCCACTTGATCGGGGGCCAATGGCTAGCAGAGAAGGTGAAGAAGACAACCGCGCATTCAACTATACAGAGGAGAACGTATCATATTCAAACAAACGTCAGGACAATATCAATTCGGCATAGACAAAGTTGAAAGCATAGTCATGCCACTAGATGTCATGCTCAGGATTGTTGATATCATCTTGGAGAAGGCTATCATGTATGGATGGTAGGGTTGGAGCACCAAAAGTGTCAAAATTGCATTGCAGAGATTTAAAAATTATATCAAGGTGGCCATGGGTTTAATTGAACAAATACAGCCTCCATATGAAGAAATTCCTCAACCGCAAACTCATCGAGAAGCACTGACTCCTCCAACACATGAAGTCCCTCAACAGGAAAAACATCAAGAAATACCCCCTCCACCAACAATTAAATGAGCAAAGTTAGTGAGTATGAAGGCTCGGGCTTCAAAATTAAGTGAAGCTATTCGTAAATCTGTTCCTGAAGAGCAAAGAAAAGTTGTTCCTCAATCAAGAGATAAAGATTTCATTTTCCATAAGTAGCTCCCTCAGTTTTTTATCACAAAGTTATTATGTTGTGTTATGAATACAATGTATAGTGAAAAGGCATGTTATCGATAACACGATATATATTCATTTTGTATTATCATGAACAATCAGAGGTGGAATGTCATGTCATCGATAACATGACTTTTTTTTATTATCATATTATCTTCAAAACGACTTTTGGAGTAGTCATGTTATCAATAACACATTGTCTGGTTTTCATATATATACTAATACGACTTGCTACATGGATTCTGCAGAGAAAAGGGAAGCCAAAGCTAACTCCCTAAAGAAAAATAAAGGGATCCTAAGGTCGAACGCCCTGTTATCACCAAATTTCTTAAGAAAATTAATGAGAAAGTGATGCAAACCTGGGAGGAGCTATCGAAACAACTGAACTTGAAGATTAAGAAAAGAAAAGCTTCTAATGTTAGCCCCGTCGCATCCCTTCTACCACTTGTACTTAGGCAAACAAGGTACACGGTGGCTAATCCACCGGTGAAGGTAGACAAGGAAGAGGTAGCATCAGATGAGGCAGCCAAGGAGGAGCCCCCCAAGTTGGAGGTAGCCAAGGAGGAGCCAACCCTGGTTCATTTAAAGTTACATCGCAGCTACCTGGCCATGAAGCTCGGTAAGGAAAAGGAGCGGGAGGAGGTGACACTAGGGTATGAAGTTTTGTTGGCAGTCATCCCTTCCACGTACATTGTCTTTGTCCTAGATGAGGAAACTGCTACAAAGTCTCCTACCCCACTCATTGAGCAGTCAATTGCCCAATCTAGCTCGGCCACAATATCAGATACTTCTAATCTAGTTGATCAAGAACTACTAAAAGTATAAAAAGCATTATAGACATTGAAGAGCATGCAAAGAAGTATGAGTAGAAGCAAAAGGAAATAGAGGGAACCAAAGAACTACCTTGACCTCTAATACAAGTTCCACATGGAGATCTTACATGATGAAGATCATGAGACAATGAAGGAGTTTATGGCTAACCCACAATAACTAACAATGGCTTATGGAGACACTTTTGCATACCAATTATATGTTTCTGCTTCATCAGTAGTGCATAATAAATGAGGTATGAATAGGTTCATTTTATTGGTCATGTTATTGATAACACGAACTACAGTTATCGTGTTGTAAATAACATGATACGTGGATTCACGCAACGATCATGTTTCTGAATCCTGTTATCAATAACACGATAGACAACATTTGTGTTTCTTTTACAAATGATGGATTATGATAATGCTCTTTTATTTACATGAATTATTAATTTATCATGTTATCACTAACACAATAATCTTTTTTTATGATATTAGGTTATAGACATGTTCCGCCAGCTACTTGATGAATGTAACCTAAAGAATTACGAAGTGTATCCGAACTACTTCTTTGGAAAATTTGCCTTCTAGCTTTACTATAACATAGAGACACATCTTGATAAGGTGGAGGTTCGTCCCAAAATCATTAACAACCTCATAAGGTATCTGAATGCAAACACTGAAAGTGCCTTCTTTCCGATCTACGTCATTGGCCATTTTTTTCTTCTCATTGTTTGATGCAGGGAGAAGATGTTCAAGTGGTATAATCCACTAAGGGTTAACAAGTCGTGTTCCCGAGAACACAAAAAGATTATTAGTCATGTTTTCGTAAAATTGGACTTTATAAGCAATGTGTTCATGGTAACATGACATGTTAGCAAATCATGTTTTCAAAAAATGCGACTTTATAAGCCTCATGTGGTCAATAACACATCATGTTAACAAGTCATTTTTCATAAACACTAACTCTATAAATATCATGTGTGCCTTACTTGCACGTCAGCATTTCTTACAGTTCACAATTGTACACTAGTGCTTCAAAATATATCTTGCTATGTTTTTCGGTATAATGTGTAGAATTTTTAAATAGCCCAAACATTTTCTTGCAATCCAAAGGTGTGATGCTAAAGGGTGGTAAGTTGACTTCCTTTATGTTCCACACGCATGGTCGGTCACTAACCTTGTCACAGTCACATGATCACCTATGTTTGATGCTCTTATGTACCACTTGTAAGACTAGTAGAAGAACTTTGTGACGTACATATTTTTATTCTCATCCACAACCCGATATGTGAAATTCTTCTTTATTATAAGGTCGATCGAAACCCTCTTGAAATGTACTAAGCTTTAGAAATGTGCAGCCAATTGGAGTAGATTATGGTAGTCATTTACTTGTAAATAACCAAGTCAGTACCTTGCCCTCACCAATATTTGGTTCCAATTGGTAGAGATCATCGACTATCTCCCACTCTACCTCAGCCTCAACATCAATATTATTGGGTACCTCGATGTGTCTAAATTCTTTATGGTTAGTCATACTTTTTATATAAATTATATCATTCTCGTTTCATTGGTCATCACCCACACTTCTTCAAATTATTAATTGTCATTATTTCTAGGGTTGTTTGGGGGATCATATTTATTAAATGAAGTCCTTATTGCACCCATTGTTGGCGACATTTCTTCAAATCCAGAATGAATGACTTCTATAATAGGCTCTATAGGCATTGGAATGTTGTACGATGTGTGACATAGATTTGTTGAGTTGAAATCTCCTGGTTCTCCCAATCTACAATAAATATTAATGTGTTAATCAATATGCAATATAACTCAACATTGTATTCAGTTACATGCTTACAAATTTCATCATGTTATTGATGGGATGATAGTCGTGCATGTCGTGTTATTGTATCTATGCTAACAAGAATTTGTGAGATATCACATTTGTATTTCACATAATTAGTTATGCAATATTATAAATATTTTATTTTTTGCTAAACATGATATTCTTTTTGCTGAACATGGTATTTATAATATCGTGTGTTCGAGTGCATGATAAAGTAACAATAAGGTATAATGTTGTGTAATGTAAAATTCATTGTTACTTGACTGTTTCACAAGTGAATTGTGTATCATTAACTCCTGTCTGCAATCCGTCATTCAAGTTGAGGTGAGCAGATACCACTGGTGATTTATCTCTATTCACAGTTTGGTTCCTTTCCACGAATGGTGATTTGTCTCCATTGGCAAACACTTTCATCTTTGCATACAATGATGACAATTCTTTATTTTCCTTCTTATGAATAGAAAACACTAGTTGCATTCTTCATCGTCTTTTAATTCATACAGAATGGATGATTGTGAAGATAAAATTAAATACTTCAAAGTCACATTACCATTGATGACAAGTCTTTCTTTGACTTAAACCCTCAACTCGCCAAACCTCACCGAATGATCAATGTTTATCAACCACGCCTTTTCACCTACATAAAATGTCATCATTACATACCTCTTTGTTGTAACGGATGCAAATATCAATCCTCTCTATTATGCTGGTTAAATGGTGGTTGGAACGGCCGAAATGAAGACTTATTCACCAAGAACAACTTCCGTAATGGAAAAAACATGCTTTTACTATCTTCGATGACTTGCTAGTAAGTCGCCACCAGTCATCTCCCACCAACGAACTCCACCTTGTCGCCGATCATTCCTCTCAACAGGAACGGCGCCACACTGTTCATTTATGAGGATCTGTATGGGGTTTGGGTTTATTTAAAGCTTAAAAATAATTTCATCCTAAAGCAGGTAATATGATATTTAATGTTAAGAAGCAGGGAATATAGAATTTTAGCTTCTTCCGCTGGGGTAATATAAAAAAAACTCCTTTATAAATCTTTCTAATTTTTTTTTGTAGAAAAAACTAGTTAGAGCTACAACTTGAATGAAACAAGTATAGCCAAAGAGTGAGATGCAACTCTTGCTAGACATCCTCTTTTTTAGTATGTTATTTAATTTACAAACATTTTCGTCTTTTTTGTTTAAGCATTTATGTCGGAAAAATTAAGTTCTAGTTACTTGTTGTAAAAAACTTTTTTGTGACATTATCTGTAATTGCCTTTGTTTACTCTCAATGATGAAGAACTTTATTTTTTTTTAAGTCATTTTTTTATATAAAAGAGGAAGAACTTTGATGAGTGCTGAACAAAAAGGATTTAAAAGGCAGAAGGTCACGTGACACTTGCTATTGGCCACACATCTGTTGAAGACTTAGAAGGCTTAAAGCAAAGCCAGCTGAGCCCAGCCGCGAGTTTGGGAGCCAATCACCATTAACCCAGAGAGAGCATATTCGCGTATCCGAACTTGAGACATGTCTGTATTCTGTAAACTTCGAATTTCTTTCTACCGTTACAACTTGTGAGCAGTTCCACCCGTGGCAGTTAAGTGGCGGATATTAACCAGATTCACGGCAAGTATAAGAAGTCAAGTAGCTGGACTTGTTTGGTAGAGATTTTTTCCGTAGTGCGCTTTGCAGAGTACGGGTGCTGGGCAAAAATCTTCACAGCTTCTTGCCTTCCCTTCTCATTGGGGTAAGGTCCTTGGAAGCCCCCTTCTGTTCCGACCAATCCAAGCTCCAGAAACTGGGTTTTCTTATGTCTTTGAAGCGGTATGGTTAATGGGTCGATTCGGTTGATCTGTTATGTCTTGCTGTTTTTTTGGCTTTCTTCAGATAGGTTGTAAAAGCTGTTGCAAATGGGAATGTGGAGCGTAATCAGTTTCTGCAAGGATATGACAAATATAGCACAGATTATTTCACTGAAATTGAGTGTTTTTTTTCTTTCAAATAGTTGTATTGGGTCTGTGTTTATATATGGAGCTTCAGTTCTTGTTTCCATGCTAATGAGTGGAGATGTTTTAGCGTTAGAAGTTTTGGATTTGTCGATAAAGGCCACGGGGCGGGGGAATACACATTTTTTCTATTTCTGGTTGTTCCTGTATTTATTTCTTCTTCTTTAATCTTTTTTCTCTGTATGAGATTTTAGAGGAGATTTTAGATTTCCTAATTTGCGAGAACTGAGATGGGTAGATAAGCATAGTAATAAAATTCAGTAGCTTATATACTTGAGCTGCGTTTGCAGAAAGTCGTACTGTTGGAAAGGGCGTTCTCGTGCTTTAAGGTGAATCGGATGTGTGGACTTCCTCCAAAAGTATCACGTTGTGAATTTTCATGGAGAGGTTCTCAATGAAAGAAATCTGGAAGCAGAATAAAGAAGAATGCCATCAAAATTTCTTGAACTGAAATGAAGACACTGCAGGTGTTTGCAACAATATATCCACATATGTCTATTTTTCTTATGGATTGTATGTAAAGATTTCAAGTATCACATTTTTCATGCTTTCTGCTAATTGTGAACCCTGTTGGTATTTTTACACTCACATTTTTTTTTTCGGTGACACTTGCATATTTTTTCTCCAGTGTCTACATCTCTTTAAAGTGTGTTTGTTTTTGGGATCTCTCCAAGTGCTTTTATTTTTCAGTTGGGAATTTAAGTTTCAAATTTTGTAATGGTACAAAATTTTTAATTTACAGGACAATCAAGCCAAAACAGAAAAACCACCCTCATCTTCTCATGAATTGCAAAGTAACCAACAGAATAATCAAGCTACTGACGCTCCTAGATCAAACTCAGGACCATTATCCTTTTCCAACAATGATGGCAGGAAGGTTTCTCGTGAAGATATTGAACTTGTAAGAGAAGTAAATTTACTGGTTATATATATATATATATATATATATATATATATATATAGGATAGGGAACACTATTCTCACATTGAATGCAATTTATCAATTTTGGTTTCAAGATTACTTGAATTGCTATACATTTGCAGGTTCAAAATCTAATTGAGAGGTGTCTTCAATTATATATGAATAAATCAGAGGTGGTTAAGACTCTCCTCAATCGAGCCAGGATAGAACCAGGGTTTACAACTCTTGGTAAGTTGAAGTTTAGAGCTCCAATCCAGTATAGTTGACTCTTCTTTAATTTCCATTTTGATACAAAGAAGACCAGTTTTTACTGGATGCTTGGATTGAATTTGTTTGAGTGTATTTATGTATTCTTTAATCTAGTATGGCAGAAACTTGAAGAAGAAAATGCGGAGTTCTTTAGGGCCTATTACATAAGATTGAAGCTGAAGAAACAGATAATCCTGTTTAATCATTTGCTTGAACACCAGTACCATCTGATGAAGTATCCTAGCCATGTACCACCAAGGCTTCCATTGGCTCCTATACATAATGGGATTCACCCCATGCCTGGTAAGTTTCTCTTAACAGTTTTGGAATACAATTTAGTTTTGGAATACTCTTTATCAATTGCAAAATGCTCAATTTAACCTCAAATAATCAGGCTAGACGACAGTTTCTTATCCTTTTCATAAATTATTGTCACTTCAGCGATCTTGAATATACAAGTATATTGTGTTGACGTGATTAATAGTGAACATGAATGTCAAATTAGCTGGTGTACTTTTTAAAAAAAAAAAAAATCTAGCATCCATATAATTTGTCAGAATTTTCATACATTGACCTGAACTACACCAAAGGGCATCTGATAGATGCTTCTACTGTTGCTATTCATAACCTGGAATCACCCCAACCCACCAAAAAACTAAAAGCAAATGTCTTAAATACTTAGTAAACTATAACCCTAATCAACTGAGAAACTATTGTAAGTTTCTCCTCTTATTGCAAGTCAACCTTTAAATAGTATGACTGAAAAAAAAAAAGCTCAACACAAAAATGAATTAATGTAGCTACAATTTTAGCAGTCACTGTAGATCAGGAACTGCATCAGAAAACTGATATTCATCACTGAACAGTATTATCGCTAATAAACAGTCTCAAACACAAAATGCACTACTGTAGCTACGGTTTAGGAGTCACTGCAGATCAAGAACTATAGCTGATACAACAGGAACAGGTTCTTTTACTTGTCACAACTGTCATCATGTTGCACAATGTAAACTTATTTAGGCCTTGTTATCCTTCTTATTCAATGTGAACCTGTTTTGCAGTGCAGTTAACAATTTACCAATGGGGTACCCAGTACTGCAGCAGCAGCTACCAATCCCAGCCACAGGCCAGCTGCATATTGATTCTTTGGGTACTGGATTGTCCAACTGTCATATTGTAAACGGTGTTCCAGCACCTGGCAATTACCATCCTATTCGTATGAATCCTGGGAATGAGTAAGTATATAGCCTCATTCATTTTATTTGGTAACTTGCTATTATTTTTCGACTTGAGATCTTGCGTCGTAGATCCAACCTTTTTTTGGTTTAACTTCAATTATGGATGAAATTATCTTATCTGTAATCAGAAAACATATACTTGCTTTTCCGTTTCATACTAATTTTGTGCCGATTTTTTTGTTGAAAACATTACTGTTGCTTTCTATCACACTGCATGTGGTTCTTTTATGTTACCGTCTGATAATCAACTGATTTGTTTATTAATATTTTATTAAATTTATGATACAACTTTTGTATGTTTACCAGACTAGTTTCGTAGAGATGACATAATGAAGAAACTCATAGAAACAACATCGAGTCTGAATACATTGCCAAAAAGAAAACATCGAATCTGAATAATGTATAATCAGGACTGACTGTTGAAATCGTCTGAATACATATTTAATTGCCTGATGTTACATTTTGTATGGTTCCCTGACATACCTCTTTTTTCCCCTTTCTTATAGTTCAGTGATGGACAGTGGTGCTGGTGATGCTCCCCCTGCCATCCTCCCAAGCGCTATGTCATCCATGTCAGATATGGCTATGAGTCCTGCTTCAGTAGCATCCAGTGGACATTTCCCTTTTAGTCCGTCAGAGATCTCAAGCATGGGGATTGATGCCCCAGCCCTTGACACAGCTTTTACATCTGATGTTGTGACCTCCGGGGGTTTGGAGCTAGGTTCTGACAATGGTACTGAAGCCACAAGGGATTCCCTTGGATCATTAGCACAGATCCCTTGGAATTTCAGCCTCTCGGATCTTACTTCTGCAGATTTGACAAACATGGGAGGTAAGAAGTTTTTGACATTTTTTTTTCCTGGTGACTTTGCATGCTCAAGCTAACCGTATAAACTTTGGGGATTTTTTGTGAGCCAATATAATCAATTGGTTAAAACCTGTTATTTGAGTTTTGTATTGATTTTCTTTTCTAATCCTTCATTGTTTAAGTACAAATATGGATAGAGAAAATGTAGAGCAGATGATGGTTAACCAAGAGGGAATTAAACATGGGACTTCTGAAAGCAAGATAAAAGGTAACCTCATGCCTATTTGCTGGAACAAAGGATACTTGGTTTCAACATGCATTATGAACCTCCACTACGTATTACTTGAAATAAATTGTAAGTATAACTTGCTAGCAAAATTGTAACCTCATGCTTATTTGCTGGAACAAACGATGCTTGGTTGCAACATTCATTATGAACCTCCATTACATATTACTTATAATAACTTGTAAGTATAAGTTACTAGCTAAAGTCTGCATAAATCTCTATAAACTTAATTTATTTTGACTGAAGCACGACCCTTAAGAATCTCTTTGTAGGAACTTATAAGGGATGGTCCTAAACAAGGAAATTCTCTTAGATCACGTGTGCACACCTATCTTTGATGGGACGTTGCTATAGTTTAGATTTCTGACTGGAACATGAAATCTCTCAAAAAATTGTAGATATGGGCTTATGGCACCCTCACTATGTCTGAAGAATTTTTCTAGCTTCTTATGGACAATGAGCCTAGCATAAGTTATGTATGGGAGCCGTTCATTCATAAGATTGACAATGCACACATTAGCCGTTCATCCATGTTGATGCCAACGTGCACTAGTATGTGTGATGTCGATCTCAAATATCAACAGCTCTCTGTGTAGCTTACATTGGGCTCATTGTGAGAGGGGAGCATAAAAAACTCTTCTTACAATGTCACGGGCAGTTAAGCTTATTTTTGCCTCGTACAGGGTTCTCTGAAATATGCCTTCAAATTGTCTGTTTGGTCTGAGAACCCAATTCAGTTTAAGTAGCTTTGAGGTTTTTGCTCAATCTTTTCCCCAGGTGGGTTTATATAATATTATGAAATATTGGTATATATAAAAAATTACCTGAGGAACAAATAAATGATTAAAAATATTATTAGTTTGGGAAAGAAACTGATGTAATTGGACGAAGAAATTCTTCAAGGATGTAATTATTAAAAACAGAAAATATCTATTAATACTGAGAAATATTGATTGCATTGCTGTGAAAGATGTTGATACTACATTACATTTATCATACTATTATATAAAGCAAATTGGGTGACTAAAATTTTTATTTTTTGGACCATTTTAGCCATGTTTTTTACACTTCTTATTTTACCCATGTTTTATGTTTTTATATTTTTAAATACAAGTTTGAATTAGTATGTGATTTGATGCTATTTGAGTAAAATTATTTACTTAGATTCTTTTAGATGTCTTACCGCATGTCAACATAATACTTGGGGATCATATGGCATGGACCCTATTTTTTAGGTTATTGATTTTAACTTTGTAATGTTATATCTTGCACTCCCGAACTCGGATTCGTACATTCTTTGTATTATTAGAAAGCTATCAACAAGCTCTATCAAATGAGATCCCACATAACTATGTTGTCTCAAACTTTATACAACATACTTCTTGATAATAATTTCTTTAAATTTTGCCTATTTATACATATTCGGATTTGCGTATTTTTTAAGCCCTTGGAAAACTCCCGAAGAGTTCTATCAAATGATACTTGTCACCAAACTAGTTTTAAATATGAATAGCATGCTCTACGCACGAAGTCCTTCGACACCATTATCGTTGCAAACCTATGACATAGTTTTTTGCCTATGAGATTTGGACTTGTTGTCTACTATGAGTGTATTTAGGTCAATACAAGAGTTTGCGTATATAATTTATAGTCATTATGATCCTAAAAGCATATATTGCAACTATTGCATGCAAGGGAGACCTTTGTTCAATACATACTTTATTTTATCTTATCTAATTTGTATCTATGTGCATTATGTGTGTGATCTTTCTAGTATGTTTTAAAAGAATTTGTTTCTATTAAAAAAAGAACAAAAAAAAGAGGATTTGTTTCTAAGAAAAAAAGAAGAAGAAAAAAAAAAGAGTTCTTCTCCATTCACAGGTTGAAGCCACCTTCTTATATATTTTCTTAATAGCACATAAGAAACTGTCAGAAAACTTATAGCAGTAATTTAAATTAATTTTTTTCTGATATCTCATGTAAATTGCAGATCTTGGAACCTTGGAGAACTATGAAGGTTCACCTTTCCTGTCATCTGAACCAGATATTTTGCTTGATAACCCAGAGCACAATAATATAGGTAATGCACCATGTAACCTACCTATGAATATGTTACCATAATTTAAGTCATTTCCTCAAAAGAGCCATTTTCCTTTTCTACTTTTATCTCACTAGTCATGGGTGAAACTGAAACAAATGATGAACTTTTACTTAACTTGAAGGAAAATGTAAAATAAAAAGTTTAATTACAACTTTATGAACCTTGAGGGAAAAAATGTCCAATGGATATTAAGGTTCTGTTTGGATACACATTTTGTGAAAATAAAATGAGGGTTTTATAGAATTTCCTGGCAGAAAATCCTGGATAATGAGTTTTTGTTTGGCAATATATTTTATGATTCAGTAGAATGGAGGGCATTTTTGTTAGAAGACGCTTCCCATTCATTTTCCACCTCTCTATTTTAGAGTCTTCATGAGAACAATTTCTAAAATAGCCATTTTGAGCCAAAAAGTGGGCAAAATGATATATAATAGCATTTTATATAAAATATTTTATTTTATGCAAAATATGACAACACAAACATGATTTTGTAAAATCTACCCGAAATGTGTATCCAAACAACACCAAAGATTTTTACAGTATATATCATCACTAATTTATAGAGCTGCCTCAGCACTGGCTCTTATGAGCATTTAATCACTAATGCCTGTGAAGTCACCCTCTACAAAGGAAACATGTTGCGTACAATGGCCACATGATGCACCTCACCATCGGCCCAGTTCCCAAAGTGACTCAAAGAGCATTGCCTTTGATACCGTGAAGTGGATGGGCAGATAGCTGCAACCTGCTATGTACAACTCTATTTCATATTTTAATACAAAAACAGTGCATGGGTTATTCATATTAATTGTGTCAAACCGTCCCTACATATCTGACCTGAAATGTTCAGTAAACATATAGTAGTTCTGTGATGAAAACAACCCAACAGTCATTAATTGTCTAATAGCTGGCAGAACGCTCCCCATGTCCTACTTCATTGAAAGTACAAATGGTATGTCATCAAATGAACTACAACTTTTTGTTTTTACGGTTCTGTGTTAGGGCCCACCAGAGTGCAGGGACATGAACTTAGATAAAGCATCTACCCTCTTGCCATTGGGCTAAAAATTTCATGAGAAATGAAAAACAACCAGATACAATTTAAATCGTCTTCTGATGAAGATTTTGTGTATCATATATATCCGCATCTATTTATGAATCAGAACAACTGTTTTGTCGTTGGCTTTACACATTTCTTATCACAGACTGGGACTAAGATACTTCTTTCTCCACTTAATAATTTACTGCAGTTGAGGATTTCTTTGTTGATTCCCTGCCTGAGTCTTCTTCGCAGCCGGATGAGGAAACAGCATAAAGCTCCAAAGGCGCCTCTTTCTCCTGGAATTGCAGGTTAATGCCACAGGCCTTCAATTGGTCAGATGTTAGATAGCAACACTGATGTAGCCTTAATTTACGTTTGATGGGGCAAAAGGACTTCGCTGAAAAATGTACCGACTAGGCTGAGGATATAATTATTTTTGGAACGTAGTAATCTAGTGTAATGCACCTGTTGGAAATTATTTTTCTTGACAAAATCATATTTACTTGCGGATCTATGCCTGAACTCTGGTTAATCATATTTGCTCTTGATGCATTTTCTTGTTGTTGGTTGGAGCACTCCCCCTTCTTTTTCCTTGTGCGCTGAACTTTTGGGCGGGGCATTGAGAGCTGATCTTTCAGGTAGGGCTTTTCCTAGATTTGTTTCTCCTCCTTAACGAAAGCGTTTTTAATGCTTCCTTATGACAATGAGTTCAACGGAAGGTACACATGGGAGCCGTTTATCCACGAGATCAATGGTATAAATGTTAGCACACGTTAGCATAAATATCACTTATGTTGTCGGTATGAAATATTAATAGTCCTCATGCGTATTTTACATTGGGCTCATTATCATATGGGAGCATAAAAAACTCTCCCTTAGTGCCACCCCTTTCGGGTTATTGTATTCCAAAAAATAAAAGGACAAAGATTGAATGTTTTATTTGCACTTGGGAATGTCCTCATGTCATGTTTGGAATATTTAGTTTTCCAAAAACATGGAATATTTGGTGATAAAAAAGTGAAATATTTAAATTTAGGCTTTAATAAAAGGGAATCTATTAAAAAAATATTTACCTATATGTCCTTACAAGAAACTTATTCGGTGGCCTTTTCTTGTTTTTTTTTTCATGTGTTTAAATCTAGGCCTCAGTAAAAAGAAGAAAAAATTGGTCATGGGCAGTTTGATTGGTGGTTATTAGACAATAATTACCATATTTTCTGAAATGGTAAAAAGGTCACACTATTTGCCTTTATGCCATTGCACATATAATTTATGACAAAATTCTTCTTCCATTTCCTTTGATCAATGCTTTTGTTGCCATCTCGGTACCACTAGGCTTTGGCATTAATGTCTTTTAGTTGTGGGCTAGATCTGGCCGCAGTCAAGAGTAATTTGGCCAAATTTGGCCATCTGACAATGGTCACGGCTTGACAACCAAAGAGAGGTTGCTGATAGGTATCTAGCTGCCAGGGCACAACCAAACTTGATTGGAATTAAATTCAAATATTATTGGCCAGGTTAGTTTCCTGGGTCTGGCTCCCCGGATTTGGCTAATGCTAGGTTGCTTGGACTTGTCTTCTCCAACTCCAACTAGATCTTATTGAAGCCAAGTCGAACAATAGTCATGAAATATTTATTGTGTTGTTGTTCAACAATAGATAGTAAATATTTACTCTCTACCCAAATGATGAATAAAAAAATAAAGATATTTATTTAATACATTCAATCTCTTCCTTAGAAATAAAGGAAGGGGATAAAGATTGATGTTTCAACGAATCACACGTAGAGATATTAATAACACATAGAGTTAATGGTATTTCATAACTAATTAATTGAGCAGCAGCTCATAGACCACCTGAAAAGGAATATTTACTATTCAATCCCTATTCTGACATAAGAAGTCCAATAGGAGCAATACTGGAAATGACAATTCATAAAAACACACTTATACCAAGATCGGCTAGAACAAGGCGATTACATGGCAAACTGCTAGTTTTCGAATATGAGATATTCATTCTAGTCACTATGGACTTATTTGCCCAATTGACATGTCTAAAGGAATCAATGTTGGGCTTATTGAATCTTTAGCAATTCATGCGAGGATTGGTAGATCATGTCCTTAGGCATTGTGATGTAATCATATCCCATCTTAACTGGGCATGTATATTTTTAGGCTTTCACAGTTTTGGCTTGTATATTCATAATGATACCATGAGTATTTTAGCCCATCCCCAAGGTATGTTTTCAGATACTGTTATACAATTACAACCCATCTTTGCATCTTTGCTCAATGGGTACAAAACACCCATGCTTTAGCACCTAGTGCAATAGCTCATGTTGCAACAACAAGCACCAGCTTGACTTGGGGGGGTGGTGATTTAGTGGTAGTAGGTGGCAAGGTCACTTTTGTTTTACAAGAAAGACACCAAAGGCCTTACACCACTTATGATTCAATAAAGAAAAGTAATTCTCATATTGTCAAGTAGGACCTACCTTTCCAATCAAATCAAAGGTGGTATAAGGTCTATAGCGTAGAGATATATGGTATAGGAATATCATTTTCCTATTAATAACCAACACTGAATAAGAAATATTTACTATCGTCTAACAATGATCCAACAATGTTTTGGTGGAGTTGTAGTGTCACTTCAGTGATAGTTTTACATTAGAGGTCCAACATAGCTACAACAATAGTTAGACATTGGAGGTCCAACATTGACATCGGTTGCATGAAGACTTATGAGGAGTAGGAAGAGTATTTTTGTCACGCCCCGGTGATGCCCGACCCGAGCCAAACCCGGTCCAAGGGCCGGTCAAGCGCACAGGGGCGACGAAGGGAAAATTGAGAAATGATTTAGCGGAAGACTTAACCCTAACCACGGGTGACTTAACAGAATTACGAAGTACGCACATTCCTTTGAGCAAGAGTAAATAATAAGAAGAGAAAGAGAGTTGCTTAACACAAAGTAAACAGCTAGTCTCAAACTCACATACTTAGTCAACCATAGCCCACACTGGCTCAAAATAAGTCTTAAGCATCACAACTGTATAAAGTAGCATGACAATCCAATAGAGAACTCTACACAAAGGTTCTAAACATAAAGCATAACTAAGGAAAATAAATCACATAAGAATCTCCACGATCACATCCAAGTCATCTCCAACCTTTCCTCTAAGAGGAGATTCTATCCGTCTGCGTGTTGCACCACACAGCCCCAAAACAAAACACAAGAAAGAGGGGTGAGTTTAACAAACTCAGCAATGGTTTTTAATATAACTATCATCATCGGAAATACGATAGCATAGCAATAAAATCATTCAGATCAAAGATTGACAAGATGTATCATTTTCTAATCACACATACACATCACCTAAACCAGCATCATAGTGTATAATCCACATAATGTCATTCACATCATATCAACCTACATGAAATGTATCTCTAGCATACATATCTAATCATACATCACATCGTATCAACCTGTATGAAATGTATCTCTAATATCATATCCATAACCTGCATGAAATGTATCTCTAACATACATATCCAATCATGCATCACATCGTATCAACCTGCATGAAATGTATCTCTAACATACATATTCAATCATGCATCACATCATATTAACCTGCATAAAATGTATCTCTAACATACATGTTCAATCATGCATCACATTATTCTCATTCATCATGCATGTATAAGTGTCGCACACACACTAGTCCAACATGCAAGTCCATACACATAGAGAATAGACCTGCTCTTCAAGGCCAATGCCTTCGAACAACTCCGGCTTGTCAAGACCGAAGTCTCAAGCAACTCCTGCTCCTCAAGGCCAACGCCTTCGAGCAACTCTTGCTCCTCAAGGCCAATGCCTTCGAGCAATTCCTGCTCCTCAAGGCCAACGCCTTCGAGCAACTCCTGCTCCTCAAGGCCAACGACTTCGAGCAACTCCTGCCCATCTAGTCTAAACTCCCGAGCAACCCTGCTTGTTAAGACTAAAGTCCCAAACAATGATAACTGGTAAGCCGGTGTGCTCGGACAAACCATCAAATCAAAACATGCCCTTTCAGACCAATCAAATTTTGATTTAGCCATGACCGATAAATCCGGCACACAATTTCACCACATTGCATCCAATCGGTCAAATTCAATTAACCTCGATAAAGTCTCAATTGAAAATCCATTTTCATGATACATGCAACATGGTACATACGTGGGCAAGGCATACATAAATCCTAATTCATGATAAGTGCTCTCATCAGCCCCTAATACATCATTCATAATTATAATATCAAGCTTCAACATCATCATTAAACCCCACATGTGTGTGTACCTAGTAGAAGTACTTCACTCAATGCATATCAACATGCTTGAAATTAACTCACTACCACACTACGTATGTGAATTAACATCTAATCATGAATTCCAGCAAAAATCATAGGAGAAGAATCATTGAAATCATAACTCAAATCAAAGCTCAAACACAAGCTAAACACATATAAGATCATTCACTTTATCCTTAAGCCATGACGTTCACTAACATTCACACATCAATTAACCACATCTTAACATGACATATCAGCCCATTAGTATGTTGTAGCTCTACTTAAAATACACCTAATCATAGAGAATCAACCATTCATAACTTCAAGATGGTAATTCCAACATCATATAACCAACCACAAGTCATTCCACATAACTTTAAATATATATACCACAACTTCTAACATCAATAGAATGTTCTTCAAGTAGCTTATTATAGATCAAAATACTCTACATAAACATAAAAATGATATTTTGAAGTAGATATGTCGAAATAAGCAACATATATAAAATTGTCAAATCTTGCAATGTAGACGTTCGAACACCCTGCAAGGCCGTTCGATTGGCTAAACAGGAAAAATGCCAAAACTGTAGTGTTGCCGTTCAAACGCCCTCAGGGCCGTTCTAGCCAACAAAGCAGTTTTGGTGATCTTCATTTCGAATTTTCAAACCGAAACTCCATTGATAAATCTTAAAATCTCCATCTAACAACTCAAATGACATTAAAACTTCACAATACCTTCCAGAAAGCTAATTCACATCATAACAAGATAAAACCCTATAAAATCGGGATTAAAGATTATCATTTATTAATTATGTCATTAAAGTACTAAATCAAGTAATTACATTCAAAACTAACCACAAAATTAAGAGTTTTACCATAGGAAGACTGAAATTTCAAAAGTCCATTACCTTATCCCTTGATTAGGCTTGAATTTGATAGTCACCCTTCTTCAAAACCTTGCAAAGACATAGAGTTTAAATTAAACTCCATTAAAACCAATTTAACATAAAAAACCCTAATTAAAAACTTAGATCTAAGGCTTGTTGAACATAAAAATCAGATTTTGAGAGCTAGGGTTTGTAGTAAAAATATAAATCAGTAGTTTTGATTTTAAAAATGAATTAAAACAAAGGGAAAATGGTAGATTTAGAAGAGATTAAGAAGAAAGTTAGAATTTAGTGCTTAATTAGAATGAGCTTACCTTAAACGCCTTCTAATACGAGCCTAATTAGGAATTAGGCCTAACTTCTCCTCCTCAGCTTATTCCCAAAATGGGAATGGCTCAAGTCAGCCCTTTTATAGTATGGTTTGGGTTGTGTAAGGGTAAATTGTGGGGTATGAATAGAAAAATAGGTATTTTACAAATTTGAACATTAATTAAATCTGAAAAAATTCTAAATTTTTTTTCATGGGCTTAAGTTGATGTCTAGGTTCATTTGGTCCAAAAACCCAAATTTCGACGGTGGGGCCCACAGGGGTCCCGCCAAACCCTAATTTTTGAAAAAATAATTAAAATTCAGAAAAATTCCAAAAATTCACATTTGATTCAAAATTACTTAAAAACACTAATCGTAAAGTTAATTTTGATTAAAAACATCATAAACACTATTTATCTTTGAAACCACCGAATAAATCAGAAAATGTGTTAACCTCACAATAACCGATGATTAAAAAAAAATAAAAACCTGTTTAAGATCAGAGATCTTACAATTTTTGCCTAATTAAAAAAAAAATTTACCCTTTGTCCAATATTAATAGCTACATTTAGAAAAATAGTTATTTTTATTAAACAGTGAAACCCACATCTATGAAAAAGAAAAATAAACTTATGATACTCTTTTTTAAATATTTAATTATTTAAATTAAACATAATGAAGTTATTAATATAGAACAATTTTTTTTGTCAAGTGGAACTATTGATTTTAGATAGAGGGAGAAATATGACTTTGAAACACCCACAATTAAGTAAATGTTAATGCTTCCATCACCAAGTCTTCCAAAAAACAAAAAAGGAATAATAATATTCTTACCACTTTTTTTGCACATACCCCATAAGTAGTATCACCCAGACATTAAAAGAAATTATCTTGTTCCTTTTTAATGAACTCATTATTTCGGAATATGCCCTTCTCCTTTTTATCACTTATCCCATTCTATATACTCAGGCATTCAACTCCAACCCTAATTATCGTTGGACCATAAGGATAATAAATTGTGGGGTGATGCAAGTAACAGAAACAGCTGAATGATACGAGATATGGTGACTACTTTTAAAATACCCCACTTATGTAGTCATCCACTAACGGTGTTGTATCGCCATCATAAAGGTGAAAGACCAAAAACAGAAAGCTAATGGATGTAATAAACCATTGGCCGCCTATCTTGACACCCATAGAAGTTGCAAGGACCCCCAAGTTGGAAGGGCACTTATTTGTCGTATTTACCATTTACCATTTGCAAGGCCCCAGGCTTATTGTGTTGACACGCGTGGGCCACCCCAAGGCACCCTCACAATCATCTCTTTGGTCGGTGCAACTCCCTCTCCCCTACTGGTTCTCTATGTTCAAAAATAACGTGTATAGATGAGTCATTAATAAATGAATTACCACAAAAAAAAAGATTGAGATAAATGAAGATAAAAATTGTGCTTGCGCTTGGCCTGCACTATCCTTAACATCTACGTGCTTGTGCGGTTGTGCCTGTGTCAGTTGTGCAACTCCATGTTCCATGGTTTGTTAGACATGATATCTTCTACATTTCTTGCAATATCATTTTGTATGGTTTAATTAGCATTGTATTAGCCAGATTTTATACATAGTAAAGCTTTTCTCTTTGATCCAAAATACTGAAAAAGGTTAAATCAAAGACTAAGCACTATTGTCAAAAATTGCTGCCACTTTTCTTCACCTGCTCTTGGCATGGGCCTTCTCGTTGGCAAAGACATCATCCCCTACAACTCGATTGGGGTGATGGCATTGCTTTCCCAGAATCCTGCATCAATTGTCTTGCTCCTACAATCAGAGGGTATGAGGCTTTGGCTTTGCTGTGTGAAGGATTCAGCAGCATAAAAATCCAATGTATGATCATGAAAAAAAAAAAGTTTGATGGCAAGGGTGCCTCAAGAAGAAGAAAAAAAGAACTACATTTTTTTAAAACTTGCTAAAATTAAATGAGAATCTAGGGGCCCTGCAACTACTTTGGGTGTCAGGATAGGCACCATTGCATTTTTTACAGTCATGGCAGTGACCACTGCCATTGGCATCCACCGCGGAGGTAACGCAAGCAGGGAGGCACGAACAAGGGAGAAGGGGATGGGGGGAGGGGGGGGGGGGCGCCGGCAAGCAAAGGAGCATAATTGCAGAAGTGTGGGTCACGGCTGCATCAGAGGTAGTAACCTTGCATCGGGTACAAGGCGAAGGTGTTGTGCAAGGGTGGATGGGAATATCAAGGAGGAAAAGGACGAAACAAAAGGGGCAATGGGGAAGAAGATTGGAAGTTTGAAACTTTAAGGGGTTTTAGACCACAGACAAAATTGTAAATTAAAAAACACACTAAAAAACAAAGAAAAGGTGCTACAACGATTGATCTAGCTCCAACTAGTTTGCACTTTGGGAGTAAAAAGTATTCCCTCCTTCCCATATTGATAACTATATTAAAAAAATAATTATTTTATTAAATAGTGAAACGAAATAAGTTTTAAATTTTGTTTTAAATACCCGTGTACTTAAATTAAGTCAAATGAAGCTATTAATATGAGTTAAATTTATATTCAAATTGAGCAAAAAATGTCAAGGCTACCCACCACAGGCAGAGCCACATAGATATGAAAGTAGGTAATTGCGGGCCCCTTAAATATAAAGTATAAGTTAAATAATGTTTTTTCTAAATTTCCTCCTCAATTTCTTGTTTTTATGAAATTATGCCTTCCAAATCTCTTTTTTAAATAGATAATTTATCATAAATAGCCTTGAAGTTTAGGGTATTAATCAAAATGTGCAAAGCTTTTGGGGAATGACACTAATAAACTTACACACGACTAAGCCCACACGAGTGCTAGCAAAAGACCATAAATGTTCCTTTCTTGCCACTTCATCTCCACCATCAACCTCTTAAAACCTACTATTCCACTGCCCACTGGGCCTTCAACTAGTTGAGGCCCGCTTTTGCCTCCAAGTGTTGCCCTTCTTAGTCCAACCATGCCTCTAACTTAAGGTAGCTAACGAATCGAGCCAATTTATCGAGCTGAACAAGCGACTTAGTTTGACTTAAATTTGGCTCAGCTCGAAGGGAGCTCGACTCAAGCTCGGTTCAAACTCGAAAGTAAATGAGTCGATCTCGAACATAGACTACCTCAACTCGAAACCTAATCGGTTCGACTCAAGATCAACTCGAAGCTTGACTCAAACTGGACTCAATTTGTTATATATCACTTCCTACATATTATACCTATATTATATAAATTTCTTAACTTTCACCATGTACCCATTATATTCTACATTATTTTATATAAATATATGTGCTATATATACAATAATACATAACATATAATATACTATATAATATGGTATATAATACCCATATTATACTATTATATTTCAAACAAATATAAATCCTACTACTAATAAAAATGAGAATGTAAGTGTGATAAATTATTTTATTCCTATTATACTCTTATTCATCTATATAATATTATTTAATTTTTAAATACTACCTTTAATCATTCTAATCTTAAAAAATATAAATATGTAATTCTACTTGCATAATAAACCTTCTTAATTCAACAAGTCATATTAGTTTAGAATTAGAGATCTAGTAAACTATATCTAAATTTTGCCTACAAATATATCTAGTGAACCCAATTTAGATTTTACTACTAAGGTCTAATTATATTAATTTTTATTTGTATAGACAATGCATACACCATGAAATATATTACTGTTGAGGTCTAATTATATTAATTTTTATTTGTATAGACAATGCATACACCGTGAAATATGTTACTGTTGAGGTCTAATTATATTAATTTTTATTTTTATAGACAATGCATACACCCTAAAACATGTTACTAGTGGGTCTAGATAATGCTCTCATCATATATTTTGTTATAGTCACTAGAGTAATCAAATCTAAAATATATAAATAGGAGTTGTCATGGCTTTAGTGACTAGATCAATTTTTGGTAGTTTATTATATGAGAGATTTAAATAGCATTAGTTAAATTTTTGGTGAGCAATGAAAGTTTTTTGTAGGATAATTTATTTACTCTTATTTTTACCATAGATTTTGAAGTGATATTTACAACTTTAATAGAATAGAATTGTGGTTATAATTTTTTATTTTTGTAATGTTTATGTGATGCTCTAAATTAATATTGTTTTTTATAGGAAAAACTAGTTTTGGTTGAAAATGGGATTCGAGCTCAATTCGAACATTGGTTTAAACTTCTATAATATATTTTCGAGTGCGAGCTTAAGTCAAATTTCGAGTTCCTTAGCCGAATCGAGCTAGAGCTAGGTGTCTAGATACTTAATCGAGCTCGAGCCCAGTTTTCAAAAATTGAACTCAAGTCCAAAAGCCTCAAAACTTGGTTCAACTTTGATTGTTAGCACCCTTACTCTAACTCTTCCTTCTTCCCAGCATCCAGTAGGACTAGTCGCAAAGTGGTAGTGAGAGCTATTTAAAATTTTAATTTTTTCTTTATAAAATAAACTCATAAACATCTTCAACTACTTAAAATCACTAATGAGTTTTAATTTTACTTAATTCTAAACTTTATTAAATAATAAACAAAGCTAAAACTACTTCCATTAGCCAAATTTTTTGTCAATGTCATATAATGCAATATTGTTAATCTAGTAGCTGTCAAATAAGTGTTAGGTTGAACTATTATTGTCAACTTAATATTATCTCTCCTGAGTAAAAACAATGATCTGCCATTAATGTAAGTTCAATTTTCGTTTAGTGCTTGAAAAAGCTTGGAATCAAGTAAAATAAAAACTTGTAAGTAATTTAAATTTTTTTTGTTACAAAATTTTAAGTAGTTGAAGATGCTTATGGTTTTATATTTTAAGATTGAAGCTTGTAATAAAAAAATTTAAATTTTTAAATGGCTAATGGACGGTTTGTGGCAAGTCCTACAAGAAAAAGGAAGAGGAGACAAGAGAAGGAGGTAAAAGAGGGGCCAAGCCAAGAAGGGTAGTGTTATGAGGAGGGTGCCATGCTAGCGAAGGGAGGGACTAGGTGGAGTAAGTAGAAGAGCAGGTTGAGGGGATGGTTGGTACAGATAAAGTGGAAGTAGAGGAGGGCATTGACATCAGTGGAAGTAGAGGAGGGCATTGACATCTTTTAATAACATTCGCATGGGCTTACTCAGGTGTGTAGGTCTATTAGTGTCATTATTCAAAAGCTTTGCTAATATCCTAAATCTCAAGACTGTTTATGACAAATCCACTTTTGATTTCTAAGTGGTGCACACAACTTGCATCTATTGACAACTTTTCCCTCCTCCCTCTTTTAAGGGGATTTTTATCTCCAATAGCTGTGTGCACACCCATCTAGCTTTTTTTAAAAAGCTTTGCTTATGCTTCTAGGTCTCCCTCGCACGCGATAATTACAATACACATTGTCAAAAACATAATGAATATAAGTTATGCACACATAGTTATAAGCACTAAAACAACCCAAATAAATTTGTAGTAGACGTCAAGGTATATATATATATTCAAAATACAAAAGTATATCATCAAGAAGTATGCCGTATGCACAAAACCCACCCAAGAAGTTCAAAACCCATACCATGTGGGGGTCTCATTTGATAGAACTCACAAAGAGTTCCAACAATACTAAAAATACATAAATTTGAACATGTATAATATAAAAAAATATAGATATCTATTATTAAGAAGCACGTCTTATGTCCAAAACTATGAAAAAGTTTACAAAAATATACTCATGCAGAGTCTCATTTGATATAACTCATAGAAAGCTTTATAACTATTCCAAAAACGAGAGAATTCAAGCATGTGTAATATAAAAAAATCTATTATTGGGTAGTGTGTTATCAGTTATGGGAAGACAAAAAGAGTCTTCAAGAAAATGTACTCTTGGAGAGTCATTTAATAAAATTCATTGAGATCTTTCTAGTGATAACAAGAACAAATCTTTGAGTATAAGAAGTAACTTTGTAGAGTTGAAAGGCCTATGTTGTGTCACCAACCATTACTTAGGTAACACATGACAACCATCTATAAAGATTAAGGATAGCCATGTACATTTGAAGTCTTAAGTAAATTTATTTTACTAAACTACAAACCAATTCAAACTTAAATTTATAAGCATTATAAAAAAATTAAGTGTACAGTAAGGAATTTTACAAAAACCTATCATAAGCTTTGGCACACTATATGATCACCTAAAGGCTTTGCTTATACCCTAAACGTGAAGGCTAGATACGAAAAATCCTCTGTTCGGTATGAAGTGCGTGATTTTCATCTTGATATCTTCCCCCTCCATGTCTCATTCTCTCTGTCCCGCGTCCACTTTTATTTTTATTTTGGGTTGGGGGGGAAGGGGGGCGGTCCAATTTTTTTCATTTTTTACTGTATACCCTACGCCGGTCTCCTTCTCCCCCCATAACCTGATTCTACAGCCTGTTGACCGGCAATATGATCATGGTCTCCTCCCACCCAAAACCCAAAAATAAATAAATTCCGGTGCCTTGACCATATCTTCCAATATCATTTGTAAACACTTTTTTCACAAATTTCAAATATTTCCATCAGCACTCTAGCAATGTTACAAATGTTCATATTACTTCAAATAAGGAATTGTTCAAGCATACCCCCAGGGGCTGTGATGACTGGCTTGAAAGTAAAGGCCCTACAGATCAATGGCAGTGGAGAAGCCCGTGCATCGATCCACGTCTGATAAAACTGCTGCGAAGACCACCGCGGCAGACACGAACACAAACACCGACTGGTTTCCAGCTAACAGCAAAAGTAGAAAGGGTAAGGCACACCCACTTATAGGGGTCCTACCACATACTAAAAGTTATTTTTGGAAGAAAAAAAACCCATGCAGATACTTGGTATCACATCACACATTCATATTAGACACAAACCCATACATCATCATGCAGGTCATATTGTTTGCCAAAGCGCACCCGTGTAGCCCCAATGGACGAAGAAGAGTTACTGGTCAAATAGTCGCCTATATGCCATTCTAACTCCCCAGGTGAGGCACATCGGCATCCATCTCCGTTTTGTCGTGGTGAAACATCACCACAATGCACGTGATATTATCTGCACTGCCACGGGTGAATGCCGTCTCCGTCAATTTGCGAGCAGCTGATTCAGGTTCATATTCCGTTCTCACAAGAGATATGGCATCCTTAAGATAGCCAACATAACACAAATTTTAACATCATTTGCAAACTCCAAATTTCAAAACAATTTTACATAAGCACATATGTTTACAACAATATCGCATTAAACTGCACTTCCATGACCTATGGGGGAAAGGCACATAACACCAATCACTATGAAATCATGCACATAGCCCCATCATCTCGCAAGTATTTTTTCAAATTCTAATTCTACACGTCTTCTCTCAACAGTTGTCATCCTCATTCAGCTTTCCGGAATGCTTATTCTCTTGTGTCATAACACTCTCACGTGATTATAAGAAAGACCTAGGCGTGCGGTAAAAGGAGCGACAGAAGCTTGGCCATTCTCATTACCACAAACACTTAGAAAATTCAAGAACAGTACGTAGTGTTATATATTCCATCCTATATTAATAGCTCAAAAATAGTAGTTTTTACATAATGGTGGAATCCGCATCTAATAGAATGAAAAATAACTTCTGAAATACTTTTTCAAGTATCCAACCACTTAAATTGAGCCAAATGGAGCTATTAATATGGGACTAACTTTTTTTTTCTAAATGAAACTTTACTATGGGACGAAGGAAGTATGTCCTTACGGATTGCTGATACTGTACAAAAGTTGTTAAAGGTCTTTATTTCTTTTAAGGCATAACTGCACTTAGAATTCCTTAGTTTGGTTGACGCCTACTGGTGCAGTGTCCCATACTGAAGTTCCCACTGGATGCAGAATGAGATCTGAAAATAGTTCTCTTTTGTTTTGAAATGTGCAGGCTTAGGGATATATACTATCAAAACCAAAAGAATCTTAAAATATGACCATCCATGATTTTATATGAAGTTCTAAGGTTGTATACACCTGTGATTGCTTCTGTTTTTTTTAATAGAATCCCTGCTGGTGTTGACCACCAGCTAGAAACACTTCACGTCCAGCACAATAAGGAATACTGGATTGAAATTACAGAAGAATTCAAGCCTGAGAGGTTTATGGGAGTTTCAAGGGCATCAAAAAGTCTTAGTATGAACGTGTTTCTCCTTTTCATATGGGACCCAAGGATTTGCATCGGACAGAACACTGCCATGGTAGTAGCAAAAGTGAACCCTTGCAATGATTCTTAGAATTTTTCCTTTGAGCTTTAAACTTCCTGTGTTCATGCCCCGAATACATTTACCTTCTAATATAATCACACGAGAGAAAGTTTCTAACATTAGAGAACCAGGTTTACATAAAACTGAAGGAGGAAGGAGAGAGGCAGGGGTAGAATAATAATTGGGGAAAAATTGTGAGGTAAATTAGGTTATGTGCTGGTTTTCATAGGTGATGGGTGTCGTGAGCATTTTCCCCAGAGGTCATGGGGGCCAACTTGGCCGAGTGCAATTTAGCCTTTTGCCTAAGATTGTTATTCAGTTCTATAAAAAAAAAAAGGATTGCTATTCAATAAAATCAAAAGTCAGTATATCACATGCATTTCCCTTTGTCATCTGATGCCTATAAAGAAAGTAACTAACAGAAAATCATATGCATAGTTGTTTCACGCAGAGAGAGAGAGAGAGACCTCATTTGGCACCACATCCCAAAGTCCATCACTAGCCAACACCAGAAATTCCAAATCCTCGTCAACCTCTTGTTCCTGAAACGTGTGTATAAATTCCCTTTTTTTCATGAACAGATGTCAATCACAAATTGACAAGAAAGTCAAACATGAGAGCTCCTAAAAGTATGATAATGCATTAGTACAAGGAGCAATGGTCAACAGATACACAAGATCAGAGCACGAAGTAGGTAGTCTGGTTGTTAATCAAAACCAAAAAATCGTTTAATCAAAGTTGAATATTGCAAAAGATTTTCCTTTCAACAATTAAGGACAGAGACAAGTGTCTAAAAAAGCTGCTCACTAATCACTATAGGCAACTAATGAGTCCAGGGCTCAAGCAAGTTAGGTTCACATGGACAAGAAGAGGCACAGAAAACAAGGGCATGTTCTTAAGCTAAGATAAAGTCATTTTAGCCCTTTATGAATAAAAGGAAAAATAAGCTGCCATCAAAGCTTTTGCCACCTGGCCAATGACAAAATGAGGATAAACCACAGATCTGAAGAACATCCACAACCAGAAATTTAGATAGACATAGCACTAGAAAAACTTCCTGAGTATGGCAAAAAGTTATATAGTAAGGCTTCTTCGGCTCTTCAATGATTCACATCAGCTCAAAATTTGGTAGAATTTCACAATATGCATCCACTTTTCATGGCATTAGCATGCATCATATGTGCCATGACAATTTTTTCAAGAAAAAAGTCAATTATTTTCCATGATGGACTTGCAGTTCCAAAATTCTACAGATAAATTTCTCACCTGAATCTCAGGTTCAGCCACAACAAACTGCTTTAGCATGCGATTTCCAAATGCACGAGACATTGCCAGCACTCCTCCTACCCTCCAAGTACCTGCAATACCCACATATGATTGCCTCTTCAATCATGCTGGCTCCCCATAAAAAAAATCAACATCAGAAATGCATGCTACGACAGCTCACATTAATAGTGCAGGCCCCATGTAGGCCCAGGCATAGGGCCAACCATGCCATCAACATAAGCATCGCAGGCTGTGAGTGGTCTTAGCATTTTCACTAGTAATTGGACTTAGTCAAATCTACAGCTGTAACTAGAAAAAACAAAATTCTATATGCCTCTCATGAAAGTTCACTCATTTTGACAGAAATTTGGCTTTCAAACATTAGATTCTCAAGTCATGGATAAAACTAATCGACTAAACCAAGGCTTCAGAGAACTGACATATTAAAACAGATATTTGACCTTAAACAACATATCCTGATTGATATAAAGGGCATTTACTCTCACAATGCATTAAAAGTGTCAATTTCTTCATGCTTTTCGGCATAAAACATGGCTTAAAACATAAAAATGTAAAATTTGTGATAAACTGAATCCTGAAGTCCATCTCTATAATTGCAATTGCTTCTTCTATGATTACCTCCTGAAGTCTATCTCAAATGACTGGGATCTACATTCGGTGATAATGACAACTATGTATCCTCACCACAGTACTACGGCCAGAGGGATACATCAAAAAGGGCATCTCGACTCTACAACAAAACCTTCACACGAATCTCTAGCATCAGTCTGAATATAGCAAGTCAGATGATGATAAAGATCCATGTCCCATAAAACCTTTCCTCTATGTTCTCACATGGAGACTCTAATATCCATGTCACTGAGCCTGGATACTAAAATAAGGTGTTACTGATCAGATGAATTCTTAAAGATATGGATGTAGGGCATTTCAAGCTTCAGTGGCACATATTGGAAATTTTAACTGACTGTTGCTGACGGGTCAAGCTTTTTGTAAAATGATAGGAGGAAAGGAAATGCAGTAACTTCGGCATGCAAGCAGTACACTGGTAAATTTGACAATGGGATAGTGTAGAATAACTTACCAGCCCACATAACAACCCCACCAGCATTTTCAATTCTCTTCCGCTCATCACTTCTATTAGGTTTATGATCATCTGAGAGAGCTATGGCTGCTCCGCAAACAGAAAAACAAATAAACCATTAATAATTTCAAAGTCCATGCCAAAACCAAGTACAAATGTGCATTAAAAAAAACACCTACTCCCTCGTCCCATATTAATAGCTCCATTTGGTTTTTCAGAATGAACTAAAATTAGTTCATTCAGAAAAACCAAATAGAGCTATTAATTTGGGACAGAGGGAGTACTAACCAATAAAATTTCCTCTTCAATAAAGGTAACACAGAATAACAGGGAAAATGAAGTATGTTATGACACATAAAAGCCACATCCAGGTCCCAAAAAAGGAGAAGAAGAGAATAAGTTAAACAATTTTGTTCACCAACTGAACATTTAACATGCTAATAGTAGTATTACACAATAACAACACACAATTCGCAATCACCATTTGTTCTATATGTGGCGAGAGTTAGTATCATAGAATGATTTAACACTCAATTCACGGCAAATTAAAATCCAAAGGCCAAAAGTTTTAAGATGTTAATAGTTTCCAATCAGGAAAACTTATTTCAAAAGGAATAGACACGTCCACAGAGAAAAGTAATTATAAGCAACACTAGCTAGCAAAGAATCCTCAAAAAATATATTAATACTCGACAGTATGTGAATGAGCTGTTCAAAAGAGAGCTAGAAGAGTGCATTGCACATCAGAAGTGAATCCCAAGTTAGTTCAAATTACAAAAAGAGGTGTCTGTCATGATTATAAGATTGCAGTAGTGATTTAGCCATATAACTGTTACAGAATTCCAAAAACCAATTTTCCATCTCTTTTCACAACTTGTCCAGTTACTAAATTAAGACCTACAGGCAACCTTGTCATTCATGCCTGCTCATTGTGGTGACATGAAAACACACGACTCTGGCTTTTCTCATCCTTGTTTTACAAATTGGACTTTATCAATTGCAAGAGTTTCAACCTAAATCAAAGCAAATAACTAAATCTATCAGATGCTCAGAAATAAGGATATAAGTTCACGGAACTTTTTTCTTTGATAAAATATCTCAATAAAAGATAATGCCGAATAAAATAATAAAGGACACATCTTAAAAAAAATACTATTTGCACAAATTATAAAATCATCTCAAAACAAAAATTCCCCAATAGAAACTACACACAATTACAAGGTGCAAAGACAGTAAGATACATTAATGAAAAGTTACCTAATTATAAATACTACATGAGGATACCTTTGCCAGCCTTTGATATTACTGCACGAGAATCTCCAACATTTGCAACATACATATGATTGCCAACAAGAACTGCAGTAGAGGCTGTTGAACCATCGTCTCTAAAGGTATTAATTTCTTGCTCCAGAAAATCTGAATCAGTCTTCTTATATGTTTCACCTACAATTCAGATAATAAAACCAAACAATGTAACCACATACTTATATTAGATATATATGTTCCAGTAAGACAACCGATGTTAGCACATACTTATAGCAAATTTAGTATCTGTCATAAACAGTGGATGCTTTATGAGATTCTCAAATAGATGCTTCTTTAGATATTCAGCAGCAAGTGAGCCACCATGGCCTACATTACAACATATAACCAGAGAAACAAGGTCAGGATCCAAAAATGGAACAAATGAGAGAGAGAGGGAGAGAGAGAACCATCGAAAATTCCAAACATGCAAACTTCTTGTCCATCTATAGTAGACACTTTAACGTCATAAAAATCCTCCATGCTTGCCCTCTTCCCCCTAAAGCTAGCATATCCACAGCTAAGTCTTCCATCATCACTGTACAACACAGACCAACCCAAACATCAGTTAGCCAGCCCAATTCAGTAATCCTCATCACTTTTGATCTTTAATAATATCACAAAGAGCTTCTTTAAATGAGGTAAATTAAATCTTAACTATCGACCTACTTAGTAGATTATAACCTAAATCTTCAAGTACAGAAATAGAATATAATTATATAAGCAAACAAGCAGGCCAAATGTAGCGCCATTCCAAGGCTCAAATCATGGACGACAACTAAAAAACCTTCGTCAGTGGACAACAGTAGTCAAGCAGCAGCAATTTTCAATAACAAACGTTCATAGTGTTACCAGATGACAAGAATCCACGTTACATTCCTTCCAGACAAACAATACATAATTGCAGGTCCATACAACATTGCATCCTGTAACTGTAAAACACAAGCTCCCTCCAAATACAACGAGATTAAAAAAAAATTAACAGGGCCATTCCCTGTCCAACAATGTACAATACTAGCACCGTTCCGCATCAAATTCCGCAACATATTGCAGCTTCCAGATTCATATAAGAAGAGTCTCTTAAACTAGTGCACCGCCATTCCCCAGACAAGGGAAGAATCACCTAAATGCATCAGAGACACAAGTGAAGATAAGAAAGGATACCTTTTCCACCCCCCACTGCCATAACCGCCATTGTCCACATTGTCCTTCTCCGGCAAGACACTCAAGATCGCCCCGGGCCCAGCTGTAGTGCCCGCGTCAACCATCATCGCGCCTACCGCCCTGAACTTCCGGTTCGGATAGCACTTCAGCTTCCGTCCCAATCCGGCATCCAAGTCTCTCCCCAGTCCGCACAACCGCACACTCAGAGCCCCAATTCCAGCAAGACCCCCAGCTCGGACGATCGCACTACTAAAGCTAGCGCCGCATACCATCTAACTCAACTCTACAGGTTTCAGAACCCAACTCCCACAAAAATCCCTCTTTCCCCACGCAACACATGCAAGCAAATGCAGCGTCAAATCCCACAATCAAAATCGGATCTCTTTTCTCGCAATCAACGCAGCACAACGTCCTCAAACACTAAAAAAACATCAAAAAACTCCTACTTTCGATTTCAAAGCTTAATGTACACTGAAACTGCTCGAAGAAACAGATCCGATCAAGATCCCAGCGGAAGCTCACCCGCCCCAGAACACTTCAAGGGATCGGCAACAGGGAGAACGACCAGATCTTACCAATAATTAGCAGAAAACGGGGAAAACAAGAACCCGATCCCACCGGAGCCGCCGGTCGAGTACGGGCGGAATATACAGCAAAAGATAGAGAGAGAGAGAGAGAGTAAAAACGGAATGGACAGGAACGAGGAACCGTCGGGATTCAGGTATATACGACGTTGGGAGGATTTACACAGCCGGCAACGGGAGGGCGATCGGAGGGGTTTAGCCGGAGACCCTAGAGCGGAAGCTCCGACTGAAGAGGGGCGGGGAGAGGCGGCGAGGGAGCAGGTGGTGATCGGGGAGGGAGGGGCGGAGGAGGGGCCGGCGCCTCTTGGGGCGGGCAGCCTGGCATGGGAGGGGACGAACACGTGGTCGACGCATGGGTCCAAGTCATATAACTGGGAGTGTGATTTTGCCTGGCCGTAACATTGCTACCGCCTACCATGTTGTGTTTACTCGCTTTTCCACAAATCATCGTTCAGGTTTTCTAAATGTGAAATGTTATCTCAATAAAAGTTAATTATCTAATTTATTTGAATCTACATTTGAATTAGTTGAATTTAAGATTTAAATTTAAAACTGAGAATTTGAATCTTAGGGGTTATTTGTATATGAAATTTATGTAAAATTTCATTGATTTCACTCGAATTTTAATTTAAATTATTAAAAGTTAGGTAGATTTAAAAATTTCATCAAAAAGTTGATTTTTGAGCTATAAACGTCAGATTTCATCTCTTAATACTCAATTTAAAAATTATAAATTCTGAAAAGTGTATTATATAGATGGGCCCATTTTAAAAGTTTAAAATTACCTATATAATTTTAATTAATAAAGTTTAAATTTAGAAGTGTAATATTATAAAGAAAATGCATAACTAAGTTCAAAAGAAAAAATTATATTAGTTTAAATTTTTAAAATTAAATTTAATGTAATATTTAAATTTATTTTAAAAAATTTTATTACTAATCATATTTCACATTCGGCGGTAAATTTTTAAAATTAATTTTAAAAAATTTTACTTCTATTTTTTAAAAATTTAACACCCAAATAACTATTTACTCTAAATTTAAGTTTGAAACTAGTTAATTTTACAATTTTATATTTGTAATAAATTGTAAAGATTAAGTAGTTTTTTTATTGAACAGTAAAACTCAAATCTTATGATACTCTTTTTAAGTAAACAGTGATTTAAATTAAACAAAAGAAGCTATTATTTTAAAACAAATTTTATTACCAAATGGAGTTATTAGTTTAAAATGGAAAGTGTAATAAAAAACTAAATAAAACAAAATATATATAGATTAAATTAATACAAAAATAACAAATAATAAATAAAGACATTTTAAGGACAATTTTTTTATAGATTGAACAAATAGATAATGAAAAGCTTGCACAACTAACATGCATAACAAAGAACACATTGAATATCAAATTACAAATATTAGAATAAGCCGATGAAATTAGTGTAATTTTATCCTTAAATCTCACGTACAAGGTATACATAGTAGTACAAGTTAAAAGTTTGAGTACATAGACTCAAAGGGTTATATTGTATAAGATCCTAACTAAAAATCATCTAATAAGTAAAGGTAGCCACTAGGGCCATGACCATTGCTACTGGCCCGCCATTTGGATTGCCACGAAGGTTGGATCGCAATTCAGTCATTTTGTTGCATCTTCTCTTGGCTGTGGGTATTTTTTTTTATCTTCATTTGAAGTGGCAAAAGTAGGTCATCGTGACCACTTTATGTGTTTAGTATGATAAGGTCTAGGCTGCCAAAAATGTAGAGTGCTTAAGTTTTCGGATTGCAAGGTTAGTCCAGTTTCAAAATAAAATTACAAAGATGACATCATAAAAAAATGCTTCCTCAATTAACTGAAATGTACTTATGCTTCTCATTATTCATGAGTACTAGGGAGTTATATCACTGCGCTGAGAAACTAAGCCGATTTCATGTTTGGCAGCAGGTCTTATTTGATAAGGCTTTTTGAAGGGTTTTTAAGGGTGTTAAAAATACGTAAATTTTAAATATATAATATATATATAATAAATTATTATTAAAAAGTGTGTTATATAATAAAGCCTATAAAAAAACTAAGTAAAACATTATTATGTAGGATCTCATTTGATAAAGCTCGTCTAGAGCTTTTTAATGACACCAAAAATACAATAACCTGAGTTTAGAAGTGGAAGATATAATATTATAAAGTTAAAATTAATATAACCTAAAATATAAAAATTATGATTGTAATGTTTGTAACTTTTGAGGGATTATGATGGATCATATAGGGGTAAAATAAGGATTAATAGTATAAATATATGGGTGAAATAGTCTGAATTTGAAAGTTCTATTGTCATGCCACGGGATTTTTAGAACTCTTTTACGATAACAAAATCATTGGAAACAAAATTTTCTTTTTCAAAACTTTTCGTCAATCATTCGACAAAAATAATCCTTAAGGTGACTCAATTGTTTTCAAATATAAAAATATATTGTATCCATATATAGGATTAGGTCAAATCACACATGGTCCTACCTAAGTACATACCAAGATCTATCACTCATACAACTATAAGTAATTGACACTCATGTGTCTATGCTCAAATTACACACCATATTAAAAGTTTTACTACCAAAGACAAGAAATGTATAAATTACACACCATATTAAAAAATTTACTACCAAAGACAAGAAATTTTATATCTTATATCTCTTTTAGAGCTTGACGTATTTCCCTTGATCAATGATCCCAACTTGACTATTCATCTAGCAAACTTGCACCATGAGGATACTAAGTGTAAGGACTCTCATTTTTTAATCAGTTTATTTTAATGTTATTTATCGATTATCGTGTAGTTTAAGCATTTTCTAATTAAATTCTGTGGCTTTCAAAAATAAATAGGATTTCTGAAGGTTTTAAGCAAAACTAACTCTATATTTATGAGTTTTAATTAGTTTTTTGTCAATTCTGAATTTTTGAGAATTTTTATTTTTTTACTAATTTTCTAAAAAATTAGGGTTTGGCGGGACCCCCTTGTGGGCCCCACCGACGAAATTGAGGTTTTTAGACCAAATTGACCCAGGCATCATCACAAGTTTATATAAAAAATTTTAGATTTTTTTTGGATTTAATTAGTGCTCAAATCTTCAAAATGTCCATTTTTAGCTAAAATTTCTATTTATACCCCACTAATTCATTAAGTATACCCCAAGTCTTACTATAAACAGAAATAGTTGAGCTATTTCCCATTTGGGACTAGGCTGGGAGAGGGGGATTAAGACCTAATTCCCCAATTAGGCCCAAATTAGAAAGAGATTAAGGTATGTTATCCTTTAATCAAGCCTAAACCCTAGGTTTTCTCTTAATCCATTATTAATCTTGACTTCAATCATTATTTTAATTTATTTTGAAAGCATAAAACTACTGATTTACCTCTCTTCTCCAAGCCTTAATCTTCAAAATCTCGTTTTTAGACTTCTAAAACCCTAGATCTAATGTTTACTTTTGGTTTTTCAAAGTTAAATCAAGATTAGTTGTATGTTAACTAAAAATAGTATTTTTGGAAGGTGTTGGAGGATTTTGAAGGTTCATTCCGGCCCAAATCAATAAGGAAAAGTAATTGGTTCTTCAATCTCAACTTTGGGTAGTAAAAATCTCAGTTTTTATGATATTATTTGAAGTAGGTTTTGTTTGATTTAAGCTCTAATGGTGGGTTTAATAAATACTAATCTATCACTTCGATTTCTTAAGGTTTTGTCTTAGAATGGTTTAGATTAGTGTTCTGGAAGGTTTGATGGGTTTTTAATAATGTTTGATATCATGCATGAAGATTTGAAGGTATTTCATGGTTTCTCGGTTTTGATTTTCGAAATGAAGAAGGTCAAAACTGCTTTGTTGGCGATCGAACGGCCTGCAAGTCCGATCGATTGGCAACACTATATTTTTGACAAATTTCCAGTTTAGCCGATCGAACGGCCTTTTAGGGCGATCGAACAGCTACACAACAGTTTTGCTATTTTTGAAACTTATGCTCATTTCAATATTTTACTCCATTCGATGATTCTAATGGATTTGATGAATGTAGTGGTTATAATAAGTGTGTTACGATGAAATTAGGTTAGTATAAGTGTAGAATTGATGATGAAAGTTTATGGAATGTGTTTAAGTGTGGTCGTGTGGCATCATATTATGTTGATAATTATGCGTGTTGATATTGAAGTACCTTGAACTTTTGAATATTGGAATTATTATTATTAGAATATGTTTCTAGCAAGAATATAATGTGGAAAATAGTGAGATGTGTTATCTTATAATAAGGATGATTTATGGGTAATGGATGTGATTATGTTGTGCTTAATGTATGGAAAATCATATTTATGGGAGTGAATGTTCGATTTCACATGGATGGATTTAAGCTTTATGGTGGATTTTGTTTTAATTTCAATTGAGAATCATTGTTTTGAATGTGTTTAAGCATGTGTAAATTGTCTTATGAGTTTATGTCAAGCATTGGTCATGTGATTAGATATGCATGAATATACACACATATGGAAATCTACTATAAAATTGTAGTTAATTATGCCTTGATTATGATGCATGAGGGGACTGATTGGGAGCACGTTCCATGTGTTGGAACCCACATAGGTCTTGTTCACGGATGTATTATGCTATCATGGATTGGTATTCATGGACAAAGTTTTACCGATGTTTAACCAGAATTAATTGTAATAACCTAGATTTTTCTGTGGTTCTTTATTTACTTCTTGGGGATTTGATTATTTGTTTAATCTTCTGTATTACGTTTCTCGATAATTATGTGTTGGTGTTGTGCGTAGCCTCGGTTATAGGTGGAAAAGGTTTGTACGTTTTCAAGGACTTAAACGCGTTAGTTAAGGGTGGGAGCTTAAATTAAATACTTGGTCCTTGAGATGGGGCTTTTGGGTAAAAGGGGGTTGTTTTGGGTTAAGGTGTGGTTTTAAGTGGGAGTTCATCGTGCGTCAGGAGTTCTTGCGTGAGGAAAAGCAATTGAGACGTGCGAAGTAGAGGTGCACATGGAAGGAAAAAAAGATTTAAAACAAAACGCAGAACGCATTTCGCGTTCTGCATAGTATTTTTTCTACCAACAGCGAGGAAAGATAGTCCCCCAATTTCGTTGTGAGCGTTGTCGCGCCTCCCCTTCGCCGGAGTCGGACCGTTCAGTCACCATGAGGTGGGGCACGCCGCCTTTGGCTGTCATCACGCCTACTCCCCTACAAACCGTTCGTCGGCCGGATTGTGAAAGATATTCTCTGCTTTGGGCCAAATCGCCGCCCAAGCCACCAGATTCTACCGAAGTCTAGTCGCCTGGCCACCACAAAGTGGGAGATGCCACCCTCTTTCTCCAATTTCAATCCGGTCAGCTCTCTCCTAAAATTCAATTTGCAGACAATTTTGGGGAAATTTCTCAGTTCCGGGCCGAACCACTGCCAAAGTCAACGGGTATGCCATTGTCAGCCATTTCTGGCTGTCCATGATTCTGTCGACCCAGCTTGAGTCCGAAATTTGTTTCCCCAAATATTTTCCCCCTCTCCAGTGCTATTCCGCCCTCCCTGTCCTGTCTTCAACTAGAAAATCTTCTAGGAGTGGACTATCTGGCGACTATTCTGCCTTGCCGGTAGCCGAAGACCACCACTACACTCTTTTTCCCCCTCCTCCTATGTGCCTACACCACACCCACACCCTTGGCCTCACATCAGTCCTTCTTTGGGCATGCATGCAACCCAAATCGCCACAGTGGTGTTGTGAGAGACATCTAGAACCTCGGGCATTGACTGGAAACTAACTACTGCCATCGTGGTACATTATGACATCAATTTAGCTTGGACGACAAGGTAGGAGACTTTGAACCTTAGAAATTCACTCTAGTGTGCTTTTATGATAGAATGCATGCTAGGAGTAAGGTGTTTAGATGCATAATGTTTAGATGTGTATTAATGCGGACGATGTCAAGTGTAGAGGTTATTTATAGTGGCCATATGCATATATTATAAAATTATATGTGTGTTGGTTAGTTGATTAGTCAGACGCTTACTGTAACGCCCGAGATTTTTCATACAATTTCCTTTAAATTCACAAAAAAAATTTGCAATATAACGTATGTAAATCAGAGGAAAAATGACGAAATCAAAACCTGATAAAACAGTTTATAATTTAAAACACTAAACATCAATTTTCCATCTAAATATTTCCATCATAGGGTCAAACATCATATGGCCAAAGCAAATATCCACAGGCGCTACTCGAAAACACACGTATGACTAAATTGCTATGATCATAGACTTTAAATACAAATCTCTCCCAGGCATCCTTGAGTGCAAATCCCATAACAGTCCATAGTCTAATCCAACCGAAAGTCCAGAAAGATAAACATCTAACTTCTCATCTCACCCAATACATCAGATTGTGGCACAAAACAAACTCGTAGTGAGTCAAGCATATCCTTGAGTCCAAGGGAATCAATCCACCTCGGAAGCGAGCATCCATCTCCAGGAGCTCTCCGCACAACCTGCAAAACCTCCAGTACAATGGGGCTAAAAAGTAGGGTAATGAGTATTTTCATACTTAGTGGGAAAATACCCAGTAGGGGAATCCAAAACAGTGAACTCACAAAGTTCATAAATACATGCGTTCATGCAACTCAAACATGAAGCAGAAGCATATCAATATCATGCTCATATGCATACAATCATACCAAATGCACTATCGTGCCAAAGTCATACCAAATGCATCATCGTGCCAAAGTCATACCAAATGCACCATCGTGCCAAAATCATACTAAATGCACCATCGTGCCAAAATCATACCATCAAATAAAACTTACACAAACACCCTTATTCAGGGTCTTACAAACTTACTCGTACCACTGTACGCATACTCATACAACATACACATACTTGTACGACCTTACTCGTATAATCATATGCTTACTCATACAACTTAGACATACTTGTACGACCTTACTCGTATAGTCATACTCGTACGACCTTACTCGTACAACTTACACAAAATCCCACTTACTGTCTTACTCAGAAACATACTCTCACAATCATACTCATACACATACTCTTACAGTCGTGCTCATACACATACTCTTACAGTCTTGCTCATACACATATGCTTATAGTTGTGCTCATACTCATACGCTTACAGTCGTGCTCATACTCATAATCGTACACATACTATCGACCACTGAAGCTCATTACAATTAATAAGCTCCAGCGTCGAAAAAGAAAAGAATGTCACTGGGGCATCACCTTAACCTCCGGGGAGTGACTAGACGCTATGGACTTTTCCGAAGGTAAGACACACCAATGCTCATGGGGGACTGGATCAAACAGGTAAGAGTAGATCCAGGATACTACTTACCTGAGCGCATAAACATAAACACCCACACATAAGGGGTCATACAGTTGCCCACCATAATGGGTCTTATAGTGCCATAGAATCGCCCACCATAATGGGTCTTATAGTGCTAGAGAATTGCCCATCATAATGGGTCTTATAGTGCCATGCCATGCCACTTTTGGGCAGAAAACATACAGTGCCACTTGGGCATAAACGTACAGTGCCACTCTTGGGTGGAAACATACAACGCTCTCAACAGAGCATCAAACATCTGGGCTTATACAGCACACAGACCAAATCGAAAACATACTTCGCTCTCAACAGAGCATCAGACGTATGGGCTTCATATAGCACATAGACAAAGTTAGAAACGTACATCGCTCTCAACAGAGCATCAAACGTCTGGGCTTATACAGCACACAGACCAAATCGGAAACATATGTCGCTCTCAACAGAGCATCAGACGTCTGGTGCTCTATACAACACATAGACAACATCCCGTATAATAAACATCATGGCAAGACATGAGAAATGCTCAACTGACTCATTATCGGCTAGCTCAAACATAGAACTTAATCAATCGAACCCTTAGGTCTCAAACTCACAATGCTATCATTAGTTGTGTTTATAATTCAAGTTTGAATTAAGTACATTATGCAGTATAATTATGCCAAACAACTCACAGTCCTTGACTAATCAAACTGAAGCTGAGCCCGGTTGAAACCCAAGTTCGTCAGGGCAACAGACTTCACTTAACCCGTCCACATCATGATCATAACACATCGTACATCAAACCCTTACAATCTTACATACTTCGCCATCTACCTTATGGCCAAATCATCTTACACTAACATCATCAAATGAAGCTCCTCGGAGCCAACCCAGTTGTTGCCCTCTTACTTATATCTCACTTATTATGCTTACTTTTTACTTCAGAATTTGAACGTTATGCTTGTACAATTATGCACACTCTTACTGTCTGACAAACCTCACCCGTCATACCCATATCCTTTGTCATCCGTCATATGCTTACACATCCATATCCAAATCCAGACAAAACCTCTATCACCTCTTACTGTCCATCGCCCATACCTCTACCCACATACACTTACACATATCCATATCATAGGCAATAGTCATCATACATACGTATGTCTATCACACATATGTATAACATACACATACGGTCATACATATGCAGCTTACAAACATGCTCACTAGTCATCACTAGTGCATACATACACATTTATACATACTTCAAACATACACTCTAGCCATCACTAGCACATAATCCATACATACTTCAAATATGCATTCTAGCCATCATTAGCACATACATAATCCATACACACTTCAAACATGCATGCTAGCCATCACTAGCACATGCATACATACGTCAAACATACACGCTAGCCATCACTAGGACATGCATATATACGTCAAACATGCACACTAGCCATCACTAGCACATGCATACATACGTCAAACATACACGCTAGCCATCACTAGGACATGCATATATACGTCAAACATGCACACTAGCCATCACTAGCACATGCATACATACGTCAAACATACACGCTAGCCATCACTAGCATATGCATAATCTATACATACTCCAAACATGCACGCTAGCCATCACTAGCACATGCATATGCATCCATACGCGTAGCTTACCAACAAACACACTAGTCATCACTAGCACATACTCAATCAACATACGAAGCTGACCAACAAACATGCTAGCCATCACTAGCACATACATACATCAACGTACTTATAGCCAACATGCATGTCATATGCATTTCAACATACCATATAATCATGCTTACATGCACATCATGCAATCGGATCGTTACTTAACATCCAAAGCATGAAATCATACAATCCTAGCATGTTGCTACTCATTTAAAGCATGCTATCATGAAATTACGAGTTCAAAGCTCCCCTACCTCGTAATCATGACATTTGATGGCGAGCACATGATGGTGGCGGTGTCGGCGGCGGAGTTGGCAGTCAAAACCATTGCCTAGCTGAGAGAGCAGTTGTCCCGAGGATTTTAGGAAGTGCCGAAAACAAGCACGACCAAACAGGGTGTTAGAAGACAATGCGGCAAAACCCACAATCCACGGCGGCACACTAGGGCGGTCAGGAGAAATATCGTGCCAACATATGTGGCGGTGCGACTAGAAGTCGAGGGTGTACTCACTGAAAATCGGCCGGTGGCTAAGATGTACTCAGCCGGCCACAAGACGTTGAAATCGTCCGTGGACAGCACCCAACAACGACAATTTCGCATCTACAAGGGCCCACATACGGGTGGAGAGCGTGGGGCAACGCTCGAGGACAAAGGAGAGGTGGAGGATGCTCTAGTGGTCAACTGAAATGGTGACGGAGCCATCCGATGGTCAGGCGGCACAAATATGGAGCCTAAACCCAAAAATGCATGCGTGGCCACCTGCACACGCGGCCACAAAGTGCCAGTCCAGGGGGAGATAGGTCGGACGGTAGCGGCCCAAGGCCCACAAAGGGGCAACGGAGCTAGGGCCAGGAAGTGGTGGCCGATCAAAACAGCGACATCGCCGATCGACACCCACAACCAACACCATAGTGCAGGCGGCAGTGCATCTCGCACGGTATAGGGCAATGGCAAGCGGCCCATTCCGAGCGAAAAAATAATCGGGCCAAGTGGGCCTGACCCTCACTGTCACCGAGCCGGGGTAGAGCCCATAATGGCCAAATAGCATACGACTTGTTGATGACCACGACCCGAGACGTACCCAAAGCGTCTAGTCGGGCAGAGCAAGATAATAGGGCAGATCAAGGTCGAAAATGGAAAACCCCAATCGATACTAGGTCGAGGTAGGCCGGACGGAGTCTCTCCGGTGGCCGGACGATGACCGGAAACACACTGAGGTCTCAAAAATCCCACAGTGAGATGGAAATGTAATAACAAAACCCGACCAAAGTGCCGGTAGCTCACTGCGGAGTGAAGAAAGCATGGCGGCGGCTCCAACTAGTGTCTATGGGTTCCTAGCAGCTAATTATATATAAGTCTAGTTGAGGGCGGCCGCAAACGACATCAAAATCATACCCTTATAGTTCAAAAACGGGATTGAAGGAAAGAAAAACCCGAAGAAAAGTTCGGTACCTCGTGGAGGAGCGAAGAGGCCGTGGCGGTGGTCATAGCTAGTGTCTACGGACTCGTGGCGGTGAGGCAAATCGAATCCTGACAAAAACTGTCGGAATCCGATGACAGAGGAGGGAGAACGGAGCGACCGGAAATGGGCTCGGGTTTTCTCTTCTCCTCTCAGAATGTCTTTTTTCCTTCTGTAAGTTTATGGAAAACTTACTGGACTCGGCTTAAAAGGCCATCATTTCACTATTCATTCTTTTTAATTTTTACATCTACGTCCCTAACATGCGTTTACCCACCGGTTACGCGTTGTACCTCCAAAATTCGCACCATAAGCGTGTAGCGAGGCCCACGGCCCGCAACTAAGCCCCACACCCAACTCTATGGGTATAAATATGGGGTATATATACATAAATACAAATACGCCAAAGTGTCACATTTTCCCACCGAAAATGACTAGAAAAATAGCAGGAAAATCCCAAAAAATTGTAGAAAAATCAGGAATCCTACACTTACATTATGATTCATTCTTGTTTTAGATAGATGGACGAGTAGAAGACCCAGGGAATTAATTATATTTCTTGTTAAATGCATGAGTGGTCATTATGCTTACGTAAAGAATTATGTTTACATGCTCTAAAGGCTATAAAGTATGTTGTAAGGTGTATGTGTGGCATATGGTTTAGAACTATGAGCATGTATACGCGTGATGACAATATGCATATGTTTGATAAGAAACGATCAGTTTTGGCTGATTCAAATTTCATAGAAGTGAGGCAGAGACTTCAAGGTTTAGTAAATCGGCATATTAGGGTTTGGGGCTTAGATATAAGTTACTGGTAAAAGTGCAAACTATAATGGTACCTGCATAACATATGAACTATAAACTTCAACATAATTAAATTATGTAGATTCATAATAAGAGTGAATCCTTAGCTAGTTTGACGGATTGAATTCCGTATCAGTTGATGACTGACTGATGGTCAGTTGTTCACTTGTAAGGTTAACATGGTTCATACCCTTGTGGTGATGTATTCAAAATATGTGTAAGTTCATATTTTTGATGCTATGTTGAGAGCACCGTAAGCTTTCCGCCCAAGAGTGGCATCGTAAGTTTTTCAGCCCAAGAGTGGCTTTGTAAGTTTTCCCCCCGAGAGAGACACTATAAGTTTTTCTGCCTTAATGGGCACTATTAGGCATTTGTTGGCCTTGTATGGCCCTAGAGAGTGGACATTTACGTGCTCATATAAGTTGTATCATGGATCTCCTCTTACCTGTTTGATCTTGTGCCCCATGAGCACCAGTCTACTTTGCCTTCAGAATCTTTTTAGCGCATAGGTTTCTCCCCGAAGGTCAAGGTGACGCCCTAGTGGCATTCATTCCTTTCAACATTAGAGCTAATTGAGGTTTAATTAGTTCTATTTGTCGAGTGTAAGTGTAAGATAATAAACGTAAGACTGTAAGTATAAGTAGTATGTACGTGAGAATCAAAGTTTGATACAATGGGTTTTGTTATAAGTAAGGTGGAAAGAAAATTTGTAAGTCTAGGAAGCTCAAAGGAATTGTAGTACTTGGGTTAAGATTATATGTTTATCTTCTTTTGGTTTATGGTATGCTACTATCTTGCAAAGCAGCTTTGGTGTGAACTTTTAAGGTTCACTGTTTTTTATTCTCCTACCGGGTATTAAAATATTCATATTCTTTTTCTCTAATCCTCAGACACTCCAGGGACTTACGTGGGGCCTAGTTTGAGAGTTGTTTAGCGTTTGAGGACACACTTCTTAGACTGTAGGTCGATTTTTGATTTTATTGTTCTTTGAATATTTTTGCCACAATTTGTCTTAAATAAATTTTGAAATACATGTATTAAGTGAGGTGAGCGCTCTTACATGTATTATTTTGGACTTGTACATGGACTGTCTTATTATTTTTGAATGTTATGGAATTTGTACCCAACTACGCCTGAGAAAAATATATTGAAAGCCCATGGTCATGGCAAATGTGTCTTTTGTTCGTTATTCACACCTGGGATGAGTGGACTACGGGATTCAAATGACTTATCGATGTTATATAATTGTTTTGAGTTGAAAAGAAAATTTTTATGTGGATTTGGTACAAATGAATGAGAATTATAAAAATGTTTTTCACAGGTTTCGTATTTTCATCAATTTTCACCTATTTACAGTCATCATATTGCAAAATTTTTATTTAAATTTGATGAAAAATATTTTGAAAACCTCGGGCATGACATTAATTAATTGTATGCAATGGTTGAGATTGCGTGCCGGATTAATCGCTCGGTGAATTAATCGGAACTTGGTTGGTCCGAAAGGACATGTCCGATTTAAGTTCTTGTGTGGAACATGTATACTCCCCGGGTTTAGTCTAGTTAAATGGAATTATGTGGGAATGAGTTGTGTACTTGTCTTGTAGATTGAGATTATTATGATTGTTATCTGGACCCTGAGAATCCAAAGTGGTAGCTTTGTGCACCGGCTACCACGTGTTTTGTTCCCTGTGTGGGAATTCAGGCTCTCCCCACTGCAGGAGATGTCCTTGAGAGAACACCCCTGCTCTAGATTCTTTGTGTGAGAATGGGAATCCTTGGCTAATATCATCCAGGGCGAGTAGCTTTAGGGGCTGACAACCCTGACCCTCTTATATTTCCTGTGTGAAAATTTGACCGCGTCTCGCCTTTGTGGCCTTGACCGTGTCCTACCTGTGTGGCAATACTTGTTTTTACTCCTTGATGGAGGCATTCACCATTTGTATTGATGCATGTTTATTTTAAATGCTATGCATGATTGTGTATCATGTGTTTGACACGTTTGTCGTGCAGGGTGAATGAGGTTAATGTGATATGAATGCATAATTTGAAATGGTGTAATTGATACACTATTATGCAAGTTTATGTGATAAAAATGCATAATCAGAAATAGTGTAATTGAGACACTATTATGCAGGTTTATGTGATATAAATACATAGTCAAAAATGGTGTGATTGAGACATTAGTATTCAGGTTTATGTGATATGAATGCATGATCATAAATAGTGTGATTGAGACACTATAATGCAGGTTTATGTGATATGAATGCATGATCAGAAAGTGTGTGAATGTGACACTATTATGCAGGTTTATGTGATATAAATGCATGATTAGAAATGGTGTGATGGAGACACTATTATGCAGGTTTATGAGATATAAATGCATGATCAGAAAGTGTGTGATTGAGACACTATTATGTAGGTTTATGTGATATGAATGCATGATCAAAAAGTGGTATAGCATGATAATTTTAGATCTGGATTGCTACATTGCCATGAAGTCATGTTTTCTTATTATTATAGTTGTATTCAAACCATTATTGAGTTTTTATACTCACCCCACTTTCTTTATTTTATTTTGGGGCTGCATAGCTTGACATGTAGTCAGGCATGATCCTCTTTATGAGGAGAGGTCGGGGAGAGCTTGGGAGTAGGAGTAGAAGCCCTTAGACCTTGCATGTTTTTTCTGATTATTTTGTTTTGATGTTAATACCCTTGGAGTGATTCTTGTTTTCAAACTTATGATATATTATATATTCAGTGTTGTTTGAGACCTTATAAATTAATAGTATGTGGGTTTGAGATTTGTAGTTTAATTTAGAGTTTAAATAACTCTTTTGGTTCTACCTATTTACACTTGCTTAAAGTAGTACATAACTCCGTTAATTAGACCCCCCGTGGTTAGGGCATAAGTCTTCGTTATTTCTTTAACCATTTTCAAAACCGTCGCCCCCGTGCACTGGACCGGCCCTTGGACCAGGTTCGGCTTGGGTCGGGCAGTGCCAGGGCATGACAAAGTTTTTTTGGTATCAGAGCAGCTCTTTGTCCGAGAGTAAATAAGGTTTGAGTAACAAGTCTTATGGGTTAAAGGGTAGTGAGATGATCAAGGTCTAAACATAACTAGTGATGTGAATTCCATTAGTTATTTGTCTTGAATTTTGCTTGCTTGCTTCTTTGTGTGTTTTCTAATTGTTTGGTTGTGTGGCTTTGGGTTATTAGGCGGAAAATGATATTTTCACATCAAAAACACACAACAAAAACTCACACATGTGTCTTGATTGGATTAGATACATGGGCCCAAGTGAAATTTGTGTGAGGCCCACTTATCCAATCCAATCAAAATACTTGTGTGAGATTTTGTGGGTGTTATTGTTGTGGGAATATCACTATCCTTATTAGGCTGTATGATTAATGTCTGGTCATTGTGTAGATGACTAGCTCTAATCATGCAGGCACTAATAACCATCGCGGTGCTAGAGACCTAAGAGTGGACGATGTGTTGATCGCCATTGAGGGGTTGACACATGTGGTCCAGGGTAAGCACGCGAGTGGTAGCGGTTTTGAGTCTCTCTCACTCGAGGGATTCAAGAAGCTTAACCCTCCTAGCTTCAAGGGTGGGTTAGATGCTTCGAAGGCAGATAACTGGAGGCTTCACATGGAGAAGATTTTCAGCGCTCGACATTGACCTGACAAGGAGAAGACTTGACTTGCGGTCTTCACGTCCGAGGGTGAGGCTCAAAGGTGGTGATTATTGATGGAGTGTCAGAGATTCCATGGTTGTGTGGACATTCCATGGGAGGAGTTATTGTCTGACTTTAATGACAAGTACTTCCCTCTTCATGTTCGGGAGGAGAAGAAGGAGTTTCTCAACCTTCAACAGGGTTCGATGACAGTCTTGGCTTATGAGACCCGATTTGTGGAGCTTGAGTGCTTTGCTCCTCGTTTCTTCAGCGACGAGTATGAGCGGGTACGCAAGTTCGAGGATGGTCTGAAGCCTTTCATCAAAGGCTGAGTTGTGCCCTTCAAGCACAAGACCCTAACTAAGGTACTTGAGACGGCCATTGTTGTGGAGCGGGATTCATATGATATGTGGAAGAGAGGGCAACAACCTAAGAGGCCGAGGCCGGAGGATAACTGTAAGGTCCCTGATTTTTCTACTATTTTCTGGGATTTTTTTGCCATTTTTCTGGTCATTTTCGGCAGGAAAATGTGACGTTTCAGCGTATGTGTATTTGTGTATTTTCCCCATATTTATACCCGTAGAGTCGGGTGTGGGGCTTAGTCGTGGGCCACAGGCCTCGCTGCGCGCTTACGGCGTGAATTTTGGAGGTTTGATGTGTAACCAGTGGGTTAACGCGCGTTGGGGATACGTTTGGAAAAAGAAAAAAAGAAAAAAAATAAAAAGAAAATTCGGATCGGGATCGCCCGATCCAGAACCTCCTGGGCAATGAACAGTGCATCGCCCCCCCCCCTTACTGTTTCTCTGTCCCCGCCGGCCACCGGCTGCCGGTGGGCCAATGGGCCGCCGCACCGGCTCCGCCCCGGCTGTGCGACGGCAGGGGAGCCGCCGTCCCGGCCCCATGGCCGCTCCGCCCCGACTTTTCCCGGTTAGCCACCCTTTTTGTTTTGATTTGATTCCGCTGCCGCCGTGAGCCGGCGAGGGCTAGCCGGCCGCCCATGGCTCCACCATGGGCCGGCGACGGCGGGAGGCCACTCCTCCCGGCCCGGTGGGCCTCCGTTCCGCCGCCCGTCCTCATCCCCCCTTTCTGCCTCTGTTTCCGCCCCCTCTCTGTTTCACTTGCGCCGCCGCCGCCGTGAGCCAGCGAGGGCCGGCCGGCAACCCACGGCTCCGCCATGGGCCGGCGACGGCGGGAGGACACCCCTCCCGGCCTGGTGGGCCTCTGCACCGCCGCCCCATCCTATTCCTCCCTCTCTGCACTATTCCGCCGACGCACTGTTTTGGGCAAATAGTGGCCGCCGGCGGTGATTCGTGGCCGATTTGGCCTTCCCCCAGCCTCGCCTTGCTCCGGCGAAGGCAGTGGACTACACCCCCATGCCCGGTTCCGCCTCCGCCCTCCCTCTTTTCTCCGGCAAGTACGTTTTATCGTACGATTTTTCGGTGGGTTGTCGCCGCCATCGTTGGTGGGTGAGGGTGACTTGACCACCGTGGGCTCTGCCCTAGCCTGGCGATGGCCGAGGGACAGCCCCACCCACCTGGACCAATTCAGCCTCCGACCCCATGGCCGCTCCGCCCTTATGGGTTTTCCCCGGTCGTCCCCTATTTTTGGTCTACGTCCATTTTGGACGTTGTGACTGACGTTATCAGTAGGACACCGGATTTGATTTAGCGGACCTTAGTTCGGCTCCGCCCCATCCCGGTGATGCCAATGGGCCACCCCTCTGGGCTTTGTTCAGCCTTGCAGCCCGTAGCTGCAGCTAGTTCCATCTTATCGACATGTTTGCCCGTTGACCCCTCTTGCCCAATTTACGCCGTTGGTACCGGACGGCCTCTGGCAAGAGTTTGTATGACTTACCTTAACAGAAGGTGGACGAGTTCATCTGCACAGGCCTTGGCCAGTGACGGCCTCATAGCCTTTGCTCGACCGTGACCCTCCCCTTGCTCTCTGTCGTGCGAGATGCACAGCCGCCCGCACCATGGGTATTGGTTGTGGGTGGCGATCGGCGATGTTGCTGCTTAGATTGGCCACCGCTAGGGCCTTAGCCCTGTTGGCTTTTGTGGGCCTTGGGTCATCTCCGTTCAGCCCTCTCCCCCGCCCTTTGGGCCGCGTGCGCATGTAGCCACGCGTGTACTTCTGGGTTTAGGCGCCGCATTCGTGTTGCCTAACCATCGGTTGGCTTTGCCACCGAGTGGAGTTGACCACTAGAGCCGTCCTCCACCTCTCCTTTGATTCTCGAGTGTTGCCCCACGCTCTCCGCCCTTATGTGGGCCTTTGTTGACCAGAATCGTTGCCGTTGGGTGCTGTCCACGGCCGATTTTGACGTCTTTGTGGCCGGCTGAGCACGTTTTAGCCACCGGCCGATCTTTAGAGTGTACACCCTTGACATCTAATCGCACCGCCACTTATGTTGGCAAGATATTTCTCCCGGCCGCCCTAGTGTGCCGTCGTGGATCGCGGGTTTTACTGCATTGATTTCTGACACCATGATTGGCTGTGATAGTTCCGGCGCATCTTAAAATCCTTGGGACAGCAGCTCTCTCAGCTAGGCAATGGTTTTGACTGCCAACTCTGCCGCCGATGCTGCCACCGTCATGTGCTTGCCATCGAACGTCATGATTACGAGGTAGGGGAGCTTTGAACTCGTAAATTCATAAAGCATGCTTTGAATGAGTAGCAGCATGCTAGGATTGTATGATTCCATGCTTGGATGTTAAGTAACGATCCGATTGCATGATGTGCGTGTAAGCATGATTGTATGGTATGATTTATATGCATGAGAAGTATGCACGTTTTATGGATGTGGTTTATGTATGCGCTAGCGATGGCTAGCAAATATGTCAGTATGCTACGTATGAATTATGCATGTGCTAGTGATGGCTAGCGTGCATATTTGAAGTACGTATGAATGTGTGTGCATGTGCTAGTGATGACTAGCGTGTATGTTTGATGTATGCATGTGCTAGTGATGGCTAGCGTGCATGTTTGTAAGTTATGTATGTATGACCGTATGTGTATATTGTACGTATGTGTGAGACATACGTATGTATGATGACTTTTGCCTATGATATGGTTATGTGTAAGTGTATGTGGGCAGAGGTATGGGCGATGGACAGTAAGAGGTAACAGAGACTTTGTCTGAATTTGGATACGGTTGTGTAAGCGTATGACAGAGGATATGAGTATGACGGGCAAGGATTAGAATGGATCAGTTTGGGGTGGATTGTATGTTTGGCGATTGTCAGACAGTAAGAGCGTGCATAATTGTACAAGCATAACGTACAGATTATGAAGTGAAAAATAAGTATAATAAGTGAGATATAAGTAAGAGGGCGACAACTGGGTTGGCTCTGAGGAGAGTTATTTGAGGATGTCATTGTAAGATGTTTTGGCCATAAGATGGATGGCGAAGTATGTAAGACTGTAAGGGTTGGTTGTACAATGAGTTTTGTCCATGATGTGGATGGGTAAGTGAAGTCTATTGCCCTGACGAACTTGGGTTTTGATCGGGCTCAGCTTCGGTTTGACCAGTCGAGGACTGTGAGTTTGTGTGGCATAATTGTACCGCATAATATACTTAATTCAAACTTGAATTATAAGCACAACTAATGATAGCGTTGTGAGTTTGAGACCTGAGGGTTCGACGGATTAAGTTCCGTGTTTGAGCTGGCCGCTAATGAGTCGGCCGAGCTTTTATCATGTCTTGCCATGGTGTTTATCTGCGGGATGTTGTTTGTGTGCTGTGTAGAGCACCGGACATCTGATGCTCTGCTGAGAGCGACGTTGTTTCTGATTTGGTCTGCGTGCTATATAAGCCCAGACGTTTTATGCTCTGTTGAGAGTGATGTACGTTTTTGACTTTGTCTGCGTGCTGTATGAAGCCCAGACGTCTGATGCTCTGCTAAGAGCGACGTATGTTCTGTTTTGGTCTGTGTGCTGTGTAAGCCCAGACGTCTGATGCTCTGTTGAGAGCGTTGTATGTTTCTGCCCAAGAGTGGCACTATATGTTTCTGCCCAAGTGGCACTGTATGTTTTCTGCCCAAGAGTGGCAATGACACTATAAGACCCATTATGGTGGACAATTCTATGGCACTATAAGACCCATTAAGGTGCTAGCCAACCGTTCAGAAACTCAACACAATCAAAAGCAGCCAATGGCTCTCCTTAGCCACTAAACGTGCAATCCAACCGACCAAAACTCTCGGCGGTGGAGGCACTTCAGCTCAACTCTGCCCAACGGCAGAAACAAACGGAATCAAGGGAAAACATTCACCTTGACCCATTCCAAAACCAAATCTCAACTTACTCTTACATGCCACGACTCTGGACTTGCGACTGTTATGGACTTTAGTCAGATTGCCTGGGCTCCGATACCAACTGTAACGCCCGAGATTTTTCACACATTTTCCTTAAAATTCACGGAAAATTTTTTCAATATAACGTCTGTAAATCGGAGGAAAAATGACGAAACCAAAACCTGATAAAACAGTTTATAATTTAAAACATCCACATACGGTCAATCGTAAATGCGGCCAAAGCAAATATCATCAGGCGCTACTCGAAAACACACGTACGAATAAATTCTGCTATGATCATAGACTTTTAAATACAAATCACTCCCGGGCATCCCTGAGTACAAGTCCCCTAACAGTCCACTAACTGATCCAAACAAAAGTCCAGAATAAACATCTTATGTCTCATCTCACCCAATACAGGAGATCGTGGCACAAAAAAACTCGTAGAGAGTCAAGCTGATACCTGAGTCAACGGGAATCAATCCACCGCTGAAACGAGCGTCCATCACCCGGAGCTCCCCGCACAACCTGCAAAACCTCCCGTACAACGGGGCTAAAAATAGTAGGGTGAGTATTTTCATACTCAGTAGGAAAATACCCAGTAGGGGAAATCCCAAACGGTGAACTCCAAGTTCAAAAACGCATGCATCATGCAACTCAAACATGAAGCAGTCAACATAATAATCATAACATGCTCAAACGCATACAATCATACCAAAGGCACCATCGTGCCACAGACATACCGAAGGCACCATCGTGCCAAAATCATACCAAAGGCACCATCGTGCCAAAATCATACTATCCAAACAACTTACACAAACACCCTTATCCAGGGTCATACAATTTACTCGTACCACCGTACGCATACTCATACAACATACGCATACTTATACGATCTTACTCGTACAATCGTATGCTCACTCATACAGCTTACCCATACATGTACGACCTTACTCGTACAATCAGACTCGTACGACCTTACTCGTACATACCGCACAAAATCATACTTCTTGTCTTACTCGAGAACCATATTCTCACAATCGTACTCATACTCTTACAGTCGTGCTCATACTCATACGCTTACAGTCTTACTCATACTCATACGCTTACAGTCTTACTCATACTCATACGCTTACAGTCTTACTCATACTCATACACTTACAGTCCTGCTCATACTCATACACTTACAGTCCTGCTCATACACATACAGTCGTACTCACACTCATACAGTCGTACTCATAATCGTACACATATCAACGACCACTGAAGCTCATTACAACTAATAAGCTCCAGCGTCGAAATGGAGAAGAATGCCACTGGGGCAACACCTTAACCTCCGGGGAGTGACTAGACGCCATGGACTTTTCCGAAGGTAAGGCACACCAATGCTCATGGGGCCTTTGGATCAAACAGGTAAGAGTAGATCCATGATACTACTTACCTGAGCGCGCAAACATAAACACCCACACATAAGGGGTCATACAGTTGCCCACCATAATGGGTCTTATAGTGCCATAGAATCGCCCACCATAATGGGTCTTATAGTGCCAGAGAATTGCCCACCATAATGGGTCTTATAGTGCCAAAGAATTGCCCACCATAATGGGTCTTATAGTACCATTGCCACTCTTAGGCAGAAAACATACAGTGCCACTTGGGCAGAAACGTACAGTGCCACTCTTGGGCAGAAACATACTACGCTCTCAACAGAGCATCAAACGTACGGGCTTACACAAAGACACGGACCAAATCAGAAACATACGTCGCTCTCGGCGAGCATCGAGACGTGCGGGCTTCATACGACACGCGGACAAAGTCGAAACGTACATCGCTCTCCAGCAGAGCATCAAACGTACGGGCTTATACAGCACACGAGACCAAATCGAAACAATGTCGCTCTCGGCGAGTATCGGACGTCCGGTGCTCTACATAGCACACAGACAACATCCCGCAGGATAAACACCATGGCAAGACATGATAAACGCTCGGCCAACTCATCAGCGGCCAGCTCAAACACGGAACTTAATCCGTCGAACCCTCAGGTCTCAAACTCACAACGCTATCATTAGCTGTGCTTATAATTCCAGTTTGAATTAAGTATATTATGCGGTACAATTATGCCACACAAACTCACGGTCCTCGACCGATCACACCGGCTGAGCCCGATCGAAACCCCAGTTCGTCAAGGCAGCAGACTTCACTTACCCGTCCACATCATGGACAAAACTCATCGTACACCAAACCCTTACAGTCTTACACTTCGCCATCCATCTTATGGCCAAAACCTTACACTGACATCCTCAAATAACGCTGCCACCGATGCCTGTCAATTGTCGCCCTCTTACTTATATCTCACTTATTATACTTATTTTTCACTTCATAATACGTACGTTATGCTTGTACAATTATGAACACTCTTCTTGTCTGACAAATGCCCAACATACAATCCACCCCAAACTGATCCATTCTAATCCTTGCCCGTCATACTCATATCCTCTGTCATACGCTTACACAACCGCATCCAAATTCAGACAGAGCTTCTGTCACCTCTTACTGTCCATCGCCCATACCTCTGCCCACAAACACATACGCACATCCAAAGCATAGGCAAAAGCCATCATACATACGTATGTCTCACACATACGTACAACATACACATACGGTCATACATACATAACTTACAAATATGCACGCTAGCCATCACTAGCACATGCATCCACACGTCAAACATGCACGCTAGCCATCACTAGCACATGCATCCACACGTCAAACATGCACGCTAGCCATCACTAGCACATGCATACATTCACACATACATCAAACATGCACGCTAGCCATCACTAGCACGTGCATAACCCATACATAGCATACTGACATATTTGCTAGCCATCGCCAGCGCATACATAATCCACATCCGTAAAACATGCATACATCTCATGCATATCAATCATACCATACAATCATGCTTACACGCACATCATGCAATCGGATCGTTACTTAACATCCAAGCATGGAATCATACAATCCTAGCATGCTGCTACTCATTCAAAGCATGCTTCATGAATTTACGAGTTCAAAGCTCCCCTACATCGTAATCATGGCGTTCGATGGCGAGCACACGACGGTGGCGGCGTCGGCGGCGGAGTTGGTGGTCAAACCATTGCCTGGCTGAGAGAGCTGCTGTCCCGAGGATTTTAGGATGCGCCGGAACTATCACGGCCAAACAGAGTGTTAGAACTCAAAGCGGTAAAACCCGCGATCCACGGCGGCACACCAGGGCGGCCGGGAGAAATCTCATGCCAACCTAAGTGGCGGTGCAACCCGAAGTCAAGGGTGTACACTCTGAAGATCAGCCGGTGGCTAAAACGTGCTCAGCCGGCCACAAAGACGTCGAAATCGGCCGTGGACAGCACCCAACGGCGACGATTTCGGTCAACAAAGGCCCACATAAGGGCGGAGAGCGTGGGGCAACGCTCGAGAATCAAAGGAGAGGTGGTGGAGGACGGCTCTAGTGGTCAACTCCACTCGGTGGCAAAGCCAACCGATGGTTAGGCGGCACGAATGCGGCGCCTAAACCCAGAAGTACACGCGTGGCCACATGCACACGCGGCCCAAAGGGCGGGGGAAAGGGCTGAAAGGGGGCGACCCAAGGCCCACAAAAGCCAACAGGGCTAAGGCCCTTAGCTGTGGCCAATCAAAGTGGCGACATCGCCGATCGCCACCCACAACCAATACCCATGGTGCGGGCGGCTGTGCATCTCGCACGGTATAGGGCAAGGGAAGGGTTCACGGTCGAGCAAAGGCTATGAGGCCGTCACTGGCCAAGGCCTGAGCAGGTGAACTCGTCCACCTTTTGTCAAGGTAAGACATACAAATTCTTGCCCGAGGCCGTCCGGTACCGACGGCGTAAAATGGGCAAGAAGGGTCAACGGCACACATGCCGGTAAGGCGGACTAGCTGCGGCTACGGGCCGCAAGGCTAAACAAGACCCAGGGGGTGGCCCACTGGTGTCACCGGCTGGGGCGGAGCCGAACTATGGTCCGCTAAATCAAATCCGGCGTCCGACTGATAACGTCAGTCACCGCGTCCAAAACGGACGTAGGCCAAAATAGGGGGACGACCGGAGAAAACCCGTAAGGGCGGAGCGGCCATGGGGTGGCGGCTGAATCGGGCACGGAGGTGTAGCCCACTGCCTTCGCCGGAGCAAGGCGGGACTGGGGGAAGGCCGAATCGGCCGCAGATCACCGCCGGCGGCCACTGTTTGCCCAAACAGTCCATCGGCGGAACAGTGAACAGAGGGGGAAAGAGGGTGGGGCGGCGGTGCCGAGGCCCACTGGGCCGGGAGGAGGGGCTCCTCACCGTCGCCGGAGCAAGGCGGTGCCGGACGGAGGTCCGATCGGCCGTAGCTCGCCGCCGGCGGCCCCAAATCGCCCAAACAGTTCGCCGGCGGAAAAATAGGGCAGAGAGGGGGATGAGGACGGGCGGCGGAACGGAGGCCCACCGGGCCGGGAGGAGTGGCTCCTCACCGTCGCCGGCCCGGGGCGGAGCCGTGGCCGACCGGTCGGGCCGTGCCGGCCCGTGGCGGCGGCGGAACAGCGTGCGCGGTCGGGCGGCGAAACAGGGCAGCAGAAAGAGGGAGCGGGACGGCGGAGCTGGGGCCGTCCGGGGCCGGGGGGAGTGGCCTCCCGCCGTCGCCGGCCCATGGCGGAGCCGTGGGCGGCCGGCCGGCCCTCGCCGGCCTACGGCGGCGGCGGAATCAAAATACACAGAAAAGGGGCTCACCGGAAAAGTGGGGGCGGCGCGGCCGTGGGCGGCCGGGGCAGTGGCCCCTCGGCGTCGCACCGCCGGGGCGGAGCCTGTGCCGGCGTCCAGCGGCCCGCCGGCGGCCGGTGGCGGCCGGGCACAGTGAAAAGGCGGAATGGGGGGGGCGGCGGTACTGTTCACAATTTCCTTCTGGATCGGGCCGAGCCCGATGTTTTAACTGTGATTCTTTTATTTTTTTCCACGTACGTCCCCAACGCGCGTTAACCCACTGGTTACGCGTCGAACCTCCAAAATTCGCGTCGTAAGCGCGCAGCGAGGCCCGTGGCCCGCGACTAAGCCCCACACCCGACTCTACAGGTATAAATATGGGGAAAAGACACAAATACCTATACGCTGAAACGTCACATTTTCCTGCCGAAAATGACCAGAAAAATGGCAGAAAAATCCCAGAAAATCGTAGAAAAATCAGGGACCTTACACTATAAGACCCATTATGGTGGGCGATTCTATGGCACTATAAGACCCATTATGGTGGGCAACTGTATGACCCCTTATGTGTGGGTGTTTATGTTTGCGCGCTCAGGTAAGTAGTATCATGGATCTACTCTTACCTGTTTGATCCAGTGCCCCATGAGCATTGGTGTGCCTTACCTTCGGAAAAGTTCATGGCGTCTAGTCACTCCCCGGAGGTTAAGGTGTTGCCATAGTGGCATTCTTTTCCTTTTCGACGCTGGAGCCTATTAGTTGTAACGAGCTTCAGTGGTCGTTGATATGTGTACGACTGTATGTGTATGTGTACGATTATGTGTGTGAGTACGACTGTATGTGTATGAGCAGGACTGTAAGAGTGTGTATGAGCAGGACTGTAAGCATATGAGTATGAGCACGACTGTAAAAGTATGAGTACGATTGTGGAAATATGTTTCTGAGTAAGACAGTAAGTATGATTTGGTGCAGACTGTACGAGTAAGGTCATACGAGTCTGATTGTACGAGTAAGGTCATACATGTATGTGTAAGCTGTATGAGTAAGCATACGATTGTACGAGTAAGGTCGTACAAGTATGCATATGTTGTATGAGTATGCGTACAGTGGTACAAGTAAGTTTGTATGACCCTGGATAAGGGTGCTTGTGTAAGTTTGCTTTGACAATATGATTTTGGTATGATGGTGCCTTTGGTATGATCGTATGCGTATGTGCACGATATGATTATATTATGTTGACTGCTTCATGTTTGAGTTGCATGAACGCATGTGTTTTTGAACTTGTGAGTTCACCGTTTGGGATTTCCCCTACTGGGTATTTTCCTACTGAGTATGAAAATGTTCACCCTACTATTTTTAGCCCCGTTGTACGGGAGGTTTTGCAGGTTGTGCGGAGAGCTCCTGGAGATGGACGCTCGTTTCAGCGGTGGATTGATTCCCGTTGACTCAGGTATTTGCTTGACTCACTGCAAGTTTATTTGTGCCACGATCTCCTGTATTGAGTGAGATGAGACTTTAAGATGTTTATTCTGGACTTTCATTTGGATCAGTATGTGGACTGTTATGGGACTTGCACTCAGGGATGCCTGAGAGTGATTTGTATTTAAAAGTCTATGATCATAGCAATTTATTCGTACGTGTGTTTTCGAGTAGCGCCTAAGGATATTTGATTTGGCAGTATGATGTTTTAAATTATAAACTGTTTATACAGGTTTTGATTTTATCGTTTTCACTCCGATTTATGGAAAAAAAAATTTCATGAGTTTTAAGAAAAAGGGATGAAAAATCTCGGGCGTTACAATAATCGTAAGCACCGAGACCATAAGCGGCGAGATGCCCATCATGCAAGGCATAACACTCAACAGGTGCAACAGGACCCTCATGACCATCGTGCTAATGTGACTTGTTATGATTGCCGGCAGAAGGGGCACTATGTTAATGAGTGTCCTCAGAGAGCTAACCATGCTCAGAGACGTCCTTTGGTGACATCTAACTCTGGTCCTAGGCAGCAGGGAGCACCTCAGGCGAGGCCACATGCTAGACCACCTACCGGGCAACAGGATGCTAAGGGGAAGAAGCCGGCTAATGATGGGAGAGTCTTTACTATTTCAGCGCAAGAGGCGGCCAACTCTTCCGGCATGGTGGAAGGTACGATCTTCATCGCCTCCCACTATCCTAGAATATTGTTTGACATTGGCTCTTCTCACTCTTTTGTCTCCCCATGTTTTGCCGATGAGATGGGTGTTGCTTTTAAGTTGTTGCATGTTCCGTTACGTGTGTCTATGCCTTCGTCCTCTCTGCGGGCAGAGGAGTATGTGGAGATGATTCCTATGGTGATTGATGGGCATGTGTTGCATGTGGATTTGATTCTATTACCTATGATTGACTTCGATGTGATCTTCGGCACAAATATGATGTCAAAGTTCCATGTGCATGTAGACTGCAGAGGGAGGAGTATGTGGAGATGATTCCTATGGTTCTAGCCATTCAAACACATCTCATGGATCAGGGAAGTGGTTCTACATAACTCTCATCCTTAGAGATTTAGAAGACCTTGGTCATATTTTATATCAAACTCTTTCTGTCTACATGACTAAAGGCTCACTTGGATAGTCATATTTGACACATGGATCCTTTGTCCTTAAATGCCTCTTAATGCGATCCATTACAATGATTTCCACTCATACAATGCTACTTATACTCAAACAACATCAATCACAATATCACATATAATTGCATTTCATACATATTATTTCTCATAATAATAGCCTAACACATAACATTCATTACTAGAATTTACCCTAAGCCAACTTATTGTCTGTAGACTCATCGACATGTTGGTCATGTCACAGATGCCTATCGGCAAACTATTGACGCATCAAACCCTTGCCGAAAGTGGGATGGCAAGGACAACCATCCTTAATAACGGACTCCTCACCAATGCGTTAACCTCACTAATGGTGTCAATGCTCATCAGTGCTCATATCTTCATCTTCTTCGTTGTATTGGCAGCATCATTGATGTGTCGGGAGACGTGCTGATGGTTGGGATAAATAATAGAGTTATCACTATTATTTAAAGTTAACCCAAAAATATGTAATGGACATATAGATGTATGATGAGTATACACATGTATGAAGGATATATGTGTGTAGGAAAGATGGATGAGCAATGAATGGTAAGAGGTGATAAAGAGTTTGGTATGAATTTGTTACATTCATTTCTTCGAGCTCTACTCATATACAGAGGTTTTAGCCTTTAAAACCCTCTAAGACTCATTGAAAGGTTATCTAATTACCTCTAACCCTGAAGGCTAAACGTAATTAGAAAAGCGAAGTGTTACAGTCTTGGGGTCGTTGCTGTGTCAAGGTTGATGGAGGTAACCCCCACTATCACAGGGCCAAGGCAAACTAAATTGGATATGGTCAAAGGCCATATGATAAGAAACGTACAAGGGGGTCGACATAAGGAAGGGAGGAAAAAGGGGTGGAACAAACCCCTAGTGGCGGACCTACCATTGATGGGCCAAAGAGGCAAGGAGGGGAGCCAAGTGGAGCAAACCCTCGCCATCGTCAGTCTAGGGCGAAGCCCATGATGGCCAAAGACATGCTCAGATGCGTCTAACTTGGCGAAGGGGAAAAATACAAGAATAAGGGGAAGAAGGAGAGTAGTGCGGAGGGCGGAGGAGGTCGATTTGGGCCCGGTGAGTGGCCCCTTTCCAAAGACATCTGGCTAGAGGACGATTAACAGCTAGAGGCGTCAGAAGGAGACGAGGTAGAAAGAGGTGAAAATTTCTACCAAACACAAAACCAAAGGAAGAAGAGGAGTGGGGATGGCCCACCACCGTCGTCGGACTGGGGTGGAGCCATTAGTGGTGGCCGACCCTTGCCAGCCCATGGCGGCAGCTAAAAACGAAAAAATAGAGAGGGGCTAAAACAAGTTTGGGTGTAACGGGCGTCTCGGGCATTTGCCCTATCGTCAACATCCTGTGGCTGGTTAGATGGAGGACGACTAAAGGCCAATGGCTGGTGCTAGCCCCTCCAACCGATGAATGAGAGAGGGGGGGGGAGGGGTTGTCTAGATGCTTCTGGATCGGGCGAGCCCAGTCCTTAAGCCTTTCTTCTTCTTCTTTTTTTCCTCCTCGTTTGGTTCATTTTTCTTTCTTTTTCACACCAACAACCCTTAAGGCGTGCTGAGGCTCACAATCCACAATCGGGTGTCACACCTGACTCTACTGATTCAAATACCAGGTAAAAATAGGAAAATTAAATACGTTGTAGCATCAAATTTCCCCATAAAAAATGTACAAAAAATAACAAAAAATAGCAAAAAAATCATGGATGTTACAATACTCATTCACAACCCTATACCCAATACTCCCTCCGTTCCATACTAATAGCTATATTTGACAAAATAGTACTCACTCCATCTAATATTAATAATTACATTTAAAAAAATAATGAAACCCATGTCTAAGAAAAAAAATAGGCTTATGATACTCTTTTTTAAGTCCCTAACAACTTTAATTTAACAAAATAGAGCAATTAATATTGAAAACATTTATCCCAAATAGAGCTATTAATTTAGGCCGGAAACAGTAGTTTTTATTAAATGATAAAACCCACTTATGAAAGAAAGGAAAATAAGCTTATGATACCCTTTTTTAAGCATCAAATTACTTAAATTAAACAAATTAAAGTTATTATTATAGAATAAATTTTTTTAGGTATTAATTTAATATATTAGAAATATATTATTACATAATTATGTATGTGGTAATTGACACTATCATGGGTACTAACCTTCCATGGGTTCGAGGGATACTTAAAAAAAGGTGGTTAACGGTCATATGTATCTACATTTTTTTGGGGTCAAATCACAAATGTATTCATTTTTTTGGTACAAATCACAAATGTATTGACATAACTAAGAGGTGGAATTTTGCTTTTCTAAGACGAATTTCAGCTAACCGTGCTCTCGACGCTTTTGCTGGTGGAAAATTGAAGCTTCATAGCAATGGCATGACAAGTCGCTTTGACCCGTTCTGCGCCGTCATCGACGTATAGTCCAAGCCGAGCAACGATGCAGCTGGTGGGTCCCGCTTGACCTGGACTTTCATGGCCTTTTATCGTCGGCGAAGCTCCATCCAACAAGTTGGTTCCTTTAAAAATTGCAAACCCGTCTTCAGAAATATCCAAGAAGCTTCCCCCTTACCCCCTCCTTTGGTCCCTCCACTTCACGAGCCTCCCCTGCACCCCCTTGCTTCCCTGTCTTCGAGGTCTGCCCAGCCCAGTTCCCCAAAGTCTCTATGCCCGAACAGCAGGTCTGATTTTGAACTTTGTTCTGTTGTTTTTGTTTTCTCTTTGCTGTTTTAATTTGAAGAAATCGTTTTCTTGTTTAGTTCAAGTAACTGGTAGTCGACTCCGTGCTAAAAGTAGGATTCATATATGGGTTTTTAGCTTTTAAAGCTGAGCTGTTGCAAAATATGAGTTGGTTTTGGCTTTCATATGTCCCAAAACAGTTCAGGCGAAGGCTGTTGATGCCAATACTTGCAGAGAGATTTGAGTAACCCTGTTAGTTTCTACTTGTTGGTGGTCTGTGTAACCCTGTACCGACTGGAAGCTGAGTGATGATCTGAGTTTTATGTCGTGAAAAAAGAAAAACCATTTTTTTATTGTTTGGCCGTTTTCCTGGTGCTGCTGTAAGTGTCAAATTGGCATCTATTGGCTGGACTTGCATTAAACTCGACTGAGATAGTTTTATATGTGTAGTTATTACGATTGATTGAGCAGAAAAGTGTTTACCATTTATAGTCTGCAGGTGTTTGAGTTTGGAGGGAGTGTTGGTGTAAAGTAAATTTCAGTTTTGAGTTCTTGATTACCGATGGCACTGCTTCCTTTCCATGTCAAAATTGTAATTCCTACTTTTGACGTCAACATTGCAGATATTTACTTGATCACAAGCAAGTTCTACAACTAGGACCAATATATTAACTATTGATATTGCGAGTGATTCCTGCTCCTAGCGTAATTGCTCGGGAATAGCATTTCCCACGGCCCTTATTTAAACACCAAGTGGCAGATAAAATCTTCCATGGATTGTGTTGGATATTTTTTTCTCATGTAGATAGCTTTCTTCGTATCCGTCCCATAATAAGTGTCCTATTTGGTTTTTTGTTGGTTTTTCAAAATGAAAAAATCAAATAGGACACATTATGGGACAGAGGGGGTATAACTTAGCCATGTTGTCTTGGTCATTTCATTCAGAATAATGCTCCTATTTTAAAATACAGGTGGATGTGGAATTTTTCTTCTTAGGAACTGCGTGCAGTTCTTGGCTTAATGTCAGACATTAAATAAGCATATACTGCTAAAGGCTTGGAAAATGTATCCTGCACAAGCGAAAGTTATGAACTATCAGGAAGAGAAATTTGTGAGGTCAGCTGCCTTTATTTTTTCTGTTGTTCTATATGCAAGAAAATAAGTGTGGTTCAGATGTGTATATCTCAGCAGAGTGATCTGTTATCAAAAGTCAGAAATTAACATCTTATGCACTTTTTTGTATTATCTCTATCTTATTCAGATTTCAGGATTGGAATTCAGCAAAATCTACAACTTCTGAAGGGAAATTTTATACTCGTGACAATGAGCATATGGGAACATTTAGAAGAACACTTGCCTCGGTTTCTAATTGTATACATGAAAGTTTTACATGGGGATCTAAAAGGTTCAAAAGCATGCAGAGATCATTTCATTTTCGATCTCTTGAAGAGTCTTCAAACGACGACTTAACTTCTCGGAAAGTTTTTGATCCTCAAGACTCTTTCTTGCAAAGATGGAACAAAATCTTTCTACTAGCTTGTGTTGTCGCTGTTTCGATAGATCCCTTGTTCTTCTATATTCCAGTTGTTGACCATGATAAAAAATGCCTTGATTTGGATGACAACATGAAAATCACAGCTAGTGTCTTGCGATCATTTACAGATATCTTTTATCTACTTCATATTCTTTTTCAGTTTCGAACAGGGTTTATTGCTCCTTCTTCTCGGGTTTTTGGGAGAGGTGTCTTGGTTGAAGATTCTATAGCAATTGCTAAAAGATATCTCTTGTCGTACTTTTTAATTGACATTCTCTCAGTACTACCCCTACCTCAGGTAGTAATAAAGTTTTACGTTGAAATTTTCCAGGGCTTTGTAGGTCAATATCGTTTGACATGTGTCTAAATTCTTCAGGTGGTAGTATTGATTCTAACACCTAGAATGGGTGGCTCAGAATCATTGAATGTCAAAAATCTGTTGCGATTTGTTGTCATAATCCAGTACATACCAAGGTTTGTTCGAATGTACCCATTATATAAGGAGGTTACTCGAAATGCTGGAAATATTGCTGAAGCAGCATGGGAAGGTGCTGCTTTAAATCTCTTCCTCTACATGCTCGCTAGTCATGTAAGTTTCACTATCAAATCATGTTTCCTCTGTAAGAGTCTTGCATAAGAAAGTTGAAAATATCTTTTTAGCTTTTAACAGTGTCTTATATTTTTTACTGTTTACTATTTGGCTTCTGTTTGAATATGTTTTTACATAACATTGATATTAATATCTTTAGGCCTTGACTTGGCTAAGGAAATTGTAACATACAGCATAGGATTGCTATGTTTCTTTTCAGGTACTCGGAGCCTGTTGGTACTTCCTTGCTATTGAGAGGGAAGATACATGCTGGCGGAAGGCCTGTAGGAAAAACCATTGTGATATTAGTACTTTATATTGTTCAAAGGGTAGTGACACTCGAGGGAATGATTTTCTTCGTGTAAAATGCCCTATAGACCCTGAGAATGCGACAGAATTTGACTTTGGAATTTACCTCCAAGCCCTTCAATCTAAGGTTGTTCAATCAAGAAATTTTCCTGAGAAGTTCTTTTATTGTTTTTGGTGGGGACTACAGAACCTGAGGTGTGTGTATAATAGAAGTGTCATCTGTCAACAGTTTTGATTGTTTTGATCTTTGTTTTGTATTCAGAGACATTCACTTCAGAGACAGTGTTTAGGCCCTATAGTTAATCTCATTTTAACATCTGATTATGGTGTTTCAGGGCTAATGTAGTGCTTTTGTTGGTCTTTTTGCAGTTCTCTTGGCCAAAATCTGAAAACAAGTACTTTCATTGGAGAAATCGCCTTTGCTGTGTACATTTCCATTTGCGGGTTGGTTTTGTTTGCTCTTCTAATCGGAAATATGCAGGTTTGTTCTCACCCTTCCATATCATATGGTCGTCCAATATTTGTATTATTTTGCTGTTGTGAATAACTTATCCTTATGCTGAAAGTTCAAGGTATATATATTAATAATCGTTTTTTTAAAGGATCTGCCCATTTTATAATGCTACTCTCTCTAAAACATGAAGTCATTTAAGTATTATCTATATATACATGACAAACTTTTACTGCTTTTCAATATTATGTGGCTCAAATTTATATATAAAGATGTACCTTTACCATTCTCGCACTACTACAAAAAACAAAAAATAGATACAGGTATTGGTACGACATATCAAATTATCAATCTATGTTTATCAATGAAGGAAAAACATTTGCATCTCTCTCTCCCCCTTTTCTTAAAGCAATCTTAATTGACAAGCGGAATCTCCCACATGACAGACATATCTCCAATCCACCACAATGAGACTAGAAGAAATGAGGGTGAAGAGACGAGATGCAGAGCAGTGGATGGCCCACCGTTTGCTTCCGGAACACTTAAGGGAGAGAATCCGGAGATATGAACAATACAAGTGGCAGGAAACAAGAGGGGTTGATGAAGAACATTTGGTCCACAATCTTCCCAAGGACCTAAGGAGGGATATAAAGCGTCATCTTTGTCTCGCATTAGTCATGAGAGTAAGCCTTTCTTCCCAGGAGTTGCTTTATTGCACATTATAGTCATTTGAATTTTTATTTGCCCTATTTTTTTTTTAATGCAACTGGGAGATGCCACTATTAATATCACATTTTCACAAATATGGACGGTTATAATGGGATGGAGGGAGTATCATTTATTTTTAAATGAGGCAGTTAACAAAACAATTGACATGGGTATGTGATAATTTGAGCTGGCTGATATTAGTATTTTTGAGTTGAATGTGCTCTTACAGTTTTGGAAAAAGGAAAAGGTGGTCCACTAGTCAATGTGTCAGAAAATCTAGATATAAGTAGAATCAATAGAGAAAAGCTGAAATTTTACATATGAAATTACTAAATCCTATTATTTTTTTTAGTAAAACCATTGATTATTATCACTAGGAAACCTATAAGATCTTTTGTAATTAAAGCATTTAATGGATGAAATTGTTATGTTCCTAATTAGACTATGATCCTAATTAGACTACTTATTTTACTTTCCTAGATTAGTCTATTTCTCAATTTTGCTAGGATCAGTCTTGCTTATTTTATTTCAGTAAGAATACTATTTTATTTTTCTATAAATTGTATTGTTCAGCATATTCTAAAACATGCAATAGAAGTCATATTGCTTTTATTTACTTTTCTGCCCTGATCCTTCTCTTCTCTCCCCTTTCTCTTTATTATTCCTATGTAGACCCTCTTGCTCTACACCATTGGTACATGAGGGTTGTTACCCACCATCCCACCCTCCTTCCATCATGTCTCAGCCACGCCGTAAAAGTTTGCCGTGTTGGCAAAGCCCAACGCCTGACATTTTACCTACTCTCATGACTGCGGAGTCTTTAGCCCTCCGTGACATGCCCATCTTGGGGTCCTCTCCCTCTTGTCTGCACACCTGCACGCAACAATTGGAAACTCAAGTTAAAGTTCCTACCGATGTGAAGATTACTATTGCCACCAACCGAGCCACATAGGAGGAATCCTACAATACGCTCTTTTGCTGCATCACTATGCGCACATATGCTGTTCACCCGGTCCAGATGCAGTTGCTGGAGCCTTCCTGCGCTTCATTGTCTGCAGCACCGTCCGTCGCGACGCCGCCATCATTCCCGGCCTTGGCCGCCTCCCGATCAATCGTCCTATCATAGGCTTCACCGCCGTTGGTCTCCTCGTCGCCAGTTGCCTCGACTCCTTTGATCCAGGCTTGATCTGCCACCCAGCCACCTTACGGTCTGCTTCGGTGATGGACTGCCCACCGTCTCTCTCCTTCTGGCATTCCCTAGCCTATTGACTGCCGGAACACGGACTGCCCACCGTCTCTCTCCTTCCGGCAGCCCCTAGCCTATTGACTGTCGTTCCGGCCGCCCTACACTCCCCTTCCTCGCCTTTGCCTCCTGGTGAATCCTTCTCAAACACATCTTCCACCTCCCCAAGAACTGGTGCGGGATGAACACTTAATTCAAGTGCCAGTTCAAACCAGGTTTTGTCATTTTTCGGAAACCCATCCCTCACAACAATTGCCTGAAACTTTGGCCACTCTGGAGCTCTGCCCCTTCCGCAGGCCATCTCTGGAGCACCGTCCGCCTTCAGATCGCTTGCATCATCGCCCCATCTAGCTCATCTAGTTGCTCTGATCGTTGGCGATACTCTTCACCTGATCGTGCTACCACACCCCCAGCACGAATAGTTCATCCCGAAGTCAATCCTGATCGTTGGACCTTCACCCTTGCCGGCCATCTTAGCTACCAATCAATCAAAATCAAAGGAAAAGCATTGCTGAACCCAGGACCAGATTGCACAATGGCATGGAAGATGAAACGAAAGCAGAAGCAAGAGCCATAGCTTTCCACTCACTTATCTCACAGCACTAGCAGTTCCCTTCTCCGGGCTCCCTGTTGTAGTCTGGTCTTTAGGGGACTCTGTTTCCTCTTTCAACCACAATGGGATTTCTCCAGCCGTTTCACTCAACTTGTGTTCCTCATCTCTACACGGGTGTATGGTCCATCGGCCCCTAACCACTCTCCCAGCACTATTTGACTTGGGTCCGGATACAACTATATCATTCATCTTTTGTTTGCAAGACCCGGTAGACTCCTCATTGCCTTGGATCCGATTCCAGTCGCCCATGTCCCAATACAATGGTACCGGCTTTAGCCAAGCAAATCTCGATACAACTCGTATTGTTCGGGCTTTTTTCGTGGCAACAAAACTCAGCGTATGCTCATTTTACATGGGTCCCATACTGGTAGCATGTGGTTTTCTGCCTACATTGCAGGTCCACTCTTTGTCCAAGCTATTCAACATTCAATGCAGAGCATTGGTGGGCCCAAGTTTATATTTTCACCTGCATTGCACGCATTGACGACCACCTCGAGGACGAGATGGAGCAGAAACGAGGTAAGAGTGTTACGACCCTAAAATTAGATTAGATTAAATTCCTACTTAGGTTAGATTCGATTCCTATTCTAATTCCTAATGGCTATACTCCTTATTTAGTTGTAATTAGATTAAAGATTGTCTCGTAGTTCTATTTAGATTAGTTTAGATTTTCTCTATATATTGTGTACTTCAGAGAAGATTAAGAATTCAAAATCAAGTTATTTTATTTTATCGTTCAGTTATTTTCTTTATGTTTTATCTTTAAGTTAGTTTGTGTAGACATCGGTCTACATCAGAAACTAAACTTCTTTCTTCTGCTGGTTATAGCAACAGAATCCACCTCGAAGTAAAGATGATTGCAGAAGCTAGAATAGAATGTAGTGAACCATAAGTATAGTTTTTTAGTGATTTAGATTTGATTTTAATTGAAGAGCAAACGATTTAGTATATAGGGTAATCATTATGTGAGGGTACTTTAAGGATTTATGATTAACTAGTCATTGCCGTTTGCTGAAGTCTATCTAAAGGGTTGCAAGGCTATTAAACAGTTATTGACTGAATTGTTATGTCTTTCTTATTCTTTTTCCTCCCTCACTAAAAAACCCCTTTCTTTCTGTTCTCTCTGTGCCCACTTTCCCCTAATCTTATGGAGTGCTGCAAGAGGGTGTTGAGGCCTTCTCAATTAAAATTTACGCTGAGAGTAGAGAACAGGACACAGCTGTTGTTGGGTGTCAGTCTGGTGCTCAATATGCTCCAAACAGTCACCAAAGAGATGGCCCTCCTGAGCGCTGAATCATATTCAAACGGCTTAATCTCAGACCCATTGCAGTTTAATTTCAGAAGATAAAAAGGGCAATTGTTACATAGGATCTGGAAAAGTTGAAAAGACTTAAGCCAATTTGTATAAATTGCAAACTATTTATGTTAATTGGGAATATGCAAATGAATTTGAACATTTAATAAATGTAGCCTATTAAAGTGTGGATTTGTGCATTTATTAAAGCGTTATTAATGCATAAGAACATCGTAACATTTGCAAAAGAGAGTTCAGTGTTGTGAAAGATACAGGTCAGTATGCTAACTGCTAAATTCTCCTACTTTGTGTTTTACGCATATTTTCTGGGATGCTTATTTATTTTGTAGAGGAATGATCAAAAGGACACTATAGTTGCTTAATGTCCAATCCATTCAACTAAAATTTCAATTGACCTAATAGGATACATTTCATTAGATCAAAATACACTTCCCTCAAGGAAGCACGGATACATATATGGGACACAATTACGATACAATATGGGTACGGCAATAAAACAATTTTGAAAAAAATCAAGATACGATATGAGGGGTAGTGTATTAAAATAAAATTTTAATGTATTTTTAGGTATGTTTTAGGTTAGTTCTTGTATTAAAAGCTTAATTACAATGAAAAATGTAGCTATATTTCTGAAATGCAATTGCAAATACCCCTTTTTTGCAGAAAAAGTTACCCCACAAATCGTGATATATAAGATTTGGTAATGATTTACTTGATCTTATGAGTGGAATGCATATAGCCATATACTTCCAAGTTGTAGCATTTGTTTAATGTTTACCTTATTTAAAAAGGATTTGATGAAGTAATTTCTAGTTGATGTGTGAATATGAAAGGTAGGACACAAAGGCAGCCATAATCAACATGGACATGGGTACAATACGGATACAATACAAATATGATGCTTATTTTGGAGTATTTGTGCTCCCTACAGATTGGTGCCATGTGTGTTGCTAGGGTACACCTCACAGTCGAGGCGGCAATCAAGGTTGCCTCATATTAGGGCTGAAACTGGGCCGGACTTGGGCCTTAGCCCTAGCCCACCAATCTATTTCCTGGCTTTGGCCTAGCATTTGAACCTAGGCGGGCTTCAAAAAGTCCAGCTCTTGCTCGACAGGCTAGGGCAGGATGTGGGCTTTTTTCATTTTTGGATTTTTCTTATATATTTTCTTTTTTTTATAAAAAAATTAATTTTTTTATTTAAAAATTTGTCACCTTTGGGTGGGGTCCCACTAGTTGACTCCACAAGGCACAAGATCATAGGCCTTTGGCCTTTGGGGTGGGGTTTTTTCAATCAACCGTGATGATTTTCAAGCTTGAAATCTCCTAAGCTTCCTTGCGGGGTTGTTTAGGTGTTGGATTGTTTAGAAATGGAAGTGGGGTTTTTTAGAATTAATTTAAAAAATTCACCACCTTATGTGAATTACGTTTGGTAATAAAAAAATTTAGAATAAATTCAGATGTTGCAATAAACCCACTTTTAAAACTTTAAACTAATATAACTCTCTCCCAAACTCATATATGCACGTTTTTAGTACTATTACACTCTTAAATTCGACCCCTATCAAACAAAATCTCATAAGGTAGGTAATTTGGAATTTTAAAGTGGGCCCCACCTATATGGCGCGCTTCTTTAAGGCTCAAATCAATATAAGAGGTAACCATTGAAAAATAACAAAAATTGTAATTTCGAAATGGGAGCTGGAATCGACGAAATCACCTCATGTGGTAATTCGGTGGTTCTGGCCGATTTTGGCTCGAAATGGATTCTGCCCATTTTCTGATTCCAATAATTTGGGCGGGAATTGGGGCAGAATGGTTGAAATCTTACAGAAATTCTATATCGAAACAGCCCCTTAAAATACACAACCTGCTCCCTTTCTCTTTCCAACTGATGTGGGACTGTTCAAATAGGTTAAAATAAACTTTTTTATACTTGGGGTCAGGCTGAACAGGCTTTTAGCTCCTCAGCCCTAGCCCAGCTCTAAGGGCAAGCTTGAAAGTCTCAGGTTTTAACCTACATTTTTATGCTGGCCCAGCCCGTGAAAGTTTTACCCCTACCTTCAATGCCGTCACTTGAATTGCCACATGGGCCACCACTAAGGTCACCACCAAGGCCTCCATCAAGGTTGCCACCAGATGGCACTGCCAAGGTAAGGGAAGAAGGCTGGAATCAAGCAGTGGAATGCCACAATATATCTTACTGTGTTGAAACCCACAAGAAAAACATAACTGTGGGATTCAACACAGTAGAATTATAATGTGAGGAACACCCTACCGAGGGTCACCACCGGGGTCGGAGCCGCCAATAGGATTGCCCAGGGATCACTGCTAGAGTTGTTGTCATGGTCAAGGGATAAGGTTGTGGTTAGGAGGAATGCCCTAATAAATTTCCACTATGTTGAATCCACAATGAAACATAGTAGACTTTTATTGTGACAGATACCAGACCTGGGGTCGTCAACAGGGTCAATGCCGCGGGCAGGACCATGGTCAGGGTTGCCGAGGGAGGTAACTGGGAGAGTCGCCACCTGGGTCGGGAGAGAAGTCTAAGGGCAGGGGGAAAGATCCTGCAGTAAAATTTAATTGTTGATGTATCAATATAATTAACAGTAGAAAGTTATGGTGGGCATACCATACCATGGCGGTCGTCACCACTGGGGTCGAGGCTGCTGCCATGGGTCACTGCTGGAGTTGCAGGGTCAAGGGAGAAGGTTGAGTTTGGCAAAGGAATTGCATCCTATGGAGAAATTCTAGTATTGACTATAATTTACAATAGCTAATAAACCATATAATTTTAATTTGGAGGGGGGCAGTGGAATTGAAGTGGTGATGAAGGTGGCAATAGTTGATGCAGTGGTGGAGGAGATTGAGGTGGCGGTGACTGTGTCTGTGGCAGAGGTGGTTGTGGTGGAAGCAGCATCAATGGTGGCCGCAGCTGTGTTAGTGGATAGGGGGCAAGGAGTAGGACAGAGGAGTAGTTTTGTCCTCAAACATATGTGGCACAAGCAGTGACATTGTTGTGACTATGGTATTGGTAATTGACTTAAAAAATCCTTTAGGATTTATGACTCTAGTGAAAAGGTTGTTGACTTTTCTGTCATTTTTTTCACTGTTAGTCATGGTTGGGTTGTTCTTAAATGCAGTTTGTAGAACTTCTGTCGACTTATCAAGTCTACCCTTCCTGTCAGATTAACAAAAATGGATAAGTAGATGTTAAAAATACCTGAGAGAGCTTTGGTTGTGTGGTTATCTCAGATTAGCTCTTGAGTTATTGGATTTTGTTGGCATCTTATTGGTAAAATTATATAGTAGTTCTTCACTACTTGTACAGTTTTCATATTTACCATTTTGCTTAGAAAAGGCTTGTTCAGCAACTTAGTTGAAAGTATATGCTTGTAGCCTTTATGTTTAGGTTAAGAAACCACTTGTTTTGAAACTGCCTCAGTGAGTTGTTTAATTAAACAGGTACCTTAGATAGAAGACGGGACCATTAACCTCAAAAACCATCAAAGCTAAGAGTTCTGTTTTTTCCTGACTGTCTAGTATGTAGTAGTACCAGCTAAATTTCTTAATACAGAAAGTGACATGAAAATCGTGTTTTAACTTTTGACATTTTTGCTCCCCCTTCTCCACTGCGTGTCTACCATTAAGGCAGCCCCTACTTCTATGGTGATTTATTTCCACTGCTTTTGCTCTCCTGCCTCAAATCTTCAGCACTTTGTGCAAGCAATTAAGTCCTAATTATTCCTTATTGTGTTTGCAAAGGCTCGGGATCTCCATTGTTCCTTATTGCATTTTATGTTGACATAGCATTGAGTCTTGAGATCATCTATTCTTCCAATGTTATTTCTCAAAAATGTTTGGAAAGAGGTTCTCCATAGATGCAACATATGGAGATATTTTCATTCATGGAGTGATGAAGTAGACTGGTTGATTCAATTCACAAAATGGAATGCATTGGCAGGGGTGGTAATGAGAATTCGTTTTAATGTTTATGCCACATTGGGAATGACAGTAATCATAAAAATTTTGAAGGTCATTCTAGGCTTCCATCTCAAATTGCAAATTGCATTCTTCAAGATGCCAAAGATAAAGTGATCTCCTCAAACTTGGATGAAAATATCAAATGTCGGTGGTCATTTTTGTCTTTTCTTTAATGTTTTTTTGTTAATGTTTTTCCTTATAGGGCTGTTAGCTTTGTTATCTAGAGTGTTTTTTTCTTCTTTGGGTAGTTTTTTTATTTTCTCTTGTATTCCCCTTGCCCTTTTGGTTTAATGATTAATCCTGTGCCCTTATATAGCATGTGTGCATTGCGTGTTTATAGGTGGGAACCATCATATCATGTGGGCCCCACAATGATCTGATGGCTCCCATCCATAAACAGACTGCACACGCATTCTTTTGTGTTTTTATGATTATTTATTTAACAAAAAAATTAACTGGCCAGATTTTATGCTATTGAAAGCCTACATGAGATGTTTACTTTTTTCTTAATCATTTATTGAGTAGGGTTAAAAGGGATTTTGTAATTGGGGTTTCTCTCATTCAAGGAAGATCCTTTTTCAAGATAGATCTTTATCTTTATGTATAGACTCCAGGGAAGGAGACATTTATGCTTGAGTTGATTAGCCCAACTTTTTGAAGTACTTGTGATGATTTAAGGACTTCTTCTTTTTAACAAGATTTGGCAGCTTGGCCAGTATTGTGGCTGGTCCAGTTCTTGCAACACTGGGAGAAACTAACACTTGACTTGAGGATGGCAATATTTATTGTTGTCTTAATTCATGTAACCATTGCAGTTCATAAGAAAATGTAACTTTTTCATCAGGTTCCAATGTTTGAAAAGATGGATGAGCAGCTCTTGGATGCCATGTGTGACCGTCTAAAGCCTGCTCTTTACACAGAGGGCAGCTATATTGTCCGGGAGGGTGACCCTGTGGATGAAATGCTTTTCGTGATGCGTGGAAAGCTTGATAGTGTTACTACTAATGGCGGAAGAACAGGTTTTTTCAATTCTGATGTTCTCAAGGGTGGGGATTTCTGTGGTGAGGAGCTTCTCACGTGGGCTCTAGATCCACACTCTTCCAACCTCCCAACTTCGACCAGAACAGTGCGAGCTCTCACAGAGGTTGAAGCCTTCGCTTTCATGTCTGATGATCTCAAGTTTGTTGCGTCGCAGTTTAGGAGACTCCACAGCAAACAACTCCGTCACACTTTTAGGCTCTACTCTCAACAATGGAGAACTTGGGCTGCATGCTTCATACAGGCAGCGTGGCGGCGATATCATAGAAAGAAGCAGGAGGAGTCTCTACATGAAGAGGAGGAAAAGCTTCAGGCTGCTCTTGCAAGGGGCAGTGTGGCGGCGCCTAGTCTTGGGGCCACAATTTATGCATCACGTTTTGCTGCAAATGCATTGCGGGCTTTGCGTCGAAACGGGACTCGTAAGGCCAGGTTGCCAGATAGGTTGCCGCCGATGTTGCCGCCAAAACCAGCTGAGCCGGATTTCACTGCTGAAGATAGGCAGTAGCATGGCATCACGCTTCATCCTTTTCACCTAGTATGCATAATCTTATGGGTATTCTCCTGTTGGTCATTTTTATCTTCTGTATAAAAGAAATGTCAGTCCGCTTTGATGAAGAGCATGTTGTGTGTATTAAAAGCTATGTACAGGGACTAGCTAAATTAAAATGTGGCACCTATTTATCTGCTGTTTTTTTTTTATCATCACAAGGGTTTGGCTTGTTTTGGTTAATTTCTGCGTTCTTACCTTCAATTATTTTAGAGACCCGTTTTGAATCTGTCCACAATTGAGGTCCTTCCATTGCATCTTGCCTGTGGCTAATTGTTCATAGGAAGGAAGGATGCAGTGGAAAAAAGCAAGCTGAGACAAAGATAAACTTTATAAGAGACAAAGCAAGTTGAGCCTAGCGAGATTGATAGTGCACGTGCTAGCGCGCATTAGTGTTGGATACGACAGGCCTATGGGCTGTGCCAAGCTTAATCAAATTGGGATTGGGCTGGCCTAACCTTGTTGGTGGCATGAGCCAGGGTTGTGTGTTGCTGAATCCCAGCACGACTCATTGACACCTCTAGGATTGTTAGTGGAGATAAGAGTAAAAGGAAAGGGGGGCACTTATAAGTTATGGAGTATCATTTTCTACTACTCGTGTGAGCTTTTGCACTGAGGGTGATGACAAAGCCCAATAAGTATTGGGCATTGTAGACACCAGGAGGAAGGTCCCCACTTCTGTGGATGCTGAGATGAACTGCACCTAGGGTCATTAGCACCACTGTATTAATGGAGTAAGGGGTTAATTTCTACTTGACAAAGACGAGGGCAATGCAGGCAAGCTGGGTGGAGAAGAGGAGTTGGCGACGGGAAGGAAGGCGAGCCCCTCCGAGAACATGAAGTTGTTCAGTCCCATAATGAGGCTTATGACTACACTGGCTGTTGACGAGAATCACTGGTCGGAAGTAGGAAATTCAAAATCACCCTTATGTTTTAATCGCCTCTTCGCTTATACATCATCATTGACAGGTTTACACAATTTTAACCCTTAACCCCTAATACAAGGGTATTTTAATCCGTCTTTTTAAAATTTCATGTAAACCTCTATAGAATAATTTTTACAAGATCAGATAATATAAAATATTTATATTTTGGGCGAGATAATATATAAAAATCTCATGATAATAACCGAAACATCACACAGCTTTCTCGCATGATGCATCTATTGTATGCAGACGGTTGCAATCCAACAGAATCACAAAGTCTAGCTCTCGGGCGTGCAGCTCATCAGGAGCTCTGTTAACCACCATTTACTCAATACGTGTTATCACCCCACGTGAACTGAATGAACACTTCATGTAGATTTCTGAATCTTCCTCTTCATTAGAAATATCCGAATGAGTTGGTTGGGTTTTGTTTATTTATGACCTTAACATAGATAGCAAATTGAGACACAGAGAAACCTCCTCATTCATGTGCTTGAACTTCTCACACAACAATTATTGTGTCGAATTGAAAGTTACCTCACCAAGAAGTTAGATATATAGGCTCATCCCTCAGCAATCATGCACTTTCATATGATGTACACCCCCTTTGTTGGATAATCATTATTTAGAAAGATTAGTACACATTTTAAAAATTAAATAAGACTATTAATGTGAGACGGAGGGAGTGATAGATTTATTCCCAAGGTGAGGAGCTTGAATACCATGTCAGATAATAATAATTTTTCAATAACTTAAGCCTTTCGAACAGAAATTATTAATGTATTTACTTTATATTTCAACAACCCTCTTTTGCTTGAAATCCTTCAACTTATTATCAATTTAGAAGTTAAAAGAAATATATTTTTTATTTTTTTAGTTTAATAAAAAATAAATCATGATGGAATAGTACTCCTATTTTAGAAGTTAATCTAAAATTAATAAATTTAATAAGAAAAAATTAAGAGAGTTTCGTTTCCACAAGCTCTGAGTTATGCATGTTATAATTAAGTTTTCGTGGGCTATCAAATTTTAATCTAATAGTATACATAACTAAGAAACATACATGACTAAATGGTTGCCCCTTTACACTACTAGATCTTGATCACACGACTCACCAACGTTATTCGGGCTCATAATACTCCCTCCATTTTATATTATTATCTCTATTTAAAATAAATTATTTTATATTAATACCTTATTTTTTTGTAAATTTAAATAATTTAATACTTAAAATAAAAATAATATAAACTCATTTTTTTCTCTTAAACTTAAAATACATCATTAAATAAAAATTATTATTATTTAAATATAAAATAGAAGTAATTTATTTTATAATTAAGTAATATGAGCAAAGAAAATTAATAAAATTTTATAAAAAATTTACCTATATCCTTAAATGGACTAGGGTAGCTTTGGCAGTTGAATGTAGAGTAACATGTGATGTGAAATTAGCAGCGGGGCCTGCAGGAGACAAAAGACAAAAGCCGCACACCTGGGGAGGATAAGCGGCTTATGGCATTTTGACTACGACAGCGCACGTGGGCCGGACTCTAATCGGACCTCCATTTCTAATTAAATCTTTTTGCATGGGGTTAGTTAGGCGCGTAAATCCCCAACCTACCACGTGGGAGGGGCCCACGGACGATGTCAGACCGCTCGAACGGCTCACATGGCCGGCCACCCGGGGCTCGTGCCCGACCCGGTTCGGCTCGACAAGTGTCACTCCCGTCATGTCATCCTGCCCAATTCCCGGCAGCTACGTCCAAATTTGTGGGCCCCGCGACCGAAATTCACGGAATGAGAATGCGTGGACCGCGGCGGGTTTGGTTTTGACTCTGCTCGGCCCGGTTCGATTTCATATTTCACGGTTTTCGGTGGTGGCTTGAAGGGCCGTTTAGGGTTCCCCTGCAGCCGCGGTGCTTGGATCCAGGGGTACAAGGGTGGGGTCAGTCAGCACATGGCCGTCTAAGGTTTCAATTCACCTGAACATATGGGACCTAGGTTATCCTTGAACATGGCATCTGAGGAAGGCCACCTGAACATGAGACATGGGACCTAAGTTATCCTTGTACATGGAATCCATGGAAGGCTATGTGAGAGAGATCACTACCGTGGAGAGAGTATTGAGGATGGGGAACTCAACTACTTAACAGTTTGCCCTAGCCTCAAGTTCTTAACCAGGTGGGGATAACCTCAAGTTAACACAAGCCTAGGCTTATGTACATCAGTAGGAGCTTAACCACTCTGCACCTAGACTTATACCAATATGACTTTGTCAATAACCTACACCGCATATTGCCCTAAGTAGGTTAGGAGTAACAAATAATTACATAGGCTGTTAGGTGGATAGACCGGATAACTTCACATAACGGATGTCCGAGTTCAAACCCCCGCTGTGTTAGCCACCAACTATAAATTATGTCTAAGGGGGAGGAGTTTGCCACCATATATTTTATCCATCCCTCTCTTCTTGACATGAGTAGTGTTTATATGAGCCTGGGTTTATATATACTTATGTGAGCCCCGGCCGGTGGCCCATAATACTTATAAATTTAAGCCGTTGAATGTAAATTTGATGGTCCATAAAACCCAGGCTCACATAGACGTTCATATAAATTTTCTCCTTTTTATATAGTCGTTACCAACTATATTAAAAAAGTAGGGTGGCTAAAAGAGGGAGTGGTACAGTCCGCATCTTCTTTAGCGGGTCTGTATAATAAGTTGGCCTTACATGTGCTTAGGGAAGTAGCAGAGAGATGCAGTGCTCTAATAGGCCAAGTGCCTTAGTGAGGTCTTAAAGACGGACACTCGTTATAGATAACCCTGTTGGCATTACAATGTGAAATTGGAGCACGACGTGTGGAAAGGAGGGTAACCATTCAATATAATTTTCTCCTCAGTTTAGGAAAAAAAACATGGCACATTGCAAAGGGGACCAGAGGGTTTGGTTGCACCGAACCCTTCAATCGCGGAAAGAGAAGCAGGAAGTCTGAGACAAATAGTCGTATAGGACAGCTTGGCAGAAGTCAGCAACGCCATTCAATAGGCTTCAAGCCTTCAACAAGATCAAGAAACCAAATCTCCCTGGAACACTGGGCTCAATTCATAGAAAAACAGAGAAAAGCATCTCCTCTGACTTCTGCTTAGTAACGCTCACTCAAATCTTCAGTGCCGTCTTTTGCACTTGCACTTCTTCTGGGGAGTGGTTATTTTGTGCCCCTCTTCAATTAGTCAACCAATGGCAAGTCCTCTTCTTAATCAACTCATCTTCTTCAAACGTTCCAAATGGACACACCCAACTCCCACATTCACAGATAAGACAAGCAAACTGGAGCACTTTCTGTTCTTTTCCTTCTTGACTTGTCTTGCATGTGAAAGGTCGCTCTCACCGTCTAACGTTTTTTTTATAACGACTACTTCGTTATTTTTGTATGGTTTTGTGACTGAAGTCTCAATTGTGAGTACCCATGCTGCCAGTCTTGGCCTTATGCGAAACGGCCAGTTGCGAAACGGCCAGTTTTGGCATATGAATTAAGAGCCTACGGCTCAGCAAAAACGATGCACTATTGAGTATATTGTTTTTTTTCTAGATAACATGATATGGGTGCATGCGTAATGGAATTTGTCAGATTTCAATTAGACTCAAGTGTGAGTCTCTGCATCTTAATGCATGGAAGTAGCATTTGCGTTAACATAGACAGGCAGATTGTCCCATTTGTTGTAGCACTTCACAACTACGTTTTTGGATTTCATTCCCTTTTTGTATTCAAGAAATTTACATGGACACTTTTATTTTTAGTCCCGTTATAGGCTGTGCAATTTGCAATCAAAATTACGCCAATCTATATCAACTCAAAGTGGGTTTGACTCGCCCGCTCAATCCTTTATTTGATGCAAGATGTCGGATCATGCCACGTGAAGGCGCATATTATTTTTTTCTTTTATATCTCTCACCAAAACACCTCCTCAACTTTTAAATATTAATATTTTATCTATCCATATTAATTGCTCCATTTTGTTAAATTTAAGTTGTTGGATATTTAAAAAAGAGTATGTAAACTTATTTTTTCTTCTTTTAAGTGTAAATTTTACCATTCAATATAAATTATTTTTTCTAAATATAGCTATTAAAATAAGACAAAAGAACTATTTAAAGTAATGCTAAAACGCTTATTGCGAAGCGCCCAATGCACGCCACACAATTGGCAATTGTGTTTGCTGCACTATTATCTGCAAAGAATGATGCATCTCCCACTGGGGATGACGATCCACCGTGTGGCGAATGTTGCTGATATTCATGTTCTGACGCCATGGAAGCTTGCGTTGCTTCTGAATCAGGTTGACTATGGAGGGTGACTTGTCTTCAATACTCAAATACTTCACTAGTACGTAATCAAGATGCATCGACATAAACCAATCTAGATATCACAAGTTGCTGCCATATTAACAGAATCGACATGTATAAAGGCGGTGAATATACAAATACAATTTTGTCTGTTGAAAGCCTAAAACCACTATCCTACACCAGCAATATTTGAATGTGACTTAATTTGATAACGTCCCAACTTTGTCTGGTGGTAAAATTGTGATGCGAGGGAGTAATTATCGAGTAAAAAGGATATACTCTCTTCATCTTAAATTAATAGCTTTATTTGGTAAAAAAATTTATTTTATATTAAAAGTTTTATTTTGTTCAATATAAGTAATTTAAGTATTTAAAAAAAAGCTTCTCTTAGATGTAAGTTTTACTATTTAATAAAAATTACTATTTTTTTAAGAAACTAATAATATAAGATGGAGGTACGAGAAATTAAAATCAGGTTGAAAATCATATTATTTCTGTGCATGCAGATGTACCATGATGTGCACGCAAATGTCAGTGGCAAGTAGTGATGCCTTTAGCAAAACCCATATCATCTAAGAAATAGTAATTCAAATCCTACCCAACTCGAATATAAATATGCCATTTGGGTGGGGTTTGTCCATTTACATGACCCGGGTGGTTTCACTAGCAATAAAAGAGATTGAACCACTGGGTACCAAGGCTTGTAATTGATCCAGTTGGGACCACACTGGAGGACAAAATCCCCATTAATTCAAGCTATGTACCATGTAAGGACCCTTATCTTTAAATCAGGTTTTAATTTTCTTTAATTATGGGTTATCGTGAGATTAACGCGTTTTCTGATCTTATTCAGTGATTTTGTAAATAAATAAAGTTTGTGATGGTTTTAACCAAAATCAACTTCAACATTAGTGGTTTTAAGTGATTTTAGACCAAATGTGAATTTTTGGGATTTTTTGGAATTTTCACTATTTTCCCAAAAATTAGGGTTTTGGCGGGACCCCTGTGGGCCCCACCGTTGAAAATTTTATTTTTGTATCTAATGAACCTAGATATATACTTAAGGTCACACAAAAATTTTTAGAATTTTATTAGGCTTAATTTGTGCTTAAATTTACAAAATAACCACTTTTAGCCTACTTTTCATATTTACACCCCAAAACTTACCTATGCATGCCCCAACCCTTATTATAAAAGGGCAAACCTGAGCCATTTCCATTTTTGGGAATAGGCTAAGGAAGGAGGGCTGGCCTAATCCTCACTTAGGCCCGAATTAGAAGCCGATTAAGGTAAGCTTACTCTAATTAAACACTAATCCATGGTTTTCTTCTTAATTTCTTCCAAATCTACCATTTCCCCCTTGATTCAATTCGTTTTTTACCATCAAAAGCTACTGATTTATGTTTTACTACAAACCCTAACATTCAAAATTCGATTTTTACTACCAACAAACCCTAGATCTAAGATTTAATTAGGGATTTCTTGAGTAAATCGATTTCTATTAGAGTTTAATTCAAACTCATTGTGTTTTCAAGGATTTAAGAAGGGTGACTCTTCAATTCGAGCTAAAACAAGTGCTGAGGTAATGGGTCTTCGAAATCTCTGTTTATCCATGGTAAAATTCTTCATTTTTGGCTTATTTTGAAATGGTTTGCTTGATTTAGTGTGTTAATGGTAAGATTAGAAAATAGAATTATTTAATCCCAATTTCTTAGGGTTTTGCATTATTATGGTTTGGTTTGATATTCTGGAAGTCAAGGAGGACTTTTGATGATGATTAGGGTGTTAGATGTGGATTTGAAGTGTTATCTATGGTGTTTCGGTTTGGATTTGCGAAAGGAAGAAGATGACTGTTCTGCTGTGTTGGTGATCGATCGGCCCTGCAGGGCGATCGATCGGCTGAACTGTAAATTTCAAAATTTTACGTGTAATTGATCGAACGGCCTGAAGGGCGATCGATCGGCTACACAGGAAATTGTATGTTGTGCATATGATGTCTATTTTGATGATTTCACTTTAGCTTGCCAATTTTATATGAATGTGGAGTGTTTTGAGTCATATTATGCTACTGAAAATGCATGCTATTGAGATTATGGAATTGAGATATATGCTTAGAAATTTGTGAAATGACTTATGTTTTGTGGCATGATGTTGGAATCGTTATCTTGAAATTATGATTGGTTGTTTCCCTTTGGTTAGGCATATTTTCAGTAGGACTACAATCATTGTTGGATTGATTTATCATGATAGATTGTGGTTAGTGGTGTGTGGATGTTAGTGAATGCCACGACTCAATGATGAAATGAGTGATGTTATATGTGTTTAGCCTTTGTGGTTGAGTTTTGAATCTAGCTATGATTTCAACGATTCTTTTTCTATGATTTCCGCTGGAATTCATGTTTTGATAGAAATTCACATGTGTAGTGTGGTAGTGAGTTGATTTTCAAGCATGTTGATATGCATTATATGAAAGGCTTCTACTAGTTACACACACATGTGGGGGTTAAATGATGATGCTGAAGCTTAATATTGTGATTATGAATGATGCATTAAGGGCTAGTGAGAGCACTTATCATGGATTAGGATTCATGTATGCTTTGCCCACGCATGTACCATGTTGCACGCATCATGAAAATGGATTTTCAATTGAGGCTTCATCGTGATTAATTGAAGTTGACCGATTGGATACAATGTGATGGAATTGTGTGCCGGGTTTATCGGTCATGGATTAATCGCAAGTTGATTGGTCCGAAAGGACATATTTTGATTTGAAGTTCCTATGTGGAACGATTTGAAGTTCCTGTGTGGAACGAGTGCACTCCCCGGGTTGAGTCTTGTTAAATGGAATGATGTGGGGACGAGTTGTGTACTTGTCTAGCGGATTGTGAGAATGTTATTATGAGTGTCATCTGGACCCTGAGAATCCAGTGTGGTATGCCGTGTGCACCCCGCTACCACGTGTTCTAGGGTTCTCTGTGTGAGAACTCGGGCTCTTCCCTCCGCAGGAGATGTCCCTGGGCGAACACCCCTGCTCTAGATTCTCTGTGTGAGAATGGGACATCCTTGGCCAGGATCGTCCAGGGCGAGCAGTATTAGGGATTGACAACCCCTATCTTTCTATAATTCTTGTGTAGAATTTTGGACCATGACACGCCTTCGTGGCCTTGTCCATGCTCTTGCTGTGTGACATTTATGTGTGATTACTCCTTGATGGAGGTTGTGATGATATTATGCATGTGGGAATATGTATGTTAGAGATACATCCATGCAGGTTATGATGATATTATGCATGTGGGAATATGTATGTTAGAGATACATCCATGCAGGTTGTGATGATATTATGCATGTGGGAATATGTATGTTAGAGATACATCCATGCAGATTGTGATGATATTATGCATGTGGGAATATGTATGTTAGAGATACATCCATGCAGGTTGTGATGATATTATGCATGTGGGAATATGTATGTTAGAGATACATCCATGCAGATTGTGATAATATTATGCATGTAGGAATATGTATGTTAGAGATACATCCATGCAGGTTGATTATGCACTGTGATGCAGTTTTAAGTGATGCGGATATGTGATCAAAAAATGATGCACCATGTAATTCGTTGATTTGAATGATTATATCGCTATGTTATCGTATTTTCGATATTGTTAGTGATATTAAAACCATTGCTGAGTTTGTTAAACTCACCCCTCTTTGCGTGTTTTGATTTGGGGCTGCGTGGTGCGACACGCAGACGGACAGGATCTCCTCTTCGAGGAAAGGTCGGAGGTGGCTTGGATGTGATCGTGGAGTTCTTTGTGTGGTTTATTTTTCTTAGTTATGCTGTTGTTCAGGACCTTGTGTAGGGTTCTTGTTTTGGATTTATGTCATATTTTTACAGTTGTGATGCTTATGACTTATTTTGAGCTGGTGTGGGGTTTACTTAACTAAGCTTGTGGGTTTGAGATTGTTGTTTACTTTGTGATAAGCAACACATTTTCTTCTCTTTTTATTTACTCTTGTTCAAAAGATTGTGCGCTCTCCGTGTTTCTGTTAATCGCCCATGATTAGGGTTAAGTCTTCCGCTAGATCGTTTCTCAATTTTCACTTTGTCGCCCCCGTGTGGTTGATCGGCCCTTAGATCGGATTCAGCTCGGGTCGAACATTGCCGAGGCGTGATATACCATGCCTAACTCATACTAGCTGTAACATTACTATCAAATATACTACACTTTGAGGGGAGCCCAAAGTGTAATAGTAATTAAAAATGTAGACAAGTAAGAAAATGGCGAGTTTTACCAGAGTAGATGAGCCACAGATATTTGAGGACGGAATAGATACTTTCAGTCTTTCCATAAATTTTTTGCCAATGATACCTTAAGGGATAAAGATGTCAAATGTCCAATCACCGAATAGCTCTGTTGGTCTTCCAATAAGAAGTATCTACCAGTTGGAGCCAGTAGACCAAAAGAAGTCTTCGGCACACTTACTTGCAGTCTAAAGCAGGAAATAGCAGCACCTTGGGAAGATTGTGGTGGAAGTTATTTAGATACCTTTTGCACAGTTGAATTTATAGTTTGTCTTAGTGAGATATTTTTCTTGGGCCTTTGTTGACATAAAATAATATAAAAATAATTTTATATTATCTTGGCGAGATCTATGAAAGATTGCTATAATCTAATATAAGACCAAAAATTATGACGACAAGGTTGAGATCGTGATGAAAGTCATAAAATGTGAAACAAATGAAATGTTAATATATCATTATATTTTCTATTAATTAATTTCTAATCTGATCTCGTAAGGCTTACCAATGTATAGATCTTGTCTCTTAAATAGGTTAATTTTATGTATAACTATTGATTGTGTCCACTCTCATTCTACATCATTATCAAATATTATACAGTCTACTTATTTTGTATAATTTATGCTATATCATAAATTTATAATTACTTAATATTACTATTTATTTTTGCAGATGATAGTATATAGTTTTTTTAATTGCCTAGACAATAGAGATTCTTTTACTTGATCTCTTCAATATCTCTCTGAGTTCTCTTCAAGATAGTTCATCGAGACAAGAGCGAGATTCAAGCCGGCGAACCATGTGCCTGATTGGCTTTTTGTTTACTGAGACGTTGTCATAGTTGTTAATTTAGATATTTAAGCTTATGAGAGCCAATTCCACCATTCTTTTGATTTTTACTAAAACATATTTTTTTACATGGGAAGTTTTTTTTTGAAAATATTTTCCTGACCATATATTCATGACCAAATGCCTTTATGTACAATGTTAGCCTCTTATGCACCATGGTCAAATGTTTTTGTCATGAAATCCGGGTCATGCTAAATGTGCATTAATATTTTATTCTTTAAAAAATAACAAAACCACTTTTAGATTAACATAATTACAAATGGACATATTGCATCAATATTATTAAGTACTCCCTATGTCCAACATTAATAACTCTATTTTATAAAAAAAAATTGGTCCATATTGATACGTTCATTTTGTTCAATTAAGTGGTTGGGTACTTAAAAACTGAGTATCGTAAACTTATTTTCTCTTCTATTAGATGTGGGTTTTACCATTCAATCAAAATTAGGAAGAGTTTTTCCTACCTCCTAACTGGCAATGAGCTTAGCATAAGTTATACATGGGACCTGTTTATCTTTAAGATCGATAACACACACATTAGCACACATTAATGTACCATATATGCTGTTCGATTTTAAATATCAATAACTCTCGTACATAGTTTAGGCTAAGCTCATTGTCAAAGGGGAGCATGAAAACTCTTCTTAAAAATTGTTATTTGTGAAAATGCTCCCTATTGACAATGAACATAGTATAAGCCGCACAAGAGAACCCTTGATATTAAAGATTTATAGTGGATGCACCATCGATCTTATGGATAAAGAACTCTTGTACACAGCTTAGTATAGGCTCATTATAAGTTAAAAGCATAAAAAATGCTTCTTATTTCATATAATTAGATGCTAATATCATACAAGTCATACAATGAGACATAAGCTTCTAACCAACAGAAGGGAAAAAAAACATATTACTGTATCTGATCACTCATTTAAAAGGCATCTTGGCATCTCTTGTATATAAACTGACTAATTAAAAAGCTTTGTAAGACAAAATGTTACGTGGGCACAGGGTCGTCCTTTGCTCTTACGTTGGAGCAGTTGCTGGGCAATCACGCATCCCTTTCAGTCTGATACTCGTTATGACCAAATCTGGTTACTGAGAAATTACCGTAATCCACAAGTGACTGCCATTAATGCTCCGACTCAGTCAACTTGATCTGAAGTCTGAACTGCACTGCCAGTCCGAGTTTAGGCCCTTGACGCATAAAAGGAAGAAGCAGAGAAGATCCACTTCAATTAGAGAAGGAAAAAATAATGGCAACTAGCATAGATTGACTCAACGGTACTCAATTTGATGCTTTAATCAAGGATTAGACTTGAAAGTATCCAACATTTCCACTCTCAAATGCTTCCAGTGTGTGCTAAGATTAATTAGCATTCTGTATTCAGAGTAGGCTGAGTGATATGAGCACTTCGTCTAGTGTGCAGGTCACTATGAGGGAAGAATTTTCATGCTTCCTCACAATTAGCCCAGTTTAAGGAATGCCCGGTGACTTTTTTAAGATTGCCGGAACACATGTTAGTGTCACAGTTTAAGGAATGCCCGGTGACTTTTTTAAGATTGCCGGAACACATGTTAGTGTCAATATCATTAACATATGCATTATTGATAACATTTCTGGCCTCATAGTGAATAAGAAGCATTAAAAACTCTTATAACTTTGAGACGGCATTCCAAGCCAATCAAGTCCACTAGCAGTGAACTGAACACATAGAACTCATGTTTGTACGAAGTGTAAATGCTACGCATTTGTGCCCTGATGAGCGGACCCATGCTTAACATGCAGGCCGGCTCCATTATGCATCATGGGGAGCTAGCGTCCTTGGCAGAAGCATTTCTAACATTTACATTCCTAGTCTACCTACTTATGTGTAGATGGGGAGAAATTATTGAGAGTACCACGTAAAATTTACTCCCACTTTATAAGAACCACTGATCACGAGTCCGACGACTCCCTTGCACCATAGTTCTCGTAAAGTAGGAATAGCTCCTAAAGGTTGCTATGTAAGTAAATAATTTCTCATATATCAGTTTCCCTAAGTTTTAATAAGCATGGTCACTTCTCCTTCTCATGTGGCGAGGAAAATAGAGGCCAAAATTTAATCTCCACAGCAGGAAAAATTATCCGATAGATGTCTTTTTAATAGATGACACATTTAATTCATTTATATGTGTTTAAAATTGAGCAAATTGAAGCATGAATTACAGTTGCAGAGGAATTCAACTCTCTAGTTGTAAATTACCCAACACCATGAACATTGTGCTTTGTGAGTGGCCCCTAAATACCTAAAGAAAATGGGTTCCACTCTTAGTGTAGAATTGATGAAGTAGAATTTTAACACGTGAAACTTCACGTTACAATAACTTTACTCAGACTGAAATTATGAATGGTTCACACCCCAAATTTGTGCGACTCAACGTGCCGGACATGAACAGCCACCCGGTTGTTGGCCGCTGCATCCACCCAAAATTCCTCCCCATCGGCCGTACACGTCGCCGCCGTCATTGAACCGGCACCTTCCGGTCATCTCGGCCTCCTGCCGGTGGATTTTCAACATTTATTAATTGCGCCATTTAGTTTAGTCTGAATAATAATAAAAAAATAAGGAGTTTGTTACTTGCTTTTCGTCTTTTAGCGGCAGCGGCCGTTGATTGCGGTTGTGTGCGGAATAAAGCGCCTTATTGATGCGCACTTTTTTTTCTCCTTTTATTTTTTTTACTGCCCCAGCGCGCCGAATATAGTAAGTTCATCAAGTACATCACCCTCGATTTTACATAAAACTACGAGACTGCCATTGGAATTGACCATCCGACTTGCTCCCTCCCTTGCTGTCGGTGGGCTTTTTGGATTCATTATTAATTTATTATTTAAAATATGGTGGAAGTGTGGGTGTCCGGTTGTGAAACCTCCGTGCATACGAGTCCACCGTTTCCTTACCATTTCGTAATTCACACACCAGTATGGGGTTATTTTGGTAAAATTCAGGTGTGAATGTGGATTAGTGCAAATCGGGACGGGCGGAAAACCGGGCCCGGAAAATGAAAAAGGACATAAAAGCGAGAGTTGGGTGGAGAGCGTCTCGTATGATCGTATCTCAGCGGCGAAGGCGGAGAGAGTGGCGCCCTAACTGCCGCTTTCCGCATTCTGCGAAAAGGCGCGCACAACGCCACTTCTCCTGCCGTCCCCCTACCCTCTCCCATCATTTTAATCATCTTATTTAAATTATCTAATAATAGTAATTAAGTATCGTTTATATAAACTCGGGCTCTATATACCATTGAATTTATATTCAATAATTTATAATATTTATAAGGCATTTAAACCTATAAATATTATGGACTTACGTATAATAAGCCAACACATACCTTATAAATTATTAAATTTTAATCCAATAATACACATAACAATTGTTTGGCCCCTTCAGCTCTAGCTCAAACGCTCTGTTGGATTGAAGGCGAAGCTCATGCTTGACACACTTAAACCCCGAGCTAATATCAATTTTTTCCTTAAATTATAACAAGAAAGGTATTGTAAATATTTCACATCGTTCCATACCAAAATAGGGCTGTGTATGTGTACGGTATTGGATCTTCTCCAAGAGAAGCGTATTAGACTCCTGAGTATGGTGCTGTAATCTTCAGTTTGCTTCTCTCCGGCTTCTTACAGAGAAAATGAGAGAAGATTCGCGTTTACTAGCTCTGTTCCATTTCACACAGGCACAGCACACTCCACGTTCTCCTCCTCCATAAATAGCAAGCCCGAGCTCTTCCTCTTCCTCCAGCCTTCCTCCTTCCCCTTCCTTTCCTGGGCTCGTCGGAACTCTCGTTCTCCGCAGCCAGGAACCCGCATTGGCTCCTGCTTCTTCAAGTCTGTCTGAATGGCTTCTCTTGTTTTATGTGCGCTTCTTCTCTTTGTCCCGCTTGCCTCAGCGGGGCATGACTATGCCGATGCTCTGAGCAAGAGCTTTCTCTTCTACGAAGCTCAGAGATCCGGGTACTTGCCTAGTCATCAGAGGGTCACCTGGAGAGCTAACTCTGGCTTGCAGGATGGAAAGGACAGCGGGGTAATCGCTTTTGTATCATGAATTTTAATGGCTTAATCCTACATTTTCTTCTTCCATTTTGAATTCTAGCACTATTCCCCTGTGTTTCTAATGTCCTCTTACATAAAATTTCCCAATTTGTACCCAGCATTTTCAATTTTTCTCCTCGACGATGCAACTTTTCAACCTTTTAATGAGATATTTGCTAAATTTTTTTGTTTGAAGTGTTATGTATTTTCCCAAAGCCTAAGAGGAATAATATATCTAGTTTAGAAATTTCTTATCTGCATTCGAAATGATTACTGTATCAAACTGTTTTATGTCTTTTTTTGTGTGTGTTTATATTTTGATTCTGCAGAAGGACGGACTTCTCATTGGTTGTGCCATGTGCAGATTGATCTGGTTGGAGGGTACCACGACGCAGGGGACAATGTGAAGTTCGGGCTCCCCATGGCCTTCACCGTCACCATGATGTCCTGGAGCATCATCGAATACGGCAAGCAAATGGCGGCCACCGGCGAGCTGGGCCACGCCCTCGAAGCTGTCAAATGGGGCACCGACTACTTCATCAAAGCTCACCCCGAGCCCAATGTCTTCTATGGCGAGGTGGGCAATGCTCTTCAACTCCCCTGGTTTATCTTCATACCCACTGGTCCAGGTTTTATTACAACTTTTAAATTTGGGCACAGGTAGGAGATGGGGATACCGATCACTACTGCTGGCAGAGGCCGGAGGACATGACCACCTCCCGCAAGGCCTACAAAATCGACGCCAACAACCCTGGCTCAGACCTCGCCGGCGAGACAGCCGCCGCAATGGCTGCCGCGTCCGTGGCTTTCCGCCACTCCAACCCCGGCTACTCCAACGAGCTCCTCAGCCACGCTAAGCAGGTTTTTTAACTCTTCTTCCATCCCTAATAAAAATTCCGCATGCGCACGCTCGCAGCAATGAGTGGGCCCCGTATCCTGTGGCCCGTCCACCGTCGCGAGCGTGCACGGGCTGCTTTCCGAGAACCTTTTGATCAGGGCCGTCCCTTCTCATCTGCACTCTCAGCCGTCCGATCTGGCGGTATTCCAGTAATTTTCGTTCACGTGACCCGTCATCTCCGCTGTTGGGCCCGCCACCGGCCGTTGCTTGATTTGCGGTGGCATGCCGCATCTAGCTCGTGGCCCACACGTAAATTTAGTTCAACTGTAGGGGTAGTTTGGGTAATTCGGATACGTTATTCGCCCGATACGGGTATCGTAAATTGTATAAGCCGAAATGTGCCGGCCCGATAAGCATGTGAACCGGTGGTTTGGTTCTCCGTTGCAGCTGTTCGAGTTCGCGGACAAGTACAGGGGCAAGTACGACGGCAGCATCACGGTGGCGCAGAAGTACTACCGATCCTACAGTGGATACGCGGTAAATGCAATTCAATTTTCGATTTTGTTCACGAATTGTTGTTCAATTTTGTGTTTTTGAACTGATTTTTGGGCAAAAATTTTGGCTGGTAACTTGGCAGGATGAATTGCTGTGGGCGGCTGCATGGCTGTACCATGCAACCAACGAGGAGTTCTACCTCAACTACCTGGGCAACAATGGCGATGCACTGGGCGGCACTGGCTGGGCCATGACCGAGTTCGGCTGGGACGTGAAGTATGCTGGTGTCCAGGTCCTCGTTTCCAAGGTCTGCTGCTGCTGCTCCGTTCATGTCTGTGACTTGGCTAAAATGGATTTCATCAGAGTTGTCGAGAATTCATTCGGTTTTCTTTTTGTGTGTTCGTGATTCCCAGTTCTTGATGCAAGGGAAGGGGGCACACCACGCTCCGGTTTTCGAGCGGTTCCAGCAGAAGGCTGAGTACTTCATGTGCTCGTGCCTTGGGAAGGGCAGCCGGAATGTGCAGAGGACCCCCGGCGGCCTTCTCTTCCGCCAGAGGTGGAACAACTTGCAGTTTGTCACCAGTGCCTCTTTCTTGCTCACCGTCTACTCTGATTATCTCGCCTCTGCCGGGAAGAGCCTGGCCTGCGCTGCAGGGACTGTGTCTTCTTCTGAGGTTCTCTCGCTTGCCAAGTTTCAGGTGCTTCAAAGCTCCCCAGCCCATTTTCTGAAATAGATTGAATCCAATTTGGCGTGAACTGAAGAGAGATTTGAGTGTGTCTTGCAGGTGGATTACATTCTGGGTGACAACCCAAGAGCTACAAGCTACATGGTGGGATATGGAGGCAACTATCCAAGGCAGGTTCACCACCGGGCTTCCTCTATCGTCTCCATTAAGGTGGACTCCTCGTTCGTGAGCTGCAGGGGAGGTTACGGTACTTGGTTCTCCAGGAAGGCTAGTGACCCGAATTTGCTTGTTGGGGCGATCGTCGGAGGGCCCGATGCTTATGATAACTTTGCTGATGAGAGGGACAACTATGAGCAGACGGAGCCTGCTACTTACAATAATGCTCCTCTGATTGGCATATTGGCTCGTCTTCATGGCGGCAATGGTGGAATCAACCAACTCCTTCCAGGTATTTACACACCTATGATTAGGAAATTCTTTATAAATTTCGGATGATAGCTCAGTTTCTAACATATTTCCTTCTCTGATTCTGTTTTTCAGTGATGATTCCTGTCCAGCCAGTCCAAAATCAGCCCAAGCCAAAGCCTCAACCTGCTCCTACTCCAGCAACCAAGCCAACGCCTGCCCCAGGTACTTCATTTCAGCTCTTCGCTTGTTTTGATAGACTAGAACTAGTTTTGAGCAATCCGAATCTAGGATTTGAGATTGTTTACTATTAATTGATATTTTCATGCCCAATCAATTTTTTCACTATTCCATGTATTTGCAGGTGCATCTAGTGTTCCAATCACTGTGATGCAAAAGTCTACTGCGTCTTGGGTAGCCAAGGGGAAAACCTACTACAGGTATTCCACAGTGGTGACTAACAAATCAAACAAAACTTTGAAGGACCTTAAGCTTGCAATTGCACAGCTTTATGGCCCTTTGTGGGGACTCTCAAGATCTGGCGGAGCCTACGGATTTCCTTCATGGCTTACCTCATTGCCTGCTGGAAAAAGCCTAGAGTTTGTGTATATTCACTCTGCTTCTCCTGCCGACATTAGAGTTGCTGGCTACACCCTGGCATAAGGCACAGGACAATTAACAGAAGCTCAAAGTTTTCAGTGTCAGAGATCTTTAATTTGGTTCAGGGTCGCTGCAGGCTCAGAATTGTGCATGAATTATACAGAGTACAGTCTACAGAATTTCTCTTTTTGCCCTTGCTCTATGTGAGTTTAGTTAGGTGTGTAGCTGCCGTTAGGTTGAACACAATAAGGACTGAGGTTTGGAGGAGAAAGGAGTGAAGAGACTAAGGAGTGCTCATCCTCTTTCTCCACTTTCGTCTGTGAGCCTTTTTTCCCCTCCTGTTTACAGGGATGAAAATCAAGGAATGATTGAAAGATTAAGTCGTCGGATGGTAAAGAAAAGTGCATCCGTCTGATTCAAGTCTCTGATTTCTCGTATCAATTGATTTTTGTTGTATCCATGATGTATGCAAGCTTTGTGAGTAAATTGTTGCCTGATCAGTACTGCTTTTCCTGTTTAGATTCAAAACTAATGAATATAAACGACCTAATTAATTATTACATTTCTCCATTGGGGCCTTAATTAATATTTAATATCAGAGATAAGCTTCTGATCTTGAGGACAAGAACAAGGAAGAAATACTTTCCACCTTTCATCTCAGACTGAGCTTGTGACCTGAGGACAAGAACAAAGAAGAAATACCTTCCACCCATACATTTGGAATCATATGCTCGAAAAAGTTTGGAGGGTATTCAAAGTGAAAAATTAAAGTCAGTAGTGATTGTTTCACATGCACTTCTACCTTCCACTTAAATTAGTTGTACCATGACGCGACGAGGTTATGGTTGCATCAGCTTATGCTAGTTGGTGTTTGGTTTAAAATGATAATGAAGGCTACTTAAATCTATTAAAATTGGTCCCTCGTTACAAAATGGAGACGCCCAAGAACAGAGAGACCTTCGATACAAAATGGGAGATGTCCAAAAACCAGCAGGAAGTCCTTAATCGAATTGAAGTCCAATCCAGAAAACCAACTTTGGATTTCAATGAAATCTAAACAAGCTTGATGGAATTTTAAAATCTAATTTAGAAATTCCAAATTTGGATTACAATGAAAACCAAGCAACTTTTCATAGAAATTGAAATCCAATCCAGAAATTTCAACTTCTAATTACAATGAAACATCTCACAGTTAGTTGCAATGAGAGAAAATTAAGAAAGACAACCGCCCAAATCCATGAGCTGCCAGAGTGAGACTCTGAGGAGCATCGTACTAAAATTTGGGATATCATATGCTGTCTGGTTCTTTCCTTCTCCCTTTTTATATGGCCATGGCTCTTAGGATCTTTCTGGAATAGAATTGCTGGTGTAACTGCCCTTACACATGCAGTAGGCTGCTCTGGAGGTGGAGGTGCTATGGAGGAAGATGACCAATTTTATTTTCCAACTCCAATACTAAAACAAATGAAATACCTAAACTACCTCTTCGTTATGTGATTAATTGCTTCACTCCACTCAGCTACATGCATGCATCAATTAACCCACCGATTTCTCTAACATGTTTCTGTTTGAGTCACAAATTTTATCAACCTAAATTATCAACAATAAAGGACATTAAGGCACTGTTTAAATGGAAAAGAAAAGTGGTTTCTAAGTGCAAGGGCCTGTGTGGGAGGGCAATTTGGAAAAGAATTTCCTTTCATTTTCAAATGGTCCCCCAAACAGGCCCTAATTCTCCCTGAATTAAGAAACAAAGCTAATCGTATGATGTTAAAGCTATTTTGTCTTAATCGTTAAAGCGCATGCAAACAGTGCCTAAGAATCGGCTTGACAAAAAATGTCGTTTTTTTAGCATATACGAAAAATATCATTATTCAATGCATTTGGAAAGAAGGCAGTAGACAAAAATGTCATTATACAATGTAATTGGGAAGGAGTGAACACCACCGATGTTTACTTATACGATGTTAATCGAATCTCTGTGTAAAATAAGCTACAAATTGCAGTCCGATGACAATACCAGCGTGGTCCACCATCGCCCATAAGAAAGAAAGCATAAAATAGCATGTATGCAACAAAAATATCAAAATCATATTTAGTTAGGGCTAAGTGTTATTAGACCAATTATACATCATAGCAGTCATTTGGGGTCGATTCTTGACAAACAAATGGGATGAAACAGGAGCTATGCTTATGAGAATTGACTTAGGCACTATGGCCTGATGCCATACCCTTATGGGACAAGGAGGTTAATCATAGCTTCTTGGTTCACACTCTACATAAATGTCCAACAAGCAGTGAGTATCAGCACCCAAATCACCGTTATGAATGAACTACAGAGAAGAATCAATCTAGTTGCTGATTTCAAGATTAACTTGAGCTGATTGAATAAAATGCACAACCTAGTTACTTAACAGCAACAAGCCAAATTAACCAATTGTTGATCAATTCCTAAAAAAATTCTGGAAATTTGGAGTAATAGCCGAAGACCAGCATGCTTACAGCATGGGCAAACAAACCCTGACCTTGATTCAGCAAGATGCTAGTAAACTAAAAATGAGACCCATTTAACCAACATTTTAAGCAAAACTACTACGCCATGCCAGCCCAGAATTTTGTGTTAAACATACGGGATGGATATGAGACCTTAGTCAAGAGACTCAAAGCATTAAATAAACCATGAAAGAGTGATTGCAGCAGAACGATTAGGACCCATGTACAGATACGAAAACCAAACTCAGCATGGTGGTCCATTCTAAGAAGAGTTTTTTTCCATATTACTTGGCCAAAGAAGCTAATATTTTATATTCTCTACTTCTTAACATTTAATGTCATATTACCTATTTTATGATGAAACTGCCTTTAGGTTTTAAATGAATCCAATCCCCATATAGATCCTCATAAATGAACAATGAACAATGTGGCACCATTCCAGTGGATAGGATTGATTGCAGCAAGATGGAGTTTGCTATCGGGAGATGACAGGCAATGAGTCATCGGAGAAAATAAAAGGCAATTTTTTTCTATTACGGAAGTTGTTCCTAATAAAAAAGACCTCATTTTGGCCAATTTGATCACCTTTTAACTAGCATAATGGAGAAGATTTATATTTATATCAATTACAACGGAGAGGTAGGCAATGATAACATATATATATATATGTAGACAGACATAGTCGATGAATATTGATCCCACAGTGAGGTTCAAGTAAAAAAAAGACTTACAGTTAATAGTAATATAACTTTGAAGTATTTGATTCTATCTTCTCAAGTATATATTTTGTATGAATTAAAAGATGATGAAGACTTGCAATTAGTATTTTTCAGTCATAAGAAGGCAAATAAAGAAGTGTTATCGTTATGTGTCGAGATAAAAGAGCCTCACAATGGTGACAAATCACTATAAGTAGAAATGAACTAGACTGTCAATAGAGATAAATCACCGGTGATATTTGCTCAACCCAGCTTGAATGACAGATTCAAATGGAAGTTAATAATATACTATTTACTTGTGAAATAGTCAAGTAATAATGGATTCAAGATTATAAGACATTAAACTTTATCTTACTTTACTATGTACTCAAGCACACGATATTTATAATGTCATGTTCAGCAAAAAGAATATCTTATTCAGCAAAATATATGATATTTATAATATGGTATAACTAATGATGGAAAATACAAAAATGATATCTCACAAATTCATGTTAGTGTAGATACAATAACATGACTTTAGAGAATATTGTCCCATTAATAACATAATAAAATTTGTAAGCGTGAAACCAAATACACAATGTTAAGTTATATCGCATATTCATTAACACATTAATATCCATTGCAAATTAGGAGAGCCAGGAGATTTCAACTAAACAAATCCATGTTACACATCGTATAAGGTTCCATTACCTTTAGAACCTGTTACAAAAGTCATTCATATTTGATTTGAAGAAATGTCGCAAACAATAGGTACAATAATGACTTCATTTGGTAACTATGAACCCCCATGTATCCTTAAAAATTATAAAGACCAAGAATTTGAAGAAGTGTGGGGTCATGACTGATGGAACAAGAATAAGATAATTGACATGGAAAATATGTTTGACCATGAAGAATTTGGACACAACGAGGTACCTAGTAATATTGATGTTGAGGCTGAGGAAGAGTAGGAGACATTTGATGATTTCAACATGTTGGAACTAAATATTGGTGATAGCGAAGTAATAACTAATAGTTTTAAAAGCAAATGACTACTAAAATCTACTCCAAGTGGTGCATATTTTTTAAGCCTGGTACATTTAAGAGGGTTTTGATCGACCTTGCAATAAAGACAAATGTCACATATTGGGTTGTGGATGAGACCAAGAATATGTACATATGTCACAAAGTGCTCCAACCAGTCTTGCAAGTGGTACATACTATTTTACCCTTAATTTTTATTTTATCCATACTTTATATCTTTTAATACAAGTTTAAATAAATATGTAATTTTAGAATATTTTAGTAAACTCATTTACTTAGATTTTTTTAAATACCTACTATATATGACCCTATATTGATTTTAACTCTATAGAATTTTATGTTTTAGTTTTGAACTCGTATTTGTGTGTTCTTAGTATTGTTAGAAAGCTCTCAATGAGAAATTCCACATTATGATATTTTCTCAAACTTTTTGTGGGCCCTATACTTAAACACACTCTCAATAATAATTTTAAATTTGTGCCTATATTAAATATATTTGGATTTGTATATTTTTGACACCCTTGGAAAACTCTTGAATAACTTTATTAAATAAGACCAACCACCAAATTGGTTCTAAATAGAAATAGCATGTTCAACGACATAAAATTATTTGACACTTGTATTCACTTACCTATGATATAATATTTAACTTATAAGATTTGAATTTCTGTTTTTTATTTCTCACTTATTTTAAGTTCGATTCAAGTTATTTAAGAGACGTTCCTAGCTAATTCGAGGGTGATCTACGCAATGATGTGATCCATTCCTCGAGTTGGCATCCCTAGAAGGGAGGAACAACCCGGGGTAAGAGGAGGTTTTGTTCGCCACCCTCCTGTCCCAAAGAGAGAGAATAGCAGCCCGGAAGAAGAGGGGGTTTTATCTTCCATCAATGGGCTGCATCAAGAGAAGTGCCCTGGAGTAAGGGAGGCTTTGTCCTCCACCGAAAGGCCCCGAGTGGGGAGGTTTTCTCATCAACGGGTGCAAAAAATGAGAAGCATCTCTAGGGAAAGGGAGAGGGTTCTGTCTATCGTCTTCCGACACAAGACAAGAAACATGTGAAAGCTAGAGGAGGCCCTATCTGTTGCCTCCGGATCGGAAGGGGAGGACGCTCTAAAGAAACGAACAACTCTAACTTTGTCACTTTCGATGTCTCGTATAGGTAAGTATACATGATCTTCTGTATAAGGATACGCATACATCCTAAGTAGTTAACTTAGGATGTTAAATTATTTATATGCTTAGACATCTTAATTAGTAATAATAATATACTAATTAAGATATATGAATTGTTATGATTTAATATGTTTTAAATTGAATTACTTTGTTATGCTTTATCTATTATGATCTGAAGTGTCATGCTATGCTTTGATGTGACTTATTATGTTCCGTCTAGCTCTAAGGTAGAGCGAGACGTGTGGTGTGTATTGTTCGGTTTGGCTCAGTGATAGAGTGAGATGTGTATTGCCAGTGTTTTATCAGTTTTTATATAACTCCGATTGAATATTAGTATATACGTATTTTAATGTATATGTTTTTGTGATGCCTAATGTATGTAGTAGCCGTTAGGCAGAACTACGTTTGGATCCGATCGTGTTGGAATAATATTCAATACGTATGCAGGCAACCAACGACAAGACAACGTTGGCCCGATCCAAATTAATTATAAATATATATTTTATTTTGTTTTACACGCGACGAACTATGAAGCTTAGTTGTGTGTATGTGTCCGTTACAACCTAAGTCTATGTATGGGGAAGCCTTGAAGCTCCATAGTGCGTAGATGATTGTTATACCTCTCGCACACAAACTATGATTATTGGCTTAAGGAAAAATCAAAATTTCTATTAGTGATTTTGTGGGCCCGACTCGGGATGGGTCGTTACAAAAAGGGAGTTCCTTCTCATAGAGGAGACAGAGATGGTGTGAGGAAAAAGAGGAGACGGGGTGGATCAAAGAGGAGAAAGAGGCGGCGTGAGGAGAAAGAGGAGATAGAGGCAGCGTGAGGAGAGGGAAGAGGCGCCCAGATTACCCATGAGATGGGGTGTAAAAAGACCCATAATTTTGTCCTTTTAGAAGAATAAAATCAGAAATCACTATTTAATAGTAATTTTATCTTTTGTAAGGAAGAAATCCCCATTAGAAAATTGATTTTGTTTTTGCAAAAGACTTAAAATTACCAATTTTTTTTTTTTAAAAACCACATAGGTACTAACTCTAGAATTGATTGAAATTTAATATCCAAACAACCACTTAATGGTGATTTTGTCTGTTGTAAGGGTGAAATTGCCAAAAAAATAATTAAAAAATAGCCTATATGTCCAAAAGTAATACCATTTAGGTAATTATTTTCATCTCTCTACTATTTTAGTAATTATTGTTTAACTATTATTTATATAATTTTCTTTATTATAAATGTGTTAGGAATAATATAGAGCTTTTATGTATAATTTATGACTATTATGCATAAATTATAACTATGGCATGCAAGAAAGACCATTCTTCTTCAAAGTATACTTTATTTTTATTTTATGTTATTTATAGACACATAAATATATAACATGTATATCAACTTGTTAATAATAATAATAATAAAGTTAATATGCGTCTTCGCACCGGACACATAATGCGAGCAATGAAACATGACTTGACAACTTACATAAAAAAGGGGTCGATAAATAATAAGAACCCGCATGCCCTTGAGTTTTATGGGCCATACAATTTAAAAATTACACTACTATTTATACGTTCGAGCATGCGTGACTTACCTAGAATGATGCAAATGAATTGGATTTATAATAACAATAATATCGAAGATAACAATATTTTTATACCCATTTCTTTATACCTATAACCTTAATATCACTTATGATAGAGGAAAAAAGAGATTGTTTGCAATGTGTGGCCTACTATCTTAATCTAGGAAGTGTTTTTTATGCTCCATCTTCAATGTGAGCCGAGCGTAATGTCACGGGGTAGCAGAGCAGACTACCCGTGACACGTGCTGGGGCGCACACACGTGGGAAAGTGTTGTATACGATGTGTGCATGCATTATGGGAACTGCCCTTAGTGTTGCATATCTTGTGTGCAGGCGTTGCAGGGAAGGCCCGCAACGTTGCGTAATATGTGTGCGCAACGTTGCGCAAAAATGCCGCAATGATGCGCACACATAGTTGGCTATGCTGGGACACATAGCCAACTAACACATATTTGGATTCTTAAGATGTCCCCACCTCCTTATATAGTGTTAGAGGGTCCTTGGGAGTGTTCTCAGGCAGTTTGGTGGAATTCGGATATACCATGCCCGTATGGCCACTTTGGCTGCCACTCCAGAGAAATGAGAAAAATCTCTTATGCTATATAGGGAGGGACATGATTAATTTCATGGACAAGCTGTTGGTATGATGCCTAGCCTTGTAACAAGCTGATCCCGATGGCAACGAAAGATGTTGCCTTGCTAGCTATCATGCCAGGAGCCCATCCGCTAGTGGGATGAGGCTTTCCGACTCGTCAGGCGGCTGTCTGGCCTTATGGCTGTGTTGGTAACGAAGACCCTTGCATGTACGTGGCTGAGACGGATTGTTCGGATGACCGAGTTGCCTAAGTTAGATCCATGCATCACAAAGAGGTGTCCTTCTCTGGCCAGCTCGCTAGGGAATAAGTCCTGGTACATTTGCACGTCTACCTTAGAACAGGTTTGTTACTTGGCTTTACGGGCTGGACATTTGGTCGAATGGTACGAGGCCATAACCTTGACGAAGAAAGACTTACTCGTCTAATTATTTAACTTTGTGAGTACTACATGATATCTTTAGATGGCTAGAGCCGTGACAGTAAAGAATGCCTCAGAACTGTGGGATTTTAAGATCAGTGGGCGCACATATTATACTAATGTGCATTGTTATGTGTGTCACCGATCTTAAGATCCGGTGGCTCTGAACCTTCTTTACGCTAAAAAACGTTTCCCTTAATCTAAATAAAAGGTGGTATAAGTCTTTTTAAATTAAAAAAAAAGGTATAAGTATTTTTTTAATATTAATAAATAAATAAATAAATAAATAGACGAAAGTCCTTGAACCAGCCGCCCCTTCCTTTGCGTCCAAGCAGCGGCTCCTGCTCCGCAGTCACGGTGAGGAATCCCCGCTTCCTCTCCACCCGCCTTTGCCATCTCCCGCCACCCTATTTGAATCAGTCACCAAATTTCTTTCCTCCTCTCCCTCTCTCTCTGTCCCATTTTTTCTTTCTTATGTGGTTTGCACCTCTGTTTACTACAAATTGCAAACCAATGTAGTTTGGTGGGATTGAAGTCATTTGGTTCGGAATTTTCATTAACTGGGTCGGATGTATAATTTTTTTCTTCTGGCCAATTTGCTGAGGTTTATATGTTTCGCATTTTTGTTTTGAATTGGGTTTTGCTTTTGTCGTCTCTGTTTTATTTATCATTACAATCTTCATCTTCTTCTTCCTCCAGTTCTTCCTGTTAAGTAAACTGTTGTCAGTCTTGCTACACTTTGAGGTTATATACGATGCTTTCCGTAGTTAGCTTTTCTCTTTTGCTTTTTCGGGTGTTGGCGTTGCTTTCCAGGCTTTCGTCTTTTCCAGTTTGTTACAATCGAGGTTGTACATTTCTTCTCCGATCTTTGTTTAGTAGGATATGGCCTTTGGAATTCAGATTAAAGGTGTGATCATCCCGTACTTTTGATTGTGTAGAGACTGGAGACCTCAACGGCCAGAAAAATCTATGGAGGTAGGCGGTGCAGGAAGAGATTTGGGCTTCCAGAGGACTCCAACGGGGAAGGAGAATGATGGGGACGGTTCGGCCGAGGCCAGAGTTATCCCTCCCTGTTGTTTGAAGGCAAGAGCTTCGGTGCCTGAGCTGGAGGCGAAGTGCCACACAACTGTCGTTTCTGGGTGGTTTTCGGAATCTCAATCACATTCTGGTCATTCCTCTTATGTTTTGATTTGTTAATTAGGGCCCCTGATTTTGTGTACTCCTATATGAGTGAGAATAACTGCTGATAATATTTTTTTATTTTTGGATTTTATTTTGTCAAAGACGGAGCCCAAAAGGTCCTCTACTACAACAACCCAATGTGGCCTGGTAGTTTTCTTCTTAGTAAAATCGTTTTGTATTTTGGGGGAATTTTGGTTGGGATGAGAAATATATAAATGTTAGTTCTACCTCTTTCTGTTTTTTTCCTTCTCTTTATAAATACATTTTGTGACAAGTCTTGTCCGCCAAAATTGTATTGAGAAATGGCTGTGCTCTTAGTAAAAAAATCTTTTATTTTAATCTTTTAGGTTCCATATATTCAATGTATTTTATTGTTTCTGCTCCTTATCTTACATAGAAAAGGAACTGTCTCTTAATTTGATTTTTCATTAGATATTGAATTGAGCGCAAATATGTGACATGAGTTTGCGAACCTACTAATGGCTTGCCCAATTTCATCATGCTTTTCCTTGATTAACTGTGAACTCCCGGTTGTCGTGTATAGGCTGCACTAAAGATGTCTTTAATAGAGTGCTTCTGTTTATTGTCAGGTTTTTTATATGTAGCGAGTGAAGATTGAAAGAAGGAACGTATCCAGGGTGATTGTAATGTTAATTTGAACGTAAATGGATTCGAGAGGCCAATCTACCTGAAAATACCCAAGAACAAGGAAACATCAATCCATTTAGGACATCATATACCAAATTCTTATATCTAAAAGAATTGATGTTTTAATTTGTGATTATTGATGGAAATTCTTCAAGCAACAAATAGGTCATTGAATCTTGACCATACAAGTCTAGCAGAAACTAATTCTCTAGTATCAAGTAAATTTTCAGTGTTCTTTTAATAATGTGAGAAAACACACTGGTGAAAGAAGGGTCTGTGTTTCGATAAAAGGAAAGTAGAATCTGTGTCTTTTAGTAATATAGTGGTTGTATGTTCAATCTATTTTTTATGATATCAATTGCGGAATTGCTTATTAATACACATTATTCATGGATTTACAAACAATGGTGTATGGGGATGACACATCATGTTTAACACAATATTAACTCCTGCAGTTTGTTGGTTTTGGCCAGCTTATATGTAGATTTAGTGCATAGTCATACCTGATTTCAATCTTTATTGGCAACTGTAGGGGAGGCACATTCTTTGAAAGTGGAGAAAGTTCTATTTAAAGGGAAGTCAGAATATCAAGAAATCTTAGTATTTGAGGTTCAGTATCTTTATCGTGATCTATTCTATCAAAAAGCTACAGTTATTGTTTGAATATATTTTCTTAAGATTCTTCTCATTTCTTTGGCAAATAAAGTGCTGTTGTGTGCAGTCTGCCACATATGGAAAGGTGCTTGTGCTTGATGGCATTGTTCAATTGACTGAGAAGGATGAATGTGCCTACCAGGAGATGATTGCCCATCTTCCTCTTTGTTCAATTCCATCGCCCAAAATTGTAATTAATACTGCTTTACTACATGCTTCATATTCTTGTTTTGCACATTACCTTAGAATGCCAAGCTTGCATACACCTCATGCTGTTGTGTTGATGTCTTGTTTGAAAATTTTGAGTACACCACCTTTTTTTATTATAAAGAATAATCATGCAATTATTCCTAAAAATTCATTTCTTCAATTTCTCAGATAACTGGAAGATAGTTGTCAGGAGGTACTTGTTAAATTTACAATATAGACATGATGACAAGAATATCATGCCAATATGGAGGATTTGAATAGTTTATGATGCTTATTATTCAAGCTAATCAAGCTTTGGTTATCTTTAATTTTTCTTAATATTAAATTAGTGTGGGTCCTGCACCTACTAGTTTGTCAGATCCAACTCAAGCTCTATTTGGCTCACGCTGTTTAGTATGTTATGTTTTCGTTTCTGAATTTGATTACAGGAGAAAATCCAAGCCTACTTAAAAACACGGGAAAATATCTAAAATACCCAACTTTCAAACTTCTATTTCTATTATAATCAATATATTTTTATTATATCCAACATGCTCTTATTTCAAAATTTCATATCCATTATACCCATTGAATTATAAAAGCCTAACATTACCCTATTGTAGTGTGTATATGTAACCCCCATGTTATGGGCCCATCATGTCTCACCATGTTGTGGGCCCTACGTATTGTGGGCCCTGTATGCTGTGGGTTTATCTTGTTGTGGGTCCTGCATGTTGTAAGTTTACTATCATGTGGACCCACCATGTGTGGGCCTATGAAATTGTGGTCCTACCATGTGGAACTGTGTGATGGTCCCACCATGTTCTATCATGTTATAAGGTTACTTTTGTTTTCACTAGAAATAGAAGGGTATTGCTGGGTTTTAATGTATCAATGGGTATAGTAGATAGGAATTTTTAAATAGGGGTATGCTGGATATAACAAAAATATCTTGGGTATAATAGAAATAAAAGTTTGAAAATTGGGTATTCTGGATATTTTCCCTAAAAACATTTTTCATGAATTTTATTTTGGAACATCTGAAAGGATAGTAATAGTTTGAACTACAGGCTATTTAAGTTAAGCCGAGCCAAGGTAGACCATACTCAAACTTGGCTGATGGATTTTAAGTTTTGATAGAAGTGTTGTCTTGCTAGTGTGACTTTGTAGATCCCCCATAGAAACAGTAAATAACTCACAGATTAAAATTTTATTTATTTCTGCAATTAATACTTTTCAAGGCCATCACTGTTTGCCGCAACAGCATCACTAGGAACAGAAAGTAAAAGAATAAAGAAAGGACAACCTTATAAATGACTACATTTTGGCATGATGGCAGCAAGCTTCATAAGAAATAGGTTCCTAGTGTTGCTGGATAGCATCAGAGAAGAATTTTATAGAGAGAAACTCCTGTGAGGACTACTTCTACAGCTTGTGAATGGCATTGCTATAGTACTGTTTGACTTATACAGTAAGTTCTGTAGTTCTGGTTATTTGTTCCAGCACTGTTCAAATAGCTAATTATCCAGAACTCAGGCTTTTACAACCTTAAACAGAGAGAATGTTAAGAAGATAGAGGAGAAAGGATAGAAGGAAAAAAATTGATTTTTATTAGTCTGAAGTAGGCTTTAAGAACCTGCGGAGATTTTATTATAATAGTGCTGATCGCTACTCAATGGTTGACTCCAACTGAATGTATTGATGTTTACGTATTTTGTATATTTCTTTTAAGTGTTTTCCTTGTTTAAGTAGATTTCTATTTGATAAAGATTTAAATTTGGAAACATTTGATTGATGTTTGCTTGGCTTTGATGATTGAAGTTTCTGCTGGCTGTAGAAATCTCTTTCAGGACAGGAGACAATGTGCCATGGCAAGTAAACATTGTCCATTGAAAGTTTAGGCCTTTAAAAGCTTTCACATTTTAAACAACCCACAAAACTGGAAACAAAGACAACACAAGCATTTACATAATCATATCTTTAGCAAAGTAGGAATCTACGTAGACAAAGAAATTGTTCAAAAGGATACAATGGAAATACGTTAATATGTAAAATAACAAATATCCAATTTTTTGGAGCGGTGTCTCGTTTCACTCCCAATTGTGATTATCAGCTTGTCCACATCGTGTGGGGGCCGATTCTCCTAGAATTAGTGTTGTTTGCGTGGAGGGTGTGTGTTAATCTGAAGTTGATGTCTGGCTTTTGCTCAATTAATGTTGCCCCTTAATTAGATGAAGTTTTATGGAAAGTTTGGGAGCTGCTTGACAGCTTATGCATAACTACAAAATTAACACCTTTTTTCGTAAAGTTAAAAGCATGGTTCACAACATCTATGATATGTCTGAGATATGCCTCAGATGTGTCTGTATCTATATCCCTTGACTGATACAAGATATAAGGGAAGATGTATCTTCCTCCATGTCTAAGATACATCTGGAATACCTTAGATATGTCTCAGATATGGCCAATATATCTGAGATTTATATGAGATATTGCTCCTACCCTCCCTTTTGAGAATTCCTTGTTTTTTCCCTTAGAGTCTATTTGGATTTGTGGAAAGCAGGGTAAAGGAAAAGAATTTTTTTAAAATCTCCTAATTTTTATTGTTTGGTGCAACGGGGAAAGAGAAATTAGAGTGAAAAGTGAGAGAAAATGGATGAAAATTTGATCTAAAGATTTTCCACCCATTAACCCATAGATTTTGGGAGAAAATTATTATACTAAACACTTATGTCTTACTACTATTATTACCACCATCATTGCCATCGCCGCCGCCGCCACCACTGTCACTGTTGCTGCCGTCGCCGCTACCACCACCACTGATACCACCGCCACCACTACTACCATCGCCACCGCTGCTACCACTACCACTGTAACTGCTGCCACCGCCGCTGCCGCCATCTCAACTGTCGTCGCTGCTGCCGCCGCCTCCACTACAACCAATGTCGCCGCCACCACTGCCGCCACTGCTACCACTACAACTGCCGCCACCACAACTACCTCCACCGTCACCGCTACCACTACAACTACTACTACCACTACAACCACTACCACCACTGTCACTGTCAATGTCAATTTTCGCTAACATCATTTGTGTAACCAAACAGTAAACCACTTAGATTGAAGCTATTAAAAACCGAGATGGAATCTGAAACGAATATCCAAATAATGTGCCAATTGACACTAGTCAAACCATAACATGAATTTAAACCCTAAACTGGCCGATGATAATTAGTGGCAAAGCTGAAATTTTACATCTTTAGTAAACCAATATTTTGTCAAAAGATTAACCAGGATTAAATAATATTATTATCAATGTATAATTTTAATTTTTCACATTCCCTCTCTTGCACTCGATTGTTATCCTCCTCCATCGTAGATACCAACTCCATAACCTTTATTACTGTGGCAGGGCGAGAGGGAAGTACTTTAGATTGGAGTCCATCCTTCAATCCCCGCACAAACTTCTCTACCCTCTTTAGTTTTGCAGGGTAGGCATGTGTGGTGAATCTCGGCAATTGAACAAATTTTGTCTTATACTGCATAACAACCATTGAGCCTTGTTCCATATCAAGAAATTCCTTTTCCTTCCGTTGCTAGACATGAGGAAAATATTTGAAGTAGAAAGCCTCTTTGAATGCATCCCATGAGATCACTTGCCCCTATGGAAAGTTGTGCCCCAATGGAAAGTTGTTCCTCTCAGCATATTCCCACCAAAAGATAGCTTTTCCTCTTAGTGCGAAAGTGGCAAAGGTCACCCTCTTATTCTTTGGAACTTTCAAGCCTTGGAATATCTTTTCAACTTCTGTAATCCATCTTCTGGTGCCTTAGGATGATCCTCTCCAATAAAAAGAAGGCGCTACCCTTTTGAACCGCGCCATGGTGGGCAGCTGTGCATTGGCATTGTCCGCAACCTGACCAAACCCATCATGGGATCAGATGGCCTGATTCATGTTGTATCATACTGTAATTTTATTTGCAGATAGCATTATCTTGTATAACTTCTATGTAAACTAGGAACTTGATGAGGGCAATGGGCTTCCTAAAGATCAAGAGAATCCGGTTATATGGTGAGAGTGGTTACCCTTAAGAGTAGAATTTCTTTTTGTAGATAGTACAGGTAATAATATTACTTAATTGTGGCTAATCTTTTGACAAAATATAGGTTTTCTAATGATGTGTGATTTCAGATCTGCCACTGATTATGTCGGCTAGTTTAGGGTCTAAATTCATGTTGTATAAATTATAATAAAATGACCATAGTCTCAATGCAATGGGGCAACATAAAAGAGCGATGGTATGCCCACGGATAATAGCTATGGCGGTATTGACCCACATCACTCTAGTAATGTTGGGATTTATTGCTTAGTTGGCAGCCTACTCCTTTGAGTGAGAGTCTGTATACTCGTAGCATTGGAGCTAGTTGCTCCTAGTATAGAGTTCGCTTACTCCTAGTAGTTTACTCATGCATCTAAGTTATCTGATAGCAGGCTTGCTCAGAGGGTAGCAGAGTGAACTCCAGTAACTAGTTGATCCTCAGATTTTTTCAGTTATGGTTTGTAATAAGGCACATAGTTGCTAGTTGAGTAATTCATGTTATTTCATTTCTGTTATTACATTTGCACTTAGCAGTTATTTGGTAATGTTACTATCACATTTCACATCACTATATATTATGATATTATGTGATGTAATTGGTGGAACAATTTGGTGCCCTAGGCACTTAAAAAAAAATCCATTGCCTTTTTGAAAAACTGAGGTGTTACACTTTCATTCACATTCCAGCAGCTACAATTGAGTACTTTGGCAAAGATTCTGACATCTTCTCCTGTGACAGCAACCTTCTAGAGGAAAAAGGTTTATTTATTTTTATTCATATTTGTTCTCTGGCAACATCCTCTCTCTCTCTAGCCTCTAAGTTTTTGTTTTTTTAGATAGGTAGTCTCTGAGATCTGTTCTCCAGTGGCGACGTCCTCTATCAGATATTTCATTACATCCTCTTGATCTTTTAATTTGCTCTATCGAGGATTTGACCTTATAATTCGTTCTGTGTTATATCATGCCTCACAATTCGTTTGACGCTGTTTTGTCTGCGAACGAAGCCTCTTATTTGGTGGACATGGACATTGTCTATGGACATAGCCTCTTAGATGATTTGATGAGGGATAAAGCAGTTGGAGAGAACGAGCGAGGTGTCAACGACTTTGACTAGGGTGGGGATCTCTAGATTAAGTAACTTAGTATATAATAATAATTTAAACTTATATATGTCATCTTCTTTATTTGTAAAATTATTATTGAACAAATTAGTTTATTTTGAAAAACCAAATAGAGTTATTAATGTGGGATAGAGGGAAGATTTAATAATTAACTTTAATGAAGAACTCAAATATAACACTAACATCATTGTATTTAAATTGTTAAGAATTTAGGTGTAAGAAAATTATGCTTAAGAATAGTCATGGAGAAATAACAAATGTCCTTTATATAAGAATGCAAACTACATTATGAAAATTTACCGGACCTTAGACAAATGGCCAGATGAGGTCTACATCTATGGCTATGTCTGAAAATTGGCAGACAAAAAAATTTGACTGGACATGGCCCAAACGTTGGACGACAGACGTCTGCGACTAGCCCTACTTATATCTCCTATATATGTCTTATATATCTCATATATTTCTTGTCATTAGGTCACCAATATATCTCTAATAACTGATATTGCGAACTAGGGTTACAACTTACGAGTATGCCCCTCACACCAAAATTGAATCCAAACGAATCTAGCTTTTTGAATGTATTTTATTCTCCTTGTATGGGTTTTGAGTTTTTAATGATCCATAGCCCAATGTATCTCTTCTCTAAGCAGTTCATATCGATGTCTTAGTTTAAGACACCATCTTTATGTTTATGAATAATAGTGTTTTACATGATGAAATCATTTGTAATTGTTTACTCTCTATGACTAGTACAGCATTTGACATCTAGGAAACTCTAACTGGGGTAGTATAGTTCTTGCACAATTAACTGGGCATAATTTTCACATTTCCTGATGATTATCAAATACAAAAGCGCTTCAGGTGCAACTTCTGTTTCTATGTTTGATTGTGGAATATATGACCCGCATATTTGTTAGCAAGCAAAATGATAAACATGATAAGTTCATTTTTTTACTTGTATGTATGATTTGCCGAAATATATTTTTATTCTAATGTTATGCTGAGTTTATAACACTCTGAATGCAGGTTTTGGTTGTAGGAGGTGGTGATGGCGGAGTTTTGAGGGAAATATCTCGCCATAGTTCTGTACAACGGATAGATATTTGTGAAATAGATAAATTGGTCATAGATGTGTGTGTCAATCTGCATACTTTTAATTTACGATATGATAATTGATATTGTTTGATCAAATATTTCTTTTGTATGTGATAGGTATGTAAGGAATTCTTTCCAGATTTATATGTTGGATTTGAGGATCAGCGTGTTCAGCTTCATATTGGTGATGGTAAATCTTCTATCAGGCCTTCAGTTTATCTAGGTTTATATTGTCTCTTTTTGAGGAGCACTTATCCCAATTCTTAATGTCTATTACTTGTATACATCTTGTTCTTGTGATTTTACAGCTGCTGAGTTTTTAAGACATGCACCCAAAGGGATGTATGATGCCATCATTGTGGATTCTTCTGATCCAGTAGGTATGCCTTGCTCTTTTATTCTGTTCGAAAATATGGCTTGATTTGTTCATCCTTTATTGTTCAGTTTCAGTATTAAACCAGTCTGTAGATCCAAAATATGGCATAAAATCAGCCTTATTATCTTTCGCCTTGAGGCAGAAACTTTTTTCCTTTCCTAATAAATTTTTTCTTTTTGTGCAGGTCCAGCTCAAGAACTTGTTGAGAGGCCATTCTTTGAGATAATAGCAAGGGCGTTGAAGCCTGGTGGAGTTCTATGTAATCAGGCAGAGAGCATGTGGCTGCACACACATCTTATTCAAGACATGCTTGCTATTTGCCGGGAGACCTTCAAGGGTTCAGTCCATTATGCATGGACTAGCGTCCCTACTTACCCAAGGTAATGTCCACTTATTGGATGTCAATTCCTACTATGGAAATTAATTTGAGGATGTGAGTCACTTTTTTAAGAAAATGGTTCTACATATGCCGCATGTGCTCTATTTGCATCTCAGTAGCATTTAAAGATGGTTTCTTATTGGTTGCACAGTGGTGTGATTGGATTCCTAGTGTGCTCCACTGAAGGACCACCTGTTGATTTCAAGAATCCTGTGAATCCGATCGAAAAGCTAGATGGAGCACTCAAATTCAAGAGGGAACTTAGATTCTATAATTCGGAGGTATGAATATTTTGAAGTGGTGAGGTTTTAGGAAGTGGGGCTTCCTGCTTGTCTTGATACCTGCCAGACCACTGACAATCTGATATTAAAATAGTCTATAGAGTACACTTTGCCACAAGTTTTTGTTGTTTGTTGCTCTGAGAGTATGATTGTTCCTGCAAAATAAGTAAAGCCTGGAGATAATTCGTCATAAACCTGTGTGCTGAGCTATGACACTTACGAAGGCAGAAAAAAATGACAATTATGACTTGATACTATTGCTGTCATCAATTTTTTCCTTTTGAATGGTAGTAAACATGTGAGTGGGTCAGTAGGGACACTAGAGAAAACAGATTTGAGTCCCACCATCCCGCCACTGCTGTAATAAAACCTGGACATCTTGAAACATGTTATGAGGCAAAAGGTGCTTGACATTGCTTTTAGAGTTATCATGCTTTGTATTGCAAAATAATTTTCTATTGTTTTAAAGTTTTGGATTGTTGCTACCATTTTCTGATGTCAGATTGTATATGATTGCAAATGTGGAAACCAAATGGCTATCTTTATTAATATTTGATTGACTAGGTTTGGTGATCAGTTTCTCTGAGTGTTTGGCTGGGTGGATGCAGAACTAGTATGGGTTACTTTAAGCAATAGCAAATTGTTATACCATAAAGAAAACTCTATATTAGTTTTTTTGAAATTTAAGCACATCAAAAGTTAATGGCAATCTGGGTAGGTCGGGAAAGTGTTGCTTGAATTTGACGTTTTCATCACTTATGAAATTCTCTGTCACCATTTTGTAAACGAAATGTGAGATGGTTAGCTTATGTACTTGTTAGTTGCAGCCTTATAACTTGATGCTTAACTTGAAAAAGATAAATGAAGCTGTGAATGTGTATTAAATGGCCAACGTTAATCTTTGAATATCAGAAACAACATAAAGTACTAAAGGGATGTACTAGGACTTATTTTGGTTATTTTATGATGTTCCATTTTAACTAAAATTATCTATTTATGTTGGAAACTGGCAGATCCACTCAGCTGCATTTGCTCTGCCTTCATTTGCAAGGAGGGAGATTGAAGCCGTTTTGTGATTTCCCTTAATATGAAATACGCATCTTTTTAAGTGGTGGAGGGCAGTAATACCTAAAGTGGCATTAGATTGTAATATATCCTCTGGAGCTTTGTCAACCGGTCAGGGTGCTTGAAGCAGAATGTTTTCCCTTTTAGAAAACTTGATGAGTGTTATCCTTCTTGCCCCATCATATGGGGCTGGGTGACAGATTCTGTGTTGCGACTTCAGTGACCAATTGTGTACAAGTTTTACTGTCCTTGTTCCTTCTACCCTATCTGGTATTTGTCGGCACTCTGGCATGATCGTCATCATATGTCAAGTAATATACTTATGTTAGAAGTGAAGTTATTGGTTTCCCTTGTAGTTGGCGCGGGGGTGGTTTCTTCGAACCTAAGCAATTTGACATGCTGTCACCATGCATGAGAGGCTTCCACAATGAAAATTTCGTCTATAAAAACTCACATATATAAATCTTTGTTGGACAGATGGATCTATCAGGTACTGCTTAGCATTGCTTGTGATCCAAAGGTTGTCTGTCTTGGGTTGGTGGTCGCTGTTGCTCCAAAGGATATGCACCCGACGGTGTGATGCTGTGCACAACAGCTATGTGGCTGCCTCTTATGTGTCTTGAGGGGACAATCCTTTGAAGCGCATAATAGTACTTGGTTCGGATAAAAAAAAGGGGGTTTTGTTGTTAATTATATTTTTTTTTTGTTAATTTGTTATTAACTCTAAAATTTATATTGAAACAAAAAGACCCCTAACCACTTATCTACTCGTCTTTCATTCTCATTCTGTTGTCATTTTTATTTCTGTTCACCTCACCTTGTGCCGCCAGTCATTGCCCCTTGCTTATGGTCGTTGTCCCTTCTTCTCATTGGCCTAGTAAGCACATACAAGATGCACTTTTCCTATTTCAGCCCCCATTCTCCCTCTCTCTCTTATCTCACTTTGTAGTCTATTTTGACTTCTCAGATCTGAGTTGACCAAAGTTGTCCTCTCGTCGGAAACTTAGGAGCCTCGGCACTTTAGGTAAGTTTTGAAGGGATTGAGCCTCTCCGGGAATTGCAAAAAGGAGTAGGCCTGCCACTCCACTTTTCGCTAGAAGTTCGATGAAGATGTTGACTTGTGCTTTGTCGACCCACGGAAGAAGCCTTCGACCAAATCAAGTGCCAGAGGTAGCAAAAAATTGAGTTGTGGTGGAAAATAAATATTTATTCTTCGTTATGTACAAAGAAAGTAAATTAGTTTTTATGTTATATAAAAAGAGAGTAAATATTTACTATCAAATGAGTACTCTCTGCCCGTGGCCAAACCCGGCCATGTAAGGCGATTTGATAATTGACTTCGGGGGCGGTAATAACACAAGAGTGGCCATCTTTTCTATCTTGGGCAGTAGGTCCGTCGGCTCCAAAGATTTCAGGTCCAGTTCAACAATTAGAGGCGGGAGAGCCGATGTAGCAGAAGTCATTGAGGGCCTTGGTGGATACAAAGGGCAAAGCCAAGATAGGGGAGGTTGGGTTAACTGTGACCGAGGAAATAACTCTTAAAGGTAAATGAAAAGTAACTGAGGATGGCTAGGAAGAGGGAAGAGGGAGGAGAGGAGGAGATCCATATAAAAAAAAAAGAGAAAGGAAAAGATATGAAAGAAGGTCGAAGGAAGAAGAGAGGATATGGAACAAGAAGGAAGAAGAAAGAAAAATAAAATGAAAAAAAAAAGAAGGGTAAATTTGTAAAAAAAAAATCACATGACATAGATGGTAGGCAGCAACTTTTTTAGGACCCAACTTTAGATAAAGTCTAGTACAAGACCAAGCACCAGTTTGTTCTTAAAAAAACCCTTTTTGGAGAGGTGTGCAACAAGACTTCAATGTTAAATGGATGTGATAAGAGAACAACACAAGATTTAAAGTGGTCTAGTAATGTTCTAACTTTCACTTGTCATATAAATTTACTATTTTACAAAAGAATATTCAAAGGAGAATATTATAACTTTTAAGCTCTCAAGTCTTTTCAATTCATAGAAGCTTAAGCTTTTACAATATTTTCTCTCACTTCACTTCTTTCTAGATCATCTTCCATTTCTTTAAAAATATTTCACTTGGGAGACTGGTCCAACTTCATTATTCTCCAAATAATCTCTCACTCAAAATCAACAGTCTTCAAGTCATTTTCTTATGAAATAAAAAAACTTGTGTGACAAACATGTCTTCTATTAATAAAGACCAATCATATCTTCTCTATTTAAAGTTTTCCCTCTTTTGCAAATAATCTGATAAAGTGATACTTAATATCAATGTATTTTGTCCTCAACTGAAATGTTTCATTCTTTGCAAGATAAATGACACTCTTAGTTGTCTAAGTGCAACTAATATTCACCCTACTATTTGTCTAGTGCTTTCAAAAAAGCCTTCAACCAAACCATAAATTTGCCCTCCCCTATGGCTATGACATATTATGCCTCTATGGAAGATAAAGTCACCATATTTTGAAGCTGAGAATGACAGTGAACAACATCACTAACTAATGTAAACACATGTACTCTTCTTGCCATCTAAATCACCCTAACTTATGTCCCATCAAAATATAGTCATCCTTAAAGTACCCTTAAGATAAGATACCTCATGATCCAAATTACTGCCTCCCAATGCTCTTTACATGGGTCACTTGTATATCTAACAACTAATCCCATTGCCTAGTAATATTTGGTATAATACATGTTGTAGCCATAGAAGGCCATACCGGCTGATACGGGTGCGTATTGGCCAATATGTACCTATATTTGCTGAGACCGATACAGTACGGGGGGTGATACGCCCCCCACAAGTATTCGTGATGCATATCGGCCATATTGGCCGTACTGTATCTATACAACAGATACATGTCGATACACTATTTAAAAATAATTAGTTTATTAATTTTTTTAAATTTTTCCTTAAAAATAAAAACACAATTCAAACCCAACTTCTTTTAAAGTTTAAATTTTTGTTATATTAAAAGTAATATTTTTAAAGTTATATGAGATCAATACGAGTAGGTTCATGCAATTTACATAATTACTTTTTTACATATAGTGCTCCACAAATATACATTTATTTAAACATATAACTTAGACTCATATTTTATATATTATTTATTTTTAAAATTAATTAATTTTAAAGCACTGAAAAAGAATGAGCAATAATTTATATGGGACCGAGAGCATAATAGTGTATAGTTCTAAATGGATTAATTTTAGAATACATGTATCAATTAATACGGCATTATATAGTCTTATTATGCTCTAAAAAAGTATTATAATGATATATTATTAGTTATAATATTTTTTTATATTTATAAAAGTATTTATACCTGTTTCGGCGCGTACCAAGTGTATCATCGGCTGTACCCGTATCCATAGTCATCGATACTCTCATCCATATCGATACGACCTTCCATGGTTGTAGCACACATAAGACTTTCAACAACTAAGGCATAAGACACACCCACAATGTGTTTCCACTCCATTGAAGTTGATAGAGCTTGATTCTTAGAAAGTTTGAAATGTTCCGCCAATGGAGTACCCATAATCTTAGTTGTATGCATGTTGTACCTATGTAAGACTTTTTGCACATGCTCCACGGGAGACAACCACAAGTTCCTTTGTTTGATGTCCTTTATGTACATGGCCATGATTTGCTTTGTAGCTCCCAAATCCTTCATGTCAAATTTCTTAAACATATTTTTCTTGAAATTCTTAATCTTCTTCGTGCCTAAACTTACAATAAATATGTCATTAACATACAACAATAGTATAATATAGAAGGTAGTTAGCTTCATGTAATAACAATAATGGTCTTAGGCATTTATAGAAAACATCTTTCATGAAACCATCAAACTTCTTATACCACTGGCTAGGAGCCTATTTCAAATCATACAAGCTCCTAGTCAACATACACACCAAATTTTCATTTCCTCACTTAACATACCTATGTGGTTGAACATCCAATGATCTAGATGCAAGTCTTCAACTGCTTCAATGCTAAGAACAATAATGATGGTACAAATTTTAACAACTTGGGCAAATAGCTGTGTAAAATCCACTCCATATTGTTATTGAAAACCTTTCACAACAAGTCTTGCCTTATACCTCTTGTTTTCATCTACTTCTTTATTCAGCTTGTAGTTCCACCTATTGTGCAAAGCTTTCTTCCCTTTGGACAACTCAACTAATTCCCAAATATTGTTTGAGGTCACTGACTCTATCTTGTCATCCTTGGTATTTTCTCACTTAAGAGAGTGCTCATCTGAGATGCCTTCTTAAAACTTTCAAGCTCACCATTATTTATTAACAATAAATAATTCATACCAAGAGATCATGATATTTTCTGCTTACATTGTATAATAGATGCCCATCAAAGGGTGTCTAAAGCCTTATCTAAAAGGTGAAGGTTTGATTCTCTTTAGTTATAACATGAATGTCATCTTTTGAAGAGTTTTTATTTGAAATCAACATTTCTTCATTGTAAACTTGGGAGTTGTACCACCTCATCAATTTCCTTAAAAATTTTAAACTCCTTTCTAATTTTCTTCCCCTTTTATAGGACTTATTGTATTTGTATAATTTAGACTCATAGAATACCACATCAATGAGTCTTACAATGTTCTTCTATGTAGGATCCCAAAGCTTATAACCATAGTCATCACCACCATAGCTTATGAAATAACATTTAGAATACTTGACATCTAGCTTCCCCCTATTCTCTGCCTCAACACCCACATAAGTTGAACATCCAAATACATGTAAGTGATATTATTTTACCTCTTTCTTTGTCAATGCCTCTTTTGTTAACTAAGGAGTAAGATGGGGATCTAATAATCAAATATATTGCTATGTTAATTGAATCAACCCAAAATTGTTCAACAAGCACATAAATTGAACATCCAAATCACGCAAGTGATCACCTTCCTTGTCTATGCCTCCTTTGTTAATCCAACATGTAAGGAGTAAGATGAAGATTTATTAATCAAATGCATTGCTATGTTGACTACATCAGCCCAAAACTATTCAACATGCACATAATCCAAATACACGTAAGTGATCATATTTTACCTCCTTCTTGTCAATGCCTCTTTTGTTAACCTACCATCTAAGGAGTTAGATGTGGACCTATTGATCAAATACATTGCTATGTTGACTACATTAGCCCAAAATTATATTGGCAAACCCAAATAAAGCCCCATGTTCCTAGCATACTCTAAGATTGTCTTGTTCATTTGTTATGCCACACCATTTTAGATATGTTTTCTTATTATAGTCAAGAGTCTCTCCTTAGACATCTTTAATTTAAACTTTTTTTTGCCAAATACACCTTATTTGTGACTGTTGACAATTCATATAATTGTTTCAAGGCATTAAATGAGGCATTGGTAGAAGTTACTTTTAATACGTTTGAAGCAACATGTATCGTAAGAGCAAGGTGTATAGTTCCAAAGGCATTGTAATCTAGAATTCACCGATCATCTTCAAACATCTTTTTTGGCTTCAACCCTCTAATCGGCAGCCATAAATCCTTATTCTATAGGTTGTTGGGATAAAAAAAACCTCTTTGGAGAGACACATAACACTACCATAAAAAATGAAACATACGTGACAAGAGATCTATACAAGATTTAAGGTAGTCTAGCAATGCGCTAACTTCCACCAGTCACACAAATTCGCTATTTCTATAGAGTAGAAGATTACAACCTTCAAGCTCTCAATTTGCAAAATCCTAAGCTTTTAGAATGCTTCATCTCACTTACCTAGGGTTTTAAGAATCCTCATATACCCTATGGGACGTGAAGGTCCATATATACCTATTAGGAGGAGGAAACTTGGAGTAACCAATCAGAAAGAGTCTAAAAATGAGTAAACCACATGCAGATCTTCTATTGATTGATCAACTGGACCTGGCAATCGATCATTGTAGTGTTTGTACATTATCCAGTGCTCAAAAACCACGAACGATCGATCGCTTGCACTTGTTGATCAATCGCTTCTTCGGGGTATAAGTTCCAGTACCTCAACCGATCAATCACACAATACAAGGTGATCAATTAAACATTTTTGGATCTTTTTTCATCTCTTTCACACACTCATGTTGCAGTGGCGGTGGTGGTAGTTCCCATCTCAGTGGTTCATGCGACATTCTTCCTCCATGTTGCAGTGGTATCTAATTTTGTCACGAATTAAATGAGATTATTAAAATATGACAGAGAGAGTAGTACACCACAAGTATGCTGATCCAACCCATGTTGCTTTGGTTGGATCTCTCCCTCTTGAGGGAGAGGTCCGACCTGGTGTGTGAAGTGAGCGTAGTTATTCTTACCTATAATATATAAAAAAACATATGCACACAAAATAATTGGCAAGTGCAAATTACAGCTTATCCAGGCTTAGTGTGTTGGAGGAGACCTCTCCCTCCCTGAGTTCGATGCTGGCCTGAGGCATCTCGGGGTATATACTACTATTCAATGCCAATGTCCGCTTGTTGTTAGAGAGAGAGAGAGAGAGAGAATGCATGTGCGGACCCATGGTGATCCTATTATCCAATAGGTCGCGACATGTATAACATTACTTGTAAATTCTCAAATGTACCTAGCTTTTGCTTTTGTTGTTAGGTCCTACAAAAAGAAGGCAACATGTCATCTTATTTGTATAGAAATCCCAAATTACGCCTTTCTTCTTCCATGCATGTTGCCTTCATCCACCTCAAGCACTATGAAATGCCACCCTTCCCCTCCCCTCCTCCCGCCACTGTATGTATGCCACTGCAACCCCACATAACCTTCCAAAATTTTGCTGCCAATTCACCAACACCGTCTTTTGTAGTGGCCAGATCTTTTTCGCAATATCATCCAAAAATTACAACCTTTTTAGTCACAATTTTGCAGTTAGAAGGCTACAAAAGGTCACAAAATTGCAGCTTTTATGGTCGCAGTTTCTCAGCCAAAAAGACTTGGATATCACCCCCTTTCTTGCCACATTTTTTAGAGTAACAATGATTGACTGCACAATTTACCAGCGGTAGGGGCAACTTAAACTAAGCAATAGATACTAAGACTTGTTGTTAGATTGGCTACTGCTTGGCTTTACTTTACACTACAAGCCCGGATGCCTTCATTGGTTTGGTTGTGGCATGGTGGCCATGCTTGGCTGACAACCGTGGTTAGGGATGACAATAGTGGTGACTAGGGTGAAGAGGGAGGAGGAAGAAGAAAGGAAACTCTGCTATTATTAACAAATGGTGGCATATTTATGTTTTTTGTATCGTTCCTAAATGATCCAAAATAAAGCCAAGAATTTATAATAGAACGCAAATAAATAAGTGATTTGTTTTTTATTTTATTTTAAATGAAATTAATGAGATAGCACAACATTTTTTAAAACATGCATGGTCGTTTCGACTGCGGAGTAGAGGTCTGCAAATTAGATTGTCGTTTTGTTTTGCTGTAATGAATTATTTACAGAAAAAGGGATTTATTCTCTGTTTCCTTTGATCCATCCACGATGTCTGCTGTTCTATGTTATGTCTAACGACTTCAGAAGAATCAGCTTAGGCTGTGATGTTATTATCCGACGTTTTTATTTTCATCTGTTTCGTTCTAGTGAATTATTAGAGCTAACTCATGTGGCCACGAACTGATGCTATTTCTATTCTAGTTATGATATGGTGTTTGATATAATTTCGTGTCTTGTTTGTATGTAACTTGCATGGCAGAATACTGCAAAGGTTCCTGCACGATCCCAAGCAACCAGATGTATCTTCTCTTCTTCTCAAGACTTCAGAAGCGGCTGCTTCAATCATGTTATTATCGCATTGTATTATTGGAAAGTCCATATACTGCCTAAAGGCTAAAGGTGTGTGTTTCTGGTTATAGGACGTGCCCCCACCGCCTACTATAGATTTAAGATTTCTTTTTAGGAAACCCTCGACTGCCTTACTTCCAGATATAAAGCCACTCCTCCTACCAAAGAAAGAACAGAAGAAAGAGAAGAGAAGAGATGGACTTGCTACGCTCTGGGGAATTGGCAGTTTCCATGATCGTTTTGACAAAAGATCCGTGCTTATGTTCCTACTTTCAATGTATCTGAGGCTTTATTGTCTTCTGTTTTTGGTCTAGAGTGATCTATTGCACAGGTATTTCGTATTTTGAATGTGTCTGACGTTTTTTTCTAATGAATTATTTAAACAAAAGGGTTTCGATCTCTGTTTTCTATGATCCGCAGACTCATGTTGGCATATGATTGCTGTAGAATCTCTGTTTTTTCATTCTTTTTTGCAGATTAGGACTATGACTTTATGTGATTTCTGACGATGTCAAAATCAGGTTGTATTGTGATTTTTGATTTATTGTCTGCTGTTTTTGTTCTAATGAATCATTAGAGCAAAGGACTTCAGTCTCTGTTCTCATTGATGAGTTAACTCATGTGGGCATTATTTGATATTTAATCTCTTTTTTTATTCATGACCATATAATGCTATATTCTTTCTTTCCTTTTCATATGTAGTTATGATATGATACTTGATTGCGAAGTAAAGATATGAATTCTGGTCATCTTTATGTATATTTTGCATGGCACAAAGCTGCAAAGGTTCCTAGAGGATCGCAAGCAACCCATGTCTCTTCTCCTCATCTTTGAAGACATCGGAAGCAGCTGGTTCAACCAAGACCAACGGCATTGATCACATTGTTTGTTCTTCTGATCTATGGTTAAATTATATAAATGTAGTTTACAGAGTTGTCATACCTCATGTCTGAAAAAGCGTGAGCAGACGCCAGTTTTTTCATGAATTGTTAGAGCGAAGGGCTTCAGGTCTTTGTTCTCGTGGGCATTATTCCATATATAATCTCTTTTTTAGTCATGACCATATAATACTATAATTTATTTTCATTTTCATATCTAGTTATGTGATATGTTATTTGATTGTGAAGTAAAGATATGAATTCTGGTCATCTTAATATATATTTTGCATGGCACAAAGCCGCAAAAAAGTTCGTAGAGATGAGCAACCCGATGTCTCTTTACCTCATCTTTGAAGACATCGGAAGCAGCTGGTTCAACCTAGAACAACGGCACTCATGATATTCTTTGTCCTTCTGATCCATGGTTGAATTCATTGTATATCTTCTTTTACTCTCTTTGGTGGATCTCTTGAACGGTTTTTTGGTGAAGTCAGTTATGTTTTTCAAAATTTTATACCTTTTAATCAACATGGTATGTTAATTCAATTCAGGCGCCATCTTGGTGGGATGCGCCTTCTTCACTTACATATAGGGATGTCACTGGGTCGGGTAAATGGTAAGACCTGACCTGACCCTAATGGGTTGGGTTTGGTTTTTAAAAATGATATGAATAACTATTTAGGTCGGGTTTTAGATGGTCCAACCTAACCCAACCCGAATATAATAATAAATGTAAATTTTAATTTTTTTATATTTTTTTAAAAAAATTAAAATTATTTAAAAATTATTTTTATTCTATTTGGGTCAAACGGGTTGGGTTCATATCGGGTTTGGGTTATAGTTTTCTTAAGTGGTATCAGGTTCGGGTTTGGTAAAACCCGACCCGGCAGCAATACTACACTTACATCATCATAACCCAAGGGTATGGTTGGGGGCCACCTTCGCCATAAGAAACTCAACATTGATTTAGTAGAAGGCGAGACAAAAAATACTAGTAATCCCACCGATAAAAACTTGATTTTTTCTCTTTACTTAATAGCAAGGCATTTATTCACTTTCTCCACACCATGTATTTTCCCATTACCAGAATCGACGAGTTGATACTCGCTTGCCCTTGCTAGGACTCGTGGAGGGGTTCTCAGACTCCTGCTCCTCTATGTCATTGTTTAAAGCACATCTGCATGGATTAACTTTCATCTCTTATAAGAAAATGTGCCTTTCCCTTGCCTCTACTTAGTTTTTCGGGCACTTTTTTATAATGCTAAACCAAGATCAATGTTGAGAAAAAGGCTGAGAGCTCCGAGAGGATCTACCCCAAGAAGAAGGTCTATTTTGAGGGTTTTTTCTTCCAAGCCTGCCTTTTGTTTGTTCTTTTATGTTGATTTTGACTATGTAGTCTTCACATTCACAGCAAAGCTCTTTAATCAACATAAAAGAATGAAGAAAAGGAAAAAATGAAGAAACCAACCTCAAAATGGGCACTCTTCTTAGGACGAATACTCTCAGAGTTCTCTACTTTTTTTCCTCATGATTGATCTTTGTTTAGCATCTTCAAAAGAAGCAGAGAGGGGAAAGATGCATCTTCTTATTAGAGTTGAAAGATAAGTTGATACGGTTGCGCTTCAAGCAATGACATACTGGGCAAGGACCCAAGATCCCCTCTAGGCCTCCATCTTCTAGCAATGGGAAAAAACACGGTGTGGAAAAGGTAAACAAATATTTTTTTTTGCAAAGCAAAAGGGAAAAGCTAGGATTTTATAGGCGGGATTACTATTGTTTTATAGTTGTGCGAAAAAATTAAGTATTTGCAACGCTTATGGATAAGAATAGCAAATAGCTTACCTATTTGTGACACTTATCCATGTGTGTAGCAAATATTTTTCTTTGATTTTTTTTAATGGAATTAGATTCTTTGTGATGCTTATATATAAGCATTGCAAATAGACAAATAGTATTTGTGATGCCAGTCGGTAAGCGTCACAAATAATTTTTTTTTAAATAACATATTTGTGCCACTTATTCATAAGTGTCGTAAATAATTTTTCTCTAAAAAAAATTAAAGGAATTGGATTATTTACGACACATATGTCACTATAACAAAAAGGATTATTAACGACATTTTTAAGCATCATTAATAGTCATACAATTGTTGCTAATAACTATTAATGATGCTTAAAAAGCTTCTCTAAATGTGTCAATAAAAATGGAGTCGCTAATGCTCATTAGCAGCGTTTATGACAAAATGTCACTAATAATCTACCATTAGCGACATTTGTTTTTGTGTCACTAATTATTTTCTTTTTATGATGCTTAATAAAGTGTTACTAATGGTTAATTATTAGTGACGCTTAATTCTAAGTGTCTCTAACAATTAATTAATAGTGATGCTTTCTAAGCGTCTCTAATATAAAAAAAATTAAAAAATATTTTATTAGCGATGCTTACACATGTGTTTGTAATAATAAAATAATTAGCGGCGCCTATGAAAGAGTCCCAAATAAGAAAAAAATTTAAAAAATTAATTGAAAAATAATCATTAGCGACACTTTCAAAAAGCACTACTAATAAGAAATTTTTTTAAAAAGATAATAAAAATAGTTGTTAGGTAATAAAGAAAAAAAATTAAAAAATAATAAAAATGGTTACTAGAGGTGCTTATAAAAGTGTCCCTAATAAAAAAAAAATTAAAAATAAAATATATATATTGGCAAAACTTTAGAAAGCGTCGCTAAAAAAGAAATAATAAAAAATGGTTATTAGCGATACTTAAAAAAATGTCGCTAATATAAAATAAAAAATAAAATCCTGCCTCTAGTGATATTTCAGGGATGAATGCTAGAGTCCAGCAAGGGAAGGGACTCGGGCCTCCAGAGCCCATCCTCCACCGATTGGAGGGGGAAGGGGAAGGGGTAGGGAGGAGGAGAAGACTAAGCTATATATTGCTTATAAACAACTAAGGAGTAGTTGATTTATAATTAGAGTGATGTAAAGAACCAACCATTTGAAAAAAAAGAGTCTTTGTCATTTACAAAGTGTCCAGTAGTTTTTCCTAGTTGGGTTTTGACACAAAAACTCTTGTGTATTTTGCTTGGTGATTTGATTGTAAAATTTGTAATAGAAAATATATGAATTAGGCAAATTGAATTAAACAAATTTGAGTTTATTTTTTTTTAAAGAGGAAGATAAATCTTGTAATTCAATTACGGGTTAGAGGCACTTTATTTTTCTTGGCTTGTGTTTGCCACACATATTGATCACAAACCAATAAGTGGTAGTTGAGGTTATTTTAGCATTTATGATATTATTCCAGTGTTCTTGAAATTTGTTTGTGCTTTTGATGGCCATGAAATTTAAAAACATGTTTAGTTTTTCTCTTTTTGTTTCAAGTTTTTTCATGGCTAAGGATAATCATATTTTTTATAAATTGAAAGTGCCTAGAGAAAAATTTTGTTCTATGGAACTTGAAAATTCTCTACTTGTTCATAATTAATCTTTGACTAATAACAAAAACCATGATTTGCTTGAGAAAATTAAAAAATTGGAAGAGGAACAGAAAATTTCAAATGAAAAATTGAAAGAGTTTGTAACAAGGCCAAAAAAAAATGATAAAATACTATCTTTTGGATAATTTGGAAGTGATAAAAGTGGTTTATAGTATGCGAAATACAAGAACACAAAATCCCTATGATGCACTAAATTTGTTAAGGCTAGAAATTTAGACAAAAATGATGCTAGTATCCCACAATCTAAACTTTTGGTTAGAAAATAATTGATTAAGAAGAAATTAGTGACTGAATTTGAGTTTATTAAAAAATAAATTAGTAAAGAAGCCACAAATTGTGAGAGATGATGCTAAATTTGACTTGCTTAGACAAATCACATGGTTAGGTAGAAACTTTGAGAAAACTTAGTACAAAGATTCAAAATCTTATACATAGGGCTTACATATATAATTCACTAAGAAAATCTCATAAATTTATGCATAATGGTTATCACAAAAAAGAGCAAAGGATGGATGCAAAAACACTGGGAAAGCAAAACATGATAAGAACTTGAGTGATCTTTAAGAGTTTGTAAGAACACAAATAATTTGGGTAAACAAAAAGGATGTGAAATGTAACATAGTGCACACCACCATGAAAATTCAATATTATAAAATGTGGTACCTATATTGAGGATGCTTGAAATACAATACTAATGACAAAACTAGGTTTACTAACTTGGTGGAGAAATATGAAGGAAAACTTATTTTTGGAGATGGAAGTACCATTAAGATAGATATGATAGGCACATTTAGAGTTTTTAGTTTCCTTGATAATGTTTCATATGTAAATGGTTTGAAAATTAATCTTTTAAGCATTTGTCAATTTTTTTTCTTGGTTTATTGTGAAGTTTGCAAAGAAAACATGTTTTATCATTAACAAATTTGAAATTACTTGTGTTAAAAGTTTAAGAGCTCATGATAATTTTTATTTCGTTGATCCAGTTTACTTTGCAAACTTATCATTGCTTGATCATACATACAATTGTTGCATTAAAGGTTAGGAGATGTTAATTTTAGATATTTGATAAAAATAAAAAAGAATATGATCATTAGAGGAACCTTAATTTTAAAAATCTCTAAAAACTTTGTCTGTGGTGCTTGCCAAAAGGGTAAATAATTAAAATCCCATAATAAAAGTTGAAACATGTAAAAACTGAGAGGCCATTCAAGTTGATACACATGGACCTTATAGGACCAATACAAACAACAAGTTTAGGTGGTAAGAAGTACCTCTTTGTGATTGTGGGTAACATATCAAGATTCACTTAGGTAAATTTCTTTAAAGAAAAAAGTAAGATGCTTTTGAAGCATTTAAAACTATTACTCTTACCATATAAAATATAAGAGTGGTCTAAATATCAAAACTATTAGAAGTGACAAAGGATGTGTATTTATTGACTTTAGGTTTAAAAGTTTTGTGAAAAATCTGAGATTCACCATTAGTTTTTAGCCCCTAAAATCCCTTAATAAAATGAAATTGTTGAAGTGAAAAATAAAACCATTTAGGAAATGACTATGATTGTGCTCAATGAGAAGAACTTAGATACATATTTTCGGGCTAAAGCTGTGACCACTGCTACATACATCCTTAATATAGTCTATTTTAGGCCTAACACAATATAAACATTTTATGAGTTTTGGAGAGGTAATAAAACCACTTTCAAACACTTTAGATTTTTTGGAAGTCTTGATCACATCTTGAGAGATAAAGAAGTCTTAGAGAAATTTGATAGCAATAGTGATGATGAAATTTTTCTTAGATATTATTTGACAAGTAGAGTATATAGGGTATTTAATAGAAAAACTCAAATTATTATGGAATCTTCTAATGTAATTGTGAATGATGCACATATCTTTAAGGATAAAAAAATTAAAAATAAGAAAGGAAAACAAAAAGTAATTATTATTATGATTAGTTGTGATGTTGCAATTGTTGGCTGGGTTGAGAAGTCTCCCACCTCATGTTTTAGCTGGCCCACCCCCCTAAACATAGTCAATTAATATTTATTGTCTATGTATAGGCAGGGTGAACTAGCTAAAATTGGGGTAACAAACTCCTCATCCATGTTAACTATCATATCTAGACAGCCATGGTTGCGACAATCATACTACACATTACAAAAGCTATAGTGGTCGTGCCTGGTAGTGATTAGAGCAAAAGGTAAGTGTGGTTAAGTGGAAAGGTAGAAGTCGATTGGGTTGTTTCTATTAGTTTGAAACAGTTTATGGGTTTTAAATTATATGACATCTTTTAAACTTTTGAAGTGGATGAGAGGTTATTTTTAGGGATGCCACTCGAGTCGGGTATATAGTAAAACCCGACTTGACCTTAATGGGTCAAATTTGGTTTTTAAATTTAAACCCAAATAACTATTTAGGTCAAGTTCAAGTTTTAGGTGATCCAACCTGACCAGACCCTAATAAAATTATAAATATAAAATTTTAATTATATATATTGTATTATTTTTAAAAAAATTTAAAATAATTTTTTTTATTCTAAACAGGTCAAACGTGTTTGGTTTGGGTCGAGTTTATTTGGGTCAGGTCAAGTTTAAGTACAGTTTCTTTAAATAGAATCTGTTTTACAAAACCCGATTTAAACTCAACCCATTAGGCAACACTAGTTATTTTTGTCCCAAAAAATGACATGAATTTTAAATAGTGTTTTAAAACTTGGCCCGGATGGTTCGACTGGGTTCAACCGGGCCTAGCCAAAAATTCGGGCCGAGTCATCCGAGTTGCTAGGTTGAATTAACTTGGGCGGGTAACTCAAACCCAACCAGTCAAACCGGTGACCCTAATAACCAAGCCGATCCGGGCAAAAAAAAATCTCCCAGTGGGGAAGGGAGGAGAGGAGAGGGAAGGGGATCTCCTCAACACATGGGGGCAGCGCCGACAAGGTGGAGACAAGATCGTTGGCAGGAAACACTGGTGGCAAGGTCAGATCCATTGGGAGGTGGAGACAAAGGAGTCTAGGAGGTCTTCAAGGGTCTCATAGGGCATCGTGGAGAGGGAGTGGGACGGGGAGGGAGACGAAAAGCTCTCCTTTTAGACTGGGCAAGTGGAGCCAGAGCCATTGTGTAAGGACCCTCATCTTTGAACCGGTTTTGGTTTTCTTTAATTATGGGTTATCGTGAGATTTACGCGTTTTCTGATCTTATTCGGTGATTTCGTAAATATATAGTGTTTGTGATAGTTTTAACCAAAATTAACTTCAATATTAGTGGTTTTGAGTGATTTTAAACCAAATGTGAATTTTTGAGATTTTTCAGAATTTTTACTATTTTCCCAAAAATTAGGGTTTTGGCGGGACCCCTGTGGGCCCCACCGTCAAAAAATTTATTTTTGTGTCAAATTAACCTAGACATATACTTAAGGTCCCACAAAAATTTTTAGAATTTTATTAGGCTTAAATTGTGCTTAAATTTGCAAAATACCCACTTTTAGCCTACTTTTCATATTTACACCCCAAAACTTACCTATGCCTACCCCAACCCTTACTATAAAAGGGCAAACCTGAGCCATTTCCATTTTTGGGAATAGGCTAAAGAAGGAGGGTTGGCCTAATCCCCACTTAGGCCCAAATTAGAAGCCGATTAAGGTAAGCTTGCTCTAATTAAGCACTAATCCATGGCTTCTCTCTTAATTTCTTCCAAATCTACCATTTTCCCCTTGATTCAATTCGTTTTTGACCATCAAAAGCTACTGATTTGTGTTTTACTACAAACCCTAACATTCAAAATTCGATTTTTACTACCAACAAGCTCTAGATCTAAGGTTTAATTAGGGATTTCTTGAGTAAATCGATTTCCATTAGAGTTTAATTCAAACTCATTGTGTTTTCAAGGATTTCAAGAAGGGTGACTCTTCAATCCGAGCTTAATCAAGTGCTGAGGTAATGGGTCTTTGAAATATCTGTTTATCCATGGTAAAACTCTTCATTTTTGGCTTATTTCGAAATGGTTTGCTTGATTTAGTGTGTTAATGGTAAGATTAGAAAATAGAATTATTTAATCTTGATTTCTTAGGGTTTTGTATTATTATGGTATGGTTTGATATTCTGGAAGTCAAGGAGGACTTTTGATGATGATTAGGGTGTTAGATGTGGATTTGAAGTGTTATCTATGGTGTTTCGGTTTAGATTTGCGAAAGGAAGAAGATGACTATTCTGCCGTGTTGGCGATCGATCGGCCTTGCAAGGCGATCGATCAGCTGAACTGAAAATTTCAAATTTTTGCGTGTAACCGATCGAACGGCCTGAAGGGCGATCGATCGGCTACACAGGAAATTGTGTGTTGTGTGTATGATGTCTATTTTGATGATTCCACTTTAGCTTGCCAATTTTATATGAATGTGGAGTGTTTTAAGCTATGTTAGGCTACTGGAAGTGCATGATATTGAGTTTATGGAGTTGAGATATATGCTTAGAGATGGTGGAATGACATGCTTTGTGGCATGATGTTGGAATCGTTATCTTGAAATTATGAATGGTTGTTTCCCTTTGGTTAAGCATATATTTTCAGTAGGACTACAATCATTGTTGGACTGATTTGTCATGATAAATTGTGATTAATGGTGTGTGAATGTTGGTGGATGCCATGACTCAATGATGAAATGAGTGATGTTATAGGTGTTTAGCCCTTGTGGTTGAGTTTTGAATCTAGTTGTGATTTCAACGATTCTTCTACTATGATTTTCGCTGGAATTCATGTTTAGATAGAAATTCACATGTGTAGTGTGGTAGTGAGTTGATTTTCAAGCATGTTGATATGCATTATGTGAAAGGCTTCTACTAGTTACACACACATGTGGGGATTAAATGATGATGTTGAAGCTTAATTTTGTGATTATGAATGATGCATTAGGGGCTGGTGAGAGCACTTATCATGATTAGGATTCATGTATGCTTTGCCCACGCATGTACCATGCTGCACGCATCATGAAAATGGATTTCCAAGTGAGGCTTCATCGTGATTAATCGAATTCGACCGATTGGATGCGATGTGATGAAATTGTGTGCCGGGTTTATCGGTCGTGGATTAATCGCAAGTTGATTGGTCCGAAAGGACATATTTTGATTTGAAGTTCCTGTGTGGGACGATTTGAAGTTCCTGTGTGGAACGATTTGAAGTTCCTGTGTGGAACGAGTGCACTCCCCGGGTTGAGTCTTGTTTAATGGAATGATGTGGGGACGAGTTGTGTATTTGTCTTGCGGATATGTGAGAATGTTATTATGTGTGTCATCTGGACCCTGAGAATCCAGTGTGGTATGCCATGTGCACCCCGCTACCACGTGTTCTAGGGTTCTCTGTGTGAGAACTCGGGCTCTTCCCTCCGCAGGAGATGTCCCTGGGCGAACACCCCTGCTCCAGATTCTCTGTGTGAGAATGGGACGTTCTTGGCCAGGATCGTCCAGGGCGAGCAGTATTAGGGATTGACAACCCCGATCTTTCTTGAATTCTTGTGTAGAATTTTGTACCATGACACGCCTTCGTGGCCTTGTCTATGCTCCTATCTGTGTGACGTTAACGTGTGATTACTCCTTGATGGAGGTGGATTGTGATGACATTATGCATGTGGGAATATGTATGTTAGAGATACATCCATGCATGTTGATTTTGATGTTATGCATGTGGAATATGTATGTTAGAGATACATCCATGCATATTGATTTTGATGTTATGCATGTGGAATATGTATGTTAGAGATACATCCATGCAGGTTGTGATGCTATTATGCATGTGGAATATGTATGTTAGAGATACATCCATGCAGGTTGTGATGCTATTATGCATGTGGAATATGTATGTTAGAGATACATCCATGCAAGTTGTGATGATATTATGCATGTGGGAATATGTATGTTAGAGATACATCCATGCGGGATTGGTATGATGTGAATGCATGTGGGAATATGTATGCTAGAGATACATCCATGCAGGTTGAATTATGCATTATGATGTAGTGTTAGGTGATATGAATGTGTGATCAGAAAGTGATGCACCATGTAAATCTTTGATCTGAACGATCTCATTTCTAAGCTATCGTATTTTCTACGTTGACAGTGATATTAAAACCATTGCTGAGTGTTAAAACTCACCCCTCTTTTGTGTTTTGATTTGGGGCTGCGTGGTGCGACATGCAGACGGACAGGATTGCCTCTTTGAGGAAAGGTCAGAGGTAGCTTGGGTGTGATGATGGAGATCATTGAGTGACTTACCTGCGTTTGTTTCATGCTTTATGTTCGAACCTTTGTATAGGGTTCTTGTTTTGGATTTGTCATATACTACAATTGTGATGATTATGACTTATTTTGAGCCGGTGTGGGCTTTACTTAACTAAGTTTGTGGGTTTGAGATTGTTGTTTACTTTGTGATAAGCAACACCTTTTTCTCCCCTTTTATTTACTCTTGCTCAAAGGATTGTGCGCACTCCGTGTTGCTGTTAATCGCCCGTGGTTAGGGTTAAGTCTTCCGCTAGATCATTTCTCAATTTTCACTTCGTCGCCCCCGCGCGCTTTACCGGCCCCTGGACCGGGTTTGGCTTGGGTTGGGCATCGTCGGGGCGTGACACATTGGGCATGGTAGCAAGTTTCTGATTGGGGTCGAATTAGAAGAGGAGAGAACGATGGAGGTGGTTGGATGCCATGGCCATTGGAGAATGTTAGTTTGATAGGAGGAGATGGGTGGTTGGACACCACAGTTGTTCCCAGTAAATTTTTATTTTTTTAGAACGAAACTGATATGTTAGGGTTTCGGTGAAAAGGGTGAAAGAAAGCTTTTATATCCTTGGATCAACCCGGTTTGATCCCTGGTTAAACCAGGTTGAACCGGCCCGGCCACTATTTCGGGTCAAGGGCCGGCCGGGTTTTAAATGACCCTCTTAGAACCCGCGGGTAATTAGTTAAGTCGTATTGGACATGTTGGGAAGAGCGCAAAAAGCGTGCAATTTCAATTTACAATCAAATGTTCGTTGATTCTAGGTTGTGATAGAAAATGTGATTTTAGCCATTTGTGACTCAAACAACGGATCCACGAGCCCACTCTTTCTTTACTGGGCCGGATCTTGGAGGCCCATCATCGAGCCCCCCACTTCCAATATAAGCCCCCCGTAGGCCCGTCGAATCCCACTCCTTCTTTCCCTCCAAAAAGAACAGAAAGGAGCTGCCATGTCGCCGGCGATATGAGCTCCGGCGCCTCCATCTTTCGAGCCCGCCCCCACGAAGCCCCCGACCCACTTGAGTCCTCCCTCGCCGAGTCCTTCGCCCACCTCCGCGCCGACCTTTCCCCGCCCTTCCCTCTCTCCGTGCCCTCCCCTCCCCGCTACCTCCACCTCAACCGTGCCCTCCTCTTCGCCCTCCTCACCCGCCCCGCCTCCTCCAAGCTCCACCTCACCCACCTCCACGCCGCCGTCACCGATGGATACGCCCTCTTCGTCTCCCTCCTCCTCCCCATCTCTACCCACTCCTTCCAGAAGCTCCTCCCCACCGCAAAGACTCAACTCCTCTGCCTCACATCCCAGTTGATCGGCGTCTCCGCCGTCGGCGTCGAGAATCTGGTCATAGCCTTGCTGAGGCAGGCGAAAGGAGGAGACTTTAGTGACGAGAATCTATGGCTTTGCTTGGAGTTGCTGAGGATTTTCTCCCAGCACTGGGAATGGGTGTCATCCGAGCCGGAGATTCTCACCGCAGGCCTGTTCGTTTTCCTGCGGTTGTTGTCGGACCATTACGGGCTGGCGGGCGATGCTGACGAGCGGCTCAAGAGGATGGAGGTTGAATTTTGCGTTCGAGTTATACGGGGCTACTTCCCTTGTTGCTTGCGGCTCGGGAGGGACTTGATCCGTCTGCTTCAGGATGTGGCTTGCATTCCGGAGTTTCGAGCTATTTGGAAGGACTTATTATCAGAACCAACCAAGTTCGGGGCGCCCGGATTTTCTCATATCTCTCAGCTATACAAGACGAGGACTCCAAGCAGGTACTTTTTGCTTCGGGTCCCGCCGGAGGCGGAGACTCAGTTGAGGTTTCTGCTTTTCCGTGTGAAATGGGGGAGCCAGAAGCGGTACCAGCTGTGGTTTGCCAACAAATTTCTGTCTGGTCCCGAGAAGCAGGTGATTATCCCCGATTTTATTCGGTTCATCTGTTGTGCCCTCCACCCGTCCAACGAAATTCTCCAATCAGATGTCATTTCGAGATGGGCAGTCATCGGTTGGCTCCTCAAGTCCTGTGTGAAGAATCATCTGGAGGCCAGGGCGAAACTGGCACTGTTCTATGACTGGCTGTTTTTTAATGAGGAGGTTGATAAAATCATGAACATCGAGCCAGCAGTTCTCTTGATGGTGAATTCTGTCCCCATGTATATGGAGATCACACACGGGCTTTTGGAGTTTCTGTTCTTGCTTGTAGACAATTACGATCAGGGATGCAAGGATATGATTATTTGCAGTGTTACGACATCCTTTGACCTGCTGCTTAAGAAAGGTGTAATTGGTTCTTTTGAAGCATTGCTTTCGTGTGATGCTCTTTCACCTCTTTTGAGATCAAGGCTTTTGATGTTCCTTCCTAGTATGAAAGGAGGCCAGCAAGTCGTTGCACAGCTGCCTACATTACCATGTGTAGATGACGTCCAGAGTGGGAAGTTGTTACCTTGTCAGAATAAGGCAAAGCTCTGTGGTCAAGACAGCAATGGATCCATTCAGGATGCAGATAATTTAGTTGCCAGAACTCAGGGAGTTGAAAAGATGCTGGAGGATTTTGAAAAAACCATGAATCTCTCGTGTAAAAATGCCCTTTCTATTTTAAAGAGAATGTTGTATTCAGTTGCTGGCATTGACACAGAGGCATGTAATGGTGGAACGACGGGATGTTATGGTTTATGTCCTGATGTTTTAGCAAGTCACATAAATGATGTCCTATATTCAAAAGGATGTGAGGTGTTTCCGCACAAGCTCCAGTCTAATGCTGAAAGTAAGTGGGCGACATGCCTGATTATTCGATCATTTATCTTTTCTCGAAATGAAAGAATGCAAGAGATGATTTTGTTCTGGTGTAAAAAGGGGCAGCCAGTTGGTGTTTGGTTTCTGTGGTATGCAACTAATCTTACTATTGAAGCACATACTATGGATGGCCTGGGAAATTCTGCGGGTTATAAAAAATTATTTCATGCTTCCAAGGTTGGAGAACAACTAAATCCAGAGGACATTATCTTAGAGAATTCACTGCTGAAATGCCACATTGACCTATTTGTCATCTGGAATAATGTTAGCATGCCAGACACAAAAGATTCTTGGCCATTTGATTGTCATTTGATGGAAAGGCTGGTGGAAGGTTCTTTCCTTGTTTATAGAAAGGTTCTGGAATTATGCGTTAGAAATACATCATTGCCTTCTCCTGCACAAGACACTAACGCAAAAAGTCATGCTTTGGTTGATATGCTAATTTCTGATGTAAAAACTTGCCATGGGTGGAAATCGGGTAGACCACAGTTGTTATTTTGTTGTGTCTTCCGCTATCTGTCAAGTCTATCCACTGGCAATGAAGACTTCATTTCTGTGTTTGTGGAATTATTAGATTCTATTGAACTAGTTGCCATTCAGATTGAGCTTGGTATGAGGAGGTTTTCTATTTTCGGTGATAATGTAGATGCTATCTGTCATCTAATGCAGAGGTCCTTCAAAAAGAATGCTTCAGAACAGCTTAAGTTTTGGGGGTTGTTAGTATCAGAGCTATTGGTCTCTAATGTTCGAGTTGAAAAATTAATTACCTATTCCTGCTTATCTATATCAGAGCCCAGTAGCAATCCTTTTGTCATAGGAGGGCTCCTGACCCTTTTGAGATCCCTTCATCCTACATCAGAGCTTGTAGGTGTAATATTGGTTTTGCCAGATGGATACAGGGACTTCTCTGCTTCAATTTTGGCTTCTTGGTTTATTTCGAATTCTTCAGTTTTGTTTGATAGCTTAAATAAATGGGTTGACGAGTTCATTGGGAAACCAACTGGCAGGAGGATAAGCATTTATGCCATATCAAGGTTTCTAAATTTTCTTGATTCTAAGGATATTAAAGCTGATGCTAATACTTCAAAAATAAAGGCTATACTATCCAACATGGTTAAGAAGCTCGATAGCAGCTAAAATATTGTGAGGGAAATTTTTCTTTGTATTTTTGACAGACATATACTGGTAATTGTTCATTTATTTGTTACATTCGGATAATTTGGCTTCTGTAACAGAAATTTATTTCAGATTTGTAATGAACTAAAAAAAAATAGTTTTTATCAATGTAAGAAAGATATTTAAGATGATCACTTATATTTTCTCTTTTTTCTTCAGTAAATGACATTTTGTTTTTCTTGAAAAATAAAAAGAACTGCACATGCCAAGAGGTGATGAAGCCAGCAAAAATAATAAGCCGGAAATTGTAACTAAAGCTTTGGCCAATCATGCCTTTGTCTGGAATGTGAGTCTTCTTTCAGTTCCCATGTTTTGCACTCGAATTATTGGCGAGGTTAATTACCACGGGGCTGGTGCAGATTTCTATAAAATTAGCAGTTGGATGTCAGATCAAGACCACTTGGATTTCATGGTTCCATCATAAAACTTATTGTGTGCTAATATTGACCCAAGGCCAAGGCCGGAGTTATTCCACCTAGTTGCTGAAGCTAAAGCTTCAGCTCCTTAGACCCTATCTGAGGCAAAGTACCATTTGACTGTTGTTTCTGTGTGGTTGTCAATACCTCATTCACATTGTAGTCATTACCTTTCGTGTTGAACGTTTGCTGGCTTGTGTAAAATTGCCGACAGAGGTTTTCTGCCTGTGCTCTTGTTGCAGATGGAGCTAAATATTTTCCACTTTTACAACCCTATGTATCGGGTGCTTTTTCCTACTAAGTAAAATCACTTGGTACATCTGAATGGTTTTGATAAAGGATATTAATTTGACAACTGTATGCTATAGCTTGTTATGGTTTGTTCTGGAACCTTCCAAATATTCCAGACTTGATGGCATGCATGCCTTCTTTCTTCATTTACTTAGGTGAGCATTCCTTCTTCTTTATTAATGCATGCGTGCCTCTATCCAATGCTGTTAATGCATCTTTGAACCTTTTGTTTTCTTGAAGCTTTGCTAAGGCAGATGAATTTTGCTGTTTCCAAAACTGCAATGCACTTTATAGATTGCATGAAGCAAGATTTTATTCAGGTACTTTTTTTACTATATAATTGGATATACAATCCCTTGTTTGTAGGATGGAAGTTATCACACCGCAGCTTTGTGGATAGGAGAGTGCAGAGGCCAGTGCTGCCTATTCTTGGAAATGATTATACTAAATTTTGTAAATATTTGTGTTTGCAACAAATATAGTCACAAGCCATTTGTTTATTTTGACTGTTTCTAATAAATTATTAGTTTCTTTATCTGGTTGGGAAAGACGCACAGTGTTCTGAGAAGTTAAGCCTGAAAGGACGATCAACAGTGCACTGGAACTCTCTAGAGAGCCTGAAAATGTTGGTATGCTACTCATTCCTATGAGTATGGTAAATTTTTTACTTTTTTTCCAGACAAAAAAGGTGAAAAATGGCATTTAAAACATGCTCTGCTCTGTCAGGTGCTTCTTTGAAAAAAAGTAAAAAAATTACTGTATAGTAATGCCTTAGGCAAAACTGAAATAGAAGTTGATTGTTGAAAAGTAAAATCTGAAATAAATATACTGAAAATTTTGAAATAAATATATTGTAACTTGATAATCCCTTTCCTAACAGCTTAAGCTATTAAGAAACTACAGCTATCTAACATGGTATCAAAGCCAAGGTTGTTTTAGAGGTCCTAACTTCAAAATTTGGAGTAGGAGTATTTCCCTCACATTTGTCCTCCACTTAGTTATGCCCACGTGCAAAGCTTGATTGAATATGAGATATGAGGGAAATATGTTGATAATCCGTTTCTTAACTGCTTAAGCTTTTGTAAACACTGGTTATTTGACAGTGATCATTCAGCTTTAAATTTTGTCTATCTTTAAATTTTCATAATCTTGTCACAAATTATTGGGAATGACTGCTTCCTGGTCTGGACAACTAGTTGGCTTGGAGACTCACCTGGTTGATCAGTCGGGTGAACCCTTTCAAGCCCTCCTATCTCTCCCTGCAAACATGCCTCTCCTCCTGATCTCCCTCCTACCTCTTCTGGTTTCCCTAAACATGTCTCATACTAACTTCCCCTTGTTTTTTCCCAGTCCCTTTTTGTTTCTTCTTCTTGGCCTGCTATTCTTCTCTGGTCTAGAGAAAAGGAAGGTAGGTTGAGACATTTTTAATTTTTTTACGGAGTTTTGGACCTACTTTATTCATACTCTTTCCCCCTTTTCCTTACAAATTTCCATCATTCTATTCTTTTGCATTTGTATTGCTTACATGTCCAGGTATGTCTTGCCTTGTCCAACTTGGTGAGTGAATCAAGTCATGGGGAAAATTCATTTGATACGAGTCTGGCTCAGTCTTCTTGTAAATTCTTATTCCTTCTATTTTATTGTACCAAAAATGCCCCCACATGGGCGAGTCTCACCTGGTCCAACTTGATGAATCAAGTGAGCCAAGTGCATGTGCCCGGACATTACCATTTGAACAAACCTTAAATCTGTTAAAATTTGTCACAAGTGAAATTTCCAGTTTTGCTATGGTTTGGTGAAAGGAGTGACATTGGCATCACACCTGCAGGGAGTGATCCAAGCCTTTGAGTTGTTTACTTATTAAACCGGTGGATGAATTGATTATGTTAAATTGTCCATTGCGTCTAGGCACGCAGATGGGCATGGGGTTGTGGAATCTCTGCAGACATCAGAGGATGAATTGATTATATTAAATTGTCCATTATATCTAGGTACTCAGATGGGCAATGGGGTAGTGGAATCTCAGCAGAGATTAGAGGATGAATTGATTATGTTAAATTGTCCTTTTACATCTAGGTATTCAGATGTGCATGGAAAGTTTGCATGATCCTTTGTATAAATGTATGTCATTTGTTGGTCGTGGAACATTGGTGTTGTCAATACTTCGACATTAGGCTGTTGCAGACAATCATCTGACCAATCTAGTTAACATGTATACTACTTGTTGTAGTTGGTAGTTTAGTTACATACATAACTAAGGAAGTCTATATTGCCTTTTATTATGGGTATGAAGTTTTGTCTAGCGTTTACACACGTGATATTCCAGTTACACTGTGCAGCCAGTAGCTATTCTTTTCCCTTCCCATTCGTATGCACAAAGGAAACACAAGCAAAATTATAACACAAGTCTAACCTGGTGTAATGGTCTCTGCTCAAGCTATATTTCTGTCTGTTGAAATACAAGATAAGGAAAGGGCAAAGGCTAATCCACCAAGTGATAGCTCTCCTTTTTCAACTCCCTGGTTCGCTGTGCAGGAACAAATCTATTTATCTGATTAGCCATGGCCACCCTGTTCTCTCCTTTAAATAGGTTCAACTTGAAACTAGTTGTCCTTATACTATTAGGAGTACAAAACCCACCCAATACAAAAGTCTTTACCTTGATCAACTTTCAGCCCATAAACATTTCGCCCTAGCAAAGATTAGGAAACTTACAAGAGTCTGTTTTTGTAATGACCCTAATTTCTAACACGATCTTCTTACATATTTTGTTTATAATTTTCTTAAGTTTTAGTTAGAGCTCGTGAAGACGAGCGTAACGAGTCTTAAAACGCGAAGATCAGAGGTCGGGAGCAAAAGTTACGACCTCGGGGAACGTGGTCGACCGGCGGGACCCACTTTCAAAATTTAAGTGGATTGGTTCTTAAATAGTCTTGTATCGTAGGGCTCATGAATACGAACTCAATGGTACCAAGAATGCGCAAATCGGAGTTCGGGATAGGAAGTTACGATTTTTGGAATTTTTGGATTTTTTTTTAAATTAAAAATAATATTTTATTTTTCGGCGCGGCGCAGCGCGGCGCGGCTCGGCGCAGCGCAACGCGCGGCGTGTGCCGCGCGGCGCGCGCCGAACGCGCGCGTCGCGCGCGCCGCACGCACGACGAACCGCGCGTTCGCGGTGACGAACGCGCGTTCGTCACCGCGCGTGACGAACGCGCGTTCGTCACGCGTGAACATGGTTTCGCCGGCGCCGGTGGGCGCCGGCCGGTTTGTGGCGGCGCCGGTGGGCGCCCGCCTGTTCCGGCGGCGGCGCCCACCGGAATATTCCCCTCCACCGCCTATTTATACCCTTTCCGGCCACTTCTTCACCCACATCCGATTTTCAGCCCCCTTCACTGTTTTCACCATTCCCGACCCGTTTTAAGTCCGATTTTCACGTTTCAAGACTCGTTTCCTACTAATTCAAGGGTGCTCTACGCACCGGAAGCGTTACTTTCTCGAGACGACCGCTCTAAGACCTCGAAAAATGTGCCCCTTCCCTAATCTTCTTTTTTTATCTTTTTACTATTTCTGGGTCATTCCTAAACCTTTTTAACCCGTTCCAAAGCCCTACCCTAGTAAATCAAGGGCGTCTACGCGTTGGAGTGGTTATTCTGCTAAAATTCTCGCTCAAAGGCTGATATATTGAGGCGGGATTCTCTTTACGCTACGAGGAGATTTCGCACGTGTTATAGGTAGGTAGTTTTAAATTCTAATCGTATGCCGAGATTTTGACTCGCTAAAGTCTTACTAAAAGTTTTTCTGTTACTTTATGAAAACAAAAGCTCTGACTTCAAAATCATCTCCTCCTTTCGAAAATTTCTCCGAGTTTTGGGCAATCGTGCCGTCTGGATAGTTCTCGGTTCTTCGGAGCTAAGAATTATTATGATTTTGGATACCGCCAAATTTGGCATCTGGCGCGCATAGGATTGGGATGTCATGGGTAAATCCCTTCCTTTCAGTCTCGCGTCGCCCCATGGGCGCGGGTTAAGTCGTCTGGTATCGCGACGTTCTGTGATCGTGTTTTCAGGTTTTCCGAAGGATTTCCAAAAAGAAAAATGTCATGTGCACGAAGCATATTCTTAGAACTTAATTCGACCTACTGAGTATAAATTTACTCACCCACCCTCAGACTCTGCAGGTGTTTCACTCAATTCTGAAGGAGTCGACGAAGGGTTTCCTTAAATTACAAGTTTTGTATTACTGTTTTTGTATTTATGTAAATTATTGTATTGACCAATGTACAAAGGCACGTGATGCCTAATTTTGGACAATCTTTGTATAATACAAAGTATGTTGTAATTACTGTTTTAGTACACGGTGATCCTTGGCAATTGTAATTAAATTTTGTTACATTTTAAAAAATTGTTCTCTTTTATTCGAAAATACGAGGAGCGTTACAGTTGGTATCGGAGCCAAGGTTCTACTGTCTACTAAAAAGTAATTAAATCAGTCAATACAATTATTTATATTTTATCGTATGTTTTCCTTTTTGAAATTTCTTAATGAATTTTTATGTGAAGCTAAAACAGATGTCGATGCTCAGGCATAAGACATATCTGTCAAGCAATCTTTATCATTCTACTGCTCGCAAATTGCCACTTCCAATGAAAGGAAGCTGTAGCAAGAGTATGTACAATGAAGATAAGACACCCATCGAAATTTCTGACTCAGAAGATTCTGAGATCTTTTACACCCCTGGTTCACCCACAAATAATGACGTGAACGAAATAATAATTATCCCGGACTCGCCTACTCCAGGAGAAGAGTCTGAAGAAGATCCCTCCTTGGAAGTGGAAGAAAGTGAAAATTCTAACGAGGATAACCTTGAGTATAAAATGGATTTTGACCTGAACGAACTGCCCCCACCTGAAGTCGAATGGGTGGAAGAGCCAGGCGTCCAACGTCTCCTCAAGGGGAAAGAAACCGGAAGGCATGGAATGCCCGAGCGGTGCATGTTTTGTGGACTCTTAACCCACTTTTTCTTTGAATGCCCTAAAGCTAGAACCTTTCCTCTCTAAAGTCTTAGAGAAGAAAGCCTGTAAAAATTTCGAGTAAATAGTTCCGTGGGAACAATTTTGATGTGTACTAAGAATAGTTTTATTATGTAAATAGCTAACGTAACTTTTGAGTGATGTAATGACACTTCAAGGTTGTTATAAAGTAAGTTTGTTTCTATAGATCTTGATGTTACTAATCTATGTTTAGATGACGAACGTTAGTGGTAACGATGCTCAACCGGCAAGTAGCTCAACTCCACCCGATGTTACTACGCCGGTCACTTTGACAACGGGAGATCCTATGATGCATTTCGTGGATTTATTAATGCAAAGAATGACTCAAGGTTTCCAATCGAATCATTCCAATCATTCAACTAGTTCGGGAGATTTTATCCACAGTGAAAAGGATAATCTGTTGGAGCGTTTTAAGAAGCTTGCGCCCGGCATTTACGGGAGAAGAAGGCCCTGAGGCCGCTGAAAGGTGGACCTTTGAAGTTGAACGGATCTTTAAAGCAATGAAGATCCCCGATGATCGTAAGGTGCCGCTAGCCACTTTCTCTATGACTGGCGAAGGCTGCTTTACGGTGGCCTACGGCGAAAGGAATTTCTTCACGGTTGGTGATCATATTAAGTGGGAAGAATTTAAGGAAGTTCTATACGATAAATATTTTCCTCCTCACGTCCAAGAAAGAAAAGAAAAGGAGTTTTTAGATCTACAACAAGGAGGGTTAACGGTGACTCAGTACGAGAATAAATTCGTACAATTACAATGTTTCGCTCCAGATTATTGTACGACAGAATTAAAGAAAGCTCGGAAGTTCGTGAGGGGCCTAAACAATGGATTAAGAGGAAGAATTATTGGCCATCAACCCACGACTTTTGCCAAAGCGGTTGAACTAGCCTCCATCCTAGAACAAGATTATATGGAATTTGTGGTCGGACGTAAGGATCGAGGACAAAATAATGGTTTCCGACCCGATGAGAGGAAAAGGAGACTGATGTTTAACAATCAGAATAATCGCAAGTTTCAAAAACCCTCAGAATCACCTTCACAGCCAAGGGGAGAAAGGAAGCTAGAAAAATGTCCACAGTGCAGTAATATCCATCCTCTTGGATCGTGTTATCGTACCAAAAGAAAATGCTTTTTCTGTGGTGAACAAGGCCATCAGATTAAAGACTGCCCAAAGAGGAGAATGCAAGAAGAATCAAAATCGGAGCAGAAACCAAGGGCTCAAGGGCGGGTCTTCGCAATTACTGCTGAGGAAGCTCAAGCGTCGACTGCAGTCATTCAAGGTACACTTCTGGTCTTGGATAAATTAGCAAAAATTTTGATAGATCCAGGGTCGACGCATTCTTTCATATCGTTCGATTTTGCTTCAAGTCTCGGCTATCCGATTTTAAATTTAGGATATGTCTTAGAAGTGTCCACCCCAATGGAAAAAATGTTTCTAGCCCATAAATTTATTCGAAGAGTACCTATTTCCTTAGAGAAATGCCAGTGGGAGGCCGACCTTATTCTCCTAAATATGACCGACTTTGACGTCATATTAGGTATGGATTGGTTAGCCAATAACGGGGCATTAGTGGACTGTAAACAGAAGAAGGTGATCTTTGAACAAGGTGAAAGGAGTTTCACTTTTTATGGGCTTAAGGATCATTCTAAACCATGTGTCATCTCAGCAGTCAAAGCTCATCGGCTTTTAAGTAAAGGATGTTGGGCTTATCTTGCTAGTGTGGAAACTAATGAGACTACTACGTTTAATTTGAAGAGCATTGACGTAGTACAAGATTTCTCTGATGTTTTTCCTGATGATCTCTCCGATGCCACCAAAAAGAGAGATAGATTTCACTATCGAGTTGATGCCAGGAGCAAGCCCTATCTCTAAAGCACCTTACCGCATGGCTCCTGCAGAATTAAAAGAGTTAAAAAGTCAATTGCAGGAATTGCTTGAGAAAGGATTCATACGACCCAGTGTCTCACCTTGGGGAGCACCGGTCTTATTTGTGAGAAAAAAAAGACGGGTCGTTAAGGTTGTGCATTGACTACCGACTTCTCAACGCCATCACTGTAAAGAACAAGTACCCCTTGCCTCGTATAGATGACCTATTCGATCAATTGCAGACGGCTAAAGTTTTCTCCAAAATAGATCTACGGTCAGGTTATCATCAGCTAAGGATTCGAGATGAGGATATCTCTAAGACAGCTTTCCGTACCCGGTATGGCCACTATGAGTTTTTAGTGATGTCATTTGGTTTAACAAATGCCCCGGCCGCTTTCATGGATCTCATGAATAGAATTTTTCGGCCCTTTTTAGACAAGTTTGTAATCGTGTTCATCGATGACATCCTCATCTACTCTAGTAGTTTAGAAGATCATCGAGTGCATTTACAAGTTGTTCTGCAGACACTAAGGGATCATAAGCTTTACGCCAAGTTTAGCAAGTGTGAATTCTGGATGGAACAAGTGGTGTTCTTAGGACACGTCGTTTCAAAGAACGGAGTATCGGTGGACCCAACCAAGATTGAAGCTGTCATCAAATGGGAAAGGCCAAAAACAGTAACGGAAATTCGGAGCTTCTTAGGCCTTGCGGGTTATTACCGAAGATTCATCCATGGATTTTCAAGCATTGCCCTACCCCTGACAAAATTAACAAGGAAAGGAGTTAAATTTGTTTGGGACGAAACTTGTGAACGAAGTTTCCAAGAGCTAAAGGAGAAATTAACAACTGCACCCGTTCTGGCATTGCCAACTGGCAGTGGAGGTTTTGTCGTGTACAGCGATGCTTCTAAAAGAGGATTAGGATGCGTATTAATGCAAGATGGAAAAGTGATAGTATACGCTTCACGACAATTAAAGAAACATGAAGATAACTACCCTGCTCATGATTTGGAGTTAGCAGCGGTAGTTTTTGCTTTAAAAATTTGGAGACATTATCTATACGGGGAGATGTTTGAAGTTTTCACCGATCACCAAAGTTTAAAATACATCTTTTCCCAAAGTGATCTTAATATGAGGCAAAGACGGTGGATCGAATATCTTAAGGATTATGACTTTTCCATCAAGTACCATCCCGGAAAAGCCAACGTGGTGGCTGATGCTTTAAGTCGCAAATCCGGAGGATTAACTTCCATGCTTGTTAAAGAATGGAAATTATTGGAAGAAACTATAAGTTTACGACCCGAGCTACAAGCTGGAAACAAGAAATCTTTCATTGCCACCCTAAAAGTAAAATCAGTACTAGTCGAGCGTATTCTTGAAGGTCAAAAAGGTAACGAATTAATGCAAACTTTGCTCGGAAGACCTGACTTTACCCAAGGCTCTGATGGAGGTATTCGATTTCGAGGACGGTTGGTAATACCCGAAATTCGGAGCTAAGGGAAGACCTATTACATGAAGCACATCGTTCTCGATATACCATCCACCCGGGAGGAACGAAGATGTATCAAGATTTAAAGAGAAGTTTTTGGTGGAACGGGATGAAGAAGGATATAGGAGAATATATTTCGAGATGCTTAACTTGTCGGCAAATTAAAGCCGAACACCAAAAACCTTCAGGGTACCTGCAAACGATTGAAATCCCGAGTGGAAGTGGGAACACATTACTATGGATTTCGTCTCGGCACTACCCAGAACTTCACAAGGCCATGAATCCATTTGGGTGATCGTGGATCGGCTCACAAAGAGTGCACACTTTCTGCCATTAAGCAAGAAGCAATCTTTAAGTTCTTTGGCAAAATTGTACGTGAAGGAAATTGTGAGTCGGCATGGGATACCGCTATCGATCATCTCGGATCGGGATAGTCGATTTACCTCCAAATTTTGGCAAGGATTTCAAGAAGAATTGGGTACAACTCTCAAGTTCAGCACTGCTTTCCACCCACAGACAGATGGTCAATCAGAAAGAACTATCCAAACTTTGGAGGATATGTTGCGCGCTTGCACCATGGATTGGAAAGGTAACTGGGACGAACATTTGCCATTGGTCGAGTTTGCCTACAACAACAGCTACCATAGCAGCATAGGTATGGCACCTTATGAGGCATTATACGGACGACCTTGTCGATCACCGACGTGTTGGAATGAAGTGGGCGAACGAAAATTGATTAAGTACGAACTTCGCAACACGCGGTGTGCAGATAAGGTGAAACTTGTTAAGCATCGTCTAATGGCATCCCATAGTCGTCAAAAGAGCTATGCAGATCAAAGACGGAAGGATATCGACTTTAGCATGGGAGATCATGTATTACTAAAAGTTTCGCCAACCCGAGGAGTCATGAGATTTGGAATTAAAGGCAAACTAAGTCCTCACTTTGTAGGACCGTTTGAAATTTTGGACAAAATAGGAGCTGTGGCTTACAGATTAGCCTTGCCTCCACAACTCAGCAATGTCCACGACGTATTTCACGTGTCTATGCTTAGGAAATACGTCCAAGACTCCTCTCATGTTCTTGATCAGAGTTTAATTACTCTCCAGCCCGACCTATCATTCGAAGAAAAGCCACTTAAAATTCTGGATCACAGGGAACAAATCTTGAGGACTAAAAGGATCCCCTTAGTCAAAGTGCTATGGCAATATCATTCCTCGGAAGAAGCTACTTGGGAGCTGGAGAACGAAATGCAAAAGAAGTACCCTGAGTTATTCATTTAGTGGATAATTCAAATTTCGAGGACAAAATTTCTTTAAGGGGGGTAGATTGTAATGACCCTAATTTCTAACACGATCTTCTTACATATTTTGTTTATAATTTTCTTAAGTTTTAGTTAGAGCTCGTGAAGACGAGCGTAACGAGTCTTAAAACGCGAAGATCAGAGGTCGGGAGCAAAAGTTACGACCTCGGGGAACGTGGTCGACCGGCGGGACCCACTTTCGAAATTTAAGTGGATTGGTTCTTAAATAGTCTTGTATCGTAGGGCTCATGAATACGAACTCAACGGTACCAAGAACGTGCAAATCGGAGTTCGGGATAGGAAGTTACGATTTTTGGAATTTTTGGATTTTTTTTAAAATTAAAAATAATATTTTATTTTTCGGCGCGGCGCGACTCGGCGCAGCGCGGCGCGGCTCGGCGCAGCGCAACGCGCGGCGCGCGCCGAACGCGCGCATCGCGCGCGTCGAACGCACGACGAACCGCGCGTTCGCGGTGACGAACGCGCGTTCGTCACGCGCGAACATGGTTTCGCCGGCGCCAGTGGGCGCCGGCCGGTTTTTGTGGCGGCGCCCACCGGAATATTCCCCTCCACCGCCTATTTATACCCTTTCCGGCCACTTCTTCACCCACATCCGATTTTCAGCCCCCTTCACTGTTTTCACCATTCCCGACCCGTTTTAAGTCCGATTTTCACGTTTCAAGACTCGTTTCCTACTAATTCAAGGGTGCTCTATGCACCGGAAGCGTTACTTTCTCGAGACGACCGCTCTAAGACCTCAAAAAATGTGCCCCTTCCCTAATCTTCTTTTTTTATCTTTTTACTATTTCTGGGTCATTCCTAAACCTTTTTAACCCGTTCCAAAGCCCTACCCTAGTAAATCAAGGGCGTCTACGCGTTGGAGTGGTTATTCTGCTGAAATTCTCGCTCAAAGGCTGATATATTGAGGCGGGATTCTCTTTACGCTACGAGGAGATTTCGCACGTGTTATAGGTAGGTAGTTTTAAATTCTAATCGTATGCCGAGATTTTGACTCGCTAAAGTCTTACTAAAAGTTTTTCTGTTACTTTATGAAAACAAAAGCTCTGACTTCAAAATCATCTCCTCCTTTCGAAAATTTCTCCGAGTTTTGGGCAATCGTGCCGTCTGGATAGTTCTCGGTTCTTCGGAGCTAAGAATTATTATGATTTTGGATACCGCCAAATTTGGCATCTGGCGCGCACAGGATTGGGATGTCATGGGTAAATCCCTTCCTTTCAGTCTCGCGTCGCCCCATGGGCGCGGGTGTAAGTCGTCTGGTATCGCGACGTTCTGTGATCGTGTTTTCAGGTTTTCCGAAGGATTTCCAAAAAGAAAAATTGCATGTGCACGAAGCATATTCTTAGAACTTAATTCGACCAACTGAGTATAAATTTACTCACCCACCCTCAGACTCTGCAGGTGTTTCACTCAATTCTGAAGGAGTCGACGAAGGGTTTCCTTAAATTACAAGTTTTGTATTACTATTTTTGTATTTATGTAAATTATTGTATTGACCAATGTACAAAGGCACGTGATGCCTAATTTTGGACAATCTTTGTATAATACAAAGTATGTTGTAATTACTGTTTTAGTACACGGTGATCCTTGGCAATTGTAATTAAATTTTGTTACGTTTTCAAAAATTGTTCTCTTTTATTCCAAAATACGAGGAGCGTTACAGTTTTCCGCTAAAAGTTTATCGTCATGCTGCCTCCAAGAGTTCGTTGATCCAAGAAAACCAGCCACTCCGACTCCCATCCGCTTTAGGAGTTTGACCAACTTGTCTATGTGAGTCATGTCCGTCCTAAAAATTTGCTGCCCGGACTCCTACTCAAGCTAGGAGTGCAGCAAACCAGCATAGGTGAATCCTGACCGCCTTAGGAGTCCTCCCCTAAGTCCAAGTAGCGCCTAGCTTCACCGCTAGAGTTATGCCTGCGCAATGGCTCCTACTCAGCCTGCTCCGCAAGGTGAGTAGCTTATCTAGAATATCTCCTGCGTTGTCTCAGCATCCATATGTGCCTAAGGGGTTGCCTAGGTAATTTGTCGCCTGACAAACTTGGCTGTCCATTACCAAGTAAGGGGATAGATACCCTATTTTCCCATCCAACAAATTAAAGGGCTAACACCTTCTCTCTAGTGATTGATTGAGGTTTAGAACTTGGTTTCTTCGAATTTATTTTATAGATAAATATATACCTTCACAAAAAGGAAGAAAATAATTGGAAAAAAATCATTTGGAAGGAATGAAGAAAGAGTATCTTGAGGTGGCTTGCTTAATTTTCAACAGTTTTTTTCTTGACTTCCTTATGGAAGCAATTGTAGGGATAAAGTAATTAATAATTAATATTTTGTAGGAACAAGTTGTTGCAGCTTATGTAGCCAAACTGTGAAAATGCGCCTTGTGCAAAGAATTCTTCCCGATTCATTGTGCTAGTAGTTGGAAATACTAATAGATTCAGCTGGAATCATTATATATTATTGCATGATTGAATGTGTTTTTTACTTGATTGACGATAAAAAACTAAGTTGTTGGGATTTGAACAGAAATAATTAGTTGATAAAACTGTCAAAATGAAAATAATAGGTTTTGGTGCATAGTTTTGCATCCAAATTCAAAATCCTTCATGATGATGTTATAATTAATTTAGGATTTGTAATTGTTTTGTAAGTTGAAGTAATTCTGTTTTATGTTGAAAAAATAAAGGACCTACTTTTCTTGTTTTAATAATTATAGGAAAAGTATCTGAAACGGGCTAAAAAAGCAAAAATTATATTTCTTGGACTGTTGCTGAAGGAACCTGCAGAATGCTAACCAAGAATGTAGTAGCACCTTTACCAGCAGGAACCTATCAAAGTTTTTGTTCATATTGAACGAAATATGTTTATGATGTTTCTACCGAAAAATGATACCGGACTAAATTCCTTTCAAAACAAGTGGTCGATTAATTCCCAATATATAGTGGTTTTCATAATTGCAATTAGCTTGTAAGAATACCATTCAGTCACGTAAGAGTTTAATTTGGAGTATTTGAAAATGCATATGCTTACATATCACACACACACACAAAAAGAATAGATGCTTAACATCAAATAAGACTAATTCATCCTGCATGGAAAACTGCTAACTATACAAAGCAATGAATAGAAATCCTCCCCAACTCCTCTAGCGGAACAACTCTTTTTTGAACGGATATAAGGGAAAAAATTATATGTTTTTTCCTATATTAATAGTTATATATGGAAAAATAATAATTTTTATTAAATAATAAAAATCACATTTAAGATAATAAAAAATAAGCTTATGATATTCTATTTTAAGTACTTAATTATTCAAATATAATAAAATAAAATTATTAATATGAAACAAAAAATTTTACTAAATGGAGCTATTAATTTAGGATGGAGGGAATATCTTATTATTATCCAGTTATCACTTGTTAAATGGATGTGGTTTGCTACCCATCATTTATCCTGCTTAAATAGGAAAAAATTATTTGGCGGGATGAGAAGTTTGTCACTTATTATTTTAACCACCTTACCTTATTTATACACTGTTGGTGAATATTCACCGTTTACATAACTATACATTCACAGTAAACATCCACAAAAAATAGTAAAGGGGTGGGCTGACTAAAATAGTGGATGTCAGTCCTAGTCCTAGTCCTTGTTTAGTATTAATTGCCACATTAGATTGGGAGACGGCACTAGCATGTATACAGGCTCCTATAAACTAGGAGTACATCATTCCCACACAATACTGTAGAGTACTTAATAATTTATCTTAAATGGGGAATGACAAACCAGCCATCCTTTGTATAAATATAATCAAATTGCCATTCTATGGATTCATTAAAATCATGACATCGAGATACTTATTGCTTTGCAATTAAATCCTATTCTTCATCTAGCTTGATCATAGGCAATATCAATGCTCCTTAAATTTAGAGAAATTAAAGGGAAGAGAGAGATTCAAAACGAACTTCAAATGTTAAAAAGTTATTTACATTCATAAAAAACTTCAAATGTTGAAAAATTATTTACATTCATAAAAAATATTATATTATTTTCTCAATTATGTGTAAAATAAAAGGGCTAAATTCATTTAATTATTTATAGCAAAAATGTACAAGCATAATGCGTGCAAATATAGCACAAATAAGATAAAATAAATTATATTAAAAATAAAGTTTGTGTTGAACAAAGGTTTTGCATGTTATAGACCTATAGTTGTAATACATACTTTCATGATTATAATAATTATAAATTATACACACAAACACTCTATTAACCAAAATATATTTATAGTAAATAGTTACAAGTCCAAATCTCATAGGTTAAATATTATATTATAGATCGGCAAAGATAATTATGTTGAAGGACTTTGTATTATAAAGCACATTAGTCATATTTAAAACTAATTTAGCAACAGGTCTATTTTGATAGAGCCCTTTTAGAGTTTTTCAATGTGCTCTACGACATCAAAATTATGTGAATTTTAACATGTATAATATAAATAAAATTAAAAAAATTTATTATCGAAAAATATGTTGCATAAGTAGTACATATAAAAAGTTCTAAAAAAGAGTCATATAAGATCTCATTTGATAGAGTTTGTCAAGAGCTTTCTAATTGTAGATACAACATTATAAAGTTAAAATCAACATTACCTAAAAAATAAGGTCATGTCATAGTAACCTTTAGTAGTATGTTGGCTAGAGATCTAAAAGAATCCAAGGTAAAAATTTTACTAAAATATTCTCAAATCATATAGCAATTCAACCTTGTATTAAAAAATATAAAAATAAAAAATATAGGTAAAATAAAAATTAAGGATAAAAAAATAAGTAAAATAGTTTAAAAATAAAAATTCCATAATACACCAATTTACTTGATATTATAGTATGATTACTTGTTTTGTACCTAATGAACGACAAGCTTATCCAACAAATATGAATCAAAGCAAAAAACGAAGAAAGAAGTCTCCCATCCATAAACTTAAGCAGCAGTGATCACGCAAGGCCGAACACATTTTATCAGTTGACAATTGTTGTTACAAGTGAGTGACAACCTCCACTTCCACCTTCCCTAGGGTTGGACATGCCTATAAGTTTCATATCAAACACTTCGACAGATAATTCACAGTATAATTTTCCAGCTATTTCTTTATACATTTTGGTTTGTAAAGAAGAAATCTGTGCTGAGAACTTTAAAAATTGTAAATTTAGCCTACCTTTGAATTCACATAAAAATAGCGACAAGAACTAAAATCGTGCTTTAGCCTGAGGCCGGAAGGTTCCAATAACAAGGAAAGATCACTTGCAACCCCCTTCTGAAGGTCAAAGGATAAGAAGGGGTCCTTCTGGACGTGACAGATTAGTAAGAGAGGAAGATATAATTAGGTACAATGTTTGATCTTAGAGTGTCAGTCCCATCTTCAGTCAACATTATCTCCGATCAGACATGAAGTAACCACCAAGACTTCCTTTCCCAATTAATCACCAATAGTCACCACATGAACACATACCATTCCTGATATGATGAAACCGATTTGAATCTCTAACAATAATTTCTCTCCCAGCTGCCACTGAAATGTATTTAATTGCATTGTGGCAATCTCCACATACACGCAAATTCTTAAATATCCTAATGGGTCCAGGGGAGCTTGAACTTATCAGGCCAAAGGCCACAGCAATTTTCTCGCTGTGTTGGAACAAATATTGTTCCTTTTGCTCTTCTTCAACCTCGTAAAGAACAAAATTTGTGTCTGGTACATAGCCCAATTCCTTAATTTCAGTGGCTAACTGATCTAATTTACCGAAAATTTCTTGGGCCCTGCAATGAGAAGTATCACCAACATAAAATTTGTGCACAACATTATCTATCTCCATCCAGCTGCATCCGGCTTCCTTAACCATCTTCTTCTCTTTCATGCTTTTTCTAATCTGAGTCACCTCTTTCCACCGTCCTGTGGAAGCATACAAGTTTGAGAGTAAAACATAAGCAGCTGGATCATGTGGTTCTAATTCCAGTATTTGTTTTGCTGCCACTTCTCCAATCTCCATATTTTTATGAATTCGGCAAGCCCCAAGCAGAGTTCGCCATACCAAGGTATTGGCCTTCGATGGCATTGACAATACAAAATCCAGAGCATCCTTAATATAGCCAAAACGCCCAAGAAGGTCAACCATACAGGCGTAATGTTCCATCCTGGGAACTATCCCATGATCATTGTACATAGAATAGAAGTGATTCCACCCCTCCTCAACTAGACCCACATGACTGCAAGCTGATAGAACTGCTATATACGTGATCTCATTCGGTTTAACTCCACAAGTTGTCATTTGATGAAACAAGTCAAGAGCTTCTCTAGCACAGCCATGCTTAGCAAGACCTGTGATCATTGAAGTCCAGGAGACTACATTCCGATCATTCATCCTGTTGAATACTAGGACAGCGTTTTCTATGGATCCACATTTGGAATACATGGAGATGAGGGCATTATTGACACCTCGATCTGAGCTACAGCCAGCTTTCAGTAGCCCAGCGTGAAGCTGCTGACCCTTACCCATTGCACCAATACTTGCTGCGCCACTTAAAAGGCTGGCAAATGTGAAAGCACTTACCCCCATCCCAGTGTCCTCAATCTGATGGAAGAATTCAAAAGCTTCTTCTGGGTCTAAATTCTTCGCAAGGCCATCTACCATGACATTATAAGAAATCAAATTTTTCTCCAGAAGGAGATCAAAAGCTCTCCGCGCCTCTTCCATTCTACCAGACCTTGCACACATGTTAATGAAAGAATTGCCCACACAATTAACTGATGCAAAACCTGATTTGATAACCTGTCCATAAATCTGTTCACCCAAGCTGACATCAGACAGGCTAGCCAAAGCCTTCAGAACACATGAAAACGTGAATTGGTTTGGTTGTATGCTTCCTGCATTCATATCAACAAAAAGCTTAATGGCCTCCCATTCATGGCCATGTTGTACATACCCAGTGATTATAGCAGTCCAAGACATAACATTGTGATCAGGCATGTGCTCAAAAACTTTCCTAGAATTGTCCATTGAATCTTCACATTTCGCATACATATCTACCAAGCTGCACCCAACGCAAACATCACTATTCAACCCAAATTTAATTGTCATGCAATGTAACTGACTACCAACATGTTTAGATTCTAACTGCGCACCCGCTGAAATAACACTGCTGAGGGTGAACCGATCCGGCGTAAACCCCATTGATTTCATATCCACAAACAAATTTACCGCCTCTTCCGCAAACCCACACTGAGAATACCGGGTCATCATCAATGTCCAAGTGACGGTATTTCTCTCAGGCATTTGGTCAAACACCTTTTCCATGGAAACCAAATCCTGGGTCTTTGCAAACATATCAATCAGGGCACAGCCAACACACACATCAGACCCGAAATACCCCGTTTTAATGGCAGAACCAAAGATCACTCTCCCAACCCAAGCGTATTCCGCGTCAGAACAAGCCTGAATGACACTGGAATAGCAGAATTGGTTAGGCCACTCCCCCGCCTCGAGCATTTCGTAAAACGCCAAAATGGCTTCCAAATTCTTCCCATTTTTCACATAACCGGAGACCATGGCGCTCCACGAGACCAGACTCCTCTCGCTCCCCATCCCGCCGAAGATCTCCTCCGCCTTCTCCAGGTCCCCGGCGTTAAAATACATGGTGACAAGCGAATTCAAGACGATGGTGTCCGGGACGAGGCCGGAGGCGAGGAGGCGGGAGTGGAGGAGGCGGCCGAGGCGGAAGTTGCGGGAGCGGATGCAGGACTTGAGGAGGACGGAGAAGGCGACGAGGTCCGGGGGGAGACCATGCCGGGACATGAGGTCGAGGGTGGAGAAAGCGCGGTCGAGGCGGCCGGACTCGGCGTGGCGGATGAGGCGGTGCTTGAGGGGCTCCAAGTTGGGGTGCTTGGGGAGGGCTTGGGCATGGCGGGAAGGGGCCGGGGATTTGAACGGGGCCGGGGTGAATTTGGCTGGAAGGGGGAGGGAGGAGGTCATGGCGGCCGAGCCCAGCCAGAGCAGATGAGGAGCGTGTGAGACGAGACGATCCAGAAGCACGGCCTGGTACAGCCCCACCGCAGGAAGCACCGGGCCCTGCGTCCCAGCCAGGGGCCCCACTTACCCAAAAAATTGTCAAAAAGACTGAAAAACCCCTATTTTATCATTAAAATTAAAAAATAGATCATATTTTAGTCTTATATTAATAGTTATATTTTAAAAATTATTTTTTAAATTTTATATTAATAATTTTATTTGACATAAAAGTTTATTCATATTAATATAGCTTCATTTTGTTCAATTTAAGTCATTAAATACTTAAAAAAATATTATAATTCATAAACTTATTTTTCTTCCAAAATTATCATTTTTCCCAAAAAAAATATTAATTAAGGCTGGAGAAAATATAAAAAAAGAAAAAATAAGTTTATGATTGAAATCGTGTGCCTCAAATCGCCCCGATGCACATGATACAATTTTCCTACTGTAAAACTATATTATATAATTAAATACTCTTTTAATAACTTTTTAGTTTTTATTAATTATAAATTATATTTTAATTATAATTAAACAAATAAATTATTAAGCTTTTATGGGATTTAATCTAAATAATGTGTTTTAGTGTGTGAGCCATCCAAGTAAAATGAAAGTAAGTCCTAAATAATAACTTTATTTAATTTTTTTAAATTAATTTTAATTTATTTTAATAAATTAATTAGAATTATTAATATAGGACAAAGGAATATAAACAAGAAGAACAACAGAGTTACCTGTCGTATTTTACAATTCCTGCCATCGCGACAACAATATTGGAGGATATAGATAGTTGTTTTGGTAATCGTCAATGACCAATCTGGATTAATTGTTTTCCTCTTATAGGAAACAATAATTCATTAATCACAAATAGAAAGATCATCATTCATTAATTTAGATTAATTCTTTTCTACAGTGTAATTAACTGATCCAGTGATTAGTGGCTTGTAAGTTAAGTGCACATTACCCACAACCGTTGTGTTAATTGCTATGACAGAATGAGTAGAACCCACCTTCATCCACCCTTGTTTTGTGGAACCCTTCATCCAAAACGGCTCTAATCCATGTTTGAATCGTTCAACACTCCAAACTGCCCAGCCTTTTCTGGCCCAACTGGTCCTTTTAGCCCTCACAAAATAAAATTAAAAACAAAACAAATTTAATCTTTTACTTACAAAGCCAACCCGGGTCTTCAAAGTAAGAGATCCGTTAGTAGCATGTCAGAAGCTAGGCATTGGGAGCCATCGGATTTTAATCTGACTGCGCACATTACTTGGGGGCAGTGTGGGTTTGATTTACTCACTCCTCCGCCTCCCTCCATTCATATGCTCAATCCAACGGCTCACAATGTCTAGACTCACAATGAGGCCGGGCTAAATATAATCACACATAAACTTGTTACAACTGGAGTTTAATTGGCATAATTCAATATATCTAGTGGAACCACTCTATTGCCTACGTGGTAGATAGGTCCATTTAGAACATGACACATCTAATTAGTGGACCCTCGTAAGCAAGCAAACCAACAAGTTCATAACAACAGTTGACGATAATGTCGATACTAAAATTTTTAGATTTTCAGCAAATAACCCTTAATTTTGGCAGACAAAATCCCGTTAACAATCTCCCTTAAATCTAACTGAGCCAATAAAATTCCGGAACCACCAGCCTTGACCCGATCTAATTAGAAAACCTAACTATAATATCATCTAAAAAACACCCACACCCAATAATCTTTTTCATCAATATCACAGTTGCCTCTCCCATCTTGGATCATCAACCTCACCTAATAGGTACGTGGGTAAATAAATTTTGTTACTAAAAAACTAAAATTTGTTCTTGTTGTGGTGCAGAACATAGCTTTATTTTGGCCTAACGCCACCTTGTGAATTAATAATTTTTCTGAATTGGTATATTAGTCTAATTACTCAATATTAATTCTAAATTATTAATTAACTTGCACCAATTATATGATAATTTTAATTGTATTTCATTTCCTCGGTAGCAAAGTTATTACAAAAGGAATATAAATATCTTATCATATTATTTATTATGATGTCGTTCTCATAATAAACTTTCAAGTCTATTTTAATAAATATTTTTTTTCACTATTCTACCATTCATTTGGCATTATGATTTTTCGCATTTTAGTCATCATATTTTTTTTAAAAAAATATGTAAATATTTTAGTATTTTTCTTTCTTTATTCAAAAAATGGACTCTTTTGTAGCGTATTAAGAGGTAGAAGAAGAGGGGAATGAGCTTAAGATTGAGATGAAAGTGAATATTGAACAAGAAGCTCATGACCTTTACAACAATTATGCCATAAGCAAAGGGTTTTAATATTCCAAAAAGTGTATATAACAAAATTTTATATTTTGAAATTAATTCCGCACAAATTTCGTGCGGAGGATAAACCCCGTTAGCGGCTGGTTAACGGAGGGCCACATGCAACTGGTGTGGTTCTGAGTCCGAACCGGTCATAAGAAGACCCGACCGGTTCAGCTTCCAGTACAGTTCACCAAGGCCGGACGTGCAACAGTTAAAATCCCACGTTTCCCCCGCATCACTCCAGTAAGCAGAAAACCGTTAATTTGCTGCGAATTCAAATTTCGTAGAGAAGAACATAATCTGAGTCTGCTGATTCTGAGTGACATCAGATTTTCAGGTGGTTTGGTTCCCTCAATCTGCTGAAGCCGTTTTGCACAGAAGAGGAAGAGCTGTCATAGATGCATAGTAATGCTGGAGTTTCTCTTCGGCTGGCGCAAGGCGTCCAAATGGTAATTGATCACCAAGAAGGATTTGGCTGAAGGATTTATGGCTTCCTGACTTCTGGGTTTTGGTCTGTGATGCAGCAAGGACATGCTGAGGGGTGTCCGGCGCCGGCTGAAGCCTCTGAGGAGCAGGAGGGATTCTGTTGTGAGGCAACAGAGGGTGGTCATAGCTCAGCTCCTCGCCAATGGCTCTCCCACGGCCAATATTCTTTCCAGAGTTCTCTCTCTCTCTCTCTCTCATGATTCATGCTGTTCTTTTAACTTGTTTGGAAGAGTGATTTAGATGATTTAGCTGCAAAATATAAGGGATTTGCTCGCCACGTTACCTTTCTATTCATTGGGTCTTTCTTGGTTTTTAGTAGTATGGTTATCTGATCAAATTGCACCAACTTGAGGGCTTATATATGAAGTTTTCTATGTTGCAGGTGGAGCAACTTTACCAGGATCAGAGCATGCTAGCTGCATATGATCTCTTAGACCACCTCTGTGGACTCACCATCATGAGCCTTCCCTACATCCGCAAGCATAAGCATATTGTGTACGCCTACTCGCTTTCTAAATGCTTTCTCCTATCACTAACAACAGATGCATGATGGACAGCTTCCATAATATCTTAACTGTGCACCATCGACAAGCAAGCCAATCAACAGTTTCAAGGGGGAAACAATAATGAAAATGATTGAAGCTGTTCAATTTTGGCAGGCACTTGCTTTTTTTGCTAAGAAATGTGTTTATAAATCACAGTCGTATCACTGTAAATATCTGACTATAAAAAATGGATGCCTAAACAACCTTAATTGTAACTAGTAATGTTAATATTCAATTATGAATAACCGAAAGCCTAATCATTAGATTGATCTTCCTTATTGACGCACAAAACAATCGTGTTCTGCATGTGCCATGGATTTGTTTGCTATTAAAATCTGCAGAAACATGTAGCAACCTTCTTGTTTCAGGGACTGCCCACATGAAATTATCGAAGCGATCTCCACTCTCATGTACATGGCTGCAAGGCTGGCAAACCTGCCGGAGCTACAGGTACTGCGGAAGCTGTTCAGAGAGCGATACGGCCGAGACTTTGAGGCTTCAGCCATCGAACTCTACCCTGGGAATCATGTCAACCGGCAGGTGAACCTATTTTCGAGTTAGAACTGATTCTGGGTAATGAAGTTACAGCGGATTCACGGTGTCAACACACCTGACCTTCAGCTGCTTCTCATGCATACATTTCCTTTTCTCCGAATGCAGATGCTGGAGAAGCTGTCTGTTGTATCAATTTCATACTATGACATATTTAGCTTGATTCGAGATATATCTCGGGAATTCAATCTGCCCCAGGTTCGTGCCAATGTCAACCTGAGTGAACTAAAATCAACATTTCAACAGAAGAAAAAAAACCATTTCTTTTCACATGATGTAAACAAATACAGGTACTTGATGCATGTGCTAAAAGTGGTTACCGCAAGTGGGACAGTGAAATTTTAGAGGGTGATGTTCAGAGTATCTATAACGCCATGAGTAGAGATCAATTGCAGATATTTGATCCTGAGAATATTTCACATGTAAGTGAGAAAAAGCAGATGAGAATTTGCGACGCCATAGTCTGGGATGAATCCCATGTTTCACCAAGTTCCAGGAGACCAGGGAAAAACCCAAGCAGCTCACGAGGAAGCTCTGAGGTCACCAGCGATTCCGCTAGTGTGAACATGATGGCAAGCAGTGCGCAAGGTATATCCCATACCATTACAGCTACAGATTACTTCAATTAACAGCGTGGCTATTGAAGAGACTAACTGAGACTTCTGCATATGACGCAGGACAACGTCAGAACTTGAGAAAGGACAGAGAAGATGAGGATACGAATTGGATTACAATTGAAGTTTCAGGTTCACAGAGGCATGAAAAGTTCAACAAACTGTTTCGTGAGGGAAGATCAATATCAAGCAATGCGCATTCCAGCAAGAGGCGGAAGTCGTCGGAACCAAACCCAAAAGAGAGATCAATCATTGCACGGGCTCAAGATGCCAAATCAAGAAGCACGCAAAGAGGTTCTCGACACAGTTCAATCGCCTCGTGCACAAAGGACGTGGAGCCCATGTATGACGATGCATCCACTTACTGTTCTTATTACCAGTCACCTCTGCACAAAATGAAGGTCTACGATAGATCCAAATCCGCAAGATACGAGCGCGAAAATCTAGCAAACGATGTACTCTGTGACAAAAAGAATTCATATGCATCTGGAAGTAGGAGTTGCTCAATCAGCAGCCATGCGATGAAATCAAACCATCAATGCAAATACAACATGAGATCATCTAATGACGAGAATGTCAGTCCTGACTGTTGCTTGGATCATCCCTGTTATTTCCTGGCCAGTGAAAATGATGAAATAAGCGACAGGATTTCAAGCAATATGAGAAAAGAGGAGATGGTAAGGGTCAGTTCTCTCCGGGATCCAAGTCTTAATTTAGATTCAGAGGGGACTCCTGAGAGCCAAAGACTAAGACAGCATAATGATGCATCAAGTGAACCACAAGAAAGAGAAGTGGAAAGACAGACGCACAAAGACAACAGTGACGACCAACCACAAAAACTGCCCCCTTATGTACGGACCATGTCAATGCCAGTCGAGAGGGCTTCCAGCACAATGACTCTGCGTTCTGCTTCCTTCCGCCATGTCCATCCCAAGCTACCAGACTATGATGATTTGACCGCAAAATTTACAGCTCTGAAAAGAGAACATAGCAGGAAGACAACTGTTCTAGCAGCCAGTCCTCTATAGGGTTTACAACACATTCATCGGCATTATTTACTTAGAATTTATTATAATGTCCCACAGAACTTGGAAATTTCCTTTTCCTCCTAATGTAACAGTGAATTATGACATTATGATTATAAACTCGATTATTTTATTCAAAAATGTTGGAGATACAAGATGCAACCAGTGATTTTTTTAAAATTTTGTAATCAAATTTGATGCAAGCAAACTGCTATCTCAGTATTACATAGGTGGAGAATCTGTCAATAACAGCGAACGCAGTAAATGATTAATGCTATATTGCTTTGACTGCAAGCTCGGCCTGACAACGTTCTACAGTGGATGGCTCATAGGAGGAATAACATACCATAACCAAGGAATCATTCAGAGAGGAAACGGAATTTAATTCTGAAAATGACCATTGAAAATAGTACATCATATCTACAAATTCCAACTCATTTGCATGGAACCTTATTTAACAAACTCCGATCCTACATAAGAAAAAATTACTCATCCTGAAAAAAACATGGAACGCTTGCTCGCACATCCTCATTTCCAGATTGCAGCTCAACATCTGCTACAAAAAAAGTAGCAGGGCTTAAGTCAGTCAGATTCTGCAATAATAATGCGAGTAGTAATAAAAAGTACACATTATTCTAGATGCCTTTCAAATGTGGTTTTAGGTTCAATTATAAGGCCAATGACCATAAGGCCATATGTTGGGCAATTGCACCAGCAATGTCCAGTACTGCTTCAACCTTCAATAATGAAAAAAGAGACACAAGTGCATCTTCGTTTAATTTAAAAAGCTTTAAAGCACTACATTTCACAGATTATTAGCTATTAATATGCAGAAAAATTCACAAGCTTAGTTAAAATAAGCAAATACTATAAGCAACTTGAATTAGTACATGAATAGAATGAAAAAATCAATGTACAAATTCATCATTATCATAGCACAAAAAGGATATCAAAGATACAATGACAAACAATGCAGCAGCAAAAAATAATAAAATGACCAATATGGCACACGTCCATTCTACCTTAATATATATGACAAGTAGACATAATGTAGTTGGCTTATCAGAAAATGCCAATTTAACCTACAGTCTCCCTGTGTTCCTCTATTTTCATGAAGAAGAATAATATATTCTACATTAACATACATTCCCCATTCATCTTTTGTGCCACAATATTCCTTAACATGGTGCCCATTACAAACCATTTTGCCTTACTAAGAAGCTGTTACTAAAACTACATATAACCTTTATAAGAATTACATCACCACCAGGATAAGCGAGAAGTTTGAACTCAATAACTTCTTACATTAGCAGGACTACTCTGTGGTGAATCAAAACACTAGTTCACAATGAACTAGACATGAATCATTGCTGAAGTAAACCCTTGGGGGTTTACCAGAAGATAATAGGGAAAAAAGTTGGCTAAAGGGAGTAAAGGAGCCCCTACTGGTTCTGCTGAACCGGTCTGGGCGAGAGAAAGGGGAGAGGGAGGAATGGCAGAGAAGAAGAGAGAGTAAGCTTTATGATTAATTCTCAATTAGGAGGTGCTAGCCTCTTACATACCTCGCCACTTGCCACATATATGGCCTTAATTTTCCTACAGCAAGGGGCCAGAACTATGGCCTGTGGAGTTCAGCGCTGTCTGTTCAATTTCTCCTCCTGGATCCACGCATGACAGATGATATCATGCAAGGTAGGGCAGTCAAAGTGGCAGATTTCGTCAGCTATCTCTGGCTTTAGCCCGCGTCGGAACGTCCCCACCAAAGCCTCTTGTGTCCAATGAGGGAGGCAAGTAGCCAACCTCATAAATTCAATTTGATAGGCTCCAACAGTAGTGGTTTGAGAAAGGAGGAAAAGCTAGTTTAAATTCGCAGTCATTTGGACCAAACTGGGCACACAACTCATCTATAAATTTCTGCCATGTGAGGTCGGGTACCTCACGCTCAAAATATAGGAACCACACTAGGGTGTCGCCCTCAAGGTGAAAGGGGACTACCTGCAATTTTTCCACATTCGCCTTAGTGTCCTGATATGCAAAGAATTCTTCTGCCAGATATACCCAATCAATAGGATTATCTTTGCCGGTATACTTGGGAAACAGCATTTGGTCTAGATGCGGTTCCGCCATCCGTATTGGCCTTGTATATTCCTCATAAATCTCAGGATGGTCCTCCCCCACGACGCCTTGTCCTGCTTGTAGAATTGTCCCAAATTAGCCCCAAATGCAAAGTCAGCCGGACCTCGCGTAGGAGGGCTGTTGGCCTAATGGCCGGCCGGCGGGGCCTGTCCAATGAATCCCGCACCCAGTGTGGCTGCTGGCTGCTGGTTGAGATGCCCCGGATACGGAGGGAGGGGCTGCAGAGGTGGCTGAAGCAAGCTGCAGCCTGTGCTGGTGTCTCCTCCTTCCGCAATCGCATGGAATGACCTGCCGGTACAGCTGTTCGTCAGACACGCGAACAAAGCCTGTTGCTCAGCATGCAAAGTACGAAATTCACGGAGAAGGTCCGTGAATATTTGAAGCAGGGTGGGATCTGTCGGGGACGAGTCAAAAACTGCAGGAAAACTGGTTTCAGTGACACCAGCAGACTGGATATGGTTGGTGGCACCCTGGCTAGAGGCGGCAGTGTTCTGAAGGCTGGTGGCAGAGCTTTGGTGATGGGCTGCGGGCACCTTGCCTTGGCAGTGCTTCTCCTTGGTCATCTTGCTCTTAGTTTATACCATGAACTGCTGCCCACCGTCAGGAAGGAATGAACTCTGATACCAATGATGAAAACCCTTGTTGGTTGAAGGGAGTAAAGGACCCCCTACTTGTTCTGCTGAACCAGTATGAGCGCGAGAAAGGGGAGAGGGAGGGAGACGACAGAGAAGAGAAAGTGGAATTAGAGTAAGCTTTCAGATTAATTCTCAATTAAGAGGTTCTAGCCTCTTACATACCTTGCCACTCCGACACATATAGGCCTGGCCTTAATTTTCCTACAGCAACATAATTAAAAGAACGAAACTACTGGAAATAGTCTAACCAAGGACATGGAAACTACTGAAAACTACAAATAATAAATCAAGCTAAGAAAGGAAACTCTTATAACATGGCGATTCATAACAATTGCTAGGACATACCACTGATCAAATTCCAAACCCACCCATAAAATCGATCGAAGGAAAAATGACAGAAAAGATCCAACAAACCAGCCAAAACTCCATATAGTTACCCCGCGTTATTTCCAACTGATATGTTTAATTAGAATTAAGTTCGCATGTTTGACTTTATTATATAGCCTCTCCATTATCCCAAGCATTTGCAATACGCATCAAACTGATTTCAGTGACCAATCTTTCCCCTAGCTTTCCAACCGGGGCATTCAAACGCAACACAAAAGCTTCTCCGTTCGAAAGTTATATGACACAAGCAAAAGCCAAGCGAATTTACATTTTACACTCGTAAAGTAAAATATACGAAATAAAGATGACATTCAAATAACAAAATAAGAAGAGGAACAGCGTAATTACCACTACAACAGCGGCACGGCAGAGACTCAGAAGTCGGAGCAGCGACCGCCCCTCTCCCAGTCTCCGTAACGAGTGGGCTCCGGCCCTCTGGGACCACCGATTTCGCCAGTCTGCTTATTGACGTAAACACCGCCTTCATCCTCTTCTTCCTGCGTGGCATCAACACGGCCGTCTTCCGCGCCCCGGCCGCCTTCCTCAGACAATGAAATCGGAGGAGGGACATCTTCCTGAGCCCGTTTCGGGTCCTCCCGCTGCTGTTCTTCTCCCGAATTGAATAGCCGCAATCCTGAAGCAGAGGCAATTGGAGGATCACAAATGAGCCTCGAACTCCGCCGAGGACGAGCCGATCCTCGAATCGACGGTATCAGGTGGCGGAGATTGGCTGCCATTACAAACCCTTTTCTCGGTCGGTGAGGAAGCAGCGAGAATTGCCGGTAAAAACTGGAGCTTGGTTGGTGCCCGCAGACAAACCTTTTCTCGGTAGACTGTAATATATTTGGAACAAAAGGGTGGAATGGCGGCCTCTCCCGCGGCCCCGCCACCTCTGACATACCTCCCCGGTCGCGGTAGCCTGAACCGGAAACCGAACCGGGTCTATTTTGTGTTTAAAAACCAAATCCAGCCCACCGGTCTGATTAAGAAGGTGGTTTGCCCTAGAGCCGAACTATTTCCTTTACTTATTAAGCCTCCAATTTGATGATTTTATGGGCTTTTTAATACTTAATTTAAGATCAAGTGTAAGACCAATTTGTACTTATTCCATATATGAGAATTCAGTTATCTGAAGATAAAAGCGCTTTGAGTTGGTCTAACTTCAACTAATTCACAGGATTCATGTTCTTTCTTACCGCCTGGCAAAAAATACAGAAAAAAGTTGTTAACAACACACGGAAAAATCATCTCGTCCGCATAATAGATGAGAACACATAAAACTCGTCAGTCTATCTTTGTATCTGTTATATTTGTCACATTTGTTGGTGTGATGTAATTTTTTATTTATCATAAAAAAGTTGAAGAGAAAGGATATGTAGTGAACTAAGGATGAAAAGGGATGATAATATGGCCCTTTTAGGGCTTAGGTTTAAGCCTTGAGTTAGGTAAATATGTGATGGAGAAGATGGAGAATATAAGAAAAGGAGACATAGAAACTGTTGGTGGTGAACTTCTTGTACTTTGTGACTTGATCAATGGTAGGAACACTTCAATCTTTTAAGCTTGTCTCCCTTATACAGTAACTGAAGAGCTTGATTTGTAGAAAAGACTTTGAAATCTGGAAATTATTGTAGGAAATATATTATAACATACTTTGCTTCAAGGCATATTTTTATTTCCCTAAAAATAGTATTTGCCCTCACCAGTCTTGGAATTTAGTATGTGATTAGGAATTCCGCAAACCTATTCTCAAGATATAGTATAACTTACTTTTTTTTATAGCAAGTTACACACTCTTGAAGAAACAAGCCAAATCTTATATTCTCTTCTCCAAGAAAGAGAAACAAGATACTTTGATGAAAACTTGAGAATAAAACCAAAGTTATGTGTTTTCTGAGTGGAAAAACTCTCTTTATAAGACTTTGGGATGAATCCCCTTACAAAGAGACCTTCATTCAAAACCAAAAATAAAACTAAAATCATGTGAAAAAAAATTAGACTAATTGATCACTTGGAAGGACGATCAATCATTCAAACTACTGCAAACTAGTCATGTTGCATTTTAAATTGATCGATTAATCATTTCCTAGATCGATTAATAGGTAAAAGGATGCTAAGTCGTTTTCATATCTCGATTGAAACCAATCTATTGACAAAACAACTGTCAAAACTTTTCTTTGATCCAGTCAATCGCCTCTCAGGCTAATCGATCACTATGATTAGCTTTTAAAATCTTTAACAAAGACCACTTTTGGGTTGAAGCAAAAGTGTTAACCTTTAACTAGATCATCATTCAAAGTTTTCTTAATTCCACTAAATTATAACCATAAAAAATAACCGGTAGAAAAGCCTTAATATGACTAAAATAATTAAAAAGAAACCTACTACCATGGTACTAACACATAAGGGACTCAATTCCACATATAAATCTCAAATCCTAATTGTATTTAATACGCTAAGATATCGATCATCAAATCTATTACTTCTTTTCGGTAAATCTACTACTTAATCAAATAAAAAGTTTAGATAGATGAACCAATCCCATACTAAAATCTTACGTTCAACTCCAAACCCATTTTCCACAAAGAAATGTCAATATCTTCTAAAATCATGTGTGATAGCATTTGTAGGTCTTCGAATGAGCTTTCTAACATATTAAAGGGCATGTCAATTTAATGAGTAAAAACTCGTGGCCTTTTGAATTTGGTAGCATAATCATCCTTTTGGATTTAAACTTTTATTTACATTATTGTTTCCTTTTGGAAATGACTAGCCCTCTAGTGAAAGCCCACAAAATATCACAGTGCCTAATTTCATTTGCCTCTCCTTGTCTTGCATCCATGGAAAGCAGTATTGATACACATGACAATATCGATGATCATGGATACGGGTACGTATCGATGATACGTTTAGTACACACCGAAATAGTTGTACATCCTTTGATATACATATAAAATATTCTAACTAATAATATATCAATATAATACTTTATTTAGAGCATGATAATACACTAGAAGGTCGTGGCAATTGATATAAGTACTCTAAAATTATTTCATTTTAGAACCATACATTTTACTCCATCCGTCCTTTACAAACTATTATTCCCTTCATCTCATATTAAGTGCTCTGAAATTAATTTATTTTAGAACTAAATAAGATATTTAATATGAGTCACATAAATATTATGGAGAAACTCATATGGTAGATGTTTAAATAAATGCATAATGGTGGAGCACTATATTTAAAAAAAAATTATGTAAATTATATAGACCCACCTATATTGATCTCATATAATTTTTTTAAAATATTTTAAATATAATAAAAACAACATCATATTTAAACCTATGAAGAGGTTGAATTTGAATAATATTTTTGTTTTTAAGAAAAAAATTAAAATTTTTATATATTTTTTTAAAAAATATTTTTAAAAATATATATTAAAATATTAGAATATCGATATGTATCAGCCATATCAATACAGTATGGATATCGATACAGTTGATATATATCAAGGATTCGTGTATATACCCTCGTACTATATTGGTATCAACCGATACGAACCTGTATTAATCGATACGGCCTTCCATGCTTGCATCATGGGCGAGTTTGATAATGGAAGTTTATGATATGGCCCTAGAAAAAACAATCTACTACCGCATTTACTATTGAGAAAGTCTCTTATTCTTCCTTTTGGCTTGACAATTAGTAAGATAAATCATGAAGCCTAAAAGTGGCTTAGACTACAATTTAATAGAGGTACCTATCCTATATGACTAATGAAGCAACCAAACATTCACATAGCCATTACTATGGGAGTCATGAAATGCTTAAAATGGAAACTAAGCTAATAAAAATTTTACATAAACTTCAGTTTTTTTTTCCGGTAAAATCATAAACATCATGATTATTGAACCCTTCTTAAGGGTTACAGGACTTAGTAATTACTAAATTCTAAATGATATTAAATTCACCTCCCTGAACTGATTTTTCTCTTTTAGCTATTGGTCTAAATTTTGGTAACTGTGTGGAATTTGGTGTTCCTTTTAAAGACAAAGTGATTACAACCAGTATGCTGCTGCATTCGTCGTCCTAGATCCTGTTGTTAACCTCAACGCTGTTTAGTATTTTTGTATTAATATGAAATCTTTACAAACGAAAGTAAATGTGCATCTTTCTCCTTGTCGGCTCTTCTATCGTTCACTTATTAACAGCAAAAAATGAATTACTGTGACTATTGTCCCTTTGATACAAGCTCGTTACACTCGGTTAGTTGCACTTAGGGGGGGATCCCTTCGGTCTTCATATATTCCTTTCACTTACATTCTCTATCATTTCTTCAACGGGGGATATAGTCGTAAGAGTTTGTAAATCGTGGCTAGTCAAATGAGTTGCTGAGAAATTCTGATTGAAACCACTTCTCCATTGGGACCATTCCTCATCGCTTGGTATTTCAAGTAAAGCCCTGTAACCAAACACAGGAAACAGTTGGCATGCTTGCAGGAAACAGAGGTCACAAACCTTCTTGAATTCAATTGCAGAGATGAGAGTTCTTATCTCACCTTCGTTTTGCTGCAAATTGGTGTTCACCGCAACTGCATGGAGAGCTATTCGGGACTTTGGCTGCCAGTCGTCCGGTTTCCCTCCCCATGACTTGAGGTCCAGAATGTCTACAGAAGATGGCCAGAGTTAAAAGAACTGAAATGTCTCTGCAGAGGACTAAAGGACTCCGTTGAGACAAGAAGAGCATGAAATCCAAGAGATTAATTAATTAGTTGTGGATGGGAAGGAGGCCGGGGTTATAATACCGGAAGCAGAGGAACATCTGATGTATTTGACATCAAAAATGCCAGCAGTGGCTGCGGTGCATTGCTTCTGAACTTTGCGGGATCCAAGTTCTTCGTAGTCCCAGGTCCCGTTCATGTAGTCTTCACGAAGGAAAAGATCGAAATGTCTAGCGTCCAGTGTTTGCATGGTACCTAATTCACCAGAATCGACAAATACGTATAACGGAAACGAACTGGGCGAACAGATTAATGAGAGTGCAAAAAAAAAAAAAGACAGTGCAAATAAAGGTGAAACAGTAGAGGATAGTATCGGATTCAGTGTGTCAATTTGGAATTACCTTCACAGGTGTCGAGATTGCACACAGGGCAGCGAACTAGTTGTAAATCTGAAGAAATGAAGAATCATTTGAGGTTCTGGTCAATTTGTACAGATCCAAGTTCTAGTGGTTTACTCATAATAGTTATTGTTTACTGAAAGATCGATATTGTAGAAAAAATGAGGCAAAGTCTAGATTGATAGACAAAATTCGTGTACCAGCAAGCCAGATCCCGGTTTTGATATCTTTCAAGATGCAGGCCCCGTTTCTCTGCACCATCTCCTCTGTGGTTCTCTCTTGTGGGATTTTTGCCGGCAGTGCCAAGTGTTCAGTCAGGAGTGCAACGGGGGAGTCAAACAAGAATGCGCCAATCCTCATCCAATCTACATGATCAAGGTACGGAATTGAGCAGAAGATTGTCAAAGATCAACAGTCGCATCTGGTATTTTGGTGTATTGGATTAGTATGCCTAAGAATACAGACTTAGCACCACCTGAACTCTTACCAATGTGCTTCTCTGGTTGTCTAAAACAGTACGAATGAGTCCCATCTGCATCATTAAGATAGATACTCCTGTTATTCTAAAATATCCAAAATATCTCAATCTTACGAATACAATTTAAAATAGCTTATGCGTATTCAACCTGTGATGATCGTATTGTCCTTTGGTTAGCTTATAAAATGGCATGAGTAGCTAGTGATCATCGACCAAGCGGGCAACATATTTGACGATGGCAATGTAAATTATGTGCTTCTAGCTAAAAAAATAATATAGGGCATCTTTAGATAGAAAAGAAAATGGCTTCAAGGGATTTCCCACCGAGGATGGTTAAGTTTCAAATGCCCTTTTAATTTAATTTCATATATTAACAATAAAATAACCTAAAATTATAGTAATACCCAAACATGACTTGGATAGGGGTTCTATTAAAACCAATTCTGTAGACGATAATATGGGTTCCAGTCTTCCAAACGCTTAAGGCCTTACGCCTTCAAAGCATGGGCCTGTTAGTTTAGGCCGATAAGATTCTGACTAATTGTTTTACAAGGTTTCAACTTTCAACAGCGTTTAAGTTGTGAACTAAATGGGCTTATAAATACGAAAGCGTCTCTATGCACCCCAATAGTTTCGCTTAAAAATTCTTTTAACTAAAGAGATTTTTTTTGAAGTGCATATAAAGACATTCTATAAATATTTGTCCTAATTTAATTGAGTGTCATCAATTTTCCCGCCACAAATATTTATGTATAAATTGAGTGCATATAAATATTTATTTCGTTTTACTTATAAATTTATGAAGAGGTTTATGGGTTTATTGGGGTATTATAGAGATTATTGGGGTGCATATATATCCATTCTTTAGTTGAAGTCACTTGTGGCGGGAAAATTGATTGCACTTGATTAATTGGTGTAGTAATTCTCATAAGCATCACGTGATTTCGACCCATTGATGAAAGATCATATTTAACTGCAATGATTGTCAATAAACATCCACAATGGTTTGAAATGCATCAACAATTCAATTATTGACAGTTGCCACAGATGAAAGAGAGAATCAAACGTCGTCCAAGCAGGAGTTCGTGTTAAGCTTTTGGGTATACAGTAAGAGGTAGATTACCGAAGGCAGAGGCGTAGAGCTTCGCCCATTTGAAGTCCACGTGCTGGGGATCAGGAACATGGAGATCGCGCAAGCAGGCGTACTTCCAGACACTGTCTTCCGTCATCAACTTGTGGAACCACCGGCTCGTCACCCCCAGCTTTACCATCGACTTCCCGTCCAGGAACTTGGAAATCTCCGTCCATATATCCTCTTCGTAGCTTTTCAGACAGGTTGAAATTCAAAGTTTAGATGCTTGGCTTAAAGGTATAGAGGAAAGAAACATTAACGAGCCCATGCATGACCGATTATCACAACTTCCCTCTCACCTATATCATATTGGCCCAGACGTGAAAATGTCAAGGTTTGAGCATCGAATACGCACAAAAATCACTATCATCCGTAGATACCAGCTAATGCGACGAACTACTGTTGTGCTAGTATGTCAATTCCAAAGAGTAAACTACTATTTTTCAGAACAACAAGAGAATGAGGAAGAGAGTGATGGGACAGAAGAAGACATTCCGAAGTTCTGATTTTCACTTTCCAGACGTCCTCCATACAAACAAAACAGCTCTTGCATTAGCGTTTCGATAATTGAGTTTGGAATTTCAGAACCAACTAGTTCAACTTCCAGATTCAGCATATGATCTAGTCACCGTTTACCCATCGAATCTAGTTCATCGTAGTTTATCTACGCCGTTCTTTCAATTACTGAAGAGAAGCATGCAATCTTATATTCGACAAATATTTTAGAATTAAGATTCTGCAATCATTGCAACTACGGACAGACGCTTGAAAACGAATCAGAGCGGGGAAGGTACGTGACGATTTGAAAAAAGTGGAGTCTCGATGCCTGACCGAAATGTTGAAATTGATCCAAAACACAAGTCGGTTCGGATGCCCGATTGAAGCCGTGAACAATGTCGACAAAAATGGAACGAACGATTTCAACAATTTGCAGTTCTTTCCCTGTCAGAATTGAGAAATTCGGCAGTTCGAGTTCGTTTAAATCAGAGATCCGAAGACGAAAATCAAAGCGATTCGAAACGAGCTCAGCATTTGCAGAGAATAATTAGTCTCGAAAGAAATGAACGTAGATACGTGAACTTTCTAACAACGAGTGAATTTTACAATCGGATAGGCGAAAAAATATTCAAACAAGACCACAAACCAGCAAGCTACTCTCTAGTAACACCGCAAATTCAAATCCGAATTTAACGAACAAAAAAAAATCATAAAAGAAACTCAACGAACTGATAAAATCAGTTCGATCTAGCTGGGAAATACTAAAACAAGACCAGAAAATCCAAAACCGAATTCGTAGAAGAAATTCAAACGAACTCAGAGCAGCTTCTTCCCATTCGTTTGCTGGAAAAAAACGTACAAAATCAAAGATACAGCGACGCCAAAATACAATTCAACTTCGTAAAGCACGAGCACGCTCTGCGAACGGCATAACCTACCAAACAAAAACAACAACAAATTCTCCGAGATTCAAAATTCGAAACTCAAATTCAACCGGAATTAGAAGCAACTCCGACGCTTCCTGCTCAAACTGCGAGATCAACACGACAGAGAGAACCGACTCCATAGCAGCCAAAAACTCCGGATCGAAATTTTGAAATTCCAGCTGCGCGATGGTCGGGAAGAGGGGGGGGGGGGATTTACCAGGTGAAAGAGAAGTGAGGAGAGAGAAATGCGGATCGAGGCGAAGTGCAGGACGACATGCAGCGAGTTCTTCGCATCCGCTTCGCCATCGCTTGCCTTGCCGTCTGTTGTCCGCCTTCGTGCTCCACTCCGGCCAGTTCCGATGTGCTCGCGGCAGCTGGGAGTTTGGAGGCAGGAGACGTGGGAGGGCCGCTTTTATAGGCGCGGGAGGGCCTCCGTTCGATTTGAAATTGTTCGTTTTCTATTTCATTTTAATAAACTTTTCTTTTTCATAAAGAAAAAAACAAAATTATTTTATTTTTTAAAATATTAACTTATTTAGAAAAACTAAATAAAGCTATTAACAAAACACATAGGGAGTATTCTATAAGTCTTATATTAATAACTACATTTGGAAAAATAATAATTTTATTAAATGATAAAACCTACGTCTAAAGAAAGGAAAAATAAGCTTATGTTAATTTTTTCCCCGAATTCGAGCCATTAATTTAGGATGCTAGAAGGACTTTTTTGGGTCTATGTAAGGGTTTAAGTAAGGGAGTTTTCATATTCCCCTTTAAGTGTAAGGAACACATATGAGTGCCCTGTCAATCTAATGGATGATGGGCTCCTTATATGTTCTTTATGCTAGGATCATTGTCAAAGTGGAGCATTAAAAATACTTCTCTAAGCGAAGATGACCATGTGTTATTTGAAATAAAATTATTTTCATGATCAGCTTCATGACAAGATTACTTTACATATGGCTCCTATCATGGTCATTAAGGCAAACATAATATCTATATATTTATGTTACCTAATATGGTATATAGAGGTTGTTTTCATGGTTTTCTACCTTTATAAGATCTCTATCTCAAAGCCTTTGCTTAGACTTCAGTGCCAGATATTTATGCGAGATTGTGATGGTATGGCGAGATCACAATGATTACGATGAAATGGGCAACATAAGAGATATTAATATATCATTATATTTTTTATTTAATCAATTTTTTAACTTACTTCATTAGGTTTAATAATCTCTAGATCTTATATCTCAGGTTTCCTGGATGAACAATAATTGTGTTCACTCTCATTCTACATCATCATTAGATATCATATATTCTATATAATTTATTTTAAATAATAAAATTATAATTATTTAATATTAATTTATGTATTTGTAAATAATAATATATAGTCCCTATGTCCTAAAATCGTGTTCCATTTACTTTTTCTAAATAAACCAATTTAAAAAAATAAATAAGACACTTATTTTAAGACGGATGGAGTACTTAGATTGACAAATATATATGTTAACAAACTTCTTTTAATGATCTAGATGATAGAGAATGTTTTACATGACATCTTCAAGATCTCTCCAAGATCTTATCTCTTTGGGTCATCAAAATGAGACCAATATCTACACAACAAACCATGACTATGTTCGCCTCTACGTACTATATTAGGAGCTTTGTGTAACATAGCCACAAGTGCTCATCATGACATGTCTTGTTTGAAATGACAATGCAACTCCAACGAAAAATGACATTTTTTAAGAAACAAAAAAAAATGCATGGCTGTTGGAATTGACTTAAATGTAATAAATGTGACAAAAGGTTTGCAAACTAAGCATAAGCTTATAAGGATCAGAAGTAGGGGTGTTAGTGAGCCAAGTTGACTTAAACTCGAATTGTTCAAGCTTGACTTGAAGCTCGAGCAAGCTCAAATCTCGTAGCTCAAGCTCAGCTCGAACTACAAATCTAAAGATTGAACTTCAACACGTGAATCATAAGCCAAACCTCAAATACAAAATTTTGTTGCTTGGACAGATGACTATAGTCACTAGGAAAGGAGACAAATATGACTAATGAGTTTTAGTTATAGATCCTCCAAAAAGACAACATTATCTTATTCTTCTCTTTGCACACATATAATCATTCAAAAAGATACAAAAAATAAAAGCCCACAAAGGCAATTAGTTGGTATTACCATCTATTTCATCGTATAGTCCTCTCTTTACATCTATATAATTCAATACAAAAGATACAAAAAACAAAAACCCAAATAAAAAAATTTATTTTCGGCCGTTGGTATGCCTAAAAATAAATTCAAAGTACATGCACAAAGAAAAATATTTTGTAAATTAATCGTGTCATTTTCTTTACAAATCTTGTTTTTATGTTAGGAGTTAGGACATTAGGTCATATCCTCCCACATCCCCATGAGTCCTTGTTCCCCTTTTATATCACCTTTGTTTATTCCCCCCAAAAGGGGGAGAAGTAGCTAACAAATATCATATACTATGCAAACATGATACATGTGTATGTATGTTATAAATGCATGTGTATGTATATATATATATATATATATATATATATATATATATATATATATATATATATATATATATATATATATATATATATATATATATATATATATATATATATTATTTAGTTTATACATTAATTTTATAATTACATTTAAGTTCAAGCCAAGCTCAAGCCCATTACAAGTCAAGTTCGAGCTTACTTCGAGCCAAGCCAAGCCTACTCAAGCATACTTATGTTCAAACTCCATTCGAGTTTGTTCGACTTCAAATCAAGCTCGAGCTTAGCCTTATTCAAATTGAGTTCAATTTGACCCGAGCATGATCATTAATAGACATAATCATAACAATCTTAAATAGTGTGTGCAAAATTTGACATGTTTAGAAAGTATGATCATGTAAAGCCCACACCCACAAGATCTCACAGTTGTGATTCTTCACATGTTTTCTAAAACAAGTTTATTTTCATTTTTGACCATTTTACATAACTAGACTTCATAATATATGTAACATCTAGAATGTGCACATAATATGTATAATGACACAAACTAAACTTATGCACATGTAGGAGGCTACACATGTGGCATCCAATGACCTAACTACCTGTAACGACCCGTTTTTCGGTTACGCTTAACCCGGGAGGGTTAAGGGTAATTCGGTAATTTGAGATTAATATTAAGGGTTTTCATTAAATGAAATACCCATAGCCAGGTAGAGCTTGGCATTACGAGCATAACGATTCGAAGAACGCGTGAAACAGAGGTCGGGACCGGAAATTACGATATTTGAGAAACGTGCTTTATAGGCGGGACCCACTTGGAAATAGTGTGGTTTGCTACTTTAAGTGGGTTGGTATCAAAGGACTCGTCGATACGAGTCCAACGGTACCTAGAACGCGCAAATCCGATTCCGGGGTAGAAAGATGCGCGCGTTTGTAATTTTAAGTATAAAAATAAAAAAGAAAAATGGAAAATAGGTTAGCCGGCGCGCGCCGCAGCGCGAGCCAGCGCGGCGCGGTGCGGCGCGCGCCCGCGTTACCGCGGGCGCCGCGGTTTCGCGCGGGCCGCGGTTCCGCGCGCGAACGCGACCTGCGTAACGCGCGGGCGCGAGCCGAGCGCGGTTTCGGCGGGCGCCGCCGCCAAAACAGCGGCGCCGCCGGATTTGGCGGCGCGGCGCCGCGGTTTCGGCGGCTCAGGGGTCTATATATACCCCATTTCGTTCCTTCTCTGACCAGAACTTCTCTACCCCCGTTTCTGACCGTTCTGAGGCCGATTAAGGCCGTTCAAGACCCATTTCCTACTAAATCGAGTGTGCTCTACGCAATGGAGCTGCCCATTCTTCGAGTTGGAGACCGTATGATGAAGAAACGTCCCAAGACAAGAGGAGGTCATGTCCGTTATCTTAATGCACCGATGAACTTCATTTTCTCTGTTTCTGGCCATCCCAACTCCGATTTAGTCGGTCCAAGAGGCGTTCTTGACTAAATCGAGTATGTTCTACGTGGTGGAGGGTTCCGTTTTCTGAGTTGGCAATCGTATGAAGAGGAAACGCCCCAAGACAAAGAAAGGTTCTACCCGTACCGACAAACTTTGTTTTCTCTGTTTATGGCCATCCCAACTCCGATTTAGTCAGTCCAAGAGGTGTTCTTGACTAAATCAAGTATGTTCTACGCGATGGAGAGGTTCGTTCTTTGATTCGGCAACCGTATAAGGAGGAAATGCCCCGAGACAAGGAGAGGCTCCACCCGTCATCCTCGAGCAACGAACAAGAAATATGGGCCCGGAGCAAGACGGGATTTTGTCCGAAGTTGCCAAGCTACATCAAGAGAAGTAATCTAGACTAGGGGAGGTTCTGTCCGCCACTCACGGGCACAGGAAACGAGAAGAGTCTCCGACAAGGAGAACATTTATACGTAGTCTTTCTGTACAAGACGAGGAACGTATGAAGGCTAGAGGAAGCTCCGTCTAATATCTTTGGATCTGAAGGGAAGGATGTTCGTGTGAGCAACTCCGTGTACCTCTACTATACGAGGCATAAGGGCAGTAAGCAACTCTGTATCCCGCTACTATACCTATATGCTATATATCTATATGTCATGCTAGGTGCCTATATGTCATGCTATGTGCCTATATACTATGCTATGTGCCTATATACTATGCCATGTACCTATATGCCATGCTAGGTGCCTATATGCCATGCTATGTGCCTATATACTATGCTATGTGCCTATATACCATGCTATGTGCCTATATACTATGCTATGTACCTATATGCCATGCTATGTGCCTATATGCCATGCTATGTGCCTATATACTATGCTATATGCCTATATGCCATGCTATGTGCCTATATACTATGCTATGTGCCTATATGTCATGCTATGTGCCTATATACTATGCTATGTACCTATATGCCATGCTATGTGCCTATATATCATGCTATGTGCCTATATGCCATGCTATGTGCCTATATACTATACTATGTGCCTAGATGCCATGATGTATACTTATATGACGTGCGTGGTCTCGCTCTAGGGTAGAGCGAGACGTGTAATTTGTGTTCTCGGTCTTGGCTCAGTGATAGAGCGAGATACGTGTATGAGATTTCGATCCCGCTCTATGGTAGAGCGAGATGTACGATTCCGTTAATTTATTAACTTCCGTTTGACTCCGATATATGATGAGTGTTTGTATACTCCGATTAAATATTTGGAGATATGTATTTTATACGTATGATTTTGTGATGTTTGTAGTATGTAGTAGCCATTAGGCAGAACTATGTTCGGATCCGATCGTATTGGGATAATATCCAATACGTACGTAAGCAACCAACGGCAAGGCAACGTTGGCCCGATCCAAATTATTATAATAATATATTTTATTTTGTTTTACACGCGACGAACTATGAAGCTTCGTCGTGTGTACAACCTAAGTCTACGTACGAGGAAGCCTTAAAGCTCCGTAGTGCGTAGACGAACGTTGTACCTCTCGCACTCAGACGATGATTCCTGGCTCAAGGAAAGAGAAAATTTCCTATTAGCAATTTTGTGGGCCCGGCTCGGGTCGGGTCGTTACACTACCCCTACTTCATTTTTCTTCCTCTCCACCTCTAGTAACCTACCTAACTGGTGACTGCCTACCTTCTCTTCATCCTAACCTCATTTCGTCTCCAACTTTGTTCTTGCCATTGTCGCCGCCTCCCTACCGCTACTTCCATCTCCAATGCCATTTCCTTTCATTCTTCTTCTTCTTCTTCTCCTCTTTTTTGGATTTGGTGGGACTAAATGCAATCCGGACATGTCCATTGCAAGTCACAACCCTCTTCCCAAGGGAGCCATATTTTTCTTGACCATAATCTCTATTAATTCTAATGTTATTACAACTCCACTAATGACATTTTTTTATTATGGGAGCTATATAATTTTTTTATTTTCTTTCTTTACAAGCTTCAAACTTGAAAATTGAACCCATAAACATTTTCAAGTACTTAATATCAATAATGAGTTTTATTCTTACTCTATTTGGAGCTTTTTCCGGTACTCAAAAACTTAAAATTTTCATTAATGACAACTTGTGCCTTTCACAATTGGCAATTTTTAGCTGGGATATCTACTTTAGTAAAATGCAATAATACAACATTTTATGAGATGGTATCTCTCTCAATTTGTGCACTTAAGCTTATAAAAAAAATGAGAGAGAACCATGATAGTATTTTACTCTCTCAAAGCTCTCTTGTTCTCTATTAATGGCGTCGGAGAAGAAGGATCTAGCCAACAAAACAAATGCATGCAATTGACAATTGGCACGTGGGAATATGCACTCATCCAACTGCCAACTATCAATTGCATATTCTTCTTTGTCATTAGCTGCATCCTTCTTCTCTAGTGTCGATACCAGAGAAAAAGAAAGCCTTTGAAAGGAAAAAACAAGGTTGGCAGTTGGCATATTTAAATATGTTATATTTATCACATTTCTCTTATTTTTTTTAGAAATTTAAGTGCACAAGTTGAGGGAGATATAATTACATAATATGTGTTATTAAGTTTCCAACTGCCAATTGTGAAAGGCATGAGTCACCATAAATGTAAGTTTCAAGTTTTTTGGGTGCTGAAAAAAACTCTAAATCAAGTAAGAATAAAACTCATCATTGATATTAAGTGCTTGACAATGTTTATTGGTTCCATTTTTAAGTTTTGAAACTTGTAAAGAATGAAAATCTGAAATTTATATAGCTCTCATATTAAAAAATGTTATTGATGGAGCTGTAACAATATTGGAATTAATGGAGGTTATGGTCAAGTGAAATAAGGCTCTATTGGACAACAAGTAAGAGAGTTGTGACTTTTGCTATGGCCATGACCAGATTGCATCTGGTCCCACCAAATCCAAAAACAAAGAAGAGGAGGAGGAGAAGGCGGAGACAAAGTCAAAGGGGGAGGTGGAGGCAGCACCTGAGAATTGAGATGGAGGCGGAGGTAGGAGAGGGGGTGGCAGCTAGAAGGCACTAGAGTTGGAGAAAATTAAGATAGAAGAAGTTAGGTCATTTTACACCACATGTGTGAACTCTTACATGTGCATAGATCTAGTTGTATTTTTATACCCACAGTATGGGCATTACGCATGTTATGGAGTCTAGTTCTGTAAAATAGGGGCGCTAGCATTTTCATTCATATAAATGCACAAAACCATCATTGATCTAAATCATGGTTTTACCTAAAAATGATTCAGCTAAGCTGATGTTATTAGTACTCCGATCAAGTGCATTCAAGTACTCTCACCAGCTTATTACACATTAAAACTGCTGCCTAACTATACTTTAACCTCAACTTTAGCAAAATGTCCATCCTTAATTCCCTTACAATGATTTTTTATTAACCAACATGAAACTTTCTCAATCAATGGATTGACACCTCTTCTAAGTGCCCATTTGGGAGGTCATTTATATGAGTCGAAAGTGATTTATTTACATTGAAAATCACTTTTTGAACCAAAAGCCGTTTAAAAGAGTCATTTAATGTTAAAATAACTTTCCTAACAGAAGTCAACTTTTGGGTCAATTCAAACCAAATTGACCCAAAATCTAATTTTTTCATGAACTCTCCTCCGGAGGAAAGTTATTTCTTTTTTGAAAAGATATGGAAAGACAATTTACCTATTAGTCAAAGACGTTTTACCTATTATGTTAGAAGATATTTTTGTCATTTTTATATAAAAATCAAAAGTAAGCTAAAATATGATAAAACCCTAACCAAAAGTCTTATACTTTTGCTTTTTTTTTTGTCAAAAATCAATTCTCTTACAAAGTCATTTTATTTCTACTTCAAATTGTTTGTGAAACGCCCCCTAAGGGTCAAATACAAGAAATCCATGATTCAACTACTGCAGTGAAGTACCAAAATTCCCCAACAATTCTCTTACAAAGTCATTTTATTTCTACTTCAAATTGTTTGTGAAATGCCCCCTAAGGGTCAAATACAAGAAATCCATGATTCAACTACTGCAGCGAAGTACCAAAATTCCCCAACTAACAACGGCAGTTGTCACAGTTTAGATTACTGGAACCGCTCATTGCTGCTTGTCATGTGATCACCACACCCTCTATGGCACAAGCCATGTAGGAAAAATAAGGATAGCATTTAAATCAGAATGCTCTAACATTCAAATTATCAGCTTACAACTGCGGCAGCGGGAAATGAACTGAAAAATAAGAATCACACTTGTCGTTTTAGCACCTCAATCAAAATATAAAAAAAAAATTCTCAAAAGCACCAAAAGCGGAATTTCACCATGTCAGGAGGACTGAATATACAAGACAAGCATTCAGTAACAGTAGCTTGTCTATATCTCAGTGTCACAACAACTAATAAACAGTTCAGAGACCATTCTTCGAGCAAATGGAATGTAGCTTAAACCGTACCTGAAATAGATCATAATTATCAGCACATTAAACGTAAGTCAGGTCTTCTTAGTCAACATACAGGAAGAAAGAAAAAATAAAACCCATTAAAACACTCCATAATGCATTTATATGAATTGAAATTCATCTGTGACACTGGTAAAACTAAGGCCTATACACCAGTCTTATCTTCTTAAGGACAGCATGAGGCTAGCACTAGTTAGCAGTAATAAAAAAAGAGATCTCAAGTCATTGGCATTTTTTCACGTAGCTTATGAGTAGATTACATCAGAACATGACTACGATAATATTTCATGTTTCATGAACCTCCACTTGGGTAAATCTCTTCCAAATTAATTGCTAAAATAACATTCTTCCAGTTTCCAAACATTTATAGTTTGAACTTTCACATGCATAAGATACTTCTAAAAAATTCTTATACACGTAGTAGGTCCTTGGATCTTTGTTCAAGCATGCATTTTTCATGGCAATTCAGAGAGATCTTAAAAATTGCAGAATATGAGATGAATGAAGAATCTGTTCATGTTATAAGGCATCAAGCAGACGGTACAGCCATTAGTGGGAGAATATCATGTTTAAATAACAATATTCAAAGGCCAAGTTGTTATACAGCAGCACAGATGAGAATTACATTGGGCCTGTTTTCCGCAAAAGTGAATCAGTACAAGGCATGCATACAGGCATTCAAGAAACGATAACACTTACCATATAAGGGCACAAATCTCAACTATCATTGCAAGTATTGTCAAGAGCCTATTATGGGCCTGCAAAACAGGAATGAACAAATAAGACTCTGGGATTTGAAAAGACAAAAACAAAACTATATCCACAACAAGGAAACATTGAAGAGAAAAATAAAAAATATATCATTCTACTCAAGACAAACCTAAAAGATGAAAGTTTTTCCCCATGTTGCATCCACTTTGCGGATTGTTTTAGGAAGGCCACATGTTTACCAAACTTTACAGAGACACATACCGCTTATTCAATTTTGAATTGGACCTTTTTGAACTGAAGAACAGATGTCTAATTTCTGGCATGGAGCTAGAGAAGAGCTTGGTACTGTGGATAAGAAGGCCTCATAAATGTGGACGAGCCTAACAATTTAAAGCAGCCAATATGACTCCTTGAAGCAAAATTTAGCACTCACTCAGCTCTGCACCTGCTTATTATATTTCCCTCTTCTCAGCAAACCATGCCCAAGTACGCATTAAACTGGTCCACCACGTTTCTGAACCTTTTTTTTTACATTTTCAATGTTATTTCATCATTTACTTGAATTTTACCTATATACTTGTCATAACTATGTTTATTGTTTATTATACTATGCTCATGTTTATTAGAAAAATAGTTGAACAGGTAGGACCATAACAGACTTGCCTTATGGCCGTTTCCTGCCTAGTTCAGATATTGGCTATTGACTATACAATAGACGTAAGCTTACCCATAAGGCACAAAAAAGGGCAACAATAACACTCCCAATATAAATTACAGTGGCATACACACGGACTGAATCAAACATCATTCGCAATTGTTGTGCTGGCCCAATAAGGAATGCTGTGCTGTCATACAAATTCAAGGCGTTCAGCTTTCAAAAACAGGCAACAATTGACAATGAACTAAGGTAAAAGATTGATTTAAAACTGAATTTTCTTTTTCCAACAACAGAGATGCATTTGACAATGGTAAAGTCTATACATCTAGATCACCGAAATCTGAAAATTCTTACTCTAGCCTCCCTACCTTCCAATGGCCAATAGATTCCCAAATATGAAAATTAGCGCAAACTTGATGGGCTTAGCAAATACAACTAGGGACTGCAAAATGAAGATAAGAAAAAGTTATAGACAGAGAAAACAAAAAAATGGCAAGATAAAATAGGGCACAACACTTAAAAAGAATGTTCTATAATATATATAATATAGCACAATATGTTGTTCATGCTGATGGACATGGGTTAATATCACAAGTAGCGGGATATCATATAATAGAACTAACACTATACTGGAATGTATAATGGAATTGCAGGCAACCGACCAATACCAATTTTCTCTGAATGTAATAATGGAATTGCAGGCAAAATTTGCTTACTTACATCCTAGACACTCAGCGGCAATGAGCAAACATATCTATGCATTAGCATTTAGAAATACCTACCCGGTTAATATAACAACTTTTTCCCCCTTCCTCAGGCAAGGCTTTAAGATTCATAACAAGTTTCTGCTTGTATAAGCAGTAAATTGTAAAAAACTCTCAAAACTATATTAAAGTGAAAGGTGTAAAATGACAACAATGACATGAAAATCTTACATGTTAATCTAGAACAACGATCATTAAAGACTACAAGGTGCGTCCCAGAATCATATTCGACAAGCAAACCCCTTCATGAAATTATTGACAAAGCAAAATAAATGTAAACGACTAAGAGGGCAAAGAACAGAGAGCAAAGTTGGCGCGTACCAGAAGCATGCAAGCCAAACCAGCAACCAAACACCCAGCAAATCCATAGACTCTCTTTTCATAGAGGAAGGCAATGACAGAAGGACACCCATAAAGGAAATGAAGTAAGATAATGAGTAAAGTTCGAATACCACAAATTTGCATTGCAAAAAAAAAAAAAAAAGACCCGAATTAAAGATCTTGGAGAAGAAACCTGCAATGGGGACAAAGAGCAGGAACCATCCGATTCATTCAAGTAATCTTCTTCGTCGTCTCCTTCGTTTCCCCCGAAAAAAGTAGTGATCTTCTGCATGCTTGGTTGATCTGATGGCAGCCAAATACGGAGAACTTCACCTGGATTGCTGGCACATGTGAAGGGAGCAGTTTCTTACTGGACAACCCAGATTGTAGGAGAATTTGTGTCAATTCCGGCGTTTGTCGGACTTCGGAAATTAGCATTCCAAGGGACACAGCGCATTTCAGTATTACAACCGGCGGAATTGCAGCTGCCATCTGCTGGGTCCCCAATCTATGCTATGCTAGTGGGAAGTATTTTTTAGGTTCTTTATTAATCGCGTTTAGGAAAACATGGGAGCCGTGCATTGTTTAAATTGACGGCACAAGCTTTAACACATATTTTAGCCGTGTGGACCGTCGATCTCAAATATCAACAACAACTCTCTCGTATGTTTTTATGCACACTACCTCTCGGTGAAACCAATCCATTTAGCTCCTGAATTTCACCTGATTCTTGTGATCTCATGTCCTAGTTGGTACTCCGTTGAGTTCGCATAAAGTCTGGAGCTGAAGGCAGAGGAGGCAATCGCAACCGAAGGCTAGCGGCAGAGGTGGAAAAGGAAAGGTAGTGACTGGTTGGTATTGTGAAATGAAAACAATAGGAGACATGTATTTTAGACATTTTATGCTAGCTCACATGCGCGCATGGCCATTTCTAAAATTCTCTAAAATTGGTGGCATTCTTGTAGTACAATGTATAGGCAATTTTTGTAAATCACTTTATTTATTAACTTTATGAGTCTTATAATTACGTGCCTAGCATATCTAAGTAGGGTGATCTTGAATCACCCACATGCTCTCTAAGTAATATGCAATATCAAATCTCAATATGATAGCTTACGATTACCTGACACACGCAAAATCAAATGTATCAGGCTCATGCTAACTTTTTCGATGTAAAAAACCCCATCTAAAAACTTACCTTATCTATATTTAGAAGGTAATTTTTACGTATTTCTATGTTATTTTTTGGTATGTCAAAAATAAATGCTAATATTCGTTCTCCACTTTTTCTATAACCAAAATCTCACTTGAGCCTTTGATTAGACAAAAAAAAGTCTCACAAAGGGGATTTACTTTTCTTAATCCAATCAAATACTTGAGTAATATTTTAGTATAAAAAAAGTAAAATAGGGTATCATTTTCCGTGAACGATAGATCTCAATAAGCAAAGCCCATAATGAAACGGCCCATATAGAGTGGCAACTTGTTCGTGGGCCATTGGCCCATTATTGATTTGCGGTTGCTACCTTCTTCCTTCCCACTCTTTTTCCTCCTCCGAGGTCTGAGCTCGTACTCTGTCGTTCTCACTCGGACGGCGGGAGGGGCGAAAGCGTCGTGGAGCCGGCTTGAAGGAGGCGAAGATGTCGTCGACGCTGCTGGAGGTGACGAGGTCGGCCCACGAGGAGGCGGAGCGGTTGGAGCGGCTCATCGTCAAGGACCTGCAGCGGGAGCCGGCCTCCACCCGGGACCGCCTTTTCCAGAACCACCGGGTCCGCAACATGATCGAATCCGTCATGGAAACCACTGAAAAGCTCGTAATGTTCTCTCTCTTCATTTGATTCTTGTTTACCAGAATATATGCTCTCGTTTATTTGGTGAAATTGTGGTTTCTTTAGATTGAGGTTTACGAGGACAAAGATAATGCAAGGAAGGACGAAATTGCTGCCCTTGGAGGGCAGACGGCGAGCGGTACCAACGTTTTTAGCACCTTTTATGATCGACTAAAAGAGGTACTCTGCTCTTTTATATATGTTGTTTCTTAGTTATCGGGAAAGGGTTTAAGTTTGTCGTTTTGATGAGTGAATTTGATTATTCCTTTCAAGCGTTCGTTAGTAGTCCACTGGTAATATTGGGCCAAGTTTTGCTTTTGATGTGTGGTATAATAGGATGATAGTTGTAGACTGCGCGTGTTCAATGCGGCTATAATTTTAAAAATTCTATTTTGCAGATTCGTGAGTATCACAGGCGCCATCCAGCTGCCAGGGTTGTTGATGCCAATGAGGAGTATGAAGAGTTGTTAAAAGAGGAGCCTGTTATTGAATTTAGTGGCGAGGTCCCTGCTCTTTACTTTGAACTTTTTCTGTTTCTGCATTTGCTATAGTAGATTATCACTCGCCACGAGGCATTTGTGAGGTTGTGCGTGAAGCTATACACATATTGCTAGTAGTATGGGATCATGAACTATATGATGTGTACTATTGATTGAGATGGATCACCCGGAAATCTAACAGAGTTTCAGGTGGGATTTGGAAGAAAGGTAAAGAATTAGGTTTTAGGAAGAGGAAGACAAGAGGGAAGGGAAAGATGCTGAATTGAGAGTATAGATAGAGAAAGGGGAGAACTTGAAAGAGATAGAAAAGAAGAAGAGATAGACAGAGTAATTCTCATTCTATCCCTTACTTATATAACTCTTACAGGCTACAGCAGTTCCCTAATGTCTAATTTAACACAAATAAATAATATTTCCCTTTTGCAAATAAATAACCCTTTTCAATACTTAACCATTAATCTTTGATTACAGCTGAATATAAAATTTCTGAACTACCTCTAGTACTTGGTTCCTATCAATTATTGCGATTCTATAAGCACTAGAAGCCATAACTTGCTGGGTTTAGGGCTGTGTAATGTTAATCTAAAATGTAAAAATATTTCATACTGAATTAACACTGTTATGTATGAATAGTTTTGCAGCAAGTTTGCATACACATACTTACAGATGGTGAAAAACTTACTGAAGCCAAATATCAGACCATTAACAGGAAAGGATAGTTGTAGTGTAAAGAGCGGTTAAGTAAGTTGGCCAGGTCAAGAATTTGGAATAGTTGGAAATATAGTTGTGTCAAAGCTTCTTGGGAGAGACATATTTTTCGCATCATATTCAGATTGCTCAAACAGTATGTATGGATTATTTTGATTTTCTTAAATATTTTGCTGACAATAAACTTAATATGTTTGAATAGGAAGCTTCTGGACGATACCTTGATTTGCATGAATTATACAACGAATACATAAACTTGAAATTAGGAGAACCCATTGAGTATTCTGTCTACTTGGATGTGTTCCCACAAACTCATACAGTGCCTCGCAATCAGAAGTTTTCAAGGCAAGGCAACTGCTTCTTTCATAATCATACTATTGGCAAAAAAGGTTTCATGAGGATGAACCTTACTGGCTAAAGATTCTCTAACTACATCTTACGTTATACTGCAGGCAATACTGGGATTATCTACAGCATTTGCTCGAATATTTAATCTCCTTCTTCCAGCGAACTGAGCCCTTACAAAATCTTGACAGAATATTTTTAAAGGTCTCTCTCTCTCTCTCTACTTTTTTTTGTGTGTATATTGTCTGATCTTTTAAGGCCAGTTATTTGCTCGCATTGTAATATCAGTTGACTGATGCAGGTTGAGACTGAGTTTCAAGAGCGATGGGCAGAGAATAAAGTCCATGGATGGGAGAAAACAAGCATAGAAAATGGGCATGCTTCACCCATCATTGATCTTGATTACTACAACAATGCAGAAGAGCTTATGGAAGTTGGCCCTGAGAAGTTGAAAGAGGTATGCTATAATATATATCATTTTGATGGTAGATTCTTCTATTTTCCCTCCACAATGATGCACTCAGTTGACTTTTTTTTCTCAGAATTTCAACAATGTTTAACAATTTCTAGAAGTTTTGTGGCTACTTCTGGGCTGTTTTCCTGTATTCTTAGTGGCCCACAGTCAAAACTATAGATGAAAGAGGCTGTGATGATGGAAAAAAATAATATTCACTTATTGATGTGAATTGGGAATTCTGTCCTTAATATAGAAATACCCATCCCTCTGTGTCTGAAGCTCCTTATGTGCAACTTGAATGTAGAGATAAATGGGGGGTTTATAGCACTGATGTTGTATATTAAGGCCATATTAGCATTATAATCAAACTTAGAAGTGCAGGCTGGACCACAAATCTAATCTGGCAATGGTACCTGGAAACATGGAGTTATGTGTAAATTAATTTTTTTTAAAATAGGAGACTAAGAAACAGGCACTGACATTGTAGGAAAAGAGGGACAAGAATCCGTTTTTTCTGATATAAATATGTCTAGACCTTGTTTGCTTGTTGCAGATTTATGAAGGAAAAAAATCTGAAAGTTGAGGGAAGCTTGCCATATCCTAAGTCGGATTTGTTTGTAAAAAAATAATGAACATGTCAAGATGGTGCCAAGGAGAGAACACTTCATTAGAATTTGAGGGTGTGAAATAGCTAAGAATTTATGCCGAAATGTGGCCCTTTGTCAGAATTGGAACAGAACACTAAAATCTGAATGGGGAATTAACTTAGAATGTTTGACAAATACATTATCTTCTTTCTATAGTTTTTATTACGTCCTTGGTTTCATCCTATTATCATGTTTCAGGAGTTTCCAAACTTTTTCCTGCAAGTGCTCATGATAATGGTGTTACTGCCATTTAATTTTTTAGTCAGTATGGTTTAAATGCTTTGAAAACTATATGTATGAAAAAAAAATTGACCATTTTCTGCTTTCATTATTTAAGTTTTTTAAGAGTGAAACCGAGACATGATGTATGTTATGCTATTATCTATTGCAGTGCTATTTGTTTTTTAACAACTCTTCATATAAGATCCAGTCTACATATTGATTAAATATGTATTAAGTTACATAAACTTTAGAATATGACACCTTGTACTATTGGCAAATGTTTTCCTTTAGACAACCAATTATACTTATTAAAATGATTATCATATCAAAAATAAACATCAGGACCACAGCTGCCAAATTTGAGTGAAATGAATTTCCCGTGTATTCAGGTATTGTACACTTGTTTACCCATGGGGCCACCTAGCCAAATCATGAATTTCACTGTAAGCACGTGTTTCACATTTGTTGTGGGACCTTGTACAAATCGCATGGATTTAATTCTATGGATTTATGCTTGCGACTTGCCTGTGCTATTGCAGTAAGCTTTTCCTTTTTGAATGTCCATATGTGATGTTAAATTTGTCTAATTTCATATGTTTTCTTAAGTACTTTCCTTTTCTGATAATGGGTGTTATTTAGGCATTAGCAGCTCTAGGTTTAAAAGCTGGTGGGACTCTTCAGCAGCGTGCAGAGAGACTTTTACTGACTAAAGTAATACAAAATTCTTTGTATTTTTATATAAGAGCATGCTTTTTACATTTTATTTTCTTCTATCTTATCATCATTTCAATTTCTTTGTCATCCTTGTGCAGGACACTCCTCTTGAGAAGCTGGATAGAAAACATTTTGCTAAAGGTTCACTTAGTTTAGAACAGGGTAATGGAGCTGTAATGACACAGCAAAGTAATTCCGCAAAAGAGATTGCTTTGATGGAGGTTAAGATGCAAAGGTTATGTGAATTGCTAAGTGAGGTACATTACTTTATTGACATTTATGCTTTATATTATGATAAGAGTTATTATCTCCTGAAAGAAGTTTTTCCTGTCCTAATAGCTGTCGTTTTGAGGTTATCTAATAATATATGTATTATTCCTTGTGGTTAAATTATTTTTTTATGATTTCGTCCTGCTTCTCAAAAATATGAGATTAGTTAATTTTCTGTTCTTTGGGCATTCAGAAAATTGCTCATACCAAGGAAAATGTGGAAAAGAAACAAGCCTTGACATATGAAGAAATGGAAGCAGAGCGTGAAGAGGTAAGATGATGAATTTTCCCCCTGACAATTTAGTTTCCTGGTGAGATAAGGCAATTGTTTTTTATTATGAATGATGTTAGTTATTGGAAACTAATAATGTCAATTTCATAACTTTTCGTTTGCAAAACACTTGTGGCTTGGACAGCAATACCTGGCTTGTATCCATGACTTTATTTTGAGGGTTGCATTTAAATATATGGTTTTGAGCGTTGGTATGAATTCTTAGCTTTTGGATTCTTCCTGCACGTGGGTTGACAAGCCAGAAGATAGATATTATGGCCCAAATGATTTTAAGTTCAAACTCAAGTTCTTCATGTGATTTGCGATGATATATTTTTAGAAATTATAGTAGTGTCTAATACTATTATTTCTGCTTTGTACATGTAATGAGCATCTATGTCTTTCTAGATTGTGTTCCAAGTTGTTTTCCCATGTTCTTTGCCATATAAATCACCATAAGCGGCTTTACTGTTCTTCTAGTTGCTCTCGGCTTTTTACTTATATACCCCTCTCTCTTTCTTAATCATCGAACAGGAAGATGTACCAGCTGATACTGAAAGTGACGAGGAAGATCAGCAAATTTACAACCCTCTCAAGCTTCCTATGGGTTGGGATGGCAAGCCTATTCCCTACTGGTTGTACAAACTTCATGGTCTTGGTCAGGTGTGTAAATGAATTTCTTTTCGCTTTTTATGGTCTTTTTTCCCGAGAACTCATTATTATGAATTTCTTTTCTCTTGTTGTCGTCTTTTTTCCCAAGAATGCATTATTAGTAGTTTGATTTATTAAAATGTCGGCAAAGCCCATTAGGGGTATGTCCCATGTCCTTAAAATGTGCTAGGTTTGTAGATATATAATGCTTTGACCTAACTCATCATTTTTCAACACAAGGACACACACACACACACAAGGACACAGAAATTTATGGGGGAGGGAGAGACGAGAATAATTTCAAGTGTGAGATGTAGATATAACGTGAACCCATGCTTATGTCAATCTTTTCTTATCATTGGCATGTGGACATTTTCTATTCTCGTTGTGTGTGTACAAGTGTGTCATATGTTTTACCTGTCTGAGCTCTTACTCAATTTCTGCAATTTGATGTGTGAGATTAGAAACAACATGAACCCATGCACACATCATTTTTCTATCCTCGACACAAGGCATTCAGATGTGTGTGTGGATTGTGCTCTCTTCTGATTTCATTGTTCCTTGTTAAACTTCAGGAATTCAAGTGCGAGATATGTGGAAATCACAGCTACTGGGGACGTAGGGCTTTTGAGAGGCACTTCAAGGAGTGGCGCCACCAACATGGTATGCGCTGCCTTGGTATTCCTAACACCAAGAATTTCAATGAAATTACTTCAATAAAGGTAAGCCATTTTCCAGTCGTAGTTTTTATTGGAAAAAATATATGGAGCTGTTGTTACTTACTGGCGTAGAGTCTAGGGTTAGACTTTGAGATGTTTTTGTAGTTTCATGAGGAATTTTTTGTAACTTACATACATAGGTCGAAAAATTTCCTCATTTGTCATTTTGAATGAGTAATACATTAGGTTTACTTCATGTGAAATATAGTTTTAATTAGAGCATAGGAATAAATTACGTAGTTATGATGCAGAAAAGGGTTCTATCTTAGGTTTCTCTCATGCGTGGTGTGTGGAATTTTCTTTTATATATTCTGGTATGAAGCCTCCTTTAGAAGGTGACACGATGCTTGTTCAACTCTTAGTATGACAAATAAATGTTTTTCTGGTGCTCTGTTTAACTCTTTACTATGAAGATGGTGCAATGTCCTTTTTAGTGGTCTAATGACAAGGTAATATTAAGTATGATGGCTGGTAACTATTGGATCATCTTCTAGCTTTTCTTTAAGCTTTTGTGTGGTAGCTATTCTTATGCCCACATCACATCATGTATCCCCCTCAATTTGCCTACTTGAAACAGTGGTTTAACTGAAGACGATTCTGTTTCTGGAGTTTTTCTTCATAGCAAGGTTTGCAATCTTGGATCTCAGTCTCATCCCGGTTGTCCAACGAGACAAAATTTTGGACAGATCATGTAATTGATCTCGGTGACCCTAAAGAGTTTTTCTTCATATCTTTGGTTAATCAAGTATATTTTAATGGCTATAAACTCTAGTATTAATTTCAGACTACATTTGTGTTAACATAAACTATGCTAATTCTTTTGAACGCACATCTATTTAGTTGAATTCTCCAAGCCAAAAATAAAATGGGTCCCATTATGTCATAGTTAGGACTGTTAGAGGTGTATTTGCTCCAATAGGCATAGTTGGTTCTGTCCAACCGCTGATTGATTGAGGGTCTGATTTTTAAAAGGATGAGAAGTCTTCCACCCCATCTTTCAGCCACCCCACCCCACCCCACCCCATTAGCATAGTTGGTGGATATTTATCGTCTGTGTATATATGGGGTGGGCTGGCTAAACGAGGGGGTGGGAGACTCCTCATTCTTTTTAAAATTGTCATAATAATAGGGGAGAACCAAAATAAAATTGATATGAGAAGTCAGTATAGAGAGGGGGAGAAGCCGATTTCACAGGAGCCAGGAGCTGGGGGCAGAGTTCCCGACCAAAATTCAAAAGAGAACGGCGAGTGGTCCCTCGTCTTTCTCCATGTCCTTCCTCTTCTCTTCACTCTTCCTCTTATTTGACAATATTTAAGTTAGATCTCTCCAAATTTGCCTAATTACATGGTCTTGTGCATCAGTGATTAGGGTTGTCGCTCAGGTTGGGTATATGGTAAAACCCGACTGGAGGGCTTGGTTTTCTAAATTCAACTCAAACAGATATTTGAGCTAGTTTTGGGTTTTAGGTGATCCAACATGGCCTTGACTAAAATTATAAATATAAATTTTTTATATTTTCTTTGTATTTTGATAATAACTCTTAATATTTTTTTATGGGTAAGAGATAAAACTGAATAATTATTTAAATTATTGTGTTTTTTTATTCATAATCAAGTAATTTTTTAGAAAAAAATGGAAAAAATATTTTTAAAATATTTTTTTATTCTAAACAGGTCAATTCGGCTAGGGTTCGGGTTTGGTAAATTCGGCAAGGGTTCGGGTTTGGTATATTCGGGTCGGGCTGGGTTTGGTTTACTATTTCTTAAATAGTTATAGGGTTTGGCTTTGGCAAAACCCGACCCTAGGACATCGCCATCTGTGATCCCACCGAGGCTGAGGTGAGATCTCGGTGATCTCGGTAGATTACTATATTATGAACTTTGCTTCAAAGTAAGCAATCTTTTTGTTTAAAAAAAAAATGAGAAGTTGTTTAAGTAAACGTCATCCAACATATACCTATCTGATTGGCCACCGTATAACATGGGGCCTATTTTGCTCAATTTTCTGGTTCGTTAGACTGGTGTGCATTTCCTGCTCATTCCTTTTCCTCTAATTATTTTTCCAGGAAGCTAAGGAGCTGTGGGAGAAAATACAAGAAAAGCAGGGATTAAACAAGTGGAGGCCGGACCTTGAAGAAGAGTATGAAGATAAGGAGGGCAATATTTACAACAAAAAGACTTACACTGATTTGCAACGACAAGGCCTCATCTAGTCGGGAATTTTTTTGCATGATAATGCACCGCCAATTTGTTCTTGTTAGCATACTGTGGAGATACACAAGTGTTTTTTTTCTTGGCAGGTATGGAAATACATAAGTTGATCTCGATATTTATAAGTTTACCATAAAACAACTTTCTTGGTACAAAAAGTCCCAAAACAGGCTAGGAACATGAAAACCTGGACCAATAAGGTCTTTTTACATCAGCATACAAGTTCGACTGAAGAAAGGGGAAAAGACTTTATCCAAGTACGTGAAAGATTATCTAGGGTTTGTTTAAGCATCTGGCGCCACTATGTAAATGCGACTGATTATAACTTGATCAAATTGCTGCACAAGCCAGAAAGTGTGAAGGCGCCAGGGAACAGTTGTAGGTATGTGACTCGTAATATTAATGATGGCCGATGAGTCTCCTTGCAACTCAAAGTGCGTAAACTGGAAGGGCCAAAAGTAGCGTATAGTGACAGGATTGAGCTTCCACCATTAAAGCTGAGCCATAGGGGAATAATAAAGCAAAGGCAGAGCAAATTTGCCCATAAGAATTGGGCATAATACCACCACCCGCAACATGATAAGGAGATTGTGCTGCGCCAGGAAAATTGAGTGCAGCCCATCCTGGAGTCGCGGACATTTTCATTTAATGTATAATTCATTAAATCTGCCAACCTGAGAATGATGCAATTGGGAAGAAGATAGATGCCGAATGTAAGCCTACATGTCATAAACTTAGAGCTGCACCAAAAATACCGAAGGGACGGGTAGAACTAGACCGAAATTAGTCAGTTTGGTTTTATTTTGGTTCTGTTCTTTAAGTTAAAGAATTTTAAAGAATCAATGTATTTTCAGTTTGGTTTGGTTCTAACTTATAAAAAATCAAAATTGAACTAAATATTTTTTTATATTTAATATAATTTTAATCATTCATTTGAATGAATGGTCTAGATGAACTTTCTTCTTATTGACCTTAACCTCTTCCACCCACTCCCTGCTCCTTTACATCTGGCCTCCAATCTTTTGCTCCGCCCTCTACAAATGCTTCCATCGGCCACCACCCCAAACCCCCTCCCCTCTCCCTTCTCCCACCAACCACCACTACGGCAATGCCTCCCCTTGCAGCCTTGCCGGATCGCCCTCCCCTCGAGATGCTAAAATGGCCCACAAAAAGTAAGATGCCATAAGGGGTGAACGCTGAGGAACTCCAATGGCAGGTGGAGGAATTCTTCCGTACTTGCCAAGCCCAACATGAGAGCTGGAGGAAGGATGAGGAGGAGGAAAGGCAGCACAAAGCCAACGAGAAGCAAAAAATTAGGGATGACGCCAAGCAACGGTCTCACGAGTTTGAGGAACGAATGAAGAGATGGTGCGTATGGATTTTGATTGCTTTGCCGCCATGTTCCTTGCACAACAGAAGGCAGAAGAGGAGCGGCGCCGCCAAGCCTAAGAGGAGTTGAGGGCAGTGGAGCAGCGAGCGCTCCATGAGCACCTTGCCCATTGCCGAAGACTGGAAGAGGAGCAAATACGGATGTGAAAAAAGACGTACTATGCGGAGTTCATTTCTCTTTCTCTTGTGAAATGGAAATGGAGCAACCATTACCAATTATCCAGTCACTATGTATTTTTAAATAATGACAAAGGAAAGCTACGTCTACCAAGATGATGAATTAGCAGGTTTAGGGCAACACCTAATTAATTAAAAAAACTATTTAAGAGAAATATCATTTCAACGTCCGGCCTCTTCATAAGGAGAGTTGAAGAGGATTAAAGGGTCTTTTTTTTAAGCATTGCCAAGCACGCCTTAAATATAGTCTAAATAAACCACCAAAATACCAAATATGTAGATTAAACTAACAAAATAAACTACCAAACTACCAAAATTAAGTACACAACTATCAAACTACAAAATAAAACCACAAGAATACCAAACTACAAAATTTACCTACCAAATACCTAAATTAAGTACAAAACTACAAAAATGAACCACCAAAATACCAAAGTACCATACCAAATTACCAATATTAAGTATTACACTACCAAACTACGAATATGAACCACTAAAATACTAAAGATATACAAAACTACCAAATTTGGCTACCAAACTACCAAAATTAAGTACTAAACTACACTACGAAAAATTGAACACCATAATACCAAAGTTAAATACCAAACTACTAAAATTAGCTACTAAACTACCAATGTTAAGTACTAAATTACAAAACTATGAATATGAAGATATTAGATCATCACCACTGACCTAAGTCTTCACTTGAAGTATGCCCTACCCCATCCATGTCATGAAGCAAGGGTTCACTAGGGCTCATGGACCCTAGTGGCAAAATTTTGACTGTCATAATCATTGAAACCTTCTATATTATATTATAAGGGACCAATCATATTTTAATTCTCTAGTCCATTCAAAAGTCTCACTCTTCGAGAGCTGGAAGACCTTGATCTTATTTCATACGAAACTCTTCTGTTGTGTCGCTAATTACTCACTTAAGGAGCCAAGGCACTATGGAATTTTAGGCCTCATGGGCCAATGCAAAAGTTTTAGGGTATCCTGTCCCTCATACATTATGGTATGAAGGCCTAGGCATAATTGAAATAAGAGAGAGAGAAACCATTATTTAAGAAGAAAAAAGGAAGATACTTTGCTTAGAGTTTTCCTACATTCACCATAGATTTTGAGAGAGAAAATTATTATGGGTGAGAGTAATTGAAGATAGTGATTCATGACATATCTAACAGATCATCTTGAGGAGTTTCAACAAACTTCTTCATCAAGGAGGATTGAAGAGACTCAAAGGTGAATTATCATTCAAAGAAGGTGTCTTGATTGTGCTTGTAGAAGAAGACGAAACGTGAAGAGGGAAAGCTTTAAGGGTTTGATGGAGGGAGAAACTTGAAGGCCAATAATTTGAGAGGATTGAACAAAGAAAATGTGCCTTCATTTGTGTCAAGTCAAAGGTCATTCTAAGTCTTATAAGTTCTTGTTGTTTAATACATTGATTGATTCAGCTGGTTGAGGCTGCTTTAGTTTTTTACCCTAATTAGGGGTTTTCACTTAAAAATTATTGTGTGAATGCTTACATGATTTGTGGTTGATGAAACTCTTAGTAGGTTTTTTATCTATGAAATAGAAGTAAGAAAACAAAGGTGAGCATGAGAATGATGATCATATGACATGAAATTAGAAAGAGGATATTGAGTACTTGACTAGTTGACCTCCAAGGACGATGAAGTTGGAGTGGAGCAAGAGGTCGATAATGTGGGGCAGAGGTAAACTTGGAGGTGGACAAGATCTTGTTAGGAGTGGGTGGAACACTGAAATCTAGGTTGGCCAGAGGAATCATTGGATGGGTTGAGTGGAGGTGAGGGAGTTGTGTAATTGGGAATATGAGTAACAGGAAATGTTGGTGAGGTAAAATGATATGGGTAGGAGGGGAGGGACCATCAACCTTGGGCATGGGAAATATGCTCATAAAAAATGACATCATAGTTGATGAATTTTTTTTTTAATCTAAATCAAATACCCAATAACTCCTTTGACCAAAAGGATATCCAATCAATAAACATCAATGAGCACAACTATCAAAATTTTCCTTATAAAGAACATTAGTAGAAAAACACAAGCAACCAAACATCCACTAATGGTTATATGAAGGTGGCTTTTGCATTAAAATTGCACATGTTTTTCCCAAAAAGAGTTGGTGTAGGAATGTGATTCATGAGGTAGGCAACTATGAGGATGCAATCACCCCAAATTGACAATAGAAGAGATGACTAGAATGTAGTAATCTAAAATATGGTTGTGTTTGCATTCAACTACTTCATTTTGTTCGGGTGTTGCAATACAACTGTGTTATTGAAGCATGTCATGATTATATAAAAATGATGTAAAATCTTGGCAAAAAATCTAGTACCATTATCACTATGAATTTGTTTGATGAAATATGCAATTTGAGTGGAAACCATGTGAAAAAATGATTCAAGTAAGCCACAATTTTCATATTAATGGCATATAAAATAACACATGTTCATCAGGAGAAATCCTCAACAATAGTGAGAAAAAAAATAGAGCCAAACATGAAGGGAACAAATTACAGTCCCCAAATATCACAATGGCTTGTTGAAATCAAACTACTATGAAAAGAAACACAAATTTGCTTAGTCAAAGGAACAGACTCACAAAATAAAAATGGTTCAAAATTGATAGTGGGATTGATTTTTGCCAAGTGCTAAAGATGACTAGAGGAAGGATGGCCAAGTTGCTAGTGCCAGATTGTCGGAGAAACCTTATTGTGGGTTGCATGTAATTGGGATGAAGAGCTTAATGGAAAGGTTGATGGCAAGACAAAAAGGTAGAGTTTGCCTATTTCATTACCTAATCCAATCATCTTCTTTGTTATAATGTCCTGAAAATGTAGAAATTGGGAGAGAAGGTGATAGAACAATTAAGGGATTTAATAAGTTTGTTAACTGAGAGTAAATTAACAATAAAAGAGGGGACATGAAAAACATGATATAAATGTAGATTAGTAGTAAGATTAATGGAACCACAAGAAGAGGTGGGAATTGTTGCCCCATTTGTTAGATGAATAGGAGGACTAATGATTGGAGATGTGGTAGTGAACATGTCAAAGGTGCAAATCATGTGAATTGTGGCACTTGTGTCAATGATTGAAGCAAAATGGAAAAAGGAAAAAGATGTCGAGGACTCAAAAGTGGGAGAACAAATACTTGTGACGTTGGCCAAGGAGGGCCGGGTACCTTTATGAGGATGCCATTGAGCTAAGGCCAGAGTTGACTTTGGAGGACACACGGAGCTGGTTTGCTAATCTCTCTATTAGCTCTAGTGTGGTGGATGACGTGGTCGAAGCTCAGAAGGGTGATGAAGAGATTCTAGCTCTTAAGACTAAGCTAAGGGAGAAGGCAGTGTTGGGTTTTGAGGAAAGATCCGATGGAAGCTTGATGTATAAGGGTCGTTGGTGTGTGCCGAACACCGTTGAGCTGAGAGAGCGTATCCTATCGGAGGCACACCATTCTAAGTTTTCTATCCATCCTGGAGGAACGAAGATGTACCACGATGTGAAGAGGACATTTTGGTGGAATGGGATGAAGAAGGACATTGCGGTCTACGTGTCCAAATGCCTTGTATGTCAGCAAGTCAAGGCAGAGCATCGGCATCCAGGCGGTTTACTACAACCACTTCCGATTTCGGAGTGGAAGTGGGAGCACGTCACTATGGATTTCGTTTCCGGACTGCCACGGTCGCCGAGTGGTAATGATGCGGTTTGGGTGATTGTTGATCGGCTTACTAAGTCCGCTCATTTCCTCGCGATTAGAATGACTACTCCTTTGGATGTCTTGGCTGCTCTATATTTGAGGGAGATCGTGCGGTTACATGGGATTCCAGTATCTATTGTCTCTGATCGTGACCCGCGGTTCACTTCGAGGTTTTGGCAGAGCTTTCAGGGTGCTTTGGGCACATCTTTGCATCTTAGCTCTGCTTACCATCCTCAAACGGACGGACAGTCCGAAAGGACCATTCAGACGCTTGAGGACATGCTTCGGGCTTGTATCCTTGAGTGGAAAGGAAGCTGGGAGCAACATTTGCCGCTGGTTGAGTTTTCTTATAATAATAGCTACCAAGCGAGCATCCGGATGGCACCTTTTGAGGCACTTTATGGGCGTCCTTGCCGATCACCGTTGTGTTGGAGTGAGGTTGGAGATCACCTTCTCACTGGCCCAGACCTTATTCAGCAGTCAGTGGAGAAGATACGCCTTATCCGGGAGAGGTTGCAGGCAGCTCAGAGCCGTCAGAAGAGTTATGCCGATAGGCGACGGCGGGAGTTGGAGTTTAGTGTTGGTGATCATGTTTTCCTTAAGATCTCTCCGACTCGTGGTGTTGTTCGATTTGGACAACGGGGGAAGTTGTCACCTCGTTTTATTGGTCCATTCGAGATCTTGGAGCGGATTGGCGCCACAGCTTATCGGGTTGCACTTCCACCCCGACTGGCCAATATCCATAATGTATTCCACGTCTCACTTCTTCGGAAGTATGAGCCGGATCCCACTCATGTCTTGGATTTTGAGCCGTTGGAGCTTCAGGAGAATCTTTCCTACGAGGAGGTACCTATCCAGATTCTTGATCGTAAGGAGAAGGTACTTCGGCAAAAGGCAATCCCACTCGTGAAGGTGTTGTGGAGGAATCATGGAGTCGAGGAAGCCACGTGGGAAACGGAGGACGAGATCAGAAAGAAGTATCCTCATCTTTTTGTCGCTGACCTCTAGCGAATTTTGGGGGACCAAAATTCCTAAGAGGGGGAGGATGTAAGGACCCTCATCTTTAAACCGGTTTTGATTTTTATTTAATTATGGGTTATCGTGCAATTTACGTGTTTTCTGATCTTATTCGGTGATTTTGTAAATAAATAGAGTTTGTGATGGTTTTAACCAAAATTAACTTCAATATTAGTGGTTTTAAGTGATTTTAAACCAAATGTGAATTTTTGGAATTTTTCGGAATTTTCACTATTTTCCCAAAAATTAGGGTTTTGGCGGGACCCCTGTGGGCCCCACGGTCGAAAATTTTATTTTTGTGTCAAATGAACCTAGACATATACTTAAGGTCACACAAAAATTTTCAGAATTTTATTAGGCTTAATTCGTGCTTAAATTTGCAAAATAACCACTTTTAGCCTACTTTTCATATGTACACCCCAAAACTTACCTATGCCTACCCCAACCCTTACTATAAAAGGGCAAACCAGAGCCATTTCCATTTTTGGGAATAGGCTAAGGAAGGAGGTCTGGCCTAATCCCCACTTAGGCCCGAATTAGAAGCCGATTAAGGTAAGCTTGCTCTAATTAAGCACTAATCCATGGCTTTTCTCTTAATTTCTTCCAAATCTACCATTTTCCCCTTTGATTCAATTCGTTTTTTACCATCAAAAGCTACTGATTTGTGTTTTACTACAAACCCTAACTTTCAAAATTCGATTTTTACTACCAACAAGCCCTAGATCTAAGATTTAATTAAGGATTTCTTAAGTAAATCGATTTCTATTGGTGTTTGATTCAAACTCATTGTGTTTTCAAGGATTTCAAGAAGGGTGACTCTTCAATCCGAGCTTAATCAAGTGCTGAGGTAATGGGTCTTCGAAATCTCTGTTTATCCATGGTAAAACTCTTCATTTTTGGCTTATTTCGAAATGGTTTGCTTGATTTAGTGTGTTAATAGTAAGATTAGAAAATGGAATTATTTAATCCCGATTTCTTAGGGTTTTGCATTATTATGGTTTGGTTTGATATTCTGGAAGTCAAGGAGGACTTTTGATGATGATTAGGGTGTTAGATGTGGATTTGAAGTGCTATCTATGGTGTTTCGGTTTGGATTTGCGAAAGGAAGAAGATGATTGTTCTGCCGTGTTGGCGATCGATCGGCCTTGCAGGGCAATCGATCGGCTGAACTGAAATTTTCAAAATTTTGCGTGTAACCGATCGAACGGCCTGAAGGGCGATCGATCGGCTACACAGGAAATTGTATGTTGTGTGTATGATGCATATTTTGATGATTCCACTTTAGCTTGCCAATTTTATATGAATGTAGAGTGTTTTAAGCTATGTTAGGCTACTGGAAATGCATGCTATTGAGTTTATGGAGTTGAGATATATGCTTAGTGATGGTGGAATGACTTATGTTTTGTGGCATGATGTTGGAATCGTTATTTTGAAATTATGAATAGTTGTTTCCCTTTGGTTAAGCATATTTCAAGAGGGACTACAATCATTGTTGGACAGATTTGTCATGATAAATTGTGATTAATGGTGTGTGAATGTTGGTGAATACCATGACTCAATGATGAAATGAGTGATGTTATAGGTGTTTAGCCTTTGTGGTCGAGTTTTGAATCTAGCTAAGATTTCAACGATTCTTCTACTATGATTTCCGCTGGAATTCATGTTTAGGTAGAAATTCACATGTGTAGTGTGGTAGTGAGTTGATTTTCAAGCATGTTAATATGCATCATGTGAAAGGCTTCTACTAGTTACACACACACACATGTGGGGGTTAAATGATGATGTTGAAGCTTAATATCGTGATTATGAATGATGCATTAGGGGCTGGTGAGAGCACTTATCATGATTAGGGTTCATGTATGCTTTGCCCACGCATGTACCATGCTGCACGCATCATGAAAATGGATTTCCAATTGAGGCTTCATCGTGATTAATCGAATTTGACCAATTGGATGTAATGTGATGGAATTGCGTGCCGGGTTTATCGGTCGTGGATTAATCGCAAGTTGATTGGTCCGAAAGGACATATTTTGATTTGAAGTTCCTGTGTGGAACGATTTGGAGTTCCTGTGTGGAACGAGTGCACTCCCCGGGTTGAGTCTTGTTTAATGGAATGATGTGGGGACGAGTTGTGTACTTGTCTTGCGGATATGTGAGAATATCATTATGTGTGTCATCCGGACCCTGAAAATCCAGTGTGGTATGTCGTGTGCACCCCGCTACCACGTGTTCTAGGGTTCTCTGTGTGAGAACTCGGGCTCTTCCCTCCGCAGGAGATGTCCCTGGGCGAACACCCCTGCTCTAGATTCTCTGTGTGAGAATGGGACATCCTTGGCCAGGATCGTCCAGGGCGAGCAGTATTAGGGATTGACAACCCCGATCTTTCTTAAATTCTTGTGTAGAATTTTGTACCATGACACGCCTTCGTGGCCTTGTCTATGCTCCCGTCTGTGTGACATCAATGTGTGATTACTCCTTGTTGGAGGTTGATTGTGATAACATTATGCATGTGGGAATATGTATGTTAGAGATACATCCATGCATGTTGATGTTGATGTTATGCATGTGGAATATGTATGTTAGAGATACATCCATGCATGTTGATGTTGATGTTGATGTTATGCATGTGGAATATGTATGTTAGAGATACATCCATGCATGTTGATTTTGATGTTATGCATGTGGAATATGTATGTTAGAGATACATCCATGCATGTTGATGTTGATGTTATGCATGTGGAATATGTATGTTAGAGATACATCCATGCGGGATTGGTTATGATGTGAATGCATGTGGGAATATGTATGCTAGAGATACATCCATGCAGGTTGAACTATGCATTTTTATGCAGTGTTAAGTGATATGAATGTGTGATCAGAAAGTGATGCACCATGTAAATCTTTGATCTGAAACGATCTCATTTCTAAGCTATCGTATTTTCTACGTTGACAGTGATATTAAAAACATTGCTGAGTGTTAAAACTCACCCCTCTTTTGTGTTTTGATTTGGGGCTGCGTGGTGTGACACGCAGACGGACAAGATTGCCTTTTTGAGGAAAGGTCAGAGGTAGCTTGGGTGTGATGATGGAGATCGTTGCGTGACTTTCCTTCATTTTGTTTCATGTTTTATGTTAGAACCTATGTGTAGGGTTCTTTGTTGTGGATTTATGTCACATGTTACAGTTATGTTTGCTTATGACTTATTTTGAGCCGGTGTGGGCTTTACTTAACTAAGTTTGTGGGTTTGAGATTGTTGTTTACTTTGTGATAAGCAACACCTTTTTCTTCCCTTTTATTTACTCTTGCTCAAAGGATTGTGCGCACTCCGTGTTGCTGTTAATCGCCCGTGGTTAGGGATTAAGTCTTCCGCTAGAATCGTTTCTCAATTTCACTTTGTCGCCCCGCGCGCTTGACCGGCCCTTGGACCGGGTTCGGCTCGGGTCGGGCATCGCCGGGGCGTGACAGAAGTGGTATGAGAGGCATCATTCTTTTGGATAGTGGCCTTGCCTCGGGATAGTCCATTTGATAAAGTATCATTAGAGGCTTTTGACAAGTATGATATATGTGCTATTTTATCCCTCTTTGCTTTATTTTCTAGTCCTATTTAGGAGTCAATATAGCTTAGATAGTTAGTAATTGGAATTAATAATGTATAGAAGGCTATTAGGAATTTCTGGTTGAAAATGGCTAATTTCCATATTTTCTTGGAGATTTCCTACTAGGAGATTGATCAAGGAAGTAGGGCGATAGATCGGCCTTCATTTCCATTGGGGTGATAGATCCATTTGATGGGCGTTTAATTGCATAGTGAATTTCATAAGACAGTAACATTTTGGATCGATCAGCTCAGTGAGGCAATCGATCGGAACACAAAAACAAGTGAACAATAACATTAGCAATCAATCAGGTAATAAGTGAAAGTTCAATTTTAACATGATAGATTCCTTTTGAAGCCGAACTTGCCAACCAACTTAGAGGCATATATAAACACTCTTTCAACATGGTTTTGGAGGTCACCCTAGTTTCTAAAGGCAAAAAAATGAAGAAGGAGCTCTTCAAGTTGAGATCAAAGTGGTTGATTCAAGTCTATTTCTTATTTCTTTTTTACCTTGTAAGACTTTTATTATTATTAGATATTATGTTTTTAATCTTAATTAGTGGCTAATTTTCTTAATTAGGGTTAGGTTGAACTTCTTATTAATTTTGTAGAGAAATCTATGTGATTTCTCTAATTTTTGAATGGGTTTTAATGTTAATTGTTCTTATCTCAAAATGATCAGTGGAATTAATTTGTATATGAGTCTAGTCATGCCCATCTTGTGACACCCGTAATTCTTGTGAGGAATATCTATACTATTTGTCATGATTCATCCTTATAATTTCTTTGTGAATTTATTTTAGACGGCTTCGTGTTCTCTAAATCGATGAAATACTTTGATAAATATGATATTATTAAGTGATAAACTCAGGAAAGTAGTAACGATGATAAACATGAAGTTTGTTTAATTTTATTTCAGAGTAAAAAGTTTTGTCAATAGGCATAGACACGTCGGTGAACCTACCGATGAAATTGTAATTCACTAGCGGTAAGGTTCAACACATCAGTCAACTTACTGATGAAGTACTAAAGACACTATCAGCAACCTTCGATGTGAAGATAATCTTAGATCAATTGTACATATGGGAAACTTCACTAATTCTAAGCGGTTTTATGGGCAGTTAAGCAGTAGAATTCAATTAATTGATTCCCATAAAATACCTTTGACAAAACCTTAAATAAAAATCCTACTAATTCTCTGACTTTGGGAGGAAACAATGAAATAGGGCGTGTCAAAGTTCAGTAAAAAAGGAATTGAATTTGTGGAGACCTTGTTTTATTTGTTGAAAAAAAGATCGGATTGTTGTCCTTTACTATGCTTTAACATGAGATATGCATGTTTGATTTGAATTACAAATTTATTAGGTGTGAAAGCATGAATGCATGAACTTTCATGTTGTTCTTATTATGATGACAATGATGATCATGATATTTGTGTTAAATGAGTATTTTAACTCGACAAATTTACTTTATTGCCTTGTTAAGGAATAATATATATGATGTATTATGTTACAACATGTTTTTAGGTTAACTTTAAACAAGGGTGATACATTTGTTATTTTTCCTAACAATTGGCACATCTACCAACACATTGGTGATGACGACAATGCAACAGAGAAACTGAAGGTATAAGCACTGATGAGCACAACATGTCAGTGTGCTACCGCAGGTCATCGATAGTGAGATCAACATGTCAGTGAGGTGTTGATGAGGATGGTTGTCCTTGCTATTTCACTGTCAACAAGGGTTTGATGCGTCAGTAAGTTATTGATGGGCATTGGTGACCTAGACAACACATCAATGAGTCTACCGATAGCAAGTTGGTTTTTGGGTAAATTCTAGCAATGAGATATAATAGCATGTTATTGAATGCATTAAATATAATTATATGTGATGTTGTGATTGATGATGTTTGGGTATATGTGTCATTGTATGTGTGGAAATCCTTGTAACGGATCACACCTTAAGCCTGTTGAATAAAGACATTTTAGGACTCTTTAGCCATGTAGACAGAAAGGATTTAGTATGAAATAGGACCAAGGTCTTTCAGCTCTCAAAGGATGGGAGTTTATGTAAAACCGCTTCCCTAGCCGGGGAGATATGTTAAAATGGACTAAAGCATTAAAAAATGATTGGTCCTACGTAGCACAATACAGGAGGTTCTGATGATTATGAAAGTCAAAATTTCAACCACTTAGCTCTATGAGCCCTTGCAGGCCTTAGCTTCATGGTGTGGTTGAATCAGGCATTCCTCAAAATACTTGTCCGACTATGAGTAATTCATGGCCTAGTGAAGTGAGGTTGTACTCTTTGAGGTGGCTACCGTGTGATAGTGAACCTAATAGCGTACACTTATGGAGCCAAAAACTCCTAAGTGATGTCACATTATGATTGTGAAATTATGATAAATGCAATTATGAATGTTTAGCTTATTCCACGTATATGTAGAGATGATGTTGTTTGCTATTGATTATGATAGTTGATGATTTTGTGCAATCATGTGAATTGTTATTACATAGTACTTGTTTAGCTATCCAACTTAGTATTTGTATACTCAGCATCCTCATGATGCATGTTTGTCGGAAGAGTAGCCGGTTTGGGATCGGTGAGTAAGGGAATGATGTCAAACTCTAGAAGAAATATTGGATTTATTATCTTTGATAGTAAAACTTTTAGCATAGTGTGTAATTTGAACATAAATTCATGAGTGTCAATTACTTATAGTTGTATGTGTGATGGATCTTGGTATATATTTGGGCAGAACCCTATGTGATTTATGTATGGTTTGACCTTGTCCTCTATATGGATATGATAGTTTAAATATTCTTATGTCAAAAAATGAGTGAGTCACCCTAAGGATGATTTTGTCAAATGATTGACAAAAGACATTTTGAAAACAAATTATTTTTAATGATTTTGTCATGATAAATGAGTTTTGATAATCATGGGGCATGGCACTTCTCATGTTTTTTAATTAGTTTTTATTAATTACATATTTGGTTTAGTATTGTGTAATATTCTAATTAGGTATCAATTGTGATTTATTCATGTGGATATAAGTGATGACTTGGTATTATTTGGTTGAAGTGAAGAAGAACATAACTTTAGTATTTTCATTAGATCTTTCAAAAATAAAATTTTTCATAATAAATAGAATAGAATTTTGGTTTATTGTGAATTATATTTGGAAAATAAATTAGTCATAGATGTGATTCGCGATATATCGATTAATAAAGGTGATTGATCGATAACGCTCAGCTTCATTTTACACAGGGTGAAATTAGGTATCGATTGATGGTTCCAATCAACTGTATGTCCAACAATCGATCATTTTGTCTATATTTTATAATTTTGTCCTTTTTACCCTAAAACCTTATGAAACCTTTGAAATCACTTTTGAAACTTTTTCAAGTAATTTTGGTATGCGAATGTGATTTAAATAAGCTTAAAACCTTCAACATTCTTCATTCTTCTATCTTAATCTATAGGAACATGTCTACTCCTATTTTTCAAGTCTGTCAATTTTAAATTTGACTAGACTACAACAATATCTAATCAGATTCTAAGACTCAATACATATTTAAGGTTTCTAGACATAATTTTGACAACGAATTTAGCCAATAACCTTGACATATGACTCATATATTATTACACAACAATGTGACAATCTCCCCTCCAACAATAGTTTCCCTTCTCTCATCCCACCTAGCAATATATGTGCATGATGTGTCGCCCAATCCACACTATGGTGGTCGTATCAAGTAACTCGATGAATGAACATAATATCACAAGAAGTAACTTTCTCTAGCCAAAATTTTAACATAGCACGATTGGGGACATGCATCTCCATCTCAAAACATATGACTAGTGTTCTATATAGCAACCACACATCCCATCCATCTATACACAAATGAGGTAGCTCTGCCAATACACCATCCAAGTATAGTTGTCAAATGACCAACATAACATTTAAACATAATATGTATTTGATAATACCATATAACATATATTCATTGCATTACATGTCATATCATAGAACCTAATATGGACGCAGGTGGTCCAATTCTCCTCTTTATAAAAGGACTCCATATGAATTTTTGGTTTTTCTCCTATGAACATTCCACCTTTAGGAGTCAAATTGACAAATCAATTTAAGACATCCACATAAAACTAAATACTTAAAAAATTAACATATAATCCCTGATTCCTAAATTAATAGCTTCATTTGGGAAAAAAGTTTGTTCCATATTAATAACTCCATTTTGTTAAATTTAAGTGGTTGCATACTTAAAATATTGTATCATAAGCTTATTTTTCCTTCTCTTACAAGTGGGTTTCACCATTAAATAAAAACCATCATTTTTTCATATGTAGCTATTAATATAGGATAGAGAGAGTATATAACATATACCTACTCTTAATGGACTAGTGGACTCTCCTGGATAGTTGGTCGATCAATGTGTAAGTGCTCTCATGACCATAGTTATGTCACAAAATATTATAAAAAGTTAAAAGTAAAATCGAATTAATCATACTTGTGTTAAATAAATATTTTAACAAATTGATTTGCCTTGAGAAGGGTGAGGCTCCCAACAATTTCTGAGGTCTGAGCCTAGCACCGAGTAGATGGAGCAAATAAGCATGTGCATGTTGTTGGATAATTATCTTTGTGGCATCATCTGGGAGTACTGAAACTCTTATGCTAACCATCTCAGGCTTACTAGACAACCACGTAACACTTCAAGTGAGGTACTCTACCAAGTAGTCTAGCTAGTAAAGCAATGTATACATTTTGTCCCGCTGTCATGTCGATCACTACAATGTCATCTACTTGTAGTCCTAGAAGTACCGTCACATCTTGTAGGGTTATAGACATCTCCCCATGAGGCAAGTAAATGTATGTGCCTCCCTCCTCCATCTCTCAATGAGAGCCATAGTCAAGGGCCTTTTTAGCCTAATATATTGCAAACAAAAGAAGTGGTCAAAATTAGCTTGCTCAATGTATGACATTAAATGCTTATCCACCTCCCAATGTTTAAGGCTCCACCAATGCTCTATGCACTAGATGCATCGAGGTCCTACAGCAAGTTAAAATTGTTGTAAAGCACCATAAAATTCCATAACAATTGAAAGCAAACTTATGTTAAGTGAAAATAGATCTCCTCTCCAAATAGAGGCCAGCCCATGGGAGGCTTGCTCTACAAGGAACAACCCATCAATAGATCTTGGCCATCAAAAGTGTCTAGTGGCTCTTTAAGAACTACAAGAAAACCAATAACGAATAAAGACAAAATAGTTACACAATAGAGTCGTATATGTACTTTCTAATAACATCATAAAACAAATATATGCATATTTACACAATAGTCATATGTGCACCAATCAATGGGAGAATTAGTGAGTCTTTCTTCTAGACCTAGGTAGGCGTATTTACATTGTCCTGCCCCTTGACCCAAAACAGGCAACAGGCAAGAGGACGTGACAACTTCTAACCCAACCCCGGATTAGATCAGAATTCGCAGTCAAACCATCACTTTATCTAAAAATAATCCAAAGAATAAATATATAAAAAAGAAATTTAACTACTTTTTATTATGATTATGACTAAGTATTCAACTACCAAATCCAAGTGCAATGACATAAACATATGCCTCAAACTAATAAAAGAAATCTACAATTGCAAATGAAACATTATCAAAATAATATAAAGTTACTAAATGTTCCTTCATTTATTTCCTACTAACTATCCCTTAGTAACTTATTCCCCTGCTCAGTAGCTCTTCACTTATTGTCTTGGTCACAGAATGATTCATCTTGAGTACTTGCGTGACACCATCACACAGGGAATCCCAAAGGATTCCTAGAAACGAGAAAGGATGAGTTAAAGTCAGTAAGGTTTTAAAAATAATTACATTAGCACCCAAACACATGCTTCAACATTTAAACAAAATTACTTATGCAACCATAATGTACATGTCTCAAAAGTGCATCAGAACTATGGCGAACAACTCTTTTTCATAGGCTAACATAGAAAAGGAATGGTCAGAAAGTGATTTGCTGAAAAAAACAATAGGCTGCTCCTGCTAAAGTAAGATTGCCCCAAGATTGGCATTAGAAACATCCATCTCTACCACAAAGGGAAGGCCAAAATTTCATGGAATCAACCAGAGAGGTGGCCATGGCTCGTTTTAGCCTATTAAATGCTTCTTGGGCCATCGTTGTCCATATAAATGCCCCTTTTTTTAGTAAGGCAATGTGGGGGCTAGCAATAGCGTCATACTGATTGATGAAGCACCAATAATGTCCTTTGATTGCTAAAAGGCCGCAAAGCACCCTTACACAAGTGGGTGTCATCCAAGAAAGCATAGCATCCACCTTTGAAGGGTTGGCAGTGACCCCTTTGTTAGAGATAATATGGCCAAGGCACTCCACACATTTACTGCCAAAGGAGCACTTCAAGCACTTAAGAAATAAGGAGTTAACTCGGTTATCCAAGTTGTCCTCCCATGAGGTGTTGTAAATCTATATATTATCAAAGAAGACCAGGACAAATCGGTGGAGAAGAGGACAAAACAAATCATTCATGAGGCTCTAGAATGCGGCAAGGGCGTTAGTTGACTCAAACGGCATGACCAAGAACTCAAAATGGCCTTCATGAGGACGAAAGGTCTTCTTATGAACATCTGTGGGTGCATTTGGATTGAACATCTGTGGGTGCATTTGGATTTGATGATAATCCAAATAAAAATCAAGCTTGTTGAAGACTGTAGCACTGGCCAACTCATCAAGTAACTCTTCAATCACAGGAATGAGATATTTATCTTTGACAGTAATAGTGTTGAGGGCTCTGTAGCCCACATAGAAGTGTCAAGTCTCATCCTTCTTCTAGACAAGGAGTATAGGATATGAATAAGAGTTAGTGCTAGGCTGAATAATACCTTTCTAAATAATGTCCAACACCAAACGCTCAATCTCATCTTTCTATATGTGTGGATACCGGTAAGGATGGACATTCACATGTGAAGCTCTAAGAATGATAAGAATATGATGATCATGACAGCACACAGGGGGTTACTCCCTAGGTTCAACAAATATGTCCTCGTGTTCACCCAAGAGAGAAAACATATCATATGGTAGAATCTCCTAGCTCACGTCCATAGGGGCACACTACTGGAGAAAGAAACCCTGAGGTGCAAAGCGAAAGAGGGAGGTCACTAACTAGGCTAAATGCAGTGTGCCTAGCTTAGCCTTAAATGCACACACACTATCTATGCACCTCAAAGTCCATAATCATGTCATAGAAGTTCCATACCATGTCCCCAAGCTCCTACAGCCATTGGATGCTAAGCACCATATCTACCCCCTTAGTGGGTAGCAAAAATAGGTCAATAATAAATGTATGACCCTGAATAGAAGAAAAGCATGTGCACACACACCGGTACTCCGGAGGTGCTTGCCATCACCAATCAAAACATCGAATAGCTTGGAGTCTGACACAAAACATCCCATGAGTTGTGCCACTTTATCATTAATGAAATTATGGGTAGAACCATTGTCGATGAGGATAGCTACCTACTATTGCTTGAGATGGCCCTGAATACACATGGTCCAAGGAGTAAATTCCCTAGAAAAGGCATGCATAGGGATCTCTGGAAGGATACTATCAGAAGATGGCTCATCAACAGCAAGGGAATCATCCTCCTTCAGCCTCCTCGATGAGTAAGCTACCTTGGACAGAGCAATGATGGCCAGGCACTAACTTCTCGTCACATTTAAAACACAAGCTTTTAGATTGTCATTCATCCATTTGGGCGGGAGGTAGGAGGTGAACTTGGGGGCGGTGGGAGCGGTGGGCTAGCTGGCCCGGCCTGTAGATAGGCCTAGCACTAAGAGGGAGGTGGGCGCTAGGGCAAGCGCTGGGCGTAGGCCATCCTCCTCGCCTCTATTGGGAAATCTTCTCCTCCTCGATATGGGCATGGCACACTACTTCTTGCATCAAAGTGCAATAGAAGTGACGCATCTCGTTCGAGATTTTAAGTTTGAGTCCCCTTTTGAAAGTGTCACTAAAGCCGCCATCAGCCATTTTGGAAGGCAGTTAGCAATCTTCATGAAGTCTGAATAGTAGGCACATATAGTGGCAGTCTGACGTAGAGTGGAGAGCATCTCATTAAAATATTAAAACTCATTTGGGCAAAATTGAACACAGATTTCGTTAGTGAAAGAAGGTCATGTCAAAAAGTAGACCTCCTTCTCATAGCTCTAGAACCATATGGAAGCACCGCTGTCTAAGTGAAAAGAAGCTATGCATAGACATTCAACATTAGAATGGATCCCTTGGTAGGCGAAAAACTTCACCACCTTATAGAGCCACTCCATAGGATCCTCGTTGCCATTGTAGCGAGGAAACTATAGGCTAGCCAAAAGGGGTTCAACACCACCGCTAGGCCCTCCACGAGGCCCAAAGAACTCATCCCAGTCCTCCTCGAGCTCTCAGGACAAGTTTCTATAGTTCGGAGTCATTGAAGTATTTACCCAAATACCTGGGGGGCCTCGTTCTTCCAGACTTGAACGACCTCCTTCTTTGATCTTATCTCCATTGGGTTTACTTATAGGGATAAAATATGGTGTAATTTTTTTGCTATAGATGTTTCATTTGTTGTTTGGGCGTCCTTGGCAATATGATCGATATGTGATGCATGATGGTCGTAAAAACACATGCCTTTGTTTGGAATAGCACAAAATTATTCATGTGTCCAATGAGGATGAGGTGATTAAACCCCAAAACAACAAAGAAGTTTTCTCTAAGGGAAAGTTTCTTGAGGAATTGAAGGGAGATGTTGTGTATTGTAATGCCCCGACCCGGGAACCGACCCGGGCCAGGGGTCTGAAAATGATAAAAACCAAACCCAGAACCAAGAGAGGCGAACTCTGAGTGCGAGAGTCTTTTTGTTCCTCTATGTGCTTCGGAACTTTAGTACTCCGTTACGCGTAGGCCAGAACAAACCTAATTATATAACTAATTCGAATTGGGCCAACGTTGCCTTGCTGTTGGTTGCCTACGTACGTATCGGATAACATCCTCGATGTTACTTTGATATGATCGGATCCGTACGTAGTTCTGCCTACTGGCTACTACATACATCAAATCATACAAAAATACATACGTATACCCGAATATTTAATCGGGGTTATACAAAAACTTGTAAAACATCAGCAACACATATCTCGCTCTATCATAGAGACAAGCACCACACAACCACCACAACATGCCTCACTCTATCCTAGAGCAAGACCATCACATTCACATGTCTCGCTCCATCACTGAGCGGAGACCACATGCATCACATGTCTCGCTATATCACTTAGCCAAGACCACACGCATCACACGTCTTGCTTTATCATAAAGTGAGATGGAACACAATCATAGGTCTTGCTCTATCACTGAGCTGAGACTGAACATACACATAACACATCTCTCTCTAACCCAGAGCGAGACGACACACATGCATCATGGCATATAAGCATGGCATATCATAATATAAACACACACACAACACGTCTCTCTCTAACCCAGAGCGAGACGGATCACTTAGCCGAGACCGAATACACACACAACATGTCTCTCTCTAACCTAGAGCGAGACGGCACACATCATGGCATATAAGCATAGCATATCATAATATAAACACACACACAACCCGTCTCTCTCTAACCCAAAGCGAGACCGCACACACACAACGCGTCTCTCTCTAACCCAAAGCGAGACCGCACACTTCATGGCATATAAGCATAGCATATCATAATGTAAAGGATCATAGTATATCATAATATAAAGGATCATAACATCAAGGCATAATGTATACCTTATCTAGCACATGCATTCTATAATTAAAATACAATGTTAGAAACGCTTACTCCCCTAATGTCTCACGAGGTAGCGGTATTTGGGGTACTCATTTCTGAGCGTCCTCCCCATCGGATCCGGAGATAGCAAACAAAGCCTCCTCTAACCTTCGCACGTTCATTGCCTTGCGCCAAAAGATGACTGACCAACTGTCCCCTTTCTCGGAGACTTCTCATTTTTTGCGCTCGTAAGCGACAGACAGAATGTCCCTTTCCCCGGGACGTTTCTCACACTGTGTAGCCCTTCGGTGAAGGGTGAACCCTTCCCTACTTCAGGCGACGACCCATGATGCAGCCCATGACGGAGGACGGAGTCCCCCTTTCTCTCCGTGTTGTTGCTCTCTCTTCGGGCAGGAGGGTGGCAGATAGAGCCTCCTCTTGCCCCATGCCGTTCCCCCTTCTAGGGATGCCAGCTTGAGGGATGGACCATACTATTGCGTAGATCACCCTTGAATTAGCTAGAAACAAGAATGACTCGAATTGGACTTAAAATTAGTGAGAAAAGAAGAACAAAAGTTTCTGAACGTGGGAGAGAAATGGAAAAACGTGGGAGAGTCTTCTCCTTTCTCTCTGGACGTCGAGGATGCTATTTATAGAATAACTGGATAGATGTGAGGCTGACACGTGTCAACCCTATCCGCTTCACCAGTAATCCTATCCGCTTATGTCATCAATCCTATCCACTTGCATCATCAATCCTATCCACTTCGTCAACAATCCTATCCTCTTGCATCATCAATCCTATCTGCTTTGTCATCAGTCTTATCCATTGCGTCGTCGATCCTATCCAAAATGATATTATTTTATTCAAATAATATCCTGAACTCAAAACACAATAACTTCCAACTTTGACGTTGGAATCACACATTCTTGATACCGATGGACTCATGTCACGCCCCGGCGATGCCCGACCCGAGCTGAACCCGGTCCAGGGGCCGGTCAAGCGCGCGGGGGCGACGAAGTGAAAATTGAGAAATGATCTAACGGAAGACTTAACCCTAACCACGGGCGATTAACAGCAACACGGAGTGCGCACAATCCTTTGGGCAAGAGTAAATAAAAGGGAAGAAAAAGGTGTTGCTTATCACAAAGTAAACAACAATCTCAAACCCACAAGCTTAGTTAAGTAAAGCCCACACTGGCTCAATATAAGTCATAAGCATCACAACTACAAAATATGACATAAATCCAAAACAAGAACCCTACACCAAGGTTCGAACATAAAGCATGAAACAAACGCAGGTAAGTCACGCAACGATCTCCATCATCACACCCAAGCTACCTCTGACCTTTCCTCATAGAGGCAATCCTGTCCGTCTGCGTGTCGCACCACGCAGCCCCAAATCAAAACACAAAAGAGGGGTGAGTTTTAACACTCAGCAATGGTTTTAATATCACTGTCAACGTAGAAGATACGATAGCTTAGAAATGAGATCGTTCAGATCAAAGATTTACATGGTGCATTACTTTCTGATCACACATTCATATCACCTAACACTGCATCATAATGCATAATTTAACTTGCATGGATGTATCTCTAACATACATATTCCCACATGCATTCACATCATAACCAATCCCGCATGGATGTATCTCTAACATACATATTCCACATGTATAACATCAACACCAACATGCATTGATGTATCTCTAACATACATATTCCCACATGCATAACATCAAAATCAACATGCATGGATGTACCTCTAGCATACATATTCCACATGCATAGTATCAAATCAAACTCCATCAAGGAGTAACCACACAATAATGTCACACAGACGGGAGCATAGACAAGGCCACGAAGGCATGTCATGGTCCAAAATTTCTACACAAGAATTCAAGAAAGATCGGGGTTGTCAATCCTTAATACTGCTCGCCCTAGACGATCCTGGCCAAGGATGTCCCATTTTCACACAGAGAATCTAGAGCAGGGGTGTTCGCCCAGGGACATCTCCTGCGGAGGGAAGAGCCAGAGTTCTCACACAGAGAACCCTAGAACACGTGGTAGCACACACGGCATACCACACTGGATTCTCAGGGTCCAGATGACACACATAATAATATTCTCACATATCCGCAAGACAAGTACACAACTCGTCCCCACATCATTCCATTTAACAAGACTCAACCCGGGGAGTGCACTCGTTCCACACAGGAACTTCAAATCAAAATATGTCCTTTCGGACTAATCAACTTGCGATTAATCCACGACCGATAAACCCGGCACACAATTTCATCACATTGCATCCAATTGGTCAAATTCGATTAATCACGATGAAGCCCCACTTGGAAATCCATTTTCATGATGCGTGCAGCATGGTACATGCGTGGGCAAAGCATACATGAATCCTAATCCATGATAAGTGCGCTCATCAGCCCCTAATGCATCATTCCTATTCACAATGTCAAGCTTCAACATCATCATTTAACCCCCCACATGTGTGTGTGTGTAACTAGTAGAAGCCTTTCACATAATGCATATCAACATGCTTGAAAATCAACTCACTACCACACTACACATGTGAGTTTCTATCTAAACATAAATTCCAACGGAAATCATAGTAGAAGAATCGTTGAAATCATAGCTAAATTCAAAACTCAACCACAAAGGCTAAACACATATAACATCACTCATTTCATCATTGAGTCATGACATTCACCAACATTCACACACCACTAACCACAATCTATCATGACAAATCAGTCCAACCATGATTGTAGTCCTACTGAAAATATATGCTTAACCAAAGAGAAACAACCATTCATAGTTTCAAGATAACGATTCCAACATCATGCCACAAAGCATAAGTCATTCCACCATCTCTAAGCATATGTCTCAACTCCAAAAACTCAATAGCATGCATTTCCAGTAGCCTAACATAGCTTAAAATACTCCACATTCATATAAATTTGGCAAGCTAAAGTGGAATCATCAAAATAGATATCATATGCACAACACACAATTTCCTATGTAGCCGATCGATCGCCCTTCAGGCCGTTCGATCGGTTACACGCAAAAATTTAAAATTTACAGTTCAGCCGATCGATCGCCCTGCAAGGCCGATCGATCGCCAACACGGCAGAACAGTCATCTTCTTCCTTTCGCAAAATCAAACCGAAACACCATAGATAACACTTCAAATCCACATCTAACACCCTAATCATCATCAAAAGTCCTCCTTGACTTCCAGAATATCAAACCAAACCATAATAATGCAAAACCCTAAGAAATCGGGATTAAATAATTCTATTTTCTAATCTTACCATCAGCACACTAAATCAAGCAAACCATTTCGAAATAAGCCAAAAATGGAGAATTTTACCATGGACAAACAGAGATTTTGAAGACCCATTACCTCAGCACTTGATTAAGCTCGGATTGAAGAGTCACCCTTCTTGAAATCCTTGAAAACACAATGAGTTTGAATTAAACTCTAATAGAAATCGATTTACCCAAGAAATCCCTAATTAAACTTTAGATCTAGGGCTTATTGGTAGTAAAAATTGAATTTTAAATGTTAGGGTTTGTAGTAAAACACAAATCAGTAGCTTTTGATGGTCAAAAACGAATTGAATCAAGGGGAAAATGGTAGATTTGGAAGAAATTAAGAGAAAAGCCATGGATTAGTGCTTAATTAGAGCAAGCTTACCTTAATCAGCTTCTAATTCGGGCCTAAGTGGGGATTAGGCCAGCCCTCCTTCCTTAGCCTATTCCCAAAAATGAAAATGGCTCTGGTTTGCCCTTTTATAGTAAGGGTTGGGGTAGGCATATGTAAGTTTTGGGGTGTAAATATGAAAAGTAGGCTAAAAGTGGGCATTTTGTAAATTTAAGCACAATTTAAGCCTAATAAAATTCTAAAAATTTTTGTGGGACTTTAAGTATATGTCTAGGTTCATTTGACACAAAAATAAATTTTTCGACGGTGGGGCCCACAGGGTCCCACCAAAACCCTAATTTTTGGGAAAATAGTGAAAATTCCGAAAAATCTCAAAAATTCACATTTGGTTTAAAATCACTTAAAACCACTAATGTTGAAGTTAATTTTGGTTAAAACCATCACAAACAGTATTTATCTACGAAATCACCGAATAAGATCAGAAAACGCGTAAATCTCACGGTAATCCATAATTAAAGAAAACCAAAACCGGTTTAAAGATGAGGGTCCTTACAACTCATGTCGACGAGCCCTTCAAAAAAAGACCACACATGGGTTGGTTGTCCCGCACTTTTGTGTAGGTCCCGCCCATATGGCATGCTTCTCGGGGCTATAGCTTTCGTTCATGACCCCCATTTTGCGTGTTCTTCGATTCGTTATACTCGTTACTCTGAGCTCTACCCGGATACGAGGATTTCACCTAATGAAACCCCCTAACACTAATCCTAAATTACCCTTAACCCCCTGGGTTAAGCTTAACCAAAAAATGGGTCATTACATGTATACTTTAGTTTCTAAGGAAAATAATGAAGGTGGGAATATCTCCAAGAAGGTTAGGCCTTTGGTGGAGTATCATGAAGTTGTTTTAGAGTCCCTGCTCAATGGATTGCCACCCTTTAGAGACATCCAATATCATATTGACCTTACGCCTAGATCTACACTCCCTTATCGTCTCCATTATAGAATGAGTCTAGAGGAGCATGAGGAGCTTTAGCGACAAGTCCTTCAATTGTTGAGAAAAGGACATGCTAGAGAGAGTTTGAGTCCATGCATTGTGCCAGCTTTACTATACCAAAGAAGGATGGTAGTTGGCGTATGTATGTGGATAGTAGAGTCATTAATAAAATCATTGTCAAGTATCATTTCCCTTTTCCTTGTCTTGATGATTTACTTGATTAGTCGAGTGGTGTCTCTATTTTTAACAAGCTAGATTTGAAGAGTGGCTATTATCAAATTAGAATCAAACCAGGTGATGAATTGAAGACAATTTTTAAGATAAGAGAAAGGTTATATGAATGGTTGGTCATGCATTTTGGGTTGTGTAATGCCTCCAATACATTTATGAGGGTGATGAACCAAGCTCTTCGACTATTTATTGGCAAATTTGTAGCGCTCTATTTTCATGATATACTTATTTATAGATCTGATATTGATTTTCACTTACAACAACTACGGAAAGTTCAAGTTATCCTTCGCAGAGATAGATATTTTGTAGCTGTCAAGAAGTGTTCTTTCATGCGAGATTCTGTACTCTTCCTTGAGTATGCTGTCTCAAAGGATGGAATAGTTGTGGATGAAAGTAAGGTTGATGAGGTAAAATATATTCCCAGATTATTTACATCTCCCACATTTATAGCCTACTCTACCATCTCTCTCTATTATGGCATGGTCCATTTATTCCTAATATGGGTATAGTATGGGCGGTTAGGTTGCCTTCTTGCTTTTGGGAGCACTAACACATAAGGAGCATCTCTTTCCAAAAACTAGCTATCGCGTGGAGAATAGAATTGTGTGGGGCACACATTTTTATATGCATTAGATATATACCAATATGTAACAACTACTGGTTCTTGCCGCTTTCCCCACACAGTAAGAATATGAGATTATAGATATTAGTACACTTGAGGGTAATTACAACCACAAGTTCAATTCACAACACCACCAAAAACTTCATACCACACATTATAAGCACTTCCTATACAATGTTGCTGATTCTTCTAAGTATATACCTCCCAATTTTATTTGATTGTTCTCTTAGAATTCCTTCAACTTTAGGAGTGTACGCGGTACCCATGGCCTCTACTGCACTGAATCATTTTAAAAAGAATTTAGTCACCCAGTAAAAAGTAATTGACACTAAGACCTACACGGGTAATAATTGTGTCCCCCTCAAGATTCTTATTTAAACTTTTTATCATATTTGTAGTTGTTATTCCAAATCTTCTAAAACCATCATATGCAAGAGACTATTGCTCGGGGCATAACCCTTCCTATGGGAGGCATTGTCTTGATCTTTGACTTTCTTGACCAAGCATGTACATTTTAGTCTCAAATTCTTCAATTGTCAATACACATGCAGCTTTCCCAATCAAATCCGTCAATGTATAATTTTTAAAGTCCTTTTTAATGGTCATCTTTACATGTCGAATGCTATATTGATGATAGAAAAATGGAGGTGAAAAAACTTTGGACGCGACCTTTGAAGCCCCTTATGTCAATCAGAAATTATTATGATTTTTGTCATCTCCATAATTATTTTCTCCCTCAAGTAGCTTTTGAACCGTTTCTATTTTTCATATGTCTCACTTGAAACTATCTCAATGCAATTGGAAATAACCACTTGTTCCCATATGTAGTTGATGCCGCCTTCAGAGAACCAGGATATTTGTTGTATAAGTGAGTGACATCAACACTAATCACCAAGATGCAATGACTAAGACCCACTATAGATAGGCCAAATGACCAAAATATATGCTAAAATAGCCGAAACTCACCACCTCTTGCTCAAGTAGACTCAAACTCATATATGGTATTGGGATTCACATTGTTTATTGCCTTGAGGTGCATTGGCAATACTTTGTAGGATTCAAACCAATCACCATACATGACTTTTACATCCAAATTCCTTGTCGTACATGCCTTTCTATAAAAAATGTTTGTGTAATGTCTCCTTAATTCTTTGAACAAGATCACCTTGTGTGAGAGTTAATTTTGTTTTGATGGTTAGGATTATGACCCGGCAAATAAAGGATGTAGTACACTGCTTATGACCAGTGCTAAGCTAGGAATGCCTACAAGTGTGGTCACTACCATATATCTTCAATTAATAATACTTGAACCCCTTCTTCATTGATCTATGAACTCTCCAAGGACAAGCATCATCAATACACTTCACCGTATATTCTTTAGTATTTGTAAACTTTTTGTTGAACATGATTCCTAATTGAAAACTTTCTCAAAGTTATGATGAATGACTCTTTATCTTCAAATACTTGTCACCCTTACAACTCTTGCTTGAGCTATTCTTCCATATCCATACCCTAATTAACTGCCTCATCTATTTGTTCATCTGTGATATGAGCATAGATTGGTTCCTTCTCAACATCATGGTATTGCGTCTCCTCTTCATCATCATCCATGTTATTTGTGGCAATTGCATTGTCTACCACATCGTCTCCCTCATTGTCAACCATCTCTTATACACTTTGTTCCCCTCTAACACCTTTTTCATTCCTATCATATTCCTCATCACTTGCTTTGCACATATTATCTTCACTGTCATTAGCCTCATTCATGTCAACTCTATCATCATTAACATGGGACCCTCTACACATGCATTATAAATTTGTACTGAGTTTCGTGTTGCTTGATAACTTGTTAAATAATTAAAATTGCTAGTTATCTATATAATTTATATTGGATTAGAAGTTTCAACATATGTAAAGCCAACACCGGTGTAGGGGTAATGATAGCCCATTGAGGTTTGTGTTCCAAACCATGCACCACATTGTGATATTCCAAGGCTTGAGTCTCATAAGTATGAGATGTGTACCTTACGTATTACACATAAAATTTAAAACTTCAAACCACATATTTCCATCTACGATTAAAATGTTCACACATAATAATCTTAAAAATCCTTACCTCCAACTGGGTCAACTTCCATCGTCAATGGGTGCAGATGAGACATGGCATTCATTGGACACTACTATCATGAACAAATTATCATCTTTATTGTCAAATACAAGCATTTAGATACACCTTCCACTTTGGGCATTTCTTTGAGAACTCCTTCTACTTACACCTTGGTCTGCACTTTTAAAGCAAGACATTTGTGCCTCTTTTTCTAAATATAACTCAAATGCATGTACATGAGGCAAAAGGTGAAACATTTGTCTCATTGGAGCCTCATCCTCGACATGCAGTAGAGTCCACCTTGATCCAAATACAGGAATGATACACTTCACTATAATTTTTCATATCCTTTGATCCCATCCAACTTTGTTAGCCACTTGCATCTCTAGTTCCTCTTAATTACAAGGCTTACTAATGAATAATTTCACTAAATGCCCTCCTTCATATCCATAACCATCTCTATGATTTACAATTCTCCCACTATGATGAATAATAAAACTAATAATTTCTCCTGCCTTGTCTAATCACATCATTTATAACAAAATTTTAGATCTTAGATAGATCCCAAATTATAATCCCTACTGCAAAACTATCCATTCTCATAGATCAAATTTAATTGCAAATGCATAAATCAAATGCAATTGTATTCTACATTCTCCTTTGAACACATAGTGTACCCACCAATTGTCGTGGATTGTACTTCCTCATACTTCCTAGCCCCTCTACCTCTCAATCCCATCTCGAAAAAGATTCATTCTTTTACAACTTTACAACACAAAGAATAGTCATTCTAGAGAATGTGCAAAAAAAAGTGAAAACACAAACAACCCACTCAATGGAGGAATCGAGGCAAGCCATAGCTCTATGTCCAGCCAATATGGCTGCCATAGCACAATTGCCCACCTCATAGAGAAAGAGGAGAGAGAGAACCTTTGCTAGTCGAACGTGTTAGGAAGATGATCGGTTGGGAGACTAACTGTGTAGGCGATGGCAGAAATGAGGCCGACAGTGGAAGTGAGAGAGGGGAGGGGAGGAAGAGAGTGAGGCACTTCTACCCATTTAGCCAAGAGCAAATGGGGGAGCAAGGCATTTTACAACACAAGAGGAAAGTCATCATTTTGAGCGATGAATTCTAATTTTGTCATTCAAAATGGCGAATTTATATCCTAGTAACATGTCAGGAAAAGGATAAAAGTGGAGCAAATATTTTGTTAAGAAAAAATTATTTAAATAATATTAAAAAAATAATTACCAAAATCACTAAGAGAGGAAAATAATTCACAAAATGGTGTCCATTCTAGGCACGTAGGTGCTAGCCAAGCATTGGCATTTGCATGACATTTTTTTCTTGATTTCATCCTTGAGAATGACAAAATCATGTTTAAGTTGATTTCAGCCTTTTGAAGGATGAAATCCTCCTTAGAGTGATTTCGTCTTTTTGAAGGACAAAATCCTTTTCCTTCATTTTTTTCAATCGGTTATTGGTGGGCTTTGGGTTGATTTCATTCTTCGCAAGGACAAAATCTACCTTTTATGTAGATTTCGTCCTTTTTTCATCTTTGCAAATGACAAAATCACCTCACTTTCTGTTTGTCCTTGCATAATGGGATGGGATTCACACGAGATGCCCGTTGTCATCTATGATATACCATCGGATTTGGTTGGGGATGGGCTAGATTTAGAACAACCAGAAATGATGAACATAGAGGAGAGCTAGGGGCTACAAATGAAGATGGAATATCCGTGAATGGAGCTTACCTTGGCGGTATCAGAGCTGCCTCATCAATGGGATAATGTCTATGAATGTCTATAATCACTAACTGAAGTAGTGGCAAGCTACAAAGGACATTCTTGGTGCCTGATTATCAACTGGCAACGCCTCAAGCGAGTATGGCTGCCAAATGACCTATACTATTTATAAGCATAATTAGTTTTTAATAACCTTACATAGCTTATATTAATTCTATTAAATGTGATAATAAAATAAAATTACCTGATAAGGGCGTGGTCTAACTCTCCTCTATACAAACAAAGGACTCCTTGTGGACTTTCTATTTTTCTCCTCTAAAAATTTCACCTTAAGGAGTCAAATTTAACATATAAATTCAACACATCCACATAAAACTATGTTAAAAATATAAGTAAAAAAATATTTACCTGGCTCCTAATGGAGCACCGTCTACTACGTGGCCCATCTCAATAGTTAGTCAGCCGATACGTAAATGCTCCCACGACCATAGTTGTGTCACAAAATATCATAAAAGTTATTAAAAAATGCGAAATAATTGTACATGTAGAATATACTAACTTTAACAAATTCATTTACCTAAGGGTCAGACAGCCTGCAATCCCAGAGGCCATAGCCTGACAAATTTTCACTAACTCTTGGTATAAAAATGTAAGGGTAGCACTGCCCCATGCGTAAGTGCTTGTCATGTCAAAATCCACCAGGACGGAGAGGTACGCAACATGAACATGGCTATTGGTGTTATTCGCAAATATTGTAGCCCCAAGTAAATGTAGCAAATATGAGTGTGCATGCTGCTCGGTGGCATATGTTAGGAGCGCATGAAACTCACCTAATAGTCATCTAGGCCTCACTCGACTACCACGCATTACTGAAGGAGGAGGTGTTATGCCAAAGAGTTCAACTAATAAATCTAAATCTCCCATCGTGCTATCACTGCATGTTCATGATGCGAAGTACAAGAAGAAATGCCACATCCATAAGTGTGATGGACATATCCCCATAAGGTAGGTGAAACATCTGTGTCTCCCTCCTCCATCCCTCAATGAGAGTTGTGACCAAAGACCTATCGAGTCAAATGTATTGTAAATGGATAAAGTGTCGAAATCTAGCTCGCTCGATATATGGTAGAATATGCTCATCAATGGGCCACTGTCGGAGGTATCTAAAATCCTTGGTGCACTCAAGGCACCCGAGGTTCTAAAATGAGTTAAAATATTATAACCCAACATAACATATAGTCAGAAAAATAACATAAAATGCATGAACAGTTCGAATATCTCTCCTCACCAAATAGAAGCCAACCTATGCAACTCCTGTTGAACAAGTATTGACTCATCAATGGGGCTGGCCCGTAAAAAGGCTCCATATGATCCATATGATCTGTGAGGAAATAAGAATTTGAGGAACATATAATCATATCTAAAATAAAGAGTAAACAAAAAATCACACAATCTAATTGTATATTTACTAATCAACAGGAGGGTTAGTGCATATTTTACTATTATGCTCAGATTATTTGCACCTCCCACACTTATAACCTGCTCTACCATCTCTCTCCATGGTTGCACAGTCCATTCTATTCCTAATGTGGATAGATCATGGGTGACCAGGTTGTCTTGTTTCTTTTGGAGGTAATAACACATAAGGCACATCTCTTTCCCAAAATTTCCGACCACGAAGAAAGCATAATTGTGTGGAGTACACATTTCTATAAGCGGTTGATGTGTAGCATACTCCTGCCTATATAAGTTGCCACCGCTTTTCCCACACGGTAAGAAGATGCGAGCAAGGATACTGATAGACTTCAATGAAATTGCATGTACAAGTTTGATTAGCTACATTCACCATAAGCCTCCCTCCATGCATGGACATCACTTCGTACCCAGTGCAGTTGATCCTATTAACTATATACTCCCCAATTTTACTTGGTTGTTCCTTTATTATCTCTTCCACTCTGAGAGTATACGGGATGACCATGGCATCCAAAGCGCAAGATCATTTCACAAAGAATTTTACTACCCGATAAAAAATAGCTAACACAAAGGCCTATATGGGTAATCCTCGTGCCCCCTTCAAGACACTATTAAAATTTTTGCCATATTTGTAGTCATCATGCCAAATCTTCTAAAAATATCGTGAGCAAGAGGCCATTGTTCAGGGTGTAATCCTTCTCTTGATAGGAGTAGTTTTGCCCTGGGACTTTCCTAGCCAATCAAGTCCATTTTAGCATCAAATTGTTCTACTGTTAGTACACATGCAGTTGCCCCAATCAAGTCTGTCAGTGTATTATTTTTAAACTCCTTAAAACTTGTCTTTATGTGACGGATGCAATATCGATTATAGAAGAATGGCAAGGGAAAAATCTCATGCACAGCCTTTTGAAGCCCCTTACATCAATCTGAGATGATTGTGACATTCGTTATATCCATAAGTACATTCTCCCTCAATTGACTTAAGAACAATTTCCAATTTTCATAATCTTCATTTGCTACTATCCTGAATGCTAGAGGACATAGCCCATTGTTCCCAATTGTGGCTGTTGTAGCCATAAGAGCTCTTGGATATCTTCCATACAAGTGAGTGGCATCAATACCAATCACTGAGATGCAATGCCGAAACCCTAGTATAGACAACCCAAATGCCCAAAACATCCATATAAATCTCTGACGTAGGCCACCATCTACTAGATTAGACTCCAACTCGTAGTAGGTACTAGGATTTGGATCTTTCACTGCCTTGAGGTACATTAGCAACAATTCGTATGATTTAGCCCAATCCCCATAAATAGCTTTTATGGCCGTATTCCTTGTCACCCATGATTTTTTATAAGAAATGTCAATATAGAACCTCTCCTTCATTCTTTGAATAATATCACCTACTGTAAGAGTTAATTTAGCTTAGATGGCGGGCATTATGACCTTGGAAATAAATGATGCACTACACTGCCTATCAGTGCTAAGCTGGACATTTCTACAAGTGTGGTCACCTCTGTACGTCTTCAATTTAATGCACCCTACGCCCCTCTTCATTGATCCATGAACTCTCTAAGTGCAAGCACTATCAATGCACTTAATTGTATATTCTGACATATTTGTATGTCGAACCTTGTATTAGACATCATTCCTAATTGAAAACTCCCTCAAGGCTATGATGAATGCCTCTTTATCCTCAAAGATGCGCCCAACATATAACTCTTCTTTGTTCTGTTACTTCATATCCATACCACAATTAACTGCCGCTTCTATCTACTCATCTATTATATGTGCATAGTTGGCTCCTCCTTGTCATAGTACAACGGCTCTTCATCATAAACATTCATGTCATTTGCAGTAATTACATTGTCTTCCACATCATCACCCTCGCTGTCAACCATCTGTTGAGCACTTCCTCACCTCCGACACCTTCGTTCATACCATACTCCTCTTCACTTATTTTGCCAATGTTATCTTCACCTTCATTGGCCTCATGTGCATCAACATCATCATCATGGACATGGGCTCCCCTACATAAAATAGAATGCATGTATTGAATTTCATAATACCTAAACACTTGTTTAGAAACTAAAAATGTATGTTTATAAATATATATTTCATCTTGGATTGGTTGGTCTAGCATCAGTATGTCTAAACCTGTGTAGGGGTAATGAATGCCCATCGAGCTTTGAGTTCCAAACCATGCACCACCTTGTAACATTCCAATGCTAAATGTCTCATGTGCATGTGATGTGTACCTTCCATATTATGCACAAAATTCATAATTCAATATCCTAATTTTCATAGACAATTATAAGATTCACACAAGATTCACATCTTAAGAAACCTTACCTCCAATTATGTCTAATTCCATCGTCAATAGGTGCAGACGACCTATGGCATTCATTTGATGCTACTGTCATGGACAAATTTTCCTCTTTATTATCATCCATAGGCATTTGCATGTGCCTTCCACTACTCACATTTCTTTGAGAACTCATATATGAGCTCCTGTGTGAACTCCTACTTACACTACGCCCTTCACTAGGCACTCGGGCCTCATTTTCAACAAATACCTTGAATATAAATATGTGAGACAAATAGTAAAACATTTGTCTAAATGATGCCTCATCATCTACACGTGGTAGTCCTAGTCTCAATCTAAATATCGGAAGGTTACATTTTATAATAATTTTTCATCTCCTTCGATCCCACCCAACTTCGCTAGCTACTTGTATCTCAAGTTCATCATAAGTAGAAGGTTTCTTGATTAATAATCCATTTGTTACCCCTTCATGGTGAAGTATAAACCTAATCATTTCTCCTGCCATCTCTATTCACTTAATTCATAACTAATAAGTAACAGAAATAATACATTAAATAATTATTCAAAATAACTACTTTATCGAATGAAATATGAAATTAATCTATTACTCAAACTTAACCAAGCAATTCCACTCAAACAACAAAAATCATAGCACAATTCCACTCCCTTAATATGAACTTCAAAAAAAAACAAGAAAACAAAATCACACACCAAATCGGAGCACATGAAGAGACGAAGTTAGCATTATGTACTCTAAAATAAGTAAATTTAAAGGTATGAAAAATATTATTTTTAAAGAATACCACTCCTATGGATTCCTCAAAACTAATATCTGGGTGAAGGGCCTTGTCAAATGATGCATAGAATTCCACTGAAATCCTCGACGTAAACGGCGAGGAGACAGCTAATGGAAGTAGATCTGACGGAGGCAAGCATGGAGGCGTCGGATCAAGACGATGCATTAAGCCATCAGCCAACATAGGTCATCAAACCCTTTACAAGGAAAATCTAAGCTGAGAAGCACAATATTTTACACAATTTTGAAATAAAAAAATAAGAGGAAGAAGGCCAAATGGACAACTCTACACATGAAAATACATTACACAAAAAAAACCTACTGACCACCCATACATATGATTCATGCAAAAGCAGCAACACATTGATGGTAATATAAAAAAATTAAACACAGTAGAACACAACCCCAATGCAGTAGAAAATCAAATGTTAGAAAAAAATTACCTTTGGGTGGAGGAACTCTTGGTGAAGGGCAGACGGATCTGGGGTGTGATGACGAAGGGTAGACGAATCTGGGTAGAGGTCCGAAGGAGCTCCGGGCAGAGGGGCTCTAGGTGGAGAAGCTCTACACTAAGAGGCTCCGGGCGAAGGAGCTTCGGACTAAGGGACAGTTTAATGCTGGTAGATGGCAAAAACAAACGTGATGCCGTAGGCCAAAACAAATGCTATGGAAGACGGTGAAAACAAATTTAACGAGATGGCAAAAACAGATGCTCTCTCAAATGAAATGGTCAGGAGGGGGAGGGGAACTGATGCGAAAAAAATAGGGCACTAATTTTGTCTTTTAGAAAGAAAAAATCAAGTTTTAAGCTAATTTTATCCTTGCAAAGGACGAAATGGGGTTTTATATGTAATGTCCCTAATTTTTCTACATTTTTTGTGATTTTCCTACTATTTTTTTGGTCTTTTTTATTGGGAAAATGTGACGCCTTAGCGTATTTATATTTGCATATTTGACCTCATTATTATACCCGTAGAGTCGGGTGTGAGGCTTAGTTGCAGGCTGTGGGCCTCTTCGCGCGCTTTTAGCACAAATTTTGGAGGTATGACGCATAAACAAGAGGTTAACACGCATTGGGGACATAAAAGAAAAAAAAGATATATAAATATGAAATTTGTAGACAAGATTCCATAATTCTTTGGACGTCCAGAAATTTTTTACATCCAATAATTTTGAGAGAAACCCAAGTGAGTTTCCAGTCACTCCGTTGTCTTTCCTCCGTCGTTGAATTTTACTAGTTCTTGTCGGGATCCACTTCATCTTACTGCCATGAATCTATTGGTACCAGCTATGACTGCCGCCATGTCCTCTTTGCTCCTCCACGCGGTACTAGTCTTTTCTTTGGTTTTTCTCACCTTGCAAATTCGTTTTTGGGCCGTAGGAGGGCAATTTTGCTGCCTTTTGCTATCGCCCTCAACTGACTTATCATTGTTTGGCCACCAAGAACCCATAGGCACCAGCCAGGGCTACCGCCATGCTTTCCTTGCTCCTTCATGAGCTACCGTACTTTATCTCGGTTTTGATTCTTTCTCACCGTGACAAAACAAATTTGGTAGTGGGATTATTTTTCGTCGCCTCCGTTGGCCATTTTCGATTGGCCACCACTCCTCCATCCCATGTGTGACCGGATCTACCTTTTATGCCCCCTCCACGCCTCTCCTCTACTTGGTTCCACTTCTGCCTCACTATTCCTCTATTTTTTCGCCCAGTTAGACACTTTGAGTGTGTCTTGGGGCATTGCCATCAGCGAACCATTGTCCTTTTGTCCATCATGGGCCCTGCCCGGGCTTGGCGACAACAAGGGCTAGCCCCACTTGGCTCAATTATGCATCCGCTTTGAATGGGCCGCTTGCCCTTGCCCTATACTGTACGAAATGCACAGTTGCCCACACCAAATGTGTTGGTTGTGGGTGGCAATTTACGATGTTGTCGTTTCTATCATCTGCCACCTCCTGGCCGCCACCATCCGACCCATCTCCCCCTAGAGTGGCCCTTTTTTGCCGCGCGTGCATGTGGCCACATGAGCATTTTAGGGTTTAGGCACTGCATTTGCGCCGCCTAACCATCGGCTGGCTCCGCCATCGACTGCTCAAAGCCCTCCTTCACCTCTTCTAAATCCTTGAGAGTCGCCCCATGCCCTTCGCCCTATTATGGGCCCTTGTAGATGTGAAATTGACGTCATTGGGTGCAGGTCCACGGTTGATTCGACATCTTGCGACCGGTCGAGTACTTCTCAGCCACCGACTGACCTTCAGTGAGTATACCCTTGACTTTTGGTTGCACCGCTACTTATGTTTTCACGACCTTTCTCCCATCCACCCTTGGTGTGCCTCCATGGATCGCAAATTTTTTCGCGTTAATTTGTGTCACCCCATTTGGCCGTGAATACTTCCAACACATCCTAAACCCTTGGGACAGTAGCTCTCTCAACTTGGCAAAGCCTTTGGCCGCCAACTCCTTTGCCGACACCACCATCGTCATAAGCTCGCCATCAAACATCATGGATTACGAGGTAAGGGAGCTTTGAACTCGTAATTTCATAATAGCATGCTTTGAATGTGTAGTAGCATGTTATAATTGTATGATTCAATGCTTTGGATGCTAAATAACGATCCAATTGCATGATGTTTATGTGAGCATGATTATATAGTATGCTGAAATGCATATGACATGTATGTAAGTTGTAAGTATGTTTGATGTATGTGGAATATGTGTGTGCTAGTGATGACTAGCGAGTATGTTAATAAGCTATGTATGTGGATTATGTGTGTGCCAGTGATGGCTAGTGAGTATGTTTTACATATGTGGATTATGTGTGTGTCAGTGATGACTAGCGAGTATGTTGATAAACTATGTATAAAAGTATGTGTATGTTATATATATTTGTCATGGGCAAATGTATGTATGATGGCTATATGCCTGTGTGATGGATATATGTATGTGGTTGTGGGCAGAAGTATGGGCAATTGACGGTAAAGGGTAACAGAGGGTTTAGTATGGAGTTGAATGTGGATGTGTAAATGTATGACAGAAGACAAAGGATATGAGTTTGATGGGTGAGGATTAGAGTGGATTAGTTTGGATCAGAGTGTATGTTGGGGGATTGTCAGACAGTAAGAGTGTTGCATAATTGTATAAGCATAACATACAGATTATGAAGTGATAAGTAAGCATAATAAGTAAGGTATAAGTAATAGGGTGTTAACTGGGTTTGGCTCTAAGGAACTCAGTTTGATGACTTCCGGATAAGTAGGTTTGGCTATAAGGTGGATGGCGGAGATTGTATGAATATGTAAGATTTTAGTGTACGATGTGTTATGTTGTGAGATAGATGGGTTAAGTGAAATTTGCTACCCTAACAAACTAGGGTTTTGGATCGGGCTCAACTTCGATTTAATCAGTTAAGAATTGTATGTTTGAGAGTGTGTATGGCATAATTGTACAACATAACTTACTTAATTCAAACTTGAACTATAAGCAAAGCTAATGATAGCGTTGTGAGTTTGAAACCCGAGGGTTTCAACGGATTAAGTTCCATGTTTGAGTTAGCCAATAATGAGTTGGTTGAACATTTCTCATGTCTTGCCATGGTATTTATCCTTCGGAATATTGTCGATGTGTTGGATTTAAGCCCAAACATCTGATGCTCTGTTGAGAGTGATGCATGTTTTCGATTTGGTCTGTGTGTTGTATTAAGCCCAGACATTTGATGCTCTATTGAGAGCGTTGTATGATTCTACCCAAGAGTAGCACTATATGCTTTCTGCCCAAGAGTGGCGTTGGATGATTTCTGCCCAAGAGTGACACTGGCACTTTAAGACCCCTAAAGTATGGAAAATTGTATGACCCCTAATATGTGGGTGTTTATATTTGCGCTCCCAGGTAAGTAGTATTATGGACTTACTCTTACCTGTTTGATCTTGTGCCCCATGAGCATTGGTATGCCTTACCTTCGGAAAAGTATATGGCATCTAGTCACTCCCCGGAGGTTAAGGTGATCCCCCAGTTGCATTCTTTTCCATTTCAATGCTAGTGCTTATTAATTGTAATGAGCTTTAGTGGTTGATAATATGTGTACGGCTGTATGAGTGACTATGTATATTTTTGAGTAAGTGTAAGTTTCTAAGTATGATTGTAAGAATTTGATTCTAAGCAAGACTGTAAAAGTATGATTCTAAGCAAGACTATAAGTATGATTCTGAGCACAACTGTAAGAGTATAATTTAGACTATAGAGTATGATTCTGAGCAAAATTGTAAGTGTATGCTTGAGTAAGACTGTACGAGTAAGGTCGTATGAGGATGAGTAAGATTGTACGAGTAAGGTCATACAAGTATGTGTAAGTTATTTGAGTAAGCATACGATTTTACTAGTAAGTTTGTAAGACTTTGATTAAGAATGTATATATAAGATTGGTTTGATAGTATGTATTTGGCATAATTGTATACGTATGTGCATGTTTATTATATGTCTGCTTACTTCATATTTGAGTTGTATAAACGTATCTATGTATGGACTTACTGAGCACTGTTTAGAACTCCCCTACTAATTATTGGGTATTTTCTTAATGAGTATGAAAATACTTATTACGTTATTTTTTTTAGCCTCATTGTTCGGGAAGCTTTTGCAAGTTTGTGTCGGGGAGCTCCTAGAGATGGATGCTCATTTCCACGGTGGATTGATTCTCTTTAACTCATGTATATCTTTGAATAACTGTGAGTATTATTTTGTGTCACGATCTAATGTATTGGGTGAGATGAGAATTAAAATATTTATGTTTTCTGAATTTGTAATTTGGATTAAACTGTGGACTGTTATAAGACTTGCACTCAGGGATGCCTGAGAGAGATTTGTATTTAAAGTTTATGATCATAGCAATTTATTTGTACATTTGTTTTCGAGTAGCGCCTGAGGATATTTAATTTAGGCGTACAATGTTTGAATATGTAAAAATTTATATGGGAAAAATTGATGTGTAATGTTTTACATTATAAAATTATTTTCACAAGTTTCATATTCATCATTTTTCTCGATTTACAACTATTATATTACAAAAAAATTTCATAAATTTTTTAAAAAATGTGAGGGAAAATCTTGAGCATTACATTACCTGAAATCAACTTGAACCCAACCCGCTTCAATCAAGTAATTATTTCTTGTCAATATTATTTTTAATATTTTTTTCTTTTGTTAAAATGATAATTTCATCAATTAGAACGACGAAGCTTAGTTTTGTCCTTTGCGTTGAAAAAACTTATGTTTTGTCACTTAATGAAACTAAACAAAATTATATCCAAAAATAATAGTTGTAGGTATCAATTGACACACTTGTGCCTATATAGAATGTGAGAACACCATTTTTGTATAAAAATTTCTCAGTGATATTTTTGTAAAAAAAATTTACAATATTTATTTAACAAAATTCCCCATTCTTAACTTATCTTTTAGATAGATTGAAGAACTATGATCATTTTACTTGATTTCATTCCCTTGTCCACTTAAATCAAAGTTAATTTCAGATTAGTCCTGCAAGACTAGAGGATGCTATCCACGTTTTCTAAAAAAGTTTTGAAAATGCATATAACAAGTATCTACATATATAAACTACTACTGATAAAGTGAAAAAATGTGATCATGAGCACCTAATATTGCTCTAAAACCCCATCTCGAAGGATGTCTAAGAAAATAGATACAAATAAACCCAGAGAGAAAAAGTATGTTCCAATGGACAATTAAAATATAATTTTACAAGTGTTTACTTCGTTTGATATGTACATGATGACATTACTTCGTTTAAATACAGATTTCAAGCCAGGAAAAAAATGGCCTACACTGTTCTTGCACTGTACATATTACAACCCAAATTACAATGCTGACCTGGATAGGCGAATGGAAACAAATGCCAGAAAATTAAACAATGAAAAAAATTTACACTGACGTGAGCTAAACAAATCATTTCGTTAGGGGAAAAAATGATGTATTAGTAAGGCTCTAGTTCATAAATTGTTGACAATTCGGAGCATTACAAAGACAAGGTACTTTGCAGTCTTCTGATTCATCAGAGTCGAACAAGTAGTTGTACCTGTTAAACATTCATAGAGAAGAGATCAGAAAAAAACGTAAGAATAAAAGTGGATTTTGCAGACAATTAGCAACCAAAAATGTTCATAATTCAGACGAGTGGAACAAATATGAAACTGGATCCAGGTAAAATCATATGCTAAAGAATCAAGTAAAAAACGAAGTAGCAAGGTGATAAAAAAGGAAGTTGATGCTTCAAGAGGGATTGCGTATGCATTTCCAAAACAGGGAAAAAACAGAGGTGAGTTTTGATAAACCACACTAAATTATCCACGCCATAAAAGATGTTGGGTATGCATTTTCAAAAAAAGGCAAAAGACAAGGTGAATTTGGATAACCCACATTATTTTATCCAGACACAAGAGAGGCTGAGTACACATACCAAAAAGGGGCAACAAACAGAGGGTGACTTTTGATAAGCCACATTATGTCATCCAGTAAGTCCATCTTTACACATTTTTCTTTAAAGAAAAGTAAAATTGATATTTGGAATCAGCAATGCATAATGACATAAGATGCTACAAAAATTATTTAAAACTCGTTCATTGACATATCCCCACCATCATAGAAGGCTAGGGGGGCTTACGTTAACTCGTCACCAGCAGAAACATTGGTTTTTGCAATAAGCATGATACGACAATCTTCATCACCCAAGCTCATGATCCGTGAATAGCAATTTGGCATGCACTGTGACAAACAAAACAAGAATCTTATTGAAGACATATTGATAGACTCAAATGTTCAAGAATCTTAAGCACTCAAAACATCTTACAGAATGGTTGATCAATCGTGCAATGTTCCCTCTCTTGGTAGCATCAATCACAACTTCATCACTTATCTTAAACAACTGCATCATAATTCAGCAGCATTAAGTGGAAAGTGGTTGTGGTATTTAATAAAAAACTCAATAACTCGTATATTATTTTACTACATAGTGTAGCTATTGCCCATGGAAGGGGGATCAGTACACTCGAGATAAAATTGGGATGAGGATCAGACCCCCGGGAGTCTGCCCCAGCCTCAAAGATCTTAATCGAGTGGGTTAGGCTCAAAGGCCTAAGATCTCAATAATGTATATATGGCGTGCTTTAAGTACCAATTTAACCACCTCAGCATCGTATGAATAAGCTCAATCACACAAATTCGGCATCAGAGAACTTGAGTATTTTACCAATAACAAACCTGATGTATCTGACGACTAGTCAACAACAAAGATTCACTAGAGAAGACAAAGCATATTAAACATTCACCAACACTCAGAAAGAGAAAATTATTGAGAATTCTGAATTTAATTCAGCAGGTCTTCCTGTATCACACAGAAATAGTTAACGTGTCACTTCCTTTGTCTAAAAGAAACACACAACTCATGGAAAATGGGTAGACTTAACCTCGCACATCTAGCCAGTGGAAACAAGAATGTGGTGTAGACAACATCGCAACAATAAACAAGTTATTAGGCTTTGTCAATAAAATCATTTAATAATTTTAGGGAAATCATGGAAGCATCAAGCACCAGATCATGACATTTGGTCCAAGAGTCACCAGTTTTTCCATGAGATGGCCCATACATAAGCACCAATCAAAGCCCTTGTACAAACCAGCTAATGCACCAAAATTTTGAGCAATCAAAAGATACTTAGGCTCGAGCACCATCATAACAAAATTTGTCGCAATTACCATGCAATTGCAACAATGATGCTCCTTTACCATTCTTCCCTGTTATGAATTACATCCAAATATACAAGTGTTTCTTCAAAACTCCTCACATACTAATTCCACATCTTTCTTAGCTTCCACTCCACCCCTTAGGATCCTTCATCTTGTGATGTCAATTATTTCATTTTCTAAGTAGTCTATATATGACCTGGTCTGTACATTTAGAGGGTTATTGCAAGGCACATTTTTGCACGTGTACACATGTATGTAACAAAGTGTATGTATGAGCATGTGTGTGTGCAGGTGCATGAGAGAGAGAGAAAGAGGCAGAGGCTCACATAGCAGTCTTTGCCTACCAACCGGTACCGAGCCTCTCTCAGATCAGCAATGCTGCGCCTTACTTGTTCACCCCTATACTCAAGAACCTGCAGACAGACAGGAAATTTTTCAATTTTCTTTTTCAGATTCATGTCAGGTATTGATGATTTTCATAATAACTATTAGATCCGATAAAACAAACACACAGTTAACCAACTGACAGAAATGGCTTCTGTTAGCCTAAGTTTTGAAGCAGGGCCATCGGTGCCATCAACCATACTAAGAGACTATGCCACCACATAAAAAGGCTGACAAACTGAGGCCACTTGACAGAACCTAAAGTTACCATATCTTTCTGTTTTATTCTTTTTTATGTCCATGAACAGTATTGTAATAATTTTATTTTAGCCTGTCATTTTAATCACTGACAGAGAAAAATTATAGTCATACGTGTTTCTGAACAAAGAAAGTGTGAAATATTCAAATGATGATGATAATGTCAATTCACCTTCAAAGAAAGCAGTAATGATTGTGACAAACATATATACAACCTCTTACAAGGAAAAAAAGGTATACAATGAGGACTTAAGTTGTTAACTCTGGCTGAAATTACCATCTCGCCTTCTTGAATATTCCTCCGAGCAAAGAGGCCCCAACCATGTATTCCAGATCTTCCAAAGCAAACACGTTGATGTTCACTTGTCTATGGTAGCAATGCCATGCACATAAACAAGGCCAGAGTAAATTAAAAGGCACAAGTAGTTTAATATATATTAGCAATGCTAGGACACTACCTGCAAGTAGCGTAGTCGTTCCTTTAAAGTAAAAAAATCTGTACACTTTTCTTCCTGTCAGATCACAATAATGAAACCTCTCAAGTTTGTTTACAATAAAATAAGCAAAACGCAAAACAAGATCTGAATTGTGTACTTGAGGATGAAAAGCAGTACCTTGAAAAGATTTAAATTTTGGATGAGATCTAAAGAATGATGAGATGGTCCTGCTACTATATGAGCAAGTGCCTCACTGTGCTTCCTTACCGAAGCCTAAACAATTTTAAAATGTTTAGAATGCAGAAATAATTGGGCATTAAATGATGAAAATAAACAATGTAGCCTCTGTGGAACAAAAAGGAACAGTAAAACATTGAGCAGAATCTAGGAACTATCTGTTCCAAGTAGAACAATCTAGAAAATAAAATACAGATACTATCAGAATGTTAATTCATCAACTTATGATTAATAACATATTATAGACCTTGTGCAAAAAAGTCATTCAAGAAAAATAAAGAGAAGAATTCATCACAGGAAATACACAAGTAATGCCACTCATTTAATCTTTGCACAAAATAAAGAAAACATAGTGTAAAATTATTAGAAGAAAGAATGTTGAGTATCGTAAACTTGTTCTAACATCTAAATCCTAGCCTTGACTTCATTTTCCTACTTTTCTCACACTAAAAGAATTCGACTCACAAAAAAATTTGCCTCACAAAATAAATGATAATGACAAGTACTTTACATAATTTTGTACAGTTTATCTCCAGTTAAAGCTTCCAAATCCATCACTTATTTCTAATCTGGAGGTGATTTAAATCATTATTTTTAAAAACTATGAACTGCAGTACAAGCATAGCACTAACACTTCCAATTCATCACCAGTTAAAGCTTCCAAACATATTTAGTCAGGAAATGATTCTAAATCATCATTGTTTTTAAATTATGAGCAGCAATACAACAACAGAAAAAGATAGTTTATCATTTATTTTGTGAGGCAAATTAAATGATAGAAAAAAAGAACCAAATCTTTCTGTTTTATTCTTTTCTTATGGCATATAAACACAGGAGAGTCATCTAACCTTATTTCCCAGTTGTTCAAATGCTCGGCATCTTGCAGCAGATGAAGAATCAAGTTCACAATCAGGTTCCGTTTGATAAGGCCATAAAATTGTCTCCTCTGAAGCCCTTATTCTCTTGGATGATTTTAGTGTGGAACCAGTTTGCTTCTCGCTTCCTTCGAACATCTTTGTAGAGAACACCCCACTTGGAGTTTTTATGACTAAAACATTATCTGGGTCTGGAGCCCTGCAAAGAAGACACAAGCATGAAGTAAACCACTTGAACAAGACAAGAAGAAAAAGATAGAGAGCAAACAGAAATAAGGCAGCTAAATAAATATTATTTTACCTGTGAAAGGAACAAAATGAAATCATTTTTGATATCTGTCTCCCATTCTTCACCAAACAATGCAACTGAAAACAAAATTACTGAATACATGAAATAATGTGACAAGGAAAGAAATACATTAAAGCTACCTCATGCCTCTTCCATATCACTTTAAGAAATACATCGGCATTCTGCCCAATGTAGCAAGCTATTGCTAGTCACTAAAAGTGCATCCAAATTATCAGTAACTTACTTCCATCCTGTATCCTGCCCGGGATGCACACATCACATGGTAATAAGTTGAACACTTGAGACATTTTGTGCAAGAGCCGTGCATCTGATTGCAGATTACGCAAACCTTAAAATTCAAGAAAACACGGCATAAATTTCAAGCATTCATAGAGAAAGAGTGCGTCAGCTTAAAAATTGTAAATTGATAAACTACTGTCATAAAAATGAAATCAGACAGACTTCAGTAAATAGATCTGAAGGGATTTTCAGGATTCCGATGGCAGGCTCCATTTTCTCATCACTAGCAAAAGTTACTTCAGGTTGAAACCAAGCACACGTAACATGGACCCAAAATGGATCAACATTTGTCGGCTTTAAAGCACCTCCTGACAATTGAACAAACAATTCATTTCATTCTACACATTATCAAAAGAACCAAAGTAGATCAAAACTAAAGAGTCCAAAGGCAAAGTTAAAAATCCTCAGCCTAAAATGGCTACAAAGAAAAGAAACACAACCAACCCCCTTCCCCAGTCCACTGCCCAAGAAAAGGGGAAAAAACATGTTCCTCAAAACTGTACCTTTTACAGGACAAAGGCAACATTCCCTCTTAATGTCAGGTGTTTCACATGCTCTGCAGACCCAGGAAGTAAAATCAGATACTCCTCTGGCACCATAGCATTCCTGGTGGACTGCAATTTGACATCTGGGTGGGAAAAAGGAAGCACATAAAATCCATGCAGGTAACTTCTTCATTACCTCAAACACTATAATTTAGTATGAATTTCCACAAATCTACCAACATTTCACTTAGTGAAAGAAAACAAAAGCAACTATGTTGCTTTAAAACAAGTAATAGCAGAAATACCTGTTGCAGATAATAATTTTATTATAATCCCAGTCTTCAACCCATCTACAAACTGCACATCTCTCTGTTGTCCATTTAGTGTACACTGGATCATATTTCTCTACAAAATTAAAAATACCCACTTTGTATAAAATTCAAATATCCAATCATTTTGTCTGGCTAAGAGTTGTAAGGAATAAGCACATCCCATACAAAACTTTGAAAAGTATCTAAAGCACTATCTGTTTTGCCATACTGAAGTCCACTTCTAATTTCAATGAAAAAAATTAATGCATTTACCCTGAAGTAATGAAAACAGCTTCTGCTTTTGTACAATATGTGGAAACTGCTGGATAGGATTTGCAGGCATAAGCATGTGGTGTTCTGAAATCTGCAATGCTAGCAAAACCATAGATCAAGTTCAGCAAGTAAAATAAGCACAAGTTTTGGCGCTCAGAATCTTGTTATCTTTGCAGTTAACACTTCCACAAAAATCTGATATATTCATGGGAAACTCTTTATTCCCTTAACTAAATTCGGATATTAATCTCCTCTCTACCAAACAATGAAACGAACTCAAAACAAATGTCAATTATGTTAGAATTGATTTCACATACCTGCTCTTTTATATAGCTTCAGTGGAAACCAAAAAGAAAAATATGAAAATATTAGTTCATCACACCAATGTTCTTGAAACTGAACTGGATGGCAAACTGAAAATGTGTCCAATCCAATCAGGCCTAGTTCAAACCACTGGTTTGACTCGGTTGAACCAATAATGACATCATACACTCAATCATACCAAGAACCAGAAGGGATTGTAGATTCTCTCACTCAAACCAGTTCAAACCATGGTTCTCGTTTTTTAGGCTCTTACACAAACCAGACAGGAAAGGGGAAATGGAAAATCAATTTTAGGTATAAGCATCCAGTCCAGTCTATTTTTGATAACTTTGCATCTAAGCATCTCATTGACCATCAGTTAAAATGGAAAAGCAGCAAAAAAAATTACATTTTAATAAACGATATGTAAGCACAAATCATCCACACAAACAAATCCTGTTTTCTTAATTTGCATCTGATGCTTTGAGCAAGGGAGAGTTAGAGATCAAACATATGAGCTCATTATAGAGTATGACTAGATATATAAATAAAAAACTGAGTATATGAGCTAAAGGATCCAACAGAAATTTTTCAAAGATAATTTCTCAATTCCCCAATAACCAATCTTCATCAGATTAAAATGAAGAAAAAGGTTTTTAACTGTCTGACGACAATACAAGGATCTATATAAAGTTGAATGATAATATAAACCAATATAAGCAGAATTAAGTATATTGGAAAGAGAAGAACTAGAGTAACTATTAAGACAGAACTTGCTTTAAAATAAAGGGTTCCATTAAAAGAGGACACTTAAGAGGGGTTAAATATGTAAAATTCCTTTCACAAAGTCATTTATGTAAAGTGGCCATGATGTCCTTCATTTAGAAAAGAAATGGACGTAATCCAAAATGTACAAAGAATGCTCTCCATTTGAAATAGAATTTTCAAATTCTACCCCATTCAAATTTAACCCTAGCTGCCCACTGCCTCCTGCTGCTGTCTACCGCCATCAGCCTGGCCTGGCCAGGAAGCCACCCTCTAACGGCCGCAGCCAGACAGCCACAATAGGCAGCACTTTTTTAAAAAAAATTCTTTAAGAAAATCCAAAAACTAAACCTGGAATGGAAGAGTGAAATAAAGGGTAATTTTGCCATTTCAGAAAACTTTGCATTTTTTGTAAATTTACTGTCCTTTAAAAAAAAACTTGCTTCTCAATAAAGTTAATCAAAGGAGATTTTGGAAGTTCTCCTCCAATCAAAGGAGGAGATGATTTTCCCTAAAATAAATAGATAAAAATTCATTGTAATCTGAAGAACAAGCTGAAGCAACTTCATGCCTTCAATAATAATTTATTATCCCATTCTTGTGTTCCAGGGTACACAACAGGACAACTTGTTGGAAGGCTGGACGAAGGGTTTGAAAGCACCTTGGAAGTTGGAACAGGTTGAAAGAAGGGAGTGAAAGTGCATGGCAGAGGAGAAAGGAGGAGGGTTAAGTGTTCAACTTCTCATTCCATAATCCAAAGAGGGCATAGCCCTTACACTTAAATAGAATAACTAATGGGCCTATCTACTAGTCCTAAAATCCAACTATCATACTATAATATAAAGCAAATTGGTGTACTATATAACTTTCAAATTCTGACTATTTAACCCATGTTTTATACCATTAATCCCTATTTTACCCTTATTTGACCAATCCTAATCCCTAAAAAACCAAAGATGTTAGAATTATAATCCCTATTTTTTAGGGTATGTTAATTTTAACTTTATAATATTATATTTTGTACTCCTTAACTCAATTTTGCAAGTACTTGGTATTGTTAGAAAGCTCTCATCGAGCTCTATTAAATGAAATTCCACATAATTACGTTTTCTCTAACTTTTTTGTATGCCACACGTATATAGCATACTTCTCAATATAAAAAAATTATTTTTATATATATTATACATGTTCAAATTTGCGTATTTGTAATGCCCTTGGAAAACCCCATAAGAGCTTTATCAAATGAGACTGCCGCCAAACTAGTCATTAATATGAATACCATGCATCACGACACAAAGTCCTTTGACACTGTTCTCTTTTACCGACCTATGACATAATATTTAGCCTATGAGATTTGGATTTACGGTTGCCTACTATGAGTGTATATGGGTTAATATAGTACTTGTGTGTATAAGTAATAGTCATTCTAATCCTCAAAGTAATGTATTGTAACTATAGCATGCAAGGGAAATCTTAGTTCAATACATATTTTACTTATAATTAATTTTATTTTATCTTATCTAATTTGTATTTACACGCGGAATGCATGTGCATTATTGCTAGTCGTAAATAACTGAAATCACAAAATAACTTCCTAACAAATAGAATAATGACTAACTCTACACATAATGTAATCCAATAATTATTAACTAAGCTGGACACAAAAGTGGGGACACTATCTATACATCAGGATATAACATCCATCTTCAAATTGAGAAATTATCAAAGCATCTATAGAAAATTGCACAGCCCCACTTGTGCTGTGAACGAAGGATAAAGATAAACTTTCATCCAACCGTGTCTATAAAGTCATGCAGCAAACGAAAACACGCACGCACGCACGCACACACACGCACACACACAAAATTGCACAGCCCCACTTGTGCTGTGAACGAAGGATAAAGATAAACTTTCATCCAGCCGTGTCTATAACACGCACGCACACACACACACACAAAATTGCACAGCCCCACTTGTGCTGTGAACGAAGGATAAAGATAAACTTTCATCCAGCCGTGTCTATAAAGTCATGCAGCAAACGAAAACACACACACACACACGCACGCACGCACGCACGCGTACGCACGCACGCGCGCGTACGCACGCACGCACACGCACACGCACACGCACACGCACACGCACACGCACACGCACACGCACACACACACACGCACACACACACACGCGCGCACACACGCGCACAACGAAGGATAAAGATAAACTTTTATCCAGCCGTGTCTATAAAGTCATGCAGCAAACGAAAACACACACACTTATATATATATATACACACACGCGCGCGCGCGCGCGCGCGCACACACACACACAATGAAGGATAAAGATAAACTTTCATCAAGCCGTGTCTATAAAGTCATGCAGCAAACGAACACACACATACACACACACACTTATATATATATATATATATATATCTTAGCATTCATCCTAGAACACAAAAGATATATATTTCTGTCTTTTTTTTAAAGGGAACCCATGTGAAGAGAAAATTGGCAATGAACATCAGCAATTCCCAGGAGAGAACATGATGGAATCAGCAAAGGAGAAGGCAAGCCAAAGACAGATATAAAAAGTAAGAATAACTTCCTTGCAGGGAAAGCTAATATGCACAATATGATGCAAACAAGCTCATAGTATTAAAGAACAATGTGATGATCCAAGAAGAATGAAATGTACGCCATTTCACCCCCAATTAGATACTGCTGTACATACCCATTGTTCCAGTCGCAAAATTGAGCTTTTCACGTGAACAGTAAGTTTCCAATTCTTCTTTCTTGAACCTGTGTGCTTCTCCCAATCACAAAGTGACCGCTTCTTTGATTCGCATGAACCACAATGACACAAAACCCTGGTGGAGAAGAAAAAAATAATATAGACCTCTAAAAATAATAATATAAACATAGAATTTTTTTCTTTAAAAATAAAATGCAGGATAAATGTTTAAGGCACAAAATGCTTCATACTTCAACATGGCATAATAAAGCTGTTGCTAATGCACCTGTTTAATCTAACCAAAACGGATCCAAGTACCTAAAAATAGTTCTGATCCTGCTTGTTGGATGTCTAGACAAAGCGGATTTGAAATCAGGTAACCAACCCGTTAAAATAGACAAGGAAGAAAAATGTTTATTCAACAGATTCAAGTTGGAATAGAATCTGAAGTTATGGGAAAGTCACAAACAAACATTTCAAAAAACACGAGGTCAGACACATGGGTTACAAACAACATTCAAAAAGAAAAAAGCCAGGCAAGTCTAAACAACTACTGTAATTGAAAATAATCATATTCAAAAAGAACAATTACATAATCAGTAAAAGAAAATCATAACAAAATGATATGGATGGACCTTGTTTCTAGGTATCTTTGTTTTCACAAACCATAAAAATTCTCATGTATTAAAAATTATAACCAGCCAATAAGGAAAAAATTAAGATGCCCTCACATGTGACAATCTGGAAAGTATGTCCCCTCCATGCCTGAACAAACAACAGCCACCTCACCAGGCAGCCCTTTTCGGTTACAAGACCTGATTCAAAAATCATACGAACAAAGTCAAACAGTTGCCATAATAGAATAATGTATGTTAAAGCAGTTAATCGTGTAGCATAGACCAAGACAAAGAGCAATGACACCAAACATGCCTGAAATCCAGCTTCAAGTTTTCAGAGTCAGAGTGGTTAAATGTATACTTTGGCTTGCAGTCAGGACAGAAATAATCGGAGTCCTTAAGTTCCTGTAGCACATTAGAAAGCCATCGTATCAATCAAAGTCTTACTTCCTTTCTAAGACAAAGAATAGTCTATAGTCTCACTTCGTTTCTTAAATAAAATATAATCTTATCCAGTTTTTATCAGTTATAGAGAGGATGCACACAAGTCAATTTGCACAGGCCACATTCCAAATGAACTAATTTGTGTTTGGAAACCGCATTCCTGGTTTAGTTCAGTTCTGGTGAAAAACGGACAATTCTCTTATTTAATCAGATTATACCTTATGGTATTTAAATTTCTTTTTTTTTCAATTAGATTATAACAATTCTATTATCTAATTAGAGTATGCCTTATAGGATTTAAATTTTTTCAATCAAACAACCAGCTAGGTACAGCCCTGCTATTTTTACATTTCTCTCAATTGAGTTTAAACTTCGATCAATTGTACTTTATATTTTACCAGGATTCAATTCTGATACTGCATGACTTAAGCAAGAGCTGAATTTTTTGTTATATTATTCAGAAAATCGATCTGCTTGATCATACTGACATCCATAGAAGTCAAAGCTACAAGACCGCTAAACATCTTGATTTGTCTGCATGACAAACAGGAAAACATACCTTAAAATTATTACTGCAGAACTTGTCACAATCTGCGTGGACCCAAACTTTACATCCATCACAGCATACCTATGTCAGTACGGAAACACAAAATTAGAGTCGCATCCTGTTCTGGATAAGGAAGAAAAAGGGGAAAGTAGAAGATATAATGACTAACCCAGTTTCCCTCATCTGAATGATGCCATATCTTCTTACATATGCCACAATATTGTTTAGCCTTTAATAACTGCAATTTGGATTTGGGAGTTCATGTGCAATAAAACAGCATGCAAGATTCAGATATGTTGCTTGCAGAAAGTTTCAGTTCAATTTTGAGGGGATTTGTAAGGCATGGGAGACATACCCTTGCACAAGGTATACACACAGTTTGATTTTTACTCATTAGCTTGAGACAGCCACAGCTTTCACATGGCCGTGCCTTTTTCTTTCCGTGTCTAGCATCCTGCATAGCAAATGAAATAACAAAATGAACAGACTAACATTTCGGACCAAAGCAAATCATGCATTTACTTCAGCAACTAAACCTGTCAACCAGTGCATTTTTTAGATACCAATTTGCCATTCTTCTATCACAAAGACGTGAACTATAGGGTCCACAATAATTTTTAAATGGAGATTTAAACATCCTAGTCTTAACAGCCTGCCTATCTACTTATGATACTTAAATCACAATACACACACACACTCACATAAATAAGCCATAATGTAGACATCCCGTGCAAACATTATGAGAATGGTCCAATATCACATCAATAATAGAAACTAGAAGATGGACTAATCCATTTATATAATAATCAATTCATCTATCACTGCTTGACAGTTGTGTTTAATGGGCAAAAGGGATTTCATCTTGAGATATCATCAATATTTCCTTTCTTATTGCCGAGCAAAAAAATATATCTCTTAATAAGAAGCAGGTTAATTGCCTCCTATTATATTTGGAATTATCCAGCCATTTTCTAAGCCATTAGGCATGGTTTTCAGTAAAACAATGTGCATATCTCCTCAAATTCATAGGCCTCCACAGGCAAAAATACATCCGAAAAGCAGAATATTTGCACAAAATAAGGCATGCATATACAATCAAAGATGCTACCAGATGATTCAAAGACCTTGAAATAACATTGACAGAACATTTTGCTCTCATTTAGCAATTGATCCATTTCCATACTAGGTTGGCCCCGAAGCTGCAGACCACAGCTTTCACATACCTCTCCTGATTCTTCCGATGCTATTTGTTTCTGCAGAAAAAGAAAAGCAATCTAATAATAATAAATACGGACAAAGTGTTCATTTCAGACAAAACAGGATATCTTGAATGCCTTCATAAAGCGGCTCAATTATTATGTAAATCTCCCACGACTTTGACAAAAAATCTACATATAAGATATTGAAGTAGTCAAAAGCAACATAATTAGAATAACTTGCCAAGTTCGCTTTGCAAAATTCCTGATCTGTGCTACAGCCAGAAACCTCTCTATTTCCTCCACCAACAGAGAAAGTAGAATCTCGCCTTCCAGCCATTCTTATCTCCTCCAACTGAGATTCGGCAAAACCATGCTCTGCCAAAAATGCCTCTTCTATGGCCATCCGAAAGTCACAGGGTTTGCTCTTGTACAACTGCGTCTGCCCTTGGAATCTGAAATAAAGAAAATGTATACATAAACTATTCCTCACCATCAGAACTCAGAAGCATTTCAACGGTCACTCGCACAAACTAGTATGTATTAAAAAGATTACAAACCTGTCCAAATACTCTAAAAATGGAAATATCATTCCATGTCTCACCCAACCGTAATCCTGCACTCCAACGACAAAGAACCCTTTTAACATGCAAAAACCAAACATATAAATAAGTATGAAAAACCACCAAAAATACATGAATATTATCCAATATTAGAAGCCGTATGCCTACACGTATAGAGAGACAAGGATGTCCCTGCAGCCCTACTCTTTTGAAACTTTTTTTTATCACCGCTCCATTGAAACTTACGTGTCTATATATGCTTATATTTGTAATTATATTTTTCTAGAAGTCTGGAACCCGCTTATGCAATAACCGAGGTACCCAATAAATTACAAAACAATATTAATAGGTGGCCCCGCCGTCCCTTCCTCCTCACCCCCACTCAAATGCAGATATTTACCCTTTCCGTGCCACCGCCGGAGAACCCAAAGAACATGACACAGGTAGCTCCAGGAATGCAGGAGTTGAGAACCGTATCAGGAGCGTGCAACATCGGATCAATCACAATTGCCGGCCAGAAGGGGTAGCCTTTGCCTGATTTTGCCCAGATAATGTCACCCACTACGAATTCCTCCACCCTGTACAAATCCTTCTTCTTACCAGACGTTCCTTGGTATGGCATTCCAACACCAGCCATATTTAAATTCGTCGGAGATTCCCCGGCCTCTACCGTTGGTGGGGACTTTTCCAACGCCCGGAACTTAGAACAAGAGTTGTTTCTGCCCTCCAACGACGCAAAAAAATTGGAGCTTTTGCAGCTGAATTTATCCACCTTGAGCAGGTGCTCACTACCCTGAGCTTCGCGTTTGGGTTTTTTGCAGCTGAACTTGGCTTCTTTTGAGTCTTTTGGGCCAATGCCAAGGTCCCAACCAGATGGCAAAGATTTAGACTTGGATTTCTCCTTCTTCCACGAATCGACCACAGAGTCGCTGAGCCGAGCAGGGAGCACCTGAACTCGCCCGCGCCGCGAGGTTTTCACGAGGGGCGGCCGAAAATCCTCTACAAAACTCTTCTCCATCTCCCTGCTCTCACCCTCCGCCTCGGATCCAACGCCACCACCCGAGCACGAAACTTGAACACTCCACCCGCCGCCGCCGCCGGCGAAGCGCTCGGGCGCTTCGACGAATTTCCGCCAGCAGTCGGCTGAGGGGAACAGAATCCTCCCCCCGCCAGCGTTGCTGAGCAGATTGAGCGTGTAGCCTCCGCCCCCACCCCCGCCCTCCGAATTCCCCAATTCCCCCGGCGAACCCCCGCCCCCAGACGCCAACTCCTCCGCCCTGCACCGCTTGAGGCTCCGCATTGCCGACCTAATCATCATCCTCACGCACCACCCGCGGCAATTCCAACAAAATCAAACAAAACAGAAAAGAAAAACCCTAAAATTCACTTTAAAAAACAAAAAAAAACTCCAAAACCCCAATGCAGTAAGGCCCGGAGGAAAATCGGCCGCCGGGGGACTCCTCCGGTGAACGCCGGAGTCTGAAGAATTCGACGAATTACAAGAAGACGGAGCGGGGAAGTTAGAAGAAGAGACGGAAATCGAAGAATTTGCAGAATGCGACAGTTTCGGGGATCGGATCGAGGAGCGGAATGCGATTGTTAAAGACGCTAATCGGGTATGGAAAGCGATATAACGGGTATGGATTTGATGAATAATGTTGGGGATTAAGGAAAATTAATTGGGGTGATTAAGTTCGAAAGGGTGGCGGGGGCGGCGCCGCGGGAGGAGTGGCGGGGGAGAGCGCGCGGGAGGGGAAATTTTTGGTTGGCTTCGAGAAAGGAGAGTCTGGAGAGGGAGATGGACTTCTTCCAAAGAGGCAAATTACGAGGCTGCCACTGTGGCCTGGAGAACTACATTTACATTCTTTATTATTAATGAAACCTAGCGTTTGTATAATTGATAAAAATGTGTGCCTTAAAGCGGGAAGTGTTTTCATGCTCTTTTGTACAAGGAACCAAGCGCAAGGAATACGTGAATCATTTATTTTTAAGATTAATTGTGTATATATTAATATAAATATTACTTACGCTAATATATATTGACATGTATATCATCAATTTAAACAATAATATTTTATATGTATTTCTTATGTTCAACTAATTGTTAGAGTGAAATATGAAAAATATTTCCCTTAATATGTCATATTGAAATGAGGGGCTAAAATAAAAATTCAGTCTTCACTTTTGATTAACTAGAATATGCACTTAAAAATAAATAAATCAATGCATTGAATTGTCAAAAAATTTGAGGCGCAAAAGCAGTATCTTTAAGGATTCATTTATCTCTTTTATTTGTCTCCCCTCCTAATCGAGTTGTTGATGGACTCTAGCGACAAAAAACCTTCAAGGCACAACATTGCCTCTACAATATATATATATATATATATATATATATATATATATATATATATATATATATATATATATATATATATATATATATATATATATATATATATATATATATAAGTAATAAACTCTTAGAATACCCCTTGAATTCTGATTGCAATTGAATAAAGAATTGGTGAAACTTAAGATTAATAACACAAACGAAAAGACTACTTTTTAAAAAAAAGAAAAAACCTTCTATTAAAACAACATTCGGACCTAAGGGAATGACTTCTTCATTGTGTAACTCCAAAGCTTATCTTCTTATTGATAACACACCTCAAATAATCAATTAGAAACATATATGTACATCATATTTACCATTATTTTTATACCTTTGAGTTATTTTTCTGTCATGTTATTTGTGATCACATTGTTTTTACATTACAATAATATTAGAGATGTTACCTAAGTAAATATGTAGGCAATTAACATCTTTATAAATGTTGCCTTGATCTAATTAATGATAATTTAATCTCTTGTTCTTGTAAAATGCTCTCTTAGTTGAAAAAATACTCTTTTCTTGTTGTCCTTCTTGGTTTGTGTACTATTGTGGCTAGTTGTAGTAGGTTTATAAGAGCAAACAGGTTAAACGCAATGTAAAATTGTTCATCTGCAACAAGTATGCAATTTTAAATTATTATTCATTTGCGCATGATAGAACTCAAGATTAATAACACAAACAAAAATATTACTTTTTTAAAAAAAGAAAAAACCCTCTATTAAAACAACATTCGGACCTAAGGGAATGACTTCTTCATTGTGTAACTCCAAAGCTTATCTTCTTATTGATAACACACCTCAAGTAATCAATTAGAAACATATATGTACATCATATTTACCATTATTTTCATACCTTTGAGTTATTTTTCTGTCATGCTATTTGTGATCACATTGTTTTTACATTACAATAATATTAGAGATGTTACCTAAGTAAATATGTAGGCAATTAACATCTTTATAAATGTTGCCTTGATCCAATAAATGATAATTTAATCTCTTGTTTTTGTAAAATGCTCTCTTAGTTGGAAAAATACTCTTTTCTTGTTGTCCTTCTTGGTTTGTGTACTATTGTGGCTAGTTGTAGTAGGTTTAGAAGAGGAAACAGGTTAAACGCAATGTAAAATTATTCATTTGCGACAAGTATGCAATTTTGAATTATTATTCATTTGCACATGATAGATCTTGTCTCATACATTGATTATAAAAATTTTACTATGGTAGAGGTTTATGTAAAACAGTGGCCACAGTCCGTGTATTCTGATTGAGTTTGTTTAAAAAAATGATAAAACATTCTATTCAATGCATTTAAAAAATGTCAATAAAAACTTGAGGTGTTACATAAGTGACCACTCTACCCCTTTACAAATGTGGCATATGTGCATTGTTATTGGTAGTAGGTTATTTTTCTTATTTTCTAGAAATCCATGGCTTGCTAGATTGTGGGGTTGTCGAAAGAGTTTAGTTGATTGAGGACTAACCTGCTATGGAAGATTTGTGTCTACCTTTAATGGTTGTGCTTTATTGTGATGTACTATAGGATGAACAATGTCTTATTCGTAAGTTGCACTTGGGCGTGATGCATTCAAAGCCTTGATTCCTACCTTTTGATGAGTTTGAGGATGATTTTGTTTCACAACTTTTATTGACTTGATTTTGTTGGTGGTGGATAGTATCTACTAATTATGGAAGATTGTACCATCAATATGTGTTGGGATCTATCAATGCATACTCGTATTGGTCAATACTAATACGGTACAAATACTAATATGGTAAGGGGGTGGCATGTTGTCTCACCTTTTATTAATACACATATTGTGTATCGGTCTTCGCAAGGCTTTAACCAATCTTAGTTCCTTAAATGCTCCTCTAACCAAGTGTGCCACTAGTTTTGGCGTAGCACTTATTTCTTCTTTTTAATTTAACAAATATTATATTGAAGTTTTTTTCTTTAATAACTAATTTTATAATATATAATTGAGATGTACTACATTTAAATATGAGCTCGTTTATATAAGCATGTTAACACAAATGCACCCATGTGCGTGATTGGATGCTTTCAGTCACACAATCTATGTTCCAGTCTAGGTGGGTTTCTATTTGCTCACTTCACCCATGATGCATACATGTCATCAAGACTCAATCCAATGACATACAATGAGCAAGGCGCACACCAATGTTCTTGGAACCAACACATATTTTAACCTTTTCATTTAAATACATAACTTGACTGGCTTAGTCACTCAATTAAGTGACAACTATTGTAGTGCAAATTTCCATCACCTAACTAAATAAATTTCTCTACATAATTTTGCTATAGTACCTATAGGAGGATAATATATATTTTTATTATATTAAACATACTTTAAATGCTTGTGTATATTATTAAAAGTTTTTTTTTAGCATATTGTAAGTTTTTCTAAACTCCCTATACTTAGACGCGTGGAAATTAATGAGTTTAACCCTTAAGTATTCTCATTGATATAAGAGGATTTAGCCAAAATGGCCTTGGGATACAATGTATTACACAAAATATATTTATTCTCATGCAAAACAGAAAATGGCTCATTCCACATGTAAACCTCTACACATGTGACATGAATTATCTAAAATACCTCATTTTATTTTCTTCTTTATAACTTCACCAACACATTACTTCTCATTCCAGCAGCTTTGACTCCGCCGCATGCTCCACCACCTTCACCATTAAGCGTCGCCTATGCCACCAACTTTGCCATTGGCTCTACTTCATCCAAGTTCATCTTCACCTCCTCCTCCACTATAGTCTTCTCCTCCTTCCTAAGTATTGACAATGAATTATTTGTCAACTGTTGGTTGTCGAATGTCTCGACTGTCGTTTGTCATGCATCAGGGTGTCAGAGAATAAGGTTCTCATTGCTTGTGCCAGAGAAGAAGGTGGTCTTCGGCATTGAACATTATGAAATTCAATAGCTATTAATCAACAGTGATGTGTTTAAAATTTGCTTTATTTTTTATTTTATCTATTTAATTTGTTAAGATAGTTCATTGTAAATACTTAAAAAGATATTGTCAATCATAATGTTATCTTATATCCCCTTTATTGCAGTAAATATGATTGTTGACTGTTAATACAAGGTTTTGCTTAGCGTTAGAAATAACTTAGAATTAAGTAAAAATAAAAGTCACTCTTAGTTTGAGTAGTTTAACATGTTCATGAGTTCATTTTTTATGATTTGAGTTTGCAGAGAAAAAATGAATTTTTAATAGCTCTACTGGCTAATTTGTGACCTATCTTGTTAGATTCCATGACAGAGGAAGAGGAGGTGAGTGAGGAGGAAAATGGGAGGTGGATAGAGAGGAGGGGAGGAGAGAGGGGGAGGAGTGGAGGGAGGGAGGAGAAGGGGGGAGGGGGAGGGGAGGAGGAGGTGAAGACAAAGTTGGATGAAGCAGAGCCACTGACAAAGATGATGAAGTTGGCAATAGAGGCGGCTGTCGATGGCGGAGGTGGTGGAGCCAATGGCGTTGTCAAAGCTAGAGCTACTAGAAATGAGAAGTAGTAGATTAGTGAAGTTATAAGGAAGAAATATAGGAAGGTGGTATTTTAGATAATTCACACCATATGTGTGAACCGCGCACATAAGGTACGGACAAAACATCCCCCTTACTGGGGGATGTTTATCACATTACGTGACCCTTCGGTGGAGGACAGAGCCTCCCCTACTCTGGGGCACTTCTCTTGATGCAACCCGGTGACGGAGGACGAAGCCTCCTCTTTCTCCGGGTTGCTTCTCTCTCTTCGGGGCACAGACCCGGCCCGCGATAACACAGACCTGCGGGCCTCGCGCCACGCAGTGCCATGCCATGTTTTGGGTGGCGCGATTGGCATCAATGCTTATGCCAACTATTCCATCATTTTCTCATTTTTTATAATATATTTTTATATTATTTTATTCAAAAAGATCCAAACTTCAAAATGTGATAACTTCCTACCCCAAAGTCGGAATTGTGTATTCTTAGTACCGATGAACTCGTATCAACGAGCCCTTCAAAACAATAGCACATATGGGCAGGTCATCCTGTACTTTTCAAGTGGGTCTCGCACATGTGGCATGCTTCCTAAGACTGTAATTTTCTCTCCCAACCTCCGTTTTGTGTGTTTTTCGATTCGTTATGCTTGTTACTTTGAGCTATATCCATATATAAGGATTTTGTCTCTTGAAACCCCTTAACACTTATCTAAAATTATAGAATTACTCTTAACCCCTCGGGCTAGGCAGAACCAAAAAATGAGTTGTTACAAGAGTCTTCATTTCAAACTAATAAACTTGAAAACTAGAACACTAGAAAACTATAGGACTGGAAAATTAGAATACAGGAAAACTACTAACATGTTAAATAACCTCCATACTATAACATAAACTTATGCAACACAACATTACCTTTTGCAACTTAATTGATTTGTATACATGATCTCCACAAAATTATATTTGCATACAAAATTATATATTGATGTCCACAAAATGATACACATTTCCAAGCCTTACGGTAACTTATGGAAACTCCGTACTTTACATTAATATCATTTTTTATATCGGATGGTGTATAAGACTCATGTCCCTCCAATCGATAATACACAACATCAACAATGATTGCACTATTTGCTTGGCAATGATCTTCACCAAGTAATGCCTTGGAACATGTATACACCAAATTCATTTCTTTAACTTTGAACATGACACATCCACTAATTTTTTAGGCATGTAGGCTTTATGGGCAGTTTTCAATAATGCATCTAACTTTATACCTTAATTTATTTATATATATAATATTGAACTGGAACTTGGTGTACTTGGCCATATTATGAAGGTGAACTTAAAGCATGTCTTTGTCCTTGAAATGTTTACCAATTTCTATTACCCATTGATCACAAACCTTCCCTAATTGCACCCCAAAGTCATTGTTAACATACGGATCATCCCTAGTAATATCTATTTTGTGGGTCAAATTGGTGGATTATTCATCATGTCTCAATCTCTTTCTCTTACCGCCTTCATTGTTCTTAAAAATTACCAGTGTCAATAATTAAACTAGAAAAACTAAAAAACTGTCAAATTTATAATGTTTCTATTACTTACATCATTTTCACTGATGTATCTGGAACTAATATTTGTGGACAATCCATAATTTCCACTTTTTATCTAAAGCTATAGGGTGACTATAGTTGCTTCCATATGTTCTACCTAATTTGGAACTTGATACCCCTGTAACATTTCTACACATTCCAACATAATATATTTTATATCAATAGTATCATCTATTTACATACATAATACTAAAAGACAAACTATATTCACTATTTTTTTATACATTTCATCATTTGGCCAAGGTTAATCTTGAGGTTTTAGAGAACTGATAATATGTTCTTTTACACCATGATTCACCCCTTCTATAGGATCCTCTTCATGTGCATATAGTGAGGCATAATCAATTGTAATGTCCCTGATTTTTCTACGATTTTCTGTGATTTTTTTGTTATTTTTCTGGTAATTTTCAACGGGGAAATATAACGCTTTGGTGTATTCATATTTTTGTATTTCCCCAGTATTATACCTAAAGTTGGGTGTGGGGCTTAGTCACAGGCCGCGGGCCTCACTACTCGCTTATGACGCAAATTTTGGAGGTACAACGCTTAAATAATAAATGAACGTGTGTTGGGGTCGTAGATGGAAAATTTTTAAAAAGGTATATAAATACGAAATCTGAAGATCGGATTCCAAAAGCGACATCCAGAAATATTTTTACGTCTAGTGAGTTTTGAGAAAACCCGAATTCATTTCCGGTGGCTCCGTTCTCCCTCCTCCGTCGTCTGATTCTATTGGTTCTTGCTGGAATCCTCTTTACCTCACTGCCACGAGTCTGTAGGTACTGGATATAACCGCCGCCATAGCCTCTTCCCTCCTCCACGAGGTATTGGATTTTTCTTCGATTTTTCTCCCCTCTTATTCTTGTTTTTGAGCCATGGGGGTGTGATTTTGATGTCATTTGGGGCCGCCCTCAACTAGACTTATTCTTGTTCGGTGGCACTTATTAGAGCCACTGCCATGCTTTCTTTGATCTACTATGAGCTATCGATACTTTGGTCGGGTTTTATTTATATTTTCATCTCATTGTCCATGACATTTTTTTGGACACCGGTGTTTCCAATCGTCATCCGGCCACTGAACGGACTCCAATCGAACTCCGTTCAACCTACCTCAACCCAGTATCGGTCGGGGGTTGCCGTTTCCAACCCCGCTTCGCCCTATTGTCTTGCTCTGCCCAATTAGAGCTTTGGGTGCGTCTCGGGTCGTTGCCATTAGCGAGTTGTGTGTCATTTGGCCATCGTGGGCTCTACCCCAACTCAGCGACACCGAGTGACAGCCTCACTTGGCCAATTGCACCTCTACCTGGAATGGGCCGCTTGCCTTTTCCCTATATCGTGCAAGATGCACAACTGCTTGCACCAAATGTGTTGGTTGTGGGTGGTGATTGGCGATGTCACCACTTCGATCGGCCACCACTTCTTGGCCCTAGTCCGTTGCCCCTTTGTGGGCATTGGGCCGCCACTGTCCGACCCATCTCCCCCTAGAGAGACACTTTTTGGCCGTGTGTGCCGCCTTATCGTCGGTTGGCTCTGCCATTGAATGGAGTTGACATCGAAGTCCTCCACCACCTCTCCTTTGTCCTTGAGCATCGCCCCCATGCCCTTCGCCCTTATGTGGGCCCTTGTTGACGCAAAATCACTGCCATTGGGTGCTATTCGCAGCCAATTTTGACAACATGCGGAGTACTTTTCAACCATTGGCCGACCTTTAGTGAGTACGCCCTTGACTTCTGGTCGCACCACCACTTATGTTGGCACGACCTTTCTCCCGGCCACCCTAGTGTGCCACCGTGGATTGCGGATTTTGCTGCACTAGTTTGTGTCACCCCATTTTGCAATGATTTCTTCCAGTGCTTCCTAAACCCTCGGGATAGCAACTCTCTCAACTTAGCAAAGCTTTTGGCCACCAATCCCGCTGCCAACGCTGCCACCATCGTGTGCTTGTCATCGAATGTCATGATTATGAGGTAGGGGAGCTTTGAACTCGTAATTTCATGATAGCATGCTTTGAATTGGTAGCAACATGCTAGGACTATATGATTGAATGCTATGGATGTTAGATTATGATTTGTTTGCATAGTGTAAGAGGATGAATTATGTCATGTTGAAATGCATATGACATGCATGTTGGCTATAAGTATGTTTAAAGTATGTATGTGCTAGTAATGGCTAGCGTGTATGTTTGTAGCTACGTATGTGGAAGTATGTATGTGCAAGTGATGGCTAGCATGTATGTTTGTAAGCTACGTATGTATGTGCTAGTGATGGCTAGCATGTATGTTTGTAAGCTGCGTATGTAGAATATGTATGTGCTAGTGATGGCTAGCGAGTATGTTAGTAAGCTATGTGTATAGATGTGTATGTGTGTGCTAGTGATGGCTAGCGTGTATGTTTGTAAGCTACATATGTGGAAGTATGTATGTGCTAGTGATGGCTAGTGTGTATGTTTGTAAGTTGCGTATGTGAAATATGTATGTGCTAGTGATGGCTAGAGAGTATGTTGGTAAGCAATGTATGGAAGTATGCGTATGTTATATGTATATGTGATGGACATACATATGTATGATGGCTATATGCCTAACTGATGGATGTGTGTATGTGTTTGGGGGCAAAAGTATGGGTGATGGACAGTAAGAGATGACAGAGGTTTTCATCTAGATTTGTTGTGGATGTGTAAGCATATGATGGAAGATAAATAATGTAAGTTGGATGGGCAAGGATTGGAGTGGTTTGTTTGGTTTGGATTAGAGCATATGTTTGGGGATTGTTAGACAGTAAGAGTGTGCATAATTGTACAAGCACAACGTATAGATTATGAAGTAAAAAGTAAGCATAATAAGTAAGGTATAAGTAAGAGGGTGATAACTGGGTTTAGCTCTAATGAGCTTAGTTTGATGACATTTGTGTAAGATGTTTTGGCCATAAGGTGGATGACAAAGATTGTATAAATACGTAAGATTTTGGTGTATGATGTGTTACGTTGTAAGATGGACGGGTTTAGTGAAGCCTACTACCTTGGCGAACTAGGGTTTCAGATCGGGCTCAGCTTCGGTTTGATTAGTGGAGCATAGTATGTTTGAGAGTTTGTGTGGCATAATTGTATCACATAACTTAATTCAAACTTGAATTATAAGTAAAAATAATGATAGCGTTGTGAGTTTGAGATCTGAGGGTTTCGAGGAATTAAGTTATGTGTTTGAACTAGCCGATAATGAGTTGGCTGAGCATTTCTCATGTCTTGCCATGATGTTTATCTTCTAGGATGTTGTCTGTGTGTTGTATAGAGAACCGGATGGCTGATGCTCTGTTGAGAGCAATGTATGTTTTTAATTTATTATGTGTGCTATATGAAGCCTTGATGTCTGATGTTCTATTGAGAGCAATGTATGTTTTTAATTTGGTCTATGCATTGTATTAAGCCTAGATATTTGATGTCTATTGAGAGTGTTGTATGATTTATGCCCAATAGTAGCACTATATAATGCTGCCCAAAAGTGGCACTGGAACTATAAGACCCATAATAGTGGGCAATTGTATGGTACTATAAGACCCCTAAAGTGTGGGCAATTGTATAACCCCTTATGTGTGGGGGTTTATGTTTGTGTACTCAGGTAAGTAGTATCATGGACCTGCTCTTACCTGTTTGATCATGTGGCCCATGAGCATTGGTGTGCCTTATTTTCGGAAAAGTTCATGACATCTAGTCACTCCCCAGAGGTTAAGGTGATGCCCCAATGACATTCTTTTCCATTTCAATGTTGGAGCTTATTAGTTATAATGAGTTTCAATGGTCAATAGTATGTGTACGATTGTAAGAGTATGAGTATGAGCATGACTGTAAGAGGATAAGTACGAGCACGACTGTAGAGTATGAGTATGAGTAAGACTATAAGAGTATGATTTTGAGTAAGATTATATAAGTAAGGTCGTACAAGTATGTGTAAGTTATATGAGTAAGCGTATGACTGTACGAGTAAGGTCATACAAGTAAGTGTAATATTGTACAAGTAAGGTCATAAAAGTATGTGTAAGTTATATAAGTAAGTATATGATTGTACGAGTAAGGTCGTACAAGTATGTATAAGTTGTATGAGTAAGTGTACAATTGTAAAAGTAAGTTTGTAAGACCCTATTTAAGGGTGTATGTGTATAATCAGTTTGATGGTATGATTTTAGCATGATGATATGCGTGATTGTATGCATATGAGCATGATTATGATATGCTTGTTTGTTTCATGTTTGAGTTGCATGAACGTATCTATGTATGGACTTACTAAGTTCACTGTCCCCTACTGGGTATTTTCCTACTAAGTACGAAAACACTTATTACCCTATTTTTAGCCTCGTTGTTTAGGAAGTTTTTATAAGTTTGTTTGGAGAGCTCTTAGAGATGGATGTTCGTTTCCATGGTGGATTGATTCCCGTGGACTCAGGTATATACTTGACTCACTGCGAGGAATGTTTGTGCCATGATCTCTTGCATTAGGTGAGATGTAAATTAAGATGTTTATGTTTTATGGACTTGAAATTTGGATTAGACTGTGGACTGTCATGAGATTTTCACTTAAGGATGTCTGAGAGAGATTTGTATTTAAAGTTTATGATTATAGCAATTTATTTGTACGTTTGTTTACGAGTAGCACCTAATGATGTTTAGTTTTGTTGTATGATATTTGATTGAATGAGAAAAAAGTTGTATGGGAAAAATTGATGTGTGATGTTTTAAAATTATAAAACTGTTTTCACATGTTTTGTATTTGTCATTTTTTCTGATTTACAGCCGTTATATTGCAAAAATTTTTCATAAATTTTAAGAAAAATGTGAGGAAAAATCTTGGGTGTTAAATCAATATCTCGCCCACAATCCTTTTTCAGTCTTCTTCAACTCTTCTCACGTCCAATTCAAAGTCATCTATAAGTGTGTTTGGGACGTACTCATTAATACTTGAATTGATCTCACACTCATGTTTTACACTTGCTAATTCATTATTTTATACTTTTGAATCAATGTCAATATGAGATATATGTGGTTTCTTTATCATACTCTCCTCTTCTAAATGAAATAACTCATATAATTGGAGTTTATCTTCGTCATAACTAAGATTGACAATTGTGTTGTATGAAACACTATAACAAATGCCCTTCTCCTCCCACGTTGCTCATGTTATTCTTATTGTCTCCTACTACTTTGCTCATTTTCTTCCCATCTTATCCTCCCACTTCGGCACATTGACACTAAAATTCTCATGAGTAACACTATCTTTTCTTGCTTTAGTTATTATCAATGATATTCTATTTGATTTCGACTTATTCTCTTGATGAAAGAAATAAAGAGTTCTAGTATCATGTATTCTAAAAGGTAGAATTAATAGGAATTGCAATAGAATATATAAAATTTAACTTTAATGAGTATTTTTTCTTTGACAATTTACAAACTTCATGCAACATATCCAAAAGAATATCCTGACCATGTATGAAACTTCAATTAGTTTTATTTATGCATTGTCATAATTATATTTTTTGTCATTTTTATCTCAATGGACGTCCTAAATACACAACAAAACTTGTGTATCCTTTTGCATGCTCTTCTTATATCATATTAGTAATATAATTTTTTCATTTTTTATTTTTTTAGTGTTCTAATTTTCTAACTACTCAAAAAATCAAACTAGTAGAAACTATGTAATCTATGAGAAATAACTATTTAAAAATAACATTTTTCATCATATAACATTTTTTTCTTCATCCAAAATAATATAAATTTATTAGGAAGAAAGAAAATAAACTACTTTTTTGTATTTGGAGCATGAACATGTGAAGTATAAGAGAAATAAAACAAAGGAAACAGGGAAGATAAAGCCATTAAGAAAATCAAACTACTTAAGAAGAAGAACTTGCCTAAGAAGAGAAAGCAGCTGGGGAGGATATAACTACCCCAGGGGAGAATAATATATTTTTTCTTAGAAGGTTGACTTTTTTTTATACAGGGTTGCCTTACAATAAAAAAGAGGGTAATACTATCAATTTTAATCACGTAACTTTCTACACAATATTTAGGTAAGGAAAAAGTTAATATGAGCCCAGGCTCATATATACTTACATGAGCTTAAGTATTATGGGCCATCAGACTTATGAATTTTATGAGTATTATAAACCCATGAATAATATGGGCTGCCATATATAAATTCGACGACTCATAGAACCCGGGCTCACATAGAAATAGAAATATATGAACCCGAGTTCATATAAACGAGACTTATTTAAGTAAATATTAAATAATTAATTATATTTTAATTATTTTACAGGTCTACTTTGGTTAATTACTTAAAAAAGAGAGGACGTAGATGGAACTATGGAAGGGCTGATTATGCGCGAGGGGCAAGCCAAAACCCTAATAAAACCCCCCTCAAACACCAACTGTCTCCTGCAACGCCGCAACGTCTGCCAGTCGCCTCGCCCAACTCCCTCGCCAGCTCCTTCTCCGAGCTTCCCGACCAGTCTCTTCTACTAAAAATGAAGATGAGTTCCAGAGTCGAACTTCCGGCATATCAAGGGCCTCGCAAGGACTCGTCCCCAGCTCCTGAAGCCCTCCCCTGTTGCTGCCGGTGAATCCTCTTCTCCTGTAACCTCCATGTAACTCTCCTCAATTCTTCCAGCAATCTCTGCAAAGCTGCCGCTGTTTTGGGTGCTTAATTCTTATCGCGTATGACCCATTTTTGTTCATTGTAACTCTTTGGGGGATCGGGTGTCTGGAGATCCGTGTCTTCTGGCGAAAGGATGTGATGGGTTAAATGTAAAAGGTCTGAGTAGAGCAGCTGCCTTGGCGGCAAACGGATGAAATTTGGGGATGATGAAGAGGGCCCTAGCCCGTGTTCAAGTTTTGCATTTGTGGCTGTCGCAACCTCTTCTACATTGACAATGTTACGTTCTCTTTTTGACGTATCAAGGGTTGGATAAAAAGGCGTGGGCTGCATCCTAGCTTTGGTTGCATGTCTAGACTTCTCCCGACATTACCACCGATCGAGCCCCAATTATTTCATCTGAATGCCGCCATCATTTTCTCTGCAGTGATCAATTATTTATTTTTTCTGATCCTTTCGCTCGATGGCATTGGAGATCTTGTTTGTGTTCAGATTATTTGTTTTCTATGATTCTCGAGCGTGCTTTATTGGGTCAAGTTGCATTTACATTGGTATTTTTGCTTTTTGGAACAAACAAAAAGATTCAAAATCTGCTTGCGTAAGTTCAGTGGTCTTAGTCTCTGCCACCATTTATGAATGCGAGCATGGTTGTTAGTTGAAGTTCTGTCTTTTGGTTGTTACTATGCACTTTTTGGACGTTCCATGTTCTTAGTAGTTTAGCTTTATTATACTATTTTAATGTACCTGTTTCAAGTTCAAATTGTTGGTTCTACGTGTATGATCCCTGTCAGTTGTGGTTTTATGGCTTCTGGTTTTTGAAGTTATTTTAATGTGTAATGTACGATTTCAACTGAAATGAACTTTAATGGAAACTAAGCCTGCTGGAGCGGGAGGACTTGAAAGATTCATCGTGCATCTATATCATGAGATTAGTTTATTACACACGCTTTTCATGCTAAGAATTATAGTTGTTTTCTTGGAGTTCTAAAGTGTGCAGCATGTAGTAAATTAGTTTCATGGTCCTTTCGGAAAGTCATTGTTTGAATTTGTTGCAATTCAAGTCTGATTCCTTCTGACCTACATTTTCGGACTGATCGGTCTGAAGCAAGCTTTTTTTCTAACTGTGGAAGTCTCATGAAGACTTTCTGATTTCTGGTGGCAATACTTTCCTTTCTTTAACTTGTCCAAAAACATTACCATGACATTGGTGAAAGACTTTACTGGGCTATTCAACTTCCTCGGTTATGTTTCTGTCCTTACCATTATCAGTGTTATTCTGTTCGAAGTATGTGGTTTGGAGAATAATAGTTGAGTATTGCTTACAAAAAGCCCTTGCTGCTTTCCTAGGTTTGAGAAGGTGGTGACTCAATATGGATGGTGTATTACTTGTTGATTGGTAAGGCTTCTTTTTCTCGTAATCCGCTACAATATTATGTGACCTTACGGAAAGGAAGTTCATAGCGGGCTATGTAAGTTTGCAGCTCTGTTCCTGCCCGCCCTAGCTATTGGTGAAAACATGAATATTTTTCTTTCAGTAGAAATAGTTAGAAAATGGTAACAGTTCAACTTTGATAAAAAAAATTTTCTGTAGATTTGATGAGGAAAGGAATGCTAAATGTGGTCAAAGATTTGTTGGTGCTGGATGCTACATATATTTATGTATTGGAACAATCGGAAGAAACCCCTGCATTTTCACTGGGGAAGGTGTGGCATTGTACCTAGTGAAAATTTAATTGCATACAGTCACCACCTTGTCTACCTATTATACGGGACACATGAAAAACAATCACACACACATAATGAGATGAATCTCATTTCTGTTAATAGATGTGGAGCGATGTGAAACTGTGATGATGGAATATAAACTCCAGTTCACTGCATGCCTTCACAAAGCTGTAAACACGTTTGAAAGTAGTGCATATGTACATAATGTAATAGACCATTGGTTTTTTATATATTGAACAACTGATATATATGTAAACCCTGTTACTTGAAGGCATTTAACCTGCTTGATTTTGGATTCATTATTTGTCTGGGAGAAATATCTGTTTGTCTACACTCAATTCCTTGAGAGTTCCTCTTTAATTATCCTAATCCAGTATGTTATAATTGAAGAAATATGATTCTCAGGAGTGATGGACCTGGAGCAATGGATGAGATGAACATGAAATCGGTTGCCAGTTAGTAACCGACTAGTGATGCACTTAAGTTGGGCACATGCTGATAACCGTTATGCAGTGTTGCTTCCACGGATAGTGTAATTCTGATGTAATACTAGTTGCCCCGCTGATTGAATTTCTTGTTCTGAAGCAACATGGAGTGCAGCTGGGCGTTAAATGTTCTATTATTCCCTATGTCCCATATTTAATGTATGGATTTGAAAATAATACTTGCCCCATAATAATTGTCCTATTTTATCTTATTCTTCTCATAGTAATTAGTGGATGCCTTAAAAAGTTAATAAATTGACTTCCTTAAAAATTGCATTTTTTCAAATGTGGACAATGAATGCGGGATGGAGGAAATATTAAAAACATATGTAATAAAGCTAGCAATTTGCCAATGAGCAAGTCTTTTAACAACTAATACCTAATGTTCTTGATGTTTTCATTTTCAAAAGGCAGTAAAACAAATTGACAGTTACTATAAAAACCTGATGGTGATAATTCGAATATCAAGTGTAGGTAAGTATGTTTATGGGAAAATTATTTGAATAATATTAAAAAAAATTATCATTTTAAACCACTTTGAGAAATATTTTTTAAAGTGGTGTTTATTTTGTTATGCAGGTGCCATCCCTTGCGTGGTTTTTATTTTATTTTTTTAGTTGATTTTGTCCTTGTAAAGGACGAAATCACCACTCTTAGCTGAATTCGCTTGTTCGCTCCACTAAACAAAAGATTTCGTCCGTTTAAAGGATGAAATCATCCGTTTTTTCAGAACACTTTCATCCGTTTTATCAGAACCCACCTACCTTCTGTTCCGCATTTTTTTCGTCCCGACAGTCCGCTCTGCCGTCGCGATGATTTCGTTCGCTCTGCCATGATCTTGTCCGCCTTACCTTAATTGAATCCGCCCAGCTTTGATTGAGTCCGCCCTAACATTGATTTTGTTCGCTTATCCTTGATTGAGTTCTGTTTTGATTGTCGCCCTGCCACTAAGCCGATTTAGGTATGTTTGTTTTGTCCTAGTTTAAATATAATAATTTGATACGTTTAATCTAGTTAGGGAATTTTGTAATGTTCTGTAATGTATGCCTTAATGATTTAATTGTTAGATTTTAGTGATTTTCTTGTGTTATGTTAGTCTTTAAAAATGATTTTATGTGCTTAAAGTTTCAATTGTTAGGAAATTTTGTTAGTTTATCTTAGGAATTTTGTGTGTTTAAAGATTCAATTGTTATAGTATTGAATGTATGTTTAGGGCTCTGTTTGGATTGGGGGAAAGTAGGAGAAAGGGAAAAAGAAAGAGAAAGAGAATCCAGGAGAAAGGGAAATGAGGGGATTCTTGAAAATTTTTTACTGTTTGGTTGCGCAGAGAATGTAAAGGAGAAAATACAATTCTATGTCTGGTTCAATATAATAGATATTAGAAAAAATTATAAAATTTTATGTAAATAGAATAAATTTATCAAAAATTACTTGCCAAAAAATTAGCAACTAAAATCATAACTAACTAGACATAGTACTAAGATTCAATATTAGTTAGAGGTCGCAACAGATGAGACAAGCATTATTTATTTTCAGTTATCTTCCTAGCTGTCTGATCTATACATGGTTCGAAGTTAACCCAAGTAGCCTTGATAAACATAGTTAAATTAAAAAATCTAAAACATAAAACCTAGAAATAAATGAAAAAGAAAAAAAACACAGCTAAAAAAGTATCAGCGGAGACAAAGTATCTGTTGAGATAGCTCTGGACCTCTAATGTCAAAATACAACAGTCGAAAAAGAAAAAAAAAACACTTCTGAAAAAGAAGAAGAAATCAGTGCTTTGGCTTCAACCAGGAATTTACGGCATCAATATTTCAGCACAATCTTTATGATGGGAAATGAAAAAATTTTGGAAGTCATATTGGAATGTCAAAAAATACGAATCAGCTACATCAAGCTATCAGCACTCTCACCAGTTGGTCTCAGCATATAAATCAATTAGAACAACAGACTACTTTTTGGAAAGACTGTATCAGTTTAAGAACAGCAGAGAAGGTTCCACCACAATCAAGGCTTCAGAAATAAAACAACAAATAATGAACGGATCTATAGACTGGCCCCAGGCCACGTTGTTGAGGTCTTTCACTGCAACTCTTGGAAACTGTGAAAGTGACCAGTTTGGTGAAGGATGGCCTTCACTGCATTGTTAGACTCCTTTGGTAGCGGCCCTCTGATGAGTTGTGTGTGCACAAGACCCACCTCCGGCTGAGGCAATCATGGCAAGATGAATAGTGGTTCGTGCTAGGAAAGGACCATCGTAGGAGTTGTGGCAAGGGAAAGATGAACGAGTTGAATACATTATTCCAAGAAGAGATGGAAGACGACGTGAACTTTAATACTGCTTATGGTTATTTCTATCCAAGAAGATTAGAACTCAAATTAACACCTTGAACTTCATACACAGAACCAAAGAAGAACACCAAGCCAGATCCACAAAACATTCAAATCAACCCGCAACATGCAGAGATATCAAAAGCACAAGTTTTATGATGGAGAACAGAGGAACAGAAGAAGAATAGAGATAAAAACAGTAAGGACTTACAGTAAAGCCAATGTTTTGACCGCTGGTTGCAAAGCAGGAGAGAGATGGGGAAGCGGCCGCTAGAGCAGAGGAAGAAGATGGCGTTGCCCGTGCTCCCAGAACGATGACATCCAAAAATAAGCACGAAGCTTCGGCCCGTGGATTTTCTCCCAAAATCCATGGGTCTAGGGCGGAAAATTTTTAGCTTCCTGTTTCACCCCATTTCCTCTACTTTCTATATTACTTTCCTTTTCCATGTTTTACCAAACTAAGGAAATAAAGGGATTTTAAATAAAATCTTTTCCTTTCTCCCGCTTTCCCTCAATCCAAACAGATCCTAGGAGTTATTTTTTTAGGAGATTTCGCAGAAGTAACGAGTTATGGACATAATTATTAAAACATGACATTCGTAGCATTACAAGGTGGCCTTCAAGATATAGTCTTTAAAAACGATCATTTAAATGATCAATTGCTGTTAATGACGATCAATTGGTCTTACAGTTAATTAAATAAATTTATTTTTATTTTTAATTTTGAACGAAGGGTTGCATCCTTTAAATGAGGATTTCATCCCCAATCATAAAAAGTGAGTTTTTCCACTTAGAAAGAAGAACCTTTTAATTTATACAAAGAAGTATATGAGTATTGCTTGTTGATATATGAGACAATTGTTTAATCTAATCTTAGCCTCTTAGTTTTGAAACAATTGCTTAATTTAATATGAATTTAATTTATTATTTATGAATCAAGTGAATAGAGATGGTAGAAGAAATGATTAGGTTTTTACTTAACTATGACAGACGCATAGAAGGATTATTAATTAAGAAACCCTCTACATATGATGAATTTGGGATGCAAATAGCTAGTAAGATTGGGTGGGATTGAAGAAGATGAAAAATCACTATAAAATGTGCTATTCCAACATATGGATTGAATTTGAGACAAATATGTATAAATGATGATGCATCAATGAGTTTTATGTTTGACCTCTTGCGTCACATAATTTGTTATAACTTATTTCTTGAAAAAGAGGCTTGAGTACCTAGTGAAAGGCGAAGTAGTTCACATAGAAGCTCGCATAGGAGCTCTCACAGCAGCTCACACAGGAGTTCGGATAGAAATATGACTAATGAAAGACATATGCAAATGCCGGTAGACGAAGAAGAAGAAGAAAATTTATTTATGACAATAGCTTCAAATAAACGTCATAAGTCGTCTACCCCTATTGACTATGGAAGCGGACCTAATTAGAGGTAAGAGTTATTAAGTTGTGAAGACGTTTTGAATCTTTTATATTATCAATGAAATATGTTTAGTTAAAATTTGAATTTTGTATGTACCATGGAAGGTTCACAATGTATGCACATAAGCCATTTAGTTTTCAAATATCTCAAGGCGGTGCATTGTATGGAACTTAAAGTTCGATGGACATTCATTACCCCTACTCATATGTTGGTCATACCGATGTTGGACCATCCAGTCAAAGGTAAAATTTATATTCATAAATGAATGTAACATTTTTAGTTATATGAAATATAATACATAAGCGATACTCATATGTATGGGGGCATATGTCCACGATGAAGATATTGATGAAAATGAGGCTAACGAAGGTGAAGATAATATTGACGAAGGAAGTTGAGAAGATTCAGACATGAACGAAGAAGAGATTATAGGTGAAGAAAACACTCAACAGATGGTTGACGGTGAGGGGGATGATGCGGTAGATAATGCTATTGCCGCAAATAATATGAATGTGGAAGAGCTGTCATATTATGAAGTGGAGTCACTATATGCACACATCACAGATGAAGAGATAGATGCGGAAGTTAATTCTGCCATGGATATGGACTAACAAAACGAAGACGGGTTATATGTTGGCCGCATCTTTGAGAATAAAGATGTGTTCGTTACAACCTTGCAGGAGTTTTCTATTCAAAATCATGTCGAATACAAGGTTGTATGAACAAATTTGTCGAAGTATACAATGAAGTGCATTGATAGTACTTGCCCTTGGAGAGTTCATGGCTCCATAAAAGGGGTGAAGGGTACTTTAAATTGAAGACGTATAAAGGTGATCACACATGTCGGAATGCCTAGCTTAGCACAGATCATAGGCAATGCCTTCTTTATTTTGAAGGCCATAATGCCCGCTATCCAAGCCGAATTAACTCTCACACCAGGGGATATTATTCAAAGAATAAAGGAGAAGTATTAAGTTGACATATCTTATAAGAAAACATGGGCAACAAGGAATATGACGATCAAGGCTATTTATGGGGATTGGGTAGAATCATACAAATTGTTGCCAATGTACCTAAGGGCGGTGCAAGAAGTGAATCCTGACACCTACTACTGCTTAGAGGATGATGAAGTACGTCGTGCAGATGGTGGCATGTGTAGGAGATTTACGCGGTTGTTTTGGGCATTTGGGCCGTCTATAATGAGGTTTCGATATTGCCTCCCTGTGATTAGTGTTGATGCTACTCACTTGTATAACAGATATCCTGGTGCTCTTATGGCTACAACGGCTAGAGATGGAAACAATGGTTTATTTCCTCTAGCATTCGGGCTTGTCGGGAAGGAAGATAGAGACAATTGAAAATAATTTTTAATAGAACTGAGGGATCATGTACTAATGGGCATGATAGACAATGTCATTATTTCAGATCAACATAAGGGGCTCCAAAAGGCCGTGCCTGAGGTTCTTCCCGAGCCAATGTACCACCATCGTTATTGCATCCGTCACATAAAAGCCAATTTTAAGGAGTTCAAAAATGATACACTGATGGACTTGATTGGGGCAGCAGCTTGTGCACTTACAGTTGAAAAGTTTGATGCTAAAATAGACTTAATTGGTCAAGAGAGTCCTAGGGCAAAACATCTCCTCTTAGGAGGAGAATTATATCCTGCCCAGTGGTCCCTTGCCCATGGGGGTTTTCAGACATTTGGCATGACGACTACAAATATGGCCGAAAGTTTAAATAGCGTCTTGAAGGGAGCATAAGGATTACCCATGTAGGCTTTAGTGTCAGCTATTTTTTATCGTGTCATAAAATTTTTCGTTAAACAATCGTTTGCCGCATCTGCCATGGCCATCCCGTATACTCCTAAAGTGGAAGCGATAATGAGAGAACAAACAAGGAAAATTGGGGAGTATATAGTTAATCGGATTAACAACGGTCAGTACGAAGGGACATCTATTCGTGGCCAGAAGGTTATGGTAAATGCGAGAATGCATACTTGTACATGCAACATCCCTCAGGTTTATGGTTATCCTTGCACTCACCTTATCGCCGTGTGGGCAAAGTGGTAGGAGTCGATACATGCATCACTGTTTTACACATCATCCACTTATAAAAATGTGTATGTGGCAGAATCTTCTCCTCGTGGTCGGGAATATTGGGAGAGGGATATATCTTTTGTGTTATACCCTCCGATAACAATAAGGCAGCCCGGTCGCCCATGGCCAGTTCGCATTAGGAATACAATGGACTGTAGAACTATGGAGAGAGATGGTAGAGGGGGATATAAATGAGGGAGGTGTAAGCAAAGTGGGCACAATAGTAAATCATTTCAAAATCCTCCTGTTGATTGGTAAAGATATAATTAATCTATTTATTTACTCTCTATTTTAGGTATGAACATATGTTCTTGATGAATAATGATGTGATCTTAATTCTCTATCTGCAGATCATATGGATCATGCAGATCGATCTTACGGGCCAGGCCCGATTGATGATTCTGTACTTTCACAGCAGGAGACACATAGGTTGGCAGCTATTTGGAGAGGAGAGGTATGATAACTCTTTTTAATTTTTTTTATTTTTTTAGCCGATATAGTATGATGGGTTATAAATGTTAAATTTATTATAAGACTCTGGGTGCCTTGAGTGCACCGAACACTTTATGTATCTCCATCATTGGCCAGTGGATGATCATGTGCTGCCCTATATTGAGCGAGCGGGATTTGGGCATTTCATTTATCTTAGATACGTTCGTCTTGATCGGCCTTTATTGACAACTCTTGTTGAGAGATGGATGAGGGAGACGCAGACGTTCCATTTGCTCTATGGAGAGATGTCCATCACTCTCATGGATGTGGTAGTTCTATTAGGACTTCGCATCGATGGTCATGCAGTGACGGGCACGACAGGAGGAGCTCATGGTGATATTTTAGTTAGACTCCTTGGTAGAGCTCCTCTTGCTACATTCATGTGTGGTAGTCGAGTAAGCCTTCGATGACTCTTACAGGAGTTTCGAGAGCTCCCAGCCGATGCTTCGGATGTAGTTATCGAGCAGCATGCATGAGCCTATCTTTTACATCTACTTGGAGCGACGATATTTGCGGATACCATGAGTAGCCATGTACATGTGGCCTATCTCTCCCTCCTTGAGGATTTCGACAAGGCGGGTGCATATTCATGGGGCAGTGCCACTCTTGCATTTTTATACCGAGAGTTAGGGAAAACATGCCAGGCCATGACTTTGGAGATTGCAGGCTGTCTAACCCTTCTTCAGGTAAATGAATTTATAACTTTAATTATTTTTTTTATGTATAATTCTTTAATTTTATTTAATATGTTAATATTTTATAACATAGCTATGGTTGTGGGAGCATTTACACGTCAAAAGACCAAGTGCTAAGATGGGTCGCTTAGCCAAGGTGAGAGGTAGACTTTATTTTTGTTTAACACTTGAAAATTTTAGCATCATTTAATATACATTTGTTGAACTCATTTTTTAAATATAACTCCTTAAGGTGGAATGTTCAGAGAAAGAGAACAGAAAATCCACAAGGAGTCCTTCGATTGTACAGAGGGGAGTTAGACCACCAGTGGCTATATCTGGTAATTTTAGTTGTGTTGAATTTTTTTGTAGTGTTTATAAAATATATTATTGTTATTTAAGCTAAATTATCTTTATATATTGTATAGGTTATTTGACAGCCGTACTCACTAGAAGTATTGACTGCCTTACCTCCGCTATGTACTGATGGTCAAGACATGTGGCTATCTCGAACTCCATTAATATATTACGAGATAGTAGAGATGTATGTGCCAGATCGGGTAATGCTCCAGTTTAGCCTGGAGTAAGGGGTCCCATCGTCTCCTGTTGAGTATATCCATCGCATCACTCGACAGGGCCGCCATATTACCAGCTGAACATTACATCATGCGTCATATATCGCTCAATGGAAGGATAGAAGAGCCACTATTATCGGAGGGGAGATTGCTACGACATTGTGAGATGTGCATAGTGCATATATACAGTGGTATTTACCGATTACACGACGATATATTTTGCCCTGCGACAATATAGAGGAGATGATGTATCAACCTAGGGGAGTGTCTAAGGCAGCTTTGGTACGTATAACCTTGTTAATTAACACACATATTATTTTCTTATTTCTTATTAACTATTTATCTAACTTTTAATATTTTTTTTGATAGCTTCGTCTAGCTCGACATACTCATACGCATTTGACTGATGCAATTAACACCTACACTTCAAGCGATGACTTATTAGCAGCATGTCAGTCGGTGATTAGTGAGCATAATGATGTCATTCGTAGCTTGCCACTGCTTCAGTCAGTAATTACAGATGTTTCTAAAGATTATCTTGTCCACGAGGCCGCTCAGACATCGCCAATGCATTCTTCATTCCATGATATTCCATCGTCATCAGTAGCGCATAGCTCTCCTCCATGTTCATCATTTGGAGTCACTGCATATGTAGCTCAGGCAAAGCCGATTTTATATTATAGACGACATTAGCCAGCTCGTGTTGAACCATCTATTACTAATGCGGAGCTGGAGCCAGAGCTAGAGCCAAAGCCAGAGGTAGAGCCACATCCTAAGTTGGAGCCACACCTAGAGCCGAAACTGGCAGATCATGAGGAGGAGATTGTACAACACCGTCGAGGTTGAGGTCGAGGACGTAGGAGATTGTGATGTTTGCGTTGTTTTATGTTCTCCCCTTGTGTGTAATATATTTGATAAACATTTATAATGATGTTTGTTTTTATTTAATGATGTCAATATGCATGAAATGTGTGAAATGAAATGGAACTTGTGGAATGGAACGTGTGGAATGAACAGGGACAAGGGTTAAATTTAGATTGAAATAGATATTTTAAAAAAAATGAACTTGATTTTGTCCTTTAAAAGGACGAAATCAGTGTTAAACTGATTTCGTGCTTTAAACAGATGGAATCTTTTGTTTACCAGGGTGAACGAGAGAATTTGGCTAAGTGTGAAATTAGGTTTAAGTTGATTTCATCCTTTAGTCGGGTCAAGTATTTTTAAAACTTGACCCAGTTTCGTTCTTTAGAAGGACGAAATCAACTTAAACCTAATTTTGTCCTTTTAAAGGACGATTTTAACTAAACAAATAAAAAAAAGCCACGCAGGTGCTAGCCGCTTGGCTGGCGCTTGCATGGCAAAAACGAACACCACTTTGGGAGGTTTAAAATGATAATTATTTTTTTAAATATTATTTAAATAAATTTCCCTATGTTTATTTATTTTTTGGGAAATTATTTAAATCAATATCTATTTTAGAGGATATAGAAAAATATTTACTAAACAAATGTTTTGACACTTATTGATTTGCTACGCAAGTGCCAACGTGGCACCAGGTGCTTGCATGATTTTTACTTTTTTATGAAATTTACATTAAATTTAGATGCACAAATTTAAAACAAGAATGGCTGATTTTGCCAATGTACATAGAGTTACTAGCATGGAACATAGAGTTACTAGCATGGTACTTGGGAATAGTAGTGTGGTACATAAAACCTGTGAGAAAGAATACCTTCAAAGTGTCACCGTCACAAAACATTACCTTTGATTGAAGTCTACCTGATTTTTAAAGTTTTATTTTTATAATACTTAAGATATTTTTGTTATATCTAACATACTCTTATTTTAAAATTTCTTATCTTCTATGAGTCCTATTATTTTGAGCTAGGCCTTCGGTAGTTGGATTTTGATCCGACGACGGATATTACTCAATGGCAAATAGGGTATCTGCCCCCATTCCTAGTAATATCATTAATACGATGGTCAACAATGGCAAACACATACTAGGTTTTTCCATCTTCTATAAAATCTATACCCATTAAAATACTAAAACCTAATAACATCCTTTTAGGTCTAGTGAAAACAAAAGTAACCCAAAAACATTATAAACCCTATAATATGTTAACATGTTGGGATCATATGTGATCCCGCATGTTAGAGGTGGCAAAGGGCCATGCTTGGTACATGCTCAATGGAGGCTTACCTGAGGCCGTCTCCAAAGCCAAGCTCGACACAACGTAGGGTCCAATGTGCTTGGTCGGCCCATGGGTCCTCTCAATTTTTTAAAAAATATATACATAATATCATAATTTTATATAATCTTATAAATTTTAAAATTTTACGGAGGTGAAAACTACATCACTATAGTATGAGTACATTCTAACTAGGTTGGCACCCACTCACCTCTTTATAATTTACAATTTAACATTATCACACTTCTACAACTCTATTCTAATAGTCTAAGATAAAAAAAATTTGAACTTTTTTTAATCTTTTTTTATTAAAGTCTTCTTGTAGCTCATCTTTTAATTTTGGAGATTGTTCTCTCTCTCCTACATCTAGTCAATCCTTCAAGCAAACGCAACACTCTCCCATCATTGGATCTAAGCGACTCATTTGATCATCCAATACCCTATTATCTGCACTAAATGCAGACTTTGAAGCTGCTGCATACATTAAATGAGTTATTAAATCATGCATCAAGGCAATAAGCACAATGTAACTTTTTTTATGTTTTCGCCACCAAATTAAAACATCAAAATTACTTATTTTTTTCGATGAAAAAAAGTCATAAAACCATTTCGTAAATGCACAAGTAATTCATTATTAGAGGTAATACTAGTAAATTTTTATTTATTTATACTAAGTAATAACCAATAAGGGTCATTTTTATTTATAAAATGAGTTAGAGGAATAGTCCTTCTAGTACCATACATAGATTCATATGTATCGTATAAAGAACATAGATATTTTTTATTTCTTCAATATCTCTGTTAGATTCTAAAGACATTATTATGTATACCATCTACTAATATTTGTACATCACCTAACTTAATCCTAGGGTCCATAATTATACCTAAACAAAAAATCATATAAAGTTTTTTTTTTAATTTTTTGTTTCCATTAGCCCCATAATTATATTAAATACATTATTATATCTATATTCAAAAAGCAAAAGAGTGGTATTATAGAGTTGATTAAGAACTAAAGAAGAAGTAGGATAATATATAGGATAATTGTTTAGTAACTTCTTAGAAAACATGTAAGAAATATATAATAACTTTCCCAATTTCAAAATTATTATCACATAATAAAGAATCAGACATTTTATCAGCACACCATAATATTATAATTTATTTTAATTCATCACAACATTGTAACATTGAGAGATAGTGAAGAGAGAGAGAAAAATATGAGAGAGAGAGTAAATAGAGGGAAGAGAATGAGTAATGTACAATAGTATTTATTTCGTCCTTAATAATATTAATTTTGTCTTTCTAAAGGACGAAATCAGTACACAATATTGATTTCAGCGTCCTTTAGAAGGATAAAATCATAATTTTTTTTAAAAAAAACCATATAGGTGCCAGTTACTTAGTTGGCGTTTGCGTGACAAAAAGCAACACCACTTTGGGAATGGTCCAAATTTGTAAATATTTTTTTAAATTAATTATTTAAATAATTTTCCCATAATTCAATGTGTAAATAATAGATATGATGAAATTTTTTAAAAGCATATAAGAGAAATATCTTAAGTATAATAAAAATAAAAATATGGAAAAGTATTTTAGATATTGTCCTACCTTTTAACTGAAATAGTCACTTTAAGTGATGATTTTGGCCTTTAAATTAAACGACTTTACCCTTTTAATTAATGTTGTCACTTGAAGTGAGGACTTTACACTTTTAACGTTACAAAAAATGCAAGCACCAATTGCCACACCGGCTCTTGCAGCACTCGTGTCGCAGGATAACATGTTTCCGAACACACATTTGGCAAATAAATTATTTTATCTTCTAAAATATTAAAATATTCCTTTAAATTATTTTCTCTTTGTTTTTTTACCTTGAGCTAGCATGTCTTTATGTGTAATATAATAATATGTTATTGTTATAATTGTAAATGTCTTTTATTTTCGGAAGCATGGAAAAGAATGGTTCATATGATTAAGCAAAATAAATATGTGAATGGTTACAATAGTACTTTTAGCTTCATTTAGTTTTTTTTAAAATATATTAAAATTAATTTATTTTAAAAATTAAATAAAACTATTAATATAAGAAAAGAGTAATTTTCTAGTGCTTCAAAGTTGAGAAATGAGAACGAATGCATGGATGTCATTGGCAACTTATTTAACCGTAAGATAGATTGAGCCCCCCCTTCACTAGGAGGTCTCTATCGCTCTTTCTATGCTTGATGAGATGGAGGAGGTCTCCTTCACCTATCTTTGTAGGGGATGTTACAAGTGGCACATTGTCTAGCATGTTAGGCTCAATTTATGGCAGATCGTGGAGTGAAGAGGCTTCATAATTCTTTTCTCTAGCTTTTAATAGTGGATAAAAAGACTCGAGGAAAGGTTTGGAGTAGAGATGTTTGAGCCAAGTTGATGGTGTTTGCTTGCTGGGGTGTTTGTTTGTTTGTCTCTTTTGCCTCTATGATGTTGTTTTTAGTTCTATTTTCATGCTAAGGCCATGGTGATTTAAAAAAATTTGACAAATATCTTAATACTAGGGATATCACTTGGGTCAAGTATATAGTAAAACCCGACCCTAATGGGTTGGGTTTGGTTTTTAAAATTTAACTTGATGGCTATTTGGGTTGGGTTTGGGTTTTAACTGATCCAACCCGACCCGACCCAAATATAATTATAAATACAATTTTTTTAATATATTTTAATATTTTATTATTTTTTCTAAATATATAAAAAAATAAAATTTTTATCCACTTTTAAAACATAAAAAAATTAATTAAATTTTTTTTATTCTAAATGGGTGGGGTTCGAGTTATAGTTTTTTAAAATGATACCAGGTACCCCATCCAAACCTGACCCGGCGGCAACACCCCATGACACTGCTAGCGATGGTTAGTTCGTTGGTAGAAAAATGTAATTTAGAATCCTAGAGAATCTGGAAATGATCAAATGAAGAAAAGCTATTTAGGGTGCCTCTCACAGTCTCACTATAATAACACTAACAGTGAGTGACCAACACGGCACTCAAAACGATTCGGTGACTGCAACTTTGAACGCATTTGCTCATACGAGCCATGGGAAGTGGGGAACAAAGGTAGAGCATAATCTGATCAGTATGATCCAGAGTTTGAAGGGTGCACGCTGAAGTAGAATGGTTTGACTGTAATTTATCGAGGTCACCTTTTGATTCTGTATTAGAACGTCGAACACTTGAAGTTCTACTTAACATCGTCTTCAAGGAAATGGCTTTTAGAACCGTCTATTTGTCTTTTTACAGGAATAATGATGAGGAATGGACAAGCAGAGCGTGGCTTGCCTATGGCTTTTCCACTACAGCTCATGGTTTGCTAAGACTTGTCTCAATGAGACACAGAGACAAGATTTCGAAAAGAAAGAAAGAGAGATTCGGAAAAGTAATCTCGATCATCTAGGTAAAAACATGTTTGTCTATATATATATATTATTTATAAATATAAAAAATAATATTTAATAATTATAAATTTATTATATAATGTAAATTATATAAAATAAGTAGAATATACAGCATCTAGCGACGATGTAGAATGAGAGTAAGCACATATAAAATTTATCAGGAAAACCTATTTATTAAAATACAAGATATCTAGACATTACTAAACTTAATGAAATGAGATAAAAATTAGATTAAATAAGATATTTAATAATATATTAATATCTCAATTGTCTCTCATCTCGTTCTGATCATTGAGATCTAGGCTATATTATCATGTTCTCGGTAATTTTGCATAGATCTTAGTGAGATCTCGTTGAAACACTATAAAATTATGTGTTGTCTAAAATCTCAACAGAGGCCATGAGACATAGATTTTGGTGAGATTTTGCTAAGACAGCAAACTATGCTACAACCTCATTTCAACTTGGCCCAGGAAGCATTTACTATATTCTCTATTTTGTATGATCTCTAGTCTTTATTGAAATTAGTAAGCCTAGAATAAAAAATGCACGAGAGTCATTAATATTTAAAATTAACAACGCACATACTAATACATGTTAACATTATTAACAATAATATTAACATGTGCAACCATACTTCCAAACGAGAAGAGGCTGAGGATCCAGAGGGCAGCAAGAGACAGTTTGTATCTTGAATACATGCAGTTTCCTCGCAGGATAGACATACTCTCATCTCTATTGAAAATGCTATGTAAGCTCTCACACGGAGGAATGCTTGCCTCATGCACGCTACAATGAAGGCATAGGACTCACATACGGGCATGAGGCCCACCCACGTGAACCTTGTATCATGGCATGCATGTGGCAAGCATCCCTAGGCGCAAGAGGACGTAACATTACTCCATGCCTATTGTCTTTGATTATAACTAGGACAATAGTTAAAGCAAGATTTGAAGCGGTCATGATCATAATTAACTAACAATGCAAATTACAATGTTTACTAGTAAGCATACGAGTCAGCTGAGGTCATTCTTTTATGGAGATAAAAGGTTAAAGACACAGCCGCCCCACTCAATTCTGAGTCAATGGCTCAATCAGGGCACTAAAATGTGGTAGTGGTGAAGGTGGAGTGTCAAATAACCTAGCTGCCTCTAATGGAGTGGACACTTAAATCTATTTCCTGATTATGTCTCGGTTACAATATTCTAGCCAGCATAGGACATGAATATTGGCAAGCAGCATTTCCGACCTGTACGAATTCCAAAGGTTTTGGGTTGGTCTAGAACCACCACTTTTCAATTTGTGCTTACTGAATGCACCAGTTGGATGCTGATTCTGGTTCTTTCCGGTGATGTAACCTTAAAATTAGTCAAACATTTTGGGCCTTTTCTGCAGGTCTGATGACAACTTTGAACCTTTTCAGATAATCCATTCACACTTTGCATCAAGGTGAGTAAAGATCAACAAAGAGATCTTTAATTGTTTACGTTAAGGGTCTAGGGTTTGCCTTTTATTAGTCCACCATAACAGTTAATTATTGCCATTTGAAATAGAGTCGTGTCAACATGAGCTTGGGCTCTAATAATCTGTGCATATTATTCAAAGGGTGGGCAGGTAAAATTAAAACATGTCATTAAATTTCACTCTAACATCTCACGATGCCAAGTGTACATAAGCCCGAGCTCATATTAATTTTTTCCTTTAATAAACCTTAAAGGTGACTCCGAGGAAAATTGATGGCCCCATCTCCCCTGCCCAAAACAAAAAACAAATGGCCCCATAAATGTCACGATTTAAGCCTCACTTTAAAAACTGTAATTCACATGTGATTCATGTGGGTAGACCTTAATTTCAATGAATCACCATCTTCAATACCCTTTTCCATTGTCCCCTCCCCTTTGAACTTTTTTGCAATGGCCCTATGCAAGCACGCAATCTCACTATCTCAGTTGTTGACTCCGGTGTTGAGATGGACAAGTGCTAGTTGGGGTCGAGGTCTGGTACAGTAGAGTTGTATACTCCCCTCGCATGCATCCGGACCTGATTAGCGGAGAGCACAACACTACTAATTGTTTCCCACGACATTCGAATGACTTCAGCGGCAGACGTGGGATTTTCAGTCAAATGGGGTCTAAAAAATAACTAAGCTTTAATAATTTTGTCTATACTAGAACCAATAAAATTTATACCTAAATTCGGAACTAAATAATAGAGTGAAAGATATAGGAAAAAAATTGTACTCCTTCTCTCCTATATTAATAATATAGCTTTGTTTAATTTTTTAGTTGATTTTTAAAAATTAAGTGAAACTATGGAGGGAATAATGATTATAAACATTAAATGCTTACCCGTTTGAAAACTTATACTTGAGTAAATGATCATTTTGTTTGCCTCATGTGCTATAATTTGCTTAATCATGAATGTGAATACTCACTTCTTACTCTTTTGGAAGCCACTTAATAGTATAACTTACTGCCTTACTGGTTTAACCCGGTCTTTTTATCATTTATTTTATAATAGGCAAACAATAAGAAAATATAGAAGAAAAAAATCCTCCCAGAGCTACAGCTCATTACAACTCTGGGAAATGGGTCGTTAGATATATCATGGTCTCATCATTTGACGGTACCACAATCTGGTAAATTATTTGCCAAAGTTGCAGTGAGATGTAGCTCTAGCTAGCCCTTATCAATATATACACTTTGACTCTACACGTACACGTGACTTGAGCATGTCATTGAACAATTAAAATGCGTGTACAGGTACTTAGATGAATGGTAAATTAACTATAATCACAAAGCTAGCAGTTCTAATAGAAAAGGTTAAGAAGCCACAAGCTTCTCAAAGTTAGAAGTAGCAAGTTTCAGTAATACTCACTCCGTCCTACATTAATAGTTTTATTTGACAAAAAAATATATTCTATATTACTAGTTTTATTTAATTTGTTCTAACTTAAGTAGTAAGATACTTAAAAAAGAGGACCATGAACTTATTTTTCCTTCTCTTATAAATGAGTTTCATCATTTAATAAAATTACTATATTTCTAAATGTAGTTATTTATATAAGATAGACGGAATATTATACACTAAATCCAAAATTTCAAAAGGAATGAATATTTTTGCCTGGGAAAGATTCTTCTGAATGCTTGTTCACTTGAACAATCATAACATACATCTAAAATCACAAAATTTTAAAAAGAAGTTTTACTTCATAAAACATATATGCTTCTAGTTTGTTATAGCCTATAAATTATTGATTTTTGTGAATAAAATTGTAGTAATAAATGTGAAAGTATAACAGGAGGAACCATTGAAGACAAGCCAGATTATGTAATAGATTGAAGTGGGTTGCCTTGGCAAAATGACGAGGTTGGTTTCTGTCCTCCACAATGACAAAGATTCACACTTTTCGGGATGGAGAAGGAATTGACGAGGAACAAGGGGAGGGCAAGTGGGGGTGCATCCTATCAGGGTTAAGGCTTGCAGTCTAAGTTAAGGGATTAAGACACTTAAGAGGTTCCAAAAGCCATGTGGATCAATATGACGTGAAATAATTGTTTTTCAATAGCTTAAGTTGTGTTGAAATAAATTATTATTAAATTTATTGTATACCTAAACAATAAGTGGCGGTAGTTATGTTATAGTTTTGTACTAGTTTATGTTGTGATGTAGTTCCTCTATCCTAAATTAATAGCTTCATTTGGTAAAAAAATGTGTTTAATATTAACAATTTATTTTATTCAATTTAAGTAATTGGGTGCTTAAAAAAGAGTATCATAAGCTTATTTTTCTCTTTTTTAGATATGAGTTACACCATTTAATAAAAATTATTATTTTCAAGTATAGCTATTAATATTGAATAGAGAGAATATTTTGTTATTATTTGATTTCACCCGGCCTTTATTTTGTATCTCTTTTCAAATATCATACCCCTAGCTTCTTTCAGGGAGCCCTTTTTTAGAGAAAGAAATAAGTCTATATCTAAAAATAAGAAGCATTTTTCATGCTCCCTCTTCAACGTGAGCCAAGCGTAAGGAATACCTGAGAACCGTCCATTTTCAAGATCAATGATGCACTCACTTTAAAAGCTGTAATTCACATGTGATCTTGAAATCAGACGTTTCCTGGGTGTTCCTTATGCTTGACTCATTGTCAGAGCTGAGCAAAAAAAATGCTTCCCAACTAATAAGCCTAACAACCCTATTTTAAGAACTCAATCAATGTCACCCCCTTACCAGTAATAAGGAAAATTTCAAACAAAATTTCACGTCTTATCTAATTCTGGCCGGGCCCATGCTATTAATGGTGAGACCCACATCAACTTACAACAAGTTTTGAATTTGAGCCCTATTTATATGAGCTCGGGCATCGCAACGATCAAAATTTGATCTGACGGCACACATAACTCAAACGACAAATTGATTTTTGCCCCCTTAATCTGATGACTCATGATTCTTAGGCTCATGCTAATGTGCATAAGCTTGGGCTCATACAAACTTTGATAAAAGTTTTATATATGAAATTTGTAAAGTTTACTATACCAAATTTTTTTTTCCTTAAGTTTATAAGAACTCTAGTCTTTTTGAACAGCTTGGATCCAATTCCACGTACATAGGCCATGGACATGTGATACAAATCCACAAAATTTAAAATCACCCACATTAGTAATGTTCCTTCTATCTAAACTCTTGAACTATTATAGATTCCTTTTCTCTTCGAAGAATGCTACACATGTTATTTAATCATGAGATGAACTTACTGAAATTATTTATAATCATGATTAATATGATGCACAACACTTAGGCTTTGTATTTTTCTTTCTCAGGACTTATGGTGAAGTAATGCTACTCTTATGTTAATTTAATCATGATGTGAGTCTAGGGTGACGCTTTATAGTTTTTTATTAAGGAAAATCATATTCATGTTCCATTTTTTCTACATCAAATGTCAACTCTAAGTGGATAGGAAAAAATGAATCTCTATATTATTAGATGTGACTCACATTCTCTATCAAATCAAGCCTTTTGGTGTAGACAAAGTAAAGTAGAAATATATGCTTCCTTTTATCGATAAGGCATGTGATTTTCATGTAAAATACTTCCAACGTTTCATATTAATAGATATATTTAAAAAAATAATAATTTTTATTTAATGGTGAAAGCCATATCAAAGAGCAAAGAAAATAAACATGATATTTTTTAAATACATAATAACTTAAATTGACTAAAATGAAGCTATTAATAGGATACAATTTTTTTTTTGATAAATGAAGTTATTAATTTAAGATGAAGGAAGTATAATTAAAAAAAATACTTCATGTATGGGTGCAATTGCACAGGATAGCCTACAGGTTGGGTAATGAAATCATTGCCACCATGATTTGAATATGCAGGCCCTATATAAGCCCCACATAGGGCTCTAGCAAATCCCGTAGCCTCTTCCCAAATAGCAAATAATGAGGTTGTGTGTGAGTTAGAAAAAGGCACTTTTTGTAAAAATTAAATAAAAATTTAATTCAAATAAGTTTTTACACTTTTTTAAATTTTTAATATAGGTTTGTACGAATATAGAGACATGTGAGAAAGTGTAAAAAATTAAATATACCCCTCTTACATCTTTCCATTGCATATGGTTTCTGGAAACTGAAATTACCAAAAAGAAAGTGATATTCATTATCTATTTTCTATATGTTACACCTCGACACCCGTCTGACCCAAGCCGAACCCGGTTCAAGGGATGGTCGAAGCACACGGGGGCGACAAAGTTGGTTTAACACTGCGGAAGACTTTATCCTCTCTATCGGGTGAATTACACAAACGAAGTTATGCACATTTAAATCTTCGTGCAAGAGAAATGAGTAAAATAAAAGAGGACTTCAACTTTGAACTAGTACACAAGTCTTATACCCACAACTTAGAGTACTGAGCTGACAAATATGCTAGAATCAGAAAGTCTTAAACAGATCTAAAAACATAAAAGTTACACGAGTCTGAAATAAAAATAACTATACATGATGTTCTATTATCATAAAAGAGTAAATAAGAAAACACAACAAAAGTCTAGAGGCATCTACGCTTACTCCTAAGCACTCCCCGACCATTCCTTATACATAGGATCCTAGTTAACTGTATATCACACTATGTAGCCCTAAAACAAAACACAGAAAAATGGGTGAGTATAAACTCAGTAAGGTTTATATGTTGAGAGAGTAAATCCAAAATCATCACATATATTTTACCTAGAATTCATCATATAAAGCACTCACATTCATCATGAGACATTTCCATAACCTGTGCATGACTACTCATTGCATACATACTCATAATATCATCAACATTCCACATGACATATCATAATATCATCTCATTCATGATTCATTTCCAATGTATTCATTCATCCTGCATATCATTTCTCATAGTATATGACAATATCATCTCATTCATGATCCATCCTCATTGCATACATTCATCCTGCATAAGTGTGTCTCTAACACACTAATTATAATCATGAATATCAAACTATATCTACATGTGTCACATAATCTCAAATATCTCTACAAAACCTGTGTAACCTGAGCATAATATTATTTTATACACATGCATCATCATCAACAATGGTAAATGTCTCCATCATGGAGAGAAATATAATCATACCACTTGTTCTAGATATTGTCCAGTTTTCTACATGGAAACCTAGGGCCTTAACCCAAGCTGGACATCAATCCAATTTCCTAGAGGGAAACCTAGGGTGTTTGGGGTAGTCATCCCCGCTGCTTGCCCTAGACCATCCACTAAGGGAGATCTAATTTCCTTATAGAAACTTGCAGTAGTTTGCTCACCATAGACAGTCTTGGCCGGGAATGTCTAATCTCTTCGCAAAAACCTATAGCAGTGCGTTCACCCTAGATATCTCCTACAGTGGGGAGAGTCCAATTTCCACAAAGGAAACCAAGAACACATGGTAGCCGATGCATGAGGGTATACTACTTTGGATTCTCAAGGTCCATATGACTTAATAAATAAACCTCAACCGCATCCAAACCAACTCAACTCAACCCGGGGATGATCCATGTTCTAATTAGGAACTCAAATCGAAATCATGTCCTTTCGGACCAACCAATTTTTAATAAGCTAACAATCAATTAATCTGGCACATAATTTTACACAATTGCATCCAATTGATCAACCACGACTAATCTGGATAAAGTCCCACTCGTAAATCAATTTCATAATGCATGCATGGTACACATGTGGGCAATATATGCATGAATCCTAATTTATGAAACATGCTTCCATCAGCCATACATGCATAATTTCTAATCATAATATCAACAGTCACCATAATTATCCCCCACATGTGTGTACAAGGTAGAAACTTTTAATTTTAAGTATATGGACATGCATTGTAAATAACCCTTCAACCTACCACACACATACTCTTTAACATTTAATCATGACTTCTTATTAAAATCATGAGTAAAAATCATTAAAAAATATAATTCGAATCAAGTGCAACCTCAAGCTAAACTTAGATAAGCATATTCACACCATACTTGAAGCTAGACAGGACACTATCATTCACCCATAATTTAATCATGATATGTGAAGTTATATACTTACGTTCTCATGCTAACCTTCCTGGAATCATACTTAAAATATGAGGAATCATTCAACATGGATTTAAGATAAGAATTTATAACATGCTTAACCAAATAACATGAAATCTACTTAACACTTAAGTATTCATCATAGCCTCCAACATTAAATTCATAATTTTCCAATAGCTCCTCCTAGCATAAATTATTCATCTCAATCATAGAAAATAGTACTTAAGGGGAAAAGTATAAAAATGAGCAAATGAACCAAAATATGTTGTGTTGGCATTTGAACGCCCTACAGGGCCGTTCGAATGCCTAGCCGGTCGATCGGTTTGCATGGCTGTTTGATCGCTAGAACAGAAGTTTGGGTTAGTCTTCTTCCTTTCGAACCCAAAACCGAAAGTGCACATAAACATCATAAACCTTCAAATCTCACTCCCAAATATCATCATAATGAAATCCATGTTTAGAAAATAGTAAATCTAGCCATTTACAACAAAAAATACTAAGAAATCATAAGAAAGATTAAGTTTTTCTAAATTCGTAAGTAAAGCTCAACTCTATGGAAACTCACATAAAACTCCATCAAACATTAAATCTGAAATCACATACCTATTTAAGACGAGATCCCTTACTTTCAGTGAGCTTCTTGATTTGAAATCGATGCTCCAACACCTTCAAATCCTACCTACAATAAAGTTTTTGTTAATACTTGCATAAATCTGATTAAAAATATTTAAATCTCTTCAAAACTTGCAAATATAGGGTTTATTGAGTTCAAAAACAAAATTTATTTTATAAGGGTTTGAAATAGAGGTTCAAATCAGTAGTTTTATGGGTAAAATTCAAGATTAAACCTTGTCAAAAGAAGAGATTTAGAAAGTTTAAGAAAAACCCTAGGAAATTAGCAGAAGATTAGGCTAATTTTTTCCTTAATCACCTTTCTTAATTTAAAAATGAGGATTAGGGCCTCCTAAGCTCTAGATTCTAGCTATTCCCAAATAAGAAAGTGGCTATGCATTTTTATTTATAGTAGGCTCTGGGGTAAACCTAATAGATATGTAGGTATAAATAAAATTTAACACTAAAAATGAGAAACTTGCTTATTTTAAGCCCAAATTGATGTTAATTTTTTTTAACATTTAATTACTATATAAAGATGATGTTAGGGTCATTTGAGATATATCATCCCAATTTCACACATAGAGCCTACTGTGGGTCTTGCCCCCTACTTTTTTGAAAAAATAGTAAAAAAATTAAAAAAAAATTGTATTGACTTATATTAACACAAAAACCATGAAAGTGAAGAAAATTTGATCCAAAACCTTTGTTATACTACTTTAAATTAAAAAATAAGTCAAAACCGATTAAAATTAACATTAAACCACAATAATCACTAAATGAAAATTAATTAAACCGGTTAGAGTTTAGAGATCTTACACTATATACCATAGGCCTTACTCCACAATTGATTGGATTTGGTAGGTGGGCCACACTTCATTACAATTATTCACTTTTCCTTGCCCAATTGTAAGTGATGTAAGGCTTATTGTATGGAGAAAATAAAGTAAGAATATTAGCTTTCTTAGCAAAAAAAGGCACCAAAATTAGAAATTTAAATTGAAGTACGAGTTCTAATATGGTTCTCTGAATGGAATGTACACTGAAACATGCTAAAGAAAATAAAACATAAAAATGAGACATGACATTAAAACTAGGCAACATGGAACCCAAACTTGATAACATGAGATCTAAATGTGAAATTGAAATTAATTAAATGGCACAAAAACTTGACATCATGACATTGAAACACATTAATATGGCACCAAAACTTGACAATATGACATTGAAACTCATCAACATGACATTAAAACATGTTAATATGACACAAATAATATGAGGAAAAGGTGTCCATGTCATCTAATTGCCTAACAAGATTTGAGAGAGATATTGGGAATTTTATAAAAACACCCTATGTGTGGAAATAACTAAATCTTTTTAAAAACTTTTCATTTGCCTGAAATATAAATCACTAAAAAAAAGAAAAAAATGATGCTTCTTGTTTGTGTACATCATGTTTTGACGTGGTGGGCCCATAAATTCTACTATAATTTTTTTAAGGAAATATATCATTACTTAAAAAAAGGAAATTTCTTGTGATTATCCCATGGATAGCATCTTCCCCTAGAGTTGACATTGTTTCTTGTGGTATACCTAAATTCCACACGAAAAATGCTTTAGTGACGTAAAAATTTATACATAATAAACATAATTCATCCTTCAAACACCGTTGATTAGTTGCCTACTTTTCTAGACCTCATGAATCAACGGTTTCTCAATGATGAAGTAGGTTCATCTATAAAACTTGATGTCACTGTAGCATTACTCTTCTATAGGGCGCATCATGGACCCCTCAAAAAGTCGACCCAGCCAATACAAGATGAGAATACCCTGTAGCTGGTGGACCCCACCAATCTGTCCATTCATGTAATCTTATGTGATTGCGAGAATATTTAAATAATAAGTCCGCCAAATATCGTTTCCTAAAGAAACAATATAAGTAAACCTTTGAAGGCTGACGGTTAAATCTCCGCCCTTCCTTCCTTATCACACACTCCCTCCCTCCCTCTCTCCCTCCTCTGCAGATTTCTTCCTCTGCTCGTTTTTATCTTCCCGTTGCAGATAAGACTATAAGAGTCGAGCTCCAATGGCGTACTCTTCCCCCGTTCTCAGTCTCTGAGCTTTTTAAGAAGCTTATTTTGCCCACGAAAAGAAGCTATCCCATCTCTGTTGCCTGGTTTTCATCTACCTCCTGCTTCAGACTTCAACCACCAATTATATCCGTTAAAGGGTATTGGCCAATTTTATCTTTAATTGCTGCAGCCAAAGGAAATTCTTATCTGTTCATGAGATTAATTGGGTCATATAGGCTCTTATACTGTCTCTCAGAGTTCTGTCTTCCTCTGTAACTTGTCTGCTCCATTTATTTATGCCAACTGCAGTAGCAGCAGCTTGTATACGGCGGAGTGAGCTGTCGCCGGAGGCATCGAAATGGCACCCAGAAACAGCCGCGGGAAACCCAAGGGCGAGAAGAAGAAGAAGGAAGAGAAGGGTATGGTCTCGAATTTAGATTCAACTATGTCTACTTCATTTGGAGTATGACACTCAAACCAAGTACTGAAAGTTTCTTTCATTCATTCTTTTCATTTGCGTTCTTCTTTCAGTTCTCCCTGTGGTAATTGACATCACTGTAAACCTTCCGGACGAGTCTCAAGTGATTTTGAAGGTTTGAACTCTTGTCTCCCCACTCTATCTCATTGGCATGTTCAAGCAGGATGGTTATCGGGAAAATTTCTTCTTTATTACGCAGTATACATGCAGTCAGTGGTCAGTCAGTCTCTGCCTTCTTTCGTTGGCTTTCACTATTAAGCCAAAGCCATTTAGTAGATAGCAGAATCCTAAGTAACTTCTATGGTCTCATGCCCTAGTGAAAGCCACGTCTCTCACTTAATTAATTAATGCGGTACATAATATATACAATTATGTCAAATTAGTCATAGGAGATGTTTAAGTGGCTCATCTATATACCTAATTTAACAATTAGTAAATTTTAACAATAAATATCAAATATAATATTTAGAAGAAAAAAAGTACAAAGGAAAACAAAAAACGAAGAAGATAAGAAGATGAAAAAGTGATGAAAAGAGGATTTAAGCCATAAACCCTTGTTTAGAAAATAACATACCACATTGGAGATACTCTAACAATATAATTAACTAAAAAAATAAGCTTTTATTAGGCATATAACTAAAGTAATTACCTAGGTCGAACGACTAGGCATTCACAATTCGTAGTATCCAATAGTGCATAAGCTGACCCATAACTCTATAGTTAATATTTGGAAGATTCAAAATAAATTTTCGGCATCTTCAAATCATTTGGATGATGTTTTGTTCCCACAACGCATTGCCTAGGCCTCTACAAGCTATGAACTCTTTACAGCAAAAGATGGGATAGTAAGAGACATAAGATATTTGAAGGTTAGACACAAAATTTCATGGTGAAATAAGGAATATGAGTAGTAACCAACATAGTCCCCACCGAATAAAATTTAAATATTACATATAAAAAAACCTTGCCAAAGTGCAGCTCACTACAAATCATGGTCTGACACTATGCTCTGCTAGCCCTTCTCAAGATAATAATGATGCAAATCGCAAAGGAACTTATGTACCCTGATTTTTTTGACTAATTAATGTAGCTGTTGCATATTGTGTTCATGTGAATTGACAACACTCACTGCAACTCTCATCACAAACTGTTGCAACGTAAATTGGGTCGTACGGACATTAATGTGCCTCAATTGCAGGGAATATCGACGGACAGGATCATCGACGTCCGGCGCTTGTTGTGCGTCAGCACCCTCACCTGCGCCATCACCAGCTACTCCTTGTCCCACGAGGTAACGAAATCTGACCAGGCCCATATCCCTCTGGGCCCAGGCCAATAGCTGATGGGCCACGCTCCTTTTCCCCTATTGGGCCCATTAACGTGTGGAGCGTTCATGTTGCAGGTCCGCGGCCCGCGACTGAAAGACACCGTCGACGTGGCCGCTCTTAAGCCGTCCGTCCTCACTCTCGTCGAAGGTATTTTCCTCGGACCAAAATGCCCCTGACGGAATCGCGAAATTCTCACCTCTGACATTCTTCTTTATTGTCGTCTTCTCGTCGGCGCAGAGGACTACAACGGCGATGGGGCGGTGGCGCACGTGCGGCGGCTGCTGGACGTCGTCGCGTGCACGTCCTGCTTCGGCGCCTCCGCCGACCGGGCCAAGGGCGGCGCGCCGGACAAGTCCAGGCCGGCCAAGGGCGAGCAGGAGAAGCCCCGGTCGCCTCCTCCTCCGACCTCCCCTCCGCCGTCACCGACGACGACGGCGGCGAAAGACGCGGCGGTGGACGCGGAGGGGGAGATGAGCGGCGCCTGCCCGAAGCTCGGCACCTTCTACGATTTCTTCGCCCTCTCCCATCTCACGCCGCCAGTTCAGTGTAAGTAGAAAGAATATGCGGCCCAGCCCATTTTCATATCTGAGCCTTTTCACTGGCCCATTGCGCAAAAGAGGCTCCCGAGTGGAGCCGGCCCAATATGTATTTGATGTTCGTTTTTTGGGTTGGTCGTTGACAGTTGGGAGTTGGAACTGGCTTCTCCTCTCGGAAGATTGAATTTGGACGTTGATTTCTTGGTTTCTGAATCTGGGATTTAGATGGGTATTTCATAGTTGTTGAGAAATTCATGATTATTGTTTTTTTCTTTCTTTCTGAATTTTGCAGTCATTCGAAAGGTGACAAGGGAGCAGAGTGAGAGCAGTCATGTGGACATGCATTTCTTCACACTTGAAGTAAACTTTGTGCATTCAAGTTTCATTGACGTTTACAAAATGTTCTTTTTTCCCCATAATATAAGAAGATTCAATATTATTTGTTGTGATTCCATTTAGAAGTGTGTGTTTTGGCTGATGTCGGCCGTGCCTGGTTTATTTGCAGCTGAAACTTTGCAATGGAAAGCTGGTGTTGGTAGAAGCTTGCAGTAAAGGATTCTACAGCGTTGGGAAGCAACGCATCTACAGCCACAACCTTGTTGACTTGCTGAGACAGCTTAGTAGAGCCTTTGATAATGTTAGTCTCGCTGTATCCTTCATCCGATTTGGTTTGTCTCTAACAATTATATTTGGTTATCAAATGCTCTCACATTGCACTTAATACATTTGGTTCCTCCATTTCAGGCTTATGACGAACTTATGAAGACATTCTCTGAACGTAATAAGGTCGGCAATCAGAATGACATATCTCTAGATATAGGCAACAATTTTTTTAATGATAATATTTGCTTTGAGGCATATTTCTCACTCTTTTTCCTTTGACAGTTTGGCAATCTACCTTATGGATTTCGTGCCAACACATGGCTCGTGCCTCCTGTCGCTGCACAGTCACCTTCAGTTTTTCCTCCACTTCCAGCTGAGGATGAAACTTGGGGAGGAAATGGAGGTGGTTTTGGAAGAGATGGTATGAGTGACTTGATACCATGGGCTAGGGAGTTCTCTTTTCTGGCAGAGATGCCTTGTAAAACAGCAGAGGAGAGGCAAATTCGTGACAGAAAAGCCTTTCTGGTTCATAGTTTATTTGTAGATGTAGCAATATTCAGGGCAGTTTCTGCTATCCGACATGTTATTGGGAGGTCAGACTCATCGCCATTATCATATGACCAAGTCGAATGCCTTCACTCAGAGGGAATTGGAGATTTGATTATCACTGTAGCTAGAGATTCTTCAGATGCAAGCTGCAAAGTAGACACAAAGATTGATGGGAGCAGAACAATGGGGATAGAAACCAAGAGTCTAATTGAAAGAAATTTGTTGAAAGGAATAACTGCCGATGAAAATACAGCAGCACATGTAAGATTCTTTCTTAGTAGATGTGAGTTTATGGTAGCAATGAACATAATGTAAGATAGAAAGTAAAATTAGGGAATTTTTCTGTGAAATGTCATTTGTGTCAAATGTAACTGACAACACAGATTTCTTTTTTGACATTTTTTTCCCCTTCAGTTGAACCTCAACATGCCTGTTATCGGGTTATGATGTGATCTAATTTGGGTCATGTGATTAGTATCGAATTACAAAGGACCTTGCTAACAGATGAGAATGGGTTTCCAATTGCAGGATGTTGCCACTCTAGGTGTCATCAATGTAAGACACTGCGGTTACATTGCTGTTGTCAAAGTTCAACATAATCAACAAAGTGATCAGAGGCATTGTTTGCAAAGTTCAAGTGTTTTTGATCAGCCAGAAGGTGGGGCTAATGCCCTGAATATCAACAGGTTCTACCGTACTTACTTCATGCAGTATGCGGAAGTTAAAATTTTCCTTTATAACTGCCATGTTGCTTATATATTTATCTGCATTAATATATTCTTTTCTTCAGTCTGAGAATGCTTCTGCATAGAAGGTCAGCACCAGAACCCAACAAGTCACCTCAGAAAACACAAATTGAAGAGTTTAAAACTTCTCAAGATTTTGTTAAAGGAGTCCTGGAAGAGAGCCTCGCCAATCTTGTAAATGAGGAAGTTCGAAAGGAGACTTTGATGAGATGGGAACTTGGAGCGTGCTGGATTCAACATTTGCAGGAGCAGAAAACTGCTGAAAAGGACAAGAAACAGTCAGTTGAAAAGAATAAAAATAAATCAACCGTTGAAGGACTTGGAAAGCCTCTCAAGTTTTTAAAAAATTCACAAAAAAGGTCAGATGATAAACAATCAGCTGTCAATCAAGGGAGCATCAGAGAAGCAGAAACTTCTGCATCCCCTTCCATGGAGTCTGGTGGAGAGACTAAAGTGTCTGACAGTGAGTCAGTACTGAAAAAGTTGCTGAGTGATTCTGCTTTTGCACGGTTGAAAGAATCGGAGACAGGTCTTCATTCCAAGGTATGTTATTGTTTTACCTTGTGGGAAAATATATATTTCTTATTGAACATATTGGAACATAGGCATGAACATTACATCACTTACAGAAGGTAGTGTTATTGTTTAACAGTCTTTGTCAGAACTGATTGAAATGGCCCATAAATATTATGATGAAGTTGCTCTTCCAAAGCTGGTAAGCTACTCATTTCTTTTTGACATGTTTTTTAGTGCAAATTTAATTTTAGTGGAAACTGTCTTCATGGATTTAGGTTGCAGATTTTGGTTCATTGGAACTTTCGCCCGTTGATGGACGGACTCTCACTGATTTTATGCACACTAGGGGCCTTCAAATGTGTTCCCTAGGACGTGTTGTAAGTAGCCTTTTTCTTTGTTCTTTGCAATTTGTGGACTCATGGTGAACTCTTTCTGTGGCAGATTCATTTTGTAGCAGTTTCTTATTTATATTTAATACTAATGCCTTAAGTTTTGATGGACACCTGTAATGCTTCTCCATTCAATCTTAAATTTCTTGTCATTAATTGAGTGAAGCATAAACTTCCTCACTCCATCTTGACCTTTTATATAAATCACATTAGTAGGTGATCATACTCCTAATCATCACATCTGAGGTAGTGTATAGGAGTAGAACTTAATATATCTACTTGTTACCTGTGGCAAGAGAGATGCATTAACTATATCTATATATCAATTATTCCATTGATGCTTCCATTAGTGAGCCTAGCAAAAATATATCTGGACTTATGAGTAGCTGTGCGTTTTTTATACTAGGTCCAGCTTTCAGAAAAGCTTTCTCACGTTCAGTCGCTATGCATACATGAGATGGTGGTTAGAGCTTTCAAGCACATACTGCAGGCAGTTATTTCTGCTGTTGTGGATGTGGGTGACATGGCTGTAGCAATTGCTGCAGCACTCAATATGATACTTGGGATTCCCAAAAAGGAAGAATCAGATACTGTTTGCAGTGTTCATTCTCTTGTATGGAAGTGGCTGGAGGTATTTTTGATGAAGAGATATGGTTGGCAACTGAGCAAATCAAATTTTTGTGAAATAAGAAAATTTGCCGTTCTGAGGGGACTGTGCCATAAGGTGATTTATTTCTTGATTATGACACTACCAGGGATGCACACTTTTACTAACTGATGACAAACAATTTAACCTGCTTTGAATGCTTCAGGTGGGCATTGAGCTGGCTCCCAGAGATTTTGACATGGATTCTCCAAATCCCTTTCAGAAAGCAGACATCATTAGCTTGGTGCCTGTTCATAAGGTGAACATCTACACATCCAAATCTCTCTGATTTTTCCAACAAATTCAGATGTCATTTGGTTCTTTCCATGAAAAATTGCTAGGATTGTTAGTAAAATTGCTGTTGTACTCTATAACTTGATGGCCAATTGTATTCATATGAAATGAATGTACGATTTTCATCTGTTTCTTGCTCCGCAGCAAGTAGCATGCTCATCTGCTGATGGACGGCAACTTCTGGAATCCTCAAAAACAGCTCTGGACAAGGGGAAACTTGAAGATGCAGTCACTCATGGAGCAAAGGTACGGCATTGTTTAGGACAATCTATTAACTGGAAACTAGGAGAGTAACATATTCTTGGCTCCTTACCATAATTTTTCTTCCAAAATCGCTCATGATTTATATGATCCAGGCACTTGCTAAACTTGTATCTGTTTGTGGGCCTTACCATCGGATGACAGCAGGTGCTTATAGCCTGCTGGCGGTTGTCCTTTACCATACTGGAGATTTCAATCAGGTGATCAAGTTCAGCCCTTATCGTCTAAGGAAAGCCTGCTATAATATTACAATAAATTTATCATATTTACTTTAAATTCTATTTTATTATATTTAGGCCACAATTTATCAACAAAAAGCTTTGGATATTAATGAGAGAGAGCTTGGACTTGACCATCCTGATACAATGAAAAGCTATGGGGATCTTGCAGTATTTTATTACCGCCTTCAGCATACAGAACTTGCTCTGAAGTAAGTTTAGCTCTCTTGAATGTGCTATTATCTTGTGAAACATATGCTTTTTACATTCTTCTTACTTACTCTTTGTTGATAAGGTATGTGAAGCGGGCTCTGTATCTTTTACATCTTACATGTGGACCTTCTCATCCCAACACGGCTGCCACCTATATTAATGTGGCTATGATGGAGGAAGGACTTGGTAATGTCCATGTGGCTTTAAGATATCTGCACAAAGCTTTGAAATGCAACCAGAGATTACTTGGACCTGACCACATTCAGGTGCCTCTTGTTCTATTTTCTTTAGCTTCCCTACTTTCCATCTTGTAGAAAATTTCTAATAAGGGGGACCTGCGTATTCATTTAAATGTGGTGAAATAAATGTTTTTCACGTATTTACATGATTTTTATGATACTGCACATTAGACTGCTGCGAGTTACCATGCTATAGCTATTGCTCTTTCACTGATGGAAGCATACCCTTTGAGCGTCCAACATGAGCAAACGACCTTGCAAATTTTGCGAGCCAAGCTTGGCCCTGATGACTTGCGTACTCAGGTATAGCCATTGAGTTTGCCACATCTTAAAGTATCCTTCTAGAGTTGGAGTGCATCCATTCTTATTCTGTTTTTTTGTTCTAAATATCTTTTGTTTTCTAGGATGCTGCTGCATGGCTTGAGTATTTTGAGTCTAAGGCCTTTGAGCAGCAAGAAGCTGCTCGAAATGGGACTCGAAAACCTGATGCATCAATTGCTAGCAAAGGTCATTTAAGGTAGATTTCTTGTCTTATTTTTATCTCCTCCATATTAATCATGCAATTCTAACAAGTTTTAATGGAAGTTCTTTTTGCCTGATAGTGTGTCAGATTTGCTTGATTACATAAGTCCCAAACGAGATAGCAAAGGAAATAATGGTGAAGCAGCCAAAAAGAGAACTTTTGGAGCGAAGGTATAACATCTAAATCAGCTTTGTTTCTCAATTTGGTGATATCAATGGCTACTACATGATAAATAAATGAGAAACTTAAGTACATTTTAGTTGTTTGAGGAAGCATTAGTTGATTTTTTATGGTGTCATCATTATATTTTATTTTGCTACCTTTTAGTTGGATATCTTCCTGTAGTAACCTTGTGCAGTCTGGAAACTGAACACTTAAATGTTTTTCAGCCTAAAGGGAGGCACAACGTAAACCTTAGCATACCAAGCACTGAAAGTGGTCATGATGACTCACTTTCAGTCAGTTCAGATGAAGAGAGAGAAACAACTGATGACTCTGCAAATACCCACAGCCAAGAGAATATGTACCAAAACGACACTCATACTGATTTGTCAAATCAATTGGTGAAAGAAGTCCAATTTACAGAACCTATTCTTGCCAATGAGGATTTGAAAGAATCAGATACAGAAAGAGAAGATGGGTGGCAACCGGTTCAGCGACCAAAGTCTGCTGGTCAAGGCAGACAACGGCTCAAAAACAGAAGGACAAGTATAGGGAAGGTCTATGATTATCAGATAACCGAACCTGATGGTGAAACATTGCAGTATAAAGCCAACAACACATACAACAGTAGCCGTTTTTATGTTTTAAAAAAACGGACCATAGTTCCTGGTGGCTCCATGGATTACCAATCCTCGAAAACTTCTAATACTAAATATGGTCGTAAGTTGTTCAAAGCTGTTGCTTACAGGGTCAAGTCTGTACCCTCTTCTAGCGGTGCTGAGATGGCAAATCCTTCCCACAGTGGAGTTGAATTAGCTAGCCCTCAATCAGGTTCACGGCCAAACTCTGCACAAAGTGAGACTGTTGAAATGACGGCTGTTAAGAGGACCAACTCCACTGTTAGCATTGGTAGATCTCCTTCTTACAAGGATGTAGCAATTGCCCCACCTGGATCAATTGGTAAAATGCAAGTAATAACATCAAAACAGCAAGCCTTGCATGGTGGCGAGTCGTTACGTGGAGGACTAAAGGAATCTATCGCAGTTGAGGCGGAAAACATAAAGGAAAAGATTCACGATGATTCTTTGAATGCTGGACCTCACTTGAAAGAGGGATCTGAAATTGTTGAGAAGCAGGAAGAGCAGTTACCCAAGAATGAAGCTATAAAAGAAAACTCTTCTGGAGAAACGAACTCAGACTTGCGGAAGTGTGCTGTCAAAGATTGTGAGGTTTTGCAAAGCAACAATGACATGGTTGATGATGTGAAGTTGTGCAGTAGCATAGGGGATTCTCTTCCATCTAGCAGTATCCATAGCATCTCAAATTCAAGCCCATCTGAAGCAGAGAATAGCAGTAATCATGACATCTCAAATCCAACCCAACCTGATGCAGAGAATGCTAAAATTTCATCTGTCAATACCTATTCCGAAGGTGATTCAAGTTCTATTGGATATATGGGAGAGGTCCAGGACAAATTCGTCACAACAGAAACCAAAGACGATCATTCAAAGGTAAACTTATTAGCATCTACTTCAAATGACAACCGCGACATTCCTAACAGGAAGTTATCAGCATCAGCTGTTCCCTTTAACCCATCTACAGCTGTAGCCCGAGGTCCCACAGCACTGAGCATTAGCCTTCCCCCAGGTACTGGTATGGTTTCACCTGTTGGCCCATGGCCTGTTAATATGTCTGTGCACCCCGGGCCTGCATCGGTTTTGCCAGCAGTCCCTCCTATGTGCACCTCGCCTCAATACTCCTATGTATCAACTCCTAGGCCCCATAATGTTCTACAGCCAATGCCATACATATACTCTCCTTATACACAGCCTCAACCTGTAGCAGCTGGAAACTTCTCTGTGAACATGTTTCATCCGAATCACATTGCATGGCCATGCAATGTGACCCCAAATGCATCAGAATTTGTCCAAAGTCCAGTATGGCCTGCCTGTCCTCCGGTTGATGTTCCCATTGCACCACCTGCTATTGATTCGGTGGCTGAACCTGTTTTAGAGTCAGAACGTGAAAGCAACAGATATGGAGTGATTTCTACACCCTTTGGCGAGACCGGAAATAGCGAAGAACCTATCAAAGAAGTAGGTGATTTTGTCGCAGAGGTTGCGGGTAGTGTAAGCCAGCAAGCTGAAAAAACAGTGGAGAATGAGCGTGAAGCCATTGTCTTGCAATCCAATGTAGATGAGACAATAAAAAATGCGTTGACTTCTCTTGTTATGCCTCAAAGCAACTCTGATAACACTGATAAAGAGCAGCACACATTCCTGAACAGTAAGAAGATTGAAGAGGAAGGGAGCTTCAGCATATTAATTAGAGGAAGAAGAAACCGGAAACAGACTCTTCGAATGCCTATAAGTTTGCTCAATAAGACAAATGGATCACAGTCCTTCAAAGTTTTCTATAACAGAGTCATTCGCAAGAGCGAAATTCCCAAACCAAAGGCTGGCAATTCAAGCGAGGATAGTAAGGCCAGTGTCTCATAGGCATGTTTTGGAACTTCTGGGAGCAGAAATGTAAACCAACAAGAGATGCATCTTTCAATTTACCTAATGAGAGACAAAATCATTAAGTTTTGGTAGTTGAGGTTCTATCATGTATGTCAATTTACCCAATCTATCACCTTGACAAAGCTTTCTCTGAAAATACAGGTTAGTATGGTAATAAGTTCAGTTTCATCATAGTTGGTATTGATTGAGCATGCATGTGTTCCCACATTGTTCTTACTCAAAAGAAGAAAAAAAATCCCACATTATCTAGTGGTCAGACATACCTTATGCTAGTCTTTTCCTTTTCTTAAAGCTTTTGAATTTCCAAGGTCGGTTTACCTCCATTTTGATATTTGGTAAAAATACTGAAGACTTATTCTTCGAATCTTTATGAATTGCTTATAAACAGAAGAAGAAAACATCATCTCCGTGGGGGGTTTTCCTGTACAGTCGATATTGAGAGAATTATATCATGAACTGGATGAATTGGCCTTTACTTTCTCTTGCCTCTGTACTGCTTTAACTTTATCCTATGTTCTATCTTCCTTTTATTTTTTCTTTACATCATTCATGGCAATTAGGAGGACTTTTACTAGCAATGTTTTTGTCATTGACAACAAAATAATGATATCTAAAATATCCAAATTCTACAGTTTATTAGCTATTTATGTCCTTGTCAAACAAAATAGTGTCTCGTTTTCAGGTTTTACAGTGGGCCAGTCTCTCAAATGGGCACTATTTATTTCATTCTTTACTTATGCTGATACTAAAGTCAGAATACGTGGGGCATTCATTGGTCAGATCTTGGCTCTTCTCCCTATGTAATCAGATTTGATTGATCCAGGCAATTTTTTTCTGAACCAGGTATTTTTTTCTGAGGTTAAAATTTGTAACACCATCAATTTGCTTTAACTTTGATGGTTAGACTGCTTAATTAGCTTTCAGTCTGAAAATGGAGATCATGACATATCTAGTCTGGAAAGTTTCATATAAGCCTGGCTGATTCCTGTGAATAAAACTCATACATCCAGTATATATGGTCTTGTACTAGTCCATCTAGAGAGAAATCGCCTCAATGTGACATTTTTTTAATTTCCTTTTACTTTTATGGAGCTCAGTAGCAATTTTTGCTCATGTGCAGGATCCTGGAAAGGCTTTGTTTTTATTGATTGGTGATCTTGATCTGCATAAATCTGATGGCTCTACAGCAATGTTATTCTTCCAATTTAGTGATACTAGATAGGTTTTCATCAAAATTTATGCCATCTAACCTTTAAGTTTCATAGATATTTATTTACTGCAACAAAAAATGTTGCTGAGATGAATAATGTCAATTATCAACTTTTGGATTCATTTTTTTCCGAATTATAATCTACATTTTTACCTAGAATAATATATTCTTGGCTAATGTATTATTAATATTTCTTTTTATATGGGACTTCAATGTTTAAAATGCTCTCATTGGGCGTTCTTTAGTGAAAGACGCCATGCAGTAGATGTCTCATTTAAATCTTATTTGACTACAGGATCTGAAAATCAGAATAAAGTAGCCTATTCTCTTTATGTCTGTCTAAATTTGAACAAATGCAAGTGGAGAACCCGGATTTTGTTACAGAATCCAGTATTGGCTATAGTTTAATAAATGGTCCTTTAAAGAGGGAACCAGATTGATTCAAATAAGTTCAATATCACTTGTCGCTTTTTGAATGGTTGCTTGAAACAGAAACAAACAGCAACCGTACAAAAATAAAGTTGCGTTTTTTATATTTGTATGATACAGTCTTGTATATAGAAGAGATTCACATCCTGCAAGTTTGATGTTTAAAAACCAACTTATAAATTAGAGAAATTTACCTTTAAGTCCTAACTATTATGGTTAATGAATATTAGATCCTGACCAAAGTTTAATTGATCAGCATGTCTTTCTATTTATTTGTCGTATCCTGTAAGTCCTCTTTTACTACAACGATGCCATTATTTTTTTAAAAAACTCAAAATTAACCCTCACATGCACGAGCTTCCATTTCTTCTTCTTCTTTGTTCGCTCCGCGCTTCTATCGTAGTCTGCTCTCCTCATTTCCCAGATCCTCTGTTCCATTCCCCTCCCTCTTGCCATCTCCTTCCTCGACCACCCCAAAGTGATTAACATCGATGAGTGCCTTTTTAGCTCGTTCTCACCGTCATAAACTCTGCCTATCCAGATCCAGAGGTCCAAACTGAACCACTGGCTCGTTCAGTGGGCTGCCCCCAATGAGTATGAACCATAGTGGCCTGGGCGAATCGTTCAAAGCTTCCACGCCATTGCTAGGGCTCAGCAGAAGAAAGTGATGAGCGGTCTTCGCTGGAGCTAACGGGGGGTTCCCAAAGACACCCTCGCTATCAAGGACGTAGATGAAGACGTTCCAAGTGGGAGGGATAGGGTGGCGGAGGTGGACTTTTGGCTGGAAGGTGAAGTCCAAATACAAGGTGGGAATTCTTTTCCCTTCTATTCTTCAGTGGCTGAAATTTATTCTCCGCTAGCTGGTCTCATTGATCGTTTCCGTTCTCAATCCTAAACTGTCTTTAGGATCAAACTTTACATCTACAGCAGGCAATGTACCTAAGACAATAGAAGCTGCAACTGAACTGGAAGTGTCAACAGTTTGCTCACTCATTGATCTAGAATTTTCATTCCCTCCAACAACTTTGAAAAATTTTGCCTTTGGAGAATATATGGCACCCGCTACCTCTACCTCGTTCTCCTCTTTACTGGATTCAACATCCTTTACCCCATCAGGCAAAGCAACTTTCTTCTCCTCATTTGTCACAGTAAATATATACCCTTTGTTTTTTACATCCACCACAAGACAGAATAGTAAATATATACTCTGTGTTTTCTACATCAACAGAATAGAATAGTAAATATATACTCTGTATTTTTTACATCCACCATAGAACAAAATAGTAAATATATACTTTATATTTTTTACATCCACAAAATAGAACAGTAAATATATATTCTATGTTTTTTTACATCCACCACAGAACAAAACAATAAATATATACTTTGTGTTATTTACATCCACAGAACAGAACAGTAAATATGTACTCTATGTTGTTTACATCCATAGAACATAATAGTAAATATATACTCTATGTTGTTTACATCCACAAAACATAATAGTAAATATATACTCTGTGTTTTTTACATTCACAGAACAGTAAATATATACTCTATGTTTTTTACATCCATAGAACAGAACAATAAATATATACTCAGAGACCTGTTTATATGAGCCCGGGCTCATATAAATCTACGTGAGCCCGGGCTCTATGGGCCGTCAGATTTACATCCGGCGGCTCATAATACTCATGGGTTTATTATGGGCCGCCAGATGTAAATCCGACGGCCCATAGAGCCCGGGCTCACACAAGTTTATATGAGCCCGGGCTCATATAAACTTTTTTCATATATACTCTGTGTTTTTAATATTGTTCTATATTAATTGCTTCATTTGTTTAATTTAAGCTATTAGATATGTTTGATAAGCTTCTCACATAGCTTCTGGTTGTAGAGACTACCGAGTCGACGTCGCCGTTCTCTTGGACTACTAGTGGACGTACTATCATTTTCAATGGTCTGAACCTGCAGTGAGTGAGCCAGAGGGAAGAGCAAGTGATAGGAATTGCAATTTGATGATTCACAGGGCTAATCTGGACTCTCCAAGGAGCAGGAGCAGCAAAGGGGAGAGTCAGAGTAGAATTCGTTGCCAGAGAAGGAGCATCTAGAGAAAAAAAGTGGAGACAAAGGTGTCAGAGGAGAGGATGGAACCGAATCCGGTGCTGGTCGGAGCAAACAATGGAAATGGAGAAGAAGACGTCTGGGTCGTCGTTGCCTGGGGTGAGGAGGGTGACGGAACCCATGGAGGGGGAGAGGTGGAGGTGGGCGGAGAGGGTCGTGACGATAACAAAAAAGTGGGACTGGGTGGACCATTGCTCGTTTATCAGCTCTAAAGCTCTGAATCCCTGACAGGCGGATAGGATTCCATACTAGAGTCTCTAATTATGGAAATTCAATTGGGAAAGATAAAAGGATATTTTAGGATTTTAAAAAGTTACGTATACCTCATTTACCTATTAGTCAATTTTATAATGGTTAGGATTTAACGATAATTAATTATTAAACTTAGTCATAATGGGACACACACCCTATAAATTATTAGAAAAAACATATTATTATTGATGCACAAAATTGTACTCAAATTGCTGTATTTGGCGATCTTAGATATTAGAAATACTTAAAAAAACACATTTTTTAATTGAAACATCGTTCTCAAAATTCTAGATGTTACCTTCCCAACGGGACAATAATTCTGCTTTAATGAATGCTTCCTTCCCTTAGCGTATATGATAGGATAATTAGAATTTTAGCAAAAGAAAAAGTTTATGATAATTGGAAGACTAGTAGCCTCAATGCGCTGCCCTTGTATTGAGTATGTGGAACATGTTTTTATTAGAAAATAAAAGGGCATGTGGAACATTTTAGTAGCTTCTGCTCGTGGTGAGTATATCAAGTTAGCAACCATATGTAGGTAGGCGAATGAAGGGTTTTGTTTGAAATTTCTTGTTGTATTCCATTAGATAAATTTGCTCATTTTAGCGTGCTCCAAATGTCGGGATCTTCTATATTTAAGTGAACTTCACAAAATTAAAACTATTAAATAAACATTGACGATAAGCAAGGTTCCCTACTTTCTTTGATACCCTTGAACGATTTTGTATGGAGCTTTTTGATATTTCAGCTACGCTCCTTTGAATACTTTTTCAAGCTTTAGCTTGTACGAAGGCCACTGGAGAAGAATGTGCACAAGCGGTTGATGAATCTTTGAAAGAAGATCTTAAGCCCTATCCTTTTAGAACTTTTCCAAAGAGAAAATAGATTTTGTCACCATGTACGGAATAAAAAATAGTTCAACACAGATTTGAATGTTCACTTGCAACTCCTACCACTAATCCTTCTACAAAATAAAAAACTTGTACCGATCTACTATGCTTTAGTGGTCAATTTTTATAAATTTTCATACACCCCTGGTAATGAAATGAATAATTGATAATGGGTCCCTATTAATGAGTATCTTGTTGACCGAGGTAACGTCATGTTACCATGAGTTTCCTAAGTATCCCGGTGAGTGATTGAGAACCGTTTGATACCGTTTAAATAGCTCCCAAATATTTTTCCGCTTATCTTTTCTTCCCTATTTCCCACCTCCCCTCATTTTCCAATCTCCATCCTTCTATTCCCCCCTTGAGCTCCCGCCTCCCTCGCCTCGCCCATCTCTCCTGCCCCTGGCCTCCCTTGCCTTCGTATTGCCCCGCCTCTCTCTCCCACCTCGTCCTTCCATTCCTCTCAGTCTCCCGCTGCTGGCCTCCGTCCATTCCCCCTAACCATCCCTCGCCTTCGGACTCCCTCGCCTCTCTCTCTCTCTCTTTCCCCGCTTCCGACATTCTCTTTCCCCTCTCGATCTCCTGCCTCCCCTCACTCTCCCACCTCCGACCTCCCTCATTCTCCCTCGCCTCTCTGTTCGACTCTAGCTCTCTCCTCTCTCATTGATCCCAACCCTCCATCCCTAAGTACAATTCTCAAACTTATATTCCTAAATATTTGTGTATAGTGAATGTTGATTTTTTTGCTCATTCCATGTTGAAGCTGTTAAATTTTGATTAATTTTCTTGAAAGATATGATTTTTTTGGTGATCTATGTAGAAAATGATTGGATTTTTATCAATAGTTGAAATGCATGTTATATAACACTGCTGATCTTTGTATCAATTAATGATCCACTTCACGAGCCCCCTCCTGCCCTCTTTGCTTCCCTTTTATAAGAGGTCCCCTAAGTCATTCCCAAAGTCTCTTTGTGCAAACTTTAGATGGTAGGCCTGATTTTGAACCAAACCAAGTTTTGGGATTTATATATTTGTCTTTGTTCTTTTTTGTGGATTGATTTTTCTGTCTTATATACATTTTCCAACTTTGGTTTATATAGCCGTTTGATTGTTTTGTTAAAATGGTCATCTATTCTATGCTAAAATTATGATTAGTATTTAGGTTTTTGAGCTATTTAACATAGATGATGTTGAAATAGATAGATTGGGCTTTCTATTTGTATGTCCTCAGAGTAGCATAGGCAAAGGCTGATAATGTTTTTACTCAGAGAGGGATGCCTATTGCCATGTTAGTTTATACTTGCAAATTTATTGACCAATAGGTTGGTGGACTTTATTTCCTTGTATTGACTGGAAGCTAAGTGATAGTCTAAGTTTTATAGTGTGAAAAAGATATTTTTGTGTGTGAAGCAACAAAGTGAGTCATTTCTCTTCTCTCTCTCGATTTTTGGCTTAAGAAGGGATTTCATATTTTGCTTTCTTCATGAACCACGCTAGAGAGCAAGTTCTTTTATTTTTTATTGTTATTTTAGTAATAGGTGAGGCTAGATCTATCATGATTTAAGATATTTTCTTCTTTGTATGACTTTGGTATCATAAAATAGGGTGTGGCATGAACTCATATATGGACTTAATGTTGTGCCTTTTGTATTATTGTATGTATGGTGTTTGAATATTTATATGCTACTCTACTTTGTGAACTTCGTGTCCTTACTTTGTGAATGATGTACACTTGGATTTTTCTCTTATTTTAGAATAAAAAATTATATTATTTGAAAGTTGAAATGACTTCCCCTTCTCTGAAATTGCTTTATGTTGAGAGCATTATCATAATTAAGTGATGTATTATTTATTTTCTTAAGTGTGTAAATAAATTTTTTTGTACCCCTCATCTTTCTTATTGTTGCCGTTTGTTCAATTCTTAAATTTATGCATTGTTTAAGAAGTTTTTTCCATGTCCTTGGATAGTTGTGTATCCTCCACAACAATTGCTAGTGTCTCAAATATTACCCAATTTTGCTTCATTTGATAAGAATCCTAAGTACTTACTTGAAATTATTTAAGCTAGACTTATGAATGTCATTGCAATACATCAATAATAATGCTGAAATACTTTAGCTTTATTGTAGATGTTTGATTTACCACTAATTTAATTATCTACTTAATTCTAAAAGAATCATAAGTTGAAATGATTATGTACTTGAAGTTATATCAAATGCACTCATAAATTTTGAAGTTATAAGACTTCAACAATAATGCTAAAATATTTTAACAGTAATGATTATATGCTTTATTATAAAATAATCTTAAACTAAAATGATTACTTACTTGCAATTATTTAAGCTCCACTTATAAATTTGAAGTTGTAAGAATTTAACAATAATGCTAAAATATTTTAGCATTATTGTTAAAAGGTTTTAGCATTATTCTTGAAGTTTGATCCACCAACCTTGTTAACTATTTGATTCATTATAAAAGAATCCTAAGATCAAGTAATTACTTGAATTTTCTTAATCTACAATTATAAATTTGAAGTTGTAAGCCTTTAACAATAATGCTAGATTGTTCTACTAGAATGATTCACCAACTTTGACATAATTATTTTTTAATAGAATAGTTCACCATTTTTGTTTAGTATCTTATTCATTATAAAAGAATCCTAAGCTAAAATGATTACTTAAATTTTTTTAGGCTGTAGTCATAAAATTGAAGTTGTAAGACTTTAGCTTTATTGTTAAAATGTTTTAGCAATAATACTTATATGAAACATTATAAAAGAATCTTAAGCTAAACTAAAATGATTACTTACTTGAATTCACTATAACTGCAATTATAATTTTGAAGTTGTAAGACTTTAACAATAATGCTAAAACAGTTAGCATTATTGCATAAATGATTAGATGTGGCATATAACACGGGCAAAAAGTACTATGTAAGTAATTTTAATATTTGAGATCTATTATCCACAAAGAAAGATATATCACTAGTGAGATGACATATAAGATTAATACAATGTGGTAAAGGGGGATGTTAGGAGTTTATATGATATGCGAGTCTTAAATAGGCTTGAAAGTAAGTTCTATAGGACAATTATTAGGCCCACAATATTCTATAAAGCATAATGTTGGGCACTAGAGAAAAATTATATAAATAAAATTAAATGTAGCTAAAATAAAGATGCTAAGATGGACGTGTAGAATAGCCATAATTAATAAGATTATAAATGAATATACATGTGAGAACTTAAGGGTAACACATTTAAGTCAAAAAGTCAAAAAGTGTAAGTTATCTTAGTATTATTATGTACAAAGTAGGCCAATAGATGCTTTGTAAGAAGGTTGAAAGAATTTTATATAACTAATGCAAAAGGAGGGAGAGAGACCTAATATAACTTACTTGAAATTAATAAAGAAGATATAACTATGATATCTTTTACAAAAGAGTTGATATAGAATATACTTAAAATAAATGCGTATGATTTATATTGCCACCTCAAATTGTTGAAAATATATACTACTTAATTATAATTATAAAATTAATTATATATATATATATATATATATATATATATATATATATATATATATATATATATATATATATATATTAAAAATACATATTATTTCTTGCTAATATTTCTAATAAGAATCTCCGAAGTCCAAATGAAGTGCTCGCTCTTTCAAATCGGCCCCAAGTACGGCTCGGATTGAACTCAGTAGGCCCATAACCAATTCCAGCCCACTTCATGCGGGCCCATGTTGACCCCACTTGGTCATGGGCCACCCCAACGTTCCGCGGATGGCCTTCACCACCGATTCTACAACCTAAAACATCACCACATCGCCACCGACGGGTCGAGTCGTCTGAGGCGCGTCTCATCTGCGTTCCACTGAGACCAGTGCCTGCCAGCTGAAGCGAAGATCGCCGCTGCCAACCTCCAATTCGCCCCAAGATTTTGAAACCCTAATTCTCCAGGGATTTTGTTCTTGAGAAACCCTAGCTCTACAGTAAAAGGGAATTCACCGATTCTGGACAATCTGTAATTTCCTCCGCTCCTTCCCTGTTCGCATTTTTTGTTGTATTTCTTTTTGTAAGTTTGAAGACTAGTTCGCATAGATTTTAGTTTGATTCAGGGTAGCCTGATGGAGATTTAGGCGTGTTATGGATGATTCAGCTTGGTTTTTGATAGAAAGGCGGGATTTTTTTATAGCATATTGGCAATTCAGCCTGCTCCATTTGTAGAATACGTAGTTTTTTGTAGCGTGGTGCAAGTTTATGCGTGTTCTGTCTGATTCAGCTTGGCTTTTTGGTAGAAATCCTGTATTTTTTTGTAACAAGGAGTGATTCAGCTCGGTCTATTTGTAGATTGCCCAAGTTTTTGCGTAAATCCGTTGGAATTAAGCTTGTTTCTATGATAATTTTCCTTTCATTTTTTTTATGAACATGAGTGTCATGATTCATGGGTAAATTTATGGTTAGGGGAAGAAGTTCTTTGCTTTGCACTGAAAAGCAAGTAACGGACTTTATCTTTCGCTCATCATTGTATTTTACTTTCAAATTTGTTGCTATAATATGCTGCTTAAAATTTTTTTTTTCCTGAACATGGTTATCATGCATGGATTTGTGGTTAGGAAAAGAAGTTCTTTGCTTTGCCCTTAGAGGCAAGTTATGATTGGCTGCTTCTTGCATTTTGTAGTGATATATATTCGAGGAATTTAGTCCTTTTTTCCCGTGAAGATGGTGACAAAACCTTCATCCATGACTCCTGAAGCAATCGCTGCACTCACGGACAAAAAAATGGACATGACTTTAGGTTTGGCTGTTTGATAGTTCAACTTTTGCATGATTTAGCTGCCGTTGTGTTGACTGGGGGTTTGCGTTAAAATAAGTGCCTTTTTATCTTCTGCAGATGATATAATTAAGATGGAGAGGAAACCCTCATATAAAGCAAAGAAGACTCGGATTCCTGTAAGTGCTCCCTCTCCCTCTCACACATGCATACACATACGCAGACATGATTAGAGACAGTGACTTGCAAATAGTAACATGACGATCGAATGTGGAGAATCATTGGGTTTGCCCTGTTGATAGATATCACTTCTTTCTATTCTGTTCTTCTACATATTGGCGACGTATAGCAGACATTTTTTTATTACTAGGGATCCCTATTGGATATAGCTTTTGATATCAATGATACGAAAAATCATGAGCATGCAATTCTCAACTTCTGATATATTATTCTGTATTTTGGTGTGTGCGTAGAAAAAAATGATAAAAATTGGAAAATGCGTCTGATCTGAATTTCATATATGCAGCCAGTTCAGACTCCGTAGACTTGTTTTTATAACCATTTTGGAACTTAATGTCATATTGTAGACTTTCTAGATTGGATTCTTTTATATATGTTGATTTGAAGTAAGTTGAATGTTTAAAATTTTACAGAACAAAAGGGGGGGCTTCACTGGACCATCTCGAGATAATTATAGGGTCCAGAAGTTTATGGAATCCAGATCGTCCCTTAGACAGGTGCTGAATTGCTTCTTTCATTTCTTTAGTGTTGCTTCTATGGAGAGAATCCTGTAGAAAAATGCATTTATTTGTTATATTATGCTTCAACCTGCAGGGGGCTCTGGCAAAAAGAAGGTCAAAATTTCAAGAGAATCATTTTCCTATGACAAATGAGGTTGCAAGGAAAGCTGCCGCTGCTTCTGTTTCAAACAGAACTTTTTCTCGTAGGAGGGTAGCAAACCGGAACAATATAAGGTCCTTTTTCTTTCCTTGGATACTATATTAATTGTAAACATTTTATGCTTCTCTGATATTGGTTACTTTGCAGGTAAAGGGGGATGCATTGGGCTGTTTTTTGTAGCTATTTTGATTCACTAGCTAGCAAGAGGGAATTTTGCTATTGGATATCTTGTCAAGTTTGGGTTTGATTGCATCGTAATCTATTTTGATCATCATGGACTAGCATATTTTGGAACTATCTGATAGCCTGATAATTCTGGAGCACCTAAAGTTTGAGCCTTCAGATGAGTCAGCATTTGTTTGTATTTGGACTTGAAGCCCGCCAAGCTGTGTACTGGTTTAGCACTGCAAAAGCAAATGCTCTACGCCACTATTCTATTTAGCCTATTATAGTTCTTTGGTGTGTCTCAATTCTGCTCATCATTGCTAGCTTCTTATTGCCTTCATTGAAGTTTTCTAATGTGCAAGGATGTTTTTGTCCATTGGACATGATTTTGCAATAAGCATGATTATGTTTGCTTGCCTGCCTGTTATTTATGTTGACCCTTTCTGTAGAGGGCTTGTTCTTGCAAACATATGATTCAGTTGGTCATTCAATGCCTTTCCACATTCCGTGGGTATATACAGTTCTGCAAATAACTGTAGCTGTTCCTGATTAACCGAGGTATCAACTAGGCAAGATGTTCTCTTTTGGAGGTATTGAGAAGAATCAGACTTGATCATATTATTGTAAAGGTTTCAGCTTCTCAAGATTATGGTTTCTTGTGGGGCAGCCCATATCCCCTTTGATTTTCCAAAGGCACGATAACTTCTTCTGAGTTTGGTTGTGATTGTCATTATCATCATCAACAGCCTTGTCCAGCTAGCAGGGTTCAACGACATGGATTCTATTCTGCTATTTGGTGTACTTCTACTCATAATTATGACAGAACTTACGCTATAGAGTACGGCATGGTTTTATGCCAGACGTCTTCTTGACAAGACAATGTGAATTTTTTTGAACCTAGAAGTGAGCAGTTATGAGTTTTTCCTAAATGATATCAGGCCAGGCTGCCTGACTGTTAAACCTCAGTTTCCTTGGGAATATGTGATGGCATATTGTACAGTTTGCAAGAATCAGTGTCAACTTATCTTGGTGCTGGAGGGCCTGAATTTAGCAGTGGTGAAGAGTTCTGTCCTGGAAATATTGACATTTGAATGAGAATCAGAGGAATTTTCTTTGCAAGACGGCTCAAGAGTGTGGAGTAGGATGTTCTTGTTTGTTGGTGTAAATAGATCTGTCCTCTTTTTTAAGTCTCTCTACTTCTGGGGAGCAGAAGAGGCCAATTTAGGATTTTTAACAAGTGTATATAGATGATCCACATTGCTTGTGGATTGGGATCTCTTTTATGGTAGCTCCAGAAAAGAGTTGGGAGGGAGGTGGTGGAAGATAATTATCTCCCAGCATTTCTCTCTCAGATCATGACGCCTTAACTCTTTGGTTTCTCTTTAACTTGTAAAATTTAAAGCTTGAACCAATCCAAATGAGCTACCGCCTGTCTGAATTTGGCTGGTAAGTTTAATTATCAACAATATTTCACTGGTGGCTGGCAAGTATCTCCTGATGTTGAAATGTTAATCCATCAAATTATTTTTAATTATGGTGATGGGTAACATTTATGAAGAATATTTAGATGAATTCAATGGCATAGATGATTGTTACTCTTTTGTTGCAGAGTTGGACTGCCCCCTAAGAGAGAAGCTGCTTCAGAAGGAGCCTTTGCTGGAGGAAGGGTAACCGTGAGATGTTTATTTCCTCATTTGGTCTTCTGCTTGTGATACAATTTTGGGGATGACCATCCTTCTTTTGCAGGTGTCGGGACAGAAGCAGAGGCCGCGAACACTGGATTCATTATTTGCAAACTTAAAGGAACAGAGGATGCAGCAGCAGCAGATACTGGCCAGCAATAACCAGCCAATAAATGCCCAACAGCGTCAGGGACAGCAGTGGGCCAGGGGAAGAGGAAATGCTAGGAACAGGGCTTCTTATGGCCGTGGATTTGGGAACAGATACACAAGATGATCTGCCGTGTTTCGCGAATACTTTTATTTAGAGTATGCCTCGAGATTTGGATGGGTTTCTGAAATTTAAATATGAGTGGAGTAATAGAATTGTTGGAACTTCTGTCGTCCAATTCACAGTAGGCTGAGTAGCAGCTATGGTGCTCTGGAATATGCCTTTGTGATTGTATTTCTATTTTTAAAGCCATTTGCTATCATTCTTGTTTCTTTTCATTTGCTATCATTTTGTACATGAGGTATAACCAGAGTTATCGTGGTAAGGTGCCTTTTTTGATAATATTGGTTTAGATCTTCTGGGTGGGTACAAGGTGGAACTTGACTGGCCACTGGGCTGCAGTGCGAGTTTGTTGTGTGTGGCTATATTTTACACGTACATGTTATCTAACAATAACGTATTTGGTTCCATTTGAAGGTCTTCCTTTGTTGGGAAAGTGTCATTATTTGTCACATTTGTCCAAGAGTCTTATGGTTGTGCTGGCTCATTATGGCAAGCACGGGAATTGCAATCCTCCAAAATGGGTTCAATAAATTCAAGGTTGTTATATAAGAGGGATCGAAGATGGACATTATGCAAGAATGTATTTTTGCAAAACTCTCAAAGAAAGAATAGTGGCCGAGAAGTTTCAAGCTGCAAGCTTTGATTAGCTATGTGATTCTTGCGATAACGGTTGTGGGACTCTTGCCATGACCTCGAACAGCATTTAAACAAGGTCGTTTTATTTTGCTTTTTTTTTTTATAGTGAAACAACGTACCGCATGGGCCTCGTCTTCGATTATACTATCCTTAATGAATCCGGAAGTGTTGGTTCGAGTTCAGCACTTCAGCTCCTTCGCCAAGCGCGCCTTTCCTTACGGCTTTCAAATCGATTACCAACTGGCACAGAAATGCCATGCTTATAAATTATTTTGTTTAGTTTAGTCCATTGTCAAAAAGTTTGTGTATGAGTTCAGTTTGGCTGTGCGAATTGGAAAAGGCAGGATGAATTTGAAAAAGATTGGGAAATAGTTTGGGCCCCATTTGACAAGATCAGAGGTCACATAGGGGGCGTGAGTGAGATGAGGCCGGCCATTGTATCTGTTTGACAGTCTCCTTATAGAGCGATTCACTTAAATGACTAAAGTACATTGTAGTTCACAAAATGCCATGAATTTTTGTGTGGTATAAAAAGTAGCCTTGTGTACATGTGAACCTCTATACATATGACATGGATTATCTAAAATAATTATTTTTTATTTTCTTTATTTTAATAATTGAGATAATTGACATCCGCGTGTTCAAAATTTGTTTTATTTTTATGTTTATTTATTTAGTTTATTGAGATAGATCATTGTAAATAATGAGGGAGATATTGTCACTGAGAATGCTATCTTTCGTCCCTTTTACTGTAATAAATCTTCTTGCTAGCTATTGACTGTTAATATGTAGTTTGGGTTAATGTTAAAATAAACTCATAATCAAGTAAATATAAGACTCACTTTTAGTTAAATAGTTTAACATGTTTATGGGTTCTTGTTTAAAAATTTGAGCTTATAGAGTAAAAATAATAGCTTTGTCGGTTAGTTTGTGATCGGTTTTGCAGATTTCAAGAGACAACTAAGGAGGAAAAGGGGAGGAGGATAGAGAGGAAGGGAGGTAGGGGCGATGAAGTCAATGACAGAGGTGGTGCAGCCTATGATAGAGGTGGCAGAGTGGAAGTTGGAGCTACTGGCAAAAAGTAGTGGGTTGGTAAAGTTAAAAAGAAGAAAATATGAAAGAGATGTTTTAGACAATTCTTACTATACATGTATAGGTTCACTTGTGTACAAGGTCATTTTTTGTATTACACAAAAATGTATGATATTTTGTGTATTATAATATATTCTTAAGACCGTTTTGGTAAATCACTTCTCCTTTTATATTCAAATGCATGCATGAGTTTTTTTAAAAAATAAATTTTTTTCCGAAGATAAGTTGTAAATTAACAAATTGAGAGGATATTTAGTAAATTATATGTTGTTGGGCCTTGTTTCAGCAGTTTTGACTAATGAATGGGTTTTTGACACCTTAGACATGGCTCGTATGTGACTAATGTTCACAACCAGCCCTAAGGGCATGCATTGGAGTAAGTTTCTTGGTGATTGGGAATCTTGTCACATTTTGCTTATTATTATTTTTATTATTATTATTATATAACAATCTGCTCATTATATGATGCTCAACTTCATAGTTGAAATTTGGATACTATTCTAGGCAGCCCTATTGATAGTAATATTCTTTACTACCATATTTAGGGCTAAGAAAATTTAACCCGACCTACATACTAGACTCGTTGAATTAAACTAATAAAAAATAGGGTTGAGGTTTTAAAATTTTATCTATTTTAAAAATTGGGTTAGGTCGGGAGTTACTAGAATAACTCGCATAATTTGACCTTGACCCTATTATTTAATAATATCATAACCTAAGTTGGAGATATTAAAAAAAATTCTCTTAGAATTCTATTTTCTCTTATATTTTTATTTTACTCAATAAATAATTTTTGTGAAGTTTTTATGGTTTTGGATGTCTTATAATGTCGCAATGCACTCTCTCAAATTATAACTTTCTCTAATAACACAAAAAACATGTAACATCTATTTATAATGTTTTTGTAATATATTTAATTTATTTCATGATTGACCCATGCAAAGATAATATATAAAATATTAAATTAAGAAAAAAATTTATGAAAAAAAAAAGTTACTCACATACCCGACCCCGGCCACTTTAAGTAGGGTTAGAGTTTTTATTTTCGACCCATTTAATAAATAGGGTTAGGTCATGATTAACTTAATTTACATGCAGGTCAAAAGCCAACCCAACCATATTCCTAGCCCTAGCTACATTGAAGTAGGGAGTAGTGTGCAAACTTAAAAAAAGTAAAAATTTGATAATTATCCAATGAATCTAACAAAACATCATGGCTAATGTCATAAGTTTTCATTGGAGAGAGAGAAGTATATCATGCCGATTTTTCTTTGTCCAATGAATGTTAGAGGGTTGTGTTGAATAGATTCTTTAGACGTGTATCACAAATAAAAAAAAAACTTGAAAAGAATAATGACTTTCCTACTTTACTTAATCTTACACAAGGTTTTGATTGAAATGGGAAAAGAGGCCTCGTTTATTGTTAGATGAGATTTGTCCGCAAAGCGCTTGTAGGACGTTGGATCAAGTGATTTAGAGGGCTATGCAAGGCGGACTTTCCAGGCAAAAGAGAAAAGAGATGCAGCAAAACGAGCTCGTTCTTTTTCTTCAAAGCCCCACAAGGAAACCATTTGTCATACCAGATTGTTGCACACACAACACTTATCCAGGAAAAAATCGTATATGTAATAGAATTTAAAATTTATACCGAAACAACTTTCCTTCAATCTTTGTCTTCTGTTGTTAGTTGCAACTGAAGCATTTCTTACGGCGCAGTATAGTAAGCTGTAGCGCATTCACAGCTGAAAATTTTCCATTGAAGAGAATACGAGAATCTTGTGGTTCTTCTGGTCCATTTCGCAATATAGAAAGTTGCACTTTTCGAGTTTGTTCATACACTGTATTATCGTTCATTTCTTAGCCAGAAGCACCACATAATTTCGTAGTTCTTCTAATTTACTTGTGAAGCTGACTTTTCGAATTTATTATCCCACAGCTTCCTCGTTTTCCCAGGGCTACCGTTCACTGTGCCCTTCTGTAATCTGTAGAGTAACTGTTGCGTAAAAACTCCGGTTAGGACAGTTCTACGGGCAAAACTTGACTATAAATAAACTTCATTCCTCATTTATTCATTACCCTTATTTACAAGAATGACCCTAGCCTTGTACATGTTAACCATGCTGTCTTATTTATTCCAGCCTTCTACATGTTCAACCATAGTGTATTATTTATTCCAGTTACTGAACGAATCCAGGGATAACACACTTTGCCCCATGGCTGGTCTACTGATTGGAGCTCTCTGATCTTACTGCATAAAGGTTCACCCCAGCATTTACCTGACAATCTACCTTGCCAGAGGAAAAAGAGCAACTCCTCTTCAAGCTTCTCTAGCCATTACAGATTTTATGCGTTTACTTCAATGTATATGAAACTTCAGCTTCTTCACTTCTGGCAAACCTGCCCCGAACCCTTGGTTGACTATCAGCCAATGCTTTCCTGCAAGCATACTGCACAAACACAATAGTTTATTCACAAGGGAGAATACAGATAGCTAAAGGCAATGAGTGTCATGGTACATGGACTTTATTAGAAGGTCATAGTCTAATCAGGCTCTTAACTAGAACCAAAACTCTGTTTATGCATTGTCATCAGTATGTAACAGAATAATAGTGACCAGTTAAGTTTGAAAGCATCTCAGTGCTACATCATAGGATCTTATATGCCATTTTTTCTAACCTACTAACTAAATGTATCTATTCCTACACTTACTATTCACTTCTGGTCATCGTCATCATATCATCACCATCAGCATCTTATAACAAGTTACAATTCAGTGCAGCTTGTATAATAAGAAAGATATAAGCACACTAATAGGGGATCAATGATACGCTGAAGAATTCTTAATTATTATCAGAAGAATGGACCCAGCAGTGCAAGATGCATTTTGGATTTGTCAAAAGTCAGGATATGGCATAATTTCCAATACAAAGATGTGTTACATCCTTTGAAACCATATAAATTAATAGCAATAGAGCCATTAGACAGATTGTTTTCTGGAAAAGTTTGCCAACATCCAAACCCGGGCCCCCAATATATTTTCTCAAAAAATAAAATACTATCAATTATTGGTAGTCAACGCTACCTTGATTTTTCTGCCAAAATTCCTTTTGGCCTTTTTGTTTCTGTATCGTAAGAGCTTTTGCTCCCGAACTTCAGTTGGTATTCGTTCAGGTGGAGGGTGAGCCACAGGTGTGTTACCACTACCAAGAGTCTGACAACAGAAAATTTAAGTCAATATAATATTCAAGTGTTTTTTGGTATTCAAAGCCAAAAGAATTCAAACATTTCCAGGAAAGTAAGAAGTTGACTACAATCCTCCTTTCTTTTTAACCTTCATTTACATGTTTTTTAATTGTAAGAACTTCAATACTGTCCAGCGACATTATATCGTAGTTATCCAAAACGATAGATTACAGTCTTGTCTTATGAGAATAATTAAACAACAGCCAGAAGTAGTGACTGAAAGAAAAATTTTGGAAATTATTATCTGCCTCAAAGAGAATAAATGAACACAAATTCAGATAGTTACAGTGGGGGTTTCCTGCTCATACCTGAATGTCTCCCTCGCTATATGCTCTCCTCAATCCTAATGCAGCTCCCAGATCAAATCCCTGAAAATCCAGAAAATTTGGTCTAACTGGGCCTCCATTAATCCATTCCATTGAGGTCAAACAACCGGAGCTAACACTCTTCTGCATAACTCCCTCCAAAACTTTATCTCTCTCCGTACACAAATCCTCTTCTATGTGAACAGCAGGGAGTTGGACTTGTGATTCCTCAGATAAAGATTCATTTATTGCAGATTTTGCTAATAGTTCCTTCTTGCACTCATAGAAGTCCACACTAAACAGAGGATCACTTTGAACTGGGGCCATATCTGCAATTTGGATTGCATGTGTGGGCATGACATCATCTCCTACAGATAAAATATTAGCAAATAATGGATCAAGGTCCAGTATTGGCTCCTCCATGATAGCAGTAAGTGGTTCTGGAGCCTTGAATAAATCTCCTTCTCCTCCCAGATCATATTCCGAGACAGCAGATGTCTGAAATGGATTTCCCTGAAGACAGTCCGAGAAAATAGAAGATAAGACATCTCAAGCATTTATGCTCCTAAAGTGTCAGCAATTTATTGCATATCTTATTCAAGAACAAGTGCAACAGCAGTGCAGATACACGAGAGATCTTCTATTAACAAATAAAGGGACAACAGGCAGAACTAAATGAAAAATTGATGATAAATGTGCAACAACACATAAGACATACAGTACAATGCAGTCATTAACACTTGCTTTGAAATGTAAGATGACAAATAAATTTTATACTGAAACACACCCAACTCTAACTTTGAGGTGTGAGTTGTGACTAGAACCAAATTCACACAACGAAATAATGCAAGGAAAAATAAAATTAAGTTGCTAAGCTCAATGATGCAACACGCAACTCAAGACAGAGTAGAGAAGATGAACTGCCCAAATGTTTTCTTTGACCAACCTACTACAATAACCATAACTTTGGTAGCAACAGTATGATACTAATCAACCAAAACTAACGAAACAAGCCAATTTCTAACTTAAAATGAGGTAAATTGGGAAGGAGCCACTCACAATTCCTGTTGCATGGAATAGAAAACAAAAGAAAACTAACAAATTACATTTTACTATATCATGGTGAAGCGAAGAATCATGGCAAATTTTACCTTCTCAATCAGACGTAACAATAAATTCGTAAAAATTCTACTCCAAAAACCAAGTCAATAAAGTTCGATCTGGAAAGATCAAACATGGCAAGTCTTTAGCCAGGATCACCAAACGTTACAAGTCTACAGGGTCAACACCAGGTCCTCACAGTTGAATATCAAATTTGCAGAATCATATTTAATTGGGAAAAATTATTAGCATGAGAGATGTCCATAGGCAATATGAAAGATAAAGTATGCCAGCAAAAGAAAGAAATAGTTTTCACAATCCGTTCTATTTTTTATCTCCCATTCTCAATGTGGAAAAAAACAGTTCATTGACGACAAAAAAGGCAAAATAATTTTCTAACACCATTCATAAGATGGAATCAAGAAAAGATGGAAAATAGCAGATAGTCCGTTCTCCTTTGTCACCCATCCTATTTCCACTTTTACTAGATTCTGCAATAATGGGAAAGCCAAAGCTTCCCCAGGGAAAAAGTTTGCACTTTTTTCATTCTGCCAAAACTTCAACTGCAAAGTGGAAACTCAAAAACAAAAAACAAGGTGAATCACAGAACCTGCTCTGCTAAAAAATCCTAACGTAGAAGCAGAACATACAGATATGCACAACTAAACGAAAAAAAATAAAAAAATGAAAGCAGCAGGGAGCAGGAGAAGACAAATACTGCAAAACCCACAAACCAACCAATACAAAGACTTCACCCCGCTGCTCAAATCACACTAAAAATCAATGAAAACACTTGAAACTACAACAAATCCTTGAAAACCCAAGACCCAAAAACTAAGGATTTGACAAAAAACACCACATACCCTCCCATTCACCCCTTGGAACGAGTGCTGAAAGTCCTGGGAGCATCCCTGGTGGAAGTACGGATACAGCAGCTCCGTCTCAGCATACATTTTCCTAGTCACCACCCTCCTCCCCCTCTTCCTCTGTTCTCTACCCTTTCTGCAAAACCAGACCAGCTGATGGAATCAGAACAAGATTGGGGAAAGAGAAGGGAAAAGGCAGAGAGAGATGGATCAGACAAAGCCCAGTTTGTTGTTTTCTGCTCTCTCTTTCTCTCTCTCTCTGCTTGTTGGCCGAATGCGTCTTCTTCTTAATTTATATGGCCTCCCACAGTGAAAAGGTTGCAAACAATGGAATTGCCAAATGAGGACAACCCCCCAGCAACAGCAAGGCAATTTACTATACTATTTATATCATTGCGTCATGCTGATGCATACCCTTTATTATATTCAGCTTGGTATGCCATTTTTGGTATATTGAAATCATGTATTATATAATAATAAAAAAATATGTATTATGTTCCCTTTATAATTATATTTATAATAATAATAATTTTTATTAAATAATAAAACTTACTTCTAAAAGAAGAAAAAATAAATTTACGATACTCTTTTTAAAATATTTAAATACCTCTTAAATAAAATAAAATAAATTTATTAATATAAAATAAATTTTTTTATTAAATAGAGTCATTAATTTAAGACTGAAAAAATATATAACAAAATTTTTGTATTGCTAGTATGAGCCAGACATTATAAACGGTCAGTTTAAAATTTAATGAAAGGGGACAAAAATTAATCTGTCTCGCAAATATAATTTTATTTTCTATCAAATTATACTATTATTTTTTGGTATACATATGTATATATGAGGATGCATGCATGTGTGTAGTACACATTGCTTTCATAGGGTGGGCTTTGATGGGCGATTTGACTTCGCTCACGTTTCGATCTATTTGATCAGTAGTCTCTGTTAAGGTAAAGTGCTGATTATTTTGATAGATTTGTCTTACATGAGACTTGGCCGCATACAGGGGTGATTGAAATGGTAGAATGTATTTGTGGCTGTGAAATTTCTATTCAAAGACTAATGAAAAAGGTCACACACCACGTGAAATTAGGGAGTGATTAGCCTGATTCATTCCAATTGTGTATTTTGGAATTGGATTTGGAACATTTAATGGATGAGAGCTGTGGCACCAGACTGCTGCAGTGGTGTTTGCACAAGTGCTGCAGTGCTTCATGCACCTGCGGGCATTGGGATATCCAAACTTTGTCATCCGTTTAAGAAGGAAAGAGAATATGGTTTTGGGATTTGGGTGTTTCGAAACAATGATCAATTGTTCATTTGGCAATGATAAAATGTCCATTTTTCAAAGATAAAGAATACCCATTTCATTTAAGCATTTTTAGTCCTTAGTGTTCCATTAATCAGTGTAGTACATATCATCTTCAAAAAGGGTAACCGCCATTAAGCTTGGATGTATGAACGCCAGTTTTTTTTATTCTCCAACTTTCTTCCATAGTGTTTGACTTCATAGTTAATCCTCAAAAGATGTCATATATTAAGAAAAGGTTAATCTGCGCTCTGCCTCACCTGCCTCGGGGTGGGCTGGGTGCCACAAGCCATGCCTTAAACATGGGGTTAAAAGGTGATTCAAACTTGTATGCCCCAAGTTTTAGTGTATATGATTAGATCGAGATTTGATGGCCCGCGGTACTTTGTTCACATCGACATGTGAGAGCCATGGTGCATATTAATAAGACTCATGTATATAGAGCACATTTGGCAACCCTTTGGAGGACCTTTCCTCTTCAACCCTCATTAAAATGAGGGTTGTTTACTAAAGTTACTTTCTTTGTAATGTGATATTTTACACAATAATATGACTTACTAGAAAGTAACTTCATAAATTAAAGTGGTTGCCAAACATGCCTATAATGCTTACTAGGGATGCCATTGGGTTGGATTTGGGTCAGGTTTTGTCAAATCCGAACCCCAATACTATTTAAAAAATGGTAAACTTGAATTTAACCTAAATAGCCATTCATAATTTAAAAACCTAAACCAGACCAATTAGGGTTGGGTTGAGTTGGGTCGGATGGGGTTTTATCAAAATATAAAAAAATTGTAAAAAAAAATATTCATTACCTTAATCAGGAATCAGGTAAGGTCGAGTTGGATCACATGAAACCCAAACCCAAATAAGTATTCATGTTGAATTTGGAAACCCAAACCCAACTCATTAAGGTTGAGTCGGGTCGAGTTTAACTATATACGCTACCTGAGTGGCATCTCTAATATCCACACTTGTGGCTTTGATACTCATTCACCCAATTGTGCTTGATAGAATGGTAGAAAAAATTATACCCAAAAAGATGGTATGGAAATTACTAAAATATATATGAGGTTTTTTAAACATATATGTTTGACCAATGAGCGTCCCTACCTGATCTTAGAAGATAGAGATTCATCCCAAAATGGATGTAAGTAGATCAAGGATTAGTTCTTATCATCTTCAACATATTGAGAGTATTTGACCAAATCCCTATCTTTACAAGTGAGACTGATCACATGTAAAGTAGTAATTAGTCCTTATCATTTAGTATTAATAAGTTTATCTCCCACATTGATTAGTGTATAACTTTGAGTTGGGTCAACCACATCCCTATTTATCACTTCAATTACAATTTGAGGTTTGAGTTTTTCCATATTACTTGACCGAAGAAGCCAAAATTTCATATTCCCTGCTTCTTGACATTAAATGTCATATTACCTACTCTACCCTTAGGTTTTTAATAAACCCAATCCCTATACAGATCTTCACAAATGAATAGTACAACGTCATTCCTGTTAGGGGTGTTCACAGATAGAAATAGACATGGGCAGAGGATTGACTGTGTTCGTTCGCCATTTGAATATCCCTTGTCCATGTCCGCCCTAGTCTGGATCATACTTTGTCCAAGTCCATCAGCTACGGACTCGGATGGACACGAACAAATATTTCAACACCTAAATTTTTATCCTTATTCAAAATTTTTGGTACTTTGTAGCATGTTAAAATTGCCCTAATATGCTACATAGGTACTAGATTTATGTTTTCAAGCTGTGTAATACCTATGTAGCATGTTAATATTTGTCCTAATATGCTACATTAGTTCTAGGTTCATATTTTTAAGCTATCTAGTACTTATGTAACATGTTAAGACTGTTCTAACATGCTACATAAGCATTGGATTCATATTTTTAAGCTGTCAAGTACCTATGTAGTATGTTAAGACTGCTCTAACATGTTATTTAAGTACTAGATTCATGTTTTTAAGTTGTCAAGTGCCTATGTAGCATGTTAGGACTGTCCTAAGATGCTACATAAGAATTGAATTCTATTTTTTTTCTAATAGTTAGTAATAATTACTACTATATTTAAGGGAGTGTAAGGTAAGGGTGGCAGCCGCGGACGTCTGTGGATACGACAAGGGTACATCCATGTTCGTAGCTCCCTATTAGTGCAAACAAAAAACTTGGTCCGTGTCTACGTTTGTATTTGCCCTATACCAAAAATATTGTCCATTCTCTATAAGAACGGATGCAAACATATATATGGACAACAGACGTCCATGAACACCCCTAGTTATGGTGAGAGGAATGATCAGTGGCATCTCCCTATGGTGACTAACTGGCTAGTGGTCGAAGATAGTAAAAGCTCATTTTTTTTCCATTACTGAAGCTGTTTTGGGTGAAAAAGGCTTCATTTCAGCTGATCCGATCACCCTTTAACCATCATAATAGAGACAATTTGTATTTGCATCTATTACAATAGAGAAGTAGGCAATAATGACTTATATATAAGTGAAAAGGTGCAGTTGATGAACATTGATCCCTCGGTGAGGTTTGGCGAGCTAGGGTTCAAGTCAAAGAAACACTTATCGTCAATGATAATGTGATTTTGAAGTATTTGATTTTATCTTTGCAATTATCCATTTTGTATGAATTAGAAGATGATGAAGACTTGCAATCAGTGTTTTACATTCATAAGAAGGAAAATAAAGAAATGTTATCATTGTATACGGAGATGAAAGAGTCTGACAATAGTGACAAATCAGCATGAATGAAAAGGAACAAGATGTGAATGGAGATAAATCATTAGTGGTATAGGCTCATTCTTGGCATATTGTAAATGAGAGTCAATGATACACAATTCACTTGTGAAATAGTTAGGTAACAATGAATTTTAGATTCACGATGTTATACTTTATCGTTTACTCGAAAACATGACATTTATACTATTGTGTTAGCAAAAAGAATATTGTGTTAAGAAAAAGCACAATATTTATAATATTGCATAACTAATGTTGCAAAATACAAATGTAACACCCCGCTTTTCAATTATGTCTAACCAAGGGGGTTAGAGGTAATTACTGATTTTTTTACAAAATTATAGACGGTTTCAACAATTGAAACCTCCGTATTTGAGTACAGCTCAAAGAAATGAGAGTAACGAAATAAAGAACCGGCAAAACGAAGGTCGGGACCGAAAATTACGACCTTTGAGAATAATAGAAAATAGGCAGGACCCACTTTGAAATAGCACAATTTATTACTTTAAGTGGGTTGGGATCGAAGAGCTTGTCGATACGAGTCCAACGGTACCTAGAACGTGTGAATCCCTACTCCGGATTCGGATTCACACGTTCTAGGTACCGTTGGACTCGTATCGACAAGCTCTTCGATCCCAACCCACTGAATCCGGAGTAGGGAGATACACGTGTTTGAAGATTTGTATTAAAAAAAAGGATATGGCGCGCGGCTGGCGTGCCACGGCGCGGGCCAGCGCGCGACTGGTGCACCGCGGTGCAGGCCGATGCGGGGTGCATGCGCTGCGGAACTGCGGGCACTGTGGTTCGTTTCCGCGGGCGCGAACCACGCCGTGTGTGGTTTCGGTTGGCGCTACCGCCGAAACAGCGGCACAACCGAATTTGATGGCGTGACACCGCGGTTTCGGTGCGCCGGGGGTCTATAAAACCCCCATTCATTCTATTTTTCAGTCAGAATTTCCTTTCCTCTGTTTCTGACCGTTTTGAGGCCGATTAAGGCCGTTCAAGACCCGTTTCCTACTAAATTGAGCGTGCTCTACGCGATGGAGGGTTCCATTTTTTGAGTTAGCGATCGTATAAGGAGGAAACATCCCAAGACAAGGAAAGGTTCTGCCTATTACCTTCGAGCATCGACCAACTTCATTTTCTTTGTTTCTGGCCATCCTAACTCCGATTTAGTCGATTCAAGAAGCGTTCTTAACTAAATCGAGTATGCTCTATGCCATGGAGGGTTCCGTTTTCTGAGTTGGCTATCTTATAAGGAGAAATGCCCCAAGACAAGGAGAGGTTCTGCCCATTATCCTCAAACACCGGAACAAGAAAATAAGACCTAGAGCAAGATGGGGTTTTGTCTGTAGTTACCGAGCCTCTCCAAGAGAAACAATCTAGAGTAGGGGAGGTTCTGTTCACTGCTCATGGGCACAGAAAATGAGAAGAATCTCCGGTAAGGAGAATGTTCATACATAGTTTTTTAATGCAAAACAAGGGACGTATAAAGGCTAGAGGAAGCTCCGTCTACTACCTCCGGCTCTGAAGGGGAGAACGCTCAGAAGGAACGAGTAACTCCGAATACCGCTACCTTACGAGACATGATGGGTGTAAGAATTTATAATCTCCAGTTTTAATTATAGAACGACATGTGCCAGTTATGATGTGTGTTATGCTACAATTTATATGCTTGCTGTGCTATGTGCTTATATGCCATGTTGTGTGCCTATATGCCATAATGTATGCTTTATATGCCATGATGTACGCTTATATGCTATGATGTGTGTGGTCTCGCTATGTGTTTTCGGTCTCGGCTCAGTGATAGAACGAGATGTGGTGGTACAACGAGATGTACGATTTCGTTAATTTATTAACTTCCGCTTTACTCCGATAAATTACGAGTTTCAGTATGATTTTGATTTAATTTTAGTACATACATATTTTAACGTGTATGATTTTGTGATATTTGATGTATGTAGTAGCCGTTAGGTAGAACTACGTTCGGATCCGATCGTGTTGGAATAATATCCAATACGTACATAGGAAACCAACGACAAGACAATGTTGGCCCGATCTAAATTAATTATAAATATATGTTTTAATTCTTTTTTACACACGATGAACTATGAAGCTTCATTGTGTGTATGCGTTCGTCACAACCTAAGTCTACGTACGAGGAAGCTTTGAAGCTCCATAGTGCGTAGATGAATGTTATACCTTTCGCACACAGATGATGGTTCCTGGCTTAAGGAAAAGAAAATTTTCTATTGGTGATTTTGTGGGCCCGGCTCGGGTCGGGTTGTTACAACAAAAATGATATCTCACAAATTCTTGTTAGCGTAAATACAATAACATGACTCGTATGAATATTATCCCATCGATAACACGATAAAATTTATAAACATGTAACCAAATACACGATGTTGAGTTTTATCACATATTGAATAACACATTAATATCCATTGCAGATTGTGAGAACCAGGAGATTTCAACTTGACAAATCAATGTTGCACATTGTACAATATTCCAATGCCTATAGAACCTATTATAAGAGTCCTTTATACTAGATTTGAAGAAATGTAGTCAATAATAGGTGCGATAAGGACTTCATTTGATAACTATGATCCCCCATACAACCCTAAAAATTACAACAACTAAGAATTTGAAAAAGTGTGGGGTGCTGACCAATGGAACAAGAATGATATAATTAATATAAAAAGTATGTATGACCATAAAGAAAAGTATGTTTGACTATAAAGAATTCAGATATAGCGAGGTACCTAGTAATATTGATATTGAGGCCACGACAGAGTAGGTGATAGTTGATGATCTCAATATGGCATAACCAAATATTGGTGAGGGCGAGGTAATGACTGGTAGTTTCAAGCAAAGGACTATGGGAATATACTTCAATTAGGTGCACATTTCCAAAGCTTGGTATATTTCAAGAGGGTTTTGATCAGCCTGCTTGCAAAAAGCGAATTTACATATTGGGTTGTAGATGAGAATAAGAATGTATACACCACAAAGTGCTCCAACCAATCTTGCAAGTGGTACATAAGGGCATTCAACATTGAAGATCATGTGACTATGACAAGGTTAGTGCCTGACCATATGTGTGGAATGAAAAGGAAGTCAACTGACCACCCTTTAGTATCATACCTTTGGATTGTGAGAAAATGTTATCAACTATTTAAAGATTTAATAGACATTACACTAAAAAAATATAACAAGATATATTTAGAAGCACTGAGGTATAACTGTGAACTATAAGAAATGTTGTCGTGTAGGTAAGGCTCACTTATGATATTTACAGAGTTATGTTTACTAAAACATGACTTGTGAACATGTCATATTATCAGCCACACAAGGCTTATAAAGTCATATTTTTCTAAAACACTTGTTAACTTGTTGTGTTAACATGAACGCATTGCTTATAAAGTCCAGTTTTATGAAAACATGACTAGTAATCTTTTCATGTTCTCAGGAACACAACTTGTTAACCTATTGTTTAATCTTTTTAATGTTGACTACATAAAATCATATTGTGTAGGTAAAACATTGTGTGATTTAATCATTGGGGACCCAGACAAATCCTATCGAATACTTCTTGCATACAAAATTTAGATAGAAAGGATTAATCCATGCAGTGTAGTAGTTCCAATTAGATCATAAGATATTCTTGGACCTATAAGGGGATATAATTTTAAAAGAGTATTTTAGATGTTTGGGCCAGTTGCAAGAGCTTTTAGAACAATATTGAGGCTATTGCTAACCGCATATGTAACTTCTTGAAGGAAAAGTATTCCAGTCAACTATTGATAGCAATTATACTAGATGGGAACAATAATATGTTATGTGTCACATTTGCCGTGGTCAAGAATAAGTGTGAGAAAACTCAGAGCTAGTTTCTTGAATTTCTCAGAAATTATTTATTTTATGATCCTCCAGTTGAGTTGGATACAATTGTTCTTGATAGAATGAATGACTTGGCAAATGCAGTTAAACACTATTTTCTCTCTACACACCACGATTATTGCATCCATCAAATCAAAGACACCTACCTAATGAACAAGCTCCATTTGGCTAAAATCAAACAATTTCCTTGGTGGATTGCGACTATAAAAAGATTATATATATATATATATATATATATATATATATATATATATATATATATATATATATAATTGTGACCAAAATCAAAGTTGTGTTCATTAACATTATGTAACTGTCCAAATAATTATTAAATACACGCTAAGTTCATATATCGTGTTATTGTTAACATAGTAGGATGCCTTCTCATACATGATAATAAGACTTTTTTAATATCGTATATCATATATCATAATATTGATAACATGATATGTATGCCTCCTATACATGACAATATGATTTATCAATGTCATATATCACATATCGTCTTATAGATAACACAATATTTTGTGTATTGTATTATTAATAACACGACAACTAGGTACTGTGCATGTGTATGCAAGTATTGACTATCGTGTTCTCTATAACACGATATATGAACAATTGTGTATTCAAACCTATGAAAAAAATTAGATTTTAAAAATGAGGCCATAACCACGGAAGTTGTCGACTAGTTGATGCCATTGACCTTCACCAGATTAACCCTTCGATGGGCTGCTAAACTTCACTGCAAAATTAATTCTTAACATGGAGTGCATGAGTAGAACTTCGGGCTGAAACTCACTTGACGGCTAGAACTTGCTTTTGATGGGTTGGATTTTAGAAATGTAGGGTTAAAAATTAGACCTCTCACTGTGTTTTTGCTTCTCACTGGTCGGACTTTAGGAATTGCTGGTCAGAAATTGAAACTTGCACCCCACAGTCTTGTTTTTGGGTAAATACGACATACATTCTGCCTGATTTACATGATATAAAACCTTAAACCCTATTATAGGGGCATTTTGGTCTTACTTTTCTTAAATATAGTTTAAGTCCAGATTATATATGGCATTTTAATGTTCAAAACTAGCTAGGAAGTATAAAATTTTAGCTTTTCAGGCTAGGTAATATGAAAAAAAAATCTTAAAGTTTAAACTGTGTACGTAAAAAAGGACACATGGGAGAGCCCTTCATCTCAAGTAAATCATAGAAATACGGGCGCCATTGACAACTATAACATGCTAGAGTACATGAAGAACAGTACGCCATGTGCTTCTGCTCGCTGAGCACAGCAAGAGCCAGATTGTGACTGGAGTCAGGTTCATTTTTTTCAGGACTTTAACAGAAGTACGTGTCCCCTTCCAGACTTCCAGTACTCTCCCAGAGAATGGTGTCTTATTCTCCACATGCGAGCAAAGTACGTGCCCGAGAGGAAGCAACATCTACTCTTCCCCCTTTGGCCTCTGCTTCTTCTCTATGATTGGGCATGTCATTAGCACATGCCTTATCTTAATTATCTCCTGTATATGCGTTATCTCTACTTACGAAACTGATGGAGTCAACTAAGTTCTAGCCTGTTCAAGTGTACTATAGAAAGGGAATAACATGATTTAAAAGGAATAAATGAAAGACAGACAAGGTGGATTCTTTGTCTGCCAACTCTTTCTTAGCATTTGAATTATGTTAATCAACTACTCATTCTTCCATACAGCACTCTGGGTTCCCTTATATATAAATATGCTTAAGATGGTCAGTTTCTACATACCTAGTTGGTACTCTTTTTGTTTTATATCAATTATATTTAGTTTAAAAAGTTATATATATATATATATATATATATATATATATATATATATATATATATATATATATATATATATATATATATATATATATATATATATATATATATATATATATATATAAGAGAACAGTCATATATAAATTAGAGGCCTGGTGAGGCTATGCACCCATGTTACTCAAGGGTATTTAAGCCCTGAGCAATGTGAGTTGTTGGATCTAAGTCCTATGATTTATAGAGTTTGGGTTCAAGTAATTGCGTATGAGCTTGAATTTATTATAATTTTTTTATAAATTAATCTTGTTTATATAAACACGGGCTCACACGGTTATCATACACCATTATTCAAAAGGGTAAGTAGGTTTGAATCACTCGTCCACCCCTTCTTTTGTAAACCTAGGCTCATGCTAATTTTTAATATATAAATTATAATAGCATCATCTTTATCAATATAAAAGATATGCTTATGAAGTCAAATCCTTAATTAACTGGATTCTCACTTAAAAGTTAAATCACTTCCTACTAGCTCTTATCATGCATCATTACTTTCTTAAAAAGTCAATTAGCATGCAGACACAATCGGAAGCAAGAATATGATGATGTTGACCAAAATATAGGAAGAAAAGATCCAATTAGCTGTATCGTGTAAAAAGGTTAGAAAACAAGAATGAAGTGGAGAATATAGGTGCTGAGAAAAAAGAAGTGGAGAATATTGGTATATTCTTTGGGGCATTAAGATCAACTCCTTAACGAATTAGAAGAGAGGTTTGAGGGCAATGGCCACTAATTGCAAAAGGAGACTGTCACACTCAGAGCTTCTACATTGGCATTTTTTATTCACATGTAAGCCAATGCACATTCCTCAACAAGAAACAAACAGCCATTATGAAGCTCTATGCCAGAATGTTATAACTATTTTCATATTAGTTCAGTTTAATTGAGACGCTAATTACTAATTATGTACATCATAATTCCTACCAACTTGTTAACTGGAGTCATAAAACCCCTACTTTTAACTTTAAAGTATTGAGAAAAGACACTACTTAATTATGATTATAACTCTGTCCGGCTCCTCCACGAAGTGACCAGAAGAGGACTCATTGTGGCTTCATTCATGCTGCAGTTGTGCATGTAAGGAGTAGAGACAAAGCTGAAGCTTTGTACTCTTATATGGATGTTCTCACAAACTTAGAATGAAAGACAAGAAATGAAGGGTTCTAAACGACACAGTTGATTGTCTGCCATCGATTCGATCCAATGCCACAATGGATGGACAATACAAATACAAACTGAACACGGCAGTGGGCGCCGATTTGGGAACAGGTTTTCAGTTCCTACAGAGTTAAAGGTCCATGGAAAGGGTCAAAATTATATACAAAAAAACATCAACCAATTGCCACCCATGTTGGAAAAACAGTAAATTACAATTTTAAGGTGGGTCAGGAAACTGTAGGCTTTGTGGATTGTTATGGGTAAAGGAGACGCGTGCAACCAATAATTCAGTTCACAATAATTGCAATTGGCTGCCATGTCCATGAAGGTATGTGCAACGCCATGAATAATCTTATCACAAGACTACTTCCAAAAAAAAAAGAATCTAAAAGAGTAGAGAAGAAGGAGAAAGGTGGTTGATATTTTTATTTAGTATTCAGGGAAGATGAAATGGATGATCAGGCCATCCACTTATTTTAGCTATTATTATAAGGCATGTACCACACTCTTATAGGAAAGAACCCCCCTGATGAGGGGGTTGTCTTTCATTTCCTTTTTCACCAAGGCTTTGAGTGATTCCACCCCTTTAAAAATGCAAATGCAATTGTCGGTGTTGAGATTCCTTGTTCAGACTTGAAAGAAAGAAAGAAAAAAAAGAGGAAAAGTAGAAGAAGCTTCCTACTGTAAGTAATTAGACGAAGGATGCCTAATTTGTTAATTTGTCACCCCCGTTTTTAAGCAGCTCACCCGTCCAAGACGGATGGGGATGTCCGTTGCGCGTGTATATCTAAACGGTGATTATTGGGGGGGTGAGCTGCCTAAATGTGGGGTGGCAAAAAACCCGTCTGAAGAATAGGGTTGAAATGCACATAGACATGGCAGCTTTGAACAATGAAACTGAGCACATCTTCCAAAGTTCCATCGATCACCAGAAAAAGGGGTGGGAGAAGGGCGCACGGAGAGATGCCGACATTAGCTGGATTGATTTGTTCTCATTTTGTGTTGGTTCCTGAGCTGATTTATGGCCCCTAGACTGTGATGCATTGCTTTCAGCCTTCAGCGATGCCATCAATGGGCCAACCCTTCATTCGGAAGCATTATCTATGTTATCTGTTGATAGTGAATATAGCATAAAGAACTCACGGGAACCGTCAATCTATAAAGTTATTAGGGCCAGTTATATTGACATGTGCTAGTTAATATATTATTAATTTTAAATATCAACCGCTTTCATGTATTTTTTAAATTTAACTCACTATCAATATTAAACATAGAAAATATTTCTCTATAAAAAAAAGCTTTTCCTATTTCTTATTGATAGTGCACCTAACATAAGCTATGCATAGGAGCCACCTATCAAGCATATTAGCTAGCATGAAGGCCAATGATGCTAACATGTGATAATGTAGATGGTATTAATTTTAAATATTAACGGCTCTTATGTGTTTCTTAGTCTAATTTTATTGTGAATATTAAACATAAAAAATATTTCTCTCTAAAATATAGCCAAATGCATATATTGCAAGAGTCCAAACAAAACAATTATAAGGACAGAAGGGAATACAAGTGGGCCACCAGGCACATCATAATAGATGAAAATGGCTGATCTGAGACCTGTCCAGGTGTTTGTACAGATTACAGGGGCTTTAAGACTTTGTAGGTAAATTATTTGGGGTGGGTTTATGAGAGTGGGCCATTTCAGGACTTGAAGGCAGCCTGCACACATGACTTTATTAAAAAGCTATAAATTTGGGACCACAGATCTATCACATACAGAGACAAGTCATATTTCATCAATGCATCTGGGGGACCAGTGACTATAGAGGTTTTGCAGCCTGTTTTAAGAGTAACTCCAGAACTTGCCGGGCTTTGGCGCCAACACATTTGACCAAGTATTGACATCTCATGAGTCACTCTAACACTAACTTCCCTTTCAGTCTTGCATGTGTAAAGGGAAAACTTGTAATAGTGTAGAATACTCAAGTCTTCAAAATCTTATAAATTAGATATAATTGTAACACATATATATTGAATAAAAGATATACCCAACTGGAATGTTTGCATTGTGTTTTTCTCGTTGCTTGACTAGGATAGCTTTTTTGGCAGCACTTGTTTAGTCTCACTTAGTTTTTATGACTAAGGTTTGGTGACCAATAATGAGAGTCTGCCACACCGGGAGAGAAATTTAGGAATAACTCTAATAGCTCCCGGTTCCCCTCTCTACATATCTATTAGTCAGACAGTTTAGTCATACTAAGTGGTCAGAAAAATATTTTTCTTCTTGGTTCAAGGAACTCAGGCTGAGCAATTGCTTAAGGAGCATGATCAGATTCATTCAATTTAATCATGTTCAATTTCAAGCAAGTTTGGTATATAGTTTTAATAATTTAAGAAGAGACAATATTAACATGCTTAGAGCATGCAGAGATGTACTTAAGGTTCCATAAGATTGAAATTTTAAAAGAAATAATCATAATAAGAAAAAACATAATAGTTGGTTGTTATTTTAGAAACAACTTCAATTTGTTAAAGTGTTTAGATATGACAAATAGATTTCAATAAAAATGGAGAAAACTTAAGATGAGCCCGACATCAAGGCTCATACCAAGCACGCACGAAGAAAAAACTGGCAAGAGTTGCAGTTTCCAGGCCATCAGATCATGGCTATCCAAGGTGCTCACTTAAATTTCAACTCTGGCTAGACATCCTCCGGATATAATTAGGATTCATACAAATATATTTTTTATACTCACCAAACAATTTAAGATATATTGGCTGATTTTGTAGAAAACACCTAGTCCAACGAATGAATCTGGTTTAGATGCACTGCATTGTTTTTGTGAGGTAGCATAGACGAATATTGGTTGAACTAGCCAATACCATTTGGTTTTGGTGACATACTTGCATATAGCTCTTTGTCCATCCAAAATAGTTCATATGTATTGTTCAGACAATATAATAAAACCGTCAACACAATTTCTTTGTATGTGGTGCTATACCTGATATGTATTCCGGATAAGTTTTGCTTTCATGCCACGAATATAGTTAGAAGAAGCAGGGTTGGCTGCGGGACGGGCCAGCTTGAAGGGTCCTCCAGTAGTTTAGAGGCTAGAATTGTATCACTAAAGAATGAGTACATCCCAACTAGGTCAGCACCCTCTAATCTATCTATCATTTATAATTATAACTTTAAACCCAAATTATAAAAAAAAATAAAATTACATTGTGGACTAATTAATTGTCATGTCATCTAAATCTTCCCTTATATTCTCTTCTAACTTGGGAGTTTGTGCCTTTTATTTTGTATTTAACCAATCATTCTAACATAGGCATGCCTCAACCTCATAAGGAATTAGTTGACTTCGCTTATTGTCCATCAAAAGGTCTCATTCATAATGCATATGAATAAGTCCTTGTGATGTGATGATTTGGTTACCTAGAACACTTGCATTTGACACTTACGGTTAAGGATTCTTAGTTTCATGTCAATTCTTCAAGTGTCATTTAGCCACATAGAAAGGAAATGCATGATATCAAATAGGATCATGGTCATTCGACTTTTCAAAGGTGGGAGTTATGTATTTCTATGAAGTTATGTTCGAAAGAATTAGAGCATAAAAAAAATAGCTAAACCCTACAAGGTGCAATACAAGAGGTTTTGATGATTAGGTCCTGCGAGGTGCAATATAAGAGGTTTTGACGATCATAACAGTCTAGATCTCAACATTAGGTTCTTTGTAGCATGGATGGGGTAGGGTAGACCTTAAACAATGATTGAGGTCGAATTTATGGTAACCCAATATCTAGTTGAGTGAGAACTTCAAAATGAAGCTATCATGTCTAGTGAAACTTCAAAGTGGAGTTCTCCATTGTAAATATGCTTGTCACTTAAAGATATGTGTGAATTTAATTTTTTATGTCATTCATATTTTATTTATGTCAGAACCTTTCTCGTTAAGTTTATCAAATTATATATTTTTAATTGGATTGTAATTCCACTTGTACTCGTATACTCAGCTTCGTTTGTGTGCAGGTTCGCAAGGGAGAAGGCCGAGCGGAACCTACTTTTCAACTCGTTGATTTATTATCTACCTATAGGTTAATTTTTAGGCACGAGAAAGTGTCATTTATTATTTTATTAACTTTTATATATGTAACAAGTACCTTATTGTGGATCATGTGAATATTTTAATGTATTGGATATTTATATGCTTAATTAAGGTATTATAACAATTATTGTTTGTGAAATATTTGGTCCTCATGTCCCAAGTTTATCTTTTCAATATTTTATAACTTCATGAAATGGTTTTACTAGCCGCATAATATGAAGCGGAACTTGTTATAAAATTTCATTTGGAGGATAAAAGTTTTATAAAAGATGGTTTGAGAATTGGGGGCGTGACAAAGGCATTGGTGGAAGTCCTTCATAATTGGCTTCATTGACCGACTTGAGAATACCTCTTTTTGGGAAAATCAAAGAAGTCATCATTTTTGTTGATGTGGGAAGAGGAAGAGGCATTGTAGTGGGATACCATTTTCTAAAAAAAATTAAGAGGAGAAAGAGAGAGTAAATTAAAGTTAAAATTAAAAGTACTTAGCATTAAGTTCAAATTATAAAAAAAAATTACTTATTTTATGCTTGATGTTTGAATTGATCTTGCCCACTTGATGCTTGAGTAAAAATTGAAAGGAGGAGGTTGAAGAGTTGAGACGTGAGAGGAAGTTCTTGTTTTTGAGACTTGAGAGCTTAATATTGAATTTTACTTAAAAATAAAAATTTGATAAATTAAGAGCTTGAGAGTATGGAGGAGAGAGTTAGAGAGTAGATAAAATGGTGAAGAGAATCTCTATCTCTTCTCTACTTATAAATTTTCAAACATTAATATTACCCTTTATACCCTTGCAAATGACTATTTTTTAATTGTGACAACCCAGATTTTTGGTACATTTCTAATAAATTTAATATATTAATTAATAGAGTACTATTTTAGATTTTGTACCAAAAGAGTTATTGTAGAACTCTAAAAAATGATCATAATGTTTTTGAATCATTTGAAACGGATGTCGGGGCCATAGGTAGCAATCGTGGGAAACATACTTCATAGGTGGGACCCATAGTAAAACCACAAAAAAACCTATCCTTATGTGGTCTTGTTATGAAGGGCTCGTCGATATGAGTCCATCAGTACCAAGAATGTGTAATTCTGATTTATGGTTAAAAAGTTATATTAGTTTTAAATTTAAAAATGAAAAAGAAAAATTAATAAAAATAATATTTTTTTGGTTGGTTGACGCAAGCACTGTGTCAGTTGATGTAGCTGTGGCGTCACCAGTTTGACTGCGCCATGTGCGATTAGACCACACAATGCATGGTTCAATCATGTAACGTGCAATTCGCCCGTTGGAACCGCGCGGTCCTCACAACATGCGGAACCCGCGTATCAAGTTTTGCAAAACTGCATAGACATCCTGTGGTTTTTTGTCGCACTGACCATGGGCCGGTGCATGACATGTGTCACACACCCGTCGTGCACAAAACATGCCACGTCACCGAATTTTTAGTTATAAAAACGTGAATTCGGACTGTGATTTCATTTTTACTGTGGGTTAAAAACTTCTGACCTTCATTCTAAGTCATTTTAAGTCTGATTTAAGATGTTCAAAAGGTGTTTTCAGTTAAATCAATTGTGTCGGACACTATGACAGGGCTAGTTTTTCCAACTAAGCTCTCTACAACTCCGAAAATTTTTACCCCAAATATAAGGTAGGGGGTCTTAAACTCTAGTCTATGCTTTGTACGTATGCTCAACATTTTATGCACCGTCTTTATTCAGTTATGCTTATTAGCTTATGTTTTCAGAAGCAATGTCATGTTTTATTTGCTCAGAATTATAATACAGTACATGTATTTTCTGGATAGTTCTGGGATTATACCTCGAATTATACTTTGTCTGGATGCCTACCGAGGAAATTATCTGTATCTAGTGTGCACATAGGTATGGAGTGTCATGGGAAAACTCCTATCTTTTGAACCTCCTATTGCCCCATGAGCATCAGAGGAATGCCATTTGGTATCACAACTCTGGATTTGTCGACAACGGACAAACTGGTATTTTTTCAGAATTATTTCCGAATATGTTTATTTAATAAATTCTATTTTAGAAACAATTATTACCATCTTTTACTTAGCATTATATTAAATTTTAATTCCACCTATAGAGTATAAAAATACTCACCCACCTCTAGACTCTGCAGGTAATGAAATCAACCCAAAGATGTCAGCCGAGGAATTTTTGCATAGTTTCTTTAAATATTTTTTATAAACTCTGTAATAGTATAACTTTTATGTAAAAGCTCTTTAGGCCTATATTTTTGTAATTTGACTGCTCTACACATGGTGTATTTTGGACTATGTCCTAATTTGCTACTAGGATGTTGATGCTATGTGTAAAAAGTTTGGCTATGCATCAACTCCAACTTAATATAAATTATTATATTTTATGCATTGTTATTTTACTTGGTTTTGTACGGTCAAGTTGTCGTGTTCGGTTCCACGTGCATTGTAACATGTGCCGAGTAGGAGAATAATTATGTGCATTATGTCATATATTATTTAATGATGGTCACCACATTTGGTTTCGGAGCTTTCGACTCCACCGTTAGTAGAGCAGTCTTTTAGATATATAATACCGTAGTATTTATATTTGATGCTTTCTGATGCTATGATATGTTTTGTTTTGAAATAGTAATGGGAAAATAAAAAATAAAAATTATTTTAGGATCTTTATATCATATGTTAGCCCGAAAACCACCACCACCAAGAAGAGACAAAAAGAGTCGCAGTATGGTAGAGTCTTCAAATAATTTAGATATTACCACTGCCCTTCCCTAGAATGGCGATGATGTCTAGGAAATAGTCAATATCCTGACACGCCTCTCTCGATAGAAGTAGAGGAAATAGTAAATATTTCCTACTCAACTATCGAAATAGATGAAGAGGACACTGAAGAGGAAGACCCTTCAAAAGAGGAGGAACTGTTAGAGGAGGACCCAGTAGAGGAGGACCTAGTAGAGGTTGACCTGTTGGAGGAGGACCCACTAGAGGAGGACCCGTTGGAGAAGGACCCGGTGGAGGAGGACTTGTTGGACAATGAGTATTCTGGAAGGAAATATTAATTAATGTCCCAGAGGAGGGAGAGATAGTAAATATGGGTGGAGAGGAGACGAGGGAAAATTGGGAGAGGAAGAGATAAGGGAAAATGTGATTAGGGGTAACCTGTGAGAGACTTTGATTTAAATATCTTAGCCCCGGAAGTGGAAATGGTGGAAGATGAGAGTGCACGATGGGCAGATAAAGGAAAGGGAATAGTGTGGTACACATATCAACTACCAAAAATTTGTGTACTGTGTAAACAGAGGGGGCATTATTACTGCCAATGCCCTTGGTACAGAGAGCCTATACATGAACTATGTCCCATCTGTGAGCAAGATAGACACTACTTCTTCCAATGCCCATTTAGAAAAAGCTTCCCTTAAAACATCTCTCTCAAAAGTTTGAATGTGTGTTTATATGTAGTTAAAACTTTTTAATAGCTACTTTGTCAAGTGTAAGTTGATACACTTTTGTTGTTATCTTATGTAAATAGAGTATTTTGGCTTGATAAGTGTATTATATACACTTCTTTTGTATGATGAAAATATGAAAATGGTTATATATATATATATATATACTTCTAGTTTACAAAAATTTCTTGTGAATTTAAGGTTATTTCATCTACTAGCCGAAATGTCTTCTGACAAAGAAGTACAATTGTCTGACAATTCTGCCTAAGCCAAAAATGCTGTTTAGGATGTAGCAGCACCTGAAAATCATATGAACAATTTTCTTGATTTGATGATTCAAAGAATGACTCAACATCTATAGACTCAAGGGTTCCAACCCAATCCTAACCACTTAAGTAACTCTAGGGTACCAACCAAAAATAGTCATAGTGAGAAGGATAACTTGCTCGAACAATTTAAGAAAATTGCTCCAAAATTTTCTGGAGAAGATGGACCAGAAGCTGTCGAGAAATGGATGTTCGAAGTCGAAAGGATTTTTAAAGCGTTGAAAGTCCCTGAAGATAGGAAAGTGGACGTAGCCACTTTTGCTATGACAGGAGAGGCAGCTTTTTGGTGGCCATCTGCTGAGCGAAGTTTCTTCCCCAATAAAGAAAATATCAAGTGGGAAGAATTCAGAGAAGTGTTGTACAACAAATATTTCCCTCCTCATGTTCAGGAAAAGAAAGAGAGAATTTTTGGATCTCCAACAAGGTAGTATGACAGTCTTTTAGTACGAAAATCAATTTGTTCAGTTACAATGCTTCGCTCCTAAAATTTGCTCCACGGAGTTGAAGAAAGCCCAAAAATTTGTTAGAGGATTAAATAATGGACTCCGTAGTAGAATAGTAGGATTTCAACCTATTACCTTGGCCAAGGCTGTGGAATTGGCTTCACTACAGGAACAAGAATATTAGGAATTTCCACCTGAGAAAAAAGATCGCAGGTCAGGTAGTAGGATGGAAGATTGGAAAAGAAAAATGATGGCCCCTAACCAATTTAATATCAAAAATTTCAAAGGACCTCTAGATCACCGCCCTTAAACCAAAGAGAGAAGAAGTTAGAAAAATACTCCAAATGTAGTCGATTTCATCCACTAGGGATCTATTACCTCTTCGAGAGACGATGCTTCACATGTGGAGACCCTGGACACAAAATCAAAGAATGCCCCAAAAAGAAGATCAAAGAGGAAATCAAGCTGGAGCAGAAGCCAAAGGCAGAGGGGCGAGTGTATGCTATTACCGCAGAGGAAGCCCAAACTTCAACAGGAATTATACAAGGTACACTTTTAATTTTGGATAAAGTTGCTAAGGTTTTAATAGATCCAAGATTGACACATTATTTTATATCATGTGACTTTGCTTTAAGTACAGATTATCCAGTTATGAAACTAGGATATGTCCTAGAAGTGTCAACTCCTGTAGGAAAATCTTTTATAGCTCAAAACTTTTTGCAAGATGTGTCCATGTCATTAGAAAATAAAAAATGGAAGGCTATCCTGATACTCTTAAGTATGACCGGCTATGATGTCATATTAGGAATGGATTGGTTAGCAGACAATGAAGCATTAGCAGACTGTAAGAAGAAGAAAGTCATGTTCAATAAACAAGGAGAAGAAAAATTTACCTTTCATGGAAACAGAGATCCTTCAGGGGCGTGTATCATTTTTGCCGTGAAAGCACAACAATTGATATCTAAAGGATGTTAAACAAATCTTGTGAGTATAATTTTGGAGGAGTCATTATCTTTCAAGATAGAAGATATTGAAGTTATAAGGGATTTTCAAAATATATTTCCTGACAACCTTCCTAGGGTATTACCAAAGAGATAGATAGACTTTAATATTGAATTACTACCAGATATAGAACCTACCTCTAAGGCACCCTCTAGAATGGCTCCTGCAGAATTATTAAATAAAAGATTCATCAGATCGTGTGTCTCACCCTGGGGAGCTCCAGTCCTTTTTGTCAGGAAAAAAGATGGATCTTTGAGACTATGCATAGACTATAGGATGTTTAACTCAGAAACTATCAAGAATAAGTATCCTCTACCCTGGATAAATGACTTATTTGACTAATTACACAAAGCAAAAGTATTCCAAAAAATAGATTTAAGGTCTGGATACCACTAGTTGAGAATACTGGATGAAGACATTCCAAAAATAGCATTTTATACCCGATATGGACACTATGAATTTTTAGTGATGCCATTCAGATTGACGAATGTACCTATAACATTCATGGATCATATGAACTGAGTTTTCTGACCTTATTTGGATAAATTTGTGATTATTTTTGTTGATGACATATTAGCATATTCTTCCACTCCTGAAGAATATCAAGCACACTAACAAATAGTTCTTCAAACCCTAAGAGACCATCAATTATACGCTAAGTTAAGTAAGTTTGAGTTTTGGTTGGATAAGGTTATTTTCTTGGGTCATGTCATTACTAAAAATAGAATATTAGTAGACCCTACCAAGATCGAAGCAGTTTTGAAGTAGGAAAGACTCAAAACTGTCACAAAAATTAGAAGTTTCTTAGGACTTGCTGGTTATTATCGAAGGTTTATCAAAGGATTCTCAAGAATAGTTTTACCTTTAACAAATCTAACAAGAAAAGGAGTGAGATTTTTATGGAATGAAGAATGTGAGAAGGTTGAAACAAAAACTAGCCACCGCTCTAGTCTTATCCTTACCAACTAGTAGTGGAGTGTTTGTAATATATAGTGATGCCTCAAGAATGGGTCTTGGATATTTCTTGATGCAGAATGAGAATGTAATATAGCCTATGCTTCAAGACAATTAAGGAAGCATGAAGGTTATTACCCCATTCATGATCTTGAATTGACAGTAGTGGTTTTTGCCTTAAAACTTTGGAGATATTATTTATATGGAGAGAAATTTAAAATTTTTATAGATCATCAGAGTTTAAAGTACATTTTTTCTCAAAGGGATTTAAATTTAAAGCAAAGACAGTGGATTGAATATCTGAATGATTATGACTTCTCTACTCAATACTACTCAGGAAAAGCCAATGTAGTGGCTAATGCTTTGACTAGGAAGACCACAGGGATAGTAGGTCAAATGTTGATAAAAGAATGGAGGTTGATAGAAGAAGTAATAAACATACAACCTCAGGTACAATCAGGAAATAAAAAGGTGGTCATAGCTAATCTTGAAATAAAATATAAATTAGTTGAGTGCATTCTGGGGGTACAAAAAGAGGACGTAGAAGTACAAACCTTCTTGAATTGGCCTGAATTTAATAGAAGTTCTAATGATGGAATAAGATTTAAAGAACAATTTGTAGTCCTTGCAGTACCTGAACTAAAACAAGAATTGTTGCATGAAGTTCATAGGTCTCAATGCGCTATCCACCCAGAAGGAACAAAAATATACCAAGATCTAAAAAGAAGTTTTTGGTGGAAAGGGATGAAAAGGGACATAGGGGAATTTGTCTCTAAATGTCTAACTTGTCAACAAGTTAAAGCAGAATGCCAGAAACCATCAGGTACTCTTCAACATATTGAAAATCCATAATGAAAATGGGAGAATATTTTTATGGATTTTGTTTCAGGCTTACCCAAGACATCAGCTGGTCATGAATCTATTTAGGTAATAGTGGATAGACTTACTAAAAGTACTCATTTTCTTCCCTTAAAGAAGTCTCAGACGTTGAACGTTTTGACCAGAATGTATATAAAGGAAATTATGAGTCGGCATGGAGTACCGCTATTGATCATTTCAAATCAAGACAGTCGGTTCACTTCGCATTTTTGGCAGAGACTTCAAGAAGAATTAGGTACTAATCTTAGATTTAGTACAACATTTCATCTAGAAACTGATGGTTAGCCTGAACGGACTATTCAAACATTAGAAGATGTTGAGGGCATGTGCCATAGGTTGGAAAGGTAACTGAGATTAATACTTTCCATTGGTTGAATTTTCTTATAATAAGAGTTATCATTCTAGTATAGGTATGACACCATATGAGGCTCTTTATGGATGACCTTGTCGATCCCCTATTTGTTGGAGCGAGGTTGGGGGAGGAAAATTAGTAAAGTCAGAGCTCTTACAACAGTGTGTGGATAAGGTAAAGCTTATATGGAATCGATTGGAGATAGCTTAGAGTTGTCAAAAGAGCTATGTTGATCAATGAAGGAAAGACCTTGACTTCTGCATAGGTGATCATGTACTACTAAAGGTATCACCAACTTGGGGAGTTATGAGATTTGGTGTCAAAGGAAAACTAAGTCCTCGATTTGTAGGACTATTTGAAATTCTGGATAAAATAGGACGAGTAGCTTACAGATTAACATTTCCCCCTCCACTAGAAAAGGTTCATAATGTGTTTCATGTGTCGATGCTTCGCAAATATGTACAAGATTCTTCTCATATCTTGGATCAGACAATGGTTACCCCAGAACTTGATGTGACAAAAAGATTTTATTAGTCAAAGAATTATGGCAACATCATTCTTCAGAGGAAGCCACATGGGAATTAGAAAGTGATATGTTAAAGAAATATCCAGAACTATTTGATGATTAGCAAATTCAATTTCGAGGACAAAATTTCTTTAAGGAGGGAAGATTGTGACAACCCAGATTTTTGGTATGTTTCTAATAAATTTAATATATTAATTAATAGAGTACTATTTTAGATTTTGTACCTTAAGAGTTATTGTAGAACTCTAAAAAACAATCATAATGGTTTTTGAATCGTTTAAAATGGATGTCGAGGCTGTAGGTAGCAATTGTGGGAAACATGCTTCATAGGCGGGACCCACGGTTAAATTAAGAAAAAACCTATCCTTGTGTGGTCTTGTTACAAAGGGTTATTCGATACAAGTCCGTAAGTATCAAGAATGTGTAATTCTGATTTATGGTTAAAAAGTTATGTTAGTTTTAAATTCATAAATGAAAAAGAAAAAAATAAAATAAAATAATTTTTTTGGTTGGCTGATGCAAGCACTGCGTCAGCCGATGCAGCTGCGGCATCACACAGTTTGACCGTGCCATGCACGATTTGACCATGAGACGCGCGATCCACACTGGGGTTTTGTAGAATTGCGCGGCGGCACTATTCCGCATGGTTTTTCATTGCACCGACCATGGGCGGCCTGTGACGTGTGTGTGACACACGTCGCACATAAAATATGCCATGTCACCAAATTTTTCATTATAAAAACGAGAATTTGGACTGTGATTTCATTTTTTTTTACCATGGGTTAAAAACTTTTGACCTTCCGTTCTAAGCGTTTTAAGTCCAATTTAAGTCGTTCAAAATGCATCTTCAGCTAAATCGACTGTGTTGGACGTTGTGACAGGGCTAGTTTTTCCAACTGAGCTCTCTACAACGCCAAAAATTTCTACCCCAAATTTAAGGTAGGGGGTCTTAAATTTTAGTCTATGCTCTATATGTATGCTCAACATTTTATGCATCATCTTTATTCAGTTATGCTTATTAGCTTATGTTTTGAGAAGCAATGCCATGTTTTATTTGCACGGAATTATAATACAGTATGTGTATTTTCTGGGATTATACCTAAAATTATACTTTGTCTGGATGCCTACCTAGGAAATTATCACTATCTGGAGTGCACATAGGTAAGGAGTGTCACGGGAAAACTCCTACCTTCTGAACCTCCTGTTGCCCCATGAGCATCGGAGGAATGTCGTTTGGTATCACGACTTTGGATTTGTCATCAACGAACGAACCAGTGTTTTTTCAGAATTATTTACGAATATGTTTATTTAATAAATTCTATTTTAGCAACAATTATTATTGTCTTTTACTTAACATAAAATTAGATTTTAATTCTACCTACTAAGTATAAAAATATTGACCGACCTCCAGACTCTGCAGGTGATAAAATCAACCCAAAGATATCAGCTAAGGAATTTTTTGCGTAGTTTCTTTAAATATTTTCGATAAACTCTGTAATAGTATAACTTTTATGTAAAGGCTCATTAGGCCTATATTTTTGTAATATGACTGCTCTGCACACGGTGTATTTTGGACTATATTCTAATTTGCTACTAGGGTGTTAATTTTATGTGTAAAAAGTTTGGTTGTGCATCAATTTCAACTTAATATAAATTATTATATTTTATGCGTTGTTATTTTACTTGGTTTTGTACGGTCAGGCTGTTAGTTCGGTTCAACGTGTGATGTAACATGTGCCAAGTGGGAGAAAAATTATGTGCATTATGTCATATATTATTTAATGAAGATCGCCACATTAATGTTGAGCGGGGTAAAATTATTTTTTTGAGGGGAGAGTTATAGTTTGTAATTACCCCCCTTAAGCTTTAAAAAATAATAGAAAATATATACCGATTGACTATTTAAAATTTTAATGCACCGATTGATTGCCCTCTGTAGGTGAGCGATAGGTCTATAAAAGATCCCCTTTAGCAACCTTTTTTATCAATCGATCAAAAAAGGTTACTAGAATTGAGGGGTAGGGGTGACATTTTACATTGAGCGATCTATAAACAATTGTATTCTGTAATGAAAATACTATCTTCTTGCCTGTTTACATGGTATCATAACCTTTCTGCCCAATGGCTTGATCCCTTCCATTTTCTAGAAACCATTCACTGAAAAAACCTCCCGTCGGCGCCCTCCCTCAATCTGACGCCCTTATCCGTTCTCTGGTTGTCACTCTCGCCGGCCAATCCCCTTCTCCATGTCTTGTGTTCTCCCCATCCCCTGACTCCCCTTACTACCAGTGCCCTGCCCTCCCTCTGGATCAGCCCTTTGCCCCTCACACTCCAGCCCTCCTCCCACCCCGCTCGTCGGTCTCCTTTCCCACAGGAGTCGCCTCTCACTTTGCTCGCCGACTTCCTACTCAGTTAGCCTCATCCCACTCTAGATCCACATAACCGGGTCAGGCCTGCTCGTCCCGCTCCATATGTCCTCCAGATCTACTCTGATCTCATCGCCGAGCCTCTTTTTCCCCGGTGCCGATCCCATCCAGATCTACTCCAATCCTGCACCGCCCCATCCAGCTCCGCCCTGGTCTAATCACTGGCCCTTCTTTCCCCCCGACGCAGCCGCGTCTAGATCTGCTCCGATCCGGCGCCGCCCCCTACCGATCTGCTCTACCCTATCCAAATCTCCTCCGCCCCATCCAGATTCACTTCGATTCGGTGCTGCCCCATCCGCGTGGGCGTCGTCTACTAGTCCCACCGGCACAACACTGTCCCAGCCCCGGCCCGTCGCCTCCACAATCCTCCTTCCAGAAAGATTTCACCTTTCCAACTGCCAGTAGCCTCTGGTCCTCTTGCTCTCCCCCCTCTGCACAACCTCTATTAGTCCCAACTCATGGAATCTCCTGGCCATTCTATGACCACATCTGGTCTAGCCCCTAGCTTCCCTTCTTCCCCACCCTCTCCACGACAATAGATGACCTCTTCGCTCCCATGCCGGCGGTGGTTTGCTTCCTCAGCTCTCATCTCCCTCAACTTGTCACCGTACACTATGACTCCAACACCTTCCTCATTTGGTAGATTCAAGTCCTGCGACCTCCTTGAGGGTTATGGTGTCATGGGGTTCCTTGATGGCTGTACCCGTGCCCGGCCACCGGCGACCTCACTGCCTGCCCTACCGCAGCCCAATGGCTTTGCATTGATCGGGTACTTCTCACTGCCGTTCAGGCCACCATCTCCCCTTCTTGCTCGGTTACTTCTTAGGTCTTGAGTCCGCTGCTGCCCTTTGGACTGCAGCCGAAAATCGCTTCCTCTCCACCTCCCTGGCTCACATCCTCAATGTGAAAGAACATCTTGCCACCCACATCCAAGGCTATGGCACCATGACTGCATATCTCGATGACCTTAAAGCCTACGCGGATCAACTTGTCGCCGTTGGGGCTCCCATCTCAGACCTTGACCTCTTTCACAAGACATTAAATGGTCTCTCTGGCACGTACTTTGTCTTATCCGCTGCCCTCTGTGCTCGGGGTGTTACCATTCCTCTCCCGGAACTTTGAACACTTCTCCTTGCCGAAGAAGCCACTCTCTCTCGTGCCCCTGCCGCCCCCACGGTAGGCCTACCCTGGGCAACGACGCTCACTGCCCTCTACTCATGGCATCCATCTCTTCCAGCTCGCTATGGGTCCCTACCTTTGACACCTCCCCCCACAGCCCCCGGCCCCTATGGGCTGCTTCCCGCCTCTCCCTATGGCCTCTCGACAGCTCCCCTTGGTGGCGTCGCTACTGCACCCTTGCCGGGGGCCCGACCCTTGCACTTTCTGCCCCATATGGGGGAGGGGCTGCCCGGGGCCTTCTCCCCACTCCTGCTGGCCATGGGGCACCCGGCCCATGCAGTGGCCCTCCTCGTGGACGCTGGTGCTCCGGCCCTTGCAGTCGTGGTCCCTGGCCCGCTTGCCAGATTTGCGGCGGGACCAACCACTCCGCCAAAACGTGTTGGGAGCACTATTCTGACCCTGGGGGCTCATCCTCCTATGCTCTTGCCCTCTCCACCAGCGCCTCCTCCTCGGCAACTCCCACGGAGTGGCTCCTTGTTAGTGGTGCCTCTGACCACGTGACAACGAACCGCGGTAACCTCTCCTTCCATGTGCCTCACTCGACGTCCGACCATGTCAACGTTAAAAATGGGGCGGCTTTACATGTCTTATCCATGGGTCATACCACCCTCCATCTTGGCCCCTCTACCATTTCTCTTTGCAATGTCTTACATACTCCATTTATCACTCATAATCTCCTTTCAGTTCATAAACTCGCTCTTGATAATAATTGTTCACTAACCTTTGATGCCTCTCATGTTACAATCTAGGACACTAGCTCTTGGCACATACTCTTTCGAGGACCGTGCTGACATGGTGTCTATCCGGTGTCCTCCGCCCTTACTGCGTCTCCAACTGCCCTACTTGTCTTTGCCTCCTCCCGCCTTTGACATCATTGGCTCGGACGTTTGTCGTCTACTATGTTTAACTTTGTTGCTTCCAATCCAAAAAATGTCATCCTTAGATTGTAATAGTTGTCTCACTAGCAAAGCGTACAAACTTTCCTTCTCACCCTCCCCGAAGCGCTCCTCCCGCTCTCTTGAGCTCGTCCACTTTGATGTTTGGGGTCCTTCTCCGGTCCCCTCCTTTCTCGGCTTTCGCTATTATGTTATCTTCATCGATTACTTCTCCCGTTACACTTAGCTTTACCCCCTCAAACTTAAATCCGATTAACTGAATGCTTCCACCTATTCCATGCCATGGCTGAACGAACCCTCCACCACACCCTCACCACCCTCCACACTGACAATGACAGTGAATACCTCAACCACCACCTCTCTTCCTACCTCTCCTCTCATGACATCTCCCACCAAACTTCTTGCCCTCATATCCCTGAACAAACTGGTGTCACCAAAAGAAAACATCGGCACATCATCGAAACTACCCTCGCCCTCCTCTCCCATGCCCACATGCCTCTCTCCTATTGGGTGGATTCTACTTGCACCGCCATCTATCTTATCAACCGCCTACCCTCTCCCTCTCTACAAAACCTCTCTCCCTACCAACTCCTCTTCCACAACCCCCTCGACTACTCCCACCTCAAAGCCTTCAGTTGTCGCTGCTTCCCTTGGACCCGCCCCTACTCCTCCCATAAACTCTCTCCCGAGCCATCCCATGCCTCTTTCTCGGTTATTGCCCCAACACCAAAGGATATCACTGCCTCGATCTCATCTCCCATCGTGTCTACACCTCCCGCCATGTCTGCTTTCGCGAAGACAAATTCCCTTCCCATGACCATCTCCCTACCCCCCACCACACTATCCCTTCCTATTTCCATCACTCCCCTCTTTTCCCCCTCCCTACCCCCCCCCCCCCTTCTAACTCTCCTCCTTCTCCCCTCCCTCTCCCTCTCCCCCACACCCCTCCCCTCCCCTCCCCTTCACCCCATGATCACTCGTAGCCATGGAAGGCCGTATCGACCGATACGGACCCGTATCGGTCGATACGTACCCATATTGGTCGATACCGATACGGTACGGGGGTCGATACGTATCTATCGTACCGTATCGATATGGCCGATACGTATCGATACTATATTTAAAAATTATTTTTAAAATTTTAAAAATTATTTTTTAATTAAAAAATTTATTTTTTTATTGAAAAAAAAAGTTTTTTTAAATTTTTTTTTCTTAAAAATACAAATACAATTCAAACCCCAATTCTTTAAAAGTTTAAGTTTTAATTATATTAAAAATAATATTTTTAAAATTATATGAGATTAATACGGGTAAGTCCATATAATTTACATAATTCTTTTTTTTTACATATAGTGCTCCACAAATATACATTTATTTAAACATGTAATTTAGACTCATATTAAGCATATTATTTATTTTTAAAATTAACTAATTTTAAAGTATTTAATGTGGGAAAGAATGACCAATATTAATATGGGACGGAGAGCATAATAATATATGGTTCTAAATGAATTAATTTTAGAATACCCATATCGGTTGATATGGTATTATATGGTTTTATTATGCTCTAAAAGAAGTATTATAATGATATATTATTAGTTATAACATTTTTTTATGTTTATAAAAGGGTTTATACCCATTTCGGCGCGTACCAAGCGTATCATCGGCGCGTACCCGTATCCATGATCATCGATACTCTCATGCGTATCGATACGGCCTTCCATGCTCATAGCAAAGATGGGATTGTATGTCTTCGTGTCCTTTTCTCCCTCCTCACTCTCTCTCCACCTCAAACCGAACCCTCTTCCTTAAAAATTGCTTCCTCCATTCCCGAATGGTGTGCCTATGGATGAGGAGATTACAACCCTCCACAAACAAGGTACTTGGAGCTTAGTGGTTCCCCCGCCCTCCTTCAATGTCATTGGTTGCTGTTGGACTTACAAAGTCAAGCATGATGCCAATGGAACCATCTTTCCACAAGGCCCACCTTGTTGCCAAAGGGTTCCATCAAGACGAAGGCCTTGACTACAATGAGACATTTAGCCCAGTGGTCAAACTTTACACAGTTTGGATTGTTTTTAGCCTCGCCGTCACTCGCTCTTGGCCCATCAAGCAACTCGATGTCTCCAATGCCTTCCTTCACGACACTATCTCCGAAGAACTCTATATAGAACAACCTCTTGGCTACCATGATTTTGCTTGGCCCAACCATGTTTGTCGCCTCCACAAAGCCCTCTATGGCTTCAAACAAGCCCCTCGTGCTTGGTACCTTCGCCTTTCCACCTACCTGCTTTCCCTTGGCTTTACCTCTTGTCATGCCGATACCTCATTTTTTCTTCACACCCAAGGTTCCCACATCACTATCCTTGTCCTATACGTCGATGGCATCCTTATCACCGGTAACCATCCCCCCCACATCCACCAAGTTATTTCCCTCCTAAGCTCCACCTTTGCCATTAAAGACCTCAGTGGCCTCCATCACTTCCTTGGCATTGAAGTTACCCGCACCCCGAACGACCTTTTCCTCTCCCAACCTCAATATGCCCTTGATATACTTGCCCATGCCTCTATGTCCCAGTGTAAAGCTTCCCCGACCCCCACCACCTACAAATGCCCTCCCCTTGATCCCCACAACCTACCTTTTCTTGACCCCTCTCACTACAAAAGCATTGTTGGCGCCTTACAATACCTCACCTCTACCCATCCAGACCTTGCATATGCCATCAACTTTGTTTGCCAACATATGCACAACCCCTTCACCTCTAACTACATGGTCGTTAAAAGAATCATTCACTACCTCAAAGGTACCTTCACTCATGGGCTCCTCATTCGACCCGACACTTTTGCCCTCTGTGCTTTCTCTGACTCCGATTGGGCAGGTGACCCCATTGATCGCCCCCTCCACCCCCATCCTATGGTGTGACAACAAATCCGATATTTCTCTCTCAGCTAACTCAGTGTTCCATGCCCGAACCAAGCACATTGAACTTGATCATCACTATATTTTAGAGCAGGTTTAGCCAAAAAGCTTGATGTCTAACATACTCCCTCCGCTCAGCAGGTGGCTGACGTCCTCACTAAATCTCTATTCATCAAGCGGTTTCAGTAGTTATGCTCCAAACTCATAGTTCTACCTCTACCATGAGTTTGCCGAAGGCTATTAATGCCACCTCCTCCCTTGCTACATTGGCAATCCTATACTCCCCTCTCCTTGCCATCACCATCATCTATGTGTCACAACATCCTTTCGCTGTGAAAATACATATTTGTATCTTTTGTGTATTTTTCAATAAAAAATACATACCTATATCTATAAATAGTTATATTTTGTAATAAAAACACTATCTTCTTGCCTGTTTACACCTTCTTCTTGTCTTTATATTGGTGATCAAGAGAGAAGTATTCTCTTCCCTCTCTCATTCTCTCCCTTGGCGCCCACTAGGCCTTTGTCTTGTGTTGCAAACAAGGTAAAAAACACCCTGTGGAGGCTCAACTAGGCAAACACTTCCCCTCTATGCTATAGAGGCTCCACTGATCTTAAACATAATCTCCACTAAGAGGTATTTCACTTATCCACTTCTTATAAATTTTATTAAATTAAAAAAGTACGCAAATTTCTTATGGGTGTGCGGAGGTCGCGTACAAAGGGCTTAGCCCTAAAGGTTAGTAATCTATTATTGAAGAAGTTAACAATTAAACTTATACACTTAAGGTAGAAGCTCACCACCAAACTTCCGCTTAACATAATTCAGTAACTTGTTTCTCGTAACATGTAAATCGCAATTGACTCGAGGCCATAACAACATCAAGATTGCTTCTAGTTGATGAAAACATACAGCACAGTTTAGAAAGCGGCTTCGACGGAAGGCGCACAACTCAATGAGAAAGGGACGAGATGCCCATTGCCTTTTTCACTGAAAACGACCAAGATGAGACAGAGTTGGAGCTTCTGATCAGACGCGTGTCTTGAAAGCTTTGAGGAGCTGAACCAGCTGCAGCGGCCAAAGAAAACGAGAAAGAGACCTGGGCGGAATCGTATTCGCCGCTGCCGTTGGTTGCACTTCAGAGGATTTGGATACAGCTGGAGGCAAAGAAGGGAGAAAGGAGAAGCCAATGCAAGACGACAAAGCTGTGACAGGTGCTGCTGCATGCTCTCCAAATAATGCAGTGCAGAATCCGGCCCCCAAGCGAGTCCTGCTCGTCGGCGGGTCGATCGCTCAAAGTTTGGACACCAAAGAGTGTGCGTGGGGGCGGCTCAACGGTTGTAGCAGATGCTCTTGGCCTATGTGCCGTTAGGAGAGAACCGACAGTTGTGGCCTTGTGGGCGCAGCATTTGAAGCTGCTTCTTGGGACCCTGAAGTGCCTTCGAACAAAAACAGTAGGAGCCAAAATGGCCATGGGTAATGGGCAGGAGTGTTTTGGGCTTTTGTAACGTCCGTTGAAAACACTGAAAAAGGGGGCCCAGGTGATCTCTCTCCAATGGGTATATGCAGATTTTCATTTACTGTTCTTGGGGTACTAGTAGTGTATAATAGGCAAGAAATCAAGGAAGTTTGACCATGCTCATCAAGGCAGTTTTTGAGCAAGTTCAATTGTTTTCAAATCTTTATAAGTGTCCCTTTATTATCTCCACATATTTCTCTTCTGGGTTCAATCTGTTTGATTTTGAATATTGTAACTTATATTTTACAATAATTGCACAATATATAAATATTTAATACAATAGATCCCATTGTTAAGGGAGAATATATTTCTATACAGTATTGTAGCAATCATGGTTTTGGGAGCTTTCTATCACTCTATGACATCCTCTTCTCAAACCTCCACCCAATCCTCTACCACTTCTGTTACTAATCACTCTGGCTCCCATTCTTTTTCAGTTGTTATCTCCAGTATCACCTACCATGTTTCTCTCAAGTTAGATAGAACTAATTATCTTCTCTGGAAGTCACACTTTCTTCAAGTTCTTCGAAGTCAAGATGTTTTAGGCTTTGTTGAAGGTACCATTCCGGCTCCAACCAAGTTCCTTCATGGTGAAGATGGTTGCTTCACCGACACGATTAATCCCCCCTACTCAGTGTGGTATAAAGTTGACCAACTTATACAAAGTTGGATTCTTGCCACTCTTTCGCCCAATGCTCTTCACTAGATGTGGAATCTCCAAACATTAGCAGAAATGTGGTCAACCTTGGAACATCTCTATGTGTCCCATACCCAAACCATAATCCTTCAACATTGCTTCTAACTTCAGATGTTGAAACGTGGCTCTCTCAATTGCTGAATATATGAAGAAGGCAAAGACCATAGCTGATCAATTGGCCGCTGTAATGTTATGAACCGATGTCCACAACGGCCTGACTAGCAGGTAACGGGAAGGTGATAGCACAAGATTGCCGGGAAAGGGGGGAGGGAGTGGCATGGCCTCCGGACAAGAGGGAGAGGAGAAGAGAAGATAAGTAGACAGTAATTGATTCATTCCATAATCCCAATTAGGGCATAGCCCTTACATTTAAATAGACTAGCAAAGTGGGCTCACTAACAAGCACCTAAAGCCCATTAGTATAATTAAAAGAAAACACTAATACCCCAATTAACCTATTTACCTAATTGCCCTTATTAACTATGACATAATTAAAACCTATACTACTAGCACGTGGATCCCAATAATAAACCTTTAAAACGTTCACAACATTCCACCATGCTTCCGCGTCACTTTGTCCTTGAGGTGACCCTAAAACTCCAAGTATCGGGCACACCAAAGCTCCACTATGAACAACCGGTCCAGAACTATAGATGAGACACGTAGAATGATGGAGATAGTAAGTCACTACTCAAAAGCAAATGTGCAAAAGCTAGCACAACATGATGGAGGTGTAGTTAATTGAACCCAAGGGCAAGGTATAACTGTGGTTGGTAGAGACGGAAGATGAAGGAGGTGGCAGAGCAAAGGAACGGGCTCGAGTTGTTGGGTGCACGACAATGTGGAGTGCCTGCACAGGTCGCCAACAAGTGGGGTCACCATAGGAGTTATAGGGCACCCCAAGACTGCCCATAGAGGGCATCAGACAGCAGAAGGAATAGGGTCAAATAAGTACAACAATCAACTAGAGATGATGGTATAGGGTGAGCCATTGACCAACGTGAAGCGGGCAGAGGCATGGAGCAAGAACTTCTTGAGCATACCTTTTTCGTCTGGAATAAAGTCTCAAATAGTGGTGGAAAGCTACAGGCATGATGGGTCGCTTCATTGCACTGCCCGGTCCAACTTTTTGCAAAAAAAATGTCCCAATCAATGGAGATCGGGCACACTACATATCCATCTTTCCAAAAATGTGCTTTGCGTTGGTTGGGAGGAAGATTATGGCTGGAGCAAATTTTGGAATAAGCTGGAATCACATGTATCTCACAATCGAGATTTTCTACCCAAGAGTCCAATCCGCTATAGCTGGAGCCGAGATTTGGGGTGCTGATGATGGGCCTATAGTCCGGCCAGCAATGTATGGCAAAAATCATGCAGAAGAATGTTTCACTGGAAGGCAGGAAGATTCCGGTGGCCATAGCTTGCAGCAGCGATGGTGGATGGATGGGTGGCCATTGGAGGATGATGGGCCACCAAGAGGTAGCCATGGCGGACGTTTATGAGACCCCGAGTGTTGGAAGGCCGCAACCCCTATTTTCTACAGTGAAACATGGAGTTTGTTCTGTCTGGAAAAGTAGAGGTTGGTGATGGAGAGGGAGGGACGCAAAGGCTGGTGATAGCAGATCCCGCCTCTTTCTCAGTCCTTCCCTCCCTCTTGTATTAGTACCAGTCCCAATCTGTGGAGGATGGTCCTCTTCTTGTGGCAGATCAAGGTGAAACAGAATGTCTGGGACTTGTTTGCCATTGCTGTCTAGAGCTTCGCAAAGGAGAAACTTGCTCCGGTGGTAGAGAAGATAGACAACGAGGGTGAATCAAAGCAAGTCGGTGAACAAGAAAATAATGGAGGTGCTTGCAGTAGAGTAGGCACGTTGGACCGATGACTGGAGCACAGGCCGCTCCTGTGGCAAGGAGGCATGCACCCATTGCTCGCCCATGATAGTTCCACAGTTGAAACCTACCCAGGGGAAAACCAACCCGACTAGATGTCGACGGGGCTGAGTCCCATCCGTGGGATCTCCGGCGCCAGGTGTAGTGACTCCGAGACACCCTGTTTAACAAGGAAATTTGATGATGTATGGCAATCCAATCCTTGAGTCATTGAGAGCGGGCAAGCTATAGTATTTCTCGAACTCACCCCTGCCCGGCTTAGGGAGACTTGTCAAGATGTTCTTGGAAGCACTTTCAGAAGCCATGGTGGCGATTTTTTGGGTGAACCATTCCATGACAAAGGTCATGTTCTTGATCTGAGTGCGGAGACTAAGTGGCATCCTCCAATTTGAGCCGTGGCGCCAGTTCGAAGAACCGGAGAGTAGGAGAGGCCTAAAGGAGAGTCCACAACTTGGCCGACAGCTTGGATGCAAGCCATGGGAAGGACTGAATTGGCAATGGCTGTGGAGGATCTGGCGGCTCTGGCAAGCATGGTGGCCAAGGGTTGTCTCTGATACCAATGTTGTGAACCGATGTCCACAACGGCCTGGCTAGCAGGTGATGGAAAGGTGATGCACAAGATGATTAGGAAAGGGGGGAGGGAGCAGCATTTCGGCTGGACAAGAGGGAGAGGAGAAGAGAAGATAAGTAGACAACAATTGATTCATTCCATAATCCCAATTAGGGTGTAGCCCTTACATTTAAATAGACTAGCTAAGTGGGCTTACTAACAAGCACCTAAGGCTCATTAGCATAATTAAAAAAAACACTAATACCCTAATTAACCTTTTTACCTAAATGCCCTTATTAACCATAACATACTTAAAACCTATACTACTAGCATGTGGACCCCAATAACGTTCACAATATGCAAGCCAACTAGTTCATCCTAATGAACTGGCCCTCTACATACTTAGTGGACTTGGTCCCGAGTATGAACCCTTTGTCATGACAGTGACATCTTGAGAGGAACCTCTTGCACTTGAAGACCTCCATAGTCTCCTCCTCACTCAGGAGCACCGTATGGAACTCTACCACCAATTGTCTACCTTGGATCTTAGTTGTGCTTCAGCTAATGTTGCCACCCATGGTCACTCCTCTCAAGGACTTGGTAACCACCGCAACAACTCATCCACCTCCAATCAGAACCGTAAGAACTACAATAGCAACAATAGTGGTCGAGGTCGTTGTAGTGACCATGGTTTCTCTTCTAACCCTCAATAGCAACAACCCCGATTCAACAAGACAAAGCTGATTTGTCAAGGCATCGATCATCATTCTCTCAACTGCAATCACAAATTTGATCATGTTTACCAAGCTGAAACTACTCCAAATGCATTTCATGCTTCCACTAATGTTGACTCTCAATGGTTCCCTGATTTTGGGGCAACCAATCACATGGTTCATGATCTTGATACACTTAATGATTACTCACCATATCATGGCTCTAAGCAAGTCTTAGTGAGAAATGGTACATGTTTGAAAATTTCACACATTGGTTCTTCCGGCCCCTCTTCCTAGTTTAACACTTAAAAATGTTCTTCATGTCCCTCATGTTGTGAGAAATTTGCTCTCTATTTTCCAATTAACTCGTGATAATGATTGTGTTATTATATTCACCAAATTTTGTTTTTTTGTTAAGGATTGGATAACAAGAAGAATACTTCTCAAGGAGCCGAGTAGCCAAAGTCTTTATTGCGTTCCTTCACAAAAATAAGCCTTCCCCTCCACCCGCTTGTTTCATTGGAGAAATAGAGTTTGCTTCTACTTGGCATCAGCATTTGGGTCATTTAGCTTCTCAAGTTGTTCGATTTCTAGCAAATAAATGTCATTTGCCATTTGAATCTAAGAACTTTTATGCTGTTGTGAGTCTTGTCAATTAGGCAAATCTCATCGGCTGCCTTTTGTACTAACTGACAAAAAGGCTTCATTGCCTCTTGAGATTATCTATGCTGGTGTGTGGGGTCTTGCACGAGTTGTCTCTTTTAATGGGTTTTGTTATTATGTTTTCTTTGTTGACTCTTATAGTTGTTATATTTGGATATTTCCTCTCAAGTCTAAAGTTGAAGTATTTCCCACTTTTATCAAATTTTGGAGCATGGTTGAGAAATTATTAAGTCATCAAATTAAATATTTTCAAATTGATAATGGTGGGGAGTTTGTGCATCATAAGTTTCGCAGGTACCTTGCAGACAATGATATTCTACATAGGATGAGTTGTCCATATACCCCTCAAACATCAACATATTGTGGAATATGGACTCACACTTTTAGCTCATGCATTTGTCCCTATTTGCCATTGGGACTATGCTTTTACTACAACAATTTATCTTCTCAACAGAACACCTACTAAAGCTTTAAACAAAACTTCTCCATGGGATAAATTATTCCACAAGACTCCAGGCTACTATTTACTCATGACTCTTGGTTGTGCTTGCTTTCCTTATCTCCGCCCCTACAATAACAACAAGTTGGAGTTTCGCTTTGCAAAATGTGTCTTCTTAAGCTATCATTCCCTTTACAAGGGATATAAATGCCTTCATATACCCAATGGCCGGGTTTATATTCCAAGGCATGTTGTATTTAATGAGCATTCTTTTCCTTTTATAGCTTCTAATCCAATACCAAAGCCAATGTAAGAGACGATCTCTCCCATTGCTTGGCCACCATTGGATATAATAAACCTCACACATCTTGCCCAACCAAGCTTGACCACTCCTCCATCATCTGACTACAATGGACAACCATTCTCTTCTTTGCCATTGGTAAACTCCATACCAATACAACCTCCTCCATCCACTATACCTTGTACTGAAATTTTTCTATATCCCCGCCGGATGCTCCATCCACCTCCCGTGCTCTTGCTCCACATGCCACCCATCCCATGATCACACGCTGTATGACAGCCCAAAGCATTCCTTAGCACTCGCTGTCCTCTTTTTCTAACCATGGCTTTATCCAGCCTAAGTGAACCCACATGTTATACCCAAACTATAAAGCTACCGAAGTGGCGAGTTGCTATGGATACAGAATTTATTGCTCTCATTCAAAATGACACATGGACTTTAGTTCCTCCACCCCGTCACAAAAACATTATTAGATGTAAGTGGGTCTTCAAACTCAAATGTAAATTAGATGGCTCTATAGATCGCTACAAGGCCCGCTTGGTATCCAAAGGCTTCTCTCAACAAGCCAATCTAGACTATGATGAGACATTCAATCCGGTCATCAAACCAACCACCATTTGGCTTGTTCTAACCATTGGTTACTCACAAGGTTGGCCTCTTCACCAACTAGATGTCCAAAATGCTTTCCTCCATGGTTTTCTTCAAGAGGAGGTATATATGTGCCAACCACCGGGTTTCATTGACAACAACTATCCCAATCATGTGTGTCACGCCCCGGCGATGCCCGACCCGAGCTGAACCCGGTCCAGGGGCCGGTCAAGCACGTGGGGGCGACGAAGTGAAAATTGAGAAATGATCTAGCGGAAGACTTAACCCTAACCACGGGCAATTATCAGCAACACGGAGTGCGCACAATCCTTTGAGCAAGAGTAAATAAAAGGGAAGAAAAAGGTGTTGCTTATCACAAAGTAAACAACAATCTCAAACCCACAAACTTAGTTAAGTAAAGCCCACACCGGCTCAAAATAAGTCATAATCATCACAACTGTAGTATATGACATAAATCCAAAACAAGAACCCTACACAAAGGTTCGAACATAAAGCATGAAATAAACGATGATAAGTCACGCAACGATCTCCATCATCACACCCAAGCTACCTCTGACCTTTCCTCAAAGAGGCAATCCTGTCCGTCTGCGTGTCGCACCACGCAGCCCCAAATCAAAACACAAAAGAGGGGTGAGTTTTAACACTCAGCAATGGTTTTAATATCACTGTCAACATAGAAAATACGATAGCTTAGAAATGAGATCGTTCAGATCAAAGATTTACATGGTGCATCACTTTCTGATCACACATTCAGATCACCTAACACTGCATCATAATGCATAATTCAGCCTGCATGGATGTATCTCTAGCATACATATTCCCACATGCATTCACATCATAACCAATCCCGCATGGATGTATCTCTAACATACATATTCCCACATGCATAACATCATCACAATTTGCATGGATGTATCTCTAACATACATATTTCCACATGCATTTTATTATCAAAATCAACATGCATGGATGTATCTCTAACATACATATTCCACATGCATAACATCATCACAATCTGTATGGATGTATCTCTAACATACATATTCCACATGCATAACATCAAAATCAACATGCATGGATGTATCTCTAACATACATATTCCCACATGCATAATGTCATCACAATCAACCTCTATCAAGGAGTAATCACACATTAACGTCACACAGACGGGAGCATAGACAAGGCCACGGAGGCGTGTCATGGTCCAAAATTCTACACAAGAATTCAAGAAAGATCGGGGTTGTCAATCCCTAATCTTGCCGCCACAGACGATCCTGGCTAAGGACGTCCCATTCTCACACAGAGAATCTAGAGCAGGGGTGTTCGCCCAGGGACATCTGCGGAGGGAAGAGCCCGAGTTCCACACAGAGAACCCTAGAACATGTGATAGCGGGGTGCACACGGCATACCACACTGGATTCTCAGGGTCCAGATGACACACATAATAATATTCTCACATATCCGCAAGACAAGTACACAACTCGTCCCCACATCATTCCATTAAATAAGACTCAACCCGGGGAGTGCACTCGTTCCACACAGGAACTCCAAATCGTTCCACACAGGAACTTCAAATCATTCCACATAGGAACTTCAAATCAAAATATGTCCTTTCAGACCAATCAACTTGCGATTAATCCACGACCGATAAACCCGGCACACAATTCCATCACATTGCATCCAATCGGTCAAATTCGTTTAATCACGATGAAGCCTCAATTGGAAATCCATTTTCATGATGCGTGCAGCATGGTACATGCGTGGGCAAAGCATACATGAATCCTAATCATGATAAGTGCTCTCACCAGCCCTTAATGCATCATTCATAATCACGATATTAAGCTTCAACATCATCATTTAACCCCCACATGTGTGTGTGTAACTAGTAGAAGCCTTTCACATAATGCATATCAACATGCTTGAAAATCAACTCACTACCACACTACACATGTGAATTTCTATCTAAACATGAATTCCAAATGGAAATCATAGTAGAAGAATCGTTGAAATCATAGCTAGATTCAAAACTCAACCACAAAGGCTAAACACATATAACATCACTCATTTCATCATTGAGTTATGGCATTCACCAACATCCACACACCACTAACCACAATCTATCATGACAAATCAGTCCAACAATGATTGTAGTCCTACTGAAAATATATGCTTAACCAAAGGGAAACAACCATTCATAATTTCAAGATAACGATTCCAACATCATGCCACAAAGCATGTCATTCCACCATCTCTAAGCATATATCTCAACTCCATAAACTCAATAGCATGCATTTCCAGTAGCCTAACATAGCTTAAAATACTCCACATTCATATAAAATTGGCAAGCTAAAGTGGAATCATCAAAATAGACATCATATGCACAACACACAATTTCCTGTGTAGCCGATCGATCGCCCTTCAGGCCGTTCGATCGGTTACACGCAAAAATTTGAAATTTACAGTTCAGCCGATCGATCACCCTGCAAGGCCGATCGATCGCCAACACGGCAGAACAGTCATCTTCTTCCTTTCGCAAAATCAAACCGAAACACCATAGATAACACTTCAAATCCACATCTAACACCCTAATCATCATCAAAAGTCCTCCTTGACTTCCAGAATATCAAACCAAACTATAATAATGCAAAACCCTAAGAAATCGGGATTAAATAATTCTATTTTCTAATCTTACCATTAACACACCAAATCAAGCAAACCATTTCGAAATAAGCCAAAAATGAAGAGTTTTACCATGGATAAACAAAGATTTCGAAGACCCATTACCTCAACACTTGATTAAGCTCGGATTGAAGAGTCACCCTTCTTGAAATCCTTGAAAACACAATGAGTTTGATTTAACTCTAATAGAAATCGATTTTCCCAAGAAATCCCTAATTAAACCTTAGATCTAGGGCTTGTTGGTAGTAAAAATTGAATTTTGAATGTTAGGGTTTGTAGTAAAACACAAATCAGTAGCTTTTGATGGTCAAAAACAAATTGAATCAAGGGGAAAATGGTAGATTTGGAAGAAATTAAGAGAAAAGCCATGGATTAGTGCTTAATTAGAGCAAGCTTACCTTAATCGGCTTCTAATTCGGGCCTAAGTAGGGATTAGGCCAGCCCTCCTTCCTTAGCCTATTCCCAAAAATGGAAATAGCTCAGGTTTGCCCTTTTATAGTAAGGGTTGGGGTAGGCATATGTAAGTTTTGGGGTGTAAATATGAAAAGTAGGCTAAAAGTGGGTATTTTACAAATGTAAGCACAATTTAAGCCTAATAAAATTCTAAAAATTTTTGTGAGACATTAAGTATATGTCTAGGTTCATTTGACACAAAAATAAAATTTTCGACGGTGGGGCCCACAGGGGTCCCGCCAAAACCCTAATTTTTGGGAAAATAGTGAAAATTCCGTAAAATCTTAAAAATTCACATTTGGTTTAAAATCACTCAAAACCACTAATATTGAAGTTAATTTTGGTTAAAACTATCACAAACACTATTTATTTACGAAATCACCGAATAAGATCAGAAAACGCGTAAATCTCACGATAACCCATAATTAAAGAAAACCAAAACCGGTTCAAAGATGAGGGTCCTTACAATGTGTGTCATCTACACAAGTTTTTGTATGGCTTGAAGTAAGCACCTTGGGCTTGGTTTCATCATCTTAGCTCATTGTTATTTTTTCTTGGATTCAAAGGCTTTTCCGTAGACTCTTCACTTTTCATTTATAGAGACTCTCATTTCACAATTTACATACTAATATATGTTGATGACATAGTCATCACAGGAAACTCTCACCAGTTTATACAATAGATTATTCAACATATGGGGTCTTATTTTTCTATGAAGGATCTTGGATCTTTACATTATTTTTTGGGTGTTGAAGAAACCTTCTCTGGTTCTCACTTGTATTTATCCTAGACCAAGTATATTGTGGATCTCCTAAGTAAAAAAAAACTATCCAAGTTTGAAGGTGATACTCTTTTTGATCCAATTGAGTATAGAAGTCTTATTGGTGCTCTTCAATATGTGACTTTGACCCGGCCCGATATTTCCTTTGCCGTAAATCAAAGTGTGCCAATTTATGCATCAACTGACAACAACCCATTTTATTGTTGTCAAAAGAATCCAAAGGTACTTGAAGTCCACTATACACTTTAGTCTATGCCTCCAACGTGCTTCCAACTTGTGCCTCACCACCTACTCTGATGCTGATTGGGCTAGGTGCCCTTATGATCGATATTCCACCTCAGGTTTTTGTATCTTCTTTGGTCCTAATCTTGTATTTTGGAGTTCTAAAAAGTAGCCAACTGTTGCTTGATTTAGTGTTGAATCTGATTACAAATCCCTAGCTATTACTGCTACTGAATTATCTTGGCTTTAAAGCCTTCTTTGTGAGCTTGGTATTACTCTTCATCTAGCTCCCTTAATTTGGTGTGACAACATTAGTGCAACATATATGGCCGCTAATCCCGTCTTACATGGTAGAACAAAACATGTTGAAATTGATTATCACTTTATTAGAGAACGTGTTGTACAAGAGACTCTACAAGTTTGATATGTCTCCACAGTTGATCAACTGATATCTATATTAAAGGTCTATTACGTCAAAGACATTATTTGCTTTGGTCCGAGCTCACTATGTATGAGAAGCCCCATTCGCTTGCAGGAGGGTAATAGGCAAGAATTGATCATCTCTCATCAAGGTAATTTTGACCATGTTTTTAAATCTTTGTAAGTGTCCCTTCATTATCTTCACATATTTCTCTTCTCGGTTCAATTCTGTTTGATTTTGACTATTGTAACTCATATTTTGTAATCATTATACAATGTATAAATAGTTAATATAATAGCTCCCATTGTCAAGGGAGAATATATTTATATGGTGCAGACATGAAAGCCAGAATTACAGTGACATTAGAAAGAATGTGACATAGATGCCCCAAATGATTAACCAATTTCAAACGATACTATGTACTAGGAGAAATTATGCAGTGTTCAAGGGGTATTATGTGAGATTAATCTCACTTTACTTAAGCAGTTTATCCTAAGATCAACAGCATATGCGTTAGTGTACGTTGCTGCAAATGTGAGAACTTCTGACCGTGTAAACTAAATATTTCACCTCATTCTGTTCTTTACATGGTGGTTCAGGGAAATGAGAGGATTGGGCTTCAGCAAAAGGGTCGAAACAGAACAAAGCCATATGTTTAGTTTATAACCATACAATCAGTTGAACAATACACATCTTTTACTCTTCTCTCTTCCTTTCTTCTCATTTTTTTCCTGCATGACGAGGCAGCGTCTATATCTTTATCTTTACACAAAAAATAGGCAAGTGGGAACAAATGATCCATGGAACCGGAAGCTATAACCAGTGGTGGTTTGAGGTTTGATCATTTTGTAACTACTCACTGGGGCCTATGGTCACTTGCCTCGCAGGCGTTCTATATGTCCAAACAATGACAGTACTGCACATGTGCGAGACCAAATTCATTTCATTTGCAGAGCTGGGGCATCACCTGCATCACTCTTCCTGGACCCTTTAATGCACAACAGCAGCTCCAACACAATAACTGTGATCAAAATAATGGCAAGGTCAAATGCGTATCCCGCTTTCCACCCATTCCCTGCGCCTCCCACTCGGATGCCCAACACAATGTTCACTGCCGCCAGGAACAATGTAAGCCTGCCTACCCAAGAATGGTACCAATTCCAGTACCTTCGGGCCTTGGCATCTTTGTCAGGGCGGAGGAAGAACGCAATTATCTGATGATTTTGTACAGCAAAACAAGCTCATCAATCCTCAGGAAATATTCAGAACAAAAGACAGAGCTCTTAGACAAGGAAGATCAGGTCACACACCTGAAGAATGCTGAGGGAGAAGACAAAGATCCCAAGGGCTCTGTGTGCAGAGACATTAGCATGCAATCTATCATAGAGTGATATTCCTGCCACCACTCCGGCAAAGGCAATAATGAATCCCACAAATTGAACAACCGTGTGAAGATAGTACCACATTGGGTCCCATTGCCTGAAATACCTGGCAATGATCGCTCCCGTGGGCAGCATCACCCCCCATCCAAATATGCCCAGCAGCCCATGTGTTCTCTTCAGCTGTCCCGGATACGAGAAACCAGCTGAGCTGCCTATGCTTGTGCTTCTGCTTGTGCCTGTATCAATATATATTTTATAATATAATGGGTTGGTTAATAGTTCTTCATATGTGAATTCGGTATGATAGCACACTATTCAAGGGGTAGACATGTTTGAGTCACCAGCTTGCCCCCTTAATGTGTGCTGTCAAATTGATGTGTCTAGATCTAATACACGTCTAAGGGTCCAATTTAAAGGAATGATGAACCTGAAGAGAAGTCGAAGTTGATGGTCTCTTGGTCCTCATGTGGTGTGAGCTGGTAGTGCTTTGGACGGACAGTGCCAAATGCAAATATGAGGGGTTGGTGAGTCAGGGGAGCTGGAAACTGCAATTGGAAGGCCATGTAGATTGTGGCACCATGGAGAACAATAGTTGGGGAAACAGTAGTGTTGTGCAGGTCACCCCTGTCCACCTTTACTTGTAAGGGAGAAGTGCCATTGAGGAAGTACTGTCTGATGTGGGCTTTGTCGTCTCTGCCAATCCAGCCCACCATAGCACTGGAGCCCACCATCATCCCATCCTTGGAAAACCCCATTCCAACCCAGCCAGCCGTGTATACGGCAGATAGTACGAACGTTACAACATTGTCCTGGGTCTGAGAGTACTGAAATCACAAGTTCAGACAGAAAACATCACTATTAGAGAAATCAAGAAACAAAGCAGAGTAATAAGGCCACTCTGCTCCCTGTGATCTCCACAATCTTTCTTCTATGCAGCTTGATCAAAATTTTCTTACTAGCAATAAAGATAAATTGTAATCTCCTTAGCATTAAGCAATTCAGGTTAACTTGATAGGACTAGGAAAGTGAAAAAAGTATAAATAACTTGAAACTCTTCTCACAAAGAGGATGAGCCCGGGCTCGTGCGTGTCAGCTTAAGCATCGGCAGATTAGCGGAAATCCGATGGCAAACATTATTTAGGGGGCATCTTGGTTTTATGTTCGTATGCTGTTTTGAATCGATCCAACGGCTCATAATGTCCAGGTTCACACATGGGGGCTTAAACAAACTTTTTCAAAAAATAAAGCCGTATTTAGATCTTGCTACATACTCTCAGAATGAAGGTATTCCAAACTGGTTTGCAGATCTGACCGGACGAATCACCATACGGAGCCGGAAGAAAGCTGCTCAGATCCGACCCGCAGCTGTCAGTCTGAGCTCCAACACTCCAGGAAGCCGCCAAGACCAAAACCAGAGCAAGTAGGCAGCAGCAGACAGATCCCTGGATCGACTCTTGAGAGGATTTGCCCGCCATGAATGCAGATAGGGAGTGGAAGCTCAAAGAGGGTGGATCAATCAGGAGGCTACACCGAAAAGGAAGAAAGGCAGGGGTTTAGATTTGCAGCAGCGGTTGAGAACTTAGGAGTGCCATTGCCTTGCAATGAAAGGCAGCAGCTATTGGAAGCCATGATGGGCGATGTTGTGATGATGATGGATGAGGTTGGTCGCCACTCAAATCCAACGCCAACCTTGAGCGACTACCCCAAACTTGGAAATCACGTTATGGAAGCAATGCAGACAGGTTATGCAGATCCAATATCTCTGATCGTCATAAGATATACTAATTAAGTAGTGAATGTCAGAGTTATTCGGTGGCACCAGAAAAAGCTTCGTGGTATAACCTGTCCAGTAGAGGCACCAAGGGTTAATTGTTTTCTTTTTCAATAGTGTGAATCACTTACAACAAATATATGATATAAAAACATAACTAATAATTCAATTCCAAACAATAATTAGTATATAAACATAAAATTAATACTCCCTCCTTAAATTAATAGCTCTATTTAAATGGTTTGATACTTAAAGAAGAGTATCACAAGCTTATTTTTTATTCTCTTATATGTGGTTTTACCATTCAATAACAACCATTATTTTTTCTAATGTAGTTATTAAAATAGGATGGAGGGAGTATACAGTAATATGTACTAATCTTTAGGGGCTTTGCCCTTAGGATGGCCTTTGTAACACTTGTAAAAACTTGTCCTTTTTATTTACTTTTAATTAAACAAGTAGGGGAGAACCTTTTCTACGAATCAATATGAATGAGATTACCATTTGCCCTTGTACATAGAAATTGAGGAGTAATGAGTCCACAAAAGTTTCCTCACAGTGTGTCATTATGGCCCTGCTTGATGGACAAACTATCGTGTGGCATTTGCGAGGGCCTTATGCCCAACAAGTTAGCCTTTCGAGTGCAACAAGGGTTCCTTCTTGGCAAGGCACTGTGCGGATAACTTGTGAAGGGCCTTGCAAAGCAAGAGATAAGGGGAACAAAAGTGACGCATTGCAAAGAAACAAATGAACACAAACATAAACATGAATTGCATTCACTATCAACGAGTTTACAAAGTAACGAGTGCAAATTACATGAGCTAGCCACACTAACACTTCACCTCCCCTTTATATAGCATAAGGGATTCCTTACATATTGCCGGAGTGGCAGCCAAAGTGGCTCTATGCGCATGACTACATAAAAATTTAAAAAAATACATAAAACACTAAGAAAATAAAAGGTATTTACAAAGGTGTTCAGACCCAATCCTTGATATTCTTGCCCATTTAGTTTTGTTGACGTCTTTGTTGATGCTGCTCAATTTTCTTACAATCTCCAACGGAGTTTGGTGACCAACCAGAGACCCTTTGAATTGACCACTGGTCGCCAATTGGCAGCGCCACATACTCTTATAATTGAATACATGGGAAACAACCCACCGATGAGTAGGTTAGTCAGGTGGGTTTCCCTTGGTGAGTACCCCTTGATGAACTGTCGATAATAGTTGGCAAGGCCCAAGAAAGCTTGCAACTCTCTCACTTTGGTCGGGGCCGGCCTCCCATCAATTGCTTGGACTTTAGAAGTATCCATGCGAACCTGTCTCGCGCCAATGTTGTGTCCCAAGAATAATATTTCATCTTTCGTGCTTGAAATACAACTGGTTGCATGAAAGTATTTCAAACACCTCCTTTAAGTGAATGTGTTCTTCCAAGGTCTTACTGTATATGACTATATCATCGAGGTAAACAACCACGAACCGATCAAGGAAATGAAAATATCATTCATTAGGGTGTGGGTGCAAAATGTAGACAAAATATTAGTTAGTCTAAAAGGCATAAAAAGGAACTAAAAGACACTATAGCAGGCGACACAAGTAGTCTTGGCTTCATCCCACTAGGCTATTCTCACTTGATAGTACCCGAACAACAAGTCCAACTTTAGAAAGAGCTTCCCCCATTTGGTCAAAGAGATCTATAATAAGGTGGAGGGGTATCAATTCTTCACCGTCAACTTCTTAAGGACCTGGTAGTCACTCTAAAAGCACAAGCTTCATCATGTTTCTTGCCCGATAGTCAATCCATAAGCACAAGCTTCAACATGTTTCTTCTAAAAGACAATTGGGATGATGAAGGGTGCCTTTGTGGAGTGGATAAAACCAACTTCAAGGAATTCATCTACCTGTCTTCATAACTTTGCAAGCTTTAGGGTTCCATTTGATAGGGGGCACAAGCTAGAGGCTTAGCACAAGGTTCCTGTTGTGCACGTTCAGTAGACTCTTCATTTACCTTTTATTTCAATACATTATGTTTTTTCCCTTTGTATTTGATAAGTATTTGCATATTTATTGGATTAGTAACCGTGTTAGAAGTGCTAGTGGACCACGGAGTAGCTGAGCCCACTAGCAGCACATTTCCCTTTGTATTTGACTAGCTGGGCCCACTAGAGAGTCGTCCCCTCATGTTGGGTTATGCAATTGAATAATCAGAACTTCTCCCATTTCTTCTTCCTCTCTTCCTTTTTCCTACGTGAAAGTTCAAGGTACCGTTTATGCCCACATCAGGCACAACATTGGTATCAGAGACTTCACGATCCCCGGCCATGACACGAGGCAAATAAGTTGCCGCAGCCCCAGAAGTTCCACTCGAGAAGGAGGCTCTCGCCTCAGTGGACAGCCCAAAGACGGTTTCGGAGACCACCAACGAACCTACCCTGGCGCAAATCATGGATGAGATCAAGTCCTTGAGCATGGGCGTGGCCAAGGTTGACGCTCTGGGCTTGGCCGTGGCTCAGCTCTAGGTAGAGCTCTCAGCGCCTCTGTTGGCCAGGCCACCAACAGCCACCATGGAGAAGGGGGGGCATCCTAGACCCCCAAATTGCATGACTCTGACCCTCCTACACTGGCAGATAGGGAGGCATGCTTTCCCCAAGGTCTTGTGCGCTTTGCCATAGTTGACCAAGCTATGGATGGGAGGTGTTAGGTCTGGGAGATACGGCACGCCAGGTGTTCAGGAAAATGCCCCAATGATGTCGCAACCCAGAAACTTGTTTCAGGAGATGGAGGACGACTGGGAGGAGTACTCGGGACACTGTGGAGGACCACAGGGAGGGGCTGGGCCTCATTTGGCCTGCCTACAGTTCCCACACTACAATGGGGACGATGACCCAGTGGAGTGGCTGTACAAGGCTAAATTTTTTTTTTTGCTTACTAGGGAACGCACTTGAAGGCTGAACAACTGTGCATAGCCGCCTTTCACCTAGATGGGGATGCTTCTGTTTGGTTCCAGAGTTTTGAGAAGGAGGTGCGCTACCCCACTTGGGCTGCCTTCTCTAACGAATTGTGCATCCATTTTGGCCCCAACGAGTTCCAGGACTTCAATGAGATGCTCTCCATGCTGTGCCAGACCACCACCGTCCGAACCTACTACACAAAGTTCATGAAGGTTGCCAACCGCCTCCCTGATTAGCCGGTGGGAGCCTTGGTGGGAACATTCAAGAGAGGTCTCAAACTAGAGATTTTGGAGGCGCCACTTTCCATACTCCAGTATGCAGGACATCGTGCGGCATGCATGGATTGAAGAGGAGAAAGTGGTCAGGCAGTGGAGAGGAGGGCAACTTGGGCCCTTCCCACATTCTACTATCAGCGCCAGCCCCCTTTCCACCCCAACCAACAACTCCATGAGAGGAGGGCAACCGGCCAGATTGTTCGTCGCCTAATGCCAGCACAGATGGAGGAACGTCAGTCTAATAAGCTTTTGTTGTGACGAAAAGTTTGTCCCAGGGCACCACTATTCTGTCAAAGGCAACCTCCTCATGGAGGAGGTTGAGGAGGATGTGGAAGACAAGGCTAACACTTTCCACTATGATGACGTGCTGCCCGAGATCTCTATCCATACCTTCTTGGGGGTATTTACACCTTGTACAATGTGGATTCAGGGCCACCTCAAGCGGCAGCAAGTGGCCATCTTGATCGATAGCGGTTCCACCCACAACTTCATTAATGACAAGGTGGCTCAGCGACTTGGCTGCTTCGTGTCAAATTCAAAGCCCTTTGATGTTTTGATCGGTGACGGGAAGCATCTTAGGAGCTCTAGAGTATGTGCTTAGGCTGCCCTCTCCATCCAAGGCCACACCCTAGTCACCGACCTCTTCTTGCTGCCCATGAAGGGGGCGGACGTGGTGTTAGGAGTTCAATGGTTACAGGAGCTTGGAGACGTGGTCTGGAATTTCAGAGATATGGTTATGGACTTCGAGGTTCAGGGGCAGCGGGTTTGGATTGAAGGATCCTGCCCGGGCACCCTTCTCTTAGCCCAGTCGGCTAGTTCTTTCTTCCAGTTCGTTCCCCAGGGGTTCCTCTTGTAGCAGCAGGCAACGGTCGAGGTGCCTCAAGATGATCTGCCTCCAGATCTTCTCGACTTATTGGCAGAGCATCGGGATGTGTTTGCTGAGCTGAAGTGCATTCCACCAGTATGGCCTCATGACCACCATATGCCTATCGTTCCTGGGGCAGCACCGGTCAATGTCCATCTTTACTGTTATCCTCACACCCAAAAGTTGGAGATAGAGCACCTTGTGGCTGACATGCTTCATTACAGTATCATCCACCCTAGCACAAGCTCTTTCTCCTACCCGGTGTTGTTGGTTCGTAAGAAGGATGACACTTGGCAGTTTTGTGTGGACTACTGAGCCTTGAATGCTAACGTCGTCAAGGACAAATACTCCATACCCTGATCGAGAAGCTTTTAGATGAGTTGACTGGTGCGATGGTCTTCAGTAAGCTCGACCTTCAATCGAGTTACCATCAGATTCGGGTGCAGCTAGCCGATGTGCACAAGACCGCCTTCCAGACTCATGATGGCTATTTCGAGTTCCTTGTCATGCCATTTGGGCTGACCAATGCCCCCTCCACCTTTTAGAGCCTCATGAACGATTTCTTCAGACCTTTCCTCCGCTGCTACATCTTGGTCTTCTTTGATGATGTAATGCCCTAGATTTTCCTACAATTTCTTATAATTTTTTTGCTATTTTTTGATTAGTTTTGACTGGAAAATATGACGCTTCGGTGTATTTGGTTATGATATTTGTACCTGTAGTCGGGTGTGGGGTTCATCGTAGGCGACGGGCCTAAATGCATGTTTGTATGCACGTTTACGGCTCGAAAATTTGAGAGAGAAAGAGACTGCAGACGATAAGGGGAAAATGAAAAAAAAAAGAGAGGAGAGAATGGGCTCGGGCTCGGCCGAGCCCGATCCAGACGGTTCTGGAGGAGGAACAGTGTGCACCCCCCCTCTCCGGTGTTTCTTTGTCCCAGCCGCTGCTGGCCGCCGGTGGGCCGCAGCGCCACTGCCACTGGCTCAGCCCTAGTCCGGTGACGGCAGGGGTGCCACAGCCCCGGCCTCCGCTCCGCCTCTCCCCTGTTTTCCTTGATCCCACCTCTCTCTCTGTCTCATGACTTGGCGGCGCTGGCGCTGACCAGTGGGCTCCGCCCGACCTCCATCCGGCCAGCCTTAGGCTGGAGACAACAGGGTTGCCGCCCTGGCCAGTCCGCAGGCTCTCCCACTTGGATTTCACCGGTAAGATCTCTCTCCCTCTCTCACTGTGTTTTGTGTACCGCCGCCGCCATGAGCCGCCAAGGGCCGGCTGGCTAGCCACAGCTCCGCCCTGGGCCGGCAACAGCGGGAGGCCACCCCTCCCGGCCCAGTGGGCCTCTGCTCCGCCGCCCCACCCATTTCCCCCCCTCTTTGCCCTGTTTCGCTAGTGCACTATTTTGGGTAAATAGTGGCCGCCAACGGCCGATTGGACCTCCGTCTGGCCCTACTTGAGTCCGGCGAAGGCGATGGACCACCCCACTCAGCCCGGTTCCATCTCCTCCGCCGTTCTCTCCTCCACGAGTGCATTCCACCCCCTTCAATCCAACTCGCCAGCTGGCTTCGGGCGCTGTTGGATGCCCTGGTCAAACTCAGTCCGAACCGCCTTGGTCCGACGGAGGTTGTGGGCCACCTCTCCCTGCCCGGTTCCACCTCCGGCCTTCCTTTCTCCTCCGTCCAAATGCCTCCACCTCCACTGTTCCGCCGATGCTTGGTTTTGGTGGAACGGAGGCCAACAGTTGTGAGCCAAGGACTATAGACCTTTGTCTGGCTCCACCCCGGCTTGATGACGGCTGAGCCACTGTCCCAACTCAGGTTCGCCGACCCTAGCACTATTTTGGTCCGCCTCTCCCTCATCTCCCTATTTTTTCCATGTATGAGTTCACTGGCTCCACCCCGGCCTATTGACGGCTGAGCCACTATCCCAGCTCAGGTTCGCCGACCCTAGCACTATTCCGGTTCGCCTCTCCCTCATCTCCCTATTTTTGCAGTGTATGAGTTCACTGGCTTCCACCGTCAGCTGGACGCCGGATGCCGGACTTGACCCACCAGACCTTTGTTCGGCTTCACTTAGGCCGGGCAATGATGGTGGATTTTCCACCCAACCCAGTTTAGCCTTCGTCCCATCTGTTCAGCTAGAACGAGATCTGTTGCCCGCCGATTGATGTGCTTGTCCACAGAAAACCGAGCCTTTGCTCCCCATTGTGCAATTTGACATGCGTGTCGCCGTTGACTTTGGTCGTCCCCTATGGCCGGAGATAGCTCCTCCTGGCCGTTAGGGCCACAATGGAGTCAGCCAAAGCCACCAGCAAACCCTACTCCCGTTTTGGGCCATCGAGCATCGTTGGATGCCGAACACCTCTGGACCTTGTAGTTTGGCGGGTTTCAGCCTAGAGATGGCTAGCCGCCCTAGTGCGGCACCGCCCCTCTTCTTCGGCATGAGGCAGGTTCCCCCTTTGCTGATGATATGTGTTTGACTGCAAAATTCAGAACGCCACCGTTCTACCCTCGCCGGCCGCCGATTGTCCTCTAGTCGGCCTACCTCGGCACGGCAACGACAAAGGCCATCTTCGTTGGTCACCACCCTTGGTATGGCCCTACCGCCCTTATGTGCTTTGGGCTGACACCGTCTAGCCCTCTCTCCCCTCCCTTTGGCTGTGTGTGCAAGTAGCCGAGCGTGCGGGTTAGGGTTTTGGTGTCGCTTTGGCGTCGCCTGACCGACAGATGGCTCCGCCATCATCTAGAGTTGGCATTTGAGTCCTCCACCACCTCTCCTTCATCCTCAAGTGTCGCCCCATGCACTCCGCCCATATGTGGGCCCTTGTAAATGCAAAATCGACGCCATTGGGTGATGTTTTGTGACCAGTTGGGTATTGTTCAACTGTCGATCAAATTTTAGTGAGTACACTCTGCCTTTCGGTCGCACCTGCCACTCGTTGGCATGATCTTTCTCTGGGCCTCCCCTAGTGTGCCGCTGTGGATCGTGAATTTTATCTCTTTGACTTTGACACCCTATTTGGCCGTGTGTAGTTCTGGCGTTTCCTAAAACCTCGGGACGTCAACTCTCTCAGCTAGGCAACGGTTTTGATAGCCAACTCCGCCACTGACGCCGCCACCGTCGTATGCTCGCCACCAAACGTCATGATTACGATGTAGGGGAGCTTGAACTCGTAATTTCATGATAGCATGTTTGAATGAGTAGTAGCATGCTAGGAATTGCATGATGTGCATATAAGCATGAATATATGGTGTGGTTAGATACATATGACATGCATATAAGCTATAAGTATGATTGATGTATGTGTAATATGTGTGCTAAGTATGATTAATATGTATGAGTTGTATATACGTTCTATGGATGTGGAATATGTATGCGCTAGCGATGGCTAGCAAATTTGTAAGTATGTTACATATGTGTTTTATGGACTTGCTAGTGATGACTAGCAATCGTGAGTTAGTTATGTGCGTGGACTGTGTGAGGGTAGAGGTATGGGCGATGGACGGTATGAAGTGGTAAGGTTTTGGTATGAAGTTTGATGTGGATGGGTAAGCGTGTGATAGAAGACGACAAACATAAGTATAACAGACGAAGAATGGAGCGGATTGGATCGTTTTGGTGTGGAGCAAAGTTAGGGGTTGGTTTCTGTAAGTAAGAGAACTTAGGCGTGAAGCCTTATGTGGGTTTGTTAGACGGTAAGAGTGTGCATAATTGTACAAGCATAACGTATAAATTATAATGTGAAAAGTAAGTATAATTAGTGCGGTGTAAGTAAGGGGGGATAACGAGGATCTGCTTTGAAGAGCTTAGTTTGACGATGTAAGTAAGATGTTTTGACCGTAAGGTGGATGGCAAAGGATGTATGATTACATAAGGATCTGTGTATAGTGAGCTATGTTGTGACTTGGATGGGTAAGTGAAGTCTGCTGCCCCAACGAACTAGGGTTTCGATCGGGCTTAGCTTCGGTTTGATCAATCAAGGACTGTGAGTCAGTTTGGCATAATTGTACTACATAATATACTTAATTCAAACTTGAATTATGAGAAAACTAAAAATAACATTGTGAGTTTGAGACATGAGGGTTCGACGGATTAAGTTCCGTGTTTGAGCTAGCCGATAATGAATCGGCTGAGCATTTCTCGTGTCTTGCCATGGTGCACCAGAGGTCTGATGCTATGTTGAGAGCGATGTATGCTTTGACTTGGTCTATGTGTTGTATTAAGCTTAGACATTTGATGCTCTGTTTAGAGCGCTGTAAGTTTCTAGCCTTCGTGGGCTCTGTATGTTTCTGCCTATAGATGGCACTGTATGTTTTCCCTAAGAGTGACATTGTAAGATTACTGCCCTGGAGTGGCACTGTATGTTTGTCGCCCTTAGTTGGCACTGTATGACCCTAGAGAGTGGGTATTTGCGCGCTCAGGTAAGTAGTATCATGGATCTACTCTTACCTGTTTGATCCTGTGCCCCATGAACATAGGTGTGCCTTGCCTTCGAAAAAGTCCATGGTGACTAGTTGCTCCCCGTAGGTTAAGGTGATGCCCTTGTGGCATTCCCTTCCTTTCCGATGTTGGTGTTTGTTAATTGTAATGAGCTTCAGTTATCGGTAGTATGTGTACGATAGTGAAAGTAAGTTGTATGCTTCAGATTCTAAGTAAGTTGTGCGTGTAAGATCCAGAGTAAGTGTAAGCTCCTAAGGAAGACGTAAAAATATGTTTATGTGTAAGTGTATGATTGTACAAGTAAGGTCGTACAAGTACATGTAAGTTGTGTGAGTATGAGTATGAATATGAGTACAATTGTAAGATAATGATTCTGAGTAAGAATATAAGTGTAAGTTTCTGAGTAAGACCGTAAGTGTATGATTCTGAGCACGATTGTAAGTATATGATTCTGATAAGGACTGTAAGTGTAAGATTATATGAATAAGGTCGTACAAGTATATGTGTAAGGTTTTGAGTATGCGTACGATGGTACAAGTAAGTTATAAGACCCTGATTAAGGGTGTTTGTGTACGTTTGCTTTCATTGGTGTGCTATGCATTATTATTTGCAGATGTACTTGATTATATTACGTTGACTTCTTCATGTTTGGGTTGCATGATGCATGTATTTATGAACTTATTGAGTTCTCTTTGGATTCCCCTATTGGGTATTTTGCTACTCAGTATGAAAATACTCACCCTACTTTTTTAGCCCTGTTGTTCGGGAGGATTTTGCAGGTTGTGTTGGAGAGTTCCTGGAGATGGACGCTTGTTTCTATGGTGAATTGTTTCCCTCTTGACTCAAGTATTTTTTACTCAATGAGAGTATAGTTGGTGCCACGATCTGATGTATTTTGGTGAGATTTAAGTGTTTATATCTTCTGGACTTTTAATTTGGATCAGATAGTAGACTGTTTATGGGACTTGTACTCGGGGATGCATAGGAGTTTATGCCACGATCTGATGCCTGGCAAAGTGAACTCTAATTGAGTTGCGAAGCATTTTAGTGAGATTCATTGATGGGCAAGGTAAGTTGCGATGACAAAGGTCATTTTTGTGGCAAAGATTTTTTTGGTGGCAAATATTGTACTCCCAAGATGGCGACTTGGGATGTTCAGGCGGTTATGAGAGAGTTATACCCCGAGGTATTTGTTGTTTCAGTTGTACGTTGTAAGTTGATCTTGAAATTTTGGGGACAAAATTTTTCCAAGGAGGGAAGAATGTAATGCCCCAGATTTTCCTACGATTTCTTATAATTTTTTTGCTATTTTTTGATTATTTTTGACAGAAAAATATGACGCTTCGGCCTATTTGGTTATGATATTTGTACCTGTAGTCGAGTGTGGGGTTCATCGTAGGCCACGGGCCTAGATGCACATTTGTACGCACATTTACGGCTTGAAAATTTGAGAGAGGAGACTACAGACGATAAGGGGAAAATGAAAAAAAGAGAGGAGAGAACAAGCTCAGGCTCGGCCGAGCCCAATCCAGACGGTTCTGGAGGTGGAACAGTGTGCACCCCCCCTCTCCGGTGTTGCTCTGTCCCAGCTGCCGCCGGCCGCCGGTGGGCCGCAGTGCCACCGACACTGGCTTCGCCCCAATCCTGCGATGGCAGGGGTGCCATCGCCCCGGCCCCCACGGCTGCCCCGTCCTTCACTCTGCCTCTCCCTTGTTTTCCCCGATCCCACCACTCTCTCTGTCTCGTGACTTGGTGGCGTCGGCGCTGGTGGTGGGCTCCGCTCGGCCTCCGTCTGGCCAGTCTCAAGCTTGAGACAGCAGGACTGCCGCCCTAGCCAGTCTAGCTGGCTCCCCCACTTGGATTTCCCCGGTAAGCTCTCTCTCCCTCTCTCACTGTGTTTTGTGCACTGCCACCGCCGTGGGCTGGCCGGCCACGGCTCTACCCTGGGCCGGCGATGGAGGGAGGCCACCCCTCCTGGCCCAGTGGGCCTCTGCTCCGCCGCTCCACCCATTTTCCCCCTCTCTGCCCTGTTTTGCCGGTGCACTATTTTGGGTAAACAATGGTCGCCGGCGGCCATCCATGGCCGACTGGACCTCCGTCCGGCCCTACCTGAGTCTGGCAAAGGCGGTGGACCACCCCACTCAGCCCGGTTCCATCTCCTCCGCCGTTCTCTCCTCTACCAGTGCATTCCGCCCCCTTCGATCCAACTCACCGGCCGGCTTCGAACGCCATTGGATGCCCCGGTCGGACTCAGTCCGAACCGCCTTGGTCTGGCGGAGGTTGTGGACCACCTCTCCCTGCCCGGTTCCACCTCCGCCCTTCCTTTCTCCTCCGGCCAGATGCCTCCACCTCCACTGTTCCGCTGATGCTTGGTTTTGGTGGAACAGAGGCCGGTAGTTGCGAGCCACGGACGATAGACCTCTGTCTGGCTCCGCCCCAGCCTGATGATGGCTGAGCCAGTGTCCCAACTCAGGTTCGCCGACCCTAGAACTATTCCGGTCTGCCTCTCCCTCATCTCCCTATTTTTGCCGTGTATGAGTTCACTGGCTTCCACTGTCAGCTGGACGCCGGACTTGACCCACCAGACCTTTGTTCGGCTTCTGTAGCCCGCCGGTTGATGTGCTTGTCCACAAAATCGAGCCTTTGCTCCTCACTGTGCAATTTGTCCGGCGTGTCGCCGTTGACTTTGGCTGTCTCCTCTGGCTGGAGATAGCTCCTCCTAGCCGTTAGGGTCATGATGGAGTCGGCCAGATCTGCAAGTAAACCCTGCTGCTTTGTGCCCAGGGTTTTCCACCCATTTTGGGCCATCGAGCATCGTTGGATGCTGAACACCTTTGGACCTTGTAGTTTGGCGGGTCTCAGCCTAGAGATGGCTGGCTGCCCTAGTGCGGCGCCGCCCCTCTTCTTCAACATAAGGCAGGTTCCGCCTCTGCAGATGATATGTGTTTGACTGCACCATTCAGAGCGCCACCGTTCTACCCTGGCTGGACACCGATTGGCCTCTAGTTGGCCTGCCTCGGCATGGCAACGATAAAGGCCATCTTCGTCGGTCACCACCCTTGGTATGGACCTACTTCCCTTATGAGCTTTGGGCCGACACTGTCTAGCCCTCTCTCCCTTCCCTTTGGCTGCGTGTGCAAGTAGTCGTGCGTGCAGGTTAGGGTTTTGGTGCCGCTTTGGCATCACCTGACCGTCAGATGGCTCCGCCATCATCTAGAGTTGACATCTGAGTCCTCTACCACTTCTCCTTCATCCTCAAGTGTCGCCCCACGCCCTCCGCCCATGTGTGGGCCCTTGTAAACGCGAAATTGATGCCGTTGGGTGCTGTCCACGGCCGATTTCAACATTTTGTGACCGGTTGGGTATTGTTCAATTGTCGGTGGAATTTTAGTGAGTACACTTTGCCTTTCGGTTGCACCTGCCACTCGTTGGCACGATCTTTCTCCTGGCCACCCCTGGTGTGCTGCCGTGGATCACGAATTTTATCGCTTTGACTTTGACACCCTATTTGGCCGTGTGTAGTTCCGGCGTTTCCTAAAACCTCGGGACGTCAACTCTCTCAGCTAGGCAACGGTTTTGATAGCCAACTCCGCCACCGACGCCGCCACCGTCGTATGCTCGCCACCAAAGGTCATGATTACGATGTAGGGGAGCTTGAACTCGTAATTTCATGATAGCATGTTTGAATGAGTAGTAGCATGCTAGGAATTGCATGATGTGCATATAAGCATGAATATATGGTGCGCTTAGATACATATGACATGCATATAAGCTATAAGTATGATTGATGTATGTGTAATATGTGTGCTAAGTATGATTAATATGTATGAGTTGTATATACGTTCTATGGATGTGGAATATGTATGCGCTAGCGATGGCTAGCAAATTTGTAAGTATGCTACGTATGTGTTTTATGGACTTGCTCTACTACCTGACTCCTTAGTCCATCATGTCTTCCATGTCTCTAGACTCTGTCGATGTGTGGGGGACACTTCCCTCGCCACTGATGCTCCATCACCTCCCTTGATGGGACCGACCCTGCTTGCAGATCCTGTTCCAGCCTTGGTGATTGATAAGCATCGGATTCGCCATTTTTGGCCACATCATTATGGAGGTACTGATTCTTGGTAGGGTCAACCCCTTGAGGATGCCACATGGCCAGTGTTTTAAAACCTGGACCGGGTTCAACCGGACCCGGCTGACAATCTAGGCCAGTTTAATGGATTTTTTGGGTTGAGTTGACCCAACCGGGTCTGTTGACTCGGCTAGTTTAACCACTGACCCAGTCAACCGGGTCGAAACGGTTATGAAAATTCAAAAAATTTCCTGTAGAAGCGGGATTCGAACTCACGAAGTCGAAGCCCATTTAGATTACTTACAATGGGCTACACTTGTTTTGGTGTTTTTATGTCTATATCTATTCTATTTAAATATCTACGTTATAACATAACAGGAAAAACTTGCTCGCCTCGGGAGGGATTCGAATGCAAGACATATTTGACGTACCATGAGCACTTTACCATTGAGTTACGATTATTTTCATAACATATTTCGTAAATATTATATTAAATATAATATTTAAGAAAATGGGTCAACCTGGGTTAACCAGCGGTTAAACCGAGTCAACCTGGCCCGGCGACCATTCCGGGTCAGTTGCCGGGCTAGTTTTTAAAACACTGCACCTGACTGCCCAAGGACGACTTCATGGACCACTATCCGGCTTGGTCGCCTTGAGGACAAGGTGAAAAATAGAAGCGTGGTGGAGTGTTGTGCACGTTTATCATACTCTTTATTTACCTTTTATTTCAGTACATTAGGTTATTTTCCTTTGTATTTGATTAGTATTTGCATATGTATTGGGCTAGTAACTGTGTTAGAAGTGCTAGTGGACCATAAGAGAGTCGTCCCTCCCTTGTGTTGGGTTATGCAATTGAATATTCAGAACTTCTCCCCTTTCTTCTTCCCCTCTTCCCTTTCCCTACATGAGAGTTCAAGGTACCATTTATGCCCACATCGGGCACAATAGTTCCAACTCATTTGATGATCAATGACCCTCCTCAGTGGGATGTACTTGGGTAAAGATTTTGGCATCACATCTACATATTCCACCAAGATAGCCTTAACTTTCTGGATAGTAGACGCTTCATCCAATGGTTGATCCTTCATTTGAAGGGCTATGGTATATGTGGACTCTCCCCTCTTCAAACGTTTGTCCAATTGTATAGCTGACAAGTACTCAATCTTTATCTTTCCTTATGAACCAAGGGTACCATGCACGAACTGAACTTGTCATACATGCATGCCAACCCTAGGTGGGGCATTGGGACAACACTTGCACCTTGTAAAAAGTCCATTCGAAGTATCACCAGAATATCATGCAAGCGAACGATCATCAGGTTAATGATACTAGACCATCTTTTTATCTAGATAGGGATGTGCTTGGCCAACCCAATAATAGGGTCAGCTTTAGAGTTCACAACCTTCATCTAACTCTTCCACCATTTGTAACCCACAACACTATCTCTTTGTTGGGGGGCAAAGGTGTGAGTGGCCCTTGTGTCCACCATGGTTAGAGTTGAGACTTCATTCAAACGAATCTTAATGTACGTTAATCCCTTAGCATGAGAGAGTCTCGTAACATCTTGTAGTGACTCACAATTTTCTAAATTTTTGAAAATAAAATTTTTGGGCCCATAAATGGGTTTTGGGTCCACTAGCCATTTTTTTTATATATTTGAACCATTTTGAGGCCGATTCATTCAAAAGAACTTTAAAATATTTGATAAGTTTGTGAGAGAAATGTATTGAGCCCTAGAACGCATGAATCAAACATAGGTATCATAGGCTATGACCTCTAGAAGTGTGTCATGAGCGGGCCCTACTTTAAATTCACGAGATAACATTCCCTTGCATGGGCTTATTTTGTAGGGCTATTAGATATGAGCCCAACAATACTAAGAATGCACGAATCCAAGTTGGGGTAGGGTGTTACAATCGTTTTAAATTAGAAAAGACAATTTCAAATAAAGATGAAAAGAAAAGAGAAAATATATAAATTTTATTTTGAGTCAATGCCCCGTTAGGTGTTGGCACAGACAGTGATGCGCTAAGCGCATGAGCTGCATGACTTAGTTGCTGACTCATTCCAAGTGCGTCAGCTGTGCGTGGCACGACATGGCAACACCAAGTGCCCAGGATGCATCCCACATGGCACACATCCAGTTGCACCACCTTCCTATAAATAAGGGGTAGCACTACAACAAAAAAACTATTAACGACGCTTTTATTAGCGATGCAATACAAAGCATCGCTAAAGTTCACTATTTGTGGCGCATAAAAAAGCATCACAAAAAAAAATGGTGACTTTTTTAAAAGCGTCGCAAATAAAGTAAGTTTTTTTAAAAAAAATCAAGATCATTGGTGACGCTTTTTATTTGCAATGTTTTTTTTCTAAGGGTCGCTAATAGTACCACTATTTGCGACACTTTTAAAAAAGCATCGCAAATAGTTTTATTATTTTATTTAATATTTATTATGTAAATATATAATAAATAAATATTTAAAAATTTAAATTAAAAATCTTAACAAATATATTATATTTTATTTAATATTTAATATTTTTATATATAATATAAAATATATAATAAATAAATAAGAAAAAAATAAAATTAAATTCCCCTACTTTCTACCCACTTCTTAGAGTTGTGGCTCACATTCACACGTGTGAGTGAGAGAAAGAAAAAAGAGAGGATAGAGAGAAAGAAGGGAGGAGAGAGAGAGAAAAGAGAGGAGAGAGAGAAAGAAGGGAGGAGAGAGAGAAAGAAGAGAGGAGAGAGAGAAAGAAAGAGAAGAGATGGAAAGATGAGTGAGAGATGAGAGGAGAGAGAAGAGAAGAGAGAGTGGGAGTAGATAGAAAGAGAGAGAGATAGAGAGAGAGAGAGAGAGAGAGAGAGAGAAGAGAAGAGAGAGAGAGAGCAACGAGAGGAGAGAGTGAGAAGAGAGAGAGGAGTAAGAAAGGAGGGGAGAAGAGAGAGAGAGTGATGAGACGAGAGAGTGAAAAGAGAGAGAGAGAGTTGGAGAGTGTGAGAGAGATAAGATAGGGAGAAGGGAGAGACAGAGAGAGAAAGTGAAGAGAGAGATATTGTAGACGCATATACAAGAAATTTGACACAAACAAAATAAGGATAGCCGGAGGGTCGCTGGACTCTAGCTGGAGGAGAGTGGAGAGAGCATGAGAATTTAATTTTAATCTTTTATATTTTTTTATTATATATTATATTATAAAAATTCTAAAAATAAAGTAAAATAAAAACTATTAGTGACGCATAGAAATATACATTGCTAATGCCTAAGTATTAGTGACATATATTGGTATGCATTACTAATATCTTTTATTTTATTTTTATTAATTTTTTAATATAATATATAATAAAAAATCCTAAAAAATAAAAATTAAATCCCTCTACTCTCTCACCTATCATTCCCAAAGTTGGGGCTCGGCTCAAAGCTCGAAATTTTTAGCTTTGTATGTGAAACCCTATTTCTATTTCATATCTTTCTTGCTTCATGTGTGGTTGCAGTAATACATCTATGTATGAACTTACGAAGTTCATTAATTTGTTTCCCCTATTGGGTATTTTCCTACTGAGTATGAAAATACTCATTTACCCTTTTTTAGCACCTTAGTCTAGAGGCTTTTGCAGGTCGATCGATAGTTTTTTGGATTGGACTCTATTCCCCATGGTGGACCTTTATTCCTCAACTTTTACAGCGGACTCGTAGTGAGGCTATGCGGATTTTGGTGCCACGATCTCATGCATTGATTAAGGTGAGAGGTGAATATGTTATTTTTCACATGTTTTGAAATTTGTGGTTTCCTTTGATTTACATCTGTATTATGAAACAAAATTTTAGTAAAACTTTAAAGTAAATGTATGCAAAAACCTTGGACGCGACATAATAAGTATATTAATATTACTAATTAAGATGAGCATGCATAAAAGTCATATTAAATATGAAAGTCAGACACGCTTAATCCCTTATAGTTCTAGAAGTAGCGACGTTTAGAGTTGCTCGGTTCTTTAGGATGGTCTCCCCTTTAGGGCTGAAGATGGTGGGCAGAACCTCCTCTAGCTCCGGAATATTTTTCTCATTGTGTCCGAAGGTGTTAGACATCACCTCCCTTTAATTTAAGACATTTCACTCTTTGCGGCAGACATAACGTCCCCTTAACATGGGACATTTATCTCTTTACGGCCTAAAGGCGGTAGACATGACTTCCCCTTAACCTGGGACGTTTCTCTCACTCTAAACATACACAATTAAAATTAAAATAACTCAAAAATAGAAGTAAACCTCCATATCTTGACTTTCTTTGCATTAGAGCTCTCAAATCACGAAACCAGTGTTGCCACAATGTCTGACACGTTTGATCCAGGTAAGAACGCCTCTTGAACAACTTGAGTTGGATTTAAGACGACTCAAGAACTCTCAAATCAAGAACTCAACCTGGCCATGATGTCCGACATGTTCGATTTAGCTAAGAAATAAAAAAAAGAAATTTTTGGACGTCTGAGTCTCTAAAGAACCGAAAACCTAGATGTTATTTATAGGGAGGTGTTGACACTTGTTTGACGTGTGTCAGTCTTATTTGACATGTCACCGCATGGCGCATGTGGCTCGCGCACATGATGGAATCATTATTATTTTATTTTTTTATTTTTTTTAAAACTTTAAAACACGATATCTTCCTACCCTGAAGTCATAATTGTGCGTTCTTGGTACCAATGGACTAGTGTTGACGAGTACTTCGAATTAGACCCCATATAGGTAGGTTATCTCATACTTTTTTAGTGGATCCTGCGTATATGGCATGCTTCCTAAGGTCGTAATTTTTGCTCCCAACCTCCATTTAGCACATTCTTTGATTCATTATGCTCGTTACTTCAAGCTATACTCATATATGAGGATTCCATCCCTTGAAACCCCCTAAAAGTTAACTAAAATTACATAGTTACCCCTACACCCTCATATTAGGCATAAACGAAACACACTAAACACTCTTCAAAACACAACATTGGAATATAAAGCTAATAGAATCCGATCATTATTCAGATAGCAATCGCAAACAACATTCTAATAATTTACAATCAAATAGAACATTCAGAAGTATAATCTCACAGTTACCCGGATAAAACATTTAGAAATATTCATCTGATAGTTCAGATCGGATAACACTTTCAAAAACATAAAGCGATAGTTAATAACGAGTTAACACATTTGAAAATAAATAGTATCCAATAGTTAAAGTCGAATAAAACACACACAAACATAATATGAGAATTACTCAGATAAAAAATAAAATATGATAAATTATAATCAGATTAAACACTCGTAAACAGAATCCAATAGATAAAAATTGGATTTCACAATCAAAAGTAGGATCCTATAATTTGAGATCAGATAGAACCTTCACAAACAAAATCCAATAGTTCATGATCGGATAAAACACTGTAAACACAATCTGATTATTACTTTAAAATCATATAAGTCATTATTTGGAGTCAAAACAGAACATAGCAAATCCGGGCTAATCAAATCCATTCAGACAGAAATCCAAAACCTTTCATAAATTCAATTATTAGATAACTCATGCAAAATCACAATCCGATAATTTATGATCGGATAAAACACTTCAAACAAAATTTGATTATTAATTTAAAATCGGATAATCATATCATATTGAATGTGGTTATGAATTTTAAAATTGGATAAATTATTTTTTAAAATCAAAATAGAGCAAATCAAATTAGAGCGAAGCAAATCAGAGCAGAGCAGACAGATCAATCCAGAAACAGACGTAGAAATTTTCAGAACAAATCATCTAATAGATTACACAATCAAAATATGATAATTTAAGATCAAATAACAAAATCTATTTATTAGTTTAAAATCATATGAATAAATTTTTAGAATCAAAACAAAGCAGACAGATCCGAAGCCGTGATATTGAACGGCATTGCCCCCAACACTCATGGGGCAATGAGAGGCTCAGAAGGATATGAGCTTTTCGATGATGCTCCACACCTCTATGCGTATGCCATAACTGATGAATTTTCTCAGTGGGTATCCAGACAGAGAGTGCACGTATTCAAAACATAATGCAGCGCATGTAAATCATTTTCACAAATATTTTTTTTTAGAAAACATGGCTAATAAGCATAATCGAGCAAAAATAGTATGAAATAATTAACTTTTACAAGCAGCGCATAAATTTTGAATTTTAAACCCCCTACATTGTAGGTTGAGTTAAAATCTAAAATAATGCTAAGCAAAAATCTATGTAAACGATTATAATCTTTTTCATAAAATTGTTTGTAAAAAAAATGGATCATTTAGAAGCAATTTGATTTATAAACACATGCAGAAATTATTGGTTCATTCGAGTGACAAGGAAACTAGAAGTTGTGATACCAAATGGCGTTCCCCCCAACACTCATGGGGCAGCAAGAGGCTCCGAAAGATAGGAGCTTTCCCATGATGCTCTACACCTATATGCGCATGCCAAATACTGATTATTTTTCTCGGTGGGTATCCAAAGAGTGTTAGCACCGACGTACCATTGTATGCATCAGATCATTTATCAAACAGAATTTCTTTATCAGATTCATTTGTCAATCATAATCTTTTCACAGTCATTCGAAAACTAAAACATCCGACAAAAAATCATCCGATAGAAAATAGACTTTCTTAGAGCCTTTCGGAAATGAAATCAACTGACATGAAACAAACTTTTCACATTTAAGTTAGGACATACATTCCATACTCAAATCACACTTAGAACAAACATTTCAAATCAAAATAGACTTAAAATCGAAAATCGTCTCAATGCACTAGTGGAATTAACCTTGGAGATATCCATTAAACCCACATGTCCCATAGCATGGGCGTTTGATAGTTTCTCCGTAGTAATTCCACTGTCTAGTGGGACAACTTTACAATTTCAAATCATTTTTCAAAACACAGAGGATTTGGACTTAATTTTCATGTCAAATCCCCAAGCAGACTCAACTTTAGAGCAGGCTACTAATACAGTGTGTCCCATACCACAAGTATTTGGTAATTTCTCATAGGGAATGCCATTGTGAGTAAAAAAATTGAATTTAATTTTAACACACTAGTAGAACTAACCCAAGAGTGATCCACTAATACCATGTGTCCCATACACAGGCGTTTAGTGGTTCCTCCTAGGTAGTTCCACTATTTTTCCAAAAATAAACTTTAAAAATGCAAACATTTCAAAATTGAATATTGTGTCAATATATCAGTAGAATTTACCGTAGAGCTATCCACTAACACCTCACGTCCCATACTGTGGGCGTTTGGGGGTTTCTCCTTGGCAACTCTACTGCCTTTCAAAACCTATTCATTTTATAAGCAAATAAATTTTTTGAAACAAACCATTCAAAATAGAATTTAATTTTCAATACACCGGCAGAACTAATCCTAGAGCTATGCACTAACACCTCACATCCCACACCTTAGGTGTTTTGTGGTGTCTCCTTGGTGGTAACACTGTCTTTCAAAACAGATTTGTTGAACTTCAAAATGTAGGTATTTTGATGTTGAATTTTTATTTCAATACCATCAAAATTAACTCTAGAATTTTCCACTAACACTCACGTCTCATACCATGGGTGTTTGTTGTTTACTCTTTGGTAACTCTACCATCTTTTAAACCAAATTTATTTCTTAATCAAATTTATTTTTTTTAAACAAACAATTCAAAATCAAATTTTATTACAATACCCCAGAAGAATAAATTGTAGAGTCTTCCACTAGTGCCTTATGTCCAATACCATGGGCATTTGGTAGTTACTCCTTGGTAATTCTATCGTCGTTTAAAATAAATTTGATTTACATCAAATTTTTTTAATTTATAAACTATTTGAAATTGAAGTCGCAAAAATCATTTTTTTAAAATCATGTACAGATTCAAAAGAGATATTTCCGATTGATTCAAATTAAAAAAATTAAAATGTGTAAAATCAGAGTTCAGATCAAATCCGAAACCATACATGCAAAATAGAATTTCAAATCATTACTAATTTAAAATTATAATTCACAAAATTAGAATCCATCTTAAATATGATGTAACACATGCAAAACGAAATTTTAAATCAAAACCGATTCAATTTATTTAGAATAGCATTTTCAAATCACTTCCGATTAAAATTTAGAATTCATGAAATCGGAGTACGTATTAAATCTGATGTCACACATGCAGAATAAAAAGTTCAAAATCGGAGTTCATATTAAATCTGATGTCATAGTTGTAAAAAAATTTCATATTAATTCATATTCAAAATTAAAATTCATATCAAACCAAGATTCAGAACACAAATTTTAAATAATAATCGATTCAAAAGAAAATTTCATAAAATCGGAGTTTATATCAGTCCGGTACAACACATGTAGGACAAAAATTTCAATAAGAATTCATAAAAATCATAGTTCAAAGCAATTGTGATGCCACACTAGCAAAACAAAATTACAAATCAAAACCTGATACAACTTATTCATAACAAAAAATTTAAATCATTTTTGATTTAATATCAAAATTCATAAAATTGTTCGTATTAAATCCATTACAACACATGCAAAACAGAATGTGCAAATCTTAAATTCGCGTAAGACAATCAGAACAAGATTTGAGATTAATTCCGATATAAAATCGGCATTTAAATTAAATTACTATATATTTTTAAAACATGTTCCTCTCGGAGACAGAGAAAAGCTCTGATACAATTCGTAACACGCCGACCCGAAAAATTGACCCAAATGGAGGGGTTTGGAAAAGAAAATTGGGGTTATAAATTTTCATAAAAACCAGAACGAGACCAACGAGGAATGTAGACTTTGTGTGCAAGAGTTGTAACATTGCTCTACGTACTATGGAGATCTAGCGCTCTGTTGCGCATAGGCCAAAATAAACCTAATTTTATAACTAATTTGGATCGAGCCAACGTTGCTTTACCATTGGTTGCTTTACCGTTGGTTGCCAACGATGCTTTACCGTTGGTTGCCTAACTAATATTGGTTGCCTACGTACATATTGGATAACATCTACGATGTTATTCTAATACAATCGGATCCAAACATAGTTCTGCCTAACGACTATTACATTCACCAATCATCACAAAATCGTATACGTTAAAATATATATATTCTTATATCCGAATAAATCATTCAGCGTCAGACAGAAATCTCACAAATCATCAGAGTTATACAAAAGCCAATAAATCAACGAAATCACACAGCTCTCTCTACAAAGCGGAGCATAACACTAACAAAATCACACCACTCGCAGAGTAGAGTAGAACACATTAGAGCAGACTGGATCATATTAGATCCCATCATATCATATCATATCTCATCCAACCATACCAAATCATATCAGATCGAAGCATATAAGATCAAAACAGAGCATTTCAAAGCAAATTGAATCAAAACAGAGCATATTAAAGCCGATCAAATTAGAACATATCAGAATTCGTCATATCATAACAAATCATATATCTTAAATAGTATATTAATATTATTAATTAAGATGCGCATACATAAAAGTCATATTAAATTGAAAAGTCAGAAACACTTAGTCCCTTATAGTTTTGGAAGTAGCGGCGTTTGACCTCCCCTTCAGGTCTGAAAACTGCAAGCAAAACCTCCTCTAACTTCGGAACACTTTTTTCATTACGTTTGAAGGCATCGGACATCACCTTTGTTTAATCTGGAACATTTCCCTCTTTGCGGCCCAAAGGCGAGAGACGTAACTTCCCCTTAACCCAAGACATTTCTCTCTTTGTGGCTGGAAGGAGGCGGACATAACATTTCCTAAACCCAGGACGTTTCTCTCACTCTAAATTGACAAAACTAAAAATAAATAACTCAAATATAGGAAAAATATCCATATCTTGACTTTCTTCACATTAGAGCTCTCAAATCACGAAACCAATGTCACCACAATGTCCGACACGTTTGATTTAGGAAAGAACACCTCTTATTTGAGTTGAATTGGACTTATGATGACTCAAAAACTCTCAAATCAAGAAGCCAACCTCACCATGATGTCCGACACATATGATTTAGCTAATAACAGTTCTTGAATGACTCAAATTGGACTTAGAAAGAGTGAAAAATGAATAAAAGAAGTTTCTGGATGTATGAGTCTATGAAGATCGGAAAAAATAGATGTTATTTATAGGGAGATGGTGTTGATATGCGTCTAATGCGTATCAGTGCTGATGCACGTGTCAAACGCGGGTGTCAGTCTTATTTGATGCATCACTGCGTGGTGCACGCGCAGCTCACGCACTGCCACATGGCAAAGGAATCTTTATTATTTTATTTTTTTCTTTATTCAAAATGTGATATCTTCCTACCCCAAAGTTAGAATCGTGCATTCTTGGTACCGATGGACTCGTATTGATGAGTACTTCAAAATTAGACCCCAGATGGGTAGGTTATCCCATACTTTTTAAGTGGGTCCCGCCTATGTGGCAAGCTCCCGATGTCGTAGCTTTTGCTCCTGACCTCCGTTTAGCGCATTCTTCGATTCATTACGCTCATTACTTCGAGATCTACTTATACCGGGATTCCATCCCCTGAAAGCCTTTAAAACTTAATTAAAAATTATATAATTATACAATTTACATCTGAAGGCAGGAGACAACTCTCCTTACTAGGGACATTTTTCACTCTCTAGCCTGTTTGCAGAGGCCAAAGCCTCCCCTTACTCCGGGCTACCTTTCTTGTTGTTGCTTGAATGTGGAGGACGGGTCGCTTTGTAACGCCTGAGATTTTTCACACATTTTTCTTAAAATTCACTAAATTTTTTTGTAATATAACATCTATAAATCGGAGGAAAAATGACGAAATCAAAACTTGATAAAACAATTTATCATTTGAAATAGTAAATATCCATTTTTCATCTAAATATTTTTATCATACGGTCAAACATCGTACGGCCAAAGCAAATATCATCAGGCGCTACTCGAAAACACATGTACGAATAAATTGCTATGATCATAGACTTTAAATACAAATCCCTCCCAGGCATCCCTGAGTGCAAGTCCCATAACAGTCCACATTCTGATCCAAACAAAAAGTCCAGAATAAACATCTAACTTCTCATCTCACTCAATACAGGAGATCGTGACACAAATAAACTCGCAGTGAGTGAAGCATATACCTGAGTCCAAGGGAATCAATCCACCTCGGAAGCGAGCATCCATCTCTAGGAGCTCTCTGCACAACCTGCAAAACCTCCCGTACAATGGGGCTAAAAAGTAGGATAATGAGTATTTTCATACTTAGTAGGAAAATACCCAGTAGGGGAAAACCTAAACGGTGAACTCAATAAGTTCATAAATACATGCGTCATGCAACTAAAACATGAAGCAGATAGGCATATCAATATGATCATACTCATACGCATACAAACATACCAAATGCACCATCATGCCAAAGTCATACCAAATGCACCATCGTGCCAAAATCATACCATCAAATTAAACTTACACAAACACCCTTATCCAGAGTCTTACAAACTTGTATCATCGTACGCATACTCAACCAACATACACATACTTGTATGACCTTACTCATACAATCATATGCCTACTCATACAACTTACACATATTTGTACGACCTTACTCGTACAATCATACTATTATGACCTTACTCGTACGGTCTTACTCAAAATCATGCACTTACTGTCTTACTCAGAAACATACTCTCACAATCGTACTCATACACATACTCTTACAGTCGTGCTCATACTCATAACCTTACAATCGTGCTCATACACATACACTTATAGTCGTGCTCATACACATACGCTTACAGTCGTGCTCATACTCATATTCGTACACATACTATCGACCACTGAAGCACATTACAACTAATAAGCTCCAACGTCGAAATGGAAAAGAATGCCACTGGGCAACACCTAACCTCCGGGGAGTGACTAGACGCCATGGACTTTTCCGAAGGTAAGTCACACCAATGCTCATGGGGCACTGGATCAAACAGGTAAGAATAGATCCATGATACTACTTACCTGAGCGCACAAACACAAATACCCACACATAAGGGGTCATACAGTTGCCTACTATAATGGGTCTTATAGTGCCAGAGAATTGGCCACCATAATGGGTCTTATAGTGTCAGAGAATTGCCCACCATAATGGGTCTTATAGTGCCAATGCCACTTTTGGGCAGAAATATACAGTGCCACTCTTGGGCGGAATTATACAACACTCTCAACAGAGCATCAAACGTTTGGGCTTATATAGCACACAGACAAAGTCATAAATGTGCATCGCTCTCAACAGAGCATCAAACGTCTGGGCTTATACAACACGCAGACCAAATCAGAAATATATGTCGCTCTCAGCAGAGCATCAGACATCCGGTGCTCTATACAACACACAGACAACATCTCGCAGGATAAACACAATGGCAAGACATGAGAAATGCTCGGCCGACTCATTATCGGCTTGCTCAACACGGAACTTAATCCGTCGAACCCTCAGGTCTCAAAGTCACAACGCTATCATTAGTTGTGCTTATAATTCAAGTTTGAATTAAGTATATTATGCGGTACAATTATGTCACACAAACTCACAATCCTCGACTGATCAAACCGAAGCTGAGCCCGATCGAAACCCTAATTCGTTAAGGCAGGAGACTTCACTTACCCGTCCACATCATGGACAAAACTCATCGTACATCAAACCCTTCCAGTCTTACATACTTCGCCATCCATCTTATGACCAAATCATCTTACACTGACATCTTCAAATGAAGCTCCTCAGAGCCAACCCAGTTGTCACCTCAGAGCCAACCCAGTTGTCACCCTCTTACTTATATCTCACTTATTATGCTTACTTTTCACTTCATAATATGTACGTTATACTTGTACAACTATGCACACTCTTACTATCTGACAATCGCCCAACATACAATCCAACCCAAACCGATCCATTCTAATCCCTGCCCGTCATACTCATATCCTCTGTCATCCATCATACGCTTACACATCCATATCCAAATCTAGACAAAACGTCTGTCACCTCTTACTGTCCATCGCCCATACCGTTGCTCATATACACTTACACATATCCATATAATGTGCAAAAAGCCATCATACATACGTATGTCTCACACATACGTATAACATACACATACGGTCATACATACGTAACTTACAAACATGCTCACTAGCCATCACTAGTGCATACATATATCAAACATACACGCTAGCCATCACTAGCAGCACATGCACACACATTTATACATACTTCAAACATGCATGCTAGCCATCACTAGCATATGCATAATTCATACATACTCCAAACATGCACGCTAGCCATCACTAGCACATGCATAATCCAAACATACTTCAAACATGCACACTAGTCATCACTAGCACATGCATACATACATCAATATACACGCTAGCCATCACTAGCACATACTTAATCAACATACGAAACTTACCAACAAACACGCTAGTCATCACTAGCACATACTTACATCCAACATACTTACAGCCAACATGCATGTCATATGCATTTCAACATACCATATAATCATGCTTACATGTACATCATGCAATCGGATCGTTGCTTAACATCCAAAGCATGGAATCATACAATCCTAGCATGCTACTACTCATTCAAAGCATTCGATCATGAAATTACGAGTTCAAGCTCCCCTACCTCGTAATCATGACATTTGATGGCGAGCACACAATAGTGACGATCTCGGTAGCTGAGTTGGCAGCCAAAACCGTTGCCTAGATGAAAGATCTGCTGTCCCGAGGATTTTAGGAAGTGCCGAAAACAATCATGGCCAAACAAGGTGTTAGAAATCAATGCGGCAAAACCTGTGATCCACGGTGGCACACTAGGGCGGTCGGGAGAAAAGTCAAGCCAACCTAGGTGGCAGTGCGACCAAAAGTCGATGGTGTACTCACTGAAGATCGGCTGGTGGCTAAGACGTACTCAGCCGACCACAAGATGTCGAAATCGGCCGTGGACAGCACCCAACGGCGACGATTTCGGTCAACAAAGGCCCACATAAGGGCGGAAAGCGTGGGGCAACGCTCGAGAACAAAGGAGAGGTGGTGGAGGCTCTAGTGGTCAACTCCACTCGGTGGCAAAGCCAACCGATAGTCAAGCGGCGTGAATGCGATGCCTAAACCCAGAAGTACACTCGTGGCCACATGCACACGCGACCCAAAGAGGCAGGGGAGAGGGCTGAAAGGGGGTGACCCAAGGCCCACAAAAGCCAACAGGGCCAAGGCCCTAGCGGTGGCCAATCTAAGCGGCGACATCGCCGATCACCACCCACAACCAATACCCATGGTGCAGGCGGTTGTGCATCTCGCACGGTATAGGGCAATGACAAGCAGCCCACTCCGAGCGGAGGTATAATTGGGCCAAGTGGGGCTGGCCCTCACTGTCGCCGAGTTGGGGCAGAGCCCACGATGGCCAAATGGCCCACGACTCGCTAATGCCAACGACTCGAGATGCACCCAAAGTGTCCAATCGGGCGGAGCAAGGCAATAGGGGCGAGGTGGGGTCAAAATGGTAAACCCTACTGACACCGGGTCGAGGTAGGCTGGACGGAGTCCTACTGGTGGCCGGATGACAACCGAAAACCCACCGGCGTCCAAAAAATCCCACGGACAGTGAGATGGAATAGTAGAAATAAAACCCGACCAAAGTGCCGATTGCTCACTACAGAGTGAAGAAAGCATGGCAGCAGCTCTAGCCAGTGCCTATGGGTTCCTAGCAGCCAACTAAACATAAGTCTAGTTGAGAGCGACTGCAAACGATGTCAAAATCGTACACCCACAGTTCAAAAACGGGATTGAAGGAGAGAAAAACCCAAAAAAAAGTTCGATACCTTGTGGAGGAGCGAAGAGGCCGTGGCGGTGGTCATAGCTGGTACCTACAGACTCATGGCGGTGAGGCAAAGCGGATCCTGACAAGAACTGCCAGAATCCGACGTCAGAGGAGGGAGAACGGAGCGACCGAAAATGGGCTCGGGTTTTTTCTTCTCTCTGGACGTCGTCTTTTCCTTCTGTAAGTTTCTGGAAAGAAACTTACTACATATGGCTTTTTAAGCTGTAATTTTACTATTCACCTTTTTTATTTTTACATTCATGTCCCCAATGCACGTTAACTTACTGGTTACGCGTTATACCTCCAAAATTCGTGCCGTAAGCGCGCAGCGAGGCTTGTAGCCCGCAACTAAGCCCCACACCCGACTCTACGGGTATAAATATAGGGGGAAGATACACAAATATGAATATGCCAAAGCGTCACATTTTCCTGCCGAAAATGACCAAAAAAATAGCAGAAAAATCTCAAAAAATTGTGGAAAAATCAGGGACCTTACATGCTTCTCCCTCTTTGGGCCAAAGGGCAATGGATAAAGCCTCCTCTTACCTCTACCATGTCCCCTTTTAGAGTCGTAAACTTGAAGAATGAGCCTTTCCATAGCGTAGAGCACCCTTGGATTAACAAAGAATGTTTGTTTAACAAATAAAATCAGACTCAAAACGGGCAAAAAACACCCCAAAAATTGTACATCTCTTATCAATTTATAGAGGTGAACCATGCAGCGCATGACACAAACATTGTGCATGGGGCATTTGCGCATAGCATTGTAGCCAGCCCGCTTAACACATGCCACATCTTGCTTAAGCGCGGCTAGCCACGCTTCACATGGATGACCAACCATAACACGGGCTTTGCGCTATATGGCACGGCTCTGCACACCCAATGACACTCTTGAAGCAGGCTGCTAATGTCAGCGCTTGCATTAGCAATTTCATCATTTTCTTAAATTTTTAATCTTTTTTATTTATAAACTTCAAATCATGATAATTTCCTACCTCGAAGTCAAAATTATTTGTTCTTGGTATTGTTATACTTGTATCGAAAAGCCTTACAAATTAGACCCCACATAGGTAGGTTATCTCATATTTGTCAAGTGGATCCCACCCATGCGGCATACTTCCCGAGATCATAAATTTCGCTCTTGACCTCTATTTTGAGCATTCTTTGATTCATTACGCTCATTTCTTAAAGCTTTCGACCTCTGTTTTGCGCATTCTTTGATTCTTTAATTTATTTTGCACATTCTTTGATTGGTTATGCCCATGTAGCATGTTTCCCAATGTCGTAACTTTTCACTCTCGACCTTTGTTTTGCCTCATTAGCCTTAGCCTCTACATTAGTTTTAGCTTTAACCTTTCCGGTTTAGCCTTTTCCTTCACCATTGTGTTCACCTCCACCTTAGCCTTAGTCTCCACCTCCGCCTTCACCTTAGCCTTAGTGTCTTTAGACTCCACATCCTCCTTAGCCTTAGCCTAAGCATTCTTAACTTCCACCTTCCCTTGCGCCTTCATAAATGTCAAATTCAAAAAAAAAATCCAAGAGCATCTTCAATGTATAACGAGAGCAATAATGTTCCTTTGTACACTATGAAACTTCAATGCACTAACCAGGACAAAATTATATTTATAACTAATTTAGATCGGGTCAATATTGCCGTAATGTTGATTACCTACGTACATATTGGATAACATCTATGATATTATTTTAATATGATCAGATCCCAACGTAGTTCTGCTTAACAACTAGTATAAAATCACGCAACAAAAAATCATGTCATAATACTTATAATCCAATAAATCATTCGAAGACATACATAATTTAATAAATCATACGAGCCTCCACCTTAGCCTTAGACTCATTAGCCTTCGCCTCAGCTTTCGTCTTCGCCTTAGCCTCCACCTTAGCCTTAGCCATAATCTCCATAGCCTTAGCATACTTAGCCTTAGCCATAAACTCCATAGCCTTGGCCTCCTTAACCTCCACCTTAGTTTTACCTTCATTAGCCTTAGTCTTAATTTTATCCTCCTTAACCTCTACCTTAGCATTAGTCTTCACCTTAGCCTTAGCCTTAGCCTTAACATCCTTAGCCTACGCCTTAGCCTCAGCCTTATCATTTTTCGCCATAACCTTAGCCTTATCCTCCACCTTAACATTAGCCTCCACCTTAACCTTAGCCTTAGCATCCTTAGCCTACGTCATAACTTCATTAACCTCTACCTTAGCCTCATTATCCTTCGTCATAGCCTCAATATTAGCTTCTACCTTGGCCTTCTTAGCCTTAGCTCTAACATCCTTAGCCTACGCCTTATCCTTAGCCTATGTCTAACATATTTATCCTCCGCCTTAGCCTTAGCCTCATTATCTTTCACCATAGCCTTGGCCTTAGCGTCAACCTTAGCATTAGCCTCCACCTTAGCCTTAGACTTAACCCTAGCATCCTTAGCCTACGCTTTACCCTTAGCCTTAGCCTCCACCATAGCCTTAACATTCTTAGTCTTCGCCTTAGCCTCATTATCCTACATCATAGCTTTAACCATAGTTTTCACCTTAACATTAGCCTTCACCTTAGCCTTAGCCTTAGTATCCTTATCCTACGTTTTAGCCTTCGCCTTAGCTCTAGCCTTATTATCCTTCGCCATCGTCATAGCCTTAGCCTTCACCTTAGCATTAGCCTCCACCTTAGCCTTAACCTTTTTAGCCTTAGCCTTAACATCCTAAGCCCATGCCTTAGCCTTCACCTTAGCTTTAACATCCTTAGCCTACACCTTAGCATCCTTAGCCTCTGCCTTCGCCTTAGCCTCATTATCCTTTACCATGGCCTTAGTCTTAGCCTTAACATCCTTAGCCTACGTCCTACCCTCATTAGCCTTAGCCTTAGCATCCTTAGCCTCCACCTTAACCTTAGCCTCATTATCTTTTGCCGTAGCCTTAGCCTTCACCTTAGCCTCAGTATTCTTAACCTACTTCTTAGCTTCCTTAGCCTTCGCCATAGCCCTAACCTTAATATCCTTCGCAATAACAATAGCCTTAGCCTCCACCTTAGCATTAACTTCCACCTTAGCATTAGCCTTTTTAGCTTTAGCCTTAGTATCTTTGACCCACGCCTTAGCCTCATTAGCCTTAGCCTTAGCCTCTACCTTAACTTTAGCATCTTTAGCCTTCGCCTTAACCTTAACCTCATTAAACTTAGCCTTAGCCTTAGCCTTAGCATCCTTAGCCTATGCCTTAGCCTCATTATCATTTATCGTAGCCTCCACTTTAACATTAGCTTCCACCTTAGCCTTAGCCTTTTCATCTTTAGCCTTAGCAACCTTAGCCTACACCTTAGCCTCATTAGCCTTAGCCTCATTAGCCTTAGCCTCATTAGCTTTACCTTAGCCTCCGCCTTAACCTTAGCCTCATTATCTTTTGCCTTAGCCTTAGCCTTCACCTTAGCATTAGCCTCCACCTTAGCCTTAGCCTTAGCCTTTTTAGCTTTAGCCTTAGCATCCTTAGCCTACGCCTTAGCCTTAGCCTCTACCTTAGCATTAACCTCCTTAGCCTCCACCTTAGCATTAGCCTTATTAGCCTTAACTTTAGCCTCCACTTCTGCTTAGCCTTTTTAACCTTAGCCATAGCATCCTTAGCCTATGCCTTAACCTCATTAGCCTATGCCTTAACCTCCACCTTAGCCTCCGCCTTAACCTTAATTTCATTATCTTTTACCGTAGCCTTAGCCTATACTTTAACATTAGCCTCTACCTTAACCTTAGCCTTTTTAGCTTTAGCCTTAGCATCCTTAGCCCACGCTTTAGCCTCGTTAGCCTTAACCTTAGTCTCTACCTTAGCATTAACCTCCTTAGCCTCCCCTTAGCATTAGCTTTCACCTTAGCCTTAGCCTTAGCCTTTTTAGCGTTAGCCTTAACATCCTTAGCCCACGCTTTAGCCTCATCAGCCTTAGCCTTAGCCTTAGCTTATACTTTATCATTAACCTCCTTAGCCTCCACCTTAACATTAACCTTAACTTAGCCTTAGCCTCCACCTTAGCATTAGCCTCCACTATAGCCTTAGCCTTAACATCCTTAGCCCACGCATTGTCTTCATTAGCCTTTGCCTTAGCCTCTACCTTAGCATTAACCTCCACCTTAACCTTAGCATCCTTAGCCCACACCTTAGCCTTAGCCTTTACCTTAGTTTTATCATCATTAGCTTTCGCCTTAACCCTATCCTTATTATCCATCGCCATATCCATAGCATTAGCCCCCACCTTAACATTAGTCTTAACCTTATTAGCCTTAGTATCCTTAGCCTACTTCTTATCTTCCTTAGCCTTCACCATAGCCCTAACCTTATTATCCTTCGCCATAACTATAGCCTTAACCGTAACCTCCACCTTAACATTAACCTCCACCTTAGCCTTAGCCTTCTTAAGCTTATCCTTAGTATCCTTAGCCCACGTCTTAGCCTTAGCCTCTACTGTAACTTTAGCATCCTTAGCATAGAGCTTTAGCATCGTTAGCGTCCGCCTTAGCCTTAGCCTCATTATCATTTGTCATAGCCTTAACCTTACGCTTAACATCCTTAACCTATGCCTTAGCCTTAGCATTAGCCTCCACCTTAAGTTTAGCCTTAGCCTTAACATTCTTAGCCTCTACCTTAACCTTAGTCTTATTATTTTTTACCGTAGCCTTAGCCTTCACCTTAGCATTAGCCTCCACCTTAGCCTTGCCCTTTTTAGCATTAGCCTTAGTATCCTTAGCTCACGCCTTAGCCTCATTAGCCTTAACCTCCACCTTAGCATTAGCCTTAGCATTAACCTTAACCTTAGCATCCTTAGCCTCATTAGCCTTTACCTTAGCCTCCACCATAGCCTCCACCTTAGCCTTTACCTTAGCCTCCACCTTAGCATTAGCCTTCACCTTAGCCTTACCCTTAACATCCTTAGCTCAGGCCTTAGCATCTTTAGCTAGCCTTAGCATCCTTAGCTCATGCCTTAGCCTCATTAGCCTTAGCCTTGGCCTCTACCTTAGCTTTAGCATCCTTAACCTTCGCCTTAACCCTATCCTTATTATCCTTCGTCATATCCATAACCTTATTCTTAGCCTCTACCATAACATTATTCTTCTTAGCCTTAACCTTAGCATCCTTAGCCTCATTAACTTTAGCCTTAGCATCTTTAGCTTATACCTTAGCCTTATTAGTCTTAACCTTAGCCTCATTATCTTTTGCCGTAGCCTTAGCTTTAGCCTCCACCTTAGCCTTAGCCTTTTCAGCTTTATCCTTAACATCCTTAGCTTACGCCTTAGCCTCATTAACCTTAACCTTAGTCTCTACCTTAGCTTAACCTACATCTTAGCATTAACCTTATTAGCCTTAAATTTAGCATTATTAGCCTTAACTTTAGCCTCCACCTTATCATTAACCTCCACAATAGCCTTAGCCTTAACATCCTTAGCCTATGCCTTAGCCTCATTAACTTTAGCCTTAGCCTTAGCCTCCACCTTAGCATTAACTTCAACCTTAACCTTAGCCTTTTTAGCTTTAACCTTAGCATCCTTAGTCCACACGTTAGCCTTATCAGCCTTAGCCTTAACATCTACTTTATCATTAACCCCCTTAGCCTCCACCTTAACATTAACTTTATTAGCCTTAACTTAGCCTACACCTTAGCATCCTTAGCCTCTACCTTCGCCTTAGCTTCATTATCCTTCACCATAGCCTTAGTCTTAACCTTAACATCCTTATGATATGTCTTACTCTCATTAGCCTTAGCCTTAACATCCTTAGCCTCCACCTTAACCTTAGCTTTATTATCTTTTGTCGTAGCCTTAGCCTTCACCTTACCCTTAGTATTTTTAACCTACTCCTTAGCTTCCTCAGCCTTCGTCATAGTTCTAACCTTATTATCCTTCGCCATAACAATAGCCTTAGCCTCCACCTTAGCATTAACCTCCACCTTAACCTTAGCCTTTTTAGTTTTAGTCTTAGCATCCTTAACCCACGTCTTAGCCTCATTAGCCTTAGCCTCTACCTTAACTTTAGCATCTTTAGCCTCCGCCTTAACCTTAACCTCATTATCCTTTATCATAGCCTTAGCCTTAGCCTTAACCTCAGCATCCTTAGCCTACGCCTTAGCCTCATTATCATTAGCCTTAGCCTCATTATCATTTGTCGCAGCCTCCACTTTAACATCAGCCTCCACCTTAGCCTTAGCCTTTTCAGTTTTAGCCTTAGCATCCTTAGCCTACACCTTAACCTCATTAGCCTTAACCTTAGCAACCTTAGCCTCATTAGCTTTACCTTTAACCTCCGCCTTAACCTTAGCCTCATTATCTTTTGTCATAGCCTTAGCCTCCACCTTAACATTAGCCTCCACCTTAGCCTTAGCCTTTTTAGCTTTAGCCTTAACCTCCTTAGCCTTAGCCTTAGCCTCTACCTTAGCATTAACCTCCTTAGCCTCCACCTTAGCAATAGCCTTAATTTTAGCCTCTACTATAACCTTAGCTTTAACATCCTTAGCCTATGCCTTAACGTAAACCTTAGCCTCCGCCTTAACCTTAACCTCATTATCTTTTGCCGTAGCCTTAGCCTATTAGCCTATACCATAGCATTAACCTCTACCTTAACCTTAGCTTTTTTAGCTTTAGCCTTAGCATCCTTAGCCCACGCTTTAGCCTCATTAGCCTTAATTTTAGTCTCTACCTTAGCATTAACCTCCTTAGCCTCCATCTTAATATTAGCCTTAAATTTATCATTATTAGCCTTAACTTTTGCCTCCACCTTAGCATTAGCCTCCACAATAGCCTTAGCATTCTTAGCCTTAGCCTTATCATCCTTAGCCTATGCCTTAGCCTCATTAGCCTTAGCCTCCACTTTAACCTTAGCCTCATTATTTTTTGTCGTAGCCTAAACCTTCACCTTAGCATTAGCTTCCACCTTAACCTTAGCCTTTTTAGCTTTAGCACTAGCATCCTTAGCTAATGCCTTAGCCTCATCAGCCTTAGCCTCTACTTTATCATTAACCTCCTTAGCCTCCACCTTAGCATTAGCCTTAACTTAGCCTTAGCCTTAGCCTTCACCTTAGCATTAGCCTCCACTATAGCCTTAGCTTTCTTAGCCTTAGCCTTAGCATCCTTAGCCCACGCCTTAACTTCATTAGCCTTTGCCTTAGCCTCCACCTTAGCATTAACCTCCACTTTAGCCTTAACCTTAACATCCTTAACCCACACCTTAGCCTCATTAGACTTAACCTTAGCATTTACCTTAACTTTATCATCATTAGCTTTCGCCTTAGCCTTATCCTTATTATCCTTCGCCATATCCATAGCTTTAACCTTCACCTTAACATTAGCCTTAACCTTATTAGCCTTAGTATTCTTAGCCTACTTCTTAGCTTCCTTAGCCTTCACCATATCCCTAACCTTATTATCCTTCGCAATAGTTATAGCCTTAACCTTAGCCTCCACCTTAACATTAACCTTCACCTTAGCCTTAGCCTTCTTAGGCTTATCTTTAGCATCCTTAGCCCACGCCTTAACCTCATTAGCCTTAGCCTTAACCTCTACCTTAACTTTAGCATCATTAGCATAGAGCCTTAACATCTTTAGCCTCCGCCTTAGCATCCTTAGCCTCCGCCTTAGCCTTAGCATCATTATCCTTTGTCATAGCCTTAACCTTAGCTTTAAGGTCCTTAACCAATGTATTAGCCTCATTAGCCTTAGCCTTAACCTCCACCTTAACTTTAGCCTTAGCCTTAACATTCTTAGCCTCTACCTTAACCTTAGTCTCATTATCTTTTATCATAGCCTTAGCCTTCACCTTAGCATTAGCCTCCACCTTAGCCTTAGCCTTATACTTTTTAGCCTTAGCCTTAGTATCCTTAGCTCACGCCTTAGCCACATTAGCCTTAGCCTTAGCCTCTACCTACCTTAGCATTAACCTTAGCTTTAGCCTCAACCTTAGTCATAGCCTGCACCATAGCTTTAGCCTTCTTAGCCTTAACCTTAGCATCCTTAGCCCACGCCTTAGCCTCATTAGCCTTTACCTTAGCCTCCACCTTAGCCTTTGCCTTAGCCTCTACCTTAGCATTAGCCTCCACCTTAGCCTTAGCTTTAACATCCTTACCTCACGCCTTAACATCTTTAGCTAGCCTTAGCATCCTTAGCTCATGTCTTAGCCTTAACCTATACCTTAGCTTTAACATCCTTATTATTCGCCTTAACCCTATTTTTAGTATCCTTCGCCATATCCATAACCTTAGCCTTAGCGTCTACCTTAGCATTATCCTTCTTAGCCTTAACCTTAGCATCCTTAGCCTCATTAACTTTAGCCTTAGCCTCATTATCTTTTGTCGTAACCTTAGCTTTAACATCCACTTTAACATTAGCCTTCATCTTAGCCTTAGCTTTTTCAGCTTTATCTTTAACCTCATTAGCCTTAACCTTAGTCTTTACCTTAGCATTAACCTCCTTAGCCTCCATCTTAGCATTAACCTTATTAGCTTTAAATTTAACATTATTAGCCTTAATTTTAGCCTTCACCTTATCATTAACCTCCACAATAGCCTTAACCTTCTTAGCTTTATCCTTAACATCCTTAGCCTATTCCTTAGCTTCATTAGCCTATGCCTTAGCCTCATTAGCCTTAGCCTTAGCCTCCGCCTTAGCCTCCGCCTTAACCTTAGCCTCATTATCTTTTACCGTAGCCTTAGCCTCCACCTTAACATTAGCTTCTACCTTAGCTTTAGCCTTTTTAGCTTTAGCCTTAGCATCCTTAGCCCACGCCTTAGCCTCATCAGCCTTAGCCTCATCAGCCTTAGCCTTAGCATCTACTTTATCATTAACCTCCTTAGCCTCCACCTTAGCATTAGCTTTATTAGCCTTAACTTAGCCTTAGCTTTAGCCTCCACCTTAGCATTAGCCTCTACTATAGCCTTAGCCTTCTGAGTCTTAGCCTTAGCATCCTTAGCCCACGCCTTAGCCTCATTAGCCTTTGCCTTAGTCTCCACCATAGCATTAACCTCCAACTTAGCCTTAGCCTTAATATCCTTAGCCCACGCCTTAACCTCATTAGCCTTAGCCTTAACCTTTACCTTAGCTTTAGCATCATTAGCTTTCGCCTTAGCCCTTTCCTTATTATGCTTCGCCATATCCATAGCCTTAACCTCTACCTTACCATCAGCCTCCACCTTAGTCTTAACCTTAGCCTTAGTATTCTTAGTCTACTTCTTAGCTTCCTTAGCCTTCACCATAGCCCTAACCTTATTATCCTTCACTATAGCTATAGCCTTAGCCTCCACCTTAGCATTAACCTCCACCTTAGCATTAGCCTTCTTAGGCTTAGCCCTAGCATCCTTAGCCCACGCCTTAGCCTCTACCTTAACTTTAGCATCCTTAGCCTAGAGCCTTAGCATCTTTAGCCTCCGCCTTAGCCTTAGCCTTTTTATCCTTTGTCATAGCCTTAACCTTAGCCTTAACATCCTTAACATATGTCTTAGCCTCATTAGCCTTAGCCTTAGCCTCCACCTTAACTTTAGCCTTAACCTTAGTCTTATTATCTTTTACTGCAGCCTTAGCCTTCACCTTAGCATTAGCCTCTACTTTAGTCTTAGCCTTTTTTAGTCTTAGCCTTAGTATCCTTAGCTCACACCTTAGCCTCATTAGCCTTAGCTTTAGCATCCACCTTAGCATTAGCCTCATTAGCCTCCACTTTAGCCTTAGCCTTTTTAGTCTTAGCCTTAATATCCTTAGCTCACGCCTTATCCTCATTAGCCTTAGCTTTAGCATCCACCTTAGCATTAGCCTCATTAGCCTTAGCTTTAGCCTCTACCTTAGTCTTAGCCTGCACCATAGCCCTAGCCTTAGCCTTCTTAGCCTTAATTTTAACATTCTTAACCCACACCTTAGCCTCGTCTTTGCCTTTGCTTCCACCTTAGCACTAACCTCCACCTTAGCCTTTGCCTTAGCCTCCACCTTAGCATTAGCCTCCGCCTTAGCCTTAGCCTTAGCATCCTTAGCTCATACCTTAGCTTCATTAGCCTTATCCTTAGCCTCTACCTTCGCTTTAGCATCCTTAGCCTTCGCCTTAACCCTATCTTTATTATCCTTCGCTATATCCATAATTTTAGCCTTAGCCTCCACCTTAGCATTATCCTTCTTAGCCTTAACCTTAGCATCCTTAGCCTCATTAACTTTAGCCTTAACATCCTTAGCCTACACCTTAGCCTTCACCTTAGCCTTAGTATCTTTGGCCTCCACTTTAACCTTAGCCTCATTATCTTTCGCCATAGCCTTAGCCTTTTTAGCTTTAGCCTTAGTATTCTTAGCCTACACCTTAGCCTCATTAGCTTTGACTTTAACTTCCACCTTAGCCTTAGCCTTAGCATCCTTAGCCTACGCCTTAACTTCTTTAGCCTCCGCTTTAGCCTTAAGCTTCTTAGCCTTAGCCTCCTTGGCCTTACCCTTAGCATCCTCAACCTACACCCTAACCTCCTTAGCCCTAGCCTTAACATCCTTAGCTTCCGCCTTACCCTGAGCCTCTTGTTTAACCTACGCCTTAACCTCATTAGCCTCTGCCTTAGCCTTAACCTCATTAGCCTCCGCCTCCTCAACCTCTGCTTTAGCCTTAGCCTATTTAGCTGCCATCTTCACCTTACCCTCTGCCTCCTTAGCCTCCACCTATGCCTTAGATAAATTCTTAGCCTTTTCCTTAGCATTTGCCTTAGCCTCCTTATCCTTAATCTTAGCCTTAGGCTCTGCCTTAGCCTTAGTTTGAGCCTTAACCTCTTCTTTAGCCTCTTCCTTTGCCTAAGTCTTATCCTTTGTGTTACCTTAGCCATAACTTCAACCTATGTCACACTCTGAGCCGCGGGCACCCTAATAATAGACGGCCGAGCCCGACTCAGGGGTCAAAAAAATGTAGGAGCAAAATTATTTTCTTCTAAAAGCATCTTCTATGTGCGAGAACTATAACATTCCTTTGCTCACTATGAAGCTTCAACGCTTCACTATATGTGCTACCCAGAATAAACTTATATTTATAACTAATTTTGATCAAGCCAACATTGCTATAATATTAGTTGCTTACATATGTATTGGATATCATTTATGATGCTATTTCAATACAATCAGATCTCAACTTAGTTTTACCTAATAGGTAATACATATATTAGATAACAGAAAATCATATACCATAATACTTAGAATTTGATAAATAATTTAGAGTGAGATAAAATCTAATAAATCATCTAAGTCAGACAGAAGCTAAGAAATCATCAAAGATAATTGAAAGTTAATAAATCATCAGAGTCAGATATCTTTTTCTTTCACATAGCACAACAAAGCATATCACAGTAGATCATAACATAACATATCAGATAAGATCAAATCAAACCAAAGTAGATTAGAGCAAATCAAAACAAAATAAAGCATATATCTCATTCAGCATCTTAAATTAACCACTTAAGATGCACATTCATTTATTTAAAATGCATTAAAATCACAAAGTCAGAAATGCTTACTCTCATGATGTTTCTAGAAGCAACAACATTCGGAGTTGCTCCCCTTACATGGAGACATATATCTCTTTTTGTGCCTGAAGGCGATGAACATAACTTCCCCTTACTTGGGAGTTTCCCTCTCTACATACCTAAGGCGACAGATAAAACCTCCCTCCTACCTCAGATATTTTTCTCTCTTTGTACACGAAGATAGCGGATATAACCTCCCCTTACTGGGGGACTTTTGTCTCTCTCTCTCTACAGCTAGTTGGCGGAGGATGGTACCTCCTACTCCTAGCCCTTCTATCTCTTTGGGCCTAAGGGCAATGAACAAAGCTTCCTCTTACTAGGGACGTTTCCTCCCTCTAAAGTTGCCAACTTGATGAATAAGTCTTTCCAATCTATAGAGCACTCTCAAATTAATTAGGAATACCTTTTAAATGGGCAAAATCAGACTCAAAAGAGGCAGAAAAACACCCCCGAAAATTGAACTCTACTTTATTTATAGAGAAGAATCGCGGGCAAACCACCTAAAGCACGCTGATGACAAGCGTGCGGCTCTCATGAGCCATCCAGGCATCACGCAAGAGCCGACACGCATAAAGAAGGCCCCATCCCGAATACGTGTGGACTGCTCATGATGACACATACCCCGTGCCACGAGGAGCTTCGTCCTTTAATTTTTTAATCTTTTTCCATTCCAAACTTCAAAACATAACTTCCTACCTCGAAGTCTAAATAACATGTTACTAGTACCATTGGACTCGTATCAATGAGCTCTTTAAAATTTGATTTACATGTTTATGTTATCCTACACTTTTAAAGTGGATCTCGCCCATATGACACGCTTTTTGAGGTTACAACTTTTGCTTCTAACCTCTACTTCAATCATTCTTATATTCGCTACGCTCGTTTCTTCAAGCTCTATCTACACGCAGGGATTTTATCCCTTAAAACTCCCTAAATCTTATCCAAAAATCTATACTTAATACTAACCTCTCTGGTTAGTTTTAATTGAAAAAACGAGGCGTTACAACCTTAGCTTTAGTCTTAGCCTCTGCATTAGCCTATGTAGCTTCCACCTTTGCCTCCGCGTTAGACTTAGCCTTAGTCTTGGCCTTAGCCTTAGCCTTAGCCTTAGTCTTAGTCTTAGCCTTAGTCTTAGCCTCTTTCTTAGCCTTAACCTTATCCCTAGTCATTGTCTTAGCTTTAGTCTCCTTAGCCTCCACCTTAGCTTTAGCCTCCTTAGCCTTCATTTTTGCCTCTGCCTTAGCCCTGACCTCTACCATAGCCTTAGCCTTTATCACGCCCTGAGCCCTGGGAGCCCTAATAATGGATGGCCTTGCCTGACTTAGGGTTCGAAAAATGTCAAAGTAAAAAAAATTACTTCCAAGAGCATCTTCTCTGTGCGATAGCTATAACATTCCTTTGCGCACTACGAAGCTTCAACACTTCGATGTGTGCGCTAACCATAACAAATCTCTATTTATAACTAATTTGGATCGGGCCAACGTTGTTATAATGTTGGTTGCCTACGTACATATTAGATAACATCTATGATGTTATTCTAATACGATTGGATCCCAATGTAGTTTTACCTAATGGCTAATACATGCATTAGGCAGCATAAAATCATATGTCATAATACTTATAATCCGATAAATCATTCGAAGTCAGATAGAAGCTAAAAAAATCATTGGAGTTAAGCAAAAGCTAATAAACTGTCACATTCAGACATCTCTTTCTTTCATAAAGCATTGCATAGCATATACAAGTAGATTAAAATAGATCATATCATAATAGAGCATATCAGAACAAATCAAATTTGAGAAAAGCAAAATAGCTTAGAGCAAATTGGGTCAAAGTACATGCATTTATTTAAACATGCATTAGAATGAGAAAATGAGAAATGCTTACTCCTCTAAGGTTTTCAAAAGCAACATTATTCAAAGTTGTTCATTCCTTCAAAACGTCATCCCCTTCAGGTCTAAAAATGGCAGGCAAAGCCCCCTCTTTCTCTGAAATGTTTATTACTTTTTCGCCTGAAAATGGCAAACAAAACCTCCCCTTACCCAAGACATTTCTCTCATTACATCCAAAGGCGACGGACAAATCCTTCACTTTCTCAGGGATTTTCTTGCTCTTTGTGCTTGAAGGCGACAAATTGAACCTCTCCTTTCTAGAGACATATTTCTCTTTTTGCGCTCAAAGGCGGCGGACAGAACCTCCCTTTATATGGGGCGTCTCTCACTCTACACACGTGAAGGCAGCAAACATGACCTCCCCCTTACCTAGGATGTTTCTTTCTCTTTGTGCCCAAAGGCGGAGAAATAACCTCTCCTTACCCGGAAAGCTTTCTCTTTGGGGCCTGTCAGCGAAGGACAACCATTTACTCCGAGCCGCTTCTCACTCTTTGGGTCTGAGAGAGATGGACAGAGCCTTCTCTTGCCCTAGGACGTTTCCCCCCTCTAGACTTTACTCGAGGGAATAGACCCTTCCATTGCGTAGAGCATTCTCAAATTAACTAAGAACACCTCTTGTACGAGCAGACGACCCTCGATGATGCAGGCCCTATGCCACAAGGCACGGCTTATGCAAATGGCTGACGTAAGAGTCTACATTAGCAATTTTGAATTTTTTCTTATTTTTTAATCTATTTCCATTCCAAATTTCAAAACGTGATAACTACCTACCCTAAAGTTAGAATCGTGCATTCTTGGTACCGTTGGACGAATATTGATGAGAGCTATGAAATGAAATCTCACATGGATACATTATACCACTTTTTTTGAGTGATCCCGCCTATATAGCATGCTTCCCAATGTAGTAACTTTTGTTCCCAATCTCTTTTTCTTGCGATCTTCTATTCATTACGCTTCTAACTTCGATCTCTAACAAACACGAGGATTTCATCTCTTAAAACCTCATAAATTTTATCCAAAAACTTATAATTAATACTAACACCACAGGTTACATGTAATAAAAAAAATTGGGCGTTATAACCTTAGCCTTAGCCTCAAACTCAGCCTAAGCCTTCGCCTTACCCTTAGCCTCCGCCTTTAGCTCCACCTTAACTCCTTAGCGTCTGCCTCCGCCTTAGCCATAACCATAACTTCCGCTTTAGCCTCCTTAGCCTTGGCCTTAAATTTCACCTTAGCCTCCACTTTAGCCCTTCTTTTCTCCTTCGCCTTAGCCTTAGCCTTAGACTCTGCCTTAGCCTTCACTTTAGCCTTCATGTTTTCTTTCGCCTTAGCTTAGCCGTACATTTAGCCTCCGCCTTAGCTTAGCCTTACATTTAGCCTCCGCCTTAGCCTCTGCTTTAGCCTCTGTCTTAGCCTCCGCATTAACCTTAGCCATAGCCTTAGCCTCTCACCCATGTGACACACTTCCCGATATTGTAACTTTTACTCATCACCTCCACTTCCTGCGTTCTTTTATTCGTTACACTCATTTTTTCAATCTTTATCCACACACGGGGATTTCATCCCTTAAACCCTATAAATCTTATCCAAAAATTTATAATTAATACTAACCCTTCAAGTTAGTCTTAATAAAAAAAATGGGGTATACCATCTTAGCCTTAGCCTTAGCCTTAGCCTCATGTGTCTTAGTCTTAGCCTCCTTAACCTTAGCCTTCTTGTCCTCCGCTTTAGCCTTAGCCTCCGCCTTAGCCATAGTCATTCTTATGCCTCAAGCTTCTGGCACCCTAATAATCGACATCCTGGCCCGACTTGGTGTTAGAAAACTGTAGTCGTCAAAAAAATTTCTTCCAAGAGCATCTTCTGTGTTTGAGAGCTATAACATTCCTTTGCACACAACAAAGCTTCAATATTTCGTTGCACGCACTAACTAGAACAAGCCTATATTTATAACTAATTTGAATTGGGTCAATATTATTGTAACATTAGTTGCCTACATAAGTATTAGATAATATCTACGATATTATTCCAATACAATCTCCCAATGTAATTCTACCTAATAACTAATACATGCATGAGGCAGCGAAAAATCATATAAGTCATAGTACTTACAATCCAATAATATTCAAAATTAGATAAAATATAATAAATTATCGGAGTCAAATGGAAGCTAATAAATCATCAGAGTTAGACATATATTTCTTTCACAGAGAAAAGAAGAGTACAACAAATAAAAACATATCAAATCATAATAGCACTTCAGAATATATTAAATCAAATTACAACAAAGCATATCAAAGTAGATTAGATCAAAGCAAAACATATGTAGACTAGATCATTCAACATCTTAAGTTAACTACTTAAAATGCACAACACATGCATTTGTTTAAACATGCATTAAAGTCAAAAAGTCAGAAATGCTTACTTCCCTAAAGTTTCGAAAGCAGTAGCATTCGAAGTTTTTCCTTCCTTCGGGCATCATCCCTTTTTAGTCCGAAAACATCGGACATAGCCTCCTCTTGCTTCAAAATATTTCTATCTTTCCAGCCGAAGGCGGCAGACATAATCTCCCCTTACCTGGGACATTTCTCATTGCACCCACAGGCGATAGATAGATCTTCCCCTTTATAAGGAATTTTCTTGTTCTTTATGCCCGAAAGCAATGAACAGAACGTCCCCTTACCCAGAAACATATCTTTCTCTTTGTGCCTGAAGGAGGAGGACAGAACATCCCCTTACTCGGGGTATTTCTATCTCTACATGACCGAAGGCGACAGACAAAGCCTCCCCTTACTTGGGGACATTTCTCTCTCTCACTGGGCCCTCCAGCGGATGATAGAACCTCCTATTTTAGGCTGCTTCTCTCTCTTTGAATCAAAGGGCGATAAATAAAGCCTCATCTTGCCCCAGGCCATATCCCCCCTTTAGAATCGACAACTCAATGAATAAACCATTCAATTACGTAGAGCACCCTCAACTAATAATATCTCTTGAATGAGCGAAATCGGACTCAAACAGGTAGAAAAACTCACCTAAAAACTGAACGGTTATTTTTTGTTTATAGATAAGAGCTATGGGTGAACCACACATCACACACCTATGATGTTTGAGTGGTGCGTGGGGGACTTTCACACATTCTTCATTTCGTTACACTTGTTTTCTCAAACTCTATCCACATACGGTTATTTTATCCCTTAAAACCCCCTAAATCTTATAAAAAATATATAATTAATATTAAACCCTCAAGTAAGTCGTAGTTAAAAAAATAGGGCATCATAACCTTAACCTCCTTAGTATTAATCTTTACTTCTGCCTTAGCTTCCTCAGCCATAACTTTAGTTTTAGCTTAACCTCTGCCTTAGCTATAGCCTTAGCCTTAACTTTAACCTTAACTTTTGCTTTAACTTTCTTAGTCTACACTTTAGCCTTAGCCTCAGTATTTACCTTAGCTTTAGCCTCTGCTTTAATTTTTTTCTTTTCCTTAGCTTTAGCCTTCGTCTTAACCTTAACCTTAGTCAAAATCTCCTTACCCTTAGTCTTAGCCTCTTTAACCTTAACCTTCAGCTTAACCTCAGCCTCCACCTTAGTTGCTTTAGCCTCCACCTTAACCATCTTAACTTTAGTCTTAGCCTCGTTAACCTATGCATTAGCTTCCTTAGCCTTAACTTTAACCTTAACCTTAACCTTAACCTTATCATTCCCTTACCCTTAACCTTGCAGACTAGCCTTCACCTTACGGACAACTAAAGTTTAAAAGCTAGAAGTTAAGTTTGAGTGAAAGTTGAGTTTATACATTTTGAAAAAAATAAAGTATAAAACATCATTGTGTACTTCTTGGTGCTATCTTTTTTGGTTCATTGAAGTTCATAACACACCACTATCATCTTGTTCCTTCTTAAGTTTAGAGGTAACAAAAGGCCAAGCTGATCTACCACAACTAACGGGTAGGGCTTTAGCTCAGCCTGGGTCATGTCGGGACCTAGATTGAGGCCCACGTCCATGACCCAACCCAGTCAAAGCTCGGGCATGAGGCCGAAGCCCGAATGGGGCAAGCAGGGATTCCAAACTAATTCTAAGGCAGAAACAGATCAATGGAAAAAATGACTAAACACACACAAGAGATAAGAATGTTCACTATCCATGAAGGCTGCAATCGTAGCTTTTCTACACAAGCAAAGCACTCTCCAATAATTTACTAATGTTCTCCACTAAGCCAGTTCCCTTTGAACTGTTTTTCTACTTCCCGCAGCCAAAGCATCACCTCTTTTTCCACCCAAAATTAAAAACCCAACTACGAGGGTTATATCAGTCAATAACAACAAATAAATTGGTCGAGAAGCTATTATACCTTTCAGAATGTTGGGACTACAATAGTCAGTTTGACCAAATGTCGTGACCAAAACATCTTACATGGCAGCACAAAGAAGCCTAATAATCTTGGTGGCTGAAATAACACAGATGATGCCGTCCGATATGAAATTTTTGCTAAGATATGAGACTGCAGTAGGACTCTCAGGTGCTCTGATTATTGGTGAGAGGGCCAGTGAAGTTTGCTCTTCAATAGGGTTGTTTAATAGGCTCCTGATGGATTTCAGTCTCCATCGCCAATTCTTGTACCAATGAAGTGTCATGTTCTTCACTTGGTATCACTGAGGGGGTCGCAAATGTTTTTTCTTTGAGGAGGTGCTCAAAATTGCAATTCACTGTTTCAATTTCTTGCTCAAAATTTGGTAAAACAGATGGATCGGTTGTCTTTTCATAATCTGTGCTACCTGCAAAGGGTTAAAAACATTTCATTAACCAACTATTATAAGCAAAGTAATCAATAAAACAAGTAATGCATCTTTTTTCTCTCAATTAACTAACAATGCGAAATATCAAGAATTTGTGTGGATAATTAAATGTAAGCATATCCTGCATCCAAAGTGTGCACACATCAAGGAAAATATAAAAAATTAGCCTGGAGAGCTTTCACCAACAAATGTACAGATACACCTTTACATTAAAGGCCAAAAGAAAAGGCATCACATAACATACACAAGTGTCAAAATTAAATAAAAAAATAAAACTCAAAGCATGAAGAAACTTGATGATTTTAGAAAAATAAACAAATCAGCGAGACCCAAATAGATCACTGACAAATTTATAATAAGGACCCCAGCCTATATAGATTACAAGCACATTGTAACCTGCCCATGCAGTCACTTTTACAAGATGGCAGCAATGCAAAGCCAGAATTTTTTGTCAAGAATGGAGGAGGAGACAAGGGGGTACCCACTCTACTCTTCTTCCAAGATATTGTTGAGAGCTTAATAAACAACACAATTTAAGCAGAAAAATTGAGAATGTTACAAAAGTAAATAAACAACAAGAAAACTCAATTAAACATGCCATTTTAGTATTCCGCCCCTGCACATTCTAACTCAAAAAGTGACCAAACCTAACTGAAAGTAATTTAAAAATAAAGGTAAGCAATGTCAGTCCATTTCTTATGCATGAAGCGAAAAAAGAGCCCCTTCCATGGAGATCAAACGTTATTTTACCTTCAAAATATCAAACACCAATCATTCTCAAGCAAAATTGAATGCCTCCCCTCTCTCCCAGCCTAATTTAATATTCTAAACGCTGACAGGACTGACGTTGGATGAATTCTATAAAAGAGTAACTCATTGACCTATAAGAACATAATAAAGAACTTCCATCAGAATTTTAAACGGCTAGACCCATGTAGCAAGAGATTCAAAGATTTGGTAAAAATAGGTAATCCAGTCATATATATCGATCACCGGCAACTACTGCTCAAGTTGACAAGTTCAACCAAAAGTATACTGAAGAAAGTATATAACATAAAACACACATAAAGTATTGGAAGTGGATAAGGTAAAGCACATATGATGCAGGACAAGCATCCAGCAGATGGGGAAGCGTGAAAATTGAAGGGGCTTGAAAAGGAAAGAGGGTGTAGGGATGGTAGATAGAGCTCTTGGTATTCATATCAAGGGGGTTTCTGGCAGCGTCCGTAAAGGATGGAGAATATTTTTCAGAGTCTTCAGTGGAAGTGGAGACTGGAATCAGCACTGATAAAGCAATATCTCTTTCCTCCTACACACTTCTTGGAAAAACTCAAAATCATAGACCATTCTCATTAACACACTGGAGGCCTTTAATATGCTTACAATAGGATCTTGCTTTGGAAGTCAAATTAAAATAGGAAAATAGCTTAAGCTAGGAAATATGTATTTGTTATTTTTAACAGTCTGTTGGATTTATAGTCATATCTAATTACCCTGCTTCATGTAACTTGTGCATAAATAGAAAATACTCAATCCTCCCAAATACACCCCCCAACCCCAGATTGTGTAGGTGAGGAAACAAGCATTTAGGAACTAGAGGTGTAGCTACTGGGTATTCTAGAAGATTCACCTAGTTTTTATTTTGCTTTGGAAAATAGCTTTGAGTACTAAACTGATAATTCATAATAAGGCATCGGTGGTGCCAGTGGAGATAATTATTCAGCATACATGTTCTGAAATGCCAAGCCAAAAGGTGCACCTCAAAAAAAAAAAAAAGTTAAGCCACATTTGCCATATAAATGCAAATAGAGTACATTTCTCTAAACCCAGATGACCGGGATAAAGATTATCTTATAAAGTAGACAAAAAATTAATTCCAAAAAACTTTATGAAAAAATAACCATAATGTCATTATCCACCCACCCTAAATCACATACAGTCAAATGCTGTCAACTTTCCATAGTATAATAGGCATCACCCTAACCACGAAAAGAAAAACAGATATCCCTCTTCGCAACCATGCTGCACTTCCAAGGAAATACCAAAACAAATGCGGTGGAACTCAAACTAGTTGTAACTCGGAAACTCACCTCGGGAGTGGTGAAGCACGTTTAGCTGGTGGTGAGGAATGGCCTCACCTTCCTACAGGGCTGACAACAGGGGAATTAAAAGTATAAGAGGATATAAGCTGATATTCATTACATAATAGGAGCATGGTCATTAAGAGTATAAAATACTGACAACATATGTACAGTATATGATTGGTCTATGAAGATCATTAAGTAGAAGGGGGAACAGAAATATTTTGAGGCCAGAAACTGCATACGTCTTCTAGAGACAACTTGTAACACTCTTCATTTCGTATTAAATGCAAAAAAAAAAAAAATCATAGTCTCCTTATCAATTAAAAAACAAACCATACTCTGCATAATCTTTTTGATAAAAAGGCTTACAGACAGAAAAGAAAACACAAAGTAAAAATGCATCCATTGTTGAATTACTTGTTGAATTGTTTCAAGACAGAATAGAAAGCCTAATCGAAGCTAGATAGTCCACTAATTAAAAGAAAACTATTTTACAATTTGGAAGAGGAAAACCAAACTAAAACTGCAAAACGAAGTCACCTCCACAACAATGAAAAGAAAAACGAATTACTGGCGCACAAACTGAAAGCCTTGGTCTCAAATACAAAACCAGACAACACACGTACACCCTCTTACAAGATCAAACTCAAGCTTCACTAATTACTGGCGCTAAGTAAAACATGATCAAGACCTTGAGTCATTCACTAATTGTGAAAAAAATACGCATATCAAGATTAATCCGAGTTCAAAAAATCAAACGTAGAACCTGCTGAATAACGTAGAACGCAAAGACTAATCGGGTCGACCAGAGTAGAAGGCCACCACTTGGCCCCTCTTCAAAGATATCAAATCTTTTGGAAACTCGCTCAGCAGCTGCGAAATTCACACCGATACAACCAAATGAACACAACTCATCAACCGAGCAAACTAAATTCACAGAGAGAGAGAGAGAGAGAGAGAGTTTGAAGTGCAGTACGATTGCGACGTCGTCGTCTCCATCAGCCGCTATCAGGGAAACGACAGCGTCGAAATCGCTTTCTCATTACGGAGTGGCCTGGTTCAAAGCAATACCAAAATTGAAATCTTTTCGGTTTCTGAGCTCCGCTTGGTAGGATTAAAAGGGAGTGGGAGCATAGAAAGGGAGAGAAGCTCAAAACCGAAAGAAAACAGTAGAGGAGAGAAGAGCAAAGAGAGCGTAAACCTTTTTCTTCTACGAGCGTCGGACTTGAGCGGGAGCGAGACTCGGAGCCGGAAGACGAGCGTGACGGCGAGGAAGACACGGATCTCGAATCGGACGAGGACGCCCTCGTCGGGTTTTCGCCATGGCAGGGCGAGGGGAGAGGGGAACAAGACCTCTGCCCTTCCATCAGCGTCGCGTCCGTTGGTTTTTGAAGAAGAAACCCTCTCTTTATCTTTTATCTTTATCGCCCTTCCGTCAGCGTTGCCTCCATTGGATTCGAAGAAGTAGCCTGGTTTTAAAACTTTCCTAGTTTTGATTCCGAAGAAGTCTCCTGATCTTTTAATATTTTCCAACTGATTGTTTTGATTTGAATAGGCTTTATTAATAGCTTCCAAGTTTTGGATGGTGGCATGATGGCCCCGCTTGGCCCCCCCTTACCTATGCCAAGGCGGAGTCGGCTGCACAGCCGGCTGGGCTAATTGAGGCATGTCACCATTTATTTTATTTTATTTTTTTAAAAAAAAAAATTTAACTGAGCGGGCCAGGCAGGCCGGCTATTAGCCCCCTCTAAGTGGCCGAGCAAGGCTCGCCCAATAAGCCTATGGGCTAGGCCCTGGCCATCCTAGGCCAATGTGGGCCTGGGGCCGGGCCCAACAAGCCATTGCCACTTTTATTTTTCTTGCCAAAGTTTTATTTGGCCTACCCTATTGTATTGAGCTGCCCGCCCACACTAAATACTTTTCTTCTTTTTTTTCTTGTTGCTCCACGTATCCCCCTCCTCTCTCTCTCCCCTCCCCTCTCTTTCCCCCCTCCTCTCTCTCTCTCTTTCCTATCCTCTCCTCACCTCTCTCTCTCTCCTCTCCCTCTATTTCCCTCTCATCTCTCTCTCCCACTCCTCTCTTTCCATCTACTCTCTCTCCCCTCTCCTCCCTTTCCCTCTCTCTTCCCTCCCCTCTCCTCTCTCTCTCTCCCCTCCCCTCTCTCCCCTCCCCTCTCTTTCCCTCCCCTCTCTCTCCCTCTCCTCTCTCCCTCTCCTCTCTTTCCCTCCCTCTCTCTCTCTCCCCTCTCCTCTCTCTTCTAATTTTATTTTTTTATGATTTTTTATAATTTTAAAAATAAAAAAATAAAAAAAATAAATACTAATAGCGACATATATTGCTATACATCGCTATTAGTATTTATTTTTTTTATTTTAAAAATTAATAAAAAAATTTAAAAAATAAAATAAAATTCCTCTCACCCTCCCCTCTCCTCTCTCCTCCCTCTCCTCTCTCTTTCCCCCTCCTCCCTCTCTCCCCCTCTCCTCTCTCTCCCTCCCCTCCCCTCTCTTCCCCCCCCCCTCTCTCTATCTCTCTCTCTTTCCTATCTTCTCCTATCCTCTCTCTCTCTCCTCTCTCCCTTTATTTCCCTCTCTCTCCCCCTCTCATCTCTCTCTCCCACTCCTCTCTTTCCCTCTACTCTCTCTCCCCTCTCCTCTCTTTCCCTCTCTCTTTCCCTCCCCTCTCCTCTCTTTCTCTCTCTCTCTCCCCTCCCCTCTCTTTCCCTCACCGCTCTTTCCCTCCCCTCTCTCTCCCTCTCCTCTCTTTCCATCTCTCTCTCTCTCCCTCTCCTCTCTTTCCCTCTCTCTCTCTTTATTAATAGCAACATATAGAAATATACGTCGCTATTAGTATTTACTTTTTTTTATTTTTAAAAATAAAAACATTAATAAAAAAATTTTAAAAAATCAAAATAAAATTCCTCTCTATCTTTCCCCTCTCTCTCCGGTGTCTCTCCGTATCTCCTCTCTCTCCCCCCCTCTCTCTCTCTCACCATCTCTTCGTATCTCCTCTCTCCTCCCTCTCCTCTCTCTTTCCCCCTCCTCTCTCTCTCCCCCTCTCTCTCTCTCTCTCCCCTCCCCTCTCTTTCCCCCCCTCTCTCTCTCTTTGTCTTTCCTATCCTCTCTCTCTCCCCCCCTCTCTCTCCCCCTCTCCTCTCTTTCCCTCTCTCTCTCCCCTCTCCTCTCTTTCCTTCTCTCTCTCTCTCCCCTCTCCTCTCTTTCCCTCTCTCTCTCCCCTCTCCTCTCTTTCCCTCTCTCTCTCTCCCCTCTCCTCTCTTTCCCTCTCTCTCTCCCCTCTCCTCTCTTTCCCTCTCTCTCTCTCCCCCCTCTCCTCTCTTTCCTTCTCTCTCTCTCTCTCCCCTCTCCTCTCTTTCCCTCTCTCTTCCCTATCCTCTCCTCTCTCTCTCTTCCCTATCCTCTCCTCTCTCTCTCTCTTCCCTATCCTCTCTCCCTCTCTCTTCCCTCCCCTCTCTTCTCTCTCTCTCCACCCTTTCTCTCTCCTCTCTCTCGCTCCGCCCTCTCTCTTCACTCCCCTCACTCTCTTCCCTCCCCTCACTCTCTTCCCTCCCCTCTCTCTCTTCCCTCTCCTCTCTCTCCTATCTACCTACACATTATCTCTCCTCTATTTTTAAATTTTTAATATATTTTTTTTATTTTTTAAAATTAATTTTAAAAATAAAAAAAATTAAATAAAAATACTAATCGAGATGTGTAACTATATACGTCGCTATTAGTATTTTATTTTAATTATTTTTTATTTTTAAAAATAAAAAATAATTAAATTTTTAAAAATATTAAAATAAAATTTTAGTAAAAAATAGGTAGTAGCGACGCATATGACTATGTGTCGCTACTACGAAAGGTAATAGTTATGCGTCGCTATTACTATTAGGTAGTAGCGACGTATAGCATATGAGTCGCTATTAGTTCTTATTTTTTAATTTTTTTTAAAAAAACTGAGAATTATTAGCAACGCTCGTTTTTAAATGTCGCTATTGTTGTAACTTATAGCGACGTTTGTAAACATACGTCATTAATAGTGTTGAAATTTATTTAAAAAATATTTAAATATATATCTTTTAAAATATTACGTATTAGCGACGTTTGGAGTTAAGTGTCGTTAATAGACTATTATTAGCGATGGTTAATATTATGCGTCGCTAGTAGTTGTATTTTTTGCGACGGTTTGTTATATGTTGTTATTAGCAATTTGTAGCTACGCATAGTATTGCGATGCATATTTAAGCATCGCTAATACCTAGTTTTGTTGTAGTGTTAGCGACGTATAATTTTATACGTCGCTATTAGTATTTTATTTTAATTATTTTTTTATTTTAAAAAATAAAAAAAATAAATAATTTTTTTTTAAAAATTAAAATAAAATTCATCTCACCCTCCCTCTCTTCCCTCCCCTATCCTCTTTATCTCTCTCTCCCTCTCCTCTCTCTCTCTCCCCTCGATCTCCTCTCTTTTCCTCTCTCTCTTTCAATACGTTGCTAATAATATTGAGTTTATTTTTTTATTTTTAAAATAAAATAATTTATAAAAAAATCTCAAAAAAATAAAAATTATATAATATACCTCTCCCTCTCCTCTACCTCTCTCCTCTCCCTCTCCTCTATCTCTCCCCTCTCCTCTCTTTCCCTCTCCTCTCTCTCTCTCTATCTCTCTATCTCCTCTCTGTCTCTCTCTCTTCTATCCCCTCTCTCTCCTCTCCCTTTCCTCTCTCTTCTATCCCCTCTCCCTTTCCTCTCCCTCTCCTCTCTCTTTTATTTTATTAAATAAAATTAATTAATAAGTTTATTTGTGATGCTTATAATTAACCGTTGTTATTACAAATACTATTTACAATGCTTATTTAAAGAGGATAAAGAGGAGAAAGAGGGGAGAGAGACATTAAATAATTATAAAATTTTTAAGATTTTTTTATGAATTATTTTATTTAAAAAATAAAATAAATACTATTAGCGACGTATGTCATATATGTCACTAATAGTACAGGTATTAGCGACGTATAGTTCTATATGTCGCTAGTAATTTTATTTTTTTATTTTAAATTAATAAGTAATATGAGGACTATTAGCGACACTTGTGCAAACATCGCTAATGGTATTATTATTAGCAACGCTAGTTACAAGCGTCGCTAATACTTAGACTATTAGCAACGCTTGTATTAAGCGTCGCTAATACATGGACTATTAGCGACGCTTGTATTAAGTGTCGCTATTATTTATGATTTTTTTAATTTAAAAATATATATGTTAGCGATGTGTTTGTAAAGCATCGTTAATATCATTAGTATTAGCGACGCTTTATGTTAAGCGTCACTAATACATAACTATTAGCGACGCTTAATAATATGCGTCGCTACTAGTTCATTTTTTTGCGACGCATGCTTATGCTTCGCAAGTATAGGTTTTTAGCGACGCTTATAGTTACGTCGCTAATAAATGCGTCACTAATACCCAGTTTTGTTGTAGTGATGGGAAGTTTCCCACTCGAAGTTTTATCCGGCCAACCCCATAAGCAGCCAACACATAACATATATCATAAAAAAAAGCATACACAACCCTAATTTATGTTTTCCCTGATTTTCCATTGCTTTATAAAAATAGACGGGGTGTACCCTAAGTCATCACCATTGATGACCTTGTATCACCAGAGGTAATAGTCATCGGAGACAAAGCTGGTCATCCGAGTTGATTGTTGTCAAAGATAAAGTTGGCCATTAGAGCTGATTGTCAATAAAGATAGAGATTGAAGAAAGAGTTTTTTCAGCTTTTCACTGAGAATGAGCCTAGCGTAAGTGACACTGGGAGCTCATTATCTACAAGATAGCATCACAATTGTTAGCACATGTTAACATCAATATCAATAATATTAATGCTTACGTAAGACTCATTGTCAGTGAGGAGCATAAAAAACTCTTTCGAGATTAATTAAGACCTCAACTCAATCTAGTTTTGTTCACACACCAACTGATCAAATATATGAGAAGGTGACAGTCGCTTTTGAATTTTCAGCTGTCTCCTTCTTGAAATCAATTGTTTAAATTTTATCCACTATTTTCTTGCTAGATTTGATTTTGGGACTTCATCTTCTTGCCACATATTCACTTTTTCCTTTCTTTACTATGTTAATTGTTTCTCCTTTTTAAGTTCTATTTGCCTATAGCCCTCAAATATCAAAATCTCCAAGCATAAATTGGGTATATTAATCATGTATACTAAATAATCAGTCCCAAATGGAAAATGTGTAAATAATATGGTACATGAGTTTAGGAAATTTGTGAGTTATCTCTGAGGACTAAATAATATTTATTAGGGAACAAAGATTTTTTATATATTTTTTGTGTTTAATTTAAAAGCTTATTGTGCTTTCTAAATTCTATGATGCTTAAAGTACATAATAACCAGAGCAAGTCAAGCGACAAACTTGCAATCATGAATTGAGTAAATAGAATTATTTATGTTGAGCTAGTGAGGGGAAGAATTTGGTTTTAAATCCTAGTAAAAATAGAGTATGAAAGTTTATTGATGAAATCCTAGTATAAATAGGGCACAAAAAGTTTTTTTATTCACATGTGTTATGTGAGTAGCTACGGCTTTCTAAGGGGACTAAAATACAGTTATCAAAGGGAAAAAATTATAATTCATGCTTATGCTTTCAATAGATTGAAAAAGGTGTAATTATTTTTGTCATGCATAAGATAGCCCATACGTGATATATTTGGTCAGTAGATTATACCTACACTAGTACCAAGTCATTTTTAAAACTTCTATATGTTTTGCTTTTGCTAGGAGCACAAGTCTAAAAGCCCATATAAGTCCATGTATTATGCTGATAAATACATGTTTTTATTGGTTTCAGTAAGTACATTTGTCTATTAGAGAGTTTTGTAATTTGTGTCATTTTAATTACTGAGAAATTGTGCAATATGTAATTATTGGTTTAAATTATATTTTTTCTTCTGAGAAAACCACTAGTGAGATAAGGGTTTATAGATAATGAATACAAAAGCATGGGTTGGGACAACTTGTCAAAACTTGGACTATCTTGAATGCCATTTTGGAATTCTATTGGCTCTTGTTGTTCCACTAGACTGGAAACAGTTGCCTACCGATTATGACTTATTTGTGTTAAGCTACCTATGGCTTGTATATAAGGTGGAATGGTCTTTGTATTTTGACATGCACCATTAATCCAAAAGTAACATATGAAACTAATATATGTTGAAGTAGGATACCGAATAAGAAATATCAATTTGTAAACACATGCAACATGAGAAAACTAGTTTTTTACTTGATTCGTAGACGATCATATCAACCATATCAGTAGAACTGAGAATAATAATTTATTTTCATTTTGTCCTTTTTTTGGCTTTTTTACTTTTTTTTATTCTACCTTTTGTGAATCATGGGATTATGGATATAATGCTAATTTTTTATGATATGTAGTCATTCTAAAGATGAAGACAAGACGACAAACGACTTTATACAAGAAATCAAAATTCATTGCCAAAGAAGTTGTAGATATAGCTTTATGGAGTTACCTTATTTGCTGAGGACCATGTCAACCATAGTAGTAGAATTGGGAATTATATGTTATTTTGATATTTGTCCATTTTTTTGGCCTTTTTACATTCATTTACTCTACTTTTTGTTAATTATGGGATTATGGATATAATGCTAATTTTAAATATGTTTTATGATATATAGTCATTCCAAAAATGAAGAGGAGACGATAAACGACTTAATAAAAAATTGCAAATTCATTGCCAAAGAAGTTGTAGAGACAATTACAAAGAGCTTGACCAAAGAGGAGAAATAAATGGACAAGAAGTTAGGGAAGAAGCCCACCAATATCTAGGAGGACCAATTGATTCAAGTATTTTAAAAAGCTTTAAAACACATATTGCCCATGAGATGTTGGCAAATAAGGTAATTTTTTGTTAACTAATGTCATTTGACAATATGAAAAATCATTATGCAACAATCTATATAAATATCCTTATTTTTTTATGGACATAATAGGTTGATGCCTTCAACATACTCATATGCTAAGAGAGTGAAATTTAAAAGGCCAACAAACATAACCTTTGGTAAACTGGATTACTTTCCCTCGCAAAGGTGTTGTACAATACTTGTAATAAAGTATGGATTTCTGCCTTTGTTGAGATATTGGCAAATAAGGTAATTTTTTGTTAACTAATGTCATTTGACAATATGAAAAATCATTATGCAACAATCTATATAAATATCCTTATTTTTTTATGGACATAATAGGTTGATGCCTTCAACATACTCATATGCTAAGAGAGTGAAATTTAAATGGCCAACAAACATAACCTTTGGTAAACTGGATTACTTTCCCTCGCAAAGGTGTTGTACAATACTTGTAATAAAGTATGGATTTCTGCCTTTGTTGAGAGATGACATCTTCAAATGAACACATTTTGTTTGGACTTGACGATCACTTCAGATAATGTGCATCAATTGATTAGCATCTTTGTGGTGGGAAGAGCAGTGACGACCCTTGAATTTAAGGATGAGGAATTGGCTAATTTGTGATATAACAATACATTAAGGGTCAACTCAGTTGAAATTAGAGCTAAACTAGCTAAATATAAATGAAAATATCTAAATTTGTGTTTGCCACACACTAAGTTTAGTGAATTACCCTAGAATGCATCTGCCATGGATTTAGAATGTGTCGCTACAGCAAACTTGTTATGCTTGCTAGGTTGTACTATTTTTAGTGATAAATCTAGAAGCATGGTACTAGCAAAGTATCTAAATTTGCTTGTGGAACTTGATGACGTCTCAAAGTATGCTTGGGGAGCAGCCACATTAGCATATTTATACTGCTAGTTGAGAATTGCTACAATATCAAAAGTGCATCAAATTACTGCATATTAGATACTAACATATGTAGTCTACTCTTGTAGGCATGGTCGTATGAACACTTTCAAATTGATAAACCATCTATTGACCCCAAGTTTGAAGCATTGGAAGAGTGTGGATTGCATTGGATGCAACTAATGTGGTAACCCACACATCCAAAATGCAAATTCGAATATTTTAGAGTGGCATTGGATGATTTGAAGGCCCATAGGTAAACTTTTGTCGTAGGCATTTATCCACAGTAATATATTTAGAATTGCTTTCTCAAACTTATTTGTGTATTATAAGTGATATAGGATCCTTATTGTGAAGAAAGAAAAATGCATGTACTACCTCAATATGCAATGTACTCTGAGGTATTATTTTGTTTTCATTTTAATGAATCTTACAATCCTAAGCAAGTAATTAAACCAAACTATCCCACCTCAACCAACAACAGATTTAAGTAGGGGTGTCAATGCAAAAAGTTGCATTATGTATTATGATGGAGAGCCAAGAACATGAAATTGCAGTGAAATGAATAAGTTGTCTTTGGAACAATTTGAATGTGTCAAAAAGCCTTGGGATTAGGCACCAAGTTATGTAAAGTGGTACCATGCTATTATAAAATTGTTCAAAACCCTGCAAAGTGCACATATAGATCAGATTACCATTACATTATATCAACTCAAGAAGAATTGGTACTTCTTTATTACAAGTGTATGCTTAATATAAATAAATAAGTATAGTCACTAACATCCTTATTTATCTTATATAATATGTTCGCATAAATGATGTCATCACCCTGTTAGAGAAGCCATTGGCTCTTGCTTATGAGAGTTTAGGGGTGAAATCCCTTGAAAAGAATCAGTGGGTTGGATAGGACATACTTCTTGATGGCCATGTTATTGCAATTAACAATGTGGATGGATTTGGAAAAATAAAAGTGATTGTGAATGCAACAAAGAAGGTGAAAGCAACTGTGAATAAGAATGGGATGGAAAATGTGTCCGTGAATGCGGGAATGATAAAAATAAATGTGAATATGATAAGGAAAGGGAAAGCAAAGGAAGGAAAAAAAATAAGAGAGAGAATTTACTTATGTGACTATGTGATATTCTTGCACTGAAAAATTAGGATATTGAAGGAATTATTAGGGTGAATATAAAGACTTTCTTATTTTTATTTATGTGACTATGTGATATTCTTGTAGTGGAAAAAAAAAGATATTCAAGGAATTATTGGGGTGAATATAAATACTTTCTTATTTTTATGGAGTTATGGAGCTATGGGTTTCTATAGAATGATCAAAATGCAATATAATGTCACATGGAAAAAAAGATGATTATGCAAATACAAATCAATTTAAGAGATCAGTGCATATTAAAATCGGGCAAAAAAATTAAAATAGGAATAGTACCAAAGACATAAGATGAGATTCACAAATGGAAACGGAAATATTCATATCGGCTTGATTCTTTTGTAACAAAGCACATAGATGAGAGAAGCTTTTTTTTTCAGATAGGGGTCACCGCCATGTCCATTTGACGACAGAACTCCGGGAGGTGGGCGCCTTGGACGCACCAGGTCATGAGACGGAGGCCCTTCTTAGGCGCCGGCGGGGATCCGACAATACATGTCAGCATGGCACTGGAATACGGTATGGGCACCAGATGCATCGGCGGCCCCCACCCATAGTCGGTGCTCCCGAATCCCAGCCTCCCCCACTCTGATACGAACAGTATCCTGTAGTTGATCTCCAGTGCAAATGGGTCCCTCTCCTCCTCCCCCACCAACCACTTTCCGAACTGGGTCGGCAGCCTCGCCTAGGCTTCCTGGATCATCTTCACCACCTCCGCGTGGGAACCACATGCCACGGCTGCACTCTGAGCTGCCACTGTCACGGGAAAGAAGCAGTTACCACAGTATCCCTGTGGCATCGGTGGCCGCGCGGCATTGCGGGCGTTGGCGAAGAAGACAAACGTCACCCTTGCCTGGCTGTCCAGATCGATGGCTTAGGTCCTACTCTACCAGAGGCTGGCCTCGAAAGTTGAGTAGGTTTGGCCTGTGAGGTCAACAAAACCCTTCAGCTGGGCCACCTTCTCGGGGCTCTTGTCCACCGCCGCCTCCTCAAGGCGGTATGTTGGTGTCTGTAGAAATGTGAGGAAATCCAAAGTTTAGTTTGAATTGGAAATTTAAAGTTTGGTTTGAGTTTGAACTATAATAAGTGAATTATGGGCCCGAAAAAATTATATATATAAAGTAAATAAAGTGTTACATATATTGAAGATGTTTTCAGTATTAAATATTAATAAATATATTTCAACAAGTATTATGGCTACACTTTAAATATCTGACTATAGTTATTGGAAAAGATGAAAACTATAACAAATGAGTTTGAGTTACAAATGCTAAAAAAATGCGGCATTATCATTTTTTTCTCTTTATGTGCATATAAACACAAAAAAATACAAAAAAAAAGGCAACATTATCATCTATTTCTTTGTATCTTTTTTTATATGCTTATAAATCAATCATAAAAGAATTATTCTTTAGCCTTAGTATGCCTCTAAAAAATTCTCATTAAATGTAAAAAGAGAAACATTCTGTACATTGAGGTTGGTCCTTGTGTCATGCTTCAACTTTTGAAAGAATATTCTAATTATTCTTTTATAAACTAAGGTTGGTGCCACTAGTGTCATACTTCTTTTAGAAGAGTTTTGGGTATATTAGTATGATATTAGGATGGCTCTCTATCATATATTAATAGCTCCATTTGTTTTTTTCAGTTGAACTAATTTTAATTCATCTTGAAAAACCAAATGGAGCTATTAATTTGGAGCATAACAAGTACATTAGTGTTTGTGTCTCCAATATTTTTATTTTTAAAAAAATTATATGTAGAAATTATGCATCCATTATAATTTAAAAAGGATATATATCATAGAAAAATTTCTTGAATTTAGGCTCACGCATGTGAGAGTGAGCCAAGGCATCATGGGCCATTAGATCAAGATCTAAGGGTGCAAGAGGATATAAATCAATCTGCCTCCTGAGTTATGTATGTTATTAGATCAAAATCATAGGGTGTACGATGTCAGGGCTTACACGAACATGAGTGAGCCTCGACTCATATAAATAGGTCTCATATATCATATATGATACATGATATTGGTACATATATGTAATTATGTCTTTTTATATACTCCCTCCATCCTAGATTAATAACTCCATTTAATTTTTCAAAATGAATTAATCAAATAGAGCTATTAATCTAGGAAGGAAGGAGTTGTCATAAATATATATATTTAAAGGGAAAAGTTAATATGAGCCCGGGCACACGCTCACATGTGTGATCCCTGGCTCATACTAACGAGACTCATATTTAAATCAATAATTATGTTTACATATATAAAATATACATATATATATTATTTGTTTTATTATAACACCCCATTTTTCGATTATATCTAACTGAGGGGTTAGGGGCAATTAGATAATTTTTGGATAAGTTTTAAAGGGTTCTAGAGGTTGAAATCTCTACATATGGGTAGAGTTCAAAGTAACGAGCGTAGTGAACCAAAGAACACATGAAACAAAGGTTGAGAGCAAAAGTTACGAACTCGGAAAACATATTTTATACGTGGAATCTACTTAAAAAAAGCTGGATAATCTACCTTGAGTGGTCCACTATCATAGGGCTCGTTGATATGAACTCAATGGTACCAAGAATGCATGAATCCGAATCCGAATTCGAATCCGAAGTAGAAAGATACAGATGTTTAAATATAATAATAAAAAAATAAAATTAAAATGGAGAAAAGTTGCATGTGCGACGGAGACGCGTGATGCAGTCCCATGCATTGTGGTGCTCATGTAATGTGTGGGTACACGCGATGCGCATGGAGGCGTTCGGCGAGTGTCACTGCTATTTCAGCACGGCTAAGGCCTATAAATAGGCATTTTGGGTCTTTTTGAACCTCGAACTCAGTTTTCTCTGTGTTCTAGTCAATCTAAATATGATTTAGTCCGTTTAAAAAGCATTCTTAACTAAATGAGTGTGTTCTATGTAATGGAGGGGTTCATTCTTTGATTTGGTGACCATATAAGGGGAAACGTCCTGAAACAAAAGTAGGCTCTACCCGTCGCCCTGGAGAACAAAAGAAAGAGAAGTGGTCCAAAGCAAGAGGGGGTTTTGTCCTTTGTTTTTTAGCCAACGAGAGAAGTGGCCCAAAGTAGGGGAGACTTTATACTCCCCCGAAGGGCGACACAGTAAGGGAAACATCTACGTGTTAAGGGGATGTTCGGTCTGCAGCTTACGAGTGCTGAAAGAAGAAAGAGTCTCCAAGTAAGGGGAGATTCTATTTGTTACCTACGAGCACAGAAAGTGAGAAACATCTCTAGGTAAGGGGTATTCTGTTCGTCGCCTACTAGCACAAAAAGTGAGAAGCATATCCAAGTAAGGGGAGGTTTTGTCTGACAACCTTCAAGCATGCAAAGTGTGTTGAACGCTAAAAAGGGGAGTGTGTGTTTGTAGCTTTTAGGCACAATGAAAGAAACTTTCCAGAGCAAGATGAGGCTCTGTCTATTGTCTCTGAACCGGAAGGAGAGGATGCCATGATGGAAGGAGCAACTTCGAATGCCACTACTTCCGAGGTACTTCAAGGAAGTAAGCATTTTTGACCTTCTGATTTAATATATATATGTTATATTAGCACGTGTGCATCTTAAGTTGTTAGCTTAAGATGTTAAATAACATATATGCTATGTTCTAATCCGACTTGTTACAATCTATTTTACTTTGATTTTATCTACTTTGAAATACTCTATTTGATATGATATGATCCGATGTGTTCTAAAATACTTTGATCTAATATGATCTGATATGGTCGGATGAAATTTGATATGATATGATGGGATTTGATGTGATCTAATCTACTCTGTTGTGTTATGCTCCGCTCTATGATAGAGCGAGATGTGTAATTTTGTTGATTTGTTAGCTTCCGTTTAACTCCGATGATTTATGAGATTTCTGTCTAACTTCGATAATTTAAGAGATTTTCATCTCACTCCGATGATTTATGAGATTTCTGTCTAACTTAGATAATTTATGAGATTTTCATCTCACTCTGACGATTTATAAGATTTCAGTCTAACTCTAAACAATGTACTTGAATATAAGGATATACATATTTTAACGTATATGATTTTGTGATATCTGATGTATGTAATAGCCGTTAGGCAGAATTACGTTCAGATCTGTTCGTATTGGAATAACGTTATAGATGATATCCAATACATACGTAGGCAACCAGCAGTACTACAACATTGGTTTGATCCAAATTAATTATAAATATATATTTTATTCTAGTTAACACACGGCGAAGCTTTGAAGCTCCATAGTGCTTAGATGAACATTACACCTCTCACACACAGATGATGTTCCCTTATTTAATGAAGAAAATTTTTTATTTAAAATTTCTAGACCCTTGCTCGAGTCAGGGTGTTATATTTATATATAATTTCAAATTTATATTCAGGTTCGAGTTCGAGCCGAGTAGATTTGAGTTTGAGTTATATTCAAGTAGAGCCTTATCCAGCAAGGGTATGCTCGAACTAGGCTTGAGCCTATTTAAGCTCCAATTGAGTTTTAACTGAGCCTGTTTGAGTCGAGCTGAGCCGAACTAGGCCTGCTTGACGAGTTGGCACAGCTCGGCTCATGAATAGCCCTATCCCCTGTTTCTCACCTTCCTCTCCCCCTCCCCTTTCACTATCCCACTAGTGCCAAGGGAGGAGAAAGCAGTGCATGATTCAGCTCTGCCACCAAATTCTGGTGAAGTCCCTCTCCCCCCGGCTATCCCCACTCCCCCTCTCCCCTCTCCCCTATTCCCCCTTCTCCTCTTCCCCTCCCCCATTTCCCCTCTCCCCATCCACTGCCCCATCGGTGCCGGATCCGGCTCCACAGCCAGATTCCGGCATGGTCCCCCCTTCCACCACCCCCTCCCTCTTCTACACCTCCTCCCACCTTCCTCCATTAGGAGGAGGAGAAGGTCCAGCTAGAACCGCTTCCCTCCCCCCTCCTTTGCAGCTGCTAGAGGAGGGATGCAAGACTTTGGCGGCCCTCTTCTTTTGTTTTTAAAATTTTTCAAGGTTATTGCAACATTTTTAAAGCGTTGCTAATAAGTGATTTTATTTTTTTTAATTTTCTCTATTAGTGACACTTTTAAAAGTGATGTTATTAAGGTTTTTTATTATTTATTTCCTTACTAGTAATGCTTTTTAACGCGTTGCTAATAAGAATATTTATTAATTTTTGGTACATATAACACATAGTTCAGAGTGAGTTTGTTGCCCGAAGTCATTTTCAAGATTACCTTTCCACTACCTTCAATGTTAGAGCTTAAAGAATTACACATAAATAGCCGCTCTCCATTTTCGACTGATTAATAAGTGGAGAATATTTTCTTGTTTAAGCATATATACAGAGTGACCCCGATTTCCACCCACCAATCACTTGTAGTATTGAGTATCAATTCAAAGATTACTTTTGAAAAGCTTATCTTAGAAACATCATTAGAGAGATTCTCCACTTACATAGGCTTGTGCATTTTTCTTGAAATTTTATCATTTCTTCCTTTTGCAACAATCCTTAGCCTTGTGGCCTTATTTGCCCCATATAGTACTTGCCTTTGAATTTGGCCTTTGTAGAGTCACTATATAACTGATTAGGATGCTTCCTCTTTGTTGTTGTTGTTGTTGTTGGCTTTCTGCCCTTGTTCGACCACATTGGCCTTTACTTCCATAGAATTGTTGTCACTGTTCTCCTTTCAAAAGCCTGGTAGCCTTCGTCAATCTTCAACTCTAGTATCAAGTCCTCCATGTTCATCTCCTTACTTTATACTTGAAGTAGTTCTTAAAATCCTCATAAGATTGCGGTAATTTTTCAATCATGATAGCCACTTGGAAAGATTCACTCAAAGTCATACCGTGTACATGAATATTATGTAGGATTACTTGGAGTTCTTGGTCTTGACTTGTGGCACTCTTGGAATATGCCATTTTGAAGTCTAGGAATTTGCCTATGACGAATTTCTTTGTGTCTACATCTTCTATCTTGTACTTCTTGTCTAGGGATTCCTAAAGTATTTTCGTACTCTTTATTGGACTAGACACATTGTACATTGTCTTGTCCGACCCATTGAGAATGCCATTCATGCATAGGAAATTTGCATGTTTCCATGCATCCTCTCTAGGGATAACCTTCTTATCACCCACTTTTTCTTTGGTGAGTAGGAGAATATCTTCATGAAGGAATCGTGCCAAATTTAGAGCAGTGAGATAAAACAACATCTTCTATTTCCATAGATTGAAATCTACACTGCTAAATTTCTTTGGCTTTCACATGGTTGAATGTAACTAGTAACTAGTGTCACAAATTGGTAATCTTAGGAGTCATTTCTATTTAAAAATGGAAGATTGTCTCAAATATAGGTTTGTGAAAATTAAAGCTAGACTAGTAATCTTAAGATTGTTGAAAACTACGTACTCTATTTGTATTTATGAAATCCGAACTTACAGTATGGTGAGATTGATCAAGGCCAAAGCTTGACTATGTGTCCTTAAGATAGAATTTCATCCTCCTGCTTGGGATCCACTTGATGATTTGTCTACTAGGATGCAATGATTTCATATGCATACACTAAAAGTACGATAAACCATGCACCTAGTAAACCAGAACTGTGCTTATACTGTCCTTTTCATATGTAGACTTTGCAGGCAAAATACTTAGAAAACCCTACAGAAACAGAGTACTAGATAAAATTTGTAAACAATTTACTAAGGAGTATACTAGATGACACTCATACAATATAAGAATGAATATTATTAATTAGTTAACTACAAACAATTAATTCCCAAAAATAAGGGCTTCATTTACCTAAACCCAACCCAACCGACTTGGCCACTGCGCATTTGAACCTAACAGAAATAGCTGACGATGTGCACACACATGTAAGTTTGCAGTTATAGGTACATGGCCAACATGTCTCTTCCCCACAAAAATAAGTTGGCCTAAAGGCCTATCTTGAATGACCAAACTTGACTCTTATATACTCATGCAATTTCATCCTCATTTTGGATGTGAGACTATTTACCTTTTCTTTCTCTATAACTTGACTCTTCCCATTCATTTCCACAATGAGCTTGGGTTCAATCCCTCAACCTACCCATAAGCATTTTGCATGGTTGATGTAGACGAGTTAACATTGAAGTTTATAGAGCATTAGGATTGCATAACAAAAAATAAGAAATTTCTCTCAGGTGATCGATCGGGCGAACGATCGATCGATCTCTTAAAGCGATCGATCGGAATGTGAAAATGTTTAGTGTAAAATGAAACCGAGAGTTGGCGATCGATCGATCCATCTTTGATACCGTTTTCAACTTCATTTTGGATTAGAATTTGATTCCAAATTAGTTTCTTTTTAATATATTGTTTTCCTAGGAGTCTTTATTAAGTATACCTTTGATTATTTAGGGATTTTTCATTAGTTTTCTTTAATTTTGATTGGTTGGTTATAGAGTAGTTAGAAATTAGATTTTTTATTTACCTTTCTGCCACTAGGAGTTGCATAAATACTTGGCTCTTCCATGAAGGCCATAAGTTCTTTAATTTTCTGATATTATGAAGAAGTGATTTCTTTCTCCTATGCTTTTTCCTCTGATTTTTGTGAATTTACTATTAAAATTTTTGAGAAATGAAGGTTGTGTTTGCCTATAACTAGATTCATCGAACAAAATTCATTTCATTAATCCAACCCTACATTAATGGTGGGCTCATTCTTATGAAAATAAATCTATATTGGGCTCCCATCCACCACATTGTAATAGTGCATCCATGAGGACGCCATGTCCAACAACCCTGAATTCACAGAACAACAAATGTTTCCGAATTGGTTCTAGCAAAGTTGGCTATTTTTAACCAAAGTTTAATCTTATTCTTGAACTTGGTCACTCTTTGATGCAATCATTCAGGATTGTTGAACTTTACACTCTTCTCTTTGTTCTATCACTTGGTTATAACAAAATGCTCGACCTCAAATGTGACTTTGGGCTCATTAAGCTGAGTTTGAGCTAGACCTAGCTTGAACAATGGAAAATTTGATTTTCTAACACCTTTACAAATGATTTTCCTCTTAAATTGGTACATATAAGCTTGAAAAAGTTTTTATATAAATTGATGTCCTAATTAAAAATCATAAAAAAATTGATGAAAAAAATATATTCACTTCTCAATGTCCATGAATATTTTTGGAGGCTGATAGCACTTTGTCAGTTTTTATGATTTTGTCAAATTTGGTTATATTATACTCTCTCTATCCCAAATTAATAGCACCATTTGATATAAAAATTTGTTTCATTTTATAATTTTATTTTGTTTAATTCAAGTAATTGAGTACTTAAAAAAGAGTAGCTTAAACTTATTTTCCCTTTTCATAGATATAGATTTGACCATTCAATAAAATTTACTATTTTTTTAAATATAGATATTAATATTTGATAGAGGGAGTATTTATATATGTACAATTAAAATAAATGATGAAAAAAATTTAATTAGATATATTGTAATTGATGAAAATCTTTTTTATCATCTTGCATGGGCGCAACCTAATTTACGAAATATCTATTTCAAGAGTGACCACTGATCATTTTGGAGGCTAGGAGCACTTCTCAAAGTCCAGGAATCAGCAGTTCAACGCCCAACCTCCTAAAAAAATTGAGCGCTTCTGTCCCCAATGAAATGAGGAAAAATCTTATCTGAAGAGAAGACTCCGCTCCCCAGCAGTACAATGTCAGTAGATACTGGTGACCACGGTTCTGCTGGGTACATAAGTTGATCGGTGACTTCCTAAATGATCAGTGGTCACGACTCACACTTGATCACCATTAAGCTGGTCATATTATTACTACAGTCACTCCCTGGTGGTTCTACTGGACTTAACTACAAGACGAACAGTACGATGAACAATCGATCAGCAGGCCACACAACTGCCACCCGGCCGGAATGACCTACGTCTATCAGCTAGCTTGTACTTGTTTGACATGTCACCAGAAGGCTCCGGAAGTTGTCGACTACAATGCAGTGAAAAGCTTCTGCACAGAGCAAAGCCTTTGGTGAGGGTGCCATTATTGAGCCTGAAAACAAAAACAGTGGTAAGTGGACAAAGGTTTTGCCGTCAGTGCGCCTTGACCAACTAGCAGACGACGCACAGTGCGATTGATGGTAGGAACTCAGCTCGAATCTTCCCGTGTTTCCTCCTCTTTTCCGTCACGTCGAACCCAGTCCATAGAACAAATACATAGGCACCACCACATGAGATCACATTTTAAATGCAGACTGCACATTTCTTTCGTTCATGGTTTGCTCAGTCATTGATGGCAAAAAAATGTTCATATTGTTCATCCACCTCCACACAGAATTCTCTCTAATTTAAAATTTGGATAATAATATTTTTACATCAGTCTTTGTCTAATAAAATTTTACACTAGGTTTAGGTCGGACAGTGAAGAGTGGGTCCTCCTAATGCCACCCACATGACGTGTGACTCATTTTTTGGCCCATGAATCTTAATCAAATTTGTTGTAATTTTATTGGACAGAAAATATTATAAAATTATCAATATCTTTGCATACGTACCAATAATCACTTAACAGTAGTAAACCAATTCTCAAGTTTTCAGTACCGCTATCAGCCAAAATTTTTCCAGGTTTGCAGACTGTAACATTTCTTTCTTTGAAGGTTTGCTCAGTTGGTCGTTGATGGAAAAAAAATGATCATATTGTTCATTCAACTCCACAGCATTGGCTCTAATTTTAAATTTGGACAATAATTTTTTTACATCACTTTTTGTTTAATAAAATTTTACACTAGGTTTTGATGGGACAATACTGAAAAGTGGGTGTATTGTCACTGTGACCCACTTTTTTTTTGTCCATTGATCAAATTTGATATGAATTTGTTGGACAGAAAAAATATAAAGTTATCAATATCTTACTACTCGTACCAATAATCAATTATTAGTAGTAAACCATATCTTAAGTTTCCTGTACCGCTATAAGCCAAAACTTTTCCAAGTCATGTAAGAGAATAGAAATTGAACTGGAAGCGAAACTCACACAACCATAAGAAGGCTCCCTACGTATGCGAAAGAAAATGTTTTCACACAAGAAAAAAATATTTAAATAATATTTTAAAAAAATAATTAAAATTATGTATTTTGAAAAATAATTTTTAAAGTGATATTACTTTTGGCTATGTAGGTATCAGTCACCTGCATGGTTTTTTTTTAATCTTCTTTTGGATTTCATCATTTCAAATGACAAAATACCCACACTTATCCTAAAAGAAAAGTGGATCTTAAAGCATATTTCATCTTTTGTAATGACAAAAGTGGATCTTAAAGCGTATTTCAACTTTTGTAATGACAAAATTCTAGTTAGAGTAAATTTGCCCTTTGTAAGGACGAAATCACACCATAAATTTTTTTTTTACTTTAGGCTCCGTTCACTCCTGTCATTGACCATCCCGACAGAATGCTTACATTGAACTCTTTCACTGTCACTGCCTAACAAAAATGTTTCATCTACGGAAGCTAATAAAAGCCTCCACAAATTGCTCAAGGAGCCACCTTGGGTTCCCTCTCTTATCATCACCATGGCCCGATTCGCCTACTGTTCGCACCATTTGCCAAATAGACAGTATAGGGGTATAGTTCCAAGAACACATCTGATCAGGAAGGACTCAGTATGGCGTTTATTTTATCCTTCAAGCTAGGTGGGATGTGGTTTCTAACTAAAAACTTTTTAATTAGGAATTATGACATGAAATCAGTAGACAAAGATGCATAACATCATCTGACCAATTTTAGTAGTAGAACCAGTTGCATTTACAAAAGGGTAATCTTATACACCTATGAATAGAAAGTAAATGACACACATCCGGATATGCTATAAATTCTTAGTATGTACAGATGCAGCACAATCAGTGGCTGTGAAACAAGGAAGACACTGAACGATCCATACTAATATTGGCCTTTTGTTAAGAATTTTTGACCTCAAATGCCATCATAGTAACCTCCAAAGGTAATGCTGGCCCTTGTCAGTGAGTGCCTGGTTCAGTCTGGTGGCCTGGTGAACCACTTGCTTGATCCTCTGCACCAATTTCAACAGTAAACATAGCTGACGGAATCAGTTATAAGAGCAATCTGCACTCTAATTTCTGAATTATGAGTTTGATTCAAGTAATGAATAACTTTTTACAATCACTAATTGATGATGATAAATATGAAAGAACCTTGCCATCTGCGAAGATCTGAAACCGGAGCTTTTGATTCTGATGCTGCTGCTGCTTGTCTCTCTGCCGGCTGCTGATGATGAATATGCATACGATGGCCGCAGCCACTTCCAGTGAGCAGAGGGCTACGATCCCTGTGATCTTCCACTTCCGGATGGTCAACCCACCATCACCTTATTTCATCTGGACCATTCAACTTATGTGCGGATACATTCAGTTGGTAATTTCGTCTTTTAGAGTATCAACTTAAACCTGATTTCGTTATTTGGAATGATGAAATCTAGGTTTTGTCCTTCGTATGACTAAATCAACTTAAATATAATTTCTTCCTTACAAAGGATAAAATTAGAATTTTTTTTTTTTAAAATAGCCACACAGGTACCAGCGTGACAAAAATAATACTACTTTAGAAAATATTTTCATACTTGCACGATTTTGGTAAATAATTTTTTTAAAATATTATTTAAATAACTTTCCCTTTTCACAACCAATTAGCATGATAACAATAGATGACCAATAGACACATGGAAGGGGAAATCTTGGTAATTGTTGGATTTAGTTCTTAAGTTTCCCTCTTACCACTTTCTTAGTAATGTGGCAGCCTCCCATTATTGGTCATTAAGCCTTGCTTATAAAAGGTGGTAATGGTAAACAAGTCCTAGATAAGAAAAAATTACAAAAATAGACATAATAATAAGCCTAAATACAAAAATAGACATAATAATAAGCCTAAATACAAAAATAGACTTGCAAATGTGCGAGAGAGCACTAAAAAGGCAGTTTTACCCTTAAAGATTTTCCAACTAAAAGTAGTCAACTGCCAATTGTAATTCTTGTCGCGTAGTCTATTACTCGATAGTAATTTCTATCATATAGTCAACTACACGTATCGTATTATTTAACCATGATAATATGATAGGTACTTATACTACAAGAAAAAAGGTAATTAGCGACACTTAAAAAAGTCACTAAACGTGTCAAAAAAAGTCCCATTGCTACTGATTATTTTTTGACTCATAAGAAAAAATGTCATTAATAGTAGTAGTATTAGCAACGCTTTTAAAGTGTCACTAATAATATATTATTAGCGCCACTTGTGAAAATATCGTTAATATAAAAAATATTTTTTAAACAATAAAAAACCTTATTAGTGATTTTTTTTGTGCGTCGCTATAAGAAAGAATTTTAAATTAATAAACCCTTATTAGCGACACTTTTATAATTAAAAGCATCTATAATGAAAAAAAATTTTAAAAATAAAATTATTTATTAGAGACACTTTAAAAAAAATCGCTAATAGAAAAAAATTTAAAATTAAAATAAAATTACTTATTAGTGACACTTTAAAAAGCATAGTTAATAGCCTAAAATTTTTTTTAAAAAGTGAAAGAGGAGCACTGGACTCTGGCGCCCCTCCTCTGATGGCTACAAGGGGAGGAGGGGGCTGCTTTGGACTTTGGTGGCAGAGTCTGATCTAGCGTTGGCGGGGCAGTGGAAAGGGGGGGTGGAACATGGGAGAGAAGGGGGAAGCAGGGGAGCCAGGGGAGGAAGAGAGGGGTTGTGAAAGAATCCAGCAGCAGAGCCAAATCCGACACCGCTTTCTCCTCCTTGGCACCAATGGGGCAGTGATAGGGGAGAGGAGGGGAAAGGGGGAAAACAAGGGAGAAGGAGGGGGGCAGTTCAAGAATCTGGTGGCGGAGCTAGATAAGGAGCCACTTTCTCCTCCCCTAATGCCAGAAGGCAGGGGAAGGGGGCAGAAGGGAAGGGGCAGGGGAAACATGGGAGAGAGGGAGGGAATGAGGAAGGGGGCAGGCCATGGGGGGGGGAAGGTAGGAAGGGTGGGGCAACACCGAAATTTTACTGCAGAGGCTAGAATCCAACACCGCTTTCTCGCCCCCGGCACCGGGAGGGCAGTGGAAGGGGGGCGGGAGAGGAAAGGGGGAAGAAAACAAAGGAAACAGGGGGGAGTGGGGAAGGGGTAGTGGCGAGGAGGAGGGAGGAACAGGGGGTAGCACTGGAATCTGGTGGTGGAGCAAGATCTGGCGCCGCTTTCTCCTCCCCCAGTGCCGGGAAGAAGGGATGGGGGTAGTAGAATGACGGTGAGGGGGGAGCTTGGGAGAGGGGGAAGGGGTGCTGGCTGTGGAGCCGGATCCAGTGCCGAGCAGTGGGGGGTGTAGCCGAGAAAGGTGTCAGGGGAGAGGCGGAGAAGGGGAACATGCCAGAGAGAGGCCAGATAAGGGGTGACAACATAGGCCGAATAGGGGCTAATGACGGCAGCCGGATGGGGGAGGAGGGAATGTGAGGGGCCAGTTAAATAAGCACGGGCAAAATTTTGCCTTCAAGCGAAAATTTTGACTGCATGCGTGAAATTTCACGGGCAAGTGAAATTAAGCCCGCATTTACATTACTGACGCTTTGTCAAAAGCATTACTAATGGTCTACCATTTGCGATGCTTTTGACAAATCATCACTAATATTATTTCTATTAATGACGCTTGATTTGAAGTGAGACGTTTGATTTAAAGTGGTTACTATTTGCGATGCTTCTAGTGAAGTATCTCTAATAGTACACATATTTGTCAACACTTTCTTTTCCTATGTTATCTCTTCACTTTCATCCTCTCCCTTCTCTCTCTCTCCCTCCCTCCCTCCCTCCCTCTCTCTTTTCTCCTCTATCCATTCTCTCTACCTCTCCCTCTTATCTCTCTCTCTTCTCTCTAGCTTCTCTCTTTCCCTCTCTCTCTCTTTTCTCTCTCTCCCTGCACACTCTCTCTCCTCTTTCTCTTTCTATCCATTCTCTTATCTCTCCCTCTTCGCTCTCCAATCTCTCATGTCTCTCTCTTCACTCTCTCTCTACTCCTCTCATTCTCTCTCCTCTCTTCTCTCTCGCTCTATCTCTATCTTATCTCTCTCCTGTCTCTCTTCTCACTCTCTCATCTTTCTCTCTTCACTCTCTTTTCTCTCATGCGTGTTAGTGTGAGCCTAACTTTGAGGAGGAGAGAGTGGAGAATTTAATTTTTTAAGATTTTTATTATATATTATATTTTAAAAATAATAATAATAAATAAAATATATTAGTGATGCATAGAAATATGTGTCAATAATACACTAGGAATTAGTAAGGCATATTCCTATGCATCGGCAATACCTTTTATTTTATTTTATTTTATTATTTTTCAAATATAATATAAAATAAAAATATATAAAATTAAAATTAAATTCTCATGTCTCTACCCTTTTCCCTCATCTCTCTCCTCTCTCTCCCTCTCCCTTTCTCTCCTTTCTTTCTCTCATACGTGTCAATGTGAGCCCCGACTCTAAGGAGGGGAAGGGAGAGAGTAAGGGAATTTAATTTTAAGTTGTTGAGATTTTTTATAATAATTTATATTTTAAAAATAATAAAATAAAATGTATCAGCAATGCAAAGAAATATGTCTCTTATACATTAAGTATTAGTGACACATATAAGTTTTCGTTGCTAGTACCATAAGTATTAGCGAAACATAGGAAAATGCATTGTTAATATTTTTTATTTTTAAAATATAAAATATAATAAAAAATCCAAAAAAATCTAAATTCAATTCCTCCCCTCTCTCCCCTTTTCCTCTCTTTCTCTCTCTCCCTCCCTCCTCTCTCCTTTTCCTCTCTCTTTTCTTTCTCTGTGTCCCTCTCCCTCCCTCTTCTGTTACTCTTCTCCTGTCTCATCTCTCTCTTTCTTCCTCTATGTCTCTCTCTATATGTCTACACCCTGGGTTTTTTAAACCACTTTTCATAAATTTCATGAAATTTTTTTGCAATATAATGGTTGTAATTTGTGAAAATTAACGAAAATTAAAACGTGTGAAAATTTTTATCTTTCTCACATAATCAATTTAAAACTACATAACCTAAAATTTTCTTTCAAATTATCAAAACACATCGACTAATCACCCCGGGCGTGATATCAAACAAACACATGTAAAATCACGAATGCCATGGCCATGGGCTTAAATACACATCTTCTAGGTATAGCTGAGTACAAGTCCGGTAATAGTCCAAATGTAAGTAGTTCATATTGTAATGCCCCAGATTTTTCCTATGATTTCTTATAATTTTCTGCTATTTTTTGATAATTTTTGGCAGACAATTAATGACGTTTTGGAGTATTTGGTTTCGGTATCTATACTCGTAGTCGAGTGTGGGGTTCATCGTAGGCCATGGGCCTAGATGCGCATTTCGGTGCAAAAAATCGTTAAAGAATGGAAGTGCAAAAAGGGATAAGAAAAAAGAAAAAAATAAAGGAAGATCGGGCTTGGCCCGATTGGGAAAATTTTGGAACAGTGCTCACCTCCCCCTCTCTGGTGTTTCTCTGTCCCAGCCGCCTTCGGCCGCTGGTGGGCCGCAGGGCCCCCACCATCGGCTCCACCCCGTCCATGCGACGGTAGGGGGGCCACCGTCCCGGCCCCCACGGCCTCATCGCCTCCTCCCCGGTATGCCCTCTCCCCTCTATGTTTCATTGGTACCACCGCTGCCGTGGGCTGGCGAGGGTCGGCCGGCCGGCCACGGTTTTGCCCTGGGCCGGTGACGGCGGGAGGCCACCCCTCCCGGCCCAGTGGGCCTCTGTTCCGCTGCCCCGCCCTCAGATTTCCCTCTGCTCTATTTCGCCGCCTCACTGTTTTTGGTGAAATGGTGGCCACCGGCGGAGGTAGTGGACCACCCCTCCCTGCCTGATTTCGCCTCTATCCTCCATCTTGCCTCAAATCCAGACGTTTCTGGAGATGGGTATAGTGCACACCCGCCCCTCTGGCTTTTCTCTATCCCAGCTACCGCTAGCCGCCGGTGGTCCGCAAGGCCGCTGCCACCGGCTCCGCCCTAGTCCGGCTACGGCAGAGGGCCATAGCCTCAGCCCCCATGGCCGCCCAGGCCTCCACTCCGCCTCTCCCTCATCTCCCTATTTTTTCCGTGTATGAGTTCACTGGCTTCCACCGTCAGCTGGACGCCGGACACTGGACTTGAGCCACCAGACCTTTGTTCGGCTTCTCTCCGGTCGGCCAACGATGGTGGATGTTTTCACCCAGCCCGGTTTAGCCTTCGTCCCATCCGTTCCGCTAGAAGGAGATCTGTCGCCTGCCGATTGATGTGCTCGTCCACAGAAAACTGAGCCTTTGCTCCTCACTGTGCAATTTGTCCGGCGTGTCGTCGTTGACTTTGGCCGTCACCTCTGGCCGGAGATAGCTCCTCCTGGCTGCTAGGGCCATGATGGAGTCGGCCAGAGCCGGTAGTAAACCCAGCTCCTTTGTGCCCAGGGTTTTCCACCCATTTTGGGCCATTGAGCATTATTGGATGCCGAACACCTCTGGACATTGTAGTTTGGCGGGTCTCAGCCTAGAGATGGCTGGCCACCCTGGTGCGCACCGCCCCTCTTCTTCCGCATGAGGCAGGTTTCCCCTTTGCCGATGATATGTGTTTGATTGCGCCATTCAGAGCGCCACCATTCTACCCTTGCCGGACGCCGATTGGCCTCTAGTCGGCCTGCCTCTACACGGCAACGGAAAAGGCCATCTTCGTTGGTCACCACCCTTGGGCATGGCCCTACCGCCCTTCCGAGTTTTGGGCCGACACCGTCTAGCCCTCTCTCCCCTCCCTTTGGCAGCGTGTGCAAGTAGCCGCGCATGCAGGTTTCGGGTTTAGGTGCCACTTTGGCACCGCCTGACCGTCGGATGGCTCCTCCATCATCTGGAGTTGACATTGGAGTCCTACACCACCTCTCCTCCATCCTTTAATGCTACCCCACGCCCTCCGCCCTTATGTGGGCCCTTGTGAATACGAAATCGATGCCGTTGGGTGCTGTCCACGGCCGATTTCGACGTCTTGTGACCGGTTGTGTATTTTTCAACCGCTAGTCGAATTTTAGTGTGTACGCTTAGACCTTTGGTCGCACTTGCCACTTGTTGGTGTGATTTTTCTCCCGGCCGCCCCTAGTGCGCCGCCGTGGATCGCGGATTTTTCCGCGTTGATTTTGACACCCCATTTGGCTGTGTGTAGTTCAAGTGCTTCTTAAAACCTCGGGACAACAGCTCTCTCAGCTAGGCAATGGTTTTGACTGCCAACTCCGCCACCGTCGTGTGCTCGCCATCAAATGTCATGCTTACGAGGTAGGGGAGCTTTGAACTCGTAATTTCATTATAGCATGCTTTGAATGAATAGCAGCATGCTAGGATATTATAATTCCATATTTTGGATATAAATCATGGCCTAGTTGCATGATGTAAGAGAATGAATTATGCTACATTGAGATGCATATGTCATGTATTTGAATTGTAAGCATGTTTTATGTATGTGTATGATGTATGCGCTAGTGATGGCTAATGAATATGTTAGTGTGCTATGTATGTGTATGATGTACGTGCTAGTGATGGCTAGCAATTTTAAGTAAGTTATGTATGTGGACTGTGTGTGTGGGCAAAGGTATGTGTGATGGACGGTAAGAAGTGGTAAGGGTTTGGTACAAAGTTGGATGTGGATTTGGATGTGTAAGCGCATGACAGAAGACAAAGAAGGTAAGTTTGAGGAGCGAGGATTTGAGTATACGTCAGGAGTTCGGTAAGTAAGAGGACCCAGACTTAGAGCCTTATGAGGGTTTATTAGACAGTAAGAGCGTGCATAATTGTACAAGCATAATGTACAGATTATGAAGTGAAAAGTAAGAATAATAAGTGAGGTACTAAGTAAGAGGGTGATAACGGGGATCTACTGTGAGGAGCTCAGTTTGACGATGTAAGTAAGATATTTTGACCGTAAGGTGGATGTCAGGGGTTGTATGATTATGTAAGTATTTGTGTACGGTGAGTTATGCGTGACTTGGACGGGTAAGTGAAATCTGCTGCCCCGACGAACTAGGGGTTCAGATCGGGCTCAGCTTCAGTTTGATTAGTCGAGGACTGAGTTTGTGTGACATAATTGTATCGCATAATATACTTAATTCAAACTTGAATTATGAGAAAGCTAATAATAGCGTTGTGAGTTTGAGACCTGAGGGTTCGACGGATTAAGTTTCGTGTTGAGCTAGCCGATAATGAGTCAGCTAAGCATTTCTCATGTCTTGCCATGGTGTTATCCTGTGGGATGTTGTCTATGTGCTGTATAGAGCACCGGATGTTTGATGCTCTATTGAGAGCTATGTATGTTTCCGATTTGGTTTGTGTGTTGTATGAAGCCCAGACGTTTGATGCTCTGTTGAGAGCAACTGTATGTATGTTTTCGATGTGGTCTGTGTGCTGTATTAAGCCCAGACGTCTGATGCTTTGTTGAGAGCGTTGTATGATTCCTTCCAAAGAGTGACATTGTATGATTCCACCTAAGAGGCACTGTATGATTTTTGCCGAAGAGTGGCACTGGCACTATAAGACCCATAATGGTGGGCAATCATATGGCACTATAAGATCCCTTATGTGTGGGCAATTGTATGACCCCTTGTGTGGGTGTATGTTGCGCGCTCAGGTAAGTAGCATCATGGATCTACTCTTACCTGTTTGATCATGTGCCCCATGAGCATAGGTGTGCCTTACCTTCGGAAAAGTCCATGGCGTCTAGTCACACCCTGGAGGTTAAGGTGATGCCCCAGTGGCATTTTTTTCCTTTTCGACGCTAGAGCTTATTAGTTGTAATGAGCTTTAGTGGTCATAGTATGTATACGAGTGTATAACTGAGTTTGTGCGTTTCTGAGTAAGCGTATGATGATGAGTATGTGCACGACTGTAAGATTGAGATGAGTACGACTATAAGAGTGTGAGTTTGAGCACGACTGTAAGAGTTTGAATATGAGTTTGACAGTAAGGGTAAGACTGTACGAGTAAGGTTGTACAAGTGTAAGACTGTACGAGTAAGGTCATACGAGTAAGTGCAAGATTATACGAATAAGGTTGTACAAGTATGTATAAGTTGTATGAGTTAGCATACGATTGTACGAGTAAGTTTGTAAGACCCTGATTAAGGGTGTTTGTGTAAGTTTGATATGATGGTGTGTTATGTGTGCTTATATGCATAATTATGTTATACGTTGTTTGCCTCATGTTGAGTTGCATGACGCATGTATTTATGAACTTATTGAGTTCACTGTTTGGGATTTCCCCTGCTGGGTATTTTCCTACTGAGTTTGAAAATACTCACCCTACTTCTTTTAGCCCCATTGTTCGGGAGGCTTTTGCAGGTTGTGTTGGAGAGCTCCTGGAGATGGATGCTCGATTCTGCAGTGGATCGTTTCCCCATTTGATTCAGTTTTAACCTTGACTCTATGTGAGTATATTTGGTGCCACGATCTGATGTAATTGGTGAGATTTAAGTGTTTATATCTTCTGGACTTTTAATTTGGATCAGATAGTAGACTATTTATGGGACCTGTACTCGGGGACACCTAGGAGTTATTTGTATTTAAAAATCCATGATCATGGTAATTTAGTCGTACGTTGGTTTTCGAGTAATGCCTGAGGATATTTGATTTGGCGGTACGATGTTTAACTGTATGATGTTTTAAATTATAAACTGTTTATACTGGTTTTGATTTCGTTATTTTTCTCTGATTTATAAAAAAAAATGTGAGAAAAAATCTCGGGCGTTACACATATACAAGTCCAAAATAATACATGCATAAACTCTCAACTCACCTAATACATGTATACTTGAAAATTGCATCAGATCGTGGCATGACTAAACAAAAGAAATTGAACAGTCCAAAATTGACCTAAAGTCTAAAGGTCTATCCTCTCCTCCAAAAACTAAGTCCCGCTTACAAGGCTCTCATGTTGGGACCGGCAGAAGTCATTGGAGTATGTAAAATTCAGTAGAGGAAAAATGAGTATTTTCATACTTAGTAGAAAATACCCAATAGGGGAGTTCTAAATAATGAACTTATAAATCCAAACGTAGTTGCATTCATAAAATATAACATGAAGCAGTAAAACATGAATAATCAAAGTCTCTCAAAATATAATGCTCATAACCACACACGTATCACAAACTCATCTTCATCCCACTTACCACATAATCCTACACATATACAAACACTTATCATCTTACTCATGCCGTCTTAATCAAACTCTTACACTTACAGTCCTACTCTTACAGTCTTACTCAACACAGACACTTACTATTGACAACTAGAGCTTATTATCAAGCTAATCAGCTCCAACGTCGATGGAAAGGAATGCCACTGGAGCATCACCTTAACCTTCAGAGAGTACTAAATGTCATGGACTTTTCCGAAGGTAAGACACACCTATGCTAATGGACCATAGGATCAAACAGGTAAGAGTAGTTCCATGATATTACTTACCTGAGTGCGCAAACATAAATGGCCACACATTAGGGCCACACAATCGCCCACACTTTAGGGGTCTTATAGTGTCAGTCACTCTTGGGCAGAATTCATACAGTGCCACTCTTGGGCAGAATCATACAGTGCTCTCAATAGAGTATCAAATATCTGGGCTTAAAAATATAGTACAAAGACAAACTATCATAGGATACACACCATGGCTAGACATGAGAAATGCTCAGCCGATTAATCATTGGCTATCTCAACCACAAAACTTAATCCGTTGAACTTCTAAAGTCTCAAACTCACAAGGTTAATATTATAGTTTTACTTAACATTCCAGTTTGAATTAAACACTTTATGCTCGTGTAATTTTCCTTTGAAATCATACTATCATACAGTCTCCTAGTAAGACCGAAACTAAGTCTGTTTGCCCCCTAAACCTTGAAGCTTTCCGCTCATTGCCTCAAAGCCTGATCCAATCCAAACTAACTTTAGCCCATTAAGCGTACACATATTGATGCTATCGATATAAGCATCCACCATTTTGCATGTCAATCCACACACATCCAACCAAACACTACTGACAATTATAGCACATCCAACATATGCATAAACCATTGCATAGGCATGCAGATAAATTATCTTATTAGCATGAAAATAATTGCACTACAAACATGTGCAATCCATCATTCGCCTAGCGATAACATGTAATTTAATTAGCATTTTCATAAGCTAATATCATTACATGCGATATCCATAGCATTATGCGTTATGAAACATGTAATTATATTGGCCCTAGTATGCATTCAAACATACCAAGCATGCTACGATGGAATTACAAGTTCAAATCCCCCTACCCCACTTTCCAAATGTATGAATGATGTCGGGGCGCACAATTGTTGCGGCATCAGTGGAAAATTTGGCAAACCCAAGCGTCCCTTTCTATAAAACGAGCTGCCCCTGGGTGTGAAATTGTCGTAGGATTATTGGGGGTTTACGCAATGAATGGTCCGGTCCTAAGTCAACGCCTGTCAATCTCCATGCTCCTGTCAACACGTACAAGAGGTGGTTGGGGGTGAGTAGTACGCCCAAAAGGGCTGATATGCCAACCCAACATCCCGTGCGATGTCTAGCTCCACACTTGGTCACCTGAAGTTCATGGCGGATCGTTGGAAGCCGAAACCGTTTGGTAGAGGTCGACAGTCGTGGTTCCAAAGGATGAAACCCATGTAGAAAAGCTAGAGGGGCATGGATTAAGGTAGGGATGTGAGGAGGAGGAGAAACAAGGTGACGGTGGCCAGCCACGGCCACTAGCAAGGCCACATGACTGCCAAACAGAAAGCTTTTCGCATCCTAGTTGTGACTTTTGGGTGCAAAAATGAGATCCGGTGGATGGGAGGAAGGTTAGAGAGGGGAAAGGAGGGCGTGGGTAGGAAGCCTATGACTGGAGGAGAGATAGAGAGGTGGTGGCCAGCCTAAAAAGGCACACGACGGTCTCCAAACGGTGCTCTGATGCTCCAAATAGCCAAAATGGTAGAAAACGAGCCAAATTATGGTAGCGTGAAGAGGAGCAAGGAGGAGATGATGACAGCTCTAGTTAGTACCACCGGACTCATGGCGGCCGGGTGAAACTAGATCTGGCAAGAAACAATGGATTTTGATGATGGAGGAGGTGCAATGAACAGTATGGAAAAGCCCTCGGTTTTCTAGAACGCACTGGAGTTATCTGGAGGTTCTGAAATGAACAGAAGGGTCATGGCTTTTCAGCCACAATCCATTATTTATTTATATGGTTTTTAATTTATCAATCACCAGCCTACTTTTTCACACGTCACTACTCTTGTACACGTGCCAAACCTCCTCTAATGCGTCCAAATTCCAATAAACACCTCAGGCCGGCCTTTTTCGCACCAAAGCCTCCATTTGCGTGTCAAAGCTTTATTTTACACACCAAAGCCTCAACTTATTTGCCAAACGCGTATTTTAGGTTCAAAACCCTTTTTTGCACATCGAAACCCTCTCTTCACGCCAAATGTTTAATATACGTGCAAAACCTCTCCATTTACTCTTAAGCTCCAAATGTAACACCAAGTACACATACATACACAGAACAAAATACAAGTTAATTATAAGGAGCAACTTGGTTTTACTTTTCAACAAAAACAAAAGTAGAAACCGCAAAAAAATCCGAGCCATTACAATATATGTATATATTGTATTTAAATAATAATATTAAGTATATATTTTTTGTATTTATTATTTTTTATTATATAAAATAAAAAATATTATTTTGATATATAATATATAATAAAAAATGTCAAGTCTCACCCAAAAGGTCGGGGCTCGCGTTAATGTGTGTGAGCCCAATCTCATACAAATGAGACTAAAGAAAATACTTATAATAATTGTGATGTTTAAACATGAGTGACATAAATAGTAAAAGTAAAATTTATTTTATATTTATTTAAAAAATAATATTATTATTTGCGACGCTTATATTAAAGTGTTGCAAATACTATATATATATATATATAAACTTATTCACTATTTGTGATGCTTTGAAAAAAGAGTCTAAAATACTATTGCTTATTAGCGATGCTTTTAAATAATATATTTTATTTACTTTTTATTTGCGATACTTTTAAGAAAGGTCTATAATTATAAAAAATTAAAAATTTTATATTAACAATGTTTTTTAAAAGTGCCTCAAATAGTGTTACTATTTGAAAATATTGATAATAATAATTTTTTTTCGATGCTTATTAGGCATCACAAATAATTGTTTTAGCGATGCTTTTAATTGCATAGTCCTTTTTATTGTAGTCATTGTAATCATATATGAAATGACAAAGCTTGTGTAAAGCATGTTCAATGTTCTTTTTAATATTTGCTAAGATATAACTAGGAACAACAAAATCCTCTAAGTTAATGCTATATCCTTCAGAAAACAATCTTTCCATTAGGAAAGGTTGTACAAAGTTAAAAAGCCTAATGACTTCCTTTGGACCCTTCATCTTTATTACCGAGGTAATTATCTCAGTAAATAACAATTGAAATGAATCCTCATTATATTCAAGTTCCAGCATCTAGCTAGCGACCTCTCTACATGGCAATCAAAATCATCCGTCAATATAATTTGTAAGATCTACGAAACTATCCATTGAGGCTCGGGATTAAAAGTTTTCCTTAGTGTAGGATTTGGTAAAATTCATAATGCAAACATCACCAACTGCTATGCAGTCGTTTTTTTCTAGAAAATTTTTCTGAAGAAAAGCTTCAAAGATAACACTAAATCATTAACAAGTTGAAAATTAAGAACTCCAGTATCATAACTGAGCAATTGCTTTTCAACTGTAAATAGCTCTTGAGCTTGAGCCTATGTAGAGATACACTAGGTGTAAAAATATGCACACAATCTCCATCAAAATAAACACTAAGTGGAGCACAAATGAGGGGATTAACTTTCACCATACGCCAACTTATAGTTGGCAGTTGCCTATTTTTAGTTTGAAATCCATCTTTTTTGTGCTCTTCCTCATGCGTGCGAGTTTATTTTTGCAATTCTAGAATTTTTTGCCTTTTTTTATATTTTGGCCTATTGTCATGTCTATTTTTGTAAATTTTTTCCTATGTAAGAAGTATCTTTTCCCTAATTCTCTGGTTACTAAAGAAATGCATTGAGTGAAAAAATAGGTTGGCACGCACAAGTGGTGTGGTTTTGCATTTGTTGAGCACATTGGAGACTAAAAAAGAGTCCCCTTTACATGAGTTTGGCATGCACAAGCTAAGTGACAAAGTACAGGTACAACAATTACATGACTAGGGAAGACATACAAAACAAATAGGCAAATAATAGAAAATATGGGGGGAAAATGTAAAAAGTATAAAGAAATAATCAAAATAAAAAATGTCTTCAAAATGTAACCCAAAAAGATTATGAAACCCAAAACACTAAAAATAAGATGTCTTCTTCCTTGAAAATAGTACATTTAAAAATAACAAGTCCATTATCATAAATTTGGAGAAGGTTAGTGGCTAAAAAATATCATTAGAGAGCTCACTAGCTAATTAGAGCCCACAAATTATAGAATTGGAAGGCATTGTCAAAGGGCTATGTGATAAAATACGGGTATAGTATGTATTTTAAACATAAAGTACACATATTAAACATGAAGTACACATATTAAACACGAAGTATGCATGTAACATTTAGTACATATTTTTTTAAAAAAATATAAATAATATAACATTTATTATAGTGAGATGGGAAAAATGTAAAATATGTGTATAAAATGTGTACTATACCCATTTTTTGTCACTTAGTGCACTAGGGCCTTGGGGCTACACGATATTATTGTGAGTGCCGATAATATGAAAGGCATGCAAGATTTTTATATTCTATATGTCTCTAAAATATATATTCCATATGTCCCACATAAATAGTTCTATTTAATTTCTTGAGTTATTAATGTATGACATAGGGAGTATAGTTTTTATATTTAAATCTGACAGCTTATCGCGTAGCCTGGTGCATATGCATTAAGGCTCACCCTAACTTTTTCTTTAAAAAATAAATTCTGCATTATAAGAATTGTCTTCTTCTATCATAATTTGTATTTATTAGAATAACAACGCCCGTTAAGACTACCCAACCAATTAGATATGCTCATTTACTTAGACTAAGCAACAGAACACAAATACAAGGGCATATATGGAAAATATCTTGGGCTCTGCCTCTTGGATACTCTGTTAGGTATCCATTGGAATCTATAAATTCGGATTCTGGTTGAAGATACATGTCAACGTCTACGTCAAACTATGGAGAAAAATCATATGCATCAACCTCAACTAATTTGGAAGAAAGCCTCAACCTCAAAGGCGCATCATGTGCTTCCATATGGGCACATGTCATGTCTCTTCCTTTTTATCTTCTTGTTTCTTCTTTTTCTGTAATTCAATTTTCAGCTCCCTTAATCTTATGTGTGTCTTTTCGTACACTTGTTTCTTAGTATGGAAAGAGTTTTTTATCCTCCTTAGAGAATGTTCACTAAGGATATCCTCCATTAACAGGGACAGTCAATCATAAAATTTGACGGCCCACTCATTAGCTCAAGTAATGTGCTAATGCGCTTGCACTAATGTGTGTTTGCGCGAGCGCTGTCACTTCTCATTATCAACGGCTTCTACTTGGTGGATAATATCCTGCTGGGAACCATTTATGAGGGCAAAAAAACTCTTCACTTATCCTGAAAGTATGTAGATTCACTTGGCAAAAAACATTTCTTCACTCCTCACAAGGAAAAAGAAAAACTTTTCATTAGTTTTACCGTATCCTTAGATCAAAAGAGGGAATGACCAACACCATTCAAGTTGTCCTTTGAACAAATGCTAACTAGCACGTACATCTGACTCATGTTTTATGTTTTACTTACATTTTGGCATGGTTGATTGATGTAGGGTTGGAATTGATGTGATTCATGACATTTGATAAATCTATATATAGGCGCACACAACGTTTTTCTCTTACAAATTTCAATAGTTAATTCACAACAATAGAGGAAAATAATGGAGAAAGAAATTATCTCTTCTTCTATATTTTAAAAAATTCAGAATACGTTTTTATACAATGCTCAATGACGTAATGCTAAATAAAAGAATCTAATCTCTAATTATTTTAGGACTAACAATTCAAATTAAGGAAACAAACTAGAAAATCCCTAAATAAAAAAGATAATACAGAATAAAGACTCCTACGAAAGTAAAAGACTCAAAATAAACCATTCAAAAATAAAAAATCTGATCCAAAACAAAATTGGAGTTATCCTATCAATGTAGCGATCCATCACTCAATAACACTGATCGATCGCTTAGCTCTTTGCCTAAATTTCACTGGATTGTGTAATGTGATAGTTGATCGCCCGATCACCCCGATCAATAGCTCGGGCCTCATTCTAAATTAGTAAAAAATAGTAGCTAGCGATTGGTCGCTCAACAAAAAAATGTACATTTTCCTCTTCCAATCTTATTGGTTCGTGTAGGCACTCAAATCTAACTAATTTACATCCTCCTCCCCTGGTTCGAGTGCTCAAATTCAATGAATCACCATATGAAGGATTTCTAAGGTAAAGAATGAGATGTTTGACATTAATAACATCGAAACTATAAGCATGGTTAGGAAGTTTGAGACAATAAGTATTAGAGTAAATTTTTTGAACAATCTTCAAAGGTTCAATCTTCTAGGCAGATAATTTGTTGTACTCCTCAACTGGAAACCTATCTTCGATAAAAACAACCCATACAAAGTTACCAACATTAAAGTCCACATATTTTCTTTTTGAATCTCCAGTAACTTTATATTTGTCAAGAGACACCTACAATTTCTTAAGAGTATCAAAGTGAATATTTTGTAAGTGTGAGATAAAATCTTCAGCCCAACTATTTAATCTCTTCACATTTAGAACATGGGCAAGGTCTAAGGGATAGCGCGGGTTAAAGCCACAAACAATATTAGGACTAAAACTTGTGCTTCAGTTCACAATGTGATTATAAGCAAACTCAGCTTTATCCAAATGTTGATCCCAGGATTTAATATTAGCTCTAACCAAACTTCCTAATAAATTTCCTAGAGATCTATTGACAGCCTCCATATGTTAACCGGTTTGTGGACAATAAGCAGTGCTAAAATCGAGAGAAGTGCGTGCCAACTTCCACAAAAAATGCCAGAAATGACTCAAAAATCAAGTATCTCTATTAGAGACAATAGATAATGGTAAGCTATGCAAGTGATATACCTCCTAAAAGAAAAATAATGCCACATAAGATGCATCATTGGCTTTTTTACAAGGAAAGAAATGAACCATCTTTGAAAATATATCGACGATCACATAAATAACGTCTATTTCTCTCTAAGTACAAGGTAACCGAAGAATGAAGTCCATACTAATATTAAATCATGGCTGAGCTGGGATAGGCAAAGACATATATAACCTGGTATTGATAGATATTCCTTTAGCGGCATGACATATATGATACCTCCCAACGAATCTTTACACATCCCTACATATAAACGGCCAAAAATAAGAAGAAACAAGTTGAAATGTCTTATTGCTTTCCAATGGACCTTCATCATGCAATATTTAATGATCTTTAATCACAGGCTACAATTAGCAACACATAATTGAATTCCCTTGAAAAGAAAACGATTATGTATCATATAATTCGACTTCTTTCTTGCCTCAAGATCAAACAAAACTTTAGAGAAGAAATGGTCAATAAGAAATAACTCCTGAATTGAATCAAACCATAACACTTAATTACGCATACTAGTAAGTAAGCATGTTCGACGACTCAAGGCATTTGCAACCCTGTTATGAACTCCATACTTATGATTAAACATAAAAGTAAATTCTTGTAAATATAATACTCACTGTGTATGCCTACTAGACAATTTCTCTTAGCTATTAATATGCTTTAGAGTAAAATGATTAAAATAAAGAATAAATTCTGCATAAATAAAATAATTTCTTGAATGTCGAAGAGCTTGAACAACAAAATAAAACTTAACATCATAGACATTATGTCGTCCTCATGCACTAAACAACTTATCACTTGAATAAGCAATTGGATGACCTTCTTATCTTAGGATAGCCCCAATACCAACTTTTGAAGCAACACAATGTAACTCAAAAGGCTTAACAAAGTTAGGCAAGGCTAATACAAGTGCTGAAATAAGTTTTTCTCTAAGAAGAGCACAAACACGTTTAGCGTTTTCATTTCAAACAAAATATCCTAACTTCAAATAATGGGATCCATAATGGTACTAAAATGAGGATAAATCTCTAATAGAATGAAGCCAACCTATGGAAACTTCATATCGAATGTATATTAGTAAGTCTTAGCCATTGCTCAACCACATCGACCTTACTCTCATCCATAGATATTCCATCATTTGAGACAACATACCCAAGGAAGAGTACAAAATCCTGCATGAAAGAACATTTCTTTATAGCTGCAAAAAGTCTCCCTTTATGAAGAACAACTAATACACCTTGTAGATGTTGTAAGTGAGAATTAAGATCAGAGTTATATATACGTATATCATCAAAATAAACCATCACAAATTTGTCAATAAATGGTTGAAGAGCTTTGTTCAACACCCTCATGATTGTGCTAGGGACATTTGACAACCTAAAAAGTATGACCAACCAACAATACATATAACCCTTCCTTTGTCTTGAAGGCTATCTTATATTTGTCACCCAGTTTGATTCTAATTTGATGATAGCCACTTTTTAAATCTAGCTTATTGAATATAGAAGCACCACTCAACTGATCAAATAAATTATCAAGGTAGGGAATAGGAAAGTGGTACTTGACAGTAATCTTGTTAATAGCTATACTATCTACGCATATATACCAACTACCATCATTCTTTAGCATAAGCAAAATTAGCACTACACACAAACTCAAAACTTTCTTTAATGTCTTTTTTTCGAACAACTCAAGGACTTGTCATTGAAGCTCCTATCCAATTATGTTGATGATTAGGGATTGTGATTGACAATAGGTCAATTTGATGCTAGATGTGTGTAAGGGGTGGCAATCCATTAAGTAGGTACTCCAGAAAACATCTCAATACTCCTCCACCAAAGGCCCTTCATTAACCTCCTTAGACACCAAAACATATACAACATCAACTCCCTTCACTAACTCAATTAGTTTTTCCCTAGACAAAAGACACATTTGTGTCGTTTTGGATTTTAACCATTTCATCCTTACGGGACACAAGAACAATTTTTGTGTTATTTCAAACAAAGCTATAAGTGTTCTTATAACTATCATGCATTACACATCGATCATATTGTTAAGGATGCCTAGGTAATAAATGACAAGGTTTTGACCTTCATTGTCAATTCCCTTTGCAAGCATTGTCTTGCAAAGTGTCTGAGTTGACTACACACAAAATAGACTTTCTTCTTCTTGTCTTTTTAGATCTTCCTTTTAAACTTGGTTGTGTTGTTGTTTTTCTTGTTAGAGTTATTGTTTTTGTTGTTGTTCTTTTTCTTACCAAAATGCTTTGGGTGGTTCACTACAACATTTGCATTCTCATTGGACTGATTATTTACTTGAGTATAAGAGCTTTCAACAAGCTTTTTATTCACTCTATGTCTTTCCTCTATTTGGATGGCAACAATGAGATCATTCAGTGACATTGCCTCCCTCTTATATTTTAGAGTAATTTAAAAGTCACTCCAAAAAGGTGGTAGTTTGTCAATCAAGGCTGGAACTTGCAGCATTTCATCTATTGAAATATCTTTTTCTAATTATCTTAGCTACAATGTTTTGAATTTACACTACTTGTTCAAAATTGGTTTGTCATATACAATCTTAAAGTCAAAGTACTTTCCGACTACATATTTTCTTCACCAACATGCTCTTTGCCAAACTTCTTTCCTAAAGTTTCCTAAAGTTTTTTAGCCATAAGTAATTTATAATGAAGATCATAAAGTTCATCACTTAAACAACTAAGGATATGACCATGGCAAAGGTCGTCATCCCTTTGAAACTTCTTATCGGAGGCTGACTTTGCCAGTTCATTTTGTTCTACCATCACTTAAAATATTTACCCCCAAATCAATTTGGCTTGAATCTCTTATCAATGCCTATGATGATAACAATAGCAAATGAAATCTCGTTTCAAAATTGATGAGAAATATAGGATTATTGTCAATGATATGCCAAAGTTGTTACTAATAAAATTAGCAAATAATCTGAGTGATAAACAAAGTTTGAGGTGTCTCTAGGAGACTAACTTTGAAATGAGATTTGCCACCTTAGTGCAAAGCTTATCTAGTGACTAGCTCCAAGATACAACGAACCTCTCCTTGGAATCCTTGGTGCATTCCAATGATTCACAAAACGAACTCCGGAAGACAACTATTGTCCACACACCGAATAGCTGAAAGTTGACTTATTTTTGGATGAAAATCACTTTAGGAGAAGGGAAATTAGAGAGGAAATTGAAGAAGAATAAGTTCTTCTATGAGGAATGAGGGATATGGAAATTCCCTTGTACTTAGATCTACTAATCCCACTTTCCAGAGAGGTTTAATAAGAAAAATGAATGTTAAATAGATCAATTTGACTTGTTCTATAACTAAATCCCTGACAAATTGATTGCTACCAAAAAGCGATTGATTGCTAGCTCTTGGCCTAATTTAATGAAAGCCAAAAATAGGTGCTGATCTATCACTTAATCCATCGATCGATTATTTTACCTCTTGGCCATAAATGATAAGTGATAGTAAAGTTGCTGATCAATTGCTCCTATCTAGAGATCGATCGATCTTCAAGTTTTAATAAATCACCTTCCAACAATATATTCATTGAGTATAAAATTTATAATATTATTTTTTATTATAACAAAGGGTGTCTTCGTGAGAGTTGAGTCGTTGAGACTCAAACTAAAAGAGCCATGACGACTTGCCTATGAGAGCACCGAATCCCACAGTCAATTCCCTCAAATAAAAGATGTAAATAAGAATATAATTTGTAATCGGCGATCAAACTCAGGACCTTCATTTAAGGAAGCATGGTCCTGGTCACTTCACCAACACCTCGTTGCATCATTATAATACTAATCTCTTTTTAGAATTGAGAAAAGATAAAGGGGATTGAGCAATCTTTTCAAAGTTTTAATGATACATCAGAGTTGGAGTAATGAGGAGAGCTGGGACTTGTGATTCCGGAATGGCTAAATCATCATTATATCTTCCTTTGTTGTAAATCCTGCTGCTAATTCATGGCTGCATGGAATGGCCCTGCTTGTTATTCTTGAAAAGGAACTTAACGGAAAGGACAAGAAAAAAGTGACTGTTCTCCATCCTACATCTGTTCAGGTCCAGTAAATTTCTATTGTTATTCTTGAAAAGGGACTTCACGGAAAGGACAAGAAAAAAGTGACTGTTCTCCATCCTACATCTGTTCAGGTCCAGTAAATTTCTACTTTTTGTCTTATAGATTTGATAAATTCGTTGTCTTCATCACAAGAACTATTGTCTTCACACCGCCAGACGTCTATTCAACCTGTTTTCAACTCGCCCCCACCACAAAACTTGGGCTTTCGTCTTATTTCTTTTACCATGTGCCTGTTATTTGCAACTTACCACCTTGGTCATAGGTTAATTAACATTATTTTTTGTCCGTATAGCAACACTTAATTCATACGCCAAATTGGAATGGAAAAAGTGAATAATTTATCACCTTGGTCATAGCTTGACATTAATTTTTGTCCTTATAGCAACACTTTATGTACTAAATTAGAATATGGGAAAAATTAACATAAGCACGAATTAAGCGCACGGGCACAATTGACACTATTGGATTAAGATTTAATAATTAAAAAATACCTCTTTTTTCTAATATTAATAATTTTATTTAGTTTTTAAAATTTTAAAAAATTAAATTAATATTAGAAAAAATACCTCTTTTTTCTAATATTAGTGGTTTTAAGTGATTTTAGACCAAATGTGAATTTTTGGGATTTTTTAGAATTTTTATTATTTTCCCAAAAATTAGGGTTTTGGCGGGACCCCTGTGGGCCCCACGGTCGAAAATTTTATTTTTAGGTCAAATGAACCTAGACATATACTTAAGGTCACACAAAAATTTTTAGAATTTTATTAGGCTTAATTTGTGCTTAAATTTGCAAAATAACCACTTTTAGCCTACTTTTCATATTTACACCCCAAAACTTACCTATGCATACCCCAACCCTTACTATGAAATGGCAAACCTAAGCCATTTCCATTTTTGGGAATAGGCTAAGGAAGGAGGGCTGGCCTAATCCCCACTTAGGCCCGAATTAGAAGCCGATTAAGGTAAGCTTACTCTAATTAAGCACTAATCCATGGCTTTCTTCTTAGTTTCTTCCAAATCTACCATTTTCCCCTTGATTCACTTCATTTTTGACCGTCAAAAGCTACTGATTTGTGTTTTACTACAACCCTAACATTCAAAATTCGATTTTTACTACCAACAAGCCCTAGATCTAAGATTTAATTAGGGATTTCTTGAGTAAATCGATTTCTATTAGGATTTAATTCAAACTCATTTTGTTTTTAAGGATTTCAAGAAGGGTGACTCTTCAATCCGAGCTTAATCAAGTGCTGAGGTAATGGGTCTTCGAAATCTCTGTTTATCCATGGTAAAACTCTTCACTTTTTGGCTTATTTCGAAATGGGTTGCTTGATTTGGTGTGTTAATGGTAAGATTAGAAAATAGAATTATTTAATCTCGATTTCTTAGGGTTTTGCATTATTATGGTTTGGTTTGATGTTCTGGAAGTCAATGAGGGCTTTTGATGATGATTAGGGTGTTAGATGTGGATTTGAAGTGTTATCTATGGTGTTTCGGTTTGGATTTGCGAAAGAAAGAAGATGACTGTTCTGCCGTGTTGGCGATCGATCGGCCCTACAGGGCGATCAATCGGCTGAACTGTAAATTTCAAAATTTTGGGTGTAACCGATTGAACTGCCTGAAGGGCGATCGATCGGCTACACAGGAGATTGTATGTTGTGCATATGATGCCTATTTTGATGATTCCACTTTAGCTTGCCAATTTTATATGAATGTGGAGTGTTTTAAGCTATGTTAGGATACTGGAAATGCATGCTATTGAGTTTATGGAGTTGAGATATATGCTTAGAGATGGTGGAATGACTTATGTTTTGTGGCATGATGTTGGAATCGTTATCTTGAAATTATGAATGGTTGTTCCCCTTTGGTTAGGCATATTTTCAGTAGGACTACAATCATTGTTGGACTGATTTGTCATGATAGATGGTGGTTAGTGGTGTGTGGATGTTGGTGAATGCCATGACTCAATGATGAAATGAGTGATGTTATATGTGTTTAGCCTTTTGGTTGAGTTTTGAATCTAGCTATGATTTCAACGATTCTTCTTCTATGATTTCCACTGGAATTCATGTTTAGATAGAAATTCACATGTGTAGTGTGGTAGTGAGTTGATTTTCAAGCATGTTGATATGCATTATATAAAATGCTTCTACTAGTTACACACACACATGTGGGGGTTAAATGATGATGTTGAAGCTTGATATTGTGATTATGAATGATGCATTAGGGGCTGATGAGAGCACTTATTATGGATTAGGATTCATGTATGCTTTGCCCACATATGTACCATGCTGCATGCATCATGAAAATGGATTTTCAATTGAGGCTTCATCGTGATTAATCAAATTTGACCGATTAGATGTAATGTGATGGAATTGTGTGCTGGATTGATCGGTCGTGGATTAATCGCAAGTTGATTGGTCCGAAAGGACATATTTTGATTTGAAGTTCCAATGTGGAACGATTTGAAGTTCCTGTGTGGAACGAGTGCACTCCCCGGGTTGAGTCTAATTAAATGGAATGATGTGGGGACGAGTTGTGTACTTGTCTTGCGGATTGTGAGAATGTTATTATGTGTGTCATCTGGACCCTGAGAATCCAGTGTGGTATGCCGTGTGCACCCCGTTATCACGTGTTCTAGGGTTCTCTGTGTGAGAACTCGAGCTCTTCCCTCCGCAGGAGATGTCCCTGAGCGAACACCCTTGCTCTAGATTCTTTGTGTGAGAATGGGACATCCTTGGCCAGGATCGTCCAGGGCGAGCAGTATTAGGGATTGACAACCCCGATTTTTCTTAAATTCTTGTGTAGAATTTTGGACCATGACACGCCTTTGTGGCCTTGTCTATGCTCCCGTCTGTGTGACGTTAATGTGTGATTACTCCTTGATGGAGGTTGATGTTGATGTTATGCATGTGGAATATGTATGTTAGAGATATATCCATGCAGGTTGATGTTGATGTTATGCATGTTGGAATATGTATGTTAGAGATACATCCATGCAGGTTGTTGTTGATGTTATGCATGTGGAATATGTATGTTAGAAATACATCCATGCAGGTTGTTGTTGATGTTATGCATGTGGAATATGTATGTTAGAGATACATCCATGGAGGTTGTTGTTGATGTTATGCATGTGGAATATGTATGTTAGAGATACACCCATGCAGGTTGATTATACACTATGATGCAGTGTTAGGTGATTTGTATGTGTGATCAGAAAATGATGCACCATGTAATTCGTTGATTTGAATGATTATATCGCTATGCTATCGTATTTTTTGATGTTGTTAGTGATATTAAAACCATTGCTGAGTTTGTTAAACTCACCCCTCTTTGGTGTTTTGATTTGGGGCTGCGTGGTGCGACACACAGACGGACAGGATCGCCTCTTCGAGGAAAGGTCGAAGGTGGCTTGGATATGCTTGTGGAGTTCTTTGTGTGGTCTATTTTCCTTAGTTATGCTGTTGTTCAGGACCTTTGTGTAGGGTTCTTGTTTTGGATTTATGTCTCATTTTACTGTTGTGATGCTTATGACTTATTTTGAGCCAGTGTGGGCTTTACTTAACTAAGCTTGTGGGTTTGAGATTGTTGTTTACTTTGTGATAAGCAACACTTTTTCTTCCCTTTTTATTTACTCTTGCTCAAAGGATTGTGCACACTCCGTGTTTCTGTTAATCGCCCGTGGTTAGGGTTAAGTCTTCCGCTAGAATCGTTTCTCAATCTTCACTTCGTCGCCCCCGCGCGCTTGACCGGCCCTTGGACCGGGTTCGGCTCGGGTCGGGCATCGCCGGGGCGTGACATTAAGAACCCTAATCGTATACCTATAAAAAGGCTAATTAGGGCTAATGGAAGGGAAGTTTTTTGGGGGACCGAAGGAGGAAGACAATTTCCGACGAGGCTCCGATGGTGGTGAATCGACGGTAAATCGGCAATCAAGGTAGGATCATCATATAAACTTGATTATTTTGTGTGATTAAGAGGTTAGGCGTGTAATTGTTTCCATTTCTTAATTTGAGCATTAACCCCTAATTGGTGCAGGAGTTGTTGACTGACTGGCTCTGGCTGGAAGCACGGCACCGCCCACCGGTAGCGAGGACTGAGTCCCTCAAATTTGACACCCAGTGGTGAATCGGGCAGACCTTGCCCTGATTCCGACTGTGGCTGTTGTGGCGCCGCAAGCAGTTCAGTTCACGGGCGGACATGGGCGAAACCAGGTGGTTTCGACGTCAGTTTGCGGCCACCGGAGAGCAGCGAGGATGGGCCCGTCAGATCCGCTGCTTAGAGGCGATTTGACCGGGGCTGGCCTTGCTTCTGATCATGGAGGCTGTGGTGCTTGCCAACGGTTGGAATTTAGGCCGTCTCAGTAAAGAGATTTAGATTGGCATTGCTTTGGCCGTCAGTTCCAGATCCGGCCGGCTTGCTCTGGTGGAAGTCTTCCTCCGTTGATGGGATCACTAGGCCGGTGGCTAGAGGGCCAGGCTAGTGGTGGCTGAATTTGATCCAGCTGCTGCCCGCAGCCTTGCGGGCATCTCAACGGGGAAGACGACTCGTAGGCAGGCTGTGGGTCCGACCTGTTCCAGGCTGGAACTGTAGACCCGGCTAGGGTCAATTTTTTTTTTTAAAAAGGTACTGAACTAAGTCCCGTTCAGGGCCCTTATCTTGTCAGAAAAAAGTAGAAAAATTATCAATAAATAGTCAGAAAGTTTTGAGCGTGGTGACCAAGTTTCAGCTCATGAAAAAATCCCAAAGACTGTAAAATGACCCTTTTTCCCCTTATAGTTAAATTACCATGGGTAAACCACTTACCTGACTTTGGGGTCCGGTTCAGTGGCCTATGAGTAAAAATTGGGAAAATTCTTAATAAGAGTTTAATGGGTAACCTAATTATAAGACAAGCCTTTTGGTGGGGAAAAATCCCAGTGAATAGGTAATTGACCATTTTGCCCCTAGGGTTAATCATCAACCGTTAAGACAACCTAGGTCGGTTCAAGGGGTTCACAACCCGTCACATGCCAGAAAAATTACACGGAGTCCATGAAGTTAAGTAGTATGCTTAAGTTTAATTTTGGACATGTCAGATGTCATTAAGGCCTTAAACCAAATGACAAAAATACCCCTTTGAGTGGACCCACCCACATTCGTGTGAATGGAAGCGGGGGTCAACTTGAGAGTGGAACCTCCAGAGAGGATTATGACTTAAAATGAATAAAAGGGTAGTGAGATGACCAAATGACCTAAGGGAGAGTACCATACCCTAGGTGGTAGAATTACCCTAATGCCCTTAAGGGCAATATGTTCCATTTCTGTCGAAACTAATAACCTAACCACTAAGCGTTAGGGTATGCTATAGTGACGTGGAATGGCTTCAAAAGGAAGGGTGTGTCTAATAAGTGACACAAAGACCTTGTCAGGTCATTGTGTCATGGGAAACAAGGGGAATAATCTTAATCCTCAAGGTCTAAGGCAGCGTATTATAAGTGTCTACAACCGAGTACATCGAACTACTAGAGTGTTTTATATATAACTCGTAGGATGCGTTAGAGTTGTTTACACTCTTGGGCTTGAACTAGCTGGGCTCTAGCCCTGCAAATGAGTGCAACGAGCCTTTATTCATTATTTATGCATTGGTGTGAATGCATATTATTTATGTTGATTATGCTGATGCATGCTTTTATTATTGATGTTTTGATTTATATCAATAACTTAAGGTTAATAAAAACTAATCAAGATATTTTGGTTGTTGTTGGATTGGGGGTAGAACACCTAAATCAAGATAATAACTAAAATACCCTCTTTAGGGTTGGGACCAGTTCATGGAATGAACGGGGCCCTTACATAAAATTTGACCTTGGTTAATGAATTGAGGGTGATTTTGGGATGTTCTCTGAGTCATAGCTCAGTGGATGAGCTATTTATTGGGCCAATTCACAAGGTGAAGAGAACCCAAATGGTTGAGCAAATACTTGAATGAATAAAAATAATCTAGTCTAAGTTTCAAATGTTTGGAGGAGTCAATGGTCATAAGGACCTGAGGCTTTTACGGATTCATTAGTAATGTCTTATAAGACATTTTCTCCCAGACTTGGGGAATGGTGGAGAATGTGATATGCTTCTTCATCTCCACAACGGTTTGGGTATTGACCAGAGGGTCTTTAACGCGGGTCTCCCGCAGGTCTTCCCAGGACTATTTAGTACGTACGAAAAGTGGAGTTGTATGAGCATCATGGAAGGCTTGTGCTTCTCGCCAATCTATGTCCATAGCACAGTTGGGATCCTCTTCTCCAGATTCGTGGCAGGCTATTGAGAGCCCTGGGGATTTGGGTCAAGCTACTATTAAGCAGTCTACTCCAAGGTTGGAGTACTATATTTGGAGATTTCTCGAGGGGCGAGCCATCTCTGAGTTACAGATTTTATAGTATTAATTATCGAACAAGGGATGTGGGATAATTAATAACATTGTTTGATATTGCTTGTTAATTAGACAAGTGGAATGATAAAAGGACTTACTAAAATGTAGGTTGAAAATACTTAAGCATTGCATGTGTGGTGCTATACTTCTTAGGATAGGGTAGTTTCTAGGTAGAACTACGTTTGGATCTGATCTTGTTAGAAACATTAGAAATGTTGTCTGATGAGTACATAGGCAACTAACATCGGGTGATGTTAGCCCGATTCGAAAAATATTAATAAAACCTTTTATCCATTGGAAGCTCTTTTTATGAAGGCAAGAGATTCCATTGTTGTTGTTGTGATTGCTTGGTTTGGTTGGTTACAGGTTCACTAGGCGATGACAAGTGAGACTAAGACGGGTGAGCACAAGAAGTTTCTGCATTTCTGCAATTCCGGTACGTTAGTGTATCTTTAGCGTGAGAGTCAACTTGTTATTTATTTTCAGATGAGTGATAGACTTGTACTTAGATAGATGAGCTGTTGTTGAAATTTTGAGACGTGTAAATATCATATGATTTGATATTCGTATTTGTGAACCCCAGTTATCATGGCCTGGATATTTAATCGAATTATTTGTTTTGTATTTAAGAAAAAAATTTATCGCTACTTACCGTTCATACTATTTAAAAATGCTTTTAAAAATTTGGGTCATGACAATTACCACCATGGGTTGCTACTTTGGCACTCAAGAAATCTATTGGGAAGCATTTTTCATGTTCCCCTCTAAAAGTGAGACCAGGGTATGCAACGCATAAGAGCCATTAATATTTTAAATCAATGGTATATATGCTAGCATAAGTGATATTGACACTAATGTGCGCTAGCATGCACATCATTAAACTAAAATATCAATTGCTCTCATGTGTAGCTTACACTATAAGCTCATTATCAATGAAGAGCAAGAAAAACTCTTCCACCCTATTGAGGTGCTTCCTTAGCTTTGGTCAGCTTTGTCCCTTTTGGCTTGGATGATAACCAAATTGATGGCTTCCTTCGATGGTGCCTCCTAGATTCTTGCATATAGAAGAGTTTTTCTTGTTGGCAATGAGCCCAACATAAGCTACACATAGAAGATGCTCATCTACGAGATGACATTGCACTTGCTAGTCTACATTAGCATTAGTATCATTTATGCTAATGTATGCCAACATGTACATACACCATCAATCTTAAATATCAATGATTTCTATACGTAGCTTACACTGGGCTCATTGTCAGAGAGGAGCATGAAAAACTCTTCCCTTGTATAACGTTGGGCTATCAAAGGCTTTGCACTACATTTCATTGGTGTGCTTAGCTTACAATTGAAGCGTTGGCTTTAGATCAACTATGAAGTCCTCATACATAGGGGTAGAGGCAAGACTTCTGGCGAGGAGGTGCAAGCTTGAACATAGATGACATATAACATACTTCAAAGAGAGGAAAGCTGGGGGGGTGGGGGGGGGGGGTAATTTTTTTAGGGGCATGACTATTAAGTGGTCCATATTTACAAATATTTTTCTAGCCGGCATGAGTGGCCCCGCAGCTCATTAAATCTAATCGGCTAAGTGGCTCACAACACAATCCCAACTGTGAAGTGTGTGTCCATCCGCCTACAAGCAATTAGCAACTTGGACCAATATACCTAGCTAAGGAAAAAGTATATTCATTGGAATGGGCCTATCAGGTGTGCAGGGCCAGCTCAATACCTTAGACAACTAAGGCAATTGCCTAATGCCCCACCACAAAAAAGGTATATAAATAAATAAAATAATTATTAAGTAGTAGGCCCTCTATTTTTTTCCTTTTTAATATATATATATATATATATATATATATATATATATATATATATATATATATATATATATATATATTGTATACTATTAAAGGATTTACCTTGACTATTCCTTATACAATGCGTGCTCTTTCTTATCTTTTTTTTTCATTTGCTTTCATCCTACTCTTTAAAATAGTGTTGTACAATTCTGAAGGGCAGCCTCTTATTTCTTTGGCAATTCAAGGTAACCTCTTGAAGGTAAACATCTATGTATGTAAAGACCATTGCCTATGGTTAAATAAAGAAAAATAATTATTGTAAAACCTCTCTACCTTCTAAGTTTTTAGTTTTACATCTCTTCTTTTTACATAAACAACTATTTATTTTTTCCCTTCATTTACTTATTAGTAAAATTTAAATAAAAAAATTAGTAAGTGATTTTACACCTAAAAAGTAAGAAAATTTTACTTGAATAGAAGTGCTAAATATACTAATAATAAGTCAATTGTATAACTATTATGATATAAATTATAAAAAATTCTTAACTTAAACTTCTCCAACCCGGCCCTGTAGATGTGGCTAGCGGATCGTTGATAAACTAAATATTTAACACGTTATAGTGCCATTAACATGACATGATCGGTATCATGTTTTGGGAAGCATTTTTTTATGCTCCACGCTCAGAGTGAGCCGAACATAAGGAACATCTATGAGGTGCTGATTTTCAAGATCGACGATGCACACGATAGTGTACATTAACATAAGTATGCATGTGTGCACTGTTGATCTTAGAAATCAATGTCATGCACATTGTAACGTGTCGAAATATGAGTGGAACAACCACCCACTTACACTTAGGGTCTATTTGGATTAGTAGAAACTGAAAGAAAGAAAAAGAAAAAGTGAATCTAGGTGAAAGACATACTATGAGATTTCTAAAAAATTTATACTATTAGTTACATAAATAATGTTAGAGAAAATTGACAGTAACAGTGGTGGTAGTGACAATGATAGTAGTAGCGGTAGTGATAGTAGTGATAACAGCGGCGATAGTGATAGTGGCAGTGGCGATGGTGGCGGCAGTGATGACAGTAATAATGGCGACGACAATGATGATTGTGACAGTGAAGGTAGTGACAGCAGTAGTAGCGGTAGCGGTAGCGGTGGAAGTGACAGTAATAATAATAATAATAACAATAATGGTGATAATAGTAACAATTGTAACAAAGGTGGTACTAGTAGTAATAATAAGACATAAATTTTTAGTATAATAATTTTTTCATAAAATTTATAAGTTAATAAGTAAAAAAATTTTAAGATGAATTTTCATCCGTTTGCTTTCAATTTATACTTTAGTTTTGCTTTTCTAGTTGCACTAAATTTTAAGAAAATTCTTCCTTTGCTTTCGACGAACCCAGTCAGACCCTTATCGAAAATTAATGTTAGACGAAGACCTACCATGACAACCGACTCGAGCCGTATCGATCGTACATAGCTGTCGGCACGAAGGTCAGTTACATAAATACCCCCAATAAGAATACACTTACAACTTACCACTACTTCGTGTCAATTAAGACAAATCTTCTTCTCATTCATCAACGGACACAGCTCACACTCAGAGACATGGACATGCTACCAAATCCGTCGTATATAGCTTTCTTCCATGGCCTAGCCCTCCTTCCGCATCCACCATGGCCAAGGACAGACTCGGCTCCTCCGGGTCGGCTGCCGCTGCCGCGGCCAGCAGCTCGAACACTAGCCAAAATAGGTCCAATAAGCGGAGGCTGATTCTCCTCCTTGCCCTCCTCGCTGTCGTCCTCCTCCTTGCCTCCGCCGTCTCTGCCGTCATCCTTGTCCGGAACCGCGCCGTCGGGTCAGAAGCCGTGATCAAGAAGAAACCCACCAAAGCCATCGCTAGGACTTGCAGCCGCGCCACCTACCCGAGCCTCTGCATCGAATCGCTGGTCGACTTCCCCGGCTCCTTGTCCGCGGGGGAGGCCGAACTCGTCCGAATCTCCGTCAATGTGACGCTGCAGCGCGTCAGCAAAGCACTCTTCGGCGCCTCGGCAGGCGCCTTCGCGCCCATGGACACGCTCTCGCGCGCCGCCCACCACGATTGCCTCGAGCTTCTCGATGACTCCGTCGAGCAACTCGCGAAGTCCCTCGCCGCCATGGCCGGGGGCGGCGAAAGTGAGGATGAAGATGTAATGACATGGCTCAGCACAGCACTGACGAACCAGGACACATGCAAAGAGGGGCTGAGTGGGGCGGCGGGGCAGGTGAGGGAGGAGATGGAGCAGCGGCTCCGAGACGTGGAGGAACTCGTGAGCAACTCTCTGGCCATCTTCGCGGCGTCTCCTTCGAGCATAGGCGGGGGCGGAAGTGGGGAATTCTCCGGGGTCCCGATACAGGACAGGCGGAGGCGGAGAAGGCTGCTGAGTGACGAGCACCGGGCGGAGGAGAGTGGGTTTCCAAGGTGGGTGACTGCGGCAGAGAGGCGGCTTCTGGAGGCCCCGGTGGGGACAATGCAGGCCGACATCGTCGTATCAAAAGGCGGCGAAAACGGGACGTACGAGTCGATCACGAAGGCGATCAAGGCGGTGCCGGAGAAGAGCAGCCGCCGCACCATTATCTACGTGAGGGCAGGAAGGTAAATATTGAAATATGATAGGGCAAATTGGATAAATTAATCCAAAAAAATAGAGTTTTTTTTTCTGTACGTTTTTGTTTTATTCAAACCCGCTGGCCACAATCCGGTGGCCTATTATGATTTCCACTAAGAAACGCGGTGACAAAAATGTCGTCATGTGTGGTATATGGGCAGGGCTGCATGGGTTAGCTATTTGACCCCCACTACAACTAATAAGTTAAGAAGTCTGTCCCCCCTATTTTTATCTAGCCTACTTTATTTTTATATAATCGATAAATATTTACCGATTTAAAATATTATATATATATATATATATAAATAAATAAATAAAAAGTTGGATAATATAAGAGGTGGCAGACTCTTTATTTAATAAATAATTTTAATATTTAAATAAGCCTAACCCTACTTGAAATATAGCCCAATTTATTTAAGATGGGACCCAAAAGTTATATTGGGTTGATTTGGTTCTAACCCTCAGATGAAATTAAAAATCAAATTTAAGGTCGGTTTGAAAGCATAAGTTTTTGGGTAAGGTTAAGTTTTTTAGATAAAAAATATTTGATAAAATTGAATTTTTTATATTTAAATTGTTGGGTAGGGTCGGGCTTTGTGCTAATGGTGCATGTGCGGGTGTCTGCACATCACAGCTGTTGGATCTTGATCCTATGACAAGCATCAAATCAAGGGGCGGGCTTCAATAATTAAATTAATTTATAGTATGACTCAGCTTCAAGGAAAATGCATCTTAATTTTCAGGAGTTGGAATTTTTGAGTTTTCCTTTGGCTTTATGTCCTTAATGAGTCCAAATTTCTCAAACTTGTCGGCAGGTATGAAGAACAGAATTTGAAGGTGGGGAGGAAGAAGACCAACGTGATGTTTATTGGAGATGGGAAGGGCAAAACGGTCATTACAGGCAGCAAAAGTGTATCTAATCACCTCACAACCTTCCACACGGCTGCGTTTGGTAATCTTACTTCCACTGACCCTTTTCTTCCGTGGCACATTGCTCGCATGAACTTAGAGGTGTTTAATGACAAATTTACCCTTGACCAGATCGGACCCTATTAGAGAAGCTTGAACCGGCCGGACAGGTAATTATGATCACTAACATCACTCAGACCTTGTGTCCATGTTGATCATGCAGCTGCAACTGGGGCGGGGTTCATTGTCCGTGACATCACGTTCGAGAACACGGCCGGCCCAGCAAACCACCAGGCGGTGGCGCTGCGGGTGGGCGCCGACCATGCCGTCGTCTATAGATGCAATATCATCGGGTACCAAGACACGCTCTACGTTCACTCCCAACGGCAATTCTACCGAGAATGTGATGTCTATGGCACTGTCGACTTCATCTTCGGCAATGCTGCCGTCGTTTTACAAAATTGCAATATTTACGCCCGAAAGCCCATGGACAACCAGAAGAACACGGTGACTGCCCAGAACCGCAAAGACCCGAATCAGAACACTGGCATTTCCATACATAATTGCCGGATCCTGGCCACCCCGGACTTGAAGGCGTCCAAGTCCAGCTACCCGACATATTTGGGCCGGCCCTGGAAGCTCTACTCGAGGGTGGTCTACATGTTGTCCTACATGGGTGACCACATCAACCCGGCGGGTTGGCTAGAGTGGAATTCCACTTTTGCCCTTGACACCCTCTACTATGGTGAGTACATGAATAATGGACCGGGAGCCGGCGTTGGCCAGCGGGTCAAGTGGCCCGGGTACCGGGTCATCAGCGTGGTTGAGGAGGCCAACAAGTTCACAGTAGCAAAATTCATATATGGATCTTCATGGTTACCGTCCACCGGCGTGGCTTTCATCGCCGGCTTGTTGACCTAAGTCATAGATATCCAAGTTTAGTTCTTTCAAATATATCTTTTTTTTTTTAAGTATTATAATTATTAATAAAGGTTGTCTAGTCAGCGCTGCTGCTTGAGCCCTGACTAGTCCCTTAGTTGTCAGCGCTCAAGCAGCAGCGCTGGCTAGATTTCCTATTATCAATATTTGGTCAAAATTTATCTTAATAATTAAGACCAACAATTGTAGTGAATTTGCTGCTCATTCTAATTTAATTGTGTATTTGTATCTCCCTCTTTGAGGATCTTTGAGGACCTTTTTAAGTGTACATTATATCAAGCTTTCCTCTATCAGTTTCTTTTCTTGAGCAGAAACGATTGCTGTGTGTGTGTGGGTGTGGGAGTGGGTGTTTGGCACTAAGAAACGTTTACAGTGGCTGATGAGATGAGATGATGATGAACTCTATCTGTCAATTAATTGTAAAAAGTCTCAGTTGGTTCACCGCTATTGTGACCCGAATGATGGTCAGTTAGGTTGATTCATGTGGTCCATGAGCTCAATAATTAAAGCGGAGACTTGCCCCATGGGTAGACATCATCAAAGCATCCTACTAGTGAATGTCCAAACGTGAAAGATCTCCTGCGATCCAAAGTGGAGGCTTCTATAACGACCTTTTTTCTTCAGTGATATACAAAAAGATAATTGACAGATAGATAAATGGGCAAGGCTTTGTATTGGTGGGATATGATTCTTTTGTTATCTGCAAAACTTTTTAGAGGACTACACTTGTGGAAAATTATTTATTTCTTAGGTTACTCCTACTTTATAAGTCATTTATTTTTCACTTGCGTTAATATGCACTAGCACATATTTATCGAAAATAGATAACTTGTATAAAGAATGTGGTGTGCGTATGCCAAAAGATAAATGTGACCCTATCAAACAACCAAGTTGCGGAAATCTATATATATCCATGAAGGGTGGTTACCCCAAGCTTAAAATTTCCAATTATCTTATACTCTCTCCTTAAATTAATAGCTCTATTTAATTTTTTAAAATAAATTAATTTTAGTTTATTTTGAAAAAATAAGTGGAGTTATTAATATAGGATATTGAGAGTAGTATATTGTCCCTCTATGTCACATTGAAAGTCTTAGTTTTAGTTTATTTTTAAAAACCAAATGAGAGTATTAATAGGAGACAGATGGAGTATTAGCTAATAGTCTAGAGGGTCTATTTTTAAAGCTGTACATTCTTTTAGCCTAAGTAGGATACAGATTTTTTATACTTCTATGTATTTATCAGATGGCAGATGCAAGGCATGAAACATTCGTAGGAAACTCAAAATTGTAAAAATGGTTATTGTCATGGTTTTGGTAGCCCGTGATTCATGAGGATTCTGATGGCACTGGTGAGTAATTTATTCGATCGCAAATATACTGTTTCTTCGAGTCACAAATCTAGTCAATTTTTAGAGGACAGATCACTGATAGAATGAGCTTCACCTGACATTTTTTTTGGATGGAATGCATAATACAGCTACTTTAGGCGGAAAGAGTACTAATCAATATTTCCTCCGTCCCACATTAATGACTCTTTCGTTTTTCAAAATAAATTATAACTTTTAGTTAATTTTAAAAAACCAAATGGAGTTATTAATATGGGATGGAGAAAATAGTAATATAAGTTAGAAGTAAGTGATTACAAATCAAATAATGTTACCATTTCTATATGTTTGAAGGAAAAAATTAGGCAAAGTTGCAGCTTAAGTGAGTTGTAGCTCCCTAGCCATCAAATCATGAGCTTACTAAAGCCTTGGCTAAATATCCTCATATTTTTATTCAAAGAAGGAACCTATTAGATATATAGTAAGAGTCTCATTTATATGAGCCTGAGCTCACGTGCACTAGGCTCTATGGGCCATCAAATTTATTAATCCGATGGCCCATAGGGCTTCGGCTCACGTAAACTCCCGTAAGTCTAGGCTCATATAAACTTTTTTCATATAGTAAAGTTTAGAACTAAACTTATCCTCTAAGGCACAATAATCTGCTGACTTTGAGATAGATATTCCTTCTCTGCCAGTATGTCCCCAAGATAGAATGGACCTTTCTGTTATACAAGAAGTTTGATCCAAAATCAATAGTGCTATGTTGTCTAAATACACTGTAAATGAAAAATGAGGAAAACGAGTCTTCAAAGTGAAGAGAAATAGAGTTTTTGGATGCTTATTTGTCTATTACGTGGTGTAGGAGTCCTAAAACATGAGTATGTACATGTGAAAATCCATTAGAGACCCATTGGTAACAATGACTTGATTGGCATTTCAGCAAAAAGTACTATTAGCAATTGTAACGCCCGAGATTTTTCATCCTTTTTTCTTAAAACTCATAGAATTTTTTTTTTCTTTCTTTCCATAAATCGGAGTCAAAACGATAAAATCAAAACCTGTTTATAATTTAAAACATCATACGGTTAAACATCGTACGGCCAAAGCAAATATCCTCAGGCGCTACTCGAAAACAACCGTGCGAATAAATTCTGCTATGATCATAGACTTTTAAATACAAATCACTCCCAGGCATCCCTGAGTACGAGTCCCCTAACAGTCCACAGACTAATCCAATCGAAAGTCCAGAATAAAACATCTTAAAGTCTCATCTCACTCAATACAGGAGATCATGGCACAAATGAACTCGCAGAGAGTCAAGCTAATACCTGAGTCAACGGGAATCAATCCACCGCTGAAACGAGCGTCCATCTCCAGGAGCTCTTCGCACAACCTGCAAAACCTCCCGTACAACGGGGCTAAAAATAGTAGGGTGAGTATTTTCATACTCAGTAGGAAAATACCCAGTAGGGGAAACCCCAAACGGTGAACTCCAAGTTCATAAACACATGCGTCATGCAACTCAAACATGAAGCAGAAGCATATCATAATCATAAACATGCTCAAACTCATGCAAACATACCAAACGCACCATCGTGCCAAAATCATAATATCCAATCAACTTACACAAACACCCTTATCCAGGGTCATACAACTTACTCGTACCACTGTACGCATACTCATACAACATACGCATACTTGTACGACCTTACTCGTACAATCGTATGCTCGCTCATGCAGCTTACCCATACATGTACGACCTTACTCGTACAATCAGACTCGTACGACCTCACTCGTACAGTCTGCACAAAATCATACTTACTGTCTTACTCAGAACCATATTCTCACAATCGTACTCATACTCTTACAGTCGTGCTCATACTCATACGCTTACAGTCTTACTCATACTCATACGCTTACAGTCTTACTCATACTCATACACTTACAGTCCTGCTCATACTCATACGCTTACAGTCTTACTCATACTCATACGCTTACAGTCTTACTCATACTCATACACTTACAGTCCTGCTCATACTCATACACTTACAGTCCTGCTCATACACATACAGTCATACTCACACTCATACAGTCGTACTCATAATCGTACACATATCAACGACCACTGAAGCTCATTACAACTAATAAGCTCCAACGTCAAAATGGAAAAGAATGCCACTGGGGCAACACCTTAACCTCCGGGGAGTGACTAGACGCCATGGACTTTTCTGAAGGTAAGGCACACCAATGCTCATGGGGCACTGGATCAAACAGGTAAGAGTAGATCCATGATACTACTTACCTGAGCGTGCAAACATAAACACCCACACATAAGGGGTCATACAGTTGCCCACCATAATGGGTCTTATAGTGCCATAGAATCGCCCACCATAATGGGTCTTATAGTGCCATAGAATCGCCCACCATAATGGGTCTTATAGTGCCAGAGAATTGCCCACCATAATGGGTCTTATAGTGCCATTGCCACTCTTGGGCAGAAAACATACAGTGCCACTTGGGCAGAAATGTACAGTGCCACTCTTGGGCGGAAACATACAACGCTCTCAACAGAGCATCAAACATCTGGGCTTACACAGCACACAGACCAAATTAGAAACATACGTCGCTCTCAGCAGAGCATCAGACGTCTGGGCTTCATACAGCACGCAAACAAAGTCAGATACGTACATCGCTCTCAACAGAGTATCAAACGTCTGGGCTTATACAGCACTCAGACCAAATCAGAAACAACGTCGCTCTCAGTAGAGCATCAGATGTCCGGTGCTCTACATAGCACACAGACAACATCCCGCAGGATAAACACCATGGCAAGACATGATAAACGCTCGGCCAACTCATCAGCGGCCAGCTCAAACACGGAACTTAATCCGTCGAACCCTCAGGTCTCGAACTCACAACGCTATCATTAGCTGTGCTTATAATTCCAGTTTGAATTAAGTATATTATGCAGTATAATTATGCCACACAAACTCACAGTCCTCGACTAGTCAAACTGAAGCTGAGCCCGATCCGAAACCCAAGTTCGTCAGGGCAGCAGACTTCACTTACCCGTCCACCTCGTGGACAAAACTCATCGTACAACAAACCCTTACAGTCTTACGTACTTCGCCATCCATCTTATGGCCAAAACCTCTTACACTGACATCCTCAAATAACGCTCCTCAGAGCCAACCCAGTTGTCGCCCTCTTACTTATATCTCACTTATTATTATACTTACTTTTCACTTCATAATCTGTACGTTATGCTTGTACAATTATGCACGCTCTTACTGTCTGACAATCGCCCAACATACAATCCACCCCAAACTGATCCATTCTAATCCTTGTCTGTCATACTCATATCCTCTGTCCTCTGTCATACGCTTACACAACCGTATCCAAATTCAGACAGAGCTTCTGTCACCTCTTACTGTCCATCGCCCATACATCTGCCCACATACTCTTACACATAACCATATCATAGGCAAAAGCCATCATACATACGTATGTCTCACACATACGTATAACATACACATACGGCCATACATACATAACTTACAAACATGCACGCTAGCCATCACTAGCACATGCATCCACACGTCAAACATGCACGCTAGCCATCACTAGCACGTGCATAACCCATACATAGCATACTAACATTTTTGCTAGCCATCGCCAGCGCATACATAATCCACATCCATAAAACATGCATACATCTCATGCATATCAATCATACCATACAATCATGCTTACACGCACCTCATGCAATCGGATCGTTACTTAACATCCAAGCATGGAATCATACAATCCTAGCATGCTGCTACTCATTCAAAGCATGCTTCATGAATTTACGAGTTCAAAACTCCCCTACCTCGTAATCATGACGTTCGATGGCGAGCACACGACGGTGGCGGCGTCGGCGGCGAAGTTGGCAGTCAAAACCGTTGCCTGGCTGAGAGAGCTGCTGTCCCGAGGATTTTAGGATGCGCCGGAACTATCACGGCCAAACAGAGTGTCAGAAATCAATGCGGTAAAACCCGCGATCCACGGCGGCACACTAGGGCGGCCGGGAGAAATATCATGCTAACATATGTGGCGGTACGACCCGAAGTCGATGGTGTACACTGAAGATCGGCCGCTAGCTAAAACGTGCTCAGCCGGCCACAAAGACATCGAAATCGGCCGTGGACAACACCCAATGGCAACGATTCCGGTCAACAAAGGCCCACATAAGGGCGGAGAGCGTGGGGCAACGCTCGAGAACCAAAGGAGAGGTGGAGGACGGCTCTGTGTCAAATCCATTCGGTGGCAAAGCCAACCGATGGTTAGGCGGCACGAATGCGGCGCCTAAACCCAGAAGTACACGCGTGGCCACATGCACACGCGGCCCTAAGGGCGGGGGAGATGGCTGAAATGAGGCGACTCATGACCAACAAAAGCCAACCGGGCTAAGGCCCTAGCGGTGGCCAGTCTAAGCGGCGACATCGCCGATCGCCACCCACAACCAAAACCCATGGTGCGGGCGGCTGTGCATCTCGCACGACAGAGAGCAAGGGAAGGGTCATGGTCGAGCAAAGGCTATGAGGCCGTCACTGGCCAAGGCCTGAGCAGGTGAACTCGTCCACCTTCTGTCAAGGTAAGACATACAAATTCTTGCCCGAGGCCGTCCGGTACCGACGGCATAAAATGGGCAAGAAGGGTCAACGGCACACATGCCGGTAAGGCGGACTAGCTGCAGCTACGGGCCGCAAGGCTGCACAAGACCCAGAGGGGTGGCCCATTGGCATCACCGGGTTGGGCGGAGCCGAACTAAGGTCCACCAAAACAAATCCGGCGTCCGACTGATAACGTCAGTCACCACGTCCAAAACGGACGCGGGCCAAAAATAGGGGACGACCGGAGAAAACCCGTAAGGGCGGAGCGGCCATGGGGGCGGCGGCTGGCTGGGGGTCGGCCTTGTGGTCACTGGACCGTGGCTGGCCGAACAGAGGCTGAGCGGAGCCATCTTCGGCCAAAGGCAGCAATTTCCAGCGCCGGTAGTCCCAAACACACAGGCCAAAAGCGGTTCGGAAGGTCTGGTCGGAGGGAAGATAGAGGACGGAGGCGAAATCGGCCAGGGAGAGGTGGCTCAATCACGTCGCCGGACCAAGGCCGGGCCGGACGGAGGTCCGATCGGCCGCAGCTCGCCGCCGGCGGCCCCAAATCGACCAAAACAGTCGTTCGGCGGAAAAACAGGGCAGAGAGGGGGATGAGGACGGGCGGCGGAACGGAGGCCCACCGGGCCGGGAGGAGTGGCTCCTCACCGTCGCCGGCCCGGGGCGGAGCCGTGGCCGGCCGGTCGGGCCGTGCCGGCCCGTGGCGGCGGCGGAACGGCGATCCAAAGTGGGGGCGGAAAACAGGGCAGTAGAGAGAGGGAGCAGGACGGTGGAGCTGGGGCCGTCTGGGGCCGGGGGGAGTGGCCTCCCACCGTCGCCGGCCCATGGCGGAGCCGTGGGCGGCCGGCCGGCCCTCGCCGGCTCACGGCGGCGGCGGAACCGCACAAATCAGAAAAGGGGGCTCACCGAAAAAGTGGGGGCGGAGCGGCCGTGGGGCCGGGACGGCGGCTCCCCTGCCGTTGCACGGCCAGGGCGGAGCTGGTGCGACGGTCCAACGGCCTGCCGGCGGCCGGCGACGGCCGGGCACAAGGAAAAGGCGGAATGGGGGGGCAGCGTGCACTGTTCATCCAATTTCTGGATCGGGCCGAGCCCGATGTTTTATTCTGTGCGCTTCTTTATTTTTTCCACGTACGTCCTCAATGCGCGTTAACCCACTGGTTACGCGTCAAACCTCCAAAATTCGCGCTGTAAGCGCGCAGCGAGGCCAGTGGCCCGCGACTAAGCCCCACACCCGACTCTACGGGTATAAATACGGGGAAAAGACACAAATACCCATACGCTGAAACGTCACATTTTCCTGCCGAAAATGACCAGAAAAATGGCAAAAAAATCCCAGAAAATTGTAGAAAAATCAGGGACCTTACAGCAATGTTTTCCTAAAAGCTTCCCTAAAAACTACTTTTTGCGAGCTTGAAGAAGCGTCACAATAAAAATAATTATTTGTGATGCTCGATAATAAGTGTCGCAAATAAAATAAGTTTAAAAAAATTTAATATTTGCTACGCTTTTTTAAAGTGTCGCAAATAATATATACTAGGTTTTTTTAAAAAAAAATTAGTACTATTTGTGATGCTTTGTTGAAAGCATCACAAATAGTATCGTTATTTAAATAGTAATTTTTAAAAAAATTATGTTATTTGCGACACTTATTATCAAGAGTCACAATTACATTATATTTTACAATATATTTATTATTTTAATATATAATATTCCATTCGTCCTATATTAATAGCTCCATTTCCCAATTTTATCATTTTTATCAACATGGTAATATCTATCTTCTCGCCATATGATTCGGCCCATTAACAAACCAAGATGCAAATATAAAACCACGTTTGCAGCATCAATTTCCGTCAACTGAGCCCAACCCAGAATTTCTATGTGCCAGCATAGCCACCCGGTACGTATACCTCAGCACCGCCGCCTGCTCCGGCTCCTTCCCTCGCTCCTCTCCATTCACAACCTTGTTCCTGCCATCTTCGTCACTTGCCTTCTTTGCCACCAAATCCCCGCTAGACCCTAACCTTCCTCGTCTTTGGAGCTTGTTCTGACGGAGGACTTCGTACTTGAGTCTAAATCTTTATTAGCGACGACCACATGAAGATAAAACAATTGATTTGGCTGCTACAAGATCCTAGCACCGTTAGTCCCACCCCCAAGACAGTTCCTTAACTTCCAGTCGATGTAGAGTTGCATGTCGGCACCAGTAGACCTAGAAAAGCTCACAACATCCCCAGCCTTCAAGTTCTTCTCCTTCACAAACCGGCTCCACCCCTTGATTAGCTCATAGCTCTGACTGCTGTTTCTAGTATGAGTACTAGAACCTCCACACCTTGCCATAGATGTCTTCGAAGTTGAGCAGCATCCCTTTGCAGGCGCTCCCAATCTGCAAAGGGAAGTGCTTCTCCACGTGCTGCATAGGAAGAAATTTTTTTAGAAATAGACCCCACAAACGACTTGTAAGGTCCCTGATTTTTTTACGATTTTTTAGGATTTTTTTGTTATTTTTCTAGTCATTTTCGGCAGAAAAATATAACGCTACAGCGTATTCATATTTGTATATTTTTTTCTTGTATTTATACCCGTAGAGTTGGGTGTGGCTTAGTCACAGGGCGTGGGCCTCGTTGCGCGCTTACGGCGCAAATTTTGGAGCTACAACGTGTAACCTGTAGGTGAACGCGTGTTAGGGACGTGGATGTAAAAATTAAAAAAATTAACTATATATATGAAATCTATTTCACAGATTACACAACCGACATCCAGTAAAAAATTTCACGTCTAGAGAGAGAAAGGAGAGAAATCTGAGCCCATTTCCGATCGCTCCGTTCTCCCTCCCCATCATCAGATTCCGGCGGTTCTTATCAGGATCTACTTTGCCTCACCGCCATGAGTCCGTAGGTACCGGCTATGGCCGCCACCACGGCCTCTTCGCTCCTCCACGAGGTACCAAACTTTTCTTCGGGTTTTTCTCTCCTTCAATCCCGTTTTTGAACTGTGGGTGTACGATTTTGACGTCGTTTGCGGCCGCCCTCAACTAGACTTATATTTAGTTGGCCGCTAGGAACCCATAGGCACTGGTTAGAGCGGCTGCCATGCTTTCTTCGCTCTGTGGTGAGCTACTGACACTTTGGTCGGGTTTTGTTTCTATTTCCATCTCACTCTGTCCATGGGATTTTTTGGATGCTGGTGTGTTTCCGGTCATCGTCCGGCCACTGGTAGGACTCCGTCTAGCCTACCTCGACCCGGTGTCGGTAGGGGTTTGCCGTTTTCGACCTTGCCTTGCCCCTATTGCCTTGCTCCGCCCGATTCGACTCTTTGGGTGCGTCTCGGGTCGTTGCCATTGGCAAGCTGTGGGCTATTTGGCCATCATGGGCTCTGCCCCGGCTCGGCGACAGTGAGGGTCAGCCCCACTTGGCCTAATTATATTACCGCTCGGAATGGGCCGCTTGCCATTTGCCCTATACCGTGCGAGATGCACAGCCGCCCGCACCATGGGTTTTAGTTGTGGGTGGCTATCGGCAACGTTGCCGCTTAGTTTGGCCACAGCTAGGGCCTTAGCCCTGTTGGCCTTTTGTGGGCCTTGGATCGCCCCCTTTCAGCCCTCTCCCCTGCCCCTTTGGGTCGCGTGTGCATGTGACCACGCGTGTGCTTTTGGGTTTAGGCGCTGCATTTGTGCCGCCTGACCATCGGTTGGCTTTGCCACTGAGTGGAATTGACCACTAGAGCCTCCTCCACCTCTCCTTTGTTCTTGAGCGTTGCCTCATGCTCTCCGCCCATATGTGGGCCCTTGTTGACACAAAATCGTCGCCATTAGGTGCTGTCCACGGCCAATTTTGATATCTTGTGGCCATGATTGTTTCCGGCACATTCTAAAACCCTCGGGACAGCAGCTATCTCATCTAGGCAACGGTTTTGGCCGCCAACTCAGCCGATGCCGCCACCATCGTGTGCTCGCTATCAAACGTCATGGTTACGAGGTAGGGGAGCTTTGAACTCATAATTTCATGATATCATGCTTTGAATGAGTAGCAACATGCTAGGATTGTATGATTCCATGCTTTGGATGTTAAGTAATGATCCGATTGCATGATGTACATGTAAGCTTGATTATATGGTATGTTGAAATGCATATGACATGCATGTTGGCTGTAAGTATGTTGGATGTAAGTATGTGCTAGTGATGACTAACGTGTTTGTTGGTAAGTTTCGTATGTTGATTGAGTTTGTGCTAGTGATGGCTAGCGTGTATGTTGACGTATGTATGTATGTGCTAGGGATGGCTAGCATGCATGTTTGAAGTATGTTTGGATTATGCATGTGCTAGTGATGGCTAGCGTGCATGTTTGGAGTATGTATGGATTATGCATGTGTTAGTGATGGCTAGCGTGTATGTTTGACATATGTATGCATATGCTAGTGATGGCTAGCATGCATGTTTGAAGTATGTTTGGACTATGCATGTGCCCATGATGGCTAGCATGCATGTTTGAAGTAAGTATGTATGTGTATGTATGTGCTAGTGATGACTAACGTGTATGTTTGACATATGTATGAATGTGTATGTATGCACTGGTGATGATTAGTGAGCATGTTTGTAAGCTACATATGTATGACCGTATGTGTATGTTATACGTATGTGTGATAGACATACATATGTATGATGGTTATTGCCTATGCTATGGATGTGCGTATGTGTATGTGGGTAGAGGTATGGGCGATGGAGAGTAAGAGGTGACAGAGGATATGGGTATGACGTGTCACGCCCCGGCCATGCCCGACCTGAGCCGAACCCGGTCCAAGGGCCGGTCAAGCGCGCGGGGGCGACGAAGTGAAATTGAGAAATGATTCTAGCGGAAGACTTAATCCCTAACCACGGGCGATTAACAGCAACACGGAGTGCGCACAATCCTTTGAGCAAGAGTAAATAAAAGGGAAGAAAAGGTGTTGCTTAACACAAAGTAAAAAACAATCTCAAACCCACAAGCTTAGTTTAAGTAAAGCCCACACCGGCTCAAAATAAGTCATAAGCAAACATAACTGTAACATGTGACATAAATCCACAACAAAGAACCCTACACATAGGTTCTAACATAAGCATAAAACAAAAGAAAATAAGTCACGCTACGATCTCCATCATCACACCCAAGCTACCTCTGACCTTTCCTCAAAGAGGCAATCCTGTCCGTCTGCGTGTCGCACCACGCAGCCCCAAATCAAAACACAAAAGAGGGGTGAGTTTTAACACTCAGCAATGGTTTTAATATCACTAACAACGTCGAAAATACGATAGCATGGCGATATAGTCTTTCAGAAACAACGATGTACAAGGTGTATCACTTTCTGATCACATATTTACATCACTTATACACTGCATAACATCATAACTCAAACATGCATGGATGTATCTCTAGCATACCAATTTCCACATGCATTCACATCATAACCAATCCCGCATGGACGTATCTCTAACATACGTATTCCCACATGCATAATGTCATCACAACCAATCCCGCATGGATGTATCTCTAACATACGAATTTCACATGCATAGTATCAAATCAAACTCCATCAAGGAGTAACCACACAATAATGTCACACAGACAAGAGCATGGACAAGGCCACGAAGGCGTGTCATGGTCCAAAATTCCACACAAGAATTCAAGAAAGATCGGGATTGTCAATCCATAATACTGCTCGCCCTGGACAATCCTGGCCAAGGATGTCCCATTCTCACACAGAGAATCTAGAGCAGGGGTGTTCGCCCAGGGACATCTCCTGCGGAGGGAAGAGCCCGAGTTCTCACACAGAGAACCCTAGAACACGTGGTAGCGGGGTGCACACGGCATACCACACTGGATTCTCAGGGTCCAGATGACACACATAAAAATATTCTCACATATCCGCAAGACAAGTACACAACTCGTCCCCACATCATTCCATTTAACAAGACTCAACCCGGGGAGTGCACTCATTCCACACAGGAATTTCAAATCATTCCACACAGGAACTTCAAATCGTTCCACACAGGAACTTCAAATCAAAATATGTCCTTCCGGACCAATCAATTTGCAATTAATCCACGACCGATCAATCCGGCACACAATTCCATCACATTGCATCCAATCGGTCAAAATTTGATTAATCACGATGAAGCCTCAATTGGAAATCCATTTTCATGATGCGTGCAACATGGTACATGCGTGGGCAAAGCATACATGAATCCTAATCCATGATAAGTGCTCTCACCAGCCCCTAATGCATCATTCATAATCACAATATTAAGCTTCAACATCATTATTTAGCCGCACATGTGTGTGTGTGCATCTAGAAGAAGCATTCCACACAATGCATATCAACATGCTTGAAAATCAACTCATTACCACACTACACATGTGAATCTCTATCCAAACATGAATTCCAGCGGAAATCTTAGAAGAAGAATCGTTGAAATCATAGCTAGATTCAAAACTCAACCACAAAGGCTAAACACATGTAACATCACTCATTTCATCATTGAGTCATGGCATTCACCAACATTCACACACCATTAACCACAATCTATCATGACAAGTCAGTCCAACAATGATTGTAGTCCTACTGAAATATGCTTAACCAAAGGGAAACAACTATTCATAATTTCAAAATAACGATTCTAACATCATGCCACAAAACATAAGTCATTCCACCATCACTAAGCATATATCTCAACTCCATAAACTCAATAGCATGCATTTCCAGTAGCTTAACATAGCTTAAAATACTCCACATGCATATAAAATTGGCAAGCTAAAGTGGAATAATCAAAATAGGCATCATGTACACAACATGCAATTTTCTGTGTAGCCGATCGATCGCCCTTCAGGCTGTTCGATCGGTTACACGCAAGAATTTGAAAATTTTAGTTCAGCCGATCGATCGGCCTTGCAGGGCGATCGATAGCCCTGCAAGGCCGATCGCTCGCTAACACGGCAGAACAGTCATCTTCTTCCTTTCGCAAATCCAAACCGAAACACCATAGAAAACACTTCAAATCCACATCTAACACCCTAATCATCATCAAAAGTCCTCCTTGACTTCCAGAATATCAAACCAAACCATAATAATGCAAAACCCTAAGAAATCGGGATTAAATAATTCCATTTTCTAATCTTACCATTAACACACTAAATCAAGCAAACCATTTCGAAATAAGCCAAAAATGAAGAGTTTTACCATGGATAAATAGAGATTTTGAAGACCCATTACCTCAGCACTTGATTAAGCTCGGATTGAAGAGTCACCCTTCTTGAAATCCTTGAAAATATAATGAGTTTGAGTTAAACACCAATGGAAATCGATTTACTTAAGAAATCCCTAATTAAATCTTAGATCTAGGGCTTGTTGGTAGTAAAAATCGAATTTTGAATGTTAGGGTTTGTAGTAAAACACAAATCAGTAGCTTTTGATGGTCAAAAACGAATTGAATTAAGGGGAAAATGGTAGATTTGGAAGAAATTAAGAGAAAAGCCATGGATTAGTGCTTAATTAGAGTAAGCTTACCTTAATCGGCTTCTAATTCGGGCCTAAGTGGGGATTAGGCCAGCCCTCCTTCCTTAGCCTATTCCCAAAAATGGAAATGGCTCTGGTTTGCCCTTTTATAGTAAGGGTTGGGGTAGGCATAGGTAAGTTTTGGGGTGTAAATAGGAAAAGTAGGCTAAAAGTGGGTATTTTACAAATTTAAGCGCGAATTAAGCCTAATAAAATTCTGAAAATTTTTGTGTGACCTTAAGTATATATCTAAGTTCATTTGACACAAAAATAAAATTTTTGACTGTGGGGCCCACAGGGGTCCCGCCAAAACCCTAATTTTTGGGAAAATAGTAAAAATTCCGAAAAATCCCAAAAATTCACAATTGGTTTAAAATCACTTAAAACCACTAATGTTGAAGTTAATTTTGGTTAAAACCATCACAAACTCTATTTATTTCACGAAATCACCGAATAAGATAAGAAAACACATAAATCTCACGATAATCAATAATTAAAGAAAACCAAAACCGGTTTAAAGATGAGGGTCCTTACATGACGGGTGAGGATTGTCAGACAGTAAGAGTGTTCATAATTGTACAAGCATAACGTACAGATTATGAAGTGAAAAGTAAGCAAAATAAGTGAGATATAAGAGGGCGACAACTGGGTTGGTTCTGAGGAGCTTCATTTGATGATGTCAGTGTAAGATGATTTGGCCATAAGATGGATGGCGAAGTATGTAAGACTGTAAGGGTTTGATGTACGATGTGTTATGATCATGATGTGGGCAGGTTAAGTGAAGTCTGCTGCCCTGACGAACTAGGTTTCGATCGGGCTTAGCTTCAGTTTGATCAGTCGAGGATTGTGAGTTTGTGTGGCATAATTGTACCGCATAATTTACTTAATTCAAACTTGAATTATAAGCACAGCTAATGATAGTGTTGTGAGTTTGAGACCTGAAGGTCCGATGGATTAAGTTTTGTGTTGGGCTGGCCGTTAATGGGTCGGCCGAGCATTTCTCATGTCTTGCCATGGTGTTTATCCTGTGGGATGTTGTCTGTGTGCTGTATAGAGCACCGGACATCTGATGCTTTGTTGAGAGCGACATATGTTTTCGATTTGATCTGTGCTGTATTAAACCCAAACGTTTGATGCTCTGTTGAGAGCGAAGTATATTTTTGATTTGGTCTGTGTGCTGTATAAGCCCAGATGTTTGATGCTCTATTGAGAGCGTTGTATATTTCTGCCCAAAAGTGGCACTGTATGTTTTTGCCCAAGTGACATTGTATGTTTTCTGCCCAAGAGTGGCATGGCACTATAAGACCCATTATGGTGGGCAACTATTTGACCCCTTATGTATAGGTGTTTATGTTTGCGCGCTCAGGTAAGTAGTATCATGGATCTACTCTTACCTATTTGATCCAGTGCCCCATGAGCATTGGTGTGCCTTACCTTCGAAAAAGTCCATGGCGCCTAGTCACTCCCCGAAGGTTAAGGTGTTGCTGTAAGATCTCTGATGTTAAACCGGTTTTTGTTTCACTTTAATTATCGGTTATTACATGGTTAACTTATTTTCTTATTAATTCGGTGGTTTCATAAATAAATGGTGTTTATGATAGTTTTAATCAAAATCAACTTTTTAATTAGTAGTTTTAAGTGATTTTGAATCTAATTTGAATTTTTGGGATTTTTTGGAATTTTTACTATTTTTCCAAAAATTAGGGTTTGGCGGGACCCCTATGGGCCCCACCATTGAAATTCGGGTTTTTGGACCAAATGAACCCAGACATCAACTTAAGCTCATACAAAAAATTTTAGAATTTTTTCAGATTTAATTAGTGCTCAAATTTGTAAAATATCCATTTTTAGCCCAAAATTCTACTCACACCCCATTAGTTCAGTTAATGCAACCCAAACCCTACTATAAAAGGCCAGACCTGAGTCATTCCCATTTTGGGAATAGGCTGAGAAGGAGAGGTCAGGCCTAATCCCCAATTAGGCTTGGATTAGAAGGTGTTTAAGGTAAGTCCATTCTAATTAAGCACCAAATCCTAGCTTTTCTCTTAATCTCTTCTATATCTACCATTTCCCCTTTGTTTTGATTCGTTTTTAAATGTCAAAACTACTGATTTGCATCTTTACTTCAAACCCTAGCTCTAAAAATCCGATTTTTATGTTCAACAAGCCCTAGATCTAAGTTTTTGATTTGGGTTTTCTTTGTTAAATCGGTTTTAATGGAGTTTATTTCAAACTCTATGTCTTTGTAAGGTTTTCAAGAAGGGTGACCATCAAATCTAAGCCTAATCAAGGGATAAGGTAATGGACTTTCGAAATTTCAGTCTTCCTATGGTAAAACTCTTGATTTTTTGCTGTGTTTTGAATGGTTTTACTTGATTTAGTATTTTAATGGCATAATTAGTAAATGGTAATCTTTAATCCATTTTTAATAGGGTTTCATCTTATTATGATGTAGATTAGCTTTCTGGAGGTTATGGTGGAGTTTTAATGACATTTGAGTTATTAGATGGAGATTTTAAGATTTATTAATGGAGTTTTGGTTTGAAAATTTGAAATGAAGAAGATGACCAAAACTGCTTTGTTGGTGTTAGAACGGCCCTGCAGGGCTTTCAAATGACAATATTACAGTTTTGGCATTTTTCCTGTTTAGCCGATTGAACGGCCCTGCAGGGCGTTTGAACGGGTACACTACAGGATTTGACATATCTACTTTAAAATATCATTTTTATGTTTATGTGGAGTGTTTTGATCTATAATAAGCTACTTGAAGAGCATTCTATTGATGTTAGAAGTTTTGGTATATATATTTAAAGTTATGTGGAATGACTTGTGGTTGGTTATATGATGTTGGAATTACCATCTTGAAGTTATGAATGGTTGATTCTCTATGGTTAGGTGTATTTTCAGTAGAGCTACAGCATACTAATGGGCTGATATGTCATGTTAAGATGTGGTTAATTGATGTGTGAATGTTAGTGTTATGTCTTGACTCAAGTATGAAGTGAATGATCTTATATGTGGTTAGCTTATGGTTAAGCTTTGATTCGAGTTACGATTTTAATGATTCTTCTCCTATGATTTCCATTGGAATTCATGATTAGATGTTAATTCACATGTGTAGTGTGGTAATGAGTTAATTTCAAGCATGTTGATATGCATTGAGTGAAGTGCTTCTATTAGGTACACACACACATGTGGGGTTTAATGATGATGTTGAAGCTTGATATTATAATTATGAATGATGCAGTAGGGGCTGATGAGAGCACTTATCATGAATTAGGATTCATGTATGCCTTGCCCACGTATGTACCATGTTGCATGCATCATGAAAATGAATTTCCAATTGACAAATTTGATTGATTGGGTGCAATGTGGTAAAATTGGGTGCCGGATTAATCGGTCGTGGCTTAATTGAAACCTGATGGGTCTGAAAGGACATGTTTTGATTTGATGGTTTGTCCGAGTGCACCGACTTACCAAGTATTGTTGCTTGGGACTTTAGTCTTGACAGGCAGGGTTGCCCAGGAGTTTAGACTTGAGGAGCAGGAGTTGCTCGAAGGCGTTGGCCTTGAGGAGAAGGAGTTGCTCGAAGGTGTTGGCCTTGAGGAGCAGGAGTTGCTCGAAGGCGTTGGCCTTGAGGAGCATGTCTATTTGATAAGTACTTGCTCGAGGGCTCCGGCCTTGAAGAGTAGGTTTATTCCCTATGTGTATGAACTTGCATGTTGGACTAGTGTGTGTGTGTGTGACACTTATACATGCATGATGAATGAGAATGTTGATGCATAATTAAATATGTATGTTAGAGATACATTTCATGCAGGTTGATATGATGTGATGCATGATTGGATATGTATGTTAAATGTACATTTTATGCAGGTTGATATGATGCGATGCATGATTGGATATGTATGTTAGAGATACATTTCATGCAGGTTGATATGATGTGATGCATGGTTGTATATGTATGTTAGAGATACATTTTATGCAGGTTGATATGATGTGATGCATGGTTGGGTATGTATGTTAGAGATACATTTATGTATGTTAGAGATACATTTCATGTAGGTTGATATGATGTGATGCATGATTGGATATGTATGTTAGAGATACATTTTATGCAGGTTGATATGATGTTGAGGCATGATTTGATATGTATGTTGGAGATACATTTCATGCAGGTTGTTATGATGAGAATGGCACTATGTGGATTATACACTATGATGCAGGTTTAGGTGATGTGTTTGTGTGATCAGAAAATGATACATCTTATCAATCTTTGATCTGAATGATTTTATTGCTATGCTATCGTATTTCCGATGATGATAGTTATATTAAAAACCATTGCTGAGTTTTGTTAAGCTCACCCCTCTTTATTGTGTTTTGCTTTGGGGCTGCGTGGCGCAACACACAGATAAACAGGATCTCCTCTTTAAGGAAAGATCGGAGACGACTTGGATGTAATTGTGGAGACTCTTATGTGACTTATTTTTCTTGGTTTATGTTTTATGTTTAGAACCTTTGTGTATGGTTCTCTGTTAGATTTATGTTACTTTATACAGTTGTGTTGTTTAAGACCTATTTTAGAGCTAGTGTGGGCTATGGTTGACTAAGCATGTGGGTTTGAGACTAGCCGTTTATTTTGAGTTAAGCGACTCTCTTTCTTTTCTACTTATTTACTCTTGCTCAAAGTGGTGTGCGTACTCCGTAATTCTATTAAGTCACCTGTGGTTAGAGTTAAGTCTTCCGCTAAACCATTTTTCAATTTCCCCTCGTTGCCCCAGTGGCATTCTTTTCCATTTCAACGCTAGAGCTTATTAGTTGTAATGAGCTTCAGTGGTCATTGATATGTGTACGATTATGAGTACGACTGTATGAGTGTGAGCACGATTGTAAGCGTATGAGTATGAGTATGACTGTAAGAGTATGTGTATGATGAGTATGAGTACAACTGTAAGAGTATGTGCATTAGTACGATTGTGAGAGTATGTTTCTGAGTAAGACAGTAAGTGTGATTTTGTGTAAGCTGTATGAGCAAGCATATGATTGTATGAATAAGGTTGTACAAGTATGCGTATGTTGTATGAGTATGCGTACGATGGTACAAGTAAGTTTGTAAGACCCTGGATAAGGGTGTTTGTGTAAGTTTGATTTGATAGTATGATTTTGGCACGATGGTGCCTTTGGTATGATTTTGGGCACGATGGTGCATTTGGTATGTTTGTATGCGTATGAGCATGATATTGATATGCCTATTTGCTTCATGTTTGAGTTGCATGAATGCGTGTATTTATGAACTTAGTGAGTTCACTGTGTTGGTTTCCCCTACTGGGAATTTTCCTACTGAGTATGAAAATACTCATCACCCTAATTTTAGCCCTGTTGTACAGGAGGTTTTGCAGGTTGTGCAGAGAGCTCCTGGAGATGGATGCTCGCTTCTGAGGTGGATTGATTCCCTTGGACTCAGGTATATGCTTCACTCACTGCGAGTATTTTTGTGCCACGATCTCTTGTATTGGGTGAGATGAGAAATTAGATGTTTATCATTCTGGACTTTCATTTGGATTAGTCTGTGGATTGTTATGGGACTTACACTCAGGGATGCCTGAGAGGGATTTGTATTTAAAGTCTATGATCATAGCAATTTATTCATATGTGTGTTTTCGAGTAGCGCCTGATGATATTTGCTTTGGTCTACGATGTTTGACTGCATGATAAAAATATTTAGATGGAAAATTGATGTTTAGTGTTTTAAATTATAAACTGTTTTATCAGGTTTTGATTTTGTCATTTTTCCTCCAATTTACAAATGTTATATTGCAAAAAATTTTCATAAATTTTAAGGAAAATGTGTGAAAAATCTCAGGCGTTACACAGCTGAAATATAAATTTAGGCCAGGTACTTCTATTTTGCATAATTAGACTTACGCAAGTTCTACTTTCCCACACGCACATTTAAATTATCGATAATACCCTTAGGGTAATGGAAATGAAAACTTACGGCCATACTTCCCCGGTTGCATCCCAAATTAAGATTTCGGTTTTCCCTCATGCACTCTCAACCGTTCTGAGATTTGCACTCCCTTTAGGCAACCCATCATCCAGTGGTATGTCCCCTCCGTCACCTTATTCTCCTCCGCTATTGCTCCTCCAGTTCCATTTTTCGCTCCTCCAGTATCGCGAGAAAGTTTCAATTTTTTTTCCATCATTCGCTCTCCACTCCAGCAATCTCACTGTGGCAGTCATTTCACAACCGGAGACGTATATTGCAGCCGCCTTTCCCCCCTCCGAAGACATTTATTCTAATCTCCATTCCCATTGTCAATCTCATCCAGCCAGCTGCATCCGGAATTTCGGTGTGGCCCTAATCTCCATTATGCCTCTTCACTTGGCCATCTAACCAATCTCCTCAACAGTTGATCAATAGAAGACGATATAAATGGCAAGGTAAGATCTTACAATGCTGGATGGTTAATTGAAGAAGCGAATATCTTGTTTCGGTGTATTATATGGTTTGGTTTGAAATTTATTGAGATTGTGTGATGAAATTCTTGGTAGATCTTAATGGAAGTTAAATGAGAATACTCATAATAGGTGTGTAAATTGGACGTATGTACTGCTATGATTAGTGTATTTGATGTTGTAAGATAAATTTGATCTAAGTATTTCAAGGATGTGTTCTCATGATAAAATATGAAAAGAAAATCTCTGATGAAAAAAATATTGTAGGTAGGATAAGGAAGAAAAATATAGCGGATTAGTTAAGTTGGATCCATGCTCTATTGTATGAGATATAATGAATGCCAAAGGGGGAGACCACAGAAGCAATATTAGATGCTATAGACGAAGTTAACTGATAGGGCCTAACTGTTGACTCGTACATTATAGGTTAGTCTTTAAAGTAAATTGTGTGGTCAATAAACTCTATATAGTCCGGTATATACATGGGTTGATTGATCTTGTCAAATGTAGTTTGCGTGTTTGGTGCTTAGTTTGCGATCATGACTTTGAAGAACCATTGAAGCATGGGCCAAAAGTCTTTGAGGATAGAAATTTAGTTTCTAGGCTAAGTCTGAAAAATAATGCTCATTAGTGGCTCTTTTGACCATTCTCTTTGATATGTGATATGATGTGATGAATAAGAAGGGTAGACCATTTAAGCAAGTATATATACTTAAAACCAAGTTAACTAATAGGGCCTAATTGTTGATTGGTAGTATTAGGTTTCTTATTTTTTGCAAAGTACTATGTGCCACCATTAGACTTGATATAGTTAGGTCTATATATGGGTAAATTAATAGGAGTGTGGGGCATTCATTTTTTAAAATGTATATTGTGTATTTAGGGCTTAGTTTACATGGATGACTTTTAAGGAATGCAAACCTTGGGGCCAAAATTATTTGAGGGTCGAAATGTAGTTGCTAGTCTAAGTCTAGAAAGTATTGCTCATTAGTGGCTTTTTTTATCATTCTCCGTGATATCTGATATGATGAAAAACAAGGGTAGACAATTTAAGCAAGTATATATGCTTAAAACAAAGTTAACTGATAAGGCCTAATTATTGACTGTTACATTTTAGGTTTCTATTTTATTTTTTTGCAAAGTACATTGTGACAGCATTAGACTTGATATAGTTAGGTCTATATATGGGTCGATCAATAGGAGTGTGGGGCATTCATTTTGTAATATATATATTGTGTGTTTGGGGCTTAGTTTACATGGATGACTTTTAAGGAATGCAAAACTATGGGCCAAAATTATTTGAGGGTCGAAATGTAGTTGCTACACTAAGTCTGGAAATTATTGCTCATTAATGACTTTTTTTACCATTCTCCGTGATATGTGATATGATGAAAAACAAGGGTAGACCATTTAAGCAAATAAATATGTTTAAAACAAAGTTAACTGATAGGGCCTAACTGTTGGCTGTTACATTTTAGGTTTCTATTTTTATTTTTTTGCAAAGTATATTGTGCCAGCATTAGACTTGATATAGTTAGGCCTATATATGGGTAAATTAATAGGAGTGTGGGGCATTCATTTTTTAAAATGTATATTGTGTGTTTGGGGCTTAGTTTACATGGATGACTTTTAAGGAATGCAAAACTATGGGCCAAAATTATTTGAGGGTCGAAATGTAGTTGCTAGGCTAAGTCTGAATGTTATTGCTAATTAGTGGCTTTTTTGACCATTCTCTGTGATATGTTATATGATGAAAAACAAGGGTAAACAATTTAAGCAAGTATATATGCTTAAAAGAAAGTTAACTAATAGGGCCTAATTGTTGATTGTTATATTTTAGGTTTTTTTTTTCAAAGTACATTGTGCCAGCATTAGACTTGATATAGTTAGGTCTATATATGGATCGATGAATTGATAGTAGGCTACTTTGTGACATATGATATAAGGCTTTTACAAAGTTAACTAATAGGGCATTAGACTTGATAATTTTTTTTTACTAATATTACATTGTGATGTAAGTTAATTTGATCAAGTGAGGTTTACATAAGGGTACATAAGGATTTTTTGTAGAGTGTATGTAAGTTATATTGTCAAACTTATATTGTGTGTTTGGTGCTTAGTGTGCATGTGTCTGGTATACTACAAATTTTGTTTGTATGAGGCAAAATAGGAGTTGTTTACATAAAGTATAGCACATTTGCAAAATGAAATTGTTAAACATTGCAGGGTGAAGAGACTAAGTAATACCTCAGCTATCTTCAAGCCAGTGGAAGGTGATAAGGGTAGAGCCCATGAGGGTGACCCTCAACCCAAATCAACCTATGCTTACATAAGGAGGCTGAAAGAGCATTTCAATATGCATAGACGACATGCAACAATATTTGAAGGATTATGTTTTGGCAAATACTTGCAGTTAGACATAGAGAAGTTCATGTTCCCTCTTTCAAGCTTTGCACCACATAATAAAAATTCATCAGGGAGAGTATAGGTTTCAAGTGACAGAAGCCTATTCGATGAAGTTGTCACCCACTGAATTTGCCCAAGTAACCGGTCTGCATATGACTAATGTGCTCCAATCCCTTCCAACAGTGCCAAAAGTTTTGAGAAATGACTCTCTACTTTGTAGGGTGTTCGTCAAAGAGAAGCTTCATATAACAAAGGAGTAGATATACCAGAAGATCATCATAAGCAAAAGTGATGATGATGCGGTGAAGTTGGCCCTTGTACGGGTTTTGGCTTCTTTCATTGTGGGTAGAGGGTGGGAGCATAAGGTGGACCGACAGTTTTTTTTGTTAGCAGATGATGTGGAGGAGTTCGATTCATATACATGGGGTAACCAAAACCACTTCCATTGTGCACGGATTTGTACCGGCACTGTTGGTACATTATTTGGGTAGTTTGATTGAGGATTTAATGCAACATGTTGCCTATGATATTATGACTTTTATGTCCATGGTTTGAATATGCAGGTTTGGGCAATGGAAAGGATTCCTCTGCTGGGTGACTTATGTGTGAGATGTGTACAATATGTTTATCCTAGAATGCTGAATTGGGCTAACTATAAGAAGCCCAGTTATGATGCAATTGACAAAGCTATTTTTCAAGGGGAGAAGATAATATATTCATATGTTGTCTTACTATGACTTCTAATTTGCGAATGATATATATGATAACTGATAATGAAATTTTTTTGGCTTTTAGGTGTTGGTGCACAGGTGCTTGGAGTTGACCCAAGCTGAGTCCGATGAGGAGATTGTCCAATCAGCCAAAGGGCTGAAGAATTTTCTTAAGCGGGATCGGATAATTTTTGATAAATTCGAGGTCCCCGTTGGTGGTGCCTTGCAAGGTGCAGAGGAACATATAGAAGTAGATACAGAGGAGGAGCCTCAGAGAGCTCATGAAACAATTGTTTCTTTTGTTGATGAGGTGCAGCAAGAGGGAAGTGGACAACCACATTCTGTAATGGGACAAAATGTGCATAGCCAATTGGACTAGATGAAGGACACATTAGTCAAGCTTGTTGGCACAATTGACCAGTTGGAGGCCAAGGTAGACAAATTGTCTCAAGATGTTTCAGTTTTGTTGTCCATGAATGGGAGGTCAGCAAACCCATTTGAGGTTAGCTACATTATATTAATTATTATGACTTCTTACTACTATTATGTTTTATTATTCTTGTAATTCCACAATAATCATATTAAGGTTTACAATATTTATTATTAACCAAGAAGGGAAGGATGTTGGAGCTGATTTTGTTGATGAAGATGAAGTCCATCAATACCCCATCAATGAATCTTCTTGTTCGCAGGTTAGTGAATGCAAACTTTTTTGTCATATGAAGGACATATTTTTCTTGCCTTAATATTGTACTTTGCTTTCTTAAGTGCCCCACATTGTCCAAACATTGTTATATTTTGATTTACACTTCTACTCATACGTGCATATTTTCATAGGAAATCGTCTCATATGAAGTTCACCCATTTGATGGTGCAATTGGTGTGGACGTTGGGGAGGCAGGGGTCGACATTGGGAGTGATGCCCACAAAGTCAAGGAGATTGTGCCCCCCGATGTCCAAGGTAGGAAGAGGACTGCTAGCATATATGTAAGGACCCCTTATACGGCTCCAAGGAGAAGCAAGAGGAGACTGAGGAGGGGCCCAAGTGAGGTTGAAGAGGAAGATACTGCTGGCGAGCCCTTAAACAACAACGATGTTTACTGTGAGGGAGAAGAAGATGGGTAGGCAAACATTGAAATGACGAACCATTTACTGGATCAAATTGAAGATGGAGGAGATTCAGTTACTACAACCCACCTAAGGGACAAACTCCAGCAAGGCAAGAAGTCCACGGAAGCAAGATATGTGGACTCGTTGCACTCTTAGAGATAGCCTTATTGGAGTTGTCATGTCCTAAACCCCATGTCCTAACACTTGAAGAAGATAAAACCCTTCGAAAGAGCATCAAGAAGGGTTGGATCTCTGAGTGAGTTCATAGTATAGTGATAAGTATGAAATATATATCTATTTTATATGCCTTTTTACCTTATTTGCTAGTATAGATTAGGTTAATTTAGTGTTAGTTATGGTTTATTTAGATTAAGATAGTTATTAATATTTTATTTTAATTACTAATTAATTTTGTAGTTATTAGTAGTTTAGATATGTATTTGAACAAAGTTGGGATTTTAATTATATTGTACATGTCTAAAGGATGATATTTTATATTTTGTAGGTAAAGTGCGCTTATCGAGGTACTTGGACGATGTTTGGAATAATTCAAAATAGTCTTGACATGCTTTAAAGTGATTTGGACAACGTTTCAGAGTTATAAACAAGTTGAAAATTAATATGGACATGAAGAAAAACTTAATGAACAGAATATGGATTGTCCAGAAAAACTGTCCAAATTGCAGAAACACTGTAGCCGTTCAAATGGGGTCACTTACCGTTCGATCAGGATAACGTGATTTTGAAGCAAAACTCAGTTCAAGCGTTCAAACGGGCATGTAGGGCGTTTGAACAGCATAACGTGCAGTTTCCTAGTTTTAGCCAATTTTCAATCCTTTTCATATTGGACTTCTTCCTATGGATCTTATGCCTATAAAAAAACATATTTGGCTTGAAACCAGAGGATTTCAGTAGATTTTATGAAGAGAAAAAGGAAGAAGAAGATGGAAGAGAACTCAAAGTTTTTAATAGCGATTCAAGTGCTTTCTTCTACAATAGAAGGCTAGACTTTTCTTTTACTTAGGAGTTGATGAAGCTATAGATAATTTTCAGTTTTTTTTCTTTTTAATTTAGATCTCAGTTATGAATGATTACAATTGTATGATAAAGATTTCCTTTTTAATGGAAGAGCTTTTAATGTTTATTCAAGTCTGTGTTGATTTATTGTCTTGTAGATGATAGATTGATGTGGTTTTGATATTTTCATCGATTCTAATTTTTGTGATTTAGATGAGATGTTCATACAATAGTTTTAATGTTCAGATAATTAATGACTTGGATGAGTTATACTAAAATTAGACAGGTCATGCCTATAGCTAGTTTAGTGTAGATGATTCGTGCTATTGTCGAAGATAGTTCATGCCATGGAATTTAATTAATGATTCTTTCTAAAGTAATTCTAGCTTGTAGCTGAGAATACTTGTTCATATTCACACTAGATTTGGGTTAAAAGTTAAGAAATTGTTATGGTTCTATAGTGGATTCGATTTCCTAAGTAATTTTCATCATATTAATCTCTTGTTTTTAAACTAGTTGATTTCTTTCCTTTACTTAATTAAAGTTTAAGTTTGTTTTAGTTTTCAATCAGCAAATTCCTCTTTAGATTTAGTAATAATTCATCCATCCCTGAGGTTCTCGACAACCCTTAAATACTTATCCTAGTACAATAACCTTGTACACTTGCAAAGGGTTTAATTATAAATGATCATATAGTATTAGGTTTTATACACATTTCATTTCATATTGATCAATTTTATTTACATTAATATGTGTTGACATTCATGGCATTCATAATTGATGAGCCAGCTGGCATTTGGTGGAATCCAGCTGACATCTGAGTTTATACAGTCCATTATGCAGTAGCATAGGTGGCTTTGGGATAATGAATGTGTGAATTTGAGTTGTATTAGCAGTTGGTTGTGTTGTACACAATAATAGTTATTCTGATTTTTATAGATATTAAATACAATACTATTCGATTTTCGCTTCCTATGATATAGCATATTGATGCGTATGTGCTGACTTTGCGGAAAAAGGCACTTAGTAACCCAAATAATAAGCAAGCCTTCCATCTTGTCCATTTTATAGTAGGTCTTCTTTTGTTTTTAATTTCATATTTAACTGACAACTGCCAACTACTTGACTGACGTTTGTTTCTAATTCAACCGGATCTTATGAGGATGGATGCATTTCCGCTCCTTAGCCTATACACATCGATGAAGGAAAAGGAAGCAAATGTCTCTAGGGCCGCCATTGTAGAAGCATGGCCAGAAGTTCCGATGAATATGTTGAAGTTGTTGAAGGTGAATGAAAAAGACTTCTGTGAATATGAGGTCCACCACTTCCCTCTTCATGTAAACGGTAACCATTGGACTCTCATTATTCTTGACTTGAGGAAGGATGTCCTATACATAATGGATCCATATTACTCTGGCATTGAGGTAGAGCAGTACTACAAGAAATTGGTGATACTTAGACATATTTTGCCAATAGTTTTGTTGAAGTTGGGATATGAAGCAGCTGCTACCTTGTGTCTCCTCATGAGAGAGATAACCGGACACCCACAACAAATCAATAACAATGATTGCAGTGTCTATGTATATATTTATATGTGGTACCTATCACATGGTTACCGATTTAGCTTTACCGGAGAGGACGTGTGCAACATAAGACATAGGGTTGCATACCAAATTCTGTAAAATTCCATATGAAGGCAATTTTCTTGACATTAGATGTGGCTTAACCTTATGGTGTTGGTCCTTGACTATGTGATTCGGTGTGTGTTTGATTGTTGGTTTATAGGAATAATTCATTCGGGCATATCAGTTTGTTTAATGGTGATTGAATCTTGAATATTTTTGTGTTGGTACTTGACTATATTAACTTAATGGTTTCTGTAAGTTTTTGGCTGATGAATGGTGAGATATCAACATTCTTTGAATGAAGTTGTTCTTATAAGGACCGAAATTGTAGATGATAATGGCCATGGGTCATTGCTGTATTTGATGGTACTATATGATTAAGATATTGGTTAGGTTTGGATGAATTTTACCGTGCAGGAATGAAGTACGTTGAGTAGTTAAAGATTTGTCATTTGTCATTGATAAAAATCCATGCGTTCAGATAACATTTGATTGGCCCATGAAATCCCTTTGCGAAGGAACTCAATTCAGGTATACCTTGACTGGCTTATTCTTTATAGCTTGTAAACCTTAAAGCACTTTGCTTGGGGAAAAATAACGAGATTGTTATTAATAACTTGTACTTGAAGTATTGCTTTATGAAAGAATTAAAAATGGTAACTGGACATCGGAAAGTTGAAAGCCTCCTATATCAACATTATATAGAGAAGACTACATGACAATATAAACTTATCACTGGTGGCTTCAAGACATATCACAGAATAGCACCATATATATGAGCAACTTCGTACACACATACACCGCCACATCATGTCCATTACAAGAGCTCAAAATTCAATTTATACCTATCTTCACATAGAAATTCACATATTTGAATATGCTAAATGATTTTGTCAACTGTGGTTAAATCATCCATTTGCATAGGGTTGTTAAGTCTATTCATATCAGAAGTGTGTTATGCTCGACTGCATAATTACACAACATTGCACCATTACACTCTTCCTCTCTGTGCGTTACTTTACGTGTTCAAGAACAATATGTCAAAAGATAACAACTTAGACAACAAAAAGATATTGAGAAATGAAGTTTGTGCACCTGAGATTTCTTTGCCAAAATATTGTGCTCTAATCCAAAATAAAGATTTCCAAAATATAGGTCTAGCATATTACAATGTTAAGACTTTGTCCACCGAGATCGTTCACTTGCACAATTTGTCCTCAAGTGTACATGCATTGAGCTCAGCCACTTGTCTTCGCCTGGAGTTAGAGTGCTGATCTTCGCCTGGATTGGGCATGTCTGACGCTTCTTCCTCATTTCTTTACCACCCACCTTATTGACTAGATGTGGGACTTGTGTACATGTTGACAACTTTTGGTTAGCATGAGTTGGCGATGGGGGAGGGCCAAGATAAGGAGGGGGTGTAGCTGTGGATGGATGAGGAGTAGGGCCCCTGACCGGGTTCTCTCCAATTACCACGGTACAAGTATTGCAATAGTGACCATATTGTTTGCAATTATGGCTTTGCACTCTCCTTTTTTCTTCACCTCGTGAGAGAATCCACTTGGGAGGCCTCAACTTAAGGCTATTTACATCTTCAGGAGTCTCACATCTTTTATGTTCGAGGACTGGATAAACTCCCTTGCTATAGATTTGCCTATAAGTTTCCATTATGTAGAACAGGGAGCAATAGTCAACATAATTTAGTCTTCGGTGGCCACATGCTGCCAATGCATTTTCGCAAGGTAACTGCATTTGTTGGAACTTTTCACATATACAAGTCTTTGCAATAAGGTCAACTTGATCATCCCTTCTTTTGGACCTAGTTAAGACCTCATGGCCACTTATGGGATAACACATCATACCTCTAGCAACTTCATTACACTTCTGAATCTTACCTTCTGCATATTTAGTTAAGTAGCCCTTCCAATGTCGTCCCTCCAATCCACGCTTGTACCACATCTCTTGAGCCTTCAAATGGATGCCCTCAATGATCATGACAATGGGGAAGTGTCTTTGCTCCCTAAGCATTCTATTTAAGACTTCGCATGGGTTGGATGCGACTATATTATACCTAGGTGATGGAAAGTAAGCACTAACCCACCGTGACTTATCAATTCCCGTTAACCACTTGTAGGCATCAGGATTTTTCTCCTCAATGATAGTCATTTCTTCCATATATGTCTTTGGCCTAAAAGCTTTTGCCACCCTGAAGAAGTTATTGTTCAAACCTTTGTCTTTGAAATGTGCAAACATGTTTTGAGATATGTAAAATGTACAATATCCATGTGCGGCATATGGAAACATTTAAGCTACTTGTTATGTAATTGATCTATGCCAATCAAAAAGTATCACTAGAGCCCCCAAATAACCAAGGCTGGTTTCCAAATGTGCAAGGACCCAGCCCCATGCATCATTATTCTCTCTTTCTCCGATAGCACAAGCAATTGGGTATATATGGTTCTCACTATCCAAAGTAGATATCATGAACAAAGTCCATTTATACCTTCCTTTCAAGAATGTGCCATCTATGCATATAACCCGTCGCATGTACTTCTTGAAGTTCTTCATGGCTACTCTAAAGGAAACAAAATATTTTTCGAAGGTCAGATCCGATGAGTTGTACTAGAGAGTAGTTGAGGTGCCTGGATTTGCCTTTTCCAACTCATATAAGTAGGCAGCCAACTCGGCATATGATGACTCATAGGATCCTCTTAACTTGTTAATCGCTGTAACCTTCGACCTATATGCATTCGAATAATTCATCTTCACTCCATATTCCAAATCGACATCAACTTGAATATCCTTTGGAGTATAAGCAACATGTTTCCTTAGTCATTTCACAACTGAATTAGTCGCATTTTGACCATTTCCATACCAAATGTCATCATCTCCTCCTACAATGTAGACATCCTCATCATAGTCATGCAATTCAAATTTATCCCATTTAATGTCATCCTCATGATGTTCTTGTCATCCATCATAGATGACATCTTCTACATCAATGTTATACAATATTTTTGGCCCACTTTCTTCATCATTAGCTCCTCCGGCATCATTAACCTCAGTTGAGATGGCCACAATCTCCTTGATATTTGAAATGTTCACCTTATCAACTTCAACCCTTGTAATGGAGACATCCACTAGTTCTTCATCCAAATCGGATTGCAAATTTAAGTAAACAGGAGGAGCGTTCTTTGCCTCCAACTCCTTGGCCTCATGCAGTAAGTCATCTACTTTTGTGTCATCACTTAAATCCATTGTGTTGTTGTCCAAAAAGTCCCTATCAGCCGCACCACTTGCCAAATGATTATTGAGTTCTTTTGCATCCCTCACTCCTACTTCCTTCACTTCCACCTTCGGGTTCACTTCATTCACATGTCTACTATGGACTTCAGCATCATTCAACATAATCGACTAGTTAATCATTGGCTCGGATACATCAAAATTCAAGTTACATTCCTGGAATAATGGAGAGTCCTAGTATCATGTATTTTCATTGGAGGTAGGTCTAGGGAGATTGCCAAAGGATATATAAAACTCATCTTCAAAGAGTATTCCTTGCTTCAACATCCTATTACTTTGTAAACCATGGTCACCAACGATTCATACGTTAATGAGCTACTAACAAAAATGAGATCTGACTTGGCATTGGAGCTATCATACTTGTGTCGAATTGCATCCCACTCTCCCCCCACACACATAACAAAGGTTGCTCATCTGTATCCATCTGAATACACTTGAGAGCTATATCAATTAGGCGATAGCAGTTATCAATTGATACTTATCAGTCAATGCTTTTCGTCTCAAAATTAAAAGAAGTTTGTATTTACATTCTTCAATTTGATTTTTAACCTCAATCATTCCTTCATGTATTACAACTGGACATGAGGCACACACACCCTATAAGTGCCTCCAAAAGTAAAGATTATATGTACCCGAGAGTTACCTATGTCAGCCACTACCAGTTATCAATTGAGCCGGATCAATTAAAGCTTTCGTCGACATTCTCCACACCAAAAAATTTGCTGCCTTTCTTATTTCATCATTAGATCATAGCCAATAAGAACTAGTTCATGCACAAGTAAAAACATTAACATATTCTCCACATCCAACATTACCATTGTTCCAGTACGACAACCTTTAGGTAGAAACACGACTATCTGTGTCTTCCTCCATGAGTTAGGGCACATATGGGGAGGATGCTCTTCGACATCCACCCATTGCCAACCTACAGTCCCATGATCTGCTGGTAGGGAGATGAGAATATGGGTATATAAGAGAATACCTTAGAAGTTAGCCTCGGAAGAAACATTTGGCTGTTAAGAACTGGTGGCGGTGTTTCACGGTTTTCACCTTTTTGATGAGGGATGACCCATTTCTGCTATATGTAGCGCACGTGTGGACAACTCAAACGTGGCAAACTATCTTGATTCTCGTGATACACAATGCAAATATGTAGCTAAATGTATATATTATACATAATAAAGGGAAAAGTTTATATGAGCCTGGGCTCACGCGTGACTACATGAGCCCGTGCTCTATGGGCCATTAGATTTACATCCGGTGGCCCATAATACTCACGAGTTTAAATGGCTCTGAGTATTATGGGCCATCAAATGTAAATTGGACAGCCCATATGAGCCCAGGCTCACATAGGTGCGCGTGAGCCCATGCTCATATAAATGTGACTATAATATAAATTCCCAGTCATCGAAAATAACATTTGTGAACTCCGAACGAGAATGCACGAAATAAAGATACTTGGGCAATTGAAGTATATGCGATGGAAACTCCTCCCTCGTGTTTTAGTTTACTTTCAAATTTTGTATCTTACCGTATAGGAAGCTCTTACTCTTGCCTCGTGTTTTTAGTTTACTCTATCATTATCATTAACTCTATCATGTGTGGCATGTGATTACATGTAATTGAATTGGAGAGAAATCATGCACATTACAAAGTTTTAATCATTAAGAGGTGGTGGTGGTAAGAAAAAGAGGTACACACCTATAATTATCATTAACTCAAATTATGAAGATGCTACATCTAAGGTGAGAACTGATATGTTATACTATCACTGAGTTATTTTATGATTGTATAAGATATCATTTCTCACATTAGATTTAGCATATTCAGAATTTGAGTCAATTATAATTATAGTTTTCTTCTTTTGCATGCCACCACCACCGCCTAACAAAGAAACTTTGTTATGCGTAGAATGATTGCTCTCTAAGTCCATCCCATCTTTTTTCCTAGCATAATCACTGCATGCCACCACCATCGCCTAACAAAGAAACTTTGTTATGTGCAGAATGATTGCTCTCCAAGTCCATCCCATCTTTTTTCCTAGCATAATCACTCTATCCACTATGAAGCTGGCCGACACCTCAACGTCGGACCCCAACGACCTATTCTTCATCTCTTGCTTCTCCTCCATTGCCCCTTCAAATCAATAATAAAGTTAATGAGCCAAATTTTTATTTGAAATATATCAGCCACCTACCATCTACCAGTCATCAGTTCTCCAGTATCAGTTAACTTTCTTTTAACCATAAACTCTACGTTATATGGTCTTGTCCTCACTAATATCATATCAAATCATTAAAACCTACCATGTAAAACTATCTTGCTCAAAACAAATGAAAACACAATGTACTTCAACAGATAATAGCCCACTAACATCTACCAATCACCAGGTAGCCCATATTAGTTAATTTTGTTTTAACCATGTATACTAGGTTATATGGTCTCCTCATCCGTAAGTATCAGACCAAAGCATACTCCTGAGTAAAATAAGTTACATATATTCTTAAAAATATCATTAACTCTATCATGTGTGGCATATAATTCGATGTTGGCGGTATATGGCAATATGTTCATACCTTTTCTTTTTTTGATTATATAAAGTGATTATTCTGGATCAGATAATGTAATTGATTTGGAGAGCAATCAATCATGCACATTAGAAAGTTTGATCATTAGGATGTGGTGGTGGCAAGAGGAAGTATAAAACAATCGTTACTATCAATTCAAATGATGAAGATGTTAAATCTGATGTGGGAAGCATAGATGTGGTGTATACCATATTTATGTTCCCCACCTTAGATTTAACAACTTCATCATCTATGAGTCAATAATAATGATTGTTTTATACTTCCACTTGCAACCACCAATGTTATGTGAAGAATGTGTTCTTTCTAAATCCATCCCATCTTTTGATCTAGCATAATCACTCTATACACTGCAAAGCTGTCCGGCACCTCGACGTTGGCCTCCACCGACTTGTTCTCTGCTCTGGCTTCTCCTCTGCTACCCCTCGCATGCCTCAGGGAGGTGGAAATATAAGTGTACTGCAGTGAAGTGAAGAGATAGATTTCATCAAAAATAGTTAACTACCAGTCAACATTTAATCGAAATCAGTTAACTATCTTCTAACTGTATAAACTAGGTTTTATGGTATCATCTTCTCTAAATATTAGATCACATCATGCTCACCATAGTATAACACAAATTGCACAAATCTAATGACCATCCAATGTACTTCAAAAAATATTAGCCTCCTACCATCTACCAGTCAACAGTTAGGATGCATCGTTAACTTTGTTTTAACCATATAAACTAGGTTATATGGTCTTCTCCTCACTAGATATCAAATCACATCATACTCATGAGTAAAAGTAATTACATATATTCTTCTACTTACCCTAACAACAAAACATATATATTCATTTACTTACTTTCCATCTATTAAAATATATTACAAGCATACTAAGCACCAAACACACAAGATAAAGTTGACATATTTACTTAATAAGACTCTTATTTATCCACCCATATGTAAACATAACTATCTCAAATCTAATGACCTTTCAATGTACTTCAAAAAATATAAGCCTCCTACCATCTACCAGTCAATAGTTAGGATGTATCAGTTAACTTTATTTTCTTTCATCTACTAGGTCATATGGTATATTACTCGTTATATATCAGATCACATCATTAAAACCTACCATGTAAACCCATCTTGAGCAAATCTAATTACCACACAATGTACTTAAAAAAAAAACCTCCTACCATCTACCAGTCGTCAGTTCGTTTGATTAGTTAACTATATATTATAGGTTAGGGGGTCTCCTCCTCTCTAGATATCAGATCACACCATTTAAACCTACCTTCTACACCTATCTTCCTCGAATCTAATTACCTCAAAATATGCTAGGCCAAAGTTATGCATCCTACAATATACCAGTCAACAACTAGGCTGTATCAGTTAACTTTGATTTGCCCTTAAAAAAAAGGTCATATGGTCCCCTCCTTGCTATATATATGATCATATCATGGAAACCTACCTTTTCAATCTATCTTGCTTAAATCTAATGACCACATAACGTACTTCAACAAATAATACCCTCCTACCATCTACCAGCCAATAGTTAGGATGTATCAGTTAACTATGTATTGCCCATGTAAACTAGGTCCAATTGTCTCCTCCTTGCTAGATATCATATCAAATCATTCGTTAATCTAAATATACAAGCAAAATACATAATCCATTACTTTTACCCTTAATTTGTTTATTATATAACCTTAGAAGAACATAATCCATCATAAACTATCAAAATACAACCATACATTACAAACCCAATTGATATAATCAGACTGCCCATTTGATGGGAAGTTGTAGCAAACAACCAGACCCAAAGAAAACAGATATTGACTCCCTTTTCTCTCATATATTTTTTAGCACAAACTATATAACTAAACATTTCACAAACTAACATTACTCAGCCAAGTCACAATACCCCAGATCTGCACCCCTATGTTAGTGAAAATCAAACCAAACACAAATCACCCTGCTTTTAACTAAACATTGCACAATCACGAACTACACATATTACATATACTCAATATAAAGAAATATCTCCGTAACCTATATTCGGATTCTAACAAAGCAATATTTCAAAAAATACACACCTCAAACCCTCCATGTGTCTTCACAAAGCAGCCATTTTCCGATCAACCATATTCGGACTTTAAGCAGACGAGGGATCATCTTTGACTAGACAGAGATGATGTGGAAACGATGAGGAGAAGACGGTGGCTCCCATATCAAGGAGAAGATGATGGTTGAGATGGGGGAGGAGGAGAGGAGGATGGTGGCTCCCTCTCCAGGAGCCGTCGTCGCGTCTTTTCGTCTCTAGGGGAAGATGATGGTTGAGACGGGGGAGGAGGAGAGGAGGATGTCCGCTCCTGTTTCTAGGAGAAGATGATGGAGGCGACGGGGGAGGAGGAGAGGAGTACGGAGGCTCCCTCTCCAGGAGCCGCCGTTGAGTCTTTTGGTCTCCCATGAGGGCTTTTATCTTTTTATATATATAGCCTAAGGGTATTAGTGGCAATTCAAGCGTGTATGTGGGAAAGTCGAACGTGCGTAAGTCTAATTGTGCAAAATCGAAGTACCTGGCCTATTTTTGTATTTCTGACATTTGTTGAGTCTATTTCTAAAAATTTTCCAATTGGGAATGACCAAACAATTTAGCTTCCCCATGTCGCTCGGAGTGACAGCCTTATTGAACAACTGCTTCTGCTAGCTCATCCAGATACATAAAGACATAAATAGAATTATGACCTAGGCTGCAGAGTTTGGCCTTTTGCTGAGGGAGCGGCGGAGGTGGCCGAGGTCAAGTTTCATACCGAAAATATTGTCAGAGAAGTTGGGGATAGGCATCCAAACAATAGAGCATGAGCACTCTCTCTTTTGCAACTATTTGCATAGCACAATCGGGGAAGTTTTCATTGTCTGAACCACTAAAATAAATGGTGTGAGAAGCATGATAGATAATCTAACGGCTTCAATTCAATGAAATGGAGTGATTAATGTAGAACATTATTTTTTCTATTGGAGCTATTAATATAGGACGGAGGGAGTATATGATAAAAAAATATGAAAAAAATTAAATTAAATTCCCCAACTCTCTCCCCTCTCCTCCTTAGAGCCGGCACTCATGTTGACATGTGAGAGAGAGAGCAAGGGAGGAAGAGAGAAAGAGAGAAAGAAGAGAGAGAAAGAGAAGAGAGGGGGAGAGAGAAATAGCAGACTGAGGGAGAGAGATAAAATGTCACACCCCCAACCCAAAACTAGCTAGATAATGCAATAATTCCTAACCCAACCCTTGATTAGATCAAAATTGCACAGTTGAGTCATTGCTTTACTTAAAAACAACCCGAAGAATAATGTAAAAATGAAATTTAACTACTTTTATCATAACTATGATTAAACATCCACCTATTAGAGTTACAGTGCAATGACATAAGCATATGCCTCAAACTAAAGAAAATAAAATACCAACTAGAAATTAAACACTATCAAGTAATATGAAGTTCAATTTATAATATATTTTTATTAATTTACTACTAATTATCTGTGTGAACCGGTGTCCACAACAGCCTGACAGTCGGGGTAGGGGAAGGAAGCGGCGCTCGATGGCCAGGAAAGAGGAAAGCGGCATGGCAGCCATGGAGGGAGAGGCAAGGAAGAAATGGGAGAAGATAAGAGACTCAATAATTCATTCAGTAACTAATTAGGGCATAGCCCTTACACTTATATAAAGAATCTTAATGAGCTCACTAACATAAGCCTAAAAGCCCACTAAGCATTATTAATGGGAAATAACAATAAACTCCCTAATAATTATGAAATGACTAATAACTCTAAGCAACCCTAAGGCCTATGCCCCCTCATTAATAATAATGTAATTAAAGCCTATTGCACTAGCATGTACCCCAATGATAGACCCTTAGCACATTCACAACATTCCACCACGCTTCCGCATCACCTCGTCCTCGAGGTGACTAAAAAAACTCATAGCATCGACCCATCATAGTGAAAGCGAGGAATAGCCGGTCCGAAACTTGCAATGAAGGAAGGATGCTCAAGTGCTCTGAGGGAATGATCTGGGGAGGTGCAGGGTGCATGGGTCCACTTGGCAGCACTAGGCGGCAACTTGGCGGACCCCAAAAGAGCCATTTCCACTTGCTAACATGGTTGGAGCCAAATAGAGGGGTAAGCAGAAAGTTGGATGTGCTCATACTCAATCCAAGCCCAGGACAGAAAGAGAGGCACGTGTTGCTCAGCCTTTGCCATTCTCGAGTGGGGCCCAACTTCTTAGCCCGATGTTGAGAAATGTCCACCTTGAAAATATTTTTTACCAATATATTATACCAAATTGGGAGAGGGAGCATAGCTGGTTCAATGGCAATGTAAGACACCTTTCCAAATCTGTCCGAGGTAAAGAGGAGCTGGTGATGTGCAGAAATCATGGACCAATATTTGCTGCATTGAAGATGATGCCATGAGGTAGATTTCCTGACATTTGTGAAATATTTGTTATCAATCCGATCTCCCAAAAAGAAAATCATGGAAAGTATATTGAAGGAAATCTTCGGCTGCCCTTGTAAATTTGGAGGAGATATTTCTAGGTAAGGCAAGCTAACTAGAAAGATTATTGCCAAAAATTGTTCCCAATTCCAATCATGGTGTGGCGTACACAAATATTGAAATGAGATTTCTTGCCCGCGAGGGAAGAATAATCCTGGATGTCCAATATTTTCTAGCCCGAATGGAGAAGGAACTAATTCTCCACAATCACTCGCATGCAATCTTCACAAAATCAGCTTCGGATATCGTTTGCCATCTTGCCATATTGCATGAAGATACTCGCCATGGCTATTGGAGAAAATCCAGGGAGAGCCCTCCTTAGGAAGATCTTGTCGTGATTCTCGGAAGGCAAATATTGCTCCTTTGCGCTCGAAAGAGAAAGTTGCTAAACGAAGCTCAATTTGCGGGAGAATCCAGCTGTGATTTCTATTGTAGGGTAAGAGATCAGTTTGGATATTCTCGATTGGATCACCAATCAGCAAAAAGTAGATATGACAGGAGGTCCCATAATGGAAAGTAGTTGAAGATTTTTTTCCTAAATGAAAAGATCTTCCAAAGTATTCCCAAATCAGATGTTGTCCCGGAATGTTTAAGGAAGGGAGATCAACAGAAATTTTGTCACTGATAATTAGATTTTGAGTGAAATCTTTTCGGATGAAAATCCTACAATTAAATCTTTCAGAGGTTAGTAGGGATATTTCAGCTAGGAAGATCATAACCATATGGCAAGGAAAATCTTGTAAGATCAGAGCCATCTCCAAGAAGCTAATTTCATCCCATCCTTGTCGCCACTCAGAAGGAAGGGAAATTTTGAACTGATCACACAATAGATTTGGCCGCAATTGTTGGGGAGAATTTCAGTCCTTGGAAACTTGCCTCGGTTCCATCATGGCATCATCTCTAGGCAGGAAAGTTGGCATCGAAATTCCAGAAAAATCCAACATAATCCCGCACTTAACATAGCCAGCATGGAAAGTGCAATGGCCATGGTCAAAATCCTTTGAAAATAGTTGCTGCACTCTCCAAGCATCAGAGAAGACAAAGGTCGATGCTTTAGGAAGAGTTGACCCAATGGTCTTCCCCACAATGACCGGCAGAGCAACGACCTTGCATGCTGGGGTTGGGAGCAGTGAAAGCCCCTCAAGTGCTAAACATGGTGTTGGAATTGGAAGGAAGGAAGGCCCGATGCGGAAAAGCCATTTGGGTGTCGGGGCCTGGTATTTCATAGGCCGGTGTGGGACATGGCTGGCTGGAAAGAATGAAGATAGTCAGGTGATGCCATTGCAATGGATAGAGTCACTCCAATTTAGCAGCAGATCCTGTGCCCCTTCGATACCAGAGAAGACAAGGGCGGTGGGATTGTTCGGCAGGGATGAGGGGCATGAAGTGGCAGCTTCCAAACTGGCTGTGGGAAGAGGTAGAAACATCTTTGTCATCTCTCCTCCAAACTGGCTGCGATGGAAGGAGGACGACGGTGGCTGAAGATTGATAGGACTACTGACTTGGTTCTTCTTTGGGCCTCCTTGCTCCAGTTTCAAACTTTTGTCAATTGCTCGATCCGAGATGCAGTTGGCAGCCGGCTGTGAAGAGGGAGATGAAGTGGCACTTGTCCCTGGTGAGGGAGTGGAAGTAGCAGCCTTCATAGGTGAAGGAGCAGCAATGGCTTGAATGGGTCTCCGTGGTGGAGCAGAGACATTGCGAACACATCCCTTTTGTTTTCTTCTCTGTTTCCATAATGGGTTTCCTTTGCAACGAAAGGCCATTCGTTTGACTTGCTGCATCTTCTTCTTCCAATCAAATGACGGTGGAGGCGTTGCGTCAGCCTGAGGCAGCACCTTGGCCGGTGGAGAAGACATTGGTTCAACCCGAGGCAGGACATTGGCCGATGGTGGAGGCGTTAGGGCGACCTGGGGCACCACCTTAGCTGGCTTGGATGCCACCATGGACATTACAAGCCTCTGCAGATTCTTGAGCCTAGCTACAACCTCCGCGAATATCTCCTCCCGTTGTCCCATGGAACTTTGGGCTTTGATACCAATGTTGGGAACCGGTGTCCACAACAGCCTGACAGTCGGGGTAGGGGAAGGAAGCAGCGCTCGATGGCCTGGAAAGGGGAAAGGAAGCGGCATGGCAACCATGGAGGGAGAGGCAAGGAAGAAATGAGAGAAGATAAGAGACTCAATAATTCATTCACTAACTAATTAGGGCATAGCCCTTACACTTATATAAAGAATCTTAATGGGCTCACTAACATAAGCCTAAAAGCCCACTAAGCATTATTAATGGGAAATAACAATAAACTCCCTAATAATTATGAAATGACTAATAACTCTAAGCAACCCTAAGGCTTACGCCCCCTTATTAATAGTAATGTAATTAAAGCCTATTGCACTAGCATGTGCCCCAATGATAGAGCCTTAGCACATTCACAACATTATCCCCTGGTAAAATGTAATCCCTAGCTCAGTTGCTCCTCAATTATTGTTCTTCTCGCAAAATAAGTTGTTTTGAGCACCTGTGTGACACCATCACACAGGGGTTCCTGAAGGATTCCCAAAAATATGAAAGGGTGAGTATAAACTTAGTAAGACTTTGAAAACACTTATATTTACACCTAACACATAGTTCATTCAAAGCAAAGTCTTTACATAAAAATCTGTGGCATTCCCATTACAAGTCTTACATGACAATCTTTTATAAATTAATATAAAAAGTCATCACAAGATAATAAAACTGTGCAACCAATCAAAATTTGTTAACTATTGTCTATTGCCTGTTACTTGTCGCCAGTGCACAACGGCCATGACCAGCCTAGAGCAACTCTAGAAGTCTCAATCATCTCAACCTAGGGGAGGAGCAAACTCATCCTTTCAAACTTAAAATCTCGTCCACTGGATATAAAACTGATTCAATAAACCTCTGATACCACTAATCTGACAACTATAGAAACCTCAACTAACCATGATTAATTTATAGTTTACAAATCATTTTCATGATTCATGAAACATAAGCATAGTTACAAGTGTAATCCTAAGTAAATATACTATCTTATGTAACACATAATGTAGTAGACAAGATCATATGTAGAAAAGAATGATGAAGGTTGTAAGAGGTTCAGCGATAAGGAGGTTCATAACTTGAAGAAACAAGCAGATTTGCTTGGAATTGATGATGTAAATAAGCTTGGCTTGAAATATAAGGAGCAATGGGATCAAAGGAGGAAGATAGGCCAAGTTCCCTTTAGTGATCGATCGGGATACAAGGGCGATTGATCATCGATGGAATTCTTTTGTAAACATCAAATTGAGCAAAGAGTGATTGATCTGGCATATAAGTGATTAATAGATGGAATGATCAATCGAGCATATAAGTTATCCATCGATGGAATGATCGATCGGTCTACTAAAACGATCAATTGGCACTATTTGTGGATTAGTGTAAAACAAAGCCGAGAGTTGGTGATCGATCGATTTGATTGGTGATATATTGTTTCAATAGCCACATGGTTCCAAAATTCTTTTTGGATATGGATTTTATTCCAAATTGATATCTTTTAAGTGTTTTGCTTTCCTGGGAGTCTTAATTATGTATTTTTTTATTATTTAGGAATTTTCTCATTAATTTCCCTTAATATTGATTGGTTAGTCATGAGGTAGTTAGAAATTAGACTCTTTATTATGCCACTAGGAGTTGAATAAATACTTAGGCTCTTCCATAGAAGCCATGGTGATAGGTTCTCTGTTATTTTTTGAGATATTGAAGACAAATAAGAGATTATTCTTTCTCCTCTATTTTGTGTAAATTTATCGTTGAAATTCGTGAGAGAGAAAGGTTGTGTAGACCTGTAGCCAGATTAGTTGAATGACGTTCATCCCATCAATCCCACCCTGGGCTATGGCTCTGAGGAGCCGGAACCCTTTCACCCTCCCCTGATGCTGCTTGAGGAGAGGCACCAGACTCCAACACCCCTCCTTTTTAATTTTTTTTATTATTAGTGCATGCTTCTAAAAGCTTCACTAATAACAATTTTTACTATGTTTTCCTTATTAGCAACACTCTTGAAAGCATAGCTAATAATTTTTTTCTTATTAGCGACCCATTAACAAGCATAGCTAGTAAGGTTATTTTTTTAAAATTTTTTTATATTAGATAGTAGGAATATTAGCAACATTTTTTCATAAGTGTCGCTAATGAAGAGTACCAACGTTACTTTTTTTTACGCATTTAGCAACGTTTTTTAAGCTTCGCTAATAGTCATTAGCAAAGCTAATAGTTTTTTTTCTTTTAGTGTGGATGGGTTAACCAATAGTGTAGCCATTGCCGCTATAACATACTTCCAAAGCCAATAGGTCTGCCGTAAAGGAGTTACATTTCAAGTCTAGCCTGCTAGCCCAGCCCTACCCGGCCCAAAAAATAATGGTTTGCAGCCCAAAATTTTCAGGCCCATCTGCATAGCTGAGCTTGAAATTTTCAGGCCCATGGTAAATAGGGCTGGGTGATCGCCTAAGTACTAAAAATATGTAGGCCTGCTGGCTCGACCAAATGTTAATTTTTTTTATTTTTGTAAGGAGATAAACCAGGGAGAAAATTGTCTATTTAAGAGGTGAAAAGCTTCCAAACCTTTATCCTTTAGTATGAAGGGCTCAACTCAAATGCTAAAAGTTTACTGGTGGGACAAAGCCTAAGTTTAATTAAAAAATAACTTTTAGAATAATTCTTTTTTTTTTAAAGACCGTAGGCCAATTAGCCATGACCCATCTAATTTAAGGTTAGATCAGAATTTTGGATGCTGGCCTAGGGTTGGGAGTTAAGCTTATAAGGGTAGACTCTAGGGCCTACTTTTGGTCCTCTATGGCGCCGCTTAATGATGACCCTAGTCTAGCCAAGTTATTTCTTTAATTCTCAATATACAACTATCTATTAAACTTTTTCTATAAGGAAGCTGATATTCTCACTCCACTTTCTCTACATCAAACATAAAAAGCTTTAATCTACCTCTTATTAAATAGGAGAAAGTGAATCTCAATGTTGTCAAAGTTGGACTCGCCTTCTCTATTCAATCTAAGTGTAGTAAAGTTTTTGGTATAAAAAAAATAAAATAGCTAGGAATATCATTTTCCTTCCAAAATGTCTCTAAAATAAATGTACTTTTGATCCAATTCAACCCAACGGAGATCAACCTGACTCTGGATGAAACCCACTAAGTACTTCAACTGGGTTACTTTGGACTATCTATTACACCCTTTCCAAATGGATACCCCAAGACATTACTTTCAACCAGTTCAACCCAACAGTGACCAACATCGCTCTTGGCCGAAACCACTACTAAAACCAGATTACTTAGATTTGGCTAGGCCGACCTAGGAGCAATAAGAAAGGCCTACTTGTATTCCTCATGAAAGTATAATGTGAACCTCTAAAGTATCACAATGTGTGCAATGGAAGACAGAGTCAAGTGTGCAACTCTACACGTATAGAAAACAAGAAAAATGCTTGAGTGACTGATACGTCCAAACTCTATTTCATCATTTTAACGCCATTGATTAGCAAGGCCTACAATAGACTTCTATACTCTTCCTACGCGTTTGCATCCCGTGTGGGACTACCAAATAACTCTACAATTTGAAAGGTCCCTCCAAATCCAAATCCAAAAAAAAAAAAGATGCTAACCTTACGGGATAATGAAAACGGGATATAGAGCATTGGTGGTTTTCATGAAAAGATCGTAACCGTGTTTTTACTGCATAAGCCGGTATGTTCAGCGAGTATCCAAGTTATCGCCAGTTTAGCATTGTTCAAACTTCAATATACTTCGGGATTCCTTATAATCAACTCATACTACTTGCTTCATGTCATGAGAACTTGACTTAAATTTCATAAACCAAGTGAATAGGCCTAAATAATTTATACGGAAACATTTGTCTGGTGCATCCACCACTGACAATACGAATTTGTCCGAATGCAACACCAGAGAAATTGTACTAGTAGGTCTTAACCCTATGGGTTTTTTGGTATATTTTGTGCCTACTGGTAATTGAATAATGATGCAGCTAGTTGCCGTGATCACAATGTGCTCTGGCAGAATGTCAAGGCTGTAACTTGGTCCACGTCACAATGTGCATATCAAAAGCACAAAAATATATAGGGACTTAAAAATTTTCCAATAACAATTATTCATAAGTCCCTTATACAACCAAAGTACCAAACCATAACCATAATAGGGAAAATATTATAATAATATTTTATATGTCTTACATTAATAATTTTATTTAATTTTTTAAAATGAACTAAAATGGACCAAATGGAGCAATTAATGTGGTACCGAGGCAGGGGTGTTAATGAGACAAGCTAAGTATTGGGCTCGCAAGGCTTGAGCTTGAGTTGTTCAAGCTCAACTTAAAGCTCGAACAAGATCGAAAGTTCTAGCTTGAACTCTACTCGAAATAAAAATTTGAAGTTTGGCTAGAGCTCGAACTCAAACTTAATATGTGAATCACAAGCCCACGCTTGACATGGGCTCAAGCTAAAAATGAAAAAAATCTATATCTAAATTATATAAAGTATTCTACATAATAGGATATTTTTTATATTAAATAATAATAATAATATCCTTTAACAAATATTACTAGTGCACCTTGAAAAGCTAGGTATAGTCACTACTTGAGAAGAAAAGTACAACAAATAAGTTTTAGTTACATATACTCCAAAAAGGTAACATTACATATAAATCACAAATATATACAAAACAATAGAAACCCAACTAAGGACCCTTAGGTATGCCTAGTTTTTTTTTTCTAAAGTACACACACAAAGAAAAATAATAAAGTAAGGTAGGTAAAATGAAGATGATGATAATTTCTTGATTATTAATATTCTAGAATAAAGCTAAGAGTTGATGAGTAGTGAATTATGCCACAATGATATATAATCAATTGTGTCAACCCTTTTTCTACATCTTATTTTTGGGTTAAGACTCAGGAGTTATCACGCTATGTTTTCTCCTCAGTCCTCAGTTTTTTATTTCAAACTTAGAAAGAGTTCTTCAGTATCTTAGGATACATCATAGGGAAATTAATATATTTAGATGTGTTTATATATTTTATTTAGTTATATTTTTATGATATATGTGAATTTAAAAATACATCACATGTATAGGTATATGTCTGTGTGTGTGTCTATATATATATATATATATATATATATATATATATATATATATATATATATATATATATATATATATATATATATATATATATATATACACACACACACACACCACACACACACACATTCCCACTATCCCAAATTAAGAGCTCCATTTGGTTTTTCAAAATAAACTAAATTAGTTCATTTTAAAAAATCAAATAGAGCTATTAATGGATATTTTTTAATATCTATAATGTACATGGACACAAACCAATCAATTTTGTTTGCCCTAATAGGTGGCTAGTATAATAGGGATCCTAGTAGAAAAAAAGGGATCAACGGCTAAGTCCTAACTTGCTACATAGCTATTTGACACTAAGAGTTGGGTCTTTTAGTGTATGTCTCTGTCTATCCGTGGCCACCTATGCCCATATTAGATGGACAAGTACAAGATATTAATACGAACTGAGGCAGACACGGAAGAAAGTTATGCATATAGTGCACAAACATAGACAACCTTTGTCTGCTTCCATTTCTATCTGTCCGCACCTCTACTCCTAAACAATGTGAACATATGAAAGTGCTGACATTCATATTAAATGCATGTTAATGTGAGGGATAGATCAAAGCAAGTATCAGACATATGGCTCCAACCCACATCATATTTCATAAAAGATACTCCCTCCGTCCTATATTAATAGCTACATTATAAAAAATAGTAGTCTTTATTGAATGGTGAAACCCACATGTTGTATCCGGTGTAGGCACAAATGGTACCTCAAACTCTCACGTAAGAAAGGAGAGAAAAGAAGAAGAAAGGGAAAGAAATCAAAGTAATTTTAATTGCATAACCATAACCAAGGAAAGCCCATATAGGAAGTCATGCCCCTCTCTCCTAGAGAGTTGCACCAATTAGTGGGCCCGGCTATCCCGTGGGCCACTAACTGGTTCAATACAAATATCCATCCTATTACATAAGCAAATACTAAGTAAATATGAAAGAAAGTAGCCTACTGTAATGTAATAAAAGATAAAAAGAAAGCCCGGGTGAACGTGCATAACACCACATCTAAGAGAAGGAAAAACAAACTTATGATACTCTCTTTTAAGTCCCCAACTACTTAAATTTAACAAAATAGAGCAATTAATATTGATCAAACTTTTTTATTAGCTATTAATTTAAGACCGAGGGAGTAAATACTGTATTTTAAAAATTGAGGGCGTGGCACCCACTCACTCTTTTAGATGTTGGTTCATGCTTATGATCATCTCCTTGATTTGGACAAAATTAGCTAAGAGGCATAAATACGCTTAGACGCGTTTATAAGTTTAATAGATGCAATATTTGCAAGTCTGATATGGAAATTTTATACTACATTTTTCTTAATCAATCATTGTTACTCCAAGTTGATTATATCTTCCATATTTAGACTTTCCAGGGTGGACATTTTTTAATGTCATGCTCCTCAGTCTCTTAACCATGTTATTTTCCTCAGCAAAAAATATCATGAAGGTATTCTTCTCAAACTCTTTTTCAATTTTGCAGTTTACAACATATGAATGGAATGAAACAACCATATAACTTTAGGAATAAAAATCTCCATAAGAGAAGTCTATTCATGGAGTGTGAGATTTTAGTCAAAGCTTATGTTTTGTGCCAAATTTCAACTTCTGAAATATCCTAGCAATTTCCGTTTGTCTTCAAAAGATGACATCTTTAATTTTTTTTTCTTTTGTTTCTAATGGATTCATTTGTATTCTCTCTGTTAGCCACTTTCGATTAATAGATGGGTCAAATCGAATTTTACAGATAAAAAAAATAGTTAATGGGATGAGTGATAAAAAAAGGGTTGAAAAATACGTGTTGTCTAGCTTCAAGTGAATATTCCATTTCTACACAAAGATGGACTTGTCTAAGTGATATGCACTCTAAGATCCACATAATCATCGTCTTATGCACACATTGGCTTAATCTGGAGAGAAAAAATATCTGCTAGAGAGTCGGCCGTATACACGGTGAATTGCTTGGCATCATATAGCCTTAGTCTTCTTTGAGATACTTATATAAACTCCAATGACCAATAAAAAGAGGGTTGCTGATATTTCCATATTCCACACTCCTTGCACTAAAATCCTATTCTACCCTTTGATTGGATAGAGATTGGTGAATCTTACCTTACAATAAATCTCACTTCGAGAAAGGGATCCATTTTTCTTACCACAATGAAAGGTTGGGGTAAGATTTTAGTGGAGAAAATGCAGTAGGAATATTATTTTCCTAACGTGCTACGGAATTTGTCTAAATGCATCATTAATTTTGGGACCAGGAAGCACATGTTTGTTATAATTATGCGTTGCTAATAATATTTTTTTATTTTTTTAAAAAATATTATTAGACATTATCGATGCATACTTTTGCGTTGTTAATAAGCTATATTAGCGACACTTATAATGATGTGTCGCTAATATTTTTTTACATATTATGAAATTATTAGCGACACTTGACTATGCGTCACTATTAACCAATTAATAACGACGTATAAAGTTATGCATCGCTAATAATTAAATATTATCGATGCTTAATTGTATGTGGCAAAAGAAAATTTATTAGCGACATATAAATATATGTCACTAATTGAGACTTTTAGTGGCGCTTTAAGTTAAGCATCGCTAATGCGCAGTAGTGATTGTAGTTTTTATTGATGCATGCGACGATGCTTACAATACTATTAGTGACGTATAAATGCATCGCTAATAATCAGTTTTGTTGTAGTGTTACCAGCTGCTTTCTTGCTTACTTGTTGTACACATGAAGCCAAGTTTCAACACAAATGTTATAGATCAATATTCCACGCATTAACCTATAGATTACATATGATCTACACATGTAGACGATGCAGGCACAAAACTAATAGGGGTGGGCCCATGGCTAAGGATTGTGCTGATTGGCAATGAACCGTGGGCCCACCCCATGTCTCCCTCCCTCCTCTTCCATATTTTTGTAAAAATAGTATTTTTACATGAATGAGTGCATTCAAGGAGATGCATTTTCATTCTAATTCAATAGCCAGTTAGTAGATCCGGCTATCCCATGGGCCACTAACTAGTCTAATACAAATATCCATCCTATTACATAAGAAAATATTAAGTAAATATGAAAGAAAGTAGCCTACTGTAATGCAATAAAAGAGAAATAGAAAGCCCGGGTAAACGTGCACAACACAACATCTAAGAGAAGGAAAAACAAACTTAAGATACTCTCTTTTAAGTCACCAACTACTTAAATTTAATAAAATGGAGCTATTAATATTGATCAAACTTTTTTATTAGCTATTGTATTTTAAAAAATTTGGGGTGTGGCACCCCCTCACTCTTTTAGATGTTGGTTCATGCTCATGATCATCTCCTTAATTTGGACAAAATTAGAGAAGAGGCATAAATACGCTTAGAAGGCGGCTTTTCCCCCCCAATTTTTACTCAAGCCCCCCCATACTTTACACACCCAAAAAAAATTAAATCAATTACTAAATACCCCCCATCCATCACTATTCATTTTAATTTTATTTCTGCACTTTCAATGCCTCATTCCCAATCTTCCCCTTTAGCGTGAGCTCTTCTATCTCCCACGTCGTTTGTGGATCTTCTTTCCTGACTATTTTCCTTCTTCCTCTCGCTTGTGGCTCATTTTTCATGATTTTTTTCCTCTCCCCCTTACTAAGTTGCTTATCTGGAAAACTTCTAAATGATTTCTAGCAGGGTGTAGTCACCACTAATATGCAGAATTTGACAGGGAACTACGATCTTTGTTCAAATAAGTTTTATTTAACGGATGGTATTCCCCAGCAAGAAACCTTCAGAAATTTTTTAAACTTATGGCTGGTTTCTGGTGGGGAGAGGTCACTGCCACAATATGCAAACATTGACGGGGACCTTTATTCTCCGTATAATATAGTTTTAGTTGTCGAGGGGTACCCCTGCCACGAAACCTAAAAACTTCTATAAAACTCCTTGCGGGAGGTGGTCACCGTCATAATATGCAGACTTTGACGAAGACTTAAGGCTCTCGTCCAAATCAATTTTATTTGGTGGAGGGTACCACCCACCAAAAAACCTCCGAATGTTTTGGGGCATTGGGGTGACATGAGTAAAATTATAAGGCGGTGTGGACGGTACTGAGTTGTAAAAAAAATGTCTGTTGTTTTTTGGTGATTTGGTGGAGGGTACCACCCACCAAACAACCTCTAAATGTTTTGAGGCATTGGGGTGACATGAGTAAAATTATAAGGGGGTGTAGATGTGTTCATAAGTTTAATAGATACAATATCTACAAGTCTGATATGGAAAGTTTATACTACATTTTCCTTAATCGATCGTTGTTACTCCAAGTTGGTTATGTCTTCCATATTTAGACTTTTCAAGGTGGACATTTTTCACTGTCATGCTCCTCAGTCTCTTAACCATGTTATTTTACTCAGCAAGAAATATCATGAAGGTATTCTTCTCAAACTCTTTTTCAATTGTGCAGTTTACAACATATGAATGGAATGAAACAACCATATAACTTTAGGAATAAAAATCTCCTTTAGAGAATTCTATTCATCGAGTGTGAGATTTTAGTCAAAAATTATGTTTTGTGCCAAATTTCAACTTCTGAAATATCCTAGCAATTTCCGTTTGTCTTCGAAAGATGACATCTTTAATTTTTTTTTCTTTTGTTTCTAATAGATTCATTTGTATTCTCTCTGTTAGCCACTTTCGATTAATAGACGGGTCAAACCGAATTTTACAGATAAAAAAAATAGTTAATGGGATGAGTGATAAAAAAAAGGGTTGGAAAATACGTGTTGTCTAGCTTCAAGTGAATATTCCATTTCTACACAAAGATGGACTTGTCTAAGTGATATGCACTCTAAGATCCACATAATCATCGTCTTATGCACACATTGGCTTAATCTGGAGAGAAAAAATATCTGCTAGAGAGTCGGCCGTATACACGGTGAATTGCTTGGCATCATATAGCCTTAGTCTTCTTTGAGATACTTATATAAACTCCAATGACCAATAAAAAGAGGGACGCTGATATTTCCATATTCCACTTTCCTTGCACTAAAATCCTATTCTTACCTAGCAACAAATCTCACTTCGAAAAAAGGGGATCCATTTTTCTTACTACAATGAAAGGTTGGAGTAAGATTTTAATGTAGTGAAAATTAAGTAGGAATATTATATTCCTAACGTGGAATGGAATTTGTCTAAATGCATCATTAATTTTGGGACCGGAAGCACATGTTTGTTAATTGAAGTAATAATCCAATCCTTTACAGGAAGCATGAAAAAAAGGTTGATTCACTCAATCTGTATAGCTCCTGCAGTTCCCCATTCAATAATGTTGATGCAGTAGTGCTTGAAGCAGCAATCCAGTCTTCCCCATGATACGCCTGAACTAGATCGACCTTCATGTTAGTTCACTTCGTATAAAAACAACCCAAGAGACACCATCAGCCATTTTCACGTGACTCCATGCAATATTTAACAGAAGGAAGCCTGCTTATTAATGTGGAGGCAAGCTCCAAGAAGATCCCAGAAACATGCTGGCTACATTTTACGTGAATGTGGAGGACTGAAGATGCCTCGATCACAGACAAATAAAAATGCAACAGAAGACGATCCAAATTGATTATATAGATGTGAACATTATATTGATAAACATTTAGGCTGCACTCTGATGCTTCTTAATGAATGTCAATATTTTAAAGAGAAACAATTCAGACGGTGTTTAACTTTTTCTGAAGTATTCAATTTTTGGGCATTCCAATATTCTATTGATATAAAATAGAAAGCGCTACCCACGTTCTAAATTCCCTCCCATAAAAAAAGTGACAAAACGTGTACATTATATTAAAAATTCGTTTATCTTCTCAACGACCATAAATGAACAGTTCAGAGCGACGAAGCATCCTACAAAACCTGCCCATTCTCGCACATTTTCCATGATGCAACATCAGAAGAATGTCTATATATGGTCTATCACTAGTGCATCCTCTACCACTCCATCAGGAATTCTGCAATCCCAAGTTCCAAGCTTGATACTAAGTAGAGAGAAAAAAATGGTGACCACTACTGAGGCAGAGAAGATGTCCAGCGAGCTCTCTCTGGCCCATACCACCCTGCTAAACATTCAATTTGGCTTTGTCAACTCAATGGCCATCAGGTGTGCCATTCAGCTGGGCATACCCGACATCATCCACTCCCATGGCTCGGTTCCCATGTCCCTAGCTGACCTTGCAGGTGCAATCCCTATATCCGAGGCCAAGGCTTCCCACCTCGGCCGCCTCATGCGCCTGCTGGTCCACTTGGGCATTTTTGCCTCAAAGGACTCTTGCGGCGAGCCCGGATACCTCCTCACACCCACCTCGACTCTTCTTCTTGCGAATGACTGCAAAAACAACTGCGTCACGCCCTATTCACGAATGGTGCTGGACCCCTACCTGGTGAGCCCTTGCTTTTACTACAGTGACTGGTTCAAGATGGAGGGCTCTATGCCCTTCGAACTCTGCCATGGGGGCAGCATGTGGGAGGTGTCAGCCAAAAGCCCTGAGTTCAACAAAGGCTTCAATGCGGCCATGGCTAGCGACAGCCAGTTCTTAATGAGCGCCATTGTTAAACAGTGTCCTCATTTGTTCCAAGGCTTGCATTCCCTGATCGATGTTGGGGGCGGGATTGGGGGCTCCGCTAGGACCATCGCAAAGGAGTTTCCTCACCTGAATGTATCAGTGCTAGATCTTCCCCATGTGGCTGCAGTGATGCCCAAAGAATCCGGAGTGGAAGTCATAGGAGGAGACATGTTCAAGCACATTCCACATACAGATGCAGTGTTTCTTAAGGTTGGTGCAGTTTATTTCTTGACGATACTTGTCATCTAACTACTGTAGATGTTTGATTAATTAATGGTTATGGCATTGTGCAGTGGATTCTTCATGACTGGAATGACGAGGAGTGCGTACAGATTCTACGCAAATGCAAGGAGGCGGTGCCATGCAAAGAGGAAGGAGGGAAGGTGATCATAGTAGAAGCGGTGGTGAACTCCAAACCCGAAGACCACAAGTATACACAGGCTGAGTACTGCGCAGATGTGATGATGATGGCACTGACTACAGGGTGGGAGAGGGATGAGCAGGAGTGGAGCAAAATTTTCAAAGACGCAGGCTTTAAGGACTACAAGATCACACCTGGCTTAGGTGTTAGGTCATTGATTGAGCTTTATCACTAAATTGTTTCTGCTACTTTCAAGAATCATGATATTTGTAAGTTATCCAAATGTGCTTTAATAATCCCCATAAGAGGATATGGATGTAGATTGTGAAACCATTTGGATAAGGTTTTTTCTGATTTTAGTGCATGGTAAAGATATTTTTCATGTTCTCTCAGACTTTGACTGACGAAATTGAACAGGGGGTGTTTATTTATAATTTTAAATTTGCTCGTAATCTTAATTCTCTGTTTCTTCAAAATGTTCGCCATCGATTCTGTACAAAAAAATGATCGACGAATCCTTAATTGTGATAGGGCGCTATAAACTCGATGTACTTAGCTTCTGTATATTTTGGAGTAGAGGAGACAACAAAAATTCTGCTTCATTAGTGGATACATGGTGAATTAGTATGCAATTATGGTCTTCTTTGAGATGCTAGAACTAGGAAACACATGCATGTTATTCAAAACTTAAAAACCTTGTGTATAGCAATTAGATGCAAACAAGTTTGTCTTCTTCTATTTATAAAGTTCCCATCTAATAATGTTGCTCCATTAACTACTAAAATAATACTCCAAAACTACTACTCTTCCGAGGGAATCTAATCTACGATTGGATATGCCAAAACTAGACTGCTAGACCATGTTATTGATTATTAAGTTGAGAATTTTTCATATTACATTTCCCAGTAAGTAAATATTTTATATTTTTTAGTTTTAACACTTAATCTCATATAACCTAATTTAGTCCAAAATTGCCTTATCGATTATAAATAAATTTAATTCTCACATGTTTCCCTATTAATAAACAGTGTAAAGGGAGGACACCGTTCCGGGGAGCATTGTGATTGCCAGTAATAGATGACCAGCACCGACTCATAGGCAGGTCAACGAAAACGGTAAAAGTAGTATTTTCATTCTTTTATCCTCCACAAAAGCTTCCAAGTTGAATAAACTTTTATTTTGCCTACACAAGTGACCCATTCAACTTCATAGCATATAGAATTATTTTTTTTTTGTACATTACAATAGAAAGATAGCAAATGATGATGAGTTTATTGGCGGAAAGGTGTGGTTAATGAACGATGACCCCCACGTGAGGTAAGACATGCCCCCGTACAAGCAAAAGAAAAACTTGTTGTTCTCAATGGTAATATGACTTTGAAATATTTGAGTTTGTCTTTGAAATCATCTATTTTGTATAAATTTGGCAATGATGAAGACCTATAATCAGTGCTTATCATTCATGATAAGGTAAATAAAGAAGTCTTATCCTCGTATGTGAAGATGAACAGGGCTATAAATGGAGACAAATCACTATTGCTGGAAAGGAAATTAACCGTGAATAAAGATAAAACACAAAGGATGGAGAAGGTTTTTCCAACTTACCCTAACATGAATGCCAGATTACACGATGTTACGCTTCTTGATAACATGATAATTTAAATAGCCATGTTGAGGGAAACATGATACTGATATTCTCACATAACTAATGATGCGACATATGAATGTGATATCTCACATATTCGTGTTAGCATATAGATGATAACACTACTTTTATAAAAATAGTCCCATCAATGTTAAGATATAATTTATAGGTGTGTCATTGAATACACAATGGTGAGTTAAATCGCATATTCGTTAACAAGTTAATACCCATTGTAAATTGGGATAACTGGGTGAGTTTAACTCAACAAATCCGCATCTAACATTATCCAACATTACAATGTCGACAAAACTTGATATAGAAGGCATGCACAATAGATTTCAAGAAATGTCTGTGACAATGGGTGCGTTAAAGACTTCATGTTAGAGTGATAGCTATGATCCTATAACACCTCGGGCCCTAGGAGCCTTAAATTCAACAGCAAAACCTGACCCAAGGATTCAAAAATATCGTAATAAATTTTTTTCTTCTTCTTCTTGATCTTCTTCTTCCTAGAGCATCTTATGTGTCTAGATTTGTAATATTCCTCTGGCATTATAGAGCTTCAAAGCTTCACTATGTGCTCACTAGAATAAAATTATAATTTATTATTAATCGGATAGGGCCAACATTGTCGTAAAGTTTGTTGCCTACGTACTTATTGGAAAATATCTCTTATGTTATTCCTATAGGATCATGTACCAACATATTTCTTCCTAGCGGCTACTACATCTTCATACATCATAAAATTAGATATCTCATTTAGGCGTCATTTGGATGATGCTTTGTGTCATCTGAAAAGCTACTTTTGGTAGAAATCACTTTTTAAAAAATAAAGTAAAAGCATGTTATATTTGGATATACATTATAGAAAATCAGCTTTTCAAAAAAAAGTTCTAAAAATCTTGTTTGGGTAGCCATTGTATTACATAATGCGCTCACTAGAATAAAATTATAATTTATTATTAATCGGATAGGGCCAACATTGTCGTAAAGTTTGTTGCCTATGTACTTATTGGAAAATATCTCTTATGTTATTCCTATAGGATCATGTACCAACATATTTCTTCCTAGCGGCTACTACATCTTCATACATCATAAAATTAGATATTTCATTTAGGCGTCATTTGGATGATGCTTTGTGTCATTTGGAAAGCTGCTTTTGGTTGAAATCACTTTTTAAAAAATAAAGTAAAAGCATGTTATATTTTGATATACATTATAGAAAATCAGCTTTTTAAAAAAAAGTTCTAAAAATCTTGTTTGGGTAGCCATTGTATTACATATCATCTCTGTTATGAAAAATACATGTTTTGTCCTCAAATAATTAGAGGAAAAGGGGTCAGGTAGACGAGGGTGGTCATCAATGGTGGATGAGGGTGGTCGTCAATGGGGGACGAGGGTGGTTGTCAATGGCAAATGATGGTGGTCATGGTGGGAGAAGGAGAAGAATATTTTACTAAAGAGGAGAAATGGAAGGGAGTTAGCATAGGAGAGAAGAAAAAAATGTGTCAGGGCAATCACAGTGGGAGGAGAAGGGGGAAGGGGGTTTTATTGGATAGGAAATGCACGCATGTAAAAAGGAAAAAATGCAAAAGTTTTATAGCAAGAGAGAAGAGAAGGGCAAAAATATCAACATGTAATATTTTTACCCTTTTTTATATGCTTTTAGTCTAACCCTTCTCAGGAGGAAAGTTATGTAGAAAGCGGTTAAAAAGTATAAGCGAGTCAAAAACAGGGTTAAAGATGTTTTTGAAGCAAAGTGAGGTTTTTGGTCTAAATTGTCTAACCAGATAAGATTTATATGCAAAGCAATAAAAAGCTTATAGAAAGTGGTTGTAAAGCATCATCCAAATGACGCTTTCCTTAGAATCCAATAAATCATTCCTTTTTGAAATCACGTAAATCATTCTTTCATAAGATGGAATAATCATTCAGTATAAAGTACGATAAATCTACTAATCAATGAATCTAATAGATCCTTCTTTCATAGCGTCTAATAACTCAATCATCTAGAGAATCTAATGAATCATTTAGAGTCAGGCATCACATTCTTTCACAAAATCAAATAAATCAATCATTCAGATGATCTAAAAAATAATTAAGAATCAGATATATCATTCTTTCACATAGTCTAGTAAATAAATTATTCAGAGTATCTGATAAATCATTCGGAATCATACATATCATTCGTTCACATAATAGAGCAAAGCAAAGCAAATTAGAGTACTAATACCATTCTTTCACATAGCAAAGTCGTGACACCTAAAGGCTTGCTCATGCGCTCATGGGGCCACAAAAGCTAGAAGGATAAGAATTGTCTATGATATTTAGAATCTTGTGTACGGCAGAGCCAAGTGTGGCAGGTATCCATGTTTGAAGCCGTGATAGCTAATGGCCTACTCCCGCTCTCATGGGGCCACATAAGCCAAGAAAATGTGAAATGTCCATAATACTTATGCGCACCATAGCCAAATATGGTAGGTAACGAAAAGTCCAAAGACCTAAAACATCATAATTCCATAAAATAGTCATTCATATCATTAGATAGATTATTATTTTGTTTGAACAAAAAATCTTTTCAATAAAATGTGCCATTAGGGATCCTCCTCCTAGGTCAAATCGAATGGATACTATGGGTTGACCCATTATTGCACAAAAAAAAATATCTATTCACATATTTTCGTTCTTCTTTAGCGTATTTATAAATAAATTCAAAATGAAAGTGACAATGATCCTAAATTTATTGCATACCGGCTTCTTTCTTGCTTACTTAACATACACATGAAACCATGTGTGATCCTACATTTTATTGCTTACACTACAACAAAATATACTATTAGCGACACTTTTATTAGCTATGCACACACAAGCATCACGAAAAACCACTAATTGTGACATATAAAGAACTTCGCAAAAAAAGTCACCATTAGCGACGCTTTGTAGTAAATGTCGCTAATAGTCATATATTAGCGACACATAATATAAAGCGTTGCTAATACTAATCGTATTAGTGACACTTTAAATTATGCATCGCTAATAGTTATGTTATTAGAGATGTTTTTAACAAACGTCACTACAAAATATATGTATTAAATTTTTTTAAAATCGTAACTATTAGCGACACTTTTTATTAAGTGTCGCTAATATGTATGAATTTAACATAAAAAATTAAATATTTTGAACTAATAGCGACGCTTGTAAACAAGCGTCCATAATATCTTTATTAATTAATTTTATTTAATAAATAATTATATAATAAATATTAAAAAAATTTAAATATAATATATTTTCTCCAATATTGACTATTTGTGAGGAAGAGAGAGAGGAGATGGAGGAGAGAGAAATAAGGAGAGAGAGAAGAGAGAGAGTGAGGAAGGAAGAGAGGGAGGAGAGATAAAATAGGAGAGATAGAGAGGAGGAAGAGAGAGAGGAGAGGGGAGGGGAGAGAGAGATGATGGGAGAGAGAGAAGAGAGAAAGAGGGGTGGAAATTTTATTAATTATAAATTATTTTTTATAATTTAAAAAATAAAAAAATTTATAGTAGCGATGCATATCCATGTGTCGCTAATAGCTAAGTATAGTAGTGATGCATACCCCTATGCATCGCTACTACAATTTTTTTATAAATAAACAAAATAGAGAGAGAGATAGGGAGGAAGAGATAGCGGGAGGAAGAGAGAGGAGAGAGAGATAGGAAGAGAGAGGGAGGAGAGAGAGGGAGGAAGAGAGAGAGATATAAGAGAGAGAGGAAGAGAGAGGGGAGAGATAGAAATGAGACAGAGAGAGAGGAAGAGAGAGGGGACAGAGAGGGAGGAAGAGAGAGAGGAGACAGAGAGAGGAAGAGAGAGGGGAGAGAGGGAGGGATGGAGAGAGAGGAGACAGAGAGGAAAAGAGAGGGGAGAGAGAGGGAGGAAGACAGAGAGAGAGGAAGAGAGAGAGAGAGAGGAAACAAAGAGAGGGAGGAAGAAAGAGGGAGAGAGGAAGAGTGAGAGAGAAGAGAAAGAAAGAGGGGAGAGAGGGTGGAGAGAGGGAGGGAGGAAGGGAGAGAAAGATGGGAGTGAGGGTTGGAAAAAATTTTAATTATAAATTATTTTTTGTAATTTAAAAAATTAAAAAAATGTATAGTGGCAACACATACTAGTATGCATCGACGCATAGCTATATGCGCCTCTACTAGCTGAGTATAGTAACAACGCATATTGGTATATGTCGCTACAATAGTTTTTTTTTTTTAAAAAAAAAGAGAGAGTTGAGAGAGAGGGTGGAAGAGAAGGGAGAGAGAGAGAAGGAGGAAGATAGAGAGGGGAGAGGAGGAAGGGAGAGAGAGAGAGAGGAAGAGAGGGTAGGAAGAGAGAGGAGAGGGGAGAGGGAGGACAGGGAGGAGAGAGAGAGGAGAGGGTGGAGAGAGGGAGGGAGGGAGGAAGAGAGAGGGGAGAGAGAGGAGAGAGGGAAAGAGAAACTGGGGAGGAAAAAATTTTAATTATAAATTATTTTAATTGTAAATTATTTTAATAATTTAAAAAAATAAAAAATTGTATAGTAGTGACTCATATTGGGATGCATTGCTAATATACTCAAGTAGTAGCGACGCATAGCCATATGTGTCGCTACTAGCCGAGTATAGTAGGAACACATACTAGTATGCCTCGCTACTATAATTTTTTTAAAAAATATTAAACAAATGAGAGATAGGAGAGAGAGGGGTGAAGAAAGAGAGAGGAGAGAGGGAGGAAGAGAGAGAGAGGAGAGGAGAAGGGAGAGGAGGAGGGGAGAGAAAGGAGAGGAAGGAGAGAGAGGAAGAGAGAGAGAGGAGGGAGAGAGAGAAGGGTGAGAAAGAGGATGGGAGAGAAGAGAGAGAGACTGTAGCGACGCATACGCAATGTGTCGCTAATACATTTTTTTCGTAATCCCGCATAGGCAAAAATTTCGCTTGCGCGGGTGGGAAATTTTACCCACACAGGCAAAAATTGCCCACTCAGTTCCATTATTTAACCCCCACCCCTCTCTCCTCTGGCTCCGCCGCTAGCCACCACCCTCCTCTACTGGCTCCATTGCCGCCGTCCCCGGTCCACCACCTCCACCCCTCCCACTCTGTTCATAGAGAAGGGAGGCCGCCCCCTCACCCTGTGCTCCTCTCCCACCCTCCCCCCCCACCCCTGGGCCCGCCGCCCCATCTCCCTCTATCCACACCACATCCCTGGTGGGGGGGGGGCACAGCGAGAGAGGGGGGAGTGGGAGGGAGGAGGGAGGCCGGATTCCAGAGACCCGGCAGAATCCGGCCACCTCCCTCTTCCCTTTCAAATTCTGGTGAGCTTTTTTTTTAAAAAAAATTGGTTATTATTATGCATTGGTAATAATATTTAAATATATATATTTTTTTTGATAAGTAAGTTTTCATTATCGACGCATATAATTATGCGTCGCTAATAATATTTTTTTATGTTTTTAAAAATTATTATTGAACATTATCGATGCATACTTTTGCGTTGTTGATAAGCTATATTAGCGACACTTATAATGATGTGTCGCTAATATTTTTTTTACATATTATGAAATTATTAGCGACACTTGACTACACGTCCCTACTAACCAATTATTAGAGGTGTATAAAGTTATGTGTCGCTAATAATTTAATATTATCGACGCTTAATTTTGTGTCGCAAAAGAAAAAATATTAGCGATATATAAATATATGTCACTAATTGAGACTTTTAGCGGCGCTTCAAGTTAAGCATCGCTAATGCTCAGTAGCGATTGTAGTTTTTATTGATGCATGTGACGATGGTTACAATACTATTAGGGACGCATAAATGCATCGCTAATAATCAATTTTTTTGTAGCGTTACCGGCTGCTTTCTTGCTTACTTGTTGTACACATGAAGCCAAGTTTCAACACGAATGTTATAGATCAATCTTCCACGCATTAACCTATACATTATATATGATCTACACATGTAGACGAATCAGGCACAAAACTAATAGGGGTGGGCCCATGGCTAAGGACTGTGCTGATTGGCAATGAACCGTGGGGCCCACCCCATGTCCCCCTCCCCCCTCTTCCATATTTTTGTAAAAATAGTATTTTTACATGAATGAGTGCATTCAAGAAGATGCATCTTCATTCTAATTCAATAGCTAGTTAATGGGTCCGGCTATCCCGTGGGCCACTAACTAGTCCAATACAAATATCCATCCTATTACATAAGTCAATAATAAGTAAATATGAAAGAAAGTAGCCTACTATAATGCAATAAATAACAAATAGAAAGCCCGGGTGAACGTACACAACACGACATCTAAGAGAAGGAAAAACAAACTTATGATACTATCTTTTAAGTCACCAATTACTTAAATCTAATAAATTGGAGCTATTAATATTGATCAAACTTTTTTATTAGCTATTGTATTTTAAAAAATTGGGGGTGTGGCACCCCCTTACTCTTTTAGATGTTGGTTCATGCTCATGATCATCTCCTTAATTTGGACAAAATTAGAGAAGAGGCATAAATACGCTTAGAACGCGGCTATTTCCCCCAATTTTTACTCAAGCCCCCCCCCCCCCCCCCCCCCCACACACACACACACACACTTTACACACCCCAAAAAAATTGAATCAATTACTAAATAACCCCCATCCATCACTATTCATTTTAATTTTATTTCTACTCTTTCAATGCCTCATTCCCAATCTTCCCCTTTAGCGTGAGCTCTTCTATCTCCCCCGTCGCTTATGGATCTTCTTTCTTGACTATTTTCCTTCTTCCCCTCGCTTGTGGCTCATTTTTCATGATCTTTTTTCCTCACCCCCTTACTAAGCTGTTTATCAGGAAAACTTCTAAATGATTTCTGGCAGGGTGTATTTACCACTAATATGCACAATTTGACGGGGAACTACGGTCCTTGTTCAAATAAATTTTATTTAATGGATGATATCCCCCACTAAGAAACCTTTAGAAATTTTTTAAACTTATGGATGGTTTCTGGCGGGGAGAGGTCACCACCACAATATGCAAACATTGACGGGGACCTTTGTTCTCCATATAATATAGTTTTAGTTGTCAGGGGGTACCCCTGCCACGAAACCTAAAAACTTCTAGAAAACTCCTTGCGGGAGGTGGTCACCGTCACAATATGTAGACTTTGACGAGGACTTAAGGCCTTCATCTAAATCAATTTTATTTGGTGGAGGGTACCACCCACCAAAAAACCTCCAAATGTTTTGGGGCATTGGGGTGACATGAGTTAAATTATAAGGGGGTGTGGACGGTACTGAGTTGTAAAAAAAATGTCTGTTATTTTTTGGTGATTTGGTGGAGGGTACCACCCACCAAAAAACCTCCAAATGTTTTGGGGCATTGGGGGTGACATGAGCAAAATAATAAGGGGGTGTAGACGTGTTCATAAGTTTAATAGATGCAATATCTACAAGACTTATATGGAAAGTTTATACTACATTTTCCTTAATCGAACGTTGTTACTCCAAGTTGGTTATGTCTTCCATATTTAGACTTTTCAGGGTGGACATTTTTCACTCACTACAACAAAATTGGATAGTAGTGACGCTTTTATTTGCGACGCTACTAAAAGCGTCACTAATAAGTATCATTTGCGACGCTTTATAAAGGGATGAAAATAAATTATACTTTTTGCGACGCTTTACTAACAGTGTTGCTTAATATACTTCTTGAGACGCTTATAGTAAACCGTCGCGAAAAGGTGGGTTATTTGCGACCCTTTTCTGAAAGCGTCGCTACAAGAGGCTTAGTAGTGACGCCTTCTTTGGGGCGTCGCTAATAATCCAACGTGCAGCGACGCTTTCTAGAATGCGTCGCTACAAGTATAATTTATTGGCGATGCTTTACGGAAAGCGCCACTAAAAGTGGCTCAGTAGCGACGCATCCTATGGGGCGTCGCTAATAATCCAACTTGTAGCGATGCATTATAGGAAGCATTGCTACAAGTTGGTTTATTTGAGACGCTTTTTATGAAGCGTCGCTACAAGTACACTTATTAGCGACGCCCCATAAAAAGCATCGCTATAAGTTATATTTTAAATTTTTTTTAAAATAACTATTAAGGACAGTTTTATAAAGCGTCGCTAGTGAGAAAACTTTTAGTGATGCTCTATAATAAGCGTCGCTACTAATGATACTGGTAGCAACTTATTTGAATAACGTCGCTAATAGAAACTTGTGGCGACACTTTACAAACTCATCACTAATAGTTATTTTCTTTAAATTTTTTAAAATAAAAATAACACTATATTTGTGACGCTTTATAAATAGTATTACTAAACATATATTTATTCATGACATCTCTATACATATACTTATTCTCGACGCGCCATAAAAAAAGGTTGTTATGTACACTTAATAAAAAGCATATGGTGTATTAGTTACAGGCCTCGACACTTGACAAATGTACGAAGAATGTGTTTATAATTTTAAAAAATTAAAAATAATAATATGGTTTAAGGGGTGGCACATCCATGAATTTGCAATAATCGATACTTAAATAATTTGTTATTAATTTAATTTTAAAATTATTTTTTTAAAAAAAGAACACAATGTAAACCCAACCTATTCGAAGGTTAAAAATGTGATAATGTTTTGATATACTAAAAATAATTTGTTAAAATGTTATGATAATTTGATAATTTATACAATATGATTGAATAATATAAATTATGAAATACATAAATTAATAAAATTAGTAAATATATTTTTATTATACTATACATAAAAATTTAAAAAATAAATATTTATTAGTACTATTAAATTATATAAATATAAATAAATTATTTTTATTTTAATAATTTATATAATATAATTAAATAATATTAATTATAAAATATAGAAGTCAATATACTATTTAATAAAAAATTAATAATTATTTATTACATTATAATATAAATTTATTTATTTTAAAAAATAAATTATTTACTAGTACTATTAAATTTTATCGATATAAATATCATGAAAAATATTACTACTACGTTAACATAGAAGCTTATAACTTATTTAATTATTTAGGACCATATTATTATTAATCGTTAGTTGTAATTTGTCCTTTCAACAAATGTGTTTTAATATGATCAGACAATTGCCTACATGTCTCTCGACTCCCATTAGTGGAATATTATATTATTTTTTCTTCTAAATTAAATAATTTGAATAATAAAAAACTTTGATGATATTCCTCTTTAATATTATTTCTCTCTTAAAAAATAATGATAAAGTAGTTATAATTAGTATCAAATTATTATTAATATTAATTATCTATATATTAAAATTAGAATAATTAATATAAAATAAGAAGTATACATATCATCATATAATTATATTATTTAATATAATTATTATATTATTTAATAAAATTCATTAATAATTATTTATTATATTATATAAAAATTTATTTTTAATGTGAAAAATAACTATTTGCTAGTATTATTCAATTATATAAATATAATAAAAAAACATTTCTAATATGGTAATTAATATTTAGTATTGCAACTTATTCTATTTATGACCATAGTGAAACTAATTTGTGGTTCGTTATATCCTTTCAACGAGTCATTTGTTATAACACGTTACCAAAGACTAATTTTTTACAAAATTGCTTAGGCAATTGCCTCAAAGTCTAGACTCCCGTCAGAGGAATATCATGTCCCGCTTGATAATAAATTTTTAAAAGCTATGTTGATCAAACGTACATTTGATATTCTTTCTCTTTCTTGAAAACATAATAACTAGTAATAAACAATATGAATTATTAAAAGCCACCAAGATGTATTCCAATTTATCTGTCAATATTATATTAAAATCTAAAATATATACTTTTTCCTAAACGGGCTATATTGGGTCGGGGTAGGAATTAAGCTATTAGTATCATATTCGGTCTAAGTTTTAATACTTATGATGTGACAAATTATGATGTATGGGCCTATGTGTGACTATATATGAACTGTATGGATGACAATTAGGTGGATGTATAAAGTATGGCATGTATGATTCGATCAAGATCAAGTTAGATTTTTTTTAAAATATTTTTAAAAATTAATTGACTAATTAGCAAAATAAATACAAATTTATAAAATTTATCTATTAACCATATAAATTGTATATGATAAAATTTAAATTAAAAACATAAAATTTTGGTAAAAAAAGTTTAGGTGAGTGCCCTACGTTTTGATCAATTGCAATACGTTTACTCAAGTCTTAAAGTAATATGCATCATTGAATCTAAATTTGCTGGGCTTTAGAGCTTGGGCTCAAGCAACTACGTGAACACATAATTATGTTTTTAGATTTTGATGTTATAACTTATGATAAATTAGCCTATGTGCGGCTATATATGAATTGTATGGATGACAATTGGGAAGATATATACATAAAGTATGGTATGCACGTTTTGGTCAGGATCAAGTTAAATTTTTTTAAAAACATTTTTAAAAATTAATTGACTAATTACCAAAATAAATTCAAATTTATAAAATTTATCTATTACCCATACAAAAGCATCACTAAAAGTACTATTAGCAACGGTTTTTGTTTTCTGTCGTTAGTAAGTAGTAGCGACTAGACTAATTGCGACGCTTATCACGACGGTAAATATGAGTCACAAATTATCTTTAGCGACACTTTTAGAAGTATTAGCGACACTTTCGAGCGTCGCTAATACCCCATTTTCTTGTAGTGACTGTCATGCTCCTCAGTCTCTGAACCATGTTATTTTCCTCAGCAAGAAATATCATGAAGGTATTCTTCTCAAACTCTTTTTCAATTGTGCCGTTTTCAACATATGAATGGAATGAAACAACCATATAACTTAAGGAATAAAAATCTCCATAAGAGAATTCTATTCATCGAGTGGGAGAATTTAGTCAAAGCATATGTTTTGTGCCAAATTTCAACTTCTGAAATATCCTAGCAATTTCCGTTTGTCTTCGAAATATGACATCTTTAATTTTTTTTTCTTTTTTTTCTAATAGATTCATTTGTATTCTCTCTGTTAGCCACTTTCGATTAATAGATGGGTCAAACCGAATTTTACAGATAAAAAAAATAGTTAATGGGAAGAGTGAAAAAAAGAAGGGTTGGAAAATACGTGTTGTCTAGCTTCAAGTGAATATTCCATTTCTACACGAAGATGGACTTGTCTAAGTGATATGCACTCTAAGATCGACATAATCATCGTCTTATGCACACATTGGCTTAATCTGGAGAGACAAAATATCTGCTAGAGAAGTCGGCCGTATACTTATATAGCCTTAGTCTTCTTTGAGATACTTATATAAACTCCAATGACCAATAAAAAGAGGGACGCTGGTATTTCCATATTCCACATTCCTTGCTCTAAAATCCTATTCTACCCTTTGATTGGATAGAGATTGGTGAATCTTACCTTACAATAAATCTCACTTCGAAAAAAGGGGATCCATTTTTCTTACTACAATGCAAGGTTGGAGCAAGATTTTAATGTAGTGAAAATTAAGTAGGAATATTACATTCCTAACGTGGAATGGAATTTGTCTAAACGCATCATTAATTTTGGGACCAGGAAGCACATGTTTGTTAATTGAAGTAATAATCCACTCCTTTACAGGAAGCATGAAAAAAAGGTTGATTCACTCAATCTGTATAGCTCCTGTAGTTCCCCATTCAATAATGTTGATGCAGTAGTGCTTGAAGCAGCAATCCAGTCTTCCCCATGATACGCCTGAACTAGATCGACCTTCATGTTAGTTCACTTCGTATAAAAACAATCCAAGAGACACCATCAGCCATTTTCACGTGACTCCATGCAATATTTAACAGAAGGAAGCCTGATTATTAATGTGGAGGCAAGCTCCAAGAAGCTCCCAGAAACATGCTGGCTACATTTTACGTGAATGTGGAGGACTGAAGATGCCTCAATCACAGACAAATAAAAATGCAACAGAAGACGATCCAAATTGATTATATAGATGTGAACATTATATTGATAAACATTTAGGCTGCACTGTGATGCTTCTTAATGAATGTCAATATTTTAAAGAGAAACAATTCAGACGGTGTTTAAATTTTTCTGAAGTATTCAATTTTTGGGCATTCCAATATTCTATTGATATAAAATAGAAATCGCTACCCACGTTCTAAATTCCCTCCCATAAAAAAAGTGACAAAACGTGTACATTATATTAAAAATTCGTTTATCTTCTCAACGACCATAAATGAACAGTTCAGAGCGACGAAGCATCCTACAAAAACTGACCTTTCTCGCACATTTTCCATGATGCAACATCAGAAGAATGTCTATATATGGTCTATCACTAGTGCATCCTCTACCACTCCATCAGGAATTCTGCAATACCAAGTTCCAAGCTTGATACTAAGTAGAGAGAAAAAAATGGTGACCACTACTGAGGCAGAGAAGATGTCCAGCGAGCTCTCTCTGGCCCATACCACCCTGCTAAACATTCAATTTGGCTTTGTCAACTCAATGGCCATCAGGTGTGCCATTCAGCTGGGCATACCCGACATCATCCACTCCCATGGCTCGGTTCCCATGTCCCTAGCTGACCTTGCAGGTGCAATCCCTATATCCGAGGCCAAGGCTTCCCACCTCGGCCGCCTCATGCGCCTGCTGGTCCACTTGGGCATTTTTGCCTCAAAGGACTCTTGCGGCGAGCCCGGATACCTCCTCACACCCACCTCGACTCTTCTTCTTGCGAATGACTGCAAAAACAACTGCGTCACGCCCTATTCACGAATGGTGCTGGACCCCTACCTGGTGAGCCCTTGCTTTTACTACAGTGACTGGTTCAAGATGGAGGGCTCTATGCATTTCGAGCTCTGCCATGGGGGCAGCATGTGGGAGGTGTCAGCCAAAAGCCCTGATTTCAACAAAGGCTTCAATGCGGCCATGGCTAGCGACAGCCAGTTCTTAATGAGCGCCATTGTTAAACAGTGTCCTCATGTGTTCCAAGGCTTGCAGTCCCTGATCGATGTTGGAGGCGGGATTGGGGGCTCCGCTAGGACCATCGCAAAGGAGTTTCCTCACCTGAATGTATCAGTGCTAGATCTTCCCCATGTGGCTGCAGTGATGCCCAAAGAATCCGGAGTGGAAGTCATAGGAGGAGACATGTTCAAGCACATTCCACATACAGATGCAGTGTTTCTTAAGGTTGGTGCAGTTTATTTCTTGACGATACTTGTCATCTAACTACTGTAGATGTTTGATTAATTAATGGTTATGGCATTGTGCAGTGGATTCTTCATGACTGGAATGACGAGGAGTGAGTACAGATTCTACGCAAATGCAAGGAGGCGGTGCCATGCAAAGAGGAAGGAGGGAAGGTGATCATAGTAGAAGCGGTGGTGAACTCCAAACCCGAAGACCACAAGTATACACAGGCTGAGTACTGCGCAGATGTGATGATGATGGCACTGACAACAGGGTGGGAGAGGGATGAGCAGGAGTGGAGCAAAATTTTCAAAGACGCAGGCTTTAAGGACTACAAGATCACACCCGGCTTAGGTGTTAGGTCATTGATTGAGCTTTATCACTAAATTGTTTCTGCAACTTTCAAGAACCATGATACTTGTAAGTTATCCAAATGTGCTTTAATAATTCCCATAAGAACATATGGATGTAGATTGTGAAACCATTTGGACATGGTTTTTTCTAATTTTAGTGCATGGTAAAGATATTTTTCATGTTCTCTCAGACTTTGACTGTCGAAATTGAACAATGGTTGTTTATTTATAATTTTAAATTTGCTCGTAATCTTAATTCTCTGTTTCTTCAAAATGTTCGCCATCGATTCTGTACAAAAAATGGTCGACGAATCCTTAATTGTGATAGGGCGCTATAAACTCGATGTAATTACCTTCGGTATATTTTGGAGGAGAGGAGACAACAAAAAATCTGCTTCATTAGTGGATACATGCATGGCGAATTAGTATGCAATTATGGTCTTCTTTGAGATGCTAGAACTAGGAAACACATGCATGTTACTCAAAATTTAAAAACCTTGTGTTTAGCAATTAGATGCAAACAAGTTTGTCTTTCTCTATTTATAAAGTTCCCAACTAATAATGTTTCTCCATTAACCACTAAAATAATACTCCAAAACTACTACTCTTCCGAGGGAATCTACTCTACGACTGGATATGCCAAAACTAGACCGCTAGACCATGTTATTGATTATTATGTTGAGAATTTTTCATATTGCATTGCCCAATAAGTAAATGTTTTATACTTTTTAGTTTTAACACTTAATCTCATATAACCTAATTTAGTACAAAATTGGCTTTCGATAATAAATAAATTTAATTCTCACATGTTTCCCTATTAATCAACAGTGTAAAGGGAGGACACCATTCCGGGGAGCACTGTGATCACCAGCAATAGATGACCAGTAGCAACTCATTGGCGGGTCATCAGAAATGATAAAAGTTGTATTTTTATCATTTTTTCCTCTACGAAAGCTTCCAAGTTGAAAAAACTTTCATTTTGCCTACACCAGTGACACATTTAGCTTCATAATGTATAAAAAAAATTGTACAATACAATAGAAAGATAGCAAATGATGACGAGTTTATTGGTGGAAAGGTGTGGCGGATGAATGTTGATTCCCATGTGAGGTAAGACGAGCGCCGGTACAAGTTAAAGAAAAACTTGTTGTTCTCAATGGTAATATGACTTTGAAATATTTGAATTTGTCTTCGAAATCATCTATATTGTATGAATTAGGCAATGATGAAGACCTATATTTAGTGCTTATCATTCATAAAAATGTAAATATAGAAGTGTTATCCTTGTAGGTGAAGATGAACAGGGCTACAAATGGAGACAAATCACTATTGCTAGAAAGGAACATAACTGTGAATAAAGATAAAACACAAAGTATAGAGAAGGTTTTATCAACTTACCCTAACATGAATGCCAGATTACACAATATTACGCTTCTTGATAACATAATAATTTAAATAGCCATGTTGATGGAAACATGATACTAATATTCTCACATAACTATTGATGCGAAACCATTTGGACAAGGTTTTTTCTAATTTTAGTGCATGGTAAGATATTTTTCATGTTCTCTCAAACTTTGAATGACGAAATTGAACATCGGTTGTTTATTCATAACTTTAAATTTGCTCGTAATCTTAATTCTTTGTTTCTTCTATATTAGAAAAAGTGTCCGCTATCAATTCTGTACATTTACCTACGGTATATTTTTGAGTAGAGGCGACAATGAAAACATATGCTTCAGTAGTGGATACATGGCGAATTGGTGGGCACATTATAGTCTTCTTTGAGATGCTGGAACTTGGAAACACATGCATATTAATCAAAACTAAAAAACCTTGTGTATAGAAATTAGATGCAAACGAGTTTGGCTTATTCTATTTGTAAAGTTCCCATCTAATAATGTTGCTCCCTTAACCATTAAAACAATACTCCAAAACTACTACTCTTCTGAGGGAATCTAATCTATGACTGGATATGCCAAAACTAGAACGCTAGACCATGTTATTGATTATTATGTTGATAATTTTTCATATTACATTGTCCAATTAGTTTTTAACACTTAATCTCATATAACCGAATTTAGTACAAAATTGCCTTTCGATCATAAATAAATTTAATCCTCATATGTTTCCCTATTAATAAATAGTGTAAAGGGAGGACACCATTTGGAGGAGTAGTGTGATCACTAGTAATAGATGACCAGCAGCGACTCACTGGCAGGTCATTGGAAATGGTAAAACTAGTATTTTCCTCATTTTTTCTTATACAAAAGCTTCCAAGTTGAAAAAACTTTTATTTTGCCTACACCAGTGACCCATTCAACTTTATAATGTATACAATTGTTTTTTTTTTGTACATTACAATGGAAAGATGACAAATGATGGCGAGTTTATTGTTGGAAAGGTGTGGCTGATGAACGTTGATCCCCATGTGAGGTAAGACAAGTGTGGGTACAAGTAAAAGGAAAACTTATTTTTCTCAATGGTAATATGACTTTGAAATATTTAATTTTGTCTTCGAAATCATCCATATGGTATGAATTATGCAATGATGAAGACCTATATTTAGTGCTTATCATTCATGAAAAGGTAAATAAAGAAGTGTTATCCTTATATGTGAAGATGAACAGGGCTACAAATGGAGACAAATTACTATTGCTGGAAAGGAACTTCACTATGAATAAAGATAAAACAGAAAGGATGGAGAAGGTTGTATCACCCTAACATGAATGTCAGATTATGTAATAACCCAAATTTTCTAACACGATATATTTTATAAAGTTAATTCTTTTTTAATTGTCTAAGTTTCAATTAAAGCTCGCAGACACGAGTATAACAAGTCAAAAAGTGTGTAAATCGGAGGTCAGAAATAGAAGTTACGACCTCAGGAAGTGTATTTTACCAGCGGGACCTACTTTTATAATGTGGGTAAATCAGCTCATAAGTAGCCTAGTCTCGAAGGGATTGTCAATATGAGCTCAACGGTACCAAGAAAGCGCAAATCCGAATTCGGGATAGAAAGTTACGCGTGTTTAAATGTTAAGATTAAAAAAAAGAAACGATTGTGCTCCGCGCACGGCTCATCCTCGCAGCATACGCCAAACACGCACATCACGCGCGATGAACACGCATGACGAATGCGCATTCATCACACAGTTCATGATGAATGCACGTTCGTCACCACGCTCGTGATGAATGCGCGTTCATCACCATGCTCATGATGAACGCCTGCTCCTCATGTGCACACTGCCAATTTTGGCAGCTTTCATCGATTTCGGTGGTGGCGCCGCCATTTTCAGTGGTGCACCACCCTCCCCTCCGCCTATAAATATTTACCTCCGGCCATTTCATTTCACTGAAGCCGAGTTCTTACCTCCTTCACTGTTTTCACTATTTTTGACCCATTTTAAGTCCAATTTACCTGATCCAAGACCCGTTTCCTACTAAATCGAGGGTGCTCTATGCACTGGAAGGTTATTTTCTCAAGGTGACCTCTTTAAAATCCTGAAAACCCTACCCCATTCCTAATCCTCCCCTTTCTTCTTTTTACTGTTTTTGGACAATTTCAAACCCTTTTCACTCTGTTCAAAAGCCCAACCTCACTAAATCATGTGTGTTCTACGCGTTGGGATGGTTATTCTGCCGAATTTCCCACTCAAAGGTTAATATCTTAGGGAGGAACTCTCTTTATTCTACGAGAGGATTTCTTTATATTCTCTGCGTGTTATAAGTAGGTAGCTTTTAATTCAAATCATATGCCGAGATTTTGACTCGCCAAAGTTCTACTAAAGGTTTTTTTCTACTTTTTTTAAAAAGAAACTTTATCTTTAAAAGCTTCTCCTCTTTTAAAAAATTTCTCCGAGTGTTGGGTAATTGTTCCCTTTGGATAGTTCTTGGTTTCTTGAAACTAAGGATTAAAATGATGATTTTGCATACTGCCAAATTTGGCTGTAGCGCGCACATGATTGGGATATCATGGAAAAATCCATTTCCTTCCTTCTCTCGTTGCCCCATGAGTGTCTGGTATCGCGACATTATGTGACCGTGTTTTTAGACTTTTATCATTTTCTAAATGACTTTACAAGAAAGACGGCATAATATTTTGTTATGTGCACGAAGCATATTTTTAGAACTTAACTAAACCTACTCAGTATGAATTTACTCACCCACCCTCAGATTTTGCAGGTATGTCACTTAAATCTGATGAAGTTGACGAAGAGCTTTCTTAAATTACAATTTTTGTACTCTTTTTGTACTTTATGTAATATTTGTATTGACTGATGTATAAAAGCATGTTATGCCCAATTTTGAATATATTTATATAATACAAAGTGTATTATAATTACTTTTTTGGTACATGGTGATCCTTGGCATTATGAATTAAATTTCGTTACGTTTTCAAAAAAAATTATTTTATTTTCTTTTGAAAATACGAGGAGTGTTACATATTACACAATATTACGCTTCTTGATAACATGATAATTTAAATAGTCATGTTGATGGAAACATGATACTGATATTCTTGCATAACTATTGATGCGATACGTGAATGTGATATCTCACATATTCGTGTTAGCATACAAATGATAACACTACTTTTATAAAAATTGTCCCATCAATGTTAAGATATAATTTATAGGCATGTAATTGAATACACAATGGTGATTAGTTAAATCACATATTCGTTAACAAGTTAAGACTTATTGTAGATTGGGAGAACTTGGTGAGTTTAACTCAACAAATCCACATCAAACATTGTTCAACATTACAATGTCTACAAAACTTGATATAGAAGGCATGCACACTAGATTTCAAGAAATGTCTATAACAATGAGTGGGTTAAAGACTTTATGTTAGAGTGATAGCTATGATCATGTAACACCTCAGGCCCTAGAAGCCTTAAATTCAACAGCCAAACCTGACCCGATGGTTCAAAAATATCATAATAAATTCTTCTTCTTCTTGGAGCATCTTCTGTGTGCTAGATTTGTAATATTCCTCTGGCATTATAGAGCTTCAAAGCTTCACTGCACACTCATTATAATAAAATTATAATTTATTATTGATCGGATTGGGCCAACATTATCGTAACGTTGATTGCCTATGTACTTATTAGAAAATATCTCTTATGTTATTCCTATAAGATCATGTACCAACATATTTCTTCCTAGTGGCTACTTCATCTTCATACATCATAAAATTAGATATTTCATTTAGGCGTCGTTTGGATGACGCTTTGTGTCATTTGGAAAGCTACTTTTGGTTAAAATCACTTTTTTGAAAAATAAAGTCAAACCAGGTTACATTTGGATATACATTATAGAAAATCAGCTTTGCAAAAAAAGTTCTTAAAATCTTATTTGGGTAGTCATTGTATTACATATCATCTTCGTTATGAAAAATATATGTTTTGTCCTTAAATAATTAGAGGAAAAGGAGTTGGGTAGATGAGGGTGGTCTTCAATGGCAGACGAGGGTGGTCATTAGTGGCAGATGATGGTGGTCATGGTGGGAGAAGAAGAAGAATATTTTACTAGAGTGGAGAAAGCGAAGGGAGTTAGCACAGGATAGGAGAAAAAAATGTGTGAAGGCGGTCATGGTGAGAGGAAAAGGGGGGAGGTGGTTTTACTATTATAAAAAGGAAAAAATACAAAAGTATTATAGCAAGAGAGAAGAGAAGGGTAAAAATGTCAACTTATAATAGTTTTACCTTTTCTTTTATGCTTTTAGTCTAACGCTCCTCAGGATGATAGTTATGCAAAAAGCGGTTAAAAAAGAAAAGTGAGTCAAAAATGGGGTTAAAGGCGTTTTTGAAACAAAACAAGGCTTTTGATCTAAATTGCCTAACCAAACAATATTTATATAAAAAACAATAAAAAGTGGATAAAAGCAGTTGTAATGACGCTTTACTTAGAATCTGATAAATCATTCCTTTATACAATCACATAAATCATTCTTTCATAGGATTGAATAATCATTCTGTATAAAGTACGACAAATCTACTAATCAAAGGATCTAATAGATCCTTCTTTCATAGCATCTAGTAACTCAATCATCTAGAGAATCTAATAAATCATTCAAAGTCAAACATCACATTCTCTCACAAAATCAAATAAATCAATCATTCAGATGATCTATGAAGACAAGCTTTATATTCAGATGCAACCATTTGTTTGTTGGGCTTGTCCGAGCGAGATGGATAAGTATATGTGGAGTGTGTGTGTAACATATTAGAAAAAAAGTTATATGTAGAGTGTGGTTACCCTATTGAATATTTATACGTTAAGCTGATGGAATTGGATTGTCCTTGCTTTTCTTAATCCTCTTTTATCATAAAATCTTATGCATGTTGTACTTTGAATTGATTTAAATTTTTATGGTGTCATTACTCATTGATTATGGCTCTATATTCAATCATATTGTTTAATGTCTTATTATGTTTTAAAATAAATATTATAATAATATATTATTAATTATAACATTTTTTATGTGTATCAAAGGGTTCACACATGTTTCGGTATATACCAAACATATCATCAACAAGTATTCGTATCCATAGCCATCGATATTCTTATCCATATTAATACGGCCTTCAATGGCCACGAGGTGCAGTAGCACTTGGTTGTAGCTCTGATTTAGGTTTGAAGCTAGTATGAGGGGATGTGATTCGTCAAAACAAGATACCTTTGATATTTTAAAAATTATATGTACTTTTTTATTGTTAATTAATTATTAATAATTTTTTTAAATAGATAAAAGTAACCTTATTTACTTAACTTTGAAGGGGTCATAGGGGGCCTTAACATATAGAGAATGTGGCAAAATTATATCCCGTTTACACCTATTCCCTGACCACCCCCCAATCAATCTTAGTCTTCTTAACGGTTAACTGAATAAAAATATTTTTTTTATTTAAAAACATATTAATAATTTATTAACATTAGAAAATATAAATATTTTTTAAAATATTAAAAAATAAGTATTATTTTACTAAAAATTAAAGGGTGTAAATATAAATATATTTTTTACTCCATGCTAAGATAGTAGATAAACAGAAATCAAAAATTATTGCTAGCCTCGGAGAAGACAAACAGCTACACCCGATATGTAACACATATATTATCCGTCGTTCCCTTTACAAAGTCCTCTTTCTTTCTCGTCTCCCCATGAGGCATGATCACTCCTCTTTTGACCTTTTCCCCCTTCAATGTAAACGCTGTCGACAATCCCCCTGATGCTTCTCCCGTTCTGAAACTACAATCAAATTAGTAGCTCAATGGTTACCAAACAGCACTTTTATGTGGGTAGTAGCTCAGTTTTGTATTTTTCATAGTGCTCATAATGTGTGATCCAATTTTTCCCAAGCCAAGGAACCACCTTTGGTTACATGATACTGCATAAACTTCCTCTCTTCCACATAAATTTAAATTTAATTTTAAAATAAATTTAAATAGACTTGTTTATTTTGCATAGAGAGAGTAGATAGATAGAGTAATGCTAGGATCTTGTATTTTCTCATCCTCTTTTACTACTTTTATAAAAGTAATTCCTCTGTTTCACATTAATAATTTTATATAATTTTTTAAAATCAATTTATTTTAAAAAATTAAATAAAACTATCAATATAAAACAAAGAGTGTATAAATCCGATCAAAGGACAAGGAGTGCGGCAGCAAAGCCCTGAGATTGTTTGACACAACGTATCACAAAGTGTAACAAGTCAAGTGTCTGAAAGTGCAACAGGTAAGAGTGTGTCCAAAGATGTAAGTTATGTAACAATTTGTCTTTGTCATTCTGTGTACCGTATCTTTGTATGCATGTAGAGTAGCATTAGCGTATTGTCTCACTGAAGCCAGTAGCTTGTGCAAATCAATAAGATGAATGAATAATGTTGCTCTAAATCACACTTTCTTCAGAGACGTGGCCGGCTTTCACGCCACTTTTTTTGACTGTTCATGATCATTTCCCATAATTTTGGGGTTTGGCCAAAAAAAAAACATCATTTCATAGCATTGAGACTAATTAACTTTTAAAAAAAATTGCTAATTAATGGTTGAGAGTTGAGACTAACCAACTAATATCTTAATACATGTTCAAACTTAGTAAGCATTCGCACTTTATATTAATTGATCCTAATTAGAGGTACCCGGTACAGAAAATACTATTTAGCACCCTGTCCAAAATTCACTAGAACTGAAAGCACACATATATACAGATTAGTAAGTGATAAAAGCTGGCCTATAATAATATTTGGAAGATCGAGTTTACCGAAGAATGTCGCACCAACCAGCTCATCCAAAAGCTCCTCAATCACAGGAATGAGTTACTTTCAAGGCCCAATAATCGACACAGAACCGCCAAATGTAATCCTTCATACAAACCAGCAACATAGGGGAGGAGAAGGAGTTTGTATTAGGGCGGATGATACCTCACTGAAGCATGTCGGCGATGAGGTGCTCTAGCTCCGCCTTCTAAATGTGAGGATAATGATAGGGGCGGACATTGGCTGGAGATGCCCCAAGAATGATAGCGATGTGGTGGTCGTGAAGCCGCACTAGTGGGAGGCCCTTCAGATCAGCAAACACATCTCTATGTTCTGCCGATAAAGCAAGAAGATCTAGAGGCAGCTCCTCTTGATGCACCTCGACCGCTGCCTGTTGTTGTAGGAGTAACCCTTGGGGTGCGAAACAAAAGAAAGAACTCGCTGATTGGGCTGATAGAAAGGTGCCCGGATGAGAGTCGTGAAGGCGAACCTACTGTCTCTGAATCTCGAAGTCCATAACAATTTCTCTGAAGTTCCCGACCACGTCCTCCAGCTCTTGTAGCCACTGAACCCCTAACACCACATCCACCCTCTTCGCGGGTAGCAAGAAGAGGTCGATGATGAAGGTGTGGCCTTGGATGGAGAGGGCAGCCTGATCATAAACCTCCTAAGATGCTTCCCATCACAGATCAAAACATCGAAGGGCTTCGAATTTGACACAAAGCAGCCTAGTCTTTGAGCCACCTTGTCATTGATGAAGTTGTGGGAGGAACCGCTATCAATCAAGATGGCTACTTTCAACCACTTAAGGTGGCCTTGGACCAGCATCGTACGAGGAGTAAATTCCTCCGAGAAGGCATGGACAAAGATCTCGGGCAGCATGTCGTCGTAGTGGGAAGAGGCAGCCCTGTCAACCACATCCTCTTCCTCGTTGAACTCTTCCACGAGGAAGCTACCTTTGATGGAACAACGATGCCCTGGAACGAACTTTTCATCACAACGGAAGCAAAGCCCCTTGGACTGACGTTCATCCATTTGCGCGGGTGTGAGACAACGGACAATCTGGCCTAACAAAGGGTGTTGTTGGCCAGGCCGGCCTTGCACTGAGTTCTTGGCAGGAGAGGGAAAGGGACTAGCGCTGACAATAAAACTCGGGAAGGGCCAACTTCTCTTCCTCAATGTGTGCATGCCGTACAACATCCCGCATACTAGAGCATGGAAAATAACGCATCTCCTCAGATATCTCCGGTTTGAGACCCCTCCTAAACGTCCTAACCAAGGTTGCCACCTGCTAATCGGAAAGGCGGTTGAGCACCTTCATGAACTCTGTGCAATAGGCCTAGATGGTGGTGGTTTGGCACAGGGAGGAAAGCATCTCGTTGAAGTCCTGGAACTCATTGGGGCCAAATTGGATGCACAACTCGTCAAAGAAGGTAGCCTAAGTGGGGTAACGCACCTCCTTCTTGAAACTCTGGAACCAAACTAATGTGTCACTGTCCAGGTCAAATGCGGCTATGCACAGCCGTTCAACCTCGTAGTGCATTCCCTAGTAGGCAAAAAACTTCTCAGCCTTATACAACCACTCCGCTGGGTCGTCATCCTCATTGTAGCGTGGGAACTGCCGGCGGGCCAAATGAGGCTCAACTCCTCCTCGTGGTCCTCTGTGAGGCCCTGGGTCCTCCTTCCAATCGTCCTCCATCTCTTGAAATATGTTTCTAGGTGGTGGCATCATTGGAGGCATTTTCCCAAACACTTGGCGTGCCTTGTATCTCCCAAGCCTGGCGCCTCCCTTAACGGCTTGATCGACTGTGCCAAAGTGCGCAGGGCCTATGGGAACACGTGCATCCTTGTCTGTCATTTCTTGATGGTTAGGACAACCCAATTTGGGGGCCTTGGATGGCTCCCCCTTCTCCATCGAGGCTGGCTGCAGTCTGGCCAACAGGGGCGCTGTGCGTTCTGCCTGTAGCTGAGACATGGCCATGGTTAAAGAGGTGATTTGATCCACGAGCTGCGCTATGGTAAAACGTTGTTGGTCTCTGGAGCAGTCTTTAGGCTGTTTTCCAAGGTCGTGGTCTTCTTCTCAGACTGAACTTCTGGGGCCACGGAGGGTTGCTTGCCTCACACCATAGCTGGGGATCGTGAAGTCTCTCATACCAATGTTGTGCCCGATGTAAGCACAAACAGTACCTCAAACTCTCACGTAAGAAATGGGAGAAAGGAAGAAGAAAGGGAAGGAAATCAAAGTAGTTTCAATTGCATAACCATGACCAAGGAAGGGGACAGCCCATATAGGGACTCACGCCCCTCACTCTTAGGGAGTCGCGCCAGTTAGTAGGCTCGTCTATCCCGTGGGCCACTAACTGGTCCAATACAAATATTCATCCTATTACATAAGCAAATACTAAGTAAATATGAAAGAAAGTAGCCTATTGTAATGCAATAAAAGACAAATAGAAAGCTCGGGTAAAAGTGCACAACACCACATCTAAGAGAAGGACAAACAAACCTATGATACTCTCTTTTAAGTCCCCAACTACTTAAATTAAACAAAATGGACCTATTAATATTGATCAAACTTTTTTATAAGCTATTAATTTAAGAGTGAGGGAGTAAATATTGTATATTAAAAAATCAGGGGCGTGGCACCCCCTCACTCTTTTAGATGTTGGTTCATGCTTATAATCATCTCCTTAATTTAGACAAAATTAGCGGAGAGGCATAAAAACGCTTAGAAAGCGGCTATCCCCCCCCCCCCAATACTTTACACACCCCAAAAAAATTTAAATAATTTACAAGATACCTCCCATCCATCACTATTCATTTTAATTTTATTTCTGCTCTTTCAATGCCTCATTCCCAATCTTCCCCTTTAGTGTGAGCTCCTTTATCTCCCCCGTCGCTTGTAGATCTTCTTTCTTGACTATTTTCCATCTTCCCCTCCCTTGTGGCTCATTTTTCATAAGTTTTTTTTCCTTTCCCCCTTACTAAGCTGCTTATCTGAAAAACTTCTAAATGATTTCTAGAGGTAGGTAGCCACCATTAAGATATGCAGAATTTGACAAGGAACTATGGTCTTCATTCAAATAAGTTTAATTTGACGGATGGTAACCCCCGCCATGAAACCTTCAAAAAAATTTTAAACTTATGGATGGTTTCTGGAGGGGAGAGGTCGCCACCACAATATGCAAACATTGACGGAGACCTTTATTCTCCATATCATGTAGTTTTAGTTGTCAAGGGGTACCCCCGCCACAAAACTTAAAAACATATGGAAAACTTCTGGCAGGAGGTGGTCACCGTCACAATATGTAGACTTTGATGAGGACTTAAGGCCTTCGTCCAAATTGATTTTATTTGATGGAGGGTACCACCCACCAAAAAACCTCCAAAAATTATAAAAGAAGTCTATTTATAAAGGGGTGTGGGCGGTACTGAGTTGTAAAAAAAATGGTTGTTATTTTTCTGTGGTGGGGGGCTCTAAGCATCTTTTGGGGGGGGAATAGACGTGTTCATAAGTTTAATAGATGCAATATCTGCAAGTCTGATATGGAAAGTTTATACTACATTTTCCATAATCGAATGTTGTTACTCCAAGTTTGTTATGTCTTCCATTTTTAGACTTTTCAGGGTGGATATTTTTTAATGCCATGCTCCTCAGTCTCTTAACCGTGTTATTTTCCTCAGCAAAAAATATCATGAAGGTATTCTTCTCAAACTCTTTTTCAATTGTGCAGTTTACAACATATGAATGGAATGAAACAACCATATATCCTTATGAATAAAAATCTCCATAAGAGAAGTCTATTTATGGAGTGTGAGATTTTAGTTAAAGCTTATGTTTTGTGCCGAATTTCAACTTCTGAAATATCTAGCAATTTCCATTTGTCTTCGAAAGATGACATCTTTAATTTTTTTTTTATTAGTTTCTAATAGATTCATTTGTATTCTCTCTGTTAGCCACTTTCGATTAATAGATGGGTCAAACCCAATTTTACAGGTAAAAAAAATAGTTAATGGGATGAGTGATAAAAAAGAAGGGTTGGAAAATAGGTGTTGTCTAGCTTCAAGTGAATATTTCCATTTCTACACAAAGATGGACTTGTCTAAGTGATATGCACTCTAAGATCCACATAATCATCATCTTATGCACACATTGCCTTAATCTGGAGAGACAGAAAATATCTGCTAGAGAAGTCGGCCGTATACACGGTGACTTGCTTGGCATCATATAGCCTTAGTCTTCTTTGAGATACTAATTATATAAACTCCCATGACCAATAAAAAGAGGGACGCTGATATTTCCGTATTCCACCTTCTTTTGCACTAAAATCCTATTTTACCCTTTAATTCGATAGAGAAAGGTGCATTTTGCCTAACAATAAACTTCTTACTTTGAAAAAAGGGGATCTATTTTTTTTACTCCAACTAAAGTTTGGAGTAAGGTTTTAGTATAGAGAAAAGGAAGTAGGAATATTATTTTCCTAATATGCTATGGAATTTGACTAAAGGCATCATTAATTTTGGGACCAGGAAACACATGCTTGTTAATTGAAGTAATAATCCAATTCTTTACAGGAAGCACGCAAAAAAGGTTTGATTCACTCAATCTGTACAGCTACTGTAGTTCCCCATTCAATAATATTGATGCAGTATTGCTCGAAGGAGTAATCCTGTCTTCCCCATAATACGCCTGAACTAGATCGACCTTCATGTTATAGTTCACTTCGTGTATAAATACAACCTCAAGGGACACCAACAGCCATTTTCACGTGACTCCAAGCAATATTTAACAGAAGGAAGCCATGATTATTAATGTGGAGGAAAGCTCCAAGAAGCTCTTAAACATATACCATGGCTACATTTTACGTGAATGTGGAGGACTGAAGCATCACAGAAAAATAAAAATGGAACAGAAGACGATCCAAATTGATTATATAGATGTGAACATTATATTGATAAACATTTAGGCTGCACTATGATGCTTCTTTATGAATGTCAATATTTTAAAGCAACAATTCAGACGGTGTTTAACTTTTTCTGAAGTATTCCATTTTTGGGCATTCCAATATTCTATTGATATAAAATAGAAAGCGCTACCCACGTTCTAAATTCCCTCCCATAAAAAAAGTGACAAAACGTGTACATTATATTAAAAATTCGTTTATCTTCTCAACTACCATAAATGAACTGTTCAGAGCGACGAAGCATCCTAAAAACAAAAACTGCCCATTCTCGCACATTTTCCATGATGCAACATCAGAAGAATGTCAATATATGGTCTATCACTAGTGCATCCTCTACCACTCCATCAGGAATTCTGCAATCCCAAGTTGCAAGCTTGATACTAAGTAGAGAGAAAAAAATGGTGACCACTACTGAGGCAGAGAAGATGTCCAGCGAGCTCTCTCTGGCCCATACCAACCTGCTAAACATTCAATTTGGCTTTGTCAACTCAATGGCCATCAGGTGTGCCATTCAGCTGGGCATACCCGACATCATCCACTCCCATGGCTCAGTTCCCATGTCCCTAGCCGACCTTGCAGGTGCAATCCCTATATCCGAGGCCAAGGCCTCCCACCTCGGCCGCCTCATGCGCCTGCTGGTCCACTTGGGCATTTTTGCCTCAAAGGACTCTTGCGGCGAGCCTGGATACCTCCTCACACCCACCTCGACTCTTCTTCTTGCGAATGACTGCAAAAACAACTGCGTCACGCCCTATTCACGAATGGTGCTGGACCCCTACCTGGTGAGCCCTTGCTTTTACTACAGTGACTGGTTCAAGATGGAGGGCTCTATGCCCTTCGAGCTCTGCCATGCGGGCAGCATGTGGGAGGTGTCAGCCAAAAGCCCTGAGTTCAACAAAGGCTTCAATGCGGCCATGGCTAGCGACAGCCAGTTCTTAATGAGCGCCATTGTTAAACAGTGTCCTCATGCGTTCCAAGGCTTGCAGTCCCTGATCGATGTTGGGGGCGGGATTGGGGGCTCCGCTAGGACCATCGCAAAGGAGTTTCCTCACCTGAATGTATCAGTGCTAGATCTTCCCCATGTGGCTGCAGAGATGCCCAAAGAATCCGGAGTGGAAGTCATAGGGGGAGACATGTTCAAGCACATTCCACATACAGATGCAATGTTTCTTAAGGTTGGTGCAGTTTATTTCTTGACGATACCTGTCATCTAACTACTGTAGATGTTTGATTAATTAATGGTTATGGCATTGTGCAGTGGATTCTTCATGACTGGAATGACGAGGAGTGCGTACAGATTCTACGCAAATGCAAGGAGGCGGTGCCATGCAAAGAGGAAGGAGGGAAGGTGATCATAGTAGAAGCGGTGGTGAACTCCAAACCCGAAGACCACAAGTATACACAGGCTGAGTACTGCGCAGATGTGATGATGATGGCACTGACTACAGGGTGGGAGAGGGATGAGCAGGAGTGGAGCAAAATTTTCAAAGACGCTGGCTTTAAGGACTACAAGATCACACCTGGCTTAGGTGTTAGGTCATTGATTGAGCTTTATCACTAAATTGTTTCTGCTACTTTCAAGAATTATGATACTTGTAAGTTATCCAAATGTGCTTTAATAATTCCCATAAGAGGATATGGATGTAGATTGTGAAACCATTTGGACATGGTTTTTTCTAATTTTAGTGCATGGTAAAGATATTTTTCATGTTCTCTCAGACTTTGACTGACGAAATTGAATAGTGGTTGTTTATTTATAATTTTAAATTGGCTCGTAATCTTAATTCTCTGTTTCTTCAAAATGTTCGCCATCGATTCTGTACAAAAAATGGTCGACGAATCCTTAATTGTGATAGGGCGCTATAAACTCGATGTAATTACCTTCGGTATATTTTGGAAGAGATGAGACAACAAAAAATCTGCTTCATTAGTGGATACATGGCGAATTAGTATGCAATTATGGTCTTCTTTGAGATGCTAGAACTAGGAAACACATGCATGTTATTCAAAACTTAAAAACCTTGTGTTTAGCAATTAGATGCAAACAAGTTTGGCTTCTTCTATTTATAAAGTACCCATCTAATAATGTTGCTCCATTAACCGCTAAAATAATACTCCAAAACTACTACTCTTCCGAGGGAATCTAATCTACGACTGGATATGCCAAAACTAGACCGCTAGACCATGTTATTAATTATTATGTTGAGAATTTTTCATATTACATTGCCAGTAAGTAAATATTTTATATTTTTTAGTTTTAACACCTAATCTCATATAACCTAATTTAGTCCAAAATTGCCTTTCACTTATAAATAAATTTAATTCTCACATGTTTCCCAATTAATAAACACTGTAAATGGAGGACACCTTTCCAGGCAGCATTGTGATCACCTGTAGTAGATGACCAGCACGGGTCATCGAAAACGGTAAAAGTGGTATTTTCATCCTTTTTTCCTCTACGAAAGCTTCCAAGTTGAAAAAACTTTTATTTTGCCTACACAAGTGACCCATTCAACTTCATAACGTATAGAATTATTTTTTTTTTTGCACATTACAATAGAAAGATAGCAAATGATGATGTGTTTTTTGGCGGAAAGGTGTGGGTAATGAACGATGATCCCCATGTGAGGTAAGACGAGCGCCGGTACATGCAAAAGAAAAACTTGTTGTTCTCAATGGTAATATGACTTTGAAATATTTGAATTTGTCTTCGAAATCATCTATATTGTATGAATTTGGCAATGATGAAGACCTATAATCAGTGCTTATCATTCATGAAAAGGTTAATAGAGAAGTGTTATCCTTATATGTGAAGATGAACAGGGCTACGAATGGAGACAAATCACTATTGCTAGAAAGGAACTTAACTGTGAATAAAGATAAAACACAAAGGATGGAGAAGGTTTTTCCAACTTACCCTAACATAAATGCCAGATTACACGATATTACACTTCTTGATAACATGATAATTGAAATAGCCATGTTGATGGAAACATGATACTGATATTCTCACATAACTAATGATGCGATATATGAATGTGATATCTCACATATTCGTGTTAGCATATAGATGATAACACTACGTTTATAAATATAGTCCCATCAATGTTAAGATATAATTTATAAGTGTGTAATTGAATACACGATGGTGAGTTAAATCGCATATTCGTTAACAAGTTAATGCCCATTGTAAATTGGGATAACTTGGTGAGTTTAACTCAACAAATCCGCATCTAACATTCTCCAACATTACAATGTCAACAAAACTTGATATAGAAGGCATGCACAATTGATTTCAAGAAATGTCTGTGACAATGAGTGTTTTAAAGACTTCATATTAGAGTGATAGCTATGATCCTATAACACCTCGGGCCCTAGGAGCCTTAAATTCAACAACAAAACCTGATCCGAGGGTTCAAAAATATCGTAATAAATTCTTCTTCTTCTTCTTCCTGGAGCATCTTATGTGCGCTAGATTTGTAATATTCCTCTGGCATTGTAGAGCTTCAAAGTTCATTACGCGTTCACTAGAATAAAATTATAATTTATTATTAATCGGATAGGGCCAACATTGTCGTAAAGTTTGTTGCGAACGTACTTATTGGAAAATATCTCTTATGTTATTCCTATAGGATCATGTACCAACATATTTCTTCCTAGCAGCTACTACATCTTCATACATCATAAAATTAGATATTTCATTTAGGCATCATTTGGATGATGCTTTGTGTCATTTGGAAAGCTGCTTTTGGTGAAAATCACTTTTTGAAAAACAAAGTAAAAGCATGTTATATTTGGATATACATTATAGAAAAGCAGCTTTTCAAAAAAAGTTCTAAAAATCTTGTTTGGGTAGCCATTGTATTACATATTATCTCTGTTATGAAAAATACATGTTTGGTCCTCAAATAATTAGAGGAAAAGGGGTCAGGTAGACTAGGGTGGTCATCAATGGCGGATGAGGGTGGTCGTCAATGGCAGATGAGGGTGGTTGTCAATGGCAAATGATGGTGGTCATGGTGGGAGAAGGAGAAGAATATTTTACTAAAGAGGATAAATGGAAGGGAGTTGGCATAGGAGAGAAGAAAAAAATGTGTGAGGGCAGTCACAGTGGGAGGAGAAGGGGGAAGGGGTTTTATTGGATAGGAAATGCACGCATGTAAAAAAGGAAAAAAAGCAAAAGTGTTATAGCAAGAGAGAAGAGAAGGGCAAAAATATCAACACGAAATAATTTTACCTTTTTTTATATGCTTTTAGTCTAACCCTTCTCAGGAGGAAAGTACGAAATAATTTTACCTTTTTTTATATGCTTTTAGTCTAACCCTTCTCGGGAGGAAAGTTATGCAGAAAGCAGCTAAAAAGTACAAGTGAGTCAAAAACGGGGTTAAAGACGTTTTTGAAACAAAGTGAGGTTTTTGGTCTAAATTGTCTAACCAAATAAGATTTATATGCAAAGCAATATAAAGCTTATAGAAAGTGGTTGTAAAGCATCATCCAAACAACGCTTTCCTTAGAATCCAATAAATCCTTCCTTTTTGAAATCACGTAAATCATTCTTTCATAAGATGGAATAATCGTTCAGTATAAAGTACGATAAATCTACTAATCAATTAATCTAATAGATCCTTCTTTCATAGAGTCTAATAACTCAATCATCTAGAGAATCTAATGAATCATTTAGAGTCTAGCATCACATTCTTTCACAAAATCAAATAAATCAATCATTCATATGATCTAATAAATAATTAAGAATCAGATATATCATTCTTTCGCATAGTCTAGTAAATAAATTATTCAGAGTATCTGATAAATCATTCAGAATCATACATATCATTCATTCACAGAATAGAGCAAAGCAAAGCAAATTAGAGTAGTGATACCATTCTTTCACATAGCAGAGTCGTGACACCTAAAGGCTTGCTCATGCGCTCATTGGGCCACGAAAGCCAGAAGGATAAGAATTGTCCATGATATTCTAAATCTTGTGTACCAAGTGTGGCAGGTATCCATGTTTGAAGCCGTGATAGCTAATGGCCTACCCCCACTGTCATGGGGCCACAGAAGCCAAGAAAATGTGAAATGTCCATAATACTTGTGTGCACCATACCAAATATGGTAGGTAACGAAAAACCCAAAGACCTAAAACATCATAATTCCATAAAATAATCATTCATATCATTAGATAAATTATTCTTTTGTTTGAACAAAAAATATTTTCAACAAATTGTGCCATTAGGGATCCTCCTCCCAGGTCAAATCAAATGGATACTATGGGTTGGCCCATTATTGCACACAAAAAAATATCTCTTCACATATTTTCCTCCTTTCGCATATTTATAAATAAATTCAAAATGAAAGTGACAATGATCCTAAATGTATTGCATACTGGCTTCTTTCTTGCTTACTTAACATACACATGAAACCATGTGTGATCCTACATTTTATGGCTTACACTACAACAAAATATACTATTAGCGACGCTTTTATTAGCGATGCACACACAAGCGTCACTAAAAACCACTAATTGCGACATATAAAAAACTTCGCAAAAAAAGTCACCATTAGCAACGCTTTGTAGTATATGTTGCTAATAGTCATATATTAACGACACATAATATAAAGCGTCGCTAATACTAATCGTATTAGTGACACTTTAAATTATGCACGCTAATAGTTATGTTATTAGAGATGTTTTTAACAAAAGTCACTACAAAATATATGTATTAAATTTTTTTAAAATCGTAACTATTAGCGACATTTTTTATTAAGCGTTGCTAATAGATATGAATTGAACATAAAAAATTAAAAATTTAGAACTAATAGCGACGCTTGTAAACAAGCGTCACTAATATCTTTATTAATTAATTTTATTTAATAAATAATTATATAATAAATATTAAAAAATTTAAAAACATTTTAAGTATAATATATTTTCTTCAATATTGACTATTTGTGAGGAAGAGAGAGAGGAGAGATGGAGAGAGAGAGGAGATGGAGGAGAGAGAGGAGATGGAGGAGAGAGAAACAAGGAGAGAGAGAAGGAGGAAGAGAGGGAGGAGAGATAAAATAGGAGAGAAAGAGAGGAGGAAGAGAGAGAGGAGAGGGGAGGGAAGAGAGAGAATGAGGGAGGAGAGAGATGATGGGAGAGAGAGAAGAGAGAAAGGGGTGAAAAACGTATTAATTATAAATTATTTTTTATAATTTAAAAAATAAAAAAATTTATAGTAGTGACGCATATCCATGTGTCTCTAATAGCTAAGTATAGTAGTGATGCATACCCCTATGCGTCACTACTACAATTTTTTTATAAATAAATAAAATAGAGGGAGAGAGAGATAGGGAGGAAGAGATAGAGGGAGGAAGAGAGAGAGGAGAGAGAGATGGGAGAGAGAGAAAGGAGACAGAGAGAGAGGGAGGAAGAGAGAGAGGAAGAGGGAGGGAAGGAGACAGAGAGGAAAAGAGAGGGGAGAGAGTGGAAACAAAGAGATGGAGGAAGAGAGAGGGAGAGAGGAAGAGTGAGAGAGAAGAGAAAGAAAGAGGGGAGAGAGGGTAGAGAGAGAGAGGGAGGAAGAGAGAGAAAGATGGGAGAGAGGAGAGAGAGGAGAGAGAAAGAGGGAGGAAAATTTTTAATTATAAATTATTTTTTGTTATTTAAAAATAAAAAAATGTATAGTGGCAACGCATACTCATATACATTGACGCATAGCCATATGCGCCGCTACTAGCCGAGTATAGTAGCGATGCATACCAATATGCGTCACTAGTGCCTTATATAGTAGCGACGCATATTGTTATATGTCGCTACTATAGTTTTTTTTAAAAAAAATTAAACAAAAGAGAGAGAGAGAGTTGAGAGAGAGGGTGGAAGAGAAGGGAGAGAGAGAGGGAGGAAGATAGAGAGGGGAGAGGACGAAGAGAGGGTAGGAAGAGAGAGGACAGGGGAGAGGAGAGAGAGGATAGGGAGGAGAGAGAGGAGAGGGTGGAGAGAGAGAGGGAGGGAGGAAGACAGAGGGGAGAGAGAGGAGATAGGGAAAGAGAAAGAGGGGAGGAAAATTTTTTAATTATAAACTATTTTAATTATAAATCATTTTAATAATTTAAGAAAATAAAAAATTATATAGTAGTGACGCATATTGGGATGCATTGCTAATATACACAGGTAGTAGCGACACATAACCATATGCGTCACTACTAGCCGAGTATAGTAACAACACATATTAGTATGCGTCACTACTATAATTTTTTTTAAAATGTTAAACAAAAGAGAGATAGGAGAGAGAGGGATGAAGAAAGAGAGAGGAGAGAGAGGGAGGAAGAGAGAGAGGAGAGGAGAGGGGAGAGGAGGGGAGAGAAAGGAGAGAGAGGAAGAGAGACAGGGGAAGAGAGAGAGGGGGAGAGAGAGAAGGGTGAGAAAGAGGATGGGAGAGAAGAGAGAGGGAGATTGTAGCGACACATACGCTATGTGTCACTAATACATTTTTTTCTTAATCCCGCATAAGCGAAAATTTCACCTGCGCGGGTGGGAAATTTTACCCGCACAGGCAAAAATTGCCCACTCTGTGCCATTTTTTAACCCCACCCCTCTCTCCTTTGGCTCCGCCGCCAGTCACCACCCTCCTCTACTGGCTCCACTACCGCTATCCCCGGTCCACCACCTCCACCCCTCCCACTCTGTTCATAGAGAGGGGAGGCCGCCCCCTCCCCCTGTGCCCCACTCCCACCCTCCCCCCCACCCCCTGGGGCCGCCGCCCCCTCTCCCTCGGTCCCCACCACCTCCCTGGTGGGGGGGGGAGCAAGAGCGAGGAGGGGGGCCGGATTCCAGCGACCCGCCAAAATCCGGCCAGCTTCCTCTTCCCTTCCAGATTCTAGTGGGCTTTTTTTTAAAAAAATTGGTTATCATTATGCATCGCTAATAATATTTTAAAAAAGTATATTTTGATAAATAAGTTTTCATTAGCGACGCATATAATTATGCGTCACTAATAATATTTTTTTATTTTTTAAAAAATTATTATTGAACATTATCGATGCATACTTTTGCTTTGTTAATAAGCTATATTAGCGACGCTTATAATGATGTGTCGCTAATATTTTTTTTACATATTATGCAATTATTAGCCACACTTTAGGCATCGCTACTAACCAATTATTAGCGACATAAAAAGTTATGTGTTGCTAATAATTGAATATTATCGACGCTTTATTGTATGTCGCAAAAGAAAAATTATTAGCGGCATATAAATATATGTCACTAATTGAGACTTTTAGTGGCACTTTAAGTTAAGCATCGCTAATGCGCAATAGCGATTGTAGTTTTTATTGACGCATGTGACGATGCTTACAATACTATTAGTGGCGCATAAATGCGTCGCTAATAATCAGTTTTGTTGTAATGTTATCGGCTGCTTTCTTGCTTACTTGTTGTACACATGAAGCCAAGTTTCAACACGAATGTTATAAATCAATATTCCATGCATTAACCTATAGATTATATATGATCTACACATGTAGACGAAGCAGGCACAAAACTAATAGGGGTGGGCCCATGGCTAAGGACTGTGCTAATTGGCAATGAAACGTGGGGCCCACCCCATGTCCCCCTCCCTCCTCTTCCATATTTTTGTAAAAATAGTATTTTTACATGAATGAGTGCATTCAAGAAAATGCATTTTCATTCTAATTCAATAGCCAGTTAGTGGGTCCAGCTATCCCATGGATCACTAACTAGTCCAATACAAATATTCATCCTATTACATAAGCAAATATTAAGTAAATATGAAAGAAAATAACCTACTGTAATGCAATAAAAGAGAAATAGAAAGCCCGGGTGAACGTGCACAACACGACATCTAAGAGAAGGAAAAACAAACTTATGATACTCTCTTTTAAGTCACCAACTACTTAAATTTAATAAAATGGAGCTATTAATATTGATCAAACTTTTTTATTAGCTATTGTATTTTAAAAAATTAGGGGTGTGGCACCCCCTCACTCTTTTAGATGTTGGTTCATGCTCATGATCATCTCCTTAATTTGGTCAAAATTAGAGAAGAGGCATAAATACGCTTAGAACGCGGCTATTTCCACCCAATTTTTACTCAAGCCCCCCCATACTTTACACACCCTAGAAAAATTAAATCAATTACTAAATACCCCTCATCCATCACTATTCATTTTAATTTTATTTCTGCGCTTTCAATACCTCATTCCCAATCTTCTCCTTTAGCGTGAGCTCTTCTATCTCCCTCGTCGCTTGTGGATCTTCTTTCTTGACTATTTTCCTTCTTCCCCTCGCTTGTGGCTCATTTTTCATGATCTTTTTTCCTCTCCCCATTACTAAGCTGCTTATCTGAAAAACTTCTAAATGATTTCTGGCAGGGTGTAGTCACCACTAATATGCAGAATTTGACGGGGAACTACGGTATTTGTTTAAATAAGTTTTATTTAACGGATGATATCCCCACCAAAAAACCTTCAGAAAATTTTTAAACTTATGGTTGGTTTCTGGCGGGGAGAGGTCACCACCACAATAAGCAAACATTGACGGGGACCTTTGCTCTCCGTATAATATAATTTTAGTTGTCGGGGGGTACCCCTACCACAAAACCTAAAAACTTCTAGAAAACTCCTTGCGGGAGGTGGTCTCCGTCACAATATGCAGACTTTGACGAGGACTTAAGACCTTCGTCCAAATCAATTTTATTTGGTGGTGGGTACCACCCACCAAAAAACCTCCAAATGTTTTGGGGCATTGGGGTGACATGAGTAAAATTATAAGGGGGGGTGGACGGTACTGAGTTGTAAAAAAATGTCTGTTATTTTTTGGTGATTTGGTGGAGTATACCACCCACCAAAAAACCTCCAAATATTTTGGGGCATTGGGGTGACATGAGTAAAATTATAAGGGGGTGTAGACGTGTTCATAAGTTTAATAGATGCAATATCTACAAGTTTGATATGGAAAATTTATACTACATTTTCCTTAATCGACCGTTGTTACTCGAAGTTGCTTATGTCTTCCATATTTAGACTTTTCAGGGTGGACATTTTTCACTGTCATGCTCCTCAGTCTAATAACCATGTTATTTTCCTCAGCAAGAAATATCATTAAGGTATTCTTCTCAAACTCTTTTTCAATTGTGTAGTTTACAACATATGAATGGAATGAAACAACCATATAACTTTTGGAATAAAAATCTCCATAAGAGAATTCTATTCATCGAGTGTGAGATTTTAGTCAAAGCTTATGTTTTGTGCCAAATTTCAACTTCTGAAATGTCCTAGCAATTTCCATTTGTCTTGGAAGGAAGACATCTTTAATTTTTTTTTCTTTTGTTTCTAATAGATTCATTTGTATTCTCTCTGTTAGCCACTTTCGATTAATAGATGGGTCAAACCCAATTTTACAGATAAAAAAAATAGTTAATGGGATGAGTGATAAAAAAGAAGGGTTGGAAAATACGCGTTGTCTAGCTTCAAGTGAATATTCCATTTCTACACAAAGATGGACTTGTCTAAGTGATATGCACTCTAAGATCCACATAATAATTGTCTTCTTGCACGGAAGCGTTTTTTATGCTCCCCGATTGAATGAGCCTAATATAAGCCGAATCAGAGAGCACCACATTGCAATGAAGAGGGCAACACAAACGGAGACGGACGTTAACGCCAACCCACTACTTACCTTTCTTCATCTTGCCTTCTCACCAAAAAAATATCCCGCCTTTTTTCATCAATGGACCTCAGCAACTCGATTTTTTTTCCATCACCGAAGATCACTGCAGACGGACTCCGGCACCGGAGGCTACCACACGCGAGTGGAAGCTCAACTCGCCAGCATATCTTTGCTCCCACTCTCGTTCCTGCTGCAGAACACCGGCGACTGCGCAATTTTACTTCAGGACTCTCTCTTTAGGTTTTTGTTTTGATCTGTGTACTATATTAGTTGTTTCTTTTTGGAGGAAATTGAGCCGACTCCGATTTTGTGGTGCAATTTTTGTAATGTGCACTGAATTAGTTGTTTCTTCCTGTTTCCTTTGTTGTATTCAGTCTCTAGCTTTTTTTTTCATTCTGCCTATTTGTGGAAGAAACGGGAAGAAAACTGACACAAAGACTACGATTCAAGACATATTCTTTCATATCACATACAAAAATTGCACCGCCAAATCGGAGTCCGCTCAATCTCCTCCAAAAATAAACTATGAATTCAGCGCACAGATCAAAATAGAAACCTAAAGAGAGAGATTGCTTGAAGTAGAATTACGCAGTCGCCAGTGTTTTGCAGCAGGAACAGGAGCGGCAGCAGTAATATGCCAACAAGTTGAGCTTCCACTCGCGTGTGGTAGCCTCCGGTGCCGGAGTCTGTCTGCAGTGGTCTCCAGTGATGGAAAAAAAATCGAGTTGCTGAGGTCCTGTGATGAAAAAAGGCGGGATATTTTTTTGGTGAAAAGGCAAGATGAAGAAAGGTAAGTAGTGGGTTGGCGTTAACGTCCGTCTCCGTTTGTGTTGCCCTCTTCTTTTCAACGTCGTGCTCTCTGATTCATGGCTTATATCAGGCTCATTCAATCGGGGAGCATAAAAAACGCTTAATCTGGAGGGACAGAAAATATCTGCTAGAGAAGTCGGCCGTATACACGATGAATTGCTTGGCATCATATAGCCTTAGTCTTCTTTGAGATACTTATATAAACTCCCATGACCAATAAAAAGAGGGACGCACTAAAATCCTATATATTCTTACCGGGCAACAAATCTCACTTTGAAAAAAGGGGATTCATTTTTCTTACTACAATGAAAGGTTGGAGTAAGATTTTAATGTAGTGAAAATTAAGTAGGAATATTATATTCCTAACGTGCTATGGAATTTGTCTAAATGCATCATTAATTTTGGGACCAGGAAGCACATGTTTGTTAATTGAAGTAATAATCCAATCCTTTACAGGAAGCATGCAAAAAAGGTTGATTCACACAATCTGTATAGCTCCTGTAGTTCCCCATTCAATAATGTTGATGCAGTAGTGCTTGAAGCAGCAATCCAGTCTTCCCCGTGATACGCCTGAACTAGATCGAACTTCATGTTAGTTCACTTCGTATATAAACAACCCAAGAGACACCATCAGCCATTTTCACGTGACTCCAAGCAATATTTAACAGAAGGAAGCCTGCTTATTAATGTGGAGGCAAGCTCCAAGAAGCTCCCAGACACATGCTGGCTACATTTTACGTGAATGTGGAGGACTGAAGATGCCTCGATCACAGACAAATAAAAATGCAACAGAAGACGATCCAAATTCATAATATAGATGTGAACATTATATTGATAAACATTTAGGCTGCACTATGATTCTTCTTTATGAATGTCAATATTTTAAAGAAACAATTCAGACCGTGTTTAACTTTTTCTGAAGTATTCAATTTTTGGGCATTCCAATATTCTATTGATATAAAATAGAAAGCGCTACCCACGTTCTAAACTCCCTCCCATAAAAAAAGCGACAAAACGTGTACATTATATTACAAATTCGTTTATCTTCTCAACTACCATAAATGAACTGCTCAGAGCGACGAAGCATCCTAAAAACAAAAACTGCCCATTCTCGCACATTTTCCATGATACAACATCAGAAGAATGTCTATATATGGTCTATCACTAGTGCATCCTCTACCATTCCATCAGGAATTCTGCAATCCCAAGTTGCAAGCTTGATACTAAGTAGAGAGAAAAAAATGGTGACCACTACTGAGGCAGAGAAGATGTCCAGCGAGCTCTCTCTGGCCCATACCAACCTGCTAAACATTCAATTTGGCTTTGTCAACTCAATGGCCATCAGGTGTGCCATTCAGCTGGGCATACCCGACATCATCCACTCCCATGGCTCAGTTCCCATGTCCCTAGCCGACCTTGCATGTGCAATCCCTATATCCGAGGCCAAGGCTTCCCACCTCGGCCGCCTCATGCGACTGCTGGTCCACTTGGGCATTTTTGCCTCAAAGGACTCTTGCGGCGAGCCTGGATACCTCCTCACACCCACCTCGACTCTTCTTCTTGCGAATGACTGCAAAAATAACTGCGTCACGCCTTATTCACGAATGGTGCTGGACCCCTACCTGGTGAACCCTTGCTTTTAATTCAGTGACTGGTTCAAGATGGAGGGCTCTATGCCCTTCGAGCTCTGCCATGGGGGCCGCATGTGGGAGGTGTCAGCTAAAAGCCCTGAGTTCAACAAAGGCTTCAATGCGGCCATGGCTAGCCACAGCCAGTTCTTAATGAGCGCCATTGTTAAACAGTGTCCTCATGCGTTCCAAGGCTTGCAGTCCCTGATCGATGTTGGGGGCGGGGTTGGGGGCTCCGCTAGGACCATCGCAAAGGAGTTTCCTCACCTGAATGTATCAGTGCTAGATCTTCCCCATGTGGCTGCAGTGATGCCCAAAGAATCCGGAGTGGAAGTCATAGGAGGAGACATGTTCAAGCACATTCCACATACAGATGCAGTGTTTCTTAAGGTTGGTGCAGTTTATTTCTTGACGATACTTGTCATCAAACTACTGTAGATGTTTGATTAATTAATGGTTATGGCATTGTGCAGTGGATTCTTCATGACTGGAATGACGAGGAGTGCGTACAGATTCTACGCAAATGCAAGGAGGCGGTGCCATGCAAAGAGGAAGGAGGGAAGGTGATCATAGTAGAAGCGGTGGTGAACTCCAAACCCGAAGACCACAAGTATACACAGGCTGAGTACTGCGCAGATGTGATGATGATGGCACTGACTACAGGGTGGGAGAGGGATGAGCAGGAGTGGAGCAAAATTTTCAAAGACGCAGGCTTTAAGGACTACAAGATCACACCCGGCTTAGGTGTTAGGTCATTGATTGAGCTTTATCACTAAATTGTTTCTGCTACTTTCAAGAATCATGATATTTGTAAGTTATCCAAATGTGCTTTAATAATCCCCATAAGAGGATATGGATGTAGATTGTGAAACCATTTGGACAAGGTTTTTTCTAATTTTAGTGCGTGGTACAGATATTTTTCATGTTCTCTCAGACTTTGACTGACGAAATTGAACAGTGGTTGTTTATTTATAATTTTAAATTTGCTCGTAATCTTAATTCTCTGTTTCTTCAAAACGTTCGCCATTGATTCTGTACAAAAAATGGTCGACGAATCCTTAATTGTGATGGGGCGCTATACTTCGGTATATTTTGGAGTAGAGGAGACAACAAAAAATCTGCTTCATTAGTGGATACATGGCAAATTAGTATGCAATTATGGTCTTCTTTGAGATGCTAGAACTAGGAAACACATGCATGTTATTCAAAACTTAAAAACCTTGTGTATAGCAATTGGATGCAAACAAGTTTGTATGGATCTAGGAACGCCAATACGAAAGCAAAGTACAAAAGGGAATTTAACGTGGTTCGGCTTTGCTGCTTATATCCACGAGATCACACAATTCCACTAAATAGAGAATCAGAATACAAGAGAATTATAAGATTTCTCAGCAACACTTCTCACGCAATACACAAGAAGAAAACTCCAACTTCCTCCTCCCAGAAATTCCTGTTCTTCTTCTCTTTGCGTAGACCTCTCAGTTCCGGGTCGTGGTGGCTGTATTCTCTTCTCTGGTCTAGAATTCTTCTCTCGTCAAAATCCACTTTACGTCTCAATCACATAAGCCTCCTTTAATGATCCTATTTATAACTTAGGTCTTTTGAGTAAAGGACAAGACTGCCCTTCACTAAAGACAAGCCGTAATTGATTTCACCATCAACAATCTCCCACTTGAGACCTAATTACTCGAAATCTTCAGCAATAATTCTCCTACTCAAATTGATCCCTATCGAATCAATTTCATAGATAGAGCCAATTGTAAGTAAGACAATTGCTCCATTTATATCTAATGTATCTGTGTGATCACCACCATTCTTCTAGTGTAGAAGACCAATGGTGGTTAAGCAAATGCTCAATTTCTCTATTGTCACCACTTTAGTAAACATATCCACTAGATTCTCCTTAGTATGAATTTTCTCCAAGAAGACTTTCTTCTCTTCAACAAGTTCTCTCACAAAATGATACTTGATTTCAATATGTTTTGTTCTAGAATGAAACACATTGTTCTTTGTCATATCAATTGCACTCTTGTTATCACAATAGAGTGCACACCTCTTTTGAGGTTTGTCTAACTCCTTTAAGAATGTTTTTAACCACATTATCATCTTGCAAGCTTCAGTGGCTGCAATATACTCTACCTCAGCAGATAAATTTGTCACAGATTTCTGCAATTGTGACTACCAAGCAACTGAACCACTGCATAATGTGAAGACAAAACCTGTAGTGTTTCTTCTGTTATCAAGATTACCTCTATAATCTGAATCAACAAAGCCAACTAAGTTAATCCTGTAACTCCCACCAAAGTGTAAAGTCATACCTGAGGAACCCTTCAGATATTTAAGAATCAATTTCACTGCATTCTAGTGCTCTTCTCCTGAATTCGCCATAAACCTTGCAACTTGACTCACAACATGAGCTATATCTGATCTGGTGCAAGTGGTTGCATACATCAATAAGCCTACAACAGATGCATAAGGAACCTTGTTCATGTAAGTTATATCTTCCTGTCTAGTAGGAGACTGCTCATTTGAAAGCCTAAAGTGAGCTGCCAAGGGAGTACTAACTGGTTTGGCACCCAACATGCTGAACTTCATCAAGACCTTCTCAATATATTCCTCTTAGGATAATTTCAGCACTTTCTGCTCTCTATCTCTTGTAATTCGCATGTCAAGGATTTGCTTGGCTGGTCCAAGATCCTTCATTGCAAATTTAGAAGACAACTGTCTCTTGAGCATCTCAATCTCACCATAATTTGCTCCTACAATCAACATGTCATCCACATATAACAACAAAAGCAAGTAGGAGGTTCTCAACCTTTTGTAATAATAGCAATGATCAGAATAGCAACGAAAAAATCCAATGGATAGCATAAATTCATCAAACTTTTTATACCACTGTCTTGGAGCTTGCTTGAGACCATACAAGCTCTTAGACAACCTGCACACCAAATTCTCCTTTCCTCTTACCACATAACCTTGGGGTTGATGCATATAGATCTCCTCTTCCAAGTCACCATGTAGGAAGGCCGTTTTAACATCTAACTGTTCTAAGTGAAGATCCTCGACTGCAACAATGGACAACATCATTCTGATGGTAGCAATTCTGACAACAGGAGTAAATATCTCTGTATAATCTACTCCATACTTTTTCTCAAAGCCTTTGACAACTAGTCTAGCTTTGTACCTCTTGCTTCCATCAGCTTCATATTTCAGCCTATAAACCCACTTGTTATGTAATGTCTTTTTACCTGAAGGTAGAGGAACTAATTCCCAAGTTTGATTAGATGACAATGAATCCATCTCATCCTCCATAGCACGCTCCCACTGAACTGAAGTGTCTATCCTGCAAGCTTCCTCAAAGCTTTCTGGTTCACCACTATCAGTCAAAAGTAAATAATTCAGACTAAGATCAAATATGGAATGCATACCGGATATGCTATCAAGGTCAGAGGGATCAAATATCTTCTTCTTCTTAATCTGCCTGGAACTTGTCCAACCAAGTGGTGTCTGTAATGGAACTGCATCTGCAACTATCTCGGAAGAAGTCTCAACTACCTGTTCATGACTAGATGGACCGGCCCCATTGTGTGTTTCAGCCTCAAGTTTTACAAACTCAGTTTCAACCTATTTCATCTTCCCCTTTTGTAGATCTTGATGGTGCTTATACAACTCTGTCTCATGAAACACAACATCAATGCTCCAAACAACCTTCTTATGGACTGGATCCCACAGTCTGTAACCATAAGCATGTCCACCATAGCCAACAAAGTAGCACTTGTTGGATTTGGAATCCAACTTGCCCCTATGTTCTGCATCAGCATGCACATAAGCAGCACAACCAAAGACTCTTAAGTGATCAATCTTTACCTCCTTGTTTGACCATGCCTCTTCAAGAATGCCTCCATCTAGGGGGTAGCATGGAAACCTATTGATCAAATATGCTGCAGTATCAATAGCATAACTCCAGAATGAGAGTGGAAGGCCACAGTATAGCCTCATACTACATGCCTTCTCTATGATGGTCCTATTCATCTGCTCTGCAACACCATTCTGTCTAGGCTGTCTAGGAGTGGTAAGCAACCTGTGAATGTCATGCTTATCATAGCAGGATTAGAATTCCCTACTGCAATATTCACTCCATTGTCTGACTTCAAACACTTCAACTTTAATCCTGTCTCATTTTCAACAAGTGTTTTCCATTGCACAAAGATAGAAAATACATCTGATTTATTCTTGGCAAAGTAAACCCATAACTTGCGAGAAGCATCATCAATAAACGTAATGAAGTAAGACGCACCTCCAAGGGATAAAACCTGTGCTAGTCCCCAAACATCTGTGTGTACAAGTTCAAGATGCTCAAACCTGCATTCCGGGGTAGCTCTGGAAAATGAAACTTTGTGTTGCTTGCCCATGACACAATGCTCACAAAATTCCAAATCTGCACACCTTAAACTAGGTAACTTTCCCTTAGCCTGTAACACCTTCATTCCCTTCTCTAACATATGTCCAAGGCGACAATGCCATAAACTAACATCAACTGCATTAGAGGCCACTGCAATAGAATGTTTAGAACAACTAGATGTCATATACAATGTTCCAATTTTCTTCCCCTTAGCCACAACCATGATAGTTTTACTCATCTTCCAACTATTATTCATGAAATGAGTAGTAATACCATAAGCAGCCGATTGACTAACAGAAATAATGTTCTTTGTCAAACGAGGCACAAGACGAACATCTTTTAACACAAGCACAACATTATCATCAATCAACAAACAAATGTCACCCTTGCCTATTATTTCACAAGTCTGATCATTTCCCAAGTAGGCATTGCCCAAGTCACTAACTACAAAATTCTGCATCAAGTCTTTTCTAGAAGTAGCATGAAATGAGGCACCACTATCAATAATCAAAACATCACATTTATTTTCCATAGACAATAACATGCAATCAGCTTCAACAACATTAACATTATTTTTAGCATGATTTTGTACTCCATCATGAGGGGGGTTTAGGCAATCCTTCTTCGAGTGACCTTTCTGCCCACACTGCCAACAAGCCCCATCACCCTTACAGTGTTTAGGCTTAGACCGCCCCCTTCTAGACTTACCTCTCCATCCTGGTTTGCCTCTTTGAGGCCGCCGCACCCAATCTTCCATAGTCAGGGCTGAACCGGATGAAGAAGAACCACCCTTACAGCATGTTTCTTCAGCCAATATCATTCCACACACATCATTCAACTTAAATATATTATGGGAACTATGCACAGCAACTTTAAATGATTCCAAATAAAATGGCAAAGACTTAAGCAAAACAATAGACTGTATATCTTCAGTAAAATTAACATCTACTGCCTCAAGTTGATTAACCAAAGCATGGAAGGAATTCAAGTGATTGACTACAGTCACATCATCAGACATTTTCAAATCAAAGAAATTGGTCACAAGGTGTACCTTGTTTGTAGAAGAAGGGCTCACATATAACTGCGCACGTAGATCAAAGCATTTCTTCGTGGTCTTGGCCTTCGTGATGTTCGAAGCCACCGATGAAGAAATAGATAATCTGACCGCTCCTAGAGCCTTGCGATCAAGCAATTCCCACCTTGCAATCTCTTCCACCTTGTCTTCACCAACATGCTTGATAGTAAACAATGGCAAGTAGAGGTCCTTTTGGTACAGGTAATCTTCAATCTGCATGTGCCAAAATCTATAAGTTTGGCCATTGAATTTCCCTATCTTGAACTTGCTATCGTCGGCTATCTCCTCCCGAAGCTCCAATACCAATTGTGGGGAATAAAACTACAGGCCTCGCCAAACAGAGTATAAGTTTACTGTACTCTGGTTCTGGCAAAACAGAATATATATTTATTGTTCTGGAGTTCTAAGCAAACAGAGTATAGTTTTACTGTTCCCCTGCCTGCATTGCAGAAATATGGATCTGAACGCCAATACGAAAGCAAAGTATACAAGGGAATTTAAAGTGGTTCGGCCTTGCTGCCTACATCCACGGGATCACACAATCCCACTAAATAGAGAATCAGAGTACAAGAGAATTACAAGATTTCTCAGCAACGCTCCTCACGCAATACACAAGAAGAAAACTCCAACTTCCTCCTCCCATAAATTCCTGTTCTTCTTCTCTGCGTAGACCTCTCAGTTCCGGGTCGTGGTGGTTGTATTCTCTTCTCTGGTCTAGAATTCTTCTCTCATCAGAATCCACTTTACGTCCCAATCACATAAGCCTCCTTTAATGAGCCTATTTATAACTTAGGTCCTCTGTATAAAGGACAAGACTGCCCTTCACTAAAGACAAGCCGTAATTGATTTCACCGTCAACAGGTTTTTTCTAATTTTAGTACAAGGTAAAGATATTTTCATGTTCTCTCAGACTTTGACTAACGAAATTGTACAGTGGTTGTTTATTTATAATTTTAAATTTGCTCGTAATCTTAATTCTCTGTTTCTTCAAAACGTTCACCATTGATTTTGTACAAAAAATGGTCGACAAATCCTTAATTGTGATAGGGCGCTATAAACTCGATGTAATTACCTTCGGTATATTTTGGAGGAGAGGAGACAACAAAAAATCTGCTTCATTAGTGGATACATGGCAAATTAGTATGCAATTATGGTCTTCTTTGAGATGCTAGAACTAGGAAACACATGCATGTTATTCAAAACTTAAAAACCTTATGTATAGCAATTAGATGCAAACAAATTTGTCTTCTTCTATTTAGAAAGTTCCCATCTAATAATGTTGCACCATTAACCACAAAAATTATGCTCCAAAACTACTACTCTTCCGAGGGAATCTAATCTACGACTGGATATGCCAAAACTAGACCGCTAGACCATGCCATTGATTATTATGTTGAGAATTTTTCATATTACATTGCCCAGTAAGTAAATGTTTTATATTTTTTAGTTTTAACACTTAATCTCATACAACCAAATTTAGTACAAAATTGCCTTTTGATTATAAATAAATTTAATTCTCACATGTTTCCCTATTAATCAACAGTGTAAAGGGAGGACACTGTTCCGGGGAGCATTGTGATCACTAGTAATAGATGACCAGCAGTGGGTCATCAGAAACGATAAAAGTAGTATTTTCATCCTTTTTTCCTCTACGAAAGCTTCCAAGTTGAAAAAACTTTTATTTTGCCTACACAAGTGACCCATTCAACTTCATAATGTATAGAATTCTTTTTTTTTTGTACATTACAACAGAAAGATAGCAAATGATGATGAATTTATTGGCGGAAAGGTGTGGCTAATGAACAATGATCCCCATGTGAGGTAAGACGAGCACTGATAGAAGTAAAAGAAAAACTTGCTTTTCTCAATGGTAATATGACTTTGAAATATTTGAATTTGTCTTCGAAATCATCTATATTGTATGAATTTGGCAATGATGAAGACCTATAATTAGTGCTTATCATTCATGAAAAGGTAAATAAAGAAGTGTTATCCTTGTATGTGAAGATGAACAGGGCTACGAATGGAGACAAATCACTATTACTGGAACGAAAATCAATTGTGAATAAAGATAAAACACAAAGGATGGAGAAGGTTGTATCAACTTACCCTAACATGAATGCCAGATTACACGATATTGCGCTTCTTGATAACATGATAATTTAAATAGTCATGTTGATGGAAACATGATACTGATATTCTCACATAACTAATGATGCGACATATGAATGTGATATCTCACATATTCGTGTTAGAATACAAATGATAACACTACTTTTATAAAAAATAGTCCCATCAATGTTAAGATATAATTTATAGGTGTGTAATTGAATACAAGATGGTGAGTTAAATCGCATATTCATTAACAAGTTAATGCCCATTGTAAATTGGGATAACTTGGTGAGTTTAACTCAACAAATCCGCATCTAACATTGTCCAACATCACAATGTTGACAAAACTTGATATAGAAGGCATGCACAATAGATTTCAAGAAATGTCTATGACAATGGGTGCGTTAAAGGCTTCATGTTAGAGTGATAGCTATGATCCTATAACACATTGGGCCCTAGGAGCCTTAAATTCAATAGCAAAACCTGACCCGAGGGTTCAAAAATATCGTAATAAATTTTTCTTTTTCTTCTTCTTCTTGTTCTTCTTCTTCCTGGAGCATCTTATGTGTGCTAGATTTGTAATATTCCTCTGGCATTATAGAGCTTCAAAGCTTCACTACGCGCTCACTAGAATAAAATTATAATTTATTATTAATTGGATAGGGCCAACATTGTCATAAAGTTTGTTGCCTACGTACTTATTGGAAAATATCTCTTATGTTATTCCTATAGGATCATGTACCAACATATTTCTTCCTAGCAGCTACTACATCTTCATACATCATAAAATTAGATATTTCATTTAGGCATAGTTTGGATGACACTTTGTGTCCTCTGGAAAGCTGCTTTTGGTTGAAATCACTTTTTGAAAAACAAAGTAAAAGGAGGTTATGTTTACATATGCATTATAGAAAATCAGCTTTTCAAAAAAAGTTCTAAAAATCATGTTTGGGTAGCCATTGTATTACATATCATCTCCGTTATTAAAAATACATGTTTTGTCCTCAAATAATTAGAGGAAAAGGGGTCAGGTAGATGAGGGTGGTCATCAATGGCGGATGAGGGTGGTCGTCAATGGAGGACGAGGGTGGTCATCAATGGCGAATGATGGTGGGAGAAGGAGAAGTATATTTTACTAAAGAGGAGAAATAGAAGGGAGTTAGCATAGGAGGGAAGAAGAAAATGTGTGAGGGCAGTTGTTAGCCCCTCCACTTTTTGCTTTGACAAGGGGGCGGCTACCCCCTATACTTGGCAGCGGACAGCCAAGTTAGCTTAAGCGACGGACAGCTTGAGCAGCCCCTTGGGCACGGTTGGATGTTGGGAGCAGCGTTGGACCGGTTCCGGATGAGCACTTACCTTGCGGAGCAGGCTGAGGCAGAGTCCCTGCGCGGGCAGGACTCTTAGTGGTATGTTGGGCGCCACAACACCCTAGGGACGGACTCCTAGGAGCGCTAGGACACAGGGAGGCAGCACAGCCCTACTCCTAGTACGGATAGGAGACGATGCACAGGTTTCCTCGGATGACAAAACTCTAGAAACTGATGGACGCTAGACTCCTAGTCAAAGTCGGAATCCTTCATAGGTTTCCTAGGCTGGCTGGGACGACCATGGGCTGGGAGAGTTGGGACAGGGAGGGACTCTGTATTTTGGGCTGGCTTGTATTGTATTCCTAGTGGGACTCGGACTCGTATGCTGAGTCTATATAAGGGGGAAGGCTGGGGGCGACCTGGGCATTGAGAAATCCAGGAATCCAGAGAGAAAGAGAGAGGACGAACCAGAGAGAAGGTGCTCCCTCTCTGCATGCGATCTGGCTGGTCAGCCCCGCCCCTTCTCCCTGCCATTGTAGCCGACGGATTGTGTTTACAAGCATTGGGCGGAGCCCCTTTGCACCAGAGAAGGCTGAGTAGGCTGTTTACTTGTTTTCCCCTGTGCATACGAGAGGGAAGGACGGAGAGTTGGCTGCTGGTTGTGCGAGACAGCTAGGCCATCACAGGCTGAGGACGCTAAAGAAAGCTCCACCCCTGTGACTACAGTTATAGTGGGAGGAGAAGAGAGAAGGGGGTTTTATTGGATAGGAAAATGCACGCATGTAAAAAGGAAAAAAATGCAAAAGTGTTATGACAAGAGAGAAGAGAAGGGTAAAAATATCAACTCGTAATATTTTTACTTTTTGTTATATGCTTTTAGTCTAACCCTCCTCTGGAGGAAAGTTACGTAGAAAGCAGTTGAAAAGTTGAAAAGCAAAAGTGAGTCAAAATAGGGTTAAAGACGTTTTTGAAACAAAGTGAGGTTTTTGGTCTAAATTGCCTAACCAAATAAAATTTATATGCAAAGCAATAAAAAGCTAATAGAAAGTGGTTGTAAAGCATCATCCAATCAAGGCTTTACTTAGAATCTAATAAATCATTCCTTTATGAAATCACGTAAATCATTCTTTTATAATATGGAATAATCATTCAATATAAAGTACGATAAATCTACAAATCAAAGAATCTAATAGATCCTTCTTTCATAGCGTTGAATAACTCAATCATCTAGAGACCCTAATGAATCATTTAGAGTTAGACATAACATTCTTTCACAAAATCAAATAAATCAATCATTCAGATGATATAATAAATAATTTAAGAATAAGATATATCATTCTTTCATATAGTCTAGCAAATAAATTATTCAAAGAATCCAATAAATCATTCAGAATCATACATATCATTCGTTCACAAACGAGAGCAAAGCAAAGCAAATTAGAGTAGTGATACTATTCTTTCACATAGCAAAGTCATGGCACCTAAAGGCTTGCTCATGTGCTCATGGGGCCACGAAAGCCAGAAGAATAAGAATTGCCCATGATAATCCGAATTTTGTGTACGGTAGAGCCAAGTGTGGCAGGTATCCATGTTTGAAGCCGTGATAGTTAACGGCCTACTCCCACGCTCAAGGGGCCACATAAGCCAAAAAAATGTGAATTGTCCATAATATTCTACATCTTTGCGTACCATAGCCAAATATGGTAGGTAACAAAAAGTCCAAAGACCTAAAACATCATAATTCCATAAAATAATCATTCATATCATTAGATAAATCATTTGTTCTTTGAACAAAAAGTCTTTTCAATAAAATGTGCCATTAGGGATCCTCCTCCTAGGTCAAATCGAATGGATACTATGAGTTGACCCATTAATGCACGAAAATAAATATCACTTGACATATTTTCCTTCTTCTTTCGCGTATCTATAAATAAATTCAATATGAAAGTGACAATGATCTTAAATTTTATTGCATATTGGCTTCTTTCTTGCTGACTTAACATACACATGAAACCATGTGTGATCCTACGTTTTATTGCTTACACTACAACAAAATGTACTATTAGTGACGCTTTTATTAGCGATGCACACACAAGCATCTCTAAAAACCACTAATTGCGACATCTAAAAAACTTTGCATAAAAGTCACCATTAGCGATGCATTGTAGTAAATGTCGCTAATAGTCATATATTAGTAACACATAATATAAAGCATCGCTAATACTAATCATATTAGCGACACTTTAAATTATGTGTCGCTAATAGTTATGTTATTAGAGACGCTTTTAACAAGCGTCGCTACAAAATATATGTATTAATTTTTTTTTTAAAACGTAACTATTAGCAACAATTTTTATTAAGCGTTGCTAATACATATGAATTTAATATAAAAAATTAAAAATTTAGAACTAACAAGCATTGCTAATATCTTTATTAATTGATTTTATTTAATAAATAAATATATAATAAATATTAAAAAGATTTTAAAAAAATTAAATATAATATACTTTCTTCAATATTGACTATTTGTGAGGAAGAGAGATGGAAAGAGAGAGGAGATGGAGGAGAGAGAGAAGAGAGAGATGAAGGAAGAGAGAGAGAGGGAGGAGAGAGAAAATAGGAGAGAAAGAGAGAGGAGAGGGGAGAGAGAGAGAAAGAGGGGAGAGTGGAAGAGAGAAGAGAGAGAAAGAGGGGAGAGAGGGTAGAGAGAGATGATGGGAGAGAGATAAGAGAGAAAGAGGGGTGGAAATTTATTAATTATAAATTATTTTTTATAATTTAAAAAAATAAAAAAATGTCTAGTAGCGACGCACACTACTATTCTCGGGTATATGTGTCGCTAATAGGCGAGGATAGTAGTGATGCATACCTGTATGCATCGCTACTACCTTATGTAGTAGCGACACATACTGTTATGCGTTGCTACTACAATTTAAAAAAACAAACAAAAGAGAGAGAGAGGAAGAGAAAGAGAAGAGAGAGAGATAGGGAGGAAGAGATATAAGAAGGAAGAGAGAGGAGAGAGAGGAAGAGAGAGGGAGGATGAGAGAGGATAGAAGAGAGAGAGAGGAAGAGACGGAGGGGGGAGAGAGACGAGACAGAGAGAGGAAGAGAGAGGGGGGAGAGAGGGAGGAAGAGAGAGGGGAGAGATAGAGGGAGGAAGAGAGAGAGGAGACAGAGAAAGAGGAAGGGCGGGAGGGAGGGAGAGAGAGGGAGAGAGAGAAGAGAGAGAAAGAGGGGAGAGAGGGTAGAGAGAGGGAGGAAGAGAGAAAAAGAAGGGAGAGAGGGAAGAGAGGAGAGACAAAGAGGGGATGAAAAAATTTTAATTATAAATTATTTTTTGTAATTTTAAAAAAAATGTATAGTAGCAAGGCATATTGGTATGCATCGATGCATAGCCATATGTGCTGCTACTAGCCGAGTATAATAGCGACGCATACCAATATGCGTCGCTACTACCTTACATAGAGCAGCGACTCATATTGTTATATGTTGCTACTATAATTTAAAAAGAAATTAAACAAAAGAGAGAGGGAGTTGAGAGAGAGGGAGGAAGAGAGAGGAGAGGAGAGGAGAGAGAGAGGGAGGAAGAGAGAGAGGGGAGAGAGAGAGGAAGAGAGGGGAGGAAGAGAGAGGAGAGGAGAAGGAGAGAGAGGGGAGAGGAGGAAAGGGGGAGAGAGAGAGAGAAAGAGGAGAGGAGAGAGGGAGGAAGGGAGGAAGAGAGAGAGGGGAGAGAGAGGAAAGAGGGAAAGAGAAAGAGGGGAGGAAAAAATTATAATTATAAATTATAAATTATTTTTATAATTTTAAAAAATAAAAAAAATCATAGTAGTGACTCATACTAGGATGCATTGCTAATATACTTAGGTTGTAGCGATGCATAGCTATATGCGTCACTACTAGCCAAGTATAGTAGCAACACATACCAGTATGTGTCGCTACTAGCCGAGTATAGTTTTTTTAAAAAAATATTAAACAAAAGAGAGATAGGAGAGAGAAGGAGGAAGAGAGAGAGGAGATGAAGGAGAGAGAGACTATAGCGACGCATACGCTACGAAAATGTTTTTCTTAATCCCACGCAGGCAAAAAATTTTCCCTTGCGGGCAGGAAATTTTACCTGCACAGGCAAAAATCATCCCCTTTGTTTCGTTATTTAACCCCCACCCCTCTCTCCTCCGGCTCTGCCGCCAACCACCACCCTCCTCTGCTGGCTCCACCGCCGCTATCCCCAGTCCACCACCTCCACCCCTCCCTATTTATGAAGGCTGCCCCCCTCACTTTCTCCCCCTCTCCCAACCCCCCCTCCCCCCGGGACCGCCCACCCCCTCTCCCTCGGTCCCCACCCCATCCCTAGTGCCCCAACCCCTCCTTCCCCTCTCTATCGGTAATAATATTTTTTTATTTTTTTTAAAATTATTATTGAACATTACCGACGCATACTTTTGTGTTGTGCATAAGCTATATTAGCACACTTATAATGATGCGTCGTTAATAATTTTTTTTATTTTTTTACATATTATGAAATTATTAGTGACGCATAACTACGCGTTGCTACTAACCAATTATTAGCGACGTATAAAGTTATGCATTGCTAATAAATGAATATTATCGATGCTTAATTATATGTGGCAAAAGAAACATTATTAGTGACATATAAATATACATCGCTAATTGAGACTTTTAGCGACGCCTTAAGTTAAGCATCACTAATGCGCAGTAGCAACTGTAGTTTTATCGACGTATGTGACGACACTTTTTATTTGTCATTAATAACTATTAACGATGCTTACAATACTATTAGTGATGCATAAATGCGTCTCTAATAATCAGTTTTGTTGTAGTGTTACAGGCTGCTTTCTTGCCGACTTGTTGTACGCGGGAAGCCATGTTTCAACATGAATGTTATAGTTCAATATGTCACGCATTAACCTATAGATTATAAATGATCTACACATGTAGACGAGGCAAGCACAAAAACTAATATGGGTGGGCCCATGGCTGAGGACTGTGCAGATTGGCAATGAACCGTGGGGCTCACCCCATGTTCCCCTCCCTCCTCTTCCATATTTTTGTAAAAATAGTATTTTTACCTGAATGAGTGCATTCAAGAAGATGCATTTTCATTCTAACTCAATGGCAAGTTATGCAATAAGATATGCAAAATGTTCTCTTGCTCCCCTTCATAGTTTTTTTGTGATCTATGAAGACAAGCTTTATATTCAGATGCAACCATTTGTATGTTGGGCTTGTCCGAGCGAGATGGACAAGTATATGTGGAGTGTGAGTGTAACATATTAGAAAAAAAGTTATATGTAGAGTGTGGTTACCCTATCGAATATTTATACATTAAGCTTATGGAATTGGATTGTCCTTGCTTTTATTAATCCTCTTTTATCATAAAATCTTATGCATGTTGTACTTTGAATTGATTTAAATTTTTATGGTGTCATTACTCATTGATTATGGCTCTATATTCAATCATATTGTTTAATGTCTTATTATGTTCTAAAAGAAATATTATAATAATATATTATTAATTATAACATTTTTTATGTGTATCAAAGGGTTCACACATGTTTCGGTGTATACCAAACATATCATCAACAAGTATTCATATCCATCGCCATCGATATTCTTATCCATATTAATACGGCCTTCAATGGCCACAAGGTGCAGCAGCACTAGGTTGTAGCTCTGATTTAGGTTTGAAGCTAGTCCGAGGGGATGTGATTCGTCCAAACAAGATACCTTTGATATTTTAAAACTTATATGTACCTTTTTATTGTTAATTTATTATTAATATTTTTTTTAAATAGATAAAAGTAACCTTATTTACTTAACTCTGAAGGGGTCATAGGGGGCCTTAACATATAGAGAATGTGGCAAAATTATATCCCGTTTACACCTATTCCCTGACCACCTCCCAATCAATCTTAGTCTTCTTAACGGTTAATTGAATAAAAATACTTTTTTTATTTAAAAACATATTAATAATTTATTAACATTAGAGACTATAAATACTTTTTAAAATATTAAAAAAATAAATATTATTTTACTAAAAATTAAAGGGTGTAAAAATAAATATATTTTTTACTCCATGCCTTGTATTAAGATAGTAGATAAACGGAAGTCAAAAATTATTGCTAGCCTCCGAGAAGACAAACAGCTACTCCCGATATGTAACACATATTATCTGTCGTTCCCTTTACAAAGTCCTCTTTCTTTCTCGTCTCCCCATGAGGCATGATCACTCCTCTTTTGACCTTTTCCCCCTTCACTGTAAATGCTGTCGACAATCCCCCACTGATGCTTCTCCCGCTTTGAAACTACAATCAAATTAGTAGCTCAATGGTTACCAAACAGCACTTTTATGTGGGTAGTAGCTCAGTTTTGTATTTTTCATAGTGCTCATAATGTGTGATCCAATTTTTCCCAAGCCAAGGAACCACCTTTGGTTACATGATACTGCATAAACTTCCTCTCTTCCACATAAATTTAATTTTAATTTTAAAATAAATTTATATAGACTTGTTTATTTAGCATAGAGAGAGTAGATAGATAGAGCAATGCTAGGATCTTGTATTTTCTCATCGTCTTTTACTACTTTTTTATAAGTAATTCCTCTGTTTCACATTAATAATTTTATATAATTTTTTAAAATCAATTAAAATTAATTTATTTTAAAAAATCAAATAAAACTATCAATATAAAACAAAGAGTGTATAAATCCGATTAAAGGACAAGGAGTGCGGCCGCAAAGCCCTGAGATTGTTTGACACAACGTATCACAAAGTGTAACATGTCAAGTGTCTGAAAGTGCAACAGGTAAGAGTGTGTCCAAAGATGTAAGTTATGTAACAATTTGTCTTTGTCATTCTGTGTACCGTATCTTTGTATGCATGTAGAGTAGCATTAGTGTATTGTCTCACTGACTAGGAGTAGCCAGTAGCTTGTGCAAATCAATAAGATAAATGAATAATGTTGCTCTAAATCACACTTTCTTCAGAGAAATGGCCGGCTTTCATGCCACTTTTTTTACTGTTCATGATCATTTCCCATAATTTTGGGGGTTTGGCCAAAAAAAAAAAAATTTCATAACATTGAGACTAATTAACTTTAAAAAAAAAATTGCTAATTAATGGTTGAGAGTTGAGACTAACCAACTAATATCTTAATACATGTTCAAACTTAGTAAGCATTCGCACTTTATATTAATTGATCCTAATTAGAGGTACCCGGTACACAAAATACTATATAGCACCCTATCCAAAATTCACTAGAACTGAAAGCACACATATATACAGAATAGTAAGTGATAAAAGCTGGCCTATAATAATATTTGGAAGATCGAGTTTTCCGAAGTACACCAGCCAGCTCATCCAAAAGCTCCTCAATCACGGGAATGGATTACTTTCAAGGCCCAATAATCGACACAAAACGCCAAATGTCATCCTTCATACAAACCAGCAACATAGGGGTGGAGAAGGAGCTAGTGTTAGGGCGGATGATACCTGACTGAAGCATGTCGGCGACGAGGTGCTCTAGCTCCGCCTTCTAAATGTGAGGATAATGGTAGGGGCAGACATTGGTTGGAGATGCCCCAAGAATGATAGTGATGTGGTGGTCGTGAAGCCACACTAGTGGGAGGCCCTTCGGCTCAGCAAACATATCTTTATGTTCCGCCAATAAAGCAAGAAGATCTGGAGGCAGCTCGTCTTGATGCACCTCGACCGCTGCCTATTGTTGTAGGAGTAACCCTTGGGGTGCGAAACAAAAGAAAGAACTCGCTGATTGGGCTGATAGAAAGGTGCCCGGATGAGAGTCGTGAAGCCAAACTTACTGTCTATGAATCTCGAAGTCCATAACAATTTCTCTGAAGTTCCAGACCACATCCTCCAGCTCTTGTAGCCACTGAACCCCTAACACCACATCCACCCTCTTCGTGGGTAGCAAGAAGAGGTCGATGATGAAGGTGTGGCCTTGGATGGAGTGGGCAGCCTGAGCATAAACCTCCTAAGATGCTTCCCATCATAGATCAAAACATCGAAGGGCTTCGAATTTGACACGAAGCAGCGTAGTCTTTAAGCCACCTTGTCATTGATGAAGTTGTGGGAGGAACCGCTATCGATCAAGATGGCTACTTTCTACCACTTGAGGTGGCCTTAGACCAGCATCGTACGAGGAGTAAATTCCCCCGAGAAGGCATGGACAGAGATCTCGGGCAGCATGTCATCATAGTGGGAAGAGGCAACCCTATCAGCCACATCCTCCTCCTCGTTGAACTCTTCCACGAGGTAGCTACCTTTGATGGAACAACGATGCACTGGAATGAACTTTTCATCACAACGGAAGCAAAGCCCCTTGGACCGACGTTCATCCATTTGCGCCGGTGTGAGACGACGGACAATCTGGCCTAATGAAGGGTGTTGTTGGCCAGGCCGGCCTTGCACTGAGTTCTTGGCAGGAGAGGGAAAGGGGCTAGCGCTGACAATAAAACTCGGGAAGGGCCAACTTCTCTTCCTCAATGTGTGCATGCCGTACAACATCCCGCATACTAGAGCATGGAAAATGACGGATCTCCTCAGATATCTCCGGTTTGAGATCCCTCCTAAACGTCCTAACCAAGGCTGCCACCGGCCAATCGGAAAGGCAGTTGACCACCTTCATGAACTCTGTGCAATAGGCCCAGATGGTGGTGGTTTGGCACAGTGAGGAAAGCATCTCGTTGAAGTCCTGGAACTCATTGGGGCCAAATTGGATGCGCAACTCGTCAGAGAAGGCAGCCTAAGTGGGGTAACGCACCTCCTTCTTGAAACTCTAGAACCAAACGAATGTGTCACCGTCTAGGTCGAATGCGGCTATGCGCAGCCATTCAACCTCGTAGTGCATTCCCTGGTAGGCAAAAAACTTCTCAGCCTTGTACAACCACTCCACTGGGTCGTCTTCCCCATTGTAGCGTGGGAACTGCAGGCGGGCCAAATGAGGCTCAGCTCCTCCTCGTGGTCCTCCGTGAAGCCCTGGGTCCTCCTTCCAGTCGTCCTCCATCTCCTAAAATATGTTTCTGGGTGGTGGCATCATTGGAGGTATTTTCCCAAACACCTGGCGTGCCTTGTATCTCCCAGGCCAAGGGCCTCCCTTCAACGGCTTGATCGACTGTGCCAAAGTGCGCAGGGCTATGGGAACACGTGCATCCTTGTCTGCCATTTATTGATGGTTAGGACAATGCAATTTGGGGGCCTAGGACGGCTCCCCCTTCTCCATCGAGGCTGGCTACAGTTTCGCCAATAGGGGCGCTGTGCGTTCTACCTGTAGCTGAGACATGGCCATGGTTAAAGAGGTGATCTAATCCACGAGCTGCGCTATGGTAAAACATTGTTGGTCTCCGGAGCAGTCTTTAGGTTGTTTTCCGAGGTCGTGGTCTTCTTCTCAGACTGAACTTCCGGGGCCACGGAGGGTTGCTTGCTTCGCACCATAGCTGGTGATCGTGAAGTCTCTCATACCAATGTTGTGCCCGATGTAGGCACAAACGGTACCTCAAACTCTCACGTAAGAAATGGGAGAAAGGAAGAAGAAAGGGAAGGAAATCAAAGTAGTTTCAATTGCATAACCATGACCAAGGAAGGGGAGACCCATATAGGGACTCACTCCCTCTCTCCTAGGGAGTCGTGCCAGTTAGTAGGCTCGTCTGTCCCGTGGGCCACTAATTGGTCCAATACAAATATGCATCCTATTACATAAGCAAATACTAAGTAAATATGAAAGAAAGTAGCCTACAGTAATGCAATAAAAGACAAATAGAAAGCTCGGGTAAAAGTGCACAACACCACATCTAAGAGAAGGACAAACAAACCTATGATACTCTCTTTTAAGTCCCCAACTACTTAAATTAAACAAAATGGACCTATTAATATTGATCAAACTTTTTTATTAGCTATTAATTTAAGAGTGAGGGAGTAAATATTGTATATTAAAAAATCGGGGGCATGGCACCCCCTCACTGTTTTAGATGTTGGTTCATGCTTATAATCATCTCCTTAATTTAGACAAAATTAGCAAAGAGGCATAAATATGCTTAGAACGCGGCTATCCCCCCCCCCCCCCCCATACTTTACACACACCAAAAAAATTTAAATAAATTACTAAATACCTCCCATCCATCACTATTCATTTTAATTTTATTTCTGCTCTTTCAATGCCTCATTCCCAATCTTCCCCTTTAGTGTGAGCTTCTCTATCTCCCCTGTCGCTTTTAGATCTTCTTTCTTGACTATTTTCCTTCTTCCCCTCCCTTGTGGCTCATTTTTCATAATTTTTTTTCCTTTCCCCCTTACTAAGCTACTTATCTGAAAAACTTCTAAATGATTTCTGGAGGTGGGTAGTCACCATTAAGATACATAGAATTTGGCAGGGAACTATGGTCTTCGTTCAAATAAGTTTTATTTGACGGATGGTAACCCCCACCATGAAACCTTCAGAAATTTTTTAAACTTATGGATGGTTTCTGGAGGGGAGAGGTCGCCACCACAATATGCAAACATTGACGGGGACCTTTATTCTCCGTATCATGTAGTTTTAGTTGTCAGGGGGTACCCCCGCCACGAAACATAAAAATATCTGGAAAACTTCTGGCGGGAGGTGGTCACCGTCACAATATGCAAACTTTGATGAGGACTTAAGGCCTTCGTCCAAATTGATTTTATTTGATGGAGGGTACCACCCACCAAAAAACCTCCAAAAATTTTGGGGCATTGGGGTGCCATGAGTTAAATTATAAAGGGGTGTGGGTGGCACTGAGTTGTAAAAAAAAATGGTTGTTATTTTTCTGTGGTGGGGGGCTCAATGCAACTTTTGGGGGGGGAATAGACGTGTTCATAAGTTTAATAGATGCAATATCCATTTGTCTTTGAAAGATGACATCTTTAATTTTTTTTTTTCATTTGTTTCTAATAGATTCATTTGTATTCTCTATGTTAGCCACTTTCGATTAATAGATGGGTCAAACCCAATTTTACAGATAAAAAAAATAGTTAATGGGATGAGTGATAAAAAAGAAGGGTTGGAAAATACGTGTTGTCTAGCTTCAAGTGAATATTTCCATCTCTACACAAAGATGGACTTGTCTAAGTGATATGCACTCTAAGATCCACATAATCATCATCTTATGCACACATTGCCTTAATCTGGAGAGACAGAAAATATCTGCTAGAGAAGTCGGCCGTATACACGGTGATTTGCTTGGCATCTTATAGCCTTAGTCTTCTTTGAGATACTAATTATATAAACTCCCATGACCAATAAAAAGAGGGATGCTGATATTTCCGTATTCCACCTTCCTTTGCACTAAAATCCTATTTTACCCTTTAATTCGATAGAGAAAGGTGCATTTTACCTAACAATAAATTTCTGACTTTGAAAAAAGGGGATCTATTTTTTTTACTACAATTAAAGTTTGGAGTAAGGTTTTAGTATATTGCTTGGACTCCAAGCAATATTTAACAGAAGGAAGCCATGATTATTAATGTGGAGGAATGCTCCAAGAAGCTCCTAAACATATACCATGGCTACATTTTACGTGAAAGTGGAGGACTGAAGATGCCTCGATCACAGACAAATAAAAATGGAACAGAAGACGATCCAAATTGATTATATAGATGTGAACATTATATTGATAAACATTTAGGCTGCACTATGATGCTTCTTTATGAATGTCAATATTTTAAAGAAACAATTCAGACGGTGTTTAACTTTTTCTGAAGTATTCCATTTTTGGGCATTCCAATATTCTATTGATATAAATAGAAAGCGCTACCCACGTTCTAAATTCCCTCCCATAAAAAAAGTGACAAAACGTGTACATTATATTAAAAATTCGTTTATCTTCTCAACGACTATAAATGAACTGTTCAGAGCAACTAAGCATCCTAAAAACAAAAACTGCCCATTCTCGCAGGTCATCAAAAACGGTAAAAGTAGTAATAAATAAATTCAAAATGAAAGTGACAATGATCAAATTTATTGCATGCCGGCTTCTTTCTTGCTTACTTAACATACACATGAAACCATGTGTGATCCTACAGTTTATTGCTTACACTACAACAAAATATACTTTTAGCGGCGCTTTTTATTAGCGATGCACACACAAGCGTCACTAAAAACCACTAATTGTGACATAAAAAGCTTCACAAAAAAAGTCACCATTAGCGACGCTTTGTAGTAAATGCCACTAATAGTCATATATTAGCTACACTTAATATAAAGCGTTGCTAATACTAATCGTATTAGCGACACTTTAAATTATGCATTGCTAATAGTTATGTTATTAAAGATGTTTTCAACAAATGTCACTACAAAATATATGTATTAAATTTTTTTAAAATCGTAACTATTAGCAACACTTTTTATTAAGCGTCCCTAATAGATATAAATTTAAAATAAAAAATTAAAAATTTAGAACTAATAGCGATGCTTGTAAACAAGCGTCACTAATATATTTATTAATTAATTTTATTTAATAAATAATTATATAATAAATATTAAAAACATTTTAAGTTTAATATATTTTCTTCAATATTGACTATTTGTGAGGAAGAGAGAGGAGAGATGGAGAGAGAGGAGATGGAGGAGAGAGAAATAAGGAGAGACAGAAGAGAGAGAGGAGATGGAGGAAGAGAGGGAGGAGAGATAAAATAGGAGAGAAAGAGAGGAGGAAGAGAGAGGGGAGGGGAGAGAGCGGAAGAGAGAGAAAGAGGGGTGGAAAATTTATTAATTATAAATTATTTTTTATAATTTAAAAAATAAAAAAATTTATAGTAGCGACACATACCCCTATGCATCGCTACAACAATTTTTTTATGAATAAACAAAATAGAGAGAGAGAGATATAGGAAGAGAGAGGAGAGAGAGATAGGAAGAGAGAGGCAGGAAGAGAGAGAGAAGAGAGAGAGGAAGAGAGAGGGGAGAGAGAGATAGGAAGAGAGAGGGAGGAAGAGAGAGGGAGAAGAGAGAGAGGAAGAGAGAGGGGAGAGATAGAAAGGAGACAGAAAGAAGGGAGAGAGAGAGGAAGAGAGAGGACACTGAGAGAGGAAGAGAGAGGGAGGGAAGGAGAGAGAGAGGAGACGGAGAGGAAAAGAGAGGGGAGAGAGAGGGAGGAAGAGAGAGAGGAGATGCAGAAAGACGAAGAGAGAGAGGAAGAGAAGGGAGAGAGAGGAAACAAAGAGAGGGAGGAAGAGAGAGGGAGAGTGGAAGAGTGAGAGAGAAGAGAAAGAAAGAGGGGAGAGAGGGTAGATAGACAGAGGAAGAGAGAGAGGGGAGAGAGGGGAGGAAAATTTTTAATTATAAATTATTTTTGTAATTTAAAAAATAAAAAAATGTATAGTGGCAACGCATACTGGTATGCAATGACGCATAACCATATGTGCCGTTACTAGCTGAGTATAGTAGCGACGCATACCAATATGCGTCGCTATTACCTTACATAGTAGCGACGCATATTGTTATATGTCGCTACTATAGTTTTTTTAAAAAAATTAAACAAAAGAGAGAGAGAGAGTTGAGAGAGAGGGTGGAAGAGAAGGGAGAGAGAGGGAGGAAGATAGGGAGGGGAGAGGAGGAAGGGAGAGAGGGTAGGAAGAGAGAGGCTAGGGGAGAGGAGAGAGGGCGGAGAGAGAGGACAGGGAGGAGAGAGAGGAGAGGGTGGAGAGAGAGAGGGAGGGAGGTAGAGAGAGGGGAGAGAGAGGAGAGAGGGAAAGAGAAAGAGGGGAGGAAAAAATTTTAATTATAAATTACTTTAATTGTAAATTATTTTAATAATTTAAAAAATAAAAAATTGTATAGTAGTGACGCATATTGGGATGCATTGCTAATATACTCACGTAGTAGCGACGCATAGCCATATGCATCACTACTAGCTGAGTATAGTAGCAACACATACTAGTATGCATCGCTACTATAATTTTTTTAAAAAATATTAAACAAAAGAGAGATAAGAGAGAGGGGGATGAAGAAAGAAAGAGGAGAGAGAGGGAGGAAGAGAGAGAGGAGAGGAGGGGAGAGCAAGAAGAGAGAGGAGAGGAAGAGAGAGAGAGAGAGAGGAAGAGAGAGGGGGGGGAGAGAGAGAAGGGTGAGAAAGAGGAAGGGAGAGAAGAGAGAGAGAGACTATAGTGACGCATACGCTATGGAACGCTAATACAATTTTTTCTTAATCCCGCATAGGCAAAAATTTCGCCTGCGAGTGTCAAAAATTTTACCCGCACAGGCAAAAATTGTCTGCTCTGTTCCTTTATTTAACCGCACCCCTCTCTCCTCCAGCTCCGCCGCCAGCCACCACCCTCCTCTACTGGCTCCGCTGTCGCTGTCCCCATTCCACCACCTCCACCCCTCCCACTCTGTTCACAGAGAGGGGAAGCCGCCCCCTCACCCTGTGCCCCTCTCCCACCCTCCCCCCCCACCACCTGGGACCGCCGCCCCCTCTCCCACTGTCCCCACCACCTCCCTAGTGGGGGGCGGAACAGCGAGAGAGGGGGGAGCGGGAGGGAGGAGGGGGGCCGGCTTCCGGCGACCCGCCAGAATCCGGTCATCTCCCTCTTCCCTTCGAGATTCCGATGGGCTTTTTTTTAAAAAAAAAGTTGGTTATCATTATGCGTTGCTAATAATATTTTAAATATATATATTTTGATAAATGCAACGCATATAGTTATGCATCGCTAATAATATTTTTTATTTTTAAAAAAATTATTATTGAACATTATTGATGCATACTTTTGCATTGTTAATAAGCTATATTAGCGACACTTATAGTGATGTGTCGCTAATATTTTTTTACATATTATGAAATTATTAACGGCACTTGACTACGCGTCGCTACTAACTAATTATTAGCGATATATGAAGTTATGCGTCGCTAATAATTGAATATTATCGACGCTTAATTGTTTATCGCAAAAGAAAAATTATTAGCAAAATATAAATATATGTCACTAATTGAGACTTTTAGCGGCACTTTAAGTTAAGCATTGCTAATGCGCAGTAGCGATTGTAGTTTTTGTTGACCCATGTGACAATGCTTATAATACTATTAGTGACGCATAAATGCATCGCTAATAATCAATTTTGTTGTAGTGTTACCGGCTACTTTCTTGCTTACTTGTCGTACACATGAAGCCAAGTTTCAACACGAATGTTATAGATCAATATTCCACGCATTAACCAATAGATTATATATGATCTACACATGTAGACGAAGCAGGCACAAAACTAATAGGGGTGGGCCCATGGCTAAGGACTGTGCTGATTGGCAATGAACCGTGGGGCCCACCCCAAGTCCCCCTCCCTCCTCTTCCATATTTTTGTAAAAATAGTATTTTTACATGAATGAGTGCATTCAAGAAGATGCATTTTCATTCTAATTCAATAGCCAGTTAGTGGGTCCGACTATCCGGTGGGCCACTAACTAGTCCAATACAAATATTCATCCTATTACATAAGTAAATATTAATTAAATATGAAAGAAAGTAGCCTCCTGTAATACAACAAAAGAGAAATAGAAAGCCCGGGTGAACGTGCATAACACGACATCTAAGAGAAGGAAAAACAAACTTATGATACTCTCTTTTAAGTCACCAACTACTTAAATTTAATAAAATGGAGCTATTAATATTAATCAAACTTTTTTATTAGCTATTGTATTTTAAAAAATTAGGTGTGGCACCCCCTCACTCTTTTAGATGTTGGTTCATGCTCATGATCATCTCCTTAATTTGGACAAAATTAGAGAAGAGGCATAAATACGCTTAGAACGCGGCTATTACCCCCCAATTTTTTCTCAAGCCCCCCCATACTTTACACACCCCAAAAAAATTAAATCAATTACTAAATACCCCCCATCCATCACTATTTATTTTAATTTGATTTTTGCTCTTTCAATGCCTCATTCCCAATCTTCCCCTTTAGCGTGAGCTCTTCTATCTCCCCCGTCGCTTGTGGATCTTCTTTATTGACTATTTTCCTTCTTTCCCTTGCTTGTGGCTCATTTTTCATGATCTTTTTTCCTCTCCCCCTTACTATGCTGCTTATGTGGAAAACTTCTAAATGATTTCTGGCAGAGTGTAGTCACCACTAATATGCAGAATTTGACGGGGAACTACGGTCTTTGTTCAAATAAGTTTTATTTAAGGATGGCATCCCCCACCAAGAAACCTTCATAAATTTTTTAAACTTATGGATGGTTTTTGGCGGGGAGAGGTCACCACCACAATAAGCAAACATTGAAGGGGACCTTTGTTCTCCGTACAATATAGTTTTAGTTGTCGGGGGGTACCCCTGCCACGAAACCTAAAAACTTCTAAAAAATTCCTTGTGGGAGGTGTCACAATATGCAGACTTTGACGAGGACTTAAGGCCTTCGTCCAAATCAATTTTCTTTGGTGGAGGGTACCACCCACCAAAAAACCTCCAAGTGTTTTGGGGCATTGGGGTGACATGAGTAATATTATAAGGGGGTGTGGACGGTACTGAGTTGTAAAAAACATATTTGTTATTTTTTGGTGATTTGGTGGAGGGTACCACCCACCAAAAAAACTCCAAATGTTTTGGGGCATTGGGGTGACGTGAGTAAAATTATAAAGGGGAGTAGACGTGTTCATAAGTTTAATAGATGCAATATCTACAAGTCTGATATGGAAAGTTTATACTACATTTTCCGTAATTGATCATTGTTACTCCAAGTTGGTTATGTCTTCCATATTTAGACTTGGTGGACATTTTTCACTGTCATGCTCCTCAGTCACTTAACCATGTTATTTTCCTCAGCAAGAAATATCATGAAGGTATTCTTCTCAAACTCTTTTTCAATTGTGCAGTTTACAACATATGAATGGAATGAAACAACCATATAACCTTAGGAATAACAATCTCCATAAGAGAATTCTATTCATCGAGTGTGAGAATTTAGTCAAAGCTTATGTTTTGTGCCAAATTTCAACTTCTGAAATATCCTAGCAATTTCCGTTTGTTTTCGAAAGGTGACATCTTCAACTTTATTTTCTTTTGTTTCTAATAGATTCATTTGTATTCTCTCTGTTAGCCACTTTCGATTAATAGATGGGTCAAACCGAATTTTACAGATAAAAAAAATAGTTAATGGGATGAGTGATAAAAAAGAAGGGTTGGAAAATACGTGTTGTCTAGCTTCAAGTGAATATTCCATTTCTACACAAAGATGGACTTGTCTAAGTGATATGCACCCTAAGATCCACATAATCATCGTCTTATGCACACATTGGCTTAATCTGGAGAGAGAAAATATCTTCTAGAGAAGTCGGCCGTATACACGGTGAATTGCTTGGCATCATATAGCCTTAGTCTTCTTTGAGATACTTATATAAACTCCAATGACCAATAAAAAGAGGGACGCTGAAATTTCCATATTCCACATTTCTTGCACTAAAATCCTATTCTACCCTTTGATTGGATAGAGATCGGTGAATCTTACCTTACAATAAATCTCACTTTGAAAAAAGGGGATCCATTTTTCTTACAACAATGAAAGGTTGGAGAAAGATTTTAATGTAGAGAAAATGAAGTAGGAATATTATTTTCCTAACGTGCAATGGAATTTGTCTAAATGCATCATTAATTTTGGGACAAGGAAAGCACATGTTTGTTAATTGAAGTAATAATTCAATCCTTTACAGGAAGCATGCAAAAAAGGTCGATTCACTCAATCTGTATAGCTACTGTAGTTCCACATTCAATAATGTTGATGCAGTAGTGCTTGAAGCAGAAATCCAGTCTTCCCCGTGATACGCCTGAACTAGATCGACCTTCATGTTAGTACACTTCGTATAAAAACAACCCAAGAGACACCAACAGCCATTTTCACGTGACTCCAAGCAATATTTAACAGAAGGAAGCCATGATTATTAATGTGGAGGAAAGCTCCAAGAAGCTCCTAAACATATACCAGGGCTACATTCTACGTGAAAGTGGAGGACTGAAGATGCCATGATTACAGACAAAAAAAAATGCAAGAGAAGACGATCCAAATTGAATATATAGATGTGAACATTATATTGATAAACATTTTGGCTGCACCATGATTCTTCTTTATGAATGTCAATATTTTAAAGAAACAATTATGACGGTGTTTAACTTTTTCTGAAGTATTCCATTTTTGGGCATTCCAATATTCTATTGATATAAAATAGAAAGCGCTACCCACGTTCTATATTCCCTCCCATAAAAAAAGTGACAAAGCGTGTACATTATATTAAAAATTCGTTTACCTTCTCAACGACCATAAATGAACTGTTCAGAGCGACGAAGCATCCTAAAAACAAAAACTGCCCATTCTCGCACATTTTCCATGATGCAACATCAGAAGAATGTCTATATATGGTCTATCACTAGTGCATCCTCTACCACTCCATCAGGAATTCTGCAATCCCAACTTGCAAGCTTGATACTAAGTAGAGAGAAAAAAATGGTGACCACTACTGAGGCAGAGAAGATGTCCAGCGAGCTCTCTCGGGCCCATACCAACCTGCTAAACATTCAATTTGGTTTTGTCAACTCAATGGCCATCAGGTGTGCCATTCAGCTGGGCATACCCGACATCATCCACTCCCATGGCTCAGTTCCCATGTCCCTAGCCGACCTTGCAGGTGCAATCCCTATATCCGAGGCCAAGGCCTCCCACCTCGGCCGCCTCATGCGCCTGCTGGTCCACTTGGGCATTTTTGCCTCAAAGGACTCTTGCGGCGAGCCTGGATACCTCCTCACACCCACCTCGACTCTGCTTCTTGCGAATGACTGCAAAACAACTGCGTCACGCCCTATTCACGAATGGTGCTGGACCCCTACCTGGTGAGCCCTTGCTTTTACTTCAGTGACTGGTTCAAGATGGAAGGCTCTATGCCCTTCGAGCTCTGCCATGGGGGCAGCATGTGGGAGGTGTCAGCCAAAAGCCCTGAGTTTAACAAAGGCTTCAATGCGGCCATGGCTAGCGACAGCCAGTTCTTAATGAGCGCCATTGTTAAACAGTGTCCTCATGTGTTCCAAGGCTTGCAGTCCCTGATCGATGTTGGCGGCGGGATTGGGGGCTCCGCTAGGACCATCGCAAAGGAGTTTCCTCACCTGAATGTATCAGTGCTAGATCTTCCCCATGTGGCTGCAGTGATGCCCAAAGAATCCGGAGTGGAAGTCATAGGAGGAGACATGTTCAAGCACATTCCACATACAGATGCAGTGTTTCTTAAGGTTGGTGCAGTTTATTTCTTGACGATACCTGTCATCTAACTACTGTAGATGTTTGATTAATTAATGGTTATGGCATTGTGCAGTGGATTCTTCATGACTGGAATGACGAGGAGTGCGTACAGATTCTACGCAAATGCAAGGAGGCGGTGCCATGCAAAGAGGAAGGAGGGAAGGTGATCGTAGTAGAAGCGGTGGTGAACTCCAAACCCGAAGACCACAGGTATACGCAGGCTGAGTACTGCGCAGATGTGATGATGATGGCACTGACTACAGGGTGGGAGAGGGATGAGCAGGAGTGGAGCAAAATTTTCAAAGACGCAGGCTTTAAGGACTACAAGATCACACCCGGCTTAGGTGTTAGGTCATTGATTGAGCTTTATCACTAAATTGTTTCTGCTACTTTCAAGAATCCTGATACTTGTAAGTTATCCAAATGTGCTTTAATAATTCCCATAAGAGGATATGGATGTAGATTGTGAAACCATTTGGACAAGGTTTTTTCTAATTTTAGTGCATGGTAAAGATATTTTTCATGTTCTCTCAGACTTTGACTGACGAAATTGAACAGTGGTTGTTTATAAATTTAAATTTGCTGGTAATCTTAATTCTCTGTTTCTTCAAATGTTCGCCATCGATTCTGTACAAAAAATGGTCGATGAATCCTTAATTGTGATAGGGCGCAATAAACTAGATGTAATTACCTTCGGTATATTTTGGAGGAGAGGAGACAACAAAAAATCTGCTTCATTAGTGGATACATGGCGAATTAGTATGCAATTATGGTCTTCTTTGAGATGCTAGAACTAGGAAACACATGCATGTTATTCAAAACTTAAAAACCTTGTGTTTAGCAATTAGATGCAAACAAGTTTGTCTTACTCTATTTATAAAGGTCCCAACTAATAATGTTGCTCCATTAACCACTAAAATAATACTCCAAAACTACTACTCTTCCGAGGGAATCTACTCTATGACTGGATATGCCAAAACTAGACCGCTAGACCATGTTATTGATTATTATGTTGAGAATTTTTCATATTGCATTGCCCAATAAGTAAATGTTTTATATTTTTTAGTTTTAACACTTAATCTCATATAACCTAATTTAGTATAAAATTGTTTTTCTATAATAAATAAATTTAATTCCCACATGTTTCCTTATTAATCAACAGTGTAAAGGGAGGACACCATTCCGGGGAGCACTGTGATCACCAGCAATAGATGACCAGCAGCAACTCACTGGCGGGTCATCAGAAACGATAAAAGTAGTATTTTTATCATTTTTTCCTCTACAAAAGCTTCGAAGTTGAAAAAACTTTGATTTTGGATACACCAGTGACCCATTCAACTTCATAATGTTATAGAATTTTTTTTTTTGTACATTACAACAGAAAGATAGCAAATGATGATGAGTTTATTGGTGGAAAGGTGTGGCTAATGAACGTTGATCCCCACGTCAGGTAAGATGAACGCCGGTACAAGTAAAAGAAAAACTTGCTTTTCTCAATGGTAATATGACTTTGAAATATTTGAATTTGTCTTCGAAATCATCTATATTGTATAAATAAGGCAATGATGAATACCTATAATCAGTGTTTGTCATTCATGAAAAGGTTAATAAAGAAGTGTTATCCTCGTATGTGAAGATGAACAGGGCTACAAATGGAGACAAATCACTATTGTTGGAAAGGAACTTAACTGCGCATAAAGATAAAACACAAAGGATGGAGAAGGTTGTATCAACTTACCCTAACATGAATGCCAGATTTCAAGATATTACGCTTCTTGATAACATGACAATTTAAATAGCCATGTTGATGGAAACAAGATACTAATATTCTCACATAAATAATGATGCGATATATGAATATGATATCTCACATAATCGTGTTAGCATACAAATGATAACACTACTTTTATAAAAAATAGTCCTATCAATGTTAAGATATAATTTACTGGTGTGTAATTGAATACAAGATGGTGAATTAAATCGCATATTCATTAACAAGTTAATGCCCATTGTAAACTGGGATAACTTGGTGAGTTTAACTCAACAAATCTGCATCTAACATTGTTCAACATTACAATGTCGACAAAACTTGATATAGAAGGCATGCACAATAGATTTCAAGAAATGTTTGTAACAATGGGTGTGCTAAAGACTTCATGTTAGAGTGATAGCTATGATATTGTAACTCTTGGGCCCTAGGAGCCTTAAATTCAACAGCAAAACCTGACCCGAGGGTTCAAAAATATCGTAATAGATTCTTCTTCTTCTTCTTCTTCTTCTTCTTCTTCTTCTTCTTCCTCCTGGAGCATCTTATGTCTGCTAGATTTGTAATATTCCTCTGGCATTATAGAGCTACAAAGCTTCACTACGCGCTCGCTAGAATAAAATTATAATTTATTATTAATCGGATAGGGCCAACATTGTCCTAAAATTGGTTGACTATGTACTTATTGGAAAATATCTCTTATGTTATTCCTATGGGATCATCTACCAACGTATTTCTTCCTAGCGGCTACTACATCTTCATACACCATAAAATAAGATATTTCATTTAGGCTTCGTTTGGATGACACTTTGTGTCATCTGGAAAGCTGGTTTTGGTTGAAATCACTTTTTGAAAAACAAAGTAAAAGGACGTTATGTTTGCATATGCATTATACAAAATCAGCTTTTCAAAAAAAGTTCTAAAAAACTTTCACATAGTCTAGCAAATAAATTATTCAAAGAATCTAATAAATCATTCAGAATCATACATATCATTCGTTCATAGAAGAGAGCAAAGCAAAGCAAATGAGAGTAGTGATATTATTCTTTCACATAGCAAAGTCATGACACCTAAAGGCTTGCCCATGCGCTCATAGGGCCACGAAAGCCAGAAGGATAAGAATTGCCCATGATATTCCGAATCTTGTGTACGGCAGAGCCAAGTGTGGTAGGTAACCTTGTTTGAAGCCGTGATACCTAACGGCCTACTCCCGCACTCATGGGGCCACAGAAGCCAAAAAAATGTGAATTGTCCATAATATTCTACGTCTTGTGCGTACCATAGCTAAATATGGTAGGTAACGAAAAGTCCAAAGACGTAAAACATCATAATTCCATAAAATAATCATTCATATCATTAGATAAATTATTCATTCTTTGAACAAAAAGTCTTTTCAATAAAATGTGCCATTAGGGATCCTCCTCCTAGGTCAAATCGAATAGATACTTTGGGTTGACCCATTAATGCACGAAAATAAATATCACTTGACATATTTTCCTTCTTCTTTCGCGTATCTATAAATAAATTCAATATGAAAGTGACAATGATCTTAAATTTTATTGCATACTGGTTTCTTTCTTGCTGATTTAACACACACATGAAACCATGTATGATCCTACGTTTTATTGCTTACACAACAACAAAATGTACTATTAGTGACGCTTTTATTAGCAATGCACACACAAGCGTCGCTAAAAACCACTAATTGCGACATATAGAAAACTTCACAAAAAATTCACCATTAGCGATGCATTGTAGTAAATGTCACTATTAGTGACACATAATATAAAGCATCGCTAATACCAATCGTATTAGCGACACTTTAAATTATGTGTCGCTAATAGTTATGTTACTAGAGACGCTTTTAACAAGCATCGCTACAAAATATATGCATTAATTTTTTTATAAAAACGTAACTATTAGTGACAATTTTTATTAAGCGTTGCTAATAGATATGAATTTAATATAAAAAATTAAAAATTTAGAACTAACAAGCGTCACTAATATCTTTATTGATTGATTTTATTTAATAAATAATTATATAATAAATATTAAAAAGATTTAAAAACTTTGTAAATATAATATACTTTCTTCAATATTGACTATTTGTGAGGAAGTGAGAGAGGAGAGATGGAGAGAGAGAGGAGATGGAGGAGAGAGAAATAAGGAGAGAGAGAAGAGAGAGGAAGGAAGAGAGAGGGAGGAGAGAGAAAATAGGAGAGGAAGAGAGAGAAAGAGGGGAGAGAGGAAGAGAGAAGAGAGAGAAAGAGGGGAGAGAGGGTAGAGAGAGAGATGATGGGAGAGAGAGAAGAGAGAAAGAGGGGTGGAGAATTTATTAATTATAAATTATTTTTTATAATTTGAAAAAATAAAAAAAATGTCTAGTAGCGACGCATACACTACTATTTTCGGGTAGTAGCGACACATATCCATATGTGTCGCTAATAGCCGAGTATAGTAGTGATGCATACCCGTATGCATCGCCACTACCTTATGTAGTAGTGACACATACTGATATACGTCGCTACTACAATTTTAAAAAAACAAAAGAGAGAGAGAGGAAGAGAAAGAGAACAGAGAGAGATAGGGAGGAAGAGATAGAGGAAGGAAGAGAGAGGAGAGATAGGAAGGGAAAGGGAGGAAGAGACAGAGGGGAGAGAGAGATGAGATAGAGAGAGGGGGGGAGAGAGAGGGAGGAAGAGAGAGAGGGGAGAGAGAGAGGGGAGAGAGAAAGAGGAAGAGAGGGAGGGAGAGAGAGGAAGAGAGAGAAAGAGGGGAGAGAGAGGGAGGAAGAGAGAAAAAGATGGGAGAGAGGAGAGACAAAGAGGGGAGGAAAAAATTTTAATTATAAATTATTTTTTGTAATTTAAAAAAAAATGTATAGTAGCAAGGCATATTAGTATGCATCGACGCATAGCCATATGTGCCGCTACTAGCCGAGTATAATAGCGACGCATACCAAAATGCGTCACTACTACCTTGCATAGAGTAGTGACTCATATTGTTATATGTTTCTACTATAATTTTAAAAAAAAAATTAAACAAAAGAGAGAGGGAGGAAGAGAGAGGAGAGGAGAGAGGGAAGAGAGAGAGGGAGGAAGATAGAGGGGAGAGGAGAAGGAGGGGAGAGAGAGAGGAAGAGAGGGGAGGAAGAGAGAGGAGAGGAGGAAGGGGGGAGAGAGAGGAGAGGGAGGAGAGAGAGAGAAAGAGGAGAGGAGAGAGGGAGGAAGGGAGGAAGAGAGAGAGAGAGGGGAGAGGATGGGAGAGAGAGGAGAGAGGGAAAGAGAAAGAGGGGAGGAAAAAATTGTAATTATAAATTATTTTTATAATTTAGAAAAATAAAAAATTTTATAGTAGTGACTCATATTGGGATGTCGGGCCAAATGAGGCTCAGCACCTCCTCGTGGTCCTCCGCAAGGCCCCGGGTACTCCTAGTCATCCTCTATCTCCTGAAATATGTTTCTGGGTGGTGGCATCATTAGAGGCATTTTTCCGAACACTTGGCGTGCCTTGTATCTCCCAGGCCTGGCGCCTCCCTTCAACGACTTGATCGACTGTGTCAAAGTGCGCAGGGCCTATGGGAACACGTGCATCCTTGTCTGCCATTTCTTGAGGGTTAGGACCACGCAATTCGGGGGCCTGGGACAGCTCCCCCTTCTCCATGGAAGCTGGCTGCAGTCTGGCCAACAGGGGCATTGTGACCTATAGCTGAGACACGGCCATGGTTAAAGAGGCGATCTAATCCACGAGCTGCGCTATGGTAAAACGTTGTTGGTCTCCAGAGCGGTCTTCAAGATGTTTTCCGAGGTCGTGGTCTTCTTCTCAGACTGAACTTCCGGGGCCACAATCGCACCATGGCTAGGGATTGGGAAGTCTCTTATACCAATATTGTGCCTGATGTAGGCACAAATGGTACCTCGAACTCTCAAGTAAGAAATGGGAGAAATGAAAAAGAAAGGGAAGGAAATCAGAGTAGTTTCAATTGCATAACCATGACCAAGGAAGGAGACGACCCATATAGGGACTCACGCCCCTCTCTCCTAGGGAGTCGCACCAGTTAGTAGGCTCGTCTGTCCCCTTGGCCACTAACTAGTCTAATACAAATATTCATCCTATTACATAAGCAAATAGTAAGTAAATATGAAAGAAAGTAGCTTACTGTAATGCAATAAAAGACAAATAGAAAGCCCGGGTGAATGTGCACAACACTACATCTAAGGGAAGGACAAACAAACTTATGATACTCTCTTTTAAGTCCCCAACTACTTAAATTGAACAAAATGGACCTATTAATATTGATCAAACTTTTTTATTAGCTATTAATTTAAGAGTGAGGGAGCAAATATTGTATATTAAAAAATTGTGGGCGTGGCACCCCCTCACTCTTTTAGATGTTGGTTCATGCTTATCATCTCCTTAATTTGGACAAAATAAGCGAAGAGGCATAAATACGCTTAGAACGCGGCTATTCCCCCCTCCCCCCCCCCCCACTAGTTTTTACTCAAGCTCCCCCCCCCCCTCCCCCATACTTTACACACCCCAAAAAATTTTAAATAAATTACTAAATACCTCCCATCCATCACTATTCATTTTAATTTTATTTCTTCTCTTTCAATGCCTCATTCCAAATCTTCCTATTTAGTGTGAGCTCCTCTATCTCCCCCGTCGCTTGTAGATCTTCTTTCTTAACTATTTTCCTTCTTCCCCTCCCTTGTGGATCATTTTTCATAATCCTTTTTCCTTTCCCCCTTATTAAGCTGCATATCTGAAAAACTTCTAAATGATTTCTAGAGGTGGGTAGTCACCATTAAAATATGCAGAATTTGATGGGGAACTATGGTCTTCGTTCAAATAAGTTTTATTTGACAAATGGTAACCCCTGCCATGAAACCTTCATAAATTTTTTAAACTTATGGATGGTTTGTGGCGGGGAGAAGTCACCACCACAATATGCAAACATTGACGGGGACCTTTATTCTCCGTATCATGTAGTTTTAGTTGTCAGGGGGTACCCCCGCCACGAAACTTAAAAACATCTAGAAAACTCCTGGCAAGAGGTGGTAACCGTCACAATAAGCATACTTTGACGAGGACTTAAGGCCTTCGTCCAGATTGATTTTATTTGACGGAGGGTACCAAAAAAACCTCCAAAAGTTTTAGGGCATAGGGGTGGCATGAGTTAAATTATAAAGGGGTGTGGGTGGTACTTAGTTGTAAAAAAATTGGCTGTTATTTTTCTTTGGTGGGGGGCTCTAAGCATCTTTTGGTGGGGGGTTCCGTTTGTCTTCGAAAGATGGCATCTTTAATTTGTTTTTCATTTGTTTCTAATAGATTCATTTGTCTTCTCTCTGTTAGCCACTTATCGATTAATAGATGGGTCAAACCCAATTTTACAGATAAAAAAAATAGTTAATGGGATGAGAGATAAAAAAGAAGGGTTGGAAAATAGGTGTTGTCTAGCTTCAAGTGAATATTTCCATTTCTACACAAAGATGGACTTGTCTAAGTGATATGCATTCTAAGATCCACATAATCATCATCTTATGCACACATTGCCTTAATCTGGAGAGACAGAAAATATCTGCTAGAGAAGTCGGCCGTATACACGGTGACTTGCTTGGCATCATATAGCCTTAGTCTTCTTTGAGATACTAATTATATAAACTCCCATGACCAATAAAAAAAGGGACGCTGATATTTCCGTACTCCACCTTCTTTTGCACTAAAATCCTATTTTACCCTTTAATTCGATAGAGAAAGGTGAATTTTACCTAACAATAAATTTCTTACCCTGAAAAAAGGGGATCTATTTTTTTTACTATAATTAAAGTTTGGAGAAGGTTTTAGTATAGAGAAAATGAAGTAGGAATATTATTTTCCTAATATGCTATGGAATTTGACTAAAGGCATCATTAATATTGGGACCAGGAAACACATGTTTGTTAATTGAAGTAATAATCCAATCCCTTACAGGAAGCACGCAAAAAAGGTTTGATTCACTCAATCTGTACAGCTACTGTAGTTCCCCATTCAATAATATTGATGCAGTATTGCTCGAAGGAGCAATCCTGTCTTCCCCATAATACGCCTGAACTAGATCGACCTTCATGTTATAAATACAACCTCAAGAGACACCAACAGCCATTTTCACGTGACTCCAAGCAATATTTAACAGAAGGAAGCCATGATTATTAATGTGGAGGAAAGCTCCAAGAAGCTCCTAAACATATACCAGGGCTACATTCTACGTGAAAGTGGAGGACTGAAGATGCCATGATTACAGACAAAAAAAAATGCAAGAGAAGACGATCCAAATTGAATATATAGATGTGAACATTATATTGATAAACATTTTGGCTGCACCATGATTCTTCTTTATGAATGTCAATATTTTAAAGAAACAATTATGACGGTGTTTAACTTTTTCTGAAGTATTCCATTTTTGGGCATTCCAATATTCTATTGATATAAAATAGAAAGCGCTACCCACGTTCTATATTCCCTCCCATAAAAAAAGTGACAAAGCGTGTACATTATATTAAAAATTCGTTTACCTTCTCAACGACCATAAATGAACTGTTCAGAGCGACGAAGCATCCTAAAAACAAAAACTGCCCATTCTCGCACATTTTCCATGATGCAACATCAGAAGAATGTCTATATATGGTCTATCACTAGTGCATCCTCTACCACTCCATCAGGAATTCTGCAATCCCAACTTGCAAGCTTGATACTAAGTAGAGAGAAAAAAATGGTGACCACTACTGAGGCAGAGAAGATGTCCAGCGAGCTCTCTCGGGCCCATACCAACCTGCTAAACATTCAATTTGGTTTTGTCAACTCAATGGCCATCAGGTGTGCCATTCAGCTGGGCATACCCGACATCATCCACTCCCATGGCTCAGTTCCCATGTCCCTAGCCGACCTTGCAGGTGCAATCCCTATATCCGAGGCCAAGGCCTCCCACCTCGGCCGCCTCATGCGCCTGCTGGTCCACTTGGGCATTTTTGCCTCAAAGGACTCTTGCGGCGAGCCTGGATACCTCCTCACACCCACCTCGACTCTGCTTCTTGCGAATGACTGCAAAAACAACTGCGTCACGCCCTATTCACGAATGGTGCTGGACCCCTACCTGGTGAGCCCTTGCTTTTACTTCAGTGACTGGTTCAAGATGGAAGGCTCTATGCCCTTCGAGCTCTGCCATGGGGGCAGCATGTGGGAGGTGTCAGCCAAAAGCCCTGAGTTTAACAAAGGCTTCAATGCGGCCATGGCTAGCGACAGCCAGTTCTTAATGAGCGCCATTGTTAAACAGTGTCCTCATGTGTTCCAAGGCTTGCAGTCCCTGATCGATGTTGGCGGCGGGATTGGGGGCTCCGCTAGGACCATCGCAAAGGAGTTTCCTCACCTGAATGTATCAGTGCTAGATCTTCCCCATGTGGCTGCAGTGATGCCCAAAGAATCCGGAGTGGAAGTCATAGGAGGAGACATGTTCAAGCACATTCCACATACAGATGCAGTGTTTCTTAAGGTTGGTGCAGTTTATTTCTTGACGATACCTGTCATCTAACTACTGTAGATGTTTGATTAATTAATGGTTATGGCATTGTGCAGTGGATTCTTCATGACTGGAATGACGAGGAGTGCGTACAGATTCTACGCAAATGCAAGGAGGCGGTGCCATGCAAAGAGGAAGGAGGGAAGGTGATCGTAGTAGAAGCGGTGGTGAACTCCAAACCCGAAGACCACAGGTATACGCAGGCTGAGTACTGCGCAGATGTGATGATGATGGCACTGACTACAGGGTGGGAGAGGGATGAGCAGGAGTGGAGCAAAATTTTCAAAGACGCAGGCTTTAAGGACTACAAGATCACACCCGGCTTAGGTGTTAGGTCATTGATTGAGCTTTATCACTAAATTGTTTCTGCTACTTTCAAGAATCCTGATACTTGTAAGTTATCCAAATGTGCTTTAATAATTCCCATAAGAGGATATGGATGTAGATTGTGAAACCATTTGGACAAGGTTTTTTCTAATTTTAGTGCATGGTAAAGATATTTTTCATGTTCTCTCAGACTTTGACTGACGAAATTGAACAGTGGTTGTTTATAAATTTAAATTTGCTGGTAATCTTAATTCTCTGTTTCTTCAAATGTTCGCCATCGATTCTGTACAAAAATGGTCGACGAATCCTTAATTGTGATAGGGTGCTATAAACTCGATGTAATTACCTTCGGAATATTTTGCAGCAGAGGAGACAACGAAAAATCTGCTTCATTTGTGGATGCATGGCGAATTAGTATGCAATTATGGTCTTCTTTGAGATGCTAGAACACATGAATGTTAATCAAAACTTAAACGCCTTGTGTACAGCAATTAGATGCAAACAAGTTTGGCTTCCTCTATTTATAAAGTTCCCATCTAATAATGTTGCTCCATTAACTGCTAAAATAATACTCCAAAACTACTACTCTTCCAAGGGAATCTAATCTACGACTGGATATGCCAAAACTAGACCACTAGACCATGTTATTGATTATTATGTTGAGAATTTTTCATATTACATTGCCCAATAAGTAAATATTTTATATTTTTTAGTTTTAACACTTAATATCTCATATAACCTAATTTAGCATAGGATCATGTACGAACATATTTCTTCCTAGCAGCTACTATATCTTCATACATCATAAAATTGGATATTTCATTTAGGCGTCATTTGGATGATGCTCTGTGTCATCTGGAAAGCTTCTTTTGGTTGAAATCACTTTTTGACAAACAAAGTAAAAGCAGGTTATGTTTGGATATACATTATAGAAAAACAGTTTTTTAAAAAAAGTTCTAAAAATCTTGTTTGGGTAGCCATTGTATTACATATCATCTTCGTTATAAAAAATACATGTTTTGTCCTCAAGTAATTAGAGGAAAAGGGGTCAGGTAGATGAGGGTGGTCATCAATGGCAGACGAGGGTGGTCGTCAATGGCGAATGATGGTGGTCATGGGGGAGAAGCAGAAGAATATTTTACTAAAGAGGAGAAATGGAAGGGAGTTTGCATAGGAGATAAGAAAAAATGTGTGAGGGCAGTCATGGTGGGAGGAGAAGGGAGAATAGGGTTTTATTGGATAGGAAAATGCATGCATGTAAAAAGAAAAAAATGCAAAAGTGTTATAGCAAGAGAGAAGAGTAAAAATATCAACTCGTAATATTTTACCTTTTTTTACATGTTTTTAGTCTAACTCTCCTCAGAAGGAGAGTTATGCAAACAACAGTTGAAAAGTAAAAGCGAGTCAAAAATAGGGTTAAAGACATTTTTGAAACAAAGCGGGGCTTTTGGTCTAAATTGTCGAACTAAATAAGATTTATATGCAAAGCAATAAAAAGCATAGAGAAAGTGGTTGTAAAGCATCATCCAAACGACGCTTTACTTAGAATCCAATAAATCATTCCTTTATGAAATCGCGTAAATCATTCTTTCATAAGATGGAATAATCATTCAGTTTAAAGTACGATAAATCTACTAATCAAAGAATCTAATAGATCCTTCTTTCATAGCGTCGAATAACTCAATCATCTAGAGAATTTAATGAATCATTTAGAGTCAGACATCACATTCTTTCACAAAATCAAATAAATCAATCATTCAGATGATCTAATAAAAAATTAAAAATCAGATATATCATTCTTTCACATAGTCTAGCAAATAAATTATTCAGAGAATCTAATAAATCATTCAAAATCATATATATCATCCGTTCACAAAATAGAGCAAAGCAAAGCAAATTAGAGTAGTGATACCATTCTTTCACATAGCAGAGTCGTGACACCTAAAGGCTTGCTCATGCACTCATGGGGCCACGAAAGCTGGAAGGATAAGAATTGCCCATGATATTCCGAATCTTGTGTACGGCAGAGCCAAGTGTGGCAGGTATCCATATTTGAAGCCGTGATAACTAACGACCTACTCCAGCACTCATGGGGCCATAGAAGCCAAAAAAATGTGAATTGTCCATAATATGTGCACCATAGCCAAATATGGTAGGTAACAAAAAGTTCAAAGACGTAAAACATCATAATTCCATAAAATAATCCTTCATATCATTAGATAAATTATTCTTTCTTCGAACAAAAAGTCTTTTCAATAAAATGTGCCATTAGGGATCCTCCTCCTAGGTCAAATCAAATGGATACTATGGGTTGACCCATTAATGCACGAAAATAAATATCACTTGACATATTTTCCTTCTTCTTTCACGTATCTATAAATAAATTCAATATGAAAGTGACAATGATCTTAAATTTTATTGCATACTGGCTTCTTTCTTGCTGACTTAACATATACATGAAACCATGTGTGATCCTACTTTTTATTGTTTACACTACAACAAAATGTACTATTAGTGACGCTTTTATTAACGATGCACACACAAGCATCGCTTAAAACCACTACTTATGACATATAAAAAACTTCGCAAAAAAAGTCACCATAAGCGACGCATTGTAGTAAATGTCACTAATAGTCATATATTAGCGACGCATAATATAAAGCGATGCTAATAACTTTATTAATTAATTTTATATAATAAATAATTATATAATAAATATTAAAAAGATTTAAAAAACTTCTAAAGTAAAATATATTTTCTTCAATATTCACTATTTGTGAGGAAGAGAGAGAGGAGAGATGGAGAGAGAGAGAGAGGAGATGGAGGAGAGAGAAATAAGGAGAGGGAAGAAGAGAGAGAGAGGAAGGAAGAAAGAGGGAGGAGAGATAAAATAGGAGAGAAAGAGAGGAGGAAGAGAGAGAGGAGATGGGAGAGAGAGAAGATAGAAAGAGGGGTGGAAAATTTATTAATTATAAATTATTTTTTATAACTTAAAAAAATGAAAAAAAGTATAATAGCGACGCATATGCTACTATTCTCGGGTAGTAGCGACGCATATCCATATGTGTCGCTAATAGCTGAGTATAGTAATGATGCATACATATATTCATCACTACTACCTTATGTAGTAGCGACACATACTGTTATGCGTCGCTACTACAATTTTTTTAAAAAAATAAAATAAAGAGAGAGGAAGAGAAAGAGATGAGAGAGAGATAGGGAGGAAGAGATAGAGGGAGGAAGTGAGAAGAGAGAGAGGAAGAGAGAGAAGGGAGAGAGAGAGGAGACGGAGAGAGAGGAAGAGAGAGGAGACAAAGAGAGATGAAGAGAGGGGGAGAGAGGGAGGAAGAGAGAGAAGAGAGAGAAAGAGAGGGTAGAGAGAGGGAGGGGAGAGAGAGGGAGGAAGAGGTAGAAAGATGGGAGAGAGGAGAGAGAAAGAGGGGAGGAAAAATTTATATTTTAAATTATTTTTTGTAATTTAAAAAAAATGTATAGTAGCAACTTATATTGGTATGCATTGACGCATAGCCATATGCACCGCTACTAGTCGAGTATAATAGCGATGCATACTAATATGGGTCGCTACTACCTTAAATAGTAGCAACGCATATTGTTATATGTTGCTACTATAATTTAAAAAAAATTTAAACAAAAGAGAGAGAGAGAGAGAGAGTTGAGAGAGGGAGAGGAAGAGAGAGGAGAGGAGAGAGGGGAGAGAGAGAGGGGAGAGGAGAGGAGAGGAAGAGAGAGGAAAGGAGAGAGGGGAGAGAGAGAGGGGAGAGGAGAGGAGAGGAGAGAGAGGGGAGAGGAGGAGGGGGGAGAGAGAGTAGAGGGAGGAGAGAGAGAGGATAGGAGAGGAGAGAGAGGGAGGGAGGGAGGAAGAGAGAGAGGGGAGAGGAAGGGAGAGAGAGGAGAGAGAGAAAGAGAAAGAGGGGAGGAAAAATTTTAATTATAAATTATTTTTATAATTTAAAAAAATAAAAAATTGTATAGCAATGAGGCATACTGGGATGCATTGCTAATATACTTAGGTAGTAGCAACGCATAGCCATATGTGTCACTATTAGCCGAGTATAGTAGCAACATATACTAGTATGCGTTGCTACTATAATTTTTTAAAAAAAATATTAAACAAAAGAAAGATAGGAGAGAGAGGGAGGAAGAGAGAGAGGAGAGGAGAGAGAGAGATTGTAGCAACGCATACACTATGCGTCGCTAATACCTTTTTTTCTTAATCCCATGCAAGCGAAAATTTCGCCCACTTAGGCAGGAAATTTTACCCACACAGGCAAACATTGTCCGCTTGGTTCCGTTATTTAACCCCCACCCCTCTCTCCTTCGGCTCCGCCACCAGCCACCACCCTCCTCCGCTGGCTCCCGCCACCGCTGATTAGCAATGAACCGTGGGGCTCACCCCATGTCCCCCTCCCTCCTCTTCCATATTTTTATAAAAATAGTATTTTTACATGAATGAGTGCATTCAAGAAGATGCATTTTCATTCTAATTCAGTAGCTAGTTATGCAATAAGACATGCAAAATGTTCTCTTGCTCCCCTTCTTAGTTTTTTTTGTGATCTATGAAGACAAGCTTTATATTCAGATGCAACCATTTGTATGTTGGGCTTGTCCGAGTGAGATGGACAAGTATATGTGGAATGTGAGTGTAACATATTAGAAAAAAAAGTTATATGTAGAGTCTATTGAATATTTATATGTTAAGCTTATGGAATTGGATTGTCCTTGCTTTTCTTAATCCTCTTTTATCAAAAAATCTTATGCATGTTGTACTTTGAATTGATTTAAATTTTTTGGTGTCATTACTCATTGATTATGGCTCTATCTTCAATCATACTGTTTAATGTCTTATTATGTTCTAAAAGAAATATTATAATAATATATTATTAATTCTAACATTTTTTATGTGTATCAAATGGTTCACACTTGTTTCAGTGTATACCAAGCATATCATCAATAAATATTCGTATCCATGGTCATCGATATTGTTATCCATATCAATACGACCTTCAATGGCCACAAGGTGCAGCAGCACTAGGTTGTAGCTCTGATTTAGGTGTGAAGCTAGTCCACAGGGGATGTGATTCGTCCAAACAAGATACATTTGATATTTTAAAAATTATATATACCTTTTTATTGTTAATTAATTGTTAATAATTTTTTTTAAATAGATAAAGGTAACCTTATTTACTTAACTGTGAAGGCATCATAGGGGGCCTTAACATATAGAGAATGTGGCAAAATTATATCCTGTTTACACCTATTCCCTGACCACCCTCCTAATCAATCATAGTCTTCTTAATGGTTAACTGAATAAAATTATTTTTTGTTTATTTCAAAAAATATTAATAATTTATTAACATTAGAGAATATATATATATATATTAAAATATTAAAAAATATAAGTATTATTTTACTAAAAATTAAAGAGTGTAATATAAATATATTTTTTACTCCAAGCCTTGTATTAAGATAGTCGATAAACGGAAGTCAAAAATTATTGCGAGCCTCGGGGAAGACAAACAGTTACTCCCGATATGTAACACATATATCATCCGTCGTTCCCTTTACAAAGTCCTCTTTCTTTCGTCTCCCCATGAGGCATGATCACTCCACTTTTAACCTTTTCCCTCTTCAATGTAAACACTGACGACAATCCCCCTCTGATGCTTCTCCCGCTTTGAAACTACAATCAAATTAGTAGCTCAATGGTTACCAAACAGCACTTTTATGTGGGTAGTAGCTCAGTTTTGTATTTTTCATAGTGCTCATAATGTGTGATCCAATTTTTTCCAAGCCAAGGAACCACCTTTGGTTACATGATACTGCATAAACTTCCTCTCTTCCACAAAAATTTAATTTGAATTTTAAAATAAATTTAAATTAATTTAAATAGACTTGTTTGTTTAGCATAGAGAGAGTAGATAGATAGATAGAGAGAGAGAGTAATGCTAGGATCTTGTATTTTCTCATCGTCTTTTACCACTTTTTTATAAGTAATTCCTCTGTTTCACATTAGTAATTTTATATAATTTTTTAAAATTAATTAAAATTAATTTATTTAAAAAAATTAAATAAAACTATTAATATAAAACAAGGAGTGTATAAATCCTGTAAAAGGACCAGGAGTGCAGCACCGAAGCCCTGAGATTGCTCGACACAACGTATCACACAGTGTGTCCAAAGATATAAGTTATGTAACCATTTGTCTTTGTCGTTCTGTGTACCGTATCTTTGTATGCATGTAGAGTAGCATTAGTGTATTGTCTCACTGACTAGGAGTAGCCAGTAGCTTGTGTAAATCAATAAGATGAATGAATAATGTTGCTCTAAATCACACTTTCTTCAGAGACATGGCCGACTTTCACGCCACTTTTTTTGACTGTTCATGATCATTTCCCATAATTTTGGGTTTGACCAGAAAAAAAAAACATCATTTCATAGCGTTGAGACTAATTAACTTTTGAAAAAAAAAACTGCTAATTAATGGTTGAGAGTTGAGCCAAACCAACTAATATCTTGATACATGTTCAAACTTAGTAAGCATTCGCACTTTATATTAATAGATCCTAATTAGAGGTACCCGGTACAGAAAACACTATTTAGCACCCTATCCAAAATTCACTAGAACTGAAAGCACACATATACACAGATTAGTAAGTGATAAAAGCTGACCAATAATAATGTTTGGAAGATCGAGTTTACTGAATAATGTTGCACCAGCCAGCTCATCTTAAAGCTCCTCAATCACTGGAATGAAGTACTTTCAAGGCTTGATAATTGACACAGAATTAATGTTATCCTTCATACAAACCAGTAAGATAGGGGAGGAGAAAAAGCTTGTGTTAGGGCGGATGATACCTGATTAAAGCATGTCGGCGACGAGGCGCTCTATCTCCGCCTTCTGAATGTGAGGATAATAGTAGGGGTGGACATTGGCCGGAAATGCCCCAGGAATGATAGAGATGTGGTGGTCGTGAAGCCGCACTGGTGGGAGGCCCTTCGGCTTAGCAAACACATCCCTATGTTCTGCCAATAAAGCAAGAAAATCTGGAGGTAGATCGTCTTAATGCACCTCGACCGCTGCCAGCTATTGTAGGAGTAACTTTGGAAGGAACTCGCTAATTGGGCTAATAGAAGGGTGCCCGGCTGAGAGCTTTGAAGCCGAACCTGCTGTCTCTAAATTTCGAAGTCTATAACCATATCTTTGAAGTTCTAGACCATGTCCCCTAGCTCTTGTAACCACTAAACCCCTAACACCACATCCACCCCTTTCGTGGGTAGCAAGAAGAGGTCAATGATGAAGGTGTGGCCTTGGATGGAGAGGGCGGCCTGAGCATAAACCTCCTAAGATGCTTCCCGTCACCAATCAAAACATTGAAGAGCTTCGAATTTGACACGAAGCAGCCTAGTCTTTGAGCCACCTTATCATTGATGAAGTTGTGGGAGGAACCACTATTGATCAAGATGGCCACTTGATACCACTTGAGGTGGCCTTGGACCCGCATTGTACGAGGAGTAAATTCCCCCAAGAAGGCATGGACAGAGATCTTGGGCAACACGTTGTAATAGTGGGAAGAGGTAGCCCTATCAACAACATCCTCCTCCTCGTCGATCTCTTCCACGAGGAAGCTGCCTTTGACGGAACAACGATGCCCTGGAACGAACTTTTCATCACAATGGAAGCATAGCGCTTTGGACCGACGTTCCTCCATTTGTGCCAGTGTGAGATGACGGACAATCTGGCCTGGCGAAGGGGGCTGTTGGCCAGGCCAGCCCTGCACTGACTTGCTGGCCGGGGAGGGAAAGGGGCTAGCACTGACAGTAGAACGCAGGAAGGGCCTAAGCCGCCCCCCTCTTCGCAGTCTAGCCAACTTCTTTTCCTCAATGCGTGCATGCCGCATGACATCCCGCATACTAGAGCATGGAAAATGACACATCTCCTCAGATATCTCCAATTTGAAACCCCTCTTGGATGTCCCAACTAAGGCTGCCACCGGCTAATCGGGAAGGCGGTTGGCCACCTTCATGAACACTGTGCAATAGGCCCGGATGGTGGTGGTTTGGCGCAGCGAGGAAAGCATCTCGTAGAAGTCCTGGAACTCGTTGGGGCCAAACTGAATGCACAATTCGTCAGAGAAGGCAGCCTAAGTGGGTAACACACCGCCTTCTTGAAACTTTGGAACTAGACGGAAGTGTCTTCGTCCAAGTAGAATGTGGCTATGCACAGCCATTCAACCTCAGAGTGAGTTCCCTAGTAGGCAAAAAACTTCTCAGCCTTGTACAACCACTCCACTGGGTCATCATCCCCATTGTAGTGTGGGAACTGCAAGCAAGCCAAACAAGGCTCAGCTCTTCCTTGTGGTCCTCTGCGAGGCCCCCGGTACTCCTTCCAATCGTCCTCCATCTTCTGAAATAAGTTTCTAGGTGGCGACATCATTGGGGCATTTTCCCAAACACCTGGCGTACCTCGTATCTCCCAGGCCTGGCGCCTCCCTTCAACGGCTTGATCAACTGTGCCGAAGCGTGCAAAGCCTATGGGAACACGTGCATCCTTGTTTGCCATCGCTTGAGGGTCAGGATAGCGCAATTTGGGGGCCTGAGACGGCTCCCCCTTCTCTATGGAGGCTGGCTGCAGTTTGGCCAACAGGGGCACTGTGCGTTCTGCCTGCAGCTAAGACACAGCCATGGTCAGAGGGGCGATCTGAGCCACGAGTTGCGCTATGGTAAGACATTTTTGGTCTCCAGAGCGGTCTTCAGGCTATTTGTCGAGGTCGTGGTCTCCTTCTCAGGCTGAACTTCCGGGGCCATGGCAGGCTACTTGCCTCGCGCCATAGCCGGGGATCGTGAAGTCTCTGATACCAATGTTGTGGCCGATGTAGGCACAAACGGTACCTTGAACTCTCAAGTAAGAAAGGGGAGAAAAGAAGAAGAAAGGGAAGGAAATTAGAGTAGTTTCAATTGCATAACCTTGACCAAGGAAGGGGACAACCCATATAGGGAGTCACACCCCTCTCTCTTAGGGAGTTGCGCCAGTTAGTGGTGCGGCTATCCTGTGGGCCACTAACTGGTCCAATACAAATATCCATCCTATTACATAGGCAAATACGAAGTAAATATGAAAGAAAGTAGTCTACTAAAATGCAATAAAAGAGAAATAGAAAGCCCGGCTGAAAGTGAACAACACCACATCTAAGAGAAGGAAAAACAAACTTATGATACTCTCTTTTAAGTCCCTAACTACTTAAATTTAACAAAATAGACCTATTAATATTGATCAAACTTTTTTATTAGCTATTAACTTAAGACTGAGAGAGTAAATATTGTATTTTATCCTTGTATGTGAAGATGAACAAGGCTACAAATGGAGACAAATTACTATTGCTGGAAAGGAACTTAACTATGAATAAAGATAAAACACAAAGTATGGAGAAGGTTGTATCAACTTACCCTAACATGAATGCCAGATTACACGATATTACGCTTCTTGATAACATGATAATTTAAATAGCCATGTTGATGGAAACATGATACTGATATTCTCACATAACTATTGATGCGAAACCATTTGGACAAGGTTTTTTCTAATTTTAGTGCATGGTAAGATATTTTTCATGTTCTCTCAAACTTTGAATGACAAAATTGAACATTGGTTGTTTATTCATAATTTTAAATTTGCTCGTAATCTTAATTCTTTGTTTCTTCTGTATTAGAAAAAGTGTTTGCTATTGATTCTATACATTACCTTCGGTATGTTTTGGAGTAGAGGCGACAATGAAAACATCTGCTTCAGTAGTGGATACATGGCGACTTGGTGGGTACATTATGGTCTTCTTTGAGATGCTGGAACTTGGAAACACATGCATGTTAATCAAAACTAAAAAACCTTGTGTATAGAAATTAGATGCAAACGAGTTTGGCTTATTCTATTTGTAAAGTTCCCATCTAATAATGTTGCTCCCTTAACCATTAAAATAATACTCCAAAACTATTACTCTTCTGAGGGAATCTAATCTACAACTGGATATGCCAAAACTAGAACGCTATACCATGTTATTGATTATTATGTTGATAATTTTTCATATTACATTGCCCAATAAGTAAATATTTTGTATTTTTTAGTTTTAAACACTTAATCTCATATAACCTAATTTAGTACAAAATTGCCTTTTGACCATAAATAAATTTAATGCTCATATGTTTCCCTATTAATAAATACTGTAAAGGGAGGACATCATTTCGACAAGTAGTGTGATGACCAGCAGCAACTCACTGGCAGGTCATTGGAAATGGTAAAAGTAGTATTTTCCTCATTTTTTCCTATACGAAAGCTTCCAAGTTGAAAAAACTTTTATTTTGCCTACACCAGTGACCCATTCAACTTTATAATGTATACAATTGCTTTTTTTTGTACATTACAATAGAAAGATGGCAAATGATGGCGAGTTTATTGTTGGAAAGGTGTGGCTCATGAACGTTGATCCCCATGTGAGGTAAGACAAGTGCGGGTACAAGTAAAAGAAAAACTTGTTGTTCTCAATGGTAATATGACTTTGAAATATTTGATTGTGTCTTTGAAATCGTCCATATGGTATGAATTAGGCAATGATGAAGACCTATAATTAGTGTTTCTCATTCATGAAAAGGTAAATAAAGAAGTGTTATCCTTGTATGTGAAGATGAACAGGGCTACGAATGGAGACAAATCACTATTGCTGGAAAGGAACTTGACTATGAATAAAGATAAAACACAAAGGATGGAGAAGGTTGTATCCATGGAAGGCCGTATCGATACGCATGAGAGTATCGATGATCATGGATACAGGTGCACGCCGATGATACGCTTGGTATGTGCCGAAATGGGCATAAACTGTTTTATAAACATAAAAAAATATTATAACTAATAATATATCATTATAATACTTCTTTTAGAGCATAATAAGACCATATAATACCATATCAATCAATATGGGTATTCTAAAATTAATTTATTCAGAACCATGCTCTCCGTCCTATATTAATATTGGTCATTCTTTCCCATAATTAATGCTTTAAAATTAGTTTATTTTAAAATAAATAATATGCTTAATATGAGTCTAAATTACATGTTTAAATAAATATATATTTGTGGAGCACTATATGTAAAAAAAATAATTATGTAAATTGTATGGACCTACCCGTATTAATCTCATAGAATTTTAAAAATATTATTTTTAATGTAACTAAAACTTAAATTTTTAAAGAAGTTAGGTTTGAATTGTTTTTTTATTTTTAAGAAAAAAAAATTTTCAAAAAAATTAATTTTTAAATTAAAAAATTATTTTTTAAATATAGTATTGATACGTATCGGCCGTATCAATAAGGCCAATACATATCAGAAAATGGTGTGGGGACATATCGCCCCCCTGTACCATATCGGTATTGACCGATACGGACCCTATCGGTCGATACGTCCTTCCATGGTTATATCAACTTACCCTAACATGAACGTCAAATTATGTAATAACCCTAATTTTCTAACACGATATATTTTATAAATTTTATTATTTTTTAATTTTCTAAGTTTCAATTAAAGTTCGCATACACGAGTATAAAAAGTCAAAAAATGCGTAAATCAGAGGCCAGGAATGGAAGTTACGACCTCAGGAAGTATGTTTTACCAGTGGGACCCACTTTTATAATGTGGGTAAATCAGCTCATAAGTAGCATAGTCTCGTAGGGATCGTCAATACGAGCTCAATGGTACCAAGAAAGCGCAAAACCGAATTCGGGATAGAAAATTACGTGTGTTTAAAAGTTAAGGTAAAACAAAAAAGAAATGATTGCGCGCCGCGCCAAACGCGTACGTCACACGCGACAAACATGCATGACGAGCATGTGTTCGTTACACAGTTCATGATGAATGCACATTCATCACCACGCGCGTGACGAACGCTAGCTCATCAAGCGCACACAGCCAATTTTGGCAGCTTTCATTGATTTCAGTGGCGGTGCCGCCATTTCCGGCAGTCCACCACCCTCCCCTCCGTCTATAAATATTTACCTCCGGCCATTTCATTTCACCCAAGCCCAGTTCTTACCCCCTTCACTATTTTCACTGTTTTTGACCCATTTTAAGTCCGATTTACCTGATCCAAGACCCATTTCTTACTAAATCGAGGGTGCTCTATGCACTGGAAGGTTATTTTCTCAAGGCCCTACCCTATTCCTAATCCTCCCCTTTCTTCTTTTTACTATTTTTGGACAATTTCAAACCTTTTCCACTCCATTCCAAGGCCCAACCTCACTAAATCATGTGTGTTCTACGCATTGGGATGGTTATTCTGAATAATTTCCCACTCAAAGGCTAATATCTTAAGGAGGGACTCTCTTTATTCTCCAAGAGGATTTCTTTATATTTTGCATGTGTTATAGGTAGGTAGCTTTTAATTCTAATCATATGCCGAGATTTTGACTCGCCAAAGTTCTACTAAAGGTTTTCTTCTACTTTTTTGAAAAGAAACTCTATCTTTAAAAGTTTCTCCTCTTTTTGAAAATTTCTCCGAGTTTTGGGTAATTGTACCCTCTAGATAGTTCTTGGTTTCTCAAAACTAAGGATTATTATGATGATTCTGGATACCACCAAATTTGGCTCTGGTGCGCACAAGACTGAGATATCATGGAAAATTTATTTCCTTCCATCTCCCGTTGCCTCATGAGTGCAGGTGTAAGTCGTCTGACATCACGACATTTTGTGATCGTGTTTTTAGACTTTTATCATTTTTTGAATGATTTTAAAAGAAAGATGGCACAATATTTTATTACGTGCACGAAACATATTTTTAGAACTTAACTCAACCTACCGAGTATGAATTTACTCACCCACCCTCAGATTCTGTAGGTGTGTCACTTAAATTTGATGGAGTCAACGAAGAGCTTTCTTAAATTATAGTTTATGTACTCCTTTTGTACTTTATGTAATGTTTGTACTAACTGATGTATAAAGGCATGTTATGCCTAATTTTGGATATATTTGTATAATACAAAGTGTATTGTAATTACTCTTTTGGTATATAGTGATCCTTAACATTAGGAATTAAATTTCGTTACGTTTTCAAAAAAAATATTTTATTTTATTTTGAAAATACGAGGAGTGTTACAGATTACACAATATTATGCTTCTTGATAACATGATAATTTAAGTAGCCATGTTGATGGAAACATGATACTGATATTCTTGCAAAACTATTGATGTGATACGAGAATGTGATATCTCACATATTCGTGTTAGCATACAGATGATAACACTACTTTTATAAAAATTGTCCCATCAATGTTAAGATATAATTTATAGGCGTGTAATTGAATACACGATGGTGATTAGTTAAATCACATATTCGTTAACAAGTTAATACTCATTGTAGATTGGGAGAACTTGGTGAGTTTAACTCAACAAATCCGCATCAAACATTGTTCAACATTACAATGTCTACAAAACTTGTTATAGAAGGCATGCACACTAGATTTCAAGAAATGTCTGTAACAATGAGTGGGTTAAAGACTTCATGTTAGAGTGATAGCTATGATCCTGTAACACCTCAGGCCCTAGAAGCCTTAAATTCAATAGCCAAACCTGACCTGAGGGTTCAAAAATATTGTAATAAATTCTTCTTCTTCCTAGAGTATCTTTTGTGTGCTAGATTTGTAATATTCCTCTGACATTATAGAGCTTCAAAGTTTCACTGCACACTCACTAGAGTAAAATTATAATTTATTATTAATCAGATTGGGCCAACATTGTCGTAACGTTGGTTGCCTATGTACTTATTGGAAAATATCTCTTATGTTATTCCTATAAGATCATGTACCAACATATTTCTTCCTAGTGGCTACTACATCTTCATACATCATAAAATTAGATATTTCATTTAGGCGTCGTTTGGATGACGCTTTGTGTCATCTAGAAAGCTGCTTTTGGTTAAAATCACTTTTTTTGAAAAACAAAGTAAAAGCAGGTTACATTTGGATATACATTATAGAAAATCAGCTTTGCAAAAAAAGTTCTAAAAATCTTATTTGGGTAGTCATTGTATTACATATCATCTTCGTTATGAAAAATACATGTTTTGTCCTTAAATAATTAGAAGAAAAGGAGTTAGGTAGACGAGGGTGGTCATCAATGGCAAACGAGGGTGGTCATCAGTGGCAGATGATGGTTGTCATGGTGGGAGAAGAAGAAGAATGTTTTACTGAAGAGGAGAAAGGGAAGGGAGTTAGCACATGATAGGAGAAAAAAATGTGTGAAGGTAGTCATGGTGAGAGGAGAAGGGGGAATGGGGTTTTACTATATAGGAAAATGCACTCATATAAAAAGGAAAAAAAATACAAAAGTGTTATAGCAAGAGAGAAGAGAAGGGTAAAAATGTCAACTTATAATAGTTATACCTTTTCTTCTATGCTTTTAGTCTAACCCTCCTCAGGATGATAGTTATGCAAAAAGTGGTTGAGAAGAAAAGCAAGTCAAAAATGGGGTTAAAGGCGTTTTTGAAACAAAGCGAGGCTTTTGGTCTAAATTGCCTAACCAAACAAGATTTATATGCAAAGCAATAAAAAGTAGTTGTAAAGCGTCATCCAAACGACGCTTTACTTAGAATCTGATAAATCATTCCTTTATAAAATCATGTAAATCATTCTTTCATAGGATCGAATAATCATTCTGTATAAAGTACGGCAAATCTACTAATCAAAGGATCTAATAGATCCTTCTTTCATAGACTCTAATAACTCAATCATCTAGAAAATCTAATAAATAATTCAAAGTCAGACATCACATTCTTTTACAAAATCAAATAAATCAATCATTCAGATGATCTAATAAATAATTAAGAATCAGATATATCATTCTTTCACATTGTCTAGTAAATAAATTACTTAGAGAATCTAATAAATCATTCAGACATATCATTCTTTCACAAGATAGAGCAAAACAAAGCAAATTAGAGTAGTGATACCATTCTTTCACATAGCAGAGTCGTAACACGTAAAGGCTTACTCATGCGCTCATGGGGCCATGGAAGCTAGAAGGATAAGAATTGCCCATGATAACAGTAGAACCAAGTGTAGGAGGCATCAATGTTTAAAGTTGTAATAACCCTATTTTTTTGATATTTTATAAATTTTATTATTTTCCTAAGTCTAATTATAACTCGTTAAGACAAGCAATAATACGAAAATTTGAGACCGGGAACAAAAGTTACAGCCTCAAGAAATGTGCTCTACCCAGTGGGACTCACTTTGTAAATAGGGGTAAACTAATCCATAAGTTGTAGGGCTCATGAATACAAGCTCAACGGTACCAAGAACACTCAAAACGGAGTTCGGGATAGGAAGTTACGATTTTTTGTAATTTTATTAAAAAAATAAATAATAAATAATATTTTATTTTTGGCTCGGCTTGGCGTAGCGCGCGCTAGACGCGTGTTCGTCACCGCGCGTGTGACGAACATGCATTTGTCATATGCGCCCGCCAGAAATGGCAGTTCCAACAGGCGCCCGCCGGATTCCGCCGCCCTCCTCTATAAAAGGCCACTCCGGCCAGTTTTTTTCACCACATCCAATTTTCAACCCCTTTCACTGTTTTCTTCATTCCCGACCCATTTTAAGTCCAAATTACTTGATCCAAGACCTGTTTCCTACTAAATCAAGGGTGCTCTACGCACCGGAAGGGTTATTTTCTCAAGGTGACCCCTCTAAGACCTCAAAAAATGTGCCCCTTCTCTAATATTTCTCTTTCACCTTTTTACTGTTTCTGGACTATTTTAAACCCTTTTCAGCCCGTTCAAAAGGCGTACCCCACTAAATTGAGGGTGCTCTACGCGTTGGGACCGTTATTCTGCCAAATTTCCAACTCGAAGGAAGGATCTTCTACGAGGGGATTTCTTATACCTCACACACGTTATAGGTAGGTGGCTTTAAATTCTAATCGTATGCCGAGATTTTGACTCGCCAAAGCTTTGCTAAAGATATTTTCTCAAAGAAAATTCTGTCTTTAAAAGCCTCTCCTCTTTTCGAAAAAATTCTCTGAGTTTTGGGTAATCGTACCCTCTGGATAGTCCTTGGTTTCTCGAAACTAAGGGTTATTATGATGATTCTGGATACCGCCAAATTTGGCTTCCGGCGCGCACAAGACTGGGATATCATGGAGAATTCTCTTTCCTTTCGTCTCCCATTGCCCCATGAGCGCGGGTGTAAGTTGTCTAGTATCGCGACATTCTGTGACGATGTTTTCAGATTTTGAAAGAAAGATGACACAATATTTCTCCGTGCATATCTTTAGAACTTAACTCAGCCTACTGAGTATAAATTTACTCACCCACCCTCAGATTCTACAGGCATATGATTTGAATACGAAGAAGTCAACGAAGAGCTTTTCTTTGTAAAATTACAGCTTTTGTACTTTTCATGTATTTTTTTGTGAATTTTATACTGACTAATGTATAAAGGCATGTTATGCCAAATTTTAGAAATCTTTGTATAATACAAAGTATGTATAATTACTCTTTTGGTACACGGTGATCCTTGGCAATTGTATTTAATATTCGTTATATTTTTCAAAAATCATGATGAATATGAGGGGTATTACAAAAGTCATGATAAATAACGGCCTACTCTCGCACTCATAGGGCCACATAAGCCAAAAGAATAAGAATTGTCCATAATATTCTACATCTTGTGTGCACCATAGCCAAATATGGTAGGTAACGAAAAGTCCAAAGACCTAAAACGCTATAATTCCATAAAACAATCATTCATATCATCAGATAAATTATTCTTTCATCAAACAAAGGGTTTTTTCAATAAAATGTGTCATGGATCCTCCTTACACCACTTTTAAAGACATGTCTCCTACGTCCAATCGAATGAGTACTATAGGTTGACCAATTAATGCACAAAAATAAATATCACTTGACATATTTTCTTTCTTCTATCACGTATCTATAAATATATTCAATATGAAAGAGACAATGATCCTAAATTTTATTGCATATTGGCTTCTTTCTTGCTGCCTTAGCATACACATGAAACCATGTGTGATCCTACATTTTATTGTTTACTGGCTACTTTCTTGCCAACTTGTTGTACACATGTAACAACCCGTCTTCCGGTTATGCTTAACCCAGGGGGGTTAAGGGTAATTTGGTAATTTGATATCAGTGTTACGGGATTTCATTAGGTTAAATCCCTGTATCTGGGTAGAGCTCGAAGTAACAAATACAACGCACCCAAGAACATTCAAAACGGAGGTCGAGAACGAAAGTTACGACCTCGGGAAATGTACCACATGGGCGGGACTTTAAAAGTACGAGATAACCTACCCATGTGGGGTCTAGTTTTGAAGGGCTCATCGATACGAGTCCATTGGTACCAAGATCGGGCAATTCCGACTTTGGGATAAAAAGTTATCGCGTTTTGAAATTGAAATTGTATTTGAATGAAATAATAATAAAATATTCAGAAAAAGACGGAATAGCTGACATCAGCAAGTCGAGCCGAGCCGGGCTTGAGAAGGAGCTGCGCCACCACGCCGTCGAGCCGTCGCTCCGCGAAACCGGGGCGCAATCATGGCCATCGCTCGACGTGGGTCCCGCGCGACACGCGCGTTGTGCGTCAGATGCATGGCGTGATCTTGCGCTCCGCCTCAAATTATGGCCCAATTATGAAGCACCATGTGGCGTGAGCGCCTGCATGCGTTTTCCCAATTTTGCCGTACGCTCACATGCCATTCTACTATAAATAGCCATTCCGTTTATTCTTCCGAGGGAGTTTCTAGGGTCATTCTGCGTCCGTTTTCTTCTGTTCAATATGCGTTCTTAGCTAAATCAAGGGTGTTCTACGCAATGGAAGCGTCAATTATTCGAGTTAGCAACCCTATATAGGGGAAACATCTAGGGCCAAGGGGAGGCTATGTCTGCCGCCTACGGGCGCAAAAAGGGTAAAATATCTCCGGGTAAGGGGAAATTCTCCCACATTTTCTCATCTTCCATTCTTCATTTCTTACTCATTTTAAGTCCGATTAGAGTCGTTTAAGAGGCCTTCCTAGCTAATTCGAGGGTGAGCAACGCAATGGAAGCATCTACTCCTCGAATTAGTAATGTTATGTAAAAGAAACATCCCAAGGGTAAGGGGAGGTTCTGCCCGTTGCCTACGGGCACAGGAAGGGAAAAGTGTCTCCGGACAAGGGGAGGTTCTGTCCGCTGCCTACGGGCACTGTGAGGGTAAAGTGTCTCCGGGTAAGGGGAGGTTCTATCTTCCGTCTACGGACGCAAGAAGGGTAAAGTATTCCGAAGTTACAGGAGGTTCTGGCCGCAGTCTCCGGATCAGAAAGGGCGGACGCTCTGAGGAAACGAGCAACTCCAAACATCGCCACTTCCGGAATTGGAGGGGAGTATGCTTTCCTGACCTTCTAGTTTAATATGCTTTATATGACTGCACATCTTGATTTATTTTGTTGTGATCTGAAATGCTCTCTGCTATGACTTGACATACTCTAATCTGATATGACCAGTATGGTCGGATAAAATCCGATATGATCTGATAGGATCTGATATGATCCAACAGGCTCTGTAGTGTGTTCTGCTCTGCTCTATGATAGAGTGGGATGTGTGTTTTGTTAGTATTCTTCTCACCTACGTGAGATGTGTATTTTCTGATTTATTGGCTTTCATTTAACTCTGATAACTGATAAGATTTCTATTGGATTCCGAATGAATCATTCAGATATAAAGTATATGTATTTTATCATATATAATTTTTTTATGTCTAGTAAATGTATTAGCCATTAGGCAGAACTACGTTCGGATCTTATCGTATTGGAATAACGTCAAAGATGGTATCCAATATGTACGTAAGCAACCAACGATAAAATAACGTTGGCCCGATCCAAATTAGTTATAAAATTAGGTTTGTTCTGATCTACGCACAATGGATCGTTAAAGCTCCGCAGTGCGCAGATAAATGTTACGACTCTCGCACTCAGAGTCTGCAACTCCTGATCAGTTGGTTTTAATTTTTCCGCTAATTTTCTACACTCCAATTGTGTAATCCGATCTAACTCCCGGTTTGGATCGGGTTTTTCGGGTCGGGGTGTTACAACACATGAAGCCAAGTTTCAACACGAATGTTATAGATCAATATGCCATGCATTAACCTATAGATTATATATGATCTACACATGTAGACGAAGTAGGCACAAAGCTAATAGGGGTGGGGACCATGGCTCAGGACTGTGCTGATTGCAATAAACCGTGGGGCCCACCCCCACCACATGTCCCCCTCCCTTCTCCCCCATATTTTTGTAAAAATATTATTTTTACATGAATGAGTGCATTCAAGAAGATGCATTTTCATTCTAATTCAATAGCAAGTTATGCAATAATGTATGCAAAACGTTCTCTTGCTCCCCTTCTTAGGTTTTTTGCTGATCTATGAAGACAAACTTTATATTCAAATGCAACCAATTGTATGTTGGGCTTGTGAGAGTGAGATAGCCAAGTATATGTGGAGTGTGAGTGTAACATATAATATGACAAAATTATATCCCGTTTACACCATTTCTCTGACCACCCCCTTGAGTCTTCTTAATGGTTAAGTGAATAAAAATATTTTTTTTATTTATTTAAAAAATTATTAATAATTTATTAACAATAGAGAATATATATATTTTTGAAATATTAAAAAATATAAGTATTATTATATTAAAAATTAAAGAGTGTAAATATAAATATTTTTTTTACTCCTAACCTTGTATTAAGATAGTCGATAAACGGAAGTCAAAAATTATTGCTAGCCTCGGGGAAGACAAACAGCTACTCCCGTCATGTAACACATATATCATCCGTCATTCCCTTTACAAAGTCCTCTTCTTTCTCGTCTCCCCATGAGGCATGATCACTCCTCTTTTGACCTTTTACCCCTTCAATATAAAAGCTGATGACATCCCCCTCGGATGCTTCTCCCGCTTTGAAACTACAATCATATTAGTAGCTCAATAGTTACCAAGCAGCACTTTTATGTGGGTAGTAGCTCAGTTTTGTATTTTTCATAGTGCATTGATCCAATTTTTCCCAAGCCAAGGAACCACCTTTGGTTACATGATAAAATAAATTAAAATTACTTTATTTAAAAAAAATTAAATAGACTTATTTATTTAGCATAGAAAGAGTAGATAAATAGAGAGAGAGAGTAATGCTAGGATATTGTTTTTTCTTATCGTCTTTTAATTACCACCTTTTTTAAGTAATTCGTCTATCTCACATTAAAAACTCTATATAATTTTTAAAAATAAATTAAAATTAATTTATTTTTAAAATTAAATAAAATTACTAATATAAAATAAGGAGTGTATATCGATCAAGGACAAGTAATGTAGCAGCAAAGCCCTGAGATTGTTGACACAAAGTGTCACAAAGTATAACATGTCAAGTGTCTGAAAGTGCAACAGGTAAGAGTGTGTCCAAAGATGTAAGTTATGTAACAATTTGTCTTTTAAGTGTCATTCTGTGTACCGTATCTCTGTATGCATGTAGAGTAGCATTAGTGTATTGTCTCACTGACTAGAAGTAGTCAGTAGCTTGTGTAAATCAATAAGGTGAATGAATAATGTTGCCCTAAATCATACTTTCTTCAGAGACGCGGCCGGCTTTCACGCCACTTTTTTTGACTGTTCATGATCATTTCCCATAATTTTGGGGTTTGACCAGAAAAACAAACATCGTTTCATAGCATTGAAACTAATTAACTTTTGAAAAAAAAATTTGCTAATTAATGGTTGAGAGTTGAGACTAACCAACTAAAATCTTAATACATGTTCAAACTTAGTAAGCATTCGTACTTTATATTAATCGATCCTAATTAGAGGTACCCGGTACAGAAACACTATTTAGCACCCTATCCAAAACTGTAGAAGGATACATATGTAGAAGGATTGCTAAGTTAGAAGCTAAGCTGTATGATTTTGTTTACAGCCGAAGTTGAGAACATGAGTTGATCAAGTCTCCCTCAAATTGCTTTTTTTTTATAAGTTAAAATTCATTAAGCACAAAGGAGGGAATAAAGAGAAGCATTAATACAAGTCTTGCCTGTCCAAAACATGAAGGATTGCACTGGAAAAAGAGGAAGAAGAAGAGTTACTAGCAATGGAAGCCCAAGACGGATCCATCTCTCACAGAGATTTCCACCAGACAGCCGGCCTTGACCTCCACGCGGTGGGTGAAGAAGTGCAAAATCCTGACCCTGCCCTCCATCGTCACCCTCGACTCAACCTCCATGCTCTCGGACCTGAACCCCTCCAGGCCTCCGCCGCCACTTGCCGCCACCGTCCCCACCCCGGCGCTACCCCCGCCTCCCGGGGCGAAGGAGAATGAGCCAACGGGGAAGGTGGCTGACATGTAGACGGTGCTCCGGGCGGGGACGGAGCCAGCGGGGATGAACATGAAGCCGACGGGGGAGCCGGCGTAGAAGAGCTGGAGGGTGGAACGGTAGTGGGAGAAGTCGTCCCGGTTGGGGTTGCGGACGGAGAGGTACTGGGAGAAGGTGAAGTTGACGGCACCGATGGCGGGGGAAGCCGCGAAGGCCGGGAGCTGGACGGCGCTGACCACCACCCTGGGGGGCTTGGGCCGGAAGAGTGTGAAGAAGACAATGAGGAGAAGGATGGCGACAAAGACGAGGAATATAGCAGCGACCACGCAGGAGGCCAGGTTGGTTCTCCCCGCCGGAGGGCGGCGGCGGGAGGCCTGATGGTGATCATTAGCTTTGTTCATGGCGATAGTGTTTTGGACTGCTAATAACGTAGCGTTTTCTGCTTGGGGAAGGGGAGAGAGTCGGGCAGGGAATCTGGCTGGGACTGTGCTTTGCTTGAGGAAGAGAGTGACTTTGCAAGAGGGGATTAGTAACGGACTACTAATGCAATTAATGTAACAGTCTAATGCTACTGTACTTACCCGTGTTTTAAAACCCGCACCCGCCGTTCGACCTGACATAGTCGAAAATCCAAGCCGAGTCGTACAGGTTATCTGGTCACATTGACCTAGGCGGGTTACTTTAACCCGCTCCGTTGAACCGGTAACCTGAACAACCGGGCAAGTCTAGGTTTTGAAAAAAAAAAACCATGTAACGCAAAATGGAATTTAGTTTATTTGGATTGATTACAGGGTGAGTTCCTTCATCTTCTTCTTTCTGCATGTTTTCTCTTTTTCTGTTTTGTTCTTCTTCATCCAATGATGGAGATGGGAGAGATGTGTTGGTAGCATTTATGCCTGTTTGTGGCTAAGTTGTCACTTTACCGCCTTTGATGTGTCACTGTTGTTGGAATTGCAACGGAGTAACTAGGCAACCGGCAACTGGCCAAGAAGGAGACCTGGTGCGTCTTGACCGTGTTGTTGTTGTGATGGCCAAAGATTGATTTTTTTTGTTATTGTCGTCTTCCTTATTCAGTTGATGGTGCAAGGCGGTGGTGATGTAGTGGCCAGAGGGAGTTATGGTGCAAGTGAGAAAAGCAAGGTAGAGACTGGGATAGAGGGGAGAGCTGGAGATCTAGTCTATGAAAGCCAAAGATAAGAAGAGGGCAGAATTGAGACCGACGGGAGAGGAGAGTGGAGAAGAGAGGTGGGCATCGCCGGTGGCTGTCAGCAAAGAAGAGGGCGAAAAAAGTGAGAATGGGGCAAGTGAGAAGTTGCGGCAAAAAGCAGAAGCGAGGTGACGACAATGCAAGTAGATATGGCGCAAGATGGAGGTGAGAGCAGATTAAGGCAGAGAGGACTATTCAGTGTGAGGAAGAGAGGGTTGGTTTGCGGCAAAAGGGAGGAGAGAAGGGGTGAGACAGTACCGGTAGTTCATGGCGGAGGTGAGATGAACAGAGAGGGATTGTGGACTAGGCGACGAGGGAGCGGAGGACATCAAAGATCTGGGTGGAGGGCGAGGTTTGAGGGGGGAGGAGAATGTTATATATAAATGGGTCAACCTGGGTTGAACCTAATTAAACTGGCCTAGATACTATTCTCGATCAATGTCTAGGTCGGGTTTTAAAACACTTGTGCTTACTAGTGTATGAAAAAGGAAATGGGATTGCTTTATTTGCTTGGGTGGAGTTGAGTAATACTCAAGTTGTTTGGGTTTGAAATTATTTAAAAATAGAATCAAAATTCTCTTTATCTATAGTATTTTTCAAATTTTATTGGTTTTGGTTTGGGTATAATTTAGGTTCAATCTAGGAAATTCCATGTCAACTAAAAGAATTTCAAAAATTGCCCGGCTTAGAAAGTCGATTGAGTTCTATTTTATCCGGTATAATGAATGGGTTAGGGATAATGATATTCTCACAAAAAAAATACTTACAAAAACTTACACAAGTATTTAATTTAAACTTTATAAGTAGGCCCTATATAAAGTTCACAATGACTCACTTATCTAGATTAATTAAAATTCATATATAAATTTTTAATATACATTTTTTATTTAAAAATATCATATTCCTTTTAAAATCAATGCTTTAAAACCCGAACGAGTCAGACTGAATTTACCTGGAGTCTTGACCCACAAAACAGGCCGGTCCATCCGGGTCACTAGGCCAGGTTGACCCAGCCGATTGAACCGCCGACTTACCAATTCCCCTGGCCAGTCCAGTGTAGTCTCCATCATTTTGCATCTCAAAAACATATTTATGGACTTAACCCATCAGGCGACATTAATGGTTTGATGGTATAGCTTTTACCCAACTACTGTAGTTAGGTTAGTCTTCCATATGTTACCTGGCCAGGCGACTAATCCAAGTCAGTTAATTTTTAAAAAAGAGCGTTTAGTGACAAGTTTCTATAACGGGGGCTCCGGACATGGTACATAATCAGTGTCCCCTTATATATTATGTCCAGAGCTCTTTCTAGGTTGGTCATGAAAAACCGGTCAAGCAAATATATTTTTGTAAACATTGAAAAGACTTGGGTGCTCCCAAGTCCCAAATAACAAATGATAGTTTTTACTTTTATCATCTTATGGTTTGGATTATGTGGACTAATTAAGACTATTGAATGTAGGGCTGTTAAGTATGTTCAGACAAACATTTGGACAAGACTTGTGACTACACTGAAGTGAATTGTTTTGTCTGCAGCTTTGTCTGATCATCCATCGGACATTTGAACATAGATATGGACAACTAGGGAACACAGTGCATGGCAAGGGCATAGATATGGACAAGTACAGAACACAGTGCATGACAAGGGCTAGGGAAGGGAGAGGAGTAGCTAGAAAGTAATAGTAGTAGTCCCAACACAAAGCATTTTTTAGTTATAATTATGAATCAAATCTCTGTTTAGCATTATTGAACGCAATTAAGTATTTGCATGTGCCTACTTTCATGTTGCACTCAATAAATTTTGATGGTGTCTCCAGGGGAATGACATCTTTGGCTTCTTTGGCCGTGATCATTGAAAGCTATTAATGATAATCGATCATCATTAGAGCGCTATTGATGTCCTTTCATTTATTCGTTGCCATTTAACATGTATATCGTGAAGCCAATGACTTGACTTTTTAGCCAACTTTGCCTTTGGATGTGTATTCTTGTTGTTGGCTTTATAATCCTCCCCAAATTTAAGACCTGTTTTGTTTTGTGTAAGGATGAGTCAAGCCTTACCGGGCTCCGTGACCACAACTTCATGACTAAATTACGTAGTGCTTCAAACATGGTATATAGAGGGCAATGCACCCCCATCTATGCACAATTGCCCTCTTTATGTACAATATTTTGGACGCTATGTGGGTTAGTAACGGGGCTTTAGACATGAAGTTAGTCCCAATAATCACTCGGCGGGGCCAGTGGGTGCAGTGGCGCGGGCCCCTCCACCTTAAAGCCCGCCCCCCCCCCCCCGCCGGCTTAGGATGTCATCACTTTTAAACTTATTTATCTTAAACTAGGCCCATAACAAAGGAACTCTTGCATTCGGCCCAGTCCACCCATCCGAAGCCTCTTTTTGGGCTTTGTATGGGCCTGGAAAAGTTTGCCAAAAAAGGAAAATGGGCTCGGAATAATCTAATGGGCATTTGTCACCTAGGAACCTCAAAGACGCTCTGAACTCTGAGCAGGCAGCCGGCAGCCCGGCCATGGCGAAAGCAGAGTCCGACGCCAAGGGAGTCGCCGCGGACGATCGGGGTCGAGGGGCGATCGCCGGCGATGTCGAGATTAATTGCTTCACGGAGGATCTGCAGGACGCTACTCTTCATTTCCAGATCATCCGTTTCTCCCAGCGGCAGGTCCCTCTTCTTCTTCTTCGTCTTCCTTCAGCTTCTTTATTGTCTCTCCTTCCTTGCCTCTTCGACTCGTCATCACTTGACTCCATTTTTTTCTCACTCCTATGTCTCAAATAATTGCTTTCACCTCACCATATGTTATTGGAGTGAATGTTTTCTCAGAGAATGAGAGCTTTAAGTGGTGTATGTGTTCGGTATTCATTATGTCAGCTTGCTTCTAATATTATGTTGTAGCCTGTTTTTTGGTTCCTGCTAAGAATTGGGTCAATGCTTTGTATCGGGGACTGTTTCAAATAAGTTGTCTTTGGAGTAAAAATTGATAGTTATTTAGTGTATTGCAATGTGTTTTCTCCATTTGTTATACCTCTATTAGCAGTATTGAAGCAATTCGAACTAATGTTTTACCTGAACATGCAGTCCTTGGGAAACTTGTTGAATTTTTATTTTTCCGAACAATTATCAATTTAGTTTAGGTCTTCCAGTCTTCTTCTAGCAATTTTAATTACCAATATAGTCATTTATGAATTCTCAGTCTCTGAAATTTTTTTTTGTTCCCTAGTGTTGAGGATAAATGTATAAACTCTAGCTCTTACTAAGTTTAATCCTGTCCTAGATGTGGTTTCAAAAATTTCGTGAAAAGAAGTTGGAGTCATAGCTAGAAATATGTGACTAGTTTTTGGTAAACTCATTGGTTTTTGGAAGGGCTGCATTTATGTGAGCGAATCTTTATATTTCGAATTTTAGTTCTTTTGGGTTTTATTGTCTCTGTCAAGCAACAGCCTCAGTAAGAAGAGGTGCATCACACAATTTTAACATTTAAAGATGCAGCCAGGAATAAATTGGTAAAGAGGAAGATGAGCCACTTCTGTCCTGGTGAAAGGAAGTCTCCCGAGCTAGTTACTCAGTTGCAGGCCATGAGATCCTTTAGACAGAATTGTCTTCGGCAATAGGTTCAGTTTCACTGAATCTCTATTTGTCCAACTGACTGTCATGACTAGCTGATGTAGTTCCAAGGAACCACAATATGCGCGTGTTAGGAATATAGGATGAAAAGGGAAAGCATTACAGAGAAAGGGGAGAAGTTAGGATGATGAGAGGATAGAAGAGGTAATTTAGGAAGCCAATGTCTAATTTCATTCAATAATAGTCAGTTTGTGCAATCCTTGTGCAGTCAGACCTATTTATAGAGCTAGGCCTTCAAATTACATTGAATGACTTGTAATAATATTAGGAAACTACTCTATGGCTAGGATTAGAAGAGGCGCATGTAAAATCCAATGAGATTAGGAAACATAAATTAGAATTATTTAAAGAACCTGATACAAGAAAGCACAGCAAGAGAATGAAAACATCAGAATTTCTGCAAAATTTAGGATTATTTCAAGTATAATTCAAACTCTACACTTGTGTAGAGTAATTTATTGGAAACAGTGTTTAGTATAATCCAAACTCCACAATGAATCATTCCAGTTGACTCAAACTCCACAATTTATTTTGAAAAAGCAGTCTGAGAGATAATAAAGAACACTGTATTTAATACATAAGTCTCAACCTACGGTTAGAGGTTGGAGATGGCAGTTACTCCATAACTACTTAGAACAACCCAAAAATATAACTATATATAATTGCCTAATGAGAAAAATAACATATGCCTGCCGCATACTACTAGTAATAGAGCTACAAATCATTCAATATTTGTATCAATGCTTTCTCCTCAGGAAAACCTTGTCCACATGGTTCACACATGGAAATTTCCTCTTCAAGTAGACGTTACATTCCCAAGTAGCCTGATTTTCAGTGAATCCTTCCCATTGAAGTAAAACTTCAGTGATCGATCTTTTCCCTTTTGTCACCTATCGGGAGGCTAAGATTTTCTGTGAACCAGTAGGGCAAGTAGCAGGACTTGTGGAAACAGTGGTGTCACCAACCTTTTTCTTTAACCGTGAAACTTGAAATCCAGGATGAATTTTTGTCCCTTAAGGCATGTTCAGCTCATAAGTGGCTGCTCCTATACAGTTTAGAATTTGATAAGGTCCATAAAATCTTGGGGATAACTTCATAGATCGCCAGTATGCCACATAAGCTTGTCAGATAGGGTTGGAGTCTAAGATAGGCCTAGTCACCTTCGTTGAATTCCCTTTCTATTCAGCCCTTGGTCGGCTAGACACTTCAATTTTGTCATTGAAGTGAAAATTGATAGTTATTTAGTGTCTTGTATTGTGTTTACTCAATATGTTATACTGCTATTAGCAGGATTGAAGTAGTTAGTACTAATCATTACTTTAACTTGAAGTTGTCGGGAAATTTGTTGAATTTTTATTTTCATATACTAATTTCATAGTTTAGGTCTTCCCCTAGCAACTTCAATTACCAAAATAATTATTTAGTTCTTTCAGGTTTTATTGCCCCTGGAAAGTAACTGGCTTGGCTAGAAGAGTTGCATCACATAATTTGAACATTAAAAGATGCAGCTAGGAATAAATTGGTAAAGAGGAAGATGAGCCGATTCTGTCCTGGTGAAAGGAAGTCTCCCGAGCTAATTAATTGAAAGCTGTGATATCCTTCTGACAGAATTGTGTTGGGCAATGGATTCAGTTTGCCTGAATCTCGTTTTGTCCAAATGACTGTCAGGAACAAGAGTGGTCCTGTTAGTAATCATTTTTTACCTCACTCGGCAAAATACAACCCCAGATAACATGTGATTTTCAACTCGAAATCTTAATAGCTGATACACTTCGCCTAGTGGCACACAAAACTGCATTCTTTTCTGGTTTTCCGTTCACATAATTGACTTATACGTAACAATTTTTAAGAAATTCCCAATAGAACAAAAGGTAATATTACTCCTATCTGATATCTCTAGATACTGTTTTTTTCCTCGAAAAGTGGTTTCTATATGTGATCACGATAATTACACTCGTGCACGTGGCCATATTCTTAGATTATGCTGTTTCATAGCCACTGACTTTTGTTGCCAAGATAACTTATATTATTAATTTTCTACTTAACAGATTTATGCATGGATAGGATGCAACTCTGCCAAATTAGGTCATATATATGCTGCGGCGACAACCCGACCTGTATGTTAATGATTCTTTGAGAACCATTCATTTGGCCATTTTTCTTTTCTATTGCACACTTACTTTGCAAATGTTATTTCAGAACAACATAGTAAGTATCACATCCATATTAGGAGGTGCAGCAGACAATACAGGAGCAAGCATTGCTCGTCGTTTGGGTAATTAATCATCATATTTTATTTTGTATACTAAACATATCAAATCGTTTTGCTGATACGTTAAAATGTTTAATGCAGTGTTAAAGACAGGTTGCAGTATAATTCTGGCATGTAATATTCCTAAAGACAGTCCAATGCTTGAGGTGCTGTCCCTTTCTTTATCACGTTTTCTGTACTTGGGATCCTGAGTTGGTGCATGTTTGTATATCTTCTCATGTAGCATTCATTTGTGTTGCACCTTCTTGGTTGATCACTCTTGAAGTAAGAGACTGATTTTTATCATTTGCCTTCATTTTTCAGGCAAATGTGGAGAAGCTATTGATTCAGAAGCTAAGAAGCCTAGGTTACATCACTCAAATACCCAAAGGACCATCATGCTCATCTTCGTAACTGATTCCTGTCACCTCTGATTAAAGAAAGTAGTTCCCGTTTTTTAAAATTCAATCAGTATATTGTTGACGCATCTTGTTGGCTTTTCTTTTTCATTTTTGTTCTACACAAACTTGCCAGCATTGTATACTTACCATCAATTCGAAGAAAATGAACTTTACTGGTTTTCCGCACCTGCTCATATTCCATAGTCCGCAGTGCCAATAATTTCACATAATACCTGGTGAATAACCGAGTTGGTAGCAATAGGAACTTTCTTGACCATCAATTTGGTGAATTTCCTCCTAATTCTTCTCCTGTGACCAACAAGAAAAATCATTAACAGCCATTACCCCTTGTTAAATCAGCTCCTTCCTGATAATTTTTGGTTGACTTCCATTGACCTGTCAAGGTCCTCCGGTAATTGGAAAGGAATAGGTTGACAAATCTTGAAGTTAACCGCCGGTTCATGGATTCCTCACGTCCATCTTAGTATTAATAATACTGACTTAAAGGTTAAATTCAAATACTCATTACTTAAACAGTGTTTTGACATGTTTGTTACATCTTTAGTAATAGCTGGAGAAGTCATCTATCTTCAGATGTTGTCTTCAGAATATGAAGCTTATCAGATCGTATTGTCAGCGTATTTTGTATTCCTGAAATGATGTAAATGTGGTCTATAAATCAAAGCGCACATAGAAATCAAATAGGACAATTAATTATGGGAAAGAGGGAGTAATGCATACTGTTTATCTTTTTATGACGTAAATTTGGTAAATCATCTTCAACATTGTTTCTATTAGGGGGCATCATTCAACTATAAACCTCAATCGAGAGCACTAAACTCAGCAAATTGCGTTACACATTTAGGGGTGGCAGCAGGCCTACCCGGGGCCACTTTGGGCAAGCCAACCCAGGCTCGGTGGTGGCTTGCTGGGGGAACGGGTCAAGCAGGCCCAGCCCTTTGGGCTGCGGGGCAAGCCCAGCACAGCCCACAACCCCCTCCAAGAGGGCCGTGGGCCATCTGTCCCATATTTTTAAAAAATATTAAAAAGTGCACAATTTTTTTAAAAATAATTTTATTTCAATTTTTTATACTTTATAATGTAGATGCTAGAATTGCATCAATGCAGAATGAATACATGCCAATTAAGTTGGCACCACTCATTTATTTACCATTTGCAATTATAATCCAAAATCTCAAATATAAAAATAAATAAAATTTATATTATTGACTAATTGATTCTCAAGTCTTCTAAACTTTCTCTCATTTTCTCTTCTAACTTGGGAGTTTATGCCCTTCAAGCATATGCATGCATCTACCACATGATGAGTTAGTTTACTGTGCCTGTCATCCAACACCTTGCTTCCTACACTAAAAGCATATTATGATGGAGGTTAGTATGTTACGAGCTAAAGTAGACACCAACCTAAAACATACAAATTTTAATTTCTTCATCAATAAAAAAAGAACTAAAATTAGTTTGTAATTCTAACTTGGGAGCTTATGCCCTTTGTTTCATCTAACCAATCCTTTAAGCATATGCATGCATCTACCACACAAGGAATTAGTCTACCATGTCTGTTGACGAACACCTTGTTTTCTACATTAAAAGCATATTCTAATGCTACTATAGACATAAGGGAGGTTAGTATGTTACGAGCTAAGGCAGACACCAACCTAAAATATTTAAATTATACTTTCTTCATTAGTAAAAAAAAAATTAAAATCAGTTTGTAAATATATAATTAATTCATTAATATTAAAAATATATTTATAATTAATTTTTTGAAATAGAATCTAGGATTTAGTTTTATTTGAAGTAAGAGGAATAGGAGTAGTAGTAGTAGCAGAAGTAGAAGTAGTAGTAGTAGTAGTAGAAGAAGAAGAAAAAGAAATTGGTTCATTTCGTCTTGATCCATATGTCATTTTTTATAAATTATATAAAGTATGCAATGTACTTTATACCTTTAAATACATATCATTATTATCAATATAAGGACTCATGTTTTCACGTATATTATCTATTAATATTTGTACACCTTCTAATATAACTCTAGGATCCATTAATGCTCATAAATATAGAATAAATGACTGATGTTTATTAAATTATAAGATTAGAAGACCAATATTTATTATAAGAGGTAAAATAGTATTATTACGTCTTATAACTTTCAAATGCATAAATTATTTGATACAGGTGGCTCAAAATTAAACAAGAAGTAGCATAGTAATCTCAAGATAATTCTTTAGTTACATTATAAAAAAGAGATAAAAAATTTATCAACAAGTAGAAATGTAACCATGACCTTCAATAACTCCAAAATCATGTAACTTTTCTTTAGTCCAATAGATTATTAAATTTTATAATTCCTCTCATGATTTCAACATTAAATAAGTGTTAGTCCACCTATGACAATATCTAATTGAAAATTCTTATAGTTCTTACCATGCAATCTACACTACACTTTAAACTCTTATATTCTAGAAGACAAAGAAGTTATATGTAATAAAATATTTTTAATTACTTTAATATGGGGTTTAACTATATTTAGACCATCTTGAATAAATAGATTAATTATGTAACACGCACACCTAATATCAAATGTAAGACTCCATTATATTAATGTGATCACAATGAGACTAAAAGTTCTATGAAATTATTATTATAAGCATTATCTAAATTAATAGACATAATTTTATCTTTAATTAAAAATTCCTTTGAAACAAAAATCCATGAATTTTTAATAATTAAGGCAAAATGATGATATTATATCATATTAAAATATATTATTCTCTTATGTAATCTTGATTCATCATCTACAAAATGAATTGCAATGCATACATTTATGATATCTTAATTATTAGTCCAAATATAAGAAGTTAAAAAAATCTTACAGTGAATTATAAGTGGAGTATTTATACATTGTATCTTGTACTCCTTGTATAGTTTTAAAATGTCATTCTTTAGAGTATCACTCGAGATTTCGTTATATGCCGAGTTAAGAGCTCACTCTGATTTGCATCTTAATTGAAAGTAAAAGTGTTAAGAGAGGAGGAGGAGGTGCTCAAGGCACCTATTTGGGGTAATTTAGGTCCTTCAGGCAATACTTGGTAGAGCATGATCTAGCATGAAGGACAAGATGTCTAGTATCCCCACTTCTAATGCTTAGGATTACTTTCCAATAGTTACATTTAGCTTTTACAATCTTCATTTCAAATTCATAAGGAGAATCCACTTTGATTTTCTTTGTGTAGTTCTACACTATAGAAGTTTGCCACTTTTTTCTTTCCTTGACCATTGTAGGCATTAGTGGAAGTCCTTCATAATCGACTTCATCGACTGATTCGAGAATACCTCCTTTGGAAAAATTAGAGAAGACTTCATTATCATCAACATTGTAGTGGGAGAAGGAAGAGGCAGTGTAGTGGGAGTGAGATATCATTTTCTAAAAAAATAAATAATAACAAATTAAGAGGAGGCAAATTAAAGTAAAAATTAAAATTACTTACTTGATGCTTCAATACAAATGAAAAAAATGAAGCTTGAGAGTTAAAACTTGAACTTGAGAGGAAGTTCTCGGCCTTGAGACTTGAGAGCTTATTTTAGAACTTTAATAAAAAATAAAAATTAGGGAGATTAAAAGCTTAAGAGAATCGAGGAGAAAGCTAGAGAGTAGATGAAAGGGTGAAGAGAAGGTTAAACACCTTCCCTATTTATAGGTTTTTAAATGTTAAAATCATTTCTCTTACCCTTGAAAATAACTATTATTTTAATATTAAGAAGGTTAAAATTATCTTTTTAGGGGAGAGTGGGAATTTTGTAATTACTCCCCCCTCAAACTCATTTTTTTTCAAAAATTAAAAATATTTGGTTAAATAGCAGCTGGGAAATGCATGAAGCCAATCACGATCAATCGACCTTAACATTTCCCACATCAGTAAGGTTTTAGATTGATCGGCTCGATCTAAAATCTTATTACAAGAATTTTACATTAAGGCAATTGATCAACCCTCCTGATAATGTAGCAGGTCTACAAGCCGGCCCATGGGCCTTGATTTGCAAGCCCCGGCTTGGCCAGTCTTGGCCCACTACAGTGGGCTACAGGCCAGCCCGACCCATTTACACCCCTATACACATCCTAAATATTTTAATAAGACGAAGGAAAATGCATTACTTTAAAACATAAATACATTTGTCATACTGCACTATCTATTCACTATCATACTGCAAAAGCCCTTCATTGTTGTTTGAAGTTTATACTCTTAAAAAGTATAGATTAAGACAAATCTCAGTGTGCTGGTAATAAAAAGTCTTTGTGATTAGGGATTTATGGGATAGGCACCTGATTGTGCATCAGTTAATCATCGCAAACCATCGGCCTTTTCATTGGTGGACATTGTTGTAATACTTAAAAAAACTGTACACTGTTTAAATGCTTGTGGAACAAGTAGAAAAAAGGGACACCATTACACAATATACGTCATTCAATAGAATTACATGAAGCTTATTACCCATGGAAGGTCATATCGGCCGATATCAGTGCATATCGATCGAGACTGATACGGTATAGGAGGCGATGCGCCCCCCACATGTATCCATAATTGTATCGGTTGTATCGGCCGTATCATATCAATACAGCTGATACATATCGATATGTTATTAACAAATAAAATTTTTATTTAATAAAATATTTTAAAAATTAAAAAAAACTAAATTTTTTTTTCTTAAAAATAAAAACACAATTCAAACCCAACTTCTTTAAAAGTTTATATCTTTGTTATATTAAAAATAATATTTTTAAAGTTATATGAGATGAATATTAGTAGGTCCATGCAATTTATATAATTATTTTTTTATATTTAGTACTTCATAAATATACATTTATTTAAATATATAATTTAGACTCATATTAAGCATATTATTTATTTTTAAAATATACTAATTTTAAAGCATTTAATATGAAAAAAATGAGCCATAATTTGGATGAGACAGAGAACAAAATAATATATGGTTCCAAGTGAATTAATTTTAGAATACCTATATCAGTTGATACGATATTCTATGGTTATATTATGTTCTAACAAATTATTATAATAATATATTATTAATTATAATATTTTTCTATATTTATAAAAAAATTTATGCCTATTTTGATACGTACCAAGCATATCATCGACGCATACCCATATCTAGTCATTGATATTATCATTTATGTCGATACGACCTTCCATGTCATTACCAACCTTAATATACTATTGTTAGAACCCCATGCGTCGACCACAACAATTTCTAAGATGTGGTAACGAAATATGAATATGATAGGTCAAGGTGAATCAAAACGGAGAAAATATTCTGTTTTTAGTTTGTAAGGTGTTGTTTCAATCATACATCGTTGAAACTTGAACGAGTTCTATGATTTCAACTCTGTAAATTTCGTTGTACCACAAACAAAAAACTCTGCATATTAAGCATTCACCAAATATGCTTTTCTCGACCAACTTCTTTTCCCGATTTCATTTGAACCACATAGTTATAAACATTCAAAACATAAAAACTGATGATCAGATGAACAACCATTCTTAAGGCCAGGAAAATGATATAAAACCCAAGAATGCTGCTTCTCACTGACAAGGAAATTGGCTCTTCTCAGCCATCAGTAGCAACTCCAAACAGATGATAGAAACGTGTACTACGCACCTCCTATAATATACCCAACGCTTAAGCATCAATACCGAATTCTTTCAACTCACAACTCACTCTGAAATGATATTTTTATTTCACCTTTCTCTTGTTTTTTCTGATTTTCATTTTGTTTCCTCGTCAACAGCACCAATTTTTCATTCATTCGCTCGACTACATGTACAGCACCAATTTTTCATTCATTCGCTCGACTACATGTACAGCAAGATTGGTGGCAAATCAAAACAAAAAAATTATCAGTTAGTGCATATACATCAGAAATCATATCATGGACACACAGTAGCTTTGAAGTAAGCAAAGATTCTCAGTACTAACATTCCAATGCGTCAATGGTAATATATAATAGACAAAATACACGAGACATCGATCAACCAACCAAGTAGAATCCTCCTCCAGCCAGTCCTTACAAAGAACCTTCACATTATTTCACCAAGGTCACCTATACATAACATATATATAACCAAGAACGAGGAATGACGCCTATTTATGCGTCCTATTCCACAAGCTCATCAAGGCGGCGATCCATTACGTGAGAGACAGATTCAAGGAATACAGCTTCGCTCACCTCTGGAAGAACCGCCTCCTGAGCTTCGAGGACTATCTCCTCAATAAGGGATGGCTTCTTGAGATTTTCCCTGCACATTATACTTCCAATAGCAAAAGCAGTGAGACCTAGTTCAGCGGCCTTCTGTAAAAGCATGGTTGAGATGCGGAGAGTCCGAGCGCACTCAAGAGACATATCCCAGCCATGGAATTTTAGAAGGGCAATGTCTTGCTCGGCATCCAATGATTTTATGTACTCAAGAGTGGTGGCACTGAAAGCTTGACGGGCTTGCGGCCAATAGAGCCAGTCAAAGGTGCAGTCTTCAAACTGCAAATTCAGATGACGTTAAGATATATTCAATTTGCATAACATATTGATGTTCTTCTAAGAAAATTCGATTCAGAGCATTTATTCTAAAAATCCCTTGCACATTGTTCTTTTCCATTGGCCTCTATTTCTCACCCAATAGAAAAGAACAAAGAGATCTAATAATACGCAATTATAATATTTGAAGTAATCATAGGTAACTTCATTCTAAGAAGGTCATTATCCATATTGGTTGTTAAAACATTTAAGAAATCATAGGTAATTTTATTCTAAGAAGGTGAGCATCCTTAGAGATTAACCAATCTGAATTCTGATAAGTAATCGAGAGAAATTTAACTGTTGATTAATATTTTAGTGCATAAATAACCAAATAAATGTAATCATAACATTAAGACTGTTACAGATATGAATAATCTCAGAGTAAGAATAAACTTACTTTCTCAGGCAAGCAATATCCATGGTCTATTGGTGTAAGTACAATCCGACCATCATCCCCAACCTTTGTGATTAAGATATTACCGGCATGCCTATCAGCATTGGCCAACCTGATATCCAACACAGAGATCTTATGAACCTCCTCCACCGGAAAATCCCGCGGGCCCATGTCCTCACAACTTCCCTGATTCTGCACAAACATCTGCAGTGACCCCATCTTAACATTTTTCAATGAATACTCGAATCCTTCAGGGTAATTGAACCCTTCATGCAAGCACTTGATCATAACTGTTGGAGGCACGCCAGAAAAGCCAACTTCATCGCCTGAAAATGCCCGGGGTCCACTAATCGGATGATCTAAAATGTAAGCAGCCACCTCCCGAAGTGCTCCTTCCCCAACTCTTGTTCCCCTTTTCAAGCCTTCACCGTCCTCTGTCAAAGGCAACCCTTGGGGATTATTTACAGCCATGGGTTCCTCATCAATCGGCTTAAAAACACCAACAAAATTATGATCAGAAAGGTCCCGCATAAAATAAGCACCACCAGATCCTTCTGAAGATCGAACAGGGGAATGTTTTGCATTCAATCCAACAAAAGTTGAATCAATCAAATCTTTTATCACATTTGGCAATTTGATTTCTCGATTTCCTGTAACAGGTTCTAACCAGAATTCTCTATCAGGTGTCTTCCTTCCTACAAATTCTTGCCCTTCTAGACTCAACCTATCAACTCCCACCTCAGCTTGGTCCACTATCCCCTCACTGGGTGCTTCTATAGACAACTCAAAATCTTTTTCAACTGGTTTGGCCCTAACTTTGGCAGACTTCTTAACAAGCAAATGGATCACCCCATCATTGTTCTTGCAAACATCATCTATCAGCTCCTGGTCATTAAGCTCCTCACCATCACAAATTATCTCCTGTTCTTTAAGATCCACAAAATCCTCACCTTTTTTGGCAATCTGCCTCTTAATATAGCCAACATTCCTACTCTTCTCGACGTGGAACTCAAACTCCTTCCCACAAGCAGTCTTAACAGTGATGAATCGGAGGTCAGAGAGCCGGAGGACTAAATGAAGGACATTCCCATCCGTGACTCCATAGTCCTTAACAAGACACTCATTACGCGCCAGCTCCCGGCCACCAAAGACTAACTTCTGCTTCTTGACAACAAATCCTTTACAGGTCTGTATTCTAAGCTTAACAGAAGCTATTGAATCAGACCCCAGGACCTGCATTGGGATGACAGAGCCAGCAACGGCAAGGTAGATCAAGATGGACTCTTGCGAACGATGAGGAGCCCTGTCGTAGATGCTAATGGGTGACAGGGCATCATGTTCCAATACTCGACTGAGGGCGACTCCCGCCGAAGCCATTTTCGTTCAATCAAATACTCAATGAATTTCTCTGTTAATTACGAATGAATCAATAAAGGCTAGAAACCTAACGACCCATAATATCTAGGAATATTTGCTCGTTTTTTTCTCCGGAAAAGATAATCCAAAAAGAAAAAAATGAATGACAACTCCCGGATTCTGGTTGAAACCCGACAATGCTGTACAAAATCAAACAAAGAAGGGAAAACAAAAGACGATCTTTGAGAACCCCGCTCTAGAATTCAAGAACAAACCCCAATCGGAATACGATTAAGGGAAATGCCCTCAAAATCTACAAGCACATCCCACACTGCAAATTCAGATTCGAGACCGAGCTCAAAACCCCAACAGAAGAGAAGACGGAAGGATCACAAGCTACCAATTCCAGACAACCTCCACCCCATCCGACCGAAGCCCATTAACAAACAGAAGTAAAGACACAAACTTTCTGCCAAATGAGAAGTATTCTGTTCAGGCTCAAACTCTGCGGCGAGACACAGAGGGTCGGATTCTTACCGAGGGGAAGAACCGAAGGGCGGAGGCGGAACTGAGAGAATGGATATAGGGAGGAGGAAGCGGCGAAGAGATAGGTTCGGACCGGTCGGGAGCGGCCGGTGGCTATCCGGAGGGTCGACGTTTCCGCCGGCTGGTTCGGCGCTCTGGTGGTGGTGGTGGTGGGAGGAGAGGGGCCAGAATGGAGGGGGTATTTGTAGTACGGTTCGCGGGCTTGACGGAGAAGCCCCGTTGACGCCGTTAAGTTGGGGACGGACGACCGTTTTGTGTACATTGAAATGGAGACAGCGGTATGGGCGTTGGATCTGCTGTGGAGCACTCACATGTGAGTGCCCTCATAAAAGCCCAGCGAGCGATGAAAACTCATGCGAGCATTCATGGCTCGCTTGGCTTTTGTGAGAGCACTCACATGTGAGTGCTCTACAGCGGATCTGAAGTTTTCAAGGTTCCTGGATTATATTTATTAAGCATTATTGATTTGACCCTTTAATTTAGGTGAAATTGAAATCACAAGAGATATTAGGGGTAATTTGTGTTGGGGGCTTTGAAGTAATGTTGTTTCTTTTTTATTCTTAAATTAAGAATTTTTTCTTAAGGGATATGAGGTCTCAATGATGAGACCTCTTTATAAAGTATATAATAAGAGATATTTTGATTTTAGTTTTTTTCTTTTTAAAAATTAAATTTTAATCCAACGACTCATGACGATTCAGCTCACAAAGACATGCATAAGCCCGGGATCATAGAAAATTTTCACTTACATAATTGGTAACTTTATTAATAAATATAAAAATGTGCCCAAAAATACTCATGATATGTGTGCTAAGATGATTATATTAGGTTACATTTGGGCATTGGATTAAAATCCTTGGGCTTAGATAGACGCATATAAGCTCGGTTCATACAAACTTTTTATTTACATAATTAACAACTTTATTACAAATATAAAATTATGCCCAAAAAAATATTCATGATATGTATGCAACCATGAAGATATTAAGTTGATATTTAGGCACTGGATCTATGCATAAGGTTATTAATCACACATTGCATCTAGTAGCATTCCCCAGCATGAGCATTACTTCTTCAATATTTTTTTTCAAGTTTGGTTTATAAATAATCTAAAAGACTGTTTATACATAAACTACTCATGAATTGGGCATAGACAATATCATAACCTTAATAATTCTCTAAATTAGGTTTATTTGCTTTTGCCATTGATAGAATTAAAGGTCGGAGGGACTCATTTTTTCAAAAACAAAAACAGAAGAAAAAAAATGACGTAATTTTTGTTTATAGAAATATAAATGATGTAAATTTTTTATTACTTTTTTTTACCTAAAATTTTTTTGTCATCACTTGAACCGTCAATGCGTGCATACAGCCAATGCTTGTTAAATGCCGGCCAACAATAGCCGTCAAAGATAACGGAAAATGACGTCGACACATACGCGGAGGCAGTTTTTCTAGAATGGGGAGAAGCAAAATGCCAGCCAAAAGATTATCATTTATAGTTTTTATTATCTGCCTTTATTTTGTTTTTTAAAAAGTAAATTTTTAATCCTGATTTGATTGGTTTAATTAATGAAATATCTTCATTAGTATCATTATTCATTAAGGAAATGTCTTGCACGTTTTTTTCTTCACTAATCTTAATTTTTTTTTAAATATATTTAAATTTTTAACCTATAATTTAAGTAAAAGAGTCTCGTCCATATGACTCCAACGCAAACTTATGCATTGGCCGTGCAATTTTAATTTATTCACAAGATAAGCCGATTTTGATTTGCCCACTTGGCGTGGTGCAGCCCAATGTACTTAGCAACTATTTATATAGTAACGTTTTCTTAAACAAAAACTTCAGCCTTACCATCTCCATTTTTATTATTAATTATGGTAATCTTAAAACCAAATAAAACCAATTTTGAACAACTAGTTGATTTATTAATATAGATTACTGTCTCTTTTTTAAAGAAAAGGGTCAATTTTAGTGTCATTACGCGGCTTAAATTACTAGATACGCTCAACCTTAATTTGTGGCTCAAACAAAGCTTTTACTTTTACCATTTCCATTTCTAAAACTTGATTAAGGCCATTTTTAGCCCCGCTAATTCGGGGATTAGATTAAGATTTGTTATCCCTTCTACAAGTCTTAAAACTATTTTTAAACTTGACTTTATCCACAAGAAACTCAGGATTTATGCAATCATGCATGAACACACACAAATTCATATTATAGCCAACAGTTATAATGAGATTAACATGAATACCTCATGTAATGCTGCAGAATGCATGGCCCTTATTTGAATGTACTATAACTGAAGCAAATTTGATGCAAATGCATGCACCTTTGATCTGTGCCTGACCTTTGGGTTGATACAAATATTGTGAGTGGGGCAAGTGCTTCTTCCTTTGCTATTGCTATTCATTACTGTATGTGGGTGTGCTGGGTAGTAACTTATTGCACTCAAAGTAGGAGACAAGTGAAGTAAGGCAGTAGGGAACTATTCAATGAATGGTGTTAAGTCCATGTCAGGACAAGGTGTTAACGTGACACATATGTTCCTCTATTGTCCTTTATCTTAACTATATGTGTTGGGTCCATACGGGCACCCACTCTTTATTCAAAGGTGTACATCATGACAAAGTGATCAATGGTATCATTGAAGGATGCAGACAACTTTGGTGCGCCAAGCGTTGTGGGTGTGTACTGATGAAATTGCCTGTGAGAGTGATGATACATGTTATCAGGGCTTTTTGGTAACAAGGGAGATAGCTGGCACTATGACATTATTTTTTGGTGGTATATGATGTGATGATACATGATTTACCAGAAAAATTGTTGGATAGCCCTTTACAAGACAGGGGGAATCTGATTATTAATTTAATAAGAGAAGGGTTATCCAACCTTTGAACTTTGTTTTATTAACAGTAAAGTACGAGGTTTTTCCTCTCGCATGCGGAAGGTGACGTCCTACGAGTCGAAGCTTGTGATTATTTTGTGGAAATGGGTTGGGATTTGGGAAGAGAAGCTTTCTTAAAGCTCGGTATTTATAAATTATATATAGAAGTCTTTGATATTTAAGATTGATAATATATATAGTAACGTATATTAACATCTTACATATGCTAACATATGTTAGTATTAGTAGGACTGATGTTAACATATATTAGTGTGTGCACCAAGTAGCTCATTGTCAGTGCGGAATATAAAAAATACTTCTTTTAGGACAGAGGTCTTTGATGTGTATAAAAAAATATATCTTTTATTTGGAAGATAGTTAGATGTGCCTATTTGTACTAAGCCCCTTATTGCAAGTGGGCTCATAGCACTTAAAGCTAGAGCCATATCTCCATGAAATGATCGGTTATAGCTGATTTTAATTGCCTTATATCTACCTAGAATAGGGGGCTCATTGCATGTGGGCTTAATTTTAAATTTTCTCTTTTCATTAGGAGAGTGAAAAATAATAATGTGGTAAAAAAATAGAGGGAGAATTTTATTGCAAAATCCGACATCAAACTATGCCACAAAGAGGTAATCCGAGTTGCCCAAACTTCTGGCTATTATAGAAGTGCATTGTTGGTGGTGGTGGTGTTAAAGGGTGGGGATTGGTGAGATGGAGTTATGTGGTGAAGCTTCAATAGCATAGTTACTGGTGGACATTTACTAGTCGTCAATTATCAATGATCTATAGTATACACTACTACACTAGTCATAGGGAATATCAGAGTCAACATATATAAAATGTGCACTAACATATGCATTATTCATCACCTCTAATTTTCAACTTGGCAAAGCAATTATACTAGTGAAATTTAACCAGCTAACTACAACTCCAAATTGACCCTAATAGCTTGCAGCCTCAACAGTGACACCTGGCCAATTTAGTAGAGGTGATGCAGTGGTGGTCCTATAAATAAGGATAAAAAAATTTGTACATATAGCGAAGGGTCGTTATTGTCACGCTATGAGATTTTTAAACTCATTTTTATAAATAAAATTTTAAAATATTTTATCAAATATTCTATAAATTATCTCAAGGTATGAGCTAATTATTTTTTAAATATATAAGTATTAAATTAAAGTATAATAATAATTCAAGTCAAATCATATATTAAATCACACAGAGTCTTGCCCGAGTATATATATGAATATCTTGATATATATAAATACAAACAAATTGACATTCACATGTCTAAAGTCATCTACCTTAAAGTAAAAAAATATTAAACATGTTAAGTGGCCTATCAACATCGTCCCTGCTACACATCAAAAGTCATAAAATAACCTTTAACATTATATTACAAACTATCATAATTATCAAAAACTATCATATCCAATAGTAAACATAATTATCACCATACATAAATAAAACCAGCATAACATTCACAAATACTTTCTCAAGATTTCAAACATCGTAACGTGACTTCACTGAGGAGCACTCCATAAGTACAAGCCATAAGGTTCTCTATGACAAAGTAGCCACATCTAGGAGTATAACCTTGTCTCACTATACAATGAACTACTCACCACCAACCTCAAGTATTTTGAGTTCTACCTGCTCCCATTTACATAATGAAACTAAGGCTTACAGGGGCTCATAGACCCAAGTAGTTGAAGTACTGACTTTCATGATCATTAGAACCTCCTGAATTGCACTACGTGGGACCATTCGAACACATCTCCCGGGCAAGGGAAATGGTTGTATATAACTCCTATACTTATAGAGCATGAAGACCTTGGTCCTATTTCATACCAAACCATTTGTATGTGGCTAAAGACTCACTTGAGGAGCTATTTAGACACAAAGATCCTCTTATCCTTAAGTGCATTTTTTCCATAGTCTCGGGGTGCAATCCATTACAAAGATTTTTACACAAAAGACACATATACCTAAACATAATCATCAATCACAACATCACATATAATTACATTTTATGCATTCAATATCATGCTATTATATCTCATAATAATGGCCTAATATTAATAGCATTCATTGTTAACATTTACTCAATAGCTAACTTATTATCGGTGGACTCATCGACGTGTCAACCAAGTTACTAATGACCATATATAACTTATTGACATGTCAAACCCTCGCCGATAATGGGATGACATGAACAATTATCCTCATTGACACCTCACCGATGTGTCGGCCTTATTGCCAGTAAGCCACTGATAACATACCAATGTATTGATACTCATCAATATCAACATTGTTATCTCCTCCATTACATCGACAATGTCACCGACTTGTGGATGGACATGCTGATGGTTAGGAAGAAATAACAAAAATTGTCTTGACTTCCCAAAAACTACTCCACATCATAACATATTATAATCCCTCCCACACATAACCTTCCTATAATGACAATTGATTATTATTATTTTCATTTGATCATTAAACATAAGAAAAACATGATATTATAACATAATCATAACAAAATCTCATAAATCATCCATTTCATATTTTTATGTTATGCAAGTAATTAGAATATATCTTATACAATAACTTCAAAACCAAATAATAGAATCAAGATTTACAATCAAATATAAAATCATGATTCATCAATGTTACTATGATAAGAATTCACAAAGAATTATATTTTCATGTTTTCATATCCAATGATTTTATAATTCAAATTGTACATTCATATTCTATGTTAAATTATAGTATAAGGTTATCAATCCAACCTATTTCACAATATAAAATCATTTCTTAAATGTGGTGCTAACTAATCCTTGCAAAAATTGTACTTTTTTTCTTTGATTTCTTTTAATTTGGAGAGCCCTTGATCTTCTCTTTTTTCATTTAGAGAGATTTTCCAAAAGAAATAAAGTCCAAAGGCCTTAACAATCACTTATAAGAGAAATAAAATAAAATTCTAGTTTAAAACCATCAATTTGGGTAGTTTTTTAGCCAAAATCGTAAAATTTCTTGTATCCATTGGCAACCTACCGATGTGTCGACGAGGCTACTGACAATAACTATGATAGTACACATGACCCAATTTCAGATGACCATAACATCCTCATACAAACTTTGATTTATGAGTTCTTGGTGACAATACATATTTAAACCATTTAATAGTTTAAATAGATTAATTTGATCAGATTATATGCTTGTTGATATGTTCTAATGTATGTTGTAGTTATTTTTTGAGGATTATATTATACTTAAAATAAGTGAGAGTTTTATTTATGATGATTAAATAATAAAAATCATGGTTTTTTATGACTGGTTTGTAGTTTAAGTGAGGTAAGAATCATGTTTATTTAAATAAGAGCATTGGGTGAACTAAGTATGGCCCCTATTTGTTTTTCTCATGAATACCAACACGATTTGTGACACGTACATGTGTGAATCTTTTTAATGGTTAGACACCCCTTGACCAATGCATTTAACACTCAAGGACAAATGATCATAATGTTTGGTTGGCTCCAAAAGTGAGTCGTTTAGGAAATCTATGGGATGAAACAAGATCATGGTCTTTCAGCTCTCTAAAAGTGAGTTTATTTTATAGAGTCGTTCCCTTGGCTTGGAAACTAAGTTCAAATAGATTATAACATAAAAATATGAATGGTCTAAAGCAATGCAATACAGGAGGTCTTGATAACCATAGAAGTTAAAATTTTGACCACTTAGGTCCATGAGCCATGTAGCCCTTTACTTCATCGCGTGGATGGAGTTGGCCATTGGCTTCAAGAAAAAAATGAAGTTAAGTTGTAGTAAAACATACTATACTAAGGCATAGTTGTACTCATAGATGTGGCTACCAAGTCTTAAAGACCTTGTGTGGTATACATCTCAATGAGGCATGGTTATACTCCTGAGTCTTACTATGATGTGACAGCAATTCTTTATTTTGGCTTGTATATATTTGATAATAGTTTATGTTGTATGAAATGTTATTATATTATCATTGCATGTGAAAGTCAATTAGAAAAATTGAAAAATAGGATTATTGTTTAGTCATTTCACTGGGTATATTTATATACTTAGCATCCTCATAATGCAGGTTCTAATGAAGAGTAAACAGAAAGAAGGCTTGATGTGTGAAACAAGGACAATAAATCATGCTTATAAGCAAGCATGGGACTTATAATAATTTTTTTAGTTGAACTTTTATATAGTGTGTATGACTATAGGCACGTGAGTGCCAATTTATTAACTTTAGTATATATATTATGTGTTCTGGACATATATTCAGGTACCATATTAATTTTGTTTCTGGTGTGATTATACTATGATTTGATATTTGTATATTAAAAAAATAAGTGACTCATACCCTGATATTTGTTGACAGATATTTTGGTAAAAGTTTTTTTAAAAAAAATTGGTTCGACTAAAATATTATAAAAAATAAAATTTAAAATCTTAAGGTGTGACATCGAATCTCTTTCTTTCTGATTGTGCACATTAATAAAAAGGTAGACAATTGATTCAAACTACATGCCCCTTGAGTAATGTGAAGGGCCGTATCAAAATAGGAAAAAGTTTATATGAGCCTGAGATCACATGTGCGTGTATGAGCTCGGGCTCTATAGGCTGTCAAATTTACTTACAACGACTCATAATACTCAAGTGCTTAAATTACCCTTGAGTATTACATTCAATAGCCCATAGAGCCAGGGCTCACGCAAGCGCATGTGAGCCTAGGCTTATGCAAGCATGTGTGAGCCTAGGCTCCTGCAAGCGCGTGTGAGCCTCAGTTCATATAAACTAGACTCATCCAAATAAGATAGCTCATTATACTTGGCTCACAATGTAGTCCTCGCTTATCCTAACATGTCTCATTTTAGAATAGAGCAATCACATCAAAACAAAGTCAACCAAATAGACAGAGTCATATAGATTGGAATGAACTCAATGAAACGAATAAAGCAACTATCAACAAGTGAGGGCATGCAAATATGAAATCAAACGTGTGAACGATCTTTAGTTAGATCGCCTAAATGAAATAATGCACTCAATCTTCCTTTTATTAGAAATTCAAACACAGTAATTAAATTGAGTGATGTGTCGATGTGTGTGTAACCAAAATTCCCCTTAAACACTCCAGCGTGGTTTGATCACTAGCTTGAATATCTCCAATTCGAAATCACCATCGCTACAGCTCCATTTTGTTACTCAATAATGACTCGGCGTCACCCCAACATAGTTTACAAATTGACAATCTCCCACTGTGGCAGTTACGTGACAAAATCACTTTACATGACTGAAAGCAAAATTTACAACACCACTGACTCTCCTCCTAACTTCAACACTCAACTATCTGCAAGTACTCTTTGTTTTCTACAAAACTCGTGACAAGTTTATTTCTCTGAAGGGAAAATCTTCTCCCCTTTTATCACAGAATGACAAAGGGTGAAAAACAATCACAGGGAAAGACATTAAACAATGCAAGTTAAAATTTGTTAGATAATGATGTTTTATGACAAAATTCGATTTTATGCTTAATGTAGTACTCCCTTTATCTCATATTAAGTGTCCTACTTAGTTTTTCAAAATAACGAAACTTAATTTATTTGAAAAAACTAAATAGGACACTTAATATGGACAAATGAAGTGGAAGCGATGAATGAACAAATGAATTTGTCGGAGATGGACAAAATCTTAAAAATTCATATAGTTGTTTGACAGAGGGGAGGATGAGGCTTTTGTGAGCAGAAAAGGATAGGAAGAGAAGGCAAGGTCACAATCGAGATAGGAAAGATGACATTTGCGAAGAGCTTCTCAGCGGCAATCTTGACGGCAGTTAATGGAGTAGGTGGTAAAACTGGGATGGGTTCTGCCAAAGAAGATAGGGACAAGCTCGTATTGCCCCTCATCTTGCAATGCAGGGAGAAGCTGAGACAGAGGAGAAAGCCAAGACATTTTAGTCCGTACTTAATTTAGCTAAAAAAATGTAAGCAAGGCCATTTACGCCACTGCTCATGGGAGAAGATCTGCCGAATGCGTTTACCACATTCGTCATTCCTTGGACACAATGAAGTGACTCCGGTTGGACTGTTTGGTAATGAAATAGTAAGCATCTCAATATATTATGTTCTCTCCCAAAGAACAAATCTCAGACACTGGGGAGACTGTGTTACAGCCTGAATGAATGACCCTTCCTGGAATATTAACTTGAAATTATCCCAATATCTTGAATGCAGATATGAAAAGAGCAACAAACATAGAATAACTTTCCTACCGTTTCTCTTAAAACTTTGGACAAGTAAAAGCAGAACACAAGAAGACAGTCAATTGGAGTACGAATAAAGAATCTATAATCATCACCGTGGAGATCAAACACGCAAATCAACCTGTTTCCCTGCATCTTTAATTAGCTAAGGTCAATCAAGCCTTTGGATGACCCACCGGTATTGGCTTGACTGTAATTAAAGCAATTGACAGTAGACTTGGGACACAACATGAAAGAAGACAGTAGCATTATTCCGATAAGAGTAAACCACCTAAGATGTAAAAATTATTTCTTTTACAATGACCTTAAATGTTTTTGGTTAACTTTTTTCCTGATCCTATTTTGCAAAATGGTGTATATATGGGCAGAAGAAATTTAATTGATTGACGGAAAATTTTAAATGTACAAGACCAGGCTTCCCTTCCAGCAAAATTTGGATCTCTACAAGTTTCTCCCGATGAACTCCCAAATCCGTTTCTCCATATAGATCCTATCTGCAAGCCGGCGTGGCATGTGTCTTTCATCAGGGAAAACTAAAAGCTCATAAGGCCGGCCAGCTGCCACCAAGGCATTCACAAGCCTGGCTGTGTGCCGGAAATGCACATTTTCATCGATCATGCCATGAACAAGCAGTAGTTTTCCCTTGATCTTGTGCACATGGTGCATGACTGAACCACACTCGTATGCTTCAGGATTTTCTGCAGGAATTCCCATGTACTTCTCAGTGTAAAATGTGTCATATCCGTCCCAAGCAGTTACAGGTGCACCAGACACAGCACACTGGAACAAGTCCGGGAACCTAGCAAGGGTAATGGCAGAAAGATACCCTCCATAGCTCCAGCCATAAAGGCCTAGATGGCCAGGTTTTGCAAGGCCTTTCTTGATCAGCCATTCGGCACCTGCAACTTGGTCCTCGGAATCAACTAGACCAAACTTGTGCTTGAGGGCACCCTCAAACGTGAGTCCTCTCCGAGCTGTACCTCGATTGTCTAGCTGAAAAATAATTGTGCATGAAATTGAATTATCAGCTGTCAATAACGACATGTAACCAGATAAAGGATTATAAAGATAATCATGCCACAAGTTAGTTTAAAAATAAAAAATAAATAAAAGCAGAATAGTTGGGTATTGACTATGCATCTAAAGCAAAAGGCCAACCTTCCATACTAAGATGCCATTGCTTCGTAGATACTGAGCCCTCATATCAACTGTATTCATCCATGAGTCATAAACAAGCTGCACACTTGGGCCACCATAAACCCCAATTAAGGTTTTATATGGTGGGGGTCCAAACTTTTCGGGATCCGGACTGTACAATGCTCCATATAAAGGGGTGCCATCGCTTGCTGAGATTTTAACAATTTCCGGAGGAAACAGCTGGAGCTTTTTGAGTTGTGAAACATTTAAAGGTTGCTCATACAGAGTCATGATTAAGCTTCCATCGTGCAACGACCGTAGCCAAACCCTGGGCGGACTAGTGAGAGAATCATGAACATCAACAAACCTCTGCATGTGATGATCAAGGATAACTGCATGCCTGCCTTTCTCAGGGGTCAACCTCTGTGGAACTTGCAGAGGACGGTTCCAGTCAGGAAAAAGATTTGTGCAATATAAGTTTGTCTCAAGAGGCCCATCCATGGTTCCTGTAAAATAGATAAGACCTGCATTCTCATTCACACCCGCAATTTGCTCCACCATCCAGTTGCCCTCAGTTATGGGCCCTAAGCAAGTTCCATTCTTGTCATGAAGATAGAGATGTCTAAATCCTGATTTTTCACTAGCCCAGATAAAGCCCCCAGGGAACTTGTTGGCACCCTTGTCCAGAGGTGTAAAGCAGTCATGCAGATTGACCCATACATCCTGTTCTTCCACCAACAGAACTTCCCTTTGGCCAGTGTTAATGTCAAATTTAAACATTTTCAGTTTGGAGTGGCGCCTGTTGAGAACCTGAGCTGTGAGAATGTTACCTGGCATCCAATATACACGAGCCAAATATTCTTCAGCTTCATTGGGTCCGCAAAGAAGGTCCATCCAAGTAACATTGCCACTAATAGTAGAAGCAACTCCAAGACGTACTTTGACATTTGAAGCTCCAGCAAAAGGATATGCATGGTCTTCTTGTGCATCAGAACCAACGCAACTTTTACCTTGGTGCATAATTCTGAAGAGCGGTACCTCAGATGCATCAACTTCTGTAAATGCAATGTATTTGCTATCTGGTGACCACCAGAACCCAGTCTTACGATCCATTTCCTCCTGCAAGTAGTTAGCATGATACAGATTAGAAAAAAGTCAAATGATATGCAGCATATGATCTGGCTGTGTGTCAAAAGATCACCGATGCACGTGTCTGTGGAGGGGGAATGTGATTCTCACCTGTGCAATGTATTCAGCAAGGCCATGAGTCTGAAAAGTAGAGCAAAACAGATATCAAAACATGATAGACTTAAAAATCATATCATACTCCAGAACATTTCAAGATAAGCATTTAATCAAATGGCCAACATTGAACAGGTAAGAATGCATGCAAACACTGTGCAAGAACACACGGCATGGATAATGATCTACATCCAATTATATTGCCATGAAGGACAATGAAATTTGCTTTGGGTTTTCATGCATAGATGTCAAGTTGCACATACTAAAATGCACTGGAGATCACCAGAACTTTAAAAACCAGTAAACTTGGACCAAAATATAATACTCAACTCCATGTAATAGATAGAGCTCACCTTTGAATGTGTTCTAGCACCATCAATTACTGGTTTAGATTCACCATGCAACATATTCAGAACATGCAACTCATCATCCATTACATATGCAAGCATAGTTCCATCTGGGGAGAGGTGAGGATCAATTATTGGTGAGCTGGGTATGCCGGCCAGTTTAAGCTCCGGTTTTAAACTGGTAACTTCCTGGAGATATATCTGTTGATCAAGTTAAAACTAAGTCATTGACAGTATATAAAATAATATTTGATTCACCAAAATAGGAAGTCCAAGGTTTACAATGGCACATGCACAGAAGCACGAATAAATAGGTCACAAACGCAATGTCTTCTATCATCCAGGAACAGGGCTCACTTTAACAACATAGCAGAGGAAAATGAAGCTTGCTAAATTGCAATTTCCACATTGGTACTCAGTCCTAGCTGATCAACACAGTGATAAATACAATAATCTCCTATGGGCACAAATGTTCTAGTATTGTCTCCTGCCAGGGATAAAGTAAATACTTCACTTTCTTTCGGTATATCTAATTTGCGGAATCAGGTTGTTCACCGCAAAGAACAACGAACCTATGAAAATGGTGCCAGATTATATTATGCATTTCCAGCATTATATCAAAATTTATAAGTCATGAAATAAGAGAACTTATTAGACTATTACAAGGCTCAATATTTTCTCTTACATGCTAATGACTACACGAAGAACAGCTACAAGCTAGTATTGACAATACGCAAGAGACACCCAGAGCTCCTCAAGCTAACAAAGCCATGCCCAAGGAAGCCATCGATGTATACATGTCTGAAACGCAACAACTTACATTCAACAAGGAAATTTATTTTATGAAAACAGAGAAAGGTGACAGAGAACCAACCCCAGCAGGCAAAGGGACCATGATCTTGGGCTTCTTGGAGTAGGACTTGACCCACTCATACCGGGTCACCCCCAGACCCCTCTCCCGCAGCCTTTCCCTCCTTAGCCTCTCTTCCGACGACAGGTTGCTCTCGTCGAGGCCCCCGTCGGGCGGGCTGAAGATCAGCTCCTGCTTGCGCGTCAGGAGATCAAAGGCGAAGACTTTGCGGTTGAGATTGCCATCCGGGCTGAACAGGAAGGCCACCATGCCGTCGTCAGGGCTGAAGCTGACGGAGGTCGGGGCGGCATTGCCCGGTTGCGGGTAGTGGACAATCTCCTCCACGGGGAACATGGCGCCATCCTCAGGGCTCGGGGCGGCAGAACCATCCGCCATGGGCATGTCTAGGTTGTTATCAGCCTGGTCCTGCTTCAGCTTCTTGCTCTTCTCGCAAGCTTGCATTTACAGAAGAGGATCTGGGCTGGGGCCAAAATCACGATCTGGGTCGGAAAGCATTGGATTCTGCAAACGGATTGAACAAAAGTGGTCGCATCAGACTTGCAAAGATGGGGCCTTTTGTCGTATGGGCGAAGAGACGTGAAGGGAGAAGGGGAGTTTCCGATCAATGAAGGAGACATGAACGAGAAAGCCACTTGGGTTCCGCCATTGACTTGGAAACACACTGACGGATTACCGGTCAGTGGAAAAGGGGTCATCATCGTGGGCTGGCGCTTATTACTTATCATCTGCAAAGAAGAGGTTTTTTTACTTCGCACAAAGATTTTTTTTATAATTTTTTTTCAAAAAATTCATTTCTGTTTTTTTTTTCACAAAGTCACAAATATAGAACCTCTTCTAAATTTGGCTCATAAGTAGTTTTTGATTTAGCAAATATTCTTTATTTAGATTTAGAGTAATACATAATTAATTTTTTTATATTTTATTTAAAAAAATGTTACTAAGGGCCATTTTGGGTTATTGGATTAAGATCTGACGGTGCTATTTTATAACCCATATGAATATAACTCTTTTATCAAACATAAATATGAAAATATTATCCCTATTTATATTTTTGAAAAGGTTTTATTTTCAACTAAAGAATCACGTGACGTGTGTCGGATCAGTTCCTTTTGGCAAATTTTTGCAAACCAAATTGACGATTACTTCATTCCTTTCTAACTTTTCTCATTTTTGTTTTAGTTCTCATTTTTGTTTTAGTTCTTTTTTTTACTTCCCTAGTTATATGTTGCATAATTATATAATATTTAGTACAATGCACATGTTTTCCATTTCATGAAAAAATGACGTGCCATTTCTAAAACTTTCCTTTGAAACGGTTTTATTTCTCATTTAGGTTTGCCACATGTTGATGCTACCAAAGACATATAAAATCCAAAGAGTAGCATCAATCAAGCATTAGTTAAAATTTGAAATCCGGAGACATGAAAAGTAAATGTGTTCATCAAAGCTCGTAGTTTGGATGTTTGTGCTTGAATTTGTTTCTATGTAAAGAGGATAATTTTTTATGTTCTAAGTAAACACGGATGTGGACATAGACCAAATTTTTTGTCTACCCTATTAAAAAGCTACAAATGCAAACATACCATGGTCCATGTCCTCAAATGACTACATCTGCCATTATAAAAAAATAAAATATAATACTTTTATAATATATTAAGATAATCTTAATATATTACATAGGTACTTAACAACTTAAAAATATAATTTAATACTTATGTAGTATGATTAGATACAAAGGTGATCGATAGTTTGAAAACATAAATTCAAAACCTATATAGCATGTTAGGACAACCTTATCATACAAATATATATTAGACAACTTAAAAACATGAATCTAATGTAACATGTTAAAATAATTTAAATTAAAATAAAATTTAAGTATAAAATGCCTATGTTTGTTTATATTTATAATGGACGGACTTGGATATGAACTAAGGTAACCACGAACAAAGAGTGGACACACCTAACCTTTATTTGGAATGTTTCCCTTTCTCACCACTAAAATGGGCTCTGTAGTTAAGTACCATAAAAAAGGCAGTAGTACCCTTCCGTGTCTGGGTCAGGAAATCCATCTTATGGTCCATGCTGATCTCTTTTTTCCCGAAAGAAAAAGAGAGTACCTTCTGCTCTCTAAAAGCCTCGGCAGCTACGGCCGAAAGGAGATAGATCTTCGCATCTGGCCCAGCTCTAGCCAAGGCCATGATGCCAAGCGTGGCACTGTGCCAAGGATAATATACAGATGTCCCAGTTATCTCCACAGGCATGCATACAAGACAGGGAGAAGCTCACAGGTCACTTCTGCTATGAATACAACACCCCGTGCCATGGATAACAAACATCTGGAGACTCGGTCACCAAGCAAGGATCCATAAGGCCCTGACAAAAACATGGGGCGAGGCGAATAGGAACGATATTGTTCTGTGGCTTCCTAATTTGTCTTCTTGTCCTAGCCATTTCTCTACGTGTAAGATTCAGTAAACTGTTGTCATGTAGTACTTATGGTCCATATCTAGCCTTCTTGTTTCATGAGACAGTCGTGGGCTCATGGCACCTGCTATGCCATGATAACTTGTGAAAAAAACGAGAGAAGTGCATAATAAGCTTACTTTGGGTTGGTCTGAGAACAGAACAAATAAAAAATTGCCATGATTGCATTGTGCCATTGTGGGAGAGTCAGATGATCGAGAGGGCTTGTCTCACTTTACAAAGTAGGTTTCAAGTTTTACAGGCCAATATATAAGAAGAAAAATAATCTGCAAGACCGAAAATACCGGTCGATATCATGATACTTCTGTACATCTTATTTCTTTACATCCTTATGTGAAAACTGTGCATAACTAAAAAAGATAGTGCTATTGCCACAATAAATATACCTATAAAAACTCGTACAAGAGTTTTAATTGGACTTGATAAGTAGGCCCCACACAAAGTTCACATGTGCTCACTTATTTAGACCAATCATGATGAGTTTTTTATGTGTATTTTTGAGGTAAAAATATCATTTTCCAACCAAAATATATTTGCGTAAAGTGGTCCTTTTGCATTGTTGGTTAAAACTGAACTCTGAAGCAAGGTGTCGCTGAGAGGACAGTAGCTCTATGTTTTGAGTTAAACCACCCTTTTGTGGTTTTCACCCACTTCAGATGTGCGCACAAGACCAGATGCAGATACATTCCTACTCTCCCAATCTTCAAAGAACCATACACAAGTGTAAGAGCCTGTAGTTAGTTATACCTCCAAGAGGAACATCAAGTGCTATTGATCACAGATGAACTCCTTATGAGAAAGAAAAAACTAAGCTGCAATATCTGCATCTTCAACTTCAGTGTTCAAAACGAAGCTGGGAAATGTGACAGTTATGTCCCTGAAAAGTACAATCAAATGTAAGAGCTATTAAAAAAGCCTTCGCAATGTGAAACAATTTTCTAGCAAAAGGAAAAAACGGAGTTCCGATGTCTGAACATCTTCACATAATGCAGTATGCAATAAAGAGGCATGAAATGACGACGGTCATAAGCATACTTGATGCAGTACATACCCTCTGGAAAAATTGATGAATAAATTACAATAGCAGCACTAGGACATTACGGCTCAACAAGACTAGCACTGATATAGACCCTTTTTTATGTTTAATGTGATAAAATACATCTCATTTAAAAACAATAGAAAAATGTCAAAATTCAACAGCAAATAGACAAATGAAAGTAAAAAAAATGCAAAATTTGCAGAAAGTAAAATTATTTGTATGAAAATTAAATAAAGGATAATAAAGGAAAAGATTCATAAAAGAAAATGTACAGCTAAAATAGTGGAGCATCCTCTTACCTAGCTTGCCGGAGTAACAATAAAAATCAGCAACCTGGGAAAGGTGTCCTAAAAATTCATCATATAATTCGTCATCAACTCTATTAAAAGGTTGATGATGCTTGCACCATACACATAAGTGCCCTTAGTACTAGATCCTCCCTCGTTATTCAATCCATGAACCAGAGAAGCAATCAAATTATTAAGTGTACTTCCAAAATCCATTAATTCTTAATACTTCTTTCATGGGCTGCACCAAAGCTCTTGTCAAATTCAAGTACATCATCTGCGGTGCTTTTTCTAGACAAATTATTACATGCATTTACAAAATCCATTTATTCTTAAATCTTTCTTTCATGGGCTCCAAAGCTTATTATCAAAAGCAATTGCATCATCCGTGGTATTTAGTTCTAGAAAAATTACTAACTAGAATTTATCTATACCAAATCATAAAATGGATATACTGCAAATAAACATCCTATATATGAGATAGATGCTCAAAGCAGGTCAAATTCTTATTCTTGCATGCATAATCATTTTCATGTCAACTTCAAGTAAATTATATAAAAAAAACCATTTGATAAGTCATATTACTCGCAAAAAATTCTTCTCTTTTAATTCAGAGTAATAACACGTTTTCTGTAGCAGTCATCCTTAGTTCATTGATGAAACATTTGTTAAAAAAAATTAGCAACACAGCTAAATCAGACTCTATTAACCTAAATAAAATCCAATTTGTTAAATTTCACAAGGCCAATCTAGAAAGCATGGTCGCCAATATGCAGAAGGATAAATTAGAATGAGATAGTGCTCACGTCAAACAAGGAAGAGTCATTATCTTTAGCAATGATGGATTTTTGTTCACATAATCCCTCCATTCATCTTCATCTATCTTCCCATCTCCGTTTATATCTGCCTCATTGAAAGTCTAAAAAGTAAAACAAAACAAATAATTGCAAGGGTGATCAGAAAAGCATAACGAATCTACCAAACATTAAAAACAGAAAAAGTTATCACTTCTAAGGAAAGGACAATTTCATACCTTATCGACTATTGTTTCAATAATATCATCAGCAAGTCTCAGATCCGATTCATTCAAAAGAGCAACAACCATCTCTTTTAGCTGTGGAAAAAATAAAATAAAATAAGCCATAACTAAGTAATAGAAACCGTCTAAACATGAAAACTTCACAAGCAAAAAGCACCAATCAACTTCAAAAAATGGATACACATGCACAACTCTTTCCACAAATTAAATAGATAAAAAGCTAACATTTCACAATATTTATGATTTTAATCATCTGATAGAAATATTAGGACATTGAAGAAAAACAAAAATTTTAAACATGAAAATGATAAACATAAGGGCTAAGCAAGCTTCACATTATGATATTTCCATTTTTGACTGGGATCCATCCTGAAGTTCAGGTTTATTTCTTTATACCACCCCCTCAAAAAATATAAAAAAAATAGCCCAAATCAGAGAACACATGCAAACAAAATTTGGCCCCTACGTAAAAGTTTAGAAAAATGTCCAGCAAAAGAATATGTTGTTATTAAACACATTAAATTAAAAAAAAGCTTGACCTATGATATGAAAAAGAAACAAAGAAGAAAAAGTCATTGTTCATGTACGATATCGTTTTTTTTTTGTGAGAAAACCATCTAGTTTAAGTAGGGAGGTTTGGCCAGACCTCCTACCGGTTTGGTAAATTAAAAACAAAAGTACAAGCAGGTGAGGGTATGGAACCTAACCCCCACAAAAAAATCTTCATAACAAATTGACAGATTTAAACAAGGGCACAAACAAGACCAACTACTTGGTCTTCAATCAATAATAGCTTAAAACTCACAGGAACTTCTAATGCAGCCTATTTGTCTTTCAAAGAAGGTAGCTTGTAGACATGATGCCTAGCAATATTCTACCACATAGGACTTGTTCTCTGGTCAGCAAAGTTGAAAAGGCCTGGTGCAACACACATGTCTTCATAAGAAGGTCCTCAACTTTATGATTTAACAAGAAACTACCCAAATTCTGACAAAGCATTGCAATATAATTATCTTTGAATCAATTTAAGATAGAGAAGAAAATGGCCAAAGCAGAACCGAAAAGAAAAAATTAAAGAAAAAACATAACAGAAATGAAAAGAAATAAAATACACACCTCATGGTGTTCAATATACCCAGTGTGATTCAAATCATACAAACGGAAGGCAACTGCCACAATAAATTCTTGATGTCAGTCATAAACAGTACTAGAAGATAACAGAATAGGGAAATGTGCCTACTAAGATATGTAAGGCACAAAAAAAGTTATGCCAGAAAAACCGTCAACATCTTTTGCATATTTAAGCATCAACTTGAAATGAAGAAAATGTTGATTGCAAAAGTTTACACCAGAAACAGACTCATATAGTGTATAGAGCTAATCATCTTTACATGCAATTTTATCCAATTCCGGAGCATTAGGATGAAACACGCTCAATGATCGAACAAATTCCCCAAACTCAATAACCCCATCGCATTTGACATCAAACAGATCAAATATCTGCCAACAAATGAAAGTACACAAAAATGTGACATGTACGTTAGAAAGCAAAAAATATATTACTGAAGCCACAACTTTATTGGATAATATCGTGTATACCAAAGCAAATAATCCTGGGATAACTAAAAAGTGACAGAAACATACAATTAATGTAAAGATGAATCTAATTTCTGCATCCTAGTTATCAGTGCACAAAGAAAAATAATTGAGAGACCATTTTCGCACTAACCCTGTCTGCAAAAAGATTCTGCCTGTTGCTATTTCTAAATAATGCAAGAAGGAATTCTTCCTGCAAAGGAAATAAGAGAGAAATGCCACCTTTTCATACAATTACTTCAATGATATGTTTCGGGAATATGAAGTAAAGAGAACATCTGACTACCTTGTGTATGAGTCCATCATCAATTATTGAGCTGCTTATTTTCTTAAAAAGCTCATATAAGGCTTCTACTTCATTGATTGTAACTGCAAAAGATGCAAACAAAAAGTTCCGTCATTACATAAAAGATCTGTCTATTTGACTGCAGCAAAATTGAAAACAAGTATTGACATTGCTATAAACCCAGATGAAGAAGCAACAAAAAAATGTAAAATTAATTAAAGAACCATTCCGTATTAAGGTGCAAATCTTATAGTTTAATATGAACAATCAAATACATACAAACTGTTTCAGAAGCAAGAATTGAAGGATCCTCATAACCACGAGTTTTTTTAATGTGCTTGGAGAATATGCAGCCCATGAAAACAACAAGCACTCTTCAAGTTGTAGAATAATATGACAAGTAATCTCTACGTCTGAAGTTCATTTCCTGAAAATATCAGTATGGAACATGGCTTAGCGACTGAGATAACAAAGTAAATTATTAATTCTTACTTGTCTGGCTTAAACTGACTGTTATTACTTGAAAGAAAATAGAAAATTGAGGCAGGCACATAAAGATAACTTTAATTTTTTTAAGAAAAAACTCTATTTACTTTCATTATAACCCATCATGGAACTCAACTATGCTCAAGTCGAACTTCTAACTCAAAATTCTACTACCAAGCATCCTTCATCGTAGTTGGTAGGTGCAAGTCTTCTTCTTTCTGAGTTCCTAAGAGTCCCCACTAAGATTCTTCTTCTTATCCTCTTCCTCAAACCTCAGAAAGAAAAAAAGAAAGCGAACCGATTTTTCTTTGTTCCTCTTCGTAGTCCTCTCTTTCCTAAAATATGTGTGAACCAATTTCTATCTTAAGATAACAGGAAACTTTATTGATAAGCAATGTAGCTAACAGTAAGATTTTTTGATAAGCAATGTAGCTAACTCCATCGTGCCCAAAAAGTACCTATATTATATCTTCTTTAAGCACTCAACAACATTCATGCTGAAATGCACAGCAGCCTTCTCTGTCGACATCAAGACTCAAGAATGATGGCCAATCACAAAAGAACATGCTCTTTTCTGGATACTCAGCAGAACAGAATGTCGAAAAGATATATTTATTTTTGTCCACAAAAGATACTTGAAAGTTTTACAAAAAATTTCAGTAAGTAATCATTGTGCTCTATTCCTTACAGAGGAAAAAATAATAATTCCAACTAGTTCAGCTTCTATTCCAGTCCATTCACAGAAAGAATTTGCTATTCTACTTCTATCAACTCCAACATACCAAAACACACATCCGAACAGAAAGCCACTAGGAACATTGTCATCGCATGTGTCTATAAAAACATGAATAAACCCTTTGATGCAAGAATGAAGTCTCCCAAAATGTAACTGAACAAAAAAAATACAGTAATGATGCATCTATATCTATTCTATGCAGCTCAAAACAATAACAACTAGGAGAAAAAACAAATGACGAAAAGCTCAAACAAAAATGACGACAAACAACAATAATATAACACTTGTTCATTCAAAGTCCAACGTACTGGCACATGACATCCAGCAAAACAGTAGTTGAACTATACCCGATTGCCAACCAATAAAATGAGAAATGAACGTGATGCTTTCTCGCCGGCCTTGAATTTATAATTTAGAATATGCAGAAAAGGATGTAATAAAAGAAAAAATAAACCAAACAAGATAAAAGAGTTCCCAGCAAACTCAGCAGCAGATAACGAATAATGGACCAACGAACGCAAATCGGCATGAACAACCTCTGCATCAAACGGGCAAGCAGAGAGACTGGAAAGAATCGGAACGGCGGAGAAGCCGAAACTGATGGAACACAAACAAGAACGGTCGGCCAAGACAGAAGAGAAAAGGCAAAAGCAGAAACCAACCTGACCCCGGATCAAAATTTTCCGTTTTGATCCTCCTTTTGGTGAAAAAGGAGAAAGGGAATCTCTGCCTTCGGATATTCAGCAGTTGGACTTCTCTTTCTGAGTTGACGATCCTACTCGAGCAATGTCCAAGCTTTTGGTTTCGGAGGCAGTTCTCTGACTTTGTGACCGGTTAGTTTCCGAAAATTGCTGTCCTATCACAGCTGGATCTCAGATTACTTATCAGTTATCACCATTCGCGATGTGGCTGCCTCCTATCGTTCTAATGAACTATTTAATGAAGCCGTTCTAGCTACGTGGTGGATATGGTAGATTTATTGCTTGATATATTTTATGTGTTTAAAGTTGAGTACATTCAAGTTTCAACTTCAGTACATGTGTTAAAACACTAATAGACCTGTACTCTGCAGTTGAAATGTCGCCTCGCTTCCTAGTTTAGTCATGAAAACTAGTTAGATTAGCCAATCCCTTGTTTTCCCTCCATGGCTAGTAGTATTTATGCAGTCAATACTTATCGATTATGGACAGATTTTAGGCAAAGGGATTTATCCACATTTGTCAGCTCCCATAGATTTTAGTTGAGTAAATTCAGGTTTCAACTTGAGTATATGTGTTAAAATATGTATAGTAGAACGGCCGTCATCTACTTTAGTCATGAATACTAGTTAAATTAGACAAATTCTTGTTTTCCCTCTATGACTAGTAGTATTTACGAGGTCAATGATTATGGAAAATTTTTAAATAAAGGGATTTATCCACATTTGTCAGCTCCCACAAATTTTAGTTGAGTAAATTCAAGTTTAAATTTAAATATATATGTTAAAATATGAATGGACTTATACACAACCGTATAGTAGAACCGTTGTCACCTAGCTTAGTCATAAAAACTGGTTAGACTAGGCAAATCCTTATTTTCTCTCTATGGCTAGTAGTATTTATGCAGTCAATACTTATCGATTATGGAAAATTTTCAGACAAAGGGATTTATCCACATTTGTCAGCTCCCATAGATTTTACACTAAATAGTGAATGCTTGCATTTCAAACATCTTTGGTCCCTATTGCTTAAAGAAAAAATCAATGAGGAGAGGCTCATGCTTGCACCTGTACATTTGGGCATCGCAAGTCATTGGACTAAGATCTTATATTACACATTAAGAAAGGGGGCACATGGATGATTCAAACTAGTGTGCCCCTAAGTAACGTACTTTATCATATTATAATATGATAATTTGTGATTTTTGGGCTCACTTGGAGCGCGTGTAAGCAGGGTCAAACTAATAGGACAAAAAAAAAATGGATTCCTCTTTATTTCAATGTTGGTTTTTTTTAATTGATAAAAGTTTTTCTAACCGGACATTATAAGGAGGGAAGCATTTTCTATGCTCCACTCTGATAATGTACGCCAAACATAAAAAATATATGAGAGCGGTTGAATTTTAATATAGGTGGTGCATATGCTAGCGCACGTTAGTGTAAAACATATGAGAGCGGTTGGATTTCAATATAGGTGGTGCACATGCTAGCGAATGTTAGTGTAAATTTTTTAGCGTAAAAAACGCATGAGAGCATTGGATTTCAAGATGGGTGTTGGGTGGACACCCATCTTGAAATCCAACCGCTCCTATGCGTTCCTTATGCTTGGTGTGCATTGACTCGGGAGCATTAAAAGTGCTTCCCATAAGGAGACTCATAACTATGTTACATAATATAGTTCTAACATGGTACATAACAGCCTAATCTGGCACATAATTATTAAGCAACCATGTTAAGACCCTACTATGTAGCCATGTACCACGGTAAATGACTCTTCATGAAACCCGATCAAGTTAGACAAGTTCATTTGAGTGTATTTCAAATTGGATCAACTTGAATTAAAAAAAAAAACCTTTGTTCCAATGTCCTGTGGTGATAAAAATTTATCCCCTAATGTATCCTAATAATTTGATAGAATAATATTATGTACACTTGGAAGACGCACGAAAATGCACATGCCCCAGTTCATTGCTGCAGCTCTTGTAGTGTGAGCGCATGTAACATTTTCTCACATAATGACAATAAATGGACTTAAATATTGTAAATCTCATGTGACTGTAAACTTTTTTGAGAAAGAGCAAAGAGTTATGGGAAAAGGACAAAGAGTTACGAAAAAGATTAAAGTAACCTTTCTTTTTCATTTAATTTTCAAATATATATCCTTAATTTTCTTTTCTCTAATGTTGCTCCCCTAGCTGCTTTCCTCTAGTAGCCTCGATTCAGATCTTACCCTTCTTTTTTTCTCCCTCTTCTCTCCCTTGCTACCGCTACTCGCCTGACAATGTACATTTAGCAACCGCGACTACCATGACTAATCTGATTGCCTCTGTTTAAGATCTAGTTGCAGTTAGATTTGAAATGGTACGATCATTTCTACTTGCATAATTGTGGCAAACATAGCCAGAAAGTATGCCAAGAGCTACCACAATCTGGTCGTGTTAATCACAACCACTATCACGCCCTAAGATTTTTTGAATTTATTTTTACGAATAAAATAGCAAAAATATATTTATTTATTAAAATATTCATATAGATATTTTAGGGTGTGAGTAACTCATTTTTTAAGCATATAAATATCAAATTGGGGTACAATAATAATCAAAGTCAAACCAATTCATAAACTAAACATGGTCCAACCTAAATACATGCCTAATTTTTTTGATACACACTAATGTACAAATAGATTGACACTTACGTACTTATAGTTATCCATCCTAAAGAAGATAATATCAAAGTACAATAAACATGACAATGATCTAGTAATGTCATTCTTGCCGCACAACCAATTTTTGAAAAGAACTTTAATCTTGCAAGGTATTTGCATCACACGTATGTTGTGTATACTAATATTATCATGCCCAAGATTTTTAAATTTATTTTTATAAATCTCACAATGAAAAATCAGCAAGAATGTTGATAAATCAAAACTCACATTAAGAATATCTTGGGGGTTACTCATTTTTTGAAATTACAAATATCATATCAGAGTATTTAATAACCATCATCAAATCAACAAAAGCTAACAAAACAGTGGAGTCACACATCTCACTGGATCATATAAGATCACATCAGATTATATCATATCATATCTCATCTAACTATATCATGTCATATCAGAGTATATCAAATCAAAACAAAGCACATCAGATCATATTATATCAAGGCATATCAAAATACATCGAATTAGGGCATAACATATATCTTAATTAGCACATGCATTCAAATAATCATATATTAAAAAAGAAGAACAAAAATATTTACTCCCCTGTAGTTCTAAAAGTAGTGGCGTTCGGAGTTGCTCATTCCTTCAAGGCGTCCTCCCTTTCAGGTTCAGAGATGGTAAACAAAGCTTTCTCTCTCTCCGAAATATTTTCTCTCATTGTGCCTGAAGGTGACAGACTAAACCTCCCCTTACCTAGAGACAGTTCTCTCTCTACACACTCGAAGGCGACTGACAAAACATCTCCTTACCCAGATATGTATCTCTCTTTATATACTCAAAAGCAGCGGACAAAACTTCCTCTTACCCTGAAACACTTCTCTCTTTTCTGTATCTGTAAGCGACATACAGATGCTCCTGTTACCCAAGGATATTTCTCTCATTGTGTGGCTTGTCGGTGGAGGACGGAGCCTCCCCTTACTCCGGTTCACTTTTCTTGTTGTAGCTCGACAGCGGATGAAGCCTCCTCTCACTTCAGGCCGCTTCTCTCTCTCTCTCTCATTCGGCCTGAGGGCATTAGACAAAGCTTCTTCATGCCTAGGGCAATTTTCTCTCTCTAGAGTCACCAACTCAATGAATGGACTCTTCCATTGCGTAAAATACTCTTGAATTAGCTAAGAATACATCTTGAATGGGCAAATCGGACTCAGAATGGGCCAAAAAGCTTCTCCGAAAAATCACATGGGTTTCTTATTTATAGTAGAAAAACCCACGAGCAAGCGGAGTGATGCGCGCATGCGGGCATGACATGCATCTAGCACTTGTGTTGCAGCAGACGCGTGTGTGACGCGCACACTTGCACACTATGCTTGGCCTCCGCCCATCACGTTGGACCATGTGGATCTGCTAGTCGTCTTGCATATGGCTAGCATTCGCAAGGAGCAACTCATGCAACGTGCTCGCTAGCCACTTGCATCATCAATGATGCAAGCAATTTTGTATTTTCCCTATTTAAATTATTATTTTAATTAAATATTATCCTAACTTCAATTAACATGATATCTTCTTACTCGAAGTCAGAATAACGCGTTCTTAGTACCGATAGACTCGTATCGGCGAGCCCTTCAAAACTAAACCACCCATAGGTGAGTTATCCTACACTTTTCAAATGGGTCCCACCCATGTGGCATTTTTCACATGATTGTAACTTTCTCTCTGGACCTCCATTTTACATGTTATTTGATTTGTTACGCTCGTTACTTTGAGCTCTACTCATATACAGGGATTTTATCCCTCAAAACTCTCTAAAATTTATCAAAAATCTATATAATTATCTTTAACCCCTTAAGTTAGAGGTTATTGAAAAATAGAGCATTACAAGATATGGCTACGATAATTGCATTGAGGTTAGGCTAGGGTGGAGAAAGACAAGGGGAGAGCATAGTGGCAGCATCCGAGTAATGACAACTACATCCAAACTACGGTGAGGATCTAAGCAATGGCAGCAGCATTTGAATGGCAATGGTGGCGGCTAGTCTAGTTCTATCATTTTGAACAAGTGGTGGCAAAGTTATAATTACCTAAAAATTTATAGAAACTGCTAATTAATGTTGTAACCCTTTGTCCCCATGTGATATTATCAGCGTAATTAGAAGAGTTAATGTTAAAAAGCTTTTCTTTTTTGTTTTGCTTACAAAGACATAGTATTTTCAATTTCTATACGGAGTATTATGGAAGGCACGCTTTTGCACCCAAAGTGGCAATTATGGACTCCTAATTAAAGCACGTAGTCATAGTCCCTACTTCTCTTTTTTTATTTTCGTACCTAACAAAATATGCGGTTTGATTCAACCTGAGCAGTTGGTATTGTTTTTTGGCGATCAACTCTATTAGTGCTTAATCCAGCGGATGCGCACTTTCTTTGTTGAGAAAAAGCAGCATAGAAGCTTCATTGACTCATGCGAAATTAGTTAAGGCCTTACAAAAGATTGACTAGTACTCTAAGATGCTCTATTATTACCAATAGGTATAATTAAAACATAATGATTGGAATATACTATAAGGTTTATGTATGGAGACAGTCCTAAGGTTGGAGTCTTGCTCAAGCTCTTCTTGTAGTGTGAACGCACAATGGCGGAGCTAGGATTTGTAAATAAAGTGGTTAAATAATTAATTATAAAAAATATATATTTTCTAGAAGTGACTATAACCTTGATACTATATTAGAACTTATTCTATTTTGATAGTAATAGTTGATTAACACAATTTTTTAAGTGGATTAATTTTTGTCCTTTCGGCAATAAAAATATACTTCTTCTATCCTAAAATTAAGTGTTCTATTTAATTAATTTATTTTAAAAAATTAAATAAGATACTTATTTTAAGACGAAAGGAGTTCTACACATGTACTCTAAACTCTTTCTATATTATGGGAGGCTCGCAGCTCTGGCTACATGCTTTTTCTATATTTTGGGAGGCGCACGTTTGCACCCAAAGTGACAATTATTAACTCCTAATTAAAGCACGTAGTCCTATGGCCCCTACTTTTTTTATTTTTATACCTAACAAAACATGCGGTTTAATTCAGTCTGAGTAGTTGTTTTTTTTTTTGGTTGGCAATCTAATTCTAAATATAGTTAGTGCTAGAACTTAGAGGATGCACACTTTGTTTGTTGGGAACCATTAGGAATAATTAAAGCCTACTGATTGGTGCATAATTAATATGACTGGGTTTGCAAATGGAGACCGTTCAATGGTTGGAGACTTGGAGTCCGGCTACCCAGATTAGAGGACAGATAACCATGGAGGGCCGTGTGTATCGGTTCGAAAGGCACGTGTATCAAAAATATTGATACGGTACACAGGAGGTGAGACACGTTTTTTTTTTTACAGGAGGTGAGACACTGTCTACATAAAATAAAATATTAATATTATCTATCAAATATATTATAGTTTTATGTCTTAAATTAATAATTTTATTTAGTAAAAAGTTTTATTTTATATTAATAGTTTTACTTTGTTAAATTTAAGTTAGTGAGTATTTAAATAAGAGCATCATAAGTTTATTTTTCATTTCTCTTAAGTATGAGTTTCATCATTTGATAATTTTTTTAAATATAACTATTAATATGAGGCTAAGGGAGTATCAATGTTCATAATATAATTGATACTAAATGACATCACTATAGACATGAGTATTGTGTCAGTAAGACTCAAACAAAGACCTCACCCATTATTATGTCATGAGGGGTGCTACTTCTCTTGTAAAGGTCTTACGGCCAAATCCACCATATGCACCAAAGCCTTTTGATTTGTGGGGTGTGTCCTAGAGATCAAGGGCTATGGGGCATATTGTTACGGGGTAGCGAAGCAGATTATCTGTGATATGTACTAGGGTACACACACGCATAGAAATGTGGTATACTAGGTATGTTTGCATTGTGAGAATTGCCTATAGTGTTGCATATTATATGTGCATGCATTGCGGGGAAGGCCTACAACGTTGCACAACATGTGTGTGCAACATTACATAGAAAGCACACGACTATATACACACATAGTTGGCTATGTTGGGACACATAGCCAACTAGCATATATTTGGATACTTAAGATATCTCATCTCCTCTATATAGTGTTAGAGTGTCCTTGGGAGTGATTTTAGGACATTTGGTAAAGTTTGGTCTGACCATGCCCATGTAGCCACTTTGGTTGCCACTCCAGCAGAATAAAGAAAATCTCTTATGCTATACAGGGGGGGACATGGTGAGCTGAAATAACAAAGCTATTAGTATGATGCTTAGCTTTGCAACCAGCTATCTCTGATGGCAACGAAGGCTTGTTGCCTTACTAGCTATCATGTCAAGAGCCCCGTCCTCTGGGGGATGGGGCTCTCCTACATATCAGGAGGACATCCGGCCTTATGGCCATGTTGGATACAAAGACCCTTACATGCACTTGGCTGAGATGGATTGTCCAGATGTCTAGGTTTCCTAAGTTGGATCTGTGCATCGCAAGGAGGTGTCCCTCTCTGGCTAGCTCACTTGGGAAATGTCCTGGCACGTTTGCATGTCTGCCTTGGGACGGGTTCATTGCTTGGCTTCACGGGCTGGACTCTTGGTCGAATGGCACGAGGCCATGACCTTGATGAAGAATGACTTACTCGCTTGGCTATTTGGCCTTGCGAGTGCCGCATGGGATGCATTCCCCAGGCGCACCCATGACAAGTGGTATCAAAGCCAAGGTTCTATCTTGTTGGGCGACCAAGACAAACGTTTGGATGAAGAGATAGAAAGAGCTGAATGCAATGTTCTTCAACCTCGGCAGTGCAGGGCGGATGGACTACCATGCTAATGGAAAGCGGATGGAAATGTGGGCTGAAACGGATGTGTATGGATGATAGCTGATTGGGTTCCTTCTTACTTGCCATCAAAGGGGCAATGTTTACAAGGACCTCATGTAGCAATGATCTTGTTTCCTGGTCATTGGTGCAATAAGGTTACCAAAGCTATGCCGAGTTGGGTTTGGACTTGAAAATGATGTGAATGGTGGCAAGCTCTTGCTAACGGTGCAGAGGGACCAAAAATTTTTGCAGGGAAGAAATAACAAAATTCTAGTGTATAATTGTCAAATTAGGTAGTGTTTTAGCCTATCTGTGTAACAGCTGTGACCGTTGGTAGCTTGGTCAACATGTCGGGGGTTTGCCAACAATAACATTCAATTTCACCAAGGCAACCCATCAATGCATTAGTGGGTCATTGATAATATCCTAGGTCCAAGTTTAAATGGTCATAACTTCCTTATTTGAACTTCAATTTATATATTCTTTGGGGCATTTTGAAGATAAAATCAATAAAATTTTATATCATATGTACATCTACAAAAAAAAGTTATGCTATTAAAATCTATGAGCCAATTTGGTGTGTGTTTGTGGGCTACTAACTTATTCAATTGAACTCTGATTTACACATTATTGATGCAAAACTTAACATAGGAATTTCGAACATCTTTCTGTGTACTTTCTATCCCCAAAGTTTTAGACTAAAACTCTAACTATAAAGTAAGTTATTTCATTAAGAAGGCCCAAGGCAAATTCATTATTTTCTATGTGGACTTAAAAAATTATCTGATGTTACATTACCATAACTTCTTTATTCAAGCTTTGATTTACATATTATTAGTGGTTCTTTGAAACATTTTCTGTCTACTTTTTAAGACTATAATTTCAAACTCACACTCCATCTACAAAGTAAATTATTCTACTAAGAATATTTATATTTTAGTTGAGGGAATTCCCTGAGTGTTTCAACCACTTTTTGGTTGTGCTAGTTACAACCACTTATCTGGCCAAATCTATAGGTAGGCCATCATTGGAGATGTGCTAAACTACTACAAAGGTGCATCAAATCTTCATCAAACCATCACTGGACCATTATCCTCTTTTCACCATCAGAGTTTAGTGGAGGTTTGATGGAGGTACACCTGAGCTCCCTCATTATATTACTAGCCTTCACAAGGTTATTGCTAGAGTTCGACAAGGACAACAAAATGTAAAACAATACTACATTACGAAATTGTGAAATTCTATAAAATAGTGAGATTTTACTATTTATGAAAAACACAAAATTTAACCCTTTGGAGATGTTGAATCTAGAAAGAAATGCAAGATTAATCAAAATATGAGGAACAACAACATTGATAGTGGCAAAAACAATGCGGAAAAAGAGATTTTTGAACCCTATAGGCACATTTAATATTTACTAGAAATAGTTAAATTTTACTATTACATTGCCAAAACTAGACCAAGACCACCATGGCTGGGAGGAAACTAAGGAAAAGGGTGAGGAAAAACCTTTATGGCCATCATATCAACTATCCTTTGCCATGACAGGCCAGGGCAATCACGAATGCATCCAGGCCAGATCTAGTAGTAATGGTTACGATGGGGGAGGGAAGGAGAGGGAGGGTATTGTGGGAACTACAATGGGGTGTGGAGGGGAGAGAAAGGGGGGGAAGGAAAGAGGGAGGTTGTTGTGCAAGGGACAGGAAAGTGGGGATGAGAGGGGGGAAGGAAAGCAAGGAGGAGAAGAGGGGGGAAGCATCAATGGTGGCCACAACAACCAAGATAGAATGTAGCACCTTGGCATAAGAATCGGCATAGACCGGGGGTTCGAAACACTAAATTGGGGTTATAAATTTTCATAAAAACCAGGAGCGGCAGAGTATGAGTGAGAGAGTCGTGACGCTACTCTACGCACTATTGAAATTAAGCGCTTCATTGTGCGTAGGTAAAAATAAACTTAATTTTATTCTTATTTTGGATCGGGCCAACATTGTCCTGCTATTGGTTACCTACATACATATTGGATAACATCTACGAAGTTATTCCAATACGATCAGATTTAAATATATATTTGCTTAACGACTAATACATGCATCAGGTAGTACAAAATTATATACATTAAAATACTTATATTCTTATATCCGAATAAATCATTTGGAATGATACAAAAATTATTAGAGTTAAACGAAAGCGAACAAAATAGCGGAGTCACATATCTCACTATATCACATAGCAAAGCAAAACACATCATAGCAAATTAGATCATATAAGATCACATCAGGTTATATCATATCTTATTTGACTATATCATGTCATATCAGAGCATATCATGTCAGAGCATATCAAATCAAAATAAAGCACGTTAGTGCTTATCAGATCATATTAGATCAAACCATATCAAAATACATCGGATTAAAGCATAACATATATCTTAATTAGCACATGCATTCAAATAATCATATATTAAATAAAAAGAACAAAATACTTACTCCCCTGTAGTTCCAAAAGTAGTGGCGTTCAAAGTTGCTCATTCCTTCAGTGCATCCTCCCTTTCAGGTTCGGAGATAGCGAACAAAGCCTTCTCTTTCTCCGAAACGTTTTCTCTCATTGTGCCTGAAGGTGACAAACTAAACCTCCCCTTACCCAGAGACACTTCTCTCTCTACACACTCAAAGGTGATTGACAGAACCTCTCCTTACCCAGAGACGTATCTCTCTTTGTACGCTCAAAAGTGGCAGACAAAACTTCCCCTTACCTTGAGACATTTCTCTTTTTCTGCATCCATAAGCGACATACAAACACTCCCGTTACTTGGGGATATTTCTCTCATTGTGGCCCATTGGTGGAGGACAGTGTTGACATAAAAAAAATCAAAAAAAAAATCAAATCAAAACTCAAATGCAAATATCTCGGAGCTTGACTAGCTCCAGATAACTCTAAATTTTCAAAATGGACAAAGTCTCAAATTCGGATAAAGTCCAAACAAAGAAAAAAAATAATCCAAAGGCCAAGATTTCGGAGCTTGACTAGCTCTGAGTGAGACCAAATTTTTAATAGACAAAGTCTCTGAAGTGGACAAAGTCTAAAGAAAAAAAAGTAAGGAAGCAAAATCTAATCCTACACACGTAGGAATAGACTAAAGCTTTTAACAAAAAAAAAAGTGAAGATGCAAGATCTGAATCCTACACACGTAAGAATGGACTAAGACTTCCAACAAAAATTTTATTGTGAGAGAACATTATGGGGGCCTCTTTATATTCAAAGTTAAACGGCTAAGGGAGGCTTTGTAAGCCTCACATGGCCACGTAATAAAAATTTCCAAAGGACTATGTGGGACCTCATAAGTCTCACAACAAAATAGTCATAAAACATAAATAAATGAAAAAAAGACTAGGTAAGACTCATGGGTCCTACGCTATTATTTTGTTAAAAAAAAAAGACTTGTTTAGTCATGAAAGACCAAAATAACTGAAAATAAAAAAAAAGGGTTAAATTCCAAAAGAACCCAAAGTTCAAAGAAAAAAAAAGGGGGGGGGGGGGGGGTTGTGTGGAAAATTTCATGGGCCCCACATAAGGAATGGGAAGATTAAATCAAAGCCTTGATGCTCGTAATCCCCTACTATAAAAAAAATGATGAAATAAAAAAAATATAATAAATAATAAATAATAAATAATAATAAAAAAAGGAGAAGGAAGTGGAGATGACCAAGTCAAAGGTATAATGTCCTGTCTTCTCTCACACTTCCCACTTCCTCCACTAATCAAGTGGTTCTCACCAACACTCCCACTAACCCATTTTCCCATCTCCCACTAATCCACTCTCCACTTCTCATAAACTACCTTTCTAACTCACCACACTACTTTGCTTAACTGTGCAACTCTCATCCTATAAATACCCCTTCATTTCCATAAGAAGGGGCTTTTGGCTTTCAAGTCTACGGAACCTCCAAAGAGAAATCCAGAAGTCCATCACACACCAAATTCCTAAAAAGCCTTGACCTTCAAAAAGTCGAAGAAGATCGAGGAATCAGAAGACAAGCAGAAGCAACTAAGAAGGAAGAAGAATTTGTGCAAGGGGAGCTCTCATCTTCAAGAAGAATTTTCCTTGTTTTCTTCTTTTCTTTTCTTTTTCTTTTTTTTAACTTGAAAGTTATAGCCACTTCTCCTGGCAATTCTCTTTTCTTATTTTAATAAAATTCTTGTTTCTTTCATTTTTGCCAACTAATCGAAGGGTTTTGAAAATTGATTAATCACTACTACTCACTTCAAAGTGTAAAGAGTAGTCTTGATTAATCAAGAGAAGGTCGCCCCACATAAAAAAAAAGTTCTTCTCTACCCCTTGCAAGGAAGGATCATCTGATCCATTCCCTTGTCTTGTGCATAGAGAACTACCGAAATCCACCAACAGACAGAGCCTCCCCTTACTTCGGTCCACTTTTCTCATTGTAGCTCGACAGCGAAGGATGAAGCCCCCTCTCACTTCAGGCCACTTCTCTCTCTTGTTCGGCCCAAGGGCATCAGACAAAGCCTCTTCATGCCTAGCGCAATTTTCCCTCTCTAGAGTCACCAACTCAAGGAATAGACTCTTCCATTTGCATAAAATACTATTGAATTAGCTAAGAACGCCTTTTGAATGGGCAAATCGAACTCAAAATGGGCCAAAAAGCTTCTCCAAAAAATCACATGGGTTTCTTATTTATAGTAGGAAAACCCACGAGCGAATGGAGTGATGTGCGCACGGAGGCACGACACGCATGGAGCACCTATGTTGCGACAGACGCGTGTGTGACGTGCACACCTGCACGTTGTGCTTGGCCTCCGCCCATCACGTGGGACTATGTGGATCCGCTAGTCGTCTTGCATATGGCTAGCGTTCATAGGAGCAACTCACACAGCACAGCTCGCTAGCCACTGGCATCATCAATGATGCAAGCAATTTTGTATTTTCCCCTATTTTAAATTATTATTTTAATCAAATATTATCCCAACTTCAATTAACGCGATATCTTCTTACTTGAAGTCGGAATGGTACGTTCTTGGTACCAATAGACTCGTATCGACGAGCCTTTCAAAACTAGACCACCTATGGGTGAGTTATCCCACACTTTTCAAATGGGTCCCACCCATATGGCATACTTCACATGATCGTAACTTTCTCTCCGAACCTCCATTTTACATGTTATTTAATTTGTTACACTCGTTACTTCGAGCTCTACCAATATACAGGGATTTCATCCATCAAAATACCGTAAATTTTATCAAAAAATTATATAATTACCCCTAACCCCTTGGGTTAGCGGTAATAAAAAAACGGAGCATTACAAGATATGACTACGATAATTGCGTTGAGGTTAGGCTAGGGTGGAGAAAGGTAAGGGGAGAGCATAGTGGCAGCATCTGACAATTGCGGCATCCGAGTAATGGCAACAACATCCGAACTACGGTGAGGATCTAAGCAATGGTAACAGCATTTGAATGGGAGTGGTGGCAGCTAGTCTAGTGGCCAAGTAAGAGTGATAGAAAGAAGAGGGATAAGGAGATGAGGGCTAAGGGGAGGACAGTTCTATCATTTTGAAAAAGTTGTGGCAAAGTTGTAATTACCTAAAAATTTATAGAAACTGCTCATTAATGTTGTAACCCTTTGTCCCCATGTGATATTATCAGCGTAATTAGAAGAGTTAATGTTAAACGGAGTATTATGGAAGGCACGCTTTTGCACCCAAAGTGGCAATTATGGACTCCTAATTAAAGCACGTAGTCATAGTCCCTACTTCTCTTTTTTATTTTCGTACCTAACAAAATATGCGGTTTGATCCAACCTGAGCAGTTGGTATTGTTTTTTGGCAATATTCAACTCTATTAGTGCTTAATCCAGCGGATGCGCACTTTCTTTGTTGCGAAACAGCAGCATAGAAGCTTCATTGACTCATGCGAAATTAGTTAAAGGCCTTACAAAAGATTGACTAGTACTCTAAGATGCTCTATTATTACCAATAGGAATAATTAAAACTTAATAATTGGAATATAATATAAGGTTTATAAATGGAGACAGACCTACGGTTAAGAGTATTGCTCCAGCTCTTGTAGTGTGAACGCACAATGGCGGAGTTAGGATTTTTAAATAAAGTGGTTAAATAATTAATTATAAATAATTTTTTTTCTAGAAGTGACTTTAACCTTGATACCATACTAGAACTTATTCTATTTCGATAGTAAGTAGCAGATTAACACAAATTTTTAAGTGGATTAATTTTGTCATTTTGGCAATGAAAATATACTCCTTCTATCCTAAAAATAAGTGTCTTATTTGGTTAGTTCATTTTAGAAAATTAAACAGGACACATATATTAAGAGGGAGGGAGTATGTGTTACAGTTGCACATGTAATGAGCTCTATCTATAGTACAAAGACAAAAAATTGCAAATTTGTAAACAAGAAGTGAAATTCTAATAATTTAGCTAAGATGCCCAAAATCAAAATCCACACAATTGAAGTTGTTTATCATTAAAGGGCAGCAAAATAATCTTAATTACGGGTGGACAACGACCAGACTGAATGTAGTGGTAGAGGCCCCATATGCCAAATTCTAGGTTTCAAGGAGGGTAAATCGAAGGTGAGAGTGAAGCCTATGTTCGCCATGAACACGCAAGTTGGAGGAGGTCCTAAGCCCTGATTTATAGTTGATTAGGGTTTTGATTCAAGGAGGGAGATAAGCTGAGAACCTAAGTGGGAAGGAGGCTTACAAAACAGGGTCATGAACTTCATGGTCCTGATTTGTTTGATCTTAACCAGTTTCAAAATGGTTTGGGCTGAACCGGGTAAATTAGGCTAGTTGGCTTTATTTAGTTTCAAAATGGCTTAGAATAAACCAACTTTAAATCTTGGTTCTTTAGTTGGGTTGGAGATGTTTAACTAAGGAAGAGAGAGAGGCTGTGATTTTAGTGTGGTCTGGAAGTTTTCTAGGCAATTAATAAATGCGTTTAAGGTTTTCTCCTGTCCCAACTCAAAGGTCTTCGAATCAAACCAAAATCTAGGGTGGTTGTTAGGCGAATCCGCGAGTGCATGTTGCATTTTAATTTTTATTTGCTTACAAAGATGTAATATTTTTAATTTCTATATAGAAAAAGCTCTGGCTAGACAAACTCTTTCTATATTTTTAGGAAGCACACTTTTGCACCCAAAGTGACAGTTATTGACTCCTAATTAAAGTACCTAGTCCTATAGTCCCTACTCTTTTTGTTTTTTACCTAACAAAACATGCGGCTTAATTCAGTCTGAGTAGTTGTTTTTTTTTTGTTGGCAATCTAACTCTATATAGTTAGTGCTTGATCTAGAGGATGCGCACTTTCTTTGTTGGGAACCATTAGGAATAATTAAAGCCTACTGATTGGAGCATAGTTAATATGAGTGGGTTTACAAATGGAGAAATGGAGATGGTTCAATGGTTGGAGTCCGGATACTCAGATTGGAGGACAGATAACCATGGAAGGCCGTGTGTATCGGTTCGAAAGGCATGTGTATCGGAAATATTGATACGGCACACAGGAGGTGAGACACGTTTCTTTTTATAGGAGGTGAGACACTGTCTACATAAAATATTGATATTATCTATTGAATATATATTATTTTTTTAGGTCTTAAATTAATAACTTTATTTAGTAAAAAAATTTATTTGATATTAATAATTTTATTTTGTTAAATTTAAGTAGGTAGGTATGTAATAAAAAATATTGTAAGCTTATTTTTTTTCTTTTAAATATAAATTTCACAATTTAATTAAAATTATTATTTTTTAAATATAACTATTAATTTAGGGCAGAGAGTGTATCAATATTCACAATATAATCGATACTAAATGACATCATTGTAGATATGAGTATTGTGTCAAGAAGACTCAAACACAAAACCCACCCATTATTATGTCATGAGCGGTGCTACTTTGCTTGTAAAAATCTTACGGTCAAACCCATCGTATGCATCAATGGCCTTAATTTGTGGGGTGTATCCCATAAATTATGGGCTATGGGGCACACACCATATAGTGGGTTAGGTGGTGGGATTTAGCATCTATATGAACCAATAACACTATGCCATTTAGTTATTACAATAAAAAAAAAGTCAATATGAGCTCGGGCTCATGTACACCACTATGAGCCATAGCATAAGAGCCTATTGGGGTTTTAGGGGTCTTACCAAACCTGATCCTCGACTAACAACTATTTTAGTCTATATAAAGACAACCGCTAGCACAAGCCACATTTATGTGCACAAGCCACACAATGATGCACAAGTAATAAGAAAATGGAAGTAGAAGCGAAAATGAGATTTATTCTGTGGTTCGGCAATGCATACCTCTATGTTTCACAAAAGAAAAATAGAAAAACCTCTATGTTTAATCACATCTGGCTTTTGTCTCACTTTTTTCTGAGCTGCATGGCATGGGAACAAAATTTGACTTATAGAGGAGGAACTCTAAAACGTGTAACACATTTTGAGTGAACTCTAAGTTATGATAATTTTCACCTTGTCTTGAATTTTGAAAGTCACCTAGAAGAAGAACTTGTACTTGCCTCCACCTGAATACACATACATCTGTGTGCTCTACCTAGAACACAACTTCCTCCACCAATGCCACTAAGTCTTATCTTGAAAATGTTGTTGTTACTACCAGTCCTCAGGTTAGAAGACCCACTGAAGTCGAACAAAACCTCAGCTTCTCACCGGGTACAACCTTAGTGAACATATTTGCAGCTTCTTCTTTGTACAATTTTTTTCAAATTTGATGATGCCCTTCTTCATTATTGATCTAATAGAGTGGTACCTAATGTTAATGTGCTTAATTTAGGCATGAAATGCCGCATTCTTCACTAAGTGTATAGCACTGTAACTGTCACTATACAATGGACTCCAATCTTTCTCCTTGCCCAACTCCTTCAAGAAATTCTGAAGTCATACCAATTCCTTGCTATCCTCTATAAATACAACATGCTTGGCCTCTGTAGTTGATAACCTAACAATCTTCTACAACCTTGACATCTATGAGACAATTGTACTACCCAATGTGAAAATATAGCTAGCAGTACTCCCTCTCCCATCTAGATCACCTGCCATATCTAAGTTCACATAACCTTGTAACTTCACCTTAGTTCCATCATAGACTAAGGACAAATCCTTAGTACCTTGCAAGTACCTAAGAATCCACTTCACAACTATTCAATGTTCATGGCATGAATCTAGCCACAACTCCCACTAAATGAGAAATATTTGGTTTAGTACTCACCATGACATACATATAACTCCCCACTACCGATCATATGGTACCTTGGCTATATCTAGCCACTCCTCAGACTTGGGACACTCTCTCTTACTAGGCCTAAAATGAGCCAGAGGTATGCTGACTAGCTTAGTTGTGTACATGTTGTGTAAGTTTGAGGTATGCCGAACCCGGTCCAGGGGCCAGTCAAGCGCGCGGGGGCGACGAAGTGAAAATTGAGAAATGATCTAGCGGAAGACTTAACCCTAACCACGGGCGATTAACAGCAACACAGAGTGCGTACAATCCTTTGAGCAAGAGTAAATAAAAGGGAAGAAAAAGGTGTTGCTTATCACAAAGCAAACAACAATCTCAAACCCACAAACTGAGTTAAGTAAAGCCCACACCGGCTCAAAATAAGTCATAAGCATCACAACTGCAAAATACGACATAAATCCAAAACAAGAACCCTACACAAAGGTTCGAACATAAAGCATGAAATAAACGATGATAAGTCACGCAACGATCTCCATCATCACACCCAAGCTACCTCTGACCTTTCCTCAAAGAGGCAATCCTATCCGTCTGCGTGTCGCACCACGCAGCCCCAAATCAAAACACAAAAGAGGGGTGAGTTTTAACACTCAGCAATGGTTTTAATATCACTGTCAATGTAGAAAATAAGATAGCTTAGAAATGAGATCGTTCAGATCAAAGATTTACATGGTGCAACACTTTCTGATCACACATTCATATCACCTAACACTGCATCATAATGCATAATTCAACCTGCATAGATGTATCTCTAGCATACGTATTCCCACATGCATTCACATCATAACCAATCCCGCATGGATGTATCTTTAACATACATATTCCCACATGCATAACATCATCACAACCTGCATAGATGTATCTCTAACATACATATTCCCACATGCATAATATCATCACAACCTACATGGATGTATCTCTAACATACATATCCCACATGCATAATATCATCACAATCTGCATGGATGTATCTCTAACATACATATTTCCACATGCATTTTATCATCAAAATCAACATGCATGGATGTATCTCTAACATACATATTCCACGTGCATAACATCATCACAATCTGCATGGATGTATCTCTAACATACATATTCCACATGCATAACATCAAAATTAACATGCATGGATGTATCTCTAACATACATATTCCCACATGCATAATGTCATCACAATCAACCTCCATCAAGGAGTAATCGCACATTAACGTCACACAGACGAGAGCATAGACAAGGCCACGAAGGCGTGTCATGGTCCAAAATTCTACACAAGAATTCAAGAAAGATCGGGGTTGTCAATCCCTAATACTGCTCGCCATAGACGATCCTGGCCAAGGATGTCCCATTCTCACACAGAGAATCTAGAGCAGGGGTGTTCGCCCAGGGACATCTCCTGCGGAGGGAAGAGCCCGAGTTCTCACACAGAGAACCCTAGAACACATGGTAGCGGGGTGCACACGGCATACCACACTGGATTTTCAGGGTCCAGATGACACACATAATAACATTCTCACATATCCGCAAGACAAGTACACAACTCGTCCCCACATCATTCCATTAAACAAGACTCAACCCGGGGAGTGCACTCGTTCCACACAGGAACTTCAAATCGTTCCACACAGGAACTTCAAATCGTTCCACACAGGAACTTCAAATCGTTCCAAACAGGAACTTCAAATCGTCCCACACAGGAACTTCAAATCAAAATATGTCCTTTCGGACCAATCAACTTGCGATTAATCCACGACCGATCAATCCGGCACACAATTCCATCACATTGCATCCAATCGGTCAAATTCGATTAATCACGATGAAGCCTCACTTGGAAATCCATTTTCATGATGCATGCAGCATGGTACATGCGTGGGCAAAGCATACATGAATCCTAATCATGATAAGTGCTCTCACCAGCCCCTAATGCATCATTCATAATCACAATATTAAGCTTCAACATCATCATTTAACCCCCACATGTGCGTGTGTGTAACTAGTAGAAGCCTTTCACATAATGCATATCAACATGCTTGAAAATCAACTCACTACCACACTACACATGTGAATTTCTATCTAAACATGAATTCCAGCGGAAATCATAGTAGAAGAATCATTGAAATCATAGCTAAATTCAAAACTCAACCACAAAGGCTAAACACCTATAACATCACTCATTTCATCATTGAGTCATGGCATTCACCAACATTCACACACCATTAATCACAATTTATCATGACAAATCAGTCCAACAATGATTGTAGTCCTATTGAAAGTATATGCTTAACCAAAGGGAAACAACCATTCATAATTTCAAGATAACGATTCCAACATCATGCCACAAAGCATGTCATTCCACCATCTCTAAGCATATGTCTCAACTTTATAACTCAATAGCATGTATTTCCAGTAGCCTAACATAGCTTAAAACACTCCGCATTTATATAAAATTGGCAAGCTAAAGTGGAATCATCAAAATAGACATCATATGCACAACACACAATTTCCTGTGTAGCCGATCGATCGTCCTTCAGGCCGTTAGATCGGTTACATGCAAAAATTTGAAATTTACAGTTCAGCCGATCGATCGCCCTGCTAGGCCGATTAATCGCCAACACGGCAGAACAGTCATCTTCTTCCTTTTGCAAAATCAAACCGAAACACCATAGATAACACTTCAAATCCACATCTAACACCCTAATCATCATCAAAAGTCCTCCTTGACTTCCAGAATATCAAACCAAACCATAATAATGCAAAACCCTAAGAAATCGGGATTAAATAATTCCATTTTCTAATTTTACCATTAACACACTAAATTAAGCAAACCATTTCGAAATAAGCCAAAAATGAAGAGTTTTACCATGGATAAACAGAGATTTCGAAGACCCATTACCTCAGCACTTGATTAAGCTCGGATTGAAGAGTCACCCTTCTTGAAATCCTTGAAAACACCATGAGTTTGAATTAAACTCTAATAGAAATCGATTTACCCAAGAAATCCCTAATTAAACCTTAGATCTAGGGCTTGTTGGTAGTAAAAATCGAATTTTGAATGTTAGGGTTTGTAGTAAAACACAAATCAGTAGCTTTTGATGGTCAAAAATGGATTGAATCAAGGGGAAAATGGTAGATTTGGAAGAAATTAAGAGAAAAGCCATGGATTAGTGCTTAATTAGAGCAAGCTTACCTTAATCGGCTTCTAATTCGGGCCTAAGTGGGGATTAGGCCAGCCCTCCTTCCTTAGCCTATTCCCAAAAATGGAAATGGCTCTAGTTTGCCCTTTTATAGTAAGGGTTGGGGTAGGCATAGGTAAGTTTTGGGGTGTAAATATGAAAAGTAGGCTAAAAGTGGGTATTTTGCAAATTTAAGCACAATTTAAGCCTAATAAAATTCTGAAAATTTTTGTGGGACCTTAAGTATATGTCTAGGTTCATTTGACACAAAAATAAAATTTTCGACGGTGGGGCCCACAGGGGTCCCGCCAAAACCCTAATTTTTGGGAAAATAGTGAAAATTCCAAAAAATCTCAAAAATTCACATTTGGTTTAAATTCACTCAAAACCACTAATATTGAAGTTAATTTTGGTTAAAACTATCACAAACACTATTTATTTACAAAATCACCGAATAAGATCAGAAAACGCGTAAATCTCACGATAACCCATAATTAAAGAAAACCAAAACCCGGTTTAAGGATGAGGGTCCTTACAGATATCCTTCTAGAAGAGTATAGTGAATCATTAGACTACTAGTTGATTATCTAAGAGGATAAAGACTACGAGTTTTTGCCTCTCTGTGCAAAAGGCTTTTTATTAAGCAAAAACAAGTAAATATTCTCTCAATGTGCACTCTCACAATGTATCAATTATTCAACCACCAACATTCAATGTACACATGAACGCAATAATTTAACATAGAAAACCCTAACACAGGTAAAAAATTACGGCAGTTCCAAAGTAACCAAATCAATGGACTAGAAATCAAGACATTACATTAACAAAAACAAAACACCTTGTTTAACCTATAACACAAGCTCCTCTTATTTAGATCGTTGTTGCTGGCTTTCAAGCCTTCTCCCCCAAGCATTTAAAACTTCTTCATCCTCCTTGCCTTATCTCTGTCTTTTTCTATGTTTCAATAATCACCTCTTGTTATATTGACTTTGGCCTTGTAAAATCCTCAATCTTTCATTGAAAATTTACTACAACTCCTTTGAAGTCTCTATGTATAATCTCCTTTAGTTGTGGATTGTCCTCTTCAATTCACCATTGATCTTCAATTCAAAACTTCATGTGAATTTTTCTCTAAAAATAATATGTAAAATGTATAAACCTTTTTTTACTAATCTCTTCTAAGTTTTTGTAACATTGATTTTTTTTTGTAATTTTTTGCTATTATTCTACTTGTATTTTCAACAAAGAAATATGATTCTTCAACGTAGCCGTTTTCGTAATTGACCTCGATATTCGTAATTGTAGAGTCGAGAATGGTGTTTAGTCGCAGGTCATGGACCTTGACGCACCACATAAACTTTCAGCGTGAAAACGAGAGAAAAAAGAAAGTGGTGTAAAGAAAAAGAGAAAGGAATGGGAGAAAAAAATAGAAATTGGTTCGGGCGTGCTCAGCGCGCCCAACCCTCTGGCTAAATAGTGGAAGGGAAGCACCCTTCCCTCTGTGAGGCCGGAGGTGCTGCCACGGTCAGCCATAGGCTGCTGCCCAGCTGGCCTTGGCTTGGTGATGCCGCCGCCGTCGTTGCCCTAGCGTGGCTGCCAGCCATCCACCCCTTCTCCCCCCTTGTTTCCGTTACGACCCGATGAGCTCTCTTCCAGTTTTTGCCCCGATCCACCGCCACCACTAGCTGCATAGCCTCCAGCCCACCACCTCGGTTTTGCCCCAGATAGGGTGACCTTAGAACACCGCTATCTCTACCACCCCGCCCCTCCTTTGTTGGCATGAGGTAAAAATTGGTCCACGCTTTTTTTATTTTTCCCGTTTTTGTGCGTTGCCACCTACAGTTCTACCACTGGTACACAGCCACCACTGGTTACCCTTTGACCCTCCCCCAACCCAGAGATAGCAAGGCTGCCACCCCAGGCTGAATTGCCATCTCTCCCCCGGTGGTTCCACTGCCCTATTTCGATTGGGACCGAAAATTCCCCCATTTCCTTTGATTTTTCTACTATCTATTTCCACTGTTGTCCGCAAACCACCGATCGGCCTCCAGGCTATCGCCTCGAGCTGGTGACAATGAGGTGTCAAGGACTGGCCTCTTTTGCCTCGATCGGTTCCGATTTGTTCAATTGGCTAACCCGCATTAGAGCAAAGTTTGCCCTTTTTCTCTATCGACCACCATTCTCCATAGCCGAACGTCGGTCAACATTGGGTAGACGTGTCACACATTGGCACCCACCCGACCCGAGCCAAACCCGGTCTAGAGGATGGTCAAAGCGCACAAGGGTGACAAGGTTGGTTCGTTTAATATAGTGGAAGACTTTTCCCCTTAATCGGGTGAATTTCACATACGGAGTGCATACTTTTAAACCTTTGTACGAGAGAAATAAGGAGAGTGAAAGAGGACTTTAACTCTGAATTAGTCCATAAGTTATATACTCACATACTTAGAATCTTAAGCCGACACACATGGCTCTAATAAGAAAGTATGAAACAGATCTAAAAACGTAAGATATACATGAGTCTAAAACAAGAACCACCATACATTATATTCTATGATCATAACAGCCTAAATCAGAAAATATAACAATGTCCATAGGCATCCACGTCTAATCCCATGCTCACCCCAATCAGTCCTCATACAGAGGAACCTGGTTAACTACATGTCATGCCATGCAGCCCCAAAACAAAACACATAAAGACGGGTGAGTAAAACTCAGTAAGGTTTTATATGTCGAGAGAGTAAACTCAAAATCATCACATATATTTCCCCTAAAATTCATCACATAAATCGCATGTATTCATCATGATATATTAACATAACCTGTGCATGACTACTCATCACATACATATACTTATAGGATCATCAACATATCTCCTGCATACTATTTCACATGGCATATCATGATATCACCTCATTCATGATTCATACTCCTCGCATACATTCACCCTGAATAATAGTGTCTCAACACACTAATCCATAATCATGCATATCAAAAACATATCCACATGAGTCACATAAACTCAATTATCCCTACACAACTTGTGCAATCATAGGTATAATATTATCTCATAAACATGCATCATCAACAATGGTGAATGTCTCTATCATGGAGAGAAATACAATCATGCCACATAGGCTGGACATAGTCCAATTTCCAAGAAGGAACCACAAGGTGTTTGGGGTAGTCAACCCCTTCTGTATGCTCGCCCTTGACAGCCCTAGCCAAGAACGTCTGAATCCCACACAAGGAACCTAAAGCAGTGTGTTCACCCTTGACATCTCTGTAGTGGAAGAGTCCACATTTCAACACATGGTAGCCGGTGCACAAAGGTGTACCACTCTAGATTCTTAGGGTCCAGATGACTATCTCAAAAAAACTCAACTACATGTGAGTTAACTCAACTCGTCTCCATTCAACTCAACTCAACATCAACTCATATTAACTCAACCCAAGGAGGATCCATGTTCCACACAAGAACTCAAATCGAAATCATGTCCTTTCAAACCAACTAATTTTTGATAAGCCAACGATCGATTAATCTAGCACGCAATCTCACACCATTACAACCAATCAATCAATCACGACTAATCTCGACAAAGTTTCATTCAAAAATCCATTTCATAATGCATACAACATGGTACACATGTGGGTAATACATACATGAATCTTAATTTATCAAACGTGCTCCCATCAACTCCTCATGCATCAGTTATAATCATAACATAAATCGTTACCATAATCATCCCCCGCATGTGTGTACATGGAAGAAACATTCAATTCTAAGCATACAGACATGCCTTATAAATAACTCACATGCTCTTTAACAATTAATAATGGTTCCTTACAGAAATCATGAGTGAAAACCATCAGAAAACATAAAATCCATTCAAGTGCAACCTCATGCTAGACCTATGTAAGCATATTCATGCCACACTTGAAGCTAGACATGGAACCATCATTCACCCATAATTTAGGTCGTTTGGGTACTAAATTAATTCAGTACTAAATTAATTAAGTAGCAAATCAATTCAAAAAATTCACCGTTGAATCTAAATTACGTTTGGTAAGAGAATTTGTTATAAATTTATATGTCGCATGAAACTCAATTTTAAAACATTAAACTAATACAACTCTCTCTCTCTCTCTCACTCAAATATGCATGTTCTTCGTACCATTACGCTTCTAAATTTGAGCTCTATCAAACAAGATCCCACAAGGGTAGGTAATTTTAAACTTTCAAAGTGGGCCCTACCAATATGGCACGTTTCTCGATGCTCAAATTGATATGAAAGATAACTGTTGAAAAATAATAGAATCTGTAATTTTTAAAACGGGGACTAGGAGACTGAATCGACATGAGATGATTCAGTGATTCAGGCTTGAAACGGCCTGAATCAACTTCAGTACTGAATTTTTAATTCTGAGCAGCTTATACATACAAACATGATTCTAAAAATTCAGCACTAAATTGAGACTGAATCTTTGGACGATTCAGTACCTAAACAGCCCCTTAATCATGATATGTGAAAGCATATAATTCCATTCTCATGCTTTAACTTTTCTGGAATCATACTAAAATATGAGGAATCATTCAATTATGGATTTAAGACAAGAGTTTATAACATGCTTAACCAATTAACATGAAATCCACTTAACACTTAAGCATTCATCATAGCCTCTAACATCTAATTCATACCCTTCCAGTAACTTATCCTAGCATGTATTACTCATCATAATCATAACAAATGATATTTAGGAGTAAAAACGGAAAATAAAAATAAAAATACACTAAAGTAATCAAACTGTAGTGTTGGCATTTGAACGCCCTACAATGCAGTTCGAATGCCTGGCCGTTCGATGGGCTGCCTGGCTGTTCGATCGCCATAATAGACATTTATGGTTCTTCCCCACTTTGAATCCAAAACCGAAACTTCACATAAACACCATAAACCTTCAAATCTCACTCCCAAACATCATAATAATGAAATTCATGCTTAGAAAATAGTAAATCTAGCCATTTATAACAAAAAAACATAAAGAAATCATAAGAAATATTAAGCTTTACTAAATCCGCCATTAAAGCTCAAATTTATGGGAACCCACTTCGAACTCCATCAAAACTCAAATATGAAATCACAAAAACATTTAGAATAAAATCACTTACCTTCTAATGTGCCCGATGTAGGCACAAACGATATCAAAGAGATTAACATAGGGGAAGGGGAGAAATAAGGAAGAAAGGGGAGAAGGTCATAATAGTCTCAATTGCATAAACTAGAAACAAGGAAAGAGATCACCCCAAATAGGGGATGACAAATCCCCTAGGGAGTCATGCCAAGCCTTACTTGGCCGGCCCAGTCCCCAGGCAGACACGCCAGTTAGTGGGTCGGGCGAGTCCAGGGCCACTAACTGAACCAATAACAACTTACATAAGAATACCAAAGCAAATACTAAGCTATTACAAAAGGAAATAGTTCAGTGCAAAGAAGTAAAGTAAAGTCTAAGAATCTAGGTGATTGTGCACAACACCTTCAACAAGCTTCTTGATTTGAAATCGCTCCTCCAACACCTTCAAATCCTACCCAACATAGGGTTTTTGTTAATACATTCATAAATCTGATTTAAAACACCTAATCTCTTAAAAACTAGTTGATCTATGGTTTATTAAGTTTAAAAATAAAATTATTTTCTCAAGGGTTTGAATAGAGGTTCAAATGAGTATTTTTTTGGGTAGAAATCAAGATTAAACCTTGTCAAAAGAAGGGATTTTAAAAGTTTTGGAGAAACCCTAAGAAATTAGTGGAAGATTAGGTTAATCCTCACCTTAATCACCTTTTCATCTTGGGAAATGAGGATTAGGGCTCCTAAGCTCTTGGGAAAGTAGTTGTGCCATTTTATTTATAGAAGACTTTGGGGTAGACCTAACAAATAAGTGGGATATAAATAGAGTTTTACACCAAAAATGAAAAACTTCTTTATTTTAAACCCAAATTGATGTCTAAAAATTATAAAATATTTAATTACTATCTAAAAATATTATTAAGGTCATTTAAGACCTATAATCCTAATTTTGCACATGGGCCCACGATGGGTCTCACCCCCTAACTTTTTGGGTAAAATAGTCAAATTCTTAGAAAAAATTCAAAAAAATACCTATTGGCCTATATTAATATAAAACCATCTTAGTGAAGAAAATTTGGTCCAAAACCATTGTTAACTATTTTAATTTCTAAAATAAGCCAAAACCGATCAAAGTTAACATTAAGCCACAATAATCACTAAATCAAATAAACAGAACCAGTTAGAGTTTAGAGATCTTACATGACCTCCACTTGACTTGCCCCCTGCCCCATCTACCAGGTCTAGCCCCCTGCCCCATCTGGTCGTTCGTAGCCTGGCGATGCATGTCTGCCGCCCCAACTCGTCACATTGTCACCCCGGCTAAATCGAGTCTCTTCATTTCTCTAACCGGTTGTTTTGTCGGCATCCACTAGTGGATAGTTGTGGATGTCGGCTTGACCCAATGAAGACAAGGGGTTGCCGCTCCCAACCTCCTCTACATGTCTTCTACACAAACTAGACGCCCTTAAACCTTGGGGTACATCTCTGACTACCTATGTGGGTCTCACCCCATCCCATGGCCAACCTGTCCAGCCTGACATTGCAAAGACTTGGGCCGCATGTCCAACTAGTGTGAGCTCTGCCTCGGCTCAGTGAGCACTTTTGGCCCGATTCCACCTTGCACCCCTACTTTCCCTTACACACGACCCAGAACCTACGGGAAAGAGTCCTCAAATCCCGATAATCCTAAGGGGAAGTAAAGCAGACACAAAGAAGCCACTAGATTTAAAGAGGAAACATAGGTGATATCTAAAGTAGCAATATTTTTTCTTCTTAGACTACCTGGGATAGAACGCTACTGCAGAAGATGCTTCATATCTTTAAAAAATTAAAAGTTGTATTTGGTTCAAGCAAGTTAAGAAACGGTCAAGAGAGACAATGAGTTGATGACTGATGAATAATGGAGAGCTCCTGGCCTCTAGCCTCCACTACATAAAGATGAGAAAGGGTTGATTGAGACTTGAGAGAGAGGAGATGAACATCATTCATAGGTCACCTGTGAATCGTCATCATGCTTCTAAAGTTGAGGAAGAAATTCGATGAAGGAGAAGCTCTCCACTCAAATCCAGGAGCCGCAATCGCAAGACAACAAACACCATGACTGAGAGGGACAAATCACAAATGAAAATGTTTAGCCATTTAGGTCACATGGGGCCATGATTGTCAAGGGAGGAGGGGCAAGGGTCCCTTGCTAAACCTAGCTTCGTTGAGGGCCTACATGATGGTCGCTCGCCATTAGAGTGGAGCATTGGAAAATCATTTAGGGTTGACTTATGATAGTAAGAGTCGAGCACCTGCACCCACAGTTGTAGACATACCACTCAGGTTAGATATAGGGTAAAACTCAGCCCGACCTTAATAGGATGGGTTTGAGTTTTCAAATTCAACTCAAATAGTTATTTGGGTTGGGGCCAACCCAATTACGGTTATAAATATAAATTTTTAAAATTTGTCTTTATATTTTGATAAAACCCAACCCGACCCTAATAGGTTAGATTTAGGTTTCAAATTCAACCTAAATAACTATTCTAGTTGGATTTGGGTTTACCACTTCTTAAATGATATAGAGTTTGGTTTTGGCAAAACCCGACTTGGTGGCATTCCTAGACATGCAACCTTTTAGATGACGACTGTGGCAAGTGGCAAATGTACATAAAATAAATACTAAATACTATATAGTGAGCATATTCTAGGACTAATCAACCTCTTTGTTATGTAACCTAAGTGGTGTGGATTTACATTTTGTAATACTAGCAAGAATGTATATGCTTTAAGTATCACAATGATCATTAGTTATACACACAAACTCTATATTAACCCATATATACTCATAGTAAGCAACTATGAATCCAAATCTCATAGGCTGAATATTAAGTCATAGGTCGGTGAAGATAATAGTGTCGAAGGACTTTGTGTTATGGAGCACATTATTCATATTCAAGACCAATTTGGCGGCATGTCTCGTTTGATAAAGCTTTTCGAGGGTTTTCTAAGATACTTAAAAATATGCAAATATGAATATGTATCATATATAAAAAATATATAAAACTATTATTGAAAAGTGTGTTATATATGGGGGGGCCTACAAAAACTTTGAGAAAATATAGTTACGTGTGATCTCATTTATAATACTTCTTGAGAGCTTTCTAACCTTACCTAGAATATGCAAATTTGAGTTTGAGAGTGTAAAATATAATATTAAAAATTAAAATCAACATAACCTAAAAAAGAGGGATTAGGATTCTAATATTTTTAGTTTTTTTGGGATTAGGATGTGTCAAATCAGGGTAAAATATGGATTAATGATACAAAATATAGGTCAAATAGTTAGAATTTAAAAGTTCTATAGTATTCCAATTTGCTATATATTATCATATGATATGTTTTCCTTATTTGGGTTTTACTTGTAGATTCAAATTATAATCATCATCTTACATATATCATTTTATGTGAAGGTGCTTTTGAGGGCATATGCCTTAATCTAATAGTTTGGCCATTAAAGAGGGAACAAAAGCAATTTTGCTCCCCCCCAAACCATGTACCTAAGTAAGATAAATAAGATGGGGTTCTCAGGTCAACATCCATTGAACACAAGTCCTCGACAACTTCATTTCAGTCAAAAAGAGGCTTTTAAATTTTCTTATCTATAAATTTTAATCACTTGCAAATCAAAGGAATTTCGTTTCTTCAAGTGCCCACAATCCACCCTGGTTTTTTCTTCTCCTCAAACTTTATTATGTGGGAAGCTGAAAGGGCTCATTATGTAGGGATTTATTCATGAAAATACAAACTTAATAGGGCTAGGAATCAAGTCAGGTAGGCCTTGACCTACCCTTCAATCAGGTTGGGTTATGACATATTTCTATTTATTAAACATGTTAAAAATGCAAAAACCCTACTTGGGACGAGTATGATTTTGTATGAGGGTAACCTTATATATTTTAATTATTTTTTTGTTAACTTAGTATTTTATACCTTATCTTTTCAGGGGTCAAGCATACAACGAATTTAGATGCATTGGAATATTATAAATAGATATCAAACAATTTCCATATTATTTGATAAAGTAGAATTGGAGAGAGAGCATTATGACATTATAATCTAAGTCCAAAACTATAAGAATCCTACACAAGTTACTAATTGAATATCAAATAAAATAAAAATATAAGATAAAATAAAATTATTAAAAAATTTATTTTTAATATTGTCTACCTTAGGTCATTATTAAATAATAGGGTTGAGATTGGGTTATATAAATTAAGCAATTAAATGTCAACCTAACCCCATTAAAATATGTAGAATTTTAGTTCCATGATCTTGACCTTATTTTTAGTTGTATTAGGTCAGGTGTGGATTTGGCGGGACGGGTATGCGGGCTGGGTTGATTTTTCCTAACCCTAGGACTTGTGATGTGTTGGCAAATTATATTAATAAAATAATAATACTAAATATACTTTGGCTTGTTAGCATTTTATTGCTTTCATTGATAAATGAAGGGCATTTTTGGTATATATATTATCATTTACAATGATAAAACAATGTTGTGATGGAAAAGATCTATCTCTTAGAAATTTGACATGTGGCATGAAATTATTGGTAGGGATTACAACAAGAACCCATAGCATTCCTCTTCTACAAATGTCTTGTTTGGATGGGCTATTTCAACGTGAAATGGTCATTTAATGTCAGTTCTTTTCAAATCGACTTGAAATGTTATTTCTTAAGAAACCCTTCTAATTTCAATGAGAAGTGACCTTTCTGATTTCAATCTTGTGAAAAAATGTGTCAACCCTCATCTCACGCATTTACTTTTGCACGCTGGATGTTTTTTTGTCATTTTGGACACCAAAAATAAAATTCAACTTGAAGTATAATATTTTTCAAAATTATCAAAAAGAAAACCCTGACATAAGTTTATTTTGATTTTCTTTGAAGAAAGAAAAATCATTGAAAGCTCATTTTATTCATCCACCAAATATGCATCCAAATGCCCCCTAGATTACTCAAAATAATCATTTCCTCATAAAACAACTTCCTCAATTGCATGGAATTATGATTGTGATGAATATATTAAAACCTAACCCGTGGAACCTAATTCAATCAAGCTCGGTCAATTTTTTAGGCAAGGACATTTAGTTATAAAATCTGGTCTGGTTTGACTATGTTTCTGCTAAGTGAAACTAACCTTTTTGAGTCATGGTTGAGGCTCATTTTTAAAAGGTTTGTGATATTTTCACAACAAAAACATCCACGAAAACTCACATAAGATTTTTTATTAGACTTCATAAATAGACCCTACACAAAGTTTATATGGGCTTACTTTTCTAGACAAATCAAAACTCATGTATGAGTTTTTGATGTTTAAATATTATATTTCTTTTTTTAAAATAGGGGTATATTACTTTCCCTCTTTGTAAATTGTCCCTAAGGGGAAGCATGCAAATTTTTGGCCAAGGAAGTCCAACACCATGGGGTAGGGTCATGGGCAAAGCTAAGGTGGGACAAGCTGGGGCAATTGCCCTTATTAAGGGGTTGTTTATGTACTGAATTTTTAAAAGATTTAGTTGATTCAGCTTCAATTCAGGCTTGAATTATTATAATCTTGTTTGTATGTAGAAGCTACGTAAAATTAAAAATTTATCATTGAAGTTGATTCAAGCCGTTTCAAGCCTAAATCGGCCTGAATCACTAAATCACCTTATATCGATTCTACCTCCTAGTCCCCGTTTTGAAAATTATAGATTCTATTATTCTTCAACGGTTATCTCTTATATCGATTTAAGCCTAAAAATATGTCAATAAGTAGGTCCCACTTTGAAAGTTCAAAATTACATACCCTGTAGGATCTTGTTTGATAGAACTCAAATTTAGAAACATAATGATACTAAGAATGTATATATCCGAGTTTGAATAAGAGTTATATTCGTTTAAATTTAAAAATTGGGTTTGACATGATATCTGAATTTATTCTAGCAAATTCTATTACCAAACATAATTCACATTAGGAGATGAATTTTTGGAATTAATTCACTACCAAATTAATTCAGCACCCAAATGACCCTAAATCTTTTATATTGTTACTATAGAAATTATTGTAAATTGCCTTACTTAAAAAGTTTTCTTTTGGTATGGGTGAAGAAAGCACTCTAAGAAAAAACCAAACAGTAAAATTAGAGAGGTAAATGGGCCCTAAAATATCCCATAGGCAATTTTCCAAGGACAACTAACTATATCTTTTAATGTGTGAAACACATACCTAATGGGGTAACTCATGGGTAAGTTCCTGTGGGTTTAGCATTTTTCATATTTGCCTTCATTGATGTTCGCTAGTAGTCTGCGGAAAATTCACTATCACTTAATTATTATCGCTAAGGCTAAGGTATGTGCATAAACATTGTCTCCTAAGTAATTTTAGTAATCAAAATCTCTAGCTTTTTATGAAAAGCAGTTCGTGCACTTCTTATGATAGTAAAAAGCCAATTGCATAGTCGAATGAGAAATGAATAAGTTCATGATTATTTGACCATGTACATTGAAAAAGATGTATTTAGTAATGTTGACAATGAAGTTATTATCTAACAATTTTAGAATATGAAAACTCGTCATGGAAAATTGTAAAACATTATTGGTTACAATATATTTTTTAGAATTAATGTCACAAAAATTTCATACCAAAATTTTTGCCCCTCACTTCCACAAAAATCCTAGCGTGGTAGGGATTTAGGGGACAGAAAGGGCAACTTTAAGGCTCTCGGATGAGTTACTTACTTGTCTAATTCATGCAAGTATTTGCAATCCAACTTTATCTCAAGAATAAGAAAATACCATGGGATTCATATGGCAAGATGGAGGGATCCCATTCACCACAAGTTTCTCTGTCAATGCCCCCATGCTACATAGGAGTGGCAGTTCTTTTGGAATCCCTACCTTTTGGGTCAACTGGAGAGAAAGGTACTTCGGAGCATATTTAATTTGGTATTATTCCCTTGATTGAACTTCAGAACATGTTAGTTCCAATGTTTTTATTTACGTACATGCAATGTGAGGCTCAGAAGCACCCAACAATATTTACACAACTATTCTATTGTCACCCAAAAAAAATAAAATGGAGCAACACAAATTTTAAAGAACAACATTTTCTTGACCAGATTGCGTGAGCAGATATAATGACCATTGGACGAGAGGAGGAAGCATGGGGACTGTTAGATCAATTCCCAAATTTCTCTCTCTCTAATTTTGGGTGATGCGGCAGTTTCCTAACCTGGCCTTAGTCATGGTTATACTAGACAAGTCCACTTCCAAACCCAAGACAGCTGCTCATCAAGAGCCTTCTTCAGGGAAAAAACATGGCTGTACTTGCAGCTCTGCAACAGAGGAATTAAGCTAAGCAGGTGCACTTGACAAAATATTGTTTCTAGAGACGATGCTTCTCTCCCTTGAAGTCTTGGATGACCATGATGGTGTTCGAGAAACAAACAACATTTTGACCTGTGACCTTCCTTTATTTATTTACATGTTTGTTATACGAAGGACTATAGAGGGAGAGAGATACACTGGTGAGATATACGCACCTCCTTCCTCACAGTCTATTTCGTTTACTTTTCTTATGCCGTGTAATTTCAAGTCTGATTGACGACAGTTTAACGCAAGGAAAATTGGTGAGTCTATTTCGCTAGTCAAATAGACTGTTGAGAGTTGAATGCCGTTTTTTCTTTTTTCCTTAATAAGGTTTGCTCATTCTTATGTTTGCACTCAAAACCCAAGACTCAGATTCGATCTAAATGGAACTGGCTTGACCTAGGTCGGGTAAAAAAAATACCTAGCTAATTCTCGGGTTGGGTCCTGTATAGTATATGAAAAACCCAAGAATCAAATCGACACAAATTCTTAATTAACCTTGGTTCCTATTTTGGTTCTTGGGTTTTTGTTCGTATCTCAGGTTAGTTTGGACCTATAAAACCCTACCCAACTCGACTTGAGATGTAACTCTACACAATCTATATGTTTTCAGCTCTTAAGCTCATAATCTTTCTTTCTTGAGTTGTGACTAGGTGTGAATGCTTGGTTATTTGACGGCCTGATGGCCACCTTTGTAACCCAACCCAATCTGACCTGATCTGGGGGAGTTGAGCATGCCGGCTTTGACTTTAAATCCTAAATGTTAAGAAGAGGAAGAAGAAGAAAAAGAAAGTAAGGGCATTTTCATCCAAATATGCAAATATTGTATCCTTAAAAAAGTAGCTTAAGTATAATAGAGTTATAGCAAAAAAAAACAGATGACTCATCAGTCACCACACTCACCTAGGGTTGGCAAAGGGCATCTATCATCCAATATTCGGGCTATATCCAAGGTATCTATGGTTGTATACATTTAAATTCTTTTGTCTGCCAAATTTTCATATGGCCATGGGATAAGGGCCTTGGCCGGTTGTTTGCCCAAGGCTCTCAGTGACTTTTTATATGTAGATTACATTCTTACATAAAAGGGCATTTTTTATTTCTCCATAATTTTCCCTCAGCATCATTTTCTTGTATATGAATTCTTAATAATTTAAATACATTCATGTGTAATGTTATATCTAGAGTTCTTTATTAGGGTCAACTAGTAAGAGTGTACACGCATTATACATGTAAATATAGATTGGATAAGAAAAGATGAAATAAATTAGAAATAAAGTATGCATTGAAGAAAGGTCTCCTTTGCAAGTTATAGTTATAATATATATTTTCTAAATCATAATAATAATAAATTACACTCACATATAATTACAAGTACTATATTAACCTATATACACTTTTAATAGGCAATTGCAAGTCCAAATCTTCTAGGCTTAATGTTAGCTCATAGGTTGACGAAAACAATGGTGTTAAAAGACTTTGCATTGTAGAAAGTGTCATTCATATCTAAGATGAGTTAGGCAGCGAGTCTCATTTAATGTTTTAAAAATTGACCCAACCACTGCCCAAATTAGTCATCGGGCAAGGCAACCCGGGTGATGATGTCATTAAAAAAATCTCATAAGTTGAATTAAATATAATAATTATGTATAAAGTATAACTCAAACTCAATGTAGCCCTGTCGCTAAAGATTAAAAATAGGACTTCCTTAATTTGACTTTGAATCCCACCTAGTGCAAGATTTTTTTTGTAAAGATGGAACATGAAAGAGATTAAAGATACTTATAATAATTAGGTAAATTGTACCCTAAAAATAAATATACTCAATTTGACTTTAGGTGTTACGACTTTGAATCCTCCCTCCTCCCAAAAACTTTTTCATGGAATTCCTCCATGAAGGACATTAACTCTGGTTCAATCAACCTAGTCACACTGTCAACCTAACCCGATGAGCTAGGTGAATCGATCCTCCTTGTCCAACAAGTTCGTTTGACCAGCTGGCCTGATCCAAGTTTTAAAACATTGGTCTTATTTAGATTTTGTATGGGATTTTTTAATAGAGTAAAAAATATGTGAATCTAAACATGTCATATAAGTAAAATTGCAAAAGAGGTATCATCATGATGCGTATTGCATACATGAGACCTAAATAAAAAGTTCAAGAAAACTTACTTATATGGGATCTCATTTGATAGAGCCCGTGGAGAGCTTTCCAATAGTACTAAGAACATGTGAACCCTAGTTTAGGAATGTAAGATATAACATTACAAAGTTAAAATTAATATAAAAAAAGGCACATATTGTCACACCCCGGCGATGCCCGACCCGAGCTGAACCTGGTCCAAGGGCCGGTCAAGCGCGCGGGGGCAACGAAGGAGAATTGAGAAATAATTTAGCGGAAAACTTAACCCTAAACCACGGGCGATTAACAGAATTACAGAGTACGCACAATCCTTTGAGCAAGAGTAAATAAGAAGGAAAGAAAGAGAGTTATTTATCACAAAGTAAACAATTAATCTCAAACCCACATGCTTAGTTAATAAAGCCCACACTGGCTCAAAATAAGTCTTAAACAAACATAACTATAATATGTGACATAAATCCAAAACAAAGAACCCTACACAAGGTTCTAAACATAAAGCATAAAAACCAAAGAAGATAAGTCACACAACGTTCTCCATGATCACATATAAGCCATCTCCGACCTTTCCTCAAAGAGGAGATCCTGTTTGTCTGCGTGTCGCACCACGCAGCCCCAAATCAAAACACAAGAAAGAGGGGTGAGTTTAACAAACTCAGCAATGGCTTTTAATATCACTATCAACATCGAAAACACGATAGCATAACAATATAATCATTCAGATCAAAGATTTACAAGGTGCATCATTTTCTGATCACACAAATACATCACCTAAAACTGCATCATAGTGCATAATCCACATAATCTCATTCTCATCATAACATCCTGCATGAAATGTATCTCAAACATACATAATCCATCATGCACCATATCGTATTCAACCTGCATGAATGTATCTCTAACATACATATTCCCTCATGCATCATATCATAATCAACCTACATGGATGTATCTCTAACATATATATTCCCTCATGCATCATATCATAATCAACCTGCATGGATGTATCTCTAGCATACGTATTCCCACATGCATCACATTATAATCAACCTGCATGAATGTATCTCTAACACACATATTTCATCATGCATCATATCATAACATCCTCCATCAAGGAGTAATCACAAATTTGGTGTCACACAAACGAGAACATAGACAAGGCCACGAAGGCGTGTCATGGTCCACAATTCTACACAAGAATTCAAGAAAGATCGGGGTTGTCAATCCCAAATGGTACTCGCCCTGGACGATCCTAGCCAAGGATGTCTCATTCTCACACAGAGAATCTAGAGCAGGGGTGTTCGCCCAGGGACATCTCTTGTAGAGGGAAAAGCCCGAGTTCTCACACAGAGAACCCTAGAACACGTGGTAGCGGGGTGCACACGGCATACCACACTGGATTCTCAGGGTCCAGATGACACTCATAATAACATTCTCACAATCCGCAAGACAAGTACACAACTCGTCCCCACATAATTCCATTTAATTAGACTCAACCCGGGGAGTGCACTCATTCCACACAGGAACTCAAATCAAAACGTGTCCTTTCGGACCAATCAACTTACTATTAATCAACGACCGATCAATCCGGCACACAATTTCACCACATTGCATCCAATCGGTCTAATTCGATTAACCTCGATGAAGCCTCATTTGGAAATCTATTTTCATGATGCATGCAGCATGGTACATATGTGGGCAAAGCATACATGAATCCTAATCCATGATAAGTGCTCTCATCAGCCCCTAATGCATCATTCATAATCACAATATCAAGCTTCAACATCACTATTTAGCCCCCACATGTGTGTGTAACTAGTAGAAGCATTTCACACAATGCATGTCATCACGCTTGAACTTAAACTCACTACCACACTACACATGAGAATTACCATCTAAACATGAATTCCAGTGGAAATCATAGGAGAAGAATCATTGAAAACATAACTCAAATCAGAACTCAACCACAAAGGCTAAATACATATAAGATCATTCATTTCATCCTTGAGTCATGACATTCACCAACATCCACACATCAACTAACTACATTCTATCATGACAAATCAGTCTAATAATAGGTTGTAGTCCTACTGAAAATATGCTTAACCATGAGGAACCAACCATTCATAATTTTCAAGATGACAATTCCAACATCATGCCACAAAACATAAGTCATTCCACAAATCTCTAAGCATATATCTCAACTCCATAACCTCAATAGCATGCCCTTCCAGTAGTATAACATAGCTTAAAACACACCACATTCATATGAAATTGGCAAGCTGAAGTGGAATCATTGAAATAAACATCATGCATAAGAACACAATTCTGTTGTGTAGCAGTTTCTGGCCGTTCGATCGGTTAAACGCAAAAATTGAAAATTTATAGTTTGGCCGTTCGAACGCCTAGCAGGCCGTTCGATTGGTTGAACTGAAATCTGTGTTTCCGATAGTGTTGCCGTTCGAACGCCCAGAAAGGCCGTTTGAACGCCAACAAGGCAGAACTGGTCATCTTCTTCCTTCCGCAAATCCAAACCGAAACACCATTGATAACACTTCAAATCCACATCTAACACCCTAATCATCATCAAAAGTCCTTCATGACTTCCAGAATATCAAACCATATCATAATAATGCAAAACCCTAAGAAATCGGGATTAAATACTTCCATTTTCTAATCATGTCATTAACACACCAAATCAAGTAACTCCATTCAAAATAAGCCAAAAATCAAGAATTTTACCTTGGATAAACTGTGATTTTGAAGGCCCATTACCTTAGCACTTGATTAAGCTCGGTTTTGAGAGTCACCCTTCTTAAAAACCTTACAAACACATTGAGTTTGAATTAAACTCCATTCAAAATCGATTTACTAAAGAAATCCCTAATTAAAACTTAGATCTAAGGTTTGTTAAACATAAAAATCAAATTTTGAACACTAGGGTTTGTAGTAAAACACAAATAAGTAGCTTTTGAGGTCTAAAAACGAATTGAAACAAGGGAAAAATAGTAGATTTGGAAGAGATTAGGAAGAAAGTTAGGGTTTAGTGCATGATTAGAGTAGGCTTACCTTAATCGGTTTCTAATCTGGGCCTAAGTGGGGATTAAGCCAGACCTCCTTTCTTAGCCTATTCAGGTTTGCCCTTTTATAGTAAGGGTTGGGGTATGCATGGGTAAGTTTTGGGGTATAAATAGGAAAAATAGGCTAAAATAGGTATTTTATAAATTTAAGCATTAATTAAGCCTAATAAAATTCTAAAAATTTTTGTATGACCTTAAGTAGATATCTAGGCTCATTTGACACAAAAATCAAAATTTCGTCGGTAGGGCCCACAGGGGTCCCGCCAAAACCCTAATTTTCAGAAAAATAGTAAAAATTTAAAAAAATCCCAAAAATTCACATTTGTTTTAAAATCACTTAAAACCACTAATCATTATAAATACTATTTATTTTACGAAATCACCGAATAGATCAGAAAATGCGTAAATCTTACGATAACCAACAATTAAATAAAACCAAAACCGGTTTAGAGATGAGGGTCCTTACACATATCGTATCAACAACCAATATTAGATTGACATGTAGTCGTTATCTAAAATAATTTTATTAAAATACTCTCATATCACATAATAATTCAAACTTGTATTAAAGAGCACTAACACACATGCATATGCATTACACATATAAATATAAATTAGATAATATAGAATAAAATAAATTAGAAATAAAATATAGATTGAACAATGGTCTCCCTTTTATATTATAGTTAGAATACATTGTTTTGAGGATCACCATAATTATTAGTTATATACTGTAAGGTCCCTGATTTTTCTACGATTTTCTGGGATTTTTCTGCCATTTTTTTGGTTATTTTCGGCAGGAAAATGTGACGTTTCAGCGTATGGGTATTTGTGTCTTTTCCCCGTATTTATACCCGTAGAGTCGGGTGTGGGGCTTAGTCGCGGGCCACGGGCCTCGCTGCGCGCTTACGGCGCGAATTTTGGAGGTTCGACCCGTAACCAGTGGGTTAACGCGCGTTGAGTGTACGTTTGGAAAAAGAAAAAGAAAAAAAAAATAAAACAGGAAAATTTGATCGGGATCGCCCGATCCAGAACCTCCTACGCGATGAACAGTACCGCCGCCCCCCCATTCTGCCTTTTCCCTGTGCCCGGCCTCCGCCGGCAGGCCGCTGGACCGCCGCACCGGCTCCGCCCTAGCCGTGCGACGGCAGGGGAGCCGCCGTCCCGGCCCCCACGGCCGCGCCGCCTCTTCCCTCGGTTAGCCCCTTTCCTCTGTGTATTGCGATTCCGCCGCCGCCGTGGGCCGGCGAGGGCCGGCCGGCCGCCCACGGCTCCGCCATGGGCCGACGACGGCGGGAGGCCACTCCCCCCCGGCCCCGGACGGTCCCAGCTCCGCCGTCTCGCTCCCTCTCTCTGCTGCCCTGTTTTCTGCCCCCACTATGGATCGCTGTTCCGCCGCCGCAACGGGCCGGCACGGCCCGACCGGCCGGCCACAGCTCCGCCCTGGGCCGGCGACGGTGAGGAACCACTCCTCCCGGCCCGGTGGGCCTCGGCACCGCCGCCCCATCCTCTTTCCCCCCTTTTTCACTGTTCCGCCGACGGACTATTTTGGGCAAACAGTGACTGCCGACGGTGATCTGTGGCCAATTCGGCCTTCCCCCAGCCCTGCCTTGCTCCGGCGAAGGCAGTGGACTACACCTCCGTGCCCGATTCAGCCGCCGCCCCCATGGCCGCTCCGCCCTTATGGGTTTTCCCCGGTCGTCCCCTATTTTTGGCCTGCATCCGTTTTGGACGTGGTGACTGACGTTATTAGTCGGACGCCGGATTTGTTTTGGTGGACCTTAGTTCGGCTCCGCCCCAGCCCGGTGATGCCAGTGGGCCACCCTTTGGGCCTTGTTCAGCCTTGCGGCCTGTAGCTGCAACTAGTCCGCCTTACCGGCATGTGTGCCGTTGACCCTTCTTGCCCATTTTACGCCGTTGGTACCGGACGGCCTCGGGCAAGAATTTGTATGTCTTACCTTGACAGAAGGTGGACGAGTTCACCTGCTCAGGCCTTGGCCAGTGACGGCCTCATAGCCTTTGCTCGACCGTGAACCCTCCCCTTGCCCTATACCGTGTGAGATGCACAGCTGCCCGCACCATGGGTTTTGGTTGTGGGTGGCGATCGGCGATGTTGCCGCTTAGATTGGCCACAGCTAAGGGCCTTAGCCCTGTTGGCTTTTGTGGGCCTTGAGCCGTCTCCGTTCAGCCCTCTTCCCCTGCCCTTTGGGCCGCGTGTGCATGTGGCCACGCGTGTACTTCTGGGTTTAGGCGCCGCATTCGTGCCGCCTAACCATCGGTTGGCTTTGCCACCGAGTGGAGTTGACCACTAGAGCCGTCCTCCACCTCTCCTTTGGTTCTCGAGCGTTGCCCCACGCTCTCCGCCCGTATGTGGGCCTCTGTTGACCGAAATCGTTGCCGTTGGGTGCTGTCCACGGCCGATTTCGACGTCTTTGTGGCCGGCTGAGCACGTTTTAGCCACCGGCTGATCTTCAGTGTACACCATCGACTTCGGGTCGCACCGCCACATATGTTGGCTTGACATTTCTCTCGGCCGCCCTAGTGTGCCGCCGTGGATCGCGGGTTTTGCCGCATTGATATCTGACACTCTATTTGGCCGTGATAGTTCCGGCGCATCCTAAAATCCTCGGGACAGCAGCTCTCTCAGCTAGGCAACGGTTTTGACCACCAACTCCGCCGCCGCCGACGCCGCCACCGTTGTGTGCTCGCCATCGAACGTCATGATTACGAGGTAGGGGAGCTTTGAACTCGTAAATTCATGAAGCATGCTTTGAATGAGTAGTAGCATGCTAGGATTGTATGATTCCATGCTTGGATGTTAAGTAACGATCTGATTGCATGATGTGCGTGTAAGCATGATTGTATGGTATGATTGATATGCATGAGATGTATGCACGTTTTATGGATGTGGATTATGTATGCGCTGGCGATGGCTAGCAAATATGTCAGTATGCTATGTATGGGTTATGCACGTGCTAGTGATGGCTAGCGTGCATGTTTGAAGTATGTATGAATGTGTGTGTGCACGTGCTAGAGATGACTAGCGTGTACGTTTGATGTATGCATGTGCTAGTGATGGCTAGCGTGCATGTTTGACGTGTGGATGCATGTGCTAGTGATGGCTAGCGTGCATGTTTGACGTGTGGATGCATGTGCTAGTGATGGCTAGCGTGCATGTTTGACGTGTGGATGCATGTGCTAGTGATGGCTAGCATGCATGTTTGTAAGTTATGTATGTATGGCCATATGTGTATGTTATATGTATGTGTGAGACATACGTATGTATGATGGCATTTTGCCTATGCTTTGGATGTGCGTATGTGTTTGTGGGCAGAGGTATGGGCGATGGACAGTAAGAGGTGACAGAAGCTCTGTCTGAATTTGGATACAGTTGTGTAAGCGTATGACAGAGGACAGAGGATAAGAGTATGACGGGCAAGGATTAGAATGGATCAGTTTGGGGTGGATTATATGTTGGGCGTTTGTCAGACAGTAAGAGTGTTCATAATTGTACAAGCATAACGTACAGATTATGAAGTGAAAAATAAGTATAATAAGTGAGATATAAGTAAGAGGGCGACAACTGGGTTGGCTCTGAGGAGCGTTATTTGAGGATGTCAGTGTAAGTTGATTTGGCCACAAGATGGATGGCGAAGTATGTAAGACTGTAAGGGTTTGGTGTACGATGAGTTTTGTCCATGATGTGGACGGGTAAGTGAAGTCTGCTGCCCTGACGAACTTGGGTTTCGGATCGGGCTTAGCTTCAGTTTGACCAGTCGAGGACTGTGAGTTTGTGTGGCATAATTGTACCGCATAATATATTTAATTCAAACTTGAATTATAAGCACAGCTAATGATAGCGTTGTGAGTTTGAGACCTGAGGGTTCGACGGATTAAGTTCCGTGTTTGAGCTGGCCGCTGATGAGTTGGTCGAGCGTTTATCATGTCTTGCCATGGTGTTTATCCTGCGGGATGTTGTCTTTGTGCTATGTAGAGCACCGGACGTCTGATGCTCTGCTGAGAGCGACGTTTCTGATTTGGTCTGCGTTCTGTATAAGCCCAGACGTTTGATGCTCTGTTGAGAGCGATGTACGTTTCTGAGTTTGTCTCGCGTCTTTGTATGAAGCCCGGACGTGCGATGCTCGCCGAGAGCGACGTATGTTTCTGATTTGGTCTGTGTGCTGTGTAAGCCCAGACGTTTGATGCTCTGTTGAGAGCGTAGTATGTTTCTGCCCAAGAGTGGCACTGTATGTTTCTGCCCAAGTGGCACTGTATGTTTTCTGCCCAAGAGTGGCAATGGCACTATAAGACCCATTATGGTGGGCAATTCTCTGGCACTATAAGACCCATTATGGTGGGCAATTCTCTGGCACTATAAGACCCATTATGGTGGGCGATTCTATGGCACTATAAGACCCATTATGGTGGGCAACTGTATGACCCCTTATGTGTGGGTGTTTATGTTTGCGCGCTCAGGTAAGTAGTATCATGGATCTACTCTTACCTGTTTGATCCAGTGCCCCATGAGCATTGGTGTGCCTTACCTTCGGAAAAGTCCATGGCGTCTAGTCACTCCCCGGAGGTTAAGGTGTTGCCCCAGTGGCATTCCTTTCCATTTCGACGCTGGAGCCTATTAGTTATAATGAGCTTCAGTGGTCGTTGATATGTGTACGAGTACGACTGTATGAGTGTAGTACGACTGTATGTGTATGAGTAGGACTGTAAGTGTATGAGTATGAGCAAGACTGTAAGTGTATGAGTATGAGTAAGACTGTAAGCGTATGAGTATGGGTAAGACTGTAAGCGTATGAGTATGAGCACGACTGTAAGAGTATGAGTACGATTGTGAGAATATGGTTCTGAGTAAGACAGTAAGTATAATTTTGTGCAGACTGTACGAGTAAGGTCGTACATATATGGGTAAGCTGTATGAGTGAGCATACGATTGTACGAGTAAGGTCGTACAAGTATGCGTATGTTGTATGAGTATGCGTACGGTGGTACGAGTAAGTTGTATGACCCTGGATAAGGGTGTTTGTGTAAGTTGATTGGATATTATGATTTTGGCACGATGGTGCCTGTGGTATGATTTTGGCACGATGGTGCGTTTGGTATGTTTGCATGAGTTTGAGCATGTTTATGATTATGATATGCTTCTGCTTCATGTTTGAGTTGCATGACGCATGTGTTTATGAACTTGGAGTTCACCGTTTGGGATTTCCCCTACTGAGTATTTTCCTACTGAGTATGAAAATACTCACCCTACTACTTGTAGCCCCGTTGTACGGGAGGTTTTGCAGGTTGTGCGGAGAGCTCCTGGTGATGGACGCTCGTTTCAGCGGTGGATTGATTCCCGTTGACTCAGGTATCTGCTTGACTCTCTGCGAGTTTATTTGTGCCACAATCTCCTGTATTGAGTGAGATGAGACTTTAAGATGTTTTATTCTGGACTTTCGATTGGATTAGTCTGTGGACTGTTATGAGACTTGTACTCAAGGATGCCTGGGAGAGTGATTTGTATTTAAAAGTCTATGATCATAGCAAATTTATTCGTATGGTTGTTTTCGAGTAGCGCCTGAGGATATTTGCTTTGGCCGTACGATGTTTAACCGTATGATGTTTTAAATTATAAAATGTTTATACAGGTTTTGATTTTATCGTTTTGACTCCGATTTATGGAAAGAAAAAAAAAATTTCTATGAGTTTTGAGAAAAAGGGATGAAAAATCTCGGGCGTTACATATACATAAACTCTATATTAATCCATAGACACTTGTAGTATGCAATTGTGTATCCAAAGAACATAGGTTAATATATTATGTCATACATTGATGAAGAAAATAATATTGAAGGACTTTATGCTATAGAGCACATTATTTATATTTAAAACCAATGTAGTGACAAATTTCATTTGGTAGAGCGCTGGGTTTTCTAAGGGTAGTAAAAATATGTAAATCCGAACATATATATATATATAATATACAAAAATATCAAAGATTATTATTGAGAAGTATACTATATATGTGTGGCATACAAAAAAATAAAAAAATATATAGTCAAATGGGATCTCATTTGATAGAGCTTGTTGAGAGCTTTCTAAAGACACCAATAACATGTGAATCCGAGTTTGAAAGCGCAAGATATAATATTGTAAAGTTAAAATCAATATAACCTAAAAAATATGAATTATGATTCTATGAGACAAATAGGTGTAAATTATGGATTAATGGTATAAAATATGTAAGATCTCTAATCTATCGTCTTAATTTGCTTTATAGAGTAGTATGATTATTAGAATCATCTAATGCAAGTTTAATAGTAATACAACTATAAATAAAATATCTTTGATGTACAAATCTAAATTGTTATATGTATACCCTATGTCCCTTATTAATAGGCAATAGCTCTATTTGAAAAAAAAGGTTTATTTACTCAATGACTTAATACTTCAAAAGGCTATTATAATATATTTTTCATTCTCTTAGTTGTAAGTCTCACCCTTCAATAAAAAATTATTATTTTTCTAACTAAAGCTATTAATATGGGGCAAAGGGAGCTCCTATTGCCGCAGCCTCTCTGCCACTCTCGATTTCTCTGCCTTAGTATTCATCTAATCACCAAGAGGCTACGTACATAAATAATGATTGTATCTGTAGAATAAGTCTATATATGTAGATAAAACACTTGTAGATAAAATTATACATAGACAGAAATATGGACAAGGATTGTTTGCCAACCCTATGAGAAATTTTTTAGTGTGCGTTGCTTACCCTGTTGGCCGTGCATTTTACCATGTACACAATGATTCATGAACATTTATAACCAATTTCTGCCTTAATATCCTACAACTATGCTAATAAGTTATTTTGTAAATGGTAAAATATAAAGCCAGCAAGGTGTGCGACACACACTAAACAATTTCTCCAACCCTACACCCAGGTCCAATATTTTATTTATTTCTCCTTTTTTATCATAGGCAACAATGCTTTCGAAAGGCCCAAATATCCAAAGCCCAAGAGGATGGTTCCGCGTCTCTCACTCCTTCGGACCGCGCAATCGGCACCAAGCCCAAATCCATGCCCAGTTCACATCGGGTTCTGCTGGGTTCGAGGTTTGTGGGCTACTCGATCCAGTCTTACAGTCCACTTCCCCTCCGTAGGGTTACCGGACTTTCTTCTATAAAAAAGAAGCCATGGCTCACGCCTTCCGTCTAAGGCTCCAGAGTCCAGAGTGTCGAGGCGGCGGCGGGGCAGGAGTCCCAGTTCCAGGAGATGGGAGTTGGGGGTCTGCCCATTTTGATTCGGTTGTTTAATTTGCGGTTTTCTGCTTGTTTGGTGATGCGGGATTTGCTTTAATATGCGTGTGGATTAGCAGTTATATCTCTGCTTACGTGTGACAGATGCTGATTGGAGTACTCTTTGACGGGAAGATGGCATCTCTGATGATGATCCATATAAAAACTTTCGTTCTGCTGAACTAGTTTCCGTGTGGAAAGCTTCTGGAGACCTGAACTGAAGAGATTCATGCTCTTTCTTCCTGTTTTGAATTCCAATCTGTTCATCATCGTCTTCTTTTCTGCTGTTTTTTTTAAATTGCGGCAAAGTGGTTCATTTATTCCCTGCTTATTTTTTATTCATTTTTGAAAGAAAAATCTTTTCGTTGTATCCGAAATTCAAACTGCATCAATTGAGCTTGACGGATGATGGGCGTTATCGTCATGTTTCCGAATAATGTGTTACAGTGTTTTAAAATGCAAGTATGGATTTTTATCTGCTTAATCGGTTGTCTCTTAGGATGATTCTTTAGAAAACTTTCGTTCTGCTGAGTTAATACATGCGGAAAGTTTGTGGAGACCTGAACTGAGGAGACACCCCATATGTTTTAAGTTGTTATTAAATTTTGTTCTTTTAGTACTTTTATTTGGTTTTGGGATCGTTTTATCATTTTACTGCAAATCCATGTGAGTTTCCACATTATTTCAATGATTTCGCATAGTCTGTTGAGGCTATACTTAGCTTTATATTATTAAATGAATGCGAACTTTAGAATTTTAGTTTTAAAAAGTACAATTATTGTTCACTGAATCAAACGCGAAGTACACTTCCAGAAAACATGCATTGAGCATTTATGCTACTGTAATTGTATCCATGACATGAAGTCGTGTCTTCGTGTATATTCTTTTATCTGCAACTGTTCGAGTGGCATAACCCTATGCTCTATTTGTTGATTAATTTTGTTGCAATCAAATATGAATGCTCTTACTTGTTTTGTGTTCATAGCTCTTCCAATCATTTTGGACTTTGGTCTCCCGGTGACTGAATTTCATTTGAGTTTCAGCCTTGACTGAATGTATACTGTTGAAAACCAGTGTTTCTGAGGGAGATGTGCTTTAATCTACTATTATGTAATTCAAAAACTCCTTAGCTTAAGATTTTCCAATTTGCGAACAAGCTGTATCCTAAATTTGTATACTGGCTCTGGTCTTCTGGGTAAGAAGAATATTGTGGACAGATCTCTTTTCTGTGGCATCTTAAGCTGAAGAAAAGGAAGATGCGTTTTTAGCGATGCTTGGGGCTGCTAGGATTTTAAGCAACAAGAATTTGGCCAAGTCTGCTGACGATGAAGATGTTGTTTGGAATTATCCACCAAGGAGGTGCTACAGGCCGATTGAGTTGAGGGTGGTAATTTAGGAGGATTATTTGCATAATTATGGGGCACCGTGACATAGTCGTAGGGAGTTGATGGAGGTAAATAGAAGGGACAATTTGCATAATTTAGGGCTGGACGTGGATTGTTCCAGTGTATTTAGTCCCTAAACTTTTAGGCTTGCAGTTTTACAGGAAAAATTATTTTTAAGTATTATTTTCATGTATAACTTATTTATAAATTAAATATAATTAGGTTAATATTATATTTGAGTTATTTTTTAAAGTTAATTATTAAATATTTATTTTAGGGGAAATTATATAAATAATAATTTAAGAAAAAATATTTATTAATTTAGACTATTTTAGAAAATATTTTTTTTAAAGTGGTGTTGTTTAAAATGATGAAATTAAGTTTAAGTTGATTTTGTCGTTTGAAATGATGAAATTACCTTATAATGTGTTTTGTTGTTTCAAACGACAAATTCAACTAGAAATTTTTAAGGTGTTTTGTTGTTTTAAATGACGAATTTAGTTAAAAATTAATCCAGCCCTGTTGTAGACTGCCTGTCTGGGCCTGCAAATGGATGCAAATGGATGCTGGCCTGGCTATGCACTTGCCCATGCATCATCTAACATCCAATGATAGCTCCCTCGACGCCCACATTCTTCCTTCGGGGGGCAATTGATTTTTTTTCTGGCACTTGTTGTCTATCTTCTTGAAGCATCTTCCCCCGCTCTTCGGTGTCGCCTTTATAACATCACCTCTCTCTTCAGCCACCATTGATATCTTCTCTTGTTGCTTATTCTGCCTACTGCCGCTCTTTGCCCTGCCCAACAGCAAGAGTTCTCTTCCTTTGTTGCCCACTCTGCCTACCGCCACTTTCAGCCCAGCCCAATAGCAAGAGCTCTCTTTCCTTGCTGCCCACTCGGCCTTCTCAATAGACGATTGCTTCACCCATGAGATTCAGCAGTTTGTGAGGCAGCACCTCGCCTATACTTTTCTTGCTTTGCGATTCGGCCTCCAGCCTAGTTCAGGCCTGATGGGTAGTCGGATTGTTGCCTCACTGATTTGTCATTGCCTCACTGATTTGTCATTGGTGATGTGGTAGAGATGGCCACTAGAAACTGCAGTAAAAGTGAATGTTTTGTTGTCGTCACAAGGCTATGAGATATTGTGGATGAACTAAAGCATAGACAGTCTCATGCAGAAAGCATTTAGGCCTTGCCCAGTGCTTTGTGCCCCATCTTGATGGTCCTGATCCGGACATGGGCAAGTCAAGCTTGACCCACTTTCCTGTTTTCGATGAGAACACCTCCACTTCCATTGCACTGATTGGTGACTGAGGTAGTTCAGGTTGGCTTACTACTTGGAAGCAATGTGAGCGTTTGGAAGCGAAAGCTAGCAATTGTCTGTAGCTATTGTCGCTTTTTGGAGGAGGCAGAACAACCAAGCTCCTTGTTACCAGGTTGCAGACATATTGCCTAGATGAATGATCTTGATACGAATTGCAAAAAAACAGGCCATTGCAAGAGTCAGAAATGTCAAAATTGGGATAACAAGGCGAGAAATCAAGGCTCACTTGTGGAGTCCAGGAAGTAGGTAGCATGCTGCTGGCCATGAAAGTGTAACTGGGTTGTCTTTGCACCTCATGCGACATCGTGACGGACTTGGTCTTGTTCTTGTAGGCATGCTTGGTCTCCTAGACTTTGTAGAACAGGCCTGAGGATTTGTAGAATAGGCTTGAGAGCGGCGGTAGGCGGAGTGGGCAGTAAGGGAAGATATCGGCGATAGTTGAGGAGGGCCTTGCTAGGAGAGGTGATGTTGTGAAGGCGGCACCGGAGAGTGGGGGAGGATGCTTCCGAAGGATCGAGGTGTGCATGGGCAGCAAGTGCCAGAAAGAAATTGGCTGCCGCCTAAAGGAAGGTGGGCGTCGAGGGAGCTATCATTGGATGATGCATGGGTAAGTGCAAAGATGGGCCTAGTGTCTGTCTGCGGGACCCGGACCGGCAGTCTGCAGCGGGGTTGGATTGATTTCTGGCTGAATTCGTTGTTTGAAACGACGATAGTTGAATTTGTCGTTTGAAACGACAAAATACATTATAAGGTGATTTTGTCATTTTAAACGACGAAATCGGGTTAAGGTGAACCAATTTCGTCGTTTGAAAGGACGAAATCAACTTAAACTTGATTTCGTCCTTTTAAACGATAAAAGTGTATAAAAAATTTAAAAAAAAAGCCACACAAGCACCAATTGTTTGGTTGGCGCCTGCGTGGTAGAAAGCAACAGCACTTTAGGAAATATTTTCCTAAGTAGTCTAAATTAGTAAAAAGAATTTAAAAATTATTATTTAAATAACTTTTCTATATTTAAATTGCTTCATTCTTAACAGCTCAAAAATGATAATTATTTAATACGATATAATGGTACCAAATTAATTGTGGAAAAATACTTTCTTGGCAAGATTGCGCGGATGACTTAGATTGAATTATGACATGTGGAAGTGTTGGGATCTAGTTTTTAAGTTGTCTCTCACTATTTGTAGGTGATATAACAGCTTCTTATTATTGGTCACTAAGCCTTGGTCATGAAAATTAATCAAGCGAGATAAGTCCTTAATTGTGAGGAATATTTTTTTTCTATTTATATATGTTTCATGCGCAATACATAGGAAGTGTTGGATCTTGTTCTCATGTTCTCTTTCACCATTTATGGGTAATGTAGCCGCCTCTCATTATTGGTCACCTAGCCTTGATCATAAAAACTGGTCTAGCTAGACAAGTTTTTAATCGTGTAGAGTAATTTTTTCTATTTGCATATACTTCGCGTGCAAGTGACACATTTTCCCAAAGTCTAGCTAGGCAAGTAGATTCCACCATTTGTTTTCCCGGGCTGCTTAAGTTATATTATGAAATCATGGTTATTTAATGTACCTATCTAACTCAATGTACTCATTTTTTGAAATCGTTTACAAGCCATCTAGCATAAACTATTACCCTAAACAGAGTTTTATACCACTTGGGTATAACTTTATTTCCTTTGAAGCAGTTCGATTTTATAAATATATAAATTTATCATATTATTATGAGTGAGACAATATAGCTATTTTAAAATAAATTTAAAAATTAAATAGAATTATTAATGTGAGACAGATGGAATATTAATCTATATTTATTAGTTAATCATAAGATGGTTTACGCTTATATAAATAGTATTATATAAAAAAAAATGATAAGTGAGCCGCATTTGCCCCATTCATGGTTGATTGGGGCACCACAATCCTCTACACACATGAGGATAGACAGACATGCATGGTAGCCACGTTTTTTGGATTACTAATCAAATGAAGCTCAAGGCGTACAAGTAACGCAAGCTCAAGGCGTACAAGTAACGCAATCTAGCTATGCTTTGCTTTGGGTACTGACATGGTAAAGAAGCTATCAAGCAAAGTCAGTAGGCATTGGCTGTGGCTGTTCTTACTCATTGTCAAGAGTATACGACAGTAACATATACTGGTTTCATGATTTTATGTATAATTATGGCATGAATCCATCCGAAGACTTTGCCATTAATGCTTCTATCCACTTGCATACGATATCTACAACTACAAGCAAAGGCAAACTTTTGATCTTTTGTCGAATAAATAGGAACTTCGGGACCACCATAATTTGTCATAAAAGAGAAATGAAAGTGAAATGGCATGGCAATCCAAATTTTAAATTTGGAAAAATATTAAAATAATAATAAATTTTTTTTACCAAAATATACTACTTTGGGAAATATTTTTCAAAGTAGTGTTCATTTTTGCCACGTAGGCGCCAGTGTGGCTTTTTTTTAAAAAAATTTAAGTTGTTTTTGTCGTCTAGAACGATAAAATTGGCTTTAATACAATTTCGTCGTTTTAAACGAATTTCGTCGTTTTAAACGACGAAACTTTTTATTACTTGACCCAGTTTTGTCGTTCAGAACGACAAAATCAACTTAAGCTGATTTCGTCCTTCTGAACGACGAAACTGCCACACTTGGCAAATTTCGGCCTCTGGTATCGGAACAACACTGCTTTCGTCATTTTGAACGATGAAATCAAATTAAATTTTTTTAAAATTACTATTTAAAACTAATTTTATCACCTGTCCCTGTTCATTCATTCAAAACACAGATGTATATGCACGACTTCATTCATTCCACCCATAACAAATATCACTATCACGAATATCACCATAGCAAATATGAGTAAAGTACATCATATACGAGTAACAAATATAATACATCACAAGTAATATCATAATCTCCTACGTCCTCGTCCTCGTCCTCGACGGTGGTGTACGAGCTCCTCATGATCTACCTCTGGCTGTGGCTGTGGCTCTGGCTCCGACTGGGGCTGGGGCTTGTGCTCCGGCTCTAGCTGCGACTCCAAGTCAGGCTCCTGCTCGGGCTCCGGCTCAACATAAGTAATAGATGGTATAATATGAGTTGGCCGATGTTGTCTATTATATAAAATCGGATCTAGCTGAGTGACGTGTATAGTGTCTAGAAATGATGAACCTGGAGGAGAGCTATATGTTGCTGTTGATGATGAAATATCAGGGTATGAAGAGTGCATCGGCTGCGTCTGAGCGGCCTCGTCGACAGGATAATCTCGATGAACATCTGTGATCACCGAATGAAGTAGTGGCAAGCTACGAAGGACATAATTAGACGCTCTAATCACCGACTCACATGTTGCTGTTAAGTCCTCGCGCGAAGTACAGGTGACAAGTGCATCACTCAAATACACATTAGTATGTCGAATCTGACGAAGCTATAAAAAAAAATTAAATATTAGATAAATAATTAAAATGAAATAAGAAAATAATATATGCCTTAATTAACAAAGTTGTACTTACTAGAGCTGCCTCAGATGCTCCCCTAGGCTAATATGTCATCTCCTCTACATCATCGCGCGGTAAAATATATTGTCATGTAATCGGTAAATACCAGTGCATATAAGTACTACGAACATCTCGCAATGTCGTAGCCAGCTCCCCTCTCTAATAATAGTGGCTCTCCTATCCTCCCATCGAGCAATATACGACTCATGATATATAGCCCAGTCGGTAATATGACGGCCCTGTCGAGTGATGCGATGGACAAACTCGACAATAGAAGGTGGGACCCCTTGCTCCAGGTTAAACTGGAGCATTACACGATCTGACACATACATCTCTATAATCTCATAATATATGAGAGGGGTTCGAGAAAGCCACACCTCTCAACCGTCAGTGTAGAGTGGAGGTATCACAACCAACAAGTCCTCCGAGTACGGCTGCCAAATAATCTATACAATATATAAAGATAAGTTAGTTTAAATAACGACAAATTTTTTTAAAATTATTACATAAAAAAGTTCAACACGGTAATAAAATTACCTGGTATGGCCGCTGGTGGTCTAACTCCCCTCTATACAAACAGAGGACTCCTTGTGGATTTTCGGTTCTCTTCTTCCGAACATTCCACCTTAAGGAGTTAAATTTAAGAAATGAGTTCAGCATATGTTCATAAAACGTTGCTTAAAAAGTAATGTGGTAAACATAAATACAACCTACCTCGCCCCTAATGGAGCACCCTCGACCAAGCGACCCATCTCAGCAGTTGGTCGGCCGACGTGTAAGTGCTCCCACGACCATAACTATGTCATAAAATAGTGATAACAAATATTAGAATTAAAAAATTATACGTGACTAAAATACTAAGTAAAGTTACATAATTATTTACCTGAAGAAGAGTCAGACAGCCCGCAATCCCCGAAGTTATGGCCTGGCATGCCTTTCCTAACTCTCGGTATAAGAATGGGGGAGTAGCACTGCCCCATGAATAAGTGTCAGCCATGTCAAAGTCAGCAAGGAGAGAGAGATACGAAACATGCACGTGGCTGCTCGTGGTATTCGCAAATATGGTGGCTCCAAGTAAATGGAATATATAGGCTCGTGCATGCTGCTCGATAACTATATCTGTACCATCGGCTGGGAGCTCATGAAACTTTTGTAAGAGCCATCGTAGGCTCACTCGGCTACCACACATCACTGTAGGAGGAGGTAATATATCCATACGAGCTCCTCCTGTCGTGCCTGTCACCGAACATCCATCAATACGGAGTCCTAATAGAACTGCCACATCATGAGCGTGATGGACATCTCTCCATATGACAAATAAAACGTCTGTGTCTCCCTCCTCCATCTCTCAACCAGAGTTGTCAATAGAGGCCGATCGAGATGAACATACTATAGATGAATGAAATAGCCGAATCCCGCTCGCTCGATATAAGGTAATATACGCTCATCTATAGGCCAATGGCGGAGATATTTAAAATGTTCGGTGCAATCAAGGTACCCGGGGTCCTATAATAAATTTTAAAATTATAACATGTCGTATTATATCAACCAAAAAAATAAAACAAATTTTAGAAAAAGCTATCATACCTCTCCTCTCTAAATAGCAGCAGACCTATGTGATTCCTGCTCTACGAGTAAAGAAGCGTCACTCGGGCCTGGCCCGTAACAAGGCTCTACATGATCCATATGATTTGTGGAAGATGAAGTTCATATCATTAATCGTAAGGAATATATGCGTACGTAACTAAAAAAATATAATAAATACAGAGGTTGATTATATGTTTACCAATCAACAGGAGGGTTTCTACATGATTTACTATTATGCCCACTTTGTTTACACCTCCTTCATTTATATCCTCCTCTACCATCTCTTTTCATTGTTCTACGGTCCATAGTTTTCCTAATGCGAACAGACCGTGGGCGACCGGGGTGCCTTGTTGTTATCGGTGGGTATAACACAAACGGAATATCCCTCTCCCAATACTCCCGACCACGAGGAGAATAAAATTATGCGGAGTACACATTTCTATAAGTAGAAGATGTGTAAAACAGTGATGCATGGATTGGCTCCCGCCGCTTTGCCCACACGGCGATAAGGTGCGAGCAAGGATAACCATAAACCTGAGGGATGTTAAATGTACAAGTATGCATCGCAGCATTTACCATAACCTTGCGGGCATGAATTAATGTCACTTCGTATTGACTCCTGTTGATCCTATTAACTATATACTCCCCAATTTTTCTTGTTTGTTCTCTCAATATGGTTTCCACTCTAGGAGTATATGGGGTGGCCATGGCAGAGGCGGCAGAAGATCGTTTAACAAAAAAAATTTATGAGCCAATAAAAGATAGCTGACACTAAAGCCTGCATAGGTAACCCTCGTGCCTCCTTCAAGAAGCTATTTAAACTTTCAGCCATATTTGTAGTTGTCATGACAAATATCATAAAACCACTGTGTGCAAGGGACCACTGTGCAGGATGCAATTCTCCTCCTAAGAGGAGATGTTTTGCCCTATGACTCTCTTGACCAATCAAGTCCATTTTTGCAACAAACTTTTCTACTGTGAGTGCACAAGTTGCTACCCAATCAAGTTCGTTCGTCAGTGTATCATTTTTGAACTCTTTCTTAAAATTTGCTTTTATGTGACGGATGCAATAACGATGGTGGTAATCCGGCTCTGGAAGAACCTCAGGCATTGCCTTCTGAAGCCCCTTATGTCGATCTGAAATAGTAACAATGTTCGTCATGCCCATCAGTACATGATCCCTCAATTCCATTAGAAACCATTTCTAATTGTCTCCGTCTTCCTTCCCGACAAGCCCAAATGCAAGAGAAAATAACCCATTATTTCCATCTGTAGCCGTTGCAGCCATAAGAGAGCACCAGGATATCTGCCATACAAGTGAGTGGCATCAACGCCAATCACAGGGATGCAATGTCAAAACCCAGTTATAGACTGCCCAAATGCCCAAAATAACCGTCTAAATCTCCTACAAGTGCCACCATCTGCACGAGGTACTACATCATCCTCTAAGCGGTAGTAGGTGTTAGGATTGGCTTCTTGCACCGCCCTTAGGTACATTGGCAATAATTTATACTATTCTACCCAATCTCCATAAATGGCCTTGATCGCCATATTCCTTATTACATATGCTTTCTTATAAGATATGTCAACATGATACTTCTCCTTCATTCTTTGAATAATATCCCCTGGTCTGAGAGTTAATTCGGCTTGGATAGCGGGCATTATGACCTTCGAAATAAAGGAGGCACTGCACTACCGATGATCTGTGCTAAGCCGGGCATTCTGACATGTATGGTCACCTTTGTACGTCTTCAATTTAAAGGACCCACCACCCCTTTTGATTGAGCTATGCACTCTCCAAGGGCAAGTGCTATCAATGCACTTCACTGTATACTCCGTCGGATTTGTTCGTACAACCTTGTATTCGACATGATTTTGAATGAAAAACTCCTACAAGGCTGTAACGAATGCTTCTTTATTCTCAAAGATGCGGTCAATGTATAACTCATCTTCATTTTGTTGGTCCAAATCCATTGTAGAATTCACTGCCGCATCTATCTCCTCATCTGTGATGTGTGCATAAAGTGGCTCCACTTCACAGTACGACGACTCTTCATCATCTACATTCATATCATTCCCAGCAATGGCATTGTCTATCGCATCATCCCCCTCACCGTCAACCATCTGTTGAGCACTTTCTTCACCTCTAACCCCTTCTACATTCATATCAAAATCTTTTGCACTTACTTTGTCAATATTATCTTCACTTTCATTATCCTCATTTTCATCAATATCTTCACCGTAGACATATCCCCCCTATATATAAACATCGCATATGTATTAAATTTCATAAGCCTAAAAAAGTTGAATTCATTTATAAATATATATTTCACCTCTGATTAGATGGTCCAGCATCGGTATGACCAACATACGTGTAGGGGTAATGAAGGCCCATCGAACTTTGAGTTTCATACCATACACCGCCTTGAGACATTTGAACGTTGAATAGCTCGTGTGCATGTGTCGTGGACCATCCATATTACACACAAAATCTCAAAATTTAGCTAAATGTATTTTCATTAAAGGATAATAAGATTGAAATGTATTCACAACTAAATCAACCCTTACCTCCAAGTAGGTCCACTTCCATCGTAAATAGGGGCAGACGACCTATGACGTTCATTTGAAGCTACTGTTATAGATAAATTTCCCTCTTCTTCGTCGTCCACCGGCACTTGCATATGACTTTCATTGTTCACATTTTTATCCGAGCTCCTTTGTGAGCTTTTGTGAGAGCTCTTATGTGAACTACTTTGCCTTTACTAGTCACTCGGGCCTCTTTTTCGAGAAATAACTCGAAAGAAATTATGTGATGCGAGTTTTGAAACATAAAACCCATTGATGCATCACCATATATGCACATTAGTGTCATCCTCGATCTATATGACGGAAGATTACATTTGATAGTAATTTTCCATCTTCTTCAATCCAACCCAACCTTATTTGCTACGTGCATCTCAAATTCATCAAATGTAGACGGTTTCTTCATTAAGAATCCTTCTATGCGTCCGTCGTAGTTAATAAAAAAACTAACCATTTCTTCTGCCATTTCTATTTAATTAATTCATAAATAATAAGTTAAATTAATTTTAGATTAAGCAAACTAATACTAATATCTACCCTAACAAATATATTTTCAAAATATATATGCATAGAAACTAATAGCTTTACCACATATATAAGCATATCATTAATACTTTATATTAATGAGTAAAATTTTTAATTAATAAAATTACACAATTGATGCAATAATGCATGCAATGTCACAAATCATATAAGCTGGAAAAAAAAGCATGTTCAAAAACTCAAATCCTCCTCATTTTCCAAAATTTGAGAGACTTGACATCTTAAAAAATAAAAACTCATTAATTAAAATTCCATCTCAATTCAATAATCTTAAACAAAAAAACACATAAAACGACTGAGAACAATACTTTTAAAACTAGGGCACAATGATGGTACAATTAAAACTTCAAATTTATTCAATATAGCATACAAAAGATAAATTATTTCAATTTAACATACAAAAGATCAATTACAACGATTGAAAAAAAAGATTAAAAAAAAAAGAAAAAGTAAAAGATTGCACCAGAAAAATGCACTGGAGCGGGCTGGACGCGGGCAGCAGATGGGTTGGATGTGGGCAGCGGCGGCGGCTGGACGGCGGTGACGGTGCCCTGGACGGTGGCGACGGCGGGCTGGATGGTGGCGACGGGCCGGATGTCGGCAGAGGTGGGCGGTGGATCGCTCAACGGAGGCGGAGCGAAGAGCAGTTCACTAAGGCGACTGGAGGCGGAGTGGATCGGGAAATCAGTTGATTTCATCGTTTAGAACGACGAAATCAGTGTTGTTTCGAAACCAGAGGCCAAAAATAGCAAAGTGTGGCAGTTTCGTCGTTCAGAACGACGAAATCAGCTTAAGTTGATTTCGTTGATTTCGTCGTTCTGAACGACGAAACCAGGTCAAGTAATAATAGGTTTTGTTGTTTAGAACGATGAAATCGTATTAAAACCAATTTTGTCGTTCTAAACGACGAAATCAACTTAAAAAATAAAAAAAAAAGCCACGCTGGCGCCAGTTGCTTGGTTGGCACCTGCGTGGCAAAAACGAACACCAATATTTCCCAAAGTGGTATATTTCAGTAAAAAAAAATTTTAATTATTATTTTAATAATTTTCCCTTTATTTTGGCTTATATTAATAATTTTATTTGATTTATTAAAATGCATTAATTTATCTAATAATAATATTACAAATAAAAAATGACATATTTAAAATTCAATTATTATTATACGTTCAGCTACTTAATCTATAGATTTATACTTTTACAAATTATGAGTTTTTTTTTATTATATGTTCCAACCCCTATCTGGGAAGGCTTATGTAATTCTTATAATATTGTAATAGTATTCTTAGAAATGTATATTTTTTTATGAAGGATTTGTTGTTATATATGGTATGTTAATGTTTGTGTTATTGATAATATAATTTGTTAAGTAATATATATTATTTATATTATATATTATATATATATATATATAGTGTAATAGGATTATTATTACTAATTACTCGATACAAAATGATTTATAAAAGTTATATCAGGGTTTTTTTGTTACTATTTGTATATTCTAACAAAAAAGTGACTTAGAGATAAATTATAGAAGTAACTGTTATATTATATATTAAAAAATATGTATTAATATTTTAATAATATATTATTTAGAAAGAAAAAGTTTATATGACCCTAGGTTTGAGTCTGAGTTTAGATTTATATTTATGGGCATTAAAATTTATGAGCATTATAGGTTTCACGTGAGCCTAAGCTTATGTAAATGGGACTCTAAATAACATAATTAAATTATATATTATTAATTTTATGATAAAAATATATTATAATAAATATAATAAGTATAATACAATTTTTTATTACCATTTTTACATTATAAGATAAAAATAAATTAAAAATACCCTTTAATATGAAAAAAAATATTAATATAAAATTATTTTTATTACATTGAAAAAAAATTATAGCTCTTGCTTATAATTTAGAATTTGAACTCTTGTGGCTAGTTATGTAACATAGTACATTAAAAAAAAATTAATATTCATTCTTCTTTTAATAATGATATTTTTAGATCTTTATTAGTGTTTATTTTGTCGTATTTTTTATTCTTAGGATCTTTTTTATAGTTTTGGTAACACACAAATTGGTGACTATAATCACCACTTAATAGGTTATAATGCCTAAATTATACATAGATCGGAATGAAGGTATTTTTGATATTTACATTTGACCATCTCATAATTTAATGATTTTAAGATGCATCTTTTTTTTATTATGCTTTGTCCTTAGTAGTTCATAAAAATGTTGAGATCAACTTAAAATTGGTTTAGGCAGCTAGTAGAAATTTTTAATTTAATATTATCAAAAAATATTATTACGTAAATAATAATATAATATACGGTTTAAATAAAAACACAATATTCTAACCTAGTGTAAATTGCTATTGTTATAGTTAACATGACTTAAAAATATGACTGTCTTTTAAATAGCACCATATGTGTAATTTGGTGTTTTTGATAATATTATTATTGTGGGAATTTATATAATAACATGATTGAGAAATGCAATGAATTAACATATTGTGTTATTTAAATGTGATATGTAAACTTTTGTGTAATCGATAAAAAAATAAAAGTATGAACTTATTTTTACTTGTTATGCATTCTTGATGAAGTAAAGATGCATAATCAATATACAAAATTGTCGCCAATTGATGGTGTAAGTTAACTGTAAAATTCTTAATTATTTTATGATCTTCACACCACGGAAGATCATATTTATGATACTCTTTAATAGTTCCTTATCAACTACATATATAGTATATGATATGTTGGGGTAGTAGACTTTGCAACATTTTTCTATTTTAAGGGCAATGATATGTGTTGCAAGGATGGTTGCAAATCTAATTTCATCCCTAAGCCTTTCTTTGTCTAGCTTCTTATATAGTTTATTCGACTTATAGATCTTCGTAGCCAGGAAGCTGCTAAGTGGCTTTAGACAAATTGGGGCTTCCTCTCCTTCGTTGTCCTACTTAATTGGCTTCTCCTTATTTGCCTCCCCCTCCCCCTTGGTTGCCTCATCTTTGTCTACCTCACTTTTAATTGCCTTTGCTAGTAAATTAGTCATTGTGTACTTCATCCTCATAGGTACATGTGGTAGCAGAGATGCGATGAGGCCAACATTATAAGTTTTTTGTTTTTTAATCCTTAATTATAGTTATTTCAGTGGCTTCTCTAGGCTTTTACTATTTTCTCATTAATTTTCTAAAGGAATATGGTGATAATAGTCCATTAAACTTTAGGACCCTTATTTTCTTTTAAGGAGTTAGCTTTGAGTTCTCCTTTCTCTACAAATCATGTTTATATATATATATATATATATATATATATATATATATATATATATATATATATATAAATTAAACAAAGTGTGTTATTAATGACACAACTTTTCTAAAAGTTATTTTAACTATAAGACGATAATATAAATTAATGTGTTATTAATGACACAACATATTATTTTATTGTTTTTATGATAATAAAAAAATATATATCTTGTTATTGATAACATGTCTTTTCCATGTAGGTCATATTCATTATACGCTATAATAACCTGATGATAAAAAACTTAGGTAACTATATACAAAAAATAAAATATTCATCTCCAAATTGAGCAAGAGGTTGTTTTTGGCTTTTGGGAGCATAGTGATGAAAACTTTCACTTGATTTTAAAGCTCGAGCGAGAGTATTACATGACGTTTGTTAGGTTGAGGGACTTCTAGTTGAGGCTAGGTTTTTAGATTAAGAAATTTTTTATGTGGAGGTAGGGCTGGTCGTGGACGTCCATCGTCCGATGTCTGGGCTGTGTTCAAGGTGTCCATAGCCGTGTCTGATCGAATTCTTTTGTTCGTCAATTTTTGGACATGGTTATGGATAAAGACCTTGTCTGACTATTTGTCTGAGGTTCAGTTAAGTTTTAAATAAAATGTGCATTCTTATATAAAGTATAATTTTTATTTCTCTTTTAATTATTTTTAAACATTATTTTCTTATACTTAAATCTTTAACAATTTAAATACAATCATGTTAATGTTATATTTGAGTTCTTCTTTGAAGTTAGTTATTAAATATATCTTTTGTCTCACATTAATAGCGTTATTTAGCTTTTTAAAATGAACTAATTTATTTAATAATAATACTACAAATAAAAGAGATGACATATATAAGTATAAAAATTATTATTATATATATGTTAAGTTATTTAATATAGAGATCCTCACCTTAACTGCCCTACTTAGTTAAAGTCGTTAACAATGCTCTTATTCTTTCCAACCACTTTAACCCTCATCTAATTACCTAAGAGGCTATGTCCATGGACATTGGCCGTGTCTGCTAAAAAAGAAGCTTTGTCTGTAGATAAAATGCTGATGGATAAATTGTTAGTGGATATAGACATAGACAAGCTTTATCTGTCGGCTATTTGGCAAAGGACTAGCCCTATATGGAGGCTGCATCTATTTGATTAACCTTGTGGCTACCTCTAGAGAGTTTCTATAGCATAATTTTCGAACTTTCGGTGCTCAACCCTGCTTTCCGTACCTAGTGGCCCACTCCCATTTATGATATTTAGTAGCATGACAAAGCTCTCAATGATGTTTGTGCTTGATTAATATTATTCTAACATCTAGACACAATGTATTTGAAGAGGCACCGTTCTCCTCTATATTGTTGAATGTGTGGTCATCTTCTTCATTTGGCCTTTGATTAAGTGGGTCTCTTCGGTAATTAGAATTATTTATGACACTTTAGAATCTACCTTCAGTCGCCCTAATATCTCCTTGTACTACTACCTCATCATGTGATGAGCCAACTTCTTTCTCTATTTTTCATTGGTTGGGTTAAGTTTAGTAGTCTTTTTCACATCCATAAGCAATTGGGTAAACTCGGGCGACTTCTTACACATTAGACTACATGGGGGAAAACTTGGAGCCTATATTGAAATGTGCTAAAAAAACATATTAACATTAGCAAAACAATCCTATTAATAGTGATCCTATATCATATATGTCATCTAAATGATAACACGTTTATTAAAATATTTAGATAATTGATTACATGAAATATTTACATCGTGTAATTGAAGATACATGATAGTAATTTATTGTGTTATCGAAAACAAGCTAACCTAACTAACATGTGATAAATACCATGCAAATCAAATTAGCGTGTTATCTAAACTATGTTAATCACAATAGCATTTTATTGATAAGACTATATACCTAAAATACTAATATGTTATTATGTTATTAAGTCTACGCTAATATAAGCAATTTTGTTATCGATAATATGAAATTTACTTGTTGCTTGAATGAAACCCTAATGAGAATACCTGTTGTGGTGGAGTGCTCATGTTTTATGTACTTGATGTTGCAGTGGGCTGAGGATATATTGCAACACAATATGTCATGATTTGCTTCTGCCTAGTTGTACCTTACTACAACAACTAGGTCATTGAGGAAGTCACACAGAGATGGGAAGATAAATATATTATTATGTATAAATAAATAATACAAAGGCCCCCATGTACAAGATGGTCAAGCGTACTAAGTCTTTATCAGAGATAATACAATTGCTTTCTGTCACTTTCTTTAAAATTTCTTTAATAAGATTCTTCTCTGGCCACTTCCCCATGAAGAATCTTTTCAATAATTGCCCCTTGCCATGAGTAGTCTCCTGTCATACTGTCCAACTTCAATGAGCCTCCTTTTGCCCTTAAACTCGTGATTAGAATGTTGTATTCTCCCGTGAGGTATACTATTTTCCCCTGTATGTTGAACACCTCTTGTGAATTGTCACAACACTTACCTATTAGAACGTCTAAGAGCGGCTTGAAGTTTATGATTTGCTTGCATTAGTATATTAGGTGGAACCCAATCTCTTCCCAAACTGTCTTGCATTCCAGCCTCAATTCAACGAGGTCTTTTGATAATCAAAGTCCACTAGGGAAATTCTGTGTTCCCAAACTTGGTCTCCTTTAATAAATTTTCTTCTTCTCTTCTAAGGCCTTCACTGATTCCACTATTTTATTGTATTCTTGTAGCTATTTAAGAGTCGTGTTGATTAATATTATGTAGTTAATATTCAAATACATGCTGAGTTCATAGATCGTGTTATTAGTAACATAATAGGATACCTTCCCATATATGACAATAAAACATTTCAATGTTGTATATCGTATATTGATGACACGATATGCATGTCTTCCATACATGATAACATGACTTCTCAATGTTGTATATTGTATATCATATTATCGATAATATGATATTTTGTATATCATATTATTGATAAAACGACTATGTACTGGCATGTGCATGTTCATGTAAGTACTATCTGTCATGTGCCCCATAACATGATATTTGAACAAATGTGTATTCTAACCTACAAAAAAAACTAGAGTTTAAATATTAGGCCATTACCACAAAAGTCACTGATTTGTTGATGTCGATGAGCCTCACCAGATCTTTAAGAAAAATCTTTTTCTACCTCATTTTAGTTGTCTCATTCACAATCATCTTAATGAATAATTCTTGTGATTATCTTTTATGTTTCTAACCATTAGCCACATTGTGTTATTTGTGATTTGATTTTTAATAGCTTAATCAGTCAAGGTAACACATCCTGAAACTCTGTGGAGACATGAACTTGAAAGATACCTTATGTGTTTTAAGTTGTAATTATTGTCAATATTTTTTTTATCATTATACCTCAAATCCCTGTGAGGATTCTACATGTGTTCTGATCTTCATTGATGAACCCTTATTTATGAGGGATTTTGTTGCAACATTTTCAAACTATATGATATTTCATTGCTTTTGCATGGCCCTTGTAGTTTATGGCTATCATTTGTAAATATTACATAAATAAAAATTTTTAAAAGTTTATTTTCTGAAAATATAATTAATGTTAACTTAATTACATGGAAAAGTACAATTGCATAAATCTTGCATTGTGCAAATAGCCCACCGTAATGAGGTCAGCAACATCTCTAGTCATCTCAATGTGTATATTTGGTTATCCACAATTGTTGAGCGATATAACCCTAGGCTCAATTTGTTGATGATTAATGATTGTTTGCTTAGTGTTTGTTTGACTCCATGGCTCTTTCAATCATTTTAGACACAAGGGGATTGAATTTTAATTCAGTTTGTGCCTTTTCTAAATGTGCACCATTAAAAACCAGTGTTTTTTAGGGAGATTTTTCCATATTACCTAGCTTAAGATGTATATATTTTATATTTTTTGGTTTTGTTAAAATCATGTAAACTTGTTGGAAATATTGTATAAGTGAAGAGGCAATCAAAGCTTAGCAACAATTTACGATTTTTGCCTAGTGATTATTGTTAACATTGTTTCGTTATTTCATTGGCTATTATGTTTCTCTGATTTTTGTCCCAAATTTGTTTACCACATAAGCCACTTATTCATATAAAGGAGAGAATGATGCATACAACTCAAAAAATAAATCATGCAAGATTAATGGGGGATAACATGACTATATAAGAATTAAGAGGGATGTAGATGCTAAGGAAGGATTATTTGAAATAGCCATAATACCCTCCTACCCTACTATATAAAAAGGGACTCTAGTATGGTTTTTCGTACGCAAATTTTATTGTGTAAAATATTTTATGTAATCATGTACATGATCTTATAAGCTGTCATTCCTTACTTGATGAACACTTGTATTAATAACACATTATCAATAACACATATTGTTGATATTTTATGTTATCATATATGGAATATGAGCTACACTGTATTATGGGTTGCTGGCACAAAGAACACATATCGTGTAATTGCTAACACAATATGGAATATTATATTATCGTATATGCAATATGAATTATATTGTATTATCAATAATACATATTATTTATATGTCATGTTATCATATATGTATTATGAGCCATATCGTATTATTGGTCACTCGCCCAAAGAACACATTATGTTATTACTAACACAATGTGATGAATATCATGTTATTGTATATGCAATATAAAGTATATCTTATTACGTGTCACCAACTTAAAGAACAAATATCATATTATCTTTAATATGATATGACGAATATTGTGTTATTATATGTCCGATATGGTGCATATTGTATTATGGATCTCTAGTTCAAATAACGCATATCGTGTTATTGTTAACATGATATTGTGAATATCATGTTATTGTATATGTAATAATAGAGTATATCATATTATGATTCATTGGCTCAAAGAACACATATCATGTTATCATTAACATGATATAACAAATATTATGTTATCATATACGCAATATGAAACATATTATATTATAGGTTGCGGGCTCAAATAACACATATTGTGTTATTATTAACATGATATAACAAAGATTGTATTATTCTTGTATATGTGATATGGAACATATCATATTATTAGTAACATGTGTTGTTGATATATCATGTTACTTTATATGCGATATAAGTCATCTTGTATTATGGGCCTTTGGTGCAAAGAACACATACTGTGTCATAGTTAACACAATATGACATATATTGTATTATCAATAATACATATTATTGACATGTCTTGTAATCGTTAATATAGCATGAGTCACAATAGTATTATGAGTTACTTTATCCATAATGTCAGAGAATGGGTCACTAATGCTTGAGAGTAGATTGATTTTTTTAGAGTGGGAAAGCTTCCACATAGGAATAAAATGAAGAAAAGAGGGGTTTTACCACCTCTAATAACTTGTTAGTGGGTTGCCACTGGTGGTCTGCCTTGAGTGAGTTGTCGCTGGTAACTCATCGCCCATGATACCTCCCCACTTAGAACAATGTCCATAAGAACTTATGTATGAGTATAGTTATAACCTATAAGTATTTTTGTCTTAAATTAGGTCATATGGGATTAAGTATTTAAATCTATAAAATATATATATTTTAGGCCAGGTAATATAGAAAAATCACTTTTAAGGGATTCATTCTTATGTAATTCAAATGCTCCATTCAGTGACATACAAAGGATGGTAGACCGATTCGGTCATAATGGTAATTTAAGTAGAAGCCTTATCCTAAATCGTATATGGTGTTCCAGACGAATCTATGACGTGGGGACAAAAAAGAGTGTGGACAAAATACTTTTGTGTGTCGATCTTGTTAGTTGAAAAAAAGGAAAATGTGTTTCAGGCTTTTATGACTGAATGCAAGAACATGATTACGTATGTTTATGGCCTCAACGGGAAGAGTTTTTACAGGCAGACTATTTTATTTTTAACATTGTGTATTACGAGTGTAGAGGTGGCATAGTTGGGGTTTGATTGCTTAAAGTTCTGGGAATTCGCGTAGAAGAGCTACACCACAAGGTTGGTTGTATATGCTGCTTGATTACCTTCAAATCACTTAATGCCTTTGGTATGGATGCCTCGGAGGACTGACTATTCATAAAGAGTATATCAATAGTAATGCAATTGATCATTTTAAATAGATGGTCAATTACCCAATACAGAAGATATCAATATGGGTCTTGTGCAATATGAACTGATTTGGTAGCTTGTAGATGAGGGGCCAGGTGGTTCAAACCGTGATGTCCCTTCGTATTATGGGCAACCCAATCAAAATCATGTGGTTTCTATTTGCCGAAAGGGGTCGAAGTAATTATGAAATTGAAAAGAGAAGTCACGATGACATATTTGAGCCTATTGCCAAAAAGGCGTAGATCTTGTAGTTAATATCTAGTTCACATTTCTTCTTACGCCGGATCCAGTATAACATTGTGTCATGGATCAAGATTGCATTATCTTCTTTAAGTTGCTCTGGATCCCTACTGCCATCAGTAAACTAGCTTATATGAGAGTGCACATACTATCGGATGGTTGGGATGGTTCTTCACCTGCTGAACGGGCTTCTTGACATTAGCTTGGAGAAAGGGAGGAAGAGGATAATGAAATCGGAAGAAATTTCTAACAACTCAACTTGTTTCATCAATGTAGCTTGTTTGAACTTTTTTTATTTCTTCAACCCAAACGACATTGTTGAATTCTTGGGCCAGTAACCTGTTATCTAGAATAGGCCCTAGAGATGTCAATCATAAAGTCTTTTTTTTTCCTACATGCAAAAACTGAATTTTCATTGATGGGCTCCGGGGTTGGAGGAAGCCCACACAGAACCCAACAACCGTGGTAAATTGATGCTTGTCTTCCTCGGTTGAAAAAGCTTCCCTGATTTTTGTCTCGGAATTTATTGAAAATTAGTTTCTTTATCATCCCTCAGTTCCTTGTGCTCAAGCTTGCAAGCAATTGTCTTAGACCTGATTGGATTGTTCTTGAGATCAAACAAAGGGGAGGCAGCAGAGAACGCCCACAAAAAGAACTCATCAATGGAATCAGAGGGGAAGAGGGAAAAAAGTTACATTTCATCGGATTCTATCTAGTTGGGATATGTTTTTAGTGCTGCTGCTGGGTGAGAGGGGGAGTGGGAGGCGTGGATAATTATTAGGTTCTCGTGGTGACAATGATTATAAATTTCATGCTTGAAAAGCTTGTAATTGTCCACATGCAGTAGAAAGTGTTTTTAATATTTTATTTTAATAATAAACATAATATAAAAAATATATGGAAACCCTTCATCTATATAAGTTTGATGGTGTTACATTGATGCTAATATGCACTAATATCTATGTTATTATTCTTAAATATTAAAAATTTATATGTATTTTTTACATTGAGCTCATTATTCAAAAGAAATGTGAAAAACGCTTCCCACAAAGTGTTAAATAGTTTCTAATACTCCTATATGGTTAACTATTTGCCGTGTGTATGTAATTAATTGCACAATGTAAAACTTAAACTGCATTAAAAAATTACCTAAATAAAAACTCTGCACTTGATTAGTTGATGAATCAATTTAAGGATTCCCATGGCCTGACCCATGGAATGTCACTAAATAAATTATCTCTCATAATACCTTCTAACATTGTAAACTTCCCCTAAGAGCATAAGCAGATAGTTCAAGCTTAGATGTTTTATTCCTTGCTTGCATAGGCACATGGGTAATATGTGAATAAAAATCAGTGCATTCGAGCTGGCTTAGGTTAGATTTGGCTCAATGTTAACTTGAACCAACTTGGCTCAATCCCAAACTAACTAGCTTGAGTTTGAGCTGGGCATAAGCTTTGTGAAATACCCTGAGGATAAAGTTGGACGTGGCTGAATGGAATATAGATCAAAATAGCCCTATAATATATTATATTACACAAAAAGTTTTTAACTTTTAAGTAATACACAAAATGACTATACATATTTAAACTTCCACATATACGTAAATTATCTAAAATACTTTTTTTTTATTTTTATCTTTACTAAGTCATTGTTTCTTATTTCCACCACCTCTGCCACTAGTTGCGCCGCCTCCGCCACTAATTTCATCGTCTTTGCCATTGCCTCAATTTCATATGATTTTATTTTCTCCTTCTCAGCCACCATAACCTTTCTCTCCTCCCCCCTTCTGTCACCCCCTCTTATTCTTTTTCCTTTTCTTTTCTTCCTCTTTCTTTTCCTCCACCTCCTCTCCCTTTTCCTCCTCCTCTTCCTCCCTCCCTCATCTCCTCTCTCTCTCTCTCCTCTCCTCTCCTCCCCTTTTCCTCTTTGGTCACCTTCTTTTCTTCTATGTCAGAATCTAACAAGACTGGTTATAAGCTACATTATGGAGTAATTAAAATTTTAATTTTTTTATCTATAAACTTAAATATTTAAAAATGACCTCATAATCATGTTAAACTACTCAAAAGCATGAGTGGGTTTTATTTGTACTTGATTATGAGCCTCCTTTAATACTAACCAAAACTTCATGCTGACAGTTAAAAATCATATTTGCTACAATAGAGGGGACATAAAGTAACATTATGAGTGACAATGTCTCCCTAAGAATTTATAATGAACTATTTTAACAAATGACATAGATAAAATAAAAATAAAGTAAATTTTAGACATGTGACTGTCATTTGTCGGTTGTCAGTAGTTGAATGTCCCAACTGTCGATTATCATAATGTCCGGGGCCGGATACTACCTTCTTCTATAGTGCTGACAATAAGAATCTTCTTCACCAACACTAGCAGTCTTTTACTAATGAATGACATTCGACAGTCGCATACTTAATTTTTTTTATTTTCATTTTATCCATATAGTTTATTAAGATAGTTCATTGTAAATACCTAGAGAGACATTTTCACTTATAATGTTACTTAATATCCCCTTTATTGTAACAAATCTGATTGTCAATTGTCGGCTATTGATTGTCAACTGTCACTATAAGGTTTGAGTTAGCAACAGAGAAAAGTTATAATCAAGTACAAATAAAACTCACTCTTGATTTTGAGTAGTTTAACATATTTATGAGTACATTTTTAAAAGTTTAAGCTTGTAGATAAATAACATAAAATTTTTAATCACTCCACTGTGTAGTTTATAACTAGTCTTATTAGATTCTGGCAGGAAGAAATAGGAGGCAATCGAGGAGGAAAAGGGGAGGAGGAGGAGAGAGGAGAGAGAGAAAGAGGAGAGAAGGGGGAGGAGTGTAAGATTTTTAAGTTTATTAACTTTTTATTTGTGTGAAATTGTTTGTCTCAATTTGATTTGATTTTCTTAAGGTAATGGGTTAGTTTAGTTATAAATTTCTTAAAATTTTATTTTATTTTAGTTTAAAATATTAGTATTAAGCTTGATCTACCAAATTTTTACCTATTTAAGAATATTTTTTTTATTTTCCTTTATCAAATAAGTAGGCCCCACTGTGAGATCCACACCCATATTGGATGGTGTGCTAACTTTTTAGGTTGTCAACCTTCTATTGATTTGTCTAATTGGGCTTACGTATGATTAAATTTATTTTTATTCAAATGTGCACTTAAAGGGTCACTTAGGGTCTATTCACCTATTTTCTAGCACAATAATTTAATTATCAGCCCACAATCAACTTACTATAAAAAGGAAAACCCTAGCCCATTTCCCAAGTGGGGAAAGGCTAAGATTAGGAGGGAGGTTAAGGCTCTACCTCCATTTCCCAAAGGAGAAACTCATTTTAAGGTAAGATTTTCCCTCAATCACATCTTAATCTTTTTAATTTTTGTCTTAATTATTTCATCATTTACTTCTTCCATTTGGATTCTTACTTTCTTTCCATTAATATTATCTTTTTAATCTCAATTTAGAACCCTAATTTATATAATTTATTTTAACTTAAGACTTAAATCTATCATTTTCATGTTGATTTGGGTATATTAGTTAAGTTTTGATTAGGACTATCAAGATCCTTAATTTTTGGATAAATTTTTTTGAGGTTGGAGTCTATTCAAGAAATTCACAAGCTAAATAGAGGTAGGAAATTTTTTTGTTAAGTGGTTTTCTTACTTCTAGGTTTATTTAAACGTAATAATGATTCCTTAAAAATATGTGATTTATTATTATTTTTATATATTTAAATATAAAATATTAGATCTATCATATTTTAGGCTTAAGTATTGATTGCATGATGTTTTATAATATTTTTGGAATCTATATGAAATTTTAAAATAATTTTGGTTCGATTTTTGAGAGGAAGAAAACGAATTAGAAATGAGTCTTGACTGTTCAAACGGGCTGATAAGCTATTCAAACAACTAACCATTCAAATGGGTCGCTAGCCGTTTGAACAACTATACATGATTTCAAGTATAAATGTTTTTAGGTGCATTTTTTATTATTCATTCATTCCTTCTCATAATTCCACTATATTATAACTATGATGAGCTAAGAATACTTACACATATCACCTTAATTTTATTTGATCATGCTATATGTGTTTTAGTTTAATTAAAGATATGACTATGCATTTTTAAGTATGATGCTCTACTTGATTTAAATCCATATTTTGGTTATTTCTTCTTCTTTACTTTATGATTCCAGTAGCTTATGATTATGAGAGGATATGAATGCTTGCACATGCTAATTTAATTACAAATGAGTCATGTTTCAATTATTTTTAGCTCAATTAGGTACATGACCATTGACCATGAATGTATCTCTTACCCATACTTATATAATTTTTTATTTGTCACAAATGGATCATGTTTCATACATTTAAGATTGATTAGGGTATGTTTACCTATGCTTGCATCTATTAAACATTGCACACATATGTATCATGCCACGTGCATCATATAAATGACTTGTAAGCAAAGATTACTTGTGTTTAATAGTAATTAATCAATTGGGTGTTGTAGTTTTTTGAATTAACCATATCAGAGGTTTATCAAATTAGTTTTATGTATGAAAGAACGGGGTTTTATGTTCCTTTGATGACAGATTTCCTCCTCGGGTGAGAAGAGCTAAATACTATAATGAGTTAAATTGATGAGTCTTTCTGATCCTGAGAATCTAGGATAGTTTGTCTATGTGCACTAGCTTACTAGGGGTAATTTTCCTATTAAGGATTTATCCAAACTGCTCTAATCTTTTTCCCAGGAATTCAAATTTCCTTTTAGGATTTCCAGGGTGAGGAGGTCTCTTTGTGCCTCAGTCAGGTTAGACATGATTGTTTTCTCTATTGTGAGACATTCACCTGATTATTTATGCATGTGTATGAATTATAATACTCACTGACACAGGTTGTGTAGGAACAATTATGTTTATGTTTACAGAAGATGTATATAGAATGATTACACATGAATATGCAAGATGAAATGTAGTTTGATGCACTTGATTATGCAGGGTGAATGTGAATGATAATACTTGATTCATACAGAATGTGAATGAACTATAAACTTTAAATGATTGCATAAGTTGTGCATGTGTATTATGAATTAGCCTATGTTGCACAAGTGGTGTGAACGTAAATATAAAGTGTGATTTAACTCATGATGCACATGTGTAGACATTGAATATGTGATGCATGTTTAAATTGATTTCCATGAGAAGAATATATGTGGTATTATCATGAGCATATGTTTCATTTTAAAACCCTTATTGAGCTAAGTTTACCCCTCTTTATTTTGTGGTTTGTTTTGGGGCAATATACTGTGTCATGCAGGTGCTCTAGATGGATTATATGTCGAGCTTGAGGATGAGTATGTGCTATGAGAGGGGGCTAGATACTTATGTTGTTTCATACTTATGTATTTTGTTGATGTTAGACTTGATTTTGTTTCATACTTTTGATAACTTTGTAAGGGCTTAGACTTGTGGTTGTATTGGCTTTAGACTTGATGTTGCCTTAGCACTTATGATTATTTGCTTTATGTGTTGATGTGGGTGTGAATATGACTAAAAGAGACTTTACCTTTATCCATTTTTCCTTCTATTATTTACTTTTGCATAAAGGTAATGTGCAGTGTACTTCGATAAAAACCTTTTTGGGGTAGTCTTCAGCTTCGTCGTGTCATGTCTCACCACCCTAGACCAGGTCAAGGGTGGTATGGCAGGGCGTGACAAAGAGATAAGAAAAAAGAAGAAGAGGGGGTGACAAAAGAGGGGAAGAAGATAAGGTGACGGCAAGGGAGAAGGAAAAGAAGAAATCGGATGAAACAGAGGCAATGGCGAAGACGACGAAGTTGGTGGTAAAGGCAATATAACCGGTGGCGAAGGCGGTAGAGCCGGTGGTGGAACTGAAGCTGGAGGCAGTGGAAGTAAAGAAACAATGACTCAATGATGTTAAAAGAAAGAAAATAAGAAAAAAAAGACATTTTAAATAATTTATATAGTTTACATGTGCACAAGGTTATTTTGTATATTACTTGAAAGTTTAAGACATTTTATGTAATATAATGTATTACAAGGCTATTTTAATCAATTCTTCTAAACTCTTTGTACCTTATTTTTAATTTACTTTTAATACTATTTCTTGAAGTATTAAGGGGTTTTGTGGGTCTAAATAGCTGCATTTATAAATAATAATCTCAAAAATAAAATGCACTTGTAAAGCATACTTAAGAATGTTTTGGCCTACATTGGCTATTCATAGAGTCCATCAAGCAATTTGTCTATTGCTGCATGCTCTGTGAGTATACCTTAGCATATTTTGAAGCGTAAAATACAAATGGAAAATGTTGTCGTGACCATATTCTATTACCAAGAACTAACACTCTTCCATGTATTATACTACGACTCTTATATAGCATAGAAATCTTATTATGACATAAAGTTTCATATATCAAAACTCTACATCATTTTCACACCAATAATAAGTGAGCCCTACTCATTAATAGTGTGAAAATGATGAAGTAAAGTTTTAAGGTGCGAAACTTCCCGTCACTATGCATTTTTATATATAGCATGATCGTGATTTTTGGTAATAGAATCTTGGTCAAGTTAGATGCGTCCAATATAAATGATTCATAAACATGTGATTGGACCCAAATTCAGCCTAACCTAATTGCAACATATTAAATTGGATCCACAAAATTCAACTCATTAAGGCTAATTTGTAAAGCTTGTTGGTTGAGAGAATACAATTGTCAAATACTCATAAAGTTTATTATCCGGAGATTGTCTTGAAAAATATTCTCTCTATCCAACATTAATTAGTATATTTAATTTTTTAAAATAAATTAATTTTAATTTATTTTTAAAAAATAAATATAAAATTAATTTTAATTTATTTTAAAAAAATAAACATAACTATTTATTTAGGACAAAGGGCCCATATTAATGACCTCAATTTATGAGTTCATTAAAGACCAATCTTCTTAATAGTGCTCCACATCCCCAGTTCCACCCTTACGACTAGATTTTTCAAAAAAAAAAAAGATGGATCATGATTTGTTAATCCCAAATTTCTAATAATCCAACATCTTTTATCTTTTCTCCTCTTCTTTAAAACAGCCCCACATAGAACCCAAGTTAGCATTTAGAACCGGACCAGAAGCGGGTTCGATCCCAGCATCACATCAACAGCGGTTCGTGTATAGATGCGTTTTCCTTAGACCGGCCGGGCAGTGGAAACCCGCCAAGCCTTGAACCCCTTGGACACGGCGGAGGGAATGAGAGTTGTTGCCATGTTCTGTGTCTTCCTCGGATGAAAACGCTTCCGTTGCAACGATTTTTGCCTCGTTGACTTGAAAGGCCAAAAGGGTCAATCGAAATTCATCCAAAATCAGCTTCTTCTTCGTCCCGCAGCTCCTCGTGCTCAAGCTGGCAAGCAATTGTCTCAGATCGGATCGGGGCTGTTCTAAGATCAGACGCAGGGGCGACAGAACAGAACACTCAGAAACTGACCCATCATGGGAATCAATTAAAATCCGGTAAGAAGTCATATATTATTAGAGTTTCAATCGGCTTGGGACTTGTTTCTGGTGCTGGGTCAGAGGTAGGTAAAAAGGCCGGGAGTATGTCGAAGTCTTTGCCGTATTCCATGAAAGATGTCACCTACGACAACGCCAAGTTCCGCCACAGATCTTTCTTCAAGGTAGTTTTTTTTTTCTTTTGGTTCTCGGTAGATAAGTCAAATCAGCTTCAAATATCTGCAGGGTTTATCTTAGCTTTTCTGATTCTTCTACTGTGATGTTTTCATGAGTTGGAGTCATTCGAGTACAGATTCGAAGCATAAACATTTCTGTGAGCACGTGACTTAAGATTGAATACATTGTCTTTTTAGATTGTGATTTGACTGGGGTCATTGCAGATCGCCCCACTAGTAATTTATGACCAGAAATTTTGCGTGTTTGCATGCCTTTGTGGTCTGTGTTTCTCTTCGTTAAATTTCATCTGTTGTTATAGGTAGAGGGGTCTCTATTTCTTATGGTGTACTTTAGTACGAGGTCTGTGATTGCGTTTTTCTTTACAAGGCTACATATTGTTCTTGCCTACATGCAATGATTAGATACTTGTGTTTATTTGAAGCCATCAATTGAGTAATAGCCTCTTTTGGTTGGTCAGATGACTACTCAGGCTTTGCTCACTAGCGGTGCTAGGAGGGAGTGCACTAGGTGGAGCACTGGAAAATTTCTAGCTCTGCTGATGATTTGTGGGCTGACATATCTAATGCTTGTGCCGAAAAGTCCATCCAATTCTACTACCTCTGAAGGGCTTGCGGAGAGATCTTCCGATGGAGGAATTGATAAATCCGTTTCTCGAGCTGCAGTTAGATTTAAAAGACTTTTAAGAAGAGCACCGAGGCTTCCTCCTGATATTAGGGGTTCTAGTTCCGATCCTGGCAAGGTCACTTCAGTTTCTGAATGGGCAATCCGACAAGGAAAAGTTAAAGAGGCATTCATTCATGCCTGGTCTGGGTATAAAAGCTATGCAATGGGTTATGATGAATTAAGGCCTATAAGCAAGGATGGTGTTGATGGTTTAGGAGGGCTGGGTGCCACAGTTGTGGATTCTCTGGATACTGCCATGATTATGGGTCTTGACAGTATAGTTGCTGAAGCAGGGAGTTGGATAGAGAAAAACCTTCCGACAAGGATTAGTGAGAAAGGACAAGTTAACCTGTTTGAGACTACTATAAGAGTACTGGGTGGTCTTCTCAGTGCTTATCATTTAAGTGGTGCACAACAGGAAGGAGTAAAATTTTCCGGAGCAATGAAAGGTCCTAAACCTGAGGTTTATCTTGAGATAGCAAGAGATTTGGCTGACAGGTTATTATCTGCTTTCACGTCCAGTCCATCTCCTATTCCTTTCAGTGACGTGGTTCTTCGTGATCGATCTGCACACCCAGCACCTGATGGTTTGAGCAGTACGGCAGAGGTTTCCACTTTGCAGCTGGAGTTCAACTACCTGAGTAATATCTCTGGTGATCTGAAATACAAAACTGAAACAATGAAGGTTTTAGAGCATTTGAGGACTCTTCCAAAGGTGGAAGGGCTAGTGCCTATCTTTATTAGGTGCGATTTGCTAATTCATCCTACTTGAAAATTTTAATATTTTTTAATTGTGTTATGTGAATATGTTGACTGTTAGTTGATTAATACGAAGATGCAGTAGGGATGATATTTAAGAATGGTTTTCTGTTTTGGGCTCTTGTTTATTCACCTTTGTGTTCAAGATTTATGTGAATAGCTCAATGATTTGCTGTTATGTGGGGAAGATTGAGAATAGTCATGTCTTGTCCTTATCTGCACTTTGCACAACGAGAAAAGCAAACACTTAGGTTTAATATGCTTCAAGTCCGCTTTCTGATTTGTTGTTTTACCACAGCCCTCACACAGGAAAATTTAATGGAGAAAATATTAGACTGGGGTCTCGTGGTGACAGTTACTATGAGTACTTAATTAAAGTTTGGCTTCAGCAAGGTTCATATCAAGATAATCACTACAAATATTTGCATGATATGTATGAGGAAGCAATAAAGGGTGTTAAACACCTGCTTGTTAGGACATCTACACCAAAAGGACTAGTCTTTGTTGGGGAGCTACCATATGGATTAGATGGAGCCTTCAGCCCAAAAATGGACCACCTGGTATGGTTTTTCTTGTTATTTTTTTGTTCATTGTACGATATAGGCTAATAGTATGCCAAAAAAACAAAGTGGAGATATGACATTTAACTAAGTTTTACTTCCTTCACAGGTTTGCTTCTTGCCAGGTACACTTGCACTAGGTGCAACAAAGGGCAATACAAAGAAAAAGGCTATGGAAAACAATTTACTTACTTTTGAAGATTTGGAAAACTTAAAACTTGCTGAAGAATTAGCAAAGACTTGCTATGAAATGTATTCAGTGACTTCAACTGGCCTTTCTCCTGAAATTGCTTACTTTCACATAGAGGTTTACTTCTTTGTCATTTTGAATGGTCTTTTGTTCCTGTTAAAAAGTCGGATCTGTAGTCAGCTTTGGTCGAGATCTGTGTTGGGTCTGTTTAAAAATAACAATATATCTTAAAAAATGAACAAAAGATTATAAGAAAATGTGATACAGTAAAATACTAAGAAAGCATAACGTGTTGATTGCAGTGTTAGTCATTGCCTACAACTTTGTGTTTGACAAGTATAGCTAATTCTTTTCTCAATCAATCATTGTGTGTCATTGCCATTTCTGTAGTTTTCTCATTCTGCACCCCCGTTTTCTACCTTCTTGCTACATATGTCTTGGTTGTAGAAAGAACAAATTGTTCTACTTTCATACTTGCTTCATATGAGAAAAATTCCATGTCAATCTTTTTGTACTACAACTGACTGAAGAAGTCAACCTCGTATAACTGGGAAAAGTATACGGTTATGATGGTGAAATTACTATCTCATTATTGCCTTGTTCCAGTTTTGCATCAAGAAAGGAACTACCACCATGTTTTCTCACCTGTCTACTAGTCATTTTGGCTAGAACAAAGTCAATGGTGAATGAATATATTCTTATCTCAGGCTTTACATGGTTTGGGTATGAGTGCAGATGATGATGACTCTATTAGCAAACAGAACTACCAATTAGTAACTAATTTTGATATGGGTAAGGAGTTCCCAGATCCCTTCTTTAGTGTTAAATGGAATTGAGAACCCCATCTCTAACACAAGCTGTTTATTAACTGGGTTAGGTCGGATTTTGCTCCCACACTAGTGTCAACTTGACTGTTGCTATTGTAGATTATAACCACATGAACACTGACTCTAGCTTTTCCTTTGGAATAGGGAGATTTTGAAGGACTTGATGGAGGCAATAAAAGTTCCGAATATCTGAATGATATAGTAATTAAGCCTCTTGACAGGCACAATCTTTTGCGCCCTGAAACTGTTGAATCCTTGTTTGTTTTGCACCGTATAACAGAAGATCCAAGGTGAGATTATGCAATCCTGTTTTCCATGTTAGGAGGTGTGAAAACCTCGTATATTTGATTATTGTATCTCTGGATTATACAGGTATAGAGAATGGGGTTGGGATATATTCAAAGCCTTTGAAAAATACACGAAGGTTCAGTCAGGAGGCTACACTTCTTTGGATGATGTCACTACAGTGCCTCCTCGTAAAAGGGACAAGATGGAAACCTTCTTCTTGGGTGAAACTTTGAAATATTTGTATCTGTTGTTTGGTGATGAGAACGTCCTTCCTTTGGATAAGTTTATTTTTAACACTGAAGCACACCCTTTACCGGTCCTTGAAATTGCCAAGGAATAGTAATCTTATGTGCAATTTCTGGGAGTATTATTTGGCCGCTTGAACCATGAGGTTTTTATTGGAAAGAATGTGAAGTGGGCGGGCCTAATTTAGGCAAAAGTTTTATTCCGGCCCAAGCAAATGCAGCTTTCTTCTTTGGTCTAAATGAGAAGATTCGTATTGGAGGAAGTACACTTTGGCGTACCTCACTGGAGCTCTCGCCATTTCAAATTCAATTGATTTATTGTCAATTAAAAATTCATAAAGAGACAATTCTTTTTTGTTTTTTGGTTACTGATCCATACGAGAAAATTTTGTAGTATGATTCAGATGCTCTTGCTTGTGTATCTTAAACAAAAACTTATATTATGGCGAGGATGAGAAATCCTGCTGCAACCACAAACTATATACGGTCAAAAGTTATTGGGAATTTGTCTTTTAATGAGCTTTCATTTACAAAATATTTTGCTTTTACACATTATGTATAATTTGTTCTTACACTACAAGTCGTTCATGACTTGCATATGTACTATCCACGCTGCTATTCTGCAAGACTAGCACCTTCCGATAATGGTTGAAATATGTCTTTAACCTTGTTTTTTGCCACTTCCAATACCAAACAAACAGGTCTAATCTCATGCCATTTACTTCTGTATACTCTCCTTTTAGTGCTTTGAAGGTATTTGAAGTTAAACTTCGAAGGTGGAGTTCTATGAATTATGCATGTGATGCATCATAGAACTTTGATGTGTTGTATTTTTTCTTAGAACGATATTGTTCAAGTCTAGGAGCCTAAGGTTATGAATAAGTGCGAAAGAGCTTATTATAGTTACTAGTTGTTCGTAGCTTTTACAAAACACAAGCTTAAATTGGAGAAGCATGAATCGTACAACCAACTAAGAGGGGTTACTTCCAAGATTCAGGTTAGGTACTAAATTCTACTAGTTGTATTGATGCGTTTCCATGTGAATCATGGCTCTTTGGTAATGTGATACCTTAGTATCTTGGCCAAAGGCTTTGACTACTCAAATTGGGAGTTTTTGTATATTGACTGACAGAAGATTACGTGGTTAAGACCGCAAATTTGTTTGCACATCTACAATATTTTTAGTAGCAATTTTAAAGTTTATAACTCTGTCTAGGGCGGATTTGAGAGTAGCTTATTTAAGGCTTGTTTGGATGCAGGAGAATAATCCTAACATGAATTGACTGACAATGCACAAACCAGTTTAAATTGAAAAAGAGGGAAAAATAGTCAAACAGGTTAGATTGTTGGGGCGAACTTGATTGTCAGTCAAAATAGACCAATCTGCTTTGGAACAGTACATAATCTGAAGTAGATTTTGAAAAGAACCCAGATTGTGCAGTCTACAAAGTGTCCGAACAATGTTTATTAGGACAATCTTAATTTAATTCTTTTAACTATCCCTATCCAAACAGACCCTTATAGGCTATCATCGCCCAAGATTATTCCTCTGAACAAGAAGCCTTAAACTTGTCCATTCATCTCCGTGTCTGCAAATGTTCAAAATGGACAATTAATGGTTATGCAGGCATCATCATTATTATTATTACTACTATTATAGTCATCTATACTTTGCACAAATAATGTTCCTCAGGTGTAATAGGCAAAAGAAAAAAGAATAATGATCCTGTGGAGCTCTTTCAAGCTGTCAGATTTGTGAAAAATTGGTTGGAACCGCCGATGACTTGGCCTATTACATGAAATGGCTTCAAGTGGAACAAGGGTTGTTACAAAAATACAATTGATATGATAGAATCACGATTGGTGAAGAGCTAGATCACAGCCCAAACTAGCACAATACTTTTGCTTGATTTCTGTTTTTTTAACGAAGAGATTCCTTCTCAACGCATAAATATAACATGAGCCTAATTGAATCAAAAGCGGCGAAGAAAGGGCATAGACAAGTCAAAAAAGAGAAATCGCCGAAATGAGCTTTAGATCTTTTCCAGACGGACTTGTGGTTTCCTGCTTTCACATTTGTTTTGGGAAGGTTTCATGGGAAAAAAGCTAGGGACCCAATTTAATGAGTCACATGCGCGGTGCGATCATGGGGATAGGGTAATAAGGGGGCAGAAAACCATATGCCTCCTGAGCTGTCAGATTATGATCTGATGGCTCCCAAGCACCTGGGCATTTATTAACTATTTGTGTTAATATGAGGAACTAAACCTTCCAAAATGTAATAGTAACAATTGGAACAAATATTTCATGGTCCGGCCATTTCTGCAGCGACGGGATTGGAAGATAGGAAGTGGTCCATTTTAAAGAGGGGCTCACATAATAGAGCTAATTCTCCCTTCAGGCATCCATAGGATGACCCAACAGAGGGTGCTACCTTGAACCACATGGGCCCCCCATGTGGCAAGTTGATGTGTCACCCTTGCACCCAATTTCCTCAAGGAGAGTAGGCGAGTAATTTTTCTCCGAGGGGGCCGATCAAGAGGTGTATCCCATTTCCATAAAAAAGGTACCCCACCTCTCTTCACACTCATAGGGGCAGAGCACAAGGAGTTTGGAGGGGCTAGAGAAGGGGGCACATTGATGGGCCAAGTTACCAGGCAAAACTTTCATCTGAACTCAAATCCATTGGTCAAGTTATCGATAGTCAGATTCCCTAATCAATAGTACACACTACTGTATGCAATATCATGTGTGTTATTAACTATCTTGCACTAGTGTGTGTACAATCGATCCAAAGGGATCATGGCAACTCTACTAGTGAAACTTCACCAACGTATTAGAGTTCCTATCACCAATCCCTCTCTTTTTCATATTAATGATATAATGTTAACACGGTAGGTTGCATGGGATAGAGAGTGAATAAAGCGTTGGTGATAGTGTCGGTGAGATGGGCTCCTTCAACTTATCCACTTTTAGTAAGAGTTAGACATATCGATGGGACATTGGTAGTCATCGATGCCTAGGCCAACATGTTGGTGAAGTCACCAATAGTATATGGTTCATGAAAATTTAAGCATATTTTTTGACGAAGTATACGTTATTTATAAGTTATATAATGATATATTTTTCATACACTATGGGTGTGTTGATGAATGATTATATATATATATATATATATATTTATATATATATATATATATATATATATATATATATATATATATATATATATATATATATATTATATTGAGGTAAGTAAGTCTTATCTATGTGTGATTTTTTGTAATGGATAGATTCCCTTTGACCATTGCATTTATCAGTGAAGACAAAGGATTCTACTGTCTAGTTAGTTCTAAAAGTGAGTTGCTTTAGCTATATAGATGAAAGAGTATGATATGAAAAATGATCACGGTCTTTCGGCTCTCCAAAAGTACGAGTTTATTTATAGAGTCATTCCCCTGGCCTTGGAGTTAGGTTGAAATGGATCATAATATAAAATGATGAATGATCAAGTATAATACAATACATGAGGTCTTAATGATCATGAAAGTTAAGATCTTGACCACTTAGGTCCATGAGCCTTTTTCGGCCTTCATTTCATAACATAAATGGAGTTGGGCTTTGGCTTGTGGGTCCTAGATTTTTTCATTTGAGTACAAGGTCTTTAAGAAACTTGGCATAAGTGGGTACTTTCTTAATAGCCTCTAGGAATAGAAGGTTAATTTTAACTTGTTTGAAGGTCTTAAGGATCTCATCCACCCTAACAATGCTTTTGTTGAATGGTGGAGTCATGTCTAGACATTGTGGAAATGGTGCTCTAGGGATGTAAGATCCCTCTGAGGTGTCTAGGAAAATGAATCATCTATAGTAATCTTAACTATATGTCTGACTCGTCTACTATTAGCATAAATCATCTAATTCGTTGATCACATAAGCATTAATCATATTACATAACCATCTCATCTAAAATTATAGACATTAGATTTGATGTGAATATCAATACCACATAGATTTGTCCCCTACAAGATGAATAAAATCAATATAACATGAATAAACCATTAAAATCTTTTCATTGAAGAAATATCATGTTATAAAATTGTCATACATCACAAACTAAGAGCTAAATTGGAATAAAAAGAGATTGAATCTCATCATAGCTTCATCAATTCTTAATCTAAAAAATGTGCCTTACATAGTTGATGGAGACTCTTTAATCTTCATGAAATCCCTTGATTGCTACTCTACTTTTTCTTCCATGTTGGCTTTAAAAAAATAGTTTAAAATCCCTCAAATTTGTGCTCAACAAGAATTTATATAGACCCAAGGGTTGATGAAAGAGTTTTGGTATGAAAAAGAGTAAAAAATGACCTAAATAGGGAAACTATGTCTTGCTTAATCAATCTCCTTGTAGTGCTAATCAATCTAAAAAGTTATTGGAATCTAATTTTTGAACAACCGATCGATCGCCCTATCATCTTGATCAATCTCCCTCTATATGTAGGTCAATCGTTTGGTCTAGATTCCTGATCAATTGACTCATTAAAATTTTGACAAGAAAAGTCCACAAATTAGCCAATTAATCCAAAAATTCACATAAGTGTTTCTTATTATTATTAAACCTAATTTTTAATTTTTAAGAACATATGAGATATATGTAATGTAATTGACTAATTTTGATGATCAAAATAATGTCAAAATTTCATGGATATTTTAGTTTTAGGAGTCTGACTAGATGTTGTAGCTGAGTTAGATTTAGAATTGATTGGCTTGAAAAGTAGGAGCAGGCGTATTCTAAAAGTCTAAGGTTAAAGACTAAGCTGAGTGCTAAATGTAAAAGGTTTATTTTCACACACTCATGTAACCAAATCACTTAGTTTTAATTAGGAATAATTAATTGAAGTGATTATGAAAGTTTTAGGCAAAATTAGGGTAATTGGGCAAAATTAGGGTAATTGGAAAATTCAATTTTGCATTGATTGATCTCTGCGATTTGTATTGAGAGATCGATCGGCCCTAGAATATGTTTTTGTAATTTTTGGCCAAAAGATTTCCGATCAATCGACACATGTGAGAGATCAATCCCTTAGACAAATTTTACCTTAACAGAAACAGTGACCAATCAATTGATGTTTGTCAAACTTACCTAGTTTAAGCATTTCGAGAAAGTGTTTATTCTTAATTGGAGTTTATGACTTAAACTGACTTAATGACCTATATAAAGGCTAGTAAATATGAAATTGAAAAGAGGAAACCCTAAAATTTGAGACAAAAAAGGGAGAAGTTGTTTTGCTTTTGCTTTTCATTAAAATCATCATTGTGTTTGAGTGATTAGTTTTAATGATGATTGATTGAGAAGAGACACACAACAAAGAGTGATTTACACACACAAACCCGAGGAGATTGTCAGCCAAGTTTTAATGGAAGATTGAAGAGACTCAAAGCTAAAATTACAATAAAAAGAAACTTGATTGAGGATGTTAGAAGAGGACAAAGATAAAACAAGGAGGGAGAAAACTTTAAGCATTTGAAGAGAAGACTTGCAGGCCAACAACAAAAGATAAAAGAGATCTAAACAAGGAGGAGTTGTGTTAGAGTCTTCATGAGAGGTTGGTGGTGGTTTGCTTGTGTCATATAAGGTCTAGCTTGCTAGTGCATTTATTTTAGGCCAAAAGTGGTTGCTATGGTTTTTTAACCTAGTTAAGGTTTTCTATATAAAAATCTTGTGTATTCTTGCATGCTTATAGTTTGAATTGTTGATAGATTAATCATGAATGCGCTTAGATATTAGGTTTTTACTTATATGTCATATAAACAAATTCTTGCGCATAAAGCCTAGAGCTCTTAATTCTTACTTTATTTAAAGTACTAGTTTTAGGAGCAATCTAGTGATTCGCTAGGTTAATTAGACAGATATTAGACTCTTATAATTATCTAAGCTATATTAACATTTAAACAAAACTAGAAAATAAAGTAAAGAGGGATAAAATAACATATATTATACTCGTCATGCATATATAAAATGTTGGTGAATTTCTAGGGTTCATCGATAAATCCAACAATGTGTTGGTGCACAAAGCATTTATACTGACAAGGGCAAAAATTGTATGAAATTTACAATTATATACTAGATTCAGTTATTCCTTTCTCATACAAATACTCATTTAGCACCCTAAGACTCTCATCTCTTCGAAAACTGACTCAAGTCAAGAAGGGGGAGACCAAAAGTATCATAAATCCTAGAAGAAAGGAAGGAGAAGCCAAATTTTGTGGGATCAACAGTCATTGCATCTAGAAAAAAAAGGTCATATTGCTATATAAACACTTTTCATTTAGACATGTAAAAACATAAACTTAAGGTTATGGATTACTTAATTAACATGAATTTATGGTTTTGTGTGTAAGTATTGATGTATGAGAAAAGTTATATGATCATTTGACATGAAAACCATGGGTTGAGATTGTGAATTTAGATTTCTAAATGTTATTCTTATCTTATAAAGGCAAGAATCTATGATTATATGCATGTACAAGTTTTATTTAGATAAGTCTTTCTAAGGGAATTATTATGGCACACTTTTAAGAATGATTTATTCTTCTTCTCTGGTCGTCAGCACATTCATCGACATATCGATGATGGTATCGATGGTTAGGAGAAGATGAACAATTACTGACATCGGTGCATCGGTTTCATATTGGCCATTGACAGAGAGACTAATGTTGACGAAGACGCCTGTGAACTTGACTTGAAAAAGTCAACTCACTGTCAACGAGGACCAACATATTGTTATGGTGTCGATGACATCAACACTGACATCGATGCATCAATGGGATGGCTGGCGGAGGTTTGGTCTGTGTTTTCAAAATAGTCTTTCGATGAATTTTTTAGGGCCAATGAGATGTGTCTTGGATGAACCTTAGTTACGTCATTACGTAAGTAAATGTTGAATACAATGGTAACTGATATGTAATTAAAGGGTAATTAGACCTTAGGTTTAGGATTACCAATAGGGTGGGGACCTTAATATGCATGTTGTGTGAGACACTTAAGGATAAGGATGCCAAATGACAGTTTGGGCTCCAAGAGTGTGTCTGTTTAGCCACGTAGAGGAGGTGGGCTTTTGGCTTCCCCAGGCTTGAGAGTTAATGTTTGTATAGCGTCTCCCCAAAGCTTGGGAGTTAGTTCAAATGGGTTATAGTCTTAAAAGAGCATGACTCCAATGTAACTCAACAAAGGAGTTCTTGGCAATCATGAAAAATTGTGATTCTCGACCACTTTGGGTTTATAAGCTCTTATGGGCCTTAACTTCATGACATGGATGGATTGGGCAATAGTATTCAACAAGAGTTTGAATCTACTTTGTGGAGTAGTATACACTTCAAGGAGTTGAAGGGACCTCCTTGACGTTCCCACTACTTTAGTAAACCTTCTTTCTTTGAGATAAAGGTTGAGTTGTGTAGTATCCTTACTAGTGTAACTATTGGTATAATAATTTCTTATGCGGTTTCTTGTTAGCATTGCCACTTATATATACAAAGTATTTAGAAACCTTTTGATGCAAGTGATTAGGAGGAGTAAGCTTCTAAGAGGATTTGGTGCGATGTCAAGATCATGCTACATAGTATGTAGGATGTCTTTTAACTTTTTTTGATGATTCTTAAATTTATATGCAGTAGGCATGTGAGTGTCAGTTTATATTATGGCTTTCAAACATGTACACAATCATGGCCATGCCTCTTTTATGACATTGTTTGATGATGATTAATATTCTACTTTGATTTGATATTTGTATGTTCTAAAACCGATTTGCTCGTACCCCTAGATATCTTGACAAATATTTTTATAAAAGGAATTTTTTTTTGTTGTTGTATACTAAAAAAAATAATTAAAATCTTATGGTAGAATACTTATCTTGTTTGATGGGTTGCCAACTCAACCAGATAGTCCCGCATGACTCAACCATGTTAAATGGGCTTGGCAGCCTGGATGGACCAAACTGTTTATCCACTCAGTTTAGTTGAACCTGTCCAACTAACCAAGCTGGACCAAGTTTTATAACACTAATATTTGTGGGAAAGAGATGGACTTCTTCAAGCTAGGCCAAGTTTGTTAAATTAGAAAGATTTACCCCAAATATATGTGGAGGGAAAATGACATTCCTGCTCCATTTTTTCTATTCCTAAAGCTTACTCCAACCTTTGATTAGACTAAAAAAAATGGGCCTCCTATAGTTCGATGAGACCCGCCTTTCTCTGTCCAATCAAAGATTAAAGTAAGCTTTTGGTAAAGAAAAAGTAGAGCAATAGCCATGATGATGAGGGTAATAAGGAGTGTTCTCATAAAATTTTACCATATTACAAGGCTAATTTTACTATATTAGAGGGCTTCAGAATATAGATGTAATTGGATAAATTTATTCTACTCCCGCCGACCTAAATTAATATATCAATTTTACTCAATTTAAGTAGTTAGGTACCTAAAAAAGAGTATCATAAGATTATTTTCCCTTCTTTTAGACATAGGTTTTACCATTTCATAAAAATTACTATTTTTGGACAGAGGGAGTAAATTTTAATTTGAATGATTTGACTCTAATTATCATGTTGTAGATATTGGGAAAACTATGTAACATTCTAAAGAATGTGCTGCTTTAACATCCACAACTCCAATTGCAATTACAATTAATACTATTACTCATCATTGAACTTGAATATATCTTGTTCAAACTATTATGTTAGTGAACTTCAACACTTACCAAGCCAATACTTAATCACCACTTAACACCAAAGTTACCTTGCATTAAGTCAAAAAGAAATAGAATGCTAATTAAATGAAAATTAATGCAAGTCATGTTTAAATGTACCCGACGGATCTTGATTGAGATATGACAGTGCCTATTACTTGGGTGCTCTACTTAGTAATAAGCAAGATCCGTTGCCACATTATGCACATGCATTACCAAATACGCAGGCACATCTTAACTTTTCAAAGTATATTGAAAAAGGTTTGTATGAGCCTGGTCTTATGTGTGAACTTGAACATCTTGAGCTTTCAAATTGATTCAGTTTGATTATAGAAAAGGCAAAAAAAAATAATCTGCCCATGTGTAATATCCACCATCAGATTTGGCCAATAATGCTCATGCATCCAAACAAAATTCATTTACATTAATACATAACAATTCTTAAAACTCAATGACAAAATTCAATCTACAACTAAAAAGTTTATTAGAAAGTAGGTTAAATATGGGCTAAACCCATTTTACGAGAAGTTCATGTAAATAGGCCTATTGGGTATTGAGAGCTCAAACTCATTTTCATGTGAATGAGAGTCATATATGTGAATTACTTGAAGAAAATAAATAGTCCCATATCACATAGAAGACAAAGATATAGTTGGTGTGTAAAACATAAATTTTGCTTTTCAAGTTAGGTCCTTGTGCAACTCCACTTTTATTAAAAACATATATGTTGGATCTATGCACATATGTGGTTAAGCCACAACGAGCCATCGTCTGGCTGGCTTTGTTTACATGCGCGATCAACTGGGTCGGGCCGAGTCAATAAGATAATTATTTTTATCTAATTCTTTTGTTTTTTCTGAACCCAGATTGGGTCCAATTTTCACTTATATCCCTTAATGGGCGGATGCATCCAGTTGAACGGGACGAGGTTTCTTCAATGAGATTATTTTTATGTTCTATAAAATACTAAAAATAAATTTTTGCATTATCCTTAATTAGATTTTCCTACTATCTTTGTAAGAGTGAATATACTATTGTAATTTGTTGCAATGTTGTGTGAATGTATTTCTACAATGTATGACAGATTATCTTATCCTGGGAGATAGATATCCAAGTGATCTTAAGCACCATTAAAGAAGACATAATTTTGTATTAAAAATGGTGTTCAATACTTAGATTTCGATTTTTTATAAGTTTTCTAATCACATTACTAGGGATGTCACTCGGGTCGAGTATATGGTAAAACCCATCTTGACCTGACTTGACCCTAATGGGTCGGGTTTGGGTTTTTAAATTCAACCCAAATAGCTATTTGGGTTAAATTTGGGTTTACCATTTTTTAATTGGTATTGGGTTTAAGTTTGACAAAACCCAAACCCAAATAAGATTATAAATATAAATTTTTTCTATATATTTTGATAAAACCCAATCCGACCCTAATGGGTCAAGCTTAGGTTTTTAAATTCAAATCAAAATGCTATTTCGGTCAGATTTGAGTTTATTATTTTGTAAATAGCATGGGGCTGGAGTTTGACAAAACCTGACCTTAACCTGACCCCGTAGCATCTTTACACATTACTAAGGTACATGAATAAAGTAGTCTATCCTTTTGGAGATTTCTAAAAATCTAATAACCATAGCAAGTTAGTTTTTATATTCTCCTTTGTCATCTGCTTAACATAAGCTATGTATAGGGAACCGTTGGTATTTAAAATCCACAACACATATTAATATATATTAATTATTAACATTAATATATATTAGTCTGCATTTAGTTAATGTTGTAGATAAATAACTTCTATATAGCTTAAGCTAGCTCATTGACATTATGAGTGATATTTTTACATTAAAAACTCTCTCATAAGTTTTACTTAGTCATATATATAAGCCCATGTAAACTTTTGTGTAGGACCAATTTATGAAATTTAATCAAAACTCGTCCCAAAACGTAGCCATAATCCGAATCCCTACCCCAATACCCTTCGCTGATTTCTTGTAGCAAAAACAAAAACAAAAATCTCAAACCCTACTCTACCAGTCGTATAGTCATCCTGTTTCATCATCAATCCCCTTAGGCCTTGACCCTAGAGGGCCCGCACGTTATGAGTCTCTTACGCCCTTTTCGTTGTTTTGCGGCCATTCCCCCCCCCACAACTCCACCGCCAAGGAGTCGCTGTCAGCACCGGCAATAACAGTCACAGTTCGCAAAACACGCAAGAGCATCTGCGCCCCAATTAGTTTCCTAAAAACTCCTCCTTTTCCCCCACCGTTCTCCAAAAAGCAGAGCCCGCTACCCATAACGTTTTCCTTTTTTATTCGAACTAAAGGTAACAAAAGCTGCAACGATCGCCATTAAAAGGGCGCCATTCGCTCATCTTCCTCATCAGTGTGAGCAAGCACACTACACTGGACAGTTAGTGAGCCACACTCTGTGAGTGTGAAGTTGCTCCCCAGTTAGTTGGGAAGGTGTGCTTGGACTCCGGAAAGATGGGTCGCCATTTCTCGAGCTGGAGCTCCGGCGTTTGTGTCAGCTTGCTGTTGGTGTCTGTCACTGCTCTGGTTGCTGGAGAGGACGGTAAGCACTGAGCTTCTTTTCCATCTGTTGCTGCTTTTTTATCTATCTGTCATTCTTCTCTTTCAGCTCCAGTTTGTGCCCAGCGGTTTGAGTTCTTGAAGGGCTTTCCCTCTTTTTTACTTCGCAATTTTTGCCAAATCGTCTGATTTGCTTTTGTTGGTGTGTTTCACCATGGAAATATTTATGGGTTTTCAATGAATTCCTTGTTCATCCCAGTTCTTCAGACCGAACACCTGATCTTAGCTTTCTCATAGACATTTGCTTGGCTGATTTTCGCAATGGAAGGTGAACTGCAATGTTGTTGTCAGATCTCCTGAAAGCTAACTTGTAAGAATACTTTAGGGCTAAAAAAATGTTCTTTCTCCTAGTATGCTGGTATGCCAAAATGGGTCTTTGAATTGAATTAAAAAAATACATTTTTTTCAGCTTCTAGTTGTTGATACTTCATTTTCTCTCCTGGAACTGGAAAAAAGAGAAAGCAGTGTACAGCCGCGACTATTTGTCTCTTTTTCTCTCTCCTGTTCCTTTTTTGCTTACAGAATCATTGAAAGCAACACTTGCGATAAGGACTTGAATCAGCTGTTCTTGCAGTCAAATGTCATGGCCATTTTTATCTTCAAAGAAATCATGTTCGGTAGAAAATGGGTTTTCACTGAGGATTTAAGGAGCCTTCTCCATTGCCCTTGAAGTTAATCATCTCCACTGAAGTAATCAAAGGCTTTTCTTTGTACATTTAGCCATGCTTTTACACAGCATGAATCAACCCACCTTCATTCACTTCCAAGTCTTAAAAGCCCCAAACAACAACCAAGCAACTCGCCATTTTTGCCCACGTTACATCGAATATACACAGAGTACGTCCATACAGAAGAGCATTGTATTTGTAACTACGGCAGACGACTATTCGCCTCTCTGAGAGAACTACACGCCCAAGTTATCAATTTCTTTCACATAGTTCCTAGGGGGGCTGCCATTATTGATCGCTACCCCCGTCTCCCCCACATCACGTGGAGCCAATGACCCAGCTGGGGCCGTTCTCACCATATTTTTTTGTAGGAGTCTCACTTTCTTTTATCTTCAATGCACCTCGCCAGGCGTGCCCAGTGTTCTTCGTTCTTTCTCTCCTTTTGGTCCTTCACGCGCATGGACAAAACGATTTTTTCCGTATAGGAAACAAGAATCCGTCGGAAATGATTCTTCTTTGGGCATCCAGCTGTAAATCTGCAACCTCTGCATTCTTGCGGGTCCCCTTGACGCTGCAGGTGGGATGTATCCGACCCAGTAGTCAAAGTTTTGGCACCAGCTGAAAATAATTCTGAGACAAGCGTGTGGGGTTCTGTGCGCAGAGGACCCCACCTTGTCAATTATCTGGGGCTTTACGAAAGACGACCCCTGTGTGCCCCTTGTGTACATGCTGATGTTAGAGGTCACCAACCCCGGACTAGGTTCCCTGGGGTGCAGGTTTACGCCCCCAGGGTCTTTTGCCGTCAAATCTCACAGATATAACGTGTGTACCGGCGAGTTGGTTGCACCTTGTTACTTTCTGAGTTTGGGTGGGGTTACATATTTGTTTTTTATGTCCAAAGACCAGGCTAGAAGGGTATGGCAATCGGCCTCTTGGAGTGCAGTATCACATGGCGAATCTCCCCACCCATTATATGTACTGGGTATATCTGGATATGATCTGGGTGTGTGGCCAACAGAGCGGGGGCACCAACAACCCGTTGCTTTTGGGTTGCATCATTACAAAGTTACTACTAGCATATGCCATTCGTAATATTTTCATATGGCTGAAAATTCAAACCTGAGTCAGAATTTATTGACCTGGGTACAATGAGAAAGGTGTTAGTTGATTTTTCGGGATTCACATCTTGATTTATATGACTAAATCTTTTGCTAAGAATTGTGTTTGTAGGTGATATGTACTATGCTTTAGCCTTTCCTGTAGACATTTTATATTAGAAGGAATGGAGCCAAATTCACCTTTATAATTCTTCCAATGCAGGCTTGCTTAGCAATGGTGATTTTGAGACGGCACCAGCGAATGGATTTCCTGATACTGGCGTAGGGGAAATGACTGCTTCCATCCCTGACTGGACCCTCAATGGAACTGTTGAGCTTGTTATGTCCGGGCAAAAACAAGGTGGAATGCTGCTCATTGTTCCACAAGGTAGAGTGGCTCCATCATGTCATATAAATTGCCTCTCTATGTGCTAGATTGTTAAAACCAAATAAGAACAAAGTAGCTCAGGAACAAGGATTTAACATGGGATGCTCTAATGCGCCTACGGCAGTCAAATGTTCGAAACACGGGTTTATTTTGGGCCAATAAATATACTGCTGCTGCTCTATGCTCCTCTAGTCTTCTTTCTTTTGTAGTTGTCAAAACATTTGCTTAAAGTAATGGACGTTGCCTCACCATGTCTAGGGTAGTTTGTTTTTAACCGAACATTTAATTTGTGTAATCATTATGCTTTTATTTTAAGAAATATTGATTGCTAGATCTTCAAGGATCACTTGGTTACGATCTCTAGATTAGAATCTTTGTTCATTTTTACCAGACATTTAATTCCTTATAATCAATTATGTTATTTGAAGAGACATTCAGTATAGTATGATAACTATTTTGATTGCTATATCATCAAAAATCACTTGGTTACCATTGGGAGGCAGGGGTAATAAAAACTCCCTCCGTCCCACACTAACAGTCCATTTGGTTTTTCAAAATGAACTAAATTGGAGCTGTTAGTATGGGGCGTAGTTCTATTTATTTTTGGATATTCATTGGATTTCTATGTGAAAAATCAGAGCCTACTTGTTTGGTTTAAGTAAAGTTTTCTGATCCCCTGCATTAGTTTTTTATTACCATGCTCATTCCAGTTGCTTCAGACCTAGTCCATGATAAAAATATGAAAAGTATGCAATATCGTTATGCATATTGTATATGTAGGGAATTTTCTTTCAATTAGTATTGGCTGGTATTCATAACTTGTGCTGAAGCTAATAAAATTATAAATGCTTCTGCTAATATCAATTTCATTTACCTTGCACCTGAAAGTGAAGAAAAGCTCTCTCTCTTGCTTTGGTGGGAAGACTTTGTCATTTTATCCTAAGTTGTCATCAAAATTCTAGTAATCAATCCACTGGGAAATGATTTTCATAGGGAATTATAAAATATCTGCTATCTCTGGCTGTCATGTGAAGAAAAGCTCTTTTCTTTTGGTAATTTTTCTTTTCTTTTGTGAAGGTTTACATGCTGTGAGGCTAGGTAATGATGCTGAGGTGAGCCAAGACATAAAAGTGGAGAAGGGGTCGATCTACTCTGTTACATTCAGTGCTGCTCGAACGTGTGCTCAGTTGGAATCTTTGAATGTATCGGTTCCACCTGCATCCCAGACTATTGATTTACAGACCTTATACAGCGTTGAGGGTTGGGATTCATATGCATGGGCCTTTCAGGCTGATTCTGATAATGCCCGCCTCACTTTTAAAAACACTGGAATGGAAGATGATCCTACCTGCGGGCCTATTCTTGATGACATTGCTATCAAAAAGCTTTTCACTCCCGATAGACCAAAAGGTATCTGATAGCATGTGTTAGCAATTTCCACTATTTTCCATGTAAATTTTCTATATGATGTTTTTTATTTAATATTGGTTGGTAAGCTGCAGTCTTGTCAGACCATGTTGATGGAATGAGACTAGTCCCAACATTTCCTTCTTGTTTGATCCATTAGTATTTCCAACTTCTGTCAGTGGACCATAAGACTGAAAGAGTATTAGATGGCTTTGTATTGTTCCTGACTTTGTAAAACAAGATATTATAATTAATTCAGTACAGAAAATTGTGTAGAAGTATGTGTTCAATCTTTTCTGAAGTCTTCTTTTCAAATTATCGTAAACCTTGTGCATCTATGTGAACTGGTTAATATCTTGTTATCATTCAGAATATTATTATCTCTAACCATTGACATAACTAGCTTCTAAACTCCAAGCCACTCAGGGCTGGATTTGGCCCTTACTGCCGGTAAGACCATGCTACAATCAAGGAAAAGTGTATGAGAGTAGCCCTGACCTGCATACTAGAACATCCTCTTTATCCCTCTCATGACCGTTTTATGTTGTCCGATGCTCATTAGCAATCAGTATCCAAGCTTTTTAAAGTGAGGCCTTGACATATATACATACATACATACATACATACATGAGCTTACAGTAGACTGTTGCATCTGTAACTAGTCTCTTCTTTTTAAAATCATTCAATTCATATTATTAGGTGTTCTCGAAGTTGAAATGGTTCCTTCATTTAGTATATTTTAAAAAAGAAAGGGTTTTTCCTTGCAGATAATGCAGTCATTAATGGAGACTTTGAAGAAGGTGCATGGATGTTCAGGAATACTTCATTAGGTGTTCTTCTCCCGACGAATCTCGATGAAGATACATCATCATTGCCTGGTTGGATGGTTGAATCGAACAGAGCAGTCAGATACATAGACTCATATCATTACTCCGTTCCACAAGGCAAACGAGCCGTAGAATTGCTTTCGGGTAAAGAAGGCATCATCTCTCAAATGGTGGAAACTACTCCAGATAAGCAATATGCTTTAACATTCTCCTTAGGGGAAGCTGGGGATTCATGCCAGAAACCCTTAGCAGTTATGGCATTTGCAGCTGACCAGGCAGAAAATTTCCACTACAGCCCTCTTGGAAACATGACCTTTCAAAGCCAAAATTTGACATTCACAGCCAAAGCTGAAAGAACTCGCATTGCATTTTATAGTGTGTATTATAATACAAGGACGGACGACAGGACTTCATTATGTGGCCCTGTGGTTGATGAGGTACGAGTATGGGGGGTCTCTGCATCCGTGAAAGTGATGCGTGTCTTCAGCCTTGATGTTCTTGCAATGGTTTTGGTGTTGCTTTCAGTTTTGGAATGGTGATTGTAGTCTATGCGGCTGACTTTCTTTTTTGGGTTAGTAAATCTATGGCAGGCTGAATGTGAATTACACATTCTTCCAAGCTTAGGATGTCTTTGAGTATGGATATTAAGGTTCTGTTACTTAGAGAAGAAATCCTCCTGTATGCTGTTACTAGAGAAGAAATACTACTGTATGTTGTGTGTTTGGTGGTAAGAATATAGAATTATCTTGGGTTTTCCTTGAATATGTCTGTGAATTCCTTGCTGGGTTCTACTTGTAGGGTTTTTGTCCATCAGATCTAAGAAATAGGATATCTTCGCAAACTAGTAAAAAGGTGCTGATAGGGTCACACTTAAGCTTAAACCATCCTAGGAGTGGGGTCCTGTATTCAAAGTCCACTAAAATTAAAATTTAATTTAATTATTATTAAGAGTATTTTAATTATTTCATGTTATATTGGGTTCTACGTTTAGGTTAATTATTCAGAAGCCTATTCCTAAGAGTTTTAATAGGATTAAGATTTTTATTTGAGAATTTATAAATATATAAGGATTGTATCTCACCATTAAATAATTAATTTAGAGTAATTAGGTATTTTATTTCTTCCATTCCTCTTCCCTTCTCTCTCATTAAAAATGCCCTATCTACAACAATTAGTAAAGGAGCACCCTTTGGATCCTATGCTTCGGCTCAGATTCAAGAAAAGCTGTTAGATTAAGCTTTAGCCCATTAACCAGATACTTTTAAAGCCCAAGTATGCATCAATTAAGATACTTGGACTACTTTCTGTTCTAATTTAAAACAAACCCAACAACTACCCCAACAACTGCAAGAAACAATTGATCGGCTAAAGAAAGAGGCAGAATAATCAAAGCTATGGGAAGCAACAAAATATGAACGTTGAACAGAAGCTGCGAGGTAAAGTGTTGCGTGCAAATGAAGAAACGGGATGAAAAACATGGCAAGCCGTGGAAGAAGCTTGATGCACATGCCCCCTCCGACCCTCCCTTGGTTATGCCAATGAATTACAAAGCCTCGTTAGCCAATCTGAAAGATGAAATTGAAATTCTTTTTCATGAGCGCAGAGCAGCGATGACAAAGATCTTCCTTGCATCACCGTCTTCCCCCTGGCCGACAGATATCATACAATAGTTTGCGCACAACCAGACGCAAGATGAGGAAATCGCCTTGCCAATTTAACTGTCTATTGATGGTGTAGCAAAAAGAGAGTCGCGGGAGCCGAAAGTTGCCTATTGTTAGACCCCTAGCCACGGAATAGGTTAAGGGGTAGATGAGTTTTAGCTTGGTGAGCGAACAGCCAAGGGAAAGCTGAAAAACAATAACATTGGTATATTGGCGGACTCGTATATAAGTTCTACTAGAAGTTGGATTCGATAATGGGCTGAGCGCCATCACCTAGAATGGTTCTTAGGAAGGCTGAGACTCTCACAAACAACTCCTACTTAGAGTACGAGAGATGCTGGAGATGTTTATTGATTCATTCCCAAATTGTCTAGTGCGATTAGGAGTTGTCTCGTAAGCCTAATGTAAGTAGGAAGCTTGGACAAAGGAGTTGTGCGTAAGTCGGATTGTTCAAGATGGCCGAACCCTAGTGGGACAAAGACTCCATGCAAGAAGTTGATGCAATCAAAACTGCTGAGATGAGAAGGCATGCGAGCTAAGGACTTCTAGCTGAAGTAGGAGTCCAAGGAAGACTAGGAGAGGCGGGGCACTAGAAGGAGGACTTAGCTAGACTTTTAGTTGGGTTAGGACTCTTTTGGGACTATTTTGGGCATGCGTATGAGCTAGTTTCCTATTTGTAATGGGGTAAGGATGTGAGATTCTGAATTTGTAACTAAGGTCAGGCTGGTCTTAGTAGTACTAGGTTTCCCGACCCTTCCGGGGCGTCATGACAAGTTAAAGGCAATTATTCAAGCATTCAAAACTCAGAATTCTGTAAGGGGCAGACTGAGAGCTTTGGCCACGGTTCCAGAGGACTGTTGGGCAACAAATTCATTGGTGATTTGGGGGAGCTGTTGGGAGCACACTTACCTAAGGGGCAGACCATACTCAGCAACTCAGCTAGGTTTGAGGCAGATTTCAGCTAAAGGGCAAACTGGTTTGCAAGATAGCTGAGACGATGCTAAGTTTGGAGCAAGGTAGGGACCTTATTAGTGTAAACTATGTACTGAATAAAAGGTTTTAGAGGCGGTCCTCATTTTTCTTTATCTTTCCCTTCGTTTTGTTTTGGATGTGCATAAACTTGGGTGAAAGGGCGGATAGGTTGCTGGTTGCGTGGTGCATCTAGGCCATTATGTGTGCAAACGTTAGGATTAACTTCGCGCCTGCGACACCTACTGTAGTTGAGAATCTATTCTTGGTGGAGATTTCAGCTCCACAACTGCTGCCACTAGGAGGCGGAATTGTTATATTTTCGTACCTTTGCCTTCTATGTGATGAGAAATGTTACTGAAATATTTATGATCGAATCAAGCAATCAGCTCTATCCTTAAGACAGAATTCGCCCTCCTTGCTGGTGCTTAGGACTCGTGGACGTCTGCCTCCCAGGATAAGACGATCAATCATATACCATAGGAGCACCTCCAACACGGTACATGCAGCGAACCACTGTGAGTATGCTAACACAGAGAGTATGAAATGGAGAGAGACAGAAAATCCCAAATCGGATTCTTTGCAGAAAGAGTTTTTCATGGTTTTATAGAAAATCCCGTTGGAGACAACCTTTCCCGTTCAACGGATGCGTCCATCCGTTAACAGACACTTCCTTTAGTGAAAGCAAACCGGACCCATTTTGGTTAATAGAAAACCAAACCAATTAAATAGAAAACCGAACCAAATGAATTTATCCCAAAAATATTATCTTGTTGAACCAACCCAACCCGACCCGGCCGGCCGGCCGTGCGTGCAAACCGAACCGAACCGAACCGAGCCGGATGGCGGCGCGCACGTGTGGGTTAGCCCACCTAGGTGCATTGGTCCAACATCTCTCTCCCCCACAAAAGTGGGTTGGCCCAAGGGCCTAACATGAAAAGCCAAACTAAAGCCTTATATACCAACATCATCACCTTCACCTAGGCAATGTGGGACTATTCACTCCTTCAACCAATTCCCATGTGATATTCTCATTCAATATGAAGTGGGCTTGGGCTTTCTTTGCCAAATGGGCTTGACCCACTTGAGTAATATGGGTTTGACCCGCATAACCATTATTATGCCCATCTAAATAATATGGGCTTAACCCATTAATAATGCCCACTTCTAACAGGAATTGCCCACGACCATTCCAAAACCACAACAACCCTTCAACTTCCCCATCCACCAATGCCATCCTCGTACAAGACCACATAGTAGCCACTCATCTTCTTTGACAACGGCCCATCCGTCCTTCCCATCCCACCGTCGTGCCCTGCTACTCCTCCGTTCATGCTTCTTTCGTAAGCTTCATGCAACAACGGCCACCACCACAACTATTTGAAAAATATCAAAGGCTCTAACTACAAAAAAAATTATTAATTTGACATTAACTCTAAATTTTATATTTAGACAAAAATGCCCCTTAAATCCCTTCACTCCACTCCCCAATCAGCAGGATGATGAAGACGCTCTGAGCCCAACCAGCGATGGATCATTTAATGGCAGAAAATTATAATATCTCGTAGTCTTGTCTTTGAGAACCGGGGACCTCGAGCGCCTCCACATCAAAGGAATCAATGCAAGGCTGGACGAATGAGGTGCTGCTCTCCATTGTTGTCATCCTCATAATTGAGTAGAAAGCGAGATGGTAAATCATCGCTGTTGTTACCCCCCAAAACATCCTTGTCCTGGAACACCCACTTCGATTTCATTGAATCCATGGAGCCCTCCTTCGCCATTTTCCAAATGCCCAAAATCAAACCAATTAAATTCTACCAACAAGAACCAAAACCACCTAGTTCATCAAAAAAGACAACAAAGCAGCATGCAAGGGGAGGATCCTGAGCTATAATCAGAAATCAACTGAAAAAATATATCTAAAAACCAACTGCAGAAAACTCATAAAAAGGGTTACATATTAAAACATACAAATTCACCTGCATCCATTCACTTCTAGATTGTTCTAATGACTAGACCTTTAGGTAATATGCCTGGTCTTGTATTGCTTAAAATTTATAAACAAAAATCATAAATATTTACTCACTTTGTTAAATACAAAGAGAGTAAATTACTCTCTTTGTAGATAACAAAGTGAGTAAATATTCTCCATCTTTATTATATACGACACCTCCTCTCAGACTTACCCAAATTGCCCTAGCCCAATTGGCAAAGAAACTAGGCTCCATCCTCTACCTCTAGCTGGGCCACGTCTCGACCCCCTTTGTCTCCTCCCTGCGCCTAGCCCAGGAGGTCCTCTGGACCCAAAACCAGGTCTTCGCAAGCCAGACCCATATTTCCAGTGTCCACCATCTTTCATTCAACTGCTCCGACATCACCTTCTCCCCTATGATCCCTACTAGCAGCATGCTCGCAAGATTTGCGTCTCAGAGCTCCCCAACGCCAAACAAGTGGCATCCTTGCACTAAGTCAGGTACAAGGAGGTTGAGCAGATGCTGGCCGTTATGTCAGGCAGGAATGGGTCAGAGGTCAACATGAGCAAGTTCTTCACACTGGCCGGCAGCATGCTCTACCGGGTGGCTTTCGGGAGGCAATTCTGGGAGGAGGCTGAAGGCGGGTCCCATATGGCTAAGGTCCTTGCTAAGACTCAAGCACAACTGTCCAGGTTCAGCTTCAGCAATTTTTTCCCTGTCACCCGTCTGACCTAGTGACTAGACCGGAACTTGAGAGATTTGAGGACCGTGTGTGACTAGATAATGAAGTTGGAGTAATGAAGTCCAAAAATCTATTATAACACTTAAACTATAGCATCCCAACTTCTTAAATAACTTAGAAGTCAGAGCCGTCAATTAGTAATTAAAAAGGGGCCAAAATCAACTGTGTACAGAAGAGTAACTTTTCATTAATATACATAATTACAAAATTTATAGAACATACAAAACAAGACTCAATGTGTCTTAAACAAATCAAAGTGGTGCAAAAGTACATAAATGTTACGTATTAAAAGTATTTGACAAAATAAATCTAAAGCATAGATCTTTCGAATTTCTACTGACTATCTTGATCAAATACATCTCCTTCGTTCATGTCTGCAATGTCTGAGGGTGAGTGAGTATATTTATACTCAGAAGGTAGAGTTAAATTCTATTAATAGGCTACAACGTAAAGCATAATCCAAGACATATAAAACATTCTTCTTATAATTCATACTTAAAAGTCAACTTAAAATATGATTACAACCTAAAAGAATCAAAACGCACTTCTTATACAAAAAGTCAGATAAAACAATCTTTCACAAAATTCGATAAAATCGAGTAAATCATACATAAGAAAAATCTAATAAATGATTTAAAATCAAATAAATCATCATTCACATAATGTCGCCAATACTGGAGTGACATACACCTATGCTCATGGGGCAACGAGATTAGAAAGAAAAAAATCTTTCCACGATATCTCATTTCATGGGCGCGTCATATACTTTAATAGGCGGTACCTAGGAGTCATAACTCCATAACTTTTCAGCTTTATATAAAATAACTACCCTTAAAATCCGATCAAATTTGTTCATAAATGTCTTTCAAAAATAATAGTTTAAAGTCCGTATCTCTATGAAATCTCTCTAGAGGCATATTAGATGCTATTATTTTAGTGCTCTCCTAACCCCTAATAATGCCCTTTTTCGAAATGATATTTAATGAAAGAATTATGAAATTGTATGGCCTAGTCGTAGCACAGAATTAGAGGTTAAAGCCACATACCCTTCGTTCTTAAAATTGACCGGAGCCACAGTTGGCGTTTAGAACCTTATCTCGGGCTTAAGAGTGGAGGGCAGAATCCACCCTCGTGCTGGGATTGAATCTCCTTAAAGGCTCAGAAGCGGTGGACGGAGCTTCCCCTTGTGTTGGGACTGAATCTCCTTCTCGGCTTGGAAGCGGCAGACGGGGCCTCCTCTAACCTTGGTCATTTTCCCCCTTTAGAGTAACCAACTCGGAAAATAGACCTCTCTATGACGTAGAGCATCATCGAATTAGCTAGGATCTATTTTTTAATGGAAGAAATTGGGCAAGAAATGACTTATAAACGAGAGACAAAAGTTAAGAATACGAGTGAGAAACAAAAGAGAGAGGAGAAGAAATGATGTGAAATGTAAACTCCCCCCTACTCCTCCTTTTATACAAAATTTGAGTTGTTGGATGCACACGACATGGCATGGATCCAATGGCTAAAAAAAGCCTTGTGTTAGCACTAATGCATGCACAGTGCATGCATTAGCACTAACGCATGCATGCCATGGTGAGCAATGGCCTGCTTGTTGCTGGTTGCTATAAGCAGTAGCAGCGCTGCTTATGTCAATGGCGTCAACAGTGCTGATGCAAAAATTATTTATTTATTTATTTTTAAAAATAGTATTTATTATAAAAAAAAATTAAAAGTTCAAATAGGCGTAACTCCTTATCCCGAACTCGGATTCGCGCATTCTTAGTATTGTTGAATTTGTATCGACGAGCCCTATGAAACAAGTCCATGCAAGGGTACCTTATCTCATGGAAATAAAGTGAGCCCTGCCTACAACATGTTTCATGAGGTCGTAGCCTATGATTCCAATGACAATTTTACATGTTCTTGGGCTCGATGTGTTCATATCTTAGAGCCCTACAAATAACCTTAAAGCCCCTTCAAATTAATCATGCTTACAACATTTCAATTTTAAGAAAAATTGATATTGGGCTCTAAAACTCGCTTATGGGCCGACACGTTCAAATTTTCAAAACCTTACAATTCTGGGGCATTACATAAAGGACATTCAAGTTTTATCAATTGATCCAATACTTTCTCCCGTAAAATCTCATATATATTTAAGCAATCATTTCTAATAGATTGTCTTAACACAAGAATACGGGCACGGAAAGTGAGAAGCTTCCCCGAGCAAGGGAAGGTTCTATCTGCCACCTATGGGTTCAAAAAGTGAGAAACACATCCAGGTAAGGGGAGATTTTGTTTACCGCCTATGGGTGTAAAGAGTGAGAAAAACCTAGGGAAAAGGGATTGTCTATCCATCGCCTTCGGTTACAATAAAAGAAACGTTTTGGAGCAAGAAGTGGCTCTACCTTCCGACTTTGGACATGAAGGGGAGGACGCCCTAAAGGAAGAAGTAACTCCAAATGTTGCTACTTCCAAAATTATAGGGGAGTATCTGATCTTCTGATTTAACATATGATTATATGAATGCATGTGCTAATTAAGATATATCATATATGTTATTCTTTGACCAATGTGTTTTCATATGTTTTGATTTAATAAGCTTTGATATGCTTTGTTTTGATCCGATATGCTCCGATTTGATCTAATATGGTCAGATGAGATCTAATGTGATCTAATATGATCCAATATGCTCTAATGTGTTTTAATATACTCTATGATAGAGCGAGATGTGCGATTCTGCTGAAATATGTATGATGCCGATTAAATATTCAGCTATACATATATTGACGTACATGATTTTGGACTACCATATGCATGTATTAGCCATTAGGGAGAACTGATCCAATTGTATTGGAATAACGCCGTAGATATTATCTAATATATATGTAGGCAACCAATGAGATAACAATGTTGGCCAAATCGAAAATAAGATTAAAATTAAGTTTGTTCTGACCTATGCGCAACATAGTGCTTAATCTCTGTAGTGAGTAGAGGACCGTTACAGCTATCTCACTTAGACTTTGTCGCTCCTGGTTTTTATGAAATTTTTTAACCCCAATTATGTATTCCAACCCCCCGGCTCATGTTGTTTCTTGGGTGGGGGTGTTATATTATGTAATTTCAAATTTACATAGTGCATAGTTGATTTGATTGTAAATTCTTGTTATAACAAATTGGAATTAGGCATGTTGAATTGAACAAAATCTGTGATTATTTTATTTAAAAGAGAAAGATAAATCTTGTAACTTAATTACGAGTTAGAGGTACTTTATTTTTCTCGGTTTATCTATGCCCCACACAATTCACAAACCAACACTGGACAACATTCAACCCTGATCTAGCCAGCATCACATGTTGCTCTGGTGACTATTATGTTCGGCACCCAATGGCTCATGGTGGCAGTGCTATCCAAATGGTTGTGATGTTGCCTAGCAGTATGGTGGTGTCTAGTGGAAGTGCTGGCCAGCAATTCGATGCCTAGCGATTGCCATTGGCAGCTACTGCCAACCTAGCTGCCAACCTAGCCATGATACTAATTATTAAAATAAACCATAAGAGATTGAGGACTTACTTGTAGCCATTAGAATAAAATCCAAGCTTTTTGTCTACATACTCTGCTTCTCCCAATGGGTATCTGGTTTAGGTTTGACTAAGATTAATTATCACTTAATTACTGAAATAATGGGGTTTCTAGTTCAGGTTTGGCTGAGATTAATTCTCACTTAATTACTGAATTAGGATCACTAATAATATATTTATAACTAAAGTAGGGTATAATTGTTAAGAACCCTAAAATCCTAACCTGTCATCCAAAGGTCAAATAACGATAAGGATTTGCCATTAAAATCATAACTTAATGGGAATCCAAAACTTTAATTAGGCTCATTGCCCATATAGTTTCAAAAACCTAAAACCATGTGACAATTGAGATAGTTTAGTTCACTTTATGTCTCAAACTAAAAGAAGCCCAACATTCATCCCTCTATCTTCCTCACTCTCCAACATCTTTATTTTTTTACTCTTCTATGTTCACTACAACAAAATTGACTATTAGCGATGCTTTTAAGCGTCATTAATAGTTATTAGTGATGCATACAAAGTGTCGCTAAATGCGTTGATAAAACTGTCATCGCTACTACATATTAGTGATGCTTAACTTAAAGTGTCGCTAAAAGCCAACATTAGCGACATATATTTATACGTCGCTAATACTTTATTATTAACGACACATAGATCTATACATCGCGCATAATTATGCGTCGCTAATAATTTTATAATATGTAAAAAAATTAAAAAAACTTATTAGCAACGCATCATTATAAGCGTCGCTAATAATATTTTTTATGCGTCGGTAATGTTCAAAAATAAGTTTTTTAAAAATATTATTAGCGAAATGAAAAGTTATTAGCAATGCATACTAAGCGTCGCTACTAGAAAAAATATTTAAAAAAAAATTTATTAGCCATGCATAATGGTATGCATCGCTAAAAACCAAAAACACATTAAAAAAACACTTGCTAGTGAGCCCCCCCCACCACCACTCCTCCCTCTTGCTCCCCTCCTCCCTTCCCGTCCCCCCCCCCACTTTGTTACAGAGAGGGGAGGGGGGAGCAGGAGCTAGTTATTAGCGACACATATAATATGCGTCGTTAATACACTAGTTATTAGCAACGCATATCATATGTATCGCTAATACACTAGTTATTCCCGACGCATAATGTATGCGTCAGTACAATCTCTCTCCCTCTCCTCTTCCCCTCTCCCTCTTTCTATTTCTTCTCTCACTTACCTCATCTCTCTCTCCCCTCTTTCCCTCTCTTCGCTATCTCTACCTGCTCTCTCTCTAACCCTCTCTCCCCTCTTTCTCTCTCTTATCTCCCTCACTCCTGATCATCTCTCTCTACCCTATCTCTCACCTCTCTCATCATCTCTCTCCCTCTCTCGTATTTGTCTCTCTCTCCCCTCTATCTCTCTCCTCTCCTCTGTCCCTCTCCTCTCTCCTCCCTCTCTCTCCTCTCTCTCTCCCTCTCGCTCTCCCTCTCTCTCTCTCTCTCTCTCTCGCTCTCCCTCTCCTCTCTCTCTCTCGCTCTCCCTCTCGCTCTCTCTCTCTCGCTCTCTCTCTCTCTCGCTCTCCTCTCTCTCTCTCTCTCTCTCTCTCTCTCTCTTTCTCTCGCTCTCCCTCTCCTCTCTCGCTCCTCTCTCTCTTCTCTCTCTCTCGCTCTCCCTCTCTCTCTCTCTCTCTCTCCTCTCTCTCTCTCTCGCTCTCCCTCTCCTCTCTCTCTCTCTCTCTCTCCTCTTTCTCTCCTCTCTCTCTCCTCTTTCTCTCCTCTCGCTCTCCCTCTCCTCTCTTGCTCCTCTCTCTCTTCTCTCTCTCTCCTCTCTCTTTCTCTCTGTCTCTCTCCTCACTTACTCTCTCGCTCCCCTCTCTCTCCTCTCTCTCTCTCTCTCTCTCTCTCTCTCTCTCTCCTCTCTCTCTCCTCTCTCTCTCCCTCTCTCCCTCTCTCTCTCTCCTCTCTCTCTCTCTCTCTCCCTCTCTCCTCTCTCTCTCCCTCTCTCTCTCTCTCTCTCTCTCTCTCTCTCTCTCTCTCTCTCTCTCTCCCTCTCTCTCCCTCTCTCCTCTCCCTCTCTCCACTCTCTCTCCCTCTCCTCTCTCCTCTCTCCCTCCCTCTCCTCTCTCCTCCCTCTCTCTCTCTCTCTCTCCTCTCTCTCTCTCTCTCCCTCCCTCTCTCCATCTCCCCCCTCTCCCTCCTCTCTCTATCTCTCCTCTCTCTATCTCTCCTCTCCATCTCTCCCTCTCTCCTCTCTCTCTCTCCTCTCTCTCACCCTCTCCTCTCTCCCCATCTCTCTCTCCCTCTCTCCTCCCTCCCTCTCTCTCTCCTCCCTCTCTCCCTCCTTCTCTCCCACCTCTCTCTCTCCCTCTCTCCTCCTCTCTCTCCTCCCTCTCTATCTCTCCTCTCTCTCCCTCTCTCCCCCTCTCTCCTCCCTCTCTGTCTCTCCTCTCTCTCCCTCTCTCCTCTCTCTCTCCCTCTCTCCTCTCTCTCCTCTCTCTCCTCCCTCCCTCTCTCTCCTCCCTCTCTCTCCCTCTCCTCCCTCTCTGTCTCTCCTCTCTCTCCTCCCTCCCTCTCTCTCTCCTCCCTCCCTCTCTCTCTCTCTCCTCCCTCCCTCCCTCCCTCTCTCCCTCTCTCCCACCTCTCTCTCTCTCCCTCTCCTCCCTATCTCTCTTCTCTCTCTCTCCCCCTCTCTCCTCTCTCTCTCTCCTTTCACTCCCTCTCCCCCTCTCTCCTCCTTCTCTCCCTCCCTCTCTCTCTCATCTCTCTCCCTCTCTCTTCCTTCTCTACGCACTATCTCTCCTCTAATTTTAATTTTTTATAATTTTTTATAAATTTATTTTAGAAATAAAAAAATAAATTAAATATTATTAACTATGCATAATAATATGTGTTGCTCATATACAATGTATTAGCGACACATAACTATAGTTGTTGTGAATACCTGGTCTATTAGCGATGCATAATCGTATACGTCATTAATAATATTTATTTTAAATTTTATTATTTTTTTTAAAATATAATAATTTATAAAAAATCAAAAAATTAAAATCTAATTAATCTCCCTCTCCTCTCTCATAACACACACTCTCTCCTCCCTCTCTCTCTCCCTCCCTCGCTCTCCTCTCTCTACCCTCCATGTCTCTCTCTCCTCTCTCTACCCTCCATGTCTCTCTCTCCCGCTCTCGTCTCTTTTTCCCTCCCTCTCTCTCTCCCCCTCTCGTCTCTTTTTCCCTCCCTCCCTCCCCCTCTCCTCTCTTTTTCTCTCTCTTCACTCTCTCTATCTACCCTCTCTCTCTCCCATCTCTCTCCTCATACTCTCTCACTACCCTCTCTCTCCTCATACTCTCTCTCTCTCTACCCTCTCTCTCCTCCTCTCTTCTCCCTCTCTCTCTCTCACTCCTCTCACTTACCCTCTTCACTCTCTCTCTCTCTTTTATTATAAATGATATTTAAAATTAATAAGAAATAAAATATATTATATATAATTAATAATGAAAGTTTAACTATATTTTATTAAAAATTTAATATTTATTTATTATATATACAAATAATAAATAAAATATGTTATATTTAATAATTTTATTTTAATTTTTTAATATTTATTTATTATATACTTATTTATTAAATAAAATTAATTAATAAAACCCATAGCGACACTTGTTTACAAGCATCGCTATTATCAATATTATTTGCGATGCTTGCTTAAAAGCGTCTCTAATAGTTCTAAAAATTTAATTATATATATTAAATTCATTACTATTATATTAAATGCGTCACTAATAGCATAAGTATTAACGACACTTTATCATAAGTGTTGCTATTAGTAAAACTATTAGACAACACTTTTTATAAAGCATCGCTAATAGTAATGATTTAAAAAAAATAAATATCTATTAGCAACGCTTGTTATATGTGTTGCTAATAGACGTATATTAATGACACTTTTTATTAAGCGTCACTAATAATTATAGTAATAGCGACGCTTTGAAATAAACATCGCTAATATATAACTATTAGCGATGCATAATAAAAAACATTGTTAATAGTTATTTTTTTGTGAATCATATTTATGCTTTGCAAATAGATATGTTTAGAGACGCTTATATTTGCGTCGCTAATGACACATTTTGTTGAAGTGGTTGCATACCCTTCATTGGTGTCCTCCTTCCTCCATCTTCTTCTAGACTTGACTCTCCATTGATGTATACCATTCTATAGTGCCTTCCCTCCATCTTCCTCTAAAATTGATTCTCCAGCAATCACTAGCCCTTTATGCCACGAGATCCTAGTGTCGTTCCTGCTGTTACGGACCTAGTCCGAACCCCTTTGTAAATACATTGTAAATACCTTTTAATGTTTTTCTTTATGTTTTTATGCAATTTCCTTTACTTTTATGTAACCATGCCGGTAGAGCCACTTTGGCTGCCACTCCAACAATATTCAAAAAATCCCTTATGTGCTATACAGGGGGAGGGTAGTGCTTGAATGGTTGTCATTGCTTTGTAAACATGTTGATGGTGAATGCAATTCATTTTCTTGCTTGTGTTCATTTGTTTCTTTGTAATGTGTCACTCCCTTTCCCCCTACCTCTTGCTTTGCAAGGCCCTTCGCACATGATCCACACAGCGCCTTGCCCAGCAAGAACTCTTGTTCCCTTCGATAGGCTGACTTGCCGGGCGGAAAGCCTTGCAAGTGCCGCACGGTAGCCTTTCCATCGAGTAGGTCCGTGATAGTTGGTATCAGAGCCTTGGTTTTGAGATTCAATCTTCAGAAGAGATGCCGAAGTCGGTGGTTGAAGCAAGCAGGGTGGAAGAGCCTGCCCCCATGCCATCGAAGACGTCGAAAACGTTGTTGCGTGTGGAAGCTATGGAAGAGCATCTTGCTTCCCTTGCAACCAATTTCGACAAGCTGGATGATAAAGTTTACTCGCTAGAGACATGGGAGGAGAGGAACCGTGATTCGACTTCGGTGAATCGCGAGCTGATCAATGAGCTTCGTGATGATGTACAAGTGACCGTGGCTTCCTTACAGGAAGAGATTCGTCGCTTGGCAACCCACGTGTTGCTCCTCATGCGCAATGCTGCTCGCCAAGAACCTCTGGGTACGATGGGCGGACAAAGACGCCCCAAAGTGCCAGAACCCACTCCATACAGTGGGGCAAGAGATGCTAAGCAACTCGCAAACTTTTTGTTCGATATGGAGCAATACCTTTGGGTTGTTAACCCGGAGACTGAAGAGGCAAAAGTGGCTATGGCCACTATGTATTTGTCCGACGATGCCAAGTTGTGGTGGAGGACTAAGTACGATGAGATGACGAGAGGACTAGTCCGGATTGAGACATGGGAGGAGCTGAAGAGTCAACTCAAGACTCAATTTCTTCCCGAAAATGTTAAGTTCATTGCTCGGAGAAACCTTAGACGACTCCAGCAGATAGGGACTGTTCGGGAATATGTTAAGCACTTTTTCGCCCTCATGCTGGACATTCGTGACATGTCTGAGAAGGATAAGCTATTTTTCTTTTTGGAAGGACTCAAGCCGTGGGTTCAGACTGAATTAAATAGGCGGGGTGTAAGAGATTTGACCACTGCCATTACAGAAGCAGAACGCCTTATCGACTATACTACCGAAGGCGGTGTGAGAAAGAACACCGCCAACCAGAGGGATACCCGATATGGCCAGAAAGATCAAGGGTCGTTCACTGGGGGCCAAGATAAAGGCAAGAGCAAGATGGGCGAGAGGAGACCTTTTTACAGGAACGAGGGACAGAGGACAGACAACGTAGCATTTCAACCACGCAAGCTTGTGTATTTCCTTTGTAATGGTCCACACCTTGTTCGAGATTGCCCACAGAAAAAAGAGCTCAACGCCCTATATGCTCGAATATCAAGTTCTGAAGCTGCCACTGAAGGGGCATCTAGCGACGAAGAGGCAGAACCAAAGATGGGGGCATTACGATTGATCAATTCACTCAAGGGACAAGATGTAACCAAACCCTCTCAGGCTAAAGGTTTGATGTATATTGGGATTTGCTTAAATGGAGTCCCAACTCAAGCCATGGTCGACACTGGAGCTACTCACTCCTTCGTCTCCAACAATGAGATCAAGTACCTTGGGTTACAGTTAGTAAAAGACTCCAGCCAGATAAAGGCCGTGAACTCCGAAGCTCACCCTATAACTGGATTAGCTAAGGATGTTCCCATTTCCATCAGAAACTGGTCTAGGACAATTAATCTTATGGTTGTTCGCTTGGATGATTTTCAGGTTATCTTGGGGGTGGACTTTCTACAAGGTGCAAGTGTGGTGCCGATGCCACACCTTGGATCGATATGCATGTTCAACAAATCCAGCCTGTGCATGGTCCCAACCATTCAGAAGGACAAGCCCGCGACTGAGCACTTGTCAGCCATACAACTTGACAAGGGCTTGAGGAAGGGTGAGTCCACTTACATTGTCGCAATCTGAATGGAGGATCATTCGCCGGATGATGCGCCTACTCATCCAGAAGTTAAGGCGGTCCTTTCGAAGTATGCGGATGTGATGCCGAAAGCCCTTCCCAAACATCTCCCACCAAGGAGAGCTATTGATCATCAGATTGAGCTAGAACCGGGTGCCAAGCTTCCAGCTCGCACCCCCTACCGGATGGCACCGCCCGAGCTTGCAGAATTGCGAAGACAACTTGACAAACTTCTTGAGGCAGGTTTCATCCGTTCCGCTAAAGCACCCTTTGGATCTCCAGTCCTCTTCCAAAAGAAACATGATGGAAGTTTGCATTTGTGTATTAATTACCGTGCCCTCAACAAGTTGATGGTGAAGAATAGATATCCCCTTCCACTCATTGCTGACCTTTTTGATCAACTGGGAGATGCTCAATACTTCTCGAAGTTGGATCTACGTTCGGGGTACTATCAAGTTCGAATTTCCGAAGGGGACGAAGCAAAGACCACTTGTGTTACCCGCTATGGGGCCTTTGAGTTCCTCGTCATGCCCTTTGGACTAACGAATGCCCCGGCTACGTTCTGCACCTTAATGAATGATATTTTTTGGGAGTTCCTCGACAAGTTTGTGGTTGTCTATTTAGATGACATTGTGATTTACAACAAGACTTTAGAAGAGCACATTGATCATCTGAAGACTGTTTTTGAAGTTCTCCGGTGCAATCAACTATACGTCAAGTTGGAGAAATGTTCTTTTGCTAAGGAGGAGATCTTATTCTTAGGGCACATCATTGGAGGTGGACAAGTCCGTATGGATACATTGAAAGTTCACGCAATTGATGAATGACCTACCCCGACTAAGGTACGAGAGTTGCAAGCTTTCCTTGGTCTGGCTAATTACTATTGACGGTTCATTCAGGGGTACTCACAAAAAGCCACCCCTCTGACTAACTTACTCAAGAAAGATCGTCCCTGGTGCTGGTCTAAGAAATGCCAAACGGCCTTTGCTGAACTGTAGAAGGCTATGACTGAAGACCCTGTGCTCCACCTCCCTGACTACATGAAGCCCTTTGAGATGCAAATGGATGCCTCTTAATACGCCATCGGAGTTGTTTTGGGTCAAGATGGACACCCGGTAGCTTTCGAGAGTCACAAAATGAATGAGACCGAGCGAAGGTATACCGTGCAAGAGAAGGAGATGACAGCCATCATTCATTGTCTTCACACTTGGCGACATTATTTGCTAGATTCTCAATTCGTTATCAAGACTGACAACATTGCTGCCAGCTACTTCCAAACCCAGAAGAAACTCTCTCCAAAACAAGCTCGTTGGCAGGATTTCCTTGCCGAATTCGACTTCACCCTGGAGTACAAACCTGGCCGAGACAACACTGTCGCCGATGCATTGAGCCGGAAGACTGAGTCTGATGATCTTACCACTATCGAGTTAAACAAGTTGGGCCGTGTCAGCCAGTGTAGAAGCGACCTACATACTCGAATTCAGGTTGCACTAAACAAGGATACATTGGCACCCTCTCTTCTCCAGCAAGTCACTGAGGGAAAAACTCGCAAGTTTTGGGTGGAAGATGGACTACTGATGACAAAAGGGAAGCGCCTCTATGTGCCGAAGGCTGACAATCTTAGGAAGGATGTCCTTATGGAATGCCATGACACACCGTGGGCTGGACATCCAGGTATCCACCGCACCTTAGCTCTCTTGGAAAGGGGGTATTTTTGGCCTCACATGGGCGACGATGTCGAAGAGTATGTTCGCACCTGCCTCACATGCCAACAAGATAAGGTTGAACGGGACAAACCTCGTGGCCTTCTGGAACCACTACCCTGCCAGAAGGGCCATGGGAGAGTGTCTCCCTAGACTTCATCTCCGCTTTACCAAGGGTCGGCAGCTATGGATCGATCTTGGTTGTGGTCGATCGCTTCTCAAAATATGCTACCTTCATCCCAGCGTCAAAGCATTGTACGGCTGAAGAAGCGGCACACTTATTCCTCAAAAATATTGTCAAACTTTGGGGAGTACCGCAAACCATTGTGAGTGATCGCGATGCACGGTTCACTGGTCGTTTTTGGACAGAATTATTCAAGCTATTAGGTTCAAAGTTAAACTTCTCCTCTAGCATGCATCCCCAGACAGATGGTCAAACTGAACGCATCAATGCCATCCTCGAAGAGTACCTTCGCCACTTCATCAGTGCCAATCAAAAGAATTGAGCGAATCTACTTGATATTGCCCAATTCTCCTATAACCTCCAACGGAGTTCCGCCACCAACCATAGCCCCTTTGAACTTGCCATTGGGCGTCAACCGGCAACACCCCTTACTCTTGCGACTGGATACATAGGGAACAGCCCGCCTGCCTTCCACCTAGCAAAGGATTGGCACCTCCAAGCAGACATTGCGAAGGCCTATCTTGAGAAAGCGCGTCGAAGAGCCAAGAAGTGGGCCGACTTAGGCCAGAAGCCTTACACATTCAAGGTGGGAGATTTGGTTCTTGTCAAACTGAATCCAGCCCAATTGAAGATATTTCGGCAGCTCCATCGAGGTCTTATTCATAAATATGAAGGTCCCGTCCCCATCACTAAGCGGGTCGGGAAAGCCTCTTATCAAGTGCAGTCACCCGCCTGGATGCAGGTCCATCCGACCTTCCACGCCAGTTGTCTAAAGCCATATCATGCTGATGCTGAAGACCCTTCCAGAAACCAGATTGATCGTGGCAACCCGAAGGTCACTTCCGACGTTTGAGTCTTAGAAGAAGTCTTGGCGGATCGCGAAGTTCTCCGCGGCAAAGAACAAGTACGGGAATTCCTCATCAAGTGGCGGGGCCTTCCACACAGCTGGGAGCCCGAAGATGACCTCACCATTCAACAAGCACAACAAGCCAAAGCCTACCTCCAGCAGCAGCGTCAACGAGGACTTCGACAGAATTGAGTGGGGGAGAATGTTACGGACCTGGTCCGAACCCCTTTGTAAATACATTGTAAATACCTTTTAATGTCTTTCTTTATGTTTTTATGTATATTCCTTTATTTTTATGTAACCATGCCGGTAGAGCCACTTTGGCTGCCACTCCAGCAATATCTGAAAAATCCCTTATGCTATACAGGGGGAGGGTAGTGCTTGAATGGTTGTCATTGCTTTGTAAACACGTTGATGGTGAATGCAATCCATTTTCTTGCTTGTGTTCATTTGTTTCTTTGCAATGTGTCACTCCCTTTCCCCCTAGCTCTTGCTTTGCAAGGCCCTTCACATGTGATCCGCGCAACGCCTTGCCCAGCAAGAGCTCTTGTTCCCTTTGATAGGCTGACTTGCCGGATGGAAAGCCTTGCAAGTGCCGCACGATAGCCTTTCCATCGAGTAGGGCCGTGACACTGCGTAGCAACCTCTCAAACCAATCACCTAGGATCACCATACAGGCTCTAGATGCTTCTTTGCTAGTCATACACCCTGAGTTTTCTACCGGTCAGTAAGACTATTAGACAATTACTACACACTAATTAGGCTCTACATTCTCAAGAAATATTGGTTGTAGGCAAGAGAGCAAAATACATATTTTTTAGTGTTTTTTGGGTACTCAAACATGGGACCTCTTCCTCTCCATGGCCATGGCAGATCCTATTGAACACGCAACCGTAAACCAGATTAGCGAAAGTGCATATTCAAGCTCACAAAGCATTGAGGATCATTTTCTTAGAGTTCTATTATGGTGCATTGTGCTCTTACTTATGAGTTCTATCCTCAATACTAGCCTCCCACCCCCCGCGTGAATTGCCAGGGTTGAGTCATTTGGGACATGACGACTCAACCACACTTGTGAAGTACCCTACATTCCTTTCAGCTCATTAACAACATAGTAGTTAATTTTACAAAACTTTACTAATTGTGGCATTTATTTTGAAATTTTACCTTTTTTTGAATTTTTATAATTTTTGGAATTCAAAAATACATTTCAAGCACGTTAATTTCGGGTTTTTTACATTTGGGGATTTAAATTTTGGGTTTTTTTTAACAATCTAAGGACTATATTTTAAAGTTTTTTTATAGATTGGGCAAGTTATTTTGTGTTTTTACATTTCTAGCATATTATATTTTTCATCTCATTATTCTTGTACCACTCCTCCTCCTTCCACTTTTTACATTTACCAATTTTATTGAAATTTTCTAAAAACAAAATAAACCGAACTTAAAATGATTTCCCACCAAAACAAACCGAAATATGGACACATCCTCCCTCCACCTCCTTCTTCTATTAGTCTTTCCTCCAATTTTAGCATGCTACAATCATGACAAAAGAGCACAAGGCATTTCATACCCTCCTACTAGGAGAACTTAACCCTAGGCTTTATTTTTTTCCCTGTCACCAAGAAAGGCACCGGTAAATAAATTTTTTATAACAAAATATTTTTGTATTGAAGGCTCCAAACATGATACATAAGAAAACAATTATACATAAATGGCAAGTTGCCCTCTATGTATTATATTCAAAGCCCTATGTGGGTTGGTCACGAGGCTATGGTCACATATATAGCCCGGTCAGGCTAGATGTGCCCTTTCTTATATGGTTGCATTGTGAGTGCACAAATGTCTCATATCATAACTCCCTTTTCTTATTTTCTTATTGGATAGTGGAGTGGCCCTACCCGTCAAAACCCTCCAATGAATTTTCTTGAAGCGATCCTCATTTCGTTAATAATGGTTGTACGCCTTAGAATACCCTAAAAAGACGCTTCGGAAGGGATAGCGCGGAAGTGGGGGACAACTCTCCACTCTCGAAGGTCAAAAGAAGGTTGTAGTTAACTTTGTGAAGGGTCCCAAGAGCCTCTAAAAAGGTAGGGAATTGAAAAGACCCAAAAGTTATTGAATTATGGACGCAGGTTCCTTATTGGCAGCCACTTCAGTGATGTATTGAAATAAGCGAGATTTCTACCCAAACTTATTGAAAAGTCACATGTTTTTCTGTGCTACAAGGCAGCAGAAACCCTACCTAGCCGACTGTCAACATGATAACCGAACCTTTTTATAAGTATAATGCCACTAATTACTCAACATAAGCACGTCAACACCGCCACTTTCTCCTCCAAATATGCCTAAGATCACTCCATTGAAAAATGTGTTCGGGGTATCTATTAACATCTTCACTTTCTCTAAGTTCTAACCCCAAATGGTTACTAAAATATCCTCTCTGTATTAATAGTTATATTTGATAAAAAAATTTATTTTAAATTAATAACTTCACTTTGTTGAATTTAAGTGGTTGAGTTCTTCCCTTTTCTTATACTTGGGTTTCACCCTTTAATAAAAATTATTATTTTATCAAATACAACTATTAATATTGAACAGAGAGAATAACTTATAACCAAGTTAAACAGCTTTATAAGCGGAATGTTTTCCAATATAGAGTAACAAGGTAAGAAGTATGAATTAGATATCCTCAAACGCAAGTTTAAATCCACTAGTGAAGCTGCATATGTTACTTATATCCCCAAATTCATGATAACACGGTAAGATAGTCAAGTTTCTCAAAAACACGATTGTGTGAGCCCAGATATTATATGCAATTAAATTTTAATTTAATAGCGCACATAACTCAGGGAACATATTAGTTTCCAGCCCCTTGCATCATCAAATTGAGATTGACAACTATATAAACTTTTTTGTATTTATTTAATATTCTAGCATCCACCCTCACATACAAGCATTTATCTAGCACAGGACATATAATACAATTAGGGTATAAATGCCCACAATGAGACTTAGAAACTAGGATATCCCAAAACTTAGAGCTTTGATACCAAGTTTGGAAGTATTATAAAATATAAATCTTATATATTTATTTTATACTATAACACACAAAATCTATACAACGACAATAACTTTTGGAGACTTTATATTCCTCATTGAACACAGTAAAAATCTCTGGCCATCAACAACGGATTTGAGTTCAGCGAATGTTAATGTCACTTCAAATAAGCTTAAGTTACAGTTATGACTAATGTCAAAAGGTTTGTCTCACTGAGGCTTTTGATGTGGCTGGAGTTAGCATGGGGCATGTGCATATAAATAAGAAGTCGACCTTTGGGATCCACGTTCCATAATTCTCCTCCTCCCAGTCCCCTCTCCTTTTTTACCTTGCAATCCTCCTTTCCCTCCCGCTTGTGCAAATGCAGCAACTGTTTCGACCCCATCACCACTCATGGCTTCCCACCAGCGCTGCCGGCCACTCCATGTCTCCTTCTCCTCCTTCCTCCTCCTCCTGTTCACCGTCTCCTCCCTTGTCGCCCCCTCGCTCTCTCAGCGACCCCCGGAGGCCAATGCCGTCTTGCCTCGCCCACCCAACCAATACCAGGTGCTGGACATCAAGAAAACCAGGCCTTACGTGCTGAACCAAGATCAGTTGCAGATCAAGAACCGCAGAAGGAAAGCGGGGAGGAAGAGGGTCAACTCCTGGGGATCGAGGCCTTTCTCAGCCATGCTGCCCAAAGGGTTTGTCCCACCTTCCGGCTCGTCTTCTTGCCATAATGTCTTCCCGAACTCCATGAACTTCTACTGCGGTGAATCCGCGAAGGACCCATGACAGGGCCACCCTGCGTTTTCTACGTACATAATATTCTCGTCATCTTCAGTTGCCTTCTATATTTTTCTGCGTCATTCTTGAAGTTATTTGGTTTCCTGGTGAAGATAGGACTGGCAGAACCAAACTGGTCTTGGGGGGATATTCATTGAGTACTTTTTGGGTCATCCGATGTTTCTTTTTCCCTTTTTCAGGATTTTGATATGCATAATGTTTGGTGTTTATGCTTTAAACACAAAAATGTAGTAACCCTTTTCTTATTTTTGTACTGTTGAATATAGCTTGGGAGATTTGTAAAGGAAGATTGAAGATTTGTTGGTCATGTAACAGTGTTGTTGTTCTTGTAACAGCTCTGAATATAGGTAATAAAAGAAAAAAAGAATTTGCTCTGGATATCGATAGATAACAACTTTTGTTCACTATTTTTTTTCTTGGATATCATGATCTGAAGTAATTAATGTCTCCAAAATCAAGAAAGAAGGTTTGTTGACACGATCTATGTTGTGGGCATTTCTCTGGCTCTTCATTTGTCAGATTCTTATTTTTTTGGCAATAGTAGTTAAATCGTTTTATTTATGTTCTTCATTCCCTCTCGCTGAGATATCAGATCCCATATTTCATGTCTCAGAAGGAATAACAATGAAGAATTAAGTTATGTGGCATTTCATCTTTTGGAGATTCTCGACTTTTATGGTTTGAACTCTGATGATTATCGTAGCGTACACTCTATGCACGCAGATGGCTCCATAAACGATGAATTTGTCATAAGATATTGCAGAGATCCATGAGTTCTTACAGGTCAGGAGGAGCTTTTTGATATTTGGTCTCGAACATTTGCCAAAAATATTACAAATAGGACAGCATACAAATAAAATGAAATGTGTTGTCCCATACACTAAGTTCACATTACATTCTTCACACTAAGGTATGCTAAGCGTGTGCCGTCAATTTTTATATCACAGCGGACATTCTTATAGAGCACCATAAAATTATTCGTTGATACTATTTGTCAGTCAAACGGAAGCGACTAGTTAGATACTCTGGAGTTCAATAAGGATGACATTATTGCAGCAGATGTTCGGAGTGAGGCTTCCGTAAGGAACTAGGATCGCTTAAATTCTAGCTTTTGGAACGGATTTATCTTTTATGCGTGGGGGGTCGCCATTTGTGTGACCCTGCCTTCTAAAGAGGGATATAAGCACGTGGAGAAGATACTCTTATGAGTTCCTTTTCTTTCCTTTCCTTATCCAAAATGGCTTTGAGAATCTCAATAACTGAGCATTATCAAAGAAGCCCTTCTGTCCCACCTCTTATTCCTGGTGAAGAACCTCTTAGAAGGTGAAGGTCAGTGCTTCCTTGATTAGACAGGCTGATTGATTCACTGTATCAGGTTACAGTACTCTAAAAGCTGACGGTGACTACCCAAATATTTGAATATTTAAATAATTTTTTATCTCAAAATAAAAAATTATTAAATATTGCCAATTGCCCCCTTAGGCTTACACATTGAGAGACCTGCTCATTGCGTCCCCTTAGTTTTTTTCATACGAAGTTGGTATAAAATAGTCAGTTTTTCGTAGCATTTTTTGCAACCCCGTCGTTACACCAGGAGGGGAGTTTTAGCAGGAGAATGGTATCGTAGATTCATGCTGAATTCATTCTCATATAGTAAAAAAGAAGAAATAAAAATTCTCATAGTTTAAGCGCACGGATGTTTGCCGATTTCCTGATATGCAGTTGGGAAGCTGTGTTCTTTCTTTGGCCATGGTGATGATCTGATGCGCTGAATTTGGGAAGAAGCCAATTGTAGGGTTCTTGGCATTGGGAAGGAGGACTTGTAAGGATGTCATGGCAAGCTGCTTCAGCAGCGCATTTTCACAAGTCCAAAACGCTAGACAACAAATATATAAGATTTTTGGCTTTCGGATGAATTATCTACTGCCTTTCTTCTTGTTTTGAGAACTCTGCTGTCGCATTTGAATCTTACGCTAGTGCTGCAGATGCTTGGTGATTAAATTGGGAAAGGGCCATATGGGTGAGTGTACAAAGGCTAGGACTTAGAGAATGGAGACTCTGTGCCAATCAAGCTGTTGTCTTTGGAAAATATGCTGCAGGAGGATTTTAACATCATCATGGTAACTTTCTCTTACGGATTGCTAATCCAGAACGGAGAACAGTGCAGCGGCGGCAGGCAAGGACTCGGGGAGGGACAGAGGTTGTGGGAGCACCAGTGGGTGAGGCCGAGGAGATTTCGCAGTTGGGTGCAGAGGATTGGGAGCTTGGGTCGTTCTCGCGGACAATGGTGACGGTGTGGCGGTCGGAGAAGGTGGTCTTCCGGAAGGGGGATGTCTGGAAAAAGCTAGTGTTATCTAACCATACGAAGTTTTATTACGCTAAATTTTTTGTTAAGTTATTATTTATGTGAGATCTAATGTATAATATAAATAATATATTAAAAAAATAAAACTATTAATATGGGACGGATGAGGTATATTTTAGTACCTTTTCTACAACTAAACATATGTCTAACACGTGAAATACAAATAGGACATGAATGCTTATGACAAAGACTTAAACCCAGGGCATACCCTATGAATAACCAATTTTCTAAAAAAATTGAGCCATTAAGAAAGAAAATTTCTTATTTATTTATTTTAACAGTTTATATTATCATAATAATCCTCATAATTATATTCGAAGTACTTTATATTTTGACAAATTATGATACTTTTTTAGGAACCTACATCTAAAGAGAGCACCTCCTATAATCAAGAGATGTGACATGGTTAAGATGACTTTTAACTTTACATATCTTTTCTTTAACCAATTTAGAATAAATATAGTTAATATGACTTTTAACTTTAAACGTCTTTCTTTTGACCAATTTAGACTAGACATTGTGAAGATGACTTTAACTCTAAATATTTAAAAATTATTATAATATATAAAAAAATATTATTATTTGTATTACATTGAAAATAAATTTTTATACAGTACTTAAATTTCCATAGATGCTTAGCATTCCAAAGATAGAGCACTGTTCATCCTTTGATATCCTCAAGCTAATATGTCTTAGGTATATTAATTTTAATTACTTTGTAAGGTCTCTCCTAATTTAGACCAAGTTTTTCTACTCTGACCTCCTGTATATTCTGGAATATCTTCCTTAATATTAGGTCGCATTTGTTAAAGGATCTTTATTTGACCTTTTTGTTGTAGTGCTTTGACATCCTTTATTGGTAAGACATTAATTTGACCAAGGCTTACTCTCTCCTTTTTTTAAGGAAATCTAGATTTTTATAAAGTTTTGAAAGTAAGGGAGGTGAACCAAAATAGGCTTTGAGTTACTAAAATACATCTTCACACTATTGCGTCCATTCAAAAGTTTTGTTGCCTCGTAATATTTTGAATAAAGACAAACACTTGTTTGAGGATCTTGACATGAAGCGATTTAAAACTACAACTCTACCGGTTAAACATTATACATCACGAATATTGGGCAGGGACAACATGTTTATCAATGCCCAAATTTAATTTGGGTTGGCTTCAATTCCGCTTTGGGTAACCATGAACCTAATGAATGTACCTGATGATACTCCGAAAGAATACTTAGTTGGGTTCAACTTCATGTCATGTTTCTAATTTATTGAAAAGGTTATCTGGAGATTGTTGATGTAATCTACTACTTCAAGGATCTTCACAAGCATGTCATCAATATATACCTCCATTATAGAACTAAGTTGTTTTTCAAACATCTTATTGACTAGCATTTGGTATGTAGCTCCCACATTTTTTAAACCAAAAGGCATGACTTTGTAGCAATATAATCCCCGCTCAGTAATAAAAGTGATTTTTTCTTTATCGGGTGGGTGATCTTAATTTGGTTATATCCTGGGATTGCATCCATAAAACTGAGAAGATCATGTCTTGCGGTAGCATTGACTAATTGATCAATGAGATGCAAAGGGAAGCTATCCTTGGGGCATGCCTTATTAAGGTCAGTGTAGTCTATGCAAACTTGTCATTTTCTATTTTTCTTTTTTACCAATACCGTGTTTGCTAGCCAATCCGGGTAGTGAACTTCTCTGATGAAGTCCGTGTCAAGGAGTTTTTATACTTCTTCATTAATCACTTCATTCCTCCATTTGGCAAAATTCATTTACTTCTACCTTAATGGAGGATGGAAATGGCTAACTTCTAGCTTGTGATTGGTGATATTAGGATCAATGGTTGACATGGGTAGAAGAACTCCTGGGAATACTTTGGGCATATCGAACCAAAAGGACCACAACCGAAGACACATTTTTCTTTAGCTTATGAGATGAAAGTTGTCATTCCTAAATAAATCGAAACGCCCACAGCTAGCACAAAGTTATTTAAAGTAAGTAACAATGAGCAACAACTTCATGAGAATCTAGATTTCTTTAAAAAAAGGAGAGAAAGCCCTCGTTAGATTAACATCTTACCAAAAGAGGATGTCAAGTACTACAACAAAAAGGTAAAAAGGAAATCCTTTAATGAAGGCGACCTAGTATTAAATAAGGTATTACAGAATACACAAGAGGTCGGAGCAGAAAAACTTGGTCAAAATTAGGAGGGACCTTACAAAATAACTAAGATTAATATAGCTAGGACATATTCGCTTAAGGATCTCGAAGGATGAGCAGTACTCAATCCTTATAATGTAAAGCATCTAAGAAAATTTTATCACTAATGTAAAAATTTATTTTCAATGTAATAAAAATAGGAATATTTCTTTCTATATTTTAATAAATTTTAAATATTTAGAGTTAAAGTCATCTTAAGTCTAGTCAAAATTAGTCAAAGGAAAAATATTTAAAATTAAAAGTCATCCTAACAATGTCTAGTCCAAATTAGTTAAAAGAATGACGTTTAAAATCATCCTCGCCATGTCTAGTCTAAATTTGATAAAGAAGTCAGGTTAAAAGTTAAAATCATCTTAGCCATGTCTAGTCCAAATCAGCTAAAGGAATAACATTAAAAGTAAAAGTCATCGTAACCATGTCTAGTCCAAATTCATCAAAAGAATAATATTCAAAGTTAAAAATTATCTTAACAATATCTAGTCCAAATTTGTCAAATGAAGGATATTTAAAGTTTAAACTAATCTTAGTAATGTCCAATACAAATTGGCTAAAGTAAGAATCTTAAAAGTTAAAGTCATCCTGACCATGTATATCCTAGTCATGTTTAGTTCAAATTGGCTAAAAGAAAGATAGTAAAAGTTAAAGTTATCCTGACAATGTCTAGCCTAAATTGGTTAAAAGAATGACGTTTAAAGTTAAAAGTTATCTTTATCATGTCTAATCAAAATTAGTCAAAGGAAAGACATTCAAAGTTAATAGTTATCATAGCTATGTGTAGTCTAAATTGGCTAAAGGAAGAAAACCTAAAAGTTAAAGTCAACACAACTACCTCCAGCTCAAATAGACTTAAGGATGGATGATTGAGACAAATTTTACTAGAAACTTATCAAGTAATGCCTAAACAAATACATAACAAATCCTATGTCTAAAGACAAAAGACTTGGGGGGCAACTGACGAGGATAACATATAACCGCCATTAGAAATTCAACACATAGAACTTTAACTACTTCAAAGCTGTTACAACAATCTCCTATAATGAAGAGATGTGATAAACATAAAGCAGTTACAGAATTCACTCATATGGCTCTATATATACCATGAGGTACGACTCTACATGGAGAACTCTTTTTTAAAAAAAAATTTCCTGATCTTCCTTCCAACTTGGGCGTCAGAGGTGCCCTCTCTTTGGATGCTTGTTCCTAAAAAAGTATCATTAGAGGTTCCAAGCCATTTTGACTTACTGAGATCTACTTTCACTAGCCCAAAAAATTATACCTTCCTTCGGCGCCATATGCAGCTCGAATCTGACTTCTCTGATTCTACCATTTCCGCTGGTGAGGATAAATGAGCGAAGCCACTACGACCTCAGCTCGGATCTAACTTCACAAAATCGAGAAGCTCCTCCATTGTGCCTTTTCCGCCGAGGAGGGGTGAGCAAAGCCGCTACGACCTTAGCTTGAATGAGGCTTCAAAATCCCCCTTTTGCCAGATCTCATCTCGGATCTGGCTTCAACAACATAAGTCTCTATTCTTCTATCTGTGTCATCGGATGAAATTCTTTTGCAAGTTTATGGCTTTTGGACCGAAGGACGCCTTCATCAGACAAAGCCAATTTTGCCACCGGGAAGCTGATCAATCACCTCATGGCGAAAAAAGACTGCTTTTTTTCTTTTTGGATTTGTTTTGAAACATAGAAGAAAGGCACTCGATTCACAACCCACCCTACACCGAACCGGATCAAGGCCAAGCAAAAGTTGATACCGAAAGCTGTATTCGGAGCCGAGTCAAAATGAGAGGTGAGATCCCTCCCTCGATCTTCTTTTGCAACTTTTTTTCAATATGGGCTCATGACCCGACTTCTACCAAGCCAAATCGATGTCAAGCAAAAGTTGACACCGAGAGATGTATTTGGAGTTGAATCGAAATCAGAAGTGAGATCTCATATTTTTTCCAAAGCCTTCTTTTGACTTCCAAAATCCGTGCAAAATTTCCTTGCTCACTGACGGGGATGATGGAGACACTGAGGACCATAGCCTTCAATGGCTGGCAAAAAAATCATCACCGAGGAGAGAAGCGAAATCATTATCATCTCAGTTGGATCTAGGCCAACAAAAGTTGTCAAAGTGAGGGTTGATGATAAGAATTGCAACAACAGTCGAGAGGAAAGTAAAGAGGTAGAAAAATCTTTCAATTCCCGAGCAACAAAGCCAAACTAATGATACTTTTTCAAGAACCTGCATCTAAAGAGAGGGCACCTCCGACACCCAAGTGAGAAAGAAGATTAGGAAAAAAAATTTAAAAAAAGAATTCTATGTGCAAAGTTATACCTCATGGTATATACAAAGGCATATAAGTGAATTATGTAACTACTTCATATTTATCACGTCTCTTGATTGTAGATTGTTGTAACAACTTTGAAGTAGTCAAAGCTCCATATGTCAAATTTCTAATGGCAGTCATATGTTATCTTCATCAACAAAATATACTTGTAAGTACTAAAAGACGAAAAGAAGTCTCTGACCAAAATCATTTGATCCATTCCAAAACAAAACAAACTACATATCTTTAAGTACGCCAATGTTTGCTCTTGAATAAATTTGGGAACCCTTTAAAACAGATGGGTAAATTACGCATACACACCTTAGATGTTTGGCTGAACTATATTTACAATCTACCTGACCTCTTGAAACTCCTCCTAAAACTCCTGAAGTTAACTGAAATATTATGAGTGTTTGTTTCTAAATGACAAGGATATTATAATTTACCATTTAATATAATTACGCTTGCACCCTTACATATAAAAAATTACACTTGCACCTTTCACATTTGAAAAAACACACGTACTCTATTGATGTTTGATATAACTACAGTTCCACCCAATCCCTTTTGAAAAAGCGCACTTGCACCTCTTAATATATGGCATAACCACTCTTACACCCTCTCATGCTTGGAAATTCAAACTTATACTATATAATCCAGAACTATAAAGTATATTTTGAATTGGAATTATTAATGATGGAGTTGAAAATTGAATGATCAACATTCTCCTTACATGTCAAAGGTTCTAGAGTACATAAACATGAGGACTGACATATTTATAGAAGAGCTTGCATCTAGATATTTCGGTGACATAGGAGGTAAACCACCGTTTCCTCATCGTCACCTCAGGTCAGTATAAATAGGAAGTGAGGGGGGAAACACTAGTTTTGGTTCTAGAATCTTGTGACTGCATAGAAATTAGAGTGGACTAAGGTGAAGTGCTAGGGAGGAGCAGTTGTAACTGAAGGAGGAAGGGAGTAAGTGTCAAAAAGCTGTTCTTGAAAAGTAGGATTATGAACTATCAATGATTTTAAAGTTTTGTAAGGGTGTTATTAAAAGAATGGTTGATAATGAGTGCAACTATAAGGAGAGGCTATACAAGACGAGCAAAGATGAGTTTAATGGGTATATATGATGGTTTTTTATTGTATTTTTTTAGGTTTATTCTCTGAAAGGTTGATAACGGAATAGAGGTTTTACATGTGATTCCCTATGTGTGGGTGAGCCAACCAAAGAACATGATGGGAATGGGGTTTCTCAAGCAATCGACACTGTCGGAGGTAGCCAACAATTTCTAAAACAATAGGATGTTGTTTTGGGTAAACTAATTGAGGTTAACTAACATTCTTTCAACGTGGAATGTGCATGCCAATGGAAGGGGGATGTCAAATGTGGGTTCTAAGGGTATCGGTTCCCACCGACATCAATGGGGACATGTCGGAAACGATGTCGAATGATTGACATGAAGATGACATGTTGATGGTGATGTTGAGGGATGTTAAGAGTTAATACTTGATATCATAAGATACTTGAGTAATAAAGATAAACATGCGCTGAAAAGGAAGTTCCACAATTAAGGAATTAGTTTGGAAAGTACAAACTTTAAAATATAAGAGGTTGTGCTAGTGGTGAACCTTAAAGGAAGAGGGCCGCACATGAACTATTGGGTGGTGGCCTACCAACCTTAAAGGGTCATTGCACAAGTGGCTTGGAGTGTTAAGACTTCATGGAGTCTAACACCCGGTTACTATTGTCCATGAGTAGCATGATAGGGATTTTATGACTACTTAAACAGCATAGAGGTGTAATTAATCAATCTAATGAAGGGTTAAAGGACTTCGTAAAGTGGACTCATGTAACTAGTTGTACACTCCAAGGAGGGAGTGACATTGTGAGTGGACTTGGGTGTCCATGCTTTGGTGGCTAACAAACTCAATGGTTGTTAGTTTCATTTCTTCTTTAATATTGAATATGAATATATTTTACAAAATAAACTCTTATACTCAACATCCTAGTAATACAGATTTGAAGGATGAATAATTGATTGCTTGTGCAAGTCAAGAGGAGGGTTGTTTAGTTGCTAAGTGTATAGCAAAACTAAACTCTCAACTAAGTTATTGACTTGTAATATTACCTTAAAAGGTAAACCTTGTGATACTTGTTAATTTGGCTTACCAAGACTGAATGTACATGTTGGAAACGTTATGTATCTTAGGACTGTTATTCATCTTAGGACTTGTAATAATACCTTCGTTAGTTTGTTATTCATATACTCAAAAAACAATATTCACATATTTGAATTTGATCATCATTGGTTAAAAAGAAGTGTTGGAATGGGAGCTAACTATTTTATCATAAATTTCTACACTTCAATAATTTTAGAAATATTTTCTTAAAAACAATTCAAGGTTGTGACATATACCCCCAAATTTTGCAAATGACTAAAAAACCTTCATATTTAAAACAAACAAAAAAACCTTAAAATTATTAACAAATATAAAAATACTTACAAGTTGTATGTTGTCGATAAAATTCTTACAATTTCTTTCCCACCTCATCTGGCCTTCAACCTAACCCCACAACTCTTCTCTAGGGACGAAACTACGTTATGAGTTTTGGGAGTCATGGCCCCCCTTGCCTTTTTGCATTCTTTTCTACTAAATCCCCTTCTCCAATCTCTTCCTCCAAAATTGATTCTCCAACAATCATGAGCCCCCATGCGATGAGATCATGGTTTCATCTATGCTTCTCTCTATTGACTAAAATTCATAGGTGATTTTCTTTCCATCAACTAAACTTTAAAACCGCTAGTACGTTTTTATTTTTTTTAGTAAACTTTTTTGTGTTTGATTTGAATATTAATGGAATTTATGTTATTTGTGACGTTAGGAAGTGTCAGTGTAGTTTTTCAAACGTGAGTGTGTAAGTGTGGTAATGCAAAACAATAGGGGGTGAATATAATTTTTTTAACATGAGGGCTGTAAATATAGTTTTATCAAACATCAGGGGATTAAGTGAACAAGAGTGCTTTCATCGTTTGAGAATCACTATTCACAACTCAATTAAGGGGTTTATATCTAATTTTTAAAAATCAAAAGGTATAAATATAATTTACCCAACCAAAATTAAACACGGTAACAAATAACTAATAACCCCATATTTACCTACAGATTACACTAGGCTGACGAGATATTAAAAGCCAGACCCGGCAGTTACTGCTAATCCAAGTTAAACCCAGCCAATCAGTGAATCAATTTCGATCAGACAAATAGGAGGGTAAAGGGGACGTGAATCAAAGGAGGTGGCAAAGAGGAAAGAGGTTGGAAGAAGAGAAAGATAAGAAGGCAACGGAAGGAGGGGTGTGAGAGAGGAAAGAACATTGCAGTGGAGAGGCCAGGAGGAGGACGATGAGTAGGTGCAAGGGAGGCCGGAATGAAGGATGGGAAAGGCAGAGCAAGAGGGGATAAGAGAGCAATCAGAAGGGGAGTAAGAAGTAGGAAGAGGGGAGGCAGTGGTACGGTGGTTGAGGGTGACAAAATAGTGTGGGAACCATGGAGGGCATATACAATTATGAAAAACATAGGTGGGCTTTATAAAGTTTTAGACATCGCAAAAGACATTTCTACTATTAAGAAGCATATGGTGAAATTTCAAGAACGGGCCAATGCCCCGGCCAGCTCCCTAGCTCCGTCTCCCGGAAGGATGCGAGTTTAGGGGTGATGTTACAAAAGAAAAGGTTATGGACAAAGAAGATGAGAAAAAGATCTTTCAATAAAACAAATGGGGAAATGATTATTGCTACTTAAACATTTTCTGATTTGGCAATTAAGACAAAGGATATTTTGCTAACTCATTTAGTTCACTAATATTGCCTCCATACTCAAGCCAAAAGACCAAAATACCCCTATAATTACATTTAAAAATGAGGAAAAAGAAGAAGAGCAAGCACAGTAAGAAGAGGCAACGGATTCCTCGACTTGGCTAGAGGAGGCTTTGGGGATTGTATCCAACAGTCCAATTGCATTATTGAATCAACAGTCCAATTTCAATATTGAATCCAACTGTAATAATTTTAGTGTTGAATCTAAAAAAAATTGCTCTAACTCTCCATCCGCAGAGGGGCTATTACAGTAAGGGACACTAGATGAAACGAAGAAGAGACTTATAAATTTTGCTGAATCCAACAATCAATAGTGTAATTGTACAATAGCTTATTTTTCTCCTCTAGCAGTGCTCTGACTCCACTACAGAAAAGGAGTAAAAGGAAGCAAAGGAGGCGATGACAATGACAGTAAGAACGATAGTGGCAACAGAGGTGGAGGTGATAGGGGCGAGCTGCAGAGGGGAAGAAAAAAAAACGAAAAGGAAGTAGAGAAGGAAACACAGGATGTGGTGGCTACAACAATAGAAATGGCTACACATGTGGAGGCAGCAGAGACGAGGTAGAGGAGCCATTTAAATGGAGAAAGGGCAGATTAGTGTTAAAAATATAGCCACGTCAACAAAACAAACCGGAATGTTAGCTTCTGAGCTTCCCCCAAAAGGATATAATTATGTTCTCCAAACCAACGGTTTCAAACTAATCCCCAAATAGGCGAATTACGAAGTAGCAATACTCAATTTTCTGAATAAAAAGTTAAGGGACCCTATTGACCCATCAGGTCCCAGAAGCAAGCCAAGTCAATCAATTGAGCTGGGTCAAAGGGCCACAAGGTAAACGGGCCCAAAAGAACAGAACAGGTCCAAGATAAGCCGGTTCGCCCATTCAGACCAGGCAGAACCGTGTTAAAAATGGGTCACATAATGCTACACAAATTCAAACAACAAACCCACATACCCCTGAGGTGGCGGTTTTTGTTGGATAATAAAAAAATAGACCATGTGGGGCCCACTTTTTACTGTCTAACAAAAAAGCACCTCACTGGTGTATGGATTTGATATACAGATTCTGTGTAGTGTATTAGTTATCAACTTCCCTCTGGAGGCGGTAGAACACGAACAAGATAAATAAAAAAGAAGTAACTCAGAATACATGGAAGAGTAATGCAATGTTCGCTTGCAGTGATGCGCAGGCCCAAGCACGGGGCCCACACATCACTGCAAGAACTCTACAGGCATTCCAGTCTGCAAGCGGGTTTAGCATACATAGAATTGTATGTTGGTCGCAACAGTAAGTTTTGCTTCACTAAATATGAAGGCTACTGTATTCAGAAAGAGCCAAGGAATTCACATGTTATGTTATTGTACTATCTCAAAACAATTACATTTAGTTCATATAATTAAAAAAATTAAAGTGTTCAAAGAGAATAGGCAAACCAAGACAGCAACAATACCAAAATTGCAAACACTATCTCAGTAGCACAGTTTTCTTTTACATCAAATTAAGTTAAATAGCATTCACTCACCTGGTGGTTGACACATAAGATGCATATTCTGATTTCATAGGAGATGCTTTCCACGCCCCATTGAGAAACCTCTAGTTCCATCAGGCATTTTTGGCCCCGGAAATGGCTTCCTGGAACCTTCATTGCCTGGACCAAGGACAGTTCCAGCGCCTGGAAAAATGACAATGTAGAATAATGTATAAATCATAAAAAATTAGAGACAAACCCGCAACAAAAACAGACACCACCACAACAATAATAACTTGATAATTTGTCATTCAGCAAGAGATTCTTATCCTGTCTAAAACCGTAGACCTACAAATTAATTTACTACAGTAAATGCTAACGCTTCCATTTAATGAGTGACATTCTTGTTATAGCTCTTTTATCATTCTCCTCCAAACACATGGAGCAAAATCTTGCATCCAACATATTAACCCTCTGTAAAAGGCAAATGAATGCAGTCTGGACAAAATTTTGCATGGTACCATGTCCAATTTGGTGCTGATGACCTTTTCTCCTATGGCTACGACGTCCAGTTTTTTCCTTTGGCAAATGCTTCACATCCTGCCAAGGAAAATAAATAACTAAGAACTTAAAGTTCCAAATTTTACAGGATATATTTTTTCTGCCCCCTTACAATATCCATGCTTATCAATACAGAACAAAGCTACCAATTAAGGAAAGGAACAAAACAATCCACTGCCAACATGTATGGGTCAACATATGTTGTAAAAAGTGTATGATATAAGGTCATGAAATGTTGACTTTTCCTATTCAAAAAATTCCTGTTCTTAAAACAAAACAAAAAACCTCATCGTCTGGTGACTCGTAATGAAGGTCTAAGGCTTTCACGTCCTGTCCATCTCCAGCTAGGACTTCGCTCTTATCATCACAACTCTTCTTCCAACCTTTTTGAAGTAGCCCATATTTTCCCTGGATTAATGATAAACACTCCTCAGGGGTGGAGAGTTATTGGAAGAGACAGTAAATCATGGATAACACAGTATTTGATATGGTTGCTTCAATGTGAAACAGTGCAAGCTTTGTTGTGTCTGATGGAGAAAAAACCTACCATCCGCGTCAAAAGAAGCTCCACCCGCATTCCACTTCTCCAGTTTTTTTCATCATTTAAAGTTTTTGCCTGACATAAATAAAAGGAGAAATATTTACACGGGGATCTGTGAGCAATAAGCCAAAAACAATAAAAAAAACAAACAAAAGCAATACTTACTGCTTTTTCAGCAGCCTCAACTGCTTCATACACAACAAGTGCATGTAGCTGCAATGCCAAAATGCTCTTACATTATCTGGATTTAAAACGAGGTATAGCAGTACAATGAACATATAAATTTCGGACTACACTAGTTGACCCAAAATCATAATCATAATTAAGTAGCGCCTTTTCCCAACAATTTGGGGTCGGCAACATGGTTATTACGCCTCCATTCTAGCCTATTTTGTGCAAACTCTTTTGTAGGAGATAGTATAGTCATATCCTTCCTTATTAAGACTCCCATTATCCGATAACATATGATCTTATGCATTGGAAATCACTCAATAATGAAAAAACACTATTTAAATTTTTTTTTCAAAATTCATTGCTGTCTTTGGTCACAAGTGAACCCATAATTCTACAAATTGGGTAAGAAGTTTGGGTAATACAATATAATTGATAATGTAATATATTCTTTTTGCAATCCAAGTAGTTCAGTCTACTTTGGATCTCCAAGAACAATCATTCCATTGGTTGGTTTAGAAGTAAAAACTGTAAAATAATCCACAAATATAATCAGAGAGGCAATTTAAAGATACAGAAGATGTAAAAACAAACTTCAAAAGGAGGCCTTAATCAATAAATTAAAATTGATGTCATGGAGAGTTTTGTTGATTTTCTTCCTATTTTAATCCCCCCCCCCTAAAGCATGCAATGCCCAACAACATCATGCAATATGTATTTCTAACATAAGACATTTGTACCATATCCATTACCAATTTAACTTCTATCAAACTACTTTAATTCAAACATGTAACTGCCAACAACTTTTTGCATATGATATTAATAAAGAAATACCCCTACCTATCCATCTTCACTTTAATCTTCCTTCCAATTTCTTTGATTAATCAATTTGCATACACTCAATTCTATAAAAATACAAAAGGGAAACAAAAAAATGTTTCTTTTCTCTACAAACTCCATTTCACATTATCTACCTTTATTTAAGGTTACAAAATAAACCATTTTAGCAGCTAAGCCATGGAATTTAATCTAGAAGTGCTCACTCACTAGGTGCTATAATTTACAATATAAAAATGGGGCAACTACAGATAGACACACATAATTTATTAATTAAACATAACTATGCCTTCTAATTTTCTTATCAAATGAAGTGATGAATGGCATAGGTTTGGACAAGAGACCAAAATGCCTCCTAGAAAAGTCTTCAAATCTGGTTTCGACATGACCTGCCAGCCACAGCTTGGGCCCTGCCTGACCACAACCACGGTCAAGGTCACGGTCACGGCCAGCATGGCTGTGTCTGGCCTCACCAATACAGCCATGGTCCATGGCTGGCCGCAGCTAGGCCGCAACGGCCATGAAAAGATCCATGACCAGATTTGGCCTGCTAGCCAGGCCATGGCCAAGCAGCTGCAGCTAGGCTCCCATTTGCCGAGAAGAGGAGAAAACGGTGGTCAAACAGAGTTGGGCCATGATGAGGAGGCTGTGGTGGTTGGAGCACAAGGGCAGCCGCAATGATAGTGGCAGTGGCCATGGTGGAGGTGGTGGAGGAAGTGGGATGAATCAAAAACCGTGAAACAAGACAAAATTGCCCAGAGGCATTACAAAGGATGGAATATCCCTACATGGGTTTTGAGACCACAACCAAAGGGGAAGGAAGAATATAATGGAATGGGTAGTTCTAGCATTCAGGTAGAAAGTGTCAGAGTTAAGTTATTCAGGGTAACTATTTCTGTAATTTGAAAAATTGTTATGAAAGTTGCATGAAAGGAAAATGAGGGTAAGCAATTCTGTGAAAATAATTTTCTGATAGTGAAGGTATGTGAAAATTTTCTTATAAAAAATGTGTAAACACTTTAGCTTTTTACTTGCCCATAGAATGCCGCTGCCTCCAAACATAAAGACTAGACTGGCATGGATTTTTTGTCATTAGGGTCCCCCACAAAATCAAAATTGAATACCCAATGACAGGGAACTTATCAGTCTAAAATGTGAGTTTATCTTTAATGCTGAGTAAGTACCGAAGGACATGTTTGATTGCCTCCCAATGTTGTACCTCTAGGTCACCTTGATATATGCTCATCAAGCAACCACAAAACCTAAATCAGGCCCCATAAATGGCATGGCAATGGCATACATTAGAAGCCAACCACTTGTGTACGGCACGCATGGCATCCCCAGTCAGCACAGACCGCATCCTCAGTCATTGTTCATCACATGAAGGTTTCTTCTTCTTGAACATTTTTGTCCCCTTGTAGATGGGCAAGTCACTGGTTTTCCTGCCTACAACACCAAAGTGTTTCAACACGCTTTGAACGTATGATTCCGGAAAAGGCTTAACATGCATTTACTTCTCTTTTTGTTAATCTTTGTGCCAAGGATATAAGATGCTTCACCTATAGGTTTCATTTCAAAGTGGGTATTGCATCACTCCTTATTCCTTAAGATCAACTATCATACTTAAATCATTCCCTGTGAACAAGATGTCGTCCACATACAAAGATAACAGCGTAAACCTACTTTAATCGTACTCATTGGCAACAAAACCATACCCACTAACCACCCAAAAGTTTATAACCTCTTAAATATTTGCTTCAACCTTGTTTCTGTTGAAAGTCCTCCCAAACACTGATTGTATCCCGGCAAAATTACTTTGATGAGCATGGAAATTACTTAGCTATGCACAAACCCCTAAATAGTTCTGTTGCAATTATTAGCTGATTTTAATGTATACCTTGCCACTAACAAGTATCTCTTCCCTGCTACATTTGGTTGATTTTTGTACAGATTGCTGGTCATGGATATGAATACTCTTTATACTGCATAGAAGTAAGCACACTGAGTCTGCTATCTGAAGAAGCATCCAATAATTAACTTAGGCATCATAAAGGCTTACCCTCCAACATCACCAAAAATTCTTCTGATGTTCTCCATTGAATAATCCTCGGGTAGGTTCTCTACCAGAACAGTACATGCCTGGGCCCAAAAATTAGATACAAAGCAAAATCTTCTAATTAAATACAATATGTATAAGAAATATATATTCATTGAACAAATACCTTTTCATCCTCACTATCAGTTTCCTGCAGTGGATGCAGTCGTCGCACTTTCTTTGCATTAGCACTCACAACCTATCAAAACAATTAGAACATACAAAAAGCACTGACAAACAAATGAACACACACATACACGTGTACGCACATGCACAGACAAGAGAGAGAGAGAAGCATTTTACAAATATTTACAAGATGAGATGACGATTTAAGAGCCTCTGCTATCAACATGCTGTCCTGAACTAGTTTTCTCATCTTCCTGAAAGACGCAATAAGTCCAATAGGAACTGCAACCAGAAAACAAAACCCTTCATTCAAACAGGAGAAACATTTTCCTCTTTACTCACAAAATAAAAAAGAAAAAAAACAGATTAGAATATGTTTCCTGAGCTATACATTATTCTTATGACCTCTTGAAGTCAAAAAACTACACATTCCTTGAGTAACTTCTTTATCGATTTCAATTTCATATAAACCAACTTTAAAAAACGTTTGTACAGTGGACCTTATTACATGTTAGCAGGATTTGTACGCTAAAAAAGAAAATTTTCAGCCATGGACTACTTTTGAACACCAGCTAAAGATTGGCTATGAAGATCAGCAAGGAAATTTTTTCTTCATATTAAAGACATTGGAGCACGAAATTTTTGGCAAAGATTGAACCAAAGTTACCTCGTCAACTCTTACAAATGCATTATCTTTTCTTTTAGGAAATGTATTACATCCATCTTTGTAAAGTTGAGGTTCTTCTTGAGTAAATCAAATGATATTAATTTAACCTTGCTACCTATAAACACAAGTGTAGGCATGCATTGCCAAGGTGGCAAGACAAAATCTGAAGAAAAGGATCCTGGCAAAGATCCTCTCCTGTTACTTTCTTATGAAAATCTGTTTTTAAAATAAATTAATAGAACATAGATCTTGCCAAGGTGATGAGATAAAAGCTGTCCAATTTTCTTTTAATGAATACCTTTAAACAAATATTCCTCGCACACACATGTCTTACATGTGGAACTAGTGTTTCCTCGTTATCAACGCCGCTTTCGCAATTTCTCTGAGATCTCTTACTTTAGGCTAACCAAGATTATGAACAAAACCGAGATGGCAATCCATGATTGAAGGTCACATTACCGATACAGTTAGGCAGTACGAGCCAATCTTTATAAGTTAATTAGACAAGTAAATTAAGAACAAAATGGACACAAAAATCAAAAGACAGAAAGAAAGAAAGTAGTGAAGACAGCAACTTGTCAAAGCTTATAAAATATAATGTGTAAATTGGTTTAACTAATAGCTCTTAATAAATAATAAAAAACAAATTGAACTCCTCATTGCATAGCCTACCTCCGTCACCAATGGTATGGTATCTTAAGCATTGTACATCAGATGCAGTATATTTTTTATAACACACTGAAATTTTCATTGCTTTTTCTAATTTCCCTCAGTAACCTCTATTTTCTTCCATTCTGAGATTGCTTTAGAATATCAATGTTGATTAGACCTAAGTTCCATTATTTTACTCAAACCAAATCAAAGTTGTGGCTCCACAGTTTTCCATAGTATGGAATCTAAAAGTTTTTTAACTGATGGCTGCCAAAGATACCTTCTCAGCTCTTGAAAATGACCTTATTTATAAATGAATAATGTCTTCCAAGTTCCATGTTGATGACTCTATCCATTAAAATTCCATTTTCGCCATTGCGTTTAATAGTGCTTATGAACAGAAGCAGGCAGGAAATTATGTATTTACTATGGTTTCTGACACATCAACAGCAGTTTCCAAAAGGCAAGCTCCATTTTCATTTGTCGTTAATACTTTTAACATTGCATTGTATTGGCAAGGAACCAAGTGAAATAGAACTTAACATGGACGAGTAAAATTGAAATGGAAGCAGTCAGGTTGAAATGGACCATGACCTAGCACAACTTCACATTTGAACGGACTATAAGTTCATCAGCACTTAAAAAATATTTTCTAACTGTAACAGTCAAACTATTTTCTTCTTTATTCACCTCAAAAAGATAACAAAGCAATATGTTCTTCACCTGATTTTCAAAATCAATGGTCGACCAAACTACAACTTCATATGATACGACTTTGCCAGGGTAAAAAACAATCCAATCACGGTATACGTAGCAAACAAAAAATATAGAGGTTATAATTTTAAAAAAAAATTACTGAAAACTATAATTCTACCATCAACAAAAGACAACATTCAATGGATTACAATAAAAAAATTATTCACACTTACCAAAACCTTCTTTGTCTCTCTTTATATGTTTTAGCAGAAATTTATCAGTGGGCAAATTCTCATCACTGAAATAATATTCTACCTGCAAAATTTGCAAACATACACACAGATATATTTATCATAAGGAGATATGTTCCAGAACAGAACCTTCTCATGTGAGATAGAGCATATTAAAAGCCAAATACAGTATAAAAATTCCATGATAAAATTCAAAATGATACAAACAATTGGCATTTCTCGCATCCTCCACTTTTCTTTTATAAGCCTGAAATGCTTTTCTGCAACAACTACTCAAAGAGTGCTCAATTAGTATCCATTCCACATCCAAAGTATCCCACAAATTTCTCCTTTCAATGCTTACAGGCAACTCTTTCGTATGTTCACTTCTAAATTGATCTTGTCTAGAATATCCACTCATGCATTTTAAATCTTGCTTTTCTCTGCTCCAATAAATTTTTCACTTAGTTTTCACATTGAGTTAAGTTCCATAATTCTAGCAGGGCGTTGAAGAATGAGCACTCCTGCACTGTTCTATTGACAAGCTCGAACCCACTTGGGCTATAAAAGTCTATTCAGAAAAGGCATTGATCCTATAATGGGGTTCCCCATGCTCAATCAAATCAAACTTGACTGGGGTTCCCCATACTAAAATCAAATCAAACTTGACAAAAACTTCAGCGGAAGATGTCTCGGAAAATCTCACTCTTGAGCAAAGGCTTCTCATTTGTAGCCATAGAAGCTCCAAAAGTCACGAAATCAGTAAAATGTTAGCACCTAAGAAGACTCGCTAACTCTGGCTATGAAAGAAGCATAAAAGAAATTTATGGTTTTCCTTAATCCGTCCCAGTTAAATTAATGACTTTAAATTTCATCAATTTCTGGCAATTGCACCCGGTCTTGTCAAAACATTTTTTCCAGTACAGTTTGATCGAACACTATTAAAATAACAAGTATTACACGACACGACAACAATCATTGCAACAGTTCACATAAGCAGAAAGATATCACTAAAAAACGCCAAGTAATCAATTTTCCATCACGTATTGCCGAATAGCATTGTCCGCATCTCCCAGCGCCACAAGGCAGAAAAGGGTAAAAGTAAAGTCTTTTAACCTCCAAATCATAGTTTCATAGTCCATAGCACAAAAAATGCAATATACAAACCGCAAAAAAAAAAAAACTCGAGTGGAGCAAATCTCAGATTAAACAAATACTTCTACCTGCTTGACGATCTTGTCGCGGAGATCGTCGGAGAGAACAGCGGGACACGGAGGACCGGGATCGGGAGGAGCAGAGCCCGATTCAGAACAGACCGCCGCCGCCAGAGAGCTAAGAGTCTCCGAGGACTGCGAATCGACTCCTTCACCCGGCGAGGGGAACGGCGGAGCGGAGGCGACATCGCCGCCTTCTTGCATATTCTGACGGCGGGCAGACCGCTCAGGTCTCTCCTTCCCTCCCGAGTCCTCCCTCCTCGGCGTTTTCCGCACCCGCAACCCTTTAAAATCCGCTGATGAGCTCTTGCTTTCGGCGCCAACATTCAACATTGCTGGTCTCAGGCCGTTTTCGTACGCCAACAACGGCGTGCGCCACCTGTGGCAAGCTGGGCCCACAAGGCTCACAGGTTAGTAAGAACCCCCACACCTATTTATGTAAAGAAGTTGATATTATTAATTATTACTAACTTACCTTCTCTATAGTTGAAGTAAACTTTTATAACAAAAGTAAAGTAAGAATATCATTTAACCATTAACCTATGGTCTTTTTTTTCAAAGTTTAATATAATCACTTTGATGAATAGCCCCTAGGGTCATTCTATCGATGGGGATAGGGCAATCAACATAACAATAAAGTTTCACTATAGTCTATTTTATTATTATAATTATTTTTTAAATATTTATCTATAATTGTTTCATTAAGTAAGTTGTATAGGTTCTTTGATATCCGTTTCATCTACTAATAATTAGTCGATTAATTGATTAACCATTATCCAAAAAAAATATTATAAGAATTTACCATTCAACATAATAAATACATCAAATTCTGAAAATTAAAAGCCTATTTGGTAAAATAAATAGACTTCTTAAACTTTCTTAATCTAAAGAAGTAATTAACAATATATGCTTGGTGAATGTTGATTAGATCAACTTGTTTAATTCAATTCTTTATCTTACATGTAGCTTAATATATTAAATGGTCCTTACAAAAGTTGGATACATATTACTTAGAACTTAAAAGATCTAAAATCCAATATTCATAATTTCAACTAGTATATTCTTATATGTGATAAATCGCGTAAAGTAGTTTATCACCTTACATTAGCCTCTATCAAACGAGTTTTAGGGTTAAACATTTTAAAAGATTATTAAATCATCCAAAGTGTTTTGAAAAGGCTAAATTAATGCCTTGCACAAATTGATCCACTAAATCAACTCTTCTTAAGATAAAAAACTAACAACATTACTACTATTGTTTATAGTTATTGTAAATAAATTATGATGATCAAACATAAAATGTAAATTAGTTGATATTTTTGTATATATTAAATTTAGACCTATATAGTCGAATGCCAATAAACAATCTAATGCACTCTCCCTTTATAGGTTAAGAGTAAAAAAGGAAGTTGCTTAGTGGTTAGGGCTCCTCCTATGGTTAAGGATTGGGTAGAAAGGGAAAAGGAAGTTTATAATTAAATATATTATATATAGGATGTACCCAAATATACTTCATATTATATATAAACTTAATAGGTATAAAATATTTATAATAATTTATAAATATGACAAATAGGTAACGGATAAACGGGTATGGAAGAACTTTTTTTGTAACTATTCTATTTAGATAATAGTTAGATAAAATTATCATTTTATTTGCCCATCAAATAAATTTAACCATATTATTTAATTTTTTAGTAGTATGACACGGACGTTAGAACAAGTACCATTGGCAGCCCTTAATGGGGATGCTATCAGTGGAAAAAAATTGTCCTCCTCAACAAATAAGAACTATTAATTACGAGGGATACATGTTTGCACACTTTAATGTCAGTGATATGCGAGTGTACATGAAGTGATGTGCATTAATCTGTGTCATCAATCCTCATAATTGACAACTCCTACCTTAGGCAAATATATGGTTGGCATCAAGTAGGACCAAAAGATCATATGCCCATACCATTTACCTAAGGAACAAAAAAACTATTTTTTATTAAAATAAAAGACACTCAATTATTAAAGAAAAATAAATTATTTTTAAATGGTAATATGATCTAAATAATGATCATCTTCCACCTCCAAGAAAAATATGAGTTATCCCAACAAATATAAAAATATAAGGGCTTTTTATTATAACCTAAATTGCTTCAGGTAAGGTTAACTTGTCGAGTTCGTTAAAACACATGTGGTTAAGTTAAAATACCATTTAAACCCAAGTAGCATCTACATGTGGTTAAGTTAAAATACCCACAATTATTTAAACCCATTTTCCAATATAATACCATTTTTACATTATTAGTGACCTAGGGTTCTTTTCTATTTCTTATTTTCTACAAGTTCATTATATACACACCCATTTGTCACATTATTCATCGCATATTTTCCGTTTAAGCATTATCATTTCTTCTCATCACCACTAGCTACTCTACCAAACTAAACTATGTTCTTAAGTTAAACCTAATCCCTTCTAAACTAGTTAGCCTACCCCTCTGTCATCCACAAAGGTGAAGGTCATATTGTGTTTCTCATAGACAACAATATCGAGGTGTCCAAACCCCATGAAGTTCTCCAAATAACCCAACATCCACACTTGTGTGTTTGCCTATTGAAGGGTAATAACCCTTGGCCAAAGGTTGCCTAACTGACTGACTTTTGATCATTTAAAGATGGAAAATGATATTTTCACATCAAAACTCATGTGTGAGTTTTAATTGGTCTAAATAAATGAGCCCATATGAACTTTGTATAGGGCCCACTTGTGAAGTCCAATCAAAACACTTGTATGAGTTTTTGTTGTAGGAATATCACTATCCTTTAAATATTATGTGAGTGCCACTTATAGGTAACACCTCTCATTTTCAATTCCAATCCTTGTAAAACCTTTACCCCTACTTAACCCATTTTCAAATCTGAGTAGAGCATTTATGCCTACTCCAAATGTAGACCCTTCATGAGGCCAACACCTCATGTGAGGACCAATTCTGGTCATTACCACATGTGCAGACCACTTCATGAGTTTACACCTATACCAACCCTAAATTTAATGCAGTTTTCAAAAATTATTTTTTGGGCCTATGTTGAGTTTTGGGACCCAGTAATTGTTTTGCATTGCATTTAAATCATATTGAATTTTTTTAAGAAACTCTTAGGACTTTGATAATGTTCTAAGATATGAGTGTATCAAGCCCAAAAATGGGTCTATGAAAATTTCCTCCAAAAGCCCCTCACAGATACATGAATTTTCCCCCAAGGATCTCTACTTACGCCTTTTTTACATTTTCTTTTGTTCCATTGTTGACAACTAGTTGACATTACCAATTTGACCCTTAGACCTTCTAAAACTTATTTAGAAAGTAGAGGGGAAAATGTTTGAAACTCCACCACGAATCAGAGTTTGGATGAAGAAGTTATGCTTGTTCCAAGTTGGATGTGAGGTGTTGTTGATGAACCACCGATGCGTCAGCCAAGTTACGAACAGTCAGTTCCGCCGATGGGCTAAAAAATTGTCCAATTTGATAGTTATGTATGAGAATTTCATTCTTTGTCTCTTATAAATACCTTTAAGTCCCCTTAAACTCTTATTTATTTAAAAAATTCTCAGAATGAAGAGTGAGGAGACCAAGGGTGAGAAAATTGAAAGAAGCAAGGGAGGGAACAACTTTGCAAAGAATGATCGACAATGAGTGCAAGAAAGGATTTCAATTTTCTAAAAAAGGTTGGATTGCTAACCATAAACCTTAATGATTTAGATATGAAAAGGCATGATCTTAGAGCTTATGGATTACTCAATTAACTTGAATTTATTACGTAAGTGAAAATTATACGATCATGAAAATGAAAACCATGGGTTGAGATTGTTAATCTAGATTTCTAAATGTTATTCTTACCTTGTGAAGGCATGAGTCTAAGATTTTATGCTTGTACACGTTTTATCTATACAGTTCTTTCCAAGGGAACTATTATGGAATAGTTCGGGAACAATTTATTCTTCTTGTTTGGCCATCAACATGTCCACTATTAGGTTGATGATGGTGCAGATGGTTAGGAGAAGATAAACAATTACTGGCAACGACACATGGTGGTGCGTTGGTATTTTACTGGTCATCAGTAGAGGGACCGGCACGTTGATGGTGGTGTCAATGAACTAGACTCATTGTAGTCTAACCACTGTCGTAGGGATTGACATGTTATTAGAGGTGTTGATGGCCATTGGTAATGACACCATCATAACTGTGTAATAATTGATGACTTTTTGGTCCATATATTTTACTTCTAACTAGGAGTATTTTGATATATGTTATTTGCATGATGAATGTTAGTAATCACTAGAACACACAATAAAATACATGTGGGAAGGGGGTAAAGTAAACCCTAAATTTGGTCTCTAGGTGTGGGTCTGTTTAGTCACATAGTGGGAGTTGTTTTTGGGCTTTCACCCCTAGGCTTGGGAGTTGGTTTGGAATGCAAACACTATATTTGTGCATACTAAGAGGGAAGAGACCTTGACTTGTTGATAAATGACATAGGGTCATGAGTACCAAGTGTCGCAATGGGCTCCAAGAGGTTGTCTGTTAGCCACATAGATGATGATCATGGTATGAAAATAGACCATGGGCTTCCAACTCCCCCAGGCTTTGGAGTTTTGTTTGTAGACCATCTCTCTTTGGTTAGGGAGTCAGTTCAAATGGGTTATTGTTTTAAAAGAAGCATGATTCTAGTGTAGTACAACAAAGGGGTTTTTGGTAATTATGGCAATCTTAGAATCTCGACCACCTAGATCCATGAGCTATCGTGGGTCTTAACTTTATGGAGTGGATAGAGAGGGTGATAGTTTTCAGCAAGAGTATGAAATTTTATAGAAGTATTCATTAGAGCAGTTGAATGGATCTTCTTGAAGTTGCCACAAATCAGTATACATGAGAGAAGTCAAATGGACCTCCTTGATGTTGCCATTAAGATTAGATTGTTGTGCTTATTTGTGAACCATGTTAGGGCTTAGAATGATAAGTTAAGAGATTCTCTCTATATATATAGAGAGAGAGAGAGATACACACACACACTATAAGCATAATGATTCTTGTCCACTGAGGATACTCATATGCTTAGCATCTATATGATGCAGGTACCTTGGAGGATTAAAGTTCTTTTGAGATTTTGTATATGCGACAAGGATGACATTGCTAGTTCACCTGGCATGTAAAAATGTTATCTTATTTTAAAAGTAGATAATTGTAGGCATGCGAGTGTCAATCAATCTTTACTGATATATATATCAGGATCCGAAATATACTCAGATTGGACACTATTTGATTTACTATATGGTAATGACGATTACTTATATACTCTAATTTGATAGTCATATATTCGAAAAATAAGTGGCTAGCTCCCTAAGATATCTTGATGAATACTTTAAAGAAAAAAAAATTCTGCTCCTGTATTTTTGAAAATATACTTAAAAAATGTTGGAGTGTGACAAAATGTATAAACATCACTTTTAGAACCTCCACTAGTTAAATGCTTATTAGTCTACCATGAATTCCCAATTTAAAAGCATAAAACACTCTGTATCTAATGTTAGACAGCGATCCTACAACCAAAACTCCCAAATCTTCAAGCTTGCACACCTCCTACTACATTACTAAATCTAGGCTTTTGGTTCTTAACATGGAGGAATCTCATCTTCCTCCAAATTGTATTCTCCCAACTCCAACTAAATAGGGTTTTCCCACTACCACATATCTATTTATACCCAAAAACATTGTGAAACAGTGTTAAGAGATAAGCTTTGTTGTCTTGCACGTTGATCTCCTGCTCTTCAAAACTAGTTGTACAAATGGTGCTAGCATGTTGGGCATCGTGTTAGACCGCTTCGTATGAGGTGATGATGCTAGCCACACTCCAGAAGCTTCACATGCCCGCCGACATCACTTACCATACTTCCAACATGTGGGCATTTGTGTCAACATACCCCGTCCATTCCATAAATCTTCAACTCTCTTCTCATCCAACTTTGCAAATTATTCATGAATTTCCAAGATGTCACATTTTATTTTTATAATGTTTTAGAAAGCTTGGAATAAGGCATGTGAGATGCCAATTTGCATTCCAATATGTTGTTCGGATGATTGGCTTACAATTGGATGATTCTTGGCTCACTTTTAAAATAGGCTAATTTTAGTATATTTTTAAAAGCCAAATAGAACACATATTGTGGGGCATAGGGAGTATATTTTATTATTTTTTCAAAGGAATTGTTTGCTGCTCAATATTTGAAGAACGGCGACTACAACTCATTATTTCCTTTTATAAATTATTTCAAAAAGGTTTTTTCACATTACAACAACTTCAATAGTTCAAAAAGAGTATTTTAAAATCTTGGGTCATTATATGTCCACTCCACCCTCTTCTTTTTCATCCCCTCTTTTGGTCACCCTTTGCCAATGCCCCATTCGCCCTCACGACTACCACTATGAAGGTAAGGGGTGTGTGTCTCTCTCTCCCCAAAAAGGTTTTAATTTTTCTACATATTTTTTTTCTTCTCTTGGATAGAGTTTCAATATTTTTTTTTTGGTTCGGGAATAAGCATTTTTTTCATGCTATTTCACTTTGTTCTCATCTTTAAATGTTAGTAAACACTTATATTTTTTATGTGCATTGGGTTGATTATTGGTTGAATTGATTAATAATATGAAGCATATAGAAAATGTTCTTGTTTGCTTCACTAGGTTTGTGTTATGTGTACTTTTATTGTGTTGAAAGATAAGATAAATTACTTAAATCATGTGTGTACACATAACAGGAAAAATAGTTAGTTTTATAGTTCATCATTGTGAGATAATGGTAAAACATAAAATGGCTATGATTATGATTAAGGTGATTTGATAAGATTATTCATTAATAAACCATGCAATTACAAGGAATTGGATATGCAAGTAGCTAATAAAGTTAGATTTGATCAGTGTTGGAAAATTATAATTAAGTGTAAGACTACTATTTCGGATCAAATTCCACTTTTAAGATCTAAGGATGAGGCCTCCATGGAACAAATGCTCTCACCTTTTGCCTCATATCTACATGTTTGAGTTATATTTATAAAAAGAGACACAAATATCTGGCTATGTAAGTAATGATCTATATATCATATATGTGTCGTACACATGTGTTACTTTATGAATGTTGTGTAAAACACTCTTTTTGGGCAATTCTCTTGATTTTACATTTCAAATTTTTATACATTGCCTTCATAGTTTTATTACAATGGTGCATCAACAAAAGTTGTCATTTTAAGTGACAAAACTCTTTTAAATACCGGAAGAATTTGTAATTGCATGACAGACAAAAACCATAATTTCATCACTTTGAGTGACCAATTTTTTTTACTAATTCATTGGCGTACAATTTTACAAAGTAGGGTGATTTCATCACTTGAAATGATGAATTCAATATTAGACAAGTGGGATGATTTTGTCACTTGAAATTGACGAATTCAATATTAGACAAGTTTGGAACTATTTCATTACTTGAAATGACAAATTCACTATTTAGACCAAAAATTATAACTTTATCACTTCGCATGATGAATTTATGTAAACTTCCGCCAAAAAAGCTATGCAGGCGCCAACTTGCTTCGTTGGTGCCTACATGGCATAGCAACTAGTGTTAAAACACCAATTTGATAGTTAAAATTCTCTCCCCTCCTATTTGGTAATTGTTTATTTTACTAATATTCTTAATAATTTTCCTTAAATTTAACTTTACGCGTATAAAAGATGGTTGTCTCAAAGAATCTAAATTGTCTTTGGTTGAGACAGAGAGATCCTCTTTCTGTATGTTGTTTTGAATTGCAACAATTTCCTTCCATCTTGCCCGAGATCATCTCATGCCCTAAAATACATGCCCGTCCAATGTTTTCAATTGGAAGCTATCAAACGATAGAGCCCCACATGATATCATGCCTTCACAACATGTGGCGGGCATGTCATAGCCCAGGATTTCTAAATACATTTTTCAATCTAACAAAGTGCACAAAAAGTATATTTTTTTTAAACGAGGTCAAATTGTCGGTTAAAATACATCCTTTGTCGTGATCATCATTTGCCAACATGCAATATACCAAACCATGGTTACACATATTAATCAAATCCAAATGCTTTGAGGATTGAGTTTATAATTGTCCAAGTACAAGCCACACAATTAATTGAGATAACATAATAGAGTACAAACTGGCACCTCTCTTGCCTATATATAATTATCTCATAAGCATAAAATAAAACCTTATATGTTGGGGATGCCCTTGCTATCACACCAGCCCTCTACTAACAATCCCTACCCATATGTAAAATTTGCCCCACTAGGATGTCTGAGTATATCTACATATACCCAATATGATCACAAACTATAAATATATACTTCTATGCCTTATGCTACTAATTATTTTCTTTATAGTTCATTATGTGCTATCATATTTGTTCAGGCTCTTCTTTTGCCATGGTAGTTCACTAACCTTTTCCTATAGTTCACCTCCTTTGTCTCTTACTCAGCTCACTCTCTAGAGTGAGTTTTACAATTTCTCATTTGTGTACATATACATCAAAATCTTTCACCCCCATTCCGGTTTTAGGAGTCTGATTCATCCACAAGTTATACTCCACCTCCACGCATAATAAATATCAAAGGTCTCTTACTCCATTTCCCGGAGTCCAACAATCCTCTTGACTGCTTGTCCAAAACCTCTACTCTATGGCCCTGCTCTGCTTATGTATATTAATTGCAAGAAACATAGGCTATTATGATGTCGATGACTTCCTCTACGTGCCCATGTACCCGAATTCATAATAAAATGTGTCCCATACCTACCAATATAAAAAAGGGGCAATGTTAGCCCATGCTCGTGTGCAGGCTGACCCTTGTATGCCGACCGTAGTGCCCGTGTATTGAAAGAGCCCAACAAGTTTTCTAAATGGGCCACACAATAAAAATCGTACAAGATAAAAAAGGGATTGAGTTCACCCAAACTCATAATACAATGTATCTACCAGTAATAAAATGACATGTGTATTAGGCTGTTTAATGTTAAAATAAAAGGGGTGTGATAAAACAGTTAAAATAAACCTCCATAAATAGTGTGGTTTTGTGATTGATGACTAACCCATCATAATGTGGAAAGTGTTTTTCATGCTATGCACTGATAATGAGCACACCATAAACTAAGTATAGGAGCCCTTGACACCTAAGATTAACGATGCACATGTTAGTGTCAGTACCACTAACACCATTAATCTCATAAACGAAAGGCTTTCATGCGTAGCTTACACTCGACTCATTATCAATGAGGAATATGAAAAACACTTCCCATAATGTGTTGTTTCTTAATTGGTGGCTAAGGGTTATTAAAAAAGAAGACCAGCTCAACACATTCAAACTCATATTGGAAATATATCAAGCAAACCAACCTGAGATTTTTCATGAGGACATATCATCTAGTAGATGGGCATAGGAGAAAGCATTTGCGATATCTCATTTTTTGGCAATAAAATATCCCATATTCGGGATTTTCATTCGAAATAGTTTTGAAATGAGTACAAATTAGCCTATCGTCATATGCATTGCACAAGTAAATATAGATTAGTTTAAAAAAATTAAACAAATCATAATACTATATAAAGTGCTAAGGGTGAAGATAAAATTTTGCATTATCTTAATCCAAATACACTTAAAGTAAGTAATTGTGAGTCTAAATTTCACATGCTTAATGTTTGGTAATCATTTGAAGAGGACAATGACGTCGAAGGACTTTTCGACGTGAAGCACACCCTTCATATTTAGGACGACTTTCGGCACAAATATCATTTAATAGAACCCGTCAAAAGTTTTCCAAGAGCATAATAAATGCACAAATACATGTATAGGTACAAATAAAAAAGTTTCTTATCGAGAAAAGTATTATATGTATTATACCCATACAATTTTTTGAAAAAAAACATAATAATGTAAAATTTGATTTGATAGAATTCGTCAAGGGCTTTCTAACTATAGGAAGATCACACAAATCTAAATTAGTATATGCAAAATATAATTAAAAATAATAACATATAAAAAATAAAGCTCATATTATATCAACAACTAGTATTAAGCTAACACATGGTAGCCTTCTACAAGATTCTCATTAAAATGGAATAAATTACTTATCCTACATTAAGTCTAAGTAATGAGTATTAATAAAATACATCCAAATTACATATTAATTCAAACTTATATCTAAAAGTATTATAAAAAAATAAAAATATAAAGATAATATTCCCTCCATCCCATATTAATAACTACATTTAAAATAATAATTTTTATTTAATGGTAAAACTCACATATAAAAGAAGGAAAAATAAACTTATAATACTCATTTTTTTAGTACCGAAACACTTAAATTGAGCAAAATAAAGCTATTAATATAGATTTTTTTTTTAACCAATTAGAACTATTAATATAGGACAAAGAGTATAAAACATTTTGACAAAATTCTATCCTCACCCTTGATGCTTTCTATATAGTAATATGATACACAATCTACCCGCGGAAAGTAAGGATGTGTTAAAGACCCAAGCAAATTTATCTTTCGCAAAATTTGCCAAGCAGACAACCGATTCCAATTTTGTTTCCAGATAAACGTCCAAAGGAAACTCCCAAGCAGCATTTTAACTTGAGTAATAATTGACCAAAGCTGCTAATTATGGTATATGAGGTTGCAGAGACACACCCAATGACAGTGAGTCTCCTTGAATAAAAAATTGGTGATATTAAGGTGCTACGCGAGGAGAAGCCCATCCAGGCACGCCGTAGCCTCCGCAACCAACAGAGCAACCTTTAGTTCGGGCAGTACAAAGACTAATACTCTCCGAGCATTTCTTCAGTACGAGATTCCACACGGATATAACAGAAACAATAGATCTGCCACTTTCGTGCTTTGAACAACTTCCCTAAATTTAATTCCACTGGAAGAGGGGAAAATATACTCGTAAAAGCATTTTCCCAAACGCTTCAACTAGAGAAAATGTTATGAGAATTACAAACTTAAATGTTATTAGTACTGCTACCATCGGACCCTCTAATCCCACTGCAACAATAGTAGTGCGGCAGCTTAACCCTACCACAAGCCCTGCAACAATTGAGACAAGTATACTCAAATGCAGACAAAGTTATGTGACATAACATGACCATAATAAGAATATTAGACATGCATCGATTGAGACAGTTATGTAATAATACTTTCAGGAACTTCTAACTTTCAAGTGCATAAGGAGACTGAAACATGCACTGATAAAGCCATCCATTTATATAGTAGCCCTTCAGGTCAATCTCACACGCTTCAGGTTTCAAATATGGGCCTCTCAAAGAAGATGAAACAACAAAGGTGATTAGGCTTCTAATGATTATAGCAATTCCTTAGTATTAAACTGAAATTAGTACACAAGTGACTAAATTAGAAAATTGAATAAATTAAAACGAATTTAAAAAAGTAAGGGACCAAGCAACAATAACACAGGATGAGGCTCCCTTAAGCTATGTCTACAGATGATTCAAACAAGGGAGACACACTTGACGCTTGCTATAATATCTAGATATCCGAAGGTTGGGCCAAGCTTGAGTTTTGAAAGGGATCAGATTATGTCGATTTCTAGTAATCATTACCGTCAAGTGGAAAAGAAAGTATTCAAGCCAATAGCAAAACTATTCCTTAAAATATTTCACATGATCATCATCGAACTTATATATTACATTCTTAAAGTAAAAAAACCGTGTTCATCTCCCAAACCCTATTTTCTTCTTTTCCTTCTTCCTCCATCCCATCTCCACTGCCATGGCCACCACCGCCGCATCAATAACCCTATTTTCCTCGCCCCAAACCCATCCCCCCCATCTGGCCGTGGCCAAGTTAAGAACAAGGCTGTAGGTTTTCTGGCCAAGGCCAGGCCCAGGCCCGTGGCCTGTGACCTATTTGCAGCCAGAACAAATCTGGCAGCACACAGCTGGATCTGGAGCTGGCCTCAGATTTGTGGGGGGGATGGAAGGGAAGGTGGTTGCAGCCTTCAAAGTGGTGGTGGTGACTGGATGAAGGAAGAGGGAGGCAGGAGAAATAGAGGAAAAAGAAGAACAATAGGAAGGGAGAATGTTTATGTCATTTCCAATCCTTTGCAGCCGTCTACAGTTAATTAATTATTAGTGCTCCCATCAACAATTACCCTGTATTTAAAACTATCATGTTCATTTACACTAAATGGTTAGTACCCTTTATACTTTTTACTCCCACTTATATAAATCATAACCACAGAAAAAAAGGAACAAACAAGGATCAAAGGAGAAATAGATCAAAGATAGTACAAAATGCCCCACGAAAATATGGTCCATAACAAACAATTCATTAACTTCATCATACCATTAAAATTAAACCTATCAATCCAAGTAGTCAAGCAACCATGTTGGCTGCATTCTATTCCAACTACTCACAGAAATAAATACTTCTCACAACCACAAAAGTTCTATATGGTGTTTCATAGTTCATACATATCTGCCAATCTAGAAGTAGATAAGGTAGAACCCGGGCTGGGCCACGGGGGGCAGGAGCTGAGCCCTGTGGCCCTAGACCGCCAGCCTATTTCCAAGCCCTAGGCACAGGAGTGCTCACAGACAGAAACGGATGTGGACAAAGGGTTGTGTTTGTCTACTATATGCATACCCCCTTGTTCTTGTCTGTCCGTGTCCGCCACAGTCCGCATTATATTTTGTCCAGTGCGGACATAGACAAAAACTAAAAAGCTCAACTCTCAAGGTCCAGTGGCTATGTAGCATGTTATAGCATGGCCTAACATGGCACATAGCAACTGGATCACTATTTTTTTACCATTTTCTATTGTTCAGTAGCTATATGTACCTTGAAGGACAAGTCCTAACATGGTAAATAGCTATTGATCCTTGTTTTTAGAGGTTGCAGAGGGCTGGCCCAGCCAGTTGGGCTGCGAGGTGGCTCAGTATGGCCCGCAGCCCGCTAGGCCAACCTGCCATTTTTTTTAAAAAATAAGGCCACCAGCCACAGCTTGCTGCCAACGGCCTTGCTTGCCTGCCACAAGCCACAGCCAAGCGGACCTGCCCTGTGGGACTGGGCGGCCATCAGCGGCTGGGGCACTAGGCTTGCTGGTGGCCCTGTGTGGGATGTCTGGGCCTGTGAGCTGGCCCGCGGTCGGGGTCGGGGGGGTACCGAGCCTGCCAGCCCAGCCCAGTTGCCCAGAGGGCCGGGCCCAATACCTGTTTTTTTTGCTTTATCATTTAAAAAGAGAGGACATGGATGTCTGCAGACACAAACAACTGTATATATGTATTTGCTGCCACCTATTAAGGCAGACAAAAAAGGTTGGACTGTGTCTGCATCTGCCTCAAACAAGAAAAATTGTCCGCCCTATTTAAATATGGACGCGGATATGGGCAAACAACCGGACTTAGAATGTCTGTGAGCACCCCTACCTAGGAAGGCTTCCAAAAGTCTGACCCCAACTAGGCCTAAGCAGGCCCGCTGCCTTTTTTTCCACTTTGCCTTTTTTATTATTATGTTTTTTTTATAAAAAAAAATTTAAAAAGAAAAGTAAGAGACCTTTAGGTGGGGTCCCACTAGCTGAACCCATAGGGCATAAGATCACAGGCCATTAGCCTTTGGGTGAGATCCTTTATAAACAACCATGATGACTTGCAAGCTTGGAATCTACTAAACTTCCTTAAAATATACAACTTCCTCTCATCCTCTTTCCCTTCTAGCCAATGTGGGACTATTCAAATAGGTGAAAAAAATCTTTTTATACTTGGGGTTGGGATAAACGGGCATGGGAGCTTTTTGCCCCCAAACCCTAGCCCGATCCTAACCTGAATTTTTACAAGCTAGTTAGGGCCGGGCCGGCAATCCGACTCATAAAAGTTTCAACCCCTAAAAGTTGATAAAATGACATGCAAGCCCATCACTTCCTTTTTTTCTTTTACAATGACTAACTACATTAAAAAGCAAACTTTTAATTATAAAAACTGTAGCTCCACTCGAAGAAACAATGACAAAATGTTCTACACTAATCAGAATATTTTGAGCTTACCTTGCATTAGATACTCAGGAGTGGATAAATTTTAAAGTTAGAAGCATTATTAAGAAACCATTCAGCTGGTCAGATCAGGTAAGTGAATGCAGCCACATTAAAACCAAACATAGGTATTTCGATTAAGAAAGTTTCACCAACCAAAGAAAAAGGCCGGACAAACCAAACTTAAATTAAAAAAGATGAATTGCTTTTTAATCCTAACTAGCAACACAATTACATAGCCCTTTCCACCTGGCAATATATGCAAACATGATTAGACTATTGGCTAAAAAGAATAATTCAAAATCATAACTCCATTTCCATTTGGACACTAGACAATACAATTATTATTTTTTTAAATAGGACAGTCTAAACCCTTTGTGCAGTTGCAAGCAGGATATACAAGATTTTGCAAGCTGTTCTGCACTTTGAGTTCCATTCCTATGACTCAATTTGAACAACCGACATCACATCACAGCATATGAAATTAAATTTTTTGCATTACCAGATGCTCATAATAGAAATTCGTGTGCACAGAGAGAAGACAAGATATAGTGATTGCCACAACATCAGTAAATTAACGCAACAAATAACAAAGAGGGACTCTTACTTGCATCGAATAATCACTGGAGTTGGTTTTAGAGCCTTGGGACCATTTCTAATGCCTTTTTTATGGGGCGAAGTCTGTGAAAATATTTACTCATCAGCCATACAAAAAGGCAAAAAAATATTTGCTATCTTCCTAAATAGCTCAAATTAATGTATACAAACGACCACCATGTATTAGCAACATCAAACTAAATACAAAATCATAATTCCCTCACCACCAGAAGATTCATGGAAATTATTCTCATCTTAGTCGAGATATTTCAATTAACACTAAAAAATAAGCAAACGCAATCTTTGCGGCATCTGATCACTGGCGCACTGATAAAGAAATAGAGAAAGAATAAAAGCGCATTACCTTTCTCTTTGGGACAGCCATAAGCTCCAAAGAGCCGCTGAAAGAAGGACTGGGGGTTTCGATTCTGTAGTCAGCATCCAATCCGTTCACTGATTCTGGTAAGACGAATGCAGATTCCGGTGCATAGTCAATTACCCTTTGAAAGGGAACATGAAGAGCGAAATGGAAACCCCTCAGAGGAATAAGCCTGGAACCCAAAATATTCACTCCATTCTTCAGCATCATTGCCATTTCTGCAGCTTCCAGGAAACCAAATATCTGTGTTTTAAGGGCAATTTCTGCCTGGTTATCAAAAGGAGCACATTTAGGACAGATGTACTCAACCGAAAATCAGGTCCAACCTTATTTTGGGCTGCAATGTGACCATGGCGGCTGCAAGACCGTCCTTTTTCGCCATTTCGAGCCCAAAGAAGGAATAAAAGCTCAAAGGAGGGACAAAGAAGAAGAAGACGAAGACAAAGGAGAAGGAGAAGAGAAGAATGGCTCACCGGTGGCGCGATGATCCGCTCGGCTGACGGTGTAGCAGGCGTCCCGGCGGCGTTGGAGACGAGGAGGTGCGGACTGAAGGGTTTAGACTCCGCCCGTTTGATTTAGGGAGGAGAAAAGGGTCGGTCGGGTGAGATCAGATCGGGTTGGGTCGGCCATGACCATCCCACTCCCTTGTCCCATATTACTAGCTTTATTTTATTTTTTATAATATATAAATTAAGTTTTAAAAATTATTAATGAGTAAAAATATTGAAAATATAAATATAAATTTAATTTGGGTCTAGTTAGGTATATGGATTTTTTTTTAGTTTTTTTTGTTAATCTAATATCTTATACTTCATCTTTACATGACTTAGGAATATTGTTATATAAGGAGAGAGTCGTTGAAAAAGCATTACGACATTATAAGTCACACTGAATATCATAATAATCTTACAAAATTTACTAATTGAGCATCAAATTAAACATAAATCTAAGATTAAATAAAATTATAAGAATTTTTTTTCTAATCTTCTTCACCTTTGGTTATGACATCATTAACCAAATTTTAAGTCTCTGTTAACATCTCCATATAGTCCAATAAATAGAAGATAAAAAAAATTAAGACTTTAAAATGATATACATATTTTATACTCCCTCTATCTTATTTTAATAACTCCATTAGGTATTTTAAAATAAACTAATTTTTATTTTATTTTGAAAACCCATATAGAATTATTAATGTAGGACAAAGGTAGTAACATAGAATAATGAGACTTCTTGAGAGGGATAGCGAGTGGAATCCTTCTTTAAGAAGGTAACAAACATTAAACATATGAATGGGAGAATAGAGAATGGCTGGATGGGAGAAGCCAAGAAAATGTAAAATATTTTAGTTTTTTCAATAGTAAAACGGGTTGTGGTTAGGATTCACAGGTTATATAGATTAATACCCAATCCAACTCTATTTTAAAATATGTAAAATTTTCATAGCTAATCCTAATTTTATTGGTAGTCAAGTCAAATTAAGTCAAATTATTGGGAGGAGATACTAAGGGGAAGGGGTGGGGCGAATATAGTGAAGCATTTTTCATACTCTGCAATGACAATGAGCAAAACATAAGAAACGCAAGTGAAATATTCATTTTCAAGATCGACAATGCATATGCTAGCACACATTAATGCAAATACTACTTGAGCTAATGTGCGCTAGTATATGCGCCGTCAATTTTGAAAATAAATGTTTCACATGCATTCCTTATATTCGGCTCATGGTGAACTAGGAGCATGAAAAACACTTCCCTAATATAGATGTCATCACCAATACCAGTCATGTCATCATCACTTGCATGGGGAAAGAAAAGTAAGGGTGGTTATTTTGGCAAAAAAAATTGGGATTTGAAAGGGGTAAAAAGGATAAATTTTTTGAAGTTTATATGGGGTAAGGGAGAAACAAAGTAAATACTCCATCCGTCTCATATTAATAGCTACATTTGAAAAAATTATAGTTTTTATTAAATAGTGAAGCCTACATCTAAGAAAAGGAAAAAATGATCTTTTGATATTATTTTTTAACCACCCAACTATTTCAATTTAACCAGATGGAGCTATTAATATGAAACAAACTTTTTTTGCCAAATGGAGCTATTAATTTAGGATGGAGGGAGTATTTATTTAATGGGGTATAATAGCAACATTCTTACTTAAAAGTATAAACTACCCTAGGGATCACCCTTCCCTTTCACATTCACTTCAATGGTTCAGTTTTTGTAAAATAATTTTGCCATCACTAGTCATGGCCACAAGAGATGGAAACTTGTGACAATGCTCCACAACCAAATAGCCAGACATGGTCACCTCACATGTATGTGGTTGTTGGAGATGGCCTCCTCTATAATATCTTGGGTTTTCAATGAAAAAAATCAACATGGGACTTGTGTTGACATAATTTAAGGGCCAATTTATTGAATTTATACAATAGTCAAAATCACAACTAACGTAAGATATTTACATTTTATTCATTTGATACCCATCTAAGATCCATGTGTCTTCAATATATTACCATTGTGCACTTTGATATCTTTCTACTTGCAAAGTATGGGGGTAGTGAATATTTTAAAATATTCCGTAGGATTTATGACAAAGAGCATAAATGATAACATGCAACATGGCTAGCTCATATTTTCTTCAACTATCCGTATAACTTAGCCCAATGTGCTTGTAATAGTTACAAACATTAGCACAAATTATCATCTTAATCTTTACCCATCTCAAGTGGAGCCAAGAGAAAATGGAAATGCTATTTTGGCTTCAAGCACAATTATCATGGAGAACAACCCCAATAATTTCCTTTTTTATAAGCGTTTCTGCATATCATAATCTTATAATGAAAATACATATGTGTGCATAATTTAAAAACATATAATCCAACCATAATTTTGGAAAAATCATGCATTTTGAATACTCATCTATCTGACCAAGCATGCATCAAAATGTTAAAATTAATTTCCTCAAGAATGATGCTCTTCCCTTCTTTAGAATCCTCTTGATTTTTTGCCTAGCCTCCTCTCAACACCCTTGTCAATAGGTTGACCCTTGTCATCAACGCAATCCTCATTGACGTACCCTTTGATGCCTATTGATACCTTGATCATATCAAAAGTTGTCCAAAACTTTAATATTCCCTTGATCTATTTCTTTTCTTCACCAAAAACACATGCCCGAGGTCAAACGAAATTCCCCCTTTCTTTCTTTGGTCTGTGCCCCTAGAGGTGAAGTCTCAATGACATAATTTTTGAAACAAAAAATTAAGAGATATTTTTACATATTAAAAATATTAAAATTAGAATGGATATTTTTTGCTTGGTAAGTCATCGACACCATCCCCAACGTGTTGGTGAGTGCATCAGTTAGTGATCTTTTCTACTATAGGCAAGCAACAATGTGTCGACAAAAAACATAGGTGAATTTTTTGCTTTAGTCGATAGAATCAATGACACGTCGGTGTATGGGACAACTTTGTTGATGGGAATAAAAACTGTTGAAGTAGATGGTATGTACTAGATTCAATTGTCTTCCCCTCGCATAAATACCCTTTTGATACCCTAAGACCATGATATCTTTGAAAATTGAATTCTAATCAAGGGAAACTATAGGTTCTTCAAAACCGGAAAAAAGAGATCAAATTCTAGGAACTTGGCATGTAGCATAGGGAAAGGGTTGGTTGGATTGCTAATCTCAAACCAATTGTATTTTTTAGATTAGAAAAGAAGCATGATTTAAGGATTATAGGTTACTTTCAGTATTTGGAACTATGATCTTGCATAGAATTATGTTATTTGGGTTGATGTTATATTCACAGTGGTAAATGATGAGTTAAAGATCATGATTTTAGATTGTTATGCATTATATGAGTTTAAAATATTTTTATTTGAATGTTCTTTAAAATGTGAATAGCACCAAAATAAGAACTTGTATTCTTCGCTTTGATCATCGACACATTCACTAGTACGTCGATGATAATGTTGATTGTTAAGAGAAGATGAATAGTTATTACAATGGACACATGAGTGTACATTGGTGTTATATTGGATATTGGCAGTGGGATCAACACATCGGTGGCGACGTTGACAAACCTGACTTATTGTAGTCTACTCACTGTTGGTAGGGACCATGTTGATGGGGTATTGATAACCATAGATACCAATGTGTTGATGGGATAATTAATGACACCTAGGTTCGTGTTTTAAAGGGTAATTTTTCTAATGTTTTTATTACTAATGAGGAATATATTAGTATAATTTACTTTAATTTGTGTTGGAATGCTTGTATTACAAATTTGTAAAGGGTTGACAGAGTTCTAGTAGTATTAGTCTTTGGTTGGACCCTCTTTCCTATATAAGAGGCAGATGATTGGTGTAGGTATGAGAGACTCCACATTGAGAAATAAGCAAGAGAGTGTTGAGAGCTATGAAGCGAGTTAGGTAGGGCCTACTTCACAGAGAGTAGTCCTTTGTGAGTGCAAGGTTGTTCCTTGGGGGCAAGGTAGAGGGATTTGGCCATTGTAATCAAATAAAGAGTTGCTAGGATAAAGATTTTAGGGCAAAACATTTTTTTCTTATTGTATGGGTCATGAAATTCAGGTAAAAGTTAGGTGAGTAGCCTATTGGTTGCATAGTGCTACCAGGACATCATGGGCTAGATTCCCTATAAAGAGTTTCCTTGTGACAATTAATTCCATTGTTGGGATCTCGAAAAGACTTGGTGGGTTGTTGAAGGTTTTTTGTTGCATGATGTGATCAGGCCATCACAAGTCAAATTCTCTACAAAAAGTTTATCCCCATGACACTTATCATTATTTAAAAGGCTCATATTTTAAACATATAAACTTAGAAAAGGAAATCATACTCTTAAATATTTGAAGTTGGGTTTTTGGATCTCTTCCTTTGGCCTTTTTTTATCAAATACTTCATCTCATTTTTACTCTTTGTACATTGGCCTCTTAATTCACGAATGAAATCAGGGTTCTAGTTGGACCAAAATGTTATCTACCAAACTTATCATCATCCCATCAAAATGTCCAATGTTTATGCTCTAATTATGCTTGACACTTAATGGAGCTGACATCTCAAATATCATATGACATAAAGAGAAGCGTTTTTAATATTATATTCTAACAATGAGCCTAATATAAAGAATGAACAAGAACGCTTTATCCATGAGATCAATAACATACATGCTAGCCCATATTAGTACTAGTAGTAATGAAGCTAATGTGTGCTAGCCCGTGCGCACTATCTATCTCAAATATTAAGGGCTTATATGTATTTCTTATGTTAGGCTCATTGTTAAACGACAACACGACACATGCAATTTTTTATATAAGGCTCTTTATTAGAGAGAAGCACGAAAAACACTTCCCATATAAAATATATGAAAAAAAATAAAAACTAGACAAAAGAGGCACATACCTAATCAATACTAAGGTGAACCATAAACTTTCAACCGTAAACCATACTTTTTGACATTAATACACATGCTGACAGTGTAGTCTGTAGGTGAAAAGATTCTTTGGATGAAGTAGGAAGCGCTGAAATAAAACAAGAAAGCATGCACATAATGTATATACTACGTACTAAAGGTAAAGATGAGAGGGAAGCCGAGGGTCGCCCATGGCCATCAGGGGAGTTTTCCGGCGGGTTGTCATCCCACATATCTCATCCATGTCCAAATCGCTGGGTGTCAACTTTCCCGGCAACTTCCAGTGAAATCCATGCAAGATGTTTGAGAAAATCAACTGGACGACTTTTAGTGCCAGGCTGTAGGCTGGGCACATCCTTCTCCCTGCTCCAAAAGGCAAAAAGTTGAAGTCCTGGCCTTTCATGTCAACTGAGATCCCCAAGAACCTCTCTGGTCTAAATTCCTCTGGAGAGTCCCAAATCGTGGGGTCTCTCATGATAGACCATGCACTAATAAGTACTCGCGTCCCCGAAAGGATATCGTAGCCATCGACTTTGCAGTTCTCTCTAGCCAAGTGTGGTACCATGATTGAGGCGACAGGATGCAATCTGAAGGTCTCTTTGATGACAGCATCAATGTACACCAACTTATCCATGTCCTTCTCCTCCACCCACCTTTCCTTCCCCACCACTCTGTCCAACTCTTCCCACGCTTTGTCCAACATTTGTGGATGTCTCAGTAGCTCTGTCATCGCCCACTCCACTGCAACTGATGAGGTTTCTGTCCCACCAGCCATCATTTCCTGTTTCAAGCATAGCAATTCAACATCCGGATGTTGTCACTCTACTGACTAATCAAGCAGCAATTCTGTAACTGAATTAACACGAGGTTCAATGAAAAAAGGAACCATGGTTATGAGATGCGCTGGAAGCATTTTTGGTCCGGATTTCCCACAGGAAGAGGAGCTATTCATCGTGAGGATCCACGATGCACAAACTAGCGCACATTAACACATTACACACGCTAATATGCGCTACCATACGCAGGGTCAAATTTTCATAATCGCCAGTTTTAAGTTTTCCCAGCCCCAACTATCCTAAGTTCCTTACTATGAGGGATAGGCCCTAAGGCCGTAGTCCATCCTGTTGCACGCTAAGGTGTAGTGCTACACTCACTATAACTATAAGATAGTTTGTAATACACGTACGTTGCAACATTTCAGAGGCACAAATACAACAGCAATAACCAAATATAAACTGCACATAATGCTCAGTCAAAAAATTTGTCATAAATACCTGCGTGAGGACTAAGACATTCTCCTCACAGAGCTTAATTTCAAGATTAGGCTCAACTACTTGCTGCAACAGCACATCAACCATATCTCTTGGGAAAAAATCCTTCGTCTGCGCCCTTCTGGCATTATGTTCATTGATAACGTGCTCAACAAAGTGGTTAAACTTCTTGCTCACTGCCTTCATCCTCTTAATGTATCCCTGCAAATCTAGGAAGTCAAACCATGGTATGAAATCACCAATGTTGAAAACCCCATTGAGGTAAAGTAACTCATCAATCATCTCCTTGAACTCTTTCGGTGTGATGATTGAGCTCTGAACCTCGGACTCGTCCAAGTACTTCTTCCCCAAAACCAAGCGGCTTATAATGTTGAGAGTAACAGTCGAAATCTGATCCCAGAGGTTGATTGGATTACCGGACAGAGTGAATAGGCCTGATACGAGGGCCTTAACTTCCTCTACGCGGATGTACTCGAATGAGTCAAGGCGGCGAGTGCTGACCAGCTCTAAGGCATAAATTTTGCGTGCTTGACGCCAATAGGGTCCATATTGAGACCAGGTCATATTGGAGGAATTGCCGCCAGTGTACTTTCCAGCAGCTGTTTGTGGCCTGGAGGCGAAGTTAATGTCATAAGTCTTGAGTATTTGCCGTGCCATTTCCATGGAGGAGACTACTATCGCGGGATGGGAACCAAGCCAGAGTTGCATGAGGGGACCAAATTTGAAGGAAAGATCATGGAGTGACCGGTGGGGCAGGGAACTAATGAGGTTGAGGTTTCCAATGATAGGCCAGGGCTTGGGTCCAGGCGGTAAGTTCAATTTTCGGGGCTGCAGGGCCTTGAACAACAGAATAGCTGATACACAGAATGCTGCTACATACATAGCCCACATAAGAGATCCCATGACTATGGCAGGGATGGTAGTCTCTGATACACTGATCATCTGATAGCATCAATCAAAAAGCAGCAAGAGCAGCCTCAGTAATACTAATTCGAAGAACATACAAATTACAAAATTCAAGCAGACAACTTTGTGACAAGAAGTCTCTGATCATGCTTCTGTTCTTTCTTTATTTCTCCCCCAAAGTCAAAAATCCAATGCTCAATCAGACTAGCTCTGCTGGGAGAAGCTTCTTTAGAGATTCAACATTTCAAAGTATTTTGCTTACTTTGTTTGCACCCCCACTTCCCACAAATGAAGGAGCGTATAAAAAAGACCCAGAAGAGAGCAATAAGGAATATCAAAAGGAATCTAGCTACTACAGAACTGAAGAAATTTTGGTGATTCTATCCAGTTTTAAGTGGAAACCAAATATTATCTTGTCTGGTACGTAATGAACTTGCAAAATCCACCCACAACAAAGCAGCAGTAAAATCTGAGAAAAAACCGTACGAACAAAAAAAACTGAGAAAAAAAAACACAAGATTTATAGAGCAGTAACTAAAGAAGCAGAATTTTATCTTTTAGGGAACCTGGGAGTGATCGCCACTCGGAGAAAATGCTTGATCTTTAAAGCCTTATTGGGTTCACTATCCTCAGCGTGCTCAATTTGCTCAAGCTTGAGTGCTAGGGTGCTACTGTGCAAACTCTACTCATTGTCAATTGTGTCCATAATATAATGGCTCTAGATTCTCAAGTATGGACTTAACCAAAAATAAAATTCTGGACTTAACCAAAAAAGATAAAAGGAGATTAGCAGTTAAGTATGTGCTGAAATTTAATTAAAAAAGGCATTACGAGAGCCTTGTATAAAATTTACCAAATGGAGAAATTTTAGGAGAGGATGGGCTCATGCCTGACTGCGTGAGCCTAAGCTCTACTAGCCGTCAAATCTAAATCTGATGGCCCATAAAGGCTGAGCTCACACACAACTGCTAGCATATAACTTTTAAAGTATATAACCCTTTTTCTTTGCACCACATTATATTGCATAACCCAATGGATTGATCTTCATGGTCTTTTATGTGTTGGGCACTATACATCAATGGTATAAATGTGGTGAAATAGATGTAGTGTGAAATTTGCATAAAGAATAGAATTGCTCTAAAGTTTATCCCTTTAAATAAAACGTTGAGTCACTTTAGCATGCGACTCATCTAGCAGGGTGTGTGCTAAGCTCAATGGAAATCATCATGGCTTTGATAGGATGACACATGTTACTAAAAAAGCATGCTAATTTGAATCACTTGCCCATCCCTTGAAATAATAGGCATGCTCAAATTTTGATTCAATGGCTTCCAATGCGCTTAGCATGCATGCGGCTGATATAGCATGCGCACACTAACTTTTCCTTATAAATGTTATACGTAAGCCTATAAAACTATCCTATACAAAAATTGATTTTTTTTCTTTGGAGGGAACCAAGTATGACAGTTTGATCTTCATGTAGCGTGTTTTGTGTCTTTTTTTTGTTAGCAATAATTGTGCTTCGTCTAATTAATTGAAAGGGTTTTCACAAAAAAAATCGCTTAATTGAAAGTGTTGATGACAATTGACATGTGAATACTTTTATCCTTAGCCCCCAAAATTTCACTTACCCCATTGGTAATTTACCCATCGACAACACCAAAATTTGTTGCATATGCAGTGGGTGTCGGTCAGGTTTGGGAAACCCGATTCCTGTAGAAAAGTCTAAACCGGAGTATGAACTTGACCCGACCCAATTTGGCTTACAAAAAATTATTTCTTTAGTAAAATAAAAAATACTATTCGATTATAAAAGTAAAATACAAGGCTTAAATAGTAATTTGGTTACTTCTCACCCACCAAGAAAAGCATGTGTTATCATAAACAGAAAAACATAAGGGCTTCTTTGCTATACCCTAAACCGGTTGGGGTGGGTTGGGTTAGAAGGTTGGGTCCACTGAAACCCAGACTCGACCCATTGTAATTATTCATGTCCAAATTTTATATTTAACTTTATACCAATAAGGTTGGGTTAGGTTAGGTTGGGTCGAATTATTTTAAAAACTTGACCTAGATACTATCCCTACTCATATTTACCACCAGTGTAAAATAAAAAAACAAAAACAAAAAAAAGTGCCCGGGTGCCCCGTAGCCATGAGATGAAAATCCCATGGCTAGAGGCAAAATAGGCCTGCCCCCTACAATGTAGGGTGTCACACGATGTATGCTCCGGGAACATATAAACAACTCCCTAATAAAAATAATAGAACTAAAACTTTGCTCAAGAGGAAAAGAAAATTCACAGAAGAAAAAACTCGAGGGGGAAGACTAACTTACTAAGAGAGAAGAACTGGCTTGATTCCAAGTCAAGTTGGCTTGCTCATTTTCTCACATGATATTTATAAAAAAAAATCATAAAGACTCCATAATGACTCAACTAACTCCACAACCAACTAATACAATAATACCACCAAGCGAGTGCCTGTACCAAGAAGGAATCTAAGGGATAAACTAAACAAACAGAAATAAGCTCAGGAAGGGCGCTGAACAGTGAACATCTAGAGGGCCACATGGTCCACCTAAAAACACTTCATTAAATATTCAGGCTTTTATGAACTTGGCCTTGACGTTTTAATTTTTTTTTTAAAGTTTTATATTACCTAGCCAAAGAAGCCCAAATTTTATGTTTTTTAGTTTTGAAGATTAACTATTATAAAATTCGAACTTATACAATATCTAAGAAATATGTACCTGCAATACCCTTTGAGTTAGGATTTATTATATTGTATAAATTGAACAAAATGTCGCATTTACCTAGAAATGACCGACCGTTGAGTGCAAGTTATGATTTTCGAACGATGATTTTCAAAGTCTGACAAGTGAGAAACAAAAGTACAGTGGGAGGTTCAATTTTTGACCATATTTTCAAAATTTAACCCGTCAAGTGAGGTTGCTACCATGAAGCAAGTTCTAGCCATGAAATGAGGTTTGGTCCGAGGGTATACTAACGCACCATCTGGAAAGAAGTGATTTGCGTTAAAGGTTAGCAACCCATCAAGGGGTTAGTTTGGTGAAGCTCAGTGGCATCAACTAGACAGTGACTTCCGTGTTAATGACCTAATACTCAATCTCTAGTTTTTTCATAGGTTCAAATACACAATGATTCATAATTGTGCTATGAGGCACACAATAGTCAATACAAACATACACATGCGCAATACATAGACATATTATCAATAATACAATAAACAAAATATTGTTTTATCTATAAAACTATATACGACATTGATAAGTCATGCTATTGTGTATGAGAAGCATACATTATGTTATTAATAATACGATATACGATATACGATATATGATATTGAAAAGTTGTGTTATCATGTACGAAAAAGCATCCTATCGTATTAAAGATAACACAATCTATGAATTTAGCGTGTTTTTGAATGCTATTTGCACAGTTACATATTGTTAATTAACATAACCTTTTGATTTTGGTCATGATTCATTGTATATATATATATATATATATATATATATATATATATATATATATATATATATATATATATATATATATATATATATATATATATATATATATATATATATATATATATATATATATATATATATATATATATATATATATATATATATATATATATATATATATATATATAACATCTTTACAAATGAAGGCTACAAGAATAAGTCAAATGGCAAAAGAAGTGAAGGCCTTAGAAATGAAGAAGAAGAGAATTATTGGAGGAGACTGGGGCTGGGAACAAACAGTTTCCCTGGTGGACTTTGATGATTAAAAGACCTCATTGAATCGAGGTTGGGTTGTAAGGCAATTTTGGAGGAGACTAACTTCTACCTGATATATGATTGCAAACACATCATAATCTCTAGACCGCTTCGAGACATTCTAATAGGTGAGCGTGATGACTCACAAGAGGTGTTCAACATCCGAGTGAAAATAGTATATCTCCTCACGGAGGAAGATGTCACACTCCTCATAGAGTTGAGGGTGAAAGGAAACCAGTTGAAGTTAGACAATGACAATTAGAAGGTTTCCCAAGGCAAGGGATAATTCTTCAAAAGGTTCTTCGAGGGGAAGCGGCCAGAGAAAAATCTCATTGAAGAAATTTTGAAAGAAGTGGCAAAAAACATGCATGTTGTCTCAAACGAAGACTTAACATGCTTGACCATCTTGCACATGGGGGCCCTCGTATTATTCACATAGAGAAACATATTCATCTCCCCATCTCTGTGTAACTTCCTCGATGACCTGGCTATTGTGGGGAGGTACAACTGAGCGGAAGCAGTTCATGACATGCTCTATTGCGACATATCCTCAGCCCACCGTAATTCAAGAGTAGAGAAGATGAGCGCTATGCCACAACCAATATTCTCATTGGGGCTTCATTCATGCTACATGTAAAATTTCGTATTATTGATAACATGATTAATTATATTAACATAGACTTGATAACATAACCGCATATTAGCATTTTAAGTATATCGTGTTATTAATAACACGCTATTTTGATTAGCATATTTTAGATAACACATTAATTTGATTTGCATGTTATTGATCACATGCTAGTTAGGTTAGCGTGTTTTCTATAACACAATAAATTACTCTATCATGTATCTTCAATTACATTATGTGATTATTTCGTGTAATCAATGTTACAATTAGTTTAATAAACATGTTATCGATTACATGATATATATGACATTGGATCACTATTAACGAGATTGTTTTGCTAACATAGGTGTGGCTTTTTTAATACACTTCTATATGGGTGCCAAGTTCCCCTCCATTTAGTCTGAGGTGCAAGAAGTGGCTCAGGTTTACCTAATTGTTGACAGCTGATGTGGAGGTGGTTTAGATTAATCCAATGCCGAGGTCGATGCCTAGGAGACTATGTTGGCAAGATGGTTGGAGAGTAGGGAGCTGCCATACAATAAATATCATGTTCATACATCAATGCAACAAGAAGCGTTATTGATAATAAAAGGCTGCTATTTCCCACATAACATTTAATGCTGACCCTCATGGTCACCTACTAGCCACCCAGCACCCCATGCCTTCTCTTCCTCTTCTTCTCCAGCAACAGTGTCAACAGTCAGCAGCCAGTTATCAACTTTTTTCTTCTACAAACAAAATCCAATCATTGTCAGCTAGGTCCAGGGCGCTTGCACTGGGCAGAGCCAGATCTAGTTCGGCCAACCCTAGCTAGCCTACTGCAGGCAGGATGGGGATGCAACTAGGCAGGGCAAGGCAGCCCTGACCAGTTTGCAGCAGGGGGACCCGCTGAGATCTAGCCTTGGCCAACCCACTTGGGGGCGAGTTGGGGGTAGCTACGAGGTGGGTTAGGGTGGCCCTAGACAACCCGTGATGGGGGTGGTGAGGGCGGCCCTAGAAGGGCTATAGCGAGCTGGCCAACCCTCTAGAATGGCCTAGCCAGTGGCATGTGACTAATCCGGCCCATGGCCAGTGGAGTTGTCCCCTTTTAGTGGGTGGCAAAGAAGAAAGAGAAGAAAAAAAAAGGAGGGGAAGAGGGGGCTTGCATGAGAAATTTTTATATTTTATTGTAGTGTAAAGTAGTAGGGAGGCTTTGAGGAAATATGGGGAAAATAGCATTGTTCTATACAATATTCCTTGAAGATTACTCGTTTTAGTTAACAATTTATATATATTCAACTTGAGAAGCATCCAAACCTTCCAAATGAAAATTGAATACCTAGCTGTCAGTTACATTTAATGAAATCTTTCAACTGGTTATCGTCGATACCTCTTCGAAGTAGTTGACCGCAAATATGCATATGGCATAGGCCTTGGAAGCTATACATATTGCAGCTCCCACAAAGCCCTTAAGCTCAAGAAAAATCCTAAAGTAATGGTGAACCACATGCAAATTTTCTAGATTATGTCATTACTCAGAGCATTGAGATTTCATCACATCCAATTTATAGCCATCATGTTGTCTATAATCCATTTCATTACCACTTTTTATCTTGTTTACATGTTGATATACTTCTCATGCCTAACCCATCCCATAAAGAGTTTGAGTCTAAAAATACACATGGCATGTCATACAATCTCACAATATCAAATCATGCTAGTCATTTGTACATGGTCTCCAAAATAATAATTTCCCATATAGGTAGCATATGTAGCATGTTTATATTGCAGAAAGTATACTCACCCTTGCATTGTTACCCCCAATCATGCATATTCTCACATAGTATTCATATTATACTATTTAGCCATCTAAGGATACCTATGATACATAGGTCATACATAGAAGCATATGAAAACTTTGCCAATTTCTATCTTATTACCCCCAAAATGTGGAAACTCATTCCCTCCCCATGGCACACATATATGGTTGAAAACATGCCAAAAAACAATTGGCCAACTTCTAACTATGTGCTATATTACATAAGCCTAATTTTTATTATGTGGTTCATTTCAATTTTTAAGAAAAATACCAACAGACCTCATAAGTATGAAACTTGAATATGAACAAATTGGAAGAATTTAGTGTTCAAAAATATTTCCTGGATTCAATCTGATAAAGGAAAATATTTAAGTAGTAGTTTAAAAAATTACTACACAACACGGGCATTCTTGTGCAAACAAGAAACTAAGGCCATAACTCAGTAAAAAGAACTCAAATTGACTCAGGGTTTTTTCAATTAATCAAAGATACATGGAACTGAGTTCACAAGAAATTTGGGATAAAAAAATTTCAGTTTTGTCATCAAAATCACTTTGAAATACCTCATCACAGAAATAAGATTCTAAACCAATAAAGCTTACAAAAATCTAATAATTCAAGTCAGACTAGGAAATTTTTCCAAAATTGCAAGGTGATAGTCAACATGAAACTAAGTGTCCACTAATTTTGTGGGGTCAAACTATAAGGAAATGCTCCAAAATGAAGTTGGGAAATTGAGACAATGCCAACCTTCAAAAATTGGGCTCCAAAAAATAGAAACTCTTGAATAGGAAATATTGGAGATGGCCTCTTAAATTTTTACTAGAACGAACTGAAATTGTTCTCAAAGAGAAGAAAAACTTCTACCTAAGGCTCAATGAAATTCGCAGCAAAGGAACTGAATGGAACATGACATATTTCTGGATGAACTAGAATCAACCATAACAACTTAGAAAGCTTTTATGAAAACACCAATAAGTCTAGGCTTTACAAGTACATGGATAAAATTTCATCTTTTCTCATGCAAGCAAAACCTTAGCTAACATTCTACTACTTTGATCATCAACATAGCATGAAATTCTTAGCAAAAACACTCTAAACTTGACTCCAACTAGCATCAATGTCTAGTGAAAATGTAGAGTAGTTCCTACCTTTGATGAGAGAAAGTCTCTACCAAATGGTTGACAAAGCCCTCTTGCTCCTATGCTTGCACTGATTTGACAAACCCACTCCAAAGCTTCAACCCAAGAAGGTTTTTAATGGATAATTGATGGAGAAGCAAGCAAGCAAGCCATAGGGGGAAGAAGGGAGAGGAGGCATACAAGAGAGACAGAGATGACATAGAATTGGTGTCGGGAAAGAGATGGGTTGGTCTCTTTATGTAGGGTGGTTTCCCAAATGGAGAGGATTTCTAATTTGATTTACTCTCCCACTTCCAGCTAATCAGAATTTGTACCAACCAAAGCTGAAATTTTCTAACTAAAATAGGATATTTTAATATCATTCCACTAACTCGGCATGTAGCACCTAAGAATTTCTTAAATTTCTTTAACTTGGCCATGTAGAAAATAGTGAATTTGAGTCTTGAACTTCCTCATTACAATAAACTCTTCTGTAAATTGAGTTTTGGGTCAAAAACTTTAGGGATAGAAAGTAGATGGAAAGAGTTTAGAAATGCCACCAAGAATATGCAAATTGGAGCTTAGATGAAGAAAGTTCGAAGAAACTTCTCAATAGATTAATTTCTTCTTAGATGGAGCTTAAGCATGAAATTTGGGGTGAGAAAATAGACATAAAAATCTTTAAAATGCCACAAAGAACACATAAATTAGAGTTTGGAGGAGGAATTTAAGGTCATTCAAAATTTGGCTTGAGGTGCTATCGACATAGTATCATGGAGAATCTTGTTGAGAATAATGTTAAGATTATTAGTCAATTTGGATTTGGATCATAATACCATGCTTGTGTAGTATGACTTATGTTTATCCGATTTTTTTATGAATAAATTATGAAAGAATTGGATTTACATATCTATGTATTTGTAATAGGGTATTTTATGATTTGATTATATTCAAAGAGTTTTATAACTTATTCATAGGAGATTTTCATTTAGTGTCAGTGTGAATACAATTTATGCTTCTCCTTTGTCCGTTAGCATGTTCTCCGACACTCAATCGGGATTTCGATGGTCAGAAGAAGATAAATAATTGTCAGCATCAACACATGGGGGTGTTTGGTGTTATACTTGGCATCGATAGTGGGACAAATGCTTCAATGGTGATGTCGGTGAACCAAGCTGACAATAGTTTACCCAATATTAATAGGGATTGACATGTTGTTGGTGGTGTCAATGTCCATCGGCACTAATATTGATGCATTAGTGGAGTGACCGACAATAGTTCAATTTGTGTTTTTGAAAATGTTTTCTATTTTCTTTTTAGGGCCAATGACAGATGTTTTGAACAAACTTTACATGTATAATTAATGAACATAAGTCAACATTGAAACACATGAGAAGGAAAAAGAGAAATGTTACTTGCATAATGAATGTAAGTTATAATTGGAACACATGATAAGATACATGTGCGGAGAGGAGAGGGTAAAGTAAATCCTAGATTTTGCATACCAAAGAGAGTAGTGACCTTGACTTGTTGATGTATGACACTTAAAGGTTGTACCGTGGTCCGTTAGCCACGTAAAAGAGATTCATGTATAAAAAAGGATCATGGGTTTTCAGCTTCCCTAAGTGTCAAAATTGTTGTTTTTATAGACTCTCCCCTTGACCAAGGAGTTGATTTTGACCAGGGAGTTGATTTCAATAGGTTATATCTTTAAAGAAACATGACTCGAGTGCACCACGATAAAGGAGATATTAACAATCATGAAAAAATTTCAACCACTTAGGTCTATGAGCCCTTGTGAGCCTTAACTTTATGGAATGGATGGAGAGCACAATAGTCTTGAGAAAGAGTCTGAAGCTAGTTAGTGGTATACATTAGAGGAGTTGGAGGGACCTTCTTGATGTTGCCACAAGCGGTGTATGTGAGAGTAAGACGAGTCAGAGAAAACTCCTTAACCTTGTTGTTGGTTTTTTATTTATTTGTGACCCCATTTTAGGGTTTAGAATGACAAGTTAAGCATATATATATATATATATATACACACACACACACACACACATACATTATAATCAGAATGAATTTGTGTAGCCATCCACTTGAGTATATATATATATACTCAGCATTTGTGTGGTGTAGGTATCTTGAAGGAATAAAGTTCTTTTGGGAATTTATATAAGTGGCAAGTACGACATTACTAGGCATTGGGAATATTTATATGCTATTTTACTTTAGAGTGGGTAACTCTAGGCATGTGAGCGTCAATTATATGCCACGATATTCAAACTTGTACTCAGGTTGGACCCTGTTTGATCTATTATATGGTGATGATGATTACTTATATACTTTAATTTGATATTTGTATATTAAAAAAATAAGTGACTTGCACCCTGAGATATTTTGATAAAAAATGTTCCCACTATTTTATTTTAAAAAATGTACTTCAGAAATCCCATTTACGCCTTGGCCTATTACCCATTCTTTTAAAGCCTTTTGTTTCTGTCTAATTTATTCTCAATTAATCACTAATAGCCCCCACCCTTTGGCTAAGGCTTCTCAGGTCCAGTCTCAGGCATTTGTCCACACCCTTGCTTTGGTCACTAAAACTAGGTTGTGTGTGAGGTCCACTTTCAAGTTTAAAGTGAACCCTCTAGTCAAAACATATTTCATTTTCTTCTGCCCGGCTCGGTAGGGTTCTAGGGTTTTGCTTAGTAAATTGGCTGGTCAGCCCCTGCACTCCTAGCTAAATTAAAAAAGTTCAATCAACTATCCCTGATAGTCATGAGTTAAAATATGTGATCTCATCATGGTTTGGGCTAACTCAAAGACTAAATTTTCACATTCAAAATCTAAATAAAAACAAATTTTAATTGATGTTTTGGGGTGTTACATTACCCCTTTGCCTCTACCACTAGAAGTAGCAACCTCTGCCACTAGAAGCATTGCTATTGTCATCACTATTAGGCCACACAACCGCCACCATCACCATCTCCACCTACACTAGTGTCAGTGGCATGGTAGCGGTGGTGGTTGGTGGAGGCCATGATAATGCTGATGATAGTAGAGGTAGTAGTAGCGGCAAAGACAGTTGTAGTATTGGTGGTGGTAGCAGCAGTAGCGACGATAATGGCGGTAGCAATAAAGACAATGTTAGTGGAGGCAATAGTGGTAGTAGTTGTGGTAACAACAATGGTGGTAGCGGCGGCAACAACAATTATAGTTGTAGTGGTGGTGAAGGCAACGGGGGGACAGTAAGGTTTACGACACTACTTGTTATCCTACAAATTTTTCTCCCAAAATTAGAGGGGCAAAACTTTGGGGTCAAATTTCTACTAATTTTTTTCTTCCTCTGTTACATCAAGCAGTGGAAACCAAGAATTTTTTTGAAAGTTCTTCTCCTTTTCATTGTTTTCCACCGATCCAATGTACCAAACACACCCTAAAGGAGTTATCTACAAATTTTACACATGCATGCATGGCCAATGAGTGGGTCAAAATTAGTAAGTAATGTGTATCATCTATGGAAATATTTCAAAACTTTTCTATCTATTTTATTTTGGAATGGGAATAGGTAGTAAAGCCAATTGACACTATTTACAAGACGGAAGTTCATAATTCAAACTTGAAGTTTGGGGTTTCATAACTTTTAAAATTTATCTGAAATTATTTTATTTGTGGGCCCTATACATTAAAAAATGAGGATTTCTTGCCATCAACTTTTAAAAGAACATATCCTTGCAATTAAATTTTGGCAATGTCAAATTTATGCATAAAAATAACCGCATAAGAGCGTCTTCAATTATGTTATGGAATGTCAGAGCTAGACCGTGGCCTAGTGTTAATCTTAGGTGGGCTTCCAAAAGTCCATCCCTAACCTAACCCTAAGCGGGCTCAAGCCGGGCCACACAAGTTCCTTATTTTTATCTATTTTTGGAAAAAATAAATTTCTAAATAAAAATATATGACCTTTAAGTAAGATCCCACTAGTTGACTCCATAGGGCATAAGATCATAAGTCTTTAGCTTTTGGGTGGTATCCTTTGTAACAAACAATCATGAAGCTTGAAATGTCATGCCCCAAGATTTTGAAATAAATTTTTCATAAAAACTCACAACAAAAAAATGAATAAATTCATCACAATTCAAATCTCACATAAAGAATAACTTGTAGGTATTCATTATTTTTTTAAACTACATATGTCAAAACAGTACATATAATATATGTCATAAAACTATTCATAAAAGAAATAGGTCTCACTCAACTGAGTACATGTCCAAGAAACATAATATACATACCAACAATAACAAATTTGCACTCATGTGCCTAAAGTCATACAAAGAGTCTTATGGTAAACTAGAGAGATAAATATTAGAAGTTCTACACTTGCTAAGAAGTCGGTAGTTGTCCTTGCTTCACATCTCAAGCCTTCTACATGCCTACTCAATCTGAGAACCTACATCATAAGGATGTTGAGTATACAAATATACCTAATCGGATAGCTAAACAAGAACAACAAACAATGTCAATATAATAAAGGTACAAACATCATAAACTCAAACTCATGAACATAACAAGTAAGAGTAAAGAATTACTAAAACATCGTGGTAGCACTCAGAAGCCCAATCATGCCTCACTGAGATGCATAGTGTTGGTTAGTATTGGGAAGTAAAAAACACAAACTGAGAAAGATAAATTGCCTCTAACTTGTAATTAAGTTACAAGATATATCTTCCCCTTCTAAACTAAAATCAAAACTTAGATTTTAATATGCTAGATGTCAATCATACCAACCAACACACAAGAATATTTATGAAGAAACTTATTAAGGAAAAAACTATGGGACACTTTGTCCATATCAACTATACACTATGCACAATGTAAGCTGAGATGCACAGTTACCGGTTTATAAAGACAAAAGACTACCCCTCTTTTTCATCGGTAGGCTGGTTCTTCACACCACTTTAAACTTTGAATCAACCACTCCTTAGTTATTACTTGCATAAGCCTGATTTTCTCCCATTGTAATGCTTGCGAAAAATCCAAATCTTCATGACAAGTCCTTTTAGAATGAATCTCTTTTCCCTTTTGTCGTCTTAACAACTTTCTTAAGCAAACACTTTGCCCATCATGTCTTATGTGCTCTCAACTCAACTTTAATCAATCTTTTTTTATTATGGTTGAAAAATACATGAGCAAGAAGACTATTATTCTCTCAAGTATTTAATAGTTTTCACCATTTTTCACCATTTTTCTCTAGGTTTTCTCAACCTTCTCCCTTCTCTTTCCTATGTCATAGACACTTATATAGTACCCCCAAGTCCAATAAGGAAGTATTTTCCAACTAGGAATTAAAAACAAATTGGATTGGTTAAAAATAAGTAATTGCATGTTGAAGTGATTAATCGTTCCACGAGATGATCAATCATTCCCTATTTTGTTCGAAAGCATTTGCCCAACCAATTGATCTATTGATAAGATAATTGATCAATTATGCTCTCAGTTAACAAATCTAAAAAACATTCATTAGCCGATCAATCTGTCCACTAAGCAATCATTCAGTTATAAAACTAAAGAACCTTGTGAACAGTATTTAAGACCGATCGATCATTCAATCCTTAGAGATAGATCATTGATGAACAAAAACTCAATTTTTTATTCAAAATGTCGCTAACACTCTACTACACTCTTTTGATCGGGTTTGATTGTAAGATCTCAAACTTTAACCCGGTTTAAATTTTTTTTAATTGTGTGTTATTGTGTATTGCTTAAATTGTTAGTTTGACTTGATTTTGGGGTTAATGGGTTAGCAATTATGGTTTTATGAAGGTTTGATTTCATTTTTATAATTTTAAATATCAAACTTCATTAATCCTATCTTTAGGGATTTTATAGAAATATTTTATTAATTAACGGTCTGGACCCCACGTCCACGATTGGACGGCGAGTGTCCCACATGACTCTAAACTTTAATCATTTTGTGTTAATAAGTTTTGGACTGATTAAATTCATTTTTAGCCCTAAAATGACCCTAATTGCCACATAGAACGTTATAATTCATATTTACCGCCCAATAATTTGTATACATAACCCAATCGCTTACTATATAAAGGAAACCCTAGCCCATCTCCTGTTTGGGAAAAGGGTTGTGTTAAGAGGCAAGGTACTGTCCTAATCCCCATTGCCCAAATAGGAAATTTTGATTTAGGTGAGTTTTTAGCACTAATCAACCCTAATATTCCGATTTTACTCTTAATATCTCCTATCGTCACTTTCCTCGAAATGGATTCTTGATTTCTTCCATTAAAAATATTATTTTTAATCTTAATTTCAAGACCTAAAAGGGCAATTTTTATTTTTAATCAAAGGAAATCATAGATCTACTTATTTTCAAGGTTATTTAAACTTATTAGTCAATTTTAACTAAGTATTAACTAAAACCCAAATTTTCTTGAAGAGTAGAGCTTTATTTTCAATCCAATGACTTCTTTGAAGGAAGAGGTTTTCACCTCATGTGGTTTTGATGCTTTGGATTGCATGTTTAAATGTTCTAGTGGGTTCTTGCTTATTTATGTGCTTTAATGGTGGATTATTAAAAGCATGTCATTTATATTGATTTTCTATTGATTAAGCTTAAGAATGGTTAGATCTGCCCATGTTTTAGGATTGTATTTTGTTATCATAAAGTTTTAGAGTAATTTTAGAATTTACTTAGAATTTTTGGGTATTTTTTGTTTGATTTTTGTAAGGTTGAAGACAAACCAGAAATTGGGCATAAAGTGAATTGTTAAGGGCGTTCGAACGGCCTAATAGGCATTTGAACAGTCCAATAAGGCATTCGTACGGCCAAACAACAGTTTTTATAATTTTTGTATATTTTGGTCATTTCTTGTTCTCTTTCCATGAATCTATTTCCTTATAATTAAAATGAGTTATTATTGTCTATAAATGCTACTGAGATTGCATGAAGACCATCTTAGAATTTATGATTTAGCTTAAACATGATTTATACTATATTTGTCTAGTTTTAGAATGATATTCTACTTGTCTCAAATTCATGTTTGATGAATTACTTCATGATTTCTTGATGATTACAGTAGGTTTAAGAATGATGATGTATATATATGATTGTACATGTTATTTTAATTCTAGGTGAGTCATGTTTCTATATTCTAGTTTAAGTATGGTGATGTTTATACTTCTCTGAGTCTAGCATGATGTGATACATGTCTTGAACTCTTATTTTTGATGTTTACTCCATGATTCCCGTATGGTAAGACTATGAGAAAATTATGGATGCTTGCTTATACAACCATGATTGTAGCTTGTTCATGTTTCCTATGTCGAGCTTTGGTTTGAGCACTACCACTTTTATACACACTTGTGTAGAGGCTTATGATGTTATTGGACACAAATAGATCATGTTTCATGCACATGTGTGTTGATTTGAGCATGTATACTTATACTTGGACTCATTTGGCATATGCTTATATATGTATCATGTAGCATGTATCATGAAATTGATTTATAAACAAGGATTAATCATGATTATCCATGATTGATCGATTGGATGAAATTAGATGTTGGATTAAATTGTTCGAAGGCTTATCGAATCGGTTTTGAGTCTGAAATGACATGATTTGGTTTTGAATTCTATTGAGAGCATGGTGCCTCCCCGGGTTGAGATGAGCTAATTGCATACGTGAGTTTATTTGTTAAGTTATCTGGACCTTGAGAATTCAGCATGGTATGTCCATGTGCATCAGCTTACCACGTGCTCTAGTTTTTCTTTGTGGAATTCAGACTCTTCCTACAAGAAATTATCCTTAAGCGAGTAGAGTGCTCTAGTTTTCCTTTGTAGAATTTAGACTCTCCCCACAAGAATTGTCCTTAGCGAACACACTGTTATAGTTTTCCTTTGTGGAATTTAGATTCACCTGCAAGGTTTGTCCTTAGCGAGTAAAGGGGCTACATTCCCAATAATCTACTCGAAACACTCTAGTTTTCCTCTGTGGAATTCAAACTTTCCTAGCAGTGGATTCTCCTTATCGGCAGTTTAATTATTTTTCTCAATTGTGAGACAGTCAATATTGATTGTTGCATGTGTAAAGAAGATAATGCTCATTTACACAAGTTGTGTAGGAAAAATGAAGCTTATTTTACAAATGTGATTATTGTATGAATTAGCATAATATGCAGAATGACGTGTTTGAGACACTTGATTTACAGGGTGAATGTTTTTATTGAGAATTGAATATGCATGATATGTTGATGTTGAAAAATGATTCATGTTGGATGTGAATATGATAATGAATTTTACATGTTCACACATGAGGTGTAAATGTGTTATGAGCTATATTTGAACTCATGATGCACAGGAGGCATGAGTATGTGATGACAAGATAATATGAGTTATAGTATGATATGTAAGTAGCATGACTATGTAATGATGAGATATGTTATATATAACATAATATGCAAGTGACATGAATATGTGATAATGAGGTATATTTTATAGCATACTATGTAAGTAGCATGGTTATGTGCTGTTGAGGTATGTTATATATATCATGATATGCAGGTGACATGAATATGTGATGATGAGATAGGTCATATAGCATGATATATAAGTGGCATGAATGTGTGATGATATATATTATAGATAACATGGCATGCATGTAGCATAAGTAGATGCATATGGATTGTAAATTATGACATGAATGCATAGGTTTATGTGGTTGATTATGTGATGATGAGTATTATGTGTTTATGCCTATGTTGTCATTATGAATTTACTTTCCATATTAAAACCCTTGTCAAGCTTTGGCTCACCCCTCTTTGTTTGTGTTTTATTTTGGGGTTGCATGTCGTACCATGCAGGTTATTCGGATGGGCTCTATATGGAGCATGTGGTTGGCGATGATCATTAAGAGGGGTTGCATGGAGATGTTATGTGTTAGGATAGCTTTGATAGCATGCTATGTTGAGACCTTTATCTTCTAAACTAAACATCACACTTCTATTTAGCCAATGTTGGCTTAGACTTATTAGCCATTATGGGCTATTTATGACTAAGTATGTGGGTATGTGTGTAGACTAATGTTTAATTAGTGGTCATTTATTGCTCATTTTACTTTTATACAAAGTATACATGCACAACTCTGTAATGGTTTACCCAAAGATGGGTTAAGTCTTCTACAATCCAACAATACTTCGTCGCGTTGCGTGCCACTTCCTCCTCAAACCGGGTTCAGCTCTAGGTGGCATGTATCGGGGCGTGCTATTGATTGTATCGTAGCTCTGTAAAAGGTTTCATTTAACCCAAAGTATATTATTATGATATGTGTACGTATTTCTACCTATCGAAACATTAATTGTGTTTGTCTTTCTGCTTCATCTTTAATATATAATCTTCACATATATTGTGACTCAAAGTTTACACACATATGACATTGTTTTGATCATGTAAATAAACTAATATAATACATATGACTCCATATGTTCTTACAATCTCCCCTTTTAGCTATTTAGTGACAAAATATTATAACCCATCAATCTAAAAAATATTATAACTTTATATTGTATAATCCGACTAAGACATATTTTCCAATTTAACATTGACTCTCCCCCTTAATCAATGACATACAAATCCTAATGTGGTATGGTTTTCAACCTATAGTTAGCTTGCACATCACCACACAAGACCATGCCACAAAGCTGTTAGTTCTCCCCTTAAGTTACATAACTCTTGCTCTAAATTTTTGTCATAAATAGACAAATGTAACGTGAATGAAGTAAGTAAGAAGAAAAAGTAATGAGAAATACTATCAACAATAAAAAACCACATTCATGATTGAAAATTAGGAAAGCCAAAACTTTTCTAAAAATAATGTGTTTAAAAGCAAGGAGTTATATCATGAATGAACACACTTGTCCAAGATTCCTTTCTACATAATGTCCATCCCACATAAAACATAATCTCATTAGTCTTTTGACTAAAGAATTAGAATTTCAAGCACCAAAACTCATAGTAGTAAGATATGCCAAGGTGTATTACATCATGTCAAAAACTATACTATGATCATTCAAAAATACTCCTTCGAAGATATCAATACTTTGGATGTTTTCAAAATCATGTTTGTGTGCAGAAGGTAAAAAATTTGCCTGAAAGTTGATTCCAAGCCATTTCAAGCCAAAATTGCCTAAATCACTGAATCAACTCGTGAAGTGATTCTAGCTCTCAGCCCCTATTTCAGAATTGCAGATTTTGTTATTTTTCAACGGTTACATCTCATTGTGATTTGAGCCTCAAGAAACATGGCATATAAGTAGGGCTCATTTCAAAAGTTCAAAACTACCTACCCTTGTGGGATCTTATTGGATAGGGCTTGAATTTAGGGTGCAATAGTACCAAAAACATGCATATCTAAGTTCACGAGAGAAAGTTATATTAGTTTAAAGTTTTAAAAATAAGTTTGATGCAACATCTGAATTTATTCTAAAAACTTCCATTACCAAATGTAATCTCATTTGGTGGTGAATTATTGAAAAATTCTGCTTCCATTTCTACTTTCATTACTAAAAAATTTAACTCACAAATATCCCCTTAATATAGTTAAAAACTTTTCCCTTTAACTTCTTGGCAAAGGAGTCCATATAGAAACTTGGCCATGCTTGCTCACTGTGTGATCATTGATTTACATTAAATCAATAATGAAGTAACAAGTATCAATGAGTCAATACAACACTTATTTCCATGTACAACTTTGCCCTTTCAACTCTTTCAATATATGGCTTTTTCTGTTTGTATCAATGGGATAATATTGACTTTTTCTTAGTATTCATGAACTTACATTTTTCATAACTTTTTTAATTCTTTGTCTTTTCTAGTGTCATGGGGTTGGTAGTATTCACACTACTATAAAACAAATCATGCAGCTTGCCCTCTCCATCATTGTTATGAAAACTATTTTGCAAATGTTTACGTAATATAGTCAATGCTAACTTAAACATACCAGATCTCATATAGTTTGCAAAGGAATCGAAATTGTTCAACTACCTTATAATATCGTATAGTGTCTAGAAATAAATTCACAGTATTATTAGTTTAACCTGGTAGTAGATATTAAATTCTCAAACTGAGTACAAAGACAATTAGCAAATCAACAATATATATAGAACTAACATGAATCTTGAAGCTTTACTTGATTATACGTAATTCTCTTGGCTTAAGATTTTTAGCACTATGTTTAACATATGTGACCCACAATGTGGAAAACTAAACAAGTCAATTGTGTTGCTCATGATATTAAAGCAATTTATTTGAAAACACAAAGACTAAAAAAGTCAAAGCAACTGAAAATATAAAAACAACAAAAACTATTTTTGTGTTTCAAAAAGATTTTCAACAAAAATAAGGAAATTTTTTGTTTACAAACTACTTTGGGCAAGAAATCCCTATGGCTTTCTTAAGGTTAATGAACTTGTTAAAATACAAGAGTTCAGTAAACAAGCCTACTAGTTGAAATGAGTTCTAAGTTTACAATTTTATCTTCAACCAAATCCCGAATAAAATGATGTCTAATATCAAAGTTCTTAGTAGAGTAATGTGGAACTGAATTTTGTGAAATTTTAATGGAACTTAGATTATCACAATACAAAGTCATAATGTCTTCAAGTATTTTATAATTTATTAACATGTGTTTCATCCACTTCAATTGTGTATAACCACTTTCAGAAGTTATATCCTCAGCTTCAATAGTAAATAATGAAACAAAATTATGTTTTTTACTATGTTAAGATACAAGACAATTTCATACATAAAAAAATCCTTCTAAAGTGTTTTTTCTATTATCTACATTTATTTGCCAAATCAACATATGAGTACCCTACTATTTAGAAGTAGTGTCAAAGGGATACCACAAGCCATATCCTAGAGAGCTTCTAAAATTCTTGATAATCCTTTTAACAATTGTATTGGACTCTTTATGATTAGCTTGATATCTAGCACATATTCTTATACTGAGAGATATGTTTAGGTAGCTAGCAGCTAAGTACAAGAGACTGTCAATCATGCTTCTATACATAGTTTGATCAATAGACTTACCTTAGATGTTTTTTCTTAACTTTATTGAAGGGGACATTGGCATCTTAGCATGTTTATCATCTTGAATCCTAAACTTCTTCACAAGATCTTTTGCAAACTTCAATGGTGAGATGAATATTCTAGAATTTGTTTGTTGTAAGGCTGCACCAAAAAACAGGAATCGAATTGAACTAGGTAGACCAGAACAAAATTAGTCAGTTCGGAACCAAACTGATTTTATTTCAATTCTGTTCAGTTCCAACTTATAAAAACCCAAAACCATACTGAAATGAATTCTTTTACTTTTTTAAAATTTTCTACTCTAATATTGATTGTTCATTTGAATGAACGGCCGAGATCAAAAGCCCTTTTCTTATCTAATCCTAAGCCTCCCTCCCACCTCCCATTGCTTATTCCCTCCCTGAGCTCCCTCCCCACCAGTCCGCTGCTCTGCAGCTCCGCCCTCCACCGAGTTCCCGCTAGTTGCCTAATGGCTAATATATTCATCAGGCATCACAAAATCGTATACATTAAATTATGTATATTCTTATATCCGAATAAATCATTTGGAGTCAAACAGAAGCCAATAAATTAGCAGAAACACACATCTCACAGAGATGAGTAGAACACTAGTAGAGTCACACATTTCACAATATCACAAAGCGGAGCAGAACACACAACAAAGTAAATTGGATCATATCAAATCCCAACAGATCATATCAGATTTCATCCGACCATTAACCGATCATATCATATTAGATTGGAGCATATCAGATCACAACAGAGCATTTCATAGTAAATCAAATTAAAACATATCAGCATATATAAGATCATAGCAAACTTTATATCTTAATTAGTATATTAGTAAAACTAAGTAAGATGTGCATGCATATAAATCATATTAAAACGGAATGTCAGAAACGTTTACTCCCCTGTAGTTATGAAAGTAACGACATTCGGAATTACTCGTTTCCTCATAGCATCCTCCCTTTCAGGTCTAGAGATAGCGTGCAAAACCTCCTCTAGCTCAAGAACATCTTTCTCATTACGTCTGAAGGCAGCAAACAGACACTCCTTTAACCTGAGACATTTCCCATGTTGTGGCCTGAAGGCGATGGACATAGCCTCCCCTTAACTCAAGACACTTTACATTTCTCGTGCCTGTAGGTGGCGGACAGAACCTCCCTACTCGGAGACACTTTTCTCTCTGTGCATCTGTAGATGACGGGGATACCTTCCCCTTACTTGGAAACGGTTTTCTCTTTCCGTGCTCTAAGCTGTGGACAAAACCTTCCCTTAACCCGGGGATGTATCTCACAATATGTGGCCCTTCGGTGGATGACAAAGTTTCCCTACTTGAGGCTACTTCCCTCATTGTAGCCCGACAACGGAGCATGGAGCCTCCTCTTACTCGGGGCACTTCTCTCTCTTCTGGGCTTGAGGGCGACAAGCAGAATCTCCTCTTGCCCAGGGGTGTTTCTCAATTATGGAGTCATTAACTCGAGGAATGGACACTTCCATTGTGTATAATACCCTTTAATTAGCTAAGAATGCATTTAGAACAGAAAAAAAATAAATTTACAATGACTCCAGAAACTCCTCCGAAAGTTTAAACGGAAATAAGAATTTATAGAGAAAGGCGTGCGAGCATATGACGGAAACGAGATACACGTGCACGTATGTGCGCCATGTGGCACATTCTAATTCAACAGAAAATATGGCTGGTATGGCTGCTGCACACGTTAGTGCACTACACGCATCGTGTGCGGCAACATTACGTGTCCGATGTGGGCCCCGCGTGTTGAGCTGTGTGATCACATGGCACTGCAATGCATGGATGGCCACGATCACATGGGCTGATGTGGTGCAGAGCTGACGCCTCTGCTCCAGCATGCTAATGTCAGTTATTCTGTCTTTTTTTAATATTTTATTATTATTTCATTCAAATACAATTTCAACTTAAAAACATGATAACTTCTTATCCCGAAGTCGGAATTGTATGTTCCTAGTACCGATGGACTCGTATTAGCAAGCCCTTCGAAACTAGACCCTACAAGGGTAGTTTATTCCTCCCATGTGACATATTTTTTGAAGTCGTAACTTTTACTCCTCACCTCTGTTTCGCTTGTTCCTTGGTTTTTTACGCTCATTACCTCAAGCTCTAACCAAATACGGAATTTCATCCCTTGAAAGCCCTTAAAATTTAACTAAAAGTTACATAATTATCTCTAACCCTCCTAGGTTAAGCGTAATTAGAACACATGGCATTACACATGAGCCCACAAAGGGAATATAGTTTATTAGGGTAAATTTTACATAACCCCCGTGAATCATCGGGAAAATGCACTTCGTCGTATCTATTATCAAAACCTCCATATAACCTCTATGGATTAATGACTCAAGATGAATTTGTTTAAAGTTATAATGGCCCTCTCTATGAAATTGTCTATAGAAATTGGCTATAGAAAGGATGTTAAAAAAATCGTTGAAGCTATGCATTGTCCCAAGTGGGTATAGAAAGGACATAAAATTGAAAGATAAATTTGGCCAAAAGCAAATTGATCTATATCAAGTATAATGATAACTTGGAGCAAAACAAATGCAAACTAACAAGCCCTTTTTGGACAAAGGACTTGGAGAGGGACGCGGAATGGGGGGGTGCAACATAGAGCTTTGCCTAGGTCCATTTACTTAAAATTGCCTTCTAAAAATAAGGGATATGGGGAGGCCAGTTATACTAAACCTGCGGAATCATTGGTAAGACGAATTTCTTAACAGCAAAACCATCTATATATATACCCACAACATAGAAGAGAAAAGGCATGCATCTACAGGAACAAAGGCTTGTCAATCTCGACCTCATTTTTGGTAGTGGGTGGCCACCATGAACTTTTTTAAAATCTGGCAAGCACTTACAAACGATTTATCAATCTAGCGATGGACATCTAACACTGGAAAAGTGATAGAAGAGGCGGGAGGGAGTATGAAAGGAGACTTGTTGGCTACTACCACTAGAGGAGAGCAAAAGTTCTATTGTTGGCAGCTCTGCATAGTGGTGTCAATGGGGAAGAAGGATTGTGGGGTTTTTTAGGAGGAATTCAAGTTGTGGGGGAAGCAAAGAAAACTTATAGGGGAGGATGAGGCACTAAAGTAAAAAATATTGGTAAATTGTACCTTTTTTGGGGGGCATAAGGGGTACAAATAGCCACATTCTTTATACTGACGGTGTCTAATTGCACCACGCGGTGTCAAATTACTATGCCGGCTTGATCAATCTCCACAGTTTACCAATTCCTAGCATCCACTTAGTTTAGGCTTAATCCCTAGGTTTCTGCCCCAATTTTTCAACTGCTTGCTAGAAAGCACAACAACCACATCCTCCGAGAAAATCTTTTGGCTGCGTCCATGTCACATTATGCTCACTAATCACGTGTCTGACAAAGTGGTCAAATTTCTTGCTCAACCTCTTAATGTATCCTTGCAAATAAAGAAGCCAATCCAACGTAGAAATCATTGTTGGAAGGTACTTACTTCGTTTGTGCTTGTAAAATCCAAACTTATTGTTTGACAAAATCAATCAGAGCCAAATTTGACTCTATGTCGTTTAGATAGAATAATCTCCTACCCTGAGTGCTTGGGATCCATTGGACATGTGTCTTCGAAGATGCAATGATTGATACATGCATGGTAAAAGCACGACAAACTATGTGCTTGATGAACTAAGACTATGTTTTTTTTCTCCTATGCAAATGTAGACCATGCAGAGAAAAATTATGCAGGCAAAACACGTTGAAAAGCATACATAAATAAAGTACTAGATAATGCTTTTAGACAATACACTAAGGGGTGTGACGATCGTATACACGGGGTATGACAATGGCATTAGACTACACCAATACAATATATGAAGTGATACAATATTGTACACAGTTACAATAATTTAATTAGCAAAAAAATAATTAATATTTAGTTAATTTTAAACTATTTAGTCCCAAAAAAGAAAGGTTTTATTTTTCTAATGATCCCAACCCAACCTGTCCCACCTTGGACGAGCCGGTTGATCAGCAGCGCGCACATGCGGGTTGGCACATGTAAATACATGGGTCCAACAAGTCTCTCCCCTACAAAAGTAGGTTAGCCTAAGGGCCTATCTTGAATTACCAAACCTTGCTCTCATATACTCATGCAATTTCCTCATCACTTTGAATGTGGGACTATTTACCTTCCCTTTCTCTACAACATGACTCTTCCCATTCATTTCTATAATGGGATTGGGTTCAATCCCTCCACTAAATCCCACAACCATTTTTCATGGTGGGCTCAATTCTACCATAATTAATTTATTTTGGGTTCCCATCCAACACATTCTAATACTCCCCCATATGAATGAAAATTGTTTTGAGTATACTGCAATGGCAATGCGAACACTAGAGAGTAAAATATTGGAAAGTTTCGTCATATAGATGTAGCTTTTGGCTTTGCACCTTCCCTAGTGAAAGACTATCGGATTATTGGCTAACCAATGAACATGATATCTTGAAGTGTTCAGCCATTTGTGTAAATCAAGATAATATAATTCATACAATTACTTCTCAAACATAGTATTGGTTTTCATTATTGTGTTTATTTTGGCCCTTAACATTCCTAGTTTTCATGAATACTTTAGAGGATTTAGCTTTATAATCTTCATAGAAGTTGCCCCTTCACACTCATATAAGTGATTCTTATTAGGAGTATCTTGTTATACCTCACTTGAATGTAGTCAAGCTATAAGAAGTTAAAAGCTTAACTTACCCTGACTTCACTGCATGCATCACTATTTATCATAGGATTGGGTATGATATTTTATCTCTATGGTGATTTTTCTTTAGCCTCTACAATTCGGTTGTCCCTTTGAACCTAGATCTTGGAATCTTCAATCAACTAGGTTAGGTTGTCATTATGGTGACTCTCAATTAATAGGCTTTAAACTTATTCTCTTTAATAAATAATTCACTTGTTCTCTGGTCAAACCTTTAGTAAGTGGAACTGCAATATTATCTTTTGACATAAACATTTACAATGTAAATAATTCTACTTGAGAGAAGTTGTTTTATGTATATTATGTTTTTGATGAATGTGTCAAGACTTACCATTATATAAAATATTTTGTGACCTACTAATAATCGATTTGTTATCACAATTGATGCAAATAGGAGGCACATGCTTTAGACACATTGCAATATTTTCTAAGAAATGATGAAGCCACTATGCTTCTTCACATGCTCTATCTAGTGCAATAAATTCATATTTCATCATGGATCTTGCAATGCACTTTTTTTTTTCAGGATTTCCATGTTACTACTGCACTCCAAGAGTAAAGTTATATCCACTTGTGGACTTTGAATATTTTCAATCAGATATCCTGTTTGCATCATTGTAGCCCTCAAGTACAGCTGGATATTGAGTATAGTGCAATGCATAATTCAGGGTGTATCTTAAATATCTAAGAACCCCGACTCATGCTTTCTAGTGGTCTCCCCTAGGATACTTGTGTATTTAGCTAGTTTACTCACAACATATGCTATGTTCAGTCTCGTAAAATTCATAATATAATTGAGACTACGTATTATTTGATAATACTGTAATTGAGATATGCCTTCACCTTTGATTTTAGTTAGATGCAAATTGACATCTTCGGGTGTTCTCGCAGAACGACTATCACCGTTGTTATACTTCTCGAGTATTTTCTCAATGTGAGATTTGAGATATAGCATATCCATTAGATGTTTAAGTGACTATCATCTCTATTATTACAACTGCAACACCTAGGTCTTTTCATGTCAAACTGGGTGTTCAACATCTTCTTAATAGTTTTGATGACATCATCATTGCTACTTATAATAAGCATATTATCTATATATAGACATACAATGACATAGTCATTTGGTCTTTCTTTGCCATAGACACACTTGTTGCATTCATTGATTTTAAACCCACTAAACATTATCATTTTATCAATTTTTTTATGATGTTTGCTTCAACTTGTAAAGGGATTTAACAAGCTTACACACTTTGTGCTCTTGACCATAAACTTTGAACCCATCAGGTTGTTCTATATAGATTTCGTGTTCTAAATCACCATTCAAAAGTATTGTCTTAACATTCTTTTGATGTATCTCTAGTTGATACAATGTTGTAATGGCAATTAACATACAAATGGATGTTATTCTTGTGATCGGCGAATAGGTATCAAAATAGTCCTCACCTGCCTTTTGCTTGTATCCTTTGACAATAAGCTATGCTTTGTATTTTTCAATTGATCTATTAATTTTCATCTTCCTCTTAAATATCCACTTATATCCTAAGGGTTTACAACTTGGTAAAAGATCTACTAGCTCCCATGTATCATTTTGCATGATAGGATCAATTTCACTATTGATAGCCTCTTTTCAAAAAGGTGCTTCAAGATATGACATTGCCTACTTATAGCTTTAAGGTCATTTTCTAACAAATATAAAAAAAATCTAGACCAAAGGATTTTAATGTTTGAGCATGTTTATTGCGTCTAGGTTCATTATTTTCTCCTTCTTGGTCTTGACTATTGTCACTTGCCACATTGAGAACTCTTTTAAGAAAATTTTCCCCTTGTGTAGAATCATAAGGAAAAATATATTCAAGAAAATGATGCATTTCTATATTCAACTATAGTATTGACATTTACATCAGAAATCTCTAATTTATGAATAAGAAAGTGAAATGCACTAATGTTATTTGCATAACCAAAGAATACACAATCAATAGTTTTAGATCTTATCTTTGTTTTTTTAGAAACATGGACAGCCACCTTAACCAAACCACCTTACATCTTTAAGAATTTTTAGAAAGGTTTTCGACCTTTCTATAATTTGTAGGGTATTTTGTTTGTTTTCTTATGGGGTAATTTATTGAGAATATATTGTTGTTAGCACAGCTTTTCCCCACAAGTTTTGGGGTAACCCAAAATTTATTCACATGACATTCATCATCTCTTTCAAAGTTCTAATTTTCCTTTCAACAACTCTATTTTGTTAAGGTAAATAGAAGTTGTAGTTTGGTGAATAATACTATGTTGTAAATAAAATTCACCAAAAAATAATTTACATTCCCCACCTTTATCGCTTCTTAGAACTTTTATCTTTTTGCCTTATCCTTGCTTCTGAGCAAGTATGCATAATTATATCTCGTGCAATCATCTATAAAAGTAATAAAATATTTTTGCTTCTAGTTTGCACAAACTTCAAATCACATACATCACTATGAACTGATTCTAGAGGCTCACTTCTTTTAACACTTTTGAAGGAAGTCCTTAATTTTGATTCCACATAAGTTTCCATATTTATGAGTAGAGTCATTCTTAAACTTAGGTAAATATTCTATGTTAACTAATCTACATAGAGTATTATAATTAACATGTCCTAATCTAGTATACCATATCTCCTAATCTACCATGTCATATCTCACATGACTCATTTATATAAGAAGAAGCACTAGTGTCACACCCCCTTGACCCGAACCCGACCAAAGGAGAGGTGACTAAGGCGCGACAAAGCGGAAAGCTAACCAAAAAACCAGGCTAGATCGGAATATATATAACTTTGATCCCTTTGTGCAAAAATAATTAACGAAAGAAAGAAATTAATTAAAGTCTATTATTCCATCACGTACCCACATAATCTCATAAACATAATAGACTCAAGTCTAAAAAGACAGCAAGTCTAAGCCATCAACAAGGCTATCCATAACATATAAAGTATCAAAGTCACAAGTTGCATCAAAGTAAGCATAAAGTTTATTTCATCATGTAAGATGTTATCTCACACTTCATGCATCTATTTGTCTTCATTCTTGTAAAAAAGATAATCTTGAACACATGCATGACACAACCATGCAGCCCAAAATAAAATAACACAACAAAGGGTAAACTTAGCTTAGTAAAGATTATGAAACATAAAACTCACATTAACACCAAAACATAATCCTGAAGGAACATGACATAAACCTTATACAAACTGGTATTAACAACACAAGAGCACATCAAACCCCTCATACATACAACCTATGACAAATATCTCATATCCATAATCAAAACATATGCATCATATCTCATTATATCATAATCCACATACATGACCTATGCATTTAATAGACATATTCATCCACAACCTGCATGATCACATTTCACAATCCATACACATCCTGCATGTTTAAGTCTCATAATTCATACACATCCTACATGATCAAGTCTCATAATCCATACACAACTTGTGAAATATAAACATCATTATCCCTACATGTAATCTGTGTAAATAAGCATTATAATCCATAAACAACATGTGTAAATAGCACGATGAATGTCTTGCGATAAAGAAATCAACTTGCTTATCCTAGCTAAAGCTTGACAAGACATACTCACCCTGGAAATTCTAAAAAATAAGACCTAAGCAGTTTGGTAAATCCTATCAATCGGAAGTGTCCCAATTAGCTGGTGTACATAAACAAACCAGCCTAGATTCTTAGTCTATAAGTGTCTCAATAGTTTATCTTATTATAACACTCCGCTCTTCTCACCCGGGGAGGAAACTCACCCTTAAAGGGACGTAAACCCCCGCCCTTTCAGTCATAAAACTAATTTGATAAATCTCTTATATGGCTAATCTAGAAAACTACGATACACAATCGGGTAATCACGATTAAACATGGTTAATTATGGCTTAACAAATCATTTTCACGATGTATGCAACATAATATATATGTGAACAATGTTAGGCACATGTAAGCATAAGTAATCATACCCTAATGAGTCCTAATATGCATGAAACATGGTCCATACGTAGAAAATGAGATCATATACGCATAAATAAGCATAAACATACATAGTCATGTTCATAAATAAGCTAAAGTATGTAAAACATGGTTCATACATAATTCATGTAGCAAATGCAAACATTCATGCTTCATCATGGTTATAATCTACTAGAGTCATGTGAAAGTCACAAAGAAACGGTCAAATTTGAGCTTAAAAGTAATCATGAAGTCAATTTCATAAATAAGCTAAAACATGTAGACATGGTTCATACACAATCAATGTGGCCTATGTGCAAGCATTCATACATCGTCATAGTCATACTCTACTGATGTCATGTGATAGACATGAAGAAATCATCAAAATTTGGCTTAAGGGGCTATCAATCGAGAACAAAGTGTCACACCCCACTACACCCCCTAACCCGAACCCAGTCTAAGAAGGTGGGACACGACGCGACATAACCCATCCTGCGATCTTACCGAAGTACACAGTACGTGCCCTTTGTACAAAAGCAAATAACGAAAGGTAGAAGAGATTAATTAAACATCTTAGTCCAACATAATACCCACAAAATCTATAATGAACATAGTCTCAAGCCCTAAGGTTGCAACATATCTAAAGTCATCATAGGCTATCCAAAGTATGAAATAAAGTTAAGTCTAAGATCATAGTAAGCCAACACACTCGGGCAAACTAGCCTAGATTCTCATGTTGAGAAAGACTCATCAATTAAACTCATTATAGCATTCTGCACTTCTCACCCATGGAAGAAACTTGTCCTCAAAGGAACGTAAAACCTGGTCCAATGGACGTAAAACCCATCCAATTAGACGTAAAACCGATTTGATAAACTTCCGATGCAGCTAATCATGAAAACTATGACATCCAATCAATTAATCACAGTTAAACACGATTAATATTCACTTACAAATCATTTTCATAATGCATGTGATATGATACATACATAAGCAATGTTTAATAAAAGCAAGCATAGGTAAACATACTCTAACCAATCCTAATATGCACGAAACATGATCCATTTGTGACAAATAAAATTATATAAGCATAAGTAAAAATATACATACATGATCGTGTTCATATTTGAGCTAAAACGTGTAGAACATGGTTCATCTATAATTAATATGACATGTGTAAGCATTCATAATTCATCATGGTCACAATCTACTAGAATCATGGAGTAATACGAAGAAATCATCAAAATCTTACTTGAATCATGCATATACTTATTTATCCCATACTAGCATAAGTAGATATTTTAGCATAATCACAACATGTAACTTATATATTTTAGGAAAAATAATACATAAACTCTAATCAATGTGAAAATTTATAGACACCTACATCATAGGCTTGATTAACATATATATAAATATCATACAAAAATAACTATAAATAATAATTTTTGTGATTTAATTAATGAGACTATACAGTTCTGCCAGAATCGTCGACCTTCAAATTTATGACTATGCCATTAAATTATCGTTTTCTAAACAACTTAAAATTTTTACAGCATACTCATAACACATATATTAATTCATCATAAAACGAAAGAACCAAAAATTATATGTTTTCATCACTAAACATGCTTCTGAACACGAAAATAGAGAGTTATTTTATTGTACAATATATGTTTCAAAAAATATAATAAATACATATTATTCTAAAAAAATATGAAAAATTAGAAATATAATCTAGACATGATAATTCATTCCCAAAAAATATTTGAGAGCAAAACTCAAAGTAAAAGTATTTAAACATAGTCATGAGTCCAAAACAGAGAGCTATTTGGGCTGTTTGAACGACCTGATGGCCCATTTAAACGGTTGGCCATTTGATCAGCCCACAGGCAATTGAATGGTTAGGACATAAGCATCAAAACAATTGTCTTCCTCATGAAATCGGATTGGAATTCTTCTAAAAATCAATAAAATTACCAAAATTTCATAAAACTTCATATAATCATTACTCAAGCCTAAAATATGATAGATCTAACATTTTTCATATTTAAATATATAAAAATAATAATAAATTACATATTTTTAATAAATCGCCATTACACATCAAGATGAATCAAAAGCTCAAAGAAACTCACAATAATAACATTTTAATTAAGGAAACCTCTTAGAAAGAAAACCATTTACCTCTATTAAATTTGTAAATCCCTTGAAAGAGCTTTAAGCTCAAGAAATTTTTTCCAAAAATTAGAGCTTTTAGTTAATCCAAATCAAAACTAACTAATATACTCAAATCAACCTAGAAAATAATAGATTCAAAACCTCATTAGGTTAAAAATAAAAATAACCTAATTAGGATTCTAAATTGGAATTAAAAATATGATTTTGATTAAAAAAGATTAAGAATCAAAATAGGAGAAGTAAAGATAGAGATGATTAATACAAAAATCAAAAAATTAAGAGTGATTAAGGGGGAAAACCTTACCTTAAGAAGAGTTTCTCCTTTGGAAAATGGGAGTAGAGCTTAGCCTCCCTCCTATTCTCAACCCATCCCCATTTGGCAAATAGCTAGGTTTTTTTTTTTATAGTAAAACTTATGAGCTGAAAATTAAATTATTGGGCTAGAAAATATATAAAAAATGCTCTAAGTGACAATTTAAGTGCACTTTTGACTCAAAAAATGAATTTAAATACACTTAAACCCACTTAGACAAATCAATAGAAGGTTGAAAACCAAAATGGGTAGCATGCCATTCCACACGGACTATAATCAAATAGGTCCTACGGTGGGGCCCACTCCTTTGACCAAGAAAAAATTAAAAAAAATATCTTTAAATAGGTAAAATTTTGGGTAAATCAAGCTTGACACTAATACTCTAAGCTAAAGTAAAATTAAACTTTAAAAAAATCTATAAATAACCTAACTCATTACCCCAATAAAATTAAATCAAACCGACAAACAAACAAATTCACACAACTATAAAGGTAAAAAAATTAGAGATCATACTCAAAGATTGCCCGAAAAGTCATTTAGCCGATCGATCGGCCTGGCCAGCCATTTGATCGACCCAACAGAGCGATTGAACGATCAACCCAAAAACTTGCAAAAATAGTTCTTTTCTATGTTCTAAACTAAATTGAATTCATTCAAAAAATCCATAAAAATTTCTAGAATTTCATAAAACTTCATATAATCATTAAATAAGCCTAAGACATGATAGATCTAACATTTCTCATTCTTAATCATATAAACACAATATTAAATCATTCATTCAAGAAGAATCAAATTCACTCATTCATAAGCTTGAAGAACATGAATCCACCCACAAACATGATGTTAATGGAAGTAAAATTTCATCAAACAAAAACTTCTTACCTTAAAAAGGATTGTAGACCTTTGATTCTCTTCCAAAGTTCAAAGAATTTCTACCCAACAAATTAGGGTTTCATTAGCCCTAAGCAAGAATACAACATTTCTACCAAAAATAGACTCAAAGCTACTAACAGATGATAGATCTAAAACCCTCTTATGTCAAAAATGAAAATCACAAGAGTACAAGCAATAAATCCGAATCTAGGGATTTAAATCATGGAGAAAAGAATGAACTTAACATGAGGAAAACCTAGAATCTCATTTGTGAAGAGAAAAACATGAGATTTAGGGGGGGAAATAAAAGAAACATGGAAGTATTAAAAAGATTTACATTAGGATTAAGATTTTTCATCTTGAGATGAGGGTAGATGTAACGCCCGAGATTTTTCATCCCTTTTTCTCAAAACTCATAGAAATTTTTTTTTTCCATAAATCGGAGTCAAAACGATAAAATCAAAACCTGTTTATAATTTAAAACATCATACGGTTAAACATCGTACTGTCAAATCAAATATCCTCAGGCGCTACCCGAAAACACACGTACGAATAAATTTGCTATGATCATAGACTTTTAAATACAAATCACTCTCCCAGGCATCCCTGAGTACAAGTCCCATAACAGTCCACTGACTGATCCAAATGAAAGTCCAGAATAAACATCTTATGTTCTCATCTCACCCAATACAGGAGATCGTGGCACAAAATACTCGTAAAGAGTCAAGCAGATACCTTAGTCAACGGGAATCAATCCACCGCTGAAACGAGCGTCCATCTCCGGGAGCTCTCTGCACAACCTGCAAAATCTCCCGTGCAACGGGGCTAAAAACAGTAGGGTGAGTATTTTCATACTCAGTAGGAAAATACCTAGTAGGGGAAATCCCAAACGGTGAACTCACAAGTTCATAAATGCATGTGTCATGCAACTCAAACATGAAGCAGTCAACATAATATAATCATATCATGCACATACGCATGCAGCATCTCAAATGCACCATCGTGCCACAGACATACCGAAGGCATCAACGTGCCAAAATCATACCAAAGGCACCATCGTGCCAAAGTCATACTGAAGGCACTATCGTGCCAAAATCATACTATTCAATCAACTTACACAAACACCCTTATCCAGGGTCATGCAACTTACTCGTACCACCGTACGCATACTCATACAACATACGCATACTTGTACGACCTTACTCGTACAATCGTATGCTCACTCATACAGCTTACCCATACATGTACGACCTTACTCGTACAATCAGACTCGTACGACCTCACTCGTACAGTCTGCACAAAATCATACTTACTGTCTTACTCAGAAACATATTCTCACAATCGTACTCATACTCTTACAGTCGTGCTCATACTCATACGCTTACAGTCCTGCTCATACATACAGTCGTACTCACACTCATAATCGTACATATATCAACGACCACTGAAGCTCATTACAACTAATAAGCTCCAACGTCGAAATGGAAAAGAATGCCACTGGGGCAACACCTTAACCTCCGGGGAGTGACTAGACGCCATGGACTTTTCCGAAGGTAAGGCACGCCAATGCTCATGGGGCACTGGATCAAACAGGTAAGAGTAGATCCATGATACTACTTACCTGAGCGCGCAAACATAAACACCCACACATAAGGGGTCATACAGTTGCCCACCATAATGGGTCTTATAGTGTCATAGAATCGCCCACCATAATGGGTCTTATAGTGCCATAAAATTGCCCACCATAATGGGTCTTATAGTGCCAGAGAATTGCCCACCATAATGGGTCTTATAGTGCCATTGCCACTCTTGGGCAGAAAACATACAATGCCACTTGGGCAGAAACGTACAGTGCCACTCTTGGGCGGAAACATACAACGCTCTCAACAGAGCATCAAACGTCTGGGCATACACAGCACACAGACCAAATCAGAAACATACGTCGCTCTCAACAGAGCATCAGACGTCTGGGCTTCATACAGCACGCAGACCAAGTCAGAAACGTACATCACTCTCAACAGAGCATCAAACGTCTGGGCTTATACAGCACGCAGACCAAATCAGAAACAACGTCGCTCACAGCAGAGCATCAGACGTCCGGTGCTCTACACAGCACACAGACAACATCCCGCAGGATAAACACCATGGCAAGACATGATAAATGCTCGGCCGACTCACTAGCGGCCAACTCAAACACGGAACTTAATCCGTCGAACCCTCAGGTCTCAAACTCACAACGCTATCATTAGCTATGCTTATAATTCAAGTTTGAATTAAGTACATTATGCGGTACAATTATGCCACACAACTCATAGTCCTCGACTGGTCAAACTACAGCTGAGCCCGATTCGAAACCCATGTTCATCAGGGCAGCAGACTTCACTTACCCGTCCACATCATGGACAAAACTCATCGTATGCCAAACCCTTACAGTCTTACACTTCGCCATCCATCTTATGGCCAAATCCTCTTACGCTGACATCCTCAAATAACGCTCCTCAGAGCCAACCCAGTTGTTGCCCTCTTACTTATGTCTCACTTATTATACTTACTTTTCACTTCATAATCCGTACGTTATGTTTGTACAATTATGAACACTCTTACTGTCTGACAATCGCCCAACATACAATCCACCCCAAACTGATCCATTCTAATCCTTGCCCGTCATACTCATATCCTCTGTCATACGCTTACACAACCGCATCCAAATTCAGACAGAGCTTCCATCACCTCTTACTGTCCATGGCCCATACCTCTGCCCACAAACACATACGCACATCCAAAGCATAGGCAAAATGCCATCATACACATGTATGTCTCACACATACGTATAACATACACATATGGTCATACATACATAACTTACAAACATGCACGCTAGCCATCACTAGCACATGCATACTTTCATACATACTCCAAACATGCACGCTAGCCATCACTAGCACATGCATACACGTTAAACATGCACGCTAGCCATCACTAGCATATGCATACATTCACACATACATCAAACATGCACGCTAGCCATCACTAGCACATGCATACATCAAACGTACACGCTAGTCATCTCTAGCACGTGCACACACATTCTTACATGCTTCAAACATGCACGCTAGCCATCACTAGCACATGCATAACCCATACATAGCATACTGACATATTTGCTAGCCATCGCCAGTGCATACATAATCCACATCCATATAAAACATGCATACATCTCATGCATATCAATCATGCCATACAATCATGCTTACACGCACATCATGCAATCGGATCGTTACTTAACATCCAAGCATGGAATCATACAATCCTAGCATGCTGCTACTCATTCAAAGCATGCTTCATGAATTTATGAGTTCAAAGCTCCCCTACCTCATAATCATGACGTTCGATGGCGAGCACACGATGGTGGCGGCATCGGCGGCAGAGTTGGCGGTCAAAACTGTTGCCTGGCTGAGAGAGCTGCTGTCCCGAGGATTTTAGGATGCGCCGGAACTATCACGGCCAAACAGAGTGTCAGAAATCAATGCGGTAAAACCTGCGATCCACGGCGGCACACTAGGGCGGCCGGGAGAAATATCGTGCCAACATATGTGGCGGTGCGACCATAGGTCGAGGGTGTACACTCTAAAGATCGGCCGGTGGCTAAAACGTGCTCAGCCGGCCACAAGACGTCGAAATCGGCCGTGGACAGCACCCAATGGCGATGATTTCGGTCAACAAAGGCCCACATACGGGCAGAGAGCGTGGGGCAACGCTCGAGAACAAAGGAGAGGTGGAGGACGGCTCTAGTGGTCAACTCCACTCGGTGGCAAAGCCAACCGATGGTTAGGCGGCACAAATGCGGCGCCTAAACCCAGAAGTACACGAGTGGCCACATGCGCACGCGGCCCAAAAGGGCGGGGGAGATGGCTGAAATGAGGCGACTCAGGGCCCACAAAAGCCAACAGGGCTAAGGCCCTTAGCTGTGGCCAATCTAAGCGGCGACATCGCCGATCGCCACCCACAACCAAAACCCATGGTGCGGGCAGCTGTGCATCTCGCACGGTATAGGGCAAATGACAAGTGGCCCATTCTGAGCGGAGTGTATAATTGGGCCAAGTGGGGCTGACCCTCACTATCGCCGAGCTGGAGCAGAGCCCGCGATGGCTAAATGGCCCATAAATCGCCGATGACCACGGCCCAAGACGCACCCAAAGCGTCTAATCGGGCGGAGCAAGGCAATAGGGGCGAGGCGGGGTCGGAAACGGTAACCCCCTACCGACACTAAGTCGAGGTAGGCTGGACGGAGTCCATCCGGTGGCCGGACGACGACCGGAAACACACCGGCGTCCAAAACATCCCACGGACAGTGAGATGCAAATAGTAACAAAAACCCGACCAAAAGATCGGTAGCTCACCACGGAGCGAAGAAAGCATGGCGGCGGCTCTAGCCAGCGCCTATGGGTTCCTAGCGGCCAACTAAACATAAGTCTAGTTGAGAGCGGCCGCAAACGATGTCAAAATCGTACACCCACAATGCAAAAACGGGATTGAAGGAGAGAAAAACCCGAAAAAAGGTTCGGTACCTCGTGGAGGAGCGAAGAGGCCGTGGCGGCGGTCATGGCCGGTACCTACGGACTCGTGGCGGTGAGGCAAAGCGGATCCTGACAAGAATCGAAGGAATCCGATGACGGAGGAGGGAGAACGGAGCGACCGGATATGCCCTCGGGTTTTCTCAAAAACTCACTGGACGTCATTTCTGTTTTTCTGGATGTCGGTTCTGTGAAAACCGATGGGGAGGAAGATGTATATAGTTAATCTTTTTAATTTTTACATCTACGTCCCCAATGCGCGTTAACCCACTGGTTACGCGTCGAACCTCCAAATTTTGCGTCGTAAGCGCGCAGCGAGGCCCGTGGCCCGCGACTAAGCCCCACACCCAACTCTACGGGTTTAAATACGGAGGAAATACACAGATACGCATACGCTGAAACATCACATTTTCCTGCCGAAAATGACCAGAAAAATGACAAAAAAATCCCAAAAAATCGTAGAAAAATCAGGGACCTTACAGTAGAGCTCTCCTAAGCCTCCCAATCTTAGCCCACCTCAAATGGGGAAAGAGGCTAAGGTTATTGGGTCTAGAATGAACACAAAAAGAGAATAAGTAAACTCACTTATATGGAATGAACCCAAAAATGAATTTGACCAAGCCTAAGCCTATTTAAAAAGTTAAGTGAGGGTTGGAAGCCCAAGAAGGGTGGCACATTGCCCGATATGGACGTAGGTCCTAGGGTGGGGCCGACTTCCTTAATTAAATACAAAAATGACACCAATTAGTGTGGCACTCGGTGGATTAAGCTAGACACTAATGATTTTTAATTAAAAATTAAATTAAACCCAAAAAAATTCATAATTAAAACCAAACCATCACAAAAAAATAAAAAACAAACCAAAAACAACATAACTTTACACTAATAAAAAAATATTAGAACTTTCATATCTTACATTTAATTCTTAATATGAGCAACAAGTACAATAGTTAATACATTTATCTTAAATAGCCCTTTATTGAGATATTACGAATTTATCAAAGTCAAAAATTAATTTGAACCCCTTCTTGCTCAACAATGATTAATATACCAAATTTTTCCAAATTTCTAGCACATGTAGCACATCGTGAAGAGTGAGTTCCTTATCTGAAGTCATCTTCTTGAAAACTACTTTTATAGTATCTTCAACCTTAGAGGTCAAAGAATTGCCCATAAACAATTGTTCTCTATTTTTTACAAGTTAATAAGTTGAGAACATTTTCTTGTTTGAGCATATATGTCGTGGCCTCAATGTCCACCCACCAATCTCATTCATTAATGAGTAAATTCACTTTAGAGATTACTGCTAAAAGACTGATCTCATAACATCATTAAAGAGATTTTCTACTTGAGTTGCATTGGCTTGTGCATTCGCTTCTTCTACTTGTGACAATCCTCAGCCTTGTGGCCTTGTTCATCACATACATAGCACTTGCCTTTGAATTTGGCCTTTGTAGAGTCATTATTTGACTGATCAAAATGCTTCCTCTTCTTCTTGTTGTTGTTGGTTTCCTCTTGTTATTGGCTTTATGCCCTTGTTCTACCACATTGATCTTTGCTTCCATGGAATTGTTTTTATTGTTCTACTTTTCAAAAGCCTAGTTGTTTTCCTCATTCCTAAATCCTCAACCTTACTATTAAGTCCTCCTTGTTCATCTCCTTGCGCTTATACTTCAAATAGTTCTTAAAATCCTTCTAAGATAGTGATAATTTTTCAATCATAGAAGCTAGTTGGAATGATTCACTCAAGATTGTACCTTCTGCATTAATATCATATAGAATTACTTAGAGTTCTTGGATTTGTTTTATGAGAGCCTTGGAATCTGTCATCTTGAAGTCTAAGAATATGCTTAAAATAAATTTCTTCATGTCGGCATCCTTCGTTTTGTACTTCTTGTCTAGGGATTCATATTTTGTCCAACCCGTTGAGAATGTAATTCATGCAAAAGAAATCTGCATGCTTCCATGTATCCATTACAGCAACAACCTACTTATCACCCTCTTTCTCTTCAGTGAGTACTAGAACATCTTCATGAAGAAATCATGTCAAATTTAGTGTGGCGAGATAAAACATCATCTTTTGTTGCCATTTTTTGAAATTTGCACTGCTAAATTTTTGCAACTTCTGTTCCATAGTTTATCATAACTAGAGTAGTCATCGGTGTGATAACAATGGTAATCTCAATTGTCATTTGTATTTAGAACAGAAGATTGTCTCATATACAGGTTTGTGAAATCCAAACTTAGTATTTGACAACCGTGTACAAGGGGCATGACAACCTTACACAAGGGTATGACAACAATATTCTACAATAATACAATATACAAAGCAATACAATATTGTACACAGTTACAATAATTTAATTAGCAAAAAATTAAATTTGGATTTTACAAATGTAAACAAAATAAGTAGTTTCCAACAATCACCATGTTAAAAACCCCATTGAGGAAAAAGAGCTCGTCAAGTATCGCCTTGAACTCTTTTCGTTGTGATGATCAACCTCTGAACCTCAAACGCATCGAAATTGATACCATCTTGGTTAACTATTTCTCCCTAAAAACTAAAGCATTAAGTACATTTTTAACATTAACACACATACTGGCACTAAAACCTACAAATGAAGAAGTTTTTTTGGCTAAAGTAAGTTGGAAGCACCAACCAACATAAAACAAGAAAGCATGGACATAATTTACACTACTAAATGTAAACATGAGGCGGAAGTCGAGGGTCACCTATGGCCATCAAGGGAGCTTTCCGGCGCATAGACAGCCCACATATCTCATCCATGTTCATTCCCCCAGGCGTTATGTTTCCAGGCAACTTCCAGTGAAATCCATGCAAGAGGTTGGAAAGCAACAACTGAACGAATTTCAGCCCCAAGTTGTAAGCTGGGCACATCCTCCTTCCTGCTCCAAAAGGCAAGAAGTTGAAGTCCTGGCCTTTCATGTCAACTGAGAGCCCCAAGAACCTCTCAGGTTGGAACTCCTCTGGAGAGTCCCAAATCATGGGGTCTCTCATAATGGACCATGTACTGACAAGTGCTCGAGTCCCTGACGGGATATCATAGCCATCGACTTTGCAGTTCTCTCTAGCTAAGTGTGGTGTGAGTATTGGCACAATAGGATGCAACCTGAACGTCTCCTTGATGATAGCATCAATATATGTCAACTTGTCCATGTCCTTTTCCTCAACCCATCTTTCCTTCCCCACCACTCTGTCTAACTCTTCCCACACTTTGTCCAACATTTGTGGATGTTTCAAAAGCTCTGATATTGCCTACTCCACTGTAACTGATGAGCTTTCTGTCCCACCGGCTATCAGTTCCTGTTTCAAGTATAGCAATAAACATCTGGATGCTGTCACTCAAATGAAGCAACAATTCTGCAACTGACATTCCATGAGGTTCAATATGGAAAATTTTCACTTCAGTTACTAAACAACAAATCCTATAGGATAGAATTTAAAGGAATCATGCTTTGGAAGTAGAATAAATATTAATAATAGACCAAAGAGCAGAGGGAGTGATCCAGCCAAACAAATGCTGAGATAAATGTTGATTTACTAGGATTGTATAATATGAATAACTTGTAGTGCAATTTGTAATGCGCTAAGGCAACATTCGTTTTAAGGCAATTTGTAATACGCCTGCAACATTCCCGAGGCACAAATAAAACAGTAACAGCCAAAAGCTAATTGCACATAATGCATGCCCAAACAATGTCATAAATACCTTTGTGAGGGCCATGACATTCTCCCTACAGAGCTTGATTTCAAGATTAGGCTCAGCTGCTTGCTGCAACAGCACATCAACCATATCCTTTGGGACAAAATCCTTGGTATGCATCCATCTGGCCTTATGTTCATTGATCACATGTTCGGCAAAGCGATCAAATTTCTTGCTCACTGCCTTCATCCTCTTAATGTATCCTTGAAGATCAAGGAAGTCAATCCAGGGTATGAAATCACCAATGTTGAAAAACCCATTGAGGGAAAAGTACTCATCAAGCATTCCCTTGAACTCTTTTGGTGTGATGACCGAGCTCTGAACCTCAGACTCATCCAAGTACTTCTTGCCCAAGACCATGCGGCATATAATGTTGAGACCCACAGTTGAAAGGCTATCCCTGAGGTTGATTGAATTGCCGGACATAGTGAAGAGGCCTGATACAAGGGCTTTAACTTCCTCTACACGGATGTACTCAAATGAGTCTAGCCGGCGAGTGCTGACCAGCTCTAAGGCATACATCTTGCGTGCTTGGCGCCAATAGGGGCCATAGGGAGACCAGGTTATGTTGGAAGAATTGTGGCCAGTGTACTTTCCAGCAGCTGTTTGTGGCCTAGAGGCAAAGTTGGTATCATGAGTCTTAAGTATTTGCTTTGCCATATCAATGGAGGAGGCGACTATCACGGGGCAGGGACCAAACCAGAGTTGCATGAGGGGACCAAATTTAAGAGAAAGATCATGGATTGACCGGTGTGGCAAGGGACCAAGGAGGTTTAGGTTTCCAACAATCGGCCATGGCTTGGGTCCAGGCGGTAAGTTCAGTTTTCGGGGCTGCAGGGTCTTGGACAACAGAACAACTGATACAAATAATGCTGCTACATACATAGCCCACATAAGAGATCCAATGGCCATGGCAGGGCTGGAAGTCTCTGATGCAGTGATCATCTGCTGTCATCAAACAGCAGCCAGGGCAGTTTCATTCAGACAAATTTAAAATACTTAAATGACAATTCAAGCTGAAAACTTTGTGACAATAAGTCTTTTCTTATGTTTTTGTTCCTTCTTTTATTTATATCTCCATCAAGAAAAAATACTAATTAGGTTAGTACTTGGGGTCAATCCAAATGCTCAAATACATGCTCAATTAGGCCAGTTCTACTGGGAGAAGCTTTTAAGAGATTGAGCGCTTCAAATAATGCTGCCAGCTGCTTCAAACATAGGCCATGGCAGAGCTGGTAGTCTCTGATGCAGTGATCATCTAATATCGTCAAACAGCACAGCAAAAACAGCCTGTTCTAAGATTAATTTAAAGAACACAAATAACAAAACTCAAGCAGAAAATTTTGTTATAGGAAGATTGTATCATGCTTCTTTTCTCTCTTTTATTTACATCTTCACCAAAAAGAATCTTACTAGGAAAGCCTTTGGGACAATTATGTAAGATAACCAAGTTTCTCAAATGTTGGAGCGGTTAAGAAAGGGTCATTATAATATTTAATTCAACTCAACACTCCCCTGACATGTACAATCACCCACCAAAGCTTAGCACTTGTACTGTTGTACATAAGAGGAGAGAGGAGGAGAATAAAACACAAATTGGAGGACAAATGCTTCCCGCCGGATTTAAACCCAAAGATACCAAGTAAGATAACCAAATTTCCTAAAAGTCCCAAAAGCTCAACTCAACAAATTCAACTGCTCAATCAGGCCAGTTCAACTGGGAGAGCTTCTTTAGAAATTGAGCTCTTCGAAGTATTTTGCTTACCTTGCATCCCCCTCCCCACAAATAAAGGCAGCATAATATCAAAATGGTTCTGAAAAGATCAATAAGGAATATCAGAAGGAAATAACTCCTAAAGAAATGAATAAATTTAGTGGTAATTTTTCCCTGTTTTAAGTGAAAACCAAATATTATTTCACCAATCGACATTTTGCAAAACAAAACAGCAGAAACTAAGAAGCCACAAGATTTAAAGAGGAAACAGAGGTGATACCTAAAGCAGCAAAATTTTGTCTTTTTAGATTAGCCGTATTGGTTTCAAGCTTGAGCTGCTAGTGTGCACTGCCGTAATGGATACCTAAATGTTATCCATAAAGCAACGGCTCATGGACTCCAAAGACTGGACTTACATGTCAAGATCATCCCCCCGGGCCACCGCCCCCCCGCCCTTTTCTTTGTGCGACTGTGGCGGCTCTAGCAAGAGAATCGCGGCTATATGACAGAAAAGATATATTCACAAGGCAGTATGACGACCGCGTCTTGTGATCATAGCCCCACAAAAGGTTCATCTTGTAGGAAAGTCGAAGTGGGACGCTTTCCGTGGAACATTTCATTTCCAGATTTGGCTGCCACAGCTCGTCAGAGGACAATGACTTCACTGGGCATTGTCCTCAGCCATGGAGTTTTCTCGTAGATGATGCTCTCCCATGTGGCAATGAAGAAGATGTGTGTGCCCTTATTGTTCTGGTATAGGATCCAAAGTCTAAGAACGAACCAAGATGAGGCTCGTAGAACTGAAGGAAAACGAAGATACATCATGCGATATTCCACATTCCACTTGCTCCTATTGAAGAAGGAACACTTACAATCTTAATAACAACACTGCAGCTGGGTTTGTCTTCACTTTCTATAGCAACTCTAATAGGGGTTAAACTTTGAAGTTAAATTTGAGTTGCACCGAGTGCAAGCTCGAACAATTGCTTCGGGAAATGACTAAGTGAGTCTGTAAATAAATAAATAATAATAATAATAACAATAATACTAATAATATTAATAACAACAACTACTTCTTTTATAGAGGAATTTATGTATTGACAAATCTCATAAAACAGTAACACTTTCACATGTCCAGAATCTATTTTGTATCTTACATTTATAATGGTGTTTGTTATGTGTTAAAATTTTGGTATTTTGTTGTTTAATTATATTAGTTGAAGACTAACTATTAGTAGCTTTAATATTTTGGCTTGTAACTTTGGTATTATAGTATGTAACTTTGGTAATTTTGTGGTATTAAATTAGCATAATATCAAACTACTAGCAAGTCTACTAACAAGCTGAGCTTGTTCTACTCGAATCAACTCGGATTGGGCTCGATTTGTGTTCAATTCAAACTCGAACCTAAGCAAGCCTGACTTGAACATGTATTAGATTGAATCGACTCAAAACCTTATCAAATTTACTCAAAGAATTAACTCAAACTCTACTTGGTTTGTTCTAAATGACTTCTTATATATTATATAAATTTCTTAGCTTTTACTTTTCATATACCTATAATATCTATGTTATTTTATGAAAATACATATATTATATATACATTAATGCATGGTATATAATAATCATATTATGCTGTTAAATTTCAAGAAAATATAAGCCCTACCACTAATAAAAGTGAGATGGTAGGTACGATAAAAATTAATTATTCATATCCTATTGATGCAACAGCTCAAGTTGAACAAAATTTCAGAACAAAAATGGAGATTCACTAAGAAGAAAACATATTATAGAAGAACAAGGTGAGATTCAACCTCTCGTTGGATCTGCAACTTCAGCTCAAACTGAGCTCGAGGAAACCCTCATTTTGGAACAACCAAATTCATGTACAAACAATCAACAACAAATCTAATTACAGTTGTAATTCTATTTATACTAAACGAACATTCTTCACTCAGATGACATGGATTTGTTTTTAATAGTGACGACATTTATATTTGATTCTGTTTCCATTCACTGTTTAGGCCACCAGAAGAAGAAGAAGATTAACGAACTTAACGGTAACATTATTTAGATCAAAATGTCTTAAGTGCCCTTTCCAAAATCAAGTATTCACCCAATTTACCAACATAATAGCTTTTGGTCCGTTAGTGATTACCAAAAGTACCCCTTTCATTTTTAAAACTTGTTCACCTGTTTTGACCAAATGCTTAAACCAACTCATTCCTTCACCCAGTTATGACATATCATTATGCTTATGCATAAGATTGTCCTTAATCATCTATACAATACTAAATATACATTCATGCCTAGTATATAATATGGTATATAATGCCCATAGTATGCTATTGCATTTCAAGAAAATATTAATCCTACTTCTAATAAAAGTGCATGAGAAGGTGGGTGTGATAGATTCTTTTTATTCTTATTCTAGCCTTAATCATCTATATAATATTATTTAATTTTAAAATACTAGCCTTAATCATCTTAATCTTAATAAATATAAATATGCAATTTTACTTGTATAATAATTTTTAATTCAACCAATCATATTGGTTTAGAATTGTAGATCTAGATTTTGGCTACTAATATATATCCAATTAATCAAGTTTAGATTTTTACTTATATATCCAATATATATATATATATATATACACACACACACATTTATATACATATATTTTTTTTTTCGTCCTATATTCATCGCTACATTTGGAAAAATAGTAGTTTTTATTTAATAGTGAAACTCACATCTAAGAGAAAGAAAAATAAGCTTGTGATACTCTTGTTTAAGTACCCAACTTCTTAAATTTAACAAAATGGAGATATTAATGTGGAACAAACTTTTTTCCAAATGGAGCTATTAATTTAGAATGGAGGGAGAATATATATATATATACAAAATGATCTTATGTCCACCCTAGATTTTGAAGTTATACTTACAACAATAATGCTATGGAATCATAATTGTTATAATTTTTCTATTAAGATGTTGATGCGATTCTCCAAATTAATATCATTTTTTATGAAAAAATTATAGTAATTAAATTTATGAATTTTATTGAACTGATTGGCTAATTACTCATAGTCATATTATAACGTCTACTTTCGCCTTAAGAAATTGGCATGGACAGTGTCTTGCTCTAAAGCTTTCTAGGTTGGACTAACTAACCAACTCACTTATTTTTTTTATAGAAGTACTACTTTAAATTTTAAATGCAAGAAAGAAATATAATTTGGGTTGTAAATCTGATTCAAGCCCAATTTGAACATAAGTTCGAACTTTGTACTACGTTTTCGAGCTCAAGCTCAAGTCAAGTTTTGAGTTCTCTACCTGAACCGAGCCCAAGTTGGGACTTTAGGTGTTCAATCAAGCTCGAGCTGAGTTTTTAGAAATCAAACTTGAGTCTAAAAACCCAAAACTCGATTAGACTCGGCTCATTAGCACCCTTACCTATTAGAATACACAATTGGCATAATACTAGACATTCATAATAGCAAAGTACACGAGTACCAACTACCAAAATTAGACCAAAATGCAAGAATACCATATGGCCATAATACCAAGCCTCTATAATACACAACCTCTAGAATATCAAACTTCATAATACCAAACCCCCACAATTGACAAACAACCAAACATAAAAAATCATGGATTTAATTTTATGATTTAAGTGTGTTGTTATTTGCAAAGTAATAATGAAGAGAAAGGCTTCATCTTGTGGTTCTCAACTTATCCAGACAAAAGCAACCTATCAATATCTAGAGTTAATGAAGAAGCATTAATATTGTCATCTTGAACAAAAGAGTATGTTCTAGCGGAGCTGCTTCAACAAGCTCCTTCAAGTAGAGATTGGGTGGACGATGTTCCTTACCCAAGCTTTAAAGCACATGTTCAGATACATATTCTATGAGGATGTCACTTGGAGAATTTTGTTTCGTGACCGGCTTGAGGGTGGCCAACACTATATCTTCTATTCCTACTGTACATGGTGTTTGGGGACTGGGGAGGGAGACGAGAAAATTACTAATGATGGCCTCCTCAAAAAGGTTACAGAGTCTAGGGAGGATGAGGATGTCGTTAAACTAGCCCATTGTAATGAATATGATTTTATTTATATATGCAACTTGCTTCTTATTTTTTTTATTTTTTTGTATGCTTGATATGTGTCAATTTTATATCTAATATGTGGTCAACAATCTCACCTAATTTTGTTTAAGTAATTTTGGTTTGTATCTTTTGTATTTCGGTATATAACTTACAAAATCATCGTGTCGTCAATTACACGATAATAGCATAATTGTGTTATCGATGACATGCTAAACCGAATATGATATTTGTATCATATTATCGATAACACGTCTATGTTACTTATTGTAGATATGATCACATGACGTCTATCTATGCTAATGTGGCTAGTCATGTCATCACACATACAAAATTTGATAAAATTAACGAAAATACATATTTAAACACAAAAGTAAGTGAGGAATCATATTTACACTCTTTGACATCTGACAAAATTGAATTTATACCTTTGAATATTTTAAAATTATATATAAACCCTTCATGCTATTAATTTTGCATCATTAGGACCCTAAACACTTGTATCGGTCGTGTTTCCACTCCTATGGTTCCAAGATAATTCATGCAACGTGAGGCTAACCTCATGTTCGCTCTATACGGCTCCTCCTTTGCCTCACCAGAAGAATCTACATATTTTTACCAAACTGGACTGACTGTCCTAACAAGAGGAGAAAAAGCATCAAGGTAGACAATGTCCTTTTTCCTACGTGAGGCATCAGCCTCACATGTGTGCAGGTCTAATCTGGCAATTACAATATACATGTGCACATATTTTGTATTTTGTGGTGGGAGTACATGTCTATTTTGGTAAAAAAATTACTTATTTTTCCCGTCAAATAATTAAAATCTCTTGCTCCCACTTCACTTCCCCTTCCCTATTAAAACAAATGTACCCCACTTCCCCTCCATAATTGACACAATTGAGATGCTTTATGTGGGAGTCAGTTTCAGATTCCTCTTGCTCCCACTTCACTTCCCCTTCCCTATTAAAACAAATGTACCCCACTTCCCCTCCATAATTGACACAATTGAGATGCTTTATGTGGGAGTCAGTTTCAGATTCCACTACAACAATTGTTCAAAGGAGGACTTCATGGCATTATCTAGTGTATGTGGGACCATTTTTTTCATATTTATCGAAATAGACTTCCTTACCCCCAAATGTGTGATAGAAAATAACGTAGTTATCTTTGTAATAGTCTCCAAAGACCTTCCTCTCCTTCAGCTTTGACTCAAACCCCTCCCCTCCAACTCCTCCTTCGAGCTAGAGGTGCTAGAAACATAGGGAGGAGACATATGGTTGTTTGAGTTAAAGTGGAAGGGAAAGAAGTTCTATGAAAACTATCACAAAAATATGTACATCATTTTCTGTTACATGTTTAGGGGTACACATTCTTAGAAATCTATTTTGGTGAATATGGGGAAACTGGTCATAAAACAAGTATATCGATCAACCTCAGGTTGGTCAATTCCTCAAAACTGTGTTTCTATGTGACTTTTGAATTCGCAATTGTTGGTTCATCATCACAATGTCCCACGTGTTTGGAGCAATCAGGTATAGTCTAATTCTCCCAATGTAGGCAGCAATGTCCCTAACCTCTTATCTTCTCAAATGTCTAACATAAACCATAATGATTTTCCTATTCAGCATGGGTTTAAACAGTCAACCAAAACGCAATTAAGGGTACGTTAGAAAAGTGTCTTTTAGAGCCCGAAAAGCCATTTTTGCATTATCTTCTTTTAATCAACAAAAAATTAGAAAAATGTCATTTTTGTTTGAATTGACCCGGTATGTCTCATCCCTCATTTCACTCATTTTCTTCCCATGTCACTTTTTTTTCCTTATTTTGCATACCAAAATTAAATGTCATCTAAAAGTACATTTCTCTTTAAGTTTATAAAAAAACCCAAATATTACCTCATTTTAATTTTCTTTGAAGAAAGAAAATTCATTAAAAGTTTCTTTCATTTCCCACCAAAGATATTCAAACAATCTTAGCACATATTAACAACATTTATTAACAAGACTAACACAACTATAGGTGTCAATTTCCACCGTTCATAAGAAGCATTCACAAATGCCTTAAAACAACCCTACACTGACTACTCTTAAGGGCTTAGTGGTCTTTTCTCCTACATCAAATGGAGTATTCCAAATGATTTATTGCACTATCTAGAGTAAAGCTACCACTACTTGCACTCAGCAACACTCACTCTAGGCATGTCGACTGCTTTGTGCTCATCAACACTCACTCGAGGTGAGCCCGGACAAACAGGCTTCCCATGCCCAAATGCAGGTCCAAGGCTTCCAGGCTGAGTCCTAACATTTTCATTGCTCGAAATGTAGTCCACAAAAAAATACTGCAAATGCACCCAATTGGAATAAGGGACCAAGTTTTCTTCTTTGAGTGAATCTTTGTCAAGGCACCAAATCACACTTTAATTAGAACAATAAGCTTTAAATATTGTAAGTACCATAGAAGCTTTTGTTTAATAAGGGCTAAGCCTATTTTATGAAAAGTCTATATAAATGGGATTGTTGGGTATTAAAAGCTTAAACTCACTTTTATATGAATGAGAATTCTATATCTGAATTAGTTGAAGAGAAAATAAATAGTCTCAAATTGCTTAGAGGATGAAAGTTAAGTTGGTATGTAAGGCCTGAGTTTTGCCTTTAAAGTTAAACCCTAGGCTAACTCACTTTTGTAGGGGATATACATGTTGGGCTAATACACCTATGTGAGCTAACTGACATACCACCACCGTTTGGCTGGTCAGGTTGGGTCAACAAGATAACTATTTTTTAGATTAATTCTTTTGGTTTTCTCTTAACCCATGGGTGGATGCATCCATTTAAACGGGACAGAGTTTCTTCAATGAGATCTCTTCTATGTTCTATAAAATATTAAAAATTCATTTTCTTCATTACCCTTAATTAGATTTTCTTGTTGTCTTTGTGAAAGTAAGTACATAGTCAATGGTGTTGTGCAAAGATGCTCTTATAGCATGTGGTAGATCGAATTATACTGGGAGACAGACATCCATGAGATCCTAAATACCGTTAGGGATGATCTAAATTTGTCTTATGGACAGAGTATTCAACACTTCATTCAATTTTTTATTTTTGTAAGTTTTCATAATCACAATTACATAAAGGTACAAAAATAACAATCTTAAGGTAGATATACTATTTTTTTATGCTTTACTGTTGTGATTTTCTTACTTCAAAACTAAGACAATCTTATGTTTGTTTGACTATAAATAGCTATAGAGGGTAATAATGTGACTCCGGTCATAATTCCCACTACCATTACTACTCCGGTTCAAGTTTACCATGGGGGAAAATAAAAAAAAACTCAGTGGTGCAAATTTTAAGAGATGGCAACAAAAATTGTTGTTTTATCTTACCACTTTGAATTTAGCTTGCTTCATTTATGAGGATATTTCTATTCTCATTGAGGAGACAAAAGATGACATATAGGTTGTTGTTGCAGTCGATGTATAGAAACATGCATAATTTTTGTGAAAAAATTATATTCACAATGGGTTAGATAACATGTTGTACAATGTGTATGATCCTATGAAGAGTGTAAAAACATTGTGGGAATTCTTAAACAAGAAGTATAAAATAGAAGATGTTGGCACGAAGAAATTTATTGTTGGCAAATTCTTAGACTTCAAGATGACAAATTTTAAGACTGTGATAAATCAAGTCCAAGAACTCAAAATAATCATGCGTGCTATACATGCACAAGGTATGACTTTGAGTGAATCCTTTTAGGTGTTGCTATGATTGAAAAATTACTACCATCATGAAAGGATTTCAAGAATTATTTAAAGCATAGTAAGAACTCCAAGTAATTATGTATAATATACATGCAAAAGGTATACTTTTGAGTGAATCCTTTCATGTGGCTGCTTTGATTATAAAATTATCACCATCATGAAAGAATTTTAAGAATTACTTAAGGCATAAGCGCAAAGAGATAAATATGGAGGATTTCATTGTAAGGTAGAGGATTGTAGAGGATAACCAAGCTTCTAAAAAGAACATTGGGGGAGAGGTCAAAGTGAATTTTATGTAATAAGAACAAAAAAACAATTACAATAATAAGAAGTGAAAAATCATAGAGGTCAATTAAATAACGAATCCACCAAAGTCAAGTTCAAGGGCAAGTGTTATGTATGCGACAAGCAAGGCTAAGGACTGTCGCAAACAGAAGAAATAAGAAAATTCCAAAAAGAAAAATGCATAATCTAAAGTAACATAAGTGGGGAATATCCCAATGACATGAATGACATCAGCCTTTCCGTTGTGATTTCTAAAGTGAATACAGTCACTAATGCTAAAGAATGGTGGGTGGATACCAGGGCCGTTCATCATATGTGTTCAAATAAAAAATTGTTCTCCACCTATCAACCAATAAAAAATAGTGAATAATTTTTTATGGGTTATTATTCTATTGCTAAGGTTGAAGGTACCAAAAAGGTGGTGCTTAAGATGACTTCGGACAAAGAACTCACATTCAACAATGTATTGTAACAATGTGTTGTATGTGCCAAAAATTCAAAAAAATTTATTGTCAAGATCATTGCTAAGCAAGAAGGGTTCAAATTGGAGTTTGAATCAAACAAGTTTGTATTGATTAAAAGTAGGATGTGTGGGGAAATGGTATCCTAGTGAGAGGGCTTTTCAAGCTCAATGTATTAACTATTGTACATGTTGCAAATATTAAGAATGTTAGTATTTATTCTTCTTATATGATTTAAGTCATGTAATGTGTGACATGAAATATTAGGATATGTTGAGAGCTTAATAACTGTCTAATCAGCCAGCAGCTCACCAAGTTGCCCTAGTCCGATTATTGTAGAAAGATAAAGACTAGCTAGGCGATATGACCTCGTTGTGTAGAATTTTTTAATATAGCAAAAAAAATTAAAACCTAAAATCTATGCACATTCATGATCAATATAACAAGCATTCAATCAACCCAAATATGCAAAACATATAATAACACACAAGGATTTAACTTGAAAAATCCAACTTGGGCGAAAAACCAAGATAGCTTTGCAAGGCCAAATCAATGCAATAGTAAGCTCAATACACTAGTAAGTAAGAACTTATAAGACACTAAGAACAACCAACTAACATCTTTACATTCTACACAAATAAAAATGTCTTTTATTAGTTTAGTTCTTTGAATCTTAAAGTTCTCCATGTTCATTGTTGGCCTTCTAGTTTCGCCCTTCTTTAAATTATTGAAGCTTCCCTCTGTGTGTTCTATCTTCGTCTCCTTCTTGCAACCCAATCAAAGATCCATTCAATTATTGATTCACTGTTAAGATTGTTCAACTCCTTTGAAAAATTTATTGTGACTCATCTTTTATTTTCTATGTGAGAATCTTCTCTTTTAATTGTGTATCTTTATAAATTTACCATTAAGATGTAAATGAAGGTTTTTGGTGAACTCTATATGAAAACAATGATAAATAAACTCTCCTTATTTTTTTATTATTTTTTAGGTTTTCTTTTCTTCAAATTTGTGGCTTTCTAGCCTTTATATAGGTCATTAAGTTATTTGAAGACTTTGATTCCAACTAGGAATGAAATCTTTTCCGAAAAAGCTTAAACTAGGTAACTATAACAAATAATAATTAATCATTCCAAACAGTGATCAATCGTTTACTATTTTATTTGGGCATGACTCTGCTAGCGATCAATCCATCTCAAGGGCGATATATCGATAAACTCTTAGTCTATTTTTACAAAGTATTGTTTCAAGTGGCAATCGATCGATTTATCATGTGTATGTTGATGTGATTAATCAATGACACAATAATTGTACAATTTTGTCCTTTTTACCCTAATTCAGTCTGAAACTCTCTAAAATCACTTCCTAAGTCATCTAAGTGATTTATGTAAGTAAGTGTGTGCAACATTAACCCTTTTTACCTTCAACACTCTTAGTTTTCAACCTTGATCCATAAGAACATATCTCCTCGTATTTTTTAAGTTTATCAATTTTAAATCTGACTCGACCACAACTAAATCTAGTCAAATTCTTAAAGACTAATTATATACGCAAAATTTCAACATAGTTTTAATCAATAAAATTAGACAATTACAATACATATGCCTCATATGTTCTTTTATATGTTAATTATGAGGTTATGTGTAGAATGATAATCGTCCAGTGAGAATACCTATGGATATGGCATTGCATTTAAGCAAAAATACTGGTGAAAATATATCACAGTTATAATATTCCTAAATTATTGGCAGCCTCAATTATATAATAAATTGTAAGATACTGGACATTCAGTAAGTAAATATAATAGCAACCTAGGAAGGTTGTAGTCAAAATTCTTAGATATCTAAGATATATATTGAACTATGAATTACATTATACAAGGTATTTAACAATACTTGAGGGTTACTGTGATGAGAACTAGATATCTGATACAAAATACTTTAAATCCATGAGTAGATATGACTTTACTCTTGGAGGTGTAGCTTAGTCTTGAAAATCCTCTAAACAAATATGTATAGGAAGATCTATGATAAAATTTGAATTTATTGCATTTAATAGAGTAAGGGAAGAGGTTGAGTGACTTCATCATTTTTTAGAGGATATTCTAATATAAGGGAAACATATTTCACTTATTTGTATCTATTGTGAGAGGCAATCGACTAGAGGAAGGGCACAAAGTAATTTGTATAATGGTAAGTTCCAACATATATATCGAAAATATAATACCATAAAATAATTACTCTCTAGTAGAATTATTTAAATTGAGTATGTAAGGTCAAAAGATAATATTGTGAATTTACTTACTAAGGTTTGATAAAAAAAATAAGTGAGCAGTTCATCGAGGGGAATGAGCTTGGAGCATGTATCTTAAGAGCCACTATAATGGTAACCTAACCTAGTTAATTAAGATACCAAGATTTAGGTTCAAAAGGATAACCAAATTGTAGGGGATTTAAAAAGAATTACTATTGAGATAATATCCCGTCCTGATTCCTATGATGAGATAGTGATGTCTGCATTGTAAATTAAGATAAAATTTTCTTTTAATGATTCTTATAACTTGAATTAATTCAAATATGGTATGACAAGACACTTTTAATAAAAATGGCCAATATAAGTGTGAAGGGGCTACTTTTACGAGGATTTTAATGTTAAATCTTTTAAAGTACTCATAAAAACCAGGTTTATTTAAGACCGAAATGAACACAATCATGAGAACTGCACTATGTATGAAAAGTAACTGTGTAAATTATATTGTCTTGGTTTACACAAATGGTTGAATAGTTTTAGACATCATATTTATTGAATAGCCAGTAAACCCAATAATTTTTTACAAATAGATGTTTAAAGCCAAAAATTACCTTTTGCCCATGCAAAAGTTTTTCAATATTTTGATCTAAACATTTTTATTTGCATTGTTTAGTATAATTATTCAACCAATTCTTATTCTTACGAGGATGGTTGGAAATTGGGTTTAACAAGGGAAAACCCATTTTATGATAAGTCTGTATAAATGGGATTACTGGGTATTAAGAACCCAAGCCTATGTGAATGAGAATTTGACATGTGAATTGCTTGAAGAGATAATGAATAGTCTCATATCACTTGAAAGATAAAAGTTGAGTTGGTATATAAGGTATAGGTTTTGCCCTTCATGCTAAGTGTGAAAGATATACATGTTAGACTGGGCTAACCCATGCACACGCGAACACTTCCGCTGCCATCTAGTTGGCTCGGCTTGGTTCAATTCGCACACGCGATCAATTAGGTTAGGTTAGGTTAACAAAATAATTATTTTTAAAACTAATTCTTTTAGTTTACTCTTAACTCAAACTAGGTCCAATTTTCACTTGTGTCCCTTAACAGGCCGACGCCTCCATCTAAATGAGACAAGGTTTCTTCAAGAGGATTTCCTTTGTATTCTTTAAAATACTAAAAACTTATTTTTTGCATTATCCTTAATTAAATTTTCTTATCCTTTTTGTGATATTAATTACACAATAAGTGGTTTGTTACATGTACAGTGTGGAGGTGTTCCTACAACGTGTGGTAGATCGAATTATCTTAGGAGATAGACGAAATCCTAGGCAGCATTAAGAAGGGTGTAAACCTATCTTAAAACCGGAGTGTTCAACGCTTGATTTGATCTTTCATTTTTGTAAGTATCAATTCAATAGCTTCTTGCATAGAGCAGAGACAACAACGTAATCTTCAGCTTCAGCTTTGAGAAATGTTTTATGAAAAAACCAATTAATTACAAATTGACTCATTGGGGAGCAGGTTAGGGAAGTTTCAGGACCAAGTTTCTCGATAAAGAAACATTACCCTCTCCCAAGCATCAGCAGAAATTCCTTTACAACGCAAGCAAGCAGCCTTGACAGCAGAAGCAAGCAGCTAGTATACCAAGAAGGGCTCCAGCAATGACCTGAGACGGAGTGTGGCCTAGCAATTCCTTTAACTTTCTCTTACTTATGGGGTGTCCTTGAAACAAATCCTCTATGATTACATTAAGGACCTGCACATAATAACATGAAATAACATCAAGCACAAAAAATATTCAGAAAGCAACTCTTGCAGAACCAAGTCAGTGACATGTACAATAAATGTCAGCCGCCTAAAAATAATAACTTTCATCAACGAAATTTGATATCTTAAAACATGATCCAAGAAAAGTGAACGTCCATTAGCTTTTGTCCATGGTCATCACAGCAACGTCTTCGTACTACCTTCCAGTTACTTGAAATCGGCAATTCAAATTTTATTGTTCCTACTTAACTCTTCTACAACAAGTGACCAACCAGAAATCACATGGGCTATCTTCAGGAGGTTCTTATGTTGAATGCTCCTGGCACATTCCTATAGCAAGGAGGAGACAATTTCAACAAAAAGCAAATAATCCTATTAGCTGAGAGAAAAGTAGTAGTAGAAAAGCTTGTTTCATGTCCATCTGACCAAAACCTACTGTTAATTACTGTCACACTATTAACAAACAGCAAACCGCTAAATGCATTCAAGTTTCTGCTTAGGGAGGATATGAGATGCCCATTTTCCTGAAGTGCAGTTTCCAGTTTGTTGCCTAGAAGTATATGGTGAACTCAGTTCTCATGTCACTCTTCAGGTACCATATAAACCAGTCAATGTTGAATAGCAGTCCATGGGATAGATCGAATGGACCCATGCAAGGGTCCCTACCTTCACCATTCACTGTTTTCATGATTTTTATTGACCATTCCCATTCACTTTAAAATTGCCTGCACCTCTATAAAGTGAAGATTATTCTTAGTTATTCCAAAAAGAAAAATAGAAATCAACCCTTGATGAGACCAATTTGTAAAAAATTATATTTCACTGTATGGTTTATATTGCTGAATTTTGCTTCTCATTTTACTTGCCTCTTTGATGGAATTCACCTACATATTTCTTAGCCTAATTGAATGCAAACTGTTATGTAAACATTTTTTTTCAAACGTAGTAGGTCTGCTAAGTCCTACCTAGATGAAAGATAACAATGAGAGAACTGACAGTGGTTGAAAAAGTTATAATCACACTTAACATACAAAATAGAAGAGAAGCAGACAACTCTGTTAAACTCATTATTTTATAACTAAGGCAATCTGATAATTGACACGGGTGCAGAGTTGTATTGAAGCTGCCTGTCTCGTAGAATTCACCGAAACATTTCTCTGGAGATATATGTGGGGAGATTTGTATGGTTTTGGGATTCTGCACCCATCCAATTATAAGATTGCTTCTATAAAGAATTGATAGTAGTTGAAATAGTTGGAAACCACACATAACACTGAAGATAGGACTTAGGAGAGAAGGAGATAACTCTGCTAGAAATCTCATTATATAACTGAAGCAATTTGATAATATACAAAAGATGGGGGATCGGCATTGTTTTCGGACTCTGCATCCCAATCAATCATAGGATTGATTCAGTTATATAATGCGTTCTAACAGAGTGGTCTTCTTTTCTTTCAATGTTATGTGTATTTTTTAACTGCTTCAACCACTATATTCTCTAATTGTTACCATAAAGTGCAGGTGTAGCTTCAATTGAGCTAAAAGAAGAAATATCTGGGTGAATTCAGTTAAAGAGACACCTTTAATCTGCTGCTTTCAAGTGATTCTTATTTGTCAAAGCAAACAGATTGACTTCAAACAGAGTTCTGTTTTCTGCCTTCAAGTGATTTCTACTTGTCAAATCAAATAGATTGAATTCCAACAAAGTTTTGTATTCTGCCTTCAAGTGATTCCTAGTTGTCAAAGCAAACGATTGAATCCGAAGATTGGATTCCAAGCATCTCTCTACATTTGAAATTTACTTTGCTTAGTTACAAGCTTGTTCACTCATGCGTTTCGCCATCTCTGTAGCCTTTGATTGATTCGATGGCAATACCAACCATATTACAATTTACATGTGTCCAAGTTTCTGCGGAGCATACTTCTTGAAACCACGCGTATTACATGTCGGAGGACATTTTCCAGGTAAGTGCAAGACACAGCTTGATTTATAGTACTTAAAAACAGCAAATAGGAATCCACAAGTTCAAGCGCCAGCAAGCTCAATAAAGCAAGTTTCAAAAGAAATAAGATAATTTCCAAGCAATCAAATCATGAACCGAATAACATGAATCGGGAAACAGATAGGAGAAGAGAAAATGAGAATAGACAAACTTGCCTCTGCTTGCATCCCCGCATGCCGCCTCACCCCAGTGGCATCATACATAACGATCAGGCTAAACCCCAGACAAACGGGAAAAAGCGAGTCGGCCACCCCATGGCACAAGGCCACCGACGTCGTCAGGGCTGTGCACAGCGCCGAATGCGACGAAGGCATCCCCCCGGACCTCACCAGAACCCTGAAGTCCCATTTCCTCTCAACAAAGAAATTCAATAAGAACTTGATAAACTGCGCAAGGACCCAGGCCAGCAACCCGGACACAAACGTCGGGTTCGCGGACAGCGTCGCCAGAAACGGGCTTATCCGCACTTTAGCCATGGTGGTCGTCGTGCTCAACAGCGCCATCCCGATGCCGCCCCCACACTGCAAAAACTCCACCTCCCCCTCCCCCTCACCACCCTCCTGCAACCTCCGACGGTCTCCGAAAAACCCAACTGCCCATTTCCGGATTGACCTCCTGGGCGGCCGGAAAGCGGCCCTGCATGCTACAGACACCGGAAAAGCTCTGGCTTTTCTGTGCTGCTGACTGATACTAGAAGCTAAAACTGATTTAGGAGGTGAAGAAACCGGTTTTGCGATTGGGGGGGACGAGAAGACGCAGTCCAGCGGCCATGGAGACCAGGCTCTGAGCTGGAGTTGCAGCATTTCACAGGCCACAGCATTGGGGAGCTGCGGAGGGAGAAGAAGATATGGCGGAGGAGTGTTGGAGAGGACGAGAGTGGAAGGGTGGTGGCGAAAATGGGCGAGTTTTGGGGTGAAATTACGGGGACCACCTCACCGGGGCATCGGAATCTCTCTTGCGGACGGGCCAGGCATCTTCCGCGGGGAGAGGGAATGATTCGCTCCTTTTTGAGTCGGTTTTTGGCTCCAACACGCCGCTTCAGGGTGGGAGGGGAGGATGTCCTGCGGGTGCGCGTAAAGACAGCTCCGTCCACTCCAGGGATTCGACCGCGGGACTTCCCCGAGGCCGAATCGGCAAAAAAGTTAACAAACGCACGCGTAAAAATTAAGTTTTGATTGGTCTAAATAAGTGCAACTTTAAGCACGATCTGGTTTTACGATGTTTTACAAATAAGAAAAAGTTTGAACCTACGTTTGGGCTCTATGGGCCGTCGGATTTACATCTGGCGGCTCATAATACTCATAGGTTTAAATACATATGAGTAACCATGAGTGTTATATGCCATCGGATATAAATTTAATGGCCTATAGGGCTCAGGCTCACATAGGTTTATATGAACCCGGGCTCATATAAACGGGACTCTTACAAATATATTGATGAGTTAGTTATTAAATAGTAAAATATGTAGCTAATATAATATAAGGAAAAAGTTTATATGAGTCAGGGCTCATATATGCCTATATGAGCCCGGGCTCTATGGGCCATCGGATTTACATCCGATAGCCTATAATACTGATGGGTTTTATGAATATTATAAACTTATGAGTAATATGGGCCGCCAGATATAAATCCGACGGCCTATAGAGCCCAGGCTCACATAGAGATATATAAGCTCATGCTTATATAAACAGGACTCTATAATATAATGTATATTAAATAAAAAAAGTTTATATAAGCATGGGCTTATATACGCCTATGTGAGCCCGGGCTCTACGGGCCGTCGGATTTATATCCGGTGGCCCATAATATTTATGGGTTTAAACTCATAAATATTACCCATAAAAATTATGAGCCGTCGGATGTAAATCTGAAGGCCCATGGAGTCATGACTCACGTAAGTATATATGAGCCCGGGCTTATATATACAAGACTCATATTATATATATATATATATATATATATATATATATATATATATATATATATATTAATTAGAGCTTCATTTGGCTCCCCCTAAGAGGGGTAGAATAGGTAGGCCCAATGGAGTTTTTTCGTTAAATCTTATGAGAGAAAAATTTTAAATAAAATGTGATAAAATATTTTATATAAAAATAATATTATAATAAAATCGTTTTACTTTAGTGCAATAGGGAGAGCCAAATAATGCCATAACATTTTCCATAGTTGGATATGGCGGACAATTTGTTTTCATGATCGTATCCGTTAGATAGTCGAACATGGTCACAGTTAAAATACAGTCAAACACGGTCATAATTAGTATCTCAAATAATCCAACTAACCAATTACCAGCCCATGATAATCATGACTCCACCCCCGGGATTAATATAAGACCAACTATTAAAAGAATGCTCCCACTCGGCGTAGGGAATGTATAGGAGTCTTTCATATTTGAGATAGATAATGTATACATTATTAACACCAATATTCGTTAATATATATGTCGTTGATCTCAAATATCAAGGGTTTTTATGTATTTCTTATATTAGGTTAATTGTCAGTGGGGGTATTAAAAACATTTCCTATAATAAGACGATCAACTTGGGAAGCATTGCTCCCTACTGACAACGAGCCTAACATAAGCTGTGCATGGGAGCCATTTATCTATGAGATGCACTAGCATATGCACCATCAATCTTAAATGTAAAGAGCTCATTTTGTGCAACTTATGCTAGGCTCATTATTAATTGAGAGCACAAAAAATACTTCATTAATATCAAGTTTGAGTCAAGGTTAATCCTACTTAGAGGTGGCAAAGGGTTTGGGCTTAACTCTCATCTCCAAAGGCAACCCCTTGTGCTAGCCTTTTTTTTTTTTTAAAAAAAAAGCCTATAAGGCCGAAGGCCCAATGGGTAGGGGCAATTAATTGGCCTACGAGCATGAGGGCTGGGCCTCGACTAGGCCCAAACAACAATATGGCCGGGCCAATTTAGGCATCGAGCCACGACATGGTTAGGCCGATTTAAGCCCTGGGCCTTAAATCTTGGGCTCGGCCACGACCTTACTATTTTATGGGGCCATGCCACACCTAAGCGTGGTTAGGTCGGGCTTAGCTTTGCCACCCTGCTTGAGTTGAGCCTCATGGTTATGGAAGTTGAACTCAACTAATCTCATGTCCATTTGAAAAAAAAAGTGTAATTTTTAAGTAAGGTGGGCATCTTTAAAAGACAAAGTTTTAATTAATTATAATTAACTAAAATTTAATTAATTTAATTATTTAAAATTCTAGTATTCCTCCTACTTAGGTAAGAAATATTTTACTTAAAATTATGAGAGAAAAAAATATATTTTATGTAAAATAAATAATTTTATAAATAAAATATTTAATATAAGATAAAAAAAGTTTTCTTTTTTGCTTTAGTAAAAAATGGCTAAAAAAATTTAATAGAAAATACTCCTATAATCTACTCCCTCTGTCTTATATTATTAACTTTAATAAAAAAATTAATATTCTATATTAATTGCTCCATTCACTTAATTTAAAACATTAAACCGGTCTCAAATGCTTCACACACTTTCCTAAATACAAAACAAAGACTAGCCTTCTTGCTCACCGGTCTCGCCGAGATCGTGGGTTGGAGCCTGTGCATCAGTCAGGCATGGGGGAGATTTTCCTTAGGATGGGTGCCACTCACGAGACATCGCCGAAGAAGTGCTGCGAGACGCGACGCAAGAGGATACAAATGTGATAGATTGCCGCGTTGGCTGAGGGGACATGATCACCCGCGTTGCATCCCTGCAAGCCTGCAAGGGCGGGAGCAGCTCGAACACTGGAGACAAGAAGAGGGACCGGTCCGAAGTTATGGGCGAGCCGATGCGGGCTAGAGGTGGTGCATTCTTGGCCGGCTCCTCTTTGTCGTCGACGTGTTCCAGCGATGCGGCGGAGAAGTCGAGCTCAAGTTAGGCATTGTTGCCTACGTCACCGCCCGTGTATAGTGTGTTCTCACTATCTGGCTGGGCTCGCGACATAGAAGACCCGGTGGCGGCGATGATCGACTTGTTCCGGCTGACAATTGCATCACCAAAATGTCGCCATCTTCGCCTTGCTTGCTTGCTTTACTGCGGATAGATTCTTGGCTGTTAGTAGAGTGAGTTTGGGGTGACAGTCTAAAGGACGATGATCAAGGACTACTCTTTTTAACTCTCTTCTCTCTACTCTATGTTCCAACTTTTTCATAACCATTTTTCATTTCTTCCTCAATTCCCTTTTCGCCTTCCACGTGGGGGTAATGGTGGCCATTTCACCTTCATGCTTCGCCTCCTCGTTTGGCCGTGTTACTGACATCCACTTTGCGACGTCTCGAGCCGCATCTCTTCTCTGTCCAAACTTCACTCCCGAACCGGCTTCCTGTCCTTGGATTCCTTTGGTTTCCCCTTCTCCTCCTCCTCTCCTTTGGTGGTTTAGTGCCTGGCCTTTGCAGCAAGCGATTCTCTTCATCCTTCCATCCCTTCCCACCCATGACACCACTTCTTCGTTTGATTTTTTTTGGTGGTGATCGCCAAATTGTCCTCTTTGTTGCTGGTGCTTGCAACGGTAACTGGCGCATCCTAGACGTATAAGTATGTACAATGTTGGCATCCGCTCAGATCCAATCGGGTGGGGAGCCAGATTGCTGATATGGTGAGCCAGATGAGCAGCTTTTTGTGTTCTCACTTTTCTTATTGAGTTGGATAAATAGTTTAAATGGCTTGTAGCTATTATTTTAATAAAATAAAAAAAATTAAAATAGAGATATTAATATAGAATAAAGGGAGTATCTAATTAAAAATACGCCGTTTTCGGGAAAGCGTTTCTCGTACTCGTGAGCTAAGTTTAAGGAGTAAGGGGAACATTTATTTTCGAGACGGACGGCGGATACGCTAAAGCGTAAGGACTAATGCGCCGTCCATGAAAATTGACAAGGTCGAACAAGAAAAACGCTTCCCATTTCTGGCTAGGTGGATCGAGTTGCAGTGGCACACAGGTCGGGCAGGGCCCCCAGATTTTGCCTCTCCTGGGGAGTTGGGTCCATTCTGCTGCGAGCCTCCAACATCTCATCCGGGCTTGTGTGTGCTTCATATCTGTACTCCGCAGGTGCAATAAATAATTAAATACGCGCCGATGAGCTGAGGAACTCTCACCGATCGGCTCAAAGGTTTTACGACCTTCTTCTGTTGGGAGGCCGATCACTGTAAAATTTGCGCCAATTTCGAGGTACGTATCTTGATTGATTATCATCCAATTTGCGTGTCGCAACTTCTGGCGTGATTGAGCTATTTGGCGTCCAAAATTTATGAATTTTCTGAAACTGGACGACTGATCACGTAGACAGGTTCAAAGGATAAGTTAGGGGCGATCAGTCGGAAAGAATATGGCGATTGATGCAGGTTTTACTATGCCAAGGAGGCAAGGACGCTGCCGCTATTCTATTTGGCATTTCCAAGTCAGTTCTTAATTCATAACTATTCAAGCTTCCCTCTCTTTTTATCTTTTCTTGTATGAATAAAATATCTTGAAGCTGTTCTGGTATTATACTTTTACTTTCGGTTATATTGCTATTAATTTGGATAGTATCTTACTCTTGAAGTATAAAGAAGTTTTGAATATTGACAAATGATGAAAAGATGCTGAGCATTGCATTTTGCAGGCCATTTTTGGGAGAACAACTATTATTCTACTTGCTATACAACTTAAATAAAGGTTTCTAGCAAAACAATCTTGTACCCGTTTTCAGTTTTTACCTTGTGAAGCTACAGGTGTTTTGGTGTTGGCATGTTTGGAGTGGCTATGAATTTGAACAGCTCATTTGTTCATGCTTCATGTCTATATGTGTAGAGTTTACGTGCATTATTGCATTTTTAAGACCGTAGCAACCAAAAAAACTGTCAGCAGAATGAAATTTTTTTCTTCTTCTTCATTTTTAAAATACTTCTTGTGTTTTACTTGCAGATTTAGTGAAAGGCATGAGCCTCAAAAGGGGTTTTTTGTGAGGCAATATGGAATTGGGAAGTCATGATTGCATATCAGATGAAGCAACTCTTGGTGATGGAGAGAATATTGTAATTTCTGCTTTTCATATGGCTTTTGTTTGTGTTGTTGTTTGTTATCTATGGCCAGAAAAAATTACACAATATGATACTCTTGTGAAACTACTTGGTCCAGAACTGTGATATCCACACAGTAAATTTTGTGTGTACGCATATACACATTACTCTGGTGAAGATTATAGGAACCCAAGCTATTGTTGTAATTGTTGATTTGTGTTTGCTTTGCGGGATCGTGCAGGATCACAATTCACGAGAGAACGAGAGGTGTGGAATCTGTACAGATCTTGTAATCGACAGAGGTGTCCTGGACTGCTGTGATCATTGGTAATGTTGCAATTTACAAATAATATGTGTGGAGTTTTACACAGACATATATACTCATATACATAGGTCTGCAAATGCATGCATGCCTGTGTATAGGTGTATCTATAATGCTTAAAGGTTGCTGTTTGGGATTCTGTTCTGACCCTCTATGCCAACGATGCCCCTATATCGACAGTGCCAAGTGGGCTCGGTATAGTGGTAGTAGTAGTAGTAGTCTTAATAATGATTATTATAATTATTTGGATGATGTTGATAATTTCTCTTTATGACACTTAAAAACCACTAAAAGTGGGTTCTGTCAACACTTAAATTTGTATCTATTTTTATTCTTTTATGCTTAATATGAGCATTTTGTGAATCATGGAGAGATTGATTTAGAATTATAATTTCAATATCAATTTAATAGAGAAGATAAATATAAAATAAAAAAAAATAAAACACAATTAGCAGCTTGAGAGCCACACCAATTAGTCCATAATTTCTCCTTATAGGCCAAAATATAGACTTTTCCATATAACTCTAAATTTAATTTTATTGAATGAATTTGGCAAAGAAAATTACAAATCTTCCAAATATTAAACTGAGCCCATGCAAAGTACATTTCCACCAACCTAATTTAACAGTTAGGCATACATCCAGTAGGAAAGCAAGGTAGCCTTTACCAGATTCGTGTGCTTCATCCTTAAGGGTTAAGTTCCTGGTCACCTAGTCGTGAAAACCAGCCCAAGGCTGAGTTTAAATTGTCTTGGCTTTTGTCTCAGGGGGTCAATCTTGAACTCAGCCTGCTTAAGCTTCAGTTGATCCAGGAGCTCACTTGTCGAGGCGAGTCAAGCAAATCGTTCATTAATATTTACGTATTTTGTCTTAAATTAATATATAAAATATGTATAAAATAAAAAATATATTATCATGACCTAGCATGGTCAACCAGTTAGGCAAAGCATCCTTCAAGTGTGGCCAGAAGACATCTGCTATGCTACATGAACTTATTATAACGAGTCATGTTAAATATATTAATAAAAGATAATCTTCTACAGGATGGAAGTGATGCAAGCTCTGCTACTTCATCCATTTCAATTAAACGATGTTCCCATAAAGATTGTAGATGAGTAAATACCCAATGCTCAACATATGCTTGCTTAAAAATTAGCCTTATGATCTCAAATTATGCTATGTACCATCTCATCTTGGGTGATTCTTGGTCCATATGGGTTCTGCATATTGTAAAAAATATTTTGAAAGGATGAATAGGCCAGATTAATCACTTAAACAACTTGTTGAAATGGCACCTATGCGTTCATTTCGTAAATTTGTTCTACCAAATTGGTTCTTGTGAGCCTTGTATTCAAGGTATGAAGTAAATTTCTTTCATTCATTGTTTTAGTCTCAGATCTCAGCCTCATTTCGGTTGGCTAAAGAGATGAAATCTCTGAGACCAAAGAGATGAAATCTTGGAGAGATCATGTAGAATGATCTCGGTGATTGTAAAGAATTTTTTTACTTATGTTTTGACAATTTAAGCATACATGAATATCTAGAAGAGCTAATACTAATCTCAAACAATAACATCGGGATATTACACTTGCATTAACAAAATTTACGCTAGTTAGGTAGAAAATATGATGATGCTAAGGAGTTTATTAACCAAAGCAGGTCAACAGTTAGGATCCTTGACATGGTTGAAGTAAACATCAAATAGTGCATGAAAAAATTGCTCAGGAATGCCCATTCCCCTATGTATAATGAACCACATCCCCAGCTGGAAATTGTACATAAGAGTCATGGACGATATGTAACAGCTATTAATACATGCTTTACAAAACTTGCCTTCTAGCATCTCTACCTACAATGGACACTTGTAGGTGAAGCCTGCCTGTCTTATGGGAGTTCCGCCAACATCCGTACGTGGAGGGTGGGGAGACAAAGAAAAAATGGTAGCTTCAGTTTTTAGGGAAAAAAACAGGAGAATGATTATTTTTTTTTTTTGAAAGATGAGGGAACTGAGATCTTGGCAAGACCTCACGAATTCCATCTTTGTACCAAACCGTGTGCTTGAGCCTGATTTGTTTCCTGTTGGAATGGCTATGTTACCTCACACTCAGGCACAGAACTGAGCCTTTGGACTGTTCATGTTTTTTAAAAACAAACACTGCATGCTGTAGTATAGAATTTTGATTAAGAAATTTGACTGCTAGCAATTAACATAGTGAGTATCATATCAGTATACTTATTCAATAAAAGTTATATGTTATGAGTAATATATTTAATTAAGACAAATAAAGTCATAAGGATCTTATGTACATGGGCATCTATTTGCAATGCTTTGTGAACACATGGTATGCGGGCACACACAAGCACATGCACTACAAAGACATATATGGGGCGGGAAGATTGTGTTTGAATACAGATGCACTGGCTGTATATATCTCAGATTATAAGATGCTACTTACTTTAATGTGTGTCTCGTAAATTGATAGAGGATAAAATAGATGTCCAGTGTTCTGTCGTGTAAGCTCTTAAAATCGCATATCATGTTAATAGTCGAGTTTTACATTATTTTGAAGTGAATACATTAAAATGCCGAAAACTAAGATGAGGGAGAAAATATGTGCCTAAGTCCTTGGGGTCAATGATGCATGCCATTCACATGCTAAAAATTCATCATTTGTGAAACATGAATGCAGCTATGTGACCGAACTTGAACACATATATACATGATTTTTTTTTTTCAAAATGTGTGATGCCCAAAGATGATTGGCCATTATCTGGTTTGTTTCTGAATGACATAACCCATGGTTAGAAATATATCTCAAATGTATGTCTATCTGTTTCTCTCAACTGATAGAAGATATCTATATCTGTATCTTCCCCAATATCTGAGATATATCGGTGAAATCTGAGATATATCTCGGATATTGGAGATATATCTGAGATATTTGGCAATATCATAGGTCCATCCCCTCTTTCCAGTGCACTTCCAAGCACCCAGATCTTTTTGCATTGATAAAGGATGAACTAACAAGCCATATTCAAGAAGTTTTTTGGTGCATGTTGTTTACCAATCATAGGTCGAGAAGAAATATTTAATCTTGATTATTTTAGATATTTGGGTTCAATAGTTGATGCAAATAGAGAACTAGATGGAGATGTTTATATAGGACTGGGTAGTTGAAGTGAAGAGCAGCTTCGAGGGTACTTTGTGATAAATTCATTCCTAATAAGGTAAATAAAAGAGAACATTGTTGAGACCAACAATATTGTTTGGTAAGAATGTATGGCAATAAAGATGAGCCATATAAATAACAATGAACATAGTAGAAATGAGTGACATTGTATGGTACACAATAAATGATTACTGATAAGATACTTTGTATTGGAAACAACCACAATAGTGGAAACTAAGCGGTAGCCCTAATGAGGGATAAATTGGGAAAAAATTCATTAGATGGCTCAGCCATGTTTAAAGGAGACTACCAACAGTGCATGTAAGGAGATGTGATTGATGACTTGTGGGGACACCTAGTAGAAAAAGAAGACGACCATAGATAACTTGGAAAGAACTAAAAAAAGACTTAGGATGTATGATTTGGATTTGGAAATGGCCTACGATAGGGAAGTTCAGCAAAGCAGAATTCAAGTCTCCAACCCCATACAAATTGGGATAAGGTGTAGATGATGTAATGATGATGATAATAAATTACATTCACATTAAGTCTTAACTAAATTAAGACTCGTGTTATTGCTCCAGGACTGAACTGTTTTCTCTTCTGCTATATGTACCTGCAATTCTGTAGAGTATAACCTACATCACTTGGGTTTCCATTCAACCCCCAACATATTTACAGTTCTATTTGCCATGATATAGTTGGAGGAAAATGGGTGTTCGGTACTTATATAAGTGTTGATATGTCATCAGGTTTTGTTTTCCATGCATCGACAACTGGGCTGGTATCACTAATCTTTGTCCATTATGCAAGAATGAATTTCAATTGATCACATGTGTTCCAGTAAGTACAAATACTATTATTAGAAGCTAAGAATACTGTGTGATTCTTATTTTTAAAGTAATTTAGATTGTCTGTATACATGGCCGTTGGACAGTTGGATACATCTATAGATGTGTTAGATTCTTGTCGAACATCCATCCGGTGATATTTGTCTGATAATTTGGGTGTCTATTTGTTTGCATGTGTCTGTTTGGGCCGGCCTAGGGTTGATATACATTGTTGGGTCATTCCTTAACCACTCGAGCTTTTGAAGTAACTTGGTTTCTAAGATAGACCAATTATCCAACAATCACCATCACACTTGAAGGGAGTTGGTGAATATGTGACGCAATGATGACCCCTTTGAGTTTAGATGTGGTTTGAAATAGAGCTGCATGGTGGAAGAAGTCCATCTCCAAGCCCAAATAGTTTTTATTTAGAGGTGGTGGTCATTGCTATCCTATTGTTGTACGAGAAGATTGTTTCTTTTTGTCACCCTTCTTCCAAGCCCTTCTTTGTTTCCTGGACAGTTTAATTTAATATTTCAAAATGTCTTCAAATCTGAGAAAAAAATTAATTTTTGCAGATAAAATTAAATTTGGATAATTTGTTTGTTATAAATTTATGAGTTGCTAAATTGTCTTTTTGTTGATTTTGTTCCTCGCTTATGCTATGCAAATTATTTCATGCTGTTTAAATTTATGTGGATAAATTAGGTATATGATACTATTGGAAACAACAAAATTGTGGAAGATCCACTTTTGAGGTAACTTTCTGGCTATTGGATGAATAGGTTGTTTGAAACTTTAGATTCATACAACTTGCTTTCTATCTTCTACGGGGAAGCAATTTCAGGATGTTACTGCTTGCCTTTTGTGTTAAATTTCTTTTACTTGCTCTATATATTTGTATTCTTCAGGGATGATGATTGGAGTACAGAAGGAGAGAATAACACATTATCTTTTCCATCATACTATATAGATGAAAATGTAAATTTTCCTTAGTGTATTATTATGTTTTATGGCTGCAGCTTTCCCCATTTCTTGTCACATTCTTAGATCAGACTAATCTTGTAGGCAGTTATCTGTTTAGATGGTGATGGCTGCAAGGTACGATCTGGGGTAGCAGTCATGGAAGACAACGTGCCTCTGGATACATCAATTGCTTGTGATTCTTGTGACTTATGGTAAATGAAGTAATGTGATAAACAATATTCCACTTATACTTGGAAATTGTTTTGTTACCTGCCTCTTCTTTCTCATTGCTTATTGTATTTAAAAATCAAAGAGGCGGTTGTCTACATGAATAATGGCTTTGTATTATAAAATGTATGCAAAAGGTTATAGGCGGTTGTCTACTTGTTAATATGTAATTATATGGTTTGGATTTGGGTTTCTGAGAAGAGATTTGAATTGTGCTTTTGTTAAATAAGAAATTGGGTTGAAACAGTGGAATCCTAAAAAGAAGCATGTTGCCAATGCAACTTTTTAGAAGAGATGATCATTGGTTGTCATTTACTTTAAATCTAGCTGTATACCTGTTTATTATAAGGATTTAAATTCTGTTGACAAGTTGACTACCTGTTGCCATAGATTGTGAAGCCTATACCATTCACTGAACAAATTGCAGCAGTGAACTAAATGACTGGTGATGAGCAAATTAGAAAATTTTATTCTCACATGAACATCTTATTGCAAGCCTAAATTCAATGGTTTATGACACGGATGCTCTAGGTCTTTTATTTGGAAGCTTTTGCTATCCGTATTATGACTACCATGTTCTTTCACTTAGAGTCTCTTTTTATTCCAGTATATGAAATGAGGTGGATAAGGCTAGACACATGCATGCAGATATACTTAACCAAGGTCCTGTTGCCACAAACATGCAACCAAGGAAATGATCCCCTGGGAGTGTTCTCATAGGGCTAATTGCTGAACCCCTTAATGTGGGCCCCACACAGATCCAGTGGAGGTGGGACTGCTTGGGATTGAATGACGGACCTCCAAAATTTCGGCCATGTGGGCATGGGCCCCTCCATCTTGACATGTAAAGCCAAATTTCAACCACTGATTATAATCTAAAATGGCGGAAATTTATAATGTCAAGATGGAGGGTGCCAACAAAAATTTATATGTTCAGCCATCTGGATGGGACCAAACTTGGTGGACCCTTCTTTCAATCCCAAGTGGTCCCACTTCTGTTAGACCTGTGTGCGACCCACAAAGTTCCACTACGGCAGTGCTCGCAAAGGATCATTTTCTTGTGATAAGTGATTCAGAAGTGGCACTTTTTTGAACAGTTGATATTTTTGTTGGCTTATAGTGTTTAGTTGCCTTTTGAGTTATGACGTCTTAATTTTCTCCTGTTTCTTGAATATGATAGTTATAGTGTAATTATCTGCTTGACAATTTATTATAGTTGTGGTAACTTTTATATTTGCTGCATAGGGTTGTTTTGTGATAACAGGCATCTTTGCTTGGATGCAGGTATCATGCCTTCTGTGTTGGTTTCGATCCGGAAGCAACATCTGAGAATTCATGGCTTTGCCCTAGGTATTAAGAAGACTTTTATCGTGTTTTACTATGATCTGTGAGATAAAATTGGACTTGGGAGCATGCTCTTCTTGAACTGTTTATGGGGCCAAATTGTCTTGCCTATAACCTTTTGCATACTGGTCTTTGTCCCCAGGTGTATAACTGATGAAGAACCTTGCAAATCTGATTTGGTATTGACACTAAATCCAGGAAAGTTGTGCATAGAGAAGGAAAATGATGAAGAAGTTTTAGTCGAGGCTACCTTTTCTGGGAAGGTGTCAATTACGGTTGCTGATGCTGGGGAGACAGCTGTAGTTGTTTCAATGGTTGAAGGAGAACAAAAGGCTGTAACCTGTGACAATATTTTAGAGGGAGCTAAACCAGGTGTTACCACTGATGAAAGAGAGAAAACATTGCTGTCCAAGCTTGATACTGACTTTTCTGCTTTGGACTTACAAAAGGCTGCTCTTCAGCAGAATATGAATTCACGAGAAAATGCACCTGTATCCAATTTGCAACAAGATGTGTCATATCTTTTGCCAAGTGAACCTGTTAAGAAAGCCAATAGTTTATCCCATGGTCCTGATGGGTCCAGCTGTTTATCGGTACCTGTACTTGACCAAGTCAATTTGACTAGTAAATTATCTGAGAGTATGTCTAATATTGATTGTCATCTTGGGCTTTCTTTGGAGTCTTCTTCCCATGGTAAGAAGTCCCAAAATTTTTTGTGCCTTGTCTGATGATTAGTATGTGTTCAGAATTGTTTTGTGACGTACCATTGCATTTTATTATGATATATAGAATACATAATTGGCAGTGCTGCTGCTAAGGAGCAAGTGGTTGGAGATGGGCATCACGAGATCAATGTAAAAGAGTCTTCTTCATCAGGTAATAAGTAGTAGGTGCGAGCTGTTTGATCATAAAACTAGTAAATGGGTGTTGTTTAATCATATAACTAGCTTCAAAACAAATTCCAAGTAAATCCATCATTCAACTCCTCAGATTTTTGTTCCATATACAATGCTTCATTTACTCGAGATTTTACTAAACTGCCTATGTAGGGGATAAGTTCACTGGCAAGAGACAAATTATTTGTCAGAAGAAACTTGAAGCCGGGACAGTGAAGAGAAAATACACAGAAAATTCCAGGTTTGCAGATAATGTTCTTCTTTTGCATATATATACAAATGATTTCTCTCATTTTTTTGTTATCTTGTGTCATTTTACCATTTAGTGAAGGCTATATTCATAAAGCTATTGATGACGATAGCAAAATGGAAGCTGAAGTTCTGACAAAGAAATCTAGATCAGAGTGGAACAGTAATATACTTTCCACACACCATCCAGTAGTTTCTAATCCACAAGCTAAGTTGACTTCTGAAAGGAAAACAACCAATCCAGATATAATGAGTATTGTTCAAGAAGCAGACCGGCAATCTATAGGGTCCATGGGCTTGAACTTGACTGGGAAAGTTAGTGAAGAAAGAGAGAATTTAAGTGGATTAAGAGTAAAAAAGATAATGAGAAGAGCTGTGGAAGAGAAAGACACATTGTCAGTGTTGCAGAAACTACGGCAAGAAATTAGAGAAGCAGTTCGAAGTAAAACTCCAAAACATAGTAACATGAATGATATTGTCGATGAGAAACTTCTAACAGCATTCAGAGCTGCCATGGTAGGACCAAAAAATGGAGTAATGAAAAGTAACCCATCTCTTTTGAAGGCAAAGAAGCTGATGCTTCAAAAGGGGAAGACACGTGAAAATTTGACCAAGAAAATATATGGAACAGCGAGTGGTAGGCGAAAGAGAGCATGGGATAGGGATTGGGAGGTTGAATTCTGGAAGCATCGATGTATGACCACTGCACCTGAAAAAGTTGAGACTTTAAAGTCAGTTCTTGACCTTCTCAAAAGGAGTTCTGAGGGTGATGCTAACGATTCGATTCTTTCGAGATTATATTTGGCAGATAATTCTGTTTTCCCAAGAAAAGAGGATATCAAACCTGCATCTGCTCTTTTAAGGCCTCGTGAACAAAGTGAAGACAAAGAAAACACATCTGAGAAGATATTTCACCCAGTTCATGAGAATCGTAAGATGAGTTCTCCATCAAACAATGTTAGAGGGAATGATAAGAGCTTGTCAACTTCCAAGGAAGATAGAAAAGTGGATTCGAATAAAGTTAAAGGAGGTGGGGCCTCTATTTCTCCAGTGAAGGGTTCTAAAAGCTCTGGATGGCCTAAGGAAAATCCGGACAAAACTGCTGCTAGTCTGAATGATAAGCGGAAGTGGGCGCTGGAGGTACTGGCTAGAAAAAATGCTTCATCGAACAAGGGTGCAACTGAGGAAAATCAGGAAGAGAACTCTAAGCTAAAAGGAAGTTGTCCTCTATTAGTATGCCTCTCTCTCTCTCTCTCTCTCTCTCTCTTTCTCTCTCTCTCTCTCTTTGTGCACACACACAAATTAAAATTTCTAACTTCATCCAGTTTTGAATTAATTGGCTGGAGCAGGCACAATTGCCTTCAGATATGCGACCAGAAATGATAGCTGTTCGCAATTGTAAGGTTCCTATGTCAGTTAGGCAGGTACATACACAGTTGTATAACTATTCATTTTACTTATGGTGAAGTAATTAAGATATTTTGTAATCACATAATGTAAAGTGTGACACACTTAATGAATATTTATAGTTTGTTCTGACATTAACATGAATGGAAATGTATTTACCTAAGGGCAATTATGAGAGCTTGTCTTGTGAGCATTGCAGCTGTCGGTCCATGGGGTTGTCTCTGTAAAATAACATTTAAAAATGTTTGACTTTGTAAAATTTTGGTCTTTTTGTCCTCCATTTTAATAGGAAAACCGTATGTTTTGGACAGAGGTTGCACACTCATCTGAATGAAGCCAAAATATGTCAGCTGCCTAATCTGAGGAACCCTCATGGTACCCACATTAGGAGGGTGGTTGGAAACAATTATCAATGGCTTCCTCTCAGCTCAAATGTTCATATAAGTGCTACCTGGTCGTTATTTGCTCGGTCTTTTTTTTTTCTTTTTCCCTTTTTCCCCTTCCAGAAATGGTAAGTGAGCCAGAGTTGTCTTCTTTTCATGGCAATGAGGCCCATCTATGTGCTGTAATTGCTGGTTGCATGATCCTCTATGAGGCTAGCAGATTTGGAGGGTTAATTTTGGAGTGGTTCAAAATTTAGGAGTATCAATTAAGAAGGGATTACAATAAAATATTCTGTTTTGGTTACAGAGCAAAAAAAAATATAATTAATTAATAATTCCAGATAGGAAGGAAAGGAAAAGTAATTTTCTGTCATACGTAGCTGGGTTTTAACCATCTTTTGGTTTGAATATCCCAATCTTAGTGTTGTTAAAAAAAATTGAAGGTGGTTAGACAGTTTAAACAGGGGTATCACATGGATCATAAGTCATAAAGTGAGTCAATTGTGAACCAAAAACCTACATATTGCTTTCCTACATCTCCTTCCTCTGTTTTCACTACTATTCATGTTTTTGTTTTAGTGTCTGGAGTATCTGGATTTTTGTCACAAACCAGGTACTTCAAGTCTGTTGCAGAGTCTGCTCTGTGCAGTTCTACTTTCAGTCCTGTTTAAAATAACTGTGCATATAGCTTCTGTCATTTCAAATGTTGTCACTGTTTGTTGTACCTTTTAACTCCAGAAGTGTTCCTACAAAGTGCAGTTCCTTCAGGTGCCATAGCAGTATTTATGTGAGATTTGTCTATAGGATTTATCAAGGAAACTGTGCCAATTCTTTGTGTAATTTATGAACGTGATAATAAATGTTGTAACAATATAAGCAGTGAATAGTTCAGGTGCTCCGGTCCACTTATGATTACTGAAACCTCCTTTTGCAGGCTCAACTATATCGCTTATCAGAGCTTTACTTGAGGAAAGCAAATTTACCTGTTACCCGAAGAACAGCAGAGACAGAGTTGGCAGTAGCGGATGCAGTTAATGTTGAAAAAGAAATATGTGAAAAATCAAACAGCAAGTTGGTGTATCTGAATCTTTGTTCACAGGTGATATCTCAACATAAAAGTGAGAGACAACCTAAAAACGAAGTTAAGGAAGCCAAACAAGAGCCTGATAACTGTGTAGCATCATCTGAGAATGTTGAAGAAGCATTGAAGCTAGCTGGCCTGGGTTTTGATTCTCCTCCTAGCAGCCCCCTTGTGACACATGATGTTGAAGAAAATGATGCCCACCTCATTAGTTCAAATGGTGAAGACCCTGAAAATGTGTTAGATCTTGATTCCCATACAGAGTTCGACATATATGGAGATTTTGAATATGATCTGGATGAACACGACTATATTGGTCCGTCTGAGGCCACAAATACTTTGAGACCATCCCAGTTACAACATGAAGATGGTGATTCAAAGATTAAGGTGGTATTATCTAGTGTAACATACGAGAAAACATCTGATACTCATAGAGTAGAGCATGTGTCTGGCGAAAAGGACAGATTAGGCATTGTTGACATGAAAACGAATTTTCTTGATAACGAAAAAGAGCACGGGGGTTCTTCTTTTGATTATAGTTCAGCTGTTGAATGTCAAGCCGCTAGCGGTGAAAAAGATGAAGAGCTTTCTTTCGCTGATTATGAAGAATTATATTGTGCGGACAGAGAACCTCTTGCAAATAGGTTTGATTCCAATGTTTCTGTAGCAGAGAGTATAATTTCTGCTGTGGAGGACAATCATGCTTTTGAAAATAGGAAACATACAGAAACTCAATTTGTTGAAGGGGATCCCATAGCTAATGATTCCTGTGGAGGGGATTTGATGGGTGGAAGTGTGAAGGGAGAAGAGACAAATAGCAGTCTTGACAAGCAATCTGATCTCTCTTACTCTATAACAAGGAAGGTAAGAAAAAATTGAGTACTTCACTATATACTTTTCCAGTTTGAGAAGGTTTTAGTAAGTGCGATTACGAGTTTTAGCTTGACCCAATTGGCCCAGTTCACCCTTGCGGCCTTGCTGTAAGTGAAGTTGAACCGGGCTCAAGCTTTTCTCAGATCTGATCAGCTTAGGTCAGCTGCTGTCTTGTCGGTTATAATATGTCTGGATATTCTGCGTCCGCTTGTTAATTGTTACGAATAGTTGTATCTAAATCTAGCAATTGATGAAATCCACTCATTTGTTCCTAATCATATTTATTAATTGCGTCAATTGTACTCTTACTGGTTTTCTTGGTATACTAGAAGATCCTGCACAGATGTTTCCTAAAATTAGAAACTTGGAACTCAACCTCCTCTTAACTTTTTTTATTAGATGCAGTGCGAGTTCCACCTATTTTCTGTGATCATCACAGGTGATATTGGCTCTTTGTTGTTCATAAAACAGTGATTCTTGCCTCTTCAAGTGACACTTGGAAAATTGAGTTTGGTTAAAATGAAAAATTGGATATGGGTCAGAAGCTGTTTCCAGAATAATGAAGTTTGATGTGAATGTCAGACTATATTCACTGATTGATGTTATATCGTAGATAATATGAGAAAGCTTTCAGAGTATTTTATCCACTGTTTCTTGTTCTAACATTTTGTATCAACTACTTTCAGGTAGAAACCTATGTCAAAGAGCACATACGCCCACTTTGTAAAAGTGGTGTTATCTCAAGTGAACAGTATCGGTGGGCAGTGGCAAAAACAACTGATAAAGTCATGAAGTTTCATAGCAAAGCAAAAAATGCTAATTTCCTTATAAAGGAAGGTGATAAGGTGAAAAGGCTAGCTGAGCAATATGTTGAAGCTGCTCAGGAGAAAAGGTAATGGCTATCTGCCTTTTATTTGGTGAGCAGCACCTTACTACCATTTGATGTTAAGAAATATGAGGTGCACGGTTGACTTGTCTAAGGGCTGAAGCCGCTTTTTATATGGGAATTCCATTTTACTACTGGTTAGTAAAGAAAAATATATTGGGTGTGATTACAGCATCAAAATTTGTGACCTCTTGAAGGGAAAGTTAAAATTTTGCGTGGAACTTTACTGTAATACTGGCTGATAAAAACTGGAAATGTGATGCATCAGAACCACTTCACCAACTTTTATGTTTAAGGAGAACGTACAATTTTCCTACGAAAATAATATACTGTGATTATATAATATTTATTCTGAAATCTTATGAGAGGGGCACAACCTTGTAAAAAAAAAGAAAGAAAAAAATCCGATTTTACAAGTTGAGCTTTTTATCTCAGATTTCTTTCTAGTCCACAAACATTTTTCCTTTTTATGCACATTACTTAACGCACAATGTATTAGACCGCGAGACCTCTTTTGGAAGAAGGGTATTATTTGCTGAGCAATACCTTACTATCGTTCAATGTTAAGAAATATGTGGTGCATGCTTGACTTGTCTATGGCAGAAGCCACTTTTGTACGGGAATTCCATTTTACTGCTATATTGGGTATTTGATTACACCATCAAAATTTTGTTACATCTTGAATGGAAAAATAAAGTTTTGCAATGGCAATTCCTCTGTAATATTGCTTGATTAAAAGAAAATGGAAATGCGATGCATCAGAACCACTTCAACTTTTGTGTACAGAGAATGTATAATTTCCCTAAGAAAATAATATATGGTGAATTTATAATTATTTATTTTGAAGTATTATGGCAAGAGATAACCTTGCAAAAAGAGGAATTGATCAAAATGACCTTGTAATACATTGTATTACATAAAATATTTCTAATTTTTAATTTTCAAGTAATACATAAAATGGTCTTACATACATAAACTTTTAAATGTCGTAAGTTTTTTTTTTTTTTAACTTCACGAAGTTACTAATTCTTAATTTTACCCCCTCTGCGATTAGTTCCATTGCCTCTTGCCACCAGTTATGTAGTTTTTACTACTAATTTCATCATCTTTGCCTGCGCCTCTGTTTCATCTTATTTTGTCTTCTCCTTTTCTACCACCGTTGCCTCGCCTTCTCCTCTCTTCTGCCACTTTTTCTTCTCTCTCCTCCCTCTTTTCATTTTTTTTTCTCTCCTCCTTATTTTTGTTTATTCTTCCCTCACAGAATTTATCTAAGACTGATTATGAATTAGTTAATAGAGTGATTAAAATTTTAATTTTTTTCATTTATAAGCTTAAATTTTTAAAAATAATTTTATAAACATGTTAAACAACTCAAATGCATAAATATGTTTTATTTTGTACTTGATTATGAGTTTTTTTAATACTAACCTAAACCTTGTATTGATAGGTGACAAATAGATTTGTTACAATAAATGATATATAAGGTAGCATTATGAATGACAATCTCCCCTTAAGTATTTATAATGAACTATTTTAACAAATTACTTAGGTATAATTAAAATAAAATAAATTTTAAATATGCAATTTATCGACTGTTGAACGTCGACTATTGATTGCCAACTATCATGCCGAATGTCTTAAAAGTCAACTGTCATAATGATTGGGCTGAAGATTACCTTCTTTTTTTATGTTGGTAGTGAGAATCTTTTTTTCCAGTGCCAATAATCTTTTTACTTATGCATGAAAGTTGATAACTAAACAGTTAACAAATGAGAGCGATAATTGACAATTGTATGTCTAAAATTTACTTTATTTTTATTTTATCTATATAATTTGTTAAGATAATTTATTATAAAGATTTAGGGAGACATTGACATGCATAATGTTACCTTATATCTCCTTTATTGTAGCAAATTTAATTATCTCAATACAAGGTTTGGGTTGGCATTAGAAGAAAGCTCAGAATCAAGTACAAATAAAACTCACTCTTACTTTTAAGTAGTTTAATATATTTATGAGTTTATTTTTAAATATTTAAGTTTGTAAATAAAAAAATTAATTTTTAATCACTCCACTAACTAGATTATAATTAGTCTTGTTAAATTTTGGCATGGGGAAGAGGAGGAGATCGAGGAGGAAAAGTGGAGAATGAAAAATAAAGGGAGTGGCAGAAGAGGGGAGGAAAAGGAGGTGACAGTGGTAGAGAAAGAGAAGGAGAAGATGAAATCTAATTAAATGAAGGTAGGGTGAAAACAATAATATTGGTGGTGAAGGCGGCGGAGGCGGTGGTGGAATTGAAGCCGAAGGTGGTAAAAATGAGAAACAATGACTTGTAAAATGAAGTAAATGAGAAAAATGGTATTTTAGATAATTCATACTATATGTGAGTTTACATGTATATAAGGCTATTTTATGTATTACTTAAAAGTTAAAGATATTTTATATAATAAGATGTATTAAAAGGCCATTTTGATCAATTCCTCTTTAAAAAATAAAAAAAATAAAAAATAATTTCACAAGTTGAGCCTTTTTATCCTGTAAAGGCCTTTTCGATTGAGTAGTTGTAAAAACTTAGACTACGTCAAGATCCACAAATATTTCCCTTTATACACTACATTTAACCATGAGATCTCTTTCACAAACGGAAGGGATCCAATCAACACAACTAAAGTTGGATTGCCTATAGAAATTAGAGAAAGATGGACCGGAAGGTGGGTAGCATGGATTGGGCCCAAGTAAGCCCAAATGACACTCTTGTCATTGTCACGGAGAATGCCAAGTGATCTCTTTTTAACTCTTCGCTAGTTATGTCTTCTAATCCACAAGATAAAGAAGGGCTCTACAGTCAAGGGATGGTACTTTAAAGACTTTTTCAGTGGCACAAAAAGAAAGGTTTACTGACTTTCCTATAACAAAATAAATATTAAAAAGTTGAGAAATTTATTTAAATAATAATTTTAAAAAATATTTACTAAATAAATTTACTTTGAAAATATTTTCTATAGTAATATTACTTTTTACTGCGCCAGTTAAGAGCGGGCCTTGCGTATTTTTTTTAAAAAATTTTAACGAATTTCATCCTTTAGAATCAAAATTAACTTAATAAAATTAGTTTTATCGTTCTAAAAACGAAATGAAATCGTGCTTTAAATGACGAAGCTAACATAAAGTTGATTTCGTGGAAGACGAAATCTCCAAGTTCTGCATCGGGAAATCAAAATGAAAACTTCTTTTGCAAGGCAGCAGCCTGATTCGTCTGCCGGGAAATAAAAATAAAAACTTCTTTTGCAAGGCAGCAGGCTGATTCGTCTGCTAGTAGAACAAGTTTCGGGGTGAGCATGTTGCCAGATAAGTCCACAAAAGCTGGAGAACCTCTTTGGAAGAACGTCGCTGAAGGAGTTCGATCCGGCGACGATGACCGATACGAAGAGTTGTCGAGGTTCTCAGGGATGGTGGACTCGAACCAGTTATCGTTCCGGAGGTCTCGAGGGCAGGAGGCCTAGGACGACTTCTAAGAATTGGCCGACGAAGTGGTTGTTGATGAGGTCGCTACTGTCCGAATCATGGATCGTTGCTCATGTCTTCTTCATTGGCTGAGGTATTGTACATAGTCAGCCGCCTCTCTATTGGCCTTCCAGTTGGACAGAGCCTGGACAGAGCTCTCTCTAGATACATGGTCGCGTTCTCTTCAACGGTGGCGGAGGCGGAAGGGTCTGCTCTTGGTCTTGCGGATCAGATTCTCGGCCACATCGGCCGGTGTTATCTTCACCCCCTCCATCTCGATCAGCTCCTTCACCTTCTCAAAATAGAGGGTGTTATTCCAACTGCAAGTAGTTCTTGGCCAGAACCTTGAAGCCCGAAGCCTTCGAAGCAGTAGGACATCTCGATGTGCACGTCCACCCGCAGGAAGCAGCACTCGTACTTGGACCGGAACGCCCACTCGTCCCCGTCCACCAGGGCCTCGATGTAGGAGTTGGATCCGCCGGCGACGATGGGGAGGCTCCCGCAGCTGACGATGGATGCGTCGCAACAAAAGTCGGAGGCGGTGTAGTCTTCATTGGCGTCCACCATGTCGAAGAGGTGGTGTTGGACCCCCCACCCCCCGGCGCTCTTCATCAATCATCTTGTTGGTCACCACGTCCAGGTCCTTGTAGACTTGCATCTTGTCGGAGTTGATGATCTCGCCCGCAAACTTATCGGCCAGGTGAATGGCCAGCTTGGACTTCCCCGTGCCGGTGGCTCCCATGACAAACACGACTTTCCATCTCCGGTGATCGTAGGCGACTTTCTCTTCTCCTTCCTTCTCCCCTGTCGGCTCACCTCGTGTTGGCCGGCCTATGCAACGCCCCCCGTGGGCCCAATTGTAAGGTTTCTGCCGTTCTTGCCAACCTGGCCTGACCCAGCGCCCCGACCAGCATGCCGGCTGTCATGCCCTTGAGTGCCCCCAGCGACACCAGGTACTTGGCCCATTTCATTCCGACGCTCACGAAGGCGATGGAGTAGGCGGCGTTGACGTCCATGCATCATGCTCAGCGACAGCGCCATGATGCAGTAGACGACGGTAATGACGCTCATGGAGCCGACGACCAGCATGCTGGTGAAGTTAGCCACCAGCACTGCCCGTCCGGTCCAATCTCGCAGACGCAGGCTGGGTATGTCCGGTGGGGTGCGTCGTTGAAGACGTAGACCAAGTCACCCAGCCCTACGCACTTGAGACTGGCGAACTTCTCGTCCTCGTCGCCTTTGAAGAGGCAGTGGAGCAGCTCGTGGGGGCGTTGCATAGGCCGGCCAACACGAGGTGAGCCGACAGGGGAGAAGGAAGGAGAAGAGAAAGTCGCCTATGATCACCGGAGATGGAAAGTCGTGTTTGTCATGGGAGCCACCGGCACAGGGAAGTCCAAGCTGGCCATTCACCTGGCCGATAAGTTTGCGGGCGAGATCATCAACTCCGACAAGATGCAAGTCTACAAGGACCTGGACGTGGTGACCAACAAGATGATTGATGAAGAGCGCCGGGGGGTGGGGGGTCCAACACCACCTCTTCGACATGGTGGACGCCAATGAAGACTACACCGCCTCCGACTTTTGTTGCGACGCATCCATCGTCAGCTGCGGGAGCCTCCCCATCGTCGCCGGCGGATCCAACTCCTACATCGAGGCCCTGGTGGACGGGGACGAGTGGGCGTTCCGGTCCAAGTACGAGTGCTGCTTCCTGCGGGTGGACGTGCACATCGAGATGTCCTACTGCTTCGAAGGCTTCGGGCTTCAAGGTTCTGGCCAAGAACTACTTGCAGTTGGAATAACACCCTCTATTTTGAGAAGGTGAAGGAGCTGATCGAGATGGAGGGGGTGAAGATAACACCGGCCGATGTGGCCGAGAATCTGATCCGCAAGACCAAGAGAACGCGACCATGTATCTAGAGAGAGCTCTGTCCAGGCTCTGTCCAACTGGAAGGCCAATAGAGAGGCGGCTGACTATGTATGGCGTCGACGAGCCCGTCCTCCACTCGTTCGTGTCCGAGCAGGTAGACCAAATGGTGAGCGCGGGTCTCGTGGAAGAGGTTCGAGAAATGTTAGAGGGAGCCTCTGGTGAAGCTCATCCACGTGATATTGTATGGCATTTGAGAAAACGTAATTTTTCACTGTGGGGCCCGCATGAAATGAAAACGTAATTTCTTAAACGATTCCGTCCTGTACCGCTTTTGCAGCCTCCCTTTTAATACAAATTTTTTTGGTTTTTTTTTTGCAGCCTGAGCCCTCTTTTTTCGACTATCTCGCCCTTTGGTTTGACTTTTATTAAAAAATAATATTATTTTTATACTTTATAATTTATTATTTTATTTTATTTTTTTAATTAAAATATATTTTTTAATGAAACACCGAAGGGTCTCTCTTTTTTACCTGGAGCATTGAAGCGTCCCTTGAGATTGCACCACGACCAAAATTTTGAAAGGTTAAAAGTTGTATAGTATAAAAATTTTGTGAGCTAAAAGGGGTCGCATGGAGAATTTGACTAGGAATAAAAAAACTTCCCATCCGAGCATCTTGTATACGACCTGCTTTATAGCATAAAACAAGCCTTGAAGCATTTGTCGGACTTGAGTTTAAGAATATGATGAATAGACCCAGATATTTAAGAGCACATTCTAACCCTAAAACCTTAATAAAATGCTTAAATGTATATCACATCACTATCGTGATTTACGTCATTGGCATAAATTAAAATAATAGTACATTGACTGCCATGTTTTCGGATAAATAAAAGATAATAAATCCAAAAGAGATAATTAAAGATAACAAGTGGCCATACTATGCTTTGGGAGTTTGTTTAAAACCATATACAATATCATTGAGGTAGTATTTTAAATAAAATATCTTGTAAAAAATACAAAAATTGTCATCAATTTGGCCTATCAACTTTTGTTACTGTCCCCAATAAGCCACCACGAACTTTATGTTCTTTAATAATCATGCTCACGAATTGGACTTGGATGGAGCCTAACCTGCATGGGGTGTCAAATAAACATCTTTAAGATATATATGAAATACAAAAAAGTTATTTAAACATAAGACATTACCTAAGTGGTTAAATGTCACTTTCATTTGTTTGGCATAAATGGGAGTTTGCACAAACTTGCTATATTAAGAAAATATCAAAGTTAGTATACTTAATTGTATATGAAAAAGCTAAAATTCATGATAGAGAATAGTTAATTTACCTTTAAGTAATTGTGTGTAAGAACCTTGACTGGGAATATCATGTGTATAAGGTTGCCAAGAATTCAACAAACTAATATTAATTGCATTTAAATGTGGCATTCCCTAACAAACATATTGATAGGTATTAGCTTAACAAAATTTCACTAGTCTAGAATATACAAGAATAATTTATATAGTTTGAATTTCACCTCTATAACTGGAGTGCATGAAGTGGATTAGGTTGATTTGGATAAAATTACCTTTTTGCTCTGATTTTTGTACGATTTTTTATCAAGACAACTTTGAATCCTTCTAGTACTACAAACCTCACGACCATTTTTTTTCCTCTTTTTAACCCCTTTTGCTATTTTTCCATTTGGTCAAAAGTACTATTATGTTTGTCACTAGAGTGCATTCTCTATGAGTGTGGGGATAGTTGGGGTGGTAGTATTGGATGTTCTATTAGAGCTTTCTTCAATGGCCTTCATAAGTTTGTGTTTATACTCTTCAACAATCAAATATCCTTCCTTTGTCTCTACAGCCCTTGATAGTGTTTTCACATAGTCTCGACACAACTCATTATAACATCTGCTCATTGATACATTAGGATCAATTTGTCTTTTAAGCTAATGACTATCAAATACAATTTCACTTTTAGCCTCCTTTGTCTATCTCTTTAAAATATATCTACATGGAAGCACATGAATAATTCTAAAGTTGAGAACCTTCAATGCATGCCCACATAGGATCCCAACAAATTCAAATTTTTTACAACTACAAACAAGTGAATCTTCTAATGAGTCATACTTAATTGTGTATTCGTGAGATTTTCCATTCAAACTAACTTTGTACTTCGTTCTTGTTCCCTCCTCAACATGTATATAAATTGCACAGTTTAGAAAAACCTTAAATTCTTTCTCAAACATAGCAAACATAACTGGTGTATACACAGTAGAAGCATACTCTAAAATAGGAATAGGTGCACATAATTTTGGAGTTTCTTCTTTTATGCGAAAATCAGCTTCATATTCATTGTTTCGACAATCTTCTACAACCCTTTCAAAATGGTTAAAAAACTCAAGTAAATTGTGCTTACAACTCAGGTAGTGCTTTAAGTGTCACGCCCGAGGTTTTTCCTTACATTTAATTAAAAATCTTACAAATAATTTATTTCAAAATACATATGTAAATCTAATGAACCAACAAAACTCAAAATGTGTGAAAATAATTTTCATAAATTAATTCAACATACGACAAAACTAAAATTCTTAGGCGTGACCTGAAACAAAAACATGTAAGTAAAACTCGCCATGGTCATGGTTTTTAAAAACAAAAACATCCCAGGCCTTTTTGAGTACAAGTTCTTCAACAGTATGTGTTCTGATTCATATATAGATACACAAGTCCAGAAAATAATATATTTCTCTTACCTTAATCGATACATGAGATCGTGGCACTAAAATCTTCAAAACCTCACTATGATTTTGCTGCACTTCAAGTCGAGGAAGGATAGTCCACCACGGGGAAAAGTCCATACCAAGAAGCTGTTGAACAACCTGCAAAAGCCTCCGAACGAAGGGGCTAAAAAGATAGGGTGAGTATTTTCATACTCAGTAGAAAAATACCCAATAGAGGAAAATAAGTCAATGAACTCCATAAATTCATATATAGATGCTTCCATGCAATCACACATGAAGCAAACAGAATAAGAAACATTAATATGGTCACGCATACAAATCATCGTACAAGCTGAACTTACACTTACTCATATATCATGCTCTTACACTTATACTCTGAATCAGTCTTATCGGTTTACTCGTACAAACATATGCTTACACTTACAACATACACCTCCTTGTACGACCTTATTCGTACGAACTTACTTGTACGACCTTACTCGTACAATCTTACTCTTACACATAAACGTACTCTTACATCTTTCTTAGAAGCTTACACTTACACTTACAATTACTGTCTAAATCAAAGTCTCACCAACTTACTCGTACTCATAAACTTACTCTTACTATCTTCCTTAGAAGCTCACACTTACTCTGGATCTTACACGTACAACTTACTCAGAATCTGAAATATACCACTTACTCTTACAATCACACACATACTACCGACAACTAAAGCTCATTATAATTAATAAGCTCCAGCATCGGAAAGGAAGGGAATGCCACTGGGGTGTCACCTTAACCTTCAGGGAGCAACTAAATACTATGGATTTTTCTGAAGGCAAGGCACACCTATGCTCATGGGGCATAGGATCAAACAGGTAAGAGCAGATCCATGATACTACTTACCTGAGCGTGCAAATGCCCACTCTCTGGGGCCATACAGTGCCAACTAAGGGCGAAAAACATACAGTGCCACTCTTGGGCAAAATATACAGTGCCATATGTAGGCAGAAAACATACAGAGCCCACAAAGGGCGAAAATTTATAGTCCTCTCAACAGAGCATCAAACGTCTGGGCCAAAATATTACAGCAAGACCAAATCCTGTAGGATAACACCATGGCTAGACCAGGAAGAACGCTCAGTCGATTACTTATCGACTGACACAAAACAAAACTTAATCCATCGAAACTCTCAGTCTCAAACTCACATCCTTATCAAATTAGGGTTATTTACCATTCAAGTTCATATTAGGTAACTTATGCATGTACAATTTTTGCTCGAAACTACTTCCGTCTTACATTCTATAGCCAACAAGGCTAGAAATACGTCCGTCCAGAAGTTTCAATCCACAAAGGTAGCATTCTTTACTTAACTCATCCCCCACCCTTACACTTAAAACCTTACCGATCTCTGCATAGTCTTACTTGTCGAACTCGAATTCCATATTCACACTCTTATCATCAAATACTTACGACCTTACATCTTTCATAATTTGCCTTAAAAATTGAATCGTCTTATTTGAACTCCTCAAATGAAACCCTTTAGACCTAAGTCCCATCATCAAACCCTTACTAATTCCTTACTAATTATTCTTTCATTATAATTTATATTACGTACATTATGCATGTACAATTATGTTGTCCACTCTCATTAATTCACAAATTCCCCCTGCTGTTAAGAACCTTAAATCTTCCACATCCTTATATTGCTTATGTCTTCTGCTCAATGCTCCAACGTACCACCCAACTCAATCCAAACTAATTCTTCAATCTCATCAAATCCAACCTTCACTTGCCAATCTTACGTCTTTCCTCGCCCGACATACAATCATAGTTCCCATGTCATAGCCCATGAAGTACCCTTCAACAAACTTACAATCAAACACTTTTACTCGTGCCCATCAATCACATACCACCTGTCCACAACAAAGATCACACACTCTAGTCACATACATACGATTCATAGCAACTTACTACGTGCCCTTAGTCTTCACTAACATACGCACATAATTCATATACATACAACATGCTTTTATAATCGGCATAATCATGCAAAACATTAAATTATAAATTTCTAGCATGCTACTACACAATCAAAGCATGCTATAATGAAATTACGAGTTCAAGGTCCCCTACCTCGTAATCCATAGGAGTTTGATGACAAGCAAACGATGGTGGCGGCATCAATAGCAGAAAAAGGAGGCCAAAAACATTGCACTTAGAGAGTCGTTGTTGTCTCGAGGATTTTCAGAAATGCTGAAATTAATCTCGATAAGTTAGACTAATTTCACTCGAGGCAAAAGACTGGGTGCACTAGGGCGACCGAACACAAGGTCATTCTCCTAGGGATGGCAAAAGTGACCACAGAATAGGAGGTGACTAATTGGAGGTCGACCAACAATTTAAAACACATGTTGGCCACAACGTTAAAGTAGACCGCATACTATATCCAATGATAACAATTCCACATTGTCGAAGCCTCACAACATGGTAGAAGACTTTGTTGCATACTTATGAACATAAGGGATGTAGAGGAGGGCTTTAACGACCATATTGCCTAGTGGTGGAGTCGTTCTATAAACACAAGTTGAGCCACTAAGGCCCGGCTTAGGTGGCTGACAAAGGCAATGCCATTTCTAAACACTAACCCACAAGCAAATCATAGTATAGACGGTCATGCATCAAGCATGGCTTATGGTGGAGGTTATGGGAATGACATCGATCGAGCCTTCGATGGGTTGAGTCTAATGGCTTACAATAATACTTACCTTTGGAAGAATTAGAATTCAGAACTCTTTCTCGTAGGTTTTGGGTCATGCGTAACAGGAAGTGGGGGTCAGAGCTGGAATCGGGCCAAAATTGTTGGCCCTTGTTGTCACTGGGCTTGGGCAAAACCCACATCGGTCGGACATACAACCCAAGTCCACACAACGTTAGGGGGGACACTAGGCTGGCCTTAGGCTGGAGTGGATCACTCGATAGCGGTCAGGGGTGTACCCCAAAGTTTAGGGGTGTCTAGTGTGTGCAGAAGACGTGCAAAGTAGGCCAGGAGCGGCGGCCCCTTGCTGTTATTGGGTCAAGCCGACATCCACAACTATCTGCAGTAGAGCAGCCGATCAGAGAATTGAAGAGATCCAATTTAATCGGGGCGATAGTGCACCGAGTTATGGCGGTAGACATGCATCGCTGAGCTACGAATGGCCATACATGGCCGAGGGTTAAATTTGGAAGAAGATGATACCTGGCAGTCCCTGGACTGTGGCAAGTCAAATGGACATCAGTGTGATGACGTCCTATGTCCGACAATGGAAAGTGAACCCCACTAGAGAAAATGGCAGATCTCTCTCACGGGTCGACCAGTAGACCAAAATGTGACTGATTGGGGTAAGGGAGGCCAGACCTCGGTGCCTTGTCATTGACGGCTCAAGGTGGCATACCGAAGGTGAATCGGTGATTTGCGGACGACAGCGGAAACATAAGTAGAAGACTACGACAAAATTTCTGTTTGGATTGAAATTGGGCAGAGGAAAGGGTCAAGGGAAACGGTGATTCAAGCCGGGGGTTGGCCGAAGGCGGTGGTATTTCCATCACCGTGCCAATATAGGTCCATAAACCAAACACCGGCAACCGGCCACTGGTGGCAGAGCCTGCGGCCACAACACAAAAACAAAGCAAAATTAAAACAGAAACATGCATTGTGCAAATCGGAATTGAGCAGAGGCTGAGGGAGGTGGAGTTCAGGGTGGCTGCCTTGCCTTCGCTAGGCCAGGGGATGGCCAACGACAGGTCACAGTGGCTGGCCACCGGCGGCACAAACGATAGTCGCAACCTGAAGAAACAAAACAGAACAACAAAATAATGGGCGGTAGAGTGTTACCTCTAGGCGGCGCAGGAGGGCTGGGAGGCCGGGATGGAGGTGGTCGGAGGTCACACTAGCCAGGAAGGTACGGTGGCGGGGAGCTGGAGGCCGTGCAGTTGATGGCGGCGGTGAATCCAGCAAAACAGCATTTCAAAGACCAAAATGGGGAAGAAGGAAAAGAACGGCAACAAACGGCGAGGAGGTCGGGATGGCGGTGGCCAAAGGTAATCTTTGCCGGGGTGGAGTTGTGGCGGCGAGCTAGAGGGCATGCAGCCGTCGCGAGTGACGGATTGGGGGAAATTTTCTCAAAAATAGTCACTGGGCTGAAAATGGCAAAGAGGGAGAGGGGCGATGGTGGCAAGCGGGCCAGGCCAGGGAGGCTGTGGCGGCATCGCTAGGTCGAGGCTGGCCGGGCAAAAGCCGGCGGCCACCGGTGGTGCCTCCTCCAACCTCACATAGTGAAGAGGGGACTTCCCCCTTTCACTGTTTACAAATGGTCGGGCGGGCTGAGACGCGCCCGATCATTTCTAAATATATATTTTTTCGATCACGACCTTTGCATCTCGTCTTTTTCTCTCCTGTTTTTGCACCGAAAAAATTATGTGATGTGCTGAGGCCCATGACCTGCGACTAAACATCACTCCCGACTCTTAGGTGATGGATATCAAGATCAATTATAAATACAGATATGCCAAAGCGTCAAATTTCTTCATCAGAAATATGAGCAGTAAACTGCAGGACATTGCAGAAATTACAAAAAATTAAAGAAAAATTACAGAAAAATCGGGGATGTTACATTAAGATACTATTCATACTTTCACTTCTTTGGGTGGTTTTCATATCTGCACAAAATGTATTTCTCCCAAATACTAAAGCCCACTTTTCTTTCTCTTTAAATAAAATTTTCATCCATGCATTATCCCTTAACTCATATTTCTCAATCATGCATTCCCAAGCAGTTAAAAATTCTGACTCCTCAAAATCAAATATACACCATCCAAAATCAGCTTTAAAAGTTTTAGAAGCACTGTAAACATTAGAGAGATGCTTTGCTGCATTTTTTATGTATATGCCAAATGCAAAGTCGATGATGAGCTTCTGGAATCACTAAATATATCACTCTAGCCATTGTAGCACATTGATCAATAAAATACTTTTGGGCCTTTTACCTGACATTCCTTGATAAAAGTTTCAAATAGCCATACGAATGCATCAACAATTTCACTATACAAAAGGGATGCTCCAAAAATCACTGTTTGCCTATGATGATTTACACCAACAAAAACACCAAGAGGCCTACTATCTCAATTTGTTCCATAAGTTGTATGAAAACATATAGCATCACCAAAATAAGCATAATCACATAAAGATTTTGAATGAGCCCAAAAAATATTAGTGATTAGGTCATCTTCATCCAATTGATAAGAATGAAAAAATGATGGATCTTCCAATTGTTTTGTTTTTAAATACTCAATTATAGCTCCTGCATCTCCTTTTAACATTTCTTTTTTCCTTTTTGTTCTCAAGTAGTTTCTATAGTCTAGAGGAAGACAACCAAGATTTTCCACACCACCAACTTGTTTACTCATGAATTCAACTATTACTTTAGGTGCTATACCTGAACTATATGCTAGGTCTGCAGTTGCAATGTGGGCCTTTGTTAACTTTCTATGAGACCTTAAAAAGTGGACTTTTGAAGGGGTTGTGGGTCCATGATTGTGAGTAGGCTCAAACTGGGTAATACAAAATTTTCCATTAAATTAGCGAACAAGTTTAATACATGCTTTGCATCCAATTCGTGTAAATGCACGCAGATTTTTAACAACCTGACAATGCTTATCATTAATTCTAAATCCTTCTTTTGAGCAACAATATTTCCTAACTCAAACCAATTTATCCTTGTTTTGAGATACCCATACTTTTCGAATACTAAATCCTGTATTTTCACTATATTTATTGCAAAAAGCATATGCCTCTTGTTCATTATCAAATTCCATACCAATTTCAGGGACCCAACTTGATTCATCTTTATCCCTCACATGCGCACTAAAGTCTTTTAAAGTTTCATCATTATTTGCTTGTGTTGAATCATTCTCAGATTCCCTACCATCATGAACCCAACTTGATTCACCTTTATCCCTCATATGAACACTACAATCTTTCAAATTTTCATCATCATTTGAAATGAAATTTTCATCCTCCAAATCTTTACCAACTTCAGCGACCCGACTTGGGTTGCCTTTATGCTTCACATGAATATTACAATCTTTCAAAGTTCTATCATCATTTTCACCTAATAAGTCAAAATCTAATCGGCATATCGATCTAATATTTGTGTTAATGGGGATAAAAGACTCCTCTTTTTCCATGATATTTGTTATGAAATAAAAAAGTTACAATGACATGTATGAATTAAAGGGATATTAACATAACAATATTTATTTTTATGAACTAATTAATAAAATAACAAGCATAAATTAAAATCATGATTATAAGTATACAAGGAAGTTAAATAAACATACTTTTTTTGGACAAATTATCTGACTAAAAGGTACTTGTAAATGAGACATTCGGCCTACTAAAGAGAATAGGTAATTAGAGTCTACAACATGCATGCAAGCATATGGTATATTCCTTGGAGCATTTAATTAAATAATTTTCTTCCTAATACATAAAAAAACATGCATATTATCATCTTGAACAAATGTATTTTTTATAATAAAAAATATAAAATAATAGTAAAAATATACCTATTGTAAGTAATGCAAAAGTATAATACTTAGAGAGAATTAAAAAGTGGTGATGGACAAACTGTCATGACCTGAGCCTTGAGAAGGGTCAAAAGGCCGTCAACACCATTGGAGTGCACTTAAGCTCAAGCTGTGACAATACAATAAAATGTATTTTGCAAGGGATAAAGAATTAAATCTGAAACATAACCAACCTTCTTACTAAATTTTTATTGAATCAAATAACATGAGTTTCACCCAAAAGATGTTCATCTGTAACTACAAAATAGCTACTAATGCTTAAAGAAATCAAACTAATCCTAATTCCCTTTCTTATCCCTGTGATCATTATCTTTATCCTTTCTTGACATTCTTATGCATCCAAATCTGCAAACAAACCTACGCGTAAAAATACGCCTAGTGGAATGAACATTCCACATGTGAGCCAAAGCTTTGTGATCATACCTCAAACAGAACATATCTTGTAATTTAGCATTCACCGATTATACAATGACAAGGATTTATATTCAAACTCAGCATGGTATATCTATACATAACCAACATATATACATAACCATTTAATTCAATATTCACATAATTATTTATCATAACATAAGTTTGCATAATCACCATATGCCTCGTAAAACATAACACACACACACAGCCTATTCCCTATATCACCTTGAGAATTTAGCTATGTGATCCATGGGTTGCGTCGGTGAGAAAACGTCGTGGGTGGGTCATATGCATGCACTTGTAATGACCCGTGAAAACTGGAAGAGAATTGCTAAAGGTTGGGGTCCACCCTCATCCCTACGTGGCACCTAGGTAAAATTATTATCTTGCTCTTGAAGTCAAGGTACTACACCCTGACCTTAACTCCCCTTGATCAACCTCTCACTCTTAGGTTAGTTCTTAATCCTTGATCTACCATTTATACAATATAACACTCTTATATTAAAACATAGGAAGAGCAAATAGATTCTATGCAATTCAAATCAAAACAACAACTTTCATGATTCACCCATATTATCTATTTAACTCATCAACTTGTCATAACATAAATATGCACTATTTACCCATAGTTGGTATTTGACTCAATTCATCATAACCTACATAGAGTGGCAAATATACATACACATATTTATATCAAGTATCAACATTTTTCATCTCTCTCTTGAGTATAACTTGTAGCATCTCATAGTTAAATCATAACTTTGTAATAGTTACATAATTTCCCATCATACATCCTCCAACCTCATCCTGTATAAATCATTTTATCAACATAAGAGAACATTCATCATTTCAGCCTAGATACATACAAAACTGATTTTGAGTGCATACAAACCATTTAGAGTAGAACTTTGGAGTAAAATTTCCTATTCAATCACAACCCATGTATATGACTGCCTCTGCACAAGATACATATATAATTCAAGTCATATCTCATATATGAGCACAATTTTTATAAATGAATCAAACAACAAGCGAACAATGTATACATTCACCCATTTCATATGTAGATGTTAGGTAATATATTTTCCATACATTGGATATGGCCTCATACTCAATTCAGCTTGTATCTCAAACATTAACAATACTTGTATTTACTGCAAAACACATCAAATATATAGAAATAGTGTAGACATACATTACCCATATAGTTAAGAATATTTTACAACAAACCTAGCATGAAGAATTTATCTCACACATGCATATATACTCATAATCAATCAATGATTCATGCTAGAAAATAAGCAATGTTATAGATGAGGGTCCTCACCTTAGCCTACACCCAAAAGCTACTCTTCTCCTCTAAAACCTAGCATAAAAATCCAATTCAATGCTCTAATTAATGGCTGAGAATTATAAATTGTAATTAGATAAATAGAGGAAGAAAAGACATGGTTTTGGGCATTCCTCTTGCCCAAAAAGTTGCTGTGAACAGTGATTTCAAAAATTGGGAGGAAGGGTTAACCCAATTTTAGGGAGGAAACACAAAATTCCACCCAAAATCTTACCTTTTTTGCCTTCCCTTTTGCAGCCCAGCCGTCTCGCCGCTAAAGCTTCACCCCCAACACCTTTGCTGGCCACCGAAAACCTCTCAACCCGATGCCCGCCAAAAAGTGAGGAAGAGGGAGGATGGGGCAAGTACTATGCAGGGAGGGGAAGGAAGATGGGCTGTGTGAGAGAGAGGACGTAGGGAGGAAGAAATCTCGCTGGGAGAGATGGAGAGGTGGACTGAGAGAGAGACACAGGCTGAGAGAGAGACACAGGGAGGAAGAAGGGTCACTGGGAGAAGAAGGGATTTATCTGTGACGACCGCCATTTTATAATATCTTCCATATAATACAGCTTTGTTCGATACGTGAAAATTTATATCCATGTGACCGAACATAACGGTCGTCGATGCATATAAAACACAAAATAGAATATGTTATATATATATTCAAACTAAACATCAGAGCAATTACACAGCCAAAATAATTAATAGTTGTTACGAAACATAGTAATTTATATTTACATGCCTGGGATCACTGTGCGCAGAACAAATAGTTATACAAAATTGAGACATATTATGTCTTGATATACAGTCGGAGGAAGGTTTACAAAAATTATATCTAAAGCAACTACCACAAAATTTATTTGGATTACTTTTCGTCTCCTATCTCCGTTCTAGTTGTAAATCCTGCACAATCTAGGGGTGAGTGAGTACGTTTATACTCAGTAGGTAGAATTAAGATCTAATTCGATGCTAAGCAGAAAACTCATATTGATAATAACTTTTGCTAAACGGAATGTATTATGAATTCAGAAATAATTGCAGAAAAACATAACAGAATCAGAAATAATTTCAGAAAATGCCGGTTCGTCCGATGACGATAAATCCAGAGCCGCGATACCAAACGACGTTCCTCCCGACTGTTGTTACGTCTGAAACAAGACTATGAAGAAGTCAAATTCAGATTTATTTTACTTGCCAATTGTAGTAGACAAGGTCGATCCACAGGGAAAGCCTTGCGCAACAAAGAAAATAGTTACGAAGAAATAGAGGAAGAAAAATTAAGAAAGAAAGAGTAGAAGAGTATTGAGGGAATAACACGTTAAGAAATCAAGATAAGAAAACACTAAGGCATTAAAGATCATTGTAACATCTAATGATGTTCTTCATGTATCATGTTATCTCAGTTAGAATTGAATGAAGATTCTATCTAACTAGAAGATATGAACATTAAAATTAAAACTAAAGATAGAAAATGCTTTGGATAGATGAAGGATAAAAAGAATTGTCTCTTCAAGTTTTCTATGTATCCAAACCACAAAAGATCAAGAAGGATAGCCTTCAAGCATCTTATGTATCCAAATCACAAAGAAACAAGAAGAAGAACAATATTAAATAAACATCACTTCAAATAAACAATACTTACTTGAAACCATTGATGAAATATGAATTGAACTCCATTAGATTGTTACAAATCACCTCTAGCCTTAGCTTGAGAGCTTAGTAAGCCATTACAATAAAACTAAAAGCAAAATTACAAAATGAAAGAAGAAAATAGGAGAAGAGAGCTCCAAATAGGAGAGAATGCCCCATCTATCACGTCCACCCCTCTATTTATAGGAAAAGAAAGGGTTGCTTCAAAGGGTAAAATCAAATCATATCTCCAGATTTTATCCTGATTGATTGCCTAATTCGACCCATATATCTTCGGAATTTGGAATTTCTTCCTGAAATAACACTTGTAGCCACGGAAGTCTTCTTTCCATTGCCACCAGAATCGTATCAATCCGAATTATACATAAAAAGATATGATTAAAATACTAAGGCTATGTCAATCTATCCGAATCAACTTCTTTCATAATTTAGTTCTATTTGTACAAATCTCAAATCAAATGGGTCCACAAGGTTGTGTTCGACCATTCCATGCATGTTAGACCATTATGAGCCCATTCTTGACTTTTAAATAGCTTTGGGTAGTTGGGCTCAACTTCCTCTTCCAGTTGTATCTTGTTGAAGCCTGTTTAGACATGTAAACTCAATTAAGGTCCAACTAACTTATTCAAAACATAAATAGCCCAAATCAGTAATGAATTAACACAAAATAGGATTGCAAATAGAAATTTGAAAACATTTTATTAAACATTATTTCAGTGCATCACCGACGCTCATGGGGCAATGGGAAGCTCAGTAAGTGAGGAGTTTTCCCATGATGCTCCACACCCATGCGCGCGCCATACCGATTATTTTTTTCTCGGTAGGTATCCAGATAAAATATTATAATTCCAGATTTAACTCCAGAATTATCCAGAAAATACAAGTACAATGACCCAAATCCGGGTAAATAAAACATAACCCGTGTATAACATTTTTCAGAAAAACTCCAACGCATGAGCATAAAGGAATAAAATAATAAATAAAAAAGTCAAACATACAAGCAAAACATAAGTTAGAGTTTAAGACCCCCTACCTTATAATTGGGGTGTAACGTTTGTGGTTGTAAAGGGCTTGTATGGAAAATCTAGCCCCGTCACAGCGTCCGACACTGTGGATTTAGTTAGAAACACTTTTTGAGCGGGCTGATTCGGACTTAAAACGGCTCATAACGAAGGGTCAGAAGTTTTGAAAGTGAATAGGAAAGAAGAGAATGATGGAATTTATAGGGATTGCGAACCGCGCAATGCACGATGCATGTGTGCCACGTGTCGTGCGGCGGCACTGCGCGCCGCGTGGTTCTGCCACGCAAAACCGCGCATGGTGCGTGGAACCCGTGCGGAACCAACGCGTGGCCCGCGTTGCGGGCCACGCGGTTTCGTGCGCCACGCGGGACACCCGTGCGGTGAAGACCCGCGACGCGGACCGCGGGCCCATCGCGCGGTCAAACCGCGCGACGCAGCGTCACGCGCGTATCCGCGTCAACGTCGTCTGACGCAACGCTTGTGTCGGCCGACATAAATATAATATATATATATATTTTTATTTTCAAACTTAAAATTAAAATAACTTTTTATCTATAAATCGGAATTACACGTTCTTGGTACGGATGGATTTGTATCGATGAGACCTTCGAAACAAGACCAGTCAAGGATAGGTTTTACCGTAGTTTCATCGTGGGCCCACTTGTGATATGCACTTCCACGATCGCTACATACGGCCACTACCTCTGAATCAAGTGCTTCAAAAACCTTTATGTTCTGTTTTTAGAGCTCTACAACAATCATTTAGGTTCAACATTCAAAATAATATAAAAAAATTCTAATAATATAACATACTTAATATCTGGGTTATCACATTATCCCTCTTCAAAATGATTAGGGATGGCGGAGGATGAGTCCTCTCCTCCCCCGTATTTTCTAACCAAAGGGATAGGTTGGATAGGTTCTGGTCTGGTTCAACCCAGACCCGAACCCGGTTTTAAAAAGACACATACGTACATAAACTAACGTTAGCGTCTCCTATCTTACTCTATTATTCCAATAATTTCATCATTTGGTACTCTCATTCAATTGTATTTTGACAATTACTTTTAATGTTTCATAAAATAATAAATAAAATAATAAAAAATTAAAATCAGTATAAATTATAACATTAGAATAATTTTTTTATATTACTTTATAAGTTTTAACGTTTCAATAAATTTGGACGCGTCCGTGCAATCTTAAAGCATGCTTCAATGTTTTAAGGGAAAAAGAGACCCTTCAATGCTCCTAAAAAAATTATATTTTAATATAAATAATAAATTAAGTTAAAAAGTATAAAAAATATATTATATTTTTATAAAAGTCAAACCAAATGGCAGATGGGATAGCCGGAGATGGGATAGTCGGAAAGAGAGCTCATTAATGGAGGCTGCAAAAGATCGGTTTAAGAAATTAGGTTTTCTTTTAATGCGGGCCCTACATTGAAAAGTTACGGAAACGGTGTTTTCTAAAATGCCATCCAATATCACGTGGTCTCACGAGATGAACCTCTACGTGGTTGGCTGGTGAACCTCTACGTGGTTGGCTGGTGAAGCTTCACCAGAGGATTACAACTCAGAAATATTTGAGGCCCGAAGTGGGTGGAGTCTTGTGCGAGAGCCCGTGAGAATGGGGGCATATTGAAGCGGGAGGTGATGGTGAAGAAGAACCTGCTGGAGCCGCAGAAGGACTCCTCCTGGGTGGGTGCATGGAAGAGGGCTGGGGGAATGCATAGAAGAGGTCCAATTGATGCCAAATTGGTCGACTTCACGGCTAACGTGCAGAGCCTCCTTAATCACGACCTCTACAAAGAGTCGGCCTTCTGCATGGAGGGGCTGGGCCTGTTCATGAAGAGAAACATGGAGTGCTTTTTCGATAAGGGTGGAGGAACAATAAAGGTTGAAGACGCTGACGATGATGCTGAGGGAGGGTTAAGGGTCTGGACCACAACCTCACAGGTTATGGAAGCCAAAGTTTGCTGACCACCAGACCCACAAGCTGAGATTGCCATGGCCTCTTACCCCTCCGATCTCCAGTTCCTCGCAATTCGGTCACTAACCACATGCAGAGTGCAGATCCAGCTGCATAACTTAGACGTGAACTTGCTGGGGACAAGCCCGACGAGTATCTTCCGGTTCAGCCTCAGCGTGAATAAGCTGGTGCAGCTCCCGATCTCAGGCGGCAGGAAACCTGAGAGCTTGTTGGACAACAGGAGCAGCTTGGTGAGATTTTTCATCTCGAAGATGCTCGGCGGAATTGACCCGAAAAGGTTGTTGTAAGAGAGATCTAGGCCCTGGAGGCTGGAGCACTGTGCAAGGCTCTATGGGATGTGCCCGGTGAGCTTGTTTTGCCAAGCGAAGAACAGGTCGAGCTTGGAGAGCCTACCGAACCTGGCTAGAATCGGGCCATTGATGTCATTGTTATCAACCTCCAAGTGGGTCTCAGTTTTGGTTAGTTACAATTCTGGTGAATTCATCGAAATGACGAAACCATCTTTAACGTGATTTCGAACGATGAATTCACTTTTAATGCAACAAATTTACTTATTTTTTTTATATAACTTAAACATGCTAAAGAACAAAATTATATAATTTTTTTTACAAAAAGTCACACTAATTTGGCTAGCGCCTGCATGGCAAAAATTAATACTATTTTAGAAAATATTTTCCAAAGTGATTCGATTTGGTAAATATTTTTTTAATTATTCTTTAAATTATTTTCCCTAAATTTTTTTTTTATATTTATCATTATTAAAAAGGGAAACTATATTTATAACCCTCAACCTTTATTGAAATTAGATATATACCCTTCACGTTCAAAAAAGGGACCCCGTTGATAAGTGCTAGGTACATATCCGAGTGGGTAGTAGGTGGCAAAATAGGTTTGCTCCCCCAAGCCACATGATTAACATTTCATGGCTAAGACGCGCTATGCCCGAGCATCGCACATCTTAATTAAATCCTTAAAAATTTATATTTACACCTTAAAAATTTTAATAGAAAAAAAGAAGAAAAAATTATTAAAATAATAATTAAAAAATTTATTTACCAAAATATACCACTTTGGGAAATATTTTCCAAAGTGGTGTTCCTTTTTGCCACGTAGGCACTAGCCAAGCAGCTGGCACCAGCGTGGCTTTTTTATTTTATTTTTTAAGTTGATTTCGTCGTTTAGAACAACGAAATTGGTTTGAAGACGATTTCGTCGTTCTAAACGACGAAACCTTTTATAAGTTGACCCAGTTTCGTCATTCAGAACGACGAAACTACCACACTTGACTGCTTTCGGCCTTCAGTCTCGGAACAACATTGATTTCGTCGTTCTAAACGACGAAATCAAAATAATTTTTTTTAAAATTACTATTTAAAACTAATTTTATCACCTGTCCCTGTTCATTCATTCAAAACATACACAATACATGCACAACTTCATTCATTCTACCCATAACAAATATCACCATAACAAATATCACTATCACGAATATCACCATAACAAATATAAGTAAATTACATCATAAATGAGTAACAAATATAGTACATCACAAGTAATGTCATAATCTCCTACGTCCTCGTCCTTGTCCTCGACAGTAGTGTACGAGCTCCTCATGATCTACCTCTAACTTTGGCTATGGCTGTGGCTGTGGCTGTGGCTCCGGCTGGGGCTGGGGCTCCAGCTATGACTCCATGTCAGGCTCCTGCTTGGGCTCCGGCTCCGACTTAGCATAAGTAATAGATGGTACAATACGAGCTGGCAGATGTTGTCTATAATATAAAATCGGATATGGCTGAGCTACATGTGCAGTATCCGGAAATGATGAACCTGGAGGAGAGCTATACGCTGCTGATGATGATGGAATATCAGGGTATGAAGAGTGCATCGACTGCGTCTGAGCGGCCTTGTCGAAAGGAAAATCTCAATGAACATCCGTGATCACCGAATGAAGTAGTGGCAAGCTACGAAGGACATCATTAGATGCTCTAATCATCGACTCACATCCTGCTGCTAAGTCCTCGCGCGAAGTACAGGTGACAAGTGCATCACTCAAATACGCATTAGTATGTCGAACCTGACGAAGCTAGAAAAAAATAAATTAAATATTAGATAAACAATTAAAACGAAATAAGAAAATAATATATGCCTTAATTAACAAAGTTGTACTTACTAGAGCTGCCTCAGACGCTCCCCTAGGCTGATATGTCATCTCCTCTACATCATCGCGCGGTAAAATATATCACCGTGTAATCGGTAAATACCACTGCATATAAGTACTACGAATATCTCGCAATATCGTAGCCATCTCCCCTCTAATAACAGTGGCTCTCCTATCCTCCCATCGAGCAATATACGACGCATGATGTATAGCCCAATCGGTAATATGGCGGCCCTGTCTAGTGATGCGATGGACAAACTCGACAATAGAAGGTAAGACCCCTTGCTCCAGGTTAAATTGGAGCATTACACGATCCAGCACATACATCTCGATAATCTCGTAACATATTAGAGGGGTTCGAGAAAGCCACACTTCTCGACCATCCGTGCAGAGTGGAGGTATCACAGCCAACAAGTCCTCCGAGTACGACTGCCAAATAATCTATACAATATATAAATATAATTTAGTTTAAATAACGACAAAAATTTTTAAAATTATTATATAAAAAAGTTCAACACGGTAATAAAATTACCTGGTATGGCCGCTGGTGGTCTAACTCCCCTCTATACAATCGGAGGACTCCTTGTGGATTTTCGGTTCTCTTCTTCCCAACATTCTACCTTAAGGAGTTAAATTTAAGAAATGAGTTCACCATATGTACATAAAATATTACTAAAAAAGTAATGTGGTAAACATAAATACAACTTACCTCGCCCCTAATGGAGCACCCTCGACCAAGCGACCCATCTCAGCAGTTAGTTGGCCAACGTGTAAGTGCTCCCACGACCATAACTATGTCATAAAATAGTGATAACAAATATTAGAATTAAAAAATTATACGTGACTAAAACACCAAGTAAAGTTACACAATTAATTACCTGAAGAAGGGTTAGACAGCCCGTAATCCCCGAGGTCATGGCCTGACATGCCTTTCATAACTCTCATTATAAGAATGCGAGAGTAGCACTACCCCATAAATAAGTGCCAACCGTGTCAAAGTCGGCAAGGAGAGAGAGATACGAAACATGCACGTGGCTGCTTGTGGTATCCGCAAATATGGTGGCTCCAAGTAAATGCAATAGATAGGCTTGTGCATGCTGCTCAATAACTATCTTTGTAGCATTGGCTGGGAGCTCGCGAAACTCCTGTAAGAGCCATCGTAGGCTCACTCGGCTACCATGCATCACTGTAGTAGGAAGAGCTGTACCAAGAAGTCTAACTAATATATCCATATGAGCTCCTCCTGTCGTGCCTGTCACCGAACGTCTATCAATACAGAGTCCTAATAGAACTACCACATCCATGAGCGTGATAGACATCTCTCCATATGACAAATGAAACATCTGTGTCTCCCTCCTCCATCTCTCAACAAGAGCTGTCAATAGAGGACAATCGAGACACACTGTAGATGAATGAAATGGCCGAATCCCACTCGCTCGATATAAGGTAACATACACTCATCTATGGGCTAATGACAGAGATATTTAAAATGTTCGGTGCACTCAAGGCACCCAGTCCTATAATAAATTTTCAAATTATGACATCTTGTACTATATCAACCAAAAAAATGAAACAAATTTTAAAAAAGGTTATCATACCTCTCCTCTCCAAATAGCAGCAGACCTATGTGACTCCTGATGTACGAGTAAAGAAGCGTCACTCGGGCCTGACCCATAACAAGGCTCTGCATGATCCATATTATCTGTAGAAAATGAAGATCATATAATTAATCATAAGGAATACATGCGTGTGTAACTAAAAAAATAGAATAAATACAGAGGTTGATTATATGTTTACCAATCAACAAGAGGGTTTCTACATGATTTACTATTATGCCCACTTTGTTTACACCTCCCGCATTTATATCCTCCTCTCCCATCTCTTTCCATTGATCTGCGGTCCATAGTATTCCTAATGCGAACAGACTGTGGGCGACCGGGTTGCCTTGTTGCTATTGGTGGGTATAACACAAAAGGTATATCCCTCTCCCAATACTCCTAATCACGAGGAGAATAAAATTCTGCATAGTACACATTTTTATAAGTAGAAGATGTGTAAAACAGTGATACATAGATTGGTTCCCACCGCTTTGCCTACGCGGCGATAAGGTGAACATATCATGAATACTTTATATTAATGAGCAAATTTCCTAATCAATAAAATTACACAATTGATGCAATAACGCATGCAATGTCACAAACCATATAAGCTGTAAAAAAAACATGTTAAAAAACTCAAATCCTCCTCATTTTCCAAAAATTGAGAGTTTTGTCATCTTAAAAAATAAAAATTTATTAATTAAAAATCCATCTCAAATCAGTAGTCTTAAACAAAAAAAACACAAAAAATGACTGAGAACAATACTTTTAAAACTAGGGATCAATGACGGGATAATCAAAACTTTAAATTTTTTCAATGTAGCATACAAAAGATAAATTTCTTCAATGTAACATACAAAAGATCCATTGCAACGATTGAGGAAGAGGTAAAAAAAAAATAGAAGCAACAGATCAACACACACTAGAAAAATGGAACGGGAGCGGGCTGGATGTTGGCGACAGTGGGCTGGACGTTGGTGGTAGGATTGGCAGCGGGCCAAATGTCGGCAGAGGCGGCGGTGGATCGCTCAACGGACTGATGGATTGGACTGAGGTGACTAGAGGCGGAGCGGATTCGGGAATATAAGAACGATGATTTCGTCGTTCTGAATGACAAAATCAACTTAAGCTGATTTCGTTGTTTAGAATGATGAAATCAGTGTTGTTTCGTGACCAAAGGCCCGAAATTAGCCAAGTGTGGCAATTTTGTCGTTCAGAACAATGAAATCAGCTTAAGTTGATTTCGTCGTTCTAAATGACGAAACCGGGTTAAATTATAAAAGGTTTCGTTGTTTAGAACGAAGAAATCATTTGCAAACTAATTTCATCGTTCTAAACGACGAAATCAACTTAAAAAATAAAAATAAAAACCACGCTGGCACCAGCTAATTAGCTGACACCTGCGTGGTAAAAAGGAACACCATTTTAAAAAAAATATTTCTCAAAATAGTATATTTTAATAAATATTTTTTTTAATTATTATTTTAATAATTTTTCTAAAAAAGAATTTTCAAATGCACACCTTTATATTTTTTCGTCACCCTGCCTCACTTTATATAACATCAATGCTATTGACTACCATGGTTTCTCAACGGAATGCTCCCTCAACCCAAGACCTCATAGCAAAGACAATAGTGGGATGGAGATGCAGGTTGGAACCTCGAGAGGGTAAAACAAGAGGGGCATGAATTATAAATACTCCATCCGTTTTATATTAATAGTTCCATTTCTAATTTATGTTATTTTTATCAAAACGATAATCGCGTATCTCATTTGCGTCTAACAATAATTCAAGCTCACCTCATATTGCCCGGGCGTCACCACCGGCGACTTAACGGCGCGAGCAGGAAAACGAACTCGAAGTCGAGATCCAGGAGCCGAACGAAATCGCTGAGGCGGTTCCCGGTCGCATCATCCCCGCACCGGGCCGGTGGCCCATCTGCTGCAGCAGCTTAAACCCCACATTTGACTGCGGGAACGCCGACTCCATGCTAGCCAGCGTTCGCTCGTCCTCCTCCCGCTGCTTCCGCTCCCGGTCGATCAGCCGCTGCTCCTTCCAGCGCAGTTCCTCTCGGGCTCAACCCCTCTGGCCCTCCCTTTCCCTAGGGGTACGGAATCAGAAAACCCGAGGCCTCGATGTGATCCGTGTTTCCGATTTGTAAGTGAAATTTCTTGGCTTGCTCCAAAAATGGGTTCTTTTTGTCTTCTCTTCTCTCAATTCGATGTTTTAGCTGCTGCTTTATCTGCCGTCGTGATTGAAATTGAGACTTTGATGTTTATGTTTTTGTGTTTTCTATATGCAATCTGTTTGGTTGTTATGCTCAGCAAATTTTGTTCTTTCAGATTGATTTGGTCTCGTATTGCTATGTGCCCTGAGTTTCATGAGTTCAGCTTGTTCGAATAAATTTGGTTATTGAGTTACCGAGCAGAAAAGAAAATGTTATTGAATGAACAAATATTGTAATGATAGTTCATTGGGGAAGTGTGATTTACCGTGATGAATTATAAATACTGAGAATGTTATTGAGGAGTATATTTTAATTTTTTAAGAAAGACCAGGAGGTATAAGTGTAGTTTTTGAATAAGAAGAGTTCGATGTCCAATTTTAACAAAGGTTAAAAGGTGTATATGCAAATTACTAAATGGTATGAAACTAGGGCTTTTCTTCATGCTCAGATTTTCTCTCTCTGAGATAGCGGCCACTTCGATGATGGGCCTGGCCTTCGTTCTTTAGATCATACAACTTGGTAGTGCGTGGCTTGGATGCACATAACCTAGCCCATCATCACGGATCGAAGAAGGCTCTCTCTCTCTCTCTCTTCCCTCCATTTTCGACATCTTCAGATTGTTAAACCGGCGGCTTTGAACACCAACTGATGGAGACTGACACTGTTCCCGGTGCCGATCCCTCTGTTCCGAAAATTCTTGGTCTGCAATTGCTTTGCTGCTGTGCGCTGGCTGCAGCCTACTTTCTGGCTGGCGCCATTTACTCCTCTCACCTCGTCTCTAATTCGGCCCAAACGCTCTTCATCCTCTGGGTATGGGAATTGTCTTTCACCTTGTCTCGCACTTGGATGGAAGTCTTATTCATTGCTTATTCTCTTTTGATAAATTTTGCAGGTTGTTCAATGCCCGATCGTGATCCTCGGCTATGCTCTCTTTCGACGAGATGTCCCCCATTGTTCGGTAGTTACTGACAGTCTGATGACTTCCTATGCTTCAAAATTTGGTATTAAGTGCAAGTTTTGTGAGTAAATGGGTGTTTTTTTTCAGTATTTGATGGCGGTTGGAAGGGGCATTCTTGCAGTTCCTGCTGGTGAGTTTTCATAGATTTGTTTTCTTCTTTTTAATGCTTTGGCATGAGTTGATTTCATTGTATCTGCTGGTGCATTTATTTATTGTGAACTACAATTGTGATGATTCGTCTGTTGCAGGGGCTTTATTGAATGCCTTTGGAGCCGTTGTGTTAGGTGCGCCGGTTGGGCTTGAGTAAGTCAGAATCGATATACTCTCCCATTGGAACTTTAGTTTATATTTGTAAAAAATTATTGTTGAGAAAATTACATATCAATTTTTCACTGCAGATTCCTAACAAGAACTGTTAATTGGTCTCTTCTTATGTCATTTTTCACGGTGAGTACTTGGGTCAGATTTTGTGTAGTTTTTATGGAAAGTTTTTCGATAAAAGTATTTTTCTTTTACCTAATCCCATTTTTTTATATTATTGTGACTTGAGACCGATGTTCTCACCTAGGAAATCTAAATTGAGACTTCGGTTTTAAGACAATTAAATACAGTTATATTTCTTTTAATGAGATAATATAGATGGCTGCATTTAGTAACATGAATAATTTGGAAATTTGTTTTTGTTATATATTTTTTTATGAGACATCTCTAGTTAGCTGCATTTATTAACATGAGTAATTTTGAAATTTATTTGTTTTATTACTTCAATCATAGGCTTTAAGATGCAGGATTTGAGTGTATTATTTTCATATTTGCACAATCAAGTTGATATCGAAGATGATTGAGCAGGGTGCATCTGATTTGGAGGCAAAACCTGATTTAAACTGATAATTGAGTTGTTTGCTAGTGCCTTAAACGAGTTATACATTATACCTCCCTTGGAATGTATGTTCCACAATCCACACCATATTTACTTTGGTTCATATCAGATTGTATACACAAAGAGCTTCATGTCATGTCTTTTTGTACTCGCTATGTTCTTGTTCCTCGCAATTTCTTCTTCGCCTCTGACATGAATGTTTCTTCCAAATAAAATTTCCCCAATATATAGTTATTTGCATTATGATTTTTGAATATTTTCTTGTAACTAATGCTTCATGAATTTCTGATATGACTTATAATATAATGTAACTACTACTGCGAATATCAAAGCTTCTCAAATTTTCATAAATTGTTTATTTGGTTCTGAAATTTGGACGTTATGGGTAATATGACTGAGCACTTATCATGGAATAATCCACCAATAAAATTAATTGTGGGAAGTGTGGGGAGAGTGGATTTTAAAATTTGGTCTTGAAATTTGATTAAAGAAAATGGTCTTGAAGGAAGATGCTTTGCATTTATTATTTTGGCTTTTTATAATTCCATTGGGGGAAATGGTCTTCCACGGGTAAGCTAATTTTAAATTAGTATTTTAATGAGTAAATATCTTTTGGAGGAAACTGGTACATGGATAAATTATTGAAGTCACATAAATGTCTTAGGAAAACAAACATTGTACCTCTTATCATGCTATTAGTTACTTTTTTCCTAATTCATCTTTTTATCATATATGTTTATTTTAACAGAGAGGTGATAAGATTATGAACATTTTTAAACATCATTAATTTCACATGTTTCTTATAATATCAAATTCATATTAACAAAGCACGTATGCAATAATTAAGAGAGAAATAATCACACTTTATTTAAGAAAAATGTTTTTTTCCATATACCCACTTAGTCCAATTCATAGTTTGCAATATATTTGATCAGAAGTATATTGGTGACCTAAAGATAAGATATATAGGAGATATTGGGAAAAAATAATGTGACTAAAAATGTTTTCACATGTATCTATTTAAACTAATCATATATTAACATCTAAAAGCCTTAATATGAATCTCAAACAATCATAACACCATGTGAATACAAATATACGAACATAAATTACATTTATTAAGTGGAAAACATGGCAATAATGATAAAGAAGAACAAGCTTGAAAGTAATACCAATGATTAAGTAGAGAACATGATGGTGTACATCTAAATAAAGCTTAAAAGTTAAATCAAGAATATATAATGGAGAACTTGATAGTATATTGGTTGCCGGTGTTGGATAGTACCCTTAAAAAGGGGACTTTGGAGTGCCTAAATATTGTTGCCGGGTGTTGGAAAGTAGGGGTGGGTCTAAGATTTTGCTAAATATCTCAAATATATTGTCAATATATGAGATATATCTCAGATAGTGCAAATATATCTGAGATTTTGAGGAAGATACAATCTTTCCCCATATCTTGTGTTGGTCAAGTGACATATAAATATATCTAAGATATATCTCAGTGATGTCTCAGATATTGCAAACCATGGTCCAATTGCATATTCCCTCTCCTGTTTACCATTTTCTTGGAACCTTTTTTTTAACTTTGTTGTAAACTTCCCCTCTGAGTTAAAATCCATATATTTTTTAACAAACAATATCAAATAGCCTCTCACACATTACAATAATTGGACATTCCCTCCCCCAACATTGTTGCTTTGCAGCCCCCTTCGTATATCTTTCCAATTGCTTATCACCCTATATTTTTCATGACTTTTACCAATTCTGTCAGTTTTTAATGCATATATTTATTAGTTTCCTACCCTTTTTGCAAGTGATGGCAGATTCCTTTTAGATAAAGTGTCCATATTTGTTCCACCAATTATGAAAATGGCCTTGTAAAATTTGTAAATCATCACTATCGTTTACTGTATTTTATTTGACATTGATAGCATACCTAATAAACTTAGGGATAATTCTAAGTCATGTAAGATAAGGGAAAGACCAGTTTGGTATTCTTTATGATACTCTAGTAAGCCTAATCAAGAGCAAATACAGGGGCAGGGGTGTCTCAGCCAGCCAAAAAAATCTTGGAACTTTATGAAGTTCCTAAAAAAAAGAATTAGGTGGGAGCTCCAATTGTATATTTGGTTTTGTAGCATTTTTGCTTTGTGTGGGCTCCCAAGCCTTTGTATTTGGCTCCACCCATGCGCTAAATATCATTGTAGAACCACTTTATTCATCCTGATATAAGTCGCAAAGAGCTAACTTTACCAAAGAGAAATTAAATCATGGTTGTTATGCTAAATAAAAAACATCATCATATTATGGATTGCAATACATGAACTTAGATTAAGAAGCGGTCATTTGCAATAATATTACATAAGACGGGGATATTCCAATATGGCAAACTAGAGGGCAATATTTTATTAGGCTAAGCTACAGGGGAACCCTTGGGGGTGGGGGGTTAGATTAAATGTGATAAAGAAATCGAGTAGTCATCTTGTTGTTCCATGTTTTACCAGCTCTTATGGACTAATAGAATTTGATAGAAGACACATGGCAGTTTTGTATTATACTTGAAATTTGGTTGTTTGTAATTTTTTCTTTTACCTCTATTTAATTCATGGGCTATTTAAGTGATATCCAACTACATTTCGTGGTTTGGCAGGTTGTCCCTGCTGCTTCTGTTTTTGGCTCATCATGGAAGGACTGGCAACGTCTATTTGCTTACACAAAGTAAATATTTATATAATATGCACTCAGTTTATAAGTTTTTTGAGCTTGAGTAACCCATGTATTTTGTTCGGTTGGCTTTGCTAAACAGAAACTTTTACAAGTCCGTTTAGCTAGTGGCTGTTATATCAAACATAATGAACCTCCAATCGGTTTGTTTCTACTGTTTATTATCAGAATGAACTGGAGAATATTGTCCACTTGTGAAAAATTGATCCCATCCCATGTAAATCCTCGTGTGGATGTGTCAGGATCATTTATGATATACCCATGTATAATGAGCAAAATCGGTATTGTATGAGTTATTCAAAGCACAATCTTGCTGCATCCACCACCTTCACTTTCGTGTTTAATTCATGGGTTTAATTACTGTGTAATTATTGTTAGTTTTGGTACTTGACACATTCAAATAATTGTTATAGTAATTTACATGCAACTAACTTCTATATCTCAGCTATATGAAATATTTCAGTTAGATGCTTCAGTAGTCATATTTGGCAGAAATTGTCATGTAAGTTTGCTATATGCTTGTTCACATGATTTTCCTTCAGACCAAATGGAAGGCTTGATTATATGATATGTATACCAGCACATGGAGCTGTTATTGGTGCATGGTTTGGGGCTTGGCCAATGCCACTTGACTGGGAGAGGCCGTGGCAGGTAACTTCTCATCCAAAAATAGTCATTTTTCTAGGTTCACCGTTTATTTTTTTCAACCAACAAAGTTGAACACTTATTATCTCAGTCCTTAGTGCTGACAAAAGCAAATGTTTTTGTAATTTGTTTTTCAAAATGTGAAGCATGCATGTCCAGAAACTATCGACATGCCGGCTTCACCTGGCTCATTTTGCATATATATACTCAACTAGCCTAGCTTTCAATTATGTGTGAAGCTGTGGGCAAATTCACTCACATTATAATAATGCTCGTATGCAGGAATGGCCAGTTTGCGTTACTTATGGTGCAATTTTGGGATATTTGCTTGGGGTGTTTGGTTCTTTGGCATTTATGTTCCTTTGTAAAAGACCCCGTGTCAAAGATGAGTAATTTGTATAGAAATGTTGGAAATTTTGTTCTCATCCCTGAGTGCTTCGTTTTCTATTACATTGTTGCCGTCAGGCTGCAGTTTGTAAGCAATGCGAGGTTTTTTCACCTTTCTTCAACTGACGCCAACAGCCTTCATTAAAGGTGTTCCTGATGGTGGTTTGCCATGGCGGCTTCCGGTTGGAAAGTAGTTGACCACACTGGCATCCCATTGGAAAGGAATTTTGATTGGGTCTGAATGAGTTTGTTTATAGAGTATCCACCTTTTTTGCCGGAAGTGGTGGCGTACGTTTTGAGTGAGTTCGTTGCTCCTTCCAGATCCTTTCTCATCAATTGCGTCAGAAATTAAACAAATTGCAAGCTTTAATGTCTCCTTTGTTGATATAATGAACTCAATCTACGTTTTGAATAAGGAATTTTTGTTTGAGATCTAAACTTAAATAATCGTGTTTTTATTCTGATTTTTTGTTCTTTTTTCACATATTTCTTTTGAACTGAATAAAACTTTTTTATACCTTCCTCTTGAAGATTTTAGTTAGTTTTAATCTACGTAGCTTGAAACCCTTGTTTTTTATAATTTGGCATGATACACGTGAAGCGTTAAATGACACAAATGCGAAAATGATGACCCCTAATGTTTATTGGTAGTTACTTAATAGTTAATACTCGTAACAAGTGCTTAACATCAGGTCATTTTAATTTTCTAATCAAGAATTATTATATGGGAAAGAGGGAGCTACATGGAATATATTGATTGGGTTGGGCCTAAAATGTTCCCAGGATTGGTGTGGGAGAATCTAATAATAACAAGGACATGCAGTGTCAATTTTAGGCTTTACAGTGATGGAAGTGTCCCGTTGTGCATAAGAGCTCTTCATCCGTGACATTAATAGCACATGTGATAACGTAAGCTGAAGCTAATGTAAACTAACGCACGTGCCTCAAATTTTAAATATGAAGGGTTCCTATGTACAACTTAAATAGGTTCATGGTCTTGAGAGCATAAAAAAATACTTCCTGGAGAGAGTATACAAGTACCTTCAGAATAAATAATTTTGCCAACGCATGTACGATTTGAGCACGACTGAATTGATGTAAGGCCCTGACAGCCTGGCTTGCAGAAAGATAAAAATTTAAATTAAACGGAAGCATCCAACCATGTACTTTTCAGTTTCTTTAGTCATGATCTCAGTCCATGAAAACATTACAACCGGATAACCAACTAATATCTAGTATGGCTCCCAATTTGGAGCCATAAACATAGACAAGTTTAATACTTCCTAAAAACTTAAGACACCCTTCTATTTTACAATAATTAATTTGAACTGTACCACGAGTAGAAATAATGGAACAAATTAACATGCACTGATGCACAGCAAGAATAGTTGGCCGTAACTCAATTGCCGTGGTTAAGTATACACACTTCATTGTCTGAGTACTGTTGCTTCCATATCCGACCTGTGACTTGGTTTTGGCTCTTTCCTGTCTCCGCCCAATAAGAAAAATGCCATATTTATCTTAAAAACACCCAACCATGTAGTTCTCTTCTTCAGTCATTCCCTCGGAGCAATTCAGAAACGTGGTATTTATGGCAAGATACCTGGTACCCGGTACTGCTTCCGATATAGAGAGCCACCAAAAATAGAGACAAGTTTACTCCAAAGAAGAAGCTAAATCTTCAGTAACCACCCAAGAAGAAAGAACCAAACAAATTAACATGGGCGGCAAGGGCAGTTGGCCGCACCTCAGTTGCTGTGGTTTGGTATACACACTTCATTATCTGAATTTTGTTGCTCCTTCCATATCCGACCTGTGACTCTCAGTTTTAGCTCTTTCCTGTCTCCACCCGAAAAAAAGAGTGCCATGTTCCTCTGTATTATAAGACCATCATGGCTGTCTCGGACTTTCTTGTGGCTGTCACGGATGCTGCGAGGTGTACCTTCCCATATAAGTTTTCTCCCATTAGCTCCTACCTCAAGACTGTAGCTATAGTTTCTTGCATCACTTTCATCTCCCATGAAGCGCAAGAAAGCCATGTACACTGGTGCAATTCCAAGCTGGAAGGCCTCGAAGTGTAAACAGAAGTATTGCCCAAAGCAGTGGAAAACCTGGTAAGCAAGCGGCCAAAGAGCTTATTGCATGCATCACCAAAATTACAGCAGCTAGTTACCAGACAGAAATCTAGGTAAACAAACATCTAATACCCACTTTCAGCTAAAAAAATGTATCTTGTACCAAAATGTTAATTTAAACATACATGGCTGAGATGATCCAATTATATAGGATGTATCTGTTATGACTAATTACTAATTTATCTCTAATAATCATAATCAAGTAGTGCATTTTCTCAACAAGTTTAGGTCAGTGACATGGATCTAATGCCTCCATTCTCGAATAATAATTTAAATAAATCCTAAATCCTAGTGGACACCAAAGGCGGGACTTGACCCCTAGGCTGGGCCATAATAGTATCAACAAAAAAGAAAAAGTACTAATAGATCAACAACCACCAATCCAAAAGATGAGGCAAGCTGAAGAAGCCATCTCCAAGTTCTCCGCAAATGTGTTACAACTATGACATCCTTTTCCATTATAGACAAGTCTCGTTTGACACTACTGCAAAATTATGGCAAATTCAAAATTCAGTTGTTGCCTTCCTTTAAACTGCTGTTAAACTGTTCTGCTTCAATTTCCTCTTAGAGTCACCTTAAGCTCAGACTATCTAAGAGTTCTCACGTACAACAATTACAAGCACATAAATCTATAAGTGCTACTTATGCAGTTCATGACACCATCAATGGAAGAAGACTATAGTCAATCAACAATATTCAATAACCTAATATATAAATTATAATATCTGCCTTAGCCCTCAATAAATCTGTCAAATTTTACGAATATCATCTTGAATCCATACACCAAATTTGTATCGTTTTACATGTGACACCTATACAATGCTTTCTTTGCAATGCAAAACCAATCAGCATATGCATCAGCATTTGCACAGCCAACTGAATATATCACAATTTCATGCTCTGTGAAATTAATATCTACTGTATGTAACATAACTCAAGCTTTCAATGGAAAAAGTTCTCACATTTACTGTAACTCAAGAAAATGCTAGGTTAGGTTTTTACTGTCAAAAGGATCAAATAGCTTATGTGATACCAATTGAACATCCTCCATGGTCACCATATCATGTCTAATTAAGCTATCTAGATTCCAAAAACATCCAGTATCTACCACCTGGTATGTTAAATAAGTATATTGAAGGAAACCATGCTTAAAATTAAGAAAAAGGGTATAAGAACTTACGGTAAGCATCCATGTGGCGTTTTCAACCTCTCGGGGATTAGACTTTACATATCGATGATTGAAGGTGCATCCTGTATGCATGTCCACTTTGTGGTCATCCCTGAGATGTGCGACTAAATAAGAAATATCACCAACAACTGAGCACTCAGATCCCGCATAAGGACAATTATATGGTCTGAAATTGCATAGAGATTCATGTTTGAGCTTGCTGTAGTAAGGAAAGATTTCTGGGCACCCAAGTGAGCTATACTTGCAAGGTAGATCGAGTGACTCTGCGACTTTTTCCAATGCTAAGCACCTAATATCCCCCAGCTCCTGTCTGCATGTTGGGCATCGGTTATGAACCCTTGACTTGCAGGTAGAACAAAGAGTGTGACCATTATGACACTGCAATAACCGCATCTTTGTCAATGCCAGACCATGTAGCAATCTTTACATATAGAAAAACATATATCCCCTTATGGTAATACAAAACTCAGATCAAACTCATATAGGGAAAAACTATAGATCACTGCACAATACATGGTAGTCAATTGACTCAGCTTAATTCAGCAATAGAAAGAACAGCAAATAATATATACTGCAGATGAAATAGCGCTATCTTTTCATGTGCTAAATAACATGGGAAAAAAATATAACAATGCTTCAACGAATCCAGAGAAGGCAGGAATCGAAAGAATAAGCTAAAAGAACAGTTAAAAATGAATAAAACAGTAAAATACAAATTAATTAGCAATGTGTGGGAGACAAAAAGAAATCAACACCAGAAATTGCCCAAATGGAGGGTTATAATGGACATAACTAAAGGAAACATTAGTAATTATGACCTCCCTATAATTAAAATATATATTAAAAAATGTACAGAGCCAAAAAACAAGAGGAATTTTATTCGCACAAAACGTCATAGCAGATCGAGGAATTTCCATATATCCCATGTTTCGTCGAACATTTGGCAAGACAGTTCAGTTCAACGAAGACGCACGGTCAAAATCAAATGACCAGCGCTCATTTTAACCATGAGAAACAAAAAGATTTAATCTTTCACAGGACAGAAACAGAAGATTTAGTCTTGAACCTGATGGATTGGTGGATACATGGAGTTGGTGCAGACGGGGCACTCGAGGAGCTCATGGACACTCGTCGCCGGAGGAATCACCGGCAGCACGGCATGGGGCTTAAAGAAATGGCGCTGGTCGTGATGGGAAAGCCGACTCTCTTCTTCTTCAATCCCATCAGAGGATGAGACGCATTCAACAGTATCCACTTCCATTCACAATTCCAAGTTTCTAACAGAATACCCAGATATAAAAAAAAGTCCACCCACCTTTTCCCCTGGCCTCAAAACTCCATTTTCTGCAAGACCCAGAAAGGAAACACGGGGAAAGTTGGCGAGACGAAGAGAGGCTGAGATCAGGAAGAGAAAAGGAAGCTCTTTTCGTCCTTTCTTGATTGATGGGTACTCAGATATGAAATCAGAGGCGGAATTCCAACGGAAAGGGAGATGGATGATGGAATTCCAATGATTGGCAGAAGCAAAAACGACTGGAAACGGAACGAGGGAGAGCGGAACAAGGGAGGGACGATCCAAGGGGGAGTGGGCAAACGGAAACTGATTCAAATGGAAAGGTATGAGCGGTGAGATAAGGGAGTCCAGATAGGCGATGGTTGTTCGGTAATTATTGTCGGATTTATGATGTCCAGATTTTGGGCTGAAAATCGTCCCTGTCTGATGACGGATCACGAACGGACAGGAGTTGGTTCTGCTGCATTCATGCCATTTGATGGGCTTTAGAAATTGGGCCCATGGTGCAGATTAATGTCATCTCATCGTTATCATAACATTAGGTAGATATATATTATTTGAAAATACACGGTCTATATCTGAATGTTAAAGGGGGGTGATAGACTCCTCATCCATTTTGTAAAAGTTAAATATTTAAATTATTTTATATTATATTAATAATTATATTTAAAAAATAATAATTTTTATTTAATAGTAAATTTTATATCTAAGAAAAAAAAATAAATTTATGAAACTTTTTTTAAGTACCTAACTACTTAAATTTAATAAAATAAACTTATTAATATAAAATAAATTTTTTTGCCAAATGGTATTATTAATTTAGGACAATTGAAATATTATTCAATAATTTATAAAATTATTATTTTTCATTAACCCTTAAAACACTTGATAAAAGGTAATTTAGGGAAAATATTCATAAAAATTAAATAAGAGGATAATGTAGTTGGTAACTAAGAAAATAGGACACTTATTTTAGGAAAATTAATTTTTTGAATAAGATACTTATTTCAAGACAAACAGAAGATATGAGGTAATTTACGGGCCTTTATGTAAATTAATATGATGCACGATTTACTCTACATGAAGTCAACAATGTCAATACGACTTAAAAAAAAAGGAATTTTGACTGGGGCCACTCATGAGCAGGAAGCCTTTTTTTTTGTTTGATAAAAATTTCTTTTAAGTTGGAGTTTGCACCTAGGGTTTGCCGTTGCAAATTTCGAAAAACTAAATATCCAAAGCTACTTGCTCAATTTAACGAGAATGCTTATCAATTCCTTTTGCAAATTGACCTCCTAGCCCAACTCTACACCCCTTATCCTATTTAACCCCCTTTTAACTACACATCCCCTACCAAGAAGTCATTTTTGCCATACAGAAGGGCAAGAAACTGGAGTTAGGTTTGATCCTTTGATATCATGAGCCATTTTGTCACACCTTTGATGCAAAATTGGGCTATGTCTTGAGTTAACTACATCTTACTAGAGCGCACCTAGAATGAGTAACAAAGGTATTTAAAATACATTATGACCATATCGAATAACTATGGGTCTCTGTATTTAAATAAAAACTAATTTCTTACAATAATCAAGCCTCAAAATTACATAAAAATGAGAAATTAACTACCAAAAGTCTTATAAAATAAGCAAATTAACTAAATAAACTTGTTATTTCAATATTGTTGATAAACTCACCTCAGTTTCCATCGCCTTCGTAAACACCATGCATTGTCAAAATGATAACCATTAACTGATCCTCCTGGAATACAAGATCATCACCTCCAAGATTCCCCCACAAGAGGATTCCTTATAAAAAAGTGAGCACTAAGTAAACCATAATAAGATGAATTCCGTAAGTACCTTTTCCCATACATAATAGCCATTGCATTATATACATCATTATCATCATGTTAACCATAAGTTCACCATATCCATAACATTCTTTCATTTATATTTCCATTTGGTGAGGATTTTAGTATTAGATGGGGCACCCTCAAATAATCGTAAATCATAATCTGTAAGTTTGTCAAGTGGTGCTCACACGAAGTTGACCCATAAACCATAATCCATAAAAAAAGAACACACCACACATGCTCATGTCACGTTGCTTAAGCATTCATTATAAACATTTTCATATCATCCTCCCAAAGGGGGATGCACATTATTACATCCAGAGAAGACCATATCGGCCAATAGAGATACATACCAATATCAATTGAGATCGATATAAGTAGAGTGGTGGAATGCCCCCCACATAAAATTCTAATATGTATCGGTTGTACCATATCAATACAACTGATACATATCAATACTATATTATTTTATTATTTTTAAAAAAATTACAATTTTTTTTAAAAAAAACAAAAACACGATTCAAACCCAATCTATTTGAAGGTTTAAAATGAAAGTATTTTTGCTATGTTAAAATTTTTTTTAAAAAATTATATGAAATCAATATGGGTGGGTCCATATAATTTACATAATTTATATAGAGTTTTTCCATAATATTCATGTGACTCATATTAAGCATCTTAATTTCAAAGTACTTGATATGGGATAGAGGGAGTAATAGTTTGTATGGGACAAAGGGAATAATAATTTGTATGGGATGAAGGGAGTCATAATGTATGGTTTTAAAACAAGCTAATTTTAGAGCATCCGTATTAGCTGATATAGCCTTCTATTGTCTTATTATGCTATAAAAGAAGTGTTATAATAATATATTATTAGTTATAATATTTGTTCATGTATATCAATGGGTTCATGCCTATTTTGGTGCATACGAAGCATATAATCTACGCATACCTATATCCATGGTTGTCGATACTATCATTTGTATTGTAAGGCCTTCCATGATTACATCAGATAGCTTTCATTCATTCCACTTATCTTTTGTACACTTATTTAATATTTTTACATGTTATCTGTCATGCTTGGGGTTTCAAACTGTTTTTCATCAAATTTCACAAAAGTTTTTTTACAATATAATGACTATAAAATAGTAAAAATTGACAAAAAAAATGGAAACCTATGAAAGTATTTTTATAATTCTCACACATTCACATTAAATCTATACAAACACATTTACTTCAAATCCACACAAACATATAACATTGGTAAATCAGTTAAAACCCATCATTTAATCATATGAGATGTGAATCAAACAAACACATAAAATACAAGTGCCATGGTCATGGGCTTAACATACATTTTTCTAAGGCATAGTTGAGTACAAGTTCTATAACAGTCTAAACATATGTAAACAATCTCAGTAAAAGTCCAAAATAATACTTGTGAAAGCTCTCATTTCACTTAATACATGTATTCATCAAAATGATACAGCATGTGGCATAAAATAAACAAAAGAATCATTGGGTAAAAAATCAACCTAAAGTCAATAAGTACGTCCTCAAAACACTTGATTCCGCCTATGAAGCTCTTTAACTAGGACTCATAGAAGTCCCTGGACTATCTAGAGATTAGGGCAAGAGAAAATGAGTATTTTCATACCCAATAGGAGAATTCTAATTAGTAAACCTTATACGTCCACACAAAAGCTACTTCACAAAATAGTAGCATACAATAAAACGAGGAGAATATGAAAATATAGCATCAGGATAAGCCTTACACTTCCCTAAACCTTATAGACTTATGAGTTTTCTTATTACCTTACTCTATCATACACAAACCCCATACCATCATACTCTTACTATCACACACTTACCACTTACACTTACAGTCTCATGCATACAATTTTACACTTACTGTCTTACACTTACAATCAACAACTAGAGCCAATTAAGCATTAATTAGCTCTAATATCATATGGAAGGAATGTCACTAGGGCATCACCTTTAACTTCAAGAAGGAACTTGTAAGCAAGTCTATTTCTGAAGGTAAGGTAGACCAGTGCTCATGGGGCACAAGATCAAATAAGTAAGAGTGGATCTAATACTACTTACCTGAGCATGCAAATACCTACTCTCTAGGGTCATACAGTGCCAACTAAGGACATAAATCTTATAGTGCCACTCTTAGGTGGAAGACTTATAGTGCCACTCTTGGGTAGAAAACTTGAAATGCTCTCAAAAGAGCAACAAATGTCTAGGCTTGAACATACACCAAAACAACAACCCGAAGGGTAAATACTATGTCGATCTCATAAGTTAACAACCAATTATCATTTAGCTATCAATTGGCACCAAATTCAATCTATCGAGCTAGCTAAGACCTCAATTTTTACTATTAACTTACTTATTTTTATTATGTTAAGATTTATAATTTGTACGTTATACATGTACAATTATAATGTGCAGTCTTACTAGTTTACAATCCTTTATGGACTAAGGATAGTTCACATGTTTTGGGATAGATTTTAGTTGATTCATGTTGTAACTATGAGACTTTACTATGTTCTGGGAGTGCCTCTCATTTTGATAGCAAAAACTTGTTTGTTGCTTAGGGAGAAGGCTTGAAACTTCTTTATGTTTTTGTAAACTTATATGTGGGTGTGAGAATCTTTATAGTTTTACTCAATAGTATCATATAATTTTTTTACCTTTCGGTAATTACTTTTTCATAAAATGGGTATTGTGTACTCGATCTAACCTAGGTTTGGGTTAAAACTCATCTCATCACACCCTTATCATTTCTTAGCTAGGTTTGAGTCAAGGGGGCATGACAAGGGCATGACATATACAGTTGTTATCCACATTGAAATTTTGTTACTGAGTGTTGAAAGTGCAATAAGGAAAGAAGTCCTAGAGGGGGGTGAACAAGACTACAAACAAAGACATAAGTTTTGATTAGTATCTGTAAGATCCCTGATCTTAAACCGGTTTTTGGTTTTCTTTAATTATCGGTTATTGTGAGGTTAACGCGTTTTCTGATTTATTTGGTGGTTTCATAAATAAATAGTGTTTATGATGGTTTTAATTAAAATTAATTTTAATATTGGTGGTTTTAAGTGATTTTAAATCAAATGTGAATTTTTGAGATTTTTTGGAATTTTTACTATTTTTTCAAAAATTAGGGTTTTGGCAGGACCCCTGTGGGCCCCACCGTTGAAATTTTGATTTTTGTGTCAAATTGACCCAGACATCAACCTAAGGTTATACAAAAATTTTCAGAATTTTCTTAGACTTAATTAGTGCTCAAATTTATAAAATACCCATTTTTAGCCTACTTTTCCTATTTACACCCCATAACTTACCCATATACACCCCAACCCTTACTATAAAAGGGCAAACCTGAGCCATTCCCATTTTGGGAATAGGCTGAGGAGGAGAGGTCAGGCCTAATCCCCAATTAGGCCCGGATTAAAAGGTGTTTAAGGTAAGCCTATTCTAATTAAGCACTAAATCCTAGCTTTCTTCTTAATCTCTTCTAAATCTACCATTTCCCCTTTGTTTCAATTCATTTTTAAACATCAAAACTACTGATTTGCATGTTTACTACAAACCCTAGCTCTCAAAATCCAATTTTTATGTTCAACAAGCCCTAGGTCTAAGTTTTTAATTAGGATTTTCTTTGTTAAATCAGTTTTAATGGAGTTTAATTCAAACTCTATGTCTTTATAAGGTTTCTAAGAAGGGTGACCATCAAATCCAAGCCTAATCAAGGGATAAGGTAATGGGCTTTTAAAATTTTAGTTTGTCTATGGTAAAACACTTGATTTTGTGGTTTGTTTTGAATGGAATTACTTGATTTAGTACTTTAATGACATAATTAGTAAATGATAATCTTTAATCCCGATTTTATAGGGTTTTATCTTGTTATGATGTGGATTAGCATTCTGGAAGGTATTGTGAAGTTTTAATGTCATTTGAGTTGTTAGATGGAGATTTTAAGATTTATTAATGGAGTTTCGGGTTGGAAATTTGAAATGAAGAAGATGACCAAAACTACTTTGTTGGCGTTAGAACGGCCCTGCAGGGTGTTCGAATGGTAACACTACAGTTTTGACATTTTTCCTGTTTAGCCGATCGAACGGCCCTGCAGGGCGTTCGAACGGCTACACTGTAGGATTTGACAATTTTATGTATATTGCTTATTTCGACATATCTACTTCAAAATATCATTTTTATGTTTATGTAAGTGTTTTGATCTATAATAAGCTACTTGAAGAGCATTTTATTGATGTTAGAAGTTGTGGTATATATATTTAAAGTTATGTGGAATGGCTTGTGGTTGGTTATATGATGTTGGAATTACCATCTTGAAGTTATGAATGGTTGGTTCTATATGGTTAGGTGTATTTTTAGTAGAGTTACAACATACTAATGGACTGATATGTCATGATAAGATGTGGTTAATTGATGTGTGAATACTAGTGTTATGTCATGACTTAAGGATGAAATGAATGATCTTATATGTGTTTAGCCATTGTGGTTGAGCTTTGATTTGAGTTATGATTTCAATGACTCTTCTTCTATGATTTCCGCTGGAATTCATGATTAGATGATAATTCACATGTGTAGTGTGGTAGTGAGTTAATTTTAAGCATGTTGAAATGCATTGAGTGAAGTGCTTTTACTGGGTACACACACACATGTGGGGATTAATGAGGATGTGGAAGTATGATATTATGATTATGAATGATGCATTAGGGGCCGATGAGAGCACTTATCATGGATTAAGATTCATGTATGCCTTGGCCACGTATGTACCATGTTGCATGCATCATGAAAATGGATTTTCAATTGAGGCTTTATCGAGGTTAATCGATTTTGACCGATTGGATGCAATGTGAAAAATTGTGTGCCGGATTGATTGGTCGTGGATTAATCGAAACTTGATTGGTCCGAAAGGATATGTTTTGATTTGAGTTCCTGTGTGGAACAAGTGCACTCCCCAAGTTGAGTCTAGTTAAATGGAGTTAAGTAGGGATGAGTTGTGTACTTGTCTTGCGGATTGAGATTATTTATGATTTGCTGGACCCTGAGAATCCAGCTGGTTTGTTTGAGTGCACCGGCTTACTAGGTGTTGTTGCTTGGGACTTTAGTCTTGACAAGCAGGGTTGCCCGAGAGTTTAGACTTGATGGGCAGGAGTTGGCCTTGAGGAGCAGGAGTTGCTCGAAGGCGTTGGCCTTGAGGAGTAGGAGTTGTTCAAAGGTTTTGACCTTGAAGAGCATGTCTATTTGATAAGAGTTGCTCAAAGGCTTTGACCTTGAAGAGCATGTTTATTTGATAAGTATTTGCTCGAGGGCTCTGGCCTTGAAGAGCAGGTTTATTTTCTATGTATATGGACTTGCATGATAGACTAGTGTGTGTATGTGACACTTATACATGCATGGTGAATGAGAATGATGTGATGCATGATTGAATGTGTAAGGACCCTCATCTTTAAACCGGTTTTGATTTTTATTTAATTATGGGTTATCGTGCAATTTACGTGTTTTCTGATCTTATTCGGTGATTTCGTAAATAAATAGAGTTTGTGATGGTTTTAACCAAAATTAACTTCAATATTAGTGGTTTTAAGTGATTTTAAACCAAATGTGAATTTTTGGAATTTTTCGGATTTTTCACTATTTTCCCAAAAATTAGGGTTTTGGCGGGACCCCTGTGGGCCCCACGGTCGAAAATTTTATTTTTGTGTCAAATGACCCTAGACATATACTTAAGGTCACACAAAAATTTTCAGAATTTTATTAGGCTTAATTCGTGCTTAAATTTGCAAAATAACCACTTTTAGCCTACTTTTCATATTTACACCCCAAAACTTACCTATGCCTACCCCAACCCTTACTATAAAAGGGCAAACCAGAGCCATTTCCATTTTTGGGAATAGGCTAAGGAAGGAGGGCTGGCCTAATCCCCACTTAGGCCCGAATTAGAAGCCGATTAAGGTAAGCTTACTCTAATTAAGCACTAATCCATGGCTTTTCTCTTAATTTCTTCTAAATCTACCATTTTCCCCTTGATTCAATTCGTTTTTGACCATCAAAAGCTACTGATTTGTGTTTTACTACAAACCCTAACTTTCAAAATTCAATTTTTACTACCAACAAGCCCTAGATCTAAGATTTAATTAGGGATTTCTTAAGTAAATCGATTTCTATTGGTGTTTGATTCAAACTCATTGTGTTTTCAAGGATTTCAAGAAGGGTGACTCTTCAATCCGAGCTTAATCAAGTGCTGAGGTAATGGGTCTTCAAAATCTCTGTTTATCCATGGTAAAACTCTTCATTTTTGGCTTATTTCGAAATGGTTTGCTTGATTTAGTGTGTTAATGGTAAGATTAGAAAATGGAATTATTTAATCCCGATTTCTTAGGGTTTTGCATTATTATGTTTTGGTTTGATATTCTGGAAGTCAAGGAGGACTTTTGATGATGATTAGGGTGTTAGATGTGGATTTGAAGTGCTATCTATGGTGTTTCGGTTTGGATTTGCGAAAGGAAGAAGATGACTGTTCTGCCGTGTTGGCGATCGATCGGCCTTGCAGGGAGATCGATCGGCTGAACTGAAAATTTCAAAATTTTGCGTGTAACCGATCGAACGGCCTGAAGGGCGATCGATTGGCTACACAGGAAATTGTATGTTGTGTGTATGATGCCTATTTTGATGATTCCACTTTAGCTTGCCAATTTTATATGAATGTGGAGTGTTTTAAGCTATGTTAGGCTACTGGAAATGCATGCTATTGAGTTTATAGAGTTGAGACATATGCTTAAAGATGGTGGGATGACTTATGTTTTGTGGCATGATGTTGGAATCGTTATCTTGAAATTATGAACGGTTGGTTCCCTTTGGATAAGCATATATTTTTGGTAGGACTACAATCATTGTTGGACTGATTTGTCATGATAAATTGTGATTAATGGTGTGTGAATGTTGGTGATTGCCATGACTCAATGATGAAATGAGTGATGTTATAGATGTTTAGCCTTTGTGGTTGAGTTTTGCATTTAGCTAAGATTTCAACGATTCTTCTACTATGATTTCCGCTGGAATTCATGTTTAGGTAGAAATTCACATGTGTGGTGTGGTAGTGAGTTGATTTTCAAGCATGTTAATATGCATTATGTGAAAGGCTTCTACTAGTTACACACACACATGTGGGGGTTAAATGATGATGTTGAAGCTTAATATCGTGATTATGAATGATGCATTAGGGGCTGGTGAGAGCACTTATCATGATTAGGGTTCATGTATGCTTTGCCCACGCATGTACCATGCTGCACGCATTATGAAAATGGATTTCCAATTGAGGCTTCATCGTGATTTAATCGAATTTGACCGATTGGATGCAATGTGATGGAATTGTGTGCCGGGTTTATCGGTCGTGGATTAATCGCAAGTTGATTGGTCCGAAATGACATATTTTGATTTGAAGTTCCTGTGTGGAACGATTTGAAGTTCCTGTGTGGAACGAGTGCACTCCCCGGGTTGAGTCTTGTTTAATGGAATGATGTGGGGACGAGTTGTGTACTTGTCTTGCGGACACGTGAGAATATTTTTATGTGTGTCATCTGGACCCTGAGAATCCAGTGTGGTATGCCGTGTGCACCCCGCTACCACGTGTTCTAGGGTTCTCTGTGTGAGAACTCGGGCTCTTCCCTCCGCAGGAGATGTCCCTGGGCGAACACCCCTGCTCTAGATTCTCTGTGTGAGAATGGGACATCCTTGGCCAGGATCGTCCAGGGCGAGCAGTATTAGGGATTGACAACCCCGATCTTTCTTGAATTCTTGTGTGGAATTTTGTACCATGACACGCCTTCGTGGCCTTGTCTATGCTCCCGTCTGTGTGACGTTAAAGTGTGATTACTCCTTGATGGAGGTGGATTGTGATGACATTATGCATGGGGAATATGTATGTTAGAGATACATCCATGCATGTTGATTTTGATGTTATGCATGTGGAATATGTATGTTAGAGATACATCCATGCATGTTGATTTTGATGTTATGCATGTGGAATATGTATGTTAGAGATACATCCATGCATGTTGATTTTGATGTTATGCATGTGGGAATATGTATGTTAGAGATACACCCATGCAGGTTGTGATGATATTATGCATGTGGAATATGTATGTTAGAGATACATCCATGCAGGTTGTGATGCTATTATGCATGTGGGAATGTGTATGTTAGAGATACATCCATGCATGTTGATTTTGATGTTATGCATGTGGAATATGTATGTTAGAGATACATCCATGCGGGATTGGTTATGATGTGAATGCATGTGGGAATATGTATGCTAGAGATACATCCATGCAGGTTGAATTATGCATTATGATGCAGTGTTAGGTGATATGAATATGTGATCAGAAAGTGATGCACCATGTAAATCTTTGATCTGAACGATCTCATTTCTAAGCTATCGTATTTTCTACGTGACAATGATATTAAAAACCATTGCTGAGTGTTAAAACTCACCCCTCTTTTATGTTTTGATTTGGGGCTGCGTGGTGCAACACGCAGACGGACAGGATTGCCTTTTTGAGGAAAGGTCAGAGGTAGCTTGGGTGTGATGATGGAGATCGTTTGCGTGACTTTCCTTCATTTTGTTTCATGTTTTATGTTAGAACCTATGTGTAGGGTTCTTTGTTGTGGATTTATGTCACATGTTACAGTTATGTTTGCTTATGACTTATTTTGAGCCGGTGTGGGCTTTACTTAAACTAAGCTTGTGGGTTTGAGATTGTTGTTTACTTTGTGTCAAGCAACACCTTTTCTTTCCCTTTTATTTACTCTTGCTCAAAGGATTGTGCGCACTCCGTGTTGCTGTTAATCGCCCGTGGTTAGGGATTAAGTCTTCCGCTAGAATCGTTTCTCAATTTCACTTCGTCGCCCCCGCGCGCTTGACCGGCCCTTGGACCGGGTTTGGCTCGGGTCGGGCATGGCCGGGGCGTGACAGAATGTGTATGTTAGAGATACATTTCATGTAGGTTGATATGATGTGATGCATGGTTGGATATGTATGTTAGAGATACATTTCATGCAGGATGATATGAGGTTGAGACATGATTGAATGTGTATGTTAGAGGTACATTTCATGCAGGTTGATAGGATGTGATGCATGATGGAATATGTATGTTAGAGATACATTCATGCAGGTTGTTATGATGTGATGCATAAAGGAATATGTATGTGTTGTGCACGATGACCAGACTTGACCAGTTAGCGAAGGATTAGTGCTTAGCCTTTCATTTATTATCTCCATAGTTGCTTTGGGACGATTTGCTATTGTAATAGTTAGTATTATGGATATTTAGATGTATTTTGGGTTGGTTCAGTCAGTGGCCTGGGTTAGCCAAACCACTGACTGGTGTGCGACCCTAGGGAAGTGGGCCGGCCTAGGTTGGGTTGGTGCGACTCCCTAGGGGACTAGTCGTCCCCTATATGGGGCGATCTCCTCTCTTTTGACAGTTATGTAAGTATTGAATCCCAGTTTCTCCCCTTTCCCTGCGTAATTCTCCTAGGTATCAATCGTGCCTGCATGGGGCACATCATTGGTATCGGAGCAATTACGATCCTTGGCCATGGCCAGAGGTAAGCAAGCTGCAGCGGTTTCTGAGGTTCCCTCAGAGAAGGAAGTTTCGGCGTCAGCGCCCACAAACAATTCGAAGGAATCTCCTGCGGCAGCCAGCGAACCCACCATGTCTGAGCTCATGGCATTGCTGCAGGCCATGAATGTTCGTTTGATGAATGTAGAAACTGCGCGAACAACGGCTGTCCTACCAGGTCCGACCCACGCTGCTTCAGAGCGGGGAGGGCCATCTCAGCCTTTCGCGCCAACCGTTCCCTGTCCTCCGGTGCCGGTAGACGTGGGCGCGCGAGGCTTTCCAGATCCCATGTGCCTGGGCGTTGGAAATCCAGCACTGGAAGGGAGACGCTAGGCCTGGGGCATACGAGGAGCACCAGGTATTCGGGAAAATGTCCCTGTGATGCCACCCCTCCAAACCAGTTCCAGGAAGCTGAGGAAGAGTGGGACGAGTATCTCGGTCATCGTGGTGGGCAACGAGGTGGGGCTGAACCCCGTTTGGTTCGGCTGCAGTTCCCTCGCTACAATGGGGATGACGATCCGGTGGAATAGTTGTACAAAGCGGAGAAGTTCTTCTCCTACTAGGGAACACACTCTGAGACAGAGCGTCTGCGGATCGCGACCTTTCACTTGGATGGCGATGCATCGGTTTGGTTCCAGAACTTTGAGAAAGAAGTGCACTATCCTACCTGGGCAGCGTTCTTTGACGAGCTCTGCATCCAGTTCGGCCCGAATGAATTTAAGGACTTCAATGAGATGTTATCAGCCCTGCGCCAGACCACTACTATGCGTGCCTACTATACAGAATTCATGAAGATCGCCAACAGACTCCCTGAATGGCCGATGGCCACCCTGGTGGGCATGTTCAAGAGGGGGTTAAAACCAGAAATTTTAGAAGACATGCGCCGTTTCCCTTGCACCAATATGCGGGATGTGGTGCGTCATGCCCGCATTGAGGAGGAAAAGTTGTCCCGGTAGCGCAGGGGCGGATGCCTAGGACCTCCACCCCAGTCTGTACTGAGCTCTAATCCTATGGCGGCTTCTTCTAGCAGTCCGGCCGCTGGCCGCCCTGGCCAACCGGCTACAGCGCCTACTCCGATTGTTCGTTGTCTCACCCCTGCCCAGATGGACGAACACCGGGCCAAGGGCTTGTGCTTTCGTTGTGATGAAAAATTCGTGCCTGGCCATCGCTGCCCTATGAAGGGCAGCTTGCTTGTGGAGGAGGTAGACAACGACGTGGACAGTCCAGCCAGCGTTGAACCAGAGGACGTGCTGCCTGAAATTTTAGTTCATGCATTCTCTGGCGCTTTCACTCCACGCACTATGCGGGTGCAGGGATTCCTGAAGCGGGAACAAGTAGCTATCTTGATCGACAATGGTTCTACTCATAATTTTATTAATGATAAGGTAGCTCATCTATCACGCCCTGGCGATGCCCGACCCGAGCCGAACCTGGTCCAAGGGCCGGTCAAGCATGCGGGGGCAACAAAGTGAAGATTGAGAAACGATTCTAGCGGAAGACTTAACCCTAACCAAGGGCGATTAACAGAAACACGGAGTACGCACAATCCTTTGAGCAAGAGTAAATAAAAGGGAAGGAAAAGGTGTTGCTTATCACAAGGTAAACAACAATCTCAAACCCACAAGCTTAGTTAAGTAAAGCCCACACGGCTCAAAATAAGTCATAAGCATCACAACTGTAAAATATGACATAAATCCAAAACAAGAACCCTACACAAAGGTTCTAACATAAAGCATGAAACAAAAGAAGGTAAGTCACACAACGATCTCCATGATCATATCCAAGCCACCTCCGACCTTTCCTTTAAGAGGAGATCCTGTCCGTCTGCGTGTCGCACCACGCAGCCCCAAATCAAAACACACAAAGAGGGGTGAGTTTAACAAACCCAGCAATGGTTTTAATATCACTAACAACATCGAAAAATGCGATAGCATAGCGATATAATCATTCAAAATCAACGAATTACATGGTGCATCATTTTCTGATCATATATTCACATCACTTAAGACTGCATCACAGTGCATAATCAACCTGCATGGATGTATCTCTAACATACTTATTCCCACATGCATAATATCATCACAATCTGCATGGATGTATCTCTAACATACATATTCCCACATGCATTCACATCATAACCAATCCTGCATGGATGTATCTCTAACATACATATTCCCACATGTATAATATCATCACAACCTGCATGGATGTATCTCTAACATACATATTCCCACATGCATTATATCATCACAATCAACCTGCATGGATGTATCTCTAACATATATATTCCACATGCATAACATCAAAATCAACCTCCATCAAGGAGTAATCACACATTAATGTCACACAGATGGGAGCATGGACAAGGCCACGAAGGAGTGTCATGATCCAAAATTCTACACAAGAATTAAAGAAAGATCGGGGTTGTCAATCCCTAATACTGCTAGCCCTGGACGATCCTGGCCAAGGATGTCCCATTCTCACACAGAGAATCTAGAGCAGGGGTGTTCGCCCAGGGACATCTCCTACGGAGGGAAGAGCCCGAGTTCTCACACAGAGAACCCTAGAACACGTGGTAGCGGGGTGCACACGGCATACCACACTGGATTCTCAGGGTCCAGATGACACACATAATAACATTCTCACAATCCGTAAGACAAGTACAAAACTCGTCCCCACATGTCATTCCATTTAACAAGACTCAACCCGGGGAGTGCACTCGTTCCACATAGGAACTCAAATCAAAATATGTCCTTTCGAACCAAATCAACTTGCGATTAATCCACGACCGATCAATCCGGCACACAATTCCATCACATTGCATCCAATTGGTCAAATTTGATTAATCACGATGAAGCCTCAATTGGAAATTCATTTTCATGATGCATGCAGCATGGTACATACGTGGGCAAAGCATACATGAATCCTAATCCATGATAAGTGCTCTCATCAGCCCCTAATGCATCATTCATAATCACAATATCAAGCTTCAACATCATCATTTAACCCCACATGTGTGTGTGTGTATCTAGTAGAAGCATTTCACATAATGCATGCCAACATGCTTGAAATTAAACTCACTACCACACTACACATGTGAATTTCCATCTAAACATAAATCCCAGCGGAAATCATAGGAGAAGAATCGTTGAAATCATATCTCAATTCAAAACTCAACCACAAAGGCTAAACACATATAACATCACCCATTTCATCATTGAGTCATGGCATTCACCAACATTCACACATGACTAACCACAATCTATCATGACAAATCAGTCTAATAATAGATTATAGTTCTACTGAAAATATACTTAACAATGAGAACCCAACCATTCATAATTTAAAGATGACGATTCTAACATCATGCCACAAAACATAAGTCATTCCACCATCTCTAAGCATATATCTCAACTCCATAAACTTAATAGCATGCATTTTCAGTAGCCTAACATAGCGTAAAACACTCGACATTCATATAAAATTGGCAAGCTAAAGTGGAATCATCAAAATAGACATCATATGCACAACATACAATTTACTGTGTAGCTGATCTATTGCCCTTCAGGCCGTTCGATCGGTTAAACGTGAAAATTTGAAATTTACAGTTCGGCCGTTCGATCGCCTAGCAGGCCGTTCTATCGGCTAAACTGGAAAAGTGCCATTCTGGTAGTGTTGCCGATCGAACACCCTGCAGGGCCGATCGATCGCCAACACGGCAGAACAGTCATCTTCTTCCTTTCGTAAATCCAAATCGAAACACCATTGATAACACTTCAAATCCACATCTAACACCCTAATCATCATCAAAAGTCCTTCTTGACTTCCAGAACATCAAACCATACCATAATAATGCAAAACCCTAAGAAATCGGGATTAAATAATTCCATTTTCTAATCTTATCATTAACACACCAAATCAAGCAAACCATTTCGAAATAAGCCAAAAATAAAGAGTTTTACCATGGATAAACAGAGATTTTGAAGACCCATTACCTCAACACTTGATTAAGCTTGGATTGAAGAGTCACCCTTCTTGAAATCCTTGAAAACACAATGAGTTTGAATTAAACTCTAATAGAAATCGATTTACCCAAGAAATCCCTAATTAAATCTTAGATCTAGGGCTTGTTGGTAGTAAAAATCAAAATTTGAATGTTAGGGTTTGTAGTAAAACACAAATCAGTAGCTTTTGATGGTAAAAAACGAATTGAATCAAGGGGAAAATGGTAGATTTGGAAGAGATTAAGAAAAAAGCCAAGGATTAGTGCTTAATTAGAGCGAGCTTACCTTAATCGGCTTCTAATTTGGGCCTAAGTGGGGATTAGGACAGCCCTCCTTTCTTAGCCTATTCCCAAAAATGGAAATGGCTCAGGTCTGCCCTTTTATAGTAAGGGTTAGGGTATGCATAGGTAAGTTTTGGGGTATAAATAGGAAAAGTAGGCTAAAAGTAGTTGTTTTGTAAATTTAAGCACAAATTAAGCCTAATAAAATTCTAAAATTTTTTGTGTGATCTTAACTATATGTCTAGGTTTATTTGACACAAAAATAAAATTTTCGACCGTGGGGCCCACAGGGGTCCCATCAAAACCCTAATTTTTGGGAAAATATTAAAAATTCTAAAAAATCCTAAAAATTTACATTTGGTTTAAAACCACTAATATTGAAGTTAATTTTGGTTAAAACCATCACAAACTCTATTTATTTACGAAATCACCGAATAAGATCAGAAAACACGTAAATCTCACGATAACCAATAATTAAAGAAAACCAAAATCGGTTTAAAGATGAGGGTCCTTACATCATTGCCTCGGGTGTTTAGTGTCATACTCGAAACCATTTGATGTGTTGATTGGCGATGGTAAGCATCTTAGGAGTGCCGGTGTGTGCGCTCAGATTACCCTTTCGATTCAGGGTAATGCTTTTGTCACTGACTTGTTCTTGTTGCCCACAAAAGGGGTGGATGTCGTCTTGGGAGTACAGTGGCTGCAGGAATTGGGTGATGTTGTGTGGAATTTTTGGGATATGGTGATGGAATTCGAGCATCATGGACAACAGGTTCGGTTGGAGGGGTCACGGCCTGGCACTCTTCTTTCGGCCCAGGACATGAGCTCATTCTTCCGGTTTACCCCTCAGGGACTTCTCTTACAGCAGCGGGCTATTATGGGCATCCCACAGGATCGGATTCCCTCTGATTTGCAGGTGCTACTAACAAACCATGAGGATTTGTTTGCAGAGCTGCAAGGGTTGCCTCTCGTCCGGCCTCGTGACCACCGGATTTCCATTATTCCAGGGGCGGCACCAGCCAATGTTTGCCCTTACCGTTATCCTCACATCCAAAAGTCTGAGATAGAATAGTTGGTGGCGGACATGCTACAGTCCGGCATCATTCGTCCTAGTACGAGCTCTTATTCGTCGCCTGTGCTGTTGGTTCGCAAGAAAGATGGATCGTGGCGGTTATGTGTGGATTACCGTGCTTTGAACGCTATCACCTTCAAAGATAAGTATCCCATTCCTGTGATTGAAGAGTTGTTGGATGAATTGACCGGTGCCAGCTTCTTTAGTAAGCTCAATCTCTGTTCCGGGTATCATCAGATTCGTGTGCAGCCTCTTGATGTGCACAAGATAGCATTCCGGACTCACGATGGCCATTTCGAATTCTTGGTCATGCCTTTTGGTTTGACCAACGCCCCATCCACGTTCCAGTCTCTTATGAATGATATTTTTTGGCCCTTTCTTCGTCGCCACATATTGGTCTTCTTTGACGATATCTTGGTGTACAGTCGGTCATGGGAAGAACACTTGACGCATCTCAGGTCAGTTTTCTCTATATTGTGTGCTAATTCCTTATTTTTGAAGCGTTCGAAGTGTTCCTTTGGTAGCCCGCAGGTTGAGTATTTGGGTCACATTATCTCCTAGAACGGTGTTGCTATAGATCCGGCCAAAGTGGCCGCTATGCTCTCTTGGCCGACTCCATCATGTGTCAGGGCGCTCCGGGGTTTTCTTGGCCTTACAGGTTATTATCGTCGGTTTATCCCTCGGTACGGCGAGTTGGCTTGTCCTCTTACAGAATTGTTGAAGAAGGGGGCATTCGTCTGGTCACCCGCAGCCCAAATAGCATTCGAAGAGCTCAAGCAGGCCATGGCATCTGCACCGGTCTTGCTATTGCCAGATTTTAGTCAGCCATTTGTGGTGGAGACGGATGCATCGGAGAAAGGCTTAGGCACTGTCCTCTTGCAGGATGACTACCCTCTCGCTTATTTCAGCAAAGCTCTCGCTGGTCGTTCCTTGTCTCTGTCCATGTATGAGAAGGAAATGATGGCTATCATCCTTGCCGTTACCAAATGGCATCCGTATTTATTGGGTCGTCATTTTCAGATTCGCACAGACCACCAACCGCTGAAATATTTTTTGGATCAGCGAGTGTCTACTCCGGCTTAGCAACGGTGGGCGAGCAAATTGCTCGGCTATGGCTACGAGTTGGTGTACAAAAAGGGGTTCGAAAATATCGTCGCTGATGCGCTCTCTCGTAGTCTTGTTCTGGGCTCCTGCTTCACCATCTCCACCCTTTCTTGCCCGTTTATTGAGGAGCTACAGCGGGCTTATGGTATGGATTCATGGACACAGGAGGTTATTGACGCCATTCAGGCCGATCCAGCAGCCTGGCCTTTCTTTGTGTGGCGAGATGGTCTTCTCTTCTGGAAAGACCGTTTGTGGGTTCCGGAGGTTTCTGATCTGCACAGCCGTATCATTTTGCATTTCCATGACACTCTTGTGGCTGGTCACGAGGGGTCCTTCCGTAAGTATAAGATGGTAAGCCAGAGTTTCTTATGGAGAGGTGTCCGTCGTGCAGTCCACGATTATGTCGCTGCTTGTGATGTTTGTCAACGGGCTAAAGCCTCGACCACCTCCCCAGTCGGGTTGCTCCAACCCTTGCCTATTCCAGAGAAGGTTTGGGACGACATTTCGATGGATTTCATCGAGGCTTTACCGGTGGTACAGGGTAAGTCCGTCATCATGGTTGTGGTGGACCAATTGTCGAAGTATGCTCATTTTTGTGCGCTAGGCCATCCCTTTACCGCGAAGACGGTTGCTGAGCTCTTTGTTCACGAGGTGGCACGCTTGCATGGTATGCCGCGCACGATTGTCTCTGACCAGGACCGGGTATTTCTCTCACAGTTCTGGCAGGAGTTTTTCATATTGCAGGGTCTTCATTACATATGAGTACCGCTTATCATCCTCAGATGGACGACCAGACGGAGGTGGTTAACCGTTGCTTGGAGCAGTACCTCCGCTGCTTCACCATGATGTAGCCCCGCCGGTGGCTTCAACTCCTTCCTTGGGCTGAATGGTCTTATAATACGACCTATCATGCGCGCGCTAGTTTCACCCCGTTTGAGGTGCTCTATGGCCGGCCGGCCGCTGACTATTTTATCTTATGTGCCGAGTCGCTCCTCTGTTGCCGAGGTGGATTATATGTTGCAGACGCGTGATGAGGTCTTACGCCAGCTTAAAGACAATTTGTCTGCTGCTCAAAACTGGATGAAGTAGGTGTATGATTGTCGTCATACAGATCGGGAATTTGTTGTTGGTGATTTGGTCTATGTCTCCGTTCTTCCTCAGCGCCAGACTTCATTGTTTCAGCTGGCGCACTCCAAGCTTGCCCCCTGCTTCCATGGTCCGTATGTTATTGAGGCACGTGTTGGATCGATGGCCTACCGCCTGACTCTTCCCCCTGATTCTTTAGTTCATCCGGTGTTTCATGTCTCTCGTCTGCGCCGCTTTGTGGGTGATGCTGCTTTGGCGTGGGACGCTCCTCCTCCTCCCTTGATGGGGCCACTTGTGCCCGATGATCCTGTCCCTGCTGCTGTCCTGCAGAAGCGTCGGGTTTGACGCTCTGGCCGTATTATTACTGAGGTCTTGCTTTCTTGGCAGGGTCAGCCTTTGGAGGATGCCACGTGGATGCCAGAAGATGATTTTCTGGCCCGTTATCCAAATTGGTCACCTTGAGGACAAGGCGAATAGCGGAAGCATAGTGGAGTGTTGTGCACGATGACCAGACTCGACCAGTTAGCGAAGGATTAGTGGTTAGCCTTTCATTTATTATCTCTATAGTTGCTTTGGGACGATTTGCTATTGTAATAGTTAGTATTATGGATATTTAGATGTATTTTGGGTTGGTTCAGTCAGTGGCCTGGGTTAGCCGAACCACTGTCTAGCGTGCGACCCTAGGGAAGTGGGCCGGCCTGGGTTGGGTTGGCGTGACTCCCTAGGGGACTGGTCGTCCCCTATATGGGGCGATCTCCTCTCTTTTGACAGTTATGCAAGTATTGAATCCCAGTTTCTCCCCTTTCTCCATTACTTCTCCCCTTTCCCTGCATAATTCTCCTAGGTATCGATCATGCCTGCATCGGGCACATCAGTATGTTAGAGATATATTCATGTAGGTTGCCATGATGTGATGCATGATGAAATATGTATATTAGAGATACATTCATGCATGTTATTATAATGTGATGCATGATGGAATATGTATGTTAGAGATACATTCATGTAGGTTGTTATGATGTGAATGACATTATGTGGATTATAAACTATGATGTAGGTTTAGGTGATGTGTTTGTGTGATCAGAAAATGTTACATCTTGTAAATCTTTGATCTGAATGATTATGTTGCTATGCTATCGTATTTCCGATGATGATAGTTATATTAAAAATCATTGCTGAGTTTGTTAAACTCACCCCTCTTTCTTGTGTTTTTGCTTTGGGGCTGCGTGGTGCGATACGCAGATGGACAGGATCTCCTCATTGAGGAAAGGTCGGAGATGACTTAGATATGATCGTGGAGATCGTTGTGTGACTTATTTTCCTTTGATTTTATGCTTTATGTTTAGAACCTTTGTATAGGGTTCTTTGTTTTAGATTTATGTCACATTTTATAGTTGTGTTGCTTAAGACTTATTTTGAGCCAGTATAGGCTATAGTTGACTAAGCATGTGGGTTTGAGATTAGTTGTTTACTTTGTGATAAGCAACTATCTTTCTTTTCTTCTTATTTACTCTTGCTCAAAGGAATGTGCGTACTCCGTATTTCTGTTAGATCGCCCGTATTTAGGGTTAAGTCTTCCGCTAAACCGTTTCTCAATCTTCCCTTCGTCGCCCCCGTGCGCTTGACCGGCCCTTGGACCGGGTTCGGCTCGGGTCGGGCATCACCGGGGCGTGACAGTATCGGCCAAACCATTATAGATAAATGTAAAGCCTATTCAAGAAGGCACATGATCCACTAGCAAGTATGAACTCAAACATGTTTGCAAATAAGGAAAGCATATTGGAGAGAGAGAGAGTGATCTATGTAAATCACGAGATGTATACAATTATCATATCATCACATAAATATAAAACATTATGAACTCAAGATATTTTTAGTGTGGTTCAAATGTTGAGAGTCAAACGATGGCTATATCTACACTATTGTGGCACTAAATTCAAGGCACCTCAGTCATTCACTAAATGAGGGTTTTGATTATCCTGCAACCATTTATAAAGCAGAGTTTTCTTTGGCTCACCAGTAACTATACATAATATTGAGTGAATCCTCACTCTCTAAGATTTAATTCCAACTCATGATCGGTTGTGCAAAACCCATCTCTCAATTAAGTGTTTCAATTACACTCCACTCACTAAAAATATAAAAAGAGGGTTTAGGAGTGCTTACTCTTTTTTTATGGGTAAGTCTAATGTGCCTTTTTACCTTACTTGCTGGTACAGATTAGGTTAATTTAATTATTAATTAATTTGGGAGTAATTAATAGTTTAGGTATGTATTTAAATCAAGTTGAGATTTTATTTATAGTCTACATGTCTTAAATGCAAAGTTTTTATGTTTTGTAGGTAAAGTGCAGTTATTAAGGTACTTGGACAATGTTTGGAATAATTGAAAATAGTATTAACACACTTTAAAATGATTTGGACAACTTTTCGGAGTTACAAACAAGTTGAAAACTAATATGGACATTAAAGAAAGAACTTAATAAATAGAAATCAGATAATAAACTAAACAGAACTGTCCATAGTGGAGAAACAATATAGTCGTTTGAATGGGGAGTTTTGGTGATCAATCTGGTACATATGATTTTGAAGAAAAATGCAATATAGGTGATCGAACGAGAATACTGGGCGATCAATCAGGATAATGCATAGTTTTCTAGTTTAAGCCAATTTTGAGTTCTTTTCATATTAAACTTCTTACTGTTTTTATGCCTTTATAAAAATATTTTTGGCTCAAAATTAAAGAATTACAGTAGATATTGGTGTCTCAAGCAGGATCCCAAGGACCATATTCGTAGAAGGGATGAGCTTGTAAATATGAGCAAGGGATCTGTTTATTAGAAAATTATTTCTAAGGCTCACGAAATTTCTTTTTAGGCAAAATTACTACTGATAAGACAGTCGCTTCGATGAAGTTTTTTACTAAGGCATCCAAAAGCTTTTTTGATAAATGGGCTTAGAATTTTGTTGTTTTCAAATTTTATTTTGAAGATAATTTAAAGTAAATTTCCCATCCTCCCTTCGGTCATGGAACAAGGTTTCTATAGGACAACTACGATATAGAAAAAAGGGAATTTTATATTTTAGCTTGTTGGGAGAGATGTAACCGTTGAGGATGCGTCACTACAAAAACTTAGCTAGGCAACCTAATTCTCTTAAGACTTTTACACATAATGACACAAAATTGACAAGACATGATCAAAGAATGCAATATATAATTCTGACACTAACAAGTGAAGTAGTGGTTGATAACTACAGTATTTACTTTGGCACTTTGTGGCATATAACTTAACTTTGATTAATGTGCTTTTTATTAGTTGGATTCGTCTTTCTAAGATCTACAACATATTAAATTTTAAGAATAATCTTTTCGTGGTTTAAATTATCAAAATGACTAGAACCCATGTCTACACTTCACCACTCCTCCACATCCCTTTTGATTTCCACTTCACCACTCTTCCATTTGTTATCCCCACCGCACTTCCCATCGGCCGCGGCCCCATATGTCAAAGGTTGATGGTTTAAATGAATAAGAATAGTTTTGTCATTTGAAAATAACTTTTAACGTATCAATTAACTATAAGGGTTTAGAAACCCAATTTGCAAGGCCATTTCCTTCCTGGGTCCGACAACTTGTGAGCCTGTGACAAGCTATCGAAACACTCTCCGTTGGCTTTTCAAAACACTTTTTATATAACAAGTTTGCCACCAATTTTTTTAAAATGGTAAAAATATCTCTAAAATTGACCCACACTTCCATGTTTAGTTTTAGGGTTTTAATTTTACAAATATACTCCTAGAGTTTAAAAATCATTCAAAATTTAGTTTGAAGTTTAAAATATATATTAAGAAGGCACCCCTCTTAATTTGGCCGCGGCATATCAGACAGGGTCCAGAAGCATCACCCGAACTCACAACTTTTGTAATCCCTTGTATGTTTTGTTTATCAGGAGGCAGTTGCTAGTGGCAACCTTCTTCCATGCTAATCAAGAATGGCTTACGTTTGAAAACTTGATTAGCATGCAAGACTTTTTTCGTCTAAAAAAGAGTAAGAAGTTGAATGGAATTTGATTGAGCTGTCGAGTCCCCTTGTTCACAACATCCTTCATTTTGGGCTTATTGGGATTTTTTAAACGCTAGTGGGTATAAATATAATTTAGCCAAATATCAAGGCGTACAAATATGCTTTACCCTTTTTATTAATTTAGCCCAATTTAGCGGTTGCAGTTTTCTGTCCATGCACTGATGAAGTTATAACGCAGCATCGCCTACTTCCTAAAGTTGTTTAGGTTTGGGTTGCTAAAAAATTTCAAGTTAGCATTATCTTGGACCGTAGGACTGTTCCTGTTTTCACAATTGGACAAACGAACCAAGAATTTCTTTTTTAAGAACCCAAAAAAATTAAATACATTTAAATACATATTTATTCAATTTTTATACAGGCCAACGGCCAGATAATGTTACATGCTGGCGACTCTTGAAGAAAGCTCCGGCTCCTCTCTCTCGGAGCCTTGGTGTTGGGTCACCTGCAACAAGAGCACATTATTGTTCAAAAGGCATTTACGGAGTTCTTTGTTCAAATGTCATCAAAGACAAGATAGCAGAAGCAATGCATTATTCTCTAGATCACGAGTAACTATTCATACCAGTGGATCCTCAGGAGTCTGTCCTGAAAGGTACCGTTCTAGTGCACCATCTCCATAAAGAAACTTCGCTCCACAACCGCGCTCATTACCAGACCCAACAGCTTCCTCATCAACCAAGACAGCATCTATTCTCCCACTGCCAGTTCTGGTGTCTGGAATCTGCCCATGTTGTGCAATAAATTTTGATCAAAATTTAAATTATGGAGAATGTGAACTTTGGATAACTCATATCTCACTGCATAAATAAAGGTGAACAGCCTCCTAATTTTTCTTCAATTATTCATTATAAAATGACAAAACATCTGCTTATATCTTGGATGCAAAAATTTCATAAAACCTAACTACTAATGCAGGACAAACAGCAGGGCTTCTGCTAGCCCCAAGCAGGCACAGGTGACCCAAATATGAAAGTCTAACTGTACGCTATGTAAGATTATGTTTAACTGAAGAGCTACAGAAAAAAAGCCATCCGAAAGAAAATTATATACCTCATACATTGCTTCCATCAAAATATTTTCTAATATAGATCGCAATCCTCGGGCTCCAGTATTTCTAGCCAATGCTTTTCTTGCAATCTGCCTCAGGGCCTTTTCTGTGAAATGTAGCTTCACCTGAAAAGCAATTTAATCAGTTTCAAAGAAAAGCAAATAGCCCAAATACAAAAACAATATGCATTGAAAGTCAACTCGGAAACAGAAAAATGCTCTCATGGAAGAAAAGCTTACATTATTCATTTGAAACATCTTTTTATATTGTTTTCCCAAGGCATTTTTGGGCTCCGTAAGAATCTGTAAGACAATATGAAAAATTCATTTAGTCAGTACATGCTCACATGCACAAACTAATTTTCTCATATAACTAAATTACCTGAACAAGCTGGTCCTCACTGAGAGAAGACAGAGAAACAAGTACAGGGAATCGGCCAACAAATTCAGGTATTAATCCATAGGCAATAAGATCTGAGCTTTCAACCTACACGAACAATCAATTTATAGTTATTAACTAATGCCAATATCTTGGTAGAAAGCTTACAAACAGCACAGTTTCAAAGGAAAAACAGAATACAAGGTTCATGTAAGTTTATTGACTATGCATTACATGTTTTCTTGGTAAGTTGTTCCAGAAAGGCCATAAGTTGTTCCAAATTACATGATCATAGTAGAGACTAAAAGCTAAAATGTGCATCGCTGCATCTCTATTCTTAAACTTCTGAACAATAATCTTCAACATTTTCCTGTTTCAATATATTGTCATATATCTTCTCTATTCCCCTTCTATATTTCTTATCCTTAATCTTGACATAATCTAGGAGGTAAGATTGGCTACGTCATATGACTTTCCTAGTGTGCTATCATTTTTCAAGATGTATGACAATATAGGAAATTCAACTGAAATGTTTTAGAAGTAACAATAGTAGTTTAATACTTACGGTTTCTAGTAAAGATGACGCCACAACAGCATTTATCAGACTCCCAGTTCTCATGTTAGCACGTACTGGTGCTCCAAACCCAATAGAAGAGTCTTGCCGCCTAGAACATAGAAAATGCGATTTAGAATTCTCTAGACCAACAAAAAGCACAAAACAGATTCTACACATTAGCCTTTAAACCTTTCAGAGATGGTCTTTTCCAAGTCTATAAAGGCACCTCCACATATGAAAAGGATATCCTTTGTATCAATCTGCCAAAGAGATTAATTAGATAGAGATAAGGAATCAACATATTTTTTTCTTTCTTCTAAAATGAATAATAAGGTGTTCAATATTCTAATGTATAGGCATGGTATTTTCCGCCCTAATACCGTCCAAAAGAGAAGTTACGATGGATTCACTAAAGGGAGATTACCTGAATATTGTCACCCCTGGGATGCTTCCGAGCCCCCTTCTCAGGAACATTAACCACCTGAACCAAATAAGAGAAGAGTTGAGTCCAAGACAAGGCAAGAATGGTAAAACCTACATGTTATCCCAATGATTTACTTGCTACCATTACATAGAAATATCAAAATAACATTCATAAACTGGATATCACCATCCACATTAGCATTACCACCACAACATTATCCCAAACTTTTAAGGCCACAACACAGATACTGCTCCACCATTATGCAATAATATCCACAAATATTCAACTGTTCCTTCATCCACTCAATTGAATTCCTACTGGGTCTGCAGCTACTTTACAAGGCCTCTGCAAGATTCTTATCTAATTTTTCTTGCGAGAACCATGGTTAGTATCCCTCGCGAATCACCAATACATCCAATTTCACGAACAACATCAAACAAAAAGCTAAAAAATGTTGCAAATTTAAACATGCACTCACAGTTCCTTCGAGCATTTTCAGCAATGCCTGCTGCACACCTTCCCCTGATACATCTCTACTAAGGTTGAGGCTCTCTGACTAAGAAATAAAAAGAGAAGGTTCAGTGTTTAATGAAATCAAACAGGTGCTTCAGAAAATACAGACTAAAGTCACTATATTTGTAAAGTGTACAACAAGAATCAGACTGACAGGTGACAAGTTAATCTGTACGGCCCAGAAAGCAATGGCTGACAAAAACGAATTCATGCCAATTCTTGGTCATCTGGCAGTAAAAGGTGATTACAAAGCAGAACTTTATGAAAAAAATGAGATCATCCTGATAACATAATAAGTCAATCTATTTTAATGCATTGTATATTTGACATTACATTGTTATTATTATGTCATACTTTTTACCAATAACTACTTAGCCTTCGAAAAAAGGTTGCATGGTGCATCAGCCAAGCCAGACGAGAATTAAGCCAAAAATTGAAGATTCATTCAGACAAAATCTAAGAGTTTCACGTTATGGAAGAATGTTATGACAGCAAGTTTAAACCATTTCACACTAGTCATATCCACAACTGAAAATAAATCTGTGAAACCTTCTTCGTAATTTTATCAACTTCATCAATGTACACAATTCCCTGCTGTGCAGCCGCCACATTGAAGTCTGCAACCTGCAACATAGAACAGAAAAAATGAAGTCTCTGCAGTGGTGAAAAAATTAAACCCTTGAGGTGATAAAGGAATTTGCAAAAAGGATGATCTTATCATAAAAAGACTAATTGTTCCTGTAAATAAGTTAACAATAATAATAAGAAAATACTTGGTATCCACATGCTCAGTGGTCAAGAATAAAAATGAAGAGGAGTACATTACCGTAAGAAGCTTGTATAATATAGATTCCACATCTTCCCCTACATATCCTGCCTATGGACAGAAATTTATTCTCAGAGAGTTTTTATAAAACTAATATATTAGATAGTAGTCGCTTCTAATGTTTCAAAACTAACATTAGACAATATGTTAGAAGGCAGACAGATTTAAGTGGAATTGAGCTTGCCTGTGTCAGGGTTGTTGCATCAGCAATAACAAATGGAACATTAACAAAGCGTGCCAATGTTTTTGCCAGTAATGTCTTCCCTGTCCTTGAGCAATGTGCGGAAAGTATAATTAGACTTATAATATATACAAAATGATAACAAATGCTAACAACAACACATAGATGTCCCATGGAAGCATATTTTTGGATAAAGTGTACAAAATAAGTTTAAAAAAAGAACTGCTAAACTCACATTGTTTCTTTCGTAAAATGCTATAAGAAAATTCCCATGAAAACTCATTGAAGCCCAATTGCATCATAATAGTAATAACATGGATTTCGTAGCCACAAAAGGTAAAAAAAGATTAAATTCAATATGAAAAAAAAGAAGCCCGTGCTGCATGGCCGGTATTATCAGATGGCTGTGCACAATGTGGCCTGGTGCAAGAGCCATCAGATCCCTCTTCTAATGACTCACAGAAAAGGTAGCTGTGCATGTGTGCTGAAAACTAGCCCTCAATTTAAAATATAGAACCAGAATAGATTAAATGTACCTGATCCAGTTGGGCCCATCAAGAGAACATTGCTCTTTTCTAACTCCACTGTATCACTATCACTCCTCTCGTTTTCAGAGGAAGCTGAATTGTTGGAAACCCTTGCATTCCTAATTAAAGAAGTCAAAAGTAATTGCATTGCATAAATTGAGGATGCGGATTGCAATTTTATAAAAGAATAGCTTACCATTTTTGTGCAGAATCATGAAAAATCCGTTTGTAGTGATTGTACACTGCCACAGAGAGCACCTAAAAGTTGAAGGTTGCATGAATTGTTGCCATCAGGAAAAAGTCCAAGCGTAATTAAAGAGTTGGCACAATGCACACAGAAGGTTGGTATAAGAAATGGCAAATGAAAAAAAATCTCAAGTAAGAAACATAGATGATGCTAAACTCATGTACAGCAGAGTTCCATGATTTTAACTACAGACAGATGTGGCAAGTTGCAACCATGCAGAAGCACCTTGACAAAAACCCCAGTCAAACAAACCTCAACTGATAGGTCCTAACCAAGGTTTGCAATCTTGTAAGATATCAGTAGAGATACCGATGCAAGAGTTTACATAACTAGGCTATTTTACCGTTTTACACGGTCTCAGTCAGATCTCGGTAATTTCTCGTGATCTTGGTCATTTCTCACCTGAATTTTCCATTTCTCTTCAACCTCCCACTTCCAAAAGTGTAAAAGTAAAGGCCATGATTCCCACTCAATTATTCCCTTCAATAATTCTGGCCAATTATTCCCCTTGAATGATTACATTGAAGCATCAAAGCTGGGGCCATTATTTATTGCCCACTTCCCTCCTCTCACATTGGAGCAGTATTTAAGTCCCTTATAATGTGAAGTTCCCTCTTTCCTTCAGTCCCTTACAATATGACAATGGTCACTCACATGATATTCAAGAAGATAGGGCTGCCCTACATCACTCTAGCTACTACTGATATATTTTTTCCACTTCCAAGTTTTAGTTAGGTGTATCTTCTCAAACTGTCTACTTAACGTATGGTGTTAGTGTTTGTATATGCAGATATGTACTTAGGTGGTCAAAATTATGTCTGAATAACCTTTCTTGAAATGACTAAGATGGTGATAACATTTTAAATTATCTCTCCGAGATCTCTTCTCTTTGGTCAACCAAGATCTGAGATTGCAAATCTTGGCCTTAACAACATTACAGCATGAAGTCTGAAGGCACAATTGTGAAAAACACTAAATATGGACTAAATATCAGCTTTCAGCCCACATTTTAAGTTCAACCAGTATTTTATGTTGTGAAGCATAAGTATAACTAATTCAATGAGCACGATTAACTGCTGAAGAATAAATAAACAACTGGAAATACAAATAAGCAACTGCTTAGCTCATTTTAAAGTAAGCGTACAGGCTGCTAGTACAACCTTTGACCAAAATATAATTTGCATATTTATATCACATTATCTTGTATACTTAAGTCTCTTAAATGAAAAATATAAACATTGTCAATAGGAGGCCTGCCAAAAAGACCCCTAGAACTTTTGCTGCATTCTTTTCTCTTGGCCTCAAAGAAGATTAACCCATAATCGAGCTTATCTCATCTCAATAATCAAAAGTCCCAACCCAGCCACATCGGAATGGTATCATCTAAGTGGACGCTAACATAATCATCAGTTATACAACTAACACAAGTTTGAAGTACTCCATACAGGAGCTACATCCAATTACCAATCAAATTTCAACAATTTAACTCTCTGGCTTACCCAAAATTCAACTAATTCTAGGGGAAATCACATAAACATCCGTAGTTACCTTCTTAGCGCGCTCCTGCCCAATGACAAACTTATCAAGTCCTTTACATATATCTTTCGGTGTTGGGAACTCGTCGCCCAAATTCGAACCACCCCAACACCCATCTTTCACCCCCGAGCTCCCCCCTCCTCCACCTCTGCCCAATTTAACATAGAGGGGGTAAGCCGGGCCGGGCTCCGAACCGGAAACCAACACCCCGTCACCACCCTGCTGCCATACCTCAGGTGGGTCGCCGGAAGAGGACCTCAAACGCTCCAAAAAGAACTTCACCCCAAACTCCGACACCCCTGGAAGCTTCGAACTATCCAATTGATCCGAATCTCCACTCCTCCCCTTACTGTTAACTAAAACATCCCCTTGCAGAGAAACCAACTTGAATGGGTTGAGATGGTACGGCGTCCTGGTCCATAACTCGTCCCACCTCCTTCTGTATTTGCAAGGAATGTCCGAAATCCGACCCATGTGCATGTAATTCAGAACAAAGAATTTGGATTGGTGGAGCGACTTCGCTGCACCCTCTTTGAAAGGTTTCGATATCAAGGCGGTCGTCATGGCCCCGTCTCTGGGTAGAACCAAAGCTCGGATTGCTGAACTTCAGAGCAGAAAGTGCGACACAGAGAGAGTAAAAACGTCAAAAGATTGGATTTTTTAGCACGGCGGAGGGAAAACGAAAGGAATACAAAATTTTGCAGGCAGAATTTTTGTGGGTTTCTATTGTTTTTGAGATTGGAGGAGCCAAGGCGAGGAATTGCCTGAGAAGATAGAGAGGAGATTTTACTGGTTCTTCCTTGTGAAGCTGAAAGAGAACATGAACACCCGGGCTTGGAAGCGGGGAGGAGGAACCTGTTTATCACTCCAATCCGGTGGAGGAAAACCGGGCCTAACACGGTACCTCTCGGCCCCTTTGGAGGCTAGGACGCAACAGCGGTTCGCACCATCAACACGCCAGATATCAGAGAGTTCGAAGATCCCAGGACTCTCTTGCTTTTAGCTTAAAAACAGAGGACGCTTGAGGTTGTCCGGGAGTTCGTTGCATCTTGTATGATTCCTCATATTTTTACACCTTATTTCTCTACACCTTAATCTTACACCACTATCTCTACTTATAATTGGATAAAGAAATAATAAGACCCACTTTCCCACCTTTTATAACAAATTAAACGTGGTGTATGGCACAAGATGTAAAAAAAGGTGTAGAAATACTATTTTCTCTTCCCAAAGAGAGGCAGCACATCGGGTTATAGCATTGAACGTGTCTATTTCTATCCAACCCAACCCACAATCCCCTTACTTATAAATTCATAATTCATCCAGGATTGATACGGTTATATGGGTACTAAAAGAATTATTGGGGTACATACTTTCTAATGGGCCCCACCCCTCTAGCCCCTTCCGTACGTGTACAATTTTTGTTCTTTTCATAAGGGTGCTACTTCATACATATTTTATTTTAACGCTTATATACTAAAGGATAATAATTTTTACATATCAAAATTTCTACATTAAAATTTTACGTGATTTTGATTATACTGAGTCGATCCTCTTTTTGTCAAGTGAGACCCACTCTTTTTTTTTATATCAAAATTAAAGTTTAAAATTTTTATGTAGAGAGATTCTAGTGCAAGGCTACATTCTACTAAAAATACCCTCAATTACACTATTGTTTAAGGATAGTGATACCCTCAGTTTTGTTGGGTAGTTATTATTTTCCATTGTTTAAAATGTCACCAGCTTAGCTTCAGTATATTCTTAGATATGACCCTGTCAACATGTAAAACCCACAAATGCGATAGAAAATGTTAAAATTTTTCTTATACTATTTTCTTTCATTTCAACCTTTGTGTAAAAATACTTAATAGAAGATAAACTTAATTAAAGTCTCTTAGTCTATCACATACCTACATAAGTCTCGTAATAATATGTCTCAAGCTGAAAAGGCATCACATATGTCTAAGCTATTAAATAAGGTTATCTCATAATATGTAAAGGGTCATAGTCATGTCAAAAGCTGCATGAAAATAAAACATAATGTGTATCCCATCACATGAGAACTATATCACACTCCACATTCATATATTCGTTTCCTCTATGCTTGTAAAAGAGATCATCTTGAGCACCTGCATGTTACAATTATGTAGCCCCAAAATGAAATAATACAACAAGGGGTGAGCTTAGCTCTGTAAAGGTTTTAAAAATATAAAGCTCACATCAACACCAAAACATATTCCTAAAAAAGTATACCATAAACCTTATGTAAACCATTGCAATTAACAATACAAGAGCGCATCAATCACCTCACACATATAACTTATGGGAAATATCTTATTCATGTATCACTTATCCATAATCAAAACATGTGCATCATGTCTCATTATATCATAATACATACATACAACCTATGCATTTAATAGACATATCCATATATATCCTGCATAATCAAGTCTCATGATCTATGCACATCTTACATAATTAAGTATCATAATTTATACACATCCTATGTAAACATAAACATTATTATCCCTATATATAACCTCTATAAATGAGCATTATAATCCATACACAACATGTATAAATAACATAATGAATGTCTAACAATAGAAAAATAACTTACTCACCTTGGTTGTAGCTTAAGTAGATCTATTTGTCCTGGAAATCCTTAAAAAGGAAGTCCTAAGCAGTTTGGGCAAAACCTGATTGAAAATTGCCCCTTGGTAAGCCAGTGCATATGAACAAACCAGCCCGAATTTTCAAGTTCAAAAGTGTCTCAATAGTTTATCTCATTATAGCATTCATCTCTTTTCACCCGAGGAGGAAACCCGCCTTTCTAGTATGGAAAACCCTACCCATAGGATAGAAAGACATGTCCATTGGATGAAAAACTGGTGATTAATCTTTGATACCACAAAGTCAAAAAACTACGATACCTAGTTAGCTAATGTAATGTCCCTAATTTTTCTATGATTTTATGTGATTTTCTTGTTATTTTTTTGGTCATTTTTGATTGAAAAATGTAACATTTTGGTAAATTTATATTTGTGTATTTACTTCATATTTATACCCGTAGAGTCAGGTGTGGGGCTTAATCATAGGTTGCAAGCCTCGCTGCACGCTTTCGGCATAAATTTTGGAGGGATAACATGTAAACAATGAGTTAACGCATATTAGGGACGTGCATGACAAAATAAAAAAGAGTGAATAGTAAATCACGGCTTAAAAAGCCGAGTCCATTCCAGAAACTTACAAATGTTTGAAACGTAAAAAAAGATGGAGTGAAAACCCGAGCCCATTTCCGGTCGCTCCGTTCTCCCTCCTCCATCATTAGATTTCGTCGATTCTTATCGGGATCCTCTTTACTTCACCACCATGAGTCTATAGGTATTGGCTATGACCGCTGCCATGGCCTCTTCACTCCTCTACAAGGTACCAAACTTTTCTTTGGTTTTCTCTCCTTCAAATCTAGTTTTTGAGCTGTGGGGGTGTGATTTTGATGTCGTTTGCAGCTGCCCTCAACTAGACTTATGTTTGTTTGGCAGCTAAGAATGCATAAGCGTTGGCTAGAGCTACTGCCATGCTTTCTTCACTCTGCCGTGAGCTACCAGTACTTTGGTCGGGTTTTGGTTATATTTTCATTTCATTGTTCATGATGTTTTTTTAGACGCTAGTGTGTTTTTGGTCATCGTCCGGCCATCGGACGGACTCCGTCCAACCTACCTTGACCCGGTGTCGGTTGGGGCTTGCCGTTTCTAACCCCGCTTCACCTCTATTGTCTTGCTCCACCCGATTAGACACTTTGGGTGTGTCTCGGGTCATTGCCACTGGCGAGTCGTGGGTCAGTTGGCCATTGTGGGCTCTGCCTTGGCTCGACAACAATGAGGGTGAGCCCCACTTGGCCCGATTATACCTATGCTCAGAACGGGTCACTTTCCTTTGCCCTATACCATGCGAGACACATAGCTGCCCACACCAAATGTGTTGGTTGTGGGTGGCGATCGGCGATGTTGCCACTTCGATCGGCCACCACCTCCTAGTCATAGCTCAGTTACCCTTTTGTGGGCCTTGGGCCACTACTGTCCAACCCATCTCCCCTAGAGTGGTCCTTTTTTACCACGTGTGCATGTGGCCATGCGTGTGTTTTTGGGTTTAGGCGTCATATTTGTGCTGCCTGGCCATCGGTTGGCTCTGCCACCAAATAGAGTTGACACCAGAGCCATCCACCACCTCTCCTCTGTCCTTGAGTGTCATCCCACGCTCTCCGCCCGTATGTGGGCCCTTGTTGATGTGAAATTGTCGCCGTTGGGTGGTATCCATGGCCGATTTTGACGTCTTGCGGCCAGCCGAGTACTTCTCAACCATCAGCCAACCTTCAGTGAGTACACCCTCGACTTCTAGTCGCACAACTACTTATGTTGGCATGACCTTTCTCCCGGCCGCCCTAGTGTGCCGTCATGGATCGCTGATTTTGCTGCGTTGATCCGTGTCACCCTATTTGGCCGTGATTGCTTCTAGCACTTCCCAAACCATTAGGATAACAACTCTCTCAAATTGGCAATGCTTTTGGCCACCAACTCTACTATCGATGCCGCCACAGTCGTATGCTCACCATCAAACGTCATGATTACAAGGTAGGGGAGCTTTGAACTTGTAATTTCATGATAACATGCTTTAGATGAATAGCAGCATGCTAGCACTATATGATTGAATGTTGTGGATGTTAGATTATGATCCGTTTGCATGATGTAAGAGGATGAATTATGCCATGTTGAAATGCATATGATATGCATGTTGGCTGTAAGTATGTTTGAAGTATGTATGTGCTAGTGATGGCTAGTGTGTATGTTTGTAACCTTCATATGTGGATTGAGTATATGCTATTGATGGCTAGCATGTATACTTGTAAGCTTCGTATGTTGATTGCGTATGTGCTAGTGATGGATAGCGTGTTTGTTGGTAAGCTTCGTATGTGGATTGAGTATGTGCTAGTGATGGCTAGTGTGTTTGTTGGTAAGCTTCGTATGTGGATTGAGTATGTGCTAGTGATGGCTAGTGTGTTTGTTTGTAAGCTTCGTATGTTAATTGAGTATGTGCTAGTGATGGATAGCGTGTTTATTGGTAAGCTTCGTATGTGTATGTATGTGCTAGTGATGGCTAGTGAGCATATTTGTAAGCTATGTATGTATGAAAATATGTATATATTATCCCTATGTGTGATAGACATACATATGTATGATGGCTATTGGCCTATGTTATGGATATGTGTACGTGCTTGTGGGCAAAGGTATGGCTTATGGATGGTAAGAAGTGACAGTGTTTGGTATGGATTTGGATATGGATGTGTAAGCGTATGATGGATGATAGAGGACATGAGCATGACGAGCGAGGATTGGAGTGGATTGTTTTGGATCAAAGTGCATGTTGGGGGATTGTCAGATAGTAAGAGTGTGCATAATTGTACAAGCATAACATATAGATTATGAAGTGAAAAGCAAGTATATAACTGAGGTTTCAAGTAAGAGGGTGATAATTGGGCTTGGGTCCAAGGAGCTTAGTTTGATTACATTTGTGTAAGATGTTTTGGCCATAAGGTGGATGGTGGAGTATGTAAGACTGTAAGGATTTGATGTACGATGAGTTATGATCATGATATGGATGGGTTAAGTGAAGTTTGTTGCCCTGACGAACTAGGGTTTTGGATCATGCTCAGCTTCGGTTTGATCAATGGAGCACAATATGTTTGAGTGCTTGTGTGGCATAATTGTACCGCATAACTTACTTAATTCAAACTTGAATTATATAAAAGCTAATGATAGCGTTGTGAGTTTGAGACCTGAGGGTTTCGAATGATTAAGTTTCGTGTTTGAGCTAGCCGATAATGAGTCGGCTGAGCATTTCTCATGTCTTGCCATAGTGTTTATCCTGCGGGATATTGTATGTGTGCTATTTAGAACACCGGGCATCTAATGCTCTGTTGAGAGCGATGTATATTTTCGATTTAGTCTATGTGCTATATTAAGCCCAAACGTTTGATGCTCTATTGAGAGCATTGTATGATTTCTACCCAAGAGTGACACTCACACTATAAGACCCATTATGCTAGGTAACTGTATGGCCTTTAAAGTGTGGGCGTTTGTTTTAAGGACTCTCATTTTTGAACCGATTTATTTTAACGTTATTTATTGGTTATCATATGGTTTAAGCGTTTTCTGATTTAAATTCTATGGTTTTCAAAAATAAATGGGATTTCTAAAGGTTTTAAGCAAAACTAATTATACATTTATGAGTTTTTAGTCAATTCTGAATTTTTGGAATTTATTTGATTTTTCACTAATTTTTCAAAAATTAGGGTTTGGCGGGACCCCTGTGGGCCCCACTGACAAAATTAGGATTTTTAGACCAAAATACCTCAAACATCAACATAAGCTCATACAAAAATTTTCAAAATTTTCTCAGATTTAATTAGTGCTCAAATTTGTAAAATACCTATTTTTAGCCCAAAATTCTATTTACACCTCATTAGTTCATCAAGCCCAAGCCCTACTATAAATGGAAAGGGATGAGCTATTTTTATTTTGGGAATAGGCTAGGAGGAGGTGATTAAGGTCTAGTTCCCCAATTAGGCCCAAATTAGAAGGGATTAAGGTATGTTCATCCTTAATTAAGCTTCAATCCTAGATTTTCTCCTAATCTATTCTTAATCCATCATTTCCCCTTTGATTTGATTTGATTTCAAGCATCAAAGCCACTGATTTAGTCCCTTACTTCAAACCCTACTTCTCAAAATTCATTTTTTATGCTTAACAAACCCTAGATCTAAGATCTCTTTAAGGTTTTTAATGTTAAACCGATTCTTAATGGAGTTTAACTTAGACACTAAGTTTTTGGAAGGTTTCTAAGAAGGGTGAAGGTCAAATCCGAACCTAAACAAGTGACAAGGTAATGGGTCTTCAAAATTTCATTTTTCTTATGGTAAAATCTCGATTTTTTATGTTCTATTTGGAATGGTTTTGCTTGATTTAATGCTCTAATGGTGGGATTAGTAAATGTTAATTTCTTGTTCCGATTTCTTAGGGTTTTGTCTTTAGATGGTGTAGATTAGAATTCTGGAAAGTTTGATGGAGTTTTAATGGCGTTTGGGCCTATAGATGAAGGTTTTAAGTTGTTTTAATGGAATCTTGGTTTTGAAATTCGAAATGAAGAAGAAGGTCAAAACTACTTTGTTAGCAATCAAACTATAACGACTACGAATTTTTGGTATGTTTTCTTGCCTCTAATAAAACTATTTTATGAGTTTTTAATTATTTTAAATTATTTAGAGGCAGATATTTTGAGAGTTTTTATTGGGTTATGATAGAGCTCGGTGAGACGAGCATAACGAACCTAAGAATGTATGAAATGGAGGTCGTGAACGAAAGTTACAACCTCGGGAAGTATGTCATATGGGCGGGAATACCCATGTGGGGTCTAGTTTCAAAGGGCTCGTCGATACGAGTCTATCGGTACTAAGAACGCACGATTCCGACCTTGGAAAAAAATGTCATATGGGCGGGACCCACTTTGAAAGTGCGGGATGACCTACCCATGTGTGGTCTTATTTCGAAGGGCTTGTTGACACGAGTCAATCGGTATCAAGAACGTGCAATTCCAACGTCACGGTTGGAAGTTATCACGTTTTGAGGTCAGGATATTATTTGAATAAAATAATATCATAGTAGATAAGATTGCTAACAAAGCATATAAGATTGATAATGGATAGGATTGCTGACAAAGCGGATAGGATTGCTGACAAAGCGGATAAGATTGATAGTGGATAGAATTGCTGACAAAGCGGATAGGATTGATAATGGATAGGATTGCTGACAAAGCAGATAAGATTAATAACAAAGCGGATAGGATTGACATGTGTCAGCCTCACATCTATCCAGTTTTTCTATAAATAGTATCCTCAGCATCTAGTCTCTCCCACGTTTTCTCATTTCTCTCCCACGTTCAGAAACTTTTGTTCTTAATTTCTTACTCATTTTAAGTCCGATTTAAGTCGTTTAAGAGGCGTTTCTACCTAAATCGAGCGTGCCGAACGTCATGGCGGGGTTATTTTTCTGGTTGGAGACCTCCAAAACCCCATAAGTGGACATCCAATTTCATGGTGTCTGATTTATCGGTTTTGAACTCTTGCAAAAAGCGAGGTAGGGGCTTTTATCCTTTCTTATGGCATGATTATAATATTTGGTTGTGTTTTTAACTTATTATTTATATGACTCTCGCATGTTATGCGCTAGAGATTATTTTCAAGATATGATTTATGGTTTCTGCACATATATCTGATCTGTTGAATGGTTAATCGTTGAGATAGAATATGATTTATATAGCGTATATTTATAATGTTATTATGTATATTCGAATAGTCGAATGATTTGCCGCTGGAAGCGGATATGTTTTATACTACATGCATTATGATTGCCTCATACATAATAGTTTGATCGAATATTTATTCATGGATTTTGATATAAATTATACACGGTGAAGCGTGTGAGATAGAAACAAACTAGCTTCGCCACTGTTTTCATTGCGAATGAAAACGATAAGTTTAAATGACGGTTTTAGAGGACTCGTCCTTTTTGAAAGGAGGATACTCAAGATTATTTTTGAAAAGACGTATAAGCATGGTGATCGAGTCACTGAAGCGGGACAAAGAAGGGGTAACTGTCTCATTGGAATGAGCGACCAACCTTGCCTTTGTAGTCATTGATAGTGACGCTCCCATGTCTTGTAGAGGTGAAGCTAGGATTTTCAAAAGGATAAACATTGGGATAAAATGTTTTAAAAGAAAACAGCTCTTTTTGGAGTCTGGGAACTCTAGGATATTTCAATTGAGTCTGGGACTCAAGATTATGAGTCTGGGACTCAAGACTATGAGTTTGGGACTCATGAGTGTTTTGGTTGTCCGGAGCTATTGTTGGGCGCCCCGATAAAGCTCCGTTGAATAGATGAAGAGCACAATTAATCCGGTTCAGAATCGGATGCACGGTACCTAATTTAGCCTGGTGAGCCCCTAACGAAGGGCAAGATCCTTGATTCGCCCCTAACAAAGGGCAACTATCAAGGCTACGTGCGCTAGGGTAGAGAGTATCATGGGAAGACTCTCTACTCTCTAGATCCCGGCGCCCCATGAGCACGGGTGGCTCTTCTATCCACAAGCACGAAATGTTTTGAGATGATCTGTGGAGAAGTAAGAGGTCGCTGCTTTGTACCCACAGCAAAATTCTTATTAATATATATATGTCTGGGACATTTGTAGCGAGCTGTGAGAGCTTGCAAACCTTAGTAGCATCTTCGATACGTAGGAAGAAGCTCTAGGGGTGGTTTTGGGTGAGAGACACACCCCGTTTTCATGGAAAATATTATATATATATATATATATATATATATATATATATATATATATATATATATATATGTGTGTGTGTGTGTATGTGTGTGTGTGTTGTGAAACTGTCATGTGTTTATTCATGCCTGATAGTATAAACTCCCCTACTGAGTATTTTAAAATACTCACCACCCCCCAGACTTTGCAGGATTCAACAAAGCTTAGTGTGCGGGTAGACGGGCCTACTCCGAAGTTTTATCGATTGATTTCAAGGATTTCAACCACACCGAAATGAGTAAGAACTCCTTATTATTTTTCTCTTATGTGTTTGTACACAGACTGTGGTTCCTGGGGATACTACTATTTTAATATTGCATATGGTGATCGGCTCCAGTCGCGGGCCCGGGTAAACTCCGATATCTTTATGAAAAGAAAATTTTATATGCTTTTAAAACCTTGGGGCGCGATAGTACGGCCTACTAGGTCGATCGATTAGCAATACTACATTTTTGACAGATTTCCAATATAGTCGATCAAACAGCCTTGCAGGGCGATCGAAAGGCTACACGATAGTTTTTGCTATTTTTGAAACTTATGCACATTTCAATGTTTTACTCCATTTGAAGATTCTAATAGTTATGAGAGGTGTATTATGATGAAATTAGGCTACTGGAGGTGTAGAATTGATGATGAAAGTGTATGGATTATGCTTAGGTGTTGTCTTGTGACATCATATTATGTTGATAATTATGCATAATGATATTGAAGTACCTTAAATTTGTGAATGTTGGAATTCTTATGAATAGAATATATTTCCACTAGGGATATTATGTGGAAAAATGGTGAGATGTGTTCTCTTATAATGAGGATGGCTTATGGGTAATGGATGTGATAATGTTGTGGCTTAATGAATGGAAGAATCATGTTCGATTTCACATGGATGGATTTAAACTTTATGGCAGATTTTGTTTTGACTTCAGTTAGGAATCATTGTTTTGAATGTGTTCAAGCATGTGTAAATTGTCTTATGAGTTTATGTAAAACATTGGGTATGTGCTTAGATATGCATAAATACACACACATATGGGGAATCTACTATGAAATTGTAGTTAATTATGCCTTGATTATGATGCATGAGGGGACTGACTGGGAGTACGTTCCATGTGTTGGAACCTACGTAGGTCTTGCTCATAGATGTATCATATTATCATGCATCATGGATAAGTATTCATAGATGAAGTTTTACTGATGTTTAACCAAAATTAATCGATTGTATGCAATGCTTGAGATTGCGTGCCGGATTAATTGCTCGGTGAATTAATCAAAACTTGGTTGGTCCAAAAGGACATGTTTTCGATTTAAGTTCCTGTGTGGAACGTGTATACTCCCCGGGTTGAGTCTAGTGAAATGAAATTATGTGGGGACGAGTTGTGTACTTGTTTTGTGGATTTGAGATTATTATGAGTGTCATTTGGACCCTGAGAATCCAGAGTGGTATGCCGTGTGGACCCGCTACCACGTATTTTAGGGTTCCCTGTGTGGGAATTCGGGCTCTCCCTTCTACAAGAGATGTCCTTGGGTGAACACCCCTGCTTTAGATTCTTTGTGTGAGAATGGGACATCCTTGGCCAGGATCGTCCAGGGTGAGTAGCTTTAGGGATTAACAACCCCAACTCTTTTTCATTTCCTGTGTGGAAATTTGGCCGTGTCTCACCTTCGTGGCCTTGACCGTTTCCTGCTTGTGTGGCAATACTTGTGTTTACTTCTTGATGGAGGCATTCACCATTTGTATTGATGCATGTTTAATTATGAACGCTATGCATGATTGTGTATCATGTATTTGACATGTTTGTCGTGTAGGGTGAATGTGGTTTATGTGATATGAATGCATGATAAAAACTGGTGTGATTGAGATACTATTATGCAGGTTTATGTGATATGAATACATGATAAACAATGGTGTGATTGAGACACTATTATACAAGTTTATGTGATGTGAATGCATGATCAGAAATGGTGTGATTGAGACACTATTATACATGCTTATGAGATATAAATGTATGATCAGAAAGTGTGTGATTGAGACACTATTATGCAGGTTTATGTGATATGAATGTATGATCAGAAAGTGGTATAGCATGTTAATCTTAGATCTAAATTGCTTCATTGTCATGTCGTCATGTTTTCTGATTAGTATAGTTATATTCAAAACCATTATTAAGTTTTTATACTCACCCCTCATTTTTGACAGATTTCCAATATATGAGGAAAGGTCGGAGAGAGCTTGAGAGTAATCGTGGAGGCTTCTAGTTTTGCATGTCTCTTCGTTTATCTTGTTTTGATGTTAGGACCTTGTGGAATGATCCTTATTTTTTTAGATTTGTGATATACTATGTCTTTAGTTTCATTTGTGACCTTGTTTTGGAGCCAAGTGTGTGGCTATGAATTATTAGTATGTGGGTTTGAGATTGTGGTTTAATTTAGAGTTTAACTCTTTTGGTTCTACCTATTTACTCTTACTCAAAGTAGTGCGCTAACTCCATAAATTAGACTACCCGTGGTTGGGGTATAAGTGTAACGTCCGGGAATTTTTTAAATTCCTAAAGTCGTACACGTGGAAATTAGGGTGCTAGACCCCTTGACCTTTCTGTTGGAATAAATTAATCAATGCTTGGATTTGGTGGCTGATATATATATGAATGGAAAGTAGACAGAAAGAGCTTCGAAATGCCACCAAGAACGCATGAATTGGAGTCCGGACGAGGGAGAAACGACCGTCTGAAGTTGAACATATCGTGCAGGATCCGTTTACCCGAATTGAACGTGAACTGTCCGTTTAAGTTGCAATATGGCCTGATCAATTACTATTCCGAAATTGGGTTTTTTATGCCTAATTTCTCATGGGATTAGGAGCCCTAATCCCATGCTTATAAAAATAATGAATTAGGGCTTTTTGAGAGAGCTTTTGGGGGATGGTGAAGGAGATGAGGGAATTCTCTGACGAGACTCCGGCAAAGCGTTTGCAGCGGTGGATCAATGACAACTTGGCTATTAAGGTTGGATTTTGAGTCAAGATTTGCATAGATTTGTAAATTAGAAGATAAACCATATTCGTAATTAACATGAACAGTAATCTCTGCAATTACTGTTCATGTAGTTTTTTTTATAGTTATTTATTTACTGTTCAGCTGCCGGCCGGCCACTGGCCGACCGCTGGCAGCTGGACCCATGGCTGAAACGGTGTGCCGGTTCTAGCCTTTGCCGCGGTGGCCGGGGATGCTTGGCGGCAGCAGTGGCGGCTTCTACCGCTGCCGCATAGTAAAAAAAAAGAGAGATTGTCGGCGCTGGCCGAGGCCGTGCCGGTCCCGACCGTACCGGCCCAGGCCACGACGGCCCCGGACACACCAGCCTGGGCCACTCTGGCTCCGGCCGCGGTGACATCGCCACCAGTTTAAAAAAAAGGAAACGAAAAAGGGGCCAGCTTTTTGGCCGCCGGCAGGACACCAGACAACAGCGGGACCGACCCTGTCGGTTCCGCCTTGCTCCGGCGGTTGGGGGCTTGTGTGCTGCCCAGCCCTCCGCCGCAGAGGTGGTGCCACCACTAGAGGCCGAAACGCCTCTGGCCGGACGCGGGGAAGACAACCCACGTTGCGGGTCTTTGACCCAAACCGACCCGGTCCAGGTCGGTTTAAAAAAAAAGAAGAGAGAAGGGAGTGAACCGGGTCCGGTTCAGGGGGCTAAAAGTGTCAAATAAATTCTAAAAAAATAGTCATGTATCTGGATAGGTTTTGGATTATTCTGACTGAGTTTAAGATTGGGGGAAAATCTTAGAGATTATGAAATGACCTTTTTACCCTTGATAGTTAAATCATCGTGTGAGAACTATTTGCCTGACTTCGGGGCCCCGGTCCAGGGGCCTAGGAGTTGATTTAAAAATTGGGAAGATTCTCAGTGAGAGTCCAATTGGTTACCAAATTATAGGAAAAATCTCTTAGTGAATAAAAATACCAATAAGTGGTTAATTGACCCTTTTACCCTTAGGGTTTATAGTAAACAGTTAATCAAAACCTGGGTCGGTTTAAGGGGTTCACAACCCCGTGACACACTAGGAAAATTACACAGAGTCCATGAAGTCAAGTAGTACACTTGAGTTCAATTTTGGACCCATCGGATGTCATTATGGCTTTAAACCAAATAACAGAAATACCCCTTGAGTGGATTCGCCCACATTCGTGTGAATGGAAGCGCAAGTCAGTTTGAGAGTGAAGCCTCTTGAGAGGATTATGACCTAAATGAATAAAAGAGTAGTGAGATAACCAAATGAACCAAGGGAGGGTAGCATACCCTAAGTGGTAGAATTACCCTAATGCACTTAGGGAGCAGTATGTTCTGTTTCTGATGAAACAGATGACCTAGTGAATCAAGAGTCAAGGTACCCAATAAGTGACTTCAAAAGGAAGGGGTGTGACCGGTAGGTGACATGAAGACCTTGACAGGTCACAGTGTCACGGGAAACCAATGAAAAACCCTAATTCTCAGGGTTTAGGGCAGGGTATTGCACTCGTGGAATATGTTAATTTACATATCGGGCTTGAATTCTCTGAGCCCTGGCCTTGCAAATGAAGGCAATGGGCCTCCGTTTATTATTTATATATTTGTATGCCTGTATGTTATTTATGCTAATGCATGCTTTTGATATTGATGCATTGATTTATATCAGTAACTTAAGATTAATGAAGATTAATCAAGAGACATGGGTTGTTGTTGGTTTGGAAGAGAACATCTAATCAAGATAAAGACTAAAATACCCTCAATAGGGTTTGGGACCGGTTCATGAATTGAACGGTGCCTTGACATAAAAGTTTACCTTGGTTGATGAACTGAGGATGGTTTTGGGATGTTCTTCGAGTCATAGCTCAGTGGATGAGCTATTTAGTGGGCCGATTCACAAGGTGAAGAGGACCCACCTGGTTGAGTGGTTACTTGACTGGATGAAAATAATCTAGTCTAAGTTTCAGATGTTTGGGGGAGTCAATGGTCATAAGGACCTAAGGCTTCTATTGATAGATTAGTAATGTCTTATAAGACATTTTCTCCCAGCATTGGGAGGGTGGAGATTGCAATATGTATTTTCATCGCCACGATGGTTTGGGTATTGACCAGAGGGTTTTTACCGCGGGTCTCCCGCAGGTCTTCCTAGGACTATTTAGTACGTACAAAAAGCGGAGTTACATGAGCATCATGGAAGGCTTGTATTTCTTGCCAATCTGTGTCCATGAGCACAATTGGGATCTTCTCCCCCAGATTCGTGGCAGGCTATTGAGAGCCCTGGGGATTTGGGTCAAGCTGCTGTAAAGCAGTCTACTCCAAGGTTGGAGTACCATGTCTGGAGGTTTCTCGAGGGGCGAGTTATCTCTGAGGTACAAATTTGTTAGTTTTAATTATCGAACAAGGGATGTGAGATAATTAATAACAATGTTTGATATTGCTTGTTAATTAGACAAGTGGAACGGTTAAAGGACTTACTAAAATGTAGGTTGAAAATATCTAAGCATTGCATGTGTGATGTTATGCTTCTTAGGATAGAGTAGTTTATAAGCAGAACTACGTCTGGATCTGATCTTGTTATAAACATTGGAGATGTTATCTGATGAGTACATAGGCAACTAACATCGGGTAATGTTGGCCCGATCCGAAAAATATTAATAAAACCTTTTGTCCTTTGGAAGCTCTTCTCCTGTAGGCAGAGATGCTCCATTGTGGTTGTGGTTGTTGTTTGGTTTGCTTTGTTGTAGATCCTCCAGGTGACGACAAGTGAGACCAAGGCAGGCGTGCACAAGAGGTTTCCGCGTTTTTGTAACTCCGGTACCTAAGTGTACCTTAAGCATGAGAGTCAACTTATTATTTATTTTCAGATGGACGATGGATTTGATATTCGTATTTGTGAACCCCAGTTATCATGACCTGAATATTTAATCAAATGGTTTGTTTTGTATTTAAAGAAAAAAATTTCTCGCTACTTACTATTCGTGCTATTTAAAAATGTTTTTAAAAATTCGGGTCGTGACAATAAGTCTTCCACTATTTTCCTTAACCGTTTTCAAACCGTCACCCCTATGTGCTGGACCAGCCCTTGGACCGGGTTCGGCTCGGGTCAGGAAGTGTCGGGGTGTGACATTTGTGCTTATGTTTGCGTGCTCAAGTAAGTATTATCATGGACCTGCTCTTACCTATTTGATCCTGTGCCCATAAGCATTGGTGTACCTTGCATTCGGAAAAGTCCATGGCGTCTAGTCACTCCCTGGAGGTTAAGGTCGTGCCCTAGTGACATTCTTTTCCATTTCGATGCTGGAGCTTATTAGTTGTAATGAGCTTTAGTGGTTGATAGTATGTGTATGAATATGTGAGTTGGTATGTATGATTATGAGCATGATTGTATGAGCATGTGTGTTTCTGGGTAAGCATATAAGTATGAGTATGACTGTAAGAGTATGAGTATGAGTACGATTGTAAGAGTATGGTTCTGAGTAAGACAGTAAGTGTATGATTTTGAGTAAGATTGTACGAGTAAGGTCATATGAGTAAGATTGTATGAGTAAGGTCATACAAGTATATGTAAGTTATATGAGTAAGCATATGATTGTACGAGTAAGGTTGTATAAGTATATGTATATTGTATGAGTAAGTGTATGATGGTACGAGTAAGTTTGTAAGACCTTGAATAAGGGTGTTTGTGTAAGTTTGATTTGATGGTTTGTTTGGCATGTTTGTATACGTATGAGCATGATTATGATATGCCTACTTGCTTTATGTTTAAGTTACATGAACGCATTTATGTATGGATTTACTGAGTTCACTATTAAGAACTCCTCTATTGGGTATTTTCCTATTGAATATGAAAATACTCATTACCCTATTTTTTAGCCTTGTTGTCGGGAGACTTTACAGGTTTGTGACGGAGAGCTCCAGGAGATGGATGCTCATTTCCATGGTGGATTGATTCCCTTGGACTCAGGTATATCCTTGACTCACTGTGAGTATTATTTTATGCTGTGATCTCTTGTATTGGGTGAGATGAGAATTAAGATGTTTAAGTATTCTGGACTTTTAGTTTGGATCAGACTGTGGACTGTTATGGGACTTGCACTCAGGGATACTTGTGAGAGATTTATATTTAAAGTCTATGATCATAGTAATTTATTCGTATGTTTGTTTTCAAGTAGCGCCTCTGGATGTTTGGTTTGGTTGTATGATGTTTGATCGAATGAGTAACAATTTGGATTGGAAAAATTGATGTGTTATGTTTTAAATTATAAAACTATTTTTACAGGTTTCGTATTCATCATTTTTCCCGATTTATAGCAGTTATGTTGCAAAAAATTTCCGTAAATTTTGAGGAAAATGTATGAAAAAGCTTGGACGTTACAACTAATCACTATTAATCATGGTTTAACAAATCATTTTCATAATGTATGCCACATGATACACACATGAGTAATGCTAGGTACATGTAAGCATAAGTAATCATACCCTAATCAGTCCTATTATGCATGAGATATGGTCTATACATGGCAAATGAGGTTGTGTAAGCATAAGTAAGCATAAACATACATGGTCATGTTCATAACTAAGCTAAAACATGTAGAACATGGTTCATAAATAATTAATGTGATATATGTGAAAGTATTCATACTTTATCATAGATGGTTATAATCTATTGGAGTCATAAGATAGATATAAAGAAATGATCAAAATTTGACTTAAAAACAAACATGACATCATACTAAGCATAAACATACATGGTCATATTTCTAAATAAGCTAAAACATGTAGAGCATGGTTTGTACTAAATTAATATATCATGTGTAAACATTCATCTATATGCTCATATTCTACTGGTGACATAAATTAATTATGAAGAAATCATCAAAATCCAATTTTAAATTAATACTCATTCATCCCCATACTAGCTTAAGTATATGTTTTAGTATAATCACAATATGTAACTCATATATTTTACTATTTTTAAATTAAAAAATTGACCAACTAAAAGTTTTTTACTTGTAGCATCCTCCACAAGGTATTTTGCTTCAAGTTGGTTTTATAGTGCTTTGGCAGATTCAACACCTTGGTAGAGATCAAATAGGGCATCAGACATGGCATTGAGAATATGACCCTTGCATAAATAGTCATCTTGCTCCCATTTAGCACGTTTATGTACTTGTTCCACTGTTTTGTTGTCATCTTTAATGGGCTTTAGAGTAGTGAGCACATAAGTGATATTCAACGTAGTGACAAAGAATTGCATTTTCCTTTGCCAATGTAAAAAAATTCCACAGTTAAACCGATCAAGTTTGATGAAACTCTCGATCTTGTGACAAAGAGACTTTGTTGTTATGTTGTCCACTATTTCTTCAAGTCAAAAATATTATTTTTAGATTGTTGGTGGGAAATTCCTTGGACCTTGTGACTTGTTGATGGTAGAAAGCTTTGATCTTTCAATTTAATGAACCTCATATTGTGGCTGAAATGGATGATGAATACCTCCACTACAACAAAAAAGGCTATTAGCGACGCTTTGAAACATTGCTAATTCTTTTTTTGTGGCGCATAAAAAGCGCCGCTAAATGCATCGATAATAATGGAGTCGCTATTACTCATTAGAACTCTTAGAATTAAGTGTCGTTAATAGTAAATTATTAGCAATGCTTATACTTACGTCACTAATTATTTTTCTGTTGCGACGCTTACAAAAGTGTCGCTAATAGTTAATTATTAGCATCACTAATTAATTATTAGCAACGCATAATTAAGAGTCGCTGATATAATTTTTTATTTATAAAATTCTTTATAAATAAACTCCTCTCTCTCCTCTCACTCTCTTCACTCTCTCTCCCAGCTATCGTTTTATTTTAATTTTTTTAAATATAAAATAGTAGCGACGCATATAGATATGCATCACTACTACTACTGTAGTAGTAGTGACACATAACCTTATGCATCAAATAATTTTTTAAAATTTTTATAAATAAATTCTATCTCCTCTCTCTCCTCACTATTTCTCTGTTCTATCTCTCTCCTCTTTCTCTCTCTCTTCTCTATATCTCTCTTCTCATGCTCTCTCCTCTATCTCACTCTACCCTCTCTCCTCTCCTGCTCTCTCTCTTCTCTCACTTCTCTCTCTCTCTCATCCCTTCTCTCTCTCCTCACTCTCTATCTCCCTTCTCTCTCTCAGCTATCTTTTTTATTTTGATTTTTTTAAATAAAAAATAGTAGCGACGCATAACATTATGCTTCGATAATATAATTTTTTTATTTTTAAAAATTTTTATAAATAAATTCTCTCTCCTCACTCTCTCTCTACTCTCTCCTCTTTCTCTCCTTGCTCTATCTCCTTCTCTCTCCTCACTCCCTCTTCTCTCTCCTCTCTCCTCTCTCACTCTCTTCTCTCTCTCCCTACTGTCTTTTTATTTTAATTTTTTTAAAATAAAAAATAGTATCGACGCATAATTATATGCGTTGCTACTACAATACGTAGTAGAGAAGCATATAGATATGCATCGCTACTATTCTACTACTCCAGCATAGTAGCGATGCATAACCTTATGCGTTGCTAATATAATTTTTTAATTTTAAACTTTTTTAAAATGAATTCCTTCTCCAAACTCTTCTCACTTCTCTTTTCTGTCTCTCTCCTCTACCTCTCTCTCCCTTCTTCTCTCTCTCCTATATCTCTCTCTACCCTTTCTCCTCTCCTGCTCCTTCTCTTCTCTCTCTCTTCTCTCTCTCTCCTCACACTCTCTCCCAACTATCTTTTTTATTTTAATTTTTTTTAAATAAAATAGTGACGCAAAAGTGTATGTGCTGCTACTACTCAACGTAGTAGCGACACATAACATTATGCATAGCCAATATAATTTTGTTAATTAAAAAAAAATTATGAATAAATTCTCTCTCTCTCTTCTTACTCTCTCTCATCTCTCTCTCCTCACTCTATCTCTCTCTCTCCTCTACTGCCTCTCCTCTTTCTCTCTCTCTCCTCTATCCTGTCTCTCCTCTATCTCTCTCTTTCCCTCTCTCTCTCCTCTCCTCACCTTCTCTTTCTCCTCACGCTCTATCTCCTCTATCTCTCTCTACCCTCTCTCCTCTCTCTATCTCTCCTCTCCTACTCTCTCTCTCTTCCCTTCTCTCTCTCCCCTCACTCTCTCTCTCTCGCTTCTCTCTCCTAACTACCTTTTTTATTTTAATTTTTTTAAAATAGAAATAGTAGCGACGCATAAGTGTATGCGTCGTTACTACGTACTGTAGTAGAGATGCATACACTTATGCGTTGTTACTACTCCAACGTAATAGCGACGCATAACATTAAGCTTCGCTAATATATTTTTTTTATTTTTAAAATTTTTTATAAATAAATTCTCTCTACTCTCCCTCTCTCTCCCTCTCTCTCTCACTCACTCTCTCCTCTCTCTCCTCACTCTCTCTCTCCCCACTCTCTCTCTCCTCACACACACTCTCTTTCTCCTCACTCTCTCTCTTCTCTCTCCTCTCTCCTCTCTCTCCCAGTTATCTTTTTATTTTAATTTTTTTTAAATATAAAATAGTAGCAACGCATACGGATATGTGTCACTACTAAAACAACGTAGTAGCGATGCATAACCTTATGCATCGTATAATTTTTTTATTTTAAAAAATTTTTATTAATAAATTTGCTCACCTCTCTCTCTCTCCTCATTCTTCTCTTTTCTCTCTCTCCTCCCTCTCTCCTATTTCTCTCTATTCTTTCTTCTCTATTCTTCTCTCTCCTCTATCTCACTCTATTTTTTAAGTGGGTTATTATTGAAGGGCTCGTCAATACAAGTCCAACGGTACCAAGAACGCGTAAATCCGAATCCGGGGTAGGAAATTACGTGTGTTTGAAGATTGAATTATATAAAATAAAATAAATAAATTTATAAAAGAAGAGTCGTGTGCACGATGAAACCGCTCGCGTGCACCGGTTTCGGTGGGTGCGGCACATTACCGCAGAGCCGCATTTCGACGGGTGTTGCAGGCACACTGTGTTCCTAGGGGTGCCGCTGCCTGAAAGTGGTGGCGCGGTGCTGCGGTTTCAACGGCTCGGGGGTCTATTTATACCCCATTCTGTTCTATTTTTCAAGCAGATTTTCTCCTCCCCTGTTTTTGATTATTTTGAGTCGGATTAAAGCCGTTTAAGAGGTGTTCTTAAGTAAATTGAGTGTGCTCTACGCAATAAAGTGGTCTTGCAAACTCAAAACTTTCAACGTAATATTATTACTGGCCCAAACTATGGGGACATGATTGTAGCCACTTTGTTCTTTGGCTGGGAGAACAGTGTTAGACGTCCTCTATGATTTCAAGAATCCAGGGGTCAAACAAGTCATTATATGAAATGGAAAATTGGTGATATGTTGTTTTTTGTAGTGCATCATGCCGTGTATTTTTTACATTTAACTTCTGAACAGTGAATGGTTTGACAATTCGTGGAAGTGTTGGGAATTTGTTCCTCCTCAAAAACATATATAGCTTGAAGTTTGAGTATCCGCTCCCTCATTTTTATGTTTTTTTAAAGCACTGTCCATTGATTTGAAATGGGATTAGGATATTTTCACTTCTACAGACATACACTGTTACAGCTTATTAATAGAAAAATTTCCATATTACCAGCCTAATATGTATATATTTCATATTCTCTAATTTTGTAAAAAACAATCTATAACATATAAGTTACACAAAATTTTAAAAAAATTGAACCAAAATACCCCTACAACATGACTTAGGGTTTAAAATAATGTAAACTAATCGCGACGATGCATAAGTAAAGAGTCGATCGAAGCTTAGTGGTGATTTGTAATTTTTGCCTGGCGATTCCCATCAGTAGCGAATTCTAATTTCCGTTTGGTGATTGTCAACCTCTGTCGCTTCATCAGTGATCACTCTTTTCTTATTTTTGTTCAAAAATTTCTAACCATATAAAAGAGAGGATGATACATGCAACTCCAAAAAGGAATGATGAGGGACTAGCCAGGGAAAACAAGGTTATATAATAATGAAAATGGATGTGGATGTTAAGGAATGATATTTTAGAATAGCCATAATGGCCTTCTAGTGTGGTTTTTGTAAATAATTTTTATTGTATAGAATATCTTATGTAAGCATGTACAAGATCTTAGAGACTTTTATCCCTGACTTGATGAACACTTATATCAATAATATAAATTTGCAAATGTCGTGAATGTCGTATTTTTTGAATACACACAAAAAATATATATCATGTTATCATATATACAATTTGAAGTATGTCATATTATCAACAACACGTATTGTTGATACATTATGTTATAGTATATACAATATAGAGCATATCATATTATGGCTCAAAGAACAAATATCTTGTCATCATCAACACTATATGGCGAATGACTATTATTGTATATACAATTTGGAACATATCGTATTATCAATAACACATATTCTTGACATGTCGTGTTATCGTATATGCAATATAGAGTATATTGTATTATGGGTAGCTGACTCAAATAACATATATCGTGCTATCATATATGCGGTATGAAGCATATCGTATTATTGGTCGCTGACTCAAAGAACACATATTGTGTTCGTCAACATGATAAAGAGAATATCATGTTATCATATATGCAATATAAAGCATATCGTATTATGGGTTGTCTGCTCAAAGAATACATATCATGCTATCATTAATACGATATGGTGAATATTATGTTATCATATATGCGATATGGAGCATATCATATTATCAATAACACGTATTGTTCACATGTCGTATTATCGTATATGCGATATGGAGCATATTGTATTATGGGTAGCTAGCTCAAATGACATATATCATGTTATCATTAACACTATATGATGAATATTGTGTTATCGTATATACGATATGAAGTATATCATATTGTTGATTGTTGACTCAAAGAACACATATCATGTTATCGTCAACACGATATGGTGAATATCATGTTATTGTATATGTGATATGAAGCACATCGTATTATCAATAACATGTATTGTTGACATGTTGTGTTATCATATATGCGATATGGAGCATATCGTATTATAGGTCGCTAACCCAAAAAACACAGGGTGTTACACATGTCATATAATGAATAAAACATATTATTGATATATCGTGTCGTTGATGCAATATGAGACATCACATTATGAGTCACTTTCTCCATTATGCCAGAAGTTGGGTTGCCGAAGCTAATGAAAGGATGGTTTTTTTTACTGTGAAAGTTTTCACAGAGGAAAAAATAAAGAAAATAGAGTTTTACTGCCTTTGCCACCCGCCAGTGAGTCACCACTGATGATCTACCTCCAATGAGTCATCATCGGTAATTCGCCACTGATGACACCTCCTCATTAGAACAGCGCCCCCTACCCCCTTTTACTATTCATTAATGAGATAAAAACTTGAGTATATGTTCATTTATGACCAAAGGATATATTTATCCTAAATTAGGTTATATAAGATTGTGTTAAAATTCAAAAAATATAAAATATTTATATATTGAGACAGGTAATATGAAAAAATCTCTTATTAATAATAATTGTAGTGTATGAAATATAGGCTAATTAATGTTAGCTACTTATTGGTGAATATAGTTGTTATCAATCATATATACTCTTTTGCAATAATAGTTAATTAGTACCTACCCAATATAATATGCTCGTCGTAATAATTATCCTGGTGGTATCTATTTTTCTTTGCCAAATCCTGGTAGTTATCTTAATTGAATGAGAAGTTCAAATCACACGTGCGGTGTTTTTGCTAGTAATAATTTTAAAAGGCTAAAAGCATAGAAGCGAAGGTAACAATTGAAATATCTTTAAATGACTGCCTGTACTATAATTCAACACGACTTTCGCGGTGCCGAGTATAGTAACCATTCATATACAGTTACAAAAAATACATGCTTCCTAATTTCTCAAATAATCTCTCTCACTCCCTCCATATATATATATATATATATATATATATATATATATATATATATATATATATATATATAATTGAGCTATCTTCAGTTCTACACAAATTTTGTACATAATAATATACAAAACCAAGACCAAATTTAGATGCAAAATATTTGACATCATTATTACAAAGGGAAAAAAATTACAACACATCTTCCCTCAAACTGCCTCCTCACCTGTCTTTACTAAATCCTAGACGAATGTGTCTGATACCTACTTTTTCAATCTACCATTGATTTGGAAAATTTTCCCGGTAAGCTGCTTCCTCACCCTGTCTCAATTGTCTAATGGCTGTCTCAGCTGCACGAGAAGTCAAAAGCTTTTTTGCTATTCGATCCTTGGTGGTTATCTTTTTCCGCAGCAAAGATGCCAACGTTGGTTTCCTTTTTTGAACTAATGACTCATCAGAATCCGTGGTTCCTGAATTTTCCCCAAGAAATTCTGACCGTGAGGTGGATGAAAGAGCTGCTTCCCTTAAAACAGCCTCATTATGCTCCCTAACCTTTGCAAGCTTGGCCCTCTTCAACGACCTCTCTATTTTCTGATCCTGTTCCCTCACATTTTTCACTGCCTGTCTTGCCAGCTTCTCAGCTATCTTCTCAAAATGAAGATGTTCTATTTCATCCACAACAGAATCAGCGTGCTCCACAATGGCATCCTCTTGTGCTTTATCACTAGATGCAGGCTCTTGATTGATTGGGTTTCCTTCTAAATCCCTAGGTATAATTGGCCCGTGAAATGGGCACACTCTCAAATCTCGTCTTTGACACAGCCCTCCTTTCTGTAAAGGAGCCAAACAAGGTCGAATCTCCTCATGCTGTTCTTCATAAACAGTTGCACGAAATTTCAACTCTGCAATTTTTTCTGCAGGAATAACCGCATCATAATCCACTCTTCCCCAGTGCCCCTCAAGTTCCAATCCCCTTTGAATAGCCAAAACATCTTGGTTTGAACCCCAATCATCCAAATAAGGCCCCCACTTCATGACTGGAGCCTCAACAAAAAGCTTACTCCTATGAGATGTCAAGTCTGATCCATTTTCTTCCAGATGCAATTCTTTTTCCTTCGACTCTTTTTCTTGATCAGAGTTATTATCATCTGTATCCAGAGAAACTTCATTAGGCCTGCATTGTTCACCTGATTTGTCAATGTTGTACACTTCTATATTACCCTCCTCCCATATATCCTCCGCTTCTTCAGAGAGAGTGCTCTTAAGTGAACAACCCAATTGTTCACATTTATTCTTTACAAATAAAATGTTGTTTCGAGTATCAATACACTCCTTCAATAAAGAATCTCTGAATTTAACATCAGGTGGGTCAACTCTTACAAGAACAGACATCCATTCCTGCACCAAAGGCAAATGCCTCGTCAAAAGCAACTTGTACAATTCCCTCACCACATCAAATACAGCCTTGTTTTCACTACTTTCATGAATCCTTTCTCCCTCTTTTAAAGCAGCATTGCGTAACTGCAATAATGCTGCAGACCTTGTTTGCTGGATTAATTCATCCTTGAGTCCAGTGCTAGCAAAGTCAAACTCATCTTCCTTCACATAGACGATCTCCAAACATTCCCCTAATTCATGAACTGTGGTTTCAATTTCACTTTTGATTGACGGGAAATTATCCTTCAAAGTTTCAAACTTCTTCAGTAGAAGCTCTCTAGATCGAGTCTCCCTTTCCCTTCGCTCCCGCTCCACTCGAGCCATGGTTTCCAGCCGATTAGGAAATTGGAAATGACGGGTATTCTTCAGGTAGTCAAAACCTAATCTAACTTGCCGGTAATAAATTCCAAATGAATTGTTCCACTTCTCCAAACACTCAATGGCTCTCAAGCGGAGACGAGACGCAATTAACTCAGGCGGTGGAAGTGGACTGCTTCGCCGAAATCCGACACTTAAGCTCAAAAAGTCTTCAAAATTAACAACCAGAAGGGATCTAAACAGCTTTGACCTCATGAATAGCTCATCAATTATTAGAAACGTAAGATATCGGACCTGTTAATAAATAGAAAAAAATCCGATTTCAAAATTTACATACTTGATCAATCAATCACAACCATTATCAGTATTTCCCACAATTTCCATAAGAAGTGGATAACATTAAAATACTTGCTACCGATTTATCAAAATGAGTCATTGCCAGATTCAAAACTAATTTGATTAAATCAAGAAAAGAATAAAAACCTGAGAATGCCGCTTCTTCATGTTCTCCATTAGGGTTTCGACGGCAAGGCGGACCTCCGCGTCGGAGGAACGGACAACAGACTTAATCGCTCTTAGAAACCGCGGGTCGACATCGCCGTCCGTCGTGTTGGTGGCCTTCTCGATCAGCGTCCGGAGACGGCCGCCGCTTCCCCCGCCGCCGGTCCCCATCTTCTTCGCCCACTCCGAACCCATCCATCCACCGAAATCTTAAAAAACGCTTGGCCCGCGACCCGCGACTTCTCTTTTCCCTTTTACCGGGAGAGCCACGTCCTAAGAGGACAGAAATGTCATTTTAAATATTTATTGGGTTATTTTAGTAACTTTATAAGGCTAAGAAAATTCAATTCGACTTAATAACCGACCGTTGTCCCACTTAACCCGCACTTAGATTTAAAAGTAAGGTCTGGTGGAGTTTTATCCACGTAACCCTTGCGACCATATTATTTAACAATGTCGTAACGGTGGAGATATTAAAAAGTAATTCTCTTATAATTTTATTTTTTTCTTATTTTTTTATTTAATTTAATAATTAATTAATAATTTTTATAGAATTTTTATAATTTTAGACATGTATCTAATAATGTCGTAATGTTGTCTCTCAAATTCTTATTTTCTCAAATAATATAAAAAATATTTAACATTTATAATATTACAATATATTTAAATTCTTTTTATATTTAGCCCTTATAAATATAATATATAAAAAAATTAAATTAAAAAAATTAATTAACAAATATATAGTTACCCATATACCCTACCCAACTGAAATAGGGTTAGGATTTAAATTTTTAACCAGATTAATAAATAATGTAGGTCAAGGTCAACTTAACCTGTTTCCTAACCCTAATTGAAACAAGGTTCAAGCGCCCTACATCCTTGTGCATCTAGTGGCCAGTCTTAGCGACTAGTGAGGGCCCCATGAGCATGAGAAAATTTTAGGTGTGGTTCACACACCATACTAATGGTATATTTCACCACTCACTAAATGGCCCATTAGCATGGTACGAGAGATGACAAGGTATCAACGGTAATACTATGATAATGGGTTGTCTTGAGTGATAGAATACACCGCAAACACGGTGTAAGACACACATCCAATAATTTCTTCAAGCGCACGCCCCATTTCAAACAATTTTTTGGCCCTAATAACATTGCCTCTAAGCAGCGTTACACTTTCTGTTGCCATAAACAATTTTCCCCGTTCAAAGGAAACTTTGTCCTTTATTCTCCTCCAAGACAAATCTCATCCCACCAGCAATAGGGCCAAATAACACACATCCGCCTTAGAAAATGCAATAATAATGCTTCATTGGGTTTTAAAGGTTAAAATTTTACTTCATTATTCAAATAATGTTGATTAGTGGGGTTTAGAAAAACAAGTTTTACTAATCGAAGGTATTTGGATGATGAAGTAGGTTCTTGGCATATAAAACTTAACATCATTACATCATTTTTGAAGTTACTAGCACAAATGCACATGTATAATGAGTGTAAATATAAATTAAATAGGATAAAATAAAATATGTATTGACCATAGGTCTCCCTTGCATGCTATAGTTGTAGTACATACTTTCATGATCATAATGACTATAAATTAACACAAACTCTTTATTAATCCAAATACTAATAGTAGAGAGCCATTAATCCAAATCTCATAGGTTAAATATTATATCGTAGGTCAGCGAACACAATGATTTTGAAGTTACTAACACAAATGCACATGTATAATGAGTGTAAATATAAATTAAATAAGATAAAAAAAATAACTTTAAAATAAAATATGTATTGACCATAGGTCTCCCTTGCATGCTATAGTTGTAGTACATACTTTCATGATCATAATGACTATAAATTATACACAAACTCTATTAATCTAAATACTAATAGTAGAGAGCCGTTAATCCAAATCTCATAGGTTAAATATTATATCGTAGGTCAGCGAACACAATGGTGTTAAAATATTTTGTTTCGTAGAGCACATTATTTATATTTAGGACCATTTTGGCAGTGGGTCTTTTTTGATGGAGCACTTAAGGAGTTTTCCAAGGGTGTCAAAAAGATGTGAATTTAAACATATATAATATGGGCAAAATAAAATAAATTATTATTAAAAAGTGAATTGTATAAGTAGGGCATCCAGAAAATATAGTTATGCGGGATCTCATTTGGTAGAGCTCATTGAGAGCTTTATAACAACACCAAGAATGCATGAATCTAGGTTTAAAAAAATAATATATAATATTATAAAGTTAAAATCAAACATTACATAAAAATAGTGTGTAATATCTTAAATTTTCCAAGGTTTGGAAACTTAATGATATGAAAAATAATATATTGACCCCTTGACTTTCTCGGTTGAATAAAATTCTTAATGGATGGAATTTATGTTTGAAACCTATGTGGTTAGAATGTAGACAGAGAGGACTTCGAAATACCACCAAAAATATAGGAATCAGAATTTAAATGAGGGAGTTATGACCGTTCGAAGTTGAATATGTTGCACAAGGCCTATTTACCCTAATTAGTACACAAATGGGTTGTTTTAAGCGCGTTGCAAGCCTGGGTAATTAGGGTGACAAATTATTAAAAAAATAGCCTAAGTAGTCAACTTTGGCCCAACTTCTAAGGAGATTAGGAACCTTAATCCCCATGATCAGTATAAAAACCATATTATGGCTTATTTGAGGAGGGCTTCTTAACTTGGTGGGGAGGAGGGAAAAAAAGCCGCCATGGAAGTTTTCATGAAGGCGCCCAGTGACAGAGTCAGAGAGGAGCGTGAGCGAAGACCGGATCATTGATGAGGCAAGATCGTTGAATGCCTTAGTTTTCTTTTAGGATTGAACAAATTATTTTTGTTTTAACCCACATTAGGGTTGTAAGGAGGAAAACCTTAATATAATAGGGGCAACAAGCTTTGCAAGCCAACTGGCCAATTGCCAATAGTTCTGTTCTGGTTGGAGAAGGGGAAGATGGGTGAGGCAGAAGGGCTTGCCTTTCCGCTTCTCTCTTTTCCCTACTTCCAATGGGATAGGCAGTCAGAGTTACCAAAATCTGACGGCAGTTCTACTCAAGAGAACCAAAGAGCAAATGAAAAGAGAGAGAGAGATTGTGTCCCTCCGGTTGGCGACAAGACAGGAACTCTTGGACTCTCCATGTGACATGGTGAGCTGAAATGTCTTATACTATATAGGGGGGACATGGTCAGCTAAAATGTTGATATGTTGGTATGATGCCTAGTCTTGCAATCGGCTGTCTCGGATGACAAGGAAGACTTGTTGTGTTGCTAGCTATCATGCCACAAGCCCCGTTCATTGGGAGATGGGGCTCTCCGACCATGAGCAACCGTTTGGCCGTATGGCCTTGTTGGAAAGAATGACCCTTGCATGCACTTGGTTGAGATGAAATGTTCGGATGTTCAAGTTGCCTAAATTAAAAATGTGCATTGCAAGGATGTACCCCCCTCTCGCTAGCTCACTTGGGAAATGTCCTTGCATGTTTACATGTTCACCTTGGGATGGGTTCGTTGCTTGACTTCGCAGGCTAGACACTTAGTCGAATGGCACGAGGCCATGTCCTTGACGAGAAAGGCTTGCTCGCTTGTCTATTGGCTTTCCGAGTGTTGCACGGTAGGCACTTCCCGGGTACCTCCATAACAATGTGCACTATCATTCTCAAATATCAAGGACTCTCATGCATTTCTTATTAGGCTTGCTATTGGTGGGGAGCATAAAGGGGCTATTTGAGAGGCACTTTCCAACCATGGTAATTGCTTTTAAAGGGTGGGAAATGGCTTTAAGCTATGAAAGATGGATGAAAAATAGATTTGGAAACAAAAGGCCTTTCCAAAATATGTCATTCCTCGTGCAAGAAAGATAGATTTCCCTTTCTCGAGAAACTCTCCCAGGGAGGAGAGTTGATATTACGTATCCAATCATCATTTCTTTTTCCTTTTTATTCTAAAAGAAATTAGAGTAAAAATTGATTTTCTTTCTACTTAAAAGTGTTTGCCACATAGGCATAGTGGTAGTAAAGGGCCAGGCTTTGCATGCGAGTGGTCTAGGCCCGGCCTTGCTCTCACCTCCATAGGCTGGGCCTACACAACCCTTATGCCCGCCCAAATTTTTTTTAAATAAACTTGGTCCATAAGGCCAAGGCCTTATGGAGGCCCCTAAGGAAAGGGCTAACAAGCAAGGTTGATCGATCGACTATAGGGCCTAATGTTTGTTGACATTTTTTTATATAAAAAAAAAGTCAAAAAAGACAGTCCAAAATTTTGGAGTTTGACTAGCTCCAAAGTGGACAAAGTTTTTCCTGACTAAGTCAAAAAGAGAGAGAGAGAGAGAAAGAAAGAAGAAATTGTCATATTCTACACATGTAAAAATAAGACAAAAAAATTTATAACGAATTTTTATTAATTAAGTAAACCCCTACAGGTTTCACATCAAATCAAAATAATAAAGGGCTAAGTAAGACCCCAGTGGTCCCACGTCAAATTAGTCATTAAATCAAAAGGCTAAGTGAGACCTCTATGGGTCCCACATCAAATTAACCATTAAATTAAAATTACAAGAGGCTAAGTGAGACCCCACGTGGGTCCCACATCAAATTAGTCATCAAATCAAAAGTTACAAAAGGCTAAGTGAGACCCACATGAGTCCCACATCAAATTAGCCATTAAATTTAATCACAAGAGGCTAAGTGAGACCCCGCGGGTCCCACATCAAATTACCTATCAAATCAAAAGTTACAAAAGGCTAAGTGAGACCCACATCAAATTAGCCATTAAATTTAATCACAAGAGGCTAAGTGAGACCCACATGAGTCCCACATCAAATTAGTCATCAAATCAAAAGATTAAAAGACTGGATGGAACCCACATGGGTCCCATATCAAATTAGTCAAATTGAAATATAGGACCCCATATAAGTCTCATACAAAGAATATACTTTAAAATAAATCCTAAAGTCTAAAAGATGATTTTAAGACCTACCTCCTAAAGGCTAGTTATGTAATTGAGAAAAGACAAAATAAAATAATAACAAAATAAAATAAAATACATGGTGAACTAGATTGACCAAGGAAGAAAAATTAATTAAGTCCCCATGAATAGTGGGCCCCTACACTTTTTAAAGAATGTCCACTTAACTAACAAAATTAATATTTGAGAAGACTAAGTCAAAACTTCTTTGAGTGGTAACTCACGTTAAAAACAAAATGAATGAATGAATGAATGAAATGGAAGAGTAGGGCAAAGACCAAGTCAAACCACTACCACATGCAAATGGTCTTCCCCACTACCCCACTAATTCACTAACTCACTCCCCACTTCCCACAAACTACCCCACTAACTCACCACCTTCTCCCACTACTTTACCCCAGACACAACTCTAACACTATAAATACCCCCTTCTTCTCATAGAGAGGAGCTTTTTGGTAGTCAAGTCTAAGAAGCCTTCACAAACTTTAAAATTCTTCATCCCAAAGGAAACACTCCACCAAGAAAAGAAGAAGACTCCAAGAAGAAAGCTCATCCACCAAGTCCTTCAAAGGTTTTTTTTCTCAAGGCATCCTTTCAATTCCAAGGATTCAATCCCAAGGAGTTTGCAAGGAGCTTGAAGTAGGAGAAGTTGCACAAAGCAAAGGAAAGAGGATTCTCAAGTTTAAAGACAAGAAGGCATACAAATGATGAGTTCTTATATATGATCTTCTTCATTTTCATTGTGTTCTTTCTTTTTAATACTTGTAATCATCTTTTGATAATTTTAATATTCTTCTCCTTTCTCTACTTCTAATTTGTCTTTATTTTTCGCCATTTAATCGAAGGGTTTGAAAATTGGTTGATTACTACTACTATATCCCAAATTTTAAAGAGTATTAGCAATTGGCCAAGAGAGGGTCATCCACATAAAAAAAAAGGTTTCTTCTCTACCTCTTGCAAATAAGGGATCATCCGATCCATTCCCTTGTCTTGTGCATAGGGAACCAACCAAAATCCCCCAACAATGTTGTGTGACACCCCGACCCAAGAACCGACCCGGGCCGGGGCTCCGGAAAACGATAAAAACCAAACCTAGAACCAAGAGCGGTGTACTCTGAGTGCGAGAGTCTTCTCGTTCCTCTACGTGCTATAGAACTTTAGCGCTCCGTTGCGCATAGGCAAGAGCTGGCCTAATTATATAACTAATTCGGACCGGACTAACGTTGCCTTGCCGTTGGTTGCCTACGTATATATCGGATAACATCTACGATGTTACTCCGATACGATCGGATCCGGACGTAGTTCTGCCTATTAGCTACTACATACAACCGGCATTCCAAAAACACATACGTATAAAATATGTATCTCGGAATATTTAATCAGAGTTATACGAAAATCCGTTAAAACACCGGCAACACATATCTCGCTCTATCATAGAGATGAGCACCACACAACCACCACAACATTCCTCGCTCTATTCCAGAGCGAATCCATCACATTTACACGTTTCGCTCCATCACTGAGCCGAGACCAAACACACACCACATGTCTCGCTCCACCGTAGAGTGAGACAACACACATCATAGCATAAAAAGCACACATTATGGCATATAAGCACATATCATGGCATATAAGCATAACAAGCATAATATAAACACACGCACAACCCGTCTCTCTCTAACCCAGAGAGAGATGACACGCATGCATCATGGCATAAAAGCATATCATAGCACACATCATAACTAGCACATGTCGTTATATAATTAAAATAGGATGTAAGAAACTCTTACTCCCCTAATGTCTCATAAGGTAGCGGTATTCGGGATGCACGTTTCTGGGCGTCCTCCCCTTCAGATCCGGAGACAGTGGCCCGGCCCCACGCCGCAGGGGCGCGACGCACAGCTTCTGCACGTCATGCGGGAGCCGGCCCGCTAGCCCCCCCGCCACGCGGTGCCGCGCTGCGCATCGGGCGGCGTAGCTGATGCCAGCTATTTCGTCTTATATGATTAAAATAATATATTTTCCATATTATTTTAATCCAAAAATATCTTAACTTCAACACGCGATATCTTCTTACCCCGATGTCGGAATCGCGCGTTCTTAGTACCGATGGACTCATGTCGATGAGCCCTTCGATACAAGACCACACATGGATAAGTTATCCAGCTCTTTTCAAGTGGGCCCCGCCCATGCAGAACACTTCCCGAGGCCATAGCTTTCGCTCCCGACCTCCGTTTTGCGTGTTCTTTGATTCGTCACGCTCGTTACTCCGAGCTCTACCCGGATACAGGGATTTCACCTAATAAAACCCCCTAACACTAATCTTAAATTATTAGATTACCCTTAACCCACCTGGGTTAAGTGTAACCAAAAAACGGTTCGTTACATGTTGTCATCGGATCGGGTTCGAATCGGGCTTTGCAAAACTCGAACCCGATACCACTTAAAGAAATTGTAACCTGATCCATTTAGAATAATTTTTTTAAAAATTAAAAAAATATATTAAAATATTTAAAAAAAATTAATTTTTACATTTAGAATTTTATTCCAGTCGGGTTGGGTCATCTAAAACCCGAACCCGACTCAAATAGTTCTTTGGGTTAAAATTTAAAAACCACACCTAGGGCTGCAAACGGGCCAGGCCCTGATGGGCTGGGGCAAGCCTAGGCCCGGCCCATAAATTTTTTTTCTTCAAAACTGGGCCCAAAGCCCACAACTAAGTTCAAACTTTCAGCCCAACCCAAAATTTCAATGGGCTCGGGCCAGGCCATGGGCTTTCGGGCCGAAATCGACGTGATATAAATTTTTTCTTACAGATGATAAATCTATATCTTGAGCTATACTTCCTGTCAATATACCCGACCCATTAGGGTTGGGTCGGGTTTTACTATATACCCAACCCAAGTGGCATCCCTAATAGGGCTCGAGGGCTGCTAGCCTCAACTGAGACTGGTTGGGCCTGGGTTGTAACTAGTTTGGGCCTATTTTGGCCCTAAATCTTGGGATCTGCAAGGCCCCCTCCCTCAAATGAGGGGACCAGGTGGGGCCTAACCCACAGGGGTGGGAGGCAGCCTACCATGGCTCACTCAGGCACTGATATAAAAAAACAAAAAGAACCATTGTAGCCAATAGGGTTGGGGTGTTTGTGGTCCAATTTGGCAAGCTTGCGACCTAGCTTGTGGTTTGGCCCTCGCTACCCACAGGGCAACTTGCATTACTGCTACCCCTAGCCAAATAGCTCACTTAGCATGGCTCACTATCTGGCCCACTAGGCTAGCTCGGTAGTGAGTTAAAAAATATATCGCGGCAATGGATCCTAGCCGCGACTAGTAGATCCTGGCCACAGCCAATGGGGCAGGACCATGGGGTTAGGGTGGCCATGGCCCCGATGGGCCAGCTTGTGGCCCGGCCCTCGCTACCCACAGGAAGCAGCTCAAATTCAGCAGCTCGGCCCACCCCGTGTGCTTTGTGGGCATGCCAGACCGTCCCATCCAGCAAACCGAGCCGAAGCCTTGCTCGCTAGTGTGGGGTGGCCTGCATTACTGCCACCCCTAGCTAGGGCAGTTAACAAGCCGGTTCGTTGAGCAGGCTTGGCTCGGCTCGACTCGAATTAGGCTCAACTCGAATCGGGCTCGGCTTGAACTCAATTCAAGCTCAAATAGGCTCGAGCCGAGTTCTAGCAAACCCCTACTCGACTCGGCTCGGCTCGGCTTGAATAAAACTCGAACTCGATGCTACTTGGCTCGAATTTAAATATAATTTTAAAATTATATATAAATAATATATATAAAATAAATAATACATGTAGATATATATTTTATATAAATATAATTATTAATTTAAATATATATTTATGACATACTCCCTTTGTTCTAGATTAGTAGCTCCATTTGATTAGTTCATTTTGAAAAATAAAATTGAGCTATTAATATAGGATGAGTGAAATATATAAAATGACATACAATCACATATATGCATCAATACCATGTATCATATATGATATGAGACCCATTTATATGAACCAAGGCTCACTCACGACTGCGTGAGCCTTGATATCGTGCATCCTCATATTACGATCCAACAACATACATAACTCAAGAGGTAGATTAGTTTATGTCTTCTTGTGCCCTTGGATCTCGATCTAATAGCCCATGATGTCTTGGATCACGCTGATGTACGTGAGCCCAAACTTATATAATTTTTTTTCATGATATATATCCTTCTTGAATTGTAATGGATATATAATTTATATATATGATATATATTTTATAAAAATAAAAATATTAGAGATATAAAAACAAATAATTAATAGCTCCATTTGGTTTTTGAAGATTAACTAAAATTAGTTTAATTAAAAAACGAAATGGAGCTATAAGTATATGATGGAGGGTCAACATGATATCACACTAATATACTTAAAAATACTTTTAAAAGAAGTATGACATTAGGGGGACCAACCTTAGTTTACAAAAAAATGATTAGATATTTTTTAAAAAGTTGAAACATGACACTGGGACCATCCTCAGCTTACAAAATGTATATTTTTTTACATGTATTTTAGAATTTTTTAGAGGCATATTAAGGCTAAAGAATAGTTTTTTTATATGTGATTTATGACCATGTAAAGAAAATAAAATACGAAGAAGTAGATGGTAATATTGCCTAAGTGAATTTTTATTTTCTACATCTCTTTTAGTGATTATATGCACATAAAGAAAGGAAAATAATAATGCTGCCTATTTTAAACATATGTAACTAAAACTTATTTGTCATAATTTTCTTCTTTCACAATGACTATAGTTAGATGTTCAAGGTGTAGTTATAATACTTGTTGAAGTCTATTTAGTAATATTTAATACTAAAAGTATATTAATATGTGTGATATTTTATATACTTTAAATATATATATATATATATTAATTTTTATTTTTTTAGTTCGAGCTCAGTTCAAGCCTAGGCTCATGATTCACTTACTTAAGTTCAAGCTCGAGCCAAGCTTTGGATTTCTATTTCAAGCCGAGCTCAAGTTAAAAATTTTGAGCTTATTTAAGCTTCAAGCTGAGCTTTAGCAATTCAAGTTCGAGTTCGAGTTTGAGCAAGAAAAGACCGGCTCAGCTTGGCTCATTGACACTCGTAACCCTGGCCAAACAGCCCCTAAAACCGTTTCGCTCTCTTCCCACGTGCCGGCTAAGAGCGCGTGTTTCAAAATTCCAAGTTCGTTTTCTTACCCGCGAATTTTACAACCGCCATCACCCGCCGGATTCGAAGGCAGAGGGAGGCTTTTCAGCTGAGAAGAGCACAGAGAACACACCCCGAGAGCCCGAATTTTGTGCCGATTTCTTCTGTTGAAGATGAAGCGCGAGAAAGGCAACGCAGCAGTGTTGCTCCTGCTTCTGCTCCTCCTTTGCTGCCATGGCTGTTCTTCTTACCAGATCCGGAAAGTTCGAGGTTCGTTTCATCGCTGCTTTACTGGAAGCTTTCTGGTTCTTGTTCTTCGTTAATGCCTGGAAGGAGAAGTTATGATCCGTTTCGGAGCTCCAAGTTCTCAGTTTCTCCTGTTCTATGCAATCCTTGTAAAGTTGCTCTGTTTGCTTACCGAATCTTGCTTGTCTTGATGTGTTTGCTCCTTACTGTTATTGAGCTGCTTGTGAATGGCATATTAAATGATCTGATGAATTGTTTATCTTTCCAAAGTTGGTGCTTGATTCTAATTTTGCATGCTTCGTAGTCGTCTTAGATTTTTATTCTTAATCCGGTTGCTTTTATATGGTAAAATTTGGAGAGTATTTTAAATTATTTTCTGATTAAGGCGATTGCTCTGGCTTTTATTTTTGTTTCTTGAATGATACGAAACAAATCTATTGTCTGCATCTAATTTCATCTGCTGTCTACTCTTGTTATCAGCATTCTTTAATATGACCTGCAAATTAGTACATCAGTAATCATGTAACAAGAGATTTTTCTTTTTTAAGATCAGCAAGAGAATTTTTATGGGTCCTCTAATTAGCATAATATTATATATTTAAAAACTGGTCATATGAGTTTTCTTTTTTGTCAACAAGGATATGAGGTTCATGTGTTAAGTGTTCGGCATTTTCTTTCTTCTCTGTTAGAGACAATGTAGATATGTGCTGTTCGATTTTTTCTGTATCTAATGTTCACCCCAAAGGGAAAGTTAGATTAAGTATGTATCACCCAAAAAGGATATCAGCTGTTGCCAACCTAAAACTGATATCTGATTTTGTTTTAACTGACGAGTACTGTAGTTGAAATTGTTTCATCAGAGTGCATACTTCAATGGTGCATGCTGAAGCTTCAAGCTTTTTTAGTCTACTTTTCGTCTGTCTTTTCTTCAAGTTGCATTGCCATTTTTTGGGATCTGCTTATCGTATTAGAAACTCTAACTACTTTCTGTAAACTTGATATCCAGATTCAATCGTTGGAGTGAACTATGGACGGTTGGGCTCTAATCTGCCATCCCACGAAGTGGCAGCCAAGCTAATCACCTCGTTATCAATAAAAAGTGTGAAGCTTTTTAACATGGACCCATCTGCACTACAAGCCTTTGCAAACACAGGCATATCTTTGTCAATCTGCATTCCGAATGAGGAGATCTCATCATTAGCACATGATCCATCAAAAGCTGATTACATCATCCAACAATTTATCCTCCCTTTTTACCCTCGTACTAAAATCATGTCTATTTCTGTTGGTACGGAGGTCTCCATGCTTCCAGAGTTCGCCTCCATTTTACTTCCAGCCATGAAAGCTGTTTACAATTCGTTAATGAAGTTCAAGTTGCATAGAAGAATCCAAGTTTCGACCCCTCACTCATTGGCTGTTTTAGCCATTCGATTCCCACCATCCAAAGCTGTTTTCCAAGAGTCAATTGCAGAGCCTGTTCTGCGACCCATCTTTGCGTTTCTTGATCAGAGGAACTCCCCTTTCATGGTTAACCTTTACCCTTACTTGACCTACAAAGAGACTCCCTTTATACCCCTAGATTTTGCTATGTTCATAGGAAATCCAATCGTTTTCAACTATACAGACGAATATACAGGTCTTCTTTACTCAAACTTATTTGATATGTTGGTTGACTCTCTGCACTCTGCTGCCTCTTCTCTTGGGTTTCCCAATTTACCTCTCATTGTGACTGAAACTGGCTGGCCTTCGGAAGGAAGCCCAGATGATGCAGCTGCTTCATTACAAAATGCAGCCATTTTTAACCAGAGACTTGTGGATCATATTACAAAACCGCCTATCAAAGGCACTCCTTTGAAGCCTGGTGTTCCAGTTCCAACATTCATCTTTTCTCTTTTTGATGAAGATCTGAAACCTGGGGCTCCCACAGAGAAGCACTGGGGGTTGATGTACGCAAACGGTACAATGAAGTATAATCTGACGATTTCCAGCAAACAGAAGAGAAGGATTATAAGAAAATACCCGCAGCATCACTTGTTGAATTCCTCATCTTCAGGTAAGTTTACATGCAGTTACTCTTTTAGATCTGGATCTTCCTCCACCATTAGCAATAAATTCATTAATTACAATTTTAACTTTCTCAATTTATAATTATAAAAAAATTTACTTCGCCTGAAATTGAATGGTTCTGTACACCTTAATTATTCCTTTATACTAATTTAAATGTATCATTAAGGGACTAAGAACCAGATAGAATTGGTTGCATCAGCGTGGCATGTATCAGTTGATGTGATCCACCTTATCCGGTAGTTCTATAAAAGAATTTTCGGGGCCTTAATACTCTAGGCCTATAAGATAATTTGATACTATTTAGATTGTAAGGTTGCCAAGAACAGAATCATACATTGTTTAAAAAGAAGGCACAGAATATACTAATACAACTTTGCCAAGAAGACCTGATTAAAAATAAAAATTTGCTAAGAAGACAGATAGAATAGCGCATCCTAGATGTTTTCTATCGCACCAAGCTGTGTTTCATAGAAAACTCCTCTGAATTTATGGCTCGCCCATCCATTACATTTGTAGCTTTTGGCTTATGTACCAGGTTGATACGTACTTGATGAATGCCCACCAAAGGAGTGCTGAAGTTCATGCTCCTTTTGCAGGGACATGGTCGAGCAGATAGGTTTTCTTTATAACTCACTTGCATTGTTTGAATAGTTGAGGAAGCTGAGAGAGTGCACTAGTTTGTGTATTCTGGCCAGAAAATGTTTTAAACCTTCTGCTGATATTTTCAGCTGATCTTAGCTTGGGGTATGGCATGGTTCGTACATTTTTTCCGATGCGTGTATTTTTTGCATTGTCTGTGCAGTTGCAAATCCAGTAGATCATTTCCTGGTTTTGTTAGTTTCTTTTTCCTATACTGTTGCCGACCAATTTTTATACTGATTAGAAAGAGTGAGTAAAAAGAAAAAGAGGCAAAAGAAGAAACCAAGAATTATATCCACAATAAATTTTACAATCATGATTCTGATCCTGCTAGTAGACAATTTATTTCGTACCACTCACAAAATTAATTTGCAGCATATGGTGAGTGATAAAAAAATTTAAGTACTCCCTCTTGTCCCACATTAATAGCTTCATTTGGTATTTCAAAATGAACTAATTAATGTGGGATAGAGGGAGTATGACTGTAGGACAGTAGAACACCTTTGGACACGGTGGTTGAATTTGCTTGATTAGATTGACCTTTTAAAACTTTTCTCGGCCAATTGCAGTAGAATTTCATCTGGTGCATTTTTGGTTTATTTTGTTACTAATTATTGATGATGGAGATGACCTAATCACGTAGAAAAATGCATGACTCAATCATCTTCATGCTGTTTACAATAAGAACTGTAAATCCTACGTGTTCTTTTTGCTATGGAGACCCATTGATGCTCAACTACAAATGCTTATTGTTGCTATGAAGTGTCCTTGACACAGTATTTTGAAGATGAACTTGAGATCTAAAGTTCTCGATTAAGAATATTATTAGGGAAAATTATATAAATAATAATTAAAAAAATATTTACTATTTTAGACCACTTTGGGAAATATTTCCCAAGGTGGTGTTCCTTTTTGCCATGCAGGAGCCAGCCAAGCAGTTGGGCCTGCGTGGCTTTTTTTTTTAATTTTTAAGTTGATTTCGTTATTTAGAAAGACGAAATTAGTTTTAAGACAAAATCGGTTTAAGACCACTTGACCCGATTTTATCGTTCTGAACGATGAAATCAGCTTATCTAAACGACGAAATTGCCACACTTAACACATTTTGGTGTTCGGTTAGTAACAATACTAAAATCAAATTAAATTTTTTTAAAAAAACTATTTGAAACTAACTTTATCACCTATCTCTATTCATTCATTCAAAACATACACTATTGCATTCATTCCACCCATTCTATGCATAACAAATATAACATTAAAGTACATCATAGACGAGTATCAAATATATTACATCACAAGTCGAAAAAATGTTTAGTGTAAAATAAACATATAAAAAAGGTAATGTCATAATCTCCTACGTCCTCGACCTCGACGGTGGTATACGAGGTCCTCATGATCTGCCTCTAGCTCTGGCTGTGGCTGTGGCTCCGGCTCGGGCTACGGCTGTGGCTCTAGCTTCGGCTCTAGCTCAGCATAAGTAATAGATGGTACAACACGAACTGGCCGATGTCGTCTACAATATAAAATTGGATCTGGCTGAGCTACATATGCAGTGACCGGAAATGATGAACCTAAAGGAGAGCTATATGCTACTGATGAAGATGGAATATCAGGGAATGAAGAGTGCATCGGCTGAGTTTGAGCGGCCTCTTCGACAAGATAATCTCTATGAACATCCATAATCACCGAATGAAGCAGTGGCAAGCTACAAAGGACATCATCATGCTATCTAAGCATGGATTGACATGATGCTGAAAAGTCCTTGCGCGAAGTACAGGTGTTGAGTGCATCAGTCAACTACGCATGTATACGTCGAACTAGACAAAGCTATAAAAAAATAAATTAAATATTAGATAAATAATTAATACGAAATAAGAAAATAATATATGCCTTAATTAACAAAGTTGTACTTACCAGAACTGCCTCATACGCTCCCCTAATCTGATATGTCATCTCCTCTACATCATCGTGCGGTAAAATATATCGTCGTGTAATCGGTAAATACCACTGCATATAAGCACTACAAACATCTTGCAATGTTGTAGCCATCTCCCCCTCTGATAATAGTGGTCTCCTATCCTCCCATCAAGCGATATATGATACATGATGTATAGCCCAGTCGGTAATATGGTGGCCTTGTCGAGTAGACTCTTATAAAGCCTAGGGAACTTGTCATAAACTAGAGTGGGCACTCTCCTGCAAGGCCGCTACTGAGGGTCAAACTGTCCATATAGTACTGGCGAGTAAATTTTCAAAGAGGGCAGGTTTAAGCATAGTTTAAAAACTTCATTTTGACTCTAAAAACTCCCGTAGTCTGATTTACTCCTTATCTTTTTCATTGAAACACCACAGTGACTCAAAAGTAACATTTGTCCATGATTGACTCCAAATGCGAATCTATCTAATTTATGATTATTATTTGTCTACAATTTACATAATATGATAATATAATAGAGCAATTGACCAAACTAGAGTCCCAATTTGGTCATATAGTACCCTTGTTGTGACTTACTTTCCACTATTTATCAAAATAGAATTCAAAAGACATGAAAAGACAAGGCTACCCTCTTTACATATAAACCTTCATCGACCTCTAGCGGGAAACACAACTAGAGGAAAAAAAACTTTAGTTTGGTCTCCTCTTTTGTGTTCCCTCTACCTCCCCGTTGTATCCTCCTCTTCGTTGTTCACCGGCATTTGCATATGACTTTCATTGTTCACATTTTTATCCGAGCTCCTATGTGAGCTCTTATGCGAGTTCTTATGTGAATTACTTCGCCTTTCACTAGGTACTCGGACCTCTTTTTAGAGAAATAACTCGAAAGAAATTACATGGCACGAGTGGTGAAACATAAAACCCATTGATGCATCATCATTTATGCATATTAATGTCATTCTCAATCTATACAACTGAATATTATATTTGATAGTAATTTTTCATCTTCGATCCCACCCAACATTGTTTGCTACTTACATCTCAAATTCATCATACGTAGATGATTTCTTAATTAATAATCCTTTTGTGCGTTCATCATAGGTAAGTAAAAAACTAACCATTTCTTCTGCCATTTCTATTCACTTAATTCATAAATAATAGATTAAATTAATATTAGATTAAGCAATTGTTTCAAAACTAAGAGGCTAAAATTAGATTAAACAATTGCCTCATATATCAACGAGTAATAATCATACACTTTATCACATATTTCTTCTCTTATCCAAACAAGACAACAAATATTCTTATACACTTCTTCAAACATTACATCTACCATATTGATAAAAATATTAAACTAATATTGACATCTACCCTAACCAAACTATTTCTAACTCATATTCTCTATTAAATTAGGCTTTGATTTTAAATAAAAATGCCAATCAATAGGGGCATAAAATACCACAACAATATTTAAATAAAACCAAGAGATTTTCCAAGTATATAAGCATGGTAACCAACATATTTTCAAAGTATATACACATAGAAACCAATAGATTTTCCAAGTATATAAGCATATCATGAAGACTTTAAATTAATGAGCAAATTTCCTAATCAATGAAATTAAAATAGTTGTAAAACAACACAATATCTTTAAAGCAATAATCCTAAAAAATAAAGATTTAATACATTGCACAATACATATGTTTGAATTAGAGAAAATTCGGTTACCCGGCGGCGGGGCGAATTTGGCGTGGCTTGGATAGCGGACGACGGAAACGGTGGTGGGGTGGAGGAGGCGGGACCGGCTGCGGGCTGGGCGATGGCAGTAAGAGCAGCGGCGGAGCAGAACCTTGGATCGACAACAGAAAAAACTTACTGGAAACGAGACTGGAGGCGAAGGCGGAGTTGGGAATCAACTTAAGATGATTCTATCCTTCTAAACGGCAAAATTAGCACTGAAAACTGAAATGGGAGAAGTGTGGCAATTTCGTCGTTTAGAAGTCGTCGTTCAGAACAACGAAATCGGGTCAAGTGGTCTTAAACCGATTTCGTTATTTAGAAGGACGAAATCAGCTTAAACCCAATTTTGTCCTTCTAAATAACAAAATTAACTTAAAATTTTAAAAAAAAACCACGCAGGTGCCAGCTACTTGATTGGCGCTTGCGTGGCAAAAAGGAACACTACTTTGAGAAATATTTCACAAAGTGGTTTAAAATGGTAAATATTTTTTTAAATTATTATTTATATAATTTTCCCATGGCCCAATAGCAAACTGTTGTGTCTTCGCCACCTCCTATTGGGTCTAGACGGCCTCGTTTATTGTTTTCATATTACTTGCCTAATTGGCCCTTAAGGACCATTTAATCCTTGCTTAGAGTGTGATTAGACGAACGACTAATATTAATAGTCATCAAAGTCACATGAGGATCCTCTTAGGCAACAAGCTATGTATGGCCTTTAAGCCCTTCTGACATAATTAGTGAAAGATTTGCTTCCTAGTCTCATCAACTTCTCTCTCCCCTATGTCTTTCTTTCATTTTGCCCCCTTCTGTCTGCATACACAGTGTTTAAAGGAAGGCCTAAGCCACCTTTGTCTGTTTTCTCCCCTATCTTACCCTTAATCTCCATCCCTCCTTGCTAATTCATATCATTTGGTATGAGAGACACTCAATCTAGCCATCATTACCATATTGGAGTGCATGAACACTGCTATCATTTAGAAGAAATAAGTTGGGAAGGAGAAGAAGACTTGATGAAGGCTTACCTACAGTTGTTTCTTAAGGAGTTTGCTTGAATTTTAAGGACAAAATTTATTTGAGGAGGGACTGATGTGGCACCAGCAGATATTAAGGGGCATTTACCCATGTACTTTGTATTGATAAAAAATATATGCAAATTTGATGCAATATTTAGAAATTTCTAGAATTTTGAATTTGGCCACATAGAAAATAGTGAGTTTGATCCTTGAGCGTTTTCAATATAATAACTTTCCTAGTAAATGAAATTTAAGGTTGAGACTTATGTTTAAAAAGTAGAAAAAAGACCTTTGAAATGCCACATAGAATGTGCGAATCATAGTCCAAATGAGGGATAAGTGGCCATTTGAAATAGGCACTGATGAGTCGATGGTGGTGTTGATGAAACATGATGTGCATTGTCAATAGGCACTTATGTGTCAATGGGGTGTCATTGGTCAAGGTAGTTATGCCGGCGAAATTAGAAACTACCATATATTGACGGTTAAGTACTAAAATTCAGTTTTCTCTTTTGTATAAATGCTCTTTAAAAGCCCATGATACTATCATTCCTTTAAAAAAAAAGGCTACAGTCAAAAAAGTGGAGGCATGAGGACATGTTGAATATATAAGTGATGTGGGAAGGGACATGCTCTATTGGAAACAATCGTCAATGCATAAAAGAGAGAATTTGTAGTATGTAGAAATATTGGTTGGATTGCTATACCTCAAACTGAATGAGTAATTTGGTTAGACTTGAAACTAGAGAAAGAAATTTATGTGAAGTATAAGTTCTAAAGCCTTGAGAATCATGTTCAGCATATCAGTAAGGTTTACTAGTTAGACAAGTGGATTCAAATTATGAATCTACATCAAAATATTTCATACTTAGTATTTATATGCCTATTGTTAAGAAGATCACAAGTTGATCAGCGATGAAAATATGGTAAATATGATTGATTTCTTGTAGGTAAAAGAATGGAGAGGTTTTATTTTGTATCCATGGTTAATAATAAATTAAGTGACTCTATTATGTATTGTAAGAGCTTTTATTAAATAAGTAAAGGAAAACTTGACATAACACCAATACATGAATTTATTTATTCTTTTGCATGGATGCAAAATAATAAGGCATCGACAGGAGTTTGACACATCGATGACGATGTCAGTGAATAAGGCTTGTAGAAGTCTTCTCATTGTCGATGGGTATTGACGTGTCAATGGATATTGATATTGACATCGACACATCGATAGTTTGATTGACCAATGTCTAGTCAAGGGTTTTCATTAAGACCATTAATGGGTCAATGAAGAATGTTTGACATACTTTACTTGCATAATGGATATAAGTAAATACAGAAAAGACATCTGAAAAGAGGGGTAATGAAAGTTTGGGCTTACTAAAGAGGGTAGTGACATGATGAAAGAAGCTCGAGGTCATGAGTAATGATGAAAGACACTCAAGGTCATGAGGACTTGGTGTCAGTCTAGACTCCATGTGTGGGTCTATCTTAACCACGTTGAGAAGGTACTTGGTCTTCATAGGGCCTTGGCCTTAATCTCCCTTGAGGCTTGAGAGTTTGATAGATCTTCTCTCTCATGCTTAGAAATTGGTTCGAATCTTTATAGGATCATAGCACAATGCGAAACAGGGCTCTCAACAATCATGGAAGGTTGATAATCTTGACAAATTGGGTCTATGAGCCTTACGAATTAGGGTACGTCAAAGTCCAGAGAAAGAGGGGAAGTGACCGGATTCTAAAGACCTGTATTTGGTGGAGGAAAAAGGTCAAAGTGCCAAACTTATTATCATTATTTGGCTTCGAAGTGAGTAAATGACATGATTTATGGTTGTTTATTGGCATGAAAACAATTTGAGAATGATTTTCTAAATTTTTCATCATGATTATGCTACAAGATCATGTTTTCCAATGTTTAATGATCATTTGAAAAGAAGAATCTTCATATGTCGTCATGGGAAGGTTTTGTGCTGGAAGGATTATATTATGGCATGATTTGGAGTAATTTTGGGAATCAAAAATATTTTTTTCTATTTCTTTCTGGATCATTGGCATGACCATCAACTATCGGTGATGACATCGACAAAAGGAGACAGAGACAAGAGTACTAGCACTAACACGCATTGGTGCATCGGTGTTCAACCGGCTAGTCACCAAAAGTGAGGCTGATGCATTGGTGTGATGTCGATGAGGTGGGTTGTCCTAGCCAATCAACTATCGGTGAGGGTTTAATGCATTGACAGGTTGCCGATGGCATCAACACCTTGGCTGAAACATGAATGAGTTTACTAACGATAAGTCGGTGTTGAGTATTTCCAATTTCTAAAGATGAGTTATGATATTATATATGCTATTATTGAGTACAATAATAGCATGGCTTTCAAGCATATGAATGCATGTATGTGTGATGATGAATATGTTTTATGTATGGGTAAATAGAACTATTTGTGTGTATGAATCTTTGTGTTAGATTGTACTCCGAACTTAAGATATTCAAAACTTAATGACAATGGATCCCTCTCTATACCCTCTCTCTCTCCCCCTCTCTTTCTCCTCTCTCTTCTCTCTCTCCTCTCTCTCTACCCACTCTCTCTCCTCTCTCTCCACTCTTTGTATCTCCTTTCTCCTCTCCTCTCTCTCCCCCCTCTCTCTCTCCTCCTCTATCGTCTATCCTTTTTCCTCTCTCTCCACCCTCTATCTCTAAGGAGGAGTGGGGATAAAGTAGGAGAATTTTATTTATTATATATAAAAATAATAAATATTAAATAAAATATATTTTATTTAAGAAGTTTAATTTTAAATTTTTAAATATTTATTTATTATATATATAAAGAATAAATATTAAACAATAGATATTATATTTAAAAAGTTTTTTAAAAAATTTATTAATTATAATATTAAAATTAATAAAAATTTTAATATTTATTTATCAAAATTAATTAAGACTTTAAGTATTCCTCTAAAATGTTTTAACAATAATGTTAAAACCTTTTAAAAATATCACTAAAACGTTTTAGCACTACTGTTTTAGCAATACTCCCTTTTCTCTTGTCTTTCTCTCTCTCTCCTCTCTCTCTCCACCCTATATCTTTATGGATGAGTGGGGATAAAATGAGAATTTTATTTATTACATATAAAAATAATAAAAATGTTTTAGCAATAGTACTAAAACGTTTTAGCGATAGTGTTAAAACATTTTAGCACTAGTGTTTTAACAATTATCCCATCTCTCTCCCCTCTCTCTCCTCTCTCCTCTCTCTCTCCTCCCCGTCTCTCTCTCCTCCCTCTCCCTCTCCCTCCTCTCCCTACCCTCTTTCTCCTTTCTATCTCTCCCCTCTCTCTCCTCTTGCTATCTCTCTCCTCCTTTCTCTCTCCCTCTCTCTCTCTCCTCTCTCTCTACCATCTCTCTCCCCCTCTCCTCTCTCTCCTATCTCTCTCTCCTCTCCTCTCTCGACTCCCTCTCTCTCTCTCCCCTCCTCTCTCTCCTCTCTCCACCCTCTATCTCTAAGGAGGAGTGGGGATAAAGTAAAAGAATTTTATTTATTATATATAAAAATAATAAATATTAAATAAAATATATTATATTTAATAATTTTATTTTCAAAAATTTTATTATTTATTTATTATATATATAAAGTAAATATTAAACAAAAGATATTATATTTAAGAATTTTATTTTAATATTCTATTTATTATAATATTAAAATTAATAAAAAATTAATATTTATTTATCAAAATTTATTAAGACTTTAAGTATTCCACTAAAACATTTTGGCAATAATGATAAAACATTTTAAAAATATCACTAAAATGTTTTAACACTAGTATTTTAGCAATAATTCCTTCTCTCTCCCCTCTCTATCTCTCTCTCTCCTCTCCTCTCTCTCTATCCTCTCTCTCTCTCCTCCGCTCTCTCCTCTCGCTCTCCACCCTCTATCTCAAGGGAGGAGTGGGGATAATGTAGAATAACTTTATTTATTATATATAAAAATAATAAGGGGAATTTATTTAAATAATAATTAAAAATATTATTTACTAATTTGGGCCACTTTGGGAAATATTTTTCAAAGTGGTGTTGCCTTTTGTCATATAAGTGTGAGCCAAGTAGCTGGCGCCTGCGCGGTTTTTTCTTATGATTTCGTCCTTCTAAAGGACAAAATCAATACCGTGTTGAAGGACGAAGTCAATGCCATTGTACTGATTTTATTGTTCCAAAGGATGAAATCAATACAGTGCACTGAAGGACAAAATCAGTACAACAATTATTTTCCCTCTATTTACTCTCTCTCTCCTCTTTCTCTCTCTCTCTCTTCACTCTCTCTCCTCTTTCTCTCTCTATCCACTCTCTCAAAGAGGAGAGAGATAAGAGTTTGAGAGAGTGAATAGAGAGAGAAGGGAGGAGAGAGAGTGAAGAGAGAGGAGATAGAGAGAATGAATAGAGAGAGAAGAGAGAGAAAAAAGAGAGAAGAGAGAGGAGAGAGAGTGAATAGAGAGAGAGTGGAGAGAGAGAGTGAATAGAGAGAGAAGAGAGAGAGTGGAGAGAGAGATAGGAGAGAGAGAGTGAATAGAGAGAGAAGAGAGAGAGTGGAGAGAGAGAGGAGAGAGAGAGAGTGGAGAGAGAGAGTAAATAGAGGGAAGATAATTGTTGTACTAATTTCGTCCTTCCAAGGGACGAAATCAGTCCACTTAGAACGACGAAATCATTATAATGGCACTAAAGGACAAAATCAATATACAATAATGATTTTTTTTTAAAAGATAAAATTTTAAAATTTTAAAAAAAAAACCACACTTGACTGGAGCCTGCATGACAAAAAATAACACAACTTTAGGAAATATTTCCCAAAGTTGTTCAAATTGGTAAATAATTTTTTTAATTATTATTTTAATAATTTTCCTAAATAATAAATATTAAAAAAAATATTATATTTAAGAAGTTTATTTTAATTTTTTTAATATTTATTTATTATAATATTAAAATTAATAAAAAATTTATAATTATTTATTAAAATTAATTAAGATTTTAAGTATTCCGCTAAAACCTTTTAGCAAACTACTAAAATGATTTAGCAATATCGTTAAAACGTTTTAGCGATATCGTTAAAACTTTTTAGCGATATCACTAAAATATTTCAACACTAATGTTTTAACAATAATCCCTTCTCTCTCCTCTCTCTCTACCCTTTCTCTCTCCTCTCTCTCTACCCTCACTCTCTCCTCTCTCTCTACCCTCTCTCACTCTCCCCCTCTCTCTCCTCTCTCTCTCCTCTCTTCCCCTCTCTTCCCCTCTCTTTCTCCTCTCTCTCCTCTTTCTCTCCCCTCTCTCCTCTCTCACTCCCCTCTCTCTCCTTCCACTATCTCTCTCCTCTTTCTCTCTCATCCTCACTCCTCTCTCTCTCCACCATCTATCTCTAAGGAGGAGTGGGGATAAAGTAGGAGAATTTTATTTATTATATATAAAAATAATAAATATTAAAAATATATATTATATTTGAGAAGTTTTATTTTTTAATTTTTTAATATTATTTAATATATATAAAGAGTAAATATTAAACAAAAGAGATTATATTTACGAAGTCTATTTTTTAATTTTCTAATATTATTTTTTATAATATTAAAATTAATAAAAAAATTATTTATCAAAATTAATAAAGACGTTAAGTATTCCGCTAAAATATTTTAGGAATAGTTATAAAACGTTTTAAAATTATCGCGAAAACCTTTTAACGATACTGCTAAAACTTTTTAGCACTAGTGTTTTAGCAATAACTCTTTCTCTCCCATCTCTCTCCTCTCTCTCTTCTCTATCTCTCCTCTCTACCATCTCTCTCTCCTCTCTCTCTACCCACTCTCCTCTCCTCTCTCTCTCTCCACCCTCTATCTATAAGGAGGAGTGGGGATAAAGTAGGAGAATTTTATTTATTATATATAAAAATAATAAATATTAAATAAAATATATTATATTTAAGATATTTATTTTTTAATATTTATTTATTATATATATAACGAGTAAATATTAAACAAAAGATATTCCATTTAAGAAGTTTATTTTAAATTTTTTTAATATTTATTTATTATAATATTAAAATTAATAAAAATTTTAATATTTATTTATCAAAATTAATTAAGACTTTAAGTATTCCGCTAAAAATATTAGCACTATAGTTTTAGCGATAATACCTTGTCTTCCCCTCTCCCTCTACTCTCTCTCTCTACCCTCTCTCTCCCCCCCTCTCCTCTCTCTCCCCTCTCTCCCCTCTCTGCTCTCCTCTTTGTCTCTCTCTTCTCTCTCTCCACCCTCTATCTCTAAGGAGGAGTGAGGATAAAGTATGAGAATTTTATTTATTATATATAAAAATAATAAATATTAAATAAAATATATTATATTTATAAAGTTTATTTTTTTAATTTTATTTATTATATATATAAAGAGTAAATATTAAATAAAAGATATTATATTTAAAAAATTTATTTTTAATTTTTTTTGTTTATTATAATATTAGAATTAATAAAAAATTTAATATTTATTTATCAAAATTAATTAAGACTTTAAGTATTCCACTAATTTTTTTTAATAATAGTGTTAAAACATTTTAAAAATGTCGCTAAAACATTTTAGCGATATCGCTAAAATGTATTACCGATAGTGCTAACGTTTTAATACTAGTGTTTTGGCAGTAATCCATTCTCTCTCCCCTCTCTCTCCTCTCTCTACCATCTTTCTCTACCCTCTCTCTCCTCTCTCCTCTCTTCTCCACCCTCTATCTTTAAGGAGTGGGGACAAAGTAAGAGAATTTTATTTATTATATATAAAAATAATAATTATTAAATAAAATATATTATATTTAAGAAGTTTATTTTTAAATATTTTATTATTTATTTATAATAATATTAAAATTAATAAAAAAAATATTTATTAATCAAAATTAATTAAGACTTTAAATATTCTACTAAAACGTTTTAGCAATAGTGCTAAAACATTTAAGCGATATTGCTATAACATTTTATAGTGCTAAATCGTTTTAGCACTAGTGTTTTAGCAATAATTACTTCTCTCTCCCCTCTCTCTCTCTCCTCACTCTCTCTCTCTCCACCCTCTATCTCTAAGGAGGAGTGGGGATAAAGTAGGAGAATTGTATTTATTATATATAAAAATATTAAATAAAATATATTATATTTTAGAAGTTTATTTTTTTATTTTTTATTTATTATATATATAAAGAGTAAATATTAAATAAAAGAAATTAAATTTAAGAAGTTTATTTTAATTTTTTAATATTTATTTATTATAATATTAAAATTAATAAAAAAAATTAATATTTATTTATTAAAATTAATTAATAATTTAAGTATTTCTCTAAACCCTTTTAGCGCGCTAAAACATTTTAATACTAATGTTTTAGCAATAATCTCTTCGCTCTCCCCTTTCTCTCCTCTCTCTCTACCCTCCCCTCTCTCTCTCCTCTCTCTCTCCTCCTCTTCTCCTCTCTCCTCTCTCTCCACCTTCAATCTCTAAGGAGGAGTGGGGATAAAGTAGTAGAATTTTATTTATTATATATATAAATAATAAATAAAATAGATTATACTTGAGAAGTTTATTTTAAATTTTTTTAATATTTATTTATTATATATATAAAGAGTAAATATTAAACAAAAGATATTACATTTAAAAAGTTTAACTTTAAATTTTTAAATATTTATTTATTATAATATTAAAATTAATTTAAAAAATTAATATTTATTTATCAAAATTTATTAAGATTTTAAGTATTCTACTTAAACATTTTAGCAATAGTGCTAAAATGTTTTAGAAATATAGCTAAAACATTTTAGCACTAGTATTTTAACAATAATTCATTCTCTCTCTCCCCCCCTCTCTCCTCTCTCTCATTTCTCTATCTTCACCCTCTATCTCTAGGGAGGAGTGAGGATAAAGTAGGAGAATTTTATTTATTATATCTAAAATAATAAATATTAAATAAAATATATTATATTTAAGAAGTTTATTTTAAAATTTTTTAATATTTATTTATTATATATATAAAAAGTAAATGTTAACCAAAATATATTATATATATTTAAGAATTTATTTTAAAATTTTTATTTATTATAATATTAAAATTAATAAAATTTTAATATTTATTTATAAAAATTAATTATGACATTAAGTATTCTACTAAAATGTTTTAGCAATATCGCTAAAACGTTTTAGCGATAGTGTTTTAGCAATAATCCATTCTCACTCCCCTCTCTCTATCCTCTCTCTCTACCTTCTCTCTCCTCTCTCTACACTCTCTCTACTCTCTCACTCCGCCCCCTCTCTCTATCCTCTCTCTTTTTCCTCTCTCTCTCTCCTCTCTCTCTATCCCCCCTCTCTTTCTCCTCTCTCTCTTTGTCCTCTCTCTCTCGCGCTCCTCCTCTCTCCCCTCTCTCTCCACCCTCTTATCTCTAAGGAGTAGGGATAAAGTAGGAGAATTTAATTTATTGTATATAAAAATAAAAAATATTAAATAAAATATATTATATTTGAGAAGTTTATTTTTAAATTTTTAATAATTATTTATTATATATATAAAGAGTAAATATTAAACAAAAGATATTATATTTAAGAAGTTTATTTTAAATTATTTAATATTTATTTATTATAATATTAAAATTAATAAAAAAATTTAATATTTATTTATCAAAATTAATTAAAACTTTAAATATTCCGATAAAATCTTTTAACAATAGTGCTAAAAAGTTTTAAAAATTTCGTTAAAACATTTTAGCATTAGTGTTTCAACAATAATCCATTCTCTCTCCCCTCTCTCATCTCTCTGTGCCCTCTCTCACCCCCTCTTTCTCTCTCCCCTCTCTCTCACTCTCTCTCCTCTCCTCCACCCTCCATCTCTAAGGAGGAGTGGGGATAAAGTAGGAGGATTTTATTTATTATATATAAAAATAATAAATAAAATATATTATATTTTAGAAATTTATTTTTTAATTTTATAATATTTATTTATTATATATAAAGAGTAAATATTACACAAAATATATTATATTTAAGAAGTTTATTTTTAATTTTTTAATATTTATTTTTTATAATATTAAAATTTATAAAATTTTTAATATTTATTTATTAAAATTAATTAAGACTTAAATATTCCATTAAAACGTTTTAGAAATAGTACTAAAATATTTTAAAAATATCGATAAAATGTTTTAGTGATAGTGCAAAAACGTTTTAGCACTAGCATTTTAGCAATAATCACTCTCTTTCTACCCTCTCTATCCTCTCTCCCCTCTCTCTCTCCACCCTCTATCTCTAAGGAGGAGTGAGGATAAAGTAAAAAAATTTTATTTATTATATATGAAAATAAGAAATATTAAATAAAATATATTATATTTGAGAAGTTTATTTTTATTTTTTTAATATTTATTTATTATATATAAAGAGTAAATATTGAACAAAAGATATTATATTTAAAAAGTTTATTTTTAAAATTTTTTATTATAATATTAAAATTAATAAAAAAAATTAATATTTATTTATTAAAATTAATTATTACTTTAAGTATTCTACTAAATGTTTTAAAAATAGTGCTAAAACGTTTTAGAAATATCATTAAATGTTTTGCGACAGTGCTAAAATATTTTAGCACTAGTGTTTTAGCAATGTATTACCACACTTTGAATGTCATCACAATGAAGGAAAAATATTCAATATTAATCATTAAAGAATTGCTGAATTAATTGGTTGGTGCACACCTCTTATCCAAACTTAGATTTTCCCTCCAATTACCATGAGATTCAAATGCAAGAGGTGGATGCACATAAGACCATTTTTGTAAGCATGATGGCCATTACAAGCTCATGGTGATGCCTTTTGTACTTATTAATGCTCCCTCCACATTCCAGTCATATGACATATTCCGACATCTCTTGCACCATGCACCTTGTCCTTGTATTTTTTTTACAACATTCTTTTTAATAGCCCTACTTGATCATATCAATTACAGCATCTATAGTGTATTTTTCCTATATATATAATCAATGTTCATTGTTTTAAAAGAGGTCGAAGTATTCTTTTAGGTAGCTTCATATTGATTATTTGGGGCATACAGCATACTATATCGGCTGATGGGGTGGCAATGGACTCGTCAAAGGTGGAAGTTATAGTCAAGTTAGTATCCCCAGTTCATCCCACACTGTGGCTCAACTGTGACAACTGCCATGACCTTTGTAAAATGTGTGGGTACCCGTGGTCGAATGAGGTGCCACACATCTGTGACGCTTTGAAGGCATCCATGGTTTGGGCTTTGGTGCTAGCTCTTCCAAACTTCTCCAAGGCCGTCATTGTTGAGAGTGATGCCTAGTGTAGTGGAATGGGAGCCTGTTTTGATGTAGGATGATTGGTCAGTTTCATGTTTCATCAAGGTTCTCTTTGATCGTTCTTTATGTCTTTAAGCTTAATAGCAAGAGATGTTGGTCAAACGTCTATGCATTAACCAAATTGAGGCCCTATTTACTTGGTCGGCGTTTCATCGTTCGGATAGACCACCGTAGCCTTAAGTACTTCCTTCACCAGTGCATCGTCACACCAGCTCAACAACGTTAACAGTGGGTCACAAAGCACCTTGGTTATGACTACTAGTTGATTTACAAGAAGGGGTGTGATAATGTACTTGTCAACTGTCTCTTTCTCTCATGTCAATTTAAGGGCAACAATTCGCATTTGGTGATTGTCCCATCCTTCCCATTCATGGAAAATAAACTTTGTGCGCATACATCCTAACCTTCTTGTGGACAGATCCTTTCGGCTTAATCTTTTTGTTATGCAAGGGAAGTTGATTTTGTGGAAGGACCGGCAATGGGTTCCCAATGTTTCTCGATTGTGCAAATATCTTACACTATTTTTACTCATCTTTGATGGCTGACCACGAGGGTTTTCTTTGCACAGATAAGAGGGTGTCTCACAACATTCTTCGGCAAGGAATTTGGAAGAGCGTGCAAGAGTTTGTGGTTGCATGTGATGTTTTCCAAAAGGCGAAATCCAGCCCACACATCCGCCAGTCTCATGCAGTTCCTTCCCATTCCTGATCGTGGTGTTTATGGATTTTATTAAACCGCTCCCTCTAGTACAAGGCAAGCCAATTATTTTGGTTGTGTTGTAGCAACTCTCATAATGCACTTTTTTAGAATTGGCGCATCCATACTCCACCAAGTCAGTGGCAAAAATGTATGTATGTGTTGTGGCCATGCATGGGATGCCTTATAGCATCGTCTCTGACTGTAATGCAACCGGATTTTCCTATCCCATTGTTGGCACTAATTCTTTACTTTCATGGAACCAAACTGCAGATAAGTGCAACATACCATCTAAGTGAAATAGATAACTGTTGTCTTGAGCATGTGTGTTATTTTGTAGGTAAGCACCCAAGGAGATAGCTTTCTTTTCTATCGTGGGCTGAGTGGTCGTATAATATGGCCCCACACATCTAGTTGTTGCACTAAGGTTGTCATGGGCGAACCTTCTCAGTGTATTTCGCTATGTTCCTTTAAGTTCTTGTGTGGAGAAGGTCGACTACCAGTTGCAAATCCCGGATAAGATCCTTTGTTTCTTGAATACCAATCTTGCTATTGCCCAGAACATGATAAAGCATATATATAATAGATGACACTATGATCGGGCTTTTGTTGTGGGAAACTTAGTTTATGTCAGCCTACTTCCTTATCATTAGTGATGTCTCAACCAACCTGCCAGCTACAAGCTAACTCACTGCTTCCAAGGGTAGTCCCAGTGATTGAATATGTTGGGCCCATGGCTTACATGCTACCGCTTTTGGTTGTAGGTCATTATAATTCCATGATTTTTTTAGGATATTTTTATGACCTTTTTATTATTTTTTACTTATTTTTCTGACGGGCAAATTTGACACTATGGCGTATATAATTCTTTGTATTGTACTCGACATTTGTATATGTTGAATAGGGTGTGAGATTTACCTCGGTTTGGCAATGGCGGGAGGAGCCTTTGCTCCGGCTAGCACGGCAGATCAGCCCTCCATCTGACTTGCTAGTGAGCCCTCTCCCTCTCTGTTTTGGGATTTGTGGCCGCCGCCGTGGGCCAGCAAGGGCCGCCCGGCCGCCCATAGCTCTGCCTTGGCCCGGTGATGGTGACAGACTACCCCTCCCAACCCCACATGGGCTCCCCACCGCCCCACTACTCTCCAATTATGCTCCTCTATTTTTCGCCCGAACCATCCCCTTCTCTATTTTGATTAATCGGTGGCCGATGCCGCCGAGCCACAGTGAACTAGAACTTTATCCGGCTCTGTCCCGACTTGGCGATGACGAAGGTGGTCTCCATTTTGGTCGTTAGGTCTTCGCCCCTCCACCAGAATTGCATTGACTAACTGCTCTCTCTCTATTTCTCTTTTCTCGCTGCCACTATGGTCTGGCTAGGGCTGGCCGGAGCTCGCCTGACTCTGCCCCGGACATCTATGGTGGAATGGCTGATCCGGGCCAACCCCACCACCCCCCTAGCACACTTCCACCTCACCCCAGTCAGCCCTCTTCTTTGTTTTCTACCAAACCAGTGGGTTTTCCGACCCAAATTGTAAGGACCCTCATCTCTGAACCGGTTTTTGATTTCCTTTAATTATTTGTTATCGTGAGATTAACGTGTTTTTTGATTTATTTAGTGATTTCGTAAATAAATAGTGTTTATGATAGTTTTAACTAAAATCAACTTTAAGATTAGTGGTTTTAAGTAATTTTAGAACAAATATGAATTTTTGGGATTTTTTTGAATTTTTACTATTTTTTTGAAAATTAGGGTTTTGGCGGGACCCCTGTGGGCCCCACCGTCCAAATTTTGGTTTTTGGGTCAAATGAACCCAGACATCTACTTAAGGTTATACAAAAATTTTCAGAATTTTCTTAGACTTAATTAGTGCTCAAATTTATAAAATACCCATTTTTAGCCTACTTTTCCTATTTACACCCCATAACTTACCTATACATACCCCAACCCTAATAAAAGGTCAAACCTGACCCATTTCTATTTTGGGAATAGGCTGAGGAGGAGAGGCCATGCCTAATCCCCAATTAGGCCCGAATTAGAAGGTGTTTAAGGTAAGTCTACTCTAATTAAGCACTAAACCCTAGCTTTCTTCTTAATCTCTTCTAAATCTACCATTTCCCCTTTGTTTCAATTTATTTTTGGACATCAAAAACTATTGATTTGGATTTTACTACAAACCCTAGCTTTCAAAATTCGATTTTTATGATCAACAAGCCCTAGATCTAAGTTTTAATTAGGGATTTCTTTGGTAAATCGATTTTTAATGGAGTTTAATTCAAACTCTATGTTTTTGTAAGGTTTTCAAGAAGGATGACCCTCAAATCCGAGCTTAATCAAGTGATAAGGTAATGGACCTTCGAAATTTCAGTTTATCCATGGTAAAACTCTTGATTTTTGGCTTATTTCGAATGGAGTTACTTGATTTGGTGTGTTAATGACATAATTAGAAAATGGAATTCTTTAATCCCGATTTCTTAGGGTTTTGTATTATTATGATATGGTTTAACATTCTAGAAGTCATGAAGGACTTTTGATGATAATTAGGGTGTTAGATGTTGATTTGAAGTATTACCAATGGTGTTTCGGTTTGAAATTGCGAAAGAAATAAGATGGTCTGTTTTGCCTTGTTGGTGTTCGAACGGCCCTTTTGGGCGTTCGAACGGCAACACTGTCGGATCGACAGATTTTTAGTTCAACCGATCGAACGGCCTGCTGGGCGTTCGAACGGCCAAACTGTGAATTTGAATTTTTTCCCGTTTAGCCGATTGAACGACATGAAGGGCATTCAAACGGCTACACAGCAGGATTGTGTTCTAATGCATGATGTTTATTTAGGTGATTCCAATTTAGCTTGCCAATTTCATATGAATGTGGAGTGCTTTAAGCTATACTATGCTACTGGAAAGACATGCTATTGAGGTTATGGAGTTGAGATATATGCTTAGAGGTTTGTGGAATGACTTATGGTTTGTGGCATGATGTTGGAATTGTCATCTTGAAATTATGAATGGTTGATTCCCTTTGGTTAAACATATTTTCAGTAGAATTACAACCTATTATTGGACTGATTTCTCATGATAGAATGTGGTTAGTTGATGTGTGGATGTTGGTGAATGCCATGACTCAAGGATAAAATGAATGATCTTATATGTGTTTAGCCTTTGTGGTTGAGTTTTCAAGTGAGTTATGATTTCAACTATTCTTCTCCTATGATTTCCACTGAAATTCATGATTTGATGTTAATTCACATGTGTAGTATAATAGTAAGTTAATTTCAAGCATGTTGAAATGCATTGAGTGAAGTACTTTTACTAGTTACACACACACATGTGGGGGTTAAATGATGATGTTGAAGCTTGATATTGTGATTATGAATGATGCATTAGGGGCTGATGATAGCACTTATCATGGATTAGGATTTATGTATGCCTTGTCCACGTATGTACCATGCTGCATGCATCATGAAAATGGATTTCCAATTTAGTCTTCATCGAGGTTAATCGAATTTGACCGATTGGATGCAATGTGGTAAAATTGTGTGCCGGATTGATCGGTCGTGGATTAATCGTAAGTTGATTGGTCCGAAAGGATATGTTTTGATTTGAGTTCCTGTGTGGAACGAGTGCACTCCCCGGGTTGAGTCTAGTTAAATAGAATTATGTGGGGACGAGTTGTGTACTTGTCTTGCGGATTGTGAGAATGTTATTATGAGTGTCATATGGACCCTGAGAATCTAGTGTGGTATGCCGTGTGCACCCGCTACCACATGTTCTAGGGTTCCCTGTGTGGGAATTCGGGCTCTCTCCATCGCAAGAGATGTCCCTAGGTGAACACCCCTGCTCTAGATTCTCTGTGTGAGAATGGGACATCCTTGGCCAGGATCGTCCAGGGCGAGCAGCATTAAGGATTGACAACCCCAATCTTTCTTTAATTCTTGTGTAGAATTTTGGACCATGACATGCCTTCGTGGCCTTGTCTATGTTCCCGTCTGTGTGACACTAAATTGTGATTACTCCTTGATGGAGATTGTTATGATGTGATGCATGATAGAATATGTATGTTAGAGATACATTCATGCAGGTTGATTATGATATGATGCATGATGAAATATGTATGTTAGAGATACATTCATGCATGTTGATTATGATTTGTTGCATGATGGAATATGTATGTTAGAGATACATTCATGCAGGTTGATTTTGATATGATGCATGATGGAATATGTATGTAGAGATACGTTTCATGCAGGATGTTATGATGAGAATGACATTATGTGGATTATGCACTATGATGCAGTTTTAGGTGAAGTGTGTGCGTGATCAGAAAATGATGCACCTTGCCAATCTTTGATCTGAATGATTATATTGCTATGCTGTCATATTTTCGATGGTGATGGTGATATTAAAAACCATTGCTGAGTTTGTTAAACTCACCCCTCTTTCTTGTGTTTTGATTTGGGGCTGCGTGGTGCGACACGCAGATGGATAGGATCTCCTCTTTGAGGAAAGGTCGGTGATGACTTGAATGTAATCGTGGAGATCGTTGTGTGACTTATTTTCCTTTGGTTTTATGCTTTATGTTTAGAACCTTTGTGTAGGGTTCTTTGTTTTGGATTTATGTCACATTTTACAGTTATGTTTGCGTAAGACTTATTTTGAGCCAGTGTGGGCTTTAGTTAACTAAGCATGTGGGTTTGAGATTAGTTGTTTACTTTGTGATAAGCAACACTCTTTCTTTCCTTCTTATTTACTCTTGCTCAAAGGATTGTGCGTACTCCGTAATTCTGTTAATTGCTCGTGGTTAGGGTTAAGTCTTCCGCTAAATTGTTTCTCAATTTTCCTTCGTCGCCCCCGCGCGCTTGACCGACCCTTGGACCAGGTTTGGCTCGGGTCGGGCATCGCCTGGGCGTGACACAAATTGTCTACCTTTAGTATGTTTTCTGCCACCAGGCAACAAACAAACTCTGGTCAGACTCCATCTAGTCCACCTTGACTCGTCAATAGTAGAGGGCCACCATTTCTAACCCTGCTTCAACCCTATTATCATATACTCTACCCCTTTGCCACGATGTGTGTTACCCGTACGACCCTTATTGCTTTTTTGCTATTATGATGCCTCATGTCGCCGATTGGCCTCTAGCCAACCTTGGGGTTAGCTTTGTTTCACCCGTGGCCTATGCTTCGCCGCTACTCAACCCTGAGACACCCCTTTTCCCTCTGTTGTGCTTGATGCACAGCCGCCCGCACCAAATGTATTGGTTGTGGGTGGCGATTGGCGATGTTGCCGCTTTGGTCGGCCACTACATCCTGACCTTAACTCCGTTTCCCTTGTGGGCCTAGGCCTACTTCTAGTCCTTGGGCCGCCATTGTCCAGCCCTCTCATTTTCCCTTTGGCCATGTGTGCAAGTAGTCATGCATGTGATTTGGGTTATAGAAACCGTTTTTGCGCCACCTCACCATCGGATGGCTATGTCACTAATTGAGTTGACCACCTCAGCCCTCAAACTCTCCTCTGTCCTCGAGCATCACCCCATGCTCTTCGCCCCTTATATGGGCCATAGTTGATGCAAAATTGCCAGCGACGGCCGATTTCGGCATCTTTCGACCGGTTGAGTATTTTTTAGCCACTGGCCGACTTCCATTTAGTCCATACTCGACCTTCGGTCACACTAGCCACTTCTTTGGCATGACCCTTTTCCTAGCCGCCCGTAGTGCTCCATTGTGGATTGTGGGTTTTGCTACATTAATTTTTGTCACCCTAATCCTAGCATGAGTATTTCTGGTGCTTCCTAAACTTTGGGACAGTAGCTCTCTCAGCTAGGCGATGCTTTTGGCCGCCAACTCCACTGTCGTGTGCTCGCCATCAAATGTCATGGATTATGAGGTAGGGGAGCTTTGAACTCATAATTTCATGATAGCATACTTTGAATGTGTAACAATATGATTTAATGTTTTGGGTATTATGTGATTATCCAATTGTATGATATGAGAGTGAAAGACAATAAATGATGGTATGTTTGAAATGCATATGGCATGCATGTAAGCTAAAAGTATGTTTGATGTATGTAGACTATTTGTATGCTAGTGAGGGCTAGCAGTATGTTAGTAAGCTATGTATAGAATTATGTGTATGTTATAGATATGTGTATGTGTATGGGCAGATGTTTAGGCAATGGACGGTAAGAAGTGTTAGGGGGTTTGGTATGGATGTGTAACTATACGACGTAAGACGGAGGATGTAAGTTTGACGGGCGAGGATTAGAGAGGATGAGTTTGTTTGGTTTGGAGCATACGTTAAGAGTTTGACAAGCAAGCGGATTTAAGGTTTAGTGCCTTATGCGGGATTGTGAGACAGGAAGAGTGTTGCATAATTGTACAAACATAACATACATATTATGAAGTGAAAAGCAAGCATAATAAGTGAGGTATAAGTAAGAGGGTGATAACTTGGGTTGCCTTTGAGGAGCCTAGTTTGATGACGTCAGAGTAAGATGTTTTGGCCATAAGGTGGAAGGCGGTGACTGTATGAATATGTAAGAATTTGGTGTACGACAAGTTTTGATTATGAGTTTGACGAGTTAAGTGAAATCTGCTGCCCTAACGAAGTAGGGTTTCAGAATGGGCTCAGCTTCAAATTAATCAGTAGAAAGTGAGGAACTTTATAGCATAATTGTACTTGAATAACTTATTTAATTCAAACTTGAATTATAAGCAAAGATAACGATAGCATTGTGAGTTTGAGACCTAAGGGTTTCAAAAGATTAAGTTCTATATTTGAGCTAGTCTATAATGAGCTGACTAAGCATTTCTCATATCTTGCTATAGTATTTATTCCGCGAGATGTTGTATGTGTGTTGTATTTAAGCCCAGGTGTCTAATGCTCTGTTGAGAGAGCTGTATGTTTTTAATTTTTCTATGTGTTGTATTAAACCCAGACATTTGATGCTCCATTGAGAGCACTATATGTTTATGCCCTTAGTTGACACAGTATGATTCAGCCTATGAGTGACACTGTAAGATTTTGGCCCAAGAGTGGCACTATATGACTTTCGCCATTAGTAGGCACTATATGACCCTTGTTGTAGGCACTTGCACGCTTAGGTAAGTAGTATCAAGAAATTATTCTTACTTATTTGATTATGTGCCCCATGAGCATATGTGTGTCTTACTTTCGGAAAAGTCCATGGCGTCTAGTCACTCCCCAGAGGTTAAGGTGATGCCCCAGTGATATTCATTTCCATTTTGACGCTAAAACTTATTAATTGTAATGAGTTTCAATTGTTGATAGTATGTATATGATTGTATGAGTATGCAAATGTAAGTTTATGAGTAAGACTATAAGAGTCTCTGAGAAAGACTGTAAGTGTCATATTTTGAGTAAGACTACAAAAATATATTCTGAGCAAGACTGTAAGAGTATGTTCTAAGTAAGACTATAAGAGTATGTTTGGACCAAGACTGTAAGTGTAAGATTCTGAGCAAGACTGTAAGCGTATATTTCTAAGCAAGACTATAAGAGTAAGAATTTGAGTAAAATGGTACGAAGAAGATTGTAAGAATGTTTTGAGTAAGACTATAAGTATAAGGATTGTACGAGTATCACTATGTGTAAGTGTAAGGATATTTGGCATGATTGTATTTATATGTGACTTTGATGTATTTATATGTTTTTATGCTTCACGTTTGAGTGCATGAACACATGTATGTATGGACTTACAGAGTCATTCTTTAAAACTCTCATACTGAGTATTTTCTTATTGAATATAAAAATATTGATTTCCCTATTTGTTAGCCCCGATGTTCGGGAGGCTTTTGTAGATTTATGACGGAGAGCTCTTTGAGATGACACTTGTTTTCATGGGAGGATCAACTTTTATGGGTTCAGGTATACCCTTTGACTCACTACGAGTTTTTATTTTTGCCACGATCTAATGTATTGAGTGAGATAAGAATTAAAATGTTTATATTTCTAGACTTATAATTTGGATTAGACTGTGGACTATTTATGAGACTTGTACTTAGGGATCCCTGAGAGAGATTTGTATTTAAAGTCCATGATCATGACAATTTCTTACGTACATTTATTTTTTAGTAGCGCTTAAGAATGTTTAGTTTGGCAGTACGATGCTTGATTGAAAAGAAAATTTTATATAAGAAACATTGGTGTGTGAAGCTTTAAATTATAAAATTGATTTCATAGGTTTCATATTTTGTCATTTTTCCAAATTTATAGCCATTATGTTGCAATTTTTTTTAGAATTTTAAGAAAATATGTTAAAAAATCTCGGGCGTCATTGCTTCCATTTGCAGCTTCAAGACTACAAATTTAGTGGATACTTGTTCTTGTTCATTACATGGTTTCGATCATTGGCAAACAAAAGGGGGCATCATTGTTGATTCCATCTATTATTGACTTGAAGGAGGTGTTGGGGAAAAGCCAACTAAGATCATCCAGGTTATCAAAACAAAGTTTGAAGTATGCATAAATATTATTGTAAGGCATGGAGGACTAGGCACGTTGTAATTGAGAGGTTAAGAGGACATTTGCACTCATACCATAATCTTTCAGCGTATTTTCATGAGTTGGAGAAAGCAAATTTAAGGACTAGATTAAGGATCAAGTGTGATCCATAGGACAACTCCTCCAAAAAAATTTCGTGTTTTTTGGCGTATGCGTCAAGAACTTCAAGGAGCATATGCACCAAATCGTTGAAGTATGCATAAATATTATTTTAAGGCATGGAGGACTAGGCAGGTTGTAATTGAGAAGTTAAGAGGACATTTGCACTCATACCACAATCTTTCAGCATATTTTCATGAGTTGGAGAAAGCAAATTCGAGGACTAGATTAAGGATCAAGTGTGATCCATACGACAACTCCTCCAAACAAAATTTCGTGTTTTTAGCATATGCATTGAGAACTTCAAGAAGCATATGCACCAAATCATTGTCATAGATGGTGCACACTTAAAAGGAAGATATAGATGTTGGAGGGGTATATTTGCTCGTATCTCTATACTTTTTGGCAGTCCGTCAATGTGCACTAAGCATCACTTCAAGTGTGCTTAGCCACTCAAATAACAATTCCATTAGCTTGTCAACCCCCAACTAACCAATCTAATACACTTCTTAACTAAATTAATTAAAGTTTTTAAATCAGCCAATTAAAAACCATCAAAACCCTAAACCATGAATTTTGCATTAAATAGACAAATACACATAAACAAACAAGGCACTCAATTTTAGCATGAAAAACTCAAACTAGGGTGAAAAATCATAGAACAAATTAGGCCACTCAAAGGTATCACACTATGGAATATATTTCAAGTACAAAAGTCACATTTCCCCAATTACAACCACTATAAAGTTATTTACTCAATGACAAGACTCCACTTCACGTGAATCCATTCTTCATGGTGTGTTGCTCATGTTTTATTCACTCACCAATGCACAATCTTCTTGGGGGGCCACCAAGTAGATCAAAGAATCATTACTCCAACAATTCAAACACACAGAGAAAAAGATCAAGTTTTTTTTGCTCATAGGGTTAGAAACTCCTTTTTTAAACAGTCTTCAACAACTCATGGATAGATTCTCATGAAGATTGTTGACCCAAAGAATCTTAAAAGTGATAGAAAAACATACTTGCTATAAAGATAGACTTACAATAGAGAAGAGCAATGGAAGAAACACTATAGACTTGAAACTAGGACTTCTAGGCAATGAGAAAGACTTCTCTCTATTAGGGTATTAATCAAACATTGATATTTATAGGGTGAAAAGAGTCCAAAAGGAAGTTTTACCCAATTAGGAATCAAATTGGAAATGTTCCTTCATAGGTTAATCAATTGACTGATCGATTGGCCTAAGTAGATTAAAAGAAAGAAAATAAGATCGATCTACTGGCTAGTTGCTGGAATATGCATGACTCAAGGGTAATTGATCTATTTGTATATTTTTATTTTTCTAACTCATTCTAACTTCATGGACAACTTCAATATAATATTGAAAGAATAGAATTGCAGTGAAAAAAACTATTTAAGAGTGTATACTAGGAATTTTGTGCACATTAGGTGGATCCTTATCAAAGAGCTTGACCTGGACTTAATTCTTTGACTCTTCATCCTTCAAACTCTAATGCTTACCTTGATCACTTAGACAATGTTATAAATTCTAAGTTATAAAGTAGATTACCTAAATACATTTATCATGTGTTTTTCTCATGGAATTTTTTAATTCAATACATGATATTCCCATACACTTTTGGTGGTCTTTAGTAGCATAGTTATATGTAAACATGGTAGATTAGTTTTTCATGGTTATCACTTAAGTGAGGTTAGTAGTGTCATTTCCTTCAACTGGCGATCATAAGCCTACTTCATGGTTGGTTGAGTCTTGTAATGGTATTCTTGTTCATTAATTCAATTTAAAGGAAATTCTAGCTTCTCTCCAAAAATCCTAGTCTTTAATTATTCTATCATGGTAGCTTAGACTAGGAGTATCTGATAAGTCCTTTGACTACAATTCCACATTTGCATCCATCTAAGGCAAACTTGGGGAAGAAATATAGGCCACAGGTTGGACATAATGGGGAGGAGATTAAAGATATTTTAGGGAGGGCAACCTCCATTCTATGGATGAAGAACAAGAAGAAAGGAGGAGAGAGGAGGTGAGGTGTACCTTCAAGGAGGATCTTCGTCTTTGGGCTGCCTACTGACTTCATCGACAATCGTACATATGATGGAGGGAAGTAGAAGAAGGACCATCATCAAAGGCACTCAATTGTGTCTTCATAGGAAGGAGAGAGAGGATGGAGAAGGTGGACCTTTGTCTTCATGTAGTGGATAACCTCATCATTGATCAAAGGAAAAAAAGCAAGGGAGGAGTGAACTGTGTTATGATAGAGGGAGAAAGGAGGAAGGTGGAAGGTGGTTTTTTATTTGGGCCATTTACACATTACTTGCTCTAACATACGCTAGTTTTATATCACCCGGAATTTTCCCACATATTACATACTACCTGCTTTTAGGTTTTTATGGTCCAAATTACCCTTCCCTTCTCATAAGTGCCACCACAAGTCCTTGCAACCCTTGTCTTTCAAGAAGGGGCCACCCCAAGGGGCAGCGAAGGAGGAAGTGCAGAGGGAGCGTCGGGTCAGAGGCTGAGGAAGGAGACAAGTGGGGCAGAAGATGAAGAGGGTAAGGAGGGAGGGAGAGAGAGAGAGGCCCAAAATGCAAGCTTGGGAAGTGAGGAGTAGAATCAATTTAGCAATATTGCTAAATCACTTCTACAATATTGTTGAATCGATTCAATGATACTACCATATTGTTACCCCCGCACTAGGAGGGAGTGATGGAGTAGGGGACCTACCTTTCCTAGGCGGGGGCCACACCAAATGTGACAGAGGAAGTGCAAAGGGAGCATTAGGTTGGGTTGAAGGCTAAGGAAGGAGATGGAATAGGGCGAAAGAGGAAGAGGGCGAGGAAGAGGAAGGACAAGACTACAAACTTGGGAAGCAAGGAGAATTGATTCAACAATATTGGAGAATCAATCTAGCAATATTGTTGAATTACTTCTATAATATTATTGAACAATACAACAATATCGATGAATCACTTATACAATATTACTGAATCAATTCAATATGTTAATATTGTCAGTGATGAGGACAGAGAGGTCAGCACACCAAGAAGTGACAAAATAGAGGGCATACCTCTCCCGGGTCTCCCTAGTGGGAGTCGACAAAGCATGTGTATTAGATGCGTCCGGTGTTGAAGGCAGAGAAATAGGACAAGGTGGGGTAGAAAAGGAAGAGGGCATAGAGAGGGAGAGAGGACTAGAAGACAAGCCTAAGAAGCAGGGAGAAGTGCCATCAACAGAAGCAATGAAGCCTAGCCTCTATCTTGAACTTGCCAGAGGTAGAGGCGATGTGTTCCAAATGGGCAATGGGCTTCAATTATATCATTAATGAAAATCAACCCAGAAGCCCCTCTTCTGGTCAAAGTTCAACTATGTGGTGACCATGCTTTTGTTGCTACTTTTAATGGAGGAATTACAAAACCTTTGGGGTTCCTACAAGCATAGACCTCTCCACTCTCATTGTTCATGAAAACTACTTCAATAAAGGTGAGCAAGTCATTGAATTATTAGGAACTCGTATATGGGAAAGGTGACAAACTTAGAAGAAGACGTCTGAGTTAGGTGGGCAAAACCAAAAGCTACGGCAGATTGGCGAGTGAGGAGAAAAGAAAGAGGAAGAAGAAGAAAAAATTTAAGTGATGTAAAAATAGTATATGCTAAGCAAGTAATGCCCTTATTATTTTCATGTGGATGGGGGCATTTAAATCTTTTCCTAGCTCTAGTCATGTTATTATCCGCGCACATTTCTAAGCATTACAATACACCTCAAGTCTATTTCATTTAAATCGTTATTATTCAATCAAATTGAAGTGAAGTGTGTGCGTGATCAACCACCTTATTTTAACTCAGAAAGCCTTGATAATTTTTTAATCTTCAGTAGCTCTTTCTCAAGCTATTAATTCAACACACATTGACTTAATCATCTAAATTACAATTTTCTAGATTGACATTACATACAAAGATGACATAGTTTCTAGAATACGCCAACACTCATTTCTCACTTACCATAACAAGTACCCAAATTAGCAGCCTCATCTCAAAATTGAGAAATGCTGTTAGTCCAGAACTGCATCCTCCATTTAGGTGGATCTGACATAGCCGGTTTTGATGATCTTTCTGAATGTGGAAACACCAAGTTCAATGTTCCTGATTATCATTATGGACCGATGCTGTCAGTAGTGGGGCTTCAACGAATTACATGGGAACTTTCTTTTACCTCAAAGGGTGCTCCTCCTGTCTAAAACTTTTCTGCATGTCTTCCCAGGTAAACTATGAAGAGTAATGCTACATTTAGTTAAAATTCAGTTAAAATTACATGCCATATATTCCTAAGTTATACTTGAATTTTTGCAATGTGCATTGATTAAATTGCACAGCTTTTTGGGTAATTTAGAAATACACTTATATTATTTTAAACATAATATAACATTATAAGCTAACTCACAGTGGTCAATCATGTAAATCAGATTCAGTGCAGACAAACCAAAAAAAAAGGGAAGCACGAGAGACCATAACAAAATTTAATTAGGAAATGTCCTGCCAAAAACAATTAACATAAAAAATAACATTATTAAGATTCCATAACCATTTTCATTTATTCACCAAATTCTTGTGACAACTAGAAGAAAAAGAAAATATATCTACACAATTAAATGTACATTCTTCCAGACGACATTACTCAATATTTTGACTTTTACACCATAAGTGGCATGGCAATATTTATGATTCTGTGCCTATCCATTATTGTTTTACTTTCCAATAAATTGTAACACAAAGATATTTTATAAACTAATCAAATCCCCAGCACCATGAGTCATTCAACAATATCCCAAGCCATTTTTCTTAAAGAGGTGCATAATCAAAAGAGAAACCTGTATGTGCATCGTCTCTCTCTCTTTCCCACACACACACACAGCCATCCCTGCCTCATCTACTTTCCCTGTTTAAGCCAATGATGAAAAGCACAAAAGGTGCAGCGTTTTACTTGAGATGCGACATCAGCTCAGTTGCCTCTCTCACTGCTGCACTAACAGCAAATAGAGCCATCTTTTTCACCTGAAAAGACAGTTGGTACATATAAACAGCTGTATATATTGCAATAGAGACTCCTAATATCTAATGTATTGCCACTGGCTAAAATAACTAGTTAGAATATAAGGTTTGTTAGAAACCAAGTTGCCTTAAAAGCTCAAGCTGTCAAAGAACGGCCCAAAAATGTATAGATAGCCCAAACAGACAATGTAGACACCCCGATAGATTATCCAGCATCCCCTACATGGGAAAGTATGATTTAATGGATGTAGATGCTTGCACATGCACAAAATACAAAGGCAGGGGTTAGGATCGAAACCAGAAGCTCTTGGCTTTGACACCATGTTAGAAACCAAGTTTCCTCAAAAGCTCAAGCTGTTAAAGAACGGCCCAAAAATGTATATGAAGCCTAGATAGCCCAAACAAACAATGTAGACACCCAGATAGATTATCCAACACCCCCTATATGGGAAAGCATGATTTAATGGATGTAGATGCTTGCACATGCACAAAATACAAAAACAGGGGCAAAGATCGAAACTAGAACCTCTTGGCTTTAACACCATGCTAAAAACTAAGTTACCTCAAAAACTCAAATTGTTAAGGAACGACCCAACAATGTATAACAAACTCGGCCCATAAACATGCAAATAAACAAATTATCCAACAATAAATATGCATATAATAATTAAAAACCCTTCATAACCAAGTATCTTCAGGTTGAAACCAGACTATAAAATTGTTCACTTTAATCTGATTTAAACGACAACCGTTCATTAACAAGCATCACATTAGATTGGTATTTCAGGGTTCATATTGTAATTTCAAACCAATTGATAAAATGCAGTTAATAATAACGAGAGGCTCATAGACTTTATCTGAACGAACCATTATCATCAAACCCTAATGAAAATTATAAGATTTGTGAAGCAATAGCTACTTCTGTTATACAAAAGCACAAGTTCAACCTCAGGAAACGAGGCAAATGACAAATTATACCTCTAGCTTATCTTCCTTGGCCCTGTGGTTTTCAGGAAGCAAACGGAACTCCTCTGTCAATCTCACACATTCATGAACATTTTCTGGGGATACGAAGTCTAGGGCGACTTTTATGCATGACTGCCAAAGGAAAAAGGCAAGTTAACCATCATTACATAGTAGTTCAACAAATTAATTGCATTATTCTATAAGTAGCACTCTTGGCACCCATTTTCACTTCTCTGTCTCATAATGGGAAACTGGAATAGCCCTCTAGAAATGACATACCTTAGTTGCCACCCTTTTCACCTTTCTAAAGGTTATTACATCATCAAAGGGCAAATGAATATGAAAATATGTGTGGCAATAGTAACATAAATATGATAATAATCAAACATCATGCACATGTAATTTTAATTGAAATGTATATATAATAACCATAAAATCAACAATTGTGTAACATTAGCACACAACATACTGAAAAGATGAAGCAAAACCCAGGTTGTTGGCCCTTAAAATTTGCCAAAAGTATGGATGACTACGAAGTATGATAGATAAACATCCTTACACCCAAAACTTAAATGAGGACATGCTTTAAGGCATCTAGGTATACTCACCAAACCCTTTTGGAAAAACCTCCTAACTAATAGTCCCATCCAGTCACCATCTTGCCATTATGTTTGTAATTTCCTTTTCGTTAGTTTAAATAGATATTTCGTTAGTATATTTCAACTGTATCCACATACATAAATCCTTGAAATTTTGTGTTTTGACCTAAGAGGACTGATTTTACTCATAAAATGCAACATCGATTTCCTGAATTCTGAAGGCTTCAAAAGGGTACCGCAACAGGAATTTGTAAGGGTTCCTCGTACCTCTATCAAAATTTGATGATCCTGAAAAATCAGGAACTGCAAAAAAATGTGATTCCCTTAAAATGAATTTAGAGTTTTGAAGTTCCATAGTTCCACAATTTTTTTCCATTCCCCATGGCCTTGTTATAGTAGGTTCAGGAAAGAAACTTCTCTCAAAATATGTTGAAGGAAAGGAGAAAACATTGCAGAAGAGAAGAGTAGCGACTACTTCCCATGATAGCCTCTTATTTCTTGGGTTATGAGTGGTGACTGAAATTATTCTCCTACCAATAGATTACTCCTCCATACATGTGTGTCGGAGAAATCTATTCTCAACATCTCCCTCTTCCTCCTCTGATATTCTGCATTATCCTGAGTTGCTTACTCAACCATCAATCAAAGTCCCATCCCATCTCTTGGAGCAGGAAGCGCAGTCATATACACTAGTTGGCTATGTGATGGGGAAACATCCCTATTTCATTTAGTTGAAGAACATGTTGACAAAGTTGTGCAGTCTTTCTGCCTCCTTCAAAATGCAGTCCATAGACGATGGTTCTTTCTCTTCAAATTTTCCAGCTAAGTAAACTTGGTCAAGGTCCTCAATTCTGCCATTTTGTTGATTGGTGGGTGTCCATTGATCCTCAGCAAATGGCATTCAGGATTTAAACCCATCCATGAGATTATCAAGATGGCACCTATTTGGGTGTGATTTTCCCAACTCCCAATTCAGTATTGGTCCAACCTTGGAATTCCTCTACATAGAGACAGACGCATAGACGGCTGATAGGACGAGACTAACTTACGCTAGCGTCTGCATTGAGAATTCTTCCGGATTTGAGTATATGGAATTTGTCAACATTGTTTGTGATGACAAGTCCACCTTCCACATAAAGTTATTTATGAATGGCGACCAACATCGCGCTCAAAATGCTTGTCATTCGATCATGTTGTGACAGTTTGCATGGCTACAGAAGTTTGGAGACCAATTACATATCCCAAGATGTTGGCCACCCTGAAACCGCCATTGGAGATGCTTCGATCTTCCTCAGAGAGACAACCAGCAGGGAGTCCACACCTGCTCCTGCCAGCCACCTGGACCAACAGGCTGTGGCCCTCCTGCAGGTCCCTCCATTGCTCCACCATCAGCAGTCCAATGCCCTGATCCGGCAACACATTCCCCATCAAATGTGCAAGAGTCTTTGGCAAGTCTGACTGATCCGTCAACACCTCAGCCCTTCATTGTGATCCACCAAAATCCTTTTCAGATTGTGCAAGAACTCTCTGGCAGGCCAAATTCTGGAGAACATCGCGTCAATCCTTTCCTTCCTATTCTAGGCAGCATCCAGCAGGTATGCACCTACGGCAAGTCCTATTACAACCCCATCTGTGGTTATGGGTTTGCAAACTGCCATGCTGGGGAGGATCCCTGCAATTTCTCCCCCAACTTCCCTATTCAGTTGGAACCCAGGAGATCTGCCCGCATCTTCAATCACTTGGACGTGGGCAACCTTGTAGCGGATCCTTCCATGTCCATCATTGCATATGCACCCGATATGCTTATGGGCCTCAGTTCCCAGGAAGTGTCTTCAGCCCATTCTGTGAAGAGGAATTTGAGTTTGAAGAAGATGGATTTAATATCTCCCTGCATGAGTTCATGAACCAAGCTATGAAAGAATACCAAAAAAAGCATGAACAAGAAGCATGGTTGTAGAAAAAATTGATAGAGATCTTCATCTCTTATTGTGTCTTTGGTCTGTTTGCCTGAGCATCAAGCTTTGTTCTTTCATTCAGTCTCCTTTGTTGCTTCGTTTTTGGGATTGTAGTTAAGAGTTCTTTTTCGGTAGTTCCTCTTTGTAGAGGACTCCCCTGGCCCTTGGTTTGGGAAGATTTTTCTTGATTGTTCCAGGCACCAAATGATTATGAGTTGGATCACCATGCAGCTTGATTTTGTGTCAGCTCTCCAAGCTTTGCTAATGCGCCTATTACAAGGATTTAGGCTTTTTTACAAGTCCCTCAAATGGTATACAAATTTAAGCTCTCAATGTCCGAATGAAGCATAAAATAATGATACCAAACGGGTTAGAATTTGCAGTTTCGGTACCGCTCTTCACATATGTATAATATGGAAGTCCTCCCTCTCAAATTTGAAATCTCCACTTGTAGGTGCTTGGGAAGGTTGTTTCACCATCTTCTAACCCCACTTTATAGGCTTGGAAGAAATCAGACATCAGACCAATTTTGGACCGTTGAGGCCGTTTGGAAGTTTTCCAAGGTTCACTAATTTTTGTAATCAATAGCTTTGAGAATTGTCCTTGCACCAGTCGACTGGTTGCACTTGACAGTCAATTGGTCTAACCTGGCATTCCACCAGCAACTCTTGGGTTCAACTAATTCATGATATTTGAAATATGATTGTTGCAACTTCACAAAGAAGGGCATCGTTGACCCATCTGTTGAGGGGGTCAACTGGCTCTCAGCAAGACCTGGGCAGTCAACTTGTGCACTAAATATAAGGTTGTGGTCCACTTCTAGGAGTGTAAATGGGCTGTGTGTCCATAGTCCGTCCGCAGCTAAAATAGACAGTTTTTCCTTGTCTGGGTAGACACGGCGCAGCTGAGAACAATTTTTTTGGTCCAGGCCTCGAGCGGATGTGGCTGCCGACTGAGCATGTCCATGTCCGTGAGCATATAAGGGGCAGTCTGCACCCACCCCGTCCTCTGCTCCACCACCATCCACTCATTTCTGATACCCCTGCCATCCGCCTTCCCTCCGAGCCGACCCACTCTGCCCCAGGACACCAGCCTCTTGCCCCATCAACCGCTTCGAGTCTGTCTCGCTGTCCACCTCCCCTTCAAGGCCAATCCCTTCTTTTGCTTCCAGCCCGCCCTGCCCAGAACTTGTTTCGTTACAGAGGCAAATTTTGTTTTTTCTTTTCAGGTTGATTTGGTATCAACGATTTGTATTGCAAATAAGGAGAATGTGCTCAGGACTTGACCCTCTCTTCTTGCCCTGGGATGGCATCACCAACTGGTGTGGCTGTGCCGACACCACTTGTGTCGGCGTCCATATGCGGAACGACAATAGTTATGTCCGTCACTAACAACAGACGGACGGATAGGGCTTTAATGTGTAAATGGACAGATGCGGACAGCCTTTGTCCGCATCCGTGTCCGTCCATTTACACCCCTATCTACTTCCTCTCTCTAGGGATCAACAGGCTCAATGCTAACCAGCCTGACAGAGTGTGTTGTTCCTGTCTGGTGGTTAACATGCTGACAGTAGGGGTCAACCTGCTCTCTGTAATTCAGTCCTGGAGCATTGTATGGTTCAATATTGGGTGTCGACCAGCTAATGGTAGGGAGTGATCTGAATTATGTGTTAGAAAACCATTGTTCCCAAAAGCTCAAGCTATTAAGGAACGGCCCAACAATGCATATCAAGCCCAGACCAGCCCAAATAGATGCAAACTACCAAATTATCCAATAGACAAATAGATTATCCAACACCCCTGCACGGGCAAGCAAGATTTAACAAATGTAGCATGTGCTTGCACGTGCACAGTCAGAGGCAGGGTCATGCTAATTAACCATTGTTCCCAAAAGCTCAAGCTGTTAAGTAACAGCCCAACAATGTATATAAAGCCCAGACCGGCCCAAACATATGGATGCAGGGAGACAATTTTCCAACATATAGACAGATTATGCAACAGTTTGGAGGTGTCAATTGACCAATATATTCTCAACAGAACTCTAGGGATCAACCAGTTGTATGTTGGGGGTTGGCCTTTTTAGCTGATTTTAGTCAGGCTCAGCAGCAGCATGATTGGGGCGACCTGCAATGTGAGTATATTGACCAGACAATGTTTTTTGTCCCGTCTGACCAACTGGTCATCCTGCTCTCAACATACCCATGTCCAAATTCAAGTCCAAGATGCTCATATATCATCCAATTTGCCCTGGAACATTATTAAGGCTATACAAAAGTGGTACATATACCTCGGTTAGCATTCCACACCTTCATAACTCACTCGTTTACATATTTTGACACAACAAATTGTTAGTAAATAGGACTTTAGCCTCTGGAACAAGCAATCTAACTATTTAGCTATCATAATTCAATCTAAAGTGGCATTATTAAAAATAAATGCTTCTATATCTCTAACAGTTGTTCCTATGACCAGCCTCTTGTTTACATAGTTATAACTTGTAACTAAAAATATCACAGCCCTAAGCCTCCTAGCAACAAATACCTCGCCTAAACATGACTTTTATGTAAGGAACATATGCAGTTTTAACCAACCAACTACATACGTGACAAGATATGAGTAAAAAACATATGCCGCAGTTGTAACCACTTCTATGATTAAGAATAACCGAGAACAGAACACTTAGTTCTCACCAAATTTTCCTACTCAAAGACAATTACAGATTTTAAATTTGGGACATTATTTGCAATCTAACCTGTCGGTTTCTCACTTGATGAGGACATCCAGCTGGAATGAAAACAGCCTCCCCAAGGTACTGCTCGAATGTCCAAGGTTCAATATCTGTTTAGAAGAAGAGTGTTACAGAATCTGCAACTGGTTAAAGTTTTACTAAATTCCAAATCAAGATCATGCAAAAATAAAGTGTTAACATACTGAATTCCTCTTTCAACTGCTTTTTGTGTCTTTCATTCAAAAAAAGGGTCTGGTCATGTATAGGATGAATAACCTGAAGAAAAGTTTTATCAGGAGTTCAGGTAAATGCTTGACATAACAGTTATTGCTATAGAATAGAAAGTAGACCATACTTACGGATTTTACAGGAAGACTATCAATATGGCGAAATTCATTCTGATGCTTTTGCAAATACTTAACAAGTTGAGGCACATCCTCCCTCCTAAAAATATCCCAAACAGCACCTCCATAATTGCTTTTTACAGTTTTCTCAATGGGTTGGTTATCCTTCACTGCATTTGGTCTGGCATGCCTGGGGACAGCAGATCCAGTGTCCACAGAGGAAAAATCATGTGTAAGATCATTCTCAATTTCAAACCCCCCGTCCAGTTTATTATCAGTTGCAAAAGCTTTTTCTGTCTTGCATGGATCTTCATTGACGGTTGCTGAGCAATTAGCATGCATTGACAGTCCAAAGTTTGAATTCACATTATATGAAGCTGAAAAGTTGGCGTCCTTACATTCTAGGTAGCCATAATTTCCAATCTTCACTTGTTCTGTGTCTTGTTGTCTTGTCTGATGCTGCTTGCTTAAACAATCATGAAATCCACAATCTGTACTCTGCAATTTATCTACCTTCTCTGTTTCAAACTCCAATTTATCTGGGTCCAACTCTCTTTGCAAAACTACCTCTTTATGGGAAAATTCTCTCTCGCAATAGGCTCTATCAGGAAACATCTCAATTTTGGCAACTTCCTGCTCCAGCGAGAAACTACTAGTCTCCTTATGTTGTTGCTCATCCAGTTGAACTGGGCTGTTAGTAACTTTCAGAAACAAAGAGTTCTTCGTCCTCATTTCATAATTTGAAGAGTTTGCGCTTGATTCTTTAACATTAATTTTTTTAATTTTCCCATTTCCAGCTACCGTAATCAACTCTTCATGGACGTGTCTCTTATTTTCCAACTCCCTCTCTTTAGGCAAAGGGTTTTCTCCACTAAACTTGTCCCCACAGTAAGCAGATTTAGAGTTTATCAGCTGTATTTGCTTATCCTCAAGCTTCGATGCTGTGCTTTTCCCACCAAACAGTTCCAGCAAGTCCTCCTCTTCATATTTTTTCCTCATCTTTTTTATTCGTTCATATTGCCATGAAGTTTTCGCTTCAGCTGTGTGCACTAGGACATTAACCTGTTTAAAGAGTTGCATATGAAACTACATTTCATCAAAGCAAAAACAAAAACACATAACCAGTAATTAATAACGTGAGCCAGATCCTCTCGAGGTAAAACATGAACTTACCGCATCAGACATATCACAATGTAGCTTTGTAGCAGAATCACCTCTTCCAAGTTCTTCATGATGTCCATATGCAATGTATGTTTTTGGACCTAAATCTGGCTTCAAGCAGTCAGGAGGGAACTTTGTTGCTAGATTCAGAAGGCCCGATGTTGGATGAGTATAATCATAATAGGGGAGTGCAGCTATAAATTCTGCACAATGCCTAGGCAAACGCTCCTCAAATAAACTTGATGAAGGCCAATCCTTAAGCTTCAACATCTCCGGCCACCCATTTCTATGCATACGCCCTTCCAAGTAACCTCGAAAAAACTGATGAATGTTGATCTCAACCTAAGAAAGAACAGAAAATGAAAAGCTTCTAGTACACTTTTTTTATAAAATTTTATGGTATACACTTATGCCCCAAGAAGTGCTCAAGTAAATGAAGGGTCTTAAAAATGAAACAATGCTGCATGACAGTAAGTACGGCAAGTGGCCTGACTGAGTGGTTTGAAATGACAATAAGTAAATACTAAATCATCCTGACTACCATATTTCTGAACCAATATCAATTAAAATTTTAAAATATACTCTGAAAACAGAAACTCAAATTTTTTTCATGATTATAATAGATTCAAAATATCTTAGCTTAATCGTAGGAAACAAATGAATCAAGACAAACCTCACACCAATCGAAGCAATCAACAGCTATGACAGCTCGACTCTCCTCTGGAATGTTTTTGCTGCCCGTTTCCCTAACTGCTCGCCACATCACCATGGGTTCCCAGCTAAGACCAGATGTTTTTTCCATGACATTTCTAACAATAACAGGTTCACCTCGCAACCAGTGCCTTTGGAAGTGTTGAATCCCTTCATCCTCACCAAGTTCGAGTACGTTAGGGCTATAGAGATAATTGTCAAAACAATTTTCTCTTAAAGCTGATCTTCGGAGATTTGGTATATGTTTGTTGTCTCCTGAAGTCAAATCACAAGGACGGCACACAGAGCACTTCTGAGATTCTTCAACTTTTGAAAATGGATAACCTGCAATGAGTTTCTCTGCTTTCTCGATCAACTTGCCAATCCAGTTATTTTTGTAGCATCGTTCCAACACAAGCATCCCAGTTCCACAACCACCATGCTCTTTTGGAGGGCAAGGAATGCTATTATCACTTTTCACTTCCCATTTAGTATTAGTATAGCATCTATCAGTGACATGAGTCTTTCTTTCAATTGCTTTTTGGTTCTCCCAACAAAATCTACCACCTTGTTCAACAGTTCCATGGCTCTTATCCACACATTGGATGTTCACTCCAAAAGCACCAGGCTGCTTACCTTTACGGAGTTCACAGCAGCATGTGAGACAAAGATCATAACAACAATTCCGACAACTTCTCCGAAAATCGACAATAGACGTACAGCAATTGTTGCTGTTGAAAAAGAAATCAAGTAATCAATTAAAAGTTTCATATATAAAGCTAATTATACATATAGAAACATGGTTATATTCTTTCTTTCTTAAAAAAAGATATAGCAATAGATTTAACTAATTGACGTCCTATAAGCATAAACAAGACATGGAAAGTAATATGAACCAATCAACAGTGTTTCCATCACATTGTAGCGGAGGAGCTGCTTTAGCATCAATTGTTAGTCTTGATCCCAGACACATGCAAGATTCAATTTATAGGCATCTATAGGAAAAAGACAAACAAATCTATACAGGTCATAGATTTATTCTCATGAAAGCTTGTCTGGACCATTTCATTATGTAACCACATGCACTAATACGACAAACAGGGCACACAATCAACACTAAACCGTTTTCCCAGCACATGTACAAGAATTGTAGAACTTAATATTTTATAGAAGTTGGAAAGGTGAGGAGGAAGCTTATGCATTCTCATGCAACCAGCATGCAGATTAGAACTCTAAACATAAAGTAAAAGATACTTACAGTTGCTCTTACTAGGTCGTAGACTAATGACTCAAATACAGAAGTCCGTGTTTCTACTAATGTGGCCCCAAACATAAGATCACACCATTTCACACTCACCCTCAAGCTAAAAAACATTGTAGAGACAGAACTTGGAATACTTGATCTTTTGATTCCATGAACTCCATAAGAACCTACTTAGATAACAGCTTTTCTCTCATAAAATAATAATCTATCTCAAATGCAATTGGATAGATTTATTAATAGGTACACTGATCCCAGTAAATAAAGTTTTGGGCCATAAAAGCTCAACAACCACTAGCAATATAGCTCTGTATTTTCCTTTTACTTGACCAAGCTACAATATTTTGTCTTTTATATTCTAGGGAACAAGATCACCACCAACATCAATACAATTAATAATCGTAAAGCAGCAATCAAAAAGAGAGCATGCCTAATCAGCATGTAGATAACTTATTTAAATGAAACATTACACCAAAATAAGAATTCTTACAGGATACCGGCCCCACAGCCTAGAAGAGAACAAAGAATCCTTAACCCATCTTCCAAATGATTTTTACAAGGATCACATTAAATTGATGATATATCAATTCAGGTAAAAGTTAATTAGATAACTTCCAACCAATCTCCAATTCCGACCTAGATCTTCAAACTTGTCACTTGTTCAGGTATAAGTTCAATGCCAATATACAACGCTGTCAGGAGTATTTGCTAATACTTATTTTGTTTCTTTAGTACTGTATTGCTATTCATTGAGGGTAGTTTAGTCTTTCAATTGTAATATTCCGTTCTCTGATTTTCTTCATTGATTAGCATCTGTTATCTACATTATTCTTGTTCTGTGTCATCCTTTGCCTGCCTCGGCATTGGGTTATTGCTACTTCTCTGAATTATTATAGCCTGGTAGTGTGTGTACCAGAGTTGCTTGACTGCACACTTGCCTTCTTGCTGGTTTATTTGCTGCTGCATATTGTCTTTCAATGGCACAATTTGACAAATCAGATCCTCAGTCAATTAGTGTCCGGCTGAATGGAGCAAATTATTTCCATTGGACCTATACAATGTTCAATTTTGTGAAAGGTGGTCTCTGGAAAAATATTATAGGCGAGGCTACTGGGCTTCAGCAGGGCACTAATGTTAAGCCTGAGGATTATGTAAAGCAATTGGATGCACGGGAGGCTAATAACTCAAAAACTGTGACTTTGATTAATGATTCTATTGACTTGTGGATTGGGGTGCAGTTGACAAAGTTTAGCACTGCAAAACAAGTCTGGGATTACCCGGCCTCACTGTTTGTGCAGTCCAAATTTGCTTGCTCCCATCAATTGGAGATGGAGGTTAGATCTACTGCACAGGGAGATTAATACATACAGGATTTCTATGCTTATATGACAAATTTCTGGGATTAGTTGGTTTTGATGGACCCTACAAAATTATCTACTGATCCAGAGCTTCATTCATACACAAAAAAGGAATGTCTCATTCAATTTTTTGTTGCCTTTGCAGAGTGATTTTGAGGCACTGCATGGGTTTTCGTTGCATTACAGTCCTCTTCCAAGAATGGAAACTACAGTTACGGATGTTTGTACATTAATTTTTTTAGAAACAGAAGTAGAAATGGAAGCAAAATTTTCTAATAATTCACCACCGAATCAAAATTATGTTTGGTAATTGAAGTTTTTAGAATAAATTTGGATGTCGCATCAAACCCATTTTTAAAACTTTAAACTAAACTAACTCTCTCCCGTTAATTGTGCTCCTCAATTTGAGTCCTATTAAACAAGATCCCATGAGGGTAGATAATTTTGAACTTTTAAAGTGGGCCTCACTTATACAGCATGCTTCTTGAGGTTCAAATCAATATGAGAGGTAACCTTTGAAAAATAATGCAAACTGTAAATCTAAAATGGGGGCTGGGAGCTGGAATCCACAAAATCACCTCACGAGGTGATTTGGTGATTCCGGCCGATTCCAGGAATCAACTTTCGGGCACAATTTTAATTCCACCCACCTTCAGCACACAAACATGATTCTCATAATTCAGACCGGAATTCGGGCGAAATCGATGAAAATTCAACATCTAAATTGCCCCTTGATCAGTTGATTCCCGAGGAAATTAGGTTAAAGATTTGTAGTCCTTCCATTGCCTTCCCCAGAGTCCTGGCTACATCTGCTCCTGTTTAAGTTTCTGGCAAGATAAAACTGAAGATAGCTCAAGATGAGTGCAACTGTCATGAAAAGGGGAATTGGTAGAATTGTTAGGCAGATGGCTTCACTAGACAGGGTATTCCTCAACTTCATCCCAACTTCTGGTCACCCTGCAGCCTTTCAGCCTACTCGTACCTTTCAGTAGGGCCATAAGTGTGGTTTTACTAGTGGTCATGGCTGACACTATAAGATAATAGACACCACTCCCTGGGAAGTGTTTTGGTCCTACCTGCTGTCTGCCAGGATATCCTTCACAAGGTAGGAGCCACCAATCATCAGGATCGACAACACACACGATAGCATATGTGCGCAAGAGAATCACTTGCACTAACATGCGCTAACACATGTTTCATTGATTCCATGATCGACAGCTCCTCTTCATAGAGGATATCCTGGCGGACATACTCCAAGTGGACCATACATTCTTCCCACTCTTTGATACACCTATTGCCAAGTCAGTTATTGCTTTTCCACTCGGTGATACCACTCCTGATGTCCAAGCTGACTTGCCTGTTGGGTACTACTACTTCCTCTTCTGCCATGTTTGTTACTGATACAGGTTTGCATTCTTCCCCTTAGTCTCCCACTATTGCTCCTTCAACTTGGAATTTTGATCAGTGACCACACATCACATGACCTCCTATTCCACTTATCTACTTGATTATGGACCTTCCTCTGAATTCACCTTTGTTCGTGCTACCAATGACAGCACTATGTCTCTATCTGGTGTTGGCCTTACTATCTCTACTGCTACTGTCTTATGTTCTTCATCCCCTTCTCTCCCTATTTCTGATGTTACTAATGTTCCACATAGCACTAATCATTTTGTCTATTAGCTAACTTAGTTACTTTGGATATCATATTGTGTTTGTCCTCAAGACAGAAAAGCAGATTGGGACCCATCATAGAGCAGTACGAAAATGTTCATCACGGCACTATTGCTGCTGGGTACAGTTCATTGTGGTACTGTTTGTTGTTGGTTATTGTTTATAGCGGTACTGTTCACTATCATCATGTCACTATTCATGATACTGTTTATCGCAATATTGTTCATGATTTCTTCCTTGTTACATCATCATGGGTTAGTTTGAGAACGATGATTCCCAATTCATTAGAGTTCGCCTCAATGGGACTAACTACTCTTATTGAAGTTATGTTATGTCAAATTTTTTGAAGGGATGTGGTCCCTAGAAGTATGTCACAGGTAGGGTTTCTAAGCCTGACAAGAAGAGAAGGTGATAAACTTGAGAATTTCGAGAAGGCGATGGATGACTTGGAGAAACACAATTCCAAAATTGTGACTTGGATCAATAACTCTATGGATTTGTCCATAGGATCCCAATTGGTCAAATTCAAGACAGTCAAACAAGTTTAGGATTTTTAGCAAGATACCTATGTTCAACCCAATTATGCTTGCAGCTACCAGTTAGAAATAGACACTCATTCGGCTACTCAAGGCAATAGTTTGATTTAGGATTTTCATGCCTCGATGAGTCTTCTATGAGATCAGTTAGCCCTGATGGAGCCGGAAAAACTCTCTACTGAAATGGAACTTTGTGCCTGCCATGAGCGACATCTTACTCAATTTCTTATTGTGCTCTAGCTTGCGTTTGAGGTGTTGTGTATGTTGTTAATGCAATGAACCCCTCTCCCTACTGTTGACACAGCTGTTAGTCAGTTAATTGTTGAAGAGATCCGTCTGAAGATGTTTGCCCCTTCTACATGTTTGCCTAGTGTTCTGGCTACCTCTTCTTCACCTGTTAAGGTTTCAAGTAAGCCCAAACAGAAAGTTGCAGTCGGTGAGTGCAGTTATTGCCATGAGAAGGGGCACTAAAAGGTAGATTGTCCCAAACGTCTACAACAGTATGGGTGTTCTTTAGAGCCACCTTCTAGTCGTCTTGCGGCAATTCAACCTCCTTGTCCCTTTCACTAGAGCTGTGGATCTGGTTCTTCTAGTGTTCATCCTTCAACTACCCCAATGGTCTCTGGCTCCTTGCCTAGCACTTCACTTGAGTCTTTACTGATGGGAGGGAGGGTTGATTCTAAAATCCAAGTGACCATGGTGATCTACAACTGTTATTGAGTACTCCTACTACTACCATTGCCATGTCAATTACTGATTCAGGGTACCTTACTCCACAGCTTGCTTCTTTCTTCTATTTCTAATCCCCGTTACGTGCTTACTCTAATGTGGATCGGGTCAATGATGTCATGGACCGGAAGTCCACTACTAGCTATTGTGTTTTTTGGGGAATCTCTTCTTGTCAGGAAAAGTAAATAGTAGGATTGAATGGCTTGTTCCACTGCAGAGGTAGCATACAGGGCTATGGTTGCTACTGCAGTAGAGATTTCTTGGCTTCAGTGGCTTCTAAAAGACATGGGGGTTCTGCTTACTAGCCCTACTCCTTTTGTGATAGTTTGAGTGCTATTCAGATTGCTCACAACCCTATTTTTCAAAAGCACACAAAGCATATAGAGATTGATTGGCACTTTGTGCGCCATCTTCATGCTGGGACCTTGACGCTTTCTCATGACTTCTTTACATAGACTCACCCAATTGCACGCTCCCAATTTTTGTTGAGCAAACTCTCGATGGTATCCTTATCTAGAGTTAGGGTCTGTCTTTAGTAGTATTCTATGTATTAGGGTTAGTTCTGTCATTTATATTTATTCTTATTTTTTAATTGGTTAGCCCTTCACTTAAGTGAGGGTATTTAGGTCCTTTGAAATTGAGCCTGATTAAAGGGCTTCTTCTTTCTCTTTTGTAATGTAAAGACAAGTATTATAGGGCTTCTTCTTCCTCTCAAATAACCCTAGTTTTTCACATAATCTATCAGTTCTTACTTTATGTTAATGATATGATGATTACTGGAGATGATTCTGCAGGTATCTCTCACAATTCAATTTCATGAGCTTTTTGAGATGAAGGATTTGAGCTTTCTTCACTATTTTCTGGGCATAGATGTGGCATATTCTCCTCAGAGCTATCTTCTGTCTCAATCCAAATATGTTGCACATGTTATTGCCTGTCCCGGTGTATCCAACTCTTGGTTTGTTGAAAGTCCTATAGAAGTCAACCTCAAACTGGATTTTACTTCCATTGGACAATCTCATACATTATGAGGAGGTTGTTAGGTCATTGTTATATCTTCTTGTCACTTCGCCTGATATTCAGCATGTTGTTCATGTTGTCAGTCAGTTTCCTTCCACTCCTCAGTCTCCTGACCAGGCTGTTATTCTCTATATTCTACATTATGTTTAAGGCACTTTGCATCGCAGTTTGCTTCTTTCCTCTTCCTCGTATCTTGCTTTGTGTGCCTTTTTTTATGTTAATTGGGCATAATCTGAAAAAAGAATAAGAAAGCACATAGTAATCATTCATTCGCTTACCACCATAATCAATGATGGCCTCATTAGATTTACCAAACCAGGAATTAGGCAACCGAAGATTCAATATCCAAATACAGATTCAATTGCAGAAATTTAAGGGTGAAAGCAGAAAGGCCCCTAGAGGCAAGTCCAAATCCAAATAGTAAGGGCAACCCACTTCGGTCCTAGTGACAACCATCTTACAGTTTTTAACCAGATTCTGAGACACAGAAAACTACAAATAAAGAATGACAGAGCTATTCAACAATTCAGTAATTTTACTAATACTCTCATTGCAAATTAACAACAAATAAAACAAATGACAACAACGATAAGGACGGAGTAGAAGTAAAACAAAGAAGATGAACCTTCAACAAGAGTAACATTAATATAATTATCAAATAGATCCAAAAACCTGAACATAGAGACTCGCCTATTAATTGATCTAACAAACCAGAGTTGATCATCCAAAAGGAAGACTTAAGAGATGAGTATATTTGTGTGAAGAAGGTTAACAAAGGGCTTTGGAGCAGCTGAATCATGTATTGGTAAACGAATGCCCCATTCAAAATCTTCACGGTTAAGTGTAAATGATCCACCAACAGAAGAACACCGAAAGCTATTACAAAAGATAGCACCACTAACAAATGCAATAAGTAGCCATTAATTGTTTCACCCAAGCAGGTTCGACACCCATAATTTTCTGAGGGTATAACTGCCTCTACAAATCGAACTTGATTCTGAATTTCATACCTGGTAAATCTTGGAAAGATGAATCCGACGCGCCAAAGAATGTGACAATCCAAGTTCTAAAGCTCAAGTTATGATCATGAGAAATCAGAACCGTGAATTGTGTTCATCCAACACTTTTTTCTTTAATATCACAATCTCATTACAGAAGTCACAATGTATATCATCCAGAACCAAGGTGAAGCCATGCCTCCCCCTTGCTGACCTCCACCATGAGGTATTTCAGAGAACAACGGCCAACATAAGAAGAGCTTAAGCATCATAGGCAGCAAGCACAACATCATGATCCAAGTGAGACCAACAAGAGCATTATGAGAGACTATGTCAACATCTAACAGCAGATAAGCATACTTGGAATGAGGCCTGACCGAAAGTTAACGACCTTAAAATTCTCATGTTGTTTCTCCCAAGCTTCAGTAGTAGAACGATAGGGCTGATACAAATTCGACTCCTCTCAATGGCCCTTCATGTAATTGTATAATTCCAAAAATGACTTTCCAATTTGTTCCAAAAATAACTTCCCACACAACTGATAAACAGCAATTAACATTCTTACAGAAGCATAGATGTCCTTCAAGGAGTTGTAACTGCCTTTGGAATGGGCAAAACAATAACATCATTACTGACAGTATGCTCCACACTATTCCAAAGCCCTGAATAGACCTAGGAATCCTCCCAAAGCATTCAGAATGCAGGCATATCGCTGTCAATAAATTTCAATCTATTACTTAGCTGTCAAAGATGTTCCAACAGCAATTGCCCAATGAAGATAGCTTCTTCCATTTAAGTTGAACATAAATTAGAGATAAATGACCAAGTCAATCAAGGAAGTAGAGGTGGAAATAAAATCAGCAGCACGCTTCAACCCAAGCTTTGCCATCCAAGGTGGCAAGATAAATTAACAAGGTCTCCGACATACCTCTAAAAATTTACATGGAGTTTCTTCTGTAATCTCTCTCTGAGAATTATCCACGTCTTGCCATCAAGATTTTCATCCTAAGCTATACCAAAATGGTGAATTAAGATTTTCATCCTTATCTATACCAAAATAGTGGAGATGCACAGTAACACTCGAAAGTCCGAATAGTGTTCACTCAACTGTGTCTGACTCTATGTTGAAACAACGGCAGAATTTTACTTCTCTCATTTCAATCCAAATCCAACAAACTTCATCCATTTGCATCACTCTATTGACTTTGCAAGAGAACTTCTAGCATAAAACTTTGTTGTACCCAAGTTATAGCAAGGTTCATTGACTATAAACTTGTTTAACGGACACCATTACCCTGAAGACCTTCCTTGTCATGATACTTCTTATTACACAATTCAGAAGGCCATCTGTGTCTACAGAGAAGGTGAAATTCAACAATGTTCACATGATCTGTTACCATTTCCCTATGATCTAGTAGGGATGTATGAATTTGACCATGCCAAACCACTTTTCACCACAAAACTTCCCACTTTTGATCCAAATTTCCAAAGAACCCACTTTTGATCCAAAGAGCATTGGAGATGGGGTCGATTTCTTGAGAGCTGTGAGGATTATAATGATACCAGTTATAATGTCTATGTTCTGTCTCACATAACCTCTTTTTGCCTCACAATAAACATCATTTTATTCCAATTTTCAAAAAATACACTTCACTACCTATCCGTGCAGACCAAACCATTCATCTCCAGGCCCAATTAGAAAATCCTCCCGATTCTCCATTCGACTATTCCACTGATGCCACAGAAGAAGTCTTCCCTGATCATTCAACCTTCCATACTTCTGATGCTTATCTATAAAAAACCAGTACAAACAAGAAAGCCTCAAAATCAATTCAGCCAAAACGACGAAATCCAGAGTGAGAAGAAAAGGCCAAATTTTTGTGAGAAGTGATAAGGCATATTAAATTTGGTGCCATTTTCCACCCTAACTCCACAACTTGCTGATGATCAGTCAAAAAACAAATCCGAAATAGAAATGTTACACTCAGGCGGTAGCCGGTATTCAACTTCCTTCAAAGGCTCCACTCCTGCGCTTTCTCATCCATACTATAGTCCTTGAAAAGAAGCTCAAATTACATCCACTGGTGAAGTAAGCTTTCCATAGGTAAAAAAGGAAGATCTTTACATAGCAAGGTTCACAATCTAACAAGATCTCGGTCTTGGTGAGTCCACCGAGATGCTAGATGTTGTAAATTGGCTTTCTGGCCATTTCACATGGTCTCCACGAGATCTCTCTGAGACCAATTTTTTTTAAAAAATGGAAAATATTAAAAAAATATATTTATAAAAAGCTCGTAGGCCCCTACCCCATCCCCACCTTCCCTCCACTCCCCATATCGTCATTTCTCAAAACCTAAAGCCTTCAGTTCCTAACAGTCACTCCAACAGCCTCAAATTCAGTGATCTCTCCAGCGATCAGCAACTTGTATTATTCTTTCTTCTTATTCTTCTTCCTCACTTCTTCTTCTTTCTCCTTCTTTTCTTCTTTTCCCTGTTGTTTTTTTAAATATCAGTAGTTCAGATCTGAGGTCTGAACTGCCGGAATTCAAGCTACTGTCGACCATTCAAGTTGACAATAGCAAGTTCAAGCTACCAGCAGTGAGTCAAATCACCAGCAGCTTGAACTTAATGTCGACTTGCAGTCTTTAAACCTCTATTTTCACTTTTCTTGATTTAAATACTTAAAGGTGCATTACAAAATTATAACCCAGCAACTTGGTCTACTTAGTGGTGAATTGTAACAATGTTTTATGCAATTAATGGACATGCCAGCAGGATTGCAAGTGGGCACCAACAACTCTAAATGAAATCAGAAAGGCAAAGTTATGAATGTTCGTAACTTAATGAAATTAAAGGATCATTTGATAGGCAGACAGAAGGATGTGCATGTCGCAAACAATGTCCTGCCAATGTGCAAAATGAAATGGTGAGACTGAATAAGGACAGTAAAAAATAGGAAAAATCAGAGTATCAAATTAATATAACTGATGAAGATGAGTCCGTAGAAGCTAGGGCTGCTCGTTGAGTACCACAAGAGGTTCAAGTAGGAAGATGGGAGATTGATTAAGAGGAACAACAGCGTAGGCAATTTGGTGGATCAGCCAATGCCAATGGTTTTGGTGATAATGATTTTAGTCACCGAACTGAAGAGAAAAAAGGCATATCTGACTTATTTCCACAAAATCAGAGTGTAAAAATAACAGAGTCCAATGCTGCAACAAAAAACCATTGCCTTGAACTAACCAACCATCCCATCTATAGCCTTGAAGCATATGAGAGAAAGACCTGGCAAGATGGCTTCCAAAATTTTCATCTTCAACCACATTCCTGCATATGTTGCTAATGATCGTCATTTTCTTAACATGATCTGCAAAGCAGAAGCAATTGGAAAAAGAGTATGCCCTCTGACCCTCAAGGAAATATTGGGAATGTATTTTCAGAGACATAGAGAAAAGAAATAAAAGAGATGGAGCCTGCTAGGTAAGAATATTGATGCTCCATTTTGAGTGGTGGCTGGAATGGGCCAACAAAAAGGTCCATCATCAATTTCATGGTTTACAGCAACCAAGAAATCTGTTTTTTTTTATTTAGTGGATGCCTTGGGGAAGGGGAAGAATGCTGAGTACATCATGGAGTTAATTGAGGACAAAATTAAGCAAATAGGAAGGAAGAATGAAGCCCAATTTGTCAAAGAAAGTGCCGGAACAATAAGGAATTAGGCACGATGTTGATAGAGAGGTGTGACTTATATTGGACACTTTGTGCAGCTATTTGTATAAACCTCACGTCAAAAGAAGTTGCTAAACGTTGATTTACAAAAAATGCAGTTAACGAGGAAAGAATATAACAAGATTTATATACAACCATGAGCCACTTGTTCACTACATACAAGTTTGTGGTCGTAATTTAGTACGTCCAAGTGCTAAATTACAAAACATAGAGAGCTTGTAGAGGGGGAAGAGTGGATTACAAAATTTCTTCTCGAGCCATGAGTGGACAGACTCTGATCTTCAAATCCACCCAATTAGTAGAAATGTAGAAAAAAATCTGCTAGGGAACAAGTTTTGAGAAAATGTGAAGAAAACAATTGCAATCATGGAACCAATCCCTATGGTTTTAAGAAAGCTTATTGTGATGATGAAGGATATCGAAGTCTCATCTTTTAGGTCTCATGGATGAGCTAATATTGTCTTATTGACAAGAGGTGGGAAAAGCCAATGAATGATCATATCTACCATAACCGTGAGCACTTCTTAAAAGATTACCATCATCAATATGTATATTTTTTCACGAGTCTTACGTAACTGTTGTTTTAAATAGTTTATTTCCTCAACCCAAGTACGATTATTGTAAAAAGCTTGGGCACCGCCAATTTGATTAAGGTAGTGCATGACATATTTAATAGATTGTATCATCAGAAACTGTTGGCAACACATGGATGGAGGCAATTACATGTATTAGGTTGACTTGAAGCATCTTCAACTTGTTATATAAGATTATCAACACAACAATTTGCATAAAGATTGTCATGTTTAGGGATGTGTGCAGCACATTTGGAAACAAATCAAGGGAGACGATGTGGGCAAGTAAGTTGGACATAAGGTTATAGTTCTTTAACCTTGTAGTGATTCATTTATACTAAATTGTAAGTTGTCATCTTTATATAAAAGGCGAACGGTGGTCATTATATGGGATTGATTGCCCAATCTTGCACAAGCTGGTCATTCGCATAGTTTCACAAACTGCCTCAACTTCACCATATGAGAGGAAATGGAGCACATTTGGCCTTATTCACATGAATCCAAGAAATAGATTGCCCTACAAGAAGTAGAAGAAACATGTCTTTATTGATTATAATATGAAGATGAGGGTAAGGGAATTAGAAGAGGGTTAAAAAGGTATTCTCCTGCAGGATGACGACCCCTTAGACCGCATCAAGTTAATAGCGGACTTCAATAAGAGAAGGAATCCTTATGCTGACTAGGTTGCAACAAATATCATGGACCAGGGGGATTGGCAACCTGATCCCATGATTGCTAGTGCAACACAACAGGAAGGAATCGATGTTTTTTTTGCTCAGCAGGAAGTGATGTTAACAGAGTTGAAGAACAAATTATGGCATCTTCAAAATCCAACGGATTCTACATGCACGTAGATGACCCAACATTCACGGATGATAATGCTTCAAATGATCAGGATGGCAGTGATGGAGACAACAACGATGGAGAGGATGATGAATGCAATGATAGTGGTGAAGACAATGGTCAGGAAATGAGGACAACAAAAGTGAAGGGTATCACATGACCTCCTTGAGATGTAAAGTGTGGATATATTATTTGTATCACATTCTCCATGGAAGTTAATATTTTTCATAGACTCTCATGTCAATGACTTGATGTTTTGTCGTGAATATCATTCATATACATTGTCACTTGGTTTATTGATTTCGGATTTTACAAAGTACTACAATTTTAAAGCTGCCTTAACTTTAGGACCAACATTTGTTTCATATCAATGTTAATCAATGTTAATTACAGGCCGACAAGAGTCCTTCAAATAAATTGTGTCCGCACTTATATATATATATATATATATATATATAGGATTTAGTTGAGACACTCCCAGGCGCGTCTCGGCCCCAGGATCCATATAGATAGATAGATATTAAAAAAACTTCCTTAAAACTGCTCAAGGAGAGGGTCTCGGACAAGATCCTCTCGAAGTTCACTCTTGGCATCACAATGAAGGTGTGCACTGTAGAGGCAGTATGAGTCCCACTGTTATTTCCCACTAGAACAAGAGCAAACTCGAATCATGTTGGTAGAGAATAGAGATGGACCAGGCTAGGCTCTTGGACCAGTTTTGATGAAATGTACCCAGAGCAGGTTGGTGGAGAAGGTCGGACCAGTCCCAGCTGGCCTCAGATGGGTTAATTCACGGTACTAGGTGCTGGACAGGATTAATGCTGGGCTGGTTCAGGTGAAACAGACCAGAATATTTGCCGGTCTCGATTGGCTCTGCTCTTAAAGGAAAGCACAAATGATTCTGTTGCAGGATCTCAGGGTGAGATTGCAAATGCAGATGCAGATTCAGTGCTGAAATCACTCTGGACCTGGATTGCCTCAAAAGGAAGTACAAGGGTGTCCAGCAGTAGTGATTGCGGAGAACAGTAGCAGTGATACGCAAAAGGTGATAGCCAGAAGACGAGCAAGTAACTACAGAGACAGAAATTGAAGAACCCCCAAATGGGATGCTAGGGCAAGACCTAAAAAGATTTGGCTAAATTGATCTAATTTGCCAGTAACCTTTTTTTCAATGGATTTGCCTAAAACGTGAAAGGGAAATAAGCCGACTTTCCTATAAAGTGTCAAATTTGCATGAGCAGCTTCAACGAAAAATGACCTAGGCATGAGATTTCTGCAGAGACATAGGACACGAAAGATTCAATGTTGGATTGTGGAGAGGCCAGAGACAGGAGGGCTACAGCGGCAGTGCAAGGTGGGGGCTCCGGCAAGAGACCTTTTACCAGAAAGGATCCCAGAATTCTCTGTGCGATGCCTGTGCTGGAGGGGCTGATCTGCTGATGACAACGGCACTACTGAATGGAAAGAGTGCAAAAAGAGAACCCAAGAACCCTTCCAGTAGTCACCAGCAAGGAAGCGTTCATCTTTCTTGGCTATGATACCAATTGATGCAAAGGTGATTCCCAGGAAGCAGTTTAGAGAAGGGGAAAGAAGAGAAGGGGAGCTGAAACTCAAGCCAGGGGAAGCCAAAGCTCAAGCAGGGGCCCAAGGGACAGAAAGACAAACAGGAATGAACCCTATTAATTCATCCTCCAAAACTGGGAATTACAATAGATTACAAGCCTTACATAGCAGAGCCAGACTTACACTAAAAGACTTAAGTGCCCAACATAAATAAAGGATAAAACTAACCCTAATAAAAATGAAAATACTTAAATAGTCCTAATAAACTTATTATTCTGCATCAATCTGGATTTGGTTCAATGGAGCTGCCCCCACTGGTTATTCACAGCAATGAAAGGCATGTCCCATTTAATCAATAGCTCTTGAAACTCCTCTACTCTCGGCTCCTTAATAACGTAATGATGTAAAATTTTCATATTTCCATCTTGGTGACAAATTAAACTATTTTTTGACAAACAAGAAAGCAGGGACTTGAGCATGAACACAAGCCTCTATTTGAAGATGACCTCATTTTATATGTAGATCATCAAAAGCTCCAAAGCACCATCTAAATGAAAACATAATGTTTATTCAAATAGACAGCCATCGTACAGAAGATTGAATTAAGTAGAAATTAATCAATCAAATCTTGCAAGTGATCAACATAGAAATTTTACAGAATCTAAATATGCTTGGAGAACCAATATAAAGCAAGAGACATAAAAAATTGATGTACCAGTATATCCGCTCACCCTCACCAAGCTTATTCCTTGTTACTTGCAGTTCCAAAGGCTGAACTCCTAAATTAACCAAATTGAAAGAAGGTTACTCATAAGACGGCATACACTCAAAACTTTCTTATGCAATCAGCACTTGAGACATGCAAGCTCGTTTATCAAAATGAAAGCATACCTTGTATTTGGGCTTCCACTTCTATTTCTGATATTTGTTCTTCATGCATTTGCCTAAGAAGAGGCAGAACTTTATGCAGCAAGTAGAGCAGTCGCTGCAATTTGACTTTCACGTTTGGTTCTTTGTGGCAGTCCTACAAAAAGTACAAATCGTAGGTTTCTGATTTACTGAACCAGAAAGCAAAATCATTACAATGACCTGATTAGAGGTGAAAGTAGCAGGGACCACACCATCATGACCACATTACGCAGACATGCTTTGCAGTTACAGTTTCCATGACAAAAAGGGCAAGTCAGTTTGATATCATCTCGGGTCCTTTCAGGATACCTGGTGCACATGTTTTAGATAGCATTAAAAGGAATTTCATTAAGATTTAAAATAAAATTCACATACATAGTATTTTTCGCCAACTTTCCATAAGGTGAGTAGAATTACAGTCAAGCATAAATGGAAAGTCATCAGAAAAACAACTTTCACATCCAGGAATCATCAATGGTGGGTAATAAAACCGCCCATCACACAATATCACACTACTTGCATGCACTAAGGCACCAAGTACTAATCGCTTTGGGAGGTCAGATATTGGTCTCCATCTACAAATTTCCCAATTGATCCACTATGCCTTTTAAAGAAGAAATGTAGTCCTTGTGACAAGATCTTGTACAATATAGTTACAACAGGAGATAAAATTATATATTGTTTCATGCTAGCACTATTGCAAAAGGATGATCAATAATCCAGATATCAGAAATATCAAAGGTAAATGCTTAGAGTGTAGTACTGAGCTGCAGCATATTGTCAGCCACAGTATCCCCATAATCTTAATGTGAAAGTACACAAAATTCATCATGAATTGGCTATAAAAGAAACAACCAGCACTTTCCTCAAGACTTTAAAAAATTTTAAACTAATGAAAAAAGCAATCTCAGATTGAGTGTTTACCAATTGGCAATACACGGATAGCAGTAACGCTTGTTGCACTTGGAATTGGAACAAAAGACAACGCCACCTTTATCATTGCGCTGACATTGGTGACACATCAAACTTCCGGACTCCTTCAATTTCTTTTTTACATCCTAAAAATATCAAATTCATCAGACCACAACGATTATATAATTAACAAAAAATTAAACATATCAAGCTAGTACATTTTTTACAAGCAACTATCTATGCAGACATGCACTGTGATATTGAACATGAAGAACAAATGGCATCAAATATTACTCGCATCATCTATCATTCCCCACATGCACATGACCAGAAACAGGGATCCTGCTTGGCTGCATCTTTCCTTCCAAGTTCCTCCCTATGATGAGTGTATAGCATGTCTCTCCAAACAAACTCGAGTCTAAGCCTCGTTTTCATTCTTTCTTCAGAACTATCAACCTCATAATTGCCCATTACCTCACACAAGGTGGTGTAAACCCTAGGGTTTACAGGGTAGATTTAAGTTGTGAAAGTGGAAGAAAAGGGGAAAAAGTCCCTGCTGGTATGAGAACCAGTTGGGACAGAGGAGAGGGGAGGACTTGGGATGACAGAGAAGAGAGAAGGAGAGTTAGGGCTTAATCATTCCATAATCATCCATTAGGGCAAAAACCCCTTACATAATACACCCTTAATGGGCCTGGGCCTTATGAAACTAATACTAATTAAGGCCTTATTACACAAAACCTACTGCCTAATAGCAAGAATCCTATTAAATAAAAGCATCCTACAATCTACAACAATCCACCACGCTCCACTATCGCCTTGACCTCAAGGCACAAAATCAGGGAAGCGAGTATAGAATTCATCCTCTCACATCCAAGTAGCCTCTTCCAAAGAACAACCATGCCAAGCGACCAATATCTCTAGAAGTAATCGTCTCACCCGACGAATGCGGCGAGTATTAATGAGAGAAGAGGGAACCAACGGCAGAGGACTGGAAACCACACGAGGGATCACCCACAAAGCACAGTAGGCAAGAAACATGGAAAACCAAATGCACTATAGACCCCACTCTGGAAGCTGGAGGCAATAAAAAACAGACCCAATACATTGGAGTATGGGATAGGGGCCATGGAAACAGTGGGCAAAGCTTCAAGCTGGAGGGAGCATAAAGAGAAGACTGCCAATGAGGAGAGCTCACAAATACCAAGTCGACAACCTGAAATTCCCGATGAGTGTGGTGCCCATCATACACCTGTTTCATGCGATTTTGGGCTTTAAACAAATTTTGTTTTAGCTGGCGTAATAGGACATCCTGATCCTGCAAAATAAGATCCACCTTGCCCACAATTGCCCAATGAGGAACATAAGCCAATATAGTAAGGGGTGGGCGCCCGTAAACAACCTGAAAGGGGGTAGTGCCAGTTGCCGTGTGGTACACAGTGTTGTAGGAGTATTCAGCCCAAGGCAAAAAATGAAGCCAACGGCGAGGTTTGTCCACCACAAAGCAAAGTAAATATTGCTCTAGACAACAATTCGCAACCTCTATTTGGCCATCTGTCTAAGGATGGTAAGTAGAACTCATCTTGAGCTGTGTACCCTGCAAAGCAAAGAACTCACGCCAGAAGTTTGATATGAAGACCTGATCTCTGTATGAAATAATGGTATGGGGCATTCAATGGAGCTTGGCGACATCACAAATATACAGTTCAGCCACCTCCTTAGCAGTAAAGCGATGGCCTAATGGGCTAAAGTGAGTATATTTAGAGAGCCTATCCACCACAATTAGAATGACTAATTTACCTTGAACCCAAGGTAAGGCCTCGATAAAATTCATAGAGACATCCTCCCAAACGCACTCTGGAATAGGGAGAGGCTGCAATAATCCCGCTAGCGCTGGAGTAGAAGATTTAGCACGCTGACAAGTAGGACAAGCAGTCACATAATAATGAACATCTTTGTGAATGCCTCTCCACAGAAAGCTTTGGCTCAATCGCTTATATGTGTGAAAAGTTCCTTCGTGTCCTGTCATGGGAGAGTCATGAAAGTGAGATGATTTTGGTGCGCAAGTCAGGGTTTGGGGGAACCCATAGGCGGCCTTTCCAATAGAGTAAATCTCCATGCAAAACAAAAGAGGGTGAGCTCAAGGGGTCAGCCCGCAAGCGAGTCAACAAGGTACATGTCTCCCGATCTGTCTGATATGCCGGTAAAAGATCCTGAAGTAATGGAAAAGGACCCGACATAGGTTAAGGCTTGGATGGAAGCAAACTATTGAGAAAGAGCATCAACAACCACATTTTCGGAGCCCTTCTTATACACAACCTCATAGTCATATCCCAATAATTTAGAAATCCATCTTTGTTGCGCACGAGTAGAAATTCGTTGTTCCAACAAATATTTAAGAGGCTAGTGATCAGTCCGGATAATAAAATGGCACCCCAACAAATACAACCACCATTTAGTCATGACATGCACTATAGCAAGCATCTCTCATTCATAAGCAGAGAGGGAGAGAGACCGGCTGGAAGAATGCAATGGAGTGCCAGCCTGAAGTAAAATAGCCCCTAATCCGGTCTCTAAAGCATCGGTCGTGACAATGAATGGTTGAGAAAAATCCGGCAAGGCTAGCACAGGCACGGAGGACATAGCTGCCTTAAGAAGATCAAAGGCCTACTGAGTTGCGGTAGACCACTGAAAGGCCCCCTTTTTTTAGTAAAGCTGTCAAAGGGGCGGCAAGGGAGCCATGCTGCAACACAAAGCGATGATAATAGCCTATTAGCCTGAGGAAACTGGGCAAGGACTTAGGAGATGTGGGAGTCGGCCAAGCCATCATAGCCTCCACCTTAGACGGATCCGTGGACACACTACCATTCGAGATGATATGACCCAGATACTCAACTTGAGTGCTTCCAAAAACACACAAACACTTAAGGAAAAAGGAATGCTACACCAGAATATCAAATACTGTGCTGAGATGATCCAAGTGAGACTCCCAAGTCGAGCTATAAACCAAGATGTCAAAAAAAAACAAAGACAAAGCGGAGAAGATGGGGACAAAATACCACATTCATCAAACTTTAGTAAGTCGACGGAGCATTCGTCAACCCGAAGGGCATCACAAGGAATTTAAAGTGGCCGTCATGTGTTCGGAAAGCCGTCTTGTGGATATCAGCAGGGTGCATCCTTATATGATGATATCTAGAACAAAGGTCGAGCTTCGAAAAGAACTTACCAAACCCCAACTCATCGAGGAGCTCCTCAATAATGGGAATCGAAAACTTATCCTTGAGAGTGGAAGCATTGAGAGCACGATAATCAACACAAAACCACCATGAGCCATCCTTCTTGCGTACCAACAAGATTGGAGACGAATAACTAGTACTAGGGTGAATGATCCCACTAGAGAGCATCTCATAAACCAACTTTTCAATCTCACTTTTCTGAATTTGGGGGTCTGTAGGGGCAAACATTGGCAGGAGAAGAGCTGGCAATAATGGGAATGCAATGATCATGAGAGTAGGCAGGTGGCAACCCTATAGGCTCCTGAAAAAGAGAAGAGTAAGACTCCAACAAGGCGGCTAAATCAGTTGGTAAGTCATCCCGGGTGGATACGGTATGTTGAACAAGCTATAAGAGAAAACCCTAATGAGAATACTAAAAGAAAGAACCCAAAGCCTGCGCAGAATGAAGGGTACTAGGAGGTGAACCCTACAGATGAATCCGCTGCCCTGTATACTCAGTCCATGAGCATTTGTCTAAAATTCCAAGTAGCATCACCAAGTTCCTGAAGCCATTGGACACCCAAAACGATGTCAGCCCCTTTTGTCGGAAGTAGGTAGAGATCCATAACAAAGATCTATAACTCAGCTTGTGAGCAGACACCCTTGCTCTGAAGGTGTTTACCGTCCCCAATAAGCACATCAAAAGGAGAAGACTCCGATATGCAACATCCAAGACGCTGTGCCACCCAATCATTAAAGTTGTGTTCTCCCACTATCAATGAGAATGGCCACTTTCTGCCGCTTCAACAAGCTCTGTAACCTCATCATTTGAGGTGTATAAATCAAAAAGCATGTAAGGATATCTCAAGAAGCATCTCAGAGGTCTCTAATGGTGGGTCACTTGTATCACCCCAGGACTCCTCCAAAAGTAAGGCTGTGGGAGGAGTTTTACAACGGTGACCCAGAGTAAATCGCTCATCACAGTTGAAGCCCGGTTCCTTGGACCTACGATCCTCTATTTGAGCCTGAGAAAGACAGCAAAAAGGTACAGCGGTGCCTGGAATAGTGCCTGAAGTGGGTCGGCCGCGAGCGGGACCTGTACCCACCCCTCCCAATGGGCGAGAAAGAGCTGAGTTCAAGGGCCTGTGAAATCTGTGCTGGCAGAGTAACTTCTCTTCTTGGATACGGGCATGTCGAATGATATCCTGCATTGTAGAGCACTCAAAATGAGAAATCTCATCAGCTATCTCCGGTTTGAGGCCGCGATGGAAGGTACCGATCAAAGCCTCTTGAGTCCAATGAGGGAGACGAGTGGCTACCCGCATAAACTCTATATGATATGCTCTGACTATTGTAGTCTGAGATAACCCCAATAAAAGCTCATTAAAATCAACAAAGTTGTTAGGTCCAAACTAAGCACATAATTCCTCAGTGAATTTCTGCCATGATGCATTCGGGACCTCCCTTTCAAAATTTTGGAACCATACTAAGGCATCCCCTTCAAGATGAAATGCAATGATTCGCATAAGCAAAGAATTTCTCAGCATGATACACCCAATCAATTGAGTTATCTTCACCCGTGTATTTTGGGAACTGCAGTTGGGCGAGGGGCAGTGCAGCTGGCTGCATAGGACGATGTCATTCCCCATGTGGGTCGATATAATCCCTCTCCACTTCATCCGAAGCCCTAAAAAAGGAACAGATGCAGCTGGCTAGATTGGCGGACATCTTGGCAGCAATTCAAGAGGAGCCACCGGTGGCTGTGAAGGAAAGGAACGATCCGGCCAGCCAAAACCGCGACGGCCTGGATCACCCTGGTCGCCCATTCCTGGGGTTGGAACTGGGTGCTCTTGTTGACCATGAGCAAAAGGTGGTGGAGCGGAACGACGAAGCTGCGGGAGGACCACGTGGCTTGTACTGGTATCCTCGCATTCGGCAGTGGCCAAGAGGGACGTCCTGGCAGAACTGTTCAAGAGCCATGTGAAAGCAGCTTGTTGCTCCATTCTCAATGCGCGGAACTCCTATAGGAGTTCTGTGAAAATCTATAACATTGCGCTCGGCAGCGGGCTGAGGCGGGATCAAGCCGGTGGTGAGGGTAGGAGCTGCTGGTTGCCTGTCAGCGGCGGAATGAGCCATTGCCAAGCTTGGATTTCCACCGGTGGCAAAAAAAAAAAGGCTGGCGGCACCCTGGGAGCCGCTGGTGGCTTGGGGTCCAGATGTTGCGTCTAATCCACTCTGATTGTGCTTGTCCTTGGCCGCCATACTCTTAGTTTGAACCATGAATGCCACCCACAGATAGGAGCTATCTCTGATACTAGTGGTGTAAACCCTAGGGTTCAGAGGGTAGGTTTAAGTTGTAAAAGTGGAAGAAAAGGGGAAGAAGAGTCCCTGATGGTATGAGAACCAATTGGGACGAAGGAAAGGGGAGGACTTGGGATGATGGAGAAGAGAGAAGGAGAGTTAGGGCTTAATCATTCCATAGTCATCCATTAGGGCGAAAACCCCTTACATAATATGCCCTTAATGGGCCTGGGCCTTATTAAACTAATACTAATTAAGGCCTTGCTACACAAAACCTTTTGCCTATTAGCAAGAATTCTATTAAGTAAAAGCATCCTACGGTCCACAACACAAGGCTGCCAATTACCTTGTTCAGGTCAACCAGAATAAGCACATAGCAGATCCACTTGTAGGGGTGTAAACGAACAGACGTAGACAAGGCATGTCTGCAGCCATCCGTTTTTATGCAGACCGTGTGCTTGTCCGTCCGCATTTGTCCATGACAGATACTGACGGAAACAGATGGACACAGACGGAATAAAGGTAAAAGTTTAACATATACTACTTTGTTCTCAAATTAAGGATGGTTAGTAAAAAATTAATTAAAAATAAGTTATAATAATAGTAAGATAGTCTAATCTAAAAAATAAATAAATAATAATGTTATAGAAGACATGTGAGAGTATAATATGTATTTTTTATAATCTTTTTATGAAGATTAACTATGTGAAATAGGTTAGTTGTTTAGTATAAAAAATAATAATAATAATAATAAAATATATAATTGGCAGACACAAATGGCTGCCAGAACAAACCTTAATCTAATAAGGATTCAAATGAAGTCACCAGACCAACAGATGACTTTAAACTGATGAGGATCACTCCATAAATAAAGCCAACAGCAGTTCAAAAATTAAACAAGTCAAGTTCGATCGAGTTCAAAATCCAGTCCAGAAATTCCAAATTCGGATTACTGGTAGTTAAACAACTGCCATAGAAAACGAAGCCCAATCCAGAAGCTTCAAGTTCTATTAGAGAGGATCAACTCACAGTTTACTGCAAATGACAAAAAAAGAAATACAGTAAAACTTCCACCTGAATCCACAAGCTGAAATACAAATAAACGTCCGCCCGAATCCACGAGCTGAAGAGGGCTTTGAGGAGCATTCAATAATCAAATTTCAACCTGCCCTCCTCTCATTTTGCTCTTTCTTTATATTGTTAGCCTCTCAGGAATCTTCTGGAATCAATTTGCTCTGAAGGTGGAGGCACTCTCCAAGCAAATAATGCTCCACCCATTCTGTTTTTTTTTGCAAAAGTGCTCTGGAGGATGCGGCAGCATTATGTTATGATATCACTGAAAGTACTTAATATATGAAATACCTAAACTACCCCTTCGTTTTAAAGGCCATTTTCCACTCATCCCCTTCTCTAATTCGGATTTGACGGTACCCACTACGAAGGTCAACCTTTAAAAATATCCGGGAACCTGCCAACATATCTAACATATCATCTAATCTTGGAATAGGAAAACAGTACTTAACTGTGATTTTATTAATTGCTCTGCTGTCTACACACATTCGCCAGCTTCCATCTTATTTGGGGACCAATAAAGCTGAAACTGCACATGGACTGAGGCTCTCCCTGATCAACCCACGCTGGAGAAGGTCTTCTACCTGTTTTTGAAGCTCAGCATGCTCTGTCGGACTCATCCGGTAATGCGGAAGGTGAGGCAAACTCGAGCCCGGCACTAGGTCAATTCTGTGTTGGATGTTGCGCATGGGAGGCAGCTGCAGGGGTAGTTCTTTAGTAATAATGGACTGATATTGTGCTAACAACTTTTGCACAAGGTTTGACTGCTCAATCTCATTATTAGTAAGGAATGGTGTTTTCCCTTATACTACTAAAATGTATATAGTCTTGACCTCTTCCATTTCTGCCTTGAGATTATGAGTGGAACACAATTTTATCTCTGTCAATTTTTGTGGCCTTCTGAGATTTTGCCCATTGAGTGTTGGGTGCCACGAATGGTTTGTCTTGCCCATTTGGCTTAGTTTGAAACTTGCTACTGAGTTGGATTGCTTGACCTGAATCTAGAGGATTAGGCTTAAGAATGTTAGCTATAGAGCTTGGAGTATGAGGAAGCAATCTAATTTTTACTCCATTATAGATGAACTCATAAGTATTTAGCTTCCCATCATGAATTGTACGAGTATCATACTGCCAAGGCCTTCCTAACAAAATGTGACAGGCAGTCATGTCGATCACATCACACAAGACTTCATTCTTATAAGTGTTTCCAATGGAGAAAGGAACTTGACATTGTTCCCTGACCGTTAGCTCGCCAACCTCTTTAATCCATCCCAATGAGTATTGTTTAGGGTGTGAAATAGTTTCAACGATTATATTTTCAATGCTACCTCCATCAATAATGATCTTGCATATCCTTTGTTTTATTGTCCCAGTAGTCATAAAAATTTTGTTCCTCTGGTTCTGTTCAGGCTGTTTTGGTGCGTATAAAATCCTGCGGACAACCATAAGGAGTGGACTTTTATCACAACTGATTCCTTCATCCCCATGAAGGTCTTCAGTCAATTGGACTTCTTCTGGTTCATCTTCGTCTATCCGTTCTTCAGAAGCTTGGGTAGTTACTACAGCTGTGGTAGGGCCCCCTTTCCTTGTCGGACACTGATTTGAAGTATGACCCAGTTGTCGACACCGATAACAAATAATAGGAACAGGCAAGGCATAGGGATTAGTCCTAGGGTTATTTGTTGAGAGGTTATTCTTCTGCTGAGGTTTCATCACTTCACTTCGACCAGTTTTCGAAGTTTGTCCATCCTCGGTTTGGGGCTTCATTCTTCCACTAGTAAATCCCTCATTAAAGATTCTTGTAAAATTTGCATTTCTGCCTCCAGTTTTCTCCAAAATGGCCTCATGTCGGATTGCTGATTGGATTGCATCTGACAAAGAACAGAGAGGATGACTAGCTAACCTTTCCTGCAGATTAAATTTTAATCCACTAGTGAACCGAGCAATTTTCTGAGCTTCTGACTCGTCTAAATTGTTTCTGGCAGATAACCTCTGAAAGTCTGATATATACTCTGAGACTGACTTGTTTCCCTGCTTGCACACTTGATATTGTCTGAATAGAATCTGTTCAAAATCCACAGGTAAAAATCTATCTCTAAGCATTTGTTTCATCCTGGGCCAAGATCGGATAGGGTGTTTTCCTTGTTTCATTCTGGCTGTTTGGACACACGCAACCCTTGTCCATGTCTGTCCGTATTAGGGACGGACAAAAAATAATATTGTCCATTTTAGTGTGGACAAATGCGGACGTGGACGCGGACACGAACAGACACGGGAAAAATGGACGCTGTTGACACCCCTATCCACCAAATGTCCTTTCCTCATCAAGAAATTGAGCTGGTCTATGTCAAAGGGTTAAGAACGTCAATATCTCTATTCCTGAACAATTTGGAGCCAGACCTTCAATTTTTTTGAAATTAGAAATTAAAATTTATGTATTAGACATTAAAATCACTATCATCAAACCCAATAACATTTAATACTTTACAGGCATGGATACCCTACTGCTATTCTGCTCTGTCATAGTTTGCAGATCAAAAAACAGATGAAAATAGTGAAAAGAAGCAACAAAACATGCTTCATGCACATATGAAAGGTTAACTGACTGAGATCTGGACTTTTCAATTTCAATAGTTCAAATGGTAGAAGATATCCAAATTGTTGGGAAAAGTGCTACTTGATTATGAAATAGTAGAAGAGATACTTTTCATTCATGGTAATGCTTGGCCATAATCTTGAAGGACTCAGCCTTCTTATTCTACCTTAGTTTGGGTTGTTTCAAAAGAAATTTAATAAATGCATACAAGCCACATTGATATTGTCATGCCAAAACATGCTTCATGCATATATGAAAGGGTAATTGAGCAAGAATTGGTATTTTCAATTTTGATCTTTCAAATAGCAGAAGAGATGTTTTTCATTCATGGTAATGCTTGGTCATAATCCTCAAGGACTACTCAACCTTCTTATTCTACCTTAGTTTGTGTGGTTTCAGAAAAAAATAGATAAATTAATACAAGTATTCATACAGTTATACAAGCCACATTGACATTGTCACGCCAACACCAAGGTGAAGCACTCTAAACTTGATAAACATGTGGAAAGGCATCAAAAGGAGCTAATGTTCACGTTGGGTTTAAAATGTTAAGTATCAACCTGAATGTTGAGTGTTTGAAAGCTAGTCAGGAGTCTAAGGGATACAAACAATGTGAATTGATTTCTTTGAACTGTCCATACATATAGTTCTTTCCCTTGCTGCTATTAAAAATTCACCTCTTTCTCAATTAGTGGTTAAAAATGCTTTCCTTCACGGAGATGTACATAAGGAGGTCTATATGGTGCAACCACAAGAATTTGTTGCTCAGTTGGAGTCAGCATAAGATTTACAAATCAAGGAAGGCTTTATACAAATTAAAGCAGTCATTATGTGTTGGTTTGATGAGTTCAGTGAAGCTCTCATAGATGATTTGTTTCTGAGGTCAAATACTGTCACAAATAGAATTATTGTTATGTTGTTTATGTTGATGATATTGTAATCTCAAGAGATGAGAAGGTGGATACATATTTGCGGGCACATTTACAGACAAAAGATCTTGGCACCTTGAGATATTTTCTTGCAATTGAAGTGACAGATCCAAGGAAGGTATTTATTTGTCAGAAAGAAAATATTTTACTGATCTTTAGTGTGAAAAAGGAATGAAGAATGTGAAACCTGCAGAAACTAGGTACAAGAGGTTGATTGGCAAACTGATCTAGTTAAATATGACACGCCCTGACATTGTCTTTCCAGTTGGAGTAATAAGTCCATTCATGCATGAACTTCAAGTGCCACCACATTGGGATGAAGTTCTACAGATCCTGAAATATTTAAATAAAGCTCCTGGACACAGGATTTTTACAAATATAATGGTCATCTATGGGTTGAAGGTTTTCTTGATGCACATTGGGCAGTGTCACATACTGCTGGACGGTCTACTACAGCTTATTGTACATTCTTTGCAAGCAATGCCATGGCTTGTAAAGTTAAAAGCAAGATGTGGTTGCAAGGTCAAGTGTAGAAGCTGAATATAGAGCAATGGCTCTTACCATGAGTGAACTTATGTGGATTAAGTTCTTAGTCAAAAATTTAGGGGTAGAAATTAATTGTCCAATCGATATTTGGTGTAACAATCAAGCAGCCATTTATATTCCAAGCAATCCAATTTTTCATCTAGAAATCTTAAGTTATGTGCAATGCAACAAATAATTAGATATGCATGAAGAAACAGAATTTTCTTGGAAAAGGTTGGTGGATATAAAACATGTATTGGACCCAAAAGGGGGTCACTTGACTACTAACAAAATAAGCATTATTATCTATCTCTATTAAAGGACTAAAATTAGTGTACCAACAGTTTAACTGGAATGAGATTCTATCTTTTTGTATATAGTAAAATCTCATCATCATCACTTTATCCAACTATATAAGGTTGGTCACACAGATTATACTCCACAATCCTGCTCTATAGAAGACATTTATCCAGCATTAGAACTATTGTCAGTTCCACTCGCCTGTTTAGTAGAAATAACAAGATTTTTATTCTTGCTAATCCCAACCATCCTCTTGATAAAGACTTGGGACTGGAAAATGAATGAATAATAAATTAAAATGTTGAACAGTCTTAGGTAGTTATTTCCAATTTCCAGAAGGTTGGGCACTGCTTATTCAAGTTGTCCCCTTCATATCACGTTTCTAGTTCCTTTTCCCAAAAGTTCTGACTTCTTATTTTGCTCTCTTTATATGATCAACTCTTGTATGCTACATCTTGACTCATCCAGCCTCGCTTAAAGTATAAAATTACAACCTCAACAAAGAGAATTTGCACACTACACATTGATCTAAATGCTCAAAAATAATTTCTAGCAGGTAAACTCCCTAAAGTAGGTTTTTGCATACATAGGAAAAACTTTATTAGGATGAGCATAGGTGCAAGCCCTTAATCTTATATTGATTCCTTTTTTTCTCTTTTACGTAAAAAAAAGCCCTCTAGGTACAAGGCGCTCAACTTGATAAGAAAAAGTCTGCATGAGGTGCATGAAGTAATATTTAAACGTGCTTGGAATGAAGCATTATAAAATATACGGATGGCACAAAGAAATGAAAACAGCTCTTGGTTTTAAAACTTCTTTGTATCAATTAGCAATTAAAATCCAGAGAAAAACGAAATTAACCCACCTTTTTCTTTTCCAATCCATTCAAATGCATGACTTTATTCACGGCTAGGTTTCTCTTTCCCTTGCTAGAACTCTCTCCATGCTTGATATTCCTCTGCCCGTCAACTGAACTACTATTCGAACTCCCTGAACACGTTGCCCCCTTGGTCAAACTTTTAGCACCATTACCCGAATTCTTACTCCCATTAGCTCTCTTATCCACAGAATTACTCACTTCCCCGTTGGTTGGATCACCACCATCACCATCAAAACACACCAGTTCTTCACCGGAATCCGCCATTGGAGTCTCTTCCTCCGCATAATTATCACCAACACCCTTCCCCGCCCTCCCGCTCTTCTTTATCCTCTTACCTCCTAAAGCACTACCCTTCATCACCTTACCCTTCCCTCTCCCATCTATCCAATCTTCATCATCCTCATCCCATCCACTCCTCTTCTTCCTCTCATTCCCCTTCCATCCGTACTCTCCCCTGCACCGGCCCGCGAGTCTGGATTTCTGCACCGACGCCATGACCGCACGGCGCTCGCTACAAACCCCGATAACCAGCACTTCTAAAGACAAGGCAAAATCAACAGATCAAAGCCCAACCCATCACCCAGAACTCGCTGTCGAACCCAATTCAATGAAAAATATCCCCAAATTCCTCGAACTGACGCTGCCAGAAGGACGGAACTAATTCAGGTCAGCCCAGTTAGCCACAAACACAAATAAGAACTAAGAACACCAGGCTTCGAACTTACTCTCCCTCGTCGGAGATCAATGTCTATGGCGCGGCGAAGAAAACCGAAGAGAAGATAGCCGAATTAGCTGAACTTCTCCACATCTGCGACAATTCGCATCTCCGTATTTCTGATCGGCGTCATCTCCAACACCGGAAAATGGATTGAAGCGAGAGAAATGACTCCACGGGGCGGAGGGGTTGACAACTGTCGTGGATTCGCTCGGAGGGACGATTGTGTTGGACGCCAATGGCACGGCGCACCTGTATCTTTTTTTTTGGTTATAAACAGTGGCGCACGCGCACCGCGTGGCCGTGCGAAGGGCCGTGCACGTGTTTTTTTTCTAATAATGTAAGGTGATCATTCGATAGGAATTTCGAAGGAATGGTAATTTTATAATTAATTTATTTTTACGTACCTGAAAAATAAAGACATCTTTGTTAGGGTTTAGGTGTCAAATATTTTTGGAAACGGACGTTGAAATTCTAAAAATTTATTGTCTAATTTGAATTATGGTAACATAATCTTTTAGAATAAATTAAAATATTATGTCAAACTTAATTTTAAAATTTTAAATTAATATAATTTTATTTCTTAAACTTGATATATATATTTTTGGTATTATTATATTCTTAAATTTGAGCTCTATTAAACAAGATCTTACAATAATACGTAGTTTTGAACTTTAAAAGTGGGCCCTATGCTTATAACATATTTTTCAAAGCCCAAATTAATATAAAAGGTAGCTATTAAAAAGTAAAAAAATCTGTAATTTTTTAAACAGGGGTTGGCAGCCATAATCGACAAAATCACCTTATGAGGTGATTCGGTGATTCTAGTTCGAAATGGCAGAATCAACTTATGTGCGAAATTTTTAATTCTGTAAACATTTTATACATAAATATAATTTCGATAATTTGAGTCAGAATTAAGACGGAATCAACGGAATCTAACAAAATTTCAATACCCAAAGAGCCCTAATCTATGTAACCATTTTCTTAATTTATTTTTATGTATCTATTTTTTTTTATAAATAGTGGCACACATGCATCGCATGGTCGTGTAAATAGCGGGTTAATATGCCAAAACTGGGGCAAGGAGCCAATGTCTATTGATTATTTTATTAGGAGGAGGTGAATTGCTCGTAGACACTATAGGTTAGGGGTTGTCTAGGTGTTGAATTTTTTAAAAATGGAAGTAAAATTTTTTAGATTTAATTTTAAAAATTCACCACCGAATGTGAATTATAGTTGGTAATAAAAAAAATTAGAATAAATTCGAATATCACATCAAACCCAATTTTAAAACTTTAAACTAATGTAACTCTCTTTCTTTCAAATTCGAATATGCATGTTTTTGGTATTATTATGCTCCTAAATTTTAGCCTTATAAAATAAAATTATATAAAAGATATATAATTTTGAACTTTTAAAATGGGCCTCACCTATATAACATATTTATTGAATTTCAAATCGATTAAAAAATAACATAGTTTATAATTTTAAAATAGGGGTAGGAGTCGGAATCGACGAAATCACTTGTGGTTGATTCCTGCTCAAAATGGCTTAAATCAATTTTTGAACAAAATTTTTAATTTTACATACAAATATGATTCCGATAATTCAAACTAAAATTAAAATAGAATTAATAAAATATTATAAAAATTATATATATAAACAACCCCTTAATATATATATATATAGATAAATAGATATACTTATTCTTTTTTGTATATTTGTATGCCTTCCTGCAAATTGCGGCCATAGGCTCCTTGTATAAATACTTACTTCACTTTAGTGTTCATTGGTGTGCAAAATAAAAAAAATTACTCTGTTAGAAAAAGCCCGATACATTTCTCTGGACTCCTAATGTAAGAGGAGTGTGATTCATGCGCAAGTAGCATAGTTTTTTATGTAAGGGTAAGCAGCATTTTTAACCCGGCTGGCGTAGTAAGCTAAGAGGGTGTTTGGTTGCCACTTTTTCTCACACAATTTCGTAGTTACGGGAGTGGAAGCACCACAATCGCTTTGGCAATGGGTTCCAAAAAAAACGTAGTAGTGGAAATCTTACTTATGTAAAACTCCTATGAAAACAAAATATCCTCTCACTTAGCTTTTGTTTCAAGGGCTCGAGGACATTGATGGCAACCTCATGAACTTGCAGCGCGTGAAAAACGGGAAACTGTAGTGGGCCGCCGTGAAAGGTTTTTTAAAAGAAAGAGAAGAGCTTAGCCAAACGCCCTATAAGGCTCTCACCCCTCCGTACCTTGCGTACAGCGTATGAATCTGTCACCATTTATGACGCGCGACTGTTCTTATTTTCCTCTTAAAAAAATGACGTCATAAATACCTCGACCTGTCCCACTTAATGACGACCTCTGGGTGGTAGGAATCGTCGTGGCGATGGAGGGCATGCCGCATGCTCTGGTCGTCAGCCATATTTCGTGGGTCAACAGGGCCCCACAAAATTGCGAATCGTCACTCTTTTTCCTGTCACGATAAATACTAGCGCTCCCCAAAAGTTGACTTGCCTCCTCTGACCTCGGCCTCCCCAGTTCTCTTCGCTCTTCCCTCTTCCCCAGCATAGCTTCTGTTTTACGATCCTACGTACGCTCGCGCTCAAACCTACTCGAAGCAAGCGCGCCAGGATACGCGGGCTCCACTCCCACACGCGTGACTTATTAGTTCACCGAGGCGGTCGTAAGCGAGCGGTCCTGATGCGAGCGAACGTAGCGTTTTCATCGCGTTTGCCTCACTCGCATCTCTGTCCTTGTCCTCTTCTCCGCCACCCCTCCCACTCGGCCGCCGCAGCCGGAGCTCCGACCCGCTTCGAAAGGCGCCGCCGCTCATCTTCCGACCAAAAGCCGTCTCCCTTCTTCCGTTCTTCCCCCTCTTTCCAAACCCTAGTCCCCCTAGCTTCGAAATCAGTTCCTAGGGTTTCGTCTGATTTAACGATTTGATGTCGTGCGAATGGAGGTTCTCTCCCTCCTCTCTCCCGGAGCCTCTCGCGCCTCGCTCAGCATAGTGGCGGCGGCGGCCTGTGTCCTGTGCGCGCTGTTGTGGGCGTTCCGATCATCTCTGGCCGGGAGCTTTGGTCTCCCTCGGAATTGGGTCCGCGTCGGCGGGGAGGCGACGAAGAGGAAGACCTGTTCTTGTAGTTGTTCCTGCGGGGCGGCGGGGAGCGGCGTTGTGGCCAACGGGAGCGCCGGCGAGAGGTACGAGAAGGGTTTGATGGCAGTCGGGTCCTCGGCGTTGATGGAGAGGCAGACGGGGGGCTCCATGATGGAGCAGCTCGTCCCGGAGATCACGACCCACGCGCTGAGTTATTTGGACTACCCGAGTCTTTGTCGTCTCTCGATGACGAATTCGTGGATGAGGCGGGCGGCTAACGATGATAATGCGTGGAAAGCGTTGTATCACAAAGTGAGGTTACTGATTTCTCTTTCGCAGTTAATTTATCTCTTATTTTTCAGTTATGTGCATCTTCTTCACCGGGTGTTTCACTTTAGATGGTCTATGTAATTGAGTACTGATAATTAACTTGTTCAGCAGATAATTAGATGCTCAAACTTTGTTGCTGAACATTAGGAACTATTGGGATACTGTTGAAAAGCATATGGAGTGTGATTTCAGAGTTTTCTCTGTTACAAATGACATTTTATGGTTATTTGTGGAATCCTGGTTGCGTCAATTACGAACCATTATGTAAAACAATAGCCATCCTGATTTGCGGTCGAATCATAGAAAATTTCAATAGAATAAATTTTATGTTTTTGGTAGACATTTTTTAGTATGGTACTTACTGCAAAAAAAATTCTTTTAAGAGAAGAAAAGCATACTAGATGCACTGGCTCAATTTAGAATAGTGGACTCCACTCGTCTTCCATATATGTAGCACTCCACTTTGTTCCATTGTTAAAATTCCAATGTTGTTGTTGATAGTGATAAAAGTGCTCTTTATCCGGGTCTTTACTAGTTCTAGCTGAGCTTGCTTTTATGAAAAAACTATATATTCACTATGTACTTAATTAATCATTAGTGAAAAAAACAAACTAATAAGAATTTAGGGGCAAAAGTTTTCTGGTGATTCAATTAACTTCTTTTCCTTTGATGAGCTTGAATTACATTTGTGATGAGATGAACTTTCTTTTGGACTATGCCTTTCCTCATTTGCTTCTTTAATTCAAGATCATCTCTGCACACACTCACACTCACATTCACGCACACTCACCCATCCACACACGGATGCATGCATGCAAGCACACCCACCCACATGCACACAAGCACACTTACCCACCCACCCACATGGTAACATGAGGAAGAAAGAAGTAGACTTAAATTATGTATTTTCTATTGCTATATATAGACATTTACATTTGGCTCTTGCTTGTTCATTAGGATTTTACTGTGGAACAAGATAGTGTTACTCCTCATGACGGATGGAAGGCTTACTATGCTGTTACAAAAGCTATAGTTAATGTCAATGCAGATTTCTATAACATTATTAAGGAGCGGTCACTCCCTCAAATGAGTTGTCTCTGGCTTAATGCTGATTATGTGAAGTGCATTCACGGCTCTGGGGAGCTTTTTACTGGGTATGATGGGCCTTCTGCTCCTTTTCTGCTGCTTTGAATGAGATGTAAATGGTTACTACTGCCCAAATGTGTCCAAGTGTGTGTGTATGCTTTTGAGGAATGAGGTATATAGGACTTAGATGCATATCTCTTGTCATTCAGAAAAAGAGCTATTGTCTTCCCATGCATGTTTTCTTTACGGTCTATGTGTTACAACTGTCACACTTGCAAATTTTCAGTGGTAAGTAGTGCTTTGCTTTCTTGTATGTCCTACGCAATATTTGAATTAAGTCTTTTTGTTTGCTATTCAAGTTTTAAGAATGTTATGATTGTTCAAGGCAAAAGATGGTCTTGTTGCATCATTTTGAGTTTGATTTTTATAATTTATGTTCTATGTATAGAGGAAAGACTTTACTATGTAACTTACTAAAATCATATCAGTGTAGGAGTGACAAATTTAGCTCACATTTCTCTGTGAATATGGATAGGGTAGCTTCATTTATTTCTAGAAAGGTGCATGCTTTCAGCTAGGCATGGGAAGCATCCTGCTCACACTTTAAAATATTAATTGTTTATGCCATTTTAAACTGGCAAGTTTTTGTGTTAAGGTATTTTTTTTTAAATTATTCAAGTTCTGACATTGAAACTAAAAATATGATTAACTTGAATTGATATTATGGTAATTCTTACTGACTCAGCTGCTTATGTTATTGCTGAGCTGGTGAATAGTGTTACCCTACATGTCTACCATTCACCTGCTGGCTTGGTTACCTGACTTTTACAAGTAATTAGGTTACTTGTAAAATAATTAGGGTATTAAATTTTGGAGGGAAAACCATAAATGTTGGTGGATGTAAAAATTAGATTGCTTGGTTTGTCCAATATATCAATGCACATAATTTTTTTTCTTATTTTTTTGAGTGACAAAGGCTTAATCACCAGTTTTATTGTATATTTCATTGTGTAAAGAAAGTTCAGTTTGACTTTGTACTTTATGTTTATTCTTTTTTCTTGTAAGGTGGGGAGAAAGGGAAAGGGGAACCAAATTGGTGACCTGAACTTGTATATTACATTAGGGATGACAGATGGAGGTAGATGTGGACAATGTGTGTGCTCTGCCATGTCTGCTAACAGCTGAAGTGTGTCCTGTCTACCCTTGTCCCCCATGGACAGTACAGGGCTCCGTCCACTATGGACAGGCAGACAAGCTAATGGAGATGTACAAAAGCTGGACATTATAGATTTAAAATGCATTTTCCTTCAAATTTAACATTTTCTATTATAAAGACAAATAGCCTAGAAATTGAAACCCACTGTAAATAAAAGCCTAATTTGAACCATATACCTCTTGGAAATATAGATAACACTAAAAAGGATAGGAAAACCATGTAGAAGAACTTTAATTACCTTGAAATGTGAAGAACTAACAACAATATGAGATTAACAAACAGATAAACCGTTTGAAATCAACTGCATTAGGGAAAAACAAATCTGCAAGTGCGACCATTATGAGCATGCATTTCATCAAACATGTATGAGGTTTAAAATGGAAATGTGAACTTTCTTTCGCCCTATACCTATAATGGAGATAAAAATTCAAGGATGTAGAAGCAGATAAAAGGAGAGAAAGAAAGCATAAATAGTGAAAAACAAAATGTTTAGTGAGAGACAGTGTGTGTGCACGCTGTGGGTGACAAAGGAAGAACATAGCCCCTGGTTTCTGGTTTGTCTATGATGGCAAATGGCTGGAGAGGTCAAGAGAAGAGGAATTATTGGCCTGGTGAGATTTTGCACAGATATTTGAGAGCCAAGAGGGATTCATGTTGGCTGCTAATGGCATATCCAAGGCAAATGAATTGGGCAGTTGGGGTGGTGTCCGTTGGTGGCTGGTGTTGATGTTGTCAACGCATAAAATTTCGTTGTCTGCCAGAGTTTCTGTGGAACTCCAGAATTATTTTGCTGTATAGAATTCCAGATTGTCATTTTATTTGAGATGGGTTAGATATATTTGGTTTGGCTCCTTATTTCCCGACTCAGATCTCATTACTTAGTCTAGTCAAGTGATGTTAGTGATGCTTGCCTATCATATATAGTAATTGTTTGAAAAAATATAGTATCTAATGTTTTCATTTGTTGGCATCAGAAAGTTACCCTTCGCACCTGCATTAGGGCTTGAAAGCTAGTTATGTGGCTAATTTAAAGAATTTGAAATTTGAAACATGTAGGATGATGACAAGTTAATGCAAATTCACTTGATGAAAATGTATTTAAATTTCGCTATGCAGTAAACATGGTTCAATTATTTTTTATTCTATCCCATATTACCATAGGATATAAGAGCACAATTCTTCAGAAATAATTCTTGGGATGCCATCTGTTCGTTATGTCATTCTATGGGGGTGTGGTTTAGTATTTTTGTACCTCCTTTCTCTTGTAGACTTGATATTGAGGATTGTTGTGGTGTCTGAATTCTGAAGCCATTGTTTTTGTTGTATATCCTATCATTTTTTTACTGTGCATCATCTTTTTGTTGCAGATACTTGAGGTTTTTTTTTTAAGTCCTCTTTATGTTATGAATCTCTTTACTTATTAGCATGTGATTGTTGACATTTTATATTTATTTAACCAATTTTTGCAAAAGAATGACCTTATTGATAAAATGGCTGATATTTAATTAAAAAAAAAGATAAAATGCCTGATGACGGTAAAATGTTAGCTTTGGTTTGTGCGATATGGTGTTAACGCTGTTGTTTTCCAAAACCATTCTTATACAAGTTCTTGGCTGTTTTTTGTCTTTCATGTCTGGTAACGGAATTTGGCCAGTTGAAGGCTAAAGGTTTTGGTATAATTTATCAGGTATAATGCAGTAATGGAGAGCTGGGAACTTGCATTCAACTGGGGCCAAGGTATCACCTTTCAGATTAGGGATGTGCGGGCTCGTGTTCTTCCAGATATGGCTTGGGTGACCATGAAAGCTTATGTTGTGGACATCGAATCTGGGCCGTTCCATGTAACAAACGTTTATGAGCTTCACTGTGGACGGTGGCATATGGTCCACCATCACAGCTCACTTATGCCTCCGGATGGAGAGGGGGGAGCACAATGACTTAATTCATATTGTGGAGACTAGAAGAAGTAAAAAGAAAACAAGTTGATAATTCTCGATGGCATGAGTAGCTCTCTTTTTTCTTCTTTTTCTCCAAGAAATGTTTTTTACCAGTTTATTATCTTCACAATCCTTTCTATGTTTATTCCTCCCAATTTTTTCCATATAAATTTACTTTTCCTTTGGTTAAAATTTATATCTTTTTTCTTTACGATGCTTATACTGGCAACAGGCCTTTTAAGAGCTTTTTATAGCTCGGATATGGTCATATACATGTGCAGTAATAGAACTCAAACGGAAGATTTTGCAGTCCATGCTTTGATTTGTTTGTTCTCTTTTTCATTGAAGCTGTACAGCTATATCTAACACAATTTTTTATATGTTTGCGTCTTTAAATCTGGAAAATTGGTTTCCACATGCAATTGAGGCTCAGATGGAAGCGGGTTCCAGATTATTGTTGTGTCATGTCACTGTAGTTACACTGGCATGTGGTCTTTATTCTGTGTATTAGAATCATCGTATTTTTTTTTGTCACTCTGTTAGAATCATCATCTTGCCGACACCAATAACCGATAGCGGCCTCTCCTGGCACCAAGCAAATTTGCAGGCCTCCCCAACTTGCAGGGGCCTCTCCGTATAGTGTTGATGCATAAGTAATTGTAAAAAAAAAAGACTTTAGAGAAAAGTCACACCTTCTAAAGTTTAACACCTAATAAACGTTCAAACTTGGCTGGAGGAGGAATAACTTAAGGGAAAGAGATCTAATTACCAACTAAAGAAGGTGTAGATTTGATAGTTGGCATGTAGTAGGGAATCTCATTTTGTCTGTTACGGACATGCTTTCGACGTGGTGGCAATATGTCGCTGACAAAAGAGATCCTATGCTATCCTGCTTTCTGACTCTGTTTGACTTTCTATTGGGACATCGATGGGGTACCAACAGGAGACGAGGCTTGACATTCTACTATCAATATAGGACTTACATATTGATGATAGTGTCAGCGGCCATGGCCATCGAGATAGTTGTCAACATGGCTATAAACATAGGGACAAGTATCCATGTAGGCCACACTTTAGTGATTGCAACACAAAGAAAAATTTAGCTTAAGAAGGATTCCTAAAAGGGGAATAAAACTAATGCTTCATATAAATGTATTGGTTATAGAGAAAACCATGTTACAAGTCATGAGAGTTTGTAAGGGGTGAAAATGTACCCTAGGTTTATGCTCTGCCCAAAGAGAGGAGGATAAACAAGAAAAGTAGTACTACTATGAGTTGGAATTTAATGACTTCCATTGCATAGTTCCCTTAAATATGGGATGATATACTTGAGGGTGAAGTCTACAAAGGACTATTTGTTGAGTATGACGAGAGGGTACTTGTCCTACACAGAGGTCATTGCCTTCACTTCCCATTTCAGATGGCATGGGAGTTTTTTTATCTACAAATGATCATATCACAACACATTTGATTTGAGGTTCTTGATAATCATGATAGGTTGAGAATCTATGCCATTCGGAGGGCCTATGAGCCTTTGTGCAACCCTAACCCTATTTTGTGGATGAGGAGGGTTTATTATTCAATTAAGCCTGAGTGTCATTGGGAGTAGGTGTGGAATCAAGGATTCAAAGGTGAGTCCCTATGTGGTGATATTCAATGTGTTGAGTATTATTTTCTAATAAATGAGGAACAAAGAGAGACATACCCTGGATAGAGGATATGCATGTGTGCTTAATTGGGTTAAATATTACCTAACTCTACTTTTAAGTTTTTCTTATTGGGTATATGTAGATTTACTTAGGCAACTTTGTGATGCAAAATCTTTGCAGGATTAAGAGCAACTGCTAGGTGAAGTAGCGAGGACGTTATCTGATCACTTGTAGGAGTTCTTTTCATGTTGCATAGTATTATGGATCATTGTAGTTGCGTGAGTGCTAAGTTACTTTATATTGGTGTGCGATATGTGATTTACATACATACCTTCAAGAAAGGACCCTATTTGATTTGTGTTATGGATGGATTGCTATTATGGTTACTCTAATTTGTTATGAGCCAATATATTTGAAGATTTGTCTTATAAAAAAATGTACATATTCGATGTCAATTTTTAATAAATAGATTTATAAAATCTTTGGCCGTGAGAGTGCACCTCTGAATGATTTTATAAATATCAACACAAGTAAAAACCCTTTTTTGGCCAACACTTCAATTATTCGCTAAAGAACTCTCACAAAAGCCAATACCTAAGGCAAGGACCATTCACTCAGGACAATACCCTGAGCAGGGATCACTCACTTATGTCAATGCTCGGGCAGTCAATCTTGTGAAGATTGATGGTTCTCCTTTACAAGTCCTTTATTCATGAGTCTTTTAGTGCAATTCCTTCTTTGAGATTAGTACATATTTCATTTAGTACAGTCCCTTTCCAGAGTATCATTAAAACAACAAACAAGCTACCCTGTAGCTTCAGTCACATTCATCATGACCCTAGGTTTTTAATGCCCAAAGAGTCATCCATTTATTTATTATTATAATAATAAAAAAGTAACATCCGATCAGTCGGATTCTTGATTTATATGAATGAGTTGCCCACTAACCATCGGATTGTCCTTCCATGGTTGTCTGTTCTCACCCAAATAAAAAAATGCCCTAATCTTAGTTAAACACAACCCACCCAAACTGTTTGGTTGCTAACATGGATTCCCACCGCCCAATGGCAATCTTGGCACCTTCTCATGTTGTTACACCTACCACAGCAAGATCTAATTGTCTTCTCTTCTGAAGATATTCAGATGCACCCACATACGATGAGCCCATATTGCAAGTGGGTACGCGCCACGCGCCAGTGAAAATCAGCTGCAGTTGGTTACCTCTGAAGGCTGACTATCTACCGTCAGTCCGTCACTGGTTTTGATAGCCACATGTTCATTCACAAAAGGGGGCTATTTTGGACCCATCATAGGTGGGCTCATTTTAAAATCTTCACTTCCCTTTGATGTTCAGGTCTGTGAGTCAAGGTCTTTTTACCGATCTTTAAATTGGAGCATTTTTTACCCCTTTACCCTCACTCTCACGTCTCCTTCTGTCTTGTTAATAACATCACAAAGTTTAGCTTACAAGGCAAATTTTTTTGTTGATTAGCCAAACCATTTATCACGCCCTAGCGCTCGCTTGACCTAAGTTGAACCCGTTCTATAGGATGGTCAAAGCATCCGAAGGTGATGAATTATTAAACTATGAAATATTTAACCCCTTTAGCGAGTAAATTACACATATGAAGTAATATATTTTTAAATTTTTATGCAAGAGAAATAAGTAAAAGTATAAAAGACTTTAACTCTGAAATAGTCCTCAAGTCTCAACCCACAACTTAAAATATTGAGTTGACAAACATAACTCGAATCAGAAAGACATAAATAGGTATAAAACCACAAGGGTTACAAGAGTCTGGAACAAGATCAACCATACATAATGTTTTAACATCATAACAAAATAAATCAAAAAATATAGTAGAGTCTCAAAGCATCCACGCCTACTCTAAAGTACTCCCCAACCATTCTTCATACAGAGGATCTTGATCAACTGCATGTCGCACTATGTAGCCCTAAAACAGAAAACACAGAAAGCAGGGTGAGTATAAACTCAGTAAGGTTTTAAATATAGAAACGGTAAATTAGAAAACAACTATAACATATTAACATGGTCTATCAAATTTACATATCATATAGTATCCTATTTTTTATTACTTTCTTTACCATAATCATACTTGCATGCAAATAACTCAAACATATAATTTATAGCATGAATAATTATATTATAACATAAGCATCCATCCTGCATGAAGAATATTTCTAACATACCATACATAACCATTCATACCCCTTCTTCTTTATAATATTCATCCTGCATGACACGTGTCTACAACACAATCTTATTATGCATATCCATAACCATTGACCTGTATGAGAAGTATCTCTATTACACAATTATATTATGCATATTCATCATATTTAGCCTACATGAGAAGTATCTCTACTACACATCATTTAGGAAAGACAAGGAAATTTCAGGGTAACAAACATTCTCTAGAATTTCTCTTAAATTCAAACTCAATCATATCATTCATATTCATCATATTTAGCCTGCATGAGAAATGTTTATAATACACAATTATAACCATACAAGTCGATAAAATAACCCTGTTTAATCGGCCAAAGCATAAGTAGTCTTTGCTCACTCCAAATAATCCCCAATTGGAAAGTTTGAAGGAATTACGCAATTTGAGTAAATTCACTAACGAGGAAGAATACCCCCTAGAAAGCCGATGCACTCTCCTTATAGCATTGTCGCTCTTCTCAACCTGGGGAGGAACACCTGTCCTCAAGGGACGTAAAACCCCATCCTTTCGAAGGTACTGAATCGATAAGCCTTCGATCGATTAACCCGGCAAAAAATATCACACAATTGCATCCAATCAATTAACATGGCTAATCTCGATAAAATCTCATTAGTAAATCTATCTCATGATGCATGCAACATGGCACATACATAAGCAATGACTGCATGAATTCTAATTCATGAAACATGCTCCCCATCAGCCATACATGCACCATTTCTAATCATAAGTATCATTAATCACCAGATTACCTCGACATGCGTGTGTGTGCATGGTAGAAAGATTCAATTCTAAGCATATGAATATGCATTATAAACATCCCGTTAACATACCACACACATCATATTAACATTTAATCATGACTCCTTACTGAAATCATGAGTGAAAACCATAAAAAAACATAATTCAAATCAAGTGCAATCTTATGTTAGGCTTAAGTAAACATATTCATTACTACACTTGAAGCTAAACAAGACACTATCATTCACTTATGGTTTGATCATGATATGTCAAGGCATACAAATCCATTCTCATGCTATAACCTTGATAAAATCATATTTAAAATATGAATAATCACTCAACATGGATTCAAGATAAGACATCATAACATGCTTAACCGAATAACATGTAATTCACATATTACTTAGACATTCATCATAGCTTCCACATCAAATTTATGCCCTTCCAATAGTTCTTAACATAAATTATTCATCATAATCATAAGAAATGATACTTAAGAAGAAAAATATGAAAATGAGCAAAATAACAAAAATTACCAAACTGCTGTGTTGGCTTTCGAATGCCCTATAGGGCCATTCAAATGCCTAGCCATTCGATCACCAGAATAGAAGTTCTGGTTCAGCTTCTTTCCTTTGAATTCAAAACCAAAAATACACATATATATCTTAAACCTTCAAATCTCACTCCCAAACACCATAATAATAAAATCCAAGCTTAGGAAACAGTAAATCTAGCAATTTACAACCAAAAACACTAAGAAATCGCAAGAAAGATTAAACTTTTCTAAATCCACCATTAAAACTCAACTCCATGAAAACCCACATAAAACTCCACTACATTTTAAATATGAAATCACATACCTATTTAGTACGAAATCTCTTACCTTCAATGACTTTCTTGACTTGAAATGGATGCTCCAACTCCTTCAAAATCCAACCCACAATAGGGCTATTTTAATACTTGTATAAATCTGCTTAAAAATACCTAAATTTCTTTTAAACTTGTAGATCTAGGGTTTATTGAGTTCAAAAACGAATTTTCTTTCATAAGGGTTTAAAATAGAGGTTAAAATAAGTAGCTTTATGAGTAGAAATTAAGATTAATCCTTGGCAAAAGAAGAGATTTGGAAAGTTTAGGAGATACCCTAGGTAATTAATAGAAAATCAAGCTAATCTCTACCCTATTTACTTTTCCTTCTTTGGAAATGGGGATTAGGGCCTCCTAAGCTCCATATTCTAGCCCTTCCCAAATGGGAAAGTGGCTGTGCACTTATATTTATAGTAGGCTTTGGGGTTGTTGTGCACGTGCACTTGATTCATCACTTATCTTTATTTCAGTACATTAGACTATCACTTATGTTTATTTTAGTACATTAGGCTAGTTTTCCTTATGTTAGTGGCCGATTGGCATATGTATTTAGTTATGAACCTGTGATAGGCACACTAGTGGACCACAGGATAGCCAGGTCCACTAGCGGCATGACTCCCAATGTGGGAGGGCACAAGTCCCCATAAAGGGTCATCTCCCTCCTTGGTTCGGCATGCTATTGGATTCCAATTTACTCTTTTTTTGATTTTCCTACTTCTTCCCCTTTCCCTGCGTAAAACTCCTATGTACCGATTGTGCCCACATCGGGCACATCATTGGTATCGGAGCTCTATCTATCCCCAGCCATGGCAAGAGGCAAGCAGGTTGCTACCGCCCCTAAAATTCAGCCCACGAAGGAGACTGAAGTTTTAGTGGACAGCCCCTTTGCCGCAACCATGGCCGCTCCAGCTGCCACAGATGGTCCCACACCGGCGGAGCTCTTCACCATGATGGAATTATTGGCTGTAGATGTTGCACATATAAAGGCAGCACAGTTAGCACCCACAACGTCCATCCTCGCAAATCCTAGGATGCCGCCATGAAACTTGGGGACTCATCTCAGGGACCTGACAGGCGCACCCCTGGTCCCTCAGCCATGGCAGACAGGGAGACACGTCAGTCCCACATTCCCCTACCCGTCGGACCGACTGACTTGCCTGCTGAAGGAGGATGCCAGGCCCAGGCTTTGCGGGGCCCGCTAGGTGTTTGGGCGAATGCCCCTATGATGTCGTCGTTTGTTCTTAGTCTTCCAGCCATGGCAGACAGGGAGGCACATCAGCCTCATGCCCCCTTGTGCACTGGACAGGCCGCCTTGCCTGTTGAAGGGGGACGTCAAGCCTAGCCACTGCGAGGCACGCCAGGTGTTCGGGTGATTACCCCAATGATGCATTCCCCCAGGAACTTGCTTCAGGAGATGGATGATGGCTGGGACAAATACCCTGGCCCTTGCTGTCACCCCCCGGCGATGCCCGACCCGAGCCGAACCCGGTCCAGGGGCCGGTCAAGCACACGGGGTGACGAAGGGAAAATGAGAAACGATTTAGCGGAAGACTTAACCCTAACCACGGGCGATTTAACAGAATTACGGAGTACGCACAATCCTTTGAGCAAGAGTAAATAAGAAGGAAAGAAAGAGTGTTGCTTATCACAAAGTAAACAACTAATCTCAAACCCACATACTTAGTTAACTAAAGCCCACACTGGCTCAAATAAGTCTTAAGCAAACATAACTGTAAAATGTGACATAAATCCAAAACAAAGAACCCTACATAAAGGTTCTAAACATAAAGTATAAAACCAATGGAAAATAAGTCACACAACGATCTTCATGATCACATCCAAGTCATCTCCGACCTTTCCTCAAAGAGGAGATCCTGTCCGTCTGCGTGTCGCACCACGCAGCCCCAAAACAAAACACAACAAAGAGGGGTGAGTTTAACAAACTCAGCAATGGTTTTTAATATCACTATCAACATCAAAAATACGATAGCATAGCAATATGATCATTCAGATCAAAGATTTACATGGTGCATCATTTTCTAATCACGCATACACATCACCTAAAACTGCATCATAGTGCATAATCCACATAATTTTATTCTCATCATAACACCCTGCATGAAATGTATCTCTAACATACATATTCCATCATGCATCATACCATAATCAACCTGCATGAATGTATCTCTAACATGCATCATATCACAATCAACCTGCATGGATGTATCTCTAACATACATATTCCATCATGCATTACATCATAACAACCTGCATGAATGTATCTCTAATATACATATTCCATCATGCATCATATCATAACAACCTCCATCAAGGAGTAATCACAAGTTGGTGTCACACAGACGGGACATAGACAAGGCCACGAAGGCGTGTCATGGTCTAAAATTCTACACAAAAATTAAAGAAAGATCGGGGTTGTCAATCCCTAAAGCTGCTCGCCCTGGACGATCCTAGCCAAGGATGTCCCATTCTCACACAGAGAATCTAGAGCAGGGGTGTTCGCCCAGGGACATCTCCTGCAGTGGGGAGAGCCCGAATTCCCACACAAGGAACCCTAGAACATGTGGTAGTGGGTGCACACGACATACCACACTGGATTCTCAGGGTCCAGATGACACTCATAATAACATTTTCACAATCTGCAAGACAAGTACACAACTCATCCCCACATAATTCCATTTAACTAGACTCAACCCGGGGAGTGCACATGTTCCACGAAGGAATTCAAATCAAAACATGTCCTTTCAGACCAATCAACTTACGATTAATCCACGACCGATCAATCCGGCACATAATTTCACCACATTGCATCTAATCGGTCAAATTCGATTAACCTCGATGAAGCCTCAATTGGAAATTTATTTTTATGATGCATACAGCATGGTACATACATGGGCAAGGCATACATGAATCCTAATCTATGATAAGTGCTCTCATCAGCTCCTAATGCATCATTCCTAATCATAATATCAAGCTTCAACATCATCATTAAACCCCACATGTGTGTGTACCTAGTAGAAGCATTTTACACAATGCATATCAACATGCTTAAAATTAAACTTACTACCACGCTACACATGTGAATTAACATCTAATCATGAATTCCAGCGGAAATCATAGGAGAAGAAACGTTGAAATCATAACTCAAATCAAAACTCAACCACAAAGGCTGCACACAAATAAGATCATTCATTTCATCCTCGAGTCATGGCATTCACCAACATCTACACATTAACTAACTACATTCTATGATGACAAATCAGTCCATTAATAGGTTGTAGTCCTACTGAAAATATGCTTAACTATAGAGAATCAACCATTCACAATTTCAAGATGACAATTCCAACATCATGCTACAAACCATAAGTCATTCTACAAATCTCTAATCATATGTCTCAACTTTATAACCTCAATAGCATGCCTTTCCAGTAGGATTATATAGCTTAAAACACTCCACATTCATATGAAATTGGCAAGCTCAAGTGGAATCATCGAAATAAATATCATGCATTAGAACACAATTTTGTTGTGTAGCCATTCGAACGCCCTCCAGGCCGTTCGATAGGCTAAATGGGAAAAATTCAAATTCACAGTGTTGCCATTCGAATGCCCAGAAGGGCCGTTTGAACGCCAACAAGGCAGAACTGACCATCTTCTTCCTTTCGCAATTTCAAACCGAAACATCATTGATAACACGTCAAATCATCATCTAACATCCTAAACACCATCAAAAGTCCTTCATGACTTCCAAAATGATAAACCACATCATAATAAACTAAAACCCTATAAAATCGGGATTAAAGATTACCATTTTCTAATCATGCCATTAGCACACTAAAACAAGTAATTCCATTCAAAATAAGCCAAAAATCAAGAGTTTTACTATGGATAAACTGAAATTTCAAAAGTCTATTACCTTATCCCTTGATTAAGCTCGGATTTGATGATCACCCTTCTTGAAAACCTTACAAAACATAGAATTTGAATTAAACTCCATTAAAAATCGATTTACCAAAGAAAATCCCTAATTAAAACTTAGATCTAGGGCTTGTTGAACATAAAAATTGGATTTTGAAAGCTAGGGTTTGTAGTAAAATACAAATCAGTAGTTTTTGATGTCCAAAAATGAATTAAAACAAAGGGGAAATGGTAGATTTAGAAGAGATTAAGAAGAAAGCTAGTGTTTAGTGCTTAATTAGAGTAGGCTTACCTTAAACACCTTCTAATCCGGGCCTAATTGGGGATTAGGCCAGACCTCTCCTCCTCAGCCTATTCCCTAAAATGGAAATGGCTCAGGTTTGGCCTTTTATAGTAAGGTTTGGGGTATGTATGGGTAAGTTATTGGGTGTAAATAGGAAAAGTAGGCTAAAAATGGGTATTTTACAAATTTGAGCACTAATTAAGTCTAAGAAAATTCTAAAATTTTTTGTATGACCTTAAGTAGATATCTGGGTTCATTAGACCCAAAAACCAAAATTTCAACGGTGGGGCCCACAGGGGTCCCGCCAAAACCCTAATTTTTGGAAAAATAGTGAAAATTTAGAAAAATCCCAAAAATTTACATTTGTTTTAAAATAATTAATCTTAAAGTTGATTTTGGTTAAAACCATCATAAATACTATTTATTTATGAAACCACCGAATAAATCAAAAAACGTGTTAACCTCACGATAACTGATAATTAAAGAAAACCAAAAGCCTGTTTAGAGATGAGGGTCCTTATATCCTCCCCCTCTTAGGAATTTTGGTCCCCCAAAATTTGCTAGTGGTCAGCGGCAAAAAGATGAGGGTACTTCTTTCTGATCTCGTCCTCCATTTCCTACGTGGCTTCCTCGACTCCGTGATTCCTCCACATCACCTTCACGAGTGGGATTGCCTTTTGCTGAAATACCTTCTCCTTATGGTCAAGAATCTGGATAGGTACCTCCTCGTAGTAAAGATTCTCTCAGAGCTCCAACGGTTTGAAATCCAAGACATGAGTAGGATCCGGCTCATACTTCCAAAGAAGTGAGACGTGGAATACATTATGGATATCGGTCAATCGGGGTGGAAGTGCAACCCGATAGGCTATGGCGCCTATCCACTCCAAGATCTCGAATGGACCAATAAAACAAGGTGACAACTTCCCCTATCGTCCAAATCAAACAACACCACGAGTCGGAGAGATCTTAAGGAAAACATGGTCACTAACACCAAACTCCAACTCCTGCTGTCTCCTATCGGCATAACTCTTCTGACGGCTTTGAGCTGCCTACAACCTCTCCCGGATGAGGCATATCTTCTCCACTGACTGCTGGATAAGATCTAGGCCAATGAGAAGGTGATCTCTAACCTCACTCCAACACAACGGTGATCGACAAGACGCCCATAAAGCGCCTTGAAAGGTGTCATCCAGATGCTCGCTTGGTAGCTATTGTTATAAGAAAACTCAACCAGCGGAAAATGTTGCTCCCAACTTCCTCTCCACTCAAGGATACATGCACGAAGCATGTCCTCAAGCGTCTGAATGGTCCTTTTGGACTGTCTGTCTGTTTGAGGGTGATAGGCGGAGCTGAGATGTAGAGATGTGCCCAAGGCACCGTAAAAGCTCTGCCAAAACCTCGAAGTGAACCGCGGGTCACGGTCGGAGACAATAGATATTGGAATTCCATGTAACCGCACGATCTCCCTCATATATAGAGCAGCTAAGACATCCAAAGGAGTAGTCATTCTGATCACGAGGAAATGAGCGGACTTAGTAAGTCGGTCAACAATCACCCAAACCGCATGATTACCACTCGGCGACCGTGGCAATCCAGAAATGAAATCCATAGTGATGTGCTCCCACTTCTACTCCGAAATCGGAAGTGGTTGTAGTAAACCGCCTGGATGCCGATGCTCTGCCTTGACTTGCTGACACACAAGGCATTTGGACACGTAGACCGCAATGTCCTTCTTCATCCCCGTCCACCAAAATGTCCTCTTCACGTCGTGGTACATCTTCGTTCCTCCAGGATGGATAGAGAACTTAGAATGGTGTGCCTCCGATAGGATACGCTCTCTCAACTCAACGGAGTTCGGCACACACCAACGACCCTTATACATCAAACTTCCATCGGACTTTTCCTCAAAGCCCAACACTGCCTTCTCCCTTAACTTAGCCTTAAGAGCTAGAGTCTCTTCATCACTTTTCTGAGCTTCGACCACGTCATCCACCACACTAGAGCTAATAGAGAGATTAGCAAACTAGCTCCGTGTGTCCTCCAAAGTCAACTCTGGCCTTAGCTCGATGGCGTCCTCATAAAGGAGCCACTCACGAACTCGCATGCAAGCAATCGTAGTGATTGATTTCCGACTCAAAGCATCCGCCACCACGTTCACTTTGCCGGGATGATACGATATCGTGAAGTGATAATCCTTCAAGAATTCTAGCCACCTCCTTTGCCTCAAATTAAGATCTCGCTGAGTGAATAAGTACTTCAAGCTCTTGTGATCAGTGAATACCTTAAACTCCTCACCATAGAGATAGTGCCGCCAAATCTTCAATGCAAAAACTACGGCCGCTAACTTCAAGTCATGAGTGGGGTAATTCCGCTCATGCACTCTAAGCTGTCGAGATACATAAGCCACCACTCTCCCATGCTGCATGAGTACACAACCCAAGCCGCAAAGCGAAGCATCACTATAGACCACGAATCCACCTGCTAACATGAGGGACGTAGTGTGCCATGCTTACATCAAAGAGGAGAAGCTAGCTAGGCAGCGCAGGGGGGGCGGCTTGGGCCTTTGCCTAGGTCTGCTCCTAGTGCCAACCCCTTGGCCATGCCTACCAGTAACTTGGTACCTGGCCACCCTAGCAGGTTCTATTATTCGTCACCTCACACCGGCTCAGATGGAGGAATGTCATTCTAAAGGGCTATATTTTCATTGCAACAAGAAATTCGTTCTTGGGCACTGTTGTTCTATCAAGGGCAGTCTTTTAGTGGAGGAGATCGATGAGGAGAGAGAGGTGGCGGACAGATCTGATTCATTTCACTATGATGACATGCTGCAGAAGATTTATGTCCATGCTTTCTCGGGGGCATTCACTCCATGCACAATGCGAGTACAGGGCTACCTCAAGCGGCAGCAAGTGGCTATTTTGATTGACAGTGGGTCTACCCACAATTTCATTAACGAAAAAGTAGCCTAATGGCTAGGCTGCTTCGTGTCTGATTCAAAGCCCTTTGACGTGCTGCTTCGTGTCTATGCCTAGGCAGCGCTCTCCATTCAGGGACACACATTTGTTACAGATCTCTTTTTGCTGCCTACAAAAGGGTGGACGTGGTGTTAGGGATGCAGTGGCTCCAAGAGCTCGGGGACGTGTTATGGAACTTTAAGGACCTGGTGATGGATTTTGTGGTTCAAGGCCAGTGGGTGCAACTCCAAGGGTCTCAATCGGGCACCCTCCTTTTTGCTCAACCGACGGGGTCATTATTTTGGTTTGCCTCTCAGGGGCTACTCCTTGTAACGACCCTGAATTTCCAGTACACTTTCTAATGCGTTAATTTTGGAGTTGTAGCATTCTTTTAATTAGTTATAGTGTGGTACATATTTAATTTTATGAGATTATGGTAATGTGCAAAAAAACGAGTGTAACGGCTTTCGAAGCGCTTGATTTGGACACAGGGGTCGAAAGTTACGGCCTCGAGAAATGTACCACATGGGCGGGCCCACCTTGGAAGTGCGGGATAACCTACCCATGTGATTCTAGTTTGGTAGGGCTCATCGATATGAGCCCAACAGTGTTAAGAACGCATGAATCAGAGTCCGGGTGACAAAGATACGCTTGTTTAAAGTTTTGTGTTTTAAAAAAATATATTATAAAAATGTTGGCTGATGCAAGCTGACGCACACGGCCGGCATCAGCCACATCAGCCGGCACCGCAGAGACGGTGCAGTGTGGACCCGGGCCCGCGGGCTAGGCACGCGATGATGCGCACCGCGATCGAGACGTGCGTCACCCCGCATCGTCGCGCCTATTGGTATGACGGGGCTAGGGTAACACGTGCGTGTCATGACCGTGAGGAGCGCGTGCGTGGGCCCCACATGTGCGCGCCTTTGAATAGTGCATCCGACCCTATTTTTTTCTGGTTTCCAGTTTTCCACTTTTGAACCCGTTTTTCCTCCGTTCTTAACCATTTTAATTCCGAATCAAGTGATTCAAAAGGCGTTTCCTACTGAATTCAACATTTTGGACGCTGTGGTGGGGTCGATTTCTTTATTCGGGGCTTCTACAGTTATGAAATTATAACCAAGGGTTAAGGTAGGGGACTTTAAACTCTAAGCGTGTGCTTAGTATAACTTCCTTACGCATGATTTAGCATTATTAAGCTTATGTGATTGATTTATATGAGACATGTTATGTGATGAACTGTTTTAGCATGAATATTGCTATGTTTTGAACGCTGTGATGATTAATTCCTGGGCTTGAGAACCCGGAATAATCATAGAGTGATGATGCCCGCCGAGAAAAATAAATCGGCAAGTGGCGCGCATAGGGTAGAGCATCATGGGAAAGCTTTGTCCCTAAGTGGCCCTCGTTTGCCCCATGAGCACCGAGGGTAGGCCGTAGGGTGTCACGTCTTGTGGTTTTATTGTGATTTAGAACCGGTTGTTTTATGCATAATTTATCGCAGTAGAGGTTTCTAAAGAAAATGCGTAGGGTTTTCAAAGGGATTTCTGCTTAGCACCTCTATTAGATTTTAAATTAACCTGTTGAGTATTTTAAAATACTCACCCACCCCCAGATTCTGTAGGCAATGCAGCGAGGGCGAAGGTGAAGGAAGTGTAGTGTTCTAGATATTTTATCTGCTCTCCGATTTTGAAAAATATGTAATATTTATATGACTGCATATTAAGGGCACAACATGCCCAATGACTTCTAAGGCTTATAAAACTTCAACTCTACGAACCTAAGTCCATGGTTGTGTGAAATATGTTATTAAGCACATGATTAATATTTTGATGTGCTATGACTCCGTGACATGCTCATTTTCGTTAATATCAAGCATATCTGACTGTGATCTGCATTGACGGTCGTTGTGTTCGGACGCATGTGTGATGGCAGAGCGTGTCGAACATTGTGACGATAAAAAAAAGGGGCCATCACAACTCCTTCAGCAACGGGCATCGATGGACATCCTTCAAGATGAGTTGCCGCAGGATCTCCTTAATTTATTAATGGAGCATAATGTGGTGTTTGCTGAACCGCAGGGCCTTCCTCCTGTGCGGTCTCATGATCACTTTATCCCGATTCTACCAGGGGCCTCCTGGCCAATTTTCGACCATACCACTACCCGTACATTCAGAAGGTAGAAATAGAATGTCTTGTTGATGACATGCTTCACTCCGGTATCATTCACCAGAGCATGTGCTCCTTCTCTTCCCCGGTGTTGCTAGTTCGCAAGAAGGATGGTGCTTGGCATTTCTGTGTTGACTACTGGCACTGAATGCTATCACAGTCAAGGACAAATACCCTATTCCGGTGGTTGAAGAGCTTCTGGATGAGCTGGTTGGCACTACTATCTTCAGCAAACTCGACCTCCGGTTGGGTTACCATTAGATCAGGGTGCAGCCCGCCGATGTGCACAATACTGCCTTCAGAACTCATGACAACCACTTCGAGTTCCTTGTCATGCCGTTCGGTCTAACGAACGCCCCCTCCACATTTCAGAGCCTCATGAATGATCTCTTCAGGCCATTCCTTTGCCGCTTCATCCTGGTTTTCTTCAACGATATCCTTGTCTATAGCAAGTCATGGGGGGAACATTTGGAGCATCTCAGGTCTATCTTTGCTATTCTCAAAGATAATTCATTGTTTCTTAAATGTTCGAAGTGTTCGTTTGGCAGTCCACAGGTGGAATATTTGAGCCATATTATCTCTCGTGACGGTGTTGCCATTAACCCCTCAAAAGTGGCCGCCATGTTGTCCTGGCTAGCTCTTACTTGCGTCCGGGCGCTTTGGGGCTTTCTCAGCATGACTGGCTACTATTGGAGATTCATTAACCGCTATGGTAAGATTGCTAGCCCTCTTACTTAGTTGTTGCAGAAGGGGGCTTTTAACTGGTCCGAGGCTGCCCAAGCGGCCTTTGACGAACTGAAGAGAGCTATGGCGACCGCCCCTATTTTGATCCTTCCTGATTTCAGCCAGCCCTTTGTGGTGGAGACCGATGCTTCTGTTGCTAGCCTGGGGGCAGTACTACTTCAGGAGGAGTGTCCCATTGCTTATTTCAGCAAAACTTTAGCTGGCCACTCCTTGTCCCTATCCGTATACGAGAAAGAGATGTTGGTCATCATCCTCGTGGTCAACAAGTGGCACCCTTATTTGCTGGGCCGCCGGTTTCTCATTCGTACTGACCACCAACCACTCAAATATTTCCTCAAATAGCGGGTGTCCACTCCAGCACATTAGCAAGCTTCTTTGCTATGATTATGAGGTTGTGTACAAGGAAGGATCCAACAACACCGTGGTAGGTGCCCTTTCTCACCGTACCCCTCTAGGTTCGTGTTTGGCTATTTCTGGTCTGGCTTGTCCATTCCTTGCTAAGTTAAAATAGGCATACCAGGATGATTCCCTGACTCGCATCCTAATTGCATCCCTCCAGTCTAACCCAGCGGTGCAACCATTCTTTCCATGGAAGGATGACCTTATCTTTTGGAAGGACCGCCTATGGGTCCTTGAGGTTGCTGATCTTTTGCGGCGTATCATCTCCCACTTCCATGACTCTCCCCTGGCTGGTCATGAGGGGGCACTTCACACTTATAAGCAGGTCAGACGGAGCTTCCTGTGGCAGGGCATTTGCTGGGCTGTTGCTGCGTATGTGGCCACTTGTGATGTTTGTCAGCGATCTAAGTCCACCACGGCATCTCCCACGGGTTTACTTCAACCATTGCCCATTCCAGATAAGGTATGGGAGGACGTTTCTATGGACTTTGTGGAGGCCTTGCCGTTGATACAGAGTAAGTCGGTGATTATGGTGGTGGTGGACTGGTTGTCCAAGTACGCTCATTTTTGTGCTCTGGGACACCCCTTCACCGCCAAGTCAGTGGTAGAACTTTATGTTCGGGAGGTAGCCAAATTGCAGGGTATGCCTCTCACTATTGTAACTGATCGCGACCGGGTTTTCATCTCTCAGTTTTGGCAGGAGTTCTTCACTTTACAGGGCACTTCTCTGCACATGAGCACCACTTATCACCCGTAGATAGATGGTCAGACCGAGGTGGTGAACATGTGTTTAGAGCAGTACCTGCGCTGTTTCACTATGTCTCAACCCCGTCGATGGCTTCAGCTTCTTCCGTGGGCGGAGTGGTCTTATAACACCGCTTACCACACTCGTGCTGGTTACACTCCTCTTAAGGTGCTATATGGGAGCCCGCCCCCGACAATATTATCGTATGTTCCCCATCAATCGTCGGTGGCTAAGGTTGATTATATGCTTTAGACACGGGACGAGGTTCTTTGCCAGCTTAAGGTGAACTTGTCTTCTGCTCAAAACAAGATGAAGCAGATCTATGATTGTCATCACATTGATTGGGAGTTCACGGTCGGTGGCTTGGTTTATGTCTCTGTTCTTCCCCAGTGCCAGGTTTCCTTGTTTCAACCCAAGCAAGCTAAGCTCGCCACCCCCGTTTCCATGGGCCCTATGCTGTCGAGGAGCGTATTGGTCTAATCGCTTACCATTTGTCTCTACCATCGGGTTCGATGGTCCACCCTATCTTTCATGTCTCCAGGCTGCGCCATTGCATAGGGGACACATCTTTGGCCATTGATGTTCCACCACCTCCCTTGATGGGCCCAGTTGTTTCTTCCGACCTGGTTCCTGCAACGATGCTCGACTGTCGCTCCAGTCGTATTATTACGGAGGTTTTGGTTTCATGGTAGGGACAGTCACTTGAGGATGCTACATGGTTGTCTGAGGATGAGTTTATGTCTCGATACCCATCTTGGTCGCCTTGAGGACAAGGTGTTTGCGCAAGTGTGGTGGAGTATTGTGCACATGCACTTGATTCATCACTTATCTTTATTTCAGTACATTAGACTATCACTTATGTTTATTTCAATACATTAGGCTAGTTTTCCTTATGTTAGTGGCCGATTGGCATATGTATTTAGTTATGAACCTGTGATAGGCATGCTAGTGGACCACGGGATAGCCAAGCCCACTAGCGGCATGACTCCCAATGTGGGAGGGCGCGACTCCCCATAAAGGGTCATCTCCCTCCTTGGTTTGGCATGCTATTGAATTCCAGTTTACTCTATTTGTTATTTTCCTATTTCTTCCCCTTTCCCTGCGTAGAACTCCTATGTACCAATTGTGCCCACATCGGGCACATCAGGGGTAGACCTAATAAATATGTGGGGTTATAAATAGAATTTAACACTAAAAATGGAAAACTTGATTATTTTAAGCCCAAATTGATGTCAAAAAATTTTGAAATATTTAATTACTGTCATAGGATATTTTTAGGGTCATTTGGGACCTATCATCCCAATTTACAAACATGGGGCCCATGGTGGGTCCCGCCCCCTAAATTTTTGAAAAATAGTTAAAAAATTTTGAAAAATTTGAATGGACTTATATTAACGTAAAAATTATTAAAGTAAAGAAATTTTAATTAAAACCATTGTTAACCACCTTAAATTTGAAAATAAGTCTAAAACTGGCCAAATTAACATTAAACCACACAATACCAACTAAATAAAAATTAAATAAACTAGTTAGAGTTTAGGGATCTTACACCATCTCCTGCCCTTCTTCCATATGTCCCCATGTTGTGATTACAATTCACACCTCTACCTTTTCCATCTCTCACCACCTGCCCCTTCCTCCTTTATCTCCCACCACCAGCCCCTCCCTTCTGCCTTGTTCAAACCCTTCTCATTTTTGTCATCTTCTCCATATCTACATTCTTCATCATCTTCGTCCACCTACTCTCCTTGCTCTAGCTCTACCTTGACCACAACTTATTGAAGATGGCTTCCATAAGAAGATATATAAGTCGAAATGCTATGTTTTTGGTTTCCCATCTCAACTTGCCACAACCATCCTCTTTGTTTACAACTATTTTATGTCTTACAATTAATTTTTATAAATCATTTCTTATAGCTTGGCTTTTGTTAAACCTATTTTCACAACTCACTTCTAAGTTATAATTTATTCAAATCTTTTGGCCCTTGTAGTGTGTTAAAACACTGTCATACTTATACACATGTTCTGAAATAATTTTGGCACTTATGGTATTATATAAATCTTTTCGTCAAAAATATCAAAATGTTTGTAGACAGTTGTTAAACTATTTTAACATGTAATTTTTGGAGTGGATAAGAAAGGGTCGATTACCCTCCAATACAATGGTTAACTAATCTTTGAAGGGGAAAGTATGAGGGTGGGAAGTAGAGGCTAATGATGGTTAGTAGGTAGATGATGTTGGCAGAGCTAGTGGAGCAAGTTGAACAACATCTTGGATACTGGGAGCAGGGTGTGAATGTTGCCCTAAAACCAAAGTAGTAAGTTGAGCCGAATGTCACAATCAATTATGAGCTCTCTAACAATGAGGATTTGTAGGTTGTTTAGGGCCCATGAACGTAGCACAACATTAACATTGTTTGTGGTACCAAAAGAAGTAGAATTGGCACTGTCGCTGAAGCGGCAAAAGAGAAATCAAGTTGATCACACGCGAGCTTCTATTGTATTAGAAATCATCATGAATGTTCAACTAGGGATTGATAGCTTAAGTGTTGGAAGGATAAATACTAGAGCAACATATACGAAAGACAGTATACACCCATGGTTTTTCCATATATTTACTTAAAAATTTCACTAAAATCTTATTCTAAAATACAGATGTAAATCCAAGGAATCAATGAAATTTAAAACATGTGAAAATGATTTTATTTATAAATTAATCCATAGCACAACCAAACCAACATTCTCAGGTGTGACGTAAAACAAAAACAAAAAAAGCTAAACTTGCCACAACCATGGTCTTTAAAAACATATACATCCCGGACATCTTTGAGTATAAGTTCTTCAACAATCTGAGTTCTAAATAATACATATATGTACAAGTCTAAAAAAATAACACATTTAACTCTCACCTTACTCAATAATTGAGACTCATTACAAGTTCACAACACATCGGGGCCGAGGAAGAGTGATCCACCATAGGGAATAAAGTCCATCCCAAAAGCTCTCAGCTGAACTTGCAAAAGCCTTTGGATCAAGGGGCTAAATATAGGGAAAATTAATATATTCATACTAAATAGGGGAAATCAAATCAATAAACTTAGTAAGTCCATACATAGATACATTCGTGTAACTTCACATGAAAAAGAAATACATGCAACATAAACAGAGTGTCTCACACACAAACCATCACACTAGCTAAACTTACACTTATTCTTATGATATACTCTTACACTTACATTATGAATTAGAGTCTTACCTACTTACTCGTACCATCGTACGCTTATCCATACAACTTATACATATTCATACGATCTTACTTGTACAATCTTACTCGTACGACCTTACTTGTACAATCTTACTCTTACTCATATGCTTACTCTTATCATCTTCCTTATAAGCGTATACTTACTCAAAATCTTATACATATAACTAACTCAGATTCTAATACATACAACTTACTCTTATTGTCATACACATACTATCTACAACTAAAGCTCATTACAATTAATAAGCTCTAACATCAAAAAGGAAAGGAATGTCACTGGGGCAACACCTTAACCTCTGGGGAATAACTAGACTCCATAGATTTTTCCAAAGGCAAGATATACCTATGCTCATGGGGCACATGATCAAATAGGTAAGAGAAGATCCATGATACTACTTACCTGAGTGAGCAAATTCTCACTCTCTGAGGCCATACAGTGCCAACTAAGGCCATACAGTGCCAACTAAGGGCAGAAGTTTTATTGTGCTACTCTTGGGCAGGAGTCTTACAGTGCCACTCTTGGGTAAAATATACAATGTCATCTAAAGGAAGAAAAAATATACAATGCCAACAAAAGGCAAAAACTTACAACGCTCTAAATAGAGCATCAAATATTTTGGCTGAAATAAAACACTAAGATAAGATTGACAAATCATCTATTGCTCTTAACATAGCATCAAATGTCTAGGCTGAAATACAACAATAAGAAAAAATCCCATAGGATAACACTATGGATAGACATGGAAGGATGCTCAGTCGGTTACTTATCGGCTAGCTCAAACACAAAACTTAATCCATCAAAACCAGTGTTTTAAAACCTAGCCCAGCCCGGCCGGTCAGACCAGGTTCAACCGGACCTAGATAAATCGGGATGGTTCATCTAGTTTAACCCGGGTCAATATGACCTGGCTGATTGAATGACTGACTTAGGTCAAACTAGTTTAATGTTCTGTTTTAAAGAAAAAAATTCATGTTTTAAGGAGGATTCGAACTCGTGCCATGTTAAAGCATAATGGTAATGCCTAACCCACTGGCTACAATAGTTTTGTTATATACTTCTTACACAACTATTTTATTTAATATTTTTTAACTTTATAATGCTCTTGAAAAGGTTTCTGTAGAGGTGAGATCTGAACACAAAACATCTTATAAATAGTCTTACATACTCTACCAACTGAGTTACAAGAATTTTGTGTAAATGTCATGCGTAACTATATTTAATTTAATATATGGGAAAACTAGGTCAACGTGAGTTGACCCGCAATTGAACCCAATTGACAAGGCCCGATGACCATTCTGGGTCAAAGGTTGAGCCAATTTTGAAAAACATTGGTTGAAATCCTCAGTCTCAAACTACCAACATAATCGTATTAGGGTTACTTATAATTCAAGTTTATATTATGTAACTTATGCACATATAATTTTGCCCAGAACTAATTCAGTTTTACATTCTTTAGCCAACCAAGCTGAAACCACGCCCATTCTGAAGTTCTAATCCACAAGGGCAACAACTCTACTTAACTCATCCAATCTATACTCAACCCTTGCCCTTACAATCTTACAGATCTCCACATGACCTTACTTTGTCATACTTAAGCTTTGTGCAAGCATACTCTTACCATTATCTACTTACGACCTAGTTTAGCATGGGGCGACAATGTGCTAGGCTGGGGTGGACACGTTGTCGCTGGGCCATGAATGGCAGGACATGGGCTGAACCTAGAAGATGGTGGTAATCCAGCAGTTGCTGGATTGCAGCGAGCTGAATAGACGTTAGCTCGGTGTCGTTTGATGTCTGGCGGCGGAGAATGGACGCCACCATAGAAAAAAAGGGGAAGGGTGGAGATCTGTTTGGGATCTAGATAGGGCAAAAGGAGGGGGCTGGGGGAGGCAGCGATTCGGACCTTGGCGGCCTTGCCATCACTAGGCTGAGCGGGCTAGCAATGGCTAGTGATCTGTGACACCGCCTCTGGTGGAGTTCACAGAAAACACATAATGAAAAACAAAGGGGCGTCTGGTTCTTACCTCACACTGTTGGAGGAGGGACAGGAAGTCCGGGACAACGGTACCCAGATGTTGTTTGTGCCAAGGTAGAGCCATGGCGGTAGGCTGAAGGTCATCTGATCGGCAATGGTAGTGGATTAGGCAAAGAAAAAAGGGGGTGGTTTTTGCTGAGCTAAAACTTGAAAAGAAGAGAGAGAGGGGCTGATGACTAGTGGGGCCATGCAAAGGTGGTAGCGGCGATGGTGCCAAGACAAGGCTGGCTAGGAGGAAGCTGGTGGTGGTGCCACCTAGGCTTCATAGAAGAAGGGGGTGGAGGTTTTCCCTCCGCTCTTGGCAGGTCGGGCGCATTGTGCCCGATCCAATCCATTCCTTTCCTTTTTTATTATTTATTTTTTCTTCTCTCTCTCTATCTCTCTCTTTTTATACATCCTTTTCTCTTTCTTTTCTCTCCCATTTTTGTGTCAAAAGTTTATGTGGCGCATCAAGGATCATGACCTGCGACTAAGAACCATTCCTGACTCTACGGTTACGAATTTCGAGGTCAAATATAAAAACAAATATGCTAAAGCATCAAATTTTCTAGTCAAAAATACGAGCAAAATATTGTAGAAAATTACATTAAATTGGAGAAAGATCAAGGATGTCACAATAGTGGATGAATGGAGAACCCTCATATGGAAAGTATGAAAGGTGGAGACATCAACAAGTCATGTTGGAATTATACAACTCAGGCCATCAATGCAAAAGTCATGAATGTGGAGGTTGATGAATTTACCCTCATTCTAAGTCAGGATTATACAACTCAACACATTGATCAAGAGTCGTGACTATAAGTGTTGAAGACTTAGAACCCATAAGTCAATATTATACAACTGAAGACATTTTTTCAAGATTCATGATAATAGATGTTGAAGATGTAGACCTTATGACAAGTCAAGACTTTGATCGAGGAGTTGTAATTGTGAATGGGGCATATTGTCAATTGGACTCTACTATCATAGTAGTCCGGCTGACATTGACACAGATGTTGAAGAAGATGTAGGTGCTGATGAATTAGGATTAGATGATGTAAGATCCCTAAACTTGAACTAGTTTTTTTTATTCTATTTAATTGTTTATGTGTGGTTTAATGTTAATTTTGATCGATTTTGAATATTTTTAAAATTAAAGTAGCTAACAAAGGTTTTAACAAAAAATTTCTTCACATTTTAGGTTTTTAAGTTAATTTAAGTCATTTGGACTTTTTTTGGAATTTTTAAAATTTTTACTATTTTTCCCAAAAGTTAGGGGGCGGGACCCATTGTGGGCCCCACATGCAAAATTTGAATTTTTGGCCCTAAATTACACTGACATCAACCTAAAATAAAAAATAATTATTTTAAAATTTTTAAACTTCAATTTGGGTTAAAATAAGCAAGTTTATCAATTTTTAGTAGTAAATCCTATTTGTACCCCACTAGTTAATAGGTCTACCCCCACACTTTATTATAAAAGGAAAGGACCAGCCACTTTCCTAATTAGGAAAGGTCTGAGACCTAGAGCTTAAGATCCTAATCCCTATTTTCCTAAAGGAGAAAGAATATTAAGGTTTTGAAGGTGTTTAAGGAGCCATTTATAATCAAGAACTTGCTGGAAGGTAAGTGTTTTGGTCTTAAACATTGTTGTGGTTTCATATTCGAGTTTTGTTGAAGTTTTTCAATAGGTTTCATGGTTATGAGCTTTAATGGTGATTTGAGAAAAGTTTAATCTTTAATGAAATTTTTTAGGGTTTATGTTTAGTAATGACTAGATTTAATGTTATGGAAGCATGTATTTAATTATCATGAAGTTTGGGGGTGAGATTTGATGTTTTATGAAGGGTATGTGAAGTTTTGGTTTTGAATTCGAAGTAGAGAAGAAGAACTAGGAAAATGCGTTATGGTGTTTCAATGACCTTGCAGGCCAACTGAATGAGTGTGCTGCAGTTTTGGCCATTTAGTTTCTTTTGCTAATTTTTATGTTTTTACTCTTAAATGTCAATTCTTATGATTATGCTGAGTAATTTATGCTAGAATGAGCCACTGGAAGGGCATGCTATTGATGTTGGAAATTATGAAGAGTATTTATGTATTATGTGAAATTGCATGTAGTTTGCTACACATGTTAGGATTGTTATCTTGAGCCTATGATTGAATGATTCCTTATGTTTTAAGCATAATTCTAGCAAGATTATCACATGGAAATGAATTAGTATGTCTTCATATAATGTGATTAAATTATGGGTAATTGATGGTGTTATGACTAGATTCAAGTGTAGTATGAATATGCTTGCATAGGTTTAGCATGAGGCTATACTTGACTTGATTGATGATTTTCGATGGTTTTCACTCATGATTTTAGTTAGGAACCATGATTAGATGTTAGAGAGCATGTATAGTATGATGATGAGTTATTTTCAAGGCATGTTCATATGCTTAGAATTAAATATTTTTACCATGTACACACATGTGAGGAATGATTATGATGATCCTTAGTATTATGATTATGAATTATGCATGAAGGGCTGATGAGAGCACTTATCATGAATTAGGATTCATATATGCCTTGCCCATGTATGTACCATGTTGCATGCATCATGAAATGGATTTCTGAATAAGACTTTATCGAGATTTAGCCGCGGTTGATTAATTGGATGTAATGATGTGAGATTGCATGCTGGATTAATCGATTATTGACTTAATAAAAAATTAGTTGGTCTGAAAAGACATGATTTCGATTTGAGTTCTTGATTGGAACATGGATCCTCCCCGGGTTGAGTGAGTCATTTTGATGCGGTTCAGATTTTCTTGAGACAGTCAAACCTGGACCTTGAGAATCTATAGTGGTATGCTTTATGCACCAGCTACCACATGTTCTAGGTTCCCCGTGTGGGATTTAGACTCTCCTACTAGAGAGATGTCCATGACGAACACACTGCTTTAGGTTTCTATAATGAATTTGGACATTCCCAGCCAGGACTGTCTAGGGCAAGCAAATTGCTCTAGGTTTCCATAAGGAATTTAGACCTTCCTTTTGGATCATCTAACTACCCCAAACATCCCAGGTTTCTGTAAGGAATTCGAACTGTCCAGAGCAAACAATGCCCTAGGTTTCCAGTTAGGAAATCAGAACACGTCCAAAGCAAGTGATATGATTGTATTTCTCTCCATGATGGAGATATTTACCATTTGTTGACAATGCATGTGTATGAGATAATATTATGCCCAGGTTACACAGGTTGTGTAGGGATAATTAAGATAATGTGACACATGTGAATATGATGTACTTTGCATGATTTAGTATCGAGTGATTGAGATTCTAGTCGCCCTCGTGTGCTTCGACCAGCCACGGAGCGGGTTCGGCTCAGGTTGAGCGGGAGGGCACCAGGGCATGACAGATGCAGTTCTGGACATAGGGGATGATGATTTTCTTGAATTGCATGATCTACTTGAACCAATAGTTGTCTACACTGACAAAGCCTTGAACCAAATTAAATGGGGGATAATGATTGCTTTGACACATGCATTGAAACATTTGGATACATTTGACAAAATGTTTTAACACTTGAGTGAAAACATTTTAATATATACTTATAGAATTTTATAAGAGGCAGGTGCACAAAAATTTTGATGTATAAATAGAAACATTATATATTTTTCATACAATTAAGGAAAAACAAACATGCAGTCATCCAACTATTAAGAAGCATGAATTTTATAGAGTCCTCCAATAATTAAAAATTATCACAATCACTCAATATCATTATGAACTGGTTGCTCTCATCGACCTCTTCCTCAGTAGGCCATGCCTCCTTAGTACGCAGTGCTTCCATGACACCCCATATTTTCTAAAAGAAAACCCACTCCTTTTATATTAAAGAAAATATTTTGTTTTAATTATCAGTGACCATTGACATATCGATGGAGCTACTGATGAAAACGTATTTTCACTATCAGCAAGCATCGACGCGTCGATAGGGTTACCGATGATAACCACATGCATGCAGTTATTACGTTATACAAAATAGTTAAGCAATTTTGGACTGTAGGAGTAATTATCTCATTATTTAAGGGAGTAGAAACTGACTCTGAGTGGGAAAAGGACTCCACATAGAGGCTAATCACTAGTGGGAGAGTGTCAGTAGGCCATTTAGGAAGGACGTTCATTGAGAAGAGAAGAAGAATTTTACTTCAAGGTCGGATTGCTTTCTAAACTTTAAATCTTAAATGAAATGCACTATTTCTAATTTTCTTCAAGTTCTTCATGATCATGAACTTGTATTTTTGTTGTATTTAAGAGGATTATAGTGTTTGACATGGTCTTCATGGTGTTATTGGGATTTTGTTGCTTTTAGTTAGAATTTCAATCCAAGTATCTTAATTCATGATTATGGAAAAGTTCCTACTGGATCTTTATGATAAAAACATGTTAAATTGGATTTCAAGCACTTTGTATTAATCTTTTGAAGTTAGTAAGACCATCAAGGTGTTAGAGAACAAATAGGCGAGAGGAAGTGGATGAAGAATACTTTGGATGCATACATGGCATGCACAATATTTGGGTGATTAGCAATGGAGGTGATATGTTTGTGAGGCATTGATGAAGAAGGAAAATTGATTGTCATCCTATTGTCAGTAGGGTTATATACGTCAGTAAACTCTCAATGGTAATCAATGAGGTAGTCGATCTGTCAGCGAGGTTACCCATGACACCTATATTCTACTGTCGGCAGTGTTCAACATGCCGATAAACCAATCGATGACCATCAGTGAGGTAGCCAACCAGTTGATCATGTTATTGATGGTTATTAGCAAGGTAGCCATGTAACACCCCTCAAATTTTAAAATAAAAGAAAATGATTTTTGAAGAAATAATGAAATTTAATTTCAAGTGCAAAGGATCACCGTGTATCAAAAGAGTAATTACAACACACTTTGTATTGTAAAAAGATTTCCAAAATTGGGCATAACATGCCTTTACACATTAGTTAGTACAAATATTACACAAATTACAAAGAAGTACAAAAAAACTATAATTTAAGGAAGCTCTTCATTGGCTCCTTCATATGCAGAGTTCATACCTGCAGAATGTGAGGGTGGGTGAGTGAGTTGATACTCAGTAGGTTGAGTTAAGTTCTAAAAATATGCTTCATGGATATAAAAATCATGTTACCCTTCATTTAAAATCATTAAGAAAGTAATAAAATTCTAAAAACACGATCACAAAAATGTCGCGATACTAGATGACTTACACCTGCGCTCATGGGGCAACGGGAGATAGAAGGAAAAAGATTTTCTCATAATACCCCATTTCCTATGTGCGCCAGAGCTAAATGTGGCGGTATACAAAATTATCATCATGATAATTCCTAGCTTTGAGAAATCAGGAACCATCCAGAGGGTACAGTTACCCAAAACTCAATTTTTTTTCCAAAAGACAATAAGTTTTAAAGAGAGAATTTCTTTTCAAAATATAAGAGGAAAGTTTTAACAGAACTTTGGTAAGTCAAAATCCCAGAATACATCTAAAAATTTAAACTACATACCTCTAACATGTGCAGAGTATAATAAAGAAATCCCTTCCTAGATAATAAATATAGAATATAATAAAAAAAATCCCTCCTTGTGTTCTCAGCCTTCAAGCGGTCAACTTGACATAATAGCCCTTCCAACATGTAGAATGCCTTCGATTTGGTGGGGTACGGCCTTTGAATGGACTAAAAAGGGTTTAAGATGGTCCAAAAATAGTAAAAAGAAGAAAAGGGGAAGATTACGAGAGGGATAGGGTTTTCTTAACTTTAGAAAGGTCACCTAAAGAAAATGACCATTCTAGTGTGTAGAGCACCCTCAATTTAGTAGGAAATGAGTCTTAGATGGGCTAAATAAGACTTAAAACGGGTCAGAAGCAGTGAAAATAGTGAAGGGAAGGAGAAATGAACTTGGGTGAAAAAATTAACCAGAGGGATGTTTTATAGGTACCGAAGGTGGTGATGTGCCACTAGAAATGGTGTGCCGCCGCTGAATTCTGTTGGCACTGCTAAAATTGGCAGCACATGTGACAAACGCTTACTCGTCATGCGCGTTTAGCCTGCAGTGCGCTGAACCGATCTCCTTTTTTTAACCTTAATCTTCAAATAAGCGTAACTTCCTATCCCGGACTTGGTTTCGTGCATTCTTGGTATCGTTGAGCTTGTATTGATGAGCCCTATGAGACTAGGCCACTTATGAGTTCACCCACACTTTAAAAGTGGATCCTACCGATTAGAATATTCTTCCTGAGGTCATAACTTTCATTCCCGACCCCCGATTTATGCATTTTTTGACTTGTCATGCTCGTGTCTACAAACTCTAACCAACACTTAGGGAATTATTAAACAATAAAATTTATAAAAAATTTATTTGAAGAAAAGAGATAGTGTCAAAAAATTAGGATTATTACAAGCCAACCTGTCGGTAAGGTTACTGACAGTGAAGCAGATTTTGGATTTTCAATAGATGTTATAACAATATTAGAGTTATGATTATTATGTAATAATTTGAAGCATTTGATTATATAATTGAAGTGTCAATTATGAACTAGTAAATAAGGGTTAATGAACCCTAATGCATGTATATGAGACCACTTGATCTGATAAATGGGTACCCCAAAATGATGCATTATGCATCTAAGGTCAAAAGTTATTTAGTGGTTTGGCTCCTCAAGTGAGTTATTTTCCACGTAAATAGAAAAAGATTTGACATGAAATAGGACCAAGGCCTTCCAACTCTATAAGGACGGGAGTTATGTAGAACCACTTCCCTGTCCCGAGACCCATGCTTGACTGCTCTTCACGGCCTTTGTATTCTGCCTCTTCAAATCCATCTTCTTGAGTAGGGTTGACTCTTCTTGGCTTGGACTTGCATTTGCTTGGGGGGGAGGGAGGGGAGACTAGCCTCTTCTTGTGGGGGATTGACATCCTCATGGGCCTCATTGGCCTCCTCTTCTCGGGTTACATTTTTGCCTGTCCAGAGGATAAGCTGACTCCATGGCTCTTTGCTTGGCAAGAGGTTGAAAGGACTAAATTCTCTCCTTGACCCAACTGTGTGAACCCTTTCACTTCAATAGCTATGTTCATGAGCATGGGCATAATGTTTGCAAATGGTTTATCAACCAATTCACACCCTAACTTTGCCTTAACCAAGTGGTTTAACACCCTTCTAGTTGAACCCAAACCTTCTTCTTCCCATGCTTCCAACTCTAGTCCCACTAACCATCCCAACGAGAGAATCCTCACTCTCAATAGGTATAAGATCCAAAAGAATCTCACATATAAGGAACAAAAGTGTAAATTTAGTAACCAATGTTGCATGTTGCAGGTGGCTCCAAAACATTTTGATAATTGTGTGAAAATATTTTAACATAATTATCAAATTATTTTTGTAACTGTGACAAAACATTTTGATAATTACATCCAAATGTTTTGATAGAGCTGTTAAAATATATTGACACAATTGTTAAATTTTTTTGACATAGTTGTTAAAATATTTTATCATATTTGCAAAAACAATTTCACAAATGTGTCAAAATGTTTTCAATAACCAAATTTGAAAAACCAAAACATGGGCTGTTACCTTATGCGAAGCATTGAATCAATAATATTCTTGTAAAAATACCATCTCCGATTGTCGTCGGTCACATCTTCCCCACCTTTCTTATCTCCTACTCCTCCTTTGTCCACTTGAGTAACCTTGGCATCGCGGAAGGGATAGCTAGTACAAAAGTGGCTGTATGCTTGAATATCCATACCCGCCACAAATAATTCCAAAACAAATGAGGGCACGTTAAACCCTCTTTTATAGTTTTATAATTCTATAAATTAATTGAAAATTATTCATTTATAGTCAATTTATCTTGCCTCCTTTTGAACATAAATTATGAGATTTTGATTGTTAGTTTTGTATGAAAAAGTCAGATCGTTATAGACAATGATTGGTGGACCGAAAGAGGGGATGGATGATGTTTCATACGAGAAAAAACATTCAAAAGTGAGGAGAGTCTACAGGACGTGCTGCATTTAATATATGTCATCATGCCCATCATAACATCTATCACACCTTACACCTTTTCTATTTTCATACACCCCATTAAAGGGATGGAGCCGTGAGGAGTTGAGGATAAAAATGTCAAAAAATAATTCTTAGTAAAATGTTAAAAAATTAGAAATTTTCACAACCAGCCTTTTGAATCCCATTTCTCCTTCGAAACGATGATCTCTTGTGATGTACTCGACGAATCCATACAATGATCTCCTACCACTCGATATGCTGCTCTTACTAACAAATAAGCATAATGTAAGCTATGTATAAGAACTATTAATATTTAAAAATAATATATATATATATATATATATATATATATATATATATATATATATATATATATATATATATATTAATAAAGAGATATTTATACTTAATGTGCATTACTATGTATATATAGTCAATCGTGAATAAAAATCCTTACGCTGGGTTCACGAGCACGAAAAACTGTTCCATGTCTGTCTCAATGCCACCAATTGCGTCTGCCCGGCCAACATCTCCACCGCGTGGGCCATCCCACTCGCTCATTCGGACGCAAAATCCGACTGTTGGGATGCTACGTGAACTAATCAATTCGAATCCGTTCCCTGCGTGCCAGGCGCCTGTCTAAGCGTCTTAGCCCTCCCTCGTTGGGAGTCCGCAGTCTGAAAGCTCGCCGTTGTCCGAATCGGGCGTTTTCGCGCGGACGTCCGACGAGATCGATGGAGCCGGAGACGAAGCAGAAGATCGAGGAGACGGTGCTGGCCATCCTGAAAGACGCCGACATGGAGAAGATGACCGAGTTCAAGGTCCGCGCCATGGCGGGGGAGAAACTCGGTCTCGACCTCTCCGGCGCCGACCACAAGCGCTTCGTCCGAGGGGTGGTCGAGTCCTTCCTTCTTTCCAAACGAGCTGAAGCTGATGCTGAAGCGGGCGCGGCAGCCGATTCTGGGGAAGAGGCCGACGGCGACATGGAGGCTAACCCGGGCGGCGGTGGCGAGAGGGAGTATGACGACGAAGGCGACCTCATCATTTGCAGGGTTAGTGCGATTCTGTTCCCTGAAATCAAGAGATCTGCTTGTCATCTATCGCCTCAGTTCTCTGTTTTGACTGCCTAATTCGGAAAAGATTTGAAGATCTATATCTTAGTTCAAAGTTTGTACACCCTAAAATAGAAATTATATTTAACACATACTTAACATCTTAAGAAGAATTATAATTTGACAACTAAACAACGGAACTTGTTAATTACTCGTAATTAAGCTTTGATTCAAGCTGCAAGTATGGAGAGAGGTGTTCTTGTTGATGGGGGACTTGATAGAAGAAGATAGAACCTTTTGTTGTCTCCACTGTAACTCCTATTGCATTGTTTGTAAAGAAAGCTTTGTTCAGCAGAGCGTGTGATTGGCGCTGATTTTGATTTCATGGTGATCTTCTGCAGCTATCGAATATGAGAAGAATAGTAATTGTAATTTGACAACGGAATTTGTTAATTTCTCGTAATTAAGCTTTGATTCAAGCGGCAAGTATGGAAATAGGTGTTCTTGTTGATGGGGGGCTTGATAGAAGAAGAGAGAACCTTTTGTTGTCTCCGCTGTAACTTCTATTGCATTTTTTTTGTAAAGAAAGCTTTGTTCAGCAGAGCGTGTGATTGGCGCTGATTTTGATTTCATGGTGATCTTCTGCAGCTATCGAATATGAGAAGGGTTACTATTCAAGATTTTAGAGGGAAAACCTTAGTCTCAATCAGGGAATACTATGAACGAGATGGAAAGCAGTTGCCCTCGAGAAAGGGTAATCAAGGAGAAGAGTTTTGTTGTTATAATTTATTGCGTTGTATATCTGTAATTGGTCATAGGGCGATGTGCTTTGTGCGTTGGTACATGCGAATTAAACTGGCAGTAGTCTCTGAGAGTTTTAGAAATATGAATTTGTTCTTTGCTTCTCACTGAAAATTTACATTGCCGTTTTTTATTTCATATCTGAATGAATTTATCATCTTGGTGTTTGGAGCTGCCATAATTGAGTTGATAATTTCTTAGTATGTTACGGGGCCAACATTTCTGCCATGTTTGGCCCACTGTAGACACCTTATTGCATAGAATAGTGTGGGATTGGCTTTAACTTCGTTTTCTTACCTTACTGTTTATTATTGGCTGATAATTTGCTGTCTTCTTGCTTTTCAGGTCGTTGCACTTCATAGTCTCCATTTTCCAATTTAGTTTAACGACTTGCATTCTCATAGATGTATAAAGTTCGTACATTCTTCAAAGAATTGAAATCTTGCTTAGAAGAGTATTTTTCAAAATATTTTTAATGTTTCTGCTTTGATCTGTATTCAAAATGAGATACTCTTACCTATGCTGCATTTTGGGGGAGCGAAATGGGGAGTAAGATGTTGGTAATTGCTGTTGGGTTTGTCTCTTTGTCTATAGTACTTGCCAGATAAGGATATAAAACAGTCTACAACTGCTGGTGCGCCATATGTATGTAGATCATTGCCACCAGCACAATACGCCTTGTGAATCTCTGAATATCTCTTGCTTTGCTTCCTTTGTTGCTTTTTTCTTTATGTCCATTTCTTGAACTGCTTTTGCGGAAGCTGAGTCACACGTCAAGAACTGCTAGTTGGATAAGATTCATGCTTTCATTTTCTGTTAGCTTCCCTCAAATGTTTTCTTTGTAACTTGCAATATCCACAATTAATGTTTTTGAAGTTTCTTCTTCCACCTCATTTGTGTTTGTGTGGCGACTTCAGGAATAAGCTTGTCAACAGAACAGTGGGCAGCCTTCAGCAAAGCCGTCCCTGCAATAGAGGAGGCAATTAAGAAGCTTGAAGAGCGGTAGTTTTTGTAGCCAATATGAGGAGAGGTATGTAGGTTATGAGCTTTAAAAGGCAGGCTCCGGACTTTTGAAGAAACTTTGTGCTTCAATCACGCAGCCCTATATTGTACCAAGACCTGGAATAACTTGGTCTCCAATCACGGTCAACTGAGAAATCGAGGGACTCGAACCCAATCAAAATCGTGATATAGCCCCCTTTTGATATTTTGTTCATCATGTTCTTAGTGATGGAAGAGTGGTTGTAAATTGATGGATATATAAGTAAAACCAGTAAACTAGTCAACTATGCAATGCTTTACGTTGTGAGATTCAATTACCTGAGAAACTAGGAAATATGAGGGGAAAAGTTTATATCACATCAAGGGGCATCGGATCTCATAAACTAAACTGCCCTTTTGAGTTATGTTCGCCGTCGGTTCAATATTCGACGACTCGTGATGCTCGGGCTTAAGCTGTGTGAGCCTGGACTCTTATAATTAGATTTCAAGCATAAGAAACAATAAATCCATTAAACACCAATTTTATGAGCCTTCTGTCCGTTCCTAAGTCTCTCCCTATTTGAACCTTTCCAGGGTCCTATATGACCATTAGGGAAGTTTCTTTTTTGTTGGAGTGGCGATATGTAATTTTTGCTAGAGATAGACCTGAATGCTATTTACTAGAAGCTTTGATGGGCAGTGATATAATGTGTCTGACTAGTTGACTCTTATAGGAGTATTTAGTTAGCTTGAGCCAATAGTAAAAGAAAAATGTTTTAGTGACGTTGAGAAAGACACGTCAAAACTCTATTTCATCTTCTCAAAATTATTAATGAGTAGGGCCCATAATTAATTGTGTGTCGACAATAACATTTGTGCCTTGAGTTGACAAGTTATTAGAAGTTGTATTCCTAGTAGGACTCACTGGAGGGTTGGGTGTCATAAGTATTGGCGGGAGTCCTATACACAATAGAGGATGTTGAAGATTCCTACATTAAGTAGGATTCATATGCGAATGCTAGCTTTGTGGGGGCACATGGGGGTAGCTATATTGGGACGTGCAGGCAGCATGCTTGCATGAGACGGTTGGTTGTTTTAAACACTCGCCCGGGCCCCAACCAATATTAGTGGCAGGAATAGTTTAACCCGGGTTAACTTGGATGATGACATTAACACTTCAATTTTTTTTGACAGTCTCTCCCATATTTCATTTTTTTTTTACTTAAACCTGTTCAAAATTTTTCTTCAACTTGTTTGGCTATTCGAAACTTCGTTTATTCCAACCTATTTCAATGAAAGTCACCACTCCAAATTTCCAATCAACATATATAAACATAAATAGTAACATGAACAAACATATATCAAATTTCAAAATAAACTACTTATACCACTCATTTAAAGTTTTAACATATTTAGTAAAATAAATAAACATTCATAGTTTCCAATCTAAAAAAATATCTACTTTTAGTCCCAAATCCAAATGAAACATTGAGTTCTAATGGTTAAGACTTAAGAGTTCATTGCCCACTCTAATTTCTAAACTTAACTAAATAATTTAAATAATAAAAATTTGTAAGAACATATGAGTCATGTGACTAGTTTATTGGCTAATTTCTGTGTCAGAACTATGTTAATAAATCATATATATGTAATAAGGTTTAGAGTTTAATTTGAGGTTATTGTGGTCAAGTCAAATTTATAATTGACAAACTTAAAAAATAGGAGCATGCGTGCTCTTGTTGATTAAGGTGAAAGACCGAAGATTGTGAAAGGTTTGGAAACTAATCCAGATTACATTGACATGTATAAATCACTTGGAAAAGGTTAAAAAGTGATTACAAAAGTTTTAGAAGGTTTTAAAGTAAAAATAAAAAAAATTATTAAGGATAGGCAGAAAGATCTATTGCTCCAAAATGTAAAGGACAAAATGATCAATCGCTTGTCGATTTAGCCTTGTTCAAAACAAAGTTGAGAGTTGTTGATCAATCGCTTTTGCAATCAATAGATTGATTAAAGAATCATGCACATAAAAAATAGTGATTGATTGATCACTGTTTAGAACGATCGATCATTTTAAGAATAATTTACTTGATTTAAGACATTCCGATTTCTATTTTATTCCTTGTTCAAATACAAGTTCTAAACCAACTTATTGAACTATATAAGGGTTATAAAATCACGAAATTGATGAGAGGACAACCTAGAGGAGAAAAGATAAATATGTTTTACATCTTTGTTTATTATTTTTCAAGGAGAATTCACTTAAGCTTTGTATTGAAGATCCATAGTGAATTAAAGAAGACAATCTACAACTAAAGGGGTTGATACATAGAGTATTTAAAGAAGAGTTGTAGCTTGTTTTCAATGGATGATTGAAGATTTTCTTAAGGCCAAAGTCAATATAACAAGAGGTACTTGTTCAAAACTAAAAAGAGACAAAGAAAAGGCAAAAAAGAGAAAGTTTTAAGCGTTTAGAGAAGACTTAAAAGCCAACAACAAGGGCATAAATAAGAAGAGCTAATGTTAGAGTTGAAACAAGGTTGGTGGTTAGCTTAAGTACATGTAAAAGTCTAGTTTCTAGTGCATTGATTTGGTTCTTTTGGAATTGCTGTGATTTTTTTTTACTTTAGTTGAGGTTTTTCACGTAAATTATTGTGTTCATGTGTAGATTGCTTGATGGTTAATTGATTGATAATTCGAGAGTGAGATTTTGAGAGAACATAAAGTTTTAATTGTTTATGCTAAATACAATTTTTTGTGCGAAGAGGCTAGAACTCTTAATTCTTACTTATTAATTAGACGGATGTTAAACTCTCAAAATTAACATTGCCTTCAACACTAAATCAACTTCCCCGAAGCATAAAATCACAATCTTGCAAACCCAACTTCAAACTTCATAGTCCAAATGCCAAAATCATTAACCTTGCATTCTTCTTCTTAATTTCGTAGGAAAATTAATACATATTAATATAATAAAAAAAATTAAAAAAATCACAAGTCATATGTAAGTATTACCATTCCAAAATAAAACATCAAGATCATTATCAAATCCAAAACCCTCCTCCAATGCTTCATTAAATACGGTTGGCTCTTCCTCATTTTCTACACAAACAAATTTATTGCTAACAATGAAGTAGTAACAAATGATAGAGAATTGGACTATGAACTCTACAAATATTATCACCACAACTTTTAAAGTTAAGAAACAATTCATTAGTCTCATCCCTTAGTTCTTCCTCCGCAATATCGTCAAGAACGACATTTTTATCCACTACCTAATCTTCAACCAAGTCAAAGGCTTCATATGGGGTCAAAGATATTTTCACGTCTTCATTCTTACTCTTCTTAACCAAACGGCTTCATTTAAAAATATATATATATAATCATGAATGTGACTTATATATTTCAAAGTAAAGGAAGTAAGGACATATATCAACTATCAAATCAGTTATCTTACTTCAAGTATAGATTATGTTGAACAAAAACATGCTTAATAAGTCTTTTGTTCTCCAATCTATTTTTATTTTTATTTTTATGAATCCTTTTAAAGATACTCGAGCGCCTTGACTGAAGATCCTAATTACCATGTCTTGTAATTTTTCAGTAGAGATTCCAAAAGTATGCCACCACTTAGCTGTATAAACTAAATACTAATTAGTCAACTAACTATATAGTAATATATCATAATAAAGTATTATGTAATTATAAATCAGTTAGATGTATGGTCTCTCGCGAGGCAATTGCTATGTAAAGTGTAAACTCTATCCCAATTATTACCTTCCTAAATATCTTTATCTCATTTACAATTGTAGTTTGGGTTTGAACATCATCATGCAAGCTCTCAACCACATCAACAAGATCCATTTCCACAAGAGTAGATGATGTTTCAGAGTTCTCGTCATAATAAAATTAAGGGTTCAAATAATAAGCGGATACATGAATACACTGACGAAGCTAATTTTTCCACTGCCACTCAATGATACTTAAATAAGGACCATACTATTTCACCCTCCTATTGCATACAACTTTTATTTTTTCCATTGTTCTTCTCATGCCTTCATATAAATATCTCATTAATAGTTTTTTGTTACTATCAACCATCCTAAGTATTCTCACAAGTGGTTCACTTATGGCATTGACCTTAGCACACAGGCCAAAATGATGAACTCAAAACCATATTTTAAAATTCTAACCTTTTATATGTTCTTCCTAACTTTGCTATCTTTCTATCGGTCAACTCCTCTGCAACCACTATTTTTCTTAATGCATCGTTATTAGTGTACACACTTTGTAAAGTCAAAAATTTGGTTGTAAACCTTGTAGCAACGGATCAAATGACCTCCCTCACATTGTTAAACATCTTCAACAGTTGAAAAATGACAAGGTGGTTATAAACAAACTTTATTATAACTCTTGCATCATCCACAATATCACTTACTTTATCCACATATTTACAAAATCCCTCCAACAACAAATCCAAATAATATGATGCATAAGGAGTCCAATACAATTTTGGATATTTTACACTCAATTCTCTCCCAGTAGCCACATAGTTAGATGCGTTATTAGTAACCAATTGGACAAGATTTTAGGGTTCAACAAACTCTATAATCTAAAAAATCTAATAGCATAACATATCAGTTCTTCTGGATTGATCAAATGTATTAATAGACTTCAAAAACAAATAAGAAAATTTATCAAAGTCCTATTCCTATTATGTGTCCACCTATTAGCCATTATGGTACAACCAATTTCTTTCTAATGATCTCTAATTTTTTTAACGTTGGCAATTACTTCTAAGATGACATCATCCAAAATTTCTCTCCTCAAAGCATTATAACTAGGGGCCTTGTAACTAGGACCAATATTAGTATTGACATTAATCATTTCTTAAAAGTACACAAAATTAATAACATTGAATAGTATGCATGAATGATAGAAGAACCTGCCAACTGCCCTATCCGCCATGTCAATAGCTTTCTTTCCTGCTAACATGCTCTTGAGAATATGTACTGAATGAACATTGTAAATCATCAATTTTCTTTAGTCTCTACTCTTAATTCATAAGAACATGTCTACTCTTATTTTTCAAGTCTATAAATTTTAAACCTGACTCGACCACGACCACCTCTAATTAGATTTTATTAGTAATTACATACTCAAGGTTTTTGACATAGTTTCGACAAATGAAATTAGCCCCAATTAATATTATATATGACACATGTTCTTACAATCTACCCCTTTGGCTATTTCTTATCAAAACACTACATAATTAATAAAATTACAATTCTTGACATAGTGCATTGACTTTCAATGTATACAAACTACTTGACAACACTAAGACAGAATATAAACACATTGAAATTAATTTTAAAATTGGCTATTTCCTTATTTTTTCCTCATCCACACTCTCTTTATCTTCTTATCATAAACTTTGTGGGGTAATGTAGGGGTCACATGATTAGTGTGATTCTTCTCATTCTTTTTTGACAAGTTTGAAAGGATAATACTTAAGGCACTCTCTTCTAATATGAGAATCACTATGATATATGTCAGACATACCCATAATACTAGAACTTATCCTTACTCTTTTCCTTTTTAACTTAAGTGGGTTGGGCATTATCTTAGGTTTGTTTGTCACTCTCTTTAACCTTTATAAAGATAGTAGGTTTTTCAATGAGGGTAGTTAAGCAATTCTTAAAACTTAAACCTATCTTGTTGGTTTGACTAATGCTCAATATTGTTTCTAACTTCTTCTTCTCACTCTTAAAACCTATCTAATTTCTCTTTAGAGGGCATAATTTCCCTATTGAGAACACTAGACTTCTTTTTCTTATTCTCATGGTCTTTCTTAAGGTCACCCACTTCTTTCTCAAGTTTAATGTTTAACTCTACGAACCTATTTTCCTCTTAAGAAGACAAGACTAATTCGTCCTCTTTCTTTTTCAACTCTCTCAAGACTCTTGGTTTTCATAGTCAAAACTAATAATTATTAGAGGAGCCTTTTGTATTTATCATAATCAAAGTTAAACTTTGAGTTCTCTTTAAGAGAAGTGGACTCATGAGATTCTTATCCAAAACTATTTTCCTTCACACTTTCATAGAAGGCAGTATAGTTATACATCTCATCTTCATCGAAATAACTCTCATCAGAGTAGGTTGCTTGAAGCACCTTGTCATTTCTCTTGTTATAAAACTCTTTTAAATTTCTTAGGCTTATCATTAAAAGAATTGTTTTAGTATAATTAGTGGCAAAAGGACCTGATTTACCACATTTAAAACACTTCATAATCTTCTTGTCTTGTTTGTTTTGCCTCTTATCTTTCCTACCCCCTTGTCTAAATTTTGACCCTTAATTCCAAATTTAAAGTTATGAGATTTTATATATTTCTAGAAGTTTTTAGGTAACAAGAGTATTAATTCTTTATCCTTCTCAAATTCTTCAAATTCTTTTAAGGTATTCATAGCTTTATTCTTTTTGAAAGTTCTCTTAGATGTTGTAAGAACAGTCCCTTTGATTTTTTAAACAATTCTTTCTTATTTCTATAAGATTCTTTTTATATCTCAAAAGTTATGAGATTTCATATATTTCTTAAAGTTTTTGGCTAACAAGAGTATTATTTCTTCATCATTATCAAATTCTTCATATTTTTCTAAAATGTTCATAGCTTTATTCTTTTTAGAAGTTCTCTTAGATGTTGTAAGAACAATTTGTTTTCCCTTGGATTTTTTAAATAATTCTTTCTTATTTTCATAAGATTATTCTTACATATTAAAAGATTTAAGGTTTCCAACCAACTCCTCAATGTCTAAGGTATCTATCTTTTTAAATTTATTAATTATTGCTACATTAATTTTAAATTCAGAGGATAAAGACCTTAATAATTTCTCACAACTAAATAATCATGAATGAGCTCCCCTAATTGTTCATAGGTGTTAACTATGTTTGATATATTAGCATAATATTTAGAAATAATTTCATATTCACTCATTATCATGTTTTTAACTTTAAGGGTAAGCATATGTAACCTAGGCACTTTGACAGCCTCAATTCCCTCATTATACTTTACAAGCCCATGCAACCTTGATAGATGTATAATTTGAGATTAACCTATGTTGTGACTTTTATACGGTATTGAACAATGCACTAAGGGCCTTACTGTTTTGATTTGCAAACTTTGTTTCATTTTTATCTCATTTACTCTCATCTTTTAAGATTGAATTTCCATTTTATTTTTGGTCATTGAAGGATTCTAACATTTAATCAGTGTGTTCCAAGCATTGCCATCAAGCACTTGAATAAAAGTTCTAATTTTATTATTCTAATATAAAAAGTTTTGACCATTAAATAATGGTGTATTATTCATAGGATTACCCAAAGCGTCATGGTCATTCATTAAATTATTTGACACAACTATTAAAATTAAACAAATTTAAATCACCTAAGCAACAAAATTTATGTACTCAAAGCAAGGATATATATAAGAGTAAGAAAACTAACAAATTGTGACACACAAATAAGCAAGTTTAGCAACTAATTCTAAGAGAAAAATAAGTAAAGTAAGCACAATTAAGAGATGAATAGCTAACCCTAGAAATAAAAAATGTAGGAAGATTAAACAAACTTATGATGTACTAGCATGCAAAAATATATTGATTGCATGAACAAACTCAATTTTTAAATAAAAATCCTTAGCTATGAATTGAAAATTTAATATCTAACTAGATGGAGATAGTGGAACCCTAATACTATCACAAGTAAACAATTAAGAGTTCTAGCCTCTATGCACATGAATTTATTTTGAAGCAGAATAAAGAAACCCTATTATCTAATCGTCATTCATGATCAATCAATCATCAAATTAAGCATACACACTGCACAATCATGCATAATTTTTTACATGAAAAACCCCAACTAGGGTAAAAAACCATGACAACCTAATCAAAGGCTCAATCAATGCATTAGAAAGATATAGATATTACAAGAGTCAAAACAACAAACCAACTTCAAGACTTGACACAAACTCCTTTATTCAATCTTCTTCATTGATAATGTTGGCTTTCAATTCTTCCTCCTTAAATCCTTGAAGTTTACCCTCTTTGTGTTTTACTTTTTGTATTCTTCTTCGGGCAACTCAAACAAAGACTTCTTCCTTATTTATTGATTTACCTCTTGAGATTCTTTAACTCTTTTGAAGAACTTTGCTGACTCTCCTCTGAAATTTCTATGAAAAATCTTCTTAATTTAGTTGTACATCTAAATAAATTTACCATAAACATTTTCTTTAAGCTCCTTTGTGAATTCTCAAGGAAAACCACATGTAATAGACTATCCTTTCTTCTCCAATATTTTTTAGGTTTTTTCTCTCTTCAATTTCGTCACATCTTAACTTTTATATAGATCTCCAAGTCGAATTAGCTCTTTAACTTCAACAAGTAAAGAAAACTATTCCTGAAAGGCTTATTTAGGACAACAAAAACTACTAGTGATCAATCATTTTAAACAGCGGTCGACCGTTCACTATTTTCTTAAGGAGCAACTCCTTGAGCGATCGATTGGTGTACGAAGTGATTGATTGATAAATTTTCATCTTTATTTAACAAAGGGCTAATTTAAGTGTTAATCAATCATTTTTCACTGTGATATGTCCACCGATCGATGGATGATACTATCTAATTATAATTTTACCATTTTTACCCTAAATCTATACAAAACCTCCAAAATCACTTCTGACACTTCTCCAAATGACTTTTGTATGAGAATGTTTATTGAATGAACCTTCTAACCATCAATATTATTTAGTCTTCAGTTTTGATCTATAAGAACATGTGTGCTCCTATTTTTTAAGTCCATCAATTCTAAACCTAACTCGACCACAACTACATCAATCAAATTTTTAAAACTAATTACATACTCAAGGTTTCTGATATAGTTTTGACAAATAAAATTAGTCAATTAATATTACATATGACACATTTGTTCTTACAATACATATAGTATATATATATATATATTATATTAAATATATATTCAAATAATAAAGATTTAAAGTCTTGATGGGAAATGTTACCTTCTTTATGCCCTATCCCCGTTATTTAATGTTATAGGTACTTTATTATCTAACTCCTACAAAATCTAAACTTCCATATCTGGATTTGGAAAACCACAAATTCAACCACTAGACAACCCAAGAGTTGCTTACCATAGTTATTTTTTTATGACATTAAAATATTTCATACCCAAGACCCAAAGGAAACCAACTACATATAGTTTCCATTTTCATATTCTCTTTGCAAGCCTACACTTTTTTGGGCACATTATAAATGTCTATGCCAAACTCATCACACCATTTGACTGATCTTTCTCAATTCTCAAGGACCAAGGCAATACTCTCATCTCTTATGCTCTCTCATCTTTATCTAAATTTATTTTTTCTTTATATTTTAAATTTTAATTTATATTAGTTTTTGAGTTATATTGCTCTTTTCTCATCATAGTTTTATATTTCAAGGTCTTTGTTTTGTTTGTAAATATTTAATAATAAATATATCTAGTAAAAATATGAATCTAGATTCAAAAAATTTTAAAAAAAGGAAGAGTAGATAAATTAATTCAATCTAAAAAAGGATCCCTTGATAAATTTGTTACAAGTAATAAATAAGATTTACAAGGCAGCTTAAGCAAAAATTTAGTAATTTAATAATCAATTCTTACATAACTAGAAGATCATGACCTAGCAAAAGGAAAGGATACCGATCAACATAATAAACCATCAAGATCTATTCCTAATGAAGAAAATAAACTAAAACTTAGAAGAAAGTGAACATCTTAATGAATTAGATAGACAAGTTGAAGACTTTAATAAAATATCTAATTTTATTCCTATTAAAATATTTCAAGGATGATGGGCTCTCATGCATTCTTTATGCTGAGCTCGTTGCCAAAACAGAGCATTAAAAACACTTCCATTTGTAAGAAACCTGCAAGATAAGAGTAAATTAGAAACTCAACTAAATAATTTATTTCTTCTGTCTGAAAATACAATTTTATAAATAGCAGTGGTGACGAACCCGATCTCTCTTCTAGTACCCATAGCCCAACTTGGCATTCACTTGTGAGTGCCCTAGAATTAAGAAGTCATCCTAATATCTTTTTCTCTCCCTATGGGTAGAGTTTTTATTAGCCTGTCTGGTATCCGCAATTATATCTATCCGGCGAATAAAGCCATTGATTCCAATATCGATGATACATACGCTACCGGATGCATATATCAGCGCATATACAGTGGATCCTCCAGCCTCCCCCACCAGATCGTAGTCACGTCACTTGCACAAAGCCCATGCCCCATGGGCATTGGGGACCAACTTTGGCTTGCGCATGCGGACCAAAAACGGTGTCCCTCCTATAAATGACTTCTTTCTCATTGGCAAAAGCCTATCTTTCCTTGCCGACTGCCCTCCCACACCAAATCGTAGTCACATCAGTTGCACTGATTGGGCTCTCCGTTTTTAGCCCCACAATTTTTTTGTCCATTTGCAGACTCTGCAATTGCATTCGCAAAGGCTACCGTATTCACTGCAAAGTCCATCCGAAAAAAACTGTTATCACTATTCTCAAAGCGTGGAGAGATGTTGCTGGTTCACCAACCCCGTTGAAAGACCTCTCTCCTAATGCCCTGCTCTTTAACCCTCGTTTTCACCTTCTTTAGAAGCAAAGACACACTAAAGAAAAGGCACAATCACCTCGTTTTTTTTTTTTGTAAAAAAATCACATTCAATCTTTTTGGACAAATTCGTTTTGCTTGCCCATTAATGATGGAATGCAACACCAACTGTTGGATTTTGAGTAGTTTATGACACAAAACCCAGCTTTGCAGGCACGGAAAGCATTGATGAGAATGCGGTGGTGCTGCTCAATTGCTTGGCAAAGAGGACTCTTGGAATCGACCCCACCTTCGCTTATCTCGGTTAATGTCCATAGTCCAACTGTCCTGGTCCTTTTTTTAACTTTTTCTATAAAACCTTACTAGATTTGTCTACTGTGACTAGTTTTCGTAACTAAGGTTCCGTGACTAACAATGCCCATGTACCCCCCTCTCCACATGTTTATTGCTCACATATTATAGTCATGATAAGGGGTGATGAGAACATTTTTGAACCCTATAAGAAGAGAAATTCAATGGGAACTTATAATTCATGGGACCAGATCATAAAAGAAGATGTGGTGCTCCGCGGCAATTGTAAAACCAGATATGGTATTTGAGGCCAATTGTATTTCCCCATATGTTCTAATATTTAATATTTTAAAATGTAAAAAACTTGGGCATTTCCCATCTTAGAATCAAATATGGTGCTCCAAGCCACGTGTTCTAATACATCGACAATGTAAATGTGAAAAACCCGTGCAAACAACACATGGTGAAGCGTGATTAGTCGGAGCACCATATCTACGCGATGACGTGGTAGTCCAGGACCAATGAATACTCCTTTAAATACAAGGTAAACCCTAAAATCCAGACCCATCCATCAGGGCCCCACCTGCAAAATTGAAAGCTAATACACGGGACTTCCTCTGTACTATAATTATGGCACCAACTGCCATATGTTCGGTGGACCCGTGAGTCTACAGACCTTGTGGAGTAGCTTCTTCCCTTTGCCACCATCTTTGGGCTCTAGCTCAGTCTCTTCTTTGGGCTCTAGCTCAGTCTCTTCCGAATGTAATTGACCTACAAAATGCCCCCACCTAAGGAAAGGTCTATTTCCTGCTAGCCAGTCCAGTCCACCGTGAGAGCTGACCACAAGGCATGTACAGCCAAGCCAAGCTAGTAATGGTGGTTGGACAGATCAGCTGGGGAGGCTCCCCCTCGTGAGTACCATAAAAGACCAGCGGCGACTGCTCGGCTCTGCGCTTTTACTGCTGCCACACCCACCTTCTTCCTCCCCTCCTTGGGGATTTGTCAACCATCTCCTTCTTCTTCTACTACTAACGGCCTCTCCCTTCTTTTGTAAATCATCTGCTGCGAAGAACTCTCCTCCTCACCTTGCTGCGTCTGTTCCATCCACTCCTGTGCATTTCCTTTCTTCGTCTGAAATATGGCAAAGTGCGAGGATGGCAATGGATAAGGGGGAGCCCGATGCGGGATTTGTTGCAGAGAATCGTTAGGAAGAACTGATCATAACTCATAACAAATCCAGTTTTCCTTCATTCTTTGCACGTTTAGTTGGGACTTTTATGAGGTTGTTCTTCTTGTGATGTTCTACTTCTACCGGAAGAAACACTTGACACTTGAGAGCTTATTATGAGGCAAGTTCATGCATCCCATTCCCATTCCCCTTCATCTTTAATTGTTCATCTAAAATGGAGTAATCACTATTTGTTACTCTGATCAAGATACTTTCGGCATTTCTCTTCAAATATTGCCTGATGCAGATTTGGTTTCTTCAAGCATACCGTTTGATTCTTCACTTACGCAGCTGTTTTGGCCATTGGGCGAAGAAGACATGGGAAAGAAGGCCAACTGGTTTACATCAGTAAAGAGAGTATTCAAGTCATCTAGCAAAGACGCAGAAAAGAGAGTAAGCAACTCTCATATCCTCATACCGTTCTATTGAGTTTCTCATTTAATTCCCATAAGAGCTAAAATGCACAAGAGGCTTCCCAAATCTACAATTTCTCTTCCTTTGCAAAGCTTCCTTTCATGGCAGCGTGAAGGGTTGTCTGGTAGCTCTTCTGCATTTTAGTTCAGGATCACATGTGGTTGTGGTAATTAGTTGTGGGTGCTAAGAAGACAAAACAGTCTGTTTCAGTTTCTCCTACAGATGCTACTGCTAATGACAATTTTCATTACACTTCCCATGGCCTACGGCAGAAGGATAATATCGGAAAATGGCAGTTTGATGCCCCGGAGATTGTTTCCTTGGAGCATTTCCCTGAAGAATCTTCGCCTGACGTAACAAATGAGGGGAGCGCAACCGAGTCTCCAGCTCGAGAGGACCGGAACCATGCCATGGCGGTTGCGGTGGCTACCGCGGCCGCGGCTGAGGCGGCAGTGGCTGCAGCTCAGGCGGCGGCCAAGGTGGTCCGGTTGGCGGGCTATCGGCGGCAATCTGAGGAAGATAGGGCTGCCACCACCATTCAGTCTAGTTACAGAGGATACTTGGTTAGTATTTCCAATTCGAAAAATGTTTTTCGCATTTAACTCCGTGAACAGAGCCCCCCCTATCACTATGCCACAAGAGGAAGCATTTTTCATGCTCCTTCTTTAGTATGAGCCTAGCGTAAGGAACGTCTGGGAACCGTCTGATCTCAAGATCGGTAGCGCACACACTAGCGCACGTTAGCGTAAGTGACTTACGCTAACGTGCGCTAGCGTGTGCGCCACCGATCTTGAGATCAGACAGTTCCCAGGCATTCCTTACGCTCGGCTTATGCTCCAAGTAGAGCATAAAAAATGCTTCCGCCACAAAGCTCCGAACGAACATAGTACATAAAGGGAAGTTGTACATACATAGACAAAAAGTTGCTCTTTATGTACCATGTTCAAAGCTCTATGTAACATAACCACGGGGCTACGGTTTTCTCTCAATTCTCTTCTTAATTTGTAGTTTAGACTTCTCAATTGAGTTATTCGCCCTAGACTACCGTGGCCACGCAATCAGAATCGCAAGGCATGCCCGGCTTATATAAATGGGACTCTTTTTAATTTTTTAATTTGCTTATTTAGCATGCATAATCTGGGCCCAGCTGGGCGGGGGGAATGGTTGGAGCCCCTTCTAATTTTGTGCTAAGGTTGAATTTTTCTTGGATGTATTATATGTGAAGTTTGTTTGGTACACTAAGGGACAGAGTGAGATTCATGTGCGAAGAAGGAATGGTCCCCAATCACGCCAGTTAGGTTTTTGTGCTGCTGGTCGCATTATTCCCATGTACGAATTCGGTGGTGGGCTGTCTTGACCTGTGACTAATGCTCACCCGCGACTTAGTGGCATATGGCCTATTACAACTGTGCTGGGTTGGGGAAGGGATCAAGCCCACTTGTTCTCTCCAATGTCACCATCGTTTCGTGTCTATGGGCCTACCGAACGGGTCACTTTGGCATTCAAATCCGTTGGTTACTTGTGAAGCTTCAACTCCGTATCATGGACAACTAACAGTACATACATTAACGTACATTATTTTATTATATGTGATAATACACTGTGTATATGACAGGTGTGTTAGTATGTAGTTATCAATTCTTTTTGTTGCGTACCTCACCGACTCTCTTGGTGAGGCTTAATTTGGGCAAAATTTTAAGGGCTAATTAGGTCTGTAAAAAATAGGGTTAGGGACATTTTTTTTAGGCCCAAGGCCGAGCCTAAAAAATACAGCCCACCTCAATTAAATAAGGGTGATAGGCAAAAGGGATATATAATCCTCTATAAGCTAAAAGGGATGGATAAAACAAAAATATGATATATTTTATAATAATTTAAGAGATTTTAAGTTTAAATTATTATAGTTAATTGTAAAACACCTACCTAAAAATATATTATTTTTGTCTTATATTAATAGCTATATTCAAAAAAATAGTCAATTTTATTAAATGATGAAACCTAAGAAGAAATTTTTTTTTATGAAAGAGTTATTAATTTAGGATAAAAGGAGTATAATTTTTTGTCTTATGGGGTCAACAAGTGTAGGATGTAACCTAAAAATTATAATTTTTTTTATTAAAATAATATATTTTAATAAAAATTAATAAAAGACAAAAAAAACCCTCAACCCGACCTGAACTAGCTTAAGACCAAACTTTTTAAGGCTCGCATAGGGCTAAAGCCTAGAAATAATTTAATGAGCTAAGGTTAGGGCCTAGCTTTGACCTGACTTAGCCTAGTTTTAATCCTATTTATTACTTGAATTTGTTGCTTTGTGGTGGATGTACAACCGTCTAATCCCCCAAACCTCATTATGCTTTCAAGCATGGTGACCCTTGGGTCCATATAGCAAAAGAAAAGGTCATGTTTAAAGATTAAAGAATGTAAAAGGTTTAGAATTCAAATTTATTGGTGAAGCTTCACGAGTGGGTAGATTTAGGGGTGAAGTTATGCTAATGGCTTTAGATTGGTAGTATACATTATAGCGTACAAAATTTGCATAAAAATTATAATTTTTTATAAATTCTGTGTGATACAACATGCATCATTGATATGAGACCATCAATGAGTTTTAAGATTTGAATTCAAAGGTCTAGTCATTGAAAAGTATAAATATACCGACTAGCATCTAGATATTCTAAAAAGAAAAAAAGAAAAGTGTTTAAGCTCAAAAGTTTGGTTATTGAAAAGTAAATATAAAGACTAACATCTAGACATTCTAAAAAAATTGCAATGTTTAAGTAATTTTAGATATATTATAGTAATAATAAATACCTGGAAACAAAAAAATTAAAAAGTTATTTCAGTTTGACTAGGGCTGTTAATGAGCTGAGCTGACTCATCGAGTAGGCATAGCTCGAACTAAGCTCGACTTTAATCAGGCTTGGTTTGAACTCAATTCGAGCTCGAATAGGCTTGAGCCCAATTCGAACATACTCCTATTCGACTCAGCTTGACTCGAATAAAATTTGAACTCGGCTCGAGCTTGAAATTAAACCCGAGTATAATTTTAAAATTATATATAAATACTAAATATATATAGTAAATATATAATAAATAATATATATATTTATATATTTTATATAAATATAATTATAAATTTAAATATATACTTATGACATACTCCCTCCATCTTAGATTAATAGCTTCATTTGATTAGTTTATTTTGAAAAAATAAAGAGCTATTAATCTAGGACAAATGAAGTACATAAAACGACATACAATCACATATATGTACTAATACTATGTATCACATATGATATATGATATATGAGACCAATTTAGATGAGCCAAGGCTCATTCACAACTGTGTGAGCCCCGATGTTGTGCACCCTCAGATTTTGATCCGATAATACATATAACTTAGGAGGCAGATTAATTTGTATCCCCTTGTGCCCTTACATCTCAATCTGATGGCCCATGATGTCTTGACTCACGCTGATATACATGAGCTTAAACTTATATAATTTTTTTTCATGAAATTTATCCTCATTAAATTGTAATTGATATATAATTTCTATGTGTAATATACATTTTTTATAAATAAAATATATTGGAGAGACAAACATTAATGTACTCCTTATGTCTTAAATTAGTACCTTTAGTTGGTTTTTCAAGATGAACTAAAATTAGTTCAATTAAAAAACCAAATGGAGCTATAAATATATGACGGTGGGTCAACATGAGATCACACTAATTACCTAAAAACTCTTCTAAAATAAACATAAAACTAGGGGGATCACCCTTAGTTTACAAAAGAATGGTTATTCTTTCAAAAGTTGAAGCATGGCGTAGCGACTATCCTTAGTTTACAGAATATTTCTCTATTTTTATGTACTTAGAAATTATTTAGAGGCATACTAAGACTAAAGAATGGTTCTTTTATAAATTATTTATAAGCAAGTAAAGAAAAGAAGATATGAAGAAGTAGATGGTAATGTTGCATAAATGAGTTTTTATTTTTTGTATCTTTTTTAGTGCTTATTGGCACATAAAGAGAGGAAAATGATAATGATGCATTTTTTGAGCATCTATAATTAAAACACATTTGTTATAGTTTTCTTCTTTTAGAGTGATTATAGTTATATGTTCGAGCTGTAGTCATAATACTTGTTCAAGTGCATTTATTAATATTTAATACTAAAAATATATTAGTATGTGTAATATTTTATGTACTTTATATATATATATATATATATATATATATTATTTTTATTTTTTAATTCTAGCCTAGGCTCATGATTCACTTATTATAGTTCGAGCTTGAGTCAAACTTTGGATTTCTAATTCATGTTGAGATTGAGCTAAAAATTTTGAACTTCTTCGAACTTCAATCCGGGCTTAAACAATTCAAGTTCAAGCTGAACAAGTCTAACACTTGGCTCAGCTCAACTTATTAACACTCTTAGATATAACTCTCATGAATTTTCTGTGCATGATATATACACTCAAACAATATGCTTTTCAATATTGTGAGCAACTTTGTGCCTTATTTGGCATGCACAAGAACATCTATGAGTGCCATCACAACATATTTGAATATGGGGAACATATTTAATGAACACGTTTATATACATCCTAATAATCTCTTTAGTACCCTATTTTACTTATAAATTTAGAGGGTTATTGGGGTACCGAGGGAATTATTAGAGTGCATATAGACACATTCTATATTTTACTTTTGTACAATAACGCAATTATGGAAAGTTCTTTTCTTTATGGCATCCAGTCCGAGGCTATTCTATCTTCTAAAGCTATGAGGCAGACTAAGCGTGATATATAGTCAGAAAACACGTAATTGTTATCTAATTTGTTTTCTTGTGTTTAAAGTTTTGAGCAGGGAATAGTATAGTTATGTCCTTCAACATGCCCACAAAAAAATAGAAAATTTACTAATTAAGCATGCAAGTGTAACGTTCTAATAAAGAATCTTCAAGTTTTAAGATTACTTCATCTTTATTCTCACCAAATCCTGAGATAAAGTTGCCACTGATAGAACCAACAAAAATTATATGAATCATATCGATAGATAGCTACCTTCACACGAAATAATTTAATTACCAAGGCCATTCTTCAAATGTAATTCTCAAGGCCAAGATTCAACTCTTCCCAACCATTTCATTTTAACTTTGAGCCACTCAGTAGTTAGCTTCTTCCACCTATTGTAGCCTTCACATGGAATTTTGATTGACCCAATGTGGAAATGGAGCAGGCACGGAGGGCACTGCGAGCACTGAAGGGGCTGGTGAGGCTGCAGGCGCTGGTCCGGGGTCACAACGTGCGGAAGCAGGCGCAGATGACAATGCGGTGCATGCAGGCCCTGGTGCGGGTGCAAGCCCGGGTGAGGGCCAGGCGGCTGCAGCTAGCCCATGAGAAGCTCCACCATCAAATGGCAAAAGCCCAAGCCAAGGACCCGTTTGGTGGACATCATCCCCTGCAAGAGAAGAAGACCCTCCTCTCCCATCACACTCCCCCCGAGCCTGAGAAATGGGACTCCAGGCTCCACAGCCTGGACACCATTAAAGCAGAGTCTCACAGGAGGCATGACGCTGCTGTCAGGAGAGAGCGGGCCCTCGCCTATGCTTATGCTTCCCAGGTGAATTCATGTGTTTGATTAAGTATTTCAACTGAAAGTTGAGGCAATTCATATTTTTGACCGGCCAATCAGCATCTTTTCCTTGCTTGATTAGCAGCAGCAGCAACATCAGCAGCAGTGGCAGCCGGATTCGGGTACTGATTTTGGCATCTATGACAAGGACTCGGACAAGCACCAGTGGGGATGGAACTGGCTGGAGAGGTGGATGGCCACCCAGCCGTGGCAAGCGAGGCAAGTGGGCCCCACAGAGACCTCCTACGTGACCATCACCAATAGCACCACCGATGACACCTCGGAGAAGACCGTGGAAATGGACATCTCGCGGCCACCCACCTTTGTCCGTGATTCCGACCAGTCTCCTTACCCGAGCAGGACCCGCTTTGTGTCTGCGGACCGAACCGTCCCGGTTGAGGTGGACATGGCCGCCATGCCCAGCTATATGGCCCCCACAAAGTCGGCCAAGGCTAAGGTCCGGAATGAGAGCTCCGGGAAGCAGCGGGTCCCCCAGGGAGGCGGGTCCCATTGGAACTCCTCTACTAGGTGGGCGGCTCCTACAGTCGACTCGTCAAGCTCTGGCGGCGGGACCACTGTGTACCAGGCACCGAGGAGCCCCGCCACCAAAATTAGCGGTCCAAGAATGCAGACCCATCGGATTAACGGGTACAGGCCCGATTTGAGCAATGGGGGGGATGAGCAGACCTCTCCCATTGGCGGATATGGATGGCAGAGGAATATTTATGGGTGAGGCACATTTCAATTTATTGAGCTGTTGTTTAATATCTATAAATATTTATACTTTAGCCTGTGTTGAACTGGTTGGACCTCTTCAGACTATGGGAAGGTTGCGTGAGTTCTTACCCATGTAAAAATAATAAAATGGTGAAGTGGATGGACCAAAGAGTAGTCGCTTCTTTTTCTGCATTTGTTTGGGTGGAGGTAATAACGTGATTAAAGTGGACCAGTAAAGTAATTTTGGAAAACGTGTACCACCATTTAATATTCATAGTAATATTTTAAAAAAAAATATTTTTTATTGAACATTAAAATTTACTTATAAATAAAAAAAATAAACTTATGATATTTTTTAAAAAATTTTAACCATTTGAATAAAATATAATTATTAATATAAAATTATTTTTTGTCAAATGTAACTATTAATTTAAGATAAAAAGAATATTTATTTAGTTATGTAAGTAAACAATTGACTTCATCACAGGAAAATAATAATGCTACACTGAATTTTTGCTCCAAATCCATACAATTCATGAGATGGTAACTTTGTCTTAGATAATAAACAAATAAGCTATGTGAGGCTCGCCTTTATTATTTAACAAAAAGGCACCACTTCATAGATGTGCATATATATATATATATATATATATATAGAGAGAGAGAGAGACCCGTTTATATGAGCTCGGGTTCATATAAACTTACATGAGCCAGGGCTCATATAGACTTACGTGAGCCTGGGCTCTATGGGCTTAGGGCCGCCGAATTTACATTCGACGGCCTATAATACTCATGGGTTTAACTAATGAGTATAACCCATAAATGTAAATTCGACGGCCCATAGAGCCCAAGCTCACGTAGATTTATATAAACCTGGGCTGATATAAAATTTATATATATATATATATATATTTATATATATATATATATATATATATATATATATATATATATATATATATATATATATATAAATGATAGAGTAAGCCACTATATTTAGTGAGCCGGTTAAGCCGCATTAATCACGACCATTGGGTTTAAATCTCACGGACTGAAATGGGGCTCTGGGAGAGCCAGTCATGTTTTAACTAATGAAATTTTTTTGTTCCCCAAAATACCCCTCCCCTTCCTTCCGTTCTAGCGAAATTTGAGAAACTCTATCGACCATCACAGTTCCTTCTCCACAGCCACCCACCCCTCCACCTCACCTCACCGGCGCCTCCTCGCCATAGCCCCTCCTCTCTATTGGCGACCACCGCACCTCCCCTTGAACCTCGGCAGTTGTACCCGCCCGCCCTCCCCGTCTTCTCCATTGCGATTGCAGCCACCCTCCACGACTCTACCCCCTTTTCTCCCCTTCCCTTTCCCTCTTTTCCCTTCTCCCAAGTCGACTGGAAAGGGAGATCTCGGGAGACTGGACCGAGGCTTCAAAGGTGATTCTTTTTTTGCTTATCATCTTTTTAATTTAATTTATTGATTTCCCTATGAAATTCTCCTCTAATGACAGAAAAATTAACCCTTACGTCGTCAGTAGCATCTCTTTCATTGCTGTTAGTTGCTGCCGAAGGTCTCACTGCCGTTATTTGTTGGCCAAGCTCTTGATTTGCATGTTAAAATTGTGATACAATTCCATTCACCGGAGCGAGGCAAAGGTGAATTTTTTAATCACGCATTTACTTTACTAAATTCAAATGAGCAATTTGCTGAAACCATAAGAAGTTTTTTTAGGTCTCTCAAAGCGTAGTGTATGATTAAAAAGTCAAAACCGTGTAAAATATTATTTACATCTTAGAAGTTGATTTTCTTGTTATTTTTTTATTGCTCTACGGTATATATCAGATGTGGCAATGTTGAATCTAAACAAACAGTTCTGGGTTTTTGAGGCTGCCCCACATGTTTGTACACCCACCTCGGCTATTTGATTTTTTTACTTGGTCTTTTCTATGATCTCTAACTGATCCCTGTGGGTTGCAGGAGTCTAGAGGGCTTCCTTCAAAAAAGCCTGCTCCAGATTATTTCCTCTATGAATGTACTATTAAAATAGATCAATCTTTGCTTCTTTGAGCTAGCCAAAAATTCTCCTTTTGCAGAGCGGTTGACTGATTCAGATATTGGGAAGATATATGGCAGTTGGCCTATACCATTTGTTGTCTTCAATTGATTTCTAGCATCCTAGTGTGAAAGGAGTGACTGATGATGTTTTTATGGAAGATAAGAAAATGCAATGTCATTGAAAGTATATGATGATATATAAGAGGTACAGAGAAGAATATGAACTGAATCAGAAGGTAATATACAAGTTTGTATTTATGTGTGTTTTATGTGGGGGAGAGAGAGAGGGTACTGCACCACCTGCATTAAGAACTTACAATTTTGTTCACTTCTTTAGTTGTGCATATCTTATGTTACATATGTGTGTTTATACGCAGGGAAGAAGAAGCCTATCTTGTTCAACCAATCTTTAATATGCAGAAATGTCTACTGAAGTAGGTATTGAAATTTATTAGACTAATTGTTTTATTAATGTAGTGATCTATCTTTATAGTGCATCACACTGGCTAACTAGAAAAACAAAAAACACTGATCGATATCATCCTAAATGACTCATTTGCATGTATGTCTATATTTTAGTAGCATGTTGTCATTGATTGCTTTTGCAAAGATTAATTAGTATTTTGGAGATATCTTTCTTAGATGTTTGAGATTAAAACATGGTTGAATCCCCCTGCTCTCTTGGATAATGCAGGAACCTCTATCCAACAGGAAAGTGGGCTTATAAATCTCATGGGAGCAATGATTGATTTGTGCAAAATTATTGTTTAGGAAGCTCGTTGTCTTGTACTCTGGAATGGAGATGCTCTCTTGAGTTACATTGCCGCAAAAATGACTGAATTATTGTTTATTTTGTTTTCTATTAAGTAGAAGATGTAGTACATAGAAATGTGCACAATATTAATTTTTAAGGGAATTTTCATCCTTGTCTTATGGTGTTGGAGTCGATTACTCAATGTGCGACGAAGAAATTGGGGGGAATTCCGAATTGTTCTAAAAGTATTATTTAAAGTGTCGCTTGAATTACTTGCTTAGGAGACCTGCAGATATTTAATTTGGCCCAACCAAGGATATAGTGCAAACAGGGGCAGCATTTAATTTTAATCAATTTATACAGCGCTGAAAGGGTTGTGTTCATGGCTAAATAAATGACATACTACTGCAAAATTAAGGTTAATAATGATAATGCATGAAATAGGTAATGGTGTTGACGTCGAGTCCTCAAATAAAGAGGCAATGGAGTTGGCCCAAATATTTATATATTATTAGCTTTGTCATGTGGTGATAACTTGATCTGATCATCCACCAATGTGAAGAGCCAAATATGTTCCGCTGTAATTAGAATACTACATAAAAGAAAAAAGGAAAATAAATATTTTTATGGGTCATGCCACATTGTAAAACTTGCAAGCTTAAAGCAGCAGGTGGTTATTCTGTCCGTAATGGAGGTATCAACAGGAGATATGGGAGGTTAGGTCATTAACTTTCCATATGCCTACCAACTAATATATTCGACTAGACACCTTCCCCCAACCATTTGGAGTTTCCAACTTGGGTTCTTCTCCAACACATTATATGAAAGAATTTGTAAGTTGACATCAAACAACCACCACTTTCAAAGGACAGACAAGTGTTTCAAAATTTATGCTGCCAAAATAACTATACTAAAATTCAAATTCAATTCCTACGCTAATAATTTAATGAAAAATAACCAACATTCAATTTGTACATATTCAAGAAGATGATAGCAGGCTAGAACCATCAAATAGTTGTAATTGTTAAAGGAGGTATATGGCTGATAGTAGGGCCCTCTTGTGCCACACAGAAACCCACCAAAGGAACAATTTAAGGATACTTTAAAGAGCTTGCAATCATCAACTCCCTGTAAAATGTCTTGGCTGAATCCTTATCCTCTTCATCCTTCTACTTAATAGTGACCGCTGGGTGAAGTCCTAATTTCCCTCTAAACACATAGCTGCTGCTATCCCTTCCAGGCACCTTTTTTTATTTTTTGAATCATGTAAACAGAAAGATTTATTGCTCCCTTCCAAGAACCTTTTCTGAATCATGTAAACATAAAGATTTATTGATCCCTTCCAAGCACCTTTTAGATGCAAAAATAATCAAGTTCAAATATTGACAAATACAATACAAACAAAAATGCTCAATTAATAATAAAAGTACAAACACATTATAATCTTTAAAAAAATTCAAGTATTAATTATTACTATTATAAAACCACATAGCAATTCAGCTAATTTGAGAGGAGAGGGAGGACTAGCAGTAGTGTAAAAGATGCTTTGTCAAATAATTTACACTTTACATTTTTCAATGCACAACATATTACACTTTTTGTTACAAGCCAAATGGCCATTAAATATATTAGTTGAAAATCTGGAAGGTGTTGGTGTTCATCTTTCAGGCCCTAGATTTTTTTGTCTTTAAAAAAAATTTCTAACATATAGGGGCAGCAGGGTACATACTTTGGCAGCTTACTGAAAAAAGTCAGCAGCTTCCTTTTAAGAAAATTTGCCTGTGACCCATAATTCTACAGATTTGGTGATAATGTGATATCTACATGAAGCACAAACTCTTGTACCTCTATAAGTGGTCTCCTCTCCTTCCTGAGATGAAGAATATGAACTCCACCCATCACAAATAAAACATGAGCAAAAGTCGACTTACTCTCTCTCTTTTTCTTCTATTTTCCTGTGAAGTAAAAAAATGCTTAAATTCTAAATAATGACCACAAAATTGTAGTAAATGAAAAACAACCACCTCAATGTTCTCCCTACATCAACATAGAACCTGTATTCATTTCCAAAATGAAAAAAAGCATATATAGAAAAAAAGCTGAGAATCATGAACTTAACTAAAAGTCTGTGTATGCATATGAAACCATTTAATCCAGCTTGCTACATGACACTACACTAAGGTGCTTTGCCATATAGATCCCACATAGTCATCAAGATAAGCTAATGACTTCTTCTTTCCTGCGTGTAAATAGAAGTAGTTAATTATAAGAGTTGGGCTATACACAAATACATATGAAAACAAGTTTCTAAGTGTGTTACCTCATCGCTATTACCATAGGACAATTGTGAATGTCATGGCCCTGTCCACGCAAATTACATCCTTTGCATAGTCTTTCACCTTTAGCTATATTTTCCATAACAACCTCTTTTCCACTTTTAAGACGTTTTCCAGACCCCTTAGTTTTTGAAATGTTAGGGGGGTGAGCATTGATCACAGTGGGCATGGTCTTAGACTTAAGTTGAGATTCTTGCATATTCTCTTCTAAGATATTTTCTTTTACATATTTCCCAATATTAATAATCATATCTTCCACATTTTGAAGTTTATCACCACTTGAAACACATGCAATGTCCAGCCACTCATCTATAAGAGATTGAAGCCTTCTTCTTATACCCAAAGGTTTAGGAACTTGTTCTAAATCACAACAAATTTGCTTCCCTTTTTCATCTACCACAACTTCTTTTGTTATTTCCATGGTCCATCTTTTTAAAATCAGCTCATTAGGTAAATATTCAATGCCATTGTTCCTTAGGACAACCAAAATGTGCCTACATGGAATCCCCTGTGACTCAAACATCTTACAAGAACATAATGCATATCCTTGAGACACAAGAAACTCAACCTCCCATGTGCCCCCCTCTTCTCTAGGACTCTTAATTACATAAAAAACTGAATGCTCATCAATTCTTTTCAAACTCAAAATACAATATGTGCTATCTTTTAATTTAGGCTGAAACTTGTTGGTAAATATATACCGACTATAACATTCACTCATTTGTCTTTCAATTTTGAATGGAGTAATAAGGGTTGGCTTTGTTGTTTGGGATTTAAAATCAGCAGTTAACTCATTGTGTCTAAGCCTTTTAAGAGCCCTCTCATATCGTTGAATGAATTCCATCAATGTATTCTTCTTATTCACATATTTGTCCAAAAAAGAATTCACACTTTCACTACGTTGAGTGGTCCTAATACCGGCCAAAAAAACATGTTTGGAGAAAGCAGGAATCCATTTGTTTCGAATTTCATACAATGAACAAAGTCATTCATTGTTTTCCAATTCATTTTCAACCATAATTTCCTTCCATTTTTCCTCAAATTCTTCTATTGTGTTCGAATCCCATATACAAGAATGAAATTCATTCCTAAATGAATTCCTATGAGTAATGGCACCCAATTTTTCAGTTTCTTTTTTTAAAATATTTCACATGCAAAACCTATGATAGGCTTGGGGGAAGACCTTACCAATTGCAGATCCCATGGCTGCATCTTGGTCTGTGATAATTGCTCTTGGATGCTTTTGACTCATGCATTCTAAAAATTTTTGAAACAACCATACAAAAGATTCAATTTTTTCATCCTTCATAAATCCACACCCAAAGCTAATTGACTGGTTGTGGTGGTTCACACCGGTAAATGGGGCAAAAATCAAGCAATACTGATTAGTGTCATATGTGGTATCAAACACAACATCCCTAAATAAATGATAATCACGCCTAGAAAGACCATCCGCCCAAAAACAACAAATTAATTTATAGTCTTCATCAACTTCATATGCATAATAAAATGAATCGTTCATTTCTTTTAATTCCTCAAAATGGGTCAAAAGATCATGAGCATCAACATCTTTGTTTTCTTGTCTTAATTGTGATGCATAATTTCTAATATCTTTCTCTACAAACCCAACATTAGAAGGACCACCAGCTTGAATCTCAAGCATACTCATAAATTGTGAAGTTTTTATATTAGCCTCATTGCAAGTTTGAAACAAAGCCTTGTGTGCTACAGAAACTTCTCTATGTGATCTCAAATGATGAACTTTCGTAGGCGATGTGCATAAATGACTATGCTCCTCCACAAACCTAGAGATTTTATATTTTCCATCTTCTCCTTTGCAAACCCTCAAGTAGGCAGGACATTGCTCTCTCACAATTTGATGTTGTTTATTTTTCCCTTTTTCCTTCAAACAAGAATCTTCTTCATAATTACCCATTGAATTCTTCAAAACACTATGTCCTTCTTTATAACAACACTATTTCCTTCCAACTACTTCACGAGTAACCTTGTCTAAGTGTGAGCTGCTCTTGCGGATACTAAACCCTACGCTCTTGGCATATCTATTATAAAACTTATGCACCTCATCTAATGAATTAAAAGACATGCCAATAATAGGTACTAGTCCATCTTCAACTTGTGGGACATACGAGTTTTTTCCCACGGCAGGAGTGTTGCTTGTGGTGACTCGTTGATTTATTTTCTCCATATTTAAAACCACCTAATACAACCATACACAAGCTGATAGGAAAGGTGAACAAAAAAAAGAACAGAGGCAATTCTACTACGAAGTTAGCAATTAAACTAGATAAAAGATAAAAATAGCTAAATATGGAGGAGGATTGTGAAAGCTATACCTATGATAGGAGTGAAAAGATGTGCATATGCCTTTTCTTCTTCTACACCCTGTGACTCCGGCGAGAATGAACCAAGCTCTTCCTCTGGCTCATATATCACATCATTTGCTAGTTCGGGAGATTCAGGTCCATAGTCTACAAAAGAAAGATGTGTAAGCTAAAAGAGTAACATGATATTTCAGGTCCATACTAAATTGCAACATCTTACAAACTACATTCGCTTGTGCAAGTTATAAATACAAGAAGAGACAACAGTTTCCTTTCATGAGAAGAGTCCAACATGTTCCACTATTTTGTAGAAATCCACCGGAAAGAAAAAGAAAGATAAGCAGCTGAATCTTCCATAAAAACATCATCAGTCACTCCTTTCACACTAGGATGTTAGAAATCAATTGAAGACAACAAATGGTATAGGCCAACTGCCATATATCTTCCCAATATCTGAATCAGTCAACCGCTCTGCAAAAGGAGAATTTTTGGCTAGCTCAAAGAAGCAAAGATTGATCTATTTTAATAGTACATTCATAGAGGAAATAATCTGGAGCAGGCTTTTTTGAAGGAAGCCCTCTAGACTCCTGCAACCCACAGGGATCAGTTAGAGATCATAGAAAAGACCAAGTAAAAAAATCAAATAGCCGAGGTGGGTGTACAAACATGTGGGGCAGCCTCAAAAACCCAGAACTGTTTGTTTAGATTCAACATTGCCACATCTGATATATACCGTAGAGCAATAAAAAAATAACAGTAAAATCAACTTCTAAGATGTAAATAATATTTTACACAGTTTGACAGCTTTTTAATCATACACTACGCTTTGAGAGACCTAAAAAAACTTCTTATGGTTTCAGCAAATTGCTCATTTGAATTTAGTAAAGTAAATGCGTGATTAAAAAATTCACCTTTGCCTCGCTCCGGTGAATGGAATTGTATCACAATTTTAACATGCAAATCAAGAGCTTGGCCAACAAATAACGGCAGTGAGACCTTCGGCAGCAACTAACAGCAATGAAAGAGATGCTATTGACGACAGAAGGGTTAATTTTTCTGTCATTAGAGGAGAATTTCATAGGGAAATCAATAAATTAAATTAAAAAGATGATAAGCAAAAAAAGAATCACCTTTGAAGCCTCGGTCCAGTCTCCCGAGATCTCCCTTTCCAGTCGACTTGGGAGAAGGGAAAAGAGGGAAAGGGAAGGGGAGAAAAGGGGGTAGAGTCGTGGAGGGTGGCTGCAATCGCGATGGAGAAGACGGGGAGGGCGGGCGGGTACAACTGCCGAGGTTCAAGGGGAGGTGCAGGTGGCTGCCAATAGAGAGGAGGGGCTATGGCGAGGAGGCGCCGGTGAGGTGAGGTGGAGGGGGTGGGTGGCTGTGGAGAAGGAACTGTGATGGTCGATAGAGTTTCTCAAATTTCGCTGGAACGGAAGGAAGGGGAGGGGTATTTTGGGGAACAAAAAAATTTCATTAGTTAAAACATGACTGGCTCTCCCAGAGCCCCATTTCAGTCCGTGAGATTTAAACCCAATGGTCGTGATTAATGCGGCTTAACCGGCTCACTAAATATAGTGGCTTACTCTATCATTTCTCTCTCTCTCTCTCTCTCTCTATATATATATATATAAAGTATAAGATACCAACCACAGGGATCCTGTGTTCTTTTCAGTTATGCATGTGCTTTGTGGCTCACTGATAGAATGATAGCGTTGCAAAAGAAATGTGAACGGTCCAAGTATCAGCTATGGTTTTCTCATTTTATCTCTGTCAAGTGTGCTAGAGCAGTGGTATTACCCAACTATTTTATAAAGATTTAGAGCAATTTTACACCCCCTTAGCCGAGTCTTTTAGCTACAAAATTAGGGCTTGAAAGATGGTCACTAGGAGCTCTCTCATCGACTTGATAACAAGAACCCAATAATGTTCTGATCACAATTTTTCTTTTGGTGTCTAATTGCACTATTACAATTTAGGCAATAGTCAGATTGATCAAAAATATGATGTCTAATTGTTTTATTATAATTTATGTGATAATAAGATTTAGGTCATAGGATCTATTTGTTTGGTTTAAATCTAAAAAGCCCACTAAAAATTCTGAAAAGCCCATAATATGAATTTCACGCTAAATTTGAATCTAAATCAGATCAAGATCAGGATCTAAATTTGAATATGAATATATTTATTTTTTAAAATAATTAAAATAAATAATTTTTTTATTTGTACTAAAAAAATTTATTACAATAAAGATCATATGTATAAAGTATTCATAGTTGATAATCAAACTAAATAAAAAAAATTATTTTTTATTTTATTAAATATTTAATTACTATTGAAATAATATACACTATCAAATTCAAACTTTGTTTAAGAGACTATATAGCAAAAGGTCCAAAAGAAAAGTTAATAAACTGTGAATTTTAAATCATGTTTAATTACAAAACTACTAACCACAATAAATCTCATAAAATTTTGATACATTAAAAACGCATACAAACTACCTACAAATATTCTAGTTGTCTAGACTCCATATCTCTGCTCACTATCTGTGCCCTGAAATTATAAAATATTAATAATATATATATATATATATATATATATATATATATGAGACTCGTTTATATCAGCCCGGGCTCATATAATCCTACATGAGCCCGAGCTCTATGGGCCATCGGATTTACATCCGGCGGCTCGTAACCGGATGTAAATCCAATGGCCCATAGAGCCCGAGCTCACATAGATTTATATGAGCCCTGGCTCATATAAATTTTTTCTTATATATATATATATATATATGAACAAAGAGTACTACTACATAAAATTTAAAATATCTACTTCTTACCATAAGAACATCAGCCAACTCCTCACGCAATTGATTCATAAAACTCTCATGTTCCACATATTTTATCTCATATGGTGGCTCAGCAATATCTTCTTCAAGAGATACCTCAAGATCCACATTGTTGTCCTCATATATGTCAAACAAATTATCACTCACAACACCTTGAATAGTAAGACTTCTAAAATAATTGTGGATGACTATACATGAAATGACAATATCTCTCTGGATATTAAAGGAGAAAGGCATCATCATACGCAAGATGAGATATCATTTCTTCAACACTGTAAAAGACCTCTCAATCACATTTCTGATGCAGGCAAGATATCAAGAATTGAAACAGCAGGGAGTCTCAGAGGCATTTCATCAAATGGATTGGTGTTAAACATAACTTCAAGGACAAATATGTCTTTTACTAATAGAGATTTAATCGTAGCCGTTGTCTGAATCTGACGGTTTCTTTAATCAAGGTAAAAACGTCCATTACTAATTTGAGGGCTAATTAAGACTGTTGATATAAATGGACTGATAGAGATGCAGGGCAAAATGGACATTGTACTTTACATTTAGACAGTTAAATTGGTTGGTCGTCTTCAACCTTCAGCTATTTTACAGAATTCCAGAATCTTCGAACAGAAATCCAAGTAGTGTCCACGTCAGAAAGCTGAGAGTATAAAAACATTACGAATGTAATAGAGTGGGGACTTTTTTTGGTTGATTTTTTGGAAAAGAGTTTTCAGTTTGAAGAGTTGTTCGCTCTGTTTGAAGTTCTTTGCGTAGAACTGGAGGAACAGCTTCTGCTGTTCTATTGAATCTCGAGGTTTGAGTTTAATTCCTCGATATTCATGTACTGTTGTTTTTTTTTTGTAATTGGATTTGAAGATAGTAAAGAGTTTACTCCCAAATTTCGCTGATTCTCATGTGATCCGAAGTTTACGGATCTGATCTGTTAGTTGTTTCGAGCTTGATTACTGATTGTTCGGAATATTAATCTGCTGCTGCTTGGTGGTCACAGTTGCAAAGTAATCGTTTAGCTTTGGGGAAACATCCAATTATGTCATGGGTAAGAATGAAGAAGCTAATGAGAGATGTATATCTTCCTAGTGACTATGAACAAATATTATTTCAGCAACTCCAACACTGTCAACAGGGTATTAGAACAGTATCAGAAGATACAGCTGAATTTCAGAAATTAATGTTGCAAAATTGTTTGAATGAGTCAGAAAATCAAAAGATTTCCAAATATTTGGATGGGTTGACTCATGAACTTCAGGAAAAACTGGCTGTGAAGCCAATTCTTTCTTTAAATGAAGCCTTCCAGCTTGCTATTAGAAATGAGTCTTTAGTGTTTAAATCAGTAAACATGATGACTGTTGCTAGAAAGTTTTACGAGGGAGAAAGTTCTTAGTCAAGTGTTTTAAGACATAAAACTAACTATCATCAACTTGTTTTAGACAGAATACCAGTTTACAGGAAAGATACTGCCAAAACTGATGGAAAAGTTACTTTCTTGACTGATTCTAATAAGCCATATTCTAAACCAGGTCCTGATAAATGCTGAAAATGTCAAAAGCCTAGTCACTTTTTTCATCAATGTCCGTTAAGGAAGGTGGACAATCATAATGCTACAAAATTAGCAACATGTAATCAGATTATTCAAGAGGGAGAAAGTTTTAATGAAGATAGTGTACCTACTGAGGAAGTATATGGGGATGACAATGATCAACTTGAGGAAGAACATTCTGTAATGGTGGTTAGGAAATTGCTTTGTACCACTAAACAAAGTGATTCTTCTCAAAGACATTCAATATTTTCCACTACAGGTACAATTAAAGGGAAAATTTGCAAAATTGTGATCGATGATGGGTGTACAGAAAATATGATTTCTAAAGTAGTATTAGAAGAATTGAATCTGTCGGTTCAAAAACATCTATGTTCTTATTCTATTGGTTGGATCAAGAACGTGGGAGAAGTCAGGATTACAGAACAATGTTTGGTACCACTGTCTATTAGAAAAAATTATAAAGATGAAATACTGTGTGATGTTATTGACATGTCACTTTGTCATTTACTGTTGGGAAGACCTTGGCAGTTCGATAATCATGTCATTCATGATGGGTAGCAAAACACTTACAAGTTGAATCATAAAGGAATTATGATAACATTCTGGCCTCAACATCCAAGACAGCTAACTATTAAAACACAGAAACCTGTTAACAAGTCCATTATTACTGATAATACAAACTGTTCAAAAAATAAGGAGCAAAAGTCAATATTGCTAGTGAACAATTTACCAGTTAACATGTTCAGTTCTCATCTTTTCTTAGTGTTGTGCAAAGATGAGGAACATACAGTGCAGCCTGTGATTCACACTTTGCCTGCTGAGGTACAGGAATTACTAAAATAGTTTAAATCTATAGCCAATGATGATATACCATTGTCTCTTCCACCACTGCGTGATATACAACATCAAGTTGATTTAATCCCTGGATCCAGCTTGCCTCACCTACCTCATTATCTAATGAGCCCAGCAGAGCACAGTGAATTGCAGAAACAAATTTAGGACTTACTGGAAAGAGGTTTAATTAGAGAAAGCCTGAGTCCAATTGTTGTACCAACTTTATTAGTCCCTAAAAAGGATGGGAGTTGGCGAATGTGTGTTGACAACAGGTCCATCAACAAGATTACAATAAGGTATAGTTTTCCTATACCTCGATTAGACGATATGTTAGATATGTTGGCTAGTTCTCAAGTTTTTTCAAAAATTATTCTAAAAAGTGGTTATCACCAGATTAGGATGAGACCAGGGGATGAATGGAAAACGACATTCAAGACTAGAGAGGGATTGTACGAATGACTTGTCATGTCATTTGGATTGTCAAATGCCCCATCAACATTTATGAGATTGATGACTCAAGTCCTTAAGTCATTTCTGGGAAAGTTTGTATGTGTTTATTTTGATGATATTCTTATCTTTAGTTTCGATAGGCTGCAACATTTGGGTCATCTCAAATCAGTGTTAGAAGTGTTAAAGCAAAACAGTCTATATATCAACCTCAAGAAATGTTCTTTCCTTACTAACCAACTGTTATTTTTAGGATATGTGGTTAGTGCTAAAGGTATACAAGTTGATCAAGAGAAGATAACAGCTGTTAAAGACTGGCCTATACCTAAGAATGTCAGTGAATTAAGGAGCTTCCATGGTTTAGCTACTTTCTACAGACAATTTATCAGTGGATTTAGTACAGTCGCAGGTCCTCTTACTGACTGTTTAAAAATAAATAAATTTGGTTGGAATGATAGTACGCAACAGAGCTTTGACCTGCTTAAGACAAGACTCAGTTCTGCTCCAATCTTGGCTCTGCCAAATTTTACCAAAATCTTTGAAGTTGAGTGTGATGCTTCTTTATTGGGTATTGGAGCTATTTTGTCACAAGGAGGAAAACCAATTGCCTTTTATAATGCTAAATTGAATGAAAGCAAGAGGAAATGATCAGCGTATAAACTTAAGTTATATGCTTTGGTTCAAACATTGAAGCATTGACGGCATTATTTGGTTTTTAAGGAATTTATGCTTCATACAGACCATGATGCCTTGAAATACCTTTATGGGCAGACAAAGTTAGATAGACTTCATGCTCAATGGATCACTGATCTTTAAGATTTTACTTTCACTATTAAACACAAGGCTGAGGTTTTAAACAAAGCTGTTGATGCCCTAAGTAGATGATATAGTTTACTTATGGTTTTGACTAACAAAATTTTTGGGTTTGAATATTTACCATCACAATATCCATAGGATTCATATTTTAGCAAGTTTTGGGAAATCTGCCTACACCAGTCCAAACCCTATCTTGGTTTCCATATATTGGATAATTTCCTTTATAAAGAAAACAAGCTCTCTATTCCAACAGGATCTATGCAATTACAGTTAATCCAAGAAGTACATGCAAGCGGTTTGGGGGGTCATTTTGGTAGAAATAAGACTATACAAGCTCTCTGTTCTAGATATTTTTGGCTACATATTAAAAGAGATGTTGAGTAGTATCTTCACAAGTGTTCAATATGTTTGTTAAACAAAGGAGGAACCACAAATGCAGGTTTATATCAGCCTTTACCAGTTCCTACACAGCCTTGGACTGATCTCAACATGGATTTCATTTTAGGTTTGCCTCGCACTCAGAAGGGACATAATTCGATTTATGTTGTGGTGGACAGATTTTCGAAGATGTCTCATTTTATCCCTTGTAAAAGAACTACTGATGCTATTTATGTCGCTATGTTATTTTACAGAGAAATTGTTAGGTTGCATGATGTACCGTCTTCTATTACATTTGATCAAGACAACAGATTTTTGAGTTTATTTTGGCAAACGTTGTGGAATCGATTGGGAACTAAACTTCAGTTCAACAGTACTTGCCATCCTCAAACTGATGGACAAACTGAAGTGACTAATCGCACTTTAGGCACTCTTCTGAGATGTTTATGTGGACAATCTCCAAAACAGTGGGATGTTAATATTCCTCAAGCTGAATTTGCTTATAATGCAGCTACCCACAGAGCCACTGGTCGCACTCCCTTTGAAGTTTTATATGGTCAAAATCCTCACCATATTATTGATTTAGTTCACTTACCAAGACAGCCAGAAGAGCATTCAAAAGCTATTTCCACTCTTGAAATGATGCAAAGCATACACCAGACAGTTCATGAAAAATTACAACATACAAATCTCAAGTATAAAGAGCAAGCTAATAAACATCGACGTTATGTTAAGTTAGATGAAGGTGATCTTATTATGGTACATCTTAACAAAGGCAAAATTTCTGTTCATTCTACTCATAAGCTCCGACAGAGGAAATTTGGTCCTTGTCGTCCTCTTTGCAAGCTTTGTGACAATGCTTTTGTAGTAGACATTCCTTCTGATTTTGCTATTTCATCTTTCTACTTGAAGCTCGAGGTCGAGCTTCGCTAAGTCGGTGAGCTTTGATGCAGGCAAGATAACAAGAACTGAAACAACAGGTAGTCTCAGAGGCATTTTATCAAATTGATTGGTGTTAAACATAACTTCAAGGATAAATCTATCTTTTACTAACGGAGATTTAATCGTAGCTATTGTCTGAATCTGACAGTTTCTTTAATCAGGGTAAAAACGTCCATTACTAATTTGAGGGCTAATCAAAATTGTTGACATAAATGGATGGATAGAGATGTAGGGAAAAATGGGCATTGTACTTTACATTCAGACAGTTGGTTGGTCGTCTTCAACATTCAGCTGTTTTACGAAATTCTAGAATCTTCAAACAGAAATCCAACTAGTGTCCACGTCAGAAAGCTGAGAGTATAAAAACATTACAAACGTAATAGAGTGGGGACTTTTTTTGGTTGATTTTTTAGAAAAGAGTTTTCAGTTTGAAGAGTTGTTTGCTCTATTTAAAGTTCTCTACGTAGAACTGGAGGAACAACTGCTACTGTTTTGTTGAATCTCGAGGTTTGAGTTTAATTCCTCGATATTCATATATTGTTGTTTTTTTTGTAACTGGATTTGAAGATAGTAAAGAGTTTACTCCCAATTTTTGCTGATTCTCATGTGATCCGAAGTTTACGGATCAAATGTGTTAGTTGTTTTGAGCTTGATTACTGATTGTTCGAAATATTAATCTGCTGACTGAAATCAACTCTGTCAATTTCTCAACTTTACATGAGAATGATTAAGTATTTCATGTCTCGTCCTTATTGAAGTGCGTCGCCTAAATTCAGATAACCAGTAATATACATTCCAATATGGTATCAAGAAGTATCTTTTGTTTGTATATGCAACATCACCTAAATAATATTTATCTACATTATAAAAATATATAAAAACCTTTTAATAAAAAGCATAAAATACTTACACATAATATAAAATTTAAAAATATTTTCTTACCCGATAGAGGAAATAAAAAGTTACTACTTGGGTCAGAAATAACTGCATGCAGAACCCAATAATCATGTGTTGTTCCCTCCCATCCAGGCCAAATATAAATAAATATCGTGTTGAAATCACATATTGCTAAAATACCTTGATATCAATCTCCACGGCCTTTACCCCTATAAGGAATTTATTTTTTCACCGATACAACTGCATAAATAAGTGTACTAACAATTGCCCCAACTGCCCCCTATATAAAGTTACAAAATTTATATTAACAAATAATAATACACAACTGTGATAAAATAAAATTTACAATCATAATTTAATAAGTTAGTTACCTTAAAAATCCCATATAATCGTTTATGCTATTTTTTTCTCAAGGGGTTCATTCTATGTGGTTGGTACTCTAGCGAATTCCATCATTGCTATCAACATCTCATAAAAGTATTTATAAACTGCATGAGTATTGAAATCTCCTTTTAACCACTACAAATCGCTCATTGTAAGCTAGAATGACACAAAAAATAGTCATCTTCTCTTCTAATAATACATATTTACTATCAACAAGTCATCTTTTTTTTTAAAAAAAATAAAAACAAAAAAACTTAAAACCCTTCCGGGGTATCCGCATCAAATCAAAACATTGCCCTAAGCTACCATTTAATAACTCATGCGTATACACTTCACCAATAAATAATAAAATATTATCTTATATGTGAGGTTTTTTTATGTAATTGAAGCCACTTCCAAACAAGGCCAATAAATATAATCTTCATTATCTTTCTATCTTGTTTGATATCTTATAAAAAAAATAACAAAAATTATGTAAAAAAAATATTTTTAATAAAAATATAATAAAAACTAATAAGGAAAAAAATAATAATTAAGGCACATATGTATGTATATGTAAAAAAGAAAGAGTACATCTTTTATGAGAGTTTACCATGTCAGCATTTTTCATATTAAATAAGACAACATTTACCAGCATAATCAAAATAACATTTCGTTATTATCATATCCAAACCCCTTGAGAAAGACAACATTCCGATCACAGTGACATGTTCAATACAAAAATTGATATTCATCATTCATCACTACAATTCCAGTTTTCCACAAACTATAAGAAATGCAATGATAAAAAGAATATTCACCAAAATTATATATTTCTTCGCAAAGCTAATTTCAATCATATTTCCACATAATCACCAAAGTATATGAGATTAATCATTATTTCTCAAATACACCAACCATAACAAGCACTTTCAACAAATACAAGTTCTAAAGAAAAAAATACATAAAAAGTGTTCAAAAGAGAAAAGTACATACAAAATGTTCTAAGTCAAATTTTCCCATATCAAACACATCTAGTCAATGCTTATCACTCGCTCCAATAACCATATTTAATTTTTCCACTCTAATTGCACCTCCATGTCCATGCCTTAAATAGATATCTATTGCTCTCTCACCATTTTCTTCTCGGTAAAAAAACATGTTGATGCCATAACATAGAGATCATTTTTTGAAAGTCTCATCTCCTTTAATGTTTCATTGCACGTTTTAGGAGATAGACAAGAATAACTACCATCTATCTTCAAAACTAAATCTCTGATGTAATCTTCAAAACTTCTCGAAGAGTCTCTTGCCCTTTTTCTACTAGAGTATAAAGTTCATGTATCTCTAAATTCTGAATTAGCTGAATTTATAACTCCTATATTAGAAAACTCACCTACACAATCTACTCGCCTTAGGTGGTCAGACATAGGAGCCCATGAAGCCTCTCTGGTGGCAAATATGTTGTCAAATAAAACCCTCAATAATTTTAAAGATTGGAGTCCACTTTTTTTGAATTTACCTGCATCAAGAACTTTTTATTTTCATTCAACATAAAATATATAAATAAATAAAATTAAAAATCAAATAAACTACTCTGTTATACCTTAATATAATCTTCTCATATGCTTTCCAGCCAGTCAAATGTGTTGGTCCTATGCTTATATCTATTACTAAATTTATTAACCATGTCACTCCATATCTTGTACTTATTATAACCTCATAAATTCTTCAAAATTTTTTGCCTTATTTCTATTTTAAACTCACTTTCTTTCAACTTTTGTATCACCCTATTCCATGAATCAAGCTTCAAATTACCGCCACATCTACCCGATAGATTAATTTCTTCCACACAAGCCTCCAAAAATACCTTAAAAGCTTTTGGATTTTTTTAGAGACATTTCTACATATTCACAAGGAGATTTTATGAGTTGACTTTTTAGAAATTCAATTGTTATAATTAAGTCACAATATAAAGTCATAATTTAGCATGAAAAAAAAATAAAAACATATCCCTTTCACACAAAAAAAAGGAAACATAATTTCATTCAAAATGTAAAGTAGATCAATAAAAAAGAAAGATGGAGAAAAAGCAAATGGATACATGAGAATAGATCACAAACACAATCACTTAATGTAAGTCACCATTAAGCATAATAATGTACAAGTAAAATTACTGTGATTTATAATTAATTCACAGTAATAAGCCATTAGGATAATATAAATTCCAAATTAGCAACACGTGGGATTTTGACTGATCAAATCTAAATAGGATGAGAGCTTTCAAAGTCCATCGTTGAAAACAATTGACTTCTAATAAATTACTTTGTTGACTGCCAATTCACCAAACATAATCACCAAAATGATCATAACCAACATAAGGATATTTGAAATTCTGGATATTTATATTTTATTTTGACTATCGTGACTAAAATATCACAAAGATTAGTAGCTGGAATTTTAACAGCTGATTTAAGCAGTAACACTCCACCAGCTGATTTGTTAGCAAAGATTTAGATCTGATTGAATAAACGAATAAATTTAAGAAAGTAAATCTTCCAACAATAGTCATGACAAAAAAAATTATATAAGCTATCTTCAAACATTATCAGTTGATCCACATATTGAATTTTAAAGCAGAGCAGAACCGGGCAAAAATAAGATAGCACAACAGGAAACTGCATAAACTAAGATAATCACATGGAGATGGCAAATAATAAGTTCCATGCTAAACAGACGCTGTCATTTTAGAGCAATTACAGTCAGCTACTTCAGCCATCCTAGATATTAGATACCTAAAAACTATTCAAAAACAAATCGCCAGTAGAATGACATCAAGCTACACTAGTAGACAAAACAATCTTATTATAAGTAGCACCTGGCCTTAAGTTCGTTCATTCGCATAACATATATGCATCACTGATTAAATGGAAATTGATATAAAACAAGTCACAAAAAATCTAATTCAAAGATAATTTTCACTGCAAACATAAAGGATGGCACTTTTTACAATAATCCCAATTGATAAATTATTTTAAATATAAGTAAAAAGAAAACCCATCATTCCAGGTTCCTGTCGCAATCTACCATTGAGAGAGACAAAGGCCAAAACTTCGCATTCACTCAAAACACCAGTGGGATCAAAATCGTCTAGTACGAAACATTTCTCCAAATTGATGACAATGTGTAATGAAAAGCATAATCGAATTTCCATAAGTGAACAATCACGAATAAATAGAAACAAAAATACCGACCACATATCTATATTCCACCCAACTGCATCAAATCAATCCTAACAAATCAATACAACTATTACTCGGAACAAAATGAGAATACCCAAATCCAGACACAAAAACCTGTCAAACCATCCACCAATTCACAAAGGAAGAACCAGCTGAAGAATCAAAAGCAAGAAAAGCTGTGAAGGAGGGGCAGCAGCAAAGGACCTAAAAAATGCATCTTCAATCATATCAAGATCTCTGCTAACAAATCTCTGTCATCGTCATCTATCAGAAGACAAACAAAATAAAATCGGGACCAAAGATTGAATATCTCACATTGGGAAAATCAAAGAATACGTGCATGACAGGTGAGATTTGGGAGACGAGAACGACCTCTTCCATGTCCAGTAATGGCACGACCACACTAGATGACCAACAACAAACGACCGAAAAGACAGCCCAAACTTTACCAATCTGCATACAAATTAAAAAAATAAAGACAAAAGGCAGCATTACATACAAGTCATCCAAGAAAAAAAACAGAGCCTCTTCCAAGAAAATTATACATGAGACAGCACATTGTGTCAAGTTATTCCACTCTATTTATCCACTCAGATAGCGATTTGGCTTAAAAAAATTAAAGATGACAGTATAGGATTTGTATTGGAGAAATCACAATGTATGAAACTTAAGAATCTGATAGTCCCATCTTAAATTGTAGCACTTAAAGGTCAGTGAACTGGAATGGTTGTAAGAAAGTGATCATATTCTAGGACCTCCTCAAAATCTTTGTCTCTTCATAGACAAGCGATGAATGACAATTATGCCCATAGATCTTGGTAAAATAACATTTGTATCTGAATTCATCCCATGAGACAAAGACACTCGCATTAGTAAAGAAGGAAAGAAAACCAGTTTATTTTCCATGCACAGAAACGGGTGAACTGGCTCTCAAACGAAAATCGGTGTTTTAATTTATTTAATGGTGAATCAGAGTAACATACTATGAACTGGACCCAAATCCCAGTTCACAGTTAATATCAATCAAACATGTTAATATAATCCAGTTAAATAAAGGAACTACACAGAACAGTTCTGTTAAGATTTTAATTAGTGCTTGAGTTCAGACATAGGAAATGCCCTAATCTTGACTGCAACCTGCTTTTCCTGTAAGTTTACTCATTCCTTCCTAACACAATTCAAAGACATCTATTGTCTAAAGACAGTTCAATCTTACCAGAAAACTATCGTCTTTAAAAAGGATTACATGATTCTGTACTAATTTTTCTTGGATTAAAATCAAGTAGAACAGAGACATTAGTAGAACAGAGACAATAATAAGAATGTGTTTAGTTGCAAATTGTTAGAAACAGGAATGAAAAACAAGTAGAGAAATCCAAACAGCCATGGGTTACCCGCTGTCCTTATTGAGGAGGTAGGGAAGACATAGGTATCAGCCTGATCTATCTAAAATCCAACACATTTGAGTCAGAAACAAACCTAGAATAACCTACACAACCATCAACACACGCCTAAAAACAACAACCAATATTCAACATCATCAACCTGTAAAAATTAAAACAAACAATATGCAACTTAAACAAAGACACCCACTTTGCACACTAAACATGTAACAAATAGCAAAAGAGAGTGCATACAGAGGAAGATACCAGGTAACTAATAAGAAAATAATGATTAACTAGATTGATTAAACGTCTATAATGTAAAACTGATAAGCACAGAAATCCGCAGCATCCACATCCCCAAACATAAATAGCACAAAAAAACAATAAATAACACAAAAAGCTTGCATCACAAAGAACTGAGCATAGAAAGCACGGATATGGATATGGATATGGATACATATACCGGGATATAATACAAAACGATATGGACACAGGGATACAGTTATTAAAAAATTAATATTATTATTATTACGTGTATTTTAAGAGTTCTAAGTGAAAATAAATAATAACTAAAAGAAAACAACTAAGAAGCTATATGAGTAGGCAAAAAAATTGAATGAAAAGCTAGCAGAAACTAGCAAAAGCTAGACTAAGGGCTTGATATACTAGAAATCAAATAAAAAATGTAAAAGCAATATGCAGTAGAAGCTAAGACAATTAAAGTAAAATTACCTAGATGCAACACTCAACTCAACAATGGGCACCTGAGATTAATGCAACACTAACTAAGAAATGCTGCTCAGAAACAAATAAATTGACCCAGATGTCAATAATTTGTATCAAATTATCAATCTACTGTGCTGCAAAGTCTATGCATCAACCAACAAAAAAAACACAGCCTACACAGTTCACAAGGAAGCAGACGGTATTTTTCACAGTTTTCAGATAAAAAATAAGAGCACCAGAGCAAGAAGGCCAAACATATGGACAACTGTGCACAAGAAAATACATAAAAATTCAAGACACAAAAAACACCCCAGACATATGATTCATGCAAAACATTGTAAGTACTAAAAAAAATCTTAAACAGGAGCACCCATTCACTGAGAATCGTCGATTACCAAATCTTTTCAAAGATATCAACCACAAAAAATAGTAATACCCATCATCTAAGTTCAAACATGGATCGAAACCATCACGAATATGAGTGTAGGTACGAAGTATGAATAGTTTCATCCAATTCAATATTAGAAAGAAAAAAAAATCAAATCAGTTAATTTCACAAATATATCAATCACACAAACCAGAGGCCAACCCATCACTGAAATCAAGACACAAACGCAATACGAACCCAATGATCATGCAACTTCCAATAAAATTCCAGACAAACCAACAAGGGAAAACAAATCTAGCAGGTAAAATCTAACTGGGTCTTACAGTGGAGGCAGATTGGAGAAGTTGGGCACCTTGTAAGAATCCAAATAGACGCAAACGAGGGCCAAAAAGGGAATTAAGAGAGAAAAGCTAGAATCAACTGCGTCTTCAGAACTGAAGGGGGTTAAAATGGTTTCATTTAACATGATAAACGAGAGAGCAAGGGACATTGAACACTATCTGGTTTCTGAGAAGACGTAGAGGAGCCCATCACACAAAATGCTCCGGAGAACCTCCTGGGCCTGTCAGAACCTCGACAAGGAAGCTGAATTGATAATCTGGGCTGCAGTGAATCGGCAGAGGAATAGAGACAATGCAGAAAAAGAAAAATCAAGTGAAAAAAAACAACGCATTTACTCAAGGTGAGGCCATGGATAGTGTCAAAACCGAGATCTGAAGCACACAGTGCAGGCAGGAATTCCTCCCACCCATCCAAAAGCATCAACCAAAACGCACCTAAAAAACAAAAAAAAAAGGGAAAAAAGAGACAAAGCAAGGAACAGGGTGAGAAGAGTAATGACAACAAATCGTTGATACTGACCGTGTCCTAAAATCCGAAGCTCGGCTGCCGGAATAAGAAGAGACGAGCGGAGTCAAGGCAGCTGGGTGACGGCCATGGGGAACGCGACTCGGGGAAAGCAGATGGAAGGAGTGGAGGCCGACGGGAAGCAGAGGCGAGGAGTGAAACTAGCTGCAGCTGCGATCGGGAGAGGAGAGACGAAGGTTGGGGTCGCAGTTTAGGTTTTCAAAGGCAGTAAGTGGATGAAATGCATCTAACCATTGATTCAATTTTTTTAACGTACATCTGATTTAAAGACTGATTCAGTAACTGAATTCAGTCCTAAACAAACACGCTGAAAAGCCATTTAAAAGTGGCTTTCGATAACTTATTTAGATTTAGGTCTGAATTAGACCAAACAAAGGATTCCATAGTCAAATTTGACTAAAAATATATGCTCTCGAAAGTTGAGCTACTTTTTTCTAAAAAACTATTTTTTAACAAATGTTATGTGTCTCAACCTAATGGGTGATATCTACTTTTTTTTTATAAAAAAACTTTAAAAATAAATATTATGTATTCGTAGATAAGGTGAGACATTTAGGAATTTCAAAAAGAACCCTTCAACCATTTTTAGGTTTTTTGGAAATTTTGAGAACTGTTTACATACATTTCGACCAGCCAAGAGTAACATTCGACAAATACTTCAACATGTCAAAGGTCAAGAAGTAGGAAGTCAATATATGCCAGACTTAAAAAATACCTTACTTCACATGAGGCTTTAATATATAAACTTCTCCATGGCCTAAACTAGAACATCATCCATTTGGGTGGTGTCTAGAGCTTCTGGAGGTTGTTTTTGGTAGATTTGAGCTATACTCCAAGTGGAGAAAACACAAATTGGTGAAGGAAACTTCTGAGGAGGATTGCGAGCTCGAAATGAGTCGAATTCGAGGCAGCATCACCGTTTATCAATAATTCTTTGGTCTTTGTGGTGTTATAATCATGTTAAGATAATAAAAATAGAGATTTGGTAAGACTTTTTGCATGATTTAAAGATAAAAAGTGAAGCTTTCATATTTTACATAGATTAATGAATCATGTTATGTTAATAAGTCAGGAAGCTACTTGAGGAGTTTAAAGAAGAAAGGGAAGTGACTGGAAAGATAAAGGAGTTTATTGTAGCTAGAAGTCCTTCCTCAAATGGAATTGTGCGCAACTTCCACATGCACTTCGACAAGTCAAGAGCCTGTCAAGATTGAAGATTGACAAGCTATGTATAAGCCTATTGAGAGACTTGTTATCGAAATAGAAAATTAAAGGAAAAAAAAGGATGAAAGATGGTGAAATCATAGAGGTTAGACAAAGGAAAAAAGGTTATTTGGGGCAAAAATGCATTGTCACATACAAAAATCATATAAAAGAAGATATCTTATTCAGTCGGCTTGAATGGTGCATACTATGGCATAACATGTCCTATTTTTATCTCAATTCAAGCAAGATATCCTGAAATGGGTCAAGCAATGAGTATTGAACTTTAGTATAATAAAGAACTCAATTAGATGAATCAACTTTAAGATATGGCACACACACTATAACTCTTCTCTACTTTCACTAGAGTCATCTACCCAATACAGAGACCCTAGCTTCTCTTTAAGTCTTTTGTATCACCAAAATAGAGGCAAGGTGGTAAGGATCTTTCTGGCCCGACATGAAAAGTCCAAACTTTCACATAACTGCTTAGAAGATGCCACTGAGCATTGTATTTTATAACTCATCTAATGCAAGCATCTACAAATATTGCATAGACAAGGTGTTAATTGTTACCTTAAACCTACATCATTGAGAAAATCAATAGAAGGCTATACTATCTAAACACACTTATTGGCATCATTATCTCCAACTTTAACTTTTGACCAATTTCTTCAACATTAATATGCTTGGAATAAAAATACTATAAGAATCAAGCAACCAATTTTTTTACTTTTTACTTCGTCCTCAGGCCGCACCTAGCAAGCAAGTAGGAAAAAACGACTTTATAGAGAGGTAAAACCTATCAAAATAAACACTAGAATGTACCATCACTCAAATATAGCCTGAAACAAAAATTTCTTATTTTCAACCAAATAGTCATCTTGAATTTTATGTTGTATCTTAGTTTACCTCAATAATATTTTTATCATAAATACATACTATTGAAGGTTCTTACCATCACCTAAAGGTTCATACTTCATCAACAGAGCTTCTCAAGATCTCTGCAGTTATTCCAAGTCTCAAATGCTAATAAATATCTTCCTAAAATAGTAAAAATAAATAAATTTTTTAAGTAGCACATTTTGAATGAAAGAACAAAGAAGACACTCAGAAAAGATCTAGAATTAGCTCGTACCAGAGTAAAATTGTAAGCCCATGTACCAAAGTAAAATCATCTAGTCCACTAAAACTCCTTTAATAGATGATACATATGAAGAAGAACCCACAATCAACCCCATTGCTTTGGTATGACTTCTTCTGACTAATGATCTTCCACTTTTTAGCATTAGGAACCCCAAGGTGCTCCTTAAGTAATATTCCAATGTTTGCCATCTAGTATTCATATATTTGCAAAATTAGTTTCATAGCAATTATAAAAGATAATTTTCACAAGGCCATACAATTACATACCAATCTCCTCACATTAGGCTGCATTTTCTTATGGCCGTACCTAGGCATTGAGTCAAACCATTTTCCTTGAGCCTTGGTCACATCTACAACCAAAAAGTGGAAATGTACAATGATAAGAAGATGTCAGGGCAATCTTTATTCTGCTCCAAACTAAGTGGTTGCGGGGTCCTCTATTATGTCTTTTGCCACGGCCTTCTATTGCAATTGGTATGAAATTAACCGTCTATAACCTAGCTGAATTTAATACATAGGCATTAGACTATTGGCCATAATTGGGCAAAATAATATTGTAAGGCAAAGCTCCTAAAGTGGCATTTAAGAATGACATTTCTAATTAATCTAGAGGCCCTATGCTCTAGCATGTAAATGTATATGCCTATTACCTAAACATCAAAGCATACATTTAATATGTAAGCAAAATTAACTACTAAAGATTTAAATGATTAGATATTGTAATCTTACATTAGAGAGGATATGTAAGAGGATTGAGTTTATTTTAAACCTAAAGGCAATTTCGTCCTAAAATAAGTAATATGGCATTTTTGTTTAAAACACAAGGAATATAGAATATTGGCTTCTTCAGCTAAGTAATATAAAAAAAAACTCAATGAAAATAACCATACCTTTAATATTTCCAAAGCCACCCATTCTCAGTATATAGTATAACTGTAGTGATATACAACACCAAAAAGGAAAAAGCATTAGCATTTATCTCAAGAAGAGGCGTGAAATTCTTTATCAAACAAACAAATATTAAAAAAACAATGTACTAACAATTTTTCATAACAGTCACCACAAACCAACTTCATGAATGTCAATGCAGAACATTCGACAAAAACAGGTCCCAACATGAACAAAATTTAGAGACCTTTCAACTATAGCTGAATCAAAGTAAATTCAAATTCTCAAAACTTCCAAACAATGACCATGACAAGTCATATTATCTTAATAATAACCAAAGGATAGGATAAAGATCCATCCCGGTAGGACATAGTGACCAAGAGAAAATTTAAAAAATACATGTATTTAAAGAAAATTACAAGAACTGAACGAAACCAACACTCTGAAGGGATTCATTAAAGCATTTTTGGGGTAAGGTTTTGTACTCCTACCAAAAACAAACAATATTTTAAGCCCAGGGGACATAGGTAGGGTGAAGAAGAAATTAAGAATATCTAAAGAAAAAATACTTTTGAAACCTCTATTTCCATTATACCCAGGTTACTTTCTATTTCCATTATACCTAGGCCACTTTTCATATTCACAGCCGCCTGCCTATATTTGAAAATTTTACATCTGTTTTACCCTTTATTTGACCGCTAGTGATATTCACCTCACGTATCTTAAATTCTTAACTAAGTTTTGGTTGGACAAAACATGTAAGCCTCACACAAAGTTTACTCAGGCTTTCATGTTAGTTTCAACCAAAACTGAGGTGAGAGTTTTTGTTGGGTGGACTTGCTAGGTAAATACTATTTTTCTTTTCCTTATGTGAAAGGTTCAGAGTGACCCTTCAACTTCTAATACAGAGAGGAAAAACCTTTTTATGATGCAGTGGCCTCACAGCTGCGGAAACACACAACACACTGCTTAAACCACCACAAGCCACAGGTAGTGCCCACAAGTCACCATCTCTCCGGCACCATGAAGGAGAAGCCACCCACTAAGTACTGTAAGTAGGGTCGCCCTCTCTCCCTCCAATTCTCACAAGGGTGCAGTAGAGGAAGACGCTTTTAAACTCGCGGATGCCTTCAACAAATATTTCCGATTGAGGGAAATGAACAAACATGTCGGGAGCAATGGCTGCCACAGTTCAGAAAGTCTACTCGAGCTGAGGAAGGCTACATTAAAAGATTAAAGGATACCCCACATTGTGTTTTCGCCTTCTCATGAAAGTCCTCATAGATTTCAGGGGAAGTGAAGGAGGGCAAGCGGATCCACAATGAGCAGGGCCCAGTTGGGGGTGACGGAGAACCTAGATGCAAGGGAAGGGGGAGCAAGCCCTGCTTCTAGGTACGGTTCCTAGTAGGATATAGAGAGAGAAAAAGAGAGCACAGTACAGCGGGGAAGGACTAAATCTCGAATCATGCAGAACTTTGATCGATCCTGAAGCAGGATTTTTTCATTTTTTGACTATCCACTAGAAGGAGCTAACACGCGCCATGTCGCCGTTGCCGGAGGCGACAGAGGAGACTTCCGACGTCCATGGCGGAATAGGAGAAATTTTATCTTTAAAAGATTGTTCAGGAGAACAATAATGAAAAAGTGAATCTTAGGACACATTTCAAAGGAAACTATTGAGAAACAAGCAAAGCGAAAAGTTTACCGAGTTGGCTGTAACATCTTTCCAGCGGGATCGATCGCTGCTCACGGCTATCCGAGGCGCAAGGTGGAAGTTCCGTCGGCTGTCCGCCGGTGAACTCATGGGGTTTACTGGCTAGTAGCTCACATACAGCTGCAAAGCTGGTTTGAGTTATCGCCGGTTGCGAGATATTTACAGGGGGTTCGTGTGTTGAAGCGGTTTTGGGTATCAAAACCGGCCAACTAGCGCTTTACAGCTTGAACAAAGAACCGAGAACTTGTCGCGGCTTCCCCATGCGGCCTTGGGAGTTGGGACCAGCTTCATCCGACACACATCGGGAACCTTCTGTTTTTAATTGCAGTAGCAGGGCTAATGGGAGAAGGAGATAAATTTAGGCAGGGGCTCGGCACCATTCTTTGATGGACTCCACACTAACACTGACACATCACCATTTTGATGAACTAAAAGATTTGGGGATATTTAGATGATTTTTGAATGAGAAATAAAATAGATTTTTAATTATTTTTATTACTCTATAAAAATTAAAATAAGTTGGTGTTTGAGCTTGTTTTGTTTTGACTTTGAATTTGATGGACTGACCATTCATCATCATTTTGATGAACTAAAAGATTTGGGGATATTTAGATGATTTTTGGATGAGAAATAAAATAGACTTTTAATTATTTTTATTATTCTTAGAAAATTAAATAAGTTCATGTTTGAGCTTGTTTTGTTATGACTTTGAAAGAAAGTACACTTTTAAATGGCTTGTATTTTTTTAACATGATAAAAATAATAAAGGTCATTTCTCAAAGAACCTAAGTTGCCTCAAAAGTATAAAGTTATTAAAGAAGGACTCAACAATATATATAAAGTTTAAATTAGCCTAAATAAATAAATGCAAACATGCAAATAGATAGATTATCCAATAGGCAAGAGTAATTTAATAAATACAAATATTTGCATATTTTTATATATAGAGGTTAGGGGCAAGGATCGTAACTAAGACCTTTTATCTCTATACCACGTTAGAAATTAAATTGTCTCAAAAGCTCAAGATCTTAAGGAATAACCCAACAATATATATGAAGACCAAATTAGCCCAAATAGATAAATGCAATTTATCTAACACCTCCTACATTAGCAAGCATAATTTGATAGATGCATATGTATGCACATGGATATAATACATAGGCAAAGACAATGATCAAAATTGGGACCTCCTACCTTTGATACCATGTTAGAAACTAAGTTGTTTCAAATGTTCAAGCTGTCAACAAACAACCTAGTAATGTATATGAAGCACAAATTGGTCCAAGAATACAAATGTAGACATGCAAATATACAAATCCTTGCATTTTTTCCTTTTACAATGGCCTTGATTATTCATGTTTGAAAATAAAAGGGAAAATTCACATAAAGATGATGGGTAAGTCTACCTATTTAGGAAATTTTATTTAAAGTGAAAGCTATCATCCACTTGACATCTAAAAGAAAATTGGCACAAAAGAAAAAGATTGATGCAAGTTGAGATGATTTAGAAAAATTGAAGCCCAAGACAAAATTCAAGGAAAAAACCAAACTTTTAAAAACCATGGGCATAGAAGTTGAAAAAATGTTGCTCATTCAATTGTAAAAATGCTCATGAATTGACAATTTGATGTATTTTTCATATTAAAAATGTTGGGTTTAGCATAAATTTTTTATTCTTGTTGGGTAGATCAGCTACACCATCATTGATGTGTCAATAAACACGTAAGCAAAAACCTAAATGTATTGTCAGCAAACAATGACACATATGTAAAAATGTATGTGAATTTCTAATTTTGTTGGCAAATCCATCGATATGTCAGTGTACAACGTGCTTATGCTGACAAAAGCAATAATCATCCAAATTTGACAATTGCGTAGTTGATTCAAATTTTCATTTATCATATAAATACCTTTGATGCTCAAAGACTCTCATCCCATTAGATATTGGATATAGTCAAGGAGAGGGAGATCAAGGGTACGCCATAATTAGAAGAGAAAGAAAAGAATGAAACAAATGTTGCGAGATTGGCGAGAAACTCATAGAGGAAAAGACATGATTGCTAAACCTTAAACTGATTACGAATTAAACCCTGAAGAAGCATGAAAGTAGGGTTTGTAGTATGATTGAATCTCTATTAATTAAAGTTCTAATTCAAGTATTTCGTGTAGAATGGTTATGAGATCTTGGTTATGAAAATTACCCATAGATTTGATATGAATTTACTACAAAAGTGAGTACTTTCTTTTGAAGATGAGAATAGAGGGTTTAATTTATGAAATTTATGCTTTGTGATAAGAATGATGACTTTATTGCATGGGATAAGAATTCTAGTGATGATTAATGAGAATATTTGACATAGAGCTTGTACGGGAATTGTTCACTCCTTTGCTCTAATTGCCAACGTGTTGATGAGGTGTCATTGGTTAGGAAATGGTGAACAACCATCGGCATTGACACATAGGGATGCATTAATGTTATGATGGACATTGGAAAGAGTTTGATGTATCGATGATGACATCGGTGTCTTAGGCTTGGAACTAGCCTTTTACTGTCAACAAAGAATGATGTGTTGATGGTGGTACTAATGGCCATTGGCAATCACACTGACGCTTTGGTGGGATGACCAATGATGGTTCAGTCATGTTTTGAAATAATCTTTTTTGCGGCCATTTGTGTGTCAATGAGGGGTACTCTGATAATTTTACTTTTATAACTAACGTAAGTAAATATAGGAACACATGATAAAATACATGCGGAAAGAGGGCAAAGTAAACCCTAGGTTTGGGCATACTAAGAGGGTACTAACATTGACTGGATGTTGTATGATGTTTAAGGTCATTAGTACCAAGTGTTTATTTGGACTCATAAGAGGGCCTATTTATCCATGTAGAGGAGGTTCATTGTATAAAAAAAAACCATAGGTTTTCGGCTCCTCAAGGCTTGAGAGTTGTTGTTTATAGGGAATCTCCCCTTGGATTGGGAGTTAGTTTGAATGGGTTATAGTCTTAATGGACACATGACTCCAATGGAGCACAACATAGGAGTTCTTGCTAATCATGGTAGGGTGAGAATATCCACCACTTGGGTCCATGACCCTTATGGACTTAGTTTCTGCCATGCCCTTGCCTTTTCAAACCATTTTCCATAAATTTTATGAAAAAAATTTGCAATATAACTGCCGTAATTTGTGAAAATTGACGAAAATTGACACATGTGAAAACATTTTATCTTTCTCACATAATCAATTTAAATCTACACAACATAAATTTTTCTTTCAAATCTTCAAAATACATTGACTAATCACCCCTGGGCGTGAGATCAAACAAATACATGTAAAATCATGAATGCCATTACCATGGGCTTAAAATACACATCTCCCAGATATAGCCGAGTACAAGTCCGATGATAGTCCATATGTAAACAGTTCATTTACAAGTCCAAAATAATATATGCATAAGCTCTCAACTCGCCAAATACATGTATACTCAAAAATTACATCAGATCGTGGCATAACTAAACAAAAGAAACTGAATAGTCAAAAATTAACCTGAAGTCTGTAAGTCTATCCTCTCCTCACATTGCTAAGTCCCGCCTACAAAGCTCTTGTGTTGGGACCCGCTGAAGTCATTGGAGTATCTAAAATTCAGGAGAGGGAAAATGAGTATTTTCATACTCAGTAGAAATACCTAGTAGGGGAGTTTTAAACAGTGAACTTGTAAGTCCATACGTAGTTGCATTTGTAAATATAACATGAAGCAGTAAAACATGAACAAATCAAAGTCCCTCAAAATATGATGCTCATAATCATACGCATATCAGGAACTTGTGTTCATCCCATCTTACCTCACAATCCTACACATTTACATACACTTACTGTCTTACTCATACTATCATACTAAAACTCTTACACTTACAATCATGCTCTTACAGTCTTACTCAACACATACACTTACAATCTTGATCTTATAGTCTTACTCAACACATACACTTACTAATCAGCTCCAACGTCGATGAAAAGGAATGTCATTGGAGTGTCACCTTAACCTCCGGGGAGTACTAAACACCATGGACTTTTTCGAATGCAAGGCACACCTATGCTCATGGGGCACATGATCAAATAGGTAAGAGCAGTTTCATGATACTACTTACTTGAGCACGCAAATATAATCGCCCACACTTTAGGGGTCTTATAGCGTCAGTGCCACTCTTGGGCAAAAAACATACAGTGTCACTTTTGGGTAGAATTCATTCAATGCTCTTAATAGAACATCAAACATCTGGGCTTAAGACAACATGCAAACAAAAATGAAACATATATCACTCTGAATAGAGCACCAGAAGTCTGGGCTTAAATACAACACATAGACAAACTCCCGTGGGATACACACCATGGCTAGACATGAGAAATGCTCAACCGATTAATCATCGGCTAGCTCAACCATGAAACTTAATCCGTCAAATTTATAAAGTCTCAAACTCACATGGTTAACATTTTAGTTTTACTTAACATTCCATTGTGAATTAAATACTTTATGCTAGTGTAAATTTCCTCTAAAATCATACTATTATACAGTCTCCCAACAAGCTCAAAACTAAGTTTGTATACCCACTAAACCTTGAAGCTTTCTGCTCATTGCATCAATGCTTGATCTGATCCAAACTAACTCAAGCCCATCAAGCATACACAAATCGATGCTATCGATATAAACATCCACCATTTCACATGTCAATCCACACACATCCAACCAAACACTACTTACCTTCACCATTCCACATGTTAATTCACACACATCCAATATATGCATAAAACATTGCATAGGCATACAGATAAATTATCTTAGTAGCATGCAAATAATTGCACTACAAACATGTACAATCCATCATTCGTCGAGCCGATAACATGCCATTTAATTAGCATTTGCATAAGCTAATATCATACCATTATACGCGATATCCATATCATTACGTGTTACGAAGCATGTAATTACCTTGGCCCTAGCATGCATTCTAACATACAAAGCATGCTATGATAGAATTACAAGTCCCCCTACCTCACTTTCTGAGCATACGAATGATGTCGGGGCGCATAACTATGGCGGAGTCAGTGGCAAATTCGGCAAACCCAAGAGTCGCTTTCTACAAAATGCGCTGCCCTTGGGTGCGAAAGTGTCGTAAGCTTGCCAGGGGTTTACGCGATGAATGGTCTGGGCCCGATTCAACACCTGTCGATCTCCATGCCTCTCGTCGACGCGTACAAGAGGTGGTTGGGGTGGACACTAGGCCCAAAATGGCTCACATGAAAACCCAAATTCCATGTGTTGTCTAGCTCCACCGTTAGTCATCAAGCGTCGTGGCAAATTGTTGGAAGCCGAAACCATCCCGAATAGAGGTCGATGGTCGTAGTTTTAGAGGCAAAAACCCATGTATGATAGCTGGAGGGGCGTGGGTTAAGGTAGAAAGGTGAGGAGGAGGAGAAACAAGGCAACGTTGGCCGGCCACGGCCGTCGGCAAGGCCACACGACTACCGGACAACAAGCTTTTTGCGTCTCAGTTGTTACTTTCGGGCACAAAAATGAGAGCCGATGGATGAAAGGAAGGTCAGAGAGGAGAAAGGAGGGTGTGGGGAGGAAGTCTCTGACCGGAGGAGGGGTGGAGAGGTGATGGCTAGCCGAAAATGATGCATGGTGGTCTCCAAACGGTGCTCTGACGCTCCAAATGGCCAAAATGGTAGAAAATGAGACAAATTTTGATAGCATGAGGAGGAGCAAGGAGGCGACGGCTGCAGCTATAGTCGGTACTACCGAACGCGTGACTATTGGGTGAAGTTAGATCTGGCAAGAAATAGCAGATTCCGACAACGGAGGAGGTGAGACGAGCTGTCCAAAAAAAGCCTTAGTTTCTTCCTGTGCGTTAGGAGCTTCTGGACTTCACTTGAATCCACTAGAACAATCATGGATTTCAGCCCCAATTCCTTTACTTATATAGTTTTTAATTCTATCACATGTTAAGCCTTCTTTTTCAAGTGTCATAACTCCCAGGCACGCGCTAAGCCTCCTGTTAGACCCCAACTTGTCGAATGGGAAAAGGGGTGGCTACCCCTTGGCAACGGACAACTAAGTTTTCTTGGGTGATGGACAGCCTAGGCAGCCCCTTGGGCATAGACAGATGCTAGAGCAGCATTAGAGCGGTTCCGGTTGGACTACTCGCCTTGTGGAGTAGGCTGAGGAGGAGTCCTTACGTGGGCGGGACTCTAGCAGCGAAGTTGAGTGCTACTTGGACTTAGGGAAGGACTCATGAGGCAGACAGGATTCACTTATGCAAGATTGTTGTGCTTCTAGCTTCAGTAGGAGTCAAGGCAGCGGGTTCCCTGGACAGATAGGTCTCTTGGAGGCAGCATGGCGCTGGACTTTTAGCTAAACATGGACTCCCTTGTAGGTTTCTTGATTTGGGCTAGGGGCGGACTACTTGTCGGGCTGAGAGTTGGTCAGGGTGAGAACTCTTGTATGGGTGGGTTATGTACTCCTAGTAGCATAAGGACTGCTAGTTTCAGGCTGAATCTATTTAAGGGGGAGAGCAGGGTAGCCATGGCTGGTTGGTGACTGATTTGTCCATGCATAGAGTTGAGAGGGAGCTTTCAGCCCGGTCAATCAACCTTTTCCCTCTCCTTGCCATTGTATTTCAACGGATAGAAATATAGCTTGGGCGGAGACCCTTGCACCACGACGTACTTGTGCTGTGTTTGTGATGTTTGCTTGTGTTTCCCTTGTGCATACGAGTGCGAAGGGATGAGATAGGTTGTTGGTTGCGCGGTGTAGTCAAGCCATCATGTGTGCAAATGCTAGGCCAAGCTTCATGCCCGTGACAGTTGGTTCCATTGTCAGGATAAATGAAGGAGGTAAATGCTTTGTACGGTCTCTGTGAAAGAGTTGGCTAAAGGTTGCTAAGTCGTTGGGATACTAGGAAGAGGAGAAATCCTTGATGGTTGTTGCTGAACAGGTTGGAGATCCATGTTGTGTGCTTACCTTACCTTGATGAGTTTCTGAAAAATAGGGAGCTTTGATGGTAGGCTCTATGTTGACTCGCATTACTAAGCTCAAGGCAAAGGTGGATGCGATGGCTATAGCAAATGGGACGTAGGTTGAAGTCCAAACCTCTTTGCACAACATCAATGAGCGTTTGTGTAACGCCTCGATCCGAAAAACCCGATCTGGACCTGGGGTTAGATTGGAAGACATAATCAGAGTGTATAAAATAAGCGAAAAAAAATTAAAACTGTCTAACCAGGAGCTGCAGACTGAGTGCGAGAGTCATAACATACTTCTATGCGCTACAAAGCTATAATGTTATGTTGAGCATAGATCAGAACAAACCTAATTTTATAACTAATTTGGATTGGGCCAACATTATTTAATCGTTGGTTGTCTACATACGTATTGGATACCATCTCTGACGTTATTCCAATACAATCGGATCCAAACGTAGTTCTGCCTAATGGCTACTACATTCATCAGACATCAGAAAATCTTATATGATAAAATACGTATACTTTATATGTAAGGTCCTTGATTTTTCTACGATTTTCTGTGATTTTCCTGCTATTTTTTTGGTCATTTTCGGCTGGAAAATATGACGCTTCGGCGTATTTGTATTTATGTATTCATACCCCATATTTATACCCGTAGAGTTGGGTGTGGGGCTTAGTCGCTGCGCACTTACAGCGCGAAGTTTGGAGCTATAGCGCGTAACTAGTGAGTTAACACACATTGGGGACATGGATGTAAAAATAAAAAAGGTGAATAGTGAAATCATGGCTTTTAAGCCGACCACAGTAAGTTTCGTTCCAGAAACTTACAGAAGGAAAAAAATGACGTTATGTGAGGAGAAGAGAAAACCCAAGGGCATATCCGGTCGCTCCGTTCTCCCTCCTTCGTCGTCGGATTCCGGCAGTTCTTGTCAGGATTCGCTTTGCCTCACCGCCACGAGTCTGTAGGTACCGGCTATGACCACTGCCACGGCCTCTTCGCTCCTCCACGAGGTACCGAACTTTTTTTCGGGTTTTCTCTCCTTCAATCTCGTTTTTGCACTGTGGGTGTACGATTTTGACATCGTTTGCGGCCGCTCTCAACTAGACTTATGTTTAGTTGGCCGCTAGGAACCCATAGACACTAGCTGGAGCCACCACCATGCTTTCTTCGCTCCGTGGTGAGCTACCGATCTTGTGGTCGGGTTTTTGTTACTATTTGCATCTCACTGTCTGTGGGATGTTTTGGACGCCGGTGTGTTTTTGGTCGTCGTCCGGCCACCGGATGGGCTCCGTCCAGCCTACCTCGACCCAGTGTCGGTAGGGGGTTGCCGTTTCCGACCCCGCCTCACCCCTATTGCCTTGCTCCGCCCGATTAGATGCTTTGGGTGCGTCTTGGGCTGTGGTCATCGGCGAGCCGTATGCTATTTGGCCATTATGGGCTCTGCCCCGGCTCGGCGACAGTGAGGGTCAGCCCCACTTGGCCTAATTATATTACCGCTCGGAATGGGCCGCTTGTCATTTGCCCTATACCGTGCAAGATGTACAGCTGCCCGCACCATGGGTTTTGGTTGTGGGTGGCGATCGGCGATGTCGCCGCTTAGATTGGCCACAACTAGGGCCTTAGCCCTGTTGGCTTTTGTGGGCCTTGGGTCGTCTCATTTCAGCCCTCTCCCCCGCCCTTTTGGGTCGCGTGTGCATGTGGTCATGCGTGTACTTCTCGGTTTAGGCGCCGCATTCGTGCCGCCTAACCATCGGTTGGCTTTGCCACCGAGTGGAGTTGACCACTAGAGCCGTCCTCCACCTCTCCTTTGTTCTCGAGCGTTGCCCCACGCTCTCCGCCCGTATGTGGGCCTTTGTTGACCGAAATCGTCGCCGTTGGGTGCTGTCCATGACTGATTTCGACGTCTTTGTGGCCGGCTGAGCACGTTTTAGCAACCGGCCGATCTTCAGTGTGTACACCATTGACCTATGGTCGCACCGCCACTTATGTTGGCACGATATTTCTCCCGGCCGCCCTAGTGTGCCACCGTGGATCGTGGGTTTTACCGCATTGAGTTCTGACACTCTATTTGGCCGTGATAGTTCCGGCGCTTCCTAAAATCCACAGGACAACAGCTCTCTCAGCCAGGCAACGGTTTTGACTGCCAACTCCGCCGTTGACGCTGCCACCATTGTGTGCTTGCCATCGAATGTCATGATTACGAGGTAGGGGAGCCTTGAACTCGTAAATTTATGAAGCATGCTTTGAATGAGTAGCAACATGCTAGGATTGTATGATTCCATGCTTGGATGTTAAGTAACGATCCGATTGCATGATGTGCGTGTAAGCATGATTGTATGGTATGATTGATATGCATGAGATGTATGCACGTTTTATGGATGTGGATTAGGTATGCGCTAGCGATGGCTAGCAAATATGTCAGTATGCTATGTATGGATTATGCATGTGCTAGTGATGGCTAGCGTGCATGTTCGGAGTATGTATGAATTATGCATGTGCTAGTGATAGCTAGCGTGCATGTTTGGAGTATGTATGAATGTCTATGCATGTGCTAGTGATGGCTAGCGTGCATGTTTGACGTATGTATGAAAGTATGCATGTGCTAGTGATGGCTAGCATGCATGTTTGTAAGTTATGTATGTATGACCGTATGTGTATGTTATACGTATGTGTGAGACATACATGTGTATGATGGCATTTTGCCTATGCTTTGGATGTGCGTATGTGTTTGTGGGCAGAGGTATGGGCGATGGACAGTAAGAGGTGACAGAAGCTCTGTCTGAATTTGGATGCGGTTGTGTAAGCGTATGACAGAGGATAAGAGTATGATGGGCAAGGATTAGAATGGATCAGTTTGAATGGGATTGTATGTTGGGCGTTTGTCAGACAGTAAGAGTGTTCATAATTGTACAAGCATAACATACATATTATGAAGTGAAAAATAAGTATAATAAGTGAGATATAAGTAAGAGGGCTACAACTGGGTTGGCTCTGAGGAGCGTTATTTGAGGATGTCAGTGTAAGAGGTTTTGGCCATAAGATGGATGGCGAAGTGTAAGACTATAAGGGTTTGGTGTACGATGAGTTTTGTCCATGATGTGGACGGGTAAGTGAAGTCTGTTGCCCTGACGAACTTGGGTTTCGGATCGGGCTCAGCTTCAGTTTGACCAGTCGAGGACTGTGAGTTTGTGTGGCATAATTGTACCGCATAATATACTTAATTCAAACTTGAATTATAAGCACAACTTATGATAGCGTTGTGAGTTTGAGACCTGAGGGTTCGACGGATTAAGTTCCGTGTTTGAGCTGGCCACTATTGGGTCGGCCGAGCATTTCTCATGTCTTGCCATGGTGTTATCCTGCGGGATGTTGTCTGTGTGCTGTGTAGAGCACCGGACGTCTGATGCTCTGCTGAGAGCGACATCGTTTTGATTTGGTTTGCGTGCTGTATAAGCCCAGACGTTTGATGCTCTGTGGAGAGCGATGTACGTTTCTGACTTTGTCTGCGTGCTATATGAAGCCCAGACGTCTGATGCTCTGCTGAGAGCGACGTATGTTTCTGATTTGGTCTGTGTGCTGTGTAAGCCCAAACGTTTGATGCTCTATTGAGAGCGTTGTATGATTCTGCCCAAGAGTGGCACTGTATGTTTCTGCCCAAGTGGCATTGTATGTTTTCTGCCCAAGAGTGGCAATGGCACTATAAGACCCATTATGGTGGGCGATTCTCTGGCACTATAAGACCCATTATGGTGGGCAATTCTCTGGCACTATAAGACCCATTATGGTGGGCGATTCTATGGCACTATAAGACCCATTATGGTGGGCAACTGTATGACCCCTTATGTGTGGGTGTTTATGATTGCGCGCTTAGGTAAGTAGTATCATGGATCTACTCTTACCTGTTTGATCCAATGCCCCATGAGCATTGGTGTGCCTTACCTTCAGAAAAGTCCATGGCGTCTAGTCACTCCCCGAAGGTTAAGGTGTTGCCCCAGTGACATTCTTTTCCATTTCGACGCTGGAGTTTATTAGTTGTAATGAGCTTCAGTGGTCGTTGATATGTGTACGATTATGTGTACGAGTACGACTGTAAGAGTGTGTATGAGTAGGACTGTAAGTGTATGAGTAGGAGTAAGACTGTAAGAGTGTGAGTACGACTGTAAGAGTGTGTATGAGTACGATCGTAAGCGTATGAGTATGAGCAGGACTGTAAGAGTGTGTATGAGCAGGACTGTAAGAGTGTGTATGAGCAGGACTATAAGCGTATGTGTATGAGCACGACTGTAAGAGTTTGAGCACGATTGTGAGAATGTGTTTCTGAGTAAGACAGTAAGTATGATTTTGTGCAGACTGTACGAGTACGGTCGTACGAGTCTGATTGTATGAGTAAGGTCGTGCAAGTTTGTGTAAGCTGTATGAGTAAGCGTACGGTGGTACGAGTAAGTTTGTATGACCCTGGATAAGGGTATTTGTGTAAGTTGTATGACCCTGGATAAGGGTGCTTGTGTAAATTGATTGGATAGTATGATTTTGGCATGATGGTGCCTTGGTATGATTTTGGCATGATGGTGCCTTGGTATGATTTTGGCACGATGGTGCCTTGGTATGATTTTGGCACGATGGTGCCTTTGGTATGATCGTATGCGTATGTGCACGATATGATTATATTATGTTGACTGCTTCATGTTTGAGTTGCATGACGCATGTGATTATGAACTTGTGAGTTCACCGTTTGGGGTTTCCCCTACTGGCTATTTTCCTACTGAGTATGAAAATACTCACCCTACTACTTTTTAGCCCCGTTGTACGGGAGGTTTTGCAGGTTGTGCAGAGAGCTCCTAGTGATGGACGCTCATTTCAGCGGTGGATTGATTCCCGTTGACTCAGGTATCTACTTGACTCTCTGCGAGTTCATTTGTGCCACGGTCTCCTGTATTGGGTGAGACGAGACATTATGATGTTTATTCTGGACTTTCATTTGGATGAGTCTGTGGACTGTTATGGGACTTGTACTCAGGGATGCCTGGGAGAGTGATTTGTATTTAAAAGTCTATGATCATAGCAATTTATTTGTGCGTGTGTTTTCGAGTAGCACCTGATGATATTTGCTTTGGCCGTACGATGATTGACCGTATGTGGATGTTTACAGTTTTAAATTATAAACTGTTTTATCAGGTTTTGGTTTCGTCATTTTTCCTCCGATTTACAGACGTTATATTGCAAAAATTTCTATGAGTTTTAAGAAAAAAGGATAAAAAATCTCGAGCGTTACATTATATCCGAATAATTAATTCGGAATCAGACAAAAATCTTATAAATCATCAGAGTCCAACAGAAGTCAATAAAGTAGTGAAATACACATCTCACGTAGGTGAGCAAAACCATGCATTCCAATTTATAATAGAGCAGAGCAGAACACACAACAGAGCATGTTGGATCATATCAGATCCTATCAGATAATATCAAATTTCATTCGACCATACTAATCAGAGCAGATCAGAGTATATCAGATCACAATAGAGCATTTTAGTATAATTCAGATCACCACAGAATATATCAAAGTAGATCGAATAGAAACATATAAGCATATATCATACCATAACAAAGTATATATTTTAATTAGTATATTACTAATTACGATACGCATGCATATAACTTATGTTAAATTGGAAGATCAGAAAAGCATACTCCCCTGCAGTTTTGGAAGTGACGATGTTCGAAGTTGCTCGTTTCCTCAGAGCGTCTTTCCTTTTAGGTCTGAAGATTGTGGGCAGAACGTCCTCTAACTCCGGAATACTTTCTCTTTTCGTGCCCGTAAGCTACGGACAGAACCTCCCCTTAACCCAGGAGCATTCTTTGCTTCCCGTGCCCGTAGGTGGCGGGCATAACCTCCCCTTACCCGGAAACACTTTATCCTCACCATGCCCGTAGGCAATGGGCAAAACCTCCCCTTACCCGAAGACACTTTATCCTCACCGCGCTTGTAGGCGGCGGACAGAACCTCCCCTTACCTGGAGACACTTTATCCTCACCGCGCTCGTAGGCGGCGGATAGAACCTCCCCTTACCCGGAGACACTTTATCCTCACCACGCCCGTAGGCGGCAAAAAGAACCTCCCCTTACCCGGAGACACTTTTCTCTTCCTGCTCCCGTAGGCGACGGGCAGAACCTCCCCTTACCCCTGGGATGTTTCTCTTATATAACATTACAACTCGATGAATGGATGCTTCCATTGTGTTGATCACCCTCGAATTAGCTAGGAATGCTTCTTGAATGACTTGAATCGAACTTAAAATGAGTAAGAAATGAAGAACAGAAGATAAGAAAACGTGGGAGAATCTCCCCTTACCCGGAGATATTTTACCTTTTCCGTAGGTGATGGATAGGACCTCCCCTTGCGGCATTGCTAACTCAAAGAATGGACGCTTCCGTTGTGTAGAACACCATCGAATTAGTTAAGAACACTTTTTAAATGGAAGAAAATAGATGTAGAATGACCTAGAAACTCCTCCGGAAGAATGAACCGAAATGACTATTTATAATAGATGATCGTGCGAGCGAACGGCAAAAAGCGGAATATGCACACACATGCTCGTGCCATGTGGTGCATTTTAATTGGGCCAAAATCAAGGTCGGCGTGCGTGACACGCGCGTCCGCCGCACAATCGCACGGGACCCAAGTCGTGCGGATGGCCACGATTGCTCACCGTTTCTGCGGCGCGGCGGCTCTGCTCCATCTCTGGTTCGGCTTAGCTCAGCCTGCTGATGTCAGCTATTTCGTCTTTTCTTAAATATTTTATTATTATTTCATTCAAATACAATTTCAACTACAAAATACAATAACTTTTTATCCCGAAGTCGGAATTTCACGATCTTGGTACCGATGGACTCGTATCGACAAGACCTTCAAAACTAGACCCCACATGGGTAGGTTATCTTGTACTTTGAAAGTGGGTCCTGCCTATGTGGCACGCTTCCCGATGTTATAACTTTTGTTCCCAACCTCCGTTTTGCGTGTTTTTTGATTTGTTGTGCTCGTTACTTCGAGCTCAAACCAAATACAGGAATTTCATCTCCTAAAACCCTTAAAAAGTTAACTAAAATTATATAATTACCCGTAACCCTATGAGGTTAAGAGTAATCGGGACACGGGGTGTAATAGTTTGGCCCTCTTCGACCAGCGAGTGTCCTTGCTTGAAGTTGCACCGCACCTTGACGAGTTTTAGGAAGAAGGCAATACAGATGAAGGGGAAGCCCGTCTCACCACACTAGCGGCTTATGTGGCTGTGATGACGGACTATCTAAGGCAGCGAGTGCAAAAGGTAGAGGAGGCAGCGACAACGAAGGTAGTGGGCTAGCAGATGAAGTGTCGGTACTGAAGTGGGCAGTCCTCAACACTCCATCCCGAGATAGGGGCGAGTCTTCATCTCAGTAAGTTGCGAAGAAGGCAAAGTTGCCTAAATAGAAGGCATATGCGGGGATGTGAGGCGCCAAGGAGATCAGTAACTTCCTTTGGGATATGGAAAGCTACTTTACGCTGGTCCATACTCAAGACGGGGAGAATTGAAGGGGATGCAAAGCTGTTGTGGTGGATGTCGTTGGAGGATGATGCAGTTGATGGTCGGCCAAAGATAGGGACATGGGATACGTTTAGGAAAGAGTTGCAAGCACAGTTCATTCCCAAAAATGTGTCTTCGATGGCTCTAGAGGCGTTGAGGAACGTCAGGCATACAGGGGTAGTCTGGGACTACGTTAAGGAGTTCCAATCACTGATTTTGGGTGTGGCAAACATAACGGAAGATGACAAGCTATTCTACTTCATGGTGAGCTTGCAAACGTGGGCTCAAAATGAGCTGAGACGGAGGGAAGTGGAGGACCTTCCCGCAGCGATTGCAACGGCTGATAGCTTGGCAAATTTCAAATAAACTCCCACTAAGCCAACAAAGAAGAATAGAGAAGGGAAATCATCCAACAAGGAGGGCAGCGAGTAGTCTTGCTGGCCTAACAACAGTGGCGGCTGTTTCATATGCGATGAACTACTTGCCTTGCGGAGCAGGCTGAGGAGGAGTCCTTGTGTGGACATGACTCTAGCAGTGAAGATGGGTGCTACTTGGACTTAGGGAAGGACTCCTAAGGCAGATATGATTAACTTTTGCAGGATTACTGCACTCCTAGCTTCAGTAGGAGTCAAGGCAGTGGGTTCCCTGGACAGATAGGTCTCTTGGAGGCAGCATGGCGCTGGACTTTTATCTGAGCATGGACTCCTTTGTAGGTTTCTTGATTTGGGCTAGGGGCGGACTGCTTGTCGGGCTGAGAGTTGGTTAGGGTGAGAACTCTTGTATGGGTGGGTTATGTACTCCTAGTAGCATAAGGACGGCCAGTTTCAGGCTGAATCTATTTAAGGGGGAGAGTAGGGCGACCATGGCTGGTTGGTGACTGATTTGTCCATGCATAGCGAACTAGGGAGTTGAGAAGGAGCTTTCAGCCCGGTCGATCAACCTTTGCCCTCTCCTTGCCATTGTATTTCAACGGATAGAAATATAGCTTGGGTGGAGACCTGTGCACTAGGACGGACTTGTGTTGTGTTTGTGATGTTTGCTTGTGTTTCCCTTGTGCATATGAGTGCGAAGGGATGAGATAGGTTGTTGGTTGCACGGTGTAGTCAGGCCAACATGTGTGCGAATGCTAGGCCAAGCTTCATGTCCGTGACACCTCCCCTAGTGCGCCCAAATTCCATTAAACACTTCGAGACCACCTTTTCACGCCAAAGCCTCCCTTAGTGTGTTGGAACCTTATTTTACATACCGAAGCCTCAACTTACATGCCAAAGGTGTATTTTAGGTGCAAAACCCCTTTTTGTGCATCGAAGCCCTCTCTTCACGCCTAAGCTTTAATTTATGTGCAAAACCTCTCCACTTACTCTTAAGCTCCCAAATGTAACACCAAGTATACAAATATACAAAATAAAATACAAGCTAATTATGAGAAACAACTTGAATTTTCTCCGCAAAACAAAAATAGAAACCGCAGAAAAATCTGGGTCATATAGTTTCATGGTGTGGATGGAGTGAATGATAGTCATCAACAAGAGAGGAGTCAAAGAAACCTCCTTAATAATGTTATGCAGTGGTCTACATTGGAGGAGTCAAATGAACCTCCTTGATTTTTCCATGGTATTAATGAGACCTTTCACCTCAAAATAAGGGTTGAGAAATAGAGGATGAATTATGAACAAGTTTATTCTATAATGATTGTATATGGATTTTATTGTTTGGCTATCCTACTAGGTATATAATATACTCGACATCCTTGTGATGCATGAACTTTTAAGGAGTAAGCTATGGTGAGGATTGATGTATGGTAAGGATGTCAGATGTAGGCCACCTAGCATGTTGGATTTCCTTTTAGTATGACATTCTTTTTAGACTTATTTATGGATAATTATTCGCACAAAAGTGCCAATTTATTTGACACTAGTTTGTACTATGATTTGCAGACATGTACATGAGCAGAACCATGTTCAGTTTATGTAAGCACACATTGCGTCACATGTAGTGTCTTAGTATATGTGGATGATCAAATCAATGTCAAAAGATGCAAAATTTTGGTTCAAAGTACTACTAAAGATCAATGGTGAAGATAAAGTAGATCAAATGACTAAAGAGACATTTAGTAGGTTAAAACACACATACATGCACACTTGAGTGATGGGAATATCATATTATAGTGTGGGAGAGTGTAGGAGACAAATGGACAAAAATTCGTAAAAGATTGTTATTTTGTTCATTAACAATCAATCGCTCTTGATTATCTAATCGATTGGCCTTGAATATTTTTTATATGATTTATTTCCATATGGATAGGTTGATCAGAAGTTAATCTTATATGATTCCAAAACAATGAATGATTGATCACTATATGGAACGATTGATTAGTTGCAAGTCAGATTTCAAATAATACATTTAATGATGAATTGCCCAGTGGAATGATCATTCAATCTGATACACAATTTTCAAAAATAGGACATTCTATGTGAATTTTGTTTCCTAATGAAAGTCCAATACTTTAACTAACTTGGGGACTATAAAAGGGGGTTTGGACGTGGTAAAGGAAGAGAGGAAGCCTTGGAACTACAAGATGTCGTAAATTTGTTTCCTCAACTACCAATTAAGAGTTTAATACCCTTCCACTTTTGAGGGTCACCATAGTACCTCTAATTCAAATACCTAGCTAAGGCAATGAACTACAAGATGTGGCCCCAAAGCATAACAAATTAATCTAGAAAATTAGTGCAACTATCAAACAAGCAACCATACAATGTAACACAAACAATTATAACGTGAAAACCCAAACTAGGGGAAATATTATGCAGCCTATTCCTCGGCTAAACTCAATGCACTATGAAGCTTAAAATTTATAAGACTCAAGATTACCAACCTCTACCAAAATTAGAAGTCCTTTCTCTAAATGAATGTTGGTCACCAAGGTTCTTCTTAGTGATTCTCCCTTTGAGCTTGATCTTTGTCTTTTTCACTAGAATAACCTTCTTTGTATCATGAAAACTTTCAATCAAAGTCCTTTTTTATTGGCTCCAACTTCAAAAGATTTTGATATTCACAACAACTCCTTTAGCTTGAACAATCCTCAACCTTTTTAGTAACAATACAATGAAAATGAACTAAGGTTTCAATCTCAAGGCTCTATCTTCACCATGTTGTTCTTCAAGTGTAAATCTTCAACCTCCTTGTGTAAAGTATGAATGTGAATAAAATCTTCACCAACTATTCATGAACTAAACAATTGTAGGACTCCTTTGGCTAAGTAGTATTCTTCTTCAAAGCATATAGCCAATAGAAGCTCTAATCACTCAAAGCTTAATAGAGTAGACTCATCAATCTCTCTCTCCTTAACAATGACTTCCCTCCCCTTTTCCCATGTCTAAAACACCCTTTATACATACCACAATGTCAGTTTAGGTGTTAGATTTTGAATAGGAAACCAATTCCAAATGGAATAGCTTATGTTAGGAAACTGCATCATGAAGCGAATGATCATTCCACAGGATCGTCAATCGTATCCTATTTAAATGCAGAACTGCAATCTATCAATCCTTTCATCAAATAATCAATTATTCACTATTTCGAAGTCTGCTAAAACTAGATCCAATCGATCTCACCACTTGGCGATCAATTGTTCAATGTTTTGGAGCACCTTGTGAATTTCATTTAAGGCCGATCGATTCGGTGATTATTAGCAATCGATCACTGATGAACAAAATACAACTTTCATTCAATTGTCTCCTACATTCTTTTTCACACTCTAATATGATAATCTCATTATCCCAAGTGTGTAAAAGTGATGTATGTGGAACTTTTTACTCATTGAAATACTTTAGAGTCTTCTAATCTACTTCATCTTCACCGTGTGATCTTGAGTAGCAACCAATATATTCATATAATGCAAATTACTTATCAATTTGACATTGCTTTGATCACTCAAATACGTCAACATTATACAAATGACTCTGTATACAATAACAATCTCCCCTTATGGCTATTTTATGATAAAACATTATAAATTGTTCAACTATGTAGTGCATAATTAAGACTGACAATTATTTAACTTGGCATTGACTCTCCCATTTAATCTATAACATTCATATCTAATATGGTGTGGTCTTCATCATGTAATTAACTTGTACATCGCAAAACAAGAACATACTAGCATAATACTATTCTAAGGAATGAGTAAATACATAATTACAAAGTTCAAGCACTTGTGGCATATAGCATTCAAGTTCTATTGAGTTTTCTCTATACTTATCCATTATTTTCACATATCCTCCCTTTTTTTGTTAGAAACAAACAAAGGTGAAAACAAAAATATGTTAAAAAATTACAACTCAATCAAACACATTAGAAATTTAGATTAAAATGAATCATGTCAATATCATTAGTTCTAATATACATTGTAATGAGCATGAAATGTTCATATCTCAAACTGAAATCCAAAACATAATTAGAAACATAAAGTCAAACATCAAATGGAATAACAAAGTTATCTAATCATAAATATCATTCAAGACATTCCAATATTAATGAACAAACTAGAAATACATACAACCACATAAGCACATCCTATAATTTTACTAACAAATTTTACTGACCTTAAGAATGTCAATTACCACTTGAAAATTTACCTAAGTAACATTGGATAACAACAATCTTAGATTTGTCTCAAATTTTAAAATGTTGTTTGAAATCAAAATTTAAAAATAATATTTTTAGAATCAATTAAAATCTACATCACCCATTAAAATTCTTGTGGTTCATCAAGTTCCAAAACAAAATCAAAACTTAGAATGCTATATCTTAAATTTGAACAATTAGAAATTCATGAAATTAGAAGGTAATGTAAATCTAGACAAATCTAGCAACTTGCAACAAAAATCAAGAAAAACATCAAACTAGAATTCATTGAAATTCAACAATTTGAGTTTTAACATTTATTTGATCAATTTGGGAAAGGTAAAAGATCTCAAAAACTCTTGTTGAAAACAATCCAAGTAACTTTAAATACTTCACATACACTTTACTGAAAACAAAAATTGGAATGTTTGGATGTAAGTGTAATACAAATGAAGCATTTGATATGTTTTCCCGAGACAGCGATGACCGATCGCCAACAGACATTGATCTATCGACTTTGAGCCACTTTCAAATAATTATTCTGAGAAATTCAATAACAATATCAAAAAATTCCAAAAAAACTCATACTAAAAAATCTATCCCAAATAAAATAAATGACTCAAATGTTTACTCTAGAACTCAAGTAAATTAACAAATCAAATCAAATGTCGAGCTCATGTCTATACTTATCAAAATAACTTAAGCATCACACAACCAAAGATATGTATTTTGTTTCCTTACTTTGATTAGTTAGCTGTTTGGTTTATGAATTTCAACTTTTTCCTTTTCATATTGATATTCTAAGCTCTTTAAATGAATATTGAAATGCATCAGTTAACTTTTGTCTCTCTCAAATCAAAATTCTCATAATCAACCTAATTAAAATGGGACAAAGTTATCTAGACTTTAGCATAAACAAGGTTCTTTTTTTCAACTCACTTCCTAGACACCATTACTTATATGCATAATGAAAATTTTGCAACCAAAATTTCATTCAATTTTTATGACCTTATCTTTTTAAAATTTTGGTTTTTTCATTTTTTTATCTTTTGTCTAAGGCTTGACTTTTTATAAATCCTCTCTACTTTTTTTTTTTTTTTTGTACTAATTTTTCTTTTGGATGTCAAGTAGATGGAGGCTTTCACACTAGTTTAGGATATCCTAAGTTGGTAGCCCATTTTTATCATCTTTATGAGGACAACTTTTCTTTCTTTTTGGTAAAATAAAAATTCAATGTTCCTGAAAGAGTAAAAGAAGCAAAACAGATCAATTTCTTTGTAGCATTTTAGAAAGTTCCTCCAATTTAGATTTTCTAATCCATACTACTCTAAATTCCCAACTCTTCAAGTTTCTTAAATTTTACATTCAAGTTCTTTTTAAATTAACTTGATTTTCATGATGTGTACAATGTTCACATCATGATGAAGAAAATTAATATAATTTTCACTTATCTTTGTGCATTCTCCTCTTGGGGGTTGTTTGAGTTTTGAATCTAGGCCAAATTTTGCTGATTTTGTCTCAATTCTGCTAGGAATTAGTGAAATCATGGCTGGGTGTAGAAGTTTGGCAGAATTTTGCTAATTCTAACATGTTTCTATTGGAATCACCGAATCACCTCTCAAGGTGATTCTATCCATTCTAGCTCGTAGACCCCCATTTTGTAATTAAAGATTTTCTTATTTTTCTAATAGTCACCCTTCATATCAATTTGAGCCTCGAGAAGTGTAGCATAGAGGTGGGGCCCACTTTAAAAGTTTAAAATAACTACCCATGTGAGGTATTGTTTGATAGGGCTTGACAATATCAACATTACGAAGAACAAGCATATCCGACTTCAGGGGAGAGAGCTATGTTAGTTTAAATTTTTTGAAATGGGTTTGAAGCTCCATCTGAATTTATTCTTAAAGAACAAATCCATTCATCATAGTGTTTATAAGCCTTAATCATGGCTTTTCAAGTATTGAAAAAGATGAGCTAAACATCATTACAAAAAAAAACCAAATACTAATGCCACTACTTCAAAGTGCATAAAGAAATCCATTTTTTATATTTTGTATTTTTCCTTTTTTTTATTTCTCTATGAAAGTATCTATAAAAAATAAAAAACTTGAAATTTTGTCCTAGATGATTGAAAAATTAAATCAAGGACAATTTGGAAAATATCTTTATTTTAAAAAAAGAGACACCCTTTGATATGTTTACAAATTCAATTATCAAGCAATCTAAGGGTTTCAAGGATGATGAGTAATTATTTTTCCCAACTTGTATTTTAAGGGTCTCTAAGTCTTCCTTTTCATGTGAACCATCTTGGTTATCTTCTCCTGAACATGGTGGGAACTTCTTAGGTGTGCAAGTAGGTCTTGTGTGCTTCTTGACCCATCTTGTCTTGACTTTAGGTCCATTGTTTGAGGATTCATGAGGGTCTTGGCGACTTGATTGGCAAGCTCACTTTTCTAGTCTTAGAAAATTTATTCAAGTTAGAAGTCACAACACATTCCTTAGTTTCAGATTTGTTCATGACATGTTTACTAAGTTACTCTAGGTTGTACTTCATAGCTTGAATTTTTGTAATTAAAGAATTATAAGATTTCTATTTTATGAGCACTCTTCCTTTGATTAGACTTTGGATTAAGACTCCTAGGATGTTCTTTTGGTTTTGACATGTGATCCTAGAATCCTATGCAGACTTGAACCCATTCAGACATCGTGATTGGTCTCCTATTTCAGGTAGGAAATGGAGAGTTGAACTCCTAAGTGTAGATGGACAAGGTTGGGCAACTGCAAGTAGGCTTTTAGCGTGACTAGGAGTGTAGATGGTGCCTCTTGATAGGTATAGAGTTGAGCCTATGTGAGTTTGAGAGGGAGTGATTCTCCTTGTATAGGTGGGATTGATGTATATGAATGGTCCTAGATTTGGCCATGTGTTGGGTCTATATTGTGTTGTTGGAGGATTTAGCTAGGTTCGGCTAGAGCCTCTTATTGTAGTGTTGCACACAGAGAGAGAGAGAGAGAGTTTGTAGCAATAAAGCTTGGGTTAAGGCACTTACAAATTTGAGTGCTTGTTGGTTGGTGTGTTCTTGTACGTACAAGTGTACAAGAAAGTGAGTAAGCTGCTCATTGCAAGAGCAACCTGGCCATTGCAAGGGGAAAACACTTAACAAAATCTTTTCCCAGTGACACCAATCCACATGGAGAAGGGTAAGAAGCACAACCAAATGTGTGTTCCACCAAGTACCTGATATGTAGAAGGGTACTTGAGATGTAAGCTATTTCCAAAAATTACTTTCATATGCTTTAATCTAAAAATGCTTTTGAGTTCCTAGTTCAAGGTTTAAATGTAACAATCGGGGATTTTCTAAATTCCCTAAACTTGACCATGTGGAAATTAGTAAGTTGGATCCTTATGTCTTCTTAGCATAATAACTTCCTCTATAGATACCATTTGGATATGAAACTTTAACATTTAAAAGTAAACAGAAAGATCTTCGAAGAACTACCAACAATGCACATATCAGAGCTCAAAAGAGGAGTTATGGTAGATGTACCATTAGAGATTTTTTTGAGTCTACATAAAAATAATGAGTGACCTTTGGTTCTTCTTAGTATAATAACTTACTCTATAGTTATTTTTTTAGACTTTATGGAAATAGACGAAAAGAACTTTGAAATGCCACTGAGAATGCATAAATCATTCGGATGAAGAAGTTAAGATTATCTGAAATTGGACCTAAGGTGCAATAAGTGACCCATCGACGCTCCACTGACACCTACTGACCTGACCCTGACTTTCTTAATAGAATAACTTTTTTTTTTGTAGACAGATTTTTTATATTAAATTTTGGGGTTATAAAGTATGCATAAATATCTTCGAAACACTGCAAAGAATGCATAAATGAAATTCATATGAGGAAATTATAGTCGTTAAAAATTTGACCTAGGGTAGTGTCGGAAACCACTAATACGTCAAAGGTCGTGTCAGTTGAAATTCACTATTACTATCGATAGACCACCCACGTGTCTGCCAGGGTGTCAACAGTTCAGGCAATTCCACCAATAGGCTAAAAAACTACCTCGTTTGACGGTTATATACTAGAATTTTGTTCCTTCTCACTTATAAATACCCTTTGAAGCCACTTAGACTATCATTCTCTTCGAAAACTTCTCAAAATCATGAGGGAGAAGATCAAGGGTGCTCCAAATCAAGAAGAATGGAGGGAACAAATTCTACAAAAATGGCCAATAACCTTGTAACCATTCATTTTTTAGACTGATTGTTTATAAGTTAGAAAAATGTTTGGTGATGTGACATGATGCTTGTTGTTATATTATGGATTATCTCTAATGTTTTACCATGCTTTAGAATAATGATGGTAATCATGAATCATGTTAGTTAAATAATAATAATCATTGTTTAAACTAAAGATTTTATAGCATAGAAGATGTGGTTATTATAGTTTCTCAAAAAGGAATGTTTTCTAGTACGGTCTATGTTTCTCTTTTAACTTGATCATCAACGTGACCATCAACATGTTGGTGATGACATTGGTGGTTCGAGGAAGATGAATTGTACCGACATTGACACACAAAGACCATCGATGTTAGACTTGGCATCGATAGTGAGATTGATGTGTCAGCGACGATGTAGACAAATTGGACTTTCACAATTGATTTGCTATCGGTAAGGATTTGACACATTGATGAAGGTGTTGATGGTCATTGACACTTGTGCCGACACGTCAACAGGTCTACCAATCATGCATCAGTTTATGATTTTAAAAGCAAAGTTTCTACCATTGTTTATTCTATCCATGAGATATATACTTTCATGATTTATTTGGATGATAGATGTATAAATACATGATAAAAATATATGTATGTTAGTGAGGTAAGTAAACCATGTGTTTGATCCTTATAATGTCTAGATGTCTCTTATGTTTGACACTTAAGGACATATGAGCCTAGTGTTTGGTAGACTCCAAAGTGAGTCCTTTTACCCATGTTTAGGAGACTCAATATTGAGGGTTTTCTCATGGGTCTTTTGCTCCTCAAAGGCTTGGAAGTTTTGCTTGTAGAGCTGGTTATAGCATTGAAAAATAAATGATCGAGTACAACGTAGCAAAGGAGATGTTGTCATAGAGTCTTAGCGACCCGATGCCTTTTTATTTATTTGTTATGTTGAAGTTTGAGTATTTGTTGATATTAATTGTGAATTGTCTACATATTTGTTATAATGTTGTGGTTCTTGTTTAGCTATTCTACTAGGTATACTCAGTATCCATATGAAGCAAGTACCTTTTAAAATTAAAGGTCCTTCAGGAAATTGGTAGTGAGGCAAAGATGACATTGCTAGATCACTTGGCATGTATAAGTATTATTTTACTTAAAGGTAAATAACATTAGGTACGTGAGTGCCAATCTATTAATATTTGTACATATTAGAATATTAAAAAATTTACTTGGGCAAGACTATGTTTAGTTTATGATGTAGTTTGACCTTGATTACTAATGTACTCTAATTTGATATGGGTATGTTTAAAAAATAAGTGGCTCACATCCCAACATATCTTGATGATTTTTTTATAAAAAATATATTTTTTCTATTTTATTTATAAATGTAAATTTAAAAAAATTGGGGTATGACATAAAACATGCATAGAAATTTTGAGGTTTTTCTAAAGGCAATTGTACTTTTTAGGCTTTTCTAAAGGTTGTTTCAAGCACTAAAGCAGTCCTTAATAAGGCATGTAAATGGAATGAAAAATGCTACTATGTTCCATATTAATAATTTTCATCATAAAAATAATATTTAAAAAATTCATTTTTTGTAGCAAGAATTGTCTAAAATACCCTTCCCCTCCTTTCTCCCTTTTCGCTCCACCTATATGCTAACAATACTAGCTTCCCTATGCCACACGCTCCGGCTCCAACTCTAGCATTGGTTTTGCCTCTAGCTCTGACACCTCCATCTTTGGCACCTCCTCCCCCTCCTCATCTGCAACCTCCTTCTTTTCGACCTCTTCCTTCCTCCGCCTCTTCCTCCTTGTCTTCCTCCGCCACCTCCTCATCCTCCCGTTCCTTCTCCTCCCCTTCCTCCACCACCTCCTCCTCCTTCTTGGAATCCAATGGGACCATAAACCAACCAGTGGAGTCATTTAAACATTCAAAATTTTTCTCTACAAACTCTAATATTAAAAAATGAACTCATAAACATGTTCAACTATTCAAAATAAATAATGAGTTTTATTTTTACTTGATCCTAACTTTTATTTTAACACCGAACAAACCTCACACTTCTATTATGGGGCCCACCATAACTAGCAACTGAAAGTTGATGGTTAACACTCGACAACCAATTCTATTGTAGGAAAAGGGTAGTAAGATAACATAATAACTATATCTCCAATAATGTATTCACTAAACTGTCTCAACAATCTAAATATATAAATAGGAAAATAAGGCAAGTTAAAAACATGTTGTTGTCTTCAAGTGCCAATTATCACATTTGAGTAAAAGGAGCCACTATTGTCATAGAAGAATAGGGTTACCATTAGCAGAGGAGAGCTCATGTTGGGAAAGGAGGCAACTGATGTTGGACTCCTTTTATTGGTATGTGACAACTGTCAGTCACTAATTGATAGTTGACAATTAATAGTTGTAAGTTTAAACCTATATTTTCTTGCTTATCTATTTGGTTCATTGAGATAATTTAATTTATGTTCTTTGGTATTTTATTTTACTACCCCTTGTACTACAATAAATCTAGCGCCAACTACCCATTATCTACTTCCAATTATTGCTAGATCATTTACAGAAGTATGAAGTCTATTTGGTACTAAAAAATATTTACAATCAAGTAAAATTAAAACTCACTATTAGTTTTAAATAGTTGAACTCATTTATAGGTTTATTTTTTAAGATTTGATCTTATAGAAAAAAAATTTAATAATTTTACAAGCTATTTTGTAGTAGGTTCCCTCAATGTCAAGAAAGAGGAAGAGCCAAAAAAAGGGGAAAGAAGGCAGGAGGAGCTGACAGAGGAGGAGACAATGGAAGTAAAGCCTATGACAAAGGAGGATGAGCTGGGGCTAGTGGCTTTGGTAGAGGTAGCAAAGCTGGTGGCAGAAAGAAAGACAATTGGTTGATGGAGTGACATGGAAGCCCGGGGGGGGATATCTTACCCGCACGTGGACAGGATCATTTCCATGGACACTAAGAAGTTACCTAGTGGCATAGTTCAATTGTATATTAAAGGGCATATGGCAAACCAATTCATGTCAAGATTCAGTTTTGCCGATTTCCCCTAAATCATATATAGTTATTTTCTTAATCTTTAACTTTGCCACAAATTCATGGGATGTTCCCAACAAATTTTACCTTTCTTTCCATGAATCCTCAACAATCACCTTGAAATCCGTAATTGTTAAAAAAACCTTGAATAAAAATTTAAGAAAACAACCTCTACAATAGGGAGATTTTCTTAAAATCGTCATCATTATTACAATTTACGGATTTTGAAACACTTTTTTACAATGCAATTTAACTTAAATCATGATTCGGATTATTCATAAATCACTTACCACGACTGTTTATCACATGACATTGTAGATTTTTCTTATTCTTGCTGAAATGACAATTGTAGAGATAAAAAACAACAAAAACAGATTCTCCAAATTTTTTTACTTAGAAAAAACAATCATCATACTAGCAGCATAAGTTCATATTTGCTCTAGAAAAAACACTTCTGTCTTCGTATCTGTAGTGTCTTCTCTCAACTAAGAAAAACATATTCCAAGAGTTTATTGAGACATCATCACCATATTACATGCACAAAGAGCGTAGGCAAGCTTGGGGGCCTCCTACTTATGGCTATACATAAAATCCAACCAAGCCTTTGTGATATAGAGTATATGAATAAAGACTGCTGTATAAAAGGGGTACCACACCATACCCAAAATTCCTGTTCCCACATCTCCAAAACATATGGTAAAGGAGCTCCAAAGTCCTAACCGACTGCATGAAGTAATATATATTCGCTCTCCCTCTCTCTTCTTCCCTCCCTCACAAGTGTGGATGCATGTATGTCTAACGAGGCAAGACTTCTCTATAACGAGTTGCTGTCATCAAATTTGTCAAGAAGAGCCAAAGCCTGCAACGGAAGACGAATTATCCATTAGACACCATCAGAAGTGCTACACCCCAATTTCCATATTTCTGTTCTGATATGAAGCGAAGAAAGGAAGCAAGGAGACTGACCTCAGGGACATTGATCTCAAGGCGGAACTTGGGGCCATCATAGTGATGCAGGATTGGCCTGAAGGAGTCCTCCTCTAGAGGCTCGCAGTTCTTCCTTGTAACTACTCTAACCTGTTTGTATCCACCAGAATTTTGATAATCAATTTACACATTCTGATAATCAATTTCAGCTCATTACACAAGTGATGGCAATACTGTCAATCCGTTTTCAAAAGAAGTTACCTGTGCCGGAAAGCGAGATTCGCCCGGGCATTTCTTGTCCTCCCAAGCTGTTGGGTCGATGTTCGTCCCTCCAAAACTTGCAGCCTACACAGGAATCAAGAGAACAGATTTGTTAGAATCTGATTTACTAGCAAAACCATGTTTGCTAAATTCACCAGACAATCATTAATGCTTTCTTAAACAAGCAGAATACCAACCTCAAAGACTCCATGGAGTTGGTGAGTGGAGTAGTTGTAAAGGAAGAGAGGCAGCCCAGGCGTTATCGCCCGCACTGAATCTCGATACCGAGGAGGCAGTCCTGAAAGATCAGCAACATCAAATTTGGATTAAATTCTCTCACATAAAGAGGATTCGTTTTAGCAAAATAAAGCTACTACATCATGAAGCATTTGCAAGTAATATTCGCTTAGAACCACATAATCAACATCAAGTCCACCCCTACAAAAAAAAATCTGATCAAAATAGATCTCCCTGTTCCTTCAATTGCTCTGTAGAAACAAGTATGCAAGGAAGAAGGCATCAAGAGATTTGGAAACAGAGGAGTGAAAACATACCAAAAAGCTGCCTTCTGAGGTTCTCCTGCATGGTGTCGTTGTTACAGACAAATATATATCCGCCGATTGCTTCATTCCTCGGCAGAGCCTCCGCTGCAGGCAGGGTCTTGAACCTCTTGTCCACACTGTTATTATTATTGTTGTTATTGCTGTTTTTTACATTACTGTTGCTGTTGTTGTTGTGGTTCTTCCTGTTCTCTCCAGCTTCGCCATGCTTGATGTTGTTGCTGTACTTGCCAAACTTCTTGTTGGATCCCCTGATGAAGGGCTGCTCTTTGTCTTTGATGAAAACCCCATTATTGAAGTTCTTGTCCAGAGGCCCCTTCAGAAAGGGCGAGGGCGAGGGAGAGGGTGAGACCGAGGGTGAGACCGGGTCTTTGTTGTTGAAGAAGACGCCATTATTGTTGAAGCTCCTGTCCAGACCAGCACTCAGACCCAGATGGGTCTTCCACCCGTCGTTGAACGGATTAAAGTCGGAGGATTTGGGCTTGGGGGCGGAAGGGAAGGAGGAGGGGGCGCCGGAGAGCGACCGGCTGTCAAAGTTGCGACGGTCCTCCGGGCGCTTGGGGGTCCAGATGGAGTCGTTAAGGGAGAGGTTGGCGAAGCCGCCCGTCTCCAGCCGCAGCTGGTCACTGAATTGCCAAAACTCCTGGTTCTTCTCCATCTCTCTCTCTCCTTCTCAACTACGTCCCTCAATCTCTCTGCAAAGTCCCAAGTAAAAACAGCAATCGCACTGAAACAACAATCTCTGCAGGAACCGATCAAAAAAAGCGAATTTGGCCTATTTCACAAACTGGGCCTACAGAGAAACGAGGATTTATAAACTGATCCGATAAGCGATTTTGGCCTGCTTTTTCTTCTAAGTGGGTCGGCAGAGAAAACGAGGATTTATAAAAAGGGGGAGCGGGGCAGAGGAAGAGAAGAGGGAGACAGGGAGAGAAGGTGCGAGGAAGGAGGCGCAAGAGGAAGCGTGTGTTGATTTGTCAATACGGAGGAAACCGATAGGATCCTGAAAAGGAAACGAAAATCGCGAAGAAGAAGAAGACAGATCCGGGAGTAAAAGTATGGACTGGTGGGGAGTCAAGAAACCGCGTTTCTGGAAGTGGGGGAAGGGGACAGCGCAACGTGGAGGAGGGGAGGGGGGTCTTCCAGAAGGGGTGAGTTGCAGGTGACGACAGGATCAGATAAAGAGAGGATCTGGGGCAGTCTTGGTGACCGGGCTTTTGCTTAGATGCTAAGGGAAGGGGAGTGGTTGGACGGGTGGCGGGAGGGGACCCGACGGGGGGAAGTGGTTTTAAAGTGGCGGCGGTTGGGGGTCCGAGCTGCTGGTTTTGAGATGGTTGGTTCACGTTGTGCACTTTTTGGGCTGCGTTGTGGGTGCCTCGGCCTGGCTTCGAACCACTTTATTTTAAAATTCTGCGAAGAAATTGGTTATAAACTTTTTGTAAAACTTATCTATTACTTATATGAACCGTTTAAACGAAGTCTTAGTGACTAATAATAGGAAGTTATAAAAATAGTACAGTAAGAATATCAGCAGCTTCTGTTACATATCCCATGGCCACCATATGATTATTGTTAAGTAAAATAGCTTTAGCCATGATTTGACAGCACAGCACAATTTTTTCGATAACGAATATTACCATAGGAGCCCACTATGAGAAGCAATGTTAAATTGTCACTATTTAGAATAAAAAAGCATATAGCGAATATTACAATATGAGCTACTATGAGAAGCAACGTTAAATTGTCACTATTTAGAATAAAAAATATATATTTTTATTTAATAAAAAAGTTTACTTTATATTAAGAGCTCTATTTGGCTAAATTTAAGTGGTTGAATATTTAAAAAATAATATTATAAGTTTATTTGAAAAACCTTGTACTATGTATTGTTAAAAGTGAATCTCGCTATTATTAAGTGAAACTCATTCTTCCATGTTCAATCAAAATCACGGTATCAGGTATAAGTCTTTGTTGAACAGAAAATAAAGTAAAGTTATCATTATCCAATAAATAACAAAGGGGCCATTGTAAACAGCTAGCGTGAAACACCACAACCAATACTGCAATAGCCTTGTTAGTGTAGAAAACGGGAGAGAACTCCAAAGGATTGATCAGATGTGCAAGGGTGATTGTAAAGTTTTTTTTCCTTTCTTTTTGATAGTTAAGTTGGTTCTTAATTTTATTTTATTTTCATTTAGTTCTTAAGTCAAATGTTGATGTTAAAGAGAATCTATCAACTTAATTAATTAAGCAAAAAATCTTGCAAGGTCCTAATTAAGACTCACCTTTATTTGGTCCATTAGGTACTAATTGGGCTGATAAAATCTTGACAGGACTTAATTGCATAAGTAAATATGTAGTCCTTGTCTCTATTTTCCCTTATTATAATTAATGTATTGGGCCCATAAGCTTCATGTATATGGTGGGGAATCACACAAGTTGGTGGGGTGGATTCATTGCAACATAGAAAAGTTCGCATTGGACAAAAGCAAATACCTTCCTGCCCAAAATGGGGCCCGAAACATGTGAAGGGATGTGGCCGACGCTAGAGCGACTAGGTCCCCCATCTAAGCTCTCATGCTGTTGTGCTCCTGCAAACATGCACAAGTTATAGGCCGTCTTTCAACGTTGCAGCTGCCTCCATCCACATTTGCAAGTTGCAAATTTACTACCTTTAAATTCAGCTTTGAATTCCACTTTTAGTTTGCAATATTAGTTTTCTTAGTATATCTATTCATTTTGTAGATAGGTCATAAGATATACATCTCTGTCTTAAATTAATAGTTCTATTTAGTTTTTTTTAAAAAAATAATTTTAATTCATTTTAAAAATTCATATAGAGCTATTAATTAGGGACAAATGGAGTATATATTATCTTGTTAATAAATCGATTCTTCAAGTTTATTTGTCATTTTTGTGTCTCTTATCTTTTGTAATGGCATTGTTTAGTCGACTTTAAATGGCACAGAGAAACATTTTATAATTGTAAATGATAAGCAGCTCTAATCAATTTTGATAACATTTTCTTTTTATCTTCAAAATAAGGTAACAAGTTACTCTTTTCATGCTATTTCAAATAATTGATGCCATTGTATACAAATAAAAAAGTAACTAATTGCGTTGGTAACTCAAGGGTTTCCTTTGTTTGTTTTTAGACAACTGTAATGGTTTCAAACACCGGCTTTACACAAAATGACTTTAATGAAAGACAGATAAATTCGGGAGTTCAATTTACGTACTCCTTTCATAATAATAGCTACAGTAAGAAAAATAAGATTTTTTTATTAAAGGGTGAAACCTATATCTAAAAAAGAGAAAATAAACTTATGATTATCTTTTTCAAAGTACCTAACTGTTTAAATTGAATAAAATGAAACTATTAATATAGAATAATTTTTTTGTTAAATAAAATTATTAATTTAAAACTCAAAGAATATATTTTATCAAATATTGATACCCTTTTCGTTGTATATTAATCACTATATTTAAAAAATAATAATTTTTATTAAATAGTGAAACCTACATATAAGAGGATGGAAAAAAACTTATAATACTTTTTTTAAGTATTTAATTATTTAAATTTAATAAAATAAGATTATTAATATAGAATAAATTTTTTTCTTAAATGAAAATTAATTTAAGAGGGAGAGAATATTACACATTGGCACAATAAACAATTGTTTTACATCATGACACCGTACCATATACATCAGGGTTGAGTTGCTAGGACGACCCAACCTAGTCTTTAAAAGTATTTAAGAAAGGTGAGTCGAGGTGTAAATGTTAGGCTGACTTGTTCTAGCTGCGGCGACATTTTTAGGTCTCTCGTGGGAAGCTTTTTTCATGTTCGGCCTTGACAATGAACTAAGCGTAAGGAACGCATGGGGAATATCCATTTTTTAGTTGGATAATACGCATATTAATATATATTAGCGCAAGTGATACTTGTATTAACGTGTGTCATCCATCTTAAAAATGAATACTCTGATCTTTATGCATTCTTTACAATCGGCTCACGGTGAACAGAGAGCATGAAAAACTCTCCCTCCCTCGTGACGGACATAATGCCAACAATCCAAAATGAGCTGGCCAGAATATTCACTCTGGTTAGCGTGTAATTTTATAATTCTATTTCACCAATATACAAAAAGGCTAAATGTTACGACTGGTATATGATATCAGATTAAGTTGGTCACTGAGCAATGCCTGAGGCAAAATTGGCACTTTCCCTTCACATTCCACTAGAGCATCTCGGTCAAGGTCTTTTAACAAAATCAAAGAGGTTAGAGGTGGGATGAAACAATACAACAATTTTCTTTTTTATAAGGCTCGTGCCTTAGATTAAGGGAAGCGTTTTCTATGCTCCTTCTTTAACATGAGCCGAGCGTAAGGAACGCTTATGAAGTATACGATTTTAAGATCGACGGCGTATACGCTAGTGCACGTTAGCATGTATAATATACACACTAACGTGCGTTAGTATGTGCGCCGTCGATCTTGAAATCGTATGCTTCACAGGCATTCTTTATGCTCGGCTCACCGTCAGAGCGGAGCATAAAAAACGCTTCCTAGATTAAGTTGGTCACTGAGCAATGCCTAAGGCAAAATTGGCACTTTCCCTTCACATTCCACTAGAGCATCTCAGTCAAGGTCTGAAATTGACAAAATCAAAGAGGTTAGAGGTGGGACGAAACAGTACAACAATTTTCTTTCTTATAAGGTTCGTGCCATATGACAACCACGTATTAACTTACATACGTGGAAAATGAGAGCCCAAGCAACTGCGACTATCTCTGGTGCTGGGTCTGTGTTGTGAGTCATTGACATGGACAAAATGGATGATATCATTCTTGAATTTGAGGGCAAAGTAGTTGTAAAGTGGGATGCCTTACCTGACCGGACAATTGTTTACACTAATTCCCCTCATATGACGTAAACTGTTAGGTGGCCTAAGAACTGAGCCAACTAAAAATATTGGCATAGACGGACCATGGAAGGATTCAGCATCTAATTGGTGGGTTTTTCTTATAACTTAATTAAAGCATGTGGTAATTTTTCCAAAAGAAAGATATTGTTCATAATGTCCTTTGACTATGACACCGTTATAATACCAATATTAGCTGAGTTTAGCTTTGTGATATTTTGTCAATGGAGTGATCGTCATGCTAAAGGGAAAGTGGGGTTGGGGGGAATTCGAGTGCTCCATGTCCATCCCAACCAATGACAACATAATCAATTGGAATATGGCTATTAGAAATTATTAGGTACGCTTATGCATATGAGAAAATTGTGCACATGCACTGGTATTGAATACATATTGATGTTGAGCATGATTTTTCCTAATCACAGTATACCTAATAATTTTTCTATGCTCGGACCTAAATATTATTGAACTAATTCATTTTGTTTTTCTAATCTAGACAATTAATACACCAATGAAGGAGTACATGAAAGATGAGAATAATAAAGTCCTACTATATTAGCCTTTTAAAGATAAGAATCTACATTGATTACTTAAGACTAGATTTAACTATGGGGTAGAAGATGACAACTCAAAACATATTATTCGCAACATCCATATATAATACTCCTTTGTCCTATATTAATAATTAAATTAGAAAATAGTGATTTTTATTAAATGCTAAAACTTACATTGAAAAATAAGCTTATAATACTTTTTGTAAGTACCAAACTATTTAAATTGAACAAAATATAGCTATTAATATGGAACAAATTTTTTTCCAAACAAAGTTATTAATTTATGATGGAGGGAGTATAGGATAAAGAAACGGCAAGGACAATATATGTGCGGAGATGGCCACTTATGTTTATATATACTCATATACTCCCTTTATCTCATATTAAATATCCGATTTAATCTTTTAAAATAAACTAATATTTTAAAAAATTAAATAGGACACTTAATATTAGGTGGAGGAAGTATTAGATTTGTCCATTTAATTAACAAATAAAGTAAAACATATAAATATGCTCGATGCTACGAAGAACTCAGCCTCCATTATTCTATCATGCTAGTTGTGTTCTATGATGAGTTGTCAAGATTTGGTGGTGTACAAGGCTGAGGTCAAGCCAATGTCATTTAGGATCACACCTTGTTAAGGCTCTCCGGAACGGCTATCCTCCAATGAGCTCACATTATAGGAAGTATTTTTTATATTCCACTCTGACAATAAGCCGAGCATAAGGAACATATGTGAAACATTCATTTTTGACATTAACGTCGCACATGCTAGTGTATGCTAACACAAGTGATACTTACATTAACGTGAGCTAGCGTGTGTGCCGTTGATCTCAAAAATAAATACTTTACGTGCATTCATTATACTCGGCTCACCATGAGCAAGGAGCATGAAAAATGCTTCCCACATTAAGCTGGTATAGTAGGTAGTACATGCAAATAGGATCTGCACATGGGCCTCTAGGCTATACCCTAGCTTTGTTGCATCGTACTCTCGGAGCCCAAAGATTAGTCCCTTTATCCTCTGTGTTAATATTCCCATTTTCTATGTATTAATTCAAACTATGTTAGAGATGAATGAACTTAAACATCCCCTTGACGCAATGTTTTCATCTGTAGGCGATCATATCAACATATATATGCTCAACCGTAGCAATAACATGCACTCATTGACATAGGCCGGTGTATCGTGGCAAGGGGAAAGAGTTTTTCTTACTCTCCTCTGACAATGAGCCTAGTGTAAGTTACATGTGGAGAACCATTAATATTTAAAATAGACAACACACATGCTAGCGCATGTTAGCGTTAGTGAATCGCTCCAACTTACTCTGGACTCATTGTCAGTAAGGAGCAAGAAAAACTCTTTCGGAAAGAGGTGCGCGTGAGTCTCAACTCCTATTATTAGCTTAAGTGTAGTTGTTCACGACAAAAACTAGCTTTGATCAATTCACTGAAGAGTAACTTTTCTTTTTTGAAATTTATTATAAACTTTATATATAGAGGTGCAAACAATATAACTCGTAGCCTTTAATACTCTTTTTCTTTATAGAGCAGGAGTCAGAAAAGCTCCTAGCTTCATAGAAGAGCAAACATAAAAACTCTTTTGAAATAATGCAATTGCAATTTTGAACAAATAACCCAAATGCCTGTGGTTTTGGAGCATCATCAAACATTACTGTTCAAAGTTCAAATTTAGACCAAAAACTTCGACGAGATTTGTTCAACTCGTTAAGTCATTTGTCTTCTTTCTTTCTAGAATTTCTATCTATTCTAGTCAAAACAAATCTTCAACAAAACTTTCACACCTCAGGACGAAATTAACTGGTCCAAACTAGGCCGCTTGAAGCATTCTAAGGGGATGCTCTTGGTAGAACTCTGGAGTCTGGTCAATCAATCGTTTCATCCTTTTAATTAACTACCATCCATTTTGTGATTAGAAACCTTCTAACTATCACGTGGACTTGTATTTCTAAAAGGTGAAAACATCGTCAACGCACTTGTCCGTTCAGTTTGCTGTAGGACAAACGTATTCCTTACATCACATTAGCACATAATTTGACTCACTCCCCATAAGACAAATCCCATGTTCTATCATTTTGAGCATAGTCAGTGAATGCCTCCAATATCGAGACTGGCACATTCCAACGCATGGAATGATTATCTGTCTGTCCTCACATGGACCAGCCAATACAATAATCTTCAAGACAAGCCATATGCCATTGATATTCTTTTATGAAGAACGATGATTATATTAGAAAGAAAACATAAAAAGGGTGCATATGTAGGGACAAATAAGAAGATAATAATCTACATATGAGAGGATTAATAGTACTAAAAACGGGAGAAGAACTAGCTTAGTAAGATGATCAGCTTGAGAATTGGAATCTCACTCGTGAATCTCTACAGCGAAGTTGTTCTGCAATGTGCTGTCATTAAGCTGGTATAGCATCTGTGATAGGCAAATTGGATCTGCACACTGCAACTTGTGTAAGGAGCTTTAGGGACGGCATAATGGATGTCCGGTTTGCACAAGCATTTGGAGTGTAGGAGCTTAAGGGACTTGTAAACGAAAGTCGCGAAGAAGTCTTTGGATCCAAGTCATATCTGCACAAGCATTATCCAGACTGTTGCTTGTTTCTTAGCGCTTTAGGAGATAGATTTTGTACGAGGTAAATGTAAGAACTGCTGGTGGAGCATCTGTCATCTAGACAGCCCAATCCGAGTCTATATTGCCATATAGGAGAACTTGCGCTCTAACACTGGAGATAAGCTAATGATACTCTTTTTTAAGTATTCAATCACTTTAATTAAATAAAATAAAATTATTAATATAAAATAAAATAAAAATATTAATTTAAAGAGAAATTATAATTTTTCTTATTCTCCTCTCACAATGAGCCTAATATAATATAAGTTATACATGGAGAACTATTAATATTTAAAATACACAGCACACACACTAGCATATGTTAGCATTAGTGAATGACTAGCTTACTCTGGATTGATTGTCAGTAAGGAGCAAGAAAAACTCTTTCGGCAAGAGGTGCGCGTGAGTCTCAACTCCTATTATTAGCTTAAGTGTGGTTGTCCATGACAAAAACTAGCTTTGATCAATTCAATGAAGACCAACTTCTCTTTTACACAGGGAGTTAACAATAGTCTTTTGCTTCGTCCATGTAATCATTAATGAACCAATTTCCTCTCTTGACATAGTGCAATTGAACACACAAATGCAACACTCGTTCCCTTGAAGGAGAGGCATAAAGAGTGTCTCAACGCACATCACACAATGTGGTAAGGCGATAGACATGATCAAGATCATTGGGAGACAGGGAAGAAGAGTATATATGGTCTCCATTTTTCTCGACGTGGGTGGTGGAACAAGAAGCAGAAGAAATTTCTGTGGGTGGGTGGGTGGTATACCGTCGACATAATCCATCATCCGATGATTATACAGGACCGGAAAAACTGAGAACACCATAGAAGGAATAGAATCATTCCAGTTTAAAGGATACAAAATGGCTGATATTGGTAACAATAGGGGTAGTGGGAAGTGTGGGTAACAAGGCATTAACGCTTTGCAAAAAGCATCTTATGGAAGATGAGGCTCTGTAAAAATGGCAGCCTCGTCATCTTCCTCTAGCGAAGTCGGGTGGAGCATCATCAATGCTACTTTTACACGGGACGACAGTCGTCTAAGTTAAGCCGGTTGAAACATTCAGAGCCGTGCATTTGGTAGAACTCTGGAGTCTGGTCAATCAGTCATTCCGTCATTTTTAACTACGATATTATGATACATCTTGTGATTAGAAACCTTATAACTATCATGTGGACTAAGATTTCTAAACGTGAAACATCGTCAACTCACTTGCATGTTCAGTTTATAATAGAATTCAAAAGTGTTCCAAACCTAGTTAACATCAAACTAGCAAATAATTCTAGGACCCTTTTCATAATTCGATCATTTTCAGGCTTGTAGGTTCTAAGTGGGTTATGCACTTCAAGCCCAATATGTAAGGCATATATGCCAAAACTATTATAAGGTGAATTTAATTAAGAAATCGAGAGACTTTGAATATAAAATAATTTTTTATTTGGAGGAAAACTTTTGATTTAGGGTTTATCTGAATAGGTAAAAAGAGGGGGGAAAGAAAAAGAATCTTTTAAAGATTTCACAATTTTCATTATTTGGTGCAATAGAGAAAGAGAAACTAAAATAAAAATTCAAAGAAAATAGATGAATAGTTGGCCCCAAAACTTCACCCCTCAACCTATAAATTTTAGAAAAAAATTAGTGTATCAAAGATTTATGTCTTACCATTGCTATCGCTGTCACTGCTAATACTACTACCGCTATTACTATTTTAGCTACCAAAACTACTGTAACCACTACCACTATCACAACCTTCGCCACCATTACCCTCACCACCACCTTCACCACCGCTACTGTCATTACTACTACTGTTACCACCGCTACCATCACCCTTGTCACTATCGCTGTTATCACCTTCGCCACCATCATCAATGCTATCACCACCATTACCGCCACTGCTACTGCTACTATTGCTACCTTTGTCACTGCTAATATTACCGCTGCCGCTATCACCACTGCCACCATTATCATCGCCACTACCATTTTCACTACCATGACTTACTCTACCACCACAACATCCATTGGTTGATTCAAGTTTCAAATTTCTATGACATCATTTATGCAACCAAACAGTAAAAAATATTTAGGAATCTCATAGTCTCTTTTTTACTAGGATTCACTTTCTTTTTTTATTTTATTTTCTCCCGGTTTCTGCCAATCCAAATAGACCCTAGGGTATGTTTGAATTTTTAAAAATTGGGAGAAAGAAAATGAGAAAAAGAAAATAAATTAGTTATAAGAGAACGTAAGAAAATTTTGAAAATTGTCCATTATTTAGTCATACAAAACAACTATAGAAAATTTAAACTCTAATCTACCATAATAACAAGAATAACAATTTGTCATATATACCTTTAATGATAAAATTGCCAATCTTACGTTAATGCCACCACTATTACTTCCAATGGTGGTGACGATTGCATTATAATATTAGTAGTGATAACGGTAAGAACAACGACTGGTGGTAGTAGTGGCAATATCATAAAAATGGTAAAGGTTATAAAAGTACTTAAGATAACAACAAATGTAGTAATAATAATAGTGACGATAACTACAATGGATAGTGGCGGTATAAGTGATGGAGGATAGTGGCGATATAAGTGATGGAGGATACAGATGCGGTAGCTAAGGCTGGGTACATCAAAAGTACACAGATGCACACATGTGATTTGGGCACGTTGTGGCGGTTTAATGGCGCATTTACACACACTGTCATGGTCTTTCTTATTGCTCCAGTCCCATTAGGTGTCAAAGTGCACTTTTTATTTTGCCTTGACTGCACCAAATTTGCTTCTTTTTCTTACAATTCATCCGGTTCTTTCTTTGGTGATTTAATCCAACGTGACTGGCTACATAGAGCTTGCCCCTATCTTTTCCAACATTTTCAGCAGAGGCAAACAAAATAAGTGTATACATATGTAGGGAGAAATAAGACTATAAAAATCAAGATTTCTAAATTAGTAAAAAAAATATGTCTATATATATATTCTAATAATCTCTTCAATATTTTAATAACCCCATAAACTCTTTATAGATTTATGAATAATATAAGGTAATTATAGAATTATTGAGATACATATAGACACAATTTTAGTAAAATATCAGCTTGAACCAATCAAGCCTTTAGTCTGGTTGAATTTCTTACAGAGAGATCCTCAGGGTCGAATCCCAAAAAAGTGGCCGGGGTTTGGGGAAATTCAAATGTACGTAGACTTCCTTAACCCACGACGATCTAATTAATTGGTTGACCAAACAAGTCAGTCCCAAATATCCATGGAGAACTAACATTACGCTAAGACATTAACCGAACCACCTATCACAAATAAGAGAAAACTGGTGGGCAGTTTGTGACTAGCAATGCGCATACTCTTGAAGAAAGTGACTATATCTTAGCCAAATCTAGCGATTGGATGGGGCCGATAGGGCAGCATAAGTTGCAATCGGATTACCAAGATGACCTGGATCAAACCCCAAATTTCAGATCTTTGACATGATTGTAGTTGGAGCCTGCAGAAAGAGTGGCAATTCATGAGAAAATTAACTAACTGGATAGGGGATTTAATCAAAATATATAGAGAGAGATGTGCTCTTCTCAGGGCAGATTCTCATAATTCATTTTTGTCCAAACAGTCCAGCATATAGCTGACAAGATTGCCTTACAAATATATGGGACAACCAGCAGGAAACCATGGCTCCCAGTCACTGTAGAAGTCTTTGAAATAATATCTGTTTTTTAATAGTTTAAACTGTTAGGGTCTATTTGGATTAGTAGAAAGCAGGAGAAAGGAAAATAATCTTCTTAAAATCTCCCAATTTTTACTGTTTAGTGCAACAGAGAAAAAGAAATTAAAGTGAAAAGTGAAAAAAATGGATGAAAATTTGGCCCAAAAATTTTCTACCCATCAACCTATGAATTTTGGGAGAAAATTATTGTACTAAACACTTATGTCTAAGTGCTACTACCACCACCACAGCCATCGTTGTTGCCACCACTGCCGCCGTCACCACCACCAATGTCATCGCCACCACCACCATCGCCACCACTACCACTACCACCATCTCTCTCACCACCTCTACTACCACCATCGCCACTACCACTATTGCCACGACCACCACTACCATTGCCACCACCACCGCTGCTACCGTCATCACCACCATCTCTACCACCGCCACCACCACTATCGCCACCACCGCCATTGCCACTACCGCCGCTGTCACTACCATCGCCGCCGCTACCACCACTACCACCGCTGCCACCACCATTGACACAGCTGCCGCCGCCACAACTACCATTGACACAGCTGCCGCCGCCACAACCACCACTGCCGCCACTACCACCGCTGCCACTACTATCACCGCCGCCACCACTATCACCGCCGCCACCACTACCATTGACACCACTGCCGCTGCCACCACTACCACCGTTGCCACCACCATCTCTATCGCCACCACCATTGTCACCACCGCCGCCACCACCACCACCATCATCGCCACCGCCGCTACCACCGTTTCCACCACCACCACCACTACAACTGCCGCCGCCACAACCACCACCACCGTCACCGCTACTACTACCACTGCCGCCGTCGCTACCACCATTGTCAGTATCAATTTTCTCTAACATCATTTGTGTAACCAAACAGTGGAAAATATTTAGGAATCTCCTAGTTTCTCTTTCACTTGGATTAACTTTCTCTTTCTCCCGATTTCCACCAATCCAAATAGACCCTTAAGAAAGTACTCTTTTTATCCTAAGTTAATAGCTCCATTTGACCAAAAAAAATATTTTATATTATTAACTTTATTTTATTCAATTTAAGTGATTGAATATTTAAAAAATATAAGAAGCTTATTTTCTTTTCTCTTAAATGTGGGTTTCACAGTTTAATAAAATTATTATTATTTTAAATATAACTATTAATATCATATAGAATAAATATATTATTGATATATTAAAGTTATTTTAAAACACTGTGCCCCTGAACTTACATGTGAGTTAACATGAAGTAAGAGGTGGTTGACGTATTCAGTGTAATAAATGTAATGAGACAATAAGGTTGGTCACTTTGGATCCCTTTGACCAGATATTGGACACATAATTTCATATTTTACAACACTAATCAAGTAAAAATTTTGACACTAGGTGAACATTGGTGTATTAATAGATATAGGTGTGTCTTGATATACTGTACCATAAGCCTTGAAATTTTGCATCATGAAAAATTGTCCACAGGGGTCAATCAGTTGATCGTGGGGAAACGAATATGGTAGATAGCCTAAGCTGTGGAGGGGGCAATTAGCTGGAAAATTCCACCTCTTGGAAAAGCTTTCTAGCCGGATATGCTGGTTTTGGACCTCCATGAAGTCTTGGAAGTTTGTCAAAAAGAGAACCTGTAATGCTTAAGCCACTCGGCAGAGAAGGGACTTCAACTCAATGAGACTGAAGCCTGCAATTATGGAAAAAATATATATTTAACTAGAAGGCCGTATCTTAGTACCAATAGATCAAATTCAGTAAATGGAGTTCCCTTAGTATGGGCCCCAGCTCACATGTGTTGGTGTCCATTAGGCATTGCGGGACATGGGATTTTGATATGGGTGCGCTCATTAAAACATAGGGCGGATGAGTTTGAATCACATGTCTGCTCTCTAGTTTAAAGCGCGCTATTGGATCTTGATCGAATGCCTTGTGAAGCCCAAATGCACGTTGACATACATAAGCCTCAACACATTAATGTTTTCCTTAATGTTACTAGCATTTATCTCAGCTAGCCTAGCTCAATCCCTTTCACTCTCTAGACCTAGAGTCTAGTGATCCTCAGCCATCGGATCCACCTAAGTCACAACTCATAAGCTTTATTAAGCCGCTCATAAGCTTGAAGGTTTTTCTTTTTCTTTTCATTTTTGCGAACACGATCACAAAGCCTGAAGTTTTTCTGATGCGGAACATTATCGTTCTAATTGTCATTTGCTTCGAGGTGAACTTGATGGAATACAATTATTCTAGATAAATCTCGCTCTATGCGTGCACAACATTGCTCTCTTGTGAAATTAACACAAGTAATATGAAAAAATAGAGGGAAAAGAGATTGAGAAAAACTTTCTTTTCTTTTTCCATGGAATAATAAAATAGCAAAATGAGAATAGCCCTCCTAAGTTAGCTCCAAGTCTAAATAGAGACCTAATTGCTTGAGAATAAAATACCTAGAATCCAGTCTACTTATAAAACTCATTAGCCAATCGTAGAGTCCTAGAAACGAAGATTTCTATATTAATCAAATAAGCACTAATCAAATGAACTACTAGAGTCCAAGATAATAAAGACACTACTAAAGATGGACTCTTAGATAGTCAAAACACTATCATATAAATACTCCTAATGATGAAAGAGACTATCATTTAGGGGTCGTTTGGGTACTGAATTAATTCAGTAGTAAATTAATTCAAAAAATTCACCATCGAAAGTGAATTACGTTTGGAAAGAGAATTTGTTATAATAAATTTAGATGTCTCGTCAAACCTAATTTTAAAATTTTTAACTAATATAACTCTTTCTCTCGAACTCGGATATGCACGTTCTTCGTATCATTGCGCTTCTAAATTCAAGCTCTATCAAATAAGATCCAACAAGGGCAGGTAATTTTGAATTTTTAAAGAGGGCCCTACCTATATGACATATTTTTCGAGGCTCAAATCAATATGAACGATAACCATTAAAAAAATATAAAATCTGTAATTTTTAAAACGATGATTAGGAGATTGAATCGACTAAATCACCTCATGAGGTGATTCAATGATTTAGGCCGATTCAGACTTGAAATAGTCTGAATCTAACTTCAGTACTGAATTTTTAATTTAGCATAGCTTCTGCACACAAACAGGATTATAAAAATTTAGTACTGAATTGAGGCTGAATCGACTGAATCTTCTGACGATACAGTACCCAAACAGCCCCTTAGACTCCTAATAAAACAAGAGACTATCATATAGACTATTTCTCTTCACTATTAACGTACTTAAGTGCAACACAATCAAAGTAAAGAATAAACTCAACATGTATCAAGTAATGCCTTAAATGCCTTGGTACCTGCACAACAACATAAAATTCCATGTCATAAGCATTATATCTCCCTTTTGCACCTAACAATTTCTCACTAAAATATACATTAGGACATTCATCTTGGATGAAGAAAACCCTAATCCCAGCTTTATAAGGATCATAATGCAATTTAAAAGCCTTTACAAAATTGGGCAATGCTAAGACAGATGTTGAAATCAATTTTTTTTAAATAATGCCAAAAGCTTTCTCAACTTCATCATTCTAAATAAAATTTTTAGCCTTCATGCAATCATTCATCTACTCCAAGCCCATTTTTAAACACAACATATCCAAGATATAGAACTACATTTTTCTTGAAAGAACACTTCTTCACAACATCAGAAAGTCTTTCCCTGCAAAAATGACTAATACATCTCGAAGATGTTGCAAGTGAGACTCAAAACTAACATTATAAATAAGTATGTCATCAAAGTAAATCACAACAAATTTTCAATCATTGGTCTAAGAACTTGATTCATAACCCTCATAAATGTTCTTGGGGCATTAGATAAGCTAAATTATATGAATAAATTTCATGGTACATAGTCTTCAAATCTACCCTGTTGAATATAGTAGCACTACATAACTAATTTGACAAGTCATCAAGGCTGATCTTGTTAATAACATGACAATCCACGCACATACGCTACCATCTTACTTTGGTGTAAGCAAAGTGAGTACTACACATTGACTTAAACTCTATCTAATATGATATTTGCTTAACAACTCATTGTTTTTCCATTGAAGCTCTTCATGTTCATTAGGGTTCATTCTACAATGTGGATGGTTAGGTAGTATAGAACATAATATTAAATCAATTTAGTATTATATATCCCTAAAGTGTGGCAACCCTTTAGGTAAGGAATATGTGAAAACATCTTTAAACTCCACAACTAAAGGTTGAACTTCCTTAGGAGTTTCTCTAACCTTATTCACCTCTTTTGACATCAAGACATACACAAATTTTTCCTCTTAAATCTCTCCAATAAAGTTGCCCCTAGATACACAATGATTCTTTTTGCTACTTTGGTGTTTAGACACATCATCCAAGTGAGATATAAGGACAATTTTTGTATTATCCTCATAAAACTTTTACACATATTAACAAAATTTTGGTGAATAATAAAAAGTCAAATATTAGAGTAGGACTAGTTCAATATATAAGGACCTTCACACATGCCTAGGCCAATATTTTAAAAATTGGCCCAGCCATTGTCATAGATTTGTTGTCAGGTTAACTACGTTCAATTGTGGGTCAACCTGGGTTGACACAATTGATGATGCCATTAAATAAACTTACCCATAGGACATAAGTTGAATTATAATATTAGGTATGTACAAATTATAACACAAAACCAGTTAGTTAAGTATTCACATATAGAATTTCCTAACTTGACTTCGGGGCTAGCCTTGTGCAAGAATATTTCTCTAGACATGAGTAAGTCCAAAGGTAAGTATGTAGTTCGATAGCCCAATGGTTAAGTATTTGTATTGGAGCCTCTTGGTTTGAGTTTGAATCCTACTGTGGTTAAAAATTTTCCTCTTGCCTATATGTGATAGAGAATAAACCATACCAGTTTGGGTAAATGAATTGGCTTGACTCAATGACCAGCATGAATCAACTTGGTTTAAAGGTTGGGTTTTGTTGAACTTGTTCTGGGTTTTAAAACATTGGCATAGGCAAGTGCCCCCAATGGCCCCTGTTTACTCATCACTAGATTATCATCGAGTAGTCTAGCATGAGCCGTGTGCAGGAAATATATATATATATATATATATATATATATATATATATATATATATATATATATATATATATATATATATATATATATATATATATATATATATATATATATATATATATATATATATATATATATATATATATATATATATATATATATATATATATATATATATATCCAAATAAAAAAAGGAAGAAAAGAAGAACAAAGTGAAGTTCTATACCGACACATGTGGGGATGAGTTGAGACTTCCAAAAAATTAAAAGGGTATGTGATGCCCCTAAAGGCCTCATATTAGACTTAGCCATTTGATATCAATGGGCTAAGTAGAAGCCCAAGGGGAAACCTCTTGTGCCCACTCTAAAATTAGCCATATAAAATTAAATTTACTAAGTGGATGCACAAGGGCCCCACAAAAATCCAATTGGCTATTTATAGACATTCATGGAGTAACACCTTAAAATAAGCGACAAAAATAAATTCAATATGACTATTTAGAGACCGTAGGGGTCGTCATTGAAATCAGTCATTAAAATTAGACCAATTTGTTCAGACCCTAACTTTAACTAGAATTTATATACATGATTTTCCTAAAAAGATGAAAACATTCAAAAACTCATAATCAAAATATCTTTGCCCTTTTTAGAGTTATGATATTTTTCTTCAAATCATTTTTCTAGAGCTTGGTTTTTTCTTAATCCTCTCTACTTACATCATAATTGTTTCATTTTTTTATTTTTTTCATTCATTTTTTTATTACAAGAGGATGAGTCTTTCACATTAGCATTTCCATCATCTTTATGAGGATAATTTCATTCTCTAAAAAAATTTAAAGGTACAAAAGACTCATAAGCATTGACATTCATGATGTGAAATTTTCTTTTCTTTGAATTCTACATAAAAATCTAGTTTGTATAAAAAAAATAGAAATTTTTCTAAAGATCCTTTAATTTGATCACTTAGACTCCACTAAAATCCAAATACCTCAGTCAAGTTATATTTTAAGAATTCTCTCTTGATGTTTATACTTAAAATGAGTGCAACTTTTTTAAAATAAGATAATTGCAATATCAAGTAAAAGAAAATCAAATTAATCTTCACTCTTCTTGGTGTATCATTTTCTTAGTTAAAGTATATTTGACCACAAATCTTATTATTTTTCAACTTAAAAAAAAATTAATCTCAAAATATCTTAAGAGATGAACTTTATCAAATACAAAACTAAAGCCAATTGAAAAACAAAGCAAAAGCTACACTATTTTTTTTGTTTTTAGCATGTTATTTTTTTTAATTCAAAACCTAAGAATTAAAACCATGTAAAACAAAGTAAAAGTAAACATGAATATCCCAATGATAGAAAGAATTCAATCATGAACAAAATCAAAATCTCTTACTTAGAGATGTAAGACTTATAGCCTTACTTAGCTATCTAGTCCTAAGGCAACCTAAGATAGACTTCCTTGTCACATTAACTTGAGATTTAAAATTCTCTAAGACATCTTTTCTAAACCAAATTTTAAGAGTTTTTTCTTATTGTCTAGAGTATCCTTCTTTGGTATGAAGTTTGGTATATACTTCCTAATCCGTGTGTTTTTCTTTTGAGGTTTCTCATGATTTGAATTGATTTCTTTCTTCTTCTTAGGCAAATTGTTCAAGTATAAAGCTCCACAACTTTCCTTAGTTTCTAATTTGATCATGACACAATGACGAAAGCGATGTCTAATTAAAAAGGATTTATTATTATTTCTCTTTTGAAGTCTTTTCTTATGTTTAGACGTTGAACTTTGATTCCCAGAAGGATTCTTAGGTTTTAACACATTGTCAACTTGTGGATCAACCTTCATAGTATGCATGGATTCTCTAACCTTGACAGACTTAGTAACACCCTTAGAACTAGTAAAATTTAACTCTATATACCCTAATCCTCATTTATCATTATTATCTTGTCTCATGTACAAAATTTTTTCCAACTTCTCTTATCCTAAAGTGAAAGATTTAAATTTTTCTTAAGAAATTTTCAATTCACTACCTACATCTTCAAATGTCTTCAAATAAACCTTATTTGTCTTACTCTTTGATTAACTTTATTCTCTAATAATTTTATCTTTCAAAAAGATTACTTTTCTCATATTTGAATGCATTAATTTCTTCATTGGTAGACACAAATTTATCTTCAAAGATCTAGTTTTTCTCCTCTCTTTCTCAAGTTCACTTCTTAAAGTTTGAACCACTTTTTCTAGTTCTTCTTTATCTTCTGCCAATTGAATTTTGCTTAATAGAAATGGAATCAATTGTATCTGCATTAACTTTAACAATTATCTCTAACTTCTTACACTTTTTACTCGATTCAATGGCTTGTCTAAAAAGAATTTCAAAATCCAAATCCACACTATCACTAGAAGTATAAAAACTATACATGATGAATCAAATAAGCACAAGTAAATAAATTCAATAAAACATACATTTTAGGAAAAGCAAGCAAAATTAAGTAAGATAATAAAACACTAGCATGCCGAATCATATTGATATCATGTAGAAAAATCAAAATTTTCAATAATCAAATCTCAACTACCAATTGAAAGTTTAATATCCATCTAATCGACTTAGTGGATCACTAAATTGCTTTTAAAATTATTACTTTCAACAAGTAAGAATTAAGAGTTCTAGTATCTTTGCACATAATTTTTTATTAAGCAGAAACAATTAAAAACTTAATTATCACTCATTTTTTTATTTCAAAATATCAATCAATTAACTACCAATCAATCCACACATGAACACAATAATTTATGAGGAAAACCCCAAGTAAGGTAAAAAATTACGGTAATTTAAAGGAACCAAATAAATGCACTAGAAACCAGACTTTTACATAGACACGAGCAAACCACCAACCTTACTTAGACTCTAACACAAGCTCCTCTTTTTTAGATCATTGTTGTCTCCTTCTAGTCTTCAACAAGCACATCTTGTTGTTTGACTTTGGCCTTAAGGAAATCTTCAATTTTCTATTAAAGACATACTGCAACTTTTTATTGAATACTGTGTGTATTAGCTCCTTTAGTTGTGGATTTTCTTTTTCAATTCACTATGAATGTTCAATAAAAAGCTCAAGTAAATTCTCATTTGGAAAACTTATACCTTGCTTCCTTTTTTAGCCATGAAAGTTTATATGGATGTGTATGTGGTGTACTACTTAGTTGAAGCTTTTGAAATACCACTTCATGCACCACATTCCCATGGCTCTCTGAATCAATAACAAGTTAACAGACATTTCTTCCAATGGTACATGTGGTTTAGAATGTGTTATTTCTCAACTAACAGTCACCTTTAACCTCTTCATGAGAAAAACAAAGGCAACGTGACACTAATGCCTCCCCATTATTTCCTTTAGCAACCTCATGATCTTGTTCTTCCTCATCATAGATAGGGTTGGTGTAGTCAAAATTAAGAACATCATCATCATTAGACTCATCATGTTCAGTAAACAACCTTTTTCTCGGCTCAACTTCCTAGGACAATTTAACACCCTATGACTCATACCCCCACACATAAAGCATCTTTGTCTAACACTAGTAGAGGCCCTACGAGTGTTGTTAAAGCTTTGCTATAGAGCCTTAGAGGTAGTGTAACGTCCAGGAATTTTCTAAATTTCTGAAGTCGACTACGTGAAATTAGAGTATTTGACCCCTTGACTTTCTTATGAGAATAAATTGATCATAAATTGGAAATGATGACTGAATCCTATATGGATGGAAAGTAGGCTAAAAGAGCTTTGAAATGCCACTAAGAACACATGAATCAGAGTTTGGATGAGAGAAATACGACTGTTCGAATTTAAACATATTATGCATAGCCCATTTACTTGAATTGGGCGCGTAAATTATCTATTTAAGTCACTACATGCCCGATTAATTAGTATTTTGAAATTATATTTTAATAACCTAATTAAGTAGCCTAATTAGCAGAGTTTTAGCCTCACTCTTAAAGAGATTAAGATTTTTAATTTTTACACTTATAAATAAATAATTAGAGTCCTTAAAAAAAACTTTAACCGTTCAAGGGAGAAGTGGAGAAAATGAGCCGTAAGGGCGTTAGCCTTTCGGGCGAGTCCTAAGAGCGATGAAGCAAAGGAAGATCGTGTACGAAGATGAACGTGGTTGCGCAATATCTTGAAATAGTTTTATAATCATATGCAAATAAGGCCACTATACGTATGTGTGAACCGGCTTCAATTCGACGGCAATCAGGATTGCCGGAGATGAGCATCACCAAAGGCTCAAACTCCTCCGCTGCAATCACCTCCATTTGGGGGAGTGGAGGGCCAGGCCTCGGCATGCTTCTGCCACGGTTGTTTGGACCGGAAAAGTGCAGATCGGAATTGTCATATTGGGATGGCGCAAAACGGAAGAGAACGTGGCTTCGGGCACCGGGAAGAGGCTGGGTAGCCATCTTTTGGTGGCGGGGATTGGGTCAATTAGATTATCTGCCTAGCGACTAATCGGACAGACCTTGTCTCGTTTCCGACCGTGGCAGCTGCTGCTGTAAGGACCCTCATCTTTAAACCGGTTTTGGTTTTCTTTAATTATTGATTATCGTGAAATTTACGTGTTTTCTGATCTTATTCGATGATTTTGTAAATAAATAGAGTTTGTGATGGTTTTAACCAAAATTAACTTCAATATTAGTGGTTTTAAGTGATTTTTAAACCGAATGTGAATTTTTGGAATTTTTTGGAATTTTCACTATTTTCCCAAAAATTAGGGTTTTGGCGGGACCCTGTGGGCCCCACGGTCGAAAATTTTATTTTTGTGTCAAATGAACCTAGACATATACTTAAGGTCACACAAAAATTTTCAGAATTTTATTAGGCTTAATTCGTGCTTAAATTTGCAAAATAACCACTTTTAGCCTACTTTTCATATGTACACCCCAAAACTTACCTATGCCTACCCCAACCCTTACTATAAAAGGGCAAACCAGAGCCATTTCCATTTTTGGGAATAGGCTAAGGAAGGAGGTCTGGCCTAATCCCCACTTAGGCCCGAATTAGAAGCCGATTAAGGTAAGCTTGCTCTAATTAAGCACTAATCCATGGCTTTTCTCTTAATTTCTTCTAAATCTACCATTTTCCCCTTGATTCAATTCGTTTTTGACCATCAAAAGCTACTGATTTGCGTTTTACTACAAACCCTAACATTCAAAATTCGATTTTTACTACCAACAAGCCCTAGATCTAAGATTTAATTAGGGATTTCTTAAGTAAATCGATTTCCATTGGTGTTTAATTCACACTCATTGTATTTTCAAGGATTTCAAGAAGGGTGACTCTTCAATCCGGGCTTAATCAAATGCTGAGGTAATGGGTCTTCGAAATCTCTGTTTATCCATGGTAAAACTCTTCATTTTTGGCTTATTTTGAAATGGTTTGCTTGATTTAGTGTGTTAATGGTAAGATTAGAAAATGGAATTATTTAATCCCGATTTCTTAGGGTTTTGCATTATTATGGTTTGGTTTGATATTCTGGAAGTCAAGGAGGACTTTTGATGATGATTAGGGTGTTAGATGTGGATTTGAAGTGCTATCTATGGTGTTTCGGTTTGGATTTGCGAAAGGAAGAAGATGACTGTTCTGCCGTGTTGGCGATCGATCGGCCTTGCAGGGCGATCGATCAGCTGAACTGAAAATTTCAAAATTTTGCGTGTAACCGATCGAACGGCCTGAAAGGCGATCGATCGGCTACACAGGAAATTGTATGTTGTGTGTATGATGCCTATTTTGATGATTCCACTTTAGCTTGCCAATTTTATATGAATGTGGAGTGTTTTAAGCTATGTTAGGCTACTGGAAATACATGCTATTGAGTTTATGGAGTTGAGATATATGCTTAGTGATGGTGGAATGACTTACGTTTTGTGGCATGATGTTGGAATCGTTATTTTGAAATTATGAATAGTTGTTTCCCTTTGGTTAAGCATATTTCAGTAGGACTACAATCATTGTTGGACAGATTTGTCATGATAAATTGTGATTAATGGTGTGTGAATGTTGGTAAATGCCATGACTCAATGATGAAATGAGTGATGTTATAGGTGTTTAGCCTTTGTGGTTGAGTTTTGAATCTAGCTAAGATTTCAACGATTCTTCTACTATGGTTTTTCGCTGGAATTCATGTTTAGGTAGAAATTCACATGTGTAGTGTGGTGGTGAGTTGATTTTCAAGCATGTTAATATGCATCATGTGAAAGACTTCTACTAGTTACACACACACACATGTGGGGGTTAAATGATGATGTTGAAGCTTAATATCGTGATTATGAATGATGCATTAGGGGCTGGTGAGAGCACTTATCATGATTAGGGTTCATGTATGCTTTGCCCACGCATGTACCATGCTGCACGCATCATGAAAAATGGATTTTCAATTGAGGCTTCATCGTGATTAATCGAATTTGACCGATTGGATGCAATGTGATGGAATTGTGTGCCGGGTTTATCGGTCGTGGATTAATCGCAAGTTGATTGGTCCGAAAGGACATATTTTGATTTGAAATTCCTGTGTGGAACGATTTGAAATTCCTGTGTGGAACGATTTGGAGTTCCTGTGTGGAACGAGTGCACTCCCCGGGTTGAGTCTTGTTTAATGGAATGATGTGGGGACGAGTTGTGTACTTGTCTTGCGGACACGTGAGAATATTTTTATGTGTGTCATCTGGACCCTGAGAATCCAGTGTGGTATGCCGTGTGCACCCCGCTACCACGTGTTCTAGGGTTCTCTGTGTGAGAACTCGGGCTCTTCCCTCCGCAGGAGATGTCCCTGGGCGAACACCCCTGCTCTAGATTCTCTGTGTGAGAATGGGACATCCTTGGCCAGGATCGTCCAGGGCGAGCAGTATTAGGGATTGACAACCCCGATCTTTCTTGAATTCTTGTGTAGAATTTTGTACCATGACACGCCTTCGTGGCTTTGTCTATGCTCCCGTCTGTGTGACATTAATGTGTGATTACTCCTTGATGGAGGTTGATTGTGATGATGCTATGCATGTGGATTATGTATGTTAGAGATACATCCATGCATGCTGATTTTGATGTTATGCATGTGGATTATGTATGTTAGAGATACATCCATGCATGTTGATGTTGATGTTATGCATGTGGAATATGTATGTTAGAGATACATCCATGCATGCTGATTTTGATGTTATGCATGTGGAATATGTATGTTAGAGATACATCCATGCATGTTGATGTTGATGTTATGCATGTGGAATATGTATGTTAGAGATACATCCATGCGGGATTGGTTATGATGTGAATGCATGTGGGAATATGTATGCTAGAGATACATCCATGTAGGTTGAATTATGCATTTTTATACAGTGTTAAGTGATATGAATGTGTGATCAGAAAGTGATGCACCATGTAAATCTTTGATCTGAAACGATCTCATTTCTAAGCTATCGTATTTTCTACGTTGACAGTGATATTAAAACCATTGCTGAGTGTTAAAACTCACCCCTCTTTTGTGTTTTGATTTGGGGCTGCGTGGTGCGACACGCAGACGGACAGGATTGCCTTTTTGAGGAAAGGTCAGAGGTAGCTTGGGTGTGATGATGGAGATCGTTGCGTGGCTTATCATCGTTTCTTTCATGCTTTATGTTCGAACCTTTGTGTAGGGTTCTTGTTGTGGATTTATGTCACATGTTACAGTTATGTTTGCTTATGACTTATTTTGAGCTGGTGTGGGCTTTACTTAAAACTAAGCTTGTGGCTTTGAGATTGTTGTTTACTTTGTGTTAAGCAACACCTTTTCTTCCCCTTTTATTTACTCTTGCTCAAAGGATTGTGCGCACTCCGTGTTGCTGTTAATTGCCCGTGGTTAGGGATTAAGTCTTCCGCTAGAATCGTTTCTCAATTTCACTTCGTCGCCCCCGCGCGCTTGACCGGCCCTTGGACCGGGTTCGGCTCGGGTCGGGCATCGCCGGGGCGTGACAGCTGCGCTCGCCGGCAGTGTAGCTCGCAGGAAGAAACAGGTAGAAACAGTCTATGGCATTAACACCGGTCAGAGACCACTAGACAGAACGAGGCTGGGTCCGTCAAGTTCACTGCTTGGAAGCGATCTGACCTGACCTGGCCTTGCGCCAAGTCATGGCGGCCGTTGTGCTCGCCGGTGACCAGAAACATCTGCCGCCTCCCTGATGATTTCCAGAATAAATAGACCGGGCTACTCTGGCCTGATATTTCAGATCCGAGAGAGTGGATCTAGTTGTTTCCCCCGGCAGAAAAATTCTGCCAATGGCTGGAGGGCCACGCCGGCGGCGGCCCTGCGGGCGTCTTCACGAGGAAGACAACCCATAGGTAGGTTTGTGGGACTGGCCCGACTCCAGGCCGGAACTGCAGACCCAACCTGGTTTCACCTAAAAAAATAATTCTCACTGGACCAGGTCCGGTTCAGTAGGTTTTAGACTTAGAAAAAATTCAATAAAATTCCAGTGTCTATAAAATAACCATTTTACCCTTAGTAATGAAATGTAAGTAATATTTAATTATGTATCTCATACTCCAGTTCAGGGTGATTTATATGTTAGAAAAATTTATAAAAATTACCAGTAGACCTTGAGAGGGATGCAAATTTCCTGACCAAGTTTTAGGTTGGGAAAAAATTTTAAAATATTAAAATAACTATTTTACCCCTTGTAGTTAAATTACTGTGTGATATTCACTTACCCAACATAGGGGCTCTGGTTCAGTGAACTATGAATGATCTCAAAATTTTGGAAAATTCTCAGTAAGATTTTAATATATACCATAAATATAGACTAAACCTCAGTGAGAAAAAATCCCAGTGAGCGGTAATTAACCATTTTTCCCCTAGGGTTAATCGTAAACCGTTAAGCAAACCTAGGTTGGTTTAAGGGGTTCCTGACACCATCACATGCCAGAAAAATTAGACCGGCTCCATGAAGTTAACTAGTACCCTTAAGCCCAATTCTGAACCCATTGGATGTCAATAAAGCCTTGAACACATTGACAAAAATACCCCTATGAGCAGACCGCCCACATTCTTGTGAATGGAAGCGCAAGTCAATTTGAGAGTGCAGCCTTGGGAGAGGGCAAAGACTTAAAATAAATAATGTGGTAAAATCACCCTAACGTCCTTAGGGCAGTATATTCTGTTTTACCAAAATGTATAATCTAGATAACCAAACGTTAGGGTACCCTAGAATGACGTTAAATGACTTTAAAAGGAAGGGGTGTGACTAGTAAGTGACACGAAGACCTTGACAGGTCACAATGTCATGGGAAACAAGGGGAATAACCCTAATTCTCAAGGTTTAGGGTAGTATATTACACGTGTTCGCAACACAACACAAAAATTCACTAGGGTATTTTATATGTCACTCGTGCGATACATTAATTTACACATTCTCTAAGCCCTAGCCTTGCAAATGAATGCAATTGGCCTCCAATTATTATTTATGCACTTGTATGACTACATGATATTTATATTGATTATTTTGATGCATATTTTTATTGTTGATGCATTAATCTGTAACTTGAGATTAATGAAGATTAATCAAGAGGTATTAGTTGTTGTTGGATTGGAGGGAGAACAACTAAAAAAGATAAAGACTAAAATACCCTCATTAGGGTTGGGACCAGTTCATGGAGTGAACGAGGCCCTGACATATAATTTTACCTAAGTTAATAATTCGAGGGTGGTTATGGGATGTTCTCCGAGTCAAAGCTCAGTGGATGAGCTATTTGTTGGGCCGATTTACAAGGTGAAGATGACCCAAATGGTTGGGCAAATACTTGACGGGATGAAAATAATCTAGTCTAAGTTTCAGATGTTTGGGGCAGTCAATGGTCATAAAGACCTGAGGCTTCATGGATACATTAGTAATGCCTTTGAAGACATTTTTTTCCCAGAGTTGAGAAATGGTGGAGATTGTGATATGCTTCTTTGTCACTACGACGGTTTGGGTATTGACTAGAGGATCTTTACCGCAGGTCTTCTATAGATCTTCCCATGACCATATAGTACATATGAAAAGTGGAGTTGTATGAAAATCATGGAAGGCTTGTGCTTCTCGCCAATCTGTGTCCATGAGTACAGTTGAGATCCTCTTCTCCATATTCGTGGCAGGCTATTGAGAGTCCTAAGGATTTTGGTTAAGCTATTGTTAAGCAATCTGCTCTAATGATAGAGTCCTCTGTCTAGAGATTTCTCAAGGGTCAAGTTATCTCCGAGTGAATACATATTTAATAGTATTAATTGTTGAACAAGGATTGTGAGATAATTAATAACATTGTTTGATATTCCTTGTTAATTAGACAAGTAAAACTATTAAAGGATTTGCATAAAATGTAGGTTGGTTAAAAATACTTAAACATTGCATGTGTGATGCTATGCTTCTTAGGATAGTGTAATTTCTAGGCAGAACTACGTCTGGATCTGATCTTGTTGGAAATATTAGAAATGTTGTCTGATGAGTATGTGGCAACTAACATCAGGTGATGTTGGCCCAATCTAAAAAATATTAATTAATACTTTTGTCCTTTGGAAACTCTTCTCCTAAAGGTGGGAGGTTCCATTGTTGTTGTTGTGGTTGTTTGGTTTGGTTGGTTGCAGATTTTCTAGGCGACAACAAGTGAGACCAAGATTGATGCGTACAAGATGAAGTTTCTTTGTTTTTGCAACTTTGGTACGTAAGTGTATCTTGGGTATGAGAGTCAACTTAGTTATTTATTTTCATACGGATGACGGACTTATACTTAGATAGATGAGTTGTTCTTACTGAATTTTTATACGTGTAATAATATCATATGATTTAATATTCATATTTGTGAACCGCAGTTATAATGACATGGATATTTAATTGAATTATTTGTTTGGTATTTAAGAAAGAAAAAAATTCTTGTGACTTATCATTCGTGCTATTTAAAAAAGCTTTTAACAATCCAAGTCATGACAAGTAGGCTACACACTGCCCTAAGTGGCTACGCTCGGCGGGGCTACACTATTTCCTGTCATCCTCCCAAATTGACAGCCAATAGGATCTTTGTTGCTTCTCCACATAAAGCATGCTTGATTGCATATTCAATAAAGTGAAAGTATGAAACAAATTAAGGATTTCCTTTATATTTTGGTGCATATCTCTAATGTAACAAGACATAATTCATTCTTCAAACTCTGCCAAATCATTTCAGTAAATCAATTTATAGAGTTCTTTTGTGCATTTATCCACCATCTTCGACCTTGTCGCAAATCTTACAAGTGCTGATACATAACACAGGCATAATGGTATTCTCCCGCTCTATGATGTTCAGCTTGCCTTGGCGCACATATGTGGCTTTGATTTGCTATTGCATGATGTCAAAGGCGAGTCACCACCAAGGGTATGTGCTTATCCTCTGACACCTTGAAATCATGTATCTTTCATATTTGTAACCCAATCAAGGATTTCTTTGAGCTGCATACCACGATGGAATTCAAGAATATAAGTTCAAACTAGTCTCCCAAAGCCTAAACACCATTTCCTCTTGTCTCAGGGGTGTGTAAACCTTTAGCCTGCTCGATGCTCATAGCAAGTCTCGCCAAAGTAGTACCATCTTGAATCGGGGATGTTGGTCCACCTTTTTGTCGCCATGCATAGCAGCATTGTTGAATGGATTTTTGCCGCCGGGTTCAATCTCAGACTTATCAGCTTCAGCTTGGTCATTGGGTTGAACCAATCTGGGGTTTAGCAAGCTACAACAGCTACTAAATTAGCCATTTGACACGTCAACTATACTCAACCAGTTGAGCCAACCTCGCTACTTCATCATGGTCATGGATTTCACCAAGTCTTGCATCACATCATCCACAACATTGGGGCAACATGTTAGACTTGCTTAGGGCCACCAAATGATTAGGGTAAACTTGATGGAATGCAATTATGCTAGATGAATCCATCTATAAAGGTGGATAACCTTCATCTCTCACAAATTACACAAATAATTTCACAAAATACAAGGAAAAGAAATAATGAAGAGCTTTATTTTCTTTTTTAATGGAATAACAAAATAGCAAAACAATAATGACTCTCCCAAATTACCTCCAAGTCGAAAGAGTGACCTAATTGCATGAGAATAAATAGTCCAATCTACTTATTACAACTCATTAGTCAATCACAAAGGGGCCTACATACAAAGATTCCTATCTTAAAAGGCACACTAATCAAATAAACTAATTAAGTTCAAGATAAATATAAAAAACTACCAAAGATAGACTCCTCTAGATGGTCAAAACACCATCATATAAAGACCTACGATATGTTTGGATTGGTGAAAAGTCCGGGAACAAAAAAGATCTTTTTTCTTAAATCCTTTTTTTCTGTTCTTCGATGTAGTAGAGAAAGATAAAATAGAATAGAAACTAGGAGAAGAGGGTAAACAATTGCCCTAAAATTTTTCACCCTTCAATCCATGGGTTGTAAGAGAAAATCTATATACCAAAGATTTATGCCTTCAACATTGCTAATGTTGACCTTGCCGTATCACCACTACTATCGTTGTTGCCGCCGCTAGCACTACCATTACTACCACCGTTGTTGCCACGAGCACCACTACTGTTGCCACTACCATTGCCGCTACCACCACCATCACCATCTTCATTACCACCGCTATCACCATTGCCATTTTTATAACCACTGCTACCACTATAACCGCCATCGCCACTATCACCACTATTGTTGCCGCTACCATTACCACTACTGCTGCTGCCGCCACCACTATCACTACCACGGCCGACACCATCATCACCTCTGTCACTATTGCTACCACCACCATTATCGCCACCTCTACCATCATCATCATATATATTTATTAAAAGTATATATAATACAATGTTATTTTTGTAGTTATAATAAACAAGTTTCAGTTTTCTATATAGCAGTATTGGTGCAACCGACAAGTAAATTTTTTTTATGATTCTTCTAGTTTCCCGTTCACTGGGAATCACTCTCTTTCTTCCCGTTTTCACCAATTAAAATAGATCCTTAACGATGCAAAAGATTCTCATATAGACTTCCAAATCCATCCAAATATCTCTGCATCACTAAACGCCTCAGGGGCCCTACATCACCCATGTGCCCGGTCCCACCAATGTACGGTAGGCTCACTTGCATTGCATTTATACAGTGTAGGCTGGACCACGTTGCATCACTTGTACTACTTGTTGTAGGCATCAATACTTACTCCAAACATATCACACCACATTAGCAAATAATTGTACTTGCTTTATACAAAGCAAGCTCCGGCATTCTAGCATTTCTCCGTAAAAACATGTAGAGTGATTATGACCTTCTCTCACATGGGCACAAAGGTATACTCTCCGAAACAAGCCACAACTAGTTACTTCTTTCCTAAATATATCCTACTATTATACCTTTTAATGCTCTTCTGTCTATGGTTGTAATCTTGTCGCATTCTCTATGGTGACTCTCATTCCATATTGAGTATTACGTCTCTCTCAATGGATAAAAGATTAACGCCTATATTTGTTTTTGGAAGGCCATTCGTGGGTGGGGTTTAGGCAAGACCCCTATCAAGTCTCCATCATATACTATTTGTCCGGATTTGAAAAAAAATTAATTTTCATATTAATTACCTTATTTTATAATCTTTCTCATACTAATTAATGGAAGAAATAAAAATAATTAGTAGATAGAGTAAAAAGTTAATAAATTGGCTTCTTAAATTGCATACTCCTTTTGTCTTGTATTAATACCTACATTTTTAAAAATATTTTTTTATTAACGGGAAATAAGGTTATGATAGTCTTTTTTGAGTACACAACCACTTAAATTTAATAAAATTGAGTTATTAATACAAAACAATTTTTTTAGCCAAATAGAGATATTAATATGGGGGCAAAGGAGTATTTTTTTAAAATATGGACAATTAATAGAGGACAAATGGAGTATCAATTAGATCAGATAATTGTCATTGTTAATTGGTTCAGTTCTCATGAGATGTAGTGTTTCATATTCTCTGTACAATGTATAATGAAGTTCGCAAGTTGTGGAAAGTGTTTTTTTGTGAGAACCCTATTTTTATATCTAATAAATGGGGAGCTACAGAGTTAGATAAAAATTGAAAATGCAATGAAGGATGAACTATAAATTCCATCTACGTTTAAGCTTAGGTTGCACAATTGAGATCTCACCACTGAAGTTTATAGAATTATAGCCTTAAAAGAGGGCTGCTCCTCCTTTTCAAGGTAAGTACAAACCACTAATTTGCATTTTTTTACCTTATAAAAATTTTGTAAAAAAAATAATGTGTTGCACTCTCTTAGAAAATATTGCTACATAGGTATTAATAGAAGTACTCCCTCTGTCCTGCATTAATAGCTCTATTTAGTTTTTCAAATAAACTAATTTTAATTTATTTTAAAAAACCAAATAAACCTATTAATTTAGGATATAAAGAGTATTTAAAACAAATCAAAGGCTCCGTTCATAATTGAAAACCCTATAATTTGGTTCTGGTCCATACATGCTGAAGATTGTGGTTCGAAAAAAGAAGACCAAACATTCAAAGAAAAGAGAGCCAAATCCACTTATAGTAAGAAAACCAAAGATTACATGAGATACTATTTCACAACCCTTCTTCAAAGAGAGAACCGCTTGACCAGCGAGATATCAAGAGTAAAAACTAAGTGATTGCAAGTCCTTGTTTGGAAATAAAAGATGGCACACATTTTTGGATTTGATCTATTTTGTTTTGAAGAAATCCTTTGAGCCAAATGTAGAAAGATTTGCTGTGTGTCTCATCAATATGGAAACGTCGAAATCAGTTCATCATGGAGAGTAGATAGACAGATGCTAAACATGTTTGGGAGATTGCTATGGATCTTTATAATTTTTACAAGAGTTGCAGGAATATGATCCAAAGTATTTTTTGCCCAAAAACGAGATTTTCTGCTCCCCTCCTGAGAGGGGTTGTATTATATTGATATTTGACGGTGCATTCATGAGAGCACAGGGGAAGTGGGTGTAAGTGTTGTCGCAAGAGATTAGTATGGAGGCAGAAGTTGTCGATGTATTTGAAGCAGAATTGCTTGAAGAGGAAAAAAACGTATATCTCTATGGCTCTTGAGATGATTTTATTTTGGGGATTGGAATCTAAGCCGGTGATTAATGAGGGAACCATCAATGAAAGGGGCGACTTGGCGCTGCTGATGAGAAGAGTCACTGCTGGAGATTAATGAAAATCTCCAATGAATCCGGCTAATCTCTCCCCAAGATCTAGTACATTTAAATTTTTAAGACATTTTTGTCCTCAAGAACTAATGCATTTAAATTTTTGTCCTAATTTCTAAAATTGTTGTATTTCATGTGTTGACCTGTTTGGCAAAAAATTCAAGTTTAAAAAGATTAAAATGCTTATATATATAAGCCAAAACCCATAAAAATCTTTATCAACTTTAAAACTCAAAACACAAATATAAGTGATAGAATACAATATACATAAATATCCCTTACAAATAAGGATTTAGTTGAGGTGAGTCTGGGCTCATGTGCGGCTGCGTGAGCCCAAGCCCACCTGGCCATCAAATTTATATCCAACGGTCCATGTAATTCATGGGCAAAATGCCCCTTGAATAGCGTGGGCCATCGGATATAAATCCTACTATAAGGTGGGCGGCTGCGTGAACCTAGACCCACCTAAATAGGACTCTACAAATAAATGTCCCTTACTAATAGTAGTGACAATCATATATGCCCCTACCAATATAATATTCCCACATTCGCAAAGCAAATCCATCACGAAGCTCCTTGCCAAGACGTTGTTGTTCTACACTAGATACTAGAGAGAAATTTCTTTCCTTGTTCTCTCTTTCTTGTCTTCTTTCTTCAATTTCTTGAACTATAGCTACACCTCTTTCCCTTTCAATTTCTAACCAAGTTTTATCCATCCCACCTTGTGTGTTTTGAATAAAGTTGTGCAACAAACATGCAATAATAATAATTTTTGCTTGCACTTCAATAGGGATACTCAAGTGGTCAAAGAAAAATACAAAATCATTCTTTTAGAACCCCAAACATATGCTCAATTACATTACATAGTGATGCATGCCATATGTTAAAGATCTCTTCATGGTTTTGCATAAAAGAATGGTATAGATCAAATTCTTTGAGATGATACCTTACTCCTTGATATGGGGCAAGAAATTGTGGCGTATTTGCATATCGAACATCCACATAATACTTTCCTAGTTAAGAGAATGAAAATATTAAAATCAATAAAAAGAGGAATGATGCTACTACTCACTAGATGAATCACCTTTTGGAACATAAAAACTCGCCTTTAAAGCACTAGTTAAAATTGTAGCTTCTGCTGTTGACCCCTCCTATCCAGCATGAACATAGACAAAACACATATCAAATGAACAAGCAGCCATCACATTTTGAGAAGTGTGACCCTTACGATTGTCGTAATGTATTCTATCATCACTTGGGATATCAACTAATATATGTGTTCCGTCAATAGTTCCAATGCAGTCCTACAAACAATAACGACAAAGAAAATTATATTGTTTTCTTGTAAGAAATTATCAAGAACTAAAAATAATTAACTACCTTGAAGAACCGAAAATGATATTTCTCACGAATGTAATGTGGAGTGTCCAAAGGTGGTAGAGATATGAAAAGGGGTGCTAAACTTTAAAGTACATCTAGCACCTCATTGAACCAACAACTTATTGTTTCACCTGAGTGTTGGAACCACTCTTGAGTATCCCTATTAGTTATGCCATTTGCTAAAATGTAAAGATATGTCATTACTATTTGCATAGTATCAACTTTTATACTCTCTTTCAGCATATTAGCTCCCTTAATTACCACATTGCATAATAACCAATATGTATTTTTTTCTATATGACAAATCTCACAAAATCTAACAAGGGCACCACTGAAATGTCGTTAGACCAACATTTCTGGGTAAAAGGGCATCAACTAGATGGAAGCCCAATGTTTGGGTTGTAATAGTAGCTGATTTTAACAAAAAGTTTCAATTAAATATCACAAAAAATAGCTCAAAGCTCTGGTATCCACTCATTAATACATTTGAGGCTACAAATGAAGTGTGGGATGCTTATGTTGAGGTGATTAATTATTAATTCAATTATATATATAGTATAATTTAATTAATAATTAATTGCCTCAATATATATAGGAAGATTTCAGCAAACAAAATAAGTGGGGGGCTACTTTGGCTATTTATAGAGGAAGATTAGGGTTTTTGGTGAGTTGGACTCTACGGGACGACTTCATAACCCAATATGAGCTTTTCTAGAATTTTGCTAAAATAAACATAACTAAACTTGGGCCCACTTGGTAGCCAAGAAGTTGGCAAGTGACAACGAGAAGGGTCATGAATCCCAGAGTGGAACCCACCCCTCAAAATAAGGAAATTTACCACAATTTTACAAAATTTATAGTAAATTTATGATTTATGCTTAGCACTAATGTGTCATGAGTGCACCAACCTCATGGCTAGGATAACCGGGTATCCACACCTTGGGCATGCTCCCAATGGGTTGAGCCCACCCAAATTTTAAAAAAAATAAAAAAAATAAAATTGAAATAATCCTTAATCACCCATAAGCATTAACAAAATACAAGTAAACAAAATTTATAAATGTGGATCATATAACCTACCCATCTTATGGGAATTTTGCCCTTAAGATTCACTATTACCCAATGGTGAAGAAATTATAGTACTTAGCTTTGATTTCATCTTCATGCTCTCGCATCACTTCATCCATGTTGTGATTCCACCAAAGGACTTTTTTCACCAATAGAACCTCCTTGGTTCTGAGCATGTTTTCCTTCCTATCCAAAATCTGCACCAATCTCTCAATGTAGGTAAGATCACTCCTTAGCTCCAACGGCTCGAACTTGAGAACACTAGATGAATCTTGTTCATATTTCAATAATAGGAAACATGAAACATATCGTGGATGTTAGCAAGTTGTGGCGGCAATGTCACCCAATATGCTAGCCCTCCAATCCACACTAGAATTTCCAAGGGTCCAATGTACCTAGGAGATAGTTTTCCTTTCTTGTCAAATCTCCATACACCTTTTGATGATGAAATCTAAAAAAAACATGATCACCTACTTAAAATTCAAGATCCCTTCACCAGTTGTCTGCATAACTCTTTTATCGACTTTTAGCAGTCTATTGTTAAATTGTAATGAGTTGAATTTTCTACACTGATTGCTGAACTATTTCAAGTCCAATCAAAAGATGTTTCTCACCCTTATCTCAACAAAAGGATGATCTACGAGGACATCTATACAACACCTCAAAAGGATCCATATGGATACTAGCTTTATAGTTGTTGTTGTAGGCTAACCCAACAAAGGTAAATGTTGCTCCCAACTATCCTTCCACTCAAGGATGCACACCCATAGCATATCTTCATAGGTCTAGATAGTCTACTCAAATTGCCCATCCATCTAAGGATGTTCGTAGAGCCGAGGCAAGTTGTTATCCCCAAGGCCTACTGAAAACTTTGTCAAAATCTAAATGTAGAACGAGGATTCTAGTCAGATAGTGGATACCTGAAATCCATGCAACCTAACCACCTCCTTTATGTAGAGTGCCGCCAACATGTCCAAAGAAGTCATTGTCCTAATGGAAATTAAATTCACTGACTTGATGAGTCGATCAATGATGACCCACATGGAGTCATTGCTACTAGGCAATCTAGGAAGCCCAGAAATGAATTTCATAGGCACATTCTCCCACTTCTACTCCAGAATAGGTAATGGTTGTACCATGCTTTTAAGATGACAATGCTCTGCTTTCACTTGTTGGCAAATTAAACACTTGGACACGAATAGGGTGATTTCTCATTTCATTTTATTCCACCAAAATGTCTATTACAGATCGCAGTCATCTTAGTTCCTCTAGGGTGGATGAAGGACCTAAAGTGATGTGCCTCCGAAAGAATTCACTCCTTCAACTCATGAGAAATTGGCTCCTACAAATGCCCATGAAAGGCATCATGTCAGCTCTTTCTTCCAAATCATTCACTTACTTCTTATGCAATATGGCTTTCATCTCCTAAATCTCTTTATCTTCTTATGAGATGAAGAAGGTGCAAAAATTTGTGGGGGGTTGAATAATGGTCTACGAAGCATAGTTGTAGGCTTCTAACCCTCCACCTTCACTAAAACAATGGAGTTAGCATCTATTTTGGAACAAGACCATAAGGAATTTTTAGCGGAGCAAGGAAACTGAGGCCAGAGCATTGACACCAAGTTCAATGATGGAAAACGGAAGTCTTTGTTCAATGACAATGATAGTAACTACAAGTTCCAAAAGCGGACTAAAACACAACCTTTAGTTAGGGAGGAGAAGAAATTGGAGAAATGTCCATTGTGTAATGGATTTCACCCTAACAGACCTTGCTACTTTTATGAAGGACGATGTTTTTCATGCGGCTAGCAAGGGCACAAGGCTCGGGATTGCCCAAGAAAGAGAAATCAAGAACAGCATAAACCCAGAGCCGAGGGTCGAGTTTTTGTAATCATTGCTAAGGGGACTCAGTCATCTAATGCGATCATTGAAGGTAATTTACTTTCAAAAGAAAATAATAATATAATATTAGCTCTTTTGAGATATAGAGGAGTTTACCTATTTTGCTCAATAGTTTTCTTATTGAGATACTAGTGCAGCTAGGGGGGGATGTTTTAATCGTATTTTTTTGTTTTAGTAAAGCTTTATGCATATTAGTGTGATTTTAAGACTAAATTATTATAATCAATTTGTACAAATTTCAAGGACATAATTTTTGTAAGGAGGTAGTTTGTAACACCCCGGAATTCCAATGTTTTGAAATTTGAACATTTGGGGGCCTATTAGCAAGTTTAATGGCCCAATAACGGTTTTCCCAAAAATTAGACCATTTTGAGCTTGATTCATTTGGAGCAGGCTTAAGGTATTTGATAGGGCTCAAAGAGGCGAACATATCGAGCCCAATGATGCGTCAATCGGACATTGGGATAGTAGGCTATGACATGAAGAAACGAGTTGTGGATGGAGCCTATTTTATTTTAGTGAGAAAACATGCCCTTTTGTGGGGTTTTGAAGGGCACGTCGATACAACTCTAACGATACCAAGAACACGAAATTCCGAGTTTGGGGTAAGGAGTTACGCCTGTTTAAAATTTTAGTTTTTGTTTTATATTAAAAAATAAAATAAAAAATATTTCTGCATCAACCTTGGCATCAGCCACAACTGACGAAGTTGTTGATGCATTTGTGTCAGTCAGCCCTATTACAAATGGGACAGGGTAAGCTGCAGCATTATGGTAGTTTAATTGCCTCAATACAGCTGCCTGTTGTGGTAGGCTATGAGCTGCAAGACGCGTGACATGTGCTACGCATCCAGTAGGCCTTTGGGCCTATAAAAGGGGAGGGAAGGGGGAGGTCCAACTTGCCCTATCCCCTTCCTGTTCTTCTTTCTTTCTGACCTCTGTCATTTCTAAGCTTTAAATGCTCGTTTCTAAGCCATTTCTTGTTTGATTTCTTCCATTTAAAAACTGTTCCTAGCTAATTCAATGGTGGTTTACATCGTAGAGGGGTCTATTTTTTGAGCTAGATACTCTAAAGGGGTAAACGGCCTAGGGTAAGGGGAGGCTTCATCTTTCGCTTTCGGGCCGGGGGGAAGAATTTGTTCTAGCACAAGGGGAGGCTCCATTCGCCGGTTTTGAGCTGAAAGGAGAAATCGTCCCAACGCAAAGGGAGACTCTGTCCATCGCTTCCGAGCACGGAAGGAGATCTTTTTCCGCCCATCACTCGTAAACCTGGGACAAGACAAGGCTCTGACCGCCAGCCATTACTCCGGTCAATTTCAAGGACGGAGTGTAGGTGGTTTTAAGCTCTAATTTTGTACTACGATTAGGCGTTTTATTTCGTAATTTATTTATCTCTTAAATAAAATATTATTTTAAAAAATGAGATATTTATCAGGGGTCAGGCGAATGCTAAAATAGTAGCGTATTGTACACCTCTAAGATAAATTTTATCATAATACAAACTTTAAGATATTATTATTATTTGAATTATATTTACAAATAATTATGATTGGATTTGAATGGTAGTTATTTGGTATAAATCCCAAAAATTATCATTGGTGTTTGAAGGGTAGTTATTTGGTATAAAGTCTAAAAGCTATCGGAGTTATAACGCCTAGGTACCGCATATTATGGCGTATAAATAAAATGAGATATCATGGGAAGATCTCTTTCATTATGATCCCATTGCCTCCGAGCATAGGTGTATGTCGCTCTGATATTGGCAATATTTTGTTAATAATTTTTTATTCGATTTTGAATTATTTATCTGATTCTGGTTACAAACAAATTATCTGAGTATACTGGATTCTATGAAGAACTATTTTATCTGACTTTTTGTATATGAAGTGCGTTGGATTCAGTTAGTTCAATAATATTATTTTGAGTCAACTTCTTATGAGAATATTTTATGCATATTTGTTTATGTTTTATGTTTTAACATGCTAATAGAATTTAATTATATTTACTAAGTATAATTATACTCACCCACCTCTAGACATTGCAGGTCCGAACGAAGAAGTTGATGTCAATGACGATTGTCTGTAGAATTTTGAAAGATATGCTTGTCTAATTTACTTTACCATATTCTTTTGTTATGTATTAATTCTGGATGTGTGTGACTTTGATTTTGTTAAAGCATGATAAACCTTGTTTTATAAATTTTTTTATAATTATGTAAATTAATGAATAGTTACTCTTTTATACACGGTTTATTTTGGTCTGCTTATAATTACAAATTAACGGCATTCTGACCTTGAAAGTAATTTAAATAGTCAGACGTTATAGGAAAATATATACTATATGTTCCTCAATTATTCCCTACATTTCTAAATCCATGAAGAAATATTAAACATTTTCATTTTGGCCTTCCAATCTTCATAATTCCTTCCTGATTTCATTATGGCTAGTGCTTGATTTGAAGGAGATATGCATTGGCTTATGCACTTCATCAAAATTACTAGATTTGCAACTATCCACCTCAAATCCATATTCAATGTTTATATTTTTTTATTTTGACTGAAAGGATCTGGTACACTTCCTTTGTCCTAAATTAATAGCTCTATTTAGAATAAAAAAATTGTTCTATGTTAATAACTTTATTTTGTTAAATTTAAGTGGTTAAGTACTTAAAAAAGAGTATATATCATAATATTATTTTTTATTCTCTTAGATGTGAGTTTTATCATTTAATAAAAATTATCAATTTTTTTAAATATCACTATTAATATAAGATGCAGAGAATATATTTTTTAGGATAAGGGATAAGACCTTCATGTCCTGGCCTTCGTCATTTTTTAGAAAAAGGGGTAACTTCTTAAAAGTTGCTTTTCTTTGTAAGAATTTTGGGTGGAGCTCTTAGCTCTCTTTTATTTGATTTAGTTGTTACTTTTTAATTTTGGTTTTAGGCTCTTTACCCGTCACTTTTGTGTTTTGCTTATTCATGGCTATTTATTTCTGTATATTTTTTTTAGCTGAATGATGTTTTAAATTATGAAGAAAGTATGGCTCTTATTCTTCTTACCATATTAATAGGAAACGAAATTGTTGTCTAATCATGTGACCGCTGTTTGGGACTACGTCGGTTGGTAAGAAGAACAAAAAGTTGGACTCTTTGACAAGATATGATTGAGACATGGTACAACATGTTGCCTTTATACGGCAAACAGTCCTATGTGAATTTTCACCGCAAAAGCAGAAGCAGAAGCAATCATCCAAGTTCATGCAAGCAGCCGCTCAATCAAATTTGACAGAGGGACCCAACTAGTCTGCAACAATGAATTCAGTAAAAAGTAGGAGAATTGGACCTCTCATGAATAATAGATAGCAATAAACTAATTGATTGACTCCATTAGGATGGATGAGATTCCTCTTGCAAACGAATGGTTAGCTTTTGATGCTTGACATTGCAACACTTTGTCGGGTTCAAGACAAACTTTTGCCAATATGTTCATCAGTTCGACTCCAAATTTATCACGGGGGTATCCTGTATGTGGCCAAATGAATATCGATCACAGCCACCGGAATACGTTACCAATGAATAAAACAAAAATCTTTGGATGAATTCTTGCATGTGATCCACCCTTCTGTTTGATCCCCTTCTACTCCTAGAGTGAGCCCTCCAATTATATGACCCACATAATGATTTTTATATTGACAAGCATTGTTTAAGAATATTCTATTAGATTCCACCCACCAGATTTAATCTGACCTTCTTTATATCTGGGTGATTGATTAAGAGTTGTTCGATACCATCTAAACGACTCTCAATTACTCGGTTTACTTTAATGTTTCTTTTTCTTCCCCGTTTCCTGCCTCCCCTCATTTTCTCACCTCCGTCCTTCTCCATTCTCCCCTTTCTCTCTCCGGCCTCCCTCGGCTCATCCCTCTCTCCCGCGCCTCCAGAGTCCTTTGGCTTGCTCCTCGCTCATATGCATAACCCTATTACCTTGGCAGCTTACATAAATTATATCCCCAAGTTACTTGATAATATATGGCATTGTACATGCGGAATTGGCAGCGAAATATGGTACTTTAAGAAGTCAGTTACCTTCTCCTTTCTACTTGGGACACCCCTTGTTATAAATACACCTGCACCAATGTCATCAACATTTAGGGCCTTAAACCACATTAATATATAATAGCATCATAATCATCATGAAGGAGGTGGGTGAGCTGTGCCTGTATATCACATTCATCTCCTATTTAAGAAAGGTACTCCAACCATGAAGGAGGTAGCTGAGAGAGAGACTGAGAGTGTGTGTTCATAAACCCTAGCTGATATGACATATTTTTGGCCGTCCGATGAATTTGGGTCACCATCCCACTTTTAGCTTGGTACCCACATGCATCAAGGCAAGGAAGGCCACTTGAAGCGACGTCCAAGTGTCTTTGTCCTCCCCCCATCATCCCTCCATGTGACCTTATTTAGTGTTGCTTCCTCCAAGTCTACCTGTGCCTTCAAATCCCTACCCGTACAGTCCCCATGCATGAACGAAACACCAAAGCGGATAGGCCACGGGGATATTGCATTCATGCATAGCATTTTGCCACGCAAACTGTTTGATTTTTGTAATGAAAGAGATGTGTCATAGAGGATATGTTGGTCTGAATTATATGGACGGAACAGCACTGTTGTGGGGAGACAGCAAATGGGACTTGCTGGACAGTCGGGATTTGAGAATCCCACTGAAGAGTGACCATTTGGCAACGTGATAAGAGGATAAATTGTTCAGCATCTGCCGTATTTCCTCTTGTCCCTGTGATGCTGTCCTTTTGTTTGGTAACTCCCATTATGCTGTGATATGCTACTACTGTATGGTTTATTTCAGATGATAAAGGGATCGAAGCAGTTTTATGGTAATGTTATATAGAAATACAGAGCTAAGTAATTGGACAGAATTATAGTGTGAACACCCATGCATACATGCTATTTCCTGAATTGAAAATCATAGAATCTATAACTAGCTACTAGAATTTTCATTTCATATTTCATTTGATAACTTGAAAATAATCATATCTATAACTACTAGAATTTTCATCTGATCAGACCAAATAAATAGTCTGCATTTCAGAACCGGCTTTTGTCATGTGAGTCCCCCCTCTTTTGAAGTCTTCCGTTGGATCACTCGCGGTGGGAGAAATCTTTCTCCCATGGTTCAATTCCCCCCTAAAAAACAATATTTGGCCTTTCCCTCTTCATCTTTTCTCTCTGTAGCATGCTATATGCTCTCTATGTTCAAGCTCTCCCCACCTGAACTCCTAACTTTGCCCCGGTGTATAGTGTGTGAAAGTGCATAAGTATTACCTACATGCAAAAATAAGTATTACCTACATGCAAAAAAAATGTTTTTTTGGTCCTACTTACATAAGCCCCAAGGTTGCATTTTGAGTGATGCATAGTGTTACTTTAAGGAATTAAAATTCATTGGTGAATCTTGAAGTTTCACCGGCCATTGATGGCCCTAAATCGATGGCGTATATAGGCACACACAAAATCTATTTACATATTAATTTTCCCCAAATTATATACACTTCCGTGTGCTTCGTCGATTTAGGGCCAACAATGGATAGTAGAACTTCACTAGTGACTCCGCCGGGCAAATTTGAGTTTTACTTTGAGCTGTATAGCCTTTCTTCTCTCTCACACATGAAGTACACTATAAACTATTATAGTACTTTTTCGTCCCTCTACATTAATCACATTTTACTAGAAGATAATGGTGTCACATGACCCTCAGTTGGCATGACCCCATCAGTTGGTGAAGTGAGGAGGGATGTCGGGATGACAAGGAGGGTAAATAAAGAGGGGGTGTATAGCACTACCCTTCGTTTTAATTTTTGAGTGATACTATGGACGTTCCCCAAATCTTTCATTTTGTCCTCCCTCATTAGAATCTCCCTCTTTCTCTATGATTCAATTAGGCCATGTTAGTTCTACATAGGCGGGAGGACATAACAGATGACAGATTGGATTGAAGGCAGACCATTTAAGGTTGCAGTAGATGAAACTCAATACTCCTCTTGTGCGTACGTACGTACAAATGTTTGTTACAAGATCTTACAAATTTGACCCCATCATTTAATCAATCAGCACGAGGCAAAAGATTACCGATTCGGATTAAAAACGTAGTCCATCTTACGATCGAAGCCAGCCACGGCCCACAAACGAACAAGACTTGTACTAGTTGCCACTTTCACTACTGCCCTTTGTTCACGGACTGGTTACGAACTGAAAGCTATGTACGTTGAGATGCTTTCAGCAGTTGTTCCTTCAATTCCTTGTCCCCTCATTGCCTATATTGGCTTAGTTGTGTCTAATGCGATTGGTAGATTCACACTTATTTTTGCCTCATTGATCTGTGAAAGCAATATTAACACCACGTTTGCTAGGAACTGAATGGGAAGGATAATTGGTTAGGCCCATTCCACGCCAACTCACAATAGTACATGAGCCAACAAGGGGCTAGCCAACACAACATAAGGGAAACATGGTATGCAATGTACCACGACAGTCTCTGCAGTACACCTGAAAATTACGTTAGAAAATATCTGCATTTCTTTGTAACAGTGTACTTTGAAATTTAATGTACTTAAGTGACGTAATAGTACCAAAATTGTATTACCAAGTTATGTAGTGAACACTATGTTGGTTAGTAATTTAATTATTCAACAAGCAGTGAAGTGAGGTTCCTTTGTGGTCCCTCAAATTAGGATAGTGATATTCCTATAAAAAAACACCTACAAAAGCTCATAGAAAAGTTTTGATTAGACTTTATAAGTGGGTCCTATATAAAGTTCACATGAGTTTACTTATCTAGACTAATTAAAATTTATATGTGAGTGGTCCTATATAAAGTTCACATGAGTTTACTTATCTAGACTAATTAAAATTTATATATGAGTTTTTAATATATAGTTTTGATCTGAAAATATCATTTTCCCTCAAATTATAAAGGTTTTTTTGTCGAAGAACAGTGTACTACTAGTTATATTGTAAAAGTTATGTGGCTAATCCGTGGCTGGGTAACTCTGCCCTCATACTTTAAGGAGTGCCGTGGGATAAGAATCTTGTGGCATCTATGTGCCAAGCGCATATACACCCGGTGTATATTAACGCATCTCTAATAATCATCACAAACTAACGCACTTAATTACGTAATAATAGTGAAATTGTATTACTAAGTCCAGTTGTGTAAGAAGGGTACTTTCAAAAGAATGAAAGTTACAAGACATCATCACACTTTAATCCATGCCGAACCAATCCCAACAAGAGTTAGTAAGTACGAGAACTACTCTCGGAGACATAGGGAAGGACCACGTTATGACTTTCTTGGTCAGTTGGTCCCCATCATTTTCAAATTGTATTAATAAGTGCTAATTATTGACGCCCATCTTAAAACCCATTTATTGGGTCAGGTCTATTTTACTTTGAACCTAACGAGCCACTGCACTTAAAAAAATAACTTGCACTGGGAAGCGTTTTCTGTGCTCCCTCTTTAACATGAGCCGAGCGTAAGGAACGCCTGTGAAGCGTACGATTTCAAGATTGACGGCGCACACGCTAGCGCATGTTAGCGTGTGTAATATATATGCTAACGTGTGCTAGCGTGTGTACCGTCGATCTTAAAATCGTACGCTTCACAGGCGTTCCTTACGCTTGGCTCACCGTCAGAGCGGAGCATAGAAAACGCTTCCCTTGCACTGACCCCATTTTAGATAACTTTTTATAGTATTATTATTTTAAGTTAGTTTCCAAGTGAACCCGTCTAGATGACCAGGTCTTGGTGATCATCAATGATCATCAACAATAGGAAGTTGCTATATCACCAAAAAGTGGGGAGATGGAAACTTAGGAACATAATCCAAAGATTCCCATATTTTCCCCCTTCTACATGTCCACTAATCCTGCAATCAGCTGTTATGTTCAGTGTTCAAGAAAACAATTTTCTTTCTAAGTATCATAACCTCCAAAACAAAAGTCAAAACCGATCGCCATTGAATTGGCTTCCTCTCTCTTTTTTCTCCTTTCTTCCTCAAAATCCCAAGTAGAACCTTAGTACCTCACCTATTCCCTCCCAAGTTTGATTGCAGATGCCACCTCTTCCTAGCTAGAGGTGATGTAGCTAACACCCCTCCCTCCTTCCTAAGTCCCAACTAGATTTGTCTTGTGCTCTTGGCCTCTATCATGCGGCCATATGCTATAGCAATGCTCCCTCCTCCTCCCTCCTAATTGACCCACGTTTGTTCCTAGCCTCCGGTCTCTGCCCATGGAGAAAGATGACATTCTAGCATCCTCTCCTGATTAGTCTCTGCCCATGGAGAAAGATGACATTCTAGCATCCTCTCCCGATTGGCATCCTGCATCTCACATCCGTTCCTAATATTGGTCTCCATCCTCCAATTGCAACAAGTTTGTGATGCTCCAATCTTCTCCATCCCAATTTTGATTGGAATTTGCCCATGTTGGAGATACATCAATTATAAAAATTGTTGTTGGTGAAGTTGACAAGATGTTGAATAGATATATATTATCATAATGACTTATATATGTTCTAACAATTTCAATACATCCTAATTAGCCTAATTGTTTTAATATAAAAAATTATAGCTTCTTAATCATATGACCTCCTTTACTAAAATTCTGCATTCGCCCCTGCTCATAGATACCATAGGGCTGCCAACAATATCCATTCTACCATTCTATCGTATATATCGTACCATTAAGAAGTTAAATGATATGACTAAATTTATTTGATGGGTAAATAAGAGGATAATTTTATTCAACCGTTATCTAAATGGAAGGTAATAGAAAAAGTTCTTCTATACCCATTTATCTATTACCCATTTGTCATGTTTAAAAATTGTATATATATTATAGTCATTAGTCTTAAGTGGTTTGATTTCAAAAGATATTGGCTTATAGTCTTTTACAATAATTTTTATGTCATGATTCACTGGTGTGATTTACTCAACAGAAGATAATATTCACATCTCAAATATTTATTGAATTAATTTAACTACTTACAACCATTCATTATAGCTTTTACAAGCTACTACTTGGAAAATGATTTGCTCTGTGTAGCATTTTGTATCTAACTACATTTTTTTTATAAAACAATATTTATCTATAATTTACATTTTATATTCTCTTAAACTCACTTTGATTTGATGTTTCCTATTTGGTTGCTTTGTCTAATTTCTCTAATCTTATTAGGTCAGGATTCACATTTAATCATATGTGATAGAATCTTAACTAGCTACTCAGACATTTTGTACAAAATATTTTTGCAACTCTTAGGTTAGTTTACATTCCGTTCTGGTAGGTCAAATACATGATTTTTTTTTGTTTTTGATAAATAAACTTATGGAGAGTTGTTTGTGCAAGGAAATAATCGGTGGGTTTGGAGAAGAATTGCTAAGTCAGCTGTATTCTGCTTGAGGCTAGACTAAAGTTATTTCAAATCAAAGCTCAAACTTGGGCTAATATAACTAAACTCTTGTTTGGCACATCTCAAATTGGCTTAATTTGAGTGTTAGCTAGCTCAACTTTAAATGAGTGGTGTATGTGGTTTATTTTAAGTTTTGGTAATGTTGGTTGGAATTATGACTATGTTACAAATTATATTTGTATATATAATTATAAAATTTGGAATGATGATTTACTTATTAAAATAGGTTGAACCAAACAAGTTTAAGTGAAATTTTGAAAAGGTTTAAGTAAAAAAAAATTAAAATATGGGGGACTCTTTTAAATTTTTTAGGTGATGTTGTTATCATCCGGTTAACCTAGGTTGACCCAATCCAACAACTTATCTAGGTTAGAGTCTGGGCTAGGTTTTAAAACATTGCTTCAAAGAGATACTAATGAATGATGTGCATCACTGCATATAGTCTCATTCTTGCCTACAAAACACCTGGTTATGAGAAGATAATTGTCATTCTTCCCACATTTGGGATTTTTCTAAAATAGGCAATGAATGGTTGTTTTGGAGTTGGACTCATATAATATGAAAGAATTATTAAAAAAAAGTAGTTTTATTAGGTATATGTAACGCCCGAGATTTTTCATCCCTTTTTCTTTTTTCTCAGAGAAATTATTTTTTATATGATAAATCGGAGTCAAAATGACAAAATCAAAACCTGTATAAATAGTTTATAATTTAAATCATACGGTTAAACATCGTACCGCCAAATCAAATATCCTCAGGAGCTACTCGAAACACACGTACGATTAAATTACCATGATCATGGATTTTTAAATACAAATAACTCCCAGGCATCGCCGAGTACAAGTCCCATAAACAGTCTACTATCTGATCAAAATTAAAAGTCCAGAATACATACACTTACATCTCATCTCACCCAATACATCAGATCGTGGCACCAAATATACTTGAGTCGAGGGGGAAACAATCCACCGTAGAGATGAGCATCCAATTCCAGGAGCTCTCCAATACAACCTGCAAAAGCCTCCCAAACAACGGGGCTAAAAGAAGTAGGGTGAGTATTTTCATACTCAGTAGGAAAATACCCAGTAGGGGAAATCCCAAATGGTGAACTCAAGAAGTTCATAAATCATGCGTCATGCAACTCAACATGAGGCAAACAACGTATAACATAATTATGCACATAAGCATATAAGCACGCATAACACATCATCAAATCAAACTTACGCAAACACCCTTAATCAGGGTCTTATAACTTACTCGTACAATTGTATGCATACTCAAACCTTACACATACTTATACGACCTTACTCGTACAATCTTACACTTACTCGTACGACCTTACTCGTACAGTCTTACACTTACTGTCGAACTCATATTCAAACTCTTACAGTCGTGCTCAAACTCACACTCTTACAGTCGTACTCATCCTCAATCTTACAGTCGTGCACATACTCATCATCATATGCTTACTCAGAAACGTACAAACTCAGTCATATAGTCGTATACATACTATCAACCACTAAAGCTCATTACAGCTAATAAGCTCCAGTGTCGAAAAGGAAAAGAATGTCACTGGGGCATCACCTTAACCTTCGGGGAGTGACTAGACGACATGGACTTTTCTGAAGGTAAAGCACACCTATGCTCATGGGGCACAGGATCAAACAGGTAAGAGTAGATCCATGATACTACTTACCTGAGCGCACAAACATACACCCACATAAAGGGTCATACAATTGCCCACACATAAGGGGTCTTATAGTGCCATAGAATTGCCCACCATTATGGGTCTTATAGTGTCAGCGCCACTCTTGGGCAGAAATCTTACAATGCCATCTTGGGCAGAAAGAAATCTTACAATGTCACTCTTGGGCAGAACATACAGTGCCATCTATAGGTAGAAACATACAGAACCCATGAGGGGCAGAAACTTATAGCACTCTCAACAGAGCATCAAACGTCTGGGCTTAATACAACACACAGACCAAGTCAAAACATACATCGCTCTCAACAAAGCATCAGACGCCTGGTTCTCTATATAGCACACAGACAAAAATCCTGCAGGATAACCACCATGGCAAGACACAAGAAGTGCTCAGCCGATTCATTATCGGCTAGCTCAAACACGGAACTTAATCCGTCGAACCCTCAGGTCTCAAATTCACAACGCTATTATTAGCTTTCTCATAATTCAAGTTTGAATTAAGTATATTATGTGGTACAATTATGCCACACAACCTCTCAGTCCTCGACTGATCAAATTGAAGCTGAGTCCTCGACTGATCAAATTGCAGACTTCACTTACCCGTCCAAGTCACACATAACTCACCATACACAAATCCTTACGTACGCATACATCCTCTGACATCCACCTTACGATCAGACATCTTACTTACATCATCAAACTGAGCTCCTCACAGCAGATCTCCGTTATCATCCTCTTACTTAATTCCTTACTTATTATACTTATTTTTCACTTCATAATTTGTACGTTATGCTTGTACAACTATGTACGCTCTTACTATCTAATAAACCCTCATAAGGCTCCAAGCCGAAGTCTTCTTACTTATCGAACCCTTGACATACGCTCCAAACCGATCTGCTCCATTCCTCACCTGTCACACTTACATCTGTTGTTTTTTGTCATACGCTTACATATCCAACTTCGTACCAAACCCTTACCAATCTTACTGTCCATCACCCATACTTCTGCCCACACAGTCCACATACGTAACTTACTCGACATCGCTAGCCATCACTAGAGTGTCCATCATACACATACGTAGCACACTAACATATTCGCTAGCCATCACTAGCGCATACATCATACACATACATAAAACATGCTTACAACTCACATACATTATACATGTATCTCAAAGTGGCATAATTCACTATCTTACATCATGCATACATGTCATGATTTAATATCCAAAACATGGAATCATACAAGCCTAGCATGCTACTACTCATTCAAAGAATGCGGTCATGAAATTACGAGTTCAAAGCTCCCCTACCTCGTAATCATAACCTTTGATGGCGAGCACACGACGGTGGCAGCGTCAACGGCAGAGTTGGCAGTCAAAACCATTGCCTAGCTAAGAGAGCTGTTGTCCCGAGGTTTAGGAAGCGCCGGAACTACACACGGCCAAATGGGGTGTCAAAGTCAAAGCGGCAAAATCCGCGATCCACGGCGGCACACTAGAGGCAGTCGGGAGAAAGGTCGTGCCAACGAGTGGCAGGTGTGACCGAAAGGCAGGGTGTACTCACTAAGATTCGATTGGTGGTTGAACAATACCCAACCGGTCACAAAACGTCGAAACCAGCCGTGGATAGCACCCAACGGCATCGATTTCGCGTTAACAAGGACCCACATAAGGGCGGAGGGCGACACTAAAGGACGGAGGAGAGGTGAAGGAGGACTCCGATGTCAACTCCAGATGATGGCAGAGCCATTCGACAGTCAGGCGGTGCCAAAGTGGCACCTAAACCCTAACCCGCATGCGTGGCTACTTGCACACGCGGCCAAAGGGAGGGAGAGAGGGCTAGATGGTGTTGGCCCAAAACTCAAAAGGGCGGTAGGGCCATGCCCAAGGGTGGTGACTAACAATAGGCCTTTGCCATTGCCTTGCCGAGGCAGGCCAACTAGAGGCCAATCGGCGTTCGGCGAGGGTAAGACGGTCAAAGGGCAACACATGGCGCTCTCTATAGAGCGGTCAAACACAATCGGCAAAGGGGGAAGCCTGACTCATGCCAAAAAAGAGGGGCGGTACCACACTAGGGCGGCTAGCCATCTCTAGGCTGAGACCCGCCAAACTACAAGGTCCAGAGGTGTTTGGCATCCAACAATGCTCGGTAGCCCAAAACGGGTGAAAAACCCTAGGGGCACAATGACGAGCAGGGGGTAGATGAGGTCAGACCGGCCCAGGTAGGGCCAACCCTAGTCGTCGCTAGGCAAGGGCGGAATCCATGGTGGCCATTCAGCCACTACCAACCTACGTTGGCGGTGTCAAGGTCCACAACAAAAGGGGCTGACCGGAGGGACAAGTAGGGCCATGGAGGGAAGGTGGTCGGAGAAGGGAGGAGCTGGGTGGAGGCAGCTACACTAGTGCCGCCGGGCCGAGGCTGACCGGATGAAGTCCAACCGGCCACAGCCAATCACCCGAAACAAATATTAGCATAGGGCGGAGGGAAAATACACAGGGGAGGAGGTGGAGGTGGAGCTGACTGGTTGGGGGCTGTCCCTGGCCATCACCAGGCCGGGGCGGAACCCACGGTGGTCGGCTGGCCACTGCCGGCCATCACCAGCGGCTACAAGGCCCAGAATGGAGGGCATCGTTTGTTCGGCGAAAAACAGAGCACATGGGGAAACTAAGGACGGGGCGGCGGAATGGCGGCCCACCGGGCTGGGAGGGATGGCCTCCTGCCGTCGCCGGCCCAGGGCGGAGCTGTGGCCGGCCAGCCAAGCCTTGCCTGCCCGTGGCGGCGGCGGAACAACACAATACAAAGAGGGGCAGAGAGAGCTAACCGGGATGATCCAGGTGGGGGAAACCAGCAGAACTGGCCAGGGCGGCGGCCCTGCTATTGCCGGCCTGAGACTGGCCGAACGGAGGCCAGGCGAAGCCCACCGGCCATCGCCTGCGCTGTCCAATCACAAATCAGAGAGAGAGCAGAGAGATTGGCCGGCGGAACAAGGGCGAGACGGGGCAGATGGCGGAGCGGCCGTGGGGCCGGGACGGTGGCCCCCCTGCCATCGCACAACCGGGGTGGAGACGGTGCAGCGGCCCTGCGGCCAACCAGCGGCCGGTGACGTCTGGGACAGAGAGATGCCATAGAAGGGGGGGGAACACTGTTCCTCCTCTAGAACCATCTGGATTGGGCTCGACCGAGCCTGAGCCCGATTTCCTCTTCTTTTTTTTTCTTCTTTTTTTTCCAATCGTATCCCCATCACGTGTTAACTCATTGTTTATGCGTTATAAGTCCATGACTAAGCCCTACGGGTAAAAAATACGACAAAAAAATACATAAATATAAATACGCTGAAACGTCACATTTTTTCGCCAAAAATAACCGAAAAAATAGCAAAAAATTACAAAAAATCGTAGAAAAATCAGGGACCTTACAGTATATGCCTAACATATGTGTCTATTTATGTTTCATGTTAATCCTTATAATTTATTTGTAACAACTATAAACAACCGTAGTAATGATGTTAATTTTTTACCTTAATAATATTTGATCAAATAAATAAAAAATATTTATTTTAATTTTTTTGAGCATATTTAAAAAATATAATAAATAATAATTATCCTATTAACCGATAGCTTATTAGTGGAAGAAACGATTATGAAAATAACTATTCCGGTTACTTAATAGAATGATTATGAATAAAAATTTTAAAAATAGTTATAATAATGAATTATATTATACTGTATCTGTATCATTCCATTGGCAACCCTAGATGCCCGGTCCACCCTTTGTTTCTCAAACCTCTATAATACAAAAGCAACGATAATAGGTGAATGGAGGAGAAATCTCAGAATTTTTATCTTCCTTGCAAAGGATGCCTTCAGATCTCCCTTAAGACCCAATTTATAGACAAAGGCCTTCATCACCATCTACTGACTCCCATTAATTAAAAAACGGCAGAGTGGGGTGGTCTTTGTAGCACTCCAACAGTTACAAGAAAACGAAGAGACGGGCATCCAAAAGGACGCCCACTCAATCCTCATGTCCCAGCACTAATGTATGGTGAACACTACGTTCCTCAATAGCCAAATGTTGCAATGAGCTTAGTTTGTGTCCCCTCAAACTGTAAAGGATGTTTTGCACTAAATCAGCCGATTACTAATATGCTTTCTATCACAAATCCCACCAACAGAGACTTTCATCTTAGTGTAGTACCTTCGCTAACATACGAGGTGAAGCATTCCACTGCGGTTGCCATTTTCATGCTGTTTTTCTTCTGTTCTCGTCTCTCAGCTTATTACAAAGGCCAGAGAAAGTCAGCAGGTATGAGCTAGATACCTAGTACAATAATTAACAATCCTGTCGTGAGCGGTGATAAATCTGCATAGAAATCGCCAAAGGAGCGTGAGCCCACCCTTGAGAAGCATGCTAGTTAGAGCCTTAGGCAATTTAGGCAACGGCCCCCCCACGTAATAGGAAAGCCTTATACTAATATTTTATCATATGTGACTTTATTAAACAAAAATACACATAATATATGAGAGAAAAGAACTTACATAATCTATTAAAAAAATATAGAAGCAAGATTATAAACTGTACCCACTTCATGCCACATCATCTTAACTCTTATTATTTATAAATTTTCAAGCCTATAAATATATAATATATAATTAATAATTTATAATTTTAAAAAATAATAAAATAATACATAAGACAAACAACAATTATTGAAGTTTTTTATGCTCCTCACTCTTAAAGAGCCTAGCATAAGCTACATATATGAGCCCTTAATATTTTTAAGATTGACAATACACATGTTAATGCATGTTAGTATCACATCCATCTCATAAATGAAGGGTTCCTTATACATAACTTACAATATGTTCATTGTCAGTGAAGAGCAAAAATAAAACTCTTATATAGTACTTACCAAATGAGGCTTTAATTAGCCTTAAAAATATTTTATACCATAGCCTATAATAACAATTAAAGATAGCCTCCTTCTTCATTCTATCCTTCCTACACGGCCATGATTCAATTAAGTTATTTCTATTTCATTCCATATCCAATAAGAGTTTTTCACCTATCTTTAATTCTACAAAATAGATACACTCCTTCATCTTGTTTTCTAAAGACAAACAATTTTTCATCTCTTAGGCTGTCTCTGAATTTTGAAAACCAAAAGTTGGTCATATTATTATTTTTAGACTTTAATATATATATTAATTTTATTTAACATAAATTTTAGGTTTTTTAAAATATTTTTTAATAACATACCCTTCATTCTATATTAATAGCTTTATTAATTTTTTAAAATATATTAAAATAATTTATTTTATAAAATTAAATAAAACTATTAATGTGTCATAGAGGAGGTATATATATATTTTTTATGTAAAAAGATATCTACTAAAATTTAGAAGTTAAGATATGAAAGACTTTTAAAAAATAGATAAATCAATTCAATAATTTTATTATAAGTAATAAAAATTTTGCCACAGGCCTCCAATTCGAGCCCCTCAGTGAGAAGGGAGCCAGCCATACTCCTCCCCCGTACAGATGCCGCAGCTTGGATGGCGGAATCCCCATGTGATTGTGGTGAGTCCCTGCAAAGTTTTGTCGCTCTATCTCCAATCCCCAAACTCCACACCAGTCTTTTCATCCCCAGCATACCTTCATTCACCCCTCAAGACCACCACTTTTTCTGTTGATTTTTTGAATGACATGATTACCCTTCCAACTTCCAAGTATTTGGCTCTGAAGTGATATTTCCTTTCTGGCTACGACAGTAGAGTGATCGATTTGCCACCTTGGACGGCAGCTTGATGATCGATGGTGGTGGAAGAGAAGCTCATGATTATGGTTGCCTATTAATGATAATTACATTACTTTGTAATGATGTGTACAAGGCTACGTTGTTTTTTAACACAATTATCAAAATGTGAGTAAGTTAGTGATTCACTACATAATTATATTAATTTAAAATTTTAAAATTAGATTTAATGTAATATTAAAATTTATTATTAACTATAAATTATATTTAACAATGAACTTTTAGAATTAATTTTAAAATATTTTACTTCTATTTTTTAAAAATTCAACATCCAAACACTTCCTTAAGGATGTGGTTGGGTTAAGTTTGGCACCATTTCTTGAAATGGTAATGTGAATTCGGCCTGACTCGAACTTAACCTAATTTAATTAATATAAAAAAATTATTTTTAAAATATATTTATTTTAAATATATTTATTTAATAAAAATATTAAAAGTTTTTATTAAATGTTTATAACTTTTATCGGTCGGGTCTTGTTAAATTACCTAAAACCGAAACGATCAATCGAAAGAGATATTTAGGATTAAATTTAAAAAACTAAACCCAACCTGATTAGCATCCTTATTTTCATTAATGTAATAAGTGGTGAAGCCACACACAATGTTATACAATGAAAAACATAATACCACGTCATGTCACCAACTCCAAGTCCACAGGGTGAGTAGATTGAATCATCAACGACCATGTTAGTGAAGCTTCACCATATTACAATTTCTATTTCTCTTGAGTACACTCTTTATAGCTAAGAATTGAGTCACGGCAAAATTGACGGCTTTTAGTTCCGCCTAAACCAACATAAATCTAAACGACATTTTACATATGCTGCAACAAAAAATGCTATTATGATAGTATGAGGCCTGCGTGTGGGCATGGGACTAAGAACAAAGTCGTTCATTGTGGTGCACATGGAACAAGTGTTCTTAGACATGAACATAAGTAGCATTGCTCACGCCAATATACAATACATCGATTGTGTTCATAACAATGAGCCCATAACAATGTACTAAGAGAGGTGTTGTGGCCTATGAGATTTGGCCCTTCAAATTAGCAATTTGAATTGCCTTGTTGTACGACTAGAATAATTACTTTGGTTGTATGCCTGTTATTAGGCATCTATTTATTTTTTTAATAAAAAATAAAAAAAAAATTAACGGTTAAAAAGGAACACAACGGAAGATGAGCATACAACCAATCTGATCGTATGATCAGGCAATCCGGACTCCATATTAGAAGATATTGACCTTATCTGCTGAACGTTGGATTCCAAATTTTCGATCATAAACATGTAAAACGGCTAAACCTGCGAGCTCCTCTCGTTTAATATCTATAATTTTCAGCATATGTCGGTTCCATTTCATGGCAGAAACTCATTCCTATGGAGATGGTCCACATCTCAAAACTAGAGCAAGCGTGGGCCCTCTTGTTTTATGGGCAAATCTTGTCACGTATGCCGGGTCCCACATCTCTTTTGGAGCCATTGTTTCTCTTGTGGTTACTGTCATAGGCAAGAAATGCAGCATGCATTCGTCCATGCACCCCTAATGGGGGCAGGAACTGTCCCAGGAACGGAAAGGTAGAGAAGTAGGTCTACTGGGGCCATTTAAGTCGGTAAAACAAATTAAAATGTGGTTATTTGTGCCTCGGATTAGTGGTTGGGCCGGTTTAACCGGGGTCAAATCGAATTGATTTAAGAATGAAAAAACCACAACTCTTCCTCCCTTCTCCCCCACTCCCAAAGCCTAATTTCATTCTAAGAAAGGCGGTGGATTCACTCTATTGTGCATCCAACCTCTATTGACCTCATTTCACGAACACTTTGGTCAGAGAAAATAGCAAATATTTGGCAGTAATCAAGCAACCAGGCGTTGTAAGCCGTGTCATGGTGCTACCAAAGGTGGGGCTAAGGAGGAGGGAGGAGAGAAAATGAAAAAAAAAGGAAGAGGTAGGAGGGAGGTTGAGGTCGGGCCAACTGAGCTATGTCGTGAGGTGGGGCTAGAGTACTTGTTGCTGTCGCCGCGGCAAAAGAATGAGAGAAGAAATCATAAGGTAAAAAAAATATGTTTTAGATGCAAGGGATAACTTTGGTTAGGGTGGATAATAAAGGTGCTTTTATTTTGAATCATGCTATTCAAACCTTTTTTTCACAAGGTAAGAGGTTAATTGGTAGGGTCACGTATTAACATCACGGTTGAATAAATTTAAAATACATCCTTAAGGCTATCTTATATAAAAAAAAGTATAAATTTAACAATTTTTGAGATGTTAGACGTAAGACTAACACCGTAAAATTTGATACGCATAAGTTCAAGAAAGGCAAGTTTGAATTACCTTCCACCTACCCGATTAGATGATCCACACTGTCACAACTCATACTTCATCTTATCTATTCTTTTAATCTTATATTAATAGCTTTATTTAGTCTTTAAAATTAAATTAAAATAATTTATTTTATAAAATTAAATGAAACTATTAAGAATTTGTCTAATGTGACTAAATTCTATGCTCGGTAACCAATAATAAGAAATTACCACACTTTTTTTCCCGTGTCCCCCGTTTTTTTAACACCACCATTTTTCATTAAAATCTCACATATCCTTATTTTTACCATTTTTTTTTCTACTTTCATCTTCTTCTTCTCCGTCATTAGCACTCCTTTTCTAACACCGGTGCAGACACCAGTGGTTAACGGGCAATTTTGGCTACGACTAAATTTGGCCGATAATTTATGCGACCGCCCACCAGATTAGGTTGTAGTCTACAACTAATGTAGCCCGCGGCCAGAGCTGGGCAAGGCTTGCAGCCAAAGTGGCTGCATTGGTTGTAAGCCACTGGCTGCCAGCCGCACACCACCAGACTGGCTTGTGTCGCTGGACTGGCCTACTTACTTAATTGAGCTAGCTATGCAAGCCAGTTCAACCTAAGCGACTAGTATAATGTATCACCGAAAGAAATAAAAGAGAGAGAAGAAAAAATAAGTTTAATGTAGTGGGAGAAAGATTAGCAAAATAAGGGGGGAAATATGAGGAAATAAAATAAAAAAAAATTACTTTTACACTTTGTTAGGAGACATTAAGGAAAAAAATGATATATGTATTTTAAAAAGTAGTAAGAAAAAATTTTAAAAGTATTTTCATAGGTTCTTAAGATTCTCCCCCTCCGCATGTCGAGTGGTTCTACAATATATTAATGATTAGTAGTAGTTAAGAAAATAATTTTAACTATTAATACGAGGCAAAACTATATTAACTTTTTTCATAATACGTTAATTGTGGTAAAAATATTTCGTTGCCGGTTTTAAGATGAGGGTATATATGTCATTAAAAGGAAGGCCTTTCTGCCCCATTCTACTCTTCATCCGTGTCCTCCACGTCTTCTGTCCTATGTGGCACCAAGGGGCATTGACGTCATATTATCCTCCAACGTTCCAATATAAACGAACACTAGGCCGAGCAGCCCACACTATTCGTTCGTGCAAATGGAGGAGAAGGGGCTGACAACCTCGTCGGAGCCCGGCAGTAGCCCCGCCCAGAAACCCGAAGTCGCCGGAGGCACCCGCCACCCAGTCTACAGAGGCGTCCGGAAGCGACGATGGGGGAAGTGGGTGTCGGAGATCCGGGAGCCGAGGAAAAAGTCGAGGATCTGGCTGGGCTCCTTCCCCACCCCGGAGATGGCCGCCAGGGCCTACGACGTCGCCGCCTACTGCCTCAAGGGCCGCCAGGCCCTCCTCAATTTTCCCAGTGAGGCCGACAAACTCCCCCGTCCCTCCACCTCTGCTGCCCGGGACATCCAGGCCGCCGCTGCCGCCGCAGCCGCCGCTGCAGCCGTATCCGGCCGCGACGTCGGCAAGCCGCAGGAGGACAACGGGGAGGACTTCTGGGGGGAGATTGAGCTTCCAGAGCTGTTGGGAGATGACGGAGCAATATCTTTCTCGCAGGCCATCATCGGCGAGATGTACTCGCCCGAGAACGAGTTCTTGCCGGAGCTGTGCATCCGGACCGGATATTGGGAGGACGGGCTGATGGGTGCCAGTGTATGCCAAAGCGGCGGCTGAAGTATCTTCTACTGCATTGCATATGTTTGCATAGAATGGAATCCGTTGATTTCTAATGCAAAATGGCAAGCAATCAAAATAAGCTCTTCACTTTTCTTTGCATTGCATTGTCTTTGATTTGACTCTACATGTTACTATGGAACTCCCATCTTCCATCTATTATAGTCTTGATTAGAAACACCAAATTGAATTAAAAAGTTCAATTTTGTTTTCTAATGAAAACTATATTAGAGTGGAATGGAGGGAGTACATAACATCAACCATATCTCCTCTGAGACTGTAAGTGGAGCTCTAAGCATATATAATGCTCTACCTTATACTATGCACATTTACCATATATATAGTTTTATTGTATGCATTTACCACAATTTAGCAATTTCACAAGTTTTATGATATGATCAAATTCCAAAATTTTCTCATTTATAGTATTTTTTTTAATTTTTACATACCCCTCTATCTTAAATTCATAGATCTTTTGTTTTTTAAAATTTATTTTAAAAAACTAAATAAAACTATTAATATGAGATGCAGTCTTTACATGTATCCTTCTATATAAGTTATTGCCCATTATTGGCCCAAATTACTAAGCACATTTTTGTCTTTTTTGTTCTTTAGTTTGCTTATACTTATGGGTAGTTTGGGTGTTTAGACTTTTTAGAAACAAAAGTGGATTATTTTAGAATTAATTCTAAAAATTTTATTGACATATATGAATTATAATTGGTAATAAAAAAATTTAAAATAAATTTTGATGTCATGTCAAACCCATTTTTAAAACTTTAAATTAATATAACTCTCTCTTTTAAACTCAGATAATTGCACTCTTAAATTTAAGTCATATCAAACAAGATCTCACAAAGATAGATAATTTTTAATTTTTAAAATGGGCCCACCTATTATGACATGCTTTTAGAGGTTCAAATCGTTATAAGAGGTGATTGTTGAAAAATAACAGAATATTAATTTGAGAATAGGAGCTAGATTCCAGTCGATCCAAGCTGTAAATAGTTAGAATAAACTTTTTGGCAAAATTTTAAATATTTCCTACCCTATGTACACAAACTTGATTCCGATAATTAATGCTAAAATTGGGGCAGAATCGATGGAATCTTACAAAAATTTTACATTCAAATAGCCTCTTATAGCTATGTTACATACTTTCAAGAAAAATATATTCTCATACATTAATTGATTTATTTATTTTTTTAAAATAAATTAAAATTAATATATTTTTAAAAATTAAATAGAACTATTAATGTGAGATAAAGAGAGTAACAATTTTTTTGTTGAAATATCTGCTAGCTAGAGTACCCCCGATTCATATTTAGGAAAAATTATCCACTGAAATTGTTTCAAAAGCTACGTGGTGTATAAGTCTTTTAATGTTTAACACGTTTTAAAAATTATTATATGACTTAACATGACTAATTTCATGGATCGCCTTTTGTTTAGGTGTCAACAAAAAATGAACCTGTGTACAATCATATATAAGGATAGTTTCATTAGAAACTTTTGTCATACCCTCTATCCTAAATTTTAATAGGTGCATTGGACAAATACATTTGTTATATATTAATAACTTTATTTTGTTAAATTTAAGTTGTTAAACACTTAAAAAAGAGTATCCTAAGCTCTCTTTTTTCTCTTAAATGTGAATTTCATCATTCAATAAAAATTACTATTTTTCTAAATATAACTATTTATATAATACCAATAATTTATCTACCAAGAGAAAGAAATATTAGTGAATAAAAACGTCTGTTTTTCTAGATACCAAGTGAAAATTTATTTTAGTCACCAAGAGAATAAAAACGTCTGTTTTTCTAGATACCAAGTGAAAATTTCTCTTAGTCACGAAGAGAAGACAATTTAAAAGATGTTCTCATGTGCAAATGCCACAAGCACACACATTTCCTACGGAATATCCTAGAAATATACAAACGCCTACCGGCGCACTCGCGTTAAAGAGATGGGTGGGATTGATCTCTCAACTGTGCCTCTTGTCCTAGAGTAGTTGCCATCAATACTCTGTAGCTTGATCAAGCCGCAGAACAAATTGACAAAGACTTTGGGGCACAATCCGGACCATCCGATGGCTTCATTGCAGACTCAAGGTTGTCCAATTTGATCATTGCGTGAATGGGGTCCTACCCTTGAGTGTAGATATCTGGGAGAGCCAGATGCTTCCACTAGCCTCTTTATATTTCATTTATGGCCTACATAATAAAAGGTTAATATATAAATCCCGTTTTCATTCACTTGCGTGCGTTGGATGCATCAAGGTCGTGCAATTTTGATTATTAAGCGATTTTAATTGTTAAGTACAGATGCAAACCGTTGAATCTATATCAGACAGTAGCACAAATATAGGTACACTTGACATGTACTTTTTTTTAATGTATATATATATATATATATATATATATCGATTTTATGAAGTAAAGGCTACCAACATGGGTCCGAAAACTAGACGGCCCCTGTGGGGGCATTATCATATTTCCAAATTTATGCACATCTATAAACGTGCCTTTCGTGAGAACTCTACTACCAGCTACCACTATGTTTCTTGGTTTTTATTTATGATTGATTGGAAGACAAATCAGGGCAAGAATACACGAACCGTTCAATTATATATGCTCTTGAATTCGTTGATAATTTGTGCAAATCGGTGGGCCTTTGATCTGACAACGAAGCAGACATCATTGAATGCCTGTTCTCATTAGCCAATCTGAATTGAACATGCCACCAGCTAGATGTCTTAAGCTGAATACAGAAAATTGGGTGAGTCTGGGACCATGGCTATTAAAGCATCCCAGCTTACATGCACTCCTTATACTATAAAGAATTTTTCGGCTAATCAGACTGAAGAGCTGTTTAATAGAACATGGTCTGTTGGTCTACGGTAAAACATCGAGCTAGAGAGTCTTTAACATCACAATTAGTCAGGTAAGTCTAGGAGGTCCACCTCAAATATCGTGAAGCTTCCTTGCCCATAACTGGACCACGCTTACCACAATTCTTTCAAGGTCCCAAAATGGATATGTGGGCGGTATCAAGGTGAAGTGATATCTTAGGGTTTTGAAAACTTTTGTGTAACCGCTTAAGCCGGGGCATCGCAAGCTATTGGATTGAGACCAAACAGTATACATCATTTAAGGCTTCCTGACCTGAGTAACATGCGAGCTGGATTGAAATCCGATGACCATGATCATATTAACAGGTCTCTTCTGGAAAGCTATATATGTGTTTGTAAGGTCTCCATTTTTTGGAACATTATCAGCCTCACATACCCTCATCCCCCCAAAAACTTGGTTTGGAAGGTAGTTTATAAACATATGTAATGCTCCAAAAGAAGGGTAACTGTTACAATTTTTGCCAGTTGAAGAAATTGACTGAGGTTTGAACATGTTCTGATTTATCGATCGGTTTGGCTGTGCCATTCATGCATTTCAGGCTTGGGGATCTGAAATGGAAAGACTTCCATTAAGATGGCCTCCATGTAGGGGTCCACAAGTGTTAAGTATAATTAATTTTAGTGGTACTTTGACATATATGGACATGATTGGTCATTCTTATCCAGCTGGGGAAGAAAGGGTGTTAATAGCTTTTCAAGTTGAGTGAACCTGAAGTTGGCAGTTTTATCTGCTCCAACGGCATAATTCCTCTTTATTTTAGGGACAGTGATATTCCCATAACAAAAATACTCATAAAAATTTATACAAGAGATCTGATTGGACTTCACAAGTGGGCCCTGCATATTTGTGTAAGTTGTTTATGGGTATTTTTTATGTGAAAATATTACTTTCATTATTTTAGAGCTTTTCAAGTGGAGTGAGCATGCAATTTTTCTTTTCTTTTTGATCTCTCATGTACTCTTTAATTCTGTGTGTACTCCCTCCTCAGTGCTTAATGAAACAAAAAGAATGGCAGAGATACATTGGATGAAAATTAGGTTCTTAATTTGATTAGCTAGGTTAACGAAAATGTCTCAGTTGATTTTCAACTAATGTATTGCTCTTGGCTCGGTGGTCCCTCCAAGGCATGCAGCAATGTTGTGGACCGCCATTTTGGTCTTCACCTTACATCTGTTTAGTCCGAACTCGATCGTTGGAAGGATTATCTCCACCGTGGGATACGACTACCATGTGCCTGTTTCCAGTGAACATGTCAAGAAGCATTCATGGCTATATGGACCCCTTCACTTGATTTTTCTCTCTCTTTCAGTCACCACCTTTTGTTCCTCGTTCCAATGTAGTTTCTTTTGAATAGCACGGGCTTCTCGCTTGGAAGGGAAGCAACGGGAGAAAGAGACGAAGTTGAGATCACAATCACATGCTCGCCTAGTTGGAAGAAGATGACATGGTGTGGTCCTTTTTTAATTGCATAAAAGTGTGAAAGGTGTAGTCTTGTGTGCTGGCTTAGTCATCGAAACGGCTACCACGGCATGTGGGATGATGGTCCCTTTGTTACCTGCGTCTCACCAGCCCACCTTAATTGCAACAGACCCGTCTACCTTGTGGCATGGCTGAACACGGAGTTACTAGCTTCACTTCTTCAATGGAAGCCAGGCTACTTTTAAATTCTCTTATGGAGACATGGCCGGTGATAATCACCAAGGATGACTGATCTCCCAGACCCTGGGAATGTAAGATATGGAGCATAGCCTAATTTTTTCCTTTTATAAAGTCCAAATGACATGTACTTTTTTTATTTTTTATTTTGTGCTTTTGAGCATTGCACTTTGTTGTGTACTATTCCTTTTTTGATTGACTGCCGAGCCAAAAAGTCCTCGTTTATATGGATTGCGTTGAAAACTTAAGTTCTTAATGAACACAAAAAAAACCAATAAGTTATTACAAATTTCACCTAATTCGATCATTTTTTGTTCCTCGCTTTGCATTCCATGATTACCGCGTGAATGTGAAAGAAACATCCCCTTTCTTTGTAGGTAATTAATCACCAATCCACAAATAAAAAGAGTAGCTAGGAAATGAATGTGCAGTTACATAATGCCATCATCTTGCGTCATTTGTGATGAGAACAAGAGCAAGAAGAGGAAAAGGAAGAAGCTAGGAAGAAAATTTTCACAAGTTTATCTAGCAATCTGCAAATACATAAGAGAAGACAAACAAAAAGGGTAGATGCAGGAAGAATAAGAAATGTTAGGCCCTTCTACTTTTCTTTATATATCTTGTGTCCTTTTTATTTTGAATTTTGAGGGAGGAACGTTCTTGCTTTTTTTGTTTGCAGTGTTTAATTACTCTGGGACTCCGGGTTTAGAGTAGAATTTTATGATTCTATTATAATATATTTTGTACAGTTCTTTTCTGCTAATATACTCTTTGTTTACTAAAAACTAAAAAGGGTTGTCTAGCCAGCGTTGCAGCTTCACCTAGATTTCTCTAAAAGAACAAAAAGTTAATAAGAAAAAGGCTTAAATAGCCGATCCAACCTTGTTGCCCAGAAATCTACCAATTGTGGGAGAAGTCCCATGGGGATACGTTGTAGCATTATTGCCTGAGTAATGAGCTCGCCCCACTTGCATATTGAATGCCATAATAGGAGGGCCATGCAGGTACAAGCCCCTTGTCAACACACATCTTTGTGGCGAGCATTGTAGGAGTGTCCCTGAGTGCATGCGTACTTAATTAGCATTTTCACTAGACTTGTGGCTTTCCGCGGAATAGAACAATTTTTTTCCCCAAAGTGGAATTATAGAATAGAACAAAGGAAAGCATGCATTGTTGCGTGCAAGTTGAAAGTGCCAGCAATCAGAGCTGGTGAAAGCAATCTCTTTCCTGTCCATTGGGAATTATTGGCCATATGGAAACAAGACATGACGAGGACATTTTGGCTGTCTTGGTGGGATGCAGCCCGATCAACGTTTGGTCTGCAGAAAGAGAACATAAATTGAGCCCAAAGTGCTCCCTACCAATCCGGCCCACGGAATCTATCAAACATTGTATTCCCATGTCATTTTCAAGCTTCAAATGGTTAAAACATTTAACGAATCAGGCATATTCACTTTTGTTTTGTTAAATATTGTTGGATTTAAATGGTTTAAAACTTTTTGTCGAAATGGGTGTATTGGGCTTTATTATGTTAAATCGGTCCATCTATTTCTTAAAAATAAGCAAGACGTCTACAGTGTTTTATTTGAACCCAACTGAGGGTGTAAAGTACTCGCTGTAAAATGATTGTGGTTCTATGCGTGCTATCAAGATTGGACCAGAAGTCTCATGGGAGGTACTCCACGAAAACTCTAAGTTGGATAATATGATAAAAAGTTGGATACAAAATTTCAATTATATGTGCTTAAACTATTTTTTATCATTATCAACGCAGAGAGAAGAAAAAATGCAGCTGAGGTAGACATACTATTGTTTTACTAATAGATTTTGTTAAAATATAAAAGAAATAAATAAGATTTTCACTTTCTTAACCGCTTGAACTTTTTGTTGAGCTTTATTTTGTAATAAAACATACAGTGGCCCAACTGTTTCAATTAACACTGTTTTAGGCTTTTATAAAACTGTCTGGGTAATGGGCCTGAGTCATAATACTCATTAAGCTGTGATTTTAAGTAGCAAATTTGAACCATTAGATGACCTATGATGGACGGTCATGATTCTAGGGTTCTTAATAGTAGTGTTCTAGTTTAGTTATAAATACACCATTAGTCATCCTAATTCGGTGTCTTAAGTGAGATTTCTCTTAGCCAAGTTTTAAACCAGAAATACTATTGTGTGATTCTGAAGAAGATTTGCAGAAGATCAAGCTCTATTAATTCTAATGGCTATAGGTATGCCTAATCTCCTGAGTTTAAGTTCTATCAATTGGTATCGAGGCTAGTTTATTTGATTGCTTGGAACAAAAATTTTACAGCAGACATAATTTTTTCTCCGTTCACAGCCATTGTAATTTTTTTTTAAATTCCTGTAGTTTACTATATGTTCATATAATCTACTATAGAAATTTTTTTAGGTTTGATTTACTCTAGCTTGGGTGGCTGCCGGACGGCCGCCAGACTGCAGGCCAGAGCAGAGGCGCCAGCCAGAGCCGCTGTCACCAAGCGTTGGGCTCTGACCGCTGCCACCACTCCGCCGGCCTTCCGGTTCTCGTACAGTCCAGCGACAATTTTTTAAAAAAATTGATTTTTTTACTGTGTGTGTGTCGGCTTCGAGTTTTTCGGCCATCGTGCGTCTCTGGCCATCGCCCTGCTTCTAGTCCTGCCTGGCAGTGGTCACCGCCGCCTCCTCACCATGTCTGGGTGTTGGCCATTGCCGCCGCTGCGTTTCAATCGTGATTTCCGGCTTTACTATATCGATTTAACCGGTAGCCGTTGTCGTTGTTAATCGGGATCAGATCTGGAGCCTTCGCCATCGAGCGGAGCTTTTTCGGCCCCCTGGGCTGCCAACGGGCCTTCATTTGCAGTCGGCGGGAATTTTCTTCTCACTGTATTTTTTTTGAATTGCCATTACCGATTGCCGCGCTCCGGGTTTGTGGTCGAATCTGAAATTGCCGTCGTCGGACGGACTTTTTTCGGGTCTTCTGGCTACGGCGGGCTTCGTCGGACGGCGGCGGGACTCATAATGGCGGCTGTTTCTTGTCTCCACCTCTCGACAGTCGAGAGGTAGAAGATGACCCGTGCTGGCCAGGTGGGTTTCACCAACCTGCGTCGTGGGTTAGCTCTTGACCTGGCCCAAACCGGGTTTTCAGACCTGGTTTGGTCCATTCCAGGTCAAATTTTTTTATTATCAAAAAAAATATATGGAATTTTTTTTTACAATGATGATTGTATGTGGTATTATGGCTGTATTTTTTAATTATCATGATTAAGGCTTTATTAATGTTATGGGTCAGCCAAGGGATTATATTGTAATCATATGCTTATCAATTTTTTTTAAAATTATTGAGTGCACCACTTATGTATTTTTGAGAGAGAGTGTACATTATACTTCTTGTAAGCGACACCAAAATTCAATGACCTTGTCTGGAGGCGGATGCAGTTATGAAGAATTAATGTACATTTTTTCTATTTTAGGGGCTTATAGCTTCCAACTTGTACTTTTTTTTAAAGGACTATATAAGGACTTTGGACTATATATTTATTTGTGGTGTGTGGTGATGAAACCCCTGGCCAAGTCCCAAAAGCTTGATGACAAAATTGACATTAATGCCCCTGTCAATTTTGTATATGGATATTTTTATGCTTGTTTGATAATTAATTGCATTCATTTTGTTATTTGAAATGGTGAATAGCACAAATTTAGATCCCACGTTCATTGAGATAATTTAGGAATGGCCAAAGCATCCTATGTTATTTGTCAATGTGTGAATCATATAGAATGTTACCATGAGGTACATAGATTCACATACATAAAAATATTGTGCTATCATTAAATTCTGATTATGTGACAAAGACTATCATCCGGCCCCAAAGGAAGGTGGTAGTTAGCGTTACATAATTAGGATAGGGTGGAGGGTTATATATTTTAACATTGGTGAATCCCTATGCCCAAATGTGTGGGATTTTCCTGTCATGTTTTATGTATAACCCACTAACCTTATCATGAGACAAAATAAACATTTGTTTCTAAACAGCTTAGTAAATTTGATGTAGATTGCAACCTTTGCCCAAAGGGAGGTTTACAAATTTACTACATGATTTTAGCATTGGCTATTTCATACTTATGTTATTGTTTCTTGCCGTCTTTAATATTTGCATGTATTTATTCTTTTATTGCAGCTTATTCGTCTTTTATTTCTGACCCTAATCAGCACCTTCCATTATTGTCTGGGGACAATTTTACAGATTGAAAGGAAAAAGTTCTTTTACTATTAGGGTGCATGAACTTGGACTTGGCATTTCGTATGGATGCACCCACCACTCCTATGGAAAAAAGTACGCCAAATGAGGTAGCATCTTCTGAAAAGTGGGAGCGGTCTAATCGCTTAAGCATGATGCTCATGAGGTCTCACATCAATAAAAATATTAGGGGATCCATCCCAGAATGCGCTACAGTCCAAGAACTTTTGAAAGCTATTGAAGCTCAATTCAAGAGTTTTGATAAAGCCTTGGCCAACACTTTAATGTCCAAGTTGTCATCCATGAGGCTAACAGATGACAAAGGGGTGAGAGAGCATATCATGCAAATATGTGATATTGCTAATCAGTTAAACAACATAAAAATAAAGATTGATGATACTTTTTTGGTCCACTTTATTCTGAACTCCCTGCCTGCACAATATGGGCCATTCAAGATCTCTTATAACACACATAACACTCAGCGGTCAGTCAATGACCTCTGAGTATGTGTGTGCAGGAAGAGGGGAGACTTAAACAAGAGAAGCTAGAGAGTGCCCATCTAGTTTCTCATGAAGGACAAAAGAAGGGTAATCATGGTGCTTCAAAGAAAAAAACTAGTAAAGGTGTACCAATGAAGTCTACTGGTGTCACTAAGGAAACCAAATACTTTTTCTGCAAGAAGAAATGACACATGAAGAAAGATTGCCCTAAGTATCAGAAGTGGCTTGCCAAGAAAGGAAGTAATTTCATGTCTTTAGTGTGTTATGAATCTAATTATGTTGATTCTCATCATAATAACACATGGTGGATTGACTCTGGTTCTACAATCCATGTTTCCAATGTCATGCAGGGGTTTCTCAATCTAAGGAAACCAAATGAGGGGGAACACAACATCTATTCTAAAAATAAGATGTGTTCGAAGGTTGAAGGTGTGGGGACATATAGACTTATTCTCCATACCTGATACACTTTAGATTTAGAGAGAGCTTTCTATATATCAAGTTTTTTAAAAAACTTAGTTTCTGTATCAAGACTAGTGCCTCATGACTTTAATTTTTAGTTTATGAATTCTTCATTTCTAATTATTAAAGATTCAGTCACCATTGGTTCTGGTTCTTTGATTGATGGATTATATTGTCTCTCTCTACATGTTTCTTTTGAACAATCTATGATGTCTATGCAAGGAAGTGTTATTAAAAAGAACTCCTCTATGTTATGGCACAGACGGTTGGGGCATATCTCTATTGACCACTTAAAGAGATTAGTAAGAGAAGGAGTTTTAAAAACTCTTGACTTTACTGATCTAGAGACATGTATAAACTGCATAAAGGGAAAGCAGACTAACAAGTCTTCTAAGGGTGCTAAGAGGCATGATGAGAAATTAGGCACCATACACACTGATATTTGTGGACCGTTTAGTACTCCCTGTCTGAATGGTTAAAGGTATTTCATTACCTTTATAGATGATCATACCCGATACATGTATCTTTATCTCTTAAATGAAAGGTTTGAAGCATTTGATGCTTTCAAGGCTTATAAGGCAGAGGTAGAGAAACAATCTAGATTGAGTATCAAAATTGTTAGATCAAACAGAGGAGGGGAATACTATGGCAGGTACACAGAGAGTGGACAAAAACCTGGACCATTTGCACAGTTCCAGAAGGAAAATGGCATTGTTGCACAATACATAGTACCAGGCGCACCATAACAAAATGGTGTTGCTGAAAGGAGGAACCGCACTTTGATGGATATGGTGAGGAGTATGATCAATAACTCCTCTCTTCCTCTCAATATGTGGAGTGAAGCCTTGAAGACAGCCGTGTACATTTTAAATCAAGTTCCATCTAAAGTCGTTCCTAAAATACCCTTTGAACTATGGAATGGATGGAAACCTAGTTTAGATCATGTACACATCTGGGGTTGTCCAGTTGCGGTTAGGGTGTACAATCTACTTGAGAAGAAGCTTGACCCTAAGACTATCAGTGGATTTTTCGTTGGCTATGCAGAAAGGTCTAAGGGTTATAAGTTTTATTGTCCATCTCACACCCCTACAATAGTCAAAGCATGGAATGCACGTTTTCTTGAGCAAGGCAATTTTAGTGGGAGTATTTCCCCTAAACACATTGTGTTTGAGGAAATACGGGTTCCAGTTGTTATACCCACATCCGGTGGAGGAACATATGCTGCATCACCAATGGTGATTCCAGAGCAGCCTCTCCTTCCTTCACCATCCCCTGAGGAACAAGTTGTTGAAGTTCCTATTGCACAGGCACCTCTGCCTGTTGCTGACATAAGACTTCGAAGGTCCTCAAGAGTAAGGAAACCTGCACTCCCTTCTAATTATGTTGTCTACCTCGAGGAGTCTGACGAGAATGTTGGACTCATTCAAGATCCTATTACATATTTACAGGCCATGTTTGGAGATAACTCTAGTAAATGGTATGATGTCATGCAAGATGAGATGAAATTTATAGCTGATAATCAATTCTGGGATCTCGTAGAGTTACTGTAGGGCGCCAAAACTCTTGGCTGCAAATGGGTCTATAAGACTAAATTAGATCCATCTAGTAACATTAGCATATATAAAGCCCGACTTGTAGCCAAAGGTTTTCTTCAGAAAGATGGTGTTGATTATAATGAAACCTTCTCTCCAGTTTCTATGAAGGATTCATTGAGAGTTATTTTGGCCCTTGTAGCTCATTTTGACTTTGAGTTACATCAAATGGATGTCAAGACGACATTCTTGAATGAGAATCTTGAGGAGGAGGTGTATATGATTAAGCCTGAAGGATTCACCTCTGATAAAGGAAGTCATCTGGTTTATAGACTCAAGAAGTTAATATACTGATTGAAACAGGCCTCCCGACAGTGGTATTTGAAGTTCAACGATGTTATTACTTCATTTGGTTTTAAGGAGAACATTGTTGATCAATGCATATACCTTAAGGTTAGTGGGAGTCGCTACACATTTCTGGTCTTGTATGTTGATGACACTTGTAAGCAGTGACTTAGGGATGTTGCATGAGACCAAGCAGTTTCTTTCTCAGAACTTTGACATGAAAGATTTAGGACAGGCATCTTGTGTCATAGGGATTGAGATCTATCGTGATAGATCCAAAAGGATCCTTGGGTTGTTTCAATAGGCCTATATCAATAAAGATCTGAAACAGTTTAACATGGAAAACTGCTCACCTAGTGCAGCTCCTATTGTGAAGGGTGACAAATTTGGCTTGTTCCAGTGTCCAAAGAATTATTTGGAGTTGGACAACATGAAGGACATTCCTTATGCATCGGCAGTTGGCAGTATAATGTACTTGGAGGTCTGTACAAGACCTGATATTGCCTTTGCTATGGGAATGCTGGGTAGATACCAGAAAAATCCAGAGATGGATCATTGGAGAGCTACCAAGAAGGTTATGAGGTATCTACAAGGAATGAAGGATTACATGCTTACATACAGACATTCTAATCATTTGGAACTGGTGGATACACAGATGTAGACTTTGCTGGTTGTGTTGACTCAAAAAAGTTGACATCGGGTTATATTTTCCTTTTGGCAGGCGGTGCTGTCGCTTGGAAAAATATTAAGCAAACCCTTACAGCATTGTCGACTATGGAGGCAGAGTTTGTTGCTTGTTATGAGGGCATGTCACATGCTACTTGGCTGATGAACTTTGTCACAGGACTTACTATTATGGATTCAGGCCATTAAAGATGTTCTGTGATAATAGTGCTGCTGTGTTTTTCACGAAGAACAACAAGAGTAGAAGTCGAAGTAAGCACATCGACATCAAGTATCTTGTTGTTCGGGATCGAGTTAAAGAAGGGACAGTTGTTATTGAGCATATAGGTACTGAGCTTATGGTTGCTAATCCCATGACTAAGGGCTTACTCCCTTCTCTGTTTAAGAGTCATGTGGATTGTATGGGTCTTATTAGCTCATCGTGCATTTGATTTTGCTTATGTAATTCTGGACTTTACTCATTTATCATAGTAGTTACAATTTCTTTTCTCGTTGTGTCTCATTTTTCAGTGCACTTAAGTATGAGATAATATTTGCAAAATGAGTGGGAGCATACCTTCACTCATAAATATTTTTTACCACATACAACACTCAAACAGAATGAATTAGTTGCATTGTGATGCATGGAAGGGAATGTTCTCTTTTGAGGACATAACCGCCTTGATTCATGCAATTATGACATTTTGTAAGAGTATAAAGTTACCACACATAGTTCAAAGGGTATTGTTTTTTTAAACAATTGTATGCACATACGAAAGTCATTTTAAAGTTTCCTATTACCTACTTGGTTATTTTTTAACTAAAATATTTTTTCTCAAATTTAGCTTAATTGAGCCAAGTGAGAGATTTTTTTCTTTCTATGGCTCAATTGAGAAGTTGTGCCAAGTGGGAGAATGTTGGGCTTTGTTTTGTAATAAAACATACAGTGGCCCAATTGTCTCAATTGACACTGTTTTGGGCTTTTATAAAACTGTCTGGGTCAGAATACCTATTAAACTGTGGTTTTAAGTGGGAAATCTGAAACGTTGGATGACCTATAGATGGACGGTCATGATTCTAGGGTTCTTAACAGTGGTGTCCTGATTTAGTTATAAATATACCATTAGCCATCTTAATTCGGTGTCTTAAGTGAGATTTTTCTCAGCCAAGTTCTAAACCAGAAATACTATTGTGTGATTCTGAAGAGGATTTGCAGAAGATCAAGCTCTGTTGATTTTAATGGCTACAGGTATGCCTAATATCCTGAGTTTAAGTTCTATCACTTTTGTAAAAATTAGTTATCTTACATATTTGACCCCGTGGAGGAGATTGATTTGCAAACACAGAGAAGAAAGGAAGAGCAAGGCAGGGAGCTCATGTCGGGTTAGATTTGTAAGATACCCAATGGAATTTTGACAGTAACAAGAGCATATTCATGTCCAAAAAATTCAGCTGAAGCAGTAAGATCTTAATATGGAACAAAAGAGAATACCCTTAGACTGCTAGTTTCCCCCTCCAAGAACAACTTCTGAAAGGATGTTAATTACTACTATGTCTATTACCCAATATCTGAGAAAGCTTTGCTTTTGCATTCCTTGGATCGGCTTGATTGGATGGCATTTCATGTTAGGTTTACACGTACTACTAGTCTGGTAATGGGTAGTAGAAGTTTGTTGATGAAAATTCCCAGCGTGTGCTAGTTGAGATTATCTTCATGACTTTCATTGAGATAGATGATTGTTGAGATCACTTTTCACTACTTTCAAGTTTAAATTACCTGTAATGCCTTTTCAAACACGGCTAAGTTACTTCCATAAATTGAGATGAGGGTACTTTGATTGTGCTGGCTCATTTGCAAAACTCAGCTGCTTTTCGCGAAACGCAGTATTATGTCTGCTGGAAAACCTTACTAGTTTGGTTATGTGATTCTTGACAGTAACTTAATTGACAAATATGATCAAAGCCTGTGTTATTGTATCTTTAAGACAAATTTTTGTCCTCCCTTGGTGCTTGGGATAAACTAGACATTACCTCAAATGATACCATAATCATATATACATACACAGAAGCATATCAAAGTGTGTATCAGACAAATTAAAACAATGTTTTTCTCTCCTTTTAGCATGACTCTTATGATGCAAAGAAAACCTGTATAGAAATATGTATGTGCACACATATAAAATATATGATAATCCAGAGTATTTAAAGATTGTATATAAAGGGGGTATGATAATTGTACACATAGAGGGGTATGACAACAGTATAGACAAGATTGCACCCATACTTATATGAAGGGATACATCATTGTACACAATTACAATTAATTTAATTATTTAAAACTTAATTCTCAATTAATTATAAACAAAGTAGTCCCAAGAATATGGATTTTATTTTTTTAATGAACCCAACCCAACCCAACTTGACTGACCCATGAGTTGGGTCAAGCCCAAACCCCTAGAGTCCAAGATCTCTCTCCCCTACAAATGTGGGGTGCCTCTTGGGGATTGAATATAACGCCAATCCAATTCCTTAAACACTAACTCAATACTCTTCTTGCTTTAGATGTAATACTATTCGCCTTCCCATCTCTATAACTTGCCCATTCTCATTCATTCTCGCAATGGGCTTGGGCTCAATCCCAACAACCCATTAAGAGTCATACCCATGTTGCATGGCAGTCTCAAAATATTGAGGGGAATTTTATGTTGGGCTCAATCAAATACAATTCTAACATTCCCCCACATCAATAAAATTATCTTAATTACAATGTAATGATAATGCACAGATTGGCGAGTAAGATATTGAAATATTTATTCATAGAGAGATAAATTTTTTGACCTTTAACCTTTTTCTTGTGAATGACTATCACATTTACTAACTAATATGTAAACATGATATATTGAACTATATAGTCATTAGCGTAAATTAAAACAATAGAATTTACACACTTCTCCGACATAGTTTTAGTTCTCATTATTATGTTCATTTTAGCCTTTGAATATTACAGTTTTCATAAGTGTTCTAGAGGATTCAACCTTATTATAATATTATTTGCTTTAATTGTGCGATGCTTTAGTTTAATTATGAATTTTTTAGTCTTATTTTAAATTTTGTAGGAGAACAATAGTGCCATAACTAATTGTTTCAATATCTTTGATTTATGATTATTAAATTATTAAAATCATGGTTTCATGAAGGGTTTATGGTTCAATTGAGGTAAGAATCATGTATTATAAATGAGAGAGGTTGGTGTTCTAATTTGGATTTTGTTTATTTTCTTCCCTATCATCGGCACAACTGCCAACATGTCGATGATGACATCTATATTTGGTTGAAGATGAATAGTAGTAGCACTAACACGATGTACCGGGTCGGTTTTAATTTGGTTATCGGCATTGTGACTTATGTGTTAGTGGTGGTGTCGACAAGATGGGCTTTCACAACTTATCCACTATAGGTAGGGATTCAACTCATCGATGGGGTGTAGTGGTCACCAACATGGCAGTAAGGTTACTCATGATGAATTGGTTTATGAAATTTTAAAATATTTTCTAACGGAGTCGGAAAAATTATATAAATAATATTAAAAAAATATTTACTCAAATGGTATCTGGTTAGAAATATTTACCAAAATGGTATTAGTTTTTGCCATGCAGGCGCCATGTCACAGTCCTACTCAATGGAAAGGCTATCGGACCAGGTCCGTAACAACCAGCTGGGCACTGGCACCCGCATAGTTTTTTTAAAAAATTTTAAGTGTTTTCATTCTTTTAAAGGATGAAATCACCTTTGTGACGGGGATTTCATCCTTTCAAATGACGAAATCAAATTTCGTCCTTTTAAATGATGAAATCACCTTGATGGAAGGTGATTTCGTCCTTCTATCTCCTCTTTCTCTCTCTCTCTTCACTCTCTCTTCTTTCTCTCTATTCACACTCTCTCTCTTCTCTCTCTCTCCTCTTTCTCTCTTCACTCTCTCCTCTTTCTCTCTTCACTCTCTCCTTTCTCTCTCTCTTCACTTTCTCTCTCTCTTCACTTTCTCTCTCTCCTCTCTCTCTCTCTTCTCTCACACTCTCTCTCCTCTCTCTTTTGGCTATATCTCTTCCTCTCTCTCCTTTATCTTCATGTTTTTTTTATTTTTCATGATTTCATCCTTTAAAAGAGAGGAGATAGAGAAGACGAGCCAAAAAAAAAGGAAAGAGAGTGTGTGAATAGAGAGATAGAGGAGGGAGAGAGAGAAGAAGAGAGAGCCAAAAGAGAGAGGAGAGAAAGTGAATAGAGAGAGAAGAGAGAGGCTCTATAGAGAGAGTGAATAGAAAGAGAAAGAGGAGAGAGAGAGTGAGTGAAATGAGATAAAGGAGAAAGAGTGTGTGAAGAGAGATAGAGGAGTTAGGAGAGAGAAGAGAGAGGAGAAAAAGACAAAATTAATTATGGTGATTTCGTCCTTGCATAGGGATTTCGTCCTTTGCAAAGACACAAAGGATGAAATCTACATCACAAAGGTGATTTCATTCTTCAAAATGACAAAATCACCTAAAAATTAAAAAAAAAGCCACGCATGCGCCAGCACCTAGCTAGTACATGCATGACAAAAATCAACACCATTTCGGTAAATATTTCTAATCGAACACTATTTTAGTAAATATTTTTTTAATATCATTTATATAATTTTCCTAGTAGAGTAAATGTTATTTATAAGATATATAATAATGTGGTTTTCACGTATAATGGATATATGAATATATAACTTTATATATATATATAGAGAGAGAGAGAGAGGTAAGTATGCCCTATGCATGTGTGAATCCATATAATGGATAAACATCCCTTGACTAAAGGACAAAAGAACCTAGTGTGTAGTTGGATCTAAAAGTCAGTTATTTTAGCCACATAGAGGAATGTATGGTATAAAAAAAGATCTAGTCTTCCAGCTCTCCAAAAGTAGGAGTTTATTTGTAAAACTACTCCTTTTGCCTAAGAGTTAAGTTCAAATGGATCATAGTAGTAAACGGGCCAAGATCAACTGTGCACAAAAGAGTAACTATCCATTGATTTAGGTAATTACAAAAAATTTTACAAAATAAGGCTTATCGTGCCTTAACAAAATCAAAGTCGCGCATATACAAAATTAATACATAACAAAAGCACGTGATAAAGCATAAATTCTTCGAAGTCTACACATAGTCCTCAAGAATGTTATCTTCGTCGTCCAAACTTGCGACGTCTAGGGGTGGGTAAGTATAATTATATTCAGTAGATAGAATTAAATCCTACTAGCATGCTAAAACATAATGCATAAATAAAGATGCATAAAATATTCTCATAATACAACATCGAATTAAATCAATGTCGTCGACTAACAGAATCCAACACATTTCTTAAATAAAAAGTAGTTCTTCATAGAATCTGGTAAATTTGGATAATTCGTTCGTAGCTAGAATCCAATAATTAAATCTAAATAGGATAAATCATCGTTCACATAATGTCGCCAATACCTGAGCGACATACACCCGTGCTCGTGGGGCAATGAGATCAGAATGAAGAGGATCTTCCCACGGTATCCAACTTCATGGGCGCACCATATGCCATAATAGGCGGTACCTAGGAGTCATAACTCCGATAGCTTTTAGGCTTTATACCAAATAGCTACTCGTCAAAACCGATCGTAGTTTTTGGACTTTATACCAAATAACTACCCTTCAAATCCAATCAAATCATTCATAAACGTATTCCAATAATAATAATATTTTAATAGATGTATTACAACCAAACTTACTAAGAGGTGTACACGACGCTATTATTTTAGCGCATGTCCACCCTTAATCATATCCATTTCAAAATAATAATTTATTTAAGACAAATAAATTATTAAAATATAACGCCTAGTCATAGCACGGAATTAGAGCTTAAAACCACCTACCCTCGTTAAGTTTACATTTGCAGCTGACTTAAAAGTGGTGGGAGGCACCTCCCCTTACGCAGAGATAGTTTCCTCGTCTGGCTCGAGTGAGGCTGGCAGAACCTCCCCTAGCATCAGGATAGTCTCTTCATTCGGCTCGGGCGCGGCGGCAGGGCTTTCCTCTTGCCTCAGGTCATTTTAACCTTTTAGAGGGGTTATCTCAAAATATGGACCCCCCACGACGTCATTCACCCTCGAATTAGGTAAGTTTAGTTTTTGAACGGATAAGAAATTATGAAGAAACTCGTGTTTAAGCTTACGAATGTGTGTTTACATAGGGAAAGAGAGGAATAAGGGGTGGGCGTGTTGCACTTCACCCACCCCTCCCCCTTAAATAGCCAAAATTGTATGATGGATGCACGCTATGTGTGGCACGCATCCAACTAGGGACAAGAAAAAGCAGCCCAGTGGCTAACCATTGAGCTACACCTGCGGTTAGCGCAAGCCTAGCCAGCAGGCTAGCTAGGTTAGCTAGCCCTGCTGGCTAGCTACCCAGGCTAGCCTAGCCCTGCCGCAAAGCGGTAGGTCTACCTGCCGTTTTGTGGCAGTGAGCTAACGCACTAGCGTCAGCATCAGCCTGACATCAAATTTATTTTATTTTATTTTATTTTAATTTTTGTTTTTAAATTTAAACTTTAAACGGACGCAACTTCCTATCCTAAACATGGAATCACATGTTCTTGGTACTGTTGGGCTCGTATCGATGAGCCCTTAGAAACAAGACCACACAAGGGCATGTTTTCTCACAAACTTAAGGTGGGTCCTGCCTATGGCACACTTCCCAATGCCATAGCCTATTAACCCGGTGCCCGTTTAACACGATATTAGGCTTGATACATTCGTCTTGCCAAGATTTATTAAATGTCTTAAGGCTTCTCTAAATGAATCAATTTCAAGACAATAAAATTTTGAGAAAAACCGTTAATGGGCCTTAAAACCCATTAATGGGCCCAAACGCCTGAATTTTAAAACATAGAAATTATTAGGCGTTACAAGTATAAAAGATAAATGATTTAGTATAGTGTAATACATGAGGTTTCGATTATCATAAAAGTCAAGATCTCAAGCCACTTGGGTCCATGAGCCCTTATAGGCCTTTGCTTTATGGCGTGGATAGAACAAAGCGATCATTTTAACAAAAGTCAGAAGTTGAGTTGTGTGGTAGCTCATAATTTATTGAGGGTGGTTGGACTTCTAGATGTGGCTACCGAGTCTTAGAGACCTTGTGTGGTATGCATCTTAGGGAGGGTGGTTGGATTCTCCATGTTTCCATGATGTTTTAGTAATTATTCCTCTTAATTAATTTGTGTTCATGAATTTATGTCTATGATACTGAAATGTTGTTATATTGTCATTGTATGTGGTTCTTGTTTAGACATCCTACTACATGTATTTGTATCCTCAACATCCATGTGATGCTGACACCTTGTTGGGTTAAAGTTCCTTTAAGAATTTGGTTGTGTAGTAAGTATGATGTGACTAGGCTACTTAGCTTGTATAAATGTTATCTTACTTAATAGTAGATAACATTAGGCACATTAGTGCCAATCTATTTATGGTCGTGCATATCAAAATATTCAGATATGTATTCGGGCAAGTCCTTTTTTAGTTTATGATGAGATTTGACCTTGATTACTATTGTACTTCGATTTTCTATTCTTACATTTGGAAAATAAATGATTTGCCCTCCATAATATCTTAACAAATGTTTTAATACAAAATGTATTTTTACGATTTTATTTATGAAAATGAATTTGAAAATCATGGGGCATGACACTACCAATCATATGATGTTGGACTCATCCCTTGCCAAAGGTATGGCTCCTTATGTTTGTTATGATATGGTTTTTATTGGCAATGATGTTGGTCTTCCTATTACTCACACGGGAATTCTTCCTCATTCTTCTCTCAAGCTTGACAATATTCTTATAGTTCCATCTTTGAAAGAAAATTTACGAAGTGTCTCTCAATTTACTAAAGATATATGTTACTTGGAATTTCATCCTTGGGGTTTTATCATTAAGGATCATAGACCGAGAAGCGTTGATGGAAGGACCTAAATGTGGTAGCCTTTACCCCATCCATGGTGCAACCTCTTTTTCCTCCTCTATGCCTCATGAAGAACTTTTCTCAAATAAATTATGTGATGATATTTGACATGTGCATCTTGTCCATCCCTGTCCTCCAATAATCAATGCCCTCTCCCTAGCTTTGAAGATCTCTAGTGAATTCTCTAAGAAATGTTGTACTAGTTATAAACTTGGGAAGGCATTCCAATTGTCATTCTCTAGAGGACTTATATTCTCAAGAACATTTTCGTACTCTACAAAGTGATGTATGGTGTCTAGCCCCTATATCTTCTAATCAACATTTTTCATTTTACCATATTATTGTCGATGAGTGCTCCTACTTCGCATGGTATGTCACGCCCTGGCGTTCGCCCAACCCAAGCCAAACTCAGTCCAGGGGCTAATTGACGTGCACGGGGGTGACAATTGTTGATTTAAAAATATTGTAGAAGTCTTAACCCCTCTAATGGGTGAATAACAAACACGGAGTCGTGCACCTTTAGTCCTTTGTGGAAGATAAATAAGGTAAAATAAAACCGGATAACTGTAAGGTCCCTGATTTTTCTACGATTTTCTGGGATTTTTCTGCCATTTTTCTGGTCATTTTCGGCAGGAAAATGTGACGTTTCAGCGTATGGGTATTTGTGTCTTTTCCCCGTATTTATACCCGTAGAGTCGGGTGTGGGGCTTAGTCGCGGGCCACGGGCCTCGCTGCGCGCTTACGGCGCGAATTCTGGAGGTTCGACGCATAACCAGTGGGTTAACGCGCATTGAGTGTACGTTTGGAAAAAGAATAAGAAAAAAAAAATAAAACAGGAAAATTGGATCGGGATCGGGATCGAGATCGCCCGATCCAGAAACTCCTGGCTGGATGAACAGTACCGCCGCCCCCCCTTTTTCGCCTTTTCCCTGTGCCCGGCCGCCGCCGGCCGCCGGCAGGCCGCAGGACGCCGGCACAGGCTCCGCCCCGGCGGTGCGACGCCGAGGGGCCATTGCCCCGGCCGCCCACGGCCGCGCCGCCCTCTTTTCTGGTTAGCCTCCCTCTGACTGTGTATTTGGATTCCGTCGCCGCCGCAGGCCGGCGAGGGCCAGCCGGCTGCCCACGGCTCCGCCATGGGCCGGCGATGGCGGGAGGACACTCCCCCCGGCCCCGGACGGCCCCAGCTCCGCCGTCCCGCTCCCTCTCTCTGCTGCCCCTGTTTCCGCCCCCACTGATTCACGCCGTTCCGCCGCCGCCACGGGCCGGCACGGCCCGACCGGCCGGCCACGGCTTCGCCCTGGGCCGGCGATGGTGAGGAGCCCCTCCTCCCGGCCCGGTGGGCCTCGGCACCGCCGCCCCACCCTCTTTCCGCCTCTGTTCACTGTTCCGCCGACGGACTGTTTGGGCAAACAGTGGCCGCCGGCGGTGATCTGCGGCCGATTTGGCCTTCCCCCAGTCCCGCCTTGCTCCGGCGAAGGCAGTGGACTACACCTCCGTGCCCGATTCAGCCGCCGCCCCCATGGCCGCTCCGCCCTTACGGGTTTTCTCCGGTCGTCCCCTATTTTTGGCCTACGCCCTTTTTGGACGTGGTGACTGATGTTATCAGTCGGACGCCGGATTTGATTTAGCGGACCATAGTTCGGCTCCGCCCTAGCCCGGTGACACCAGTGGGCCACCCTCTGGGTCTTGTTCAGCCTTGCGGCCCGTAGCTGCAGTTAGTCCGCCTTACCGGCATATGTGTGTCGTTGACCCTTCTTGCCCATTTTACGCCGTCAGTACCGGATGGCCTCGGGCAAGAAGTTGTATGTCTTACCTTGACAGAAGGTGGACGAGTTCACCTGCTCAGGCCTTGGCCAGTGACGGCCTCATAGCCTTTGCTCGACCGTGAACCCTCCCCTTGCCCTATACCGTGCGAGATGCACAGCCGCCCGCACCATGGGTATTGGTTGTGGGTGGCGATCGGCGATGTCGCCACTTAGATTGGCCACCGCTAGGGCCTTAGCCCGGTTGGCTTTTATGGGCCATGAGTCGCCTCATTTCAGCCATTTCCCCCGCCCTTTGGGCAGCGTGCGCATGTAGCCACGCGTGTACTTCTGGGTTTAGGCGTTGCATTCGTGCCGCCTAACCATCAGTTGGCTTTGCCACGGAGTGGAGTTGACCACTAGAGCCGTCCTCCACCACCACTTCTTTGATTCTCGAGCGTTGCCCCACGCTCTCCGCCCGTATGTGGGCCTTTGTTGACCGAAATCGTCGCTGTTGGGTGCTGTCCACGGCCGATTTCGACGTCTTGTGGCCGGCTGTGCACGTCTTAGCCACCGGCCGATCTTCAGAGTATACACCCTTGACATCTGATCGTACCGCCACTTATGTTGGCACGATATTTCTCCTGGCCGCCCTAGTGTGCCGCCGTGGATCGCGGATTTTTACCGCATTGAGTTCTGACACTCTGTTTGGCCGTGATAGTTCCGGCGCATCTTGAAATCCTCGGGACAGCAGCTCTCTCAGCCAGGCAACGGTTTTGACTGCCAACTCCACCGTCGACGCCGCCACCGTCGTGTGCTCACCATCGAACGTCATGACTACGAGGTAGGGGAGCTTTGAACTCGTAAATTCATGAAGCATGCTTTGAATGAGTAGCAGCATGCTAGGATTGTATGATTCCATGCTTGGATGTTAAGTAATGATCTGATTGCATGATGTGCGTGTAAGCATGATTGTATGGTATGATTGATATGCATGAGATGTATGCATGTTTTATGGATGTGGATTATGTATGCGCTGGCGATGGCTAGCAAATATGTCAGTATGCTATGTATGGGTTATGCACGTGCTAGTGATGGCTAGCGTGCATGTTTGAAGTATGTATGAATGTGTGTGTGTGCACGTGCTAGAGATGACTAGCGTGTACGTTTGATGTATGCATGTGCTAGTGATGGCTAGCGTGCATGTTTGATGTATGTGTGAATGTATGCATGTGCTAGTGATGGCTAGCGTGCATGTTTGACGTGTGTATGCATGTGCTAGTGATGGCTAGCGTGCATGTTTGTATGTTATGTATGTATGGCCGTATGTGTATGTTATACATATGTGTGAGGCATACGTATGTATGATGACTATGTGGGCAGATGTATGGGCGATGGATCAGTTTGGGGTGGATTATATGTTGGGCATTTGTCAGACAGTAAGAGCGTTCATAATTGTACAAGCATAACGTACAGATTATGAAGTGAAAAATAAGTATAATAAGTGAGATATAAGTAAGAGGGCGACAACTGGGTTGGCTCTGAGGAGCGTTATTTGAGGATGTCAGTGTAAGAGGATTTGGCCATAAGATGGATGGCGAAGTGTAAGATTGTAAGGGTTGGTTGTACGATGAGTTTTGTCCATGATGTGGACGGGTAAGTGAAGTCTGCTGCCCTGACGAACTTGGGTTTCGAATCGGGCTCAGCTTCAGTTTGATCAGTCGAGGACTGTGAGTTTGTGTGGCATAATTGTACCGCATAATGTACTTAATTCAAACTTGAATTATAAGCACAGCTAATGATAGTGTTGTGAGTTTGAGACCTGAGGGTTCGACGGATTAAGTTCCGTGTTTGAGCTGGCCGCTGATGAGTTGGCCGAGCGTTTATCATGTCTTGCCATGGTGTTTATCCTGCGGGATGTTGTCTGTGTGCTATGTAGAGCACTGGACGTCTGATGCTCTGCTGAGAGCGACGTTGTTTCTGATTTGGTCTGCGTGCTGTATAAGCCCAGACGTTTGATGCTCTGTTGAGAGCGATGTACGTTTCTGAGTTTGTCTGCATGCTGTATGAAGCCCAAACGTCTAATGCTCTGCTGAGAGCGACGTATGTTTCTGATTTGGTCTGTGTGCTGTGTAAGCCCAGACGTTTGATGTTCTGTTGAGAGCGTTGTATGTTTTCGCCCAAGAGTGGCACTGTACGTTTCTGCCCAAGTGGCACTGTATGTTTTCTGCCCAAGAGTGGCATTGGCACTATAAGACCCATTATGGTGGGCAATTCTCTGGCACTATAAGACCCATTATGGTGGGCAATTCTCTGGCACTATAAGACCCATTATGGTGGGCAATTCTCTGGCACTATAATACGCATTATGGTGGGCAATTCTCTGGCACTATAAGACCCATTATGGTGGGCGATTCTATGGCACTATAAGACCCATTATGGTGGGCAACTGTATGACCCCTTATGTGTGGGTGTTTATGTTTGCGCGCTCAGGTAAGTAGTATCATGGATCTACTCTTACCTGTTTGATCCAGTGCCCCATGAGCATTGGTGTGCCTTACCTTCGGAAAAGTCCATGGCGTCTAGTCACTCCCCGGAGGTTAAGGTGTTGCCCCAGTGGCATTCTTTTCCATTTCGACGCTGGAGTTTATTAGTTGTAATGAGCTTCAGTGGTCATTGATATGTGTACGATGATGTGTACGAGTACGACTGTAAGAGTGTGTATGAGCAGGACTGTAAGAGTGTGTATGAGCAGGACTGTAAGAGTGTGTATGAGTAAGACTGTAAGCGTATGAGTATGAGCAGGACTGTAAGCGTATGAGTATGAGCACGACTGTAAGAGTATAAGTACGATTGTGAGAATATAGTTTTGAGTAAGACAGTAAGTATGATTTTGTGCAGATTGTACGAGTAAGGTCGTACGAGTCTGATTGTACGAGTAAGGTAGTACATGTATGTGTAAGTTGTATGAGTGAGCATACGATTGTACGAATAAGGTCGTACAAGTATGCGTATGTTGTATGCGTATGCGTACGGTGGTACGGGTAAGTTTGTGTGACCCTGGATAAGGGTGTTTGTGTAAGTTGTTTGGATAGTATGATTTTGGCACAATGGTGCCTTTGGTATGATTCTAGCACGATGGTGCCTTCGGTATGATTCTGGCACGATGATGCTTTGATATGTCTGTGGCACGATGGTGCCTTTGGTATGATCGTATGCGTTTGAGCATGTTATGATTATTATGATGACTGCTTCATGTTTGTGTTGCATGACGCATGATTTCTGAACTTGTGAGTTCACCGTTTGGGATTTCCCCTACTGGGTATTTTCCTACTGAGTATGAAAATACTCACCCTACTACTTTTAGCCCCGTTGTACGGGAGGTTTTGCAGGTTGTGCGGAGAGCTCCTGGTGATGGACGCTCGTTTCAGCGGTGGATTGATTCCCGTTGACTCAGGTATCAGCTTGACTCTCTGCAAGTTTATTTGTGCCACGATCTCCTGTATTGAGTGAGATGAGACTTTAAGATATTTTATTCTGGACTTTGAATTGGATTAGTCTGTGGACTGTTATGGGACTTGTACTCAGGGATGCTTGGGAGAGTGATTTGTATTTAAAAGTCTATGATCATAGCAAATTTATTCGTACGTGTGTTTTCGAGTAGCGCCTGAGGATATTTGATTTGACAGTACGATGTTTAACCGTATGATGTTTTAAATTATAAACAGGTTTTGATTTTATCGTTTTGACTCCGATTTATGGAAGGAAAAAAAAATTTCTATGAGTTTTAAGAAAAAGGGATGAAAAATCTCGGGCGTTACAATAACATCTCTAAAATAAATCCTGACTCTCAACCCACATATATAACATTTTGAGTTGACACATGGCTTACAATCTAAAAATCCTAGACAAGTCTAAAAACTTTAGATATACATCAGTCTAAAAAATAATCATCCATACATAGTGTTCTAGTATCATAATAGCATAAATCAGAAAATAGAATAAAGTCCAAGGGCATCCAAGCCTACTCCCATCCATATCCCGGTCATCCCTCATACAGGAAATCCTGGCCAACTGCATGTCGCACTATGTAGCCCCAAAATAAAACACAGAAAGAGGGGTGAGTGAAATTCAGTAAGGTTTGAACTACAACAACGTTAATCAGAAAACAACCACGACCATCAACATGGTAATTCATATCCACAATTTACATAATATCCCCATTTATGATTAATTCTCTTCCCATACCCCTATTTACCTATAAGTAATTATCTTGCATATGAGTATCTCATACGTACTAATCATGACATTAATAATCACATTATGGTATAACATCCATCCTGCATAAGAAGTGATTCTCACTCAATCTCACTCTTTTGGTTCGTCTTCAACTTCTCAAAATTCAAACAAAAAATATTCTAAAATTCCATATACATTCAAAAATCATCATAAAATATTATATCATTAAAATCTAAGCCTAGAACATAATGGATCTAATAATTTTCATGCTAAATCATACCAAAATAACGATAAATTGTATACTATTAACAAATCACCATTATACATCAAGATGATGCAAAACATAAATTGAACCCATAATCATGCATTCCAATAAAGAAAAAATACTACAGGTAAAAACCCCTTACCTCTAACAAGTTTGGAAGTCCTTTGAATGAGCTTAATCCTCAACATATCCTACCTAAAAAATTAGGGTTTTAGTTAAACCTAATTAAAATTAGCTAATAGACTTAACTCAACTTGGAAGAAGATAGATCTAAGACATCCTTAGGTTAAAAATGAAAATAACTTAATTATGGTTCTAAATCAAAATTAAAAATAAGATTTTGATGAAAAAAATCAAGAATCAAAATAGGAGAAGTGAAGATAGAAGTGATTAAGATCAAAATTGAAATATTAGTGGTGATTAAGGGAAGAGAAGACACCTTAATCAACTTTCTCCCTTCTAGCACAACCCTTCCTCATTAGGTAAATAAGTTAGGGTTTTTCTTATATAATAACTATTTTAGGCTGGAAATATAAATTGTTGGGCTGGAAAATAGGGGAAAATGCCCTAGCTAATTAAAGGTATTTATGTTCTAAAAATATATGTAATCACACCCAAACCCACTTAAACAAAGTATTATAAGGTTAGACGGTGGTCAAATTGGTTGCACCAACATGGACATGGGTCCATGGTGGGGCCCATTCCCTTAAACAAGAAAAAATTAGGAGAAAATACCTATAAATAGATAAAAATTTGGGCAAATCAAGCTTGACACTAATTCTTATAAAATAAAATTAAAACTTAGGAAATTAATAAACCAACAAAATTCACACAATTAAAGAAAAGAATTAATAATCTTACGTCCTACCCACCTTATAATAATTTTGTCCTCAAAATTTGCTATTGGCTGGCGGTGAATTTGTGAGAATACTTCTCCTTTACTTGATCCTTATGCTCCCACATTGCCTCTTCCACATTGTGGTTCCGCCACAGGACTTTCACCAACAGAATCACCTTTTGTCTTCTCCTTGTCTAAGATTTACATTGACATCTCGACATAAGAAAGACCACTCCATAGTTCAAACAGCTCAAAATCAAGAACATGGGACAGATGCGGCTCATACTTCTAAAGAAGAAAAACATGGAGCACATCATGAATATTAGCAAGTTGAAGAGGTAGAGCCTCTCAATACGCCGCCGCTTTAATCTGCTCAAGGACTTCAAAAGGTCAAATGAACCTAGGAGATAACTTCTCTCTCTTGTCAAATCGCACAACACCTCGAGAAGGTGAGATCTTCAAGAAAACATGGTCCCCAACTTGGAATTCTATATCTCTCCACCGCTTATCTGCATAACTCTTTTGCTGGCATTGAGTCATCTGCAACCGCTCCTAAATAAGTCGAATCTTTTGTACTAATTGTTGCACAATCTCAGGCCTGGTTAGGAGATATTTTCTTACCTTGCTCCAACAAAGAGGAGATATTTTCTTACCTTGCTCCAACAAAGAGGAGATCTACAAGGACACCCATACAATGCCTCGAAATGAGTCATCTTGATACAAATTGGGTAATTATTATTGTAGGCAAACTCTACCAACGATAAGTGTTGCTCCCAACTACCCTTCCACTCAAGGATGCTAGTTTGAAACATATCCTCTAAAGTAGGACATACAGGACAGTTGTATCTGTCATGGTCCAGATATGATATAAATATGACACCTATTTTGATCTATTCTTCCTAATTGTACAATGTACTTCACATTAAAGAAGAAATTATAATGTCCTCCTAAGCATATAGCAATTGCAAAGACATCAAATGGGCAATTTCTTTATAGGGATGTGGTGATCAGCATGAGTATCCAACAATTCTTGCAAGTAGGGCTTCAGAACCAGTGAAGAGCTCATCATGCATGAGATGCGGTCCATGAGCACGCCGGGAAGTGGTTCGAGGCCATGTAATATGTCTTTAAGTATCATATCTCCTTTGTTGAGGGCCAGCTCATTATTTAAGCCATGAAGATTGAGCTGCTTCGACATGGTGATCTCTTTCTTTGCATTTTTGGCAGAAAAATAATATTTTTATTTTATTTTTTCTACACTAAAACCCTATTTAACTACCGAACTAAAAAAAGAAGATTCCCCACTTGTGAGGTGAGAGACCCATCTTTCTTTGTCTAATCATACGTTAAGAGTATAGTTTTAGTTAAAAAAAAATGGAGTAGGTATCCCATGACATTATGAGCCCGATGTGAGTCCTTAATTGCCGCAGCTGCGGAATTTGGTAACCCGTAATAACAGGTCAAGGGCCCACCTCTTACACCTATATATTACGTTGCAAGGAGCTCTACTATGGCCATAAAGTGGGTGGGGGGATTCAAGTTCTTGATGTCCTTCCTGCCCATTAAAATGTCAATGTGATTCGGCCCTAGGACCTTTCTCACAAGCGATCCAACCAGCCCAACTAAGAGGGATTGGCAATTTGGCACTGGGGTAAAGGGATAGGGTGTTCAAATGGCCAAGTCCCCCGTTCAAGGTAAGGCAAAAACCAATGTTGGGTTGCTTCGAACAGTTGGCCGGTGCTTGTGGGTCCTCCACTGAGTCCTCTTGTTCCTCTCTTTTCTCTTCTATTTTTGTTTTCTAATGAATGTTCCTCGAGTGGGTGTAGATGTCTTCGTAATTTTTGCATGAAATTGATCTTATGAACGCAAGTAACCGCAGAGATTATCATCACTAGTCACCATGCAGATTGTATTCCCTATAACTCTGCCGAAAGAAGGGTGGTTGGTAGTCCTTTTTCATGATGGATGACACCAAGTTCCAAGGATCAACGAGTATGCAAATCCCTTGGGAACAGTTAAAAGTGTTGAACTCAGACTGTTACACAGTTCACAGTGATGTTCATGTTGAATTTTGACGTAAAATAAAATTTTTGGTATTAAGCATCGCCCAGTTACCCCGTTCAATTGCCACGTTTGATTGGCTGTCACCCCAATCGATCAGGGTAACGGGTTTTGAAAAAAAAAATAGTCACAATGATTTATGCGATAGGTTATATGGGAAAGAGCCGTTTCAGCTTTGGGAGCGTGTATGACTTATAAAAATGATGAGAATAGAGTCCATAACACATAAAACTATTTTTGCAGTGACTTTCTTCTTCTCTAATCTCCTTTCTTCTTCTCTAATCTCTCTCGAAAAATTATGGGACCATCTACTTCTTCTCTTTCTCTAAACTTGGAGTCTGTGACTGAGTAATAGAGTCTCCTCTTGTCAAGATCCAGTCTCTTTGATTAAAAGTGCACCATCAAACTGGCAGTGTAGTTCGTTGCATCTCAGGAATGAAACGTAGTCAAACGCCTATACACGGAGGACATGTAACGTGCCTCAAACTATGTTCAAAATTTTCTTTTCTCTGGTATTTAATTAATATATTTACAAATATATTTAAGTGTGATGATTTGTATAATAATTGTGACATGTATTCAATCTGCCTTCATTTATGTGACAATCCCAACAGTTCTAGCCGAGAAAAGTAAGTGAATAAATTTCCATTAACCACTACCAGCACTTGTCTAATTATCACTCATTGACATGGTTGGATCTTTTGCTAGAAACTCAGTAGTTGCCAATGGCTGAATCCCATGGCACACAAATGTGACAATAGACCAGTCTCGAAAGATATCTACAACCACATCTCATTGTGGCCTTCCAAATTTCGTGAAGTAATTTTCAATTTAGAAGAAAATAGACCAGTTTAAGGGGCAACAAATTTTGCTAAATTGACATTTCAAAAATTACAGATGACATCTTCTTTCAACTCAATACCATAGTTCAGCCAAATTACAGAAGACTTTACTCTTTCTCTTTCTCTAGGCAGCTTTAATTGGAACTGAATGTGCTTTAAGCGTCAGAAATATTCCCCTGAGATCCAAAAACCAAATACGTTCATTAGCATAGATTTTCAAATTTATGCGTCTATCTATAAAGGTCATTATCAAGACACACAATATGAAAATTCCATACCAGCAACAATCGAAAAAGCAATGAAAGAGGACGCGGAATTGTACAGGCATGTACTGGAAGTTCACCCAAGCAACCACAGGCCAAAACTGCAGATTATAACCCAATATGCTTAATAGATATAGAGTTTCCAAGAGCATGAATTCATGAAATGAGGGATGGCTTTGTAAGTTTATACCTTCCAGGCAGTTAATTGAACACCAGGCCAGTCTGTTCTAACACTACTCTTCACAGATCTCCATGGTCTTCCTGCATACATAGCAATATTGATAATGAAGTTCTGGATTGCAATTTAACTTAGGTTTGGAAATAACATCTTGTTATTGATTAGGTCAGCTTGTCTTCTTGAGCCCCTAAGCATAATGTGATGCCAGCTTATTTCAATGAGTATGCGCAAAACAGAAAAGAAGAAAAGAAAGCTGTGAACAACTATTTATAAGTTTTATTGGAGCAATTATGCATGATATCTCAAGCACACAACAGGGGTTCCTATTTCAAGCTGGTGATCTGTTCAGGAAAAGAACGCGAAAGAAGAGAAATTGTAAAAGGAATCCGAAAGTACTTCTTCAGTTGCTAAATTATTTGAACCTATAGAAAAATCAAGACCAAGCAAATCACCTTAAACAGATAATTAATTCCTTAAAAAATGAGATTTTTTAAATGTAATTCTTAGTGATAGAATTAATCAAGAGCAAACATTGCCTTTATATTCAGGAGCAAACTTTAAATTTTTTTGCATTTAATACTGATATCGCAGGTAACATTTGGTGAGGGGAAGGTAATATATATGAAACACAACTTTCAACTGAATTTTGTGAAGCTAGTGAAGTGATAATGAAACTTACTTTCAATAACCAAACCGTAATACATCATAAAAAGTAAATTGTCCAGTGGAGAAGTTGTTAATTGCTCAAGCAGAACCTGAAAGGAATGAAATCTATTAGAAGCTAAACAAATTTTTACTAACCACAACTGTGTTATCAAAATTTTACAGCAAACAGCAATATTATGTGCAGTATGTATTGTGTGAAACTTTGTAAAATTTGTATTTATGGTCTCTACAAGCCGTTCAACAGATTGATTTAGGAATTCTACCTGCTTGGCAACAGTGGCCTTGTCCGACTTGCCTTTGAAAATTTTATCCAATATTGAATGCAGAAAGTGCCCAACAACCCCTCCATAACCAACACCGTAAAGCTGTGGACAAGACTCGGTCAGAAAGAAATGAGGATGAAATAAAGCAAATTAGCCCGTCAAAGTTACAACGCCCGGTTTGAATATTGCCTCCAAAAGGACTTTATCCGTCAATGTCATTAATCTTCTCATTGAATTGACTAATTTAAATACACAATAAATTTAACTTTAAAGGGTCAAGTACAATCACATTCAAATTGGAAGCAATTTATCAGGATAACAAAGGAGGTACCGTGTTAATGCTTTCAAAGTAGTTTAAGTACAGAAGGGAATTTCGTTCCCAGCCATATCAAATCCACTCAGGGACATGAGTAGTATAATTAGCTATGTAGCTGTTTAATTGCTATTCCAACACTTAAACAGCCAAAAACATGTTCAGGAGAAACTAGGAAAGGAGGAAACATCAGATAGATGGCTTTATATTCAAAAGTTAGAAAGAGGGAAATACCATGACAAGAAGCAGCCTTCTAAGCTCCAGCTTCTTTATCCCAGAAATTTTCTGGGCAATTGCATCACTGCAACCCACCAAAACACCTGCAGTAATCGACTGCGAGCGGAACAAAAAACAAAAGAAACAAACAAATCAGAAAACACAGAAAAAAGAACAGCTCAAATTCTCCAACAAATTTGTGGTTTCAAGAACACCAACCTTGGTTCTAATGGGATGGCTGTCCAGTAGCTGCAGGTATCTGTTCCACGCTTGTCCTACAATCTCAGCCATCTCAATCTCTTCTCCCTTCAATGACAAAACTGGGTTATGTTTGAACCGTTGGGAAGAGTTCTGTTGTGGGAGGAATCTGATGATCATGTTATAATGGGGGGGAAGTACCGAAGTACACCGAAATTGACTTTGAAACTGAAAAGGGCTGCTTGACTGGCATGGCACTTTCTGGCTTCCTGCAATGGGGCTTTTTTTTTATGCGTATCTTTCCTTATTCTGTATGTCATCATCAAGCATAATCTAAAGGCTTGTGATTGAAATGAATAACAAGTAGCCCATATGCGCTGTTTTGTTCTGTAGCTTAAAAGAAGTCACCATATGCGACTATTGAGCAATGCGTGTTGACCCGTTTGGCGTTAGAAGCCTCACACGCGAACCGGCCTAGTAAGGAAGCTTATATTCTTAGTCTATTTTCTTTACGCTAAAACTTTAAACTTTTGAGTAGGTAGAGCAAGGGTGGATGTCACCTGATACTTGGGCAATCTACTTTCTTTTAGTCGAATCAAAGGCTCATAGTAGGGTTTTGAGTAAAGAAAGTAGAGTAGAATATCATTTTTCCTTGAAGTAATACGTGTAGGTCAGTCAACTGCTCAAATATGTGAGCCATCCTTTTTAGGAGTGGCCCTATGTTCATTTTCTATGAGGACCTGTTTAATTAGAAACAATAAGAAAATAAAATTATTCTTAGAAAGGAAAGAAGTGAAATTAATTTTTTTAAAATTTTATTTGTTGTGTGTTGAAATGTGATTTATTAAAACCCAAGGATCGATGGAAACCTTATTGTCATGTGCTAAAAGGTAAAGTGATAGATCGATGAATTAAATGTTCGACCAATATCTATTTTTGGTCTTTGTTAAATTAGGTTGAGAGTTAACGATTGATCGCGGTAGCGATCATTTAGGTAATCAATTGATCATCATATGTTCAATTATGAAATGGGTTAAATTGATCTTTTTAATATTCATTTTCTCATTAAAACCTCTCTAGAAGGTGGGATTAATGAATTCTAAGTACAAGGGGAAACCTTTAACCCTATTTCTAAAGTGAAGAACTTCTCATTATTCTTCTCTTATTTCTCTTTTCTAAAAAGTAATTTTTTATCCAAAAATGAGTCAACTTTTAATAATTTGGTGTGTGGGCAACTATTCTCCTCTAGAGTTTGCTTTGTGAATCTTTGGAGTGTACTAAAGATTCCAAGGAGAGGTTCATTGTATATTTTAAGCAGGTTACCAGAGAAGCCTTGTACTAAGATGACAAATCTCATTTTAAAGTCAATCTCCAGAAGGTGCCTTAAACTTTGACTTTTTCTTTACCGGTTTCATTTGTGGTAATTTTGACATTTTATTGATGGTAACTCTAAAATTTTCAACATTGTATAGAAAAAAAAAAATTACCAATAAGTGTTGGTGTTGCAGCCGAGACCACACCTTGAGATCTTGAGTTTGAAACCCAGTCAGTCACTCCTTTGGCCCCTCATAGGGATTAATCTCGAATTTCTGTACACTTGAATTGTAATAATTTAAGGTTTAAAATAATTTTTCAAAAGTGTAGGACTCGTTGCCATAGAAAATATTTTCAAAACACTTTTAAAAAGAAATCCCAGTCATTGTCATTTTTCAATATATGATAGACCAAACCATTTGTACATACAATATATTGATAAAAAAATTATTAGAAATGAAACCAAGGATCCTCCAAGCATGAACCTTCAAAGTTGACTCATTTTTGGATAAAGAGAAACCTTCAAAGTTGTTATGTTCTCAAAAATAAATCATTCACATGCGTCCACATAGTTCATAAGTATATTCTTAACCAAGCATCATTATCATCATCATGTTACACAATTATTCTCAGCATCTCAGATTCATCCCAGCTGGTACCTTGATCCAATGTCATTGTTATCTAGAGAATTACTCTCAGACCCCTATGGGTTCACATTCCTTTGTTATTAGAGTTTATTTTATAACATTATGCATTTCTCAATTCTTATACATTATTTCCATATGGATGCTTCACCCCAGGAGTAATTTCCTAATCTTTTGACTAGTTATTCTTGGGACTTTATTAGTCTTCTTGCCAGTTATCAAACCCTTATGCGATAAGAGTAACCCCTACCATGTTCATGGACATTAGCCAACCCCCCAAGCCCTGTGAAACAGTGCCGAATATTTGTGCATGCTAATCTGTGGTCTAATAAACCTCCTGTTGAAGGGCTACCTTATTAGGTGACCATAATTACGATTAGTCATCAATACGAAGCCTCGATATGGCTAATGATCTTCTTAAGATCACCAACATCATCTTCACTTTTTGAAAAGAATTTGTGACCTTAATCAATGCATATCACATGTTCAAATCGCTTAATTAACAAAGATCAAGTCTTGACTTGACCTATTTAAATGCCGGTCAAGACTGACCCAACCCTTGCTGGACCATTTTTTAAAAGCCTATGTAACTGTAGCAGCTAACATAAGTCTTCACTTGACCTATTTGTTGTGTTGATTGTGTATGACTTTGCTATGTTTCACTATCCGGTAGGTAGGGCTTGATGAGGGTTAAAGTAGTTGGTGAGAATCATAAGAGTGGTGTTGATGATTATAACTAAGGCAATTAAGGTATGGATCTCTAGATTAAGTGATTTAGTATATAATAATAATTTTTAAACTTATACATGTTATCTTCTTTATTTATAGTATTACCATTAGTCAAATTAGTTTATTTTTGAAAAGTCAAATAGAGCTATTAATGTGGGATAAAAGAAGTATTTAATAATTAACTTTAAAAAATAACTCAAATATAACATTAACATGGTTATATTTAAATTGTTAAAGATTTAAATATAAAAAAATGATATTTAAGAATAGTTATAGGAGAAATAAAAATTATCTTTTATATAAAAATATACATTATATTTAAAAATTAATCAGACCTCGGACATACGGTTGGACAAGGCTTTGTCCATGGCCGTGTTCAAAAATTGGCAGAACAAAAATATTTGGTTGTAGCTATAGACACCTTTGACACAGCCCGAATGATGGATGTCCACAACTAACCCTACCCATAGGCTATCGGACAACTGTGATACAGGTGGAAAATTTGGACCCAACTAAGCCAAACATGAAGACTTTTTTTAATTAAATAGGAATAAATAATTAGCAAACATATAAATAAGTAGGTACCAGTTAGCTATTCATGATGTCCTATTTTCAGGACCAATTTTTCACAACTAGCTCCGTGTACGACCCACATGGGTCTTTAGACGGCCGTAGCTAGGCTCCGGTCATGAAAACCGGTCATGCTAGACACTTTCTTTCAAGACTCATTCTTCTTACAAGAACAGCCATTGAAATGAGGTAAAAAAATAACAATGTTAAATAGTATGACTTGATATATATTACCTTTTTATATTAATAGTTATATTAAAAAATAAGGATTTTTATTGATATGTAAAACCCTAGTAATTGAAAAAAAAATAAGCTTATGATACTTTTTTTAAAATATACAATCACTTAAATAAAATAAAATAAAATAAAATAAAGATATTAATAGAAAACAAATTTTTTTAACAAGTTATTTATTTATGAGGAAAGGATATATGTGGTTATTACATGTGCAATAGTGGGAGCCAATAGATCATGCGGATCCCACATTAAATCTGACGGTTCCGACAGGGCAGGCATTATAATTACATTAAAACACTAGCTACACATTTTTATTAACCTGCGAATCCTCGTACGAGTCTACAAGAAAATGAGCAAAAACCGCTCTATTCCTGTCTGACAGTTACAAAAAATACCCAAAGAAGTCCAAGAAACATTCATGACAACAAGAGACTAAAGTGAGATAATAAAAATGATTATTATGAGAGGACTGTCGGATTCATATAGCTGAAGAGCTCTTGGTGTTCATGGAGTGTTTCACAGTCTCAGCCGTATCTTTGGCACTTTCTTTAGCTTCTTGGGCGTTTCCCACCACGGCCTCTTTGATGTTATGGGTGGCCTCTTTGGTGGTTTCCCATGCGTCCTTGGCAGTCTGCTTGGCTTTCTCCCCCACCTCCTTCGCCGTCTCCGTCACCTTGCTCGCCGCCTCCTTTGTCTTCTGAACCACCTGATCAGTTACTTAACACTTCCCCATTAGACTCTCTTATTTGATAAGGAAGTAACTAATACCCTACGCAACGTACATATACAAGACCAAATTTGAACTATGGTTTGCCTTGTAGAGCATACTTAGATATTTCTTTGTCATTTACTTGATTTTACTCTCATAGGGTCGACCTAAGAGAGAGAGAGAGAGAGTGAAGACCTGATCTGTGACATCCTCGGTCGTCCTCTTCACATCCTTAGTCCCTTGCCTAACCACATTTTGTGCAGCCTGGTGTGCGTTGGATGCTTCATGTTGCAGACTTGCCTGTCATGTTTGATTGCAAGATAATCTCATTATCTAACTGGTAATCCAACTACGCTACGCAGGAAAATTAACAACAACCATAATAAGATCAATCTACCTGCAATGGCCTCGGCGCTGCAGTGACAAAAAACCTACTGTTTGCCGGGGCTCGTCTGGATATGGTGGAACCAACGTGATGAAACCTGGGCAGAGAAGCCTTAACCAAAGTCATGCTGGCCATCTTGCAGTCTCGGTAATGGGATACAATTTTAAGAACTCGGATTGGATGGTAGAAGTAGATAACTGAAATGGGATGGATTGGGGTCGTTATTTATATCAGGAATGGGGCATCTAACTAGGACATGCATGCTCTCTACGTGGTGGCCATGGCTGGATAACAGGTGCAACCGTGCAAGGGGATTTGTAAGGGGCCGCTACAAGATAGGGCTTACATACAGTTGGTGGGAGTTCCGGTAGTTATTTGCACATTGACCGTCATGCAAGGCTTCTCGGCCTGTTAGTTTGGACTGGATGTACTCCTATGAATATGAAAAACATAGTCACTTTCCACGTTGGCAGCAGTCAGGCTTTATATATAGCCACATTATAGAAGAAACCCTGAAATGTCACGCCTTCATTTGGGGACGAACTTCATATGTAGCCATCTCCGCTGTTTCAGTTTGATATTCACAATTCCGGATCAAGTTGATTAAGAGCTTCCAATGAATTCGTTTAGTGCATCTATATGCATGTATAACAAAAAAATTTTCAGTTTCACATTCTGTGTTTTATTTATTTTTTTTAAAAATAAATTAATTTTAGGTTGTCTAGAGAACTCTTTATTTCTTTTGCTGCAAGGTTACACTTAATTTGTTTGCAGTTCATTTAACAGTTGCACAGTATGAATTTATGTAATATCCTGATTTTTTTATCTTTCAAAAATTAAATACATAAAAAATATGGTATTTGTCCTTTTAATTTTTTGTAAAAGAATACCTTCATCAATATATATAATTTATAGTTGAAACCCATGTTGTTAGAAAATAGACTAAAAGATAAAAACCGGGTCAAAACTAAAAAATATACAATACAAACCAGGTCCTGTTTAGTGGGTTAAAATAATTAAAAATAAATAAATGATTGTGAGAGCATGTAGAATATCTTAACAAGTTACAGCCTAGAAAAAAAATTCGAGAGGTTATGAAATGATCAATTTACCCTTGTAGTTGAATCATAGTGTGATATTTAATTACCCAATTTAGGGGTTTCATCTCAGGGGCTCATGAGTGGGTTTAAAAATTAAAAAAAAATAGTGATAAGTGTATGTGTACCCTAATTATTGACCAAAGTACAAGCTAAGAAAAAATCCTAATAAATAGATAATTGAAATCATAGGGTTAAGGTAAAACTGTTAATTGAATCAGGATCGGTTTAAGGGGTTTATGACCCAGTTAAATGGCAAGAAAATTAGCTCGGATCCATAAAGTCAAGGAGTACCCCAGAGATTAATTTTGGACATATTAGAGTTGAGTGCCTGAACAAAATGATAGAAATACTCCTATGAGTGGACTGGGCCACATTCTCGTGATTAGAATTAATGGGCTAATTTGATACTAAAACCTCTTAAGAGGTTAAAGACTTACCCGAGAATAGAGATGACTATGTCTAATATAAAATAATTACCTTAATGCCCTTATGTGCATTATGATCCATTTTTTATAAAAGTTTAATCAGCTAACCCAAAGAGGATTAGGGCACTGGAGCACAAACATTTCAAATATCATTATCAAGTTTAGTTTTTGATATTATGATTTGCTTAGACCCATGTCGATTTGTATTGTTTATGTTATTCATTGTTTTGATGTTTACTATTGTTGTTGTGATAGTAATTTATCACTAACTTAAGATTAATCAAAGATTAACCAATGAGGTTAGATAGCTTAAGATTGGGGGTTGACACCCAATCAAGATAAAGACTAAAATACCCTTAGAGGGGTCAAAAACACAAATGGTAGTTTTACGGCCTTAACCTGGTCTGATGAGGTTAATGGGGTTAGTGATGATCTATGAGTTTTTACTGATGAGCCGTTTGATTTGACAGTGAAGTTGCACCTCCCCGTTGGAGGGTGCTCTACATGAGCTGGGTTCACCACCGATTTATTGAGAATCTTTTAGTGCACACACATTTGGATTAGCTGAGATCCTACTTGTGTAACGCCCGAAATTTTTCATCCCTTTTTCTTAAAACTCATAGAATATTTTTTTTTGGATCGGAGTCAAAACGACAAAATCAAAACTAGTATAAAAAGTTTATAATTTAAAACATCATATGGTTAAACATCGTACTGTCAAATCAAATATCCTCAGGTGTTACTCGAAAACATACGTACGACTAAATTACCATGATCATGGATTTTTAAATACAAATAACTACCAGGCATCCCCAAGTACAAGTCCCATAAACATTCTACTACCTGATCCAAATTAAAAGCCCAGAAGATATAAACACTCAAATCTCACCAATTACATCAGATCGTGGCACCAACTATACTCTCATTGAGTCACAATTATTTGAGTCGAGAGGGAAACCATCCACCGCAGAAACGAGCGTCCATCTCCAGGAGCTCTCCAACATAACCTGCAAAAGCCTCCCGAACAAAGGAGCTAAAAGAAGTAGGGTGAGTATTTTCATACTCAGTAGGAAAATACCCAGTAGGGGAAATCCCAAACGGCGTACTCAATAAGTTCATAAATCATGCATCATGCAATTTAACATGAGGCAAACAACGTATAACATAATTATGCACATAAGCATATAAGCACGCATAACACACCATCATATCAAACTGACACAAACACCCTTAATCAGGGTCTTACAAACTTACTCGTATAATCGTATGTTAACTCATACAACTTATACATACTTGTATGACCTTACTCGTATAGTCTTACACTTACTATCGAACTCATATTCAAACTCTTACAGTCGTGCTCAAACTCACACTCTTACAATCATACTCATCCTCAATCTTATAGTCGTGCACATACTCATCATCATACGCTTACTCAGAAACGTACAAAGTCAGTCATACAGTCATATACATACTATCGACCACTAAAGCTCATTACAGCTAATAAGCTCCAGCATCGAAAAAGAAAAGAATGCCAGTGGGACATCACCTTAACCTCCAGGGAGTGACTAGACGCCATAGACTTTTCCAAAGGTAAGGTACACCTATGCTCATGGGGCATAGGATTAAACAGGTAATAGTAGATCCATGATACTACTTACCTGAGCACGCAAACATACACCCACACAAGGGGTCATACAATTGCCCACACATAAGGGGTCTTATAGTGCCATGGAATTGCCCACCATGATACTACTTACCTGAGCGCGCAAACATACACCCACACAAGGGGTCATACAATTGCCCACACATGTAACGCCCGAGATTTTTCATCCCTTTTTCTTAAAACTCATAAAATTTTTTTTCCCATAAATCGGAGTCAAAACGATAAAATCAAAACCTGTATAAACACTTTATAATTTTAAACATCATACGGTTAAACATCGTACTGCCAAATCAAATATCCTCAGGCGCTACTCGAAAACAGACGTACGAATAAATTTGCTATGATCATAGACTTTTAAATACAAATCACTCTCCCAGGCATCCCTGAGTACAAGTCCCATAACAGTCCACCGACTAATCCAAATGAAAGTCCAGAATAAACATCTTAAAGTCTCATCTCACTCAATACAGGAGATCGTGGCATAAATAAACTCGCTATGAGTCAAACAGATACCTTAGTCAACGGGAATCAATCCACCGCTAAAACGGGCGTCCATCTCCAGGAGCTCTCCGCACAACCTGCAAAACCTCCCGTACAACGGGGCTAAAAATATAGCAGGGTGAGTATTTTCATACTCAGTAGGAAAATACCCAGTAGGGAAAATCCCAAATGGTGAACTCCATAAGTTCAGAAATCATGCGTCATGCAACTCAAACATGAAGCAGAAGCATATCATAATCATAACATGCTCAAACGCATACGATCATATCAAAGGCACCATCGTGCCACAGACATACCGAAGGCACCATCATGCCAACATCATACCGAAGGCACCATCGTGCCAAAATCATAATATCCAATCAACTTATACAAACACCCTTATCCAGGGTCATACAAACTTACACAAATACCCTTATCCAGGGTCATACAAACTTACTCGTACCGCCGTACGCTTACTCATATAGCTTACACATACTTGTACGACCTTACTCGTACAATCAGACTCATATGACCTCACTCGTACAGTCTGCACAGCATCATACTTACTGTCTTACTCAGAAACATATTCTCACAATCGTACTCATACTCTTACAGTCGTGCTCATACTCATACGCTTACAGTCTTGCTCATACACACTCTTACAGTCTTGCTCATACACACTCTTACAGTCTTGCTCCTACACATACAGTCGTACTCACACCCATAATCGTACACATATCAACGACCACTGAAGCTCATACAACTAATAAGCTCCAACGTCGAAAAGGAAAAGAATGTCACTGGGGCAACACCTTAACCTCCGGGGAGTGACTAGATGTCATGGACTTTTCCGAAGGTAAGGCATACCAATGCTCATGGGGCACTGGATCAAACAGGTAAGAGTAGATCCATGATACTACTTACCTGAGCACGCAAACATAAACACCCACACGTAAGGGGTCATACAGTTGCCCACCATAATGGGTCTTATAGTGCCAGAGAATCGCCCACCATAATGGGTCTTATAGTGCCAGAGAATTGCCCACCATAATGGGTCTTATAGTGCCATAGAATTGCCCACCATAATGGGTCTTATAGTGCCATTGCCACTCTTGGGCAGAAAACATACAGTGCCACTTGGGCAAAAACGTACAGTGCCACTCTTGGGCGGAAACATACAACGCTCTCAACAGAGCATCAAACGTCTGGGCTTATATGGCACACAGACCAAATCAAAACATACGTCGCTCTCAGCAGAGCATCAGACGTATGAGCTTCATACAGCACGCAGACAAAGTCAGAAATGTACATCGCTCTCAACAGAGCATCAAACGTCTGGGCTTACACAGCACGCAGACCAAATCAGAACCAACGTCGCTCTCAGCAGAGCATCAGACGTCCAGTGCTCTACATAGCACACAGACAAACATCCCGCAGGATAAACACCATGGCAAGACATGATAAATGCTCGGCCGACTCATTAGCGGCCAGCTCAAATACGGAATTTAATCCGTCGAACCCTCAGGTCTCAAACTCACAACGCTATCATTAGTTGTGCTTATAATTCAAGTTTGAATTAAGTATATTATGCGGTACAATTATGCCACACAAACTCACAGTCCTCGACTGGTCAAACTGAAGCTGAGCCCGATCCAAAACCCAAGTTCGTCAGGGCAGCAGACTTCACTTACCCGTCCACATCATGGACAAAACTCATCGTACAACCAACCCTTATAGTCTTACATACTTCGCCATCCATCTTATGGCCAAATCCTCTCACATTGACATCCTCAATTAACGCTCCTCAGAGCCAACCCAGTTGTTGCCCTCTTACTTATATCTCACTTATTATACTTACTTTTCACTTCATAATCTGTACATTATGCTTGTACAATTATGCACGCTCTTACTGTCTGACAAATGCCCAACACACAATCCATCCCAAACTGATCCATTGTAATCCTTGCCCGTCATACTCTTATCCTCTGTCATACGCTTACACAACCGTATCCAAAACCAGACAAAGTCTCTGTCATCTCTTACTGTCCATCGCCCATACCTCTGCCCACATACACTTACACATAACCAAATCATAGGCAAAAGCCATCATACATACATATGTCTCACACATACGTACAATATACACATACGGTCATACATACATAACTTACAAACATGCACGCTAGCCATCACTAGCACATGCATACATTCAAACGTACTTGCTAGTCATCACTAGTACATGCACACACATTCATACATACTTTAAACATGCACGCTAGCCATCACTAGCACATGCATACATCAAACGTACATACTAACATATTTGCTAGTCATCGCCAGCGCATACATAATCCACATCCATAAAACATGCATACATCTCATGCATATCAAACATACCATACAATCATGCTTACACGCACATCATGCAATCGGATCGTTACTTAACATCCAAGCATGGAATCATACAATCCTAGCATGCTGCTACTCATTCAAAGCATGCTTCATGAAATTACGAGTTCAAAGCTCCCCTACCTCGTAATCATGACATTCGATGGCGAGCACATGACGGTGGCGGCGGAGTTGGCAGTCAAAACCGTTGCATGGATGAGAGAGCTGCTGTCCCGAGGATTTTAAGATGCGCCGGAACTATCACGGCCAAACAGGGTATCAAAAATCAATGCGGTAATATCCACGATCCACGGCGGCACACAAAGGCGGCCGGGAGAAATGTCGTGCCAACATATGTGGCGGTGCGACCATAGGTCGATGGTGTACACTCTAAAGATCGGCCGGTGGCTAATACGTACTCAGCCGACCACAAAGACGTCAAAATCGGCCGTGGACAGCACCCAACGGCGACAATTTCGGTCAACAAAGACCCACATAAGGGTGGAGAGCATGGGGCAACACTCAAGAATCAAAGGAGAGGTGGAGGACGGCTCTAGTGGTCAACTCCACTCGATGGCAAAGCCAACCGATGGTTAGGCGGCACGAATGTGGCGCCTAAACCCAGAAGTACACGCGTGGCCACATGCACACGCTACCCAAAAGGGCGGGGGAGATGGCTGAAATGAGGCGACTCATGGCCCACAAAAGCCAACAGGGCTAAGGCCCTTAGCTGTGGCCAATCTAAGCGGCGACATCGCCGATCGCCACCCACAACCAATACCCATGGTGCGGGCGGCTGTGCATCTCGCACGGTATAGGGCAATGACAAGCGGCCCATTCCGGGTGGAGTATATAATTGGGCCAAGTGGGAATGACCCTCACTATCACCGAGCCGGAGCAGAGCCCACGGTGGTCAAGTCACCCTCACCCGCCAACGATGGCGGTGCCAACTCGCAGGAGAATCCACCCTTTGTACGGCGTAAATCAGACTGGGCGGAGAGGCCAAGATGGCAGCGGAGCTGGCTGGGGGTCGGTCTTGCGGTCACTGGACCGCGGCTGGCCGGACGGAGGCCAAGCGGAGCCGTCTTCGGCCAAAGGCAGCAATTTCCGGCGCCGGTAGTCCCAAACACACAGGGGCCAAAAACAGGGGACTGGATGGAAGTGTCTGGCCGAAGGGAAGATGGAGGACGGAGGCGAAATCGGCCAGGGAGGGGTGGCTCAATCACTTCGCTGGACCAAGGCCGGGCCGGACGGAGCACAGCCGGCCGTGGCTCGCCGCTGGCGGCCCCAATTCGTCCAAACACAGCTCCGGCGAAAACAAAGCAGAGAGGGGGAATTGGGACGGGGCAGCGGAGCGGGGCCCACCGGGCTGGGAGGAGTGGCCTCCCGCCGTCGCCGGCCCATGGCGGAGCCGTGGCCGGCCGGTCGGGCCTTGGCGGCCCACGGCGGCGGCGGTGGTACACAAGACAGTGAGAGAGGGAGAAGAAACTCACCGGAGGAAAACGAACTCAGGGGCCGGCGGGACTGGCCAGGGCGGCGGCCCTGCCGTCGCCGGCCTGAGGCTGGCCGGACGGAGGCCGGGCGGAGCCCACTAGCCACCGCCGGTGCCGTCCAAATCACGAGACAGAGGGAGAGGCAAAATCGGGGAAAACAGGGGGGAAAGACGGGGCGGAGCGGCCGTGGGGCCGGGACAGCGGCTCCCCTGCCGTCGCATGGCCGGGGCGAAGCCGGTGCAGCGGCCCTCTGGCCCACCGGCGGCCGGTGGCGGCCGGGCACAAGGAACACACGGGAAGGGTGTGGCGGCGCACTGTTCACCCTAATCCGGATCGGGCTCGGCCCGATGTTTTATCTATTCTCTTTTTTTTCCACTTACGTCCCCAACACGCGTTAACCCACTGGTTACGCGTTGAACCTCCAAAATTTGCGTCGTAAGCGCGCAGCAAGGCCCGTGGCCCGTGGCCCGCGACTAAGCTCCACACCCGACTCTACGGGTATAAATACGAGGAAAAGACACAAATACACATACGCTAAAACATCACATTTTCCTGCCGAAAATGACCAAAAAAATGGCTGAAAAATCTCATAAAATCGTAGAAAAATCAGGGACCTTACATTCTTCCCTCCTTGGAAAAATTTTGTCCCCTCAGGTCTCAACTCACAACGCTATTATTAACGTTCTCATAATTCAAGTTTGACTTAAGTATATTATGTTGTACAATTATACCACACAAACTCAGTCCTCGACTGATCAAACCAAAGCTGAGCCCGATCTGAACCCTAGTTCGTCGGGGCAGCAAACTTCACTTACCCGTCCAAGTCACACAACTCACCATACACAAATACTTAATCATACAACCCCTGACATCCGCCTTACAATCAAAACATCTTACTTACATCGTCAAACTGAGCTCCTCACAGCAGATCCCCGTTATCATCCTCTTACTTAATTCCTCACTTATTATACTTACTTTTCACTTCATAATTTGTACGTTATGCTTGTACAATTATGCATGTTCTTACTGTCTAATAAACCCTCATAAGGCTCCAAGCCTAAGTCTTCTTACTTACCAAACCCCTAACATACGCTCCAAACCAATCCGCTCCATTCCTCGCCTGTCACACTTATGTTTGTTGTCTTTTGTCACATGCTTACACATCCACATACACATACAAATCCTCACCAAACACTTTGCCACCTCTTATCGTCCATCGCCCATACCTCTGCCCTCACACAAAGTCCACATACGTAACTTACTTGACATCGCTAGCCATCACTAGCATGTCCATCACACACATACGTAGCACACTAACATATTCGCTAGCCATCAGTAGCGCATACATCATACACATACATAAAACATGCTTACAACTCACATACATACATACATGTATCTCAATGTGGCATAATTCACTATCTTACATCATGCATACATGTCATGAAATTTATGCGTCGCCATTAGTTCCGACGGGAGGCAGATGGCAGACGTCGGAGGGGGAGGAGAGGAGGGGGTCCGGAGGGATTTGGCGAAAAAAATGACACTTGCACGGGCGATATATATTCGCCCCGCGCGGGCAATTTTTGCATGGCACGGGCACGAATGTAGCTTGTGCGCTTTTCTTTTAACAACAGTTAGAAAGCGTCGCAAATGATATTCATTCACGATGCTTAATCTAAGCATCGCAAAAAAATTGTTTTCATTTGTGACGCTTATATATAAGCATCACAAAAGTTGTCTAATTTGTGACGCTTATCCATAAGCGTCACAAATATTGTTACTTTCCCCCCTCTCTTTCTCCACTCTCTCTCTCTACCCTCTCTCCATCTCTCTCTCCTCACTCTCTCCCCATATCTCTCCTCCCTCCTCTCTCTCTCCTTTCTCTCTCCCTCTCTCCTCCATATCTCTCTCTCCTCCCTCTCACTATCTTCTCCCTCTCTCTCCTCACCCCTCTCTCTGCTATCTCTCACCTCGCTCCCACTCTCTCCTCCCTCCCTCTTTCTCCCTCTCTCCTCCCTCTCTCTCCTTCTCTCTCCCTCCCTCTCTCCTATTCTCTCTCCCTCCCTTTCTCTCTCCCCTTCTCTCCTCTCTCTCTATATCCTCTCCATTTTTTCTCTCTCTACATATTTTAAAATTGATATAATAAATTATAAGGTAATAGTGACACATAGTAAAATATGTTGCTATTACCTAGATAATATATCTTATGCGTCACTAATAACCTAGGTAATAGCAACACATTTTAATGTGTCGCTAATACTAAGGGTATTAGCAACGCATATACCTATGTGCCACTAATAACATTTTTATTAATTTATTTTTAATTAATTTTTAAATAAAAAATATAAAAAAATTAAAATTAAAATTTTCCCTCTCTCTCACCTCTCTCTCTCCTTTCTCTCTCTCCCCTCTCTTCTCCCTCTCCTTCTCTCCTCCATCTCTCCCTCCCTCTCCCTCTCTCTCTCTCTCCTCCCTCTCTTCTCTCTCCTTCTTCCTCTCTCTCTCCTCTCTCTACCCTCTCTCCTCCATCTCACTCTTCACTTTCTCTCTCTCCTCACTCTCCCACCTCCCGCTCTGTCCTCACCCTCTCTCTCCTCCATCTCTCTCTACCCTTTCTCCCTCTCTCTCCTCACTCTCTCACCTCCCCCTTTCTCTCTACTCTCTCTCTTCAATCCTTCTCTCTCCTCATTCTCACTCTCTCTCCATGCACTCTCTCTTCACTCTTTCTTTTATTATAAATTATAAATTAAAATTAATAAGAAAATTTAAGAAATAAAATATATTATATATAAATAGTGAAAGTTTAATCTATTATTAACACTACTTTTTATTGAAAATGTAATATTTATTTATTATATATACAAATAGTAAATATTAAATAAAATATATTATATTTAGGAGGTTTATTTTAATTTTTTTTTTAAAATTTATTTATTATTTATTAAATAAAATTCATTAATAAAGCTATTAGCAACACTTGTATGAATGCTATTTGCGACGCTTGATTAAAAGCGTCACTAATAATGGAAAATTTTTATTTTTTATTTTAAATTCATAACTATTAGTGACTAATAGTTATGATTTTTTCTTTTTTTATTTAAAATATATATCTTTTAGTGATGCTTGTGTAAAGCGTCACAAATAGAGAAACTATTAGCGATGCTTATAATAAAGCATCGCTAATATAATTAGTATTAGTGACACTTGAAACTATGTGTCATTAATATATGATTATTAGTGACGCATAAGAAAATGTGTCGCTAATAGTTCATTTTTTGCGGTGCTTTTCTATGCATCGCAAGTAGTTGTTTTTAGCATCGCTTAGTTTTGCGTCGCTAATACTACATTTTGTTGTAGTAGTATTTGTATCATTTGTTACTTCGGTTGACATTTGATGAATTTATTTTACTTTAGGATGAGATAAAGATATTAATTATCGAATAATGTTTCTAGAGATAACTGATAATATTGTTTGATATTATTTGTTTGATTAGAATAAGTGGAATGATTAAAGGGCATAAAACATACGTTGGTTGAAAATACTTAAGCATGGCACGTGTGATGTTATGCTTCTTATGATATTGTAGTTCCTACGCATAACTATGTCTGGATCCGATCTTGTTGAAAACATTCGAGATGTTGTCTGATAAGTATATAGGCAACTAACATCGGGTGATGTTGGCCCAAACCAAAAAATATTAAATAATACTTTTGCTTTTTTGAAACATTCCTCCAAGGGGAGGAGATGCTTTGTTGTTGTTTGGTCTTATTGGTTGCAGGTTCTTTAGATGAGGACGTCGTGAGATCAAAACATTGATGAGCGGCTAAGGATGACATTGCACTAGTGGGATCTAGGTTCTTACTTCTGTAATTTCATAAATAATTGTAACTACTGGTGTCACGCCCGAGCACCCACTTGACCCAAGCCAACCTTGGTCCAAGCGATGGTCGAAGTGCACAGAGGCGACAAAATTGCATTGTAGAGTGAATGTCACATACGGAGTGTGCACCTTTAAACCTTTGTGCAAGAGCAATTAGCAAAAATAAAGAGGACCTTAACTTTGAATTAGACCATAAGTCATAAACCCACATGCTTAAAATCCTTAGTTGTCACACACGGCTCGAATTAGAAAGTTTGAAATAAATCTAATAACATAAGATATACATGAATCTAAAATAAGAACCCCCACACATAATGCTCTATAAACATAATGGTATAAATCAGAAAACATAACAACATCTAGAGGCATCCACGCCTACTTCCATGCTCCCACCAACCATTCATCGTATAGAGGATCCTTGTTATCTACATGTCATGCCATGCAGTCCAAAAACAAAAAAATAGAAAGAGGGTGAGCAAACTCAGTAAGGTTTGAAATACGGTAACATTAATAAGAAAATAACCACCACACATCAAACATGGTAATTCAGATCCACATTTTATATAATATCTCAGTTTTGATTAATTTCCTTACCATACTCCTACTTACCCACAAGTAATTATCCTACATACAAATACCTCATGCATACTAATCATGATATAAATAATCAAATTATGACATCACATCCATCCTACATAATAGGTGATTCTCACACAATCACATCATGCATAATCGTCACATATGACCTGTATGAGAAGTGTCTCTAACACACATTCAGATCATGCATAAACTTCACATATAACCTACATGAGAAGTGTCTCCAACACACATTCCGATCATACATAAACATCACATATACCAACCTGCATATAAAGTTTCTCTAGCACGTGATCATAACCATGCAAGTCAATAAAAACAACCTTGCTTAATCGGCCGAAGTATAAGCAGTCCCTGCGCACTCCAAACAATCCCCAGTAGAAGAGTGTAAAGGAATTCTGTAGTTTGGGTAAATTCCCTAATAAGGAAGAATACCCCCTAGTAAGCCTGTGCACTCGGCCACACTAGCCTGGATTCTCAAGGTCCAGTTGGTCTCAACATTTTATCTCCTTATAGCATTGTCGCTCTTCTCAACCCGGGGAGGAAAACCCGTCCTCAAGGGATGTAAAACCCCATCTTTTCTAACGTAAAACCCTATCCTTTCATAAATAAAACTGAATCAATAAGCCTATGATCGATTAACCCGGTAAGCAATTTTCACACAATTGCATCCAATCAACCATCATCGGCTAAACTCGGTAAAGTCTAATTTATAAATCCGTTTCTTGATGCATACAACATGATACATATGTGAGCAATCTCTACATGAATTCTAATTCATGGAACGTGCTCCCATCAGCCCCATATGCATATCAAATCATAAATATCCATAATTTCCCCCATATGTGTGTGTTCTTAGTAGAAGCATTCATCTCTAAGAATATGAACATAGGGATGCCACTCGGGTCAAGTAAATGGTAAACCCAACCCGACCCTAATGGGTTGGGTTTGGTTTTTAAAAATTAACCCGAATAGTGGGTTCAGGTTTTAGGTGATCCAACCCGAACATAAATATAAATATAAATTTTAATTTTTTTATATTATTTTTAAAAAAAATTGAAAAAAACTTTAAAAAAGTATTTAAAAAATATTTTTTTTATTCTATTCGGGTCAAACCAGGTGGGTTCGGGTCGGGTTAGGTTCGGCTCACAATTTTCTTATGTAGTATCTGGTTTGGGTTTGACAAAACCGACCCAAACCCGACCTGGTGGCATCACTATATGAACATGCATTATAGATAACTCATTAGCACCCTACACATATGCTCTTTAACATCTAATCATGGATATTTACTAAAAATCAAGAGTGAAAAACTATCGGAATCACAAGTCAAATCAAGTCAACCTCATACTAGGCCTATGTAAGCATATTTCATACCATACTTAAAGTTAGACATGACATCACCATTTACTTATAATTTAATTATAATAAATAAAGACATACAAATCCATTCTCCTTCCATAACCCTGCTGGAATCATGCTTAGAATATAAGAAATTATTTAATCATGTATTCAAAATAAACAATTATAACATGCTTAACCAACAACATATAATTCACATAATACTTAAATATTCTTCTTAATTCCCAGCATTAACCTCATGCCCTTCTAGTAACTCATCCATGCATAAATTACTCAACATGAATATAAGAAATAATATTTAATAGTAAAAACTTGAAAATGAGCAAAATTACAAAAATCCTGAAATTTGTTGTGGTGGCATTTGAACTCTGCAGGGCCGTTCGAACACCTGGCCTTTTGATTGCCATAACGGGCTTTTTTGGTTCGTCTTCCCCACTTCGAAATCAAAACCGAAATTTCACATAAATACCATAAACTACTAAATCCTACTCCCAAACGTCACCATAATTAAATCCATGCTTGGAAAACAATAAATCTATCCATTAACAATACAAAACACAAAGAAATTATAATAAATAGTAGACTTTCCTAAAATTGCCATTAAAGCTTACATCCATGGAAACCCGCTTCAAACTCTATCAAAACTCAAATATGAAATCACAGTCACGTTTAGGATGAAAACACTTACCTTCTACAAGCTTCTTTTCTTGAAATCATTCTTCTAACACCTTCGAAACCTACTTCTACAAGCTTCTTTTCTTGAAATCATTCTTCTAACACCTTCGAAACCTACCCAACATAGGGCTTTTTGTTAATACCTTCATAAATCCGATTTCAAACACCTAAATCTTTCAAAAATTAGTAAATCTAGGGTTCTTTAGGTTAAAAAATAAATTCTGTTCTCAATGGTTTGAAATAGAGTTTCAAATCAGTAACTTTTTGGGTAGAAATTGAGATTAAACCTTGTCAAAAGAAGGGATTCGAAAAGTTTAAGAGAAACCCTAAAAAATTAGTGATAGATTAGGCTAATCCTTACCTTAATTGCCTTTCCTCTTTAGAAAATGGGGCTTATGGCTCTAACCTCCAAGTTTCCAGCCCTTCCCAATTGGGAAAATGGACGTGCCTTTCTATTTATAGTATGGGTTGAAGTAAACCTAATAGATTTGTGGGGTATAAATAAGATTTTACACTAAAAATGAAAAACTTGCTCATTTTAAACCAAAATTGAAGTCTAAAAATTTTGAAATAATTATCTAATATCTTAAGATATTGTTAGGGTCATTTGAGACTAATTATCCCAATTTTACACGTGGGGCCTACAATGGGTCCTACCCCTTGATTTTTAAGGTAAAAATAGGAAAAATTCCAAAAAATTTTAAAAAAATTCTAAATGACTTATATTAACATAAAAATCATTAATGTAAAGAAAATTTTAGCTAAAACTTTTGTTAACTACTTTAATTTTAAAAATAGTTAAAACTGATCAAAATTAACATGAAACCACACAATAACAATTAAATACAATAAAATCAAATAGTTCAAGCTTATGAATCTTACAACTGGCCAAAGAGCTAATTTTACTTTGTTATTTATCTTCGGACAGATAATAGATTTGTACTTAGAAGGTTAACCTGCTATTTATTAAAATTTGACATGTATTATAATATCTTATATTTTAATATTCATTTTTGTGAACCCCAATTATCATGACCTGGATATTTAATCGGATATTTTTTTTATTTAAAAAAAATTTATCATAATTTATCACGTATCCTTTATTTACAAGGGGTTTAAAAATCCGAGTCGGTGACACCTACAATTTTAACCTTGTAGAGATCTAATTCTTCTTTTAACTCCTAAGCTGATTTGTTTTCACTTGTATACTATAGTAAGCTTTGCTCGTTTCCCTTACTACAATTATATTAATAAGTGAAGACAAAGCTTAGGAGCTAAAAGAAGAACAAGATCTTTAAGAGATTAAAATTATAAGAAAGTGAAACTATGAAGCTGCCAATTGAATGGCAAATAATTAAAAGAAACCTGCAGGCAGCTCGAGAAATAAAGAATTCTAATGGAAATTAGGCACACAAAAGATGTTGCAAAATTACTCAACAACCTAAACGCAAAAGTTAATAAACCACATAAAACTTTACAAATGAACAAAGTTAAGTACCCAAAAATTATGAGTAATTCGATAAGTCAAGTAAAATGAGATGAAAATTCAATTGAAGTCTATACTATTTCAATAGCCACTGGTTGTGACTGTCGAATCAATTAACCCACAAATTGAAAATCTTAAAAACTCATAATTTTACCACCTACGAGAGAAAATGAAAAGTCTTAAAATTTTGAGCACCCCTACCCCTGCTTTAATTAGACAACGGTAAGAGCAAGTAATCCCGGACAAATCGAAAATAGAAAGATCAACTCAAAACTATGGTCGAGATTTGAATCACGCGAGAAGAAATGACAGTTTTATAGAGTTCAGAATCTCCAGATTCCACAGTGAATACCCTGCATGAAAATTCAAACATGTTTTCTGACACGATGTCTGTGTGCCAATAATTTAGATGTGTGTCATATAACTCCCATGAGTATGAATTTTCATGGCATTGTTAGACCCGGCCTGTCCAATTAACCCAATTTAATTATTATTTTCCGGCTAAACTCACATGGATGGGAAGCATGTTTTACTACGTTATAATAATAAACCAAGCGTAAAGAATACATGTGAAGCGGATCAACAGTATACATGCTAATACATAATCATACATTAATATGTACACTCTTGATATAAAAAGTAAGAGTTTTACGTACATTTCTTGATATAAAAAGTTAGAGTTTTACGTACATCTCACGGTAAACGTGAAACAATCTTAGCTGGATTAACTAGATTTAGGCCCTTTGAACCGAAAAAATCAAACCACGGCCACCAATCCGAGTTGGGCCAATCAATTTTTGTCGGTGGGCATTCATATATGAGTGCAATCCGAGCACACCCAAACCGGGTTTCATCAAAGCCACCCGAAAACTGAAATTGACGTGTCCATAATACATGTATCTCATGTCCAATACGTGTTCATAGTTGGAAACCGTTAGATCACGTTAACTTAATGATCTAACGGCTTCCAACCATAAACACGTCATTTCGGAACACGCCGTTTCTCATAAAATGCATTTACATCACGTCGAGCCCGAAGTACGTACCGTTGACTCCTGTCAGCCCGGGCGGCCACGCACCGTCCACTGGCTGACCCCACAAGACGACAAAAAAAAAAACAAACCGGGCACCCGTGAAGGAGAACCAAACGAATGGCAATATCGTAGTTTCTCTCAAGTCCGTGACCATTCCCCCACCCCGACACCAGTCAGTCTGTTCCGATGCCCTCTCTTCCTTTGTTTTTCAACCCCTTTTCCTCTCCCGCACAATCCGGCTCCCCTCCCGGGATCGCCTCCGACGCATCTCCGATACCTGCACCTCCCCATCACGGAAGTCCGATCCCTTCCTTCGAAATCCCTCATTCCCGTTTTTTTTGTTTTTTTTTCTGGGAGAGATTCTTCCATCCGAGCACGGTTTTTGAATCCGATTCTTTTTTTGAATTTTTCCGATATTTTTGGACCATTTTTCGCCGGCGGATTTGATGGTTGCCGATGCGAGTCCGATCCGGTACGCCTGCGTGGCCAGGGGCGCTGCGATTCTCGCCGGAGCCGGAGCCGGCGGGGAGGCGGAGGAGGAGGGGCTGGAGGCCCTGGCTGCGCAGTGCGTGGAGAAGGCGCCTCCGTACCACCGCCATTACTCCCACACGGCCAAGGGCAGGACGTACAGCTTTCTGATGGAGGAGCCGTTTGTGTACTTCGCCGTATACGCCGAGTCCCTGGGGCGGACCCAGGGCCTCCACTTCCTTGGCCGCGTCAGGTCGGCCTTCCTCAAGACGACGAAGAGCCGCGACGCCGGAATCCGCGACCCTCCCGACCCCGGCTCCTTCCAGCAGGAATTCGGCCCTGTCCTCCGGTATCTGATGCAAATGCGGCCTCCCTCATCGGTCCCGGCCGGGGCAGATTACGAGCTTGAGCAGAAAACGGAGGGCAAGGCTGCGGGGGCGGTTAATCGGGAGAGCGTAGATATCTCCTGCGCCGAGGCGGCAGCGATGTTCGGGCGGCCGGTCAAATACGAGAAGATTTCGCGGTCGCTGAGCCGCAAAGAGAACGGTGGAGGGTCCGACGGGGACTTTGCCCGGGACGTGAAGTCGCCGGCGGGTTTCGATGGTGATGCGGACGGGGAATGCGGGCCGTTGGCTGAGAAGAGCGGTGGCCACGGCGGCAGAGATGGGCGACAGCGGGCCAGGAAGGTGTGGAGGCGGCATGTGAGGGTGGTGCTCGTGATTGATATTGTGGTCTGTTTAGTCCTTTTCTGCGTTTGGCTGTCAATCTGTAAGGGTTTCCAATGCATCAACCGCTGAATTTCTGCAAGTTTTTGCTAGCTGGGAAATATGAATTGCTGAAGTTGCACATTTTCTGAATCCGTTTCAAGTTCGGCAGATCAATTCGCACCACAGATTCTGTAGTTGGTCTTTTCAACCATCTGTTTGTGGTAAGTTCCCTTTGAGTGAATTTTATGCTGATGAATCGTGTGATTGTTTGGGATGCAAAATGTTTTTAGACAGCACTTGTATAGCTTGGAAAAGAATGAATTGCGGGTAAGAGTGCATTGAAGAATGGTCAGCTGGTAATATGTTCATTATATTGTTGCATTGCATTGATGATTCATGTTTAGATGTTGATTTAGAATATAGAATTGAAGCATTTTTCTTCGTTGAAGTGACTTCCATGTCTTATGCCTAAATGTGATATTTGTATAGCTTGGAGCAAATTGATTGTGGGGTAGTATGTACGACGATGGTTACCCTTCGGGTTGTATATTGATGGTTACTTATACAGTGGAGAAGAAGAAGATTTAATTTGAACATAATTTGTTCTTGAGATGACTATTGCAATTGGGTTCAGCTGAGCCTCTGGCTTTGTGAATTGAGTGCTATCATATTGCCTTTTTCAGCTGATAGTATTTCATGGTATGCGCTTAGCATCATTGTTTTTATACCACAATTTAGTGTTACTCTGAAGCATTGGAGGTTTATTGGGGCCTGTTGATCTCCTGCATAAACTAGTCTTTGTTATATTAATTAGAAGAATAATGCTACGTATGCTCGTGTCTTGCATAATGCTTGCCACAGTGAGCAGGTCCCACGTGCAGGGACCATGCCATCACGTGGGCCCTACACTGTCATCGTGGCGAGCGTTACACAAGTGTCTGTGCATAGCATTTTCATAACATCACTCAACAATTTTTGAACATCGAAACACCAAATTGAAGCTTAGTGCATGGCCGTTATGACCTGATTAAACAGGAAAAAAAGGAAAAAATTGAAGAGGGTTGTTATACACACTGAAAGTTTATATTGATTCAGTTGATTTTAATGTTTTTTAGTTGCAAGCTTTCTATCACGTATACTCCCTCTCCCACATAAATAGCTCCATTTAGTTTTTCAAAATAAACTAAAATTAATTTTATTTTGAAAAACCAAATGTTGCTACTAATGGGGGATGGAAGGAGTTTGTTATTACAAAGTTCTTCATTGGTTTTCACTGTCCCTGGTGCTTTTTAGGCTTAGCCTTCTCTGTTTCTGTAATTAAGAAATGCCTCGCAGAGTTTGCTGGTTGGATGAAAGGTTTTGCTGCTGAGTTTGAGAACTGTCAAAAATCTGTTTTGTCGTTCCAGTACAGAATATAAACAGTCTGGCTCGTGTTTGCACCTGATGAAGGCACACGCAAAACCAAAATAGGTTTTTTCTGTCTATTATTTTTCTCGTAGTGTCATATTGATATCATCTTCGTTTACACGCCCAAGCTAGCTTAAGAAATACGCTCTATACTTAAGGTTAGTTCATGCTCTACCGACCCTTCGAAGTAGGGGATTTCAACATGATAGCACGGGAGGAAAACGTTTGTTAAATATATTGATTCAGCTGATTTTCATGTTTGATAGTTGCAAGCTTGTTTTTTCGTTCAATGTTGTTAGTTGCAAGCTTTTTCTAACTCATTTTTTTGTTTTTTTGTTTTTACTGATATGGCATTACTAAGTTCTTTGTTGGTTTTCACGTCGCTGGTGCATTTTAGGTAGCCGTTTGTAGCTAAGCTTTTTTTATATGTAATTAGAAAATTGATTGTCTCGCAAGGTACGAAGATAATGAAGGTTGGGTGCAACGTTTTGCTGTTGAGCTTGCGAACTGTCGATATTATGGTTGCTGATTCTTACAGGATGTATATTTGTCTGTCCGATTGTCTCAATGTTTTAAATAAATGCACCGACGAGAGTAGAATAGGATTTTGTTCTTTTGATTATTTTTTCCGTTCCCTCTTATTGATATCATCGTTGGTTTTGTCCTCAAGTTAACGTACGAAATTCGCTCTCAGGACCATTGGGCCCACCGTTAAAAACTGGATCGGCTTGGCGAATCGAACCGTGCCCAACCGCACCGGGGCTTGCCAATCCACCTGGTTCTCCTGGCCAGTTTGGCTCGTCCGAATCAATGTTGCCCAACTGGTTGGACTGGTGGGCAGTTCGTCCCTCTTCATTAAGCATGGCCTGCACAACGGCAAGCCATGGCCTGTATGTCAAAGTTGATGCACTATAGTTTTTTCTAGCCGTTGTATGTATGCCATATTACGCATATCTAATGCCTCTTTTTTTATCAAAGGGATGATGGGGGAGTTTTCATTTTACACCATTTTTCCCTCTCTTTTGATTCTTGCCTATGTTATTAACTTCCATCTCTTATTTTTTAGTTTTTTTTTACCTGATTTCTTCTCTTTAAAAACTGATCTTAGTTAATTTAAAATGTTTTACCTCGTAGAGGGTCCGCTTTTTTAGTTAGTTACTCTAAAAGGAGAAACAACTTAAGGGAGGTTATGTTCATCAGTTTCAAGTCAAAACGAGGAAATATCCAAACGCAAGGGGAGATTATGTTTGCCACTTTTTGTCTGAAAAAATAATTCTTCTTAATGCAAAGGGAGGTTTCATCTGTCGCTTCTTAGTCCAAAAAGAGATCCAATCATTATGCTAGGGAAAGTTCTACCCACCGCTTTTAAGCTTGGGAATGAGATAAGGCTCCGACCGCTAGTTGTTATTCTGGTCAATTTAAAGAATGAAGTGTAAGCGACTTTAAACTCTAAATTTTGTGTTACGACTATATCATATGATTTCATAATTATTTTATAAAAGATTATTTTAAAAAAGGGTATAATTAAGAGTTGGACAGACGCTAAAATAATAATGTCACATACATCCCTAAGAAGGATTTCATCATGATACGAACTTTAATATTATTAAATATTATAAATGATTTTGATCGGATTTGACATGTAATTATTTGGTATAAAGCTCAAAAAACTATCTTTAGTTTTTAAGGATAACTATTTTGTGTAAAGCTTAAAAGCTATCAGAGTTATGACTCCTAGGTACTGCCTATTGGCGCACTCATGAAATGAGATATCATGAACAAATCTCTTTCATTCTAATCTCGTAGCTCTACGAGCACGAGTATATGTCGCTTCGATATTTGCGGCATTCTGTGAATGATAATGTATTTAATTTTAAATTATTTATCGAATTTTACTTATGAACAATTTTTCTAATTTTATCGGATTACATTAAAGGCTGGTTTATTCGACTTTTTATAAAAGAAAAATAGTTGAAATTTGTTTAAGTCGGCAAGGATATGTTGAGTCATTTTAAGTTGACTTTCAAGTATGAATTATTAGAAGAGTGTTTTATACTTCATGTTATAGCATGTTAGTAGAGTTTAACTCTATCTATTAAATAAAATTATATTCACCTACCCCTAGACACTACAGTTCTTAATGAAGAAGATGATAATGAAGATTGCCGGTAGAACTTCAAAAGATCTATACTTTGTATTTACTTTATCGTATTTCTTTGTTATATATTAATTTTGGACGTGCTCTACTTTAATTTTGTTAAGGCATGTTGAGCCTTATTTTGTATGTTTTGTGAATTTTATAGTTATGTAAAATAATAAAAATATTACTCTTCTGTACATGGTTGATCTTGACCCCCTTTTTATTTATGAATTGATGATACTCCGACTTCTAAGTTGTTTAAAAAGTCAGGACACTACAATTATTAACAACTTAGTCCCAAATGAAATAAAATCATAAATTTACGAGTACCAAAAGTCTACCAATTCTACAATAAAATTATTACAATCATCATCAAAAAATTATTACATGTACTTATTATTACATGTTTAAAAGGCTCTTAACACTATGCATCAACAAACTAGAAGGCATTTGTGTGTATAAGTATATACAATAGAAAGTCCATGGAAAGAAAAAGTACATGTGAGCCCATACTCACTCACTTTCACAAAGTCATGTTTTCATTAACTATAGATATAGCTAGTGAGAAAGCAATATGAAGGCATTATTATCTATTAACTATATTTAAGTAAACCAAACCTAGATTTATAAAAAAAACATTGATTTTTCCCTTTACCTGAACATCCTTTATCTAAGGGGTTGTGTCCTAGACTGTCAATATGCATTGGGCGTGGTTTGAAAGCATTATATATCATGCCTCCAACAGTCCTCTTGAGCTACTCTAGTCTAATTCCTTACAATTTTCTTTGTGCCCTCAGCACATAGAACTTACCATTTTTCATTTTGTTACCCAAAAATGAATCATCTCATTCTCAACCCATGACATATATGACGGTGAAAGGTTGAACAAACAAGCATATAACCTCAAAATCATGCGCGATTGATTACACATCCACATGTAAAAGTTTAAAAACCAAAATTTTAAATTGTGTATGATTACAATTTTTTGGAAAAAAAACTTTCTGATGTCAAATCAAAATTTTGACCAGAGTCATAGATTTTTACTGACAAGAAATTAATTCATGGAGCCAATCTGACTTCAAAGAATAATTAATTCGTAGTTATGAATACTATTGCTGTAACGACCCGACCCGAGCCGGGCCCACAAAATCACTAATAGAAAATTTTCTTTTTCCATATGCCAGGAATCAACATCTGTGTGTGAGACGTACAACGTTCGTTTACGCACTATGGAGCTTTAAAGCTTCCTCGTACGAAGATTTAGGTTGTAACGAATGCATATACACAATAAAGCTTCATAGTTCATCTTGTGTAAAGCAGAATTAAAACATATATTTATAATTAATTTGGATCGGGCCAACGTTGCCTTGTTGTTGGTTGCCTACGTATGTATTGGATGTTATTCCAATACGATCGGATCCGAACGTAGTTCTGCCTAACGGCTACTACATACAACAATCGTCACAAAATCATATACGTTAAAATACTTATATACTGATATTTATAAAAATTTGTCATATATCGGAGTCAAGTAGAAGTTAATAAACCAAAAACATACATCTCGCTTTACCACCGAGTGGGATCATAATCACACATACACGTCTCGCTCTATCACTGAGCCAAGACCGAAAACACAAATTACATGTCTCGTTCTACCCTAGAGCGAGACCACATACGTCATAACATATAAACCCACATCATGGCATAAAGCACACATCATAGTATATTAGCATACATCATGGCATATAGGCACATAGCACAGAAAACATATAGATCGTAGCATAACACACATCATAACTAGCACATGCCGTTCTATAATTAAAATAGGAGATTAGAACTGCTTACTCCCATCATGTCTCGTAAGGCATCAGTATCTACGGACAGAACCCTGTCTTGCTCCGGGTCTCTTTTTCTTGTTCCGGTGTTCAAGCAAGGCCTCTCCTTGTATTGGGCATTTCTTCTTTATATAATCATCAATTCAGGAAATGGAACCTCCATTGTGTAGAACATACTCGATTTAGTCAAGAATGCCTCTTGGATCGACTAAATCGGAGTTGGGATGGCCAGAAACAGAGAAAACGAAATTGGTTAGTACGGGTAGAACCTCTCCTTGTCTTGGGATGTTTTATCTTCATACAATCGCCAACTCAAAAAACGGAACCCTCCATCATGTAGAACATACTTGATTTAGTCAAGAACGCCTCTTGAATCGACTAAATCGGAGTTAGGATGGCCAGAAACAGAGAAAAGGAAGTTGGTCGATGCTCGAAGGTAACGGGCAGAACCTCTCTTTGTCTTGGAGCATTTTCCTCCTTATACGAACTCCAACTCAAAGAATGGACCATTCCATTGCGTAGAGCATGCTCGATTTAGTAGGAAACGGGTCTTGAACGGCCTTAATCGACCTCAGAACAGTCAAAAACGGGGGAGGAGAAGTTATGGGTGAAGAATAGAACGAAATGGGGGTATATATAGGCCCCGGCGCGCCGCAATTTCAAACCGTGGTATGCCGCAATTTCAAACCGTGGTGTGCCACAATTTCAAACCGTGGCGCCGTGCCACACCGAAATGCGGCACCGCCAAAAACAGCGGCACACGCCGTTTCCCGCAATGTGCTCTCGACGCGTCGCCCGCACGTAACACGCACGTTTCTTTTTCTTTTTTTTCTTTCAAACCTTTAAACGAGCGTAACTTCCTACCCCGGATTCGGATTTGCACGTTCTAGGTACTGTTGGACTCGTATCGACGAGCCCTTCGATATTAACCCACTAAAGTAATAAAACATGCTCTTTCTAAGTGGGTCCCACCTATATTGCACGTTTCTCAAATATCGTAACTTCCGGTTCCAACCTCTGTTTCGCCCGTTCTTTGATTTGTTACGCTCATTTTTTCGAATTCTACTCAAATATGGAGGTTTCAATAGTTTAAAATGTCTATAATTTATTACAAAAATTACTAAGTACCTCTAACCCCCTTGGTTAGACGTAAGCGGGGTGTTACAATTGCACTCTTCAATAAAATCTAAATAGTTAAAAACAAAATAGAATAATTCAATTCCAAAAACTCCAAATCAATCAGAGATTTTTAAGTTGGATAGATATCTCATGGATTTTACCCTCAAGAAATTTGAGAGCAAAAACACAATTTTAAGGCAAAAGACACATCTGAACACAAAGTCATAGAACTGTGATGTTCACCCCGGCACATGCTATCCCCCAAGTCAAACCCGGTCTACGGAGGACGCACCATGCGACACAACGAAGTATCATTGAGTTGCAGAAGACTTAACGCATCCTTAAGTAAAACACTATGGAGTTATGCACATACCCTTTGTACAAAAGCAAACTGAGCAATAAAAAACTACTAATTAAACATTAGTCCATACACATACTCACATACTTAGTCTTTAACATGCCACACATAGCTAAAGTATGAAGTCTAAGCCCCCAATGGTTATTAAAAGTCTATGCCAACATTGGCTAAAGTGTGAAGTATAATCAAGTATATAAAGGTCTCAACACAATATGCTATAAAAGCAATCATAAAACCCATGTAAACCCTCCTAAAGATTATCACCAACCACGCGCTCCACATAAAGCCCATCAAGACGACCTGCATGGCACAACATGCAGCTCCAAAATAAAATACAACAAAGAGGGGTGAGCTACAAGCTCAGCAGGGGTTTTAAATAAGAAAAGTAAATCTAAATACGACAACACATGCATAAACATATAATACTCATCACATAATCAACCACAATGCTCATTCCTTATGGGATATCCATATAAACTTGTGCATTTATATCATAATTTACAATCCATAAGCATCTACTCATGCCACATACATGTCATACTAGCTATAACACATCTCATCAACACATATTTATACCACTTGCATATCATGTTTTATCTAGCATATCTCATCATCACATAACATGATACATACATATCATGTTATAACTCATTGTCTTATCATCACACAACCATGCTACCTACATATCATGCTATAACCCATATTATATCATTATCACATACTCATACCTCCTGTGCATCATGGGTTCAACATAGCTCATGCACACGCACGCACACACCTCATGTGTAAATATGTGAAATTTATCAACATAATCACATCCTCCATAAATAGCTTCCCAACATAAACATATCATGCATATCTATTTCTCAATGAAAATATTCACCCTGCAAATCAAGTGTCACAAACATATTATCTTGCATATCATGCAAATTAAGCAATAACGATATGTGTAACATAAGCTCAATTATCACTACACAACTTGTGTCAAGAATATAAAATTCCATACACATGCAAGAACAAATAGTGAATGTCTTACAAATTGAAAGAAATAAACTTTCTGATTAGGGTCAAAAACCCCAAGCATGATTGTTCATCAAGGCCAGAGCCCGAGCACAACTGCTCATCAAGACGACCCAAGCACGATATGTGGTTAGCTTGTGCACTCGGACATACCACCTAAATTCTCATGGTCCAAATAACTTATCAAATAACATTCCACTCTTCTCAACTTGGGGAGGAAGCACGTCCTCAAAGGAATGCAAAACCTCATCCATTTGGCATAAAACACCGTCCTTCATACGTAAAAATCGAATCGATAAGCCTTTGATCGATTAATCCGATAACCAATGACATCCAATCGATCAAACACGACTAATCACAATTAATCTAATTTATACATCATTTTCATGATGCATACAATATGGTATATACATGAACAATGCTACATAAGTCCAACTACAAGAGACATGTTTAAATCAGTCTACATTTGCATCAATCATGGTCCATTGGTATCAAATAACATCACAAATATCTACACAAGTATGTACATATGTGACAATGTTCAAGCCTAGCTAAGACATGTGAAATATGGACAAACCATAATCAATGTGCTACACATGCATCCATAATTTTATCATAGTCGTACCTACCGAAATCCTGATGTAAGTGTGATGAAAACATCGAAATACGAGTTCAAGACAAGTATAACATCATGCTAGACTTAGACAAGGATAAACTTCACCATGCTAGAACATGGGAACATGATACACCAAGAATTAACATAACATTGTCAAGCATATTTATACATCATCTTCGAAACTTTATGCCCATTTCTAGTTCGTCTTCACCTCACAAAAATCAAACCGAAAATACCCAAAAATGTTAGAAAAATTCTAGAATAACTTCGAAACTTTATGATATAAAAATGTAAACCTAAAACATGGTAGATCTAACCATTCTTAAGATTAATCAAAAGAAAATAAACATAAATGACATGCTTTTAATAATCCATCATTAAAGCACATAGATAAGCAAGACCCCACTTAAACCATTCGAGCATGCAATCCAATGAATAAAACCACATGAGATAAAAACCTCTTACCTTCAAGAAGTCCTTAGATCGAAAATAAAGCTCTACTCCTTAAGAAGCCCTACCCAAAATTAGGGTTTTGATGAATACTTAATTAAAATTGACTATTAAGATTAATTAACCTTGAAAAACAAGTAGATCTATGATTTCATTTGATTAAAAATGAAAATCACCCTTTTTAGAGTTTGAAATTGAAATTAAAAATAATATTTTTAGTGGAATAAATCAAAAATTAGTTTTGGAGAAAGTGGAGATAAGAGAGCTTAAGAGAAAATATGGAAGATTAGAAAAGATTATGGCTAAAAACTTACTTAAATTGGATTTTCCTCTTTGGGCAATGAGGTTAGGGCACCACCTTGCCTCCTAACACAGGTCTTTCCTGATTGGGAAATGGGATAAAGTTTTCTTTATATAGTAAACTATTGGGTTATAAATACACACTATTGAGCTGTAAATACGAATCAAAATGCTCTAAGTGGCTAATTTGGATCATTTTATGGCTAAAAATAAGTTTAAAAATTCTAAAACTCATTAAAATAAAATAATTAAAATTTAGGGTCATGTGGGACACATGTCGTCCAATCGTGGACGTGGGGTCTGCACCCTTAATTAATGATTTTTTTTCATAAAATTCATAAAAATAGGATAAATCAAGTTTGATATTAAAACTTCTAAAAATTAAATTAAACCTTATTAAAATCATAATTACTAACCCTTAACCCTAAAATTAAATCAAACCGATAAATTTAAACAAAACCACACAATAATATATAATTAAATCAAAATTAAACCAGTTAAAGTTAGAGATCTTACATATAAAATCTGGCTTGTATGTCTTTAAAAAAATCCAATAATTAGAGAATGATTAGGAAAAATCCTCAAAAATAGAAAGTAAATCTAAACTCATCAATTCAAAAAGTTTTCTTCAAGGCAAACAATGAAGGAAATAACCAAAATGAAGCTTGAAATAGGGAATCTTAAGGAAGAAAGTTATACATTACTTTTAACGAATTTTCCATCAAAGGAACACCACAGCACATCCAATTTCATGACTCCAAATACTTAGTGTGGATTAGAGTCAGCTACAATTCATAAGAAACCCTTTGATAATCACCATATAAGAAAGACTTATAAACATATGTATCAAAAGTCCAAACTTTGACATGCAATTAAAAACCTAATAGCATAGCATGGAAATTCATGTTCAAAACTATACAAGTATGTATAATCACTAGATGTGGATCACTTACCTCTCAAGTAGATCCCAAAAATCATAGAATTGATGCAAAAATCCTTATCCTTGCACAAACCCTAGTTTTTACTTAACACCTCTTAAGCGCCAACAAAGAAAAGCTACACTAATGGGTGATAAATACTATTTGATTGCATGCATGATACGCCTGATAAATTTTTTCAATTTGTTCACACACGGCTCCACCCATTCTCGGATTTGATAAATTCAAGGAAACAATTCATAGAGAAAGGCGAGCAATATAGGAAAATAAAATTCATACTCTATTTTCTCTACATTATAGGCCTTACACCACCTGATCATGGAAAGCCGTATCGGTTGATACGTACTTGTATCGGTTGATACTAATATGGTACGGGGGGCGATATGCCTTCCACACATGTCTTCGATACATACCTCGATACGGCTAATATGTATCGATATTTTAATATTTTTTATTTAAATTTTTTTTAAAAAATTAATTTTTTTCTTAAAAACAAAAAAATAATTCAAATTCATCATATTCTAATGACGATATTTTTATTATATTAAAAAATATTATATGAGATCAATATAGGTGGGTCTATATAGTTTTTTTTTTAAATATAGTGCTCCATAATTATGTATTTACTTAAACATCTACCATATGAGTTTCTCCATAATATTTATATGATTCATATTAAATATCTTATTTGGTTTTAATAAATTAATTTCAGAGCACTTAATATGGGATGGAGGGAATATTAGTTTGTAGAGGATAGATAGAGTAAAGTGTATGGTTCTAAAATAAAAATATTTTAGAGCACTCATATTTGTTGATACGACCTTCTGTTGTATTATTATGCTTTAAATGAAGTATTATAATGATATATTATTAGTTATAATATTTTTTTATGTATATTAAAAGGTTTACGACTGTTTCAGTGCGTACCAAGAGTATCATCGATGCGTATCCATATCTATGATCATCGGTATTATCATTTGTATCAATATTGCCTTCTATACACCTAACAATATAAGATTTATTTTTTTCCTATCAATCATAAGTGGTATAAAGCCTATAGACATAGAGAAAGTCATATATGAATATCACTATTCCGCAAAAAAATGCCAAAATCTCCATCCTCATACACAACTTCAAATTTGCACAGATGACCACCCTCTATCCGCTGGCATTGTTAATAATAAGTGCACGGATGCTTCTCAACGGACGGATCACAATCCACCGGCAGAGGTAGGTTCATCGGCCACACAATCGAGATCGTGCGGCCACCCAGCACATATAAAGGGGACCCTTTTTACAAAGAAACTATTTGCCCTCCCCGTGTCCCTTTTAGTGTCAAAGCCTTTCCCACCCTCTTTCAAATCCCCGACGAGCGCTTGCAGCGAAGAAGGCGCGGAAGATGAGCCAAACGGCCATGGACTTGAGCCCAGAAGTCCTCTCCGTCCACTTGAGCGGCGCCATCTCCCCCCACCCCGAACGCCGCCGTCACGCCGAACACTACCTCGACGAGCTCTCCTGCTACCCCGGCCTAGCCCTCTCCCTCCTCCGACTCGCCTCCCTCGCGTCCGCCGACCAGCACGTCCGCCTCACCGCCGCTGTTAGTCTCAAGAACCACCTGCGCTTCCGCTGGGGATCCGTTACGGCTGGCCCTGAGCGCGAGCAGATCAAGACCCTCCTTCTCGCCTTCCTTCTTGACACCAGCACCACCGTACCAGCCCCCGTCCGGCGCCAGCTCCTCGAGGCCCTCGCTACCATCGCCCCCCGAGAGTTCCCCGGACGGTGGCCGGCTCTCCTCCCCCGCCTTGCCGCCGGACTCCACGGAGCGTCTTTGCTCAGCGGCGAGGCCCGCTGGGCCCTCGCCGCCGCGAACGCTATCTTCAAGAGATTCCGGTACGAGCTCAAGACCGACGGCCTCGTCCTAGAACTCAGGCACTACCTACACTGCTTCGGCGCCGGGGTCCTGGCTGCCTTCCTCGATGCCGCCGAGGTCATCTCCTCAGCGGCTGCCGCCAGCTGCCCCGCCGAGGCCCTTGTCCCGCTCTTCGACTGCCAACGGCTCTGCTGCCACATCTGGTACTCCCTCAACTGCCAAGACCTCCTGCAATTCCCCGAAGAACACATTTGGAAGTGGATGTTTCAGTTCCGGAGACATCTCACCTCCAAGTACCCCGCCATGGAAGCCGATTCCAAGGCGGTTCGGGCGGTGGATGGCCTCCGGGCCGCAATCTGCAAGAACATCGGCCTGTACATTAATAGGTATGCAGAGGAATTCGAACCCTACTTGAACGACTTTACTTCTGCTGTTCTCGATCTTCTCATCCATCTTCCAATCGACCCTTCTCGGGATAAATTAGCAATCAATGCTACTGCGTTCTTGATTGAAGTCAGTACTAGTAGGAGGCATCATTCCAGCCTCAATTCCCCTGAAATCTTGAAGCAAGTGTTCGACAAAATCATCATCCCAAACACCCAAATCAGGGACGAGGAACTGGAGCTATTCGAATCAGATTACGCTGAATACACTCTCCGGGATATGGAAGGAGATGATTTGGACACGAAGAGGAGAGCCGCCTGCGAATTAGCGAAAGGGATTGCCAGAAATTACAGAGAGCAGGTCGCCCAAATGGTTTCTGGGCGGGCAGAGAGGACAATGAGGCTGTATGAGAGCGACCCCTTAGCCAATTGGAAGCAAAAAGACTGTCTGATCCATCTGGTGGTGGCTTTGGCAGGTAGAAAGGCTGAAACGGGCAGGAATTGCGAAAATCTTGTTGATGTAGAGAGGTTTTTCAGTTGGGCGATTGCTCCAGAGCTTCAGTGCCAGGATTTGAATGGGCATCTGCTGCTCAAGGCTGGTGCTTTGAAATTCTTCACGGCTTTCGGCGGCCAGATTCCGAAGAGGGTGGCACTGACTTTCATCCCTAACGTTGTTCGTCTGCTGGGCTCTGCATCAAATGTGGTCCATTCCTACGCTGCTATTTGCATTGAGAAGCTTCTGCTTGTCAAGGACGAGGGTCACCCACGTTACGGTGCTGCGGACATCCAACCAGTTCTGCCGACATTGCTCAATAATCTGTTCAATGCTCTGAGCTTTTCTGGTTCTCAGGAGAATCAGTACATTATGAAGTGTATGTTGCGGGTCTTTGAGGTAGCAGACATTGGCGTGGAAGGAGCAGCTGTTTGTATTGCAAATCTGGGAGACACTTTGAGGGTGGTCTGCAAGAACCCCATAAACCCTGTTTTCAATCGTTACTTGTTTGAGGCAGTTGCAGGTCTGGTCGGGAAGTCATGCCAGAAGGACCCTTCTGTTGCACCCCTACTTGAAACCTGCCTGTCCCCAGTTTTGGAGGCCATTCTGGAGAGTGATGTGAGCGAGCTGTCGTCCTATGCGTTTCAGATTTTTGCGCACATTTTTGAGTTCAGTGAGCCTCCGCTGGACCCAAAGTATGTGCAGCTCTTTGAGATGCTCCTCTCCCTTGAAGCTTGGCAAATGCCGGGTCTGTCTCGAAGTGCTCCTTCCCGTGTGAAACTGCTTCAGACCTACCTCCAAAAGGCCCCGAATGAGCTGAACAAACAAGACAGAGTAGGTGAAGTGCTGGGGATATCTTATAGTTTGGTTTCAGCAACAAGAACTGAAAAGCTTGGATTCCATCTTCTCAATACAGTCATGGAAAGCCTCAGTTGGGAGGGAATTGCTTGTCACGTCTGTAATATCTGGATTGCTCTGTTCAGCCGGCCAGAGGAGCAAAGAAATGCGGAATTCGTGAAATCACTCATCACTTTTATGTCATTGTTTATGATCAAGTACGGTCATAGGGCACTGGTGGATTCAATTGGTGCAGTACAGGACATCACATTTGCTGCTATCCTGGAGCAGTACTGGATACCCAATCTCAATTTGGTAACTGGGTTTATCGAATTGAAGGTGACTTCAATTGCTTCTACTATACTTCTATGTGAATCTCCATGTCTTTTGGATGATAACTCAATGACTTCGATGTGGGGAAAATTGCTTGATAGTATAATAGCTCTTCTTTCCCGCCTGGAGCGTGAGAATCCGGCGGTTGTACTGCAAAATGCTCAGAAGAAGGAAGACGATCCTTTGAAGGAAGTGGAGGATCCGAAGGAATTCTTGGTAACATCATTAGCGAAACTTTCAGCACTTTCTCCTGGTGAACTGCCAGCAGTTGTGAAATCCAGTCTACAACCTACCAATCTTGCAATTCTGCTTCAGTTATGTGACTCGTATAATTGCAGCGTAGTCTGAAGCAAATTCACTTCGTTTTATTGGGATAGGCATGAAACAAATTCACTTCATTCTCTGAAATTTTCCTCATTCATTCTGGTTCATGAAAATGAATGATTGGAAAAGAAAATTTGCCCGAGTCTCTAAGATTAGTCTGCGAAAGATGCTAGAGCTACAAATCTTAGTTTGGTTCTAAGAGCCATGATATTCTTGGGACTTGTTTGCTGCACGACAGCATGTCAGGATCAGGAAGAGGAGCCAATCAAAGTTTTTGTTTTTCTAGTAACGAGACAATCAAAGTTTATCTCTCAGAATTTTATTACCAACAGTAGAATGCAGATAATCAAATGTGAAAAAGCAGGCACAGGCCGGAGATTCTTCTTTTCACATTTCCACTGGTCACGCTTGTCCGATGACATTGTACATTATCTAAACATGCAACAATTTTGGGGTGACTTTTTGTACCACCTTCTATGAACCCACATTGTTGTTGAGCCATAGTCATCAACGATGTAGTCTCAACTCCATCTAAACCTCATTTCTTCAATATGTATTGTAACGCATGGCAATAAGGCACATCTTTAGCACTAGTGTGGCTGAGCACGAGTACACCGTTTAAGTACTCAATGTTCGTAGAGAGCAATTGTCACACCCCCAACTTAAAATCAGTGAGTGGATGTGATAACTCTTTAACCCAATCTAATCTTAGATTAGATTGGAATTAGCATGTGAGTCATTATTTTGTTTAAAAATAATCTAAAGATAAATATAAAAAGAAAATATAACTACTTTTTATCATGACTATGATTAAGTATTCAACTACCAAATCGAAGTAGAATGACATAAACATATCCCTCAAACTAATAAAAGAAATTTATTATTATAAATGAAACACTACTAATCCATTTTGAGTACATGTGTGACACTATGATACAGAGGATTCAAAAGGATTCCTAAAACAAAATAAAGGTGAGTATGAATTCAGTAAGGTTATGAAAACAATTGCATTAACACCTAAATGCAAACTTCAACATTTAAACTAAATTACTTATGCAATTGTATATATATATATATATATATATATATATATATATATATATATGAATATCAAAAGTACATCAAGAGTCATACAAATTATATCAGTGTAATTTAATCCCAAAAACACATTTAAATTAGAGATGCTAAAATAATATTTGGTCAAGTTGGTGCACATGAACATGACCAACATCGACTCTAACTCTAAATTTTTTAATAATATAAACATCTAAATCATCTCAACCCAAAGAGGCAACAACCTATCCTTTTAGACAGAAAACCCTATATTTTCAGATAAAAAACTCTGCCCTTTCAGACAGAAAATCAATACAGCTAATCCGGCAACCATAAAAACCACGACTAACTACGATTAATCTATTATTTACAAATTATTTTTATAATGCAATGAATTATAGACATGGCTAAATATGTAACCATAAGTAATCATATTATTTTATGTAAGGCATAATTCAGTAAATAAGATTATATATATACTAAGACATGCATAAAACATGAATGTGCTAAATTAACCTTAGATATATGAATGCATATCATTAATAAAATTAAACATACTGAAAGTACTAAAGTAGCACAATCAACAATATAATATTTTATTTATTTTTATACTAACTTAAGTAGATGTTTTAGCATAATCACAACATATAATTTGTACATTTTAGAAAAAATAAGAAATAAACTCTAATAAATGTGAAAAATTGCAAAAACCTTACACTTTAAATAAATATCATATAAAAATAAATATAAAAAATAATATTTGTTAATTAATTAATGAGATTGTGCAGTTTTGTCAGAACTATCAACCTACAAATTTATGACTACACTATTGACTTATAGTACTCAAAACGACTTAAATTTTTTATAGGATGCTAATAACATATATATCAATCTATCATAACAAGAATGACCCAAAAATCATATATTTTTATGCCTAAACATGCTTCTAAACACACAAATAAAGAACTATTTTACTATATAATATGTATTCCAAAAATATACTAAATACATATATTCTAAAAAATCTAAAAAATTAGGAATTTGATCTAGACATGATGTTCTACTTCCATAAATGAATTGAGAGTAAAAATTAAAGTAAAAGTATCTGAAACATAGTTGTGAATTCAAAACAGAGACTGAAAATAATTCAAGTCATATCCATTATTTAAGAACATGATGTCACCCACAAACATAGTGTTAATGTAAGTAAAACCTCATCAAACATAAACTCTTACCTCTAGGACAGAGAAACTCTTCAAATCTTTATAAATCAAAGAATCCTTATTAGACAAAATTATAATTTTTTATTAGATTTAGGCATAAAAAAATAAAAATTTAGGGGTTTTGAAAGAAGACACGAGATTAATAATTAAACATGAATAACCTTCAATTTTTTTATTAAGTATCAAAAGATTAAGGAGAAAATAGTCAAATTACTCACTTTGAAAGAAGCTAAGGTACCACAAATTCTCAGCCAAATCTAAAAGCTAAAAAATTCTTTAATTAAGGCTCTTATGACCTATTTATAATGGGTGAAGATTAGGGTTCTTAATCCTTCTATGGTTTGGGCTACTAAATCAACTTTGGGCTACTCAAATTAATCCTTAAACTACTATTCCTATAACTCACTTTAAATAAGCCTTCAAAAGCTAAGTAAAATGCTCAATTTTAAGTCAAAATTAGATAATCGGGTACGATGCATATAATATAAATTTGACCAATCAAATCTTAGTCATCTGATTGCCAATTTGCACATTCTTGGTGGTATTTTGAAGATCTTTCTATCTAATTTCTAATCATACACGTCTTAGCCCTAAATTCAACTTATATAGAGAGTTATCTAAGTTGTAAGGCTAAAAAGTTAAACTCCTTAAATTTTTATAAGTCAACCACAAATAAGACAATTGAAAAAAAAATTACTGGATTTTACAACAACGATACATATGCTTATGGCCAGAACCACTCGCACCATGCTTACCATAATTTAGGGCCCAATGCATAGCCCATACACCATCAAATTATAGTGAGCATGCGATGTCCGTGGGCATAAGCATATGTATAATTTCAGTTGGAGAGAAACTACTTTTCATAGCCGTTGTAACCTTGTGTGAATTGTTGCCCTTGGAGAGAAACCACTCATCAAAGCCGTTTTAACCTTGCTTGAATTGTTACCCTTTGGAGTTGGGAAGTATTTTTAATGCTCCCTACTAATAGTGAACCTAACATAAAAAAGGCATGGAAAAAATGCATGTATTTTAGATTGTTGCATTCCAAAATTTTGATTTCAAAATATACTCCAAAATCTTACATTTTAGATGCTTGATTTCAAGATGCATACCAAAATCTTGAGTTTTTAAAATGCACAACGTAATACACTAGGAAATCCAAATTTCATCTAAACACAAGATATAAAATATTTCCCCCCAAATCTTAGTTAGATAAGAAAAAATAAATAAATAATCTACAATAAGATAATAAAAATAAAAATTTAATCCATAGGACTTATTTATTAGCTCCTTGATACTATCTAATATCCATTATCCTCAAAAACGATATTATCCAATGAGGTTTTTATAAAAAGAAAACTACAAAATTTAAAAGTAAAAAGTAAAAAGAGCAAGTTAGTGGAAGAAAACTTATATAAACGAGATATCTCTATCTCAATCAAATTAGAAGTGTAAATTTTGAAGCAATTGAGAGTATAGACAGAAAAATGCTAAATGGTGAAACTCATATAGTGTTTTAAGCTATAAGTTACTAATCAACGAAGTGATAGGAATTGAAGCACAAACACCAGAATCCGTCACTAAATTCAAGAAAACAAAAAGATCAACAATACTCCTTTTTTCTTTCATCATCCAAAAATATTCAATTGGGTAATAATCTAAATGGCCCACCCATTTTTTATCCCTTGATATCATCCTATCTTTCTCTGTGCTTGCGTTTAGTATTCATACAAAAGTTGTTGTCAATGCAGGCTCACCACAACACAAACCATATATAATGTTATAAATAAGACCAATGCATTGGGCACCTTGAGTTATTGGTAGCTTAGTTATTTCTTTGAATATGTGGCAAGCATAACACTTTCAGCCTTACAACCAACTCCCACCCGCCATACATGTCCATCTTCCTCCGTAAAATTCAACAAAGTCACTATAAGATGAATTTCCCATTCAGAAGCATTGCCCATCATTAATTGCTCAAAAGACATTGCAAAGAGAAAAGTGTTGTCAGAAGAGAAAATAATCACAATTCACTTCCTAATGCCCTGTTCATGAATGCTGAAAAAAAAAACTCACAAATCACAGCCATAGATCCTAAAATGGGTGATAGAGCCTTCTTTTGATTAATATCAATATGAAGACAAATCATAAAATCCACCAAGCAGTCTCTCCACATACTTTGCCTATAATGTCTACCCCCAATTTTCACCTTCTGCATAATTTTCTTCAATGGGATCATGACCTTCTATTGGGTATAGGCCACCAACATGAAGTCCAAGCAATTTTCTTCATCATACACCTTTACCCCTGTCAAGCTTGGCTCACGACAATAAACTCCTTGGGAATGATGAACTTGAGCAGCTCCAAAGAAGTCCTCATCACTACCCATAGCGAATCATCCTTTAAATCCATCAACATAATCTTGTTGGTGCTGTCGACAAGTTCCTGCACAAAGTGGCCCCCCATCCGGATTTACAATAGCTGCGCCCACTCTAGTTGATGAAGGACCCGCAACTCCATCAGGGATCTCCAACGAAGGCTCTTTGAGACCAGCCTGACCGTGATGCCATGAGGGGAGGAAGTAGATGGTTGCATTGGAGGGGAGGAAGGAAATGAATATGTATAGGTTGATTGAAGGAAATGGCTCTAGTCAAAATGGATGAGCAGGAAGGAGATGGCAGAGAGGAGTGTGTCCTTGCTTGTGCATTTCCAATTACCATGGGGGGGAGGTCGTAATTAGAAATGCACACAACACATACAACTGGAGCATCCACATGCATTTTAGATGTTGGGCTTTTGAAATCATAACTTAATTAAATAACACCGCTTTTTGAAACTCACATGCAAAATCTTAAATGACTAACGATATATTCTGAAATGTACTTATAAAATCTCTAACGATTAACACTCTATTTTAAAATCAATGAATTGTAATTTAAAATCTAGAACGTCTAACACCCTATAAGGGTTCACATCCTTTCCTTATGTTGGGCTTGGGGAGCATTAAAAATGCTTCCTAGGAGCCACGAGCCATTTTGGCTTATACTAGCCGAAGTAGAAACTAGAGTTTTTTATTCTCATTCTATCCTCACTAGCATCAAAGCCTCAAGTCTTGTTATTTTGTTGATAAAACAAAGTTTTCACTCTTCAATTTTAAGGATCCGCAAAAGGCATTTATGTTCTCTGAAATGGGTTAGAACGAGCTGTCCTTTCTGTATCCCCTCCGAATTGATCAAAACTCACAATTCATGTGCTTTTAGTCATACTAGCAAGGTTTCACAATTTATGCGCTCATAGATTATCCGCATCGTGTGCCAACAAATTGGGCCAGTCAGTGTTGTGTCTGAGCTATTTGTTTTCGTAACTAAAACGAAGATGTTGAATTGTTTGGCTTACTTCTTGTCCCCCCTTAATTAGCCCTCTTATCATCCCTTCTCACCTCCCGCTGCCCACAACAAGATGGAAGTTAGTATAAGCTGTACCGTTTCGAATGTGACAGGATGACGATCATTAAGCATCCCTTGGAGAAAGCAGGTAAAGTACCAAACCTACTGGCAACTTTCACTTTCCCAAAGCCACAGTAAAGGTTTTTGAAACATCTGCACATAATTGTGATTGGGCACCTCATTGTAGGATCATATGGAAAAAAGTCATCTGCTTTTACAGTCATATGAAGTTGAACCCCAATCTTGCTTGAAAAAGACCTTGCTCATTCGTATTTGCATAAGCTGGTAAAAAACTATATTTGCATACTGAGAAGGAAAGGACAGTAAAAAGAGAAGTGCAAATACTTGGATACTTCCAGCAGAAAAACCACAACAACAACCATATATTTACAGAAATAATAAAAGGGCAGACAAAACCCAACCTCGCAAGCAATCTGACCAACCTATTCACATACTTGAACCATTTTTCAAATTTACGGCTCCTAAACTCAGTGACCCTTGTCCTCCTGTATATACGCTCTTAAAAACCGAGCTACAATTATACTTGAGGATTTTATGATACCATCCTCTCCTAATTTAGCAATAAGAAAATTAAATACAGAATTTAGTACCACCTACTAATCTCAGTCATTCACGTTTCTGTCACCTCTGCTACTTGGCAGTCGCACCCTTCATCATTCCCTGGCAAAGGAAATTTGCTGTTTGTAGGTTTCATCCTTTTTACTTCTTCAGATGTGTATATATAGATTTTCTTTGCCATTTTACAGAATTCCCTGCATTCGAAGATATTAATAAGAACATGGATCACAATTCAAAGAATTCTAATAATTCATTGTGTGCTTTAAAGTTGATGGTAGGTACTTACGGCCATGGATCATCGCCAACAAGCATCATATCTCCTTCGTCATCAGTAAAAACTACTTCCCACATATTGCGTGGAAAAAGTTCCCCTTTGATATCAAACATATTTTCCAATTCCATGATCAGATCATCATAGCCCTTCATAATTGTAAGATCAACAGCTCGCCCAACAGCAATTCCTTGCATGTGAACCTTTACCACCAACACCAGCGTTAACACACACATCGGCACATGCACTCTCACACAAAAAAAAGAAAACAGAATAATTTTTGTAATTATATACACCTGTCGGTATCAAATCATGCTTCTTACCTTAGTACGACTTCTTCCAGGGCAAATGTGCTTGTTTTGCTCAGGTGCTTTTTGTTGACTCTGTTTAGGCTCCTTAAAAGCTTTTGTCTGACCAGAAAGCAAATCTGAATCTACAGTAGAATTGGTAGCTAAAACTTGTTCTTCTGTGGTGGCACTGGACACACTGGCAGGACCTGCTGCAGGCTTCGTGACTGGATTTTTAAAGTCGGAGTTATTTACTAAGTCAATTCCAAACAATCGATAGCTCTCAGGTCTCTTCTCCTTTTCTGTCAAATCTATTATAGACGAGTCCTCACCCATTTTTGGGCTAAATGAATAATACGAGGAAAGAGGAGATGTGATGACAATTTTACTTTCTTCAGCATCATCAAACAACTTGAGAGAGAAGTTCTTTCTTGGAGATGCTAACTCGGACCAATTTGTGTGTGAAGCATGGCAATCCTTTGACCAGTTATCCCTCTGTAGGACCACTTTTTGTGAGTCTACTGAATTAGTGACATTTCCAGGAATTTCATTGCAAATTGGTGGCCAGGTATTACGTTTTTCACAGCCCTGTCCTTCAGTACTAGTGAAGGAATTCATACCAGGAGATTGGGTAGAACCGGAATACCAAAATACTGAATTAGTTTCTGAAAAATACAAGGAAAACAAATGAAGTTAAGTGAAGCTGGCAGAATCACTCACTACCATAAGAAAGAAAAACAATAATTTTACCATATAAGGGAGGGTCCACAGATGGTCGTGGTTTTTTCATCTTCAGAAGTTCGGAACTAGAGCCTACAGTGGTAGAGCTTATATTGGTAGAGCCACCAAAAGGCTCTACCTCCCATGGAGAAACCCTTTCGGGTCGTTGTATAGCAGCAGGCTCATCCCATTGGATCTGAAATACCAAAAATGAAATATCAAAGCATGTGCAAATCAATTAAGGAAAAGGAATTGATAAAACCATCCATCTTCATCACGAAATGACCTCCGCCTAAGTGAAGATGCACTGACCAAATGAAGATGGTCTAAATCCCACAAAGAGTTTTGGAAACAAACCTTCAGTGATCTCCACTTGGAATTGGACCATTGGGTAGACACGTCACCAACCCCAACAATAGTGCCAGAAAACCTGATTGCAAGATGAAATATTAGTCAATGGAGAGTCATAAACAGTCACTTTTTTAGATAACATGACAAATGAGCATGCAGAAAAGGAAAGACAGAAACCTTCTCTCTGGTGAATCTTCACCCTCAAATCGCATCTTGAATCTCATACCAACTGAGAAACCATGGTTCATTGCCTCCAAATACTTGTTCAAACTTATGATGAATTGACTTGTTCTGGTTGAAAATTTGAAATTTGGGAAATCAGATGCATAACTCTTAAGAAGTAAACTAAAAATAATCATGATTGGTAGCTAATTAATCATTAATTAGACCTCAGTATTATCACCTTGGTTTGTAGTATACGATAAAGAGTGTATGGGTCATAACAGCGTGAGATGCAGTTGCGAGCACCCCCAAATGCATGCTCCGACTAGAAATTACTGATGAGGGGATTGCACTCTGCTGCCTAGCAAGACGCCTTACTCCTACCCGAAGCTCTCCATCTTCACCTCTGTAACATTGCTTGTCATGATAGGCATTTTTACCAATTTCATAGCTCACAAATTCATATGTAAGAAAAGGAAACTTGTGTACCTGAGGAAAACAAAAGCATCGCCAGCAACAAGTTTTTTAGAAGTGACAAAAGTGCTCCAACCAGTTGTAAGCAAATGTCTGCGCGGTTGCCCTGCACCAACCATAGAGACCTAAGTAATCTTCTTTTTTTTTCAAAATTTATCAAATACCAAGAAAGACAAATTTCTTCTAAAAAATCTCATCAACCACTTAACAAGAAATAGTTAGATAACTCTCTCATTTCACAAACTCGGCAGGAGCTAATTTTCGTTCCATATTGAAAAGGTAGTAAAGGAAGAATCCCCATGTTCATACCCCTGAAGATATGCTTAAATCGCCACTCATATCCATGAAGATCTCTGGCGGCCAATTCTTGAGTGGGGATCGCTTGTGACATGTCCTATTGCAAGTGAAAATGCTTATAAAAATTGAATCAATAAACCGAACCAAGTAATTATTGATATAAAATGAAACAAGAACAGGGACCTTACCAAGGGAGGAAGACAATCATTAGCATGCCTTCGCAGAACAGAGAATCCACCGTGAGTGCTTGTGTCAGAAGCAGTTAAAATCTTACAGAAAGACCGAACATAAGGCCTTGGTGGCTCTGGAGCGATTTTATCAGGGATCCTTGGCTCAGTTTTCTATTAAAGAGTAATATAAAAACATAGCTTCAGCTTAAAATTACAAAACAAAGAAAATAACAGATAAAGAGTTAAAACTATGCAAGCACGCAAAGAATGATATTCATACGTCTGAATCTGGTTGCAAGGTAATCTGCGCGTAAACTTCATCAGTCTCCGGCTCCGCCTGGCGTTCAAATAAAAAACTAAGGATTTAAAGATAAATTACAACAAGAATGTGGAAGAGATAGTTCTTGCTCGATCAAACTATTAGAAAAAAAGAAAAATGCAAAAAAGAAGAAGAAAAACCTGAAAAGAAAATAGCACGCACCTTAAGTTCAATATGAACAACCTGACAGAGGATTTTGCTTGGTAGATCAAACGATGGGATATGCTGATCTGATTCCTGGTTTGTTGATGCTTGCAACTGTAGTTACAACAAGAAGGCAATAAATTTGTTTTATTAGCCAAAAGAATAAAAGATCAACCAGCCAACTTCGAAGGTAGTTTACAAAATAAGACACAACAAATCAGAATAAGAAAGAGCATGCTTCTGCTTGCAAATTAAAACCAAAATATCAAATAGACCCATGAAAGATCAAACTGAAGAAATGAAAAGAAAAATTTTGAGCCAGGTGCAAAATTGGAAGCCTTGGGACTACCTGCTCCATGTGACCCTGAGGAAAGTAGAAAACCCTCTCCCCTTGCCTGGGAACATCCACCAGTGGGCCTGCGCAAGCTCTCCACAGCTCCTCATACAGACCATCCCCGCCATTCCCTTCCATCATCCAAACACCATTTTCAGAACAAAGCACACACTTTTACAAACACACAACTATCTTTTCAAAAACAAAAAGAGCCCATCAGCAAAAACTCGCAAATGGGTCTCGTTTATTTCACCTGGGCACCTCTGCTCCTTGCTCAGGCCGCAGAAATTCTCCGCATACGCCATGAAAACCCACTGTCCAGCCGCAAAAAAAGCAAGTACACTGCAGTAACAGCTGAAACCCGCCAAAGAAGAGCTGCAATCAAGGCACCACGACCCACAAGCCTACCCCATTTCCTCTCTGCGCTGGAGATCCGTTTCTTTCCGGCGATTCGGCTTCCCTAGACTGGAGAGAAAACGAAACTGCCACGCCCCGCCGGCTACCGAGCCGGACTTTATCGAAACGCCTTCCTCACCCCCTTCTCCCTTCGGTTACACAACAGAAGCAAATATACACTCCATATTAATAAATACGGAGTAATAAACAGTAAAAGCCATCCACACTCTCTCTCTATGTCTCTCTCTCTCTCTATCCCCGTCCTTTTCAGTTGACGGCGGCGAGGACTGTGTCGGAGGGGGACAAGGGAGTCTGCGTACGGCCTCGCTCGCTGCTGCAATCCGGACAAACGCCGTTAACCCAATACCAGGCCGGTTTACTCTTCCCCCCTCATTACCCGCCCCCGCCAACTTTATTTTATACCGGAGGAAATTGCTGACCGAGGTGCGGGGCCCACATGATGCAATCTGGACCGTCCATCCTCAATAGCATGGGGTCCTACATAGTGGTCCCACTTGCGGATCATGGCTAGCACGTGTAAAGATTTAACTGCTTCTGTGAAAAGTGGTAGTACGTATCCATGAGTAAATAATTTTTTAGAATATGGCTATTTATATCTCAATATTGACCTTTTTACCCTTTTTCTTGGTAACCTCACTTAAATTTTTAAATATTTTATTTATATTTTATAATTTTTAATTTTTTTTATAAACATGTAGACATAAGTCACTATTTGGGAGGACATACACCCAAGTGTGAACCAAGGGTACTTATATTATAAATACTGATATCCACTCTCATCTTTATATTATTGTAGCTTGATCATAAACTAAGTGACTGATGGGCGCTGATACAATAGTAAAGCTCATTAGTAGTTTTGCATAAAGAATGGGAAAAAATTTTAAAGAGGGAGAGCAAGAAGAAATATTAAGTTTCAAATAGAGTAATAATTAATGAATTTTAAATAAAATTAATAATGAGTAAATTGCTGTGTAAAATATACACTAAAAGAGCAAATTAAATAATATGACAAATTAATCTAAAAATGGGGTACCACTATTGGGTCTAAATAGCCATGTTTAATTTTTTATTAGATAAGCAAATTTTTTGTGTGGCCACTAATGTTGCTAATTTTTATTAATTTAAGAGAATTAACATCCTTTAAAATGTTATAATTAGCCACAAAACTAAAAATAAAACCTCTCCAAGGGGGTGGGGGGCCCAGGAATATCTTAAGGGGGCAACATTGCCCTATTTACAAAGAAAATTCAAGGGCTACATGGCCCCACCCATACGAACCTACTAAAAAATCAAGTGTTAAAGAGTGCCATGGCCCCTACTAGCTCCCCCCTAACTTCATTCTTGGCCTTAACACCTCGTGCCAAGAAATGGCCATCCGAGGTGCACCATGATGAAAGCATAAGTTTGAGCATGGGAGCTGCTTATCATGGCTCGTGTCAAGCAAATATCTGTCGTATACGGCCCATACTAGGCACGAGACTTGAGCATGGGACCTTTCATTGTAGCATATTACAGGGAAAGTTCCTAGACAAGTAGTTGTACCATTACTCTTGTTAAGCTTAATCAAATGAAAATGCGAAGATTATAGTCCATGACAACATACTTAGTATTAATTACACAGGGCCCTTAGTTTATTGCAGAGTGGTCGGTGATTATAGTACTACAAACAAATTGATGTCCATCGATGAGATAGCCTACGAATTTTAAAGGGAAAATGCTAAGCCTACGATGCGATACCCGGGAGATCAACCTCCCGCCCACCTCCTCCCAAAAGAGTGTTACAGTCTCGAATACAAACCCTAGCCTCTCTCGGGATCAAAAGAGGTCCTATCCAACACATTATGGCTAGATTGACACCATGGCTGTATCTTGAAAATATGTGTCACATCCCTTCAAAAGTTAGATTGGGAGTGTACATTAGAGATTGGAATGGAAGGGTACTTGCCTCTTTGAGCCACACTTTTTGAATGTCAAAAGGCAGTAGTATTATGGGAATCACTGCTTTCTTTTATGCTGTGAGAATTGCCATTAGTTTGGGCTTTATGGAACTAATTTCCAAAGGGGAGAGTTTACAAGTTCTAGAGGCATGTTGGGCCCCATGTAGGCTCCACGAATGTTGTGATCACGTGGGCTCATCCCGTGAATGAGAACGTGGGTAAAAACATGGAGATGTGACTTGGCTGTGTCAACCGGGGTTAGGATCTAACCGGACAAGAGGGTGGCCGTACGGTACGGCCGTAAGGCGAGGTGAAGACGACAGGGAGGATGCCGATTTAATGGCTGCACCGCATGCGCGCCGAACCGGGACTTGACGGCGCCTCGGGGCGCACGAAAATCAAACGGCGTTAAGTAGACGTCTGCCATCCCCCGCGATCCGTTTGTTGCCTGACTTGTCTACCGGGCAGCCAGCAGCAGGCAGGGCTCCCCCCATTCACCACCCAGTCTTTGGACAGTGTACGTCAGTAAGGCTAGTGACTGGCGTTTTTTCAGTGGTGGGCCACCCACGTGATAAGCTACCTCATTGTCAGTAGATAATAAAAGAAGAGAAAACCTCATTGTTTTAAAAATTAGAACTGAGATCCCTATGTGTTATCCTAATTATGAAGCATCTAGCAACATCCCCAATGGGAGGAAGTATTATATTCTATTTATCCTACTTTGAGTTCTATTAGCGTAAGTGCTATTAATGCTAACGTATATTAACATATATGTAATGTTGATTATAAATATTAACACTTTATAAGTGTTTTTTATGATAGGTTGATAAAAAATTGGGAACATAGAAAATGTTTCTCTAATGGAAGATATCAAATTGAGCTCTTGGAGATGTTGAGTGGCTCAAATTAACATCTTTAATTACCTATGTGGCAATTTAGCAAGGGAGGCTTAAAACTTTAGGAGATGATTGACAAATATTTTAAAAAATAAAAGACATTTCAATGTGGGGACTTCAAATTTCAATTCCCTAAGTGAGGGTTGTGGATCTTTGAGAATAGACACAAATTAGAGGGATAGAGACAAATTAGAGGGATAGAGACAGAGAATAAGAGGAAGAGGCCATTAGTATTAATTGAACTATGATGAAGAGTAAGCCCCCCCCCCCCCCGCCCCCCCACCCTTTAAAATAGTTGGTAGATATTTATTATTTGTGTATATTTTAAATAGTAAATATCTATTGGTATTGTATTGGCAAGGTGGAGCGGGCTGCCTAAAATAGAGAGCAACAAACTTCTCATCTTGAACTTAACCAATCTATAAAATAATTCTCCAGTAGTTTAGTAGAAGTCATTCCATTAATTTATAGACATCGCCCTCACTAATTTAAACCTAATTAGAATTCTTAGTTTAAAGAAAATTATCACAAATTAACGTTGGAAATCTTATTCACCCATATGCCTTGCGACGATTCTTTTGTTGCACCTACGTGTTGCAAACAAAGTAGTTAAGTGAAGAAAGAGATTGAGTCTAGTGAGTTATCTCCTTGATAGATTTGTCTTCCCCATCAATGCTTTAGGATTCACGGATGTTTAACGAGTCCGTAGACACCGGCTATGACCGCCGCCACGGCCTCTTCGCTCCTCCACAAGGTACCGAACTTTTCTTTAGGTTTTTCTCTCCTTCAATCTCATTTTTGAACTGTGGGTTTACGATTTTAATATCGTTTACGGCCGCTCTCAACCAGACTTATGTTTAGTTGGCCGCTAGGAACCCATAGGCGCTGGCTAGAGCCGCTGCCATGCTTTATTCGCTCCGTGGTGAGCTACTGGCACTTTGGTCGGGTTTTGTTCCCATTTTCCATCTCACTGTCCGTGGGATTTTTTTGGACGCCGGTGTGTTTCCGGTCATTGTCCGGCCACCGGTAGGACTCCGTCCAGCCTACCTTGACCCGGTGTCGGTAGGGGTTTGCCATTTTCGACCCCACTCCGCCTTATTGTCTTGCTCCGCCCGATTGGACGCTTTGCGTGCGTCTCGGGTCATTGTCATCGGCGAGCTGTGGGCTATTTGGCCATCGTGGGCTCCGCCCTGGCTCGGCGACAGTGAGGGTCAGCTCCACTTGGCCTAATTATATTACCACTCAGAATGGGCCGCTTGTCATTGCCCTATACTGTGCGAGATGCACAGCTGCCCGCACCATTAGTTTTGGTTATGGGTAGTGATCGGCAATATCGTCGTTTAGTTTGGCCACAGCTAGGGCCTTAGCCCTGTTGGCCTTTTGTGGGCCTTGGGTCGCCTCCTTTCAGCCCTCTCCCTTGCCCCTTTGGGTCACATGTGCATGTGGCCACGCGTGTGCTTTTGGGTTTAGGCGCCGCATTCGCTGCCTGACCATCGGTTGGCTTTGCCACCAAGTGGAGTTGACACATAGCCCTCCTCCACCTCTCCTCTGTCCTCGAGCATTGCCTCACGCTCTCCGCCCTTATGTAGGCCTTTGTTGACCAAAATCGTAGCCGTTGGGTACTGTACAAGGCCGATTTCGACGTCTTGTGGATGGCCGATTTCGACTTCTTGTGGTCGGCTGAGCATGTTTTAGCCATCGGCCCATCTTCAGTGAGTACACCATCGACTTCTGGTTGCACCGCCACATATGTTGGCATGATATTTCTCCCGGCCGCCCTAGTGTGCTGCCGTGGATCACGGGTTTTGCTGCATTGACTTTTGACACCCTGTTTGGCCGTGATTATTTCCGACACTTCCTAAAATCCTCAGGACAGCAGCTCTCTCAGCCAGGCAATGGTTTTGACTGCCAACTCCGCCGCCGACGCTGCCACCGTCGTGTGCTCTCCATCGAACGTCATGATTACGAGGTAGGGGAGCTTTGAACTCGTAATTTCATGATAGCATGCTTGAATGAGTAGTAGCATGCTAGGATTGCACGATGTGCATATAAGCATGATTATATGGTATGTTTATATACATATGGCATGCATATGAGTTGTAAGTGCGGTTGATGTATGTGTAATACGTGTGCTAAGTATGATTGATATGTATGAGATGTATGCACGTTTTATGGATGTGGATTATGTATGCGCTAGCGAAGGCTAGCGAATATGTTAGTATGCTACGTATGTGTTATGCATGTGCTAGTGATGGCTAGCATGCATGTTTGAAGTATGTTTGGATTATACATGTGCTAATGATGGCTAGCGTGTTTGTTGGTAAGTTTCATATGTGGATTGAGTATGTGCTAGTGATGGCTAGCATGTATATTTGACGTATGTATGCATGTGCTAGTGATGGCTAGTGTGAATGTTTGAAGTATGCTTGGATTATGTATGTGCTAGTGATGGCTAGTGTGCATGTTGAAGTATGTTTGGATTATGTATGTGCTAGTGATGGCTAGCGTGAATGTTTGAAGTATGTTTGGATTATGCATGTGCTAGTGATGGCTAGCGTGCATGTTGAAGTATGTTTGGATTATGTATGCGCTAGTGATGGCTAGCGTGTATGTTTGACGTATGTATGCATGTGCTAGTGATGGCTAGCGTGTATGTTTGGAGTATGTATGGATTATGCATGCGCTAATGATGACTAGTGAGCATGTTTGCAAGCTGTGTATGTATGACCGTATGTGTATGTTATACGTATGTGTGATAGACATACGTATGTATGATGACTAATTGCCTATGATATGGATGTGTAAGTGTATGTGGGCAGAGGTATGGGTGATGGACAGTAAGAGGTGACAGAGGTTTTGTCTGGATTTGGATATGGATGTGTAAGCGTATGACGAATGACAGAGGTTATGGGTATGACGGGTGAGGTTTATCATTCTGGACTTTCATTTGGATTAGTCTGTGGACTGTTATGGGACTTGCACTCAGGGATGCTTGGGAGAGACTTGTATTTAAAGTCTATGATCATAGCAATTTATTCGTATGTGTGTTTTTGAGTAGCGCCTGATGATATTTGCTTTGACCGTATGATGAAAATATTTAGATGGAAAATGGATGTTTAGTGTTTTAAATTACAAACTGTTTTATCAGGTTTTGATTTCGTCATTTTTCCTCCGATTTACAGAGTTATATTGCAAAAAATTTTCGTGAATTTTAAGAAAAATGTATGAAAAACCACGGGCATTACATTATGCATGCATGCTTCACAATTGGGTCATAGTTGATAGAATTGCATTGTCTTTCAATGGCCAAATTGGGTCTAAATCTCTTTGTGCGTGGAGGATAATGATATGCGGAAATTTTTTATTAGCTGATGAAGGCATTGAAGACTCATTAAGGATGCAAATTGCAACCAATGACGGGGAAGAAGAGACAAAGTCACTATTCCCGCCATCAACAAAGGAAGAGAATGAGAGGCATGTCAAAGATTCTAGACATTGTCTCATAGTTGATTGTGATTGGGGCTAATGGCCAGAGCTTCCTTGGAACCACTAGAGACGAAGAATAGAAAATGGATGTTAGAGAAATCAAGATTTAGAGACTATTGGTAGAGCTCGACAAGTGTCAACACATGCATTGATAGACATCGACACAAAATGAAGATATGCATCAACAAAGGATTGACCCATCGGCTGATGAAAAAATCTAGGGGTTAGTCAATAGGGTCCCTATAATTTGTTGAAAAGTTCGTAGATAAGTTGATAGATGGTTCAACATGTCGATAGAGAAACAGTGATTTGTCGATATAAGATTTAACGAGTAGATATGAATCAATTTAATTAAACCTAATGTTTCTAATGATTGATTGTGAGTAAAAGGGATATTGAGAAAGGATTCTAGGGGAAGAAGATAAGTACTAAGATTACACTAAAGATAATTTTCGGGTTTTTTTCATGGTATAGTTTGGAGTTGAGTTACAAAAGTGGTGCTTGTCTAGCAGATTTAGTAGACTTGTGCAAATTAGTATATATTTCTTTACAACTTTAAAGTATACATTCTTGACGAGCTTGAATGTTTTATTCATAAACTAGTTAAACGAATGAATGAACTTAAATTGAGCTAGTGCGGTCCAATTGTAGTGTCACTTTGTGCATTTAGTTCATGATTACAAATGTAACAATAACCAATTACATAAAATAAGGAGGAGACGGTTGTTGCAACTGTTTTGGCCAAATTCAAACCCTTCCAACCAAAGTGTAGGAAGAGGGGATTGTTGTGGGGAGGGGGGGGGGGTTCTCAAACATCCCCAAAGATGATGATCTTGCTTGGGTTTATGGAAAAAGCAACCCTAGGGTTGATAGAGGTGAAAATTTAAAGTTTGGATAAGAATTGCCTAAGTATTGTCATTCTCGGGCAAACATTCAACAAACATTATTGAGAAATCATGTAGTCCCTACCTCTAAAAATCGATTAAGAAATATAACATGTATACCTAGTATTATGAATTACTAACGCTAGAAACTTTAATGATACACATAATCCCTCACTAACTAATACATAAAATAAAACATCAAAACCACAAGGCAAGGGATTTTTACATAAAAACTCAATAGGAAAAACTATGGAGACACTATCCATACCAAATCATACACTATTTAACAAGTACAAACTTACCAATGACAAATGAACAACTCTTCAACTCAGCTTTCACTTTAATTGGTCTTCACATCACTCTCTCTATTGACTTATGTAGCACCTCTCACGACTGTTTACATCTCTAACACATTGCATGACCTTTTCTACTTAGCTTTGCATGACCCTCTTGATTTTCCCTTCAAATCCTTTACAATGAGATTTGGAATGCAAGATGAGAAAATAGGAGAAGGGAGTTTGATGCGAGAGAGATAGAGCAGGCTATGAAATTCATGGGTAAATGAAAGAAAAATAGTGACTTGGCAAATTTTTGAAACAGAGTTGGGTGGACTGATTTAATAACTTTGTCCTATCGTTTAGACTTGACTCTTCCCTCATCCAATCAGCCCCAACCCTTTTAAGTAGTTTTAATCTCTTTATCTTCACCAATTGTGTATTTAAAGTGATTTTGTAAAGAGTACAAACAACTAAACTAAGAAGCTAAGGCATGAACAAGGAGTACAATTGGAATCAATGACCAATTACAATTTTAATAAAAACATAATAATCATGACAGCTCGATCCTCTATGAAATCTCTCAATTCTCTGCATAAATAAGTTTCTAGGTCTTCCTTAAGCCTCTCATATGCTTTGCAATGTATAAATACTCTTTATATAGGTTCCTAAGTCGCTCTATGATCTGGACGTTCAATAGGAAATGAATTCCACTTAGAATGCCCTATTTTAGGCAAAGCCACCTATTGCCAATTGATCACTAAATTGCCCAATCAATTGCTTATGTCATAAAACAACATGGTACTCTTTCTAGAAACTTTGTCCAACCAATCTATCCCATGTACCAATTGATTTGTAAACCTATTGTTAGTGTCCAATCAATCACTTCTGTTGGTTGATCGATCATCCATTCTTCTATTAAATTTTGGACACTTGCTCAAGACTGATTGATCACTCATACATGATTTGCACACTTATGTAATTCTTCACTCACCCTTTTTCCCACACTGTTACATGATATAATTTATCAATCCTATGTGTGTGTGAGTGTGTGTTTTACCTTATAAACACTCGGAGTCTTCATATTGTGCTTGATCTTCAGCTTATCGGGATGCAACTTCCCATGACCCAAAATACATATCAAGAATGTCATTATTTTAATCACCGAAATAAACTAATAAATATATATGACCAAATATGCTCTTATAATCTCTCCTTTTAGCTATTTCGTGATAAAACACTATAACTCATCTATCAATGTGGCTAAAAATGAAAACATAATTTTGGTTGCTACAAGATTGACCAATGTAAATAACTCTTCCCCTTAATGTATGACTCACATATCTTAATGTGGTACAATCTTCAACTTGTAATTAACTTGTACATTACAAATGAAACAAATACCTATATAGTACTATTTAAAACAAGTAAAACAAGCAAAATTTAAACATTCGAACACTTGTGACATGTGATAGATAATCTCTAAGTTATCTCAACCCTTCTAGACCAATTAACATTTTGTTCTAAGTTTTCTCCTCCTTTTTGTCAAAATAAACAAAGATAAAAAAAAAAATTTTAGAAAACATATTTAACTCAAACCACGTCAAAAATAAAAAAATAAAGAAGAGTAAAAAAATCATTTTAAAAAATATTTGTGTTTTAAGAAAATATGACAATAGCATGACCAACATAATCCTCTTTTTGATACTCCATGTAATTAGTGTAACCCACAATGAGCATATCATAGTAAACTTGTCAAAATCAATCTATCCTTTGTACCGATCGAATGCTAAACCTACCAAACATTGCCTAATCGATCACTTTTGTTGGCTTATTATTCACCCACTCTTCTCTTAAATTCTAAGTACTTGTTCAAGATTGATCAATCGCTCATGCAAAATTTGCACATTTATGTAATTCTTCACTCACCATTTTCCCCACACTTACATGATATAATTGATCGATCCTTAAGTGTGTGCATGTGTTTATATATGTATTTTACCTAATAAATACTAAGTCTTTATGCTTGGCTTGATCTTCAGCATATCAAGACATAAACTTTACATGAATCAAAATACACATCAAGAATGACATTGTTTGTTCATTGAAATAAGCTAACATTTACATATTACCAAATATGTTTTTAAAGTTAGCACCCTATTGATGGTTGTTCAAGTTGAACTATCATTTTTGAAAGGCGCTCAACCTGTCGACTAGAGTTGTGGAGTTTCTCGATGGGTGTCGATAAGGTCCTTATGCCTAGTAATAATTGTCAACAAATAATATGTTTACATCAACAAGGTTTTTAAAACCTATCGATAAGTGTCAACTCTACAGTAGGAGTTTGACAAGTAGTTTACATGTTGACAAGCCATTGAGACATGTCGGCAATGAATAGAAAGTGCAAATTTGAATAATTAAACAATTAATATAATTTTAACTATTATTATTAGCATAGAGAATCTTGGAAGGGAATGGAGAAGGATGAAGACAAGTAATTAAAGATAATTCCAAAGATTACCATAAAGATCATTGCAAAATTTACTCACCAATAGATTGTGCTTGAGTTCAAAAGTAGCTCTTGTCTAGTAGATTGAGTAGGTTGCTCATGAAACTTCTGCGATAATAAGTCATATGGTTTGATATATTTCAAAATATATGATTCCCTTCACGACTTTGCTAGTGATTATCTTGTCACATGTGATATTTAACTGTTAAGTTCTCTCAACCTTTCTAAGATAATTCACTTATTATTTTAATTTTTCTCCTCCTCTTTGTCAAAAATAGATAAAAGTGAAAATAATAGTTAATTAAGAAAATATCACACAACATTAGAAATCAAAAATTAAGAAAGTAGAAAATCATGTTAATAAAAATTTGTGAAGAAAATATAGTTGTAGCATGACCAACAAAATCCTATTTCTAATACTCCATAAAATTGTATTAACCCACAATGAGCATATCATAGCAAATTGGTCAAATCAATCTCTCCCATGTGCTGATTGATCACTAAATCCATAAGACATTGCCTAATCAATCACTTTTGTTGGTTGATTGGTCACCCACTCTTCTCTTAAATTCTAGGCATTTGCTCAAGACTGATCAATCACCCATATAGAATTTGCACATACGCAATTTAGTGTATAAGAAAAACTAGTGATTTTAAATTTGAATCACAATTATGGTGCATCCAAGGTTGGTTAGTCCGATTAGTTTGCCCACATGGTTCATCTGACTTGGTATTCCAAACAGTCATTAGCTTGGTTATTCCACTTTGGTTTGACTGATCTGCTTAGTTTAATCAGCTTGTTCTACTTAGGTTAGTGCAATGGTCAAATTATATGGCCTACTGCACACGTAGCAGGAGGATTATGGGTAGTATGGAAGACCTATATTTTACTTGCCCTTGTGTCAATGAGCATAGGCAAGAGCTTAATCTTCATTGGGCATGGTTAGGGATCTTGGTGGTCTAAAAATGGACATTGTGACTCCAAAAGTTAGACTTGGGAGGTAATTAGATTAATTCTAATAAGGGTTTAGAGTAATGGGATATAGTAGATGATTCTTAGAGGGGAGTATGTGAGTGTCACAAGACTTTGGAGACTAGGAGATCAGCAAATGACTTTTGGGGGAGAGTTATTGTGGAGTAAGTGGACTCAAAAGACTTTAAGGGTTGTGGGTTGTGAGATAAGATTGAGCTTAGCTATTTGACCTAGATTAGGGTCAAGATGAACAATGGCATATATGATAGAGGGAACAAGATAGAAGATACCTTAGCTCAAGTTATAAACAAGTACAGTTCTAACCTTAAGCATTGCATGCTAGGTTCTATGATTAGCAATGACAGTTAGATGTTAGGGAGAACTATTTTTTGATATGATCTAGCCAATTGTAGCATTTAGATGTTATTAGTGGGTACATAGGCAACTAACGTCTCGCCGATGTTGGTCAGATGTAATTAGTATTAATTAATGTGTTTGTCTTGGAGTTCTCAAAAGTTGAAGAGTCGTTCTAGTGATGGTTCTATTTCAAATAGTAGATTCCTTTGCCTTTATCTTTGACACTATTGTGGTATTGCATGTACATTGCTCGAGACCTAGTTGTACTAACAAGTATGCAAGTATTTATGGGCAAGTTGTTTGAAGGTGCATCTAACTATCCTAAGTAGGTATGTGATTTTAAGTTGCTATTTATTTTACACTTAGCAGGGATCTTGACTTCTTAATTTTATATTATTGTTTACTATAGTAGTTATGCTTGTGAAAAACGATGGCTATGCTTCGAGTTATTTGATCAATTTGGTTTAGAAAAAAATGTTACCACTTTTTTACCATTTTGGTTCGAAAATATCTTTCAATTAAAACCCGGAATGTGACAAATCGGGTTAGTAAGCATATTGAGATCACTTTTTTGTGTGTCTCCGTATCACTGAATTATAACGGTTAATCAAATCTAAGATGCATCTTTGTCCTTGTAACGGTTTAAGTGGTCCTAACTAGATCCCCAAAATCCCCTCTCTGGTACTTGAACTCCCCAACCCTAAAAGCAAATAATCTACTATTTGTCTCTTAACATGCACACAACTAAAAATGAGAGAAGGGGTAGACTCTAAAATGTGGATAAGCTAAGTGAAGAAAGAGAGTAGAGAGATCTGAGCTAATAGTGTGTGCTCAGCTAGAAACCAGCACTTGTATACTTCATATAGGCATATTTTGCCCCATGAAATCTCACAATAAAATATAGGCAAGTAGAGAGATGTCGGAGCTTCTGTCTCTGGCCCCTCCCTATCGTTTTCGCCACTAGTATATATTGTTTCCAATACGCATAAGGGCTTCTACCTATAATATCACTATCCTAATTTTCCCTTTTAAAACAAGCAATGGCCAATCTAACAAGTCATGTGCTAGTTTGGCCTCTCCATCTCCCCCATTCAAATATCATATATGCTGCATCTAATATGTATAGTTGGGATATGTGATTTGTACCAAAAAAATTATTGAATAGTGATATTCTCACAATAAAAACACCCACAAAAACTTACACAAGAGTTTTGATGGGACTTCACAAGTAAACCCTACACATACTTCACATGGACTTACTTATCTAGACCAATCAAAACTCATGTGTGAGTTATTGATGCGTGTTTTTATGTAAAAATATCATTTTCTGGAAAATTATTATATCCTCTTTTGTCCAAAGGAGAAAGTTCAAATTCCCCAATTTTATTGGGTAGCTTCTGTAAGATTTATTCAAATTTTTAGGAAAACTAATTAATTAACAAAAATGTCATTAACTTTTTTGACTAACAATATTACCCCTAATATTCACCGCCCTCCACCAGATAGTCTCCTTCTCTTCTCCGATAGCAGCTTATCTACTGCTGAGGCTAGGGCCAAGTTGGAGGCCAACCATGGCCACTAGAGGCTTCCAATAGGGGTGAAACCTTTCATGGCTGGCCTGCTGGTTTGACCCTACTCGACCTTAAATATGAAGGTTAGGGCTTCAATTTTTCAGCCTACTTTAAATTGAGTTTAGGCAAGGGTAGGGGATAAATACTTGCAAACCTATTTACCCTGTCCCAAAGTATGAAATAAATTATTTCAAACTTAGAAGAGGAGGAAGGGTGGATGTTGTATATTTTAATGAAGTTTAAGAAATTTTAAGCTTACAAGTTATCATAGTTGGTTATAATTAAAGGATCTCATCCAAGGGCTAAAAGCTTATAATCTTATGCCTTATGAGGTTAACTAGTAGGACCCTACTTAAAAGTCATAAATTTTTTTATTAAAAAAAAAAATAAAAAAAGTAAAAAAGAATGAAAGGGCTTTAGCCCACTTAGTGTCAGGTTAGGGATGGACTTTTAGTAGCTTACTTAGGGTTAGGGTCAAGCTAGGGCATAAATCCAACTCGATTTTAGTCCCAGAGACCAAGGCCAGCCCAAGGCTAGTTGTGCCACCTAGTGACAATAGCCTCATGACAAAGGGTAGTGTCAAGGGTTTCAATGTTTTTAAAGTGGTTCGGGCTTTGAAAATTTTTATTTGTATTGAAGGGTAGTTGTATCATTTGGTATTTTTGCAATAAAGGGCATAGATAAAGGATGTTTATAAACCCTTATGATTGTCTTTATTCGTATGCATCAGGTACATATTTAAAAAATCTTCACCTGACACTCATGCATTGTGAGATGGAAGTTCGACAACGTGTGAAATCACAGGGTGGGTGAGCGGATCCAAACTCACCTATAAAAGCATATTTTATACTCCCCATTGACAATGAGTCTAGCGTAAGCTGGACACATGAGAGCCCTTCATCAATAAGTTCGATAGTGCATATGCTAGTGGACATTAGCATCAATGTTACTGATGCTAACGTGTGTACTATTGATTTTAAATATAAAAGGCTCTCATGTACAGCTTACACGAGACTCATTGTCAATGAGAAACATGAAAAATGCTTTCCTCACTTGTCTTAAAGGTAAATGGTCAAAGTGTAGACTAAAAGAACTCTACAATAAGACCCCTTTTTAAAAAATGTGGTAGCGTATCACCAGGTCCCATGTAGTTTTCCAATTTTATGTGAAAGTAGTCCCGTCCACAAATATCCAAATTGAAATCCTTAACAACAAAGAGGGTTGAAAACAGTTTCTAGTCACAAAATAAAATACTGCTCCACACCATAATACGATCACTTTTGCATTCCACGCTAATACAAAGGAAAATCTACTAACATCGATCTCGAGTCATTTTTCAAAATAATGGAGCACCAAAAAGGACGGTCCCCAGTCCCCATGGCCCACAATCTGTATTATTTACTACAGTTAATATTTGAAAGAAAACATTAGTTTACCGCTTCATCTTCTTAGGAAGGACGGTCCATGGGTGCTGCTATTTGGCTGACGCACAAGATGAGGAAGGTCATCTAACATCTACCACCTCTCACCTTTGTCCCTTACTTGCAGTAGAATAGTACTTGGTAGGCCCGTTTTTAGGTAGGCTTGTCCCTAGATGGCCAGGGTGCCCAACTTTCGAGAGCATTTGTGGCCAAGAGCTTCTATCTTTATCTATGCCATAAAAAAAAATACTCTTAAACGATTACAAAAGCATTACAATCAAATTTCTTCACTATGTATCCTATTTATGTATTGTACAAAAATTATAAATAATATTTATTTCGTCTTAAATTAATAACCTTATTTAGTAAAAAAATTGTTTAATATTAATAGCTCAAAGTTATTTAATTTTAATAGTTGAGTACTTAAAAAAGAGGGAGTATCTAATTAATTAAGTTTAATCAATAAATAAATACTTATTTTTCCTTTCAAAAGAAAATGACAACAACCAGGAGTAAATGTAAATAACAAAATAATCAAGCGGCATGTGTGTAAGGGAGCCGCCATAAAAAAAATTATTCCCCAGCAGAGTGTATGTGAGGGCACACAACCTCAAATTTTTATACGAGGGCTCCTCGTTTCTCCACCTTCACCCTCTCTCCTCATATATTGAAGATCACTTCTCCACCATTAAAATATGGGAACTAGTGTTTAAGGCTATCCCCCTATCCTGTCGCAGCTCTTAGGATAATTTTAAAAAATATAATAAAATATTTTTAAAAAATATTACAAATAAAACTATATTTCCAAGGAAATGTGGCAGTGCATTGAAGACAGATGATCACTGAACAACGTAGAGTCTTTGCATTTATCTTCTATCGATTTACTGAATACCTACAAAAATATGCATGGTGGAAAACCACCATAAGTTAAAGCTCAGGAAGATTACCCTAAGTCTACTATGAACAATGATGCCCATGCAACTATATACATTCTAAAATATACAATGTGTAACTACATGTGTCGTACAACATGAATAACATGATATTATAATCACACTTTATATATATCGTAATATGAATTACACAATAGTTTGCATATTGTGTTTACGAAAATACGATATGTAACACGAAAGTGTATGTATCGTGTTATTAGTAAGATGATATAGTACTCTATCATGTATATGCAACTGCACAAACCGAGAATTGTGTGTAATCAATAACATGATAAGTTGAATAAATGTGTTATCTATGACATGCCATACATGCCAATTGTACACTATTGATTGGATTGTTTTTCTTGGTCCACTAGGTGTGATTTTTTTAGCACACCTCTACATAGGCTCCAAGTGGTCCTCCATGTAGCCCAAGGTGTAAACGGTGGCCTGGTTTTACACAATTGTTGACTGACATGGAGAAGGCCACAAAACTTGACCTAGCCAATGAAAAGGCAAGGAGAAAGTTGTTGGCTCATCATAGGGTGAGGAAGTGGTATAAGGAGGTATTCATGTAGCTCAAGCTAGATTCACAAGTGCTTATAAAAATAACTCTAATTGCCGAAGAGGCCCACTTGACCGATAGCCAAAGGGCAGGCCCAAAGGCGAAGAAGGTGGGCACGCAGACCCGAATACATAGGACAACAATTTCCATTGAAGCTCACTGTGGCCATATGTTAGGGCAGTTCTAGTTCGCCAAAGACGTCATTGACAACTTCGTCATGTCAGTGATGTCATGACCCGGATTTGTGACGTTGTTTTGGGGAAGACAATTTTATATGGGGAGCGGGATTGGAGCACTGACAGTGCGCAAGTTGCTCTCTTGAGGGTTAAAAATGATCTAGAGGTAGAAATAAGCTTAATAGAACAGATGCAACCCCCACTTGAACCAGAAACCAAGCAGCCGCGAAACCCCCTCAATCGGAAGTCCGGCATGCAGCAACCCCTCCTCCAACAACCGAAGGAGAGACATCGGTTTGGGTCAAGGCAAGAGCTTCAAAATAAAGTGAAGCCCTTCACCAATCTACTCATGAAGAACAAAGAAAATATGTCCCTTAGTCTATCGATGAGGATTTCATTTTGCATATGTATATTGTCAATTACACGACATTGTCATTTATTGTGTTAGTGAGGATATCATTGTGTCATTAATCTCACACAACTACACAGTCGTTTTATAAGAAAATGATATGGTCATTGTCATGTGATCAATAACATGACTATTTATATTAATGTATTAATTTCAATATAAAAGGTGGACAAGTCATGTCATCCATAACACGCGTGATTCACATGCCGTGTACTTACTAATACGAATTATTACTTGTTACGCCCCGACTTTTAAAATTACTTTAAAGGTCGGAGCATTGGCAATTCTTAATAATAAAATATGGGCCAAGATAAACCGTGAACAGAAGAGTAACTATTCATTTATTTCAGTAATTACAAAAACTTCACAAAATAAGGCTTATCATGCCTTAACAAAATCAAAGTTGCATACATCGAAAATTAATACATAACAAAAGAACGCGATAAGGTAAATTCAAAAGTAGATCTTTCGAAACTCTATGGGCACTCTGCATTGACATCATCTTCATTGATCGGATCTGCAGTGTCTAGGGGTGGGTAAGTAAAAATATACTCAGTAGATAAAATTAAATTCTATTAGCATGCTAAAACATGAAACATAAATAAATATATCATAATCATTTATATTTAAAAGTCGACTCACACTTCTTATACCGAGAAAATTATTCTTCACAGAATCCGATAAACTCAAATAAATCATTCATAAGCATAATTCATAATCGGATAATTCATCGTTCACAGAATCCGATAAATAATTCAAAATTGAATAAAACATCATTCACAAAATATCACCAATACCGGAGTGACATACACCCATGCTCGTAGGGCAACGGGATCAGAATGAAGAGGATCTTCCCACGATATCAACCTTCATAGGCGCACCATATGCCATAATAGGCGGTACCTAGGAGTCATAACTCCGATAGCTATTAGGCTTTATACCAAATAGCTACCCATCAAAATTGATTGTAGTTTTTAGGCTTTATACCAAATTACCACCCTTCAAATCCTATCAAATAATTCATGAATATATTTTAAATAATAATAATATTTTAATAGATGTATCACAACAAAATCCTACTAAGAGGCGTACACGACGTTATTATTTTAGTGCATGTCCACCCTTAATCATATCCATTTCAAAATAATAATTTATTTAAGAGACAAATAAATTATAAAATATAACGCTTAGTCGTAGTATGGAATTAGATCTTAAAACCGCCTACCCTTGTAAGGCCTTCACTCGTAGTTGGCTTAAATAAGGTGGACGACACATCCCCTTGCACAGATATAATCTCCTTATTCGGCTCGGGTGAAGTAGGCAGAACCTCCCCTAGCGTTGGACAATTTCCTCATCCTACTCGGGTGAAGTGGGAAGAACCTCCCCTAGTGCTAGGACAGTCTCCTCACCCGGCTCGGGGGAGGCGGGTAGAACCTCCCCTAGCGCGAGGATAATCTCCTCGTTTCTGGACTGAGGATCACGGATAGGGCCTCCTCTTATCCTAAGTTGTTCCCACTTTTTAGAGATGTTATTTCGAAAAATGGACTATCTCACGATGTCGGGCACCCTCGAATTAGGTAAGTTCAATTTTTGAATGGGTAAAAAAGGGCGAAGGACAGTAAAGGAACATGTGTTTAAAATTTATAAACGGCGTAACACAAGAAAAATGGGAGGAGAAAGGGGGTAGGGGTGAGTTGGGCACCCCCTCCCCCCTCACCTTAAATAGACAAAACCCATCGTTGGATGCGCACCATGTGGCATGCATCCAATCGTCAACCCATACCAACCCACGATATGGGTTGACAAATAGGCTAGCTTGCAATGTCGGGTTAGCCACAAGAGGCCTGCCGCGACAGGTGTATAGCAGGCCATGACTTGTCGCATGTGGCAGGTCATGACCTATGACCTGCCGCATTGCACATGTTAAACTGCCGCAAAGCTCTGGCATCAGCATTGGCTAACGACAGTGCATAGCATTGGCTGACGGCAGTGCGTCAATGCTGGCGTTAGCCTGCTGACTCCATTTGTTAAAACTTCTATCGGGTATATCTTTTTACTCACAGCTCAAAATAGTGCGTTCTTAGTACCATTGGACTTGTATCCACGAGCCATTCGAAGCGAAACCGCATATGGGTATGATTTCTCACAAATTTAAAGTGGGTCCCGCCTATAGTACGCTTCCCAATGCTATAGTTTGCTATCCCTATTTCCATTTGACACGTTCTTGGGCTCGATACATTCGTGAGCCCTATCAAATGTCTTAAGGCTTCTTTGAATAAATCAAATTCAAAATAGTCTAATTTTAAGAAAAAAATATTAATGGGCCTAAATGCCCAAATTTCAAAATATTGAAATTCCAGGGCGTTACATTACTTGCTATATGCAAAGAAAATGGAGCTAAAAGTTGTCTCCTCAATAAAGAAGAAGGGTCCAAAGGTTAAAAGGATTGTCACAACAAAATTCCTTAAGAAAATAAATGAGGAAGTTGTTCAATCCCGAGAGGTCAAGGAACCATCCCTAGTGGAAATAGAAGCGGAAAGCGAAAATAAGACTAAAAATAAAGAAGTCATGCCTTAGCAGCAAATAAAGCTAAAAATAAAGAAGCTGAAATCTTTAGATGTTGGCCCTATCGCACCCTTCGTACCTCTTGTGCCCAGGAGGACGAGGTACACAGTGGCTAATCCATTGGCTCATGGATCTAAGGGGGTGGAACCAACGAAGAAGGTGGCTTTTTAGGGCTTGAAGAAGCCAAAGACATACAACAACTACATTGAAGAGAGGATTGCAAAGACGGGATAGTAAAAAAGTGAGGCGCATAAGGCAAAGCCAGAGGATAAAGTTTCATTGGCATCCATCCCTGCCCCATATAATATTCCAGCATCGCAGGCAAAGTCTCTGATCCCAGAAATGGTGGGTTCAAATGCTGCTTCCAGCAATGCTACTATATCAGATACCCTTCCAGTTGGTCAGGAACTATAAGAGAGTATCTGATAAGTGATTAACGTGGAAGAGCATGTTGAGCAGTAGAAGGATAAGGAGGAGGTCACTTTGGTGCCACACAACTATCTTGATATAAAGATGGTGTTCCACATGGAGATTTAGCAGGTTGAAGATTAGGAGACCATCCAGGATTTTCTGGTGCACCTATACATGGAATAGCCCATGGTGACACTTCTCCATACTAACTACATGTCTCTGCTTAGGCAAGAGTGCATAATGAATGAGGTAATATTGTATTATTGAACATACGTTTTATTACAATCATGTTATGAATCACACGATAAGTGAGAAGAGGTAAAGGCCACTTCTATTTATCGCTTTATTGATAACAGAAATTGTCCACCTATTGTTGTATGAATAATACGCTAAGTTTCATACGATATTATTATAATATCTCGGATTTTCTTAGGTTTCAAAAATTAAACACGTAGAAAATAAGGTGTTTAACCCGTTGACCTTCTTAGTAGAATAACTCATCCAATAAATAGAACTTATGGCTGAAATATGTGATTAGAAAGTAAACATAAAGAGCTTCGAATCGCCATTAAGAACACACGAATCGGAGTTCTAATGAGAGAGCTAGATTGTTCAAAGTTGAACAAATCGTATAAGACCTATTTATCGGATTTAGACATATATTTGGCTCATTTAAGTCATCTTGCGAACTCAGTTAATTAAAGTGACAAAAATTAATAAAAAAAGGGTCCAAGTAGCCTAATTGGCCTAATTTCTAAGGAAATTAGGGTTTATAACTCCATGTTAATAAATAAGGCTTCTTAAGTCTCAATTAAGGGGTTTTTGGAGGGCCAAGAGGAAAAGGGGAAGAACCGTAGAAGGAGTTTTCGAGCGAGCCTGGTAATAAGGGGGAGGAGCATGCGCAAAGGCTAGAGGACAAAGAGGTAGAATCACCATCTTAGTCTTTAAGTCATAATTAGTGAAGGTTTTACTAATAAATTGAAACATAATTTGTATCAATAGTAATTTCTGCAATTTAGTTAATGTAACTTTTATAAATTAAGAAAGGGGTATCTGGCACATATGGGCTGCCGGACGGCCGGTCACTAGGCCTCCAATCAGCAGCCTCTGTCCTCCCTTCCCTGTGTCCGGCGAGGATCGACAGCCACAGCTACCGGAGACCGTCGGCCTTTAATTTTGTTTTTTACACTAACTATGCAGATCGGGAAGGAGGGGGAGCACCGCGGTGCAGACTGCCGGAAGGAGGAGCCTCGTTGGGCCGTGGCCTTCCACCCTCCCTTTTGTCCCCTGTGGAGGAGTAGGATCGCCGCCGGTTACCAGTAGCGCCGCTGCGCAAGGCGCGGCCTTTGCACAACACAAAACGGGCGGAATCTGCCTTGGATTTGCAATGCAGGCCGCAAGACAGCCGCCAAGCTTCTGCCTTTTCATTCCGGCCTCAGGGGGTGGCTTGCCATCGCCTGGCCATGGTTTTGCTGCCGGGATTGGGGAATCACGGTTTTACTCTGCTCTGTGCGGCGACCTCAATTCCTTCCCGGTGTGTCACGCAGGTGACCAGCATCCGCCGAGCACACATCCGCCTCTTCGGCTCTGGACAGACTGACGGCGCTCCACTGTTTTCTGGCTAGGGATCGGCTACTAGGAGGGGGAATTCTGTCGCTCTCCCACTGTTCTGTGAGGGAAGCGATGGAGTGGTCTGGGGAAGACGAAGTCCCCACCCCGAAACCCACAGCTCCGGAACCGGGTCCGTGGACCCAGCTCGGGCTGACCCAAATAATAAAAAAAGAAAAATGAACCAGGTCTGGTTCAATGGTTTAATAAATTATAAAGAATTTGTAAAAATTATCAAACAACTTGACCAAGTATCAAATTAGGAGAAAATCTAAGAGGCTTTAAAATAGCTATTTTAACCTTGTAGCTAAGTAGTAGTTACTTACCCTGACTTAAGGGCTCCGTGTCAGGGGCCTATGAGTCGATTTAAAAATTAAGAAAAATTCATGTAATATTTACATGTGTATCCTAAATTTAAGCCAAGCTATAAGTTAGGGGAAAATCCCAATAAGTAGATAAGTAACTTTTTTACCCCTAGGGTTAAGGTAAAAGTGCTAATTGATTCGAGGTCGGTTCAAAGGGTTTATGACTCCGTTGAACGGCAAAAAAATTACGTCAAGTTAATAATGTCAAGGAGTACCCTTGGGATTTGTTTTGAACTGATTAGGGTTTAGGGAAGCCTAAACAAAATGATAGAAATACCCCTATGAGTGGACTGACCCGCACTTGGGTAAATGATATTAACGAAGAAATGTGATACTGAAACCTTTTGAGAGGTCAAAGACCTACCGGAGAACAAAGAGTACCATGTCCATGGGATAATTACCTTAATGTCTTTAGGTGCATTATGATCCGTTTTCATAAAAGGTTAATGAGCTAACCCAAGGAGGGTTAGGGCATTAGAGTGTGAACATTTCTAATATCATTATTGAGTTTGGTTTTTTATATTATAATATGCTTGGACCTTTATGGGTTTGTATTAATTAAGTTGCTCATTATTTTGATATTTACTATTGTTGTTGTGATAATAATTTATCACTAACTTAAGATTAATAAAAGATTAATCAATAAGTTAGATAGCTTTTGATTGGGCGAGAATACATAATCAAGATGAAGACTAAAATACCTCGTAAGGGTCTGTGACTAGTTCATAGAGTGAGCAAGGCCTCTGACCTGACAATTTGCCTTGGTTAATGAACTGATGAGAATTTTGAGTTTTAACCCTAGTCTAGAAGAGACTGATAAGGTTTGGGATAGTCATTCGGAATCCGTGTTTATTGATGATCAAGACAAGGTTCAGAATGGTTTTTTTGAGTCTTCACTCTATTGAAGAGCTATTGATTTAACCATGTAGTTACACCTCCCCGTGGGAGGGAGCCATGCGTGAGCCAGGCATACCACCAATTTATTGAGGATCATTTAGTGTACACATTTTTAGATTAGCTAACATCTTGCTTGGTTGGCTTCTTCTGCCATTTCTGTTCAGGTGTAGTTGTGGGTCATGCCCTTCCATTACAGTCAGGTCCTTTATGAGCTAGGATGGGTGATAGTATTTCCTAGTAGATTCCAGGGCCGCACTGTGGATGGCTCACTTTGGAGGAAGGTCTATGGTGGTTGTATCATTTGTCACTTAGGTTGACATTTGATGAGTCTGTCTGCCTTTGGGATTAGACGGGGATATTAATTATTGAACAATGGTTCAAGAGATAAAAAATAATATTGTTTGATATTGCTTGTATAATTAGATCAAGTGGACCGATTAAAGGACTTGCATAAATATAGGTTGGTTGAAAATACTTAAATATTGTATGTGTGATGTTATGCTTCTTAGGATAGTGTAGTTTTTAGGTAGAACTATGTCTGAATCTGATTTTGTTAGAAAATTGGAGATATTGTCTAATGAGTACGTAGGCAACTAACATCTGGTGATGTTGGCTCGATCCGAAAAATATTAACTAATACTTTTGTTCTTTTAGAAACGCTCCTCCGAGGGGAGGAGATGTTTTGTTGTTGTTTGGTATTATTTGGTTGCAGGTTCTTTAGATGAAGACATTGTTAGATCAGAATGTTGATAGGCTATTGAGGATGACATTATACTAGTGGGATCTAGTTTCTTACTTTTGCAATCTTGTAAGTAATTGTAATTACTAGTATGAGAGCCAACTTTATTTGGTTATTTATTTTAGAACAGATGACAGACTTGTACTTAGAGGGTTAACCTGCTATTTATTAAATTTTGACACGTGTAATAATATCATATATTTTTATATTCATATTTGTGAACCTCAGTTATCATGACTTAGATATTCAATTGGATAATTTGTATTGTATTTAAGAAAGAAAAAAATTATCGTGATTTATCGCGTGTCCTTTATTTAAAAAGGGTTTTAAAAATCCGGGTCATGACAATTATATTATATTACTAACATATTTGGAATAACATGACATAAGTTACGTAGTGTTATTGGTTACACAATGTATTAGCTTGTCGTGTTTGTAGTGACACGATGTGTCACTCGTCGTGCTATCACTAACACGATTATTTTGTTGATTATTCTAGGTCATAGATGTCTTCAACCAACTTCTAGAGGAGCGTAATATTAAAAAATTCAGCCTTTATCCCAACTGCTTTTTTGGGAGATTTGCGATCCAACATTATTACAACCTTGGGACGTAGCATGGCTCAGAGGAGATGCTCCCCAAAATAGTTGGCAACTTGATGAAGAAGTTGAATGTGAACACAGAGAGAGGTTTTAGTCCAATCTATATCACTAGCCATTTTCTTTTGCTGATTGTCCAGTGCAAGGAGAGAAGGTTTCAGTGGTTTAACCCACTAAAGGGTGATCGCACGAGTTTACTCATATGCCAATTGGGGTTGGTGAATTCACAGTCTGGCATAATTTCAATGGCTAGATCGACCCGCACTTTATTTAGTGGTTTAATCATGTTATGCTCATGGAGACAGATGATGTTCAATCTATCCCGAGCAAAAATTCGACAATATTCTGACAATCTCCTGATTCGCGTCTTGATCTAACCAGAGATCTAGATTTATAATAGTTGATTTGAGTTGATTCTAGCATTGCAAATTGGAAATGGATGCATGATTAATGCTAGTGAATTGGAAATGGATGTGTGTTTAATGGTAGCAAAATGGCTCGACTCTTTGGAAATGGAGTGACGCTTCAGAAATTGTGCATTAATTTAATGTTGTTGTCATGTTATCGATTATACGATGTTAAAGGATATTGTGTAATTGGTGATACACAATGTATAAAAAAAATTACATTCATTGAATCTTTTATCGTGTAATTGGGAACACGTACAACCTTTTTCCATGTTATCCATTACACGAAATGTATAAAGTGAAGAATGTTTACAAAAAAATCAAAATAATGTGTTATTAACAACACAATTAGTTAGTAAAGTGTGTAGCTCAGAACACGACTGTAAAATGACATTTCCTCTAGTCAGCTAAAGAAAGGGCGTGGTAAAGGCAACCCCGATCGGTGTTCCCCTGTGGAATGTCATTTTCCTACTCTTTTGGTTGCCCTCCTTTGGCTTGTAGTTGGACCATCTGCTACATTCGGAGGTTCCTCTTGTGCGCTGGTACATCATTTGCGGTTGTGACCCAACTGCCCGCATGCTCCACATTTTCGTGGGGCTTTGACCTTTGGTTGCGACTCTATCCAATTTTTCTGTGGACTCCCCCACTGCTTGAGTGGGATCGGTGGGTTGAATGTAGGCAGAACTCCAGTTGATGCCCAGTGGTTCCTATATGTTGTTAGGTATATTGGCTCTCGATATGTCAATTTATATGTTTTTGTAGAGTACAATTTTTCATAGTAGTCAGACACATAGAAGTGTTTGTGATCAATTGATGTGATTACATGTTTACACGGTAGCCCTAGATGCTGAAACTTTCTGCATGTACATCTACTTTTGACCAGATTCACAACATCTTGTTCAATACATATCATGTAAATGAGAACACAATAAATGATCAATGTCGTGTTACTGCATACACGACCCATAATGCTAACCATATGATTGTGTAATTATAACAGATAAACTTATACAATATGGACAATAACGTATACATGTACGCATGATATGGACAGTAATGTATAAACAAATTTTACATGGTGATATAACGAGTTAACTTAGAATTCATACATTGATATTGGCAATACATGTACATTCCTTGCTTCTTCTCTTCTATTTTCGATGTGTTTACGGGCAAATGGGGTTAACTCTTTGGTCATATTTTATCCAACATTTCTCAAATAATGCGGTTGTGTGCTCCCTTGTATGCTCAATTAAGCGAGTTATAAGTATCAACGTGTCTTTTTTTAACATTGCATTGACACTTTCAGAACTATTTGAGCTGAAGGTTCAATATCTTTTTCTAGAAATGCAACATTGGCCCAGTGCTCTGAACCTGTCTTATTTTGTTAAGCAAATGTTTCAATATTTTGTTCTTTAATGTTGTTCATTGTTTCATCATACACGTTCTATCTGAAAGTTTTGGCTGCACATAGAGTTGATTCTTTAGGTAGTTGTCCTTGAATCTATCTAGCATATTTTCTGCCATGTGACAGATGCAATATCTGCGGTGTGTAGATGGAAAAACTCCTTAACAACACTTGACAAGCCCTTTAGTCTATTAGAAACAATTGTATCCAACTCGGTTGGAGGAATAGAAAATAGATAACTTCTAAGGAATTCAAGAAACCAACACTATGTTTTCTCACATTCGTTCTCGACCACTGCAATTGCAACGCATAGCGTATTATTGTTCTTGTCCAGTTCAGTTGCTATCAATAGCTGTCCAGGATACTTTCCCTTTAAGGAAGTTATATCTACTATTAGCAATGGCCTCAATGTTGTTTTGAACGCTATTGAAACAGGCCCAAACATCCAAAATACTCTTTTGAAATCGTACCCCCTATAGGTCCAGGAATATCACATGATCTTATTGGAACTACTACACTTCCTAGATTTATCCTTTCTATTTGAATTTCGTAAGCAAGAAGTATGTGATAGGATTCGTCTGGGTCCCCATCTATTAAATCAGTCAATGCTTCATGACAGAATATTAAGTTGTTAACATTCTAATAAAGGTTATATGACAAATTCATTTAGCGTGTTCCCGGTCACATGATAATGTTTGTAGTTGTGATATCGTAAACCTAAACTAATTAAGCATCGTGTTCATGTTAACACGGTATGTAATTAGGCCATGTTATAAGAAAATGTGACTGTATGCTTATCGTGTGCCCGATAACATGTCATACTTAAATTTCATATTATGGAACACATGCTTCAAGGAGTCTCATAAGTTTATTTTACCTGCGCGCCAGCATTTCTTATAGTTCGCAATTATGCCCTAGTGCTTTAAAATATAAATTGCTATGTTTTTACGTGTACTGTCAACTAAATCTTTAAACAACCCATAACATTTTCTCGCAATCCAAATGTGCGATGATAGAGGATGGTCAATTGACTTCCTTCGAGTTCTACACGAATGGTTCTGCACTAACCTCGTGATAGTCACATGATCTCCTATATTTGAAGCCCTTATGTACCATTTACAAGAATGATCGGAGCACTTTGTGGCATATGTATTCATGTTTTCATCCACAACACGGTAAGTGAAATTAGCCTTTATTGCTAGGTTGATCAAAAACCTCTTGAAATGCAACCGGCTTAGAAAACGTGTGCCCGTTTAGAGCAGATTCTGGTAATCCTTTGCTTGTAAATTACAAGTCATTAGCTTGCCTTCGCCAATATTCGGTTTCAACAGGTTGAGATTATCGACTATTTCCCACTCTGCCTCAGCCTCAATGTCAAAGTTACTAAAGACCTTGTTGTTTTCAAATTCTTTGCGATTAGACATACTTTCCATGTCAACTATATATTTCTCATTCCATTGAACATCACCCCACACTTCTTTAAATTCTTCACCATCGTAAATACAAGGGTTGTATGGGGTTTCATATTTATCAAATGAAGTCCTAGTTGCACCCATCGTTGGCGACAATTCTTCTAATCCAGTTTGATTGACTTCTATCACATGTTATGTAGTCATTGGATTAATGTAGAAGAATGATATGGATTTGTTGAGGGCAAATTTCCCGGTTCTCCTAATTTGCATTGGATATTAACATGTCAATCAATATGCGATATAACTCAAAATCATGTATTCGGTTACACGCTTACAATTCATGTCGTATTAACAATGACATGATAGGAATACATGTTATGTTATTATATTTACATTAAAAATTATTATTGTAATATCACATGTGTAGGTCACATCATTACTTATGCGACAGAATAAAAATTGTGTTCTTTCTTCACATGATATGCTTCGAACTGAAGTACATGATAAAGTACATGATAAAGTACAATCTTGTGTACTCTAAAAAATCATTGTTACCTAACAGTTTCAAAAGTGAATTGTGTATCATTGGCTCCCATCTGCATTTCGAAATTAGAGTTGATTTGAGCCATTACCACCGATGATTTAGCTCTATTGAATGTCTGGTTTTTTTCTATTGATGGTGATTTTTTACTATTGTCGAGCTCTTTCATCTCGGCATACAATGATAATACCTCCTTATTTGTCTTCTTATAAATGGAAAACAATGATTGCAAGTCCTCATCGTTTTGTAATTCATATATCATGGAAGATCGGGAAGATGAAATTAAATACTTCAAAGTCGCATTACCATTTACGACAAGTCGTGCTTTGACTTGAAATAACAGCTTGCCGAACCTCACCGATGGATCAATGTTCATCAACTGTGTCTTTCCACTTATATATATGTCATCATTACCTACCTCTCTATTGTAATGTATGCAAATATAAATCTTATCCATAATAGGGGTTAAAGGGTGATCGAATCGGCCGAAATGAAGCTTTTGGAGCCTTCAATATCTACTGGAGTGTAAAAAAATAATTTTTTACTGAACAACGACACTCGCCGGTGAGTCACTAGCTATCACCTCCCACCAACAACTTTAGCATGCCACCAATGAATCCCAACCCACTAGAATAGTGCTGCATTGTTCTAGTGTTTATTTATTATAATATATTAGGTAGTGGGTTTATTTAAAACCTAAAGGAGTTTCATCCATAAGCTAGGAATATGACATTTGTGTTTAAAATCTAAGAAATATAAAATATTGTATTCTTCAATAAGGCAATATGAAAAAAAACTCTAAACATAATGCTCAAATAGAAAATAAAATTATGTCTAATATAATATATCATATGATTCAATTAACAATTAATGATTACATACGAGGGGGTACCATGCCCTATTGGGTTCATAGATGGCTAGATATAATAACCCAATATTTTACCCATTATCTAAATAAATTTACTTTTTTGTTAAATTTGGGTCGGTGTACATATGGCCAGTAAATGGGTACTTATTGATAACACTACTAACAGATTAGGAGTGAGGCCATGAGTTTAACATGACTAACTTCTTCCTTGAGAAGAGCATTGCGTATCAAATGAGTTGTGTGTGTACTCCTTATCAAAACGAAGTTGTAGAATTGGAGGTTGCACGAGTTCTTCTATTTCAAGGTCATTTACTTTCAATGAGAGTGTCCTCACGGCCACTTATTTAACCAACAATAAGAAATATCCATTATATGAATAATTACTTGCATGTGAACTAATTTACACGATAAAAAATAATGACTTTTCAATTCAATTAATATCTTTCAAGAACCAAACATATTGTCGTCAATTTAATTAATATCTTTCAAAAACCAAACATATTGTCGTGATCAGACAAAGTGATCGATACGTTCACGTGGTACAAATTAATGACAAATATCGTTAAGCTAATTAAATGTTGATGGGATGGGCACGATCACATCTTAGGAACTAGAGATAGTGATGTGTAGCTCACTCTCCATTGGGTAAACATAGGGATGGTCGCTACAAGGACACACCTGCCGTGGACGACCTACTGCTGTGAACCTGTCAAGTTTAAAAATCAGCAACAAACACATTGTAAATAGGTAAAGAACGACAGGCTCACCATTGTTGTCACCCAAAAGCTAACAGCGTGTTTAGCAACGGGTAAAGGCTAAATGATATGGGGTTGCAAAAATTCAACGAAAAAAGGGAACGACTTAGGAAAAAGTTAAATTTTTTTTTTTTTACAATGAGCTTAGTATAAAAAATACATAGTCCGATATATTTAAAATTGATAGTGTACAAACTAAACGTACATTAACATTAATACTATTAGTGTTAATATATATTAATATTTACGTTATCAATCTCGTAAATGAAAGGCTCTCACATATATTTTTATGCTGGGCTTATTATCAGAATAGAATATTAAAAACATATCTCAAAGACCTAGACCCAAGTTACAATCCCCCCACCCAACTCCCAACCCTAAACGTCGTAATAATAGGCATCATAAGAACAGTTTACTGTGGGATTTTAGTTGTTAATTTTGGTGACTTTCACTGATGAAATTGCTTACTGAACAATGAAGCACTTAATACTGGACAACATTACATTGATAAACAGCTTTGATGTTCGATTCTTTAGTGTCACCCAACGCGACGGGCCAGTCTTACCAAAGGAATACTTTTTTACCTTTTTGAATTCATGGATACGAATATTAACAAATCGATTAAAAAACAATTAAAGGTAAAGACATTGTTTAAGTGGCATCCAGATCATGACCTTTGCCACTCTAATTAATCAATATGTGATCACACCACACCAACTCCTAAATCTAGCACCAGGTTGTTGTTAGGTGCCTTGTTTCCTTTTTGTCATGCACATGAGTGGTTCTTAGTTGTTTTTTATTTTATTTTGCCAGCTGCATTCAAAGCTTGACCTCCTTTTGATCCAAGCCCCATGTCATGTCAACAAGTATTTATCTCCTTCATTTATTATTTTAATATTAAAAATAAATGTGCTTAAAGATAATTAATATGTATTGGGTCCTAGATTAGAAGATATAGGCACAGTGTGATCAAAATTCGAAAACAATTGGACGTAGGCAAGCAAATTTAAAACCCGGTAGCAAATACTGCACAAACGAAATTGTGTGAAATCGTGTGACCTAAAAGTTTCTAACACGTGCGTCAACATGCACTAGGCACATATAAAGGAAACTCTAAGTGTTCATTTTGCACAAATATATAAAAAAAATAAAAAAAAATATTTAGGCTCAAAATATTCAAAGTCAAGCCAACTTGGCTAAATAAGGTGACTTTTGAAGCCGAGTTGGCTCGACCATTCAGCAATTAGCACGGATACTTAATGGCCTTAACCATCAATTTAATTACAACATTGGCCTAGTCAATGGTACCTTGGATTAGCTACAAGCGTGCGTACGGATTCGGTTGTCTTTCTCCCTTTCTTCCCCATGGACCCATCAATTAGTAGGAGCATCTTAAACCCTAATCCAACCAAGACCGAATAATTTGATGTGCACCTCACACGGATTGACTCTTTGTTAATCCTAAAAGGTAGGAATGATGCGAACACACTTTAGTTGTAGACATGGAGGCCATGGTTCTTCCTTGCTTTGCATAATAATCTATGTTTAGAGATGAGGTATTTCAAAGATTCTTTTTCAAAGATTCTTTAAAGATAGCGTTTTTTGATTTTTTGGGAGCCAATATCAATATCATCAAGATTTTTTCTTCGACGGTCCAATGAGCAACGCCCAAGTCGTTATTAGGGCATAACCAAAGGGGGGCAAGGTAATTGGTCTCTTAGAGTATGGTATCCGGCTGGTTATCTCCCCAGACATGTCCAATGCACACATATCACATGGCCAGATAAATTAGTGCATAATCTTTATGGGTAGCTAATAGAGTGGGGTTTTTGTTGGACCATGGTATAGGCTCGGGCCCAGTTTGGACTAACAGTGTCGCGGTCCGGGTGAGCCGGTACGGGTCACGGGGTCCAAGGGTAGTGGGGGCGGTCGCGCTGACCCTACTGGTACCTTTGTTACACATAATTCGTGTGGGACCCACATATGTCACATACGCACACTAGACATACATCTAGGTGTGCATATACACATTGTGGGGCCTAGACGCGTGAATTATGTATTGAGGGTAGGGCCCGCGTAATTAGCGAGAGGTCGACCCTGTCGCGGGCTTGGCCGTGTGCAGGGGGTCCAGGCCTCCGCGGGCTCTGTGTGTCAGAGCCCGCTCCCGTTGTGATCGAGCCTCTATAAGAAGCCCGTTGGAATTTATGCACTCAGCCCATGTAATCTCAGCCCATTTGATTCAAACCCGCCATTTATGGAAAGAAAGGTGTTTTAAGAGAGGGAGAGAATAAGGGAGAATATTCCTCCCTTATTCCCTCAACTTGAATGGGGCGTCCCCCTCTTTTTGGATCTGATTTGAAGAATCAGATTGGTCTCTCTCCATTCATCTCTCCCCTCTCTCATTTGGGTCGCCCCTCTCCATTGCTTGCTCTCTCTTCCAAAACCAGTCCGCCCCTCTCTCTTGTGTGATTGTGTGCAGCCTGCGTGGAGTTTGATCAAGGTGATTCTCTCCTTCTTTGCTGAGAAGAGGAGGTTGTAGAAGAGTTGAAGATAAGGGGCTGTTGTGCTGAGAATTCCTTCACTCCAAGCAAGGGTTTGAGAGGAATCGTCACAAAAAGGTATTATCTTAATCCCTTTCTTATTGATCTTGCTATTGGTGCGAGGAGGCTGATTTGGAGGGCATGCTAGGGCTGGATCAATCCCAAGGTTAGTACGTGTTAATTCCATATTAATTATATCTTCCTTTGATTAAATTATATACATGGTTATTGCTAATTGTAATTAGAATTGCATGTATGTGTAGATCTTGTTTTAAAGATTCGATTTTTGTGCGCCATCCTCTCCCACCACTGCTTCCGCTGCTGGACGGCCACTCCACAGTGGTATCGGAGCCAATAGGGAGGAGGTTTGGCCGCTGATTTGGTGAAAATCCAATTAGATTTATCCGATCTAGGTTTAGATCGGTAAAATTGGGATTTTTGCCTTAAATCGTTTGATCTACTATTAGAATCAAAGGGCTTTTCATTTTGAATTGATTATAATTATAATTAGCATGTTATTGAATGTTTTGGCTGCTGGTTGTACGTGATTTGAGTGTTAATTGTGTTTTTTGTGCACGATTGAATGCATAAGGGCATAGTGGTCATTTCACCACAATATTTTTTGTGCATTTTTTCTCTGATCACGATTTTGGCACACACTTCCTTGCTGGACAGCAAGGGCCATTTGAATTATTTATTGTGATAATAAATTTAATTTAATTGGTTAATGGTATAAATTGACCAAAATAGCCCTAGGGGCATTTTGGACAATTCACACGTGCATTGTGTGTGCTTGTTATAGTTCTGTCCAAATCTTGTATTCTCTGTGTTGATAACTTGCTTAAGTTGCTGTAAATTTTTTTGGTGTGCTGTGTGAGGGCGGAAATTACCAAACTACCCCTAGGGGCATTTTGGTAATTATACATCAAAAATTTTCTAGACAGAATCTGAATTTCCAGCAGCGTTCAGAATTGTATTTTTTATTGGATTATAACTAAAAAAGTTCTGTGATTAGTTTTGGTGTACCCTTAAGGGTGGAAATTACCAAACTACCCCTAGGGGCATTTTGGTAAATATACACCAAAAATTTTCTGGACAGAAGTTTTAAAATTCCAGTGGCCTCTAAGTATGTTTATTTGCTGATTTATATGCTGGGTTATTTGTTTTGGGAATTCTAAATTCATAAAACACATAGAAACCTAATTTGGGTAATATCCTTTAAGGGGTTAAGGGGTAGTGGGGGTTATTTTTGGAAAGTAACCCAAAAACCCTAATTAGGTGATTCTAATAAGAAAAACTTAGCATAATATACTCAAATTGTCCCTAGGCTTATATTTAGATTTAGAGTTTGTCTAAGTAAGTACCTTTATAATTAAAGCAATAAGCCTACCATAAATAGTACTAATACCCTGTTCATTGCCTGTTTTTCCTTGTACATTAAAATGACTTCCAAAATGGTAACTGCCGAGTTAGGAAAAACTGAGAAACTTAATGCTGATAACTATCTGGTGTGGAAGAGAAGGATTCACCACATCCTGACTCTTTCTGATCTTGCTCATGTACTTGAGCAGGTCATTGAGCCACTACCAGAGGGTACATCAGCTGATCAGTTTAAAGATTTTGAGAAGCTAAGGGATGATGATAATAAGGCTAGGTCCACTATTCTTACTTTCATGGAGCCTAAGATAGAACGGCTCTTTGAAAAGTATAAGACTGCCAGAGAGATGCTGGATGCAGTGTCTGTGAGGTATGGGGAGCAGACTGAGGCTCATAAGAGAATGCTATACTCGAAATATCAAAATTCCAGGATGAGGGAGGGAGATGATGTGAATGAGCACCTGAGTGCCATGTCCATCATAGCTGATGACTTGGAGACACTGGAGGACCCCATCTCTGAGGGAATCCAAGTGTCAACAGTGTTGAACAGCCTTCCCAAATCTTGGGAGAGTGTAGTAATTTATATGAACATGAGCGACCAGAAGATCACAATGGAGGCTCTGACTGCCAAGCTTAGGCTTGAGCAAGAAAGGAGGAACCATGTGAAGGCTTCTGGGGGGTCTCATCGCCAACCTGGTACACAACTCTGGTGGGGGAAAGAAAGGTGGACAGGGGCCTGGTCCCTCTAAGAAAGCTTTCAAGAAGAATGGGAAGAAGCCTCAGAACAAGGGCACTGGTAAAGGGAATGACAAACCCAAATGTGCATGTTTCAAGTGTGGCCAGATGGGTCACTTCAAGGCTAACTGTCCCCAGAAGGATAGCCATTCAAGCAAGGACAAGGGCAAGAGCGAGGACATCGTCTGTGTTGTCTCTGAGGTGATGCATGCTGACATCAAGGAGAAGACTTGGTGGCTGGATTCAGGAGCTACTGTGCATGTTTCCCACTCCAGGGGAACTAGGGGTGAGATGGTCAATCTGATTCCATGCCAGAACAAAGTCTTCATGGGGAACAACACGTACTGCGAGGTGGAGGCTATGGGGAGTTACAGGATTCCTCTGAAGAATGGGTCTAACCTTGTCCTGACAAATGTGCTTTTTGCTCCTTCCATCAGGAAGAACCTGATTTCAATCCCTGTTCTGACCAAGAAGGGGTTTGAGGTTAGGTTCAAGGGGAGTAAGGCAACTGTGGACAAGGGTGGGACTGTTTTATTTACTGCTCCTTTAATTAATGGATTGTACTGCTTAGATGTAATGAACTCTATTGAATCTAATGAAATAAGTGTTTCTGAGTATATTGTTTTGTTTGTGGATGATGCTTTGCTTTGGCATATGCGTTTGTGCCATGTAAATGTAGATAAACTACATTGTATGTCGAGCACTGGGTTATTACCCAAAATATCCAAAGACTTACGTGTGTGCGAGGATTGCTTATCGGGTAAGATGAGCAGGCAATCCTTTCAAAAGGGACAAAGGGCAAATGAACTGTTAGGGGTGGTACATTCTGATATCTGTGGGCCCCTGAATGTTCAGACCCACAGAGGCATGACGTATTTTATTACGTTCATTGATGACTATTCAAGATACGGGTACATGTATTTAATAAGCAGGAAGTCTGATGCCTTAGATAAATTTAAGGAATTTAAAGCTGAGGTAGAGACTCAGTTAGGCAGGAAAGTAAAAATCCTGAGGACTGACAGGGGTGGCAGTACACCTCTGACCTGTTTAAAGATTTCTGTACCGATCAGGGAATAGTTCACCAGTACACCCTACCGTACACTCCACAGCAAAATGGAGTGGTTGAAAGGCGTAATAGGATGCTTATGGACATGGTAAGGTCCATGTTAAATCACTCTGAGCTAGGAACTAACTTCTGGGGTGAGGCTTTAGACACCGTCGTGTATATCCTTAATCGTGTACCAACAAAGGTAGTCCAACGGACACCTTATGAGTTATGGACGGGTCGACGTCCAAAATTAGGGCATCTTAGAGTGTGGGGGTCTAGGGCACACGTAAAAGTGCCTGACCAACATAGGTCAAAGCTAGACCCTAAGACCATAAAGTGCAACTTTATTGGTTACTGTGATCACTCTAAGGGGTACAGATTTGTGGTTCACCACACGGATGGTACAGTGGGGGTTGTTGAGTCTAGAGATGCTTATTTCTTGGAAGAGGAATTAAACCCTAGAATTCATAACAAGAAAGTTGATTTATTCGAGGTGGTTAAAGAGGCTAGTCCTAGTACTTCCCCAGATGAAGTAATTGGATCAGATCAAAACCAAACTGAACCAGAACCCAGGGCATTGAGGGAAAGAAGACCTTCAATTCTGTTGAGGGACTTCTATACAATGCTAGGGGAGGACAACGTCACGTTAGATGAACCTATTCTAGATGACCCGATTACCCTTGAGCAAGCTTTAAGTCTTCCAGACGCTCAAGAATGGCAGGTTGCTATTCAGGAAGAGATGGACTATATCTTAAAGAACAAGGTCTGGGAGATAGTGGATCCACCTGAAGGGCGAAAGCCTATTGGGTGTAAATGGATCTTCAAAAAGAAGCTTAAGGCTGATGGGTCTATAGATAAGTACAAGGCGAGATTAGTGGCCAAGGGGTTCACCCAAGTATATGGGATGGACTTTAAGGAGACATACTCACCGGTGTCAAGATTTGACTCGATTAGATGTCTCTTAGCATGCGTTGTTTACTTTGATTTAGAGTTGCACCAAATGGATGTAAAGACTGCCTTCCTAAATAGAGATTTACATGGAACAACCTGAGGGTTATGTGATTCCTGGAGAGGAACACAAGGTGTGCAAGCTCATAAAATCATTGTATGGCCTAAAACAATCTCCCAGGCAATGGTACTTCACTTTTCACAAGGTGATTAGTGAGTATGGGTTCATAGTGAACAAACACGATCATTGTGTCTATACCTTCCGGGATGGGACAAGGTATATGATGTTGTCATTATATGTAGATGACATACTCTTGATGGGGAATGATCTTAGTATGATAGTCAGTTTAAAGGAGTGGCTCAAAACCCAGTTTGAGATGAAAGACATGGGTGAGGCATCCTACATCCTAGGGATGAAAATTGACAGAGATAGAAAAGCTAGGAAGCTTAGTATATCTCAAGAGTCATACATAGAGAGCGTTCTCAAGCGCTTCAATGTCATTGGTTGGAAAACCATTGAATCCCCTATATACAAGGGTACTGTGTTGTCTAAGAGTATGGCTCCTTGGTCAGAGGAAGATCGACTCAGGATGGAGTCAGTGCCATATGCACAGACTATTGGCAGCTTGATGTATGCCATGACTTGTACTCGACCTGATTTGAGTTTTGTGGTAAGCTTGTTAAGCCGTTACCAAGCAGACCCTGGTCTTCAACACTGGCAAGCAGTGAAGAGGGTATTTCGGTACCTATTAGGGTCTAAGAGTTTAAAACTCACTTATCAGGCGGAAAGTCTATCATTGGCTGGATATAGTGATTCAGACTATGCGGGGGATCCAGATGACAGGAAATCCACTGCTGGATATGTCTTCATGTTTGGAGGTGGTGCTATATCGTGGGCAAGCAAGAAACAAAAGAGTGTTTCTAAGTCTACGATGGAAGCTGAGTTTTATGCATGCAATATTGCAGCTTCCCAGGCAGTTTAGATTAAGGAGTTTCTAGCAAAGTTGGGGCTAGAAAACTGGACTGATGTTCCTGTCCAGATGTATTGCGATAATCTGGCTACAATGTCGACACTTAAGAATGGGGAGATCAGTGCCAGGGGTAAGCACATTGAGGTGCATTACTATTACATCTTCGACATGCTATAGAGAGGAAAAGTGATTGTGAGTCATCTTCCTACTTCTGAGATGTTGGCAGATCCGTTCACTAAGGCCTTAACAACGGATCTATTTTCAAAGCACGCTCATAGCATTGGTCTTCGACAGGACTAGCGCTGGTCGCTGTTGGACCATATGAGCCCTTCACCCATAGTGGGGGATGTTGGACCATGGTATGGGCTTGGGCCCGGTTTGGTCCAACGGTGTCGCTGTCTGGGTGAGCCGGTACGGGTCACGGGGTCCAAGGGTGGTGGGGGGGGTCGCGCCGACCCCACTGGTACCTTTGTTACACATAATTCGTGTGGGACCCACATATGTCACACACACACACTAGACATACATTTAGGTGTGCATATACACATTGTGGGGCCCAGACGCGTGAATTATGTATTAAGGGTAGGGCCCGCGTAATTAGCGAAAGGTCGACCCTGTCGCGGGCTTGGCTGTGTGCAGGGGGTCCAGGCCTCCGCGGGCTCTGTGTGTCAGAGCCCGCTCCCGTTGTGATCGAGCCTCTATAAGAAGCCCGTTGGAATTTATGCACTCAGCCCATGTAATCTTAGCCCATTTGATTCAAACCCGCCATTTATGGAAAGAAAGGTGTTTTAAGAGAGGGAGAGAATAAGGGAGAATATTCCTCCCTTATTCCCTCAACTTGAATGGGGCGTCCCCCTCTTTTTGGATCTGATTTGAAGAATCAGATTGGTCTCTCTCCATTCATCTCTCCCCTCTCTCATTTGAGTCGCCCCTCTCCATTGCTTGCTCTCTCTTCCAAAACCAGTCCGCCCCTCTCTCTTGTGTGATTGTGTGCGGCCTGCGTGGAGTTTGATCAAGGTGATTCTCTCCTTCTTTGCTGAGAAGAGGAGGTTGTAGAAGAGTTGAAGATAAGGGGCTGTTGTGCTGAGAATTCCTTCACTCCAAGCAAGGGTTTGAGAGGAATCGTCACAAAAAGGTATTATCTTAATCCCTTTCTTATTGATCTTGCTATTGGTGCGAGGAGGCTGATTTGGAGGGCGTGCTAGGGCTGGATCAAGCCCAAGGTTAGTACGTGTTAATTCCATGTTAATTATATCTTCCTTTGATTAAATTATATGCATGGTTATTGCTAATTGTAATTAGAATTGCATGTATGTGTAGATCTTGTTTTAAAGATTCGATTTTTGTGCGCCATCCTCTCCCACCACTGCTTCTGCTGTTGGCTGGCCACTCCACAGTTTTGAACTCAAGATCTCCGTTTCTTAAGTATGATCTAAGCTCACACCAAGATTAGATCAATTTAAATTAAATGTTCACCCTTCACACATTACACCACAACGATCCAATCAGCGCAACACCGGCTGGATCGTGCAATTTACTAAATGTTGCAAACTGGTGGGCAATAATGTTTGCCGGTAAATTCCAAGCAAAAACAAAATGGTCATCCAGAGCTCAGTTGAAAGTGCAGATTGGGAGTTCACATGTTGGTTTGGCCAGCATATCTATTACAATTTTCATAATTTCCACAGCTCTAACAAGAAAGGCAGCCATTGGTTTCTGAAGACACAAGAGCCTGCATCAATTCTTTTATGTTCATACCTTGTTATTTTTTACCTTTTATAATTAGTTTTTTTGTACCTTAATTGGATAGCAAATAATCTCAACTCATATGGAAGACTTATGTAATGGAGTCATCCATGCTTACCAACTTCTCTTGTTTGTAGCTCAAATGCTGATTGATTACGAATCCTCTGTCCCCCAGCAATTTGTTGTTAGTGAAATGCTTACCTCAGTGATTTTACTTCAATAAGTGATGGCAGGGATGGAATTTTGTATCAAATTAGGTAGGTATTGCTCGATATCAGTATGGTTGTGTCCACACTCATTTTTCTGCTTAATATGTTATAATTATACTTTGTTCCCTCTTTGTGTTTCATTATAAAGGAATGCACCCAATAAACCTATTTTAGCAAGTTTATTCTTTTTCAATCCCATGCAACAGATTGCAGGCCCAATATACTCTTTTCCCAAGAGTGAAGTTTTCAAAATCATTCACTTATTAGTTAGTTTGTCATTAACACTTATAAAATGACAACAACAGTGTCATTAGGGTTCACCTATTCCAAATTGGTTTACATTTTTATTTTTATTTTTTTTAAAAAAATTTATAAGACGTAAATGAGCTGCCAGATCTTGCCTGGCCATGGCGGCACAGTGGAAGAGAGCCAGGCCTTCTATTTTTAAATTTACAATAAAGTAGAAAGTAATTTTGTGATTTTTATTCACGTTTCTACTGCTATACTGACACAATTATCATGACATTTAACTCTTTTACCTCCTTTTTAGGTTAGGCTTATTGGTCACTCTCCCTTCCTTGTAGTGTTAGGCACATTTCTCTTTTAGCTTTTTGGAAAAAACTTTTATCTATCTCAATCCTTTGTCAAACCCCAAGCTTTCTTATGTTGTTGCCTATGACATCAATGGCCGTGGCATTGTTTATACATGCCCACCCCATGTGGAGACCAATTCAGTTGGTGCTCCTTTGTTTGAATATGCCCTATGCCCTACGCATAAGAGACAACCCCACACGCTACAGCTATCGCAATCAGCCAGTCATCTTCTTCCCTTCCTGTAAACAAAATTTTAAGTCATATTTGACTTGGGCTCCGTTATAAAATACTCCGATGTCCTAATCCATGTTAATGCACATTTGAGGACAGTAATCAGCTAATGACATTCCATATGGCATTCCATTGCTCTGGATGGAATCCCCCTCAAACAATCTCTTGGGGCCAATGTTTAAGCTAAAATTTGGAGACAGCTGAGTGGGATCCTGGTCCCCTTTCCCCCACCCCAGTTGATCATTTATAGCTTACTTTGAGCGTCTTCAGACCCTGAATCTACTAGCTTGCAGATTTCAGTATCCAAGTGCCTTAGGATAATAATCAGCATGATCTAAGCCAAAAAAGTTTAAAACACCCTCTGGGCTCCACTGCCTTCTCCAGTTGTTCCTTTGCTTTAGAGCAAAAGGCATAACCCATGCCACCTTTCTTTCATAAACTTCATGAAAAAGACATGAGTCCTATGTGGAAGTTACAAAGCTCAAAGATGTTTGGACCAGACCACCTCATTTTCATGTGATTATGATTAATAAAACACAAAGCAACAAGTGTAGAATGTTTGCAAGGTTATAATAATCCGGGTTTGCTTGTAAATGATGCACTAATTCTTCCTGGGACTTTTTTATTGGAAGTCCATCCATGTCATCTATGTTGGTAAGAAGGAAGAGGCTTCCAATAAACACCAACCACTCGCCAAGGAAAACAGCATAATACACAAGGTGACATGAGCTCTTTTAGCCGTCCAAGATTCTCCCTAGGGTATCGTTGTAACTTATTTTATGGCCACAAAACAGAAGGTTAGCCCTTACTTACCCAGATGGCCAAAGTTCTTGTAAGGCCAATTTCGCCCTCATTCCCCCACAGTTTCCTCCTCCCATCCATGATCATGCTTCTTGTGGCAGGTTGGTTAGTAGGGAGGGCTATGATAAGGACATTCCCATTAAATATTCAATGGTTTGCCCCAAATGAAGCATTGCCCACCTACTATCTTCTCATTTAGTATCATTCCTCCATTGAACAGGCAATTGTAAGGAATCAATTGAATGGCTAAACGAGTGCCTCTTACTGCATATTATTATCTCCAATGCTGATGCTACAGTAAAATTGAAAATAACGGGGGATCCAGTAAGGTATAATTAATGGATAAGTAGCTCATCGCCCCTCTTTTAGTCAGCCCACATCCGTTATACAAGACATCCACCGTTTTAATACAGTGGATATACACGGATCATTTTAAGGAGGTGGACTGGCTAAAAGAGGGAGAACTACTCATCCATATTTAATAGGAAAGAGCTTTGATCAAGTCAAGTTAGATTATGATCCCCATTAGCTCAAAATAAAATAACATTGAAACCACCTTGACCAACCTTGAAACTACCTTAAACACTTCAAACCATGATCGAACTGTTCCCATTAACTCAACTTGATAATCAATTAGACACTACCCTTTTGCGAATTCACATCATATCTCTGAACCGCTAATCACTTGTAAGATCTCAATTGAAAGAGAAAGCGGAGCCAAATAATCTGAGCATGCAATCATGCATATACTTAGTGCTACAACACATGCCAACTTCCCTGCTAGAGTGGTCCTCACTAAGCATAAAATTCCATTAGCAGGCAAACTATACGACAGGGCCGCACGCCATGGATGGTGGAGGGCATAGCTTTAGTGTCTTTTATTTGAATCAGAGGCACTGGACTGATCGAACCAAACAAACTCTCAAAAACAGATTCAACATTGTCCTTATCCTGCCCTTTCCAGTACAGGAACCAGCATCTGTTATACATACAGACGCAATACCTCACGTCTGCTCATTTGAAGAAATTTATGAGCAGAACTGAAAGTGATACAGACCACTGAAATGTCATTAGACGAGTAGAGCTTACTCAATTACTAGTGGAAAGTTGATAAGCACATTGGAGGTCATTGATTGCAAGGGAAATGATTGGCCATAGATGCAAATTGAGGTTCTAGGCTTCCATAAGGAGTGCTAGGCCTGCGGCTTCTTAATGTCGTCTTTCTTAAACTATTTGCATAAAGAGCCTAAGCTCACTTGGTTTGTGGTCCCTGTGTTTAACCTTTCTGTCATCCACTTGAACACATTAAGTATCTGATAATTGGAGTTTAGCTTAAGTTTATCTTACACACGCATTGCATCTGTATGACGTTGGCAACATAAAGAGCATGAGCCCCAGAAGGAAGTCCGGTAACAACCTGCTTGAGTGCACTTGTTAAGTCTTTCAGCATCAGTTTCATTATTGTTACTTGAGACCTCCAATTCCTCCCACTAGGTTGGGTTTTAATACAGTATGACAGGCGTTTCCACTTGAAGCAAGTTACTCTTGTATTTGTTCAGGGATGCGTTTAGTTTGACCCATCTCCGTAACCATTGCCTTATGACCAATCTACATAGGTCTCCCAACATTGTATAGTAGGAAGGCCTAATTTCTATGTAAAACTGGTCTCTTATGTACTCCCCATATGCCTTATATTGATAGCTATATTTGGGAAAATGATGGTTTTTATTGAATGGTGAAACTTACATCTAACATAAGAAAAAAAAAACTTATGATACTTTTTTTAAGTATACAACCATTTAAATTTAACAAAATAGAGTTATTTATATAGAATAATTTTTATCCTAAATAGAGCTATTAATTTAGGACGGATGGAGTACTATGTGGGTTTAGGGCTACTAATGGAACGATACAATTACGGTATAATATATTTTATTACCATAAAAATTTCTTAAATTTTTATCCATAATCTTTCTGTTAAGTAAATGTTATAGGTATTTTTATAACTGTTCATTCCATTAATAATTGTCCGGTTAATCGGATAACCATTATCCATTATATTTTTATAAACATGCTCAAAATGACAAATTTTTTTTTGTTATTCACTAAATCAAATATTATTGAGGTTAAAGACTAACATCATTACTACTATTATGAAGATTAAACATAAAATATAAATAGACACATATATTAGGCAAATACTTAATAAAACTCATCTTCTAATATTCCTATCATATGATTCAAACTCTAAAATTTATTTAAAAAAATCCCAAATATAAGAAGAATGACAACCTAGCAGCTAATTGTCTTCGAAGGTGTCTTGTTGGCGGCAATGAGACCACATGCACTTATACATATCATCCATTAATGTCTTTTTGAAGTAATATTTTAAAACCCAACTCAGACCTCAACCCGAATTAGTGGTTGTGATGGGTCAACCTAGCTAAACTGTAAGTCAATCCAGGTGAACCCGAATGATGACATCACTACCTTTTTTTTTTAAGCGTCCCCCATATTTCAGAAAAAATTTCACTTAAACCTATTCAAAATCTCACTTAAACCTATTTGATTATTCAAAACTTGTTCATTCCAACCTATTTCAATAAGTAAATCATCATTTTATATTTTAAATATAACATATACAAACATGATTTGTAACATAATTATGATTTCAATTAGCATATATCAAATATTAAAATAAACCACTTACACCACTCATTCAAAGTTAAGTAAGCTAACACTCAAACTAAGTCAATTTGAGATAGATTAAGTAAGAGTTTAGTTCTATTAGCACAAGTTCGAGATTCGATTTGATTTACCATGAGTCTAACCTCGAGTAAAATAGAGTTGGTTCAACAAACCCACAAATTATTTTCTTGTATAAACAAATATTCCATGAGTTTAATTATCAAGAACAAAAAAATACTCATTGGTACGATTTTTCAGAACGGAAACCAACCTGGGAGCTGCAAAAGCATTTTACACAGTGTATGTGTAGCTAATTAAAATTCTAGCACATATGATTAAAGATGAACCTGACCTAATAAAACTAGAGAAATTAGATAAAATACCTAAATGGGAAGCATGAAAGCAAAGTAGTTTGAGAAAATATACAATGTAAATAGCATATGAATAATTTTTTATCAAAAAATTACATATTATTATGAAATGCTAAAAAAAACAAATAATCTTCTAAATAACAGCTTATAACAACTATAATGAATGATTGTAAATAGTTAAATTAATTCAATAAATGATTGAGACTCGAATAACATCTTCCATTTGAGTAAATCACAATGGTTAATTATGACATGAAAATTATTGTAAATGACCATAAGTCAATCTCTTTTGAAATTAAACTACTTAAGACTAATGTGTATAATATATTTATAATTTTTAAATATGATAAACAGGTAACAGATAAACGGGTATGGAAGAACTTTTTTCATTACCTTTCATTTAGATAATAGTTAGATAAAAATATCATCTTATTTACCCGTTGAATAAATTTAACGATATTATTTAACTTTTTAGCGGTATAGGTAAAACGGGTACCATTGGGAGCCTTATGTGGGTTAGTCACTAAGCAAGCCAGGATAAGCTGGTAAAGAAAACATTTTCGTTTGTGCATGTTGGATCATAATTTTGGCAGAGCAAGGAAGTTTTATTTGGGCTGTGTAGAGTAAGCCTCAGTACTCCCACTCAATAATTTAGGGAGCCCAATCGCAGTTTGGTCACTGAAAGCAACCCGTCCAAAGAGGGGTCCACTCAACAATTTAGGTAGCCCATTCGCAGTTTCGTCACTGAAAGCAACCCGTCCAATGAGAAGTGTCCACTGCTTTAGGTGGATTGAGTTAGATCATGACTAGAGTAGTGAGAAAATTGCTCAAATATATACGCTTGTCTCTACCCTTGCTCGTACTACACTCTTTCTTCTTTCAGGACACCCGGTAAGGTCAAGCCTAATTAGTGACAGCCGTTGGATCAAGACTTGCTTACTACCATAACTTACTGAAGGCAATTAAACACCGAATCATGTGAAACCATTGGATCATGATACAATGGCTTCCTCATCCTCTATTTAATTTAACAAAAACTATCTCCAATCAGTCTCACCTTGGCTTGTAAATTCACTTAAAGGAGTGCTACGCATGACAAATAATTTGGTTAAATTGTCCTGGAAAGGTAGGCATTGACAGTTGATTTAGAGCCAAATGAAACGGAGAGTCCTACTAATACAAACAACACCTGTTAGCCACCTTCAAAGCACGGATATTTACCGTACAAGTCACTTGAGTTATCAACTATAACAAAGTTTGTACCAAAAACAAAAACTATAACAAGGTTTAAGTTTCATCGTTGAGAAACATTATGAAAGAAATCGCAGCCAAAGAAAAATGACTTTATGAAAGAATATGAACACAAGCCAACTTTATGCGTTCAGCCTACTGCCACTTCACGCCCCAAAATTTTTTAATCTCACACCCGTTCAGCCTTTACGAAGTGTCTATGGATGCTCGGTCCATTGCGACATATATAATTTACTCAACAAAACAAACAGATGCATGTCGATTTCTGGATTTCTACAGAAAGGCGGATCCAGACATTCTCAAATTACATAAGAAATATACAACGTCATTTTTATTTATGATCATTTATCCCGTTGGAGTTAGTTTTTTATTACCAGCTCCCCGTGGATTGTCATCTTTCCAGTCATCCCACGCTCTTGCCTTCATAGTGGCAGCCTCATCATCATCATCGTTGTTGTTGTCACCGCCCACAGGCTTCCGGCTATCATTGTGCCACGAAGTATTAGCTTCTTCAAAGTACCTAATAGTTTTTTCTTGCCATTCCTTCATCATATTCATTTCCTTTAAACCGGCTTCCTCTATGCTCATTGTAGGCAGCCTATAAAAGACGCAGATTAGAGAGAATGTACAGAAGTGATATAATATCCAAGTTAGAGGACACAAACCTCTTTTTTTAATATATTTTAGTCCAAGGACACAAACCTGTGGCCAGGCTGAAAAACTTGTGCAGCCATCCTCTCTCTTTCACTTGTCAGGCTTCCATTCACCAGACTTGCTGGGCCAAATATGATGGGCTGGTGTTTATGGTCACGTGCCTCAGAGACCTTCGCCCTCCCCTCTATCACATCTTGTGCAAAAGTGGCACAGGTGATCGGTTGTGCTGGTTTTGAATAACGTGATCGCATAGCACTATCACGATGCCAAGACTCAGCTTTCTTAGTGCGCTCATCAAGGTCTGCACGAGAGATTTCTTGACTTCCATCCTGCAACGGAGTTACAAATTCATAATTTCCAAAGCAAACAGAAAAGAGAAGAAAAACTTAGTGAAATTAAATTAGCAAACTCCAGCAGATGATCAAATAAATCCCCACATCAACTCAGCTGCCCACTGCAAAACAAAATGGATGATTTCCAGCCCTAGCCCTGATACCCAGAACCTTAACAAACATTTTTTTAAACAAAAAACAAAAGGGAACAGGGAATATTTGAGGTTGGGCACAAAAGGCACTCTCTAGAAAACATCAGGCAATTTACAAGCCAACTTTTTAGAATAATCATATCGATTTTTAAATAGTAAGAAACATTGTTCCTCGAACTCAATGTTCCCACCAAGTCAAGTAAATGTAAAGCACTTTATACAGAAAAACGGGTTCAGCATGGCCCCATTCCAAGTTGACTTGCCAATTTAACTGATCGTGGCAAAACATGTTTCTATATCTGCAACAAAGTGAATACAAGCTAACACTGGAGTTCATCATGCTTCCAATGGCAAGGATGCAGCTGGGTTACAGAAAAATGAACGAAAGCAGAGTAGTTTGGGACTAAAAAATTAGTTATTCCTTCACCATTTTGCTTGTTGTCTCCACAACCCAAACCTAACTATATAGAACTGAAAAGCTATACCTTTTTTCCATGTTTATCACTTTAGACCAACTTGCATCCCTAGAATCTGCCCATTGCCCAATTTCTCCCATAAAAATACAACATGAATAATTAATTGTAAGGAAGCTCATTTGTGCCGTGAATATCCAATTCATAGTGGACTTGGTCTTCCCTTTTGCCCATAGAATGGATTTGGGCAATGATGTACGCTTCAGACAAATGATGCTAAAGTGACCAATCTAATTCTAATGAGCTGGATGGCACAAACTCTGAAGCGGGACATGAAAGACAACATTACTTCAAGAAGGTAACATATTGTATGATTTTGGCATTACCATGATGAACATTGTGCAACAAGAGTAATCAAAAGCCACCAAGAACAATAGGAACTAATATGATGCAAGAATAAGAAGTTACTTATGGTAATTAAAGTCATCATTTTGATTAGGGTTAATTTAGTCTTTTACTTAATGTTGGTCAATTTCTTCTTTAGGTTTAAGTTGGGCTTTAATATATTAGTCTTTTGTGAATGTAATTCACCGTTTTGGAATAATGAATTAGGCAGCTTAATCCCGTTGGTTGCAAGGGCAGGATGACGCTTGTGATGGTGAAGATCCAGAGAGAAAAGGCGATTGCAGAAAAATGACCAGACACGGTCCCCTCTTCTTCTCTGCAATTCCACAGTAGTCTCCTGCCGAGCTTTTTTTTCTCTAATGTTATTCTTTTCTTAATCAAAAGCAAAATTCTCATGTTTAGAGAAGGCTGTCAAGGGGGAAATTCGTTGATCGGGTTGGTGATTGGCAGCAGAGAAGTGGTGATTGTTCAGGGCTGTGACACTAAATGATGCAAAAACTTTAAAAGGTCTTGCAAACGAACATAGAAAGCACGAAAGGAGGGAGCTGGGGCTCAAGCAGGGGGGGTAGTTGTTTAGCAAGAGGAAGAACAAACGGGGCTCAGCTGCCATAATACATTATTCCAAAACTAAGAATCACAGTCATTTGAAGGCCTTGTATAGTAAAGCTAACTTAAACCTTAAAGACTAAGGTTCCCAACAATAAGTAAAAGACCAAATTAACCCTAACCACAATAAATACATTTCAATTACCCTAAATAACTACTTATTCTGTATCATAAATGTTGCAGTATTCGTAAGAACATAATGGGAGAATTTGCAACTTCTTTTATTGCTGTAATACAATTTGCAACTTCTTCTATTGCTGTGATTGTTAGCTACATTTTGTGACTATGAGCAATTCTTGCAAAATCTTTCTTGAATAAAGATTTTCTCAAGAAGAGAAGCGGATGTTAATATAAAATGGAGATTCTAAATCTTCTGATAAATCATGATGAGAACTGTAGAGTCAAATGGAGCACAAAGATTGGAAAGCCAGAGTCCACAAGTAGAGAAGTAAAGCATTTTAATATGCTTAAAAAGATGGGTATAATGAAATCCAGCATTATTCACACCCTGAGATATAACTAAAGAGCAAGTGATTTTTATCTTTATCAGTTTCAATAAGTTTATTGGAGAAAAAAAGGATGTGTGGTAGAGTGACAATGAGGATCATCCACCGTGAGCAGTGAAACAGAGAGAGCAATGATTGGTCACTGAAAAAACAATATCCACCAGGAAGAAGACATACTGAACCAGACTTTTTGATCAATAGATAAAATAACTAAAAAATGGGCGAATTTCACCATGTGGGGCATTAGCCAAACATGGAAAAAAAATGTGAGAAAATAGTGAATTCATGCGGTGCAAATTGTTTGGTTGTGCTGATATCAAAATTAGGGGAAAAACTAAGACATTCTACAGAAATATAAGAAGGGTCCATATATAGTGCTGATTCTGAATGGTGAGAACAAAATCTATTAGACACAAAAAACATTAAATTGTTTTGCTAGGGGTTTGACATAAGCAGATGTAAGTGATTCACCTGACTTTTTCAGAGTTCAAAAGAACTAGCCCCGTCTGTGAGCCACAGTAGTCCAATTAGTTGTAATTTACAGTGATTTAAGAAACCATTACCATTCTAGTCTTTTTTGTAATATTTGGGCAACTGAGCTGTGAATTCATGCCTTTGATATGTTATCTTGATTCTAGTTGTGCGTCATCACCAAAGAGAGGTCCCTCCCTCCCTCTGGCCTGTTTCTGGCCACAATGGCATATGGCTGAACCCATTCACATACCAGACCTTGCGAGGCAACCAAGCGCAACCCGCAAGATATAAAACAGCCATTTCCAAATTAAGAAAGGACATACAAAATACAATGAAGTCCCCAAAAAATAATCACTGACCTGCCTAAAATAAAAACTTGGCATTTTCCAGACAGAAAAATAACATAATCATGCTATCCAAGAGGTACCTGTAAGTGCATCTCCTTCACAGCAACTAACAAATCTTCCTCTTTCTTCAACATTTCCAGGAGATCAAATGCCTGAATAAAATAGTGTAAAACAAGGCAATAAGATTCTGTAGCTATTATTACATTCTAAACAAAATCTATGACAAAAGCTCACCTTGCATAGAGCTAAAGATATGGCAGAAAGCCACACCTGCACAAAAACAAATACCATTCAAACTAAAAACTTGTATCTACAGACATAAATACACAACAGCAGATGGCAAAAACTGGTATGAACGAAAAATGCATCTTATAATTATAATTATGGCCATCGTTACCGGCAATGAACAAAAAAATGAAATGAAATATAACCTTGGTGGAGTATAAAGACAAAATGAATGACCTAATAATGAAGTAATAGTGATACTAAAACTGAGAAGCAAAACAAATTCTTACTTGCCAACAACTAGTTGTTTGCAAAGTATGTGCAATGCCTCTCATTCCACAATCAACATCATCTTCAAAGTATGCCATCACCTTAATCCCCCTCCCCCCAAAACAAGAAGACGTGATGCATATTCTTTAGCAGCTAACAGAATTTTCTTGACTAAGTGTTTTAAGAACTAATAATTAATCCCACCCGGGGCTTGGCCAGGAAGTTAAAAATAATCAGCACTAAAGCTCACTGCTTGAACATTTATGCCAACCCTCCACCATACAGTTTATTCTTCCTACCAAGGAACAAGTAACTAACCTCCCGCTCTTCTTCACCATCATCATCGATCTCCTCCTCATCCCCATTCTCAACGGGTGCAGAAAAAGCAGCTGCTCTGGTTGATCTGTCACGCCGTTCCTTCCTTTCTTTAATTTCCTGCAGTTTCAACTCTGCAGCTCTTTGACGTTTAAATCGATCAATCTAAAATTGAAAACAAGTTAATTGTTAGATGCAACAAACCCTCAATATCCAAGAAAAGGGGGAACACTTATGAACTGTAAACATCAATCTATACAATTAACACATCGTGAGAAGATAAGTCAAAGGTAACATATGCATAGCTCTCACGCAGAAAAGCAAGACTTGAAAAAAATAAAGCAAGACTTACCTTTATAGCCCTCCGAGCAGCTGCAGTATCAGGCCCCTGCTGCATATGATTTTGCAGCTCATCCTCAGGAACAAGCTCTAATGCTTCACATACAGTTACAAACTCCTGTAATATGAGGCCACCACATTAATCAACACAAGCTTGCACTGAACATATTCAAAAAAGAAAAATTATTGAGCAAGCACCAATTTAAGTCCCTACATTTAACCTCAATTCAGTCACATTTACTCATATTGAAGCCCAGAAAAGGATCTACCTTCAGCCTGTCCCTAGCTATCTTCAGAGACTGTATTTTGTCATCACTTGCAAGTTTTTCAGTCAATTCACCGAGATAAAATGGCACCTAAAAAGGAAAATACACGTTACTATGTCTCAACACTACAGCCAACACAAAATTTAAACCATCAAAACAAAACAAGAAATCAACACAATTCATATGGAGGTAAGTGACTACGAAGAATCCATCTGTCCATCTACACACCACAAAATAAAAGGAAAAATCATCATAAACTAATTCATTTTTTTCTAAATTGTAGGAATCTAACATCTATCACATTTTTCTTTCTGTAGGCTTTCTATGTTGTTTATGTTTGTCCATCTAAACACCACAAAATAAAAGGAAAAGTTATCTTATACTAATTCCTTTTTCCTAAATTCTAGGAATCTAACATCTATTATATTTTTCTTTCTGTAGGCTTTTCTGTGATGCTATTTTTGAATGCAATTGCAAATTAGTACAAAGGCAAAAACAGAGTAAAAAATTATACAAGACAATAGTGCAAGCAAATCTCAACAGCAACAAGAAATAATCATGGCAACAACGGCTACAACAGTCTCAGTGAAGCACCAACAACATAAAACAAAGAAGAAAAATGAGCATGAACAAATACCAGTAGATACTTGAGATTGGTGGTGCTGATATCGTCCTTGGTCTCGTTGGATGAGAACAGCCCCAGCTTCCCAATCATTTCATCGCACTGCCGCAACAGTTCGCACCCTCTTCTCAGTTCGGCCTGAAAATCGTTCACCCCCTCCATCAGAATCACAAATTTAAGAAAGAAAAAAAAACACATGTTTCTGCAAACATGATAGCCGGATCGTAAATTGAACAACATGCCTGATCGACACTCGATTCCGACGCCGCGGAATGGATTTTTCGGGCTTGCTCGAACAGCGCGGGAAGCGGCAGCTCCTCCATCCTCAACTGCACCCCCATTCCAAGAGATCGAAAGTCGAAATTGCAACCCCAGATTCTGCAGAGATCAGATGAAACTGTGGAGAATTCGAAAAATGGAAATGATCTGTATGCAAATCGGATCAAAAAGAAGGATTTTTTTGTTTCTATCGAGAACACGAACGATCCAGAAAATTTTCGTCGTGCTACTGTAGTATACGGATGTCACGGATCCCTTTCGCTGGTTCAGTTATCCAAATACCCGATTCCAGAATTCTGATGCCCGATTACCCGCGAACGGAGTCTAAGTGTAGAACAAGGCTTTCTCTGCTCGGTACAAAATCCAATTCGACCCATTTAACCTGAACTTGACATGCTTTACCCTACATCCAACCTGACCCAACTACAGATAGGATTAGGGTGCAAGTTTAGGTTCTTGACCCATTTTCAATTTAAGGTCAAGTCGAACCTGACCTACACAACCCAACGAACTTAACTTTTACTCGACTACAAATAATAAAAAAATATATTATTATGGTATTAGTCTATTAGACTTATTTATACTATTATTATGGTATTTATTTGGTGCCTACTATGTTAAACCATAGTTGCTTAAACACAAATTTGGGTATGAATAAGATGTTTAGAGCATAGGTGTGATTATATATATTTTACTTTGTGGTAAGCATCTATTTTGGGATAACAGATAATGATATCTTCAAGGTGTGGTTAATTTCTATATAGTTTAATTTCGTTTCTATTATTTTTTTGGGCGTGGTAATTAGAATGAAAATATGTCATATTTTATTGTATTTATTACTTATCCTCTCTTATTCAGTAGGACACATTACACACTAGACTTAGCTCTGTGTGAAAGACTTGACAGTCATAATAAGAAGTAAGTTAGGAATATGCAATTAGAGAGGCAGATAATAAAGCTCAATGAGGGACATTTTTTGGAGGAGAAAAATTGTAAACAAGTGTCACTGGCTGTTGAGGAGGGTGGGGCTACTGGCAGCTATAGAGAAGCATTTACAAGATTTTGGAATTAAAACATGCTGAATGACATGATCCTCTCTGGCCATCAAAGAAATGATGTTTAATTTATTATGTATTTGTATGTGAGTTATCGAAAGCCAAGTGGGCTGATCTTGAGTAAATAAACATTGAAGGTTTGTTTTGTTATCCTTCTCTCATAATGGAAGAAATGAAAAAATGCAACACTATATGTTTAAGGTCTTTGTTGATAGCTATTACAAAAACATGTCAGCCAGAAATTAGCCAAAGAACAAAACATTATAAATTAATATTGTAATGTATTTAAATTTCTTTTGTGTTTAGCCTTTGTAAAAAACAAAAGTATATAATATGAGTCAAACAAAACAAATTGAGGAAAAAAAGTAAGGTTACCCACATACCCGACCCGACTCAAATAGAAATTTTGACCCAATTTAAAACTAGGGTCAGGTCATGACCCCACCCGATTTTAGTGCGGGTCAAGGCCAACCCGACCTAACCTGATTCCTAGCCCTAGGCTCAAGGACCCCTCTACCCACCCTAGTATTGCCACAAGGTAGGGTTTTAGTAAAATTAGTATTTTAAAACCTGGATTGGCCCGATCATTTCAACCGTGTTCAATTGGCCTAGTCGAAAATTCGAGTCTGTTTGCCTGAATTATCGGGCAAGTATGACCAAAGAGGTTCACTCTAGGCTGGTCGATCTGATTTTGGCATATTCTCGGCCCGAGTGGCATCCCTATCCCCCACAAACCACAGTTTGACTCTATTGTTGTCGCTGTGTCTCTTTGCTTCTCTACTCCCCTCTGCTCTCGTGCCAATACTCACTGCCAATGCTACCGCTGATCTATGCCTTTGGAGCCCTCCATCATTAATCTCCTCTCCACCCTTCATCTCTAACAGTAACCTCACTTGGCTATTGCCGATCTCCACCGCTCCACCTTGCCACCACTTTGCCATTCCTCTCCCTCCTTTTCTCTGCTCAGCCGCTTAACTCCTCTCACTCTCCACCTCGCCTCCTATCTCCTACCAGCCTCTCTTGCCTCCACCTCACCTTGTTATGGCCTACCTCTCCACTCTCGAGATTTGCTACCCACATTGCCATCTCTGCACTCCACTCACCATTTCAACTCTTCAGTCTCTCTCCCTCTCACCTTCTATGCTATGATGTCATATGTGAGTTTTTAAACATGTGAATTGTATCACATCAAGTGTGTTACTCATATGTAAATACTATCTATTAAAATAATAAAATTTCTCATTTAAAACAATCTAATAACTTTTCAAAGATTAATTCTTAACTAGGTACAACAATATTACAAACCCTATACTTAGTATAAAAAAATTGGAGGAAATGACCAACTATCCTATATTTACCAAAAAAGACTTAATGACGTGGGAGATTACAAACATATGGCTAAAATTGACATTACTACCCTCTCCATCATATGACAAGTGGGAAAAAACTCCAAGAAGTCGCTCTTGGAAAAAAAGTCTCCATCTCCTCCATGACATCCTCCTCAGCTTCTCAGTGGTTTCATCTTCCATTGGCTTCCTCTTCCCAGGCAAGTTGTTCTTCCTTGGTTGTTTTGTCTTCCCAGTTGTTTCCTCTGACATGCTTCCTTTCTCATATGGTACTTTACATCTTCTTGCTCTTAATATAAAAGAGTAGTTTGTTTCCCTTCATCCCAGTAGATTCAGGTTATTTTGGATGATGAAAAAGGTATTATCATTTATTTTGAATGATTAAGGAGATTACATAGTTTTTGCTAGTTTTTTAGATTTTTGGGTCGCTAGAAAACTAGAAACTAAAAACGTAGATAACTGGATTACTGATATGATGTAAGAAGAGCATGGAAATGGACACACAAGTTTTATTATGTGTTTAGGACGTCCATTGGGATGCAAGTATTAGGAAATATAATTGCGACAATGTAAAAACAAAACTAATTAAACTTTTATACAAAGTCACTTATGATATTCTCTTGGATATGTTGCATGAAATTTGTAAATGGTCGAAGAAAAAGTATTTATTAAAGTTAAGTTTTATATATCCTATTGTAGTTCCAATTGACCTTCCACCTTCTGAAATATATGAAAATGGAACTCTTCATTACTTCCTTCGGGAGAACAAGTTGAGATCGAATGGAATACTATTGATGATAACTAAAGGAAAAAGAGAAAATATTACTTATGGGAATATTAGTGTCAACATGTCGAAGTGGGAGGAGGAGATGGAAATAAAAGGAGCAAAGTGGGAGGAGAAAATAGGAAGAACGAGAGCAAAGTAGGAGGACAAGGACACTTGTTATAGTATTTCATACAACACAATTGTCAATCTAAGTTAATGATGAAGAAAAATTTTAATTAGAGGAGGAGAGTATGATGAAGAAAACACACACATCCCACATTGACATTAATTCCAAAGTATCAAATGATTAATTAGCAAGTGTAAAGCAAAAGTGTGATATCAATTCAAGCATTAATGAGTATGTCTCAAACACACTTATTGATGACTTTGAATTGGATGTGGAAAGAGTTGAACAAGGCTGAAAAAATAATTATGTGCAAGATATTTATTTTGTCTTACCATTTGCACATGAAAAGGATCCTATAGAAGGGGTGAATCATGATGTAGAAGAACATGTTACGAGTTCTCCAAAACCTCAAGATCAACTTCAGCCTAATGATGAAAGATATAAAAAATGTTGTGAATATAGTTTATCTTTTAGTATTATATATGTAGATATATGAGACTATTGATATAAAATATATGTGTGGGAATGTGTAGAAATGTTACAGGGGTATCAAGTTCCAAATTAGGTAAATAGATGGAAACATCTATAGTCACCCTACATCTTTAGATGAAAAAGTGAAAACCATTTATTGTTGACAAATATCAATTCTAGATACATCAGTGAAAATTATGTAAGTAATAGAAATATTATAAATTTGACAATTTCTAGTTCAACAATTGACACTTGTAATTTACATGAACTATGGAGGTAGTAAGAGATTGAAACATGATGAACCCACCAATTTAACCCACAAAATATATATTAATGGGGAAGATTCTTTCGTAAACAATGACTTTGGGGTGTAATTAGGAAAGGTTTGTGATCGTTGGGTGATAGAAATTGGTCAACTGTTCAAGGACAAAGGCATGCTTCAACTTTACCTTTATAACATGGCCATATATACCAAGTTCTAGTTCAAGGTTACATATTCAAATAAATCAAGGTATATAGTCAGATGCATTATTGAGAACTACCCACGGAGACTACATGCCTCAAGAATTAGTGGACGTGTTATGTTCAAAGTCAAGGAAATGAATTCGGTGCATACATGTTCCAAGGCATTACTTGGTAAAAATCATTGTCAAGCAAAGAGTGTAATCATCGATGATGTTATGTATCATCATTTAGAGGGATGTGAGTCTTATATACCATCTGATAGAAAAAATGATATTAATGTAAAGTAAGAAATTTCCATAAGTTACCGTAAGGCTTAAAAGGCTAAAGAGGTTGCTTTGGAGAAGTTGAGGGGAACATTTGAGGAGTCTTATGAAAACTTTCCAGCCTATCTATACAAATTAGAAAGGATAAATTCAAGGACTACTACAAAGATCAAAAGCAACCTTGAAGACAAATCATTCCAAGGTGTTTTATGTCCTTTGGTGTGTGTGTGTGTTGAGAATTTTAAGAAGCACATCGAGAAAGTCATTGTCATAGATGATACACATATAAAAGGAAGGTATAAAGGCATTTTATTTGTGGCATTAACTTTGGATGGTGATGATCAGAGACTTAGAAAACAATGAAGTATGGAATTGGATACTTACATGTCTAAAACATGTCCTATTGAAGGGATTGTAATCATATCTTACAAAAACCGTTCAATCATTTCATAGGTTCTACAAGTATTTTCACAATGTGTACATGGGCATTGTGCTTATCATGTGTGGTCTAATATGCATGCAAGATTCAAAGATCTAGGTTTCTCCCCCATTTCTACATTGTAGCTGTGACAACTCAGATATTAGGTACGTCATACTATTAGAATTTTTATATATTATTAGAACATTATTTTGAATGTTGAACCTAAATGAATGTTGTAGAGCTCTAAAAACCGAACATAAAGGTTTTTGAAGCACTTGATTCGGAGGTAGTGGCCGTAAGTAACGATCGTGGAAGCGTGCATCACAAGAGAGCCCACGATGAAACTACGGCAAAACCTATCCTTGACTGGTCTTGTTTCGAAGGGCTCGTCGATACGAGTCCATCGGTACCAAGAACGTGTAATTCCAATATATACATAAAAAGTTATTCTAATTTTAAGTTTGAAAATAAAAAGAAAAAAATATTATATTTATGTCAGCTGACGCAAGTGTTGCGTCAGCCAACATTGACGTGGATACGCGCGCGGTGTGGCGCACGCGGTTCGATCGTGTGACTGGCCCGCGGTCCACATCGTAGGTCTGCGCCGCTTGGTACACCTACACGGCGCACGGAACCGCATGGCCCGCAGCGTGGGCCGCGCGTCGGTTTTGTGCCCGTGCAACATGCGGGACCCGCATGTTGGGTCCCACTGTTCCGCGCGAAACCACGTGGGTTCTGTGCACCACGCGCAGTTCTCGCACGTTGCCACCGCACGACACATGGCACACACGCATCGTGCATCACGCAGTTCGCAATTCCTATAAAATCCTCCATTTCTCTTCTTTCCTATTCACTTTCACCTCCAATCAAAACTTCTAACCCTTCGATTTGTGCAGTTTTAAGTCCGATTCAACTCGTTCAAAAAGCGTTTCTAACTAAATTGACGGTGCCGGACACTGTGACAGGGCCAGATTTTCCATACAAGCCCTTTTCATCCACGAACTATACACCCCAATTATAAGGTAGAAGGTCTTAAACTCTAACTTATGCTCTGCTCATAGGTTTGACTTTTTATTTACTGTTTTTATTCCTTTATGCTCATGTGCTAGAGTTTTTTTGAAAAATGTTATACACGTGCTATGTTTTATTTACCTTGATTTGGGTTATGGTACTTGTATTTTCTGGATAATTCTGGAGTTAAATCTAGAATTATAATATTTTATCTGGATACCCACCGAGAAAAATAATCGGTATGGCGCGCGCATGGGTGTGGAGCATCATGGGAAAGCTCCTCACTTACTGAGCTTCCCGTTGCCCCATGAGCGTCGGGAGGAATGCCGTTCGGTATCACGGCTCTGGATTTATCATCATCGGACGAACTGGCATTTTTTGAAATTATTTCTAAATCTGTTACATTTTTCTGCAATTATTTCTGAATTCATTTTTGTAATGCATTTTGCTTAGCAAAAGCTATTATCAACATGAGTTTTCTGCTTAGCATCAAATTTGATCTTAATTCCACCTACTGAGTATAAATATACTCACCCACCCCCAGATTATGCAGGATTTACAACTAAAATAGAGATAGGAGATGAAAAGTTATCATAACAATTTATGTGGTAGCTGCTTTAGATATAAATTTTGTAAACCTTCCTTTGATCGTATATCAAGACATGATATATCTCAATTTTGTATAACTATTTGTTCTGTGCACAGTGATCCCAGGCATGTAAATATAAATTACTAAGTTTCGTGAAAACTATTAATTATTTTGGCTGTATAATTGCTCCGATGTTTAGTTTGAATATATAGAACATATTCTATTTTGTGTGCTATATGCATCGATGACCGTCATGTTCGGTCACATAGATATAAATTTTCACGTGTCGGACAAAGCCGTATTATATGGAATATATTATAAAATGGCGGTTGTCACATTTGGTATCGGAGCCTAAGGATCACTGTTAGTAGAACAATAGTTTTAATTAGTCATATAAATAATTGGGATATTTTCTTGATTTAATCCATACTTTGTTTTTCTTAAAATAAGAAAGATGGCTAGCAACTAAAAAAGGACATATATCCCTCGCACAGTACACCACTCAACAACCCAAAACTTGGTCAGGTCATCATGAGCAGAGAAAAATAAAGGAGTAAGTGCAGCAAAAACCACTATCGTAGAAATTTTAGACTCCTCAAGCGACTCTAAAATAAATACTTCGACCTTCTCATGAGAGAATAAGAAGGTATATGAAATGATAACCATTCCTGATTCCCCAATTATGATTGAGGAATCAAAGGAGGAATCGTCTGAAAATGACTTGTCTGAGGAAGATCTGAGCTGGGAGGAAGAATCAAGAAGCAGTGAAGAAAATACTAGGAAGCCAAATGCTAAGAAAAAGAAAGTGGAAATGCAGAAACAATTACAAAAAGGCGATAAGAACAATAGGATGGAGTGGTACAAGAAGCATGGGAAATGTGTCTCCTGTGGAAAGAGAGAACACTACTTTGTTGAAGGCTCACCGAAATAGAATTTCCCTTAAGCAAGTCTTCTAGCTGGAATAATTAAGTTTCTAAGTTAAAATATAAGGTTACTTATGTGGTAATTGTATGTTTGGTGTATGTTTTAAGGGCACCTGTTCCTATAAGTTAGGTGTGAAGGTTGTTCATAATAAATATTATATGCTTGAATATTTTTGAATTGTTATAATATATATTAGCACCTTAGGAATGACTTCGGTTTGCGATACAGAGTTTTCACAATTTAAGCCCATGGCTCATAGTAAAGCTTTGACTCAGGAATTAGCAGCATCAGAAAACCCAATGGAAAACCTCTTTGATATGATGAAGGAAGTGATTCAACAATTCAAAATGCAAGGAGTACAACTGAAACCCACTACTCGTACCAAAATAGTGGAGTTGGCCTCTCTGTTGGAACAAGAATATCAAGGGATCTTGATGGAGAGAAAAGACAATGGACAAAGTAGCAATTCTAATATGAAAGACAAGAAGAGGAAAGTGGAATTCCCTAATCTTAATACTAACCAAAAATTTCAGAAAATATTTGGATCAGCCACCCAAACTCAAGGAGAGAAAACATATAGAAAGTGTTTCAAATGTAACCGATTTCATCCTTTAAAAAGTTGTTATCTCTATGAAGGGAGATGTTTCTCATGCAGGGACCTTGGACATAAGATTAAGGAATGCCCCAGGCGAAAGAACGAAGAGGAAATTAAGACAAATCAAACAACTAAGACTTATGAGTTGATCTACGTTGTTAGAAAATCTGACTAAGCTTATGCTCGTGGAGATAATAAACCTTAAGTCTAATTTACCTTTTATGAAAATAAAGATCATGTACTAACATGTATCATTCCTGTGTTTTTAAGACTCAGAAATAAATAGCAAAAGAGATGTAATATTTCGCATATGAAGTTTTAAACTTTTAAGAGAGGAATAAAGAAGTTTAGAGGGATTCTCTAATCATCTTTTTGGGGGGTCATCATAGAGAGAGATTGACCTCCTTACAACCACTTTAAAATAGATTGTAGAAGTAGTTGACCCAACCCAAGTTTTGTGGGTAAGAAATAAGAACAGATAATTAAAGTTTTGTGTGAATTATTAAAAGAAACTAAAATTTTTAGATAGGTTGGACTAAGCTAAGGTATTATCTACATTACATGTCAAGGTTTGAAGGTTGGATTACCATCCAGTGAAAAGGTGAGACAATGATGGTTTAACAACCGGTTTCTGTACCCAATAGAGTCATTAAGAATTTTATTAACAATTGCTCTGGTACATTTTGGAGATTTTGATATAAGCTTGTCAATAATAATTGACTTTGGTTGATGCTATCTTAACATATTCTGTTAGCTTAGAAGAATTAAAAATATATATGTATACCAATAGTTTCACAAATACACTCGATGCTATTTAAGTATGTATTTTGGTTAGAATCAGTTATGTATCTTTTCAACCTTATTATTAAAAGGGAGAGTCAGGGGAGCCAACTGAGAATATAAGGTAAGAAAACCTAAGGCAATTAGAGACAATAGAAGTTTCTAGGTCTTAATATACAACTAATTCCTGCTATAGCATTACTCTGGACTAAATCAAGGGTAAACTCTATATAGTATGTAAGATTAGATTTTAAAAGACAAAAAGAAAGCTGATTGTAGTATACATTTTAGCCTTACCATCTGATAGTGGAGAATTCATAGCATATCATAATATTTATAGAACATGTCTCAAACATGTCCTAACGCAGAATGACACTAATAGAATGTAATAGGGACTACAGTTTTCTATTTAATATTACTTAGAACAAGAAAAGAAAAGATGATGACCAATACATTGAGCGGTTAGGATGAAGGAAGCATTGTTCAAATGCTAGAAGAAGTAACAAAATGTCAAAGTAGGATGTATATTAAAACATGAATTCTTTGGGGACAACTTAAGAGTGTAATGTGACCCAGATGAGTACATTGTGGAGATTGAAAATAAAATGGAAACAAGTAGGTGTTGATAAAACTGCTTGTTTTCAACTAAGACTCTGAGAGTGTATATATATATATATATATATATATATATATATATATATATATATATATATATATATAAATATATATATATATATATATATATTGATGGCTTAGGCAATAGTTAAAATAAGATGAGTTATTGATTCCGGTATTCAAGGATGTATCAAGACTTGGAAAAGGAATTTTTAGTAAAATGGAATAAAAAGGGAGGAAGAAGTGTACGTTTAGAAATATGTATTTTGTAGTAGGTTAAGGCTAAACATTATGGTACCTTATAGTTAATGAAAATGTCAGAAAGGAGAGAGGATTACATTTTGCGGGTCTTGTTTCAGGATAGTTCCGAATATTGTAAGATAATTAAGTTAATGAATTGACTTATTAGAGTATACAATTCTTACCTCTAGGGAAGACACACCTATTAATTATTTTGGTAGAAGTAATCGTACCATTGTCAATTTTGTTAGATTATGGCAGTGATTAAATTCACTAAGTTAAAAAAAAAACAACAGAAGAAGTATTAACTTGAGTTTCGAAATAGTCTTTCGATCGTAAATAAATAGGCAGCATAAGAAGGCTATTCCAATGTTGGAAGACATGTTATGGGCAAAGAAGTAATGAGTGAATAAATTTTGGATGAAGAGTTAAATTAGTTTCCTTGATAACAAACTTGTGCTTAGAAAACAAACATTGTCTATTGATTTTGATTTTGAAATTCTTGGAAGTCGTGATATATGAATAAGATTTGATATTCGTAGTTGCTTGTTTTTCTTTAAAAAAAATGATTTCTTCGGGATTCATCGTTCGTACTCTTAGAAAGGGGATTTCAAAATCCAGGTCATGATAGCTGGTATCAAAGACATTTTTCTAACTACAAGTCTAAAATCATGTGATCTAATAGAAAATGATCAATTTTGGAATGGAACATACTACTACTAGAAAAAACAAAACAAACAAAACAAACAAAACAAAACAAAACAAAACAAAGAGTTGTGGATCAGCTAAGGAAAAATCATTCGACACTTGTATGGAACGCATTATGCCAATAAATAGCTCCAAAACTTGTTACACTAGTGGAGAATAAAAGTTAATTCTGTAACGACATGACATACTCATGGTATGGGACATGAGTACTACTGTTAAAACAAAAATATTTCTATATGCAAAATAAAATAAATAACTTATACCTAGGAGTGGTTTGATAAAGTTAGTTGTGTAGAGAAAATAGGCATAAGAGAAAAATTAAGGTGAAAATTTTGAGATGAGAAGTTAAAATTCATCTTAGGAATTTATGCCCAACTTGTGTTGTATCATATTATTAGATCATCCGATTTTATGAATTTCGCTTTTGAAATGGTTATTATTTTTTTTAAAAAAATTACTCTTCAAATCTTGGTCTGATACAAATTTTGATTTGAAATCTTGTTTCAATAGTGATAATGGATTTAATACGAATTTTGGGTTTTAATTTTTCAGTCGGTCTAAATGATATCAAATTTAATACTAACTACGATGTTATGAATAAATCGAGAATAATTTGATAATCCTATTCCAAGTCACTTGTATTGATTTTGGTTTGAAATTATGTTTTGCATGTGTTACGTCAAATTTCCAATGGACTCCAATTTTGTAAATTCTGATTTGTAATCTCAAAATGATTTGACATTTTATTTTGTCTGTGTAATGTCGTCGAACCTAATCTGAACTTTGAATTCCGATTAGTTAGAATCCATTGGAAATATTTATTCTGACCATGTTACATGATTATTTTAGCAACTTCGATTTAAAATATTCTGTCAAATTTATGACAAGTACAATTACCAAGGAGTAAACACTACACGCCCATGGTTTAGAAGATAAGGCACTAGTGGAAAACTCCACGATTAATTCTATCAATAAATTCAAAAGTTGAAAGTTTAAGAGATTTGTTTTTAAAAAAAAATGAACCATCTAGGAGCAACCACTACACACCACGGTATGAGAAGTGAGGTATTAGTAAAAGCCACAGGTTTGTTTTGCTGGTATATTGTCATGAAAAAATTTCTTTTTATTTTAGGAAGAATTAAATTTCGAGGACGAAATTTCATTAAGGAGGGAAGAATGTGACAACCCAGATATTAGGTACGTGATACTATTGGAATTTTTATATCTTATAAGAACATTATTTTGAATGTTGAACCTAAATGAATGTTGTAGAGCTCTAAAAACCGAACATAAAGGTTTTTGAAGCACTTGATTCGGAGGTAGTGGCCGTATGTAGTGATCGTGGAAGCATGCATCATAAGCGGGCCTACGATAAAACTACGAAAAAACCTATCCTTGACTGGTATTGTTTCGAAGGGCTCGTCGATACGAGTCCATCAGTACCAAGAACGTGTAATTCCAATTTATACATAAAAAGTTATTCTAATTTTAAGTTTGAAAATAAAAAGAAAAAAATATATATATTATATTTTTGTCGGCTGACGCAAGTGTTGTGTCAGCTGACACTGACGCAGATACGCGCATGACGTGGCATCGCGTTGTTCGACTGTGCAACAGGCCCGCGGTCCGCGTTGCGGGTCTGCGCCACGTGGTACACCCGCGCGGCACACAGAACTACGTGGCCTGCAACATGGGCTGCAAGTCGGTTCCGCGCCCGCGCGACACGCGGGACCCGCATGTCGGGTCCCACTGTTCCATGCGGCGCAAGTTGCCACCGTATGACACGTGAACACACGCATTGTGCGTCATGCGGTTCGCAATTCCTATAAAATCCTCCATTTCTCTTCTTTCCTATTCACTTTCACCTCTAGTCAAAACTTCTAACCCTTCGTTCTGTGTAGTTTTAAGTCCGATTCGACTCGTTCAAAAAGCGTTTCAAACTAAATCGACGATGCCAAACACTGTGACAGGGCCAGATTTTCCATACAAGCCCTTTTCATCCATGAACTGTACACCCCAATTATAAGGTAGAGGGTCTTAAACTCTAACTTATGCTCTGCTCGTAGGTTTGACTTTTTATTTACTATTTTTATTCCTTTATGCTCATGTGCTGGAGTTTTTTTGAAAAATGTTATACACGTGCTATGTTTTATTTACCCTGATTTGGGTTATGGTACTTGTATTTTTTGGATAATTCTGGAGTTAAGTCTGGAATTATAATATTTTATCTGGATACCTACCGAGAAAAATAATCGGTATGGCGCGCACATGGGTGTGGAGCATCATGGGAAAGCTCCTCACTTACTGAGCTTCCCGTTGCCCCATGAGCGTCGGGAGGAATGCCGTTCGGTATCACGGCTCTGGATTTATCGTCATCGGACGAATTAGCATTTTCTGAAATTATGTATAAATCTGTTACGTTTTTCTGCAATTATTTCTGAATTCATTTTTGTAATGCATTTTGTTTAGCAAAAGCTATTATCAACATGAGTTTTCTGTTTAGCATCAAATTTGATCTTAATTCCACGTACTGAGTATAAATATACTCACCCACCCCCAGATTATGCAGGATTTACAACTAAAACAGAGATAGGAGATGAAAAGTTATCGTAACAATTTATGTGGTAGCTACTTTAGATATAAATTTTGTAAACCTTCCTTTGATCATATATCAAGACATGATATGTCTCAATTTTGTATAACTATTTGTTCTGCGCACAATGATCCCAGGCATGTAAATATAAATTACTAAGTTTCGTGAAAACTATTAATTATTTTGGTTGTATAATTGCTCCGATGTTTAGTTTGAATATATAGAACATATTCTATTTTGTGTGTTATATGCATCGATGACCGTCATGTTCGGTCACATGGATATAAATTTTTACATGTCGGACAAAGCCGTATTATATGGAATATATTATAAAATGGGGGTCATCATAGTAGCAAAGACAAATTGTGTATAGGAGTTCGACAAACATATGATCAACATACATCTAATTAATCTGATTGCGCACAAGTGGCTAATTGATATAAATCCAGCCAAATGGGCAAATGTAAACTTCCATGAGAAGAGGTATAACATTGTGACTTCTAATGGGTGCAAGAGTTTTAATTCTATGATTAAAGAGCTTCGAGAATTTTCAATTGTGGCCATACTAGAGGCTATACGCCTAAAGATGCAAGATGTGTGGTATCAATGTACCACATGTGCAGGAAAGTGGACCAATAAATTAACTTTGTGGGTTGAAAAGGAGATTAAGGCAATGGCTAAGGAAGTACATGTGTAAGATCTCTAATTTTAACCTGGTTTTAATTCCTATTTTATTTTGTGATATTTGTATGTTTTTGCTTAAATTTTACCGGTTTGACTTGAATTTGGAGTTAAGTGTTAGTAATTATGGTTTTAACGAAGTTTAATTATATTTTTATAAGTTTTAATATTAAACTTGATGTATCTAATATTTATGGGTTTTATGGTAATTTTTCCTTAAATTAAGGGTATGGACCCCCATGGGCCCCACGTACACGGTTGGACGACATGTGACCCACATGACCCTAAACTTCAATTACTTTATATCAGTGAATTTTAAAATAATTAAACTTATTTTTATCCCTAAAATAACCCAAATTAGCCATTTAGGGTGTTTTTACCCTAGTTTACGCCCAATAATTTTTAAACATAGCCCAAACAACTACTTTTTAAGGGCAAACCCTAGCCACTTACCTATCTGAGGAAGGGCTGTGTAAGGGAGAATGAGGTGCTTTACCCTAATTTTCCAAAGAGGAACAATAAATTAAGGTATATTATCTAGCCTTAATCAGTCATAATCTTTTAATTTTGCTATTAATCCTTCTTATCTTTATGTCCCCTAATTTGATTCTTAATTTCTTCCATTAAAAATCTTACTTTTAATTTAGATTTTAAACCATAAATTGTTGATTTTTGTTTTTAACTAAAGGAAATTATAGATTTACCTATTTTCAAGTTAATTTGAGCTTATTAGTGATTTTTAATTAAGTTTTAATAAAACCCTAACTTTTAGGTAGGATTTCTTCAGGATTGAGCTTCTTTGTAGATCTAAATGCTTATAGAGGTAAGGGGTTTTCTTTCTAAGAGGTTTTCTTCCTTGAAATACCATTATTGTGGGTTTCTTTAAGCTTTTGATTCATCTTGATGTATAATGGTGATTTATTAAAAATATGTTATTTATGGTTATTTTTGTATGTTTAAGCATGAAAAATGTTAAATCTATTATATTTTAGGCTTGGGTAATGATTATATGAAGTTTCATGAAGTTTTAGCAATTTTAATTAATTTTTAGAAGAATTTTAGTTCAGTTTCGTGAGGTAGATGACAATTATTTTGATAGTTATGTCCTGACCATTAGATTGCCAGTGGGTTGATTTAACGACTAGCTGTTCAAACGGAGATGACAGACCATTCAAACAACCCAAATATCTCTCTATTTTGGATTCATGACTATTTTCAGATACTTTTACTTCTAGTTTTCCCTCAAATTTTTTTATGGGAATATATTAACATGTCAAGATTATATTCCTAATTATTCATATTTTTTCATAATAATATTTATTTATTATAGTTTTTGGAATATATGCTATATAGTAAAACAACTCTCTGTTTCCATGTTTAGAAGTATGTTTAGGGATGAAAACATATGATTTTTGGTTTTTTATTTTTATGTTGGATTGATATATTTGTTATGAGTATGCTATAAAAATTGCAAGTGGTTTAGAGTCGATAAATAAATAGCATAGTCATAAATTTGAAGGTTGACGATTTTGGCAGAACTACATAGTCTAATTAATTAAATCACAAAAATTATTTTTTATACTTATTTATATGTTAATTAAGTCTATGATATAGGTCTCTGTAACTTTTCACATTGATTGGAGTTTATTTGCAAGTTTTCCTAAAATGTACAAGTTACCTGTTGTGATTATGCTAAAATATCTACTTAAGCTAGTATAGTGTAAATAAGTATATGCGCAAAGTTAAGTGAAATTTTGATGATTTCTTCATATTTACTCCATGATTTCAGTAGATTATGATCAGGATGAATTATGAATACTTACACATGTTACATTAATTATATATGAACTTATAGAGACGACCATGTATGTATATTGTTACTTATGCTTATATGATTTTATTTGTCATAAATAAACCATGTTTAATGCATATTAGGACTGATTAGAGTAAGTTTACCTATGCTTGCATTCATCAAACATTGCTTACATATGTATCATATCGCATGCATCATAAAAATGACTTATATGCGAAGATTATTCGTGTTTAACTATGATTAATTGATTGGATGCCATAGTTTTCCGGATTAACCGCATCGAAGGTTTATCAAATCAGTTTTACATCCAAAAGGATCGGGTTTTATGTCCATTGGATGGGGGTTTACGTTCCTTTGAGGACGGGTTTTCTCTCAGGTGAGAAGGGCGGAATGCTATATGAGTTATTTAATAAATTTATCTAGACTATGAGAATCTAGCTTTTTTGTCCGTGTGCACCAGCATACCAGGGGGTATTTTCCTAGCTAGGAAACTTACCCAATCTTCTTAGGGCTTCCTCTTCTAGGGGGATCAAGTCTACTTAGGCTATGACCAGGGTGAGTAGTAGGTCGGCTTAGGCTTCGGCCAAGGTGAGCGGGATAGTTATTTTTCTCAATGATGAGACATTAATTATTTATTGTTTTATGTGTATGAGAGATAAAGCTCATTGACACTGGTTATATAGGAACAATAAAGCTTATGTTACACATGTGGTTATGGTATGGTTTGCATGAAGATGTAGGATAGTGTGGCTAATGTACTTGATGTTGCAGGGTGAATGGTTTTATTGAGTAATGGATATCTATGATATGTTTATGTTGAAAAATGATTCATGCAAGATGTAATTATGATAATGAGTTTCACATGTCTATACATAAGGTGTATATATGTTATGAGCTATATTTAAACCCATGATGTACATGTGACATGGTATGTGCTTATAGAATGCAAGTTTATAGTATGATATGCAGGTGACATGACTAATTGATGATAAAATATGTTATATATAGCATGATATGCAAGTAATATGACCATATGATGATGAAATATATTATATATAACATGATATGCAGGTGGTATGGGTATGTGATGATGAGATATGTTATATATAACATGATATGTAGGTGACATGAGTTTGTTATGATAAAATATATTATATATAACATGATATGCATGTGGTATGGTATGTGATGATGAGATATGTTATATATAATATAATATGAAGGTGGTATAAGTATGTATTGATGAGATATGTTATACATAGCATAATATGCAGGTGGCATGCACATGTGACACAAGTTTATGTGATTATTCTATGATGAATGGGCATAATGTTTAATTATATGATAAATGTGATGATGGTTATGCCTGTATTGTCATTATAAATTTACTTCCGTATTAAAACACTTACTGAGTTTTGGTTCACCCCTCTTTGTTTTGTGTTTTATTTTGGGGCTACATGTCGTGCCATGCAGGTTATTCAGATGAGTTCTTTGTGGAGCATATGGATGATGTTAATCATTGAGAGGGGATGTATGGAGATGTTGTGTTTTATGATAACTTTGATGATATGTTGAGATCTATATACTCTTAACTATACTTCACACTTCTATATAACCATTGTTGCCTTAAACTCTTATTAGCCATTATTGCCTTGGACTTATTTTAGCCATGTGTGGGTTATTTATGACCAAGTATGTAGGTACCTGTGGACTAATTCTTTTAATTACTAGTCCTTTTATTGCTCATTTTGCTTTTGTACAAAGTATACATGCGCAACTCTGTAGTGTTCTACTCAAGGATAGGTTAAGTCTTTCGCAATCCAACTATACTTTGTCACACCATGTACTGCTTCCTCCTTCGATCAGGTTTAGCTCAGGGGTGGCGTGTGTCGAGGTGTGACAATGTGCACTTGTGTGCTATCCTATCAGTGCACATGAGTTTTATATAAAGTTGTATCCATATGTTGATAAGGTTGATTTGGAAGCTAGGACATGAACCTGTGGGAAATTCCAAGCCATGGGCCTACCATGTGAACAAGCTTTGGCTATGTGCTCAAAAAGACATTGATTATCACACATATTGCTTCCTATTTCACAAAGTTAATACATATAAGGAGGTTCACAAGCACGATATATACCCTGCTCTACATAAAAGTCAATGAGATACCCCTGAATTTGTAAGGGTAATTTAATTATAGCCTCAACATTTAAGGATTCACGCAGGTTGGCCAAAGAATAAATAAGTACTATCGCACAGTGAACAAAAGAGAATGATCAAGTGCAGTAAATATAAGGGGTACGAACATAACAAGGCTACTTGTCAATTCCCAATTAGGCATCATGATGGCTATGACAATGATGACAGAAGTAAAATAGATACAAGAGAGGTTCTATTGGCCACAAATCATAAAGCAAAGAGACAAGTACCTTCATCAAAGAAGAAGAAAAATACAAGTACACCTAGAGAGTTTGGGCCTACACCTAAACAAGCAGAATCGATGACCCGAGGCAGGCATAGTACATGAGATATGCCACAACCAAACATAATGGATGTAGGAGGTGACAATTTTCAATATTTCAGTTTAGAGTTTGATAGCTAATATATCTTTAAAGACAAAAGTAATTTTGTGGATATCACAAGTATAAATAATTTACAATTTTTTTATATTACTTGTATGTAGTGATCCATAGTTTTTTTTTTTGCATCATACTTACACAAAAGTTTTTGAAGACATTAGTTGTATACAAATCTCATTTTCTCTTTATATGACATGAATATCATTTTGTGGACATCAATTATATATTTTTGTGTGCAAATATAATTTTGTGGACATCAATCGTATACAAATTAATTATGTTGCAAATGTTTATGTTGCATTAGTTTATATTACAATATGGAGATTAATTATTCTGTTGGCAATTTTCTAGTTTTCTTGTTTTTTCAGTTTTCTAGTTTGGCAGTTTTCCAATTTGACATAGGGACCCTGTTCTAATCATTGCTTGAAAATAAGGGTAGGTAGCAAACTACCCAATTGTTAAACGTGTACATCATAAAACTTCAGTAAGAGCCAGTTCACCTATGTATGCTCAATGACACGAATAGTAGTACTAGTACAATGAGTAGAAGCTCAATTTGGTGGAGTGTCCAAAAAGGAGGCTAAAGGTGAGTGTTATGTTGGGGCTTGAAGGTTGTAACAACATTGTTAGTCCTAGTATTTGGAGTCAAAATAATTTATGCATTATTTAGATACTAAGAACTCGATAATCCCTAGGCTAGAGTACAAGTCCTTTAGTGAGGTAAATGGGCTATTAGATGTAAGTAAACATATAACCAGTAAATAAACAACCCAATATTATGCATTTTGCAATATTCATGTTTGAATGGTGTCGAAATAAGGAAACAATCATTTATATCCTGTGTTTTTTGTTGTATTTACATTTTGGAAGTGGTGGAGGAAGATGTATATCAATTATTAAAATTTGAGAATTTTACTTTCTCAACATGCTTTATTTGTTATACAAGGCTGTTCCAATGATGTTAGGGTTTTTGATAATGACTTATGTTAATGCCACGAGGTCAAATTGGAACAAGCTTTATAAATCAACAAGTAAACTCATTATGAGTATTTTGTTTTTGGCGACAATAATTCCTACATTAACCTTTAGGCAACGATACATCCAAGTTTGGCATATTTCACATAGCATATTTGAAATTCTTGGGCATTTGAATTTGTGACAATCATATTAACTTCATTTTTTCTTCTTCCAATTATCTAATTGTATAGCATTATATAAAAAAAATCATGGTTATTGTAAGGAGTTGGAGTTCTACCTGACAAGGCCATGTGCAATATTTTAATTGAGAAATGTTCACAAGTAGGACAAATGACAACAATAGCTCAACTTCTTTAGTACATGAAAGACAACAAACTTGTCCATCACCCCATACAAGATTTGTTTGTTACATTTTGGCAAACACAACTAAGACCAATATAGGCATATAAACAATAACTTTAAAACTAGAACTCTCCCAAAACTTCTGCTTGTTCTCACTTTCTACCGATTGTTGTTTCATAGCACGCCGATCTCTTAACACCTTTAAAGCATTGTCTCTTTGTTCGCCATCGGCAGCAACAAACAAAAATGTAACTAATTTGTAAAAATAAACAAATAAAATTATTTAGTGGCAATTGTTCTAGTCTTCCATATGTTATTCTTCTTACACTCATATTAATGTTAAACTTGTTTTAGTAGCACACAGTTAAATGTCTCAAACCATCTCAACAGTAAGAAATTAAGTCAATGCTTGAAATACAACCGACCAAGTAGAAAATGGGAATGGAAAACCAATAAATTTAAATAGGAAAAAGAACTATGTGTGAACATGTAGACTGCCTGGGCAAGGGCAAAGGCAGGGTGCGGGAGGTAGGTGGGGGAAGATGCCTCATGGCCATTAGATCTATGATTTGATGGATCATGTGGGAAAGGTTCCCTCAATGAAAATGCTAATAGTATGAAAAGGTATCTATATATGGTCTGGTTGGTAGAAAAGTAAGCAGAGCATGACTATGAAAGCCTTATATTTAAAATTTGTAGAACAATGCATTTTGCATAAGCCTAAATTTTATACTTAGTACCAGAAAGCAGTGCATTTTTATATAGTAAAACAAAATCTTATTCTCTTTCTTCAAAATTGAGGCACGCATAGGGAACCTAAAGCACATCTAGGAAAGGGATTCATGCCAAGGAAGTAAAAGTCTGCGAACACCTTGGCCATGTATCTAGGCAAGATCCACACCTTCAATTTTACCAAGAGCGTGTGAGGCATAGTACGATCTCAAGTTGCAATAACATGATACTTCAATTGTAATAGATAAATAAAGGTTGGTATAAAAAAAAGATACAAAAGTAGGTTGTTAATGATGGACTTATGAGTTTTGAATTAGAAAACTAACCTGTGATAGAAAAGTTAACCAGCTCTGACAAAAGAAATGGTTGTTAATCTCAGTATGAAAACCAAAAGTGGGAGAAACAAAATAAAAAAGAAGCATATCACTTGTAAAAAATGAGCACATGGCAAATGTCATAGGCATCCTTAATAAAGCCCCTAAACATGGGAGAAATTTCAAATTTTATTACTGCATATGAGTAAAGATGAGGAAAGAATAAGCAATTTTTTAATAAAGCAGAAAATTAATGCGAAAGAATGGTTGCTAGCCAATTTACATAGTGTGACATTATGTATATGGTCATTCAAAGGGCAAACCATAGTCTTAACATCAAGGAAGTAGATAGAGCTAAGAACTGAAATCCCGCCAAATACATGTTGTCAATGATAAGAACCAAGAAACTTGGATTTTCTACTTCATATGTCACTCCCCTTTCGACTCTTTCATTTCATGGCTACCTCTTAAACTAGCTACTACCCACCATTGGCCTGCTCAAAATGAATCCCAATTGTCTATGTGAAGGAATTGAACAACATGCTCCCTCACTACTTGTGAACGTACCATGACAATTTCTCTAGGAAAAGAAATACATGTTGAAGAAACAAAGAGTGGCAAACCAGGCACATACCAAATGTTTGGAGAAAATTATGGTGAATAAATTGAACAACTTGCTCCCTTACTACTTGATGTTAAGATTTAAGGGAAATTATGGTGAAAGAATGTGTTCAACATAGTCTGCAAGTTGTTTAGCATATAATCTTCAAATGATAAAATTTCATTCTTCACAATTAACTTCATCACTCATTAGTAGTTATGCCCCCAACTTTCAATTAGATTCCCAACAACAATAGATAAGTGGACACACATATGAAATTTGTGAAGCTTCTCAACAACTCATTCAAATAGGTCTACACAGATACAAGAATAAACCCTAAGCATAAATCAACAAAGCAAAATGCTATTTAACTCTTTTTATACTAATTCTTTGAGTTGTGACTCTTTTAATAAAATTCAAACTATGAGACATACTATGCAAAACATAGTGCAAAGAAGAAGGCAAACACTTATAAACAAAAGAAAATTACAATGAAAATCACATGATGCAATCAGAACTAGTTTAAGACTTCATAATATCAATGAAAATCACATGATGCAATCAGAACTAGCAAAAATCACATGATGTAATCAATGCAAAAATGGGGAACCAAAAATTACCTCCAAAATGATGTCAACATAAAAGTTTTCTTGTCAATAACTAGTAAGCTATTAATTTCTTGAGTCAGGCCACGTCCTCACTAGTGAATTCAAAAGCAAAGTGGTGTGACAAATACCACATGTATAAGCACACAAACCCCACAGTCATCATAGTTAACTTGTTTAAGATGACCAACTACCTCAACAATCTCCATTATTTATTATGCAGCAAATGGTAACATCCAAACTTATAGAGGATTAGCGGGATAAGGACCTGTAGTTTATTCAAAGCGAACATAATACCCTTCCGACGCCTCCCTCAAGTAAAGAGGGTCAAAAATTAAAATATGGTGTTCCCATATACGGAGAAAAACTAAAATCTAATGATTATCATTGACAAGGAGTAGGAAGTGATGAGCTGAAAATTCAGAAAATGGTATTCCCCCCACACTCAACATGCTCTTCAATGAGTTTGAGACTATAGTCCACATGGCTGCCACTTTCTCCAACTTTAGTATCTTGCCATGTTCAAGTTTGAATGTAGTCCATTTGTCCAATACTTCCTTACAGTCTCACACAAGTAGTCAATGCAAACACATTACTACGTACCCTAGTATTTCAAGATTCAATTGACAATTATCCAATTCATAGTTATCCTATTGATAGTTATTGTTTGAAAAAAAATAGCACTTATCAAAAAATGAACTGAGTGGAATGTATGGTCCTTAACATTTGTTCAATGAGGCCTATGGTTGCATAGGAGTGTCACATACACATCAATGTGCTATTGAATAGATTAAATCTGATTCCTTATTCAATTCATACAATCATATATTAAAATGAATTAAATCAATATACGTAGTTCATCCCCAAGTCAACTCTGATGGTTTGTAAAACTCACAAGAAGCTTAGGGTTATGACAGTGCCCCAATATTTACATACCTGTTTATTACATATACCACCCCACAAATCAAATACAACGATAATTAAATAAGTATTAATATTTAAAGTACACCATTAGAATTAGTAACAAATAAACTCAATTCTTCATACCCTTCTCCACAAACTTGTTTAGCTTTTCTTCCTATGCAACCCCAAATGAAATGGAATTAGTATAATCTAGATAGGCAACCTTAGTTAACATAAGCAATTTATTAATCTTTGACTTCTTCATGGAAGAGTAATTGATATTTATAGGCTACATAAATATTGAAATCTTCCTCATTAGATTTTCTTTTTTCTTCACTTCTTGTGTGGATCTGTGTAGGAAGTCTTTCAATATTTACTCTTGTTCCTCACCCTTCCACTTGTTTAATTTCCATTTTACACTTACTCACTGGCTTAATATCCTCTTCTTCATCCTATATGATCATAAGAAAATATGAAAATATTAGTTTAGGTAACATGCAAGTAGAGTATATTAACCACATATAAATTATGTTACCTCACCATCAACAACATTCTTTTCACCATCAACCTCGATTTCAACAAGTGCAGCAGCCTCCTATTCCTCATCTTTGTTCCCACTATCCCCTTGACATTGTCCACTGCCATCTTCCTTTTCCTCTTCCTCTCTCCCAACCTTATCGTCATCCTCTTCCGCCTCCATTTCCTCTTCCTCAACCTTTTCATCATCCACCTTCTTTTCCTCCTATTCCTCGACTTCTTCTTCCTTTGCCACATTCCACATAAAGGCCGTAAATAATTAGTATATACTCCAATTTTAGCATTTCAGTTTTTTAGTGTTCTAGTTTTATCCAAGTACAAACATAAAAAAGGAATTAAAGATAGACAGGCATAAACTTCTGAACATACCAAAATGAATATAAAGAAATACCACCACATGCATAAAAAATCCAATCAAAGATGCTAAATACTATTCTTATTTAGTTATGAAGTGAAAAATGAATATCATTATGAAATGCTAATTTCTTACTAAAGCTACATTTTCAATCACACTATATGTAGACCTTAAAACATGAGTGACACATAGAAATAAATTATTAGTTGAGAAAGAGTGGAACATGGATCAATAATTTTTCAACTTCATATCATATCATACAAACAAATGAAGCTAATATATATGCACTTAAGGAGTAACCATATTCATGTATACTTATTTCATCCTCACATTGCACATCAAAATCCATTTCATATGTATATTGTTCTTTCACAACAAGCACCAACACACACACATGATTACTACTCAATTTAATTCATCATTATTGGCTACTTTGCATTTCAAAAAGGCCCACAAAGTTAGTTCTTACTTTTTCGCTCGTTGCCTTGTTAAAAAAAACTAACTTCATACCATCTATCCTCTCAGCAAATTCCTTCATGTCTGTGGACATTTTATCAACTTTACTTTCAATCATTCTAATAGAAAATAGGATATCCAGCAGTGTTATGCACCCCATCCCCCACCTTATTTTGCCCCTTCCTATCCTCATCCCTATGGGAAGTGTGAACCTGCAGTTGTGCACCACAAGGATACTCCCCATCTACTGCATTTATCCAACATCTCCTCTACCTCTTCCTTTGTGGAATCATCCACCTCTGCCTCTCCCACTTCCTTTGTGGAGGCCTCATCAGAAGATGAAATCACTGTATCATCATCAACATTGGTGTGATGAGAATCACAATTTATGAAAAGGTCACTCTCTCACTACTCTAGAAAGGCTTCAAATTTGCAACTTCATGAATAAGTTCTATGAAATCTTCATCCTCTATGTCTACCTTTATGCCCTTTAGCACCTTCACCTACACATAATTATATATCTCCATGTAAATGTACAATACATGCTAAGAGCATAGTTCATTATATACAAAAAAAGTTAGTATATACCTTTCCACTAAAAATTACCTCTTGAATATGATAAAATTTAAGCTTTTTGTAAGATGCCCACCTACAAATAAGAAGAACAAGGTCTGAGTTTTGCTTGCACATGCATCCCCCAACAACGAAATCCTCTCCATTGCCCATATCTAAAATATAAAAACCTTCATCAGTTAAGTACTAGAATGATTTAACAAATGAAATAAATAAGTAAAACTTATTGTCACCGTATGAATAAAACTATACATATTGTAGGTCACATTGGCCATAGACCTCAAAACTTGCTCTAAACCTGCAGTATGTCCCAATAGTAGAGGTTTCCTCATGTATACTCATCAAAGGCATCAAGGTCATCTACTAGTTGCAGATATCTCCTATCCACCTTGTTCTTCCATCCTCTCCCCACTAAAAAACTTTTTAAAACAAGAACTACTAATAACTTGATGACACCCTTGTCATTTCGACATATTTTAATCTTTTGAAGCAATTACTCCTTCCTTATTAACAACTTGGACCTCCTAAATATTTGCAGTAGGAGGTTGCATTTCTTTAGGAATTTGTGAATTGCTAGGAGAGGGGGGTTTTAATTCCAAGGTTTATGACCATGCAGAATTCCTTCAGGGACAACTTGATGCTAAGTGTCACACCCCGGCGATGCCCGACCCGAGCAGAACCCAGTCCAGGGGCTGGTCAAACGCGCGGGGGCGACGAGGGGAAATTGAGATACGGTTTAGCGAAAGACTTAACCCTAAATACGGGCGATCTAAAAGAATTACGAAGTACACACATTCCTTTGAGCAAGAGTAAATAAGTAGAAAAGAAAGAGAGTCGCTTAACTCAAAATAAACGACTAGTCTCAAACCCACATGTTTAGTCAACCATAGCCCACTCTGGCTCTAAAATAGGCCTTAGACATCACAACTGTATAAAGTGACATAAATCCAACAGGGAACCATACACAAAGGTTCTAAACATAAAGCATAAACCAAGGAAACTAAGTCACATAAGAGTCTCCACAATCACATCCAAGTCATCTCCGATCTTTCCTCAAAGAGGAGATCTTGTCCGTCTGAGTGTCGCGCCATGCAGCCCCAAAGCAAAACACAATAAAGAGGGGTGAGTTTAAACAAACTCAACAATGGTTTTTAATATAACTATCATCATCGGATATACGATGACATAACAATAAAATCATTCAGATTAAAGATTGACAAGATGTAACATTTTTTGATCACACAGACACATCACCTAAACCTGCATCATAGTGTATAATCCACATAGTGTTATTCACATCATATCAACCTGCATGAAATGTATCTCTAACATACATATCAAATCATGCCTCAACATCATATCATCCTGCATGAAATGTATCTCTAACATACACATCAAATCATGCCTCAACATCATATCATCCTGCATGAAATGTATCTCTAACAAACATATCCAACTGTGCATCACATCATACCAACCTGCATGAAATGTATCTCTAAATACACATCCAATCATGCATCACATCATATCAACCTGCATGAAATATATCTCTAATATACATATCCAATCATGCATCATATCAACCTCCATCAAGGAGTAATCACAATTTAGTGTCACACAGACGGGAACATAGACAAGGCCACGAAGGCGTGTCATGGTCTCATGCATTCATATCACATAAACTTGCATAATAGTGTCTCAAACACACCATTTCTGATCATGCAATCATATCACATAAACCACATTCACCCTACATGATAAACGTGCCAACCACATGATACACAATCATGCATAGCATTCATAATAGACATGCATCAATATAAATGGTGAATGCCTCCATTAAGGAGTAAACACAAGCATTGCCACACAGGAAAGAACACGGTCAAGGTCACGAAGGCGATAACACAGTCAAATTTCTACATAGGAAATGAAAAAGAGTCGGGGTTGTCAATCCCTAAAGCTGCTCGCCCTGGACGATTCTGGCGAAGGATGTCCCATTCTCACACAGAGAATCTAGAGCAGGGGTGTTCGCTCAGGGACATCTCTTGCAGAGGGGAGAGCCTGAATTCCCACACAAGGAACCCTAAAACACGTGGTAGTGGGTGCACACGGCATACCACACTGGATTCTCAGGGTCCAAATGACACTCATAATAATAATCTCAAATTCACAAGACAAGTACACAACTCGTCCCCCACATCATTTCACTTAGGTAGACTCAACCCGGGGAGTGCACTCGTTCCACACAGGAACTCAAATCAAAACATGTCCTTTCGGACCAATCATGTTTCGATTAAGCCACGATCGATCAATCCGGCAAACAATTTCACCACATTGCATCCAATCGATCAAATTCGATTAACCTCGATAAAGCTTCAATTGGAAATCTATTTTTCATGATGCATGCAACATGGTACATACGTGGGCAAGGCATACATGAATCCTAATTCATGATAAGTGCTCTTATCAACCCCTAATGCATCATTCATAATTATAATATCAAGCTTCAATATCATCATTAAATTCCACATGTGTGTGTGTACCTAGTAGAAACACTTCACTCAATGCATATCAATATGCTTAAAATTAACTCACTACCACACTACACATGTGAATTAACATCTAATCATTAATTCCAGTGGAAATCATAGGAGAAGAATCATTAAAATCATAACTCAAATCAAAGCTCAAACACAAGCTAAACACATATAAGATCATTCACTTCATCCTTAAGCCATGACGTTCACTAACATTCACACATCAATTAACCACATCTTAACATGACATATCAGCCCATTAGTATACTGTAGCCCTACTGAAAATACACCTAACCATAGAGAATCAACCATTCATAACTTCAAGATGGTAATTCCAACATCATATAACCAACCACAAGCCATTCCACATAACTCTAAATATATATACCACAACTTCTAACATCAATAGAATACTCTTCAAGTAGCTTATTATAGATCAAAATACTCCACATAAACATAAAAAATAATAATTTGAAGTAGATATGTCAAAATAAGCATCATACATAAAATTGTCAATTTCTGCAGCGTAGCCGTTTGAACGCCCTCTAGGCCGTTCGATCGGCTAAACAGGATACGTGCCAAAATTTCAGTGCTGCCGTTCAAACTCCCTGCATGGCCGTTCGAATGCCAACAAAGCAGATTCGACCTTTTTCTTCCTTTCGCATTTTCAAACCGAACTCCATTGATAAAACTCAAAATCACCATCTAACAACCTAAATGCCATTAAAAATCCACCATAACTTCCAGAATGCTAATCCACATCATAATAAGATAAAACCCCATGAAATCGGGATTAAAGATTACCAAATATTAATCATGTCATTAGAACACTAAATCAAGTAACTCCATTTAAAATAAACCACAAAATCAAGAGTTTTACCATAGAAAGACTGTAATTTCAAAAGTTCATTACCTTATCCCTTGATTAGGCTTAGGTTTGATGGTCACCCTTCTTGAAAACCTTACAAAAATATAGAGTTTGAATTAAACTCCATTAAAACCGGTTTAACAAAGAAAACCCTAATAAAAAACTTAGATCTAGGGCTTGTTGAACATAAAAATCAGATTTTTAGAGCTACGGTTTGAAGTAAAGATGCAAATTAGTAGTTTTGGTGTTTAAAAATAAATCAAAACAAAGGCAAAATGGTAGATTTAGAAGAGATTAAGAGAAAAGTTAGGATTTGGTGCTTAATTAGAATGGACTTACCTTAAACACTTTCTAATCCGGGCCTAATTGTGGATTAGGCCTGACCTCTCCTTTCTCAGCCTATTCCCAAAATGGAAATGGCTCAGGTCTAGCCTTTTATAGTAAGCTCTTAGGGTGTGCATGGGTAAATTGTGGGGTATGAATAGAAAAATAGGCTAAAAATGGGTAATTTAGTTATTTGAGCACTAATAAAACCTAGAAAAATTATAATTTTTTTTTGTAAAGTCTTGTGTTGATGTCTGGGTTCATTTGGTCCAAAAACCCAAATTTCAACTGTGGGGCCCAAGGAGGTCCTTCCAAACTCTAATTTTTGAAAAAATAGTAAAAATTTAAAAAAATCCCAAAAATTCATATTTGCTTCAAAATCACTTAAAACCACTAATTGAAAAGTTAATTTTGATTAAAACCATTATAAACATCATTTATTTATGAAACCACCGAATTAATAAGAAAATAAGTTAACCATGCAATAACCGATAATTAAAGTGAAACGAAAACCGGTTTAAGATCAGAGATCTTATACTAAGCCTCTCACTGACTTCAAATAGGAAGTCCCCCTTATGCCTCCTTAGCAAATGGTGAAAGGCCTGGATAGGGAACATGTTTCAGATCAAGCTTGCATTAGAGATACTTCCCGAAACATGTTTTCTCAAATATCCTTTTATGTGCTTTGTGCTTCTCGAAGTGCTCTTTCGGTTGTCCAATATAGTAATATGCAGACTTATATTATGATCACCTTTATAAAGCTTACCAGGGGCTTGTTTCCCCTTCATTTGTTATTTTTTCTGCCACCTTTGAGCTTAACTGAGCTTTAATAGTTTTTGACATTACTTGCAATGCAATCATTAGTGACAAAATTTAAAGTTATACAAAGATATTAGATTAAAATTATTTAAAATGGAAATTAGTGAAAATGTAAAATCTAGCTATTAGTTCAAGTATATAATAAAAAGAGATATTAAGCCTGCAACAACTAATTATTTCACTAATTAAGAAAAAATTTTAATATACAAAACAAAAAATTAGAAGAACAATGAAGGGAAGTTCCTGCCAGAAATATTGTAAAATTGCAAATTAGAAGTTACACAATACACAAATAATCGCAATTACAACAAGCATGTATTATTGTAAAACTACATGAAGGCATCAATTATGACCTAGAATGAAGTTCATTTAGGGTGATATAATTTGACTATAAAGAAACCAATAATAATATCTACATGTGAATCTTGGATCCTTAAGATCAGAAATAGGAAAACATGACTATAAGCATTCATAATTTTGTTATGGCCAGAAACAAAATATCACATATACAAACATGTGAACAAGTCATTCCATAAAGAAAATTTGAAGTCTAAAAACCCTAAAAATTAGAGATGACATATGAACCATTTTTCACACAAAATTTAGTTCCCAAGTTCAAACTTTTCTATCACATCATGTGAAATATTCAATATGGAGAAGCCTAAACACTTAATAAGTACAGGAATTGAAACAAAATTCCATTACTTCCATCTACAAATTGTTGAATTTGAAGCAAAAATAAAATTTCAAAAACAATTGAGAAATAAAGAAATTCATATTAACAATCTTTTTCTTAAAAAGCATTCTCAACTTACAATATGACCCTGATCAATCATTTGTCTCATCACTTGCTGAGCAGTTGAAAATTTTCCATCTTTGCTCAAAGAAGTGATAATATACAGCTAATATATCTAATAATGACTTTATTTGAGTGTGTTTAATCTACAATTTACTTCTATTTCTTCATATTGATAGTCGCTTCATTGAAAGTTTTCCCCATTTCTACCAGATTGGATAATTATAGTTATGCAGTTATCCAATTTTCGAGCTTTATAGTTATCCAATCTTCTAGTTTTTTTAGTTCTCCAATTTTTTAGAAATATTACCTCTGTAGGAGATGAAACAAGAGCCATAAGTTGTCACAAATAAGAAATAAAAATAAAAGATCACAACCAAATTAACAATCTAATCACTGGCCCCACTTTACAAAACCACCCAATTTAATGTGAGTGCCCCACAAACAATCACATAAAAAAACATAAAATTAAGTTTTATATCAATATTTTCCTAACTATTGAGCTGAAGCCAAAGCACCTACAACCATCAAATGCATTCCAAAATTAAAACTTTCAGAGTGAGAGCAATTACAAAAGCTAGAAAGATGAACAAAATCATGAGTTAACCCATCACCAATAGCAACAACTATGCATCACATTTATGTCCCCATCATTTTTTGAAGAACAATAAGAAGTAATCAAACACCCTAGTTGCCTTATACCTCTGACATATGAAAACAAACAATCACTTCTTAGGATCAGTACCATAATATATGAATTAACCGATGATGGATCCAATCCAAATTACAAATAGGAACACACCCTAAACAAGAAGAACTGTAAACAAACAATTCCACTAGTTACAAAACCCTATGACATCCACTCTCGTTCAAAGGTTGTAGATTGGAGTGGATTGCCTTGATGATGGTGAAGAAGGTGGTTGCAACTTTGACGACGATGGTGGGAGAGGGGGATGGAGAGCGTAAGAGGTGACCCTCACCCTATGGCTAGGGCAGAGTGTCGACATGAGAAATGGTGGAGAGGTGTTTAGCTTCTTTTGAGGGCTCAGGGAGGTGGTGAAGGCAGTGAGGGCTCCAAGAGGTGGCAAAGGTGGTGAGTTGCAAGATGAGGGCTATGGGAGGTGATGAGTAGTGTTGAAGAGTGTGAGACATAGAGACAAAGGAACGGAGGGGAATGATCAGGGGAAAGGGTTTACTAGGTTTATAGCATCCAGGGTATTTTTGTCTATTCTTCTTACAAGTTTGTAACCTCCCATATGAGTAAGTCTATTTGGGTAAATACAAGATAGTTGGTCACATTTTGGTTATTTGACCAAAGTAGTACTTTGGTCATTCCCTCTAAAAAACAAAGAAAATAATCAAATTTTACAAATAATTTTACCTAGAAAACCCAATTAAAGAAAAGCTTTGAGAACCCAATCTAAGTAAATATTCCACTATAAAAGTGAGTTTATAAGGTTCACTTTTTCATACAATAGGTAGTATGATGATTCTTGAACAAGCGTTTATGTTTCCATGTACCTTCTATTTTTTGATCTTCAAGTTTTCCTTATCTTCTTATTGCACTGCAACAACTCTTCAAAGGATTCCACAAAAAAAAAATCTAATTATTTTCCAATAGCTAGATCATAGGGTAGGGTTTAAAAAAAACAAACTTTATAGGATTTATACACAAATTCCTATCAAGTTCAAAAACTAAGCCCTCATGTCTGGGAACTTGAGCATATTTAGAAAAAAAAAACTAACATAATGATCCAACTCTGTCTGAATCGAGAGTTTTTAAGGAACTTTAGATTAAAATTGAAGTAGAACTCTCTTTAATAAAACTTAATTCTAATTAAATTTCCTTACTCTAAGTGAACTTTCTTCCTTCCAGAACTAACATAAAAGCTTATATTTATAGGTCCCTTTGCCGTTTGTATAAGTATGGTTGAAATAAAATAGGACTCCCTTTGTCCTAATATAATAGGTCCATTTGGCAAAAAAGTTTGTTTCATATTAATAGCTTCATTTTGTTCAATTTAAATGGTTGGATACTTGAAAAAGAGTATCATAAGTTCATTTTCTCTTCTCTTAGTGTGAGTTTCACCATTCAATAAAAATATTTGTTTTTTAAATATAACAATTACTATAGGACCAAGGGAGTATTAAATAAGATATTTTTAGTTTCAAAGCATAAGATCTTTTCAGTTTCACACCTTTGAGGTTGAACATTCTTATACCTTCAATAAAAAGTTATTTTTAGTCGCATGTTCAATCTCTAAGTTTTGAATTTGTGCATACCTTTGAGCTTATAAACAAATGGTTGAATGGAAGATCAAATGCTTTTTTACCACAATCCACATGTAGCTAGAATATGTTGATTCCTCACTTTAACTTTTGTATTTGAAAAAATAATTAACTCTTCAAGACTCAAACCTTCTTAATTTTTAAATTGAGAACAAATATGTTACATTATTTAAAATTTGTTTATAGTGCTTATAAAATTTCAACTTTACATCACTACCGTAATTCCATCTTGACACCATTCTATGCCTTCGGCTGCCAACACCATTCCCCGCCTCCAAGTTTCCACCCTTTTCCTCCTCACCAATCTCCACCTCGCGCCTCCTTTCTCTCTTAATCGGGTGTATGATACCTCCTTGATTGTGCATAGGTTATAGCGGGATAAGCAGTTAGTAGACAAAGGGGAGGTAAGGAACCCGCCCGTTCATGACCAGGCCTGACCTTATAAAATGGTTGGGTCATGTTGTGCCTAGGGTTTAAGGCTTTGTGCCAAAATAGGCCTGGCCCGATCGAGGACATCAAGCCCGGCCCTTGGGCCCATATAACTGATTGATCGGTCTGGCTTGTGGGCTTTATGGGCATGGTCCATTAGGCCTTACTAGCCTTATAGAGCAATTTTTATTCTTTTTTTATTTTTTACTTTGGGCGTCCTAATAGTTAGGGCTATAAGGCCTCCCTTCGGAGATGAGGGCCGGGTCCTTCAAAAGACCCTAGTCAAGCCTAGCTCAGCCCGCACCCAAAGGGCAGGGCTAGGCCTAACCCTTTGCTACCTCTAGACTAGTCGAGAAGCTCACCGATGACAAAAAAAATTTAATTCTAAATTGATTCTCCATTTGATTTCAATCCCATTAATTTTTTAGTCAATTTCTTAATTCTAAGTTAGTTTTTCTATAGGCCCGCATCAAATAGACACGTAGCCCAACATAGAACCCCGTTGTATAAACATTTTTAGTGAAAACATGGCCATGGATGGTAGGGAAAGATAAATACGTGTCATCAGCTTTGTACCATCATAAACACGTATACAGTGAGAGTACCAACGTGTAAATCAACGTATATCTGCTTGTTTGACTCAGAAAACCGTCGATAAAGTAAGCCTTGTCCTCTTACGTAACTCAGCTAAGGTTTGGATTTTCTTGCAGCGCTACGAAAGCATCCTCCCCGTCAAAGTAGTAAATTTTTAGCCTGGATAAAGTTTTCCTGGATATTGTCTATCCAATTGAACGTAAGGGAGTTTTTTATTTATAAGATCGATGTACGTAGTAGTAATCGATTTTAAATATAGAAAAGATTTATATGCGTTCCTTAAACAAAACTTAGTATGAAAAACTCTTCCTAAGTCAGCAATGGACTTTTAAGCAAGAGCCAAATCACATAGCTGTTTCATTCAAAGTAAAAATTTTATGAATACTGACGCATTTGCTGACAGTCTCTCAATAGAATTGAATTGAGCCACATAAATGGGCGGCTCTCACTTTTGTTCATATTTCTCATGTCAAAATCATCCTCCGGTGACTAATTTGTCTTAAATGGCGGACTCAACATACCAAGCCAAGCGTAGAAAGCCAACCTGTATGATAAAAAAGACCAGACGAAGAGAGGATTCCTAGATGGGGACCTCTGTGGGTTCATGTATTCTTAGGTGGGAGTAGTTCTCTGTACACTGGATCTTCTTACAGAGCTTCTCTCCAGTACTACCAAGAGACCAAAGCTATCTACATGGAGACCTCTAAGGCGATCATCAGCAGCAAAGCTCTCCCTCTTCACAGGGTGGAGCTGGACCCTTTAGTCATCCCAAATCGCATCCATGCCCTTGTCTACTCATGTGCCGTCTTTGCACTCTTGTACCACCGCACCCTCCGCCTCCTCCACCCCACCACCATCGCCTCTTTCGTCCTCTCCCTCTCCATGCTAGTAGCAGATGCACTCCTGGCCTTGATGTGGGCCACCAACCAGGGCTTCCGGTGGAGGCCTATCCGGCGTGAGGAGTTCCCCGAGAACCTATCGGCCATTGTCGGGGACGGTGACCTGCCTAAGCTGGATGTGTTCATATGCACGGCGGATCCATACAAGGAGCCTCCCATGAACGTGGCGAACACGGCCTTGTCGGTCTTGGCGTTTGACTACCCCGCGGAGAAGGTCTCCGTCTATATTTCTGATGATGGCGGGTCGGAGCTGACCCTGTTTGCTATCATGGAGGCGGCCAAGTTTGCTAGGCACTGGCTGCCCTTCTGCAGGGAGAAAAAGATTCAAGATAGATGCCCAGAGGTTTACTTCAAATCAAATAGCCATGGCTGCTCCAGCGAGCTTAAGGTAATTTAGATTTTTGCTTTTTTCCTGTGAATCATCACTCTGGAGAGAAAATTGGGAATGGGGAGACTCTGCACCTGAGACTCTGCCCTCGCCCTGAAGATGGTGGCTAGGCCGCCCAAAGGCCAAAAGATGGAAACAATACCTCTGATACATCAAAATTTGGGTTAATTAAGCAATTTTATATAGTATCCATTAGTTCTTTCGTAATTAGGAACTTCCATACTTAGAAATTTGGAAAAATTATAATCGTATGTAGCTATTAATTAGAGGAACATATGTAACTCGGTCTATTATATTTGATTATAGAATATCATTATTTAGACCCCACTTTTTTCCTTGTCCCCGTATCTTTTTAACCCAACTTTCTTAATTAAAATATCTTATTTATTTTCTAATTTTATAAATATTAAATAATATACCCCACTTCTCTCACATCCCTTCCTTCTCCGGTGGATCATAGGTTGTCAGTATCAGCACCAGTATCGGTGACCAATCAGCTATAGCCAATAAGTTAGATTTGGCTGCGCACGTCAGCACGGCCAGATCTGGCCACGCACAGCGCTGGCATAGCGGGTCTAGATTAGCCGCATAGGCCAGCACAGCTAGTCTATGCATGGCCAATGCTGGCCTGCACGGCCATTCCGGCCACACACTGTTAGTGCCGGCCAGCGGCTAGATCTGGCCTCACATGCATAGAAGGCCGTATCGACCAATACGGGTCCGTATCGGTCGATATATACCTGTATCGTCGATATGTACCCGTATCGATCGATACCAAAACAGTACGGGGGGCGATACGCCCCCCACACTCTTTTTCCATGCATATCGGCCATACCGTATCGAAACAGCCAATACGTATCGATACTATATTTAAAAATTAATTTTTTTAATTAAAAAATTATTTTTTAATTAAAAAAATTTTAAAAAAATTATAAAAAAAAATTTAAAATTTTTTTTTTCTTAAAAATATAAATACAATTCAAACCCAAATTCTTTAAAGGTTTAAGTTTTAATTATATGAAAAATAATATTTTTAATATTATATGAGATCAATATAGGTAGGTCTATACAATTTACATAATTATTTTTTTTACATATAGTGCTCCACAAATATACATTTACTTAAACATGTAATTTAGACTCATATTAAGCATATTATTTATTTTTAAAATTAACTAATTTTAAAGTATTTAATATGGGAAAAATGACCAATATTAATATGGGACAGAAAGCATAATAATATATGGTTCTAAATGAATTAATTTTAGAATACTCATATCGGTTGATACGGTATTATATAGTTTTATTATGCTCTAAAAGAAGTATTATAATGATATATTATTAGTTATAATATTTTTTTATGTTTATAAAAGGGTTTATGCCCGTTTCGGCGCGTACCAAGCATATCATCGGCGCATACCCGTATCCATGATCATCGATACTCTCATGCATATCGATACGACCTTCCATGCTCACATGGCCTGCATGGTCGGACTGGCTGTATAGGCTAGATCTGGCCGACGCAGCCAGTCCTATGTGTCGGATCTTGCCACCGAAGTTATTGCCGTCACCAGAAGATAAAAGAGTGGGGTTTAATGTAGTGAGAAAGTACGAGCAAAAGGAGAGGAAAACTATAAGGGGATAAAGTAAAAAAAAAATTTCTTTTTTACTTTATTTTGGGGGACAAAGGAAAAAAATAAGGTTTGAATAGCCACGTTCTTGATTATAATGGTGGAATATTTGCTGGTCAGCAATTACTGCTCTACTAAGAAATTTATGGCTGTAAATTAGTTCATATATGTTGTTGTATTCTATTGCTTATAGTAATTATATCGCACTGGGGACATTTTTCTTGTAGAAATTCTAACTTTAAAAATTTCTTCTTCGGTCAAGATGTGGACATTTTTTTTATGGGGGCTATGGACAACTTAAGAAACAATAGAAATTAATAAGCAAGGTAAGGGAGGGAGTATGACAGAATTAGCAGCACAATTGATTGATTTGGCACTTAAACTTATCTTTAGAAATAAGGGTCGGTTTGATCTCATCTTCTGCTGCTTTAGGCCTTTGTTTGTGTATAGGCATTGTGTAAACACTGCCATGCATGAAGCCAATTTTGCAAAGCTGATATGTCATGCAGGCCATGTATGAAAGCATGAAGGACAAGGTGGATGGTGTGGTGGAGAGGGGCAAAGTGAGCATGGACCTGCTGGCTACTGAAGAAGAGAGAAGTGCCTTTAAGCAATGGACTGCTGACTTTACAAAACAAGACCACCCATCTGTCATTCAGGTTCGTCCACTCTCTCTCTCTCTCTCGGCAAATTTCTCTGGCGCTTCACATTCGCGGCCAACTCAGTTTCTCAGTTTCATTCCAACTACTATGTAGAGCAGGTCCTGCTAGAAAGCGAGCAAGACATGGACACTGGAGGCCACAAGCTGCCAAACCTGGTCTATATCTCCCGGGAGAAGAGGAAAACCAGTCCCCACCACTTCAAAGCCGGGGCCCTTAATGTCCTGGTAACTTGGCTCATATAACCTATCAGATAACTGGCAACTATTTCATTGCCTTTGACTCATGGATGTGGATGTGTATTGTACTAATTAACCTGCAGCTACGAGTATCAGGTGTCATGAGCAATGCCCCTGTGATCTTAAACCTCGACTGTGACAATTATGCCAATGACCCTCAGGCAGCCCGGCGGGCCCTCTGCTACATTGTGGACCCCTCCATGGAGGCATCTAGGATTGCCTATGTCCAATTCCCACAACGGTTTCCAGGGCTCAATGAGAGTGATATCTATGCTTGTGAATACAAGAGGATGTTCCAAATTAATCCCATGGGACTGGATGGCCTTGAGGGCCCGGACTACTTCGGCACCGGGTGTTTCTTCCGCCGGCGGGCATTCTATGGCCCGCCTTCCTCGGCTCCACACGAGGAATGGGATGATATGGGTGGAAAGGGCCCCATGAGTTCCATACATGTCTTAGAAGCTGCCCATCAGGTCTCTCGTTGCACCTACGAAATTGACACCAAGTGGGGCCACCAGGTACTTGTTGATTTACATGCTAAGGGTAGATGTTAATACTATTTGCACCACTAATTTTAGAACTTGCTTTCACCACCTTTAAGATGCACCGTGTTGAAGTACGTCCCATTTTGTGCTCTCTACGTGGAGGTCCTAAGATCATATAGTGTTGGGCATGTCTAGCCTAATGGGGCCGGGATCCATGACCATTGCCATGTGACTATACTATATAAATATAAAGAAAGAGTTTTTTATGCTCTCATCTACAATAAGCTTAGCGCAAGCTATACATGAGAACCGTTGATATCTAAGATCGCTAGCACACAAATTAATGCATGCTAGTGTTAATATATACACTAACATACATTAGCATATACATTGTCAATTTTAAATATCAATGGTTCCTATGCATCTTATACTGGGCTCATTGTCGGTGATTCCTACATAGGCTCTTAACAGCCTATGTGTATCATGTTAGATCTGAAATGGTATATAGAGGCTATGTTTGCTTTTATGTACTATGTAAGTTGCCCCATATAGCATGGTCACAAGTGTTGGGCATGGTGTCGATTAGGAAAATATTTTCGTACACCATCTACCTTAATATGACTTCGAAAAACACCCACTAAGTACATTTTTTAGTGCTTCCACAAGAAATAATCTTACGTAACAACAAGCTAAGGCAAATCAAAATAAAAAAGGCAACTTTAGAAAATAGGGAAACCCAATTTAAACCTACGAGTCCGCTAAGTACTGCACATGCCTTGCTATACAATGTGCAACACAATTTATTGTACCCAGCCCATTGATAGGCATGGGGTTGGGCAGCCTCCAAGCTTTGGCGAGCGGATTGCCAAGGTAACATTCTGGGGTATGTGCGTCAGTAGTAGGGTTGATGTGTTAGGCAAACAAGTTTGCAGAACTCGTATGCTTAGTAGAACTTGATAGTGGGTTCGGTGCCATCAACGTAGGAAGGAGTCCTATGCATGCTAGAGGATGTTGGAGACTTGTACTTCAAGTCGGACTCATACGCTAGCTGAATTTGTGGGGCACATGCAAGCAACAACGCCTCGACTCATAGGCAAAGTGCTTGTGCAAGACAGTCGACTAAGTATGAGCAGGATGAAGGCTGGTTGGTTGGTCATTGGCAAGGATCATGACATGACTAGGAGTGTGTATAGAAGCTGAGTGATAGTGGGAAACTCAGTAACGGTAGTTGCATGCGAACAAGATGCTCAAGATAGTCAAATCTTAGTGGAACTTAGAGTTCATGCGAAAGGTAGACATGATGTTGACTTTGCTAAGTAAATAGGCATGTGAGTTGAAAATTCGTGTTGGAACTAGAGTTTAAATGTTGTTGGATGAAGGCAGGAGTATGGGATGAAGGCACGGGTTGAATCTTTGTAGGGTTGGGACTCCATATGGAGGTCTTGGGTGGGCTGTTCCTTAGTAGGTTGTGAGAAATTATCCTTGTTGTACTTGGGTTGAGACTCTTTTATGATGCATTTGTAAAGGAACAATGGAGTTCTAGTAGTACTAGTCCTTGTTGAACCCTCTCTTCTATATAAGAGGCTGATCCGCTGAATGAGAAGGGATTCAACAAAGTATTGTAATAAAAAATCAGCACGAGAGAACTAAGAGACAAGTTGGATAGGGGCCTGATTTACAAGTGCAGTTTTGTGTGAGTGCATGATTGTTCCTTAGTTTTGGGGGCAAAGTAGAGGGCTTTCTTCATTGTAATTAGTACAAAGAGTTGTTTGAATAAAGGTTTTAGGGAGGGCTTCTTTTTGCTTAGAGTTTTGTTGCAAAAATTGGTGAAAATTGGGTGAGTAGGCTGTTGGTTGTGCAACACAACCAGACCATCATGGGGCAAATTATCAGCCAAGAATTTGTACATGTGACAATTTGTTTCATTGTAAGGGTATCCAAAGGAGTTTGAAGACTCTTAGACAATGTTGACACAAGAAATTAAAGGACATTGCCGAGATTTTTAAAGGAGTTCACAAGATCCTTGAAGAACTTGACTAGAGGTTGAAGACATTGTAGCGCCAAGATATTGCGAGCATGATACTTCAACAAATCTCATATGCAGAGGCAAGGCTGGACACAGGTCCTTGAGGGGACTTGCACTTGGGGGAACCTTTCTCCCAAAGACTTGGCTAAGCACAACATCCAAGGGATTGCATATCTGGAGCAATGCGCGAGTACCTTAGATGGTCGGAGTCATCAAATAGAGAAGTTGAATGCAATTGTTGATGAGGAAGAAGACAAGGCTGAGTTAAATGAAGATGGCTTAGTTAGGATGGGTTCTTTGCAATGCGCAAGGTGCATTCAAGTGATGGAATCCTATGCAAAGGGTCCATGAGCGGGACTTGCACTTGGGGGGACTCTTCTCCCAATGGCTTGACTTATTTAAGCAGCCAAGGGGGCGCATTGTTGCAACAATGTGCAAGTACTGAGGCAGCAGGAGCTATTAGAAGTGAAGGATGAAGTGGAGGCTTTGGACGAAGCATGTTCATACTTAATTGTGGTGTGATGGGAAAAAAATAGCTACTAAGTTGACAAGTTCAATGAAAGCAGCAAAGGTTTCAAGTGGGGGAGGCTTGTTAGACCTCTAGCCCCTTGACAGGTATGGTGGTAGGGCAACCTCCTAGCTTTGGTGTGCAAATAACCAAGGCAAGCACATTATAGGGTGAGTGTGTGTGTTGGCAACAACGTTGGTACGTTGGGTAGACACGTTCACAGAAACACTATTCCTAGGCATCATTTGGATGACGCTTTGTGTCACCTGGAAAGCTACTTTTAGTTGAAATTACTTTTTGAAAAACAAAGTAAAAGCGGGTTATGTTTGGATATCCATTATAGAAAATCAGCTTTTCAGAAAAAAAATTTCTAAAAATCTTGTTTGGGTAGCCATTAATTGTATCATATATTATCTCTGTTATGAAAAATACCTACATTGTCCTCAAATAATTAGAGGAAAAAGGGTGGGGTGAACAAGGATGGCCATCAATGGCGGACAAGGGTGGCCATTAATGGTGGATGAGGGTGGTCATGGTGGGAGGAGAAGGGGAAGAATACTTTATTGAAGAGGAGAAAAGGGAAGGGAGTTAGCATAGGAGAGAAGAATAAAATTGTGTGAGGACAATCATGGTGGGAGGAGAAGGGGGATAGGAAAGCACACATATGTAAAAAGGAAAAAAAATGTAACAGTATTATAGCAAGAGAGAAGAGAAGGGTAAAAATGTCAACTCATGATATTTATTCCTTTTTTTTATACGCATTTAGCCTAAATTTTCTCAGAAGGAGAGTTAGGTAGAAAGCGGTTAAAAAGAAAAACTGAGTCAAAAACATGGTTAAAGGCGTTTTTGAAATAAGTGAAGCTATTGGTCTAAATTGCCTAATTAAACAAGATTTATATGCAAAACAAAAAAAAAATCGGACAGAAAGTGGTTGCAAAGCATCATCCAAACGACGCCCTAGTCGGACTCGATGGCGGGATGGCACAATTAGCGTAGGAAGGAGTCTTATGCACACTAGATGATGTTGGGACCCCCTACTTCAAGTAGGACTCGTGCGTTGGAAGGATTCATGGTGGCACATGTGGGCAGCCACGCTAAGATGAATAGGTAGAGTGCTTATGCAAGACAGTTAGCTGAATGTGCATAAGATGAAGGCTGGTTGGCTGGTCATTGGTAAGGATCATAGCATGACTATGAGTGTGTGTGGGAGCCAAGTGCAAGTGGAAAACCTAGTGGCAGTGGTTGCATGCAAAAAAGATGCTTAAGACGACCAAATCCTAGTGGCACTTGGACTCTATGCGAGATGTGGACACAATGTAGACTTTGTTGAGGCAAGATGCATATGAGTTGAGAACTTCAAGCTAGAGTAGGAGCTTCAAGGCTGCTGGATGAGGGCAGGACTCTAGAAGGAAGGAGCAGGCTGAATCATAACAAGGTTGGGACTCCTAGTAGAGGTCTTGGGTGGGCTTGAGTAGGTTTCCTAGTTGTATTCAGGCTGAGACTCTTATATGATGCATTTACAAAGTAACAATGACGTTCTAGTGGTACTAGTATTGTAATCAGAAATTGGTAAGAGAAGGCTGAGAGACGAGTTGTGTCCAATGTGAGTGCAGGGTTGCTCCTTAAGTTCGTGGGCAAAATAGATGGTCTTATTCATTGTAATTTGAGCAAATATTTGTTGGTATAAAGGTTTTTAGGCTGTGCCTCCTTTTCCTACAAGTTTTTCAAAACTTGGGTGAAAGTTGGATAAGTAGGCTGCTGGTTGTGTGATACAACCTTGCCATCATGAGGCAGATTTTCAGCCAAGAATTTGTCCCCGTGACACCATTAGCCTCAATGCAAACATGTAAGACAGAAGTTGAATTAACTTTTGGAGAACATTGAAACCTTGTTGGACAATTTTGCCCAAACATGTCTTGTTCTCCACCCTATCTCAATGCTAGGTATGTATTTTAGGGCACAAGATTTATGGGATGCTACTTAGGTGGGTATATAGGTATACATGTCCCAACCCAACCCAGGTTTCTAAATTGAGCTTGAATAACTATTCAGGTTAGGTTCGCTTTAGGTTATCTACCTCCTACCCGACTAGACTAAGGTTATAAATATTAAATTTTTATATATTTTTTTTGTGTTTTGATAACAACTATTATTTTTTTATGAAAAAGAAAAAATCTACCAAATAATTATTTAAAATCTTTTATTTTTCATAATCAAGTGGGTTTTAAAAAAATTGAAAAAATATGTTAATTTTTTTAATTCTAAACAGGTTTGGTTGGGTTGGGATCCATTAGGGCTAGATTTATTATATTTGTATTGGGTTAGGTTTGGGTTACCATTTCTTAAATGCTAACTGGTTAGGGTTTGACAAAATCTGATTTGAACCCGAGCCAATGACATCACTACTTTTACAATTGTCATTAGGATTCAATTATCTTCCTTTTGATGAGAAGTGCAAGTGTTAATCGGTCATGTCAAAGGTGGGGGTGATAAGAGGTGGTTTTAAGTAAAGGAGGAATGCCACTTATACAAAAAATTTGAAGGGATGGTATTTACTTTTAAACAAATCTCTTACTCTTCGAATGTGTAGATTATCAAGTTAATCATACTATTATATAAAGCAAATTGGGTGACTATGGAATTTTTATTTTTGAATTATTTTATCCATATTTTCCCCTTAATTCTTATTCTATCCATGTTTTGTATCCTTATGTTATTTGATACAAGTTTAAATTAGTATGTGATTTGAGTATATATTAGCAAAATTATTTACTTAGATTTTTATTGATGTCTTGCCATGTCTCAACATAATACTAGGGGCTAATATGACATGGACCCTGTTTTATAGGTTATGTTTATTTTAATTTTGTAATATTGTATCTTATATTCCCAAACTCGGATTTACATGTTTTTAGTATCATTAGAAAGTTCTTGATGAGTTCTATCAAATGAGATATGTAGGACTATTTTTTACCAAACTTTTCATGGGCCACACGTGTACAACATAACTTTTTTTTATTTTTATGTATATTATACATGTTTGGATTTGAGCATTTTGGATACCCTTGGAAAACTCATGAAAGCTCTATCAAATGAGACCTACTGTCAAAATAGTGTGCTCTATGACATAAAGTCCTTTGACACTATTTTCTTTTCTAACCTATGATATAATATTTAACTTGTAAATTTAAATTCACAATTGTCTACTATAAGTGTTTTTGGGTCAATACAAAGTTTGTGTATATAATTTATAGTCATTATGATCCTAAAAGTATGTATTTTAATTATAGCATGCAAGGGATACCTTAGTTCAATACATACTTTATTTTTATTTTATCTTATCTAATTTATATTTACACACATTATGCATATGTATTCTTGCTAGTATGATTAGTTTCAAATGAGCAGGTGGGCTTCAGGTATGGGTCCCTTGTGGAGGACTTCTTTACAGGCTACCACCTAGTTTGTGAAGGTTGGAGGTCTATCTTTTGCAACCCGGAGAGGCCTGCCTTCCAAGGGGATGTGCCCATCAATCTGGAGGATTCCCTAAGCCAAAACAAGAGATGGTCTGTTGGTCTATTGGAGGTGATCTTTTCTAAATATAGCCCTTTCACCTTTGGTGCTAGGGTTCTTTCTGCTCCCATAGTTATGTGCTACGCTCATTATTCCCTCTGCCCGGTCTGGGCCATTCCAATTATAACGTACGCCATACTACCGCCATTGGCCCTCCTAAACCAAGTTCAAACCTTTCCTCAGGTACATATCATCATTTCATTATATGCTATATTACCGTACCAAGCATGTTTGATGCCATTTTCCATATGCCTTGTTAAACTATTCTTTTCAATATTATCATTGTTATAACAATATTATTGTTGTTATGTCAATATGTTATCATGTATATAAATATGTGATATATAACTTTACTATCTAAGCTAGACTAACGATTTGGAGGGGAATAAAGCATTTATATTTAAAGAGAAAATTTTAGATAAGGAAATCTATCAGCCTATAATTGTACAAAAGTCCCTTGTTGCAACTTCTTTTCACATAAGTTGTATAACAAAACTAGGAATTTTAGATACAGAACAAAATCCGACCTTTTGAGGCATTTTGGAATGAGTAATGCTATTTTGACGTTAAAAAGTGACGTCAAAAAGTTACTTCATCCTCTCAAAACCATTGATGAGTGGGACCCATCACTCATCAATGGTTTTGAGAGGATGAAGTAACTTTTTGACGTATCTTTCTCAATGCAACTTAAGCATTTTTCTTTTGGAATCCATTATTTAAAAAATGACAAAAAGTCCCCAAAATCTCACCCATTCACTTCCAAGTTTAATTTAAATATTTTTTAAATCTCATCCTTCTCTTCCATGGTTGCCATCTTAGCCGGCCCACAGAGGATGACTATGATTTTGTTTCTTCAAAAGAGTTAATATGAGCCTTGGATCAGGAGCGATTACGTAGGCCATGGAAGCACAAATCGTCAAATTGAGATTTGATGGCATAGATTATTCAAAAGCAGCCTAGCCTATGAGCAAAGGCACTGTTAATTTTGATCAAACTGCTAGTGATGTCCCAACTCATTCAAATATGTGAAAATTGAGGTGAAAATTGAGGCTCATGTTTATAGGACTCTATAAAATAATTTAAAAGTAAAAGTATTTTTGTTTTTGGGCAACTTTTATCTTGTCATTTCAAAGTTTGATTTTTGGAAAAATGGAGCTACTTTTTTTTACCTTATTTTTGACATTGCCCTTACACTACAGGTGGGTGATGCATGGTTCTATGTATGTGTGTACCTTTTCCTAGGCGCTTATGGGCAAGACCTATTTGACTTTGTTAGGGAAAAGGGAACAACCAAAAGATGGTGGAGTGACCAAAGGATCTGGATGATAAGAGGGGTGTCATCCCACCTCTTTGCAGTAGTCGAGTTCTCCCTCCGGCTGATTGGAATCCCTAGTGTTGGATTCAATGTGACTAACAAGGTGGTTGATGAGGATCAAAACAAGCATTATGAGCAAGGAATCTTTGAGTTCGGTGTCCCCTCATCGTTGTTTGTGACCATCAGTACGGTCGCCTTGCTCAATTTGATTGCCTTTATTTGGGGGATTGTGGTATCCATTCAACGTGGGAGCATAGAACATATGTTTTTGCAGATGTTCATCTCAGGATTTGTGGTGGTGAATGGTTGGCCGGTTTATGAGGCCATGACACTTCGGAAGGATAAAGGGAGGATGCCTACCAATGTTACAATTATGTCAGCTTTCCTTGCATGTGCCATCTGCTTAGTGTCTTTTATCCTCCTACAATCTTGAAAGGAGAGTCCTACGATAAATGCTATAGATTGTGCTTCTCCAAGATGAAGTTGTAGGAATTAGAATGCTTTTGTTTTTATCCCCTTTTGTCTCACTTAGACACTTGCTTAGTTACCATGTCAACTAGATGAAAATTAGACTTCCTCTTTCTAACTAAAAGAAAGTTTTCTCATCCTTATAACCCATAGAAAATAACCAACAAGTTCAATTTTTTTGTCAAAAGAGCAATAAGACCACAATAAAATTTTATAGTTGATAACTATATTGCATGTCATGCAAAATTAAAATCCTTATAAATCTTTTGACAAATATGTGGCCATGTGGGCTTATTGGTAGAAGATTGCCTGGCACATGACGCAAATACACTAGCTTAGCGTTTTAGTTCCCAACAGACCGTTGAATCAGAATTAGATGGCTCTTATCGAGGAGACGAGGGTTGAGGGGGACAAATGCAATAGTATATTAAGTAAGGAGAGAAAAAAGGAGTGGAAGGGCCTCACAAGTAAAGGCCTCGTCCCCAGAGCCAATAGATTGACTGACGGTCGATAGGGGAGGCAAAACCGATGGGGAGGTTGGATAAGGGTGCAGGAGTACTGAATGTTTGCTTGCCACCCATCTCTATGACTTGGATTAGTTCCTACCCCGGGAAAAGGCTCTGTCATATAAAGTTTAAACAATTATCTTGACTAATTTTGTGTGGTAAAGCAATGTCATTATTTATGTGTAATATTTGAGTCAATGGTTAAGTTGTTTGTTGTGTGTTGGAAAACTGAAGACCAAGAAGATTTAGAAGGTGATCAGATTCTTCATCAAGCTTGAAAGGTACAAAGACTATGCACATCACACGCTTCAGTTTAAATTTGAATATTTTATTAAGTGCAAAAAATCAAGACAGGAAAGTGGAATCTGAATTTTTGAGTTCATATTGATCGATCACCTACCGCTCGGTTCGAATATCAATTGCTTGGAATAACATCATTCTCGTATCTTTCAAACAGATGGACTTGTGCACATTGCATTTTGTCATCATTTGGCCTGCGATCTCTAATTGATTAGTAGTTTTGTCTTGTGGTCGTAGTGTTTGGTTATCTATCGCACATCGATTGTTGAGGCAGTTCAGTATGAAATTTGCCTAATTTGATCTCTAAATGACCCTAATTGAAAGGAAACTTCTGGAACATACTCTAAACCTATAGATATTCATAAGGATGCCAAAATACAAGAGAGAATGCCTTCCAGAGTTTGATTAGAAGATTGGAGGCTAGGGTTTCATGCTTTGTTCTTCATGAGTTTTTCTATACATTTGTATTGATTACAAAACGATTTTGATCAAAGTTGTGACTTTCTATGTTGTATTATTGTCAAGAGCCAGGTTTTTAAAATACCCAAAATTAAATTAGAGCTCGCCTGGGCTGTGATGATGGGGATTTCCCCATAAGCATAACATAAAAAATTTATTTTTGAATAAATATACTACATGTGTACAAACACAAAAGGAAAATATAAACAAGGCTTCTTAATCCAAACAAAAATAATAAAATAACTAAAGACCTACGGTGATGTTGTAGAACCTCCAACGCTCCTCAAAAGGTCCTAAAAACTTACTCCCTTACTAGATCCTGTAAGGTATGAGGACGGTGAGTATTTTGGAATACTCAGTTGGAAAATTTATACTATTAGACATAAATATAGCATAGAACAATTTTTAAATCACATAATTAGATAAATAAATAATACTTCTAAAATATTAGGGTGTATTTCTCACCAAAAACCTCCTTTAGAGCTTCTCTCTATACATTGAATATGCTACTAAGGTTTACAAGTTCTCATGACTTACTATCAGTGTCTTAGACACCTACTTCATCCTAATAAGTACAAAATAGGCATTTTTTGCTCCTCCACAAATCACCTCGTGTTTGTGGAGAAAAAAATCACCCATGCTCATAGGGCCCTAGGATCAAGAGAGTAGATAGTCTAACTTAGCGAGCGTAGCCTTCTTAAAGGTTCTTGCCCTTTATTAGGAGCTAAATATACTAATATGTATACAATGTATCTGATTTCCCCTCAGATTATAGCTATGAACTTTTCTATTTATAGAGCTCTTTTGATATATTTACCAAACTCCAGACAATAAATCAATTTTAATTCCTCACTCATAAAGGGAAGTTTTATGTTCTAAATATCTCATTCCATTGTTTAGCCTTTCAAAAACCCAAGCCACACGTCTACAAGCTTGTCATGCCTGATCTTTTTTCATACATTTACTTTAAAATTTTATTAAAATTTTGTTTCAAAATACACATATATAAATCAAAGGAATCAACGAAATTCAAAACATGTGAAAATAATTTTTTATAAATTAATCTATTATACAACCAAATCAACATTCTCAAACATGACCCAAAACGAAAACATAAAAATTAAACCTTCCATGGCCATGGTGTTTAAAAATAAATACATCACAAACATCTTCTAAGTACAAGTTCTTCAATAGTCTGAGTTCTAAATCATACATATGCGCACAAGTCCAAAAAAATAATACATTTAACTCTTACCATACTCAATACATGAGATCGTGGCAACAAAAATAATAGAGGCTCGATATGAGTCCACAACACATCGGGGAAGATGAAGAGTGATCCACCACAAGGAACAAACCCCATTCCAAAAAGCTCTCAGTCGAACCTGCAAAAGCCACTAGGCCAAGGGGCTAAAAATATGGAAAATGAGTATTTTCATACCGAGTAGGGGAAATTGAATTAATAAACTTTGCATAAGAGTCCATACATAGATGTATTCATGCAACTTTACGTAAAGCAAGAAATACATGCAACATAAACAAAGTATCTCACACACAATCCATCACACTAGCTGAAATTACATTTACTCTTATGCTTACTCATACGACATACTCTTACACTTACAATCTAAATTAGAGCCTTACCAACTTACTCGTACGATCATACACATACTCGTATAACCTTACTTGTACAATCTTACTCTTACTCAGGAGTTTACTCTTATTGTTATCCTTAGAAGCTTACATTTACACTTGCTCAGAATCTTACATATACAACTTATTCAGAATCTGATGCATACAACTTATTTTTATCGCCGTATACATATTATCTACAACTGAAGCTCATTATAATTAATAATCTTCATCGTCAAAAAGGAAAGGAATGCCACTATGGTGTCAACCTCCAGGGAGCAACTAGACGTTATGAACTTTTTCGAAGGTAAGGCACACCCATACTCATGGGGCACTGGATCAAACAGGTAAGAGTAGATCCATGATACTATATTACCTAAGTGCACAAATTCCTACTCTTTGGGGCCATACGGTGCCAACTAAGGGCTATACAATGCCAACTAAAGGTGAAAATTTTATAGTGCCGCTCTTGGGCAAAAATCTTATGGTGCCACTCTTGGGTAGACATAGAGTGTCATCTATAGGCAGAAAGACATACAATGTCAACAAAATGCAGAAACTTACAACGCTTTCAATAGATCATTAAACGTTTGGGCTTAAGTATAGCACCAAGACAAGACTAACAAAACATATATCGCTCTTAACAGAGCATCAAATGTCTAGGCTGAAATACAACACCAAGTCCAAATCCTGTAGGATAACATCATGGCTAGACATGGAAGGATGCTAAGCCGATTACTTATCGTCCAGCTCAAACACGGGACTTAATCAGTCAAAACCCTCAGTCTCAAACTCGCAACGCTATCGTATTAGGGTTACTTACAATTCAAGTTCATATTATGTAACTTAGGCAACCAAGCAAGATTGAACCAAGCTAGAACCACTCCCTCTTTGAAGCTCTAATATGCAAGGGCAACATACTTCACTTAACTCATCCAATCCATACTCATAAATCACCCTTACCCTTATAGTCTTACGGATCTCCACATACCTTTACTTTGTCATACTTAAACTATGTACAAGCATACTCTTACCATCATTTATATACGGCCTTACATCCCACACCATCCACCTTAAAACCAAATCATCTTACTTGAACTCCTCAAATGTTACCCCTCATATCTAACTCTAGTCATCAAACCCTTACTAATTCCTTACTCATTGTTCTTTCGTTACAATTCATATTACATACATTATGCGTATATAATTATGCTGTCAACTCTTACTAACTCACAGTTGCCACAGACCTCCTGCTCACTGCTCCAACAAACTATCCAATTTAATCCAAACTAATTATCCAATATCATCAAGTTTGACCTTCGCCTGTCAATCTTATGCCTTCGGTCACCTGACACACTACTGTAATTTCCGCATCATAGACCATGAAGCACCCTTTCAACAAACTTAGAATCAATGCACATACCCATGCCCATCAACCACACAAAGCCAGCCCACATACGAAGATCTATCACACATTGATCGCATACTTATAACTCATCAAACAACTTACTATCATACTCCTTAGTCTTTTCTAGCATATGCATAATTCACATACGTAGAGCATGCTCATGGTTTACATGTATTTCATACGCATAATCTAACTTACCATAATTTCTCATTTCTCCTGCATATATCATGCCATTGAATTTATCATGCAAAGCATTAAGTTACACACTCCTAACATGCTGCTAAACAGTCAAAGCATGCTATCATGAAATTATGAGTTCAAAGTTCCCTACCTCTTAATCCATGTGAGTTCCATGGTGGGAACACAACAATGGCGGTGTTGATGGCGGAATCGGCAGCCAAAAGTATTGCACTAAGAGAGATATTGTCCTAGTGCATGGAAGAGGTAGAGTTCGCTAGTGGCAGTCCCCCAGACAAAAGTTGAAGGCACTAAAGCTTGGAAAAGGTGGGCAACAAAGGCAACGACATCTTCAATTGCCACCCACAACCAAAACTATTGGTTCTGGTGGCGTGCATCAAGCACTACTTAGGGTGAAGGATCTGGGGATGGAAATGACCAAGTCTTCACTGGCCCAAGGCCAGTGGCTAATAGTGTTGCTTCTCCTTGGAAGGACCGGGAACCAGGGATTCTTTCCCGCAAATTCTCGATTGTGCGTAAGGGGAAGTGGGGGTGTGGAGGTGTAATCAAGCAAGAAGCGCTAGCCCTTGCTGTCATTGGGCTGGGGTAGAACCCATGGCAGTCGGATAGGAGGCTCAAGTCTACAGGGTGTCAGACCGAATAGGTTGGCCCTAGGCTGGGGTGGGGCCTTTTGCAGCAGTCAGAGATGTACCCCAAAGTTTGAGGGAGTTTGGTTTGGGCAAAAGGCATGTATGGGAGGCCCGGAACAACTACCCCTTGTCATCATTGGCTCGAGCAAGTGACCACGACTATCTACTAGTCGGAGTTGGTTGCAGCAGAACTGCCAGTCAGAAGAAATGAAGAAGGGGAGTTGATTTCGTTGGGGACAATAGTGTTCTAGGCGGCGGTAGACATGTTGTTGCTGGGCCACGAATGGCCAGACGGGAGCCAGACTGGGAAGACAGTGGCAAACCAGTAGTCGTTGGATCACGACGAGCTGAATGGATGTTGGTCTGATGTTGTCCAACATCTGGCAGCGGAGAATAGATGCCGCCAGAGGAAAAAGAGGGAGGGCGGATATCCGTTTGGCATCTAGATAGGGCAGAAGGTGGGGGTCGGGGGAGGTAGCAATCCGGGTAGGGGTGGCCTTGCCATAGCAAGGTTGAGGGGGCTGAAGGCGGGCCGATAGTGGCCGATGATCGGTGGCTCTTAGAAAGCCAGAAAAAAAAAAAGAAACAAAAGGGGCAAGGCCCTTTTTACCTTGTGCAGGCTGAGGAGGGGCGGGGAGGCCGAAATGCAATGCCTAGATGTCATCCTAGCTGAGGCAGAGCCATGGTGGTCGGCTGGAGGTCATCTAGCCTGTGGCGGCAATTGATCGGGCAAAGAAAGGGGTGGTTTTTGCCGGGCTGAATGGGAAAAGAGAAGAGAGAGAGGACAGCCGGTGGGGCCAGACATTGGGATTCACAAAAGAAGGGGGCGAAGGTTTTCCCTCCATTTGCAGCAGGTCGGGTGCACTACACTTAATCTGCTCCTTTCCCTTTTTTATTAATTTTTTCTTCGCTCTCTTTTTATACATCCTTTTCTCTTTCTTTTCACTCCTCTTTTCATGCCGAAAGTTTCTAGGGCGTGTCGAGGCCCGCGACCTGCGACTAAACACCACTCCCAACTCTATTGTAAAAAATATCAAGGTTAAATACAAAAACAAATACGCCGAAGCATCAAATTTCTTTGTCGAAAATATGAGCATAAAAAAATAACAAAAAATTATAAAAAAATTGGAGAAAGATCACGAATGTTACAAAGCCATGGGAGCATTATTGATAATGACCATAAAGATAGGGTTAGGTACTTGTTCCAATGAGACAATTACCTTTCATTTATCTCATTCCAATAACTCAATCGACATGCTTGTACGTACTTATAAAAATATTCTTGAAAATCATCTTTTTGACAAGGAAATATTCATCTAAAACTACCTCTCAAATATACCTTATTTATAATTAAATAGTGGCGAAGCTAAATTTTGTCTATATCACATGAATCACAATGCATAATTCATAACTTAAAAAAATAATCATTCAATAATATGAAGATATGAGACAATCATAAAAACATGCACTTGAAACTAACGTGGGCACTTAATATAATAGAGTCATATGTCTTAGTTTCAAAATATTACCCTATGTAAGCATTTATACCTTAGGGGAGGATAAAAACCCCTACCTAATTCTTTGTGCAAGTTTGAAGGCGATGAACAAAATACTCTTTATTTTGACAATAATTTTCTTTCTTTTAGAGTCCTCAAATCGAGCCTTCCATCATGTAGAGCACTCTTGAATCATGTATAAACGCCTATTGAACAACCCAAATCGGACTTAAAATGAGCTTATAATGTAATAAATAGGGTTGGAAGAGGGAAACCCCTCTTTAAATAATGTTGGTACCCCACCATCAAAGCAAAGTGAGCCACACAGGTAGCATCGGCGCCGCGGCCTGTAATCTCCCTAATTTTTCTACGATTTTATGTGATTTTCTTGCTATTTTTTTAATAATTTTTAGTCAAAAAATATGATACTTTGGTGTATTTGTATTTGCGTGTTATACCTCAATATTTATTCCCGTAGTTGGTTATGGGGCTTAGTCATAGACCACGGGCCTTGACGCATGCATTCGACATGAATTTTGGAGGTACAACGCTTAAGCAGGAGGTTAGCGCATGAAGGGGACATAAAAGGAAAAAAAAGAAGTGAAAGATATAATAATGGAATGGGTCGTGGTTCCACATTCCAGAACATCCCAAACCTCTGGAATGTCCAGAAGTTCCCAGTAAGAAACCCTAGTGAGTTCCAGTTCCTCCACCATGCCTCCACCATCATCGGATTTTGTCGGTTCTTGTCGAGATCCACTTCGCCTTGCCAGCACGAGTCCGGTGGTATCGGCTAGGACCACCACCACCATATTCTTGCTCCTCCATGAGGTATCGGTCTTTTCCTCGGTTTTTCTCACATTCTAAATTTATTTTTGGGCCACCGGTGGGCGATTTTGCCGTCATTTGTTGCTACCCTCCACTAGACTTATCTTAGTCCAACTACTAGGATCCTATAGGCACTGGCTAGGGGCACCACCATGCTCTCCTTCCTCCTCCACGAGTTGCTGATACTTCTCCTTAGTTTTTCCTTCTCATTGTGCCAAAACGAATTTGGCTGTCGGATGACTGTTTCGTCACCTCCACGGCCGTTTCTGATCGACCATCACGCCTCCATACCATGTCTGGCCGGATCGACCACTTATGCCCCGCCAGATTGACCACTTATGCCCCTTCCGCTCCTCTCCTCCACCTGGTTCCACCTTTGCCTCACTGTACCTCTATTTTTTGCTAGGTCAGACGCTTTGGGTGCGTTTCTGGTCATTGCCACTGCCAAGCTGCAGGCCATTTGGTCATCGTGGACTCTGCCCTAGCATGGTGACGGCGAGGGCCAGCCATACTTGGCCTGATTATGCCTCCGCCTAGAATAGGTCACTTGCCCCTTGTCCTATATCGTGTGAGATGCACAGCTGCCCGCACCAAATATGTTGGTTGTGGGTGGCGATCGGCAATGTCGCCACTTTGGTCAGCCACCACCTCCTGGTCGCCCTTTTTGGCCCTTGGGCTGCCACCATCCAAACCTTACCCCTCAAGTGGCTTGCTTTGCCATGTGAACATGTAGCCACGCATGTGGTTTAGGGCTTCGGCACCATGTTTGCCCCGCCTAACCATCGATTGACTCGATCACCATTTGAGTTGACAACTAGAGCCCTCCTCCATCTCTCCTCCGTCCTTGAGTGTCGCCCAATGCTCTTCGCCCTTATGTGAGACCTTGTAGATGTGAAATTGACATTGTTGGGTGCACAACTGATTTTGACATCTTGCAGCCAACCAAGTAATTCTTAGCCATCGACCAACCTTTAGTTAGTGCACCCTCCACTTCCGGTCACACCACCACTTCTTTTGGCACAACCTTTCTCTCGGCCGACCTAGTGTGCCACCATGGATCACAGATTTTACCACATTGATCTGTGTTACCCCATTTGGCTGTGATTGCTTTCGGTGTTTCCTAAACCCTCGGGACAGTAGCTATCTTAGCTTTGAAATGCTTTTGGCATCCAACTCCACCTCCGACACCGCCACCATTGTGTACTCGTCATCAAACATCATGGATTACGAGGTAAGGGAGCTTTGAACTCATAATTTCATGACAACATGCTTTGAATAAGTAGCAACATGCTAGGATTGCATGATTCAATGCTTTGGATGCTAAATAACGATATGATTACATGATGTGCATGTAAGCATGATTATATGGTATGTTGAAATGCATATGATATGAATGTATGTTGTATGTTTGATGTATGTGGAATATGTATGTGTTAGTGATGGTTAGCGAGTATGTTGGTAAGCTACGTATGTGGATTATGTGTGTGCTTGTGATGACAAGCGAGTACGTTGGTAAGCTACGTATGTGGATTACGTGTGTGCTAGTGATGGCTAGAAAGTATGCTGGTAAACTATGTATGTGTTGTGCACGTGCGGTGCATGTTCTCTATTTACCTTTTATTTCAATGCATCAGGCTATTTTCTTACGTATTTGCTTATGTAATGTGACAATTATTTGTATTGGACCAGCTAGTGGCCCACGGATTAGCCTGGCCCACTAGCTGGCACGTCTCCCTAAGAGAGAGGGTGTGGCTCCCTATATGGGTAGTGCCCTCCCTTGTGTTCTGGTTATGGAATAGAAACTAATATGATTTCCACCCCTTTCTTCTTCATTTTTCCCCTTTCATACGTGAGAGTTTGAGGTACCATTTGTGCCTACACCGGGCACAACACTGGTATTGGAGCCTTCACGATCTCTGGCCATGGCACGAGGCAAACAGCTTGCCACGGCCCCGGAAGTTCAAACTGAGAAGGAGGCCACATCCTTAGCGAATAGTTCAAAAATAGTTCCGGAGTCCCTCAACGAACCTACCATGGAGTAGATCACGACTGAGATCAAGTCCTTGAGCATGACTGTGGCCAAGGTCGACTCTATGAGCCTGGCCATGGCTCAGCTTCAGCTAAAACGCACAACGCCCCTGTTGGTCAGGCCGCAGCCAGCCACCATGGAGAAGGGGGAGCCGTCCGAGGCCCTTGAATTATGCTGACCTGACCCTCAGGTGATGGCAGAAAAGGAGGCATGCTTTCCCCAAGGAACTATGAACTTTGGCATAGTCGATCAAGCTGTAGAAGGAGGCACCAAGCTTGGGAGATACGAGACACACCATTTGTTCGGGAAAATGCCACAATGATGCCGCCACCAAGGAACTTGTTTCAGGAGATGGAGGACGATTGGGAGGAGTACCTGTGGCCTTGCAAAGGACCACGAGGAGGTGCTGAGCCTTGTTTGGCCTACCTGCAATTCCCATGCTACAATGGGGATGGCGACCCCGTGGAGTGGCTGTATAAAGCTGAAAAGTTTTTCGCTTACCGGGAAACTCACTCTAAGACTGAACGGCTGCACATAGTAGCATTCTACCTAAACAGTGACGCTTCCATTTGGTTCCAGAGTTTTGAGAAGGAGGTGTGCTACCCCACTTGGGCCGCTTTCTCTGATGAACTGTGCATCCAGTTTGGCCCCAACGAGTTCCAGGACTTCAACAAGATGCTCTCCATGCTACACCAAACCACCACCGTCCGGGCCTATTACACAAAGTTCGTGAAGGTTGCCAACCGCCTCACTGATTGGCCGGTGGCAGCCTTGGTTGGGACATTCAAGAGAGGTTTCAAACCAGAGATATTTGAGGAGATGTGTCATTTTCCATACTCCACTATGCGGAACATCGTGCAGCATGCACGAATCGAGGAGGAGAAATTGGCTAGACAGTGGAGAGTGGGGCGGCTTGGGCCTTTCCCATGGGCTGCAGTCAGTGCTAGCCCCCTTCTCACCCCGGCCAGCAGTTTAGTGCCAAGCCGGCCTGGCCAACTAACCCCTTAGCCAGGCCAAATTGTCCGTCGACTCACACCGGCATAGATGGAGGAATGTTGGTCTAAGGGGCTCTGTTTCTGTTTTGATGAGAAGTTCATTCCAGGGCATCGTTGTGCCATCAAGGGCAACCTCCTCGTGGTGGAGATCGAAGAGGAGAAGAATGTGGAGGACAGGGCTAACTCTTCCCACTACGACAATGTGCTGCCCTAGATCTTCGTCCATGCTTTCTCGGGGACATTTACTCCTCGCATGGTGAGGGTGCAAGGCCACCTCAAGAGGCAGCAAGTTGCCATCTTGATTGACAACGGCTCTACCGACAACTTCATCAACGATAAGGTGGCTCAGCGACTAGGCTGCTTTGTGTCAGATTCAAAGCCCTTCAATGTGTTGATTGACGATGGTAATCATCTAAGGAGGTTCGGCATATGTGCTCGGGCTGCCCTCTCCATCCAAGGCCACACCTTCATCACTGACCTCTTCTTGCTGCCCACGAAGGGGGAGGATGTGGTGTTAGGGGTTTAGTGGTTATAGGAGCTTAGGGATGTAGTATGGAACTTCAGAGATATTATGGATTTCAAAGTGCAGGGGCAGCGGGTTCGGATTCAAGGGTCTCAGCCAGGCACCCTTCTCTCAACCCAATCAGCGAGTTCCTTCTTCTGGTTCGTACCCCAAGGGTTTCTCCTACAACAATAGGCAACAGTTGAGGTACATCAAGATGAGTTGCCTAAGGACCTTCTTGACTTCTTGGCGGATCATGGTGATGTGTTTGCTGAGCCAAACGGTCTCCCACTAGTGCCGCCTCATGACCACCACATCCCCATCATTCCCAAGGAATCTCTGGCCAATGTCCGCCCTCACTGCTATCCTTACATCCAGAAGGTGGAGATAGAACACCTCGTCTCCGACATGCTACAGCTTGGTATCATCTGCCCTAGCACAAGTTCTTTCTCCTTCGCTGCGTTGTTGGTTCATAAGAAGGATGACACTTGGCGGTTTTGTGTCAACTACCGAGCCTTGAATGCTATCATTGTGAAAGACAAGTACCTCATCCTTGTGATTGAGGAGCTTCTGGACAAGTTGGCCGGTGTGACAGTCTTCAGTAAACTTGACCTTCAGTCGGGTTACCATCAGATTTGCGTGTAGCCAGCCGACATGCACAAGACTGCCTTCCGAACTCATGACGAACATTTTGAGTTCCTTGTCATGCCATTTGGGTTGACCAATGCACCCTCCACCTTTCAGAGCCTTATGAACGATCTCTTCAGGCCTTTCCTCCACCACTTCATCTTGGTTTTGTTCGATGATATCCTTGTTTACAGCAAGTCTTGGGCAGAGCACTTAAAGCATTTCAAGTCTGTCTTCTCCGTTCTATGAGATAACTCATTATTTCTTAAGTGTTCGAAGTGTTCTTTTGGCAGCCCATAGGTTGATTATTTGGGACACATCATCTCGAGGAACAAGGTCGCCACTGACCCATCTAAGGTGGCCGCCATGCTCTCTTGGCCAACACCCACCTATGTACGTGCCCTGCGAGGTTTCTTGGGCCTCACTAGATACTATCGGAGGTTTATCAACTGCTATGGAGAGATTGATCGGCCCCTTACAGAGCTCCTAAAGAAGGGTGGATTCAATTGGATAGAGGTTTCCCAAGCTACCTTGGAGAAGCTGAAGCAATCTATGGCCTCCACCCCCGTTCTCATTCTTTCGGATTTCGGCTGCCCTTTTGTGATTGAAACGGATGCTTCAGAAGCAGGCCTAGGCGTGGTGCTGTTGCAGGACAAGTGCCCCATTGCCTACTACAGCAAGGCTTTGGCTGGCCGAACCCTATCTATGTCTATTTACAAGAAGGAGATGCTGGCTATCATCCTTGCCATTGACAAGTTGGGAACCTGATGCACTGAAATAATGTTTAATAAAATGTTTTCAAATTTCTATTTGCAATCCTATTTTGTGTTAATTCATTGATGATTTGGGCTATTTATGTTTTGAATAAGTTAGTTAGACCTTAATTGAGTTTACATGTCTAAACAGGCTTCAATAGGATCCAACTGGAATATGAAGTGAAGCCCAACTACCCAAAGCTATTTAAAAGTCAAGAATGGGCTCCTAATGGTCTAAACATGCATGGAATGGTCGAACACAACTTTGTGGACCCATTTGATTTGAGATTTGTATGAATGGAACTAAATTATGAAAGAAGTTGATTCGGACAGATTGACACAGATTTAGTATTTTGATCATATCTTTTTATGTATAATTTGGATTGATACGATTCAGGTGGCAATGGAAAGAAGACTTCTGTGGCTACAAGTGTTATTTCAAGAAGAAATTCCAAATTCCGAAGATATAGGGGTTGAATCAGGCAATCAATTAGGATGAAATCTGGAGATATGATTTGATTTTACCCTTTGAAGCAACCCTTTCTTTTCCTATAAATAGAGGGGTGGACGTGATAGATGGGACACTCTCTCCTCTTTAGAGCTCTCTTCTCCTATTTTCTTCTTTCATTTTGTAATTTTGTTTTTAGTTTTATTGTAATGGCTTTCTAAGCTCTCAAGCTAAGGCTAGAGGTGATTTGTAACAATCTAATGAAGTTCTATTTATGTTTCATCAATTGTTTCAAGTAAGTATGGTTTATTTGAAGTGATGTTTATTTAATATTATTCTTCTTCTTATTTCTTTGTGATTTGAATATATAAGATGCTTGAAGGCTCTTCTTTTTGATCTTTTGTGATTTGGATACATAGAAATCTTTAAGAGACAATAATTTTTATCCTTCATCTATCCAAAATATTTTCTATCTTTCATTTCAATTTTAATATTCATATCTTCCGGTTAGATAGAATTTTTATTCGATTCTAACTGAGATAACATGATACATGAAGAACATCATTAGATGTTATAATGATCCTTAATGCCTTAGTGTTTTCTCTTCTTAATTTTTTAACTTGTTATTCCTTCAATACTCTTCTACTCTTTCTTTCTTAATTTTTTTCTTCCTCTCTTTCTTCGTAATAGTTTTCTGTATCACACAAGGCTTTCCCTGTGGATCGACCTTGTTTACTATAGTTGACAAGTAAAAAAAAGAAATCTGAACTAGACTCATTCATAGTCTTGTTTCAGACGTAACAACAGAACCTACTTGCTTGGTCACCGCTTCCTGATCTGCACCGACCACCAGCCTCTAAAGTCCTTCCTTGAGCAGTGGGTGTCCACTCCAACACAACAGGAATGGGTCAGTAAGTTGTTGGGATATGATTACAGGGTCATCTACAAAAAAGAGTCAGACAACACTATGGTCGATGCTCTTTCTCGCCGCTCTACCTCAGGTTCGTGCTAGGCTATTTCTATTCCATCTTGCCCCTTCATTGCTGAGTTGAAACAGGCATATAGTGAGGATCCTTCAACACAGACCTTAATTGCAGCTATCCATTCTGACCCAACTTCCCGTTCCTTCTTCATGTGGCGCGATAACCTTTTGTTTTGGAAGGACCACCTTTGGGTACCTGATATTGACGACCTTCTCCGGCGCATCCTCTCCCACTTTTATGACACTCCATTGGCCGGTCACGAAGGGGCCTTCCGCACCTATAAGTGACTTAGCCAGAGCTTTATGTAGTAGGGTATTCGATGGGCAATTCAGGAGTATGTTGCCGCTTGTGACATGTATCAGAGTGCTGAGGCTGCCACGACATCCCCTGTCGGATTACTTCAGCTCTTACCCATTCTTGACAAGGTTTGGGAGGATGTTTTGATGGACTTCGTGGAGGCTTTGCCCGTAGTGCAAGGCAAGTCGGTGATCCTTGTGGTGGTGGATCGGTTGTCCAAGTATGCTCACTTTTGTGCTTTGGGGCACCCGTAACTGCCAAGACGGTTGCAGAGATCTATGTTCAGGAGGTGACCAAGCTCCACGACATGCCTCGCACTATTGTATATGACCATGACAGGATCTTCATATCTCAATTTTGGAGGGAGTTCTTCACTCTACAGGGCACCACTCTCCACATGAACATAGCTTATCACCCCTAGAAGGACGGCCAGATGGAGGTGGTGAACCATTGTTTGGAGCAGTATCTCTATTGTTTCACCATTTCTTAGCCTTGCCGATGGCTCCAACTCCTTCCATGGGTAGAGTGGTTGTATAACACCGCCTTTCACACTCGTATGGGGTTCACTCCTATTGAGGTACTATATGGCCGCCCACCTCCGACTGTGTTATCTTATGTCCCTCACAGCTCCTCTATTGCCGAGGTGGATTATATGCTCCAAACATGTGATGAGGTTCTTCATCAGCTTAAGGTGAACCTAGCCTATGCTCAAAACTGGATGAAACAGATTTATGATGGCCATCACAATGATTGGGAGTTTGCTGTGGGTGACTTGGTTTATATCTCCGTCCTACCTTAGTGCCAGACATCCTTGTTTCAACCCGAGCATTCCAAGCTCGTGCCCCGTTTCCATGGTCTGTATGCAGTGGTGGAGCGCATTGGCCTGGTGGCTTATCTTCTTGCTTTACTGTCTGGCTCATTGGTCCACCTCGTCTTCCATGTCTCCAGACTTTGCCATTGTGTGGATGGCACTTCCCTCGCCACTGATGCTCTACCTCCTCCTTTTACAAGACCGGCCCCGCCTACAGATCATGTTCCATCCTCCATGCTTGATAAGCGTTGAGTCTGCTGTTTTGGCCGTATCGTTATAGAGGTGCTCATTTCTTGGCAAGGCCAACCCCTTGAGGATGCCACATGGATGTTTGAGGACGAGTTCATGACTCGCTATCCAGCCTTGTCGCCTTGAGGTCAAGGCAAATAGCAGAAGAGTGGTGGAGTGTTGTGCATGTGCGGTGCACGTTCTCTATTTACCTTTTATTTCACTGCATTAGGCTATTTTCTTACGTATTTGCTTATGTAATATGACAGTTATTTGCATTGGACCAGCTAGTAGCCCACAGATTAGTTGGGCCCACTAGCTGGCATGTCTCCCTTGGAGAGAGGGCGTGACTCCCTATATGAGTTGTCCCCTCCCTTGTGTTTTGGTTATGGAATAGAAACTAATTTGATTTCCTCCCCTTTCTTCTTCCTTTCTCCCCTTTCATATGTGAGAGTTCGAGGTACCATTTGTGCCTACACCGGGCATAACAGTATGGAAGTATGTGTATGTTATACATATGTGTGATAGACATAAGTATGTATGATGGCTATACACTTGTGCGTTGGATATGTGTATGTGTGTGGGGGGGGAGAATAATGGGCGATGGACGGTAAGAGGTGACAAAGGGTTTGGTATGGACTTGAACGTAGATGTTTAAACATATGAGGGAAAAAAGGAGGATGCAAGTTTGACGGGCAAGAATTAGATTAGTTTGGATTAGTGCGTATGTTGGGGGATTATCAAACAGTAAGAGTATTGCATAATTGTACAAGCATAATGTACAGATTATAAAGTGAAATGTAAGCATCATAAGTGAGGTATAAGAGGGTTATTACTGGGGTTGGCTCTGAGGAGCCCAGTTTGATGACTTCCGAGTTAGATATGTTGGCCATAAGGTGGATGGCGGAGATTGTATAAATATGTAAGATTTTGGTGTACAGTGAGTTATGTTATAAGTTGGTTGGGGTAAGTGAAGTCTGCTACTTTAACGAACTGGGGTTTCAGATTGGGCTAAGCTTCGGTTTGCTCAGTGGAGCACTGTATATTTGAGAGTTTTATGGCATAATTGTACCGCATAACTTAATTAAAATTTGAATTATAAGCAAAGCTAATTTGAAAGCCTTGTGGGTTTGAGACTTGAGGGTTCGACAAATTAAGTTCTGTGTTTGAGCTAGTAGATATTGAGTAGTTGAGCATTTCTCATGTCTTGCCATGTGTTTATCCCACAAGATGTTGTCTATGTGTTATATTTGAACCCAGGCGTCTAATGCTTTATTGAGAGTGATGTATGTTTTTGATTTGGTCTGTGTTGTACTATGCCAAAACATTTGATGCTTTATTGAGAGTGTTGTATGATTCTACCCAAGAGTGACACCATATAATTTCTGCCAAAGAGTGGTGTTGTATGATTCTACCCAAGAGTGGCATTGTATAATTTCTGCCTTAGAGTGGCACTGGTACTATAAGACCCCAAAAGTGTGGGCAATTGTATGACCCCTAATGTTTGGGCGTTTATATTTGTGCGCTCAGGTAAGTAGTATCATGGAACTGCTCTTACTTGTTTGATCATGTGCCCCATGAGCATTGGTGTGTCTTGCCTTCGAAAAAGTCCATGGCATCTAGTCACTCCCTGGAGGTTAAGGTGATGTCCCAGTAATATTCCTTTTTTTTTTTCGACGCTAGAGCTTATTGATTGTAATGAGCTTCAGTGGTCGATAGTATATGTAAATATATGTTTATGAGTATGTGTAAGTTTTTGAGTAAGATTGTATGAGTAAGGTCGTACGAGTAAGGTCGTAAGAGTAAGACTATACGAGTAAGGTCATATGAGTAAGATTGTACGAGTATGTGTAAGATTGATTTGATGGTATGTGTTTGACATGATTGTATGAGTATGTGCATGATAATTATATGTCTGTTTACTTCATGTTTGAGTTGCATAAATGCATCTATGCATGAACTTACTAAGTTCACTGTTTGGAACTTCCCTATTGGGTATTTTCCTATTGAGTATGAAAATACTCATTTACCCTATTTTTTAACCCTGATGGTCAGGAGGCTTTTACATGTTTGTTAGAGAGCTCCTAGAGATGGATGCTTGTTTCCTTGGTGGATTAATTCCCTTTGAATCAGGTATATCCTCGATTTACTGCGAGTATTATTTTGTATCATGATATGATGTATTGGGTGTGATGAGAATTAAAATATTTATGCTTTATGGACTTGTAATTTAGATTAGATTGTGGATTGTTATAGGACTTGCACTCAGGGATGTCTGGGAGAGATTTGTATTTAAAGTCTATGACCATAGCAATTTATTTCGTACATTTATTTTGGAGAAATGTCTGAGGATATTTGGATTGCCTGTATGAAGTTTGAACAAATGAGCAAAATTTTGTATGGGAAAAGTTGATGTGTGATGTTTTAAATTATTTGCTTTCACAGGTTTTGTATTCGTCATTTTTCCCGATTTCCAACTGTTATGTTACAAAACTTTTCTATGAATTTTTAAGAAAATATGATGAAAAATCTCAGGCGTTACATGGCTCTTTATACTGTGTTCTAAGCGATGCCAACACGCTATTTTCTTAATTCATTTTGTTCAAAAACCCATATATTTCTATCCTGAACTCATATTCGCACATTCTTGATACCATTGGTCTCATATCGATGAGCCCGATGATACAAGACCACCCACGTTAGTTATCTCACACTTTTTAAGTGGGATCCACCCATATGACACACTTCTCGAGGTCATAACTTACTATCCCAATGTTCGATTTACATGTTTTTGGGCTTACTATGCTCGTCACTTATAGCTCTATCAACACCATAAACTTTTACCATATATGTTTTCTAAAAATTAGTTTAAAAACTAAATTTGTTGCAATCATTTAGAGAACACACACACAAATTTAAATAAGGTGGTTGAAGAGCTTATTGTTGTTGATCACTAGAACACCTAAGGAGTAGGATGCTCAAAGGGGTTGAGAAGGACAAGAAGTTGAAGTGAAGAAGAGCCAATTGGGGACAAGTATACTCAGTGGTTGAGTCTTGTACGATAACATTTTTAAAGTTTGTAGTGCATCATTTGACTAGAGGTCACTTGTTTTTTCATCTGATTTAATTTTTCAATGTTAATAATCCATGTGTCACCTTGGTTATGTGTTTCCTTACTTAATCTGGTTTAAAACTATTCACAGGGTCTTATACCATTGTGTACTTCTGGTATTAATTTTATTTAAAGTTTCCCTTTAGGGATCACAAAGAAAATAGTTATGTTTAATAATTCAGATAGGTTGTCAGAATGTAGCATTACAAACTATTAGAATTATTCTCTTCATGTTGAAATCACAAGTTTGCCGCTAGGTGCCCCATGTGGAGGGAAAGGCCCTGAATGAGTGGGGTGTTTGAGGAGAGGGGTTTGCATTGGATGAGAGCGTTTCCACCCTGGTTAAAGTTATATGCGTTAAAAGTCCTTGGATCATCATCGGATGGCTCATTTTATACTACAATGTCAAAAGGAGTTTTTAGATACACCGCACTTTACTTTTTTCCTATTGGTAATTGCCCATAAATTTATTTTTCTTCAAACTACCCTTTTCCTAGTTAGTTGGTTGGAGTTTTTCTTGAGGGGAGATTCCTAGGGGCATTGAACCTAGAACAAAAGGACAAGGTGGGTGACATATTTTGATTTGTGGGGTAGTTCTTTGATCATGGTGAATGGTAATTTCTAATGAGTGATTATGATCCATGGATCAAATTTGTTCCAAATAGCATGAGGTTGCAAAGGTCAAGAGTGAGGCCATATAGTCTAGTGAGGAGAACATTATGAATGGATTTTTAGTGGCATCATAAAATCATTAAAACCCAAACAAAAATGGACTAATTAATATAGGGATCAATATTGTATGATTGGTGGTTTAGGAGTTGAAGATTCTTAACGTAAAGTATTTTTCACCCAGTTTTGATCAAATTGTCTAAATTTGAAAGTTACATGGACTTGATATTTTTGATTACTACTATTGCGGGTGCATTGTGCAGCTGAAAACCAAGATAAACAAAGATCTAGGGGTCATAGATGTGAAGCTTATGAAGGATTCCCCCCTATGATGTAGACAATTGCATATCCATGACACTCCCATTCATTCACCTTTTCCACAACATCACACACTAATCATTTATTTGGCATAGAAAATTATTTTTTACTAAAATATTGTAGTACATTATAAGGCTCTAAATGTAAATCCAATGGCACGAAATTCATGGAATGATGAGTTCTATAGTTCAAGATATTTCAAACCCAATTTGGTTGTTGGAAAATTAAGGGGTTATTTGGATAGTGAATTAGGCATTTGATTATGTGGATTCTGACATGATTATGTAGGTTTCCACCAAAATCATGTTTGGATGCAAAAATTCAACTAAATGAATGAATCCATTATATTAAAGTCTAATGCCTTGATTTTGTCAAATTTGCAAATCTCTTTACAAGGGCATTTGGTGGATTTAATTGATCATAATAACTGTCCTTGTTAACCTTTTCAATTGATTCCCACCCATCACATACCCAGCCTACCATTCTATTCTATTCTATGGAGCTGGGACATTCAACACATAATTGCAATTTTACTCGATTCCGCTGAAATAAATTCTCTAGAATCTACATTCTAATTACAATCAATTCAATATCCAAACAACCCCTAAATGTCTATACACACTGACTTCACAAGGTAAAACTTCCTTTAAGAAATGAATTAGTTCTTAGATTTTGTTATATTGTGGCTCTTGGAGAAAAAAATCCAATGTACTAAATAATGTGACAATTATATTTCTATAACTAAAGATATTGCAAACCAAAGTCGGCTATTGTTGTGATTTTGTGATGGCATGATCCTAGGCAAGGTGTTTGAAAAGGCAATGGAAAAAGGGAGGGTGTGATGGCATGGAAATGGGTGAAAAGAGACAATGGTGTTTTTATTGAACACATAGGGGTGAGATAGGAGGAAAATGAAAAGGGAGGAGAATGAGACATTGGGGATATGGATTATTGAGATTGAGGAATAATTAGTTCTTTATCAACTTCAAAAGAAAGTGGCCACAAGCCTTACATACTACTAAGGCGGCTAATAGCTAGGGCCTACAACTAATTACATCAACTAATCTCTAGCACTCATCTGATCAAATAACAAGGAATTTACTATTAGCCATTTTGGGCCATTAAATATGGTCTAATTAAGAGAGATAGGTAGCTAGGGTTGTGATACACCACACTCTGCATATCCTCATAGCTACCAAGTTAATAACCTAGTATGCATATTCACATAATTATAAATTGTGTATGAGCACAATTTGTGTATGCCTTTTTGTATACCCTCATGATTGCCAAGTAGGAAACTGCATATGCATGTATGCATAATCATAAATAGTGTGTGAGCACAATTAAAAGTCATAAGCCATCTACAAAAAATAGTAATTGTGTTATATTAGTTCCAGTTTTTGGTGTTCTATTCATTCTATTTTTTAAGGCATATTCTACAAATTTGTAATGGTCCAATGTAACAATTACCAATACAATTTATCATCAATAGTATTTATTCCAAATATGTTTCCAAAAGTTCCTATAATTACTAAATTCTTATTCCAATTACAAGTTTCTAAGTGTCATAGAGAGTAAACTACTACTCATATTTGGTGGATATGATAACATACACTCAAAGAAATCGTTGATATTTATATAACTAGAGGCTAATTAATCTCTAATTATCACAAATGGTAAGGGATTTGTTTGCAATAGTTCAATAGCTAAAATGATCATAAGAATGTTTTCATATAAATTACAAGTTCAATAGGGGAATATATAAAGATAGAGCTATATTTTATGTTTGAAGTTATATTAGCAGGCTTTATTAATTTTGAAGCTTATTATTATTTAGCTAATAAAGCATAGTGCAGAAAGAGCCATAGTTACTTTTAGAATGGTTATGCATAAGAAGGAAGTCATGCTCTATCTAAGTGGTGTGGATTCATTTCTAATGATTCAAGTTGATGAGCTGTGGGATTTGTCTCTAAAACACTAACCTAAACCACCATGTTGTCAGTTAGTAAGGATACGTGTAAATGAAATTATATGTGTTGGCAAATCCCATGACAAAAATAGGTTAAAGAATAGCATGAATGATGTAAGAATTTGTCTTTGATTGAAAACTTAAGGTGTGTTATCAATATGAAGATTAACTTTAAAGATAAATATGTATATATATATATATATATATATATATATATATATATATATATATATATATATATATATATATATATATATATTGAAGAAGAAAAATGTAAAGTTTTAATTCACTTTGAAGCTACTTGGACACCTTAAACAAGTTTCATAAGATTTGGAAATCAGTGAGCATTATTTGTAGGTTGTTCTACATTAATTGTATTGATTTCATATCATCGCAAAAGTTAGATTAGATTTGAGTTGAAGAATTCAAGTTTGAATTAATGGTTGTTATGAAGTCGAAGGTTTAACCTAGGTAACTTGAATGATTGACCTTAAGTTTAAATAATCACAAATCCTTGATGGCTGAAGGTTCACTTAAAATAATTTAATTTTTCTATACAATTTCAAAGTTGATGGTGTGGTCGAAATATGAGAACATTCGACCTAGAAGGTATGTGCAAGTTTGATTGTTAAAAAAGATGGAAATATATGATTTGATATGTTTCTAATTTAAATCTAACTCATGCAAATGATATAAAGTGCTATATGTAGATGCTTTCTACAACTATTATGGGTATGCCTTTAGTCTAAAGAAGCCCTAGAGAGTCTCTTCTAATTTAGAGTATTTTGAATTAATCTTTATCTCTCTATTTTGGTATTTTCTTCATGAATACTCTTTAATTTAGATATTTTTGAGTTGTTTATCATTATGCTCTCTATCTATACTCGAAAATAAATGTACAAAATAACTTACCATGATCATGAGATTTAAATACAAATTTATCTAAAGCATCCCAAAGTGCAAGTATCATAAACAATCCATAGTTTAATCCAAATTATAAGTCCAAAAAGTATAAACACCTTAATTTTTATCTCACCCAATACATCAGATCATGACAAAACATAATAGACTTGCAATGAGTCAGAGGGTATGCCTGAGCCAATGGAAATCAATCCACCAACGTAAACAAGCATCCATCACCGGGAGCTCTCCGTAAAAGGCCTGCAAAAGCCTTCAGAACACATGAGGTTAAAAAGAGAGAAAATGAGTATTTTCATGCTTAGTAGTGGAGTTTTAAATACTGAACTCAATAAGTCCATACATAGATGCATTCATGCAACTCAAACATGAAGCATAAAAATATACAAACACAAAGCATAAAAATATATAAACACATCAGAGTTGCATAATATAACAATCATGCATAAACACATACCATCTTACCTCTCTTACTCTTATACTTACAACCTTACTCGTACAATCTTTACACTTATAGTCTTACTTAAAACATTCTTACAATCTTACTCGTACCATATTACTCAAATTCTTGCTCTTATAGTCTTCCTCAGAAACATACGCTCACAGTCTTGCTAAAAAACTTACTCTTAGAGTCTTATTCAAAATTTACACTTATATTTTTGCTCAGAAAATTACTCTTACAATCATAGACACATTATTGACCATTAAAGCTCATTACAATTAATTAGCTCGAGCGTTGAAATGAAAAGAATGTCACTAGGGCATTACCTTAACCTCCGGGTAGTAATTAGACACTATAGACTTTTTCGAATGTAAGGTACATCTATGCTCATGGGACACAAGATTAAATAGGTAAGACTAGATCTATGATACAACTTACCTGAGAGTGCAAACATACAATAGAGCATATAGTGCCAACTAAGGGTGGAAATCATATAGTGTCACTCTTAGGCGGAATCATACAATGCTGACTAAAGGTAAAAATATGCAACACTCTAAATAGAGCATCAAACGTCCAGGCTTAATACAACACCATGAAAAAATTGAAAATATACATCGCTCTCAACAGAGCATTAGATGTCTGGGCTTAGATACATCACCAAGACAACATCCCGCAAGATAAATACCATGACAAGACATTAGAAATGCTCAGTTGACTAATTATCATCTGGTTCAAACATGAAACTTAATCCATCGAAACCCTCAAGTCTCAAACTCATAATGTATCATATTAAATTTACTTACAATTCAAGTTTAAATTAAGTAATTTATGTGGGTACAATTATGCCATAAAACTTTCAATCTTACAGTCTTGTACTGATCAATTTGGAGCTGAGCCCATTCCAAAACCCTAGTTCGTTAGGGCAGCATACTTTATTTAACCCGTCCATCTCATAATCATGACTCACCAAAAACATATCCTCATATATTCCTACATTCTCCACCATCCACCTTATGGAAAAATCATCTTACTAAAAAATCCTCAAACTAAGCCCCTCAAATTTCATTCCCATTATAAGCTTTTTACTAAACCTAACTTATTGTTATTACTTTTCACGTTATAATATCTATGTTATACTTATACAATTATGTTATGCACTCTTACTATTTCACAATCCCCCATAAGCCACTGAACCCTAAATCCACTTATTTATTGAACCCCCAACATACACTCAATCTAATCCACACTAATGTCAAACCAATACTCACTAATCCAACCCAATCTTGGCTAATCAAACATACGCCCCTCAACATCAAATGGCACTACAAATTCACATCAAAACCCACACAAAATTGATCTATTACAATTCACCGTACACCATGCATAAGTCTTGCATACTCCTTATTCCTCACACATACATATGTTCACCAAATGTGCATTCCACATACCCTAAGATCTATCACATAACTTTTCAGCATATCCATTAGTGATCATATTAACATACACATATATCCAAATACGTACATCATATTTATAACTTACACATTTGTCACAAGTATAAGTAAACATACAAGATTACATAAATTTCCACACTTACAACATACGAATGGATCATTATTTAACATCCAAAACATCAAATCTCAATAACCCTAGTATGCATCTATACATTCAAAGCATACGATCATGAAATTATGAGATCAAAATCCCCTACCTTGTAATCCATTACATTTTATGGCGAGCACACGACGGTGGCGGAGGCCAAAAGCATCGCCTAGTTTAGAGAGTTGCTATTTTGAGGGTTTATAGAACGTCGGAGGTAATATCGGCCAAATGAGGTGACAGAAGTGTATAAGGCAAAATCCATGATCCATGGCAGTGCACTAGGGCTTTCAGGAAGCCCAAGGCCTGCTAGGGGGCGGCAATCCATGGCCAATCAATGGAGGCCAGTGAAGACACAATGCTGATTGCCACCTAACACTCCAAAAAGAAAATGAGATGTGGTATGGGTGAAGGAGCGGCTCTGAGGCTGATGGGGGCAACCCTAGCCATTGCCATGCGGAGGTGGGTTGAGCCAAAGCCAATCGGCCCCAGCCGGTCACTAGTGGCAGCTGCGAAAGGCGAACTCCGTGGAAGAATATAGCCTCTAGCTCAATACAAATATAAGGGGGTGGTTTGGGTTGAGTCGAAGAAGAAAATAATGGGGGAGGGAGGAGGAGGTTGAGTCGGGCTTGTCGACGTTGAGCTGAGTCTGGCAAGACGGAGTGGTCTAGGGTCGGCCGATGGCCAATGATGCTCCAGTGACCCAGAATGGCGAAATAAATGGAAAATAGGGAGGACCGGTCAGACATAGGGAGGAGTAAGGAGGCATTTGTGTCAGCTCTAGCTGGCTCCTTCAAGGTCTTGGGAACCAGACAGAGTCGAAGGAAGACTGTGGTTTCGGGCGTTGGTGGAGCTCTAGTGGCCAAATACGAGAGAAAATGGGGAAGAAAATGGCAACACAAGGAGGGGCAAAGAGGGCATAGTAGTGGCTCTAGTCAGTACCAATGGGCTCATGGCAGTTGGCCGGAGCTGAATCTGGCGAGAGATCGCAGAATCTAGCCACGAAGGAAGCGCTGTGGAGGGTCCGGAGTACTCTTGGGTTTCCTCTGGGCTTTTTTGGACCTTCTAGGAATGAACTAGTTGCAAGTTATTAAGCCATGATCTGTCTTCTTTCTTTGCTTTTTTATTTTTTTAAAGACCATCTTACTCATCGTTCCACCTCCCTATGTTGTTGTACCTCCAAAATTCTCACCGCTACAACCATTTTACTCGCCCAAGTCCCCTCAAACATGCCAAAGCCCACAATTTCTTTCATTTTTTCCTTTTTCACACAAAAAACATCTATGATGCGTTGAGGTCCAATGGCATCAAACCCAACTCTATGGGTACAAATACGGGGTAAAAATAACAAAAAAATGTAAAAATTTATAGAAAAAAATCAAGGACGTTACTGTTTTAATGTTCATATGATTAATGAATTGGATGAGTAATACTAAGATTAGGCGAGTCATGCCTATAGTTTAGTTTAATGTAGATGATTTGTATTATTGTCAAAAATAGTTCATGTCATAGATTTAACTAATGATTCTTTCTAAAGTAATTTATGCTTGTATCTAAGAATATTTGTTCATATTAACACTAGACTTAGATTAAATGTTAATGAATTATTATGATTCTATAATAGATTCAATTTCTTAAGTAATTATCGTCATATTGCTCTATTTCGTTGTAGTTTAGTCTGATTACTTCATTTGTTTAATTAAAATTCTTCTTTTATGTTTCAATTATCAACAAACTTTCCCTCTTAGATTTAAGGGGGTTTTCCCAATAAGGATAAACAACCCAATTAATTTATTAATAGGGTCATAGTAAAAGTATATTAGGCACAACAGTATAATTTTATTATTGTCCGCTTGTGATGAATTCTCTTATGAAGCCAATTGTGACGTTTAATACAACCCAAGGACCTCCCATAACCCCATACTGATCATAAAGTAATTCCCTCTCTTTTAAAATATATAAAAAACGAGCTTGTGCACTAATATTTACTACAAAAGGCCTAAGCTATAATAAATAAGAAGCTATATGACTCAGTCTCTTGTTAATGCCCATTGGTTATCTATATTTTATTATTATCATAAGCAGACAATAATAAAATTATATTAGTATATACAATATAATTTTGTTGTTAACATATTGCTAAATATAGATGACCTCTAGGTCTTAGTAGGAATTATCCCTAGATTGAATAATTAATTCATTCATCCATGAGGTTCGACAACTTTTAAATATTTATCCTAATATAATTACCTTATATATTTATAAAATATTTAATTATAAATAATTAGGACTCACCTTCCCTATCTAATCAAAGATGGTGTAAGGCCTATGGTATAGAGAAAATAGATCATAAATATAATTATATATATATAGTCCCGTTTATATGAGCCCGGGCTCACGCACGTCTGCGTGCGCCCGGGCTGATTCGGTCGTCGGATTTACATCCGACGGCCCATCAAACTCATAGGGCATTTAAACCCGTGAGTTTGATGGGCCATCGGATATAAATCCGACGGCTCAATGAGCCCGGGCGCATGCCGGCGCGCATAAGCTCGGGCTCATATTAACTTTATATATATATATTCAAAATGAACCTAAATGTAGCTATTAATTTGGGGCATAAGGAATATCATATTAAGCTTCTATATATCATATTAAGATCTCTATCTACCGACGATGTGAACTTGACCATGATGCCCGGTCAAGCTGCAAGTCTATGATACAAAAGTATTCTACCCTCTTAAGTACATCAACATTTACATTGTATTCATTCTCACCGAAGTTTATAAAATTGCCACATCTTTATTGAATAAGTAATTTATTACTAGCCAAATTACGCCCTTTATAAATGGTAATTAGTCAATGAAGGTCCGCTAACAACTATGCATTCCTTTACAACAAGCTGTCAAAGTTGATATTTTTGCTCCTCTTTCTCTACACTAAAAGCATACTCCAACCCTAGATTGGATTTAGAAGACGGGTCATACCTATCAATAAAGGAAAATAATATTTATACTATTATTTTTACACTATAGGCTTTATATTATTTTTTTTAAATAAAAAATATGAGTCATACTTAATAACATGAAATTCACTTTTAATGTACAACCATAAGTAGTATAATGCCTATGGTATAAAAAAATAGAGTAAGAATATTAGCTTTTAATAATAAAAGAATTTACTTTTTTCAATCCGAACTTAGCTTTTATTGTAAACTTTTAATGTAAAAATAAAATAAAATAAAATAATCACTTTCAGTAGTAAATACATTAGAGAGACCAAAAGATACAAAATTACAGTCCAACTAGCACATTCATAGTCATATCTCCCCGAGTCCTTGAGAACCCACCCGTAGTCTTAAAGAGAAATGCTATTGCAACGTGATCATCAAAATGCTATTACATCTACTAACACAATTTTATTTTAAAAAAAATATTAAATACTAATAGGATACCAAGGTAACATACCTATCACTAATCAAAATTTAACATATCACCTTATTTTTTTATTAAATATAATACTTTTAAGAGATAATTAAAACATTTATAAATAAATCCGGTTGTAATTGTGATCTGCACCGCCACTTTCGTACCGTACCTAATAATTTCTCCTCTATCGTGGCCCTAACACAGCCCAATGATAGAAGAGGTCAAAGTCTCGGATGCTCGGTGCTGCTGACAGCCATGTCCGCTTGATGGGAGTAACACAAGCGCCAAGACTGCATTCATTGGGAGCGATCATCTTCTCAAAAATGGCCACTCTCGCTCTTCTACTTGTGCCTCTCCTCGTCTTGCTCCCTCTCCTCTTGGCCAAGTTCCTCAGCTACCCATCTGGACGCCGGACTCAATTGCCCCTCCCCCCGAGCCCACCGCAGCTGCCCATCATCGGCCACCTCCACCTCCTATCGGACGTGCCCCACATCGACCTGGCCCGGCTGGCCGCCCAGCGGGGCCCCATCATCCACCTCCAGCTGGGCCACGTCCCAACCCTCGTCGTCTCCTCCCCGCGCCTGGCCCGGGAGGTTCTCCGGACCCACGACCAGGCCTTAGCCAGCCGGCCACACTTGGCCACCGCACACTATCTGTCCTTCGGATGCCCCGACATCACCTTCGCCCCCTCCGGCCCCTACTGGCGGCAGGCCCGCAGGATCTGCGTCTCGGAGCACCTCAGCCCCAAACGTGTGGCGTCCTTCTACCGAGTCCGGAACGAGGAGGTCGACCGGATGCTGGCCGTCGTGTCAGACCGGGCCGGATCTGAGATCAACATGAGCGAGCAGTTCTTCGCGCTGGCCAACGATGTGCTCTGCCGGGTGGCTTTCGGGAGGCGGTTTCGGGAGGATCAGTCTGAGGCCGGTTCCCGTATTGCCGAGGTCCTAGCCGAGACCCAGGCGCTTCTCTCCGGGTTCAACCTCGGCGATTTCTTCCCCCGGTGGGGTTGGATAAATTCAGTCACCGGTCTTACCCGGCGGCTAGACCAGAACCTGAGAGACCTGAGGGCCGTGTGCGACGACATTGTAAAGGATCACAAGGTGAAGAGACTTCGCAGCGGCGGAGATGCGGAGGAGGGGAAGGAGGACTTCGTGGACGTACTGTTGAGGGTGCAGAAGGGCGACGTGCTAGAGCTGCCCATCACCGACGACAGACTCAAGGCCCTTGTGCTGGACTTGTTCGTAGCCGGGACGGATACCACTGCGGCAACAATGGACTGGACGATGACGGAGCTAGCCAGGCACCCGGCTGCCCTCCGCTGCGCCCGGGCCGAGGTAAGAACCGTCGCTGGAGACAGCGGCAGAGTGGAGGAGGAGCACCTTCCGCAGCTGCACTACCTGAAGGCCGCAATCAAGGAGGCCCACCGGCTGCACCCTCCAGCGCCGCTACTTGTGCCGCGTGAGTCGGTCGCAGACGCCGTCATCGACGGCTATCTGATTCCAGCAGGGACGAGGGTGCTGGTCAACGTCTACGCCATCGGCCGGGACCCAGAGGTGTGGACTCGGCCGATGGCTTATGAACCAGAGAGGTTCACAGCCGCCGCCGCCGGTGGCGGCGAGGTGAAGGAGCTGGAGTTTGCGCTGCTGCCGTTCGGAGGGGGCAGGCGGGGGTGCCCCGGCTACGGTTTCGCCTTGGCCACCGTTGAGCTGGCCCTGGCCCGTCTACTGTACCACTTCGACTGGCAGCTGCCAACTGGTGTGGGGCCAGATGATGTGGACCTAAGTGATAGGTTTGGGCTGGCCATGAGCAAGAGGGCTCCACTGCTTCTAGTACCTACAAAGAATTGAGTACAAGTATTGCTAAAGGAGTGATGATTGAAGACTGTGGTTTCTTGGAATTTTTGGGCCAAAGCTACGTTTTTTAGCAATAAAACTGTCCCTTAACATTAGCCTAAGTTTAAGTTTTTGTTATATTATCTACACTATATTAATATTAATAGTAAGAGTCTCATTTATATGAGCCCGGGCTTACGTACATTAACGTGCACTTAGGCTCATTTGGCCGTAGAATTTACATATGACGGCTCATCAAACTCACAGGATATTTAAACCCAAGAGTTTGATGGGCCGTCAGATATAAATCTGATGGCTGAATGAGCCCGAGCACACACTGGCGTATGTGAGCCCGGACTCATATTAACTTTTTCTTAATAGTAATATGGGGTACCAAAATTTTTTGTTTTGGACATTAACATTATCCATATACTTAAATAATAATGTTAGTTAGTTAAAGATAAAAAAGTAATAACATATTACATATTACATATATTTTCCATAATTGCCAGTAACTTTGCTAAGGGTGTTTCCTGAAACAATAATCTTCTTCTTATTTAACTTTGGACACCAAGGCAGGGTTAAAAGATAAGAAAATTTCTCTTCCCTCTATATACACACACATAGAGAGAGAGATTCAAAGTTATTTCTTAAGGCATTGAAGAGAGGTGACAAAACATTACCTGCATATGTGTCTTTTGGTTCAAATATTTGGCCATTCGGCCAATGCACCTTAAAGCATGAGTAAGGGTGCTAACGAGCCGAGTCAAATCGAGTTTTTAAGTTTTTTAAAAGCTCAGTTCGAGCTTGGCTCGAGCTTGATCGAACAGTTCAATGTCTGGCTCAAGCTCGGTTCGGCTAAAAAACTCAAAACTCGACTTCAGCTCGAGTTCAAAAACATACTATAGCAACTCAAACCTATGTTCGAATTGAGCTCGAATCCCATTTTCAACCCAATTTATTTTTTTCTATAAAAATTCATATTAATTTAGAGAATCACACCAACACTACAAAAATAAAAAAAAATTATAACAAACATAATGTTATTCTATTAAAGTTGTAAATATTATTTCAAAATCTATAGTTAGAATAAGAGTCAATAAATACCCTACAAAAAAATTTCATTTGTCACCAAAAATTTAACTAATGTTATTCAAATATCTCATATAATAAATATAATTATATAAATAATATTAAAAAAATAATTATTACAAAAATAACATAGAGAAAAAATATTTGCCAATATGGTGTTTTTTTTTTCAAGCGCCTGCATGACCTTTTTTAATTTTTTTTATAATTTCATTCTTACAGAGAAAAAATTCAATATAATGTACTGATTTTGTCATGTAAAGGATGAAATCAATATAATATACTGATTTCGTCCTTTTAAAAGATGAAATTAGTGCAATGTATTAATTTCGTCATTTTGAATGATTAAATCAATAATGAAATAATTTTGTCATCTCTTCCCTTTCTCCTTTCTACTCTCTTCATTCTCACTCTCTCTTCACTCACTCCTCTCTCTCTCTTCACACACTCTCTCTCCTCTTTCTCTCTCTTCACACACTCTCTCTATTCACTCTCTCCTCTCTATATTTCTATTTAATCTATCTGCTCTCCCTCTTTTGGCTATCTCTCTTATTCTCTCTCTTCACTCTCTCTCTCTACACTTTCTCTTCTCTTCGTCCATTCTTTTTTCTCTTTCTCTTTCCTTATCTTTCTCTCATGTGCGTAACATGAGCCCTAGCTCAAAGAAGTGGGGAGAAAGTAGAAAATTTTAATTTAATTTTTTTATTTATATATTATATATTAAAATATTAAATTTAAAATATAATATAATATATTTGTGAATGACGAAATCAACATTTTTGAAAAAAAATTCATGATTTTGTCCTTTAGAAGAGAAAGAAAATAGAAAGAAAAAAAAGAGAGAGAGGAGAGAGATAAAATCAGTTCATTATTGATTTCGTCATTTGGAAGGACAAAGTTAGTACATTGTATTAATTTAAGTAAACTTATTTCGTCCTTCTAAAGAATGAAATTAAAAAAAAAATTAAAAAAAACCACACATGTGTTAGCGCCTAGTCAGAGAAAATGAACACCATATTGGTAAATATTTTTTTCTCTGTTATATTGATAATTATATAAAATTTCTCATATAATAAGCCACAAAAAACTGAACTAATCACCAAAGTTATGACAACTATTATTCACATATTTCATATCTAATTAATCCAGTGACTACAAAAAAATTCATGATAAGAGAATTATTTGGATCTCAACAATAACGTATTTCATGGTGTGGATTGCTTGTAAAAAGAAAAATCAATATAATTAGAATTCAATAGTAAAATCTAGACTTGGTTCACTGAATATATTTTTAGGCAAAATCTACATATAGTTCACTAAATCTTTAATTCTAAACTAATATGATTGATTGAATTAAGAATGTTTATTTGCAAGTAGAATTACATATTTATATTTGTTAGGATTAGAATGATTAAATGTAGTATTTATATTTATATCATACCTACATTCTCAATTTTATTAATAGTAGGATTTATATTTATTTGAAATATAATAGTATAATATAGGTATTATATATTATATTATATAGTATATCATATATCATATATTAATGTATATATATTATATATATTTTATAAAATAATATAAAATATTATAGGTACATGAAAGGTAAAAGTTAAGAAATTTATATACGGAGGATCAGAAGTTTTAACACGTGGTAGAAATGAAATTTACTTTGAGATTGATGTTTATATAGAGAAAATTTGGGTGATGTAGAAAATTTGGCGTGTGACACGTGTGTCCCACCGTCGCTTGCTGGCCTATGGTCGGCGTGGTGAATGACACACAGAACTGCACCATTGCACAGTGTCTGTGCAATTTTGCGGGACCCGACATGAAGGTTCCGCATGTCATGCGGATGGACCACGTCACATGGGCTTGACTTGCGGACCGCGCATCGGCTTGCGTCGGCTACACAAAAATAATATTTTTTTCTTTTCCATTTTTAAATTTAAAACTAACATAACTTTTTAACCATAACCCGGAATTACCCGTTCTTGGTACCGATGGACTCGTATTGACGAGCCCTTCAACCCAAGACCACTCAAGGATAGGTTTTACAGTTGTTTTACCATGGGTGCCATCTATAGTGTATGTGCTTCCCACGGTCGTTACCTCCAGCTCCGACTTCTGATTTAAACGATTCAAAAACTGTTACGTTTGTCTTTTAGATTTCTACCTTATGTCTTTTGGTACAAAATCCAAAATAGTACTTTTTCAATAACATATACTAAATTTATATTATTTGTTAAAAAGAACGTACAGAAATCAGGGTTGTCATAATCTTCCTCGCTTCAAAGAAATTTCGTCCTCAAAATTGAACTTGCTAGTCTTCAAATAGTTTTGGATATTTCTTTAACATTTCACTTTCCAATTCCCATGTGGGCTTGCTCCAAAGCATGATGTTGCCATAAGATTTTTACTAATGTAATCCTTTTTGTTCTCAAGATTTGCTCCTTTCGATCCAAAATTTTGACCGATTTTTCTTCAAATGTCAAATGAGGTTCTAGAGTGACCATTGTCTAATCCTGGACATGAGAAGGATCTTGTACATATTTGCAAAGCATTGACACATGAAACACATTATGGACCTTATCTAGCTGAGGAGGCAATGCTAATCTATAAGCCACTGGCCCTAGTTTATCCTGAATTTTAAATAGTCCTACAAATCGAGGACTTAGTTTTTCCTTTAACACCAAATCTCATAACTCCTTGAGTTGGTGATACCTTTAGCACCACATGATCACCTATGCATAAGCTGAGGTCTTTCCTTCGTTAATTAGCATAGCTCTTTTGATGACTCTAGGCTGTCTCTAATCGACTCCATATAAGCTTTATGTTATCCACACGCTATTGTAAGAGCTCTGACTTTACTAATTTTCCTTCCCCAACCTCACTCCAACAAGTTGGGGATCAATAGGTCATCTATAAAGAGCCTCATATGGTGTCATACCTATACTAGAATGATTACTATTATTATAAGAAAATTCAATCAATGGCAAGTGTTCATCCCAGTTATCTTTTCAATCTATGGCACACACCCGCAACATATCTTCTAATGTCTGAATAGTTCGTTTAGACTGACCATCGGTCTGTAGATGGAATGTTGTACTAAATCAGAGATTAGTATGTAATTCTTTTTGTTATCTTTGCCAAAAATTGAAAGTGAACCAACTGTCCTGATTTGAATTGATCGACAATGGTACTCTATGCTGACTCATAATTTCCTTTATATACATTTTGGCCAAAACGTTCAACGTGTAAGATTTCTTTAGGGGAAGAAAATGAGCACTTTTAGTAAGTCTATCCACTATGACCCAAATAGACTCATGACTGGATGATGTCTTGGGTAAGCTTGAAAAAAAAATCCATAGAAATGTGCTCTCATTCCCATTCTAGAATTTCAATAGGTTGAAGAGTACCTGATGGTTTCTAACATTTTGCTTTAACTTGCTGACAAGTTAGACATTTAGAGAAAAATTAACCTATGTCCCTCTTCATCCCCTTCCACTAAAAACTTCTTTTTAAATCTTGATACATTTTTGTTCCTCCTGGGTGGATAGTGTATTGAGACTTATAAGCTTCATGTAACAATTCTTGTTTTAGTTCAAGTACTGCAGAGACCACCAATCATTCTCTAAAGCTTATTCCATCATTAGAGCTTTTATTAAAGTCAGGTCTATCTAAGAAGGTATATAGAAAATTTGAACTAAATAATAATAAAATTTAGGGTAAGAAGTTTGGAGTAAGATAAACAAAGCCCATGCATCCCAAAGGCTAAATATTTTACATGTTGCTAAATATAATACCTCATGGACATGTGGCCATAAATAATGAATTTTATCGAGTTACTAACTGAAAGAATATCAAAAGACTTTGAATTTGGACAGGCAATATATGCGAAAACAGGGCAAAGATTGGTTGCCTTACAACTCTACTAACACTATAACAAAAAGAACTTTTAGCAACACATTTATGTGTCATTAATAGTCATCTAAGCATCGCTAATGATTATTAGCGACGCATAAAAAATGTCACTACATGTGTCACAAAAAGTGTTGCCGCTATTGCCTATTTGCGACGTATAAAAAAAGTGTCGCTAATAGTTCATAATAGTGACATTTACATATATAACGACATATAATATACGTCGCTATTAATTAATTATTAGCAACGCTTATTTTGTAGCGTCGCTAATGATTAGTTATTAGCGATGTATATTATACATTGCTACTAATAAAACTATTTTAAAAAAATTAAAATTACTTTATTAGCGACATTTACCTATACATCGCTAATAAAAAACCATTTTAAAAAATATATATTAGTGACGTATAACTCAATATGTCACTAATAAGTCTTTATTAGTGACATTTGAGTATACGTCACTAATAAAATAAATATTTAAAAAAAACTTATTTAATGCATTGCTAATAATATAATATTAGTGACGCAATAAGTGAGCTTTAGCAACGCTTTGATAAGCATCTCTAAAGACCTAATTTTTTTTAAAAAAAAATCCCCCATGGGCCACTAGGCTCACCGGGGAAGGGAGAGGAGGCCGAAGAACGGCGGAGCACCAGAATCCGGCCCCCTGCTTCACCCCTCCTCTGAAAATCAAAGGAGGGGGGGTGGGGGAGGAAGGGTGAGGGGGGAGGGGAAGGGAGAGGGGGAGGGGGTGGGTGGGTGAGGTGCCGTAATCCGGCAGGGGAACCGGCTTCGGGCAGCCGAAGTCCCCTCCTCAGCCAGAGGCAATGAAAGAGGGGGGAGAAATGAGGATGGAAGGGAGACGGGAAGGGGAGGAAGGGAGGGGGTGCTAGAATCCGGTGGGGAACCAGATACCGGCAACCCCTCTTTCGGCAGCAACAAACGAAGGGGGAATGGAAATAAGGAGAGGGGAGGAAGGGAGGAGGGTGGCGGGGAGGGAGGAGGGGGTGGGGTGCCGAGAATCCGGCGGGGGAACTGGATTCAAGCAACCAGAGCCCCCTCCTCCAGAGGAGGTAGTGAAAGCGGGGAATGGAAATAAGGGGAGGGGAGGAAGGGAGGGGGGGGGAGGAAGGGAGGAGGGCGGCGGGGAGGGAGGAGGGGGTGGGGTGCCTGAATCGGGTGGGCAAAATATAATGGCGGTGGCGGGGTTAGGGCAAGGGGAATGGAGGGATGGGAGGGGAAGGGAGGAGGGTGGGGGAGGGGAAAGGGGACTAGGGAGCGGGGGTGGGGGGAAGGGAAGGGAAGGGAGGATGGCGGAGCCGAGATGCGGCGGTGAGGGGCTGGAGGGGTTGAGCCGGGATGACAATGGAAGGGTGGAGGCGCAGCGGAGGTGGGGTGGAGGGATGGCGGAGGAGGAGTGGAGATGCGGCAGAGTTGGGATGGAGGAACGGTGGAAGCAAGGTGGAGGTGTGGCGGAAGCAGGGTGGAGGCGCGGCGGAGGAGAGGTGGAGGAACGGCGCAGGCGGAGGAGGGCTGTGGGATAGAAGAAGAATGCTTGGTAGGAGGGGGGAGCGAATAAATACCGTGTGGGAGAATGAAAATTTCCTGCGCGGTATTTCGTTTTAGCGACATTTTCTTCCAAACTTTCCCATATTGTGACGTTTTCTTCCAAACGTCGCAATCGTTAAATATTTGCGACGTATGTTACGCGTCGCAAATGAATTGGTCTCTCTCTCCCCCCTCTCCTCTCTTTCTCCTCTCTCTCCCTTCCCCTCTTCTCTCTCTCACCTCTCTGTCTCCCCTCTCTTTCTCCTCTCTCTCTCTCCCTTACCCTCTTCTCTCTCTCTCTGACCTCTCTCCTCTCTATCTCCTCTCTCTCTCCCTTACCCTCTTCTCTCTCTCTAACCTCTCTCCTCTCTATCCCCTCTCTCTCCCTCTCTCCTCATTCTCCCTCTTTCCCTCTCTCCTCACTCTCTCTCCTCCCTCTCCTCCCTCCTCTCTCCCCCTCTCTCTCCACCCTCCCTCTCTCCCGCCCCTCTTTCCTCCCTCCCTCTCTCTTTCATTCAATTTTTAATTTTTGAAAATGGGTAGTAGCGACACAGAGTACTATGCGTCACTACTTAATAGTGACGCATAGCCCAATGCGTTGCTACTATTTTTTTAAAATACATTTTAATTAAAAAATTTTCTCCCTCACTCCTCCCTCCCCCCTCCCTCTCTCTCCACCCTCCTCAATCTCCCTCCCCTCTCCCTCTCCCTCTCTCCTCTCCACCCTACCTCTCTCCCTCTCTCTCCTCCCTCTCTCTCTCCACCGTCCTCTCTCTCCCTCCTCTCTCCTCTCTCTCCCTCTCTCCCCCTCTCCGTCTCTCACTCCTTCCTCTCTTCTCTCTCTCTCCTCCGTCTCCTCTCTCTCTCTCTCCCTCTCCACCCTCCTCTCTCTCTATCCCTCCCCCCTCCCTCTCTCCTCTCCACCCTCCCTCTCTCCCCCCTTCTCCTCTCCTCCCTCCCTCTCTCTCTTTCATTCAATTGTTAATTTCTGAAACACAAGGTACTATGTGTCACTACTATGTATCCCAATGTGTCACTACTACCTATTTTTTTAAATTTTTTATATTTTTTTAAAATACTTTTTAATTAAATTTTTTTCTCCCTCTCACTCCTCCCTCACTCTCTCTCTCCACCCTCCTCTGTATCTCTCTCCACCCTCCACTCTCTCTCCCTCCCCTCTCCCTCTCCCTCTTTCCTCTTCTCTTGCTCTCTCTCTCTCTCTCATGTCTCTCCTCTCTCTCTCTCCTCCCTCTCTCTCTCCACCCTCCTCTCTCTCTCTACACCCCTTCTCTCTCTCCTCCCTCTCCTCTCTCTCTCTCTCTCTTTCTCCACCCTCCTCCCTCTCTCTCTCCATCCCCTCTCCCTCTCTCTTCTCCACCCTCCCACTCTCTATCCATCCCCTCTCCCAATCTCTTCTCCACCCTCCCTCTCTCTCTCCTCCCTCCCTCCCTCTCTCTCTTTCATTCAATTTTTAATTTTTGAAAATGGGAAGTAGTGACACAAGGTACTATGCGTTGCGACACATAGGCTTATGCGTCGCTACAACCTATTTTTTTAATATTTTATATTTTTTAAAATATTTTTTAATTATGTTTTTTTCACCCTCTCACTCCTCCCTCCTCCTCTCTCTCCACCCTCCTCTATCTCTCTCTCCACCCTCCAGTCTCTCTCCCTCCGCTCTCCCTCTTTCCTCTCCACCCTCTCTCTCTCCCTCTCTCTCCCTCTCTCCTCTCTCTCTTCCCTATCTCTCTACACCCTCCTCTCTCTCTCTCCCCCTCTCTCCCCTCCTCTCTCTCCTCCCTCTCCTCTCTCTCTCCTCTCTCTCACCACCCTCCTCCCTCTCTCCTCTCCACCCTCCCTCTAGCTCTCCTCCCTCCCTCTCTCTCTCTCTCTCTTTCATTCAATTTTTAATTTTTGAAAATGGGTAGTAGCGACGTATCGCCCAATGCATCGCTACTACTATTGGGTAGTAGTGACATATAGGTCCACGCGTCACTACTACCTTTTTTTAAATATTTTATATATTTTTAAAATACTTTTTAATTAAAAAAATTTCTCCCTCTCACTCCTTCCTCTCCCTATATCTCTCTCCTCCCTCCCTCCCTCTCCCTCTCTCCCTCACTCCCCCTTTGTCTCTCTCCTCCATCTCACCTCTCTCTCTCTCCTCCCTCACCTCTCTCTCCGCTCTCCCTCTCTCCACCCTCCTCTCTCTCTCTCCCTCCCTCCCCTCTCCCTCCCTCCTCTCCACCCTCCCTCTCTCTGTCCCTGTCCACCCTCCCACTCTCTCTCCCTCCCCCTCCCTCTCTCCTCCCTCCCTCTCTCTCTTTCATTCAAGTTTTAATTTTTGAAAATGGGTAGTAGCGACACATGGTACTATGCGTCGCTACTACCTATTTTTTAAATATTTTATATTTTTTTCAAATACTTTTTAATTAAAATATTTTTCTCCCCCTCTATCTCTCTCTCCTCTATCTCTCTCTCCTCCCTCTCTCTCTACACCCTCTCTCTCTCTATCTCCACCCTCCTCTCTCTCTCCGCCCTCTCCTATTTCTCTCTCCTCTCTCCCCTCTCCCTCTCTCTCTCCACCCTCTCCTATTTCTCTCTCCTCTCTCCCTCTCTCTCCACCCTCCTCTCTCTCCCCCCTCCCCTCTCCCTCTCTCCTCTCCACCTTCCCTCTCTCTCTTCCTCTCTCTCTCCTCCCTCTCTCTCTTTCATTTAATTTTTAATTTTTGAAAATGGGAAGTAGCGACGCATGGTATTTTGCATCACTACTACCAAAGGTAGCAGCGACGTACCACTCAATGCGTGACTACTACTATTAGGTAGTACCTATGTATCACTATTACCTATTTTTTTAATATTTTATATTTTTAAAAAATACTTTTTAATTAAATTTTTTTCTCACTCTCACTTCTTCCTCCCCCTCTATCTCTCTCTCCACCCTCCTCTCTCTCTCTCTCTCTACACCCTCCTCTCTCTCTCTCTCTCTACACCCTCCTCTCTCTCCACCCCCTCTCCCTCTCCCTCTCCTCCCCCTCTCCCTCTCCTCCCTCTCTCTCCACCCTCTCTCACCTCCCACCATCTCTCTCTCCTCCCACTCTCGCCTCCCACCCTCTCTCTCCTCCCTCTCTCTCACCTCCCCCTCTCTCTCATCTCTCTTCAATCCCTCTTTCTCCTCACTCTCTCTCTCCATGCACTCTCTTCACTCTCTCTTTTATTATAAATTATATTTAAATTTAACAATAAAATTTAAGAAATAAAATATATTATATATAAATAGTGAAAATTTAATCTATTATTAACACTAGTTTTTATTAAAAATTTAATATGTATTTATTGTATATACAAATAGTAAATATTGAATAAAATATATTATATTTTTTATTAAATAAAATTAATTAATAAAGCTATTAGTGACGCTTGTTAACAAACGTCGCTATTAGAAATGGTAGTTGTGATACTTATTTAACATCATCGCTAATAATTATTTTTTTTATTTTTAATTCATAACTATAAGTGACATTTTTATAAGTGTCGCTAATAGCAACACTATTAGCGACGCTTTTGTATAAGCATCGCTATTATGAAAGCTATTGGCAATGCCTAACAAAAACGTTGCTAATAGTTATATTTATATATATATATATATATATATATATATATATATATATATATATATATATAAGGACGGTTGTATAAAGCGTCACAAATAGAGGAACTATTAGCGATGCTTAAGAAAGCATCATTAATATAATTAGTATTAGCGATGCTTTTTTCTAAGTGTCACTAATATATGACTATTAGTGACGCATAAGTAAATACGTTGCTAATAGTTAATTTTTTGTGACACTTTTTCATTCGTCGTAAATAGTTATTTTTAGCAATGCTTAGCTAAGCGTCGCTAATACTATATTTTGTTGTAGTGTAACATTGTAAGTTTTTAAACATCACAATATGGATGTATATTTTAATAATATGATAGTACATCATGGGGATTCAATATTATTTGATCATAAATTAAAGTGGAAGACAATATATTCTTGAAAGAAAAGTCCATATCCAGAGAGGACATTCTTAAAAATAATAAAAGTACTTTCTAAACAATTTAACCAAGAATGAAGCAAATGGTTTCTTGACTAGGCTCCATGACAAGAATTTATGATTAGGGTTCATAGGGGTCCTAACATAGTACATAGCTAACAGGTGACCATGCTACCTAGGACCATGGATAGGTAGGTATTTATCATGTTAAGTCTCTACATTGGTAGGATCTCATTGTACCATAGACACGGAATTTGTACCATAGACACATCTTTAATATAAAAAGTATTTTATCCTCTAAGAACATAACGTTGACATTGTATTGTAAAATAATAACCACTAAACGAAGTTGTCTAATAAAACTCTTCAATTAAATTTTGATTTGACAAAAATAAATCTAAGTGAGCTTTATGTAAGGACTATATATTCGATCTATCTAAAATAAAATTTAGTTGAAAAATTTTATTGAACAAATTTGTTGATGTCACATGGTATTCTTTCTCAACCAAATTATAGAATGCCATATTTTTAAGATGGGAAACATTTAATTAATTTGCACAGACAGGACAAGACCTAAAATACAATCAAGCCAACACACTTAAATTGAGTCGCAGCTCCCAACCGCACCCAACAGTCTTCCTCTCACCATCTTCAACTGTTCCACGTCCCCAATGCTACTTGAATTCTATGCCACAAATCGGTTGCAACAATGGCCACCTGTTCTTCTCACCCATATAGACCACTCCCCATGTCCATATATACTCATTCCAATTTGACACTTTCTCCACCAGATGACATAGCCTAATCTTAACGCCTGATACATCACAGTGATAGCAGACGTTTAATTCTCAGATACTACGTACTAATTAACTTAGCCATTTCCGCATGATAATACAAGTAGAAAAGGAGCTAATACTGCACTCAGTTTGAGTAGACTCATCTCTTCCAAATGGCAACTCTCACTCTTCTACTTGGACCTCTCCTTCTCTTGCTCCCTCTCTTCCTGGCCGCCTTCCTCCGGTTCCCACGCGGACGCCGGAACCCATTGCCCCTCCCCCCGAGCCCACCACAGCTGCCCATCATTGGCCACCTCCACCTCCTCTCGGACTTGCCCCACATTGCTCTGGCCCGGCTGGCAAAGCAACTAGGCCCCATCCTCCGCCTCCAGCTGGGCCATGTCTCAACTCTCGTTGTCTCCTCCCCACTTCTGGCCCGAGAAGTCCTTCGGACCCAAGACCAAGTTTTCGCAAGCCGGCCCTATATTCCCACCGTCCACCATCTTTCATTCGACTGCCCCGACATCACATTCTCCCCCTCTGGCCCCTACTGGCGGCAGGTTCGGAGGATCTGCATCTCGGAGCTCCTCAGCGCCAAACGAGTGGCATCCTTCCGCCAAGTCAGGCACGAGGAGGTCGAGCGGATGCTGGACATCGTATCAGGCGGAGCCGGGTCAGAGACCAACATTAGCGAGCTGTTCTTTGCGCTGGCCAATGACGTGCTCTGCCGAGTAGCTTTCGGGAGGCGGTTCCGGGAGGAGTCTGAGGACGGGTCCCATATGGCTGAGGTATTAGCCGAGACTCAGGCGCTGCTGTCCGGGTTCAGCATCGGCGATTTCTTCCCGAGGTGGGGTTGGATAAATTCAATCACCGGTCTGAACCGGCGACTGGACCGGAACCTGAGAGATTTGACGACCCTGTGCGACGAGATCATAAAAGAGCACAAGGCAATGAGACTCAGCAGCCGAGGAGACGTCGGAGAAGAGGCGGAGGAGGGCAAGGAGGACTTCGTGGACGTTCTACAGAGGGTGCAGAAGGACGGAGGGCTAGAGCTGACCATTACCGACGACAAACTCAAGGCCCTGGTGCTGGACTTGTTCGTAGCCGGGACGGACACCACCGCGGCGACAATGGACTGGACAATGACGGAGCTAGCCAGGCACCCTCCTGCCCTTCTCCGAGCCCAGGCCGAGGTAAGAACCGTCGCTGCAGACAGCGGCAGAGTGGAAGAGGAGCACCTTCCAGAGCTGCACTACCTGAAAGCCGCAATCAAGGAAGCCCACCGGCTACACCCTCCAGCGCCGCTACTTGTACCTCGCGAGTCGGTCGCAGATGCCATCGTCGACGGGTATAGGATTCCAGCAGGTACGAGGGTGCTAGTCAACGTTTACGCCATCGGCCGGGACCCTGAGGTCTGGGCTCAGCCGATGTCCTATGAACCAGGGAGGTTTACAGCCGCCGCTACCGGTGGCGGCGAGGAGAAGGAACTGGAGTTTGCTTTGTTGCCGTTTGGAGGGGGGAGGCGTGGGTGCCCGGGCTACGGCTTCGCCATGGTCACCATTGAGTTGGCCCTGGCCCGGCTGCTCTACCATTTCGACTGGCAGCTGCCAAGTGGTGTGGGGCCGGATGATGTGGACGTGAGTGAGAGATTTGGGCTGGCCATCAGGAAGAGGGTCCCACTTATTCTAGTTCCGAGGAAGAATAAGGAGTATGAGTTTAAAGTTGGGTGATAGTTGAATATTGTGTTTCTGTGGTCAAAACTAAGTTTTTTTCTTAGCAATAAAATGTCCCTTATATATACAGGACTTTTATTACATAATATCGTATAGTAAGTACGTCCCAATTTATCTTTATACAAAGAGACCACATGATTTAAGGAGGTTGGAGTTCTTGCCAAAAGAGAAAGACTGAGTGACGGAAGGGTACCTGACTCAACAATATCAAAGTTAGCTAGACCATCAGCCACCGAGTTAATCTCTAGATACATGTGTAACTTGGTTGAAGTGTTGAAGGAAATATCTGATTTAGAAAGTAGCCATATGCATTACAAAAAATTTAATTGTTAGCAGCAATTGTCACTGAAAACCACCTTGAAGGCTCCGTCGCTATAGATTGCATCACAGATAGTACTAGCAATGGCCAATTAAGTTTTCATTGACGATTGTGACCATTGCTTAAAATCCTTCCTACCTGTTGCCGTTGAATTTATAGTGATGTTTTATGTGGCTTTAGTGACAGCTATAGCTATCGCTAATTTAGAAATTTTCAGCGACGACTTTTGTGGTCGTTGATGAAACTCAAAATTAAGCGACGGCCATTGTAGGCTATAGCTGACCCTCTTGGTATCAGTTACGACCAATGTACAATGATGGTTTAAGCCGTCGCCATTGCTTTATTTTTTTTTAAAAAGAAAATATATAGCGACAGCTGCAACCGTCATTGTTGCTTAGAAAAAAATTATAATACATTATAAGAAACAAAGTAATACATGCTCATAGATTCCTTAATCTATTTAAAAATTATGGAAAGTAAAATCACTTTGATAAGAAAGTCATTCACATGATAATTGATAAGCACACAATCAGGTTATGATGCAATACTCAATCTAGTTTTCAGTTACAGTCCCCAAAAAATTGTTGAAAACACAAAGCAAAGGAGCATGACAAGGTCATCACATGTAAAATAGATTTTATAAATGCAAGATAAGAGACATTAAGTTAGTAATTGGCCAAATTTTATTTACAGTTTGAACCTTGGCAATCTAGTCATAGTTACTTGAGTTCTCCATCTAGAAGTAGTGGAACTGTGCTATATAACAGACAATCAAAACATCATAAACCAAAATTGGCTCCTCTGTAGCCAAATGTTTAGTTTCTATATTAAATACTTAATTTGTTTCATAGGATATTGTGCCCGATGTAAGCACAAACGGTACCTTAAATAATCACGCAAGAAAGGAAGGGAAGGAAGAAGAAATGGGAGAAAATCATAGTTGTTCTATTCCATAACTAAACGAGGGAGGAGAGGGGCGACCTTATAGGGAGGGAGTCGTGCCTTCTCCTAGGGGGTTGTGCTAGCTAGTGGGCCCGGCTAATCCGTGGGGCCACTAGCTGGTCCAATACAATTAATTGTCTCACTAATGACTAATTACATAAGCAAATATGAAGGAAAGTAGCCTAATGCAATGCAATAAAAGGTAAATAGAGAGCCCGGGTAAACGTACACAACACTCCACCACGCTTCTACTATTCACCTTGACCTTAAGGCAACCAGGTTGGGTTGTGAACCATGAACTTGTCCTCGGACATCCAAGTGGCATCATCAAGGGGCTGGCCCTGCCAAGAAATAAGCACCTCGGTAATGATATGGCAGAACATTGGACCTGACGCTTGTCAAGCACTGAGGCTGGAATAGGATCTGCAAGTGAGACCGGTCCTATCATAGGAGGAGGTTGAGCATCAATGGCGAGGGAAGTGTCACCCACACAACGACGGAGTCAGGAGACATGCAAGACGGGGTGAACCAACGAGCTAGGCGGTAGAGCAAGACGATAAGCCACCGGGCCAATTTGCTCCACCACTGCATACAAACCATGGAACCATGGCTCTGGCTGAAACAATGAGGTATGGCGCTGAGGAAGGAAGGAGACATAAACCAATTCACCCACATAGAACTCCCGATTAGTGTGATGGCCATCATAAATTTGTTTCATCCAGTTCTGGGCAGAGGCTATGTTCTCCTTAAGCTGATGAAGAACCTTATCCTGTGTCGGTAGCATATAATCTACCTCGGTGATAGAGGAGCTGTGAGGAACATATAATAACACGGTCAGAGGTGGGCAGCCATACAGTACCACAAAAGGAGTGAACCCCGTACAAGTGTAGAAGGCGGTGTTATATGACCACTCCGCCCATGGAAGCAGCTAGAGCTACCGGCGGGGCTGAGACATAGTGAAGTAGTGGAAGACTATTCCAAACAACGATTTACCACCTCCGTCCGGTTGTTCGTCTATGGATGATAAGTTGTGCTCAGGTGGAGAGTAGTGCCTTGTAAAGTGAAAAACTCTCGCCAAAACTGAGATATGAAGATCCGATCATGATCTAAAACAATATTGCGAGGCATGCCATGAAGCTTGGCCACCTCCCAAATATATTCCTCTGCCACTATCTTGGTGGTGAAGGGATGCCCAAGGAGCAAAAATGAGTGTGCTTGGACAACTGATCCACCACCACCAGGATCACGGACTTGCCTTGCACCATAGGCAAGGCCTCCACGAAGTCCATCCAAACATCCTCCCAAACCTTCTCCGGGATGGGTGAGGGCTGAAGCAATCCAACGGGGGATGTCGTGGTAGCCTTGGCTCTCTGACATATGTCACAAGCGGCAACATAATCCTAAATAGCCCGTCGAATGTCGTACCACTGAAAGCTCTGGCTGACTTGCTTATAGGTGTGAAAAGCCCCTTCATGACCAGCCCATGGAGTGTCATAGAAGTGGGATAGAATGCGCCGACGAAGGTCATCAACATCGGGTACCCAAAGGCGGTCCTTCCAAAAGAGAAGGTTATCCTTCCATACAAAGAAGGGGTGGCCAATTGGGTCTGCCTGGAGAGATGCAATCAGAGTCTATGTCGAAGGATCTGCATTGTATGCTCTTCTCAACTCCTCAAAAAAGGGGCAGATGGAGTAGAAAGGCCCATGCAAGAACCGGAAGCAGAGCTGCGAGAAAGGGCGTCAACCACAGTGTTGTCCAACCCTTTCTTGTAGACCACCTCATAATCATACCTAACAATTTATTGACCCACCGCTGCTGTGCTAGAGTGGACACCCACTGCTTAAGGAAGTACTTCAAGGGCTAGTGGTCAGTACGAATCAAAAAGCAGTGGTCGAGCAAGTAGGGTCGCCATTTGTCGACGGCAAGGACGATAGCCAGCATCTCCTTCTCATAAATGGACAAGGACAAGGAGTGGCCAACTAAAGCCTTGTTGAAGTAGGAAATAGGGCTCTCATCCTGCGAGAGCACCGCCCCTAGGCCCAACTCCGAAGCATCTGTTTCAACCATAAAAGGGTGGCTAAAATCTAGTAAAATGAGGACGGAGGTGGAGTCCATAGACTGTTTGAGCTCATCAAAAGCGGCTTGGGTAGCCGCTGTCCAACTGAATCCCCCCTTCTTCAGAAGCTCTATAATGGGCCGAGCAATCTCTCCATAGTGGCTGATGAAACTCCGGTAGTAGCAAGTGAGGCCCAAGATGCCTCGTTATGCATGGACACAGGTAGGTAACGGCCAAGAGAGCATGGCGGTCACCTTAGATGGGTCAATTGAGACCCTGTCCTAGGAGATGATGTGTCCCAGATAATCAACTTGTGGGCTGCCAAAAAAAACACTTTGAACGCTTAAGAAATAATGAATTATCTCTCAAAACGGAGAAGATAGACCTGAGATGCTCCAAGTGCTCCGCCCACGACTTGCTGTAGGCAAGGACATCATCGAAGAAAACTAAGATGAAGCAGCGGAGGAAGGGTATGAAGATATCATTCATAAGTCTCTAAAAGGTGGATGGGGCGCTGGTCAACCCGAATGGCATGACGAGGAACTCGAAATGACCATCATGAATTCAGAAGGCGATCTTGCGTACATCAACTAGCTGCACCTAAATCTAATGATAACCCGATAGAAGGTCGAGTTTGCTGAAGAATGTCCTGCTAACCAACTCATCCAAAAGCTCCTCAATCACGGGGATGGAGAAGGCCCGGTAGTCAACACAAAACCGACAAGTGTCGTTCTTTTTACAAACCAACAACACAGGAGAGGAGAAGGAGCTTGTTCTAGGGCATATGATCCCAGACCGAAGCATGTCAGCGACGAGGCACTCTATCTCCACCTTCTGAATGTGCGGATAGTGGTAAGGGTGAACATTGGCCGAAGACGCCCCAAGAATGATGGGGATATGGAGGTCATGAGGTTGCACTGGTGGAAGGCCCTTTGGCTCAGCAAAAACATTGTTGTGGTCCGTCAAGAAATCAAGAAGATCCTTAGGCACCTCATCTTGATGTACCTCGATTGCTGCCCATTGTTGTAGGAGGAACCCCTGTGGTGCAAATCGGAAGAAGGAGCTCGCTAATTGGGCTGAGAGAAGGGTGCCCGACTGAGACCCTTAAATCCGAATCTGCTGCCCATGAACCTCGAAATCCATAATCATATCTCGGAAGTTCCATACCATGTCCCCAAGCTCCTGTAGCCACTGAACCTCTAACACCACGTCCGCTCCTTTTGTGGGCAATAAGAAGAGGTCAGTGATGAAAGTGTGGCCCTAGATAGAGAGGGCGGCTTGTGCACATACTCCAAAGCTCCTTAAATGTTTCCCGTCACCAATCAAGACGTCGAATGGCTTCAAATTGAACACAAAGCAACCTAGTCTCTGAGCCACCTTATTGTTGATGTAGTTGTGGGTAGAGCCACTATCAATAAGGATGGACACTTGCTACCGCTTGAGGTGGCCCCTGGACCCACATCGTGCGAGGAGTAAATGCCCTCAAGAAGGCATAATGGAGATCTCGAGCAGCATGTAGTCATAGTGGGAGGAGTCAGCCATGTCCGCCCCATTCTCCTCTTCTTCGACCTCCTCCACGAGGAGGCTGCCTTTGACGGAACAACGATGTCCTGGGACAAACTTCTCATCACATCGAAAATATAACCCCTTAGACCGGTGTTCCTCCATATGTGCCAGTGTAAGACAACGAACAAGCTGACCTGGCGAAAGGGGTTGTTGACTGGGCTGGCCTAACACTGAGCTGTTGGCAGGGGTAGAAAGTGGGCTAGTGCTGAGAGGAGGTTGTGGGAGGGGTCCAAGCCGCCCCCCTCTCTGCTGTCTAGCCAGTTTCTCCTCCTCAAATCGTGTATGCTACACGACATCCCGCATGCTAGAACATGGGAAGTGGCGCATCTCTTTTGATATCTCCGGTTTGAGCCCTCACTTGAACGCCCCTATTAAGGCTGCCACTAGCCAATTTGGAAGGCGGTTAGTACCCTTTATAAACTCTGTATAATAGGCCCGGATGGTGATGGTTTGGCATAAGGTGGAGAGCATCTCATTGAAATTTTGGAACTCGTTGGGGCCAAACTAAATGCATAGTTCATTGGAGAAGGCGGCCCAAGTAGGGTAGCGAACCTCCTTCTCGAAGCTCTAGAACTAAATGAATGTGTCACCGTCCAAATGAAATGCGGCTATGCGCAACCATTCAGTCTTGGAGTGCGTTCCCTGGTAGGTGAAAAACTTTTCATCCTTGTACAGCCACTCCACTAGGTCGTCGTCCTCATTGTAGCGTGGGAAATGCAAGCAGGCTAATCGGGGCTCAGCTCCTCCTCATGGCCCTCTGCGAGATCCCGAGTACTCTTCCCAATCATCCTCCATCTCTAGGAATAAGTTTCTTGGTGGTGGCATCATTAGGGCATTTTCCCGAACACCGGCATCCCTTGTATATCCCAAGCTTGGCGCCTCCCTTCTATAGCTTGGTCAACTGTGCCAAAGCGCAAAGGGGAATGGGGGACGCGTGCACCAGGGTAGCGTAAGTCGGGGGCCTAGATCGGCTTTCCCTTCTCCATGTTGGTGGGTTGTGGCCGGGCCAATAATGGATCTGAGGCTGCTGCCTAAAGTTGAGCAACGGTCATGGTCAAAGACTCGATCATGGCCATGATCTGCGCCAGGGTAGGAGCGCTGATGGACTCCGGGGCAGTTTTTGGGCTGTCCGCTGAGGCTTCGACCTCCTTCTTGGGCTAAACTTCAAGGGCCACGGTGGGCTGCTAGGAGCATGCCATGGCCAGAGATCATGAAGTCTTTAATACTAATGTTGTGCTCGATGTAGGCACAAACGATACCTTAAACAACCATGTAGGAAAGGAAGGGAAGGAAGAATAAAGGGGAGAAAATCAAAGTTGTTCTATTCCATAACTAAACAAGGGAAGAGAGGGGCGACCCTTATAGGGAGGGAGTCGTGCCAGCTAGTGGGCCCGGCTAATTCGTGGGGCCACTAGCTGGTCCAATACAATTAACTATCTCACTAATGACTTATTACATATGCAAATACAAAAAAAAGTAACCTAATGCAATGCAATAAAAGGTAAATAGAGAGCCCGGGTGAACGTGCACAACATAGGATTTTATCAATGTAAGATATTTGTCTACCTCAAATGCTCTTATATTGATTGCGGCCAACATGCATTTCTTCAAGCACTATATTTCATCATCTGAGCTAGTGGGAGTCACATCCTCGTGCCCGATTGAAAATTTCAGCACTCAACATTGAAGCATACCATCAATTTTACTAAATCCATTGATGTCATGCACATGGGCGCAATGCTTAACCATTGCGACTCCAATGGCAGTTGCCAATGAGTATTTGTAGATCTTGGTTCAAGCAAGTAACTCTAACGGCAGTTACCAATAAAAATCTACAACAACCCTAGTTACTAACAAAATAAGTGACCAAATGGCAATTCCAGTGAAAATCATGTTTGGTAAGAAGGATTGGAATTAAAATCAAAACAAACAATTGCAACTCCAAGTTGTTAACCATCACAATACCTTAGCTATCCATTTGTTTGATAAAACAATATTTATAAATCCAAGATTCACAATAGATATAGATTCTATAATATTAGATGTTGGTAGATTTCTCACAAGTGCATGCAAACTAAAAATAAAGTGATTAGACGTGCAAATTACATCCTAGAAGGGATAATTTGAAATAAGATGTGCCTCAATAAGGAAAATGCAACCTCTCCAATAAATTTGGGACCTTGAATTTAGTACTTTTATAAATAATCAAATTGACAAAGCAACTAAATACACGCATTGATTATCCTTTTTTAAATAAAAGTGATATACAAAGTCGGGAAAAAAAGGAAACAATAGACAATCAAGTATTAGAATGTGTCAGGTCCTATAATACAAGTACCAGACATTACAGAGGGAATATACAATATCCTTTCCTTTTCAAAAAATGGCCTTTTCATTTATTAGTTTTACATGCAATAATCAAGTCAACTAATGGGCAAACACTGGTCCAAGTCATCTCAGAATGATACCATCTCTGAATATTTAAAAGGCAATTCTAAACATTCTGCATTATCTATAGTGATAAAAAAATCATGAATAGGAAAACAAACAAGTCCACCGTCTTAAGTTCTTAACAATCCAGAAAAGAATATGATCATATGAAACCCACCTCAAAAACCAATTTGATGGGTCCTTGAAAGTACACAGAGGGAAGAGAGAGTGTCCATGGCGCACCAAAATTAGACGAATTGACTGATTTTTGCCAGCAAAGAGCAAAGTCGTGGATAGGGCATGACGCAAGATGGGGCTTTTGGGTTGTCGAGGGCGCAAGAGGCCTAAATCCGGCGTCTTCAATCATCACTCTTCACTAGTTTTTCACTAAAAGGGGGAAGGGAGGCTGGATACAAGCGGCAGCAATTTGGGCAACATTCCCCTTATAATCACAAAAGAGTCCCTTTTATATGAGCCCGGGCTCATATACGCCTATGTGAGCCCGGGCTCTATAGGCCGTCAAATTTGTATCCAGCAACCCATAATACTCATAGGTTTAAATATCATTTATCTAACCAATTTGATGTGCCCATTCTAATATTAAGGTTAAAAAAATCCTAACAAACTAAAATCCAGAAGAGCAAACATAAAATCATTGTAATTTTATAACAAAACATACCCAGAAGAGCAAGGGTAGAAAAGTAGTATAAAATGGCACTAGAACAATACCTAAAAGAGCATAGAAGAAAAGTATCCAAATAATTATGCTGGAACCTATACACAAAAAAAATTAACACACAAACATTTTAATCAAGGCAAAAAGAGATCCAAAGTTCGAAACTTTTTGCACTTGTGTGGTGATTTCAAACTAACAAAGTTCTCACTTGGATTCCGAGAATGAAGGGAATGCTGGTAATCACATGGCGCGTCAATGGGGATTGCAGGAGGGACTTTATTCTCTGAATTAGGTGCAGAGCATTGGAGACGAAAATCCACGAGAGGAGAGAGCAAATATAGATGACTTGCCATGAAGGGATTGTCTCCATGTTTTTCACATCAACCATAAAGGAGGAAACAACAGGGTAAAATCTTTCTTTCCCTCCCCCTCTCTCTCTACCCCCTCTGTATTTTTTTGTGGATGAGATGAAGTGGGGAAAGGGAAGGTGGAGAACAGAGGGGATGGGGCAGGGAAGGAGGTGAGGAAGGGTCGACTCACATGGAAAGAGGGGATAGAAATGGGGGAGGGAAATTGGAGAAGAAAAGAAGAGGAGGGGAATTAGGAGGACGGAGAAAAGATGGGGGGAAAGAGTGAGGCAAGAGAGGGAGGGTGGGTAAAACACTACAAGAAAATGGGGTATTAGCGATGCTCTAAAGCGTCGCTAATACATGTAAAAGCGTCGCTAAAGGTTATTTGCAACGCTTATTTACCGTCGCAATAAGCGTCGCAAATAAACCAGTCTCTACTACTTACTAACGACAAAAAGAAATAAATGTCGCTAATAATACTTTTAGCAACGCTTTTGTAAACCATCGCTAATAGTACCTTTAGCGACACTTTTGTAAACAATCGCTACAATGTGTATTCGCGACGCTGTAAAATAGTCACTAATGTTTGTATTAGCGACGGTTTGAATGAGCGTCGCAAATACTATTTGTATTAGCGATGTTCAATTAATTTTTTTATAAATATTTAAAATAGCGACTCTTTGTGAAAGCGTAGCTAATAGAATTTTTAGCGACCGTTTGGGAGCGTCGCTATTGAATAAAATGAAAATAGAACAATAGCGACGCTCTACAAGCGTCACTAATAGAACTATAATTTATTTAAAAAAAGCGTCGTTAATAAAAGCGTCGCTACAACCTAATTTTAGTTAAATTATTTATAATTTATTTATTAAATAAAATTAATTAATAAAGCTATTAGCGACGCTTAATAATCAACGTCGCTATTAGAAATGGTATTGACGACTCTTATATAATAGCGTCGCTAATAGTTGAAATTTTTTATTTATTTTTTATTTTTAATTCATAACTATTAGTGACGCTCCCACAAGCGTCGCTAATAGTAGACTTAGTAGCGACGCTCATGTATAAGCGTCACTATTGAGTAAGATATTAGAGACACTTACGAAAGCATCGCTAATAGTCATAATAATTTTCTTTTTTTAATTTAAAATATATACCTTTTAGTGACGGTTGTTTAAAGTGTCACAAATAGGGGCCATATTAGCGACGCTTTGAATAAAGCGTCGCTAATATCACTAGTATTAGCGACGCTGTCAAGGAAGTGTCGCTAATATATGATTAGTAGCGACGCATACAGAAATGCGTCGCAAATAGTGTTTTTTTTGTGACGCTTTTAATCCGTCGCAAATAGTTATTTGTAGCGACACTTAGCTAAGCGCCACTAATAAATGCGTCGCTAATACTACATTTTGTTGTAGTGAAAAATTAAAGGGAAATGATCTAATTAACAGTGATGGCCATTTATACTGGCCGTCGCTGATAATCAATTATCAACAACGACGAGTATAAATGGCTATAGTTGATAATACATCATCCTTGATGGCTAGTCTAAATGGCTATCACTAGAAACATTTCTGCTACGAGCAAGTGTACTTCATGTCGCAGAAGACTTATGAATAGCGACAACTAAACTTAGTTGTTGCTATTGATCCACGTAAATGTACAATAAATCATTTTTTTATTATCAACAACGACTAAACTTAGCTGTCGCAAATAAGAATCAATAGAGACTAATAAAATTATCCATCGCAGATAAGCCCTATTAGTGACTTAAACAGCAATCGCTATTGACCCGTTGTTGTTGCCCATTTTATTTTGTAGGGATGCACGTAATGAGTTCGTTCAACAAAAAAATTTAACTAAATTTTGGTTGAATAGAACATATATAAGAGCCTCATACAAAGCTCACTTAGGCTTACATGTTCTATCCAAATCAAATCGTAATTAGTAAGTTTTGTTGGATAAATTTACTGAGTGATTATCATTTTTCATTTCCCGAAATAATGGGCAAGATCCTCTAAGGAATGGATGTAGCATCCAATTTGATACAAGATATGATTAAAATAGGCTATGAATGCCCGCCCAATCAGCCATAGCTAGCTGGAAAAGCATATAAAAATTTGGTCTATTTTTATGCAAAGTTAACAAGACTATCAGCCACTTCTATAGTTTCCACATACATGTATGACTTATTTGAAGTGTGCATATATACATGCAACGTGTAGAGTGGTGGTGCATTGGAAGCAAGGGGGTGTGAGCCCTAGGTGTTAGCGCACAAGAGAAAATCCATTTTTTTTCAAATTCTCCACACATGCACATAAGTACACATCAATCAATTATAAGCAATAAAATATTCATAGAGCATAATCAAATATGAAATTGAATTATGGAGAGGACACTTACTAACCTTGTGGCTGATTTGTCCTAGGACACCTTTGATCTTTCACACAGCCGCCCACACACAATAGAATTATAATTCAATTAGAAGAAAAGATAACCTTGTCAAATAATGTAATGAACCTTCAAATGCTCAAGCATGGATTTGTAGAATCCATATAGTAGTGCCCAAAAGTCTTCTTTTGAAGATCCACTTAAATTCTCTTGGCAGCATGCTTATTGAGGCGAGATCCAAGTGAGGAGGAGGAGAAAGAGGGGTGGACAACCCCTATTCTTTGTTGGTCCATGGACAAGAAAGGAGATAGAGAGGAGAAAGGGGTGCATGTGAGAGGAGAGAGGGAAGTTGGGAGAGATGTTGGGCTCTCCCCTTTCTCAATCCTTATATAGTCCTCTTCTAAAACAGGCTGTAGAATATGACCAGCCTCCTACTTAACTCTATAAGGTATTAACCATGGCCCAAGCCTATGAATGTGACCATGCTCACTATATGGTCAACCCCTCACTAACCACATGGGTCCTACCACTGACACATATTAAAGGTTGTGACCCCACAATGTGAATATGCACACCCTAGCCTCATGCCTAATGTATGTGTGTGTGTGTCTTGATTGTGGGTCCCATAAGGAATATGTGTCTAATAGGTTCTTGTGGGGTCAATGTGACTGCCCCCAATATCCTTAAAACTGGTGGCCCGTATTGGCTCACCCAAAATAAGGTAGACTATGTGGTTCCAAGCCCATACCATGGTCCAACATCCCCCACGATGGGGAAAGGGTTTATATAGTCCAACATCAATTTGTGCTAGTCCTGTTGAAGACCGATATTATGAGTGTGTCATACAAACAGATCCGTTGTTAAGGCCTTCGTAAACGGTGAGAGTTTAATATCCAAAATATCCATCTAGATGATGATAACGGATCACTACATTGCTCTTAAAACAAGTACTTCAAAGAAGTAAGAATGAACAAAGAGTTCTAGCCTCTATGTGCAGGGATTTCAATTAAGCAACAAAAATGACAAATCTTAATTAATATGCAATCATGATCATTCTAGTACACACATTTTTTTACGTGAAAACCCAAACTAGGGTAAAACTATGGCAATCAATTACTGACTAAATCAATACACTAGATAGCAAGACACTATATTGACGCATGCCACACCCTAGCGTATGCCACCCCCAAGCTAAACCCGGTCCAAGGAGGTAGCGTCACACGGCACAACTAAGTATAGTTAGATTGTAGAAGACTTAACCCATCATTGGGTAGAACACTACGGAGTTGCACACGTAAACTTTGTACAAAAGTGAAATAAGTAAATAAAGGACTACTTAATCAAAGTATTAGTCCACTCATACCTACATAGTTAGTCATAAACAAGCCCACATATGGCTAATGATAAGTCTAAGCCAACAAATGGTTAATAAGAGTCTAAAGTATAATCTCAACATGACATAGTGTCAAAGCTAACATAATCAAGAAATCTCTATAACCCATCCCCTCAATGGTTGATGTCGTCTTCATGATGCTCAACATAGAGCTCGTCTGAACAACCTACATAGCATGACATGCAGCCCCAAAATAAAACACAAACAAAGAGGGGTGAGCCAAAGCTTGGCAAAGGTTTTCATACGCAAAGTAAATTCATAATGACAACACAGGCATGAATAATCACAACATCCATCACATAATCAATCACTATACCCATTCATCATGATATAATCGCATAAACCTGTGCCACATGTGCATCATGTCATAATTTACATTCCATAAGCATCTACTCATGCCACCTGCATGTAATGTTATCTATAACATATCTAATCAACACATATTCATGACATATCATGCTATGTATAACATATCTCATCAACACATATTCATGCAACCTACATATCATCCTATATATCACATACTTCATCATCACGTAGCCATGCCACCTACATATCATAATATATATAACATATTTCATAACCGCATAGTCATGCCACAAGCATATCATGTTATAACCCATATTCCATAAGCACATATCATGTCATCTGTGCATCAAGGGTTCAACCATAACTATAACACATATACACCTCATATGTAAACATATGAAACTCATTATCATAATCACATCTTGCATAAATCATTCTCAATATAAACTCATGCATAATCATTTCTCAATAATAACATTCACCCTGCAAATCAAGTATCTCAATCACACCATCCTGCATATCCATGCAAAACATACCAAAATTACATGTGTAAATTAAGTTATATTCTTCCTGCACAACCTGTGTAAATGAGCATTATCTTTTATACACATACAACAAATCAATAGTGAATGTCTCACAATTGAGAAAAATAATCAAATCCCGCTCATTGGGACAATCCCTTGCGGGGAAAGTTCGAGTTCCTAGAAAGGATACTAGAGCGGTTTGGATAAGCTTCCCAACTAGGAAAGTACCCGCTGCTCATCAGGACAGTCCCTTGCGGGGAAAGTCCGAGTTCCTACAAAAGGAAACTCAAGCAACCTACTCATATAAGCAAACTGCTTCATCTCAACCCAGGGAGGTAGCATATTCTCAAAGGAATGTAAAACGAAATTATGACCTTTCATACCCAAAACCTATTTGATAAACCTTTGAACAATTTAATCAGACATCAAATATCATCCAATCGATCTATCACGGATGATCACAATTAATCCTTGTTTATAAATTATTTTTATGATGCATGTTACATAATACATACGTGAGCAAATGCTAAATGAGTAAGTAAGTAAATATGCTCAAATCAATCCATATGTGCATGAAATAAGGTCCATTGGTGTCTAATAATATCATAAATATCTACGTAAGAGTGTACATAAGTAATAGTGTGCAAAACTAAGCTAAGACATGGGAAGCATGAACAAACTACAATCAATGTCATATATACATGCCTCCATAATTTATCATGGTCCTACCTTACTGGGATTCATGGAGTAAATTTGATGAAAGCATCGAAATCCCAATTCAAGACAAGTAATACATTCTACTATAACTAGACAAACATAGTCATAACCAAACTTAAGCTAGGACATGAGAAAACATGATCCACCTAACATTAATAGGACATGTGCAAGCATATATACATAATCACGGCTAAGACCTACTGAAATTATTAAGAAATTATGAAAGAGTGAACAAACATGGATTTACAACAAGAAGAATACTAGAATTAAACAAGTGTAGCCTAAATCATGCTTGCTAAATCATAATTCAAAAATGATCCCCATGCAACTACAACAACATTATATAGGTAACCATAAGTCATTATAATCATAAAGAGTTAGATCCATAAGAAGAGAACAAGAAATGGCCAAAATTACTAAAAAATAGGCTAAATCATAGTTCTGTTGTGTTAGTGTTCGATCCGCTTAGAAGGCCATTTGAATGCCAGGCCGTTTGATCCGCCAGACAGGCCGTTCGAATGGTGAACGCCTGTTGGGCTTGTTCAAATGCCTTGGACAATTCACTTTTTGCCCATTTCTTGGTTCATCTTCAACCTTCCAAAATTCAAAACAAAAATATCCAAAAATTCAACATAAATTCCAAAATCATCATGGAACATCATAATATCAAAATATAACCCTAAAACATGATATATCTAAATATTTTCATACTTAATCACAAGAAAATAATCATAAATTACATATTTTTATCAAACCACATTAAAGCACAAAATGAAGCAAGAACCATATAAACCAACAAACATGCAATCCAATGGATAAAACCACACGAGATGAAATCCTTTTACCTCTATGAAGCCTTTGGATCAACAAAGAAGCTATACTCCTCAATAAATCCTACCCAAAATTAGGGTTTTTGTTAATATTTCATTAAAATCAACTAATAATTTTAAATCCTACTTGAAATTAGGTCCTTTGTTAGAAACAAAAATTACCCATCTAGGTTTGAAATCAAAATTTAAAATAGTATTTTTAATCAAAATTTAATATTTTTTAAAAATAAATTTTGGTTTTTAGTGACGTATATCATTATGGGTTGCTAATAATATATTTTTTTAAAAAAAATTTGATAGTAGTGATGCATTGCGTCGCTAATAAGTTTTCATTCGCTAATAATATATTTTTATATTTTTAAAAATAATTATTGAACACTACTGATGCATATTTAGCGTCGTTAATAAGCTATATTAGCCACACATAATAACTTTTTTTTTACATATTATGAAATTATTAGCGATGCATAACTATACATCGCTATTAACTAATTATTAGTGACGTATAATTTTATGCATCGCTAATAATTGATTTTAACGCATAATTATATGTCGCAAAAGAAAACTCATTAGTGATGTATAGGTATGCATCGCTAATGGGGACTTTTAGCAACACTTAAATTAAATGTCACTAACGAGCAGTAGCAATGGCAGTTTTATTTACGCATGTGGCAACGCTTTTTATACATCACTAATAACTCTTAGTGACGCTTACAATACTAAATGAGACGCTAATAGACAATTTTGTTGTAATGGATTGTATGATTTAATGTTTTGAATGGTAATTAATGATATGATTGTATGATGTGCATGTAGGCATGATTATATAGTATGTTTAAAAATGCATATAACATGCATGTGAGCTAAAATTATGTTTTATGTATGTGGATTATGTGTATGCTAGTGATGGCTAGCAAGTATGTTAGTAATCTATATATGAAATTATGTGTATATTATATGTATGTATGATGGACATATATATGTATGATGGTTATATGCTTGTATAAAGGATATGTATATGTGTGTGGGCAAGTCTATGTGCGATGGATGATAAGAGGTGACAGAGGGTTTGGTATGGATTTGTTGTGGATTGGCTATCGTATGACGGAAGACGGAGGATGTAAGTTGACAGGAAAGGATTGGAATGAGTTTATTTTAGATTGGAGCATATGTTGGGGGTTTAGTAAGCAAGAGGAGTTTGGAGCCTTTGGGGATTGACAGACAGTAAGAGTGCTGCTTAAGTGTACAAGCATAACGTATATATTTTGAAGTAGAAAGTAAGCATAATAAGTGAGATATAAGTAAGAGGGTGATAGCTGGGGTTGGCTCTGAGGAGCTCAGTTTGATGATGTTTGAGTAAGATATTTTGGCCATAAAGAGGATGACAAAAAATGTATGAATATGTAAGGATATGTTTATGGTGAGTTATGACTAGGAGTTAGATGGGTTAAGTGATGTATGTTGCCCTAACGAACTAGGGTTTCAGAGTGGGCTCAGCTTTAGATTGATTAGTAGAAGACTACAAGATAGAAGAATTTGATGGCATAATTGTACCCGCATAAATTATTTAATTCAAACTTGAATTATTAGCAAAGCTAATATAATAACATGGTGAGTTTGAGACCGGAGGGTTTTGACAAATTAAGTTTTGTGTTTAAGCTAGCTGATAATTAGTCAGCTGAGCATTTATCATGTCTTGTCATAGTGTTTATCCTACGGAATATTGTCTGTGTGTTATATTTAAGCCTAGACATCTGATGCTCTATTGAGAGCGATGTATGTTTTAATTTTGTTTAAGTGTTGTATTAAGCTCAAACGTTTGATGGTTTATTGAGAGCATTGTATGTTTTTGCCCTTAGTCGGCACTATATGATTCTGCCCTTAGTTGACACTGTATGGTCCCTAGAGTGTGGGCATTTGCACGCTCAGGTAAGTAGTATCATGAAACTATTCTTACCTGTTTGATCTTGTGCCCCTTGGGTAGAGGCGTGTCTTGCATTCGGAAAAGTCCATGATGTCTAGTCACTCCCTGGAGATTAAGGTGATGCTCCAGTAGCATTCCTTTCCATTTCGACGCTGGAGCTTAATAATTGTAATGAGCTTCAATAGTTGACAGTATGTGCATGACTGTATGAGTAAGTAAGTTTCTAAGTATGTATAAGATTCTGAGTAAGACTGAAAGAGTATCTAAGCAAGACTGTAAGTGTATATTTTTTAGCAAGACTATAAGCATATGTTTCTAAGCAAGACTGTAAAAGTAAAAATTTGAGTAAGATGGTGAGAGTAAGATAGTAAGAATGTTTTGAATAAGACTGTAAGTGTAAGGATTATACGAGTATGACTGTAAGTGTAAGTGTAAGACTAAGTGTAAAGATATTTGGCATGATTTTATGTGTATGCGACTCTGTTGTGATTTGTATGTTTTATACTCCATAGTTGAGTGCATGAACATATCTATGTATGGACTTACAAAGTTTACTTTTCAAATTTCCCCTACTTAGTATGAAAATATTCATTTTCCTTATTTTTTTAGCCCTAATATTCGAGAGACTTTTGCAAGGTTGTGACAGAGAGCTCTTCGAGATGGATACTTGTTTCTGTGGTGGACCGAATTCCATGGGTTCAGGTATACCCTATGACTCAATATGAATCTTTATTTTGTCCCAGATGTATTGGGTGAGATGAGAATTAAAGTGTTTATATTTTTGGGACTTGTAATTTGGATTAGACTATAGACTATTTATGGGACATGTACTCAGGGATGCTTGGGAGATATTTGTATTTCAAATCCATGATTATGGTAATTTCTTTTGTACATTTGTTTTTTGAGTAGCACCTGAGAATATTTGGTTTGATCGCACAATGTTTGATTAAAAAGAAAAAAATTTATGAGAAAAATAAATGGATGTGTGTTGTTTTAAATTATAAAAATACTTTCACAGGTTTTGTATTTTGTCATTTTTACCAATTTTCAGTGATTATGCTGCAAAATATTTTATAAATTTTTAAGAAAATATGTTGAAAAACCTTGGGCATTACAAACTCAAGTCAACTATCAAGTCAATCCCTTGTAAGATCTGATTGTCATTACTATCGACTGAGATTTCATGGTTGCTAGTGTTATGACATAAAATCCCTAGTTGGTCCGGAGGAGTGATATTAGGAAGCTTCTCATGCATGGGGTTTGCTTCAATTTAATTGGGCAAATGATCATTATGTAAATTCACTAGATAATAAGGACCTCATATGGATAGAAGCAGGAGGGGCATCTCTCACCAGGGATTGGGGAGCACCAATGGGTCCCAATTGTAATCAAGATCTATCCACACGTTGAGTAGGCGCTAGTGTGGAATGCACACTAGTTGTCACATACACTGGAGATGTTCTCATGGTGGTGGCATTACCCATAAAGAGTCTCCACTCCTCACAAACCGAGCATGCATTCATCGTGTGATCAAAAGAGTGGCATTTAGAGCAAACTGTAAGATGCCAATTGTATTCTACCTTTTGAGGGAAGGTGGAGCCATCATTACATTTAATATCAACATGGTCTGAAAATGTGAAATTTAAAGAAACTTCATCTAAATCATCTTGAATAGAATTAGAGGTGAGCATGAGGCTTGGATGAAAGAGGCCCATAACCAAATCCACATCAATAGTCTATGAAGTGTCATGAGTGTGTCTTCGGACCCCCTGTAGCCTTAACATCCTTTCGATGGTGAGGCTAGGATGGAGCAACACAAGGTTCTTGGGTTTATACACCTTGACTCAAGTCAACTATTAAGTCACTCCCTTGTAAAATCTGATTGTCATCACTATGGATTGACATTTTATGGTTGGTAGTGCCAAGACATAAAATCCCTAGCTGGTCCAAAGGAGTGATACCAGGAAGCTTCTCATGCATGGGGTTTGCTTCAATTTGATTGGACAAGTTATCATTATGTAAATTATCACTAGATAATAAGGACCTTGTATGGATAGAAGCATGAGGGGTATCTCTCACTGGGGATCAGGGAGCACCAATGGGTCCCAGCTATAATCTAGATCGATCCACACATTGAGTAGGCACTGGTGTGGAAGGCATACTAGTCATTGCCTACACTGGAGATGTTCTCATGGTGGTAACATTACCCATAATGAGTCTCCACTCATCACGAACCAAGCATACATTCATTGTGTGATCAAAAGAGTGGCATTTGGAACAAACTGTAGGATGCTAATCATACTCGACCTTTTGATGGAAGGTGGAGCCATCATCACATTCAATATCAACATGGTCTAAAAATGTAAAATTTAGAGAAACTTCAATACAAAGATGAACAAATGTAAGCCTTGATATATTAGGAGGATCTCTATGGAGAGGAACACCCAACATACTTGCAATCATACCTAAACTCTCTTTCGACTAATATTGAATTGGATGATGAGAAGCTCTCACCCAGATTGAGATTGTTTTGATGATTTTTCCAACTAGTTTGAACCTAGGATGCCACTTCTGAATGATTAATAGTCAAACCCTGATCATCTAAATAGCTAAATTCAACACCTTATCACAGTCTTATTTATTTGAGAATTTGAATAGGAAAAAACCTTCAGCGAGAGAGTGCATCTCAAAAGAGTTGGACATGTTCCAAAGTTTCACAAGGGTGTTCTTCAACCATACGAAGTATGGGCGTTTGCCAAGAACTTACCCAACCAATGAGTGTTGCCATTGTGATGCTTCTCTTTCTAGGAGATGATTACTTGGGATTTTAACAAACAGTTTAAAAAGAAGCTCAGGGTAATGGGGAAGGGAGGAAGAAGGAGAAGTAGTAGAAAATAAGTTCTTCCAATTCATACTGGAGGATGCCGCCATATCTCCCGCACAACAACCAATTTACTGGTCCTGCATTTGATGTTGGTTCCTTCATAACAATTATATAAGGAAAGGCACAATCTTTGGGAAATTCCTACAAGACTCTCTTGCCAATCTCCAACAATTCTGTGTCCACCATCAAACTCCAAGCCAAAATAGTTCCATCACCCTTCAAGTAATAAAGGTCAATGGAAGAGGAAGCGAAGGGGCCGGCAACAGCCAAGAAGGGGCAGCAACGGAAGCGTAGACCTTTTTTTCTAGCAAATCAGGACAAAGAGTCCAAACCTTGTTTCGCTCCAACACCTCAAATAGCAAACAGCAAGAGGTGGCCGACAAAAAGATTGAAACAATGGCATAGTGATGTAGGCGAAATTAAAATGGATCAGAACAAAGAATCGACTTATTGGCATTTTGTCAAATAGTTTTCTGTTAATAGAAAAGTGAGGGTAAAATTGTCTTTTAGCATTGATGTTTAAATCGTGACCGTTTGGTGAATCTAACAACTCTTAGTTAGAGGGGTAAAATTATCCATTACTAACTCGTGAGTTCATCAGAACTATTGATATATTTGGACGGTGGAGATGAAGGGCAAAACGGATAGATTTATAATGCGATCAGGTAGTTAATTTGGTTAGTCGTTTTTAACCTTAGCTGGGTTAGAAACTTTCATGGTAGCTTAGAACACATTAAACGAAAGATTTGTCCCAGTTGGAATCCACGTCAGATAAACAATGTAGTATAAATAGTTTTATTGTAACTGAAATCAAAAAGATTAACTCTGAGATTACTCAGTGAATTGAAGCTCTGAAAAAGTTCTCTGCAAAGAACTTGGAGATTAGCTACTGTTGAATCATTGAGGTTTGAGTTCAATTCCTCATTATTGATGTGTTTCTTTAGTTATATTTGATTTCTAAAGATAGTGAAGAGTTTATCTCCCAAAAAATTGCTTGATTGATTTGATCCGACATTTTCAGATCTAATTTACTGTTTCTCAATGAATGACTCTATCACATAGGCGCCGGCCGGAGAGGTGGCCAACAGTTACCCAACCAGAAGACGGCAGGGTTACAGTGTTAACTTATATCTCAGGATGTTGGATTTGGTGTGGTGGCTGCCAAAGCTTCAACAATACTCAAGTTAGAAGAATGGAAAAGTTATTGCATAGAGAAGTTAAATGGCCAGAGCTTCTGAAGGTACGTCTCTCTTGTCTATGTATTTATTTATAGCCAATTCAGCCAGTTATGAAAGCGACTCTACTGCTCTGTTTGTGCCATGTTCCTTCCTAGTAGGAGATATTTATAATTGATTATGGTTTGGGCGAATGAATAAGGCGAAAGTCTAACAGTGGCAATTTTCTTTTTATCCTCTATTCCTGCTTCTACCATTGCCATATAAGAGATAGAAATAAAGGAATATAAAAGGAGGAAAAGGAAGGGGAGGAGAAAGAAGAGGAAGTTGGAGCGTGGGGGATTAAGGTAGTGAAGTTGCCAGTGAGAGAAGGTTAGAAGTGATGGTAAGGGAGATTTAACGTTCAGGATGAGGTTTGGTTAAAAGTTTAATTATTTTAATTAAAAAAATATTTTTAAAATATTTTTTAATTAAAATTATTAGAATAATGCATGTTCCCTCCGTCTCACATACGCAACAACCTCCTTGTTTTAACGCAACTAGTTGACTAGGAATCGCCACCTTCTTCTCTCCCGACCAATCTACGGACGAGCGGCAAATTTGACCTCCTTTTCTTGTATGACAGCGCGGTGTGGATTTATCTTGGAGTACTATAAAAGCACTTCTATCTTCGCATAAGAAATATATAAATTTCTAATCAGGATACGCTCTTTTCTAAGGTATTATTATTTTCTCAGTCTTATATAAATAGTTACATTTAAAAAAATAAATTTTTTTATTAAATAGTGATATCTACTTTTTAAGAGAAAGAAAAAATAAATTTACAATATTACTTTTTTAAAATATTTAACAATTTATGAATATAATAAAATTATTAATATAAAAAATTTATTAAATAAAATTATTAATTTAAGATGGAGGAAATATATCTTTTTGGAGTCGGGGCCTCATGGGTCACGAGCAATCGTCCAGAAGCGTGAGACAAGTCAGACTACAATAATTGTTAAGAATTGTCACCTGAATAAGGACAAATTTGATGACAAAGCTTGGTAACAGATTTGAGCCACATGTAAACTGGCGGATCTCACTCTATTTTATACCCGTTATATACGAGCGTTTAAGGTGTATCTATGTCAGCCTGAACACAGTGCACAATTGGATTTCGATCATTTAATGGTGCATGGAGTAAGTGAGTTTCATTTTATAATTAACGCATAATATAACATTTTGATCCATCTGTCTTATGATGCCATGGCTCTGTTAACGTAAATTCGGGGGCTACGCTAACTTTTTTTATTTAATTTATTCTTTTCCTACTACATAAAATTATACTTCAAGCCAGGATTATAAAATTTTATCCGTTTGATGAATGGCCAAGACAAGTTTAAATGGACAAACACACATTTAAAAGTAAACAAGAAAATATATAAAGAAGTAAATCCTTCAATGATTGATATGTTTGGGGTAAGCAAGAGGGAGAGGATTCCACAGTCATGTATTTAAGACAGCACTATGCCACATACTAGAGAGCTGGGGCCTCTAGACTGTATCTTCTCCCAGAACTTTTGTACTCTTAACAGATCGAAGCTAGATGGGAACCTCAGAGGGGATCATCAGCAGCAAAGCTCTCCCTCTCCACAAGGTGGAGCTAGACCCCAGAGGCATCCCAAATCGCCTCCATGCCCTTGTCTACTCATGTGCCATCTTTGCACTCTTGTACCACCACACCCTCCTCCTCCTCCACCCCACCACCTTTCTCTCCTTCATACTCTCCCTAACCATGCTGGTAGCGGATGCACTCCTGGCCTTTATGTGGGCCACCAACCAAGGATATCGGTGGCGGCCGATCCGGCGGACGGCGTTCCCGGAGAACCTCTCTGCCATCATCGAGGATGGCCACCTGCCTAAGCTGGATGTGTTCATATGCACGGCTGATCCATACAAGGAGCCTCCCATGAACGTGGTAAACACGGCCCTATCGGTCATGGCGTTCGACTACCCTGCAGAGAAGATCTCCATCTATGTTTCTGATGATGGTGGGTCGGAGTTGACCCTGTTTGCTTTCATGGAGGCGGCCAAGTTTGCTAGGCACTGGCTGCCCTTCTGCAGGGAGAATAAAATTCAAGATAGATGCCCGGAGGCTTATTTCAAATCAAATAGCCACGGCTGCTCTAGTGAACTTAAGGTAATTATTAATTAAATAAAAATATATACTTTTCATAAAATATTTCAATTTGACAGGAAGATTTTGCACGATGTTCAAGTTGATATAATTTCTAGAAATTCCTGGGCACATGGGAACTGCCACATTTATAATAAGTTGAAATAGTGGTCTAAGGAAAGAGTTGGCCCATCAAAGTTTATATGGTGGTAAAAATATATCACCTATAATTTGTATTTATGATAAGTATTTTTTCATATTAACAGTTTTATTTAAAAAATAATATTTTTTATCAGTAAAATTCCTATTTAAAAAAATAAAAAATAGTTTTTTAAATAGTTTTAAGTACTTAATCATTTAAATTAATTTAATTTTAATTATTAATATAAATTATTTTTTCTAACAAAAATTATTACTAATATGGGTTAAAAGAATTAATAACATGTTAGTAATAAATCATTTATTCTAGAGTAATTGATCAAGGGATGGACAAGTGCACGTGAGATATTTGTCTTGTTGCAGCTGATATGATCCGGTGACACAGACCACACACAGAAACTTCTCGAGAGAAGGAAATATAGCTAGATAAATTAATAAGTGGATATGGACTAGGATAGAGTTAGCAGCTTCATTCACGGCCGCTCAACTCATCTCGGAAATATAGGCAGGTCGGCGTCATCTTGTGCCAATTTTGGGCTTTTCTTGAATAGGATATATTTTGACTACTTTGACTTATATTATCATGTGCGCTGTTTATTTTTATAATTAATGATTTTTAAATAGGGAAAAAATAAAATAGAAGATCATGATAATATGATCTGACAGCCTCTTTGTAAAGTAGGAGTCATATAATTTAGATTTAAATGAGTGGACGTACAAAACATTCTCCCAATAAAAAGAAGAATGAGGGGATATTTTGGCCTCCAGTGAAAAAAGAAAAAAAAATTAATACCTCTTTAAGTTTAAGTTTAATAAAAGGGTTCCTAATTTAAGGAGGATAATGATGAAATTTAGCGAATAAAAGTGACAATTCTTTTTGTGGAAAGGAGCATTTGTAAACAGGTAAAAACTTTAAAAAAATATTTAAAAACTTCGAAAAAAACAAAGAAGTCATAATTCCACAAGATTGCCATTTTACAGCTGGACCATGTCATTCAGGAAATTTACGAGACCATGAAGGACAAGGTTGATGGCGTGGTGGAGAGGGGACGAGTGGGCACGGACCTGCTGGCTACTGAAGAGGAGAGAAGTGCTTTTGAGCAATGGACGGCTAACTTCACAAAACAAGATCACCCCAGTGTCATTCAGGTTCTGCAATATTCTCTTGCTGGTGAAAATATTTTAGCTCTTCACTCTTTTCATTTTTTCTACTTTTTTCTAGTAAGAAAACACCAAGAAAATAGCTAGTGAGAGTTGACATGCACAGCTAAAGCTCATGTAATAGGAAGCTCTTGATAATGAGTTTAATGTAATTTATGTAAAAATTCTTAATATTTAAGATCAACGGTGCATACATTAACATATGTTAAGATAAATAATATTACCGTTAGCTTATGCATGCACGATTTACTCTAAGCTCATTATGAGCTTAAAAAAATAATAATACATTTGGCCCGGTGCATGTGTTCAGCCATTGTCAATATGAGATGATTACTTACAAGTTGTCACACAAGCACCAAATGCAAAATCTTATTGCAATTTGAGGCCATCTGTTTACTGAGCAAATCCACAATGGCATTGCCTCGTATATTTGCTCCCCTCAACTATTGTGGTACATGCGTAACAGGTTCTGCTAGATAGCGACAAAGACAAGGACCTTGGAGGTCACATGCTGCCAAACCTGGTCTATGTCTCCCGGGAGAAGAGGAAAACGAGTCCCCACCACTTCAAAGCCGGCGCCCTCAACGTCCTGGTAACCTGACTTATCAGCCTTCACCAGTTAATTAGGAGAGTATTAAAACCCTGACTCATGTTATGTGTGGATGTGTTACACTGAAGTGCAGCTACGAGTATCAAATGTCATGAGCAATTCCCCTTTGGTCCTGACCCTCGATTGTGACATGTACTCCAATGACCCTCAAGCTGCCCGGCGGGCCCTATGCTACCTTGTTGACCCCTCCATGGAGGCTTCCAAGATTGCCTATGTCCAATATCCACAACGGTATCCAGGCCTCAATGAGAGTGATATCTATGCTTGTGAACACAAGAGGTTGTTCCAGATCAATCCCCAGGGCATGGACGGCCTTGAGGGCCCTAACTTCGTCGGCACCGGGTGTTTCTTCCGCCGGCGGGCGTTCTATGGGCCGCCTTCATTGTCCCCATATGAGGAGTCACATGATATGGCCAGCAAGGGCCCCATAAGCTCCATACATGTGTTAGATGCCGCTCATCAGGTAGCTCGTTGCACATACGAGGATAACACCAAGTGGGGCCAACAGGTATTTATTTGTGACTTTTCCATTTTTTTTTTCTTTCTTTTGATCCCAACAATTTCACCCCACACAAGCTTTTAGGCTAAGTGGAAACACTATTATTTGCACCACTTAATTAATTTCACCACTTTAATGTGGGGGTATGCCTTTGGAGTTCCATTATTTTCCCTGAGAAAAAACTGGTGCAATAATATATAGTTCCCTTGTTTTGCAAGGCATACACACCCAATTTAGTGTGCGCTAGTACTCTCCAATCAGCCCCTGCCTGACAGTAAAAATTCGTGAAAATTAGACCCCATTTTCATGAGTTTTTAAGTATTTTTACAGCAGGCCGGAGCTGATTGGAGATTCTTGCTGAATCAGGTGTTGCCTCACAACGGATCCAAACCAATGAGACAATCTTTGTAAGCTAGTTTTTTTCCCCTCTGGTATGTACATAAGTACATTGGTGAAGGGTATAGAGCCTTACCTACCAAAAATAAATGAATGAGCCTATGGACCTCATCTTCTTAGTACCCTAATAACCTTATATAACCCTTTCATGAATTTACGAGTAAAATGGGGTATTAAGAAGATTATTAAGATACATATAGATGCATGCTTTCAAAATAAATACGTAAATAAAATATGTATGAAATGAGCAGGTGGGGTTCAGGTATGGATCTCTGGTGGAGGACTTCTTCACAGGCTACCGCCTCACTTGCGAAGGTTGGAGGTCTGTGTTCTGCAACCCGGAGCGGCCTGCCTTCCTAGGGGACGTGCCCATCAACCTGGAGGACGCCCTAAGCCAGAACAAGAGATGGTGCGTGGGCCTACTGGAGGTGGTCTTCTCCAAGCACAACCCCTTCACCTTTGGTGGCCGGCATCTTTCTGCTCCCCTGACCTTGTGCTACGCCCACATTTCCCACTGGGCAGTCTGGGCCATTCCAATTACAACCTATGCCCTGCTGCCCCCACTGGCCCTCATCAGCCAAATCCAGCTCTTTCCCCGGGTACTCACCATTGTTCTTAACTCCTATCAGCAATAGTATATGCTTTACATATACTACACATCCTCTTTTATACATGTTTATAGTGCAATAAGATTGATTTGGAAGGTAAATAAGAACAATAGTTAATTGAGGTTGCAACTTGCACTACAGGTGGGGGATCCATGGTTCTATCTGTGTGTGTACCTTTTCCTAGGTGCTTATGGGCAAGACCTGCTCGACTTTATGATCGACAAGGGGACGATCAAAAGATGGTGGAGCGACCAAAGAATGTGGATGATGAGAGGGGTATCGTCCTACCTCTTTGCACTAGTCCAATTCTCCCTCCAGCTGATTGGCATCCATGGTGTTGGATTCAATGTGACCAGCAAGGTGGTTGATGAGGATCAAAACAAACATTATGAGCAAGGGATCTTCGAGTTCGGCATCGCCTCGCCCTTGTTCGTGACCATCACCACATTGGCCTTGGTCAATTTGATTGCCTTCATTGTTGGGTTGGTTGTGTCTATTCGCCATGGGAGCATAGACCAGATGTTCTTGCAGATGTTCATCACAGGGTTTGTGGTGGTGAACGGTTGGCCGGTTTATGAGGCCACGGCACTTCGGGAGGACAAAGGGAAGATGCCTACCAAGATCACAATAATCTCATTTCTTTTTGCATGTGCACTTTGCTTGGGATCTGTTATACTACTTCGAGCTTGAAAGACAAGTCCAATACTAATCTTGTAGACTGCCCTTCTCCATGATGAAGTCCTAGAAATTGTTACACTCTGCAGCCAACTCGGTTGTTGTATTGAATTAAAGGCAATAAAATTGCATGTTCATGAAGTTTGATGAAACGGTCTTCCTAAACAATCTGTAATACAGTGAATACACCGATGTGTAGCTCAGGGTGTTCGTGTGATGGCCCTTAACTTGAAGCTGATGTACTGAGTTTGAACCCCACTCCGATGGTTATCTACTTAGAATTTATTTTAATTTACCTTGTGCATATGAACAAAATTAGATGCGGGATAGGGGCCCTTAAGAGGGTTTGCTTGCCACTTCAAGTCATAGGCCTACGGACCTTATTTTACAAAAAAAAAAAATGGAAATACAAAGTGTAGCCCAGGGAATTGTCTTTCATGCTCCCTACTCATTACTCATTGTTAGCCGAGCCTAAGTAAAGCTTGTAAAACATCTATTTTTGATCAATCAAGCTACTAGAATAAAATTAGATGTAGATAATATATGTTGGAAATTGTTATGTAGGGGTTGGGTCCAACTTTCATTATATTACAATTAAGAGTTAATTATTAGTTATAATATTTTTGGTAATTAGAAGTTTAGCATTATTGGGTTTACACTAATGTTAGATGCCCATTATAATTATGAGTTATATTAAGATTATAATTATTAATTGTCTATAAATATATAGAGGCTTTGCCCTATTTAATTATTCAAAAAATTAATAAAAAAGTTGATTAGTTATTTTAATTTAATTTTTATAATCCTAATCTCTCTCTTCTTTCCTTTCTCTGCGATAAAAATCGCTTGTATACTTTATCTACCATGTTAGGAACCCTATGTACCATGATCATAGACTCCAATTATGGAGCCTGATCACCAAAATATTTTCTATATGAAAGGGTAGGAAGAAGGGTAGAATGCATCAGATGGTTATAGTGGGCCTATTGCACATTCAAATGGCCTCAAACTTAGGAATTAGTTTAATAAGGCTGAAGAACAAATTCCAACACAGGTAGATTGTGGGGGCAAAGGAGAAATGAATTAAGGCCAAAGCATAAAATGTCAAGTCCAACATTCCTTATGTTTGGCTCATTGTCGAAGCTGAGCATAAAAAAATATTTATTCTTTAAGTATAGTCCTAGGATTAATTAATTAGGTAGGGAAGCCAAAATCACTTCCTTGTGGACTCTTCAAATTGCCTATTTGTATGGCTATTTTCACATGGCACCAGAGCCTCATTATTTTTATTTGGTGTTTACAATCCGCATGTTGTTCAATTAATTAATATTAATGAATAAATTTATGCTAAGATGTTTAAAATTTGAGGAATTTACTATTATTTGGTCAACATGGGAGAATGTAAAGATTATGGGGTTTAGTGTAAAAAGTTTCACATTACTTGGAATCTTACTTTTTGTGACCAAAATGCCCTTGTTTTTTTCCATGTAATCTCGCTTGTAGAAAGAAGCTTGCCAAGTTGTTCATTGGTATTCCTGAAGAGTATCAGTGTCTAAGAGGCATTTGCAAATTAAACTTGATAAATCAAGCTACTAGAATAAAATTAGATGTAGATAATATGCGTTGTACTTGGCTTCCCTAGAAATTGTTATGACCCACCCTAGGGGTTGGGTCCAACTTCCAGTCTATTACAATTAGGAATTAATTATTAATTATAGTATTTTTGGTAATTAGGAGTTTAGCATTATTGGGTTTACGCTAATGTTAGATGCCTATTATTATTATGAGTTATATTAAGATTATTATTATTAATTATCTATAAATATGTAGATGCTTTGCCCTATTTGATTATTCAAAAAATTAATAAAAGAGTTGATAAGTTATTTTAATTTAATTTTTATAGCCCTAATCTCTCTCTTCTCTCCTTTCTCTGCGATAAAAATCTCTTGTAAACTTTATCTACCATGTTAGGAACCCTATGTACCATGATCATAGACTCCAATCATGGAGCCTGATCACCAAAATATTTTCTATATGAAAGGGTAGGAAGAAGGGTAGAATGCATCAGATGGTAATAGTAGGCCTATTACACATTCAAATGGCCTCAAACTTAGGAATTAGTTTAATAAGGCTGAAGGACAAATTCCAACATAGGTAGATTGTGGGGGCACAGGAGAAATGAATTAAGTAAGGCTGAAGTATAAAATGCCAAGTCCAATTATGAAATTAAGCACGCTCATTAACATGATGTTAATCATGTAGAATGCAAGGTAGATTTCTAACAAAGGCTAGGATGAAGCCTAGTAGAAATTTTCATATTGATGTGAATTAGTTAATTTTTACAAAGTATTCTCTCTGTCCCAAATTAATATATTTATTTGGTTTTTTAAAATGAACTAACATTAGTTCATTTTAAAAAACCAAATGAACTATTAACATGAGGAGGGAGCATGTGCTTAGTACTCATAGTTATCAGTTATTTTTGGCTGCCCATAACCTTGTATAATATGTAGCAACCCTGGTGATAACCTCAAAACCATATCAACATGATGTTAATAATTTAACAACCCTAATATTTCTAAATTGTGCCCCCTCAAAACCATATCAACATGATGTTAATAATTTAACAACCCTAATATTTCTAAATTGTGCCAGTGGTGGGCAAGGATTGAAAGATCAAACTACCAACTTGTTCATGGGATGGTTGTATCTTTGCTTACTCTTCCAATCTCAATCGCACCAAGGGAGCATACTTTGCTAGAATAAGAATTGAATTTAAATATCACCAAAGATACATCGTTCTCCATATTTTTGTTATTCAGTACCATGCCACTTGTAACCTCTGAAGTGAGTAGCTCACGCTACCTTTTTTTTTCTTATGGGCAATTTTAGCGTCTCCCACGAAGAAAATATTTTTTGTCCTCCTGCCTTGTATACATAAGGATATCTTCCACAATGTAGAAGCCTTCGATTTCAATTACCATCAACGGTGCACACGCTAGTGCAGATGCACTAATACATCACTTATACTAAAATAGTTCCCTCCCTGCTATACTCTTCTTCCAAATTTTCTTTATTATCCATGTAACGTCTCGGATTTTTATTACGATTTTTTGCTATTTTTATCAGATTATTTTCAGCGATATATTGTGATGCTTCGGCATATGTGGCCTCGGTATTCATACTCATAGAGCCGGGTCTCAGGTCAGTCGTGGGCCACGGGCCTCGACGTGCGCGTTTCGACGTAAAAATTTGAAAGAGATTCGGAGTGCAGAAGAGATAAGGATAAGTGGAAAAAAAATAATGAAATGGATCGGGCTCGGGCTCGGGCTCTCCCGATCCCGTTCTGGAAGCAGCGAGAACCACCCCCCATTCTGCACTCTTCTCTCCGGCGGCCGCCAGTGGGCCGCCGGGCCACCACCATCAGTTCCGCCCCGACGGTGCAACGCCAAGGGGCCACCGCCCCGGCCGCCTACGGCCGCGCCGCCTCCTCCCCTAGTGAGCCCTTTCTCTTTGTTTTGTGCTGTTCTGCCGCCGCCACAAGCCGGAAAGGCCTGGCCGGCCGGCTATGGCCCCGCCATGGGCCGGCGACGACGGGAGGCCACCCCTCCCGGTCCCAGTGGTCCTCCCCTGCTGCCCCGGCCTCCACTCCGCCTTTCCCCTGTTTTTCGATTCCGCCACAGTCCCTCTGTCTCGTGACTTGGCGGCGCCGGCGGTGGCCAATGGGCTCCACCCGGCCTCCGTCCGGCCAGCCACGAACCGGCGACGGCAAGGCCGCCATCCTGGCCAGTCCCGTTGGCTCCCCCACTCGGATTCCTCCAGTTAGTTCTACTCTGCTCTCTCTCTGTATCTTGATTTTGCATCGCCGCCACTGGCCGGCAGTTACCGGACGGCCTCCGTCCGCCCAGTCACAGGCCGGCGACGCAGGGCCACCACCCTGGCCAGCCCCATCAGCCCTTGGCCAGCTTCCTCCTCCCCCGATCTCTTTGTTTTGTACCGTGGCAGCACCGGCTATGGCCAGTGGGCTTCGCCCTGCATCCATTTGGCCAGCCAAGGGCCGGGGACCGCAAGGCTGACCACAGGCCAGCTCCGCTGCCCCCATGGCCGCTCCACCTTATTGGTTTTCCCCGGCCAGTCTCTCATCTCCCCTATCTTGCCCCTTTTTGTGTGAGTTCACTGTCTGCCACCGTTAGCCGGGCACCGGACTTGACCCACCAGACCATTGTTTGGTCTCTCTCCGGCCGGGCAACGATGATGGATGTTTCCACCCAGCCCGGTTTAGCCTTTGTCCCATCCGTTCCACTGGAACGGGATTTGTTGCTGCTGGTTGATGTGCTTGTCCACAAAAACCGAGCCTTTGCTCCTCACAGTGCTATCTGTCTGGCGTGTCACCGTTGACTTTGGCTGTCACCTTTGGCCAGAGATAGCTCCTCCCGGCTGCTAGGGCCACGATGGAGTCGGCCAGAGCCGCCAGTAAACCCTATTCGTCGTTGTGCCTTAGAGTTTTCCACCCGTTATGGGCCATCGAGCATCGTTGGATGTCAAACACCTTGGACCACCTTTGTGTGGCGGGTCTCAGCCTGGGGATGGCTGGCCACCCTAGTGCGGCACCGGCCCTCTTCTTTCGGCATGGGCCAGGTTCCCCTCTGCCGATTGTGTCTAACCGCTCTATAGAGAGCGCCACGTGTTGCCCTTTGACCGTCTTACCCTCGCCGGACGCAGATTTGCCTCTAGTCGGCCTGCCTCGACACGGCAACAGCAAAGGCCGTATTGTTGGTCACCGCCCTTGGGCATGGCCCTACCACCCTTTCGAGTCTTGGGCCGACACCGTCTAGCCCTCCCCTCTTCCCTTGGCCGCATGTGCAAGTAGCCACGTGTGCGGGTTAGGGTATTGGTGCCGCTTTGGCACCGCCCGACCATCTGATGGCTTTGCCATCTTCTGGAGTTGACATCGGAGTCCTCCTTCACCTCTCCTCTGTCCTTGAGAGTCGCCCCACGCCCTCCGCCCTTATGTGGGCCCTGGTAAACACGAAATCGACGCCGTTGGGTGCTGTCCACGGCCGATTTTGATGTTTTGTGACCAGTTGTGTATTTTTCAACCGCCAGTCGAATTTTAGTGAGTACACCCTACCTTCCGGTCGCACATGCCCCTCATTGGCACGATCTTTCTCTCGGCCGCCCATAGTGTGCCGCCATGGATCGCGGATTTTGCCGCGTTGATTTTGATACCCCTTTTGGCTGTGTGTAGTTCTGGCGCTTCTTAAAAACCTCAGGACAGCAACTCTCTCAGCTAGGCAATGATGTTGACCGCCGACTCCGCCACCGATGCTGCCACCATCGTATGCTCGCCATCAAACGTCATGATTAAGAGGTAGGGGAGCTTTGAACTCTTAAATTCATGACAGCATGCTTTGAATGAGTAGCCGCATGCTAGGCTTGTATGATTCCATGTTTTGGATATTAAATCATGACATGTATGCATGATGTAAGATAGTGAATTATGCCACATTGAGATACATGTATGTATGTATGTGAGTTGTAAGCATGGTTATGTATGTGTATGATGTATGCGCTAGTGATGGCTAGCGAATATGTTAGTGTGCTACGTATGTGTGTGATGGACACGCTAGTGATGGCTAGCAATGTCGAGTAAGTTATGTATGTGGACTGTGTGGGCAGAGGTATGGGCAATGGACGGTAAGATTGGTAAGGGTTTGGTATGAAGTTGGATGTGGATTTGGACGTGTAAGCTCATGACGGAAGACAGAGAAAGTAAGTTTGAGGAGCGAGGATTTGAGATGGGTCAGTTTGGTTTGGAGTATACGTTAAGATGACTTAGGCTTGGAGCCTTATGAGGGTTTATTAGACAGTAAGAGCGTGCATAATTGTACAAGCATAACGTACAAATTATGAAGTGAAAAGTAAGTATAATAAGTGAGGAATTAAGTAAGAGGTTGATAACAGGGATTTGCTGTGAGGAGCTCAGTTTGACGATGTAAGTAAGATGTCTGATCGTAAGGTGGATGTCAGAGGATGTATGTGTGCATAAGGATTTGTGTACGGTGAGTTATGTGTGACCTGGACGGGTAAGTGAAGTCTGCTGCCCCTACGAACTAGGGTTCAAATCGGGCTCAGCTTCAGTTTGATCAGTCGAGGACTGAGTTTGTGTGGCATAATTGTACCGCATAATATACTTAATTCAAACTTGAATTATGAGAACGTTAATAATAGCGTTGTGAGTTTGAGACCTGAGGGTTCGACGGATTAAGTTCTGTGTTTGAGCTAGCCGATAATGAATCGGCTGAGCACTTCTTGTGTCTTGCCATAGTGGTTATCCTGCAGGATTTTTGTCTGTGTGCTATATAGAGCACAGGACGTCTGATGCTCTATTGAGAGCGATATATGTTTGATTTGGTCTGTGTGTTGTATAAGCCCAGACGTTTGATGCTCTGTTGAGAGCGAAGTATGTTTTTTATTCGGTCTGTGTGCTATACAAGCCCAGACGTTTGATGCTCTGTTGAGAGCGTTGTATGTTTCCGCCCAAGAGTGGCACTGTACGTTTCTGCCCAAGTGGCACTGTATGTTTTCTGCCCAAGAGTGGCAATGGCACTATAAGACCCCTTATGGTGGGCAATTTTCTAGCACTATAAGACCCATTATGGTGGGCAATTCTCTAGCACTATAAGACCCATTATGTGTGGGCAATTGTATGACCCCTTGTATGGGTGTATGTTTGCGCACTCAGGTAAGTAGTATCATGGATCTACTCTTACCTGTTTGATCCAGTGCCCCATGAGCATTGGTGTACCTTACCTTCGGAAAAGTCCATGGTGTCTAGTCACTCCTCGGAGGTTAAGGTGATGCCCCAGTGGCATTCTTTTCCTTTTCGACACTGGAGCTTATTAGTTGTAATGAGCTTCAGTGGTCGATAGTATGTATACAACTGTATGACTAAGTTTGTACGTTCTGAGTAAGCGTATGATGATGAGTATGTGCATGACTGTAAGATTGAGGATGAGTACGACTGTAAGAGTGAGTATAAGTACGACTGTAAGAGTTTGAATATGAGGACTACAGTAAGTGTAAGACTGTACGAGTAAGGTCGTACGAGTAAGTGTAAGACTGTACGAGTAAGGTCGTATGAGTAAGTGTAAGACTGTACGAATAAGGGTAAGATTGTACGAGTAAGGTCATACAAGTTGAGTAAGTTGTATGAGTTAGCGTATGTTGGGACGAGTATGTTTGTTTGACCCTGATTAAGGGTGTTCGTGTAAGTTTGATATGATGGTGTGTTATGCGTGCTTATTTGCATATGAATACGATTGATATATTGATTGCTTCATGTTTGTGTTGCATGACACATGATTTGTGAACTTATTGAGTTCACCGTTTGGGTTTTCCCCTACTGGGTATTTTCATACTGAGTATGAAAATACTCACCTTACTTCTTTTAGCCCGGTTGTTTAGGAGGCTTTTGCAGGTTGTGTTGGAGAGCTCCTGAAGTTGAATGCTCATCTCTACGGTGGATTGTTTCCCCCTCGACTCAAGTATAGTTGGTGCCACGATCTGATATATTTAATGAGATTTAAGTGTATGTATTCTGGACTTTTAATTTGGATTAGATAGTAGACTGTCTATGGGACTTGTACTCGGGGACGCTTGGGAGTTATTTGTATTTAAAAATCCATGATTATGGTAATTTAGTCGTACGTGTGTTTTCGAGTAGCGCCTGAGGATATTTGATTTGGCGGTATGATGTTTAACTGTATGATGTTTTAAAAAAATCATAAACTGTTTATACAGGTTTTGATTTTGTCATTTTGACTCCGATTTAACGTTAAAAAAAAATATTCTATGAGTTTTAAGAAAAATGGATAAAAAATCTCGGGCGTTACAATCCACCTTAGGCACATTTCATCCATGAGTACATTCACAAAGTTGTTTTTCTTTTTTGGTAAAAGCTCTCAAAGTTCAAAACAAAATGGAGGATGATTTTCTTTCACCATCTTTGCTTTTGTATATTTAAAAAGAAATTGTTGACAACTATATATAGTACAAAATCAACGACAGAAGATTTTAGGGATAATTCAAAACGTCAGCGAGGATGGAGTTGAAATATGAACCCATTATTCTATAATTTATTTCTTGTATGTTTTAAGGCTTTTGATTCGCAACTTAGAATTTGATAGTCTATATGAACAAGTAAAGATTTTATTCATTTCTTCACCCCACGAGATGAAATCCTAGTGATTACATCCTTGCTTTTAATGTATACTCTATTTATTCTAAATTAATAGCTCTATTTAACAAAAAAAATTATTTCATATTAATAGCTCTATTTTATTAAATTTAAGTAGTTAAAAATTTTTAAAAAAATATCATAAGCATATTTTTCCTTCTCTTACATGTAAGTTTCACAATTCAATAAAATTAATTATTTTTCAAAATATAACTATTAATATAAGACTAAGAGAGTATAATCCAATATAGCAACTGTGTTGGGCAATAACCCTGCAGTGCATAATAAATCCTATCACTTTGTAGTGGAGAAGCGTAGAGTCTCTAAGATTAGCATTGGATAGCAGAAACTAAGCAAAGTGCACCTGCAAAAAGAAATGACATAATTGTGACCTTGAGAGGCATCTTCCCCTTATCCGTTCGAAGCACCATGGCCTCATAAACTGGCCAACCGTTCACCACCACAAACCCTGCGATTAAAACCTGCAAGAACATCTGGTCTATTCTCCCACGACGAATGGACACAACAAGACCCACAACGAATGCGATCAAATTGACCAAGGCCAATGTGCCTATGGTCACGAATAACGGCGAGGCGACGCCGAACTCGAAGATCCCTTGTTCATAATGCTTGATTTGATCCTCATCGACTACCTTGCTGGTCACATTAAATCCAACACCATGGATGCCCATCAGCTGGAGGGAGAACTCGACGATGGCAAAGGGGTAGGACGAAACCCCTCTCACCATCCACATTCTTTGGTCACTCCACCACCTTTTGAATGTCCCCTTCTCCATAACAAATTCAAGCAGGTCATGCCCATAAGCGCCTAGGAAAAGGTACACACATAGGTAGAATAAAGGATCACCCACCTGTACTAGACAAAAAGTCAACGATGATATATATATGTAGAGCATGTAATATTGCTGATAAGAATTATAAACAAGGCATATGGATATGATCAATATTAGACATGCTAGGTGCTGTAATAAAGAATGGGATATATATTGGGATGAATTGATGGTAGATACCTGGGGAAAGAGCTGCATTTGGCTGAGGAGGGCCAGTGGAGGAAGCAAGGCGTAGGTTGTAATTGGAATGACCAAGACCGGAAAGTGGGAATAATTAGCGTAGCACATGGCCATGGGAGCAGAAAGAAGCCGGGCACCGAAGATGAGGGGGTTGTACTTGCTGAAGACCACTTCTAGTAGGCCCACAGTCCATCTCTGACTCTGGCTTAGGGCATCATTCGGGTTGATGGGCACGTCCCCCAGAAAGGCAGGGTGAGCCGGGTTGCAAAAGACCGACCTCCAACCTTCGCAAGCTAGGAGGTAGCTCGTGAAGAAGTCCTCCACCAATGACCCATACCTGAACCCCACCTGCTCGTTTCAAACACATCATATTAAATCCAACAAACAAGTTTACTTTACACAAGTCTACTTTACTCAGCTCTTAGATATAAACTTCATGACTCAAAAATAACATGGCATTATAATTGACTCCAATTTACTCCCAAGTCAACTCCAAAAACATTAAAGCATTAGCTAATATGGCTCTATGTTGTCTATACCATTCTCAATCTAACCATTAGCTAATATGGCTCCAAAAATAACATGTATCTAATCAAATGATGGAGTAAGATTTTGGTGTAAAAAAAAGTGCACTAGGAATATCAGCCTCCATTAGAGTACCTGGTGGCCCCACTTGGTGTCATCCTCATAGGTGCAATGAGCGACTTGATTAGCTGCATTTAATATGTGTAGGGAACTTAGGGGACCCTTGTCACCCATATCATCTGATCCCTCACATGGGGCCAACAAAGGCGGGCCATAGAATGCCCGCCGGCGAAAGAAACACCCGGTGCCGACAAAATTGGGGCCCCCAAGGCCATCCATGCCCTTGGAATTGGTCTGGAATAACCACTTGTATTTAGAACCATAGATATCACTCTCATTGAGCCTTGAATATCGTTGTGGGAATTGGACATAGGCAATCCTAGAAGCGTCCATGGAGGGGTCCACAAGGTAGCATAGGGCCCGCCGAGCTGTCTGAGGGTCATTGGAGTACATGTCGCAATCGAGGGTGAGTACCACGGGGGCATTGCTCATGACATTTGATACTCGTAGCTGCACTTCAATATAATACACATCCACATATACATAGAGTCAGGATTCTAATATACTCCTAGCTTGTGAATGTCAATAAACAAAGTTACCAAGACGTTGAGGGCCCCGGCTTTGAAGTGGTGGGGAGTGGTTTTCCTCTTCTCCCGGGAGATATAGACCATGTTTGGTAGCTTGTTGCCGCTAGCATCCATGTCTTGGTCGCTTTCTAGTATCACCTGTGACACATATACTATAAAATTGTGGGGACTAAATTAAGGATAGTGATATTCCTACAACAAAAGTACCCACAAAAACTCACACAAGAGTTTTGATTGGCTTGCACAAGTGGGCTTCACAATAAACTCACAAGGGCTTATTTATCTTAGACCAATTAAAAGTCATGTGTAAGTTTTTATTATATACTTTTGATGTAAAAATATCATTTTCCCTAAATTAATTGTATAAGGACTTTTATGTCAATTTTTATTGAGGGCAATTGACATGAGCCCATCTTCACGGGGCCGTCGAATTTATATTTGATGGCCCATATTACTCGTGGCATTTTAGCCACGAGTAATATGTACGCCGTCATTTTAAAAATGTAATATATACGCCGTCTATATTAAAAAAGATAGTGATATTCCCACGATAAAAGTACCCACAAAAACTCACACAAGAATTTTGATTGACTTGCACAAGTGGGCTTCATAATAAACTCACGTGAGCTTATTTATCTTGACCAATCAAAAATCATGTATGAATTTTTATTGTGTACTTTTAATGTAAAAATATTATTTTTTTATTAAAAATAAACTGTAAACAAATTGTGAACTGGCAGCATTAATAACTCTGATTGTTTTCTTGGCGTTTTCTTAAGGTCGAATCAATCATGACCTGAATCACAGTGAGGTGATCTTGTTTTATAAAGTCAGCCGTCCATTGCTCAAACGATCCTCTCTCTTTTTTAGTGGCCAGCAGGTCCGTGCCCACTCGCCCCCCTCTCGACCACGCCATCAACCATGTCCTTCATGCTTTCGTACATGGCCTGCATAACATGATCAGCTTCCCAATTTGACAACCATGCCGAATGGAAAATGATATTTTTTATATTAAAAATTATATTCAGAAAAGAAGATCTTCTTTGTCAAAATATCTAATTAAATTAAATGTTAGTAAAATTTCAGAGTAAAAAAATAAAGTAAGAATATGAGCTTCTTTGTCAAAATATGTATGCCACTTATGCATTGCAGTTCTTTACAAATTGCCTATTATTTCCAAGTTGAGGTAAGAGCCAAATCAATAAATGAAACAGCTGATTATGTCTCTACCTAGCTTACTTAGTTTCAGGTCAGATAGATTGTGCGACACTCGCAGTCAATTTGGTGTCAGTTGCTAATCAGCCGTCTCTTAAAAATTGGTGAAAACGTGCCTCGCAGCGGATCTGAACCAACTAATTTCATCCCCTCTCACGGAACTGTTTCTGGCTGGTGTCATTGGATGATCATGCCCATAACTTGTCCATGACTTCTAAAAGACAAATGGCTCAATTGCAATTTGCACGCCTCAATTATTAAAATAGGAGTATTATTATATGAAGAATAATATATATTAAAATAATTAATTACCTGAAGCTCACTAGAGCAGGCGTTGCAATTTGATTTGAAGTAAATCTCAGGGCTTCTATCTTGAATCTTGTTATCCTTACAGAAGGGCAGCCAATGCCTAGCAAACTTGGCCGCCTCCATGAAAGCAAACAGGGTCAGCTCCGACCCGCCATCATCAGAAACATAGACGGAGATCTTCTCTGCAGGGTAGTCAAACGCCATGACCGATAAGGCCGTGTTTACCACGTTCATGGTAGGCTCCTTGTATGGATCTGCCGTGCATATGAACACATCCAGCTTAGGCAGGTCACCGTCCTTGACGATGGCCGAGAGGTTGTCCGGGAATTCCTCCCTCCGGACTGGCCGCCACCGGAAGCCCTGCTTGGTGGCCCACATGACGGCAAGGATTGCATCCGCTACTAGCATGGAGAGTGAGAGGGAGAAGGAGAGGAAGGTGGTGGGGTGGAGGAGGCGGAGGGTGTGGTGGTACAAGAGTGCAAAGATGGCACACGAGTAGACAAGGGCATGAAGGCGATTTGGGATGACTCTGGGCTCCGGCTCCACCTTGTGAAAGGGGAGAGCTGTGCTGCTGAGGATCCCCTCAGTGGTCCCCATGTAGCTTTGGTCTCTTGGTTGTACTCAAGGAGCTCTAGTAGAAGATCTAGTCTGACTTAGTACTGTCTTAAATACAGGAGTAGCTATGGCATCATCTCCCATGATGAATGATTGCTTCTTTCGTATGCCTTATCTTTATGGTTTTTTGAAGTATTGTCATCCAAACGTGTGGCTTGAATTACTAACTATCCCATGCGTAAGACATTGAATTCCGTGAGTTGATTGTCTTGTTCATGTTTTGTATTAATTTTTTTTTAAGATGACAAAAATAACACCTATTTCACCGTAATCTTAAATAATTTAAAGAGTAATGACGTGAAATGTTATGCACCTATCGACTTGTGGTAATGGGTAGGTGTTGTTAATATGTTCATACCGTTATCATGATTCCTCTGTTTATGCTTTGTAACTATGCTCCTTATCAGACCTCTCCAATTTCTTCATTTTTACAGCCTCTTCACTTTTTTTTCTTATTTTTTATAATATTTTCCAATCAAAGAAATAAGATGCTATAATTGGACTATATATTTGTGGACTTGTATTAGTTTTTTTAGTTATCTAACTATGTATTATAGTTTATGTTTATCTATGTACGAAAAATTAAATTTTTATTTTTATTATTATGTTGTGAATTGATAATGTATTTTTACTTATCTAGCTAAGATTTTAGAGATTAATATGTTATATCTTGTGTTTAGTTGAAAATCAAATTTTATTGTGTATTCTATCTTGCATTCTAAAAATTAGGATTCTAGGATGTAATCTAAAATCTCAAGTATGAAATGCAGGTTTTTGGTATGCAATTTAAAATCAAACATCTGAAATGCACCAGTTTAAAATATAGAACGACTAATGCCTTGCAAAGGAAGAATTCTCGAAATAGATGAAGTTAACTATGAATAAAGTATTCTACCAATGTCTTCGGTGATCGGGGGGAAGAAAGTTTGGGTGGATAACCCCAAAAGCTTGAAAAGTTCTTTCTAAGAGCCGAATGAAATTATTGCACATTGGAACTGGGGGAGGGCATACCGAACATTTTCTCTAATATGCTAAGGTATGCTTTGCCAAACATAACCTGAAGGACCCCAAACAAGCATAACTAAGTGCCATGAGAGCCTCTTTCACTCTCTTAGCACTATTAATTTTAATCAAAATACAATTCAAAGGGAGCCTGTGAAGTATGTTGTGCATGTTGAGCATCCCATCTCCTTTGTTGATATCGAATTGTTTGGGACTTATGTGAGGCAAGCTTTCAACCCAACATTCCACAAAATCTCGCGTAACACTTTAAATAAAGTTTTTTTTCAAACTGCAAAAAGAGTAAAAGGTATAACTTATATACACCCTACTTACAATTTTAGGTAAGATTTTTTTAACTTTCAATATTTAGACTAGTAACCAAGATATTGGATATGCATGTATTACAACTTATTTTATTGATAAAGCATGATGATTAAATAAGCGAATAATTTAATTTAACATGATAAAATAGCATCATTCTATCTCAATTATTAAAAAATTATAGATTTTTATTTTAAATTAATATAACATTAAATATAAAATTATGTCCATTACTTTGGATAATGTTTCTAATAATAATTCGATGGTATGACTTTTAGAATCTCATTGTGATAAAATAGGTTCTATGGAGTCCCAAACATTTCATATTAGATGTGCGTTTCACATAACTAATTTATTTGTTTAAGATGGTTTAAATATAATTAGACATTATTTTTAATTAATTAAAAGTATTTTGTTACATATCACTTCTTCACCCTATAGAATACAAAATTTAATAGACTTGTATAAATTGCATGGTAAGAATATAAAGAAGTTTCAATTAGATGTTCGTCATAGGTGGAATAGCACATATTTAATGTTGAATTCTTGTGAAGGATTGGAAAGTTTGATCATAAGTTGGGATACAAAAAAGTTACCTAATTTAGAACTTAATGAAGATCACTTTGTCATTTCTATTTTTTATGCATTTTTTATCTATTATTATAATACTACTAAAGATTTATGTGGAGTTACTATCTTACTTGTTCAATTGTAAACCATTTGTATGATATAAATATGCATTTAAAAGTTATAGAAGGAATAAAACTTTTGCATATTTTGTAATTGAAATAGAAATAAAATTCAATAAATATTGGTCTTTTATTCCTTTAATTTATTATTTAGGGGTTGTAATGGATCCGAGGGTTAAATTAGAATGTATTCAAATTTTAATAGATGATTTACATGAAACCATAAGTCCCAATGTTGATGATAATAATACTCTATATAAAACTAAAGAAGCTACTTTGCATTTCTTTATATAATGTATAATAAGTTACCTATGGGTCAAGACTAGGGGTGTTAAGGAGCCGAGTGGAGTAAATTTTTGGGATAGCTTAGCTCAAACTCATAGTTTTGAGTATTGGCTTGAGCTCGACTCAAACTCAATTAAGCTGTCAATCATCCAGTTAGAGCTCGACTCAAGAAGGAAACCAAAAACTCAGCTCGTGCCTGAGCTTGAATCAATATACAGTGACCACATAACTTAGCTCGAATTTAGCTTATTGCCAAAAAATAATCTCCTTGTCCACTTCACCTTCAATACCTTTTGTGTTAAATATTCTATCAAATAAATATAATGTTCTCATTATTTAAATATTTTTTTTTATCAAATATAATTTTATCACTCTGTCATTAATGTTGTACACTTGGCTCATGTTATTTTAAATAATATTTATACTTTTTTATATTGATCATATATTTTAATGCATGGAAATGAGTGCAAAAACTTAATTAATATTTTTACCTCATTATACCAATATATACTAATTGTTTGGTAAGAATAATTATCAATTACTCCATCTGTCTTAAATTAATAGCACCATTTAGTTTTTTAAAATGAATTAATTTTAATTTATTTTTAAAAATTAAATGGAGCTATTAATGTAGAATGGAGTATTTATAAATACAATATTGTATAAAATTGTCATCATTTACTAAAAGCTCATAAATTTATAAATAGACAACTAAAGTATAAATAACATTACTTACTTATTTATTAGCTTTCTTTTCTAATATTTTCTTTTGTTGTTATACTATATCTTGTATTTGTATGTTTAACCATGATGCATCTTTTATATGCATCTTTTAATAGTCTTCTATAAACATGTCACAATTATTAGCACATATGTATTTCTCTATACCATTAAAGTGTTTATATGTTTCTATTATATGTATTTTTTAGTAGTTTTGTCTATATATGTCATTATTATTAGCGCGCACACACACACATATTAGTGGAGTGCATTTGTGGTTGAGTACATTTGTGTATATGAGATATCATATATGAATATATATCATTTTTTTCTATTATACATAAATATAAATTAATAAATATCTTATATATAATATATGTATATTATGTCTCTTTAAAATATTTACTTTCAAATAATTTATATCATGTGTAATCTGTAGGGGTGCTAAGGAGCCAGGTTGAGTCAAGTTTTAGTATTTGGGAGCATGAAACTTAATATCTTATCGTCTTGGACCCATCACAAATAAATATAACTTACCCTAATTTTATGAAGAAAAAAAAGACTATATCTCAAGCTAAAAAATATTTAAAAATTATTATAAAATTTAAATTTCTAAGGATTCTAATAGTAGTCTTCATTGAAAATTTGAAAAAGATATATCATAATTTGTTTGACATGTAAAGATAGTAAATAATATTACAATAACATATTGTCTAATAATTGATTATTTGATATGTAGTACAATATATCCCATTTTTTTACTCAATTGTATTATATATGCATATACTTTATTAAATCTTATTTCTATGATATATCTAAATTTCAATACATATCACATGGGATAAATGTGTATAATGTGTTTTTAAATGTTTACTTCCAAAAAATATATATCATGTGTGATATAAGTCAATACTCAATACATAGACATTATACATTCATTAATAACATATAAATTTATAATATATATGTATATGTTATAAATATAAATTAGAATTGATATTTTTGCATATGTATACATAAATGTTAATATGTATTCATATATATTAAAAATATATTTATAAATTTTATTCGAGTTCGAGTCGAGTACGAATTGAGTTTGAACTGAGTTTGAGTTTTATTCGAGTTGAGTCGAGTTAAGCCAGGGTATGCTCAAACTCAACTTGAAAATATTCAAGTTTGAGTCGAGTTTCAGCTGAGCCACTTCGAGTTGAGCCATATTCAAGTCGAGTCAAGTCGAACACCATTGCTTGATGAGCTGACTCATATCATTAGCACCCCTAGTCAAGACAAAATGAATCTAACTTCTTTTTCTTGTTCTATTGTTATAGATCCCCCTCCACAAAAAACTAAATCTTAGATGTTACTTTTAATAAATAAATAAAAATATACTTCTAATACTAATGAATTGATTATTTATATACAAACTAATTTTGCATCTAGAAGGTAGGGTATTAAACGATAGGCAAAGTTGACTAAAATCTAATATGGTAGAAACATGTATTTACTTAAATGATTGATAGATACATAAGAAAGCGACACAAGCTCTCAGGTTTGAAGAGGAAATTAAAGAAGATTTATAAGGCTTAATAATCTATTCGTCAATAATATAATTTTTATTTAATTTTACATTTTAAATTTTAAATTATTATTATAAATAATAAATAAGTGAGTATGTGTCAATTTAGTTGTGATGTATTAATTCTATGTTACTGCAATGCTAGCCTCTATTTTGTAAATTTTAAAAAATTATAATAAATTTTTTATTTTTATAAAAATAATTTTAAATTATTTTTTTTATATAAAAGGGAGTAGCTAGCCTGACGGGCTTGGCTGGGCTCTTCCATCTTCCCATCAGGTCAGGCCGCCCACAACAAAATTAAACTTCACCCTCAGAGTCCAGAGTCCAAGTGACACGGAATTCATCAATTTAATGATTAGATATGGTTGGCTCACTTCCCTTTCATATCCATTCGATCCACTTCCGTGTGTATGCCAAGTCGCACATGTCACCCCAGGCAGCACCCCACGAATGACCAGCTGATCACGCCCATGAAAAAAGCAGATTAGCCTGCGTCCGCTAACTTGTAACGGTAGAAGCTCTTCTTCCTCCTCAGCCTCACTCACTTCCGTCTCTCTTCCCCCATCGTCTTCCCTTCCAAATAGTCATTCAAGACGCTGATCAACAAAGACGATGAACAGCAAATTTCTGCCGCTCCACAAGCTCACCCCCAGCCCCTGCATCATCCCCTACCGCATCCATGCCTTCTTCTACGCATGCGCCCTCCTGGCCCTCCTCTACCGCCACCTCCTCCATCTCCTTCGCCCCACCTCCCTCCCCGCCTTCTCCCTCTCCCTGGCCATGCTGGCTGCCGACCTCGTCCTGGCCTTAATGTGGGCGCTCAACCAATCCTTCCGGTGGCGCCCCGTCCGCCGCCGGACTTTCCCTGAGAACCTGGAGGCCGTCGTCGAGGACCGGGTCTTTCCGGGCCTTGACGTGTTCATCTGCACGGCGGATCCCTACAAGGAGCCGCCCATGGGGGTGGTGAACACGGCCCTGTCGGTAATGGCGTACGACTATCCCCCGCAGAAGATCTGCATCTATGTGTCCGACGATGGAGGCTCGATGTTGACATTGTTCGCGTTCATGGAGGCGGCCAGGTTTGCCAGGCACTGGCTTCCCTTCTGCAGGGAGAACGGGATTGACGACAGGTGCCCGGAGGTCTACTTCCGATCCGGCGCCGGTGGCTGCCCGACACCAATCAAGGTACGAGCCTACGATCCCACGGGTCACATGTGCAAGTGGTCACGTCGTTCGTCATTCTCAAAGTCTTTGCTTTTGAGGGGAATCTATTTGGCACCTTCCCGTATAGGGGCCCGGGGAATACCAATTATTGAAGAGCGAGTCTCTCTTTAATGGTATAATTTGATGATTTCCCTCTCAGTTCAGATCTTACCAACATACTATTAAATAGGGGTAGTCACGTGCCTCGAGTCCACGGGCTAATCTTAAATTTGTTATTTTATTCATGTTTTTATCAGAATTCTGTTGATCCCTATGCATTCGTCTGCCAAGGTGCAATATTGTTGGATAGTTATATTCACCTGCTTTCTATATGGTTGATTGAAAAAAGTGAATTTCAGTGATATCTGCATTCCTTACCTAATAATAAGGATATGTAAGTCTATAAAAGTTAGGTGTATAAATATTATTTTTTAATTACATAAGGATCATAGGATTTTTTTAATTTTATTAAACCAAGGTTGCCTTAGTCAAGGACTAAAGGGTAGCGTAAGACACATGGCCAATCTTCTCGAGCGTGTGTAACACCCACATATTCCTTATAATAGGTGGTCAACCGTCAACGTAGTAAGGTTCCACCAGATACAACGGGATAAGTGGACTTAAACCAATCTTTTCCCTCAGAGTTTTTTACTTCTATTTTTTCTTAATTTTGCTTTATAAGTTATATACATCGAAATTCGATGACTTATGATATTCAAGTTCACACATAAGCACATAAACTCGGTTTGTCTTTTAATGGCAAGAACAATTTCGAAAGTGAGGCAAAGAGGTGCCCAAGATGACATGAGATAATTCCTATTAAGACTTAGTGGTTATTCATAATTATCAATAGGTCTATACCAAAATTATATTATAAATAATAATATAATTTTATTATTCTTCGTTTACAATTATAGTAAAATATAGATAACCGCTAAATCTTAACGAGAGATTAATTTGTATAACATCTCATTTATCATAGCTTAGGCCATTTATAGAAAATATTGGTCCACAAACTCTTTTTCTATATATTTTTAAAGAGAATAAATTATTTTATGATTGGTCTAGGGGCTATGGGAAGTCCTTGGGCTGATTTAGTGGTCACGATTAGCTTCACAAGGTAATCTATTCGCAAGTAAACAATAATAAAATTATACTATTATGTGTAATATAATTTTATTAGATCTATTAGTAAATTAATGAGGTTATTTATCCTTATTGGGAAGAACCTTTGTATTTATTGTTTTCCATGGGCCAACGGCTGCATACACCCTTCATACTTTACACACTGAAAGAGTATCAGTAGTTTGTTATCTATTCATGGTCTTCGACGCTGTTGGGCGTAATCTGAACTGTGTGAGTGTTAATTTGCAGGAAATGTACGAGAACATGAAGGGAAGAGTGGAGAGAGCACTGGACAGAGGCAAGGTGAAAAAGGACGAGCTCATGAGTGAGGAGGAAGTGCAGGCTGTGGAGAAATGTACAGAAGGATTTACCAAGCAAGATCACCCCACCGTAATTCAGGTTATTGCAAAATCTTTTACTTCAAATATGCTGCTTAATTTCTGAATAACAAAGACAGGTAGAAAAGACGTCGTTTTCTCCTACTATATGCTTAATTAGCAAAGCTCTCATTCCCAAAATCTTGTGGATTTGGGGCGGCAAAAAGTCATGGCTGAGACTAATATCTGGATCAGGTTTTGTTGAATGGCCAAGAAGATGTAGACATTAGTGGTGGCCACTTGCCAAGCCTTGTGTACGTTTCTAGAGAGAAAAGGAAGGGCACTCCACATAATTTCAAGGCCGGGGCCCTCAATGTTTTGGTAAGTTTCTCCACATGCAATTATTGATAGACTAGCGTTAATTACTTAAAACCCAAATTCGCTGGCTTGTGATATTTCACTGACAATGTTAAATTATGTACGCGTCCACAACAAAGTTGCGGGTCTCAGGTTCTATGACCAATGCCCCGCTCATCCTCACCCTTGATTGTGATATGTACTCCAACGACCCTTCCACCCTCCGGCAGGCCCTGTGCTATCTCGCCGACCCCGACCCCGCGGCCAATGCCGCTTGCCTCGGTTATGTGCAATTCCCGCAACGCTTTCAAGGGATCGACCACCACGACATCTACGCCTGCGAGCACAAGCGCCTCTACCAGATCAACCCCGCCGGCATGGACGGCCTCATGGGCCCTTCTTACGTCGGATCAAATTGCTTCTTCCGGCGACAATCCTTCTATGGACCCCCACCGTCGGATCCATTCTCCTCCTCTCAGGATCAGGCTTCTATCCGGGCCCACTCGGTCCTAGAAACGGCCCACAGTGTAGCAAGTTGCACGTACGAACTCGGCACGAGTTGGGGTCACGAGGTATAAAGTTCTTAGCTCCCTCCCCAAATTAGCACATGCTCACTTCTTAGATCCAATTAACCTAATTAAGACTGGATTAGCGGTGCACCCTTGACTTAGTCCCTTGTTATTGTAGATGGGATTGAGGTATGGATCCCTGGCTGAAGACATGCACACGAGCTACTGGCTGCAGGTTGATGGGTGGACCGCGATCTTTGCCGACCCGGACCGGGCGACCTTCCTGGGCGACACGCCCATAACCCTAAACGACGCCCTGAACCAGACCAAGAGGTGGGGAATTGGGCAGCTTCAGATGGGCTTCTGCAGACGCAACCCCTTGACATATGGGCCCAAGAGATTCCCCCTCCTCATGGGCATGGGCTACGCATACTACACATATTGGTCTCTCTGGGCCATTCCCGTCGCATTCTACGGCCTGCTGCCACAATTGGCCCTGGTCCAACAGAGACCCATCTTCCCAAAGGTAATAGCAACGGCTAACTGGCTAACTAACTTTCAAAAATGAGCTTGTTTATCTCCTTGAGTGAAGTGGCTTGACTCTACTTTGCACTTTGCAGGTCTCTGATCCCTGGTTCTTCCTCTATGTGTACTTGTTCATGTCAGCTTACGGCGAAGACTGCACCGACTTCGTCATGTGGAGAGAGGGGTCATTACGAAAATGGTGGAGCGATCAGAGGATGTGGATGATTAGAGGGGTTTCCTCCTTCCTCTTTGCACTGATCCAGTTCTCACTCAGTCAATTTGGGATATCTGGATTTGGATTCAATGTGACGAGCAAAGTGGTCGACGATGACCAAAGCAAGCTGCACGAGCAAGGGATCTTCGACTTCGGCGTGGCCTCGCCCTTGCTCGTGCTGCCAGTGGCATATGCAGTCCTGAATTTGATTTGCTTTGTCCTAGGACTAGTCGGGGCTCTGCAACAGGGGAGCCTAGACCAAATGTTTGTGCAGCTCTTCATATCAGGGTTTGTGGTGGTCAATAGCATTCCCATCTATGAGGCCATGGTAGTGAGGGAGGATAAAGGAAGGCTGACTACTGCGACGACAATCACATCTCTCTCTGTAGTGCTTGCCCTTTTCTTAATAGCTTCTAGTTTATGGAAAATGTGAACTCTGCGATCGTCTCTCACTGTAATTAACCACTTTTGGCAGGCATCTATGCAACCTTTTGTCCGAATTGGTGAATATTTACCTGAATGCTATTGTGAGCACTGCTATGCCAATTCCAAGTTGCTTGCGGAAGTAAAATGATAAACACTTTTACATGAAATTTTTAAAGTTCCATGTGTAGTTCACCAAAATTTTAATGTTCTTTGACTTATGCAACTGTGTATGTAATCTACGTCACATATTGTTCTCACATTATCAGATGAATTTCGTGCTAGTCGACACAGCTGAATTGTACAATACGAGAAGTGCAAGTGGGTCTCTGTTGAATGAGAGTGTTGGTCTTTGGATATGTGGGAGGGGGGAAAGGTTTTCATGCTCCCACTAACAATGAGCCTAGTGTAAGCTACCTACACACGGAAACTTTTCATCACTAACGTTAACATGCATTATTAAAGGCATGGTTGTCAGCGAGAATATGAAAAACTCTTCTGTCTGAGGGGTCAGGAACATACTGCCCAGAATTACCAAGTGATATACAATATTACTAAACATGTTATCAGGGCGGTAGTTCCAATGTTTTGTATAAGACAGTAGTTTCCCAAGGCCAAGGGATTTGCAGTATTATTCCTAATCATGTTCAATGTAGGCTGTTGTCCATAAAACACTTCAAGATGTTGAAGTTCAATGGTTATTTAAGAAAATCACATTAATATGCATCAAACTTGCATAATAATCTCACACCAAAAACTCACACTGGGGTTTCAAATCAACGTTAAGTAGACATGTATAAGAGCAATAATTTCCAATGGCCAAGGAGTATTATTCCGGATCATGTTCAATGTAGACAATTGTACATAAAACCCTTTATGATCTTGGAGTTCAATAAAAATCACATTTTGCATCAAGCTTGCATAGTATTCTCAAATCAATAATTCACATGTGGTTTCAATTGGATAAAACAAATGAGCCAAGTCAACTTTATATAAGGCCCACAAGTTTTGTCTAATTAAAACTCAAGTACGAGTCTAAGTTTTTTGGTATCTGAATATCACTATCTTATATTTTTTAAGATTAAATATGTCTGTATATACCTTAATAATTTGTTTAATACCTTATTTTATTTATAAATTTATAAAAAAAATATTATAAAATTATTAGGATATTGAGAGAATTATTGAAGTACATACAAGACTTATTCTTTCGGAATTTGCTAATCAAAAGTGTCTCTGTGAACATAGAAAAACATGAAGGCAGACAGACACACAAGTGAGAACAAAAAACCCAACTGCCCCCTTTACTTCCCTTTCATCTCCACCAGCAACCCTCAAATTTGTTCCGACCTTCCGGGCCAAGCCCCGCCCTTCTACCACCACTTCCTCCTCCTTCTCATCCTCTGTATTACTCTCCCCCCCTTTTTCCTCCTTTTACTCGTCTTCCACTATCCACTATCCGCTACCCAGACTCCTCTTTTAGGCAGACACTCTTTCTTCTTCTTCAGGCTCGTTGATTCCGCAGCAACTCTCCCTTCTGTGCTCCTTCCCCGTTCCAAATAGCCGTAAAGGATGACGAGGATGGAAAGCAAGTCCCTCCCACTGCACAAGCGCACCCTCAGCCCTTTCATCATCCCCTACCGCATCTACGCCTTCCTCTACACATGCGCCCTCCTCGCCCTCTTCTACCGCCACCTCCTCCATCTCATCCACCCCGCCTCTCCTCCCACCTTCTTCCTCTCCCTCGCCATGCTGGCAGCCGACCTCGTCCTGGCCTTCATGTGGGCGCTCAACCAATCCTTCCGCTGGCGCCCTGTCTACCGCCGGACGTTCCCAGACAATCTAGGGGCCGTGGTTCAGGACCAGGACTTCCCGGACCTCGATGTGTTCATCTGCACGGCGGATCCCTACAAGGAGCCGCCCATGGGGGTGGTGAACACGGCCCTATCGGTCATGGCGTATGACTATCCCCCGGAGAAGATATGCATCTATGTGTCTGACGATGGAGGCTCAATGTTAACAATGTTCGCGTTCATAGAGGCCGCCAGGTTTGCTAGGCACTGGCTGCCCTTCTGCAGAGAGAACAGAATTGAGGATAGGTGCCCAGAGGTCTACTTCAGCTCCTGCGCCGGTGGATGCCCCGCACCGATCAAGGTATGAGCCCAGGGTCCCACGGGGCACATGTGCCCAACACCAATTAATGGTCACATCGTCAATCAATCAAGTCTTAGCTTTGCCTTTGTTTCATTCATTTTTTTACAGTGACAGCTTTGCTACTCTCTCTCAATTCTCAATAGTGGTCTGGATATTGTAATATATGGACGCCATGAATAAGTGCAGGAGATGTACGAGAGCATGAAGGGAAGAGTGGAAAGAGCGGTGGACAGAGGCCAATTGAACAAGGACGAGCTCATGAGTGAAGAAGTGGAGGCTGTGGAGAAATGGGCAGAGGGATTTACTAAGCAAGATCATCCCACCGTGATTCAGGTTACGAAGCCTTACTTGATAGATATTCTTTTTACATTAGTGTGGTTGCTGATATTTCTACTCTATTTTGCGTCTTAAGTAAAACTTTATATAAAGTTTTGATTGAACATGAAAAGAGTGGGTCTCACAAGAAACAGGACAGTAGAGGTTATTTTTCTTATTCCTACTAGGTTGGACACAAAGTGGAACGGACAAATTATTATCCTTAGTAATGTCTAAAGTTTTGTGAATTTGTGGCGGCTGAAGTCATGGCTGAGAATAATAATCTCGAGCAGGTTTTGTTGGATAGCCAAGAAGATGTAGATGTTAGCGGCGGCCACTTGCCAAGCCTTGTGTACTTCTCGAGGGAGAAAAGGAAGGGCACTCCACATAACTTCAAGGCCGGGGCCCTCAATGCTTTGGTGAGTTCCTATTTTATTTTATTTAACTTGCCAACAAATATTTGATTTTTATTTTTTTAATTTTTAGAAGAAGTGGGAGAGCTTAAAATATGTGTTAAAAGTTTAGTAATGTAACAGTAAAATCTATTATTTAAAATTATATTACATAGTATAATTATAGTCCACGTTGTTTTTTCAATGCTAGCTAATGAGTTAGAACTTCATAGTTGTGGCTATGATCTAACGGCCGCCACTCAGCACAATAAAATTCAAAAAATTATAGACTCATACGTCCCCTAAACTTAAAAGTTATTACAATTTATCTTGTTCACTCGATCCCCTAACCCTGCTTATCCCAAGAGCTTTACCCTCTCACTACTTCCCTCTTCTCGATCCAATGATAGCAGCGACATCAACAAACCAACCTCACCCTTTTCAGCCTGGTTATATGTATTTTTTGTTCTTTGCAATGCCTCCTCCTTATTTTCCCCATCTTATATTTTCGGCCGGGGAGAGAGAGAAGTCCCCCTCTCCCACTTTCCCATGGTCGTGATGGCATGACAACCATGTATTAAAAAAACGCCATGACAACCAACTGCTGGACACCGTGGTCGCTCTTACTCTTGATAAAGTTATTAACCATGACGGATTTGGCAGTGACTACTCAAGGGTTTAGAGTGGCCATGGCTGCTTAGGTTCTAGACAAAGCCACCATGGCCATGCATCTCTTGGAGATATTAAGCGAAAGAGAAAGAAATGCAATGAATATGGTTTTTAATAAGAAATATTAAAAGGATTTTATCGAGAAGATGGAACGAACTGAGAAAGAAAACGATACTATGTTTTTTACTATTTTTGTAATGCCCCTGATTATCCTCAAAATTGAACTCCAACTTACTCTTATATGTCACGACTTTGGACTTATGACTGTTATGAACTTGTAGTCAGAAAGCCTAGACTCTGATACCAACTATAACGCTCAAGATTTTTCAACACATTTTTTTTAAAATTTACAATTTTTTTTTAATATAATGGTTGTAAATCAGAGGAAAATGACAAAATCAAAACCTGGGAAAATAATTTATAATTAAAAATATTAAATATCAATTTTTCATCCAAATTTATCCTTATTCGATCAAACATCATACAGCCAAAGCAAATATCCTCAGGCGCTACTCGAAAATAAACATACGACTAAATTACCATGATCATGGATTTTTAAATACAAATAACTCTTAGGTATCCCTGAGTACAAGTCCCGTAAATAATCCACTGTCTGATCCAATTAAAAGTTCAAAAGGTATAAACACTTTAATTTTTATCTCACCCAATGCATTAGATCGTGACACAAAAATATACTCTCATTGAGTTAAATATATCTAAATCAAAAAATGAAATAATCCACCGCAAAATCAAGCATCCATCTCCAGAAGCTCTCCAACACAACCTGCAAAAGCCTCCTGAACAACAGGGCTAAAAAAAGTAGAGTAATAAGTATTTTTATACTCAGTAGAAAAATACCCAGTAGGGGAATCTTAAACAGTGAACTCAATAAGTTCATAAAACATATGCATTCATGCAACTCAAACATGAAGCAGCTAGCATAATATAATCATATACATATGCATATAATAATACATAGCACACCATGAAACCAAACTCAACAAATACCCTTAATCAGGGTCTTACAAACTTACTCTTACCATCGTACGCATACTCGTAGACCCTTACTCGTACAATCTTACACTTATAGTCCTCTCAGAATCATATACTTACAGTCGTGCTAAGAAACTTACACTCACATTCTTATTCAGAATCGTCTTACAGTCGTGCTCGTGCTTGTGCTCATACTCATACAACTTACATATACTTGTACGACCTTACTCATATAATCGTACGCTTATTATCTTACTCAAACATACACTTACAATCATATTTATACTATCGACCACTGAAGCTCATTACAACTAATAAGCTCCAGCTTCGAAAAAGAAAAGAATGTCACTGGGGCATCACCTTAACCTCTGGGGAGTGACTAGATGTCATAGACTTTTCTGAAGGCAAGACACACTTATGCTCATGGGGCACAAGATCAAACAGGTAAGAGTAGATCAATGATACTACTTACCTGAGCGCGCAAACATACACATACACATAAGGGATCATACAATTGCCCACACATAAGAGGTCTTATAGTGCCATACAATTGCTCACCATTATGGGTCTTATAGTGTCAGTGCCACTCTTGGGTAGAAATCATACATTACCTCTTGGGTGAAATCATACAATGTCACTATTGGGTAGGACTCATACAATGCTCTCAATAGAGTATCAAATGTCTGAGCTTAATATAACACGTAGACCAAATCGAAAACATATATACAGTTGCTATCAACAGAGCATCAAACGTCTGGTGCTCTATATAACATACAAATAACATCCTGCAAGATAAACACCATGACAAAGCATGAAAAATGCTTAACCAACTCATTATTGGCTAGTTCAAACACGAAACTTAATCCGTCGAACCCTTAGGTCTCAAACTCACAACACTATTATTAACTTTCTCATAATTCAGGTTTGAATTAAGTATATGATGTAGTACAATTATGCCACACAAACTCACAATACTCGACTGATCAAATCGAAGCTGAGCCCAATTAAAACTCTAGTTCATCAGGGTAGCAAACTTAAACCGTCTATATCATGATCAACTCACTGTACATCAAATCCTTACATAATTATACAGTCTACGTCATCCACCTTATGACCAAAACATCCTACACATATGTCATCAAACTGAGCTCCTCACAATAGATCCCCATTATCACCCTCTTACTTAATACCTCACTTATTATGCTTACTTTTTACTTTATAATTTGTATGCTATACTTGCACAATTATGTACACTCTTACTGTTTAATAAACCTCTATAAGGCTTTAAGCCTAAGTCCACTTACTTACCAAACCCCTGACATCGCTCCAAACCAAACCAAACCAATCCACTCAAATCCTTGCCTGTCAAACTTATGTCCGTCGTCTTTTGTCACCTGTTTACACATCCAAAACTACCTTGCTCCCCAATGTGAAGAACTAACCGGAAGTGTTTCTTCTATCAACAATGTTACCGGCTCAATCACTATCAGAATATCCAATCAATTTTCTTTTTCACTTTCATATTTTAGCCCAAATTTCTTTGTTTCTTTCACATACTTCAAAATTCTCTTTGCCGCCTCAAAATGAGTTTCACTTGGTTTGCTCATGTGCCTAGTAACAATGCCCACACTATGCATGATATTAATTCTTGTGTTTATCAAGTATATCAAAGAACAAACAAAACTTCTATAAGAGGATTTATCTACCAATTTGCATCTATCGTCTTTTGACAACTTCACATTTATAGCCATAGGAGTAATCATTTCTTTGCAATTAGTCAAATTAAACTTTTTCAACAAATCCTCAACATATTTTTCTTGAGATGAGAATATTTCACCATCTTTTTTTAAAAAAAGTTTCACTTGATTTCCAAGAAAATATATCATGAGTTCTAGATCGGTCATCTCATATTCTTTCTTCATAGTGTACTTGAATTCTTTATCATCCTTGGATTTTTGCTATTATAAATCAAATCAACATAAAAGAAAACAATGATAAAATCATGGATACCTTTTTTCTTTGCATAAAAAGATGACTCACTTGGGCTTCTTTGGAATCCAATTTGTTTAAAATACTTGTCAATCTTGCTATTTCATGATCTTAGAGCTTTTTTGAAGTTGTGAACCGGTGTCCACAACGGCCTAGTAGCCCAGTCAGAAGAAGTGAGTGGTGCAAGATGGTCAGGAAAGGGGAGAGGGAGCAGCATGACCGTCATAAAGGAGGGAGAGGTAAGGAAGAAATGGGAGAAGACAAGAGACTCAATAATTCATTCTATATTTAATTAGGGCATAACCCTTACATTTATATAGAGAATCTTAATGGGCTCACTAACATAAGCCTAAAAGCCTACTAAATATTATTTAAAGAAAATAACAATAAACTCCCTAATAATTAAAAAATGACTAATAACCCTAAGCAGCCCTAAGGCCTACGCCCCTTATAACAATAATGTAATTAAAGCCTATTGCACTAGCATGTGGTCCCGATAGTAGACCCTTAGGACGTTTACAACATTCTACCACGCTTTCACATCACCTCGTCCTCAAGGCGACTAAAACATCATAGTATCAGCCCATCATGGTGAAAGCGAGGAATAGCCAGTCCGAAACTTGCAACGAAGGAAGGATGCTCAAGTGCTATGAGGGAATGATCCAAGGAGGTGCAAGGTGCATGGATCTACTTGGAAGCACTAGGTAGCAACTTGGCGGACCCCAAAACAGCCATTTCCACTTGCTAACGTGGTTGGAACCAAATAGAAGGGTATGCGAAAAGTTAGGTCCGCTCCTACTCAATTCAAGCCCATGACACAAAAAGAGGCACGTGCTGCTTAGCCTTTCCCGTTCTGGAGCGTGGCCCAACTTCTTAGCCCAATGTTGAGAAATGTCAACCTTGAAAATATTCTCGACCAATATTTTGTACCAAATTGGGAGAGGGAGCACAGCTGGTTCAATGGCAATGCAAGACATCTTTCTAAATCTATCCGAGGTAAAGAGGAGCTGGTGATGTGCAAAAATCATTGGCCAATATTTACTTAAATGAAGATGACGTTATGAGGTAGACTCCTTGACATTTGTGAAATATATGTTGTCAATCTGACCTCCCCAAAAGCAAATAATGGAAAGTATATTGAAGGAAATCTTGGGCTGCCCTTGTAGATTTGGAGAAGATATTTCTAGGTAAGGCAAGAAAATTTGAAAGATTCTTGCCAAAAATTGGACCCAATTCCAATCATTGTGTGGTGTACACAAATATTGAAATGAGATTTCTTTCCCTCTAAAGAAGAAGAATCCCGAATATCCAATATTTTCTAGCCCAAATGGTGGAGAATGAAAGATTTCTTGCCCACTAGAGAAGAAGAATCCTGGATGTCCAATATTTTCTAGCCCGAATGGTGGAGAAGGAAAGATTTCTTGCCCGCTAGAGAAGAAGAATCCCGGTGTCCAATATTTTCTAGCTCAAATGAAGAACGAACTAATTATCCACAATCACTCACATGCAATCTCCATAAAATTAGCTTCGAATATCCTTTTCCATCTTGCCATATTGCATGAAAAAACTTGTCATGGTTGTTGGAGAAAATCTAGGGAGGGCCCTCCTTAGGAAGATCTTGCCATGATTCTCGGAAGGCAAATATTGCTTCTTTGCACTCAAAAGAGAAAGTTGCTTGAAGAAGCTCAAATTGCGGGAGAATCCAACTGTGATTTCCACCATATGGTAAGAGATCAGTTTGGATATTCTCGATTGGATCACTAGTCAGCAAAAACTGCATGCAAACATCAATCAAAACATAATTTGGGAAGGAATTATGGCTGTAATTGGTAGGAGCATCAATCTGAGCTAGATTCTTGGTGAAGATGATTATCACCGAGGTTGGCTAGCCATGGCCAAAACATGCAATGTACATAGAATTGCTGTGGATGGAACAATGGTTGTCTATGAGGGAACCGCCTAGAGACACCGGTAAGGCAGAGCTGAAGGCTGATCCCAAGGCAGCGTGTTGCTAGGCAAGGAGATAGTGAGGTAGTCGAATTGCTGCCCCCAATCTTCAGTAATCAGTCCCGAGTTGAAGCCGACATGCATTTACACTGATTTGATGAGGGGGAGGTCAAGCTCGGCATGAGTGAGGAGCATGTTGGTGCTGGAGTGGCACCGGAACATGAACTTGCACTTGCCATCGGAGCAGAAGGTGACAAAGGCAAGGGCGGTGGAACGCCTTCATGCCATCAGAGGTCAGTGAGGATTGCCTGATGGCCCTGGTGACCAGCAGCTTGCTGGGGATGCCCAGTTGAATGACTGCATGAGGTAGTCAGAATTGACTCCGGCTAGCACCCAATTATAGGGATGCCTGGTTGTGGTGGTGCCAAGTCCTCCAAAACGGGTTCTGTTTGCAGCGAAATACCACTCGCTTAAATTGATTCTTCTTCTTCTTCCATGCCAATGATGGAGGAGGCGTTGGGTTAGCCGGAGGCGGCACCTTGGTAGGTGGAGAAGGCATTGGTTTAGCTCGAGGCAGCACCTTGGCTTGAGGGGAAGGCATTGGTTTAACCCGAGGCAGCACCTTGACCGGTGGGGAAGGCATTGGGTCAGCCCGAGGAAGCACCTTGGCTGATGGTGGTATTGTTGGGTCAGCCCGAGGTGGCCCCTTGGCCGGTGAGGATGCTGTCCTAGCCATTAGAAGCTTGTTGATTGAAGCTGAAAGCTTTTCACACATCTCTATGATGGTAGCCAAGTCCGGGGAAGGAAGAGCCTTCAAAAGAACCTCCACCTATTACCCCATAGACCGTTCAGCTCCGATACCAATGTTGTGAACCGGTGTCCACAACGGCCTAGCAGCCCAGTTAGAGGGAGTAGTGCAAGATGGCTAAAAAAGAGGAGAGGAAGCAACATGGCTGCCATGAAGGAGGGAGAGGCAAAGAAGAAATAGGAGAAGACAAGAGACTCAATAATTTATTATCTATTTAATTAGGGCATAACCCTTACACTTATATAGAGAATCTTAATGGGCTCACTAACATAAACCTAAAAACCCACTAAACATTTTTTAAAGGAAATAACAATAAACTCCATAGTAATTAAAAAACGACTAATAACCCTAAGGCCTACGCCCCTTATTAATAATAACATAATTAAAGCCTACTGCACTAGCATGCAACCTCAATGGTAGACTCTTAGGACGTTCACAACATTTGAGTCCATATAAGGCTTTGTGGAGTTTGTAAACTTTTCTTTCCTTGCCTTTGACTTTGTATCCTTGTGGTTGCTCAACATAAACTTCTTTTTCAAGCTTTCAATTTAAAAAAGTTGATTTGACATCAAATTGATACACTTGTAATTTCAATTAAGCGGCAAGTGCAAGAAGAATTCTTATAATTTTCATTCTTGCAACGGGAGTATAGGTTTCATTGAAATCAATGCCCGGTTGTTGTGAGTAATCTTTTGCAGCTAGCCTTACTTTGTTTTTTTGAATTAAGTCATCTTTATTGAACTTTGTTTTGTACACTCATTTCAAGCCAATCACTTCTTTGTTTTGAGGTTTATCAACTAACTCTCATGTCTTATTTTTCTTAATCATATTTATCTCACTACCCATTGCTTCTATCCAAACTTATTATCTTTAAGCATCTTCAAATTTTGTTGCATCACAAAAAAAGAATGCAACATCACATTCATCACAAATTTCTTGAAATGAACGTACATTTCTTAAAGGTGAATCACTTTCCACATTATTTGGATTAACTTGTCATATGCTTGAATCTTACTTTGAGTCATGATATGTAGGAGGAGTTTCATGCTCTTATGATTGTGAACCATTTAAAGTTAGATGACTTGATGAAACCCTTTTTTTTCTACATATACTTTTGAAGGTCCACCATTGTTTTCTTCAAAGTTCCATGAGCTTTCTTAATAAAAAATTACATCTCTTGAAATCACCAATTTTTTTGTTTTAATATTAAAAAGTTTATAAGCCTTGGATTTTTCACTATATCAAATGAATATGCATTTTTTTTCTTTCTCATCAAACTTGCTTCTCTTTTGTGTAGGAATATGAGCATAAGCAATGTATCCAAAAATTTTGAAATAACTTCTGATTTTTTCTTGTGCCATACTGCATACGGTGTCATGTTGCGAACTACCTTTGTTGGAGACCTATTAAGGATGTAGGTAGCTGTGTTAACAGCTTTTGCCCAAAATTGGTTTAGAAGATTCTTCCTTTTGAGTGTGTTTCTTGCAATCTCCATAATTATTCCATTTCTTCTCTCTGCTACACCATTTTGTTGAGGTGTGTAACTAGTTATTAGGTCCCTCTTGATGCCATGTTCCTTACAAAAATTCCAAAATTCTCTTGATATAAACTCACCACCACGATCGGTCCTCAAGGCCTTCAATTCTTTCCACTTTGATTTTCTACAAATGTTTTAAATTGCACAAATATAAAAAATGTATCTGATTTGACATCTATAATATAAACCTACATCATTCTTATAAAATCATCTAAAAATAGTAGAAAATATATTTTTTTGTTAAATGATGGTGTGTTTGTTGGTCTACATATGTCAGCATAAGCAAGCTCAAGTGGTTCTTTTGATCTCCAAGTCGACTCCGAAAATGGTAGTATATGTAGTTTTCCATATATATACCCTTCACAACTATTTTCTTTGATTGATTCTTGGAAGTCCAAAAATCATGTTCTTTTAATTGAACAAAATGAGACTCCTATAGTTCAAATGTCCAAACCTCAAGTGCCATAATAAAGAATCATCTATATGAATAGCCTTTATTCCATATTTTGCACAAAGAGCCATAACTAATGGAAATACCTTGTTTGGTGCTATTTTGACCTTTGCTATCATTTGCTCCATGCTTTTATCAATTGTAACATATTCATCTTTGTCAAAATGCACTTTATAGCCTTTTTGCATAAGTTGCTTAATACTAAGCAAACTTTGTGTTAAATCGGGAACATAAAGAGCATAATGAATGAGTTTAGACTCACCTTTCTTTGTTTGGATGGCTATAATTTATTTGCCCTAAATTTCTTACATTTTTCCATCTCCTAGCTTTACATAAGAGTTGTTATTTTGTTCAAGCTTCATTAAGTTTTCCCGGTTGCCCATCATGTGGTTACTGTAACCATTATCCAAGTCCCAAACATCTTTACTTTCTTCTTGTGTGTTCATGCAAGAGTAAAACAAGTGGCTTTATTTATCTTCCTCCTTTTCGGTGAAATGTGCTTAGTCCTTGTTTTGAAATTTGCAATCCTTTAGAGCATGAGTGTGGTGCTTGCATCTCTTGCATATAAAATAGCAATCATCGGAAACATGATTTATTTTCTTGCAAATGAAGCAACCATTATTTTGCTTCTCATATTTATCTCTTCCATTTACATTCCCTTTTCCATAGCCTCTTTCTTTTCCTAAGTTTCCCTTTCCACTACCTTTAAATGAATTATTTTGAAAAACTTTCTTTCCCCTATCTTCCTTTTTCTCCTTAAAAGTCAATTTAGATTGAAAAGCTTCGTCCATAGATGGAGGAGTAAACTTCTTCATTCTTGCTTCATGGGTTTAAAGAGAACTCATCAACTCATGCATGCTCAATTTTGATAAATCTATGGAATAGCGGCCACAACATCCTCAAATTTGGCCGGCATGCTTCTTAACACTTTTTGCACAATCTTCTTATCTTTAATACTATCTCCATAGCTTCTAATTTGATTAACAATAGTAGCAACTCAAAAATTAAAATCTTGAACATTCTCACTATCTTTCATTGCCAAAATTTTAAAAATTTCAAGGTATCCAAGGGGAGAGGGTTCCTTGAATTCCATTCCTCAAAGTTTTTCCATGTTTCTTTAGATTTTTTGGAAGCCATGATTCTTAAAAATTTTGCTTTGCTCACCTCTGGTTGTATATAGAATAGTGCTTTTGCATCTTGCTTCTTGTTCTCTTTGTATGCCTTCTTCTTCCCTTCATCTTAAGTGGCTAGGTCTTCTCCATTTTGTGGCTCATCATAGCCTTCTTCAAAATACTCCCATAGATCTTTGGATATGAAGAGGGTCCTCATTTGTATGCTCCAAAAATTGTAGCTTTCTTCATCGAACACTAACAATGAAAGCTTCTCCGATGAACATGAACATGAAGCCATGGTGGTTTTTGAAAACTCAAAGGATTTGATTTTTGCCCTCATCTACCAAATTTGTTGGAGATATTAAGAGAAAGAGAAAGAAATGAAATGAATATATTTTTTAATAAGAAATATCAAAGGGATTTTATGGAGAAGATGGAATGAATTAAGAAAGAAAACAATACTATATTTTTTACTGTTTTTCACCATGGTGGAATACTATCTTTCATTGCCAAATTATCAAAAATTTCAAGGGACCCAGGGGGAGAGGGTTCCTTGAAATTCATTCCTCAAAATTTTTCATGCTTCTTTAGATTTTGTGGAAGCCATGATTCTTAGAAAAATTATTTTGCTCACCGCTTGTTGTATGTAGAATAGAGCTTTTGCATCTTGCTTTTTATTCTCTTTGTATGTCATCTTCTCTTCATCCCAAGTGACTAGGTCTTCTCAATTTTGTGGTTCTTCATAGCCTTCTTCAACATACTCCCATAGATCTTTGGATATGAAGAGGGTCCTCATTTGTATACTCTAAAAATCGTAGCTTTCTCCATTAAACACTGACAATGGAAGCTTCTTTGATAAACTTGAACATGAGGCCATGGTGGTTTTAAAAAACTCAAAGGATTTGATTTTTTCCCTCAACTACCAAGTTTATTGGAGATATTGAGAGAAAGAGAGAAAGGCAATAGATATAGTTTTTAATAAGAAATATCAAAGGGATTTTATGGAGAAGATGGAATTTTTCACCACAGAGGCTCTCTTCTCATCTTAGCCGGATTACACATTAGCAAGATATCAAACCCTTAGGGTTTGTTTGGATTGGTGGAAACGGGGAGAAATGAAATGAGAAAGAGAAAGTGAATCTAGGTGAAAAAGAAACTAGGAGATTCCTAAATATTTTTCACTGTTTGGTTACACAAGTGATGTTAGAAAAAATTGACAGTGATAGTGGTGGTAGCAGTAATGGTGGCGGCGACAGTGGCGGTGGTTATAGTAGTGGTGGTGGTGGCGACGGCAGTAGCGGTGGTGGCAGTAATGGTGGCGGCAGTGGTGGTGGCGGCGGCGGGGACATTGGTGGTGGTGGCGGTAGCAGCGGCAACGGTAGTAAAAGTGGTGGTGGTGGTAGTAATGACATTAGTGGCAGTGGTAGCAGTGACATTAGTGGCGGTGGTAGCAGTAGTGGTGGCAATGGTGGTGGTGGTGGCGGTGACATTGGTGGTGGTGGTGGTAGCAGTGGTAGTAGTGGTGGTGGTGGTAGCGATGGTGGTGGTGGCATCGGTGGCGGCGATGGCAGCGATGGCAGTGGTAGTAGCAGTGTTTAGTATAATGATATTCTCCCAAAATTCATGGGTTAATGGGTGGAATATTTTTGGGCCAAATTTTCATCCATTTTCTCTCACTTTTTACTCTAGTTTCTCTTTCCTCGTTACACAAAATAGTGGAAACTGAGAGATTTTAAGAAGATTCATTTCTTTTCTCCCACTTTCTACCAATCCAAACAGACCCTTAAGGCATTACATAATTAATTACTAAGAAAGATATAAAAATTACAAAGTATTGCCATTGGACCTTTGACCACTTTTAATTGTATCTTCTATGGCCAGAGTGGCCATGGCCGCTCTAGCAAGCATGTCAGATCCACCATGGTAGCCACGACCAGAACTATCATTGGTCATGACAACTCTCGAGTCTAGCCATGAGATTGGTAGCTGCTAAGAGTGTCACGACCATAGCCAAGGTGGGAGAAGGGAGATGATGGACATCTACCCGAGTTGGGTGGTTGTCATTGTGGAAGAAGGATGAAGAGATATGAGGGCACATATAGCTAGGGATTTGGCAAGTCCCGAGCGGCACTACTCAAGGTTAGAAGCTGACCCGAAGCTAGTGTCAGATTAGGGGAAGGGAAAGGTGTGAGGAGGAAGATAAGGAAATTTTTGTTCATGGGGTAATTTTGAGAGAATTTTAAAAATTTGTTTGGGGTAAAAGAGACGTGGGGATATAGGAGTATATTAGAGTTTGAATTTGTTGAAAATTATATTAGGTGAGTATAAGTTCACGAACACATGGTGTCCATGGACAATTAGTGAAACATGCCAATTATAGCTTGATACATTTCATTTGTTAGAGGATACATGACCCCCTCCCCTTGGGTGCCAACCTTTCCCTCCATCCCTTTGACTGGCTAATTCAAATGTTTGTAAACTAACTATGTACGTGTAACTAATTTAGATGTAATTGAGGAGAGAATCCCTCTTCTGTATAACTTCCGATTTGGAACGAGTCATGCTCTTCCTTCTTATAAAGTTCATATCATTTATAATACAAAAAATCACCCGATCATAGTTGACGGGTTCCAAAATCTTACATGGTATAAGGCTCACGTCGTCTCCTCCACCATGGCTTCTACCTCTTTCCTAGTGCAACCTACTCCATCAACCCTCCTCCTCTGCCTTCCCAATAATCAAATCCATTTAGTAGGATATTACCCTCAAATTAACCCGATTCAATTATCTTCTCTCATGCACCCAAGTTCTGCCTGTGCTTCGGTCCTATGATCTCATGGGCTTTGTCCTGTGAACTACATATAAACCCCTTATTGCTCAGGATGGCAATAATGCTTTTGATCTTCATCAATGGGTAAACATGGATTAGATGATTGTTGGCTGGCTTATGGCATCCTTCTCTGACTCCGTCCTCTCTCTTGTTGGTGGTAAAGAGACTATGCATGCCTTATGGAGTTCCCTAACACACTCTTCTCTTTGGTGCTCTGACTCGAGTTTGCATTCAACATCTTAAGACAAAGCTTCAAACCGTCACCAAAGGATCTCGATCAATTGCAAACTATGTGGAACATGCCAAGTCCTTTATTCTATCTTTAGCCAATGTTGGCAAACCATTAGATGATGAAGACCTATCACTTTGGATATTTCATGGCCTATGATCTAATTTTGATCCCATGGTGGCCGCCATCAATGCTCTATGGCTTGTCCCTTTTCTTGAAGAAATTATTCTTTTGCTTCTTAACTTTGAACTCTACATGACTTCCTCTAATTTACTGTGGTTTATACTCGGATAGCCGAACAGCCCCCTTCAACTCTAGTCTCATGGCTAGGGTTGCTGTCGTGGCTATTTTAATAGCGGAGGTCGTGGAGCCCCTTCTCGCAACACTCCCCTCCACCTCTACCAACCTCCATCTCATGTCATCCTCTTGCGATGGTAGCACGCCCGCCTTCTTGAAGCGCATCACTTGCTTCAAATGTGGTGGTCCTAATGATCATGCTTTGGTCTATGAAGATCCGAATGATAATTTCTTACCTGATGCCACCCAGGCATTCAATGCCATGCACCTAACTAATTCAAGCAATGAGGGCTAAATTATTGATAGTGGCACTACCTACCATATGACTTCCTCTGACTCTATTTTATCTGATATGCGCCCCTGTCATGGCCCTGATTACATTATGGTTGGAAATGACTCTCGATTATCTATATCTCATGTTGGGACTTCTTCTCTATCTTCCAAGATTTATTCTTTAAAGTTGAAAAATGTTTATGTTGGTCCTGCCTTGCACAAGAATTTATTATCCGTGGCCATATTTATAAGAGATAACAATTATTTATTTGTCTTCACTCCTTCTAGTTCATTTATTAAGGAAATGAGGGCAGGGAAAATCTTCCTTTGGGGTTTGGTTGATGGTGATCTCTACACTCTTCTAGCCCGCTTGGTGAATAAGCCCTTTGGTGTCTCCTCTCTATGCTTACAAGGTGGCAAGGTGACTCTAGACATGTGGCGTGTTCAACTCATTCATACCTTAGATTCGATTCTTCAATCTCTAGGCTCTACTTTACATTTATCGCATAAGGCTTCTGATCGCCAATTTTGTAAAAGTTGTCCTTTGTGCAAAAGCTCTAAATTGTCATTTTCTCCTTGTAACATGAATGATAGTCCTGACTTATTAAATGTTCTTCATTGTGATGTATGGGGACCCTCAACACTAGCCTCTTGAAGGCTGTTGTTATTATATGAATTCCATTGATGAGTTCAGTTGGTTTACTTGGGTTTTTCCCCTCTATCAAAAGTCTGATATTCACAATCTTTCAAGATCTTGTGGAAAACTTATTTGACAAGAAAATTAAACAAAGTAATGGTGGCAAGGAGTTCCTCAATGATTTCTTTAAATTTCACTTTGCAAATGTGGCATCTTACAAGAATTCTTGCCCGCATACTCCTAAGCAAAATGGTCTCACCAAAAGAAAACATCTCCTTATTGTTCAAATGGACCTTACCTTCCTTTCTCACTATCATGTGCCTCGTGATCTATGTTATCATGGTCTTAGTGTTGTCGTTTATACTATTCATTGGCTTCCTACTCCAATGCTCTACGGTCACACACCCTTCACTATGCTCTATGATAAAAGTCCTGACTAGTATTGTCTTTATGTTTTTGGGTGTAGTTGCTATCCTTGTTTTACTATCTTTGGCCAATCTAAGCTTCAATACCAATCCCTTGAATGCTTAACAAGCCCTCGTTATTAGTTGTGGACTTTTTAGCTTAGGAGGCTTGGAGCCTAAAGGACTTTGCTTCTTATACGAGTAATAGAATCAAGTTATACTACATAATGATATTAAAGGCAATTCAGTGGGAAATTAGGTGATTTAGGCCTTTCTCACCATTGCTTTGACCATGAGGTGAACCCACGAACTGCTTGACAACTATTAGCAAGAATATCATATACGCATAATGTGTGTAAATATATATTAGATAAGATAAGTTAAATTAAATTAAATTCAAAATAAATTATGTATTGAACAAAGGTTTCCATTGCATGGTATAATTGTAATACATGTTTTTAGGATCATAATGAATCTAAATTATACACATAAATTTCATATTAACCCAAATATACTCAAAGCAAATAACTATAAGTCTAAATCTCATAGATTAAATATTATGTCATAAGTATGAAAGATAATAGTGTTGAAGGACTTTGTGTCATAAAGTACACTATTTATATTTAGAACTAATTTGGCAGTAGGTCGCATTTGATACAACTCTTCAGGTGTTTTCCAAGGGCATTAAAAAGATGTGAATCTAAATATGTATAATATTGGCAAAATTAAAAAATATATTATCAAAAAGTATACTGTATAAGTAGGACTTACAAAAAAGTATAAGAAAATATAGACATGTGGGATCTTATTTGATAGAGCTCATTGAGAGCTTTATATCAATACCAAAAACACATGAATCTGAATTCATGAGTGCAAAATATAACATTATAAAGTTAAAATTAACTTAACCTATAAAATAGGGTTCATGTTATATCAACTCATAATATCATGTTGATACGTGACAAAATATCTAAAAAAATCTAAGTAGATAATTTACTAAAATATCCTTAAATCACGTACCAATTCAAATTTGTATTAAAGAATATAAAAATATAAAATATAGGTAAAATAGTCTAAAAATAAAAATGTTACAGTCACCCAGTTTGCTTTGAAACTATCTGATTTCTAGCCCTTTGCGTAGTCAGATCTTAATTCGACGACTTATGATGCCTGCCTAGGATCGTATAAACTTTTATTTATTTATTTTAGATAATAGTATGAGTAACAAAATAGAACAAACATTTACGTTGTACAGTCACGATTCAATGATTATGGAGCTAAATATGATGACTTCACGTGAATTGTAGTATTTTCTTATTAGCAAAAGAACACTAGAAACTCAAGAAACTCAGTACATCTAACTTGAAACATAATTCAATGTACACAATACACTCATGCCGTTGTATTATATTGTAAGCTACAATTGAGGAATGAAAATGCCACGAACGCCATTGGTTTATAGTAAACGAATATGCCAACGGACACTCACATCCTACTCGCTACATGCCACCATGACGAAGGCATAGGCATTGAACACGGGGCTCATGCATTGTGGCATGCAGGCAGTGAGTTAATGTGTACAAGCGCAGCAGAAGCACATGCATCCATGGTGGTGATTAGTGTAGGATGCCAAATTTTAACTTCAATTCCTCCTCTATATCGTGCATAAAAAATATAACATGGATATAAATGATACATGTAAACAATTTAATTTCAATCAAGACTAATTAAATAATATAAAATTATTACGTACTAACCTTCTCACCTGGCCTAAAACTATTGGTTGTTTTTGTTATGTTGCCGTATGAATCTCAAATGTTGAAAGCCAATAGAAATTTTGTGAATTAAGAGTCCTTTTAATTAATTTGTTAGATGAACCCATCCTAGTTTAACACCATCATTTAATATTTATTGATTAGTTGGCAATTTACATGTCCATTATTATATTTTTAATCTTGTTTACCAATCCCTTGAACGCTTAACAAGCCCTCGTTATAGTTGTGGACTTTTTAGCATAGGGGACTTGGAGCCTAAAGGACTTTGCTTCTGCGAGTAATAGAATCAAGTTATACAACATAATGATATTAAAGGTGATTCAGTGGGAAACCTTGGAGATGCAGGGGTAGTAAAAGGGTACTGTTGTTGGTTCGTAGATAAAGAGATGGCCATTAGAGTTGAAAAGAGATCCCTATTTGAAAGGGAGGGAATTAATGATATGAGAGAGGAAAGAGGGAGTCTGATCTACGGAAGTGGAATCGTTCGATAGCTGTCTGGAGGGGGGGAGAAGAGGGGATCTGGAGGTGGATGGCCAGCACAAAAACGATTAAATAGCATTTTCATGAGAGGATCTAGACAGGTCTAACAGTGGCCAAGGCCGGCGGGTGATTGCCAATGGTTCAAGGTGGGGTTTGGTGGAGCGATGGGAAGGAAGTGGGGGCGGGCGAGGCGGTCGGGATAGCGGATGGAGGCAAGCCCGTGGAGCTAAGGCGGCCGTCGGCTAGAGGAGGACTGGTGGCAGAGCAAAAATTGGCGGATGGGGTGGAGCTAGGTTAAAAATTTATTGTGGTATTCATGAGGCAAGCAGACAAACACTTAATTAAAAAAAAAAAAAAACAAGATAGATCAGTAGCCGAGCTCGATCTACTTAGTTCATCTTCATTGGGCAAATAAATAATATAACTAATGATTTTTATATGTTTGTGATGAACACGTAAAGTTGCGAGTCTCAGGTGCCATGAGCAATGCACCGTTGATCCTCACCCTTGACTGCGACATGTTCTCCAACGACCCTTCCACCCCTCGGCAGGCCTTGTGCTATTTTGCCGACCCCGCCTCCGCCACCGCCCGCCTCGCCTACGTGCAATTTCCCCAGCGCTTCCGGGGGATCGACCACCACGACATCTATGCCTGCGAACACAAGCGCATCGCCCAGATCAACCCTCCTGGCATGGACGGCCTCACCGGCCCGGCCTATCTCGGCTCGAATTGTTTCTTCCGGCGACAATCTTTACATGGTCCCCCGCCACTGGACCCATCCTTCCCCTCCCATCGCCGGACATCCATCCGGACCTATTCAGTCCTAGAAGCGGCCAACAATGTGGCCAGTTGCACATATGAGCTCGGCACGAATTGGGGTCACGAGGTATTAAGTTCTTAGTTCCATGCTCACTTCTTAGATTCAATTAACCTGATTAAGACTGAATTAGCACGCTGTAACCCTTGTTATTGTAGATAGGAGTGAGGTACGGATCCCTCACTGAAGACATGAACACGAGCTACTGGATGCAGGTTGAAGGGTGGACCGCGATCTTTGCCGACCCGGACCGGCCGGCCTTCCTGGCCGATGCGCCTGTAACCCTAAACGATGTGCTGAACCAGATCAAGAGGTGGGGAATTGGGCAGCTTCAGATGGGCTTCTGCAGGCACAACCCCTTAACATATGGGCCCAAGAGATTTCCCCTCCTCATGGGCATGGGCTACTCATTCTACACATATTGGTCTCTCTGGGCCATTCCCCTCTCACTCTACGGCCTGCTGCCACAATTGGCCCTGGCCCAACAGACGCCCATGTTCCCAAAGGTAGTTGTAACGACTAAACTGGCTAACTAACTTTCAAAATTGAGCTTGTTCAGTTTGTACCTCCTTGATTGAAGTGTCTTTTGACTCTACTTTGCCCTTTGCAGGTCTCTGATCCTTGGTTCTTCCTGTATGCCTACTTGTTCATGGCAGCCTATGGCGAAGACTGCATCGAATTTGTCATGTGGAGAGAGGGGGCATTCCGAAAGTGGTGGAGTGACCAGAGGATGTGGATGATTAAAGGGCTTTCATCCTTCCTCTTTGCACTAATCCAGTTCTCACTCAATCAATTTGGGATATCTGGTTTTGGATTCGATGTAACTAGCAAAGTGGTTGATGATGACCAATGCAAGCGGCACGAGCAAGGGATCTTCAACTTCGGCGTGGCCTCACCCTTATTCGTGCTGCCGGTGGCGTATGCAGTCCTGAATTTGATTTCCTTTGTCATGGGACTAGTTGGTGCTCTGCAACAGGGGAGTCTAGACCAAATGTTTGTGCAGCTCTTCATATCAGGGTTTGTAGTGGTGAACAGCATTCCCATCTATGAGGCCATGGTAGTGAGGAAGGATAAAGGAAAGCTGGCTACTCAGACCATGATCACATCTCTCTTGGTAGTGCTTGCCCTTTTATTACTATCCTCTACTTTGTGCAAATTTTGAACTCAGTGATCTCTCTCTCCATAATTGACCAATTTTAACAGGCATCAATGCATCTTTTCCGGCCTTCTACGCGTTAGGTTAATTACACGCCTCTTCGGTTTTTGACCGAATTTGTGAATCTTAATCTACTATTGTGGGCACTGCAATGCCAATTGCAATTTTTTGGCAGAAGTAAATGGATAATACATTTTACATGAATTCTTCAAAGTTGTATTTATCTTAACAAATTTTTACATGTTCATTGACTTCTGCAATTATATATGCAATCTACATCTCAAATTTGTGCTCAAATGATCAAATGAATATCATGCAAGTCGCAGCTAAATTGTACAATGGAAGAACTGAAATTGGACTCATCTGAACTGTGGGTCTCTGTTGAATGTGAATGCCCACTACTGGGTTCTTGGATAACAACAGATTGCCCAGAGTTACCAAGTGATGCTTGGACTTGCAAATTCACCTGCGAGCCAGAACTTCCAAAGTTGGCATCTGCAGGTTCATTCACATTCAGAATTGCAGGTGGGTCCTTCTTAAGAGGAAGAACTGGGGCCCTGCAGAGTGGGCAGGAGGCATTTGTCATGAGCCAGCCATGGATGCATTCTATATGGAAGAGGTGCTGGCAGGAGGGGACCTGGTGTAGTAGCTCCTTCACCTGGAAGTCCACTAGGCACACACAGCACCTGCACAATTCGAGAGTATACATTAAATACTCTATGATTAATACTCCTTCCGTTCGGCTTTAATAGTCTGGACTACAAAACAAAAATGAACTAAATGAACCATATCCACACTATTAAAGCTTTAAAAAGTGAACCAATTTAGTTCATTTTCAGTCTCAAATCCAGACTATTAAAGCCGGACAGAGGTGAGTATATATAAGAAGCCTATGAAGTGCCAATAATTGTTGATATACATTGTAAATCTGTTCCATATCAAGTTAGGTTTCGCTTGCATAATTGTTGATATACATTTGTCTGTTCCCTATCAACATAGGTTTCTGGTGTCCAATGCTCACGAAACAAGGTATTAGAGTTGTAGGTCCCGAGGGCCCAGAGATTATGTACAATGAGGCAATTGTCCTAGTTATGTACCCTTTAAACTTTTGGGGTTCAATTTCTGTTCAGTGAAGTCATACTTTGCATACCACAAAGTCCTAAGAAGGTGGAATTAAACTTAAAGATCTTATTTTCTCCATAAGTTTTCCTAAATGAATCTTGTTTATTTACACTCGGTACAAATCACGAATGTGTATTTAAATTGTGCTACTTGTGTTACTCACAGGCAGGCCACCTACCTACCCGTTCATCAGATCTCGATCTAACAACATATAATGCACTTGGCGTATGCTGACATGTGTAAGACACGATGCATCATAACTTTTTCCTTTATAAATTTAGTTTACTTACTGAGTCTCCCTCGTTCCGGAATCCTCCTTGTTGAAGTTGATCACTGGAAGCTTCTCTCTCAGTTCTTTCTTTGATACCACATTGGCGGGCTTAAATGTCCACAAGGCCATAAGAAGATAAATCAAAATCACCCCACATATAAATATTTTTCTAGTCACTCCAAATGTTAGCTATCTCTTGATGTAGGAAACATGTGATAGATAAGAACTAGCAAGTCGTAATCTTCTTCCCAATCACAAAAATCTCATGTGTGTGAGATGCAGAGTTCTTTGTCATGATCTTTGCTAAACGAATGTCAATACCGCAGAACATCACAGTAAAACAAGGCTAGTCTGATTATATCGTTTCATCACTGGGGCTACTAGTCATTCAAAATGACAAACGATGTAGCTATTCAAATGTTTTAATTCCTTTCATGTAAATTGATGAGTGCAGAGAGTAATGCTATAGCGGGTGAAAACATTTTTGCCAGGTTAGAGAGGTTACCGAAGAAAGAACTGTAGTAGTTGGACTGAGCCTTGAGATCACTGGTGGAGGAGATGGATAAGCAGCGGACCTTCTCCTTTTAACGTAGAAGAGATGAAACAAGAGGAACAAGATGATAGTGAAGAGGACGGGCACAGAGAAGATGAAGGCATGATAGAGTTTGAGCTGAACTGAGCGGGGGTAAGGGTGGGAGCTGGGGGACGGGGGCAGACCCATCAGGTCTCTAAGCCTCCCCAATCAATAAGACAAAGAAAAGTACTACTCCCAGGGGAGGAGAGGTGGTCTGCAATTTGAGGAGATGATGAAGTGTGTATTTCATGTTTCAGAATATGAGGCTAAAAATCAGGCAGCCCTGCATGTGTGACTTGTTATACTATGAGAGTGAGAGAGAGTGAGTGAGAGAGACAGAGAGAATGAAATCCCTCTCTTTGTTGTTAAATGTTGCTTTCTGAATCAAAAGGTTTAAACAAATGTCAATCAAGGTAGGAAAAGTTTTTGGTTCTCCTACCTCGTGTTCGTTTGGATATCCCCCACTAGGTAGGAGCCGTCGATCATAAGAATTGACGACAGGGCGTACACTAGCACACATTAACGACATTAGTACATTACTCAATTTTCATGATAGACCATTGTTTTGGCTAGCTCAGCAAGATATTTTCAGTCTATGGGTGGGTCAAACAGCTATAGACCATTGTTTTGGGCATGGACCTACAAAGCAGACATTAGGTCCTACCATTAGAACGCTTGGACATCATGGAACACCCTTTTATCCGAGGAATAAGAGCAAATCATATGGAAGAACAATCACAGGAAAACATGTTATACTCACCGGATCTTGAATTTTCCATCTATAGATCAGCTAGTTGCCTGAACTTTTTCCAAGGACCAAGAGAGGCAGACAAGAAAATCAGACATTTAACACTATGAGACAAGTGATGCACACTGTGAACTATCAATCAACTGGACTAATGTGGTTCACAGGTGAGGCTAAATCATTTTGAGCTCCGAGAAAGTCAGAGGTGAATTCACTTTTTCCTTGCTGATCTTTTCCTAGTTCTTGTATCAGTTCAAATAAACAATTTTTATCACTTGAATTCACATTTTGTTTTCATGTTTGGCTAATGACCCACATAGTGCAACTTGCCCATTTTGCAGTTATTTTATCTACTGATCAAAGTCTTGTTCAATAAATGTGTCTTCTTGCTGGTGGAGATTTTTTTTTTAGTGGCCAATCATCACTTTTTCCCTGTTTCACTGCTCAAAGTGGATGATCACCACTGTCACTCAACCACATATCCTTTTTTTTCTCTAAACAACCTCTTCAAACTGATAAAGATCGCTTGCACTTTAATTTTATCTGAGGTCATGAATAATGCTGGATTCATTATCTCCAACCTCATAAGCATATTAAAATGTTCCACTTTTCTATCTGTGGACTCTTTGCACATATTCTCCCTGATTCTTTGGCTTTGCAAGATCTGTGCTCCATATAAAACTCCACAATCGTCATCATGATTCATCAAAAGTTTTACAAGTTCCCCTTCTTATAAACAGCCGCTTGTTTTCTAGGGAGAATCATAATTCAAGAAAGATTTTTCAAATATAAGTGTCACAAAATGCAGGTAATAATTACATCAATTGAAGTTGCAAACTCTCCCATTATGGTCTTACAAATTGTGCATCATTTAGCTCCTGTTGTTTATGGACTATGATTGCTCTTCTTTGTTGCACACTGTTTAACATGGGAATATCAAAACCATGTAATCCGTTACCGTTTTAAAGTGGTCTATCATCTTTCATGTTCGCCTCAAAGTTTGTGCCCTCCAGCTATCTAGATTTTGATGGGTCACTTTAGTATCATTAGTTTGAAACATAACATCATGTGCCAAAATCAATTCTATGGGCAAAAGAGAGGACCAAGTACAATAGGGAATGATTATTTTCAGCATATCTGAGCTTCCTTATGATTACTGATATGTTAGTCTTTTTCGGGAGAACTTGGGCAAAGGGAAGATTGTAGGGAAGCAAGCTGGTCCGAAGAGGGTGAAAATTGGACAATCCGATAGTGTTAATTAGTCAGACGTGTTTGCTTGTCCAATTGTTTATTTGATCATTTGACTGATTGACAAATTAATTGACCAATCACATCTGAGTGACGGATTGTCCCCGTTTAACGAACTTGACCAATCGTCCAAATAACTTGTCTATCTGACTTCCACCCCTACATGCAGTATTAAACTTCCGAATAAGAGTGTACTAGCTACTTCAGTTCAATATAATTAGGCTTGGGTTGGGGAGATAATAAGAAAAATGGCAAGGAATAAGTACATTTTGAGTCCAAAACTACTAGGTTTAGATTCATAATTCTCTACTGGCTATTGTTGCATAACCATTGGGCAATGGGGAAATGATGATTATTTAATATGGTATTTGGGCCATAGTATTTTGTTTGAACCCCTTGGAAGTAGTTTTATCTATTTGTGTTTCGTAGCATGTTTTCCTTAGGTCATAGGTAAGGTCACATATTCGAGTCACGTGAAGCATATAGTTTCCTCCATTTGAGTTCCAAGGCATATTTGTCCCTCCTTAGTTACATTCAGGTACTAAGCTTGATAGATGCTTACACGTTAGGAGTGTTGAGATATAAAATTAATTTAGTCATTGCACCCTTGCCATCAATAGCATGATGAGCTTCAACCTTAGCTTGCATTCAGTTTGTTTGCAAATATAGAAACATGTTTGACCCGTATAAGTTAATTTTGTCGATTCAACTTGGAATGGGGCCATTCTAACTTATTTTGTCAAATAATTCTTTTCAAACTTAATTGACTTTGGAATATTGACCTCAATGACTTTTTTCTTATTATTTAAATGCTAATAAATTCAATAAAAAAAATTTGCTTCTCAATTTGAAAGACATTTCTTGGCTTTTCTAGGGACGTGTTTGTGATCATAGCATTGATCAAGTCATAGAAAATTCTTCCTTGAAGCTTCTAGTAACACTATAGCCACCAAATTAAATTAATATTTTTGAAGATCTAATTTGAAGATGACTTTAATTAGTGACATACTTAATGAAGAAGACAATAATCAAACTCGAAGGGAAAAACAGTAAGGAGGTGTCTTGGTGACAAACAAATTGCTGGAGAAGGGACTTCTGGTGAATTGAGAGGTTGGTCATTTTGAGTCTTGTAAGTTCCTATCTTCATAGTGCGTTGATTTGGCCAAAGGGACTAGTTGATCGTGATTTTTTTCCCAATTTTAGTTTATAAGTAAAAATTTTGTGTGTTCATTGTGGTTGCATACTTGATTGCATACTTGATATATGTTTGATATATAGTATATCTTTTATTAGTGCTAGTTTATTCCGCTTTAAATTTTCTACACATCGAGGCCAAAACTTGAAGTTCTTTACCCTAGCTAGGTAATTAGACTAGAGGCAATGCGGCAATCTTCTTAGTTTAGAAGGATGTTAAATTTTCAAACATAAGAACAACAAAAAATGTTACTTGCATAATGAATGTAAATAATCATTAAAACACTTAATAAAACAAGTGAAAAGAGGGTAATGCAAACCCTAGATATTAGGGTTGCACAAAAAACTCGAACCCGACCTGGCCCAGATAGAATTGACCAAAAATTAACAGGGTTCGAGTTGGGTGCTTTCTTAGGTCGACAGGGTTTAATAAATAACGTATTAGTTTCGGGGCCGGGTCGAGTTTAATACAAAAAAACCTGAAACCCGATGCGACCTGACTTTTTAATAATGTTACACAAACCCTAATTCCCATTTAACTGTATATAGGGCTGCCCATTTCATCCCCATTTGTGGCCTCCCCCTTCCTCCTTGTCTGAGGCCTCCCCCTTCCTCCCTATCTGAAGCCTTCGCCTTCCTCCCCGACTGCCATCTGCAGCCTCCCCCTTTCAGCCTCTGTCGTGTTCCTTGTCCGGCCTCTGGCCCTCTACCTTCCTCCTCGTCCACGCCTCCCCATCCTAGTCAACATGCTCGATTTTAACATTTCCCTATCCAGCCGCCCTCAGTCTCCCTCCCATCCACTTCGCCGACATCTCCCTTCCCTTTCCCTTTCCCTTTTCCATTCCCTTTCCCTCCCTGTTTGGCAGTCCCCCTCCCCTCTCCTTCAGTTCCTCAATCCTCACCATCTACACCCCTCCTTCACCATGATCGGCCAACCCGAAGTGGAGATGACCAACCTCTGTGACATGTGGAGTAGTGGAGGCATGAACTGTCCTAACTCATAAGGTATGCTACAAAGAAGTTTGTTTTTTAAATTTTTTGTGTTTGATTTTTTTTTGCTACATTGAAGCTAATATGAATTTTTTTCTTTATGTATTGGACGTCTATTTTGTATAATTGCATAGTATATATATTATTTGACTACTCATTTTTCCCCTTTCTTGATTCTGATTCAATGTAATAAAATGTTAGGATTCTGATTTAATGAAATAGTTTTTTGTAATATCACATACAAGTTTTGTGTTGCCCCTTTGTTGTTGTTGCATTGTCAAAATTTAATTACTACTTGTGGTTTTTATATTACTATATATGTGATGTTTAGTAATGGTTTATTGTTGTTTAATTACCCCTTGTGTTTAGTATATGTAATATTTAATTACCTCTTTGTGATTTAAATACTGCTTGTGGTTTATTCCTGCATTGAGGCTGATATGAATTTTTTTTCTTTAGTATTGGATGTCTATTTTGTATAATTGCATAGTATCTGTATTATTTGATTACTCATTTTCCTTTTTTTTATTCTTATTCAATGTAATAAAATGTTTGAATTTTGATTCAAGGAAATAGATTTTTGCAATATCACCGACAAGTTTTGTGTTGCCCCTTTGTTGTTGTTGCATTATCAAAATTTAATTACTACTTGTGGTTTTTATATTACTACTATGTGATGTTTAGTAATGGTTTATTATTGTTTAAGTACTCCTTGTGTTTATTATATATAATGTTCAATTACCCTTTTGTGGTCTATTATTTTCTTTATATTTTTTTTTTAAAAATGAAAGAAATAGCTTATATGATGTTTTCTTCTTGTCCAATTTTATGCGCTGTTTGTAGTGAAGATTTAGCACGGTGAGTATGTGACAACTGATTTGAAGTAATATGGCCTCGCAAGATGGTGAAGACATTTAGGTACTTTTATTTTTAATTTACATCTTATACTAAATCATATATAATTAATTATAATATATTTTTATTGGCTCAACCAAATTTTTTATTAATGGGCACTTTTTTATTTGTTCTTTAGGTAATAGAAAGTAATGCATCCGCTGCCAATACACCCAATACACTGGATGACATCATTGAGAACACGCTAACTACTAGTGACAATGAGGATGACTAACCCTTGGCTGGTAAGAAAAGGAAGTATCCATTGAAATCTGACACATGAATGCATTTTACTAGGGACAAAAATACTTCAAGGAAAGAACTTAGGGCTTCTTGTAACTATTGTAAGTCTTCTCTTAGTTGTCCATCTAATAATAGAACTAACTCTTTAAAGAAGCATTTCAAGCACTATTGTATCCCTTTTAAGAGGAGGGATAAGAGTCAAAAGTTGTTGATCTCTAACACATCTAAAACAGGAGATGATGGTGAGTTTGGAGCTGGTTTGATTCTACGGAAATTTGATCTTGAGCATGTGAAAAAGGAATTATCGACTATGATTGTTAGATTAGAGCTTCCATTTAATATAGTTGGTAAGGCTGCATTTAGACATTTTATCATCTAGCCTAGGTTTAAACCTATGTCTTGCAATAGGGTGAGCAAAGATGTGGTGGACATGTATAAGGAAGAAAAAAAGAAACTCAAAGTAATAATTGGAGCTTCACATGAAAGAGTTTGTTTAACTACTGATATGTGGACTTCTAATCAAACTTTGGGTAATTTATCTTTGACTGGACATTTTATTGACCAAGATTGGAAGTTGCATAAAAAGATTTTGAATTTATGTGTTGTTCCAAGTCCACATACCAGTGAAGTTATTGCTAATGTCAATGAATTGTGTTTGATTGATTGGAAAGTGAGCAAGTTGTGTACAATTACTTTGGATAATGCTTCTAGTGATGTCTATGTTGTTAGAAATTTGATTGAGCTTTTTGGTCGAAAGGGCATATTATTAAAAAATGGATCTTCTTTTTATGTGAGATGTGCATGTCATGTTTTAAATCTTATTGTACGCGACAGTTCAGAAGAAATTAGCAAGTCAATTGGTGTCATTAGGGAAAGTGTTAAGTATGTTTGAGCTTCACAATCTCAAAAGCAACTTTTTGAAGAATATATTTTATCGGAGAGGATTTTGACTAAGAGAGGGTTGTCTTTGGATGTTTCCACAAGGTGGAATTCTACATACCTTATGGTAGATTTAGCCTTACACTTTGAGATGCATTTTTTTTGCCTTAAGGCCTAGGCTCCAATTTATTCGAGGTTAGTGCCTTCTTATAGTGATTGGAGGCATGTTGAAATAATGAGTAAATTCTTGAAGATATTTTTTTATTCCACAAAGATTTTATCTATATCATTTTATCCCACTGCTCATCTTCTTGTCCATGAGGTTTTAGGAATTCGGGTACATTTAAAAGAAATGGTTGAAGATGATGATACATTAGTATCTATTATGGCTTTAAAAATGCAAGGAAAATTTAATAAATATTGGAAAGATATGAATCTGTTATTCCGTACTGCTATTATATTACACCTGAGGTACAAGTTGAACTTTCTTTGTTTCATGTATGCTCAGTTCTACTCAGAAGAAGATGTTGAAATCTATGTTTTTAATATTCATCAAGAGGTAATTGATATTTACAATGAGTACAATATTAGATATAATGCAAAGAAGATATATAGTGAAGGTTCTTCAAGTGGTGGTTTAATTGATATTAGTGGAAGTTCTTCTAGTTCTAAAAGCATGTTAGTTTCTCTTCAAAAAGCATATTTTAAGATGAGCATGTATCAAAATGTTGTGAATACTAAGTTTAAATTTGAGCTATATTTAGAAGAATTACTTCACCCTGATATAGAGAAATTTGATATATTAAAGTGGTGGAAACTGAATAGTGAGAAGTATCCAGTGTTAGCTTGCATTGCACGTGATATCTTAGTTATTCTAGTGTTCACAGTCGCTTTGGAATCAGCTTTTACAACACGAGGAAGGATTCTTGATCAGTATAGAAGTTCTTCAAGTCTCGGAGTGGTTCAATCATTGGTGTGTTTACAAGTTTGGATGCAATTACGAGATTAAGAGGAAGCTGATGTATACATGCATGAAAATGACATAGCTATAATTGAAGATGGCAAACCAAACTATTTACTTATAAATTATAACCAGTTTAGATTGATTTTCTAATATGTTCTTTAATTTTCATTTACAGGTGAATCACGAATTCAAGAGGATACTTAAATGGTTGGTTGGTTAACCATTGATGCTTTGATGAAGAGGTGCTATGTTAGTTCATTAAAATATATGTTGTTTTTGTGTTTAGACTTGCTTTGTGAAATGCTAATTGATTGTTTATTTAGTAGCAGGACCATTTTGGAGGTTGTCAGATGTTTGGTGGGAGGATTATTTTAGAGGTTGAATGTGTTTGGTGGGAGGAACATTTTGGCTTAATGTGTTTGGGTGGTTGCATTGTATTTGGAGAGGAACCAAATTATTTAATTGTAGTAATTAACATTTGGGTACGGTTTTTTTTTGGTTAATGGCCAGACTATTGTAATTGACTTTATGTTTTCTATACTTGTGACTGAAAGTACTGTTTAATTGACCATAAACTATTGTCATTGAGTTCTTGCTTGTGGGGTTTAGGTATTTAATTAGCTTCATATTTCAGTGATTAGATTTGAAGATGTTGGACTTTTTTCTTTTTTCTTGTACATGTAGGTGGAATTTTACTATTACAATGTGATTTTTGGGTATATGCAACTATTTGATGATGTCATTCAAGGTTTAGTCGTAAGAGGTTTTTCATATTTAGATGTCAAAGTAAGATTTCAGGTGTAAGTATTTATTCTTGTTGAAGAATTATATTTGACTATTTCATATCTTAATGTTTATTTGATTAATGTTTTTGTTTTGATTGAAATTAGTAAGAGGTTAATTTGTCCCGGGTTTTAAATTGGGATATCAAGTAGGGGTTGGGTTTTATCTCGGGTCAAGTAAGGTTTTAGTATGGCGGGTTTTATCTTGGGTAGGGTCGGGTGCTGCATTACCCGACTCCACCCTACCCAAGATGCAGCCCTGCTAGGCATGGACTCCATGTGTGGGTTTATTTAGCACATAATGGGACTTATTCTTGGGCCATCTCCCAAGGGTTTGGGAGTTCGGATGTAACACTATGTTTGGGTAGTGATATTGACTTGATGATGAATAACACTTAAGGTTATGAGTACTAAGTGTCATGGTGGACTCCAAGAGTCGGTCTATTAGCCATGTAGAGGAGGATCATGGTATGAAAAATGACTATGGGTTTCTGTCTCTTCAGGCCTGGGAGTTTTGTTTATATAGCCTCTTCCCCTAGCCTGATTTAAATTAGCTTTAAAATAAGTATGACTCCTGCACATTACAATAAAATAGTTCTAAACAATTATAAAAGTTTGAGAATTTTGGCCACTTGGGTCTATGAGCCCTTTTAAGTCTTAGCTTGATGGTGTGGATGAAATGGATCGAAAATAGTTTTCAATAAGAGATTTAAGCTTCTTCGTGGAGTGGTATCCATCATAAGGAGTTGTGGGGACCTCCTTAATGTTATCATGACATTAGTGAACCTCTTTTCTTTGTCATAAGGATTGAGTTTTAAAGTATCCTTTCTAATATGGTTAATTCAATAATAATTTTGTATGAGTTTCTTGTTTAACCATCCCACTTAGTATAATTGTATACTCAACATCTATGTGGTATAGGTACCTTGTAAGATTAAAGTTCTTTTAAATTGTCTATAGGACAAGGTTGACATTGCTAGGCCATTTGACATGTTTATTGTATTTAAATGTTATCTTATTCAAGAGTGGATAACTATAGGCACATGAATGCTAATCTATTTACATTAGCACATAATAGGATATTCAAACTTGTATTTGGTCTGGACCCTATTTGATTTATAGAGTTAACAATTGTTTGCATACTCTAATTTGATATGCATATGTTCAAAAAATGAGTCTCACACTATAATGACCGCAAATTTTTGGTATGATTTCCTACTCTAATAAAACTATTTTATAAGTTCTTAAATATTTTATATTATTTAGAGGCAAATACTTGGTGAATTTTTTATATGGGTTGATAGAGCTCGATAGACGAGCGTAACAAACCTAAGAACACACAAAACGAAGGTCAAGAGCGAAAGTTACATCCTCGGGAAGCGTACCATATGGGCAAGACCAACTTTAAAAGCACGAAGTAACCTACCCATGTGGGGTCTAATTTTAAAGGGCTCATCGATGCGAATCCATCGGTACTAAGAACGTGCAATTTCGACTTTGGGATAAGAAGTTATCACGTTTTGAAGTTGAAATTGTATTTGATTAAAATAATAATAAAATAGTATTAAAAAATAAGAAACAAACAAAATAACTGGCATCATTGATGATGTCAGTAGATTGCGCCGAGCCAAGCCAAGCCGAGCCGCGCCGCACACTCAATGTGCATCGGGTCTATGGGAATCTGCCAGCGTCAAGCGCGGCGGTGCCTCATTTTCCACCGGTTGCCACACAACACGTGTCGTGCACACATGAGCGTGATTCCCCGACCACTCCTGTTTTTTTCCTATAAATTGAGAGTTCCGATCATTCTTTCGAATAAGTTTCTAGTCATTCTGAGTCTGTTTTCTTCCGTTCAAAAAACATTCTCAGCTAATTTGAGAGTGTTCTACACAATGGAAGCGTCCATTCCTCGATTTAACAACCCTATATGAGGGAAATGCCCCGGTACAAAGGGAGGTTATGTCCCCCGCCTACGGGCGCATGAAGGGTAAAGTGTCTCTGGGCAAGCAGAGATTTTGTCTGTCGCCTACGGGAGTGTTGTGAGAAAAGTGTCTCGGGTCAAGGGGAGATTTTGTTCGTAGCCTACGGGCATGGAAAGAGAAAAGTGTTCTGGGTCAAGGGGAGATTATGTTTGTATCCTATGGGCACGGAAAGAGAAAAATGTTTCGAGTAAAAGGGAGGTTATGTCCATAGCCTACGGGCACGGAAAAAGAGTTTTTGGAGTCAATTTGAGTTCGTTTTCTTTCGTTTAAGAGATGTTCTTACCTAAATCAAGCGTGCTGGACATCGTGGCGGGGTTATTTTTCTAGTTGAAAACCTTCAAAACCCTAGAAGTGGACATCCAATTTCATGGTGTCCGATTTATCGGTTTCGAACTGGTACGGAGAGCGAGGTAGGGGCTTTTATCCTTTCTTATGGCATGATTATAAACTATGGTTGTGTTTTGAACTTATTATTTATATGACTCTAGCATATTATGCGTTAGAGATTACTTTCAAGTTATGATTTATGATTTCTGCACATATATTCGATATGTAAAATGGTTAATCGTTGAGATAGAATATTATTTATATATCGCATATTATGTATATTCGTTTAGTTGAATGATTTGCCACTGGAAGCGGATATGTTTTATATACTACATGCTTTGCGATTGCCTCATATATAATAGTTTGATTGAATGTTTATCCATGGATTTTGATATAAATTATACACGTTGGAGCATGTGAGATAGAGACAAACTAGCTTCACCATTGTTTTTATTGCGAATGAATACAGTATGTTTGAATGACGGTTTTAGAGGACTTATCCTTTTTGAAAGGAAGATTCTCAAGATTATTTTTTAAAAGACGCATAAGCATAGTGATCAAGTCACTAAGGCAGGACAAAGAAGGGGTAACTATCTTATTGGAATGAGTGACCAATCTTGCCTTTGTAGTTGTTGGTGGTGACACTCCCATGGCTTGTAGAGGCGGAGCTAGGGTTTTCAAAAGTATACAAATTGGGATAGAATGTTTTTTTTTAAAAAATAGCCCTTTTTGGAGTTTGGGAACTCTAGGATATTTTGATTGAGTCTGGGATTCAAGCATATGAGTTTGGGACTCAAGAGTGTTTTGGTTGTCCAGAGCTATTGCTGGGCGCCCCAATAGAGCTCTGGTGACTAGTTAAGGGCACAATTAATCTGGTTTAGAATCGGATGCACAGTACCTATTTTAGCCTAGTGAGCCCCTAACTGATTTGTGGAGGAGTAAGAGGTTGCTGCTTTGTACCCGCAGCAAATTTCTATTAATAATATGTCTGGGACATTAGAAGTAAGCCGTGAGAGCTTACAAACCTTAGAAACATCTTCAATACGTAGGAAGAAGCACTAGGGGTGGTTTTGGGTGAGAGGCACACCTTGTTTTTATCAAAATTATTATATATGATGTGTTGTAAAATTGCCATGTGTTTATTCATGCCTGATCGTATAAACTCCCCTACTGAGTATTTTAAAATACTCACCACCCCCCAGACTTTGCTGAACTCGAGGAAGCTTAGTGTGTGGGTAGAAGGGCCTACTCCGAGTTTTATCAATGTGATTTCAAGGATTTTAACCGTACCGAAATGAGTAAGAACTCTCATTATTTTTCTCTTGTGTGTTTGTACACGAACGTGGTTTCTTGGGAAATTATTATTATATTATCGCTTAAGGCGAGCGGCTCCAGTCGCGGGCCCGGGTTGTCACGACCCGGATTTTTAAAAGCATTTTTAAATAGCTTGAACGGTAGGTAAATTTTTTTTTTTCTTTAAATACAAAACAAACCCTTCGATTAAATATCCAGGTCATGATAACTGGGGTTCACAAATACGAATATCATATCATATGATATTATTTAACATCTGAAAATTCATAAAAACCAGCTCATCCATCTAAGTACAAGTCTGTCACCCGTCTGAAAATAAATAACAAGTTGACTCTCACGCTTAAGGTACACTTACGTATCGGAGTTTCAAAAATGCGGAAACCTCTTGAGCTCCCCTGCCTTGGTCTCACTTGTCGTCGCCTGGAGAATCTGCAATAAAGCAAACCAAACAACAACCACAACCACAATGGAGCATCTCCGCCTTCACGAGAAGAGCTTCTAAAGGACAAAAGGTTTTATTAATATTTTTTGGATCGGGCCAACATCACCCGATGTTAGTTGCCTACGTACTCATCAGACAACATCTCCAATGTTTCCAACAAGATCGGATCCAGACGTAATTCTGCCTAAAAACTACACTATACTAAGAAGCATAGCATCACCCATGCAATGCTTAAGTATTTTCAAGCAACCTACACTTTATGCAAGTCCTTTAATCGTTCCACTTGTTCTAATTAAACAAGCAATATCAATCAATGTTATTAATTATTTCTCGAACCATTGTTCGATAATTAATATTCCCGTCTAATCCCAAAGACAGACAGACACATCAGATGTCAACCTAAGTGATAAATGATAAGAAACACCCTAGAATCCACCAGGCCCCTGGAATCCACCAGGAAGTGTCATCTCCCAACCTAGCCCATAAGGACCTGACCGGAGTGGAAGGGCATGGCCCACAACTGCACCTGAACAGAAGTGGTCAGAGACGCCAACCAAGCAGGATGTCAGCGACCCTAATTGCGTGTACACTAAAAGATCCTCAATAGATCTGCGGTGAGCCCGGCTCACAAAGAACTTCCTCCAATGGGGAGGTGCAACTACACGGTCAAATCAGCGGCTCCTCAATAGAGCTAAAACTTAGGAAACCATTCTGAACCCTATCTTGCTCATCTATAAGCCAGGATTCCGAATAACTATACCAAACCCTATTAGTCCCTTCTAGACTAAGGTTTACAACTCGAGACATGCCATCGGTTCATCAACCAAGGCAAATCGCCAGGTCAAAGGCTTTGTCCACTGTATGAACTAGTCCCAGACCCCTCTGAGGTATTTTAGTCTTTATCTTGATTAGGCGTTCTTGCCCAATCCAAAGCTATCAAACCCCAAACAATTATTCTTTCAATAATTTAAAGATAGTGATAAATTACTATCACAACATCAATATCAAAAATCGAAACAAAGAATAACATAAACAATTAGAACTACACATGTCCAAGCATATCATAATATCAATAATAGAATTCATTAATGATATAAGAATCATTCGAGCTCTCGTGCCCTAACCCTCCTTGGGTTATCTTAATAAATCTTTATTAAACTGGTCGAAATGCGCCTAAGGGCATTAGAGTAATTATCCAACATTGGATACAGTCCTCTCTGCACTCGGGTAAGTCTTTAACCTCTCAAAATGTTTCAGTATTACATTGGCCCGTTAATAGCATCCATGTGAATACGGGCCGATTTGCATAAGGGTATTTTTGTCATTTGTTCAAGGCTTCCCTGAACCTTGATAGGTTCAACACTAATCCCAAGGGTACACCTTAACATTGTGAACCAGTGGTAATTTCTTTCCTTTTAACGGGGTCGCAACCCCTTGAATCGACTCCGGTTCAGTTAACTATCTTACCTTAACCCTAGGGGTAAAATAGTCAAATATCTACTTACTGGGATTTTTACTTAGCTTATGGCTTGGTCCAAATTTAGGATACTCACTAGAATCTCCCTGAGATTTTTCTCAATTTATAAATCCACTTATAGGCCCCTGATCCGGAGGCCCTAAACTCGATCAATAGTGATTTATTCTATGCTACACTTACAAGGGTAAATTAGTCATTTCAGAGGCTCTGGGATTTTTCCCCGGTCTGAAACTTGGTTGGGACTCTTGAAATACTTCTATGGATACTTGGTAATTTTTACGAATTTTTTTATAGTCCTAAAGCTAGTGAACCAAAACCGGTCCAATAACAATTTTTTTTTAGACCAGACCGGACAGGGTTAGACCCATTTGGGTCCGGTCCTGGTCACGGGTCGCCTGACCCGAACCCGCGCCTGACGACCCGCGACGCGCGGGTCGTCTCCTTCGCGTCTGGCCGGAGGCTGGAAAGCCTCTGGCGGCGGCAGCGGCTGCTGGCCCGGCGGGGCAAGGCTAGGCCTCACCGGATCTCCGCCCGTCGGTGATTCCGGTGGGCCTGGACTCGCCACCGCCCGGCGGCCGGCCGCGGCCAAATATTTCTCTTTTTTTTTTCTTCTCTCTCAGTGCTGCAACCAGTTCGCGGCGCCGCGGCGGCAGGCAGCCACGACTGGAAAAAGTACAGGATCGACGGGATCGCCGTCTTCCGGCGATTCCGTGACCCTCGGTCCCGCCTCCGGCCACGGTCCGCACCGCGCCGCCGCCTGCCATTCAGTTTTTTTTTATATACTGTGACGACCCGGCGGCAGCCAATCTGCCGCCGCCAAGGCCGCCGGATCCAAATCCAAGACCAGCACGCCCCTCCCTCAAATGGTCCAGCCACCAGCTATCGGCCGGTGGCCGGCCGGTGACTGGCCGGCAGTAGCAATTTCAGTGAAATTGTGTAAACAGTGATGGCAGAAATCACTATTCACATAATTAACAAAATGATTTTATATTTTAATAATAAACTATCTTTGATATTGATTCTAAATCCTACCTCGCAGGCCGATTTGTCGTCGATCCACATCGCCAATGCTTCGCTGGAAAATTCTAACGACGGTTCATCTTTTTCCCCTCCAAAAAGCCCCAATTCTCTACTCTGATCGGGCAAAAAGATCCCCAAATTGCGTCCTAAGAAGACCTTTTATAGGTATGGGATTAGGGCTCCTAATCCCATCAGGAATTAGACCTCAAAAACCCAATTTCGGAACAGCAATTTATCGGGCCCACATCGCACCTTAAACCGCCAATTCGCGCGTTCAATTCGGGTAAACGGGTCCTGCACAATATGTTCAACTTCAAACGGTCGTTTCTCCCTCATCCGGACTCCAATTCGTGCGTTCTTGGTGACATTTCGAAGCTCTTTCCGTCTACTTTCTAATAGAATTAGTTTCAGCCCCAAATTCTATCTAGGGAGAAAGTTATTCTAATAAGAATGTCAATAGGTTAAACACCATAATTTCCATGTATTTAAATTTCGAAACCTGGGAAAATTAGGGATATTACATTCTTCCCTCCTTAAAAGAATTGCGTCCTTGCAATTTGCCACGGCCAACCCTTTCAAGCTTGGCCTCTAACTCAAAAACCGTTCTACCCTTTCAAACTACATCAACTGCAACTTATAATTTAAGTAGGACAAAAACTTAATAACCCCTAAAATTCAGGTCGTTACATTCTCCCCCGCTTAAGAGGAATTATGTCCCTGCAATTCTCCAAGGCCAATCTAAAATCAGTTTAGCCCTAAAGCCCACACTCACCCTCTCTAGGGTTTAGCACCCGACTCACACGAACTTCTGTTTCCACAGCGTAACTCATCTTAATGAATTACTGCAAGGCAACGAATTTCAACCCTTCCACACTAGTACTCATGTCCCATGTTAAATGTGGGTAAGGGTTTTTCCTTATCCATCGATATAGGATTCAGCCACCAGTTCTAGCCATTGATCAAGTTATTCTCACGAGAAGATCAAGGGGTCCAACACCCTAATTTCCCCGTGCACGACTTCAAAAATTTAGAAAATTCCCGGAAGTTACACGGGTTAACTCCAATATCTTTGTGAAAAGAAATTTATATGCTTCCAAAATCCCGGGGCGCATCACACACCCCAAGATATCTTGACAAACACTTTGATTAAAAAATGTTTCCACGATTGTATTTTAAAAAATGTACTTGAAAAATCTTGAGGTATGACAACTTGGTATCAAAGGACAAGGTTAATCTGTCTACATGTTTGACATAATTTTGCACTAATGTTGAAAAGAGAAGCTTAATCCTTCTTTGTTCTAATTGTAGGTTCTCCTTTCCAACTATTCTCACATTCCTCTATTTGTGAACTTCAACACTTCTTCAACCCTTTGTGGCAAACCTGCAATAGAAGTTGTATGCCCACTTGTGAATCTAGTCGGTCGAAAACTTAAGTCCATTCGTGATTGCAACTTCTATTTAAAATTTCCAATGTTCTTCCTTCATTGGATTCCTTATTCTATTCTACTTCTTGGTTCTTCACTCCGGCTTACCTCGAAAGCCTCCAATTGTTCATTTTACTAGCTTTCATTTTTTAATTTGCTACCTATCATTGTATAATGGAAATTTCATTATTTTGTTCTATTAGATTCTACCTTTTTTCTATGTAATTATGATTGTAATGTGGGTAATTGTAATTTACTTTGCCCATTTGGATATAACTATTTTCTAGGTTAGGTAATACTCCCTCAGTTTTATATTAATAGCTATATTTGAAAAAATGGTAGTTTTATTGAATGGTGACCCCACATCTATGAGAAGGAAAAATAAACTTATGATACTCTTTTTTAAGTACTCAACCACTTAAAATTAACAAAATGGAACTATTAATATGGTATAAACTTTTTTTCAAAATGGAGCTCTTAATTTAGGATGGAGGGAGTATGTCTGATTGCTTAGAAATTGTGACATTGGTCTCTTGCCATGCATAGTCTTCTACTTTCAAATGCATTAATGCATTTTCCCTTCTTCAACCTTTGTTTAAAGAATGATAGTATTGCATGGCTTTTGTTTAATACTTTTCATGTGATGGTCAAATTTTTTCAAAATGGGATGGAAGTGTTTCTCTTCATATATTTCTCATAAATGATGTTCATACAACTTTTCCCAAAAATATGTGAAGATTAGTAGAAGTTGTATGCATGTAGTCGTAGCATTGGAGAAAATAGTAAATAATTTAATACATGTTGTCACTTTTAAACTTAGGGTCGATATTAATACATTTACGGATTGACATGGAGTAATATGTGTTTTCCCGAGGTATCTATTGACAATGGTTGTACATATTTTTCCACTTGATTACTTTCTTGTTTCATAATTGATGAAACAAAGGGAAGGGAGTTGACAACAAGTCTAAAAGCCAGTTTGTGCACTAAATTCCTCAAGGATGTTAAGTCTAATCATTATAAACTGATGAGATGCATTGTGTCTTGGTTAAGTTGACGCACTATCTAGACGAAAATCATAAAATCATTTTCACTTACAAGCTGAAACAAGAGAAAAGGTTGTGTTTGATTCATGGATAAGAATAATATTTCAAGCTTTTAGGAGCAATTAAGGAAGGATTTTTTTTTGTTAGTAACAAAGGTATCATTTTTTTCATGAATGACATTGTTGTTCATCTTCTTGACTACTTTGTGCTAAAATCTGTATTTGTTGAAAGTATAGAAGAACTCTACATACCCTCTTCATGACTTAAATTTATTTATATGTCAACCACCTTGTATAAGCAGCTATTTATTCCATCTAAAAGTTGGTGGTAGTACTAGTTATATATGAGTTACAATGTTTAACAAATAAGGAGAACAAACCACAAGTTATTCAGCAAATGAAATATATATGTTGAAGGTGAAAGAAATTGTGTTTTACTACTACTTTGTATGATTCTCTATTAGGCAATTCTTATTTAATCATTCTTTAGTTTTCCTTGGATGTAGTGTTCAAATGAATCAGCCAACACAAGCATTTTGAATGGATTCATTTAGAAAAAAATTATATTCACATTAAAAATACAACAAAAAATACTTTAAAGTGATCTATTGAAATTTTACACTTGTGTTAGAGTTTCTAAAAGTCAAGATGGTTAGTGCCATAAATATAATATTCAAGTGTAAATGTAAATATACTATTTAATTATGTATTTACCTCATACACAACTTACCATTTCTTTATGTTTCCTCTTATGGGTAAATTGTCACATAGTGGCAATTGATAAGTGTTGTCACATCACATACATTACAATGAAACTAAGTAGATATCTTTTTTCCCCAGCGTATTGTACTTTCATACAATACAAACTATATGTTACAAACACATTTTCAATAAATTTTTAAATGTACGACAAATACATTATAAGTTCATATTGTAGAAAATTAGAGGGAATCTCCAAGAATGTGTCTTTTTATAGCTAAGCAGCATCTTTTGATGTGTAGGGATGGAGACGGGGGGGTGGGGGGGAGAGTAGGGGCCATGCCCCCCCTCCCCCTGCAATTTTTAGAGTTCTATATAGGTTTACCATATAGTTAAAATATATGAAGATAAACGTAGCCCCCCTAACCCACATATGACTCATTCACCTTCCTGTGACCCACTCCCCTACCCAACCCATTATAGTAAGGCAATCACATGATGTAAAGTGGGAATTAGAAAGTACTTCCTGGTTGCCATAGGTGTCTAGAGTACTTATTGTACTCGAATATGCACTCTAATTGTCTTCTTGTGCAGCTTTTGGATGCATCTTTTTTTGTTTGGCAAATTGGCAAGTGCTGCTGTGATTATGTGAAGCACTATTTAAAAATTTCTGTTGTCTTCATTACATCAAGTCAGCAAGGTACGTAGAAAAGAGTTTGATATAAGCAGTCACCTCTAAATTTTTTAACATAAAATAAAGTTTTAAAGTATATTGTTTTCTCATGACAAAGTATCAATTGTCTTACAAATTACGAAAATCTCACGGCGTCCCAATTTCTTTGCATAATAACTCAATAAGGGTTTTTTTTTTGCAAACATCAACTCCTATTTGTAGGCTCTTTCTCCTTCTTCTCCCATGGGCATATCACATTACACAAAGTACATATCAAAGTTATGATTAAAATTCACAATTAATTATTTCTTATTAATTTTTTTCTTTATTGTTGTGACTTATGAAGGGAATATATTTGTGGGCTCCACTTGATTTTCTACAAATTACTCCAGCAAGTGCAATACTCTTTCTCATTTTCATTGTCCTTATCCAGTAAGTACTTTAAATCCTTCATAAATAGTTTTTAATAATTAAAAACTACTATTTTGTTATTCTCTTAGTTGTGTTCTTTTTGCAAACATTAGTCTGAGAATATATGAATTTCTTATTTTTTTCTCTTAAATACATAAAGATTACTTTTACACTTACATAATAACATATTATTTTATTAAATATTTTTTTATTGGCTACTATAAGGTACTTCACATATATTTTCTTTGCTTATAAGAATTCTCATACAAGTTTTTTAGCTTATTTGCTTAATTATTGTAGAATTCTATTGATAGTGTTATTTTAGTAAATTATTGTGTTATGTTAAACCTATGTGTAGCATTGGGATTTTATCAGCTTTTAGATTAAGATTAATTTTTGTTGAGAATTTAATTTTATTAATTTTTTTATTAGGTTTAACGGGGTAGTCATGGTTAAATCATCTACAATTGATGCATTTTTAAAAAAAATACCCATAGTGCATAAACCAGTGAAACTTCTTGCTGCTACTTCTAATCCTTATTGTTCAACACTTTATGAAAACTGTCCTTCTAAAGCTCCAAGGGTTGAATCTAAAGAAGTTAATATTTCTTCTTTAGAGCGTGATCCAGGATTACATCCTTTAATGTGTGATTATCCTCTTACACAATGTGATGATATTCAATGTGCTTATATTAAATTAGGGCCTTATCAACCTAAACTCTTAGAGTATCTATTATCTGGGTTGGAAAAGCATCTCCGGAGATTTAAATATTCTTGGTTTAAACTATTTCCTTCTTGGTTAGAGTATTCCCCCTCAAAGGATGCAAAATTATGTCTACCTTACTACCTTTTCAACAAAAACTCAGATAAATCAAATGTATTTGTTATTGAAGGATTTCTCAATTAGAAGAAAGTTAATGTTGGAAAAAATTGTTCATTCTTGAGCCACATAGGTAAAGGCCCGAACTCAACACATAAAGTTGTTGAACATTCTTGCATTGATCTAATGAATTAACAACAACATATTCAGAAGATTATTGAGAAACAAACATCTCAACAAGTTGCAGATAATCATCTTAGACCGAAACATCAATTGACACAATTAGATGGTTAGCATATCAAGCATATGATTTTATAGGCAATGATGAATGTCCTGATTTAAAAAATCGTGGTAACTTTACTAAATTAATTAAGATTTTAGGATCTTATAATGAAAATGCAGTCAAAGTCCTGGAAATGCTAAATACACTTCTCCTACAACTCAAAAAGAAATTCTACATATTGTAGGGAGGAAAATATGAAGTAACATTTGTGATGAAATTGGTAATGTAAAATTTTGTATAATTAATGATGAATCAAGGAAGGAAGCTAAAAGAGAACAAATGGCTCTTGTTTTGAGATTTATTGACAAAGGCAATTTTGTACGTAAGAGATTCTTTGATCATATTCATGTCCCAGATACAATGACATTGACTTTAAAAGAAAAAATATTAGAGGTTCTTTCTCATCATAATCTTAGTATAAAAAATATTCGTGGTCAAGGTTATAATGGAGCTAGCAATGTGCGAGCTAAATGGAATGGATTACAAGCTTTGTTTTTAAATGATTGTCCATATGCATATTATATTAATTGTTTAGCCCATCGTCTCCAACTAGCACTAGTGGCAGCATCTAGAGAAGTCATTCATGTTCATCAATTCTTCTCCAAATTGGTGTTCATAATAAATATAGTCAGTGCTTGATGCAATGCCATGCAAAACTACAAGCTACCCAAGTTAATGACATTGCACACATGCTTTCCATTGATGAAGTTGAACTAGGAGAGAACTTAATCAAGTTGGAACTTTACAATGACCTGTAGACACTTGTTGGAGCTCTCATTTTAGTTCAATTTGTAGCTTAATAAAGATGTTCCATGTAGTTTGTGTAGTTCTTAATACCATATTTAAGGAAGACACTAATTATTCTCAATGAGGGGATGCATCTTTAGCTTATGATTCAATAACATCTTTTGAATTCGTTCTTATTCTACATATTATGTAAGATGTGATGGGAATTACCAATGAGTTATGTAAAGCTTTACAACTTAAGTCTCAATATATTTTAAATGTCATGCTTTTAGTATCTACTACAAAACAACTTATCCAAGAGTTAAGAGATAATCGTTGGAATGCTATGCACGAGAAAGTAATATTATGTTGTCAACAACATAAAATAGATATTCTTGTTTTGAATTCTCGTTATGTTGCAAATTGAAATAGAGTTTGTCTTCAACAAGATTTTGTTACACTTGAACATCATTCTTGGATTGATATATTTACAACTACTATAGATTCTCAATTATAAGAGTTAAATAGCAGATTTAATGAGAATATAGTGGAGCTGTTGATTCTTAGTTCTGCTTTGAATCCTAAAGATAATTATAAGTCATTCAAAATAGATAATATTTGCACATTAGCTGAAGCTTTTTATCTTGAAGATTTTATTGAGAAGGAAAGACATTGTTTGAAATTTTAATTACAACATTATGGGTATGAAGTTATTCAACATCCTATTTTGCAAAAAGTGTCAACTATTACAGAACTTTGTCAAAAATTAGTGCAAACTAGAAAATCGGAAGTTTAACCCTATCATCTACCAGTTGATTTGCCTTGTATTAACTCTTCTTGTTTCAACATCAACAACTAAAAGGGCATTCTCAGCAATGAAAATTGTAAAAAATAGACTTCGCACCAAGATAGAGGATGATTTTCTTGTGAATTGTTTGATAACATATATTAAGAAAGAAATTGCAAATGAGATTACCACTAATATAATTATTGATGAATTTTATGAAATGAGCAAGCATCAGACACAACTTGATTAAGTTCCCCTCCCCCCAAATCTTAAATGTAATGCATTTGTTACGACAAAAAAACTAAGTAGTGGTCCATGCCAAACTCCCCAATCATTTTTTTTATATCATATACTTTGGCCAACCTTTGAGATTTTTTCCTGGCTCTGTCCTTATTAATGTGGTTTGTATATTTATTTCTTGATACATTTGTTACATTTTTTATAAAACAAAAAAAAATAAAGTCAACCAACTTTAAATAATACAATATATTGATGTGTATTATTTGTTGACTTCTTAATTATTGTAACATATATGTACATATTTTTTTAATCATCCTACGTACAATTTATCAACCACTTTTACTTTCATATATCAGGTGCAACACACGTGCATTCTTACTAGTGAGAAAAATGCTTAACCTATGTTGGTCTATCCAGAGGCCCACAGGATGACCATCCCACAAATCCTAAATGTGTATTGGAATTATGGACCCCCATTTATCATAAGGAAAAAGTTTATATAAGCCCTGACTCATATATACCTATATGAGCCCGGGCTCTATGGGCCCTCGGATTTACATCCGGCGGCCCATAATATTCATAGGTTTATAAGTATTATAAACCCATGAGTATTATGGGTCGTTGGATGTAAATCCGATGGCCTATAGAGCTTGGGCTCACATAGTCATATATGAGCCCGGGCTCATATAAACGGGACTCTTATCATAATCACTTGTATCCATCCGGTGGCTTATCCCATTGCTTATCCCATTAATTGCTTAATACATGTGCAACATTACTCAAAATTCACACACACTCGTTTATTGGAAGCCCACCGAGGTGGGACCCGAGGGATATAGATTGGACCCTTGGATATAGGGGCGTAGAAATTTCAAAGCCCATTCTAACATCTGGGCCCACTTTATCAGAACCCAAACCAACGGGCCCAGAGTTCATGAGATGAAGCCCGAAGCCCAATGGGCCCGCTGCGCATCTGTCCGCATCTGGAAAGTTTGGCAAGGAGTTCAGCCTTTTCGGAGACTGCAACCACTCCTATTTGAACCTGCATCTTCTGCTTCCGTGGCGGCGGAGTTTCCGGCTTGCACTTTTCGCTTTGGGATCCGACTGCGGGGCGCCATTGACGAGCTTGCGAGGGATGGATCCGAAGATGACGGAAGTTTCGCAGCAGTTCGAGCGATTCAAAGCTGCGATGATCCGAAGTGATTTCACCGCCTGCGCGAGACTCCTCTCCCAGCTCAAGGTTTTCCTGCGTCCTAACAAAGCCCTAATTTTTCCTCCTCTTTGTCCTTGAAATCTCGGTTTCATCTTCCTTTTCTTGATTTGGGCTTTCGGGTTTTAGGGAAAATGAGGAATTTTGTTTCCCGCAGGAGTTTTATGTTCATGGATTCTGATATCGTGGTTTGTGTTTCCTTGTTCTTGTAGGTCTTGTTGACGCAGTTTCCGAGCCTCCCCCCGCTGTTTCAGAAAACGCCTAATGCGGTTCATGAATTGACACTAGCAAGTAAAGCTGAATTTCCAATATTGTTGTCTTTTTATGTGTTCTTATTTTGTGTTGTTGCGGTTCTTGCATTTGTTTTTTTTCAGTCGTACATTGGGTGGCGCATTTGGTTTAAAAATAGTGCAGCAAATTAGTGATCTGAATAAACTGTTGTCATTAGACTTTTGTCTCTGCGTGAGTTGGTTGACATCTTTGATAAAGCATGCAAGAGTTAGGTTCCGAAATCTGAGGTGCCAATTAAAACTAACTACAAGATTGAAACTAGGAGTGATGATTTTATTTGATTTTCTTTAGTCCAGTTTTAGACCAATTATCTTTAGACGCAAAAGCTTGGAGTAATGATTTTATGTGCAGTGGTGGTTACTTACTAGTGTATGTAAATGATGTCTGTTTACTGTAGCTATATGAATGAGCTTTGAAACTATGGTTGTTTGTTGTGTCTTTGAGAAGTTAATTAGGAACGGTAATGATGTTGATCTGCTAGCAGTACAAGGCGTACCCCTCGAGATCTATATCCAAAAAGTAAACCAAGTGCCTTTGAATATGGGTTCCTTACAAGTAATGTGAACTTTAAAATTTGGAGCTATGGTAAGCTCGACCTATGTTCTCTAGCAGTAAATAAGTTCTAGGCTGAGTTATCTCATTATTTTGATGCAAGCTAATTTCTTTGTTGCTTTTCCTTCCAATAGATATTTACTCCATTATAGTAAGAAATTTAGATTATCTTGGGAACAGCTTGCAGCACACTTTATGGACCTTTTTATATTCTCACCATTCTTGTGTTTAAATGATTATCGGGATAGTTGATATCAGTGATGTGATTTTTGTATCGTACTCAAAATGATGATATGAAAGTAAATTTGAGGCAATTGCATGTTTCTATGGGTATATTATCACATAATGGTGTGAACCAATCTAGTATCATATGTGTGGAGTATTCTGCTGGAGTGAGTAGGACTTGCACTGGTTTCTGGTTGACAGAGCTGTTATTTCTTAAATGGATTCTTCAGGGGAGATTTATGAACATGCCGTTGATCTGAGCGTGAAGACTGAGGATCAAGATGCTTTTGAAAGGGATTTTTTCCAGCTTAAACCTTATTATACAGACACATGGTAGTTTTCTTAAAATCGATTGAAATTTTTTTTCTTGCTTTCTTTAATTTGTACATTGATAGCATCAGGGACAGAACCAGGGTTCCAACTCCGGGGGGCCCAAGAAGTGAATAAATTATTTGCATATTTATGTGAAGTATCATATATACTTCTGATTGATCATTATGCCCTTAAATACATAGTTGCATCAAGTCATCAATTGGAAGGAAGCAAAAAGAAAAAACAAACTTGTCCAATATAGCTGAGTTGAAAAAAAGTGTAGGGGAAAGAGCAAGCCAACCAACAATGTATGCTATGGCAGAAAGGGGTTTTGAAAATAGTGGGGGCCATGGCTCCCCTGTCCCTCAACATAGTTCCATCCCTGGATAGCATGAAGAAATCAATTGTTTAACAAAGCTGCCTTATTCAAATGTGTGAAGTAACTGTTTGCAGTCTTCTCATGAAAATATTTCGTTCTTTACTCATGTAGTGGGTTAATTCCACCATCAAATGAAGAGTACCGGATTTTGGGACTGAACCTTTTGAGGCTTCTGGTTCAGAACAGAATAGCCGAGTTCCATACTGAGCTAGAGCTGCTTCCAGCCAATGCTTTGGAGAACCCTTGCATTAAGCATGCTGTTGAGCTTGAGCAATCTTTCATGGAAGGTGCTTACAATCGTGTCTTGAGTGCCAGGCAGACAGTGCCCCATAAGTCTTATGGTTATTTTATGGATCTTCTTGCAAAGACTGTCAGGTAGTCATTTCAAATCATGATAACGTAATTTACTATGTGTTGATACAAGAATCATGCATCTGTTAAGGATAGGCTGTTTTGACTGCCTTTTATTTTTAAACCTCTACCACTTCAGGGATGAAATAGCTGGCTGCAGCGAGAAGGCATATGATTATCTCACTGTTGCTGATGCAAAGCAAATCATGATGTTCTCCTCTGACAAAGAATTGGCTGATTATATTGCTCAAGTAATTGGCCCTCACTGTGTTTGTTCTTCCTTTATGTTGGAGTATGTGTTTGTTTGGGTCAGCATGATTGTCTTTCATTTCTATTATCTCAAACCCTCTTTGGCAACAAAGTGATGTTTTTTTCAGTTTTGATTTGAATCCTTTAGCCTATTATGGCAAAATTAAAATTTTTCCTAGGCAAGTCAATATGAAATAAGTTCGTGATAAATAGCAGTCCTTTACAATCACAAACAGGCACATGTTCTCTAATTCATACTAGGTGTGAAGCCCCCTAGTTCTTGATCTGGGAGCATTCTGTGGATGGCCAGGTCCATAGAAGCTTATTAAAATTGCAGCAGATGACTGTACTACTAATGGACCACGAATAAAAATGTTTTGTGTTCGTAGGATCACAAATCAAGCGACCTAGACACAGTATATTTCGCTCAGCAGTTTATCACTACCCACAAGTTGCATTTCTGCACCAAGAATATTTGTGCGTCACTGGCTAACTGTAATGGTCCATCTACATACATCTTATGGACTATGTATCTCTTATTATAGGATTTCCTTATTTAATTATTTCTGTTTTTAGTAGGATTTCTACATCCTAGTGTAGTTAAACTTTGTATAGTTTTAGTTTAATCTTAGCCATTGATTTTGTCCTAGTCTTAGTAGAATTCAATTATTGTTATAAGGACCCTACTCTGTAACTAGGGTCCTTGTAACAATTGGTTGGTTTTTTCTTCAAACCCCTTCTTTTTCCTCTTCATCTGAACTTCTCCCCGTCTCTTTTCTTCTCCCCTTTCATCCCAATTCTCCCATTGCTCTTCCTAATTCCCCTTTAACCCTCTTGCAATTCCCTTGAAATCCTAAGAGGTTACAATATTAACACCTGGCATAAAGTGCAAGTCGGACAGCTTGGATGTGATGGTCGCTGATGGCCAATCAGACCTATGATTGCAAATAATTGATTTGTGAACACTTGACAGGAAGTCGCATCAGAGAAATGATGTGTTTTCGGTGAGACAACACCAAATGCATTTTGGGCACATTTTCACTATCCAAACTTCTCCCTCTTATCCCACATCAATAGCTTCATTTGGTTTTTCAAAATAAACTAAAAATTAGTTTATTTTGAAAAACCAAATGAAGCTCTTAATGTGGGACAGGGAGTATTTTGTACCGAAAAGTAGAAAAAAAGGGTACCATACAATGTGTCAACTATGCTATAATATCTCCTCTATCATCTTGTGTTATATTGTTATAAAGTTGCTAAATCTTTACTTTGAAAAATCACTCCTTCCGTCCTACATTTGGTAAAAAGGCTTGTTCCTTATTAATAGCTCCATTTGGTATTTAAGTGGTTGAGTACTTAAAAAAGTATATCATAAGTTTATATTCTCTTTCTCTTAGATGTGGGTTTCACTATTCAATAAAAACCACTATTTTCTCAAATGTAGCTATTAATATTGGATGGAGGGAGTATTAATTAATTCCTACAATGAAATTACCAGTAATAAACTACCCTAGTGCAGTTTGTATCATATGTCCTTAGTTTCCAATATGGTATGATTTTTTCCGCTAAACAGAAGGCAGTGGATTTAATTGGTTTTCTTGAAGTGTCAACTTTTTTTTTATGTTAACCTCAGTGATCTTACTTTATTATGGATCACATAGGTATGGAATTATACTTGGCTACATGTTATAAAGAATAAGTTTATCCCTCGTTTGTAAAACATTATTCTATAACAATTTAGTTTTGGCTGTTTGCGAATGGTGTAGTAAGCAGGACAGGAAAATAATGCTGTACTGTGTACTTTGTTGCTTATCTTTGCTAATGAGGATAAATGTTTTTCTTTAGCTGTTATCTTTTATGGCCTGCCAAAATGTCTTTTGTTGATTTGATGTGTGAGAAAATTAAAATGAATGCTCTATGTTTGTGTCTTTCAGGATCATCCAGAGTGGGAGATAAATAATGGTTGTGTAGTCTTCCAAAAGGCGAAGGAGACTGCCCCATGCAAGGAAATACCTTCGTTGCAACTCATTACTCAAACCTTGAGTTATGCAAGAGAATTGGAACGAATCGTCTAAAAGTGCACTTCGATAGCATTTTTGCTTGGGTCCATGACAAGAGTACTTTGTGCCGTCATCTCAGTATGGTAATCTGTTTGTTTCCGTGTGGTGGTGTCACACAGGCTTGATTTTGCAATTCTCACCTTGGGGAAAGATGGCACTGCTTCTCTAATTGTTGTACGTTTAAGTTATTATCATTTAATTTGTGTCTGATGCAATGTTTTTAGCAAACTTAAAAAAGCTCTAAACCTCGCTGCATTCTTTAGATGATAATTGCGATTGAGTTAAATAGCTTTGTTGATATCGCATAATAATGTTCGTGCATCGTTGGCATTTAACCGTACATTTCTCCCGTTAAAAGGCTATATCCGATAATAAGATGGCATCATTTCTACCTCCGCCGAACTTATGGGCCAACGGTAGGGGATTGGAATATGATCCATTGAACAACCTAAATTGGTGGTCTTTTGAAGTTCCTTTCGATTAAAATTGCCTAAATCAGAATTGTCCTAAATTTATGGTCTTTTCATAAATTTAGAAATGCCTTGTCCGCCCACAGGCGTTCTATCTTTACAATTCCCACAATTGATGAATGGCAAATTTACATTTGGCAGATTACTTAAGAACAACTTTTATCTCGTTGATAGTATTTGCTAAACTGGTGTAATAATAAAAGTCGCTCAAGGTGGAACAGGCCTCTGATGGAGACTGCAACCATCGTGGCCTTATGCTTCTAAGCCTCTTGCAAGCATTCTGCACTGCACTCTGCACATGTTTTAAAACCACCAACCCAACTATTTATTACACTTATATGTTATATTATTACTTATTTTATAGATGAGGCTGGAAGAGCCGACAGGTTGGTATAACTGATCTTGAACCCTTGCAGGATAAACAGCTGAGCTTGCCCTTTAGCTGACTGAGACTACAGATAATCTAGGATTTCAACAATTAAGTTAGGCAGCGGTATGCATGAGTCATAGTTGCCGGCCGCTTATTAAGGGGTTGGATAGTTGGGTAAGCCCAAGCAGCTGAAGTTGCTTGTTCAAGGTGGAAACACAGGGTTGGATAGTTGGTTTGCAGAGATACCTGCTCATTGGGTAGTGTTTTATTTTTTATGAACATTTTTATCAACTGCTAATGGGACAACCTGGTCTTAAAACGTTTAGGCTTTTAGTTTACCTCAGATATATATGCTTAGAACTCACTTTAGGTGGAGACTTGGGGCATGTTTGGCTGACGCTTTTATTGCTTTTAAAAAATGGCTTTAAGCCCTCAAAGAGATATGGAAGGCAGATTTGGAAACAGAAGGCTTTTTAAAAAAAAAAGTTATTTCCCACCTGAGAAAGGCTGATTTTCCTTTCTTTAGAAACTCTCTTGGGGAGGAGAGTTAAAAACAAAAGCGATTTATGATTATTTTTATATGACGGATCCAAATATTATTCATTTTTGTTTTTCTTTCTTAAAAAGAATTAAAATTAAAATAGATTTTCTTTCTACCTGAAAATGTTAGTCAAACAGCGCAGCCCCTTGGTCTTCTCCTGATGGCTTGACTCAGAAAGAATCTAAGGTGCAATTAGTTACACCAATCTCTCCTAGGTCAATACACAATTTCTCAATCCATTTAAAAGCACAAAATCCATTAAGAGTACTAAATATTATCAATGAGAATATTCCTCCTCCCAAATGACAAAAGTCAAGGGCTAGAGATAATTGATCTACCATTGTTTTTCTTTGGTGCCATTCATTTGGTTTCATCTGCAGTGAAGTCTTCTGACCTTGCCTTAAGGATAATACCCGGATAAATGGGACCCATTTTGGACAATTTAGAACCTAAAGTACCAGAAGGGTCCTTCCTGTAAGCTTAAATAAGCACTTCTGAGCTGCAATTACATATAATGAAGCAAGTAATCAAGTAACTGAAAACAGGAGGGCTGGCCCTTCAGTGACGTGAATAACATGCCCAAGTGAGCGTTTTTTAATTACAAAAGCCTTTTAAGCTGCCGTGCCGGGCCGCCTTTGATCACCATGCAATTGTATCTGAAAGGACAGAAGCAGAGAAGTCTGGAGGCGGACATGGACCTGGAGCAGCCAACACCAAAGCTCTCCTTCTACCCATTAGGCTTTCAGTCACCGGAGCCCACCGGCGTCCTCACGCCTCCCCTCCGGACCGCTGCCTCCGTCCCCTTCCTCTGGGAAGAAGCCCCCGGCAAGCCCCGGACATGGGATTCCTTCGTCAGCCCCCCTCCTTCTCCCAGGAGCCTGGATCTTCCCCCAGTGCTCCAATCCGATCTCAAAAGCAGTAAATCCAACCTGCACTCGCCCACCTTGCTCGACGACCCCTTTCTGAGCTCTTCCGTTTCTGGGTCCTTTAGTCGTTCTAGCAAAGAGACCAGCCCTGAGACTGAGAAGAGGCGGGCGCTGACTGCTTTTGATAAGCACGAGAGCGGGAGGTTCTTGGGGTTATGGGGGAGGCGATCGCTGAGGGCCAAGGGGAGGATCATGAACGTGGAAGGCCGGGGAGATGCTTGTCCGGTGCTTACTTCTTCTTCCTCCCTTGTGTTGAGGGACAGCTGCGACGATGCCAAGGTGAAGAGTGCAAGGCTGAAGAGGAGCGGGAGCGTGTCTCTTGCCACCAACCACGTTTGGGTAGGTGATTTAAATTAAGCAGCAATATGAGGGAGATTCATGCTGAAAAAAGTAGCATCAGACTGAATCAGAGGGTTCATGGTATTATGGCAATACCCAGGTGGAATCAGATTAAGTAGTAGAAGATATTAATTTCAATCGAATTATAATTAAAAATAAGATTTTGAGTTCACTTTGTCCTTAGCTTGAACTTTTTCTCCTACTTTTTTTTAGTTTTTAACTAGTATACGAAGATAAGATAGGTCATATTTGAATCTGTTGTTCCTGACTGAGAAAGTGCGTTCTACAGTAATTTGTTGTTCTTGGCTTCTTCTTTTTTGTTGTTGTTGTATCTGGATTGAATTGGCTATGAACCTCAAAACAAAATTTCATGAAATGCTTGATCGCTGACCTCTATACTGAATCTGTCTTTAGAGCTGCATTTAGGAGTGAAAGTATCATTGTCAGATATTGAATATTGATATCTCCCTACATGCCAGATGTTTTCTGAGCTGAGAATGTCCCATTGTTGTATGGCATGCAGGCAACCATCACGGGAAGCTTCAGGCAAGTGGTTCCATGGAAGGCCAGAAGCTTGAAGAAAGACAAGCTCCGCGAAAACGTTAATCACGACTCTCCCACGGCCTCATCTCAACAATGACTGAATGAGCTTTCACTCGCAGCCGTGTGCTTTTGGGTATAGTATAATATGTACCTCTTTCAATGTTGTAAAGCGACCTACGTAAGTAAATGATTAAATGCCTAGTTTGTTTATGTAGATAAATAATTCCTTGGTTGCGTATTATTGAAGCTTAGTCTTGCCATTTGCATATAGCAAAGGATGTTGGTTTATCTGCAAACCATCATAGTCAATCATATTTTTCATTTTTTTGCTCAGTCGTCATTGTCAATCATTCATAACCCAAAATCCAAGAACAAATGCTGAAGATTATGAAGGAGGCCTTTCTATATGAAGATTTTTAAATGTGCCCCTCTGCAATAGAACTCAAATAATCTAGTCAAATTTTATGCAGTTGTTGTTGAAGTTTTACCCGTGCTTGATAGTTTCGAATCGACTGCGCATATTATACCGCACATAATTTGCAAAAACTTATAATATGTGTGTAAATTTCGTGCTCCACAATGTGCTATGTGGATCTACATATCAGCTCAAAATGAGTGCCCTATTCCAAAAGTTGTCAGTGAAAAGTTGGAGTTAAAGTTGTGAGTGAAAAGTTGGAGTTAAACATGTATTCCCTTCATCCTCAATTAATAGATTTATTTGACAAATAAATTTGTTCTATATTAATAACTTTATTTTTTTAATTTAAATATTTAGATACTTAAAAAAAAGAATATTATAAGTTTATTTTCCCATTTTTTATATACAAGTTTTACCATATAATAAAAATAATTTTTTTTAAAATATAATTATTAATATGGAACAAAGGGATATAAGCTATTTCTTATGTCATGCAGCAACCTTCAATATGTACGTCATTTTGTGCTCATCAATATGTGGCTCATTTCGAGCTCCTCCATTTCTAACATATTCACGGTTAGGGCAGTAGATTGGATGCTTTTTTATTTTCTATTTTTAACAAGGAACCTAGATGATGTAGAAAGTGGAAGGTTGCTACTACTATTAATAGGATTGGGAATTGGGTCAAGTCCCTCTACTAAAATTGGGTCGGGTATACGGGTAACTTTATTTTTTTTCCTTCAATTTTTTTTGTTAGACTCGTATCGTATACCTTTTATTTGCAAAGGTCAAATACAAAAAAATTTTAAATACATTATAATATTAATTTGTAATATTTGGTTCTTTGGCTATTTTGTGGTTGACACGTTTTTGTAGTATCTATCAACAAAGACCTTAGAGGTGTAGTGTTGCCTTTTTTCTATTCTAAGAAAAAGGATAACAAAAAAGACCTTCAATATTTGTTTACTCAATATCAGGCCACTTGGCTTTTGATAACTCACATACAAATGCAAAACAGATTAAACATCATTTCTTTAATGGCCAAAGAGGATCATGTGATTCACCATGTCTTAATTCTAAAATTTTTATAACTACTTCTATATGGATGTTCCTAACCCTACCTTCCTTAGCCGCCAATGATACTTATTTACAATTTTTATCCTCAGAAAACTATCCTTCATCAAACTTCGTTACCCGCCTCTCTAGTTACAAGTTTATAAGTTGTTCTCTATTATGAATGTCAAGCTTTCACACAAAGCTAAGCCTAGTGTGTGATGTGTCCTACAAAAGGAGAGAAATGGGTAACAAAGTTATACATTTTTTATTATTATTTGTAGTTGGGTGAAAATCGGGTTGACCGGGTTATGCGAGTCGGGTTTAACCCGACCCTAAATCCAAAATAGGTTAAGAGCCTAAACGCTCACCCTAACCCTACCTCATGTAGTCGGGTCGGATCGGGTGTAGGGTTAGGAGGGTTGGGTTCAGGTCGGGTAAACGAGTCAGGTTAGATTTTCTAAACCCTAACTATTAAGGGTTTTCTTTCTTAATTTTGAATGTTATTATTTTTAGGAGTAAATATTCAAATTCGCAGTTCATTTAGTGCATTGGCAGTTTATCTCTTAAAAAGAAATGAAATTCAGCAAACAGTGAAATACGGATTCCACAAGTCATAAGTATAACAACCACCTAAACGCTTTAATTAGTCTATAATGCCTAGTTATGAATGAGCTATACGACACTTGTGATCTTGAATTGACTTTGGGTAAGGCAATCGGAGACTTTCTTTGCTACTTTTTTATTTATGAAAATTACTTCCTAGACATATATCTACGTGGGTGGAATAAAAATCGTAGCGTCCCTTTATAGGTTTATCTTCATTTGCACGTCAAATTAAGCTCGAGCTGGGACCCACAGCTTTTGAATACTTAAAACCATGACCTTGATAAAAGGATCGGCTTTTGCTCACTTACGTATCCCCGTCCTTGGAAGTTTTGATTGATTTAATCAAGAGTAACGAGAAACCAGTGTCAATTGTGCGGACAGTCCGTGCCCAAGGGTACACGGTAACGGCAGGGATGGAGCCTCTAAACAAAGCTTCAGGGGGGCCAGAGGACAGGCATGTGGCCCCACCCAAAATGAAACAATAGTGGGCCACATGGACTTAACTAAAAAAATTATTATGAAAAGAATATTGCTACCCCCTATACGCGAGGCTTTTTACTACACCCCCAAAAAATTTAATAAATTATTCTACTTATACTTATGCACCTAACAATACTTTTATCTACTTCTTAACTCTAATAAAGGCGGCAATGACGGGTGCTCTATCTTGGCGACAACCCTACCTCCTCTTCCCCTTTTTTTTTCTTCTCTTTCTCTTCTTCTTTATTCTTTGTCACCAGCTAAAAGAGGAAGGCTGCACCCACATCAACCACACTAGCAGTGAATAGGTACATGACAAATCTGGCTGCGGCCAACTTAGGTGCATGACAAATTTGGTTGCGTTTAGTCTAGTTGCCCGTGGCTAGACTAGATTGGGCCTGCAGTGGGGTGACTAGGTCATGCCTTCCATGACGGCAAGAGCCAAATCTAGCTCTCCCCCTCTCCTTTCGATTAGGAATGCTCACAAACAAAATTAGACATGGACAGAGGGTTGTTTATGTCTGTTCTTGGTTGCTCTAGTTCTTAGTATACTTTATCTAAGTTCATCCATTATGGACACAAATAGACATAAACAAATACTTCAACACCTAAATTTTATCTCAATTTAAATTGTCAAGTACCTGTATAACATGTTAAAACTATCTAAACATGCTACACAACTCATTTTCAAGTTGTCCAATGCCTATATAACATGTTAAAATTATCCTAACATGCTACATAGGTTTTAAATTCATGTTTACAAGCTAACAATTACTTATGTAGCATGTCAAGATTGTCTTATCATGTTACATAGGTATTGAATTCTATTTTTTAGTAGTTAGTAATATACTAATTGTAATATCCTAAATTTTTCTAGGTTTTAAAAATTAAACAAGTGAATAAATAAGGTATTTGACCCATTGACTTTTTTAGTAGAATAACTTCCTTAAAAGATAAAATTTGTAGTTAAGATTTAATGTGGTTAGAAGGTAGACAGAAAGAGCTTCGAAGTGCCATAAAGAACATACAAATCACAATTTAAATGAGAGAGTTATGATTGTTCAAAGTTTAACATATTGTATAAGGCTTGTTTACCCGATTTAGACGTGTATTTGGGTCATTTGAGTCATTTTGTAGACCCGATTAATTAAAGTAACAAAATTAATTTTTATAGCCCCAATTAAGTTGCTAACTCGGGAAGTTTGACCCAACTTCTAAGGGGATTAGGGTTCTTATTCTCCATACTTATAAAAATGTTAATTAGGACTTATGGAAGGAAGATCTTAACTGGTGGCCTAGAGGGGAGGAAAGAGAGAGCCACCAGAGAAAAAGGGTCTTGAAGAATTTTTGGCGAGGAGGACTGGCGATGGAGCTCTGACACCAATGGACCGGCGAAAACTTAGCAAATGAGGTAGGATTGATTAATACAATAATTTTATGTTGAGGTTAGGATAAATTAATTTTATTTTTAATCCATACCAGATGCTCGGCTTGCAATCACCGTCTGACCAAGCATTGGTAACCAATGTTTGGCCTTCGCCAGTGGTTCTAGTATGGCTTTATCGGCTTGGGCATGTTGGCCTGGCTAGCAGGTCTTGGTCATGAAGGCGGGGGAGACGATAAACAAGAGCCATTTTGGCTTTGGGCAATGCAACATCAGTAGCATCGAAGGTGAGGAAAAGCTGCAGTTGAGCATGGGCCTCGAAATCGTTGGATTCTAGCAATCAGGTCAGTCCCGGGGCCTTGCCCGACCATGGCAGCTGGCCACCATGCCAATCAATTGGACTGAAAAGAAAAGAAAAAAAAGGGGGCCCTTTGGCTCCTGGATGGCAGCAGAGCCGACGCTGACAGTTTCGCCATGCTCCAGTAGCCTGAAAGCCCTGGGGCCATTCCCCCCACCTCCATGCTATGGGCGGCATCGAAAGGAGAGACAACCCACGAAGCGGGTTATCGGGTCAAATTTTGGGTTAGCAAAAAAAAAAGAGGTACCATTGAACAGGTTCTGGTTCACTTGGTTAAAAACTTGGCAAAAATTTGTAAAAAATACCGAGTATCTAGGGAAGTATTCCAAGCGTCCCGACCAAGTTTAAGTTTGGGGAGAAATCTCAGTGTCTTTTAAATGACCATTTTTCCCTTGTAGTTAAGTAGCAATTTACTTACCCAACTTAGGGGCTCCAGTTTAGGGGCCTATGAGTTGATTTAAAAATTGGAAAGAAACTCAATGACAGTTTAATATGTACCCTAAATATAGGCTAATGCTCAAGATAGGAAAAAATCCCAGTAAATAGATAATTGATATTTTTACCCCTACGATTAAGATAAAACTGTTAATTGAACCGGGGTTAGTTTAAGGGGTTTACGACCCTATTAAACGACATGAAAATTACCCCGGGTCCATAACATCAAGGATTACTCCTGGGATTAGGTCGTGAAAAAAATGATAGAAATACCTCTATGAGTAGACCGGCCCTCATTCACTTGAATGAAATTAACGGGCCAATGCGATACTGAAACCTCTTGAGAGGTCAAAAGCTTACCCGAGAACAAAGAGGACCATGTCTGATGTGGGATAATTACCACTGCCCTTAGGTACATTATGACCTGTTTTCATAAAAGTTTAATAAACTAACCCAAGGTGGGTTAGTGCACAAGAGCACGAACATTTTTAATATCTTTATTGAGTTTGGTTCTTAATATTGTGATTTGCTTGGACCTGTATTGATCTATATTTTTTATTTTTTTATTAACTTTAATGTTGCTATTGTTGTTGTGATAGAAATGTACCACTAGCTTAAGATTAATGAAATATTGATCTATGAGATTAGATAGCTTTGGATTGGGCGAGAAACCTTAATTAAGATAAAAAATAAAATACCCTCAGAGGGGTCTGACTAGTTTATAAAATGAATAAGACCTTTGACCTGACAATCTGTCTTGGTTAATGAATCGATGACATTTTTGAAAGTCTAGAAGGGACTGATAAGGTTTGTGATAGTCATTTGGAATCCTTGCTAGTTGATGAGCAAGACAAGGTTCATAATGGTCTTTCTGAGTCTTTGCTCTATTGGGGAGTTATTGATTTGACCATGTTGTTGGACCTCCCCATTTGAGGGAGCTCTGCGTATTGAGATTTGTTTAGTGTACACACATTTAGATTAGCCGACATCCTTCTTAGTGGCTTCTCCCACCAATCTATTTAGGTGCAGTTGTCCTTCAACTTCGGTCAAGTCCTTTATGGGGTAGGATGGGTGATCGTACTTCCTGGTGGATTCTAGGGCCCCTTTGGAGGAAGGTCCATGGTGGTTGTATCATTTGTCACTTAGGTTGACATTTGATGAGTCTATCTGTCTTTGGGATTAGACAAAGATATTAATTATCAAACAATGGTTTAAGAGATAATTAATAATATTGTTTGATATTGCTTGTTTATGTTATGATTCTCATGATACTATAATTTTTAGGCAAAACTATGTCTGGATCCGATCTTGTTAGAAACATTGGAGATGTTGTATGATGAGTATATAAGCAACTAACATCGGGTGATGTTGGCCCATATCCGAAAAATATTAAATAATATTTTTGTTCTCTTGGAAATGCTCCTCCAAAGGAAGGAGATATTTTGTTGTTGTTTGGTCCTATTTGGTTACAGGTTGTTTAGATGAGGATGTAGCGAGATCAGGAAGTCGGTGGGCATTTGAGGACAACATTGTACTAGTGGGATCTAGTTTCTTACTTCTGCAATCTTGTAAATAATTGTTAATACTGGCGTGAGAGGCAACTTTACTAGGTTATTTATTTTTAGACAAATGGCAGACTTGTATTTAGAGGGTTAACATGCCATTTATAGAATTTTGACACATATAATAATATCATATGTTGTAATATTCGTATTTGTGAACCCCAATTATCATGACCTGGACATTTAATTAGATTATTTATTTTGTATTTAAGAAAGAAAAAAAATCGTTATTCATCGTATGTCCTTTATTTAAAAGGGTTTTTAAAATCCAGGTCATGACACTAATATTTAAGCGAGTGTTGGGTAAGGGTGGAGGACGCGAATGTCTGCGAGCACATACAAGAGTATGTTTGTGTCCATAGCTCGCCATTAAGGCGAACAAAAACCTTGGTATGTGTTTAGCTTGGACATAAAAAATTGTCCACTCTATATAAAAAATGGACGCATACATGAATTGATATCTTGACTATAGAGATCCATGAGCACATGTGTGACACCCATGATTTTTGTATGATATTCATAAACATTTAATTAATTATCAATCTGCATTTGAAATAAAAATGAGTATTGTAGATTTTTTTCTTCAAGTTCTTGATGATCTTGAATGTATATGTGTGATTTACCTTGATGTTTTTGTGTTGAATTCTGATGACATCACATAGAGGTGTTGACGAGCTTCTTTGGTAATGATAATAATTACTGAGTGATAAACTCAAGAAAGTAGTAGCAATGGTAAATTTAGTATTCTATTTTAACTTTTTATAAATAAAGAGTTTATGTTAGTAGGCATTAACATGTCAGTGTATTTGCTAGTGATGTTCTAGGCTAGTGTTAGTAAGGTTCAGCATGTGATTCTATTTTAACTTTTTATAAATCTATTTTAACTTTATAAATTTACAATTTTATTTTAACTTTTTATGAATCTGACCGATGAAGCACTGGAAGCATTGTTGGTAGGCAGTCGACATATTGGTGTTCAAAGAGAGTCTTAATGATGGGTTTAGAATTGCACGCAAAAAGCAATTTCAAGTGGTTTTTGAGATGGTTATACACAAGAATTCGGTTATTTCTCCCTTATATAAATACATTTGACAATTTTGACACAAATTCTTCATATTCTATGACATTGAGAGAAAGACGAAGGACTAGGGCATGTCAAAGTTTGGAGGAAAAGGGAAGACGACCAAGTTTGTGGAGACCTTTGTATTTGGTGAAGGAAAAGAGGTCAAATTGTTAACCTTGCTACAATGATTTTGTTTTGAAGTGATTGTATGAGATGTGTTTTGATTGTTCTTATGACATGAAAGTATGTAGAAGATGATTTTTGAGATTTTGTTGCGATTATGCTATAATCTCATGTTTTTTCCATTTTTAATAATCATTTGTTAGTAGGGATCATCATATGTTATTGTGGGATGGTTTTGTGTGCAAAGAATTACGATATGGCATGACTTGGAGTGATTTTGGGAGCTGGGAGGAGTCTCTGCTATTTCTTCATGATCATCGGCATAACCACCAACACGTTGGTAAAAGGAGCAAGATGATAGTACTCATAATGACATGCACCGGTGTAAAACTGGTCCATCATTAGTAGTAAGGTTGACGCATCGGTGTGGTGTCAAGGAGGTGGACGTTCTATCCTAACCCACTGTTGGTGAGGGTTTAACATGTCAATAGGTCATAGATAAGCATCAGTGACTTGGCCAACACATTTGCGAGTCTACTAACAATGAGTCAATAATGGAAAAGTTTTCCAGAATAAGTAATGATATGAAATGTTCTATTATTAAGTATTGTAATGACATGAGTTATGTGCATATTAATTCATTTTTACACGTGATGATGAACTTATGATACATGGGTATATGTACCTAAATTTGTATATGAATCCTTGTATTGGAGTACCCTAGACTAATGATAAATGACACTTAAGGTCGGATATTTCTTGTGTCATGTCGACTCCTAAAGTGAGACAATTAGCCATGTAGAACATAAAGGTTTAATATAAAACAATTTCATGGTCTTTCAAATCCCCAAGTAAAAGAGTTATGTAGAGCTGCTCCCCTGACCTAGGGACATAGAAGGACGTATCAACCGATATGGGTCCATATGCGTACCCCCTTATGTACCATATTGGATACGATAGATATGGATATGTATCATCGATATGGGTCGTATCGATGATATATATCTATATTGGTCGTATCCAATATGGTACATATGGGGGTACACATTCCCCTCAATTTATCGATATTTTCATCAGGTGGCAGCCATATTGTATTGATACAACTGATACAAATTGACACAACAACAAGAAATCAGAATGCAAAAACCATTCCCAAGCTCTATGCATCTCTTTTTGTGTTGGTAAGATAGCAGAATAGTACTGGCTTATATGGATTCTACTCCCCAAGAAAAATTCATGTTGCTCATAGTTATCCACAGATTGATTGCTTGTAGGTTACGACATAATTCAAATTGGATATGGTGAGAACAACAGTAGCAGATGTTGTGCCCTACAATGTGACTCCACCAACATGAAGTTCTATCCAAGCTTTTCACTTCTACAAGAATTGTCGCCACCATTGGACCAAGGGTGGAGTTCCATAGCATTCTCATAAGCTCAATAGCTCCCACAAGTCTTATGCCAAGTGACGCCACTCCAGTTAGCCACCTCCAATGCAGCACCTTCCCATGCCTCCTCCCTCTCCCATGCTCCTGCAACCACCTTACCAGCTAAGGACATTAGTTTTTTCTCCTTATATGATCATGGGTTTGTGAAGCATACTATTCGTGACATGTGCTGGGGCATACATACATATAGAAGTGTTGCATAATAAGTATGCTTATATTGCAGAAACTACCCGCAATGTTGTGCAACATGTGTATGTAATGTTGCATAGAATGTACATATATAGTTGGCCATGTTGGGACACTTGGTTGGCTAGCACATATTTGGAGTCTTAAGATGTCCCCTTCTCCCTAAATAGTGTTGGAAAGTCTTGTGGAGTATTTTGGGGCTGCTTGACAAACTTTGGAGGACCATGCTTGTACAACCATGTTGGTTTTAATTTTAGCATAGTACAAAATCTCTTATGCTATATAGGTGAACTGAAATGAATGACCTATTGGTATGATGCCTAACCTTCCAACTGGCTATCTAGGATGACAATGAAGGCTTGAATGGTTGCTAACCATCATGCTAGGAGCCCTACCCACTAGGAGATAGGTCTCTCTTATCTACGCATTGGTCGTTCGACCTTTTGGCCTTGTTAGAAAGAATGACCATACACATTGCTGAGATGAAATATTTGGATGTCTAAGTTACCTAAGTTAGATAAGAGCATCGCAAGGCAATACCCCCTTTTGTCTGGCTTGCTTGGGAAATGTCTCGGCACATTCAAGTTGCCAAAGTTGGATATGTACAATGCAAGGTTCATTGTTTGGCTACACGAGCTAGATGCTCGGTTGAATGGAACGAGACCATGACCTTGAAAAAATTACTTACTCACTTGGCTATTTGGTCTTGTGAGTGTCACACAAATGGTACTTCCTTGGTGCCTCCGTAACAATTGGCATCAAACTCAAGGTTTTGTCTTGCTAGGCAACCAAGACGAACATTTGGACAAAGATTTGGAACACATTGAATGTGATGTTCTTCAACCTCGACTATGCTTGGAAAATGGATGAACATGTGAAATACTTGATGATGGAAATCTGGGTTTAGATAGACATGATTAGATGGTGACTTATTGGGTTCCCTTCTTTGTTTTGGATTGAGTGAGCAGTATATGCCATCACTGATGCAGTTTTTATAAGGACCTCATGGAGTGGTGTTCTTCTTCCCTGGTCATTAGTATAGCAATGTTATAGAAGCAATGTAGAGTCATGTTTGGACTCAAAAATGGTGCAAATGATGGTAAGCTCTTGCTAATAGTGTGATATGTGATGTATGAGTGGCAGGAAGCCTTGTGAATCTTGAGACATGGCATATTAAAACTAAGCTTATGGGTATGAAACAAGTTATCTTTACAAGTGAAATGTGAGACTCCTCGATGTTACAACCCATTGGGAATCGACGCGTACAACCAAGGTTGTAAGATCCCTGAACTCGAATTGGTCAATTTTATTCTATTTAATTGCTTTTATGTGGTTTAATGTTAATTTTAATCAGTTTGGACTATTTTTTAAATTAACGTAGTAAAAAAAGGTTTTAACCAAATTTTTCTTCACATTTCAAGTTTTTAAGTTAATTTAAGTCATTTGAAAATTTTAGAATTTTATTATTTTTCTCAAAAAGTTAGGGTTGGTGGGACCCACCCTGGCCCAATGGGTGAAATTGAGTTTTTTAGCTCTAAATGCCCCTAACATTAACCTAAGACCCTGAGTAATTATTTTAAAATTTTTAGACATCAAATTATGTTTCAAATAAGCAAGTTTTACTATTTTTAGTATAAAATCTTATTTGTACCCTATTAGTTAATTAGGTCTACCTCACCCTTTACTATAAAAGGAAAGGCCTAACCACTTTCCCAATTGGGAAAGAGCTTAGACCTAGAGTTAGAAGCCTAATCCCCATTTTTCTAATGGAGAAGGGAGATTAAGGTATGATTTTGCCTAATACTTTATTAATATATTAGGGTTTTGCTTAAATATTTTAAATCTCTTCATTTACTTTGGATTAATCTTAGTTTTCACTCAAAAACTACTGGTTTGGGTTTCTATTTCAAAACCTAATGTTTAAAATTTCATTTTTGGCTCTCTTAAACCCTAAATCTACTTGTGCTTGAAGGTTTTAAGTGTTTTAAAATTAGATTTGAGAAGTATTAATAAAAATCATGTTTTTAGTAGGTTTTGAAAGAGTTTGAGGAGAAATTTTGAACAAGAACTTACTGAAAGGTAAGTGCTTTGGTCTCAGGTGTTGCTGTGATTTAGATTTAAGTTTTATTGTAGTTTTGAAATGAGTTCCATGATTATGAACTTTAATGGTGATTTGAGAAATGAGTAATCTTTGATGCGATTTCTTGGGGTTTATGTTTAGTAATGACTAGATTTGATGTTATGGAAGTATGGATTTGATTATCATAAAAATTGGGGATGAGATTTGATATTTTATGAAGTGTATGTGAAGTTTCAGTTTTGAATTCCAAGTGGGGAAGACAAACCAAGAATTGTTGTTGTGCCGATCAAACGGCAGTACTGTAGTTTTGGCCATTTTGTTTCTTTTATTTATTCTTATGCTCTTACTCCTAGATATCTTTTCCAATGCTCATATTGAGTAATTTGAGCTAGAATGAGCTACTGAAAGGGTATGTTATTGATGTTAAAAATTATAAAAAATATTTAAGTATTATGTGAAATTACATGTTGATGGACTACACATGTTAGGATTGCTTATCTTTAATCTATGATTGAATGATTCCTTATGTTTTAAGCATGATTACAACAAGATTATAGCATGATAATGAACTGATATATTTTCATATAAGATGATTAAATTATAGGTTAGTGACGTTGCTATGTCTAGATTCAAGTATGGTATAAATATGCTTGCATAGTTTAGCATGGCTTGATTGATGGTTTTCACCAATGATTTCAATTGGAATTATGATTAAATGTTAATGTGCATGTGTTGTATAATGATAAGTTAATTACAAGGCATGTTCATATATTTAGAATTAAATGTTTTTACCATGTACACACACATGGGGAGGAATGATCATGATGATGTTGGGTATCATAATTATAAATGATGCATGAGGGGCTGATGAGAGTACTTATCATGAATTAGGATTCATGTATGTTTTGCCCACGTAAGTACCATGTTGCATGCATAATGAAACGGATTTTTGATTAAGACTTTATTGAAATTAGCCATATTTGATCGATTGGATGCAATAATGTGAGATTGCGTGCCAAATTAATTGATTGCGGGCTTATCGGAAATTGGTTTGTCCGAAATGACATGATTTTGATTTGAGTTCCTATATGAAACATGAATACTCCCTCGGTTGAGTCAATCTGAATTGATGTGTACGCAATTGAGATTTTCTTGAAAGAGTCAAACCTGGACCCTGAGAATTTAGAGTGGTATGCCTTCTTGCACCGGCTACCAATTGTTCTAATTTCCCTTGTGGGATTCAAACTCTTCCACAGCAAAATGTCCAGAGCATACACACTACTCTAGTTTCCGTAAGGAATTTTACGTTCCCAGCAAGGACTATCCAGAGTGAGCAAACCTACTCTAGTTTCCGTAAGGAATTTGAACATCCCTTCATGAATTGTCCAGAGTGAGCAAAGGGGCTGACTACCCCAAACGCCCTAGTTTCTACAAGGAATTCGGATTGTGTCCAGAGCAGGCAATGTCCTAGGTTTCTAGTTAGGAAATCAAACCGCATCCAAAGCAGGTGGTATAATTGTATTTCTCTCCATGAGGGAGACATTTACCATTTGTAGATGATGCATGTGTATAAGATAATATTATGCCCAAGTTACACAGGTTGTATGCATGATCTAGTATCGTGTAATTGAGACTCTTATTATGCAGGATGAATGATATATAGATGAATAATATGAATATACATTATGTGATTACGTGTTGAAGACACGTACTATGCAGGTTGAATGCTATGAATGAGAATGACTTGATATGCATGATTGTGAATGTGATTATGTGAGAATCACTTATTATGCAGGATGGATTTTATGTCATAATGTGGTTATGCATACCATGATTAGTATAAATGAGATACTTATATGCAGGTTGATTATTTATAGAATTAGGGGTATGATAAGGGGATTAATTATAAATAAGGATATTATGTAAAATGTTGATCTGAATTACTATGTTGATGCGTTGTAGTTGTTTTCTAATTAATGCTACTATATTTCAAACCTTACTGAGTATTACTCACCCATCTTTCTGTATTTTATTTTAGGGCAGAATGGTACGATATACAGTTGATCAGGATTCCCTGTATGAGGGACGACCAGGATATGCATGGGATTAAGCATGGATGCTTTTGGATGTTATTTTATCTTCTGATTTATGCTATTATAATCGTAGAACACCTTGTGTGAATTACTATATTTCTGACTCATGTGTATCTTTTACTTTTAGACTTGTCTGAGATTTTCTGATTCAAGCTACATGTCGACTCAGGATGTTATGTATGTGGGTTGAGAGCAAGGATTTACTTTATAGTTATTATCCTCTTTTATTTTACCTTATTACTCTTGCACAAAGGATTAAAGTTGCACAACTTCGTGTATGTGTTCAATACCTGATTAAGGGGTTAAAGTCTTCTGCAATGCAATTTTATAGCCTCCATGTGGTTGACCGGCCCCTAAACCTGGTTCAGCTTGGGTCGGGTGGGTGTGTGGGATTGACAAAGGTCAGTTGGGTTCTTCTTGCTAACAAAGTATGAGACTTGTGGCGGGTGGTTTTACACTAAACTTGGCTCAAAGAGAAAAGGCATGTTGGAATCCTTAGCTCCTAGGAACAGAACTTCTTGGGCCAACAAATTGACGAATGTTGGACATGAGCATAGTGGAACTATCCAATCCAAGTGATAAAAATGGAAATAGAGGGGTAAAATATAACCCATTTGGCGTGCAAGTGTGCCTCCGAAGTGTGTACCCGAGAAAAACAAAAAGGACTTGGCACATGATGGCAATGGACAGATGTGCCTTTGATTGGGAGCTATTGCAAAGAGTGTCAGCATAGTTATTTGGGATGAACAGGAGTAAAACACTCCTACCCTTTGGTTCTTTGGGTCAGCATGCAAGTAGAGCATCCGAAACATGTTTGATCGGGGTGAACAAGAACAAATGTTCCCACCCTTGGGTTGCTAAACACGGCCTTATATGCCACACTTGGTTGGCAGGGTGGCACCCATGGTTTTTGCTAGTTTTAGGTAGTGGCCTAATTAGCTGAGGGAAGTGACCCTCATCCGCTAGCTTGCAACATGTGTAAAGTGATTATTGCATCATGAGCAATGTAGTAGTTTGGTGACCATGTTAGTCATGCGAAACTTATACAAAGTTGCAGCTCCTAGGGTCGAGTAGACCTCTAGATGGGATCATCAAAGGAAACCTGATGGTTTGATGCATCAAAAGTGGTGTAGTAATTTAGTGACCAAACTGATCACATAAATTTTAAGAAAAGTTGCTGCTCCTAGGGAGGAGTAGATCTCTAGAATGTATCGCAAGGTGAAACTTGACTGAATTGGATGGCTAAAACTTTTTGAGTGGTGGAGACCCATAAGTTATTGATCACGACAAGAACGTCATTTTGCAAGACTCTTGGTTGGTGAAGGTCCAGTCTAAGGCTTACATTGCAATGCATCAACGAGCTTTGGTATAAATAGGGGTGACATTAAATTCTTGGGAGATGGCAATAGGAGCATACACAAATGTTGAGGCCAACGTCATGGTGTCAACTTGGCGGTGGGAGCTGCAAGGTGTGGCTGAAGTATAGGCAAAAATTTTCCTAAGTGTAGGCAACTTGCCAATATCTTGAGTGCAGGGCCGACTTCAAGAGAAGAAGTTGTGCATCATTTGATTTATCTTTTCCTAGTCGATGTGCAACACTAACTTAAATGGAGTAGTTGGGCACACCTTCTTATGGAGCAATTATAGCATAATACTTTTACTTTTGGCAATGTGACAAGGTACGTTAAGAAATGGAGTTTCGTCATGCAATGGTTTAACTGAGTCAAGGGCCTGATGGGTGGGAGTTAGTTTTTTTAAGCATATAATTCATTTGATTATCCAAGCCGTGGTATAAACAAATTCCAAGCATCGCAAGATAAGCGTTAAACATTGGTCGCAATTATGTTCTATCGTTAGAGACAAGAGTAAGACCCCTTGGACATGTAGAGTCAATGAGGGCGTTGACGAATCAAGTTGGGCAGAGTGTCCTGGGGTAGCAAAGTGTACTATCCCTGACTCGTGCTAAGGCGCACACATATAGAGAAGTGTTGTACATTAAATGTGCATGTAAATAGAAATTGCTTGTAACATTTTACACTATGTATATAGGTGTTGCGGGGAAGGCACACGATGTTGCGCAACATATGTATACAATATTGTGCATGTAGCACAATAGAGTGACATTTTCATGAATTTAATGGCTTCTAGAGAGGTTTTTCTCGGTAGGAGTTCTCTCTCCGTGTTGGTTTTTGGCTTTTGGCTTTTGGCTTTTGAGCTAATCTTCTTCATCAAGGCTAAATGATCAAATGAGTCTACCTATCATATTTCAAGGATTTTGCTTAATTATACCTTGTCCAAAAGAGGTTTGCACGAACGGTAATATAGTTTTTTGGAGAAAAAAAGAAGACCAAAATACCCGAATGGGTAGATAACCCATATAAAAAAAACATTATTTTTAGCGAAGTTAGCTTCCAACCCAAAATATCAACAAGCACATTAAATAAATAAACTCCTTCATGATTTTGCTTTTCATTATATAAATCAGAGAACAATCTTTAACTAAATTACAAAACAAGAACAAAAAATAAATAAACTCGTTCTATTGTTTGGTACTTGTTCTTAGCGGCATGAATGGCACAACTAAACAACACAACACACCGTTGAACGCTAATACAGTTAAGCTCTTCTAGTTGTTGAGAGGGCCCTAATGAGCAATTACAAACAACATTTGTAGTCATACAACATAACTTTCCCGTTATATGCCTAGCTATTTTTCGTTGTAATAATTAACTTACATGAGCTTTTACAGAAGAAAAAAAATTATTCAGATGATCCTCTTCTCTGAAGACCCAGGACAGGGTTGGTTAATTATTGGCTTGCAGTCAGCGCCATAAGCCTTCTCTTCTTGTAGTTGGCCTTGAAGCAAGCCTGTCTCAGTTTCTTGGTCTCTTCTGTGAGTTGAATCTCTGGCCTCTGCTCCATCAGCCTCTTGTGTGCTTCCAGCCTCTCTATCTCCTCCCTCCTCAGCGTAATCTCCCCTCTCTCGCCATCACTTCTCTTCAGTTCCTGCATCACGATAAGACATTTGTTACGATAATTTTTTATCAAACCAAAACCACGAGTCGAAAAGAAAAATCATCATAGTATATATAAATGAGAATGTGTATAATGTTCCTTGTGTAAATGATGTACTCAAGTGTAAAGTGTATCAGAAAAAAAATAAAAAAATTTGAAATAGACCTGAACGTTGTGAATGAGGGAGTTCAAGCTCTTCATCTTCCTGTGAGGCCACCTCGAGATGCCGAGCTCTCTGCACCTCTTCTTCAGAACTGTCAGCCCCACCTTCATTTCCTTGGCCGCTTGGGTGATGGGCACGTAGAAATACCTTGAGATCTCCTCGAAATCGATCGAACTGGGTCTCTGCCTTCCCTCCATGCTCCTCTCATGACCATCTCCACCCCAGCTCGGACTGCCATATTTTGCTTCTGCGGACTTAATGGTCACTTGGCTCAAGTCGCCCGCGCTACTCCCATCTCCTTTCTCCTTCCTCTCGAACTCATCAAAGTGAATGGCAGCAAGCGGGGGAATGTCAAGTGGGAGAGATTCAGCAGTACTTCTGAGAGTACCGTTTTCGTAGTATGACGGAAAGTTGTCGTCCCAGAAGGTTAAATCGATGTTCATTTCACCCCCACTGGGCTTTGAGTTCAACGGGCACTGCACTAGTGAGGGAATGGAATCGCTGAAGCAGACATCAGCCGGATCAAGGTAAGGAACGTCAACGAACTCGTTCAGCGAACTGTAAGCCTCCTGGATCTCGTGCAGTGACAAAGGAAGAGCAGACTCGCTGCATCAAGCAAACAAATTCAAACAAACAGATCAATCTCCCATTCCCTTCATACTTGCACTGAAGAAAACAAGTGCGGTGGCGTGAAGAGCACTAGCAGTTACCTTACGACTGGTTCGCAGTAGAACCAGTCTGAGAAAAGGGTGCAATCCATCTGCAGATCGTTGAAGGCGTCCATTGGCCCAAGAAAGAGAACTGAACGGGAAGCGGCGCAGCAATGAGTAAGAGAAGCAATGGCTGAAATGCACGAAAATTTGTGGGGGAGAGGATATATATTCGCAGCCAAGATTTAATGCAGGGCTTGGGCGTTGGAGTTTGGGTGATGATAGACGTGGGGCACGACTAATGAAGGGGGTTACCATCTTAAAATGGGCGATTTACTGTTCTTAACCTCAGTATAACCCCACTCATCATAAATGGGCGTTACCATATAAGCTCACTAATTTGTGATTTACTGCTTCATGAAGGCCCAATCTCCTACCCAACCACATCTCGCTGCACCCCTTCTTGATCTTGACTATACGCTCGTTTCCATGCATTGCTGTGCATGCATGCATGCTCATCAAGGTAATTTGTGATTTCTGATGAGCTGATTGGTTATTTCGGTTACTGGGTCTGGGCATGAAGAGGGAGTGGGATTAGACGGCGGAGAGTGGGGTGATTAATTTGACAGGGTGGACTCATTAAGGATTGGATTTGGTGAGTCATAATTAGGGTTTTTGGTGATTACCGAGAAGGTGTGAGCCTTCAATACTCCCATTGCTCGACGGCTCAATGTGCACGTATTCATGCTCAGCCACCCTCCTCCCTACCTCTTCATGAAAACCTCGTCCTCATACTTACTTCCGAATTCTGCCCCAAATTTATTAGGCTGTCCTCTCTTTCGTGCTGAAGATTGGTTGCTATTGGGTGCCTCAGATATTGGAACCTGAATCTGTTTACCACTGAACTACGTGGTAATTAAGAGTGACTAGAAGCAGGGTCCCGTGTATGTTTTTGGGTTGGGACCCATACATGGACGAACCAAACCAATTCCAACGCAGGCTTGTAACTCTATTTACAGAGAAATTATTTATTCCCGGAGGTTTCCATTTGTGCTAACGGACACTAGCTTGTGTGTCGTCTATCTCATAATCGATGGCCGGTAGTAAATCTCGCATGGTACTATTTGTGTGTCCAATATTTTCTCGTACATGCGAAGCTCCCCAGAATTTGAAAATGGAGCTTGATTTGGCAACTGTCCCCCTTGACTCGAGGGTAAAAATCAGACGTTGGACAAGTAAGTAAAACAAATAATCGATCACTCAAATGCGATCAGTCAAACAGTCAATTGGGCAATTGAATTATCGAAGAGTTGGACAAAAAAACAATTAAACAGTCAATTCAACTAATTAACACTGTGCAGTTGTTGATTACCACCCCAACGGCCCTCTAAGAAGAAAACAAACACCCGCTTCGGGGAGCAAGCAACGTCCCTGCTGCTTCCTAAGTTATATACGTTATCTAATTTTGATGAAATCTGACGACTTACAAAGCCCTTTCACGGATGCGCGTAATCCCAGCTCATACACAGGGAAACCCCAAAAACGAGCCCTAGTATATGATGTCTACGACGACTATACGGCCTAGAGCTTGTTACTGTGCTAAAACGCGTCTGGACTCGAGTCGAGGCCTACTGACTCTACAATTATTCAAATGCAGTTCTCCAGACACATGGCCCACCTCTCCATGCTGAAGGTTGTACAAGCCCACAATGAAGTTTTCTGGAGTTCAATTTTTTGAAGAGGCAACTCAGGGGGAGAGAAAGGCTGGTGCGTATAAGAAACGTTTTTCATGCTCCAAGATCGAAGCATAAAGAATCTATATGAAACATTTATTTGCGACGATACACAAGCTAGCCTATGTTAATGCAAATACCATTTGTACTAACATGTGAACTTTGTGCTTTATGTAGTCCAATGAAAAGGAGAGACTGCCTAATGTATCATTTTAGGTATGTTATGACACGTTCAAAGCTCATGGATCTAGCGCTTTACAAATTAAAACTCACGCCCTGCTACGAGAGTATTCTGTAATTCAAACACCCATGATAAAAAAACGCCCACAAAGGAGTTGGCTACTTTCTAATTAAATGCAGGCTCCGCTAGAAGGATGACATTTACTTGTGTATCAAGATTTGTTCGTAGAATCCTTGTGTATCAGGATTTGTTGGTAGTAGATTGACTTAAGAGCTGCATGGAACATGGTTTTCACATTATTGTACAGATTAGAATGGAGCGTGCTCAAGCCCAAATTAAATGATTGCTCAAAAACCTAGAAAACATCAAGAACAGCCTCCATCATTCACGCTTTTTTACCTGTCACACCAGCTACAACCTGCAAATTTTGAGTAATGGGCATCAGGAATCAGAACAAACAAATAACTAGTCTTTGTCATAATTTGTACTTCCCGCATACATTGCAAGGACTCAATCATAATGCTGACTAGTTAATCCACAATGCGACATACAAGTGGCAGATAAATGCAGTAAGAAAGTGGATTGACATAAGGAGAAGGGAAGCTGAACAAAGACTAGGGTAGAGGCATACATCACTTAAAGCAGGTTGTGGCACTTGCTTGGATGTTTCCATGGAATCCAGTATAGGTCTTACCACGGCTGGAAGAAAGAGACCTAACAATGCACAGATAACTAATCAATAAATATTTCAAAAAAGAAAAATCCATACTGATACGTCAAGTACTTCATGGTATAAAAAGATTAATATAAAATCCACCATGGAATTGAGAGTAAAAATAATTGTTTTTGCCAATTTGGTCATCGGTTGTCATAAATGAATATGGTCAGTGAAAGGCAAGACAGCTTATTATGCCCTAAAATGATTCACTATTCAACAGACCTTGTAAATGCTAATGTATATGAACCAACAAGTACGCATGCTATTGCTAACATGGAACAAAGTTGCATTGCAAACCCCTTGATAGAAAAAAGACTTTTCACCAATCCAAAAACAAAAAAGATAAAGAATTTTCACAGCCTTTAACGCTACCAAAAGTGTCCTAGTTTAGAAACACTAGTCACTACCAACTAAGATACACGCATGGAAATCAGCAAGTAAAGAAAACAAAACAGCAACTACCAAACTATTATCAAGGATGCCTGAACCGAGGATGCAAGTTTTAGATAGACACAGGGGAAGAACAGAATGAAAGGAAATGCCCCCAAAGAAGTTTCATTAGCCTCTTTATGAGAGTTAAGGAACCAATGGTCAAAAAGTTTCTCTTACAGTATCCATTGGATTAGTCAACGCTAGGCCCTCTCTTTAACCACAGAACAATAGGATGGTACCTAGGATGTCACTGCATTCCACCCTTGCACATTGGATAACGCAAGCACACCGTCTTGCAAGCTAGAAGAAAAGTGCTTAAAAGCAAATCAGTGCCAAACTCAAATACCTCACTAAATGGGTTTGTTATAGCAATTTTTGTACTTGGAGAGGAAAAAAACGACAGCGCCGCCTTGCTACACGTCTTTTCAGATACATTCTCATAATTTCTAAAGCAGTTTTTTCAGCACATATCTTCCTTTGTAAAAGAAAAGAACTTTAAAAAGTACCTTTCAAGCCATCAAGGCTTGAAAGCCACAGTGAGGAGAAAAATTAATGTAAAAAGTCATCTGCCTCAATGGAAAGCCGGAAAAATCAACAAATAAAAGAAATAGAGTAATAACATAGAATGCTTTTGTCCTATCACAGAAACACTCATTCTAATACCATGTCCGCTAGTGCTATTAATTTAAATCACTGGATCAGGAACTGACTCTTTGACACCAAGCGTAGTCATAGACTAAAGAGAGAAAATCTTTTCATTCTTTGCATCGTGTTTGGCATATCAGCTATCTTTCCATTTATCTTCTTCTTCTTCCTTGACATATCTTCAATTCTACCATCCCTTTCTTGAAAAATTGGACGTTAAAACCAGCTGAAAACCACTCTCTATTTATACTACAAAGGTCCAGCTGAAGCTGATATGCAAGGTCTATCAGTGGTGCGAAGTGAAAAGTTAAGCACAAACTTTGATATGTTACATTTAGACTCGTGGTGCACTCACTGGTTCTTGCTTCAACCTTCAATCTTGCGCATCTGATGCAAGGCCGTAGCTGAAGCAAGGCAAATAAATAATCCACACAAGGTAGTAATTCTACGTAAGGTGCTTCATGCACAAGCATTTAAGTGCATTGCTTAAGCTTTTGCTCAGATAGGGTAGCTAAGCTAATATTTAGAAAATGACTTGCTATTAGAGTATTTTTTTTTACTACGCACAAGTTTTACAACTTTATAAAGTTGAAAAAATTAAATTTTATTTTTACTCGGACAACTTTCTGCAGTGGATCAGAATCCCAAAAACAATGAAACTTTACACGGCAAGATGGAGGCACCCATGCATCGAAAAGGGGCCAATTTGGTGAATCCAATGTTTGGAAGTTCCTCTCCCAATCCCAATTGGTACCACTTCTGCAAGACTCGTGTGGAGCCCACAATAATAGGGATGACATGGTTTCTCTCTCACCCACCCAAGCACACGCACACTCTTTCTTTTTTATACAAGTGCTGATCTAATAACATAAATCTATGATATAGCTATAATACATGTTATGGCTCAGATGCAACATACACAATTTTTTTTGTTAAAAAGTTCATATTTCCTAACATTTCAAGGCAAATATACTGCAATAAAAAGTTACTCTGACCCTATTCGCCTGTAAAAGCAAACCACTGTTGTCTCCAAAAAAGAAATCGATTTTGATTCCAATCTATTACCTTACCCCAAAAATGTTAACTTTGTGACACTCTCTCGCGCGCACTGTTCGTTTAACAAGTAACAATCTAATTGCATAAATCTATAATCTAGCCCCCAACAAATTTACCCCTCAGATGCACCATTTTCAATAAAAAATGTTGAAAAGCTCATAATTCCTGAAATTTCAAGACATTTTAAGGCAAAATTACACCAATAAGAAGTTTCTTTCCTGTCCCTATCAGCCCGCCAGTAAAAGCAAACCATTGCTTTCTCCATCAAATAAATTGGTTTCCAATCCAACCTACCATCCTCCCCAAAATTTTTGATTTCCTCCTACAAGCAATCTATAGCATGCGCAACAATACTAAATCATCAAAAGAAGTAAATTCCACAGCAGCAATAGACTGGGAAGAAAAGCAAGAATCAGCTCACAATCTCAGCAATTTCATGATCAAAAGCAAGCTACTTGTCACCGATCCCGTCAAAGCCATCGAGGGTATCTAGTTGGGTTCCTTTGCATAAATCAATATAATAAAAAATCAGGGTAATAATCGAAGAGAAACGAAGTGCACACCGACTCCGGCGATGAGGCAAGAAGCCGTGACGAAGGGCTGCTGGACGATGAAGATCTTCAGACGATCCACCACCCCCATTTCTATCGTCAATCTGCCTTCCTTTCTCTCTCTCCGCTGAGGAGGATCGACGCTTCGGGTGCTGCAAATGCCCAGAACCTGAGACTTGAGAGAGCTCTCGAGTCGAGTCCGACCGGTCAGTCGGTCCGGGTCAAATCGAACCCTGAATCTTCAAACCTTTGGACCCGTTCGGCTGACCCGGGGTGATGTCATCTTCTTTTTCTATTTGTTCTTAACCAGCAGCACCGGGACCAGGCTGCAGGAAGCGTTTATAATGAGAAAATTTATATAAATAATATTAAAAATAGTCATTAAATTTTTTATCTAATTTTATCCTAGTCAAAGTTAATTTCGTGTTTAAAAAGAACAAAATCCTTTCTTCCTTCGCAAGGATAAATTCCACAGGCTATTTACACTCGTCAGCTCCCCTCTTGGCTGTTCTTTGTTTTGCCAGCGAGTGTTTTTGCCGTGCTCCACCGACCTTCGCCATCAAGATCCATAGTTGAGAGCCATTGTTCCCCTCGAAACTCACCCATATCAGCCACAATTTATCCCAAATTCACCACAATTTTACCTAAATTTGCCTAAATCTGTCGCATTTTTGCCCAAATCCGCCACAATGCCGCCTATATCCATCCAGATCCGTCGTTATTTCTAAAGGCATAATAGTAAAAGAGGTATTAATCCTCTTGTTGATTGATAAACATACAATTAGACTGTATTACTTTTTTTTTACTCTCTATTTTAGATATGACTATATATTTCTCAAATTCTTATTTCCTCACAGGCCATATAGATTATGTGTAGCCTTTTTATGGGCCAAGCCCCATTGATGAGTCAACACTTGTTTAGTAGGGGTTGCATAGGTTTGTTTCTATTTAGTGATGAGGGGTATTCTAATTGTTTATGTATTTTATTTAGTTTTTATGACTATATGTGTAATGACCGTAAATTTTTAATATAATTTCCTACCTTTGATAAAAGTATTTTATGAGTTTTTAATTATTTTAAATTATTTAGAGGTAGACATTTGACAAGATGTCATATGGGTGTGTTAGAGCTCAATGAGACAAGCGTATTGAGCCGAAGAACGCCTAAATCAAATACTGAGGTTGAAAGTTAGGCCTCAGGAAACGTGCCAAATGGGCAAAACCCACATAAAAAGTGTAGGATAACCTACCCATATATGGTTTTGTTTTGAAGGGCTCATTGACACAAGTCCATTGGTAATAAGTGTGTGCGATTTTGACTTCAAGGTAGGAAGTTATCACGTTTTGAGGTTAGGATATTATTTGAATAAAATAATATCATTCTGAATAAGATCAACAATGCAGCAAATAAGACTAACGATGAAACGGATAGGATCGATGACGCAGTGAATAAGATAGGTTACGTTTGGATAGGATTGATACGTGTCAGCCTATCGTCTATCTACTTTTTCTATAAATAGCATCCAAAGCGTCCAATTTTTTAGTTCTTTCTCTCCCCGTTTCTGCATTATCTCCTACATTCTTTGAACTTCATTTCTTCGTTTCTCCCTCATTTGAAGTCCGATTTCTAGTCATTTTTAGGTGTTTTTACCTAAATTGAGCATACCAGACGTCATGTTGGGGTTATTTTCCTAATTGGAGACCTCCAGGACCCTAGAAGTGGACATCTAATTCCATGGTGTTCGATTTATCAACTTCAAGCTCGTGCAGAGTGTGAGGTAGGGACTTTTATCCTTTTCTTAAGGCATGATTATAAACTTTGGTTGTATTTTTAACATATTATTTATATGACTCTTGCATGTTATGCATTAGAGATTACTTTCAAGTTATGATTTATGCACATATATTTGATCTGTCAAATGGTTAATAGTTGAGATAGAATATGATTTATATATCGTATGTTTATGTTATTATTTATATTTGATTAGTCAAATGATTAGCTGCTAGAATTGGATATGTTTAATATACTACACGCTTTATGATTGCCTCATATATAATAATTTGATCGAATGTTTATATGTAGATTTTGATATAAATTATGCACGGTGAGCGTGTGAGATAAAGACAAACTAGCTTCACCACTATTTTCATTGTGAATGAATACAATATGTTTAAAAGACGGTTTTAGAGAACTCGTCCTTATTGAAAGGAGGATTCTCAAGATTATTTTTTAAAAGAGGTATAAGCATGGTGATCGAGTCACTGAAGTAAGACAAAGAAGGGGTAACTATCCCATTGAAATGAGCGACCAACCTTGCCTTTGTAGTTGTTGATAGTGACGCTCCCATGGCTTGTAGAGGCAAAGCAGGGTTTTGAAATGGGTAAACATTGGGATAGAATATTTTAAAAGAAAATAACCCTTTATAGAGTTTAGGAACTCTTGGATATTTTGATTGAGTCTGGGACTCAAGATTATGAGTCTAGGACTTAAGATTGTGAGTCTAGGACTCAAGAGTGTTTTGGTTGTCCTGAGCTATTGTTGGGCACCTCAATAGAGCTCCATTGACTAGTTAAAGGCACAATTAATCCTACTCAAAATTTGATACATGGTACATATTTTTGCCTGGTGAGCCCCTAACAAAGGGCACCTATCAAGGCTATGCACTATAAGGTAGAGAGTATCATGGGAAGACTCTCTACTCTTTCTCTCTACTCTCTACTCTCCAGATCCTGGTGCCCCATAAACATGGGTGGCTCTTCTATCCACAAACATGAAATGTTTTGAGATGATCTTTGGAGGGGTAAGAGGTTACTGCTTTATACCTGCAACAAATTCCTATTAATAATATATGTCTAGGACATTAGTAGTAAGTTATGAGAGCTTATAAACCCTAGAAGCATCTTCGATATGTCGGAAGAAGCACTAGGTGTTGTTTTGGGTGAGAGGCACACCTTGTTTTTATAAAAAATATTATACATGATATATGCTGTGAAATTGCCATGTGTTTATTCATGCCTAATAGTATAAACTCCCCTACTAAGTATTTTAAAAAATACTCACTACCTCCCAGACTTTGTAGGACTCAACGAAGCTTAGTGTGCGGGTAGAAGGGCCTACTTCGAGTTTTATCGATATGATTTCAAATATTTCAACCGCACCGAAACAAGTAAGAACTCTCCTTATTGTTTTTCTCTTGTGTATTTGTACAAGGACCATGGTTCCTGGGAAAATAATTATTATATTATTGCATAAGGCGAGTGGCTCTCATCACAGGCCCGGGTGAACTCCTTAATCATGGTTCCTGGGGAAATGATTATTATATTATCGCATAAGGCGAGCAACTCCTGTTGCGGGCCCGGGTGAACTCTAATATTTTTGTGAAATTTTTTTTATATGCTTCCAAAAATCCTAGGGCGCAACAATATGTTACGTTGGGTTATTATATTTTAATTCATTTTAGGAACCCGGTTGCATTGAGTGCACATCCCATTTTTTATACCTCCAACATTGGCCTATCAATAATCGTATTCTACTATATATTGAGCGAGCTGGATTTGGACACTATCCATCTACAATACGTTCAACTCAGTAGGCCTTTCCTCACAGCTCTCTCAATGGTTGTATAGATATTAGCAGGTTATATGTGATGTTATATAAGGACAGGGGTTGCTTCCAATTTTAATTAATCTAAAAAAATAAATTTTAATTTAATTTCATCATTGGCAACAACGAAATTAGTGTAAACTTTAATATGATCCAAAAAACTCCAACTTAGGTGATTTTGTCCTTTTCAAGGATGAAATCTAGTTGTATCTACACAACTAGATTTTGTCCTTGCAAAGGACAAAATATACTTAAACCCAGCCGAAAATCGATCAAAAAAACGAAGCTAAGGGATTTCGTCCTTCAGAAGGACGAAAAATAGGAAAAAAAAGGCCACGTAGGCTTTGTGCTTGGCTGGCACCTACACTGCCAAAATAGACACCATTTTGGGAATTATTTTCCTCTTCTCGCTATTTTGATAATTATTTTTTTAATGTTATTTATATAATTTTCCCACTATGATGCTCCCATCTGACAATAACCCCAGCATAACGAGCATATGGGAGCCCTTTATCTCTGAGATCGATGGTGTATATACTAGCACACATTATCAAGAGTGTTACTGACACTATACATGGGAGATCTTTATCTATAAGATTGACGGTACTGTACTAGTGGTACTGACGTTAACATGCACTAGCATGTGTACCCTTGCTCTCAAATATCAAGGGCTCTCATGCGTTCTTTAGACTGGGCTCATTGTCATAGGGGAGCATAAAAAATTCTTTTCATATTGCATGGGCTCTTGATAGCAATATTTTAAAAACCAGCATGGACACTGACCTGGAGTGGCGTCTAGGATGATTTAACTAAGTTCAACTAAGTGAACAATAAGAGGAAAATGGAGATGCGACAGTGGCAACAACAGCTTCCCCTTCTCCTCCCCAACCTTCGGCTACGACCCCAACTAGTTTCCCCTTCACCTCCCTACCCTCCCCGCCCAACCCCATGAACTTCTAGAGATGGCCAAATGAGATCATTGGAAGAGATGTGGCAGCAGTGGTGGCTTCCTTCTTCCCCCTTCACATCCTTTTCCCTCTTCCCCCTTCCCCCTTCACATCCTTTTCCTCTCTGGCAACCCACCTACAAACCCAAACTGAAGTGCCCCCGCCCCCGACTTCCCCTCCCTCTCCTCTTCCACAGCAAACAGCCTGACTCCACCCCGACCTTCTTAATTCCTCTTTTCCCTTCCCCTCTATAATTAGTTCTAGAAAAACCACAAAAACTCTCTGCAAGCTGAGATGGTTGGGCACCTCCCTAGCTCTGATCCCACCCATGACCACCCTCTCTCTTCTCCCTTTCACCTTTCGAGCTTCCCTCTTTCTGAGATTTTTTTTACTAAAACCCGAATCTGCCCAGATATCACCCGACATCCCGGAGGAATCAGCCTGAATTTTTGACCGGACCCAATTGAACCAGCATGGCCAGTCTGAGTTTTAAAACACTATTTAATTGTAGCGTTAGCCTCTATGTACCATGTTAGGATCTTTATGTAGATAGTCACCGGAGCCGGACCATTTTTGAGTGCTATACGCATCCTTTGCACACTAATTTACCCAAAAAGTTCTAAATTAATTGTGACCAGAAGATTTGAACACAAAGTTTTCCATAATAGCACTATGAGAACACAACAAAAAATCATATAAGTACTCTAGAGGATGGTGTAAAACATACTAAGCCTAACACCCTTCATTGGATTGTGCATAATTTATTTTCAAGGCATACACATGGAGCAACAAGATTCAACTCTGAACATTGATCCATATCTAGTACCAAAACTCATAATGAATGTTTACTAGCTAGAAGCATTAAAAGACTAGGCCCTAATAGTTTTTCATGTAGTTCATAAAATTGGATGTTTTGATAAAAAATACTCCTTCATCCCACATTAATACGTCCATTTTCAAAATAAACAACTAAATGGAGAGATTAATGTGGGATGGAGAAAGTACTAATTATTATTTTATTGTTGTCATTCCCAAAACTGACAACCCTACTAGGCATGATGAATTTTGACCTAATTTTACTTACAAGGTGATTTCCTGAATCATGGTAAATACAATGAGATCCCATATAATGAAGCTCAACTCTCCAAACCAATCTGTCAAACCCTGAATTTTTTTAAAATTTATTTTTTAAATAAAATCCAACATAAACAAAGATTTTATAAAATTATTTGTCAATTCTTCGACAAATATGTCACAGATTCTTGCCTGTGTACATACGAATTAGTATCATACACACAATTATAAGTAATTGCACTCTCACGCCTATATCTTAAGAATTACAAACATGAGCTAAAAATTACTAATAAGTTCAAGAAATGAATCCTACATAGATCTAATATCTTCACGTCCTTCCTTCGCATAAGTGTCCCACCCACTATTCCTCTGGAGAACCTACATCGACAATAAATGCTAAGTATATAAATAGACCTAGTGGGATAGCTACACAAGAACTATAATACTTTAAGATTCACATCTTAATTACATTCCAAAGAGGAGATATAGTGCAATCATCATCAATTGCATCATACTTCAATCATTAGAAGCATAATAAATAAGCATGCATCTTTAATACTTTTCAATATAATGTGACAATCACTAAAAAGTCTCCAACTTTTTAAGTGAGTCATATATAGGTCCTATATGACACAGTATTTGTAGTCCTAGAGAATAGTCTTCCCTCGAAGACTATGAGCTACCTGCATGCCTACTTCAGATATTTTGAAGTCTACCCACCTCATTTAAGTTATGAAGCTAAGGCCCACAAGGGCTCCTTGACCAAAGTAGTTGAAGTTTGGACTTTCATGATTATTAAAACCTCTTGTATTACATTATACAGGACCAGTCATCTTTTAATTCTTTAGTACATTCAAACAGAACACCCGGGCTAAGGAAGCGGTTCTACATAACTCTCATTCTTAGAGAGCCAGAAGACCCTAGTCCTTTTTCATACCAAATCCTTTTGTCATTGTGGCTAAAGACTCACTTGAGGAACCAAGGCATTGAATGTTCCCCTGACCTCAAATGCCCAAAAAACATCAATTTTGGGTACGATCCATCACAATGATATTCATATATATAAATACATTCATCATTACACATAATTGCAACTTTATGTAGAGAATAACATGCTATTAAGACTCTTACTAATAGCCTAATATCCATACTGATTTCTTTGAAAATTACCCATCACCAACATACCATCGGTGGAATCACCGACGCATCGACAAATCACCGATGACTATCGATAACCCATCGACGTATTAAACCCCCCTTACTGATAGTGGAATGAAAGAGAAAAATCATTTTCAATGACGTCCTCATTGGCATGTCAACATCACTGTCGGCGACCCACCTGTAATTCACTGATGCAATCATCGGTTCATTGGCACTATTCCATTGTCATCTTCCTTCTGCATCTGTAGCATTATCGACACATTGTTGACTCCACCGATGAACAAAATGTTGCATAACTTTTCTATAATCATTGAAATAACTTTCTTTCATGAAGTCTACCCATATAATTCATTAGATTAGTTGATCAATTATCATTAGAAATGCATACTCCCCTATAGTTCCGGAAGTAGCAGCATTCGAAGTTGCTCCTTCCTTTAGGGCATTTTGCCCTTCGGGTCAGAAGATGGTGGGCAGAGAGTCCTCTTGCTCCGAAATGTTTCCCTTATTGCGCCCAAAGGCAACAGATAAAACCTCCTCTTTCCAAGAGATACATCACTCTTTGCATCTTCGAAGGTGGTAGACAAAACCTCCCCTTTACCTGGAGATGCTTCTCACTTTCTGTGCCCGTGGGCGGCAGACATAACCTCCCCTTACCAGGAAAGACTTCCCACTTTCTGTGCCCGCAAGCTGCAAACATAACATACCCTTACCCTGAGACGTTTCTCACTTTTCGCACTCGTAGACGACAAGCAAAACCTCCCCTTATCGGGAAACACTTCTCTCTCTACGCACCCCATAGGCTATGGATAGACCTTACCCGGAGACACTTTTCTTTTTCCGTGTTCATAAGCTACGGAAAGAACCTCCTCTTTCACAAGGATGTTTCTCACACTATATGGCCCTTCGGTGGAGGATAAAGCCTCCTCTACTCCAGGCCACTTTTCTCGACTCAGCCTAGTGACAGAGGATAGAGCCTCCTCTTTCTCTGGGCTGCTGCAGTCTCTTTGGGGCACGAGGATGGTAGACAAAGCCTCTTCTTTCCCCAAGATGTTCCCCCATTTAGGGATGCCAACTCGAGGAATGGATCATGTCATTGAGTAAATCACCCTCAAATTAACTAGGAACGCCTTTTGAATGGACAAAAAAGACTCAAAATGGGCCAAAAAACTCTCCCCTAAGTTTGCACGGGATTCTTATTTATAGAGAAATGCCTAGACCGCACGAAATGAAGGCACGCGCACAGCACGTGTCAAGTGCCTGCACGGCGTGCAACACACTGGCCATGCACATAATGGTGTGGCCTTGCAGGCCCCAGCTTGCGCTGCACATCTATTTGCATCGTGCTTGAACCAGCCAGCATAATGCTGGCCTCGTCCCGCGGATGAGCGGGTCAACCTGGAGCCTGCCTTGCCATGCTACACGAATGACACTAGATGCTAGTGTCATCGCTTACACCGGCTAATTTGTCCTTATCTCAATATTTTAATATACTTTAATTAAATAAAAATTCAACTTCAAAACGTGATAACTTCCTACCCCGACGATGGAATCGTGTGCTCTTAGTACCGATAGACTCGTATTGATGAGCCCTTCATAACTAGACCAAGCATGGGTAGATTATCTCATATTTTTCAAGTGAGTCCCGCCTATTTAGTACTCTTCCCAATGTTGTATATTTTTCTCCCAACCTCCATTTTACATATTCTTCGATTTGTTACGCTTGTTACTTTGAGCTCTACCCATCTATGGGGATTCTATCTCTTGAAACCCCACAAAACTTATCCAAAAAATATATAATTACCCCTAACCCCTTGGGTTAGGCATAATCAAAAAACGGGTTGTTACATTAACCTCCTCTAGCAATTCCCATTCTCTTGTCGTGCCCTTCTTTACTCTTACCTTACCTCCTCTTTTGCCTCAACATTTTTCCAATTTTTTGTCAATTTGAGAAGATTTGAAATGACACCAACAAAAAGACACAAGTTTTGGATTTTTTTCATCCATCACTTAAAGAATGTCTCCACCATTGCCCTATAATATCTAAGTGATAAGAACATGCCCCTAAATTATCATGCAGCAGTGTAACCTCCATCTCTTAACCTTTTCTAAGTCCTTTGTACGACCCTCAAATGAGATATTCCTCTTTTCAATTTGGAGTCAACAAAGAAACAACATGCAATAATATTATGAACATGTTTAATAACATAAAATTGATCCAATAATGAGTACATAGCAATTCAAGAAAATTGTTAGATGATTTAAACAATATTGTCATATTGATTCAACAATATGTATATTTTGTATAATAAGTTCAATAATATTGTTGAATCAATTTAAAAATATTATTGTAGCAATTCAATGATATGTACAAATTGTACAATAGGTTGAACAATATTATTGAATCAATTTAACCACATGGATATCATTCAACAAGGTGACACTTAGAATAAAGAATAAATAACATGGATAAGTTAAATATATGTAGTATGAAAATTCATATGGATAAGGACTTAAATAACAAGCAATAACCACAAGCTTACAAGAATCTTACTAAAAAGGCTCTTAGATATTTGACCATAGCATCTGAAAAAAAAATTCATTGGCCATGACTAGTTCAACTAAAACAAACATAAAGGATAAGATAAATACAAATGTATCAAATAGGGTTCGATCACTATTTAGGCATTGGGTCAAAATATATTAGAAGCTGAAACAAGGACCAACATAGAAGCTGAAAATATAATCAATTTAAGACAACAAATGTTACTCAAAATTATAAAAATACAAAAATTGATGCATTAGATTCTGATATCAAGTGAAAGTTATATAGTAAACAATTTATTGTTGGTAATTAAGATTTGTATTGACAACACCCAAGTGAAGCAAACATCTTAAGTCGTTCATTTAACTTAAACATGTGAACTCCATGAATCAACTAATATGTCTACATAAAAAAAATAGAATGACCTACCTGGAATGAGTTTGGAGAATGCATGTATAGGTCATGATATGGTGAGTTGCAAGTGAAAATAAATTTAATTGAACAACTCACCAACATATGTAAAGAGTTACATGAGAGAAGGTTAAAACTCAGTTTGAAATTTATTGATCATCCTAGATAATTATAAAGAATAATTTTAACTTTATGTTTTACCTTAATTCAAAACTTTTAACATATGAACAATCAATTTAGTTCACATCTAATTTAAAACATGATCACTGACGTTGCATTGCAATAGAGGTTTCACAATTTAAATTACAAATAAAATCACAATTATTTGAAAACTAAACAACAATACATCTACATGAGGGCTCTCACCTTATCCTAGGCACTTCGATCACAAAATGGGATAAAAAATCAAATTGAAGGAATTAATCCACTCAATAACTAATTGAGATTGGCTTTTTACAATTCCCTACTTTTCCTTTTCAAAGAAATAAAAAATCGCCCTCTCAAGAGAGTATAAGACCATATATAACTGCTTCAAACAAAAAAATTGGCACTAACCCATGGCCTCCAAATAATGCAAGCATGCTTAAACATTTCACAACCATCAGAAATCAAAAGTCGCATTTTGATGTACTTAAACGAAGGTTACAATGGCTCGATATCCTACTAAAAATATCTTATGCCGACATTTCCTCAAATGTACAAGGGTTAATACCACATCTCAAGTGGTCATTTCGTCAAACACCTTAGGGGTAATGCAAAAACACTAGTTTGGACCACTGCAGGGTGATTTACTCACATACCCGCCATCGTGAGGAGCTAAAAAATCAACCTAACCATGCTAAAGAAATATTAAAAATAGTTGGGAACAACAATCTACCCTTTTACATGAGTTGTAACACAAGATTAAAACCCATAAATGAAACATACTTCAATCAATTGTACCAATCAAATGTACTTTTGTTTATGCTAAATAAGAAGATAAAGGAGTAGTGTAGTATTGTAGCCGCTACAATACTTTTCAAGTGAACACTTAGATCTTCTCCCTCTCTAGGCAATTTCCTCCATTTTTTAGTTCGCATTGGCCTCTTGATTCTCTCTATTTCTCTAGGTGGGTTTTTCATCCCCCTGAGTTGTTGGATCAAGTAATCCTTTATTGGTGGGTCCTACATGTGCAAGTAGGCCTGATAAGTATAATTCATATGTGTTTTACCCTTATTTACTCTATTCTTTAGTCTTGTTTAAGAGTTAATATAGCTTAAATAATTAAGAATTCAGGTTAATTAGGTTAGGATACATTTGTATGATATTTTTAATTAAATTGACTAACTTGTGAAATTTATATGCATTTTCTTCATTGGCCATCAATCGACCTACATGCCCAACCGATTGACAATAAAGGAATTGAAAAAAAAAATTAAATTAGTGTTCCCGATCAATAAGGCACTCAGGCTGCTGTATTGGCTTAATGCGCAGTTTCTTAATTTAAGCTAGTTTTTAGTTCTTTTCCAACTAGAACTTCTCCTACAATTCTAATGTCTATATAAAGTCATATGGGGCTGAAAAATGACAATTCTAGTAAATTTTCTTAAAACTAAGAGGGATAAGAAGATGGATGAGCAAACAAATCTTTTAATTGATATTCAAGAGCTTTTTTCTACCATGTAAGGCTAAGTTTTTCTTTTACTTAGGAGTTGATGAAATAATACATAAGTTTTAATTTCTCTTTCTTTTTAATTTAGATCTCAGTTGTGAATAATGACAATTGTATGATAAAGATTTCCTTGTTTATGGATGAGTATTCGTATTTAATCATTTCTATGTTGATTTATTATCTTGTAGATAATATATTTACATGGTTTTGAGATTTATATCAATTCTAATTTTTGTGATTTAGATGAGATGGCCATACAATAATTTTGATGTTCGTATGATTAATGAATTAGATGAGTTTTACTAAGATTAGACGAGTCATGTCTATAGTTTAGTATAGATGATTCATGTTATTGTTGAAGATAGTTCATGTCATGGATTCAATTATTGATTCTTTCTAAAGTAATTGTAGCTTGTACCTAAGAATACTTATTCATATTCACATGAGATCTAGGTTAAGGGTTAATGAATTGTTATGATTGGATTCAATTTCCTAAGTAATTATCATCATATTGCTACCTTTCGTTTAGTTTAGTTGTTTACTTCCTTTGTTTATTGTAAGTTTAAGTTTTTTTAAGTTTTAATCAATAAATTCTCTTTTAGATTTAGTAATTAATTCATCCATCAATGAGGTTCGATAACCCTTAAATATTTATTCCAATACAATTACCTTGTATACTTACAAAGGGTTTAATTATAAACGATTTGGGTCCCACAAGTCCATTATTATCAACCAATGGAAAATTACAATAAAATCATGATAAAACTTTGAAAAACTAAAAGTCCTACATCTGACCTCTATTTTTTGAGCTCTTAGTAACATTATGATGGGCTCATAGTCTATTTTATGCCTATACATACATGTTTCATAGTCAAACTTATTGTGTGCGAGGTTGGTCATTACAATCTTTGAGTGGAATAGGGTTGTACTTGTAAGATATCTAATTTATTTCCTTTTAATTGTGTGATTTTGTTTGTTTGTCGGTTTGATTTGATTTTTGGGGTTATGAGTTTGTTTAATTATCGAGTTCTTAAGGTTTAATTTTATATTATGAGTATTAACTTCAAGCTTGATTTACTCAAATTTTACCTATTTATAGATATTTTTATCCTAATTTTTCCATGCTTAAGGGAAAGGGACCTACCGTGGCACCCATGTCCGCATGGGTCAGCAGGCTACCTATTTTAGTCCCTAATCTTCTATTATTTTGTATAAGTGGGTTTGAGTATGATTAAATTTATTTATGGGTCAAAAATACACTTAATTTATCACTTAGGGCATTTCCCCATATTTTCCAGCCTAACAGTTCATATTTCTAGCCCAAAACCTTTATTATATAAGAAAAAACCCTAACCATTTGCCAAATGGGGAAGGGATGTGTTTAGGAGGGAAGCTTGCTCTACCCTCATTTCCCAAAAGAGAAACCTTAGTTAAGGTAAGTTTTGTCCTTAACCCCTAATCTTTCAATTTTTTGTCTTAATCACCTCTATTTTCATTTGTCTTATTTTTATTCTTTATTTTCTTCTATCAAAATTATGTTTTTAATTTTGATTTAGTACCCTAATTAGGTGAATTTTTTTAACCTAAGGATGTCTAAGAACTATCTTCTTCTAAGTTGATTTGAGTCTATTAGTTAATTTTAATTAGGTTTAACTAAATGCCTTAATTTTTGGGTAGGATTTCTTGAGGATTAATCTTGTTCAAGGAACTTCCAAGCCTATTAGAGGTAAGAGTTTTTTTATCTTGAGTGGTTTTTCTTCATTGGAATGCATTATTATAAGTTTATTTGAGTTCCTCCTTCATTTTGATGTATAATGGTGATTTGTTAAAAACATGTGATTTATGGTTATTTTGGTATGATTAAGTATGGAAATGATTAAATCCATCATGTTCTAGGCTTAGATTTTGATTATATAATGTTCTATGATGATTTTAAAATTTATATGAAATTTTAGAATATTTTTGGTTTCAATTTCGAGAGGTTAAAGACGAACCGAAAAAGTAGATAGTTACGTATGCTCGAATGGGCTAAGAGGCCATTTGAATGGCCAGGCATTCGAATGGCCTGTCATGCCGATCAAATGGCCAAGGCATTCAAACTGGTTGCAGGGCCATTCGAACAGCCAAACAGTAGTTTGGCACAAAAGGCCATTTTTGTGGATTTTCGGCAAATTCTTGTTTGTTTATCATGACTCTAAATCTCTATGACTATGATGAATTAGGAATACTTATATTTATCACCTTAATTGCATATGAACTTCTTTGGATTATGATTTAGTTTATGCATAAAAATGACTATACTTGACTAGGTTTAACATGATGTTCTTTTTGTTTTAAATCCAAATTTTGATGATTTCTTTATATTGACCTCATGATTCTAGTAGGTTATGACAATGATGAATTATGGATACAAGCACATGTCACAATGATTATAGATTATTCATGTTCCACATGTTTTAGCTCAAATATGAACACTACCATGTATGTATATTACTACTCATGCTTATATGATTTTATTTATCATAAATGGACCATGTTTCATGCATATGAGCACTGATTATAGTATGTTTACATATTCTTACATTTATTTAGAATTTTCTTACATATGTATCATGTTGTATGCATCATAAGAATGATTTGTAAGCAAAGATTATCTATATTTAGTCGTGATTAAATGATTAAATGCCATTAGATATCATCATTTTTTGGATTAGCCACTTGGAGGTTTATTGAATCAGTTTTATGTGTGAAAGGACAAGGTTTTACGTCTAATAGATGGGGAATTTATGTCTCTTTGAAGATAGGGGTGAGAAGAGCAAATTATTATAATGAACTAAATTGATGTGTATTTTGGACTTGAGAGTCAAGGTTGATTTGTCCATGTACACTAGCTTACCAGGGGGCATGATCCCTATTAGGGAACTTACTCAAACAGCTCTAGTTTTTCTTTTAGGAATTCAAACCTTCCTCATTAGGGATTGTCCTATGTGAGCAGGTATGTTTAGGCTACAGCCAGGGTAAGATTATTTTTCTCAATTGTGAGACATTCACTAATTGAGTTATATATGTGTATGGATTATAACGCTCATTGACCCGGGTTGTGTATGGACATAGGGGCGTAAACAGACAGCCTTTGTCCACCGTCCATCCGCAGCCGTGTCTGTCCGCAATAAAAACGGACGGTATTGACTTGTCCGTGCGGACACGGACGCGGCTACGAACGATGGCTTTAGTCCGGTCATTTTACAGACACGGCGGCGGACAACGCTTGTTCGTGTCCGCAGCTGTCTGCGTTCGCCAGTATATAGTTTATTTTCCCTTCATTGTGCCCTAGCCCCCCTTTGATCCTTTCTGAATCGAACTCTCACAGGACACAGCTCTAGCGATTGGAGCCACTGGGATGGAGTGAATCCTCCCCTCTGGCCCTCCGTCCGCTGTGGCCCACCAGAAATCTCTGCCTTTCACGTAGTGAATGCTCCCCTCCGTCCGTCGTGGCCCGCTGGAAATTTCTCTCGTGCTGTTCTCAATTTTGGTCTGAAGTCGGAGCTCATTAAGGTTAGCCTTCGTCTTCTTGTGCTCTATCTTGACTGGTTGTTACGCTAGACAAAGCTAGTTTAATTTGAGTCTTGGATTTTTTATGATTCGTGGTGTGTGGCACTTGGTATAAATTACGTGCCTTTGTTCCTCCATCTGTAGTTTATTTTTTGATTTGATGACTATTTTGTTTCTCTGTAATTTCTTTTCGTGAAGTTTCTTGCGTGCCTTAAAGTTTTTGGCTTGTTAATTACAAGCTAATTTGTGCCTTTTTTTAGAGCTAACTTTACTGGTTTTCATTCTCTTGATTGAAATATTTTATTTTAAGCTTTGTCAATTCCTTATGCCCTAAATTACTACGAATTTATTTTGTTTTGTGCCAGTCTTCATTATTTTAAGCATGCTGCTTTCCAAACTTGTTTATATGTCTTTTTTTTTCTACTTTTTTCTTTAGCAGAATCGAGATTGGATATGAATATAGAATGGAATGAGCTGCCATTTTAATGTCCCTTTCTTTTTGCTTAAAAATTTATAAGTACTAATCCACAAAGTAAAGTATCTCATGACTGCAAATAAAACTTGAAGTCATTTATATCTCCTTTTTATATGTAATCTTGATTTAGAAGAGCTGTTTGAGAAGGTATCCACCTGCTTCCAAGATAGAAAAGGTGAAATTGATGCAAAGATGAATTGAGGGTCCTTACATGGATTTAATTGCTAAGAAGAAAGAGAAAAATGCACTCTCCAATTGAAAGAAATGGCATCTAACTGTAATAGTGTTAGATGCCATGTTATATCTCGACAAGAAATTTAAGAATCTAACATGTATTTTGTTATATTGTATATGTTTCACACTTTCTCTACTGTTGCAAAACTTGTACTAAAGAAAATATAAGTTGTATACATGACATTCACAAATAGGAAAAGAAAAAAAATCTCTGATTTTCCTGTTTCTTGGCAAGCTACTCGGAGCTTACTTTCCGGGTTTTCTTTCTCTTTAGAGGATTCTAAAACTCAGCTTATGAATTGATCCTTGTTTAAAATATTTTATTTTAAGCTTTGTCATTTCCTTATGCCCTAAATTACTATAAATTTATTCTTGATTGAAATATGTTATTTTAGGCTTTCTTGTGTCTATATTAATATATTATTGCACTAGAGATGTATTTATCTGAACCATGGATGTTGCTGAGCTAAATATTAAATTGTAGATGGAGGAGTTCTTTTACTGATATCTACACATGTAGATGTACAAGTTCAATGTTTTTTTTATCAGGTTGGTGTTATGAAGCTGTGTTTTACCTTTAGTTAGATAATATTCTTTTCCTTATTTACTTTTTAGGTACAAAGTTGTGAATTCTTGTAGCAAAGTCTTTCGTGTTTTATGTATGTATGGGATTACATGTTTAATAGAGTATGTTGTAGGTTTTCTCTTTATGCATTGTCATATTCAAGTTTATGATGAAATTGTGATTGATTGTATTCATTTCGATAGCTATGAGGTCTTTGTATGTGATTTTATTATTTTCAAATTGTTGTACTTTTAGCATGGTTTTGCTAGTTTTGATATTTGCATGGTTTATGCTAGGTATTTAGTGATCATGTCTGATCCTAAAGGAAAGAAAGTTATTAGTAAAAATTCAAACCCAAGTGTTGAAGTCAGAAAAGAATTTTTAGATGATTTATCACAAAAGAAATTAATGTGGGTGCCGCAAGTGGTGTTGTTCCATCTACAAATTCATGTGAAGAGGTTGGAGTTGGAGGAGAATCAACTAGTGCATCAAAACCATCTAATATCTCTAAAAAGCATGATAAAAAGTTAACTTCTAAATATTGGGAGTTTTTTAAGGAGTGGGATAAAGATGGTGTATCATGGGCTATTTGCAAGTTTTGTGCTCATATGTTACCTGGGGATACAAAAGTGATAGGAACAAATCCTATGAAAAGACATTTCGATAAATGTTTTAAATATCAACAAGAAATGAGGAAAAATAAGAAGAAGGGATAGCAAAGCATTAAGTTGGGTGAGAAAAAAAGTGATGGCACTTGTTCTATTGAGGCATACAACTTTGATCAACAAAAGAGTAAAAGAGACCTTGCTGAGTTAATTATATTGCATGAATACCCTTTTGCAGTTGTTAAGCACAAGCAATTTAGAAAATTTGTGAGGGGTTTGCAGCCACAATTTAAGTTTATGACTCATCAGGCCATTTCAAAGGAGTGCAAAAATGTTTATAACAGTGAACGAAGAATGATTTATGAGGAATTGGGTAAATTTGAGACTAAAGTAAGTCTCACAAGTGATATTTGGACTTCTAACCAAAATATTCCTTACATTGTTTTGATGGTTCACTATGTTGACAATGAGTGGAGGATGAGAAAGAAAATAATTGATTTTTCAAAGATTGAAACACGTCACACAGGTGAATTATTAGCAAATCATCTTTATACACAATGTGTCAATTGGAACATTGAAAGAAAATTGTGTTGTATTGTTTTAGATAATTGCAGTGCTAATGATGTGGAAGCACGTGTATTCAATGACAATCTTTTCTATAAGGGATTTCTTTTGTTGGATGGTGATTATTTTCATATGCGCTGTTGCACCCATATTCTTAATTTGATTGTTCAAGATGGTTTAGATATGGTTCGAGGTGTGGTGGATAATATTCATGAAAGTGTCAAATATTTCAAATCTTCTCCTCAAAGAGCACAAAACTTTTACAAGCATGCAAAGGAACTCAAAGCCCCCAAAAAAAAGTTAATTCTTGATGTTCCTACTAGATGGAATTCTACCCATAGGATGCTTGAAGTTACTTTAGAATTTAAAGATGTTTTTGCTCGTGTAGCTTCTTTGGATTCACGTTATGTTTATTTGCCTTTGGATGAAGATTGGGAAAATGTAAGAGTTGTGCATAATTGTTTGAAGGTGTTTTATTGCTTAACTGAGCTTTTCACGGGTTCTAAATATCCTACCTCTAATCTGTTTTTGGGTAGTATTTGTGAGCTGAAATTATTATTAGATGAATGGTGCTTGGATATGAATGTTTTTCTCTCATCTATGGCAAAGAAAATGGTTGTTAAATTTGACAAGTATTGGGCAAAGAGTAACTTGATCTTGGCGATAGCTTGTGTGTTGGATCCTAGATTTAAGATGAAACCTATTGACCTTTATTTTCCAAAGTTTTATGGTGAAGCATATTCTCCAATAAAAATTCTTGAAGTTCATGGATTGTTAATGAGGTTATATGAAGAGTACGTTTCTTAAGTTCATGGGTCAAATGAGAACATTGAAACAACTCAACGCCCAAGTTCAAGTGGTGATAAGATGTCTATATTTACTAGTGGATGGGATGATGTGTTTATGAGTAGGTTGAATAAGTATATTGAAGAGAATGCAGTATGTGAGCAGTCAAAAGTTGAATATGATTTATACTTAGAAGAACCAGTAGTGAAAGATATCAATTTTAGTTCTTTCAATGTTCTAGCTTGGTGGAAGATAAATGCTCCAGGGTTTCCAATTTATCACAAATTGCAAAGGATGTTTTGGCTATACCTTTATCTACTATTGCATCAGAATCAGCTTTTAGTACAGGTGGAAGAGTAATTAGTCAATTTAGCAGTTGTTTGAGCACAGAGACAGTGAAAAACTTGATTTGCTCCCAAGATTGGTTGAGATCTAAATATGATGGTAAAATATTTTTATTTTAGTTTGTTTTATTTTTTAATTTATTATTTTTAAGTTAATTGTTAATGTCACTCTATATTTGTGTATAGATGAAGAATTATATGATTTCGAGGGAGATGGATCTTTTTGTAAAAGCATCTTTGAGTTGAGTTTAAAAGATAAAGAAGTTGAAAATATAAATGCTTAATAAAGTTTATTACATTGTAAGCTTTCGATGTTGTTATTGTCTATTTTATTGCTTTCATCTTATTTTAATCTTATTTTATTTTTTTATTTTATGTTTACAGTGAGTTGAAGTCATGGAGAATGAAGAACTTGAAGTCATGGAGTATAAAGAATATGCTAAGAAAAATTATGTCTTTTTTGTTGTTAGACACTTAACTCTTAAATTGTTAGTCTTTTGTTGAAGACTTTTGGTGATGTAATAAATTAGACTATCGTTGGATGTTATGTATTGATGTTATTTTATGGGATAAATTGTTATGGTTTGATGTTATTTTATAGGGTTAGTTGTTATGGATTGATGTAGTAAATTGTTATGGTTTGATGTTATTTTATAGGGCGAGTTGTTATGGATTGATGTAATAAATTATTTTGGTTTGATGTTATTTTATAGGGTGAATTGTTATGGATTGATGTAGTAAATTGTTTTTGTTTGATGTATGGACAAATGGTTGAATTATATGTATTTAAATTATACAGGTTGAATAATAATACAAGATGAAGTGTAATTGTCCGAGTCCGTCTGGACAAAAACGGACGGACAATTTACATGTTTGCCACGGACAACGAACGGATGGACAATATGATTAAGTAAAAACGGACGAACACGGACAGCCCTTGTCAGCGTCCGTGTCTATCCGTTTACACCCCTATATGGACAATGAAGTTATGATTTCACATAGTGCATACGAAATGATTTATTAAGGATGGAATGTGGTTGATATATTTAATTATGCATGGTTTGAGACATGCTTATGCAAGATGTGAATATTGATACTTGTTTCATGCAGGATGTGGGCAATGTCTTGCTCTGATGCAACCAAGTAGGAAATGACCACTAATTTGGTTGCCAATGATGACTAGGCATTGGTTGTAATAGAAAGTAGGGGTGCTGGCTAGTCTTCTAAGTAGGCCACAATGGCAAATGGTTATGACAATGTGTTTTCTTTTGCTTCTGCAGAGTGGTCTTGGGTGGAAGAAGGTGTGGTTGTTGGCGGTAGTTGCAAAGGGAAGATCTTCTGTAGAGTGGCTCTTTGTTTGTAAAAAAGACACAATTTTTTCTTTCAGTTAGGCAAGATAATCGTCATAATTCATGGGCGGTAGCAAGGGAGGGTGGGATGGTGCTCAAGGAATCGTAACGGCTCCGATACCAATGTTGTAGATGAGTGGTCTACAATGAATTTCCATTGTAGGCGAAATGGGAGAAGAGATAAAGAAGCTAAATTAAAATAATTGATCTATTTTTTTAATTTTCCAAATTAATTAAATAGGGCATAATACCTATATATTTATAAACAATCAAGAATCCTAATCCTAATTGAATTTCTAATTAGAATGGCCCCTAATATTAACCTAGACGCAATAAGAATAAAATATTAATTACTTTAAAATGTCATCACTAATAATTAAATCCTTACTATACTAGACTATGAAAGCAGGACCCAACCCCTAGGGAGGGTCATAACATGATGATGAGTCATTTCCAAATTTATATAAAATTTGTTGATATTGTCAATATACATGTGATGACTCAAATCTTACTTTGTTCAAAATATATGTTTACTCTTTTTGTTATAAATGAGTAATTATTTAAACCTTATATATAACAAAGTGACTAAGTATTTTCACTTTAAATTGTTGGTGGCCATGAGCCTATATATCACCCAGATCTGCTCAAAAGTTGAGGAGGTGGCTAGGCCAATTCTATCCAACAGCCCACATGCCACACCGACCACCACATCCTCCTATCTCTTCTCCCTTTCTCTCCTCTCTCCACTACAATATTTGGCTAGAGGTGCTCCATTGGCAGGATCTTGGTGCTGTCAGGAAGCAAATGACTAGTCTCTAATGCCTTGCCCAGGTTGTGATAGCTCCCAACTGATGAAATTTACATGATTACACATGATGTGTATATGTGTTATGAATTATGAATACATCTAGAATGTACAGGTGGCATCAATGTGCATATGGACTGTGATTTATCTCATGGTTCCTTGGTATAGTGGTTGGACATATGTGATGTATATTTAGATTAAAAATACATGTGATATTTTCATGAGTTTACATTCTGTTTCAAAACCCTTACTAAGCTAGGCTATGTAACATCTTTGATTTTTCTGTAATTTTTTATAAATTTTCAGAATTTTTTTGCTCGTATTTTTTATGGAGAAATCTGATGCTTTGTTGTATCCATTTTCATAATTGACCTTGATATTCGTAATCATAGAGTCATGAGTGGTGCTTAGTCGTAGGTCATGGGCCTCGATGTGCCACGGAAACTTTTGGCATCAAAACAGGAAGGAAAAGAAAGTGACACAAAGGAGAAAAGATAGAGAAGAAAGGAGGGAAAAGAAAAAATAATAAAATAAGATCGGGTGTGCCTCAGCGTGAACCTCCTCCTTTCTTCTGTAAGGTTGGAGGTGGCACCATAGCCGACTTCTGCATGGCCGGCCTCGGCCTGGCGATGCCACTGCCACTTTCTGGTCTGGCCTCGTTGGCCATCGACACCTTTTCCTCCCTCTTTCCCGCTTCAGCCTAGTGATCCTTCCTTCAAGTTTTTCACCGGATCCGCTGCCACCATTGGCCAGTTGACCTCCAGCCCACTGCCATGGCTTTGTTCCGGCCAGGACGACGTCCGAGCACCACTGTCCCAGCTTCCCCGCTTCTCCTTCGCAGGCGTGAGGTAAAAATTTGTCTGCCCTTTATTTTCCCCCTTTATCTATGCGTCACCGATCACCATCGATCACTGCCAGTCACTAGCCACTGCCAGTCACCGGCCACCACTGGCTGGCCTTTGACCCCCCATGACCAAGCGAAGGCAAGGCAACCTCCCCTAGCTCAAATTGCTGCTGCCTCCCTCGCCCCCCCTGTCCTATTCCAATAGGGTTTAACCTCCCCCTCCCCCCATTTTTGTTGTTTCTTTTCACTTCTGGCTGTTAGCCACAGTCCACCCTCTGGACTACCGCCTCTAGCCAATGATAGCGAGGTGCCGAGGTTTGGCCTTTCTTGCCCCGATCAGTTTTTATTAGCTCGATTGGTCAACCCATGCCAGAGTAAGGTTTACCCTTTTTCTCTGGCAGCATCGATTATCCACTGTCGGATGTCGGACGACATGGGCCGACGTCCATTCAGCTCACCGTGATCCAGTGACTTCTGGGTTGCCCCCATTTTCTAGGTCTGGCCCCCAACCCCATCCAGCCATTTGTGGCGGGGCAACAGTGTGTATGCAGCCCCATCTCGGCACATTGTCGCCCCTGGCTAAATTGAGCGCCTCTGTTTCTTTTGATCGACTGTTCAATTGCAACCAATGTCGGCCACTGATAGCCGCAAAAGCCAACTTGACCCAACAATGACAAGAGGCCACCATTCCCAGCCTTCCCTACTCCTCTACTCTGCTTTGCATGCCTTTTGCCCAAACTAAATATCCTAAACTTCAGGGTACGCCTCCGACCATTACCTCGGGCCCTACCCCATTCTAGTGACAACCAGTCCGCCCTGGCACAACATATTCTCCATAGTAAACCGCCCATATTCTCCACCATTGGCCACTGGCCTTGGGCCAGTGAAGGCTACTACTGCTATGCTTATATTCTCCATCATAAGTCATGCTTGATGCACAATTGCCCGCATAATGGTTTTGGTTGTGGGTGGCGATTAGAGATGTCACTGCCTTTGTCGGCTACCTACTCCGGGTTTTAATGCCTTCAACTTTTGTTTTGGGCACCACCACTAGCAAACCTTGCCTCTTCCATGTTCGATCACCCAAACCCCCTAAAAGACAACCCCTTTTAGGGTTCGGCGGAGACAACATGTGTATATGTTATTCGACAACTGATCCTGCCTATGAGTGGCTGGATCCTACTCCACCGGCCTAAGTTGCATCAAAATGTACCAAAATAAATGACTATTAACTAATGTTTTAGTATACACGTACCCACATCATTTAGTTAACACATAAAAAAAGCCACAAGGGCTAAACAAGTCTAAGCCAAAAATAGTTAATCATAGTGTAAAGTAAAGTCAAATGTATAAGTTCAACATAACATAGATTTAAACTAACATAACCCTATGCAACCATAGCCCATCTCAATGAGCATGGCCATCTACCTACATGGAATAATATGCAACCCCAAAACAAAACCACAAAACAAAGAGGGGCAAGCTTACCTCAGCAAGGGTTTTATTACAAAAAGTAAACTCATGAAAACACTGCATGTATTCTCAATATAACATGTATTATATAACATTCTCTAAAGATGAGCATCATGAGATAATCACATTCCACTTATACATATGTATGCCACCTGTGCATCATGATATAAATCATATTCTATAAACATATAATCATGTCACTTACGCATCAGGACGTAAATCACATTCCATAATTATATATTCATGTCACATGTGCATCATGATGTAAAATACATTTCCTACACACATATTCATGCCACCTACGCATCATATGTTTATCCATAGTTCCTCACACATATTATATCATTTGTAAATTATAATCATCTAAATCTCATATAACAATCACATCTTGTATAAATTAATATCAATATACACATCCTATATAATCACATCTCAATATGCACATTCACCCTGCATAATCAAGTATATCACCACATCCCATCCTATATATTCAAGCATAACCATTTTATACCATGTGTACATAAGCATCATTGACCCTACTACAACCTATGTAAATGAGCATTATATTTTATACACATGCATCAAACATTGGTGAATGTCTCATAATCGAGAAAAATCATCAAACCCACTTACCAAGGACAATCCCTTGTGGGAAAGGTTTGAATTCTTAAAAAAAAACTATAGCAATTTGGGTAAGTTCCCTAACTAGGAAAATATCCCTGCTCACCCAGGACAATCCTTGTAGGGAAGGCCCGAATTCCTAAAAAAAAACTAGAGTAGCCTGGTAAGCTGGTGCACATAGATATACCATCCTGAATTTTTGGGGTCCAGATAAAATATTAGTTTAACTCACATAGCAAATCCGCCCATCTCAACCCGAGGAGGCAACCCATCCTCAAAGGGACATAAAGCAAAAACTTATCATTTCGGATGTACAATTGATTCGATAAGCCTCCAAATGACTAATTCAGCAACAAATGACATCCAATTGTAATCAATCGATTAATCACAGCTAAACATGATAAATCATTGCTTATAAAGCATTTTAATGATCAGTTAAATATGAGAAATTATTTCTTATAAAACATTTTTATGATGCATGTAACATGATATGTATGTGAACAAAGTCTAACAAATGTATGCATGAATAAGTATGTTCTAATCAGTCCATATGTGCATGTAACATAACCCATTTATAACAAATAAAATCATGTAGCCATAAGCAAGAATATATATATATATATATATATATATATATATATATATATATATATATATATATATATATATATATATATATATATATATATATATATATATATATATATATATATATATATATATATATATATATATATATATATATATATGGTGGTGTTTATACTTAAGCTAAAGCATGAGGAACATGAATCGCCTATAATAAATTTAACATGTGCAAGTATACATAATTTATCATGGTTATGACTTATTAGAATCATGGAGTAATTATGAAGGAATTGTCAATTTTGGATTTAAAACAAGTAGAATATCATATTAAAACTAGACAAGTATAGTCATATTCATGCGTGAGCTAAATCATAATTCAAAGAAGGTTCACATGTAATTATAGTAATATTTATCATAACTCATCATAGTCATGGAAAATTAGAATCATGGGAAAAAGAACAAAAAATGGCATGTTTCACAAAAATGCAATACGTCCATTTGAATGTCGTGGTAGGCAGTTCAAATGCTTGGCAGTTTGATCGACCATACAAGTTGTTCGAACGGCTGGCCGTTTGAGTACCATATTTCTCCATTTGAACACACATAACACATCACTTTTCTTACTTTTCTTCAGCCTTCGGAAATTTGAACCGAAAACATTCCAAAATTCTATATAAATTCAAAACTCACTATAGAACGTTATATAATCAAAATCTAAGCCTAGAACATGATGGATCTAATCATTTTTATTCTTAATCACAATAAAATAATCATAAATCACATGTTTTTAACAAATTACCACTAAACCTCCAAAATAAAACAAGAACTCAAATAAACTTATAATCATGCAATCCAATAAAGAGAACCACACAAGGTAAAAATATCTTACCTCTATGAAGCCTTTGAATTCACAAAAGAACTTAAATACTCAAAAAGTCCTACCCAAAAATTAGGGTTTTGAGTTAAATCGACTTAAAATTAGCTAATATACTCAAATCAACTTGAAAATAGGTAAATCTAGGTTATCCTTAGGTTAAAAACAAAAATTACCTACTTAGGGTTTTAAATCAAAATTATGAACAAAATTTTTATGAAAGAAAATCAAGAATCAAGATAGAGAAAATGAAGATAGAAGTATTGAAGGCCAAAATCAAAAGATTATAGATGATTAATAGTAGAAAACACACCTTAAACTAAGTTTCTCCTTTTGAAAATAAGGGTAAAGCAATTCCTTTCTCCTAACATAGCACTTCCTTATTTGGCTAGTAGGTTAGGGTTTTCCTTATACAGTAAGGATTTTGAGCTGGGTATACAAATTATTGAGCTGAAAAGTAAGTTAAAATGTTCTAAGTAGCTAATTAAGGTTTTTTTGTCAAAAAATGAATCAATCACACATAATCCTATTTAAATATAATAATAAAAGATTATATGGTCAAATGAGTTGCACACTGTTTAACATGGATATAGGGCCCATGGTAGGGTCTACTCCCATAATCAAGGAAAGCTTAAAAGAAAATTGTCATTAAATTGGTAAATAAAGATTAATAATAAAACTCATAAAATGAAATTAAAACTTATTAAAATTATAATTATTAATCTATAACCACAAAATCAAATTAAACTGGTAAATAAGCAAAACTACACAAATTTACACGAGTAAAAAAATTAAACTAAATAAAATTAGAGATTTTACATAGGTGTAAGCTAAAAAAGTTGGGTTCAGGGTAGGATAACAGGTTGGGTCTGGATTCGATAATTTCTCCAAATTGGGTTATGGCATTGTTAAATAATAAAGCTAAGGTTCAATTGTGTGAACAATACAAATAAATTTTAACCCTACTTTTAAAATAGGTAAAATTTTAAAACTTTAACCCTCACCTTAGTTTTATTTAGGTCGGGTTAGGTGTAGGTTAAATGGGTTAGGTTCGGGCAGGATATTTTCATCGGGATGAATTTTCCCAATCCTATATATGATCACCCCTAATTGCCCCACCAAAATAAGTTTTAATAATTTTTTTGGCAAATAGGCAAAATAAGCTGTACAGGCTTACTCAGTCGGTAGACAATTGACCTTCTTTCCATAAGTGATTGAGACCCACATGTTTCAATCAGCCAATAACCCGTGCACCCAAAAAAAAATTCAACAAAAACCCAAAACGTGAAAAAGTTGGTTTTCCGACCCATCTGCCCTTCTTCTATGTTTGTATTTCTATAAGCTTATGTCTTAATAGGCTACTTAACTATGGATCCCCATATTTTTTACCATTTTCCCATTATTTAATAGATATCGTACTTACCTACTGATCCTTATATCTTTTTTCTAAGATCCTTATTAACAATTAAAACAGAAACTTCTCTAAAAATAGACAAGCGGCTACATATTAGGGCTGACAAAAATAAGTAGTCCATATTCATATATGTTCGCAGTATACAAAATATCCGCCCGCTCTGCCTATTTAATAAATATTTATAATTTTACTAAATATTGATAATTGATATCTACCCGCGGTATTAATAGGGTAGTAACAGACAACTTACCTTGGCTATATGAGTAGTGGACAATTGACCTTCTATATATAATTGACTGAGACCTACCCGTTTCAATCAAATAATAACCTAGACCGTGAAAATATTGGTTTAGCGCCCATCTGTCCTATTTATTTGTTTGTATTTGTATAAGGTTAAGTTATGATGACATGCAAAGTCCAAAACTTTTTTATTTTTGCATTCACAAGCCCCAAACTTGATGGGCCCATGATCATGACTATGGAGGACATTTTGTTTGCTATCTCCATCCACTGTTTGACGAGCTCTCGCTGTCAAACACAAAGACCTCTCCAAGCCACAACGCCTTGAATTTGCTGACTGCATTTTGGCCTTCGGTAAGTTAATAACATGTTACATAGTTACTACATCCCTATTTAGTTAAGATATTTATAGTTTTTTACCATTTATTATAAATAGGGTATATATATATTAATCCCTATATTTTTTTAATTAGATCTCTAATACCAATTAACATAGGCAAACACCGATGTTCACAACATAAACAATTTTTGCCATGTTCGCGATCGCTTATTAGGGCAAACAAAAATGATTGGTCCATGTCTGCCACTAATATAAAAACACATTCACCTTATATAAATATGGATACAAATATAAATAGACATGGGCAAGAGATATTTGTGTTTAGGGTGAGAATTGGGTGAGGTCAGATAGGCCTTGACCAGCACATAAATTTGGTCGGGCCATGACCCAACCCTATCTATCAAACAAGTCAAAAATACAAACTTTAACCCTACTTAGGTTAAGTATGCGGGAAACCTTATTTTTTTATTAATTAATTTTTTTATAACTTAATATTTTATACATTAATTTTGTATAGGACAATTATAGAATAAATTTAGATACATCACAATATTATAAATAAATATTAAATATTCTTAATGTTATTTAAGAAAGTGAAAATTGGAGAGAGTATAAGACACATCCAAAATCATCAAAACCCCACAAAAATTACTAATTGGCTATAAAATAAAATAAAATATAAGGAAAAAAAGAATTTTAAGATATTTTCTTTCTAATTTCTCTAACTTGAGTTATGACATGGTTAAATAATAGAGTGGAGGTTGGGTTGTGCAAGTAATATAAATAAATTTTGATTTGACCCTACTTTTAAAACGGGTAAAATTTTAAACATTAACCCTAGCTTTATTTTTGAACAAGTTGAGTTAAGTGTTGGTTAAACAAGTCGGGTTCGGGTAGGATAATTTATTCATCTTGAGTTATGACATCGTTAAATAATATGGCCAAAGTTAGGTTGTCCGTAACACAAATAAAATTTGACCTAACCCAACTTTTAAAATAGGCAAAATTTTAAAACTTTACCTTGACCTTATTTTTATTTAAGTCGGGTTAAGTGTAGGTTAAAGGGGTTGGGTTCAGGTAGGATATTTTAGCCAGGATGAATTTTCTCGGCCCTACATATGATCACCCCTAATTGCCCACCAAAATAGGTTTTACTAATTTTTTTTGGCAAATAGGCAAAAATAAGTTGTAGAGGGTCACTCAGTTGGTAGACGATTAGCCTTCTTTCCATAAGTGATTGAGACCCACATGTTTCAATCAGCCAATAACCCGTGCACCAAAAAAAATCAACAAAAACCCAGATCGTGAAAAAGCTGGTTGCCCTTCTTTCTATGTTTGTATTTCTATAAGTTTATGAGTCTTAATAGGCTACTTAACTATTGAATCCCTATATTTTTTTACTATTTTCCTGTTATTTAATAGATATCGTACTTACCTACTGATCTTTATATCTTGTTTATAAGATCCTTATTAACAATTAAAATGGGAACGTATGTAAACATGGACAAGCGGCTACATATTAGGGCTGACAAAAATAATTGGTCCATATTCATGTTCATATATGTTCGAGTACAAAAAATATCCGCCCACCCTCCCTATACACAATTAATAAATATGTATAATTTCATTATACATTAATAATTGATATCTACCATATTAATAAAGTAAGCTTAAAAAACAAAAAAAAACTAAGAGTGACAGGCAACTTACCTTAGCCACAATTGACCTTCTGTTCATAATTGGCTGAGACCTACATGTTTCAATCAAATAATAACCTGGACAGTGAAAAATTTAATTTGGGGCCCATCTGTCCTATTTATTTGTTTGTATTTGTATAAGGTTAGGTTATGATGACAACCAAAGTCCAACACTTTTTTTTTCCGGCATTCACAAGCCCCAAACTTGATGGGCCCCATGATCACGACTATGGAGGAAATTTTGTTTGCTAACTGCATCCACTGTTTGATGCACACTCGCTGTCAAACACAAAGACCCTTCCAAGCCACAACGCCTTTCCACTGAATTTGCTGACTGCATTTTGGCCCTTGGTCACGCGGCCATGCCCGCCCTCCTTGGGAAGCTTGTCCCTTCAGCTGCTCTTTTCATCACTTCTTGCATTGTCAACAGCAGAGAACGTATGTGGGTTTGAATGTGAAGGACGCTACCGGCAAAAGGGAGGAAAACCCAAATCAGGTTCGGGTTTTAGTGTCTTCCCCATTTTGAGCTTTCTTGATGGTTTTTTGACTTATGGTGTTGGCAAGGGTTGAAGCTTGGAACGATTCTTCTTACACTTCGTTTTAGTATTAATCTGCTATAAAATGTACTCTGGATTTTTGGTGTGTTTAGAACTGGTCAGCTGGAGCCAGGGCATCATGGTGACCTGGCCGACTGTTTTCTTCTCTGTTCTGGAGGTCGAAGTTTTTAATATCCTTATGGAATCTTGAAAAGATGATCGAATTTGGAGAAAGATGGGTCTTCATGATGTGGTTTGAACGATTGAAAAACATATTTTTGGTGGTTGTTTAGTTGTTAATCTTCTAATAAAACAATGTGGGTGTCTTTTCATCTTGATTTTGTTGGGTTCAATAAAAATCAGGTCTTTTCTATTTTTATATCTTTTTCTCTGTTTTGATCCTCTTCCATAGATTATCAGAGTCCTAATTAATGATTGGAATAGCAGCTTTTGACGTCAAATCCAGTTTTTTGACAGAAAGAGAGGCAACATTGTTCTAGCCCATGGAAGCTGTGTACAAGCCCTCCTCTTTGTCAGCCACTGACGAACCGTCTACTTGTGATGAACTCTCGATGCTTGAGACAATGATCCTATCTGACAGTCTCAAGGTAGTAACTTTCTTCTTCAACTCCTATTAGATTGATTTTTTTTTTTTGCTAATTTATACATAAGCTAACCCAGTATCTGATTGTAATTTTAGTTATGCTGTGCATACTATTCGTGTGTTTCCTTTTATAAAAGTTCGTCAATAGGCAGCACTGTTAAGTTAGTATTTTGATATATAAAATTGGGAATGTCTTGTAACTACTTGTTGCATGGAAATTTCAGGATCTGAAGAGTTTGAGGACACAATTGTACTCTGCAGCTGAGTATTTTGAAGTGTCCTACACCAACGACGATCAGAAACAGATGTATGGCATTTATTTGAATTACATTGAATCCTCTTCCACATTGTTGTTTGGTATAAAATTGATACCTTGTTATTACAAATGCAGAGTGGTTAACACGTTGAAAGATTATGCAATTCAGGCTTTGGTAAATACTGTGGATCATTTGGGTTCCGTGACATACAAGGTAAATGGTCTGGTGGATGAAAAGGTCAATGAGGTTTCAGTGACTGAACTCAGTGTCTCCTGCATAGAACAGGTACTTTTTGATCTGTTCTTCTCTATTGATAGCTGTGGTGTGCTTGCCCTCTTTTTTCCTTCTCTAGGACACTGCAGCATAAAGGGGAGTTCACTCTAACTTCTGAACATTATAGTTATTACTAAAGTTGTTGATTTATTATACAATGGTTTTTCAATTTGGATGTTGCAGAGGCTTCGGACATGCCAAGATTATATTGATCATGAGGGTCTTTCCCAACAATCTCTAGTGATTACAACTCCAAAATATCAAAAGCGATACACCATACAAGGCAAAGCTTAAGTCCATATTGCTCTTCTGAAATACGTTAGTAGCTTATTAGTAACTTATAACTCATGGGAAAGTTGTAATTGGTAACACGGCAGGAAAATGTACAAATGGCTCTGAAGGAGCTTTGGTACATTGTGAAGATAAAAGCCAGGTTGATGATAATTGGCAAGTTCTTCGTAGAGGTAACAGAATTGCCTTATTTATTTGAAACGACATTTTGTTCTCAATGTTAAACATATATGCTAGTTCTTAGTGAAACAATTTTTTTCTTCAATTTTATGATGAATATAAATTTGTCCAGCCGTCCGATCAGCAATTACAGAGAGACCACCACCTTCAATAAAGTAAGAGTTCCTTAGTTCTGTCTTTTTCTTGCTCAATCTTTTTAGTCCAATCTTCTCTAATTTCTTATTATGCCTTCTCAACATCTTGTTAACATTTTTTCCTGCAATGTAGAAAACCATGTTCTCCATCGCCCTCCCCACGACCAGCACCCTTGCTCTTAAGAGGTATGATCGAAATAGGAAGGAAGCGTCAAACTTATTCATTGGTTATCGCATTGTGTAGTTTTTTCGTCGAAATGGATATTCAATTGTGTGTCATACTTGCTCTTCACAAACCAGAGAAAAGGTCAGTGTCACCAGTACCCAGTTCACAGACTCTTGTACGTTCTGGATCTGTTGCTAGCAAACCCACTAGTCCATCATTGTCTAGACACGAACGGCAGGTAACCTTGAGAAATATGCTCTGTGCTTTCACAGGAATAATATGCCAGTTACACTGGGAGTTAATATGCTTGGGTTATGCAGTATCCTTCAGTGCCAAGATCTGCTTCTATGCATCTTCAGCCAGAGAAAGAAGAAAAGAAAGAGGACGAGCCAAATCCCAGTAAGGGTAAGAAACTTTTTAAGGCCTTGCTTGGTAGGCGCAAGTGGAAAGAAGATCCAATGCTGTACACGTATTTGGATGAATATTAAATTACAGGAAAAGAAGCATAATTCTCTTTGTTATTTTGTTTAATTCCCTTGTCTTACTTACTCGAATCCAAGTGTGGCCATGTACGTCGATAATTCTTCCGCCCCTGGCTAGGGCTAGCCACGATACGTAAAATTATCAAATTTATATTTTAATGTACTTGTTTCAGAAAAATAAAAAGAATAGTAGAATACAAGTCAAAGTTTGATTAGAGTCCTATTTATATGCGCCTGGGTATGCAGTTACGCATACATGCTGTACACTTTTGAGCAGGCAGATTGAAACAACCTGCCTGCCATTTAATCTCACGGTATCTAGTGCGAGCCATCAGATCACGGTCTTATGACTTGTGTCGCACCAGACATGCATATTAGCTTTTGATTGTTAGTTGGGTAGTGACACAATTACCAGGTGAATCCACACAGTTGCTGGAATCTGGATGCTCACAAAAATGTCTAAAGGTGGAACTGCTGCGGGTGTTATAATTTCATTTCTGTTCATCCGCACAAAAAACATCAGCTGAAAGAGCATTTGCCAATAAATGAATCACTGGAAAACACTACGAGTCCATCTTCGGTCCAAATTCTTCAACGGTTTTCGTGGCAAGTGTCATGATATCCACGAAGGCGCTGAATGATGCACGCAGAAATCTGGCCTCCACTGCTTCAAAATGTCTGCATCAAATGAATTACAAAAATCATCACTACAATATGTTCGGTCGAGATATAATTGGCTAATTGCAGCTATTGAAGAGACCCATCATGCCAGAGAAACAAGTCCCATGTCCCAAACCGATGCAGGAAACTCAAAATTTATCGCTAACCCCGACCTTATCTAAAAATTGTACACTGATCCTCCCACAAGAGGTCCGCGATAAATTGTTGATACAGAAAAACTCAAGTCACATAATCTGACGCACTCAGAGTAACTCCCATTCCCAAACATAATTATATGAAGTAGATCATAATACCAGGAAGAGACTCACACGAAAAGTTTTCCATCAGAAATGGACATCTGCCTTCGGACTTTGTCTGGTTGCAACTGTATATTGAAAAAGTTTCTAACTATTTACGTCATAGAAAATGTTTCTAAAGTAGAAAAATGTAACAAGAATTATAAACCCTGCACATTTGCTTTGAAAATGGACCACATAACATCGATATACTATCCGAGGAATCAGTACATGTTTGATCATCACCTCTTTATCAACAACTAGAGCTGCATAGACAATGGATGCGTTTTCTTCTGATTCATAATCAACTTCCAAGTCACTGCAAATATATTATGTTATAGTTAAAGCAATGGGGAATAACTGCAAAATATTCCTCAAATCAATATGAAGAACTCAGTGACGTTTCAGATTAAATGTGAATTGACTATAATATTATAATCTAGAAATCCACAAAAATCACGTGTGTGAAATCTTGTATTATATTTTTGCTACATATGTGGAAATATACAGTAACCATGTCAGACATGCATCTCTATATTTAAAGAACCTTTTTGACCTACTTGACCTATTATACGACAAAATATAGCATCATTAACAAACATAAGCATTTGTTTCTCTTCCATTATACTCCCTCCAGCCTTTAATAAGTAACCTATTTGGTTTTCAAAATGAACCAGAAGTACATTTAAGAATAATATACAAAAACTATTTGATATCTATGAGCAATCAATATAAAATTCTATTCGACAAATGAAAATTGAAATTTCTTCAGCGTAATTGACATGAGTTTTATGAAGAAATATGTCTTCCGCTGTTAGTCTCATAACTGATGTGAATATAGAACTTTTTGAGAGTACTAGTTCTTTCCATATGACTCCATAAAGAAAAGCAGATATTTTCAAGTGTCTACCACATGGTAAAGAAGGGCATAGACTGTTACATGCAGCTAACATCCTCAAAAGCATGATCTACTGAACTCTAAAACTTATGAAAAAAGCAAATAAGCATACAATCAAGAGCATGCTCTCCAAAAAGATTGTAAACTAATACTTGAAAAATCTTCTCGTCAATTGGTTTATGGTAGCCATAGACCGTCTTTGCAAAAGGGTAAAAGATTTATTCATCCTCACATGTCAAAAGAATATGACAAAAATTTATATTACACAAGAATTAACAGAAACCCACCAAAAGAGATGCTAAACAACCATTCTAGTAAACAAAAATGGCAGAAACCGGAACTACAGAAGAAGGCAATGCATCCTTCAAGAAAATAACCAATTATGCAAGAGGAAATAAACCAGAAAACTCACCAGCTGAACTCCCAATCAGAAGGAAGGTCGGAATTAGCAGCTACTGACTCGGGAACAAAGCTTCCGACATCCATGAGAATACAAATAACTGCAGAGACGAAATTCTTTTTTTATAAAAACTTGCTTCTAAAGATCGAGCAGTGATTGAGTTGGAAGATGAAGCAAAGATGAAAGGAGAACAAGAAATTGAAATTGAAAACCTAATCTTTCGAGGGTTAACATTCAGTCGGGGGCTAATTCGGTTTGGTTTGGAAAATTCGGTAACTAGAAAACTATGATATCAATTTATACGAAAATGCAAATCCATTCAATTAATATAACAAATGCTTAATCCCAAAAGTTATCAACATAAATTCGAGTATAAAATATTAGAATGTATATACCTTATCAAAAAACAACCACATAATCATCAGAATAGAACACACACACAAGTCCTAAACTTACATACGAGTCAGATAAGGTAGACGAATGTTGTCAGACGGTTAGGAGGGGCAGAAACTAAGCTCAAACAATGTTACTAATAAACATAACACTTCAAAAACTTACTAACAGAAAAATGAGCTTCCAAGTAGAGTGTCGAAAAATGTTCCAAACCTATTCTCACGTCCTGGCATTGAAGGCAGACAAAATCCACCAAAAGAACAGCACAAAATCAACAAAAAACACAAAATAGTTGAGTGTCGAAAAATCCACCCAAAAAAAAAACCTCCTTTAACCGAAACATAGTTGCAGCGCTTCAAATCCACCAAAAAAAAATTGCCAAACTAGCATGATATCTTGAGAAAATGAACTCACAGCGCTTTTGGAACACAGGCGCCGGAGAGGAGATGCTGGCGTGATGGAGAAGAGGCGTCTGAAGAATGGAGCTCTGGAGGCGGCGGACGGTCGACTGTGAAGTGAAACGGGAAGATTGGCTGATTGGGATCGCCGGATCGGGGGAAAATCGGCGGACTGTGTGAACTGTGAAGCGGAAATTTGAAACGGGAAAAAATTAGGACAGTCGTGATGAAAGGTGGATACCGGGTCGGGTCGGGTTAGGTAAAACCCGAATCCGACCCGACCCGAAGGGTTTTGGTCCATATTTAAACCCGAACCCAATTTATTTTATAATTAAGGATATCCAAACCCGATGGATCGGGTTTATAAAAAATCTCGACCTGAGTAGCATCCTTAGCCAAGCTTGCTCTACCAACGGGCCATAGGCTAATAACCTACACCTTTAAATATACGGGGGGCGAATTGTTCTAGTTAGGGTCTAAAGCGGCAAATAATTTTAATATTTGGCAAGTATTTATTGACTTTGTGATAGAGGTGGTTATTGGGCACCTGTACTCTATGGGCACCTATACACGGTGACTATAATTGTCTGCTAAATTGAGGACTAATCTTGTAAATTTAGACGAGTAAATGTTACCCTCTAGACCTATTCTCACGTGTTATTTATATCTAGAAGTCGTTATTTCTCCTCAGATTTTACTCAAGTCTTTTTATATTTTATACACCTTAAATTTTTTAATAAATTATTAAATACCCCTTATCTTTATTATTCTTTTAACCCTATTTTTGCTCTTTTATTGCCCCATTCACAATCTTTATCTCTCCTGTGTGAGCTCTGTCATTTTCCCCGTCACTTGTGGCTCCTCTTCTCGGATTATTTTCCTTCTTCCCCCTCACCTGTGGTTCTTCTTTTACGATTTTCCCCCCTCTCTTATTCACTTTATTGCCCCTCTGAAAAATTTTTGGATGGTTTCTAACGGGGGGTGATTATCGCCAAAATATACAAAATTTGATGGGGAACTAAGGTATTTGAGGGCTAGTTTAGTAAATTTATAAGAGTAAACACTACCCTCAACCATATTCTTACATGATATATATATATATATATATATATATATATATATATATATATATATATATATATATACTCCTTTATTAAATTAATAGCTCCATTGAAAAAAATTACTCCATATTAATAGCTTTATTTTGTTTAATTTAAGTGGTTGAATACTTTAAGAATATCATAACCTTATTTTCCCTTCTCTTAGACGTGGGTTTCACTATTTTTCTAAATATAACTATTAGTATAAAACAAAGAGAGTATATATGTATAGTATTGTTAAAGTGAGAAGGATGGCGGAGATTTTTGTTAAAGAAATTCTAAATTACCCATAATACAACTAAAGTATTAATTAGGAACTCTTAGTTATGGACTTGGTAAAATTACTAAACTTGAGGCTTAATGTGCATATGATAATAAGATTCTAAGTCTCTGGAATGTAGCAAGTGCATTTTGTACGAGTACAAAATCTCAAAACCTAATCCTCATCTTCCCCTTTCTTGGGCCATTATCACAAATGACTTATGTCGATTTCCACTTTTTGCAAGCAATTTTGGGCTTTTTCAAGCTTTTTAACGGTTGCTCCAAGTAGTTTTTGAAATTTTAAATAGTGCTCATGATCCTCTCTTTTCGGTTATCTAATAAATTACTTAATGAAAGTAGATCACCTTCCTATTTATTTGTAACTTTAATGATTACCTTTCGAACTAAATATGAATCTTTTATTTCATTTGGTTTTCACACTCAGTTGCAAAAGGCGTCCTTAGGGTGATCTTATAATTCCTATAGGGCCGGTCTATGAATTTTCGTTCCTTTTGCAAAATTGTGATCAAAGGGTTTAAGAGAGATAGTCTCATTTCTTCAACGTATTCTCTTATGAGATATGACATTTCTCATTCTCTAGTTATCCCCTTCTCTAGACTTACTTGTTCTCTCGCCTTAACATTTCTCTAACCAATACTCCTTCGAGAAGATTAGGAGCGCCGCCAATGGAAGGAAGATAGTTTTGAGAAATTTTTTTGTCACTTAAATAAGTCTTCCCTCGTGGCCATATAATCTATGAGTTGCAAGGACATTACAAACCCGTGTTTTAAAATAACCGGGCTCTTTTTTTTTTTATTACCTGCTTGAACCCGGTCCAAGAACTTAGGACTTAGGATTATATTTATGTAGCATCGGGGGAGAGAAAAACTTTCTTCTTCCCCAGACCCAACCCAAGCTGCTGCCTGAGAAGAGAAGGTCCTTCTCTCCCAGCCAGCGACTCTCCACTCCTCCCTGCATCTCTCTCTCTCTTAGCGTCCTTTCCCTCTCTTGCAACCCATCTCCCTTCCCCTCCTTTCATAGAACTCACCCCAACCTTTCCCTTTCTCTTCTCCAACGGGCAACACCACTCAAGGAGGATTCCGACGGCCAGCAACGGTCGTGAGGGTGGTTTTGGACAACAAGAGGGCTGGGCTGCGAAGGGAAAGCAGGTAAGGTAAGCTTTTGGGTAGAATTTTGTGTCTTCTTCCCTGTTTAACCCATTCCTCCTCTAATCCCGAAATCACTATTCACAGCATATTTTGGGCAAGTGAAAATGCCCAAAATCATGTCGTTTCTTCCTCAATTTTATGCAATTATAATTTATTATTCTCAGCCTTTAATTAGAGCATTGATTTGGATTTTTATGTTAGATTTTAGAGGAGAATAGTAGTTTTTGGACGTAGGCTTTAGAGTAGGCTTAGGTGAGGACCCTCACCTATAACATTGCTTGTTTTCTAGCATGAATCGTTGATTAATTATGGTTCTATATGTATGTGTGAAATAAATTCTTCATGCTAGGTTTGTTGTGAAATATTATTTATATATGTGGTGTATGTCTGCACTATTTCTATATATGTGATACATTGTGCAATAAATACAAGCGTTATAAATGGATGAGATACAAGCTAAGTTGAGAATGAGGCTTTGTTCAATGTATGAAAAATATGTTGCCTAACGTCTATATATGAAATGGGTGAATGTATACATTGTTCTCTTGTTGTTTAATTCAATTTATAGAAATTGTGCTCATATATGAGATATGACTTGAATTAGATATGTATCATGTGCAGAGGTAGTCATATGCATGAGTTGTGATTTAATTATAAGATGTTACAGGTTATACTCAAGAGAGATGCAAAATGTTGATTGTTTGATATAGATATGTATATGTATAATTGCTAGTCTCTGTGGGTTGTGATGAATTGGGTCAAATACCCATTATAGGTAAATAGTGCATATATATGTTATGACAGGTTGATGAGTTAAATAGATGATATTAATGAATCATGAAAGTTATCATTTTGGTTTGAATTGTATAGAATCTATTTTCTCTTCTTATGGGCATGTGAGAGTGTTACATTGCATAAATGGTAGAACAGGAATTAAGAACCAACCTAAGAGAGAGGTTGAACAAGGGGAGTTAAGGTCAGGGTCTAGGGCCTTAACTTCAAAAATAAGATAATAATTTTACCCAGGTGCCACGTAGGGATGAGGGTGGACCCTAGCCTTTGGCAGTTCCCTCCCGGTTTTTACGGATCATTACGAGTACACGCGTATGACCACTCACGACGCTTTCACACCGATGCAACCCACGGATCACAGCTAAATTCTTTAGGTGATATGGGGAATAGGCTGTGTGTGTTTTATGTTTTGCGAGACATATAGTGATTATGCAAAGTTATGTTACAATGAATAATTATGTGAATGTTGAATTAAAATGATCATGCATATATGATGGTTATGTATAGATATACTATGCTAAGTTTGAATATGAATCCTTGTCATTGTACGAATGGTGAATGTTAAATTATAAAACATGTTTTGTTTGAGTTATTATCACAGAGCTTTAGCTCATGGGTAGAATATCTGTTCCACCGAGCGTATTTTTGCACGCAAGTTTGTTTGCAAATTTGGATGCGTAGGAACGTTAAAGAAGGGTAGAGTTTCCGTTCACGGGGTTGAGCATAGAATTTAGGAGTAGTTTGATTTTAATGCTTATGAGTAGGTCAAGTGTTTACCTTGTAGTTGCAGATGAACACCCTTGGGTGAAACTCATTTGATTTGATTCAATAAAAGTTATGAAAAAGTTATTCATGTTTCATATTAAATTCATTATCCTTTATAGGATATGTTATTGTATTGTCACAACTTGAGCTCAGGTACACTCCGATGGTGTTGAAGGTCTTTGGACTCTTCTCAAGGCTCAGGTCATGACAGATATGACCCCAAAGCATCATGCAACTTGTGAATGGTGTAACCTCCATCCTCCAACTTCTTGCTTGCCTTATGTTCAACCCTTCCTTTAGGTTTGAGACCAACACAAAAATAACTAGCAATAATATTTTTAGTATGTTAAATAGCATAAAATTTATCAAATAATTAGTACATAGTGATTAAAAAATGTTAAATTAATTTAGTAGTATTGTCATATTCATTCAATGATGTATATATTGTATGAAAGGTTTAACTGTATGTTTTAATCAATTAAAAAATATTGTTATATCGATTCAATGATATGTATATTTTGTACAATAGCTTCAATAGTATTTTTTAATTGATCCAACAATATTGTTGTATCATTCCAACTATATGTATATATGGTAAAATTGATATATGCTGAACCCCTGTCAAACTATAAATCAGGTCTCAAAATACTATCATATAACATTAATCAATTTATAGAACAATATTTGTTATAAGCACGTTGTTTAACACTCCAATGGTATGACAATATTGTCACATAATTTAATCGATTTAAGAATGCACTCATATCATTGAATCAATTTGATTATATTATCATTAGAAGAATGTGATGATAATGTCAAACCTAATTACAAACATGAATAAAATAACAAGGAGGGAATATCGTTGAATTGATTTAGTTTTTTATAAATATGCAGCAATACAACAAACATAGGGTAGGGGAAGCATGCATAAAAAAATAAAACAAGAAGCTGCTAGGGTGGAACAATTGTTGAATTGATATGTCTGTGTCACATTACAACTGTAACCTTAAATAGACACACACTTATGAAATTCACTAAAAATAGAAAGGCCATAAAATGACCAAATCCTATATAATTTATAATTTCCAAAGAATAACCAAGTGATGTAAAATAATGTAAAAATTTATCTTATATATATATATGAGTAATGCTATTCCGACGTTAAGAAAGGTACGTTAAGACTCTACTTCATTGTTTAAACACCCTTATTCTTTGGCCCACTAATTTATGGCCCTGTTGAATTAAATTTAGTTATATTCTTTTTGAAGGAATGATCATTCAGCCTAAAATACTTTTATCAATCCACCAAAATGCCTCAAGTGCTTGACAAATCTTGGAAGACTAATTTGTGGCAAAGCAGGCCGTGGCATTAGGCACTGCCTGGCTATCACTACCTAGGGCAGGCCTGCCGCCCATATAAAAGCTTAAATATATGTCATTTTTTAAGTATTCAGCACATAATACACAAATAGTATGCAAACATTAAGCACTACTGTTATAAAACTAACTTATCATTAGACTTTGTTTTTGGCAATTGCATATAATTAGACTCATCCACGAACTTTAGGCACTTTTTTAGAGAAAAATACGTTAAATATGTTTCAAGTCGTATTTAATTGATGTTATTGGACAGTTTTTGCCATTTTAGTTTTTATTAACAAAAAACTATTTTTTGGTAAAAATATAGATAAACATTATGACTTGGGGTCATAATTATATATTAATATATACATAGAAAAATGATTGAGTGACGTTGAATATGTTAAGGCCACCTCCTCCATTGCCACCATGGCAATCCTAGACTTCCCTCTACTTATAATCACTACCACCCATGTGTCACTACATCCTCTCTCTGTAGAAATATACTCTTGTATCCCCTGTATATTCCCCAATGGAAAATATATACATATATCCATAAATAGTTGTATTCTGAATGAAAATATTGTCTTTGCCTCTTCTCGCGATATCAGAGCCCTCTGCCTAACGGCTTAATCCCTCTCCGTTTCCCGTTCGCCGGCAAACTCTCCCGTCCGGCGAACTCTCCGGCGCCCTCCCTCAAAGACCGACGCCTGTATCCCGGCCGTCCCACTCGCCGGCCAACCCCTTTCCCCCTTCCCCGGTCCCGTGCTCTTCCCCGTCACCAGCCTCTCCCTCACTGTTTGGTCTCCCTTCCCGCCGGAACCTTCCCCTCCCTCTGCCCGCCGGCCTCCTGCCCCGTTCGTCTCCAGTGCCACCCTGCCCTACTTCGTCACCGGCGCCCACCGTCCCAATCCGGCACTGCCTCCTCCAGATCAGCCCGATCCCGCGCAGCTCGTCCCGCTCCGCCCCGCTCCGGTGCCGCTCCGCCCACCTCTGCTCTGATCCGGCGCCTCCCGCCCGGATCCCACTCAGTCCAACTCTACTATTGCCCAGAACTGCCTCGACCCGGCGCCGCCGTGTCTAGATCTCCTCCTCCCTGTCTAGATCTACTTCGACCCCACGCCGCCACGACCAGATCTGCTGCTTCGTACAGATCTGCTCCGCCCCGGTGCCGCCTCCTCCGCCCCGTCCAGTCCCACCGGCGCCTCCACAGCTCTCCTTCCAGAAAGGCTCCACCTTTCCCCGCCTCCTCCGCCACAATGTCCAGATCTGCTCAGCCCCGTCCAGACTTAACCTGTCACGCCCCGGCGATGCCCGACCCGAGCCGAACCCGGTCCAGGGGCCAGTCAAGCACGCGGGGGCGACGAAGTGAAAATTGAGAAATGTTCTAGCGGAAGACTTAACCCTAACCACGGGCGATTAACAGCAACACGGAGTGCGCACAATCCTTTGAGCAAGAGTAAATAAAAGGGGAAGAAAAGGTGTTGCTTAACACAAAGTAAACAACAATCTCAAAACCCACAAGCTTAGTTTTAAGTAAAGCCCACACCGGCTCAAAATAAGTCATAAGCAAACATAACTGTAACATGTGACATAAATCCACAACAAGAACCCTACACAAAGGTTCGAACATAAAGCATGAAAGAAACGATGATAAGTCACACAACGATCTCCATCATCACACCCAAGCTACCTCTGACCTTTCCTCAAAAAGGCAATCCTGTCCGTCTGCGTGTCGCACCACGCAGCCCCAAATCAAAACACAAAAGAGGGGTGAGTTTTAACACTCAGCAATGGTTTTAATATCACTGTCAACGTAGAAAATACGATAGCTTAGAAATGAGATCGTTTCAGATCAAAGATTTACATGGTGCATCACTTTCTGATCACACATTCATATCACTTAACACTGCATAAAAATGCATAATTCAACCTGCATGGATGTATCTCTAGCATACATATTCCCACATGCATTCACATCATAACCAATCCCGCATGGATGTATCTCTAACATACATATTCCACATGCATAACATCAACATCAACATGCATGGATGTATCTCTAACATACATATTCCACATGCATAACATCAAAATCAGCATGCATGGATGTATCTCTAACATACATATTCCACATGCATAACATCAACATCAACATGCATAGATGTATCTCTAACATACATAATCCACATGCATAACATCAAAATCAGCATGCATGGATGTATCTCTAACATACATAATCCACATGCATAACATCAAAATCAGCATGCATGGATGTATCTCTAACATACATAATCCACATGCATAGCATCATCACAATCAACCTCCATCAAGGAGTAATCACACATTAATGTCACACAGACGGGAGCATAGACAAGGCCACGAAGGCGTGTCATGGTACAAAATTCTACACAAGAATTCAAGAAAGATCGGGGTTGTCAATCCCTAATACGCTCGCCACAGACGATCTGGCCAAGGATGTCCCATTCTCACACAGAGAATCTAGAGCAGGGGGTGTTCGCCAGGGACATCTCCTGCGGAGGGAAGAGCCCGAGTTCTCACACAGAGAACCCTAGAACACGTGGTAGCGGGGTGCACACGGCATACCACACTGGATTCTCAGGGTCCAGATGACACACATAATGATATTCTCACATATCCGCAAGACAAGTACACAACTCGTCCCCACATCATTCCATTAAACAAGACTCAACCCGGGGAGTGCACTCGTTCCACACAGGAACTTCAAATCGTTCCACACAGGAACTTCAAATCGTTCCACACAGGAACTTCAAATCGTTCCACACAGGAACTTCAAATCGTTCCACACAGGAACTTCAAATCAAAATATGTCCTTTCGGACCAATCAACTTGCGATTAATCCACGACCGATAAACCCGGCATACAATTCCATCCCATTGCATCCAATCGGTCAAATTCGATTAATCACGGTGAAGCCTCAATTGGAAATTCATTTTCATGATGCGTGCAGCATGGTACATGCGTGGGCAAAGCATACATGAATCCTAATCATGATAAGTGCTCTCACCAGCCCCTAATGCATCATTCATAATCACGATATTAAGCTTCAACATCATCATTTCACCCCCACATGTGTGTGTGTGTAACTAGTAGAAGCCTTTCACATGATGCATATTAACATGCTTGAAAATCAACTCACCACCACACTACACATGTGAATTTCTACCTAAACATGAATTCCAGCGGAAATCATAGTAGAAGAATCGTTGAAATCATAGTTAAATTCAAAACTCAACCACAAAGGCTAAACACCTATAACATCACTCATTTCATCATTGAGTCATGGCATTCACCAACATTCACACACCATTAATCACAATTTATCATGACAAATCTGTCCAACAATGATTGTAGTCCTACTGAAATATGCTTAACCAAAGGGAAACAACTATTCATAATTTCAAAATAACGATTCCAACATCATGCCACAAAACATAAGTCATTCCACCATCACTAAGCATATATCTCAACTCCATAAACTCAATAGCATGCATTTCCAGTAGCCTAACATAGCTTAAAACACTCCACATTCGTATAAAATTGGCAAGCCAAAGTGGAATCATCAAAATAGGCATCATACACTCAACATGCAATTTTCTGTGTAGCCGATCGATCGCCCTTTATGCCGTTCGATCGGTTACACGCAAAATTTTGAAATTTTCAGTTCAGCCGATCGATCGCCCTGCAAGGCCGATCGATCGCCAACACGGCAAAACAGTCATCTTCTTCCTTTCGCAAATCCAAACCGAAACACCATAGATAGCACTTCAAATCCACATCTAACACCCTAATCATCATCAAAAGTCCTCCTTGACTTCCAGAATATCAAACCAAACCATAATAATGTAAAACCCTAAGAAATCGGGATTAAATAATTCCATTTTCTAATCTTACCATTAACACACTAAATCAAGCAAACCATTTCGAAATAAGCCAAAAATGAAGAGTTTTACCATGGATAAACAGAGATTTCGAAGACCCATTACCTCAGCACTTGATTAAGCTCGGATTGAAGAGTCACCCTTCTTGAAATCCTTGAAAACACAATGAGTTTGAATCAAACACCAATAGAAATCGATTTACTTAAGAAATCCTTAATTAAATCTTAGATCTAGGGCTTGTTGGTAGTAAAAATCGAATTTTGAAAGTTAGGGTTTGTAGTAAAACACAAATCAGTAGCTTTTGATGGTCAAAAACGAATTGAATCAAAGGGAAAAATGGTAGATTTGGAAGAAATTAAGAGAAAAGCCATGAATTAGTGCTTAATTAGAGCAAGCTTACCTTAATCGGCTTCTAATTCGGGCCTAAGTGGGGATTAGGCCAGACCTCCTTCCTTAGCCTATTCCCAAAAATGGAAATGGCTCAGGTTTGCCCTTTTATAGTAAGGGTTGGGGTAGGCATAGGTAAGTTTTGGGGTGTACATATGAAAAGTAGGCTAAAAGTGGTTATTTTGCAAATTTAAGCACGAATTAAGCCTAATAAAATTCTGAAAATTTTTGTGTGACCTTAAGTATATGTCTAGGTTCATTTGACACAAAAATAAAATTTTCGACCGTGGGGCCCACAGGGGTCCCGCCAAAACCCTAATTTTTGGGAAAATAGTGAAAATTCCAAAAAATCTCAAAAATTCACATTTGGTTTAAAATCACTTAAAACCACTAATATTGAAGTTAATTTTGGTTAAAACCATCACAAACTCTATTTATTTATAAAATCACCGAATAAGATCAGAAAACACGTAAATCTCACGATAACCCATAATTAAAGAAAACCAAAACCGGTTTAAAGATGAGGGTCCTTACATAACCTGCTGCGGCCTCATCCCGATCTGCTACGCCCCCTCCGCCCCGTCCAGTCCCACCGGCTCCTCCACAGCCCTCCTTCCAGAAAGACTCCATCTTTCCCAGCCGCCAGCCCTTGTCCCTTTTTACTCTTCCCCCCTCCACACAGCCTCTACTAGTCCCCACTTATGGAGTCGCCTGGCCACTCTATGACCGCATCTCGTCTAGCCCCTAGCCCCCTAACCTTCCCACCCCACTCCACCATAATAGATGATCTTTTCGCTCCCGTGCCAGCGGTGGTTCGATTTCTTAGCTCTCATCTCCCTCAACTTGTCACCGTCCGCTGCGACTCCAACACCTTCCTCATTTGGCAGATTCAAGTTCGCGATCTCCTTGAAGGCTATGGTGTCATGGGATTCCTTGATGGCTCCACCCCGTGCCCAGCCATCGGCGACCTCACCGCCTGCCCTACCGCCGCCCAATGGCGTTGCATTGATAGGGTACTTCTCACAGCAATTCGTGCCACCATCTCCCCTTCTTTGCTTGGCTACTTCATAGGCCTTGCGTCCGCCGCTGCCCTCTGGACCGCAGCCGAAGATCGCTTCCTCTCTACCTCCCCGGCTCACATCCTCAATATAAAAGAACGTCTTGCCACCCATGTCCAAGGTGATGGTACTATGACCGCATATCTCGATGGCCTTAAAGCCTACGCGGATCAACTCGCCGCCGTTGGGGCTCCCATCTCGGACCTTGACCTCTTTCACAAGACACTAAATGGTCTCTCCGGTGCGTACTTCATCTTCTCTACCGCCCTCCGTGCTCGCGGTGCTACCATTCCCCTCCCGGAGCTTTGGACTCTTCTCCTCGCCGAAGAGGCCACTCTCTCTCGTGCCCCTACCACCCCCACCATAGGGCTACCCCCGACGACGGCCTTCACTGCCCTCCACTCATGGCGTCCCTCCCTTCCGGCTAACTATGGGCCCCTACCTCCGGCCTCTCCCCCCACCGCTCCTGGCCCCTATGGAATGCCTCCCACTTCTCCTTATGGCCTCCCGCCTGCTCCCCTCAACGGCCACGCCCCTGCCCCCCTTGCCGGGGGCCCGGCCCTTGCACTTGCTGCCCCATATGGGGGAGGGGCTGCCCGGGGCCTTCTCCCTACCCCTGCTGGCCATGGGGCACCTGGCCCACGCGGTGGTTCTACTCGTGGCTGTTGGCGCTCCGGTCCTCACAGTCGCGGTCCCTTCCCCCCTTGTCAGATTTGCGGTGGGACCAACCACTCTACCAAAACGTGTTGGGAGCGCTACTCCGGCCCCGGAGGCTCGCCCTCCGGTGCTCTGGCCCTCTCCGTTGGCGCCTCCTCCTCGGCAACTCCCACGGAGTGGCTCCTTGATAGTGGTGCCTCTGACCATGTGACAGCGGATCGCGGTAGCCTCTCCTTCCATGTGCCTCACTCGACGTCCAACCACGTCAACGTCGGGAATGGGCGGCTTTACGTGTCTCATCCATGGGTCACACTACCCTCCATCTTGGCCCCTCTACCCTTTCTCTTCGCAATGTCTTACATACTCCATCTATCTCTCATAACCTTCTTTCCGTTCATAAACTTGCTCTTGATAATAATTGTTCACTAACCTTTGATGCCTCTCATGTTACAATCCAAGACACTAGCTCTCGGCGTACACTCTTTCGAGGACCGTCCAACATGGTGTCTATCCAGTGTCCTCCGCCTTTACCGCGTCCTCCACCACCCTCATTGCTTGTGCCTCCTCCCGCCTTTAGCATCATTGGCTCAGACATCTGTCATCCACTATGTTTAATTCAGTTGCTTCTACTTTGTCGCCTCCAATCCAAAAAATGTCATCCTTAGATTGTAATAGTTGTCTCACTAGTAAAGCGCACAAACTCCCCTTCTCACCCTCCCCGAAATGCTCCTCACGCCCTCTCGAGCTCGTCCACTTGGATGTTTGGGGTCCCTCTCCGGTCACCTCTTTTCTCGGCTTTCGCTACTATGTGATCTTTGTAGATGACTTCTCCCGTTACACTTGGCTCTACCCCCTCAAACTCAAATCCGATGTCACCGAATGCTTCCGCCTATTCCATGCCATGGCCGAACGGACCCTCCACCACACCCTCACCACCCTCCGCACTGACAATGGCGGCGAATGCCTCAACCATCACCTCTCTTCCTACCTCTCCTCTCATGGCATCTCCCACCAAACCTCTTGCCCTCATACCCCCGAACAAAATGGTGTTGCCGAAAGAAAACACCGACACATCATAGAAACTACCCTCACCCTTCTCTCCCACCCCCACATGCCTCTCTCCTATTGGGTTGATGCTACCTGCACCGCCACCTACCTCATCAACCGCCTACCTTCTCCCTCCCTACAAAACTTCTCCCCCTACCAACTCCTCTTCCACAAACCCCCCGACTACTCCCACCTCAAAGCCTTCAGTTGTCGCTGCTTCCCTTGGACCCGCCCCTACTCTTCCCATAAACTCTCCCCTCGGGCCATCCCATGCATCTTTCTTGGTTATTGCCCTCACACCAAAGGTTTCCGTTGCCTCGATCCCATCTCCCATCGCGTCTACACCTCCCTCCACGTCCGCTTTCGTGAAGATGAGTTCCCTTACCACGACCCCCTCCCCACCCCAAATCCCCCCACCATACTCCCCTTCCTATTCCCATCACTCCCTCCCCTCTCCCCATCCCTACCCCTACCCCCATCCACCCTCCCAACAAACACCCCTCTCTCCCCCCCCATCTCCCCTCCCCTCCCCTCCCCTCCCCCTCACCCTATGATCACTCGTAGCAAAGCTGGGATCATATGTCCTCGTGTTCCTTTCTCCCTCTTCACTATCTCTCCACCTCAAACAGAACCCACTTCCTTCAAAATTGCTTCCTCCATTCCCGAATGGTGTGCTACTATGGATGAGGAAATTAAAGCCCTCCACAAACAAAGTACTTGGAGCTTAGTGGTTCCCCTGCCCTCCTCCAATGTCATTGGTTGCCGCTGGACTTACAAAGTCAAGCGTGATGCCCATGGGACTATCTCTCGCTACAAAGCTCGCCTTGTTGCCAAGGGTTTTCATCAAGAAGAAGGCCTTGACTACAATGAGACCTTTAGCCTCGTGGTCAAACCTTACACAGTTCGGATTGTTCTAAGCCTCGCTGTCACCCACTCTTAGCCCATCAAGCAACTCAACATCTCTAATGCCTTCCTTCACGGCACCATCTTTGAAGAACTTTACATGGCACAACCCCCTGGTTACCATGATGTCACTCGGCCCAACTATGTCTGTCGCCTCCACAAAGCCCTCTATGGTCTCAAACAAGCCCCCTGTGCTTGGTACCTTCACCTTTCCACCTACCTTCTCTCCCTTGACTTCATCTCTTGTCATGCCGATACCTCCCTTTTTCTTCACACCCAAGGCTCCCATATCACCATCCTTGTCCTATACGTCGACGACATCCTCATCACCAGTAACCATCCCCCCCACATCCACCAAGTCATTTCTCTCCTCAGCTCCACTTTTGCCATCAAAGACCTCGGTGACCTCCGTCACTTCCTTGGCATTGAAGTTACTCGCACCCCCAATGGCCTCTTCCTCTCTCAACCCCAATATGCCCTTGATATCCTTGCTCGTGCCTCTATGTCCCAATGTAAGGCTTCCCCGACCCCCACTGCCTACAAACGCCCTCCCCCCGATCCCCATGACCCACCCTTCCCCAACCCCTCTCACTACAAAAGCATTGTTGGCGCCTTACAATACCTCACTTCCACCCGTCCTGACCTTGCCTATGCCGTCAACTTCGTTTGCCAACACATGCACAACCCCTCCACTTCTCACTATATGGCCGTTAAAAGAATCCTTCGCTACGTCAAAGGCACCTTCACTCATGGGCTCCTCCTTCAACCCGGCAACCTTGCTCTCTCTACCTTCTCTGACTTCGATTGGGCGAGTGACCCCATTAATTGCCGGTCCATTTCCAGTTACTGCCTCTACCTCGGCCCCAACCCCATTCTTTGGAAGTCCAAAAAGCAAGACACAGTGGCCCGCTCCTCCACCGAAGCAGAGTATCGGGCTCTCTCCGGCACAGCCACTGAGATCACGTGGGCTCGCATGGTCCTCACCTTCCTTGGAGTATCCCTCCCCTCCACCCCCACCTTATGGTGTAACAACAAATCCGCCATCTCTATCTCGGCCAACCCGGTCCACGCCCAAACCAATCACATCGAACTTGATCATCACTACGTTCGAGAGCAGGTTTTAGCCGGCAAGCTTGATGTCCAGCATACTCCCTCCACTCAGCAGGTGGCCGACGTCCTCACCAAACCTCTCTCCATCGAGCGGTTTCAGCTGTTACGCTCCAAACTCATGGTTCTACCTCCACCATGAGTTTGCCGGGGGCTGTTAAGGCCACCTCCTCCATTGCCACCATGGCAATCTTGGACTTCCCTCTACTTGTAATCACCACCACCCGTGTCACTACATCCTCTCTCTGTAGAAATACACTCATGTATCCCCTGTGTATTCCCCAATAGAAAATATATACATGTATTTATATATAACTATATTCTGAATGAAAATATTGTCTTTGCCTCTTCTCAGAATAAGGTATGTCAAAACTCTACATTGTTTTAGCACGAATGTGTTAAAACAATGAAGCAGAGTTTTAGATACCTTTCTTTAACGTCACTCAAGCATTTTTCATGGTAATAAGGGGGACTCAATTTCACTGCTTGCACAGCCACAGCCGCCTTCATTCTTTCAGTTTGCTGTTGCCGTGATCGTCAGCTTAGGAAAATAGCATATTCCAGGGGCCCCGAAGCATATTACATGTACCATCCTCTTTGGCACATAACAAAGCCTCCAAGATCCCATCCTCTTCCCAGAATATGCCTTTCTTTTATTTCCTTCTTTCTTCAGCATTTCTTATACCTCTCTCTGAATTATCATTTTGATCTCTGCTTGTTCAAGGAGGATTACCAGCCTATCAGGTCTCTCTCTCTCTCACATTATCAGGTCTTCTCAATCTTGCTTTCATATGTTGAACGGCTGTAGTTTAAGATACTAGAGCACACTACTTAACTGAATTCTGATTGCAGAGCAACCCACGAAGCGAGAGATAAGTTTTCCTTACAAGAATTCGTTGATCAAATACGGTAAACCACTTCGATTTTTCTGTGTATTTGTGTGTAGGATCATTCTGTTTGGTTAGATATTCCGCGTTGTCTGTTCGGCGATTTTTGCAATCTCTTTGAAATGCTCGCCATTCATTTGCTTTTACAGAGTTGCATCAAACGTCCGTCCTTCACATCTTATTATGTTTGCTTAACTACGTCCCATGAATTTATCTTTGACACTATTTTGCTTCAGCAATTAGCTGCTATCATGTCAACTTTTTTGTTGTATGCAAGCTAAGATCAAACTCATATGCATCATGCCCTTTGCAAGAAGTGAATCTGATGATCGTTGTTGTAATAAATATTGACTTCATTATTTTTTATCTAAAAAAGAAAAATAAAAGAAAATAACAGTGGATCAATAGCTAGGTTTGAAAAAAGGACCCTGTTTGTACACGCCATACATGCTGATGTGCGGCTTATAATAATTGCATCAATTGTATTTTAGCAATTAAAACACAGTGAATAATTTTGAAGAGTTAAGCAAGAATATTTGCAGGTGAGATCAATTTTATTATTTTACTCATGTTTATAGTACAGAACCTTTGATCTTTTATAAGATTAACAAATGCAAAGGCCTTGCTTGCACTTGAAATGAATTTACAAAAAGAACAGTCCTTGTTCCATTTTAATAATTTTCTTTGATAGAACTTTTCTATACAACTTGTGTTAAGTAATAGTTTGCTTTGTTTTGTATGCAACTCTGCCGCTGTAGCCACCGCCAGTTTCCAAGTGAAGTCGAACTGGAAAATAGGGTCCCATGAGCATTTCGTTTACAGATATTGCAGAGGGAAAATTGCAGATACATAACAGGGGAAACTGCTTAGTTCTCTCATGTCTTGATCCTGGGATGTTTGACGATATATGTCATGAGTGAGCAGCATCAACTCTAACTGGTGCCAAGCTTTTAAACATTTTACTCGTGCGTTTGATTAACATCATGACGAGGCCAAAAATGCAAAAGATGGCCCAGACAACAATGTCAAATACGCATGCAAAACGACTTCCTGCCTCGTTTCTTCTGCTACACGGAGTCAACAACTGATTGGCTTGCCCTCCTGATCATAATCCAGATTAAAACTGCTCGTTCTAGGCATAAATCACTAAGAGAAGAAGGAAAACAAATTCTATAAGTCACTTACCAACTGTGTTCAATAAATTTGACCACCTTTCCAGATTCAAATTTGACTCTGATGCGTTAATCAAATCAGTGAGAGCTTCATTGACCTGGAAAATTCAGACAAGCATTTCAGTCCTGGCCAAGAAAATTCAAACTAGAAAGTTTTTTGTAGATCAAATTAATTTTTTCCGGATGTCCTTTAACCATGCCATAGTTTTCAGTTAGTATTAATTCATCTTCATATCCAACCCATTAAATTGAATGAAAGAGTCTCAATAATGTTCTACTGTTTCAGTGTTGTAGCTGAACAACAAAACAGCCTACATACCTCTTTCGGTCTCTCATGACTCACTAGATGTCCTCCATGGAGTTCAACCATTCTAGAACATGGCTGCAGTTTTTTTGCCAGCTTTCGTGCATAATATATTTGAGCAATAATGTCATACCTATCAACGTTTTTAGATCTAGGGCTTAGTCCTCAAGATAAGAAGGCTGTGGAGTTCAAGTTACTCTCTAAATTGTGTTGGGAGCCAGATGAATATATAACATGACAGGAAAATAACAAACCAACCTTCCATGAATCACTGAAACAAGAAATCCAGCTAAACGCATTGCCTCAATTTCTTTTGATGACAACTTATGCTTCCAACATGCATTAACTTGACCTTCAAATCCATAGTTAGATTGCATTCCAGAAGATGATATAGCTTTAACATATTCCTGCACGGAACATAAAAGAATTAAATGGTATGTAGGCTGGTATTGAAAACAGGATTAACCTTATCATATTTGAAGCCTGATGCATCATTAAACATGCCTGTTCCTTATCCCAGGATAAGTTATTACATGGTATTGAGCTTGTCAGCAGGATAAGTCATCACCCAAAAGAAGATGAACATTTATGTATCATTTTTTAGATTGAAACTTTTTAACACCTAGTCTGTCTGTAGATTTTTGCTAAAGCATATAAAATATATCAGACGTTTAATAAAGTCTAAAGGGAAGTATGTAAAAATTTGTGACAATGTCTATTAGCAAACAATTCATACCGCTAAGGCACCAAACTAGTACTTTTAATGTGATTCCTTCTATGTACGTGATAAGATCTGTAGCTATAAGTGGCACCAATGTCTGAATACTCCTACTTCAGTTATTCCATAGTCAATACTCATTTCTTTGTATTGATTAAAAAAGTTTCTCGCTTACACAATCTAATAAATTCTGGGCGACTTAGATTGATTAGTGTTTTGTTCCACTTGTTTTGGTATTTTCCTGAGTTAGTGCTCATGCAAGAGCCACTTAGTGTGAAAAAGTGGCGTGTAAATATCAGGAAACTGAAACCAGCTTACAAACACCACAGCAGCAATTGAAAAGAGGGCTCTTAAAGTTCTTTTAAACGCCAAAAATATTCTCTTTCTTTCATATGGTACCATGAAGCCATTCTTTGACTTGCAATGCCAGACACGATAAAAGCCAATGAGCTACTCCTGTGTGCAAATTATCTTACAAATGTTTGTCATATAGTCTGCCCAAGAGCAAACAAAGTTCTTTGCAGCTCTCAGAATTTGCTTCAGCTACTGCACATAAGTTCAATGGCAAACATTCTGGCTAAAACAAAATCTTTTAAGCAATAGCCAATCCATACATCAGTTCTTTAACCCAATTCACTCTTCAATGGAAATTAACCTTTTATAAAAAAAAATTCCAAAGCAATTTCTACACTAGCTAAGTGAGTGCACAATGTTTTTAATGGCAATGATTTTGCAGACTTTAGATTACTGAAAAACAAAAAATAAAGCATTAAGAAGATGGAAACTGAAATATACAAAATTTGCTTATAAAGTGTGCCACTTTACAAAAAAATTACCTCTCTGCTTGCAACTATAACTTTTTGAGAAATCTTACCTGGTACAAAATTTTTCTTCTCGTGCTCCCAGCCACGTATTCTTCAAGGTACTCCTGTGATGACACAACAACATTAAATAGGGAACTATTACTCTAGCAAACATCCTGACAGATACAAATCGAAATGAAAGAAGCAAAATTACAAGAGGAAACATAGTTAGCAGAAGCGTAGTTCAAAGTAGACACAATTTATAAAAGCAGTTTGCAGGATACAACTTTATGAAAGAGGAAATTTTTTTATAACTAGTTCAGCAAGCACAATGTCAGTGTGCATATGCAATGTTATCCCTTCCAAATAGCTCAAGCTCTTACATGAAGAGGTTAACTCACCTAGTATCAGAGCCAAGGTTCTAGTTTCAAATTCCTCGCAGTATGTTTGGTATTTTAATATAATAATTATCCCTTTCCTAACAGCTTAAGCTTTTAGGAGAAGTATTAGCTCACTTCTGGCAGGGCAAAGGTTTTGGGTTCTAGTCCCACTGGACGTAAGTGCCCCATGTGTGTATATCATGTGCAATGCTTAGTGTGGGCTACTTGCACATGTGAGGGAGTTGTGAATACTAAAAGTTATCTCTTCCAACTCAGAAAATCTTTGATGCAGCAAGGAAAAGAAAGAGGAGGAATGCACACCACAAGAAATACACATAGGATGCAGCAATTATATGTATTTTGTAAAAGTGGATGTTCAACACAAGGTATGACAACCAAGGGTGAGTAATGGCCAGATGTAAGAATATAAACAGTTATTATTATTTTTTCACCTACATGTTAAAATTACATCCAGTTTAAATTAAAAAAATCATGACAGTGCGGTTAACATATTCAAATTTGTAAGATCATTGACGTGATAGAGAGAATATTGTTGGTCTCTTTCCTGACAAAAGATACATACTTTTGTATGCAAATTGGATGATTAAGAAATTGCGGAAAACACTGACATGATGTTCAACAGTATAAGTTCATTACGTATTCTGCCACAAGCAAAGATACCAATCCATGTCAATTGTATACAGGATCTAATTATTTAATATAACACCTACAGTAGACAATGTATGCTGAAAAAATCATGTGGATCCAACAATGTTCCATTGAAAGTTACAGGTTGAAACAGAAAGTAGTCAACAATGAACATGACAGCCCACAGGCTATTGCAACAGCATCTGATTGGCTTTGTCTTTAGGAAACTGATCAGATCAATTGTTCCACAGCACCAACTGTCCCCAGAGAAACAATCATGGGGGACCATACACATTTCATTGACATTTCAAATATGTAGCCAAAAGTAAACAGAACACATTTCAGGTTTTTTACATTCAGTGTTATCATTTTAAGATTTATGACAACAGGCTAGTAGAAGGGTTCAAGAAAATAAGACATGCCCCATTAAGTTTACATGACAGGATTAACACTCTAAGAATGATATATTTTGAAAATGTCAGAGAAAAACAAACAGTTTGCTGGTGCTAACCTGTGTATAGTGGGTGTCCAAATCAACGGCAGCCCGTTGCTCAGGAGTCTTAGCTCTTAAGAAACGGATCGCAATAGAAATTGATTTACTGTCAATCTGAAAAATTAAACAGAAAACTAGCTCAAATAACGCAAGAACGCTGTACAGAGCCATTGTATAAAAAGATATGAACCATATAAACATGAGTACCCATGCAGAAAACAGAAAGCCCTGGATATTCGTTACTTATTACCAACTGTATTTTTCTATTCACATTCTTTTATCCTTTAAAAAATTGATAACATTTAGTAAATTGTGAAGATAGAAGAATACACCGTCCACCAAAGGTGCTTAACCCACAATAATAGAATCCTACTGATATTATACATTTTGATCCACCTTTACCATTGCTTGTCTTTTCAAAAGGCCTTAAGAATGCAAGAGATCAATTTCTTAAATCATTGCCTTCCATTTGAAGAATAAAGATGAAAAAGGGTTATGTTATCAGGTAAACCACAAAGGATCAGGAGACAAACGGTTTCCAGAGTGATACCTTTGGAAAACATTCAAAACCTCCTCCTGTAACATTAAGTAATGCCAATGAAGATATCCTCTGTGAAGCCATTGCGGCCAACTTGCTAGCGATCATAGCACCTGAGAGAGAGACAGTAAAAAGACAGAACATTACTGAAACTATTCTACAATCTGTTCATAGATAGACCATAGAAAACAATTCATTTACTTGTATTTAGTCATCAATTCTAGACCGATGTTCCCAACTTAAGAAGAGAACATGAGAACTCGAACTCACCCATTGAGTGCCCAAAGACATGGGCTTTACTCCATCCTAGATGATCCATTACAGCTATTGCATCCTTAGCCATGATGGTAGTGCTGTCATCAGTAAATACAAACAATAAATTAGTCCAAATCTCCCAGAACTATTGCAACCATCATTAATAAAGAAAAGGGTAAATCAAATATTCGTAATTTATCTTCAATGTTGGTAATAGAGGAAACTAAATTCAGGCTGCCAAATAATTTTTTTGGTTTCATATTGCAAAATTCACTCATAGGCCGAAACCAGTCAAAATAAAAATTTAACAACAAGCTACCAACTCAAAGGAAATCAGCTCCTAAACAGTGCAATTGAACGATAAAAAGGACGAACAAATGGCAACTTTCCAACAGACAGAAAAGCGATAGAAAAAAAAAATCTACAATGTAATTGCTACGACATGGAACTCACGTGTATTCAGATTTCTTTGTAGGAATGGAGCTCCGGCCAATACCACGATTGTCAAAAGCGCAAACCTCAATCCCTTCCTCATCTGGGTCGTCGCCCATTACCGGCCTCCCATCGTTGGGCACGTCGGTTCCCGTCAGACCCACAATCTGGGGACCCCAGGAATCATGGGTACCGGCCAAACCAATGATGAGGAGGACCTTGGTCTTCCCGCGCCCGTAAGTCTGGTAGAAAATCTTCACCCCATTGCCTGAAACCAAGCTGCTCCTCTCTTCCTGGTATTGACCCACCTCGCAGAACGGCATCTTCTGATCGATTCCTCCAGCAAATCGGCCCAAGGAGATGGAATTGCAATTGGGTAAGCAAAGAGAAGGTCGGAAGGATGTGGTGGTGGGTGAGGCGCCCGCCAACTCGGAAGGTCGGACCCGGCGCCGTTGAGTCGTTGACTCGATCGTTGGAAAATGGTCCCGGGTCAGGGCAGATCGGATTTGATTTAAAGAAGAGGTGGAACCGCGGGAGAGGTCTATTTGTGGGGGGGAGGGTGCTATTCTGAGTTTTGAACCTTTTATCCCTCAAATCGAATGTGTATACGATAAACACATATTAACGTTAATAGTATTGGTACTAACGCTACTAATTACAAATATTAAGGGCTCATAGACGTATCTTATGCTAGGCTCTTTACTACTAGAAGGGAACATAAAAAATTCTTCCTATTATTACCGGTGTTCCAATAGATATATGAAATACTATATTCCTAATTTTTATATTAATTTTATACATCCCCTGTCTTATTTTATTAGTTATATTTAATTTTTTATAATAAATTAAAATAGACAAAGGGAATATAAAGTTATTTTTTACAAAAAAAATCTTAACAAATAATGTGCATGGGACCCATCACGATACCTAAATTTAATGGGAGCCCACAACAAAATTGGCCACAATTTGGTTGCACCTCTATCTTATTTAATCCTCCTTCAACTCAGCCTCACTTTATAGGAGTCACCAATCTTCAAGATGGATGATGCATATTGTTACGGTCCTATTCGATAGAAAGGCTACCGTATGACACTTGTAAGGCTTTTTGTCCGGCAAGTCAGCCTATCGAAGGAAACAAGAGTTCTTGCTGGGCAAGGCGCTACGCGGATTACGTGCACGAATATTATTAGAGTAGCAGCCAAAGTGGCACTACCAGCATAGTTACATAAAAGTAAAGAAAAATACATAAAACTATAAAAAAAAGTCATTAAAAAATATTTATAATATATTTACAAAGGGGTTTGGACCAGGTCCGTAACAACATGCTACCACATTAGTGCTAACAAATTTACGTTGTGCTAATATGTTGGTATGTATAACAACACATAGTATACTGACGATCTTGAGGATCAATGAGCCTTATATAATATGAGTAAATCCCACGTAATACTCTTCTAAGTATTAAATAATTTCTCCTCGAAGAACTTTCAAAATAAAAGGTTTTCAGTAATTTTAATTTTTTTTCTATTTAGATCAGGGGGCCCATTCCAATCACTTCCTATCTTCTATTTTACATTTTCTTTATGTATTTTTATGTCATATTATTTGCTAGTACTTTTTTGACTTTGCATATTGTATCTTACGCTGTGGTATTTAAAGTCATTCCCACACCCAAATGAGGAAGTTTGACTTCGTGTTAAAAAATTGAACACGTCCTTTGTTCGGGTCTTAATATGACCCACTCCAACCACCTTGGCATGTTGTTGTTACTTTTTCCTTAGAAAATTTATTTTATGACTACCCAACCCTTGCCATAATGTATAACTGGACATAGAGGGGGGAACGTATTAGATCAGGTTCTTAAGTTTATCTCACACCACTTTATAATAATGAGAACAAGGAACCTATTGCTAGTGACTAAGCCTTGATCATAAAAACTAGCCAGGCCAAACAAGCATTTAAGTCCTACAACTCTTAATTACCTGGCCTAGAATATGCTTCCTCCATCTTGTATTAATCACTTTACTTAAAAATATAATAATTAATAGTAATTTTTCTTAAATGGTGGAATGCACAGCTAAAAGAATAGAAAATAGCTCTTGAGATGTGTTTTTAACTACTCAACCACTTAATTTGAGCCAACTGAAGATATTAACATAGGACAAACTTTTTTTTCTTCTAAATAAAACTATTAAATATGGGATATAAAATAAAATAATTTTTCCAACTAAGGTGGGATAGGCCCAACAACCTTTTTGATTGGATTTTTTCCCAACAATCTTCCATTAATAGATTAATTATCTTGATATTGACACATTTTATCTTTGTTGATACTATATTTCTTTCTTAATCTAAAAAATAATCATCCTAGATACTGAAACTTCTACATTTTATTTTTATGATATGATAAATCATTATCTCATATTGGATACTTGGTTGATGAAAAGAGTTTTTTTTAAAAAATTTCCAAAAGAGATTGATTGAGCAGCCAATGAAGGCGCTAGTACTGTCAAATACATGTCATAATAGATATATTTCTTTTTCTTTGTTTTTCTGGCAACGAAGTATTGCCTTTGTCTCTCTTCTTATTGAACACATGTCTAAGTATTCAGTAAATGTCCACATATGAGGTATGTCTCCTTGAAGCTGTTACAATACAAGCTTAGATGTCCTTAATTTTGTCGGCGCAGGGCATTTCAGACTGAACTGTAGGAGTCATTTACATTCAGCACTCTTATGAGAACTTTAAGGTCTAGCATACGAGATTATTGATGGAATGTTCCATGTACAAAAGTAAGCTACACAAGCCACTAAAGAATACCTGCATAACTATCAAATCATATTTACTTTAGAGTAACAATAATAAGAAAATTTAAGCAAAGTGTTTTATAGAAAGTGATATTCCTTACTCCACTTTCTCTACACCAAAACCATGTTGGTGATGAAACAAATTATGGAACTTAAGTGAAGGGTAGTTTGGACTTTATCTCTTCAAGACCTAAGTTATAAATAGGTTGATCAAAGTGGCATATGTACTGAGAGTATTGACTTGTAAGTGGAGTATGACGTGAAGAGAATTCCAGAGAAAGTAATAGCCGCTAATGACCCGAAACCGAGAGGTCTACGCACAGAGAAGAAGAATAAGAATTTTCAGGAGGAAGAAGTTGGAGTTTTCTTCTTGTGTATTGCGCGAGGAGCATTGCTGAGAAATCTTGTAATTTTCTTGTACTCTGATTCTCTATTTAGTGGAATTGTGTGATCCCGTGGATGTAGGCAGCAAGGCCGAACCATGTTAAATTCCCTTGTGTACTTTGCCTTCGTATTAGCATTCCTTGATCCATATTTTCGCAGTACAGGCAGGGGAACAGTAAAACTATACTCTATTCACCCAGAACTCCAGAATAGTAAATATATACTCTGTTCGGCCAGAACCAGAGTACAGTAAACTTATACTCTGTTTGGCGAGGACTGTAGTTTTATTCCCCACAATTGGTATCGCAGCTTCGGGAGGAGATGGCCAACGATAGCAAGTTCAAGATAGAGAAATTCAATGGCCAAAATTATAAATTTTGGTGCATGCAGATTAAAGATTACTTGTACCAGAAGGACCTCTACCAGCCATTGTTTACTACCAAGCCTGTTGGTGAAGACAAGGTTGAAGAGATTGCAAGGTGGGAGTTGCTTGATCGCAAGGCTCTAGGAGCGGTTAGATTATCTATTTCTTCATCGGTGGCTTCGAACATTATGAAGGCCAAGACCACGAAGGAATGATTTGATCTACTTGAGCGGTTATATGCAAGTCCTTCTTCTACAAACAAGGTACATCTTGTGACCAGTTTCTTTGATTTGAAAATGTCTGATGATGAGACTATAGCCAATCACTTAAATTCGTTTCATGCTGTGGTTAATCAACTTGAGGCAGTAGATGTTAATTTTACTGAAGATATACAGTCTATTGCTTTATTTAAGTCTTTGCCATCTGATTGGGAATCATTTAAAGTTGTTGTGTATAGTTCCCATAATACAGAAAATTTAAGTTGAATGATGTGTGTGGAATGATATTAGCTGAAGAAACACGTCGTAAGGGTGGTTCTTCTTCATCCGGTTCAGCCCTGATGATGGAAGAAAGAGGGTGCCGACCTCAAAGAGGCAAACCTGGATGGAGAGGGAAGTCTAGGAGGGGGTGATCCAAGTCTAAACACCGTAAGGGCAATGGGGCTTGTTGACAGTGTGGGCAAAAAGGTCACTTGAAGAAGGATTGCCTAAACCCCCCTCATGATGGAGCACAAAATCATGCTAAAAACAATGTTAATGTTGTTGAAGCTGATTGCATGTTATTGTCTATGGAAAGTAAATGTGATGCTTGGTGCCTCATTTCATGCTACTTCTAGAAAAGACTTGATGCAGAATTTTATAGCTAATGATTTGGGCAATGTCTACTTGGGCAATAATCAAGCTTGTGAAATCATAGGCAAGAGTGACATTCGTTTGTTGATTGATGATAATGTTGTGCTTATGTTGAAAGATGTTTATCTTATGCCTCGTTTAACAAAGAATATTATTTCTATTAGTCAATTGGCTGCTGGTGGTATTACTACTCATTTCATGAATAATAGGTTGAAGATGAGTAAATGTATCATGGTTGTGGCTAAGGGGAAGAAAATTGAAACATTGTATATGACATCCAGTTGTTCTAAGCAATCTATTGGAGTGGCCTCTAATGCAGTTGATGTCAGTTTGTGGCATTGTCGCCTTGGACACATGTCAGAGAAGGGAATGAAGGTGTTATAGGCTAAGGGGAAGTTACCTAATTTGAGGTGTGCATATTTGGAATTTTGTAAGTATTGTGTCATGGGCAAGCAACACAAAGTTTCATTTTTCAGAGCTACCCTGGAGCGTAGGTCTGAGTGTCTTGAGCTTGTACACACAGATGTTTGGGGACCAACCCAGGTTCCATCCCTTGGAGGTGTGTCTTATTTCATTACTTTTTTTGATGATGTTTCTCGCAAGTTATGGGTTTACTTTGCCAAGAATAAATCAGATGTATTTTCTATCTTTGTGCAATGAAAAACACTTGTTGAGAATGAGACAAGATTGAAATTGAAGTGTTTGAAGTCAGACAATGGAGGTGAGAATTACAGTAGGGGATTCCAATCCTACTGTGATAAGTATGGCATTCGCATGTTGCTTACTACTCCTCGACAGCCCAAACATAATGGTGTTGCAGAGCGGATGAAAAGGACCATCATGGAGAAGGCACGTAGTATGAGGCTACACCGTGGCCTTTCGCTCTCATTCTGGAGTTATGATGTTGATACTGCAACATATTTGATCAATAGGCCTCCATGCTACCCCCTAGATGGAGGCATTCCTGAAGAGGCATGGTCAAACAAGGAGGTAAAGATTGATCACTTAAGAGTTTTTAGTTGTGCTGCTTATGTGCATGTTGATGCAGAGCATAGGGGTAAGTTGGATTCCAAATCCAACAAGTGCTACTTTGTTGGCTATGGTAGAGATGCTTATAGTTACAGACTATGGGATCCCGTCTATAAGAAGGTTGTCCGGAGCATTAATGTTGTGTTTCGTGAGACATAGCTGTATAAGCACCATCAAGATCTACAAAAGGGGAAGATGAAACAGGTTGAAACTGAGTTTGTAGAACTTGATGTTGAAACACACAGTGGGGCTGATCCATCTAATCATGAACAAATAGTTGAAACTTCTTCAGAGACAATTCCAGATGCAGTTCCATTGCAGACACCACTTGGACTAGTTGTAGGCAGATTAAGAAGAAGAAGATATTTGATCCCTCTGACCCTGAGAACACATATGGTATGCATTCCAGATTTGATCCTAGTCTGAATTATTTGTTTTTGACTGATAGTGGTGAACCAGAAAGCTTTGAGGAAGCTTGCAGGATAGACACTTCAGTTCAGTGGGAGCGTGCTATGGAAGATGAGATGAATTCATTGTCATCTAATCAGACTTGGGAATTAGTTCCTCTACCTTCAGGTAAAAAGGCATTACATAACAAGTGGGTTTACTGGTTGAAACATGAAGCTGATGGAAACAAGAGGTACAAAGCTAGACTAGTTGTCAAAGGCTTTGAGCAGAAGTATAGAGTAGATTATACAAAGATATTTGCTCCTATTGTTAGAATTGCTACCATCAGAATGGTGTTGTCCATTGTTGAAGTTGAGGATCTTCACTTAGAGCAGTTAGATGTTAAAACAGCCTTCCTACATGGTGACTTGGAAGAGGAGATCTATATGCATTAACCCCAAGGTTATGTAGTAAGAGGAAAAGAGAATTTGGTGTGCAAGCTGTCTAAGAGCTTGTATGGTCTTAAGCAAGCTCCAAGACAGTGGTTTAGGAAATTTGATGGATTTATGTTATCCATTGGATTTTATCGTTGCTATTTTGATCATTGCTACTATTACAAAAGGTTGAGAACCTCCTACTTGCTTTTGTTGTTATATGTGGATGACATGTTGATTGCAGGAGCAGATTATGGTGAGATTGAGATGCTCAAGAGACAGTTGTCTTCTAAATTCGCAATAAAGGATCTTAGACCAGCTAAGCAAATCCTTGACATGCAAATTACAAAAGATAGAGAGAAGAAAGTGTTGAAATTATCCCAAGAGGAATATGTTGAGAAGGTCTTGATGAAGTTCAACATGTTGGGTGTCAAACCAGTTGGTACTCCCTTGGCAGCTCACTTCAGACTTTCAAATGAGCAGTCTCCTACTAGACAGGAAGATATAACTCACATGAACAAGGTTCCTTATGCATCTAATATAGATTCATTGATGTATGCAGCCACTTGCATCAAACCAGATATAGCTCATGTTGTGAGTTAGGTTGCAAGGATTATGGCGAATCCAGAAGAAGAGCACTGGAATGCAGTAAAATGGATTCTTAGATATCTGAAGGGTTCCTCAGGTATGACTTTACACTTTGATGGGAGTTCTAAGATTAACTTAGTTGACTTTGTTGATTTAGATTATGGAGGTAACCTTGATAACATAAGAAGCACTATAGGTTTTGTCTTCACATTAGGCAGTGGTGCAGTTGTTTGGCAGTCATAATTACAGAAATCTATGATAAATTCATCTGCTGAAACAGAGTATATTATAGCCATTGAAGCTTGCAAGATGATGATGTAGATAAAAGCATTCTTAAAGGAGTTGGACAAACCTCAAGAGAGGCGTGTACTCTATTATGATAACAAGAGTGCAATTGATATGGCAAAGAACAATGTGTTTCATGCTAAAACGAAACATATTGAAATCAAGTATCATTTTGTGAGAGAACTTGTTGAAGAGAAGAAGGTCTTCTAGGAGAAGATACATACTAAAGAGAATCTAGCGGATATGTTTATTAAAGTGGTGACAATGAGGAAATTGAGCATTTGCTCAACCACCACTAGTCTTCTACACTAGAAGAATGGTGGTGGTCACACAGTTACATTGGATATGAGTGGAGCAATTGTCTTGCTTGCAATTGACTTTGTATATGAAATTGATTCAAAAGGGATCAATTTGAGTGGGAGAATTGTTGCTGAAGATTTTGAGTAATTAAGTTTCAAGTGGGAGATTATTGGCGGTGAAACAAATTACGGAACTTAAGTGAAGGGTAGTTTGGACTTTATCTCTTCAAGACCTAAGTTATAAATAGGTTGATCAAAGTGGCATACGTGCTGAGAGTATTGACTTGTGAGTAGAGTCTGACGTGAAGAGAATTCCAGAGAAGGTTGCAGCCGCCAATGACCCAAAACCGAGAGGTCTACGCAAAGAGAAGAAGAACAGGAATTTCTGGGAGGAGAAAGTTGGAGTTTTCTTGTGTATTGCATGAGGAGCGTTGCTAAGAAATCTTGTAATTCTCTTATACTCTGATTCTCTATTTAGTGGAATTGTGTGATCCCGTGGATGTAGGCAGCAAGGCTGAACCACGTTAAATTTCCTTTTATACTTTGTCTTCGTATTGGCATTCCTAGATCCATATTTCCGTAGCATAGGTAGGGGAACAGTAAAACTATACCTTGTTCGCCCAGAACTCCAAAACAATAAATATATACTCTGTTCGGCGAAAACCAGAGTACAGTAAACTTCTACTCTATTTGGCGAGGCCTGTAGTTTTATTCCCCACAAACCATACTCTAGTGTTTAATTGGACAGAAAAGTGGATCCTCCTATTGTCAGGTGACACCCACCTTTCTCTGTCCATTCAAAGGCTGAGTATGGTTTTAGTGTAGAGAAAGTGAAATAAAAATACCAGCACTTAAGTGAATACCTATGACCTGTCTTTAGCAGTAAAATCTTTTTGAGGAAAGGATATGTGGAACTTCCTTCAAAATACAGGCATTAAAATTCATCATTATACGCCTTACCCTTGCTATCTGAGTCAAGGAGTAGAAGATTTCTCTAACTTATATAATGAGTAGAAGATTTTAGCCATTCATACTGTTATAGAGGTGCTCTTCCAATAATGAATTGACATAGTGTTTATTCTCTCACTTTGTCAACCATTGGTTCAGACAAAAATCTAAACTGCCAAACTCAGCAACCTTCTTTCAATAAGGAGGTTTGTAGCACAATCATTGATAAGTATGAAATCTATATCTATTTTATATGTCTTTTTACCTTATTTGCTAGTATAGATTAGGTTAATTTAGAGTTAGTTATGGTTTATTTAGATTAAGATAGATATTAGTATTTCAGTTTAATTATTAATGATTTTGTAGATATTAGTAGTTTAGATGTGTATTTAAACAAAGTTGGAATTTTAATTATATTCTACATGTCTAAAATATGGTATTTTATGTTTTGTAGGTAAAGTGCGCTTATTGAAGTACTTGGACGATGTTTGAAAATAGTCTTCACATGCTTTAAAGTGATTTGGACAACTTTTCGGAGTTATAAACAAGTTGGAAATTAATATGAACACGAAGGAAAGCTTAATGAACAGAATATGAACTGTCCAGGAAAACAGAAACACTGTAGCCGATCGATCGGGCTGCAGGGCGATCGATCGGCATAACGTGAATTCAGACAAAAATACAGTTCAAGAGATCGATCGGGCATGCAGGGCGATCGATTGGCATAACGTGCAGTTTCCTTGTTTGACCCAAATTCCAATCCTTTTCATATTGGACTTCTTCCTACGGAACTTATGCTTATAAAAAGACATATTTGGCTTAGAATTAGGGGATTCCAGTAGATTTTAAGAGGAGAAAAAGGAAGAAGAAGATGGAAGAGAATTCAAAGCTTTCAATGGAGATTCAAGTGCTTTCTTCTACCATGGAAGGCTAGACTTTTCTTTTACTTAGGAGTTGATGAAGCTATAGATAAGTTTCAGTTTCTTTTCTTTTTAATTTAGATCTCAGTTGTGAATGATGACAATTGTATGATATGGATTTCCTTTTTAATGGAAGAGCTTTTAATGTTTATTCAAGTCTATGTTGATTTATTGTCTTGTAGATGATAGATTGATATGGTTTTGATATTTGCATCAATTCTAATTTCTGTGATTTAGATGAGATGGTCATACAATAGTTTTAATGTTCAGATAATTAATGACTTTGATGAGTTATACTAAGATTAGACGGGTCATGCCTATAGCTAGTTTAGTGTAGATGATCCGTGCTATTGTCGAAGATAGTTCATGCCATGGAAGTTAATCAATGATTCTTTTTGAAGTAATTCTAGCTTGTAGCTGAGAATACTTGTTCATGTTTACACTAGATTTAGATTAAAAGTTAAGGAATTGTTATGGTTCTATAGTGAATTCAATTTCCTAAGTAATTTCCATCATATTAATCTCTTGCTTTTAAACTAGTTGATTTCTTTCCTTTACTTAATTAAAGTTTAAGTTGTTTTTAGATTTTAAATCAGCAAATTCCTCTTTAGATTTAGTAATAACCCATCCGTCCCTGAGGTTCGACAACCCTTAAATACTTATCCTAGTACAATTACCTTGTACACTTGCAAAGGGTTTAATTATAAACGATCAATCATATCTTCTTATAACTTGGATATGAATAGTGTTCCATTCGGATGTATTTGGTAGGTATGTGTTGTCTTAGCAGCACTGAACTGTCATATTTATTTTGTAATAATGCTCAGGGTAACCAAATTTCAAAAAGAAATAAAGGAACTATGAAAACCTCAAAACAAAGTATCAAAACTCAGACTATGTTTAAGGGACATACCTGTGCTCCTCACAAATCAAATTCTATATTTATGGAACACATTCGAACCAATCAATAGCAGCAAAAATAGCAACATCCCATATTCCCTTCACAACTCATCCACTGTTATAATTACAAAAAATGGAGATTAGGAACCAAGATGTTTGAAGCAATCTAAAAAGTGCTTAGCCACAATCCAATGGTCCAACCAAAGAGCAATCCAGCACCAGCCAAGCTCAAACCCACTGCAAAAGCAGTGGCATGCATGAAACTATCATCCTTCTGCCAGCACCTCTCCCTCTGCATTCTCCTTGTTTCAGACTTAATGGCTTTGTCCTCAGAGGCATCCACATTAAGAGAGAACAGGAAGTACTGGCCTGAGTCTTGTGACTTCAGCCGAAGATGAAGGGTTTCAAACTGTAAGAGCTGCAGCAACTGCTTAGATACAAAGAGCTGTGATGCCTGCCTGAAGAACAATTTCAAAATTTGATCCTTCTCATGGCAGGCCTGCTGGGCTGCTTTCTCAGCTTTTCTGGCTCGCGTTTGGGAGTGAAGAAGGGCTTCCAACAGTTGAGCCTTGCTTAGTTCGTCTCTTGAGTTTATTCTATTATACTGATCCTCACCAGTGGCAATTTCATAATTAGTGGAGCCACTGCTTTGTGGTGAGTAGCTGCATTGAAATGAAAATAAAATTTAAATCTGCACTACCAGGTACAAATTTATTTGTAGTGCAACAACCTATAAAACCTATCCCTCTGTCCTACATTAATAGCTTTATTTGGTAAAAAAGTTGTTGCATATTAATAGCTCCATTTTGTTCAATTTAAGTAGTTGGATACTTAAAAAAGACTATCATGAGCTTATTTTCCCTTTTCTTAGAAGTGGGTTTCTCCAATTAATAAAAACCACTAGTTTACTAAATGTAGCTATTAATATAAAACGGAGGGAGTATTTGGTTAAACACCTACTTAGGCAAGTAATTCAGCATTGGAATATGAAACAGAGCACTATAAATGGATGGGGCAGTGAATCCACAAATATTGCTAGCTCCTACAGGTTTGGAAATGATATATGATGTTCTTATTGATGTAAAAATAATTGAAGAATGATGAATTGAATACATAAAGATAATTCAACCATTCAATTGATGATTTTCTACTAATATGTTGAAAGCTTTGAGAAAGGAGCTGTCTGAGTTTCTTTATGAAATGCTCCCCGTATAGAAGCATACCATAAATACTAGACACAAGAATCATCCATAACTAATTTGGTAATTTGATCTATGAATTGCAAGGAAGAGGAAAAATCAATTAGAAATGTTAAAGACAGGATGTATATTATGATTGATTATCAATAGTAAAATCTTATTTTTTCTAGTTACAAGCAAAATTCTTGACATAAATTTCATTGTCATAATTAATAAGACCATCTCAACGATCACTTCAATTTGTTCACTAATATAAGAGATTTCATGTACAGATAACTTCATATTGAAGTCACATTAAACAAAACACATGCTTTGTTGATTTTGTTCTCCTTTAGTGGGATGCTAAGGTTCATATACGCTTGTTCTAGCTTAATCTACAATTTAGTAGATGCTATGGTTCCTCTAAACTTGTTCTAGCTTAATCAGCAACTTGATTCCTAATTTGAAACAATTCATAACAATGAGATGGGAACAACCAGAAATTACTAACATAGTTGTGAGACTATGAAAAGCATATACCTATTCAGTTTCTCTACACCTTGTAGCAACTGATATGTACCATACACACTTCCTTGGGGAAAATGAACTGCGCCGTCCAATCTGCTACCCTCTTGCCCAAATTTCTCAAGAGGACTAAACTGGTACCAACTCGATTTTGTTTTTACATCCGGCAGTTCTGCAAGATTACTGTTGTGAATGTTGTCCAGTGACATCTTTGCTATTACAAAATTCAGCTCATGTTCAGCAGCATTGCCTTCAGACCCATGTTCTAAAGTTTTTCGCTGGAGCCACCATGTTGAAATTGGGGGTAGATTTTCGACAGAAACCGGCATGAATTGGTGAGGCACATTTGATGAGTCCCTTCTGGACTGTGGTATTGCCGGTGATGAAGAAGAGCAGAACGCTACTTTGGGAGCTCTCTTAGCGTCTTCCTGCACAGAGCAGCGGTTGGCCATTCTCTGCCAAACTGTTCTTGCTGCTGAGACTACTGCCATACCTACTCATATTCTAGTACCTTCACCCCTAAAAGGAAATGGTAACATTAGATCGAAGAGTGTGAAAATCAGAAAGCACTCGAGATTAGATTGCTTTCAGTTTGCAGTTTGAAGAAGAAAGGCCAATGGCAAAAAATATATGCGAGGACATTGTCACTCTGCAGCACACCATGCAAGGATGTGGTATTACACAAGGTGATAAGATTGTCAACAGCAAGAGCACCATATCCGTTTCGGCCTCAGCTAAACAAAACCGTCGTTATCAGAATTCAAACATGCCTTATGTGCATTCCAGCATGATGCATGCTGACCCACACAATACAAGCAGACACATGCACAAGCTGACAAAGAAAGCAGACTCACTGAAAATGATAATTCTAATAGAAATAACATGCGATCTTCAAATTTCACCTCGGTATTAGGGGCCAGAAAACACAATTTTAAAAATGTTGTGTAGAAAGATTGAACGATACGGCCAGATATAATTTAGAGAATGAATGATACCTCTAGTCATTTCACTTGAAGAGTGGAAGATTTCACCAGCATGATTCATGAATCAGTGTCTGATTTGCAGAGAGTTATACAAATCCTAAATAAGGGATGACATGACAGAATGTCTCCGTCTTTACCTTGTCTGGATGTTCCCTTGTTTCATGCAGAAACCGGGGCGGGAGGAGTGAAACGAATAGACCCACAAACAGTAGACCCATTTGCACGTTTGTCCTTTGAAGTGTCACATGACGAGGTGAGACAAATTTGTGTGTTCTTTTCTTTTTTTGGTACAAAATTTTCTGTGTTCTTCGTCAAAAGAAAAAAGAAAGTGTTTGGTGAGTGGAAAAGCTTCTCAGCCATCTCAAATGCAGTCTGCGAAATCAAAACCGGAGGAGATTCTGTTCTTCTTTGCATGAGTACTGTTACGGGGAAACCATGAGCGCCGGAACCAATGTCCAAATCTTGATTCTGCACCTCTTTCCATAAAGAGAAATCATGCAATGGATGAAGATGGGTACCTGCTTAGACTTCCCTGTTTTTGTGCGGTAATTGCGTGGGCTTGGCCATTGTTTTGTGATTACATGTCAACTTAAGCTAATGGTTTGTGATGTTGGTGGAGACCATAGATATTTGACAGTGATGTTGGTGGAGACATAGACATTTGACAGTGTGGACTTTAATAGCTACCTACCTGTGATATTCATCAAATACAGAACGAAAATGTTTTTCTCACCAACACTTTAAACCGGTGATTTGTGACAACCTACATAAGTTTTCAAACATGGTACATAAGAGGATAGCCATATCCAATTGCCTTTAATGTCATGTTTGAAGCCCTGTGGGCTAGTCACAAAGCTCTCATCAGTAGTCATGGAGTCGGTAGAACGCTCCCAATTAAGAACTCTTTAGTTAACATAGAGTTGAGTAATGACCACTCAAGAGTTAAAAACACTAGTAGATGTTGTCTCATTATGTCATATCCTAACTTTAACTCAAGAGAGAACTAAGAAGTCTCCAAATTCCCACTGCAGGGTGCCCACGGATCTTAAGGCCACTGTTTTGTGGTATTTAGATTCTGGTCAGTGGTTGGCCAAACATGGGTTTACACATATATTGGACAATCAACATCTTTTATCATGACTTTTCAATTAAAAATATGCCTCCTTAATTTTCATCCACCTGTTCTCAGCAGCACATTTGAACCTCTCTAAGAGCTAGAAAATACTAATAAGTCTAAGCACCTTCTACACTTACAACATTTCCGCATTGCATTGCAGGAACTCTACTGTACCTAACATTTCAAAAACCCATACACCCTCTATTTTAAATTAATAGTTTTATTTAGTAAAAATTTTATTCCATATTAATAGTTTTATTTTGTTTAATTTAAATAATTAGGTACTTTAAAAAGAGTATCATGAGCTTATTTTCTCTTTTAATAGAAGTGAGTTTTACCATTTAATAAAATTCACTATTTTTCCAAATGTAACCATTAATATAAGATGGAGGGAGTACATACGAGAGTTGAACCTTTCCAAGGAGGATAGTTCTTTTCTAATTTAATTTAGTTAACTTGAGCCGTTGTCATTCATTTCATAATCCTGAGACGGGTTCGAGGAGTCGCAACATAGCACATTAGCATTAGAAACATAAAAATGCTAACCACACCACCTACTTTTACCTCTTAATTTGATTAGCCTCATGCTAGCTCTTTTGAAATAGAGGTGGCAAAGGGCCATTTCAGACCTAGCCTGTAGGGGTAGAGCCAAGATTTTTGCTTTTGGGGGCCAAAGAATTTCATTTTAAACTTTTGCAAAAAAAGTATAATAATTAATAATGCTTTACAATTGTTAATGGTGAGCTCTCACGTTGTGGAAACATTGTATATAAGATTAATTGTCAAACTCACTTATAGGCATCAATATATATATATATAGAGAGAGAGAGAGTTAGTTTTTCATTCAAAATTAAAACACTAATTGAAGTAGAAGAAAAGTTAGATTTGTGACAACTAAATCAATATTCATAATGCATATTGAATTGAATAAGGTTTTCCAATAATGAGTAAAAAGTGAGGTCATAAATTCATAAATAAATAAAAAACCTTACAATACTTCCGAGGACATGTGAAGTTCATTATTAAAAATATTAGAGATTATGATTGCCAAAGCTATTAAATTAATAAACAATATTTATATTATAACTTGGCCGCAATCAGAATAATGAAGTAATATAGATCAGTGTCAGGCAAAACACCATCGAAGGAAGAGAAGGAATAGATGAAGATTGTAAAGGGTAAATACCATCTTTAAGACCGGTAAAAACAGAAGATTAAAAATGACCGGCGAGCTAGTTTGGTTTAGACCCTTGCATTGGTGAGAGCAAATTGTGACAGACATTAAAATTAATAGTGTTTGTGAGATCAAATTGTGTTGGGAGTAAGAAATAAGGATTTGCAAATTTGAACTTACTTTAAAGGAAAAATGATTTTTGATTGGTTATTTTTCCTTCGAAAAGATACCAATCTAACTTTATGTAGACGACTGACCTACTTAACCATTCCTTTCTTGGTATGCCTGGTATGCTTTCTTTTATCACCGGTACATAACAAGACTTTGTTCATTGATGACTAAAATCATTATATTCGAATTGGCATATAAAATTCCTACTGCCATTTACCCTTTCACTTACTAGAAGGGGCAATATTTCAACCATACTAATTATAAGTTTTCATAGGTTGCCACCCTAGGCTCTGCCCCTATGAGCTCGGCTGGCTATGCCTGTACTTCAAAGAGCCGGGCTGGCATGGTCCACGGGCCTGCTGTGCCGGGCCCTCGGCGGTTGGCTGTTGTCCCGGGAGCCACCCACCACCAGAGCCCTAATTCCTATGATTTTCCTCTTCCTATTTGCATTCTCATATATTTCTCATGCCCTCCTACAATAACTTAATATCCTCGTATATTTTCATTTTTGGGTTTCAAATTTTAGTTTTAAATTTAAAAGTAATCGCAAACTTCTTCCAATCAGAATTCAGTACTTGCAAGCACTTTTCTATAAAGATGTACATTTTTTAGTCCTCTTTTCCTGTTTATTTTTTGTTAAATTTTTTATGCATTAAAAAATATACACCTATATATCACTAAAAAAATGCGTACTTACAAGCACCTTTGTGTCCATTTTCTATATCTAGGTTTCAATCTAACAATTTAAAAATTATAAATTATAGTTTTTTTTGGATCACTCTTTTCTGATAGATATGATGACAGACAATTGTCACATTTATTCCTTAGATAAGTAGAAGAAAATTGGCAATACTTTTAGAAGCAGGGTAGCCGATTTGTGTCCAAGTATGTTGCAGTCCGGGTCCCCAACCAGCTCCCTAGTGACCAAGAGATTGCCCCAAATTAGACCTATCAATAGGTGACGACCAACCCTCGAAGTTGAACCATGAAGAGGATATAACTTTTGTCATGACTTGGATTTTTAAAAACCTTTTTAAATAGCATAAACGATAAGTCACATAATTTTTTTTCTTAAGTACAAAATAAATTATTCAATTAAATATTCAGGTCATGATAAGTAGGGTTAACAAATACGAATATTAAATCATATGATATTATTACATATATCAAAAATCAATAAATAACAGCCTATCCATCTAAGTAAAAGTTTTTCATCTGTCTAAAAATAAATAACTAAATTAACTCTAATGCCAAAGGTATACCTACTAGAAGTTTTACAACATGCTCATAACACATATATCAATCCATCATAAAAAGAATGAACCAAAATTCATATTTTTTCGACCCTAAACACGCTTCTAAACACTAAAACAAAGAGTTGTTTTACTATATAGCAAGTATTTCAAAAGTATAATAAATAAATATTATTCTTAAAAAATTAAAAAAATTAGGAGTATAATCCAGACATGAAAATCTATTCCAAGAAAAATTTGAGAGCAAAACTTGTAAAAGTATCTAAAATATAATTGTAAATCCAAAACATATAGTCATTTGGCCGTTTGAATGGCCTCGCGACCCGTTTGGCCATTCAAATGACCTACTATCCCATTTGAATAGTTGGCCCTTTGATTAGTCCATAGGGCGATCGAATGGTCAGAATATAAGTGTCAAAACAGTCATCTTTTACCTCACGAAACTAAACCAAAATTCTTCAAAAAATCAATAAAAATTCCTAAAACTTCATAAAACTTTATATAATCATTACTCAAGCCTAAAATATTATATATATAATATTTTTTATCCTTAAACATACAAAAATGACCATAAATTATATATTTTTAATAAATCACCATTGGACATCAAAATAAAGCAAAAACTCAAGTATACCTAAAATCATGACATTTTAAGTAAGAAAACCTCTTACCTTTATCAAACTTATAAATCTCTTAAACGAGCTTCAACCTCAAGAAATTCTATTTAAAAATTAGGGTTTTTAATTAGTCCTAATCAAAACTAATAATAGATTCAAATCAACCTAGGAAATTATAGATTTAAAACCTACTTAGGTTAAAAATGAAAATACCTAATTAGGGTTCTAAATCAGAATTAAAAACATGATTTTGATAAAGGGGGAAAACCTTACCTTTAGAAGGGTTTTTTATTTGGGAAATGAAGGTAAATCTTAACCTCCCTCCTATTCTCAACCTTTCCCTATTTGGTAAATTGTAAAAAAAATTTATAGTAAGGATTTATAGGCTGAGAATTGAATTATTAGGCTGAAAAATAAATAAAAAGGTCTTAAGTGACCATTCAAATTCACTCTTGACTTAAAAATAAATTTAATCATACCCAAACCTACTTAGATAAATCAAAAGAAGCTTGGCGGCCGAAATGGGTAGCATGCCATCTCACACGGGCATAGGTTTCACGGTGGGGCCTTCTCCTTTGACCAAAAAAAAAAGAAAGAAAACATCTTTAAATAGATAAAAATTGGGTGAATTGAACTTGACATTAATACTCTAAAAATAAAATGAAACTGTAAGAAATTTATAATTAAACTAACTCATTACCCCAAAATTTAAATCAAATCGATAAACAAATAAATTCACACAATTAAAAAAGAAATAAATTAGAGATTTTATACTTCGTATCTCTACAGAAAGTTAAGTTACTCATTAACATAAAAACAATTCAATTCACCTCATATGGCCCAATATATGCATATGGTTTATCAGTACATCGGCCCATTCTGAAGTGAAAAATAATGAGTAAATTGTATTGGGTGTTTGTCAGTCCATTGTACGAGTAAAAGTGCATCTACAAAATGTATGTGGGGCCGATCATGAAGTTTTTTAAAAAGATTTTTTACACCTAAATTACTATGACTCACAACTGACGAGCGTTGTGGTTCTTTTACTTCACAAATTGCATGATGAATATGTTGATTGATCATGTATATTTAAGTAAAAATTGAGCTGCTTGCAATAACCCAGGCTATTTAAATGACTTTACCAATAACACAGTGTCAAACTCTTAATTTATTGAGCCTACCTCTCCAAGAGGGAAGAGTTTTTCTTACTCCATACTGACAATGAGCTAAGTGTAAGCTATGCATGAGATCCCTTCATCTACAAGATTGATGACACACATGCTAGCATACATTAGTGTTAGTGAAAGGCTTCTATGCGTAGCTTATGCTCAGCTCATTATCAGTAGGGAGCCGGAACAACTCTTCCCTCTTGGAGGCCTGGAGCTTGGTCAGAGGTTTATTGTTGATTGATTTTGTCCTGTAGGGAAGCCAATAGTGTGGTGCACTGTCTTGCTAGACACACCCAACACCTTGCTTGCCTAAAGACTTGGCGCAGTTTGTGCATTCTTTTTTGAAGCTGGTATTTAAGTTTGGGAAGCGTTTTTCATACTTCCCACTAACAATAAGCCTAGTGTAAGTTGTATATGGGAATAACCCTAGATATTTAAGATTAACAACACGTGCTAGTGCACATTAGAATCAATATTATTGACACTATCATGCGCTAGCACATGCACCATTGATCTCATGAATGAAGGGCTCCTATGCACATCTTATACTAGGTTCATTGTAAGTAGGGAGCATAAAAAATGATTCCTCAAATTTGACACCTTCTAGGCAGGTGTTGTTTAAGATGTCTTATAATTGTTTCTCTTAAAAAAAAGTAGCATATGTTAGAAAATTTATAGTAAAAAAATTGTTTGTATAAGCTTGGACACATGTACATTAGCATGAGCCCTGACATCATAGGCCTTCAAATCAAGATCCAATGGTAAAAAGGGGCACTAACTACTTTACCCCTTGAGTTATATATGTCACCATATCAAAATTAATAGCTCCGGATGACCGACCTTATAGGTACTCTTATGATAAAGGCAATTTTACCATAGCTGATAAATTCATTGATGAGATAATCATTGTAGTATTGCAAATTTGGGATTGACCGGTCTTCTCTCATATGCAAAACAGGAAAAAGTAGAGCAGGTGAGCTTGCATCTCTAAATTGTATTTTCTCCGTTCCAAAGTAAGCATCCTATTTAATTTTTAAAAATAAACTATTTTAAGAATTTATTTTGAAAAACTAAATATGACACATATTTTAAGACAGAAAGAGTATATAATGGCCAGTCAAAGGGCGTATAGTTATTTTTCCAAAAAGAGGGGAAAGTTAGATACTACTGGGCATTAGTCTTTTTGCTGACGTTTTTTATTTTTCCAAAAAGAGGGAAAAGTTAGATACTGATGGGCATTAGTCTTTTTGCTTACATTATGAGTTTCAATGATGCAGTTTGAAGTAAACGGCCCAATGAGCTCAGAGAGGAAGTGCTTAAGATACTAAGCAGCGCAGTGGACCATGGAAAATCTTACCACTTTGAGGATGAGTGATAAGTATGAAATCTATATCTATTTTATATGCCTTTTTACCTTATTTGCTAGTATAGATTAGGTTAATTTAGAGTTAATTATAGTTTATTTAGATTAAGATAAATATTAGTATTTTAGTTTAATTATTAATAATTTTGTAGTTATTAGTAGTTTAGATGTGTATTTAAACAAAGTTGGAATTTTAATTATATTCTACATGTCTAAAGTATGGTATTTTATGTTTTGTAGGTAAAGTGCGCTTATCAAAGTACTTGGATGATGTTTGAAATGTTTGAAAATAGTCTTCACATACTTTAAAGTGATTTGGACAACTTTTCGGAGTGATAAACAAGTTAGAAATTAATATGGACACGAAGGAAAGCTTAATGAACAGAATATGAACAGTCCGGGAAAACAGAAACACTGTAGCCGATCGATCGGGCATGCAGGGCGATCGATCGGGATAACGTGAATTCAGATAAAAATACAGTGTAAGAGATCGATCGGGCATGCAGGGCGATCGATCGGCATAACGTGCAGTTTCCTTGTTTGACCCAAATTTCAATCCTTTTCATATTGGACTTCTTCCTACGGAACTTATGCCTATAAAAAGACATATTTGGCTTAGAATTGGGGGAATTCCAGTAGATTTTAAGAGGAGAAAAAGGAAGAAGAAGATGGAGAAGAATTCAAAGCTTTTAATGGAGATTCAAGTGTTTTCTTCTACCATGGAAGGCTAGACTTTTCTTTTACTTAGGAGTTGATGAAGCTATAGATAAGTTTCAGTTTCTTTTCTTTTTAATTTAGATCTCAGTTGTGAATGATGACAATTGTATGATATAGATTTCCTTTTTAATGGAAGAGCTTTTAATGTTTATTCAAGTCTATGTTGATTTATTGTCTTGTAGATGATAGATTGATATGGTTTTGATATTTACATCGATTCTAATTTCTGTGATTTAGATGAGATGGTCATATAATAGTTTTAATGTTCAGTTAATTAATGACTTGGATGAGTTATACTAAGATTAGACGGGTCATGCCTATAGCTAGTTTAGTGTAGATGATTCGTGCTATTGTCGAAGATAGTTCATGCCATGGAAGTTAATTAATGATTTTTTGAAGTAATTCTAGCTTGTAGCTGAGAATACTTGTTCATGTTCACACTAGATTTAGATTAAAAGTTAAGGAATTGTTATGGTTCTATAGTGGATTTGATTTCCTAAGTAAATTCTATTAAATTAATCTCTTGCTTTTAAACTATTTGATTTCTTTCTTTTACCTAATTTAAGTTTAAGTTTGTTTTAGTTTTTAATCAGCAAATTCCTCTTTAGATTTAGTAATAACCCATCCGTCCCTGAGGTTCGACAACCCTTAAATACTTATCCTAGTACAATTACCTTGTACACTTGCAAAGGGTTTAATTATAAACGATCAAGTTTTTGGCGCCGTTGCCGGGGACGGTGTTGATTTGTTACTAAATTAGTATTAGGATAATTCTATCTAATTTAGATTCAGTTTACTTTAGTTTTTAGGTTAATTTTTAGTTTCTTACCTTCTTTTAATTTGATCTTGTAGGCGGAGTTAAAGATCGTGCTCTCTACACTTGTGGCCACAAGTGGACATCCCAAGCATAGTGCTTCTTTTCGGTTTGCAAGATCCTTTTTCTCTCTTTATTTTGATTTATTTTTAGTTAGTTTTTTCTTGTTATTCTTTTTTTTGTTTTACATTTAAAATTGTGTGGTGTGTTTGTGGTGTATGCGTGGTCGTCGCTCCTTACTCCCCCGATTAGTACCATTTGACCTTGAGCCTGAGCGGACATCTAGGAGAGCTGAGTTGCCCTCGACCTACATCCCTACACCCCCAAACTCTCCTACCAATTCCTCCACCCACACTACTTCTAGCCTCATCATGGATGAACATCAGTTAGTAGATGCACCACTTAAAGCTCTAAGGGAGTATTACACTCCCAATGAGTACACCTCTCCTTCATGCATTAGGTTGCCAGCGGTCGCTGCCCAAAATTATGAGATTAAGCCCAATGTCATTCAAATGCTTCCATCCTTTTATGGGCTTAATAATGAAAACCCGTATAGGCACCTAGATGACTTCTTAGAACTATGCACAACTTTTAAGCTTTCAAATTTAACCGATGAGGCTGTTAAACTTCGCCTTTTTCCTTTCACATTGAAAGATAAGGCTAAGGAATGGCTTCACTCATTAGAGCCAAACACTATCACAACATGGGCCCAAATGCAACAAGAGTTCCTTAAAAAATATTTCCCCATAGGTAAGACCAACCAAATGAGAAAGGCCATAACCACTTTTGCCCAGCTTCCCCTTTGAATGCAGGTTCCATGAGAGTTGGGATAGACTTAAGGACCTTCTTAGGAAGTGTCCTCATCATGCTGTCCCTAAGTGGCAATTAGTGCAACGTTTTTATGAGGGTCTTACTGAACAAAACCGTCATCTTGTTGATGCAAGTTGTGGGGGTACCTTTTTGCTAAAAAATGAAAATGAGGCATGGAAACTTTTTGAGGACTTGAGTGAAAATTCTCTTCAACATGCTGCGTTGAATAGAAATGAGAGTGGATTATCTACCTTAAACAATGCCCCCTCTAGGGGTGGCTTGTATGAAGTCAAAAACCCATTAGACCTCTCCTCCAAAGTTGATATTTTGAGTAGGAAGCTGGACCTTCTTATGACTTCAACCCATCATCCCACTCCCTTCACTCAAGATGCATGCACAATATGCCTTAGCCCAGCCCATACTATCATTGAGTGCCCCTCTGCTTCTCAATTTCCTGAGCTTGTCCAAGACCATGTGAATGCCACCCAATCCTTCCCTAGGGCTGAGAACAATCCATTTTCAAACACATATAACCCTGGGTGGAGGAATCATCCTAACTTTTCTTGGCAGACACAAAACCAAGGGGTTATGGGTAACCAACTCCCTAGGCCCCCATTCCAAGTCCCACCAGCTCATATCCACCAACCTCAAGTGCAACCTCCGTATGTCCAACCCAATAGGAGTCCAAGTTTTGAAGAAAAGGTTTTGAGTGCCCTGCAAGGCATTCAATCTCAATCACAACTCCTCCACTCTCACACACAATCTATAGCAAAGTTAGAAGCCCAAATTGGACAACTAGCTAACGTTATTAACAAGAGAGAGATGGGGACATTGCCAAGTCAACCCCTACCAAACCCTAAAGGTCAATTTCAGGTAGAGGGAGCTCCTCCCTCTAATGAACAAGTTAATTCCATTATGACCCTTAGGAGTGGGAGGATTATTGACAAGAGTGTTGGGGGGACACCAATGACAGATGATAGGACTGAGGAGTTAGAGAGGGCAGCCCCTAATGAACCTCAAGTAGAAGTTAGTGCACCACATGAGAAGGAGTTTGTATCTCCTTCCCCTTCCTCAGAGCCACAGTCTAAGACCACTTCCGATGGATCTTATATCCCTAGGGCACCCTTTCCTCAGTGTCTTGACATGGCCCCACCATTTAGAAAGAGCACAGCTAAGATGGATGATATTCTTGAGACTTTTAAACAAGTCAAAATTAATCTCCCCCTCTTAGATGTCATTAAGCAAGTCCCTACTTATGCTAAGTTCCTTAAAGACCTATGTACTCAAAAGCGTAAATCCAAGACCCATGTGTCTAAGAAGGTCTTTCTCACCGAACAAGTTAGCTCTCTTTTAAAGTTTGACACCCCACCTAAGTATAAGGACCCTGGAGTACCCACTATTTCTTGTGTCATAGGTGATCACTCCATCCATAGAGCCCTCCTTGACCTTGGTGCGAGTGTCAATCTACTCCCTTACTCGGTGTATGAGAAACTAGGGTTAGGTGAATTGCAGCCTACATCAGTTACCTTGCAGCTAGCCGACTATTCTGTACGTAAGCCTCGAGGAGTCATTGAGGATGTCTTAGTGAAGGTTGACCGGTTCTTTTTCCCTGTTGATTTTATTGTCTTAGATATGGAAACTGGTGCCAACTCCACATATCAGATTCCTATCATTCTAGGTCGCCCATTCCTTGCCACAGCTAATGCATGCATAAATTGTAGGACGGGGGTAATGGAGATGACTTTTGGGAACATGAAAGTGCAACTAAATATTTTTGATGTGTCTAACCATTTGCCTGCAACTTCTAATGCTGAATGTTTTATGGTAGACAATTTTAGATTTGATGCTTATGATAGAGGTCCATCTTTTGTAGCATCAGCCCAAAATCAAGTCATGCCTTCTAATTTTTCTGCATCATCTTTTTGGAGACTTAAGAGAAGAGCTAATGCTAATATCTACCAGCCGCCCTGATATATTTGAGAATGTTGGCAATGTCTGGCTAAAGACAATAAACTTAGCGCTTCTAGGGAGGCAACCCTTGTTTTATTCGATGTGTTTTTATGTGTATTTTCTCTCCTTTTCTTTTAGTTTTAATTAAATTTCCTTTATTTAATCTATTTAGTGATTTTTTATTTATTTAATTAGTAGTTTAGTTAATTAATTAGATTTTTTTTAAAAAAAAAAAAAATTTCGTGTTTGCCCGTTCGATCGGGACTGTTCCCGATCGATCTCCCGATCGATCGGTAAGTAGTCCGTTCGAACGGTCGAGTCGTCACTTACAACGCGCGCGCCGGCCAGTGCATTCCGCCGTCGTTTTTTTCCTCCGCCGCGCCGTTGTTTTCCTCCGCCGTCTTCCGTCCCCTATCCGGCGAGATTTTTGTCCAACAATCATCCCTCCTCTCCGATTTTTCGTGTAGAATCCATTTCCGGTGTCAATTTGAGCTGAATCAGCCTCTATTTCACGTTGTCCCTCTGTTTCACTGGTAAGCCCCAAATTCAATTTTTTGCATTTTTCTTTCAATTTTTGACTAAATCGGGTGCAAATTTTTGTGGAAATTTGTTAGAAATGTCTTTTACACTTTAGATTGATCGTTTGGTATAATTTGATTGACAGATTACTGCATTATGTTCGGTAGATTTCGGATTTTTCAGTCCGCACTGTTTTTGTCGAAAATTTCAATTTTTGAGGCTTTAATGGATCTGTTTATATGTACTTGCTTTACGAAAGATGCTCAATTTTCACTTGTACATATTATACTTTAATGTGGGACATTTCTGCTCAATTTTTTTTAGGGGTATTTTCGTAATTTGACATTATTGGGCGTGTACAAAAATTTTTCTGCTTTCTAGTCACTTCCATATCCCTTTTAGCACTTGTTTTTGAGCTTTTTGCAGATCAATGGCGCACGGTTCTTATCCTAAAGCTCCGAAGAAGAGGAAGGGCGCATCTTCTACTTCGCGTGCTTCATCGTCTACTACCGCCGCTGCCGATCTACATCTTCGGCCTATTGTTTACGAGCGACAGGTGGAGTTTGTCCCCACCATTACTGCTGCCCAGTCATGGCTTATGGAGCGAGAGGATTGGTACTCATTTTTCTCACAGATTGCAGCCCCTGACGCTCGCGTGCATCATGAGCAGGTCCGATCTTTTTATGCATCCGCCGTTCTTAATGAGATGGGATATATTGTCAGCACCATTGGCGATATTACGATCACTGTCACACCAGATCTTATAGCTGCAGTGATGGGTCTTGCGCGCTCCAGCTTCACTTATCCCTCTTTTGCTGATTTTGCTTTTCCTGATGAGTATATTATCACGGGGACTCTTATGGGACAGGAGCAAGGCCCATCTCTCACATATGGATTGCCTGCTTCTCTCATGACACGGGACTATCGTTTTGCACATCTAATATTGGAGTATGACATTTGGTTCCACCGTCATGAGAAGGTTGATTTCACCTTAGCTCGCCTTCTTTATATTCTGGGTCGTGCAGAGCGGATTCACATCGACTTGCCCTCCTTTGTCTTCGCACGGATGGCAGATATAGTTTCTGGACCAGTGGATGCTCGATTAGCTTTTCCTTTTCTTTTGGAGCGGATTTTTGTTCACTTTCATTTGGATTTTCCTTCATATGCACCCACGAGTCGAGGTTTAGGGGTCATTTCCCAGGCCACCCTAAACCGGATGATCACACATCGTCCGCCTCGACCAGCATTCGACGAGGTGAACGAGGAGGAGCTAGCCCCAGAGGGTGTACCAGAGGTTGCAGCTGAGCAGCACATTCCTGCACATGCTAACGACTCTTTCCTAGAGATGGAGCATCGCCTTCGCGAACATATTGATTCTTCTCTGGCACAGTTTCAGACGAGGCTTACTGCCCATATAGATGCTCAGATGGCTACCCAGATGACAGAGATGAGGGGACTTATACAGGGACTGGCTGATTTGATTCGTAGCCGATCGGCTCCGGCAGATGCGTATGATAGTGACTAGAGTTATACTGATGCCGATGATTCTGATGATGCTGATATTTAGCTGTGCAGGGGCTACTTTTATCTTTTCTTTTCTTTATTATTATTATTTTATTTTTATTTTTTTTATTTTTTTTTATTTTTATCTCTTTTCTGGTAGATTGGTATTTTAGGTTTGGGAAATTGCTCTTTACCTGTATGTTTCTCATGTTTTCTAAATCCTATGTACTTCACTTTTCAGATTAGTGGATTAGTTATACTTTCAGGTGATATCTTTCTTTCCCTCTCTTACTTATTCTTGTCATTGTAGTATATACTTTCTTTAACATTGAGGACAATGTTCAGTTTAGGTTTGGGGGTGTAGAAAGATATTTTTCTTTATTAATTTTCTTTTAGGATGTTTTAGAGTATTTTCTTTTCTTTTAAGTGGGTTTTATCGCTTATTTTCTTTTAAAAGTATATGTCTGTTTTTAAAGAGATCAATTTCATGAAGAAAGTTCAAGTAATTAATTAAGTGATGAAAATGATTAAGTGAGTAATTTTTATTTTATTTTCATTATCTTGGATAATTGTGCTTATATTTTTTAAATCACATTTCACACACTTGAAACTTGTAGGAATATAATTTTATGATTTATTACTTGTAATCTTAGTGGGATATCTTTAACTAAGCATATATTTTTGAAAACTTGGCAATTGAGTAATTTTTAATATTTTATGATATATTTTTATGCTTAGCTTTTATTTGAAAAAAAAATGGGATAAGTGTGTATAAAAAAAATGAAATAAAAAATGAAATAAAAAGTGAAAAAAAAGAAGTTGAAAAAAAAATAGATTGAATGAAAAAAAAAATTGATGATGAAAAAAAAAAAGAGGTTTGTTTCTCTTTTTACTAAGTAACCGGACCTTGTGCCTAGGCAAGTATAAGGGATCGCGTCAAAAGGTGAAAAGTGAGATAAATTCTTTTATGACTTACTTGGTTATGTAGCCTTTATAGTTCGAGTTATTAAGCCTGAGGGGTGTTTCAACACCTAGTGCCTTGAGCCAACTGGATTAGGGACACTGGCCTAACGCTTATTACATGGACTATTTAGAAAGCTTAATAGAACTAAGTATTGCACAAGTCATATTTTGAAGTATATTATGCTCTTATTCCCTGAATTCAATTGAATTTGATGGCTATTACATGAGGGTTTATTATGAGGTGTTAAAGATGAAAGATTGTCATTGTTATATTTTTTTAGTTAGTGAACTTTAATAAGCTTTGTTAATGGGTCACATAAGATATGCTTGTTAATAAAGAATGAAATCATATGACTATAAAGTTTCTACACTTTATGTTTTTAAAATGTATATATGTAGTTGCACAATTATTTCTAAGATGGGGTTATAGAATGGATTATTCCTTACTTGAAAGTGATCAGATCTTAATTGTTTACTTGTTTCAAGTATTTGTGGTTGGTTCTTTTTAAAAATAGTTAAGTGTTTTTAAGAGAAGATTGTTTTTAAAATTTTTGTTTTCTTGTTTATTTGTTTTATTTTTCTTAGGTTTAGATGGTTGTGGGTATCATTACTGCAAACCCTCACGAGACACAACTCGTCCAACTAGGGACACCTAGGGGTTTAAAGGCTTGTTGCATACGCTAAATGCAATCGTGATTCCCTACGAAAGTGGCTTTTATTTATTTTTTTTAGATTAGTTGTTTTATTTTATTTTTGTTTTGCTCGAGGACTAGCAAAATATAGGTTTGGGGGTATTTGATAAGTATGAAATCTATATCTATTTTATATGCCTTTTTACCTTATTTGCTAGTATAGATTAGGTTAATTTAGAGTTAATTATAGTTTATTTAGATTAAGATAAATATTAGTATTTTAGTTTAATTATTAATAATTTTGTAGTTATTAGTAGTTTAGATGTGTATTTAAACAAAGTTGGAATTTTAATTATATTCTACATGTCTAAAGTATGGTATTTTATGTTTTGTAGGTAAAGTGCGCTTATCAAAGTACTTGGATGATGTTTGAAATGCTTGAAAATAGTCTTCACATACTTTAAAGTGATTTGGACAACTTTTCGGAGTGATAAACAAGTTAGAAATTAATATGGACACGAAGGAAAGCTTAATGAACAGAATATGAACAGTCCGGGAAAACAGAAACACTGTAGCCGATCGATCGGGCATGCAGGGCGATCGATCGGGATAACGTGAAATCAGATGAAAATACAGTGTAAGAGATCGATCGGGCATGCAGGGCGATCGATCGGCATAACGTGCAGTTTCCTTGTTTGACCCAAATTTCAATCCTTTTCATATTGGACTTCTTCCTACGGAACTTATGCCTATAAAAAGACATATTTGGCTTAGAATTGGGGGAATTCCAGTAGATTTTAAGAGGAGAAAAAGGAAGAAGAAGATGGAGAAGAATTCAAAGCTTTTAATGGAGATTCAAGTGTTTTCTTCTACCATGGAAGGCTAGACTTTTCTTTTACTTAGGAGTTGATGAAGCTATAGATAAGTTTCAGTTTCTTTTCTTTTTAATTTAGATCTCAGTTGTGAATGATGACAATTGTATGATATAGATTTCCTTTTTAATGGAAGAGCTTTTAATGTTTATTCAAGTCTATGTTGATTTATTGTCTTGTAGATGATAGATTGATATGGTTTTGATATTTACATCGATTCTAATTTCTGTGATTTAGATGAGATGGTCATATAATAGTTTTAATGTTCAGTTAATTAATGACTTGGATGAGTTATACTAAGATTAGACGGGTCATGCCTATAGCTAGTTTAGTGTAGATGATTCGTGCTATTGTCGAAGATAGTTCATGCCATGGAAGTTAATTAATGATTTTTTTTGAAGTAATTCTAGCTTGTAGCTGAGAATACTTGTTCATGTTCACACTAGATTTAGATTAAAAGTTAAGGAATTGTTATGGTTCTATAGTGGATTTGATTTCCTAAGTAAATTCTATTAAATTAATCTCTTGCTTTTAAACTATTTGATTTCTTTCTTTTACCTAATTTAAGTTTAAGTTTGTTTTAGTTTTTAATCAGCAAATTCCTCTTTAGATTTAGTAATAACCCATCCGTCCCTGAGGTTCGACAACCCTTAAATACTTATCCTAGTACAATTACCTTGTACACTTGCAAAGGGTTTAATTATAAACGATCAATGAGTACTTAGAAAAAGCACTACAGAGAATATTCAGTATTCCCTCCGTTCTACACTAATAATTTCATTTAATTTTTTTAAGTACAGTAACTGCAAAATTGAGGCCCTGATTGATGACAGATGACCCCCTTCAACTAAGGATTTTTTTTAGTTTTTCTGACCTCAATGAAGGGATCAATTACCAATTACGTCCTTAAGGATTTGACAATGAAGTGAATGAACTAGACTGGGCTCATGGCCAGAAGTTACACCATCAACCGTCATGATCCAAAGGAAGCATTGCATGTAGATCTTTTTTTTTTCTCTTTCTGGAGAGAGTTGTGCTGTTACTTGTTCCAATAAAGAGTACACTTGGATTACAAAAATTGGGCAAGGTATTACTGTAATGAGAACTTAAATTATTCTACTTCTTGGATATAATCTACCATAAAGGGCAATTTCATGCTTTCAACGACGAAGAAACATGTTGACTTTAAAGAAAGGAGTGATGAAAGTGGCTTAAAACTATCCTTTATTGTTAGGCAGCAGCTCCTTTATGGTTGCCTGCATTACAAGAGGCTTCTAGCCTAATCCCCAAAAGGGGAACTATTGGTCATTGTACAACATGTTTTCTATTCAAGCTAGAATTGGGAGATGGGTGAGCATGAATCATATATATTTGCTTCATGTCTTTAAGCTAGAACATAAGAACAATGCACACTCAGTCTTCGTTGGAGGTAAAAAGCTTGGGCAAGGATGCCCTTTTGCCATCTCAGAATGTGTCTTATTCTGTAGTTGTTGCATCTTCCTCCTCTGGATACAAAGAAAATTGCATCCACTTCCCCAAGAAATATTTTAGGGATTATGTATGTGTCTAGCTACAATATTAAGGAGAGCATAATTCTTAATCGGTACCTTTTTCAATGAGCTTCTTAATCGCCTCTTTTCCTTGCGTGCACGAGAGAATATCAAAACCCAATAATAATCTTTAATTTCTAATGAAAAAAAATGTAATTTTAAAATAATATTAATACACATAAGATAATAAGGACAAATAAATAGCTATACTGGTATTTGTGTGGGAGGAGTTTGTGTAATTATTTATAAATAATTATTCTTTTGTTAAGAACTTAAGCTTTTAGAGGCTAGTTGATGATGATTTTGAAATGCTTTATTAATTTATGCTGGTATTTCTTTTAATATATTAATTTCCAATTCTTATATTGTTGTTGGCCATGGTTTTATTATCTATATACTGGAAAACCCGATACATTTCTTGTTAAACCCGTGGAGGCTCTTATATAAGATGTCAGAGATTTCACTTGATCAATGATAAGATATTTTTCTCTACTGAGAGATAAATAATGTTACATATGTAGTTCTTTTAGAATTATTAGACTTAGGTCTTCCCAAATCAAATGTAGATAATATGCTTTCATATTTAATGTTTAGGTAAAAGTGGTTGAGCCAATCGTATGAAAAGAACTTGGTATAGTTTTGACCCACATGAAAAACATGTAAATTTATTTCTAAGTATTTAGCTATTTATTATTTCATACAAGTTTATTAAACTATTTTGGGCTAGCTTGAAATGTTTGATGTCTGCTTCTAGACAATTCTAGATTAAAATTGTTTATTACTATTCTTAACAAAAATGTTTTCTTACCAATGGTTACAAATGACATTGAATATATGTTTCAATAGGTTTGTAACACATTTTAGTCATGACACTCATGAAATGCCCAAAGTAAATATAAATAAGGAAGATATTCGAGCAATTGCAAAAAATACCAGTTCTGCACCAAGTCATTTACACAGTTTCAATGTTTATATTATTGTGTGTTTTTGGTGAATGCATTGCTAATATCCTTTCAATTTAAAGTTAATATTGTTTTTATTTATAGTGCCTTCAATTGCTTGTTGCACTAGCTGCCATTGGATTGGATGTGCACGATATAGATAATATTTGTAGATTCCTCTTCTAGTTTCATAGCTTTGACCACCTAGGAATAGGTGAATTCTCTTTTCATGTAGAAGCAAACTGTGACTACAAAATGTTTATGAAGTTTAAAAAGACTATTTTTTTTTATAAAGGATTATCGACTTAAGTGTACCTTATCACTTTTTTTGTTTATCTTATTCCATTATTTTTACAAATTTAAAATTTCAATTTATTAATAGCTTATATTATAAAAAATATCAACTACACTTCTAGATTGTATATGGAGCTAATTTATAACAAATGTATGGTGATATTATAGCTAAACCAGTTACTAATTTCGTAAACTTATGTTAAAACATTATAATTATTGATGTTTCTTATGAAAATTACCTAGTTAGTGATTGTTTAAACTATAATTCACCTCTTCTCTATAAATTTTCTCATTATAATATAGATTTATAAATTACTATAACTATAAGGAAAAAGTTAATATGAGCCCGGGCTCACGCGTGCCGACGTGCGTCCAGGCTCATTGAGCCGTTAGATTTATATCCGATGGCCCATCAAACTCACGGGACATTTGCCGTCGGATGTAAATCTGACGGCTGAATGAGCACGGGCGCACGCCAATGCGTATGAGCCCGGGTTCATATAAACGGGACTCTAACTATAATACGCCCGACATATGTTATAAATTAGCCTCATATAGTCCACAAGTATAATTAAAGCTTGTTATTTTATAACTTATTAAGTTATTAAAAAATTAATATAAAAAAATAATACGATAGTATGAGCAAAAAAAGAAATAATATATCATATTCTAGTAGATATATAATATTTATCATAACCACAATCTAGTTCTATATAAAAAGTGAACTAACTTCTTCCCAAGTCCTCAAAGCTACAAAACTAAAAAGGGTATCTAGAAAAAAACAAGTCAAAGTTTTGTCAATATTATCTATGATATCTATATTTAATCAAATAACAACTAGTGTAGCTAACAACTCGAACGACTTTAAAAAAAAACAATTTTTATTTTTAATTCAGATATATGGGCAAGTCATTCTTATAAAAGACACAATAATACAAACAATAAATATAATTTGATACAAAATGAGGAGTTTTTTAATTTCTTAAATATATTTTTTCCTTGCCCATACTCTGGGCATTGTAACTGAAATATGTTACAAACCCCGTCAAACATATATTCGAAGTAAATTGTAAACATGGTTAATAAAACATCAACAATCCAAAATTAACACTCTAATTAAAATTTTAACACCTCAAGTTAGCTAAATAATAATTTAATAGATTTATATTAAGAAGTAAATAACTAAATACTTGTCAAACAAATAAATTTACCTATCCTTCATATAAGTCAAAACTTAACCAATGTCTTTTCTTATTATAGATTCAATAACATTTATTTCCTAATTTATTAGATATGAAAGCATATTATTCATTGTTAATTTGGGAAGACCAAAGTCTAATAATTTATAAAGAATTAAGGACATAGTGTCATTTATCTCTCCATAAAGAAGAAATTTTATTATAGGCTAGGTTGAATTTTAGGAATAATCTATTAGAGCTTATACATATTTGACAACGGCTATTCAATTTGTCCCACATGTAGATAATTAAACCATGGTTTAATGTGATTTGAGAATTATAAGACCAGCTTATAAAATTAATAAAATAATTCAAAATCAATATCAATTAGCCCCTCCGTCTACAATGATTAAGTTGTTAAGATAGGTGATTATTTTCTTTTGTTATTTAACTTCAAGGTATTTAATTATTTTATTTTATTTGGTTAGTATAAGTGCATTGCCTTAGTATAAATTTACAAATAACTACATTTGATTGTGACAAAATATTAAAGTAGGGATCACTACCTTGTGGACTACATGTCTATATAGAGCTAATTTATAAAAAATAAAGGGTGTATTATAACTAATGCAATTAATAATTTGGTATATTTATGTTAACAATAGAACACATTGATGTTGCATAAGAAAATTACCTTGTTAGTTGTTTTTTTAACTATAATTCACCTAATGTCAATTATAAATTTTTCCTATATAATATAAATTTATAAAAAAATTAACTATAATACACCTAGAGGTGGCCATAGGCTAGGCACCATTACGTAGCTATGCACAAAGCATATAAACAAGACTTTTGTGCCACATATTAACTAATAAAATTATAAACATTAAATATTCAAAGATATAAATCTAAAAGCACATATAAGAAGAAAATGTTAGTAGTAATGTACCTCGTTAGTGATTACTGGAGATATAATACACCTTGTTTATGTCATAAATTATCTCCAGATAGTTATGCAATCCACATGTTTAATTAATGTTTTTGATGATGTAACTTGTTAATACATCAAAAAAATAAAATTTCTAAAAATAATAAAATAGTATAAGTACAAAAAGATCATTCCTTATTAATAATCTATTTACCCTTCTAAGGTACTTAAAAGCTAAAATTAAAGTAGGGGCATCAAAAGGACTTTAATATGAAAAAATACGATCTAAAGTTCTAAACGTCATCTATGTCATAGATGTTTAATTAAATATTAATAAGTGTTACTAACACCTTAAGAGAATGTAATAATTTAAGAATAAAATTTTAACTTTAAACGGGAGGTGATAACATGTCACTCTTCAAAAACAAACTAATTAAAATAATAAAACATTAAAAATAACTTCTAGCAGAACTAAGTAATTTTTTCAATTCCTCGAATGTCTTCTTTTCGTATCCAAACTATATGATTCACATTTAAACAACAGTTGATGTATCTCTCAAACCTATTAAAATAACATTAATTATAAACATAATCTTTTGAAAAAATAATTAGCTACAAAATCAGTGTAATAAAAGTATTAAAGAAAATAAAAACTAAATGTTTGTATAATAAATGTATCTATATGTTTATTATTAAAGTTAAAATTATATAAGATCCTTTTTTTTATATGAACTATACTTGTTACATATATTATGAATTCTTAATATATTTTATCTATTATTAGTTTAGGAAGACCCAACCTTAACAATGTTTTAAGAATTGTAGAAATACTATATATTATCTCTTTGTGTATGAGAAATTTAACTTAAAACTATGTATAGGCTTTTACATTTTTTTTAAATAAGCCTCAATGGGTTTAGTGAGGTTTACATTAAGTTTTATATTAATGTAATTAAAATATTCGGATTTAAATTTTTATAACTTATTTAGTACGAACATTACTAATTATAGAATTGTAAAATATTAAAGTAGTTCCTACGATACTATAAACTCTTAGTTAAAACATTGGAAGTTAAATAATATGTTCTTAATATACTACATTTATTACTTAAACTATTAAATATAAAATTATATTATTAATTGTTAACATATGAAGACTAAAGCTTAATAGTTTTTAAGGAATTTGTAATATAGCGTCATTTATATCTATATAAAAAGGAAATTTTATTATTATCTAAATTAAATTTTAAGCATATTATATTAGAAATTATAAGGGTTTGACAAGGGCTCTTAAAGTTCTCTCGTATGTAGATAATTTATAAATAGTCAACTACGGTTTTGGAATTAAAAGAACAACTTTCTCTATAAAATATATATTTAAAAGCAACTTTATTTACAATATATATATAAATTAGCAAAAGATTAAGTTGTTAGGTATGATGATTATTTTCTTCATTGGTATTAAACTTTAGGGTGTTTAATTATTTTTATTTTATTTGATAGGCATAATTGCATTGTCTTAGTTGAAATTAACAAATAATTATATTTTTTTAAGAGAAAAATATTAAAGTAAGGATCACGACCTTGTGGAATTAATGTGTAGCTAATTTATAAAAATGGAGGGTGTATTATACCGAAAGTAATTGCTAGTTTAGTAAATTTACGTTAATGTCATACGACATTAATTTTTCTTAGGAAAACTACTAAGTTTGTTTAAATTATAATTTACCTTGTGTTTATTATAAATTAAGTTTGTATAGCTAGAACTGCGTCGCAAGATTTGATGCCTCTCAAGCCAAATTAATCTAATTTTTTTATTTTATTTGATTTTAATAATTTTTTTTTATGTTCTTCCCATGGTGTTCGTGAATTTTTAACCAACATGTTGATTCATGCCTCCCCCCCCTCTTTTTGTTGTTACTTTATGTTCTTTAACCATTGTTCTACTTAATTATATTTACTTATTTTTTTACTATTATTTTTTATTTTAATTTTTTAATGTAGCTTATGAAAATTACCTAGTTAGTGATTGTTTAAACTATAATTCACCTTGTGTCTATTATAATTTTATTTTATATAATATAAATTTATATAACTACAATATGCCCTACATATGTTTTAAATTTCTCCACATATACATATATTCCACAAGTTGTAATTAATATTTTACATAACGTAACTTATTAAGTTATTAAAAAATTAATTTTTAAAAATAATATAAACACAACAAAATAATATGACATATTCTAGTAGATAATCTTTAACGTAGAAATGGAGTAACCAAATTCTAAATCTATATAAAAAGTAAATTTACTGTTTGATAAGTTTTTTAATAAAAACTAATAGGGGAATCCACAAGAGCACAAATTAAAGTTTTTGAATGTTTATAAAGTTTTTAAATACTTTTTTTATTTAAATGATTATCCTTCGAAACCTTATCAATTTTTTGTTTGTCTTATTCCATTATTTTTACAACTGTAATTTTTAATTAATTAATTAATAGGTTATATTAATGCATGTATATATAGAGCTAATTAATAAAAGTGAAGGGTGGATTATAGGTAATGTAACTACTAATTTAGTAAACTTATGTTAACATTATAGCACATTTATGTTTCTTATGGAAATTACCTAGTTATGATTGTTTAAACTATAATTTGCCTTGTTTCTATTATAAATTTATTCATTATAATATAGATTTATAAATTTTTATAACTATAATGCACCCTACATATTTTATAAATTTACAACATACAAAACACAAGTATTATTAATGTTTTTTATGTAACTTATTAAGTTATTAAACAAATTCAATTTATAAAAATAATAAAATAGTGTAAACACAAATGAAATAATATGACATATTCAAGTGGGTAAAACAATAAACAATATATCATTCATAGTCCTGATCGACAGATGTATGTGTTACTCACCTAGTTTAAACTATTCCAAAAGAGAATTTATTCCTAATTGATGTCTATCATAGAATTTGACTTAATAAATATAAGAGTTAAGTAAATATGAAATTAAAGAGAGGAAAAATAAAATATTAAGAGAAAAAAGAGAAAAAATTATTTGTTTATAATTTTCTACCAAAGATCTTCATTATACTTCATAGTTTATGTTAATAGTGATTGATTGAATGTCCATTATTTTTGCCACCTATTTATGTTGGTTAAACATCAAAACATGAAATTTTTTACGTGGTACCAAAATAAAAAAATTATAGCCAATTCTTAAATTGGATTATTTTTTTAGAAGATAAAATTGTAATATTGCTATATAAACTATTCCTTCCAGAAGAGAAAATGGGTGATAAAACATCCCAACCAAACAAATTAATTATCTAAATAAAATCCATTCAAAAAACACCTGAAGAAAAATCTGAGCCTACCCGTGACTATCTATGTTGGCAAACATACAATAACGAGAAATTCTAACCAAAACACTAACACGGTCACGTAGACATTAGTGCCAACGAGTTCTAGCCATAGAATAAGCCAAAAAAAAGGTCAGATAAACCTGACATCAAAACACATCATAATGATCAGGAAGTCGCAAGCATTCCATGGCGTGATCTTGGAGCATCTTCATCCTCTCCTGCAAAATTATGGCTTCAGATTCATATTCTCCTCTACTCCTAAAGGTAAGTGACCTTCGTTGTTCTATTTCTTTTATTTTGCTTGAGTCATGTTTATATAAGCACGGGTATGTACGTGTCTACGTGAGCCTAGGTTTTATAAGTCAACGGATTTATATCCGGTAGTTCATAATAATCACGAAGTATTTAAATCTGTGAGTATTATAAGCTATTAGATGTAAATTTAACGGCCCATAGAGCCCAGACTCATGTAAGCGCGTTTGAACCCAGGCTCATATGAACTTTTTCTCTTATATAATAGAGTAAGACATCAACACCATGAAAAAAAAAAAACCAATACTATTTAAGAGATAAAACAAGGCTAAAAAAGATTTCCCTTCGTATCACGGAAACAATGCACACTTTCTCTTTTAGTAACAATAAAATAAAATTTTATCTCATCATTCTTTTATGGGTAGATGCATTATTATCATAAATTAACACCTTAAACTTCCATTCACATGTCCCTGTAGCACCAGCTCTGATTGTCGTGACCCTAGTCCTTTGTCACCGACAGGCCCTAGCCAACCCTTGGCCCCACACATCCATCATCTATGATTGGTTATCTCAAGCCCAACTCCGTTCTTTTCACTCCCATCTCTTTTCCCTCCCTTGCAGCCTTAGCATCCATTAGCGAACACACCTGTTATTCTCAAGCTATTAAATTCCTCGTATGGTGTGCAACCACAGACTCTAAGTTCAACTTCCTATATGGCACGTGAATCCTAGTTCCCAAGCCTTCCAACTAAACGTTGTGGGGTGTAAATCAGTTTTCAAACTAAGCAAAAAGCCAATGGGACTAATGGACCAACAATTGTTATAACGTCTAGTTGGTTACCGAAGGCTTTTCCCAACATGGTGTTTGGATTTCAATGAAAAATTTAGTCTAGTTATTAAATCCCACTATTAATCGTATGGTTTTCTCCGTAGCCTTTTCTCTAAAGGCTAGCCTATTAAATATTTGTATGTCCAAGATGCCTTTGTTCATGGGTTTCTTTATGAAGTCTTATGTGCAGTAACCTCCAGGCTATGTTCATCCTCATTATGGTGATCATGTTTGTCACCTCTACAAATCTCTATATGAGATTAAACAAGCACTGCAGGCTTGGTACCATCGTCTTAGTGGTCTATTATTATGGTCTTCCAATTCTACCGATAACTATTTTTGTAAGGATCGACAACACATGGTCTACATGCTCATTTTTGTTTGATGATATCATTCTGACCTACATCTCTCTCTCTCTTGCAACAATTCGTCTTGCAGAAGGGCTCCCAATTTGCTATGAAAGATCTTTACTCACTTTATTATTTTCTTGGTGTTGACACTAGTTATTAAGGCTCTCATCTTTATCTTTCTCAAAGCAAATATATTGTGAACTTTCTTATTGAGTCTCATAGAGGTAGTTCTAAGCCCATTGCTACTCCTTGTCTTAGTGGTCAAAAGCTGTCCAAGACCACCGACAATCTTCTACTTGGAAAGGTTCATTGCAGTATGTTACTTTAACTCGTCCTAATATTGCTTTTGCTGTTCATTAGTAATGTCAGTTTATGCATTCCCCGACTATAGTACATCTCACTACCGTCAAGAGGATTATGCGTTATATGAAATCTATTGTGCGCTAAGGGCTCACATTCACCTTCAGCCCTCATATGAGCCTTAGTGCCTTCTGATTCTAATTTGGCTGGTTGTCCAAATGATCAGCATTCCACATCAGGTTGCTGCATCTTTTTTTGTGGTAATCTCATTTATTGAAGTGCTAAGAAACAAATAATTGTTTCTCGCTCTAGTGTTGAATCAGAATACCACTGTTTGGTTGTGACTACAACAGAGCTTGCTTGGATACAAAATTTATGTCACAAATTGGGTGTTCACCTTCCTCGCCACCCCTCATCTGGTGTGACAATATCAGTGCCACCTATACAGAAATCAACCTGTGAGCCTATGTGATAACCAAACATATCAAAATCAACTATCATTTTGTCGACAAATGGGTTGCTCAAAAGTCTTGACCAAGTTTGTCGCTACTACAAATCACGTTGCTGATGTTCTCTTCAACAGGCTCATTTCCTCGGAACCAAACTCAATCTAGTTTAGAAACCTGCTTCGTTAGCGGGAGGGTAATATCGTATCAAACAGCTAAGTCTCCTATTTAGTCAATGCCAGCTTGCTGGATCAGACTTGGTTCCCAGCTATACTTCAGATTTGGTGCAATGTCCTGTTCGACTTGCTATGCTTAGTCAATCAGATTTGAATGTAATACTTTATATTAATGTAAGCTTCCTAATCCAGTACTATCTTTTATAAATAGTACTCCCTCTATTTTATATTAATAGTTATATTTAAAATAATAATAATTTTTATTAAATGATGAAATTCACATTTAAGAGAAAAAAATAAACTTATAATATTCTTTTTTAAGCATTTAACTACTTAAATTAAATTAAATTAAATAAAATTATTTATATATAATAATTGTTTTTTGTCAAATAAAGCTATTAATTTAAGACATGGAGGGAGTAATACAAACCAAACCCTCTGTTTGAGGGAGTTTGAAATTTATTTCAACCCATATCACTCTCTCATATATCTTCAACACGAAAACAAAATTGAGGGGTAAAAAAACTATACTCTTTACCACCCGTCCCAAAGACCTCACTCTGCTTTACGCTGAAATGTGACAGGAGCCCAGCAACATAAAAGAAGGGGGAGGCTTGACTGCTTGAGGGAGGGAAGCAGGTGGGTGAAGGCCTAAATAGTAGGATGCGGTGAGAGGGGAAAAAAAGAAGGAGAAAGGGAATAGAGAGGGCAACATTGATACTCAACCTGGGGCATTACATTTGCTCTATTATTGAAAGTTTTAAACCATTTTATTTTTGTAAAATGAGTTTGGGGTCTTATCTATGGACAAGAACAAGGATTTTAGTTTGTGTGATATAAGAGATATTGGTTGATTAGAGATGTAAGATACCATAGATATATATTAAATATAGCAAATATATATTATGCAAAATGATATTGGAGATCTAAAAAATGTTTTTAAGATGTATTTCTAGAATTAAATATATAATATGTAGACATATGTGCCTTAAACTATTTGAGATAGAGTTTTAGTCCAACTTGGACTTGGGGCCCACATAGTGGGTAGTTATCATTAATGTGTTGCTAAATTTGAGGAGAGAAAAAGGTATACGGGATTGAGTTGTTAGGAAACAATCTTATCTTTTGTAAGAAAAAGGGGGTAAATTCTCCTCCCTAAGTGATATTCATTAACTTAAGGTGTTTTTGGTTCTTCTTTCTTTGTGAAAGAGAAGCTAATTCAAAGAAAAGTTTTTTATAGTATTGAGAAGCTTGTAACCCGGTTGTTTCTCAATTTTAGAAGGATTTTCTTTGACCATAGACGTAAGCACTTTGCCAAACCACATAAATCCTTGTGTCTCTTACTTTATTTATTTTATCATATTTTATGTTTTAGATTTAGATTTTTCTTTGGGTCATGTCATTCTCAAAATTCTACATAATAATCTAAAATAAGTATAGGATCACCAGTGTACACTTATGCTTACTTATGATATTAGTGACCTAATAAAGGGTTTTTATTTGTATTATCAAAGTGCATATGTATATTTAGATGTGTTTTCACAATTGTGGAAGGTGAGGAGAGTTCTTTCTTTTAAATAGAAAAAAAATAAAAAATTACATTGAACAAAAATGGGGTTAGGAAAAATCTGCTAAAAAAGTGTAATGCCCCAAATTTCTGAATTGTATGTTTAATTTAAAGCAGTTTACTTCCCTGATTTTCTTGACCCCTTATCCTTTTGAAATCATCTCTTTGATATGAAATTTGATGGTTGTTCATCAAAATACAAATATAACAGTATTAAGAACACATTAACCGAATCCAAAGTTCTACAAGCAATATTAACCTAAGAGCAGTGCACTAATAAAACACCTGTTGAATGCAGAAAGCTAGGTGGGGGGTGTTACTGAGTGAGATAATAAATTTAAGATTTTATAGATAAAAAAAATAAAAAAAGGCTATTATTGAAGAAAGCTGGGGTGATAAATAGACTCTCTTACAATTATTGTGCAGCCATTGAATCCAACGGTTATGAGGGCACAACAAACTTTTAAAGTTCATAATCTATAATAATATGAAGTGAAAAGGTGTCTCATAACCTTTTTTGGGTATGTAAAAACTTTTCCTCAACAAGGGAGGGTAGACATTGTGTTTAGTAACTAGGTGGAAAAAGGTTTAATTGAGTAGAATCTGTATGCAAAATATTTCTCCCTCAACCTCATTAATAGTTTCATTTAAAAATAATTATTATTAAATAGTAAAAATCATATCTAAAATAATAAAAAATTACTCCGGGTACATTTACTGGCTACTTAAATTGTGCCAAATAAATAGAGCTACTAATATGAAATAAATTATTTTGCCAAATGAAACTATTAATATGGGATGAAAGGAGTATTACATAATTACTGACGTGTGCCTTTTCGACAGTCTTGAACCTACAATTAATTTGGCTCATTCTGATCACTCAAACTATACTCCTTGACAACTTATATGATACAATAAAGGAGGCATTTGAATGTACTAGTTACAACCTCGAAAAGTGGCATAAAAAGGCGGGTTAGATTTATCAATTGAAAGATCTTTAAGGAAACCACAGATGCAAAACAGGGAATGACTCCTGTCACCCCCTCTCCCTCTTTAAAAGGTGCTTAGAACACGCCACGGTTTCATGCTCATTTAACTACTTCTAGAATGTTACACGGATGTTTCATTTGACTCCATTTTCTTCATAGAGAATTTACTTTCCCCTCGTCCTAATAAATTTGGGTCTTTGAGCTTTCTTTTCCATCTTTTCTCTCTTCCTGCGGCTCTTCTCATCTTCCACAGGTCCCTGCACATAAAAGGAATGGAAAAAGATACAATATCAGATTCCCACGACCAGAAATCATTGGAAATAAAGTTTTCAAGTTAGATCTTTGTATACCTCTGAACCTTGAAACAACCATCCTTTGAGAAATCCAGACAACTGGTATACTGCAAAAGCTGGAATCTGCAACATAACAGTAACCATAAAATCACACTATATGGGCATATAGAAATGCCGACAACTCTTAATACATATACTAAGAAGAAAATATCAGTGCACTATATATTTTGTAACCAAAAAAGGGCACGAAACAACAGATGAATGATCCCACCATTTGAACCAAGGACATAAAATGCCAATTTAAAACACAAATGGAGCATCACCTGTGACCGCATTATTCTACTTTTACCAAATGGCTTGTACAGGCCCAATTTGGTACAGGTCCAAGATACAGACCCAACTGACGACCCAAGGAAAGTTATACATCAATAGCAATTGTGATTCGAGTCATGGAATATTACGAAGGGCAGGGATAAAGTTGAAACATTTCATGTTAAGCTAACTCTCAAACTACCCCAATTTGAACTCCTCGATTACTCCGGTGTACATTGAATTCTTTAATAATTCTATCTAATGAAGAGGTATTATGAAACAAAACAAACATGATCTATGCAGTTTAATCCTTACCAATAAATAAGTGTACCAAAATTTTCCAGAAACAATGGACATTACTTGCACAAAGCTTGTAATGTAGATAACATCATGCAGGTACCTGCAAAATAAATTATTTATTTAAGACACTTGAATTATAATTATACTACTGTACTAGTAAAATGATCGCCTTGTCATAAATATGTGACAAATGCACCAAAATAATACCACAAGGTCACATATTCAACTATTCTCGGAGTCGGGGACAAAAGGATGTGAAATGCACCTATCATTATCATACATAAGACATATTACTTATACAATTACTTAAACACTGATATACTTGTATAAGCGTGCAATTGCAGGAGAGAGTTTAACAACCCCAACCCCAGGTCTCTTCTTCATGCTTTCTATCTCTCTCCTGCTCCAATCCTTGTTAACAATCCCCTCCCTCTTATCTCTGTCTAACCCCAGCCCCAACACCCTGATGTAGTTAAAAGGAATAAAGGAAACCACAAGGTAACTGGTGAAGAAAGTTGGACGTAAGGGGAGAGAGTGAGAGAGAAAGAAGATAAGGATGAAGAGGCAATAGAGAAAAGCCAATGAACTGCATTCCAATTGATAAACCTGCATACAAAATTAAGGGCTATGCCTCATTTATAACGTTACGAAAATTACTTCTAATCTAACTAGGAAATACATCAATGGCAGCAATTAACCTAAGCATAAACTAAACTAGGAAAGCTGAGACAATTCCAACTCAAAATAGAATCAACTAAAACATGTAATATCCTAAACTAGGTAGAATACACAGCCAATCATCATAAGCCAATTCATTATGGCGCTGGAGCTGCTGACTGGTAGGAAGCTCATGCCCAAGTATCTAATTATGGCCTCAAGCCATCTCAGCACTGACAAGATACTGTTCATATAAAGGATTTTCCGTTGCATGGCCTTGCACAAGTGGTAAAGGACAAGGCGGAGTGCCATTAGTTTGGTCAGAGCCTGAGGCATCTGTCTTGTGCACAACTGGTTGTTGTCGATGATGAAGGATAGCTCCGGGTGGGGAATATAGCTGAGAAGGCAAGGGAAGAATGGCAGCACTCTGACCAGATGTAGACTGCAGCTCGTATAGAGCTGTAGATCCCTGTGCAAAAGTGTCTACACATGAGCGTGGAGGGGGCAGAGGTGGTGCAGTAAGTCCTAAGGAGATCAGCATAGGAATAGCAGGAACCTGCTGAACAGATGCCTATGAAGAGATCCACAAAGAAGCAGAAGTGAGCATCCTGTGCTGGGGTTAGACCGGGGAGACTGGGCAAGAAGAAGTGTGGGCAGAGAATCCAACAGACGGACGGAAGGTGGCATAATTCACTGTAAGAGGACTTGAATCAGTAGCCACATCCTCTGTGCTCAATTTGGCTTGCATGTTCCTGATGACATTGATCCATACAGGCCTTCAGTCGCTGAAATTTCTCTTCATGCACCTGGGAGGACTCAACTCTTGCCCAGGTATCAGCAAATTCCCTCTGCAAGCGTTCCAAGGCAGCGCACTTCTCAGATCATTAGAATCACTTGAGCCTGACGTTATTCAGATTGGCATGAGCCTGAATTTTTCCATCATAACTCCTCCAGATCAATGCTCTCAATACCAGTGATGTAGTTTCAAGGAAGCCAGAAGGTAATTTGTAAAGAATGTTGCGCTAAAGGGGTGAGAGTGAGAGAGAACTGAGGATGAAGAGAAGAAGGAAGCAGCAATGGAGAAAAACCAACAAACTGTACTCCAATTGATAACAGCTTGTTTGGGAGAGTCCTTTTAGACAATTTTTTCCCTAGTTTTGAATTTCGAGACGCAGATGGACCCAAAAGTTGGTTGGTGTCGGGTTTTCTGAATTAGGAGGCTCAGCTCTTTTTGTAACTTTGAAATCAAAGCATCCCCTGGGTTGTTTTTGTCTTAGAAGCGTAGAATCGGGGCTTCGGGCTCATCAGGCTGTGGTCTCTTCCTCTCACTCTCATTTCTCACTCCATAGTGCCTCCTATTTCATCGCTCTCACTGTGAGAACTACCCTCCTCCATGGCACCTCCTCTTCGGTAGGAACCTTCCTTCCCACCTCCTTCCACATTGCCGCCAGATCCCCCTTCATCATAGCTTCACCTTTGTCCCCCGCCCACCCCAAATCACTTGACGATGGAAGCTCGATGAACGGTGCATGGGATCTGCTCATGGACCTACTTGTTTCCCCTTTCCCTTCGTTTTTTCTTTTTCAATTCATTAGATTTGCAATTCGACTTGGATCTACAATTTCTACCTCCTATCCCATACTTTTGTTTCCTTGAAAATGATTTCCTTTGTGCAGACATTACATTCATCAACTTTTCATCCATGGTACATCTTCTGATTTTTTTCACAGATATAGTTATCTCTAAATAATTGTTGCTTTTCTGGCTTTTTTTTTTATGTCTTCTCTTCCTCCCAGTTGATTTTTTTTTGTTCTAATTGCTCAGTCTCCCCGTTGTCCATTGTTTAGGCGCAAAATTTGTGTTTCTTGTTTTCTCCCAGTTGTGACTGTCCATTTTTCTTTCTTACATATATGTTACACAAAAATATTCCCATGTACTAGTAATCTAGATAGTGAAATCTTGTTTGACAGTGGAGCATTGAACAATAGCTTTTATGTGCATAGTTGTAATCCACTAATTCTTATAGAACTAACACTCATAGTGGCAGAGCTTTCTTGTCCTGCTCAAAACATCCGACAGGAGCTTAAATGGATCTTGCTTAATTGATATTGGTTTCTACTTGCCTGTGCATGATCAATTCAGTTTTAATAGTCAATGGGGATTTTTTTTGCCTAGCAAATTGGCAGTTACACGCAATTGATTTCAATATTTATAGGGATGGGATCTACCAAGTACTGTGGTACATGTCCTTAGGAAATCAGTTTCTTCCCATGTTTTTTTACCTCTTATTCCACCACAATTTGCCAAACGAGGCCTTTTTACATCTGTTTGGGGCAGTAGTTAGTGCCATTGCATATCATTTTCAAGAATCAGCAACTTTGTTGTTGAAGCCCAAACTAGTCCACATGGCTAAGCCGCCAATTACTTTTAAAACACAATCGCCCTTTGTTATTTTTACTGCCAATAATTTTGATAACTAAAAGTGATGGGTTAGAACAATGGGACCAAAATTCTGATTGGAGAAGAGATTGGTGTGTACCTAATCCCAGAAGTAGCACTTTTAAAGTCATTGGCTGTTTGGACATGTGAGTCATGTGCTTGGCAACAAGCTATCTCCAAACTCCCATGTTTTCTCTGAAAGATTGTTGTGATTATGGTCATGATATTTGTCAAAAGGGGTCTTGAGTGACATGTATGTTCTGTCAGATTCCAGATTAATTGGCTGTTTTAATTGTAATACAATATGTTTATATGATACAAAGATTCATGACAATTCAACCTCATCTATTAAGATGTCAACATGATGTTCTTAAAAAAGGAAACAGAGGGATTATGCCTCATTAGGCTGAGAACCTTCTGTCTCGGATTAAATAGTTTATTAGCCTTTTGTCACCTACTTTTGCACACAAATATTACAAATCAAGAGGCTTCGTTAGATAATGTGTTGATTTTGTGACAGATAATACATGTCCATATGAATGTTCATAATCACATTGGTATACTTATCAGATGATAGTCTAGATCACCTTATTATAAAAAATGTGCATGGTAGACCCTTGCACATGTAAGTGATTGGATTTCACATAGTTGATCTTGTTTTAGTGACATTTTTCGTTTTTGTTTGTTTCTTATATAAAATCGTTTTTTCAGGTATCATTAATCTCCCATTACCATACAATTTACTTCATGTTAATCACTTTAGAAATTTCTATTTGTGAATTTCATGGAAAAACATAGATAATGATACCTATTCAATTGTCCTTTACAGCTTCTCTGGAACCCCCTTTGCTTCTTACAGCGTCAGTTCATTTTGCTACTAAAGAAGCCATTAAAGTGGCCAGGAAAGAATACTTTAATGTCACTGGCTCAAATAGTGCTGCTCCATTTTATTGTGATGTTCCAGCAACTATGTTTGTGGTCAAAGAGCTTTGTGGGCTAGACAAGGTAGAGAAGTACTTAGAAAACTTGCTCCCCCGTAAACCTTGAGAATGACATACAACAAGACATAAATTCCATATATTTCAATGTAATTTGCTTCTCTAGACAAGGTAGAGAAGTACTTGTATTGTCACTACTATTTGTAAGAGACACTTATTTGTAAGGGATATTTCTGTATCTATAAATTGATATTTGTGTTTTGAAATTGAAAAAGATTTTATGGGTTTTGGCTTTTATATTATGGCCTTATATATCCATTCATAAAATAATTTCTATTTTAATCTTTTTTAAACTTGAATTTTTTTTGCCAAACATGTACTTCATATTTTTTGAAATGTAGTACAGTTTTGCCAAACAAGTCTAACACTTAAAATACATTAATTTCATAAATTGGGACAAAAATTTAAAAGTACTAAATCTTGGGGGCAAAAATGAATCAAAAACAAAAACAAAAACGCTCCCAAACAGGCTATAAACCTGCGTACAAAGTTAAGAGTTGTGCTATTTATAATGTTAGTCTCCCTATTACAAAACTTACTTCTAAAAAAACTAGAAAATACATCAATGACTGAAGTTAAACTAAGCATAAACTAAAATAAAGAAGCATTAAACTAGGAACGCCAAGACATAATTCCTACTCAAAATAGAATCAACTAAAAAAGTAAAATCCTAAACCAAGTTGAATGCATAGCCAGCCTTTGGGGGCAAGCAAGGACAATAACAAACAGTCATATCCCCTCCCCACACCACCTGCAGGGCTTCAATTATTTTGCAGCAAGCAAAATCAACAGCCCTTCCATTTTCTTACCTTCCTCGTATTTATATGTGGACATTTCTATTAATGTATTGCTGGAGAACTATATACCGGAAACAGAATCTTCCTTTTTATTTCCCTACTTTACAATCAGATGTAGTTCTCATATTCATCCCGCTTAATTTGGTAGGTTATGCTTACAAAAAAATTTGCTACAAGAAACATACATAATCTGAATTTATCTTTTAAACTTAAATGTACAGATTTTGCTCTAAGTAATAAATTAACTGTAAAATGTTCTATAGCACTTAAGAAGACACTATTGTGAGTATACGGATTTCCCTTCATGTCAAAATATTACATTTGTAAATGCAGATGTAAGTTTACATTTGCTTGAATTTTCACTTTCATATGTAGTTATTCTCAAGCACTGCAACAGCTTGCGTACTCCAGTCTTGTAAATTAATTTCACTATTTAAAACTAACACATAGAACTTTTAATTTTTCAACAATACATGTACACATTTTTTATAGATATTTAAACCTAAAGTTGCTAGCGTTGAACTATTTCGTCCACTGGTTCTTGAAGTAATTCATTACATCTTGCATGAAAAAGAAAATATATATCCTAAGATAAAAATATACACCGCATATGAAGATTATCTCAAACAAAGGAAGAAACAAAATTAAGTTAAAAATCTTGCACATCTTCTAGAAGTCCTAATGGCCAAAACAGAAGTCCCAAATTTCTCTGTTATGTCCTTTTCCAACAGCAGCAGCTGGCTTTACTTAATTTAGGACATAAGTAGTTTTATTTCAATTCTATTTTAAGCATGTTACCCTAGTCTTAGGTCTCCTAATTTAAGTTAGGCTTTAGTTTCCTATTTTGGCTAATGCTTAAATCAATTAGCTTTCCTAATTTACTATATACACTATTTCATGTTAGTTTCCTAGTTTAATCAAGAGTTGTAATTAGTTAAACGTAAAACTAAAAAAGGGCTTCCTGCCCCATTTCTACAGGAGACGTGAATAGTACTATTATTCAGACCTCTTCATCTAATTTTTATTCTCAAGGGTTACAACACCCTCAGTTTGAGAAGCCCTATTTTTTAAAAAAATGCTCTTTAAAAGAATGAAGAATTTTTCAAGCCACAATTTTATACATGAAAGGAGTTACCATAACCACTAAGAGTATACAAGGAGATGGTTATAAATTTTATCCTCTATATGTTTACCAATACAAATTACGTGAAATATTACAACAGTTCTTACTTATGGATTCTTGAAAGGTTTAGTTGGCAAAATAACATAAACACAAAAATATATTTTTTTACAAACTATGTTGTTGCTGCCTGATAATCTAATAAGAGAAAAAGAAAAAAGTCATTCCTATTTATGATCTGTTTATTTCACCTCATAACTGAGGAAAAGGATACTAACCAAAGACCAATGTGCTTCTATTATTATGATGCATTTATACAGAAGAATGCTCATCTCATACCATAAACAGGACAAGATGAAAGCTAAAAGCATTCAGTGTTCTTGTTAATAAAGGATGTTTAGAACAAGCTTTTGAGATGTTTATATTATGTACAAGATTTTGACAACATAAAAGATCCATTCTGTAGAACATTTTTAGACCTTCCATAGATTGAAAATTCCAGAATATGAAACTACCAGAAGCATAAGCTTTATAACTTTTCCAGGCACTAGTTAATATTTGAGATATATCTCAGATATTGGCTCTTACATAACATGTAGATATAGAGAGAACATCCTCAGTAGATAAATTTCCTATTGACTTTTACATCACATATTTTTTTTTACTATTGTACTCCAATTGATAAAAATGGAACTACTAAAAGATCAAAAGTCCAGTACACAGTTTCAATTGAGAGTCCTCATCACATAAGAAACTTAACTTTTAGATCATAGAATTTTTGTACTATTTTATCCAATCTATGAGATAAATACACAAATATAGAATTGTCTTGATAAGATAGAAGTCAATGGGAGATCAATCCACCAGTAGACACTTTTCAATTGAGAGTCCTCATCACGTAGGAAACTTAATTTTTATATCACATGCTCTTCTTTTAAACCAAGCTATCTAAACTCCTAAATGCTATCTAAACACTTAAACACAAGGGCAATTTGGGATATTTGGCAAAAACCTCTGCCCACCTTTTCACTTGGATAATAGTATATCTAGATTTAGTAGAAGGATAATATCTTGACATGCTAAAGGATCATATATGTAAAACATGTTGCACTTAAGTAGGAAATGTAAAACTTACCCACTAACTCCACCCGAGCTCAAATCATGACCTCCATCTATAAGATCACCACTATCATCATATGCAGAACTTGCCATGTTGGCGAGTTGTTGATACGGAATTGCATAGGCCATAGACGTGAAGAGGAGGCCAACCCAGTGTTTCCAGGTAACAGAAGAACGAAATACAAGTAACCTCAACACAATGTAAACAACCTGCATGCAATTTAATAAATGATTCATTGGCTATTGACAAAATTACTTGATTAAAAGACAAAATAATGTTCCCCGTTTTAGTCAAAAACATTTGGTTGATTTGCCTCCCACTTAATAGAACTCGTAGTAGACAACAAAAGTTCAAAAAGATTTAAGTACTATACCAAGTAAAGTTCTTTCAAACTTAATAAAAATTCTCTACTAGCTTGTAAAAATGATGCGCAATCCTTTACCTCAGCTTACATGTCATAACCAGAATCTACTTATTCTTAACTTTCTTTTTTTTGGCATAAGCACAACATATACTAGGTAAGGCCTCTATGAAATATTGGTTATTTTTCAAATTACATAAGCATTGCGCCTATAATAAACAACCAATGATTATTGAAATTATTCCAAAAAATAATTATCTTGTGTACAAAATTAAATAATCACACCATAGTAAGTAGTAGTCTTTGACAAATTCTACATATTTTCGTAAGAAAAGGTGCAAGTCCTGTATGCAACTCAATCTATTTAAAGAATACAAAGAATAAGATCAAAGAGCAAGTTGCGAAAATTCTTCCATGACATTCTTAGGGCCTTGACTCCTACAATCCCAAAAGGAAAAATAAAATACTTAAGTGAAACTTAAATTTAGCAGTATAGTTAAATCATCTAAAATGCCTCTAACTAATTAGCGTCTCAGTTGCTACAGGAAGCACCAGCTGACACAACTGAGTACAAACACAAGATCATAATCCAAGTTATAAACCCTTCAACAAAAGCTGCCACTTACCACAAACTTAGCAAACCATTCACCAAATTGCATTGGTCTATAAAGGAGCAACCATGTGGCCCTAAAACTCCACTCCTTCACCAACCCAACATTAAAATTTCCTTCCCAGCCACAATTTTATCAACTAATCTCCTTTTTAATGAACTAAATTAAGACACAACAATCCCATCTCGTATCAAAAGATAAGAAAAGCAACAAGAACTAATAACAACGAGAATTCTCCATCATAAATTTAAATGAAAAAGACGAGCCAAATAGCCTCTTTTCACGTACCCAATTGCCTAAAACAACGAAAAATGATTGCCCACATATAGTGAAGATAAAAAACCGACAAGCACAAAGGGGCAGTAAATTAGAATAGGAGTGTGGACAGAGAGAGGGTGGAACAAACATTGCAGAAGATGATGAGGCGAAGAAGGTTCTGCATGTGCTTGCGGTTCTGATCCCTTCGCTTCTTGGCTCCCTGGTTCGCCATCTCCGCCCGCTCACCTCTCTCCGCTGATTCGATCTCCCCTCCACAACCTCACCTACTCCTGCAATAGGGGTTCTCACGGACAAATACAGATGCAGGGAGACGCCTTTCCGCATCCGTCCGTCAATTGTATGTGTGTTATCCGTGTCCGTCCGTCAATGTCCGTATTAGCCTTTGTCCAAGTCCGTCCGTTACGGATGCGAATACGGACGGACACAGACTGACTTGGACTATCAAAAGCAAGAAATGTTTCCCTATTTGGCAACTATACTCGAACAAAATTAATAAAGCTTCTTACTTTGCTGTTGGAGGAAGCGAGGCGAACTTGTTGGACTTGGATACGAGTCATTTGGACCTGTTACACCGATCAGTGTTTACTGAGTACTCGTTATCAACGACAGTGACTTGGAACGGTGAGTTTCTACGTACCATGGCGGCCAAAGGTGAGCCATACACGATCAAACTTAGCCCTGCTAACAAAAATCCGAAGCGCAGACTTCCACGGACTGCCACGAGAAGACGCAGTAGGGTCTGTGCAGCAGAGATTCGGAGATGGTGTGGGGTGCGAATCGCTGGAGGTGACCGGCGGCCCGGCGTGAAGGAGAAGGATGGTGTGTGTGTGTGTGTCCTGGGCCCGGTCTTTGCCGCGGAGAGTGAAAGAAGGGGTGGGAAAGCGGAATCGGAGGCTGTGGCCGGCCACCCGGCGTGGGGGATTGAGGAGAGGGCCGAGAGGCTGGGTTATCTCGCTGTCGCCCGTCGCTGCTGCCCTCTAGCCGCCGGTCGATGGAAGGGGAAGGTGGTGGCGAGGCGAAATGGCCAATTGGGGGGTTTATGGGAGTGAATAGAGTGACGGTCCGAACCGTCCGATGGACTGAGGCAGTAAATGGCTGACTAATACAGACGCGTATATGGGTAAAGAGCAGCGGATACGGACGTATGCGGAAAAAGTTTGTCCATGTCCACAGCAATATTTTAGGACGGATAAAATTTATAGTCCGTGCCCGGCCCGGACAAAAAATAGATGTGGGCACGATGGGCAACCCGGATCTCCGTATCCCTTTCCTTCGTGCTTATCTCCTTCTTTCCCTCTTTGAAGTATTTTTTTTTTATGTTCGGCTCTAACAATGGGTTGATACTGAGCCGCCGAGCATAAAGAATGCCCAAGAAGTATTTATTTTCAAAATTGATGATATATGTGTTAATATATATTAATATAAGTATTATATATGTTAATATGTACTAGCATATGCACTGTTGATCTTGAAAATAAACACTTATTAAGTGTTCGTTATGCTCAGATAAAAAATATTTATCTCCCTCTCCCACCACGACTAGTCAATAGGCTTCTCCCACCGGATCACAAGTAAGCCAATTGGGGATGAGCCTGGACATTTTTATCTTTTGAATATTATAGATGGATCCCGTTTATATGTGCCCGACGCATATGGTTTGTAGGATCTAAGACCCTTAGACCAGCAGGATATAAGGGGGGCCATGTCTATAGACTATTCCCATTTTGGGTGATACAACAGTTATAATTGGTGGGTTTGGATTCTGATTTACATGAAATGGTAGTTGAATTTTCACAAGATCCCCCGATCCCGAGGTTGCGACAAAACACTTGCATAATGTGTGTGGCGTACTTGAAGATAATACTCTCTCCATCTCAAGTTAATAACTCTATTTTGCAAAAATATTTATTCTATATTAATAGTTTTATTTTGTTCAATTTAAGTAATTGGTACTTAAAACAGGGTATCTTAGGCTTATTTTAGGTTTTACCATTCACTAAAAACTATTATTTTCTTAAATACAATAATTAATATAGGATGGAATGAGTAATAAATTACTAGTAAACTAGTCTCTAATTAAATAAACCATAAAGTTGTAAGTAATATTAGTCTAACCAAATGAACCACTACTTGGCACAATTATTAGAATAATCTAAAATAGTTAAATAAGTCTACTTCATAAAACAAAATCACTACTCTTACTACCCTTTGTCTCTCAAGGCAAATGTTTATCCAACCAGTCTTCCAAGTGACATAAGCCCACTCAAATGCATATGTGTATACAAGTACATATAACAGTGATGTTATTCAAAAGCCTAGTAAGATAACTCACACATACTAAATTTGAACCTATGTTTTGAAAACATACATATAAAGTATTAAAAAAGTAAACTTGAAGTTGACATTCTCCGAAATTTTAAAACTCATTTTCATAAATAAAATAATAAAAATAAATTTTTTATCAAAATTTTTAACAAGATATCTCAGGGAATGATTCACTCATTTTCGAATCTCATGTTTAAATAAAAATATTATATTAAATAAGGTTAAATCATGCAACAATCTAACAAGGTTCAGTCCGAGTACATTCCGAGTATATGTCACAGACATATAATATACAATAATTTAAGTAATTAGCACTAACATGCCTAAAGTCAAAAACACACATACTAAAAGTTCGATTGATAGAGCTAAGAGTTTAATTGATATAGTAACTAATCATCCTTAGCAAACACTAAGATCCTAATCCAATCAATCGCCATGTGAACATGCATCACAAAAATAGATGCACTTGCTATGCTCCCTACTTTACATGAGCTAAGTGTAAGGAATGCTTAGGAAGAGTTCATCCTTGAGACGACACTATTGATGCTAATGTGCGCTTGCCATCGATCTTAAATATCAACACTTCACAAGTATTCCTTACGTTGGGCTCATGTAAAGTGGGGAGCATAGAAAATGTTTCACACAAGGATGTTAAGTATGGGATAGCTAAACAAGAACCAAAATAACGACAACACAACCATAAATCAAGAGCACCATAAGAGTATTTCATGATCATCATTACATGCGCCAAATCAACAAAAGCATTAGGATGGAATTAAAAAAGTATAAACGCATACCTATATGTATAAAAACATAATCATTCTAATACTGTGACCACACTTTTAAGTTAATTTCCTCTACTAAGTACATGTCATTGAAAGTTTAATATTTGTCTAATCGACGTAGTGGATCACTAGTACTTTCAATAAGTAAGAATTAAGAGTTCTGGCTTTTTTGCACAAAATTTTTTATTAAAGGGAAACTATTAAAACTTAATTATTTACTCAATCTCACTTTAAAATTATCAATTAATTAATTGTCAATCAATCCACACATAGACACAACAATTTCTATGGAAAACCCCAACTAGGATGAAAAATCACGGTAGTTCCAAAGGAGCAAAATCAATGTACTAAAACTCAAACTTTATATGGACACAATCAAACTACCAACTTTGTTTAGACTTGAACACAATCTCATCTTGTTTAGATCGTTATTACTAGCCTTCAACTATTATCTAAACACTTGAAACTTTCTCCTCCTTGTATTGTCTATGTCTGCTTCTAGTTTTCAACAATCTCCTTTTGTTATCTAAATTTTGGGTTTGTAAAAATCTTCAATTTTCCATTGAAGACATGTTGCAACTCCTCTTTAAATACTCTGTGTATCAGCTCTTTTAGTTGTGGATTGTCTTCTTCAATCTACCATAGATCTTCAATACAAAGCTCAAGTAAATTCTCCTTTAGATAATAATAATAAGCAAAGGTATAAACCTTCTTTTCTCTTTTCTCCTATAAGTTTTCTTCTCTCCAATTTCTTAATTTCATAACTCTTGTATAGCTCAATAAGTCGGTTTAGGACTTATACTTAAATAAATAATAAAATAGAAATCAAAATGTCTTAATTTAGGTAAATTGTTCTTGAAATGATTGATCATTTTAAATAGTGATCGATTAGTTACTGTTTCTAATGTGCACAATTCTTCGATCGATTGTTCAATAACTCTTGGCTTTGTTTTGCTAGGGTTAATCATCATGTGATCAATCGTTTTGACCTTTTTATTTTTCAATGATCTATAGTTATTTTTTAACCTTTTCTAAGTGATTTATGCATGTCAATATGATCTTTGAAACCCTTCACATTCTTCACATCAAGAAAAATATGTATGCTCCTATTTTCAAGTTTAGCAATTTCAAATCTGACTTAACCACATCAACCTCAAATCATACTTTAAAACTTCTAACATACATATGGTTTCTTGACATAAGTTTGACAAAGAAATTAGCCAATAACCTAGACATACGACTCGTATATTCTTACAATCATCAAGGTTCTCTATGACACAGTAGCTACGTCTAGAAGTCCTCCCTTACTAAACCATGAATTATTCATAAATTGACTTCAATTTCTAAGGCATGCCCGTCCCAATTACACCATGAAGCTAAAGCCCACAAGGGCACATAGATCAAAGTGGCCAATATCTTGACTACCAAAATCATTGAAACCTCTTGTATTACATTGTCCAAAACTAATCATCTTTTAATGTTCCAATCCATTCAAACTTAACTCTCAGGTAAGGGGAGCAGTTCTACATAACCTCCCACCTATGGGGAGCCCAAAGACTATTTTTTTTTAATACTATACTCTTCTATCTATGTGGCTAAATTACTCACTTGAGAAACCAACTAGATACTAGTATCCCTTATCCTTAAGTGTCAAATTGTCACGCCCTGGTACACACTATCCCCTGAGCTAAACCGGTCCAAGGAGAAAGCGGCACGTGGCACAATGAAGTATTGTTAGATTGCAGAAGACTTAATCCATCCTTTGGTCAAACACTACGAAGTTGTACACATACCCTTTGTATAAAAGTAAAATGAGCAATAAAAGACTACTAAGTAAATATTAGTCCACACACATACCCACATACTTATTCATAAATAGCCCACACATGGCTAAAGTATAAGTTTAAGCCCACAATTGCTAATAAGAGTTTAAGCCAACATTGGCTAATAAAGTGTGAAATATATAGCATATGGTCGAATATATAAAGGTGTCGACATAACATTCTATCAAAGCTATCATAAAACTCATAATCTCCATACAACCCCTCTTAAGGATCATCACCAACCACACGCTCCACAAGAGCCCATCTGAACAAACTGCATAGCATGACATGTTGTAAGATTCCTGATCTTAAACCGGTTTTTAGTTTTCTTTAATTATTGGTTATCGTGAGATTAACGTATTTTCTGATCTTATTCGGTGGTTTCGTGAATAAATAGTATTTATGATGGTTTTAACCAAAATCAACTTTAATATTAGTGGTTTTAAGTGATTTCAAAACAAATGTGAATTTTTGGGATTTTTTAGAATTTTTACTATTTTCCCAAAAATTAGGGTTTTGGTGGGACCCTTGTGGGCCCCATAGTCGAAATTTCGGTTTTTAGGTCAAATGAACCTAGACATCTACTTAAGGTCATACAAAAATTTTCAGAATTTTCCTAGACTTAATTAGTGCTTAAATTTATAAAATACTCATTTTTAGCCTACTTTTTCTATTTGCACCTCATAACTTACCCATGCATACCCCAACCCTTACTATAAAAGGGCAGACCTGAGCCATTTCTATTTTTGGGAATAGGCTAAGGAGGGAGGTCTGGCCTAATCCCCAATTAGGCCTGAATTAGAAGCAGTTTAAGGTAAGCTTACTCTAATTAAGCACTAAACCCTACTTTCTTCTTAAGCTCTTCCAAATTTACCATTTTCCCCTTATTTTAATTCGTTTTTGGACATCAAAAACTATTGATTTGTGTTTTACTACAAACCCTAACATTCAAAATTCGATTTTTACTATCAACAAGCCCTAGATCTAAAATTTAATTAGGGATTTCTTGGGTAAATTGATTTCTATTGGAGTTTAATTCAAACTCAATGTGTTTTCAAGGATTTCAAGAAGGGTGACCCTCCAATCCGAGCTTAATCAAGTGCTGAGGTAATGGGTCTTCAAATTTTCTGTTTATCCATGGTAAAACTCTTAATTTTTGGCTTATTTTATATGGAGTTGCTTGATTTGGTGTGTTAATGGTAAGATTAGAACATAGAATTATTTAATCCCGATTTCTTAGGATTTTGCATTATTATGATATGGTTTGACATTCTGGAAGTCAAGAAGGACTTTTGATGATGATTAGGGTGTTAGATGTGGATTTGAAGTGTTATCAATGGTGTCTCGGTTTGAATTTGCGAAAGGAAGAAGATAGACTGTTCTGCCTTGTTGGCGTTTGAACAACCTTTTTGGGCATTCGAACAGCAACACTGTCGGAACGATAGTTTTCCAGTTCAGCCGATTGAACGGCTTGCTGGGCGTTCGAACGGCCGAACTGTGAATTTCAAATTTCTTCGTTTAGCCGATCAAACGGCCTGAAGGGTGTTCGAACGGCTACACAGCAGAATTGTGTGCTAATGTATGATATTTATTTCGATGATTCCACTTTAGCTTGCCAATTTTATATGAATGTGGAGTATTTTGAGCTATATTATGCTACTACAAATGCATGCTATTGAGGTTATGAAGTTGGGATATATGATTAGAGATTTATAGAATGACTTATGTTTTGTGGCATGATGTTGGAAATGTCATCTTGAAATTATGAATGGTTAGATTCTCTTTGGTTAAGCATATTTTCAGTAGGACTACAACCTATTATTGGACTGATTTGTCATGATAGAATGTGGTTAGTTGATGTGCGAATGGTGGTGAATGCCATGACTCAAGGATGAAATGAATGATCTTATATGTGTTTAGCCTTTGTGGTTGAGTTTGAATTGAGATACGATTTCAACGATTCTTCTTCTATGATTTCCACTGGAATTCATGTTTAGATGAAAATTCACATGTGTAGTGTGGTAATGAGTTTAATTTTCAAGCATGTTGATATGCATTGCGTGAAATGCTTCTACTAGGTACACACACATGTGGGGTTAAATGATGATGTTGAAGTTTGATATTGTGATTATAAATGATGCATTAGGGGCTGATGAGAGCACTTATCATGGATTAGGATTCATGTATGCCTTGCCCACGTATGTACCATACTGCATACATCATGAAAAATAGATTTCTAATTGAGGCTTTATCGAGGTTAATCGAATTTGACTGATTGGATGCAATGTGGGAAATTGTGTGCCGGATTGATTGGTTGTGGATTAATTGAAAGTTGATTGGTCCGAAAGGACATGTTTTGATTTGAGTTCCTATGTGGAACAAGTGCACTCCCCGGGTTGAGTCTAGTTAAATAGAGTTAAGCAGGGATGAGTTGTGTATTTGTCTTGCAGATTGAGTTTATTTATGATTCGCTGGACCCTGAGAATCCAGCTGGTTTGTCCAAGTATACCGGCTTACTAGGTGTGGTTGCTTGGGACTTTAGTCTTGATAAGCAGGGTTGCCCGGGAGTTTAGACTTGATGGGCAGGAGTTGCTCGAAGGTGTTGGCCTTGAGGAGCAGGAGTTGCTCGAAGGCGTTGGCCTTGAGGAGTAGAAGTTGCTTGAGACTTCGTGTCTTGATAAGCAGGGGGTTGCTCAAAGGCTTTGGCCTTGAGGAGCATGTCTATTTGATAAGTGTTTGCTCGAGGGCTCCGACCTTGAAGAGCGGGTTTATTCTCTATGGATATGGACTTGCATGTTGGACTAGTGTGTGTGTGTCACTTATACATGCATGATGAATGGGAATGTTGATGCATGATGAAATATGTATGTTAGAGATACATTCATGTAGGTTGATTATGATATGATGCATGATGGAATATGTATGTTAGAAATACATTCATGCAGGTTGTTATGATGTGACGCATGAGGGAATATGTATGTTAGAGATACATTCATGCATGTTGTTAAGATGTGAATGACATTATGTGGATTATACACTAAGATGCAGTTTTAGGTGATGTGTATGAGTGATCAGAAAATAATGCACCTTGCCAATCTTTGATCTGAATGATTATATTGCTATGCTGTCATATTTTCAATGTTGATAGTGATATTAAAAACCATTGCTGAGTTTGTTAAACTCACCCCTCTTTCTTGTATTTTATTTTGGGGCTGCGTGGTGCGACATGCAGACGGACAGGATCTCCTCTTTGAGGAAAGGTCGGAGCTGACTTGGATGTGATCGTAGAAATTGTTGTGTGACTTATTTTCCGTTGGTTTTTATGTCTTATGTTTAGAACCTTTGTGTAGGGTTCTTTGTTGTTTTGGATTTACGTCACAATTTACAGTTGTGATGCTTATGACTTATTTTGAGCCGGTGTGGGCTTTAGTTAACTAAGCATGTGGGTTTGAGATTAGTTGTTTACTTTGTGATAAGCAATACTCTTTCTTCCCTTCTTATTTACTCTTGCTCAAAGGATTGTGCGTACTCCATAATTCTATTAATCGCCCGTGGTTAGGGTTAAGTCTTCCACTAAATCGTTTCTCAATTTCCCTCTGTCGCCCCCGCGCGCTTGACCGGCCCTTGGACCGGGTTCGGCTCAGGTCGGGCATCGCTGGGGCGTGACACATGTAGCCCTAAAACAAAGCACAAACAAAGAGGGGTGAACCAAAAGCTCAGTAAGGGTTTTTAATACGGAAAGTAAATCCAAAATGACAACACATGCATCATCACATAAGTAACCACAATGCCCATTCATCATAGGATAACCACATAAAACTGTGCATTCATGTCACAATTTACAATCCATAAGCATTTACTTATACCACATGCATGTTATGCTATCTATAATATATCTCATCAACACACCCTCATGCCACCTATATGCTATGTGTAATATTGTAATGTCCCTGATTTTTTTTTGCTATTTTTCTAGATATGTTTGGCTGAAAAATATGATGTTTCAGCGTATTCATATTTATGTATTTACCCTCATATTTATACTCGTAGGATTGGGTGTGAGGTTTAGTCGTGGCCCTTGCTACGCGCTTTCGGCGCAAATTTTGGAGGTATAACGTGTAAATAATAAGTGAACGCGTATTGGAGATGTAGATGGAAAAATAAAAAAAGCACATATAAAATCCATCAACATTCCAGAAACTTACAGAAGAAAATTTTCACGTCCAATAGTTTTGTCAGAGAACCCAAGTGAGATTCCAGTCGCTCCGTTCTCCCTCCTCCGTCGTCTGATTCTGCTGGTTCTTGCCGAGATCCTCTTTGCCTTACTGCCACGAGTTCGTAGGTACTGGCTATGACCGCCGCCATGACATCTTCGCTCCTCCACGAGGTACTAGATTTTTCTTCGGTTTTTCTCCCCTCTTATTTTCGTTTTTGAGCCATGGAGGTGCGATTTTAATGTCGTTTGTGGCCGCCCTCAACTTAGACTTATGTTTATTTGGCCACTAGGAACCCATAGGTGCTAGCTAAAGCCGCCACCAAGCTTTCTTCGCTCCGCTATGAGCTACCAGTACTTTGGTTAATTTTTATTTATATTTTTATCTCGTTGTCCATGACATTTTTTTGACACCGATGTGTTTTCGGTCATCGTCTAGCCACCAGACGGATGAAGTAAGCCATGACCAAACAAAGAACACACAATTAGATAGAAATTAAATGGGTTAAAGTTAGAAATCTTACACAAATACCATCAGTCTGAGATACAATCAAATACAAGGATTCATACATACAAATGGGAACATTTCCCAAACGTCAACATGGTCATCATAATATATATTTGCATTTAGATGCAAAGAAAATCATGTCATTAAAATAATTAATAATTTCATATATAACATCATAACTCATTCTTAAAAATACTTAACATTGACTTGTCATTGGTAAGCTCACCAACTTGCTAGCTAGGGTGTCGATGCCCATCAACGCGTCAAACCCTCACTGACAGTGGGTTGACATAGACAACTCACCTCATCAACGCCGCATTAATGCATCGACCTCACTGTTAGTACTATAGGTTGAACACCGATGCACTAATGCATATCACTGTGAGTACTGTCATATGTCTCCTTTCACCGACACTATCACTAACATGATGATGGTAAAGCCAATGATAGGGAAAAATAGCATACATTGTTTCCGGTTCCAAAAATTACTCTTAATTCATGTCATAATGCAATCCTTCCCAAATAAAACCTTCCCATAATAGAAAATGATGATTTTTTACTAACAAATGATTATTGAACATGACGAAACATGATCTCATAACATAATCATGACATAAAATATGACCTATAAGTTTTATACTTTTGTTTGCATTTATTTTTATAATGGTATGAAGTAATTATGAATTTTTGTGGTATTATTTTGAATTTTTTTTACTCGAGGTGTAGCGGCCTTGTTCTCTTAGTACAGAGGTGAAAATACTCATGGAGTAAGTCAATATAACACTCGAGAATTTTTAACATATTTTCTTAAAAAATTATAATTTTTTTTAATATAATAACTATAAATCAGGAAAAATGACAAAACCCGATAGTTATGAAAACAATTTTAAAATTTAATATATTATACATGAATTTTTCAATATAAATTTTCTTTTTCAATAATAATAGAACAAAACTAAACATTTTTAGGTTTAAATAGAAACTAAAACATATAAAACAAATTGACACGACCGTGAAAATAATAAATACATCCCAGACATCGCTAAGTATAAGGCCCATGGCACTCCCAAGTCTAAATCTCATACACAAGTTCAGAAAAATAAATAAAACCAATGTTCTTTCCTACCCATGGGCATCAGTTCATGGCACATACAAAATGCATGGTGGCCAAGGCAAGGCATCCTCCACTCAAAAACCATAGCACCTATGGTGGCTGTCAACCCAGCCATGATAGACCCAGCCTTGCTATTCTTCACCGACCTTCTTCCGGAGTTTCAGGCCCTTTGTGCCAAATAGTAGGCCTCATTCGTGCATCTAACCTATAGCCACACCAAAGATTCGGCCCATACAACAACAGAGGGTGGAGAGACTAGCGCAGGCCGTGGCTTACTTCAACCACCGCAACAGCCAGCCCCTCTCCTCAACCTTGGTCAGCCATGCCTGCGCCCAGCAGCTATGCTGAGTGTGGGTCTTCTTCCCACTCTATTAGGATTTTATTAACCACCACTCTATTAAGATTTTGAGGCATTATATTATTTTGATGCAAGTAGGTTTGTTTTAAAATTAATAGGCTGGCCCATAAGGCCCTTTTTGTTAGTTGGCAAGCCATAAGGCTCTTTAATGTAAGGCTTTGTTTAGATGCAGGTTGGAACTAACGCCCAGGCCCATAGAGGCTGGCACACTATGTAAGAGGCCAGCCTCCTATTGAATCATTAATGAGAAACCTATTTTCCTAACTCTCCTCCTCTGTCCTCTGTCATCTGCCCCTCTTCCCCTTTCTCACACCTCAGCCTGCTTCAGCAGAATCGGCAGGAGGCTCGCTCCCCCTCATCCAATGTCTCCCTCCTCAAAATCCTTCTAAACCCTATGGTTTACATCAGAATATATATATATATATATATATATATATATATATATATATATATATATATATAATAGTGTCACAAAAGTAATCAGTGCCTCATTAATAGACAAACTAACATAGCAATAACAAGACATGGAGAGAGAAGAAACACCCCCAACCCCACAAAAATGATCCTCCGCTTTAATGTAGTAGAATTACTGATGAAGTCTCTTCTGACACAAAAGTTCCTGCAAGAAAAAATAATTAATCAGAGTTTGAGCAACTACTAAGCACTTAAATTTTTTTCTTATTTATTTGTCGATCAACTAAACTATTTCCAGAGCCCCATATTTGGAACCTCTGTTCTTGAGAACAAAGAAAGCCTTAACTCATATAGCTTTTCAATCCCACAGCCTACCATTTACCTAGATGACATGACATGTATCAAAGGCAAGCAAACAGCTTCCAGAGTGCTATAGTTAATAATCTTCCATATTATAGGAAGAGTTGGTATTATAAATAACCTCTGACTTTGCGCTATAAAAAGGGCATGGGAAGAAAACTATAACTTGCAAAAATCAAGCAAAAGGAAACACAAAATATGCCGTAAGGCAAGCAGAAATATTGCCTGTCAAACATGCTCTGCAGCAAAAACCACTTCAAGATCCACTGAAGGGTCTAAGCTAGAACCAAACAGTGCTGTTGGCCACTTGGCCTAGAATCAATAGTAGGACCAGCCCCTGGAACCCACCAAGGGATAGAAAAAGCAAGCATATTTTTGTTGATCATTCCAATCAAATAATTTTCCTTGCGCATTATTCTCATCACCACAGCATGGGCGGAGAGATCCTTGACCACACATAACTGTTGGGAGCCCTGAAATTGAACTATCCTATCTAAAATTGCCTCCCAAGGTGTAGTTTGCACTTCATGATCTGTAACATTAAGGCTGAAACAAAAAATAAATAAAGGGAATAGAAAATGATTATTAGTTTAAAAGTAGTACTATCTGAGCAGAAGATAACAAAATAGAACAATTTTCTCTACAATAAACACCACAGGTTACAAAATTTAAACTCTATATTCCAATTAACGGGGAAATGAGAAAAAGAAGCCAAGTAAATTTCAGATCATTAAACTGTATAAGCCTCATTCATCTGCTCACCGCAAGTTTTAACTGCTGGAATTTGAAGTTAATAAAATCACCAAGTAAGAAAAATCCACACTTTGTGAATCCCTCATTGTAATGTTTCCTTTACATCTCTCTTTACCCCAATGTGGCAGGAATACACCGTAAAGATTTAGACTTTCATCATGCTCACTCACATGGGAAGATCAAATCTCATGTAAGAAAGTTATCTTCTTCTCAATCATATTATAATATTTTAGTCTGCAGCCTCACACCAAACATTAAATTTTAGGTTGTAAATTTCTTTTACTACTACTAGCAAATGAAATAAATCACTTCTAACATGTAAAGAGCATATGTATCGGCATCCACTCCTTTGTATCGATAGCAAACTTAACCATATAACTGACATGTTATCAAGTGAGGCAACACAGACAAAAATATGGAATGAACAATATGCACTGCAAAATATTTACATAGGTATATACAGAACTGAAATCTCAACTTTACCTGTTATAGTACAAGTGACGAATGTCCAATGTGTTCTCAGTTGCACAAAGAATCTAATGAAGAAAAAAATCCAAATAACAGATAATATTCCAAGATACCCAACAACTATTCCTTTAATAAAGGTAAAAGGAACTACAGGGTGCGGATGAATAGCCTCCTTAGCCAAATCCTCAGAAGTTCAAAAATCCACTTGGTGACAATGCACCAAAGGCCTTTCCCACAATAGTAATTGTAAACTCTCTCAAAATATAAGTTAAGATCGGATATTGGCTCAAGTTTTAACCTTTCTCCATTAAGAAAGCCAGAAGGGCTTTCACTACCAGGACTTGGAATTTGGCAATAATACGAAAGCTCTATTTCAGGATCCACATCATTCAGTAATTTAGTGGTTAGTGAATGCTTTGAACGCCATGGCCATTTGAATGCAGCAAGACCATTTAAGCCCGTCCAGGTACCAGACATTATTCATAAGGGCTTCGGCCACTAAAGTGAAGCCAGTCCATTTAACAAGAAAGTCATTTCTTTGTCTATGGAATTAAGATGAAATTGAAAAACATTGAAAATACTGCTTCAATATACTTAGAATGAAAAAACAAAAGAAAGAAGGAAACCGAATTTAATAACAAGACTATAATCCACTTCTATAACAAAATTGCTGGCCTATCACAAAATCATGAGTAGTGAAAAACAGCAGCATCTATCAAATTGGTCCAAAATAGGGCTTTTTCACTTTTAATGTAAAACTAGTGTGATATAAGACCTGTTTTAGTTTGACTCAACATAGAATACAGATATTTAACCAAACTTTCATGTTAAGAAGCTTGCAATTCACAATTTTTCTATATTGTCAATAGTTTAGCTAATTAATTCTCTTGTGAAAATACAACCTAATGATTGGTTGACTCCAGCTTTGCCCAAAATGTGACCAAACTTCACCAAATAAATAGTTTTTTTCTAATCACTTCTCACTGTAACTCAAAAGAGCTGCTGCTTTCCAACTAAACTTCATTTCTTTGAAAGCCATTCAATAAAAATAACAGATCCAGGCTTCCAGCATATCCAACAGTTAGGTGAATAACACATCAAATACAAGATTGATCACCTTCATTGATATATCAGTGTAATTAATTATTATATTTTTAGTAGTTAATAACTGTCAATTACAAGATTGTCACTGAAAAGAGATATAATTTGTAATTATTATAATTCTAGTAGGTAATAACTGTAAATAATGGCACAAATGTTTCATGGGTTTAGAAATTAAACACATATTAACTTGTACTGTTAGAAAGAAGTAGAATCTTCATGCTCAACACAAAAACTGAGTATAAAACGTAACTATCCATCATGAATCTTAAGACCTCCACACATAAACATGAGAAGTGGAGCTTTACCGAGGTAAAAATTATGTGGCCTTTGCAATGGTATTGTCTTGCATAATAATTAAGCATCGTTGTTAGTGAAACCATTATCACTACAAAAGCAAATTGAGTAGTGAAACCATATAAAAAATCCCCTAAAACTCATAAAATTTAAAAAATTTCTGCATTGAATTAACGATATTATGTTCAAACATTGCACAAGCTTGCCCCCAATAATTAATAGCTATCTGAAGTCAAAAGCTACGACCATTGCCCAACATTAACATGAGCCCACCTACACCTACATGTTCCCGTCATCTAAAAACCCACTGAAAGGGGACCAAACGTTTTTCAAGACCCACACAGTCAAAGAGAAATTAAAGTCCTTTGCACGAGAAACATACATAAAAACACATAAATTCCAAGTCCATCACCATGAAATAACATACAAAACAAAAACATTATGTCAAAAAGGCCAGTCCCCCCAATCTCCTCCCCCCCAATTTAATTCCTTTCCAACACTTAACCATCTTTGCAACATGAAACCAATCCACGGAAAAGCAACAAATCCAGAATTTTAAGTATATATAGTTGTCCTAGTTGGAAAACACATGTTCAGAGACAAGTCAAAAAAGCAACCAAAAAAAAACTTTTTCATTCATTAATTAGTAATAAACAATTTTATTCCTACAATGCCAATAAAGAAAGAAAAAAATCAAAACTTTGATAATTTGATTGTATTTGAGAATCAAAATACATATTGCTATGCTTAGGCCAAACATAAAGTTGTATTAAGATGTTCTTGTCCTTCTTCCTCCATCATGGGTTGGGAAAGCTTCAGATCAAGCCATCCGTTGTCTTCTCCTTCCGCACTCGTCCCAGCCTCCTCCTGAAAGGGCACCAGCATTGGGTCACCATAATCCCGCAGTCTGTTGATGTCGTGTAGCATGACACTCAATTCCTCATGGTCCACATCTTCGATATTACGTCGATTATTGAAATACAGGGGCTGATCGCCGGATTCTGCCATTGTCATCTCCTCTTCCTGGACCTCCTCCTTGCTGTCGTCGACATCGTTCTCCTCGCCTGCCATTGCCACCACCATTGCCTTCTTACTCTCATCGCACTTAGGCAAACGGAAAAACTTCTCTAAGAGGATGTCCATGGAGTTAGGATATTCAGACGGTATGTGCATCTCGAATGGAGAAGAAAGAGAAGACGTGGAGATAAGAAATCCCTCAATTCCACATAAGACGCAGATCTCATTCAACTTCTTCTTCACGTTGGCCAAGCCCCTGAACAGGTTCTTCTTGCTCCTCTTCTTCCCTGTTGCCTTCACAACCATGGCACGCACGCAGTGCTTTGCAGAAGCAGTGTAGGAATTACAAATTCTGAGTACTCATTAAACAATGCATTTATGAAGACATATGTACAGAGAAGGTATGATAATGCTATGTAAATATATTGTGCAAACACTAATTTGCGCTTGTTGCACCTCTTGATGAAACATCAGCATAAACATCAAAGTATAAAAAGTGAGGCACTGAGTAGGAGAATGTCTGGCAACAAGGGCACATTTGACAAGCACCTATTTCTTATCATTTTTCTTATTTCTAAATATCCATTCTTCATTCACCCCGTATTACATCTCACTAAATCACTCATTTGTTCATTTTACTTCAACGTTTTTACTTTACCCCCTCATTTTTACACTACACTTCCCATTCAATCATTAACTTTACTATTGTAACGCACTTTTATGTTGCAAGAAAATTCTGTGTGTCAGAATGTGTGCACGTGTGTTTGTATGTTTAATTTTGTCTGTATCTAGTGTATATATATCAATAATGATAAGATGTGGGACAAATTGCAATGACACCTATCTAACCAATGATAATGTTTATATAATTAAGTGTATAAACAGCATGAAAGTACAATTTTTGAAAAAAAGATCATCTAAAGCCCATATGAATTTTGATGGCATTCAGTGGAGATGACAGGATTCTACTAAAAAAACATGTAGCTTTTAAAAACCAAGCAATAGGCCCTGTTATATTTGACACCAAATTTAAACATTATAATCCATATAGTTGTTTTTAATCTTAAATGGATTATAAAGCTCACATGCAGTGCAACAATCCCGAACAAGAAATAATAATAATAATAATAATAATGAGAACAATAATTATAATCAAAATAATAATCGCCTCATGGAAGGATATTAAAGCATGGAATAAACATTAGGTCAGACATCATATTTACTAGTTGAATATTGAAAATAAATTCAAAAGAAATTTTTTGTTAAACAATAAAAAGGCAAAAGATATAGGAGAACAGCTCTAATTTAAATTCTCTAAGAAATATCAGTTATGGAAGGAAAGGATTGCCGAATGGAATGAAATAAAAAGTGGATTCAGAACCTACATTCTGTGTGATTTTATTCAGAATATTCCTCCTGCGAGAGGTAATAAAGTTACAGATACAAAGAACTCTCTGAAAAAGGGAACACAAGATGTAAGAACATATTATTCGTGACAAAACAATTCAAAATTTACAGCTAATATGAAGCATACTACTTCCACCATAGGATACACATATATGAACTAGAAGCTTCACTCAAAAGAAGAATCATGACAATACACATGAACAGCATGATCCAACCTAAAGTTACAAACTAAAATCTTGCAAAAAATCCAAATACAAGCATAATTAGATACACATAGAAATAAATTACAACACAAACAGTATAATAGCTGGACCATAAAAACCCATAAAGGAGTAGCTCTTTTCTATTTTCCGAGAAAACACTCATGAACGACAGCAGTAAGGACTCCTTAGCTCAATTTTGTATATACAGAAAACAAGCGAACTTTACAAAAATCCAGGGAATTATCAACTTTCCAGGACTCTACCATGAAAAATATAGAGGTAATGAGCAGACCTCCGTCAGTCATAAAAAATATTGAGATGTTAGATATTTCATGTTGAAAACCAGGCCAAGCATACGAAACTGTTATCAACCCGAACTAAATCAAAAGCATGCGCGTGACAAAAACAACAACTGCACGAAACCAGCATGATACTCATCGATGCTTTCGTCACACCATCCCGACTTCGGCGAACATCGGGCGGCCAGGCCCACGCCGACTACAAACCACACAGCATCGAACATACAAAATATTCATTGAATTCAACAAGATTCACAATTCCATACCAATTTTTCACGCCCCAACGAACCTAACAACTAAGAAGACAAAATCCACGACGAGGACAACAATAAAGACATGCAATTTTCGAGCACCACTGAGCAGAGCACAAATTCAAAACAAATCCAAGATGATCCGAAAAGCAACAAGCTTCGATCGAAAACATGGACAGAGACGAACGGCGTCCAATCGAAGTCAGCGAAAAGTTGTCATGTATAGTCAAAATCGAAAAAGGAAACAATGGGACAACTTGATCAAAAGAGATTGAGGAGATCGAACGCACTCGAAGAACTCGACCTTGGGACGCCCGATGATCGATGATCGGGGCCCTTTCCCCCTTTATAAGCCCCTGTCTCCGGCTCCGAGTGGCCTTCGAATCTGAAGAAATTTCTCTTTCACTCTCTCTAACTTTTTGTGCTCTTTATTCGGCTCTATCTCTTGTTTCCTGTTTTCGTCCGCAGGCTGGCCAGGCAATGGAAACTGTCAAGACGCGACGCAACTTGTAAGCGGATACTGTCCGCTGCGGGCAATGTTGGGGCCCGGCTTGCACTTCCTGCTCCTCTCAGGTTCCGAGAATATTTAAATACCCTAATTTTTAAACTTTTTACTATTATATTTATATTCATAATAATATTATTTTATTTTTTATAAATAGCGAGAAGAATAAATATTATATCCTTTTATCTCTAGTAGACAATTACGAGTTTAAATTTTATTGGTTAAATATTATATAAGTTAGTGTTAAAAAATTTTGTATTATTGAACAAAATTTATATTTATATTTATGACTAGTTTATTGAATCTTTGATAAAGATCTTTAAGAATGTTTTAATAGTGTCAAATAAATATAAATCTATATATATATATATATATATATATATATATATATATATATATATATATATATATATATAGGTAAAATTATAGTAATTATTAAGGAAAATTATTTAAATAATAATTTTAAAAAAATATTTATTAAATTAAACCACTTGAAAAATATTTTTTTAAAGTAGTGTTATTTTTTACCACGTAGGCATCAGCCAAACAGTTGACGTAGGCATCAGCCAAACAGTTGGCATTGGCGCCTGTATAATTTTTTTAAAAAACATTTATATAATTTCATCTCTTGAAATAATAAAATCAAGTTTAAATTAATTTTATTGTTCTAAAAAATAAAATTATTTTAAAAAAAATAAAATCATAATAAGGGTCCATTTGTTTCATTAACTCTGAATCTGAAAAGCTAATTAAAAATTCTGAAAAGCCTACTATCTGAATTTCACACTTAATTTAAATCTGAATCTGAATCTGAATTTAAACACATTCAAAATTTTAAAAATTTAAAATAAACTATTTTAATTTGTACTAAAAAACTTTATTACACTGAGGATGCATATGCCTCTCCAAATCAGTTTGAATTACTGTTTGTCCTAACATAAATCTTTCCATAAGCAAAGAGATGCCTGAGTCCTAAGAAAGAAATGTGTTTCTAGTTTACATGTCAGTCTGGGATGTTGTAACACCCCGCTTTTCGATTACGTCTAACAAAGAGGGTTAAAAGTAATTAATATTTTTCTAATAAATTATATACGATTTTAACCATTAAAACCTCTGTATTTGAGTAGAGCTCGAAGAAACGAGCATAACGAATCAAAGAACAGGCGAAACGGAGGTTGGGACCGAAAGTTACGATATTTGAGAAATGTGCAATATAGGTGGGACCTACTTAGAAAGAACATGATTTATTGCTTTAAGTGGGTTAATATCAAAGGGCTCATCAATACGAGTCCAACGGTACCAAGAACGCGCGAATCCGATTCCGGGGTAGGGAGATACGCGCGTTTGAAGATTTAATTTTATAAAAAAAATAATAAGAAAAAGAATGAGCCAGCGCGCAGCGCGAGCCGGCGCAACGCGATGCGTGCCTGCGTTACTGTGGGCGCCGTGGTTCCATGCGCTACGATCCTGCGCAGGCCGCGGTTTCGCGCGCAGGTGCAAGCCGTGCACGTTATGGCGGGCTCCGCCGCTCGAAACTAGCGGCGCAGCCGTGGTTTCGGCGCGGCTCGAGGGTTATAAATACCCCAATTCAATTCAATTTTCAGCAGAACTTCTCCTCCCCCATTTCTGACCGTTCTGAGGCCGATTAAGGCCGTTCAAGACCTGTTTCCTACTAAATCGAGTGTGCCCTACGCAATGGAGTGGTCCTTTTTTCGAGTTGGAGTCCATATAAGGAGGAAAACGCCCCAAGACAAGGAGAGGTTCTGCCCGTTACCTTCGAGCACCGACCAACTTTATTTTCTCTGTTTCTGGCCATCCTAACTCCGATTTAGTCGATTCAAGAGGCGTTCTTGACTAAATCGAGTATGTTCTACGCGATGGAGGGTTCCATTTTCTAAGTTGGTGATCGTATGAAGAGGAAACACCCCAAGACAAGGAAAGGTTCTACCCATACCGACCAACTTCATTTTCTCTGTTTCTGGCCATCCTAACTCCGATTTAGTAGATTCAAGAGGCATTCTTGACTAAATCGAGTATATTCTACGCGATGGAGGGGTTTGTTTTCTGAGTTGGCAACCTTATCAAGAGAAAATGCTCCGAGACAAGGATAGGCCCTGCCCGTTATCCTCGAACACCGGAACGAGAGAAAAGAGACCCAGAGCAAGACGGGGTTTTGTCCGTAGATATCAATACCTTACGAGACATGAAGCGAGTAAGCATTCCTGATCTCCTATTTTAATTATAGAACAGCATGTGCCGGTTATGATGTATGTTATGCTACAATTTTTATGTTTGTTGTGTTATGTGCCTATATGTCATATGCCATGTTGTGTGCCTATATGCCATGATGTGTGATTTATATGCCACGATATATGCTTATATTCTATGATGTGTGTGGTCTCGCTCTAGGGTAGAGCGAGACGTGTAATTTGTATTTTCGGTCTCGGCTCAGTGATAGAGCGAGGCGTGTATGTGTGGTTATGATCCTGCTCGGTGGTAGAGCGAGATGTACGTTTTTGGTTTATTAACTTCTGCTTGACTCCGATATATGACAAATTTTTGTAAATATCAATAAATACGTATTTTAACATATATGATTTTGTGACGATTGTTGTATGTAGTAGCCGTTAGGCAGAATTACGTTCGGATCCGATCGTGTTGGAATATTATCCAATACGTATGTAGGCAACCAACGGCAATGCAACGTTGGCCCGATCCAAATTTAATTATAAATATATGTTTTATTTTATTTTACACACAACGAACTGTGAAGCTCCGTTGTGTGTATGCGGTCGTTATAATTTGAGTCTACGTATAGAGAAGCTTTAAAGCTCTGTAGTGCGTAGACGAATATTATACTTTTCGCACACAGATGTTGATTCCTGACTCAAAAAAAAAATTCTATTAGTGATTTTGTAAGCCCAACTCGGGTCGGGTCGTTACAAATGTCCTCTGGACTGAAGAATAATAATGAGATTCAAGCTCTTTTAAGCTAGTAGCTACCTGTACTCCAATTTTTTTCCAACAGCCTATCCGTTTTCTCTGCTTGCAGGTTAAATTCTGCAGTCCTCTGCTCCACGTGGTCATTCAAGGATGCAAAGTCTGAAAGGATAGTTGTTTTCTTTAGCTCAGACACTAATTTAAGGAGTGAATCAGCTGACTAGACCTGTCCACAAAGGTTCAATAATATTGTCATGGACTGTGAAAACAAGTGCATGAGCTCTCCAAATCATTAGACCTACATAGTTCTTCTAATAGTAAATGTAAATGATCACCCATTAATTTTACCCACTTGATTCTTGACATCATAGAAAGCAAAACACCAACAGAAATGAAAATCATGAACTGATCTAAATGTTCCAACCAACCATTAAAGAAACACAAACACAATTCAGTATGCAACTAATAAAAAAAGCATGGGAAATACACAATAAACATGTATCAAATTGAAAGCAACAAAGTGGGCTGTCATATTAAAGTTACATGTAATACAACTTTAAGTTGAACATCTATCATACATGAGAAATAGCAAAGATTAAACAAATGACCATTTAATTTCCTTTGCAGTATTCAAAAATAAGGAAGGGCGCCAGTTTAAATTATTAATACTAATAGTAGCCCTTCATGTATTTAAACAGTTTAAATTTCAAACAAAGAAGTGATTTTGAAGAAAATTACCCCAAGTTCAAACCTCTCCAGGAAAGTTTTCCAAATATTTTTGAAGAGCCAGTATGGATTCAGAAATATTATCAGCAAGTTTCTAGAATGCCACACTCAAATCTTGTTAAAAGAAACCAGCCCAGATACAAGAAAAAGAAAGCTTCTTAGCTTCTTCTCCCATTTCTGTTTACATATAGGCAAATAACAGTACTCTCACAATCTGTAGAAGGTTCACAGTTATCAGATTGACATGCAGATTATGACCAGTAGGAGATGGTGTAAGTATTATCTTTGCAGTGATAAAAGAGACAGTTTTACTACAAGGAGTAATACTTACTAGCCATGCAAAAAACATCACAACACCATTAACAAAGTCCAAGTTGGATCGCTTCATTCCTGCAGTATCAAGATACCTAGATGCAATAAAAAAAAGAAAAATAAGTTGTATGAAATGTATAAATTGAAAGAGTGCCAAGAAAATAATCCTAAAGTACCATCTCAGATTGATCCCAGGAGTGGCTGCCTCATAAATGAGCACCATGTACGTGTATAGCTTCCCTTCTCTAGACAAGACAACATATGCAACAGCTACTACAGACAGCAAGTGGTGAAAAACCTAACAGATAAAAACATTATTTCCACTGCCAAACTTAAAATTTTAAAGCAAATTGTAAGACTACTGTCTTTCTAAACAAAGGGACTTCAATCAAGTGCTTACATACTCCACGCCCCCCAGAGAAGGGTATAACCAGAATATCATTACAAGGTCAGATATGAAATACCCAATAGAAACCTATAAAAAATGAAGGACCCATTTAAGATGATATGTAGCACCAAACTCAACAACAATTTGCATTTGGCCGCATAATTTCAAGCAAATGCTCTGTCATGCAAAGAGGATAGAACTTGCAAAACTTGTCTTCTTTTTACTTCAGATAAGTTCACATGAAAACGTAGGTGCAAAGGGCCCTTACCCCCAACACAAAAGCTAACAAAGAAGAACTACAAAAGGTAACAATGCCAGCTAGTTGATCGTCAGAGAAGAAGTCAGAGAAAAAAACAAAATACAAAGAGAAATGCCCCTGTAAAAACAAAGAAAAAGTTGTTAAAAATACGACGAAAGATCATATGGAGAACGTAAAGTACAAGGTGACTTATTCTCACCAGTTGTTCCACTCTATCCGTTGAATTTTGTTGAGACCAACTCTTAACATAGAAGGAACTGATCATCTAAGTAAGATCATACGACTATACAAAGAAGAAGGTAGAGAATCAAGATAACATCTTCCAACGTAGTTTCATATTAAAAATGATGTAAAAGAAAGTCCAATTCAAAAGCATCAAGCTGTGATCAGTGTCCCAAGCATATAACTTTAGCCTTTGTAATTACTTCTCTAACATAAAAACCTTTAGCCTTACAAAAAATATATCTAAAGTCATGTCCTGTAAACTGGACAAGTTCCTATTTGCATCATAGAATGTCTTTTACAAGGTCATTTCTGCATGCTAACATAAATTTCCAGAATGATAAAAAGTAGAACTACACTAGAGTTGAAATTTCCCTAAGTTTGCAAGGGAAAACATAAAAACAAAAGATATACTGCTCTAACATAAAAGAAGGTGCTGCAAGGACATGTGTATCAAATTAATCAGTTTGATGTGGATACAAAGAATGGTTTAAGTACCGATTTAATATTGTCTCCAAAATAGAATTCATCACTAAGATAAACAAAAGAAAAAGAAAAACTAGTACAAATTCTCAAGCAGAAACCAAAAAGGTACATTTTTTTCTTGTAGCCGAGTGCGTGTAATTACCTTGCCTTGGCCATAAGTGGCCGGGAGTGTGGGAAACCAGTTTGCAATGGACAAAATCTGTCATGGGCTGACACAAATACTGCACCTTGATGAAAGTCGGTTAAGAGTTCACCTGAGTCACCTGCCCACCTATTTCCCGACCATTTCCTGCAAGGAGAGGCAAAGCCAGGGAAGCCTCAGTGTCACGAGGCTGGTATAAGAGCCACTTCGGCAAAGTGAGGTTCTTGCGGGCAATGCGATGCCTTCCATTTGGGTTACAGCCATCCCATCGCTGGCTCGGGTTGTATCACTAACCGAATGCCTAAAGGTCAGGAGAGGAGATGAGATAAGGGAGAGGAAGAACCTGATGAGGTAAGGGAGCTGAGCGAACATGGAGGGGACGAGAGGAGAGTCGGGGTTGGGTTTTAGGTTTTCAGAGGTTTTTAGTGGGTGAAATACATCTTACTATCAGAGTTTAATTTAACAATATAGGTTTTATTTAACGACTGATTCAGTGCTTAATTAAGTGCCAAACAAATGCACTAAAAAGCCAACTTTTAAATAACTTTTCAATGACTTATTTAGTTTAGGTCTGTATTAAACTAAATAAATGAACCCTAAGTTAATTTTGCCCCTTATGAGTTTTTTTTAAAATAAGATAAAATTACGTCATGAAATCACTCATCGTCCCTCCCTTGAATTAAGGGGATTTATCTATTAAAAGCCTGTGAATTAAAAAAAAAAAGGGATGAAATTACGCAACAAAATCACAAATCACGGGAGAGACGAATTAAGAAGATTTATATGTTGAAGGCGTGTGAATAAAAAAAAAAGGTTGGACGAAATAACGTAACGAAATCACCGGAGGGACGAATTAAGGGGATTTATCTGTTAAGGCGTGGTGATTTCGTCGTTCTTTTACCACACTTTCGATCTTCTTACTGACCAACCCCAACCCCATCTTCTGAACATTTTCAACCCATAGGGTACGAGGCCTTCTAATACCAGACAAAGCAGCGGAGCCTGAGAAGAAAACCTCGTCATCATGTCAGAGAATTTAAAGCAGCTAAATCAGCAGTCCAGTCACATTGTCAAAGCTAACAGGCAACTTCACTCCAGACTCCATACTCTTGTTTTCTTTATTGTACTGTTCCAGTCAAGCACTTTTTTCTGTTTTTTTTTTGCAGTCAGGCATGTTTTTCTTTTGTGCTGAGTTTTGAGGTATCTCGAGAATCACACCGGTTTAATGTTTTGGTTACGTGACATCTTATAAAATGATTTGAACTCAATTGTATTGGGCTGACTTACAATTTGAATATATTTTTTTCCTGGTAATTCCAGTTCAGTAAATGGTGATTCTGACTCTACTCTTGGCGGTGATTCCAGCGAGGTGACTTGGTCTTCACTTCTGTTCAGTTTATCCGATTCCAAGTCTTCTAATATACTGCTCCGCTGAGTAGCCCAATGCCGAAAGGGAAGAAATGACTTATGAGGATGAAGGAAATACGGTAGAAAGACGGAAGGTAGTCACGTGAAGCGGACAACCACTTAATTTTTTTTAAAACGACGTCTGTTTTTTCCTCACAAACAACAATAGTGCGGAGTGGGGAATAAAGGACGCAAGTGAAAAGTGTCACAAATAGTCCCGTATTTTAGAAAAATGTCCAGTGTTATTTGTTATGTTTTAGTCTACATGTGGCAAATATAATGTTTTATTTGAGATGTTCATTATAAATGTCACAAATAATCTTTTCTTTATAAACATATTATCATATATTATATATTATATGTGGGCAAAAAAAATTAAATTAATAATATTGTCTTGTATGTGTGAGCTTTGACAATCATCATATTGATATCCATCTACATAAGGGGACAATTATGATTTTAATTTTAATAACCTGCCTGCATCATCATCAAACATTTCCGTTGAATATTTCAACTTCAATTTTAATCTAAGCAAATTATAATTTACGAGTTTGTTACGAGTTAAGGAGAGGGAGAGGGGAGAGGCAATTAAAGGCAATAAGTAGTGACAAGGGTTTGCGAGTGCCACGGAGGTGTTTTGGCTGACAAAAATAACATTTAATTTATAATTTACAAGATTGTTGCGAGTTTGGGTTTTCAAATACAATTCAAATAGCTATTTAAGTTGTGTTTGGGTTTCAATGATCCAACTCATCCCAACCCAAATAAGGTTATAAATATTATCTTTTTTTATATTTTTTTTTGCATTTTGATAAAACTTGACCCAACCCAAATGGATCGGGTTTGGGTTTCCAAATTCTACTTAAAAGCTATTTGGGTCATATTCGGGTTTAGCAAAACTCGACCAGAATTTGACTCAGTGGCATCCCTAGGAGCAGGAGGGGTGCTAGACTCTGGTAGGAGGAGAAGAGTGGAGAAAGAAAGGGAATTTAATTTATTTTTTTATTTTTATTTATTATATATTACATATTTAACTAATAAATATTAAAACAAAATCATATTATTTGCAACACAAATGCCTATGCGTTGCACATACCCTATGTTACTTGTGACATATTCTATATGTCACAAATACCCTATAGTATTTTCGACACATATAACCTAAGGTTATTTGCAACACATAGCTATATGCGTCGCAAATACGTAGGGTATTTTACAACGTATAGACATATGCGTCATAAATATTATATAATTTTATTTATAATATATATTTTATTTTCTAAAATATATTATTTAATATATAAAAATATAATATATTATTACATAAAAATAAAATAATTTATTTATTCCTGGTTGTGTGAGCTCAACTTTGAAAATTATCGTATTGAGATTCAATAGCGCATGGGGGCATGCATTTTGCCTATCTAATGAGTTATGTGTTATCTAATTTTTATCCAACGTCCGAGAAAGTTGAGGCTCACATTAACACGTGTGAGCCCAATCTCACACATGCTGGAATTAAGATATTAAGTAAAAAAATTTAGAACGGACGGGACAAAGGAGCATGTAACATGCCTAGTCACTTAATTATATGTATCATCAGATCAAAATATGATGTCTCACAAAGCAAGGGCCCACCCTGACTGGTGTGAGCCTAGCCCCACACATACGAGAACAAAAACATTAATTTAAAATTAATAATTAATTATATATATTTTTATATTTGAATAATATATTTTGGAATAAAAATGTAAATAGAATATAGGGTATTTGCAAAGCAATAAGGTAATTGTTGGAAATACCCTATGTATTTACGACACATATGCATATGAGTTGCAAATAACCTAGGATATTTGCGACGCATAGCCTACAACTTCAAGTATAAATATGTGAGGAATAGAAAGCGAGAAGTTATGATAGTTTGTGGAACCTTTATTTATAGTTGGAAAGTACATGTGGAACCTTTAGTTATAGTTGGAAAGTACATGCCATTTTGGACCATAAAACATGTTATTTCAAGTAGAGTATGTTCATCCTCATACTTGTGCAAGGGGAACAAGAAGAAAATATGATCCCCATGCATCATAGGGTGTAAGATTCCTGAACTAGTTTATTTTATTCTATTTAATAGCTTTTGTGTGGTTTAATGATAATTTTGATCGGTTTTGACTATTTTCAAAATTAAAGTGGTTAACAAAGTTTTTAACCAAAACTTTCTTCACATTTCAGGTTTTTAAGTTAATTTAAGTTATTTAGAATTTTTTTAGAATTTTTACTTATTTTCGTTAGGGTTGGTGGGACCCACCGTGGGCCCCACGAATGAAATTAGGTTTTTTAGTCCTAAATGATCCTAACATCAACCTAAGACACTAGGTAATTATTTTAGAATTTTGACATCAAATTGGGTTTAAAATAAGCAAGTTTTACTATTTTTAGTATAAAACCTTATTTGTACCCCATTAGTTGATTAGGTCTACCCACCCCTTTATTATAAAAAGAAAGGGGCAGCCACTTTCCCAATTGGGAAAGGGCTAAGACCTGGAGCTTAAGAGCCTAATCCCTATTTTCCTAAAGGAGATAGGAGATTAAGGTATGATTTTGCTTAATACTTTCATTAATCTTTTAGGGTTTTGCTTAAATCATTCAAATCTCTTCCTTTGCTTTGATTAATCTCGGTTTTCACTCAATAACAACTGATTTGAGCTTCTATTTCAAACCCTAATGTTTAGAATTTTATTTTTGGGCCTCTTGAACCTTAGATCTACTTGTTCTTGAAGATTTTATGTGTTTTAAAATCGGATTTGAGAAGTATTAATGAAAATCATGTTTTTGGGTAGGTTTTGAAGGATTTTAAGGAGCCATTTTGAATCAAGAATTTGCTAGAAGGTAAGCGTTTTAGCCTCAAACATTGATGTGATTCGAATTTAAGTTTTGATGTGGTTTTAAAATGGGGTTCATGATTATGAGCTTTAATGGTGATTTGAGAAAGGTTTGATTTTTAATGAAATTTCTTAGGGTTTATGCTTGGTAATGGTTACATTTGATGTTCTAGAAGTATGGATTTGATTATCATGAAGTGAGGATGAGATTTGATATTTTAGGAGGTGTATGTGAATTCAAAGTGGGGAAGAAGAACCAGAACAGCTGTTATGGCATTCGAATGGCCTTGCAGGTTGATGAATGGCCACCCATTCGAACAGCTTTGTAGGCCGATTGAACGGCTACACTGCAGTTTTTGGCCATTTTAATTCTTTTGCTTCTTTTCATGTTTCTACTCTTAAATGTCATTTCTAATGTTCATGTCGAGTGATTTGAGCTAGAATGAGCCACTGGAAGGGCATGTTATTGATGTTGGAAATTATGAAGAATATTTAAGTCTTATGTGAAATTGCATGTTGTTGGCTACACATATTAGGGGTGCTTTTCTTAAACCTATGATTGGAAAATTCCTTATGTTTTAAGCATGATTCTAGTAGGATTATAGCATGAGAATGAACTGATATGTCTTCATATAATGTGATTAAATTATGGGTGAGTGATGGTGCCATGTCTAGATTCAAGTGTGGTGTGAATATGCTTCCATAGTTTAGCATGAGGTTACACTTGACTTGATTGATGATATTTTTTTTATGGTTTTTACCCAATGATTTCAGTTGAAACCATGATTAGATGTGAATGTGAATGTGCATGTGTGGTATAATGATGAGTTAATTACAAGGCACGTTCATATGCTTAGAGTTAAATGCTTCTACTATGTACACACACATGTGGGGGATGGTTATGATGAGGTTTAGTATTATGATTATGAATTATGCATGAGGGGCTGGATTGAGCACTTATCATGAATTAAGAATGATGTATGCCTTACCCACATATGTACCATATTGCATCCATCATGAAACGGATTTTTGATTGAGAGTTTATTGAGATTAGTCGTGTTTGATCAATTGGATGTAATGATGTGAGATTGTGGGTTGAATTAGTTGATCGTTGGCTTATCGAAAATTATTTGGTCCAAAAGGACATGATTTCGATTTGAGTTCCTGTGTGGAACATGGATACTCCCTGGTTGAGTCGATTTGAGTTAATATTGATGTTGAGTTGAATGGGGATGAGTTGTGTACTTATCTTGCAGTTAAGATTTCTTGAGATAGTTATTTGGACCCTAAGAATTTATAGTGGTATGCCTTTGTGCACTGACTACCACGTGTTCTAGGTTTCCTATGCCAAATTTGAACTCTTCCCATTGCAGAAGATGTTTCAGGGTGAACATACCTACTCTAGGTTCTCTGTGTGAGATTGAAGATGTTCTAGGGTGAACATACCTACTCTAGGTTCTCTGTGTGAGATTCGGGCATTTCTTGGCCAGGATTGTCTAGGGCGAGCAGATCTAGGGGTTGCTACCCCGAACGCTTTATGTTTCCTTTGTGGAAACCAGATTATGTCTAGCCTGTGTGGCTTGATTGTGTTATCTCTATGATGGAGACATTCACCATTTGTTGATGATGCATGTATATGAGATAATATTATGCAATATTATGCCCATGATACATAGGGTGTGTAGGGATAATTGTGATTATATGACACATGTGATTATGATTTATTATGCATAATTTAGTATCATGTGATTGAGATTCTTATCGTGCAAAGTGAATGATCTATGGATGAATGATATAAATATGAATTATGTGATTATGTGTTGGGTACACGTGTTATGCAAGTTGAATGCTATGAAAGAGAATGACTTGATATGCATAATTTTGAATTTAATTGTGTGAGAATCACTTATTATGCAAGATTGATGTTGTGCTATGATGTGATTATTAAAGCCATGATTAGCATGTATGAGATACTCGTATGCAAGATAATTTCTTATGGAATTGGGGGTATGGTAAGGGGGATTAATCAGAAATGGGGATGTTATATGAAATTTTGATCTGAATTACCATGTTGTTGTGTTGTAGTTGTTTTCTGATTAAGGGTACAATAGTTCAAAACTTACTGAGTTTTACTTACCCCTCTTTTTATATTTTTATTTTGGGACTGCATGGTACGACATGCAGTTAATAAAGATTCCCTGTATGTGGGAGGACCGGGATATGCGTGGGATTAAGCATGGTTGCTATCACATGTTAATCAAGATTCTCTATTATGATCATAGAACACCTTGTTTGGGTTACTATGTTTTTGACTCGTGTATATCTTCTACTTTTAGACTTGTCTCAGATTTTCTAATTCGAGCCATGTGTCGGCTCAAGATTTTTGTATGTGGATTGAGAATGAGGATTTATTTCAATGTGGTTATCTTCTTTTCTTTTACCTTATTACTCTTGCTCAAAGGACTAAAGGTGCGCAACTCTGTGTTTGTGTTAAATACCCGATTAAGGGGTTGAAGTCTTCTGCAATGCAATCTTGTCGCCCCTATGTGGTTCTATCAGCCCCTTGACCGGGTTCGGCTCGGGTCGGTGGGCATCGGGGCATGACAGAAAATTTTTGGTATCAGAGCACCTCTTTGTCAAAAAGTAAATAAGGTTAGGTGATGAGTCTAAATGGTTAATGAGTTGTGAGATGATCAATGTCTATACTTAACTAGTGATGTGGAATTCTGTTAGTTGTTTGTCTTGAATGCTTGCTTGCTTGATTTATTTGCTTGGTTGCTCGTGTGGCTTTGAGTTATTAGGCTGTATTATTAATGTCTGATTGTTGTGTAGATGGCTGATTCTAATCATGTAGGCGCTAATAACCATCGCGGTACTAGAGACTCGAGAGTGGACAATGTGTTAATTGCCATAGAGGGCTTAACACAAGTTGTCCAAGCTAAGCACGATGGTGGTAGCAGTTTTGAGTCTCTCTCACTCGAGAGATTTAAGAAGCTTAACCCTCCTAGCTTCAAGGGTGGGTTAGATGCTTCATAAGTGGGCAACTGAAGACTTTACATGAAGAAGATCTTCAGTGCCCAATGTTGCCCACATGAGGAGAAGACTCGACTTGCGGTTTTCACATTCGAGGGTGAGGCTCAGAGGTGGTGTTTGTTGATGGAGCGGCAGAGATTCCAGGGTCTAGTGTGTAAAACCCCTTGAATTATGAAATAAAAGAAAAAACATTTATGAAAACGTAACAAAATTTAATTCCAAATCCCAAGGATCACCGTGTACCAAAAGAGTAATTACAACACACTTTGTATTATACAAAGATTTCCAAAATTGGGCATAACATGCCTTTATATATCAGTCAGTACAAACATTACATAAATTACAAAAAAAAAGAGTACATAAACTATAATTTATGAAAGCTCTTCGTCGGCTCCTTCAGATTCAAGTGACACTTGCAGAATCTGAGGGTGTGTGAGTAAATTTAAAGTGACATACTCAATAGGTTGAGTTAAGTTCTAAGAATATGCTTCATAGATGTAAAAATCGTAACATCCTTCTTTTAAAATCATTCAGAAAATAAAACAAGTCTTAAAACACGGTCACAGAATGTCGCGATACTAGACGACTTACACCCGCGCTCATGGGGTAAGGGGAGACAGAACGAAAGGGATTTTCCCATTATATCCTAGTTCCTGTTTACGCCAAAGACAAATGTTGTGGTATCCATAATTATCATCATAATAATCCTTAGTTTTGAGAAACAATGAACTATCTAGAGGGTAGGTTACCCAAAACTCGGAAAAGTTTTTGAAAAGAGGAGATGCTTTTAAAGACAGAATTTCTTTTCAGAAAAAGTAGAAGGAAACCTTTAGCAAAACTTTGGCGAGTCAAAATCTCAGCATACGATTAGAATTTAAAGCTACCTACCTATAACACATGCAGAGTATAAAGAAATCCCCTCATAAAATAAAGAGAGTCCCTTTTTAAGATATTAGCCTTCTAGCGGGAAATTTGGCAGAATAACCATCCAAACGCGTAGAACACCTTCGATTTAGTGGGGTACGGCTTTTGAATGGACTAAAAATGGTTTGAAACGGTCCAAAAATAGTAAAAAGAAGAAAGAGGAGGCTTAGGAAAGGGGTAAGCTTTTTTGGATTTTAGAGAGGTCACCTCGAGAAAATGACCCTTCCAATGCGTGGAGCACCCTCGATATAGTAGGAAACTGGTCTTGGATCGGGTAAATCTGACTTAAAATGGGCTAGAAGCAGAAAAAACAGTGAAAGGGGTAAGAATTGGGTTTGGGTGAAAATGAAGGGAGGGGTAAGTATTTATAGAGGAGTAGGGCGGTGGCACGTCGCCAAAAATGGTGGGCGCGCGGTGAAGAACATGCATTCATCACACGCATGGTGACGAATGCATGTTTGTCACAAAATGCGTGAGGAACACGAGCTCGTCACACACATTCATCGCATGCACCACTCTCATTTGGCACGCGCATCTGGACTCTTGTTCCGCCCCCCACCTGATTCCAACATCATTGGATGTCAGTGGACTTACAAGATCAAGTGGGGTCCTGATGATTCCATCTCCAGATACAAGGCATGCCTGGTTGCCAAAGGCTTTACTCAAGAAGAGGGACATGACTACAATGAAACCTTTAGTCCCGTGGTCAAGCCCTATACTATCCGCATTGTCCTTAGCCTCGCACTTTCCAATGCATGAGCCATCAAACAACTTGATGTCTCCAATGCCTTCCTTCATGGCACCATTGAGGAGGAACTCTACATGGCCCAACCCCTTAGGTTCACTGACCCCTCCTATCCTCACTACGTCTGTCGCCTCCACAAAACCCTTTATAACCTCAAACAAGCCCCCCGACAGCTCGTCCCAATGAGACAGTAACTTAGTCATCATGCTTGTACACACTTTTAAAAATATTCTTGAAATCATTGTTTTGACAAGAAAATAGTTTTCAAAAATTGTATTTCAAACGTACTTTATTTATTTAAAACGATGGCAAAGCTAGATTTTCCCAATAGCACATGACTTGCAATACAAAGTTAAGAAAATCATTTGATAAAATGAATATATGAGGCAATCATATAAACAAGCATTTAAAAATACCTTGAACAATATAATAAAGACATATATCTTACTTTCAAAAATATACTCTATGTAAATATTTATGCCTTAGAGGAGGATAAAAACTCTACCTAATTCTTCGTGTTAGCTCGAAGGCGACAAGTAATACTCTCTTCACTTGGGTACTGAATTTTACCCTTATAGAGTCTTCCAATCCTCAAAATAACTCCTCCAGCATATAGAGCACCCTCAATTTAGTCAAAATCGCCTTTTGAACATACTAAATCGGACTTAGAATAACCAGAAATAGAGAAAATGAAGTCTGAATGCAAACCCCCTGGAGCCCATTAAATAGGGAACGATGAGCCAAAATAGCGACCCTGCACCTCCAAAATGGCTCCTGCCGATTCAGTGCCACATTGTGGGCTCACGTGCATGACATGCAAGCCAAGCATGAGGGACCACCCCCACGAGGCGCGGGACCGAGTGTTAGGCCCATCCATCACGCACTCTGAGTTTGCATGGCGTGCGGCTTTTCTTTTCTCTGTTTTTATTCTTATCTTCAAATGTGTGTATCTTTATACCCCAACCTCAAATTCGCACGTTCTTGGTACCGTTGAGCTTGTATCGATGAGCCCTAAAAAACTATACTACTTAAAGTACTTTATCCCACTCTTTTTAAGTGAGTCCTGCCTATGAAACATATTTCTCAAGTTCATAACTTTCACTCCCGACCTCCGTTTTAAGCGTTCTTGAGCTTGTTATGCACGTCTCTTAGAAATCTATTAACACACTTAAAAATAATGAGCTTAAAAGCTACAATTATTACAAATTTGGCTTCTAAAAGGAGTATTTATTTATCATGATTGGGTTGACCAAAAAGTTGTCACTTTCAGCAATTTCAAAGTGGAGTTTTTGGTATGTGGTTGTTTGCAATTTATTTCTCTTCATTGTTTTCATCATTTTTGCATGAATTTATACATTATTTCATATTCATTCAAAGTACGAGTAAGAGTAGTTTTGTGAGCTAAACTTTACAAGCTCATTACAAGTTGATGTGGAAAAATAGTATGCTAATGTTCTTGTAAACTATTTGAAATCGGTCAAATTATTTAAACTTTTGGTCATCTTTGGTACTTTACAACATATGTTTGGAAGTTTGCAATCAAATTTTTCTATTTTGTTGTATTTTTTTTATAATCAGGTTTGCAAATTTGGTATTCTGGTAGAAAACAACCAGACTAACTAGAATAATTATAATATGTTTCAGGTAGAATGCTCAAACAAGTAAATTACCATAAAACCAATCTTCCCAGAATACAACAAAAATAATAAGAATATTGTGTCATCATGTACACAATAATAACCATATTGTATTATTGAGGACACAATTATTACATTATCGTTTAAGTGTGATGACATGCTAAATGAAACATGATATTCTTATTGCATTCTCAATAAAATGACTTGGTTACTAAACATATATATAATAACACAACATAGTAATAAGTCGTGTTATAGTACCAACACATTTTTGAATAGTCATGTTAGCACACATACGAATGTTCACAATACTAAAGAAAATATATATTTAAACATAAATATCCGTGATGATGAAGAGGGGACTATTGACAACTACTGTTATACGATGGTCAAAAAGGGACAAGGTAGGACAATTTATGTGGAACTTTCAATGTCTCTTTAGCCATTAAATCTTTTAAACACATATCCATTGCCTAGGAGCTATAAAATGACAATTTATTGAGTAAAAACCCATAAGAAAAATGACCACATTTTCTTCTCCACAAGCATAGTCTTATTAGCCATCACATAGAATTGTACAACTATTTCATGGATCTAGGCCTCTTGAAGTTTTTTGCCTTCATTTACACATTGAAATCATGCCCAATTATTACTCTTCAAAAAATAGTTTTATAGAGAAGAGATATGGCATCATGCACTTGAGTAAGGACAATGGTGGAATGTTAATTTTCTGGATGAGTAAGAAGGATGTTATTGGAAAGCAATAGAGGGAATGTGAAACAAAGTTATCATTTCACAATATTACTTGTTAGAAATATATCCCTCTTGTCCACCTTGAAGGTAAGCATTCCAACATTGATCTTGCTCAACTGCAGAATGTCATACCTCCACCCAATTATGTCATTTTTCGAAGGGTCATAATCGGGTGTGATTTTAATGTCCAAAAAGAGTCGAAAAACTTTCTGGGGGTTGAAATCCATGAAATAATTGTACAAGTTATGTAATGGATGACAAGGTCATTCTCATCAAGAAAAATTGTGATTAGTAAACATTATATGTGCAAAAATTTCCATTCTGAATAAATTTCCCTCATAGATACGGCCCAACTTAGATCAAATCTAAATTCTTATCTTTTCTTCTCTATATACTCCTTTGAATCAAGGCACATGAATGGTATTCTTTTCTAGTTATGAAAATTTGTATATGTGATGATACAAGCATGTTAATTACCATATCTTTGAAAACACGATGTGATATGTCATCATGTTAGCAATGAAATATTGTTTTTCGTTTAGCATGTCATGGTTTGGTAATGTTCTTGTTGTGTTATCAATAACATGACATTTTTCATAACATGCCCTTATTTTTTAGATTGTTGTGTAAAATAACACAACATGCTCATTATCATATTTTACTAATTGCATATGGTATTTAAGTTTCATTTCATGTTTGATTTTGGTTTATTCACATTATGCAATTAAAGTAAGGTTTTCTTGTATTTACTTTTTCTCTATGCGTGTTTAATGTTGGTCTTTTGCTAATTAAGTATCACTTTTAGTATTCTGCTATCTATTTTTGTTATTTTGGCTGGTTTAACTTTCATTATCTAGTATTATGTAGTTGAAGTTAGGTTTTCTAGTAATCACTTATATATTTATGTTTAATGCTAGTATTCTATAAATTATGTATCTCTTTTGGTATTCTCTTGTTCATTTTGTAATTTCGGTTGGTTGGTTTAACTTTCGTTATCTAGATTTGGTAAACGAAGTATGATTTTTTGGTATTCACTTTTTTTGTATGTGTATTTAATGGTGGTATTATGCTAATTAAGTATCACTTTTGATATTATGCTATTTATTTATTTATTTTAGTTGATTTAACTTTCGCTATATGATATTTGATAATCTACATGTCAGCCTTTTGGTATTTAGTCCTCTTTTACTTACCACTCTTATGTTATACACTTTTCCTAGGCCAAAAAAACAACTTTCCTAGAGTCCCCCCAACCTTGCCCATTCCAAAATTGTTGTACACCGAAACTTGCAAGTTACTCCAACACTTCCGACAAGCAAAGAAATTTAGGAATGCAAGATAAGGTTCATTTTTGCGGGTTCATTAACGCGAAGGGTCCAGAAGGACTTTTGGCTTCCACAAGTATGAAGTGGCAAGAGGGATGCATCATGTGGAAAGATGAGAGCCTACAAGGCACGGATGACGTGTGGGGCAATGACGTCGTGTAGAACAAGAAGGCTGTCAAGAGCAACAAGCCGCCAAATCTCACATGTGTGCAGCATTCTGTTGGTATTCTTTAAAAAGAGTAAAGGTATATTGTGGTAAAAAATTCAAAACCCAATAACACCTGCATTCTTGCTAGTTAAAGTAAAATTGCCAAGTAAAAAGATAGCCCAAATTAAGTCAGGTTATTTACTATATTTGCATCAACTGGGCTCAAAATGTTAGTCCGGATCAGGAGCCTTCTCATTAGCGCTGACTACCACGGCTTGTCGACCAGCCCCCTATAACGGGCCCCGGCCTTCTCTTTTTCTGTGTGTCAGACCCTGCACCATAAGCCAAACCATTAACTTAATCCCATTCTTCCGGGGAGTTTGTTAATTTAATTAGTGCTTAGATGCATTACTTACAAGGCTATTATTACGGAAAACGTCATCCAAGGACATGGGGAGATGTCTACCTGGACCCAAAAAGTTTTTCCCAATAAGAAAGCAACAAAAATTAAACCATTAAATTTGTGGATTCCTGTCATATAACTGTTTATACAAACATCACTAACAACCACATAATTCTGGCCTCATGATGTACCTCATATAATAGTTTAGGTTCAGATGGTCTAGCATGACGAACAAAAGCAACGTGTGCATCAATGTCACGCTGAAGCTTCACCCTAATTTTCGAAGAGTCCCCCCAATTAGCTATAGTCGCTTCTGCAAAAATAAATACATAACTGATAAATAAAGCATCAAAATAATGTTAAGTCCAAAAAGTATATTCTGATATGTTAAGAACAGTCATTCTCATATAATATTAAAAAGCGAAAATGCAGCTGAAAGCCTATAATAGACACATGACAGAAATTTTTTGTTTTACCAGAACATCCATCGTCAAATTCTGAAAATGAAGACTGTAACAGTCATTCTCATATAATATTAAAAAGCGAAAATGCAGCTGTAAAAGCCTATAATAGACACATGACAGAAATTTTTTGTTTTACCAGAATATCCATCGTCAAATTCTGAAAATGAAGACTGACTGCAATCACGAGCAGCAGAAGCAAATGAGCAACCACTTTGGAGAACCTTATCTAATGCTTCCTTGAAATCATACAGAGTTTTAGCTCGTAAATGGGTCAAATGACATTGGTAGGCAGGATGGACAACCTGAACGTATTTCTAATTAGCACATGCTAATACAAAAAAATCGGTTGTTACCATCAAGAGAATCTAAAAAATCATTACCAACGAGAATCAAAACAATGAGTGAAGAGTCCTGCTGAGAAAATATAATATGTTAAGTAGATTGTGCAAGATAATGGAGCATATAAACTGTTCTGGTAACATGCTGATCAGATTGGTTGCCATAAGGGAATGTGCTAAAATCCAGACCACTAAAAAAGATCCGATCTTTTCAATGAATCAAACAAAATGAATAGTTTAAAACAGTTAACCATCACGTCAAATCATTCCTATCTGCCTTAAAGCTCTTAAAAATGAAAAAGCCTTCTTAACCATAAAATTCAAAAGATCTGATATGAGTATCTAATTCACATTACACGTAGTAGCCTTCCGTCCAACTGCTTTCTTTTTGAAGTTCGAACACCTTCATCAAAATACTTAGTTTCCATGTCATACCTACACAAGCAAAAGATAAAAAAATAATATAAACATTATAAATATATGATAGTTTCTTTCTTCAAAGTTTAAGAGTTCTTGAAGTGAATCATAATCCCTTCAGCAAATCTACTGCATCCATACCCCTTGATTGTTGCTTTTCTTGTGACTTGACTTCAGCTGACACTATACTTATTCAGTACCCATTTAGAAAGCCCATTTTACTGCCCATTTAATGACCTAATTTTGTTTGATTAGTTTTCAAGTCACTAGTACTCTGTCACCCTAGCCATTATGAGTTTCTTAATCCACACAAACCTTGATTGTATTTGCATAACCTCTTTATTACAAGTGTTGAATGAATTAGCATTTATTTAAATTGTGGTTTCTTGCTTAAGGCATTTGTTGGATCTAATTTGCATATATTGCACTACGAGCATTGTTTTGCAGCACTTACTCTGAGAAGTGCTTGTTGAGGATCGAATTGAGCCTTTTCCCAAAACCAGGAACGGGTCCAAATTGCACAGCATCTTTTAGTTGAAGCCAATTCTGCAATAGCGCAAAACTATTGCACATGTTATAGACTGAATTACACAAAACATAACTAGAAATAAAATTCTGCCATACTTACCTCGTCACCAATTAAGCCATTAAATTTTTCATTTGCAATATCTTCGCAACGTGCACTAGCAACCATAGCCTATGAATAGAACAAATAAATACTAATGCCATTGTCTAGAAATGCATCTCTATCTGGGATGTACCAATCCAACAATAGATAAATAGAAACCTCACCTTATAAGGAAGACCCAGGTACATGTTCTCCATGATCAATTTCCATATTTGTTGTGCACTAATAGAAAAGTCAGAAGCAGGTACGACACCTCTCCTATCTTCAGCAAGGACACCAGGGACAATAGACTGATAAAATCTCTGCCTCAAATTAGCAACCTTCATATGCACAGATAGGAAAAAGATTGAAACTGATATATGATAGATGAAGGTAAATTTGTCCCAAAGAATACAATCATATTGAAACTGATATATGATAGACGAAGGTAAATTTGTCCCAAAAAAACAATACAATCATATTACCTGCTCTTTAAATTCTTCTAGTTTATCTTCATAGTTTGAAAAAGCCACCACACTTCAACCTACAACATATAAGCAACAATGATGAGATATTGAAGGTTGACGTTTGCCAGCTGAAAAGAGATGACAATTCGCTGAGGATGAAGTTAAAGGCTGACATTGAAAAATTCACTAAGTGGGGCATCTTTATGAGTTTCTGGTTTCCATGCTGTCTCCCATATCTAAATCAAGACATGGTAAACAACCAAAGAGTCAGAAAACAAACTCAATGTTCCAACAATTACAGTTATGCAGATATACTTAAAACTACCAAGTGAGCATTAGGCCAGTACCTTCTGAATATCATCCCTCAAAACATGTTCAAAAGATTCCAACGGTGTCTATACACATCAATAGAGAAAAACACTTTAAATAAAAAGGAACAAAATATTGTAAGCTGCAAGCCGTATTGTCAGCAAAAGGGATTCAGCATATACCCTAGTTTTGTCTCGTATAACAAAAAGTAAAGTTGTTTCTTTGGGCTAAGCAAGCGCATCATAACCTGTCATGATGATATAGTGATAAATAACTGGAAAAATTCAATAAAAGCTCTCTTTCGCATATGCAACAGATTATTACCTGAAATACCTTGAGCAGTGGCCTATCTGCTGCATTCTGACGTCCAATATTTTGGCTCCAACTTTACATAGTTAAACAATAAAGAATCATAGAATCCAACCAAAAAGAATACCAAACATTGTATTGACCCTAAAGCACTGTCTCAACAGTATTTCCTTGGATCATAGACTTACATATTTATCAGAACTATGTCAGAAACGGCTAGAGCAAACAGCGCACTCTGCTCCTCAAAGGCAGTGTTGTCCTGAAAATATAGACATTAAAAGATAGTATAGCATTAGATCATTGAGCAATTATTCTTGTGTGCCTAAATCTATCAAATTGAACCATGCTAACACTGCCTACAGAAAAATAAGAACTACAATCATTCATCCACTACAGAAATTTTGTTATTTTAGAGCATGTACAGAGTAATAAAGCTCAAGGTACCATGCCAAAAAAAAACAGCTCAAGTATTCATAAGAGTTTAAGAGAGCTACCTCCCCTCTTTCTCTTCCATCAGTACCCTCCAAGTCCATCACAAGTGTGCATGGTTCAATGTCAACACATTTTGCCAACCAAATACCTTCAGTAGTTTTGTATCTGCACCAAATAGTGTATGCAATCATTCTACAAAACATGAGAAAGGAAAGACCAAAAAAAAGAAATTGATATAACGACAATGAATACTTGCCTCCCGATTGAACCATCCATCTCATTAAAGTTTGTTTGGAATAGATGATTCAAGAGAGTGCTTTTCCCTATCACAACATCAACATCAATGCAGAAGTTCACAAGTTTCCTAGGAAAAAGAAATTAAAAAGAGCTGCCATAGGCTAGGTGAAGGTAAACATTTGTGAACATTATATTTGTCAATAAAATATAGTGAAAGGTTTATACAAGCTTTTGCGATATATAAAACAAGAGCAGGATATTTAGAAATTTTCGAGAAGTTGCTCATACCACTACTTTGTGGGCCCATAATGGACACAACAGCGTATGAAAATCTGCATTCTCCCAACTTAACAGCATTCATAAAATTTTCCATCCCAGTTGCATTAAATACACCGTCTCCATTAATCAATTGGATGGAGTAACAGTCATCAGCCATTTCTGAAAGAAAAAAGGAAAAAACACAATAAGTTGAAGAACTTGGTTATTCATGCTCACAAGCAACAATCCTCCACCTCAAAAATCATTTGTCATTGCACATTTTGCTCTAACAGGCCAACAGAGGGAGCAGTTCTGACAATCGTTTTCTACCTAGTGTATTGTTGAATTCATAGGTCAATTCTTATAAAAAAAAGGAAAAAAAAACAATAAGTTGAATAACTAGGTTATTAATGAACCTTAGCTTTGCATTAAACCTAGACATATTTGTGTATTGTTGAATTCATAGGTCAATTCTTATAAAAAAAAGGAAAAAAAAACAATAAGTTGAATAACTAGGTTATTAATGAACCTTAGCTTCGCATTAAACCTAGACAAATATCAAGCACAGACCACCCCTAGCCAATTAAAATTTCTCTAGAAAATGTAACTTGCTACAATTTAATCAACTGCACTGTCATTAATTATATCACTTGTCTATCAGGTTAACCTGTACAAAACTCTGAAATTCTTTTTTTTTTTTTTTTTGTTGAAGTCACTCTGAAATTCTCTAAAGGTTAGGAGAACTGGCAAGTTCATTTAATATAACAACATGCAATATTGCGACTTGGCATGTCAAACATGAAAGAGTGCACATATTCATAAAGACTGCAAAATATAAATTTAAAATTTGGGCTTAGGACTTTTAGAAGGATTTATGAGAACTCTACAACATCAAGTAGTATGCCGCAAGGGTAAAGGTTAGATGAGGAGGACAGAAGCTCTTAAATTTATCTCAACTTAGTCTTCACGTAAATAACAATTAACACTACCATGCCACCAAAATATCTAAGCTAAATTCTCCGACTTCTTGTCAGAACCTACTATTAACATAAGCCAAATCGATAAAAAAAAAACCACATGCACTAGGTTACAGTGTTATTGTAATTTTTATGGAAAGTCAATGTTCACTGTTAATGCGTAGAACTACTTAAATTATTTTTTTTAAAAAAGAAAAGGTCGATATGACAGAGATTCATACGGCAAAATATCAACAGAAGACAAAAATTATTTGTTTAGAATAAAAAAACTATTGAGTATTGACCATCTTGCGAAGGTTGGAATTTTGGTGAAGAGGTACCTCTGAACTCTGTCACGGACTCGCAAAGTGCAAGAGTGCGGAATCTGTCTGCGGACTACGGAGGTGGACGCCTGGACGGTGTGGAGTCTCACTGTTGGGACTCAGAGGAAGCCAGGAGGTGGCCGGACCGCCGGAGACGGAGAGGGAGTCGAACTGACTGAGGGTCGGGACTCACAGGAAGCCGACCTGCTCCCTGCTGGAGGAGGCCAGACCGCCGGAGACAGAGAGAGTCGGACTGACTGAGGTTTGGGACTCAGAGGGAGCGCCGGAGTACGGAGGGCCGAAGGAGGGCGGTGACGCTGTCGTCCCGGCCGGAGTCCCGTTTATACAGGCCCGGGCTCACGCGTGCTTGCGTGAGCCAATGCTGCAACGGCTATAATACTCACCGATAGTATAAGCCATTGGATGTAAATCTAACGGGCCATAGATCCTAAGCTTACGTCAGCTTACTAAACTAAGTCACTTTTCGCTTAAGCCGAAGGCCAAAACATCAGTACGTCAAAAGAGAGCAGTAACCTAATTTCGTAGAAGGGCGGGGCGTGGGCGTTCTATTTATATAAAGTCATATCGATCAATATTAAGACGTATTGATTGATATGTATTTATATCGATTAATATTAATATAATATGAGGAATAATATATCCTGATATAATCTTTCGACACTTAGTGGCTGTATCGACTGTATTATATAGCCTATATATATTTATATATTAATATATTATTATTTTTTAAAATAATAATAATAATTGTTTTAAACTCTTTTTTTTTAAATAAAAAAATTATTTAAATTCAACTTCTTTAAAATTTAAAAATGATAATATTTTTATTATATTAAAAATATCTTTAAAAAATTATATAAAATTAATATCTTTTAAAATATAATATTTTACAATTATATAGTTAAATATTTAACGTATAAATTTCTTCATAATATTTATACAACTCATATTAAATATCTTATTTAATTTTAAAATAATCTAATTTTATAGAATTTAATATGGGGTAAAAAGAATAATAATTTATAAATTAGAGGGAGTAATAGTTATAAAATAAACTAATTTTAAAATATTCGTATGAGTTAATACACTATTCTTATTATATTTTAAATAAAATATTATATTTATATATTATTAATTATAATATATTTTTATATATATCAAAAGATTTAAAACTGTTTACGAAACATATACCGACTTCCATAATTTTAAATAGAGCCTATTCCGAAGCATTAGATACCGCCACCAGGGCCATGGCCCACGGCTCATAACGAAGGCAGCTCCTCTCCCACAGTACCTGACCCGAGTTCCGGCTTTGTCACAGGTGTCGACTCGGCCGACGAGTCGAGCCCCTGCCCTTCAACCCCCACCTGGTGCCTCCTCCTCCTCCGACAAGATTCCGAATATCATCTCCCTCCCTCTTCCTCTCCTCCGGCATGCAGACCGCTCTGTATTTTCCCGCCTGCCTGCTTCTCCGGTTTGAACCTCTCCTCCAACCTTGCAAAGTTAAAATCTTTATGTATGCATTCTATAGTTCTTCTGCCCAACTTGTTATTTCTATCCACTTTACTTTCTGCAATCTCTCTGGTTTCCGCCTCTGCTTTACGTTTGAAACAAATCATTGGTTTTGAAATTATAAATCTGGAAGTTCACTTGTTTTTGTAGAATTGGGCATCATGGTTTTGCAATCAAATATGGGCTTCACTGTGCGCTTGTTGAACACTGCAGGGCGGCGCAGGAGAAAGCTGTGGTTCAGTTCTCAGGCCGCCTACATTGTATGGAGCTCTACTTGGTGCCTCCTAGAATGGGTCAATCCCAATCCTTGTCTACCAATGGGTCCCGGGCTGTTGGCGTAGTTTCACACGCATCGCACTCACAGGGGCTTGTACCAGTTCTTGTTTTTCGGTGTTATTGTGAAGTGAACTGTTGATTTTACTGTTACGGTAGATTAACAGAAGTTCTGTCTGTTCATTGGGGGCAGGACTAAGGCATTGCTCGCTGATTTAAGTGCCCCTGAGGAGGATGTGGATGAGTTAGAGAGAAGGCTGCAGGAGCTTCTCATGCAAGTCAAATCCATGCTGCTGTCGGGAGACAAAGAAGGTGCTGCAGACCTGCTTGAAGCTAATTATTTGGCGGTTAAAGATCAGATAGATGCAGGGCAAAAAGGAATGGAGCAAGCAGCTATGCTAGATGTAGTAGCATTGGGATACACAGGTCTTGGCGATTTGAAGCTAGTGGATGCTTTGATGAAAATGGTGATTTTTTGTTAGAAGAGATTTCAGATGCTGTTTTTTTTTTCTCCATTTTGTATTGTTGAGTTTTCTGTAATCTGAAATTTTCAGCTCCGCGGAATTGTTGAAGGTGCACAGAGCGATGACCCACGTTTGGATTCGATACTAATGCATATGGGAAGTATGTACACTACTTTGAAGAAGTTTGAGGATGCAATCACCGTTTACAGCAGAGGTCTGCTCATTTTGGAGAATATGTTTGGTAAGTTTCTGCTGCCTTTCAACCCTTTTACTGTTGATTAACAAATACTAAGAGTTAAATATAGAAGCAGTCTGCAAGGTTAAGGCTTGTGTTATGGGCCTGGTACATAAAGTAGTTGTTGATATCATCTGATAAGAGACATTCTCGATGCCAATAAAAGGCATTCGCGATGCAATTCAATAAGAACAGATATTTCAATTATGAATTTGTTATAGTAAGTAATTGCTTTGTAAGACAGCCGACTTTCTATTAAAAAAAAGTATGACACCTGTCAGGACCTGGATAAGAAATGAATGAGATCCGTAACCATGAAGTCATCTACTATTGTAAAAAACTAACTTGAAGTGACATACTATGTCGAATAGTGAGTCTGCATAGGACTAAATAATTGCCCAGGGTTTCCCTTTTTCAGTGAATCATTGTTCATGCAGCTGTTCCATTTTTCTTAGGTATATTATTTGGATTCTAAATTGAATAATTTCATCATGTCTCAGCATTATTAGCATTGCAGCAGCCACATTGACAACAGATGTTATTTATTCTGTAGGTAGGAAGAGTCCATTTCTTCTTACACCACTCCTTGGAATGGCTAAAGTTTTTAGCTGTATGGGAAAGGCTTCTAAGGCAATAGAAACATACCAAAGGGCAATCAAGATTTTGGAGATCACCAGAGGTGTTGAGTGCGAAGATCTTGTGGTGCCTCTATTTGGTCTTGGAAATGTTCTTATCAAGGAAGGAAAAGCTGATGACGCTGAAGACACTTTTAATAGGTCACCTTTATGTGCATGATTATAGCTCTGACATGTAGGTCTTGATGGGCTTTGTGACTTAGTGGATAGTTCTGATTATTGATGTTCTTTCTCTTTTCAGAATTTTAAGCATCTATACGAAACTGTATGGAAAGAGAGATGGGAGAGTTGGATTGGCTATGTGTTCCTTAGCCCATGCCTTGTGTGCAAAAGGTGTGTACATATTCTCTTGCCATTGCACATTGCAACAAGTCATATCATATGATCTGTTCTGTTGCAAAGCATCCTTCCATAAGGTTGCATTTGATGTCTCTTTTGTCTTCAGGGGAGGTGAATGATGCCATTGACGCTTATAAAAAGGGCCTTCAAATTATCAAGGTTGCCAAATATATGTCTTTGGAAGATAGCATTCTTGAGAAAATGAGAATAGATCTGGCAGAGTTGCTTCATGTTGCTGGAAGGTTAAGTAGCATTCAGTGTATATTTTACTTGTTTTTCCTTTGTCATTTTTATGAATTGTTGATGTGACCTCAGTCTGTTTGATTATTGTTACCCTGGGGACTTTCAGGGAGCATGAAGGTAGAGAGTTACTCGAAGAGTGTTTGCTGATCTCTAACAGGAATAAAGAAAATGGTAGTCCTAGTTCGGTGACGCACCTCCTAAACCTTGCCAGCTCATATCTGAGGTCAAAAGATTATGTAGAGGCTGAGCGCCTATTGAGGATCAGTTTGCAGGTTATGTCCAAGGCAGTCGGGCCTGAAGATCAATCCATCACAGTTCCAATGCTACACCTTGCAGTTACACTCTATCATCTGAAACAGGATGAGGAAGCTGAGGCCTTGGCATTGGAGGCAGTGCGAATTCGTGAGAAGGCGTTCGGGGAACAATCACTGCCAGTTGGTGAGCTGACATCCTCCTTTTCTGTCTCACGTTTAATGTTCTTTTCAAACACTTTCTGAGTAGAAGGTTCATGTAAAAAGTCATTTGTGCCAGCTAATTCTGTTGCTTCTTAAGGATTGTTATGAACGTAACATTTAATTCTCACATTTCCCTTCTTTTCCCAGTGAAGAATTGAAGCCAGCCTTTTCAAATATGATAGGAGCAATTAACTTGACTCATGTCTTTTAAATACTCCCTCCATCCTAAAGTATATAGTATAATTATACTTTTGTTTATTGTTGACGTAGTAATCTAAATTCTTGACCTTGTGCGCGCTAAGCTTGTCTTTATTGCTTGGACTAAGAAACAATGCTAATCAGAGCTCCCCGACGCTTCGCATAAATTGGTTGTTTTCCGTAGTTCTTTGGACTAACATAAAGCTTTTTTCATTATAATCTGTAGGGGAGGCGCTTGATTGTTTGGTCTCCATTCAAACCAGACTTGGGAAGGACAAGAGTGAATTGTTGGTTCTATTGAAGCGGGTGTTGAACATTCAAGAAAAAGAGTTGGCCTATGATAGCGAGGAGGTCATGTTGACTCTTAAAAAACTTGTATTTATTCTAGATGAGATGGGAAAAAAGGATGAGAATATGCCTTTAAAAAGAAGATTATCCATGCTTAGGACCAAATATAAACAGAGAATTCACACATAATGTATATTTTGTTGTATTTTCTCTTCCATTGTGAGATATAGCCTTCGTAATTTCCAAATTATAGCAGTTACTTGCTCGGTTGGGCACTAAGTACAAAGTTTCTTAAATCAATCTTTTCTCATGATTATCACTGTTCTCTCAATGCATATCTAGCTCCATTCACGTCGTTATGGTCTCCTGACCAAAATATTTACATCCTACAGCAGTCCACTCTTATAGTTTGTATCAGGATTCATGAAGTTGAACTTATATGAAGCCTTTAAGTTTTGTAATACATATTGTACTTGAACTTCTGCTTACTATATCTGTTCACTGATTTTGCAATCTACCTTATAATTTGTCCATCACGTAGTTTTCTATCAATTCTCACAAATTTGTTTGCTGCATATTTTGTGCTATTAGCCACTCAATCTTTCACTTTCCCAATCCCCTTGAACACATATCACATGTATTAAGAAGTCCACCATATGTATTAATAGCTATATAACATCCAATTATATACTGTCAAGTTGAAATATTTTCTAGTCTTAGTTTCTCAGATAATGGGAAGCTCGGTAAGGTTTTTGTTTCGGGGGAATCTACATGGTGGTAGAGAGAGAGGGTAACTTTCTACATTTAAGGTGAGCACTCCTTTGGCTTCATATTGGGTGGAGGTGCAAGTTGAAAGTTTTTTCTCATACATCCAAGGCTTGGATGAAAATAGATAGTGATATCCCCATAATAAAAACACTTATAAAAACTCACAACAATTTTGATTGAACTTCACAAGTAGGCCCTATACAAAATTCACATGGGTTCAATTATTTAAACCAATCAAAATTCATGTGTGAGCTTTTAATGTGAGAATATTATTTTTCTATAAAAAATACTCCTTGATTCTCTTTCATCTTCTTATTATCACCTTATGTTACGTCCAAACTAAGACTATGAAGGAGTCTAGTTCATATTTTTTTTTACTTGTCAACTATAGTAAACAAGGTCGATCCACAGGGAAAGCCTTGTGTGACACAGAAAACTATTACGAAGAGAATAAAATAGAGAAGAAAAGTAAAATAGATAATAAAAGACAATTCAAAGAGAAAGTGCTAAGATATCAAAAATTCACTTGTAATAAATATCTAATGTATACTTTATTCAAATGATAACTCAATTAAGATCAAATGAAAATTTGTCTCAATCGGAAATTTATCTTTAATGAACTTTGAAATAGAACAATAGTAATTGATTGTTTACTACGTGAAAGTATTAAGTGTATAATCATAGGGAATTATAAGCATTCAGCGTGCCTTTCGTCAATATTAAATCAAATAATTATATAGATTATAAACTCCTTAAATATAAAATATAAATTTAAAATGATAAAGAACTTACTTGAATCAAAGTATCTATTAAACATCAAGTACAAGCTTCATTCATAGCCTTAGCTTGAGAGCTTTAGAAAGCCATTACAATAAAACTAAAAACAAAAATACAAAATGAGAGAAGGAAATAGGAGAAGAGAGCTCCAAAGAGGAGAGAATGCCCCATCTATCACGTCCACTCCTCTATTTGTAGGAAAAGAAAGAGTTGCTTCAAAGGGGAAAATTAAATCATATCTTCAGATTTTATCCTAATTGATTGCCTGATTGGACCCCTATATTTTCGGAATTTTGAATTTTTTCCTGAAATAACACTTGTAGTCACGGAAGTCTTATTTCCATTGCCACCAGAATTGTATCAATCCGAATTATACATAAAAAGATATGATCAAAATACTAAGGCTGTGTCAATCTATCCGAATCAACTTCTTTCATAATTTAGTTCTATTCATACAAATCTCAAATCAAATGGGTCCACAAGGTTGTGTTCAACCATTCCATGCATGTTAGACCATTATGAGCCCATTCTTGACTTTTAAATAGCTTTGGGTAGTTGGGCTTAACTTCCCCTTCCAGTTGTCTCTTGTTGAAGCCTGTTTAGACATGTAAACTCAATTAAGGTCCAACTAACTTATTTAAAACATAAATAACCCAAATCAACAATGAATTATCACAAAATAGGATTGCAAATAGAAATTTGAAAATATTTTATTAAACATTATTTCGGTGCATCACCTTACTTCTAAACTTCTCCTTGATGTAAGAAGATCAAGAGCATTACAAGCCCATTTATGCCCGCCTTAGCAAATCCCTTGTAACTTCAACACTTGCTCAGGCTATTGTGTTCAACACCAAAGGGGATGAGATCTTCTACAATGCACTAGATCCACCTCATCTCCTATTCTTATAGAGCTTTTGGAGAAGAAATTTAATTTTTTTCAAGAAATTTTGGCATCTTAAAAAGCTCTTATATATCATATCATACTGCTATAAAAGTGTCAATGGTGACAAAGCATTTTTGCCAAGTTTCCTATATACTCACAATTCCTATAATGTCCTTAGATATATAACCTACCCTGAATTGGTGTGTGATTTGGGTATATTTTAGTAGTACTATTTACTAACATTTCACATAAGATAAGTAACTTATTCCAAATTCAGATGACTCCTATATGTCAACCTCATAGTAGTTGCGATATGATATGGGCCCTAGTTTTTACGTTGTGTTATTTCTAATTTTTCAAGGTTATATCTTAAGCTCTAGTAAATGAGACCCCACATGAGTATGTTTTCTTAAAAAAAATTTATGGGTCCCATACAAACAATACACTTCTCAATAGTGATTTTTTCATTTTTTGCCTATATTACATATGTTCATATTTACACATTTTTTACATCGTTGAAAAATTTTCAACGAGCTCTTTCAAAGGAGGCCCTCCACCTAATTGATTTCAAATATAAAGGGCAACAATCTATAGTCGCACTTGGTGTTTTATTATCTATTTTAATTTTTCTTAACTAATCTATACTTACACAAGTGATGCACGTGCAGTCTTGCCCGTGAATTAAGGGGACAAATTTTGTGTAAATTAGTTGCAAGAATGTTAAACATCTATATAGCACCTATGAGGCACTAATTGTACAACTTCCTCTAAAACTTGAATTTGTCTGAATTTTGTAAATAATTCCATTTCTCATTATCATATTTTGAGTTAGAGAAGTCCAACTAGTGCATTCTTTGATGCATTGGATTTATATTTCCAAATTTACAACATATTAAATTTTCAAATTTAAAAAAAAGGCCAAGGCAAGATGGTGACCAATCTGCAACACAGACATACGGAGCAGCCTAAAAGGCCGCAATTGACCCAGTTCTAATATCTGAATCTAGCCGTCGTTGGTAGCGGATAAACAATGTAGTGGCCTCAACATGAAATAACTTTCTCTTCTAGCGATTTGGCTGGTAAAGGGGTGGCGATAATGGTTTTGGCTTTAAAAAGTACTAGCAAGAATGCACATGCATTGCATATGTAAATATAGATTGAATTAAAAAATAAATTAGATATCAAATGTATTGAACAAAGGAGTCTATTGCATGTTCTACTTATAATACGTGCATTTAGGATCATAATGATAATAAATTACACACACACATAATTATAACCCCTATACTAACATATACACACTCGTAGTAGGCAACTGCAAGTCCAAAACTCAAGAGCTTAATAGTAGGTTATAGGTTGGCAAAAAAAATGGTGTTGAAAAACTTTGCACCACTAAGCATGTCATTCATATCTAGGACTAGTTTGGATATGAGTTTCATTAAGGTAGAGCTCATAAGGAGTTTTCTAGTGGCATAATAATATGAATATGTGTAATATAGATATAAATACAAATACAATAATTCATTATCAAGAAACATATTGTATGTGTGGGACCCACAAAAAATTTGAGAAAGTATACTCATGATCTCATTTGATAGAGCTCATTGAGAGTTTTTTAACGATATTAAGATTGCACTAATATGAATTTAGGAGTGCAAGATATAACCTTACAAATTAAAATCAACATAACATAAAAAGTAAGGCCCATGTTGTACCAACAACCAATAGTATGTTGCCATGTAGTAACAATCTAAAAAAATAAGTAAACAACTTTGCTAAAATACCCTCATATCATATACCAATTCAAACTTGTAAAACGATGGGTAAAATAGGATTAAAGGGTGAAAAATATGGGTAAAATAGGCAGAAATTAAAAATCCTATCATAACTCAATTTATTCTATATAATAATAATCTGAGTAAGGTTTCAAATGAAGGTAGCTTTAAAGTTTTGATTTGAAAAAAAAGTACTCTAATGTGTGTAATAAATGGGATTTAGTGGCGAGAAGCACTGGTGATTTTTACATTTTTTTACAAAAAAAGGGCAACTACCCTTATTTCACTTACTAGTTTTCACTTTTTGGGAGTTTATCCATGTCCAATGAATCTGTTGCTATGATCTAACAAGTTTTAGTTAGACATAAAAAGTAAGCATCAACATAGGGTCTTTTTTGGATGAAATTTTCACGTACTAGATCTATAGTTGGTGCCTATGCCCATTGGTGACCATCTGACCCAACAATTAGGAATTTTACTAATGGTTTGGGGTATTTAGGAATTTTTTTAATATTATGTTAAATTTTTGTGGAGAATTGATGGATTCGCTTAACGGGAGTTATGCTTGAGGCATGGTGGACCTAATTATCCTAGCCATGAGATGGAAACACTCGTGGAGTTTATTAATGCTTAGTGTAAACTATAAGGTTACTACAAATTTTGATACAATTTCAGCAAATTTCCTTGTTTTGAAGAAATGGGCCCTACCTTTTGGCACATGACCCTTCTTGTTGTCGCCTGTCAACTCCTAGGTTGTTGTCCTTCATTGGTTGTTAAGTGCGCTTGGGCTTAGTCATGTCTGTTTCAATGAAATTCTAAAAAAGAATTATATTTGTTCATTATAAATAAGCGCATAAAGACCCACTTACCTAAAATAGTATAAATAACCAAAGTTTGCCTTCTCTTTTATTTTAGATTGTTAAAATTCACGAAATTTTCCCTACTTCTCCCAAGGTGAGTCAAATTGAGTTTGCTTTATAATTTCTTGAATTTTTGGTTGATTGAACGATTCTTTTTGTATATTTTTAATCTCCATGTCTTCTTCTATTAAAATCTTTGAAAATCTTTTTTATTAATTTATTTTCGATTACCCTATAGCCTGTTTGGGAACACTTTTTTTAACATTTTCTTTCTAAATTTTAAATATGAGGATGGGGACGAGCCAAAAACCCGTTTGGCACTTAGTTTCCGAAAATGAAGTGTGGGCCAATTCGCTTTGCAAATCTTCCCCAGATAAAAAACACCATCTGAGTTGTTTTTTTTTATAGCATCGGGTGGAACATTGGGCTCATCGTCTCTTCCTCTCATCCCCGTCAGTCGTTCCACACACACATCTAGTTCGCTTTTTTGCTCCACCACTGCGCTCGCTAACGCCATACGATCACTCCAAGTCCAATTGTCGGGTTCGTCCCATGCATTGTCGTCAACAGTACCTGACTCTGCCCCGGCTTTCTATCTGCTGGTCATTGCTCCGTGTTTGCCCCTACCTCACCGTCAAACTTGGCCAGCTCCATGCATCCTGCAATTTCTGTAGTCCCAGATCCACCCGTCGAGACATTTCTACCCTCTGGCACTAACGAAGGCTCTGCCTTTTCGCTTCCCTTTCTTTCGCCGGCGTTCTTTGTGGCCAATCCCACCGCCACACATGGGACTTTGGCCAAATCCGCCTCCTCTGTGGCCGATCCTGCCGCCCCGCCTCGGATTCTGGCCATATCCACCCCACTCCAGGATCAATCCGTCGCCCAGCTACTTTCTGGGTTGATCGCCGATGGTCCGCCTGCCACCTTCTTCCTCCCTGCACCGTTGACCGATGCTCCATCTGCCCTCCCACCCCAGTCTTCTTCCTTTGGCCCAGTCAATTCTCTTCCAAACAGGTTTTATATACCAAACAGGTCAAAACCCATAACACATCAATTTCAAAATTTGGGACAAAAATTTAAATGCACTATGTTTTGGGGATGAAAACGCTTCAAAAATGAAAACGCTCCCAAACAGGCTACTAGATCTTTATTCAAAACCTTGTGATTCATGTTTAGAATTCATTAGACACAAGGAAATACATGCATTGTCTTGCTAATAGTAATTTTGAGTCTCAATTTGGTAGAAAATTGTAATTTATGTTTAGGGCAAATGGTTCATAATTTGTGGATTATGGATTCTTTGATCCATAGAGGAAATAGAAGGAATTCTATGACGTTTAAATGTAAGGGTTTTTTGCTTGTTGATGATTTATAACATTAATTATGGTTTGGATGATTAATGGTTATTTAGCCTTAATTTCCTTGTGTGAAAATTTTTATGTTGTTTTTACAAGTTTATGCATGTGTTTGATAGGGTTTTTCATATTTAAGGATTTAATGATGTTTACATAGAATTATGATGTTTTGATGACTAATCATAATGATTTTTTATTAAAAATTGTAGTTTTCAAAATATTGTTTGTGTTGATGGGCCAATTGATTGGAAAAGACAATCGTGACCTACAAATTGCAGGCAGATCGATCAACCTACTATTTACATATTTTTAAGGATTGATCGATCACCCAGTGATATTGTTCTTGGCTTTTGGCCAACTGATCAATCGCCCAAGGGGCTGACCAATCTGTCCAGTAGATTTTGACTTGTGGACTTGTTTTAAAATTGGATCTTGATGGTTTTGTCATGTTTTTTGCATGTAGTTAGCAAAGTATTACCATGATATTGTGGGATTACTTGTGCTTACATGTATATAGCATTAATTACACATAAAGTTATGTCATATGTATCATGATTTAGCCTTTTTGGATTTAAATTGCTAAACCATATTTACTGTGATTAGTCATGGTTTCCAAAGTCTTCTGTTGATGCTATGTCAGATTTTGGTTTCACTAGTGGGTGATTTTGAATTAATCATGTTTTCCATTCAAAAGGAAGGGTTCTCCACAAGTGAGCACTTAAGAACATATACTGTGACATTGGAACTATGCTACATGATATTTGGTTATGTTCGTGTGTACTGGCTTGACTTGGAATTTTTTGGTATTTATAATTTAGAATGTCAGTTAACAAGTAAAAATATCTTCTGGTACCTTTGGATTTATTATCTTGTGTTATTCCTCTTATGCATTTATTGAGATATTTATATTGGTATTGTGTAAGGATTTTATGTATCTTTAAATTATTTGTTATGGTGTCAATGTTATTTTTGTGCTATTTAAAACTTTATTGGGCTATGTTCACCCCTTTGTTTTGGTTTTGGGAATCCTTTGAGGATCCTCTGTGTCGTTGTGTTACGTAAGTACTCAGAATGATTTGTTTTGCAAGAAGCAAAAACTAAAAAGATGCTAAGCAAGGATATGAAATCTACCAAGAGATAACATAGTCATTAATAAATTAAAGCAACTTTAAGACTTTATAGTTATATTTGATAGTACTTTCATTTTCATAATTATCGATATGTTTATTAATTTTGAAGGCATTGGATTTCATTATGCCTATTAATTTAGAATTGTGAAAAGATGTTTAATATTATGCTTAATATCATTAGTTCAATTTCTTTTATTTTTTTGGGATTATTTTAAACAAAGTAGTGATTGTGTATTCTGATTTAACTCATGATTTTGGGTTAAAATTGTTGTGTCCTCTAGCCGAGTTAGGTTAGGGTGCATGACTTAGGGTTATTAAGTCAGGCTAATTACCTGACCCGACCTTTATATCACTATGATCCATTTTTTTACCCTAACCCCTATATTAGTAGAGTTAGGTAAATGGGTTGGGTCGTCAAGTTTTGAGAGTACTAAACCCACATACTAAACCCTACACGGAAGAAACAGAAAACACAATTTTTCTACACTATTAAATTCATGGAATTTAAGAAAAAGACCAACAAATAGCATAACTAAAAATTATAGCAAAACTTAAAATGATGAAATTTTTATTGGGGGCTATCATCAATCTTAGCGTGTGTTATGTAGTACGTAGACTCTGTACATGGAGGGCCATGTTTAGGACATTGGATTAGGGAAGTGAGTTATGAAAATGGGAAGCTTAAGGGGCTATTTGTAGGTTAATTTTTTTAGAAACGGAAGTAGAAATAGAAGTAGAATTTTTCAATAATTTACTACCGAATTAGAATTACATGTGGTAATATAAATTTTTAGAATAAATTTGGATATCGCGTCAAACCTATTTTTATAATTTTAAACTAATATAACTTTCTGTCACAAACTTAGATATGTATGTTCTTGATACTATTGTGCTCGTAAATTCAAGCCTCATTAAACAAGATCGCACAAGGGTAGGTAATTTTGAACTTTTAAAATATGCTTACCTATACGGTATATTTCTCATTGCTCAAATCAATATAAGAGATAACTGTTGAAAAATAACAAAATCTCTAATTACCTCACGAGGTAATTTGGTGATTCTGACTTGAAATAATTTGGAATCAACGTTTAGGTAGAATTTCACCTTTTATGCACAAACATAATTCCGATATTTTAGACCAAAATTGGGGTAGAATTGATAACAATTCAACATCTAAACAACCCCTAGGCATTGCTACTGAGAGGACTTGCTGGAGCCCGATGTTCTTTGACATTTCATAATTCCAACACAAGGGGTAGTGTTATAAAATTCTAATTTTACGTTGAAATTTTGCATCATTAAATTCTCACACATTAAAATTCATGACTTTAGACTTGTATTATAAATATGGTGCTGGATTTAAAATATAATATTTTAAATCCTAATTTAGTAAGACTGCATTGTAAATATGTCATTACAAATCCTAAATGACTAAATTTAAATTCTGAAATTTGAAGATTTAATTCTATAGCCTAGTAAAGTAGCAGTCCGAACTCACCTGGCGGGCCGATCATTAGCAACCCCTCCCGGTCGAAACACGACCCGGTCCGCTCAAGCCAACCCGGCCAACCGACCGGCCGGACTGTGAGAACCCATGAAAGCCATTCATAGGCAGCTCCAGGCCCGTTTTGTTCTTCTCCGTCTGGCCTTTGCCGTCGATAAGTGGCCCGTCGTTGCCTTCCCCGTCGCCGTCGAGCACAGCCGTCTCCTTCGCCGTCACCGACGTGGCAAGCCCTTTGCCCTTGAACAAAGCAAAAGATCGGGTTACTACAGTTTACAGCCTTCAGTAGAATTCTTAGCTCATCTTGGTTCCAAGTGCCTAATTTCTAGGGCGAACAAACAGTAAGCATGATCTAACCCACTAGAAATCTCGCATGATATATTTTTACCTTAATTTTACCTGATATTTCTTATCAAAAAATCTGTTTGTGTATCATTTGAGCAGGATAATACTTGGATATAGCTTTAGTCACGAAAGTGTTTGGGAATCTGATTGTGATTAATGTGATGCTCAAGGCACACTAGTTATATATCTGTTCATTTGAAGGAGTTTTAGACTACTGTTAGTTATTATTTAATAGTTTGTGTGCCAGATGAGAAAACAGATGGGCGTAGGGTCATGGTGTGGTTTGGGAATGACCTTGGAAGGGTCGTCCCAAGCGGAAAATTAGTACAGGAAGCGTATGAGGTTTGTTGTAGATTTGTGGAGGATCATCCCTACTGGTCTAGCTTTTGTTATGGTAATGATTGCGGCTGAAAATGGAAATTGTAACCAATGAAGTTGACGATACTATGGAATTGTCAGTTTGCGCTGATGGCAATTCGCCAGATCGTGGCATGACATTTCTTCCCGTGGAGATTGACATTGAGCCGCATTTATCGGATGATAACAATATTGGAGATAATTCCATTGAAGCAGAGTTTGAATCATGGGAAGGGGGCACCATACAGGAGCCTTATGTTGGGATGGAGTTTAAATCTGAAGGTGATGCAAGGTCTTTTTACAATGCTTATGCTAGACGCGTGGGATTTGGCACTCGAGTAAGGTATTCTCATCGGTCTGACCGCGATAAGCAAATTGTGGTTCAGCGCTATGTTTGTTCAAAAGAAGGTTTTCGACAGAACACTGAAGGGACACGCAAGAGGGATAGAGCAATCACGAGGGTTGGTTGCAATGCTTCAATGACTGTGAGGAAGGTGAGTCCTGGAAAATGGGTGGTCAAGAGTTTTGAGCGGGAGCATAACCATCCTCTAGTTAGTCCTACCCAAGTGCAGTTCCTTAGATCACATAGGGGGAAATCCAATGGTTTCAGGAGTTCATCAAAAACCAACAGGTCATCCATTGGTGCAACTGCTGATACTTTGACAGGGTTTCCAATACAATCTGATTGGAACATGAATGGTGGCTTAAATGAGTCTGAATTTGCAAGTTATCTTCCTAGTGTTAGACAGCGAGCACTTCCTGTTGGGGATACTCAAACTATTGTTGAGTATTTGAAGCACTTGCAAAATGAGAATCCTTCATTTTTTTATGCAGTTCAGGTTGACAAGGAAGATCACCTGACCAATTTTTTTTGGGTTGATACTACATCTAGGATGGCTTACAAATACTTTGGTGACGTAGTTACCTTTGACACAACATATCTCACAAACAAATATAGAATGCCATTTGCACCTATTGTTGGAGTGAACCATCACAATCAGTCCGTGTTATTTGGATGTGCATTACTCACAGATGATACCAAAGCAACTTATGTTTGGCTATTCAAAACATGGCTTAAAGCAATGGGGGGCCAGCAACCGGTTTCTATTATTACTGATCACGATAAATCGATTCAAGCAGCAGTTGTTGAAGTTTTCCCAAAAACCCGCCACCGGTTTTGTATGTGGCATATACAAAGGAAGCTCTTGGAAAAGTTGGGTCATGTATGTCGTACACATAAACATTTTAAGGATGAATTTCAGAAGTGCATTTACCAGACCCTGACAGTCGAACACTTTGAGTCGAACTGGGGGTTTCTTCTCAATACATTTGACCTTCGCAGTAATGAGTGGCTCCTGTTATTGTATGAAGATCGCCAGTACTGGGTACCGGTATACTTAAAGGATACCTTTTTTGCTGAAATGTCTACCACTCAACGGAGCTATGCTTTTTTTGATGGTTACGTGAACGTGCACTCAGGTCCTGAGGAATTCTTTAGGCAATATGATAATGCATTAGACAGTCGATACTATAAGGAGGTCCGTGCAGAATTTGACACTATGTACACTACACCAAACTGGAAAACATCATCTCCCATGGAGAAGCATGCTGCATCTCTTTATACTAGAGAAATTTTTAAGAAATTCCAAGTCGAGCTATTTGAGTGCTTTGGTTATATTTCAAGTAAAATTTCTGAGGAAGAGGGTGGGTATGAAACATACCTAGTGTCTCAATTTGGTGATGAGAACACAACACATACTGTCACATTTAGTGAAATGGAAACAAGAGGAACATGTAGTTGTCAGAAATTTGAGTTTGCAGGAATACTTTGCAGGCATTTATTAAGTGTCTTCAAAATATGTAACATTTTTGAGATCCCTTCTCATTTTATTCTAAGACGGTGGACTAGAAATGCAAAAAGTCGGGATATGTCAGAGGGCCATGTTACTGAATTAAAAGGGAATTGTCGGCAATCAATGATAATGAGGTTTAATGATCTTTGCCAACGATTCATTTCCTTTGCTGAGGAAGGGGCAAAATCTGTTGAAAGCTACAATTCAGCAACAAGAGCCCTACGAGCTGCATGGGAAGAAGTTGCTAACTTAAATGAAAGTGCGGCAGGATCACAAAGAAATGGGTCCCAGGTTAGTAGAATTAGGTGTTATAATGCTAATAAATTCATTTTCTTTCCTTCAGATGCATCTAATGCTCATGTTTGTATAAATTTGATGGTTATATTAATTTGTTTTAGGGACAGGTGGACCAGGGCAGAGGAAGTGCTGCTGGTCAACTAATTGGGCGACAACCACAGCAGTAGGTGCGGGTAGTTTGCTAGTTTGGCTTTAATGAAAAGGACAGAAATCTTGTAGAGGTTGATACTTGTTTTATCTTTCCTACTATGGAGTGTTTCCACATGCACCAGATTTTTAAGCCTGATTTTTTATTTTCGCACAAATGATCCCAAGTTTCTGATCCTTTCATAGGCTATGATTGCATTGAATGCGATCTTTTTAGGGCTAGTAGAAACCCAAAAAGAAGATGCTATTTTTTGTATGACAATAATAGGTGATGGGAGCATAAGTGCAAAGGCTTTTGTTTGAATGGATTTTGGAATTCGTTGTGTATTTGTGTCTTGTAAGGAAACGAGTACTTGGGTACTGTACTTTGGATGCAACCTTCTAGTATGATTGTATCCGACTGCAAACGACCTTATGCTGGGTGCAGTTACCCCCCGGAAGAGGTACTGCAGTTTTGACTCAATTGTTTCATTTACTGAAGTCTCTTGCACTGCCCATCTTTCCTATTGGTGGTTGTATTTGGGGCTTGAAAATGTTTGCATCATGTGTCAAGCAAACAAGGAAGCATGGCGAGCATAGGAGGCAAAGAATGGCAACCAGGAAGTGAAAGATTGGGTTAGTTCGTTCAGGTGGAGTTGAACACCGAACGACCCCAGCTGAGGATTATTATATGTTGCAGGCAGTGACCACTATGAGTAGTTGTTCAGAACGCAAATCTGGTAATTATGACCTAATCTTAATAGCCACATTTGCTTGTTTTAGTTTGATAAAAGGGTTAAAATCTGTATCATCTGTTTTAGCAGTTAATTTCTGTACATGTAGGGTTTACTTTTTGGCACTATTGTGCGCGTAGGTTTTGATAAACATGAATTTGGGAACAAATTTTCAAGCTTTGGCATTTTGTAGCTGTATATGGAAATTTGGAATGTGGATCAGCAAATTCTTTTATCTCGTTGCAAAATCAATTACCAAAACTGCATCATTTCAGTAAAATACAGGCAAAGTCTCACAGGCAAGCAAAAAAATATGTCAATTTCTACAAATGGCTTCAAGTTGTCAGTTTTGACCATGAGAATAAAAGTATCGCAGCAAGGTGGAATTTATCTACATCACTTGGATGCAATTATTTCTTTTTCTTCCAGAGTCATTTATACTAGACTCTTGCAGATGGCTATGCGTATTTGTAGTCTTCAAAGCCGCATACACAATGTCTATTTGTCCGTGAAATGATAACACATTCCCTATAAATTCAGCAATTGACGACACATGACAACTAGCTCAAGTATAAATCCACTGTAAATTCCCAGCTCATGGCATTTTCTTATGCTTCCAGACGCGTCCCGTAATCAGAACATAGCTGGAGCATGGAAGAGATGGGAAATATGGTTACGACATGAGTCAGATGACGCAGTTCAGTTCCCATTGCAAGTTTTGTCATAGTACGCGACCAATGTGACTAGATTAGCAGTTTCTTTGGAAAGTTTCAATGATCACACAAATAATTATCCGGCTGGCTAACCTACATGAATAGTTTTATTTAAATTTTAAAATAAATTAATTTTAATTTATTTTAAAAACCCAAATGAAGCTATATGAAAGGTGAGGATGAAACACCACAAAAATCCATCTTCAAAGTACGAGGAGATCTAACCTAGAAACACGATCCAATATGGAATTTTCTATTTGAACTGCTCTATTTCCTTATCTATACACATGATTGAAGGAAATAAAACAAAACTGGGGAAGCAGAATGTTAAGGATAGTGATATTCCTTTTACAAAAACTCACGCACAAAAACTCACACAAGAGTTATAATTGGATTATACAAGTGAGCCCCATACAAAATTTATATGGGCTCACTTATCTAGACCAATTAAAGCTTATTTGTAAGTATTTCATATAAAAATATTATTTTTTGAATTTTAATATATTTAATTATACTATAAACTGACCATGCAATCAAATGGTATACTTATTTGAAAATGGGAAGATTTTTAAATGCTCCCACTTGGAATGAGCACAACATAAGCCCCCTATTGCACGGGCACATGGCTATAAAAACCCAGCTATTATATATTAGCCTATGTAGGCAACCTGCTGCATACGGTTTTGACTGACGTGCCCATCTTTAGTAGGGGCCTTATTTTGGGATCATTGTAAGTGGGTGCATCTAAATATCTTCCTTGAGAATGTTAATCATGGCTAGTGAGTAAGTAGGGTTTGCAATTTGTTCGGTCTCAGGCCAACCTGAGACTATCTAATTACAGCCCGAGCCCATTAAGCCCTATTACTCTCGACCCATTTAAAAAAATAAATAATCACAAATTGGTTTTAGGCTCTAAATGACTCTTAAAGGGCTATAACTGTATTCAATGTAAAAAGAATTATTTTTATATTCATAACATAATGTAACTTAAATGTAGGTAAATTTTAACTTGTGGGGATTGCTATTATGCTTTGAGGAATCCCCTACAACCTCTTTTAATTGAGCCAAGCAGCAGCCATAGATTAGCAACTGCAGCCACGAACATCCCCTCAAGACAATTTATAATAGTTGTCGTTGAGAGCCCATTTGGCAACTACTTTTGGGCCCATTTGGGAGGCAATTTTTGCTCCTAGAAAGCGATTTGTTTAGGGTAGAAATCGCTTTCCCGGACAAAAACCCTATGGAAGGGTGCTTTTAAGAACACATGAAAATTATGACAAAAATCGTTTTCTCCCTTGAGAAAGGCTGCTTTTCCTTTCTACAGGAACTCTCCTGGGGAGGAAAGTTCTTGTAGAAAGTGCTTTCTACTAGAGGCGAAAATTATTGTGGTCATCATTGTGACCAAACTACCCCCCAATCTCCTCTTTCCCCATCTCTCGCCCTGCCCCCATGAATTTTTAACCCTAATCCTGCCGCAATCCCCTGTCCCTCACTCCCTCTATCCGCTGTCTCTCCGACGGGAGATCCTTCAATAGCAAAGCTCCTTCCAGTCCCCCATCACTACAGATCACCCTTTGTCTTATTCATTCATTGGCCCTTGGTCCTCTCTCCCTCCATCATCCAATCCTCCAACAGCAAATCCTCCATCCTCCGTCCCTCCGACTGTAGATCCTCTGTCCCTCCGACTGTAGATCCTCCATCATCCATCCCCCCGATCTCATGTCCTCCATCATCCTTCCCTCTGACCATATATCCTCCATCCTTCGTCCCTCCGACCACAGCTCCTTCTGTCCTCCAGTCACCACAGATTGCCCAATAGTCTTGTTCATTCGTTAGCAACATCAAAAGGAGGTTATTTGGTGCCCCCTGTAAGGTAAATACAATATTTCCTTGATCTACTTGTTTGATTTTCGATCTGGAGTTGTCTTGCATTTGTTATCCTTGATGTCGTCTTGCATATATTTGTATTAGGTTATTTCCTTTTTCGTCCTTTAATAATTAGTTTTTTCTTTGCCAAGCATGAAATTTTTTAGAGATGCTGGCAAGTTATGTTAGTTGGGTTCGTGAAATTTGCACTCTTTGTACTATATATGTTATCCACCACATGTTCTGCTTGCAAATTATTGGGTTGTTTCCTTTTCTTTATGGGTTCTTCTTGATTGATTTCTTGAGCATGTCGAAGGAGGTCTGTGTTGGGTTCGGGAATTGTACTGCTTGTAGTTGCACTCTTTTGTGTGATTGCCAATGCGTTGTTTCATTTTCTTTGTGGGTTAGTAAGCTAAACTGTTAGAGCATTTCTCTTATATATCTTTGGGACATGTTATGAATTGGTAGTCTGTGCTGTATATGAATTTTTATAGTTTAAAAAATTGAATCGATTGCTCAATTCAAAAATTCATTGTAAATAATGAATTTGCAGATTTTTTGGTTGTTTGTTGATTATGTCCTAGCACCTCTTTTTGGTTGCTTGATTCTTGTCTAACTTCATGATCTTTCTGGGTTCTTTCGTAAGCTTCACTATTATAGCATTTCTCTTACATTTGTCTATCTAATGCATTACATAATCTATATTTCTCAGAAGTATATTTGTTTTATCATGCATTTTAGATTCATCTGTTTGTTTGTATGTTGTAAATTGTGTAATAGCTTACTATGTTTTCACATTGCCAAAACTTCTCTTAGCTTGCAATGGCATATTACCTTGGTCCACCTAATATGTGTCCTCAAGCTCCTCCCATTGAGAGAAGCAAAAGGTATGCTAAAAACATTAAATGGAACAAGCCACTTCACTATGCATTCTTATCTTATATGACCCATACAATTAATAAGGGCTATAGGAAAGCGAGTAACCTTGATCATGAGGGTTGGACTTTAGTTATTGAAATGTTCAAGAATGAGCATCGCATTGATTTGAATAAGGACATGCTAAAAAATCACTACAATGTTGGAAGAGGATTCTATCAAGCTTGGGCGGCTTTAAGGGAGATGATTGGAGTTGGATGGAATGAGCATACAAACACATTCATCCTTTTTATAGATGCATGAAGCACTTTCTTAATGGTATGTAATATTTAAATATTCGGTTAATTATGAAATGATAATTTGTGTACTGATATGATATGAGATGCAGAAGCACAAGCATGTTAGTCATCTGATGAAGTGGGGGTACGATGAGGAGTCAGAGGGTAATTTATACATTGTATATGGTCGAACCCATGCCATAGGTAGCCATGCAAGTTACTGCCACGGATAGCCATGCAAGTTACTTCTACTCAGGAGCTCAATTGAGCATATACCTTAGTTGATGAGAGTGATGATGATTTTGGTTATGAAAGGGTTTATGGGGGGGTTGGTCAGAGGGTGGTTCAACATAGGTTCATGAGAGTCTTGATGACATGGGTATGAATAAGGAAGAACAAACGGTGACACATGCTGGTGCATTCACTGATAGCTTGGGAGATGATGATGACGATGGTGCCCAATTGCCTAACTACACACCTAGACAATATTGTGGTACTAGTCGAGCTGGTAGTGCTCACACACCAACCCATAGCCCTACTCCATTTCCTACTGGGACTTCCATGCCTCCACCACCACGAAGTGAAAATGAAAGGCCACCTCGCAAGTGGAAGTCTCAAAGCACTGCTACATCAATTGGTGAGTCCATTGCTATTACCATGTCTGATAGGAATGAAATTGCCCAAGAAAGCTCCCATGCAAATTAGGACCAATATGAAGTTGAACAGTATAAGATGACAATTGACTTGATGATGGCAATGCCTAAATACCGAGAAGACGACCGCATTTTCTCCATTGCACTATCAAAGTTTATGAAGACTAAGTTTAGGAGCATTTGGTTAGGATTGGGCAATGCTCCAGGGTTGAGGATGAATTAGTTGTGCGACGTTTGACATGCTTTAGATTCATATTAGCTATCTTTTCCTATAGTTCCTTCATTTCTACTAGGATTATCTGCAACAATATCTTTTATGCTATGAATGGGTTTATGTAATACTCTAAACTGAATGCTATGTTTGTTAGTTTATTTTTATGCTATTTAAGGATGCTTGTTTTATGATGGCTGACCACGTAATTTTGATTGCAAACATGTTGGTTTATTTGTTATGCATGGGTGGGTGTGTTCATTATCATGTATGATTGTTTGTTTTATGAGGACTTACCACATATTTGCAGAATTTTTAATAGAAACTAGTTATATGTGCATTGTAGTGTGTGATCTAAATTTGGATATTAATTATTATAGGTTCCATGTCGTTCACTTTGGAAGAGTTTTTATTTTATTCAAGTGAAGATGCAGCAATCATGTATTATTTAAGAATGACATTCCCCCCAAGGAATGTTATACACATGCATCGAGATAGGGGTCGACACATAGTATATGACATGTTGAATGCGTTTAACAAAATTTGTCATAAAATGTGCCGCATGAATAAAAAGACATTCATGTTGTTGTGTTACAAAATGAGGTTGAAACATTTGCTCAAGGACACAAGACATGTTGCTGTAGAGGAGCAAATGAGGTATTTTCTACAACTATGTGGTCATAGAGAAGGTCACCGTGTCGTAGGTCATCTTATGTCCCACTTAGAAGAAACTGTGTGCTGACATTTTAATAAAGTACTAGATGCTTTGTATACATGGGTTGCATAGGTGATCAAGCCAGTTATTAGTCCACATCACATACTAAACTACATTAGGAGTAAGAAGAAGTACTATCCATGGTTTAGAAATTGTATAGGAGCAATTAACGGTACTCATGTAGAAGCAGTTGTCCCATCGAAAGAGCAACAAGCTTATAGGGGGAGATCAAGAAAGGTTACTCAAAACTTAATGGTCATTTGTGACTTTAGTATGAGATTTGTATTTGTAGTGGCAGGTTGGGAGGGTCAACACATGATTGTAGGGTCTTTTCTCACATTGTAGCAGATCCACTCTCCTTGTTTCCTAGGCCACCATAGGGAAAATATTATGTCATTGATGCAGGTTACCCAAATAAGATTGGTTACCTTGGGCCTTATAAGGGAACCCGATACCATGTTCCAAAATTTCGGCAACGTGACCCTAGGGGCAAGAAGAAGAAGTTTAATCAACTTCATTTGTTCCTTAGGAATATCATTGAGAGAACTTTTGGGGTTTGGAAGGAACGGTGGAAGATATTGATCAAGTTCCCTCCATATTGTTTTGAATCTCAAGTTAAGATTGTCATAGTTACAATGTCGATACACAACTTTATAAAGGAGAAATAAGGTGTTGCTAATGATCCGGACCACATCAACGTGATGTTCCATCGTTGGGAGAACGAAAACTTGTTCCCAGAACCATAAGTGGATGAAAATTAAGGCCCCTATATCGTGAGGGATGATGTAGGGATGAGAATTATTCGTGATAGTATTCAGGATGCAATTGGAGAATTTTTCCATATATCACCGATAGATTGATGTATTTGGACACTTATAATCCTCCTATATTTATAACTGCTTATATGTTATAGGTATATGTGTTTATGATCATTGAATGTGTTTTAAAATTTGGCTTAACATATTTTAATAGTTTGACTTCGACATGTCTACTTATCAGCCTATCAACTATGTTTACTTTATTATTTTCTTTTATGTTTATGTATATTAATAAATAAAAAAATTTAATTCCGTCGTTGCCGATCCCAAGCCCTAATGAGAAAGGAGGAGGGGAAACATAAGGAGTCAACACTCCTTAGCATAACTATCATTAGATAGCTATATAAGTAGTACATCTTCCTCTTGCTAGGAGGGTGTAGCATTGTGGAAGTTCAAGGGTTTTCATGGCTGATTCAACATCCAACACTTTCCTCCTTCTAGGAGGTTGTCAAGTAAAGGAAATTCAAGGGTTCATGAGTGATTCAGCAAATTAGCCATGATCTCTTGAATTTCCTTGATTGTACAATGTCGTAGAAGCAAGAAGGTGGCCATTTGCAGAACTACATGTATTTGTCCACCTCTCAATAAAACATCTCTTACTCATCTCTTATTTATTAGTTTCTAGTATTTGGCTTTCTATGAACAATGTTTTACTTAAATTCATCTCCTGGCACACTTTAAAACATGTAGAGTTGTAGGATGATTCACTAAGGAGAAGTTTTTTGTTCAAGGCATGCCTACTACCTGACAAGCAAGAAGCTGGAAAATTAGAATTGAAATAGTCCCTATTATGAAGTGATGTTTGTCTCTTGGCTTCTTGTTTGAATTCAATCTTGGCAAACATTTCCTGATGGAAGCAAACTTGAGGTATTTCTATGTAGCCTTCCTTTTAGATTCGTTGGTTTGGTATCTCAACAATTTCATATTTTGTCTTTCAAGACAAATTTATTCGATCAATAATTGACTGTATTGCCTTTGTTTTGGTTTATATATAGGGTATGACTTGCAGACCACGATCAGATTTGTTGTATTTGCTGTTGTGAAGCCGCACCAAAGTTCTATGAATGGTTCATAGAATTGTTCTTGTTGTTTTGTTGTCTTGCATTGGAAGGTTGAGGCAGTTGTGGTTGGGCAGCCAGATGAGCATTGGGATGAGATAGTCTGAGCATCTGTGAAACTAAAGTAAGGATGTGAAGCAAATGCTCATGAGATCATCCATTTCTGTCGGTCCAGTCTACCTCATTTTCTGGCTCATAGGACTGTTATTTTTTGAGGATTTTCCCAATACTTCAACCGGAAAGACACAAAAGTATATACTCAAGGAGAAGGCTAAAACATTGGGAAGTCATACTCAAAAGATTGTCAGCAAGCTCTAAAGCATGTATCCTTGTAAATATGATGGTTTGCTAAGGATGTTATTTTTTTTGTGTAAACTATTATTGCAACCAGTTGCTACTTCAATTATATGGCGTCCAACTGCCTACATTCAAAACTTCAATAAGTTTCCAGCTTGCATTGGTTGTTATTCCAGGCTGCTCAAGTACCATTTATGCCATTTTCAGCTATGGAAAGTTGTAATTATGATTTGGTATCTACAATTGAAATGACATTTGTTGGAAAAGAGGCTTTACCTTTCTCAAATTCTTCTGAACTCATGAGATATCTAAAATTTTTATTTGTTTTTTCAACCCAGTTCTCAATGACCGATGTAGGCGTACTTGTAAATATAGAAATTGATTCTAGGAAACTTCTTTTGGCCATAGAGCTTTTCATTGGATTTCAAAAACTCTTATCTTCCTTAGGTGTTGTCGGAGCCAGAATAGTGTAGGCAAATATAATCTTCTTTTTTATTTTTTGCTACAAACATATGGTAACCTTGTTCCCAGTGTCCAAACTATGCTTGCTGAAATGCGTAAGAAAACTAAAGGAAATTATGTTCTCGCTATATTGATCGTGTAGCGGGCCTTACTTATGTTGCAATTGGGCAGATCAAACTGTCTGATAGTGTATAAGCACCAAATGCATATTAACTTTTTCCATTTCAAATGGTGGAGAAAACTTTATTGCATCACAAGATAATAAACAAAAATGTAAGCATGGCAAAGATATGTGATAAAATAATAAAAAACAGAGGCTCGTGTAAAGTATTTTTGGAGTATTTGCGATTTATTAGTCACAACTAGTTGCTGCATATCTTTCTGTCTTTTATTATTACTACTGCATGGAATATTTAGATTCTTGTATACTTCAGGTTTCATATGTTGGTCCCTGAAAATGGAGTATAATTTGGTTCACTCATAAAATTTGAAACATATAGATTTTGATATGGATGGCAAAAGTGGCAGATAGTTTGCAAATTATACCCAAAATTGCTTAAATATGCAGGTTAAAAGACAAAATTAACTTCAAATTCATGGCCCCAAATTTTAAACTACAAATAAAAGCATATTGAAGAGGCCTGCAGGTGCACAAAATGAAGAAAATGGAGACAAATTTATAAGCTTGTATCATATGTAAGGAGTCTACCACACAATTAAAATAATCTTTGTTAGCAGTTCATTCTCTAAAATTTGGTGTGTGGAAAAGAAGATGCTTGATGCGCATACTACAAAAATACTCATCCAAACTTTCACGACTTTAAGCAAGTAAACAAATATACATAAAATTAGGATATTAATATCAACCAAAATATGGTTGCAAGCACAAGCCCTACTATGAATGTCATTGCCCTAAATAAATGATCTAGTGTGAGTGTTGGGTTTGCCAATGTTGGTCCGTTATTCATACTTCCATGGCTTCGCAACAAAGTGGATGGACTATGATGTGGTTGGGCACTCATATTACTACTAGCAACACTTCCTTGATACTCATCATACCAATACATCATCCCACAACCAGCAAAATGGTCTACCTGGGTTTGTTGTTGTGGTAGATACGAGGTAAATCATATGGCTCGAACAACATAGATACAAAGGTTCATGGCTTGACCTTTGATAACTTGTTGAAGTCATTCTTTGCTAAATTAAAGACCTCGAAAATCATGGTACACAAAGTAAAATCAACAACTGCAAGGGTTGTTTGTTTCGAGTAAAAGTGCATATAATTTGTACTAAATTTTGTTACTAAATTATGGAAAGAGGTTACCCCTTTCCGATTCTCAATCTTGGGTAGTAGCTGGTAGTGTGATTTGGGTTTCACCAATATTGCATTACCTGTATTACTTGTGAACTACCTCTTAATTCATAAACTTAAGGCAAAAAATTTATTATAATCTAACTTATAGCAAGAAGACACAAACTTATGGAGTATCAATCAGAGAAATGCTAGTTCAGCCAGCTGCAAGCATCAATCAGACAAAAGCAACTCAAAGAAAAAACAAAAAATTCCAATAACCAAGGGAAGAGATCAAATACTCACAATAGGACTTGCTCAGAACAAATAGACCATTCAATATACAACATGATTCACTGCTCAGCTCTTAACTTCAATTAACTGTCAGTTAAATTAATTAGAATAGATTAGGGTTTATACGAACTAAATTGGAAGTATGTGATCAAAAATTGAAATTCGTGAACCAAACATCAATCAGACAAATAGACCATTCAATATACAATAGAAGTCACAACACTGATTGTAACTTCACATGTAAAAACAAAAAATCTCAACTTCGCAACTCTAGAATACAAGAAAATTAAAAATTTAATTAGAAGACAAACTTCAGCTAGCTGTAAGCATCAATCAGACAAAAGCAACTCAAATAAAAAACCAAAAAATCTAGTAACCAAGGTAAGAAATCAAATACTCACAACATAACTCAGAATTGTCAGTTCTTAACTTCAATTTACTGACTGTTCAAAAATCAAACTTCTTGAACCAAGCATCAATTAGACAAATAGACCATTCTATACAATAGAAGTCACAATAGTGATCGTAACTTCACATTTAAAAATAGAAGATATCAACTTTGCAACTATAACATACAAGAAAATCAAAAATTAATTAGAAGAGATTAGGGTTTATATGAACTAAATTGGGAGTATGTGATCAAAATTCGAAATTCATGAACTGACATTAGGGAATTTAGGGTTTATTTACCTTACAATAAGGGGAGGACGGTGTGAAGGTGAGAGGTAGCCAAAGGTCGAGCATCAATGACGAATAAGTAGCCAAGGAGAGCCGGAGAGAGAGGGCCGGAGAGCACAGTAGCCAGCACTAGTGTTGAGCCCTTTTCATTTCTGATCGGCCGTCGGGATGAGAAGAATTGCTGCCAGGAGATGATGAATGGCGAGGAGTCTCAAGCTCTCGAAAATCACTGTCGGGAGATAATCACCCTCGCCCTTGTTGTTGTCACCACAGGGAGATGGTCGCCATCACTGTTGGGAGAATGACAGGCTTTCTTTTGGCCCGTGTTTATGAATGAATGGTTGTCATCCACTCATAATGAACAGCTATAATTAGTTCACTAGGGTTACAATGGTTATTTTATATTAAGAAAATCATTTTTCCCACTGGCTCATCCAAACTACCAAATTGAACAGAAAACACTTTTTTCACTGGGCTATCCAAACGTCATTGACTTTTGATTTTCTTTTTCAAAAGGTATTTAAAGAAAATTTTATTTTCTTTCTACACAAAGGCAGTCCCTTTTCTAACACAATCAGAATTGACTTTGCATGTGCCAAGGGGGAGCCTTCCATGAGTCCAATGTTGTCCTTTCGCAAGAGGGACAGCACCACCGTTGTCTAATATTCCCAAATCTGCCTGCAAGGAATTTAACCAAATAGAATCAGAGATAAGATTGGCTTTTAGTGTTAGAAAAACAAGCTCTATTGTGTTTGTTACAAATAAACCAACAAAGTTGGCTATTGCAGCCGGCAAACAATGGATAAAGTATCATTTTCTGCAAATGGTTTCACAAACCATTCCTTCACATCATTCCCCCACCAATCATGATGTCCCTCCAAATGAGTTGAACCATAAGGCTGCCGCATAAGGGCATTGTAAATATAAGTGACTAATCAATTCAACTCTGCTAATCTCACAAGCGCTTGTAAGTCCCTCGCAGTTGTTCCGAAGCCTATAGTAATCACACCCTACTTCACCTTCCTAATACCAGAGTATCCTTTTGAACTGGCTTTTGTCTGCTAATCTATCCTATCTCATTAGTATTCCGTCACTTAGCACCTTACAAACATGTACCTCCCTTTTATCACTATCAGAATAGTGTCTCGTACCCAGAACAATAATTTTAGATGGACCAGATTCTTCATTCTGATGGCTAATGATTTTAGGCGTGTGAGGTTATAAATAAATAATTATTAAAGAATAAACGAATAAAGATCAAAGAATTTATGGAGGTTGTTATATAAGATGACCAAATTTCCCAAAAGTTAAGCCATTAAAATAGAGAAATCTTATATAGTCTAACACCCCCTTCATGTGCAAGTATTTATTAAGCATGACATGTAGAATATAATTGGGGAATAATATCTGCAACTATACTTGAATTCAGGACCTCTTATAAGGAACTCCGTTATTATATAAGATAACCAAGTTTCTTAAAAGCTCACGCTATTAAAAAATGAATTTTTTTTTTATAATCTAACATGTACTATCAATACGCCATTGACGTGTATTTAAGTGAAGCCATCAATGAGCCACCTAAGAATTGATGACGTGGCTCTATTTATCAAAGGAAGGTAGAACGTGAGTAGATCAGGTGATTTCAAGGGAATTATAACTCCCTATAAAAAGGATATTACGTTATAAAAAAAGTTGAACTATTAGGAAACACTCTTGGGAACAAGGAAGAGGAAGAATCGTAGGAGGAAAGATCTCCCAAAAAGGAGTAACTATGGGTAGAAAACTAGTGTGAGACTAAAGCAGATTTTGAGGTGGATTGTGGAGGAGAAAGTCATTGGAAAGATTATGTTGGAAAAATATGTGGAGATATATTAGTACTTTACTCGTTACGGTAGATAATAATGTCAAATCTAAAAGTAGAACCTTATGAACAGTAAGAAAGGCTCCTAGTACAAAATGCACCACAATGTAAAGCGTTCATGCTGCATGTGTGTATGCATCCACCTTTAGTGCACATAGAGGTGTCAAAAGGCTGGGTCGTGCCCAGCCCGGGCCCATTGTAGACCCATGCATGGGCCAGGTTGGGCTAGCCCCGCACCTCTAAACATAGGCCCGACCCAACCTTTGGGGCTGCCAAATTAAAATTTTAAAAATTAAATTCATGAAATCATAATTTCATGTAAACTTGTAAATTTATAAATTTTAAAATTTTAGGGAGGTAAAAATTGCATCATTATAATATGAGCACATTCCAACTAGGTTGTCATATGCTCACCTATTTATCATTTTCAAGTTAACATTAACATACCTCTATTCTAAGAAACTTTCTAAGAAATTAAAATTTCATTAGTCTTCTTTTAGCTCATCATCTAACTTTGGGGCTTGCTTTCTATCTTTTGCATCTAACCAATCCTTTAAACAAATGCACATCCTACCATCGTTGGATCTAAGTAACTCATATGATTGTCCAATACCCTATTTTGTGAAATAAAAGCATATTCCAAAGCTATTGTAGACACTTGAATAGTTAGTAAATCACGCACTAAGGCTACAATAACATGATAATTTTTTCCGTATGTTTGCCATCAAACTAAAACCTTAAGTTACTTATTTCCTTTTCAATTAAAAATTTAAAAAAATATTTTGTAAATATATAAGCAATTCATTATTAAAAGTACTACTACTATATTTTTTTATTTCTACTAAGTAATGATCATGAAGGGTAATTTTTATTTAAAGAAGGAGTTGAAGCAATAGCCCTTTTACTAACATACATAAATTCATATGTATTGAATAAAGAAAATAAGGTATTTTAATATCTTCAATAAAATTATGATATTCAAAAGTCATATTAGTATATATACCTTCTACTAATATTTGTTTACCAATTAAATTAATCCTAGGGTCCATAATTGCACCTAAACAAAAAATTATAGAAAGTTCTTTCCAATATTTTTTTAGATTTTATTTCCATATGTTGGCTCCACAATTATATTAAATGCACTATTTTTTTTATATTCTATAAATATAAGAGTAATATTATAGAGTTGATTATGAACTAAAGAAGCAAGATAATATACACTCGATAATTGTTTAGATGAGTAATAAAAAATATGTAAAAAATTCATAATAACTATTCTAATTTCAAAATCATTATCACATAATAAAGAGACATCACACCATAATATTATAATTTCTTTTAATTTATAACAAAATTATAACATTAAATAAGTACTATTCCTCTTATGTTTAACATCTAAGATAATTTTTTTTACATTTTTTACCATATTGTTTATATAAATCTTGAAATTATTGATATCTAAATGAAGAAGAACTAGTATATACAAACACTTATCTAATTTTCTTTACATGATCTTTAACAATAGTTAAACCATCTTGAACAAGTAAATTCATAATATGACAACAACATTATATATGAAAATATTTTCCAATTTAATATAGGGCACAACTATAATTAAAGACTGTAATTTTCTAAGGTAATAGAAATTTTTTTATCATTAAGATGACAGTCATGTAAATCCTCCATTATAGATCTATCAATTACATCTCATGTATGAGGAAATTTCAATAAATTAAAAGTAATAGTTCTTTTAATTTAAACCAAATTTGGAACAATGCAATATGTTGTAATACAAACATATCTTAAATTGTAGTTACTATTCCATATATTTGAAGTAAAAGAAAATTTACTTGGAATTATAAAAAAGTTTCAATAATGCTTTTATACTCATTGAAGAGTTTAATAGAGTTTGACTTAGCTATATTATGTAAAACATTATTGAAGCATGGTTTAAGGGCATTCTTTGCATACCTTTTGAACTTTTTATCATTTGCAAAAGTGAAGGGTTGTTTGGTACATACAATGTATTTGGCTAGCTCGCTACAATTTATACTTTTGGTGTATGTAAAGTACTTATGTAATTGATGAGCTAGCCATGCTACCTATGTTTGCTTTGAATCTAATTTTCCAGCCTTCATGGTGCACCGATAGACGTGCCTAGAAAGATGATCAATGCTTTTAGTGGAGATACTGAGATGTGCCTAGAAAGATGACCAGTGCTCATTGTCCTTATATTCCATCACTCCAATCCAATCCAAACTAACCTAATCCAATCCAATTTTAGCTCGTCAAACATACACCCTTAATATCAAACACCACTACAAATCTACATCAAAACCCACACATAATTGAGCTAATACAATCCACCATATGTCACACATAATCCTTGCATACTCATCATTCCTTACACATACATATGTATGCCAAATATGCATTCTACATACCCAAGATTTATCACATAACTTGTCAGCATATCCATTAGTCATCATACTAACATACACACATATCCAAATATGTACATCATGCTAACAATTTACACATTTGTCATAAGTATAAGTAAACGTACAAGATTCTATAATTTCCCCCTCTAAAATTATACAAACGGATCATTATTTAACATCTAAAACATCAAATCTCAATAATCCTAGCATGCTTCTACACATTTAAAGCATGCTACTATAAAATTATGAGTTCCAAGTCCCCTACTTCGTAATCTATGAAGTTCGATGACAAGTTCATGATAGTGGCAGCATTGGTGACGGAGTTGGTATATTTGGTAGTCAAAAGCATTGCCTAGTTGAAAGAGTTTATATCCCAAAGTTTAGGAAGTGCTAGAAGTAATCACGACAAGATAAGGTGATAGAAGTTTGTGCGGCAAAATCCGTGGTCTATGGTGGTGCACTACGGGCAGTTGGGAGTAAGGTGATGCCAACAAAGAGTGGCATGTGTGATCAGAAGTCGAGGTGTATTAAATAAAGATTAGCTGGTAGCCTAGAAATACTAGGTTGGACACAAAATAACGAAATTGGCCACAGATAACACCCAGTAGTGTGATTTTATATTGAATATGACCCACAAGAGGGGCAAAGGGTATGTGTGTATGCTCATAGATAAAAGATAGGTAGATAACTCTGATGATCAAATCAATTAGTGGCAGAGTTATTCGACAATTAGGCAGCACAAAAGAGGTGTCTAAATACTAAAATACATATATGGTCACATGCATATACACGCATAAAAAAAAACTACTCTTAGAGAGAAAGAGAGGCTTGACGTTGGCGACCTAGTCACTAAAAAGGGCACCAAAACTAAGGCTAGAAGTTGTGGCCGGTAAATATGACAACATCATTAATTGGCACCAGCAACCAAAATAAAAAGAATAGACGGATACACATCTAGCACGAGAGGAGAGGGTTAGGAACATGAAAAACTAAGGTCGACACGGCCATCGTCGTGCCAAGGCCATCTAACCAGAGGTTGGCCCGAAGCTGGCTACAAAATAGATGAACAGCGCGGAGCTGTAGAGTGTAGAGTGTAGAGTGCAGAGTGCAAAATTCAAAGTGCAGAGTGTTGTAGAGGAAATAACTGTGTACGACAAAAGAGAGGACTTCACAAGGCCCTGACGGAGTGACGGTAGCCTTGCTATCGCCGACCTCGCGACTAGCCAGCCGGAGGCCAGATGGCCAGTGGCTAGCCTCAAACAAAGATAAGATGAGGTGTTTAGCTCAAGCGGCAGAGGAGAAGAGTAGGGGAGGCTAGAACGGTGACGGGGCTAGGGCTGAAATGGCCCTGCTATCAAATTCAAGCAGGGGCAGAGACGGACGAAGGTTGGTCTGCCCCAGCCAACCACCGACGGTGGCGGTGGAAGCCGAAACAATACTTCTCACTCGAAACAGAGAGGAGGTAGTTTGTTTCGGTGCGGAGGAGGTAGTGCCAGACTAGAAGTAGCTGCTTGTAGCCGTCGCCGGCCCTTCCTGGCTAGCAATGATGGAAGCGAAACGGAGAACAGAAAGAAGCAGGGGATTGTCAAGCTAGAAACAAGGGAGGCGGAGCAGAAACTGACTATGGGGCCGGTGGGACTGGGCTGCGGCGGCAGTCCATCCATTGCCAGGCCAAATCAAACAGAGAGGAGGTTGGCCGAAGGCCGTTGGCTGGCGCTGGTGTTGCCTCAGAGAGAAAATGGAAGAAGAGAAGGGGGAGTGGGGCGAATCTGAAGGAGCTGGAACGGCTGGGGGAGAGCCGGTGTGGCCGGCCAGGGGCGGCAGCCCCGCCGACGCTAGGCCAAAACTGGTTGGGTTAAGGCCGGCACCCCCACCTCTACAGTGCAACAGGAAAGAAGGGATGGGGGCGAATTCTAAGACACTTTTGGAATCACTCGCCCGTGCCCGAAGCTTTTATTTTATTTTTTCTCTTTTTTTTTTAGTTTATCTTCTTGTTTTTCTCCTATTTCGTGCTAGAAGTTTCTTTGGCAAATTGGGGCTCACAACATGCTACTGAACCTCGTACTCAAGGTTATAAATACAGGGAGGAATATAAAAAAATTAAATATATTATAATATCAAATTTTTCCGTTAAAAAAATTAAGGACGTTACACGTTTTGAAATAAATATATGTAATTATTTATTATTATAATTTAGTATAAAAATATGTTGAAAGTGAATTTTGAGATTTTTATCATAAATATGCTATGTAATCATATTTAATAACCATTTGATATAATGGATCATCAACTATCATTGTGAGAATGTGTTGTGAGGGAAGGTTTACATTAAAGCTTGATTTGGAGTATTTTGGGAAATCAGTCTCTTCCCCATCATTGGCACAACAACCGATAGGTTGGTAATGACACCGGTAAAAAGAGAGATGATAGTACTTACACTGAGACTCATTGGTGTATTGATGTATAATTGGTTAGTCATTGGCAATGAGGTCAATGATTAGTAGTGTGCAGTGCAATATATATGAAGTTTCAATGATTATAATGGTTGAGATCTCAACCACTCAGGCCTATGAGGCTTTACGAATCTTAGCTTTATAACTTGGATGCTTATGGACCTTAGTTTTCTGACGTGGATGAAGTGGCAGACTTTAGAAGAATTGAGATCACAATTATAAATAGCTCATAGGATAGTTAGTGATAAGAACTCCAATATGTGACTAGCGTATCATAGAGAACCTTTATGACTTATACTTAAGGAGCAAGTGACTCATAAGTGTGGTTAAAGTAACAAAATATTTATATTCTTATACTTTTGAACATGTTATATTGTATTTAAATTCTATTCATTTGTTTTACCGATTGTTTTTGTGAAATGATGATGATAATCACTTGGTTTATGATGCATATGATTTATAAATATTTTACTATTACCTGGTACTTGTTTAGCCATACCATAATATATTCGTATACTTAATATCCTTATGATGATGAAGTATATAGGAGGGACTAGATGCTCAAAAAAGACAACCAGCTTTCTTTGTAATTTGATGTAGGATTTTTAGGCTTTATTAGTGAACTTTTAGTATGTGTGTATATGAATTTAGGCACGCGAGCGCTAATTACTTATGATAGTTGAATATTATAGATCTATGATATATACTCAAACTAGACCCTGTGTATTTATAATATGGTTTGACCTTATTTAATATATTATTCTAGTTTGATTATGAGTACATTCTAAAACGAGTAGATCACCCCTAGATAATTTTTCATAAGTTTGGCAAAAGTTTTTGAAAAATTTGTTTCTACTAATTGAATTATGAAAATAAGTTTTAAAATATCAAATTGTGACATATATAGCATATAATATGAAAAAAAACCATTCTTAAAATTTATGCATCGATGCACCATTAGTGACCTCATCGACGTGTCAACTGGGTTGTCGATTATGACTGATGTCCCATTGACACATCAAACTGTTATCGATATTGGATAGGTTGTGGAAGTTTATCTTGTCGAAGCTACTACTAACGCATCAGTCACACTGTCAGTGACTAGAATAACTCTTAACACAATACATCATGTCAATGTCAATGCTATTCATATTCCTCCAAACACCAACATGTCAACAAATAAGTACAGGATCACAAACTATGGCTAAACTAGAACACCAAACACTCTATTAATTTAGGAGAAAGGGAATATTTATAATTTTTATTCTTTGTAAAATTACATTTACTCTTTAACATTTGAAAAACTACATATAAACTTTTTTTTATCATTAATAACTATTTTTAAATAACAAAAATTCTCTTATCCATTTAATAACTAAGAGGGCAGGATGTAGAGGGAAAAATGGGTAAAAGAGGGAAGGCATCTGTCACTCCATTGGCCATGTTCCCTTAGCGGTTAAGTGATTAAAAATACTTTTAACATTTAATAATTACTAACTATTTATTAGTGGATGTAAATTTTTTATAATAAAGATGTAGGTGCACTTTTGTCAAAAATTAGGATGTAAGTTTTATTTATTTCAAACTCCCTCTATATTAATAGCACGATTTAAATTTTCAAAACAAAATTTTATAAAAATAAATAAAATTATTAAAATGAAACAAAGATAACATTTATTTACTTAGGTGACGCGCTCCATTATCTAGACTATCCAGATCGGAGAGGGTAATTTTACCGTTACTTTGGTTCAACCAACATGAAATTAGTTTCTTTATTTACTTTTCAGTCCCGGGTTGAATAATAGGTATCATTGTCTCCCGGGTGCCCTCGCAAAACACCGCCTCACAGCATAGGTGCCAAAGGCGAAAAAGAAATTAATTAATTTAATACTTATCATATGAAGCCATGAAGGTGATAATTTGGGTATCCCTGCAAATTGGTTGGGTGTCATGATAGGCGCGGCAGTCTACTTCATCAAGACTAATCAGCTCGGCCGTCGGATCGTCGTCTGCTTCCCTCCCTTCCCCCGGCCGACGGAAATAATGTCGGAAGAAGCGGAGACGGACGACATCGCCGGCATGCTGCCGCTGGAGCTCGCCAAGGCGCAGCCGGTCCCTCCGTGTCCGAACCGCTCCGGCTCGGCGATCGACTGGCTGCCTGATTTCGGCGGCCTTTCGTGGGTGGCCTACGGGGCCTCCTCCCTTCTCGTCATCTCTCACTTCCCCTCCCCGCTCTCCCAGGATGAAACTCTACTCGGACCCATCTTCCGGCAGGTGATCGAGCCGCCCTCTGGCCACGCCTCCAACGTGAACGCCGTGGCATGGGCTCCGCTGCTGCTGTCCAACGGCGAGGTCGCTGCGGCGTCGGGCAGCTATGTTCGTGTGTATTCGTCCCCAGTTGGAGATCCAAATGGTACTTCAATTATACTTTTTTTTTTCACTCGACACTCTTTCAAGTAAACACATTGCTTAGTTTTTACTGCGTATTGAAATCATGATTATTTTGATTATATGTAGGTCTTGTTTTGCTAAAAAATGTAAAGAAATAATTATAGGTAGGATTTTTTTGAAGAAATGATCATAGGTAGGACTTGTTTTAGCAAAAATGAGCATTTAATTTGGTTTCTAGTAATATCTCAGCTCAAGAAAATTAATTATTGTGAAATGCTCTTCAAATGTTATAAATGAAACCTTCATATTTCAAGCATTATTCAATTATTATTTATTGATCTGAGATATTTCAGGTTCTTTCTGTTGGAGGCAGATTGCAGGACTTGTACATTCTTCGACGGTGGAAGCTGTGAAATGGACAGGTTCTGGCGACGGGATATTGGCGGCAGGCCATGCAATTTTTTGGTGGAGAAGAAACAATGGTTGCTGGGAAGCTGTGTGGAAGTTAAAGTTGGAGCTGCCCCAGACATTGGTTTCAACTTCCTGGTCAGTAGATGGATTTTCTGCAACTGCTACTTGTTATAGTGATATACAGGTGGGAGAATTGCCCTCCTTCTTGGAAAAGGCTGGGAAACGTGTGTCCGTATACTATAGAGACAGAAAGTCTGGGTTCGTGAAAGTTGAGCTCGGTCACCCTCAGCCTATATCTATAATTCAATGGAGGCCATCAGTGTTGAAAACGAAGGCACATGATCCAAGGAGAGATCTGCTACTCACATGCTGCTTGGATGGAACGGTAAGATTGTGGAGTGAAGTTGATATTGGCAAGCCTAGAAAACATGGCATGGATCTGCCAGACCAGAAATCAGGAAGATCGTTTCATGTAGTTGCAGTGATTGAAGTGAATCAGTTATTGAAGGGATCTCTTGGTGTAGATACATATGTGGTATGGGCAACTGAGATCAGGGATAAAGAAACCAAACAGTGCTTTACGGCTGAAGAATTTGAGTTGGACACAGTCGGTAGGTGTGAATGGTTGATCGGAGTTGGTCCTAGAACATCTTTCACACTGTGGGCTGTCCATTGCCTGGATGACACAGTGCCACTGCGGTTTCCAAGGGTGACTTTATGGAAGAAACATGATTTACCTGATTGTAGACCTGGGTGTTCCATGACTGACAACCTAAATGTCAAAAAACAGAATATTATTGTGAAAGCTGTTATATCTAGAGGGCGGGTATTTGGTCCACCAACTATGGTTTCTTTGCTTCAGTTAATTCCTGATAATCGTGTCTTCTGGTCTCAGATATATAGTGATAGATCTTATAACACAGATACTGCTGCATCTGCGGATCAACTCTTAAAGGAGAATATTTTGACCCATTTTGATGGAGGTAGTTTAACTCAAGATGGCCATACGGGGAAAATTTTGCATATAGCCATACATCCATATAGTTATGAACTTGAACTAGCTGTTTCTCTTGATTCTAATGGTCTGCTTCTTTTTTGGTCATTTTCTTCTGGCTCCATCAGTGGAAAACCAACATTGTTTCACCCAGTTTGGAAATTATTGGGCCGAATCCTTACTGAAAATCTGTCTAAAAGTGTTGTCTATACAGCACTGAGATGGGCACCTTCACTTTTTTATAGCAACCCACTTCTTTTGTTGGGGCATGCAGGGGGATTAGATTTTGTTATAATTAATATACCTGAAAATGATGTGGATGAAATTGGATTTCACAAGGTATGCACAATCCCTTTTTTTAATCATAGCCATGGAGATGGTCCTGATCATATTTTTACAACATGTGCATCATCCACAAGAGAACAAAATAGTACTTGTAGTACTTTCATCTTATGGAGCATGTGGTCAAAAAACTTTCTGGCTTTACCTTGCAAAATTATCTTGCACAATGGTGATTTAATGGGAACTTTGAACTCATCCAGGTATGTCAACTATACCAGTTCCTCTTTTGGTGGAAGCTATCACATTGCTGCAGATCTTTGTTCATCAATATTTCCAAATTCAGGGGATATCAATGAGGTTACTAGTTATGCTGTGGTTTGTTCAGACAATTTGACTACATCTCTTCAGCAAGAAACTTCTGTCTATCAATTAGCAACAGGCTTCGCTAATGGTAGTTTGAAACTGTGGAAAATCTCAGGAATGTCTGATCCAAATTCAAATCCTTTGTCTTTACCCTTGGAACTGGTAGGTGTTCTAAATTCCCATCAAGGCCCTGTTACCTCGATAGCTGTTTCTAGTTGTGGACGAAAGATTGCCGCTACAAGCACTCAGGATAATGGTGTTGTTAGCCACCTTCATATATGGGAATCAAAATACCTTGTAACTGAAGGGAGATTCTTGCTTGAAGATAAAATAACTCTTAAGGGAGGTGTTATTGCTCTAGAGTGGCTAAAGTTGGGAAATGGTCTGTTACTTCTTGGGGTTTGTATGCAGGAAGAACTGCAGATATATGCTCCTAAAAGGCTTGTATATCAGATGCTGATGAAGTTTACGAGGCCTATGGAGATGCATGTTTGGGATTGTGTTGCAGTTGGTCATGGTGCATCTCCCATTCAGGGCTTTCTGTGGGGACCCGGAGTAAGTTTAATACTTATTCATGAAACATACTTTTGTCTGTTTAGCCAGTGGGCATATAGTGAAGCTAGAAGAGAGTTTTTAACGGACAAAACAAATGTGGGGTGTGAGTCAATGCCAGCTGAGTGCATAAGTGTGAGAAAGGATGATCAATCTTGCAGTTCTGGTGTAGCTTCACTTGGAGAAAAATATGAATCTTGTGCATATGATGAGTTGCACAATATTATTGAAATTGTGGATGGACTATCCGGACCTTTGCCTGTCTATCACCCGGTGTCACTCTTGCATTTTCTGAGTTCAGGTATGCCTTGAATTTCTTTACAACATGTATAGTTTTGGCTGGAAGTCTTGCTGATGGATGTCAGAATCATAAGCTTTTAGCTCCTAAATTGTTGTCTTTTATGAATGTATAACGAACCATTAATTGGTTGAGCTTCACCTATGAAACCTTACAATGTTCCACACTTCTGCATCCAAATTCTTACCTATATAGTGGTGTGCTGGTCCTAACTGTCTTCAGGGAATTGTAAGCGTGCATATGGTGCGATAGAGCTTCTCCTAAAGGATCTTAATTCTAACAAAAATCCTGAGAACCAAAGGAAGGGTAATGTCATCAGAAATTTATGTCACCGTGCTCCGGAAGTAGATTTGTCTCTTTATACCGAGGATATGATTCCTTCAAATAGGTGTGAGGAAGGTATAAAATGGGGTAAAGATGTCTCTTCAGCAGCATACAGTACACAACATGAGAGATATACATTCCATTGGGGAGGTAATTCAATGGATGCTACTTCTAGAGATAAATATGGCACTACCTCTGATAATAAGGAGGCCATGTTCTCAATAGCTATTGAGGGGTGCTTTCACACAAAGGCTATAAATTACATGGAAAAAGAACAGCTTCTAGCTTTAGCAGACCTTCTGGATGAAATAAAAGGTTCACACTCTGCTTCTACCTATGACAGTGTTGACGAACCTGGCAGAAGGTAATTTCAGTGTTTTGCTTTGCAGAGAATTGGAGTATATTTCTGTTATTGTAGTCAAGAATCATATTAGTCTTACTCTTGTCGTAATCAAGTCAAACTTAATTTGATTTTTAGCATAACTAGAAGTGTGTGGTGTTGCTTCATGAACAATTTGGAGCTTATTCTTTTTGTGTCAGCTGGGTCAAAAGATAACTTAATCTATAAAGCAGGCCAAAGACTAAAAGTTTCAGGACATATTCTCTGTCTTTTATCAATCCTTGAAAAAAGTGTGCACAATCATGTGCATATGTACACATAGAACATTGGGACTATGCCTTTAACTAAAGCAATTTTCTGCTAATCCTAAGCTAGAGGGAAACAAATAGCTTAATTTTGAGGTTTAATGAAGTAAATTAGATGTTTATAGCTGTTTCTTGTAGATATACGTGTTGGCTCTAATCTGACTAACTTAAGCTGAGTCAAATTCTAAATTTATGAAAAACAGTCCTGCATTTATATGTACATGTCTTTGCCTTCTCTTGTCTATGTGAGGATCAGGTGGGCCATAGGAGGAGAGCTGCAGGTGCAGGATCTGGTACGAAAAAATTTTCTTTGCTGAGATCATTTATGATTTTTCATGAGAGTCAGGTCAGGCGAGCACAGATCTTTGCACAGTGTTAATTACAACCTACAAGTTGATTTATTTCCTTTTACTGACAGTGGAGAGAACCATTTTGGCACAAGGAACTGCTTATTTAACAATATCCATCTTTTGCTAATGACAAATAGCACTCTTTATCGTTTGCTAAAGACAAAACCCTTCTGTATGTCTAGTTTCCCCATAAACATCCCATTTTCCTCTTCCTATGACTTGGTAATGTAGCAGAAGAGGCAATAGTGGATTACCTTTCTATTGGTTCCTCACTCTGATAATTTTATGTATAATCAACCCTATCTGATGGTTTGCAAATGGAAAAATATTCTTTTTGAACTTTTTCTTTGCTAGTATGTAGTGAGTGACCTTTGTCCTTGGTACAAAAACTGGCTAGTACTTGTATAAAGTAAATAGGTGTTCCATTTGTATCTTACAATATTTGTCTTTACATACAATACAAAACTAGACTTATTTCCTTGCTCACTCCAGGTTTTGGGTTGCGGCACGATATCAACAGCTATACTTTATCAGGAAAAATGGAAGGCCATCTACTTCTGAAGAATCGGCTATTGACACTAGGTTGATGGCATGGGCCTTCCAGTCGGATTGTCAAAACCATTTGGTTGATTCTCTGCTTTCAAGTGAACCGTCTTGGCCTGAAATGAAAACTTTTGGTGTTGGATATTGGTTTACTGATGCAACACAGTTACGAACTAGGGTAATATATATGCATGTTATTGTTCTTGGACATCTCTTATTGAAGAAGTTAATAACAGATAATATTTGTAGTGACTATGAAGGCATCTAACATGTTTTTTTCTAACTGGCAATGCAGTTTTTTATGAAGGAAGAATCAGGTGTTTGTTCCTTGCTATTTTATTGTTGAATTCTCAGAAATCTATTAAAATATCAGATAGCCTTTGTGCAACAAAAGCTTAAGCTAATAGGAGATGAACTAATTTGGGCTCTTCATGGGCTTAAACACAAAGGATATGAGGACTATAGCTTCCATTGAGAATTTAGCCTAGGACGTGCCAATCTGAGACCTTGTTTGATAACCATTGTAACGCAAAAACTTAAGCTTATAGGATAAACTGACATTGTATATCATCATCATGCAGGAGTATTGTCAAGGAGACTCCAAACTCCAGCCAACTTTTCTCTACTGGAGTGTACAATAATGACTGTTTGTTTGTCCAAAATCATGATGTTTGCAACATAAACTCCAGAACTAATCCTGTTGTATACAAGACACATTTATTCCTGGCAACTTGCTTCTTCTGTTCATTTGTGGCGAATTGTATTATATCAGTATGCAGCAACTCTGAGCCATACATCTATCACAATTCCAGATGTAGTTTAAAAATGATAATGATGGCAGTGACAACTGCATTAACAATAACCACAACACCAACTAGTCCTCACTTGAATTGGCATGGTCTCTCATTATAACATTAGGCATGCAATAGTTATTCATTAACTTAAAACATTAAGAAAAAGATAGCAACTCTGATTTAAATTAATTTACTTTTCAGTGATTTTATGTCGAAATTATTCTATCTGGCTGGGCAGTAGACTACAACATCACACCAACTGTAACTTATTACTACTCATCAGGAATACCATGTTATTGATTATTTGTTTATTCTCTTCTACTGTTGAATATTTTTAGTTCTAACATCAGTTATTTGACCATGTAGATGGAGAAACTTGCTAGATCTCAATACCTGAAAAAGAAAGATCCAAAGGATTGCATACTTCTATATCTTGCACTTAATAGACTTCAGGTCTTGTCTGGTTTATTTAAATTAAGGAAAGATGAAAAAGACAAGCCATTAGTTGGATTTCTTTCACGCAATTTCCAGGTATTGATACCTATGGCTGCAATCCAATCTGCCCCATATCTTTGGATTGACTTGTGGACTTCCATTAGTTTATTCTTCCTAAGTTTATTAGTTTAAAATAAATTGTGAAGTGTTAGTTGTTTTCCTAGTCTAGTTGACCAGATTATTTGGGCAATGACCTGAGGTGACCAGATGACTTTGATGTCAACCATATACATGTGGGTTGGTCCTGTATAATTGGGGAAGTAACACTCATGAGTCTCGGCCATCTAATAACTGTGAAAAAATTATTTACAATAAAAAGAAACTGAATACTGCTTTTACTGTCTCAATATTAATATCAAGCTAATGTCTTCAGGAGGAAAGAAATAAGGCAGCTGCTGTGAAAAATGCTTACGTTTTGATGGGAAAGCATCAATTAGAGCTTGCTATTGCCTTCTTTCTTCTCGGAGGTGATCCTTCTTCTGCAGTTACTATATGCGCGAAGAACTTTGGAGATGAACAACTTGCCCTTGTAATCTGTCGTTTACTTGAGGGATATGGTGGCTCCTTGGAGCGCCATCTTATATCAACATTTCTGCTTCCAAGTGCAATCGAAAAAGGGGAAATTTGGCTTGTAAGCTTGTTTGAGGTATGTTAGATTGAATTTGAAGTTGTACTGTTATTGAGTTTTCAATGGAAAAGAGTAGATACTGCTGTTAAACACGTTAATGTGACATTCTTGTAATCTTACCTGCAGTGGGTACTGGGGAACTACTCTAAGTCGTTTTGGAATCTGCTTGATCTACAAATGGGTACTTCCATCACTATGTCAGCTGTCCCAGACAATTATATGGTTTTTATGGACCCACATATAGGGCAGTACTGTACACTTTTAGCAGCCAAAAATAGCATGAAAAATTCTGTAGGTGATTCTACGGCTGCTTTGATGGCTAAATGGGCCATATCAATGACATCAAGTTCCTTACAGAGATGTGGTCTTTCTGTAAGTATTGTGCATGAATTGTGGAATTCATCTTTGGCTTCTAATTAATTTCGCTTATTTACCTCTAATTAATTTGCATGTGTTTCAAGCTTGAAGCTTTGGACTTCTTTTCACCTTCCTTGAGCATATTTGAGACTAAAGATCAAGTCCCCTTATCAGAGATTAGAGGGATTCGTAATCCTAATTGGGTGGTCAGGGATGTGGCTTATCATCTGGAATTGTGTGGAAACTTAGCTTTATCGTTGCAATACATTTCTCACTTCATAAAGAAACATCCTAGCTGGCCGAGCACCAAGTTCTTTCTCCGCAAGGAACACGACATTCACCAGCATGAGCTGCAATTGGAAATTTTTAAGAATAAAATGCAGAGTGGGTTTTATATTTTTAAGAAGTATTCAGTGGAGCCTTGCGACATAATTAGTATGGTACACAACCCAATTTTCCTTCACCAATATAGTCTATTGTTTTTCTGTCTGTACTTACCAAATTATTTTTATTGCGTATGAAACTAACTGATATATTTTTTTCTACCCTCTTTTATGTGATTCTGCAGATCTTCACCTTTCTGTGCAATAAAGGTTCTCTGTGTCTAGCTTTATGCGTAGTGCATGATTATATATCTCAATGTCAACCTAGCAAACAGTTCCGACTGCTTCTGCCAAAGTTAATTATGAAGTCAACTATTGAAGCCAACCATTTACTTTGTCGTTACATTTTTGCCTGCTGTATTAATCGAAAGCCTTCTGTAAATGAGAATGAAACAGTGCGCTTATGTCCTTGGGCTTTCCATATACAAGATCTTTCATTCTTGATTGGGACTTTGGGATCTCTTCTAAAGCTTTATGGCTTGGAGTTCTTTTCAAAATCTCTTTCTGGAAAAATTTGTCATGCTTTTTATCTTGTCCAATATTGTGTTTATTTTGCATCAGCATGGGCTGAAAGGAATCTAAAAGAAGTCACTCTGATGATGCAACCCATCGTGGATACACTTACTGATGGTCATAATATAGAAATTATAGAGCTGTATAAACTATTGGATCAAGTCAGAAAGTCTCTGTTTTTTTTTGCATCCAACTCTGACATGGCATGTCTGTCAGCTGTTGACTTCAAAGCTTGTAAAGATGAGCAAAGTGAGTCCATTGTGTCTTCATTGCCAGATGATGAAAGATGGCAACTACTAGGCTTATTTGTGTGGAGTCATCTCTCCAATTTCTTTACAAATCAATTTAATACATTGTGTCAAGGTCTTGAGGAGGGAGAATCTGTGCCAATGTTACTCAAACATACACTTGCTGTAATATCCTCTTCTCTAATTAAACAGCTCCAATCGTACTTGAGGCAGAAAGTAGAGAAGGGTATTTCCGTGCCCACTCTTGTTTGGTTGGGGAAAAACTGCAGGCATACACACAGCTTGAATGAGTGTCTAACCAAAGGAATTGATAGCTTGGGGATTGAACAAGAAGATGACACATCATTTGAAGAACTATGGAAAATCTCCGTTAATGCCAAAGTAGCAAATGAAGGCTTTTTGAAGGAAATTACAGATAGAATTTGTTGTGTCTTCCCCTCCAGAAGTTGGGTGGAGGTTAATGAAAAAGTGCATTCTGGGTGTGAAAATGCTGATACTTCAATTTGTAATCGAATCAGGAGCAATGATACTGGAAATAGTGTAAATGGTATACATGGAAAGTCAATTATTTTCCGTAGTCCAAAAGAAGTATATGTGAGAAACGGAGAGCTACTTGAGGTACTTAGCACACTATCTTTCTCACATTTGTAGTGATAAGAGATTGAATACCAGCTGCCAGCTGTCGTTATCAACTTGTTTCTTTACAGTGGTGTAGTTTTTAACTGGTTTATAGTTCTATTTGTTCCTTTGTTCTTCAGGCTATGTCTCTCAACTCCATTGATCAGAAACAAGTTGCTGTTGCCACCAACCGTAAGGTTAGCCCCCATTAATGGATGGATTCACATATGCTCTGTGAGCTACTGCATATCTGAAGTACTTGTTTCAATTTGGGAATAGTTGTGAATTCACCTCTGAACCTAAATGGGTGCATAATATGTTTACATAATGACATTTGTACTTTATATTTGAGATTATGACACGCTTAACTTGAATTTCTGTCTGCACCAGGGATTAGTTTTCTTCGATTTAAATATTGAGGAACCAATCCAAGAGAAGAATGCTTATATTTGGTTAGAGACTGACTGGCCGCAGAATGGGTGGGCTGGGTCTGAATCTACACCGGTGCCTACATTTGTCTCTCCTGGCATAGGTCTAGGAAGTACTAGGAAAGGAACCCATTTTGGGTTAGGTGGAGCAACAGTTGGTAAGCGTTTTCAAGCAAGGCCGGGCAGGGATTTGACAGGTGGTGGAGCATTTGGAATTCCAGGTTATGCAGGTATTGGTGCCTCAGGTTTGGGTTGGGGTGAAAATGAAGACTTTGATGGAATTGTTGATCCTCCAGCAACAGTGGAAAATATTAGCTCGAGATCCTTATCAAGTCATCCATCACGACCTCTCTTCTTGGTTGGGTCTAACAATACTCACATTTATCTTTGGGAGGTACGCTATCCTCTTCTTACCTGTGAGTTTGATAGTGTTCAATAGCAAAAAATGGTTGTGGCAATTGGGTGCAATCGCTTCTACCATTCTCTCTCTCTCTCTCTGTGATCCAATAATGGGATTTTTCCAAGCAACAGGGAACTTAATTAAGAAGCTGTGGGATAAAAACGAGGGAATGTCTACAATACCAGGAGAGAGGGAGGCATATAAGTGCTGAATTGAAGGATAGTCATCCTAGTTTAGGTGTAAATTAAAAGGTGGCATCCTAGTCTGACCTACAATTTTTGTTGTAATGACATTTACCACTTTCATTTAGTTCATTGTTATATAATTTTATCTAAAGTGATAACTGTGACATTAAAGTAGATTTGTTCACAAGGTTTGGCATTACAAACGAATGGACTCCTTTTCCTCTGCACATGGGTCAAATTTTCATTGGCAAAGAAAGACTATATGTTGTGTTCAAATATTGCTGACTTAGTTGTATTACTGCATGTATAAAAGTCAGAAAAGACTTCATGTATATTAGATCTATATTGTTCTTTGGTGTTGTAGTTTGGTAAAGAAAGGGCTACAGCAACTTATGGTGTTCTCCCTGCGGCAAATGTTCCTCCGCCATATGCTGTTGCATCAGTATCGGCTCTTCAATTTGACCGATGTGGTCATAGATTTGCTAGTGGGGCACTAGATGGCACTGTATGTACATGGCAGCTTGAAGTTGGAGGGAAAAGTGATGTTTATCCAACTGAATCGTCACTTTGTTTTAATGTCCATACTTCGTAAGTACTATAAGGTAGAAGAAGATATTTTTTATACAATTATTTGAATGATTTCACATGAAAACACTGCCTAACCTTCAGCTATTTTCAGCAAATGTCCTTGGCAAAAATTCATGAAAAGTGAATGTTCATTGATAATATGGCATAGATTTAGTGGTGCTGGGTTTTTCAGTCCTAGTTATGGAAACTGTTGAGGACTTCCTTGGTGCAAGAAAATCAGCATAAAGGAAGAGTCAAATTCTTTTATTAGCTCTCCTCCTCTTTTTGTCTCACTGTTGACTAACATTACTACAATCATACTGGCTTTAGGGATGTTGCATATGCTGCTGCTAGTGGGTCCGTCATTGCAGCAGCTGGATGCAGTGTGAATGGTGTTAACATTGTTATATGGGACACGTTAGCTCCACCAACTACCTCTCAAGCTTCTATAATATGTCATGAAGGTATGCCTTTTTTGTAAAATGAATACACCTAATACTAACATCCATCATACCTGGCAGCGATGCAAGGTGCCTGGCATTTTGCCTTCAGTATGACTGTTTCGGTCCTTATCACTCTGATGACTCTGGAGTCTGAGCTAGAAGTTGAGGGGGAGGGTTGCACAAGGTGGATTTTCACCATCATCATGCACCTTATTGTGTCTAGCTGGGATCTGCATGAATGCTATTTCCACATCCCAATGACAACATAGGATCCTTGAATGACATTGTGGAAAGGTTTTATGCCGGATGCAATTCTTGAAGCAACACTCAAACAAGCAGAAAAATGAGATGAAGATTCACTGCCACTTCTACCATCATCACCAATTATGGTCCCACTGTGCGGTGTTGCTGTTTCATGGCTCCACAATGCAGTTCCCTTTGAGATGATTTTTTCCTCTTACTACTACGCCATTTTTTCCCTTGTTAGGGGTTGCACAAGGAAGGCGTCTGGTATTAAAATCTTGCTGACCCCAATGGGCTTGGATTGGTACTAAAATCATGATAACAGTGATGATTAGTTTGAGTCCTTTGTGCATGGATAGAATTAAACCTAGCTTATGCTCTTTTCACAAACAGGTTCTTGCTGTTTTGCTTCTATACAGCATGTGATAAGGTCTGATTTTTTTGTATTTTATTCAAAGGTGGAGCACGGTCCCTTTCAGTTTTTGATAATGATATTGGAAGTGGTTCTGTATCACCTATGATTGTTAGTGGAGGAAAAGGTGGTGATGTGGGTCTTCATGATTTTCGTTTCATTGCAACTGGAAGAAGTAAGCGACACAAACAATCTACTTTGTTCTATGACAACAATTCGGGAGAAAAAAGCCCAAATGGGATGCTTTGGTATATACCGAAGGCTCACCAAGGTATTTTTCTTGCCCTTTCTATACTGAATTTGTTTTTATTTTATATTCTTAAAGTAAGATTTTTAAATGGTTGTGAATGTAGGAACCGTTGTGAAGGTAGCAACAATCCCAAATACGAGCTTCTTTGTTACAGGGGGTAAAGATGGGGATGTAAAACTTTGGGATGCCAAAAACAGAGAATTAGTTTTTCAGTGGCAAAGAATGCATGAAAGGCACACTTTTCTACAGCCAAGCTCCCGAGGTTTTGGGGGATTTGTGCGGGTAAATTTTAAAATTGTCAAAGCAAGAATCATTGGTCTTATTTGTCAGGGGGTGACAAAATTTTCTGAAGATGTCCAGCAGAGTTTGTGAAGTGTTACAATATTTAGTTTACCCTTATTGGACATACAAGAAATGCCTTGCGAGATTTTTGTTGTTGTTTCTCCTGGTTTATAAAAAAGAAAAAGCTAAGTATGAAATTACTGTCAATATCCAACGGTTTGGTCAATTTACTGTTTTGTTATGCTTATTTTGCAGGCTGCGGTTACAGATATCCAGATTTTTTCTCATGGATTTATCACCAGTGGTGGAGATGGTACAGTAAAACTTGTTCAGATGGGAGATTTTTAGAGTAAAACCTGAAAACTGCTACTTCCATCTCCATTGTGATGGGAAGAAGTGTGCCAGGAAGAGCTGCGGGCACTGAAATTAAAAGCTCCTTCAAATGCAATAAAACAGGTCAAATATCTGAACTGAGCTTACTATTGCTGCTGCCATAAAGATCCAGCATCGAGGGTTTAATGATTTTATTGGATGCTTGATAACAACCTCTCAGATATGGTTGACCCCATCTGCTAGAAAGAGTTGGTGTATGTAGCGGAAAATTAAGCAGTTGAAGGTTTCCTGTTTTTGTCCTCTTGTGTGACGGCATCTTTTGAGAGAGTGAGGGGCTTGTGCAGCGATTTGTGTCACTGGCATACATACTTTTCTAGTTATAGATTTGCAAATCATTGATCAACTTCTACCTATGCGACTGCAGTTAAATTCTTCTAGTCCAAGCTGTGGCTAGTTCACCTAGAAGAGAGTGAAATTAAGAACACTTGTGTATATAAAAACAGTACGTCTACATCTGACAATGCTGCACTTGGTTTGGCGGTGGAGGATTACATGGTTCTGCTGTGTGCACCCTGAGTATTACTTTTTGCAGATTAGTTAAGGATTGCATGGTTCTACTGTAACGATCCTCTGGTATTCATGATACGAAAGTTATAAAATTGTATTACAGAAGTGTCTAAATTGAATTGTTTTATATAACTTAGAAAAGTATATTACGAAAGTTAGAAAAATCATGTTACAGAATGTCATGTTACAACAAATAGTTATTTTACAAAATTTTATAGTTCGTCCTCTCCTGCATCAAATATTGTATCAACAACTCCACAAAGATGGTATTCACAGGTCTGTGGCCTCACCAACATTGTAATTTTTTGTTTGTGTGAAGTTATGTTGGATGATTCCCGTTATAAGCTTGGCTGCATAGTACATTAAGTATACACTATAACTTTCGTTGGTCTCTTGGTATAGACACCTTAAAATCTTTAAGAGAGGCTATTTTGTCACTCCCTTATCTTTAGGATCCTCCTCATAATGTTGGAGACATCAAGTTTTAGTTATACAAAATGGTGAGGATGGTCACCTTTGAGTGAGTTATACTACCTGAATCTCTTTTCTCAACACCAAGAGGAAGCAAAAGTGGTTGTTAATGTAAATTAGAAAGAAGACTCTATATTGTTGTTGAGGAAAGAAGACTATATTGTTGTTGAGGTACCTAATGTGGTTGTTGGTAACCATTGTCTGGATATCTATATTGCCATGATGATACGTAGTGTTGTAATAGTGTTGGATGACATGACTTCAAAAGAAGCAATTGGGGTAAAAAAGGGGATGTCTCAAATTTCTCATTTCAAGTAGATTGAATAACATATTTATCACTTATGTTTAAAAATATATATTGCATCAAGCTTTGAAGATAAAACTGTGTTAATGTCAACACGACATATAAGATAGATTTGTTGTTAAACACACAATGAATATATCAACCGAGCATGTAATCCATGACTATTTAATCATTGTTTGTTCAATCACATAATAAACCAAATATGGGTGTGTTAGTAATACGAACACATGACTACATGTGAGTTCACATATGCATTCACACGCTAAATTAAATAAAAGAACACACATGAGCCATTCTACATTGGGAAAATTATCTAAATAACGTTAAAAAAATTATTTACTATAATAGCATAGGGAGAAAAATATTTACTAAGATGATGTTCGTTAGCCACGTATGCGCTAATGCCTATGTGGATTTTGTCTTTTTAAATAACAAAATTGGTATTCACAAGGACGAAATCAATATTACGTAGATTTTGTCCTTCAACAGTACACACAAGGACAAAATTAGTACAATGATTGATTTGTCCCTTCTTCTCTCTCTCTTCACTCTCTATTCACTTTCTCTCTCCTCTCTATTCACTCATTCTCCTCTCTCTTTCGACTATCTCTCTTCTCTTTTTCTCTCTCTTTTCTTTCTCTCCTATCTTCTAAAGGACAAAATCATGAAAAATTTAAAAAAACATATATTGATTTTGTCCTTTGTAAATATGTTATGTTATATTATATTATATTTAAAATTTATTATTTTAATATATAATACATAAGTAAGAAAAAAATTAATTAAAATTTCCTACTTTGTCCCCTCTCATCCTTAGAGTTGGAGCTCATCCTCACGTGCAATAGTGAGAGACAGGGAGAAAAAAGAGAGGAGAGAGAGTGAAGAGAGAGATAGGAGAGAGAGAAGAGAAAGTGGAGAGAATGAAGAGAGAGGAGAGAGAGAAGAAGAGAGATAGTTGAGACAGAGAGGATAGAGAGTGAAGAGAGAAGATAGAGAAAGAGGAGAGAAAGAGAAGAGAGAGAGAAGAAAGGGCAAATTTGTCATGCCCGATGTTTTTAAAATATTTTTCATCAAATTTAAATAAAATTTTGTAATATAACGGTTGTAAATTGGTGAAAATTGACAAAAATACGAAACCTGTGAAAACGATTTTTATAATTTTTATTCATTTGTATCAAATCCATCTCAATACTTTCTTTTCAACTCAAAACAAAGATATACTAACGATAAATCATTTAAATCCCATAGTTCATTCATCCTCGACATGAATAACGAACAAAAGACAGGCTTTCAATATATTTTTCCCAGATGTAGCTGGGTACAAGTTCCATAACAGTCAAAAGTAATAAGACAGTTCATGTACAAGTCCAAAATAATACATGTAAGAGCGCTCACCTCACTTAATACATGTACTTCAAAATTTATTTACAATGGATAGTGACATAAATTAATCAATGAGCAATATAATAAAAAATCGACCTGCGGTCCAAAAAGTGTATCCTCAAATGCTAAGCAACTCTTGAACTAGGCCCCACGGAAGTCCCTGGAGTGTTTGAGGATTAGAGATAAAGAATATGAGTATTTTCATAGAGATTCAAAATCAGTGAACCTTGAAAGTTCACACCACAGCTGCTCTCCAAGACAGTAGCATACCATAAACTAGGAGAAGATAAATATATAATCTCAACCAAAGTACTACAATTCCTCTGAGCTTCCTAGACTTACAAATTTTTTTTCCACCTTACTTATAACAAATCACATCCTATCAAACTCTTATTCTCACGTACATACTACTTACACTTACAACCTTACGCTTATTATCTTACACTTACACTCAATAAATAGAACTAATTAAATCCCAATTAGCTCTAATGTCGAAAGGAAAGAATGCCACTAGGGCGTCACCTTGACTTTCGGGGAGAAACCTATGCACTAAAAAGATTCTGAAGGCAAAGTACACCGGTGCTCATAGGGCACAGGATCAAATAGGTAAGATTAGATCTATGATACTACTTACCTGAGTGTGCAAATGCACACTCTTTGGGGCCATATAGGGCCAACAAAGGCCTAAAAGTGCCAATTAAGGCAGGAAAACTTACAGTGCCTCTCTTGGGCGAAAAACTTACAGTGCCACTCTTAGGCAGAAAGCTTACAGTGCTCTCAACAGAGCATCAAAAATATGAACTAACACATTTTGAATACATCGCCACAAGGGTATGAACCATGCTGACCTTACAAGTGAACAACTGACCATTTGTTAGTCGTCAATCGATACGGAATTCAATCCATCAAACTAGCTAAGGATTCACTTTTATTATGAATCTACATAATTTAATTATGTTGAAGTTTATAGTTCATACATTATGCAGGTACCATTATAGTTTCCCTTTTACCAGTAACTTATATATAAGCCCCAAACCCTAATCTGCCGATTTACTAAACCTTGAAGTCTCTATGAAATTTAAATTAGCCGAAACTGATCATCACTTAGCAAGAAATATAATTAATTACATGGGTCTTTTGCTCGTCCATCTATCTAACACAAGAATGAATCATAACGTAAATGTCTGACTAATCAACTAACCAACACACATATAATTTTAAAATATACGCATATGGCCACTATAATTAACCTCTGCACTTGACATCCTCCACATTAATATTTAGATAAACATCATGCAATTAAACACCTTAGTCCTAACATGCATTCTATCATAAAAGTATGCTAGAGTGAATTTCTAAGGTTCAAAGTCTCTTACCTCGTTGTCTGGGCCAAAATTGATGTCAAGGCGTACCACGAAGGCTGTGTTGGTGCATACTCAGCATCCCACACACCCTTACACTACGAGAGACAGCTCTGGGGTGGAAACTACAGCGGAGGTCTCCAATTAATGCCTGCAGTTATGAACGTCTCTCACAATACCTGCACTGGTGATTCAGATGCCTGCATGCCCAACAACATGGGTAGGGTTTAGGCGCGTAGTAAGAGGGGAAAAAGAAATGTAGTGGTGGTCCTGGCCGCTGGCAAGGTGAACTAGTCATTGGGCAATTCTCCCTGCAAATTTTCTAATGGAAAAACATGCAAAAAGGGTGGGATAAAATTGGAGAAGAGGAAAAGGGTATGTGAGGAGATAAGTCAAGACCTGAGGTGGGAGAGACGGCGTTGGGACTGGCAGAAAATGGATCAAGATGGCGACTTTCGCCAGTCCTAGAAGTGGTTTGGCCCAAAAACAGGGTTGGTCCTTGAGTGGTGGTTGATCGGAGTGAAAAATCTGGGAGCATGGTGACTCAACAGTAGCCCAAAGGGTGGGCAGAGTAGTCGCTGGCTGGAAATAGCTCACGGTGGCAAACCCCATCAACTACAGCGGTGGTTCTGCCTAGAACAACAAAATTCCCAAAACAGTTCGCAAACGAAATTTTTGGAGAAAGGGCTGACCGAATTAAAATTGGGGAAGAGGGTGTACCTCCCAGTTCGTGGTGGCCAGGTGACCGCTCTGGTGGATTCCGGCGGCTTTTGGCAGCTTCGATAGTGATTTGGCCCAAACCGCACGTTTCTTCCACAATTTGGCTAGTGCACGGTTTGTAGGGGAGGAGGCGCGATGGTGGCCGAAGGTGGTGCGGCCCATCTCACGGTGACCGGACGGTCAGACTCCGGCAAAGGTGAGGAGCGGCGGTGGTGTTCATAGTGAAAAAGGGGTAGAGTGTCTCTCCTGTCTGCCGGTGGAAATTACTGTGCAAAATGCGTTTCACGTTCTGCATTTTGTTTTAATCTTTTCTCTTTTTTTTTACACGTGCACCTCTACCTCATGCATCTCAACTACTTTTACCCGCGCAAGAACTCCTACACACGGTGAATTGCCCCACAAGACCCCACCGTGGCCAAAGCAACTTTATTTTTTATCTGAGAGCCCTATCTTAAGGAGCGAGTTTTTAATTTAAACTCCGAATCTTAACTTACGCGTTTAAACTCTTGAAAACATACAAACTTTTTCCACCCACGACCGAGGCTACATACAACACTAACACATAATTATCGAGAAACGTAATACAAAAGATTAAACAAATAGTCAAATCCCCAAGAAGCAAATAAATAACCATAGAAAAGTCCATGTTATTACAAAATTAGTCATTATAAAATCATAAAAAAAATTCAAAAAAAGGCCATGTTGGCCTACATGGCCAAAATAAACACCATTTTGGTAAATATTTTTTTCACCACTATTTTAATAAATAATTTTTTAATATCATTTATATAATTTTCCATTCTATATTCTTGGCGCAAGAGGAGCACATGTAGTCAATGTCTACTAATGATTAATTGTCCAAGATTAGTGAAGGTTTTCCTTGTACGCATTGTAAGGTCTTCCCTTGACAATATCTCCATGTGGAACACAAGATTGATGTCTAGGTAATTAGCTGATTCCACATGCTCAGACTTTTTCTTCTCCCCCTTTTTCTCATGCTCTTCGACATCAATTAGGTGCACCAATGCTAGAGTTCCTTGCTCAATAATTTTCTCAATTATTTTTGCTTCCTTTGGGTGGTCAAATATTGTTTCTTTATAGAGTCAGACTTCCATACTGTCTTCTTTGGAACTTGGGCATCACCACTCATGTTCAGCTGCCTACTGCACCATCTCAACATGAGCATTCACCTCTTCCACCTCAACCAGAGAAATTGCCTCCTTTAGCTCCGCCATTGACAATGGTTGTTCCTCCATTCTATTCATTGCTTGTTCCTTCTCCTTATCTATGGATTCTTTTAGTGAAACCTTCGATATAGAAGGTAGCTACTCCTCACGAGCCTGACCTTGGAGGCCGGGACATTGTCATAAACAAGCACCTTTAAAATTTTTTCCCTCGGGTGCAGCTTTAGAATATTCTTGCATCTAAGAACTAGGGGTTGTAACGTCCGGAAATTTTCTAAATTCCTGAAGTCGTACACGTGGAAATTAAGGTGTAGGACCCCTTGATCTTATTGTAGGAATAACTTGATTATCAGTTAGAAGTAGTGGCTAAAGTATATATGGATGGAAAGTAGACAGAAAGAGCTTCAAAACGCCACCAAGAATGCGCAAATCTGAGTTTGGATGATGGAGAAACGACCGTCTGAAGTTGAATATATTGTGCAGGATCTGTTTACCCGAATTGAACGTGCGAATTGTTCGTTTAAGTTGCGATACGGGCCTGATCAATTACTGTTCCGAAATTGGGTTTTTGGGGCCCAATTCCTCATGGGATTACCTATAAAAAGAATTAATTAGGGCTTTTTCGGGGGTCTTTTGCTGAAATAGAGCGGAGATTGGGGTGAAAGACGAAGTTCCGGCAAGGCTCCAGCGAGGCTCCAACGGCGGTGGATCGACAGCGAATTAGCAATTAAGGTAGTAATGTTGGCGAATATTAATAAAGATTTTATTAATTAAATTTAATTAAAAATCATATCTCTGCATTGCACTTTGGTTTATATGAACAGTGTTATGTAAATCGTCTCAAATAGTTATGTTCAGAGCCGGCTGCCAGTCGGCTAGCGCCGTCCGGCCAGCTGTCATTTGGTGGCAGCTTCATGCGGGCCAGGCTCCGGCACGCAGCCGCCGCCGGACAGACTGCCGGCCAATGCATTGAAAACAAAAAAAAAAAAAGAAAAAGAAAGGGGGGGGGGCCGCAGCCGCACCGGCCTTGGCCGTGCTGCTCGTGTCCACGCAGGCTCAGGCCCCAGGTGTCTTGGTGGCTTCTGCCGCTACCCATAGTAAAATAAAGAAAAGATGAAAACAGCGATTTTGGCCCTGGCCGGCCACCAGGCGATGGCGGGGGCCAGGACCATCGTGATTGCCGCCTGGCGGCGATTCGGTAGACCCTAGCCCGCCACCCGGCGGTGGTGACCAGGGGTGGCGCCGCCAGGGGCATTTTCGCCTCTGGCCGGGTCAGTTTAAAAAAAATGAAGAAGAAGAGAGAAGGGAGTGAATCGGGTCCAGTTCAGGGGGTTAATTGTGTCAAACAAATCCTAGAAAATTAATATTGGACCTGGAGAGGTTTGGGATTATTCTGACAGAGTTTCAGATTGGGGAAAAATCCTAGAGATTGTAAAATGACCTTTTTACCCTTGGTAGTTAAATCATCGTGGGAGAACCATTTACCTGACTTCGGGGCCCTGGTCCAGGGGCCTAGGAGTTGATTTAAAAATTGAGAAAATTCTCAGTGAGAGTCCAATGGGTTATCAAATTATAGGCCAAATCTCTTAGTGAAGAAAAACTCCAGTGAGTGGTTAATTGACTATTTTACCCTTAGGGTTTATAGTAAACCGTTAGTCAAAACTTGGTCGGTTCAAGGGGTTCACGATCTCGTCACATGCCAGGAAAATTACACATAGGCTATGAAGCCTAGTAGTACCTTTGAGTTGAATTTTGGACCTATTAGATGTCAGTAAGGCCTTAAACCAAATAACAGAAATACCCCTTAGGGTGTACCCGCCCACATTCGTGTGAATGGAAGCGTGAGTCGGTCTGAGAGTGGAGCCTTGTGAGAGGTCAATGACTTAAATCAATAGAGGGTCAGTAAAATCACTGGAATGACCCAAGGGAGGGTACCATACCCTACGTGGCAAAATTACCCTAATGCCCTTAGGGGCAATATGTTCTCTTTCTGATGAAACAGATGACCTAGTGAATCAAGAGTTAAGGTACCTTATAAATGACTTCAAAAGGAAGGGGTGTGACTGGTAGGTGACACGAAGAACTTGACAGGTCACAGTGTCATGGGAAACCAATGGAAAAACCTAATTCTCAGGGTTTAGGGCAGTGTATTGCATGAGTCCGTAACACGACATAGAAATCCACTAGAGCTTTAGATACGTCACTTGTGGAATATGTGAATTTACATTTTGGGCTTGAAGTCTCTGAGCCCTGGCCCTGCAAATGAATGCAATGGGCATCCGTTTATTATTTATACGTTTGTATGATTGCATGATTATTTATGCTGATGCATGCTTTTGATATTGATGCATTGATTTATATCAGTAACTTAAGATTAATGAAGATTAATCAAGAGACATGGGTTGCTGTTGGTTTGAGGGGAGAACACCTAATAAAGATAATGACTAAAATACCCTCTTTAGGGTTGGGACCAGTTTATGGAGTGAATGGGGCCCTGACATAGATTTTGACCTTGGTTAATGAACCGAGGGTGATTTTGGGATGTTCTCTGAGTCATAGCTCAGTGGATGAGCTATTTAGTGGGCTGATTCACAAGGTGAAGAGGACCCACATGGTTGAGTGGTTACTTAACTGGATGAAAATAATCTAGTCTAAGTTTCAGATGTTTGAGGGAGTCAATGGTTATAAGGACCTGTGGCTTCTATGAATATATTATTAATGTCTTATAAGACATTTTCTCCCAGCGTTGGGAAGGTGGAGATTGAAATATGCATCTTCATCGCCACGACGGTTTGGGTATTGACCAGAGGGTCTTTACCGCGGGTCTCCCGCAGGTCTTCCCAGGACTATTTAGTACGTACGAAAAGCGGAGTTACATGAGCATCATGGAAGGCTTGTGTTTCTTGCCAATCTGTGTCCATGAGCACAGTTGGGATCCTCTTCTCCAGATTCGTGGCAGGCTATTGAGAGCCCTGGGGATTTGGGTCAAGCTGCTGTTAAGCAGTCCACTCCAAGGCTGGAGTACTTTGTTTGGGGATTTCTCGAGGGGCGAGTCATCTCCGAGTTGCAGATTTGATAGTTTTAATTATCGAACAAGGGATGTGAGATAATTAATAACAATGTTTGATATTGCTTGTTAATTAGACAAGTGGAACAGTTAAAGGACTTACTAAAATGTAGGTTAAAAATATCTAAGCATTGCATGTGTTGTGATGCTATGCTTCTTAGGATAGAGTAGTTTCTAGGCAGAACTATGTTTGGATCCGATCTTGTTGGAAACATTGAAGATGTTGTCTGATGAGTACGTAGGCAACTAACATCGGGTGATGTTGGCCCGATCCAGGAAATATTAATAAAACCTTTTGTCCTTTGGAAGCTCTTCTCCTGTGGACAGAGATGCTCCATTGTGATTGTGGTTGTTGTTTGGTTTGCTTTGTTGTAGATTCTCCAGGCGACGAAAAGTGAGACCAAGGCAGGCGTGCACAAGAGGTTTCTGCATTTCTGTAACTCCGGTACGTAAGTGTACCTTAAGCGTGAGAGTCAACTTATTATATTTTTTAGACGGACGATGGACTTGTACTTAGATGGATGAGCTGGTCTTTATGAATTTTCAGACGTTAATAATATCGTATGATTTGATATTTGTATTTGTGAACCCCAGTTATCATGATCTGGATATTTAATCGAATGGTTTGTTTTGTATTTAAAGAAAAAAATTTCTCGCTACTTACTATTCATGCTATTTAAAAATAATTTTAAAAATCCGGGCCGTGACAGGGGTTGTATGGGAACTTCTAGGTTGGCCTGATAAGCTGTTCTATTTTGCAACTTTCTATTTCTAAGGTGGTTCCTTTTCCTTGCTGATTCTCTCCAAAAATTAGGTGATAATAGTGTGTTTGATCCTAGATTCTTTTTTTTAAACTGTTGGGGCTTCACCTTACACTCTAATTGGTTCTGTTTTTTTGCATATATCAGCAATAAATAATTATTTTAGTAGGGAATAATCATTATATTGATCGTGCAAGTAGTCCTCTTAGTGTGAATATGATTGTGTAAATAGTTGTATTCTCGAACATGTGACTATATATATATATATTAAAAAAAAATTTATATGAGCCCAGGCTCATATACGCCTATGTGAGCCCGGACTCTATGGGCCATTGGATTTACATCCGGCGGCCCATAATACTCATGGGTTTAAACCCATGAGTATTACCCATGAAAATTATGAGCCGCCATATGTAAATCCAACGGCCCATAAAGCCCAGGCTCACGTAAGTATATATGAGCCCGGGCTTATATAAACGGGACTCTATATATTATCTTGTATTTAATGACACTACTATATCAGTTATTGTGTACTCGATGACAACAACTATACTAATTACAACATTTTTAGAAGACGTCAAGAAAGGCGAAATGTACTCCAAATGAAGGCTTCTTGAGTCTTCAGTGGTGTCTATTGCATCAGCGGTTTATCCTTCATTTTGTATGCAAGAGACTTCATCCGCGAGGTGGACGGGGTGCTTCGGTCTACACCAGGGATCTAAAAAAGTTTGTGGTGGGAGGCCTTATTGTTTGGACTAATCCTGAGGCTACCTCCATTGAGTTCTTCACGCTCTTCAGTGCCACCTAGAGATTATCCAGTGCTCTATCCTCGCTGGCCATATATGGTGGCCTTCTCCATCAAGAATACAGGCCATGACGTCTAATGAAATCATAAAGTTTTTTTGTGACGTTTGAGGCTTCTTGAGCCTGGTCCGACATCTCCATGGGGAGTAGCCTCAAATGGGCTGTGAATGATGGCTTGGTGGTGGCCATCGCTCGTTTGGACAGAAGACAAGAAGGAAACAAAGAAGCCCTTCCGATCGATTAAAAGGAAATGAAGTGGCTGAATTAACTGAAGCGAAGGGAGTCGATGTTGAAACTTCTAGTGGAGCGTTTTTAATCCTTGTGTAAGGAATGCATAAGAATTCTTTTTCTATGAGATTGCTGATATACATATTAGTATATATTAGTGGTAGTAATATTGCCGTTAATATGCGCTAATATATGCATCATCGATCTCAAATGTTAAAGTTTTATATGCGTTCTTTATATTGAGCTCATTATCAAATGAGAACATAAAAAATTCTTCTCGATCCCCCATTTATAGATGGAAGACTTTTTTATGTTCCTTGCTCACCATAAGCCTAGTGTAAGAAATACATAGAGACTATTTATTTTTAAGATTAATGATGCATATACTTACGCATGTTAATATCATTAATACTAACATTAATGTGTGTTAGTATGTATGCTATCAATCTTAGATGAATAACCTTACGGCGTTTCTTATGCTAAGCTCATAGTAAGGTGAACATTAAAAATTCTTCTTTAATAGATAGAGTTGGAAAACTTCAACCCGACCTACATACCTAACTTACTTAACCCACACTCAACCTGACTTGATTAAGAATAAGGTCAGGGTAAATGTTTTAAAATTTTACCTATTTTAAAATTAAAGTCGGGTTGAGATTACCCATATAACTTGCACAACTCAACCTCACACCTATTATTTATAAGACATGTTTATATGAGCCTAAGCTCATACATAACTCTAATCATATGCAATCAAATTTTAATATGATAATACACATAACTTAGGGGTTAGTATTTAGTTTCCCTTAAGCTATGGGATATCGATTTGTCAACCTATGATGCCTGTGTGAGGCTCACACACCTCTCCATGGCCTAGGCGTATATAAATTTTTTTTCTTATTTAATAATGACATAACCCAAGCGGAAAATATTAGCAAGAAATTTTTTAAAATTTTTTTTTTCTTATAAGGCGTTAGTTATTTTATACTTTAAATTATAATTTATTAATTTTAAAATATAACATAAATAGTTAGAAATTTTATACGTGTATTTTAAAATAAAACGTTAATCATTCAAAATTTCGCACACGCATTTTAAAATGTGGTGTTACTCACCCCTCGTATCTAAAGTGCACGAAGCTTTTGTACGTTTGTATGCACATTTTCAATTACGACCTCCCCCCTTGGTAATTTTGAAATACACAAGAGACGACGAGAAGTGACGCTTCGTCTCCTTCACCGAGCCATCTCTGTCTATAGGGCATCTCTCTCCTTCCCTCCGCCGGCGCCATCTTCTTCCAAGGCATTCTTGCGCTCTCCACTGGGTACTTCCATCTCTCCCATCTCATTTTTCCTTTCTTCCTCTCTACCGGCGTTCTTTTTCCTCCCCTCCAGCGCAGCCATCTCCTTCCTCCCCTCCGGCGTGGCTATCTCCCTCTCCCGCGGCCTGATCTCGTCCGGCTCTCGCTTCTCGCTTCATATCGAAAGGTTCGAGCTTTCTGCCCATTTGGGTATGAATCATTTCGATCTGAAGCTGACGGTAATACTGCACTTCACAGGGATGGACCTCGTGCTGCCAGTGGAGAACACGTTGAGGAATAGCAGCGCCACCTCGCTGGCGTGATTGGCCATGGCGGTAGCGCCAGCCAACGTGAACTTGGTGGTGAATGTGATATCAATCCTCTTCGATCTCCCCCACTCCCGCGTCGGAATCGCTCGTAACCTCTGCAACTGAATTACGAGCTGCTCTGTTTTTCCCCCCTTCCCTGTTGAACCATCTCTGGATTACAGAAAGCAGTTGGGAATAATGATATATGTTGGAAATGCTTACTTATCTCGATGATAAATTTTGGGATGAAACTGGAAAAAGTTTGATCTTTTCTATTTTTCTTAATCCGTAAAGCCTGAATTAATGTTTATATGATTGTGGGGTGATTATATTTTCTGTGGTATTTTCGGTGGTTTATTATGTGGTTTGATCATCTTGATAAATAATTTTCCTTGGTTAATGCATTTGGCTATTTCAGCTCTGCAATTAGTTTGGAGGGCTTTTACCAAAGGGTAAGTTGAAGAATTTGAATGAAGGCCTGTCATTTGAAAGTCTCTATGGAGCAGTTTGGTGTTTTAAGTTCTAAACCGTCCTTCCGTTCACCCTTGTCATTCTCCTTTCTCCTCTCTTCTTATCACCATTCTGACGTTGCCTCCTCCTTCCTCACACTTGTTACTGCCACCCTCCTGAATGTAATAAACCCAAAGTGTCTTACTATTGTTGTAAAAGCCTTTTCACTCACTGATATCATCAGCCTTGTTTTTATGGCAAACATTAGCACTTTGAACTTAGTTAAAGTATTACAGATGGTAGAAGTGAAACGATTTTGTTACCCTTGATGTGGAAAATGAAGAGCTAAATATAGGGTTCGCATTTTTAACCCGTTTAATAAATAAGGTTGGATTATGACCTGACCTGATTTAAGTGTAGGTCAAAATTGATTGAATTTAATTTGATTAGACTCAACTTGATTCCCAGCCCTACTTAAGGAGTACCGTCCATCAAATGCACTTGGTCGGATAGTCCAATAATACGGACAAAACCACATATGGTTGCCTTGTACAAATTGTTGAACAATTGAACACAAATACGAACACAATGGATACACAACAATCGAACAGTTAGATTATCGGGCTACTTGCCTTGCCTTTAAAGACTTATGTGGGACTCATTAAAAGTAGAGTCTTATGTAAGAAGACTTGCAAAGTAGTAGAACATTTGGGAGTGTTTCTCAAGCATTTGAGCATATGCCCATAGACATTATTAGTAATTGCCATCAAAGCACCTGAATAGTGATTGTCACTATTGCATTGAAAGTTAAAATTTAAATAATATAATATTTTAAATTTAAGTAGGAATATTTTATTTTTAAAATATGAAATATGGGAATAAATATTGAGAATTCTTTATTTTAAAATTTTGAAATTTGGAATATGGGAGTTTTGAAAGAAAAAAAATACTTTGTTGAGTGTCCCATTAAAACTTTACTCTGTTGAACAATCATGCTTTGTTTAAGAGTGGGGAAGGAAAACCATGTTATTGAATTGCATAGTAAAATTTTATTGTTGAGTATACACAATATAGTTGTAGTATGTTTAATAACAATATATAACTACAAAAGAGTAATTTTGTCATCTTTTAAACTTTTGCTAACATAGACAAGATATACTCTCTACATCACATAAAAAGTTTCTTATTTAGTTTTTTTGAAAATAAATAAAATTTAAATTATTTTAAAAAATAAATAAGACATTTATTATGAGACAGAGGGAGTGTAATATTATGAAAGATCTAATACTCCTTACTTTAGGCTTTTTAGAGATTTACATAATACATGTCAATAATTTTAATTTTTTTTTGACAATATGTACAACACACTTATTATGGGTTGAAGGAAGTATATAATTATCCAGGACTTAATGGTCTTAACTTTAGTTTTTTCATAGATTTACATACTACAAGGTCAACATTGAAGAATTTACACATTACTTAGATTTTCTTTAGAAATTATATATGGAGAGTTTAATACTCTTTACTTTATTGAGGATTACTGTTAGCCCCCTAACTTGATGGATGCGGAAAGGGAGTGGCTACTCCTTTACTTGGCAGCGGACAGCCAAGTTTTGCTAGGCAGCAGACAGCCTAGGCAGCCCCTTGGGCATGGACGGATGCTGGGACAGCGCGGGTGATGTTCCGGACGAGCTACTCGCCTTGCGGAGCAGGTTGGGTAGGAGTCCTTGCGCGGGCGGGACTCTAGAGGCGAAGCTGGGTGCTGGTTGGACTTAGGGGAGGACTCCTAAGGCGGATAGGATTTAGCGTATGCTGGCTGGATGCACTCCTAATTGGAGTAGGAGATCGGGCAGCAGACTCCTAGGATGGACAGGACTCGTACAAGCAGGCTGGCTACACTCCTAGGACGGATGGGAGTTGGTTGGCTGGTTCCCTTGGATGGCATGACTCTTGGTGGCAGCATGGCGAAGGACTTCTAGCGGAAGACGGACTCGCAAAGGCTTCCTTATCTATGCAATCCTGGATTGGCTTTGGGCTGAGAGTTGGACAGGGTGAGGACACTTGTATTGGGTGGGTTTTGTACTTCTAGTTGCTCTAGGATGGCCAGCCTATGGCTGAGTCTATATAAAGGGATGGTTGGGGCGGCCAAGGCATGAGAATGCTTTGATTTTCCTGCACAGCGAACCAGGGAGGAAGACAAGAGAGAGATCTCAGCCTTGGTTGTTCAGCCCTGCCCTCTCCCTACTTGTGTATTTCGACGGACTGATTTACATAGCTTGGGCGGAGACCCTTGCACCAGGTTGGTTGTGTTGCTTTGTGGTTGTTTTGCTGATTTTCCCTTGCGCATACGAGTGGGAAGGGAAGAGAGTGGCTGCTGGCTGCGCGGTGTAGTCAGGCCATCACGAGTGCGAACGCTAGGCAAAGCTTCGCGCTCGTGACAATTACCATAGTGTCTGAAGTCCAAATACCTCAATAAGTAACAAACTATAAGACGTGGTCTCGATGCACAGGAATATAAACAATAAAATCACGCCGAAGCAAAACACCCAAAAATGACACGGAGGCAAAACATACAAAAATCATATGAGGATTTTTAATGTCAAAACATAACCCATGAAAAATCATGCAACATGTAAGATCCATAAACTTGAACCAGTTTATTTTTTCATCTTTAATTGTTTAAGCGTGGTTTAATGTCAATTCGAATCAGTTTTAACTATTTTCGAAATTAAAGTGGATAACAAATATTTTTAACCAAAATTTTCTTCACATTTCAAGTTTTTAAGTTAATTTAAGTTGTTTGGAATTTTTAGAATTTTTACTTATTTTTTTACAAAAATTAGGGTTAGCAGGACCTACCGATGGCCTCATGAGTGAAATTGAAATTTTTAGCTCTAATTGTCTCTAACATTAACCTAAAACTCTAGGTAATTATTTTAGAATTTTTAGACATCAAATTGGGTTTCAAATAAACAAATTATAGTATTTTTAGTATAAAACTCTATTTGTACCCCACTAATTAATTAGGTCTACCCTACTCTTTACTATAAAAGGATAAAGGTCTAGCCATTTTCCCAATTAGGAAGTTGAGACCTAGAACTTAAGAGCCTAATCCTCATTTTTTCAAAGGAGAAAGGAGATTAAGGTATGATTTTGCTTAAGATTATTAGGGTTTTGCTTAAATCTTTTAAATCTCTTCCATTGCGTTGGATTAATCTCGATTTTCACTCAAAAACTACTGATTTGAGTTTCTATTTAAAAACCTAATGTTTGGAATTTCGTTTTTGGGTCTCTTGAACCCTAGATCTACTTGTTCTTTAAGGTTTTAGGTGTTTAAAAATCGGATTTGAGACGTATTAATAAAAATCATGTTTTGGGTAAGTTTTAAAGAAGTTTGAAGAGCCATTTTGAATCAAGAACTTGTTGGAAGGTAGGGTTTTAGTCTCAAATATTGTTGTGATTTGGATTTAAGTTTTGGTGTAGTTTTGAAATGAGTTCCATGATTATGAGGTTTAATGGTGATTTGTGAAAAGTGAAATCTTTGATGCGATTTCTTGGGGTTTATGTTTGGTAATGGTTAGATTTGATGTTTTGGAAGCATGAATTAGATTATAATAAAGTTTGGGGATGATATTTGATGCTTTATGAAGTGTATGTGAACTTTTAGTTTTGAATTCGAAGTGGAGAAGACGAACCAAGATTTGATGTTGTGCCGATCGAACGGCCTTGTAGGCCAATCAAACAATTGTATTGCAGTTTTTGGCCATTTTGATTCTTTTGATTCTTTTCATGTTTTACTCTTAAATATCATTTCCAATATTCATGTAGAGTAATTTGAGCTAGAATGAGCCACTAGAAGGGCATGTTATTGATGTTGGAAATTATGATGAATATTTAAGTCTTATGTGAAATTGCATGTTGTTATCTATACATGTTAGGATTGCTTATCTTAAATCTATGATTGAATGATTTCTTATGTTTTAAGCATGATTCCAACATGTTATGAACTGATATGTCTTCATATAATGTGGTTAAATTATGGGTGAATGATAGTGCTAGGTCTAAATTCAAGTGTGGTGTGGATATTCTTGCATATGTTTAGTATGTAGTTACACTTGACTTGATTGATAGTTTACGATGGTTTTCACCCATGATTTCTATTGGAATCTATGATTAGATGTTAAGCTTCATGTGTGGTATGATGAGGAGTTAAATTACAAGGCATGTTCATATGCTTAGAGTTGCATGTTTCTACCATGTACATACACATGTTGGTGGAATGTTATGATGATGTTTAATATTAAGATTATAAATGATGCATGAGGGGCAAAAATGATGTTTAGTATGATGTATGATGATGTTTGGTATTATGCCTTGCCTATGTATGTACCATATTGCATGCATTATGAAACGAATTTTTGAATGAGATTTTATCGAGATTTAGCCGTGGTTGTTAGATTAGATGCAATGATGTGAGATTGTGTGCCGGATTAACCGATCGTTGGCTTATCAAAAATTGGTTAGTCCGAAATGACATGATTTTGGTTTGAGTTCTTGATTGGAACATGGATCCTCCCCGGGCTGAGTTGAGTTGTTGATGCGGTTGAGATTTATTTATTGAGACAGTCAGACTTAGACCCTGAGAATCTAGAGTGGTATGCTTTTGTGCACCGGCTACCACGTGTTCTACATTCCCGTGTAGGATTTAGACTCTCCTACCGCAAAGATGTCCAGGGCGAACACATTGCTCTAGGTTTCTGTAAGGAATTCAGACGTTCTCAGCTAGGACTGTGCAAGGCGAGCAGACTGCTCTAGGTTTTGTAAGGAATTCAGACCTTCCTTTTTTGGATCATTTAGGGCGAGCAGAGGGGCTGACTACTCCAAACACCCCGGGTTTCTGTAAGGAATTCAGACTGTATCCAGAGCGAGCAATGCCCTAGGTTTCCAGTTAGGAAATTGGACCACGTACGGGGCGGGTGATGTGATTGTATTCCTCTCCATGATGGAGACATTTGCTATTTGTTGATAATGTATGTGTATGAGATAATATTATACCTAGGTTACACAAGTTGTGTAGGGATAATTGAGATTATGTGACATATATGAATATGATTTATTATGCATGATTTAGTATTGTGTGATTGAGTCACTTATTGTGTAGGGTGAATGATTTATAGATGAATGATATGAATCTGCATTATGTGATTATGTGTGTTAGAGACACTACTCATGCAGGTTATATATGATGTGTATACATGCTGTGATTGAGTGAGAATCACTTATTATGTAGGATGAATTTTATGCTATATTGTGATTATTCATGCCATGATTAGTATGCGCGAGATACTTGTATGCAGGATGATTATGTATGAATAAATAGGGGTATGATAAGGGATTTAATTAGAAATGAGGATATTATGTGAAATGTATGATTTGAATTACCATGTTGATGTGCCATGGTTATTTTCTAATAAATATTACTATATTTCAAACTTTACTAAGTTTTAATCACCCCTCTTTCTATGTTTTCTTTTCGGGCTGCATGGTACGATATTCAGTTAATCAGGATTCCTTGTATGTGGGACAATTGGGAAATGCGTGAGATTAGGCATGGATGCCTCCGGACATTATTTTGTCTTCTGATTTATGCTATTATGTTTATAGAACACATTGTATGGATGATTACATTTAATACTTGTATGTATTTGATGCTTTTAGACTTGTCTAAGATTTTTTGATTTGAACTACGTGTAGCTCAAGATGTTAAGTTTATAGGTTAAGTGTGAGGATTTATTTCAGAGTTAATATCCTCTTTTATTTTACATTATTTCTCTTGCTCAAAAAACTAAAGGTGTGTGACTCCGTGTATATGTTAAATATCCGATTAAGGGGTTAAAATATTCTGCAATGCAATCTAGTCGCCCCCATGTATTTCGACTGGCCCTTGGACCGGGTTCGGGTCGGACGGGCGCCGGGGCGTGACACATGTCCCTCAACAAATCAAACAATACACTATGAAGATGTAAAACTTATAAGACTCAAGACTACTAACCTCTACATAAGCTAAAAGTCATTTTATAGAGGATTGTTGGCCACCAAAGTCATTCTTGACATTTTTCCTTCAAGTTTGATCTTTGTCTTCTTATCTAGCACAACCTTCTTCAGATCAACTTTCAACTAAAGTCCTTCTTGATTGGCTCAATCTTTAAAAGATCTTGATCTTCACTACAACTCCTTTAGCTTGTAGTGTCCTCAATTTTTTTAGCAATAACATAATGAGAGTGAACTAGGGTTCCAATCTCAAGGCTTTATTGTCACGCCCGAGGTTTTTCCTTACATTTAATTAAAAATTTTACTAATATTTTATTTTAAAATACAAACGTAAATAAAAAGAACCAACAAAATTCAAAATGTGTGAAAATAATTTTCGTAAATTAATTCATCACACGACAAAGCTAACATTCCTAGGCGTGATTTGAAACAAAAACATAAAAGTAAAACCTGCCATGGCCATGAGCTTTAAAAACAAGCACCTCTCAGGCATCTCTGAGTACAAGTTCTTTAACAGTCTGAAAATAAATCGTTCATACATACACAAGTCCAGTAAATAATATATTTTTATCACCTTAATCAATACATGAGATCGTGGCACTAAAATCCACAAAGCCTCACCACGATTTCGCTGCACTCCAAGTCGAGGAAAAATAGTCCACTCTGGGGAATAGTCTAGTCCAAGAAGCTATCGAATGACCTGCAAAAACCTTCGGATGAAGGGGCTAAAAAAATAGGGTGAGTATTTTCATACTCAATATGAAATTACCCAGTAGGGGAAAATAAGTCAATGAACTTCGTAAGTTCACATATAGATGCATTCATGCAATCACACATGAAGCAAAAAGTACATGCATCATAAATAAAGTATCTTACACACATATAGTCGTACTAGCTGAACTTACACTTACTCTTGTAGCATACTCTTACACTTATGCTTACACTTACACTTACAGTCTAAATCAAAGTCTCACCAACTTACTCGTACTATCGTACACTTGCACTTACAATATATACATACTCGTACGACCTTATTCGTACGAACTTACTTGTACAACCTTACTCGAACTCATGAACTTACTCTTACTGTCTTCCTTAGAAGCTCACACTTACTCTGAATCTTACATGTACAACTTACTCAAAATTTGAAAAATACAATTTACTCTTACTATCGTACATATACTACCGACAATTGAAGCTCATTATAATTAATAAGCTCCAACGTCGAAAAGAAAGGGAATACTACTGGGGCGTCACTTTAACCTTCGGGGAACAAGTAGACACCATGGACTTTTTCAAAGGTAAGGCACACCTATGCTCATGGGGGACATGATCAAACAGGTAAGAGCAGATCCATGATACTACTTACCTGAGCGCACAAATGTCCACTCTCTGGGGCCATACAACGCCAACAAGGGCCATACAGTGCCAACTAAGGGCAAAAAAATATACAGTGCCACTCTTGGGCAAGAATCTTACAGTGCCACTCTTGGGCAGAACATACAGTGCCATCTGTAGGCAGAAATACATACGGTGCCCACGAAGGGCAGAAACTTATAGTGCTCTCAACAGAGCATCAAACGTCCAGGCTGAAATATAGCACCAAGACCAAATCCCGCAGTATAACACCATGGCTAAACCAGGAAGGACGCTTAGTTGATTACTTATCGACTGACACAAAAACAAAACTTAATCCGTCGAAACCCTCAGTCTCAAACTCACAACGTTATCAAATTAGGGTTACTTACAATTCAAGTTCACATTAAGTAACTTATCCATGCACAATTATGTTCAGAGCTACTTCTGTATTACATTCTTCAGTCGACCAAGCTAGAACCACACTGATTTTAAAGCCTTGGTCTACAAGGGTAACATACTTCAACTTAACTCATCCAATTGTACTTAAAACTCACTCTTACCCTTATAGTCTTACACATCTCTACATAATCTTACTTGTCAAACTCAAATTCCGTACTAACACTCTTACCATTATATACTTACGGTCTTACATCTTACTCAATTCGCCTAATAACCAAACCGTCCTTCTCGAACTCTCCCTTAGACCTAAGTCCCGTAATCAAACCCTTACTAATTCCTTATTGTTTTTATGTTACAATTCATATTACGTATATTATGTGGGTACAATTATATTGTCCACTTTCACTAATTCACAAACTCCCAAAGACGTTAAGAACCTTGAATCTTCCAAATCATTACATTGCTTAGGTCTTTTACTCATTGTTCCAAAGTACTACCCAACTCAATCCAAGCCAATTCTTCAATCCAAGCTAATTCTTCAATCTCATCAAATCCAACCTTCGACTGTCAATCTTACATTTTTCCTCGCCCGTCATACAATCACAATTTCCATGTCGTAGCCCATGAAGTACCCCTTCGACAAACTTACAAACATACATACTCGTGCCCATCGATCATACACCACCAACCCACAATGAAGATCTATCACACGCTCTGATCACATGCACATAATTCATAACTTACTACCATACCCTTAGTCTTCACTAACATACGCACAATTCACATATATATAACATGCTTATTTAATTAGCATACTCATGCAAAGAATTAAGTTATAAACTCCTAGCATGCTACTACAAAATCAAAGCATGCTATAATAAAATTACTAGTTCAAGGTCCCCTACCTCATAATCCACATAAATTTGATGGTGAGCACACACGATGGTGGCGGTGTCAATGGCGGAATTGGTGGCCAAAGGCATTGCACAAAGAGAGTTGTTGTCCCGATGATTTTTAGAGATGCTGGAATTAATCTTAATAAGATTAGATTAATTTCACTCAAAGCATAAGACTGGGCGCACTAGGGCGGTCGGACACAAGGTCGTACCACTAGGGATGGCAAGAGTGACCACAGAATAGGAGGTGACTAATTGAAGGTTGGCCAATGTTTTAAAACACTTATTGGCCACAAACGTTAAAATAGACTGCAAACTATATCCAGCGGCAACAATTCAGCATTGTCAAAGCCTCACAACATAGCAGAGGGCTTAGTTGCATACTCACGGACATAGAAGAGACAAAAGAGGGCTTTAGCGGACATATTGCCTGGTGGTGGAGTCGTTCCGTAAACACACGTTGAGGGACTAAGGCCTGGCGTAGGTGCCGATAAAGGTGGCGACATTTCTAAATGCTACCACAACCAAATCTTCATATGGACACTCGTGCATCAAGCATGGCTTATGGTGGAGGATATGGGCATAACAGTAGTTGAACCTTCGATGACCCAAGTCTAATGGCTGACAATATGACTTCCCCTTGGAAGGATCGGGATTCGGGGACTCTTTCCCCACAAGTTCCGGGCCATGCATAATAAAAAGTGGCGGTGTAGAGGTGGAATCGGGCTAAAATTGTTGGCCCTTACCGTCACTGGGCTGGGGCAAAGCCCAAGTTTGTGCAACATCAAGTTGGACACGTTGGCTTGGGTTAGAGTAAGGCCTATCAACAGCAGTCAGAGACATATCCCAAAGTTTAGGGGTGTCTGGTGTGTACAGAAGACGTGCAGAGGAGGCAGAGAGCAGCGACCCCTTGCCGTTATTGGGTCAAGCCAGCATCCACAACTGTCTGCGGTAGAACAACTAATCAGAGAATTGAAGAGACCCAATTTAGCCGGATCGACAGTGTGCCAAGTTGGGGCGGCAAACACACATCACCGGGTCACGAGTGGCCAGACAGGAAAGGCTAGACCTAGGAGAAGATGGGGCCTAACAATCGCCGGATTGCAGCAAGTCAAATGGACATTGGTGCGATGACATCAGACATTTGACAACAGAGAATGGATGTCACCAGAGAAAAAAGCAAATCTTTCTGTGGCATGATTAAACCGATCGAGCAAAATGGGACTGACTGGGGTAAGAGAGGCTAGACCTCGGCACCTTGTCGGCAGCGGCTCGAAGTAGCATACCGAAGGTGGATTGGTGGTTTGCGGACGACAACAGAAACATAAGGAAGAAGACCACAGTAGAATTTCTATCCGGGTCGAAATGGAACACAATATATAATGCTGGTAAACATACATATCGGTAAAAAAATGTATAATATTAAATGGATAAAAAATAAGTGGGATGCTAATTGACTTATAATTATTAATTAAATAATTCATCTAATTATTTATAAAGTGGAAAGAAAATACAACTCTATGTATAAGTGCACTTTGTCTATAAAAGAAAAAATAATTATTTATTTAAACTCATAAAATATTACATAAATATATTTAAGGGGCATACAAATATGGTCGGTGCCGGAAATAAAGCGGCTAAAAAAATGAGTCTTTCTTTTTATACAGCGTCAAGAATTCTACAAAAGCTGCAAAACTCCTACAAATTTGGTCGGTGCCGCGTTGCGTTTTCCTCCCTGATGTCATTACATGCCTCGCCAATCCTCCTCCTGATGTCATTACATGCCTCACCAATGAAACAGACGAAACTGGATAACCAACCGAACAATGCTGACTTCAGGTTTGTGGGCTTTGTTTTCCCCCTAAAATATATTTGTCGCCCTCGTGTGTTCAGCAGCTTCAGCTCCGTATCAGGCCTCAGTGTTTCAGGCTACACTCCTGCCCCATTCATTCCTCTTCTTGAAACCCATTCCCTCCCTTTTGTCGCCATAGTTGCTTCAACTCCTACGGTTGAAACTGATGGCTGCCCAAGTGGGTCGGATGAAGCTGGGATCGCAGGGACTGGTGGTCTCCGCCCAGGGCCTCGGCTGCATGGGCATGTCGGCCGCCTACGGGCCACCCAAACCGGAGGCTGACATGATCCGCCTCATCCACCACGCCGTCGACTGCGGCGTCACCTTCCTCGACACCTCTGACATCTATGGCCCCTTCACCAACGAGCTCCTCCTTGGCAAGGTGATTGATGGGTCGGTTGATCGGACCTCCCTGCCCCTCTATTTCATTCCATTTATCCGATTGATATGATTATACTGATGTAGTAGAAATCATCCATTGAAAACAATTGCAGGAGTTGAACTTTTCTTCCATGATCTCATTTTGATTCTGTTTTTCTAAAGTTTTGTTCTTGGCTTGGCTTTTGTAGGCGCTTAAAGGGATTAGGGAGAAGGTGCAGCTGGCGACCAAGTTCGGGATTGGGAAAGGGGAGATACGTGGGGATCCGGCCTATGTCAGGGCCTGCTGCGAGGACAGCCTCAAGCGGCTGGACGTGGACTGTATCGATCTCTACTACCAGCATCGTGTTGACACGCGGGTCCCCATCGAAGTCACGGTATGTTCTTCAACTCTGTTCACTGGGGCTAAATTCAGCGTCTCCCCCTGTGTCATGTCACATAACTAGCAGTTTGAGCAATACCGATCCATGAACTAGTTCGGAGTTTATCTTTAAAAAAATTACAAACTCTGAAGGAACTGCCCTTACTCCTGTATATAGAACTAATTCAAATCATGTTCGTACAGGAAGAGTTGTCCTTATGTCATCATATAAGCACTTACAGCTAGGCATGAGGATATGAAATTTTTTTATTTGTTAGGTAAAGAGTTTATTAGAAAAGCAGAAGGGAAAATCCAAAAATTACTTTGTAATTGAACAAACAGGCATAGAAACATTGTTGGATTTAAAATATGAAGTAAACCAGCTTTATCCGGAAACTGACTTCACTGTTTGCTTATATCTATGATGGACTCTCTGACTGACTCGCTTTCCGAAAAATCATTTCATTTTGTCAAATTATGTTCCCTGTTCTCAGCAATTTAATTAAGTACTTTGGTTGAGTTTGAACATGTTTCATCTCCACAAACTTTTGATAATTAAGATGTCTAACTAGCTTGTTGGAAATTTCATTGTTTCTCTATGTATAACTATTACATGTTTTGAGGTTGTCGTTCCCAATTGTATGCTTATGTAGAATCAATTACAAAAACAGAAACACTTATATCTTCAAAAGGCGTCAGAACTCTCCAGCTCCATCATGTTTAGCATTCTCTAGAGTATGTTTCATGAAGTGCACCTCTAAAAACATGAAATTACCATCTTGATTGTGCGTTATCCTCACTGATTGGACCACCCCAATACCCACTTAAATAGGGGAGTATATATTTATTTCTGTAGCATAGATTCAAACTACTGAACTATCCAATCTATTCTGCATGATATCAGTAATCATTGTTATTTGCCATATTTTCTCTTAACGATATGAACCACATATATGATTCAAAGCTTAGTCTTAAGAAAGTGCAATCTGATATTCCCATGTAAATGCGTGTACTGTTTTCTGAATGTTAATCATGTTGTCAATGTCTCTGTGTGTGTGCATGCGTGTTGTGTGATTTGGTGGTTGGGCGGGTGTGGTTTTGGTGTTTTCTTTCTCAATTTCCTTGAGGGAGGTAAGAAAAATTTAAAGAAAGAGAAGAGCATGAAAAATGCTAAACAACTATTATGTGGATGCTAAAAGGAAATTACATTAAATATTGTCAGCTCTTCTCTGCAAACTTCCCAATTCCCATATCAGCTATTATATGGTACGTTCTGAGCATATTTTAATCTTGCTGTATAATCGTTTTTGCAAGATGGGAGAACTTAAGAAACTTGTTGAAGAGGGGAAAATAAAATATATTGGGCTGTCTGAAGCCTCTGCTTCAACAATTAGGAGGGCGCATGCTGTACATCCAGTTACTGCAGTGCAGATGGAGTGGTCTTTATGGTCAAGGGATATAGAGGAAGAAATAATTCCCACATGTAGGTAAGTCGACTGTGCGTCAACTATCTAACATTTCTTATGAAGTTAGGGCTTGACTGTGATGTAAATGTTTTTCTTATCTGTGGACTTCAGGGAGCTTGGAATAGGAATTGTTCCATATAGCCCTCTTGGAAGGGGCTTTTTTTCGACAGGACCAAAAGTGGTTGACAGTTTTGCGCCAGATGATTTTCGGAAGGTATTCTTTCTAAGTTTTGCTTGTGGGCTTGTATTAGAGAAGCTAATGATATTAAAAAGTCCTACGTAAATTAAGAATAATTGGAGTATCTTAGTGTGGTTGGCTCTAGGCCTCAGACATAATGTTTTTCAACTAATGGAATTAATAGTTAATACCTTAGGTGAGAGTGAGACCGAGAAACTTTCCATTAAATGGATATATGTGTGTGTAACCATTAGACAATTTATGGGATGTGGCCATTTGTTATCAGAAGTTTCAACGCTCTCAACATTCACTATTTAATTGCTTGAAATTTTATAGGCCTTACCTAGATTTCAAGCTGAGAATCTAGAGCAGAATGCTCTCATATTTGAGCGTGTTAATGAGATGGCTGCAAGAAAGGGTTGCACTCCTTCACAGCTTGCATTGGCTTGGGTCCATCACCAGGGAAATGATGTGTGCCCCATCCCTGGAACCACAAAGATTGAAAATCTGAACCAGAACATTGGTGCTATAGCTGTGAAGCTTACACCAGAAGAGATGGCTGAGCTCGAGTCATACGCCAATGCAGATGCAGTTAAGGGTGATAGATATGGAATGGTGGCTGCTACCTGGAAGCAATCAGAAACTCCTCTGTCGTCATGGAAGGAAGAATGAGACGAAGCCCCCTTTTGTCACATGCGGTGGTCGTGGACTTTGTATTTTTTCCCCCCAAGTTCTGTGTGGACCTTTGAAGTATGCCATGGAATTAGGTGCCATGGCATTATGAGAATAATAATTGGATCTGGATAATGTTCACTTTAATTATGAGGCTTAAAAGTTTCTTATCATTTTGGTGACTCAAAAAATTGTACAGATTATTTTTTGTGCATACCAATATTAGGGGTGTTAACGAGTCGAGCTGAGCCGAGTATTGGGCTTTTATTGCTCGAGCTCGAACTGATGAAGCTCGGCTTGAGCTTGAAATTTCTAGCTCGGGCTCGACTCAAATTGAAAATCTAAAGCTTGGCTCGAGCTCGAGCTCGAACTTAAGTAAGTGAATCACGAGCCTAGGCTCGAATCGGGTTGGAAAAAAAATCTAAAGTATATAAAGTATCATAAATATTAATATAATTTTAGTATTAAATATTATTAAAAATACTTTAATAATTATTACGATTACACCTTGAATATTTGACTATAGTCACTATAAAATAAGAAAATTATGCAAAGAAGTTTTAGTAACATATGCTCAAAATAGACAATATTACTATTTCCTTCTCTTTATGTACATTTAATCACTAAAAAAACTGCAGAAAATAAAAACTCAGGCAATAATACTATTTACTTCTTCATATTTTTTTTCTTTACATGCTTATAAATCACTTGTAAAAGAACTATTCTTTACCTTTATATGCCTCTAAAAAATTGTAAAATACATGTAAAAAGATATACATTTTGTAAGCTGAGGACAGTCCCAATGTCATGCTTCAACTTTTAAAATATCTAATCATTCTTTTGTAAAGTGAGGTTATTCATCCTAATGTTATGCTTCTTTTAAAAGTATTTTTAAGTATATTAGTGTGATATCATATTTACCCTCCGTCATATATTTATAGCTTTATTTGATTTTTCAATTGAACTAATTTTAGTTCATCTTCAAAAAACAAATGAAGTTATTAATTAATTTGGGATAGAAGGAGTATATTAGTCTTTGTGTCTCCAATATTTTTATTTTTATAAAATAAATATTATATATTAAAATTATATATTCATTACAATTTAACAAGGATATATATCATAAATTTTTTTTGTATAAGTTTGGGCTCATGTTCATCAGTGTGAACCAAGACATTAGGGGCCATCAGATTAAAATTTGAGGGCGGAAAAAGACAAACTAATATGCCTTTTGAGTTATATGTGTTATTGGATTATAATCTAATGATGTATGACATTGGGGCTCACGCAGTCGTGAGTGAGTCTTGACTTATATAAATGAGTCTCATATATCATATATGATACATGGTATTGATACATATATGTGATTATATGTCATTTTATATATTTCATTCATTTTAGATTAATAGCTCCATTTACTTTTTCAAAATGAACTAATTAAATAGAGCTACTAATCTAGAATGGAGGGAGTATCTCATAAATATATATTTAAATTAACACTTATGTTTATATAAAATATTCATATATATGTATTATTTATATATAATTTTTAAATTATATTCGAGTTCAAGCCAAGTAGCATCGAGTTCGAGTTTTATTCTAGCTGAGCTGAGTCGAGTCAAATAGGTGTCTACTCAAACTCGGCTCGAGTCTATTCGAGCTCGAATTGAGTTCGAGCTGAGCCCGATTCGAGTCAAGCCTAATTCGAGCCGAGCTTGACTCGTTAACAACCCTAACCAATATGACATTTAATTATAATTAAAGAAATAAATCAAAACAAAATGATAAAGTTGCATGCACTTAATAGTTTTTTTATTTTTTAATTTTGTTAACAAGGGCTAATCTAGAAGGGGTGGGGCAATCGACCATTTTGTCCTTTTGGTTTGTATGCTGATTGGAACGACTAAAATGATTGCATGATGCATAGGCTAGCTCCAAGCCTGTCCATTGTTCATGGGGCCAACTCATCTTGCGTGTGTGATGATGGGTGGTAAGATAGGGTACTCTCATAGGCTGGTTGTCTTGTCCCTTCTAATTCTAAGTCATGTCCTTTGAACTCATACACCCTTTATATAAAAAAATCAAAAAAATAATACAGCAAATAATAAAATACTATAGAATGTAATAATCCTGACAACAAAGTTAAGAAATGCTTTCTCTATTCAATATCTCCAAATCTGAATGCTCGCCTAGTATTTATTTTTTGAGTAATGCTATTTCCTCACCTCAAAATGTTACTTCATCCTTCCCATACTATTGATGAGTGGGGCCCATTTTTGTGGGCTCCACTCATCAATAGTGTGGGAACGAAGAAATATGGTTTTGACGTATGAATCTTAACATCATGAAATTATTATTATTATTTTTTTTAATTATTTTGGGTGCATGGGTTACACTTATAGGTAACTATTATATGAGTAAGAATTATTTGAAATTATTATCTTTTTAATATATTATTTTCAATTGTATTGGTCATTTGCTCAATTTTCACAATGTACTTTTGTTGTTCTGTTAGGTTTACTGTATTAGGTTTACTGCCTAATATAATCACAACCATGACTTAATGTTGCACTGAGAACAAACTAGACTGATATTTGTAAACCATAAATATTCTAAGTGGTGTAGTAGTGGCTTGATGTTTAAGTGTTTAATGCCTCATTTGGATAACACTTTGCAACCACTTTCTGTGCGCTTTTTTTTTGTTTTGCATATAAATCTTATTTGGTTAAGCAATTTAGACCAACAGCTTTGCTTTGTTACAAAAATGCCTTTAACCAAACCACTTTATGCCTAACTCTCCTCTTGAGGAGATTTAGGCTAAAAGTGTATAAAAAAAAGAAAATATCATGATTTGACATTTTTACCATTCTCTTCTCCCTTGCTATAACACTCTTTTGCATTTTTTTTTACATGCGCGCATTTTCCTATCCCCCTTCTCCTCCCACCATGACTGCCCTTATACAATTTTTTTCTTCTCTCATGTGCTAATGCCATTTCCTTTTCTCCTTTTTTAGTATAATATTCTTCCCCTTCTCCTCCCACCATGACCACCCTCATCTGTCATTGATGATCACCTTTGTTTGCCATTGATGACCACCTTCATCCACCATACCCTTTCTCTTTTAATTATTTAACGACAAAGTAGGTATTTTTTGTAACCAAAAATTATATATAATCAACTTTTTTTGGAAAGCTGATTTTCAATAATGTATATCTAAACATAACCCATTTTTACTTTGTTTTTCAAAAGTCAATTTCAACTAAAAGCAACTTTCTAGGCGACACAAAACGTCATTTAAACGACGCCGAAATCGTACGACAGGCCCATGGTCTTAACATATGGAAATCGGGAGTTACTGATCTTTAAACATAAGATACACAAACCACACATAAAATAAATGACTTACATATTCATGTGTCTAATATACACTAAGTGCATCTCCAAATGGGAGACATCAAATGTGACTACGTAGGTAGCCCAACTCCAACCCAGTATACCATATCCTTTGTAAATATTACAAAGCCTCTTTGAGACGTTATAAATAATATCTAAAAAATGTGTATGCCTTTTATACTTTTGATAACTTTTTTTATAATCTTTCATCACTAATTTCTCAAAATGATAATACTGCACCTTTTTTATTTAATGTGAGATATAAATAATGTATAAATAATAATTAAAATTGTGATAGTGAGTCCCCTAAATTTCCACATAATCATATTATTATATTAGTCAATATTTAAATTTTGTCGAGGAAGATTATATTTGATATCTTTGGTTGGAGTTGCTCTAAGATATTTCAATACCACTTTCAAGTAGGCCTACCAAGAGTATGTGTTTTACCGTTCTATTGTCCTTACGGTAAAGCTAAGAAGTTAATTAGTATGATTAAATTTATTTAATAGGTAAATAAGTGGACAATTTTATCTAACCAATTTCTAAATGAAACTGTTACAAAAAAGGTTCTTCCATACCCCTTATCCATTACCTATTTGGCAAACATGTAAATAGATTATATCTTGTGTCCTCTTTTTCATTGATGTGTGCTATACAAATATTCTTGTGCTTAGTAGAGCACTATTAAATTAGTTAGGATTGGTTTTTAAATGAACAAAATTGGGCAAGAAACGACTTTAAAACGAAGGTTTAAGTTAAGAACACAGGTGGAATAAAAACAATGGACCACTCCCTTATATAATAAACTGGGACCATTGGATGCACACCATCTGGCATGCATCCAATGGTCACCAACTGACATAGTGGCCTGCAATGGGCAGGCTATGCCTGCCAGCTACTGCCTACTCTCACTTGCCAGCATGGCTAGCAAATATGCAGGTCATGCTCCACAAGGCATTAATGAGGTTGATGCTAGCCTATTGGCATCAGCCCAGTGACGGCAAAAAGAATTTTTTTATGTTTTCATTTTTATTTTTAATCAAAATTATAAATTTCAAACATGTGTAACTCCCTACCTTGAACTTAGAATTACACATTCTTAGTATTGTTGTGTCCGTATCAATGAATCCTTTGAAACAAGACTAGGATATCTTATCTTGCCAAATTGAAGTGGGCCCCAACTATGACACACTTCTGAAGGTCGTAGCCTAAGATCATAGTGTCTAATTTACCTATTCTTATGCTTGTTACAGTCATCTCTCGGAGCCCTACAAACAAACTTAAAAGCTCTTCTGAGTGAATTGAACTCAAAATGGTTCAAATTTAAGAAAAATTGTTATTGGGCCAATAAGTTATTTATTGGCCCAAGCGATCAAATTTTGAAAACTTGAAAATTTTGAGGCATTACACAAGCTGACGGCGGCATGCTGGCTTCAGCCTCACTAACTCCGACTTGGTGCGACATGTTTACCTTCCACAACATGTCAGGTAAACCTGTTGTGGAAGGATAGCAGGCTAGCCTACAACAAGCCACACTTATGGCCTCCGCGGGTCAACATGATGAAAGTTGAATGTGCGCCACATGGTGCTCATCCAATCGGCTCGGCTTTTTATAAATAGGGGAAGGGGGTGGTTTCCTAGTCTCCCCACACACATTTTCTTCCCACTTCTCTAGTTTGTGCCATCCTCTTTGCTTTCACCCCCATTTTTAAGTTGTTTCTCACCCAATTTCATCTATTCAAAAACCAATCCTAGTTAATTTGAGGGTGCTCTTCATCATTGAGGCATTCATTTTTTAAGTTAGCCACTGTAGAGGGAGAAACAACTAGGGGTAAGAGGAGGCTCGGCCCTCCCCTTTCGAGCTGGAATGATATTTTGTCCCAGCGCGAGGGAGGCTTTGCCCACCACCTGTTTTTATGAAGAAATATAAAGAAAGTGTGTAGGTGGCTTTAAACCCAAATTCTATGCTACAACTAGACCGTAATATTTTATTTTTTTTATAAAAGATTATTTCAAAAAATAATATTATTAGGGGTTAGATAAATGCTAAAATAATAACATCTTGTAAACCTCCAAGAGGGATTTCATCGTATACGGACTTAAAGTATTATTATTATTTTAATAACATTACAAATGATTTTGATTAGATTTAAAGGGTTGTTATTTGGCATAAAGTCCAAAAACTATTATTAGCTTTGAAGGGTAGTTATTTGTTATAAAGCTCAAAAGCTATCAGAGTTATGACTCCTAGGTACTACCTATTAATGCATATGGGGCACCCATGAATTAGGATATTATGGGAAGATCCATTTCATTCTTATATTGTTGCCTCATAAGCACGAGTCTATGTCATTTCGATATCAATGATATTTTGTGAATGATGATTTATTTGACTTTAAATTATTTATTGGATTCTTCGAATGATGATTTATCCAATTTTATCAGATCATGTGAAAGGTTGTTTTATCTAATTTTTTGTGAAAGAAAAACGTTCAAATTCTATGTTAGTCGACAAGGATATATTGAGTTATGTTAAGTTGACTTTTGAATATCAATTATATGGATTATTAGAAGAATATTTTATGCACCTTTGATTATACTTTGTGTTATAACATGCCAATAGAATTTAATCCTATCTACTGGGTCTAAATATACTTACCCACCCCCAGATGTTACAAGTATGAATGAAGAAGATGATGTTAATAAAGATAACCCATAGAATTTCAAAAGTTTACGCTTCGGATTTGCTTTGTCAATATCTTTTTATATGTATTAATTATGTACATTTGTGCTGCTTTGATTTTGTTAAGGCATGTGGAGCCATGTTTAGTAAATTTTGTAATCATGTTTATTAATGAAAAGTTACGCTCCTGCACATGAGTGATCTTGGCCCCTTGATGGGATTCTGACTTTTAAGTTTATCAAAAGTCAGGTCCCTACATGTTCCCCATTTCCAACATTGTCATCTAATTCTTTGGTGGAGCCACACCTCCAAAGAACGACAAACTATCTATCAATTCGTCAATCATTTTGATTTATAGTTACTTTATCCTTTAAAAAAGTAAAAGAATATTAGTATTGATGAAGTTCTCCTAGCTTTGGCCTTCTCTAACATCCTATTAAAAAAGGATTGCATCATTAAATTTTGATTTGACAACAATAGAAAATACCAAAATCCTTTTGCATTGACTTTATTTCTCTTTTAGATACCAAAATGACATACACCTCTTCAATTGGTTTTTTTCCTAACTAGATGGTTGATTTGCCTCCATTTGTTCTAATGAACATGGAACAATCTCTTTCATCTTCTCATTTGATGTCGTACACCCACTATTTTGTACAATAGATGTCATCAAGGACATAAAAGACAATGATGAGCGGTTAATATCCGTCTAATCAACCTAGCGGATCACTAGATTGCTCTTGAAATTACTACTTCGATTAAGGAAGAATTAAGAGTTCTAGCTTCTATGCGCAAAAATTTTTTGTATAACGAAAACAATAAAACTTTATAACTAAGTGTATTCATGGTTAATTTATCTATCAAAAATCAAACTAAGCATGCAATAACATAAAAAGATTTGACGTGAAAAAACCCAACTAGGGTAAAAAACCATCTAGCTAACAAGAACATATAAAACCCAATGGACAACCAACTAACATCTTTTGACTTGACACAAACGAAAATACTTTTTCCTTGTTCAGTCCTCTTCATTGTTAGCCTTTAAGTTTCTCCCTCTATTGAAACCTTGAAGCTTTCCCTCTTCGTGTTGTCTCTTTGTCGCCTTCTAGCAACTCAGTCAAAGACTCTTTATTTAATTGTTGATCTACTATTTCTTCAACTCATTTGAAGACTTTACTGCAACTCCTCTTTTGTTTGTCATGTGAAATTCATATCTTTCAGTTGTGTCTTCATGAAATCACCATTAGCAATATCTTGACGCTTGGGATGATGTTCTAGATGAAAATAATGACAAGGGAACTTTCCTTTTTTCTCTATAATTTTCTAGGTTTTCCTCTATTCAATTTTGTAGTTTTCTATCATTTAAATATACATTAAGTTGGTTTTAGACTTTGATTTTAGCCAGGAATGAAATCTCTTTCGGAAAGGCTTTAACTAGGAAACCATAACAGACATTGATCAATCGCTTTAAACAATGATAGATTGTTCACCATTTCAATAGGATACAACTCAGCTAGCAATCAATGCTCCAAGACTTGACCATAACTAAATTTAGTCAGATTCCTAAGACTAATATATACATCATTTCAACATAATTTTAATCGAAGAAATTGAGCAATCACAATACATATGCCTCATATGTTCTTTCAAATGATTCACTGGCAAGATGGTCCATTCCTGATTGACTTAACCAATGAGCATAAGGTCTATGGTCACCTAGGATGATACCAAATATGGGCAATGAAAACCTACTCCTATTTGGAGAAAAACAAAGCAATATGATTAAGCTTAATGTTAGCTCCTCACGTCCATATGAAAATACTCTTTTCCATTTTTAAAGATTAAACTATAGACATTGACTAATGAGGTAGTTATATCAGTGCATAAGATAAAAAATCTCTACTAAAATACCTTGATCAAGAATAGACAAGTATTAATTAAAGGAGAAAATACATTTAAGAAGTTGGTGAAACACATATTATAAAACATTACTTCATTTGAGCTGTACTTTTGATTTAAATGACTAGTGTGAACATTATGTACATGGCAGGGGGTAGTCATCGTCAAGATAAGCACATTGTGGCAAGGGGTACCCCCACCAAAAAACTAATAACGTCAGCTCGGTTATGGAGGGGAGTGCACAATGATTTTTCCCAGGAGGGGCCAACAAATTATTGATGCACATAATCTACCATAAGAGGTACATAGAATCCACTATATGCACAGGAATAAACATGAAGAAAATCACAGAAACAAAAAAATCTTGGTTGTGGGGGAAGAAACACTTGCAGAAAGGGCTAAACTTTTTGGTGGTAGAGTTTTTCAAGCTACCATCAAAACTACAGTGCATAAGAATACCACATGCTAGAAGAGAGGGAGGGTGCCAGAGCTATAATACTCACTGGATGAATGCCGACCATCTCTGACAAGCAGAGATGCTCTTGCCGGCTCTGATTTTGGCCGACAGTGAATAGGGAAGGTAATGAATAAGGTTTTTTTCTTTTTAAGCCATGGGGGATAGAAGAGTACACCAACGGGGGACATGTAGGGTATTGAAGTAAAAAAATAGTATTTTTTTTGCTTTTGTTTGTGGGACATAAGAGTTAAGTGGGGTGTAAATATCCACGTTCATAATTTTATTGTATAGACTTACTGTAGATTTATTTTTTGCACACTTCACAATAAGGGAGCTCCCTCACCGTCATATCATGGCATGGAGCTAGAGTAATAGTGAGCTTTAGGGGTGCAGGTGCTAATGAGTTGAGTCGAGTCTAGTTTTTGCCTCGTGTAGTTCAAACTCGAAGTCAAAATACTCGGCTCATTGTGAAAGCAGAGCATAAAAAATGCTTCTCAGCCATAGCTAATCTCTTCCTCACTAGCCAGATGTGGTTAATCATGACCACACAAGCCAAAGTCATTAAAAAATGCCAACCCTCCCCTCCGTATCCTTCCGTTTGTTTCAAAATCCAACCCTCCCCTCCTCTTCCTCCCTCCATCACAAGAGTCGATGACCTTCCCTCATGCCCGATAATATCCCCAAGCTTGGTGCTTGCGCATTCCCTTCCTAAATCCCAAGCTCTCTCTCTATCTCTCTCTTCGAAACTGCTGGCCTCGATTTCTCAGACGGCACCTCTTCCATTTCCAGCGGTCTCGCATACGGGTTTCACTTACAAAATGTCCTCTTCACTTCCCCACTTCTGATCCTCTGAAAATTGTGAAAGCTGAAAGCATAGTAGAGAAGTGAATACAACGGGTTTCCCACTTCCTCAGTTCTTATTTTATATTTCCCACTTTTGGAATTTCCACACTCTTAGATTCTCTAAAAGCTGTGATATTTCTCTTCATCTTATTTTTTAGATCAACTCGTTGCTTGAGAAATTAAAGCTCAGAGAAGTGCATAGAGTGGGTTTCCCACTTCTCCCCTTCTTATTTTATATTTCTCACTTCTAGAATTTCCCCATTTCCGATTCTTTGAAAGTTGTGATTTTTTGTCCTTGTAAGTAGTCTCCTTCTTATTAGTTACAATGATTATTTTTCATTATAAGTTATTATTATGTTAATAAAAATTCGACAATTAGCTATTGTGGTCATTGTAATAACGCTCTTTTTAATCTTAGTTATATTCATCATGAAGTCCACTATAAAATTTTAGACACCATTGCTTAATATTAAAATCAAGCTAATCAATCCCGTCGGCCAAAGTCAAATCCCCCAAAGTCAACCTCTGTTGTGGATTTGTTTATGGTTCACCTAAAAAGGTGCGACTGCGTACTGGGCATTACTCCAAGCTTGCACAACAAATACGTGGGCCTTTTTAAATTTGGAAGCACATTGGTGACAATGTTTATGTGCTCGATCCACCTTCCTATCCATTTCAAGTACTTTTAATGTGGTTAATTTATATGAAGATCATTTCTTCTGCCAAAAATGTTTATTTTTTTAATTTAGATATTTTTGATCAAGCATTATTGCTTCATTGAGTGGTTAATGCATGGCAAGCTTACATTATCAGGTGGGCAGTTATGCATATAGACACATTATATGGAAGTATTTTTACTATTTGGCTAGCAATGGTCCTAAGCTGACGGACCATGTCAAGGGTTCCTTAAGTAATTTAAATGGTATATAGCATTCTTATTTAGGCTTGATATGGGTTCTCATGCCCTTCTGTTTTACTTGATATATGCATGTTTAGAGCCTTTATTGTTACTTTTTGAAATATACTATTTTCTTGACCTTTATGCCTGTTATATTTAACTTTTTGGCAATGACATTTGTATGATCACTAAAAATATGTAGAATATGATCACTGACATTTGTGGTATGTCAGAGCATTTTGTGTGGAATATGATCTCAATTACAAACACAAGCAGCCCAACAGTTCAGGATGTTAGATATTAGCAGTGTGATGGAGAAACCTATGTATCAGCAGCTTACATGTAAGGTCTCTGATTTTTCTATGATTTTTTGGGATTTTTTAACTATTTTTGGTCATTTTTGGTGGGAAAATGTGATGCTTCAGTGTATTATATTTGTGTATTTCCCCTGTATTTTTACCTATAGGGCTTAATCGTGGGCCGCGGGCCTCACTGCGCGCTTTTGGTGCGAGTGTTAGGACTTACAACGCATAAACATGAGGTACGTGTGTAATGGGGATATAATTAGAAAAAAAAAGAAAAAAATGTCAAAGGATCGGGCTCGGGCTCGGCCGAGCCCAATCGAGAAACTTCTGGTGCACTGTGCATCCCCAGCCTCAATTGCCTGGCCGCCGCCGGCAGTCGGTAGGCCGCAGGATGCCAACACCGTCTCCACCCCGACAATGCGATGCCAAAGGGCCACCGCCCCGGCCGCCTACGGCCGTGCTGCCTCCTCCCCGGTTTGCCCTCTCTCCTCTCTGTTTCGTTTGTATAGCCGCTGTCATGGGCCAGCAAGGGCCGGCCGGCCTCCCACGGTTTTGCCCTGGGCCGGCGATATCGGGAGGATACCCTCTCGGCCCTACTTGGCCTCCTCCGCCGTCCTACTCTGTTTTCCCTCTCTGGAGCTCTGTTTTTCGTCCCCTTCAATCAACCTCGCTGGCCGGTTTTGGCTACCGTTGGATGGCCCGACTGTGCTCATTCGGACTTGCTTTGGTCCGTAGACGGCGATGGGCCATCTCTCCCAGCCTCGGTTGGCCTCCCTGTGGCTCCATCGTTCTCCCCATCTCCTCCCCTGTTTGTCGCCAGTGCACTGTCTTGATCAAACAGTGGCCAGCGGCTGTGAGACACGGTCGTCTTGACCTCCCTCCAGCCTTGCCTTGGTCCGGCGAAGGGTATGGACCACCCTACCTAGCCCGGTTCCATCTCCTTCGCCATCCTCTACTCCGGCCAGTATGTTTTGTCGTATTATTTTTTAGTGGGTTGCCGCCACCGCCGTTGACTAGTGAGGGTAGCTCGGCTGCTGTGGGCTCAGCCCCGGCCTGGCGATGACCCAGAGACAGCCTCACCTGGACCGGTTCAACCTCCATCCCCTTTGTATCTCCTCTGCTCAGATCGGTTGTCCCCTATTTTTGGTTTACGTCTATTTTGGACCGTGTGACTGTCGCTATCAATCGGACGCCAGATTTGATTTAGCGGATCCACACCCTAGCCTGGCCTCACCTAACCCGGTGTTATCGCCTCTGACCTGTGCTCTTCCTTGTGGCCCGTAGCCACAACTAGTTCCATCTCACTAGCATGGTTGCCCGTTGACCCCTCTTGCCCATTTTACGCCGTCGGTACCAAACGACCTCTGGCAAGAATTTGTATGACTTACCTTGACTGAAGGTGGACGAGTTCACTTGCACAGGCCTTTGCTAGTGACGGCCTCGTGGCCTTTGCTTGACCCTGAACCCTCTCCCTGCTCTCTGCCGTGCAAGATGCACAGCTACCCGCACCATTAGTTTTGGTTGTGGGTAGTGATCGGCAACGTCGCCGTTTAGTTTGGCCATAGTTAGGGCCTTAGCCCTGTTGGCCTTTTGTGGGCCTTAGGTCACCTCCTTTCAGCCCTCTCCCCCGCCCCTTTGGGTTGCGTGTGCATGTGGCCACGCGTGTGCTTTTGGGTTTGGCTTTGCCACCGAGTGGAGTTGACCACTAGAGCATCCTCCACCTCTCCTCTATCCTCGAGCGTTGCCCCACGCTCTCCGTCCATATGTGGGCCTTTGTTGACACGAAATCGTCACCTTTGGGTGTTGTCCACGACCAATTTCGACGTCTTGTGGCCGACTGAGTATGTCTTAGCCACTGGCTGATCTTCAGTGAGTACACCATCGACTTCTAGTCGCACCGCCACATATGTTGGCATGACATTTCTCCCGGCCACCCTAGTATGCCGCTGTGGATCGCAGATTTTGCTGCATTGACTTCTGACACCTTGTTTGGCCATGATTGTTTCCGACACTTCCTAAAATCCTCGAGACAACAACTCTCTCCACTTGGCAAAGCTTTTGGTCGCCAACTCCGCTGCCAATGCCGCCACCATCGTGTGCTCGCCATCGAACGTCATGATTACGAGGTAGGGGAGCTTTGAAATCGTAATTTCATGATAGCATGCTAGGATTGCACGATGTGCATATAAGCATGATTATATGGTATGTTTATATACATATGGCATGCGCATGAGCTGTAAGTGCGGTTGATGTATGTGTAATACGTGTGCTAAGTATGATTGATATGTATGAGATGTATGTACGTTTTATGGATGTGGTTTATGTATGCGCTAGCGATGGCTAGCGAATATGTTAGTATGCTACGTATGTGTTATGCATGTGCTAGTGATGGCTAGCGTGTATGTTTGACATGTGCATGCATGTGCTAGTGATGGCTAGCGTGTATGTTTGACATGTGTATGCATGTGCTAGTGATGGCTAGCATGCATGCTTGAAGTATGTATGGATTATGTGCTAGTGATGGCTAGCGTGTATGTTTGAAGTATGTATAAATGTGCATATATCCGCTAGTGATGACTAGTGAGCATGTTTGTAAGCTACGTATGTATAATCGTATGTATAATCGTATGTATATGTTATACATATGTGTGATAGCCATACGTATGTATGATGGCTATTTGTCTATGCTATATATATGAATATGTGTATGTGGGCAGAGGTATGGGCAATGGACAGTAAGAGGTGACAGAGGTTTTATTTGGATTTGGATATGGATGTGTAAGCGTATGACGGATGACAGAGGTTTTATCTGGATTTGGATATGGATGTGTAAGCGTATGACGGATGACAGAGGTTATAGGTATGACGGGCAAGGTTTATCAGACAGTAAGAGTGTGCATAATTGTACAAGCATAACGTACAGATTATGAAGTGAAAAGTAAGCATAATAAGTGAGGTATAAGTAAGAGGGCGACAACCGGGTTGGCTTTGAGGAGTTTCATTTGATGATGTCACTATAAGATGATTTGGCCATAAGATGGATGGCGAAGTATGTAAGACTGTAAGGGTTTGATGTGTTATGATCATGATGTAGACGAATTAAGTGAAGTTTGCTGCCCTGACGAACTTGGGTTTCAGATCGGGCTCAGCTTCAGTTTGAATAGTCGAGGACTGTGAGTTTGTGTGACATAATTGTACCACATAATTTATTTAATTTAAACTTGAATTATAAGCGCAACTAATGATAGTGTTGTGAGTTTGAGACCTGAGGGTTCGATGAATTAAGTTCCGTGTTTGAGTTAGCTGCTAATGAGTCGGCCGAGCATTTCTCATGTCTTGCCATGGTGTTTATCCTGCGGGATGTTGTCTGTGTGCTATATAGAGCACCGGATGTCTGATGCTCTGTTGAGAGCGACATATGTTTCTGACTTGGTCTGCGTGTTGTATAAGCCCAGACGTTTGATGCTCTATTAAGAGCGATGTACGTTTCTGACTTTGTCTGTGTGCTATATGAAGCCCATACGTCTGATGTTCTGTTGAGAGCGAAGTATGTTTTCGATTTGGTTTGTGTGCTATATAAGCCCAGACGTTTGATGCTATGTCGAGAGCGTTGTATGTTTCCGCCCAAGAGTGGCACTGTACGTTTCTGCCCAAGTGGCACTGTATGTTTTCTGCCCAAGAGTGGCTGGCACTATAAGACCCATTATGGTGGGCAATTCTCTGGCACTATAAGACCCATTATGGTGGGCGATTTTATGGCACTATAAGACCCATTATGGTGGGCAACTGTATGCCCTTATGTGTGGATGTTTATGTTTGTGCGCTCAGGTAAGTAGTATCATGGATCTACTCTTACCTGTTTGATCTAATGCCCCATGCGCATTGGTGTGCCTTACTTTTGAAAAAGTCCATGGCGTCTAGTCACTCCCTGGAGGTTTAGGTGATGCCCTAGTGACATTCTTTTCCATTTCGATGTTGAAGTTTATTAGTTGTAATGAGCTTCAGTGGTCGATAGTATGTGTACGATTATGTGTATGAGCATGACTGTAAGAGTATGTGTATGAGTACGATTGTGAGAGTATGTTTCTGAGTAAGACTGTAAGTGTGATTTTGTGTAAGCTGTACGAGTAAGGTCGTATAAGCATGTGTAAGTTGTATGAGTAAGAATATGATTGTACGAGTAAGGTCATACAAGTATGCGTATATTGTATGAGTATGCGTATGGTGGTACGAGTAAGTTTGTAAGACCCTGAATAAGGGTGTTTGTGTAAGTTTAATTTGATGGTGCGTTTGGTATGTTTGTATGTGTGTGAGCATGATATTGATTTACCTATCTGCTTCATGTTTGACTTGCATAAACACATGTATTTATGAACTTTGTGAGTTCACTATTTTGGTTTCCCCTACTGGGTATTTTCCTATTAAGTATAAAAATACTCATTACCCTACTTTTTAGCCCCGTTGTATTGGAGGTTTTGCAGGTTTGTGCGAAGAGCTCCTAGAGATGGATGCTCATTTCAGCGGTGGATTGATTTCCGTTGACTCAGGTATATGCTTGACTCACTGCGAGTTTATTTGTGCCACGATGTCTTGTATTGGGTGAGACAAGAATTAAGATATGTATATATTTTGGACTTCCGTTTGGATTAGAATGTGGACTGTTATGAGACTTGCACTCAGGGATGCCTGCGAGAGATTTGTATTTAAAGTCTATGATCATAACAATTTATTCGTATGTGTGTTTTCGAGTAGCACCTGATGATATTTGCTTTGGCCGTACGATGTTTGACTGTATAATGAAAATATTTAGATGAAAAATGGATGCTTAGTGTTTTAAATTATAAACTATTTTATCAGGTTTTGATTTCGTCATTTTTTCTCCGATTTACAGACGTTATATTGTAAAAATTTTCCGTAAATTTTTAGGAAAATGTGTAAAAAATCTCGGGCGTTACATTACAAGCTGAGCAAGAGGAAGAGGTTGATGAGAGTGGAGTGAAAGCAGGAGACATTGATTTGGTGATGATGCAGGCTGGAGTTTCTAGAGAAAAGGCTGTCAAGGCTCTCGAGGCTAATAATGGTGACACTGTTAGTGCAATTACGGAGCTCACTGCCTAGAAATGAGCCATGAGACTTTAGCATTTTTATTAGTACTTTTTCTGGGATAGTAGCTTTTTAAATGGTTGTTGTCTCCATTTTGTTGATTGTGTAAAGATGCTACCTAGTTAATCAAGTACTTTGAAGAGTTTATCCTTGAGTATTTTTTGAGCTTTATTGATTTGGAAAGTTCATCTGCTGAGCAAAAGAGCATTACATGCTATTCTTTTTTACCATGTCTTGACTCCTATCTTGGCAGCAAAAGAGCATTACATGCTAATTTTTTTCCCATGTCTTGACTCCTATCTTGGCGATTAAAACTTCTACTGCATTTTTAGCATTTCTCCACAAATAATATGTTTTGCAATATAGTTTAAACTGTAATAGAGTCTAATACAATTGGTTCGAGGCATTACAGTTTCTTTATTTTACACTATTTGTGTTGTGCGCCAGAGGAAGATGGCATATTGATTTCTAGTTTGAAGATGTATCATGCATCTATTCTTTAGTAGAATAGACCTAGCATCACTTGCTATATAATAGATAAAGTTGTGGGGGCACGGATCCGAATGCATCTACTAATTTCTTTTGTGCTATAGGACAAATTGCATTTAATCCATTTTCTTCGTCAGATATAAATCACTACTTAATAGGAAAAAAAGAACTTGACTCAACAATAACAGCAGAGGATGATATTTCACTAACTAAACTCACAAAAAAACAAAGAATGAATAGAAATGGAGTAAAAACATTGTTCACAAAAATATGACATTAGTCATTGTAACAAATTTCTAGTAGTATATATGCTACTCACAAAAAAAGACATTAACTATTAAATCACAAAAAAAAACAGAGAGAATGAATGGAAATGGAATATATATACTGTTCATAAAAAATGACATTAGTCATTGTAACAAATTTCTGGCAGCATATATGCTATTCACAAAAATAATTAGATAGTTTAATATAAGGAAAAAAACAAAAGGCATCCTCTACACAACTTTATTCGTTTAATCTGCATATATAGCTGCAATTTTTTATTTGCACTACTTCTAAATGAATGTCAAGTCATTAGTCCTGCACAACTTCAAACCCCATGCATAGGGTTTACATCTAGAATATGCTCGAACCTAAAATATAGTAATCAAGATTTTAGTGCCATGCTTCATTTTAGATATGAACAAACAGATAAGTATATTTAATCAAAACATTCATCCTTCGTAGAACACCTAGTTACTTTGCTGAGATTTACTTCCATCCTTGCAATTGTGTGTTTCTCCATTGGGTTCCATGATAGTAGGTGCCTCCTGCAAATATATAAATTAAAACTACAAATGGTTCCACTTATCTTTTTGTTCTTTCCAAAAATGCAACATACTAAGTATTATAACATACCTGACTCAAATAAGAATTACTAGCAATCAAATCTCTATGCATTGGATCAGAAGTAGAAGCATCTTGCATTTATTTTTTTTCTGTTAGTAAGTTTTTAATGTATCTGAATATATAATAATGATCACTCCAAAAAGAAAGAAGTTAAATTTTACCAATAGTAGCTGCATCATGCTAAAGTCATGTTGGTTATTGGTCATTAGTGGCATTTGGGCATTGAGTTGAGTGTGTACATAATCACATGGATCTCCTTGGTTAAATCCCTGCACAAGAAGTAACTATGTTAGAAAAGCATCGCAATTTAGTATGGAATTCAAAATTTGAAAATTTATGATACCTGTGAAACCAAGCTACAATTATTCATATTTAGTCTAGTGGCTCTCTTCTTTGTAAGTGTTTTATTCTTTTTAGGTTTCTCAAGACAACTTTTTAACCTAGGACCGCCACACTTTCCTCCTCTTGCTTTAAATCCCTTAAGAAGGGGGATGTTGCCCTATCATTCAAGTCATTCATTTGTTTTTTGCCACTTTCACTATAAGATATAGCTTTAGCATTTGAAACATTAAGACTTTCACCGGCTCTACCATGAGAGCAAGCATCCTTAGCTTGTTCTAAAATGACTCAACCATTACACTCTTGCACCTGTTTTAAAATTTTATCTACATAGTTTAAAACAATTAGAGTTGCTTCATCAATTAGTGCGGCTTTTGATGCCAAGTCCCTAAAAGCAAGGCATAATTCATTATAGAACCATTGCGATTAATAACACAACCAGATTTTGCTTCCTTTGTCAATCTTTTTAAGACATATTGTAACGGCAATTATAGTATCTTAAAGTGATCAAGCACCCTAAAAGTATGACAACATAAGATCCTGACAAAATTAAACTTCTTGCAATTGCAATTAACTGCATTGTTCGAAGGGTCATATTTCAATGTCTATGATGTTTTTGATCCATCTCAATTACAGATTTTTTCATACCATAATCATCAACTACCTCTATGACAACACAATTCAAACAGTTTAGATATTCTTGTTCAATCATCTTGAAGATTATTGGTGTATATGTGCTTCTTGCATACCTCAAGATATGAGAACTCATAGTAATATTCATCGTACAATATTTCATCTTAAACTCAACATACCCTTCTTTACGGTGTCTATCAGCCAAAAGTCTCTCATAGTGCTAAAAAAATCTATATAAATTATGCTCAAATTTTAGGTAACCTCTTAGAACACTATTACACTTCTTTGTGTAGATTTCATGTCCCTTATGAACATGTGTCGCCCATAAACCATTGCCCATTTTTCTTTTTCTTTAAATAACCCTTCCAACCGTACATTTCCATGAAGATCATACTTAACAAGCATATTTTCCCATGCCTTCAAGAAGTCTTCCTCATTCTCATAATCATAAATGCATCAGCTAAAATCTAGTGCAAATGGCTTCTTACCATCAATAATTGTATTAAATGTATGGTTAAGCTGCTTACAAGTGTTTTAATACATATGCCACACACATATACGATGATAAGTTTGTGGCAGAACTGAATCTATTGCATTAGCCATTGCCTTATCTTGATCAGTTAAAATTGTCTTGGGTTGTTTACCACCCATGGTCTTTATGAATGTTTGAAATAACCACTCAAAACTCAAAATTTTGGATTGTTTCATCATATAACAAAGCAACACCAAAAATGATGGTCATTTTGTTATGATTTAAACCAACAAAAAGACCAAATGGGCAATTATATTTATTTGTCCTATATATAGTATCAAAACATACTACATCCCCAAAATAATGATAATCCATAATAGAAATTGAATATGCCTAAAAAAAAATTGTAATCTTGCATTCCTCATCAAATTGAATATCATATTCAAATGATGAATTTTGGTTGCGCCTCTCTTTCAAATACTTGAGTATTGCTATTGCATCTCCCATTCTAATTGCTTTCTAGCGCTTTGTACGTAAATAATTATTGTAATCCTCTTGAAGAAAACCAAGGTTTTCAAAACCACATACTTGCTTAGCCATAAATTCAATAGCTTCCTTAGGGCGTGTCCCTCAGCTATCAGCTGCAACAGTTTGAACAATCGCCATTCTTCTTTGCAACCTTAACCTATGAACAAAGTTTTGATGTGTCAACTCATGATTATGCTCTTCTTGGAAAATCTGAATACACCATGTACCACTTTGCAACTAATAATCAAACATGCTTCACATCCAACTCTTGTTTTTGGGTGAGGATTTCATGGATTTTCCCATCTCTTATCCACTAGACATTGGCCTTCTTTGTTACAACAAAATTTTCAATAGCACCTTTCACCTTTTTTATTTGTGCGGGTACTAGCTCGACGAATGCTAAACCCTACCCTTCGGGCATACCTATTGTAAAATTCATAAGCCTTACACTTTGAAGAAAATGACATGCCAACTTTTGGCTTCGAAGACTTGGTTGTATTCCCTTGTAAGGGAACATTTGATTCACCAAAATCATTTTCTATACTTTCCATTTGAAGTTGGTTATTTTCAACAAATCTTATTTATTAGTTTTCATTCTTAGCCAGCCCGCAAAATTTGAAGCATATAGAAAAATTCCAAGTAAAACTAATTAATTAACAAAGCATCACACGAGTACCAAGTAAAATAATATTTTTTTACTCTTCCAATCTAGATCATACTCGCAATTAAGTCTTAAAAAATTAACAAGAATAGTGTCTTGCATTTAAACAATTTACAATTTACAACATCCAAAACATAAGAAGAATTAAGGAGCACTAGGCAAAATTTACGTGTCAATCAATTAATGCATCTTACCTAAGTTACAAACACATAATCTATAGCAAGAAATAATAGAGCATCTCTGACCGAATCATTGACCAATTTTAGGGAATGAATGAGTAAGTAAATCTATGTAGCCTAACATAAATTTTGCATCCAACTTATAACTTGCCTAAGCCATTGAGAAGCAGTTGAACAACAAGGAACTCCGTTAAACTCCTAAAAATAAGATTAGAAATAGCCCCACCTTTCCCCCTCCCCCCGCCCATCAAAACTAAAACAAAATGCAAAAACTACATACCTTTTTGAAATTAACCTCGGCTGTTCATCCACTTCAACTTATCGTCCTCTCAATAACAACCTATTTAGAATTATATAAGGCAAGGATAGTGTTAACGGAGAATAAAAGATTTTAAACAATTTTTACATTTTGAGAGCTAGTGGGAGGATTCTCAGGTATAAGTCAAGGTCCTCGGAGGGTAGGCTGGCCGTTGGTAGTTGGGTTTCTATCCGGGAGCCATTAGGGGGAAGGGACACTACATAGTAAGATAATAATGGTCGTAGAAATAACAAGGTGAGTGTGGTTTTCCATCTGCGAGTGTAATTTTAAATTCACAATGAATATGGCGAAGCCCATGTAGAAATTGAAGTGTCCTCAAGCATTAAATAGTTGTTGTGAACAAAATACCTTAAAACATACAAGCTTATCATGCATTAGTCACTCAAAGGGGCAATAATGCATGATAAAAAATATATAAATTAAAAAAGTAAACATTTTTGGCAGAAGAAATAATCTTCTTATAAAGTAACCACATTAAAAGTACTAGAAATGGATAGGAAGGTAGATCGAGCACATAAACATTGTCACCAATCTGCTTTTAAATTTAAAAAGGCTCATGTATTTGCTGTGCAAGCATGGAGTACAGTAAGAAGTCACACCTTTTTGAGGTGAACGATAACCAAATCCCCAACAGAGATTGACTTTGGCCAACGGGATTGATTAGCTTGACTTTAATACTAATCAATGGTGTTTAACAATAATAATTTATAGCAAAATAATAACCACTGTAACTACTAAGAAGGCGGCTACTTACCAGCACAAAAAATCACAGTTTTCAAAGAATCAGAAGTGGGGAAATTCTAGAAGTGAGAAATATAGAATAAGAAGGGGAGAAGTGGGAAACCCGCTCTCCTCTGCTTTTAGCTTTCGTTTCTCCAGCAACGAGTTAATCTAAAAAATAAGATGGATGAGAAATATCACAACTTTGAATCAGAAGTGGGGAAATTCTGAAAGTGGAAAATATAAAATAAGAACTGAGGAAGTGGGAAACCCGTTGTATTCATTTATTTGCCCTGCTTTCAGCTTTCATTCCCTCCAGCAACGTGTTGATCTAAAAAATGGAAGAGATGCTGTCTTGAGAAATCGAGGCCAGCAGTTTTGAAGAGAGAGAGAGAGAGAGAGAGAGAGAGAGAGAGAGAGAGAGAGAGAGAGAGAGAGAGAGAGAGCTTGGGAAGGGAAAGTGCAAGCACCAAATTTGGGGATATTGTCGGGGGTGAGGGAAGGTCATCGAGTCTTTTGATGGAGGGCTGATGGGCGGATGATTTCGCTGGTTGGAGGCAGCCCCTTGCAGCGGAAGAGGAGGGAAGGGTTGGAGTTCGAAACAAACGGAAGGATACGGTAGCGATAACAGGTTAACGGGGTTAGCAAGGCTGTTTCAGTATGTGAGGGCTGCCCGCTGATGTGTTTAATTTTCACCGGTGACCAACGTGAGCCTAGAGAGACGACCGCCCCAGCAGATTCGCGTTCGTCATTCGAAAGTGTCTATGGAGCAGTTTGGTGTTTTTAGTTCTAAACCGTCCCTCCGTTCACCCTTGTCATTCTCCTTTCTCCTCTCTTCTTATCACCATTCTGTCGTTGCCTCCTCCTTCCTCACACTTGTTACTGTCGCCCCCCTAAATGTGATAAATCCAAAGTGTCTTACTATTGCTATAAAAGCCTTTTCACTCACTGATATCATCAGCCTTGTTTTTTTTTTTGGCAAACATTGGCACTTCGAACTTAATTAGAGTATTACATATGGTAGAAGAGAAACAATTTTTGATGTGGAAAATAAAATAAAGAGCTAAATATAGGGCATGCCAATTTCATACGAATGAGTAGTCAAGTCACTTAAACTGATATGTTATATTGGTTATATTTTATGTCACATGGTAATGTGAACCATGTCAATTGAATGAAACATGAAGCCATCTGAGCAGACAGATTCAGGCATCCTAATATATAAAAGCAGGGCATTATATGGCACAGAGGCAGGCATTTAAGGCATTCAGAGCTTTGGCCCATGGTATAGACTTCTTGGTGGGTGGGGCTGCTGAGAGTCCCCTCCTCCATGCCCTTGTCTGTGCTCCAGGCCATGAGAAAGATGAACCGAGCAGGAGAGGATATTACTGGGGGCAAGTTGACGACAGAAAGGAAGCAATGAAGGCTTTTTTTTTGGCGTGTTAGGTAAGAGGAGTGAAGTGTTTATATAGAAAAGTTGATCAGGTGTCAATTTCTATTGGTCGTGAAGTGGGGCTGAAGTATTAGTCCTCGGTGGTAGAGAAGCAGAAAGAAAGGCACAAGGTATCAACAAATTTACGGAGTTAACTAAGTATCTTCAACTGTTTTATCGGACCAATTCTTTTCCCCATCGATAGAATCTCTACTCACTGTGATGTCTTTCATCTGTATGGACTTTGGAATCCTTGGTCCAGTTGTAGTTTACCCATAGAAGTTTCAAGGCAAGGCAAGGAAATAATTTATGGTTCATGGGATATAGGTAAAAGGGGTTAGGATAAGGTTTTTTTTCTGGGTTTTTCCCTATCTAGAATTTACAAAAAGGAAGAAAAATGGGAGGATTCTTTAATGGCATTTGAGAAGCTAAGATTAGTCCATTTGCCATCACAGCGATGGGGCAACTTGGTTTAATGATATTGGTGCTGCAATGTATTTGCTGTGGCAGGTGCTACAGAAAATCCTGGAGTCATTGTGATAAGAGTTTTGCATAATTAAAATAAGGTTCCTCTTGTTCAGTGTCATTTAAAGCTGTTTTATTTATGTCCTATCATATTTGGCATCTATATAATGTTTCATCTACCTCATCTAAATTGCTATCTGATGTTGTACTGCTCTGTGTGATGTTGACATAAGTGCAAGTTTGGGATGAATAAAAGCACCATAATTTTAGCAAGGTAATATGACTTTCTAGCTTATCCCACCAAAAGCATACCGCAGGTGCAAGATCTACATACAGAAGCGGTGAGCTACGACAAACCCGTCAACTACGTTTCCAGATCTAAAGAACGATGAACTAGAAGAGAATTATGATATTGAAATAGATATTGAAGGTGATGACATGACCGTCGATAAAAATGGTGGTCTTACGCAGGAAACAAATATTGTTTTTAACACGAATATCCCAAATCATATACTATGGATTTTTTATTTTATTTTATTATAGATTGATTATTTATTTTTACTTATTTAATTAAAATTTAAGGGATTAATAAATTGTATCTTGTGTTTAAATAAAAATTGAATGTTACAAATTATATTGTGTATTTTGTCATGTATTCTAAAAACTTTGAATTCTAGCATGCATTCTAAAAGTGTCTAAAAGGATTTTGGTTTGCATTTTGAAATTGAGTACAGAAAGACTAACACCTAGATTTTTATTTAATTTGATAGTCAATTATAAATTTTGTGGGATTCTTAATATTTTTATCATGTATTTTATAATGGTGCAATGCTCACTCTTCAATTCTTACTTTCTCAAATAATATAAAAAATATTTAAAATCTATTTATACATTACAATGCATCTAAATTCTTTATATGTTTAGCCCCTTCAAAAGTAAAATATAAAATATCTAGTAAAAAAATTAATTGAAAAAAAATGGGTTCCCGTAGACCTAGCCTAACCTAAGTAAGGTTAAGGTTCGCATTTTTAACCCATTTAATAAATAGGGTCAGATCATGACCTGACCTGATTTAAGTGCAGGTCAAAGTTGAGCGAAGCTAATTTGACTGAACCCAACCTGATTCCTAGCCCTACTTAAGGAATACTGTCCGTCAAATGCGCTTGGTTAGACAATCTAATAATACGGACAAAGCCACATATGGTTGTCTTGTACATTGAACAATTGAACACAATGGATACATAACATCGAACAATAAGATTATCGGGCTACCTGCCCTGCCTTTAAAGACTTATGTGGGACTCATTAAAAGTAGAGTCTTATGTAAGAAGACTTGCAAAGTAGTAGAACATTTGGAAGTGTTTATCAAGCATTTGAGCATATGCCCATAGACATTATTAGTCACTGCCACCAAAGCACCCCAGTAATGATTGTCACTATTGGATTGAAAGTTGAAATTTAAATATTTAAATATTATAATATTGTAAAATTAAGTAAGAATATTTTATTTTTAAAATATGAAATATGGGAATAAATATTGAGAATTTTTTATTTTAAAATTTGAAATTTGGGATATGGGAGGTTTGAAAGAAAAAAAAATACTTTGTTGAGTGTCACATTAAAACTTTACTATGTTGCACAATCATGCTTTGTTTAAGAGTGGAGAAGGAAAACCATGTTATTGAATTGCATAGTAAAATTTTATTGTTGAGTATACACAATACAATTGTAGTATGTTTAATAACAATATATAACTACAAAAGAGTAATTTTGTCATATTTTAAACTTTTGCTAATATAGACAAGATATACTCTCTACATCACATAAAAAGTGTCTTATTTAGTTTTTTTAAAATAAATAAATTTTAAATTATTTTAAAGAATAAATAAGATATTTATTATGAGACAGAGGGAGCGTAATATTATGAAAGATCTAATAGTCCTGACTTTAGGCTTTTTAGAGATTTACATAATACATGTCAATAATTTTAGTTTTTTTTACAACACACTTATTATGGGATGAAGGAAATATATAATCATTCAGGACTTAATGGTCTTAACTTTAGTTTTTTCATAGATTTACATACTACAAGGTCAACATTGAAGAATGTACAGATTACTTAGATTTTCTTTAGAAATTATATATGGAGAGTTTAATACTCTTTACTTTATTGAGGGTTACTCAATAAGTAACAAACTATAAGATGCGGCCTCGATGCAGAGGAATATAAACAATAAAATCACGCCGAAGCAAAACACACAAAAATGACACGGAAGCAAAACATACAAAAATCATATGAGGATTTTTAATGTGGAAACATAACCCAAGAAAAAACATACAACATGTAAGATCTATAAACTTGAACTAGTTTATTTTATCATCTTTAATTGTTTAAGCGTGGTTTAATGTCAATTCTGATCGATTTTAACTATTTTCAAAATTAAATTGGATATTAAAGGCTTTTAACCAAAATTTTCTTCACATTTCAATTTTTTAAGTTAGTTTAAGTTGTTTGGAATTTTTTATGGAATTTTTAGAATTTTTACTTTTTTCCCCCGAAAATTAGGGTTGGCGGGACCCACCAAGGGCCTCATGAATGAAATTGGAATTTTTAGCCCTAATTGTCCTTAACATTAACCTAAGACCCTGGTTATTTTAAAATTTTTAGACATCAAATTGGGTTTCAAATAAGCAAGTTTTATTATTTTTAGTATAAAACTCTATTTGTACCCTACTAATTAATTAGGTCTACCCCACTCTTTACTATAAAAAGGAAAAAGTTCTAGCTATTTTCCTAATTGGGAAAGGGCTGAGACTTGGAGCTTAAGAGCCTAATCCCCATTTTTCCAAATGAGAAAGGAGATTAAGGTATAATTTTACTTAAAATTTCATTAATATATTAGGGTTTTGCTTAAATCTTTCACATCTCTTCCATTGCTTTGGATTAATCTCGATTTTCACTCAAAAACTATTGATTTGAGTTTCTATTTAAAAACCTAATGTTTGAAATTTCATTTGTGGGTCTCTTGAACCCTAGATCTATTTGTTGTTGAAGGTTTTAGGTGTTTAAAAATCGGATTTGAGAAGTATTAATAAAAATCATGTTTTGGGTAGGTTTTGAAGGAGTTTGAAGAGCCATTTTGAATCAAGAACTTGCTGGAAGGTAAGGGTTTTAGTCTCAAAAATTGTTGTGATTTGGATTTAAGTTTTGGTGTGGTTTTGAAATGGGTTCGATGATTATGAGCTTTAATGGTGATTTGTGAAAGGTAAAATCTTTGTTACGATTTCTTGGGGTTTATGCTTGGTAATGGTTAGATTTGATGTTCTGGAAGCATAGATTAAATTATAATGAAGTTTGGGGATGAGATTTGATGTTTTATAAAGCGTATGTGAACTTTCAGTTTTGAATTCGAAGTGGGGAAGATGAACCAAGATCTGTTGTTGTGCCGATCGAACGACCTTGCAAGCTAATCGAACAACTATATTGCAGTTTTTGGCCATTTTGATTCTTTTCATGTTTTACTCTTAAATACCATTTCCAATATTCATGTGGTGTAATTTGAGCTAGAATGAGCCACTGGAAGGGCATGTTATTGATGTTGATAATTATGAAGAGTATTTAAGTCTTATGTGAAATTTCATGTCGTTGACTACACATGTTAGGATTGCTTATCTTAAATATACGATTGAATGATTCCTTATGTTTTAAGCATGTTAATGAACTAATATATCTTTATATAATGTGGTTAAATTATGGGTGAATGATAGTGTTATGTCTAGATTCAAGTGTGGTGTAGATATTCTTACATATGTTTAGCATATGGTTACACTTGACTTAATTGATGGTTTATGATAGTTTTTACCCGTGATTTTTGCTGGAATCCATGATTAGATGTTAAGGTGCAGGTGTGGTATGATGAGAAGTTAAATTATGAGGCATGTTCATATGCTTAGAGTTGAATGTTTCTACCTTGTACACACACATGTGGGGGGAATAATTATGATGATGTTCAGTATTATGAATATAAATGATACATGAGGGGCCAAAATGATGTTTAGTATGATGTATGATGATGTTTAGTATTATGCATTGCCTATGTATGTACCATATTGCACACATCATGAAACAAATTTTTGAATAAGCCTTTATCAAGATTTAGCCGTGATTGATAAATTGGATGCAATGATGTGAGATTGCGTATCGGATTAACCGATCGTTGACTTATCGGAAATTGGTTGGTCTGAAAGGACATGATTTCAGTTTGAGTTCTTGATTGGAATATGGATCCTCCCCAGGTTGAGTTGAGTTGTTGATGCAGTTGAGACTTATTTATTGAGACAGTCAAACTTGGACCCTATGAATTTAGAGTGGTATGCTTTTGTGCATCGGCTACCATGTGTTCTAGGTTCCCACGTGAGATTCAGACTCTCCTACCGCAGAGATGTCTAGGGCAAACACACTGCTCTAAGTTTCTGTAAGGAATTCAGACGTTCCTGGCTAAGACTGTCCAGGGTGAGCAGATTGCTCTAGGTTTTCATAAGGAATTTGAACCTTCCTTTTTTGGATTGTCCAAGGCGAGCAGAGGGGCTGACTACTCCAAACACCCCGGGTTTCCATAAGGAATTCGGACCGTGTCCAGAGCGGGCAATGCCCTAGGTTTCTAGCTAGGAAATTGGACCACGTCTAGGGCGGGTGATTTGATTGTATTTCTTTCCATGATGTAGACATTCACCATTTATTGATAATACATGCATATGAGATAATATTATGCCCAAGTTACACAAGTTGTGTAGGGATAATTAAGATTATGTGACACATGTGGATATGATTTATTATGCATGATTTAGTATTGTGTGATTGAGACACTTATCGTGCAGGGTGAATAATTTATGGATGAATGATATGAATTTGAATTATGTGATTGTGTGTTAGAGACACTACTCATGCAGATTATATATGATGTGTATGCATGATGTGATTGAGTGAGAACACTTATTATTCAGGATAGATTTTATGCCATATTGTGATTATTCATGTTGCGATTAGTATGTACGAGATACTTAAACCTTACTGAGTTTTACTCACCCCTTTTTTTATGTTTTGTTTTGGGGCTGCATGGTACGACATGCAGTTAATTAGGATTCCTTGTATGAGGGACGATTAGGAAATACTTAGGATTAGGCATGGATGCCTCTAGACATTATTTTGTCTTCTTATTTATGCTATTATGTTTATAGAACACCTTGTATGGATGATTATATTTAATACCCGTGTGTATCTAATGCTTTTAGACTTGTCTATGATTTTTTGATTCGTGCCACGTGTTGGCTCAAGATGTTATGTTTGTGGGTTAAATGTGAGGATTTATTTCAGAGTTAATATCCTCTTTTATTTTATCTTATTTCTCTTGCTCAAAGGACTAAAAGTGTGCTACTCCGTGTATATGTTAAATACCTGATTAAGGGGTTAATGTCTTTCACAATGCAATCTAGTCGCCCCCGTGTGTTTCAACTGGCCCTTGGACCGGGTTTGGGTCGGGTCGGGAGGGCACTAGGGCATGACACAACATGTCCCTCAACAAATCAAACTATACACTATGAAGATGTAAAACTTATAAGACTCAAGACTACTAACCTCTACATAAGCTAAAAGTCATTCTATAGAGGATTGTTTGCCACCAAAGTCATTCTTGACATTTTCCCTTCAAGTTTGATTTTCATCTTCTTATCTAGCAACATAGAGAGAAATCACAACAAAAAATGGGGCGGCAAAGTGTTACCTCACGATGACGAAGCAGGGGCAGGGAGGCTAGGATGGTGCTGCATGAATGATGTCCAGGTCGAGACAGAGCAAGGGCGGCGAGCTGGAGGACATGCTGCAGGCGGCGGCGGTGGATCGGGGCGAAAAACTATACGCGCCTCACTGGACCGGATGGGGAAAAAGGGAGGAACAAGGCCGGTGGCTGCCGATGGGCTAGGCCAGGATGATGGCGCCAGCGTTGCCAGGCCGAGGCTGGCCAGGTAGAAGCTGGCGGCCGGCACCGGCAGCCCCTCCAGTCTCACACAATGAATTGGGACACTATTCATCCCAGTGGGTCGGGCGCGCTGACCACCCTCAATCGGTTTTTATATTTTTTTCTTTTTTTTCCATCTCTTCCTTTCTTCTCGTTTCTATTCTCCCGACTCTTACGGTTACTAATATTGCAAATACAGATACGTCAAAGTGTCAAATTTCTTTATAAAAAATATGAGCAGAAAACTATAGAACATTGCAGAAAATTACAAAAATATGTAAAAAATTTACAGAAAAATCGGGGATGTTACATCTATTGTAACCACTTTGTCCTTCAAAGTATGAATCTTCAAATTCTTGTGTGAAGTGTGAATGTGAATGGAGGTTGCATGATCCCTTGTGTTGTGGCATTTTTAAAAAATTTAATTAATTTTTTAATCCCTTTTGCATGAGAACATGGGGTAGGCACCGCCTTGCGCCATTGGATCTCGATCTGACGACTCTCTAAGCCTGGGATCTCAAACCGTCACCTTGTGTGTCAGTGTGAGCCTCGGGCTCTGTGGGTTGTCAAATCTCGATTTGACATCTCTCAAAGCCCAAGCTCACATTAATCGGAATAAATAAAGTATTCAAAATTTTTAAGTAATAATATTGTATGTTCTTATATATTAAATAGTATATTTTAGAAAATAAAATATATATTAAATAAAATATAGGGTATTTGCAACACATATGGCTATGCATCTACCCTTTTGCATCCCCAATACCCAAATTTTTTTTAAAATATTTTTAGTCAAAAATATATTATTTAATATATAAATAGATACTATATAATTATTTAAAAAATATAAATTCATGTTTTCATTTTTGTATGTGCTTGACTAGGCTTACATGCTGGCTCTGTGAGACATTAGATTTCGGTTTGACGATGCATATTATAACTAAGTACATAGGCAAGTTCAAGCTCCTTTGCATCGTTAGTTCTAATTTTTTTTATTTAATATCTTAATTCTAATATTTGTGAGATTTATGGACGTTAGTGCTAGCCTCAACTCTGTGGGACATCAAATAGGAATTGGACGATACATAACTCATTGGACAGGAAGGATTAATGCCCCCATGCGCTATTGAATCTTGGTCCTACAGCTCACAAAGCTCGAGCTCACACAACTAGGAACAAATAAAATATTTTAAGTTTTTTACATATTAATGTAGTATGTATTTATATATTAATAATATATTTTGAAAAATAAAATATATATTAAATAATTATATATTTACCTTAAAGGGTAAACGCGAATAGAAGAAATTTAACATGGACCAAAATAAGGTGAGTGGGAGGGGTGCCGAACTCTGGTGGGAGGAGGAGGAGAGGGGAGAAAATAGTGGAATTTAATTTAAATTTTTTGGCATTTATTTATTATATATTTAAATAATAAATATTAAATAAAATATATGGTATTTATGATGCAAAAGGGCATGCGTCGCAAATACCCTATATATTTGCGACATATAGGACTATGCGTTGTAACCCAAATACCCTAGGATTTTTATGATGCAAATACATATGATCGCGAATACTTATGCATAGCAAATACCTATGCGTAGTAAATACCATAGGGTATTTGTGACGCATAACCCTATGTGTTGCAAACACATTGGCTATTTGCGATGCATATACGAATATACCCTATATTTTATTTAATATTTATTATTTAAATATATAATATAAAATAAAAAAATATAAAAAAATTAAATTTAATTCCCTTACTTTCTCCCCTCTTCTCCTCCTATAGGAGTTCGGCACTCCTCCTACTCCCCGTATTTTGGTCAATGTCGAATTTCTTCTATTCACGTCTACTCTTTAAGGTAGCTCATGTGTTTTCTTTTACTTAATGTCAAAGGTCAACTAGTAAGTTTGTGAGAAATTACAGGCATGAGCTTCATACAATTGTAAATTTCTTAGTTTAAAATCAATGTTGAAACCTTTAATGGAAATATATGATGATAATACACATTACTTAGGGGGCCAGCAAGTTGCTTAAATTAAAATCAAAATTGCCCCTCACATAGTTGGATCTTGATGCAATGGTTGTCAAAAGCGGGGCTCATACATACAGTTGTCTCTAATAGGTCTACTTTTTGTGACATTTATATATAATAGGTGAGAGGGGAGGGACCAGGGAAAAAGGGGGATGGGGGAGATATGAGTCGAAATCCCTTGGGGGAGCTGGACTTCAACACCAGGAGCCCCTCCTTTGGCTGGCAGTAGAGGGAAAAAAGGGGGGAATAGGGAGCCTTGGAAGAATGTTCATCTAATTATTTAAAAAATTTGTGAATCAAAATTTTTTAAAAATTTTTAATAAAATTTTTAAAAAAATTGTGACAATGATTATGTGTACTCTCATTAAACCTCTTTAAGAATCTCTATGCGAGAGCTACCGAGTTTGGAGCCTGGGAAGAAAATCCGCCTAATTAATTATTCATTTGAGTTGTGATTCAAAAAAAGTTGAAGACATGTTTATTAAAACTTTCAAAAAATTTGTGACAATGATTACACAATTAGCAACACAAAAAAATATCACTAATAATATATAGTACTATTAGCGACACTTTCTCATATGCGTTGTTAATTAGCAGTTGTGACAATACTTTTTTCGATGCTTATGGCGATGCTTTTTAAGCATAGCGACATAATAGACATAAAATTATTGCTAATAGTCTTTTTTGTTGTAGTGATATAAACACGTATGTTCTTATTTTTAAGCATCACTAATAACTATTAGCAACATAATAGACATAAAATTATTGCTAATAGTCTTTTTTGTTGTAGTGATATAAACACGTATGTTCTTACATATATCACCTGCTTGAACCAAAATCCCCCCTTAAACCTACTCCCTCATTTATCCAGAAAAACCTTAAATCTAATTGGCTAATCCACCCCTCTTCTTTGATTATAGTTACATGTGACCCTCCTTTCTCTGACACTAATCTTCTTTTGCTCATTCTTTAACTTATACCCATTTTTCTGGCTTATTTCCTCTCCTTTATTAACATTTCTTTGACTATTTCTAAATATGAGAAGATTTCGAATGTCATCAATAGAAGGAAACAAGTTTTGAGACATTTTTACTCCATCACTTAAATAGCTTCTTTGCTATTTCCCTATAATCTCCAAGCTACAAAAGCACGCTCCCAAATTGTCATGCAACATGAATGGGTAAACCCCATCCTCCTGCACCTTGCAAGCCCTTTGTACAACTCCCAAACAAAATGTTCCTCCATTGAGTATGGGACTAACATAAAAACAACGTATAATAATAATTTTAACATATTAAATGACATAAATTGATCCAATAATTACTTAGCAATTCAACAAAAATGATGGATAGATTAAACAATAATATCCTCTTAGTTCAACAATAATGGAACTGTTTAACAATAATGTCTTATTGATTGAACAATATTGTTATTTCAATTGAACAATATAGACATATTGTGCAATAAGTTGAACAATTTAACAGTATCATTGTATCATTCCAATGAAATGTGCATATTGTGCAATTGAGATATCATTATTTGGCCCTTTATTCTAAAGCCTAGGAGGTTAAAGTAAACTCGAAGGCTCGACTTGGCTCTTGCTCGACTCAACTCAACTCATGTTGGAGCTTGAGCTTGAAGTTGGTTGTAATGCCCAAGATTTTTTTTTACATATTTTCTTAAAAATTCATTGAAAATTTTTAGAACATAATGGTTGTAAAGAGGGAAAATTGTGAAAAACGAAACCTAAAAATAGTTCTATAATTTAAAACATTACTCATCAATTTTTTCCATATAAAATTTTCTTTTCAATCAAACATTGTACGACCAAATCAAACATTCTCATGTGCTACTCAAAAATAAATGTAAGAAAGAAATTACCATGATCATGGATTTTAAATACAAATCTCACCCAAACATCCCTAAGTACAAGTCTTATAATTAGTTCACAGTTTAATCCAAATTACAAGTCGAAAAAAGTATAAACACTTTAATTCTCATCTTACCTAATACATCAGATCATAACATGAAAATAAAGAATCACAATTAGTCAAAAATATACATGAGCCAATGAAATCAATCCGCCAAAGAAAATAAGCGTCCATCTTTAGGAGCTCTCTGTCACAAATATGCAAAAGCCTCCCAAACACCAGGGTTAAAAAATTAGGAAAAATGAATATTTTTATGCTTAGGAGGAGAGTTCAAAATAGTGAAATCTGTAATTCCATACATAGATGCGTTTATGTACTCACCATGAAGCATAAAACATACAAATCATAACAAAGTCGCATAATATAACAATCATGCATATACATATATCATCATACCATTCTTATACATACTCTTGCACTTATTGTCTTACTCATACCATCTTACTCAAATTCTTACACCTATAGTCTTGCTCTAAACATACTCTTATAGTTTTACTCAGAACATACTCTTGCAGTCTTTCCTGGAATCTTACACTTACAGTCTTGCTCAAAATCTTATAAACATATTCAAAAATATACATATATAGTCGTATGCATATTATCGACTACTAAACTTCCTTATAATTAATAAGCTCCAGCGTCAAAATGAAAAGAAATGTCACTGTGGCATCACCTTAACCTTCAAGAAGTGACTAGATACCATAGACTTTTTCAAAGACAAGACACACTTATGCTCATGGGGCACATGATCAAACAGGTTAGAGCAGCTCCATGATATTACTTACCTGAGTGGGCAAACGTCTGCACTCTAAGGGCCATACAATGCCAACTAATGGCGAAATTATACAATGCCACTCTTGGGTAGAATCATATAGTGCTATTCTTAGGCCAGAATCATATAGTGCTACTCTTGGGCAGAATCATACAATGTTTTTAATAGAGCATCAAACGTCTGAGCTTAAAACAGCACATAGACAAAATTGAAAAGATACATCACTCTCAACAGAGTATTAGACATCTAGGCTTAAATACAACACAAAGACAATATCCCACAGGATAAATATTATGACAAGACATGAAAAATGCACAACCGACTCATTATCGGCTATCTCAAACAAAAAACTTAATCTATCAAAACTGTTAGGACTTAAACTCACAACGTTATCATATTAGTTTTACTTATAATCCAAGTTTGAATTAAGTAATTTATACAGGTATAATTATGCCATAAAATTTTTCTATCTTATAGTCTTCCACTGACCAATCGAAGCTAAGCCTGTTCCAAAAACCTAGTTAGTTAGGGCAATGGACTTCATTTAACCCAACAAACTCATAATCTTAACTCACCAATTCTTACATATTCATACAGTCTCTGTCATCCACCTTATGACCAAAATATCTTACTTAGAGATCATCAAACTAATCTCCTTAGAGCTAACCCTAGTTATCACTCTTTTATTTATATTTCACTTATTATGCTTACTTTCTACTTAATAATATGTACGTTATCCTTGTACAATTATGCAACACTCTTACTATTTGACAATTTCTCATAAGGCTCCAAACCTAAGCCCTCTTACTCACTAAATTCCTAACGTATACTCCAATCCAAACCAATCCATTCCACTTCACTCCTCGTCTATTAAGCTTACATCCTTTGTCTTCTGTCATACATTTCCAATCTATAACAAATCTATACCAAACCCTCTATCACCTCTTACCGTACATTGCTCATATCCGCCCACATACATACACATATCCTTCATGCATGCATATAGCCATCATACATATATATGTCTATCACCATATATATAACCTATACATAATTTCATATATAGCTTACTAACATACTCACTAGTCATCACTAACATACAAAGAATCCACATACATCAAACATACTTTTAGATTACATGCATGTCATATGCATTTTTAAACATACCATATAATCATGCTTACATGCACATCATGCAATTGAATTGTTATATCTCATCCAAAGCATTGAATAAAAATTTTAGTATGTTGCTACACATTCAAAGCATGATATCATGAAATTACAAATTTAAAGCTTCCCTACCTCATAATCCATGACATTTGATGGCGATCACACGACGGTGACAGTGTCGGCAATGGAGTTAGCGGTCAAATGCATTGCCAAGTTGAGAGAGTTGCTATCCTGAGGTTTATGGAGTACCAGAAGTAATCATTGCAAGACAAGGGTGACACAAATCAATGCAGAAAAATCCGCGATCCACGGTGACACACTAAGGGTAGGAGATGGGTCGTGCTAATAGAAATAGTAACTGCGATTGAAAGTCGAGTGTGTACTAAATAGAAGTCGGCCAATGGCTAAGAGGCATTCGACCGGATGCAAGACACCAAAATCAGCCATGGATAGGACCCAATGGTGGTGATTTCGCATCGACTATGGCCCACATAAGGGGCAAAGGGTATGGGGTGATGCTCGATGGCATAGGATAGGTGTAGGACTTTTGTGGTCAAATCCATTTAGTGGCAGAGCTAGCCGATGATGAGGTAGCTAAAAAACGGTGCCTAAACCCTAAAATGTACACGTGGCTACATGCACACATAGCCTAAGGGTAGGGGTAGAGGGTTGGACAGAGGCGGCCTAAGATCCAAAAGGACGACAAAGCTAGGGTCAGGATGTGGTGGCCAATCGAAGCAGTGTCTCTTACTAAGGTAGTTATGAAGGAGCTCATGATCAAGATAAATATTATCTAAAATGAGCTACCTTTTAGAAATGATGTTTAATTATTGCTAACAATAAAAGGAAGAACCAATGCAAACTTGTTTGCGATTATCTTAGTGATAATCTTGTATAAGAAATTGCACAAAGATATAGGTTGAAACTTGTCAAAAGAAGAAGCACCTTCTTCCTTTAGGATGAAGGTTAAAAATGTGTTATTAATCCCACACAACATTTTACTTAAAGGAGAAAAAGTAAGAGACAGCCAGACAAAAGTTAACTTTTACTCTTACAAGTAATATAACTCTAGACCCTTATTCAATCTTTTAGTACATTACTTTATGTGTAACACCTAGCCATAAGGGGCTTCACATATAGATTTAGTCTGCTTGCAACCAGACCTTATATGGTGACAAGGCCATAGCTTTTGGCTCCATGTCTAGGGACTGATGATGGAGATTTTAGAACGGAACCTGCATAGAAAGAGAGGGCTCCTCTGACGTCCAAGTCAGATGCAGTATATTCCAAAAACTGAGAGAACGCAAAGAGACGTACCTCGTAGTTTTTATAGGAACACGCAGTATAATCTTTCCATGATCTCGTACCTTGATTATAGGAGGAAGTTGTAATACCCTTTGAATTAGTCAAAGGGTTAATTCTGACTTAGTCAAAGTTTCACACTGGTTGTATTTTATCCTCGTCGGGGACTTTGGCCACAACTTCGCTAGAGGTGGTGCCATAGAGGTTGTAGGAGGTAGGGCAGAGGCTCAAAGCTAGCAACAGAGTGGCGGGAGAAGTTGATCGGCGGCATTGGTAATGTAAAAGGAGGAGGGGGGAGTAGGGTGGAGCTGATAGTAGAGTGGGGGTGGAGCTTGTTGGCAACATAAAAAATAGAGGAAGAGGTAGAAGAGAAGGTAGAGATGGTGGTGGAGCTTGTTGACGACACCAACAAAGGTGGATGAAGAGAGGGAAGGGTGTGTTACCGAGGAAAGGGGAAATAGATTTCATATTTCAGCCCTAACCCTATTTGTAGCATACCTAGAAATCAGTTATAAGAGAAGGGCACTTTGGACCTAAAATAACTAAAATTTAAGTGGTCTGTAACTTTTTTAAAAAAATCCAAATAATATCTAAATTCATCAACATGTCGACGATTCAACTGGCCCAGACAACGTAACGAGTCAGGTAAAATTAGCCAGAAAACCCCCATGGACCAGCCCATTTTGTTTTAAAACGCTGCTTCATGCTCTCCTGCCACACAATCCGTAGTGCCATGAAGCTTCTAATAAGAAAGATATGGATGCAAGTTAAGACCATTAGATATTTATGTGGAACCTCACGCAGCTCGAATTTATCTCCTCTCATCACAGGCACTCAGAACTAAAGTACAGTTATGAAAAGTCCATCCATATATCTTCTTATTGTGGTTCGCTCGTCGCATAAATATGAAACACTTTATTGCTTCTAGGAAGGAGCACCGGTAGCCCTCTTCTGGTCACCGCTGGCGAGCACCACCACCTCAGCCAGGCCCGTCTCTCCCACCTTGCGCTTCCTCTCGGTCAGCTGCCTCTTGGTGGACTTGTAGTAGGCCCCATACAGCACCAGCTGCGCAATGGCGAACATAATCCCCAGCCCATTGGGTATCTGCATGCATGCAGTCCAAACACATCGTGACCTTTACTAATTCCAGATTTTAACCACAGAAACATCCTGAGATGACTGAAAAAACTAGCCAAAACCAATTATTAGCACTAGACTTGGGCTCTACACATGGCATCTGTGCCTCTTTGTCGACTCAGTTTCGACACATTTCGCCAAATGCCATGAAACAATGAGCAAATTAGCTACCTATGATCATAACGTCTGATTTTGACCATCCTGGTTATGTCTTCCAATCTTCACTACTATAGACGTCAAAAAGTGGATACTCACAGTAATGAAGAGGTCGAAGCGGATGAGGGCGTAGGCTGTCCAGCAAATGCCGTTGGCCAAGGAGACCAGGGATAGTGTGAAGGGCATGTACTCCACGCTCTTTGTCCGGATCACCATTTTCTAAGACATGCACAATAAACAAACAAGGAATATCATACATATGAGTTGCTCAACCAAGGTTGAAATAATTGCAGCTTCTCAAAACTCTCAAGTGTTCATTTCTTCAAGAGCCCTCCTATGCATTATAAATCATATTTCTGAGGATAAGAAGACGTGAGGACTGAGTGATCGAAATAAGAACAGTAGTGTCAAATACTATAATCTTCCTGGTTACAAGTATATGCAAAAGATCAAGTAGAAATAGAAGAGCAGAAGAACTAGATGGCTAATGACCTACCATGACAGCCAAGGGGGCAGCATACATGAGAGTTCCGAAGAAGACACAGAGGCTGCCCACGACCAGAGAGCGGCGCTCATACGTGTGGAAGAGGGTCAGAACAAGGACGGACACAGCTGATACGAAGGCAATCTGTATCAGGAGTATTACGAGCACTCGCATCCGCTTGCTGCCATCGGAGTAGAAGAGAAAGAGGAGGACGTAGAAGAGCTCAATGAGGAGGCCGGAGCCGTTAATGGTGATGACCAGCATGCTGTGTGGGTGCACCAGTGGCAGCCCGTATACACACCACAACATGCAGTTCAGCAGGGTCGCAAGGTATGGGGCAGGAGAGTATTGCTCCACTGATTTTCTCCGCCATATTTGAATGAATGTGGGCCTGCGTGCAATTCAAGAGTAGGATGATAATACACTTATGCAAATCAGAGAGAAAGCAGTTGTGGTGCTTACATAGGAGAAAGGAACAGGCCAAATGCGATTATGTTACCTGCAACGAGCAAAGAATAAACATTTAAGAATTGGCATGCACCTGCTACCTCTCAATCACAATGCAACTATCCTTTTTTCTTCGGAAACTAATCACTTTGTTCGATCAGTAACACATTAAGATGAACCTAACGGCTGAAATCAATATTTTGAATCTATAGAGAGAAGACCCACTTGATTCTAAATGCATTAGCTAGAGAATAGAAGGCTAGACATGGCACTCTTAAGAAAAAATAAGACTTTCAATGTGATCCACCTAGAATTTACTTTAAAAAAATGTGACCCACCTACAATTCCAACCACAGTCCTAGCAAGCTCAGCAGAAACCATGGCTGCAAGGAAAAGAGAGAGAGAGTATGTGTGAAAAACTGGTGTGTGGTTTTTTCTAGCTACAATGTTAGAATGAGCATGAAGTGGAGCTGATGGCTTATATAGGAGGAGAAGTAGGTTGCTTTTAAGTGTGAGTTGTTTTCTTATATCCGTAAACTTCAAAATGTGGTTGGCTACGAGTATATCACATGTATTGACTCTCTTCCCCACTTACATTGAACAAATTGAGAGTATGAAATATATTGACTCCTCCCCACTTAATTAAACACATTGAAGGAAGGATTTAATACGAGAGATAGACAGATATGCCGTGGCACTGGCTTCAAGATTTTCAAAGCCCTAGCGCCAATTTGATGGCAAATTTCAGGCAGTGATTGACCATTTCAGGGCTATATTAGAGGATGGCCACTTGCCTTATCCAGCATTTATGAGAAGTGGGGAAAAGTCTTTGGGAAATCTACTTATCTTCAGCCCATAGACAGGAAACTACACTAATTAACTGCGATGACTAAATTGTGATCACGAAGAAAATGAGGAGAAATATTAGAGATCAACAATTTGGGCCATTAAGCGTGGGTACGTGTGTGGATGGTGGACGGTGGAGCTATCCTGCACTTCTTTTCTGTCTTGTTTACAGCTATTGGTGACAGTGTTCCTTGCTATACACGATGGGAGGGAGCTCACTACTTCCAGTAACTCACTAGAAATTAGTGCATATCGGATGTGTAATCATTAATCAGTTGTCGCATTGCCCGTCATCCGGTGCATCACTGATCTTTCTGAAAAGAAATAATAAGCCAGCTGCAGTTGGGGCTCATGCCAGCTGCATGAAACCATACTAGATGAGAACTCACTCTTCGATGACGAGGTCAAATCGAGGATCAGATGAGCAGTCCTGAAAGCTAGCTTCTGCTTGGCCCACCTATGCTCTACTGCATAAAGAAGTTACTCCAATTGGGTAGCCATAACAAATATTTCTCTACTTTGTCGAAGGAAATTTAAGAAATGAATCAGCCATTTAGATTTAAGTCCACTGTCGATTATGATTCTTGTCCTCCATCTCAGGCAGGATTCATGAACAATCAGGAGCAATCAACTATGCAGTGGTCCTATGCTCCCTTCCAAATTATTTCCCGGTGGTAATTATGCATGATCAAAGTCGTTGTTGATGTTGCTGAAACCACTTTTATTACCTGAATTTGTCCATTCAACGGAACCAATTTGCACTTAATAATTGGCATTGATAGTCATTCATGAGGTAAACATCAAGCTATTCAACGTACATCTATCTCAAGAGATGCTCTAAACATTAATTGGCCTGAGTGGAGTCATTGACATTCTATTTGTAACGCCAAAAACAGCAAACATGTCATCCTCCAGTGTGTTACTTTCCCCATTTTAACAAAGCGGGCGTGGCTAGGATTCCGTTCGAAAGAAGATTTTACTTCTTTCATGCATCAGGGTGGTGGAGGTATGCTTTACATCAGTAAGTGATGACCAGTTTACTCGTTGTTACGTCTCTTCTCGAGAAGATTCTTTTGTATATGACTCGATATTAAAGTTTTCTTAAGGTTACAAGCTAGTGACAACAGCACACATCTAGCCTGGAGCAATACTCATGACATTGCACAGGTCGCTAGCTCCTGAAGTAGAACGGCTTAGACGTACAAACGCGTTATTTGAGGGTAATTTTGCGACAACATTGATGTAAATTAAACCCTAATCACTTGTGAGAGGAGATTTGGTGGCTTTGAGGTTGACAAAGGCTTGGAGAGAGCAACTAATCGGAGTGGCGTTTTTCTCAGGAATATTGTTCAATTCCTCCTTTGACTAGCCCCAAAAAATAATTTTGCCCCCCCTTTCCGTTGTTTATTATCAAGCTGCTTCTGTAACGTTATTTTAATTTTTTAAAGTTCACATTATATATTACAAGTTTGCCGCTGCTTCTTTTATTTTTACTTGATGACCAAATGACCCTTTGTACTATTAGATTGTCTCCCTTTTTTTTTTAATCGGTAACTACAGAAAAGTTCACCCATGACCCCATCGACAAAAGATCTAAGGATAGAAAGGAAGACCAATCATGCACCTTTCTGATCGCGCATGCTAGCAAGAACATATGAGATTTTCACTTTTTACAACTCCTTGTTATTTTTTTTTTTTAAGTAATTGAATCTTTTTTCTCATTCAAGAATCTCCTCTCTTCTTCTACTTAGGGTTGGGAAAAGTCGACCCAGCCTCCATACTTCACCCGGCTACAAATAGGGTTAGAATTTGGGTAAGAAAATTTTACCTATTTTAAAATAGGGTTGGGTCAAGTATTTACCCATAAGACCTACAAGACCCAACCTTGACCCATTTTATTCATGTTTTCTTTACTTCTCTTGTTTAGTCGTTCTTCGTAAAATTGTGTGTTCAGTGTTACCTTCTTGGATAAGGATTTCACTTGTTTTCCCTCTTCCAAAGTAGGAGTCATATGTTCAATGTTATTATAATTCTTATTTTATTTTATTTTTTGTCTTCTATTTTAGTGGATTATATGGAAATGTCAATAAAACTAGAAAGTTGGTTAATGATATCATGGCCCAAGCTAGAGAAGATCAGAAAAAAAATACTTTCTATTAGGTTTATGCTTTATTTGATACTTAATTAGCAACTTTTGTAGGATTATCAGTGTTGGACATTTATCATATAATGTTACAATGGTTTTTCTCCAACTCTATCTTTCTCAAATAATGTAGAGAGTATTTGGCATCTATTTATAATATTATAATACATCTAATTTTCTTTATGATTAACCCTTGCAAAGATAAGGTATAAAATACTTCAGATAACCCACAGTAATAGCTACATTTGGTTTTTCAAAATGAATATTTAGTTTTTTAAAATACCCTTGCAAAGATAAGGTATAAAATACTCCAGATAACCTACATTAATAGCTACATTTGTTTTTTCAAAATGAATATTTAGTTTTTTAAAATAAAAAAATTACTTTAATTTTGATAATCCAAATGTAGTTATTAATGTCGGATAGAGGGAGTAGGTTAACAAAAATAAATTAATTGAACAAAAAGCCTAGAGTTACCCACATACTCATCCTGAACTGACCCATGTAGGATTTGAGTTTGTATTTACAACCCATTTAATAAATAGGGTCGGGTCTTGACCCAACTTGATTTAAGTGCAGGTTAAGGCTGACTCAACTTGACACTTTCCCAGCCCTACTTCCACTCCATCCCAAATAGTAGCTAGCTAGGAAGTTATTCTTTCTTTTTTATTTTAATGTAGCTAAACCATTGTTAAGAACATGACTATGGTAGTCTAGAACTATGTGTATGTTTCACTATCTTCTAAGTTTGCAATTATAGATGATAGTGGTTGACAAGCTTCTCTCTTTAATCTTAGACTAATTGTTCCTATTTATAGATGATAGTGGCATAATCTCATTGACCATAAAGTTACACGGTTTAGGTTTTAAGTGGAATGTTTAGTTTTGGATCAAATCATTGATGTATTATCAAATTAGGTAATTTTCTCTTTAGCTGGAGATGGAAATCAATATTAGATTAACATTGGGTTTCGTGACAACTTACTTCTATCCCTACCACTTAAACGCTTCATATATGGTATAGTGACTTGTAGCCAAACACAATTATAAAAGAACTAAAACATGTATTCATGTCACACTCCTATGAGAAGCAAATTTTATTTGTATAAGTGTTGATACGGCCAAGATTTAATATTAGCACCCATTAAGCTCCTCATCAAATTTTCTAGGGCCACTTGACCACCTCCATTTGAATATCCAGTTGAGGATGATAAGCACTACTAAAGTCCAATGAAGTGTGTGCGAACCTCCACAAAGAATGCCAAAAATGACTTGAAAAGAACGAGTATCTCAATCATACACAAAAGACAAAGGTAAGTCATGCAACTAATAAAACATTGAGAAAGAATAACAAGGCAACATGCAAAATGCATTAGTAGCTTTCTTGCAAGCCACAATGTGTGACATCGTAGAGAATTTACCAACAAACAGAAAGATAACATCCATACCTCTTTGTGCACGTGACAAGCAAAAAACAAAGTTCATACTAATGTCAGCCCAAGGTTGCTTAGGGATAGATAGAGGCATGTAATAACATACATTAATGGCTTTCCATTTTGCAATATGACATATATGACATCTTCCCACAAACCTGTACACCTCTTTGTACATATATAGATGACCAAACAATAAGATGAAAACACAAAATGGAGTATCTTATCTCTTCCCATTTGACCTTCTTCATACAGCTCTTTGATAATCTACACATGCAGACTAGATGATGGAATACATAGTTGTATACCCCTAAATAGAAATCCGTCATGCATTAAATAGTCCGATCTCTTTCCTATTTCAACATCAACCAACACTCTAGAGAAATATGGGTAAGCAAGTAATACATTCTAAATGGAATCAAAACTCAATACCTACGCACAAATAATAGTAAGCTAACTTGCTTGATGGCTCAAGCATGTTAATACATATATCTTGAATATATGGGATCACATATAATATTTTTAGTTGCCCATTGTGCATGCTTAGTAGATAATTTATCTTGGATATTAATACATTAAGGTACCACATGATTAGAGTATAGGACAAACTCAACACAGATCAAATAATGCCTCTAATGCTTGAGTGCTTGCACCACAACAAAGGATCCGACATCATAAACATTGTATCTACACTTCATACCTTATACCTTTTCACTTAAGTGTGTAATTAGATGACTCTCTTGACTTAGGACAACCTCAATACCAATCTTAGAAGTAGCACAACGTAGTTCAAAAGGTTTTGCAAAATTAGGCAATGCTAGCACAAGTGCTAAAATCAATAAGACCAAAACACCTTTCAGCTTCATTAGTCCAAATAAATGTTTTACACTTCATACAATCAGTAATAGGATCCATGATGGTACTAAAATATGGGATAAATAAAAATAGAAGTCACCCATAACAATTGTGTATGTTATGTATACTAGTAAGTCTTTGCATCTACTTTCATCCACAACAAGCCCATCCTTAGACACAAGATACCCAATGAATATAAATAAATTTATTATGAAACAACACTTCTTCACAATAGCAAAAAGTTTCTCCCCATGAAGAACAACTAGACATCTAGAAGATGTTGCAAGTGTCAAAATTAGAACTATAAGTATGTCGTCAAAGTATATCACAAAAAAGCTGCCAATAAATTATCTTAGGGTTTAATTCATGACCCTCATAGATTTGGTGGGGGTATTAGATAGGATAAATGACATGTGTAGCCAATAGCCCCTCTAATGTCTTGAAAGTGATATTATACTCATTACCCTGCCTAATTCAAAATTTATGGTACTTACTCTAAAAATCCAATTTGCTGAATATAGTAGCACCACATAATTGATCTAATAAATCATCAAGTTGAGGAATAGGGAAGTTGTACTTAATGGTAATGTTATTAATAACATGATTATCCATGCACATACGTCAACTACTATATTTCTTTGGTATAAGCAAAGTGGCTATTGTAAGTGGACTAAGGCTTTCCCTAATGTGACCTTTGTTTAGCAACTCATTAACTTGCCACTGAAGCTCCTCATGCTCTTTAGGGATCATTATGTAGTTTAGGCGATTTGGCATTGTAGAACTCAATATCAAGTTAATTTGATGTTGTATATCCCTAAGGGGAGGCAACCCATTAGGCAAGGATTCTGGAAAGACATCCTTAAACTCCTCCACCAAGGGTTGGACTTCCACATGATTTTTCCAACCTCATTTACCTCTTTTGACACCAATACATATACAAAATTTTCCTCCTTCATCTCCCTGTAAATTTACCCTAGATAAAAATTTACCACCTTGATATTTTGGGGTTTAGTTACATCATCCCAATGAGAGACTGGGACAATTTTGTATTTGCTCTACACAAAATTGTAAATGTTCTCATGACCCTCATGCTACACATGCCTATCAAATTGTCATAGGTGGCGAAGTTATAAATTGTAAGTTTATATTTGGTCATATGTAGTGTATTGGATCATTTAATTAGATGATCAAAATAATATCATTGATGTGTAATTTTGAGTTACATGTTGCCAAAGATCGCAAGGTGAAGATGAAATAGATCAAATAAAAACATGCACATGCATCACACGCACACTCGAGTGTAAGACTATCATATTATAGTGCGAGAGAGTGATCAATCACTCCTGAAAGCTGCATCGATCAACCTTTAGTGTTATTCATAACATTCTTTAGAACATTGAATGATTGATTGCCAAGTGGTGAGATCGATCAAAATTGGTTTTGTATAATTCTAGAATAGTGAACGACCAATTGATCACCTTTTGGAATGATCTATTGGTTAAATGTATGGTTTCTAGAAATAGGGCATTCTAGGTGGAATTTGTTTCTTATTGAAAGTGCAACTCCTTAACCAACTTAGGGGTATATAAAAATGGGTTTTGGACATGGTAAAAAGAGAGAGCCTTCAGAAACCTAGAGAAAAAGTGTGAGATTTTGAGTTGAAAGAAGAGAGAGCTTCCATAACTATGAGATTTTGAGTAAAATATCGAAATATGTATATGAATTCATGTCTATGTCATAGCTTCATGAATTGCTTGAGAGACCTTGTTGCACAAACATTTGAAGGACTAAGTGTTCATCAAAAAAGTTGTTGAGAGGATCAAAGGAAAATATCATTCATGCAAATGGACTTACATTGAAGATCGGGATCATTCAAAGCAATCAAGGAAAAAAAGACAAAAGTTGATGCAAGTAAACTACTGGCTAGTGATACAAGAATTTAGAGTAAGTAGTTTAGAAGCTTGAAGAAAAAAAGAAGTTTTTCTTCGTAAAGTAGTAACTTTGCATTTTATTTACCATAATGCATCAAGTTTTTTAGACAAAATATCTCATTGTTTTTCCCAAGCAGGGTTTTCTACATAAACAATTTCTTGTATCTTTCTTCATTTGATTTTGCATAACTTACTAGACACATGGGAATTTTTGCTTTGTGACGAAATTTTATTTTATTTTATTGTTACAAAAAGGAAAGAAATATTGTACTTCTTAATTAAAATTTTGAACTAGAGGCACTATATTTACCTTTGTTTGGCCTTTACAAATCAATATATATGAGTACATCCATAGCTATTACATTACACAATATTTTATAATTAAGAGTAGAGCTAATAGAAAAAGGAACTAGGCATCATTTTGAGACTTGTACCTCACTTCCATTCTTTAGCCATGAAAGTTTATATGATATGGGTGAGGGGTAGTACTCAACTAAAGTTTTTAAACAACCTCTTCAACCACAAAATTCTCATAGCCTCCTAAATCAATCACAAGTTGACAAATTTTGTCTCCTATCGTGCATGTGGTATGGAATATGTTATTCTTCAAACCACTAGTTGCCCAAACCTCATTGAGCACGTCACCAATGCCTCCCCATGATCCCCTTCCACAAGCTCTTCATGTTGCTTCTCCTTGTAATAGAAGGGTTTGTAAACTCAAAATCAAAGAATCATCATCATTAGTCTCATCATGTTCAATTTATAAATATTTACCCATTAGGATATTCCTAACACAATTCAATACCCTATGACCTATTCCCCTACACTTAAAGTACTTTAATGCTGGATTAGTAGACACTTTAGGGGCATTGTGAGTATCCTACTAGTCAACATTAGGGGTAGGCTGCTCATTGTCCAAAGTGATGAAGGCCATTGCAACTGATGTGATGCCTCCGGTCGTCCCAAATTACTACCCAATAGGCCCTTGTCGTTTCTCCAATTATAAAGCTTTCTTGAATGGGATAATGACAAAGAGATAGTGTTAAACAAATTCAGGGTTTCTATGAAATATTGTCCCATACCTCCAATATAATGAGACACAAGTTGCACTTCCCACTTCGCCAAATCATCCTAATGCATCAATTGATATAATTCTCTTGTATACCCATCCACCGTCTTTGACCCTTGTCACAAATTCTACAACTGATGATACATAATGTAGATATAGTCATACGGAAGGAATGCTTACTATATATGTTTCTTCAACTTCTTCCACTCTATGATCTTCTATTTATTGTGGAATGAATGTGTGGCTTTGATTTTTTGCCAGCATGTGGTTGCTCGATCTTGGAAGCTAGGCTCCACCAAGGCAATGCGCTTTACCTCCGGCACATCCTTAAAATTAAGGATGTCTTCCATGTTTGCAACCTAATTTAGGAACTCTTAGGCCTACATTCTACCATGAAATTTATGGATGTCAATCTTCAAACTTATATCCTAGTTCCTAGACAACATATCCTTGTGTCTTGGGGTCGTGTACTCCTTGCATTCGAGGTCGATCCCACGTGGTATGATTATCTTAGGAAAAATAGTTAGAAAGTAAAATCACTAGTTGTTACATCTAAGTTAACAAAATCAAATTTCAACAAAATTCTTGCTTGAAAAGCTAAAGAGACAAAATTAAAAACTTCAAAGAAAATAGTACAAAGGATTAAACCAAAGCATCAAATCCATACTAAATGTGCATGTTATAATCAATCCCAATCGAAATTCATATAATACTAAAGAAAACCTCAAGTTTAAATTGATTGTCTAAGTATTACATGTATCTGGAGAGCACGAGTAATCAAAGATCAATTCTTTACAAGTGTACACATAGGTATAATTCAAACCTAGTAATAATCTAATGAATTAATATGATTGACACAATAATTAGAATAAAACTCACAAGGTAGAATTACAAAGAGATTGATCCATTAAATAGAAATTAAAACTTAAGTTTAATACACAGTTTATTAGTTCTTCATCTCCACCGTAGTTAAGCAGGTTTAGAACCACATTGTTAAAGAGAGCATAACACTAAACATTGAATTCATGGAGAACAAAGGGAAATAAAATAAAAGAAAATATATATCGCCCCTTCGAAGTCTCTGTTAAAGACCAGTCAAAAAAATCCTCGCTTTCACTCTTGTTTGCTCCTCTATCTTCGTCTTGAATTCTAGACTCTTTTTATGAGAGAACTTGCATAAAAATTCTAGACACTAGAAAATTTGAGAGAACTTGCATAAAAATTCATCCATAACACTCCAAAATAGCCTCTTCATGAATTAACCTTGTCAAAATATATAAAATACAATTAAACCCTAATAAGCCGACATTAATATAAAATCACTCGTAAAATATATAAAAATATGGTATATAAATGGTGTACTATGTGCAAATCATGCAGCATTGAGGTGCAGCCGCTGGTCCACCTCATATATGCCACACATGGCACATTTATAAACAAATTTTCCCCATTGGATTTAACCTTTGTCTCATTATCTTCAACTTGGCTGTTAAGATAAATAGAGTGGGATTTTTGCGAGCAACGAAAACCATTGAATAAGGCATATGAAGTGCCAGTTGCTCAACCTATTACAACGACATCACTATGTCATGGATTTCATCAATTCATGCAATATATCCTCTATGGCATTAGTGCGTCATGTTAGACTTGCATAGGGTTATCAAATGATGCAAGGAGAATTTGATGGAACAATTTGATGGAACGAAATTCATTGGATGAATCTAGCTAGAGGCTTGTACAACCTTCATCTCTCATGAATTACACAAATAATTATACAAAATAGAGGGAAACAATAGAGAAATAAGTTTTCTTTTTCTTCAATAAAATTGCATAAAAAAATGCACGATTTGGCTTCCAATTTGGTGCTAAGTGATCATATAGGTTCTATTGGCATTAATAGTAAATAATAGAGACCAAATTACAACTAAAACCCAATTAACCAATAAATAAGAGTCTAAACAAGTGAAATAAATCCCAAATAACTAAAAAAATACCTACAAAGACTCTAAATGGAATAAAATACCATTTTAAATAGAATCTCAGCTAGCAAATCACAAGTTGAAGTAGAATTTGTAACTAAACTAGAATAGGGTGATAGATCGTAGGCATGGGTCGACCCGTCTTAACTCTGATACTAATACTTGAACTAGAGAAATAGTATGACAATAGATTTAAAACACATTGAAATTTAGGTAAGGTGAAAGAGGTAAGAAAAGGTGATGATGGATCTCATTGTCCCTTTGCAACTTTTGTGATACTGAAACTAAGAGCAATTAGACTCTTTTTTTATGATATATAAAAATTTTGATTTCAAATGATTGATAAAACTTCTTTTGTTATGTAGAGAGAACGGTGAAGATGTTACCAGCCACGTGTGCCAAGTGGAAACCGAATAAGCAAGTGCAAGCTGAGGAACTTCTAGAGGCTGACCCACAACCTCAAGAATTGCAACTTACCAAACAAGAGAACCCAAAAGAACTAAAACCTAGGAAGAAAGTTAGATCAGGTCATGAGTATCCTGCTCAGATCGAAGTGGAACGAAGTAGGAAATATGGGAGGTATATCTTAGAAGACTAGGTGGATGCACTAAAGATATACTTTTAGAACTGCCAACCCAACAAATGCAAGATATTCACGTATGATCTAACTTTGTGCCACACCCAAAGAGAAATTCATCTGATAACAAGTTACCTAAAGTAGACCCATACTACCTCAATGGAAAGAAATTGCAATTGCCTATAAGATGCCTAAATAAGGGACTCCTAGAGTTTGACTTGGAAGAACACCACAAAGAGTACATTGGAGTGGAAAGCTTGATAAATTCTAATGAAATAGGGACAAATTGGGAAGAATTCATGGAAGATGAGATGAACAAAGGGAAAAATCAAGAGTTTAAGTTTTATGAATTTTTTTAGCTGTGAGTCTAATACCCTTCAACTCTTGAGGGTCAACAAACTGCCCCTAGCCCAAAATCACAACGGTTAAGAGCTACAAGATGTTGCATCTTCTGCAGTAAATAAAATTGCCACTAATGTAGAAACCAAAATAAAAAATCACACAAAGTTCACAAATTGAGTTTTCACGTGGAAACCCAATTAGGAAAAAATTATGCAACCACACTAGGCCAATTAATTAATGCATACTATAGAGATTTAGAACTTACAAGACTCTAAGTTACCAATTCCCTCTTCTAGAAGTCATTCTCTAGAACTCTTGGCTACAAAAGTCCTTCTTGGTATTTTAGAACTTCGTTTTTGTCTTCATGAGTACAACTCGATCTACTTGAAGCTAATCAAAGTCCTTCTTAATCCACTTCGTTTTCAACTTTAAAGATCTTGGTCTTCACAACAATTTCTTAAGCTTAAATGACCTTCAATATTCTCAGCAAACCCTTTGATGTAGAGGGGTATTCCAGTCCTTTCAGTTTATCACAGATTAGTATAGTTGAATGTTGTTTTTGTTAAATAACGGCATGTTCCAGCTGTTTACTCCTTCACAAGATTGAAAGGGGTATTTCTATCTAGGTCTTTAGATAGACCCCGACTAGTGTAAGTGGGAAGTGTAGTCTTGTAATTCTGGTCACTGTTTGTTACATTGTCGGAAACGGTTACTCCAGAAGGAATAAGTTCATAGCCAAATTCATAGCCAAATCAGTCATTCAACAACTTAATCTTCTCACTTAGAAGCATCCTAAGCCCTACTCCTTAGGGTGGATCAAAGAGATAAGAAGAGTCAAAGTGGAGGAGCAATACAAGGTAGCATTTTCCATTGGAAAGTACCATTCAGTAGATATTGTTTGTGATGTTATTGAGATGGATGCATGTCAACTTTTGTTAGGGAGGCCTTGGCGATTTGATGTCCAAACTATACATGATGGAAGGGAGAACACCTATTTATTCAAGCAACAAGGGATAAAGGTTATTCTCATGCCTAGCAAACCAACCCTTGTTAAAAGATGCAAAGAGAAGATGAATTATGCTGTTCCACACAAAGATTTCCAGCCAATCAACAAAAATCTATCAAATGCTACTCTTTTGATGACTAAAAACTACAAGCACCTAGCCACCACTGAAGTTGTGTAGTTATTGGTCAACAAGGCTGAAAAGATAGTGCATAAACTGAGATTAAAAGTCACCCATAGATGGTTCAACCCCTCTTAGAGAAGTATAAGCAGCTGGTCATCGAAGAACTCCCCTTGGAGCTACCTCCCATGAGGGAAATTCAGTATTAAATAGACCTAATTTGGGTTCTAGCCTCCCTCATTTGCCTCACTATCGCATGAGCCCAACTAAATATGCCGAATTGCAAAGGCAAGTGGAGGATTTATTGGCAAGAGGGTTGAATAAGGAAAACCTAATTCCAGTGCGGTTTCGGCATTATTAGTCACTACAACAAAAAATACTATTAGCAATGCATTTATGTATCGATAATAGTATCATAAGCGTCTCTAATGACTATTAGCGACACATACAAAGTGTTTCCATAAGCATCTAAAAAGGTATAGTCGCAATTACTATTTAGCGACGTATACATCAAATGTCGCTAATAGTGCAATATTAGCAACACATATTTTTGCTACACATAAACGAACGTCGCAAATAAGACATTATTAGCGACACATACTGACTTACATCACTAATATTTATTATGAGTGGCGTTTCGTATGCATCGATAATATTAAAATATATTTTTTAAAAATAATTTTTTATCGATTATTAATTTTTTTAAAATAAAAAATAAAATATAGTTATCAGCGATTCTTATATAAGTGTCGCTAATATAAATATATGAAATAAAAATGTAGCTATACTTTTTAAGCGTCTCTAATATACTAAAAAAAAAAAAACTATTGGCTCCGGCCGATTGCGGCTGGAACTGAGAAGAGGAGAGAGGTGGAGAAGAAGGGGGAGGGGGAGGCTCCGGCCGATTGCGGCGGGAGCGGAGAAGAAGGGAGAGGAGAAGAAAAAGGGGGAGGGGGGAGGGGGAGGCTCTGGCTGCAATCGGCAGGAGTGGAGAAGAAGGAGAGGGGGAGGCTCCGACCAAAGGCGGCTGGAGTGGAGAAGAAAGGAGAGTGGGGGTGGCTGCGGCCAATATCTGCCGAAGCAGAGGGGAGGAGGAAGAATGGGGAGGAGGGAGGAAGAAGAAGGGGGGATGGAGGGGAAGGGAGGGCACCGGCCGGAGCAAGGAGGGGGAAGTGGGCGGTGGCAGAGCGTGGCCGGATCATGGAGGGGGAGATGGGTAGTAACGGGTGCAGCCAGAGCATGGAGGGGGAGGCGGACAGCGGCGGGGTGCGGCTAGAGAAGATAAAGAATGGGGAGGGAGGCCGCAAGGAAGGCCAGCTGGAGGGGGGCGCAGTCGCAGGGGCAAGGACGGCGAAGGGGGGCAGACGATGGAGGGGGTGGTTGGAGGGGGAGAGGTGCGGGTGCAAGGGTGGGGGGGTTAAATAACCGCACGGGGGAAATTTTCACTTGTGCGGGGCAAAAAATATTAGCTTATTAGCAACATATAATCTATACGTCGCTAATAAGCTGATTAGTAGCAATGCATAAAATATGCGTCACTACCAGGTTGATTATTAGCTACGTATAAAATTATATGTCGCTATTAAGTAACCTAGTAGCTACACATATAGTATGTGTCGCTAATAATATATTTTTTATTTTCTATCTTCTCTCTCGTTCTCTCTCTTCTCTCTCTCCTCCCTTTGCCCTCCTCTCTCCCCTCTTTCTCTTTCTCTCTCTCTCCCTCTCTCTCTCTCTTTCTCTTCCTCTCTCTCCTCTCTCTCACCCCCTCTCTCCCCCTCCTATCTGTCCCTCCTCTCTCTCTCCCCTCCTCTCTCTCTTCCCACTCCTCTCTCATCTCTATCCCCCCTCCTCTTTGCCTCTCTTCTCTCTCTCTTCCCTCTCTCCTCTCTCTCCCCCCTCCCCTCTCTCCCTTCCTCTCTCTCTTTTCCTCTCTCTCTTCCTCTCTCTCTCTTTTCCTCTCTCTCTCTCTCTATCTATTTTAATTTTAATTATTTTTAAAATAAAAAAATACTATTAGCGATGCATACGTGTATGCATCGCTAATAGTATAGTGTATTAGCAACGTATAGCTCTACATGTCACTAATACACTACTATTCGTGATGCATACGTATATGCGTCGCTAATATTTTTAAAAAAAATAAACAAATCTCTCCCCTCTTTCTTCTTTCTCCTCTCTCTCTTCTCTCTCCCCTCTCTCCTCTCTCTGCACTCCTCTCTCTCTTCCCTCTCTTCTTTCTCCCCTCTCTCTCTCCCCTCTCTCCCCTCTCTGTCCCTTCCTCTCTCTCTCCTCTCTTTCCCCCTCTCTCTTCCTCTCTCTCTCTTTTCCTCTCTCCCCCTCTCTCCTCACTCTCTCTCTATCTATTTTAATTTTAATTTTTTTTAAAATAAAAAATATGCTATTAGTGATGCATACGTGTATGCGTTGCTAATAGTGTAGTGTATTTGTAATGCCCTAATTTTTTGACACGATATTTTTATAAAATTTATTATTTAAGAATTTACTAAGTTTGGTTAGAGCTCATAGAGATGAGCGTAGCAAGTCAAAAAATGCTTTAATTGCAGGTCGGGGATAAAAGTTATAACCTCGGGAAGTAAGATTGACCGGCTGGACCTACTTTTAAAATACGGGTAAACTAGTTCATAACTGATCTAGTCTCGAAGGGCTAGTCAATACGAGCTCAACGGTACCAAGAATGCGCAAAACTAAGTTCGGGATAGGAAGTTACGTTATTTGAAGTTTAAAATAATAATAATAATATTTATTTTTTACTTGACTCGGTGCAGCGCAGTGCGGTGCAGTGCGCAATTGAGCGGCGCGGCGTCTGTAGAGTGTTCGCATCACACGTATTTGTCACATGTTTCGTGTTGAACATGCGTGCGTCGACATTTCCGGCGGCGCACCACCCATTTCACCACCTATAAATACCCATTTGCTGCCATATTTTTCACCCAAACTTAGTTCTTACCCTCTTCACTATTTTCACTACTTCTGACCCATTGCATGTCCGAATTACTCGATCTAAGACTCGTTTCCCACTAAATCGAGGGTGCTCTACACACTAAAAGGTTTATTTTCTCTAGGTGACCTCTCTAAAACCTAGAAAAATGTGCCCCTTCCCTAATCCTACCTTTTCTTCTTTTTACCGTTCTGGATCGTTTCAAATCTTTTTTACTCTGTTCCAAAGCCCAACCCTACTAAATCATGTGTGTTCTACATGTTGGGATGGTTATTCTGCGCCCAACCCTACTAAATCATGTGTGTTCTACATGTTGGGATGGTTATTCTGCTGAATTTTCTGCTCAAAGGCTGGCATCTTAAAGAGGGACTCCCTTTATTCTAGTAGTAGATTTCTGTATATTATGCACGTGTTATAGGTAGGTAGCTTTAAATTTTAATTGTATGCCGAGATTTTGACTCACCAAAGTTTTGCTAAAGGTTTTTTTTCTACTTTTTCAAAAAAGAAACTCTATTTGTAAAAGCTTCTCATCTTTGTGAAAAATTTCTCCGAGTTTTGGGGAATTGTACCCTCTCGATAGTTCTTAGTTTCTCGAAACTAAGGATTATTATGATGATTCTAGATATCGCCGAATTTGGCATCTGGTGCACACAAGACTGGGATATCATGGAAAATTTTTTTTCCTTACGTCTCCCGTTGCCCCATGAGCGCGGGTGTAAGTTGTCTAGTACTGCGACATTCTGTGACTGTGTTTTCAGGACTTTTATCATTTTTTGAATGATTTTAAAAGGAAGATGACACGATATTTTTATGTGTACGAAGCATATGTTTAAAACTCAACACAGCCTACTGAGTATGAATTTACTCACCCACCCTCAGTTACTGCATGTGTGTGACTCGAATTTGAAGGAATATACGAAGAGCTTTCTTAAATTATAGTTTCTGTACTCATTTTGTACTTTATGTAATGTTGTACTGATTGATGTATAAAGGCATGTTCTGCCCAATTTTGGATATCTTTGCATAATATAAAGTATATTATAATTATTCTTTTGGTACATGATGATCCTTGGCATTAGGAATTAAATTTTGTTATGTATTTAAAAAAAATTATTTTAAAAATATGAGGGGTGTTACAGTATTAGCGACATATAGCTCTATACGTCACTAGTATACTATACTATTCGTGATGCATACGTATATATGTCGCTAATAATTTTAAAAAAAATTAAAAATAATCTCCCTCCTCTCTCTCTTCTCTCTCCCTCTCTCCTCTCTCTCTTCCCCTCCTCTCTCTCTCCTCGCTCTCTTCCCTCTCCTCTCACTCCCTTCCCCTCTCTCCCTTCTCTCTCTTCCTCTCTCCCCCTCTTCTCTGCTCACACTCTCTCTATCTGTTTTAATTTTATTTTTTTAAATAAAAAAATGTTATCAGTGACACATAGGTGTCACTAATAGTATAGTGTATTAGCGATGCATAGAACTATATGTCGTTAATACACTATACTAAGTGACGCATACGTCTATGTGTCGCTAATACTTTTTTAAAAAAATTAAAAATAATATCCCACCTCTCTCCTCTCTCTCTCCCCACCTCTCTCTCTCCCCTCTCTCGCCTCCTCTCTCCCCTCTCTCTCCTCTCTCTCACCCCCTCTCTCTCTCTCTTCTCCCTCTCCTCTCTCTCTCCCCTCTCTCCCCTCTCCCCTCTCTTTCTCCCCCTCTCCTCTCTCCTCTCTTTCTCCCCTCTCTCCTCTCTCTCCCCCTTTCTCCTCTCTCTCTCCCCTCTCTCCCCTCCCTCTCTCTCCTCTCTCCCTTCTCTCTCCTCTCTATCCCTCTTTCTCCTCTCTCTCCCCTCTCTCCTCTCTCTCTCCTCTCTCTCCCCCTCTCTCTCCCCTCTCACTCCTCTCTCTCCCCTCTCTCTCCTCTCTCTCCCCTCCTCACTTCCCCGCTCTCCCTCCTTCTTTTCTCTCTCTCTCTCCCCACCTCTCTTCCCCGTTTATAAATTATATCTTAAAATTAATAAAAAAAATTTAAAAAATAATATAATATATTTCAATAGTGAAAGTTTAATCTATTATTGATGCTGCCTTTTATTAAAAAATTATTATTTATTTATTATTTATACAAATAGTCAATATTGAAGAAAATATATTATATTTAGAAATTTTATTTTAAATATTTTAAATAATTATCTATTAATCAATTAATTAATAAAGATATTAGTGACGCTTGTGTACATGCGTCGCTATTATTAATACTATTAGCAACGCCTGCTTACAAGCGTCGCTAATAAAAAATTTAGAACTATTAGCAACGCATTTTCACAAGCATCGCTATTGCTAAAACTAGTAGGGACGCTTAATAAAAGCGTCGCTAATAGTTTTGGATTTAAAAAAATTAATATATATATATATATATATATATCTTTTAATGATGCTTGTTCAAAGGGTTGCTAATAACATAACTATTAGCGATGCATAGTATAAAGCATCACTAATAGGATTGGTATTAGCGACACTTTAGATTATGAGTCACTAATAGATGACTACTAGCAACGCTTAATATAAAGCATTGCTAATAGTGAATTTTTTTTTCGACGCTTTTTTATGTGTCACCATTAATAGTTTTAGCGACGCTTAGTTTTGCGTCGCTAATAGTACATTTTGTTGTAGTAAGTGCCCAAGAAAGATAAGAGTTGGAGGATTTGTGTGGATAGACGGGCTATTAAATAAATTACCATCAAGTAATAGGTTTCCAATACCTAAACTTGATGATATGTTGGATATGTTAATCCATGCCACCTTTTTCTCCAAGATTGATCTTCAAAGTGGTTATCACCAAATCAAGTTGAAGTCCGGGGATGAGCAGAAAATGGCCTTGAAGACAAGGGAAGGTCTTTATGAATGGCTAGTGATGCCATTTGGTTTAACTAATGCACCTAGTACCTTCATAATGTTTATGACTGAAGTGATGAAACCATTTTTGGGCACATTAGTTGTGGTTTATTTTGATGATGTATTGGTGTATAGAAAGGGTGAGAAACAATATGCACAACAGCTGGTTGAAGTTTTCGAAGTGCTCCAGAATCATTCTTAGTGCATAAATCTAAAAAATTGCTCTTTCCTTACCAACCAGCTCATGTTCTTGGGGTATGTGGTCAGTTCCAAAGGTATTCAAGTGGACCAAAGCAAGATAGAAGCCATAACAAACCGGTCCACACTAAAATCAGCAAGTGAGGTACGCCTTTTTAATGGTTTGGCCACCTTTTACAGCTAATTTATCAAACATTTAAGTACTATAGCATGCCCTTTGAATGAATGCATGAAAAAAGACAACTTTGTGTGGTCCAAGCAGCTCAAGATAGCTTTGAACAACTGAAAGAAAAGCTCACTCAAGCTCTTGTACTTGCCCTCCCTAATTTTAACAAGACCCATAAGGTTGAGTGTGATGATGCAAGGGGTTGTATTAACACAAGGTAGACTTAATCTCCTATTTTAGTGCAAAGTTAAATGATACAAGGAGGAAATGGTCTGCATATAAGATGGAGTTATTTGCTTTTATCTAAGCTTTGAAAGATTGGAGGCATTACCTTGTGTTTAAAGAGTTTGTCTTACACATGGATCATGATTCTTTGAGGCATTTGCAAAGCCAAACAAAAGTGGACAAGTTGTTTGTTAGGTGAATATGTGAACTACAATACTATACCTTTGTTATCAAGCAATGGTACAATGAACAAGGCAACTAATGCCTTGAATTGAAGGGTAGTGTTGTTACATCTGAAACAAGACTATGAAGAAGTCAAATTCAGATTTATTTTACTTGCCAATTGTAGTAGACAAGGTCGATCCACAGGGAAAGCCTTGTGCAACAAAGAAAATAGTTACGAAGAAATAGAGGAAGAAAAATTAAGAAAGAAAGAGTAGAAGAGTATTGAGGGAATAACACGTTAAGAAATCAAGATAAGAAAACACTAAGGCATTAAAGATCATTGTAACATCTAATGATGTTCTTCATATATCATATTATCTCAGTTAGAATTGAATGAAGATTCTATTTAACCGGAAGATATGAACATTAAAATTAAAACTAAAGATAGAAAATGCTTTGGATAGATGAAGGATAAAAATAATTGTCTCTTCAAGGTTTCTATGTATCCAAATCACAAAAGATCAAGAAGGATAGCCTTCAAGCATCTTATGTATCCAAATCACAAAGAAACAAGAAGAAGAACAATATTAAATAAACATCACTTCAAATAAACAATACTTACTTGAAACCATTGATGAAACATGAATTGAACTCCATTAGATTGTTACAAATCACCTCTAGCCTTAGTTTGAGAGCTTAGAAAGCCATTACAATAAAACTAAAAACAAAATTACAAAATGAAAGAAGAAAATAGGAGAAGAGAGCTCCAAAGAGGAGAGAATGCCCCATCTATCACGTCCACCCCTCTATTTATAGGAAAAGAAAGGGTCGCTTCAAAGGGTAAAATCAAATCATATCTTCAAATTTCATCCTGATTGATTGCCTGATTCGACCCCTATATCTTCGGAATTTAGAATTTCTTCCTGAAATAACACTTGTAGCCACGGAAGTCTTCTTTTCATTGCCACCAGAATCGTATCAATCCGAATTATATATAAAAAGATATGATCGAAATACTAAATCTGTGTCAATCTATCCGAATCAACTTCTTTCATAATTTAGTTCCATTAATATAAATCTCAAATCAAATGGGTCCACAAAGTTGTGTTCGACCATTCCATGCATGTTTAGACCATTAGGAGCCCATTCTTGACTTTTAAATAGCTTTGGGTAGTTAGGCTTAACTTCCTCTTCCAGTTGTATCTTGTTGAAGCCTGTTTAGACATGTAAACTCAATTAAGGTCCAACTAACTTATTCAAAACATAAATAGCCCAAATCAGTAATGAATTAACACAAAATAGGATTGCAAATAGAAATTTGAAAATATTTTATTAAACATTATTTCAGTGCATCAAATACCCCCAAACCTACTTTTTGCTAGTCCTCGAGCAAAATAAAAATTAAAACAATAGAAAACAAAACTAACTACTCCACTTCCGTAGGAAATCTCGATTGCATTTAGCATATGCAACAAGCCTTTAAACCCCTAGCTTACACTAGTGGACGAGTTGTGTCTCGTGAGGGTTTGCAGTGAATATACCCACAAAATTCAAAACTAGAATGTTAAAAGAAAATAAAAATTAAAACCACGTCAAATTTACAAATCAACTCCTCCTAAACATGTAACTTTATTTAGTAAAATCAATCATGCATAATATAACTTGTCTTCTGAAACAATAATTCATTCTAACAACTTTATATTGGTGGCATATACTCATACATACATAATAGTTTTAGAAAAACAGACATTGCCAAGTAATTATACAATCCCATTCTTATGAATCGAACAACTCCATGTGTCTCATGTCCACTCAGCAATTTTAATTTTAATACTAAATAGGCATTGACATCCATTCATCTTCAAGAGATCATAATAGAGAATCATGCAAAACCTTCCTTGAAAAGTAAAACACCCTAGATCACCTATCAACTCATTCAAGATATAATTGCATAGTGTCCTACTAGAATTTTATGCTCATCTCACATGACATGTGTAAGGCTTAGCCTTTTTAGCTTTCTATAAGATCCATGTAACAAGTGTTAGGCAGTAACTCCCAATCTAGTTGGCTCAGGGCACTAGGTGTTAAAGCACCCCTCAGGCTTAATAACTTGAACCAAATAGGCTTCAAGGCTATGCATGTCATAAATTAGTCAACTCTACCTTTTGACTCGAACACCCTATGCTTAGTGAGGCACGCCGAGTCCCGGTCTACTCAATAGAGTGACTTTAATTTTTTTTCATTCTTTTTTTTTCACATTTTTTTTTGAGCACATTATACAATCAACTTGAATTGTGTTGACAACAAGTCCTCTATTGTTCTACAAACCAAGAATAGTGAAGCTCAAAACTCTATCATGATAACATGAATACTACTAGATCATGCCAAAGTTTTACTCTCATAAGAAAATAATTACTTAGATTCAATGATATCCACCAAGATGTAAGAACATAATCAAGGGCTCGAATTCTCACTTAGGCAAATGTCTTGCTTTATATTTTTTTATTTCAAAATAAGAGCACAAGAAACCAATATGAAGTAATCAGAACTCAAAATCATTAAATCTGTCAAGTCATATTCTGAATATTATGATATCATTAAACAAAGTCACATATCTAGAATAAGAATCAATGTAAATAAGCAAAAACATAAAATAAAATAAATCTAATTAATTTTTTTTTCAATTTTTCATTTTTTAAGTAAAACTAAAAACATAAAGAAAAATATCTTTCTACACCCCCAAACCTAAAGTAAACATTGTCCTCAATGTTGTAATATAAGAAAAGAGGAAAGAAGAGATAATATATCAGTTGATGTGCTCATGTACATAGCTATCAAAAAAAAAACAATAGTCAACAAAGCACAAGCATAATCACATTAGGGTAAATTAATAATGAATCATATAAGCACACCCTAATAATAATTAGAGCAATCGACAAAGATAATAAACTAAAAACTAACTAAAGAAAATTAAAAATAAAAAATTAACTATTAAACAAAAATAACTATCAAAACAAAAAGTGGGTTGCCTCCCAAGAGCGCTAAGTTTACTGTCTTCAGCCAGACACACCTCCATCTAAACTCATCCAGGGTCCTTCAAAGCAATTATCTTCTCTTTATCAATTCTAATCAAATCAGAATGAGTTAAGCAAATATTTAGTGGATCATTAGAATAAATAAAAGGAAAAGCATCCTCCACTAAACTCTCAACCATGTCAACTTCAAAAGTATCATCGAAGTCTAATGGTTGTCTACTGGCATCAAATACATTTAACTCACATGTCAAGTTACCAAAAGAAAGCCTCATCACTCCATTCCGACAATTTATTAGAGCATTAGATGTAGCAAGGAATGGACGACCTAAAATCACAGGGATTTGAGAAGATGCATTTGAAACCGGTTGTGTGTCTAAAACAATGAAGTCCACTGGAAAATAAAATTTGTCCACTTGAACAAGGACATCTTCCACTATTCCTCTCGGCCTTTTGATTGAGCGGTCAGCAAGTTGAAGTGTTATGTTGGTGGGTTTCAAATCACCAAGTCCCAATTGTTCATAAACAGAATAAGGTAAAAGATTAACACTTGCCCCAAGATCAAGCAAAGCTTTTTCAATTCTATAATTCCCAATTATACAAGATATGGTTGGACAACCAGGATCTTTATATTTGGGTGGGGTGTTTTGTTGCAAAATTGCACTTACTTGTTCTGTCAAAAATGCCTTCTTTTGTACATTTAGCTTACGCTTGATTGTACAAAGGTCCTTCAAAAATTTTGCATAAGATGGAATTTATTTAATAGCATCTAAGAGAGGAATGTTAATCTTCACTTGTTTGAAAGTTTCAAGAATGTCATTATTTGGTACCAATTTAGAGGAAGATTGTAACCTTTGAGGAAAAGGAGGAGGAATTGGAGCAACACAATCAAAGTTGCCAAGTTCATCACCATGTTTAGAATTCAAAGACTCCTTAGGTTCAACAATCTTCATTGGAATGTCTTTGTTAATAACTTTTCCACTTCTCAAAGTGGTGATGGACTTAGCATGCTCTTCTTGTGAACTTGAAGAATTTAAATTTTCAATTACAAATTGACCTTTAGGATTTGGTTGAGGTTGAGAAGGAAACTTTCCTTTTTCTTGAGTGCTCAGAGCTGTGGTCAATTGAGTGATAGAAGTCTTCAAGTCATTGATGGCTTGCATTGTTTGGTCGTTGATTGTTGCTTGACTTTGCATGAATGTTTGCAATGTGTCTTCAAAAGTCTTCTTATGTGGTGGAACATAATTTGAGGAAGAAGGGGGTACCTGCACATTAGACTCATTTCTCCAACTAAAGTTGGGATGATTTTTCCAATTAGGAGTATAAGTTTCAGAATAAGGAGAAGAAAATGGCCTTTGTAGGTATTCATAGCATTTGCTTGAGTATGCAACACCTCTTGAAAAGCAGGGATTGTTGGACAATCCTGTGTTTGGTGTCCATCACTCTCACATATACTACAAATATCTTGTGCTTTTTGAGAAGCTTTAGACATGTTTTCCCTATTAATTTCCATAGCCTCAACTTTTCTAGTTAAACTTGTAATTTTTGCTTTTACATCATCATCTTCTTTAAGAAGGTACAAGCCCCCCTTAGTTGCCCCATTAGATTTGGTTTTATTACTACTTTCAAATTCATTAGAATCTTCCCATGATTGAGCATTTTCAGCTAACACATCAAAATAGTCCCATGCTTCCTCAGGTTCTTTACTCACAAACTCTCCATTACACATCATTTCAACAAATTGCCTCATTTGAGAAGATAAGTCATTATAAAAGAAACTAATTGTACGCCATGTTTCATATCCATGATGTGGGCACAACAACAAAAGTTCTTTAAATCTCTCCCAACATTGAAAGAAAGTCTCATTTTCTTTTTGTGAAAAATTCATGATATTCTTTCGAAGTGTATTAGTTTTATGAGTGGGGAAAAACTTTTTCAAAAATTCTCTTTGCATTTCTTGCCATGATCCAATGGATCTTGGCTTCAAAGAATTCAACCAATTTTTTGCTTTTTCCTTTAAAGAAAAAGGAAAGAGTTTTAATCTAATAGCATCATTTGAAACATTTTGGTTTGGCAAAGTTGCACAAACCTCTTCAAACTCTTTTAAATGCAAATATGGGCTTTCTGAATTTAGGCCATAAAATTTGGGTAGTAATTGAATTACACCTGGCTTGAGTTCAAAACCGCCTACATTAGTTGGAAAAATCATGCAAGAATGAGAACTTGATCTAGTTAGTTGCAAATAATCACGCAAGGTTTTAACTTCAATATTTTGTACATTATTATCCCCATTATTACTTCTTAGTTCCTCATTAGTTCTTAGATCCTCCATTGTATCAAAATAAAGATAATTTTCAACAGATTTGTTCACTCTTTTCAATCGTCCAGAATTATCACGCACCCATGTAAACATGCAACAACAATTTTTTTTTTTTTAATAACAAAAAAAGTAAAAGTGCAAAAATTAAATGACAAAATATTAAAAAGTTAGAGGGTTAGAAGTTAATAGACAAAAATTAAAACTGCAAAAATAAGGCCAAAGGCACTATCAAGGTACACGTTTGATCCCGAAAAATTTTCGGTAGTAACGTGGGTAGTGCCTCCGGTCTAAAAAAAAAAAAAGGAAAATTACAGAATTTAAATACTAAAAGTAAATGACATAAAGTAAATGACTGAATTTAAAGAGTTAGTGTGCAAAAATAAAAGTTAGAGAATTAGAAAAGTTAGAGTGAGTTTTTTGTAACGGATTCTTGTCACACGTTGCAATCCCCGGCAACGGCGCCAATTTGTTGTTACGTCTGAAACAAGACTATGAAGAAGTCAAATTCAGATTTATTTTACTTGCCAATTGTAGTAGACAAGGTCGATCCACAGGGAAAACCTTGTGCAACAAAGAAAATAGTTACGAAGAAATAGAGGAAGAAAAATTAAGAAAGAAAGAGTAGAAGAGTATTGAGGGAATAACACGATAAGAAATCAAGATAAGAAAACACTAAGGCATTAAAGATCATTGTAACATCTAATGATGTTCTTCATATATCATATTATCTCAGTTAGAATTGAATGAAGATTCTATTTAACCGGAAGATATGAACATTAAAATTAAAACTAAAGATAGAAAATGCTTTGGATAGATGAAGGATAAAAATAATTGTCTCTTCAAGGTTTCTATGTATCCAAATCACAAAAGATCAAGAAGGATAGCCTTCAAGCATATTATGTATCCAAATCACAAAGAAACAAGAAGAAGAATAATATTAAATAAACATCACTTCAAATAAACAATACTTACTTGAAACCATTGATGAAACATGAATTGAACTCCATTAGATTGTTACAAATCACCTCTAGCCTTAGTTTGAGAGCTTAGAAAGCCATTACAATAAAACTAAAAATAAAATTACAAAATAAAAGAAGAAAATAGGAGAAGAGAGCTCCAAAGAGGAGAGAATGCCCCATCTATCACGTCCACCCCTCTATTTATAGGAAAAGAAAGGGTTGCTTCAAAGGGTAAAATCAAATCATATCTTCAAATTTCATCCTGATTGATTACCTGATTCGACCCCTATATCTTCGGAATTTAGAATTTCTTCCTGAAATAACACTTGTAGCCACGGAAGTCTTCTTTCCATTGCCACCAGAATCGTATCAATCCGAATTATACATAAAAAGATATGATCGAAATACTAAATCTGTGTTAATCTATCCGAATCAACTTCTTTCATAATTTAGTTCCATTAATACAAATCTCAAATCAAATGGGTCCACAAAGTTGTGTTCGACCATTCCATGCATGTTTAGACCATTAGGAGCCCATTCTTGACTTTTAAATAGCTTTGGGTAGTTGGGCTTAACTTCCTCTTCCAGTTGTATCTTGTTGAAGCCTGTTTAGACATGTAAACTCAATTAAGGTCCAACTAACTTATTCAAAACATAAATAGCCCAAATCAGTAATGAATTAACACAAAATAGGATTGCAAATAGAAATTTGAAAATATTTTATTAAACATTATTTTAGTGCATCAGGTAGTTCTTTTCACAACTTTGAGGATTGAAAACTTGGGTTTTGACTATTAAAAGAGCTCTATTTAGATGATAAAGAGATAAGAGAGATTTGGAGGTTGCGTTCTCAAAGCAATCAACTGGTCCAAGACTTTCATCTTGTTGAAGGTTACTTATACAAAGGTAATCAACTATGTATTCCCTCTTCTTTTATATGTCAATAGCTCATTAAGGAATTGCATAGTGGGGGACTAGCTAGCCATTTTGGCAAAGATAAAACTATTGCCCTTCTCAAGGAAAGGTATCATTGGCCAACTCTTTTAAAGGATGTTTAGCAATTTATTCAACAATGCTATACATGCCAATGAGCTTATGGAACCTCACAAAATACCGGGCTCTACACTCCTTTACCTACTCCCTATCAGCCTTGGGATGATATTTCTATGGATTTTGTCCTTAGGCTGCCTAGAACTCAAAGGTGGATTCTATCTTTGTGGTGGTGGATAGGTTCTTCAAGATGGCTCATTTTGTGACATGCAAAAAGGCATCTGATGCCTCACGTGGCTGCCCTATACTTCAAAGCAATAGTAAGAATTCAAGGGTTGCCAAAGTTGATTACATCAGATCGGGACAACAAGTTTCTAAGTCACTTTTAGTTGTTGATATATAAGAGGTTGGGTACTTCTTTACAATTCAACAGCACTTGCCACCCCCAAAGTGGGCCAAACTAAAGTGGTTAATCGAACTTTAAGAAACCTACTGAGAAGCCTCATGGGTGATGCTCTTAAGCAATAGGAATCAGTTCTCTCACAAGATGAATTTTCCTTTAACTCCACAATCAATAGGTCCACCGGCAAGGCACCTTTTGAAATACTATATGGATTCCTTCCTTGCCACACTTTGGATTTAGTTCAGCTACCTAAACAATTGGGAGAGGCAAGCATAACTTATAAAATTTTTCAACACTTGATTTCAATTCATCAAATAGTCTAGCATCATTTACTTGATGCCACAACTCAATACCAAGCTTCAGCTGATAAGAAAAGAAGGCAAAAACTATTTGAAGTGGGAGGCTATGTTATGGTTTTCTTACGAAAGGAAAGACTTCCTGTTAGTCATCACAATAACCTCACACCATGGAAAGTAGGCCCATTTCATATTTTGTAATGCATCAATGGCAATGCCTATGTGGTTGACCTCCCTGCTCATTACAACATATCCAATATATTTAATGTCTCAAATCTGACCACTTATTTTGGTCCAATTCCTCCAGAAACTGCTGGTGCACAAGCTAGCCTTCTTGCTCGAGGACAAACTTCTTTTAGGAGGGAGGGACTAATGTAGAGGGCTATTCGAGTCCTTTCCACCAGTCACAGATTAGTATAGTTGAATACTGATTATGTCAAATAACATCATATTCCAGCTATTTACTCCTTCACAAAGTCAAAAGGGGCATTTATGTCCTAGTCTTTAGACAGATCCCAGCTAGTGTAAGTGAGAAGGGAAGTCTTATAATTTTGGTCACAGTTTGTTACATTGTCATAAACAATTACTCCAGAAGGGATAAGTAGTGGGGAAATAAGAGAGAAAAAAGAACTTTGCAATTTGAATGTATTTCCATAAATTCCCTTTTGTTTGATCATGGACTTGAGCTACGAACTATGGATTCAGTTCTATTTATTTTCTTTGTAAACCTTCATGGATTTGAAGGCAGATCTTCTTGTGGATTCAAGCTTGCAAGGCACTGTACATTCAAAAAATTAATAGAGATCATTTATCTTCTTCTTCCATCTCCAGTTTACAGTTCAAATACAATCTTATGTTGGTTTCGTGTTCCTACATGATTGTTTCTCCAATTATCTCTGCATCACACTTCAATGAGACTTAGACTAAGGTTCCAATTTCAAAGACTCTTCATCTTTACCACTTTGTCCTTCAAGTGCAAGTATGTATATGTGAAATCTCCTAACAAATTATTCTTAGAGCTAAAAACATAGATATAAATAATTGTAAGATTCTAGTAGCTCGACACTTAATAGTATTCCCTCAATGCACAATAGCCATGGAAACTCACATCTCTCTCATACAAATAGAGAAATCAATAACCTCTTTTTCCACGCCCAAAATATCCTTATATAGGCATATAAGTAGGTTTAGGTTTGGACCTTTAATAATAATAATCAAATTTCAGTCAAAATGACCTATGTTGGGTAAAACCATGTCCCAATGATCAATTGCTATAGTAATCAATCAGTTGTTTGCTACAGTAATGGCTACATTACCTGATTATAGAAACTCAAATGATCAATTTCTACAATACCCTATCCAATCGGTGAACATTTCACAATCGATCTCATTTCAACCTTGATCTATCATGGAAAATATGCGTACTTATGAAAATTGCTACATCATCAGTTTGGCCATCTTTCCTCTAGTCATCTTCAGTACCTAGCAACATCCATTCCTGATATAAGTTTTGATTCCACAATATTTTGTGAGTTATGTTGGTTAAACAATCTCGTCTTCCTTTTCCTAGTAGGATCTATTTCTACTACTCAAGTTTTTTATTTAATTCGTTGTAACATTTAGGGTTCACATAATGGAAGCACATTATTTCATATTATTATTGATTATTTTTTCCGTTGCACATGGATGTATTTTATGTGTTTTAAATTCAAGACATCTTCTTTGCTTAAATAATTTTTTTTCTATGGTGTCCATGCAATACAATTGTACCATCAAACAAATTCGTAGTGAATGGTGTTAAATTTTTTTGCATTGAATTGGTCTCTTTTCTTGCTGCCCATGGAGTTATCCAACAACACACTTGTGTAGCTATTCGTCATCAAGGCGTGGTTAGTGCAAACATCATCATCTTCTAGATGTTGCTCGTGCCTTGCATTTCCATGCATTACTACCCATGGTTTCTTGGGGAGAATGCATTCTCACCATTACTTACCTTATTAGTCTGACTTCCCACTCCTACACTTTTGGGGAAAACACCATACGAAATCTTGTTGGGAAAACTAACTTCATATGCCCACTTATGTGTTTTTGGTTACTTTTGCACAAATATTCTCATAAAAGCCAAGTTTGACAGTCGTGCTCACCGTTGCATCTTCATTGGTTACCCTTTTGGTCAAAAGGCTTATCGTCTTTATGAGATAAACTCTCACCAAGTTTTTAGGAGTCATGATGTTATTTTTTATGGGTCTATTATTCCCATGGCTAAGCTCGCTGACACGTTATATAATACCCCATTTTCCAATTATGTTAAACATGAGGGGTTGGGTATAATTATAGAGTTTTGGAGGGAAACTAGTTAGAATGGACAGGTGAAACTCTCCTATGTAGATATAGCTTAAAAAATGAGCGTAATGAGATAGAGGTCGGGAGTGAAAAATATGACCTTAGGAAGCATGTCATATGGGTGAGGCCCACTTGAAAAGTATGAGATAACCTACCCATGTAGTCTATTTTCTTAGGTTTTGTCGATAAGAGTCCAATGGTACTAAGAACGTGCAAATTCGTGTTCGGGGTAGAAAGTTATGACATTTTAAATTTTAGATTTTTTATTTTAAAATTAATAATAAAATAATGGAATATGGCATTAGACTAATGTCATCTTGAACCAACTGAAGCCAGCACCAGTGCCAGTTGGCATTGTGTGAGCTACAATGGGCACGCAATGGTGCCAGGCTGAGCCTCATGGTCGGTATGCGCCATGCTGAGTGCCGCTGTGCCACACGGCCACACGCAGTGCATGCCAAACATGTTGACACAAAGTGCATCGGGCCACACATCGCATGCCAACTTACACCATCTTTATATGAGGGGAGGGTTCTCCCCCGTCTTCTAAGCTTCTTTCTGATGTTTCTGTGTGCTTTAAGTCCCATTTCATCTGTTCGAAAGGTGTTTCTAGATAATTCAAACATTTTTTACACAATGTGAGGGCCAATTTTATAAGTTGAGGAACATAAAAAGGGAAAAACCTTATGTGAAGAGATAGAATTCCAAAGAGAAGGGAGAAAGCCCCAAAGGGAAAGATCTCAAAATGAGAAGAGGCACTGCTTGCCTTGACTTGGACAAGGAGAGGAGGTACCTAACACAACTAGGACCCAAGAGAGGAGGGAAAGCTCTTTTAATTTCTAAATCAGTGCTCGTATTGATCGAATTTTAAAAGGTATCATTGGGGCTATGCCCACAACTCTATTTAACTGGTTTTTAATAGATTCTTCTAAGGCTACTCCCATCATTCCATTTCAAAAGGTTGTGTGAATCCTAATGACATATTTTATGAGATATTATATGTCAGTTTGATATGACTTTCTATTCTTTGAATGAAGTTTTTTTTTTGGGGGGTCTTTAGACTCTAAGTAGCTGTTTGGTATAAAACTCAAAAGCTATTAACTCTCTAGGTAGTTATTTTATATAAAGTCCAAAAACTATCAATTCTATATATATACCTATCACACTTGGCTCTAGCGTGTACATGATATAGAATATCATGGGGAAATTCTTATCCTTTTGCCTTTTGTTACCTTACGAGTATAGGAGTAAGCCGTTAGGTACCACAATTCTATGAAAGAATGATTTATCTGATTCTAAATGATTTATTGGATTATATGAATGAACAATTTATTTGATTTCGTAAATGAATGGTTTATCATATTATAAGTAAATAAAATATCTATTTTTGACATTGATTTATTTAATTGTATAGTTTATGAAGTATTAGCTGCTAGCCAAAACAACGCTTGAATCTTATCTTATTGGAATAACATTTGAAATGTTATCAAATACTTACGTAGGAAACTAACATTATGACAATGTTGGCCTGCTCTAATTAATAACAAATTATAGTTTTATTCTGGAGTGAACCGTGAAGTGTCTAGGTAAGGTGTTGAAGGATTGTTATAGCTCTTACATACAGAGGACACTCCTAGAGGTAAGAAAAGAAATTTTTTTCTTACAATATTTTGAACTTGGGTTGGGTTTCAGCCTTCAGTTTGAGGCGTCAAGGGCCCGAGGCATTACATACCTTCCTCTCCATATGCCCCATACCTATTCCTTGATCCTTCTTCCTAAGATGACAATGGTAATACCTCTGCTTTGTTTCCATTGGCCTCACTTCATCCTCCAGCACCACCTACTACACCACCTCGCCATTCTACATGTTTGCGACATCCTCCAGCTCACAATTAGAATTTTCATAATCCCTCATTACTGGCTACTGGCTTCTCAGCCACCTTCTTCATCCACCTCTTTGTCAGTGTGTCATCTAAGTACTTACTATCCCCTCTCTAATTTTCTTTTTTATTATCATTTTTCCCCACACATAGCTGTTTTCATCCATTTCAGAGAGAAAAGAGCTTACATAATTTGCCCAAGCATTGCTTGATCCTAATTGGCAAGTTGCCATGGATGTAGAAATTCAGGCTTTAGAGGCCAATGATACATAGTCCCTTGTTCCTTTACCTCCAGACAAACAACCCATTGGTTATAAATGGGTCTACAAAATTTAGTACAATTTTGATGGCTCTATAAAGTAGTATGAGGCATGCTTAGTTGTCAAGGCATATCTTCAAGGAAGGCCTGGACAATCATGAAATTTTTGCACCTGTCTCCAAACTAACCACTATTTGTTATTTTTTAGCCACCACAGATGTTTTAAATCGTTTCTTCATCAACTTGATGTGAATAATGTTTTTCTTCATGGTAACTTGGATGAAGAGGTCTATATGCAACTCCCATATGGTCTTCTCAAACAATGGGAGACTCGAGTTTGTCGCTTGTGGAAGTCTCTTTATGGCCTTAAAAAAGCTTCCATAAGCTAGTTTGTCAAGTTCTCTTCTACTCTTCAAGATGTTAGGTTCACGCCATCATAAGAATATTCATTGTTCACTTGCAGTCATGGCTCTTCATTCACCATTGTACTGGTCTATGTGGATGATATCATAGTTGGAGAAAATGATAAAGCTGTCATCACTCAATTCAAGCAGTTCATTCAAAAGTGTTTTTGCATTAAGTATCTTGGGCATCTTAAATATTTCTTTAGGATCAAAGGAGCTTGATCTCGACAAGGTATATGCATCTCACTAAGAAAACATACTCATGATATCTTATATGAAGACATCATGGAATTTGACCCTGTGGGTCCAATGGAGAAACATTTAAAATTGTTCAATAAAGCTGGATAATTACTTCATAATCCTTCCACATATCATCGCTTAGTTGGACGACTTATCTACCTTACAATTACAAGGCATGACATTAAGTTTCACATTCATATGTTAAGTCAATTCATTCATGCTCATTGCAAATCAAATCTTGAAGTGGCTATGAGAGTGCTCAAATATCTAAAGGATCGTCGGGAATTTTTTTCGTCTCATATAGCTCTCTCTCTCTCTCTCTTTCTCTCTCTCTCTCTCTCTCTTTGACTACTTATTGTGATTCTAATTGGGTTAGTTGTCCTATCTCAAGACAATCTACTACTAGATTTTGTGTTCTACTTAGTGATTCTCTTATTTCATGGAAGACAAAAACAATCTACAATTTCTAAGTCTTCTATATAGGCTGAATATCATGTCATGGCTAATGACAATTGTAAGCTCACTTGGGTGCAATACTTGCTTTTAAACTTCCAAGTTTATCATCCACAACCAGCCTTACTCTTTTGTGACATTAAAGGCTGCTCTTCATATTGCTTCAAATCCAGTTTTTAATTAGAGGATCAAGCATATAGTGCTTGATTTTTCATCTCGTTCAAGAGCAGATTTCAAAGTAGATTGATTAAAATAGTATACATTTCTACATCTCAACAACCGACATATATATTCACCAAACCGTAGGATCGATGACAATTTATTCATCTTCTTTGCAAGTTTGGCACCACAATTTGCATGCTCCAACTCGAAGGGGAGCTAGCATTTGTATAGGCGACTAGTTGTTCACACAGATAATTGATTGATTGTGTTCTTGGCCTCTCCCAATGATTTTAATGATTGAATGATCGATCGTTTCTCTAACAATCGATTGCTTGAGTTCTTTGCCAAACTATCACTGTCTTCAACAATCGATTGCTTCATTGGGAGATTGATCATTTGTCACATGCATGATTAGATTGTGAGCAAATCCAGCATTGCTTTTGCTGAATATGGTTGTTACAGGTGTTTTGGGGAAATTACCTTGCATATTTTACTTATTTTTCTTTTTATATCTAACTAGTCCAAATCATAAGGATCAATTATCCTCGTAAAGTTGTATATGTACCAAATGAAACCATCAATAAAATTTGTATTACATTTGACATATTTGAGCTTTTAAGAGAAGATAAATATTGGCGTTCCTTAATTTCTTTCCTTCAAACTTCAAAAATAAGAACTGAGAAGCCTTTCTCCGCAGCCCAACATGTAACATACCTGATTGACCCACTACCGGATAGAGAAGAATGATGAACATCTAACAAAAAAGGGCAGTGATCCAACATGTCTAGTTGAAAACACTTTCGGCCCTTGGACGGGAATTTGTTGAGGCACTCAATATTGCAGAAAGGCCGATTCAGTTTTGGGACAATTCTTCTGCGGCTGTTACTCTTATTGTGCCAAGTAAATTTCGAATCACTTCTAAATTCTAAAAGATTGACATTATGCACCAACGTCTTCAGAAAGATAAGAGATATCGATTGTATTGTCTGCTGTCTTTTCATATTGACCAAAAACAGAGCCATTATTAACCATACTAAGACAAACCCTGAGGCTGGCCTGAACTTGGAGCTGGATCATGCTGAGTTTGGGGACGCTGCAATTTTGACAGGACGTGATGTGGCTAGATTTGTCCCTTTTATGGAGATGACTCTCGTCTTGGAGATAGTGTGGCCCCAAAAAGCGATTGTCGACGAGAAGCAATCGTATTGTCCTTGGTAACCCATCCCTATGTGGTGGAGAGAAGTGCGCATGAATCTCACCTCTATACGTGGGTCAATTCTGGGGAGGAAAAGTCAGGGAGAATTGGCTTTTATCTTTTTATAAAAAGTTCACGAGAATTGTAAGGAACTTTGTTAAAGGTAGAAAGAAAATTTTTTCTTTTTCTCGAGGGCTTTCTTTAGGGTTTTTAAGAGCCAAGAAAATGGGTCATTGTAATTGAATATTCTCAATTAGTAAATTTGTTATTAGTGAATTTATTATTACTGCTCATGGATATAAGCATTGTCAAGCCTCATAATAAATTTTATTCTCTATTATTTTCTTTTTTATTACTTATACATTGTTGTGTGCTTGATTTGTGTTAACAGGACTTATATTAACGCTAATGTTAACTAACATTGAATTAGCCATTAGTTGAAGATCATGTTTAGTAAGATCTCTAAAACCACAATACTCTATGTCGAACATACACTTTATCACTGATAATGCAATCTACATCAATTTTAATGTAGAGGCATGTTACGAAACATTACTTAGTAGAACCGTTCTGTAAACCACACGTAGTAGATATGTCCATTCACTATTTTGACACTTTTAGATAGTTTTTACGTATTTGTATGTTAGTAAATTTAGGTTTTGACTTAAGTATGCGTGTTAAAACATGAATGGATCTATGACCACGTGCTAGAATATTTCTACTACCATTATCGCATATGCAAGGTGTAGGGGGCTCTTTATTGATCCATGTAAATTTAATCAATAAGAACCCGTCGGAGAGTGATTTGATCTTAAAAGACTGATTGGTTTTTCATATACGTTGTACAACAATTTTGAAACCTTGTTAGTATGGACGCTTACCAAGTAAATACCCAACCAGGGTGTAATTCTAATGTTCTCCATCACTAGGATGTGTGCTTCATGAACAAGGATTTCTTCCTGGTTATGGCCTTTTATGGAACTTGGGAAGAGACAGAGAGAAATCCTCCCGCATGGCATACAACTCGAAGAGTTGTTTCCACACAGGATAATCGGAAGAATAAAAAGAGGCACGGAGAATGGACTGGCCATGGATCCTGGCGAGAGGGATAACCAAGGAAGCACCTGACGAGAGAATTACAATGGAAGAAGAATGGAAGAAAACTGATGACAAGAAGGGCCTGATCGACTGGCGGCTGTAGCACTCATTGCCCTACGAGATGTATAGTCTCTGTTCTGTGACATTTGCATACCGTCATTAAGCATTGATTTAAACAATTAATTTAAGAGATGATCCAAAAAATACCCTAATATGTTTCCAAGATATAAAACTCAAGTTGTATGCACATCCCAATGTAACTTTTCAAAATATCTAACTTTCTAATGATCTTATCCATATTTTTCCATGTACGAAGTTGATTGGATATTTTAATGTCTTTCCAAAGATGATATTTATTCAAATGTATACCACATTTAAAAAGTCGGATATGGGGTTGGTATTAATGGGATTTATGTTGTTTAATGTATCTGGCTACAAGCGTGCATAACTTTCCGAAAGAGCCAAATGTTTATACTAGTCTTAATGATCGTAAATGTTTATAAAAAAAATCCAAAATATGACTAAATAAGCAACAGCTAATTAAAAATAAAGAAAATAAATTAAAAATACCTAAATAGAGAAAATATCACGAAATTAAGACTCCTAAATGACTAAAAATAGTAATAAGAAGCAAGAGTTCTAATCAAAATTGGAATTCAAGCTTATCCCAAAATTGTGCGATTGATCGCTTGTAAGGGTTGATCAATTGTTCGGGCTTTCTATTTTAAAAAATCAAAAGGTAAATTGATCACCTGACACTGTAACAACCCAACCTGAGTTCAACCCAGACTGGGGGTTAGGAAAAAGAATTTGGAGTAACAAAATTTTCTAAAACAAACCAAGAGCGGTATCTGTGAGTGAGAGCTATAACGTTCCACTACGCACTATGGAGCTTCAATGCTCCACCATGTGTAGGGAAAAAAATATAATTTTATAACTAATTTGAATAAGGCCAATGTGGTCATGCTATTGGTTGTCTACGTAAATATTAGATAACATATACAGTGTTATTCCCATATAATTTGATTGAAACATGGTTCTACTTAACGGCTAATGTATGCATCCAACATCAGAAAATCTTATGTCTAAATATTTATATCCAATAAATTATTCATAGTCAAATGAATATTATTATCCAATAAATCATTCAGAACAGACAAAGATCATCAAAGTTAAACACAAGCTAATAAAACATTGGAATTAGATATCTCGCTTTATCACAGTGATATGATCATATCATAGCATATCAAAGCATATCAAATTATATCATATCAAACCATATTAGAAAAGATTAGATAATAGCTGAGCATATCAAAACACATCAGATTAAAGTAAAGCTTATATCTTAATTAGTATATTAGGGTAACTAATTAAGGTGTGCATGCATATGTATTAAATCATAATATTAAAAATGTTTACTCCCCTAAGGGTTTTCAGAAGTAACGGCGTTTGGAGTTACTCCTTCCTTCAGGGTGTCCTCCCATTCAGGTCCGAAGACTGCGGGTGGAGCCTCTTCTTGCTTCGAAAAGTTTCTCTCATTATGCCCGAAAGGCGATGAACAAAGTCTCCTCTGACCCGAAGATGTTTATCCCTTTCTGCACTTGTAGGCGGCGGACAGAACCTCCCCCTACAGGGGCATTTCTCTCTCTACACGCCCAAAAGCGGTAACCAAAATCTCCCCTTACCCAGAGACACTTCTCACTTTCTGTGCATGTAGACAGTAGACCGAACCTCCCCTTACCCAGGCTCTTTCTCTCTCTACATGCTTGAGGCGATATACAAAACCTCATCCTACCCGGAGACACTTTTCTCACTACTTACCAGTAGGTAGTGGACATAACCTCCCCTTTCCCAAAGATATTTTTCTTTCTACGCTCCCGTAGGCGACAAATAAAACCTCCCCTTACCTAGGAACATTTCTCTCACTACGTAGCTCATTAATGGAGGACGAAGCTGCCCCTTACTTCGGACCACTTCTCTCAATAAGGCCCAACACCAGAGGACGAAGCCTCCTCTCTTCAGACCATTTCTCTCTCTCATTGGGCCTGAGGGCGTATGTCAGATAGAGCCTCTTCAAGTCCTAGGCCATTTCTCTCACTACAACTAAATGTAGTATTAGCGACGCTTAAATAAGCGTCGCTAAAAATAACTATTTCCAACGTATAATGAAACATCGCAAAAAAATGAACTATTAGCGACGTATTTTTGTATGCGTCGCTAATACTAAGTGTCGCTTTATATAACATTTTTTTAAGCATCGCTAATAGCTTCTACAATAGCGACACTTATTTAAAAGCGTAGCTAGTAGTTATTAATTAAAAATAAAAAAATTAAATTTAAAATTATTAGTGACGCTTTTTAATAAGCGTCACAAATACTATTTCTAATAAACTTTATTAATTAATTTTATTTAATAAATAAATATTAAAAAATATATAATAAACTTACTAAATATAATATATTTTATTTAATATTTACTATTTGTATATACAATAAATAAATATTAAAATTTTAATAAAAACTAGTGTTAAGAATAGATTAAACTTTCACTATATTATACATAATATATTTTACTTGTTAAATTTTAATATTATTTTTAAATTATAATTTATAATAAAAAAGAGTGCATGGAGAGAGAGAGTGAGAGTGAGGAGAGAGGGATAGAAGAGAGAGGGGGAGGTGGGAGAGTGAGGTGAGAGAGAGGGAGGAGAGAGAAAGGAGAGGGAGGAGAAAGAGAGAGGAGAGAGAAGAGAGGGGAGGTGAGAGAGGAGATAGAGGGTAGAGAGGGTGAGGAGGGAGAGGGAGGAGAGAGAGGGGAGGTGAGAGTGGAGATAGAGGGTAGAGAGAGGGAGGAGAGAGAGGAGAGTTATTTTGGTTTTTTAAATTTTTTATATTTTTAAAATAAAAAATTAAAATAAAATAAATAATAATAATAATATTTTTATTTCTTTTAATTCTTTTTTATTTTTGAAATTAATTTTAAAGAATAAAAAATCATAAAAAATTTAAATTAGAGGAGAGAGAGGGAGGAGAGAGAGAGGAAAGGGAGGAGAGAGAGGGGGAGAGAGTGGAGAGGGAGAAGAGAGAGGAGAGGGAGGAGAGAGAGAGGAGAGAGAGGTGAGAGGGAGAGAGATAGAGAGAGAGAGAGGGAGGAGAGAGAGAGGAGGGTGGAGTGAGGGAGAGGAATTTTATTTTAAATTTTTTTAAAAGAATTATTTTTGTATACATCACTATTAGTACATGTATTAGTGACATATAAATTTATACATCACTAATACGTGACGTATTAGCGACGTAGAATTTTATACGTTGCTAATATGATTTCCTTTAATTCATTTTTATTTTTAAAAATTAATTTTAAAAAATAAAAAATCTTAAAAATTTAAAATTAGAGGAGAGAGAGGGAAGAGAGAGAAGAGAAAGAGGAGATAAAGGTAGAGAGAGAGGAGAGTGGGAGAGAGAGAGAAAGAGGGAGGAGAGAGGGAGAGAGAGAAAGAGAGAGGAGAGAGAGGGGAGAGGGAGAGCCGTGAGGAGAGAGAGGGGAGGGAGGAGAGAGAGGAGAGAGAGGAGAGAGAGAGGAGGTTGTTGAGAGAGAGAGGGGAGAGAGGGAGGAGAGAGAAGAGGGTGGAGTGAGGAAGATGAATTTTATTTTATTTTTTTAATTTTATTTATTAATTTTTATATTTTTAAAATAAAAAAATAAAATTAAAATAAATACTATTAGTGACGTATAATTTTATACGTCGCTAATACATGATGTGTACTATTATACGTTGCTAATTTGATTTCCATTATTTCTTTTTTATTTAAAAAATTAGGTTTAAAGAATAAAAAATCTTCAAAAATTTAAATTAGAGGAGTGAGAGAGGAGAGGGAGGAGAGAGAGGAGAGAAAGAGGGAAGAGAGAGGGAGGAGAGAGAGAGGACCCCCCCACCCTCCCCGGCTCTGGACCCCCCCACTCTCCTCCCCCCTCCCCGACTCTGGACCCCCTCTGCTCCCCACCCTCTCTTCCCCCTTCTCTAGACCCCCGCCCTCTAATTATTCATATGCATCACTAATAATTATTTTTAACGATACTTTTCTATATGTCATTAATAATAAAAAAAATAAAATAGGTATTCTATTAGTGACATTTTTCTATGTGTCGCTAATAGAATAACCATTTTAAAAAAATAAAATTAATTTATTAGCAACGCTTTTATATACTTCGCTAAAGGGTATATTAGCGATATTTTTGTTTATACATCGCAAATACATAATAGCAATGATACTTTTTTTGACGTTTATAGTGACTTTTATTATACATTGCTAATAGTCATTAGCGACGTTCAGTGGACTATTAGTCCTTTTTGTTGTAGTGTCTTCTATAGAGTCACCAGCTCAAGGAACTTCCATCGTGTAGAACACCCTCAAATTAGCTAAGAACGCCTATTCAATAGGCAAAATCAAACTCAGAATAACTAGAAAAACTCCCTTGAAGGTTTGGACGGGTTTTCTATTTATAGAAGAAACATGCAAGAGAACGAAATGCGCTCATGTGCGTGCGGAACAAGCTTCGTGGGACTGAGACACACACGACGTGGCTTGCCGGTTGCATCATGCGGTACCCATGCAGATCCAACATGCGGCTCACGTGCCGGTTGATGCCAACTATTTTGTCTGTTTCTCATTATTTTATTTAAATAATATCCCAACTTTAAAACGCTATAACTTCCTACTCCAAAGTTGGAATTACACGTTATTCATACCAATGGACTTGTATTGACAAACAATTTAAAATTAGACCTTACATGGGTAGGTTATATTGCACTTTTCTAGTAGGTCTCGCCCATGTTACATGCTTCCTGAGGTTATAGCTTTTCTCCTAACCTCCGTTTCATACGTTTTTTTATTTGTAACACTAGTTAGTTCGAACTCTACCCATATACAGAAATTTTATCCCTTAAAATAACTACTAAAACATAATAAAAAATGGGGTGTTGCATAGCACACCGATCTATCGATATAAGTACTAAAACATGACCATAGGAAAATGATCAATCCACCTAAGCTTTCAATAGATCTACATAAGTACTAGAACCAGAGTAAGGCAAGTGATCCATCCACTGAAGCCTCCATTCAATCCATCAGGGTACTATTCAATGTTCTTGCTCTTGGAATCCCTATCAATCACTTGAGGTACTAGAATCTACAATGTGAACTGCCAGCAAAAGATCGATCATTCAACAAACTGTTACATAATTTATTCTATTGGTCCTATTTCTTCATATACTTCAAAGTGAACTAGGTAACATCATGTTGCACCCGGGGATTTTTTGGAAGCATATAAAATCTTCTTTTCACAAAATATCGGAGTTTACTCGGGCCTGCAACTGGAGGCGCTAGCCTTATGCGATAATATAATAATAATTTTTCAGGAACCATGGTCCGTGTACAAACACACAAGAGGAAAATAATAATGAGAGTTTTTACTTGTTTCGGTGTGATTGAAATTCTTAAAATCACATTGATAAAACTCGGAGTAGGCCCTTCTACCCGCACACTAAGCTTCGTCGAGTCTTGCAAAGTCTAGGGGGTGGTGAGTATTTTAAAACACTCAGTAGGGGAGTTTATACTATCAGGCATAAATAAACACATTGCAGTTTCACATAACATATCATATATAATATTTTTCATGAAAATAGGGTGTATCTCTTACCTAAAACTACCCTTAGAGTTTCTTCTTATATATCGAAGATGCTACTGGTGTTTGCAAGCTCTCACGACTCGCTACAAATTTCTCAAACATATAAATATTAATAAGAATTTGTTGCAGGTATAAAGCAGCAACCTCTTACTCCTCCACAAATCATCTCAAAACATTTTGTGCTTGTGGATAGAAGAGCCACTCATGCTCATGGGGCGCTGAGGTCTAGAGAGTAGAGAGTCTTCCTATGATACTCTCTACCCAGCGTGTAGCCTTGATATGTGCCCTTCTTTAGGGGCTAATCAGGGGTCTTGCCCTTCATTAGGGGATCACCAGGCTAAAATAGGTACCATGCATCCAATTCCGAATCATATTAATTGTACCCTTAACTAGTCAACGGAGCTCTATCGGGGAGCCCAACAATAGCTCTGGACAACCAAAACACTCTTGAGTCCCAGACTCAATCAAAATATTCTAGAGTTCCCATACTCCAAAAATGGCTATTTTCGTTTAAAACATTATATCCCAATGTTTATCCTTTTGAAAACCCTAGCTCCGCCTCTACAAGACATAAGAGCATCACTATCAATGTAACGACCCGTTTTCTGATTACGCTTAACCCGGGTGGGTTAAGGGTAATTTGGTAATTTTGTGATTAAGTGTCGGGGGTTTCAAGGGATGAAACCCCTGTAGATGGGTAGAGCTTGGAGTAACGAGCGTGATGAATCCAAGAACGGTTGAAACGGAGGTCGAAAGCGAAAGCTACGGCCTCGGGAAGTGTGCCGCATGGGCGGGGCCCACTCAAAAAGAGCGGGATAACCTACCCATGTGTGGTCTTGTATCGAAGGGCTCATCATTACGTGTCCATCGGTATGTAGAACGCTCGATTCCGACTTTGGGGTAAGAAGATATCGCGCGTTGAAGTTTAGATAATTTTGGATTAAAATAATATAGAAAAATATTATTTTAATCAGATAAGGACAAAATAGCTGGCATCAGCCGTGCCGCCCGATGCGCAGTGTGGCGCCGCGTGGCGGGGAGGCCCGCGCGATGCGCGGTCACCTGCGCATCATCCCGCGTGGACGCAAGACGGGGCCCGCACGCGGGCCGGCTCCCGCACGATGCACGGTGCCGGGCCGGGCCCTGCGTGATGCGGGGCGCGTCCATGGGACATGAGCGCAGCGCATGGCCAGCGCATCGCATGCCTCACAGTCGCGCGCGCCCCGGGGGCGTCTCGTACGCCCTCGGCTCTTCCTCTATAAATACGGATCCCATTTCTATTTTCGGGGGGAATTTCTGGACTCGTTTGGAGTCCGTTTTCTTCCGTTCTTGAGGCGTTCTTAGCTAATTCGAGGGTGATCTACACAATGGCATGGTCTATTCCTCAAATTGGCACTCCTATATGGGAGGAACGACCCAGGGCAAGAGGAGGCTCTGTCTGCCGCCCTCCTGCCCTGAGAGTGAGAGAGAGATGGCCCGGTGAGGGAGGAGGCTCCGTCCTCCGTTATCGGGCCAGATCAAGGGAAGTGGCCCGATGTAGGGGAGGCTCCATTCTCCACCGAAGGGCCGCTATGTGTGATGGACACCCCGAGTAGGGGAGGTTTTGTCTGTCGCCCACTGGCGCACAAAACGAGGTTTCTGGGAAAGGGGAGAGTTGGTTGGGTCTCCTTCGGTGCAAGGTGATGAACGTGCGGAGGCTAGATGAGTCTCTGTCCACTATCTCCTGATCTGAAGGGGAGGACACCCAGAAACGAGTTTCCTGATTACCGCTACCTCGTGAGACATTAGGGGAGTAAGAGTTTCTGACCTCCTATTATAATTATTGAATGCATGTGCTAGATGGGGTAACCGATATGCCATGATGTGTGCTGTCTCGCTCTGGGTTAGAGAGAGACGGGCTGTGCGTGTGTTATATTATGATATGTGTTGCTTATATGATGATGTGTATCGTCTCCCTCTGGGATAGAGAGAGACGGGTTGTGCGTGTGGTTATAGTATGATATGCTATGCTTATATATCATGATGTGTGCCGTCTCGCTCTGCGTTAGAGAGAGACGGGTTGTGCGTGTGTTTATATTATGGCATGCTCTATGTTTATATTATGATATGCTATGCCTTTATGCCATGATGTGTGTTGTCTCACTTTGGGTTAGAGCGAGACATGTTGTGTGTGTGTTCGGTCATGGCTCAGTGATAGAGCAAGACCTATGATTGTGTTCCGTCTCACTCTATGATAGAGCAAGATGTGTGATGCGTGTGGTCTTGGCTCAATGATGGAGCGAGACGTGTGATGTGTGGTCTCAGCTCAGTGATCGAGCGAGACGTGTGAATGTGTGGTCTTGTTCTAGGATAGAGTGAGGAATGTTGTGATGGTCTTGCTCTGGGGTAGAGTGAGGCATGTTATGGTGGTTGTGTGGTGCTCGTCTCTATGATAGAGCGAGATGTGTATTGCCAATGTTTTATCGGGTTTTTGTATTGGTTGTGTGGTGCTCGTCTCAATGATAGAGCGAGATGTGTGTTGCCGGTGTTTTTGTATAACTCCGAATAAATATTCGGAGATACGTATTTTATACATATGTGTTTTTGGTGTGACGGTTGTATGTAGTAGCAAATAGGTAGAACTACGTCCGGATCCGATCGTATCGGAGTAACATCGTAGATGTTATCTGATCGTATCGGAGTAACATCGTAGATGTTATCCGATATGTACATAGGCAACCAATGGCAATGCAACGTTGGCCCGGTCCAAATTAGTTATATATTTAGGCCAGTTCTTGCCTACTCTCAACGGAGCGCTAAAGTTCCGTAGCATGTAGAAGAACGAGTAGACTCTCGCACTCAGAGTGTGTTGCTCTTGTTTCTGGGTTTGGTTTTCATCGCTTTTCGGACCCCCGGCCCGGGTCGGTTTGTGGGTCGGGGCGTTACAAACAACGACTACAAAGGCAAGGTTGGTTGCTCATTCCAATGAGATATTTACCCCTTCTTTGTCCAGCTTCAGTGACTTGATCACAATGCATGTACGTCTTTTCAGAAATAATCTTGAGAATCCAGCGGCAAATCATTCGACTAATCGAATATACATAATAGCATACAATATATAAATCATATTCTATCTCAACGTTTAACCATTCGACAGATCAAATATATACGCAAAAATCATAAATCATAACTTGAAAGTAATCTCTAATGCATAACATGCGAGAGTCATATAAATAATAAGTTTAAAACACAACCAAAGTTTATAATCATGCCATAAGAAAGGATAAAAGCCCCTACCTTGCTCTCCATGTGAGTTCGAAGTCAATAAATTGGATACCACGAAATTTGATGTTAACTTCTGGGGTTCCAGATATCTCAAACTAGAAAAATAACCCCGCCACGACATTCGGCATGCTCGATTTAGGTAAGAACGCCTCTTGAATTGAAGAAAATCGACTTAGATTGACTCTAGAAACTCTCTTTTCATGCCCTTAGGCTACGGACAGTCAGAACCTCCCTTTAGCCTAGGACACATTTCTCACAACATGCCTGTAGGCGGAGAACATAATCTCCCCTTGCCCGGAGACATTTTTCTCACAACATGTCCATAAGGGACGGACAGAATCTCCCCTTTCCCAAATACACTTTTCTCACAACATGCCCGTAGGCGACAGACAAAATATCCGCTTACTCGGAGACATTTTACCCTTTCCACGCCCATAGGTGGCAGACAGAACCTCCCCTTGACTTAGGTATTTCTCTCATATAGGGTTACTAACTCAAGGAATGGACATTTCTATTGCGTAGAACACCCTCAATTTAGTTAAGAATGCTTTTTGAATGGAACAAAATGGACTCAGAATGACTCCAGAAACTTCTCCGAAAAACTAAACAGAAGTTTCAATTCATAAGAAAATCCCATGAGCCGACGGCATGTCGCACGCATGTGTGGGCGACACATGTTGCACCACAATTGGCCCAAAAAGTGGCACCGCCGCACTTGGTGTTTGGGTGGCACGCGTGAACCATGCGGCAACACTGCGCATTGCATGCGTTTCCGCAGACCTGCTGCACATCCAACACGCATCGTGGCTCACCTATCGCGGCTCAGCTTGGCTTGGCTCAGCTCGGCTCAAGCTATTGGCATCATCAATGACGCCAGCTATTTTGTTTGTTTCTTATTTTTAATAATATTTTATTATTATTTTAATTAAATACAATTTCAACTTCAAAATGTGATAATTTCTTATCCTGAAGTCAAAATTGCACGTTCTTAGTACCGATGGACTCATATTAACAAGCCCTTTAAAACTAGACCCCACATGGGTAGGTCATCTCACACTTTTAAAGTGGATCCTGCCCATGTGGCATATTTCCCGAGGTCATAAGTTTCGCTCCCGACCTCTGTTTCGCGTGTTCTTGGGTTCATTACGCTCATCTCACTGAGCTCTATCAACCCATATAAAAACTCTCCAAATATATGCCTCTAAATAATTTAAAATAATTAAAAACTTATAAAATAATTTTATTAGAGGCAAGAAATCATGCTGAAAATTCGCAATCATTACACATCAAAATCAAGATATAACAACTACGAGTACATCAATCACTGCTTGCATCTTTGAACATAACTATGTTGTGAACTTGGGGGCCATGATTTGTTTTTATTATTTTCGCTGCTATATATCCTACTTTTCCTATCTCCTCTTCTCTTCCTCTGTAACATTATTCTCCAATAATCCTATGCTTATTGGCTCTCTAGTATCCCTTTGTAATAAATGTAATATAAACTACGTACCTTATTCATTAACATAGTCTTTACTACACACACACACACACATAAAAGCTTTGTTTATATGGGTTCGGGCTCACTTGGTTCAGACTCAGCCTAGGTATCATGCGACATCAGATTTCGATCCAACATGATGACCGAGTTCACACTATCACGTGAACCTCAACTCATATAAATTTTTTTAAAAAAACTACTTAATTATAATATTTTATAAAATAAACAATTTTAGAGCACTATAGCGTAGATTATGTCATCTAACTTTGAAATTGTCGAAATATATGCAAAATGTATGTTATACGATATTTTTTCACCAATGAAATGAAGCAACATATTGATGGAAACATACTCTTTTGTCCTCACGAGTGGTAGAATTGAGCAAAAAAATGCTTTCCTGACCATAGGACATATGGAAAGCGGGAATAGGGGAACATGTGAACTGTAAATCCAGTTTCCAAAGTTTCTCTCTCACTATTTCTTTATAAAATGATAGCTCCCCATTGTACGGAGGAAGTGTTTATCATGCTCCACTCTAACAATAAGTGGAGCGTAAGGAATGTATGTGAATCATTTATTTTTGAGATCGACGATGCACACTCTAATGCACATTAGTGCAAGTTCTACTTACGCTAATGTATCTAGCGTGTGCATGATCGATCTTGAAAATAAACATTTCATGTGTGTTCCTTACGCTCAGCTTATGGTGAACAGGGAGCGTGAAAAATACTTCCTTTTTCGTAGCCTTGGTCATAAAAGGTGATCAGGCTAGACCGGTCCTATTTGAGAACATGTCAATAACTTGACTTTTAGGATGGTAAAAGCTTAAACAGCTAACACCACTTATTTTTTGGTCATATGCTCATTATTTTTGTCCCGGACAACTTTTAATTATATGATCGATTGCATTTTTCATGCAACACTCTGACAATGAGCCGAGCATAAGGAACACATGTAAAGCATTTATTTTCGAAAGTGATGGCACACACACTCTGCACATTAGCATAAGTATCAATTGCTCTAATATGTGCTAGCGTTTGCATCATCAATCTCAAAAATAAATGTTTTACATGTGTTCCTTACGCTCGGCTCAGGGTGAGCAAGGAGCATGAAAAACGCTTCCCAATTTCCACCTATAAAGTTCGAATTGACTGGTGGATGAAAAATTTAAGTGGCCCTCATATTGAGATATTCTATGTTCCTATTACTTGACTCTAGATACATATATTTAATAATTATTAAGATTTTAACATATAATTTTATATGACAAAGTTTAGGATAAAAATATCTTTCATATATGAACCAAATCTTATATTTAGTTTAGGGGGGTGGAAGGTGTCGTTGGTGAGGGGATCATTTTGGTGGGGAGGTGTTACCATTGAGGGCACTATTTCTGTGGGGAGGTATCATCAGCAATGGCTCACTTGAGGTAAATCACTAACAATGACTATCGGATCGCTAGAGGCAATAAAACCCCTTTTTTTCCCATAAAAGATTTCATGGTCGAAAAACCTTTTTTTTTTATAGTGTTGACGACCCATTCTCTGGCATAATGGACAAATTAACCTTTAACATTCACAACATGAATCATATCGTGTTAATGATAATACAATATATGCACTTTGCATGATTCAAAAATACAACATGCACCATATCATAATATCGTTAATACAATGTAACTCATTTCGCATCAACAATATTATGACATGTCAACAATACATATTGATAATGCAATAAGTGTCATATAGTGTTAACGATATATAACATTATATATATATATATATATATATATATATAGCGTTAACGATTATGTGATGTACCATATAGTGTTAGCGATAACATGATATGTGTCATATAGCGTTAATGATAAAACGTTATATGCCATATCGTGTTTCTCCAAGCCCATACTTTGCTATGAACCCAACCAGAGTGGTCATGCTAAGGGTGTACATGAATCCCAACAAGTACAAGTCGTTCACAACATCGGGAGGATAGTCCCAACGCTTGCAGACGCCGAGAGGGCAAAAGAGGTTATTAGCATCACTGCATTAATAGAGTAAGGGGTTAACCTCTACTTGTACATGTTGAGGGCAAAGAAGGCAATCAAGGCGATTGGGTGGATAAGAGGAGGTACATAAGGGAAGGTGAGTGCCTTCGATTACACGAAGTTGTCCAATCTCATGAGTTACAGGTTCTTGGTATCGATGGACTTGTATCGACAAGCCCTTCGAAACAAGACCACTCAAGGAGAGATTTTGTCGTAGTTTACTGTAGGTCCCACCTATAAAGCATATTTCCCACGGTCGTTACCTACAGCCCCAACATCCATTTCAAACGGTTCAAAAACCATTATGTTCATCTTTTAGAGTTACAATAACTCTTTAGATGCCAAATCTAAGATAGTGCTCTGTTAATTTATAAAAATTATACTTATTAAAAATGTACCAAAAATCTGGGTTGTCATAGGTACCCCCCATTAGACAACAACCAGAAAATTTTCGAAAGTGTTGTAACCTTTTGCAATAGTTTTGGCAGGGAGCAGTCATTGCCAAATGAGGAATAATCTGTCAGAGACATTTAGTCCCCATATGAATCCTTCAAATTGGACAAGGAGATATCACAACCAACTTTTTAAAAAGTTGATGGGGATATTTAGTCCCTATATAAATCATTTTGGTGTGGTGGGAGGTACCCTTCGTCACGTGCATGAAGGCTTTAAGGTGAAAAAGTTCAAGTAGTCATGACGTATTTTGGTTCCAAATTTTGATCATTGCATGCCCAGAAATTTAATAGAGATGACTTGCCCAAAAAATTAATAGAGATGACTTGCCTAAAAAATTAATAGAAATAACTTGTTAAGTAGCCAAATAAAGGATTTTTTTGAATAGGCAACGAAATTTATAATGCATGGACAAAGTTCTATAATCAATGAGAGAGATAAAATTTTTATAATCAACAAAGTCTTAATGTATAAAGAAAAAGATAAAAAAACGAATAGGAGAAGAAGGAAGATGGGAAAGACGTTAGTAAAACTTTGGCGTTCCCAGCCTACTTGCCCCCTGTGAAACTTTAATACACATCAGAGTAAAAAATATACAAATAGTTTTTTTTTTTTTTTTAAGGTGCCTCTTACAGGCAAAAATTAAAGGTATTAAGTAAAAATAAAGACTCACATATTCTTATAATTCTTATATTCTTATTAAATTAAAAGTATTAAGTAAAAAACAAGACCCACATATTCTTATATTCTTATTAGGTGGCTTTAAGTAAATTATCAAAAGCATACAGCAGCGTTCTATAATTAAAGATTCGGATCTGCCCCACATCTTTCACTTCCACAATTATCGACCAGACAGCATGTTGTTTCAGGTACGGTCTTATCGAACCTATCCATCAAGCATTCACAATCATGAGTTGAAGTGGAGATGGGCAAAGTGACGTCAAACTGGCCTGGCCATGTTGAGCTCCTGATCAATGTGGTGCGCCGTGTCCGGTAGTTGGGCTTCCATCCACGGCCGCTCCGGCACGCTCCACCTCCCCTCCACTGTGCGCACCATGCCCTTGTGCTGGTCCTGCCACCAGTTCGGCGGCACGCCGTACTCCTCCCTCAAGAAGTTGCTGTTCTTGTTCACCAGCGCAATGTCCCTCTGGCTGGCCAACCGGAAGGGCTGCCCTTCGCCCTGGTATCCGTCCACCAGGTGCAGGTGGGCTTCCAAGTTGTGGGCACAAGCAAGATCCCCCGTGACCGGCCTGAGGAACGGGGAGTGCAAGTGGTCCAGTGCCAGCTCCACACCAACATGCGAGTAGCTCCACGGGAATGCCATCTTCTCCTCGAGAAACCTTTGCAGTGACTCCACCTTCGCGTTGGCTATGACGCCTGGAACACCAGGGATCACGTCGTGCACGTTGATCACCCTCAGCACCTTCACCCCTAGCTCATCGCAGCGTTCCTTGAACTTGAGGTTTCCTACTCGGGGGCTGGAGAAAGAGAATACTGTGATAGGAATGCTTTCTTTACTGCTGTTTACTAAGTTCAGTCCCATCTCTGCCAAGTCGTAGGCACTGACGAGTGCCAGTGCCGCGCCCAGGCTGTGGCCGGTGATGGTGATGCTGAGCTTCTCGCCCCTGTGCGTCTCCACCAGCCGCTTGATCTCCGAGAGTACCTGCTCCCTGGCTGAGAATGAGCTGTAGCTGCACTTGCTCTCCTTCTCGGTGTAGAGGTCGAAGAAACCGGACTCGATCTTGATGCCGGGGTCACCGCCGAACCCCGCCGGGTGCAGGATGTCCTTCAGGTCGCGGATCCACTCCAGGTTGGTCACCGTGCCCCGCCAGGCAAAGACTATGTCCCGCCGGCCCATATGCCTGACGACGGACGGTTCCTGCGCCACGGCGACGTAGCCCATCCAGTTGGCGTGCTGGCTCCACATGCTGCTGTGGTGGGAGCCCTTGAAGAAGTTGGGGAGGTTGATCTTGGACGTGGTGTAGAGGTAGCGGCTGATCTGGTAGCCGCTGCCGGCCATGTGGAGGTGGTCGAAGAAGTGGGTGGCCGGGTACTTGCAGGTGCCGCAGTACTTGGAGTAGGGGTCGAAGTCGAAGGCATCGTAGCAGGCCTGGGCCATCTCCCCGTTGCGGATAATCTCGCTCCGAAGGGTGGGATTCATGGGATCTAGCAGCCCCTCCCAGTTGTTGCATCCTTGTATCTCCCTCCAACACTCTTCCATGTTGATTTCTCCAACATTGTTGTCTGTATGAGCTTCTTGTGCTTCTGGTTCTGCTTCTAGTTCCATGGGGGTGGCAACTAGCCCGCATCTGAGTGGAAGTACTGCAACTGGCCTAGGAAGTATGGACAGTTGATGTGTGAGATGCCGTTCCCATACCGAATTGATGATGTTCATGGTAAGTTTGGTGGGTGCCTTTGTGAGGATTCTGCTAACTTGGGTATGGTGGAGAGGAGAGAAGTGGAGAGATGTCGCCATGAAAGGAAGTGGATCTGCTATGCAATTTGCCAGTCTCTGTGATATAAGGAGTGTGGATGACGCAATTCAATGAGTAATGTTATCAGTTGAAAAACTTACGTCAAAATCTTGCTTGATCTTTTGGAAAATCAAGTAGGATATTGACGTATCTTTTTTTAATGAGTTTTTGGGCCACATGGGGCTCAAAGAGGTTGACAATTATATCCCATTAGATTAAATATTATAGGAGCAAGAGGACCTAGGGTGATGGATAAATAAAGAATAAATAAATAAACAATACACATAATATTTTACATAGATTGATAATTGTATGTAAGCACGTTTCACAATTAAATTTTATTAATTTTTAGATAATTATATAAAATAATTTACAAATAATCTCACAATGACTGCTTATGCATCTTTGATGTGCATACGCTATTCACTCACATCAAAAGTATAATCGTGTCTATGAAATTTTAGATTATGTCTCAAGCTCCTATAACTATTGAATGTCAAGCACTACAACAATGATAAATATATAGCCTTAAATAGAAATAAAAACTTAAGTGCACACACCAGTATTATGAAGGTGTTTATCATAGCCAATCAAGATATCAAAAGGCTTAAAATCTAATGCAAATTATCCCAATTATTGTGTCACCTTATTATTAATAAAATTATGTGTAAGACCATTGTTGATGAGAATAACTACCTGTTGTTATTTAAGATGGCCTTGAACCTATATGGTCCTAGGGATGAACACTCCATAGAAGGCGTGCACAGAGATCCTTGAAAAAGAAACATCATAAGTAGGTGGCTCAATGACGATAAGAGAAATATAATCATCTTCGTCCTCCTCAACAAGTAAGTTGCCCTAGATGAAGCAACAATGCCCTCACATGAACTTCTTGTCACATTTGAAATATAACCCTTTAGATCTTAGCTCTTTTATTTGAGTGGGGTAAGGCAGCGAACTGGAGGGTCGATAGGGTGGAGGGCTGGCTTGCCCACCATGAAGGCACCCCTAATACTAAGGGGGCCTAATGCTGAGGCCAGTGCTGGATGCTGGAAAAAGCCAGGCCAGCCTCCTCTCCTTTGTTGAGGAAGTTTTTCCTCCTTATAGACATGACATAACACCTCCCACATAGAAGTACAATAGAAATGACACATCTCATCTGAAATCTCTGGTTTGAGCCCATTTTTAAAGGTACCATCCAAGGCCGCCAATGGCCAATGGCCAATCTGGCAAGTAGTTAGCGATCTTCATAAAATTAGGATTGTAAGCATGTACAGTGGCGGTTTAACGCTGAGTGGAAAATATCTCATTAAAATATTGGAACTCATTGGCGCTGAACTGAACACAATGTTAGTCGCCGAAGGACAACCATGTTAGAAAGAAGACCAATCATGTCAGGCACATGCCACCCCTGACCTGAACTTGGTCTAAGGAAGGCGAGATGAGACACAACAAAGTGAAGTAAAGCAAAAAGAATTGCGGAAGACTTAATCATCCTTGGTTAAGAACAACAAAATACGCAACATGAGCCCTTTGTGTAAAAACAAATAGAGGAAGATAAATGAGACTAATTAACAATCTTAGTCATCACAATACCCACATAATCTAGATAATAACATAATATCAAACCTCAAGGGTTACACAAGTGACGTGTATCCAGCCTCATTCTCAACAAAAAGACCATCCAGAGTACTTGCATAACACAAGATACAACCCCAAAACAAAATCACGAACAAAAAGGGGTGAGCTTAGCTCAGCAAGGGTTTTGATACTAAATATAAACTCATGAAAATTTCACATGTATTGTCAAATTAATCATGAATCACATATTTATTCTATATACCTGTGCATCATGAAATAAATCACATTCTACATATACATGCATGCTACCAGTGCATCATAGGTTCATTCATAATTCTATAACAACATCCACACCATGTGCAATTATATAAATCTCATTGTAGCATTCACATCCTGCATAAGCATATCTCAATATTCACATTCAATCTACATAATCAAATATATTAAACCACATTTCATCCTACATATTCAAGTATAATCATGTCGAATGCACCAAGTGTAATGTAAGCATCATTGTCCCTACACAACCTGCGTTAATGACCATTATATTTTATACACATTTATAAACCATCCGGTGAATGTTTCAAATTGAGAAAACATCCCTGCTCACCCTAGCTAAAGCCTATGCATACTTGCTCACTTCAAATAATCCTTAACGGGGAAGGTCCGAATTCCTAAAATTAAACTAGAGCAGTTTAGGTAAGTTCCTTAACAGGAAAAATACTCCTAGTAAGCCAGTGACATGGATAAACCAACTTGGATTCATAAGTCCAGAGTACATATTAATTTAACTCATTATAGCATTTTGTTCTACTCACCCGAGGAGGAACTATTTACAAGGGACAAAAACCCAGTTCATTGGATGTAAAACCCTATCCACAAGGGATGTAAAACCGATTAAATAACCCTTTGAGCGGCTAATCCGAAAAGCAATGACATCTAATCGGATTCAATCAATAAATCACGGCTAAACACGAGAAATCATTGTTTATAAATTATTTTTATGATGTATGTAACATAATACATATGTGGAAAAAAAAATTAATGAATGTAAGCATGAATATGCATACTCTAATAAGCCCATATATACATGTAACATGGTCCATTTATGACAAATAAAATTATATAAGTATATGCAAGAATATATATACATGGTAATGTTCATACTTAAACTAAAACACATGGAACATGAATTACTTATAATCAATGTGACATGCGAAAGTATTCATAATTCATTATAGTTATAACCTATTGGAATTATAAAGTACGAAGAAATTATCGAAATACAGATTTAAACAAGTAGAAGATAATCTTAAACCTAGACAAGTATAGACATTTTTAAGCATAAGCTAAATCATAATCCAATGAAGTTTATAAGCATTAAGGTGACAATTATAAGTAATCATAACTCATCATAGTCATGAAGAATTATATTTATGTGAAAAGAACAAGAAATAACCAAAAATATATAAAAATTATCATTTTCACCAAAGCTGCCATTTAGTTGTTTGAACAGCCTCACAATGTCTTTGAATGTCAGGTTGTTCAAATGGCTAGATAGCTCGTTCGAATGCCTAGCCATTCGAGAATTTAAATAAAAAATATTTCAAAATTTTATATAAATTCTAAAATAATCATGAAACATTATATAATTAAAATTTAAGCCTAGAACATGATAGGTCTAATCATTCTCATGCTTAATCATACCAAAATAGTCATAAAATACATATTTTAATAAATCATAATTAAACATTAAGATAAAGAGCTCAAATAAACCTATAATCATGACATTCTAATGAATAAAACTACTCAAGGTAAAAACCTCTTACCTCTAGCAAGCGTTTGGATCCCTTGGAAGAGCTTCAACCTAAAGAAATCTAACCCAAAAATTAAGATTTTTAGTTAAACCTAATTATATCCAACTAATAGACTCAAATAGACTTGGAAGAAGATAGATCTAAGATATCCTTAGGTTAAAAACAAAAATAACCTAATTAGGGTTTTAAATTGAAATTTAAAATATGACTTTTATGAAGACAAATCAAGAATCAAGATAGAAGAAATGAAGATTGATAAGATTAAGACAAATATCTAAAGATTAAAGTGTTAATTAAGGAAAAAACATACCTCAACAAGGATTTCTCCTTTAGGAAATGAGGGTAGAGCAAGTCTCCCTCCTAAACATAATTCTTCCTCATTTGGTAAATAGTTAGGAATTTTTCTTATATAGTAAGGGTTTAGGGCTATGCATATGAATTATTAGGCTAGAAAATAGGGGAAAATACCGTAAATGACCAATTAAGGGTTGTTTTGACTCATAAATGAATTTAATCACATCTAAACCCACTAAAACAAATCACTACAAGGTTGGTGGTTAAAATGAGTTGCACACTCTCCCACATGGACGTGGGGTCCATGGTGAGGTCCACTCCCAGTCAAAAGAAAAATAAAAATAAAATACCTTTAAATAGTTAAAAATTTAGGTAAATAAAGCTTGACAATGACAATCTTAAAATAAAATTATTTTCTAGGAAATTTGTAATTAAACTAACTCATTACCCCAAATTCAAATTAAATTGACAAACAAACAAACAAACACAATTCACACAATTAAAAGAAAGACAAAATTAAGAGATCTTACATTACCTCCTTATCATAGCTCTAAAACCAGATCTAGGCATCACTGTCTATGTGAAAGGTAGCTATGTGTAGATGTTCATCATTGGAATGTTCCTTGGTAGGTGAAAATTTTCTCTGCCTTATAGAGCCACTCGATTGGGTCTTTGTCCCCATTGTAGTAAGGGAGCTATAGTCTGGCCAAATGGGGTCCATCACCACCCCTTGGCCCTTCACGAGGCCTAAAGAAGTCCTCCAAGTCTTCCTCAAACTCTCTAGATAAGTTTATGTGCTTCGGTTTCATTGTGGTATTTACCCGAATACCTGGGGATCCTCATTCTCCTAGGACCTCCTTATTTGATTTGATTGATTATATTAGATCACATAGAGGTAGGAGGAGGCTGCAGATGCACAACTCTCTCAAACACCGATTGGTGGCCGGGAGAGCAAGATCAGTGGAACAATGAAGGCTCACCAACCTCAATGCTTGCTTGATGGGGTGAGGGAAATATTGGAGCCACAAAGGCTGTCTAAAGCTAGGTAAAGGCCATCATCAGTTGCTAAATGTGCACATTCATTGTCTCATGTACGGAGAGCATGGTGGCTACATCCAAGATTGAATCTGGGGGTGGGTGGTCCTCCATTTTTCAACTAATTTCTCGGCTGTCTCAGGAGCCGTCACCGACAACTTGCCTTGAGCCTTGACAGATTGTTGAGGCTTTGATGCTAATGTTGTGTCTTAGATTGGAACACCAACATTACCAGCTTCTAATCGTAAGAAAGGGGAAAAGATGATAGGAGGAAAGAAGAAGATTTATTCCCTTTTCATAAAATCAAAACAAAGAAGAAACCCACTTATAAGGGGGTGTAACTCCCAAGGGAGGGTCATGGTAGCTATGGGATGCCAACCAGCTGGGTGGGCCCACAACTAGTTTGTTACAATCCTAGATTAATTATCCTCTTATGTTACAACTTATTAAAATATAAAAGGAAAATACTACAAAACAAAGTCCTATAAATGGAAAGTAGTGTAAGGGTGGGGCAGAGTTGTCTCGAGTGGCCACTACAGAACATACACAACATTCTACTATGTGTGAGATTGGGCTCACGCGCGTCAGTGTAAGCCTTCACTATGTGGGACATCAGATAGAAATCAGACAGCACACATATAACTCATGGTATAGGCCAGATGCATTCCCCTATGCACTGTCAATCTCAATTTGGCAGTTTTAAAAGCCCAAGCTCACACAAACCAATAATAAATAAATTATTTTAATTTTTTACTTAATTATATAGTATGTATTGATAGAATCAATTAGTATATTTTGGAACAAAAAAACATATTAAATAGAACATACAGAGTATTTACGATGCATACAACTATGCTTTGCAAATACCCTTATGTATTTGTGACACATAAGTTTTTGCGTTGTAAATCAATGTAAATACTAAATGTTGTCCCATAGTTGTATGCATTGCAAATACTCTAGATTTTTATTTATGATTTTGAGTAAAAAATATCTTATTAAATATATAAAAACAACCATATAGTTATCTAAAAAAATTAATGTTGTCAGTCCTATATGTGGGACTAGGCTCACGCATGTCAAGGTAAGCGTTGGCTCTAGGAGACAATGGATTTCAATATGACGACACATATAACTAATTAAATGCACAAGTAGATTTCATGCATCTTTATGCTGCATTGATTTTAAAAATATTTTGCTTAATATCTTAATTTTACTTTGTGTGAGATTGGGCTCACGCACGTCAATTTGAGCTTAAGCTCTTTGGGACATCAGATAAAAATCAAATGGCGTACATATATAACTCATGGGATAGGCAAGATGCATGCCTCCATATGGCTTCTAATCTCAATTTGACGGTTCTAAAAGCCCAAGCCACACAACCAAAATAAATAATTTTTATATTTTACTTACTTATATAGTATGTATTGATAGAATTAAAAAATATATTTTGGAACCAAAAAATATATTAAATAGAAAATACATAGTATTTGCTACGCATACAACTATGCGCCGCAAATATCAACACATAATTATTTGCATTGCAAATTCTTAAGGTATTTGCAACATATAGTTGTATGCATTGCAAATACTTTTGATTTTTTTAATCTATTTTTAGTCCAAATATAATATATTATTTACAATGTTTGTTTGTAAATGTCACAAATAAGCATTAATATTTGCAATATTTAATAAAATGTCGCAAATATGTTTTTTTGTTGGGGGCACGAATTGTATTTGTGATGCTTTATTGATAAGAGTGGAAAATACTAGTATTTTTAGCGACACTTGGATAAAAGCATTGCTAAAAGTAGAATTATTAGCGACGCATGTTTAAGAGTTGCAATTACTTTGTTTTAGCAACCTTTTTTAAATGTAATAATTACTCTATTTTAGCGATGATTTTTTAAGTGTTGCTAATGTATGCATCACAAAGGCCCAATTTTGTTGTAGTGAGGAGAGGAGTGGGGATGGGGATGGGGATGATGCTCCACCCACCCACATGTATACAAGAGAACTTATATCTAACCCTAGCTGCAACTCTCCTTTTTTATGTCCACATGCCGTTAGGAGAAACAAGGTAGATGGACACTAGGAAGAGTTCTTCTTTGAGGCCACAAATGAAAAATTAGTGGTAAGGCTGTGAGAATCCCATATGAGTTATGAAATCATTTAGTTGGTAGAGCAGCTGGAATTCCAATAATTGTAGACAACATCATTCACAGCTTCAGGTAGGACGAATATGATGGGCAAAAATAGGGGAATGACCCTTGGTAGTTGGATAATTTCATTGTGGAGGCATACATGTCACTATTGAATATACATGTTTTAGATTTGGAAAAGGATGAATAACAATGATTATGCGACTAGAATACTGACATATAGTCTTATTATGCAAAATATTTGTTATTTAAATAATGCATAAGGACTGGTTGGCCAAACAAACCAACAAAGATGCAATGTATGATCCCACAACAAGTGAACTCACAATCCACTATGGGAAAATTCAACACAAACATTGATGTAAACCTATTCAAAATCTAGTGGCTTCTTCCTATCATCAAGGATAGGCATTAGACCCAGTTGGAATTTAGAATTGTCGAACAAAAACATTTGTGTATGATAGTACAAGGGAATGTATGAGAATTGCAGCTGATGTGCATACATTTTTGTATTCAATATGGAGGCAAAAAAATCATGTGTTCGAGGACCTTCCAAAAGATTGGGTTAAGAAATTGAAGACTACAAACATGAAAGTTCCACAATTGGAGGAGAATGAGGATGACTATATATGGGCCACTTTATTGCTACTGCAAGTAGGGCTGCGAATGGAATGATACGGTTATGGTATAACCTATTCCATTATCATAACCATTTCGCAAATCTTTATACATAACCGTTTCATTATGTAAACGGTATAGGTACTTCCATAACCATACCTTCTACTAATAATTGGCTGGTTAATCGGATAACCATTATCCATTATAATTTTTAAAATGTGCTAAAAAAGGCTAAAATAAATATTTTTTATTCACTTAATTAAATATTACTAAGGTAAAAAAGTAACATCATTACTACTCTTATTTATAGTTGTTGCAAATAAATTGTAAAGATTAAACATGAAACATAAATGAATACATATACTAGGCATATGTCTATAAACTACTTATTTTTTAATAATTATTTCCTATTATATTAGTCTAGCTTCAAGACATCCATCTATTGCCTATTTGAGAAGAATCCCAATGTGAGAATAATAATTGTCTTCTCACAGCCAACTATCTTTAAATGTGCATTAAAAGCAACAATGAGACGACATGTAGTGATGCACATTATCCATTAGTATATTTTTGAAGCAATGTTTTAAAACCCAACCAGAACCCTGACCTAGATTAGTGGTCAGGCCAAGGTTTTAAAAATCGGCCCAGCCCGGCCCAACCAGTTGGACCAAGCTCAATTGGACCCAGTTGATAAATCTAATAGGTTCATCTACTTTAACTGGTTAAATTAACTAGACCGGGTCAACACAACCCGACTGGTAGAATCGCTGACCCGCTGCCCAGGTCAAACTAGTTTAATACTCCCATGAAAAAAATTTATGTTGGAGATGGGTTTCCAACTCACATTAAGTGAGAGCCCATCAGCAAGCCTAACCCACCAGGCTGCAACAACTTTGTTTATACACATTTTTATTTTATTTATTATTTATCTATTTTACATTGCACCAAATTTTTTATCTCCACGGCGAGATTCAAACCTAGGTCGTCATAAAAATAGCATTTACACTCTAGCAACTGAGATACGATGATTTTGTGTGAATATTGTACCTAACTTTCTATTTAATCTAATATATGAGAAAATTGGGTCAACCCAAGTTGACAAGCAGTTGAACCCAATTAACCCAGCCCGACGGCCAATCCGGGTCAATGGCCAGGCCGCTTTTTAAAATATTGGGCTAGGTTAAGTCAACCTGGGTTGATTGGATGATGACATCATTACCTAAAAAATTTAAAATAGTTCACCATATTTTAAATAAAGTTTCACTTAAATCTATTCAAAGTTTCACTTAAACTTGTTTGGTTATTCAAAACTTATTGATTCCAACCTATTTAAATAACTAAATCATTCTAAATTTTGCAATCTCATATATAAACATGATTTGTAACATAATCATGATTCCAACCAACATATACCAAATCTCAAAATAAACCACTTATACGACTCATTCAAAATTAAGCGAACCAACACTCAAACCAAGCTAATCAACATGGTGCAAACAAGAGTTTCATTATATTAGCCCAAGTTCAAGCTTTGATTTGAACTAACTTGAGTCTACCCTCGAGTGGAATAGAGCCGACTCAACAATCCTACTCCAAACCCACCAATTATTTCCTTGCACAAACAAACATTCCACAAGTTTTATTATCAAAAACATAAAAAAGACTCATATATTTGAGTTATCAAAATAGAATCTAAATTAACTTGATAATTGTAAAAATATTTTGTACAAAGTGTTTATATAGCTAGTTAAGATTTTATCACATATGATTAAAGATGAATTGTGACCTAATGAAACCATAAAAATTAAACAAAGCAACCAAATAGGAAACATCAAAGCGAAGTGAGTTTAAGAGAATATAAAATATATATTATAAATAGATTTTTTTTATTAAAAAAATAGAGTTAGAAATAAAATGCTAAAAATAGTAAATTATCTTATAAGTAGTAGTTTGTAACAACTATAGTAAATGGTTGTAAGTAGTTAAATAAATACAATAAATATTTGGTTTTGAATTATATCTTTTGTTGAGTAAATCACCCTGGTGAATCATGACACAAAGATTATCGTAAAAGATCATAAGCCAATCTCTTTTGAAATTAAACCACTTAAGACTAACGAGTATGTATATATATATATATATATATATATATATATATATATATATATATATATATATATATATATATATATATATATATATATAATATATATATAATTTTTAAATATGACAAATGGGTAACAAATAAATGGGTATAGAAGAACTTTTTCCATTACCTTACATTAAGATAACGGTCGGATAAAATTATCCTCTTATTTACTCATCAAATTAATTTAACTTCTTAACGGTACGATACAAATGGTAGAACAGTAAAATGGATACCGTTGGCAGCCCTAACTGCATGTACATGTTGGCATTAGGAAAGAACATCTAGTCCTTTAATGTAAAGATGTTTAGGAAATGGCTAGCAAGGTACATTGTGAGCTCCATGGATGTCTACAAGAGATTGTAGATGAGAAGTAGATATGTGTGACACTTATGTGATGTTACTGGTTTGATGAACTTTTAACATTAATTTGGTTACCCCTAGGATGCTAAGATGGATACTATTAAAAAATATTTTGTTTATGTTTAGCATGGTAGGATTCATGTTGTCACGCCCCGGCGATGCCCGACCCGAGCCGAACCCGGTCCAGGGGCCGGTCAAGCGCGCAGGGGCAACGAAGTAAAAATTGAGAAAACGATCTAGCGGAAGACTTAACCCTAACCACGGGCGATTAACAGCAACACGGAGTGCGCACAATCCTTTGAGCAAGAGTAAATAAAAGGGAAGAAAAAGGTGTTGCTTATCACAAAGTAAACAACAATCTCAAACCCACAAACTTAATTAAGTAAAGCCCACACCGGCTCAAAATAAGTCATAATCATCACAACTGTAGTATATGACATAAATCCAAAACAAGAACCCTACACAAAGGTTTGAACATAAAGCATGAAAGAAACGATGATAAGTCACGAAACGATCTCCATCATCACACCCAAGTTACCTCTGACCTTTCCTCAAAGAGGCAATCCTGTCCGTCTGCGTGTCGCACCACGCAGCCCCAAATCAAAACACAAAAGAGGGGTGAGTTTTAACACTCAGCAATGGTTTTTAATATCACTGTCAACGTAGAAAATACGATAGCTTAGAAATGAGATCGTTCAGATCAAAGATTTACATGGTGCATCACTTTCTGATCACACATTCATATCACCTAACACTGCATCATAATGCATAATTCAACCTGCATGGATGTATCTGTAGCATACATATTCCCACATGCATTCACATGACGTACCAATCCTGCATGGATGTATCTCTAACATACATATTCCCACATACATAATATCATCACAACCTACATGGATGTATCTCTAACATACATATCCTACATGCATAATATCATCACAATCTGCATGGATGTATCTCTAACATACATATTTCCACATGCATTTTATCATCAAAGTCAACATGCATGGATGTATCTCTAACATACATATTCCACATGCATAACATCAAAATCAACATGCATGGATGTATCTCTAACATACATATTCCCACATGCATAATATCATCACAATCCACCTCCATCAAGGAGTAATCACACATTAACGTCACACAGACGGGAGCATAGACAAGGCCACGAAGGCGTGTCATGGTCCAAAATTTACACAAGAATTCAAGAAAGATCGGGGTTGTCAATCCCTAATACTGCTCGCCCTGGACGATCCTGGCCAAGGATGTCCCATTCTCACACAGAGAATCTAGAGCAGGGGTGTTCGCCCAGGGACATCTCCTGCGGAGGGAAGAGCCCGAGTTCTCACACAGAGAACCCTAGAACACGTGGTAGCGGGGTGCACACGGCATACCACATTGGATTCTCAGGGTCCAGATGACACACATAATAATATTCTCACATATCCGCAAGACAAGTACACAACTCGTCCCCACATCATTCCATTAAACAAGACTCAACCCGGGGAGTGCACTCGTTCCACACAGGAACTCCAAATCGTTCCACACAGGAACTTCAAATCGTTCCACACAGGAACTTCAAATCAAAATATGTCCTTTCGGACCAATCAACTTGCGATTAATCCACGACTGATAAACTCGGCACACAATTCCATCACATTGCATCCAATCGGTCAAATTCGATTAATCACGATGAAGCCTCAATTGGAAATCCATTTTCATGATGCGTGCAGCATGGTACATGCGTGGGCAAAGCATACATGAATCCTAATCATGATAAGTGCTCTCACTAGCCCCTAATGCATCATTCATAATCACGATATTAAGCTTCAACATCATCATTTAACCCCCACATGTGTGTGTGTAACTAGTAGAAGCCTTTCACATAATGCATATTAACATTCTTGAAAATCAACTCACTACCACACCACACATGTGAATTTCTACCTAAACATGAATTCCAGCGGAAATCATAGTAGAAGAATCGTTGAAATCATAGTTAAATTCAAAACTCAACCACAAAGGCTAAACACCTATAACATCACTCATTTCATCATTGAGTCATGGCAATCACCAACATCCACACACCACTAACCACAATCTATCATGACGAATCAGTCCAACCATGATTGTAGTCCTACTGAAAGTATATGCTTATCCAAAGGGAAACAACCGTTCATAATTTCAAGATAACGATTCCAACATCATGCCACAAAACATAAGTCATCTCATCATTTCTAAGCATATGTCTCAACTCTATAAACTCAATAGCATGTATTTCCAGTAGCCTAACATAGCTTAAATCACTCCACATTCATATAAAATTGGCAAGCTAAAGTGGAATCATCAAAATAGACATCATACACACAACACACAATTTCCTGTGTAGCTGATCGATCGCCCTTCAGGTCGTTCAATCGGTTACATGCAAAAATTTGAAATTTTCAGTTCAGCCGATCGATCGCCCTGCAAGGCCGATCGATCGCCAACACGGCGGAACAGTCATCTTCTTCCTTTCGCAAAATCAAACCGAAACACCATAGATAACACTTCAAATCCACATCTAACACCCTAATCATCATCAAAAGTCCTCCTTGACTTCCAGAATATCAAACCAAACCATAATAATGCAAAACCCTAAGAAATCGGGATTAAATAATTCCATTTTCTAATCTTATCATTAACACACTAAATCAAGCAAACCATTTCGAAATAAGCCAAAAATGAAGAGTTTTACCATGGATAAACAGAGATTTTGAAGACCCATTACCTCAGCACTTGATTAAGCTCGGATTGAATAGTCACCCTTCTTGAAATCCTTGAAAACACAATGAGTTTGAATTAAACTCTAATAGAAATCGATTTACTCAAGAAATCCCTAATTAAACCTTAGATCTAGGGCTTGTTGGTAGTAAAAATAGAATTTTGAATGTTAGGGTTTGTAGTAAAACACAAATCAGTAGCTTTTGATGGTCAAAAACGAATTGAATCAAGGGGAAAATGGTAGATTTGGAAGAAATTAAGAGAGAAGCCGTGGATTAGTGCTTAATTAGAGTAAGCTTACCTTAATCGGCTTCTAATTCGGGCCTAAGTGGAGATTAGGCCAGCCTTCCTTCCTTAGCCTATTCCCAAAAATGGAAATGGCTCAGGTTTGCCCTTTTATAGTAAGGGTTGGGGTAGGCATAGGTACGTTTTGGGGTGTAAATATGAAAAGTAGGCTAAAAGTGGGTATTTTGCAAATTTAAGCATAATTTAAGCCTAATAAAATTCTGAAAATTTTTGTGGGACCTTAAGTATATGTCTAGGTTCATTTGACAGAAAAATAAAATTTTTGACGGTGGGGCCCACAGGGGTCCCGCCAAAACCCTAATTTTTGGGAAAATAGTAAAAATTCCAAAAAATCTCAAAAATTCACATTTGGTTTAAAATCACTCAAAACCACTAATATTGAAGTTAATTTTGGTTAAAACTATCACAAACACTATTTATTTATGAAATCACCGAATAAGATCAGAAAACGCGTAAATCTCACGATAACCCATAATTAAAGAAAACCAAAACCGGTTCAAAGATGAGGGTCCTTACACATGTGGTGACTTTAGTTTGATTATGTGTAGCATGGTTTGAATGATTGTCAATGAACAAAAGGTTTTGGTTTTATCAATCACAGTATGCATATCTTTACGCCTTGTGGATATAGGCATTAGATGGAACTTTGATGATTTTATTAACGTGTTATGTACATGATAACATTGTATTGTAATGGAATTGTGATGACTTTATATACAGTAAAACATGGTACTGTGATGGTCTCATATACACTATCATGGTATTGCAATGGAGTTGCGATGGTGTTATGTACACAATATAAGGGTATTGCAATAGAATTGCTATGACTTTATGTACTTGATATCAGGGTATTGCAATGGAGTTGTGATGCTGTTTGTACACTATATATGGGTCTTGTGATGGAGTTACATTGGGTTTTTCTATACTTTCAAGGTATTGCGATGGAGTTATGATGGTTTTATGAACACAATCATGGTATTGCAAATGAGTTGAGATTGAATTGTGATGATATTGTGATAATAATGTGATGCCCATGATAGTTAGGCGATGGAATTGTGATGATACTTTGATGTGTCCATAACATATCTTGATGCAATTGCGATGTTTAAACTGCTAAGATTTAGAGAACATAGAAGTCCTACTACATGAATTGCCAAATGTTTAACATTAGAATGCTAACAAAATATGAGCATTCATACAACAAATTTAAAACAAAATTTAATGTACTAGGTCAAATGATTGGCTTCGTGCATGTGAGGCAGTTGTGCCCTACATTATCGCAATGGCTCCAATGAAATGTATGCACCCTATGCTTTATAGATTCAATGCTCTTTTTCTCTGGCCTACCTCTTGGCCTTTTTGTTTTAGGACGTAGGATTATTGTATCTCGATCTATCGGTTGTTATCGCTCTAACAGGCATGTCATCGTGGGTGAACGTCCCTAATTTTTCTACAATTTTTCTGCAACCTTTCTGCTATTTTCTACTAATTTTTTCATAGGAAATTTAACTATTCAACGTATTTATTTTTGTGTATCTTATGTTGGTATTTATAACCATAGAGTCGGACGTGCAGCTCAGTTGTGACTATTGGGCTTCAGTGTGCCATGGTGATTTTCGGCACAAAAATGAAAGAAGACGAAGGAAAATGGAGGAAAAAAGAGAAGAGATGAAGATTTTATTATAAAAAGGCTAAAGGATTGGGCTCGCCTGAGCCTAATCCTTCAGCATATGAACAACCCCTCCCCCGTTTTCTTGTTTGGCTGAGTTGGAGGGGTGCCACTGGCTAACCATTGGCTGGCCTCTACCAAGCAATGGAGAGGCCGCCTCCTTAGTGTTGCCTCAGCCCGGCACGATGCTTTCATCCTGGCTCCTCCTCTTCCTCAGTTAGCCTCCCTCCCTCTTTGTTTTGAAATCTGTCAGTGCTGCCCAACAATGGCTAGATAGCCATCATGTATTCCACCCCGGCCTAGGAATAGCAAGGGAAGGCAGCACCCAGCCAAGTTCACCTCTACCCCTTCCTTCTCTCCTATGTCCTAACTTGTTTTTTCTTGTGGCAAAAAATTGAGTTTGCTGCACGAGAGCTAGCCTTCAATCAGCCATCCACAGACTGACAATGTCATGGCTGGCGCACCAACCAAGCCCACTTTTCCTCCCTCCGCCCCACTCCTCTCCTATATTTGTCTGATCTGCTCATCCTCAAAACCAAGCCACTTCCCCTATTGTTGCCACAACTAAAAATTGTTGTCTACCACAAGGTTTGGCTCTGCCCAGTCACCGATATCATGGTGGTGTCAGCTATAGCCGCCAGTAACCCCCTTTGCTCCTCCCTGTGTCCCCTTAGCCCATCAATGTTTTTTGCCCATTTCGCTATTTTAGGCCACCGTAGCACCATTGGGCACTTGACGGCCTTTGGACCACCTTAGTTTGGCTGGTCTTAGGGAGATTGCTAGATTGCTGCTCTAGGGCGGTACCGCCCCTCTTTTTTTTGCATGCACTAGAATCCCCTTGCTGAATGTGTTTGACCACATTATTCAGAGCACTGCTACTTTCCATTTTATCGTCCTACCATTGCCGGACGCCAATTGACCTCCAGTAGACCTACCTCGGCATGGAGATGACAAGGGTAGTCTTCGTTGGCTACCACCATTGTCCATGGCCCTACCACCACTTCCAAGCCTTGGCTGCCACTGTCAAGCTCTCTCCCCCTCCCTTTAGGCACATGTGCAAGTGATCGCGCATGCGATTTAGTGTATAGGCACCATTTTTGCACCACCTAATTGTCAAATGGATCCGCCTCTTACTGGTTCAACCCATACAGCCCTCCTATATCCCTCTTTATACACAAGCACATATGCATGCCCTCCGCCCCTTTTGTGAACCTATGTCAACATGAAATCGCTGTCATTTTGTGCTATCCACTAGCGATTTCTGCGTCCTACTACCAGTCGAGTGCTTCATCCACTTGTTGACTTCCATTTAGTCCACCCTCAACCTTTGGTCCCCTCACCAGTCCTTGTTGGCAAGACCTTACTCTCAACCTCTCTAGTGCACCACAGTGGATTGTAGATTTTTCTGCATAGACTTCTATCACTCCATTTGGCTGAGATTATTCTTGTGCTTCTTAAACCTCTAGACAACAACTCTTTCAACTAGGTGATGTCTTTTGCTACCAACTCTATCACCGACGACACCACCGTCCTGTGCTTGCCATCGAACATCATGGATTATGAGGTATGGGACTGTGAACTCGAAATTTCATAAATAATATGCTTTGAATGTGTAGAAGCATGCCAAGATTATGTAATTCAATGTTTTGGATGTTCGATAATGATTCAATTGCATGTGTAAGAGGGAAATTCAATGAAATATGCTATGTTTGATTGTGCATATGGCGTGCATGTAAGCCCTAAGTATATGTTATGTATGTAGAATGTGTGTGCTAGTGATGACTAGCAAGTATGTTGGTAAGCTACATGTTTAATTATGCATGTGCCATACTTAGGGTGACCGACATATGTATGTTTGATGACTGCATGCCTATGTGATGAATATTTGTATGTGTGTGGGGCACATATATGGGTGATGGACTGTAAGAGGTGATAGAGGGTTTGGTATGAATTTGTTGTGGATTGGTATTAGTATGACGGTTGTCTAAGGGTGTAAAAGTGACGGGTAAGGGTTGGTTAGGATTAAAATGTATGTTGGGGGTTCAATAAGTAAGCAAATTTAGGGTTTGGTGCCTTGTGGGGGATTGTCAAATAGTAAGAGTGCACAACATAATTGTAAGCATAATGTACATATTATGAAGTGAAAAGTAAGAACAACAGTGAGGTATTGGTAAGAGGTTCATAACAGGAATGAGATTTGAGGGGCTTAGTTTGAGACTTTTTTTTAGTAAGATGTTTTGGTCATCAAGTGGATGGCAGAGAATGTAAAAATATGCAAGGCTTTGTTGTATGGTGAGTTATGGTTATGAGTTGGATGGATTAAGTGAAGTATGCTTCCTTGATGAACTAGGCTTTCAAAATGGGCTCAACTTCAAATTTGTCAATGGAAGACTGTAAGATTGAAGAATTTTATGGCATAATTTTACCCATATAAATTACTTAATCTAAACTTGAATTATAAGCAAATCTAGTATGATAGCATCGTGAGTTAGAAACATGAGGGTTTTGATAGATTAAGTTCCATGTTTGGGCTAGCAATAATGAGCAGGCTAAGCATTTCTCATGTCTTGTTATGGTGTTTATTCAGCGGGATGTTGTCTTGGTGTTGTATATAAGCTCAGATGTTTGATGCTATGTTGAGAGTGATGTATGCTTTCGATTTTGTCTTAGTATTGTATTAAGCCTAGACGTTTGATACTTTATCGAGAGTGTTGTTTATTTTAGCTCTTAGTCGACATGGTATGATTTTACCTAAGAGTGACACTGTAAGATCTGGTCTAAGAGTGACACTGAATGATTTCTACCCTTAGTTGACATTGTATGGCCCCTAGAGTATTAACATTTGCACGTTCACCTAAGTAGTATCATGGATCTACTCTTATTTGTTTAATCATGTACTCCAGAACATAGGTGTGTTTTGCCTTCAAAAAAATCCATAACATCTTATTACTCCTTGGAGGTTAAGGTGATGCCCCAATGACATTCCTTTTTATTTTAATGTTGCAGCTTATTATTTGTAATGAACTTTAGTAGTAGACAGTATATGTACGACTATAAAAGTAAATTTTTGAGTAAATGTGAGATTCAGAGCAAGACAATAAGCATACGTTTCTTAGAAAAACTGTAATTACGATGTTACATGTGGGAGAGAAGAAATAGAGACAAGGAGAGAAACAAAGAGAGAAAGAGAAGATAGTGGAGAGAGAGATAACTGAGAGAGATGAGAGAAAGAGAGAAGATGAGAGAGGGGAGAGAGAGATGAGAGAGATAGAGAAGTGAGAAGAGAGAGGGAGGGAGAGGGAGAGAAGAGAGATGAGATGAGATGAGATGTAGAAGTTAGTGGTCCAATTATTTGTTTTCATAATTTTGTTAGAATGCATCTATTTCACCCCCAAGTTACACTCAAGGCTCCCCACTCTTTGGAAACCCCAAAAAAAGTAAAACAATTACTCATACATACTCCTCCCCACCCCATTATTTTATGAGTCGTGCCCTGTGGCACCAGCTTTCGGCACCTTGAAAAACATATTTGATAATATGAAATAATTTTGAACACTTCAAGATAACAGCTTGGCCATTTCAGCAAAAATTGAAACAAAAAAATAAAATTATGCGAATAAAAAAATGGAAGATTAAACCTCTTTACCATGAACATCACTCAGTTAAAATCAATATAAAAGAACTAACAAAATGAAGAGCTTGAAGAAGGCACACCTGAAAATGCACCTTCTACTTGGGCCAATTCCTCCCAGAGCTATGGCCTTCTTCCTTAAGATCAACCTGTAGGTTGAAAAATAGCGATTAAAGAGTTGCTTCACTACAAACAAATTAGGAATAGTAATGACCAAAAGCCGCTGAAGCTAGCCATAGCCGTTGCTAAAGCTAATAGCGATGGCTAGCTGGCCATCACTAATACGTGTATCACTGAAACTATCAGCGATGGCTATAGCCATCACTAAAAATGAACTCACCCTCGTTTAACCATTTTGAGTAACGAGTATAGGACTTTTAGTGTCTGTTTTAACCATTGCTAAAAGTACATACAATAACAGCTCTCACGACTATCGCTAAAAACATACGTTCAACGACGGTTGAAACCGTCATAGAACATGGGGATATAGCAACGACTGCAACCATCAAGAAAAAGAGATGTAGCGATGGATGTTATGACCATCACTGAAAGTATGTTTTCAGCAAAGGCTTTGTGATTTTCAGCGACGGCCATGACCACCGCTAAAGATTTTGAATTTTTAAAAAAACTTCAGCAACGGTCAAGACCATCGCTGAAAATAAATTTTTTTTGAAAAAAATTCTAATCAGCAATTTGCTGTTCGAAGGGTACAACAAACAAAAATCAATCACTTGAGTGTGTTTAAAACAACATCTTAATTATGAAGATAAGATAGAAAATAAGAAAACATAAACAGATATATCATTCACAGACCAGTGAATGTTCGCACAGTTCCAACAAAACCATGAAGTTCTTTTTATTAAAGGTACAATCATTCAGATTTTGCCGCTACGTCATTTACTAACATAAATCCAATACAAACCTGTGGTGCAAACCTGCAAATGACACAAGCATAGAAACACTATAAAAAAATAAATTAAGTCTGTTACAACTCACTTAAGTCTGTTACAACTCACCAGTAAAAACAAATAATATTTCCCAGTAGATCCCCTCTCTAGAAAAGACAGTGATGTGTAACCTTGAATTTTGGACATGGTCATCAGTATAGTCAGGAGAAGTACAAGGAATATCTTTAGTGCAATCCCAGGAAGAAATCCTTAAATTACGAACTTGACAGCCTTCCTGCAGTAGAGGTTTAATATATGAAAACAAAAACTTTGAATAAGAGAAAACATGTCATTAACCTAATATAGTAAATAGACTTACATTTCAATCAGTGGCACTTAAAATAGAACAACTTTCTCAGTCGCTTAAATATTCGCTAATGATTGGACAAATGCAATTTGGATCATAAAGAAGAAAGTAAAAGAAGGAATAGGGTCATGATCAACTTTGCAGATAGTAATTTCAACTTGAGGGATCGCAAGATTAGCAGTATACGTCACATTACCATAGGATAAGCAATTCAAATAAAAATTAGAGTCAAATGTTAAAAACTTGCTCACCAAAAAAAAAATAACGTAATGAATAATTTGCAATGTTTCTAAACAAACTTACAATCCTTCAATAATCTCTCAATTTCAGCATTATAGTAGTCAATAGCATCCCAAATCTTTCCCAAGAGGCCTAAAAACCAGTCTATATTGAACACTTGTATGAGATCACAGACCAATAAGTTAGTAGGTAACAAGATCCAAAAGAACATGATCTAAAAGAAAAAAGGAGATTCCGATCTCATTAATAACTGATAAATTCAATGCACATGAGAAATACCTTTGTAGTTGGCTTCTTTAAAGGTTTCCTTTCAAATTTATTCTTATAAGTGACAAAGCAGGTTTTGAAAGCTTTTCTTTTTCTCCACTAACTTTGCAAGTTTATTTGCATTGTATACAACCTAACATAAAGAAGCATAGTAGACGACTCGCAATTTTTTTACTCCCTTGGACATTGGACTAATATATGGTGGTGTGAAGGGCGGACCCAACTATTTTAGCGTCTTTTTCAGTGACTGTACGTTGAAGAACTTTTTTTGTTAAACTTGAAAGAACTACACAATAGTTAACTCTCAAGAAATACCAAAAAAGATGGAATGCAATGATAGAAGCACTAATCGTCAAAGTTGAAACACCATTTTACACTAATGTCATATATGCTTAGAAAAAAGGTGAGACAGAATTTTGGTACCATTCGCCCATTTTATCCAGGCTTTCCTTGCTTTGACGAATTACCAGATTTGGACCATAAGCAAAAAGATATTAGGATAGAATGAATAACAACTAGCATACAATCACCTCTACTGATTTGGTCAAGTGACCATCCGTAATTATACAAGCAATCTCTAATATTTGATCAACTTATACATCCAAACCTGCAAATGGCACAGACACTACAACAAATTGCAGTATTAGTGACGCATATAAGCGTCGCTAATAGTACAATAAGGGTCGCTAATGATTATTAGCAACGCATAACAAATGTCGTTAAATGCGTCGATATTACTACAGTCGCTACTGCTTATTAGCGACGCTTACCATATGCGTCACTAAAACATTATTATTAACGACGCATATTAAGCGTCGCTAATACGATACTATTAGCGACGTTTATTAATAAGCGTTGTTAATAGTTATTTATTAGCGACGTTTACTATACGTCGCTAATGATAAATTTTTTTAAAAAAAACATAAATAAAATAATAAAAATAAATTTCTAAAAAATAAAATAAAAAAAATTATTTTCCTATTAGCAACGCTTTAGTAAGTGTCGCTAATATGAAATTATAATAAAAAATTTAAAAAAATCATTAGTGACGCTTTAGTAAGCGTCGTAAATACAAAATAAAAATAAAAAAAACCATTACCGACACTTTTTATAAACGTCGCTAATAGAATAAGGTTTTTTAAAAAAAATTCAAAACGTCGTTGATATTATAATAATAAAAATTTAAAATATTAACAAAAATATATTTAGCAACGCATTTATATGTGTCGCTAAAGATTGATTTTTTTAAAAAAATTCCCCAGTGGGCGGGGAAGGGGGCGAGCAGAAGGTGGGGGAGAGGGGCTCGGGGGGAGAAAGGCGTAGTGAGGAGGAGAGGGGGTCCGAGGGAGAATGGGGAAGTGAGGGGAGATGGAGGTCCGGGAGCAAGGGGAGAGGGGGCACGGGAGCAGGGGGAAGGAGAGGGGGAGTAGGAGGGCGGCACCGCCATCCTCCAGATCCCCCACCCCCCTCTCCTTGGCTCCGCCCCCTCCTCTGAAAATCAGAGGAGGGGGGGGGGACTGGATCAGGGGGAAGGAGAGGGGGGGATTGGAATAGGGGGGAGCGGGAGGGCGGCGCCGCAATCCTCCGGCCGCCCACCCCTCTTCCTGGCTCCGCCCCTCCTCTGAAAACAGAGGAGGGGGGAGGACTGGATTAGTGGGAGGGAAGGGGGGGACTGGAGCGGGGGGAAACGGGAGCGCGGCCCCGCCGCCCCCCAGCCCCTCTCTCCCCGGCTTTGCCCCCTCCTTCCTCCCTCCTTTGAAAATCAGAGGAGGGGGTAGCAAGAAGGGAAGGCGGAGCAAGGGGAGACCGGAGCACGGGGAGGGGGAGGGGGCAGAGAATAGGGGGGGCAGAGACCGGGGAGGCGGGACCGGAGGACGTCACCGCGCCGCTGGCTTCAGGTCCCCTTGGATGGGAGAAGCAAAAACCGGAGGACAGGGGATGAGGCACCGGAGGGGATGGGGCAGGGAGAAAGGCGGAGCATCGGCAGGGGGGCGCTGGTGGCGGTGGCAATGATAGGGGGCGGCGAATGCCGCAGGGGACCGGACGGCAAAGCAATAGGGGACCAGGGGGGTGTACTTATAAGCACGGGCAAACTTTTGCCCGCACGTGAAATTTCTCCACATGGGCGAAATTTTGCCCGAGTTATTTTTTTTAAAAAAAAAATTATTCGCAATGCTCGTTGAGCGTCACTATTGGTGGTAATATAGCGACGTATATAATCGACGTCACAACTAATCAATCTTATAATCATATATGCCACAAAAAATATCAAATTTATAATGACATATACTTATACGTCGCTAATACGTCTTTCTCTCCTCTCTCTCTCTCCTCTATCTCTCTATCTCCACTTCCTCTCCTCTCCTCTCTCTACCCTCTCACCTCTCTATCTCCCTTCTCCCTCTCTCTTCCCTCCCCTATCTCCTCTCTCTCTCCCTCCTCTCTCTCTCTCTCTCTCCCTCTCTCTTCCCTCCCCTCTCTCCTCTCTCTCTTCCTCTCTCTTCCCTCCCCCTCCCTCTCTCCTCCCCCTCTCTTCCCTCCCCCTCCCTCTCTCTTCCCATCCCTCTCCTCTCCCTCTCTTCCCACCCCCTCCCTCTCTCTTCCCATCCCTCTCTCTTCCCTCCTCTCTCCTCTCTCTCTCTCTCTTCCCTCCCCCCTCTCTCTCTTCCCTCTCCTCTCTCTCCCCCGTCTCTCTCCCTCTCTCTTCCCTCCCCCTCCCACTCCCCCTCTCTCCTCTCTCTCTCCCTCCTCTCTCTCTCCCTCTCTTCCTTCCCCTCTCTCCTCGATCTCTCTCTCCTCTCTCTCTTCCCTCCCTTCTCTCTCCCTCTCTCTTCCCTCCCCTCTCTTCCCTCCCTTCTCTTCTCCATCTCTCTTCCCTCCCTTCTCTCTCTTCCTCTCTCTTCCCTCTCTCTCTCCTCCCCCTCTCTTCCCTCCCCCTCCCTCTCTCTTCCCTCCCCTCCCTCTCCCCTCCCTCTCTCTACCCTCCCCTCCCTCTCTCTTCCCTCCTCTCCCTCTCTCTTCCCTCCCCTCTCTATTCCCTCCTCTCCCTCTCTCTTCCCTCCCCTCTCTCTGTCTTCCCTCTCTCTTCCCTCCTCTCCCTCTCTCTTCCCTCCCCTCTCTCTGTCTTCCCTCTCTCTTCCCTCCCCTCCCTCTCTCTTCCCTCTCCTCTCTCTCTCTCTCCCTTCTCTCTCACTTCCCTCTCCCATCTCTCTCTCTTCCCTCCCGTCTCCTCTCTCTCTCTTCCCTCCCGTCTCCTCCCTCTCTTCCCTCCCATCTCTCCTATCTACCTACACACTATCTCTCCTCTAATTTCAAATTTTTAATATTTTTTATTCTTTAACATTAATTTTTAAAATTTAAATAATATTTCAATAAAAATACTAATAGCGACGTATACATCTATGCTTCACTTCTGGTACACTTAGTAGCGACATGGTACACTTAGTAGCGACATGTATATGTGTGTGTGTGTGTGTGGCTATTACATGTGCTATTATAATTTTATTTTATTTTTTTTATTTTAAAAAATAAAAAAATTAATAAATTTTTAAAAGAAATCAAAATAAAATTCCTCTTACCCTCCCTCTCTTCCCTCCCCTATCCCCTCTCCCTCTATCTCTCCCCTCTCCTCTCCTCCCCCTCTCTCACGATATCTCTCTCCCCTCTCCTCTCTGTCTTCCCTGTCCTCTATATCTCCACCTACTCTCTCTTCCCTCTCCTCTCTCTTCCCTCCCTGCTCTCTCTCTCCCTCTCTCTTCCCTCCCCTCTCCCTCTCTCCTCCCTCCCCCTCCCTCTTTCTTCCCTCCCCCTCTCTCTCTTCCCTCCCCTCTATCTCTCTCTTCCCTCTCCTCTCTCTCCTATCTACCTACACACTATCTCTCCTCTAATTTCAAATTTTTAATATTTTTTATTCTCTCCAATTAATTTTAAAAATTTTAAAAATATTTAAATAAAAATATTAATAGTGACGTATACATCTATATATCGCTATTGGTACACTTAGTAGCGACGTATACATATATACGTCGCTATTACATGTGCTAATAGCGAGGTATATTGATATACGTCACTATTACTATTTTATTTTAATTTTTTTATTCTAAAAAAAATAAATTAATAAAAAAATTTACAAAATTAAAATAAAATTCTTCTTACCCTCCCTCTCTTCCCTCCCCTATCCCCTCTCCTCTCTCCCCCTCTCCCGATATCTCTCTCCCCGCTATCTCTCTCTTCCCTCCCCTCTCCTCTCTGTCTTCCCTATCTTCTCTCTCCACCCTCTCTCGCTCTTCCCTCTCCACTCTCTCTTCCCTCCCCCTCTCTCTTCACTCCCCTCCCTCACTCTCTTCCCTCTCCTCTCTCTCTCCCTCTCTCTTCCCTCCCCCTCCCTCTCTCTTACCTCCCCTCCCCTCTCTCTTCCCTCCACTCTCTCTCTCTTCTCTCCCCTCTCCTCTCCATCTCTATCTCTCTCTTCCCTCCCCTCTATCTTTCTCTTCCCTCTCCTCTCTCTCCTATCTACCTACACAGTATCTCACCTCTAATTTCAAATTTTAAAATTTTAAATTTTTTTATTCTTTAAAATTAATTATTAAAATTTTAAAAATATTTAAATGAAAATACTAATAGCGACATATACATCTATACATCACTATTGGTACACTTAGTAGCGATGTATACATATATACGTCACAATTACATGTGCTAATAGTGACGTATACTGATGTACATCGCTATTACTATTTTATTTTAATTTTTTTTATTTTAAAAAATAAAAAAATAAAAATAAATTTTTTAAAAAAATTAAAATAAAATTTTTCTTACCCTCCCTCTCTTCCCTCCCCTATCCCCTCTCTCTCTCCCCTCTCCTCTCTCTCCCCCTCTCTCCTGATATCTCTCTCCCCTCTATTTCTCTCTTCCCTCCCCTCTCCTCTCTGTCTCTCTGTCTTCGCTATCTTCTCTCTCCACCCTCTTTCTCTCTTCCCTCCCCTCTCTCTCTCCCTTCTCTCTCTCCCTCTCTCTTCCCTCCCACTCCCTCTATCTTCGCTCCTCTCTCTCTCTTCCCTCCCCTCCCCTCTCTCTTCCCTCCCCTCTCTATCTCTCTCTCTTCCCTCTCCTCTCTCTCCTATCTACCTACACACTATCTCTCCTCTAATTTTAAATTTTAAATTTTAAATTTTAAATATTTTTTATTCTTTAAAATTAATTTTTAAAATAAAAAAATAATTAAATAAAAATAGCAACGTATATTGATATACGTCGCTATTACTATTTTATTTTAATTTTTTTATTTTAAAAATAAAAAAATTAATAAAATTTATAAATAAAATTAAAATAAATTTTTAATAAAAATAGGAATTAGCGACGCATGGAACTATGCGTCACTAGTACCAAGGGTAATAGCGACGCATTTTACATGCGTCGCTATTAGTTCTTATTTTTTTATTTTTTTTAAATTGAAAATTATTTGTGACACTTATTTTTAAATGTCGCTATTATTGAAACTATTAGCAATGTATGTAAAAATATGTCGTTAATAGTTTTGAAATTTTAAAAAAAAAATTTTAATATATATTTTTTAGTGACATTTATAAAAGCGTCGTTAATAATGTAAGTATTAGTGACGCATAAATGAAAGCATCGTTAAAAAGCTATGTATTAGCGACGTTTGTTGTGGGCATCACTAATAGACTATCATTAGTGACGCTTATTATTATACATCGCTAATATTGGTATTTTTTACGACAATTTATAATATGTCGTTATTATTGCCTTTTAGCGATGCATAGTATTGCGACAGTTATATAAGCGTCGCTAATACTCAATTTTGTTGTAATAAGGGTATATGTTAGCATAGTCATGCCTAAAGTAGGCTCTAGATCTAACACTAAAAAGATCCATGCATTAAAAGCTTCCTAGGTATGTTACACTATATTTCTGTTCTTTTCGGATGAAAAATGGTAAAACTAACCACAGAAAATCCTTAAAGTTGCATAAATAGATAAATGGCTAGCTAATTAAAGCAATAATTCTGCCACAATTATTAGCAAAAAACACTTGCCCAACCTAAATTACTTATAGTTGAATACATACATGAATCTTATAGAACTGCTGTTTATCATACGAGGAATGCCTCACTGAACCCATCACGGTCACAAAAAACAAAGAATCCAAATGTGAATCACAAATAAACTTCTCCTCAAAACAAAACTTAAGGCCATAAGAATTAGGCCACCACCATTAAGTGGATCCACTCATGCTATCATTTCCACTGCCACTACCAAGTTTGCAAGGCATCTCACCTATAATGCCACGGTACTATCCATCTCCACCTTCACCACTGTGGCCACCACCTCAAAACCGTTCCTCTACCAGTGCTACCTCTACAGCCTGCAAATAACCCTGTCAGTCCAAAGAATTAGGACGCACTCAAGAAAATAGGTACATTATCCAACAAAGGCACGTTTTCACCTTAACCCTCGTGTGTATGGGAAAAGAAAGCATAGGACCTATCAGGAAGAATCATCTCCAACTGCATGAAAGTCAATAAGAATGTCCGCATCCCTTAGTTTTGAGTATAAATTGAATTAGAATATTGTAAACGTAAGGCACTAGAAAATATATGGCACCTTCGATAGATTAGTCCCCACAATAAGACCACATTCTGATAGGTACTCCGATATCTCACAACTGGCATCTTCATATTCATATTGAGCATCATGATGGATATGCTTCATGGATGATTGAACAATAGTTTTGTCCACTCCTGTATTGCCCCTTCCATTGCGCAGAAGTTGAGCACAGTGTGATAGCACAGAGGAGCCTTCCTTTCCCACGCATTACAGGACTCGGCCAGTATACCAACAACTCCATTTCCCAGCGCGGTTCCATCCACGTTTAGACTATTTGCCATCAATGCCTCATGAAAAAACTTTCAGCGGCTCTCAAACTTTCAATGGGGGCATCACAATTAGAAAGTCAAACATTGTATACTGAAAGTTGTACCTTGACAACAGTAAGCATGGCTATTAAGGAAACTTGACTAATCACACAACGCTCAACTGCTAATCAACTAATTTTCTAGAAATAAAAAAAATGTTAAAGCCATGTTCTAGCACAAGCTTCAAATATATTGAGGTACACATATAGTGAATGCTATCGCCAGTCACAATTGCAGATTAAAACCATGAGAATTCAGGAAAAGATGGAGCCAAGGAGTTGGATGAGAAACGCATCTAAAAAACAATTCACACTATGAATGCAACCAACCAGTTAAGAAAGGATACATTCTTGTTGGATTCGACTAACATAATAAATTGACCGCCATTTCCAACATGAAAGCCAGTTAACAAACACCTTCCTCGTGACATTAATGATGTGTTTAGTCATGCTCAATTAGCAACGATCACTCACCAAGCACATTGACCAACAATAGAATAGGTAACGAATGAAAGCAGAAACATACTATACAACAAGGATAGACAACCACAAGAAGAAATGAAACAAATCGAAATAATTGTGAGATATGTTTCGAGTTTAGGCCTTATCAGATAAAGCATAAGATAATCTAAACCCCACTGTTTGCCAATACCATTGTTGTGGTTGCCAAGAGAAGGAATCAGCCTGACGATCAAAAACCGCAATCACCAGATAAACAGAGAATTTGTAGACGATAGAGGATGGAACCTGTGTGAGGTCAATAAATAGACAAACACTAGTTGTGCATGGGGAAATCATGTGAGATGGAGCCAGCCGATTCGATTGCCCCACTCCGCTGAATCAACTGCCGAAACCTTGCCACGGTTGATCCCGAGTGGAGGAGGAAGAGGAGTTCAAAGGCGGGGGAAGGAGGAGGGAGAAGACAAGGGGGACGGGGTGGAACCTTTTTGCGTGAAAGAGATTGTGGCGGTGGAAAGGGGAGGGGGAGGGAAAAAGTGGGTGGAAGAGAAATCATCAGCTAATTTGGGACGGGGAAGAGACGAGGGGGGAGGAAATTTTGGGGCAAGAGAGAGAAGAGGGGGAGGGAAATTAATCCGGTGAGAGCGAAATCATCAGCGACGGCTTGTTGTGGCTGGGACCGTCGCAAATACTTTATTACTGCTGTCTGAACCCTGAAGCCGTAATCCATCGCTATTTAGTTATCATTAGCGACGGCTAAAGTAAACCGTCGTATAAAATTTCTATTGTTGGGAGAAAAGAGCACCAAGTACACTCATCAGCGACGGTTGTAGTCAACTGTCGCAGATTATGTACAATAGTAACTAAATACTTTAGCCATCGAAGATATTTATATTAGCAATGGCTCGGTATGCCGTCATTAATGGTCTGTCGTTGTTGACCATTTTTTGCAGGACTTGAGCCTTGGGGGGGGGGGGGAGAAAAAACGCAACTTTTTACACGAGCAGAATATGGCGCGGCTGCACTTAAGGCAGTGGTAGATGTCGACAGGGTTCCAACAAGGGACAGCGAGCAACAACTTTGTCATTCCCTTGTCTTCCATCTTTTGGCAATGGCAAAAAGACACTGTGGAGACGGAAGATGAATGTCTTTCCGGTAAGCAAAAAGGAAAAAACTTGGTTTTCTGGTAGCCTTGCACGCTCCTTGTGTTGCTGCAGTGTGCTTGTGCGCATCTTCCAGAAAAGCAAGCTGGTAGGCAAGCTTTCCCACTTTGCGTATGATGGAAAAAGGTCCGTCATATTGCTGAATAAGTCCCCTATGAATCACCCGCCTTGACATCTTCTTCCAAACTTGAGGAGTGAGTTTAAGCATCACCCACTACCCAACCTGAAATTCACAAGCTTGTCGGTGCCGATCTGCATTCCTTTTCATCCTCTTGACTGCTTTTTTAAGGCAGTCCTGCGCTTCCTCCATTTGTTCTGCCCATGCCCTGGCCAGCTTGTAGGCTGCCGGGTAGCGTTGTCCCACATGCTGTAGAGCCACATCATTTGGAGTAAGTGGCTGTTGGCCTGTTGCCAACTCAAAGGGACTCTTTCCCGTAGATGAGCTCTTTTGTAGGTTATAGCAGAACTGCGCTATCTCCAAGAGATCCACCCAATTTTAATGATTGGCAGTCACATAATTCCTTAGGTATTCTTCCAAGATGGCATTCACCCTCTTGGTTTGTGTCACAAGGGTGGAGCTTTCTCTAGCGTCCTCAGCCTGTGATGGCCTGGCTATCTCGCACAACCAACAGCCAACTCTCTGTCCTTCCCTCTCGTATGCGCAGGGGGAAACAAGTAAACAGCCCACTCAGCCTTCTCTGGTGCAAAGGGGCTCCGCCCAATGCTTGTAAACACAATCCGTCTGTTACAATGGTAGGGAGAAGGGGCGGGGCTGACCAGCCAGATCATAGGCAGAGAGGGAGCTCCTTCTCTCTGGTTCGTCCTCTCTCTTTCTCTCTGGATTCCTAGATTTCTCAATTGCCCTGGTCGTCCCCAGCCTTCCCCCTTATATAGACTCAGCATACGAGTCCGAGTCCCACTAGGAATACAATACAGACCCAAAATACAGAGTCCCTCACTGTCCCAACTCTCCCAGCCCATGGTCGTCCCAGCCAGCCTAGGAAACCTGTGAAGGTCACCCCAACCAGCTTAGGAAACCTGTGAAGGATTCCGACTTAGACTAGGAGTCCAGCGTCCATCAGCTTCTAGAGTTCTGCCATCCGAGGAAACCTGTGCATCGTCTCCTATCCATACTAGGAGTTGGGCTTGCTGCCTCCCTGTTTCCTAGCGCTCTTAGGAGTCCGTCCCTAGGGTGTTGTGGCGCCCAACACACCACTAGGAGTCCTGCCCACACAGGGACTCTGCCTCCGCCTGCTCCGCAAGGCGAGTGCTCATCCGGAACCGCTCCAACGCTGCTCCCAACATCCAACCGTGCCCAAGGGTTGCCTAAGCTGTCTGTTGCCCAAGCCAACTTGGCTGTCCGCTGCCAAGTATAGGGGGTAGCCGCCCCCTTATCTATGCAAAAAGTGGAGGGGCTAACAGTTTGTCTGTCGGTTTGCGGGTGGTCATTGGTTGAGAAATTCAGCTGAGTGCCGAGCATCTCAAAGAGTTGCATCCAAAACCTGCCCATAAATTGGGTGTCACGATCACTAACGATGTCCACCGGAAGTCCCCAAAGTTTGATGATGTTTTTGAAGAAAAGTTCCACTGAAATTTCTGTCGTGAAAACTTTAGGTGTCTTCAAGAATCTGTCCCCGACCACCATGATCGACCCAAAGCCTTTTATTGTTGGGAGCTTGGTGATAAAGTCCATGGATAGACTTATCCAAGGCCTCTCCGATATAGGTAAGGGTTCAAGTAAACCCATTGTTTTCTACCTTTAAACTTTGTCCTGCTGACACACCAAACAAGTGCGTACATACTACTCCACGTCTTCTCTCATATGTGGCTAGTAATAGTTGTGGTTCAAGAGAGAAAATGTGCGCTCTTGTCCCAGATGTCCACCCCACATTGCATCATGAGCTTCTTGCAATAGCTTTTGCCTCAAGCCATCTGCATTTGGAATAAAGAGGCATCCTCCCTTGGCATAGAGCACCCCATCTTCGGTCCAAAATCTTCGAACCACACCGTCCTTCACTGTTTGTAGCAGCCGCATGCAGACTTGATCTTTTTGCATCGCCTGCACTACTTGGTCTAGCAAGTCTCCTGAGACTTCCACTAAGGCGGCTAGCATCGCCTTCGTGTTTGTTCGGCAGCTGAGGCCATCGGCCACATTTGTATTGCAGCTCATAGTCGAACTCTGCAAGGAATTCTTGCCATCGGGCTTGCTTCGCTATGAGTTTCTTCTGCATGGAAAAATAGCTTGTGGCCACATTGTTAGTCCGGACTATAAATTTACCTCCCAACAGATAGTGTCTCCATGTGCGCAAGCAATGCACCACCCTAGTCATCTCTTTCTCATGGATGGAGTACCTCCGCTCTGTCTCATTCAGCTTTCGGCTCTCCTATGCCACAGGGTGACCGACTTGAATGAGCATGCCTCCAATAGCATGATCAGAGGCATCAGTTTGTACCTCAAATGGTACATCAAACTCCGGCAACTTTAGAATAGGCTCCGATGCAATGGCCTCCTTTAGTCCCCCGAATGCCTCTTGGCACTCGTTCGTCCACCGCCAAGGTTGGTCCTTCTTCAAGAAATCAGTCAGCACCACCACCTTCTTTGAGTAGCTCTTGATGAAGCGCTGATAGTAGTTGGCTAGTCCAAGGAAGGACAACAACTCGGGCACTTTTGTGGGAGCAGGCCACTCCATGATGGCTTCGATCTTCTTCATATACATCTGCACCATGCCCTGCGATATGCGATTGCCGAGGAAGAAGACTGCACCATGCCTTGCGATATGCGATGGCCGAGGAAGAAGACTTCTTCCTCGGCGAAGCTACACTTCTCCAACTTTAGTACAAGTGATGTTCTCTTAATTGTTCCAGCACAATCCTTAAGTGTCCCAAGTGTTCATCTAAGGACTGGCTGTATATAACAATATCATCCAAATATACTACCACAAAGCGGTCGAGGTAGGGTCTAAACACATCATTCATCAGCGTACAAAAAGTAGTAGGGGCATTGGTTAAACCGAATGGCAAGACTAGGAATTCATAAGAACCATATTGTGTCACCATAGATGTCTTAGGTTCATCCCCTTGCATGATCCGCACTTGCCAATAACCCGACCGAAGATCAAGCTTTGTAAAATATGAAGCTTTGGCCAGCCTATCGAACAAATCAGCAACCAAAGGTACCGGGTACTTGTTTTTTACGGTAATCTTTTTGAGAGCCTGGTAGTCAACACACAACCACAACGAACCATCTTGCTTCTTTTGGAATAGCACAGGGGCACCAAAGGGAGCTTTCGAGGGATAGATGAAACCCGCTTGCAGCAACTCATCAAGCTGCATCCGAAGTTCCTTCAATTCTAGGGGAGCCATATGATAAGGGGCTCTTGCGGGAGGACGGTTTCCTGGCAAAAGTTCAATCTCATGATCCACCGTACGCCTTGGTGGAAGAACTTGCAGTAGTTCAGGTGGCATGACATCCACAAATTCAGCCAGCAAGTCACTGACTTGTGTAGGAATGTCTGTTCTTCCTATAGGCTCTTCTCCCAGCTTCATAACACAGACCAAGTACGTCTCCTGGCCTTTCCTCAAACCTTTGGTTAGTTGCATTGTGGACAGCAATTGCGCTGACCTCTCCTCCTTCCTACATGGAACGAAGGAAGGGGCCTGTTCATCGCCTATGAACAGCCCTCCAAGATATGGAATGATGGAGACCTTTGCTTTTCATAAGAAGTCCATGCCAAGCACAACCTGAAAATCATCAAGAGAAACCACGGTAAAGTTAAGCTTTCCCAACCACTTCCCTATCCGCACATCGACATGGTTGACAATGTCGCTGACAAGAATTGCATCTGAGTTCACTGCTTTGATTTTTGCTTGTGCCTTCGTCACCACAAACTTGCTTGAGTCTGCTAACTTCTTAGATAGGAAGTTGTAGGTTGCCCCACCATCGACTAACGCCTAGACCCGCTGATTGTTGAGGGTGGTCTCAACATACAACAAGTCCGCCCTATCCTCCTTTTCCTTGTGCATGGCGTTCACCAATTGCAAGGGATTCATGCAAGTGGTCTCACCATCAGATGAGGAATCATCGTCCTCTATTATCACATTCAGCTTCTCTCTCGTGGGACAGTCACTAGCATAGTGAGGACCTTGACAAATAAAGAAACCAATTTTTCTAACCTTTTGATCCATCTTCTTCTTGTCTTTGTCCGGTCGTCCACCATTGCTGCGTTCATTCTTGTCGAACTTCTTGTGACCACCTTTGAAAGATCCATTCTTCTTGTCCTTCAGGCTGGAGGAGTTTGGCCTAAGCTCCACCAATCTTTCGACTGCTGTAATAGCCACTATGAGGTCTTGAACATTCTGCCTCCTCAACTCAGTCTGGGCCAAAGGTTGGAGTCCCGTCATGAGATTGAAGAGTTTGTCTTGTTCCATCATCTCCTTGACATCCAGCATCAGCTATTGAAATTGCTTGAAGTAGTCCCATGCTAATCCGGTCTGCCTCAACTTCCTTAACTACTCTCAAGCAGTCCAAGCAACATTGGTCGGAAGGAATTGATCATTCAGCGCTTTCCTAAAAGTCTCCCAGTCATCAATTCTTGCACAACCAGCACTCTCGTCATCTTCCAATCGTGCACGCCACCACAATTTAGCATCTCTAGCAAGCTACATTGCCGCCACCGTTACTCGCTCAGTGTTGGGGGTTTGGATCAACTTGAAGTAGTTCTCCAAATCCCATAAGAAGTTTCCTACTTCTTTCACACTCCGACCTCTAGACTACTCTTTTGGTTCTGACACTTTGGTCTTATTGGGCGAAGACCGCTGGGGTTCCTCCGCGCTAGGGACGGTGTTCACCACCACTCTCTCTAATAATGCAATATTGTCCACCAGGGCTTGGACTCGAGTTGCCCCATCATGAGCAATTTGTTGCATCCTCTCATTCACCAAAATGGCCAGACTGGTTAGCTCCCATTGAAGAGTCGCAACCTGGATGGGTTCCGAAGAAGAGATATCCACCACAGATGGATGGGCCTCAAGCACCGACACCCATTGTTCCACAGTTGACAGCCGATCGTTGATTGCCACAAGACCCTCCAAAGCAGCAATTGTTGCCTGCATCCGCTCCTCCAAGTGAGCAACCCTCTCTTGTGTTGTACCCACCATCGTCTTCCTAAGCTACCAACTGTCACGGGGCTTACAAACCCTCCCAGGCTGAAATGATCGACGTCCTTGTAGATGTGAGACAACAGCTTGTGGCCACATTGTGTCACAATGTGGTATCGGCTGATTCCAATCTTTTTTTTCTTTTTGGGTGGTACCCAGAATATAGTTTCCAGGAGGGGGGGGGGGTTTATTAGTTGTTAGACTTGGGGTAAGGTTTTATGTCTGTGCCCCTGGCCTTGCAAATTTTTTTATTAAACTATAAAGAGACAATGGACCACCTAGTCTCCCACTCTTCAAGGTGTTTTTAAAATAAAAATATAAAAACAATATTGTTATTTATCTCCCCCTTTAGGAGTATTTTTAGAAGCTATTACTCTATTTTGTTATCAATAAAAATTGGGGGAGAGGACTCCCTTTAATTAAAACTAAGAATGATACAAAATAGGCAATCTTTAAAAATGAGAATTGGTAGATATATAAACTTTGACTTGAGTTTGACACTGCTTAAAGATAGATCGTTTATGGAGACTTTCATTTATAAAAATATGTTAATTTTCTTCCCTCCATATGTAGTAGACAATACAACTCATGAATAGCTTCAATAACACCCTAATCTCAGGAATAGAGCTACTGAGAAAGTGCATATGCTGAAGAGCTTGATGAGCTTTTTGGCAAGAGATATCCACTCTTAAAAATATGAAAATAGTATTCATGATCCATTGAAAATACCCACAAGTGAAGAAAATATGGTCAGCAGTTTCCAAATCAGCCTTGCATAAAACACACCTAATCCATTTTCTATGCCCTTGCTAATCCCTCATTTTCAAATCCTTTTAGAATTCTAAACTTAATAGAAGCTATTACTCTTGTTATTGCTTTTCTTGGCCCTTGCTAATCCCTCATTTTCAAATCATTTAGAATTCTAAACTTAAGTTATAGCTTTGATATATTGAATGAGGTGTATCCACTTAACCTTTCATTCTTGTAAATTGAATGGCCTAATGTCATATTCAGAAAATTTTCATATATGATCAATATACATTTCATAAGTACATATGGGCAGCCACCTAAAAACTTAACACCAATCAAATTAGTAGAAATATAAAAATTCTCTGGAGAGAGGAATAATTGCATCTTCAAAAAATGAAAAAATTCACAAGCAATCTCTTTTTATGTAGTGTGAAAGTCAATTTAGAAAGTATGCAACTAACGATCTTCATCTTTCTAAGATTGTTAGTAAATTTTTATTCATTGTTAAAAGATAGAGAGAATAATTGCATCTTCAAAAAATGAAAGAATTCACAAGCAATCTCTTTTTATGTAGTGTGAAAGTCAATTTAGAAAGTATGCAACTAACGATCTTCATCCTTTTAAGATTGTTGGTGAATTTTCTTTCATTGATCAAATATAGAGTCTATAAATTTTATTTTATTGTCTCACGACTTTATTTCCCACTTGAATTTAATAGAAGGGAGTTCTCTCCCTTCTTGTTTGATAAAAATAATTACAGTAATATATCATTTAGATAGATATTATTTACTAACTTTTTAATTCATAAAAATGTTTCAATTTGCAAAAATAAAAACACAGTAGGTTACTCCCTTGGAAGAATTTTTCTAGCTATGCTACCGCTTCCCATAGATTTTTTTTTATCGCAGTCATGGGGGATTACCCTTCTATTAATCTGGAACATTTGATGGGAATACCTGTCCTTGAGGTGGAGAACTTGGACACTGTTGTCAACATGCATAATTGCCAAGGTTGACAATGAGTGGATGATGGAGGTATAAAACTGTGATATGAATTTCAAAAATTAGAGGATGAAAGAACTTTAGCTATTGAGATGTAATTAGCTGGTGCCGCTGGCCACATTACCACATGTATGAAATTGACTGAAACTAACTGAGTGAAAACTTTGATTATTGGTTTTGAAATTTATAGCTAAAGAAATTGGTACTATATGATGTGCATACATGTTCTATAAATTATTATTTGCTCTTTTTATTTTGAACATTTCTAAATATTTTTTCCCCTCATACACTTTAGGGATGTATTTTATTTATTGCAAATAAGTGTAAATTTTGTCACAAATGGTTGGGTGTATTTTTTCTTTTTTCCATTTGCGACAAAAAATTTGGTTGCAAATAATGTGGTAATGTATTTATGATGATTTTAATTTGTTGCGAATGCTTAACTTTGTAATGTATAAAGTCAAGTACAATTTGTTGCAATTACCTTAAAATCATTTGTGACAAATTTAGTTTGTCACTAATACTTATAAGTAATAGTCTCTGGTTAATCTTTTACAATGAATTTATTTATTTTTTAAGTTTTTTACTCCTAAATTAAATATGTTCGATGACATAATTTGTATCTTTATGCAACAAATAAATCTGTCACAAAAGTGTATACTATTTGCAACAAACTGAAACCGGTTGCAGTGACTTTTTGTGACACCTTACAACAAATGTGCATGAATTTTTTTGTTGCAAAAATATTTTTGTGACAAATTATGAACCTTATGTGACAAACATGTTTATCATAAATACCTCTTTTTGTTGTAGTGTTCAGAGCTCATATTATTGGGTTGACTTAGGGCTGCATCTCGGTTCGGTTCCTGCAGGAACCGAACCAAACCGAATTCAAGAACCAAAATTCAGGAAACGAACCAAACTGAAATTTAAAACCGAAATATAAAAATTGAACCGAACCAAAATTGAATATTTGAATTAAATTACTTTAATAAATCAAAATTAAGTAGATATAATATAAAATTATACATTTTTATATAAAAAAATTAAATTTTTTCCTTAAAACCAAACTGAACCAAAATTATTTTAATTAAATTGATTTGGTTTCGGTTCAGTTCCGATTTCGATTTTTTTTCTTGAAACCGAACCGAAATTCATTCAGTTTTTTTATAAGAACCGAACCAAAACCTAATCAGGAACTAAACCAAACCGAACCACTAATTTCGGTTCGATTTCACCTAGTTTGGTTCGGTTCCAATTTTCTGGTGCAGCCCTAGGTTGACTCCATCTCCACCAACCACCAATCATATAATATGATATAGTGGCTAGAGTAGTGACTCCCCATCTAGATAGTGTAAAGTTACCTAGCCAGGGGTCCAAACAAAAAGAGTGCTTTTGCCATCATTTATCTTATAAGAGATAAAATTTTGCATGGTAATCCTCATAGAAAGAATATATTTATAGGAATAAGAAGCAAATAAGGGAATGTCACAATCCCATATAGAAGAATTATAAATATAATATCCATGAACCCATTTAATCCATAAGGAATTTTTCATGGTCAAGATCTATAACACCACTCATATTTTTTTAAAATAAAGAAGATAATTTTTGAAAATGTAATGAAATTTAATTACAATTGTCAAAGATCACTGTGTATCAAAAAAGTAATCACAACATACTTTGTATTATACAAAGATTTTCAAAATTGGGCACAACATGCCTTTATACATCAATCAGTACAAAATTTACATAAAATACAAAAAAAAGTACAAAAACCTATAATTAAGAAAGTTCTTCATCTACTCCTTCAGATTCAAGTCACACACCTGTAGAATCTGAGGGTGGGTGAGTAAATTCATACTCAGTAGGTTAAGTTAAGTAATAAAAATATGCTCATGCACATAAAATATTGTGTCATCTTTTTTTTAAAATTATTCAAAAAACGATAAAAGTCTGAAAACACAGTCACAGAATATCATGATACCAGACGACTTACACCAGTGCTCATGGGGCAACAGGAGACGGAAGAAAAGGGAATCTCCCATGATATCCCAATCTTGTGTGCGCCAAATGTCAAATTCGACAGTATCCAGAATCATCATAATAATCCTTAGTTTCGAGAAACCAAGAACTATCCAGATGGTACAATTACCCAAAACTCAGAGAATTTTTTGAAAAGATGAGAAGTTTTTAAAGATAGAGTTTCTGTCACAAGCCAAATTTTTAAAAGCATTTTTGAATAGCACAAAAGGTAAGTAGCGAGAACTTTTTTCTTTAAATACAAAACAAACTCTTCGATTAAATATCTAGGTCATGATAACTACGGTTCACAAATATGAATAACAAATCATATGATATTATTTAACATCTGAAAATTCATAAAGACCAGCTCATCCATCTAAGTACAAGTCTGTAACCCGTATGAAAATAAATAACAAGTTGACTCTTACACATAAGGTACACTTACTTACCAGAGTTGCAGAAAAGCAAAAACCTCTTGTGCTTGCCTGCCTTGGCCTCACTTGTCGTCGCCAGGAGAATTTGCAACAAAGCAAACCAAACAACAACCACACCACAATGGAGCATCTCCACCTATAGGAAAAGAGCTTCCAAACGACAAAAAATTTTATTAATAATTTTTGGATTGGGCCAACATCACCTGATATTAGTTGCTTATATACTCATCAGACAACATCTCCAATCTTTCCAACAAGATCGGATCCAGACATAGTTCTGCCTTGAAACTATTCTATCCCACAAAGCATAGCATCACACATGCAATACTTAGGTATTTTTAACCAACCTACATTTTAGTAAGTTCTTTAATCGTTCCACTTGTCTAATTAACAACCAATATCAAACAATGTTATTAATTATCTCATATCCCTTGTTCGATAATTAAAATTATCAAATCTATAACTCAGAGATAACTCGGCCCTCGAGAAATCTCTAGACAAAGGACTCCAACCTTGGAAGAGATTGCTTAACAGCAGCTTGATCCAAATCTCTAGGGCTCTCAATAGCCTACCACGAATCTAGAGAAGAGGATCTCAACTGTCCTCATGGACACAGATTGGTGAGAAGTACAAGCCTTCCATGATGCTCATACAACTCTGCTTTTTGTACGTACTAGATAGTCCTGGGAAGACCTACGCGAGACCCTTGGTAAAGACCCTCTGGTCAATACCCAAAATATCGTGGTGATGAAGAAGTATATTGCAATCTCCACCATCCCAACTCTGGGAGAAAATGTCTTATAAGACATTACTAATGTATCCCTAGAAGCCTCAGGTCCTTATGACCATTGACTCCCCCAAACATTTGAAACTTAGACTACATTATTTCCATCCAGTCAAGTATCCACTCAACCATTTGGGTCCTCTTCACCTTGTGAATCAGCCCACTAAATAGCTCATCCGTTGAGTTATGACTCGAAGAACATCCCAAAATCACCCTAGGTTCATTAAACAAGGTAAGATTCTATGTCAGGGCCCCGTTCACTCCATGAACTAGTCCCAACCCTAAAGAGGGTATTTTAGTCATTATCTTGATTAGATGTTCTCCCCTCAATCCAACGACAACCAAAATCTCTTGATTAGTCTTTATTAACCTCGAGTTACTGATATAAATCAATGCATCGATAATAATGTAAGCATTAGAATAAATAACATACATACTATGCAATCACACAAGTGCATAGATAATAAAAAGGAGGCCAATTGCACCCATTTGCATGGCCAGGGCTCAGCAAATTCAAGCCCAAGAGTGAAAACAACTCTAACACTTCCTGCAAGTTACAAATATAATACTCTAGTGGATTGATGTACTCGGTTTCAGACACATGTAATACATTGTCCTAAACCTTAAGAATTAAGGTTCTTCCCCTTATTTCCCGTGACACTGTGACCTGACAAGGTCTTCGTGTCACACACTGCTCACACCCCTTTTGAAGTCATTTAACGTCATTCTAGGGCACCCTAATGCTCGGTTGCCAGGTTATCCGTTTCAACAGAAATAAAAAACACTACCCCCTAAGGGCATTAGGGTAATTTTACTACTTAGGGCATGCTACCCTCCCTTAGTTCATTTGGTCATCTCACAACCCCTCTATTTATTTTAAGTCCTTAGCCTTTCAAAAGGCTCCACTTTCCAATTGACTCACACTTCCATTCACATGAATGTTAGTTGTTCACTCAAAGGGTATTTTTGTCATTTGGTTTAAAGCTCTATTAACATCTGACAGATCCAAAATTGAACTCAAGCATACTACGTGACTTCATGGACTCAGTGTAATTTTCCTGGCATACGACCGGGTCATGAACCCCTTGAACCGACCTAGGGTTTGACTAACGGTTTATTATAAACCCTGAGGGTAAAAGGGTTAATCAACCACCCACTGGGATTTTTCTTCACTCAGTGGTTTGTCATATAATTAAGTTACACATTAAAGTCTCACTGAGAATTTTATCAATTTTTATATTAACTCATAGGCCCATGAACTGTAGCCCCGAAGTCGGGTAAGTGGTTTTCACATGATAATTTAACTATAAGGGGTAAAAGGGTTATTTTATAGTCCCTGAGATTTTTTCCAGGCCTGAAACTCAATCAGGATACTCCCACACTTCGTAGGGTCTTTTAGTATTTTTATAGAATATTTTTGACCTTTTCCCCCCTAAACCGGACCCAGTTCGATCCCCCCTTTTCTCTTTTCTTTTTTTTAAACCGACCCAAACCGGGTTAGTTTGGGTCGATGACCCGCAACGCAGGTCATCTTCCCCGCGTCTGGCCAGAGGCATATTTGCCTCTAGTGGCACTGCCGCTTGCCACCATGGCCGGGCAGCAGGCTGGGGTCCATCAAATCACCGCCAGGCGGCAATCACAATGGGCCTGGCCCTTGCCGCTGCCCGGTGGCCGACAAGGGCCAAAGTCGCCCTTTTTAAAAAAAAAAACCGCACTATTCGGCACAATGGCCAGCCGGGCAACGTCCTAGAACTGACCTGATCACCGGGATCTGGTGATTTCGGAGGCCTAGGCTCGCCGCCCATCCCCAGCCGTCTCCACCTTGCCAAGAGCCAGAATCTTTGTCCTCTTTTTTTTTTTACTGTGCGGCAGCGGCAGAAGCTGCTGCCGCCGCCGCGGCCAAGGCTAGGACCGACACACCCCTCCAGACAATGGGTCCAACCACCAGTGATTGGCCGGTGGCCAGCCGGTGATCGGTCCACAGTCAAAAAATAAACAACACTTAAATTAAATTATGTAAACAGTGATTGCAGATATTACTATTCACATAATTTACAAAACGATTTATATTACATTCATGAAATAACTCTAATTTTGACTAAAATTCCTACCTCAAAGGCCGAGTTGTTGTCGATCCACTGTCGCCAACGCTTCGCCAAAAAATTTCCTCCTTTCCTTCCCTGTCCAAAAAAACCCCTCAAAAGGCCCTAATTAATTCTTTTTATAGGCATGGGATTAGGGCTCCTAATCCTATGAGAAATTAGGCCAAAATCTCTTCAATTCAGCAACCAAATTGGGCCCCAAAAACACAATTTCAGAACAGTAAATAATTGAGCCTACAAAACAACTTAAACGGCCCACACGTTTAAATCAGGTAAATAGGCCCTATACGATATGTTCAACTTTGAATAGTCGTATCTCCCTCATCCGGATTCCGATTTCCTCATTCTTAGTGGTGTTTCGAAGCTCTTTCTATTTTTTTCTATCCATATATGATTCAACCACCACTTCCAACTGATGATCAAGTTATTCCCATGAGAATATCAAGGGGTCCAATACCCTAATTTCCTGTGGTTCACTTCGGGAATTTAGAAAATTCCCGTACGTTATAGTTTCTTTTTGAAAAAACCATTAGCAAAACTTTGGCGCATCAAAATCTTGGCATACGATTAGAATTTAAAGCCACCTACCTATAACACGTGCAGAATATACAGAAATCCCCTCGTAGAATAAAGAGAGTCCCTCTGTAAGATATTAGCCTTCAAGTGGGAATTTTAGCAAAATAACGATCTCAATGCGTAGAACACATGTGATTTAGTGGCTTTGAAATTGAGCGAAATGGATCTAAAACGGTCCAGAAATAGTAAAAAGAAGAAAAAGGGAGGATTAGGGAAGGGGCACATTTTTTTTTGGGTTTTAGAGAGGTCACTTTGAGAAAATAACTATTATGGTGCGTAGAGCACCCTTGATTTAGTAGGAATCGGGTCTTGGATCACATAATTCGGACTTAAAACAGGCCAGAAGCAAAGAAAACAGTGAAGAGGGTAAGAAATAGACTTGGGTAAAAAAAACTGGCCGGAGAGGAATTTATAGGCGGAGGAGTAGGCAATGCGCTGCCAGCGTTTCGACGGCACCGCTGAAATTGTTAGTGTGCGCATGACGAACGCATGTTAGTAACAAAATGTGCTCTTGTCACGTTCGTCACATTCGCCGACGAAATGCTAAGTTGTGTGCTGCGCCGAGCTGAGCCGGAAATTTATTTATTTATTTATTTAAAAAAAAACTTCAAATAAACATAACTTCCTATCCCGAACTCAGTTTTACGCGTTCTTAGTATCGTTAAGCTCATATTAATGAGCCCTATAAGACTAGACCACTTATGAACTAGTTTACTTGTATTTTAAAGGTGGGTCCCATCAGTTTTTAGAGCACACTTATCGAGGTTGTAAATTTTGTTCCCGACCTCCAATTTACATATTTTTTGACTTATTACACCCATCTCAACGAGCTCTAACCAGACTTAGGAAATTCTTAAATAATAAATTTTATAAAAAAGTAGGTTAAAAAATTAGGGTCATTACAAGATCCGCCATAATAATTTAGCCAAACTAGTATAACTTTAATCTTTAACTGATCTAATTCCCAACCCCCCTTCTTTTTTTTGGAAGTCAAACTTTTCTTCCAGCTGATAGAATGGAAGCAACGACCCTCATCAGAGTTACTCCAAAGAAATTTAGCTATAAGAGATTTCAATTTCTTGATAATGCTAGAGAGCATAAAATGAATGGACCAATAAATATGCATACTGGCAAGGATAGATTTTAAGAGAGCTAACCGACCTACATAAGAAAGGAGGTGCTACTTCTAAGCAACCATAGCTGGATGAAATTTGTCCAGGATACCAAAATGCATAGAAGTCTACAAACAAGTAGAGAAAAGAGGTAATCCCAAATATCTAATCAACAAAGTCCCCTCAACGACTTCAAAAATCTACCCTTCAGAAAAGCAACATGGTTCTCACTGATGATGTGGGGGAGAATATTAGCAAATCCATTAGCCATGCTTTTAGTAAAGATTTTATACATAAAGTTGCAAAAACAAATCAACCTAAATTTGTCAAAAGAAGCAACACCATTTATTTAGGGATATGGGTAAGGAAAGTACTATTTAATGCTCGAAGCATTTTACCTAAAGAAAAAAAGAACAATACCACCTGACATTTTTTTTACCATTAATATCCCAATAAGTGACAAAGAACTCTTTTAAAAACCATCAAGACCAAGACCTTTACTAGAATGAGAGGATAAAACTGTCTGATAAATGTCTTCTTGACTGAGGCATTTCTTAATTAAAGAGGTAGCAATAGGAGATGATGGAGTGAAAAGCTCTTGAAGATAATTAGATGCCTCTTTACCAATGGCTTCAAAAGAGTCTAAAGAGTTACCATGAGCATCTTTCACCACATGAATGGAATTCCTGAAACTATTGTGAGAGGCAACAAAATGAAATAACTTTGTATACTGATCCCCTTCCCAAAGACATTTAACACTAGATTTTTGTCAAAAGAAGGATTCTTCTCTAACAATTTCATAATTATACACGGCTAAGGATTTTGCCTCTTTAAGAATTAAGACATCATTAAAAGGTGTAAGAACATATGAGTAATATGTTCAGTTTATTGGTTGATTCTTTTGTCAAAATCATGTTAAAAACCTTTGATATGTACTTAGTCTGAAAATTTGAATAAATGTTGTTGTAGTTAAGTTAGATTTAGAATTGAAAAACTTGAAAAATAGGAGCAAACATGTTCCTTGTCACGATCCAGATTCTTAAAAGCATTTTTAAATAGCACGAACAGTAAGTAGCAATAAATTTTTTTCCTTCAATACAAAACAAATAATTTGATTAAATATCCAAGCCATGATAACTGGGGTTCACAAATACGAATATCAAATCATATGATATTTACACGTCTCAAAATTTCAACAACAGCTCATCCATCTAAGTACAAGTCCGTCATCCGTCTAAAAATAAATAACAAGTTAACTCTCATGTTAAAGGTACACTAACATACCGAAGTTACAGAAATGCAGAAACTTCTTGTGCTAGCCTGTCTTGGTTTTACTTGTCATCGCCTGGAGAATTTGTAATAAACCAAATGCAACAACCACAACAATAACAATGAAATCTCTCCGCCTTCATGAGAAGAGCTTCCAAAAGATAAAAGGTTTTATTAATATTTTTTGAATTGGACCAACATCACCCGATGTTAGTTATCTACGTACTCATCAGACAACATTTCCAATGTTTCCAACAAGATCAGATCCAGACATAGTTTGCCTAGAAACTACTATATCCTACGAAGCATAGCAACACACATGTAATGCTTAGGTATTTTTAACCAACCTACATTTTAGTAAGTCCTTTAATTATTCCACTTGTCTAATTAACAAGTAATAACAAATAATGTTATTAATTATCTCACATCCCTTATTTGATAATTAATACTATCAAATTTATAACTTAGAGATGACTTGCCCCTCGAGAAATCTTCAGACTAGTACTCCAACCTTGGAGTAGACTGCTTAATAGCAACTTGACCCAAATCTCCAGGGCTCTCAATAGCCTACCACGAATCTAAAGAAGAGGATCCTAACTGTGCTCATGGACATAGATTGGCGAGAAATACAAGTCTTCTATGATGCTCATACAACTCCGCTTTTCATACATACTAAATAGTCCTGGGAAGACCTATGGTAAAGACCCTTTGGTTAATACCCAAATCGTTGTGGCGATGAAGAAGCATATTACAATCTCCACCATCCCAACTCTGGGAGAAAATGTCTTATAAGACATTACTAATGTATCCATAAAAGCCTCAGGTCCTTATGACAATTGACTCCCCCAAATATCTGAAACTTAGATTAGATTATTTACATCCAATCAAGTATTCACTCAACCATTTAGGTATTCTTCACCTTGTGAATCAGCCTACTAAATAACTCATCCACTGAGTTATGACTCGAAGAACATCCCAAAATCACCCTAGGTTCATTAACCAAGGTAAGATTCTATGTATGGGCCTCGTTCACTCCATGAACTGGTCCCAACCCTAAAGAGGGTATTTTAGTCATTATCTTGATTAGGTGTTCTCCCCACAATCCGACAGCAACCCATGTCTCTTGATTAAACTTCATTAATCTTAAGTTAGCAATATAAATTAAAGCATCAATAATAAAAGAATGCATCAACATAATCAACATAAATAATATACATTCATAGCACTGCATAAATAATAAGTAAAGGCTCGTTGCACTCATTTATAGGGCTAGGGCTTAGCTAGTTCAAGCCCAAGAGTGTAAATAACTCTAACGCATCCCGAGAGTTACATATAAAACACTCTAGTTGTTCGATGTTCTCAGTTGAAGACACTTGTAATACACTGCCTTAAACCTTGAGAATTATGGTTCTTCCGCTTGTTTCCCGTGACATTATGACCTGACAAGGTCTTTGTGTCACTTACTAGTCATACCCCTTCCTTTTGAAGTCATTCCACATCACTATAGTGTACCCTAACGCTTAGTGGTTAGGTTATTAGTTTTGACAGAAACGGAACATACTGCCCTTAAGGGCATTAGGGTAATTCTACCACTTAGGGTATGCTACCCTCCCTTGGTTCATTTGGTCATCTCACAACCCTTCTGTTTATTTTAATTCATTAGCCTTTCAGAAGGCTCCACTTTTCAACTGACTCACGCTTCCAGTCACATGAATGTCAGCTATTCACTCAAAGGGTATTTCTGTTATTTGGTTTAAAACCTTATTGACATCTGACAGGTCCAAAATTGAAGTCAAGCGTACTACTTGACTTCATGGACTCTATGTAATTTTCCTGGTATATGACTGAGTCGTGAATCTGGTGGTGGCGTTGTGACGGCAAGCTGCTACGGTCGACCGATAGACTGGGCTTGACCGGATCGCCATCTTCCGGTGATTCCAGTAGCCCTAGTCCATCCTCCGGACGGTGGCTGCACCGCACCGCTGTAAGGCTCCTTTCTTTCTTTCTTTTTTTGTGACAACCCAACGGTAGCAAATCTGCCCCATCAAGGTCACCGGATCCAGAGCCACCATGGCCAGGACCGGCATGCCTCTCCCGCAATAGGTCTAGCCACCAACTATCGGCTAGTGGCTGGCCAGTGACTAGCCAGCAAACAGAAAATAAACACAGTACAGTGAATAGTGATTGCAAAAATCACTATTCATAACATTTACAAAAACTAATATATATTTTAATAATGAAATATCTCTAATCTCGATTTAAAATCCAACCTCGAAAGCCGAGTTGTCGTCGATCCACCATTATCAATGCTTCATCAGAGTCTCGCTAGAAAATTCTACCATCGCCTCTTTCTCCATCAAAAAGCCACCCCCCCCAAGCCCTAATTCTCCTCCTTTTATAGGCATACAATTAGAGTTCTTAATCTATAAGGAGTTGAGCCAAAATCTCTTCAATTCGGCAACCAAATTGGGCCCCAAAAACCCAAATTCGAAATACTAATTAATCGGGCTAGTATAGTGACTTAAACGGACACATCCAATTTAGGTAAATGGGCCTTGCACGATATGTTCAACTTTGAATAGTCGTATCTCCCTCATCTGAACTCCAATTCGGGCATTCTTGGAGGAATTTCAAAGCTCTTTCTATCTACTTTCCATCTATATAGATTTTAGCTACCAAATGCAAGCATTGAATAATTTATTCTAACAAGAAGGTCAAGGGGTCTAACACCCTAATTTCTCGTTGTTAACTTCGGGAATTTAGAAAATTCCCAGACGTTACATTCCTATTGCTCAAGACAAAAGACTGAAGAATGTTGAAGATTTTTTAAGCTTATTTATATCACATTTATATACTAAAATCACTTAGAGAAGTTTCAGAATTAATTTTAGGGTTTCATTAGGTTTTAGTTAAAAAGGGCAAAATAGTAACTAAACTAATAGAACGATTGATTGTTGGACATAAGGCTAATGAGAACAATAAATCATTACTTGATTTAACCCTATGCAAAATGAAGCTGAGAGTTATCGATTGATCACTTTATTAATCGATCGCTTCATTAATTGATCAATCGCTCAAAGTATTGTAAACAATGAACGATTGATTGTTGTTTGAAATGATCAATCGCTTGCTATTCTAGTTACCCTAATTAATCCATTCCAAATTCAACTTTTTCCTTGTTGAAGCCAAAGACCTTAATCCGTTAGGAGAGCTATATGAAGGATAAGAAATCACGAATTTTGAGAGAGGAAAAGTTAGTGAAATTTGGAGAAGAAGGGTTTCTATCATTTGGATATTGTTTTTCAAATATAATTTACATGAAGCTTTGAGCTGAAGATCAATAGTGAATTAATGAAGCTATTCCACAATTAAGAAGAGATTTTGTATAAAAGTTTCAAAGACGAGTTGCAGTTCTAAGAAGCCAAAGTCAATACAACAAGAAGAGCTTGTTAAAGGCTAGAAGAAGAAAAAGACAAAGCACGGAGGATGAAAGTTTTAAGTTCTTGAAGGAGAAGACTTGAAGGCTAGTAACGACAAAAATTTGTGAAGATCTAAACAAAAGGACTTTGTGTTAGAGTTAAAACTTTGGGGGTTTTCTTGTGTCATTATAATTGTTTTGCTTGATAGTAGTGCATTGATTTGGTTCATTTAATATTATCGTACTTTTTTACCTAAGTTTGGGTTTTTCACGCTAAATTGTTGTATGTTTATTTGTGTGGTTTGATTGACTGATACATCTTGAGTGCGCTTTGAGATAATATTTACTTGTTTCCGCTATATAAAAGAAAGTTGCCCAAAAAGGCTAGAACTTTTAATTTTTACTTCTCGAAATACTAGTTTCAAAAGCAATCTAATGATTTGTTATGTTAGTAGATGGATATTAAATTCACACTAGCTCAAAGATTGATAGAGCCAGTGTTGAAGATATTGCTTAGTAATTTCAACCATGTGTTGATTTTTTCCACATTTGTCTTGATTCCACCAGTTTATGAATTTCTTAAGGAGCTTCAATTTCTGAACCGTTATAAATAAAGGGTTGCCACGCACAACAAACTTCTAAGAACAAGTGACCAAATCCTTGAAACCATCAAAGCTTATCTAACAATTAAAAAATCTAAAAGGCTTGTGACCTAGAAGAGACAGAAGATTAATATCAACATGAAGGGGACAATGATCAAACACATTTGGCATAAGGTAATGAACTATCATCCTGGGGAATCTATTGATCTAATCAATATTGCAAAAAGCTCTGAGACTTTTCATTCAAAGAGTCATCAATATCATGAGAAGATAAATGTGAAGAATCAACCTCATAATATATCCACCAACATTCACATTCAAAGATAAATCAGCATACAGATAACCACTAATGATGGAATTATAATCTATACTTTATGAGAGGAATAAACATCAGAAAACTAATCAGCTCCCTATTTAGAAGTGAACTCCACATGCTGGATGAGAATGGGATTGGCTGATTCATTACTCCTTGAGGCACCAACTCTAGAGACAATGATATGTTCTATAATTGAAGCATTATGATTGCTAGAATTATTGTGGATAGAAGTTACATTCTGGACATCTTGAGCTAAGTGATGAACTCCTTGAGTTTGGTTCCAAAGGTTAGGTAGAGTATGACCACCACGATTCTGAGCAACAATTAAATCAAGTTGAGGATATTTCTGATTAAGCAACGTCCCTAACAATAATAGCTTGAGACAAATTCTAGTTTTCAGGCTTCACTAATTCTGGCTTTGACTCTAGTGGAATCCAAGTTTGGGTCATGGTATATGCAAAAGTGGAATGATCAAAGCTTTGACGTCTGGTGGAAATAGGAGGCTTCCATTTATATTTAATTTCCTAAAAAAAACTTGATCCATCTCTACGAAGAATATAAACATAATCCGGGAGAGAACAATTTGCATCAATCTCAACACAGAGGTGTGCAAAGGAGAGAGTCTTTGTTGGTTCTTCGTCAATTGGTCCACGTAGAGACGAGTTCTAGTTGAACTAGCAATGTGACCCAAGTTTTTGAACTCCGATAATGTATAGAGAGACTAGGTAGTCTTGTCCAAATAGGAAATGAACTCAATAATTTAAGAATGTGTTTTGTATTGGTGTTCCATCTCTTGATGATCAATGGACATACAACAATAGACTATATCAAACCAAGAATTTTAAGAATATCTTCCTCATTATCAAATTTAAATAAGAAAAACCCGTCTGATAAAGAAATAATCTCAAAAGCCTTCCTTGTCTTCCACATGCATTCCACAACTACCTTCAATCCCATGTAGTATGTCCATGTCCTAACAGATATCCAAATGAGGGTATGTTTCCATCGATGTCCTTAGGCTTCTACTTCATCTTCGTCAATAGATATTTGAAGAGAATTTTGCGAATCCAGATAGTGATGAAGAATGAAATCTGCTCATGTAGAATGATCATGGAAGAGAATCTTCCAAGAGAACGCACCATGGGGAGCAGAATTGGCCATGAAGTATATCCACCGAAAGAGGAGGGAGAGGGGAATGGAATAGGATAGGGGAGAAGCTGGAGGGTCGGCTAGGAGAGGAGGCCAGCAGTCGCCGAAGAGGGGGCATGGCGGCAATTAGGTAGAGCCCCAATCGCCCCACAAACTTATCTTAATTAGACTCCCCGCACTCACCCCTCCTGCTTTTGCTTGAGTTATACCTTTCATATATTGAATGGGGTGTATGCTTAACCTTTCATTCTTGTAAGTTTAATGGCCTAAGGTCGTATCCAGCAAATTTTCATATATGATCAATATACATTTCATGTGTATATATGGGCAGTCACCTAAAAAACGAATAAAGTGTCTCTTCACGCCAATCACACTAACAAAACTATTATCTTTATCTAGAGAGAGGGGAATAATCACATCTTCAAAAATGAAAGAATTCACAAGCAATCGCTTTTTATGCAGTGTGAAAATCAATTTAGAATATATGCAACTAATAATCCTCATCTTTCTAAGATTATTGATGAAAGATGAAGTCTATAATTTTTATTTATTATCTCATGACTTTGGTTCCCACTTGAATTTAATAGAAGGTAGTTCTCTCCCCTCTTACTTGACAAAAAATGGAAATATAACCTTTAGATAGATATTATTTACTAACTTATTAATTCATAAAAATGTTTCAATTTGCAAAAATAAAAACACAGTAGGTTGGTCCCTCCCTCGGAAGAAATTTTCTGGCTCTCCTCCTGCTTCGCACAGATTTATTTTTATTGCGGTCATGGGGGATTTCCCCTTCTATTAAGCTATAACATTTTATGGGAATACCTGTCTTTCAGGTGGAGAACTTGGACACTGTTGTCAACATGCATAATTGCCAAGGAGCATAATGAGCAGATGATGGAGGCATAAAACTGTGATATAAATTGCAACAGTTAGAGGATGACAAGGCTTTATCTAACGAGATGCAATCAGCTGGTGATGGTGAAGCTCCACCGGCCAGCACCGGGGATTAATAGCGCAGACGGTAGTGCACCAGTCGTACGCAAAATTACAATCTGCTCGTGTGCACCGTGCATCACTCCCCGTATGTCCGGTGATCAATGGCGAGTGAAACTTCCCCAAGAAGTCTGATTGTAACTCTCGGCTGACTACTGCATGCGAAGGGGTACCTTAGAAATGTATCAATGAAGGAACAAAACTTTCTGTTTTGTTTGAAACAAAGTACATATTTGTTTCTTCTTAATTTATACATACTTTCATACAGTGTAATGCAGGAAGATAAGAGTTGACCATTCATGGGCTTTAATTGGAAGGGAGAGTACGCCCATCCATCGCATTCATGGCCATTCACACATGGGATTTAGGACGAATCTGCCTGAGTCTGAGAAGTAATAACTGAACTTGAAATCTGTGACAATTACGAAGCAGCATGCACATGATCTCTTCCAGATTCTGCCCTGATTCTATTTAATCTTGTCCTCCTCCTAGCTTCCGTTCTCTCTCTCTCTCTCTTTGTCTGTCTGTAGCATGTTCGCGAGCAATCTGTCGTCTGGGGGAGTGGTCGTTTGTTTGTTGTCAGTTGTTAGTTGGTGTTTGTTGGTCGGAAGAGAGATGGAGGGTTCCAAGCCGGCATCGTCCACCACTTCCAAACCTGCTGCTTTCGCCTCCACCCCTTCCGCTTCCTCCTCCCTCGTCGAGGAGCTCTTTGGGAAGCCGGCGTCGCAGACTTCGTCTTCCGTGGGGAACTTTGACTTCCTTTACTCCACTCCGACCAACAGGGTTTGTTCTTTTACGTAGAAACATTTTCTCCTTCATCTTATCATTGCTGACTTCTTGGGCTTTTAGCTAAATACGATTTGGCTGATTTTTTGGGTTCAGATTTGTCTCTTTCATCGTACTTGGTAATTAATTAGATGGTGATTTAATATATTGGATAAAGTTTGTCTTTCTTCCTATCAAACATCATTTTGTCCTGATGTAGGTCAATTTCATGTTTAACGGCACAGCATGTTGTGGATCATGCCCGTGCATGTTGTGGTTCGGACACTGCTTGTCCTCTTATCTTCATATCTACCGTGTTTCTTCAACTGTACTCTTGTTAGTGGTTGCAGGATGTGGGCAAGGAAGTTTTTGCTTCCGTGGGACAGGCTCGGAAGAATGAGCAATGGGAATACAAGAATTGGCAACCAAGGAAAGCATCTTCAGGTTGTGATTCTTGCTCAGCATGCTAAACCGAATGACTATCTGAACATGTTAATTTTTAGAACCGGATGATTTTGCTGCTGTGCTTATCAGCTAACCATTTTTGTGATTGTTTGTGGTTGTGACTGATATGTTAGGGTTTTTGCTGTATGTCATAGTTTGTGAATGCGGTTTCATTTCCATTAAAAAATGAAAAACTAATTAACGTGCTTTCAGTTCTTTCACCTTAATTTTTGCAACATGTCATTTGATATGCCATTTATATTGGAAAAATATATTGTTGAATATATTTTTTAAGAGTAAACAAAGTTCACTCTAGCAACTGTCTGTTTTCTTCTGATGGAGGAAAAAAAATAATCGTATCTTCGTTAATGAAATTATCCACAAGAGATCCCTTTATATGCAATGTGAAAGTCAAGTTAGAGTTTATGTCACTACCAATTCTCATCTTTCGAATATTGTTCGAAAATTTTCTTTGATTATTAAAAGATGTCATTTGTAATTTCTTTTACTTGAATTTTTTACTTTGTTTCCTACTTGCTTCAATAGAAGGGAGCTCACTCCCCTTTCTACGTGATAAAAAAAAAATTGTCCATTTTCTTCTTTGTTTTGCTCAATACACAGTAATCAAGGTTTAATTCTTGGTTGTTCCACTGTGGCATGGAGTGAAAGTACCCGTGTCCATAGAGTCGATGTAATTGCAGAGATATAATTTCATGGCCGCCTCCTGCCGGCCACCACTCAACACCGGATGGCCTTTCGCCTGAGATACTTCTCGTCCTCCATTGGTCCACCTTTGGACCCCTCTAACTCTTCACCTTTTTAATTTGAGCGAATAATTCTCCAGTCACTCCACCAAACAGGATTCAACGCTTCCTTACTTCCCGGAGAGTCGCAATCTTCTCTCGTGACAATTTCTGATGATCTTCTTGTGTTTAAAGGAGAGAAGTTGATGGGTACCCTTTTCTTTGGTTTCCCTATTTCGACTAGTTGCAAAGAAGAAAATGGTATATTCTATGATGAAAAGAGTAAAGGTGATGAACACCGGGTTTTGGAGCTTTAAAATATCATTTAGTTTGTTCTTTTGATGCTTTTGTACTTAAAAAGTTCGAGTGCATATACTTGCTAGTTGCATAACCACTACGAAACAAAATGTTTTCCCACCCACCCGCCCACCATGACCATACTCTACGACCAGTATACACCTCAAGCCTGAGGGGGGAACCTGGGAACTTGTTGGGTCCCGTTCTGAAGTTTCTCTCACACCACTCCATTATTGAAGTGGCAACCTCCAAGGTTTGGTAAGGAAGCCTGGTCAAGCTGGAAGAATCCTTATCACAATACCTCACTAGTAACTACCCATTTACATGTATAAATCCCAACCTCATAGATTTTTTTTTATCGGTAAATTTTGGTGCAGCATCCCATATTGCATTAAAAATCTTAAGAGTTCATCATATACAAGAGATAAAAAACAGCTAGACAAAAGAATCATGAAAAAGAAATGCAAATTCCAATAAGACAGCAGGTAGGGAAATTCCCGCAACCATTTGAGACCTGATAAGGAGCAGATTGGTATTGAGGCATAAAATTATTTTAAAGATATTTTTTCCCTGAAATCAAATGAGCACATTGTGACTTGTCACGTAAGGGGCGGGTTGTCTGAAGAGGTGAAGAGGATACTGATCTGAATTTGGTTCGTTTATAGATAATGAAATTTATCAAGTGATGTTTTCTTCCCCAGCTAACAAGTTGCCTAACCCATACGGTTTTCCTAAAGAATTCTATTCTCCATTCTGGGTTATTGAAGGACATGATTTTATAAGGGTTTTTCACTAATTTTTCAAGAATAGTAAACTTTTGAAGCCCTTGAATAGCACGTACATAACTCTTAATTCCCAAAGATAAGTCAGAATGAATTTTTGATAAATTCCTGCTGATTACTCTCTATAACTTCTTTTATAAGGTGATCACTAAGATCATGACCAATACATTCTCTTTGGTCCTACCTTCTCTTGTCTGTAGCAACTTCTCCTGTCTCTTGCAATCAAATAGGTTTTTTGCAAGGCATTCTTATTTCTGATAATCTTATATTGAGACATGAGTTAATTCATTATTATCATAGTAAGAATGGTCCTCAGGAATTTTGCTTGAAGGTGGATTTAAAGAAAGCTTATAATGAAGTTAGGTGGGACTATATTCCCAAAGCTATGTGTGATATTGACTATTCAATTATGCGGATTAATTGGATTATAGAATGCCTCAGTACAGATTCCTTCAGTATTTTTATCAATGGTACCAATTATGGCTTCTTTAAAAGTCATTGTGGTCTTAGGCAGGGTTGCCCTCTCTCCCCTTTATTGTTTATCTTGGCTATGCAAGGATTATCAGATCTCCTCCTCCTCTTCCAAGAACAATAGCGCATTTAGGCTCTTGTTAGAGGCAATTCTAGTCTCCCATCTTTTGTTTGCTGACGATGTTTTCATCTTATTCAGAGATAATGTTGGGGCTACTACTGCCATCTTAGATTGTCTCACCACCTTCTTAGAAGTTTCTAAATTAATGCCAAAAAAGGAGAAAAGTCACCTTTTCTTCTCAAAAAATGTAGATCCAAACAAAACAACCTTAATGCACTGGGTTTCTAAGAGGACGTTGTCCTCATCCGGTATTTGGGTCTCCCCCTTTTTTTCATGCATTATAAGAACCTCTATGTGTCTTCCTTTTATCACCAGACTCCAATATGCTTTGTCTGGGTGGAAAATGAAACTCCTCTTTTATACAAATCAGCTTCAATGAATTAAATTAGTCCTTACTAGTATGGATATTTACTGGTCTCTACATTTTTTTCTTCTTGCTACTATCTCTTCAAAAATGAATTTTAATCTAGCTAAATTGCTATGGGCAAATGGTGATGAAGAGAGAAGAATGCATGTTGTTAGCTAGAAAATTATTCCATATGAAAAAGGCAGGTTGGGCATCAGGCGCATTCGCAGTTGGAGTTGCATTGGGTTGAGCCAGCTCTTCTGGAAAGTTTTGGTTGAGAAAGAGTCACTATGGGTTTGTTGGAACACTCATATTATATTAGGTCTTCCACTAATTGGACTTATGAACTCCATTCTAAGGCTTTTTTTGCCTGGAAATCTATTCTTAATATGAGACCTATCCTTATACACCATAGTCAGTATGTGATTCAAAATGGGGAGTTCATTACCTTTTGGATAGACCCTAGGGCAGGGCCATTTACTTTTGTTGAGCCAACTTGGTAACTGTTTGATTGTCAGCTTGATAGCAGAGCAAGATCACTCATGTCATAGGCCAAAGCTGATGGATTCTCTTGTTCAGCAATAATCTTAGGGGGGTGTATCTTTGTCAAGTTATTGAACCCTTCTCTCCATCCCTTAATTTAGAGGTTGGTAAAATCATCTAGAGACCAACGAAGATGAGTAAATTTACATCTAAGTCAACAAATAAACTTCTGAAGCAATAGGGCTCTTCCAATGTGTGGCATCATCTTGTATGGATTAAAAGTCATATTCCACTCCATCCATTTATTCGTTGGTTCATGTATCATGGGCTGCTTCTCACTTTTGCCAGACTTCATAGACGTGAGCTATTATCAATAGATGCACTCTGTGCAAGAATGATGATGAATCATTAGATCATACTTTTTTTCAAATGTGTGCACTCTAAATAGATTCTAATTGCTACTCTCAAAATTCTCAGGCTGGATCTTCTTTGTCCTAGACGTGGAAACTTTGTTGATAATATTCTGTTCATTAGCAAGAGTCGTATGAATCTTGGTGTTTTCCTTAAGATCTACATCTATGCAGCTATTTACGTCATTTGATAGGAACAAAATACACATTTTCAAAAGGGTTTCCTTGCATAATTCTTAGGATATTTTTTGTACAATCTTCCGTGTAAGTTCTGAACATACTTGGCAAATTCTTCTTCATACCTCAAATAGTTGTAGTAATTTTCCTACATGTTTTCTCTTTAGAATTTATATTTTTTGAGAGTTTAATATCTAATAATTAACTTAACTGATCACTAGATTGCTCCTAAAACTAAGTACTTCGACAAGAAAAAATTAAAAGTTTTAGTATCTATACAAAAGAACTTTTTTTTAGAAAAAATAATAAAAACCTAATGAGTCTACACTTTCATGATCAAGCATTTAACCAATCAAACCATACAGCATGAAAGATCATACAAGGATTTAATGTAAAAAACCCAACTAGAATAAAAACCATGGTAGCCTCTCAATTGCTAAATCAATGTACTATCAATAAATAACTTACAAAACCCAAGAACAACCAACCAACTTCTTAACCCGACACAAACTAAAATATCATTTATTTGTTCAGCTTTCTTTATTGTTTCCCTTTAAGTTTCTCCCCTTGTTAAATCTTTGAAGTTTTTTTTTCTTCGTATTCTATCTTCGTCTCTTTTTAACAACTCAATCAAAAGCTCCTTCTTTGATTATTGATTTTTTTTTAAGTTTCTTCAATCACTTCTTAATGAAAAACTTTATTACAATTCATCAAGCTCTTGTATATGTTGTGTTGTAAATTTTTCTTCACTTTTGGCTATTTCAATTGATCTTCAAAACGTTTTGTCGAAAGAAAGCTCTATACTCTCACAACTTAATAGAGTAGATTCATTAATCTCTGTTTATACTAATAATGACTTCTCTCTTCTTTTTTTATATCTAAAACACCTCTTATAGATAATTAAGTTGTTTTAGATATTAGACCTTAAATAGGAATCAAATTCATCTTGGAATGACCTATTTTAGGAAAATAAAAGCTCCAGCGATTGATCGCCCATTATCTCAACCAAATTTTGTGAAGAACTACTATAGTAGTTGATGTATCATCACAATAATCGATGGATTGGTTAATATTGCCTACTACAATAAAGTGCTCCAATACTGCTATAATAATTTGCTACAATACTGCTACATTATTGAAAATTAGAATTATTCACAATTAATCTTAGATGAAATTTTTATATACTTATGCAATTTTTCACTCATTTGTTTTTACCCTTTAATATGATAAATTATTTATCTTAATTATGTGAATATGATATGTGTGCATATTTTTACCTGTCAAAATACTCCTGAATATTCGGAGTTGCTGCATCTTCGCTATGTAATATTGAGCAGCAAATATTTTATCCTACAACTCAAATTACACATCAATTTAACATTATTTTATTTTTTAAAATAAGCTAATACACTACATGTTGCCACATGTTTTTATATTTCTTTTTCATGATTCTTCTCTTTGACTATTTTTAATCTTGTGTATGTGAACTCCTATGATTTTTAATGCAATGTGGTGTTGCCCCAAAATTTACCAATAAAAAAATATTTGTTATGTTTGGTGACCAATTTTGTACCGTGCATGAGATTAGAAATTAGAAGGTTCTTCAGGGACTCTTCAACAAAATGAGGTGGCGGTGCACATAAAACAAACCATTATTAAAAGGTCTAAAAGCATAAAGTTACATCCAAGATTACTAACTAGTTTTGGTAAGAGGTAGTGCAAACTGCAATTCATCATATCAATCGAAGTATCTCGGTATTGTTATAACTTAATATCCCATAGGAAGTTTGGACACGTGAACAAGTATTTCTTTAATCTTTTTGGTGGCCATAGAAGTGGTCATGTGTATTCGGGGTTCCACTAATCTGTTGGGGGAGTTAGGACTAGGAGAGTGGGTAAGGTTGGGACTAGAAAGATTCACAACCAAGTTAAGTCCATCTGATCTTGTTTAATTGGCAAGCCGACTTTTTAATCTAAAATAAAATCATGGTGATGGTCCCTACATTGAGTCCTTTTACATGAGCACTCTCAGATGGCTATGTTGTCATCCATTGTTACATAAAAAGCAAGATGTGAGAGTTGCAGTTTATGAAAATGAGAAACCTGTTGTTAAGAGTGCGGACTTCGTCCTTCTTAATTGTTATGGAAATAAGCAACTTTACTACTGGGTTCAAGGATGTTTCACAGTGTAATCTCCTTCAACTCTGGACGCTAAAAAAAGTCTCATATTCACTGTTTAAATGCTGCTAATGCATCTTGGTCCTGCAAAGCTTTCCATACTCTTCTGTGAAAACTTCGTCTCATTTGTATCATACTGTTCACTATAGCTTGTTCTCTTAACATATTCTAATTGTGCCCGTCATGTAGTGCTTCATTTTGTATGTTTGTATCTTACTGTTCACTATAGCTTGTTCTCTTAACATATTCTAATTGTGCCCGTCATGTAGTGCTTCATTTTGTATGTTTGTATCTTCCCTATTACTATCCAAATTGCCTGGCCGGGCTCCGTGACCAGAGCATATGACCAGCCAGCATTGGGCTCCAAACATGGTATATAAAGGACAATTTGTCATCTATGTACAACTGCCCTCTTGTACCATGTTCAAGACCTTACATAGGGGGTTCCGGTGAAGTTCATTTTATGTCACAAAAATATTTTCGCTCTATTATGCTTTTCGACTATTGCAGCAGCCCTTGTTTAATGTCTGTGATTTGCTCATTATGACATGTCTTCCATTAAGTATTTTTTCAAAGTTAAACTTTGCTTTTCATATTGGTCAAAATATTCTTTTAAGACATGAAAATTCCAGTTAAAATCTTTTATAAATATTGGTTTTGTTTTTTGCTAGTTGAGTAGCGAACAAATCAAGATGTCTGGTTAGTGTAGAACTTACCCAGTTACACTGTTCTATCATCTGTGCAGATGTTGACATATGAATGGCTGCATTGAATGTGTACAACCTTCACCTATACCCCAACATCTGAATATGCCTAAAATTATTTGTATGTCTCACTCGTTTAAAAATACATATGCACTAGTGTGTCTTAAATTAATCAATATCTTCTTTTACTTATACTGAGAATAGTCATTTAGATACCACTTCTTGTAGATTAAAGCGATCAATTGCTTGACAATTAGGTTGACATTTTCCTTCGAAAATTTCTCTTCCATTTTTGTGGAAGATGTAAATCATAGGCAGTCTATAGTTTTTTGGTTTTTTCCAAAAAACCATATGAGGGTGAGGTGGTAAGCCTCACCCCCACCAAGAATACAGAGCTTGCAACACAACTAAGAACGAGCAAAAACAAGCATAAAAAAAACTAACATAAACAAAGAAGACGTCTAACTCTAATGTTCCAGATTCCGGCTTTACTGAATCTTCTGTTCTACAGGTGGATCCTTTCCCCGTACTGAAAGACATGACGGGGTGATGGCCAATAAGAACCCAAGCTTCCATTCAAATGAAGTGGTGGAACCTACCCTTTCTACCTCATCCATTCATTATGGAGGTCGAGAGGACTACGTTTCGCCCTCAGTTGCTGAGAGGTACTCCAGAAGAACCAATACTGTGAGTATAATCAATGGCAATACGCTTGCTTACTTCTAGAAATCTGAATTCACAATGTTGTTAACGTCTGGAAATTATTGCATCAGTATGAAAAGAAGGATGAAGATATTTCGGATGGAGGTAGTCCCAGAGGAAATTTCTGGCAAGGTATACTTTGCGAGAAAACTGAAAAAGCAGTTTCCTTATAAAGTTTTACTGCGTTTATAAGCTAAGATGCTTTGCTTTTTTTGCAGGGTCTTTTCATTACTAGAATATATTTCGAGACTTCGATTTTCTCGATATTTCGAGACCTGTCGCCTTCTATAATAATTGTTCGCCCACCATAATAGTTATGGGCAATAAGAAGGAAGAAATTCAACACCCATGAACTGTCAATATCTTCCTACATTTCTGTTGGATTATGATGAGCTATATTAAATAAAAATATGGGTTATTAATATATCTCCTAACTGCTCTATCTTATGTAAATGTTTATCCACAATTTTCCACTCGTAGCTAAATTGTGGATTGCAAGCATATATCGCCACATGTTTCGCCTCTAAAAAATCTGCATGGCACCTATCTCTGTGCCACAGTGGCAATGCGCTTGTTGGCATAACCTCATTGAACTCCATGTGTATATATATAATATATTATTATTAAAATAAGGGAGATTTTTGCCATGTACCTATGATGACTTTTAAGAAATTTTTAATTAATTAAAATTTTAAGAGACTTAAAATATTTTTTACAGTGCTATGTCCATATTGCCCTTTTAAAAAAACTCTTAATTGATTAAAAATTCACAAGACTTAAAATAATTTTTATCATGTTATTCTTATATTGTCATTTCTAAGAAACTCTTAATTAATTAAGAATTTAAGAGGCTTCAAATATTATAATAATTGCTATATCTATATTACTATTTTAAAAAACTCATAATTAATTTAATAATAATATAGATATATATTTTCTTCTAAATTAATTAAGAATTTCTTTGAAAAGTAATATAGGCTTAGAAATTATTATAACATTTTAAGTCTCTTAAATTTTTAATTAATTAAGAGTTTCTTTGAAAGGGAAATATGAGTATAGCATTATAACAAATATTTTAAGTCTTGTGAATTTTTAATCAATTAAGAGTAGGGGAGGTGGGCGGCGGCAAGGCACGGTGGAGGAGGCTGGCTAGCAAAGGGGGGCTGGCTGGGAGCCGTAGGGGAGAGGGGCGGGGGGGTTAAATAACTGCGCAGGTAAATTTTCGCGCGCGCAGTTAAAATTTCGCCCACTCAGGTAAAAAAGACGACGCATAAGGTATGTGTCGCTACTAAACAAGGATAATAGCGACACATACCTTATGCCCCGCTATTAAGAATTCATTTTTAAAAAAAAATAAAATAATTTATAATAAAAAATAATTCTCTCTCTCCTCTCTCTCTCTCTCCCCTCTCTCTCTCTTTCATTTCTATCTTTTTTCTCTCTCCTCACTCTCCCTCCCCTCTTTCTCTCTCTTCCTCTTTCTCCCTCTCTCTTTCCCTCTCTCCCTCTCTATCTCTTCCTCTCTCTCTCTCTTCCTCTCTCTTCTCCTCTCTCTCTTCCTCCACCTCTCTCCTCTTTTTCTCTCTCATCTCTCTCCCTTTTCTCTTTTATTTAAATTTTTAAAAAAAATTGTAGTAGTGATGCATACGGTTATGCGCCTCTACTATACATTTTTTTATTTTTTAAAATATTCAAAACTAATTTATAATTTAATTTTTTTCTTCCACTCCCTTTTCTCTCTCCCCTCTTTTTCTCTCTCTCTTCCTCTCCTCGTTTTCAGATACTTCTACCGTAGCAGCGACGTAGATGGACTTCGTCACTCAGGTGTGTACCTCACCCAAACTCCGCACTTCCAAATCTACAACCTTCCAACTAGTAGCAACTTGTCAAACTCAAATTGGAGCAGATTTAAGGAAGATCACTTCCAAATTCTCATGTCTGCTAAAGCATTCCCCATGAGTTTACCAAGGGACAACGGGAGGAATTTAAGTTATGGTCCTCATAAATGTGTGAGTAACAATAGGTCTCGCTCGAAAGATGTTTCAGTCATCTTTATAAACTATTTACTTTGCTTGTTTCGCTAAGAATCTATTTGAATTTTGTCACTCAGGTTTTTGGGTTTGAATAAAAGAAGTGCTTTCTGAAAATTAATTTTTTCCTTCAACACCGTTTCTCCATTTTTCCTTCTCTCATCTTTCCTCCTCTCTCTCTACCCTCTATCTCGTCCTCTCTCTCTCCCCCCTCCTCTCTCCTCGCTCACTCTATCTCTTTTAATTTAATTTTTTTTAAATAAAAAATTACTATTAGCAACGCATATAAGTATGTATCGCTACTTACCTGGGGTAGTAGCGATGCATACGAATATGTGTCATTACTATACTAGAATAGCAATGACACATATACGTATGTGTCGCTACTACCCCATGTTATTAGCGATGCATACTTATATGCATCACTAATAGTAATTTTTTCTATTTTTTAAAATTTTAAAAATAATTTATAATAACAAATTTAATTCTCTCTCTCCTCTCTCCTCCCTCCCCCCTCCCTCTCTCATTCATCTCTATCTCTTCTCTCTCCTCACTCTCTCCCCCTCTCCCTCTCCTCTCTCTCTCCTTACTCTCTCCTCTATCTCTCATGTCTTTTCACTATCTCTCTCTCCTCACCCTCTCTCATGTCTTTCACTCTCTCTCCCTCTCCCCACTATCTCCTCTGCTCTCTCTCTCTCTCACTCACTTCTCTCTCTTCACTCTCTCTATCTCTTATTATAAATTATATTTCAAACTTAATAAAAAAATTTAATATAAAATATATTATATTTAAATAGTGAAAATTTAATCTATTATTGACATTGTCTTTTATTAAAATTTTGATATTTATTTATTATTTATATAAATAGTCAATGTTGAAGAAAATATATTATATTTAAAACTTTATTTTAAAATTTTTAATATTTATTATATAATTATTTATTAAATAAAATTAATTAATAAAGATATTATCAATGCTATTTGTGACTCTTGTTTACAAGTGTCGCTATTAGTTCTAAATTTTAAATTTTAAATTTATAATTATTAGCGACACTTACTAACTATTGGTGACACTTTTTCACAATCGTCGCTATTATGAAAACTATTAGCGATGCTTAAGAAAAAAGGATGCTAATAGTTATGATTTTTTTAAAATTATATATATATATATATATATATATATATATATTTCAGTGACACTTATTAAAAGTGTCACTAATAACATAACTATTAGTGTCGCTTATATGATTAGTGTTAGCGACACTTGATATTATATGTCGCTAATATATGACTATTAGTGACGCTTAATATAAAACATCACTAATAGTGAATTTTTTTGCGATGCTGAAACCGACAGATACATATGTTGACAAGGTAAATCCATAGATATCCATTTACATGCAATCATGAATATATCAATTCTTATATATTTGTGATAAACTTGGATGGACAAAGAGGAAATGAAGGTAAAAATTTAACATACACTACTCTATGTTCAAACCAAGGGAAGATGATAACAAAGGAATTAAAAAATAAGACAATAATAGTGAGATAGTATAATTTAAAAAAATAGTAATGATTTAAAAGGCTATGACATGTATTTTGGACAATCTTATTATGAAGACTAACTATAGGGTGCAGGCTAACAACCTAGTACTAATTAATAATAATAATAATATACATAATTAGCTACAATTATTAATAACCCTCTCACATACAAAAGAAAAAGTGTCTACTATAGGGAAGCATTTTTAATGTTCCAATCTCATAATGAGGCCCGGGTGAACGCATGAGAGTTCTTTATCAATGAGATTGAGGTGCATATGCTAATACACATTGGCACCAGTAATTTTAGCACTAACGTGAGCCAACATGTGCACCAATGATCTCAAATATCAATGGTTCACATGTGTTTCTTACACTAGGCTCACTATTAAAAGGGGGTTGTTAAAAGGGGGCATGAAAAGTTTATCCCTACTTTAGTAGGTAATAGACACGGTAGAGGAACCGGCCCTACACACAGCCAACCCGCTTGGCCATGCCCGGCCAGCATATACAAATTTAGCTTCTTATGATAACATGAACTGAGATTATAGTTTAAAATTAGACTATCTCACTATTATTATTGTTAGAAGTGGGCATTATTAATGGGTTAAGCCCATATTATTTAGATGGGCATAATAATGGTTATGTGGGTCAAGCCCATATTACTCAAGTGGGTCAAACCCATTTGGTAGAGAAAGCCCAAGCCCACTTCATATTGAATGAGAATATCACATGAGAATTGGTTGAAGGAGTGAATAGTCCCACATCGCCTAGGTGAAGGTGATGGTATTGGTATATAAGGCTTTAGTTTGGCCTTTCATGTTAGGCCATTCGGCCAACCCACTTTTGTGGGGGAGAGAGATGTTGGACCAATGCACCTAGGTGGGCTAACCCACACGCGCGCGCCGCCGCCGGCTCGGTTCGGTTTGCGCAGCCGATCGGGTCGGGTTGAGACAAATTCATTTGGTTCGGTTTTCTAGGGTCCGGTTTGCTTTCACTAAAAGAAGTGTCTGTCCTTTCTGCAAACAATCCAATTTGGGATTTTTCTGTCCTTTCTGCAAACAATCCAATTTGGGATTTTTCTGTCCTTTCTGCAAACAATCCAATTTGGGATTTTCCTGAGATTTTCCTATCCGTTCCGTTCATCTGTGTTCTGTGTTAGCATACTCACTGTAGTTCGTTGCATGTACCGTGTTGGAGGTGTTCCTACGGTATATGGTTGATCGTCTTATCCTGGGAGGCAGATGTCCACGAGTCCTAAACACCAGTAAGGAAGGCGAATTCTGTCTTAAGGACAGAGCTGATTGCTTGATTCGATCATAAACATTATTATTTCAGTAATATTTCTCATCACATAAAAGGCAAAGGTACGAAAATATAACAATTATAACTTATTTTTTAACTCTGTGATTCTAGAACAATGTAGTCTACTTTAAGTTTCTACCTTCATTTCCTCTTTATCTGTCCATATCTATCACAAATATATGAGAATTGATAAATTCATGATCTGCATGTAAACGGATGTATACGGATTTACCTTGTTAATGTCTTAATCAGTCGGTTTACACCCCGAGCCTTTTATTCCATTCACCAACGTTTCTGCCGTTAACGTCAATGGTCAAACCAGATAAACGATTTACGAGAAGATTAATAGTTTGTAACCTCTCTTTGAAGTACGTAAAAGTGCTTTTGATGAAAATCGCCATTTATTAATCTGTCAGAACCTGGATTGTATTATTTCCCTTCTGATAATCTCTCAAGCGGAAGAGGTTCATGTGACTCGTGTTTTAAAATAAAATTTCTTTTTAGTTCAACTTTCGACATGACATACAGGCACATCAACTCTAACCTGCCAAGATTTTGAGCAAAACACGAAAATTGGTGGTGAAGGTGTCATGGAACTCTTAGGCAACCGACTTTTTTCTTTATTCTTCTAATTAAAGATAGAATCCTAATTTACTTTTGTTTCCTAGATTATGACTCCTTACTTGATTGGGATTAGGCACTTGTTCCTATAAATATCTAAGGGGTCTTCCCCCATTCATTATTGAATTTGTACGTGCTAAGCCGTCTCTCTCTCTGTCCTAGTTTTCTTCTACAGATACAGAGCCAACTTCTAGCGACCGACAGCAATGGAAACCGATATCCGCCAGCTGAAGAGGACGGCAACGGCCCCGGCAGGCCTGTCGGAGATGAAAGATGAGGCGAGGTCGCGACTGCAGCCTGCCGACTTGTGGCAGGATCCGCTAGAAGAGGATGCCATGGCGGCTTACTGCGAAAGGATGAGGCAATACGCCAAGGAGACGGAGCAGGCCATGGCCACCTTCCAGGCGCATTACTTCGCTGCCGATCCCCAGCCTACGGCGACGCCTGCAGCGGAATAGGTCTCCGAAAGTAAATGTCGTTTTTCCATTCTACAGTAAATTTCAAGAATCTATATATTGCATTCTAAGGCAAATTTTCTTTCAAATTCAAGACCCATTTTGCTCAGAACAGAAATACAAACTGTTTCATTGAACCCTATGGGATTCTTTAAACTGGCGACTTCACCCGAAGTATATGCTTTTTTTTTTAAAACGTGACTATTTAGACCCTCTTATTTTCCCCGTATCCCCCAAAGAAAGCATAAAAGAGATTTTTTTTTACTTCATTCTCCATATTTCCTCCCTTATTTTGCTTGTACTTCTTTTATTATATTAAATGTCATTTTTTTTCTCCGGTGATTAAAACTCCAATGACTATTCCAACTCCAGTGGTAGCCAAATGGGCTTGTTGTGCCTGGCCCGGCCTGCGCACCGACCACATCTAGCCGACACACAGACGAGTCTGGCCTGCACACTGGCCAGCGCGTAGGCCGGGCGTGACTGGCTTGCATGGCCAGTCCAGTGTGTAGGCCAGATTTGGCCTGCACGTCGGGTGCAGCAAGCTCATTTGGCCACCGCCAGCGTTGGCACCGGCACCGGTGTCCAAATTTTCACCAGAGTAAAAGGGGAAAGTGGGTAAAAGTAGGGTAAATTTTGTTTTTAAAATATGGGGGATATGTGAGAAATTTTAATAAGAGAAGTTGGGGTAAAGAAGACATGGGAGATACAGGAAAAAATATGGGGTCTAAATAGCCACGCTCTTTTTTAAACACTATAAGTACGTAGGATTTTAACATAATGGAGGCCCAAAGCAAAGTTCTAATGCTACAGAATTAATGCATTAAGGATAAGCAAGTAAAATCATAAAAAAAAAGCATAAGATTGTAAATATCACGACAATGGCTCCTATAAGAAAATTAATATTTTTACTTTATTTTTTCTACACCAAAAATTTACTTAAACTTCATATTGAACTTGAAAAAGTAAATCTCAATGTTATAAGGTGTAACTCACCTTCTTTATTTAATCAGAGGATGGAGTACGTATTTAGTGTAGAAAAAGTAGGGTAAAATATCAACTTCCCTATGATAAAGTTTAGTATAGGAGATGGGTCGTCTTGGAAATGTTGAATCTATATTACCATCACTACAACCATTAAAGAAGGGGGAAGAGGATGTTGGAATCGGAGGATGAGTGGCCTTAATATATAAGATATAGAGATTTTTCCATATTCCTTAGCTAAAGATGCCAAAATTCTATATTCTCTGCTTCTTAACTGTAATATCCAGGATTTTCTTATGTTTCAAAAATTAAACACGTGAAAATTAGTGTGTTTGACCCCTTAACCTTATCCCTTAAATAAATTTTTAAATAGATATAATTTATGGCTAGAATCTATATAGTTAGAAAGTAGATAGAAATAACTTCGAAACGCCAAAAAAAATATACAAATCAGAGTTCAATAAAGGAGATAGGACCGTTCAAAACTTAACATTGTGTGTAGGGCCCATTTACCAAAATTAGATATACAATTAGGTTGTTTATTTATCTGGCTTGTCTACCTAAATAAAGTGATAAAAATTAGTGAAATATAGCCTAATTAGGTAGCCTAATGGGGATATTTTTGCTCAACTCCTTTGGGGATTAGGAACCTAAATCCCCATATCTATAAAAAAATTCTATCTAGGGCTATTTTTGGGTGGTGGGGGTGACCTAAGAGGGGGAAAAGATCAAGAAGCCACTTGAGGAGTTTCGGTTTGTCCAGTTAGTGGCAAAGAGGAGGAGCAAGCTTGAAGACCGGCAATGGCGAGGTAAGAATGTAAAATAAACTAATTCTCCTTAGGTTGAATATTGATTTAATATGTTGGACTATATATATGTATTTAAGAGGGAGGAAGGGTGTAAAAAGCATTTAGTCCAATTAGGTCTACCATTGCATGCTCGTCAGTCACAAGCCTCTATCTCTTGTACCCTTTCACCACGGCAGAAGTTATGCCGCCTTGCACTTGTAGTGCGTAGCTTTCACCACGCTGCCCTTCCCTATACTCTCCTTTCGACAGCCGAATCTATTGGAGGGGGTCGTGCTGGCTCTAGCCGCCTAGCCTCGACCGTGGTGGCCTTGGCTGATGTGCTGACCACGATTAGAAAAAAGAAGAAAGGAGGCCTTTTTCAACACCCGACCTACATCAGGCGGCAGCTAGGCCAGGGTCATCCTAAATGTCGTGTTGCGGCAATTTGGCCGGCATTGGCCCCTTGCCCGTGTGGCTGCCACAGACTAGGTCAAGGCCTCTAGCCGGTTACAGGGAAGATGACCCACGTTGGGATACCCGACCCATTTCACTAGGACCCAACCGAGCTAAGCCTCAGCCAGGTCTAGGCCAATTCAATAAAAAAATTGAACTATGGCTGGTTCGGGGTGATAAAAATTATAAAAATTACCATTGGACCAAGTGAGTGTCGTAAGTCTCATGACTAAGTTTTAGGGTGAGTAAAAGAAAAATCCCAAAGGCTATAAAATAACCATTTTACCCTTATGAGTGGAACATAATGATACTTAATTACTTGACTCAGGCTCCAGTTGAGGGGCCTATTGTTGTGTACGATTGTGCACGATACTCATACTCTCTTTTATTATTTTATGTCATAGCACTATTTATTTTATTATTGTCATGCTTTATTGTGTAGGGGTTAGTGGCCGGGATAGCCGACCCACTAACTGGGTTATTTGGGTTATTGGATGTAAACCGGACCGGTCTAGGTTAGGCGGTCTAGGTCAGTAGGTGGTCGTCCTCCCATATGGGGGCGGCCTTGCTTTCAGTTGGAGTTTATGCAATTTAGTGATTTCAGACTTCTCCCCTTTCTTCTACAATTCTCCCCTTTCCCTGCGCAATCCTCCTAGATACCGATCGTGCCTGCATCAGGCACATCATTGGTATCGGAGCTTGTGCAATCCTCGACCATGGCGCGTGGCAAGCAGGCTATTGTGCCAGAGACGGCGTCAGAGAAGGAGGCTACAACGCCATCTTCAGCAGACAGTCCGCAGGCCACTTCCACTGTCAGCGATGCCAAGCTGTCAGAGATTCTCACAATGATGCAAGTCCTTGCAGCCAACCTCGCCAGAGTGAAGGTACAGCAGAACGCCCTGGCAGCGCGCGTCATGCATGTACTTCTTGCACCGACCGCTGTGACTCCAGAGACAGGCGAGCCCTCGCAGGCCCCGGATCCGACCCTAACCACCACCCCGGTGGCGGCCGGCACCAACTTGGGGGAAAGACCCTATCCTACAGGCTTTGGCGCTGGCCAAACAATGTTTGGAGGGAGGCGCCAGGCCTGGGACACGCGAGGCACACCAGGTGTTCGTGAAAATGCCCCTACGATGTCGCACCATCCTAACCACTTCCAGGACGCTAAGGAGGATTGGGACGAGTTCCCTCAGCATGGTGGGGGTCAAAGAGCGGGTGCTGAACCCCGTCTGGCTCGACTACAGTTCCCTCACTACAACGGGGATGATGACCCGGTTGAATAGTTGTATAAGGCTGACAAATTTTTTGCCTACCAAGGCACTCATTCAGAGGCAGAGCGCTTACGCATCGCAGCCTTCCACCTTGATGGCGATGCATCCGTGTGGTTCTAGAGTTTTGAGAAAGAGGTACGCTACCCAACATGGGCGGCCTTTTTTGATGAGCTATGCGTTCAATTTGGGCCAAACGAATTCCAGGATTTCAATGAGATGTTGTCCTCCATGCGCCAGACTACCACCATCCATGCATACTGCACTGAGTTTATGAAGGTGGCCAACCGGCTGCCCGACTGGCTGGTCGCTGCCTTGGTTGGTACCTTCAAGCGTGGCCTCAAGCCCGAAATTTTTGAAGAGATGCGTCACTTTCCGTGCGCCAATATGCGGGAGGTAGTACGCCATGCTCTCATCAAAAAGGAGAAACTGGCCAGACAGCGCAGAGGGGGGCGGCTTGGACCATTGGGCCGCTCTGCCCCTAGTGCCACTCTTGCTTAGTCGCCGCCCAGCAGTGCTATTCTTGGCCGAACCAATCAGCTCCCTTCTCTTGCAGGTCCGATTGTCCGACGTTTAACTCCGGCTCAAATGGAGGAACGCCATTCAAAGGGGTTATGCTTCCGCTGCGACGAGAAATTTGTGCCTGGGCATCGCTGTTCCTTTGAGGGTAGTCTTCTAGTGGAAGAGGTGGACGATGGCGACGCAGTTTGTGATGGTTTGACCTTGTCTGCTAGTGATGAGCTCTTGCCAGAGATCTCGGTGCATGCTTTCTATGGGGCTTTTACACCCCGCACAATGCGTGTCCAGGGGCTCCTCAAGCGCCACAGGTAGCTATCCTGATCGACAGTGGTTCTACTCACAATTTTATTAATGACAAGGTCGCCAACCGTCTTGGGTGTTTCGTATCGGACTCCAAGCCTTTTGATGTACTGATCGGCGATGGCAAGCACCTCCAGAGCAATGGGGTGTGTGCGCAGGTTACTTTGTCTATACAGGGCCATGCATTTGTCACTGATCTCTTCCTATTGCCGACCAAAGGGGCGGACGTTGTATTGGGTGTGCAGTGGCTCTAGGAGCTCGGCGATGTCGTGTGGAACTTTAGGGAGATGTAGATGTATTTTGAACTCTAGGGGCAGCGCGTCCGGTTGGAAGGTTCTAGGCCGGGCACTCTTCTCTCCGGCCATTCGTCGAGCAGCTTGTACCGGTACGCCCCCCAAGGGCTCCTCTTACAGCAGTGTGCAGTTATTGCGGTTCCTCAAGATATAGTGCCACCCGACCTCAGTGAGCTGTTGACAGATTACCAAGACCTGTTCGCTGAGCCACAGGGCCTTCCGCCTCGCCGCTCCCATGGTCATCAGATTCCGATTACACTGGGTACCGCCCCAACCAATGTGCGCCCATACCGCTACCCCCATATTCAGAAGGCTGAGATTGAGCGGCTAGTGGCCGATATGCTTCAGGCAGGGATTATCCGGCCCAGCACAAGTTCTTATTTGTCGCCGGTGTTACTTGTGCGAAAGAAGGATGGTACATGGCACTTCTGTGTGGACTACCGTGCCCTCAATGCTGTGACTGTGAAAGACAAGTACCCGATTCCAGTGATTGAGGAGTTACTCAATGAGTTGACCGGTGCGATGGTGTTTAGTAAGCTCGACTGGCGTTCGAGCTACCATCATATTCGCATGAGTGCCGCCGATGTGCACAAGACAGTTTTTCGGACTCACGACTGCCACTTCGAGTTCCTCGTGATGCCGCTTGGTTTGACTAATGCTCCATCCACCTTCCAGTGTCTCATGAATGACCTCTTCCGCCCCTTTCTGCGTAGTTATATCTTGGTTTTCTTTGACAACATTCTGGTATACAACAGATCGTGGGCAGAGCATTTATCACACCTCAGGTCGGTTTTCTCCATTCTGCGTGATAATTCTTTATGTCTTAAACATTCGAAGTGCTCCTTTGGAAGCCGACAGGTGGATTACTTGGGCCACATTATATCAGAGAATGGTGTCACCACCGACCCAGCCAAGGTCACTACCATGCTATCTTGGCCTATTCCCACAAGTGTTCGAGCACTTCGTGGTTTTCTAGGCCTCACTGGGTACTATCGGCGCTTCATCAGTCGCTACGGGGAACTGGCTAGACCTTTGACAGCGCTGCTCAAGCAGGGCGCTTTTGCTTGGACTCCAGAGGCGCAGGCAGCATTTGACGGGCTGAAGCACACCATGGCTTCCGCCCCCGTCTTGATCTTGCTTGACTTCAGCTGCCCGTTTGTGGTCGAGACAGATGCTTCGGACACTGGCTTAGGGGCGGTTTTGTTACAGAATGAGTGTCCCATAGCATATTTCAGCAAGGCCTTGGCGGGAAGATCGTTGTCACTGTCCGTCTATGAGAAGGAGATGCTGGCTATCATCCATGTCGTCACCAAATGGCGGTCGTACCTCTTGGGTAGGCGGTTTCTGATTCGTACTAACCATCAACCGTTGAAGTATTTCCTCGAACAGCGGGTGTCCACTCCATCTCAGCAGCGTTGGGTCAGTAAACTTTTGGGTTATGATTATGAAGTGGTTTATAAGAAGGGGTCAGAGAATACAATGGCCGACGCTCTTTCCCGTATACCTGCCTCAGGGTCGTGCTTCACACTCTCCATGCTCTCTTGTCCCTTTATTGATGAGTTAAAGCAGGCCTACTGTTCTGATGCTTCGACACAGACGTTGATAGCTACCCTTCAGCAGGACCCGGCAGCCCGTCCATTTTACACTTTGCGAGATGAGTTGCTGTTTTGGAAGGACCACTTGTGGGTTCCTAATGTCGCTGATCTTCGCCTCAGCATTATATCTCACTTCCATGACTCCCCAGTTGCTGGTCACAAAGGGGTTTTCCGCACTTACAAGCGGGTCAGCCAGAGTTTCTTATGGTTGGGGGTCGAACTGTGCACGAGTATGTGACAGCTTGTGATATTTGTCAGCGTGCCAAGGCTGCTACCACTTCTCCCACTGGATTGCTCCAACCCCTACCCATTCCGGACAAAGTCTGGGAGGATGTATCGATGGATTTTGTGGAGGCCTTGCCGCTGGTGCAAGGTAAATCGGTGATCATGGTGGTGGTTGACCATCTGTCTACGTATGCTCACTTCTGTGCGTTGGGTCACCCCTTTACTGCTAAAATGGTGGCCGACTTGTATGTTCGGGAGGTAGCGAAGTTTCATGGTATGCCTCGTACCATTGTGTCTGATCGTGATCGTATCTTCCTCTCTCAGTTCTGGCAGGAGTTCTTTGCCTTACAGGGTACGTCCCTTCATATGAGCACTACATATCACCCTTAGACGGATGGACAGACGGAGGTCGTTAACCACTGTTTGGAGCAGTACTTGCGGTGCTTCACGATGTCACAGCCCCGCCGTTGGTTGCAGCTTCTCCCATGGGCAAAGTGGTCCTACAATACTGCTTATCACACACGTGCGGGCTTCACTCCATTTGAGGTGTTGTATGGCCGACCTCCCCCTACTATTTTGTCGTATGTGCCGCATCGCTCTTCGGTGGATTATATGCTCCAGACCCGTGATGAGGTATTGTGCCAGTTGAAGATGAATCTTGCTGAGGCTCAAAATCGTATGAAACAACTCTATGATGGCCGCCGAACTGATTGGGAGTTTCAGGTTGGCGACTTGGTCTATGTCTTTGTCTTATCACAACGTCAGACTTCTTTATTTCAGCCCAAGCACTCCAAGCTCGCTCCTAGGTTTCATGGTCCTTACCCGGTGGAGGCTCACATTGGTCCGGTGGCTTACCGCCTTTCTTTGCCGCCTACTTCCTTGGTTCATCCTGTGTTCCATGTGTCCCACCTTCGCAGGTTTGTTGGTGACCGAAGCTTGGCCGTGGATGCGTCTCCTCCGCCACTGATGGGTCCTGTTCCATCCCCTAATCCTGCCCCTGCGTCTGTTCTTGAGAAGAGGCGGGTTCGTCGCTTGGGTCGCATTGTTACTGAGGTTTTGGTTTCCTGGCAGGGTCAGCCTTTGGAGGATGCGACATGGATGCTTGAGGATGATTTCTTGGCTCGTTATCCGGCTTGGTCACCTTGAGGACAAGTCAAGTAGCGGAAGCGTGGTGGAGTGTTGTGTACGATTGTGCACGATACTCATACTCTCTTTTATTATTTTATGTCATAGCACTATTTATTTTATTATTGTCATGCTTTATTGCGTAGGGGTTAGTGGCCGGGATAGCCAACCCACTAATTGGGTTATTTGGGTTATTGGATGTAAACCGGACTGGTCTGGGTTAGGCGGTCTGGGTCAATAGGTGGTCGTCCTCCCATATGGGGGCAGCCTTGCTTTTAGTTGGAGTTTATGCAATTTGGTGATTTCAGACTTCTCTCCTTTCTTCTACAATTCTCCCCTTTCCCTGCGCAATCCTCCTAGATACCGATCGCACCTGCATCGGGCACATCACCTATGAGTAGAAGTTTGAAATTAGAAAAAATTCTAGTGAGAGGTGATGGCGTAACTTAAATTTAGATAAAGCCACATGATGGAGGAAAATCCCAGTAAGTAGATAATTAACCATTTTACCCCTAAGGTTGAAGGTGAATTGTTTCGGTTCAAAGGGTTTATAACCCCACAAAATGTTTATAAAATTATCACGGGTCCATAACATCAAGGGGTACACCTTAGATCAGTTATGGACTCATTAGAGTTCAAGGAAGCCTTGAACAAAATGATATAAATACCCCTATAAGTGGATGGGCTCGCATTCGCATAAATGGAATTAACGTGCCAATTTGAAATTGAAACCTCTTGAGATGTCAAGGACTTACCTAAGAACATAGAGGATTGTGTCGTATGTAAAAAAATTACCCTAATACCCTTAGGTGCATTATAACCATTTACCCTTAGGTGCATTATAACCATTTTCATAAAAATAGGTACTCCTAACCGAGGAGAGTTAGAGCACAAGAGTAAGAGTCTTTTTATAGCCATAACTAAGTTTGACACTTGATATTACGATCTGTTGGGACCTGTATGGGCCTATATTATATATGTTTTTGTTTGTTTTAATGTTTGTTATTGATGTTGTGATACTAATTTTTCACTAGGTTGAAGTTACTGAAAGATTAATCAATGAGGGTTAAACAACTTTATATTGGACAAGAATACTTAATCAAAATAAAGACTAAAATATCCTCAGAGGGGTATGGGAGTAGTTATAGAGTAAACAAGGCCTTTTACCTAATGATTTACCTTGGTTGATGACCCGATGGTCATTTTGAGTCGTAACCCTGGTATAAAAGGGACTGGTTTGGGATAGTCAATATGAATCCTTGCTTGAGTTGTTGGGTATGGGTAGAGGTTAGCCTTTGGGTCGTTGCCTTGTAGATCAATGGCAAGAGGTCATGGATAAGAGCCGGTAACCCGAACTGGAGAGGCTCGGGCTGAAGAGATTCAAGAAGCCATTCCTAATCCTCGTGTATCCCCGCAACGTGCAGAGTTTATAGGAGCATAAGGTATGAGATGGGTGGAGCCATCTCACATTGATTCCTCATCCAACACTTTAAGGGGAACTAATGAGGGCCGCTTGATGGATATGATCCAAGGGTAAGTAGAGGCTGCTCAAATTTAAGTTGATCTTCACCTAGACCCTAAGAAGAAGGCTGAAAAGGATCAAGGTACCTTGGTTTAATGTTTCAAGTTGATGACTTCACCTTTCACATGTCAGGATGATCCAAATAAGGAGGGAGAAGGATTACTACAAAAAGTAGAGAAAGTGTTTGATGCATTGGTGGTGACTGATGATAATGAAGTCACCTTAGCTACCTTCGCCCTTACTGGTGAGGCTCATTTCTAGTGGAATACCACCAGGAATGCACATTTTGAAAACCTACCTAGTTCACATATTCAATGGGCATAGTTCTTGGAGGTATTTAATAAGTAGCATTTCCTAGAGCATGTTCAGCAAATGAAAGAGTAGGAATTTCTTTCTCTAGAATAGGGGATTTGATTGTATAGCAGTACGAAACAAACTTTATTCGATTGCAAAGATTCACACCTGATGTATGCACCACAGATGTGAAGAGAACAGGAAAGTTCATTTATGGGTTGAGAGATAGACTCAGAACCAAGGTGATGAGCACAAATCCTATAACCTTTGCTAACGTCCAATAGGCATGAATGTTTGAAAAATATTTTAATTGATGTAAAGAGAACAAGAAAAGGGCCTCTACATGGTGTCTAGGATTGAACAAGCCAAAGTATAGGATGGAGGCTACTAGAGACGTTGGCCCACAATTTAGAAAACAACAGAAGGGTATGGAACCTATTTGGAAGGGTCTAAGGCAACAAGATTCAAGCCAACAACAACAACAAAAGACTCGAGACAAACCCACTTGTCATTCTTTTGGCAAGCACCACCTAAGCAAGGCTTGCATTCCAAGAAACATGATTTGTTATACTTGTAAGAAGAGGGGTCATTTAAGAGACCACTTAAAAAAGAAGAACCAAGGGGGTCATAATGACTCTAGCAAAAAGTTCTTGCTCATGTCTTTTCTCTTCCATCAAGGGATGGTGGATTTGTAATCTACAGTGATGCTTCATGGCCCATAATGACTCTAAGTGAGACGATGACGGAATTGGTGTTGGGACTAGAACTAAGCAAGTAGAGCCCCAACAAGTAGGAGATCAATGCCAACTACTTCATGGCCCATAACCAGTGTGAGAGACTAGGCTACTTGCCGAACAAGTTCTTAAGTCAAACTAAAGGGACAAGTCTAGTGGTGCAATCATGGGTGCCCCAGATACAGGTACTAGGCCATGAGTCCATCGGGGGGGGTACTGACACACTATGGGTGGAACTTGACATTGGAGAGCATTGTGAAGGGAATGGTGCTGAAAGTATGGCGGTAGTACGTACAGCAGAAGATGAATGTATTGATGCTGGCGAAGGGCAAGGTGTCAATCAGGCAGTGCAAAAGATGAAGGCGTTGATGTTGGACTGGATCCTCCTCCTTTCCCACCCTACCCACAACTTCTGTCTTTGAGCTCACTAGCTTCATCAACCTCACCCAGTGTCACCACTTCAGCTTCGCCATTGACAACATTGGCATCATTGAGGCCGTCGAGGGCTTCACCACCTTGCACAATGTCAATCTAATCTTAGTACCACTCACTGCATGCAAAACCTCATCGATGCCCTCATTGTTGTCTTATAGGTGTCTCATATGGAAACTTAAAAACTAGCTTTTTCTACTCTATTAATTGTGTAGGTCATACTATTTAACTAAAATTATAAATTTTTTAAATGGAGCTATTAATACATTTAGGACACCAATTACAAAACCAATCAATGATCACAAGGTAAAATAACTAGACTCGAACTTGAAATTAAAGTTTTAAGCTTAAGCCCGAATAGTCTAAAGCTCAACGATACTCAACTCATTAACAACCCCGCACAAGGGTTATACATGCTCATCACCACTATGTTTAAAAAAACTAGCTCCACATATCAACGGCTAGTGCAAAAGCTTGTGGGGCCATTTATTTCACAAACATTACTCTTACATAAAGGCTCAAGTTATTAAAAAACATGATTATCTTACACACTATTATAATTCTAGGTAATAAGAGGTCGTGAGGTTAAGTATGATGGGAGGCATTTATAGCCCCATTGTGTTCCACTTGCCATACTTAATGGACCTTTTCAAATGGGAAGAGGGGAGAAGGGATAAGAATATAAATAAATAAATGAATGAATAAAATTTCTCTTTCTGAATAACTCTAGCCTTCGAGAAACTTAGTTAACTTGACTAACTACTGTTAACAAGGTAGGGATTCGTTCGGTTTTAGCTAGTCAACATCCAACCTCGACTTTTGGTAAGCATTCTTATGCTCATGCAATAGGAAGATTTTTTCATGTTCCTCTTTCATAACAAGTGCAGCGTAAATAATGCATAGAATCCCTTTATATTTGAGATTAATAGTGCTCACGCTAGTGCACATTAGTACTAATATCATTGGTACTAATTTTATATGTTAGCGTGTGTATTATCAATCTTATAGATGAAAGGCTTCCATTCATTTCTTACACTGAGCTCATTGTTAAAGTAGAGTATTAAAAATGTTTCCCATGCAATATAAGTTGATTTCATCTAAACAAATTTCATTACCTCCTTTGGACTCTTCAGCCTTAACAAGTACTTTGAGGAATAACTTTTCATATAAAAAATAATATCTTTAGTTATTAGTAATTATTCGGAATTTACCTAAGGTCATACATATTACGACTTTGGACCGTTGAATACTTTGAGGCTTCCCTGTACATAGCTCTATCTTTGTACAGTAATCCTTTGGGCTCTACAAGAGAATGTAAGCAATGAATATTAAATCCAGACTGCTTCACCTTAACCCAAAAACTTTAGCCCATCTCTTTTCAAACATATATATGGCGTCTTATTTATGGATATGGGCTTAAATACACTTGGGCTTATAAAGGCCCAATACACTCCTCGTGGCTATACTCCACATACGATAGGGTTGAACCTTACATTGATCTACAAAGGTCCCACTATAGTCATACACATGTCGGGCCCACAAAAGTGGTGCACATGTGCATAACTAAGTTTATATTTGGTACATTATATCTACAAGTGTATGCAAGTGCGAGTGAGACTTGGACCTGTAAGTAGTGTGCCACGTACAACCGGCTTCCCTCTATCTCCCCATTGCCCTCCCTCTCTCCGTTCTACTCCCGTTCATGCTCTAACGTAATTCATCACAATCATCGATACAAATGCGTGTCGACGGATATGTAGGTGCAGCTTGGCCAATACATATAGGTCAAGAAATGCCAATACTTTTCTAAAAATACATAGTTAATTTTGCCAATTTTTTATTAAAACCTTTGTTTAAAAATAACTCAACCACGATTTGAACATAACCTCCTTAGAGGTTTAAGGATCACAATGTTCATGTTATGTTACTTTTTACTTATTTATATTAAAATAAAATTAAGAAAAGTTTTTTATTATATTAGATTAATAAGGGTAATTTACACAATTAGCCTAATGCAGTACACCTTGGACCCTGAGGCTTACGGCCATGCACTAGCTCACCCAGCCAGTCTACATTATATAGGTTAAACCCATACATTGACCCAACAGTAAGGAAATAATTGTAATAATGGTAAACCATTTTATAAACAAATAAAACTAATAATAATATAAATTCAAACCCATCATAATATGAAAAATTTTGTATTAGCCCTAGCTCATATGTATTAGTGTGTGAGCCCTTGATCTAATGATGTAAGGGGACAAAAACTAATTGATTATATAACAGGGTAAAAACCAATTAGATTAATTGGTTTTTACCCCCAAGTTGTGTAATCAAATTTGCGATGCCTGGGCTCATGCTCAAGCTGCATGAGCCTAAGCTTATTCAAATAGGGCTCATCATAATTACGAAAGAAATTTATCACACCAAAGGTATCAAACTATACATTAGTGCATAATAACAGAAGGAATCTATCACACTTGAATGTTGCTTTAGTGAATATTATCTCCATACAAAAATTAATAGCGCTATTTAGCAAAAAACTTTACTCCATATTAATAATTTCATTTTGTTTAATTTAAAAAAGAGTATTATAAGAACTTAATTTCCCTTCTTATAAATGTGTATTTCACTAATAATTTTTTTTTTAAATGTAACTATTAATATGAGATGGAGAGAATATCAAGACATTAATAAAATATTGTTTCCATAAATAATTTCATATTGTACTAAAACACGAGCAACTACATCTAAAAAGCAACTCTACCGTGAGCCAACTAATATGCACAGTATAAGGGGAAAATTATGTGAATACTAACCCTTAAAATCACACAAGCAATGCATAAAACCAAATTTTAAAGAGAAGTTTCAAACAAGAAACCTGTATGCACTTGAGCACTTTCAAACCTCCCAATTTGGATCATGCGGCCTATGTTACGTGGCAGCCGAGTTTGGATCCGTCTGCCGTTCCCATGATAAACATATGCCATTCGATCTCAATCTGGCGACACATGATGCATTGAACATATTATCGGTGTGCGACCGGTGCTTATTAACCTTTTCCTTTAAACAAACAAGCTTTATAAATTTAAATTTGGCATGTTAGAAGCATTCCATAGAAGCACAGCCAACTAGTGAGGACCAACATGTTACGGTTGGATGGTCACAACACGATTTAGGAAATGCACTGTGTTTAAACTAATGTTTTAAAAACTGGCTTGGACACCAAGCCGAATTGGTGTCTGTGCCGGTTCAACTAGGTTCAAGTGGGGGTCAACCCAAGTTGAACTCGATTGATATAAATATTTTTTTCCCGTAAAGCCTAATACTAAAAATCAGAAGATTCAAAAGTAAGAGCTAAATCACTACAATGGCTCTACACTCCACATTCCATCGTCCGATCTTCCTTCTTCCCCTCACTCTCCTCCTTGGCGGCCCAGCCCAAACTCAACGGTCCCTTCCTCTCTTCCCCATTTATGTTTCCTGCCCCTCTCTTGCCCACTGGCCCGGCCCGACGACCCCTTTCTCCTTCCGCTCTTCCCTCTTTTCCCTTCCCCTCCATCTCTTCCTAAGCAGCCCAACTTCGAGTTCCCGACCCCGACAGCGAGCTTCCCCCTTCCCCTCTGTCTTTTCCTTGGCTGCCCGACCACGACCCAAACCCTAGAGCACCCTCGACCCTGACTTTCCCTCCCTCTCCTCCTTGGCAGCCCGGACCCGATCTTTTCTCCCTCCTTCCCCTTTCCTGCTTTTCCACTGTTGATGAAATCCGTTTGATGTCTTGCCACACACGGACTAAGATCTACCAACAGATATGACTTGGTCTTCTTGGGGCCACCCATTTTCCTCCTCGACACCGGCACCACCCACGACCACCCCGTCGCTTTCCCCTATCACCTACTGCTTTTCCCCCTTCCTATTCCTTTTTTTTCTAAAGCCCAGATTGGCTAGTTGTCTAGGTCATTAGTTCAATCGGCTAGGCTAAATTGACCCGCCTAGGTCAATGCGGCCTGACAACTCAAATGACTCAGCCTGGATTTTTAACCAGGCCTGATTGAACCTGATTGAACCAACCGGGCTAGTCCAAGTTTTAAAACACTAGTTTAAAGCCCCCACTTTATTAGTAAGATCTAAAACTATTATAACAACTAATTTTTAGAGGACTATGAACAACCACAAAAACCATCACATAATTAAATTTGAATGAACACATGAAAAGATTGTGTGGGCTCAAACGTGTGAAAGAACAACATCCATACATTTATTATCATAAAGTTCAGATTTTAAAATAATATTTGCATACAAATACATTAAGTTGGTTTCGTTGTCTAATTCTCCATCTCTCTTTTCTTTATAACCCCTGGGAATCACCTTGCTTTCAAAGAAAGAATTTATGGTTATGAATAGAAGCAAATGATTTTACCATCGATTATGAAAATCAATGATATACACACTAATAACCTCTTTATCCAATGTTAATATTTTAAAAAATATTAATTTTTATTGAACGGTGAAACTCACATATATGAAAAGTAAAACTAAGCTTATATATATATATAATACTTTATACAAATACCCAACCACTTAAATTGAATAAAATAAAGCTATTAATATGAAATACATATTTTACCAAATAGAGCTATTAGGTGGGACAGAAGGAAGAGTTTTTCATACTCTCCTTAGATAATGAACCCAACATAAACTATATGTATAAACCATTAACATTTAAGATGGAAGGCACATGTGCTAGTAAATATTAACATAAATATATATACATCATTGATCTCATAAATGAATAATTCTCAGATGTAATTTACACTGAGCTTATTGTCACGAAAAATACTTCTCCGAAAGAGTATATATGTAAGTGCAAGTGACGCAGACGACTCCTACAAGATGAAGGATATCCTAGGAGGACAAAAATACTTCCGAAGTGAACATATCCAGTACTGGGCTGGGCCTTAACAACTGGATAACCTGGGCCGGCCCACCCAGTGTGTGGCGGATGGTGCTGACACTTGTGAGATTCAAAATCTCCCATTTCCCACCACTCCTCCCTTCATCCTCTCCCAAAGCCACTTCGTGCGCCCTGTTTTGTCGGCGATGATGGCGGGGATGGGATCAATGGCCGGACTTTCGCTCTTCCCACAGCAGCTCGGAAGTGAAGGGAATCAGTCGGCGGCAGCTACACCGGCGACTGCTTCGTCGGTCTTGTACGGCTTTTCCAGGTTTTCGCCCAAGGTTGCAGCTAAGGGTGTCCTGTTCCTGCCTAGGTGTGCCATTGCCGGCGGGGCGAGGACCCAAGGGGTCGATGAGGTGGATGGAGTCCGCGGTGCCGATTACGAGGAGGGTGATTCTGCTCGGCTGAGTCGGGTATGGCTTCGACTTGTCTCTTCATCTTTTTCCGGCTTTGATTTAGTTTATGAACTGAAGTAATACATTTGAAGTTCACGGAGTTGTTAACGTTTGAAATTTGGTGCGCTTACTGCTACATGATCATTCCGTGTTTATTAATCTCGTCTCCAATTTTTGCATCCGTCATATTCTTGTTGGGGGTTATCTTGGTTGCTGATAGTATGGAAAGAAAAATAAAAAGAAGTAAAAAATGAAAATGAGCGCCCCATGTCGATACTGGGAGGGATTTTATCCTGCTATAGTTTGATCAGCTTCTGAACAAGTGAAGATTCAGTACGTAATGTTTGCGGAATTAGTTTAAGCGACATTTATATGGTATAGAATTCGCAAAGCAGGCTTTAATGAGGTAGTACGCACTATTGTACTCCCTCCTTTCCATATGTAAGTGTCCAATTTGTAGAAAAAAGTGAACTTTATAGAAGGTGGGAAGCACCTTAGACCGCAAAAAGGCAAAAATGTAACTGATTCAGCAACTTTTCAGTGCACAAAAAGACAAATTTTTTACATAGCTTTTTTTGACTAAGATTCTCATGCTCCCACTATGGGATGGAGAGAGTAACTTGGAGGAACAGTCCCTCCGGCGATGATCAAGTTCTTGGAGCATGATCAGATTTCATATGTCATTTCAATGGAAACTGTGAACCAGGAGCCTGGGAGGTCTTCTCCAAGATTTTAGAGGCAGTGGCTGAGCCAAGAAATTCTCATTTGAGATTACATAGAACAGAAATATGCAAAACTGGCAGTAATGAACAGACTCATTAGCTAAATCAGGGGTATTGATTCCATCCTACAAATTTATATGTAATTCCACTGTAAAGTCTTTCATAATGTATCTAGAATGGGTTTCCCCACCGAAAACTCTTATCTATCCCTTTCCTGAACTCTATTTTTTCCTTTTTCTTCCACAATGGTGTTTTTTTTTTCCAAAATAATAGCAATATTAGAAATATCTGGTTCAAATGAAAATGTCAGAACCCTTGTTTAAATAGATCTATTTTTGTCAGATGTAACTGATTTATAGTGAAGCAATGTTGCAAGTATATCACCGATAAAAAAAATGGTGCAAATATATTACTAGTTGATGACTTTTATTGACATATTTATGTTTGGGGCTAACAATGAGGTACATTTATAAGAATAATTTCTATTTCAATTACCTCCAGAACTCATTGAGTTATAGGACAAGGTAAATTTTGGTATCTTAGACATTTGTTGTGGGCTTACATGATAAAAAGTTGACTTTGTACTGGGGATTTTGGCATATTCTAAAAGTGTTAATCATTGTCTGGAATGGAAATAGCCGGAGTGCGGCTGCTATAAATAAAAGAGAATAGTGCTTTCTAGAGGTGGAAAAGGTTATTTGGAATTGAGGCTAGAATGGCTGTCACTATAGAGTGGGCCACCATGCACTTTGATTGAGTAGCTCGGGAGATTGACATGATTTTACAGGTTCCATATTTTTTGGCATGTTGGTTAAGTCTTTAACAGATGCCCCTCTGATGCTGGAGCTTATCTGAATTTTCTTTGGCATACGTCAAAGAGGCACAAGTATCATGGGTGTTAATTTTTATTTTCTATTTTGTATCTCATATTAGGTTTGATCTCAGTAAAGATTCTGTGGAAGGGATGTGCATTTGGTGCTTTTAACTTTGGCCAGTTTGAACTGCCGAATTATATCCCTCTATGCCAATGTTTCCTATCTGGTTATCTGAATCTTCAGGTTGAAACTGTATGATTGGGGATCAATTTGATGATTTATTCTTCTCCTATTAAATGACATTTAATACTTGGTTACTGCAAAGAAGTAGAGGTTTGCTGATTGGAAGGCGGCAAGGGCATACAAAGACAGTGGACTCATCTATGAGGGTAAAATTGAAGGTTGCAATGCTGGAGGCCTGCTTATTCGGTTCTACTCAATAATTGGATTTCTTCCCTATCCTCAGCTGGCACCTATGCATTATTGTAAAGGTATGGCACAATAGTGTTTTCTTTACATGTGCATGAAATTGTTAGTATACTTAGATATATCTGCATATACATTTCTTGTTTATTTTGACATTAGATCACAATGGGAATATTAATTAGAAAGGATATGATTATGCTATCTCTTTAAAAAAAGTTGGCGCAAAACAAGCTAGAATGGAGGTGTAAGATTCATGTTGCCGACCACACATTTTTGGGAAAGGCATGACTTGATTATGTTTATGGTTATAATATCACAATGTGAATAGTTTGCAGACGGAACAGAAAAAGTGTAAACTTTTCTATGTGAGAGTGTAGAGTCCTTTTGGTTTTCTTCCTCATCACTGGCCTATATAAGGAAATATGATTTTATCAAGTGAAGGTGGTCTATTGAAGTTTACATTTCATCCTTTAATATCAGAGAAATGTTTAGGAAAAAAATTCCTTTACAGTAATTTGAGATAGATTAGCAGGGAAATGTGGATGTTTAAAAGTAAATGTATGATGTTTTATTTTTCTATTTAAAAAGGGAAGAAAGGGCACATAAAGGAGTCCTTTTTAAACATAATGTCTTCTCACTTTAATGACTTGTATGAAATGATATGAAGTTGAAAACTTATTGATCCATGTTCTGCTTTTTCTCTACTCATGATTTATTGCTGGGTGCCACTCATGTTTTCTTGATGGTAGCAATGGGTACTCATTTTTCTGATCACAAATTTAAACTTTACATGTAGAGTGATTGAAACTCTAGCTTTAGTAAGAAATTACCCTTTTTTTATGATATACCTTTTTTACCTCTTATCTAACTGAGAATATTATTCAGCATCTGTGATTGAATTGTTTATGCATGTGGTGGTATTATTTCGTTAAGAAGAAAGAATGTTAATGATAAATAATTAAAAGCTAATATATTATCTCAATGGAAATTATGTTGAATGCTAGTGCAGCCATCCATTCTGGTTGAGGCCGAGTTATGAAAGTGGGAGGAGTTGTTAAAGTAAACTACTGAGACAGATGTGAAAGACTATGAAATTTAATGGCAAATAATTGCATATTTAGAGAATAAAAGGAAGCTCGATTAGACGATAGAGTGGGGGACTCATGTTTATGAAAAATGTGATCACTTGCTTTGTTGACCTTCAGAGATAAGTTAAAGGAGGCCAAAGACGGTGTAGTTGACCCAGTGATGAGAGACATGAAATTCTGTCATAGTGTGGAAAATGCACATAAGTTCAAAAGCTTTAAGCGAATATTGCTGCCAGCATATGATGGTCATCAGTTAAACGATGACTGTAATGGTGGAAGAAGTAGATGTAGCTTTAATCTAATTGGAAAGTTGACAGGTAGATTATGTATTATAGGAAATTTTCTTTGTCAGTCGCTTATTTAAAACGGGAAATTGATTTTAGCTTTTATGTCTGCATTTGCAATAATCAGCGATTCAGAACTGAAAATTCTATGCGAAGGTTTCCATTTAATAAATATAATAGATCAATATCATGTAAGTGATATATGCAAGGAGAATTTTTATGCTAGCTATGAAACCCAAAACTATAATAAATAGATAAAGAGTGGAGCTCATATTTATTCAATTGATATAAGCAACATTTAGTTGAAACCAGATTATGCTTGTACTCCTAATACCTCCTTCCTTGTGAAGGAAACATTCATCATAAAATCCTTTATAAAGACTAACCGGTGGATGTTTATAATAATAAAATCCTTTACAAAAATAACCATTTTTAAGTTTAATTTTAATTTTCTGATGTATCCACTTACAGTTGTATAAGTTTTTGCTAAAAGTATGATTTGGGTTTCCATTATGGACAATAATGGTTCTATTTGTATGTAATTGTAACTTCTTAATTCTAAAATATAATTCTAGTGGTATACAGAGCTCCTGAAATGCCCAAAACTGCTTGTATGGTTTCAGGATCACTGATTCTTTAAGTAGAGTGCTTAATAATCTTAATCAAAAGGTTTATCCTTGAATATTTTAGTCACATTTTGCAGTTTTCGATATATTACTTCACTGATTTTGTTCCCTGAGCATTTAGGTAGGTTTTGGTTTTAGGAATACTTGCTCTATGTGCAGAAGTCTATGCTTGTCTTTCTTCTGTTCCGTTTTATATGTACTTGGGGAAAAATTTTCTGTAGAAAATCTTGCTATATTGTGGTCACTTGAAATTTATCTTTCTAAATTATTTAGTTGGTAGATAAATTGTTCTAAGAAATTAAAAACTCCTAGATTCTTATCTATATAAATTAGTTATGTTTTAGGGTCAAAGGTGTAGGTGGTAGGCTTGGAGAATACAAGTGATTGGATGACAGGGGGCTTGGGAGAAGTGGATGGAAAGTTTGGTTGCACGGGGTAATATGGAAAGAAGAAAAGGCTTGAGAGGGAAGAGGGGGTGGGGGGAAGATGAAGGCTGCTAGAATAGGGTGATTGTGGGGAAGGTAAAGTTGAAAATAGAATCTGAAAGACCAGATTCTGACTTGAATAAGGAAACTAGAGTCCATGAATTTGTTGTGTCTCAACCTTTATTCTTGTAGATTGATAATCCAAGATCTTGGTGACATAGGGAAAATTTTTTTTTAAGGAAAGTTAATGAAATTAAGGAATGTTACTTCGAATTAAATAAAATCAAGGAAAGTGTGTTTTTTTTTTCCATTTTGGAAAAAAAGGTTGAGATGAGGGTGAAATTAGGAGGATTTTGGCCTCCTTCAGCTTCCAAGGGAAGTTTTTGAAAACAAAATTGACATATGAGACCTTGAGATATGAAAATTGCAGGGATATTGATATCTAGACATAATATTTGAGGAGTGTCCCTTTAAATTTGCATATATCCAGATCCAAGTCCTGATCAAAATTTTACATCCAGCATATCTACATAGAATCCGTGCTGGTTTTGTTATAATAGTGGTATATCAGGTTTGAATCTAGCTTGGTTTCATTTTTAGAGAAAAAAGCAACTAGTCAAGAGAGGCTCCATCCCCTCGAAGCTAGCTTTATCCCATAAACGATTTTGTTGAAAGGGTTTTCATTTTTTAGGACTCTTTCACTCACTATATAACTTTGGGAAGTTGCACTTCTCGTTGAGATTCCCTTTTGGTTTAATCTAAATCTCTAAATGAAGAAAGGAAGTTCTACATGAGAATTGTCATTTGTAGTTCATTCTCTGGTTCTCTATACTGCCATTCATTTCATTGTCGTAGATTGTGGTATGGATCTTGGCGATCTCTCATTTTTGTATATTTTGATGTTTTAACACGATTTTTTTGTTGTTTGAGCCATATACTTCTGGCTAGACCTTCAATATGCATATTGTGCACAAATGCTTTCAGTTGTGCTTGTTGTAAAGTTCGTACAATATCATTATCAAAATTAAGTTTATTATAATGTCATTTTTGTGGCAGCTGATTTTTAACTTCTTGGTGGTACTATTTTCATGTAGAGCCTCATAAAAGCATTCAAGAGATAGCAAAAGGTCTAACCGGTTCACAAATTTCAGTAAAGGTATTTGTGTCTTATATTGTGAAAGAATTGAATTAAGATTTTAGTTTATTTTTATTGACATAAAGTGATGGCTGAAGTTGAAGTGAGAGGATTCAAAAACCATGTGATCCATGACTTGGAACATTTGTCAGGATAATGCCTTTTAGTCTGTTTTAAAATTTTCATAACATGGAAAACTTGGGTTGGATGCTTTATATATGCATACACGTAGGCACTTGTGTGTACCAGCTTGCATAATGCTAAATATGCCTTTTCCATGCTTATGAGTTGAGTATTTGTCTTAGGCTAGAGGCAAGGCAACATTACAATGAGTTATTACCTCTAACATGCTTTCTTGGTAAAAATATTGAGAGGGTTCTACAAGAGCAGACCGATGTCCAATGCTGATTTAAATTCACTCTTTTTTGTATGCTTGATGGTGTTGCAAAATGAATGAGTTCAATTTTGCTCTGAATACCATTACAAATCTTGCAATTTTAATCAAACTTTAGGTAATATCAGTTCTACAAGAATAAGACTGGCGATAGACCCCTTTCCAGTACTCATACCTCCTACAAAAATGTAGAGAACTAGACTATTCCATGATTGTTTCTCTTTCTTGTTGAATGAAATTGCAAATTTTTAGAAAAAAGCCACTTCTTTTAAAAGCAGTAAAGAACTTGAATAAATTGGAATAAAACTTACAGCCAATATTTATGTTTTTTACATTATACAAGGAAGAGAAGCTGTCTTAAAACTTTCTGCTAAATTTGCTACAAGTCACCTGTCAATATGGGACTTGCAAGCGTACAGCAAATTTGAAATTATACCTATTCTGAGCTTGCTTTATTTCATGTTAAAATTTGGTTCTGCCAACATGCTTAGTAATAGGGTGACTTATAGTTGATATGTACTTATACTTCATCTTTTTCTGTTTTAACAAAACATTCATATTTACATGGATTATAGATAATCCTAGTTTACATTGATTAAATAAAAAATTTAAAACATGTTCTTATTTATAGTATTTGTATTTTGAGATTTTGTTGGTAATAAACTTTGACTTGCATGGTGAAGTTTAATTGGTGTGATTTTAACAGATCGTTTGTGCACACATCTACCTTTTAGGTCATACAAGTGGCTGAAAACAAAAGGCTCATATTTTCAGAAAAAGAGGCTATTTGGTCAAAGTATTTACCCCAAGTTAATGTTGGAGATGTTTTTAATGGAAGAGTAGGTTTTGTGGAGGACTATGGTGCTTTTGTCCACTTGCAATTTCCTGATGGTATAAAAATCTTTAAGAAAGTGATATGAATATTTATCATCTAGAAAAATGGATGCGGTTTAATTGAATGCTAAATTGTTGCATTGTTTTCCAGGATGCTATTATCTTACAGGACTAGTTCATGTATCTGAAGTTTCCTGGGATTTGGTTTCTGATGTGAGGGATGTCCTGAATGAAGGTGATGCTGTTCGAGTAAAGGTTATTCAAATAGATAGGTAAGGGTTTTGAATGAGTAATTATCTGGTTGGGAACATGTTCTGTTTGCCTGAAAAGGCATACTGTCTCTAAGCATTTTTTACCTTACAATCCCGACTTTTAAGTTTACGTAGAACTCACATTTTTCCTGATAGGAGTTGTCTATGCTTTTGTTTGACTTCTACTATTAGGGCAAAGTCCAGAATTACTTTATCTATTAAGCAATTAGAAGATGACCCTCTCTTGGAAACACTGGACAAAGTAATTCCTCAGGTACGTATAACATAGATGTGTCTCACACCATTTCCTTTTTTTTCTTTTAAATTGTTTGAACACTGCAAGTATAATTAGATTGTAAAACTTGCAGGTGGAATCAAACGTGTGGAACACTCCAGATGAGTTGATTTCAGAAAATATTCCAGGACTTGAAAATATATGTGAAGAGCTGCTTAAGGAAAATGGGTATGATGCATACTCAACAATTAGATGGTTTTATCCTGGAAAGAATTAGGATGGGTATTGGCTACATGAAAAATGAACACACGAATTAGACTTTAAGATAATGGTTGATTAAATGCTGCTTTTTGAATGTTTTTCCCATTCATGCTTACATAGTTTTTGGGTGATATTTATTATTCATTATGTTTAAATATTCTACACATTGGGAGCTTGTACATTTGACTGAAAATATTTTTTACATTGTAAATCCCTTAATAGTATGTCTTTGAGGTATTTTTTTACATTGATATCTATTTTAATGTAATTTTTAATGGCTGTTTTTGCAGTATAAATGACGTAAAATTAGGGAGAAGAGGTATTGAAAAGCGTGTTGTTTCGCAAGATTTAGAACTTTGGCTTTCAAATGTGAGTCATTTTTTAGATTTACTTCTAGAAGTAAAATTACACATTGTATACTCGTCTTAATAATGATCTTTATTTTGCATTTAGGTTCCCGTAGAGGACAAACAGTTCACACTCCTTGCTAGAGCCGGTAGACAGGTAAAAGCTGCCCCCCTTGCCCGGTATTGTTTGTTAAACTAGTATCAAAAGACTTGAACATGCTGCATAATGTAATTGTATGTTTCAAAGCCTTACAGAATCAGATAAGTTGAAATGTTATGTACAAACTTAATGGTTACCACTTTGAATAAAATTTTGAACTATGTTATATCATCAGTAGTTATTTTTTTCCTATAAAATGGTCGTAAGCTAAGCTTTAGTATGCTATTTATATCTAAAGATTTTGTAGCAAGTAGTGAATCCTCAATTAAGCACAATGTCAGCACGTTGTTTGTCAGGTCCCATTATACTTTGGCTTTTAATTATCTATAATGCTTTGGCTTTTATGATTTTTGTTCATAACTGCAATTTGGTTTTTGTTGCTGCATAATCTATGTCTGTCCCTACATCTATCTGTTTGAGCCCGACATGACTTTTGATATGCATTGTTGAGCTGGTCTTTGATCTACATTGTTGAACCATTCCTTAACATCTCGAGTTTTTAAGGTAACTTGGTTTCAAACATGGTATCAAAGCCCATATCAGCTTAAACCAACAAATGCAGAGACAAACATAAAGATTATCCAACATTTGCTGTTGTATTTTGCTAAAATCAAGAGCTGAATGCTGAACTTTCAACTATGATGCTCGTTTATCAATTTCTTATTCAGGTCCAAGAAGTGCATCTAACTACAAACCTCGATCAGGAAGATATTAAAAAAGCTGTACAGCGTGTGCTAGGACGAGTTCCATGAACTATAAAGTTGGCTGCTTTTATCAATCCTATGTTCATATCCTGTGAAGAAATGTAAATTTTGACTCATACCCTGTATCTTTTTCTGTATATCGTCTCAGATATGCTTACTGGATTTACTCCGACACGATTGTGAAACTTATGAAGCTAGTGCAGTTAAAAGGCACAATATAACTCGGCCTGCACTGATGGTTTGGTTATGATGGTTAAATTGCAGTTTGCACTGTTCTTTTAAGCTCCTTTTCCAGCTTTTGTCTTGCGCAAATTTTACATCTGAATTGACTAGCAAGTACTAAGATGGTGCAATTCTCTTGGTCCAAATAATTTTAAGAATATGTTCTGTTTCTAGCTCGTTAATTTGCGAAATATGTTATATGAATTCAAATTGTCGGTCCTAATGTAACGGTATTTGGATCGGTCCGTCACAGATGGGTTAAATCCAGTTCGAGCTGCATTCTTTGTGGAAGCTTAGGTTGTTGAAATCACCATTATTTAGAAACTTACATCTTCTCGCCCATCTGCTCGCTGCATAGCTGCATTGGACCCGTGTATGGGCACGGGGCCTGCACATTGTGTGAATGTGTAACATAACTCCATTATTTTGGCTCCGGCCTTCAATTACCATTGTTCAGCCGCATACAAATAGGTTTCTTCGGCTGCAATTTGATAGCTCATAAGTCTCACAACTCCATTTCTGCCTTCTTGGACGACTTATTCTGTAATGAGATGAGGCAGTGGTCCCAATTGACCAGAAGCATGACCCCTAAACTTTTCGGTCAAATTTGAGTCTTGAAATAACTTCAGCAGGCAACAAATCTTCTATGTTTCGGATTTAGCTTGTGTTATGTTGGTTGGGTCTTTCTTTATTGAGGGAGAGATTCGGGGTTGAATCTTAGTGCCATATTAGTGGAGGGTGTGTGTGTCTTGCCTATAAAAAAATAAATGTTATTTGCATAAACTCCATTGACTGGAATGGTCTTCATGTTGAGTATTTGCCTAGAGGTAAGATTCAACTTAGTTTTGGCATGAGCTGAGTAGGGATAAAGACTACTCAGATTAAAATTGGAATTAAGTGGGGATACCTAGAAAAGGTATTCCACACGTGATCTTCAAAGGATCAGAAGTTTATTCAATTGGACAACCCTTAGCCCTTCATAAAGTCAAGTGGAGCAAAAAATCCTTGTGTATTTTTTATGATATATTTGATTAATAATACTGCATAAGTAGAGATAAATTTTTGTGCGAGAGGGTAGTTCTCTACTTTTTAAAGTTTTAGGCCAGAGACACGACCCTCATAAAGTTAAAAGTTAAAGGGTATAATCACAAACCCGCCACGCAAAAAACTTAATCTTAAGAGGTGCATCAATGGCTCATAGCTTCTAACAAATTTTGCACGTACTAGGAGTGGAAGAGTCCCCAAAAGAACAAGATGACGATAGGTGCATAAGCAACAAATAAGCAGGCGACAAAAAACTGACAAGAAATACCCGTCCAGATGAGAGCATCGTCTGGAAAATGAGGAGCTAAAGGAATATTGTGCATATCAACCTGATCACGAGGAAGAATATATCCAATATACATCATGGAGAAACAATTTTATGGGCCTTTGGTGTTGGAAGCCATGAATTTGATCAAAGTTTAATTCATTTACCATTACCGACAACCCACCGAGAACCAACAACTCGAATATTTTGCATCTAAAATACTTCACCACACATAAAGAAGAATTGTGTTTAACTTTGGCCAATTATGAGAAACAAAGTATTTAGCCTTAAACACCTTACTAAATAAAGGAGTACGATTTGTCAATGACCTCCAACCCTATTTCACTGGGAGAGCAAGAGTCCAGGAGGAAAGATCACACAAACTCAACCCGCTTTCCGATTTGGTAACACAGTTTCTCCCGCTTAACAAAAGACAGAACCCAGCTTCACTCACAAGAAGAAGGTTGGAGAAAAGGAAGGAGGGTTTTTTCTATTCCGATGAACAATAACAAAAGAGTCATAAGGCTACATGTATATAGGGATGCGACTCCCTGTGACATGCGCCAAGCTGTGTACGCACCAGCTAAGTTGGCCCACTACTTGCTTGTCTTGCCTCTCCAGCTCATATCCATTATTCACTTCCTACGTTACAAAACTAAATAAGCAAAGTGATCAAATCAATGTGTAATGGCCTAGGTTTATCTATGACTAGGCTCCAGGGTCTTAACCACTAAGCTTTACTATGAGTGTTAGCTATTAATGTCTCAGTGACAATACACACAAAATTCTTCATCTTTTCACTTGCTATCACCTATTGGATATTTTTTGCCTTTGACTTGTTAGGTAAATCAACCTTGAAGTGAACCACTTGTCCACATTTGAAGCATCCCCATTAGGCTTAGAGTTGCCCCCTTTGCCTTGGGGCTTTGTGCACTTCTTCTTGATGTTTTTGTTCTTAAAAGGTCTTGGACCACCCTTTTTTAAGCCCTATTGAACCAGGTTGGCAAATGCATTTAAGCCCTATTGAACCTTAAGTGATATTGTATCTCTTGTTCTAAGCCAAGCTAGTGATCGTCAAGAGTCAATTTTTTATCAGTCATGTTTTAACACTATTACCACAGTAATGCTCCAAAGACTTGTGAAGACTATTCAGAATAGTAGAGACTTGGATGTCTTTTCCTAAAGGGTTGTTGATCCAGCACGTTATCATTGTTCTTCATTTTTATACTGACACTGAGTTTGTAATATCTTGATATGGGCTTTGGTGTGCACCTCATACCTTTTAGCAAGTGCCTCAAGGATATCCTTGGCAGTTGAGTGCTTCTCAAATAACATTTCCATGGTTGGCTTCATGAAGATCAGAATTGTAGACCTAGCCTTAAGGTCATTTTCCTTAAACTTCTCATAGGCTCTTTTCATAGTTGCAAAAGAGTTTACCTTGTCCAAGACATTGAATGCCCTGTATCAATAAAATATGGTGAATCCGCCTCTTCCATGTGACATAATTAGCGGTATTGAGTTTTTTCGGTCTTACTCAAGTTAGCAACAATCATTCTTGAAGTCATTTTGATAAGGAAGAGTAAATGCAAATCTACAAATCAAAGAGCAAGGCGATTAATAACTCATAGTATAGATAAAACTTGCTAGTATAATAGATACGTGATGAGACTCTTCAACAAGTAATACTCTAAACCTAGCTAGGTATTATATTGCAATAGATAAGAAAAAAATATCAACTATTTGTTTTCAACACTTGTACAGATTACCACCCAATGAGGCTAAGGTTAAACTCACTTGATATTTTGAAAACAAATTTCAAACAATTATGATGATGCAAAGGAATGCCAAACTTTAGTCAATATGAATGACTTGAAGTAACATGTCAAATCCCTAAGTTCAAACAATTACTAAAGACCGATCGATCGCACACCAGATGCTAATCGATCGCTAGTTCATGATAGGAAGACAATAAGTTTATTGATTGATTGCACAAGTTATCAATTGATTGCTTTTCCCTAAAATTAGGAACATGTCTCTAACCCATTGATCACTAGAGCAACCCAATCGATCGTTATTGTCTCTGTTTAAATCGATTGAAGAAAAAAGTTTTAGTGATCAATTGCACAAACTTGATGATTGATTGTTGTACATAAAATAGTGTGTACATGATCAAGTTTTACACTTTTGTTACTTAGAAACATAGGAAAAGGCCTACAAACTTTCTACCACAAGATAATATAGATATGCTCTCATCAACCAATCAACATGAATCAAGATTGCAACGAATGAGGAATTTTTTCTCCTTGCTCAATGGCATCCACCACACAATCTAGAACTCTAATACCATTGTTGGGCACAACAAAAGCTGGAGGTGCGAATCTATGTGGTCAATGACCAGCCTTGTGTGACTCCAAGACACAAGAAATCCCTCCTAAAATAATAAAGCAACAAATAACAATAGAACAATTGGACTAAATCAATAAATTTTACATACTAAACTTCGAGATTGAAAACGTGGGATGTTGAACAAGTTCCTCCACCCAAACATCATATAAATATTAGAATAAACACAATAAAGATGTTGACATAAAAAAATCAAAATTCAAAGGCTAGCTCTGAATGAGACCAAAATTTTAAAATAGACAAAGTTTCCAAAGTGGACAAAGTCTAAAGAAAAAAAAAGAAGTAAAATATAATCATACACACGTAGGGATGGGTTACTGATGCACTGAAATAATGTTTAATTAAATATTTTTAAATTTTAAATTATAATCCTATTTTGTATTAATTCATTGCTTATTTAGGCTATTTATGTTTTGAATATGTTAGTTGGACCTTAGTTGTGTTTGTATGTCTAGATGGGCTTCAACAAGATCTAAGCAGAAGAGGAAGTGAAGCCCAACTACCCAAAGCTATTTAAAAGTCAAGAATAGGCTTCTAATGGTCCAAACATGCATAAAATGGTCGAACATAACCTTTTCGATCTGTTAGATTTCATATTTGCATCAAGAGAACTAAATTCGAGAAGAAGGTGATTTGGACAGATTGATACAACCTTAGTATTTTGACTATATCTTTCTATATATAATTTGGATTGATACAATTCTGGTGGTATTGGAAATATGACTTTTGTGGTTATAATTGATATGTCAAGACTAAATTCATAATTCTGAAGATATATAGGTCAAATCTGGCATGCAAAGGGACAACTAGTTAACTAACCCGAGGCTAACATATTGAGAATCTTTTCATTGGTTGTGATTAATATACATAAGAAAAGACAATGAAGCTGATTGGATAATAAAAAGAAGACTTAAAGATACTTATTTGTTAAATAAATTATTAATTTATTTTATTGATTTAGAATCTAATCATTGCTAAAGAAGTAACCCCTTCCACTCTTATAAATAGAGAGGTGAACATGGTAGAAGCATCATCTCCTTTTATTTGGAGCTTTCTTCTCCTATTTTTCTTTTCTTATTTTATAATTTATATTTTTAGTTTTATTATAATGACTCTCTAAGCTCTTCAGCTAAGGCTAGAGGTGATTTGTAAAAATCTAATGGAGTTATATTCATGTTTCATCAATAGTTTCAAGTAAGTATTAGTTATTTAAAGTAATATTTATTTAATATTATTTATCTTCTTATTTCTTTGTGATTTTAACACATTAGATGCTTGAAGACTCTCCTTCTTGATCTTTTATGGTTTTGATACATAGAACTCTTGAAAACATAATTCTTTTTATCATTTATCTATCAAAAGTATTTCTTATCTTTATTTTTGCTTTAAATGTTCATATCTTCTAGTTAGGTAGAATCTTCATTAAATTCTAACTGAGATAACATGATACATGAAGAACATCACTAAATGTTACAATGACCCTTAATGCATTAGTGGTTTCTTTTATTGATTTCTTAACTCTTTATTGCCTCAATATTCTTCTACTCTTTTTCTTAATTTTTCTTTCCTCTATTTTTTTGTAATCATTTTCTTTGTTGAAAAAAGCTTTCCTTGTAGATTGACCTTGTCTACTACAATTGGCAAGTAACACAAATATGAATTTGACTTTTTTGTAGTCTTAGTTTAGCTGTAACAATAGTTACAACCTCTAACAAAAAAAAGCTTTACGTGAAGACTGCATGAGGCTCCCTTACACTCAAAGATAGCTACAATAGCTAAATTGGCTAAGAAAGGCTTTGTAAGTTTCACATAGTCACATCAAAATAATTACTAATTCAAGGAAAATTGAAAAATCAAAATTGAGACCCCATTAATCTCACAGCAAAATTGTCATGAAACCAAAATAACTATAATATATACATAAAAAAAGTAAATTTCAAAGAATTCATAGTACGAAGAAAAAAAAGTAAGTAAAGAGATTATGTAGAAAACCCCATAGGCCCCACATAAAGAGTGGGAAGACTAAGTCAGAGCCCAAAGGCTCATGATCCGCTACTCTAAACAAAAAAAAAAGAAATAAAAAAATAAAAAAAAACTAAATAAATGAAATGATAAAACTAAAAAATGATGTGTAAAGAGAGTTATGAAGTGGAGGGGACCAAGTCAAAGGTATAATGCTTGGATTTCTCTCACACTCCCCACTCCCCACTAACTCTCCATTAATTAATTTAGTTCCCACTAACCATCCCACTAACTCATTCTCAACGTCCTACTAACTCATTCTTCACTTTCCACGAACTACCATTCTAACTCACCTCTCTCTACTTTGCTTAACCCTACAACCCCTAATGTTATGAATACCCCTTCATTTACATAAGGAGGGGTTTTTAGCTTTCAAGTCTAAGGAACCTCCAAAAAGCAATCAAGAAGTCCATCACCCACTAAAAGACGTCCATAAATTCTAAAAGCCTTGACCTTTTGAAAATCGAAGAAGTTCGAAGAATTGGAAGGCAAGCAGAAGTACTCAAGGAGGAAGAAGAATTTGTACAAGAGATCTCATCTTCTAGAAAAAGTTTCTTTGTTTATTCTGTTCTTTTCTTAAAACTAGAAAGTTGTAGTCACTTCTCTTGGCAATTCTCCTTTCTTTTTATTTTAATAAATTCTAAGTTGTTTTCTTCATTTTGCCATCTAATTGAAGGGTTTTGAAAATTGATTAATCATAACTACTCACTTTAAATTGTAAAGAATAATATTGATTAATTAAGAGAAGGTTGTCCCACATAAAAAAATGTTATTCTCTATCTCTTGTAAAGAAGATTCATCCGATCCATTGTGGATAGGGAACTACCAAAATCCACCAACAAAAGAGAGGTATAGAATCATCTCTTTTGATTTGATTTTTGATCTACCGATGGAGATGAGTCTTCTCTTTTAACTAAAAAAGACTTTTCCTGAGTGTTAGAGAGAACTACTTGCTGGGAAATACTTGGTTAAAAGAGATGTAGCCTCACCTCAATAGAGAGAAAATTTATATCTGATGTACAATCTGTGAGAGAGAGAGAGCAATGGAGAAAGAGATAAAGAGTGAGGGGGAGAGTCCATCTCTCACTCTCCTTCCAACTTCCTAACTATGGTTAAATTGTATTCTTTAGTGAATTGTATAGATTATTATACTAGGTTTATATTACCTTCTATTCAACCTAAGAGATTGATAACTTAAATATTTGAGCAATTGACCAAACTAGACTTCTAGTTTGGTCATATACCCAAATTGTGAGCAACTTTTCTGTATTTACCCAACTAGACTTAGGAACATGTGAGATGAAAATTGTGTGATAGGAAAGGATAACATTATCTTATCCACTTATAACACTTCTTTTCCCTTTTTCTGAACATGTTTTCCTTCTACAAAACTTTGACCAATCTTGACTCTCACCCACTAACCACTGCTCACCCTTCCCTCTGTCTTGCCTTCTAATGATTAATTATTGGTAATCACTCTTCTAACAATCCCTTTCTTCTTGTTAAGATGACTCTTCTTCAAATATTAGGCATTTTGGACTTGTCTATCCTGACCAGTTTTTATTACCAAGGCTTGGTAACCAACAATGGGAGACTGCCATATTACCACGAAAGTGGTGAGAGAGAAACTTGGGAATAGAATTCAATAGGTTTCCATGTTCCCCCCTCCACATGTTCACTGGTCATGTATTGTGGTCATGAAAACATTTTTATCTAAGTACAATATGATAATAGTAATACTAAAAAAGAAACACACTCTTAATCATGTGGTTGGTCTCTAATTGGACTTTGAGCTTCCTATATCAGGTGTGGTTATACCATTGTCCATTCAAACCGTGCCTTTGTAGCTTGTACAAACACACAAGCAGGGTGTTGTTGTGCCTCCAATGCATAAAATCACTCTCATGACATCACATGCACTAGCGTGGCTGATGTTGATCTTGGAGACGAATGGCTGGTATGCTCTTCCTCATGAAAGATGCATTGTTAGAAAGGAGCACATTAAAGTCTTCCCTCAAGGTGACCACAAAGTGACAACCAGAACTAGAAGCAACTAGATTGGCCATTAGTTAGTGGAGCACAACATTTTGGAAGGAAGCTTCTTCGCCCATATCTTTCCCTCCCCTCAGCAAAATCCAACTGCCCAGCCCTCTCACTATATCTTTCTTCCTTGTTCACCTCTTTCTTCCTAGTCTCTCCTTCCACGTTCCCCACTTCTCCCAAAGTTCATTAGTTTTTTTTCACAATTGTTCTCTGTATCCCTCTCTATTGGTCTTTTTTCTTCTCTTTCTTTTATAAGTAGGAGTGAACTTTCATGTTTCTTTGCACAAAAGAAAAACTAATCTAAAAAGTGTAATGACTAAAAATTTCAAAATGAGGTGAACTATGGTTGTATGATTTTTTTGGATTTTTGTTTTAAATTTTTAAAAAAATTGATTGTAATACCTAAAAAAATAAATAGCAAGAAAAAATTGGATTTTATTGTAAAAAAAGATTAGAAAAAAGTGGAATGCAAAGATGATAGCTTCATTTTTTTTGCATGATGCCTGAATGATTCCTAAATAATGTGCATTGCATAATTCAAATAGAAAACATATAGCTGGGGAGTCATGCTACAATATGATGGGGCTATAGATGCAATTCAAGACACAAAAGTTATGATATTACAAGTTGTCCAGCGTTGCAACTATTTTGAATCACCAATTCCGTATGTGACACCAGCATCCCAAATGGAGGTTAGGTTGAGTCACCATAGACAACTCAGCCGACCAATCCTTTAATGCTATGAAACACTCGTGTTTTTAGGATGTTTATGGATTAGACATCGAAAGTATGTAGTTGTGATATTGAACAACACCTTTTTAGGGTGTTTGAAGGCTAGGCTAAGTTATCCTGGGTGGCAACTCAGCCTTGGTCTTCATTTGGGTCATTGTTATAATATATGGAGCATGTGATCCAAAATAGCTGGTCAACACACAATATCATAACAATGTGATTCAATGCAAAATTGGCTTTTCTTTATATCATGAGGAGGTTAGTTATTTTTTATTTTTTATATTGTGTTAATTGAAAATCATAATTTTAGACCCACACTAGATTCTCACATTTGAGAAACATAACTTTAAAAATGTAGAGTACAATCATGGGTTTCAAAACTATGGTTTCAAAATGCACAAACATAAAGGCACAAACTACTTTCATGAGTTGTCTAAAATATGTGAACTTCTCCATTGTGATGGTTGTGATGAACACATTAGCCAATTGATCTTGGTGTTAATGAGCTTCAAGTCAATTTCACATTTCTCAACTAGTTCTTTATGTAGTGATGTCTTAAGTCAATGTGCTTTGTTCTTCTATGAATATTGAGTTTCTAGTAGTTGCAATGGCCAACATGTTGGCACAAAAAATATTATTGGATAATTATTCTTAGCCAAATTGCTCCATAAGCTACAATTGCAGATGAGATGTACTCAACTTTGACAGAGGATAATGCAATGACGTTTTGTTTCTTAGAACACCATGATATCACCTAACTTCCCATTGTAAAAAAGTAACTGAAAGTGCTTCTCCTACCATCAATTCCCAATCAATATATGAATAACTAACCAAATTTTCTTCCTTTTCACATTCATATTTCAGCCCAAAGTTCATTGTTTCTTTCACTTATTTAAGAATTCTCTTTGTTGCCACGAAATGAGTTTTACTTGCTTTACTGATATACCTTAAGACAATGCTCACACTATTCACAATATCAGGTCTTGTATTTGTCAAATAGATTAATGTCCTAACAAGGCTTTTATAAATAAATGTATCTGCCAATTTGCTTCTATAATCTTTTGACAAATTTTCATTCAATGCCACGAGAGTAGCAATTTATTTACAATTTGTCAAATTAAACTTCTTCAACAAGTCATCAACATACTTCTCTTGAGACAAAAATATCTCACATTTTTTTTGTACTTGAATCCCAAGAAAATATATAATGAGCCTCAAATAAGTCATCTCATATTCTCTTTTCATAGCATACTTAAATTATTTTATCATCCTTGAACTATTGCTAGTGTAAATTAAATCATCAACATAAAGACTAATAATGATAAAATTATACATACCTTCATTCTTAGCATAGAAATATGACTCACTTGGGCTTCTTTTGAATCCATTTTATTTAAAGTATTTTTTAATCTTATTATTTAATACTGTTAGTGCTTGTTTGAATCCATATAAGGTTTTATTAAGTTTGTAGACTTTGTCTTCCTTTCATTTGATCTTGATCTATGAGGTTGTTCGACATATATATATTCTTCAAGTTCTCTATAAATAAAAGCTTATTTGACATCAAATTGAAACATTTATAATTTCAATTGGGAATCAAGTGCAAGGACAATTCTTATAGTTTTTATCCTTGCTACCAATGCAAAAGTTTCATTGAAATCAATGTCGGGTTGTTGTAATTACCATTTTGCAAGTAGTCTTGCTTTATGCTTTTGTATTGACACATATTTATTAAACTTGGTTTTTTATACCCAATTTAATTTAATGAGATCTTTGTTTTGAGTTTTATCAACTTACTCTCATATCTTGTTTTTCTCAATAATTTTGATTTCATCATCCATAGTTTTTGTCCAAACCTCCTCTTTTAAATGATTGTCAAATATTTTGGATCACATGAAACAACATCAGATTCATCATAAATTTCTTGTAGAGAATGTACCATCTTGGAGGAGAATTTGTATCAACATTGTTAGGGTTCATTGACCATATGCCTGTATCTTGTGAATTTTGGTATAAAGGAGGGGACCCATACTCTTGTAATGAACTACTAGGAGTTTTATGGATGATTGGAGCTTTTCCTTTCTCATCTTCCACAAATATTTTTAAGGCTCTACAATTATTTTCTTCAAAGTTCCATGTGACTTCTTCATCAAACATTACATATCTTGATATTACCAATTCTTTTATTTTGCGATTGAAGAGCTTGTAAGCCTTTGAGTCTCCACTATATCCAATGAAGATGTACTTTTCTCCTTTGTCATCAAATTTTCTCTCTTTTGTGTTAGAATATGGGCATATGCAATACATCCAAAAATTTTAAAATAACTTACTTGTGGTTTCTTCTTGTTTCCTCTTAGTCTTATCTTGCATTGTCATAGTTAAGATGTAATAAGAATGTACGTAGTTGTACTAACATTAGCCCAAAATTGATTTGGAAGATTTTTATCTTTTAACATGCTTCTGGCCATATCCACTTTGTTGTATTCCTTCTTTCCACTATACCGTTTTCTTGAGGTATGTAGCTAGTTGTTAGATCTCTCTTAATGTCATATTCTTTGAAAAAAAATTAAAATTCTCTTGATGTAAACTCACCTCCAAGATCAGCAGTCAAAAGATTTAAATTTCTTCCCATTTTTATTTTTAACAAGTACTTTGATTTGAACAAATATAGAAAAGACATCTAATTTTACATCAAGAAAGTAAACTCACATTATTCTTTTATAATTGTTTACAAATAGTAGAAATTACTTCTTGTTGTTGAAAGATGGTGCCCTTGTTGGTCCACAAATATTGACATGCACAAGCTATAGAGGTGTTGTTGATCTCTAGGATGACTTTAGAAATGGTAGTCAATGTTGCTTCTCATAGATACATCTTGCACAAATTTTTTCTTCTTTTTCAATTTTTGGATGTCCAATGACTATATCATTTTCTTTAACAAAGTAAGACTTCTATAATTCAAGTGACCAAATCTCATGTGGCACAATAATGAATGAGTCATATGTATATCTTTCATTCCATAGTTTGTACATGTAGGCATATCTCGTAGTCCATAATTGACTTTTGGGAGTAGGTGCATTGCGGTGATTCTTAAGGTGAAGAATCTTAAACTCACATGGACAACTCCAACATTGTGTCTAACTTGCCTGCTCTTAAGAACATCCACTACTAGCTATTGAAGGGGTTTGACATAATTTAGTTCTTAAATGAGTTAGCATATTAACTTGCATAAATGACATAAATAAATAAAAGAAAGACTGTGTGAGTGACAAAGGTAATATAAGCCCTAATTTAAGGTTGACCTAAGAAGATTAAGACGTATTGTAAGACACTTCAGGTTGTGAGTACCTTGTATAAGTCTAGACTCTATGTGTGGGGTCTATCTTTTAGCCATGAATAAAGTACATATGTGGTCATATGTAAATTGTTGGCTTATTTCAGTGTACAAAACAATGCCAAATTGATATGTAATTTGAGTCATAGAGGTTCCATGCGACATCTAGAGTTATTCTCCAAGAGAATAATTTAGTCAAATCCTTTTGTGTTGAAGCTGTTAATACTGCCACATAAACCCTAGATACAAATAGTCCAAACTCCTTACGAATTACTAAGACTGCAAAATGAGGGTTGACTCAATCTTGTCATGCTCGTTGACCCAAACTTGCTAGAATACGTGGCAACTTTTAACCCAAGCCCAAGGTTGAATCAGGACACACAGTCGAGCCACTACTGATTTAAAAAGCAATCTAGAGAATATAAAGAAAATTGAACTACTTTTACTTCAAATAATGCTAAGCATCCTTACATAATTCTGAATACAATGACATAAGGAATGTCAAATACCTTAAAACTACAATAAAGATCTACAACAAATGAAGTGAAAGTACTATCAATGAATCTATAAAGTCTAGAAATTTTCTTCATTTTATTTACAACTAACTATCCCTTGAAAAGCTTTATCCCCACTCAGCATCACTTTAATTTTTGCCTTTCATGCAAAATAAGTCCTCCTAAGCACCTATTTGACACAATCACACAAGAGATTCTCAAGGGATTCCCAAAGCAAAATAAGGGTGAACATAGCCCCAGTAAGATATTGAAATATCACAAGCTTACATTAACACTGCAAAACACATTTCAAGATGCATATCAAATCCATACATAGAAATGGTGTAAATCTATCTCAAAAGTACACCCAAAATCTGTACATAGCAATACCAGTGTAAATAATCTCAAGAATTTATTAAAGATGTGTTGCAAGATAGTAAAACAAGAGTAACTAAAGATAATGTTACCTATTATCTGCTACATGTTACCTTGCATTCCAAATAGCTGAAGTACCAAAAGTCCCTAGTCAAGCTAGTGCACATGAACATGACCAAATAATCTCATAGCACAACTCTAATGTCACAATAGTTTTTCTCATCTTAGTTATCTCACCTAGGGAGGAAAAACTAGCCCTCTCAAAATAGAAAACTTTATCCTTTTGGACAAAAAACCTCATCCTTTGGAAAGAAAACTGATTCATACAAAACATGATACAACTAATACAGAAAACTACGGAAAACCACGATTGATCATGGTAAAGCATGATTCATGGTTAATCTCTGTAAACATATTTTAGCAGTTAAAACCCATGGGACTAAAACATGATGCATGAGGCATAAATTTCTAAGAATAACGTTATGTGTATGTAAGCATAGGCAACCCTATTTTATGATGGAAATACTTGGCTAACTATATGCAAAAGACCCACCAAACCATGAAGATCTTGATTTTAAAATATGTACATAAGTCAAACATATTTGTGTCGATTGATTGGGTCTGGATGACCAAAACATTCAAACAATAGCGTGGCAAATGATTGCCCCTCCTCCTCTCCTCTCCTTGAACATCAAGGTTGGATAAGCCCACAGGGCAATCGATCAGTCCGCCAGTTTGTTTGAAAGCAAAAGATAGTAACTTTTTAAATCAATCAGCACATTAGGGCAATCGATCATGACAAATAGAATTCCATAAAATCATGATTTTTAACCAAAAATATTATAATCAATCATCACATCATCATAATTCTTTGTATAATCAATCTCAAACCTTTAATTATAAAAAACCCTATCAAATTCATGCATAAGTATGCAAAAAACAATGTCAAAATATACCAAATAGAAAAATCAAGCTATATAACCATTAATCATCAACAAGCATAATTGACAACATCATCCATGGTGTTAATGCAATAAATCATAATCAAAATAAAAATTGCTTACCTTAAAAGTAGAGAATTAATTCTTTTCTTCTTAGATCAAAGAACCCCTAATTACAAATTAGGATTTTTTATCAGCCCTAAGCATAAACCACACTTGAGACTCAAAACTATGATTAGCAAAGCGATCTTATTTATTTCCTCGTGCCTAATAAATTATAAGCATGGATCACAAGGTATTAAATTAAAACAAAAATCTAGGGTTCTACAAATTGAATAAAAACAAGTGAATTTCAAGTATTTTAACAAAAGAAGTCATGGGAATTAAGACCATGCAAGAAAGTCTTTTGATTTCAATCAAAATTTAAGAAATTATGAAGAAGTATAAATTTTGACTCATCTTGAGATAAACTAGAGCAAATTCCTTAAAATTTCAGAAACCCTAATAACAGGAAAGAAGGTCAACGTTGGCTATTTATACTATTTTGAGAATAAAACTAATCTTTTCTCAGAATTTTGCTAAAATGAATGTAATTAAGCCCACCACTTGGCAAGCAATGAGGGACAATGCCCAAAGAGTTGACAGTAATAATGAGAAGGGTCATGGGTCCCAAAGTAGGGGCCCCCACTTCCACAAAACAAGAAAAATTCGCAAAAATTGTAACAAATTTGATTTTAACTTCGTGGTTTATACTTAATTCTAATGCACTCCATGAATATTCTCACTTCATGGTTAAGAGAATTGGGTCCACCACACCCTAGTATTACCCCTCAATAAACCACTCACCAAACTCTCCATAAAAATTTCAAAATAATAACCAAAAAAATTATAATTACCCCAAATTATTAATTAAAATAAATTTAACTAAAATATAAAGGTCCACCCTCTCTCCTACTCAATTTGTCTCTCCTATTTCTCCTCTTACGAGGGAGACCTCACATACCAACATACTACAACAAAAAAGACTATTAGCAATGTATTTATCAGTCGCTAATAGTCATGTATGCGTCGCTAATGATTATTAGTGATGCATATAAAGCATTGCCATAATTATAAAAAAAGTATAGATGCAACTATTATTTAGCGAAGTATACATCAAACGTCGCTAATAGTGTAATATTAGCGACACATATTTTTTTGCGACGCATAAACGAACGTCGCAAAGAAGACATTATTAGTGATGCAAACTACCTTACGTCACTAATATGTATTATTAGTGATGTCCGTATACATTGCTAATATTAAAATATTTTAAAAAAAATTAAATTTTTTTTATCAATTATTAATTTTGTGAAAATAAAAAATAAAATATAGTTATTAGCAAGCTTATATAAGCATCGCTAATAAAAAAAAAGTTATAAAAAATAAAAATTATTATATGTGTCACTAATATTACACTATTAGCGACGTTTGATGTATACTTCGCTTAATAATAGTTGCATCTATACTTTTTTTATAACTATGGCAATGCTTTATATGTGTCGCTAATAATCATTAGCGACGCATACATGACTATTAGCGACTCATAAATACATTGCTAATAGTCTTTTTTGTTGTAGTATGTTGGTATGTGAGGTCTCCCTCATAAGAGGAGAAATAGGAGAGACAAAGTGAGTAGGAGAGAGGGTGGACCTTTATATTTTAGTTAAATTTATTTTAATTAATAATTTGGGTATGTATATGTATAAGCGTTGCTAATATGAATGTATAAAAAAAAAAATAGCAACACTTTTTAAGCGTCGCTAATATACTAAAAAAATTATCGGCTTCGGCCAATTGCGACCAAAGCGGAGAAGAAGGGAGAGGGCTGGGGGAGGGAGGGAGGGCTCCGGCCGGGGCGGCTGGGTCGGAGAAGAAGGGCGTGTGGGGGAGGCATCAGCCAAAATCAGCCAGAGCGGGGGAGGAAGAAGGAGGAGGGGGAGGGTGAGGGAGGTCTCCGGCTAGAGCTAGGAGGGGAAGCCGGCGGCGGTGGAGTGCAGCAGGATCATGGAGGGGGAGACGGGCGGAGGCGGGGCACGGCCGGAGCATGGAGGGGAGGCAAGCAGCGGCGGGGCCCAGCCAGAGAAGAGAAAGAATGGGGAGGGGAGGGGAGGGCTGCGGCAGAGGAAGGCTGGCTAGAGCGGGTGGAGCCGTAGGGGTGAGGATGATGAATGGGGGAGGATGGCGGAGGGGGGTGGCTAGAGGGGAAGAGAAGGGGGTTAAATAACCACATGAGCAAAACTTTTGCCCAGTGGAAATTTCGCGCTTGTCGGCGAAACTTTTGCTCGGGTGGGATGAAAAAATTAGCTGCTAATAACTTAACTAGTAGCGACGCATAAAATATGCATCACTACTAGGTTGATTATTAGTGACATATAAAATTATACATCACTATTAAGCAACCTAGTAACGATGCATATAGTATGCATCGTCTCTAATAATATATTTTTTATTTTTTATCTTCTCTCTCTTTCTCTCTTCATCTTCTCTCTCTCTCCTCACTCTTCTCTCTCCCCCCTATCTCCCTCTCTCTCTCCCCTCCTCTCTATCTCTCCTCTCTCCCCTCCTCTCTGTCTCTCCTCTCTTTCCCCTCTCTCTTCCTCTCTCTCTCTTTCTTTTCCTCTCTCTCTCCCCCTCTCTCCTCACTCTCTCTATCTGTTTTAATTTCAATTTTTTTGAAATAAAAAAAAATGTTATTAGCAACGCATACGTGTATGCGTCGCTAATACACTATACTATTCGAGATGCATACACATATGCATCGCTAACATCGAGTATTATTAGCGACACATACGTATATATGTTGCTAATACTTTCTCTTAAAAAAATTAAAATAATCTCCCCCCTCTCTCTCCTCTCTCTCTCCCCTCTCTCTTCTCTCTCTCTCTCTCCCCTTCTCTCTGTTTCTCCTTTCTCTCTCCCCTCCCCTCTGTCTCTCCTCTCTCTCCCCTCCTCCCTCTCCCTCCCTCTCTCCTCTCTCTCTCTCTCCCTCTCTCTCTTCCTCTCTCTTTCTCTTCCCCTCTCTCCTCTCACTCTCTCTCTCTCTCTCTCCACTCTCTCTCTTTACTCTCTCTCTCTTTTATTATAAATTATATCTTAAAATTAATAAGAAAATTATAAAAAATATATATTATATTTAAATAGTAAAGTTTAATCTATTATTAACACTAGCTTTTATTGAAATTTTAATATTTATTTTTTATTTAAAAAATAGTCAATATAAAAAAATTATTATATTTAAAAAAAATATTTTAAATATTTATTTATTAATTAATAAATATATTAGCGACATTTTTCTACAAACGTCGCTATTATCAATACTATTAGCAACGTTTGTTTACAATCATTATTATTAGTTTTAAATTTTTAATTTCTTATTTTAAATTTAAAACTATTAGCAACGCTTTTTTACAAAAGTTGCTATTGTTAAAACTATTAGCGACGCGTAGTTTTGAATTTTTTTTTAAAAAAATTAACATATATCTTTAGTGATGCTTTTTAAAGTGTCGCTAATAATGTAGTGATGCATAATATAAAATGTCGTTAATATATGACTATTAGCGACGTATAATATAAAACGTCACTAATAATAAAATTTTTTATAATACTTTTTTATGTGTTATAATTAGTAATTTTTAGCGATGCTTATTTTTACATCGATAATAAAAATTTCACTAATAGTACATTTTATTATAGTGACAACTTAAAAAGACTTGAGAATTGTCCCTTTCCATTACCTGTTACTTTGCTGTATGATACTCTTATCTTCATCCAATGTCATTATCTTCTTACCCGTCCCTCTGTCAGCATTAACACATGCACGGCACATTCTCTACCTCGCCGGAATGCGAAACTCTGTATCCTCATTTGCCATTTGCCATTTGCCATTTGACCATTTGCTCATTTGTAAATTACTTGAAAGCTGTCAATGGTGTCGCCCATGGCATGGCTTGCTTCAGTCGGCATTCAGTCCTCTATAGACTCCGGCGAGACTGATCCTCAGTGTGTTTTTTTATTAATTGAAACTGGAACATCATCCACACAACTTGGCTTATGGGTATCAAATTTCAACTTAGCCGGATAGTGATATTCTCGTAATAAAAACATCTACAAAAATTCATGTCCATAGTTTTAATTAGGCTTTATAAATGAGCTCTACATAAATTTTATATGGGCTAATCAAAATTCATGTGTAAGTTTATGATATATAATTTTTATATAAAAATATTAATTTTTTTTTCATGTCCATCAACAACGTTGTATCATACACTGTCGAATCGTGTCTCACAGGGGGAGGGTAGATTCAAACATGTCTGCCCCGTGAGTTCCACAGCCGTGCGGCCCCAAAGCATCCGTGAACAAAAGATTGACATATGGATTGGCCCAGTTGGAAGAACATGTTTTGATTCGCCTATTTATCTAGCTAGCTAATTACATTTTGGTTGGCAGTAGTGATCCTCGTGACAAATTGGCCCTGTGGTTGAGAATCTAGAAAGGTGTACGAAATCTTTGTTGCACAAGTTAAGGCCTGAAATGCATAGAGCAGTATGAAAGCACGCACTTCTTGTTCTCCTTCCGTCCAACTTCACGAAAGGAAAGAAATACGCATTCTTTGGCCTGTGGTCTGCCTTTTGTCAGACTCCATTCTTATCATTCGACCCAAAAAGGACCGCACCCACATAAATAAATTGTCTTTGAGTTTCATGTGGAACCTTTTTTTGGTCTCAAACTTCCCTAATCTTCTTTTGGAACAGTTAATTAATTGATCATAGAGCAGCCCACTTCCTTGATCAAGACGCAAATAAACCTCTTACCTCTTTATTTAATCAGTTTCTACCACTTTACATCTTGACTGGGTTTCTATCTTCCATTAGCTTTTGACCCATCTTTGTCCAAGTTCATCTTGGCTGTCTTAACCTGGTCTCCCATTAGCCAGCTTTAGCTAGCTAGATCATGTCTTCCTGCTTTTTCTTAGGTAAATCTAAGGCATAGCAACTGTAGAATGGGTAAAATAGGAAGGGGAAGTGGATGAATCCAAAGCCAAATTCAAGTGTCCTTTATTTTATCCCATGATGGCAAGCCAGGGTCAAGCAATAGCCCCATGTCGGTTTAGCTTCTTGCGCATTTTAGCCTTTTTTTAACATGAGATTTTAATGGATTCGATGAGCCAGTGGTCGGTTATTAATCCACCCAAGGACCCAAAAATAAAGCAAGAACATTTATTTCTTATCTATATATATATATGTGCAAGTATAACACCTTCCTCAGCTATCTGGGCCAGTTGAGGACTTCACTTCTATTTGGTCTTTCTGAAGGATGAAGGGAGACAGTGTTGCCAATGATGGGCTCACCCTTGAGGAACTGAAGGGGAAGATGGCAGAGTTTGCCAAGGAGCGAAACTGGGATCAGTTTCATAGCCCCAGAAATCTCCTTCTAGCTCTTGTGAGTCCCCTGTCTTGTGGGTCTTTCTATTGCATCTCCTTTGTGAGTCCTACAGAAGTAGCTCTCTCTCAACTTCTTGTGACCATAAAGTGTTTCTTCCTGTGCTGCAAAGGGGTCCATGATTCTCCATTTGCTATCATGTTTCTTTGAATAAATATATTACCTTGGTTCCTGCAGTGGTTTTTTAATATCCCGCTACTAGTCCATGTATTTGATACCAATTAGAACAGAGTTTGGGCCTTCTTTGGTCTTTGTATTATATGAATTCCTCTAATCACTGATTATTTTCGTTCTCTAATGACCTTTCCGCACAATATTGGAACACGTCTTTTAATCTAGTATTTCATATTAATGCATCTGAAACTTGAGCAACTTCTCCTTTTCAAATAACACAGGCACTCAGCATTAATGATGTCATTGCTTTCTTCATGTGTCACTTTGTAACTCTGTTTTCGCAGGTGGGAGAAGTAGGAGAGCTATCTGAGATCTTCCAGTGGAAGGGAGAGGTCCCAAAGGGCCTGCCGGACTGGCAGGAAGAAGAGAAAGAGCACCTGGGAGAGGAGCTCTCCGATGTCTTGCTGTATCTAGTCAGACTCTCTGATATTTGTGGAATTGATCTGGGCAAGGCGGCTCTCAGAAAGGTGGAGCTGAACGCCATCAAGTACCCAGTCAAGCAATGCAAGGGCTATTCACAGAAATACAACGAAATCCATAAAGAAAGCAATGGCAACACGAATTCCAACTTGGAAAGCCTTTGATGCTCCTTTGTCAAAGAAGTAGCTTCGCTGTAATAGTCTTATAGAGTCCGAAAACATGGGGAAATGGGTCTACGCATGAACACCATCTTGGGTGGCATCTTTTCTTCTGCATGCTATAGCTTTAGAGCAGATTTGGTTGTTGTTCCTGCAGGCTGGGCCTGTCTTTGTGTTAGCAGAAATTTTTCGTCTTTATGACACTACAATTTGCAGCACTTCCTCCAACGTTGAAATTAGTTGCTCTAGTTTTGAGCTTCTAATATTTGATGTATGTAATCTGATAAAGCAGTTAAGTGTTGTTGCTGCCTTGGGTCTCTAATTGCTTTCAATGTGTCGAGTTTGGTTTTGAAACTCAGATTTGCACAGAGAAGCAAGATGAACATATTTGAAAACGGGTGGAAACCGCGTGAAGTCATTTTCATTTGAGTAATGTTAGAAAAAATCATTTGATTAGAACTCATGTCACGGTATGGCTTTAGGCAGTTTATTTGACCCAAAACAACACGCTAAGTCCGAGTCTCCTCTTAATTAATTGCCTTTTAGTAGATAAAATAAAGTGACATTTTAAGGCAATAAATAGAATAATCACTTGTCGTACAATATGTGTCGGGGAGGATTACAAGCACCACCGCGCAATAGATTAAAAGAATTTTTGGTTCTCTTACTTAGGTGCCCGTCAGGATATCTTACCACATAATGGCAGTCCATTATGAGAATTAACTGTGCATATGTTAGTGTATATATAATAATATACTACTTACACTAATGTGTGTTAACATAGGTCATCATAATTTTTTATAATCGACAACTCCTATTGATGAAAGATATTCTAACAAACATCCTCCAAAATGACACAAACTCTTCCATTATACATGGGCATGTGCATCGTGTAGGGCCGGCTAAATATAGCTCGAAGCCCAAGGCAAACATATAAAAAAAAGTTCTTTGAATCTAATATAACTATAATAATATAATTAATTAATATTTTTATTCAAAATTTATTCTTCTTGCATTTTGAAATGCAAAATTTCTAATTAAATTTTGTTAATACATTTTTTGAAGCATATTATTGCTTATCAACTTAATCATTTTTGTGTTCACATTTTCAATTTTAGGTAAGATTTTATCAATTTTTATTTCGAAAAACTTCTTATGAGTATTGTCAATTATATCCCATAGGTAATACATGTATTTAGAAAATAATCTAAATTTTAATATTGTTTAGATTTCCAATTGGGGCATTTATTTGTCTTTGCAAAACTACTTTTACTTAATACTCTTAATTCTAGAAACAAATTTAAAAAATCCCCTTATCTTTGAATATTAAGATAATTGTGGGAAATATTGTTTTTTGGTAACTCATTAGACAGAGAGAGGGAGATGAGATGAGATAAGAGTGGGCTAATATGGTTTGTGATGGAAGGAGATCAGATGAATAAGTTTTATAAGGAGGTAAGGTATGATAGAGATTAAGCTGGGTGTAAGGTAGTAATTTTAATGAATCGCACTCATACAGTAAAGTAAAGTGTAGATTTATAGTAAGAAAAATGCTCATATAATCATATGAAAAGCTATGTTTAATCATCACTCATTAGGCCTATACCTAAAAAGAAACGATGGGAGAAAGTTTAATTTAGCTAAATGAGAAAGTTTGTACTATCCTCAATGACAAAAATATATTGCACATGGGCTTTTTTTGGTCTGAATTACAAAACACAGACTGCACATAAAGAGCACAGAAGGGCCTTGGTTAGTTTTGGGGTACATGCAACTAACATTTTTGGATGCATGAATCTAAAACTGATCATAACTTTGTAGTAGTGTGATCAACCAACCAAAAATGGACTGAAATGACAAAAAAATCGACCAAAAAGAAGTTGGACTCAAATCCAAACAAATGCTTAACTTATGCTCATTTGACTAACTTTTGGACTTTTTTTTACCGATAAATCAAAAAGTATATTCGCTAGAAGAAAGATGCAAAAGATATTACAATAAAATCATTAAACCCTTGCCAAAATTCAAAGCCACAAAGCCTAGTTAGCGGAAACAACTTAATAATAATCCCCTCCCAAAAATTAAAAACAGGAATAACAAGGTGGACATTTGGTTGGCAAGATTTGAAGCTAATTTCTGCCCGACTTTCCTGCACAAATATATTATTTTATTTTTCATACTAAAAATTATTATTTTGTATAATACACCCCATTGTTGCTAAATAAGTGTCCTATTTAGTTTTTTAAAATAAAATAAATTATTTTTATTTTTAAAAATTTAATAAAATACTTATTTTAAGACAAAAAAAAATATCAGTATATGATAAAAAATTTCCTTAAAGACATAAAATGAGGATTTTTTCGGATAATTCAGCAGAATTGTCTCTCTTGGAACATATGCTCAGTGGCTAAGGACGTGTCCACTTATGGTTAGCTTTTCAGCAATAATTGAAGATTTGTGAAATGACTTTGCCAAATATGGCATTTTCATGCTAGTCTTCAACTAAGCATCGAGTACTTTGATGTTGAGCGTGAGATTTCATCTAGTGCGATTGGAGGTTTCTCAGTGGATCTCGCAGTCTGTCTGCGGGAGCTGCATCCATCCTATTAGCTTGGTTCTAAGCCTTATCCTATTTTATAAATTAATTTTTTTTTAATAAAAAGTTGACATGAACTTAGGCTTACCTGCGTCAACCTGAAACCGAGCATTATGAGCTATGGGATCTTGATTTGAGAGCACTATCAACTGACACACATCAATGTGAACGTCATATTGGGGGCACTTTTTTTTTAAAAAAAAGGTATCATATATTAATTTTTTTATATTACTTTTAATTAAATAGGGAAAGTAAGTTATATATAAGATTTACTTTTTACTATCTAATCAAAATGATATAAAACTTATAAATATATATAAAAAAAGTAAAAATATCACTTTTTTTTTCAACTGTCTGTAATGGGAAAGTTGTCCCACAGAACACAAAAACCAAAAGATAATCACTTTCAATAATGATATCTTTGAAGCCCATATCATACGCAAACTTTACAGCCTTAGACCATTGCCAAGGTTTCAATGGACAACGCATCTTCCAAGTTCCGTACATACTTCTTTCTCAGTTCTCCAAGACAGCTGAGCGTTCCAGTACAAATGCCAATACCAGTGCAGCACTACTCAGCAAATTCTTAAATGTAACCCAATCGCAATTTACTTATATGACTCCTTTAGGAGGTAGGGACCACTTCTTAACGTCCATTTTGGTCATCATCACCACCTTCAATCAACTGCTCTAATTGAAGTTCTTAATAAGCTCATCTGCCAAGCTTTTCTTATGAATAAAATCTTTCATCCTACTTCCACTTCTGCAAGCTGTAGTTGTAGCTCTGACTAGAGATGCTCTTCTAACAGCACCAAGGAGTGAAACACTTTTAAATTCTCCTAGGTCACAGTCTTAAATAAGGATCTCAATAATATCCACAAGGTTATCAGGAACATCTTATTTCATTTTGTGGGACCATGAGAAGTTCTTCCATGCCTCTTCCATAAAAGCATCCCCAAAACAAATGGCTGATAGTTTCTTCTTTACCACAAAAAAACACATGAATACCTAATTGTCATCCCGTGAGATCCTTGATTGAACCTGGTTGGGAGAATATTTTTACATAGCCACCAGACAAAATATTTTGAACTTGGGAGGGGTGGTCAAATTCCATGACCTCTTTCAGATCCTCTTGCCTCCTATCATGGAAGAGCTTTCTCCCAATAAACCTCTCAATATATGCTTATAGAGCAAATATTCAACTTTAATAGTGAATATAGTAGAAGGATTACCTGGCCAAATCAAGGAATCTTCTGGTAGCTAGATTGAGGTCAGGAGAAGTTTTTAATTAGGGCTACTAATGGAACAATAGGTTGATAGTATGACTTATTCCATTACTATAACCGTTTCTCATATCTTTATTCATAACTATTCCATTAGCTACATGGTATAATTATTCTATTTCTATTATGTCCACTATTATACTCGATCAGTTAATTGGTTAACAATTATCCTTTACCTATTTCATAAGGATTCCTAATTCAATGTGATCTCAAATTTTTTTAAACACAGCTAAACCTATAAATTAAACCAAACAACAAACACTATTTCTCATATCTTTATTCGTGACTATTCCATTATCTACATGATATAATTATTCATTTCTATTATGTCCACTATTATACTCGATCAGTTAATTGCTTAACAATTATCCCTTACCTATTTCATAAGGATTCCTAATTCAATGTGATCTCATATTTTTTCAAACACAGCTAAACCTATAAATCAAACCAAACAACAAACACTATTTCTCATATCTTTATTCGTGACTATTCCATTATCTACATGGTATAATTATTCATTTCTATTATGTCCACTATTATACTCGATCAGTTAATTGCTTAACAATTATCCCTTACCTATTTCATAAGGATTCCTAATTCAATGTGATCTCATATTTTTTCAAACACAGCTAAACCTATAAATCAAACCAAACAACAAACACTATTTCTCATATCTTTATTCGTGACTATTCCATTATCTACATGGTATAATTATTCATTTCTATTATGTTCACTATTATACTCGATCAGTTAATTGCTTAACAATTATCCCTTACCTATTTCATAAGGATTCCTAATTCAATGTGATCTCATATTTTTTCAAACACAGCTAAACCTATAAATCAAACCAAACAACAAACACTATTTCTCATATCTTTATTCGTGACTATTCCATTATCTACATGGTATAATTATTCATTTCTATTATGTCCACAATTATACTCGATCAGTTAATTGCTTAACAATTATCCTTACCTATTTCGTAAGGATTCCTAATTCAATGTGATCTCATATTTTTTTAAACACAGCTAAACCTATAAATCAAACCATATATATATATATATATATATATATATATATATATATATATATATATATATATATATATATATATATATATATATATATATATATATATATATATATATATATATATATATCAATTTTGTGACTGAAAATGGAGTTTAAACTAGAACATCGACTACATAAATATGCGTGAGTCTAGGCTCATTTTAACGAGTCTAACAATTTTTATTTTTGTTACATAAAACAACCCAATAAGGTTCTCTTAGGTAAAGGGTGGGTAATGTTTATACAAATTTAGAAAATGGTTAGGTAAAATTATCCACTTATTTAGCTTTTAAATAAATTTAAATATACTATTTAACTTATTAGCAATATAGTTAAGACAGTGGAACAATACCAACAGTACCATTGATAGACCTATTCTTAATCACATTGGCTCCAAAGGGATGACCTCATGAATCCACCTCCCTATGGATTGATCAATCAGTTCGCCAACTTTAGTTTCCTTTGCCGCATTCTTCGTTACAGACAACAATATAGGTAAGTGGTGTAAGAAGCTACTTATCTCTCCATATGCTCACAAGCTACCTATTTCCTATTCTCTACCTAACACTCCTTTCAATAAACACATTAATCTTCATTACGCTCCTTGTAAGATCTCTAATTTTATTTTATTTAAATTTCTTTCTAATTGTGTAAAATTATGTGATTTTGCTTATTTGCCGGTTTAATTAATTTTAGGGTTACGGGTTAGTTAATTATGAATTTGATAAAGTTTAATTTCATCCTTATAAGTATTAGTGTCAAACTTGATTTATCTAATTTTTACTGATTTAATAGTATTTTATCCTAATTTTTTTTAATTATAGGCGCACACCCTTACGTGGGCCCCACATCCATGTTGGACAACGTGTGACCCATTTGTCTCTCTAATCTTTTATTATTTTATTTGAATAGGTTTGGGTTTGATTAAATTCATTTTTGGATCAAAAAAACTTTAATAGTAGTGTTCACACCTAGCTTAAAACATGTGAAACATGAATAACTTATAATCAATGTCATATATGCAAGTATCTATAATTTCATAGTCATATCTTACTGGAATCATAGAGTAAATGTGAAATGTCAAAATACGGGTTCAAGACAAGTATAACATCATATTAAACCTAACAAGTATAATCATATCTATGTTTAAGTTAAATCATAATTCAAAAATGGTTCACATGTAATTACAATGACATTTATAGATAATTATAATTTATCATAGTCATAAAGAATTATAATTACAAGAAGAGAACAAGAAATAACCGAAAATACTCAAAATAGGCCAAAAACCACAAACTGCAGTGTTGTCATTTGAAAGCCATATCAGGCCGTTTGAACAGCCAGACAGCCCATGCGAACAATTGACTATTCGAATAACTTTTAGCCCGTTCGATCGACCGAAACAGTTCACTTTTTGGGTTCGTCTTCAACCTTTTGAAATTTAAACCGAAAATATTCCAAAATTTTATATAAATTCAAATCACTATAGAACAACATATAATCAAAATCTAACCCTAGAATATGATAGTTCTAATCATTTTCATACTTAATCACAAGAAAATAACCATAAATTGAATGTTTTTAACAAATTACCATTAAACCTCAAAATAAAGTAAAAACCCAAATAAATCCACAATCATGCATTCAAATGAATAAAACTACATAAGGTAAAACTCTCTTACCTCTATGAAGCTTTTGAATCTACAAAGAGCTTCAATCCTTAAGAAATCCTACCTCAATTTAGGGTTTTTGTTAAAACTTAAAAATTGGATAATAAGTTCAAATAAAATTGAAAATAGATAGACCTAGGATATCATCAAGTTAAAAACGAAAACCACCTAATTATGGTTTTAAATCAAAATTAAAAATAATATTTTAATAAAAAAAATGAAGAATCAAGATGGGGAAAATAAAGATAAGAATGATTAAGATCAAAATCGAAAGATTATGGGTGATTAGGGCAAAAAAAATATACCTTAAGACTTATATAATTTTATTTAACACAAATAGACCATTTTTCACGCACATATGAACTAATTAGTGTATGTTTACGTATATTTGTACTTATTTATCATTTTCTCACGTATGTATCATATTACATGCATTATCGAAGATTTATAAACAAAGATTAATAGTGATTAGCCAGGATTAATCGGTTGGATGCAATTACATGTCATTATTTTTTGGATTATTCGCTTAGAGGTTTATTCAATTGGTTTTACATATGAAAGAACGGGGTTTTACGTTCCTTTGAGGACGGGTTTTCTCCCCGAATGATAAGAGCGGAATACTATAATGAGTTAAATTGATGTGTTATTAAGACCTTGAGAATCCAAACTGATTTATCCATGTGCTCCGTCTTACCAGGGGGTACTTTCCCTATTAGGGAACATATCCAAACTGCTCTAGTTGCCTTTTAGGAATTCAAACCTTCCCTGATAGGGATTGTCCGAGGTGAGCAGGTCTACTTATGCTTCGGCCGATTAAGCAGGGTTACTTTCTCAATTGTGAGACATTCACTGGTTGATTTATGCATGTGTATAGTATATATAATGCTCATTGACACTGGTTGTGTAGGAACAACAATGCTTATGTTATACATGTGATTATGGAATGAATTTGCATGAACTTGCAGGATGGTATGTGTTGGATACACTTGACTTTGCAGGATGAATGTTTATATTAGGATATGATTATACATGATATGAATATTGAGAATTAATTCATGTAAGATGTGATTATTATAATGAGATTTATATGATTACACATGAGGTGTATATGTTTTATAAACTATGGATAAATCTATGATGCACATGTGACATGATTATATGTTTATGGAATGTGGGTTACGCTATGATGTATAGGTAACATGATTATGTGTTTATGCAATGTCTTTTGCATCATGATGCACAAGTGGCATAAATATTTCTTTTATATATTGTGAGTTATGTCATGATATATAGGTGACATGATTATGTGCTTTGGAATGTGAATTATCTCATGATATATAAGTTTTAGAGTATGAATATGTGATACATGTCTAGATTGATAATGTGTGCTACGTTTTCATGAGTTTATATTATATATTAAAAAACCCTTGTTGAGCTAAGCTCACCCCTCTTTATTTTGTAGTTTTATTTTGGGGCTGCATGTCGTGTCATGCAAGTGGTTCGGATGGGCTATACATTGAACGTGAGGATGGTCACGTTCATTGAGAGGGGCTACGGTTGCATAGGGTTATGTTAGATTTGTTTATGATATGTTGAACTTATACATTTGACTCTACTTCACTTTATGTTTAGCTATTGTCGGCTTAGACTTGTTTAGCTGTGAGATTTATCATTTTTATGTGATAACTAGATGATGTGGGTATAAGTGAACTAAGATTGTTAAGTAATCATTTATAATTCTCTATTTGCTTTTGTTCAAAGGGCAGGTGCACTTACTCCATTGTGTATTCACCCAAGGATGGGTTAAGTCTTCCACACTCCAACTCAACTTGATCGTGCCACATACCACGTACACCTTGGACCGGGTTTGGATCAAGGGTGACGTGTGCCGGGGCGTAATACTCCTCCAAGTAAAAGAATAGTTGTGCACAATGTTTGCTCTCAAGAGATTCCCTTCCTCAAAAGTATTTCTCCTTGGAAAACCATGTAAATCATTGTGGAGATACAAGATATAATAATAGAGACACATCTGCTGTGAAAACCCAATCTCAACACCTTCTACTCCAAAACAAATTTATTTTACTATATCATATGTACTCCAACATGACTGTTTAGTTTGTAATATGGTTTTACGACAATTACTATTGTATTATAATTTAATAGCATTATATTATATTTGAAAATGAGTAGCCTACACCTAGAGATACCTTTAATGATGTTTTGTAAAATGAAATTTTACAATGGGCAAAGACTAATGTACACCCACCCCTAAAAAAATATAGCACAAATTCTAGTGATAGTATACCCAAGAATTTTGAACAAAAGATCCCTTACCCAAATCTAATAAGCAACTTGGGTGTCACTCTTGTGGATGACCTTCAAAGATCTTGAGTAGCCGCCAAAGACCTCAAGCTCGAGACATTATCGAGTGGAACAAATTCTCCATGTAGCTAATGCGTACTTTCACATATATTGACACATAAGAATGTATACATAAAACCAATTATTTTTAAGCATGTGAGTGGCATTAAAATGTGTTAAAAAGTGAGTGCAACTATACACTATCCATGGGGTAGGATCGGAATTGCACTTTGCTTGGAGAGGCATGCCAAGTTTTGCTCAATGGAATTGGCGTAAGATTCTTGTAGTATGTATCTTCTCCCAATCAACAACAATAGAAAAGATGATATTCCACCATAAGTCTCATATCCCCATTTAGTATCTACCCCATACAAGCTCCAAGAAGCCTCTCACATCCACCCTAATCCTCCTTACACCCCAGCTTCCTTGGCCTTTGGCATATATATATATATATATATATATATATATATATATATATATATATATATATATATATATATATATATATATATATATATATATATATATATATATAGATAGATAAAATTTTTCTTTCAAATAAATTATAAAAATTTATAATAAAGATACTATTGGAAAAACTAAAAATATAGGTGATTATAACTACTATAACAAGAAAAGCAGGAGCCTTTCAATGTAATTAAATGCTTTTTTATTCTTATTGTATTTTATAAGCATGTCTCCCAATTATCCAATAAAGATCAAGACCATAGCCTTGTACAACTAAGTCTATTAATAAGAGTCAAAGCAATAATGGGTATAAGTCATTCAATGAACTTGCTTTTGAGTCCCATATGAGACTCAATGTATAGGTAAAATTATATTTATATCATAAGTCATGGGGCTGGCCCCTTCTTTAATGTGGATCTGCCCAATTAAATATGGACGAAACTTGAAAGGTCATGTTTTTTGGCTTTTTACTCGTGAGCAACTTTTGGCTGCAACCTTGTTCATAGGCCTTTGTAGCCTTTTTGGCCTCAAACAAAAGAAATTATTCAGTGAAGCTGTTCTACAAGCCACTTAGTACATGTTATTGTTTAACACGTTTTAACAATTTCAACGTGTCTAAACATAAGTAATTTTAGGGATTTAGTTTAGTTTATGTGTCACATAATGAATGGACATATGCATGGCTACATAGTAAAATAGTTCCACTAGATACATTTTCCTCCAACAAAGAACAAAGGGCAACCACATCTAGCTCATACCTCTGATCAGCCAGGCCACTGTATTGGCGTCACATCCAACTAGTGGAGGGGGACAAAGTGGGGAATATAGGATAAAAAAGCGATGATGGTAGCATCCTTGACATGGGTGAAGAGGCTCCAGCATTGCCGTTGGATAAGGAAGAGGAATGTATTTATTTTGTTTTTTTATTGATGGGGGTGAATAGAGATTGAGGGATCGTTGGGGTAATTAAAAAGTTATAAAAACTACTAGAATTTCTAGTTTTGGGGGGGATTGAGACATTTAGCAGCGTTCTTTCAGTTTTTTGTGATCATGTAAAGTTTGATAAGGTGATTGATAATTTTATAGTGGAGCACAAAAATCATTTTACAAAATATGTTAGCCCTTTATGTTTAAGGCTCTCCTCATCATCCACCCCACTCATGCTTCCGTCAAGCACCAGAAAAAGTGATCCACATTTTAATATCAAGCAGTTAGAAATATTCTCCTTCATGATTCTACTCCTTCAATCCTCAACTTTATTTAGATTTTTAATTTGAGGTTAACCTCATTTTTTTAATGTCAATCAGATCCTGTCAAGTGAGAAAAGATCATCATTTGCTTTGAACTATGACATTCTTTACCCATTGGAAGACTTGGGAATGCTTCTCCACAAATGGGAAAAATGCTGGAGCTGATCTTGCACTTGCCAGCCAGTTGTGTGCATCTTAAGTTTTGCAAGGATAATTAAACAAATGGACAGGAATAAACTCAAGATCATATGATATCCCATTAGATTCCAACTGAACATAAATATAGCATTTGAGAACTCACTAGCAAATGCCAGTGGCTGAGAAGTCATTATCTTCTACCAATAAAGAAAGTGTTGGGTGGAGGTAACAACAGGACTATTAGCACGATTCTATTTTTAAGACTAATCTGGAGTTGGTGGAGAAGTAAGGTTATGATTGCATCAACACTGACATCCGGGTGTTAGATATTATTCCTACTGATTGATTAATCAAATAGCAAAACCACTGAAGCGTATCTCAAGAACTTTTTCATTTTATAACAAAAGAGAATCCAAGAGATTAAAACTTCTTCTCCAATCCCGGGTGTTGTCGTCATCAATTACGCATTCATGAGAGATTAGTTTGTTGCTTTGTATGATCTCTCTCTCTCTCTCTCTGATCTCACCTTTGTATGTCTCATATGCTAATCTATATCCACTATTTGATTAAATTGAAGTACAGTACAAGAGAGAACATACACACTAAATACTTACCCTAAAAAAGGTACATACCCTAAAAACTTTATAATCCTCCTGACCCAGGACATCTTCTATAAAGGGGAGCCGTCAATCATAAAAATAGATAGAACACATTAGCAAACGCTACTACAAGTAATGTATTGGCGCACATACTGACACACATTAGCTAAGGATCGACAAATCCTACCACCTATTGGGGGATATCCTGGCAGTTACCACCAGGTAGGTAGGGGACCAAAAAATTCCTACCTATCTAATGGGTGCAATTAGAGATGCCAGTTAGTCGAGCACTAAACTAGCATATTGCTAGTCTGACTTAGACGATGAGTCATTATTCACCCTAGCTAAATTTTCGCTTAATGGTACGTTGCTGCCCGGGCACTCTTGCAGTCATGCATGACCCTACAAGTGTGGTCCACATAATTAGGACCACTGCTTACACATTGCTACAAGCGTGAGTGCCCAATTAGCTTGAAACTTTGTGAAAAGCGTGAAAATTGGATTCCAAGTAAGCACACGTCATTACTCGTTTTTACAGCGGTATCTGACTACATCAGTGGGTCGAACTTATATATGAATTTTGATTGTAAATGAGTTAATGTGGACTTTGTGTGAAGCCCACCATGAGTTTTCTGAATATTTTTTGTTGCCCTCATAGTTGATTCTAACCAACTATAAGTGCATTGCAAGCATTTTTGTACGAGCACATGTACCATTCTCATTTGGCTTAATGTTTTCATTGTTCACTTTCTTTGAAGTGTCATATATGAGTAAATTAAAATAAAATCCCTCCATCTCACATTAATAGTTCAATTTAATTTTTTATTTAGTTTATATTAAAAAACTAAGTAAAACTATTTAGATGACATATAAAGAATTTAAAGATACTAATTTACTTTTTGATAAGGGAACGCCTCAGACTGTACAGATTATCCATGGCCCCACAAGGTCATATGGATGTGGCACTATGCCTTCATTGGGCCCACACATGGGTGTGTGCTGCGTGCATTATCGTTTGCAAGGGTATATAACATTGAGTTTTTCCGTTTGCCCCACATTCAATTTACTTTTTAAAGATCAAATCGAATAATTAAAGTGGAACCGAGGGAGTATTAAAAAGACCACTCAAAATAATTATGCGAAGTATTAATTTTGGCTTATAATCGCTATCACTAACATTGGGAGAACCGCACATACATGAATGGGCTCGTTTTTATGATATGCCACTAATCCCTAAAAAATGCTACTAGTGCAACTTTCATATCCAGCGTGAAAGAAACAGCAGGAATAGCATCAGTTAATCACTGTTGGTCTTACTTTCAGACACTGTGGAACCCACTTTATAAAACTACTTGTGAGAAAAAAAAAAGACTAGAACTTTCATCCCGATCCAGCTTGTGTTGTGTCAGTTGGATCTTTCCCTATGTAGTGTGATTGCTTTCGAATTAAAAAATGAAAAAATAAGTTACACCATAAACCGTCGTAGAGTGTGGCCTTTGCAATTCTAACTAAAAAGAAAATTGTTTTCTTAATTACATTGCATGATCAATGAACATATGAAGAAGGGGAAGACTATTGGATCAGTTTCCAAGTTTTTCTTCGTCCGGGTGACATGAAAACTTTCTATTATTAGTCACCTAACTTTGGCATCAAGCAAACAAGTAAAAAAAAGGAAAAATATTTTAATGACATTAAAAAAGATACGTTAAAACTCTACTTTATTTTCTAAAAACTATTAATAAGTGAGACTCATTCTCATCAATAAATTTGAGAAGATAAAGTAAAATTTTGACGTGCCTTTCTCAACGTAGTAATAATATTAATAAAATATATATATCTACTATTGGAACTTGTGAGTAAACTAGGCGAGTCGGAGCATGAATAGGCTAGCTCCACAGCCAAGAACTCCATTTAGTCTGGTGCAGATTTCAATAAGGCTGTGCGATTGAAGTCCTAGGCAAATGTGAACGGGACTCAAGAAAAATCTATAGATGCTTTAGACCATGTATTAAGTTACCATTAGAGGACTGAGCGGCCATTTAGCCCTCCAGACCCACCGGTGCTCGTTGGGTTGGGGTGTTGCCGTGGAGTCCGACAATGAGGGGGCAACAACAGCCCAAGCCGAACGACGAGCAGACAGCATTTGTAGGGGGCCAAGACAGTGGTTTGACAAATGTCGGCTTGATGAACTGAAAGCTCCCATACGCAATGCTATCTGGTGTCACAAAAAGCTGCAGCAATGCGATAAAGGGACAGATAAGGATGAAAGTGCAACATCCACACTGAATACCTTAAACGCATCTTTATTCTCACAGTATGACAGCAGCACGTGTTTGGCGGAGTACCGTCTTAATCAGCTTGGCAGGCCGCAGACACCGGCCCACATACTATCTTGTAAGCACATGCTAAAAGAGAGGGCTGTCTCAGTGAATGACATCCAAAAGCCACGGGTTTACGTATTTTTTAAAGATCAGGAGTTTATTTTAATATATATAGACGTAAATTTCCCTAAAATACACAGACATAAATATCCACTATCTAAATATAAATATAAAATATTTCTGATGAATGGGACTCATTAAAATAGGTCACACTCATCTAGGGCCGGCTCAATGCCTAAGTAGCTTAGGCAATTGCCTATGGCCCACCATAAAAAAAAGCCTCATTATATAAAAATAAATATAAAAAATTAGGCCTTCCATTTATTTTTATACTATAAATTTTTCATATTTAAGGCCTCACTTTATAAGTACAAAAAAATGCCTTACCTTACTATTCCTCGTTTATGTAAAGGTCTCACCTTACTATTTTTCATTTCTGTTTCTTTTAAATTAATTATCTCTAACTATAATTAGAATTTAAAAATATTTAAGCCACTTATCCAAATAAAGAAATATATACCTAGTGTTAGATGTTGAACCTAAAATCTCTCTAACGTCTATATTTGGTGCACTAGACATTTATATCTCAATTCGATCTTTATTTCTTCTCTTTTTTATCTTATTAGTGAAATTTAAATAAGTAATTTTAAACTTAAATTTATTTTAAATAAACTTGTTAGCTCTATATCAACAAGTAATTAATTATATATATTTTACTATAAAAAAAAATATTCCACTTGAACATTTCACCTTAGGCCTCTAATGGTACCAAGCTGGTTCTGCACTCATCAATAATTTTAAAAAGATGAAATAAGATATTGATATACATTTTTTAACGTCATGATAGCATTATTTAATATAAATAAACTATTTTACGAAAGCGGTGGTAAATTGTTTATATTTTTTTAAATCTACTTTGCCATTAAGCTATTATGAATATTATTTGAAGGGAAAAAAACCTTTTAAGCCTATTTGTCTTTTATTTCTTCTCTCTCATATTAATATTAATATTTTAGGGTTTTGGCAAGAATAGCACAGTAAAACACTAAATTGTAATAATTATTCTATTTTTTTAGAATGAAATAGTTTAATTATAAGACTTATATGCTCCCAAGTATAAATGCACAACGACTCTGAAAGATTGAGCCTCTACCCTGCCAATGACCTCGTTTCCCCCTCTGACATTGGTGAACAACAAACTCTAGATATGACCACTCTCCATTAACGATTTCAATTCCTCATTGGATATTGGCAATCAACGAAGATTCAGCTCGACACCTTCAGCTCCAGCCACCCACCACTGTTGATTTCTTTTCCACACCTGACACCTTCAACTCGAGTTGGCGTTTGACCCATACTAGCCTCCCTTCTCTGATCATCAACCTCACATCTTTCATTCTTGCCCTGTTCCATCTTTTGCAATAGTGCACTCAGCCATGCCCTCCGTTATTCTTAGACCTTCAATGTCTTCAACACAAACTCCATGACGATGAGACGACGATCGTGTTCCTGCAACTACTACAATATCAAAGAAGGCGACTTCACGCTATTAGTTTCTACAAAGAGCCCTTAATGGCTATGTTATACCATCACAGCTCTAGGCCCAATTTGCTTCAAGTTCTTTATGTTTTACGTTGGGTCCATTTTTGTTTATTGCTTATTCCAACACATCATCCATTCATTCATTGTGGTTTGGCTCAGTTATCATGTGGGTTATTTCTTGCCAGTGCTTAATAAAGGTACTAATGAGCCAAGTCAGCTTATCAAACAATAGTACCTTGACTTAACTCAACCCAAAAATGGCTCAAGTCAAAGTGCCCCAATATATTAAGTCGAGCTTGAATATACCTTGGCTCAACTCAATTCAACCCGACTCAAATAAAACTCAAACTCAGCTCGAAGTTAACTCGTTCTTAACTCGAACTCGAATGAAGATTATAAAAATATTTTATAATATATATAGAAACATATTAATCTATTTATAAATATATGCAATTATCAATCTCAAAATATATATACAATAAATTTATATTTCATATATTATAATATATATAATGTCTATACATTAGATATGTATATATGTATAAAGAGAGATTGATTAGTTAAATTTTTAAAGACACATAATACATATATGTCCGCATGTGATATAGGTTGGAATTTAGATGTATCACATAAATTTGATTTAATAAAGTATATACATATATAATACAATCAATCAAATATGGGATTTATAAACTATACTACATATCAAAAACTATATGTCAATTTTCAAACAAAAATATATTGATAATATGATCTACCATCTCTACATGTCAAATAAATTATGATATATTTTTTTATATTTTATGTAGAAACTAATGTTGGAATCTTTAGAAATTTAAATTTAAATTTCTAATGGTGTAAAATTAAAATTTTATATAGAGACTCATGTAGTGTTTTTTTATTTCATATGATAAAGATAAATTATATTTATTTAGGATTGATCAAAGACGATAAAACTTTAAATTTCTTATTGCCAATACAATATAATTTACTTCATAATCATTATTTAAATAATGAGATGTAAACATACCCAAGACATCTCGCCAAACACTGAGACCAAAATTGAAGGTGATTATAACATAAAAATATCTCAATTAGCTATTATGTTTTTATAAATGCTCAATCAATAATAACATTTTAATATCATATAATAAAAAGTTGAAGCAACTACAAATTAAGTACAACCTAGTTTAATGCTTTGAACAAGTTTGCTCTGAGCATATACTAATTTTTATTTGTAACTTTTTATGTAATTTTAAAACAATCACCTCAATCTACGTGTTTGATTTGTTTATTAAATATTTGTTTAAAAAATTTAATTTAAAATTAAATTTATTTTTAAATATAGATCTAGCTTAATTCAAATTGGTCTTGCTATTATAATAAAATGAATTCGAGTTCGAGCTCGTGTTTTTTATTCGACTTCAATTCAAGCTAGTAAACTCATGTTCGTTTGAGCCTCTAAGTCAAATTTGAGCCAAGTATTCTAACTTTGAGTTCAATCTACATGAAGTAAATAATTTAACTTAACTCAACCCATTAGCACCCCTAGTGCTTGATATAGAATTAGATTGAGTGGTAGTGCCCTCAATTTGTTGTTGAATTTTGGGTAATACAAACATAGCAACAACAATAGCAATTTCTAGATGACTAGTAGAACTGGGCAATGGAAGCAGAGAAAGTCTAAGAAAAGATGATCGGGAGAAAAATCAGGTTCATTTCCGTCATAAAGCAACTTTTGGCGATAGAAAGTGTAAATATTCTATCCTTTTTTAAATTAGCCCAAAACTGGAAGGGAGCTGATGACTGAGGGTAAAATATGTCACTTAGTAGCATTTAAGTGTCGTTTTAAGCCCATGGTGCCAATTATTCCTTGGTTTTTTTAAATAAATAAAAACTAATTTATTTTAAAAATTAGATTAAGCCATTAATTTGGAATGGAGGTAGTATTAAATTTTAAATATATGGGCTTACGTTTGGGGTCAAACCCCTAGGTAGAGAGAAAGGCCCTTTACTGCATTCAAAATCTCCGCGTTAAAAAGGCAAAAACGCACGTTTCCGTTTGAAATTATTTAACCTTTTAACCTTAATAAGGATTTCTTTGTTTTTGCCTTTCATAACAATTTTCACTTTTGAGGGCGGAGTTCCTTACTTTCCAAACTAAGTGGTTTCTCCAAACACATTTTAACAAGAAACGAGAAGGGTGGTTTCCTTGTGTTTAGGGCATCAGCAAATGTAACAAGCAGTCCAGTGACTAAAACCCATTTTTGTGGGCAATTTAACCGCTTTATAAGGATCATAACGTCTTGCTGATGGCCTCTGGAAAAATTACATTTGGATGCAGAAACATCTCATCATGTGGCACAATCATTTTAAGGTAAGAAAGGAAAAACTCGTAACAGCCTTGACGACTTTGCTAGGGGAAGCAATATTTTTGAAGCTATTGTTTATTCTTTGGAGAAGAGCAAGCAGAACAGGGAGGGATGTGGTGGAGAAGAATCGCCAGGGGTGGAGAGGCGAGGGCAAGACACATAAAAATAGCGTTGAGGGAATAGGATTGGGTGATCATAGGTGAAGCAGCCAATCAGAACGAGGTATGGTGCAGAAGGTGGTCGTGGGGAAGAAGGATAAATGAAGGAGAAAAAATAAGAAAAGAGATGATCATTGCAGAAAGAAAGGGTGGCAAACAGCAAGGGATTGAGTAAAACGAGGGTGATCAGGACAAAAGGTGGAAGATGGTCAGGCATTGTTGGGAGGAAATGGCGGGTAGGATTTACTTTTAACCTACTACTGAATTTCAGGTCAGGTCAAGTTGGTTCTTGGTTTTCTTACCAGCTAGAGCCGTCCAACACGAGAGATACCCAGTTATTTCACTTCTGGAGCTGACTTAACCCGAGATAGGAACTGCCCTGACCTTAATCTCAGGTCATTTCCATGTGGTTCGGTTTGGTTCTGAGTTTTAATTTGCAACCCTAAGGGAAAAACTGAACCGAACAAGAAAACAGTAAGCTCAACATTAAAAATAGTAAACCTAACATCAAACTGAACAAAGAAACATCAAATTGACAAAAGTGAACAATGAAACAACCAACTAAACATCAAAATAGCAGACTGAACAAAAAAAAACAATGAACTGAAGAGCAAAGCAATGATCTGAACAGCATAACAACAATCTATTCAATTTGTTTTTTGCTGTTTTGTTGTTTAGTTCGTTGTTTTGTTGTTTAATTTGCTTTTTGCTTTTCAGTTTGTTATTTTGTGGTTCAATAAGCTGTTTACAGTTCAATTGATTGTACATTGTCCAGTTCTCCACTTTGTTTTTCGGTTCACTGTTCAGTTTGTTGTTTCGCTATTCAGTTCATTGCTTCACTATTCAATTAGTTGCTTCGGTATTACTTTGATGTTTACTTCAATGTTCCAATGTTAAGTTTGCTATTTTGCTGTTGTTCAGATCCTTGTTCCACCTTTCATTTGTTGTTTTGCCATTCAGTTTGTTTTGCATGATTAAGTTTGTTGTGTTCAATTTGTGCTAACTTCTAAAAGTCATAACTCGAGCTACATTAGTGTGATTTTCAACTTTCTTTGGTCCTTTGATTCATTTTTCAAGATTAAATAACATATTCAAATTTCATAATCAAATTAATTTCGTTTAAGAAATTATAACATCAGAAAATCACTGGTGTCAACTTAATATATCATTTCCACCAGCCAACTTGGGTTAGCAATATCTTCAACGATGGAACTCCAATATACACAAAAATTGTCCTGTTGGATTTGTATTGTAGAGCTCATATAAAAATTTCACCACAAAACTCAATTTTTACATCAAATGATCAAATTGTGATTATAATAAAATGGAAATGGTTTAGTGGTGAATGAACAAGGAACACTGACAAGGATGGGGAAAATTTGGAAGTTCAGTGAACAAAACCACAAATCTGACTTCTATTATAAAATGTGTTAGAGAATCTCCTAGGCAATAGTACATGCGAAAAAAATGGAAAATATGCCTTGTGCTTGAGAGGCACCTAAGGGAATGAGGTAACACATTTTCTATAAAAGTTTGAGATCTTTCACCCTCCAAAGTTATAATTTCTTTCTCAGAGTTACAATATAATTTGTCGTGCATATATAGCACCTGGTAACAGATTTTTCATTGTCAACAATGAATACAGATGCCAGGGTTGAGTCATCCAAGCCAGAGCGACTCAAGCCAACTGTGACCCCTGTCATCTCCTGTTTTCCACACATGTACAGCAGTAGCATGCCCGCCCTCCACCTTCTTACTCTCTTCCCTTGGTGTGCTACAGTTGTGAACACACTGAAAGCAGGGATGATCACAAGTGGTTCACAGCTGGGTTGAGCTTCCCTGGAATGAATGACTCAACCCCGGGCCCTGTTTCCATACGGAGCCAGAGAAGACCTGGTACACAGAAAACCTGATATGGCTTGTTGTGAAATCTGAGTACACAACACACCATATCAAAACTCTTCTTTCTTATCAGAGATCCTGTTTAATTGATCGTAGATATTGTTTTATATCAAATTGATTATTGTTTATCTATACTGCTTAATTTTATATAGGAATTACGATTCATAAGCTTTATGCCCTTCCAGATATTGCTTCCTAGAATTCATCAGTAACCTTCCCCAAACTAGATTGTTCAAGTAGATTCTCCAACAATGTTCTAAAGGGTGAGAGGTGAGCCTTGAGGCATTCCACATCGAAAAGGTGAGGCTCAAGCCACAAGTACATCCATTTTTTAATGTAAAAGTGAATAAAATAGACACAAAGAAAAATTGACTAGGAAAAAATGTCATAAAAAGACTTTAAAAAAAAACTAAGAAAATGTCTCACCTTAAGGCTTGTGCGCATCTCAATCAAAAGGCACATGCCTGTGGGTATTGCAACTCAGTTCTAAAGCCTTGAGCCATTTTTTAAACTCCTAGACCTGAATGTTTTTTATATGAGAGTTCCCCAGGTTTTCTTATAATAGAGTACTGCATTTTGACAGCAAAAAAGACAAGAGAGAGAAGGCAAAAATGTAGAGTAGGCAAAGAATTAGATCTGTCTTAATCAGTTCTGAATAAAGCTTGAGAACGCGATCTCAAGCTGGACAGTTGTATGCGTAAGAGGACAGTTGAATGTGTGTGAGTAACAGTTGAGCTATTCCATTTTCTTTCTAGTCAATGAAGACAAGTATGCATATACTTACTGAAAGTTTGCCATGCAAGACTGAGCTTTCATAATGTTCTGCTGGAGCAGCATAATTTACTGGCATCAGGAGCACAGTTCTTTTAAGAAGCTAGGAGTTGAAGTATGTTCAGTTCTTCCTCATCATGACTCAGAACCAACCGTAAAATCCACAGGAATTCTGTCCTTTTCTTCTCATTCAAATGGGAATTGAGACCCTTGCCATGAAGTCCATTGGGGACATAAAATATAAAGCTATATGATCAATAACTTCATCACCCAGCTCCCAACTATCCAACGAAGAGCAAAACTCATATGTCTCAATATTACCTGCACGAAGAAAACATATGGTTTAACTGTGTACAGACCAGCTAAATCGCAAAATTCATCAATTATTTCTAGTTTCCATGCCTTTTATATTGATTCATTCACAAACAAGATGAAAAAAAGTAGAAAAGAAAAAAGAACAGAAAAGAAAAGAAGAAGAAGAAGAAAACTCATGTTGTGTTGTTACCTTGACCAGCTTATATTTAAAAGTGAAGGCAAGAATTAATTTTTATTCCAAGAAATCTAAATAGAGAAAACTAGTCAAATCAAAGGAAGACAAACAAGAATAAAGGATCACTAATGGGAACTACCTATTTCATAAACAAGTGAAATCCTGCAGCACCATCTAAATATAGCAGGAGACAAATCCTGCGCCATCTACTAATAATGGTAAGTGCACAAACTCCCCTTCAAGCTGGAGCATATATGTCACATACTTCCCAACTTGGTCAAGATAAAGAGAGATAAGTTAAACAAGACAAAGCATTGGTATTTATATTGGCACGCTGCTCTTTGGACAAAGTGTATTCAGTAGTGATTTCCTTAATCATGGCATTCAACTTCAATGTGCTTGGCGCGCTTGATAAGAATGCAGATTGATTGTCACAAAACAGCTTCAAGGAAATAACAATCTGAAAACCTAACTCCTAGAAAAATTTCACCCAAATTAAATTCCAAGTTGTAAGAGTCATTGCTATGTACTTTGCTTCAGCACTCGATCAAGTAAGAACATTTTGCTTCTTGCTATGCTAAGAAACCATGTTGCCGCAACAAATGTGCAATAGCCACTAGATGAGTGAAGACAAAAAATAGAACCAGCTGAAACAGCATCACACCAACAATTTGCAAACAAGATCGCATATTGAAACACCATGTTTTTAACATAACCGTCTTTGACCAGGGTGCTTCTCAAGATGGCGTAAATAACCTAGAGAATATATACCAACGTGTAATGAAGGTCGCATGCATAAATTGGCTAGCAACTCCAATAACAAAAAAAGATCCAGCAGTGTGAGTCATGTAGAAAAGCTAGCAGACAATAAACAATAACGTTCATAGTTGGATACTATCCTGTAGAAGTAATTTAACATAAGTGTCCATAGACAGCAGTATGAGCATCAAACAAGCTGGTCTCCTGGAGAAGATCCATAACACACCACCACAATTAATTCTATGGCAAGAAAAGGAGACATCCATTCCAAAAAAAAAATCTAACAGTGTCAAAGATCTTTCATATGGATATGCATAACTAGGTGATGCTTAAATCCAGCAATAGCAACATAAACAAGAAAGATAATTACTCCCCTTAAGAAACAATATACAAACACTGAATAAACAGAATGTGATGAAAACCGTAGCGGATAAGAATGGTACTAAATTTGTTAAACCAAACTCAAGGAGATTGTTTGAAGCCGTAGATGGTTTAAGTTTACAAACATGAGACTTCCCATAAGCCAAGGCATTTTTTACATCAAACTGAAAACAAGGCAAGTCACAATTAACAACCAATGAGATGATAACATGACTTGTTGAGGCCATAGGACAGGGATTAAGCTATCAGTTTCAACCAGCGGTAGCCCGGGATTAAAGTCAAGCAGAAATCGATCCATCGAGCTGCTAGGAGGCAGATAAAAGCAAGTGCGCTTATTGGTCCCAATCCCCTGAGCTAAGGCTTTATCAAGTCCCTAGGAGAGGGATGAAATCACCTTAATTAAGGCTTTGCTGATCGAGGACCTATGGATACAAAAAGAAAGGAATCCAAGATGTTTCTTGGTCCCGGTCTGCCTTAGTTTAAAGCAAGAAAAGACAGGGAAGGGAATAACATCAATTAAGCAATTAAGCATATAGGAGGAATACTGTAAAGAAAGCAAGGACCAAGGATACAGGAAGGATCAATGGAGCTGATAGAAGGAATACATTTAATCCATCTCTTTATGCTTTTTGTCCCGAAGATGTTGTTATCCCATACTCACTATCGGTCACTCTGTAAAGACAATAACAGTTCAATTTCACAACAGGGAGAACGTCTCAAAGGAATCTACAACATAAATCTGGGTACAGCCCTTGGCAACCAATCGAGCTTTAAGATGCTCAATACTGTCATCTGAATGTACATAAATATGTACAGCCATTAACATCCAACCACATGTTTACCTGAACGTAGGTCAGAAAGAACCCATGAGTCATTTAATCTAAGTGCAATAATCTCATCATCCACGGCCCATTCCACCCACTATATTGCAATGCGTCATGATGTGAATGAGGATTCAAAACAGAAGACAGGCCAAAAATAAATTTTCCTAACCCTCCACTAATAGGAACAAATGTTATTTATCTTAAAAACACGTGTAGTATTGTTTCCACGACCAATAAGCAACTTATCATTTAATTTTAAGCTACATGGTGAAATCCTTCCTACTTCTCATTATCCAAAATATGTTTAAATTTTTTACTATTTGATCCCTTTTATAAATGTCTAATCAAGAATCCAAAGGATTATATGATCCAGAACATTTATTTCTCAAGTAAAATACGTTAATGTGCTAGAATAAGAAAAGTAATACACATATGTAACTGATAGCATAAGCATAATCAATTGCATGGATGGGGAGGATTAAAAACTTGAATGGAAAAAGCCAGGAGGAAGGGCTGCAACCTCAGAGAATAAGCTCAATATACAAGTTGTTGATGATTCAACAAAATAGATTTCCACGTTTCATCTGATGGCATAACAGCTGCTTCTGAAGGAGGTGGCTGGACAACATCATAAGCAAAATAGAATAGCATTATTATAATAAACAGCTCCTTGTCATAACTGAGCAAAAATATGAGTGGACATTACACAAGCTTGATTAATTTCGTCGAAACAGAAACTCATGCCACCTTCTCCTATAGGAAACTATGTGGGAAAGTTGAGTGTTAAGGCTGATCTCCACATTTAATATAAATAATTACCTTTCTTTCAACATAGGTGTCCCAGAACAAACTTTTGTGTGATGTATACTTCAGTATGTGAGGTAGATATAAAGTAGATATTTGAAGCAATAAATACATATAAAGTAGCACCAATAAGAAAGTATAAGTATAAATATAGATGACAAATAAAAATGGCACAAAGTAAAACGAAATCAACACCTTCAATTGAATAAATTTTTGCAAAACAATTCAAATAAACATCCAATTGTACAGCTAAATTTCAGACTTACTACGCAATATTGATCATTAATTTATAGTAGGGCATGAAGATGTAAAATTAGAAGAGGCTGAAAAACAGTTTCAGACTTTTTGTTGAGAACAAGAATGACGTTAATTTAAATAAATCTAGAGCAATGACCACAAACTCAAAATGTTTTGTCAAAAATAGATTCAGCATCCATGATTGTTATCATCAAACTGTCATACAATAGGATTTTATAAATATGTGTATAAAAATCAACTTCAAATCCCAATTCCCACGTCCCAGCTACCTACAATTAGAGGCAAATTCTGCTTCATCATTTGATTGTTATCTCAATCTAACAATCTAGAGGTCATGTTTGCTAATCTGACAGATCTAAGCACATAACTTTACAATGAAATTGTGGAACAAGAGATTAATTAAAAAAAAAAAAGATGGCCTGTAGTATAAGTGAACTTTTTGTCAATCTGACAGAGATGGCAGCAAAATAACTGCTCTATTCACAGAACCAATGTTTCATCGCACATTAGAGCTCTTATGCAAAAGAAGCCACTGACTAATTTTTCTACATAAAGCGCGTTCTAGTTAAATTCACAGAGAAGCAATTGCATATGTCCATGTCCTTAACAAACTTGCAATATTAGAGGAGGGCCTACAATGCACCAAAGTAGTCAAAATTGGATTATGTTTACCTTTCAAATAAAACATATCCCATCAGCCAATGTCTAGTTGCTATTGCAACAGTTGATACCCTTTGCTAGGCAAACAGCATATGCTTTAGTACACAGGTGTGCTGCTCATGCTGGCTCACTAGCATGCGGTGAAAGATAATCCTGACTGTAGTTTTCAGCAGCCACTTGAAGATCATCCACACAATGGATCATTGGAATGTAACCATCTTCTATAAGCTTCTTTATGCTAAGAGAAGTCCTTCCATCTTCATGCAACTTTAACAGAGCACGTACCCATACACCATAGTTCTTATCAGAGGGACCAGGAAGTTTTGCCTTCTTAACCATTTCATTCAAGATATCCAAACTTGTTACTGGATTCTCCTTATAAATAAAAGCATCCACAAGTGTGAAATAGATGTAAGTATCTGACTCAAGCCCCACATCTTCCATCTCACCGAAGTAGCATAAAGCATCATCAGGCCGACCACATTTACATAGTCCGTTAACCAAAGCCATGTAAGCAATTTTATTTGGTGCACACTCATTCTCCTTCATTGTGTTCCATACTGATATAGCCTCATCTGGGCGTTTTGAATTGCAGAAACCATCTATCAAAGTAGTGTAGGTAACAACAGTTGGCGACCAACCCTCATCTACCATTTTTGAGAAACAGAGAAGGGCTTCATCAACTTTGTCAATCTTGCACCATCCATTTATCAGCAAATTGTATGTAACGACACTGGGTATGAGTCCTTTGCTCAACATTTCATTCACCATATCTTGAGCCTCTAATACTCTTCCAGCTTTGCAAAAACCACGTATAATGATATTATGAGCCACGACATCAGGCAAAAATTGATATGAAGACAGGCCTTCAAAAAGGCTTAAAGCTTGGTCTAATTTTCCGATGTTACACAGCCCATCAATAGCTGCAGAATAAGCTATAACACTAGGAAGGAAACCCAGCTTAGTTAGGTCAATTAAAAAATTGCATGCTTCCAGCACTTTACCATGCGTGCAGAGCTGTTTCACGAGCAGAGTGTAATGTTTGACCCATGGCTCATGCCCATTGCACCTCATTTCCTTAATCAAATCAAGTGCCTCAGGGACATTTTCTCTTCTGCACAGGCACCCGAATATTGAATTGTAAGTAAAAGTTGTTGGTTCAAATCCGCATTTCTTCATTTTCCTCCAGACATCATAACTTTCCTCTAATCTATTGTCATTGCAGAGCTCGTGGATCAGGTTGTTATAAATTGATATATTTCCTGCACAACCCATTTTGATCATATCAGTTAGAAGTTCCAGAGCCATGTCCAACTTATCATTCTGGCACAAACCGTCAATGACAATATTATAGGAAGTAGGGTTTGCGTTCACACCTTTCTCAAACCTAATAAATCTTATTTTCAAAGAAGTTGAAATAATTTCATCACTTTCGGACTTATGACTTTCAAATTTTGTAGAATTCATCATAGCTTGAAGTAGCAAATAAGCTTGATCCACTTCACCTTTGCTAACGAGCCCTTCTAAGATAGCATTATAAACCAAAAGTCCATTATCCACATCTAGAACTCTCATATTTTCCTGTAGCAGCCTATTTACATTGTCAACATCTCCTATTCCGCAGAAACATCTAACAAGCTTGCCAATCACACCAGCATCAGGGGAAACTCCAGATCCCATCATTTCAACATACAAATCCAAAGCCTTTGCAAATTCCCCATCCTCACAAAGCCCGTCCATTAACACGCTATAAAGTGCCAAGTCCTTCTTAAAACCCAATTCATCCATCCTACTAAAGAGGAGGAGGGCGTCCTTCACCCTCTTCTCCTGTTTAAGTCCATGAATTAACACGTAAAGGGTCTTTTCATTCAACTTAACATCATAGTCATCCACCCTGCTAACCAATTCCAAGGCTTTATCAACCTCCCCCAACTTACTCAGTGACACCACTAGAATGGAAAACACGTATTCATCCACCCAATTACTCTCCTTAATTCTCTTAAACACACTCAATGCTTCCTCAATTCTACCGCTCTTGCAGTAAGCCTGCAAGAGGTAAGTCAGAGTGTATTTATCTGGCTCCCAACCCAAATCAACCATCTCCCTATATCTCGATTCCACCAAATCCACCCTCCCTGACTTTGAAAGCGCTTCTAGGAAGCAATTATAAGCATAAACATCAGGCAAGCAATTCATAAGCTTCGCATGATCAAACAAAAAGCTGGCCTCCTGAAACATCCCTGCAACGCCCAAGCATCTTATAAAAAATCCCAAAGCTCCGGGGGTGGTAGAAATGCGAGAATTTACCATGTCATTCGCCAGAGTCCGCAAGAATCCCTTCTTTTTGGCTCCGGCGAGGATTTCAGCCAAGGAAGTATAGGTATAGCAGGTGTGCCTGAACCCCGGCTGATGGGTGGCCCAGTTGAAGAACTCGTGGGCAGCTTTCCAGCCATGGACGCGCTTCAAGACGAGCTGCACGACATTAGGGGTGAGAGCTGTCGGGCGACACAGCAAGTCTGAATGGGTTCGGAGAGACGGGGGTTTGGAGAAGAAGGCTGCAAGTTCGGAAACTGGATCGGCAGCGGGGAAAGGATCGGAGAGGTTGGGATGGAAAGAGCGGAAATGGAGGCGGAAGAGGGCGGAGAGGGGCATTGGGCGGAGATGTGCAGGAATCGAATAAAGGCGGGATCTTGGCATCGCGATTTGCAGGAGAAGGTATGAAAATGGAAGAGCCCGGTTTACCGCCGGAGTCAAGAAGATAGGCCGGGCATTGGCCGGACCGCTCGGGTCGGGTTATTCGGCGACCTGCCCAGACCGAAATAGAAGTGGGCCTGTCGGGACTCGGGAGTGTATTACTTTTAGCGCTTTTGGCGTCTCACACGCGCTGCCGGGTCGCTGGGACTGGGAGTGGTAAACCGGTGAAATACACTCCCAAAATAGTGTGCTTCATAAGTTTTTCCGCTCGACTATGATAATGAACCCTTTGTTGAAGAACGTGACTGTTTCCCCTCGTATTATATAAGTCCCCTTATATTTTATACATCTTAAATAAATTATTAAATATTTTATTATTATTATTTTTAACTCTATTTCTATTTTTTATTGTCCTATTTCCTACGTTTCCCCTCCGCCGTGAACTCTTCCATCTCCTATGTCACTTATGGCTCTTTTTCTTTCTCCCCCCTCACTTGCTGCTTCTCTTTTATAATATTTTTCTCTCACCCCCTTGCCTTGTTGTTCATTTAAAATTTTTTTGGATAATATCTAGTAGGGGTGGTCATCGCCAAAATATGTAGAATTTGACACATAAATTTTATTTATAAATAGTATCCCCTCCAAGAAACTTCTAAAAGGGTTTCCGATGGGGAGAGGTCACCGTCATAATATGCAAACATTAATGAGGATATTTGTTCTCCCTATATTGTAGTTTAATTTGCCTCCCACCACGAAACCTCCAAAAAATATTTAAACTTCTTGAAAACTTCTGGCGGGGGGTGGTCATTGCCACAATACGTACAATTTAACAGGGACATAAGGACTTTATCCAAATCAATTTTATTTGGTGGAGGGTACCACTCGCTAAAAAATCTCCAGAAATTTTGAAGTATTGGGGTGGCCATGAGTAAAATTATACAAAGGGTATGGGAGTATTGAATTGTTAAAAAATGTCAATTATTTTTCTGTGGTAAAGGGCTCTAAATATTTGGGGGGGGGGGGGGGGGAGTGGGCATGCTAGCATTTGTAAAATACTCTCTCCTCCCTATATTAATGAACGTGGCTATTTTTTCCTCAAAATTTACTCAAGCCCCCCAATACTTTACACACCCAAAAAAAATAAATTACTAAATACCCCCACCCTCACTATTCTTTTAAATTCTATTTCTACTCTTTCATTGCCCTATTTACAATCTTCCTCCACAGGTGTAAGCTCTTTCATTTCCCCCATTGCTTGTGGCTCCTTTTCCCCGACCATTTTCCTTCTTCCCCTCATTTGTGACTCATATTCTACGATCTTTTTCCCTCTTCTCCTTGCCTTGCTAGTCCTCTAGAAAATTTCTAGATAGTTTCTGGCGTGAGGTGGTCATTGCCAAAATATGAAAAAAATTGACGGAGCACTAAGGTTTCTATCCAAAAAAGTTTTATTTGACAAATGATATCCTGCGCTAAAAAACCTTCAAAAAAATTTTAAACTTTTGGATAGTTTCTGGGGGGCAGAGGTCACTGTCACAATATACAGACATTGATAGAGACCTCTATTTCTCATATAATATAGTTTTATTTGTCGGGGGGTACCCCTTGCCACAAAATTTCTAAAAAAAATTTAAACTTCTAGAAAACTTTTGGCGGGGGGTGGTCACCGCCACAATATGCAGAATTTGACGGGGACTTAAGATCTCCATCCAAATAAATTTTATTTAGTAGGGCGTACTACCTATCAAAAAACTTCTAGAAGTTTTAAGGTGTTGAGGTGCCATGAGTAAAATTATAGTGTTAAAGAATCATGAGTAAAATTATAAAGGGGTTTGGGGGGTATTGAGTTGTTAAAAAATACGAATTATTTTTTTGTAGTAAGAGGCTCTAAATATTTATTTTTTGGGTGGGGGGGTGATATTCGTATTCTATATTAATAACTCCATTTAAAAATATACGACTTTTATTTAATAATAAAACCTACACAATTAATAGAGTAAAAAAGTAAGTACTTGTTAATTTTGCATGTGAGACACGTTTGAGACAACTCACACGAGGGTAGTTGAGTAGTGCCTTCCATGGTGTCAAGGTTGGAGGACTGTTGGCGGCGACAAAGCCGAAGCGGTGACATGGGGTGAGGTGAGGTCCGTGAAGCCAGCAAGCTCCGTGACATAAAAGTTGTGGGTAGGCCGGTAGGGTGGGCGAGGAGAGGCTCCACCCAGTATCACCGCCTTCATCTTTTGCTATCCCTGATTGCCACCTTGATCTCCGCAGCATCGGTATGTTCATCTTCTATTCTGCATATAGCGACCAGGCTATCAACAGCACCCCCTTCATGAGGCTCTCCTGCATCAAGTTCCACCCAGTGTGTTAGAAACTGCCTGACTCATGGCGTAGCGCTGCATCTGGGGGTGACGGCACCACCAGGTCTGTCCCTTAATTTGGTCCGATTCAAGAACGCGTTAGGCAGGTAGCCTAGTGGATCATGCTAGCTCTGGGTCGTGAAGTAGCTGTTATTACTCTTCTGCTTGATTGGACTCCACACCACCCACAGAAACCTTTGCTCACTCAACTCTAAGTCCCAACACCATTTCCCAAGACCCAACGGGCAAATGGAGCTTCCGCTTCAGCCTCCTCAAGTCTGGTCTATAAGCCATGGAATCTTTTTCTTTCCACACCACATCTTCGCTTTGGAACATTTCAGGCATGGGCATGCATGACACTCGTGGAAGGTTATATCTGTCAATACGGCCCTGTATTGATTGATACGTACCTATATTGATAGAGACCGATACAGATATGGGGAGTGGTACACCCCCCACAGTGAATTATGATATGTATCGGCTGTATCGCCTATACTGTATCGATACGACCGATATATATTAATACAACCGATACGTATCGATACTATATTAAAAAAATATTTTTTTATTTAAAAAATAAATTTTAAATTAAAAAAAAAAAATTTTTCAAAAAAAAAAATTGGATTTTTTTTCTTAAAAATGAAAACACAATTTAAACCCAAATTTTTTAAAATTTAAAGTTTTTTTATATTAAAAATAATATTTTTAAAGTTATATGAGATCAATATGGTAGGTTAATGTAATTTACATAATTATTTTTTTTACATATAGTGCTCCACAAATATACATTTATTTGAACGACTCATATTAAGTATATTATTTATTTTTAAAATAAATTAATTTTAAAGCACTTAATATGGGAAAGAATGACAAAAAATTTGTATAAAACGAAGAACATAATAGTGTATGGTTCTGAATGAACTAATTTTAGAATACTCGTATCGATTGATACAACATTATACAGTTTTATTATACTCTAAAAAAAATATTATAATGATATATTATTCGTTATAATATTTTTTTATGTTTATAAAAGGGTTTATGTCTGTTTCGGCGCGTACCAAGCATATCATCGGTGCGTACCCGTATCTATAATCATCGATACTCTCGTGCATATCGATACGGCCTTCCATGATGGCACTAGAAACACCAACACCCCTGAGCCCTTCACTTTCTTGCCGTTCCTGACCAACAGATTGGCCGCAACAAGGTGGACCTGTTATCCCAAGGCATCCCGGCCCCTCTTCCAGATGGGCCACCAGTCCCCGAACCTGGGCATGGGAATGGTTGGGCACTTGGGCTGTTACCGCTTCTCATCTTCGTCAAAACACTTGAGGAACAATCGTCCCCATGTTACCTCATCTGAAACTTGATCAAAACTCACTCTTTGGGTCCCATCCTCCCCCTCCCACCTCCTGATCTCATGTTCGTCATCAACGTTCCCCTGCCAGATGCTATTCTCCGATCCATTGCTGAACTCTTTTGAGATGAACTCCGGCAACCCTGCCGGCAGTTGTGACTTTGTAAGTTACTTCTCCCTGCAATGTCACGATATTTTTTTTGCTGAGAGACAGGCAATCGAATATCACGCCTGGGACCAGTGCATGGTGAATAAGGCAACCAAGAGAAGAATGAGAGAGATAAAGAAGACGGTGATATTAGTAGTCTCCACATTGGGAAGAAACAAGATGGCAGTTGTCTTTGTCTGAGGAAGAATATGAGTAGCCCAGGAGGCGGATAGGGTCTGGCAAGTCCCGTACTCAGCCTAAGTGGCCTTGTCCGGCGCAGGGAGGTGAGTGAAGAAGAACAGCATGGTGTAGTTGGCAGGGTAGAAGATGTAGCGCTTCAGATCGGCTGTGCCACACTCCCACCGGGGTGGGTGGGAGTGCCCAATCAGAGGAATACACGTCACCGAGTGGGTTGAAGTAACGGGTTAATCGGTGACCCGGGTGAAGAGCGGGATTCGTGTGATTGCCGACCGGGCTGAGATATTCTTCGGAGCCGGGCCAGACCAGTGAAGTGCTCTTCACGGAACCTATTCGCTCAAAATTCCCGCTCTTCTTCGGAGGACATTGTTCAACTCACCCAGCCCGGAGCTCCCGCTCCCACCCGGTGACCAGAGAAGTGGTGATCGACGCCGGAGAAGAGTTCTCAGGCAGCAATATTCACAACCACTGTCTTTCTATTGGTGCTCACTCCTGATTTCTGATTCCCGTTCGACGGCCGAAACTTCATATCGTTGAGGTACAACAAACGAACTTCATTTGCAAATGTGCGTATGTATTTTTTATTTTGTCTCTATCCATCATTCTAGTGGAAAAAAAGGAACTTTGATTGTTTTTCTGTTCCATTTTCTTTCATGGACAACTTCTGGGTATTCATTGTTCCGCTTTGTGTTTACTGCGCGCCCAAGTGACTGCTCCATCCTAGATTCTTTATGTTCCATTTTCTTTCATAGACAATTTCTGGGTTTTGATTTTTCCACATTGTGTTTACTGCAAGCTTCGGTAAACAACTGCATCCCAGATTCTTTAAAGAATAGACAACTGGATTTTTTGCTTTTTACCACATTTCTCTCCACCTGCATTTCGTTTGTTCGCATATTTTGATCAACTTTCTTTCAGCTAACCACGCTTCTATATGTTGGAGAGAAGAAACTGCATATGCTCCGTGTTTATTTTTATTTTTGAATTTGAAGTCCTAGATCGCCAAAGTGAGGCCTTTTCGTCTCTTGCAAATCAAAATTATGTTGTCCAAAGCCTCTTCTCTGTTTTGATTTTTCCAGAAAAAATAGTGTCTTTTCCACTTGGAATTTTTTGTTGCCTGTCTACTGATGATTGTGAACACCTAATGGTTTCATTTCTCATGTTCACGAAACTTGTCATGCATAAAAGCATTTCAGAGTGTCCCCTTTGTCTTCTCTTTATATCAACTAAATGCTTACCGATGATTTTGATGCTTTCAATTTATATAAACCTTGGAGCAATATTGCTGTAGGGTTGGAGCAATATTGTTTCAACTTGGAGCAATATTGCATCAACCTTGGAGCAATATTGCTCCACTATTGGAGCATTATTGCTTCAACCTTAAATGTTCGATGATTTTGATGCCTTTAATTTATATAAGTCTTGGAGCAATATTGCTCCAACCTTAGAACATTGTAGAGTCCCATTTGTCTTCTCTTTGTATCAACTAAATGCTTACCATATAATATCATTTCAACCCCAAATGTTCGATGATTTTGATACCTTTAAATGTCCGATGATTTTGATGTCTTTAATTTATATAAGCCTTGGAGCAATATTGCATCAACCTTGGAGCAATATTGCTACACCGTTGAAGCAATATTGCTCCAACCTAAAATGTTCATTGATTTTGATGCCTTTAATTTATATAAGTCTAGGAGCAATATCATTGTAGGGTTGGAGCAATATTACATCAACATTGGAGTTGCTACAACGTCGGAGCAATATTGCTCCAACATGAAATGCAATATTGCTACACCGTTAGAGCAATATTGCTCCAACCTGAAATGTTCGATGATTTTGATGTATTTAATTTATATAAGTCTTGGAGTAATACTGCTATAGGGTTGGAGCAATATTGCGACACCGTAGGAGCAATATTATTACACCTTAGGAGCAATATTGCTCCAACCTTGCAACAATATTGATGCAGGGATTGAGCAATATTGTTACAATTGTAAATTATAAATGCTAATAATTCTTGACAATATTATAACTTTTTCAATGTGCTTTTTGATGTTTCAGGAACAGTGTCTTCACTATAGTTAGGCTTCCTTTTATTGAATACCTATCATGGCAAATAAATCAAGTAGATTTTTTTAATCCCTAAGTTTAAAATGATTGTGGATGTTGTTGATGCACTAATATTAATGCTTATGCATTAGGATTATTGCTCTTGTTATAGCAATATTTTAAATGTTAATCCTATTATCAATAATTGAATTATATGCGACATTTTAAAGACATTATTGCTACACCATTTCTGCATTATTGGTAATTTTACAGCACACTAGCTAAAAATGTTGTAGCATTATTTCAGCTATACTCATACTATCTTGAATTTAATGCCAATGTATATTTTAAATATTGCTATGTTATTTATGGGGTTATATTCAACACTTTTATTATACGTATATGTACCTTCTTACTAATACTTAGATATGTATTGATGCAGAAGATCTTGAATTGAAGAAGAGGGGCTCAGACCTTGGAGGAGGATCAGGAAGAAATAGGCGAGAGTCATTGAAAGTCCCTTGTTTCCCCTCGGGACTAGCAAAGTTAGTGAACATATTGTCTACCTTCCCAGAGGTGAAGACTTTTGTTAGTCAAACCCCCTTCATCCAATTGTTTGACGCCAGTAACATCGTTTGTCAGGCGTCACTCTTTGAAGTAATTTTGGGTTATTGGACTAAGGACCAACCTGGGGTCACATTCAAAGGATGCAGAGTGGACTTCACTGTGGAGGATGTGGCCCTCATTACTGGCCTAAAGAAGGGGGGCGATCGGGTGGTATTCATCCAAGAAAGGGAGGAGAGGGGTGCGTATTGTAAGCATCATTTTGGGAAGAAGCAGGTTACAAGATCTGAAATTGAGAAGACCATGGACATTTTAACTGCCATGACAGACCCTACATCAGTGGAGGATTGTGCAAGAACGATCATCTTGCACATCTTCTCATTCCTCCTATTTCCTCAGACCCACACCGTGGTCAAGAACGCATTAATTAACCTAGTGGAAGACATGGGCAGCCTCCATCGATATGACTGGCCTCAAGCTATTTATGAATCTTTAGTGGTCTCAGCCTCAACCCTCCATAGGAAGATTGTGTCAAAGGAGGCAGGCCAGTCTGAGGGCTATGGATCATTGATTGGAGCAGCATTTGTCCTACAGGTATGTTATACTTGCTACATAATTGGATTTACTTGATTACATAGGAGTTACAAAAGGCTAATTTTTATCTTTTATATGTTATAGGTTTGGGTGTTTGAGCATTTTAAGATGTTCATATCCCCTATGTCGCAGAAGCTGCCCCGATTTGCCAAGTGGCCAAATTGTGGCATGGTAAAGGGGGAAAAAGAGGCTAAGCACCACAGGTGAGTGGGCAAATATGCACAAATGTTTAAATTTCTGAGACCAAAAGAGGTAATAGGACACTATTTTTTATTTTGAAATGTTCGAGTTTTTAAAATCTATTCAACTTTTTAGTTTATTGAACTTTGCATGTTAAATAATTGTGCATATGTTGACCATAGGTTTTATCTGTGTTGGTTCCTGCTGCGAATGAGGTATATCTCATTGAAGGGGCAGGAAAGGCCTTGAAAAAAAGGAAGGTAGGAATGGGAGTTGGGGCACCAGTGAAGGCAATTGGTGGAAGAAAGTTGGTCCTGAAGTCAGCACTAGATAATATGGCCTCTGCACTTGGAGTTGTGCATACTGCCATGCATATATTGGAGGAGGAGGGCTACCGTACTGCCCATCTACATGGTGTCATGGACACCATTTCAGAAAAAAATTTGACATTTAAAAACATGGCCAATTAGCTGGTTAAGAGGCCAACAAAGAATATGAGGCATACCTCCCCTGCAGCAGCGGATGAGGAGGAAGTTGGTGAAGCAATTGATGATGACAATGGAGAGGAGGGAGGGGAAGAGGTGGAGGAAGAGCAAGGACATGAGGAAGAGGGGGGAGAAGGAGGAGAGGAGGCAGAGGAGGGAGAAGGAGGAGAGGAGGCAAAGGGGGAGTAGGAGAGGAGGCAGAGGAGGGAGTAGGAGGAGAGGAGGCAGAGGGGGAGAAGGAGGAGAGGAGGCAGAGGGGGAGAGGCAGGAGAGGAGGGGAGAGCGGCTGAGGGAAAGGGGGGAGAGGAGCGAGGAGAAGATAAGAGAGAGGAGGGAGGAGGAGAGGAGGCAGAGGGGGGAGAGGCAAGAGAGGAGGGGATAGTGGATGAGGGAAAGGGTGGAGAGGAGCAAGGGGAGGGAGAAGGAGGAGAGGAGGCAGAGGGGGGAGAGGCAAGAGAGGAGGGGAGAGTGGATGAGGAAAAGGGGGGAGAGGAGCAAGGGGATGATAAGAGAGAGGAGGGACCAGGTGGGGAGGAGAGAACGAATGACGAGGAGGGAAAGGGGGAGGGAGATAAAGAGGGTCTCACTTTGAAAAGACCTCTCCGGTTAAAATATAAAAGCAAGAAGTATGAGACCCCTTTTACACAAGAGACTAAGAGGACGAGGAGGGAGAAGAAGGAAATCACTGCAAATAAGGAGGCCGCAACCATTTTAGTTTCTTCTTCCCAAGTCTTAGCTAAGCAAGCATCCCCTATCATCCCTCACCAGCCATTGAAGATTATCTTATGCAGTCCTCTATCCAATTTGTGTAATCGAGATCAAGAAACTATTAAAAAATTTATTACAGATAGGAGTCATTCTATGGTGGGTGTCGGTGTTGCTAACAATGACTTAGTGGATATGTTGAAGGCGGAGTACATCTCTTCTAACGTAAGACTATACTTTCTATCTATTTAAATCTTAAGTATTCAATACTAATTTTATATTAATTGTATGCTTCGTTGTATGTAGGTAATAGATGCTTACGTGTATATGCTACAACAAAGGGCCTCCAAATCAACTGGAAATGCCTTCCCCAAATGCCACTTTGGGAGCTTTGCATTGCAATTTTATTTTGCCAAGGTATGGTCCAAAGTCTAATATTTATGTATTGGATTAAGTTAGTATATGGACTAAGTCACATCCATGCCAATTGCAATTGAAGGTTATGGCAGAGGACGCAATGGAGGAGCTAGCAACCTCTTGTTTTGGAGCAGAAAAAGAATGTCTTGACTTCATCTTTATACCAATGTGTGACAATGCATATTTTCACTTGTTGGTCGTAGATGTTGACAAGACTGAAGTGAAATGGTATGATTCCATGCCTGGGTACGGCCATAAGAAACGACATCCTAATGTGAGAAAACTGGTGAGTAATTGTATGATTAAGAGAAACTTTTATATTTAAACAATTAATTTGAAACTAATTCGGCAAATATGTGAATGATAGATGGAAAACATTGGAATATTTCTTGAGGAGCACCTTAAGGTACCTCAAGCTAAACAGTGGAAGATCGTAAGTAAGAAGGGACCATACCAATCCAATGGGGTTGATTGTGGGTTCTTCCTTATGCGTACTGTATATTGCCTTAGTTCTGGTTTGCCGGTTGATTATACTCATGTATAATGGGGTTGATAAGATATATGGGTCAATTGCATTTTTTTTTATTCCTTCAGTCAAAATGGGATACTAACAAATTTATTTGTTTCAACTTTTTTTAGGAAGATATCTCTCAGCGATTGAGACTTGGAATGGTTGCAGAGATCCTAAGAGGCTCTATTGATTGAGTATGAGTCTTTATGGTGATGGTGAGAACCTTAAATTGTATGTAAAAAGTCATCTCAAGTTCATGTAAATGTTTTTGAACATTGAACATTTGGGTTGTTAAAAAAAGTTTTTTATATCTTTTATCAAAACTCAAATTCTTCTATCTCAGGTACATTAAGGAGGCAAAGCAGTGGAATGAAACTAAGTTCTAGGTACACTATCCTTGAAAAGTTTATATTTGGCTTATGGAGAATTCAAATCTCACCTGGTACTCTAATGCTTGATTAAACTGTCCCTTTTTATTATTGCAGCGAATCTGAAAGTCTTCGCAATCCTGTAATGCTCCTTAGAAATGCTTCTTCTGCAACTGATATTAGTACTATCATGGCACAATGTGCCCCAAATCCAGGTTCAGCCTTTTATCAGCTTGTTGAACGAATCTTTAAGTTGTCACTTTGTGGCCTTCTAGCTGAGCAAAATTATTTTTTGGAGATGTGGTTATTTTAGCATTTTGGTAACTAATTATGTTGTCATATGAATGTGGTTGAGACTGTAAAAAATGGTTTATGACTAGATGTGCTGCATTTAATAATAGATGCACCGTGGAAAACAATGTTGGATTTTTTTCCCTCATAGACTTGGCTTCATCGATTCAATATTGCTCGTTTCAATTTTAGATAATTTATTGAACATTATTTTTTTTGTCTTACTGTTTAATCCATTTATTTGCAGCTCCTCTCAAGCGTGGCAACAGTTGGTCCTTTGATGAGAAACTCTTTGTACAGTACCTTTACAAGGTAGATAATGATTACAGTAAGTAGACAAATTTAATTTATCTATTAGTAATTTGTATGCCTAACATGTTTTGCTTTTTAATTGATCTGACAGGTTCTGACTTCAGTGTCAAGAACCTACCCCATTGTTCTCTATGTTAGGAATGTTGACAAACTTCTCTCAAGATCACAAAGAATGTACACTCTATTTCAAAAAATGTTGAAAAAACTATCAGGACCTATACTGGTCCTTGGTTCCAGGTCGTTGGATCCAAGTACTGATTATAGGGAGATAGATGAGAAACTCGCTCTTCTATTACCTTATAGCATTGAGATCAAGCCACCTGAAGATGAGACCCACCTTGTCAATTGGAAGTCCCAAATAGAAGAAGACATGAAACTGATTCAGTCTCAGGATAACAGAAACGACATAATGGAAGTACTTGCAACAAATGATCTAGACTATGTTGACTTGGGTTCAATCTGTCTAGCTGATGCAGCAGTTCTCATCAATTACATTGAAGAGATTGTAGTGTCTACAATTTCTTATCATTTGATGAATACAAAAGATCCTGAATACCAAAATCGGAAGCTTGTCATTTCGTCAAAAAGGTCAATTGCTTATAATTTATAATGATATACATCTCTTTTGTCTCGTAGTTATAAGTCTAGATCTAACTATGTCTGTATTGAATAGTTTGTCTCATGGATTGAGTATATTTCAGCAAAGTAAATTTGATTCAAAAGATACTAGGCAGTTGGAGGGAACCACGGGTGCAGGATTTGAGAGAATTCGGGTCAAGCTTGAAACACCAATTGCAATTGCTGACCGGTTGCTTACTGCCTCTCAAACTCTTGTTCAAGACGAATGTGAACGTGCTAAAAAGGACTTAGTCTTAGTTAATGAAATAGTCGGTACCGTCAAAGATTATGCTAAGAAGATGGAGCATGAGAGCAGCTACTGGATGAAACAGACTTTGTCACTGGTATTCTTTGGTCTTGTTCCGGCCATTAACACTCTGTCTTATTTTTTGTGTGGTTTCAAGTTCATTCCATTGGCAGTTGATTGGCTCCCTTCGTGCACTTGTCCTGGAGGAAAGTGCATCCCTTTTGCCTCTTTAGTGAGAGTCTTATGGTTGGGGTCCAAGGCTGCCAATGTGGATGAATGATGGTTTAAAATTTTCCTCTTTTGTACTTCCACTTTAGGATATTGATCGGTTCTTTGAAAGCGATATTTCCTATTATTTGAATGGCTTGGCTCACTAATGAGCAAGGTTGCGAATCTTGAGCCATTCAATCCATGTGTCTCAACTTTCGTGTTCTAGATGTCTTTCAGACAGGCTGTTTTATGCATTGAGATGAAGCTATTAATTCATGCTGATCTGGGCTCCCCTGGTGGCAATATACCACACTTTAGACTTCTTTCCTTTGTAGTGATAATATATAATCATATTATGTCACATACTTGTTACGAGAAAATTATCTTTATCTGTCACTTGCAGATTGAAACAGCAAAGGACCATTTAGTGAAGCTGACTGAGTTGACTCTTCAATTGTCGAATCTTGACCTTGTTACGAAGTACTTCTTCCAAGGACAGCAATCTGTATCCGAGTCTCCTGCCTCTAAAATTCAAGACGAGATTATTAATCTTGCACTATCTGATGGCCGTGTAAGTTTTCCATATCACTGCAATTTGCAAACACTATCAATTGAATTCTTTTGCTTCTTCTGGAGCAAAGATAGCATTTTTTAAAACTTTACTTATTATTGGGATATGTTCTGGACAAAACAGTGGGGACAGATTTCCCATTGTTTCCAGCCTTGTGAATTCCAATTTCATCCACATTGCAAATGTTGTGTTCGCTGATGATTTGGCTGATTCTGTTTTGGTCGGATTAGTTTGTTTCTTTTACTGAGTCCCATATTGATGGTTTACTCAAATTGTGCTCTCGTCAGATTTTATTGATGAGAAGTTGGTCTTATATGGTGAAAGTGGCTATATTGAACAACGCTATCCTTTGCAAATGAGGACAATTATGGAAGTGTCTTGAGGCAGGAGGCTATTTTCTCGTAATTTTCAGAGCTATCTACATAAAGGACTCTATCCTTGACACATGGGCATTACTAATGAGACATGGAAATCACCTCAACATGTGATTTACTTAGTCCTAATAGCGTTCATGATGCTCTCACTTTATAAACTGCATGTGAAGTGTGCCCTATTTCATGTAATATCGTTGCCATTACTATCACTTTATATACTGCATATAGATATCTAGAATTTGTGTCCTCAATTCTGGTGTTTCGAATAGGCATTGCTATTACTTATAGTGTGTTTGTTCTAATTTGATGTTCAGAGAGTTGTTGGAGAATATTTATCATGGTTGAAGTCTACCAGTAGTGACGAAGGAAGACATTACAAAGAAATTTTTACCAAAAGATGGTCCTCCTCTGTAAACGCCCAAGAAATTGTCCATTCAGAATCCTATGAATTGTTGAGAAGAGCAGAACTGAGAATGAGCTTGCAAGTACTGGAGAATTTCAGTGATGGTGCTGCAAGAAAAGTTTTTGAACAAGAAATCCGCAAAGTTGTGAGTCCAATATGGATTATTGTGTTGATATATTTTTCACTGGTAATTGGAAGTTGCAGAGGATGCTAATGGAAAGGGTGAAGCTCCAATGCTTGATAATAAAAGTGAAACAGAGAAACCTGTTACTGTGTCCAAGAAAGGCGGTGATTCTGCTGCTCCAACAAAAGTGCCTGTAAGTACATTGACTTTTACAAAGGCTGCTTGAATTTCATTATCTTTGCTCTCATTAAACTACTTGTCTTGGCTGTGTTCCGACACTGATTAGATGTTGTTTAGCAAGATGGAGAATTTAATTTAATATGGGGCTTCTCTTACGACCTGTTGTCTTTCTCTTCCTTGATTGTTAATATATGTATCCTACCTCCATGCACCAAGCAAGTTCCTCTGTCAATAGGAAGTTCCTGACAACGAGGAGGATAAGCGCATTAGGCCTGAGGTCATCCCAGCAAGTGAAATTAATGTGACATTTGCAGACATAGGTGCTCTAAATGATGTAAAAGAGTCACTTCAGGAACTGGTTATGCTTCCACTTCGAAGGCCTGATATTTTCAATGGTGGTCTGTTGAAGCCTTGTTGAGGAATTCTTCTTTTTGGGCCACCTGGTACAGGCAAGACAATGATGGCCAAGGGTATTGCCAAGGAATCTGGGGCAAGTTTTATTAATGTTTCAATGTCCACTATCACCTCTAAGTGGTTTGGGGAGGACAAGAAAAATGTGAGAGCATTATTCACATTAGCAGCCAAAGTCTCTCCAACAATTATATTTGTGTATGCAGTGGACAACATGCTGGGCCAACGAACCAGGGTTGGGGAACATGAGGCGATGCGAAAGATTAAGAATGAGTTTATGACGCACTGCGATGGCCTGATGACCAAACTTGGGGAACACATACTTGTACTCGCTGCTACAAACAGGCCATTTGATCTTGATGAAACTTGGCCAGATGGTATTCGTTATGCAGTTGTATATTTAAAAAGTTAAATAGTACAATCAAATTTATTTGATGGGTAAATAACTACGATGATACTAATATACAACATTTTTCTAAATAGAATGGTTATGAAAAAGTTGTTCCATATCATCTGTTATCCATATGTGGCATGTGTAAATATACTATATCTCATACCTTCTTTCTGCCTAGCTTTGATCGTTGGTAGATGCTAAGTGACTCTCACTTTTTTTGTTGCCTAGTTTGATTTTTAGGTTTAGGGGTGTTTAAAAAATAGGAGAATATAGTGAATTATGAACCCTTATAAAAGGGTAATGGGTAACTGATAAACTGACCGAGAAATGGTGGACAAGGATGTAAAATAATCCATACCATCTCAGTTATGGGACCGTTATATGGGTAAAAATCTAGAAAATGGTTATCGTAATAGATATAAGTTCTATCTCCCTCAAATCTTTCCATTGAGGGATGATCATCTTTTGAATTGTAGATCATAAGAAATCGAGAATGTGTATGTGTTAGCGCACTTTAGCATAAATGATTGATAGCTCCTAATTGGTATGACAAAAAATGCTTTCAGCCCCATTTTGCGGGATGATCATCTTTTGATTTGCTCAATTGAACCAGAGCTAGTCCATCATGCTAATTAGATTTTGAAATGCGCAAATAAAAAATCAGCCCATAACGACCCCCTTAATGCATAGAGAGACACGCCCCGGTTATCCATTAAAAAGGTTGGAAGGTAATTGGGTAAGCTAGATTTCTTGTGTCACGCACTGTTAAGCAATAGGTAGCTTATTTCACATTCAATATCCCTCATTGGGGTGGCTGAATCGTGCGACGTCATATTCATGTCACATTTGTTGGAGCAATATTGCTCCAACATAGGAGCAATATCGATCCAATGTTGGAGCTATATTGCTCGAACATTGCCGCAATATTGCTCTAACGTTGGAGCAATATCGCTCCAACATTGCTACTGTTGGAGCAATATCGCTCCAATGTTGGAGCAATATCGCTCTATTGTTGGAGCAATATTGCTCCAACATTGGAGCAATATCACTCCAATGTTGGAGCAATATCGATCCACCAGCGCTACTGTTGGAGCAATATTACTCCAACATTGGAGCAATATCACTCCAATGTTGGAGCAATATCGCTCCAATATTGGAGCAATATCAATCCATCATTGCTACTGTTGGAGCAATATCGCTCCAATGTTGGAGCGATATCGCGCTATTGTTGGAGCAATATCGCGCTATTGTTGGAGCAATATCGCTCCAACATTGGATCAATATCACTCCAATGTTGGAGCAATATCGCTCCAACATTGGAGCAATATCGATTCATCAGCGCTACTGTTGGAGCAATATCGCTCCAACATTGGAGCAATATCGATCCATCATTGCTACGGTTAGAGCAATATCGCTCCAATGTTGGAGTGATATCGCCCTATTGTTGGAGCAATATCGTGCTATTGTTGGAGCAATATCGCTCCAACACTGGAGCAATATCACTCCAATGTTGGAGCAATATCGCTCTAACGTTGGAGCGATATTGCGACAAGTTTAGAACAATATTGGATGAACATTGATGTTCTTCACTATAAATTTGTTTTGTATTAAGTGTTTCCAAGTGATAATTTACTAATGGAAATTTTAAATTAAATTTCAAATCCAGAGTTCGTTAGGGCTTTGATGGGCACACTTAATATATTAATGCATATGAAACTTACTAGGTGCCCACTACTCTTTTAGTATTTTCTTCAGATTCATTCCCTCTAACAAACCTATCAAGTAATAAAATGATCAAAGATAAGAATGTTGTGCACGATTACACACGATCCTCAGACTCATTTTATTACTTTACTGCTTTGACTATTTAATTGAATTGTAGTCTTTTAATTATTGGTTTAGCTAGTCTTAGATTTAATTGTATGAATCGGGCTGGCTGGGTTGGTTCAGCTGGTCCGGTTCCCTAGGGGAGGTCGTCTCCCATAAGGGGCGGCTTGTACTCTGGTTTGGATTATGCAAAATTGGTGATTTCAGACTTCTCCCCTTTCTTCTACAATTCTCCCCTTTCCCTGCGCAATCCTCCTAGATACCGATCGTGCTTGCATCGGGCACATCATTGGTATCGGAGCTTGTGCGATCCTCGACCATGGCGCGTGGCAAGCAGGCTGTTGTGCCAAAGACAGCGTCAGAGAAGGAGGCTACCGCACACTCTTCAGCAGACAGTCTGCAGGCCACTTACACTGTCAGCAATGCCAAGCTGTCAGAGATTCTCACAACGATGCAAGCCCTTGCGGCCAACCTTGCCAGAGTGAAGGTACAGCTGGACGCCCTGGCAGCGCGCGTCATGCCTATACTTCCTGCACCGACCGCTGTGACTCTAGAGAAGGGCGAGCCCTCGCAGGCCCCGGATCCGACCCTAACCACCACCTCGGTGGCGGCAGGCGCCAACTTGGGGGGATGACCCTATCCTGCAGGCTTTGGCATTGGCCAGACAACGTTTGGAGGGAGGCGCCAGGCCTGGGACACGGGGGGCACACCAGGTGTTCGTGAAAATGCCCCTATGATGCCGCCCCACCCTAACCACTTCTAGGATGCTGAGGAGGATTGGGACGAGTTCCCTCAGCATGGTGGGGGTCAAAGAGCGGGCTTTGAACCCCGTCTGGCTCGACTGCAGTTCCCTCGCTACAACGGGGATGATGACCCGGTTGAATGGTTGTATAAGGCTGACAAATTTTTCGCCTACCAAGGCACTCATTCAGAGGCAGAGTGCTTACGCATCGCAGCCTTCCACCTTGATGGTGATGCATCCATGTGGTTCCAGAGTTTTGAGAAAGAGGTACGCTACCCAACATGGGCGGCCTTTTTCGATGAGCTCTGCATTCAATTTGGGCCAAACGAATTCCAGGATTTCAATGAGATGTTGTCCTTTATGCGCCAGACTACCACCGTCCGTGCATACTACACTGAGTTTATGAAGGTGGCCAACCAGCTGCCCAACTGGCCAGTTGCTGCCTTGGTGGGTACCTTCAAGCGACCAATATGCGGGAGGTGGTACACCATGCTCGCATCGAAGAGGAGAAACTGGCCAGACAACACAGAGGGGGGTGGCTTGGACCATTGGGCCGCTCTGCCCCTAGCGCCACTCTTGCTCAGCCGCTGGCCAGCAGTGCTATTCCTAGACGCACCAATCAGCTCCCTTCTCTTGCAGGTCTGATTGTCCGACGTTTAACTCCGGCTCAAATGGAAGAACATCGTTCAAAGGGGTTATGCTTCCGCTGCGACGAGAAATTTGTGCCTGGGCACCGCTGTTCCGTTAAGGGCAGTCTTCTAGTGGAAGAGGTGGATGATGGCGACGCAGTTTGTGATGGTTCGACCTTGTCCGCCAGTGATGAGCTCTTGCCAGAGATCTCAGTGCATGCGTTCTTTGGGGCTTTTACACCCCGCACGATGCATGTCCAGGGGCTCCTCAAGTGCCAACATGTAGCTATCCTGATCGACAGTGGTTCTACTCACAATTTTATTAATGACAGGTCGCCAACCGTCTTGGGTGTTTCGTATCGGACTCCAAGCCTTTTGATGTACTGATCGGCGATGGCAAGCACCTCTGGAGCAATGGGGTGTGTGCACAGGTTACCTTGTCTATACAGGGCCATGCATTTGTCACTGATCTCTTCCTATTGCTGACCAAAGGGGCGGACGTTGTATTGGGTGTGCAGTGGCTCCAGGAGCTCGGCTATGTTGTGTGGAACTTTGGGGAGATGTGGATGGATTTTGAACTCTAGGGGCAGCGCGTCCAGTTGGAAGGTTCTAGGCCGGGCACTCTTCTCTCCAGCCATTCGTCGAGCAGCTTGTACTGGTACGCCCCCCAAGGACTCCTCTTACAACAGCGTGCAGTTATTGCGGTTCCTCAAGATATAGTGCCACCCAACCTCAGTGAGCTGTTGACAGAGTACCAAGACCTGTTAGCTGAGCCACAGGGCCTTCCGCCTCGCCGCTCCCATGATCATCAGATTCCGATTACACCGGGTATCGCCCCAACCAATGTGCGCCCATACCGCTACCCCCATATTCAGAAGGCTGAGATTGAGCGGCTGGTGGCCGATATGCTTTAGGCAGGGATTATCTGTCCCAACATAAGTTCTTATTCATCGCCGGTGTTACTTGTGCGTAAGGACGGTACATGGCACTTTTGTGTGGACTACCATGCCCTCAATGCTGTGACTGTGAAAGACAAGTACCCAATTCCAGTGATTGAGGAGTTACTCGATGAGTTGACCGGCGCGACGATGTTTAGTAAGCTCGACTTGTGTTCGGGCTACCATCAGATTCGCATGAGTGCCGCCGATGTGCACAAGACCGCTTTTCGGACTCACGACGGCCACTTCGAGTTCCTCGTGATACCGTTTGGTTTGACTAATGCTCTATCCACCTTCCAGTGCCTCATGAATGACCTCTTCCGCCCCTTCCTGTGCTGTTATATCTTGGTTTTCTTTGATGACATTCTGGTATATAGCAGATCATGGGCAGAGCATTATCACACTTCAGGTCAGTTTTCTCCATTCTGCGTGCTAATTCTTTATGTCTTAAACGTTCGAAGTGCTCCTTTGGCAGCCGACAGGTGGATTACTTGGGCCACATTATATCAAAGAATGGTGTCACCACCGACCGAGCCAAGGACACCGCCATGCTGTCTTGGCCTATTCCCACAAGTGTTCGAGCACTTCGTGGTTTTCTAGGCCTCACTGGGTACTATCGGTGCTTCATCAGTCGCTACGGGGAACTGGCTAGACCGTTGACAGTGCTGCTCAAGCGGGGCGCTTTTGCTTGGACTCCAGAGGCACATGCAGCATTTGACGGGCTGAAGCACGCCATGGCTTCTGCCCCCGTCTTGATCTTGCCTGACTTCAGCCGCCCATTTGTGGTTGAGACGGATGCTTCTGACACTGGCTTAGGGGCGGTTTTGTTACAGGATGAGCGTCCCATAGCATATTTCAGCAAGGCCTTGGAGGGAAGATCGTTGTCACTGTCCGTCTATGAGAAGGAGATGCTGGCTATCATCCATGCCGTCACCAAATGGCGGCCATACCTCTTGGGTAGGCAGTTTCTGATTCGTACTGACCATCAACCATTGAAGTATTTCCTCGAACAGCGGGTGTCCACTCCTTCTCAGCAGCGTTGGGTCAGTAAACTTTTGGGTTATGATTATGAAGTGGTTTATAAGGAGTCAGAGAATATAGTGGCCGATGCTCTTTCCCGTATACCTGCCTCAGGGTCGTGCTTTACACTCTCCATGCTCTCTTGTCCCTTTATTGATGAGTTAAAGCAGGCCTACTGTTTTGATGCTTCGACACAGACGTTGATAGCTACCCTTCAGCAGGACCCGGCAGCCTGTCCATTTTACACTTGGCGAGATGAGTTGCTGTTTTGGAAGGACCGCTTGTGGGTTCCTAATGTCGCTGATCTTCGCCGCCGCATTATATCTCACTTCCATGACTCCCCAGTTGCTGGTCACGAAGGGGTTTTCCGCACTTACAAGCGGGTCAGCCAGAGTTTCTTATGGTTGGGGGTTCGTCGGGCTATGCATGAGTATGTGACGGCTTGTGATATTTGTCGGCGCGCCAAGGCTGCTACCACTTCTCCCACTGGATTGCTCCAACCCCTACCCATTCCGGACAAAGTGTGGGAGGATGTATCGATGGATTTTGTGGAGGCCTTGCAGCTAGTGCAAGGTAAATTGGTGATCATGGTGGTGGTTGACCGTCTGTCTAAGTATGCTCACTTCTGTGGTTTGGGTCACCCCTTTACTGCTAAGACGGTGGCCGACTTGTATGTTCGGGAGGTAGCGAAGCTTCATGGTATGCCTCGTACCATTGTGTTTGATCGTGATCGTATCTTCCTTTCTCAGTTCTGGCAGGAGTTCTTTGCCTTACAGGGTACGTCCCTTCATATGAGCACTGCATATCACCCTCAGACGGATGGACAGACGGAGGTCGTTAACTGCTGTTTGGAGTAGTACTTGCGGTGCTTCATGATGTCACAGCCCCGCCGTTGGTTGCAGCTTCTCCCATGGGTAGAGTGGTCCCTATAATACTTCTTATCACAAGCGTGCGGGCTTCACTCCATTTGAGGTGTTGTATGGCCGGCCTCCCCCTACTATTTTGTCGTATGTGCCGCATCGATCTTCGGTGGCTGAGGTGGATTATATGCTCCAAACCTGTGATGAGGTATTGCGCCAGTTGAAGATGAATCTTGCTGAGGCCCTGAATCGTATGAAACAGATGTATGATGGCCGCCGAACTGATATAGAGTTTCAAGTTGGCGATTTGGTCTATGTCTCTGTCTTACCACAACGTCAGACTTCTTTATTTCAGCCCGAGCACTCCAAGCTCGCTCCCAGGTTTCATGGTCCTTACCCGGTGGAGGCTCGCGTTGGTCCAGTTGCTTACTGTCTCTCCTTGCCGCCTACTTCCTTGGTTCATCTTGTGTTCCATGTGTCCCGCCTTCGCCAGTTTGTTGGTGATCGAAGCTTGGTCGTGGATGCGTCTCCTCCACCACTGATGGGTCCTGTTCCGCCCCCTGATCCTGCCCCTGCGTCAGTGCTTGAGAAGAGGCGGGTTCGTCGTTTGGGTCGCATTGTTACTGATGTTTTGGTTTCTTGGCAGGGTCAGCCTTTGGAGGATGTGACATGGATGCTTAAGGATGATTTCATGGCTCGTTATCCAGCTTGGTCGCCTTGAGGACAAGTTGACTAGCGGAAGCGTGGTGGAGTGTTGTGCACGATTACACACGATGCTCAGACTCCTTTTATTACTTTACTGCTTTGACTATTTAAATGAATTGTAGTCTTTTAATTATTGGTTTAGCTGGTCTTAGATTTAATTGTATGAACCAGGCGGGCTGGGTTGGTTCACTTGGTCCGGTTCCCTAGGGGAGGTCGTCTCCCATAAGGGGTGGCTTGTACTCTGGTTTGGATTATGCAAAATTGGTGATTTCAGACTTCTCCCATTTCTTCTACAATTCTCCCCTTTCCCTGTGCAATCCTCCTAGATACCGATCGTGCCTGCATCGGGCACATCAAAGAATGAACCAAACAAAAATTTATCTACACTTTCGTTGGGCATGAACTCATAGATCAGTAATTTTTATTCTTTGCGGGTGCACGATCCCTACAAAAGATCAATTAATTTCTTTTCTTATGTTTCTGTAGAGTTACGGTTCTTAAAATCCCTACAATGAAGTAGGGAAATACCATATAAACATGTCCACATCCACCCTCTCCAAGCTTGTTGGTCGTATGCAATATTGTGACAAAGGAAAATATAGTATGCAATATTGTGACAAAGGAAAACAAAGTATGCAATATTGTGGACAACTAAGAAACACTGGCAGTCCCATCTGAGGCAAGCCCCACCCTTCCAAACAATAAGAATGAGGTCAACACATTCTACTTGGGATCATGTAATATGTGCAGCTTTAGACATACTGCATCAAGGACAATGTTTGAAGCTTTAACATCGCGATATATCACTTGACATTCTGAATCGTGCAAGAATGTGAGTCCTCGTGCAGCACCAATTGCAACTTTGATTCTTATAGCACAAGAAAGTGGTCGAGCTCCTCTTGAAAAAGAGGTTCATTTTCTATGAGATGCAATATAACTAAAAAGACATCAACAACTGCTAAATAGATATCTTTACATATTAAAATGAGTCACAACAAGTACACATTCATGTCCGTACACCACAAACATTATAAGAGAGATGAGGGATTAGAGTAACTGATTTCTCATTACTTTTCCAATAGGGCAGTCACCCTTTACATAGTAGTAGAGATTCCTAATTAGACTTGGACTAATAAAGGAAACTACCTAATGACGAAAACTACCTAATGAAAGATAATAGCATAAATAAGAAATTTCCCTAATGAAGTAATTGCCTAATGAAGACAAATTGCCTAATTTAAAACATCCTAATTATGATCCATAACAGGGATTGAAACCGGGCCTTTAAAAAAGGGATCCACCAAGCTTTCCACACTCAAATGGAGGCAACCACATGTGGAAATGGGGCCAAATTTGGTGACCCATTGTTTTGATAACCCATCTCTAATCCCACCTTCATGGGACCACTCTAGGGCCCACAATAAGCTAATTCTCAAATGAAAACCAATTTGAGGCTCAGATGCGGTTATTCCTCTAATGTAAACCAACAAATTGTTATATAAACGACTGAGGTACATTTCATAAACATGCTGGGTAGTTGAGCATCCTATAGCTAAAATTTACATTTTAGGATACTGAAAATCAAGTTCATCATCATCTTCCTTTTTATTATTATAATTAGGGTTTATCAATTAATCTCAAAAGTATTAAATCATTGCAATGTCCTATCACTTAGAGAAACTATCAATGCTAAACAACCCGTTCTTGTTTCTGGACGAGGATTCTTCACCACTCTTTTTCTTTTATCTTCATCTCTTTTCCTTCTTTTGAACAACAAAATCTTCACACCCTAATTATGCCATCTTTTTTCCATTTCCATCCTCTTCGAATGCTAAATCCAATTCTTGCACTATAATCATTGTAGAATTTGTAAGCCATTTCCTCTATTGCAAACTCCATTCCAATATTTGGTACTATTTCTTCTACTTCATGAAAATCTAATTTACGACAAGCAGAGTTTCCTTCGGTCCCTATTTCAATGTCATTTTGTCCATTACCCTCATTATGCCCATCACATCGAACACTTGACCCCTCTCTTGCCATTGCCTTACACAATTCCATAAAAATATTATGAAGAAAAGAAAGGAATATTATGAAAATTTTGAAACTAAGACATTTTATTAGTGTGTATCAAAATACTATAGGGCAATATTGCTGCAATGTCGGAGCAATATGCTCCAACATTACAGCAATATTGCTCCAAGGTTGTAGCAATATTGCTACAAGGTTGAAGCAATATTGCTCCGAGGTTGAAGCAATATTGTTGCCATGTCGGAGCAATAATGCTCCAATGGTGTAGCAATATTGCTCCAACAGTAGAGAATAATGCTCCAAGGTTGGAGCAATATTGCTCTAAGACTTATATAAATTAAAGACATCAAAATCAGCGAACAATTCAGGTTGGAGCAATATTGCTCCAAGGTTAGAGCAATATTGCTCTAAGACATATAAATTAAAGGCATCAAAATCAGCGAACATTTCAAGTTGGAGCAATATTGCTACAATGGTGGAGCAATATTGCTCCAAGGTTAGAGCAATATTGCTCTAAGACATATAAATTAAAGGCATCAAAATCAGCAAACATTTTAGGTTGGAGTAATATTATTACAACGTTGGAGCACCTTGGAGCAATATTGCTACACCGTTGGAGCATTATTGCTCCAAGGTTGAAGCAATATTGCTACAACCTTAGAGCAATAATGCTCCCATAGTGGAGCAATAATGCTCCAATGGTGTAGCAATATTGCTCCAACTTTTGAACAATAATGCTCCAAGGTTGGAGCAATATTGCTCTAAGAATTATATAAATTAAATGCAACAAAATCAGCAAACATTTTAGGTTGGAGCAATATTGCTCCAAGGTTGAAGCAATATTGCTACACCGTTGGAGCAATATTGCTCCATCGTTGGAGCATTATTGCTGCACTGTTGGTGGATTATTGCTCTAAGGTTGGAGCATTATTGCTGCACCATTGGAGCATTATTGCTCCAAGGTTGGAACATTATTGATATAACCTTGGAGCAATATTGCTCGTACCTTGGAGCAATAATCCTCCAACGGTGTAGCAATATTGCTTGTACCTTGGAGCAATAATCCTCCAACGGTGTAGCAATATTGCTTGTACCTTGGAGCAATAATGCTCCAATGGTGTAGCAATATTGCTCCAACCTATGAGCAATATTGCTCTTAAGACATAAATTAAAGGCATTAAAATCAGCAAACATTTTAGGTTGGAGCAATAATGCTCCAACGGTGGAGTAAAATTGCTCCAAGGTTGGAGCAATATTGCTCTAAGACTTCTACAAATTAAAGGCATCAAAATCAGCGAACATTTTAGGTTGGAGCAACATTGCTACATCGTTGGAGCAATATTGCTCCATCGTTGGAGCATTATTGTTGCACCGTTGGAGGATTATTGCTCCAAGGTTGGAGCATTATTGTATTGATACAAGGTTGGAGCAATATTACTACAACCTTGGAGCAATATTGCTCGTACCTTGGAGCAATAATCCTCCAACGGTGTAGCAATATTGCTTGTACCTTGGAGCAATAATGCTCCAATGGTGTAGCAATATTGCTCCAACCTTTGAGCAATATTGCTCTTAAGACATAAATTAAAGGCATCAAAATCAGCAAATATTTCAGGTTGGAGCAATAATGCTCCAACGGTGGAGCAAAATTGCTCCAAGGTTGGAGCAATATTGCTCCATCGTTGAAGCATTATTGCTGCACATTTGGAGGATTATTGCTCCAAGGTTGGAGCATTATTTCTACAACCTTGGAGCAATATTGCTCGTACCTTGGAGCAATAATCCTCCAACAGTATAGCAATATTGCTCCAAGGTTAGAGCAATATTGCTCTAAGACATATATAAATTAAAGACATTAAAATCAGCGAACATTTCAGGTTGGATCAATATTACTACAACCTTGGAGCAATATTGCTACACCTTTGGAGCAATATTGCTCCATTGTTGGAGCATTATTGCTCCAAGGTTGGAGCATTGTTGCTACACCCATGGAGCAATATTGCTCGTACTTTGGAGCAATATTGCTCCAACCTTGAAGCAATATTGCTCAAAGGTTGGAGCAATAATGCTCCAACGGTGTAGCAATATTGCTCCAACAATATTGCTCTTAAGACATAAATTAAAGGCATCAAACTTAGCAAACATTTCAGGTTGGAGCAATATTGCTTCAACCTGAAAGCAATATTGCTACACCGTTGGAGTAATATTGCTCCAACGGTGGAGCAATATGCTTTCAGGTTGAATTTTGTTTTGTTTTGTCTACCAAATTGGACAGGTGTGCAACAAACTCATAATGCGTAATTCATATATTTTTTTATTATTTATTCTTATATAAATAAAAAGAGTTACACTTATACTTTGAGCTTGAAACGCATATGGCTACAAACTAAACTCAAATCTGGTTGTATTAGAAGAAAAACTTGATAAATAGAGCCTGAATGAGGGAGATATGACTTTTCCAAGTTAAAACAGTGACCCCATTGCCGAACTAAGTATAAAAAAGTTAACCATTCAACCAAAACCTATAGACTTAGGTGTGCCCATTTCAAAATTTACAATTTGGGGAGTTAAAATTAATGAAATGAAGACTCAATTCCGTGGTTTACTTCCGTAATCATGATTAGGATGTGAGAGAGAATCTGCATTATTAAGTCCTAAGTTTTGAAGGACCGAGTTTGACCCTATCATAGTAATTTAGACACAGCATTTTACCCAGATATCCAAAATTTGAAAATTATACCTCTTTGGACAACTGATTCAAAATACTACAAGTTTGACTCTAATAGCCTTTTCGAAATACATATTCTTTCTTGTCGAACAATGGTGTCCAATATCCATTCTAATTTGGAAGGTTTGGTTAGACTGGTGCAAATTGTAAGGGATTGGCATATTACCATTAGGGCATTCAAACCCCACCCAAAATTTTAACCTCGGGCTTTTCTCCACAATTCTCCATTGTGACTCTTCTCATTCACCTAGACCTTCCTCTGCCTTTGTCCTTTTACCATATAGGTTAATCCTCTTCATATTCTATTAAAAGCTTAAGTGGCATCATTTTCTTTCTCCAGTTGGGCACCAAAAAGAGTTTAGATTCCATTGTGGTGGGTCTTCAAGGGACTGGTCCAGGGTTTTTTGGGTGTCATAGTTCTAATTCTTTTTAAAATATAGAGTTTTTTATATATTACATGATTGAAGAAGCCAATATTCTATATTCCCTAGATTTTAAGTAAAAATGCCACATAACCCATACTTACAATTGCTAACTTTAGCCACGAACTTGCTCCATTTTCTAATCTCTAAAACTTTTGACGAGGAAAATCTCTCACTGAAGTGACAAGAACAAACCCTATGAATATAGGGTTAGGGACAAACATCCATTGATGCAACCAATCAAGAATTAACTCATGTGAGAGTGCGCCATAAGGCCCATAACTGATTCAAAGTAAGTGAAGAAAAACAACAAAAATATTTGAGAATAAAAAAATAAGCAAGGAAGGAAGGAGAAGACGATAAGTACCAGTAACTTCATGATTTTCACAAGATATACAAACCAATGAAACTAGGGTAAAGAATCTGATGATGAACCTCAGAGAACATGGAGTTGACCAAATTGCTCAGCTGCTCCTTCAGTGCAAACCCTAATGGGTGATGGGCTAGAAAAAGCTGGTTGGTGGAGATTTGAGAGGGGAGAGCGGCGGCTGGCAGATTTGGGGGAGAAGTGAGAATTGGGAGTTTGGAGCGGCAGATGGAGATTGCAATATGGAGAAGGAAGTTAGGGTTTAGAATTTAGATGTACGAGAGGTTGGGCAACTTGGGCTTTGGGTAACTGGGTTAGTAACTTGGTACTTGGCTTGGTATATGGATTATAAGTAGCGTGCCTTAAAAGTTATGCGCCGGGTTGGTCTTCTATGGTTTTTTTTGGCCAGGCCTAGCCCTAACAACAACAAGCTTTTAATTTTTAGGCCCAACACAACTTATAGCTCATATTTTAAGGCTTAAGCCCGCAAATTTGTGGGCCGGTCAGGGCTGGGCTAGTGGGCCAACTCGTATATCTTCTAGCCCTTATCACGAAAAGGATTATGGAAAAGGAAATTTCAAGAGGGGTAAAGGAGGACACACAAATGAAAATCGTCGCTTTAAGAAAGTGAAGAATACTAAACCATCTTCTAAGAACTTCATCTCACAAGAAAATAAAAAGGCTGAATAGAAATGTCAGATTTGTAGCAAGAATAATCCTAGAAAATCTTTTGAAGGGGACATTAGGATATGTTATAATGGTAACAACTGGGACATATAGCTCAACATTATCTTCAGGGTAATCAAAGTGCCCATGAGAATACAAATGAAGATGGAAAGAAGAGGGCTGGAGCCTAAATGTTTATTTTGTTGCCTGAAGATGCAAAAGTCAATGCACTCCTTGAAGGTACAATTACCATTTTTAACTGATTAGCTAGAATGTTGTATGATCTGGTTCATCACATTCTTTTATTTCTAAATTATTCATGGAAGATGTCAATCATCCTAAGAGTAAGTTAGAAATTTCTTATGTCGTCTATACTCTATTAGGAAAAGTTATAGTGTGTAAGGTCCCTGATTTTTTTACAATTTTTTGTGATTTTCTTGTTATTTTTTGGTTATTTTTGGAGAAAAAATGTGACGCTTTGGTGTATTCATATTTGTATATTTTACCCCATATTTATACCCTGGGTGTGGGGCTTAGTCGCAGGCCGCAGGCCTCACTGTGAGCTTATAGCACGAATTTTGGAGGTACAACACGTAATTGGGAGGTTAACGCGTGTTAGGGATGTAAATGTAAAAATTAAAAAGAAGTTATATAAATATCAGATCGGATTCCAGGAGCTTCCAGTAAATTTTTTTACGTGCAGTAGTTTTTGGAGAAACCCGAGTCTAATTCCGGTCGCTTCGTTTTCCCTCCTCCATCGTCAGATTCTACCGGTTCTTGTCAAGATCCTCTTTGCCTCATCGCCATGAGTCCGTTGATACCGGCTATGACTGTCGCCATGGCCTCTTCGCTCCTCCTCGATGTACCGAACTTTTCTTCGGTTTTTCTCTCCTTCAAATCCCATTTTTGAGCCGTGGGGGTGTGATTTTGATGTCGTTTGCGACCACCCTCAACTAGACTTATGTTTGGTTGGCTGCTAGGAACCCATAGGCACTGACTAGAGCCGTTGCCATGCTTTCTTCGCTCTGCTGTGAGCTACCGGTACTTTAGCTGGGTTTTGGTCACATTTTCATCTCATTGTCTATGGCATTTTTTTGAGACACCGGTGTTTCCGGTCGTCGTTTGGCCACCGGACAGACTCCGTCCAGCCTACCTCAACCTAGTGTCGATAGGGGGTTACTGTTTCCGACCCTGCTTCGATCTAGTGACTTGCTCGCCCGATTAGACGCTTTGGGTGCGTCTCGGGTCATTGCCATCGGCGAGCTGTGGGCCAATTGCCCATCGTGGGCTCTGCCCCGGCTTGGCGATAGTGAGGGTCAGCCCCTCTTGGCCTGATTATACCTCCACTTAGAATGAGCCACTTGCCATTACCCTATACCATGCGAGATGCACAGCTGCCCGCACCACGTGTATTGGTTGTGGGTGGCGATTGGCGATGTCGCCGCTTCGATTGGCCACCACTTCCTAGCCATAGCTCAGTTGCCCTTTTGTGGGCCTCGGGTCGCCACCATCCGACCCATCTTCCCTTAGAGTGGAACTTTGTGGTCGCGTGTGCATGTGGTCACGTGTGTGCTTTTGGGTTTAGGCACCGTATTTGCCCCGCCTAACCATCGGTTGGCTTTGCCACCGAGTGGAGTTGACACATAGCCCTCCTCCACCTCTCCTTTGTCCTCGAGCATTGCCCCACACTCTCCGCCCGTATGTGGGCCCTTGTTGAAGCAAAATTGTCTCTGTTGGGTGTTGTCTACGGCTGATTTTGACGTCTTGCGGCCAGTCAAGTATGTCTTAGCCACCGGCCGATCTTCAGTGAGTACACCCTCGACTTATGGTCACACCGCCACTTATGCTAGCACGACATTTCTCCCGGCCGCCCTAGTGTACCGCCGTGGATCGCAGATTTTGCCGCATTAATTTCTGACACCTCGTTTGGCTGTGATTGTTTCCAGCACTTCCTAAAATCCTTGGGACAATAGTTCTCTCGAATTGGCAATGCTTTTGGCCACCAATTCCTCCTCCGCCGCCACCACTGTCATGTGCTTGCCATTAAACGTCATGATTACGAGGTAGGGGAGCTTTGAACTCGTAATTTCATGATAGCATGCTTTGAATGAGTAGCAGCATGTTAGGACTATATGATTGAATGCTATGGATGTCAGTTTATGATCCGTTTGCATGATGTAAGAGGATGAATTATGCCATGTTGAAATGCATATGACATGCATGTTGGCTGTAAGTATGTTGGATGTATGTATGTGCTAGTGATAGCTAGCGTGTTTGTTGGTAAGCTTCGTATGTTGATTGAGTATGTGCTAGTGATGGCTAGCGTGTTTGTTGGTAAGCTTCGTATGTGTATATATGTGCTAGTGATGGCTAGCATGTATGTTTGAAGTATGTATGGATTATGCATGTGCTAGTGATGGCTAGCGTGCATGTTTGAAGTATGTATGAATGTGTATTTATGTGCTAGTGATAGCTAGCGTGTATGTTTGAAGTATGTATAAATTATGCATGTGCTAGTGATGGCTAGCGTGCATGTTTGAAGTATGTATGAATATGTATATATGTGCTAGTGATGACTAGCGTGTATGTTTGACGTATGTATAAATGTGTATGTATGCGCTAGTGATGGCTAGTGAGCATGTTTGTAAGCTATGTATGTATGACCTTATGTGTATGTTATAAGTATGTATGATAGACATACGTATGTATGATTGCTATTTGCCTATATTATGGATATGCATATGTGCATGTGGGCAGTGTCAGTGTTTGGTATGGATTTGGATATGGATGTGTAAGCGTATGACAGATGACAGAGGATATGAGTATGACAGGCTAGGATTGGAATGAATTGTTTTGGATTAGAGCACATGTTGGGGGATTGTCAGATAGTAAGAGTGTGCATAATTGTACAAGCATAACATACACATTATGAAGTAAAAAGTAAGCATAATAAGTGAGGTATTAGTAAGAGGGTATAACTGGGTTTGATTCTGAGGAGCTCAGTTTGAGGACTTCCGAGTAAGATGTTTTGGCCATAAGGTGGATGACAAAGATTATATGAATATGTAAGTTTTTGGTGTATGATGAGTTATGATCATGATATGGATGGGTTAAGTGAAGTCTGCTACCCTAACGAACTTGGGTTTTGGATCGGGCTCAGCTTCGGTTTGATCAGAGGAGCACGATATGCTTGAGAGTTTGTGTGGCATAATTATACCACATAAATTACTTAATTCAAATTTGAATTATAAGCACAACTAATGATAGAATAGTGAGTTTGAAACCTGAGGGTTCAACGGATTAAGTTCCGTGTTGAGCTAACTGATAATGAGTCAGCTGAGCATTTCTCATGTCTTGCCATGGTGTTTATCCCACACATGATGTTGTCTGTGTGCTGTATAGAGCACCAGATGTCTGATGCTCTATTGAGAGCGATGTATGTTTCCAATTTTGTCTGTGTGTTGTATGAAGCCTAGACGTCTGATGTTTTGTTGAGAGCAATGTATATTTTCGATTTGGTCTGTGTGCTATATTAAGCCCAGCTTGATGCTCTATTGAGAGCGTTGTATAATTTCTGCCCAAGAGTGGCATTGTATGATTCCGCCCAAGAGTGGCATAGTATGATTCCGCCCAAGAGTGGCACTGTATGATTTCTGCTAAAGAGTGGCACTGGTACTATATGACCCATTATGGTGGGTAATTCTATGACACCATATGTGTTGGGCAACTATATGACCATTTATGTGTGGGTGCTTATGTTTGTGCACTCAGGTAAGTAGTATCATGGACCTGCTCTTACCTGTTTGATCTAGTGCCCCATGAGCATTGATGTGCCTTACCTTCGAAAAAGTCCATGACATCTAGTCACTCCCCGGAGGTTAAGGCGATGCCCCAGTGACATTCTTTTTTGTTTCAACGCTGGAGCTTATTAGTTGTAATGAGCTTCAGTGGTCGATAGTATGAGTACGATTGTTTGAGTATGTGTATGACTGTAAGAGTATGAGTATGATTGTAAGAGTATAAGTATGAGCACCACTATAAGAATGTGAGTATGAGTACAATTGTAAGAGTATGCTCTGAGTAAGACAACAAGTGTATGATTTTGTGTAAGACTGTACGAGTAAGATCATATAAGTATGATTGTATAAGTAAGGTCATATAAGTATGTGTATGTTGTATGAGTAAGCGTACGGTGGTACGAGTAAGTTTGTAAGACCCTAAATAAGGGTGCTTGTGTAAGTTTGATTCGATGGTATGATGTCAGCTTGATGATATGCGTGTTTGTATGCATGTGAGCATGATTATGATATGCCTGCTTGCTTCATGTTTGAGTTGCATGAACGCATCTATGTATGGATTTATTGAGTTCACTATTTAGAATTCCCCTACTCGGTATTTTCCTACTGAGTATGAAAATACTCATTACCCTACTTTTTAGCCCCGTTGTATAGGAGGTTTTTGCAGGTTTGTGCGGAGAGCTCCTGGAGATGGACGCTCCTTTCTACGGTGGATTGATTCCCTTGGACTCAGGTATATCCTCGACTCACTGCAAGTCTTCTTTGCGCCGCGATCTGTTATATTGGGTGAGATGAGAAAAAAAGATGTTTATATATTCTGGACTTTCATTTGGATTAGTCTATGAACTATTATGGGACTTGTACTCAGGGATGCCTGGGAGAGATTTGTATTTAAAGTATATGATCATAGCAATTTATTCGTACGGTTGTTTTCGAGTAGCGCTTGTGGATGTTTGGTTTGGCCGTACGATGTTTGATCGAATATGTAAAAATTTGTATAGGAAAACCGATGTGTTATGTTTTAAATTATAAAACTGTTTTCATAGGTTTCATATTTGTCATTTTCCCTGATTTATAGTAGTTATATTGCAAAAAATTTCTGTGAATTCAAGGAAAATGTATGAAAAATTGCGGGCACTACATAGTGGTAGATGAATATTTGAGAAATATCAGTTTTGTGTTGGGAGAAAGTGTAAGGTCCCTGATTTTTCTACGATTTTCTGGGATTTTTTTTGCCATTTTTCTGGTCATTTTTGGCAAGAAAATGTGACGTTTCAGCGTATGGGTATTTGTGTCTTTTCCCCGTATTTATACCCGTAGAGTCGGGTGTGGGGCTTAGTCGCGGGCCACGGGCCTCGCTGCGCGCTTACGGCGCGAATTTTGGAGGTTTGACGCGTAACCAGTGGGTTAACACGCATTGGGGATATGGATGTAAAAATAAAAAAGGTGAATAGTGAAATCATGGCTTTTAAGCCGACCACAGTAAGTTTCGTTCCAGAAACTTACAGAAGAAAAAAATGGCGTTCTGTGAGGAGAAGAGAAAACCCGAGGGCATATCCGGTCGCTCCGTTCTCCCTCCTCCGTCATCGGATTCCGTTGATTCTTGTCAGGATCCGCTTTGCCTCACCGCCACGAGTCCGTAGGTACTGGCCATGACCGCCGCCACGGCCTCTTCGCTCCTCCACGAGGTACCGAACCTTTTTTCGGGTTTTTCTCTCATTCAATCCCGTTTTTGTACTATGGGTGTACGATTTTGACATTGTTTGCGGCCGCTCTCAACTAGACTTATGTTTAGTTGGCCGCTAGGAACCCATAGACACTGGCTAGAGCCGCCGCCATGCTTTCTTCGCTCCGTGGTGAGCTACCGATCTTTTGGTCGGGTTTTTGTTACTATTCACATCTCACTGTCCGTGGGATGTTTTGGACGCCGGTGTGTTTCTGGTCGTCGTCCGGCCATCGGATGGACTCTGTCCAGCCTACCTCGACCCAGTGTCGGTAGGGGGTTGCCGTTTCCGACCCCACCTCGCCCCTATTGCCTTGCTCCGCCCGATTAGACGCTTTGGGTGCGTCTTGGGCTGTGGTCCTCGGCGAGCCATATGCTATTTGGCCATTATGGGCTCTGCCCCGGCTCGGTGACAGTGAGGGTCAGCCCCACTTGGCCTAATTATATTATCGCTCGGAATGGGCCGCTTGTCATTGCCCTATACCGTGCGAGATGCACAGCCGCCCGCACCATGGGTATTGGTTGTGGGTGGCGATTGGCAACGTCGCCGCTTAGATTGGCCACTGTTAGGGCCTTAGCCCTGTTGGCTTTTGTGGGCCTTGAGTCGCCCCATTTCCCCCGCCCTTTGGGCCGCGTGTGCATGTGGCCACGCGTGTACTTCTGGGTTTAGGCGCTGCATTCGTGCCGCCTAACCATCGGTTGGCTTTGCCACCGAGTGGAGTTGACCACTAGAGCCGTCCTCCACCTCTCCTTTGATTCTCGAGCGTTGCCCCACGCTCTCCGCCCGTATGTGGGCCTTTGTTGACCAAAATCGTCGCCGTTGGGTGCTGTCCACGGCCGATTTCGACGTCTTGTGGCCGGCTGTGCACGTTTTAGCCACCGGCCGATCTTTAGAGTGTACACCCTTGACTTCTGGTCGCACCGCCACTTATGTTGGCATGAGATTTCTCCTGGCCGCCCTAGGGTGCCGCCGTGGATCGCGGGTTTTGCCGCATTGATATCTGACACTCTGTTTGGCCGTGATAGTTCCGGCGCATCCTAAAATCCTCGGGACAGCAGCTCTCTCAGCCAGGCAACGGTTTTGACTGCCAACTCCGCCGCCGACGCCGCCACCGTCGGGTGCTCTCCATCGAACGTCATGATTACGAGGTAGGGGAGTTTTGAACTCGTAAATTCATGAAGCATGCTTTGAATGAGTAGCAGCATGCTAGGATTGTATGATTCCATGCTTGGATGTTAAGTAACGATCCGATTGCATGATGTGCGTGTAAGCATGATTGTATGGTATGATTGATATGCATGAGATGTATGCATGTTTTATGGATGTGGATTATGTATGCGCTGGCGATGGCTAGCAAATATGTCAGTATGCTATGTATGGGTTATGCACGTGCTAGTGATGGCTAGCGTGCATGTTTGAAGTATGTATGAATGTGTGTGTGCACGTGCTAGAGATGACTAGTGTGTACGTTGGATGTATGCATGTGCTAGTGATGGCTAGCGTGCATGTTTGACGTGTGGATGCATGTGCTAGTGATGGCTAGCGTGCATGTTTGACGTGTGGATGCATGTGCTAGTGATGGCTAGCGTGCATGTTTGTAAGTTATGTATGTATGACCGTATGTGTATGTTATACGTATGTGTGAGACATACGTATGTATGATGGCATTTTGCCTATGCTTTGGATGTGTGTAAGTGTATGTGGGCAGAGATATGGGCGATGGACAGTAAGAGGTGACAGAAGCTCTGTCTGAATTTGGATACGGTTGTGTAAGCGTATGACAGAGGATAAGAGTATGACGGGCAAGGATTAGAATGGATCAGTTTGGGGTGGATTATATGTTGGGCATTTGTCAGACAGTAAGAGTGTTCATAATTGTACAAGCATAACGTACATATTATGAAGTGAAAAGTAAGTATAATAAGTGAGATATAAGTAAGAGGGGGAAAAGTGGGTTGGCTCTGAGGAGCGTTATTTGAGGATGTCAGTGTAAGAGGTTTTGGCCATAAGATGGATGGCAAAGTGTAAGACTGTAAGGGTTTGGTGTACGATGAGTTTTGTCCATGATGTGGACGGGTAAGTGAAGTCTGCTGCCCTAACGAACTTGGGTTTCGGATCGGGCTCAGCTTCAGTTTGACCAGTCGAGGACTGTGAATTTGTGTGGCATAATTGTACCGCATAATATATTTAATTCAAACTTGAATTATAAGCACAGCTAATGATAGCGTTGTGAGTTTGAGACCTGAGGGTTCGACGGATTAAGTTCCGTGTTTGAGCTGGCCGCTGATGAGTTGGCCGAGCATTTATCATGTCTTGCCATGGTGTTTATCCTGCGGGATGTTGTCTGTGTGCTATGTAGAGCACCGGACGTCTGATGCTCTGCTGAGAGCGACATTGTTTCTGATTTGGTCTCGCGTCTTTGTATAAGCCCGTACGTTTGATGCTCTGTTGAGAGCGATGTACGTTTCGACTTTGTCTGCGTGTTGTATGAAGCCCAGACGTCTGATGCTCTGCTGAGAGCGACGTATGTTTCTGATTTGGTCTGTGTGCTGTGTAAGCCCAGACGTTTGATGCTCTGTTGAGAGCGTAGTATGTTTCCGCCCAAGAGTGGCACTGTACGTTTCTGCCCAAGAGTGGCAATGGTACTATAAGACCCATTATGGTGGGCAATTCTATGGCACTATAAGACCCATTATGGTGGGCGATTCTATGGCACTATAAGATCCATTATGGTGGGCGATTTTATGGCACTATAAGACCCATTATGGTGGGCAACTGTATGACCCTTATGTGTGGGTGTTTATGTTTGCGCGCTCAGGTAAGTAGTATCATGGATCTACTCTTACCTGTTTGATCCAGTGCCCCATGAGCATTGGTGTGCCTTACCTTCGGAAAAGTCCATGGCGTCTAGTCACTCCCCGGAGGTTAAGGTGTTGCCCCAGTGACATTCTTTTCCATTTCGATGCTGGAGCTTATTAGTTGTAATGAGCTTCAGTGGTCGTTGATATGTGTACGATTATGAGTACGACTGTAAGAGTGTGAGTACGACTGTATGTGTATGAGCAGGACTGTAAGTGTATGAGTATGAGCAAGACTGTAAGTGTATGAGTATGAGCAGGACTGTAAGTGTATGAGTATGAGTAAGACTGTAAGCGTATGAGTATGAGCACGACTGTAAGAGTATGAGTACGATTGTGAGAATATGGTTCTGAGTAAGACAGTAAGTATGATTTTGTGCATCGTACGAGTGAGGTCGTACGAGTCTGATTGTACGAGTAAGGTCGTACATGTATGAGTAAGCTGTATGAGTGAGCATACGATTGTACGAGTAAGATCGTACAAGTATGCGTATATTGTATGAGTATGCGTACGGTGGTACGAGTAAGTTGTATGACCCTGGATAAGGGTGTTTGTGTAAGTTGATTGAATAGTATGCTTTGGCACATTGGTGCCTTCGGTATGTCTATGGCACGATGGTGCCTTTGATATGATCGTTTGTGTATGTGCACGATATGATTATGATATGCTTCTGCTTCATGTTTGTGTTGCATGACGCATGATTTCTGAACTTATGGAGTTCACCGTTTGGGATTTCCCCTACTGGGTATTTTCCTACTGAGTATGAAAATACTCACCCTGCTATTTTTAGCCCCGTTGTACGGGAGGTTTTGCAGGTTGTGCGGAGAGCTCCTGGTGATGGACGCTCGTTTCAGCGGTGGATTGATTCCCGTTGACTCAGGTATCTGCTTGACTCTTTGCGAGTTTGTTTGTGCCACGATCTCCTGTATTGAGTGAGATGAGACTTTAAGATGTTTTATTCTGGACTTTCGATTGGATTAGTCTGTGGACTGTTATGGGACTTGTACTCAGGGATGCCCGGGAGAGTGATTTGTATTTAAAAGTCTATGATCATAGCAGAATTTATTCGTACGTGTGTTTTCGAGTAGTGCCTGAGGATATTTGATTTGGCAGTACGATGTTTAACCGTATGATGTTTTAAATTATAAACAGGTTTTGATTTTATCGTTTTGACTCCGATTTATGGAAAAAAAAAATTTCTATGAGTTTTGAGAAAACGGGATGAAAAATCTCGGGCGTTACAGAAAGAAATTTTTGTGGTGATCTACTCATTTTAGAGATGATAGATTATGATGTTATTTTGGGAATGGATTGGTTGTCGACTTACAATGCTTTGGTTGATTGCAAGTTGAAGAGGATAGAATTGAGTGATCAAAAACTTACACTTACAAGCTTACTTGGAATCTTCCACTTATAAACTTACTCTTACAATTGTATGTATACTTGTACATTCAAACTCTCAACAACTAGAGCTTATTACAATTTAATTAGCTCTAGCATTGAAGGAAAAAAATGCCACAGGGGTGTCACATTAACCTCCAGGGAGCAATTAGATGCCATGAACTTTTATGAAGGCAATGCATACCTATGCTTATGGGGCACAAGATGAAACAAGTAAGACTAGATACATGATACTACTTACCTGAGCGCACAAATGTCTACAGTTCCAACAAAGGGCTATGCAATGTCATTTAAGGGTGGAAATCATAGAATGCCTCTTTTTGGTAGAAATCTTATAGTGTCACACATGGGTGAAGTCTTACAATGCTGACTAAGGGTAGAAACATGCATCGCTCTCAATAGAGCATCAAACATTTGGGCTTAAATACTGTATCAAGACAAAATTGACAATACATACAATTCTCAACAAAACATCAGACATCTAGGCTTAAATATAGCAGCACCAAGACAACATCCAAGAGGATAACTCCATAGCTAAACATGGAAAATACACAGTTGACTAATTACAGGTTGGCACAAACATGGAACTGAATCCATAGAAACCCTTAGGTCTCAAACTCATAACGTTATCATATGATATTTACTTACAATTCAAGTATGAATTAAGTAATTTATTCAAGTACAATTATGCAAGATTCCTTTAGTCTTACAGTCTTCTGTTAACTGATCCAAAGCTGAGCCCATTCAAAAACCCCAGTCTGTCAGGGCAGCATACTTCACTTAACCCCTCTTCATAATCATAATTCAGCATACATGTCAGCTTATGGATTTAACTTACACTTTATAGACTTATACATTCCTCGCCATCTTCTTTATGGCCAAATCACCTTACTCAGAAGTTATCAAACTAAGTCCCTTTGATCTAACTCCAATCATCAGCCTCTTGTTAGTACCTTATTTATTGTTCTTACAGAGTTCATAAAACATTCATTATGCTTGTACAATTATGTTGTGAAGTTTTCCTATCTTACAATCCCCCACAAAGGCTCTAGTTTTGCTTACTTAGTGAACCCCCAACATACGCTACAACCCAAACCTTATTTTACTTACTCACTGAACCCGCAACATACTCTCCAATCCAAACGAACCCTTGCCTATTAGTTATACATCCTTCAAGATCCATCATACTGATACCAATCCACATCAAAATCCATACAAAACCATTTTTACCTCTTATCATCCATCGCCCATACATCTGCCCCTCACACATTGACATATCTATCACACATACATATAAGCATCATACATACATATGCACATCACACATACATATCACATATACATAATTCATCTTACGCATTGCATATCTATAATTCAAAACACAACTTACTAACATACTCATTAGCCATCACTAGCACACACATATTCCACATACATAATATATACTCAGGGCTTACATGCACGTCATATGTATAAGCAAACACACCATATTCAACTATCTTTCCCTCTAACATCATGCAATTAGATAATCATCCAATAACCAAAACATTGAATCATATGGTCCTAGCATGCTACTAAACATTTAAATCATGCTATCATGAAATTATGAGTTCAAAGTCCTCTACCTCATAATCCATGCATGTTTGATCGCAAGTGCATGACAATGGTGGCGTAGGTGGCAGAGTTGGTGGTAAAAGGCTTTGGCTAATTGAGGGAATTGTTGTCTTGAGGTTTAAGAAACATGAGAAGTAAACATGGCAAGACAGGAGGCTACTAAAAACTATGTGGCAGATTTTGCGATCCATGGGGCGTCCTAGGGGCAGTTGGGAGCAGGGTCATGCCAAAAAGAGTGGTTGTCCAACTAAAAATGGAGTTGGTTAGTTAAAGGTTGAAACTACTTGGTGGCGGTGTCGGTTAATTGTTAGATGGTGTAAAAAATGACTTTACCCTTAAAGCACATGCAAGGCTACATGCACATGCAGGCAAAAGGGCGAAAGGAGGTGTGAGGGGCTTTCGGTAGGTCTAGTTGTTACTCAAGTGGGTGGTGGTTGGATCTGGCAACTAGCGGGGTAGATCAACTCTCGCACAACACATCCACATGTTATCTTGACCATATCTAACAAAGCCCGGGTTTTTGGGTGATGAGATTGTTAAAAAAGGGAGGCGGAAGACTGATGGCGGCTGTCCAAGGATAGGAGGGCGGCGAAACCATAGTCAATAGGTAGTAGCTAGTGGAGGTGGTGGCAGTGTAAATCACCAACCAAAACTCCAAAAATGGCCACCACATGCATAAAAAAAAGCTAAAGAGTGTGGATCATGGCTAACCAGGGCATAATCTTGTTGGAGGCTGTTTGGAGGCCGGGACAAAATATGGGCAAGCGGGCGAAAAAAAATGAACGTGAGGTTTGACTCAATTTGCAGAGGAGGAGGCGAAACTAGGTTGGAAGGGGTGGCTCCCCACTATCTCTTGACAAAGGTAGTCCGACATAGGTGACCTGAAGGCTAATCAACACCTAGTAGTGCTCCAATAGCTCAAAACAGCAAAAAAGAAACAAAAATAGGGGAGGCGGTTTACCATACGACGAGTGGAGGAGAAGAAAAGGCCAAGATGTGGCCAAGCTAGGTATTGGCGGCCTTGACACCCTCGCTAGGCTGGGACGGAGCCCGACGAATGGTGGTAGGTCCTTATGGGCCCATGCGGGCGGTAAAAAAGAGAGAAAAAAGGAGTTGTTTTGGCTCGGGTAAGGCAAAGCTCACAGCAGCGCACCGTAGGTTCACCGACAACTAGTATGCTAGTAAGGATAAAAAGTAAATGGGAGGGGGTTTCTCCCATGTGGATTAGAGGCCACCACTACTGTTGCCATGCTACTACGGGATGGACTGTCCAGTTGGACCGACTAGCAACCGGCAGTGGTAGCAAGACGACAAAAACAGAGAGGGGTAGCGGGGGAGAACGGATTTGTGAGGAAGACTGCACAAGGGGGAGGCCCACTGGCCCATGGTGGCACATTGTTTTGTTGTGATAGAGAGGAATCCGACAGTGGACATTGGATTCCGCCGGCCGTGGTGGCTCACATGAGATGGGGGCCGACAAGGGTTCTGGTCTCAGGCAGAAAGAAAACGGATGCGGCTTTTGTAATTTAATTTATTTATTTATTTATTGTTTTTATTTTTATTTTTATCATCTCTCTCTCTCACTTTGTCTCCCTCTCTCTGTCTCTCTTTTATTTTCTTCTTATTTTTCTTTTGTTTTTCTTTCTTTTTTGATCGAATTTTTTTGTCACACATCGAGGCCCATGACCTACGACTAAGCCACATACCTGACTCTATTGGCATGAATATGGGGTGAAATATAAAAAATTTAATACACCGAAGTGTCAAAATTTCCCCAATGAAAGATGAGTGAAAAATAGTACAATGATCACAAAAAATTACCGAAAAATTAGGAACGTTACAACCGACCCTTTTGGAGTGCATGGAAACATGCAGGTTGGTGATTTTTATGGTGGTTCAATTTGTATATGGCACATCCTAGTGTCGAGAAGGAATTTTGTCATGCAAATGATGCCCCAAAGTTGTTCTATTATTTGTAATTTTGGCATGTCACCGTTTCTATCTCCACTATTTGTGAGTTTAATACCCTTTAATACAATGAGGGCCACCACAATGCCTCTAGCCCAACTACCTCAAAAAAGGGAAAAACTAGAAGATGTGGCCACTTGCGCAAGAAATTAAACTATAATTTTGCAAACATCTAACAAGCAATCACATAAAATCATGCAAGGATTTTTTACTTGGAGCTCCAATGGGAAAAACCTCGCAATCACTCTATGCCGATTCAACCAATGCACTATGAAGACTTATGATCTTACAAGATACAAGTTACCAACCTCCTAACCTAGAAGTCAGTCTCTAGTTTAATTGGGCATCAAAGTCCTTCTTGATGCTTTTTTGAACTTTGTCTTTGTCTCCTTCTTCACTGCACAATCTCCTTTTTAGATCATCTATTGATCCTTGTTTGAAGCTTTTATTAAATTCGATTGATGAAACTCTTCATCCTCCTTTATGTGTGATGTGGTTATGACTCTTTAGTAACTCTCTTAATCAATTCATAAACCCTTATAATTTGCTCACTCACCTTAACATAAATTTTCTCTCAAATTTTCACAAAATGATTAGAAAGAATTTACCTAACAAGCTCTCTAATTTAGCCTAACCAAAAATCCTTCAATCTCTCTCAAATTTGTTGTGCCAATGTCCTTAATAGTCCTTTAAGTTGATTTAGGTCTTTGTAACATACTAGGTAACAAAATGTACGTGTATTGACTCAAATAATGAAACTGCATCATGAACAAATCAATCATCCCATGTTCTGTTAACGAACCCTAGTGTACTCGATCAATCGTTTCAATAGTGAGATGACTCATTCAATATACTGGACTTAATGAAACATACTACGATTGATGTATTCCATTGGATGATCGATCATTCAATCTTTTGGAAAAATTCTCAAATCATATTCAAGCCTGATTGATTGCTAGTTGAAGGATGATCATGAAATGCCCATGATTTTTCATACATTTTCCTTAAAATTCACAGAAATTTTTCGGAATATAATGTTTGTAAATCAGAGGAAAAATGACGAAATCAAAACCTGATAAAACAGTTTATAATTTAAAACAATAAACATCAATTTTTCATCTAAATATTTCCATCATAGGGTCAAACATCGTACGGCCAAAGCAAATATCCTCAGGCGCTACTTGAAAACACATGTACGAATAAATTGCTATGATCATAGACTTTAAATACAAATCTCTCCCAGGCATCCTTGAGTGCAAGTCCCATAACAGTCCACAATGCAATCCAACCGAAAGTCCAGAAAGATAAACATCTTGTTTTCTCATCTCACCCAATACATCGGATCGTGGCACAAAAATACTCGCAATACGTCAAGCATATACCTGAGTCAACGGGAATCAATCCACCGCTGAAATGGGCATCCATCTCCAGGAGCTCTCTGTCACAACCTGCAAAACCTCCCGTACAACGGGGCTAAAAAGTAGGGTAATGAGTATTTTCATACTCACATACTCAGCAGGAAAATACCTAGTAGGGGAAACCGAAACAATGAACTCACAAAGTTCATAAATACATGCGTTCATGCAACTCAAACATGAAGTAGATATGCATATCAATATCATGCTCATACACATACAATCATACCAAATGCACCATCGTGCCAAAGTCATGCCAAATGCACCATCATGCCAAAATCATACCAAATGCACCATCGTGCCAAAATCGCACTATCAAATTAAACTTACGTAAATGCCCCTATCCAGGGTCTTACAAACTTACTCGTACCATCATACGCATACTCGTACAACATACACATCCTTGTATGACCTTACTCGTACAACTTACACAAAATCACACTTACTGTCTTACTCAGAAACATACTCTCACTATCGTACTCATACACATACTCTTATAGTCGTGCTCATACACATACTCTTACAGTCGTGCTCATACACATACTCTTACAGTCGTGCTCATACTCATACGCTTACAGTCGTGCTCATACTCATACGCTTACAGTCTTACTCATACTCATACGCTTATAGTCATACACATAGTATCGACCACTAAAGCTCATTACAACTAAATCGAAAAGAATGCCACTGGGGCATCACCTTAACCTCCGGGGGTGACTAGACGCCATGGACTTTTTTGAAGGTAAGGTACACCAATGCTCATGGGGCACTGGATCAAAAGGGTAAGAGTAGATCCATGATACTACTTACCTAAGCGCGCAAATATAAACACCCACATATAAGGGGTCATACAGTTGCCCACCATAATGGGTCTTATAGTGCCATAGAATTGCCCACCATAATGGGTCTTATAGTGTTAGTGCCACTGTTGGGCAGAAATTATACAGTGCCACTTGGGTAGAAATGTACAGTGCCACTCTTGGGCGGAAACATACAATACTCTCAATAGAGCATCAAACATCTGGGCTTATACAGCACACAGACCAAATCGAAAACATACTTCGCTCTCAACAGAGCATCAGACGTCTGGGCTTCATACAGCACACAGACAAAGTCAAAAACGTACATCACTCTCAATAGAGCATTAAATGTCTGAGCTTATACAGCACGCAGACCAAATCAGAAACATACGTTGCTCTCAGCAGAGCATCAGACGTCCGGTGCTCTATATAGCACACAGACAACATCCCACAGGATAAACACCATGGCAAGACATGAGAAATGCTCACTCATTATTGGCTAGCTCAAACACGGAACTTAACGTCGAACCCTCAGGTTTCAAACTCACAATGCTATCATTAGCTATGCTTATAATTCAAGTTTGAATTAAGTATATTATGTGGTACAATTATGCCACACAAACTCACAATCCTTGACTAATCAAACCGAAGCTGAGCCCGATTGAAACCCTAGTTTGTCAAGGCAGCAGACTTCACTTACCTGTCCACATCATGGACAAAACTCATCGTACATCAAAATCCTTATAGTCTTACAATCTCCACCATCTACCTTATGGCTAAATCATCTTACACTGACATCATCAAATGAAGCTCCTCAGAGCCAACCCAGTTGTTGCCCTCTTACTTATATCTCACTTATTATGCTTACTTTTCACTTCATAATATGTATGTTATGTTTGTACAATTATGAACACTCACTGTCTGACAAACCTCACCCGTCATACCCATATCCTCTTGTCATCCGTCATACACTTATACATCCATATCCAAATCCATACCAAACACTGACACTTCTTACCACCCATAACTCATACTTCTGCCCACATACACTTACACATATCCATAGTATAGGCAAATAGCCATCATACATACGTATAACACACATACTGTCATACATACGTAGTTTACAAACATGCTCACTAGCCATCACTAGTGCATACATACACATTTATACATACGTCAAATATACACGATAGTCATCACTAGCATATTCATAATCCATACATACTCCAAACATGCATGCTAGCCATCACTAGCACATGCACGCTAGCCATCACTAGCACATGCATACATACGTCAAACATACATGCTAGCCATCACTAGCACATACATACACATTCATACATACTTTAAACATGCACGTTAGCCATCACTAGCGCATGCATACATCGTCAAACATACACGCTAGCCATCAGTAGCACATACATACACATCCATACATACTTCAAACATGCACGCTAGCCATCACTTGCACATGCATACATGCGTTAAACATACACGCTAGCCATCACTAGCACATACATACACATATGGAGCTTGCCAACATACACGCTAGCCATCACTAGCACATACATACATCTAACCAATGTACATACAGCCAACATGCATGTCATATGCATTTCAACATACCATATAATCATGCTTACATGCACATCATGCAATCGGATTGTTACTTAACATCCAAAGCATAGAATCATACAATCCTAGCATGCTGCTACTCATTCAAAGCATGCTATCATGCAATTACGAGTTCAAAGCTCCCCTACCTCGTAATCATGACGTTTGATGGCGAGCACACGATGGTGCCGGTGTCGGCAGCGGAGTTGGCAGTCAAAACCGTTGCCTCGCTGAGAGAGTTGCTGTCCCGAAGATAGGAAGTGCCGGAAACAATAACGACCAAACAGGGTGTCAGAAATCAATGCGGCAAAACCCACGATCCACGGCGGCACACTAGGGCGGCCGGGTGAAATGCCATGCTAACATAAGTGGCTGTGCGACTAGAAGTCGATGGTGTACTCATTGAAGATCGGCCGGTGGCTAAGACGTACTCAGCCAGCCACAAGACGTCGAAATCAGCCGTGGACAGCACCCAATAGCGACGATTTCGCATCTACAACGGCCCACATACGAGCGGAGAGCATGGGGCAACGCTCGAGGACAGAGGAGAGGTGGAGGAGGGCTATGTGTCAACTCCACTCGGTGGCAAAGCCAACCGATGGTCAGGCGGTGTGAATGTGGCACCTAAACCCAAAAACACACACGTGGCCACATGTACACGTGACCCAAAGGATCGGGGAGAGGGTTGAAAGGAGGCAACCCAAGGCCCACAAAAGCCAACGGGGCCAAGGCCCTAGCTGTGGCCAATCAAAGCAGCGACATGGCTGATAGCCACCCACAACCAAAACCCATGGTGCGGGCGGCTGTGCATCTCGCATGGTATAGAGCAAATGACAAACGGCCCATTCCGAGCGAAAGAATAATCGGGCCAAGTGGGGCTGACCCTCACTATCGCCGAGCCGGGGCAGAGCCCATAATGCCAAATGACCCATAACTCGCCGATGGCAACGACCGGAGATGCACCCAAAGCGTCTAATCGGGCTGAGCAAGGCAATAGGGGCGAGGCGGGGTCGGAAACGATAAACCCTTACCGACACCGGGTTGAGGTAGGCTGGATGGAGTCCTACCGGTAGCCGGACGATGACCGAAAACACACCGGCGTCCAAAAAATCCCACAGACAGTGAGATGGAAATAGAAACAAAACCTGACCAAAGTCCGGTAGCTCACCACGGAGCGAAGAAAGCATGGCGGCGGCTCTAGCTAGCGCCTATGGGTTCCTAGCGGGCAACTAAATATAAGTCTAGTTGAGGACGGCCGCAAACGACGTCAAAATCGTATACCCACAGTTCAAAAACGGGATTGAAGGAGAGAAAAACCCGAAGAAAAGTTCGGTACCTGGTGGAGGAGCGAAGAGGCCATGGAGGTGGTCATAGCTGGTACCTACAGACTCATGGTGGTGAGGCAAAGCATATCCTGAAAAGAACCGCTGGAATCCGATGACGGAGGAGGGAGAACAGAGAAACTGGAAATGGGCTCGAGTTTTCTCTTCTCCTCTTAGAACGCCTTTTTTCCTTATGTAAGTTTCTGGAAAACTTACTAGACTCGGCTTAAAAAGCTGTCATTTTACTATTCATTCTTTTTAATTTTTATATCTACGTCCTTAACACGCATTCACCCATCGGTTGTGTTGTAGCTAAAAAATTTGCGTCGTAAGCGCGCATCAAGGCCCACTGCCCACGATTAAGCCCCACACCCAACTCTACGGGTATAAATGCAAGGGAAATACATAAATATAAATACGCTGAAGCGTCACATTTTCTTGCCGAAAATGACCAGAAAAATAGCAAAAAAATCCCAAAAAATCGTAGAAAAATCAGAGACCTTACATATCAATTGCTTTTCAACAATATTGCAATTTTTATCCTTTTTCATTCATTCTCTTCCCAATACTTACAAAATGTACTTTCTATAAAAAAAACCCTCATGCTTATGTATGAGTGAGCATGAGCATGATTTTTGCCTTTTTGTCTTCTAACTTGAACAAAGTCTTCAACCTTGAAACTTCAGTACATATCTGCTACTATTTTTCAAGTCAATCAATTCGAAATGTGACTCAACACATCACTAATTTAGTCAAGTTCTAAAAACTTAAATACACACATAGAATAAGCATAATTTTGATCATTAAAATATAACCAATTACTATACATATGCCTCATATATTCTAATAGATGTAGGTAATGTTATTGACACTTATTTTATAATTAATGGTAGTCCCTCCGTCCCATATTAATAAGTCTCATTGGTTTTTTAAAATGAACTAAAAATAGTTCAATTTGAAAAACCAAATAAAATTATTAATGTGGGATAGAGGGAATATTTTGTGGATGCATAGCATTACTATGTCAAAACTCTAAGACCAAATTGGTGCCCTGCCCTATCCCACACATGGAAAAGATACAATTAATGGCAACCTCACCTAAATTAGGTGAGGCACTTCTATTATCTCAAATCTCTCTATATAAACGATTTATGTGTTTAACTCCTCATGTGATTGGAAGCAAACAAATTATATTTTTACGTAAAAGGAGAATAAATAAAAGAGTAATATGAAAAGTTATGAACTATTTAGTATTTATAAATTATTTTTTGTTGACATTTTGATGACCTTTTCTCCTGCCAGCTTTAGTTTCATTATGGCATAGAAGTTTATGTAAGTATATCAATTTAATTCATATGAGTTTAAGATTTTAGTTTAGTTTCATTTTCAGTTCATAGAAACAATCATTGCCTTTTAAAATGATTTGAAAAAACTCAAAGCTTAGTGTACAGGGGGAAATAACATGTGTGTATGGCCAATACAATGATGGAATCTTTTTTTTATAGCTACATTTCATTAACACATACACACACACAAAAAAAAATGCCAAGGCCGAGGATCGACCTTGGAACCACTCCCTTGTTAGGGAGATGTGGAAACAACATTATTTTCTAGATAGGCACATGGTGATCCTATCAAACAATCAAACCCTAAATTTCTATATGAACAACTATTATTATACACAATTCAAAAGGCATCATTTTCAACAAGTATAAAATATATTAAAAATCTTTTCTATATATGCAATATCTAGTTTTTTACACGTGCACACAAAACACATAAAACTAATCAAAGAACATGTGCCAAAAGCATTTGCAATCAAACTTGCACAAATATTTTCTGAAACTCATTATTCAAAACTTTGTCTAGAAATTATAATTTTTCTATATATATTCATGTAAATATATCTACATTTATATGAGCTTAAGATTTTAGTTTAGTTACATTTTACTTTCATAGAAACAATCATTACCTATTAAAATGATAGGAAGAAACTCAAAGCTTAGTGTATAGGGGGAAATAAAATGTGTGGCCAATACAACTCATTAAGACATGGAAAAATGCCACATGGCTGAGAATTGACCTTGGAACCACTCCCTCATTAGGGAGATGTTGTACCAACACACCATTTGCAAGATAGGCACATGGTGATCCTATGAAACAATTAAACCTAAAAGAGTTTCTATATGAACAAGTATTAATACTATACACGATTCAAAAGACAGTATTTCCAACGGGTGTAAAATATATTGAAAATCTTTTCCATATATACAAAACTTGGATTTTTACATGGGCACGTAGAGCGCATGAAACTAATTGAAGAATGCATGCCAAAAGTAATTTCCATCAAATTTGCACAAAGATTTTGCAAAATTCATTAGTCAAAACTCTTTTTATAAATTGTAATTTTTTTATATGTGTGTGTGTGATATATATATATATATACACATCCCCATCGACAACAAGGGGTGCCCCTTAATTTCATAGATAGTGATATGCACCTAACGAACTTGTCCAATAAAACCCACCAACCCACATGTTCATCATCTGTCCAAAGGAAAACCCAGTTGGAGGGTTTTGTTGGACAAATTACTTAGTGATTATCATTTTCCTAATTTCATTTGATGTGGCTGAAGCTGATTGGATTATATAAATAAAGTGGATACATGAGCATGAAAAATAAAGAGGAAACTCATTATCATAAAAGGGGCCAACCAAGACAATAATTGAATATGCTTATGTAATAATAATAATTTCCTCATAAAACTATACTAGCTGGTAAATAATTCACCTTCTATTGGGCTATATCAGCATGTACATTAGTTTTACGTTAATAATTTTGCAATTCGTGCCTTTGTCGAGATATATATTAGAAATGGGACACTATATTGTGGCTCGTCTTCCTTTACTATGATCAAGATTAGCGAGGATATTTCTATGCTATATGTATTCGCTCTTCAATGCACCACCCAGTTCTTTAACTTCCAATAGCTTTACATTCTTGTTAATTTTATTGTTTCACAATATTCCCTATGTTTAGTTCCCCAGCTAAAGGAAGTAGCCCAACAATAAAAAAGGAAAATAAAACCGCCATCCCTGTTTCACCACCTACAATATCTTTCAATGGGCCTATGTTTTTGTCATGTCTGCCATAGAGACTTGAAACAATATAAGTGATATAAGGCATGAATTGTCGAGGGTGATGACAGTTATACACCAAATCTATACTCTCAAGATAGAATATTTTTGTTTGATAGTAAAAGTGGCCTCACATAGCCCCTTTTATCCTTGTCCAATAAAAAGATACCACTTCAAGGGTGTAGGAGTTTATCGAACAAATTCATCGTAGCATTATTATTATTTTTCTATAGCATTATAATTAGCTGAATCCTCTGAAATCATTATCTTGGGGGATCTCATTATTACCTAATCCAATGCTTACTATAACCCTATAAGACTTTCTGTCCAATAAAACCTTACACTAAATTTTGATTGAAAAGATAAAAGTGGGCCTCATGTGACAATAGGAGAACTTACTTTTATCTGACGAATCAAAACTTAGTATAAGGCTTAGTAAGATAGAAATGGGTATAAAAAATCGTTATCCTATTTTTACCAAGGTCATTTGTGAATGAACTATGACACCCATGTTATTTGAATTTTTTCACAATGAGCCAGCGGCAGCTTTACTTTTAGTTAGCTTGATTACCATGTCAGGTTTTAGATGAGGTAGGTAACTCCTTTACTTTGGTAGTTAGGCAAAGAAAGGACATTTAACTTAATTAACTACTATTTGTATTTCCAGTGGCCTTAAGAGCCAACCGTTCATAAACTACAAAAACTATTCTTCTAATAGGGAATTATGACATCTTTGAATTACATATCTAGAGATAATACTTAAGTCATAGCATTTAATTGCGAAAGAGGAGTCCAGCTTACTCTACTCGAAAAGTCCAAGACTTCGCTCTGTCTTTGTGGAATGCAAAAATCTTTGATTACCCCAAGTGATACAACAGTATCTAGCATGGATACGTCCTCAAGATTCGGATCCACTGCAGGGCACGCCATGATCTCTGATCTCTGCAAATCTGGGCGACAGTAATGCAGATGCTGCTGAATGCCTATATAAAGGGATAAGAAAACTCTTGTGGGCATTCTTAGTCCCCTGGCACTAAATCCTTGTCTAAGCCGGTTGCAGATCATTCAGCCCCCATTCTACAGGTATAGTATACTAGTGAATATTATTTTTTGTGCTAATTCTCTAGGTGGGAGGAGGGGTATTGTAATTTGGTCTTTATGGTTTTGAATTGCAGGAAGGAGATATGGTGGAGGGGCCGAAGCTGAAGCGCCAACTGAAAGTGCTGGTGGTGGAGGACAACATGCTCCAGAGGAAGATCCTGACAAGGCAGCTGACCGCCATTGGCGTCCTAGTGAAGGAGGCTGAGAATGGGCAGAAGGCTGTGGATCTTCACCTCGGTGGAGCTGTGTATGATCTCATCTTCATTGATAATGAGATGCCTGTCATGACTGGCCCCCAGGTAGGCTTCCTCTTCAGGTGTGAATATATAAGATATAGAGAGCATCTAGCGTGACCGGTTTCCATGACAGGACCAGCGGACATGGGGCTTTGGACATGGTATATAAGGGGCACTGATTTATAGCAGCACCCCCTTATGAATTAGTGTCCCCTTATGTAATATATTTGGAGCCTCATGTAAGTTGGTAACAATGCTTGTCATAGAAAATTGGTTAATAATTTTTTTATATGATATAATGTTGGTGTCTTTACCATTTTTTTTCCCTTATGAATATCAGGCAACAAGAAAACTGAGGTCAATGGGTATTCAGTGCATGATGGTGGGGGTGAGCACCAACTGCAGGGAGGGGGAGAAGGAGGAGTTTTTGGCTGCTGGCCTTGATGAATTCTATGTCAAGCCCATTAGCTATAATGCCATCATCTCCATCTTGAAAGAAGTCGACAACAAATAGAAGGCGGTGGACTTCGGTCTATGTCACCTGGTTAAGATCTTTGGGACTAGGGCAAACTCCTAAGATGTTACCTCGGCGTGGTGATCCCCCTTCCGTAGGAAATTGCCGTTGACTATTTATCAAGAGAGATAAATATTACTCCATCTGTCTTAAATTAATATCTCTCTTTAGTTTTTTAAAATAAAATAAATTATTTTAATTTAAAAAATTAAATAAAGCTATCAATGCAGGACGGGGGTGTATTTTTTGTGTGCTTTCATTTATTAATTTTGTTGGTAATTATATTATCGATATAAGACATTATATCTTTCCATTAAATGCTTTGTTATCTTCGTTTGCATATTTTTATAGAAATAATCATTATTTGTTTCCATTTGTTTAAAGGTAGCAATTAGTTGTAATATGAGGGAAGAAATCAAATTCCTTAGACGAATTGGATATATAACACCAAATTAGACGATCCCCAGCCTCTATCCGAGTGTAGCATGCTGATGGTCCTCTCACCTTTCCCGGTTGGAATCCGATCCAGTGGCATTGTGAGATAAAAAACGAAAAAATAAGTGGTTCCCATTCCCAATAACGTTATATGGTCCATTTCAAAGCAAAATCGGTTTTTGTGTGTAATTTGGAATCGTACGAGTTTGATGTGAAGGGGCACATATCCTTTTTGGTAGGCCACGAAGGTGTGTGAATAAAGGAGCACAATCCTTTTTGGATAATCATGTGAATTATCTTCGAATAAGTCTAACATGTTTCAAGAGCTACCCGAATGTTCTTCTATCCACGTATAAAGGAATAAATAGTCTGGTACCTCATGTTTTAGCCAACCCCCGTATATCCACCATCTAAATATATACAAACGGTGGATATTCATTGAACGTGTTAAGGGGGTGAGCGGCCAAATTAAAGAGTGGTGGCGAACTACTTATCCCATGATAAACTCACAGGATTATGCATAATTGTTGATCTGTCGGACTCCCAGTTTCAGAACAATGGTGTTGATCAGTTTGATGTGTAGCAAGTGGGTAAAATCATAGATATTAGACAGCAGGCTTTGTATTTTTCTTTCAAGAGTCCTCTTTCCATCGCTTTTGTGGCAACCATGTGGGTCCATTCTAGGCCCAATAGGGCATAGTGACAAGATTTGGCAAATTTTGCTGAAATTCTTGTAAAATGTCAAAATGGAAATTGGCCAAATTTTTTGTAAAATATTTTTACCCCCAATTTTTTGGGAAAAAAATAAGATAAAAAGAAAAAATTACTCAGGTAAATCTTAGGTCAGGTCGGGTTTAGCATATGAAAACCTAAGAACTAACCTGAAGTATCCTAAGTTCTTAATTAACTTATAAAATTATATTTAACTATATTTATATAAATTTTTATAGATAGAACCACTTCAATATAATTGCTAATAAATATTGAAAAACCCGAGAATAATTGCTGATGGTCCTCTCACCAAATAGAATCTCAATTACTATTTCAATTCTCGGGTTTTTCAATATTTATTTTGAATTGAGTTAGGTTTAAGAATTTCGATTCCTATCTTGGGTTGGGTCAAATCCAAAGAATTCTGTTTCTATCTTGAATCGAGTTAGGTCCTGCATAACCCAATTTAACCTAACCCTAAATACAACCCTAGGGAAAATCATCATTTTGGGTTCAGTAAACTTTTTTTAAGCCAGTTTGAACTGGTGTTCCAAATAGAGTTTTATTGATTGGTTAATTTTTTAGCCTAAGTACCGATTCAAGCTCTTGGCGAGTGCCCCTACCCCAAGAAGCTTCGGGCTCTCCTACTTTCTACCAGTACCCTCAGTTAATTTTTTGTTGTTGGGTTCTTTGATTTTTTTCTAACCAAATAAAAAGGACCACTAGATAATTAAATTAAAGCCAAGCTCTGAACTTATTAGTGCTATGAAGTAGAGTACCTATTGTAAAGTACCAAACATATTTAAAAGGTTACACATGAACTTGAGAGAAAATTAAACCATGAAACTTACGGTAAAGAGTCAAAACCTGGCCTTCTCTTAGGACCATTTACTCTCTCCATCTTTTAGTAATTGTTTTAATTTGAAAAAAATTGTCTAATATTAATTATCCTATTTTATATTATATTTTTTATATTAATTAATTGATAGTAAAAACGCTAATAAATTGGCTTCCTTAAATTTCAACAATTTTCAAACAAGGATATTAATTATGAGATGGAGGGAGTAAAATTTAGACAGAGCTTATTGGACCATGATAAAGTGTGAGTTGATGCATATAATGTTATGTTTATCTTATGAAAAATACTTTTGCGATGTCAACTTTTACATGTTAAAAACCCACTTCATCGTTTCCAAATTATTGATGAGTAGGACTTATTAAAATAAGTCTCACTCATCAATGGTTTAAAAATAATAAAGTGGGCTTTTAACATATAAAAATTGACGTCACGCATTACTCTTATCATAATTATAAAATATATGCCAAAGTACGAGGTCATTTAATTTGTCAGAGGAAGTTAGCAGAGCAGCCATTCATTGATCCAACCTAGAACTGCTGCAAATTGGTGGCATATCGGATGCATGCTCATCAAAATGCCAATCATTTGTGTACTTAATGGAAACTAAGTACAATAATTTGAAAACTCGCCCCTCCAAAACTAGGGAATTGACTTACTCTAGAAAGAACAAATTGGCACCCTATTGTGAGTCCCATAACATTTTCCAGCCATTCTGACACAAGAACCCAATTCCATCATTCATGTATGTGGCCAAAGCATCTACAACCTTGTTACCCTCTCTATGTACATGGCGGAAGGTAACCTACTAGAATGACTAAAGTATGCTCCAAATCTTATAAATTAGCTCTGAAATAGAAGTGACGGATACTTATAAGTTCCTTTATAATATTCATAATTACTAACATGTACCCCTCCACAATGAGTAAGCCCAAAGGAGGAGGGAGATTACGTTTTAAACCTTTTGTGTGCCTGTAGGAGAAAATTCTCCCTAATTGGAAATGTATTCACTAAATTTAAATGTCAAAAGAATTATTACACTACCAAATAGGTTGTAAAATACATGTGTCAGCATTTACAAAGAAGAACAGAAGTGTGTCTTAGCAAAAAAAAAAGTGTAGAGGTTTGTGAAACAAAAGATAAGTGGATTTACCCCTAGCAACATTCTAAAAGGATTTTGTCTCTTGGAAAAACAAAATGGAGATGCTTTAAATATGTGGGAAATCTTCATCTTAAGTAGGTGAATTTTTTTTTTGAATAATAAAGTAATATATCCTAGGATGATTTTTGTGGGTTATTTTCTTCTTATTGTTAAGACCCATAGGATTGAGGCTCAAGTCTCTTATTTTTGAATAAAAAATATTTTCCCGACCACTTTTCCCTTAGCAATTCCTTATTGGCCTACATAAGGCTCTAAAAATGGTACAAAAATGCTCTAAAAATGGTACATAAGGGGGCGTTTGCACATAGGAATCTACAATGTTTGGAGCCTTGTGTGGGCTAGTCATGTGGCTTTTGTCATGAAGACAGGTCAGGCTAGATGGGATTGTATTATCTCAAGCCATACTAACAAGCCTAATTGAATCAAATCAAGACATCAACATCAGATACTGTTGTGAACATATTTTTTTTTATGACTCCCCGCTGTGGAGCATGTTGTGCACAACTTGTCAAACCAAGAAGTTGATGCTATGCTCGGACAATGAGCCCAATGTAAAGAATACATGAGAGCCCTTCATCTATGAGATTGACAGCACACACATTAATGTATATTAGTGCCAATGATATTAGCGCTAACATGTGCTAACATTTACATTGTTGATCTAAAATATTAATGGCTCCCACATGTTCCTTAAGCTGGGCTCATTGTCAGAGAGGAGCATAAATATTCATGTCTAATGTTATGTGAATGGTGATTTCCTAACCAATCTTGCATGTTGGCAATCAGCAAGCTGAGGTCAATGGGAGTACAGAGTATGATAGTGAATGTGAGCAATATTGACAATGAGCCCAAAGTAAATTATGCATGAGAGCTATTTATCTATGAGATCAACGATACACATATTAGCATGCATTAACATTAGTATCGTTGATGCTAACATGCACTAACATGTGTGCCATTAATCTAAATATTATCGGCTCTTATGCATAACTTAAGCTAAACTCATTGTTAGATGAGAGCATAAAAAACTCTTGCCATAGAGAGGGACAAAGAAGTCAAATTAGATAGTAAAGTTTCAAAGGACAGGTCATATGACACACGTGGTAGCACACATTATGTGCACTAGCGACTCGCCAACACTAGTGTATGCATTAGTGGATTTGGGTATGAGGGATAAGGAGTTTTTGTTTGTGAGCCTTGATAAATTCCATGTCAAGCCAATTAATATTAATGCAATCACCTCCATCTTGCAAGAAGTCGATAGCAAATGGAAGGCGATATCCCTTTTCTTTAAAAGCCTTTAGGGCCTTTCTACCCGAAGGTTACTATATCTTGGAGGCTGGGGCAAACTTCTGTGGGTCACGTAAAGAATCTTTTATAAAAATAGCTTTCAACTACAAGATTTTCCTTAAAATATCACAAACTTCTGAGTATTCTTCAAAATGGTCTGGTCCATATGTAAACACTCTATAGCATCAAGTATCTAAATAACCTCTCCTCCCAACCCACTGAACAGAACTGCCCTCCATGTGCCATCACCTCAGGACTTGCCTCCATTTCCATTGGCTTTATCACCAGCATTGTGACGGCCACCATTTTTAGATGATATAAATATCATACATTTCGTCTGACGCATATATAATATTTTGACATGACCGATATATAACGGCTGTTAGAACATATAATAAATATAAAATCACACATAATATCAAAATTAAATAATAAAATACATCGGAGTAAAGCACAACGAAAAATATTATATATATAGATATCAAGTTTATATCGCATAGTAAAATTATTTTACATGTCTCATGTCACTGTAGGTAGAGCTCATAGTTATACAAAAATTGAGGTCTATTATGTCTTTGCACATTAGTCACAAATAATAATAATACAGACTACATCCGGAGCTGCAATCAAACAATTTAGATTACAAATTCTTCATCTTTTAGTTGTGCTCCAGTATTAATCTCTGCATGAGTCTGGGAGTAGGTGAATATTTTTATACTCAATATGTCATATTAATATCTAAAGTAATGCTAAGCAAAAAATTTATGAAATAATCGAAAATCTTATTTTTGCCTTAAAACAATTAGTTCAAGAAATAGTTTTAGAAACACAATCAAAATCGACAATTTGCCAGATGACAATCAATCCAACAACCATAATACCTAACAACGTTCTCCCTGATACTCATTAGGTATCGAGAAGTTCATTAAGCGAGGAGTTTTCCTATGATGCTCTACACCTATGCGCGCATCATTGCCAATTATTTTTCTCGACATGTGTCAAAGAGCTATACTTCGATAGTTTTGGGTTTTATACCAAATAACTATCCATCAAAACAATAATTTTTAGTTTCATGTCAAATAACTACCCGTCAAAACAAAGAAACGTATAACATTTCATAGTCATAATATTCTCCGAAATAACCCGATAAAGTAGAAATGGAACAAGAATAGTTTAAAAAAAGTAACTATATAGGCAAAGCATCAATTTATAGCTTAAGATTCCCTGCCTCAAACTTGAAGTGTAAATTTGTAATTGAAAAAGGTGTCAAATGAAAAAACCGACCTCACTACCACATCCAAAAAGCTCGATTTAGCTAGAAATGGATCTCGAATCATTTGATTCGGACTCCGAACAAGGGAGAAATGAGGGAGAGAAGTTTTGGAGGCGTATGGAAGTAGAACTGGCACCGATTGGTGTGTGACGAGTCAACGGGCACATGTCACACACCCATTACACGTCGCGGCTTGGCGCAACGCATGTTAGACTTTTATTTAATATTTTTTCCAAAGTTTTCAAAAACTTTAAATGCGCACAATTTTCTCTCTCGAATTCTGTTTCACGCGTTTTTGGTATCGATAGGCTCGTATCAATGATCCCTATGAAACTAGACCTCATATGGGTAATTTTTCCACACTTTTCAGTGGGTCGCTCCTAAGTAGTATGTCTCCCGAGGTAATAACTTCTAGCCCCGGTGTCCGATTTATGCGATTCAAGTATCGATACGCTCGTCTTTTAGAGCTCTACCTCAAACCTCTAAATTTTTTTTATCTAAAACAATATTTTGATAATAAAAATATATTAAAAATTCTATTATTAGTTTTAAAAACTTACCAAAAGTCAGGGTTATCACAAGTATCACTGCCTTCCACTCCGCCTCCTCCCCTCTTTTTTCTTCTCCCCTCCCCTCATCCTCCTCGTCATCCTTTTCTTTACAAATTTATCAAATTCACCAAAATTCACATAAATAACCTAAAATTTTGGGATGCAACAATGTATGCCAAGATCTTCTTACTAAAAGAATTTATCTTAAGACATGTCATTTTTTAAGAAACTCATTTTCCTTTTCTTCTTCCTCCCAAACTATTTTATCAATATATCACGACCATGGCCGAAGGACCTCTAACTGAGATTGCGGCTCGGGAAGTGTGACCCACATAGTAACTTTAGTCAATTAAAATAGCAATTTACAATATAAGTAAAGTAGGATCTCAAAGCAGCTACATTATTCAAATGTTTGTCCTTTTGAAAAAAATATTATATATTCAAAAATAACATAAATTCCAAAGTTCTTCCAATGCATCTTCCTTCGTCCCTCACTAACAAGTATTTATTCACTAATGTTTTTGCAGCTCCTAACACTACACATATGTAAACTCCAAAACATCTATGCAAAAGAAAACACGTGGCAGAAATTCCATACAAAAAAGCAAACACCCGTGAGCTTATGCCCAATGAGATAACTCACACAGGTAAATTCTATGTCCTTACGAATAAAAGCATGCACAATGGAAAGAACATTGACAAATATGAAACTTGAAGCCTTCAAAACTATACATATGTAAATCATGACCAAATTTACCAATATCTCCGACTTTTGTACACAACTTTTCTAAGGTGCTAAGATCCTAGACCACCTGTATGCCTATAGCACTGGCCCTGAAGGCTATATATATCATGCCTCCATAGTCACGAAATTTTTACCATGGAATATTTCAGGATGTCTACTAATTCTCATATTTTAGATCAAATTTATGTCTAGAAGGGCACAAACCAATCCAGCCAATTCTAGCGCACATAGAAAACAAAAATGAATACATAGAAGAGAAAAACCCTAAGCAACCCTAAACAAATTTTTTAGCAAAGGAGGGGCACTAGAACAGAGTAGTACAATTCAACATGAAGATTACAACCTAGAATCAACACAATTTTTATGCAAAATTACATGCCATGAAAACAAAAGATCAAAACCAGTATATGAATGAAGAACAAGGTGTGCGGATCACTTATCTTTTGAAAGAGATCCCAATTCCCAAATGTGACGCAAGAATCATTCCTCCCACCAAACTCTAATTCGCATCAATGTCTACTTAAATGCCAAATCAATACAACACCAAAATGTACGAGATTGAAGGAAAACTACTTTCCCTCACCTTGAGATGAATCCGTAACACATAAATCAGTCCTCTATGTTAATACCTAAGTTGAGAAGAGCTGCAAGGTTGTGCTCCAGTGGTGTTGAATCAAGAGGTCTAGGGTTTTCGTAGGCTTTCAATGGTGGAATATCCAAAAACAAAAGAAAGGAAAAGAGGTGGTGAAGAGAGAAGCAATGAAGAAGAGAAGGGGAAAGTGAACAAATTGGGAGAGAGGGAGAGCGAGGGGATGGAGAGAGACAGAGACATGAGGAAAAAGAGTGGGAGAGGGGAGTTGTCGTGGGGAGCGTAGAAGGGAGAGTTAGTGCCTCCTTAAGTTGGGAAACCTCCCAACTTATCAAGATACACTTCTCAATCCTTAGCCAATAACCATCTCCCTCCATAATCAAATTATGTCATATCAAATTTTGAGATTCCAAATCATATCATGTCTACACCACTTACTTCACCAACCCTTAACATCTACTAACACTTCATCTTCAGCCCCTTTATTACTTAGCACAAAGCCTAGACTTATTGACAAGGATCACCATCAACAAAACATAGATTATAATGAAACTTTTAGTTGAATTAGTAAGCCACCAAGTATAAGTGTTGTCTTATGTCTTTCATTTCAAAACAAATGGACTATTTAATAAATGCCTTCTATTGTGCCCAGAGTTGGGCATAATGGTACCTTACACAATCACACAAGAAAGGGGAGAAGTTCTGAATAGTTCTATTTTATAATCAAACAAAGAGGAAATGGGCGACCGATATAGGGAGCTGACCCACTCTCCTAGGGAATTGCACCAGCTAGTAGGCCTGGCTACCTTGTGGGCCACTAGCTGTTCTAATAATAATAATCATCTTATTACATAAGCAAATACTAAGTTAATACATAAGAAAATAGCCTAATGCACTAGAATAAAAACAGAAATAAAGGAGAGTCCAGTGAACGTGTACAACACTCCACCACGCTTTCGCTATTCATCTTGTCCTCAAGGCGACCTAGCCGGATAACGAGCCATGAACTTATCATCAGACATCCAGGTGGCATCCTTAAGGGGCCAACCCTGCCAAGAAATGAGCACCTCTGTAATGATGCGACCAAAACGTCGGACCCGATGTATGCCAATCACCGAGGCGAGAACGGGATCTGCAGGCGGGACTGGTCCCATCAAAGGAGGTAGTGGAGCATTAGTTACGAGGAAAGTTTCACCCACACATCAACGGAATCAGGAGACATGGAAGACGGGATGGACTAAGAAGCCAGGCAGTAGAGCAAGACGATAAGCCACTGGGCCAATACGCTCCACCACTACATATGGACCATGGAAATAGGGGGCGAGCTTGGAAAGCTCGGGCTGAAACAAGGATGTTTGGCATTGAAGGAGGACATACACATAAACCAAGTTGCCCACAGCAAACACTCTATCAGTGTGATGACCATCATAAATTTGCTTCATCTGGTTCTGAGTAGAGGCTAAGTTCTCCTTAAGTTGGCGAAGAACCTCATCTCGTGTCTATAACATATAATCCACCTCAGCCACAGAGTAGCAGTGAGGAACATAAGATAATATTGTCGGAGGGGGGTGGCCATACAGCACCTCAAATGGAGTAAATCTCGTGCGAGTGTGAAAGGTGGTGTTATACGACCACTCCGCCCATGGAAGAAGCTGAAGCCACCGGCGGGGCTGAGACATAGTGAAATAGTAGAGATACTGCTCCAAACAATGGTTCACCACCTCTGTCTGGCCATCCGTCTATGGGTGATAAGCGGTGCTCATGTGGAGAGAAGTACCCTGTAAAGTGAAGAACTCCCTCCAAAACTGGGATATGAAGTTAGATACAATAGTGCGAGGCATGCCGTGGAGTTTGGCCACCTCCCGAACATATAGCTCTGCCACTGTCTTGGAGGTAAATGGGTGGCCCAAAGCAAAGTACAAAAGTGAGCGTATTTGGACAACCTATCCACCACCACCAGAATCACCGATTTGCCTTGCACCACGGGTAAGGCCTCCACGAAGTTTATCAAAACATCATCCCAAACCTTATCAGGAATGGGTAATGGCTGAAGCAAGCTAGCAAGGGACGTTGTGGCAGCCTTAGCTCTCTGGCATATATCACAAGCGGCAACATACTCCTAGACTGCCCGTCGAATACCCTGCCAAATAAAGCTCTGACTGACCCGCTTATAGGTGCGGAATGAGCCTTCATGACCAGCCACTGGAGTGTCATGGAGGTAGGAAAGAATGCACAGGTGAAGATCATTAACATCAGATACCCAAAAGCAGTCCTTTCAAAAGAGAAGGTTATCCCGCCACATGAAGAGGGGATGAGTCGCTGGGTCTGCTTGGAGAGCTGTAATCACGGTCTGTGTCGGGGGATCCTCCATATATGTCTATCTCAACTCAGCAATGAAGGGGCAGGACAGGGTAGAAAGAGCCAGACATGAACCTGCAGGAGAGTTGCAGAAAGAGTGTCAGCCACAGTGTTGTCAGACCCTTTCTTGTGAACGACCTCTTAATCATATCCAAGCAACTTACTGACCCGCCGCTGCTGTGTTGGAGTGGACACTCGTTGCTCAAGAAAGTAATTCAGGGGTTGGTGATTAGTGCGGATTAGAAATTGGTGGCCAAGCAAGTAAGGGCGCTACTTAACAATGACAAAAACAATAGCTAACATCTCCTTCTCGTAGATGAACAAGGACAAGGAGCAGCTAGCCAAAGCCTTGATGAAGTAGACAATGTGGCATTCGTCCTGCAACAACACCGCCCCTAGGCCCATTTTTGAAGCATCCATTTCAACCATGAAAGGGCGACTGAAATTAGGTAGAATAAGAACAGGGGCTGATGCCATAGACTACTTTAGCTCGTCAAAGGCCGATTGGGCTGCCCCAGTCCAACAAAATGCCCCCCTTCTTGAGAAGCTTTGTAAGGGGATGAGCAATCTCTCCATAGTAGTTAATGAACCTCTGTTAGTAGCTAGTGAGGCCCAAAAAACCTCATAGTGCATAGACTCAGGTGGGCGGTGGCCAAGAGAGCATGGTGGCCACCTTCTACGTGTCAGTGGCGACCTCGTCCCGAGAGATGATGTATCCCAAATAATCAACTTGTGGGCTGCCAAAAGAACACTTCAAATGTTTAAGAAATAAGGAGTTGTCTCTCAGAGTAGAGAAGACAGACCTGAGATGCTCCAAGTGGTCAGCCTAGGACTTACTGTAGACAAGGATATCATCAAAGAAGACTAAGAGGAAGCGATGGAGGAAGGGCTTGAAGAGATCGTTTATGAGGCTCTGAAAAGTGGAGGGGGCATTGGTCAACCTGAATGGCATGACAAAGAACTCAAAATGGCCATCATGAGTTTGGAAGCCAGTCTTGTGCACATCGGTTGGCTGCACCCAAATCTGATGGTAACCCGATCGAAGATCAAGTTTACTGAGGAATGTCGCTCTAGCCAGCTAATCCAAAAGCTCCTCTATCACAAGAATGAGGTATTTGTCCTTGACAGTGATAGCATTCAAAGCCTGATAGTTGGCACAAAACTGCCAAGTGTTGTTCTTCTTGCGAACTAGCAACATCGGAGAGGAGCATGTGTTAGGGCGAATGATACTGGACTGAAGGATGTTGGCGATGAGGCCTTCTATCTCCGCCTTCTGGATGTGAGGATAATGGTAGGGCTGGACATTAGCCGGAGATGCCCCGGGAATGATAGGAATATGGTGGGAGGCCCTTCGGCTCAGCAAACACATCCCTATGTTCCACCAATAAATTAAGAAGATCTGGAGGCAACTTGTCTTGATGCACCTCGACCGCTACTGCAGGAGGAACCCTTGGGGCGTGAAACTAAAGAAGAAATTCGCTGCTTGGGCTGAGAGGAGGGTGCTCGGCTGAGAGCTTTGAATCCAAACCCACTGTCCCTGAGCTTCAAAGTCCATAACCATATCTCCAAAGTTCCAGACCACATCCCTCAGCTCTGGTAGCCACTGAACCCCTAACACCACGTCCGCCCCCTTCATGGGCAGCAAGAAGAGGTCAGTGATGAAGGTGTGGCCTTGGATGGAGAAGTCGGATTGAGCACAAACTCCGGAACTCTTGAGATGCTTCCCGTCACAGATCAAAACATTGAAGGGTTTTGAATCTGACACAAAGCAGCCTAGTCTCCGAGCCACCTTGTCATTGATGAAGTTGTCGGTGGAATTGCTATCGATCAAGATGGCCACTTGTTGCTGCTTGAGGTGGCCTTGGACCCGCATCATAGAGGAGTAAATGCCCCGGAGAAGGCATGAACAGAGATCTCAGGCAGCACGTCGTCGTAGTGGGAAGAGTCAGCCCTATTTGCTGCACCCTACTCCTCGTTCCACAAGAAGGTTGCCTTTGACGGAACAACGAAGCCCTGGAATGAACTTTTCATCACAACAGAAGCATAGCCCCTTGGACTGATGTTCCTCCATCTGCACCAGTGTGAGACGACGGACAATCTGGCCTGGTGGAGGGGGATTTTGGCCAGGGTGGGCTGTAACTGAGTTGCTGGCCGGGGCTAGAAGAGGGGTAGCGCTAATAGTAGAACATGGGAAGGGCCCAAGCCGCCCCCCTCTTTGCTATCTAGCCAACTTCTCTTCCTCAATGCGTGCATGCCGCACGACATCCTGCATACTAGAGCTTTGAAAATGATGCATCTTTTCAGATATCTCCGGTTTGAGACCCCTCTTGATCGTCCCAACAAAGGTTGCCATCGGCCAATCGGGAAGGCCGTTGGCAACCTTCATGAACTCCGTGTAATAGGCCCGGACGGTGGTGGTTTGGAGCGGCATGGAGAGCATCTTGTTGAAGTCCTGGAACTTGTTGGGCCTAAACAGAATGCACAATTCATTAGAGAAGGCGGCCCAAGTGGGGTAGAGCACCTCCTTCTCGAAACTCTGGAACCAAACAGAAGCATCACCATCCAGGTGGAATGCGGTTATGCATAGCCATTCATCCTTGGAGTGCGTTCCTTGGTAGGAGAAAAACTTCTCAGCCTTGTACAACCACTCTACTGAATTGTCATCCCCATTGTAGTGTGGAAACTGCAGGCAGGCCAGGAGAGGCTCAGCCCTTCCTCGTGGTCCTCTGGAGGGCCCGAGTACTCCTCCTAGTCATCCTCCATCTCCCGAAACACGTTTATGGGTAGTGGCATCATTGGAGAATTTTCCCGAACACGTGGCATGCCTTGTATATCCCAGACATGGTGCCTCCCCTCTATAGTTGGATTGACTGTACCAAAGTGCACAAGACCTTGGGGAAAGCATGCATCTTTGTCTGCTATCGCCTAAGGTTCAGGGCAGTGCTATTAGGGGGCCTGAGACGGCTCGCCCTTCTCCATGGTGTCTGGTTGCGGCCTAGCCAAGAGGGGCGCTGTGCATTCCGCCTGAAGCTGAGCCACGGCCAAGCTCAGAGAGTCTACCTTGGCCACGGTTATGCTAAAAGACTTGATTTCAGCCATGATCTACGCCAGGGTAGGTTCGCTGAGGGTATCTGGAACTGTTTTTGGGTTGTCGCTGATGCGATGGTCTCTTTCTCGGGTCGAACTTTTGGAGCCGCAGCAGGCTATATGACTTGTGCCATAGCCGGAGATCGTGAAGGCTCTGATACCAATGTTGTGCCCGGAGTTGGGCACAATGGTACCTTGCACAATCACGCAGGAAAAGGGAGAAGGGAAGAAGAAATGGGAGAAGTTTTGAATAGTTCTATTGCATAATCAAACAAAGAAGAAAGGGGTGACCCACATAGGAAGCTGACCCACTCTCCTAGGGAATCGGGCCAACTAGTGGGCCAGGCTATTCCGTGGCCCACTAGCTGTTCGAATAATAATAATCATCTCATTACATAAGCAAATAGTAAGCTAATACATAAGAAAATAACCTAATGCACTAGAATAAAAAGGGAAATAAAAGAGAGTCTGATGAACATACACAACACTTTCCTACATTATTCTATCTACAAAGACATCTATATGACAAAGAGGCAAAGTTTTGTTGACCCTTAACACCCCAATTATGTGTGTAAACTTCAAAAGGTTCTCTATGGCCTTTTGCAATTTTCATGGGTCAAGTATTGAAGGCTGATTCACTTTCTTACGTCTTAACAGTTTATTATAAGCACAATTGACTCCTCTCATTTTGTTCATTAGTGTGGTTCACATATTACCTATGTCTTGGTCTATGTTAATGATAAATCTTAGTTACGGGCTCCAACAGGACAATTATTGGTCAGTTTATTTCTGATATGGGATCTACCTTTGTGAAAAATCTTGGACAATTGCATTATTTTCTTGGTATAGAAGCAACTACAACTCTTGCGATGAATTTTTTTATCACAACATAAATATGCTGCTAAGATTTTGCAATGGACTTTTATGAAAGATTGCAAGCTTTGTACGCCTCCATCATATTCTAAGACAAAGTTGCTCTTCTTAGGTTATAAACCTTTCTCTGACCCTATGCTTTATAGAAGTCTAATACGCATCTTGCAATTCATACTTGACTATTACAAGACCAGATTTATTATATTTTGTTAATGTTGTGTGCTGATTCAGGCAAGCTTCCTATTATATTCATTTTCAAACTATCAAGAGAATTTAGTCTCAAACTGTAGAGAAAATTCTACAGCATATTTAAGACATGAAGCCTTATGGTATTAAGTTACAAGTACTTCTACTAATATTTTTGCCTCTTGTGATTGATTGTGAGTGGGATATTAATCATCAATGAATAGTTAGTTTTTATTGTGTATTTTGGGCACTAATCCAATTATTTGGCATGCAAAGAAACATAAATCAATTGCTAAATCTTTTAATGAAGCATAATACTGGGCCTTATCACATGCTACTACTGAGCTAATTTGGTTAAAATCATTGTTTAAAGACCTACCATCTCTTCTTCTCCAACTCTTGTGATATTTTGTGATAATATCTATGCTATCAATCTTTCCTCAAATCCAGTGTTTTGTGCTCTCATGAAACACATAGAGATAGACTATCATTTTTTCAAAGAAAGTCTTGTTTAAAGTTGTAAGAGTTCATCACATTTCTTTACAAGATAAAAAATATATATTTACTAAAAAAAATTCTAGCTCCATATTTCAAATTCTTTGTGACAAGCTTTAGGTCACATCCACCCTCATTGTTAATATATAATGACAGAACATGTAAATTTTCTTTTTGTTAAACATATTTGACATGTATTGTAGTGACTTTATTTTGTTGAACAAAACTATGTCAAATTAATGTATGTATTTGAGTTTTATAAAGTCTAAGTTGATTGGTAATGAGTCAAGTCAATCTTTGGAATTGAAAGATTTGATAAATTGGAGTAAACATGCTTTGGGATTTTAAGATGGAAGGCTCAAAGAAGTGATTGAAGCTTTCATTGGGGAAATAGTATGGAATCATACACATATGTCACACATACTTTGAAATAATAAGAATTATTATATGAGTGTGATGAAAAGAATGAGAAAATATGGATAAAAATCACAAAAAAATCATAAATCATCGATTGGCATGGATCTATCGACCTTGAATATGATTTGTGATTTTTACTAGAACGTCAAATGGTCAATTATTAGATGATATTGATTGATCAAAATGAATTTGTTCATATTATAGAACATGGAATGGTTGATTGCTATGTAAAACGATCAATTGGTGTGAGTTAATTTTCAAAATATGTTGCCCAACATAACAATTGATTAGTTGGTGCAGGAATTTATAAATTAAGGACTTTTGGGAAAAGTTTTATTTTAATTAAAATAGAAATACTCAAACCGAATTTGATCCCTATTTAAAGAAAGAGGAATGATGAAATTGGAGTGTGATGATTGTTTTCCTTGAGAGATTTGAAGGCATAGAGTGCTTTAGTATTGAGAGAAAAATTGAATGAAATCTCTACATGAGAGATTTATCAAAAGAAATGTGAGAGCTTGGTTCATATATAATTGTTTTATGAATTGAGGAGATTAAATTGTGAGTTAAGTAGCTATACAAATCAAAAAGTATCATCACATATCAATTTCAACAAGAAGTTGAATTTTGAAGATGAAGATGGAGCAATATCAAGATGGATGTTAATTAAAGCTTTAATAGGAGATTGTGTTAAAGAATAAGAAAGAACAAGACAAGGTTCGTAAGTACCAAAAAGGATGTCGGTAACTGTAGGATTCTAGATAAAAATGTTTTCTAGTAGATGATAATGTTAGAGTCTTTGTAAGTCATATGCCTTTTTAATGCATTGTTAATCCACAAAAGGGTTGGTTGCATGGTTTCTCTGAGGGTAGGTTTCCAAGTTAAAAATAGTTTATGTACTTTGTCTTGGTGTGATTGATTTATGTAGTAATTTTTAATTCCAGCATATAATTAAAAGAGGTCATATTTTGTACTGCTAAAGTGATTTATAAGTTAGAGACACTGTGGTGATCCTCTAAGTGAAGGGTAATAAATTCACACTTTTTCTTCTACACATTTATGTATATCGGTCAACTTATAGTTGTTGTACTTAGATGACTCACAATGTACTTTATATAAACTCTCTTGTATATCATTTTCATTCAATCAAATCAGTTACAAGTTGCTACAATTGCCAACAACTTCCTTTCAAGCATCTTTCTTCTCCAGTTACTGATAGATAGTTACTGATAGACTCCAACAAGTCATTCTAGGTTGGTCGTATGACCAGACTAAGAAATTCTGGTCAAATGCTAAAGCATGAGTACATGCCATTTACATCTTTTTAAAGCGTGAAGGCATTAAGATGAGACTCACAACCTTCTTCCTCAACGGGAGAACTCCATAAACTGGATACATCACAACTTGAGAATAACTAGGAAGAGAACGTCAATTTTTCATGACAAGTTGACATGACCCAATTTTTTTAGGGCAAGTTCTACTGGTTGCTAAGCCCTTTGCTTGGTTTTAATTATGAATTGTATCTTTCCTATGAATGGGATTTGTATTTACATTCAATTTTATTTTGTTAGAATGAAATTGAATTGTGGCACGACCAATTTAAGGAGCTTAAGATAAGTTAATAATGATGATGGCCACCATCCATGGAAACCATTGTTTTTGTTTGTGAATCTTCCAAATTTACTTTTTTTCTTTCAAAATTTTGAACATGTGTAACAGACATAGAAGTGAGACACCATGTTTGCCATCTTTGACCTTTAGAGAGTTGTGCTTATATAACATTTTGTATGGTGTTTCTATTTATAAAATTTTTATTGGTCAAAAAATATTTTATTGGATGCTTTCATACTCCAATCCGGTTCAATCGGCAGGTCATCATTTGTTACATTTTATATTGAAAAAATGCTGAACACAGATGAGGCCAACAATGGTTTGCTTGGTTTGCTCATTCTTTTTAAAGAAGATCATTCAACTATGAAAAAACAATGGAACTCATTTCCCTTGTGTGTCTCAATTGGTGACTTACAAGGGAGTCAAACTCTAGCATTTGGATATAGAAGAAGATGAAGGTACATTCATGATTTCATTTTGAATGTTGTTACGTTTGTGATGTGCATGAAAAAATTTTAAGTTATAAATTACGTGTGCCCTTGTTTTAGTGTACGACTAGAGGTCCCTAGTTTGGTTGCCCAATGAACCTAGTACATACACTCTTCTTGCTTAGATATCATGGCCTATTTGGATGAGAAACGATGAGGGCGGCCTTTTAACAAGAACTCTTCTCGGGAGGAAGGTGAAGTTTCAAAGGCCATTTAGAGTGATGTGACATTTTATAAACTGATGTGACCCAAAATCATCTCCCTACAAAGGGGTAGCCAAACGTGCCCCATCTCATAGCTGAAATTCTGATAGCCTCTAAATTTCCAACAAGCATCAAAACCCTCCTTCAATTTGAAAATTGCCACACCCTTTTTAGTGAGGATTCATCATGTCACTTTCCATAAGCTTACATCATATGACCAAGGGTTGTGAGGTGCTACTCTTGAACAAATGTTGGAATCTCCATAATCTCATTTTTATCTTCTCTAAATCCCAAACTTAAGACCGGGAGTCGTCATCCCTCTAACCCTAAACAGTGGGGTCATGGACAAATGTGCCAACGACAGCCACAACCACTACTATGACTGGCACCATCGAAAAAAGCAGTTTAGTTGTAACCAGTGGGCTCAGGCCACGACATTGCTCTTTCTCTCGTTGTTAAATTACATAGTATTGCTCTAGTGAAGGAAGAAGATGTTCCGGTTTTGTTTTGTTGGTGGGTTTGATTCAATGGATATAAAACAATTTAACTTTGGTTTTATTTTAAACTAATCTATAATACAGTAAATAAGGGCATTTTTGTTTTTTAATAATATTAATTAATTAAAGGTCTTATGTCAATGATGTGTAAGTGTTGCAAAGGCCATTATATTTTATTTTATTTTATTATTATTTGGTAGAGGATGTGACCGTGGGCTGACATGCGCTAGGAAGGCCATTAAAGAGGCTTGGCTGCATAAAAAAGGTTGGCATCAATTCTCTCATCAATTTTTTTAATGTTTATCTCTTAGAGAATTTCACATTTATACTTAATTTGGTGTCTTTACCATTTTTCCTCCTTTTCTTGTCTGTATTCCAGCAACAAGAAAACTAAGGTCAATGGGTTTTCAATACTTGATGATGGTGGGGTGAATAATGATGTCATTGGGTCGGGTTCGAGTCGGGTTTTTGTAAATTCAACTCTGATACTACTTAAAAAATTAAAACTTAAACCCTAAACCACACCTGTTATGGGTTAAAAAATTCTTACCAAAGCCGATTCGTAATGTTAAAATTAAAACCCGAACCCGACCAGACCCAACCCGAATAATTTACCACCAACCCGACCAAAATATGGAAAAACAACAAAAAAACAATGATTTGTGATCATCAGAACAACACAAAAACAACACACTACCAACGATTTAGATCATCAGAACAACAACACACTACCAACGATTCAGATCATCAGAACAACACAAATACAACAAAAAACATAAAACAGTTGAATGTCAAAAAATTCACCCAAAAAAATATGTCCTTTAACACAATTGCAGCACTTCAAATCCACAAAAAAATGATATCTTGAGCTAATGATTCATACATACTGATCCCCACCAACAATAATTTAAAGAAGCGCATGAAAAGTTTCAAAATGTAGACTGGACAGCCCAAAATGCAAATTTAAATAAGAGAATGGAGAAGTAGAACTCATAGCGCTTTTGGAATAGGGACCGGAGAGGAGATGCCGGTGAGACGGAGAAGAGGTGTTTGGCGAAATGAAGAAGAGATGCCGGCCGAAAAAATGGAGAAGCGTCTTGACAAACTTTGGAGGCGAAGGACCGGCGAAATTGAGAAGATCGACGAGCTCTGGAGGCCACGGACCGGCAAAATGGAGAAGAAGTTCCGATGACAACCGTCGGATGTCCTTAGGGAAAAATTTAGGGCATAGCGGCGGACTGGGCTTTCATGAATGGTACGACGGTGGATGATCAACTGTGAAGTGGGAAAATTAAGGCTGGAAAAACAGGAAGATTGGCCGATTGGGATTGCCGGACTGGGAGAAATTTTTCAGCAAGGGGGCGGATAGCGGATTGAGTGGAATTATGAAACGGGAAAAAAATTAAGGCGAACGATGAGAGGTAGATACCGGGTCCGGTCGGGTCGAGTCAGGCAAAACTCGAATCCAACCTGACCTGGAGGGTTTGGACCAATATTTAAACTCGAACCCGATTCCTTTTACCATTAAGGATATCCAAACCCGACCCATTAAGGTCGGGTTGGGTCGGGTTTATAAAAAACCCGACCTAAGTGGCATCCCTAGGGGTGAGCACCAACTCCAGGGAGGGGGATCGGGATGCCACTTGGGTCAGATTATTTAATAAACCCGACCCAATTTTAATGGGTCAGGTTTAGATATCCTTAATGGTAAAATGAATCGGGTTTAGGTTTAAATATTGACCCGAACCCTTCGAATCCGGTTGGATTCGGGTTTTGCCTGACTCGACCAAACCCGGTATCCACCTCTCATCATCGACTGCCCTAATTTTCTCCCATTTTAAACTTCCACTTCACAATCTCTGCCGCCTTGCCCAAAATTCTCCCCAATCCGGCGATACCAATCGGCCAATCTCCCCATTTTTTCGGCCCTAATTTTCTCACTTCATAGTCGATCATCTTCGTCCATAGCCGACCCTAAAATTCACCCCCATTCGGCGATGCCATTCGTGAATGCCTAGTCAATTGTTTTGCCCTAAAATTTTCCCCGATCCCATTTTCACTTCACAGTCGATGACTCAACCAGTCTGCCCCCTCTAGAGGTTATCTGACAACCGTCGTTGGAACGTCTTCTCCATTTCACCGGTCTGTGGCCTCTAGAGCTCGTTGATCATCATCTCCGTTTCGCCGGTCCGCTGCCTCCAGAGTTCATCGAGACGCCTTGTCCATTTTTCCAGTGCCTCTTCTCCATTTCATCGACACCACTTCTCCATCTCGCCAGCATCTCCTCTTCGGCACTTGTGTTCCAAAAGCATTGTGAGTTCTACTTCTCCATTCTCTGATTTATAGTTGCATTTCGGGCCGTCCCATTTACATTTTGAAGCTTTCCAAGCGCTTGTTTTGCTCCCCGGCCTTGCCCCCCTTTAGTCCCTAGCTGCCATCTCTTTGCTCCCCTGCCGCCCCCCCTCTCCAATCTCCAGCTGCCATCTCTCTGCTCCCCAGCCTTGCCCCAAGTGGCAGCCTCTCCTCATTGGCCTCCCCCTCCCTTCTCCTTTCCCGTATTTTTTTTAGATTCGGGTCGGGTTGGGTCGGGTTAGTTGTTAAATCATTCGGGTCGGGTCGGGTTAAGTTTGGGTTTTAAATTTACCATTAGGAGTTGTGTTTGGTATAAATTTTTTAACCCGTGATGGGTTTGGTATAGGGTTCGGGTTTTGATTTTTGAAATGCTATTGGAGTCGAGTTTACCAAAACCTAACCCGATCGAACCTGACCCGGTGGCATCACTAAAGGGGGGACAAAGAGGAATAAGTAGTCTGGTACCACATATTTTAGCCAGCCCACCCCCCTATATCTACTATTTAATATACGAACGGTGGATATCTATTGAGCTTGTTAAAGGGGCGAGTTGCCTAAAAGAGGTGGTGATAAACTCACAGGACTCTGCATAATTGTTGATCTTTCAGGCTCCTAGTTTTTATAACATAGTGTCGATTAGTTTGACGTGTAGCATCCGGGTAAAATCGTCGATAATAGTTGGCAGGCATAGCATTTTTCTTTCAACAGTCCTCTTTCCATCCCTCTTGTGGTATTCATGTGGGCCCATTCTAGGCCCAGTAGGGCATAGTGCCAATGGTCGGCAAATTTTGCCGAAATTCTTGTAAAATGTCAAAATGGAACTTGGACCAAATTATTGGGGGATTTTCCAACCCCCAATTTATGGGGAAAAATTATTGTTTTGCCTTTTGACAAACTATTTTTTTAAGTCAGTTTGGATGGGTTTTCGAGATGGGGATTTTATTGATAAGTTATTTTTTTTATCCTAGTGTACCAATTCAAACTGCTAGGGTGTGCCCTACCCCCTTAAGCTTAGAGCACTCCTACTGCCTTTCTTCCGGTCTGCTCGGTTGAATTTTTTCTGATTTATGTTTAAAATTTTCCGAATCATACCATCGTGACTCCTTCATGGATTAAAGCCGAAACTTGAACTCGTACCTATTGTAATGTACCAAACATATTTAATACGTTGCATACGAACTTTGACAAAATTAAACCATGAAACCTATTGGTGGGAGTCAAAACCTGGCCTCTTCTAGACCATTTACTCCCTCTGTCCAATTTTTATAGTTAAATTTGGAAAATAGTAATTTTTATTAAAGGGTGAAACTCAAAAGAAAGGAAAATTAATTTATGCACTCTTTTTTAAGTGACTAACTATTTAAATTGTACAAAATAGAACTATTAAAATAGAATTTTTTTTGCCAAATGAGACTATTAATTTAGGACGAAGGAAGTATTAATTGTTTTAATTTTAAAAAATTCTCTGATATTAATTGTCCTATTTTATATTATCTTTTTTGTATTATTTAATTGATATAGTAAAATGGCTAATAACTTGGCTTCCTTAAATATCAACATTTTTCAAACAAGGACATTAATATGGGAGAGGGAGCATAATTCAGACAAAGCTCGCTAGACCATCATAAAGTGTGAGTTGGTGCATATAATATAATGTTTATTCTTATTTATGAAATATATGCAAAGGTACGAGGTCATTTAATTTTTCAGAGGAAGTAAGCATGGGAGCCATTCATTGATCCAACCTAGAACTGCGGAAAATTGGTGGCATATCGGATGCATGCTCATCAAAATGCCAATCATTTGTTTACTTCATGGAAGATAAGTACAATAATTTGAAAACTTGCCCCCTTCAAAACTAGGGGATTGACTTCCTCTAAAAAGAACAAATTGGCACCCTATTGTGAGGCCCATAACATTTTCCGGCCCATTCTGACACAACAGCCATATTCCATCCTTCATGTATGTGGCTAAAGCATCTGCAACCTTGTTACCCTCTATTAGAATGAGTAAAGTATGCTCCTAATCTAAGAAATTAGCTCTCAAATAGAAGTGACACATACTAATAAGTTCCTTTATTATATTCATAATCACTAACAAGTACCCCTCCACAATGAGTAAGCCCAAAGGAGGATGGAGATTACATTTTAAACCTTTTGTGTGCCTGTAGGGGAAAATTTACCCTATTTGGAAATATATTCACTAAATTTAAATATCAAAAAGAGTCATTACACTACCAAATAGGTTGTAAAATACATGTGATAGCATTTAAAAAGAAGAAAAGTGTGTCTCAGCAAAAAAATAAAAATGTAGAAGTTTGTAAAACAAAAGGTAAGTGGATTTACCCCTTCGTACATTGTAAAAGGATTTTCTCTTGGAAAAACAAAATGGAGTTGCTTTAAATAGGTAGCGCATCTTAATTTTAAGCAGGTGAATATTTTTTTGAATAATAAAGTAACATGTCCTAGGATGATTTTAGTGGGTAATTTTCTTCTTAGTGTCAAGACCCACAGGACTGAAGCTCAAGTCTCCTAATTTTAAATAAAAAATATTTTCCGGACCACTTTTCCCTCAACAATTCTTTGATCAGCTTGTATAAGGCTTAAAAAATGGTACATACAAGAGGGTGTTTATGCTTATGTACTATGTTTGGAGCCTTATGTAGGCTATTCAAGTGGCTTTTGTCACGGAGCCAGCTAGATGCGATTGTATTATCTCAAGCCAAACTAAAAATAACTAATTGAATCAAATCAAAACATCAACATCAGAAACTGCTGTTCACAGATTTTTTTATGAGGAGCATGCTGTGCACAGCTTGCCAAAGCAATATCGTAGCTAGTCAATAATACATACTGCAGAATGCACAGGTGTCTAAGAAGGAAATTAAAAGGACCCTTGTAGGCATTTGCACGAACAGACAGTGCTGGTGGTGGAGGATCATTACAAGGCATCTGAGCGCCATGGACGTAAAGTAAAGGAAGTTGAGAGCGGCACATTAATTGGCTGTCGACCTTCACCTCGTTGTGTATGGTCTCATCTTCATTGAAAATAAGAAGCATGTCACTGTTGGACAACTGGTAGGACACCTCTTCATCCCCTTCTTTAGATTTGGTGAGTATGTCTAATGTTTTGTAAATGGTGACTTCCTAACCAATCTTGTGTGTCGGCCAACAAGCAGGCTGAGGCCAATGGGAGTTCTGAGCATATTGATGAGTGTGAGTATCATTGATAGTGAGCCTAACATAAATTATGCATGGGAGCCATTTAGATAGACGAAGTCTATGTTACCATGCGTCACTATTAATAATATTGATGCTAACGTAAATTAACATGTGTGTTATTGATATGAAATATTAATGACTCCTAACTTAGAGTGGGTTGATTGTTATATGGGAGTATAAAAAACAACTCTTCTCATACAGAGGGATAAAGAAGTTAAATCTTAGACTTATGACGTACATATTAGCGCACATTATTTGTACTAACTACTAACCAAGCATCATCGATCCTTCAATAGCACCAGCGGATTTGGGTACGAGGGATAAGGAGGAGTTTTTGTCTGTGAGCCTCAATAAATTCCATGTCAAGCCAATTAGTATTAATGACATCACCTCCATCTTGCACGAAGTCGATAGCAAATGGAAGGAGACATCCATTTTCTTTACATGCCTTTAGGGCCGTTCCACCCGAAGATTACGATATCTTGGAGGCTGGGGCACACTTTCGTGGGTCATGTAAAGAATCTTTTATAAAAATGCCCCTTAACTACAAGATATTCCTTAAAACATTACAAACTTTTAAGCATTATTCAAAATGGCCTTGTCTACATGGAAACCCTCTGTGACATAAAATATTTAAATTACCTCTCCCTTCTCTTCTTTCTTTTTGCTGCGCAATCCTACTGAACAAAAATGCCTTGTACATACCATCAGGCCTTCTTTTCCATTGGCTTTACCTCTAGTATCTGTGCCTTCGGCTCTGCCTCCTCCTCCACTATATAATTATTCAATTATTGGTCACTTTATTTCTGATATGGGATCTAGATTTGTAGTGAAAAATCTTGGACAATTGCATTATTTTCTTGATATAGAAGCAACAAGAACTCTGGCAATATTTTTTTTATCAAAACAGAAATATGCTGCTGAGATTTAGCAATGGACTAATTTTATGAAAGATTGCAAGCCTTGTATGCTTCCATTAAATTCCAAGACAAAGTTGCTCCTATTAGATGATAAACCTTTCTATGACCCTGTGCCTTATAGCAGTCTCGTAAGCATCTTGTCGTTAATACTTGACTATAACAAGACCAAATTTATCCCTTTCTGTTAATGTTGTGTGTTGATTTAGGCAAGCTCCCTATGATATTCATTCTCAAGACTATCAAGAGACTTCTACGGCATATTTAAGACACGAAGGCTTATGATATTCAATTACAGCTACTTCTACTAATATTATTGCCTCCTGTGATATTGATTGTGAGTGGGATATTAATCACCAATGAATAGTTAATTGTTATTGTATGTTTCGGGCACTAATCCAATTATTTAGCATGCAAAGAATCATAAAACAATTGATAAATCTTCTACTGAAGCATAGTACTGGGCCTTATCACATGTTACCGTTGAGCTAATTTGGTTAAAATCATTGTTTAAAGAGCTGTCATCTCTTCTTCTCCAACTGTTATGACATTTTGTGATAATATCTATGCTAACCATCTTTCCTCAAATTCTGTGTTTTATGCTCACATGAAGCACATAGAGATAGACTATCATTTTGTCAATGAAAGAGTCTTGTCTAAAGTTGTTAAGAGTTCATCGCATTTCTTCACAAGATAAAAAAAAAACAAATATATCTACTAAATCTTTTTAAGCTCCATATTTCAATTTCTTTGTGACAAGCTTCAGGTCACATCCACCCCTCAACTTGTTGGAGAGTGTTAGTGTATAATGACAAAACATGTAAATTTCTTTATTATTAGAACATATTTGACATATGTGTTGTATTGATTTTATTTTGTTGAACAAATTAAACAATGTCAAATTAATATATGTAATTGAGTCTTTTAAAGTTTAACTTGATTAATAATGAGTCAAGTCAGTCTTTAGAATTAAAAGACTTGATAAATTGGAGTAAACATGCTTTGGGATTTCAAGATGGAAGACTTAAAGAAGTGATTGAAGCTTTCATTGGTTAAATAGTATGAAATCATGCACACACATTATACAAACTTTGAATTAATAAGAATTATTATATGAGTTTGATGAAAATAAAAAGAAAATTGTGAGTTTAATATTTGTTTACTAAGCTAGTGGATCGCTAGATTGCTTATAAAACTAATACTATAAGAAGTAAGAATTAAGAGTTATATCCTCTTTACCCATAATTTTTTCATTGGTTAAATAGTATGGAATCATGCACACATGCCACACATACTTTCAATTAATAATAATTATTATGTGAGTTTGATGAAAATAATGAGAAAATTGTGAGTTTAATATTCATCTACTAAGTGGGGGAGAGTGTTATGGGGTAGCGAAGGATACTATCTATGACACATGTTGGGGCACACACAATGAGAGTGTTGTATACTAAATATGCATGTGTTGCGGGAACTACCCGCAATGTTGCAAACCTCATTTGCAGGCATTGTGGGGAAGGCCAACAATGATGCACACATGTAGTTGGCAAATAAACCTGGAATTATCATATTATAGATATTTGCCAAAAAAATAATCGGTTTTGGCATGTGCATGTATGGTGCCCCATGAGTGTGGGGGTAGGCCGTTTGGTATCACATCTTCTAGATGTATTTTTGGATTGATATGTTTTTTGAATGATTTACTATCTGATAAAGATTCTATGAAAAGATTACAATTATTTTTTAAGGATTTGTACCTAGCATGCTTTTAGATTTCAATTCAACCTACTGAGTATAAATATACTCACCACCCCTAGATTTTGTAGGTGATGCAGTAAAGATGAGACTGTAAAACTACCTCGTTTTGCAAAATAACTGATGCATACAATTATCATCGACAAACCATCAATGCATCGATGTCTACCGACAATAACACTATACCAGTCCATTAGCAGAGCACCAATATGTCAGTGGCTTTTTGGTGATAAGAAATAAACTTTTAAATAAAAATTATTTTTATTCTTAAAGTTATAGGGTGTCACAAATTCTTATAAAACTATTATTTAAACTAAATAGGGTCATGCTCGAGTATATGTCTAAATTGTATAATACATACCAATGTAAAATAAATTATCATTTATGTGCCTATAGATATCTATATGCAAGTTTAATAATATTAAATCAGAAAGAGTATTACATGCTAAGTGGTCCGAAGATGTCATCCTTGCCTCACACACAATTTCCCAAAAAAATTTGATTTCTGCAAAGAATCTATACCCAAAGGATGTTGACTATACTTGTATGCTAATGTGATACTATACTAGAAACCATGTCAATTATCATAGATATAAATAGTAAAATATTAATTATCCTTTTTAAGATTGAGAGTTTAATATCTATCTTTATGGCTTGGCGGATCACTAGATTAGTCATAACACTAGTACTTTACAAGTAAACAATTAAGAGTTCTTGCCTCTTTATACAAAAATTTCACTCAAGTACCAAAAGTGACCAAACATGATCTTTATGTATTCATAATTATACTAATTATCAACCAAACAAAATCATGTAAAGTACATAAGTACATATATAATTTTTATGTAGAAAAACTAAATTAGGGTAAAAAACCACAATAACCTTTCAATGGCTAAATCGATGCACTAGTAAGCAAGGCTTCTACATTGACACAAAAAAACAACCAACCTCTTATGAGGACTCTAACCTAAACTCATTTTTTTTAGATCTCCCCAAACTCATTTTGTTACTGGCCTTCAAGTTTTCTCCTCAAAGTCTTAAAGTTTTTCTTCTTCTTGATTTGTCTTTATCTTCTTCTACAAATAAGTTCCTCTTGTTTATGACTAGCTTTGAGTTTTTAATCCTCCATTGAACTTGGGTGACTCTCCCTTTAGGTTTATGTGTGTATTTTTTTTAGTTATGTGTCACCCAAAGAATCACCATTAACATGAACTTTGAAGCAAAATGATGATCTCTTATAGAAAACAGTGGACAAATAAATTTTCCCCTTTTCTCTCTCAATTTTTAGGTTTGCATCTCTCGAATTTCATGTTTGCCTGGCTCTTATATAATCTATTAAGTTGGCTTATGTGTTTGACTCCAATTAGGAATAGATTTTACTTTCAGAATGACTTAATTGATGTAAGTAACATAGAGATAAACTACAACAAAAAGGACTACTAGCGACGCTTTCAAACAACACTTAAGTAATAAAAGTGTCACTAATAGCTATTAGCAACGCTTAAAAAGCATCATCAAAAGCATTGAAAAAAATCACATCATAAGCTAATTAACAACGCATATGAAAAAGTGTCACTAATAGTACTGCTATTAGCAACATTTTTTGTATTGCTAATATTATATTATTTGCAAAGCTTTGCATTTACACCACTAATAGTATATTAGCGACATTTTTTAAACATCACTAAAAGTTATTTTTAGTGACGTTTTATGAAAAATGTTGCTAATAAATTGCGAATGGATAACCATAAATAAGTGTCACTAATAATGCATTATTAGTGAGCGAGACTTTATAAACCGTTGCTAATATGAAATATATGTTTAAAAAAATAATACCTCTTATTAGCAATGTTTTTTTGTGCATCGCTAATAAGAATTTTAAAAATAAAGAAATAAATCCCACCGTCTAGTGGATGAGGGGAGAGGAAGGGAAGAGGGGGAGGGGCGTCGGACTCCGGTGGGAGGAGCCAGTGCCCTGGAGCCCCTCCTTCGACCAACAATAGGAGGGGAGCAAGGGAGGGGGATGGAGCCAGAATTTGACACCAGACCCTTAAACGTCGCAAATACACCAAGTATTTGTGGCGTATTAATGTAAACTTAGAAATTACTATTATTTTAAATATTAATTTATATTTTATATGTATTATATAATATATAAATATATTATATATAATTACACAAAAAAATTGAAATTAATTTCTTAAGTCCTATTTATGTGAGACTGAGCTCACTTGTATGTGTGAGCCCGGGCTTTGAGCATTGTCAAACCGAGATCTAACATGCGTGAGCCCATTCTCACTCAAACCTATATGCCACAAATATTATATATTCTCATATTATATTTTATTAAATATATTTTATTTAAACCAACTAATATATGATTTAATATATACATAGATGATATATAATGATGAAGAAATAAATTAAATTATTTATTTACGTCTGTGTGAGTCAGGGCTATGAGAGCTAACCTTCGATGGCACTAGGGGGCATGTAATGTGCCTACTCCTTGGGTTACATGTGTCATCATATTGAAATCAAATAGCCCACATAGCTTGGATATTAAATTATTTTTTTTACAAAGATGCAACTTTTACCTTTAGAGTATGATATATAATTACAAAAAAAAAATTAAAATAAATTTATTAAGTCTTGTTTATGTGAGACTAAGCTCGCGCACGTTAGCATCAGCCCCGGCTCTATGTGGGCCCATTATGTGTGAGCCTTTGTTTTGAGTGTTGTCGGATCGATATCTAACACACATGAGCCCATCTCACTCAAGCCTATATGTTATAAATAATTATAAATTCTCTTATTATAAGCTCTGGCTTTAAGAATTGTTAGATCGAGATTTGATGGCACACGGGGGCATGCATCCTTCCTATCCTATGAGTTAATTATGTGTGTCGTCCAATTTCTATCTAACGTCCCATAGAGCTTGGGCTGGCACTAATGCACGTTAACTTAACCTTGCACATATGGGAATGAAAATAATCATTTTAATTTGGGCATTTGCGATGCAAAAGGGTATGCGTCCCAAATACTATAGGGTGTTTGGGATGCATAGCCCTATGCGTCACGATTAATTTGTATTTTATTTAATATATGTATTATTTTTAAAATATATTATTTAATATATAAATACCATATTATTAGTTAAAAAATTAAATTAATTTATTTATTCCTGATTATGTGAGCTCGGGCTTTGAGAACTATTTAATTGAGATTTGATAGCCCACAGTCGGGGGTTTACACTGACCTAGAAGGCGACTCATCAAGATCTTGGGCTTTGAGAGTCGTTCTGATGGTGCTAGGAGGCATATAACTTACCTATGCTATGTTCTCACACAAACAAGATTATAGGAATTAATTAATTTTTTTTAAGATCCAAATGCGCAAGAGGGCATGCAACCTCCCTACCTGCCCCCCAAGTTGTCGGATTGAAATTTGACTACCCACAATGTTGGAGCTCACGTTGACTCGCATGAGCCCAGTCTTACACAAATAAGACTAATTTTTTTTAAACTTTTGCAACTACATTTAAAATATTTTTTCAAATATATGGTATTTGCGACACTTATACTTAAGCATCGCAAATAAGCCTATTAATTGTGATGTTTGTACAAAGTTTCGTAACTAGCTGTCTTAGTTTTGATGCTTAGTCATAAGTGTCACAACTAATTTTAAATATTTTTTTACTAATATATGGTATTGACGATGCTTTTGTCTAAGTGTTGCAAATAGATCTCCTAATTACGACACTTAAGCATAAGTTTTGTAAATGGTAAAGAGAAAAAAAAAAAAAATATATATATATATATATAAAGTATTTGTGATGGTTTTGTGAAAGTGTCATAAATAATACAACTATTTGCGATGTTTCTTTTAAAGCATCACAAATATTATTACATATTTGTGACATTTAATCATAAATGTTGCAAATAATACATTTTTTTTAAAAAAAATGAATATAGTATCTGTGACGCTTTTGTTTAAGCATTGCAACTAGCAGAGTTTTTTGCGACGCTTTTGTTTAAGCATTGCAACTAGCAGAGTTTTTTGCGACGCTTTTGTTTAAGCATTGCAACTAGCAGTAGCAAATAGTTGTTTTTTTGCAATGCTATTTTAAGCGTCGCAAAAACCTATTTTAGCATCTTTTTTTATTTTGACGCTATTAAAAACATTACAAATAGTTCTTTTTGTTGTAGTGAAATCGGTTCACACAAAGATCATTCATTCACTGTTATAATTAGGGCATGACTCTCTAAGCGATCGATCTATCTAAGAGTGATCAATCAATAAACTCCCGGTCAAATTTTACATAGTCTAATTCAAGTGCGGATGAATAGATTGTTCTAGTTTATTTTGTGAAAATTTTCCTAGTTTACCCTAATTCATTATAAAACTTCCTGATTCACTTATATTTACTCTTCTTAAGTTAAACTAAGTGAATTATGTGTGTGAGTGTATGCAAATAAACCATTTACATTTGACACTTAGCTTAGTATTCAACCTTGATCATTCTGAACACATATGTTCCTATTTTTTAAGACAACCAATTCCAAATCTCACTTGACCACTACTAAATATTGTCAGATTCCTAAGATTAAAATATACATGAACTTTAATCTTTGTTTTCATTATCAAAATTAGCCAATTTACAATACCTATGCCTCATATGTTCTTCCGAGATTACCCATCTATATGACCCTCATGTCTAAGGTGGGATAAAACTTTAAAGTTGTAGAAACATCTTCCTTGACTCATCAAATTATATATCACTCCACAAAGAAAATTCAGACTATTGTGGAACACTTTTATCCACCCAACCACAACATGGAGCTAAGGCCATAAGGGCTCATGTACCCAGGTGGTTAGGATTCTCAACTTTCTATGATTCCTGAGAAGCTCATTTTACATTGTGTTATGATCCTCTAAATATGCAATTAATTCATGTGCCTCAAGGGAGATGGAGACCAATCCTTCGAAAGAATATCCCATCATCGTGGCCAAGATAGACCCACACACAAAACTGACACAAGGTACTTCTGACATCAAGTGTATTTTATAAGGTTGCTACCCTCTTTAGTAAGCCGAAACTTAGGGTCTATATCACCCCTTTACATGTCTTTGGACATATCTTCCCTTTTTAGTTACGATTATTATGCAAGTAAAGTATGCCAAATATTCTTCACTAACCAACTAACTTTCATAGTAAACAAATACTTCAAAAAACCCAATACATGACATCAACACATCAATGTCAATGCTGATTGCATACAACACATTGATCAATACTAAGGTCCACACTGACAGTGAGAAAACTTCTTGCAAGCCTTATTCACTAACGTCATTGTTGATGCGTCAAATACCTTGTTGATGACTAGTACTACAATGATATGTCCCTTTACATTGGTGTTGATGTCGATGTCGATGTCTAATGCAAAATAGAAAACAAATTCCCAAACTAGAGCCAAGTCAACTTTTCTCACCTTTAATTCATGAAAATTGACTCTTATTGTCACGCCCCGGCACCTGCCCGACCCAAGCTGAACCCGGTACAAGGGACGGTCAAAGCGCACGGGGGCGACAAAGTTGGTTTAACGTTGCGGAAGACTTGACCCTCTAGCGGGTAATTTACATATATGGAGTTGCTCACCTTTAAATCTTTGAGCAAGAGAAATAAGTAAAAAAAATGAGGATTTTAACTCTGATCTAGTTCACAAGTCTTATACCCACAACATAGAATATTGAGTCGATAAACATGGGTCGAATCAGAAAGTCTTAAACAAATATAAAATTATAAGAGTTACACAAGTCTAAAACAAGATCCACCATACATGATGTTCTAATATCATAATAGAGTAAATAAGAAAACACAATAAAGTCCATAGGCATCCACGCCTACTCCCAAGCACTCCCCCACCGTTCCTCATATAGAGGATCCTACTCGATTGCATGTTGCACCATAGTCCCAAAACAAAACACAGAAAGTGGGGTGAGTAAAACTCAATAAGGTTTCGGATACGGTAACAGTAAATTAGAAAAACACCAACGACATGTCAACATGGTCTAACAGATCTACATAATACATTATATCCCATTTCTGATTACTTTCCTTACCATAACTATACTTAAACAACTATTCTCCTTCATAACAATCAATATGCATGACACATGTCTCCAATACACAATCACATCATGCATATCCATAACCATTAACCTACACGAGAAGTGCCTCTAAACACACAATCACATCATGCATATTCATCATATTTAACCTACATCAGAAATGTTTCTACTACACAATCATATTATGCATAATCATCACATTTAACCTGCATGAGAAGTGTCTCTACTTCACAATCATATCATGCATAATCATCACATTTAAACTACATGAGAAGTGTCTCTACTACACAATTATATCATGCATAATCATCACATATAACTTTCATGAGAAGTATCTCTACCACATAATCATATCATGCATAATCATAGACAATCAACCTGTATATCAAGTGTCTCTAACACACAATCATAACCATGCAAGTCGATAAGACAACCCTGCTTAATCGATAGAAGCATAAGCAGTCCTTACTCACTCCAAACAATCCCCAATAGGAATGTCCGAAGGAATTACGCAGTTTGGGTAAATTCCCTAGCAGGGAAGAATACCCCCTAGTAAGCCGGTGCACTTGGCTACACTTGTCTAGATTCTCAGCGTCCAGATGGTCTCAACAGTTTTATCTCCTTATAACATTGCCGCTCTTCTCAACCCGGGGAGGAACCTCGTCCTTTTGAACGTAAAACCGAATTGATAAGCCTCTGATCGATTAACCTGACAAGCAATATCACACAATTGCATCCAATCGATCAACAACGGCTAATCTCGATAAAGTCTCATTCATAAATCCGTTGCATGATGCATGCAACATAGTACATATGTGAGCAATCTCTACATGATTCCTAATTCATGGAACGTGCTCCCATCAGCCACACATGGATCATATCTAATAATAAGTATCAACAATTACTATGATCACCCCCTACATGCGTGTGTATACAAGGTAGAAACATTTAATTCTAGGCATATGAACATGCATTATAAATATCCCATCAACTTACTACACACATACTCCTTAACATTTAATCATGGCTCCTTACAGAAATCATGAGAAAAAACCATCAAAAACATAATTTGAATCAAGTGCAACCTCATGCTAGACCTCTAAGTAAGCATGGTCATTAACACACTTAAAGCTAGACATAACACCATCATTCACCCATAATTTAGTCAAAATATGTGAAGGCATACAAATCCATTCTTATACTATAACCTTGCTGAAATCAAGCTTAAAACATGACGAATCACTCAACATGGATTCAAGATAAGGAATTATAGCATGTTTAACTGAATAACATGAAATTCGCATAATACTTAAACATTCATCATAGCATCCAACAACAAATTCATGCCCTTATAGTAGCTCATTCTAGCATAAATTACTCATCATAGTAATAGAAAATAGTACTTATGAGGAAAATCACGAGAATGAGCAAAATAGCAAAAATAGCTAAACTGCAATGTTGGCGCTGCAGGGCAGTTCAAATGCTTGGCCGTTCGATCGCCTAAACATAAGTTCTAGTTAGTCATCTTCCTTTTGAATTCAAATCCGAAAATTCATATAAACATCATAAACCTTCAAATATCACTCCCAAACATCATAATAATGATATCCAAGTTTAGTAAAAAGTAAATCTAGGCATTTACAACTAAAAATACCAAGAAATAATAAGAAAGAATAAGCTTTACTAAATCCGCCATTAAAGCTCAATTCCATAGAAACCCACGTAAAACTCCATTCAACATCAAATGTGAAATCATAGATCTATTTAGGACGAAATCCCTTACCTTCAATAACTTTCTTGACTTGAAATCGATGCTCCAACACCTCCAAATCCTACCCACGAGAGGCTTTTTATTAATAATTGTATAAATTCGATTAAAAATACCTAAATCTCTTTAAAACTTGTAGATCTATGGTTTATTGAGTTCAAAAATAAAATTCCTTTCATAATTGAAATAGAGACTAAAATCAATAGCTTTATGGGTAGAAATCAAGATTAAACCTTGACAAACGAAGAGATTTAGAAAGTTTATAAGAAACCCTAAGAAATTAGTGGAAGATTTAACAAATCTTTACCTTAATCACCTTTTCTTCTTTGGAAATGGAGATTAGGGCCTCCTAAGCTCTAGATTCCAGCCCTTCTCAATTTGGGAAGTGGTAGTGCCTTTTTATTTATATTAGGCTTTGGGGTAAACCTAACAAATAGGTGAGGTATAAATAGAATTTAACACTAAAAATGGAAAACTTACTTATTTTAAGCCCAAATTGATGTCTAAAAATTTTGAAACATTTATTTACTATCATAAGATAATTTTAGGGTCATTTGTGACCTATCATCCCAATTTTACAAGTGGGCCCACGGCTGGTCCTGCCCCCTAACTTTTTGGTAAAAAATAGTTAAAAATTCTAAAAATTCCAGAAAAATTTAAATTGACTTATCTTAACGTAAAAACCATGAAAGTGAGGAAAATTTTGATTAAAACCTTTTTGTTGGCTGCCTTAATTTCGAAAATAAGTCAAAACCCATCAAACTTAACATTAAACCACACCATAGTTACTAAATTAAAATGAACTGGTTGAGTTTAGGGATCTTGTACTTATAATACTTAATAAGGTCATTATTTTCAATATTAAACATGAATACATAATAGAAACTCTCTATCCTTGTTTTTATGAACAATTGATCATTAGAAACAATATCTTTATTGATGTTTAATTCATGAACTTCATTGTGTAAGTACTCAACATGGAATATTTGAAATGTTATAACATAGTTTCAAGTCTAATTTTAATTTCTACTCGTCCTATTGGCATATCCATCATGGATCTCAAGAATTTAAAGCATACACCACAAATATACTTCTTTGTCAACTTTAAAATATAAACAAAAGAACTCATTTAGTTCGATGTTAAGCGATTTGCCCTTTCTACGAACTGGAAATCCTCTCCCACGTGCATTGACTATTGTATCCTATCGAAACTGCCCTTTTTTCATCACTTCTAGACTAATCTTGCCCTAAACTCTCCTCCTTCCTGACTGTGGACACTTTTTGAAGGAATGGAAGTTTTACGGGTAATAAAGTGTATTTACATGAGGGAAGAAGCTAAATTCGAGTATGTAACCATCAATCCCAGGTGGTTTATAATTTCATCATCATAACTGTTTTAACCATTAACACTAGTGATACATTGACGAAATCTAGAATTTCCACAACTACCGTTCTATTGCTTGCCGACAATGGCACTAAGGTCCTCATTGACATGCTCACTGATGTCACTACAAGAAAAAATACTATTAGCGACACTTTAAGCATCTCTAAAAGACCTAAAAGTGTGTCTAAGGACTATTAGCGATGTCTAAAAATTGTCACTAAAAACGTTGATAATGCTCCCATCGCAACTGCTCATTAGCGACACTTATATGAAAATGTCGCTAATCATAATAAAATTAGCGACTTTTATTTTGTTGCTAATATTTATCTTTTTGGGACGCATTCCAAAGCATCGCTCATAATAGATTATCAACGATGCTAATTACAAAGTTAAGCTAATAAATAGTATTAAGGACGCTTTTTAACAAGTTGCTAATACGATAACATTTTTTTTAAAATAAAAATATTATTTGCGATGATTTTAAAAGTGTCGCTAATAAGAAACAAATTTAAAAAAGTTTCATAAAAAACTCACTATTAGAGGCACTATTAAAAGCATCCCTAAGAATGAGAAATTAAAAAAAACTAAAAATCAATATTAACGATGTTTTTAAAAGCGTTGCTAATAGAAATGAACATTTTTTGAAAGAATTCCGTAGGATTTTTGGGATGGGTGCCGAAGTCAAGCTGCCCTTCTTTGGCAAGCCGGAGCCCATCTCCTTCGCTTCCTCATGGCGGTGGGGAGGGGGGTGCTCCTCCGACTGGAGCCCCCCGCCCCCTTCTCCTTCTGATGGAAGCGGAGGAGGGGGGAGAGAAGGGGGGAGTAGTGGACGGAGGGGGAGGAAGGGGTGGCACCGCCCTTCTCCTCTTCCTCTGGCATCGGGGGCCAGAGAAGGGTGGGGGAGCAGATTAGCGAGGTGGGGCTGTGGTAGTGGAGCCGGGCCAGGCCAGCTGGCGGCGTAGGGGCGAGGGGGGATTGGAGCGGCAGGATGAAAGTGATTCCTAAGAGATCACAGGTGGGGCAAAAATTAGAGCGGCAAGGCCGCGGCTGGGGGAGATTCCAGAGATATCGAGGGAGGGGGCAAAAAACGTAGCAGTAGGGCAGAGTCCGGAATTGATTTCGGAGAAATCAAGGGTGTGGGCAGAAATCGGAGTGGCGAGGTGGTGGCCGGAATTGATTCCGCAGAGATCGAGGGCGGGGTCAAAAATTGGAGCGGCGGGGCTGCAGCAAAAGCGATTCCAAAATGATTGAGAGTGGGATGAAATCGGAGTGGCGGGTCAGTTGCCAAGGGCGATTTTTGAGAGATCGATGGCATGGGAAAAAATTGGAGCGGTGGGGCGGCAGCCGGGAGAGATTGCCTAAAGACTGAGGACGGAGACAGAAAATGGAGTGGCGGAGAGGTGACTGGAAATGATTCCGGAGAGATCGAGGGCAGGGGGATATTAACACCCACGTGGGTGATTCGCCCATGCGGTGAATTACTTTAGTGACGCTTCTGAATAAACGCCGCAAAAATAGTAGTTTTTGTGACGCTTATAATGAAGGATCACAAATACTATTAGTTTAATAAAAAAATATTTCCCTCTCCTCTCTCTCTCTCCCCCTCTCTCTTTCCTCCTCTCTCTACCCTTTCTCTCCTCTTCTTTCTCTACCCTTGCTCTCTCTAGCACTCTCTCCCTTGATCTCCCTCTCTCACTTCTCTCTCTCTAGCTCTCTCCCCTCCCCTCCCCTCCCTCTCTTCACTCTCTTTCTCCTCTCTTCTCTTCACTCTCTCCCCCTTCTCTCTCTCTTTCTCTCCTCTCACTCTTTCTCTTTCTCTCTTCGTCTCTCTTTTCTCTCTTCACTCTCTCTCCTCTCTGCTTATCTTTCTCACGCGCATCAACATGACCCGGGCTTTGAGGAAGAGAGAAGATTTAATTTTTAGATTTTTTAATTATGTACTATATTTAAAAATTAATAAAAAAATAAAATAAAATGTAGAGAGATGGAAGAGAGAGATAAGAGAGAGAGGAGAGGTTACAAAGAGCATAAAAGAGGGCAGAGAGAAGAAGAGAGAGGGTAAAGAGAGGAAGTGAGAGGAGAGAGAAGATGAGAGAAGAGAGATTTTTTAAAAAAAATTAAGCCTATTTGCAATGTTCTTTAATGAGAATCGCAAAAAGTACCATTTATGAAAAAATAGATTTATACTATTTGTGATGCTCATAAGTAGTGTCACAAATAGTATCATCACAAATAGTATAAATAGTAGTGACGCTTACTATTTAACATCGCTACTGTTTTAACTATTTGTGACGCTCATTACTTAGCATCACAAATAGTATAATAGTTGTGACACTTACTTATAAGCGTCACAACTATTGTTACTATTTGCGACACTCCTAAATAAGTGTCGCAAATAAGCAAATTTTTTTAATCCCTTTCTTCTCTCTCTACCCTCTACCCCCTCTCTCTTCACTCACTCTTTCTCACCCTCTCTCTCTCTCCTTTCATTCTGTCTCTTCTCTCTCTCCTTTCTTTCTATCTCTTTTCTCTCTTTCTACCCCCTCTATCTTCTTCTTCTCTCTTTCTCTCTTTCTCTCTTTTTTATTATATATTATATTTTAAAATTAATATAAAAAATTTAAATAAGATATATTAGCGACAGAAAAATATTTTGGTATTACACTAGGTAGTTACGACGCATATGCATATGTGTTACTACTACCTAGGGTACTAACGATGCATTTTCTTATGCATCGTTAATATATTTTATTAATTTTTGTTAATTTAAAAATATAATATATAATAAAAAATTCCCAAAGAATTTAAATTAATTTCCCCCCTCTATCTCAGCCTCTCTCCTCTCTCACACACACTCTCTCATCTTTCTATATTCTCTCTCCTCTCTACCCTCTCTCTCACTCGTCTCACTCTCTCTCTTCCCTCTTTGTCGCATCTTTCTCTCTCCAATACTCTCTCTCCTCTCTGGCTTCTCTCTAGTCTCTTTCTCTTCTCTTTTCACTCTTCTCTCTCCACTCTCTTTAAGGAGTGAGGATAAAGTAGGAGAATTTTATTTATTTATTTCTTATTTATTTATTATATATAAAAATAATAAATATTATATTATATTTGAGAAGTTTTTTTTAAAAATTTAATATATATTTAAATAATAAATATTAAATAAAATAAAATAATAAAACTATTAGTGATGCTTTATATTAGTGCCGCTTTTTTAAAAGTATTGCTAATAGTCTTATTTTTTAAAAAAAATAAATTTATTTTATTTGCAACACATTTTTTAAGTGTATCTAATAATACAACTATTAGGAACGCTTTTATAAAAGCGCCACTATTATTAATACTATTTGTGACGCTTTTATATAGTTCAAAATTTTTTATTTTTTATTAAAAACTTATAACTATTAGCGACACTTTTTATAAAGTGTCACAAATAGTGGTACTATTTTTAGGGGCAGGGAGAATATGTGGGAGGTGGGGTTGTGGTGGTGGAGCCGGGCCAGCTGGTAGTGCTGGGGTGAGGGGGGATTGGAGCAGCAAGACAGATGCGATTCATGAGAGATCAAGGGTGGGGCAAAACTTGGAGTGGTGGGGCGGAGGCCAGGGGAGATTCCAGAGAGATCAAGGGAGGGGGCGAAAAACTGAGTGGCAGGGTAGTGTCCAAAATTGATTTCAGAGAGATCGAGGGTGGGGGCAGAAATCAGAGTGGCGAGGCGGTGGCCGGAATTGATTCCGGAGAGATCAAGGGTGGGGTCAAAAATCGGAGCTGCGGGGCGGCAGCAAAAGCGATTCCAGAAGGATCGAGAGCGGGATGAAATCGGAGTGGCAGGTTAGCTGCCAAGGGCGATTTCTGAGAGATCGATGGCACGGGCAGAAATCGGAGGGTGGGGTGGTGGCCAAGAGAGATTGCCTAAATATAGAGGACGGGGACAAAAAATGGAGTGGCGGGGTGGCGACTGGAAATGATTCCGGAGAGATTGAGAGCAGGGGTATATTAACACCCACGCGGGTGATTTGCCCTTGCGGTGAATTACTTTAGTGATGCTTCTGAATAAATGTTGCAAAAGTAGTAATTTTTGCGACACTTATAATGAAGCATCGCAAATACTATTAGTTTAATAAAAAAATCTCTCTCTCCTCTCTCTCTCTCTCTCTCTCCCTCTTTCTTTCCTCCTCCTCCTCTCTCTACCCTTTCTCTCCTCTTCATTCTCTACACTCGCTCTCTCTAGCACTTTCTCCCTCCCTCCCTCCCTCTCTCCCTCTCTCCCTCTGTCTCCCTCACTTCTCTCTCTCTAGCTCTCTCCCTTCCTCTCCCTCTCTTCTCTCTCTCCTCATTTCTATCTCCCTCTCTTCACTCTCTTTCTCCTCTCTTCTCTTCACACTCTCCCCCTTCTCTCACGCTCTCTCTTCTCACTCTTTCTCTTTCTCTCTTTGTCTCTCTCTTCTCTCTCTTTACTTTCTCTCCTCTATGCTTCTCTCTCTCACGCGCATCAACGTGACCCGGGCTCTGAGGAGAGAAGATTTATTTTTTTAGATTTTTAAATTATGTACTATATCTAAAAATTAATAAAAAATAAAATAAAATGTAGAGAGAGATAGGAGAGAGAGGATAGGGAGAGGGTACAAAGAGCAGAGAGAGGAGAGAGTGGGGAGAGAGAGGGCAGAGAGCAGAGAGAGGGCAGAGAAAAGAAGAGAGAGGGCAGAGAGAAGAAGAGTGAGAGGAGAGAGAGGACGAGAGAGGAGAGAGAAAGAGTGAGTGAAGAGAGAGAGAGTGGAGAGAGAGGAGGTAGAGAGAGAGAAGAGAGATGTTTTTAAAAAATTAAGCTTATTTGTGATGCTCTTCAATGAGCGGCACAAAAAGTACCATTTGTGAAAAAATTGTTTTATACTATTTGCGACGCTCATAAGTAGTGTCATAAATAGTATAAACAGTAGTGACGCTTACTATTTAACGTCACTACTATTTTTACTATTTACGACGCTCATTACTTAGCGTCGCAAATAGTATAACAATTGTGACACTTACTTATAAGCATCGCAACTATTGTTACTATTTGTGACACTCCTAAATGAGCGTCACAAATAAGCTAAATTTTTTAATCCCTCTCTTCTCTCTCTCTACCCTCTACCCCCTCTCTCTTCACTCTCTCTCCCTCTCTCTTTCTCTCTCTCCTTTCTTTATATCTCTTCTCTATCTTTCTACCCCCTCTCTTCTCCTTCTCCCTTTCTCACTCTTTTATTATATAGTATATTTTAAAATTAATATAAAAAATTAAAATAAGATATATTAGTGACACATAGAAAAATGTGTTGCTATTACACTAGGTAGCAACGGCGCATATGTATGTGTCACTAGTACCTAGGGTACTAGCAATGCATTTTCTTATGCATCGTTAATTTATTTTATTAATTTTTGATAATTTAAAATATAATGTATAATAAAAAAATATTAAAAAATTTAAATTAATTTCTTCCCCCTCTATCTCAGCTTTCTCTCTTCTCTCTCTCCTCTCACACATTCTCTCTCATCTTTCTCTATTTTCTCTCCTCTCTACCCTCTCTCTCTCGTCTCACTCTCTCACCTCTCATGTCTCTTTGTCTACTCTCACTCTCTCTTCTCTCTCCACTCTCTCTATCCTCAATCTTCTCTTGATATCTTTCTCCTCTTTCTCTCTCCCCTCTCACTTCTCTCTCGTGTCTTTCTCTTTTCTTTTTACTCTTCTCTTTTTTCTCTCTTTAAGGAGGAGTGGGGATAAAGTAGGAGAATTTTATTTATTTATTTATTTATTATATATGAAAATAATAAACAACAAATATTATATTATATTTAAAAAAATTTTAAAAATTTTAATATACATTTATTATATGTTTAAATAATAAATATTAGATTAAATAAAATAATAAAACTATTAGCTATGCTTTATTTTAGGGCCGCTTTTTAAAAAGTATCGCTAATAGTTTTATTTTTTTAAATAAATTTATTTTATTTGCAACACATTTTTTAAGCATATCTAATAGTACAACTAATAGTGACGCTTTTATAAAAGTGTCACTATCATTAATACTATTTGCGACGCTTTTTTGAAAGCATCGCAAATAGTTCCAAGCTTTTTATTTTTTTATTGAAAACTCATAACTATTAGCGAAACTTTTTATAAAGTGTCACAAATAGTGGTACTATTTTTAGGGGGAGGGATCAAATGAGGGAGGTGGGGCTGTGGTGGCGTAGCTGGGCCCGTTGGCGGCACAAGGGCAAGGGGGGATTGGAGCGGCAAGACAGAAGCAATTCATGAGAGATCAAGCGTGGGGCAAAAATTGGAACGGCCGGGCGGAGGCCTAGGGAGATTCCAGAGAGATCAAGGGAGGGGGTGAAAAAAAGAGCGGCAAGGCAGTGCCTAGAATCAATTTTGGAGAGATCGAGGGTGGGGGCAGAAATTGGAGTGGCGAAGCGGTGGCCGGAATTGATTCCAGAGAGATCGAGGGCGGGGTCAAAAATTGGAGTGGTGGGGCTGCGGCAAAAGTGATTCCAGAATGATCGAGAGTGGGATGAAATCGGAGTGGCAGGTTAGCTGCCAAGGGTGATTTCTGAGAGATCGAAGGCACGGGTGGAAATTGGAGTGGTGGGGCGGTGGCTGGGAGAGATTCCTTAAAGATAGAGGACGGGGACATAAAATGGAATGGTGGGGCGGCAACTGGAAATGATAACGGAGAGATCAACGGCGGGGGGATATTAACACCCACGTGGGTGATTCGCCCATGCAGTGAATTACTTTAGTGATGCTTCTGAAATACTAGCTATTTGTGACACTTCTAAATAAGCATCGCAAAAATGGCAGTTTTTGCGACACTTATAATGAAGCATCACAATTACTATTAATTTAATAAAAAAAATCTCTCCCTCTCCTCTCCCTCTCCCTCTCTCTCTCTCCTCCTCTCTCTCTCTCTCTCCTCTCTCTACCCTTTCTTTCCTCTTCTTTCTCTACCCTTGCTCTCTCTAGCACTTTCTCCCTCTCTCCCTCTATCTCTTCTCTATCTCCCTCTCTCACTTCTCTCTTTGTAGCTCTCTTCCTTCCTCTCCCTCTCCTCTCTCCATCTCTTTCTCCTCTCTTCTCTTTCACTCTCTCTCTCTTCTCACAACTCTCTCCTATCACTCTTTCTCTTTCTCTCATCGTCTTTCTCTCGTCTCTCTCTTCATTCTCTCTCCACTCTACTTCTCTATCTCACTCGTATCAATGTGACCCGGGCTCTAAGGAGGAGAGAAGATTTAATTTTTTAGATTTTTAATTATGTACTATATTTAAAAATTTATAAAATATAAAATAAAATGTAGAGATAGGGAAGAGAGAGATAGGAGAGAGAGGGAGAGGAGAGGAAAGGGAGAGGGTACAAAGAGCAGAGAGAGGAGAGAGTAGGTAGAGAAAGAGAGAGGGCAGAGAGAGGAAGAAAGAGGGTAGAGCGAGAGGATGAGAGAGGAGAGAGAAAGAGAGAGTGAGTGAAGAGAGAGAGAGTGGAGAGAGAGGAGAGAGAAGAGCGAGATTTTTTAAAAAAAATTAAGCCTAATTGCGATGCTCTTTAATGAGAGGTGCAAAAAGTACATTTTATGAAAAAATAGTTTTATACTATTTGTGATGCTCATAAGTAGTGTCACAAATAATATAAATAGTAGTGACGCTTACTATTTAACATTGCTACTGTTTTAACTATTTGTGATGCTCATTACTCAGTGTCGCAAATAGTATAACAATTGTGACACTTACTTATAAGCGTCACAACTATTGTTCCTATTTTCGACACTCCTAAATGAGCATCGCTAGGGGAGTTAACGAGCCGAGCTGAGCCGAGTATTAGGCTGTTTCGGCTCGAGCTTGAATTGCTGAAGTTCGGCTCGAGCTTGGCTCGAAGCTTGAATAAACTCGAACCTTTTAGCTCGAGCTCGGCTCGAAGTGGAAATCCAAAGCTTGGCTCGAGCTCGAACTTGAATAAGTGAATCATAAGCCTTGGCTCGAACTGGGCTCGAACTAAAAACATAAAAATAATCTATATATAAATATAAAGTATATGAAGTATCACATATACTAATATATTTTTAGTATTAAATATTAATAAATATACTTCAACAAGTATTATGACTACACCGTGAACATTTGATTATAGTCACTATGAAAGAAGAAAACTATGACAAATAAGTTTTAGTTACATATACTAAAAAAATGCAACATTATTATTTTTCTCTCTTTATGTACATATAATCACTAAAAAAGATGTAAAAAATAAAAAAATATTTAGGCAACATTGTCATCTACTTTTTTGCGTTTTCTTTTATTTACATGCTTATAAATCACTAATAAAAAAGTTATTTAATAATCTTAGTGTGCCTCTAAAAAATTCTGATGTACATATAAAAAGATATACATTTTGTAAGATGAGGATGGTCCCAATGTCATGCTTCAACTTTTAAAAGAATATCTAATCATTCTTTTTTAAACTAAGGTTGGTCCACAAATGTCATGCTTCTTTTAGAATTATTTTAAAGTATATTAATGTGATATCATGCTGACCATTTGTCATATACTTATAGCTTCATTTGGTTTTCCAATTGAACTAATTTTAGTTCATCTTCAAGAATCAAATAGCCTTATTAATTTGGGACAAAAAGAGTATATTAGTGTTTACGTTTCCAATATTTTTATTTTTATAAATTATATATCATATATAAAAATTATATATCCATTATAATTTAACAAGGATATATATAATGAAATTTTGTTATATGAGTTTAAACTCTCGTACGTCAGCATGATCAAAGACATCATAGGCCATCAGATTGAGATCCAAATGCACAAGAAGATATAAACTAATTTACCTCCCGAGTTATGTGTGTTCTTATATCGTAATATGATGATATATGACATTTATACTCACATAGTCGTGAATGAGCCTTGACTCATATAAACGGGTCTCATATATCAATATGATACATAGTATTAGTATATAAATATGTGATTATATGTCGTTTTATATATTATATACATCTTAGATTAATAGCTCAATTAGATTTTTCAAAATGAACTAATCAAATAGAGCTATTAATCTAAGAATGGAAGGAGTATGTTATAAATATATATTTAAATTAACAATTATGTTTATATAAAATATGCATATATATATATATATTATTTATTGTATATATTATTTATATATAATTTTTAAATTATATTCGAGCTCGAGGTCGAGCCAAGTAGCATCGAGTTCAAGTTTTATTCGAGCCGAGCCGAGCCGAGCCGAGCTGAGTTGAGCAGGGGTCTGCTCAAACTTATTTGAGCTCGAATCGAGTTCGAGTCGAGCCTGATTCGAGTCAAGTTTAACTCGAGCCGAGTCTAGCCGAGCCAAGTTTGCTCACGAGCTAGCTTGGCTCATTTACAGCCTTAGTCGCAAATAAGCTAAAATTTTTAATCCCTCTTGTCTCTCTCTACCCTCTACACTCTCTCTCTTCACTCTCTCTCCTTCTATCTCTTCTCTCTTTTATCTCTCTTTCTACCCTCTCTCTCTTCTCCTTCTCTTTTTTTATTATATATTATATTTTAAAATTAATAAAAAAATTAAAATAAGATATATTAGCGTCACATAGAAAAATGTGTTGGTATTACACTAGGTAGTAACGGTGCATATGCATATGCGTCACTACAACTTAGGGTACTAGCGATGAATTTTCTTATACATCACTAATACATTTTATTAATTTTTATTAATTTTCAAATATAATATATAATAAAAAAATTTAAAAAAATTTAAATTAATTTCTTCCCCCTCATCTCAGCTCTCTCTCCTCTCTCCTCTCTCCTCTCTCTCCTCTCACACACTCTCATCTTTCTCTATTCTCTCTCCTCTCTACCCTCTCTCTCTCTCGTCTCACTCTCTCTCCTCTCGTGTCTCTCTCTGTCTACTCTCACTCTCTTTTTTCTCTCCACTCTCTCTATCCTCACTCTTCTATAGATCTCTCTCTTCACTCATCACATCTTTCTCTCTCCATTACCCTCTCTCCTCTTTCTATCTCCTCTCTCATTTCTCTCTAGTGTCTTTCTCTTCTCTTTTCACTCTTTAAGGAGGAGTGGGGATAAAGTAGGAGAATTTTATTTATTTTTTTCTTATTTATTTATTATATATAAAAATATAAAATATAAAATAAAATAATAAAACTATTAGCGATGTTTTATATTAGTGTCGTTTTTAACAAGTATCGCTTATAGTCTTATTTTAAAAAAATAAATTTATTTTATTTGCAACACATTTTTTAAGCGTACATAATAGTACAACTATTAACAATATTTTTATAAAAGCATCACTATTATTAATATTATTTGCGACGCTTTTATAAAAGTATCGCAGTCACAAATAGTTCCAAACTTTTTATTTTTTATTAAAACTTATAACTATTAGCGATATTTTTTATAAAGTGTCATTAATAGTAGTACTATTAGCGACAGTTTTATATGTATCGCAAATAGTAATTTTTAGTGATGCTTTGGACTGTGTTGATAATAAAAATGTTGCTAATAGTTCTTTTTATTATAGTGTGTCAGTAGAGGCGTTGATGGTCTTCCCAAAAAGAAAATACATTTATCCTTTTATAATTATATATTACATGAAAGTTACCTTAATCTCTGTAGGTGTCACAATTTTCACCCAACAACAATGTACTTGTACAACACATTTTTTTAAAAATATTATAAGAAAAAACCCTTATTCAGTTCAGCCCACCCAAACTTTCCCACTCCTCCATGTTCGATGCCACCCATGCTTCGCTTTGCCCCCCTCGCTGTTAGACCCCACCCTGATTCTAGACGTAGCTCGAGCTAGAGAAGAAGGCCCTCTAACACATGACTAGATCTAGAAAAAGCCCAAAAAGGAGGAGGGTATCAACACATTTTCTACACTTGGGCACATAGTAGGGACTGACAGCAGAGTGGGGTTCAATGACGAAGTGGTGCCAATGGTAGGCAAGCATTGGTAGTGGAGAAGGGGGAAGGGATTGAAGTGAACAATTTTTTTATAAAATTTGAAAAGAAAAAGGAAAATGTGTTGAACTAATACGTTACTAGGTTAGTGAAAATAGTATTGAATCTAAAACAAAGAAATTAAAAAGTTAATTTCCACATTAGTTGTATATTATGCTTGTTATGTTTGATCAATATATAAATTCTGGCCGCACTTGTGTCTTTGTTGCTAACAGACGCATATAGGCATCGACTCATTGTTGTTAATCAGGACATCGCCTGAAAATTATTTTCCTTACCACTGGGCGTGATCAGGACCCATGGACATGTGGAGGCTGAGAAATGTGGCAACCTTTGGATCATGCTCCTAAATTTCTCACATCAATCGTTAATGATGTGGTAACTTCTTATTGTTGGTCACTAAATCCCAGTCATCAAATTTGGTCACGCTAGACGGGTTCATAAAGAAAAATGATGACCTAAGTTGCACGTGTGATATAGTACGTTTGATGGCCATCGAGAGTGCGTTTTCAAAGTGGACCCTAGTAGATGAACAGTTCTGCATCCTCATGATAGTTTCATCATGTATAAAACTCAAAGTTTTTTTCGTAACATATGAAACTCAATGCTTTTTTTTTGTAACGATATGAAAATGTTTTGAATAGCATGACCCCTCGTAAATAAGAGGCCAAATTAAGTTACTAAAGTTCTATGAATACAGACATACAAAAATGAATTTAGACTTTTTTGGGCTTTCTATTCATTACATTGGGTTATAAATAAGATCAAGGCTACCGCCTAGCAAGATTCAAGCCAACAATCATTGACGAATAATCATCCATTTTCAGAAAATGGAAAAAACAAGAAATTAATAGGTGGGCGTAAGCCTATAATTTTTTAATGCATAACATCAATTACTATGTCACATGTTTATTGTTGCAATCTTTTTCAATACAATAGTGATCTACACCCGGCCAATATGCCTAAAAAAATATTTTATATTAGGTTTTAGTTGGATAGAATATGAGGGCGTGACATAAATCTAAGTTAGGCCTACATGTTTTGTAGAGACAATAACTGGTTGGAAGGTTTTGTGAGAAAAATTTGCTGAATAATTATCATTTTGCATTTTATACGTGCCTTTCACTTGGAGATGATGTACAATAAGAAGTGTTATGCACTAAACAAGTGTAATTAACTTATCTCCACCTAATAATTTCATGTCTCGTACCTGAACAATGAAATATATACATAGCATCATATATACCTATGTAAAAAAAGATTAAAAAATATTTTCATGACCACTTACTATGATTACAATACATGACAAATAAACATGTGGAGGGAAAAACCTTCGAAAAGGTTGGATGGGGTTCCCAAGTTTTTCTCTCACTACTTAATTTGGTGATGTGGCGGCCTACCATTGTTGGTTAAGCTTTGATCGCAAAGATTGGTCACACTAGACAAGTCCAAAAAAATTGTAATAATCTTAGAAAAACTAGAGTTGAAGCTCATAAAAAAATAAAAAAGAATAAGGTGCAATGATTTGTTAAACCTATATATGGGCTTTTGCACAAATGTTCATGTGTTTTTAAAGCATGGTTATGTTCGTTTTGATGCACATTAGTTAGCCTCATAGAAGGCGTTATCGATAAGGATGATAATATCGATGACCATGAATACGGGTATGTACCAATAATATGCTAGGTATGCGCGTGAACTATTTGATACACAAGAAAAAAATGTTATAACTAATAATTATGTAAATTGTATAGACCCACCTCTATTGATCTAATATAATTTTCAAAAAATAATTTTTAATATAATAAGAATCTTGTCACCTTTGAACTTTCGAAGAGGTTAGTTTTGATTCGTGTTTTTGTTTTTAGGAAAAAAAATTTAAACTTTTTTTTTAAAAAAATTATTTTAAAAAATAATAAAATAATTATTGATACGTATCGGCCATATCGACACTATACAGCAGGTGCAGTTGATATATATCAAAGATTCCTGTGGGTTATACTACCCAATATCGTATAAATGTCAAACAGTATAGGTAGCCAATAATATATTTTATTCTTAAATAATAATAAAATTTACGGGCTATTAGTTGTGCGGAGGCTAATCATGGAAGGCGCAGAGGCTAATCATGGAAGGCTGTATTAGTCAATATGGAGAAATTATTCAGTGTGCATCACACACCCCATTGGCCGTGCATTTCACCATTCAACACATGACTTATCAGCATAGTTGTGGGACATGAGGGCAATAAATAGTTATAAATGCTAATGAGTCGTTTTGTAAACGGTGAAATACATAGCCAACATGGTGTGCGAAGTACACTGAAAAATTTCTTGTCAATATGACCTTCCATGGTTAGCCTAAGCTCGGCTAATAGCCCTAAAATTTATCATTATTTAAGAATAAAATGGAAGCGCAAATGGGCTCTAATAATTTTTAAATTGATAACGGCCTTCCTGATGGTTAAGCCTGCGCATGGCTGATAGACCTTATTTTATCATTATTTAAGAATAAAGTAGAAGCGTAAATGGGGTCTAATAAGTTGTATATTGTAATCAAAAGAGTAAATTAATGTTCAATGTTGCCGCAAAACGAACTGTATGTTTTTCAGATTTTAAAGTTACAGTTAAGTTATTTTTTTGGGATCGATAAGTGGTGACAATTATGGTTCAATGAACTTGGACAACATGGGAGGAACCTGGTTATGTGGACGCAGTTCCGGCCCTTTAGGTGAAGTGACATGGGAGGGTACCCTGAAGTGGGACAGAGGAGATATCCATGGAAGAATCTGGTCCGTCTGATGGGCTGAGAAGAGGAGGGAGGCGAGGAGGACGCGGCGAGAAGATGAGTAGCAGGTCGTCTCCATTCATGTCCTCTCTACTCTTGTGTGTTGTGATTGAACTATATAAATGAATGAATAAGTGGAGTGCATGTACCTGGTCCCAATTCGCCATTACTCGCCTTTCTTTCTCCCATCCACATTTGCGGAGAAAGAGATTTGATTCCAAAAGTGCAGACCTCTGTTATGGCGGAGATTCCAGTTCGATTCAAGAGAGCAACGGCGGCGTTGGACCAAACGGCTCGAGCACGTCTCTACGAGTGCTCCAGCAGCAGCGGAAGCGAGCACTCGGCCGATGGCGACTCGCTCGAGCTCGGGGCCCTTGTCGATTCCTTTCTAGAAACTGAATATTATGGAAAGCTGCACCATGATCAGGGAGGAGATGACTCTGACACGGACCAGGAGGAGGAGGATGAGGACGAGAAGAAGGAAGAGGAGGAGAAGAAGAAGAAACAGAAGAAGAAGAATAAGAAGAAGTCATCGGAACGTTGCAGCTGGTCTGGGTCCGAGGACGACACACTTCAAGGCCTGCTCCACGGCGGCTTAAAAGGAGATGCGGAGATCAAATCGATTTGGACGGTGACGGAAGCAGCCTCACGCAAGAACGCGAACATTGCACAGGACAAGCGGGGTTTGATGTGGGAGCTCAGACAGGTGGGGCTGGATGCAGGTAATATTCCTGCGTTTCATTTGATTCCTCTGGAGATCTTGCTCATAATGCAATGTGGGAATGGAAACATGATCAGTCGTCTATGTGTTTGTTGCATGTTTACGTGATCAGGCCTCTGCAAGTCGAAGTGGCAGAAAACCGGCCGGCTCCCGTCCGGCGAGTACGAGTATGTGGACGTCGTGTGCAGCAGCGGGGGCCGTCACATTGTGGAGATTAACCTGGCGGCTCAGTTCCAGATCGCCCGCCCTTCTCCTCGCTACCTTTCACTCCTCTCCCTCTTCCCGCCAGTCTTTGTGGGCAAAGCCGATGATCTGAAAAGGGTTGTCACGATCATGTGCGCCGCCGCCAAGCAATCCTTGATGAGCACAGATCTGCACCTGCCGCCTTGGCGCCGGACCGGCTACATGTGCTCCAAGTGGTTTACGGCGTACAAGAGGACGACCAATTCCAATGGGATCGCAGACACACCTTGCGCCGGGGTCTCTTCCGGGAGGAGGGAGGTGGGTTTCCGGCGGCCACTGATAGGGAATGCCTACTGCAGAGATGGATTCGCAGGCAAAAATGGATTTCAGCAAGTCAGGGAGTCAGCTCTCTTGTCCAATTTAGGAACTCGAGCTCAGCGTGTCTCTGGGCTTTGATTTGAATGATTAGAATCGCTACTTTAAAATATTAGCACCGTTTGTACATTCCCCTCTCCGATCTTTTTGTAATCAGAAAAGATGTGAATAATTCAATGAAAACCAGGTCCGTAGCCGCATCATGAATGCAAGCCAGTATATTCTCTGGATCATCTTACATTTCATTATCTAAAATTTAAATCTACTATTAAGCTAAGAGGCTGTTTGGATGAAGATTTATAGGCAGCATTATTAAAAGATTCTGGGGCATTATCTAAAAACTAAACCCAACCAGCCTTCGTTACGATTATGTGGAATCAGGTTGCAAGGCTATACATCATACTAAAATAGCTTAAATAATTTAGCTTTTTAAGTACCTCTTCAATAGTTAATGCATAACCAAAGTAGTTATATGGGAACCCTCGATCCAAAATTACTAAATGGCCCAAAAATGCTCCGCAAGACTCTCCAATACTATTTTAAAGAGAGGGGACATGTTAATACTCTAAACAACAAGCTCACATCCTTAGTATCTTAATATGGCCAAACGTGTAATTATCGTTATGTGCACTTTGTGCAATGTCATGCACAAATGTTACACAACGATACGGGCCTTCCCTGCAATATATACATACAGGGTATGCAACATCGTAGGTAATTCCCACCACACATGCACACCAAGTATACAATACATCTACGTATATGTATGCCCAAACACGTATCATAAATAGTGCACTTCACCCTGTGACAACTTGCAGCTTATTATATGAACATGGTTATTGTCCTCCTAATAATGTCTCAACCCTCATTCAATTCCTCACTCATTAAACAAATATATTCCACCCGACTTCACCTTCCTCCACATCAATGTCAGAGTCATCGTCGTCATGGTGTGGCACTGAAATCCTCTTTCTTGTCCACCTAACCCCATAACCTCCATTGCCACTGCTACATCCCCCTCCACCTCCTTCTTCTTAGCAACAGTTGCAGAATGGGAAATGAAAACATAATTAACAACGATATCTTGATGTTGGCACAACTACCAATTAATGTGGCCGTCAACGACTGATGAAATAAGAGAAGGAGAAGAAGGGGAGGGGAATACTTTATGACGACCCCAGGGTTCCCCTTGGCTATGATAATGATGGAAAAATGCAGTGTGACCCACTTGAAGGTAATAATCAATTACTAATAGCTTAGTCTCAAATTAAATAAAATCATAATTTACAAGTACCAAGAGGTTTTCCACACAAATAGTAAAATTATTACAGTCACCCCCTGAAGAAATAAAACAACTACCAAGTATCTACTACTAATACCTATGTCTCGCGATGCTAGATATTTATTCTTGTGTGTTCTTGGAGCTTCTAGCATTAAGCATCAATGAACTCAAAGAATCTTTATGTACAAGTACAGGCAGTCTACGTAATAGAAAAACCACCCTTGACCTTACACCCAATAATGTTACTCACACACTCATACTTTAAAAACATAAGGATAACAAGAAATATACTCAAGTAAGAAAGTAAACTATAACAACCCAGCATTTTCGAGAATTTTGAAAAATATTACTTCCAAGCCCATATCAAGTTTTAGGGCCCAGTAACTATTTTTCTTAAATTAAAATCATTTTTGAGCTCGATTCATTTGATGACGTTTTAAGGTTTTTCATAGGGCTGTGATAGACAAACATATTGAGCCCAAGAAAAGGTATATCAAATATCGGGATCATAGGCTATGACATCAAGAGGCTTTTTGTAGACAGGGCCCACTTTAAATTTGTGAGATAATATACCCTTTGATGATTTAGTTTTGAAGGGCTCATCGATACGAGCACAATGTACTAGGAACATGTGAATCTGAGTTCAGGTAGGGATTTACAATCGTTTAAAATTTGAAATTTGGATTTTAATTTAGGATGAAAGAAAAATAAAATAAAATATTATTTGCATCAATGCAGCTGATGTCAACTATGCCTTGCAGGCAACAACTGGCAACAACATAGAGCGTAGCCTGTGCAATGGAGGGCATGACGAAGGCCATGTCATGCCATGGCATTTTAAGCCATTGGATGCATCCCACATGGAACACATCCAATGGCTTTGAATATCTATAAAACTACAGTACAACTCAAAGGAAAGATCATGACAAATTAAAGGATGAGGACAACGTACAAGGCTAGGTCTACCATTCTGACTTTTATAGAGCATAAGGTGGAAAGACTCTTTGAAAAGTTTGAGACTGCCAAGGAGATGTTAGAGGCAGTCTTTGTGAGGTATTGAGAGAAAACAGAAGCTCATAAGAAAATGGTCCACACAAAGTATTAGAATTATAGGATGAAAGAGGAAGATGATGTGAATGAGCACTTGAGTGCCATGTCCATCACAGTTGACGAACCCATCTTTGAGGGAGTTGAAATGTCTACAATGTTGAATAAGCTCCTTAGGTTGTATGAGGGTGCGGTGGTCTACCTCAATATGAGTGACCAGAAGCTAACAATGAAGGCTCTGATTGCAAAGCTTAGGCTTGAGCAGGAAAAAATGAGCCATGTTAATACTATTGGGTCTGCTACTGCCAACTTGGCACAAAATTATGTTGGAGGAAAGAAGGTGGACCTAGGCTTGGGCTTTGTAAAAAGAAAGTTTTCTAAGTAAAGGGGAAAGAAACCTCAAAACAAGGGAAATAACGAGGGGAATAATAAACCTCATGGTACCTGTTCCAAATGTGGCTAGGTGGGCCACTTCAAGGCTAACTGTCCCCCAAAGGATGACGAAACCAACAACAATAATAAAGGAAAAAATGACCAATAAAAAAATAATAATAAAGGAAAATACAAAAAGATCATTTGTGTTGTTCTTGAGGTAATAATTTTTTATGTTAAGGGGAAGACCTAGTGGATAGATTGTGGAGCTAGAGTCTATGTGTCACACTCTAGGGGTTCCCGGGGTGAGATGATCAATCTTCTCCTTGGGCAGAACAAAATCTACATAGGGAATAATACTTACTGCAATGTGGAGGCCAAGAGGACATAGGATTGTCTTGAAGGAGGGGTCCACCCTAATTCTGACTATTGTGCCATTTGTTTTACCCATAATGAGGAATTTGATCTCTATCATTATTCTTACCAAGAAGGGATTTGAGGTTTGCAAGGGTGGCTCAGTTATTTTTATTGGGCAGGCAAGGGTGGCTCAGTTATTTTTATTGCTACTCTAGTTAATGGATTATTTTGTTTGAATGTTTCATACTCACTATAATAAAAAAGACTTTTAACGACGCATTTATACGTCGCTAATAGTCCCCTAAGCGTTGCTAATGACTAATAGAGACGCATAAAAAACATCGTTATAAGCGTCGAAAAGAGTGTTGTCACTATTGCCTATTAGCGACGCATAGTTAATAGAGCATTTTAGTGACACATATTTATGTGTCGCTATTAAAAAAATTATGTCGCTTAATTATTAGCGTCGCTAATAACTTATTATTAGCGACGCTATTTTATACGTCACTAAAAAAAATGAATTTAAAAATAAAATAAAATAATAACTTATTAGTGACACATAATTATGTGTCACTAATGATTCATTATTTAAATGTCGCTAATATAAAAAAATATTTAAAAAACAAATAAAATTACATGTATTAGCGACGCTCTAGCAAGCATCGCTAATAAGTAAAATAATTAAAAATATATAATAGGCTTTAGTGACGCTTTTATAAGCGTCGCTAAAAGCCTTAAAATATTAAAAAAAATTACACCAGTGGCTGGCCATGGGAGGGGAGAGCGGCCGGATTTCGGCTCCATGTCGGAATCCAGACAGTCCTATCTCTCCCTCCCAGGGAAAAAGGGAGCGCCGGGTTCCAAGTGGGAGCCAAAATCCGGTGCCCTCTCTCCCGGGACAGAGAGGGCGGAGCGCAAAGGAGGAGGACGTGGGGGCCAAATTCCGGCTCCCCACCGGAATCCAAAGGAGGGGAGGGGAGAGGCGTTGTCTCTCCCTAGGTCCCCCCTCCTTCCCCTCTATTTTTTAGAGGAGGGGAAAGGGGGGGGGACCCTCCTCCCTCCCCCACTCTAGGGAAAAGAGGGGAATGGGTGGAGGATGGGGGAGCCAGGGTGGGAAGGGGGGAACCGGGTAGGGGGAAGGGGGGAACGGGGTTGGGGGAAGGGGGGAGCCAGGGGTGGGAAGGGTGGCGGATGCAGGCGGTGCAGGGAGACTGGGTGAGGAGGGGTGGCACAGGGCAGGCGGGCAATGGTGGAGGGTGGCGAGGACGGGCGGCATGGTGTAGTGGTCGGAAGATGGCGGGGGCCAGCATCAGGTGGGAGGAAATGAAGACGAGAAACGCCGATGCAGGCCATTTTCGCCCACATGGCCGAAATATCAACCGTGCGTGGTGAGAATTTTGCCACGTGTGGAAAATTTTTAGACATTCTATGACGCATAGAATGCGTCGCAAATGATTGTAGTTTGAGACACTTATCCGAAGCATCGCAACAACAATATTTTTAACTACAATTTTCACAAACGTCGCAAATATTATATTTGCGACGTTTATTAAAGGTTGCTAATTATAATTTTTTGCGATGCTTATCAATAAGCGTAACAAAAACTCTCTCCCTCTCTCCACCTCTCTCCTCTCTCTCCCTATCCCTCTCTCTCTCTCCTCTCTCTCACCCTATCCCTCTCTCTCTCCTCTCCCCTCCTCTCTCCCTCTCCTCTCCTCCATCTTTCTCCTCTCCCCTCCTCTCTCCTCCTTCCTCTCTGTCTCCATCTCCCTCTCCTCTCCTCTCTCTCTCCTCTCTCTCCCTATCCCTCTCTCTCCTCTCCCCTCCATCTTTCTCCTCTCCCCTCCTCTCTCCTCCTTCCTCTCCGTCTCCGTCTCCCTCTCCTCTCCCTCTCTCCCTCTCCTCTCCTCTCTCTCTCCCTCTCCTCTCCTCTCTCTCTCTCCCTCTCCTCTCTCTGTCTCCCTTTCCTCTCCTCTCCTCTCTCTCTCTCTCCTCTCCTCTCTCTGTCTCCCTTTCCTCTCCTCTCCTCTCTCTCTCTCTCTCTCTCTCTCTCCTCTCCTCTCTCTCTCTCTCCTCTCTCTCTCTCCCTCTCCTCTCTCCCTCTCCTCCTCTCTCTCTCCCTCTCCTCTTCTCTCTAATCTTTCTCCCTCTCATCTCTCCTCTCTACTCTTTCTCCCTCTCATCTCTCCTCTCTGTCTCTTTCTCTCTCCTCCTCTCTCCTCTCTCACTCCCCTCTCTCTCCTCCCTCTCCAATCTCTTCTCTCTCCCTCCTCTCTCTATATCCTCTCTATTTTATATTTTTTGTTTAAAAATTAATAAATAAATAAATATATATTAGCGACATATAGTCCTATCTGTCGCTCATACTAAAGGTTTTAGTGATGTATAGGCCTATACGTCCCTAATACCTTAGAGTATTAGCGACGTAAACAACTATATGTCGCCAATACTCAGTGGTAGTAAATACTTATTTTATTTTTTAAATTAATTTTCAAATAAAAAATAAATAAAATAAAAAAATTTCCCTCTCTCTACCCTCTCCACTCTCTCTCTTCCCTCCCTCTTCTCACCCTCTCTACCCTCTCTCACCCCTCTCTCTCTCCTCTGTCCCCCCTCCCTCCCTCTCTCTCTCCTCCCTCCGCTCTCTCTCCTCACCCTCTCTACCCTCTCTCTCTCCTCTGCCCCTCCCCCTCCCCTTCTCTCTCCTCCCTCCTCTCTCACTCCTCCCTCTCCCCTCCCTCCTCTCTCTCCTCCCTCTCTCCACCCTCTTCTCTCTCTCCTCTCTTTGTCTCTCCTCCCTCTCTCCTCTCTCAATACTTAATGATATTAGCGACATTTACCTACATGTCGCTAAAACATGCTTACTTATTTTTTAATTAATTTTTAAATAAAAAATATAAAATAAATAAAATAAAAAATTTCCCCCTCTCTCTACCCTCTCCTCTCTCTCTCCACCCTCTTCTCTCTCTTTCCTCTCTTGATATCCTCTCTATTTTATATTTTTTGTATTAAAAAATAAATAAAATTGTATTAGCGACGTATAGGCCTATACGTTGCTAATACTCTTAAGGTATTAGTGATGTATAAGACTATACGTCGCTAATACTCAGTGGTATTAAGAAAATTTATACCTACACATCGCTAATACATGCTTATTTATTTTTTTAATTAATTTTAAAATAAAAAAATAAAATATAAAATATATTCTCCCACTCTCTCCTCTCTCTCTCCTCTCTCTATATCCCCTCTATTTTATATTTTTTGTTTAAAATTAATTAAAAAATAAATAAAAATATTACGAAGGGTATTAGCGACGTATAGGCCTATACGTCGCTAATACTCTAAGGTATTAGTGACGTATAAGACTGTACGTCACTAATACTCAAGTGGTATTAGCGACATATATATTGACACGTCGCTAATACATGCTTATTTATTTTTTAAATTTATTTTTAAATAAAAAATATAAAACAAATAAAATAAAAATTCTCCCCCTCTCTCTACCCTCTCTCTCCTCACCCTCACTACCCCTTCTCTCCTCCCTTCCCTCTCTCTCCTCTCTCTCTCCTCCCTACTCTCTCTCCTCCCTCTCTCCACCCTCTTTTCTCTCTCCTCTCTCTATATCCTGTCTATTTTATATTTTTTGTTTAAAAATTAATTAAAAAATAAATAACAATATATTAGCAACGTATAGGACTATACATTGCTAATACTTAGTGGTATTAGTGATGTATATATCTATACGTTGCTAATTCATGCTTATTTATTTATTTATTTAATTTTTAAATAAAAAAATAAAAAAATTATTCGCCTCTCTCCTCTCTCTCTTCCCTCTCTCTCCTCCCTCTCTCTTCCCTCTCTCCCTCACCCTCTCTCTCCTCCCTCCCCTCTCTCCTCTTTCTCTCTCCTCCCTCTCTCTCTTCCCTCTCTCACCCCTCTTTCCCTCCTCCATCTGCTCTCTCTCTCTTCCCTTCCCTCTCTCTCCTCCCGTTATCTCTATCTCCCTTTCTCCTCACCCCTCTTTCTCTCCTCTCTCACTCTCACTCTCACTCTCTCTCTCCTCACCTCTCTCCCCTATTAGTTACGCTTGTTTATAAGCATCACCAATATTATTCATAATAGCGATGCTTTTCTACAAACGTTGCTAATATTTATCTTATTAGCGATGCATGTAATAAAGCGTCGCTAATAGCTTTATCAATTAGTATTATTTAATAAATAAATATTAATAAATTTAAAATAAACTTCTTAAATATATTATATTTTATTTAATATTTACTGTTTGTATATATAATAAATAAATATCAAATTTCAATAATAGGTAGTGTCAATAATGGATTAAACTTTCACTATTTATATATAATATATTTTATTTCTTAAATTTTCTTATTAATTTTAAAATATAATTTATAATAAAAGAGAGAGAGAGTGAAGAGTGAAAGGAGAGTAGAGGAGAGGAGAGAGAGAAGAGAGGGGAGAGGAGGGAGAGAGAGGGAAGAGAGAGGTAGAGGAGCGAAAGAGGAGAGAGGGTAGAGAGAGATGGTGAGGAGAGAGAGTGAGAGAGGGAGAGAGAGAGGAGATAGAAAGAAAAGAAAGTGAAGAAAGAGATTGGGGAGAGAGAGGAAAGAGAGGTAGGAGGAAGGAGGGAGAGGGAGAGAGTGTGCCAGAGGGGAGAGAGTGAGAGATAGAGAGAGAGTGAGAGATAGAGAGAGAGAGAGTGTGTGTGTGTGTGTGAGATAGAGAGAGAGGGTAGAAAGAGAGGAAAAAGTGAGAGGGGGAGAGGAAATTTTTTAAAATTAATTTATATTTTTTTAAAAAAATTATATTAGCGACGGATATCATTATGCATCGCTAATAACCTAGGTGATTCCCGACACATAAGTGTATATATCGCTACTACCTAAGGGTACTAGCAATGCATACATATATATGCATCCTAGTGTATTAGCGAACCATATAGTTATGCGTTGCTAATAGCTTTTTAAAAAAAATAAAATAAAAGGGATAGTGGGGAGAGAGGATAGAGAGAGATAGATGAGAGTGGAGAGAGAGAATAGAGAGAAAGAAAAGAGAGAGAGAAGAGAGAGGGAGAGAATAGAGAGAAAGAAAAGATAGAAAGTAGAGAGGGGGTGAGGAGAGAGGAGGGAGAGAGAAGAGAGAGAGGGTGAGGAGGGAGAGAGAGTGTAGAGAGAGGGTGAGGGAGTGAGAGAGTGAAAAAGAGAGAGAAATAGGGGAGAGAGAGGGTAAAGAGAGGAGAGGACGAGAGAGAGGGAAAAAATAATTTTTCTTTAAAAAATAAAACTATTAGGGACGCTCTATAAGGAGTGTCACTATTAGTTATAGTAGTAGCGGTGCTAAAAAATTTGTGTCGCTACTATTTACTCTATTAGCGACGTCGCTAAAGGACTATTATTTTAAAAAAAACATTTAAACTAGTATAGATGCTCTATTGAGAGCGTCGAGCATCACTACTATTTAGTCTATTAGCGACGCTCATTACTGAGTGTCGCTGAAGGAACTATTAGTGATGCTTTTTATAGAGCGTCGCTAATAGGATTAATTTAAAAAATAATTCTCTCTCTATATTCTCTCTCTTTCTTTACTCTCTCTCTTGTCATCTCTCTCTCCCCTTCTCTCTCACCTCTTTTCTCTTTGTGCTCTCTCCTCTTTTCTTTTTCTTTTCTCTCTCCTCCATCTCTCTCTATCTCCTCCCTCTCTCTCTCCTCTCTCCTCTCCATCTCTCTCTCCTCTTTTCTCTTTCTTCTCTCTCTCTCTCCTCCCTCTCTTTCTCTTTTCTCTTTCTTCTCTCTCTTCTCTTTGTTCTCTCTCCTCTCCCTCTATCTCTCCTCCCTCCCTCCCTCTCTCTCCTCTCTCTCTCTTCTCTTTTCTCTTGCTCCTCTTCTCTCTCTCTTTTTTTTTCTCTCTTCTCATCCTCTCTCTCTTTTTTGCTTTTTGCAACGCTTCCACTGGAAGCATTGCAAAAACCTCCTGCCAGTGAAATTTTGCCTGCTGTTATTCTTTTCAACCCCCCTGCCATTGTCTTACCTCGCTGACTTACTTTCCCGTGGCAACCGCCCCCATCAATAGCCTCTAGTGATAGCCCCCGGCTCCATGGCGATTTCTTCTGCCCTGGTGACCGGCCCCAACATCCCTTCCGCTCTCCCCCATCTCTCCCAGGATCCCCCTCCCCACTTCTTCCCCTCCTACCTCCTACTCTCCCTGGCCGGTGGCTTTTGAGGCCGGTATCTGGCTCCCCACTATAACCCGGTCTCATACATCCCCCCTTTGATAAGTATGAAATCTATATCTATTTTATATGCCTTTTTACCTTATTTGCTAGTATATATTAGGTTAATTTAGAGTTAATTATGGTTTATTTAGATTAAGATAGATATTAGTATTTTAGTTTAATTATTAATAATTTTGTAGTTATTAGTTGTTTAGACATGTATTTAAATCAAGATGGAATTTTAATTATATTCTACATGTCTAAAATATGGTATTTTATGCTTTGTAGGTAAAGTGCGCTTATCGAAGTACTTGGACGATGTTTGAAATGATTAAAAATAGTCTTCACATGTTTTAAAGTGATTTGGACAACTTTTTGGAGTTATAAACAAGTTGGAAATTAATATGGACACGAAGGAAAGCTTAATGAACAGAATATGAACTATCCAGGAAAATTGTCCAGATTGCAGAAACATTGTAGCCGATCGAACGGGCTGCAGGGCGATCGATCGAGATAACGTGAATTCAGACAAAAATACAGTTCAATCGATCGATCGGGCATGCAGGGCGATCAATCGGGATAATGTGCAGTTTCCTAGTTTGACCCAAATTCCAATCCTTTTCATATTGGACTTCTTCCTACGGAACTTATACCTATAAAAAGACATATTTGGCTTAAAATTGGGAGGATTCCAGTAGATTTTAAGAAGAAAAAAAGGAAGAAGAAGATGGAAGAGAACTCAAAGCTTTCAATGGAGATTCAAGTGCTTTCTTCTACAATGGAAGGCTAGACTTTTCTTTTACTTAGGAGTTGATGAAGCTATAGATAAGTTTCAGTTTCTTTTCTTTTTAATTTAGATCTCAGTTGTGAATGATGACAATTGTATGATATGAATTTCCTTTTTAATGGAAGAGCTTTTGATGTTTATTCAAGTCTATGATGATTTATTGTCTTGTAGATGATAGATTAATGTGGTTTTGATATTTTCATCGATTCTAATTTCTGTGATTTAGATGAGATGGTCATACAATAGTTTTAATGTTCAGATAATTAATGACTTGGATGAGTTATACTAAGATTAGACAGGTCATGTCTATAGCTAGTTTAGTGTAGATGATCCGTGCTATTGTCGAAGATAGTTCATGCCATGGAAGTTAATTAATGATTCTTTTTGAAGTAATTCTAGCTTGTAGCAGAGAATACTTGTTTATATTCACACTAGATTTAGATTAAAAGTTAAGGAATTGTTATGGTTCTATAGTGGATTCAATTTCCTAAGTAAATTCCATCATATTAATCTATTGCTTTTAAACTAGTTGATTTCTTTCTTTTGCTTAATTTAAGTTTAAGTTTGTTTTAGTTTTTAATCAGTAAATTCCTCTTTATATTTAGTAATAATCTATCCATCCCTAAGGTTCGACAACCCTTAAATACTTATCCTAGTACAATTACCTTATACACTTGCAAATGGTTTAATTATAAACGATCACCCTCCTCCTTTCCACTCCCCCACTCTCTCTCTTATTCCCCTCCTTCCCCTCTGTTTTTCAGAGGAGGGGAAGGAGTGGGGACACGGGGCTAGAGGGGGGAGTGGGAGGGAGGTAGGGGGCCGTATTCTGCCTCCCCGACGGAATCCGACCTCAAATGCCCCCCTCCTCCCTCCCTCTCCCTCTCCCTCTCCCTCTCCCTCTCTCTCCCTCGTCCCCCTTCATTCCCCTCCTTTGAAGAAGAGAGGGAAAGGAGGGGAGCAACGGGGAGAGAGTGGGGGAGTGGGAGAGAGGCCATTTGAGGTCAAATTTTGGCGGGGAGCTAGAATCCGGCCCCCTTCTTCCCTTGCACTCCCCCCTCTAGCCTTGGGTCCCCCCTGCTTCCCCGCCTCTGAAAAATAGAGGGGAAGGGGGGGGACCGGGGATAGAGTGGGGAGCGAGAAGGAGGAAGGGGGCCGTCTGAGGCTAGGTTCCGGCAGGAAGCCGGAATCCAGCACCCACCCCCTCCTCCTTCCTGCTCCCCCTCTCTCCCAGGGTCCTTCTCCTCCTCTATTTTTCAAAGGATGGGAAGGGGGGCCCTAGGAGAGAGGGGGCTGGATTCCGGCTCCCTGCCATAATCTGTAGCCTCTCCTCCTTCCCCTCCCCGGTCCCACCCCCTTCTCCTCTCGGGTCCCCCCCCCCTTCCTACCCCCATGACTGGGAGAGATAGGACTGTAGGATTTCAACCCCCTCTCCTCTTCTCGGGCCTGCCATTGGCGAGTTTTTTTTTAAAATTGTAAGGCTTTTAGCGATGCTTCTAAAAGCGTCGCAGAAGCCTTTTTTTATTTTCTTACTTATTAGTGACACTTTAGCATACACAAAATTTTTTATTGCCCTAGCCAACCCTCCTCTTGTCCAACCCTCTTGAAGCTTTTGGAGTTGGAAGTCATTGGAGTACCTTGGAGTATGAAGAAGATGGACTCTCCCACCCAAGGCTAGAAACTAGAAGTTAGAAGAGTTTCCCTTGTGATGAGGGAGGAACTACCTCCTCTATGATTAGATTATAATGACATCAGTTGTGCTTGGCTTGTTTGCTTAAATCATGTTATATGTTGAATGATCCCATGATTATGCTATGAGAATTTGATGCTTGAATATGTGTTTTAATTCTTAAGCATATGATATATGATTAATATGATATGATACATGGAATTTAGGATGTTTCTCATGAGTTATGAATAGAGTTTTTTATGATTTTTTAATGGACTTAATTAGTAGGATGAAAATTTTGATGATTGGGAAAAGAATTTTTAAACCTTGGATTTCATTGTACACCCAGAAAGACCGAAGTGTTGATGAATTATTGATCTATTTCCAGATTTACAACCTTGAGTCAATTTAGACTCTAATTGGCCAAAATATGGCTTTAGGGACCCTAATTGCTGTGGAATTTTAATAATGTACAATAATTTCCAATAATCAGGGACGAATAGTTGTACTAACCAAACTGAGCCCATAATTTAATTTTGGACCCTAGACCCATGGTATTTACAGTGGTTCAAAGTTCAGATTAATAGGATTTATTTATGTATTTTTCCCAAAAAGGCAAGTTTGGAAAAGTGTAGAGATTAAGGTTTTGCCCTATAAGGGACTTAGGCAGGCAATTTGCTATGCCAGATGCCCGATTAAACTATGGTTTCACATATTCCATTTTAAGCGCTTTGAATGTTCTTATTATAACCTGAGAAGTTTCCATAATAAGTAGAGTTCTTACAAGTAAAGTCCTATTTTTGACGATTCATGTGAAGCATGTGGGCTAGGTGTAAAATGGCAAATTACATGATTATGTAGTATCTCATGTGGGACTCTTGCATGTGGGGAATAAGGTAGTGAGTGATTTATGCAGAAGCTTGACTATAATGAAGAATGCTCATATTATGAATATGTAGTATGCATGGCTATATAATGTATGATTAAGCAGTGCAGGCCATGTTTTATTTTGGCATGTGTGATGAATGCATCAAATATGGGCTGCTAAAATGTAGGTAGCAGTTGCTTGTGTACATGGAAACATATATATGGAAATGATTCTTTGAAGAACTACTAAAGCCTATGATATCAGATGTAGGTATCAGTGGAGACCATAGGGTTGATGTTTCACCTACGTGTCATTGAGGTTTACTATTTAGCAAGGTTAAGTTAGCCGAGTTAGTCAGGTCATGACACTAGCTTTGTTATTTTGACATAGGTAAATTAGTTATCTAGCTTGTTATATGACGGTTGTATTGGGAATAAGAATACACCCTAATGTTTAATCAAGATAACAAACGAAAATGATTTGGGCAATAGGAAATATGATGGTTATAAATGGGATGCAATGACATCTCAGATGTTGCTAAGGGTATAACATGACAAAAATTTGAATGGTGGTTCACCATTGCCGCATTGATTTTGACTTAAGCTGAGGGGCTGTTTTGGAGACACAGTATGTATGGACTTTAGGGTTGATGCCAGATATATATAGCGGTCGTAGTTTCTTAGGAGAAGTTTCTAGGGATTAACCAGTGGAAAGATTTGATTAAGTAAAGTTCACTAGTATGTGCATAGTTTGACTTATATGGATACTTTTAAGGAATGAACTTGCAAAATATGTGGAATACAATGGGTAGTTTTTAAAAGTATGGGTATGATTCTTTTGAAGTATGGATGATCTTGGTTGAACTATCATAACTTGATGGTGTAGTTGACAGTATATGGTCTAGAACCTATTAGTTTGTCAGTGTATGAATTTTTCTTGGTATGCCTAAATTCCTTGTTATGCTTATATGGTGTTATGAGTAGTACATGCATAACATGGTACGACATAATGCATGAGCAATTAAATTAAGGACATAATTGAAATAGCATTCATGTGGTATGATGCATGTAGATGCTTGGCATGTGTAGGCTACATGTAGCCATGGAATGCAGTATCGCGGATGACAGTATCGATGATTATGGATACGGGTATGCGCTGATGATACGTTTGGTACAGGCCAAAACGGACATAAACCCTTCTATAGACATAAAAAAATTATTATAACTAATAATACATCATTATAATACTTCTTTTAGAGGATAGTAGGACCGTAGAATGCCGTATCAACCGATACGGGTATTCTAAAATTAGTTCATTTGGAACCATACACTATTATGTTACCTGTCCCGTACAAATTATTGCTCATTCTTTCCCATATTAAGTGCTCTAAAATTAGTTTATTTTAAAATTAAATAATATGCTTAATATGAGTCTAAGTTATATATTTAAATAAATGTATATTTGTGGAACACTATATGTAAAAAAATAATTATGTAAATTGCATGGACCTACGCGTATTCATCACATATAACTTTAAAAATATTATTTTTAATGTAATAAAAATATAAACTTTCAAAAAAGTTGGGTTTAAATTGTGTTTTTGTTTTAAAAAAATTTTAAAAAAATTTTCATTTTTTTTAAAATTTTGATATGTATTAATACGGTACTGCTTATACGGCCTTCTATGCGTGTAGCTTGCATCTTTATTATAATATAGCATAGGGTAGGCAAGTCTACTAAGCTTTGGCTCATGGGTGGTTTGCCACCGCAAGTATGTTGTATGCATAAGTTTTGGCATGTACGATAGAAGATTGACGCAGTGACTCTTTATTTTGTGATCTCTTGCCTCAAACTCACTGTCACATTTTCCAAGAAATATAAATTTTGTACCTATTGTTAAAAAAAGATTTTCTTGTTGTAATTTCTATCAAACATCCATGGTCCTTGGACGTGACAAGGATGGTGGTCTTAATTTCTAAATCCATGCTACGACTATAACCGGTTTTCAAAGGATTTTTCTAGGGTTATGACCAAAATTCTATTGTGAAAGTACCTTATGTGTGTTGAATGGGCTTTTCGTGTGGTTTAGGTGTTTGCACTCTATGGATAGTTCATTGGTTAGAAAATCAGAAATTATTGAAGTAATTATTCTGGATACCACTACACTTGGCTCCAATGCAAAGAAGAACTAGGATATTATGCGAAAATCTCTTTCCTTTTATCTCTCATTGCCCCTATGAGCACGGGTGAAAGTTGCTTTGTATCGTGACATTCTTTGAATGAATTATTTATTCAATTTCATGAATGGATTATACGATTGTGAATTAATTATTTATTCAAATTTGTGATTAATTATCATATTTTGTGATTTGTCTGATTCTATATTTGTCAAGTTCTTTGAAAGATTTATTTGCCAGTTGTGTTTTCCAATTCGACTTTGACATATGTGTGCATCTTTATTTGAATTTCTCTATATAATTGAAAAAGAATAATATTAGAATTATAAGATACACATTTTGATATGCATTGGGTCATCATCATTCAACAAAGCAGGATATGAGATTATTATAAATTCGTTGCAACATTTAAGAGTTCAACCATGCGTCTCTGATTGAATACCACATATAGGATCACTAGCTCAATGGCCACTTAGGAGTTAAACCACACCTTTGAGAATGTATGTCATTTTACTAATCAGATTTATACTATTAGTGAAGACTCTTGCCCCGCTTCATCCATGTCATGAAGTTAAAGCCCTTAGACCCAAGTGATTGAAATTCTCGATTATCATGATAATCAAGACATCCTATGTTTGCATTACTCTATGTCATTTATCTTTATATGTTATGACCCATTTAAACCTAACTCCCAGGTTAGGGGCATGACTCTACAAATAGAACTCCCAAGTTTTGGGGAGTCAGAGACCCATGAATTAGCCCTCAATCTTGATTCTCTTATATGTGGCTAGAAATGCTCTATTTTGGAGTCAATTAGACACTAGGCACATACATCCTTAAGTGTCAAATGCTGCAACTGCCAAGAAACATTTATCCAATACAAGGATCAAATATAGAGATTACTTACCCCAATATTATATATGCAATTTTATTATAACACTCATCAAGCAAGTAAATTGTGTGATTATATATCTTATGAATGCCATATACAATAGTAGAAACCATGCATGCAAACTATAAACCTATAACATCATTGGTAAACCCATTGATGTATCGGCCGAGTTGTCAATGATCCTTGACACCACCGATGGGATCCCATCTTTTCAACGTTTAAAGTAATGTTGTAATTATTAAATGGGATCCCATCTTTTCAACGTCGTCACTAATGCATTAGTCTCATTATCAGTGCCCTGTGTAGCACTAACATGTACCTACATGTCAGGGTAGGTACTTCTCAACTTCCTCCAACCACCAATGTCATTGCCGATGTGTCGATAACCATGTCGATGTCGGATGGAAAACAAATAGAAACTGCAACAGAGCACAAAACATCCCCATCCATAAAACATGATACCCATGCCATCTAAGCCATAAATTCTCTGTTGTAGACTATGATTATGGTCATTTAACCTATATAAATAATAATTGCAACATTACTTCAAACGTGGCATAAATCTAAAAAAAATATACGATATGTATCAAAGCACATTACCCAGTATGCAATCAGATTAAGAACATTCATTTTAACCACCTTACAATTACATGGTTATCAATCTAACCAACCTTTTTTGTTTCTAGTGCACATGGTCTCTGGCGTTCTATCCATTTCTCTTCTTTTTCTCTTCTTTGACCTGCCCTAAGTTTCTCCCTTTAACTTAAAGTTAGTTTTTAAGGAGATTAGGGTTGTAGGAGCATTTATAGGGGAGCAAGGCAACAAAATCTAGTGCAATCTGTGTGTAATTGCTTTCTCTAAGCAGTTTCAAACCTTGCCAGCAAAACTGCTCCTATTCACCGATTTGTTAGTAGTTCCACTGATGAATTCAAAAGAACCGTGGATGTGAATACCAATGCGTTGTTGTTTTACAACAGTAGGTTCAAGACTTTGTGACACACTCACCAATGTATCTCTTAAGGCCACCTCAACACTTGCCACCATGGCAATCTGGATACATGCCCCCATGCCACATCATAGATCCGATGACTATCGTCTTCTTGCTATCTTCTCAATCCACTTGTCATTCTCATGTTGTCCCTCATTTTTTTGTCATTTTCCTAAAAGGTAAATGCATGTATATATATATATATATATATATATATATATATATATATATATATATATATATATATATATATATATATATATATTTGTATACAACAATACAAAATATTATTTTGCCATTTGCTATTATGGTATCAAGAGCCTCTACCTAACGGCTTATTTTTGTTTCCATCACAATGCCAGTCCATTCGCCCCCTCCCCCCCCTCTTTTACTTTCTCCCTTTTCTCCCATTCCCATCTCCTTCCACTTTCCCAGTCGGGTCACCACCTTGTCTTTGCCCTCCTCCCTGCCCCATCCCCCACCCCAGCTTCATTTCCCCTGGACCCATCGGCCTCCTCTTCTGACCCCTCACTCTTCTCCGGCTGCCCGCCTCCCCCGCCACTGCCTTAAGCTCCAGCAAAGTCCTCCTCTTTTCCCCTTGCCTCCCTCTTGCTCATTGTTGTGCCCTTGTCGGTGGTCTGCTCCTGTCACGACCTTGGTTAAAACATATAGAGAGTTAAAAATTATAATCAAAGCTTGCTCGAATCGCAACTTAGAAACATATAACCATAATCATAATATAATATACTTCATTTCCCTGGAAATACAATGTCTGTGTACAAACACACAAGTAAAGATATAAACAAATTTTCTCAAACCAAAAGAAATTGTGCTTAGGAAACTACTAGTGCAATGGTAGACTCCATAGTCACCGCTTGAAGATCCCAAAAAGTGTCTTTACTGTTCTCTTCTACTCACGTCCATTCCACATTAGGCCCTGCAAGGTCTAAGGGGTGGTGAGTATTTTAAAATACTCAGTAGGAGTACTTATCCTATCAGATATAAATATAACATCTAACAGTATTTAAATCACATGATCAATTAAATAGATAATATTGTTCAAAAGAAGCAATAAAGGTGTGCCTCTCACCCAAAAACTTTCCTAGGGCTTCTTCCTATGTATCGAAGATGCTTTTGGGGTTTGTAAGCTCTCATGACTTACTACTAGTGTCTCAGACACTTATTCTATTATAAAGAATTTGTTGCAGGTACAAAGCAGCGGCCTCTTATTCCTCTACAAATTTTCCGTAACACTCCATGCTTGTAGAGGGAAGAGCCCCTGTGTTCATGGGACGTCGGGATCTAGAGAGCAGAGAGTTTTCCCATGATACTCTCTACCCTAGCGTGCATAGCCTTGATAGTTGCTCTTTGTTAGGAGCTAATCAGGGGTCTTGCCCTTCTTTAGGGGCTCACCAGGCTAATGTGCTTACCGTGTGTCTGACTTCAAACCGGATTATACCTGTGTACTCTCAATTATGGAACTCTATCGGTACGTCAACCAATTTGAGCTCCAGACAATTAAATCTCTTATATGCCCGACTCAAATGGGAATTTCCTTATTTTTTCATTACTTTAAACAATCCTCCACAAAGATCAACCTTTCAAAATCCTAGCCTCGCCTCTACAAGTCATGGTCGTGTTACTGATAATGATTATAAAGGTAGGGTTAGTTGCTCGTTCCAACGAGATAGTTACCCCTTCTCTATCTCATCTTAGCAACTCGGTGGCCATGATTGTACACATTTCTAAAATCATTTTGATAGAGCACTAATTCCATAAAACCGTCTTTCAATCTTACCATACTCAAGTATAATTAAAATAATGGCGAAGCTAGATTTTCTTTATATCACATATATCATAAAGCCTAATTCATAATTAAATTCAGAGCCTAATTCATAATTAAATTCAAGAGATAAACACTCAATAAAACAAGTATATGAGGCAATCCCAAAAAATACATGGAAATTACTCAAGTATTTAACTAGAATTATATATATAAACTTTCAATGCACCAATGTAAGTATTTATGTCTTAAGAGAGGATAAAAACCCCTACCTTGCTTCCCACGTGAGAAAATAAATGATACACCGGATACCCCAAAATTAGATGTCAGGTTTCTAGTCCTTAGAGATCTCAAAATAGAAAAATAACTCAGCCACAACATTTAGCACGCTCGATTTAGGCAAAAAGACCTCTTAAACAAAGAAAACGGACTCAGAACGACTCCAGAAACTCTTCCAGAATAGGAATTTATAGGAGAGAATCGTGAGCCGACGGTGAGTCGTGACATGTGCACGCGACATGTGTCATGCCATAATAGGCCAAAAAAATGTGGCACCACTGCACTTAACGCATGCGGACCAAGCCGCATGTCGCTCAGCACGGCGTAGCTCCCAAGCCGCGGCTTACGCAACGGCTCGGTTCCAATCGCTGGTGTCATCAATGACGCCGAATTTTTGTCATTTTCTTATGTTTTTAATATTATTTCGATCAAATACAATTCTAATTTCAAAATGCGATAACTTCTTATGCCAAAGTCAGAATCGCGCATTCTTAGTGCCGTTGGATTTGTATTGACGAGCCATTTGGAACTAGATCTCACATGAGTAGTTTATCTCACACTTTTTAAGTGGGTCCCGCCCATATGGCATATTTTCTAAGGCCATAATTTTGCTCCTGACCTTCGTATCGCGTGTTCTTAGGTTCGTTACATTTGTCTCACCAAGCTCTACTCAACACTCCTAACTTTTACCATAAAAATAAAAAAAATTTAAAAACTACGGATGTTATAGCTCCAGTCCTCTTTAAGCTCCCTTCCATCCAAACCGACCTTCCCAGCTCCCTTCATGGCCTCTCACAGCCGCTCCATGGCCACCTTTGCTCTGGCTCCCCCTCCCCCCACCGCCATTGATGATATCTTCGCTCCCATTCCAGCGGTGGTGTGCTTCCTCAGTTCTCATCTTCCCCCACTTGTCACGGTGCGCTCTGACTTTGCCACCTTCCTCATCTAGCGGACTAGGTTCGTGACCTTCTTGAGGGCTTTGGCGTGATGGGTTTCCTTGACTGCTCCACCCCATGCCCTGCCGTCAGCAACCTTGCGACATGTCCCAACACCGTCCAGTGGCGTTGCATCGACCAGGTGCTCCTCACTGCTGTCCGCGCCACACTATCTCCTCTGTTTCTCGGCTATTTCATTGGACTTGAGTCCGCCGCCGCCCTTTGGGCTGCTACCGAGGACCACTTCCTCTCCACCTCCTTGGATCACATCCTCAACGCCCATGTCCAAGGCGATGGCACCATGACGGCGTACCTCGACAACATCAAAGCCTATGCTGATCAACTAGCTGCGGTGGGTGCTCCCATTTCGGATCTTGACCTCTTCCACAAGACGTTGAACGGCCTCTCCAGTGCATACTTCGTCTTCTCTGCTACCCTCTATGCCCATGGCATACCATTCCCCTCTCGGAGCTTTGGACGCTTCTTCACACTGAGGAGGCTACTCTCTCTTGCGCCCCCACTGCCCCCACCGTGGGCTTGCCACCCCACTTGTTGCCCTCCATTCATGGTGTCCCTCTCCTCTGGTCAGTGGCGCGCCTGCTGTGTAAGATCCTTGATCTTAAACCGGTTTATAGTTTTCTTTAATTATTGGTTATCATGAGATTAACATATTTTCTAATTTTGTTCGGTGATTTTGTAAAATAAATAGTGTTTGTGATGGTTTTAACCAAAATCAACTTCAATATTAGTGGTTTTAATTGATTTTAAACCAAATGTGATTTTTTGGGATTTTTCGGAATTTTTATTATTTTCCCAAAAAAATTAGGGTTTTGGCGGGACCCCTGTGGGCCCCACCGTCAAAAATTTTATTTTTGGGTCAAATGAACCTAGACATCTACCTAAGGTTATAAAAAAAAATTTAGAATTTTCCTAGGCTTAATTAGTGCTTAAATCTACAAAATATCCATTTTTAGCCTACTTTTTATATTTACACCCCAAAACTTACCCATGCATACCCCAACCCTTACTATAAAAGGGCAGACCTGAGCCATTTCCATTTTTAGGAATAGGCTAAGGAGGGAGGGCTGGCCTAATCCCCACTTAGGCCCTAATTAGAAGCCGATTAAGGTAAGCTTACTCTAATTAAGCACTAATCCATGACTTTCTTCTTAATCTCTTCCAAATCTACTATTTTCCCCTTGATTCAATTCATTTTTTGGCATCAAAAACTATTGATTTGTGTTTTACTACAATCCCTAACATTCAAAATTCGATTTTTACTACCAACAAGCCCTAGATTTAAGATTTAATTAGGGATTTCTTGGGTAAATCGATTTCTATTAGAGTTTAATTCAAACTCATTGTGTTTTCAAGGATTTCAAGAAGGGTGACTCTTTAATCCGAGCTTAATCAAGTGCTGAGGTAATGGGTCTTCAAAATCTCTATTTATCCATGGTAAAACTCTTCATTTTTGGCTTATTTCAAAATGGGTTGCTTGATTTGGTGTGTTAATGGTGAGATTAGAAAATGAAATTATTTAATCCCGATTTCTTAGGGTTTTGCATTATTATGATATGGTTTGATGTTCTGGAAGTCAAGAAGGACTTTTGATGATGATTAGGGTGTTAGATGTGGATTTGAAGTGTTATCAATGGTGTTTTGGTTTGGATTTGCGAAAGGAAGAAGATGGACTGTTCTGCCTTGTTGGCGTTCGAACGGCCCTTCTGGGCGTTCGAACGACAACACTGCCGGAACGGTACATTTCTAGTTCAGCCGATCGAACGGTCTGCTGGGCGTTCGAACGGCCAAACTGTAAATTTTAAAATTTTACGTTTAACCGATCAAACGGCCTGAAGGGCGTTTGAACGACTACACAGCAGATTGGTTTTCTAATGCATGATGTTTATTTTGATGATTCCACTTTAGCTTGTCAATTTCATATGAATGTGGTGTGTTTTAAGCTATGTTATGCTACTGGAAAGGCATGCTATTGAGGGTATGGAATTAAGACATGCTTAAAAATTTGTGGAATGACTTATGTTTTGTGGCATGATGTTGGAATTGTTATCTTGAGATTATGAATGGTTGATTCCCTTTGGTTAAGCATATTTTCAGTAGGATTACAACCTATTATTGGACTGATTTGTCATGATAGATTGTGGTTAGTTGTGTGTGGATGTTGGTGAATGCCATGACTCAATGATGAAATGAGTGATGTTATATGTGTTTAGCCTTTGTCGTTGAGTTTTGAATTGGGATACGATTTCAACGATTCTTCTTCTATGATTTCCGCTGGAATTCATGTTTAGATGGAAAGTCACATGTGTAGTGTGGTAGTAAGTTTAATTTCAAGCATGTTGACATGCATTATATGAAATGCTTCTACTAGTTACACATACATGTGGGGGTTAAATGATGATGTTGAAGCTTGATATTGTGATTATGAATGATGCATTAGGGGCTGATGAGAGCACTTATCATGGATTAGGATTCATGTATGCCTTGCCCACGTATGTACCATGCTGCATGCATCATGAAAATGAATTTCCAATTGATGCTTCATCGAGGTTAATCGAATTTGACCGATTGGATGCAATGTGGTGAAATTGTGTGCCGGATTGATCGGTCATGGATTAATCGTAAGTTGATTGGTCCGAAAGGACATGTTTTAATTTGAGTTCTTGTGTGGAACGAATGCACTCCCCGGGTTGAGTCTAGTTAAATGGAGTTAAGTAGGGATGAGTTGTGTACTTGTCTTACAGATTGAGATTATTTATGATTCGCTGGACCCTGAGAATCCAGCTGGTTTGTTCAAGTGCATCGGCTTGCTAGGTGTTGTTGCTTGGGACTTTAGTCTTGACAAGCAGGGTTGCTCGGGAGTTTAGACTTGATGGGCAGGTGTTGCTCGAAGGTGTTGGCCTTGAGGAGCAGGAGTTGCTCGAAGGCGTTGGCCTTGATGAGTAGGAGTTGCTCAAAGGCATTGGCCTTGAAGAGCAGGAGTTGCTTGAGACTTCGTGTCTTGGTAAGCAGGGGTTGCTAGAAGGCTTTGGCCTTGAGGAGCATGTCTATTTGATAAGTGTCTATTTGATAAGTATCTATTTGATAAGTGTTTGCTCAAAGGCTTTGGCCTTGAGGAGCATGTCTATTTGATATGTATTTGCTCGAGGGCTCCGGCCTTGAAGAGTAGGTTTATTCTCTATGGGTACAGGCTTGCATGTTAAACTAGCGTGCGTGTGTGACACTTATACATGCATGATGAATGAGAATGTTGATGCATGATGGAATATGTATGTTAGAGATACATTCATGCAGGTTGTTATGATGTGATGCATGAGGAAATATGTATGTTAGAGATACATCCATGCAAGTTGTGATGATATGATGCATGTGGGAATATGTATGTTAGAGATACATCCATGCAGGTTGATTACGATATAATGTATGTGGGAATAGGTATGTTAGAGATGCATCCATGCAGTTTGATTTTGATATGATGCATGAGGAAATATGTATGTTAGAGATACATCCATGTAGGTTGATTATGCACCATGATGCAGTGTTAGGTGATATGTATATGTGATCAGAAAATGATGTACCATGTATGTAACGCCCGAGATTTTTCATCCCTTTTTTTTCTTAAAACTCATAGAAATTTTTTTTCCCATAAATCGGAGTCAAAACGATAAAATCAAAACCTGTATAAACAGTTTATAATTTTAAACATTACACGGTTAAACATCGTACTGTCAAATCAAATATCCTCAGGCGCTACCCGAAAACACACGTACGAATAAATTTGCTATAATCATAGACTTTTAAATACAAATCACTCTCCCAGGCATCCCTGAGTACAAGTCCCATAACAGTCCACAGACTCATCCAAATGAAAGTCCAAAATAAACATCTAACTTCTCATCTCACCCAATACAGGAGATCGTGGCACAAACAAACTCGCAATGAGTCAAGCAGATACCTGAGTCAATGAGAATCAATCCACCGCTGAAACGAGCGTCCATCTCCAGGAGCTCTCCGCACAACCTGCAAAACCTCCCGTACAACGGGGCTAAAAAAGTAGGGTGAGTATTTTCATACTCAGTAGGAAAATACCCAGTAGGGGAAACCCCAAACGGCGAACTCACAAGTTCATAATCACATGCGTCATGCAACTCAAACATGAAGCAGTCAACATAACATAATCATAACATGCACATACACCTACGACCATACCAAAGGCACCATCGTGCCACAAACATACCGAAGGCACCATCGTGCCAAAATCATAATATCCAATCAACTTACACAAACACCCTTATCCAGGGTCATACAACTTACTCGTACCACTGTACGCATACTCATACAACATACGCATACTTGTACAACCTTACTCGTACAATCGTATGCTCACTCATACAGCTTACCCATACATGTATCACCTTACTCGTACAATCAGACTCGTACGACCTCACTCGTACAGTCTGCACAAAATCATACTTACTGTCTTACTCAGAAACATATTCTCACAATCGTACACATACTCTTACAGTCGTGCTCATACTCATACACTTACAGTCCTGCTCATACACACTCTTACAGTCATACTCATACTCATACACTTACAGTCCTGCTCATACACACTCTTACAGTTCTGCTCATACACACTCTTACAGTCTTACTCATACTTATACATGTACTCAATATCGTACACATATCAACGACCACTGAAGCTCATTACAACTAATAAGCTCCAACGTCGCAAAGGAAAAGAATGTCACTGGGGCAACACCTTAACCTCCGGGGAGTGACTAGACGCCATGGACTTTTCCGAAGGTAAGGCACACCAATGCTCATGGGGCACTGGATCAAACAGGTAAGAGTAGATCCATGATACTACTTACCTGAGCGCGCAAACATAAACACCCACACATAAGGGGTCATACAGTTGCCCACCATAATGGTCTTATAGTGCCATAGAATCGCCCACCATAATGGGTCTTATAGTGCCAAAGAATTGCCCACCATAATGGGTCTTATAGTGCCAATGCCACTCTTGGGCAGAACACATACAGTGCCACTTGGGCAAAAACGTACAGTGCCACTCTTGGGTGGAAACATACAACGCTCTCAACAGAGCATCAAACGTCTGGGCTTACACAGCACACAGACCAAATCAGAAACATACGTCGCTCTCAGCAGAGCATCAGATGTCTGGGCTTCATACAACACGTAGACAAAGTCAGAAACGTACATCGCTCTGTACAGAGCATCAAACGTCTGGGCTTATACAGCACGCAGACCAAATCAGAAACAATGTCTCTCTCAACAGAGCATGAGACGTCCGGTGCTCTATACAACACACAGACAACATCCCGCAGGATAAACACCATGGCAAGACATGATAAATGCTCGGCCGACTCACTAGCGGCCAGCTCAAACAAGGAACTTAATCCGTCGAACCCTCAGGTCTCAAACTCACAACGCTATCATTAGCTGTGCTTATAATTCAAGTTTGAATTAAGTATATTATACGGTACAATTATGCCACACAAACTCACAGTCCTCAACTGGTCAAACTGAAGTTGAGCCCAATCCGAAACCCAAGTTCGTCAGGGCAACAGACTTCACTTACCCGTCCACATCATGGACAAAACTCATCGTACAACAAACCCTTACAGTCTTACATACTTCGCCATCCATCTTATGGCCAAATCCTCTTACACTGACATCCTCAAATAACGCTCCTCAGAGCCAACCCAGTTGTCGCCCTCTTACTTATATCTCACTTATTATGCTTACTTTTCACTTCATAATCTGTACGTTATGCTTGTACAATTATGAACACTCTTAGTGTCTGACAAATGGCCCAACACACAATCCACCCCAAACTGATCCATTCTAATCCTTGCCCGTCATACTCATATCCTCTGTCATACGCTTACACAACCGTATCCAAATTCAGACAAAGTCTCTGTCATCTCTTACTGTCCATCGCCCATACCTCTGCCCACATACACTTACGCATAACCAAATCATAAGCAAAAGCCATCATACATACGTATGTCTCATATATACGTACAACATACACATACGGTCATACATACATAACTTACAAACATGCACGCTAGCCATCACTAGCACATGCATACATCAAACATACATGCTAGTCATCACTAGTACATGCACACACATTCATACATACTTCAAACATGCACGCTAGCCATCACTAGCACATGCATACATCAAACATACATACTGACATATTTGCTAGCCATCACCAGCGCATACATAATCCACATCCATAAAACATGCATACATCTCATACATATCAATCATACCATACACTCATGCTACACGCACATCATGCAATCGGAGCGTTACTTAACATCCAAGCATGGAATCATACAATCCTAGCATGCTGCTACTCATTCAAAGCATGCTTCATGAATTTACGAGTTCATAGCTCCCCTACCTCGTAATCATGACGTTCGATGGCGAGCACACGACGGTGGCGGCGTCGGCAACGGAGTTGGCGGTCAAAACCGTTGCCTGGCTGAGAGAGCTGCTGTCTCGAGGATTTTAGGATGCGCCGAAACTATCATGGCCAAATAGAGTGTCAGAAATCAATGCGGTAAAACCTGCGATCCACGGTGGCACACAAGGGCGACCGGGAGAAATATCATGCCAACATATGTGGTGGTGCGACCCGAAGTCGATGGTGTACACTGAAGATCGGCCGGTGGCTAAAACGTGCTCAGCCGGCCACAAAGACGTTGAAATCGGCCGTGGACAGCACCCAACGGCAACGATTCCGGTCAACAAAGGCCCACATAAGGGCGGAAAGCGTGGGGCAACGCTCGAGAACAAAGGAGAGGTGGTGGAGGACGGCTCTGTGGTCAACTCCACTCGGTGGCAAAGCCAACCGATGGTCAGGCGGCACGAATGCAGTGCCTAAACCCAGAAATACACGCGTGGCCACATGCGCACGCGGCCCAAAGGGTGGGGGAAATGGCTGAAATGAGGCGACTCAAGGCCCACAAAAGCCAACAGGGCTAAGGCCCTAGCGGTGGCCAATCTAAGCGGCGACATCGCCGATCGCCACCCACAACCAATACCCATGGTGCGGGCGGCTGTGCATCTCGCACGGTACAGGGCAAGGGGAGGGTTTACGGTCGAGCAAAGGCCATGAGGTCGTCACTAGCCAAGGCCTGTGCAGGTGAACTCATCCACCTTCTGTCACGGTAAGTCATACAAATTCTTGCCCGAGGCCGACGGCGTAAAATGGGCAAGAAGGGTCAACGGCACACCTGCCGGTGAGCAGGCGGCTACGGGCCACAAGGAAGGCACCGGTCAAAGGCAATCAAACAGTGCAAGGTGGGACCATCTCTAGTCGTTACTAGATTGAGGCGGGAACCTCGGTGGCCATTCGGCCACTACCGGCCACTGCCGATGGCGTCAAAAGCCAAATCCAAAGGGCTGACCGGGGAAAACCCATAAGGGCGGATCGGCCATGGGGCCGGAGGCTGAACCGGTCCAGGTGGGTGGGGCCGTCCCTGGGCCATCACCAGGCCGGGGCGGAGCCCACGGTGGTCAAGTCACCCTCACCCGCCAACGATGGCGGCGACAACCCATCGGAAAATCCACCCACAGTACCGCGCAAATCGGACGGGGCGGAGCATAGGACGGCAGAGGGGATGGAACCGGGCTGGGTAGGGTGGTCCACTGCCTTCGCCGGAGCAAGGTGAGGCTGGGGGAAGGCCGAATCGGCCACGAATCACCTCCGGCGGCCACTGTTTGCCCAAAACAGTGCGTCGGCGGAACAGTGCAGAGAGGGGGGATGAGGAAGGGGCGACGGAACGGAGGCCCACCGGGCCGGGAGGAGTGGCTCCTCGCCGTCGCCGGCCCAGGGCGAAGCCGTGGCCGGCCGGTCGGGCCGTGCCGGCCCGTGGCGGCGGCGGAACGGCACTACACAGAGGAGGTGGAAAACAGGGCAGTGAGGAAAACGGAGCGGGACGGCGGAGCTGAGGCCGTCAGGGGCAGGGGGGAGTGTCCTCCCGCCGTCGCCGGCCTAGGGCGGAGCCGTGGCCGGCTGGCCGGCTCTCGCCGGCTCACGGCGGCGGCGGTGTCAAAAAAAGACAGAGAGGAGGGCAAACCGGGGGAGGAGGCGGCGCGGCCGTGGGGGCTGGGACAGCGGCTCCCCTGCCGTCGCACGGCCGGGGCGGAGCCGGTGCGGTGGTCCTGCGGCCTGCAGGCGGCCGGCGGTGGCCGGGCACAGGGAAAAGGCGCAAAGGGGGGGCGGCGCACTGTTCACACAACTGAACCAGTGGATCGGGATCGCGATCCCGATCCCTCTTTTTATTTTATTTTCTTTTATTTTTCCAAACGTATCCCCAACGCGCGTTAACCCACTGGTTAGGCGTCGAACCTCCAAAATTCGCGCCGTAAGCGCGCAGCGAGGCCCGTGGCCCGCGACTAAGCCCCACACCCGAATTTACGGGTATAAATATAGGAAAAATACACGAATACCCATACGCTGAAATGTCACATTTTCCTACCGAAAATGACCAGAAAAAATGGCAGAAAAATCCCAGAAAATCGTAGAAAAATCAGGGACCTTACAATGTAAATCTTCGATCTGAATGATCTTATTACTATGCTATCGTGTTTTCGTTGTTGATAGTGATGTTAAAACCATTGCTGAGTTTGTTAAACTCACCCCTCTTTTTGTGTTTTGATTTGGGGCTGCGTAGTACGACACGCAGTCGGACAGGATCTCCTCTTTGAGGAAAGGTTGGAGATGGCTTGGATGTGATCTTGGAGATCGATGCGTGACTTATCTTCTTTTGTTTTATGCTTATGTTAGAACCTTTGTGTAGGGTTCATTGCTTTGGATTTATGTCATACTTTACAGTTGTGATGCTTATGTTTTATTTTGAGCCAGTGTGGGCTTTACTTAAACTAAGCTTGTGGGTTTGAGATTGTTGTTTACTTTGTGATAAGCAACTCTTTTTTTCCCCTTTTATTTACTCTTGCTCAAAGTGGAATGTGCGTACTCCGTATGTCTGTTAATCACCCGTGGTTAGGGTTAAGTCTTCCACTAGATTGTTTCTCAATCTTCACTTCGTCGCCCCCGCGCGCTTGACCGGCCCTTGGACCGGATTTGGCTTGGGTCAGGCATCACCAGGGCGTGACATACTGCTTCCCACAGTGCTCCCACAGGCACCGCCTATGTGCCCCTCCCTCAGGCCGCTCACAGCGCCTCCCTTGGCTCCCCCTATGGGCCCCTATCTCCGGCCGCTCACAGAGCCACTGTTGGTTCCTATGGAACCCCTCTTGTTGCCCCTGGTGGCATCCCAGCTACTGCCATCACCAGCCTAGTCCTTGCCCTTGCTGCTCCTATGGGGGGGGCATGGTCTTCTCCCCACCCCACTGGTCGTGGGACGCCTGGCCCTCGCGGTGGCCTGCCTAATGGCCGTTGGCACTCGGGCCCTCGTGGTTGTGGGCCTTGCCCACCTTGTCACATTTGCAGTGGGACCAACCACTCCACCAAGACATGTTGGGAGTGCTACTCGGCCCCCGAGGCTCGACCTCTGGTGCACACGCCCTCTCTGCCAACACATCCTCCTCCTCGGCGAACGTGCAGAGAGGGCTTTTGCTACTATGTAATCTTCATCAATGACTTCTCCCATTACGCTTGGCTTTACCCCCACAAACTTAAATCCGATGTCACTGAATGCTTCCGCCTCTTCCATGCCATGGCTGAACGAACCCTCAAACAAACCCTTACCACCCTCCACACCGACAATGGCAGTGAATACCCCAACCACCACCTCTCCTCCCATGCCGTCTCCCACCAAACCTCTTGCCCTCACACCCTCAAACAAAATAGAGTTTTTGATTGAAAACATATCCACATCATAGAAACTACCCTAACCCTCCTCTCTCATGCCAACAAGACTCTATCCTATTGGGTCAATGCTACTTGCACCGCCACCTACTATATCAATCACCTTCCCTCATCCTTCCCTGCAACACCTTTCCCCCTACCAACTCCTCTTTCAAACACCACCCGACTATTCCCACCTCAAAGCCTTTGGATGTCATTGCATCCCTTGGACCCACCCCTACTCCTCCCATAAACTCTCTCCATGGGCCATCCCATGCATTTTTCTCGGTTATTGCCCTACCACTAAAGGATATTGTTGCCTTGACCTTCTCTCCCATCGCGTTTATATTTCCCGCCACGTCCACTTTCGAGAGGATGAGTTCCCCTACCAAGACCTCCCGACCCCCACAGTCCCTACACCCCCATCTCCCTCCCTATTTCCATACCCCGTCCTTCTCCTCCATCCATTCCCCCAACACCCTCACCCTATTCCCTTACCCCTCTCCCCCTTACTCACTTCCCTCCCTCTCCCATTCCTTTCCCGGCTCCACTCCTCTCCCCCACACCTTCTCCCTCCCCCTCCCCCTCCCCACTCACGGATGGACTTACAAAGTCAAACACAATGCCAACGAAACCATCTCTCGCTACAAGGCTCGCCTTATTGCCAATAGGTTTCATCAAGAAGAAAGCCTTAACTACGATGAGGCATTTAGTCCCATGGTCAAATCTTACATTGTTCGGATTGTTCTTAGCCCTGCAGTCACCCACTCATGGTCCGTCAAGCAATTAGACGTCTCCAATGCCTTCCTTCGTGGCACCATTATCGAAGAACTTTACATGGAACAACTTCCTGGTTACCATGATGTCACTTGGCCCAACTATTTTTGTCACCTTCATAAAGCCCTCTATGGCCTCAAACAAGCCGCTCAAGCTTGGTACCTTCGCCTTTCCACTTATCTCCTCTCCCTTAGCTTCTCCTCTTGCCACGCTGATACCTCTCTTTTCCTTCACACCCCCGACTCTCACATCACTATCCTTGTCCTCTATGTCGATGACATCCTCATCACTGGCAACCATCCCTCTCACATCTACAAAGTCATATCCCTCCTAAGCTCCACCTTTTCCATTAAAGACCTTGGCGACCTCCACCACTTCCTTGGCATTGAAGTCACATGCATCTCCAATGACCTCTTCCTCTCCCATTCCCAATATGCCCTTGATATCCTTACATGTGCCTCAATGTCCCAATGCAAGGAATCCCCTACCTCCACCATACAAATGCCCTCCCCCCGATCCCTATGACCGACCCTTTCCCGACCCTCTCACTATAAACGCATTGTTGGATCCTTAAAATATCTTACCTCCACTCGTCCTAACCTTGTCTATACCATCAACTATGTATGCCAACATATGCATAACCCCTCCACCTCTCACTTCATGGCCGTCAAAAAAATTCTTTGCCACCTCAAAGGTACCTTCACTCATAGGCTCCTTCTCTGACCTGATGACTTCACCCTCTGTGCCTTCTCTGACTCCGATTTGGCCAATGACCCCATCGATCACTGTAACACCCCTCAAATTTACGAAATAAAAGAAAATAAATTTTGCTTAAATGTAACAAAATTTAATTCCTAATGCCAAGGATCATTGTGTACCAAAAGAGTAATTACAACACACTTTGTATTATACAAGGATTTTCAAAATTGAGCATGACATGCCTTTATACATCAGTCACTACAAACATTACATAAATTAAAAAAAGAGTACATAAACTATAATTTAAGAAAGCTCTTTGTCGGCTCCTTCGAATTTGAGTGACAGACTTGCAAAATATGAGGGTGGGTGAGTAAATTCATACTAAGTAGGTTGAGTTAAGTTCTAAAGATATACTTCATAGGCGTAAAAATTGTGTCATCTTTCCTTCATAAAATAAGCAAAGCCTGAAAACACGGTCACAGAATGTCGCGATACCAAAAGACTTACACCTACGCTCATGGGGCAACGGAAGGAAAGAGAATCTCCCATGATATCCCAGTTTATGTATGTGCCAGAACCAAATGTGGCGGCATCCATAATCATCATAATAATCTCTAGTTTAGAAACCAAGAACTATTCAGAGGGTACAATTACCCAAAACTCAGAGAAATCTTTTGAAAAGAGGAGATGTTTTTAAAGATAGAGTTTATTTCTGAAACATAAGAAGAAGACCTTTAACAATACTTCGGTGAGTCAAAATCTCGGTATACAATTAGAATTTAAAACTACCTACCTCTACACGTGCAAAGTATAAGAAAATCCTCTCATTGAATATAAAGAAAAACCATCCTTAAGATGTTAGTCTTCAAGTGGTAAACTTGGCAAAATAACCTTCCCAACGTGTAGAATGCCTTCGATTTTGTGGGGTACAGCTTTTGAATTGACTAAAAAGATGTGAAACAGTCTAGAAATAGTAAAAAGAAGAAAGGGGAGGATTATGAGAGTGGTAGGGTTTTCTTAACTTTAGAGAGGTCACCTTGAGAAAATTCCAGTACATAGAACGCCATCGATTTAGTGGGAAACGAGTCTTAGATCGGGTAAATCGGACTTAAAATGGGTCAAAGGCAATGAAAACAGTGAAAGGGGTAAGAATGAGTTGTGTGTGAAAAAAATTGACTGGAGGTGAATTTATAGGTGTTGGTGTGCTGCCGCCATTACTATGGGCGTTGCCAAAATTGGTGGCGCGCGCATGATGAACATGCGTTCGTCACAAACTTGTGATGAACACGTGTTCATCGTGTGTGACGCGCACTTTTGGTGTGCACCACGCGGTTGAGCCGCACACTGCACCGTGGCGCACCTGGCCGAGCCGATTATATATATATATATATATATATATATATATATATATATATATATATATATATATATATATATATATATATATATATATATATATATATATATATATATATATATATATATATATATATATATATATATATATATATATATATATATATATATATATATATATATATATATATATATATATAAGTGTAACTTCCTATCCCGGATTGGATTTCGCACGTTCTTAGTACCGTTAAGCGCGTACTGAGATAGGCTACTTATGAGCTGATTTACCTGCACTATAAAAGTGGGTCCCACCGTAGAACACACTTCTCGATGTCGTAACTTTCGTTCCTGACCTCTGATTTACACATTTTTCGACTTGTTATATTCGTGTCTACGAGTTCTAACCGAAACTTAGGAAATAAAAAAATAAACTTCATAAATAGATCATGTCAAATAATTAGGGTCATTACAATCACTGATCCATGTCTGGCTACTGCCTCTACTTGGATCCCGACCCCAACCTATGGATGTCTAAGAAACAAGACACGGTGGCCTGCTCCTCGACTGAAGCCGAATATCGGGCTCTCTCCAGCATGACCACGGAGAGTACTTGGGCTCGTATGGTCCTCACCTTCCTCGGAGTATCCATCCCCTCCACTCCCATCCTATGGGGCAACATCAAGTTGGCAATTTCTCTCTCGGCTAACCCTTTGTTCCATGCTAGGACCAAGCACATCAAAGTTGATCATCACTATGTTTGAGAGCAGATTTTAGCCGACAAGATAGAAGTCCGGCACACTCCCTTCGCTCAGCAGGTAACCGATGTCCTCACCAAGCTTCTCTCCATCGAGCAGTTTCAGCATTTATGCTCCAAACTCATAGTTCTACCCCCACCTTGAGTTTGCCGAGGGCTTTTAAGGCCACCTCAATACTTGCCACTGTGGAAATCTTGATACATGCTCCCCATGCCACATAATGGATCCTAAGATTATCCTCTTTTTGCCATCTTCTCCATCTACTTATCATTCTCTTGTTGTCCCTCATTCTTTTGTCTTTTTCCTAAAAGAAATGTATTTATCTATATATAGTTGTATATAGCAATACAAAATATTCTTTTTTCATTTGTTATTAGTATCAATACCTGCTGACAGTAGAAAAGTGTTTTCATTGGCACAAAGACTGATGTGTCATTGTCTACCAATAGTGACATAATAACTTCATTGACATGCCTACCAATGTGTCATTTTTTGTGTCGATGACTTAAAAGATTATTATTTTAAATTCAAATAATTTCATCATTTTAATTATATTATATACCTCATAAATTTAGAGTGCGGCATCAAAAGGGTACTTATACGATGAAGAATTAATCAAATGTAGTACGTAATGGTCAATTTCATATTGTTTTTACTCACATCAGAATAACTAGTCTTTGAACTGATGTATTGTTAGATCTACCAACAAAACCCAAAAACTCACCCATATTTCTCCGATGCATCATTGCTTGCTGATAGGACAAAGAGATTCTTGTCAATGTGCTCACCAACATGTCGGTGAGGCTATCAATGACATAGGCCAATAGGGGTTTTAATATCTATTATAATTCTAATATTTTTAATATATAAATATACCTTTAAGATTGTGGATGTCACATATGGAAGTATGAGGTTTGTTCGGTGCTTCAGTGCTGGAGAAAGCTCAAAATTAGAACAATTAAACATTCCATCCCTCTATGAGAGTGATACCAACCTTCAAATTTGTAACTATTCATGTACAAAATTTTCTTATGTTCACTATGGAGATTGAAAATTCAAACTTGTCAATCTTTGAGAGGGATTGAAAGGCCAAATTATGGTTGTCAATTGGTCCGAATATAGGTTGGCTAAGGCTTTATCCACCTCGATACCTATTTCCCAAATTTTTGCCCATACCTACCCATTACCCATTTCACAAATTCTCCCACCCTACCGACCCATTAAATGGGAAATTCTTTCGTAATTTGATAATGGAGGGCCTGTGCGCAAATAATCTATGTAGTCAATGAGTGGAACGGTAAGAATTTACATAACTCAAATATGCCAGTGACAAACTTCACAGGTAAGAGTTCTTGCTGAATTTAAGTATACATAGAATTCTAATGTATAAATTAATCATGATTAAATTAGACTACAATCTAACCGATATTCTGTCTTACCAACACCTTTGCCACGTCTGAATTTGGTCAGTTATTAACTATAAGCCCTTTTCTCATTGTTACACTAAGCAATCAAACCAAAGTCTAACTGAATCAGAAATTTATTGTAAAAAACCAAATGTAACTATTAATTTAGGACAGAGGGAGCATGATTTAGCAATGTGAATCTTATCTGGCATTATTTCATGAGCCTTCGTGCTCTAAAAGCCATGTAGGACATGTAATTAAACAGCGAGGACACATTGCAGGACCCATAGCATTGCTCCAACTTAAAAGAACTTAACACTTGCCTCAATCAAAGATAAAAATCCAGTTAATTGAGGCTTATACAGCAATTACTAAGTTATCAAACCAATGATTCTTGCACCTCACAAACTTTTCCAACTCAATCATTCAGAACCATAAACTATCACCACAACAGCTATTACAATAGCATATCATTCCAGGGAAGCTATTACAATATTGCAGAAACATACAAAACTCCCACACAAATCAACTCATTCCCTCATTGGGCACATAAGAAAGCTTTCTCATCTGAATATGTTGACAACGGCATATGCTTTATTGGAAACCCCTCAGCATGTAAAGCTAACCATCTCTGCGTTCCTAGTAAACAAAACCTCCATAACAACTGCAAAGCCAGCCAGCCATTACTCATCAGAAACCTCGGCCTTCACCTCCTCAGTTTTCTCTTCTTCAACTGCCACTTCCTCAACAACTACGGGCTCTTCCACAGGTGCAGCAGCCTCTGGGGCTGGTTCTTCAGTGGCAGGTGCAACTTCCTCTGTAGCAGCCAGCGCCACGTCTTCAGCTTCTTCTTCTGTTTTAACAGGTTCTGCCTCTACCTCCACTTTGGCTTCTGTCTCCTCCACTGCCTCGGCTGGCTTCTCCTCTTCTGGCTCCTCGGCCTCTACCACTGCAGGAGGATCAGAGGCTGGTTCCACAGTTTCCACTTCAGCGGGAGCTGGGCTGGGAACTTCATCTACCACTACTGGGGCTGCTGCTTCTTGTTCAGAAGGTGGAGAGATCGTCAGAGTTTCTTCCTCCACAGTAGCGGCCACCTCCGGAGCTGGAACTGACTCGACCTGCAATGCCATGCCCCATTCATTACCGAAGATTTCAAGCCAATTTGACGGCACTTTATCTTTTTGTGGCTACGCCAACACTCCGAGGGAGATACAAGGTGCCCGACAGAACAATGTTTGTAGGAAGCCAAAGCAAGCTTATGTACATTACAACATGTGGCGATACGTTAAGTTACATAACAAAATAGAAAGAGAAAACGGGTGACTCCATTCTAATTTCAGGATGTCTGCAAAAAGGGAAATGGGTCTTGTGACTCATGGCTTGCAATTGTGATTGGGATGAACTGGTTGATTCATTTATGAGCCAATTTTAATGTCCGATTATGCCAATTTATGAGCCCAACCGTCCTTCTGGAGCACTGGTGCAGGTGCAATGGATAAATTGGTAGCTCTTGCTGCTACCAATTCAAGTTTGTCCCATTGCACAAGGAGATGAACGTCAACCATAGGAAATTAACAAATTAGATCCAGACAATTAACATACGATTAGAGATCATAAAGCTGTATGATACGCAGGTCGATGGAATGGACGCTGACTCATTCTATTTTTCATATTGGATCATTTTGATCATCAGCTGAAGGTATGAGATCTTGGATGATATTGAAAAGATCTTCCACAAAAGAATTTTAACCTCAAATTGAGTTTGCACGAAACTTAAATGATATAAATGTCCAGCGAGTCATTGATCAGTGATTTTATTAGATGAATAATATCCAAAAGGATGATCAATCATAGGGCTTAAGATCAAACTGTGTGGGAAAAAAAAACATATCAAGATGAGAATTATAACCCATAAATTTGTTTAATTTTCAAGGTTTCTGCGTGTGCAAAAAATGAATCAACTTTCACACCGGCCCATGAAAGAGATTAAAAACAAGAAGAACACATCCCTGCCACGGTTGATTATCATATAACCAGCATGTTCAGATAATTGCATACTGTTGTGATCCGGGCAAATAATGATCATTCAAACCATCAAATGAAGATCAAACAATCAGATTTGTGTTAAATCAGACTCTTTTATTGTTAGAACTCACACTCAACACCCACTAATTAAATCAAATTGTAAACAAAAAACAAAAACAAAAAAACAAAAAGAAGAAGAAGAAGATCAGGATGGAAAAGAGCAGGAAAACAAAGGAACCAAAGTAGAAGAGACTGGAAAATCTGCTCTAATGGTGGCTCACCTCGGCTGTGGCCATTGAGCAGCTAGCTAAATTAGCTTGTCTAAAGCACAAAGCAAAGAGATCAGCTGAAACCCAATGAAAGGAATTTGCTCCCTTCACCTCTATTTATACTGCCAAGCAACTACAAGAGAGAATCTTCTGCCAAACGCAAAGAATTATTTAGTTATTCTTAATTAATTATATTCTCGTCCTTTTTTACCCTCAATAAATATTTAAAAATAAAAAACAAAAGTAACTGTCAGGCCCAGCCCATATTTTTTTCTTCTTTTTCAATCGGGAGCAGGCCCAGCCCATGATTCGACTGGACTTTCAGGGATTGAACGAAACGTGTCGCAATTCGATTGGGCGATTGGTCAGTGGGGACGGGGGAATTGATTTTTAGCCTGGAAAAGTAGTGAAGAAGGTGGCAGGGCGGTGCTGAGCTGGGTCCCACGTGGAACAGAAGATAGTGATCTGCTGACGTGTACAGATTAGTCATGTGAGTTCCTGTCTGTCCCTCTCCGGCTTGCGTGCCGTTTTTTTGCTCGTGGTGGGCCCTGCTTGTCGGACGCCGTGTCCACATCAGCAGGAGCACGTGGGACAGACTGGGTGCCACGTCCTCCAGCGGCAAACCCTAGGTGTGTAATCAGGAATTCGGCCACGCTGGCAGTTTGGCTCATGTTTTTACTTAATAAAAAATTGTTAAAAAGAATTGGATTGATAATTACTATTACTGCATAATACTGATTCGTGAGTGGCTTTATGCGACAAGCACGTGAATCTTGTACTAGGTTAACAAAATACAAAATATAGATTAGCCTGAATATATATCCGGGTGGGAAAATCTTAGAAAACCTTTGTCCTAATTCCTTATTAAAATAAAGCATATGAAATTTGGTGGGTCTTGGTCTAGGGGTGCGAAGGAGCCTAGTCAGGTTGGCTTGGCTTAGCTTAGCTGAGTTGGACTTAAATTGGATTTAACGTTAACTTTGGTCAAGTTCTAATAGGTTTAAATTAAGTTCGAGCTTGTACTCGGCTTGATTAAAACTTGAATTTAAATATAATTTTAAAATTATATATAAATATATGTATATATGTGTGTGATGATTTTATATTTAAAATCAAGTTAATGTTTGACAAAAAAAATTTAAATCTTTTTCCTATTAATTTATTTATGTGAAATATGAATTTTAAAATCTCAAGGTACAACAGAAGAGGGAGCATATAAATACATATACTACACGTGATGTGTTTTAAAATTTACATATATCATAAAAAATATAACTAAATAAAATATATAAACTTATCTACATATATTAATTTTACTCTAATATTATACTAAGATACCAAAGAATTTTTAAAATTAAAAAAAATAAAAGGACTAAGGAGATTACATAAAGTCAGAACTTCTAAGTCTTAATCCAAAAACAAGATTTATAAAACAGAGACACAATTAACTATATAATAATTTTGGCACAATTGGTTACTTATCACTCTTAGTTTTATTGTGGAACATCCATACTCAAGAACTTATTATCATCTTCATTACACTTACTTTAGTTTATTATTTCTCTCTCTGCAGGTACTTTGGAATTTTTTTGAGGCATACGAAGTGTCTTTAATTTGGTTTATGTTTTTTGTATATTTTTGTGATTTTATATGCATGTGAAGCGAGAAAATTGGTAATCTTGTCTTTTTGGAGTATATATAACTAAAACATATTTATTATACTTTTCTTCTCAACTAGTGACTATACTCAACTATTTAAGGTGTAGTAGTAATACTTATGAATGATATTTATTTTTATTTAATACCAAAAACATCTTATTATGTAGGATACATAATATACTTTAGATATATAAATTTTTACTTTATTTTTGTTAGAGCGTACATAGAGCAAAAGTCAAGCCTCAAATTTTTGAAGTAATGCTACTCCTATGTTATTGCATGCATGGATCAATTTTTTGATAGTTTTGTTCCTCTAATTCATATTTGTTAATCCATACTAATATCTAAGTTCCCAAGTCTTTATGTTTCTTAAATTTTACCATTTGAAATTTATTTGTGTCTTATGATGTGTATAATGTTTAGAAAAATATAAACCTATAACATGACTATGAAGAAAATTGACATAATCTTCACTTGCCTTGTTCATCTTTTCTTAGTTAAAGAATAAGAATACGCATCATAGTATTTTGCAGCCTTAATCATAATTTTTGCAAGTATTGAAGAGATTGAGTTAGAACATAAATACAAAAATAAACTAAACACTAATGCATGTACATTAAGGTGCATAAAACTATTTTTTTGTGTTTTTGTGCTTTTCTATATTTTTTTTCACGTCTCTATGAAAAACATCCACCAAAAACAAAAGAAATCAACAAACAAAATGTGAAATTTTGTCTCAAATGATTGAAAGAATTAAATAAAGAACAATTTCAAAAATCTCTTTATTTAGAAATAGAGATACCCTTTGATTTGCATACAAATCTAATTCTTAAGAAATCTAAGGGTTTCAAGGATAGTAAGTGATCATTCTTCCTAACTTGTAACCTAAGGGTCCCTACGACTTCTTTTTAATTCCAAACCAACATAGTTTACTTTCATTTACATAGGGAACCTTCTTTCATGTGTAAGAAGGTGTGGTGTACTTTTTGACCCATATTATTTTAATTTTTATTACACTTAAAGAGTATCTAAGGGGGTTCCAAGTGATTTATTAGGCAATATCTCTTTCCTTGTCTTAGACAATTTTTTCAAGTTAGAAATCTCATAACTTTTTTTTTATTTTTTATTTTTTATTTTTCTTTTGACACATTGACTTAGGTAGAATAGAAGGTTAAATTAGAAATGGGAAAATGTATAAGCAATGAGATTAATTAGAGTGCAACCGATCGCATTAGTTCGGAGGATATTCAACCTCAAAACCCAACTCTTGGGTTTATCCTCCGGATGAGGAGTCTGTCAACCCCTGCTTTATCCAACCTATCCCCTTAACACAATCAGTAGATATCTACTGTTTGTATATATGGGGCCGGTGGATATCTATCGAATGTATAAAAGTGGTGTGGGCTGGAAGTAGGGGGTGGGAGATTTCTGGTCCTTATCCTCCACATGCAAACAATTTCATCCATATGAAGTTTAAAATATTTATGAAAGTTTAGTTACAACGTCCACATTCTAATGGCTTCGTCAGCCAGAATGAAAACCTACTTAATTGAGTTCATTATTACAAAAATTCCTTTCTATTTTGAAACATATTATGGGAACCAAATTACTACGTTATAAATAGGCATATTAGGTTCATCCCAAACTAGATAGAAAATGCAACCCTAAAGCCTGGAGAGACTTCTCATTATTCTTGAGAGTGGTTCAAATTGTTCTTTATAGTGAATTAGTTTAATCGGCATACAAAGATCATGTAGTTTTTTACCTGATTTTCTAAGTAAAAAAACTTTTTGTGTTCTTTTGTGAATTCTTGCTTAATAGAGTAGTATGTTAGATAAGATTCTGCCAAACATGTGTTTCCTACTTTATGGATATTAATACACTTTTGCCAAACAGTGCTAGAAGCACCAACTTCAAAAATTGTGAGAAAAAATTTAAATGCACTTCATCTTGTGATAAAAACACATTAAAAAGAAAACGCTACCAAGTGGGTTATTATTTGGTGCATTATGATTACCTCATACCTAGAGAAAATATTTTTATAGAATTTGGGCAATTTCACGTAATTTCATAGGGTACATATAAATCCACAATCTTATCTCTAATTAAATAATTTTTAATTTCATTAACACACAACAACCCTTATTTATTTCATAATACTCCTTCCATCCCAAAGTAATAGCCACATTTGGATTTCAAAATGAACTAAAATTAGTTTATTTTAAAATTTTTAATATAGTTGTTCATATCAAACAAGAGGGAATATAAGGATATCAATTTAAAAATGAAAAATTATTTAAATAATAATTAAAAAAATATTTACCGATTTGGACTACTTTGGGAAATATTTCTCAAAGTTGTGTTATTTTTTTGCCACACAGGCTCTAGCTAAGTAGCTGACACCTGTGTGGTTTTTATTTATTTTTTATGTGATTTCGTCCTTTGAAAGAACAACGACGAAATCATTTTAAAAAAATTAAGTGATTTCGTCCTTTAAAAGGACAAAGTTAATTGAATATGATTTTGTCCTTCTAAAGAACGAAATCACATGAATTTAAAAAAAAAATGCATGGAGCTATTGTTGTTATGTCATGATTACATGATCTTGCTGGCGTCATCGGGCCGATGAGAGCGAGGATGTTGCAACAAAAGAGCATCTTGACAATGTTGATGCCCCCTCCAAGGGTGCCGAAGTTGTGGTCAAAATCCTAGCAAAAGATCTTTCGGAAGGATTCGCAATTATAGATGCAGAAGCAACAGTCGGTGTCAGCAGCAAAGTAACCGTAGTCCTAGTTGAAGGAGAGGTAGAGAAGTGTGGGGGTGCCTTAAGAGAACTACGCATCTTATTTTAATTTTTCGATCTCTAAAGGAGTCTATCTTAATAGTTGATATTTTTTCTATTTGCCCATCATTTTCATCGTTTAAGGTGATGATTTCATCATTCAAAATGCATGACGTTTCCATTTCATACTTTCAATTTAATACTACAAGTGCATTATTTAATACTACAAGTGCATGACGTTTCCATTTCATACTTTCAATTTAATACTACAAGTGCATGATGTTTCAATTTCATACTTTAAGTGTATGATGTGACGTTTCAATTTCATACTTTAAGTGCATGATGTGACGTTTCAATTTCATACTTTAAGTGCATGGCATTTTCATATATTCAAGTGCATAACGTTTCAATTTTATACTTTGACGTTTTCATATCTTCAAGTGCAATTCAATTCCATGCTTCAAGTGCATTTCAATTTCATACTTCAAGTGCATGACATAACTAAAAAATAAAAGTCAACTAAAAATTTTACCCCCAACTCCGAGTTCGACTCCTCTTCCCTCCCCCCCCCCCACCCTCCTTCACCTCTCCTTCAACCAAGGCCACGGCTGCTTCATTGCCGGCACTGACTGCGATTTCTATATCTATAACTGCGACCCCTTCTGCAAGATCTTTTTTACGATTTCGACCACATCTCTAGTGCCCCCATAGGGGGCATCACCGTCATCGAGATGCTCTTTCACTACAACATCCTCGCTCTTGTTAGCTCGACGACACCAGTAAGATTATGTAGTCGTGGCAGAACAACAACTCCATGCATTTTTTAAAAAAATTCATGTGAAGGACGAAATCATGTTAAGTTGATTTCATCCTTCTAAAGGACGAAATTACTTAATTTTTTAAAAACGATTTCATCGTTTGAATAAAGTTGACATACAAAATAAAAATAAAAGTCACGCAAGCATAGCTGCTTGCAAGCGTCAGCTACTTGGCTGGCGCATACGTGGCAAAAAATAACATCACTTTTAAGAAATATTTCTCAAAGTGGTCCAAATCGGTAAATATTTTTTTAATTATTATTTAAATAATTTTCCCATTTAAAAATAGCTCCTCTTGAAACAAATCCATACAAAACACATGTGTTGCTTTCTTATTCAACGGCTATTACCACTAACGGTGTGGTTCATCATGCAAACATAGGATAAAAGTAAATAAACAAAGTCTAACATATGACTATCAAGGAGCAAGAAATTGGAATGCCCCACAGAAATCTCATTAAATTCCCATTATCGTGTTACCATGCCGCTTTTTTTGTGCCTAACGTCATTTTAAATTGAAAATAAGTACCAATGTGATGTCCAATTGTATGCCCAGTAATGGAAATCCCATTGGTGGGGAAAGATGATTCTTTCAATTTAAGATTCTTGGACTTATAATTATGTTGCTCACCGACCACCTAGCTCAATTGTAGCCTACTGAAAGGAAATAGACTTGCACTTGTCCAATCTCTTCAGTGGTAACCCACGTTATTCCCCATCCTAGATTCCTTTTCTACTCAAAAAGACCCTTTCATTTCAAGTATGAAGTTGCCTGCAGTGAGTAGACAGCATTCTACATTGTAAACAGCATGATGATAATATGTACCTTGATCATGTTGGATTCTCATTCTTGGCTAGCGGTAAGAAAATTGATGGGGTAGGTAAATGAGCTTTTCCCAACTGGTTAGTCGTGATAGTGAAGGATGTTTAGGGTTCCAAATTTCAATCCCCAACCTCATTTTCTTCTCTAGCTTAGTAATACCTCCGGCTCCATTAAGCCCAACAAAACTTTGATATTATGTTTGTTTGATGGAAGCGTTGATATGATTCTAGTAAAAAACAAAAATGAAAATTGGCGTGGCCTATTTAAATGACTATAATTTTCTGAAATTGATTCTACCCTCTATATTTTCAAGTCAAACTCATCTAGCTAAAAGCATAGACGATCTCATCGCCTAGGAGGTCAATAGTTTGTTGGTTCTCAGGGAAAATAGAGATAGTAGGAAACCTGAGAAGTGGGGAAAGTTTAAAATATTAATGTTATGTAAATTAAATATTTTAATGTTAAAAAAATAATATAATATTTGCAAGGGGAAAAGTTTGTATGAACCTGGACCCATACGCTAATGCATGAGTCCAGGTTTTGTAAGTCATCAGATCCCAATCAGACCGCTTAAGGGGTGGATGGTGATTTAAATCTGCTTGCCCACCAAGTTATGTGCATCATCATATTGCAAACTGACTGCACAAAATGTGCGGGCTCCCGATGACACACGTGAGCCGGGGCTTATACAAACAGGTCCTTTGTCCCTCCAAAACTCATCTAACTTTATTCGTTAATATCAAAGACAAAAACAAGGTCTCATCGCCTAGGGGGGTAGTACGCATTGGTTGAAGGTTCTAATGGGAGGACACTAGAGTAGGGTATATAGTCAAAAAATGAAAAAAAAAAGTGGCACAGGGGAGGGGGCTTCATAAAATATATCAATGAAATATTATTCAACCATGATGTTTATCTTATTTTACCTCATATTTAATTTCTTGCATTTCACTTCATATTTGTATCAGTAGAGTTGGTGTGGGGTTCATTCGTTAGTTGAGGGTGTAGATGCCCCACCACAGTTCCCAGCACGAAAAAGAGAAAAGAAAAAAATGAGAAAGAAAATGAAAGAGAAAGAGAAAAAAAATAGTGCCAGACAAGATCAAGTGCCAAAGGCATCCGATCAAGAAGGTCTAGACCCCGGCTTCTACCGCCTTCCTTGCGGTCGCCAGTCACGGGTGGGCCGCTAGGCCACCGGCTCCGCCTTGGCCATGCTATGGCAAGGGGCCACCACTTCAGCCCCCCTTTTCTCCCCTCCGTCCTCTGTTGGATTCGCCTCACCCACCTATGTTCTCAATTCATATGGCAAGCAGTGGTTGTCCAATGGCCGCCAGCCTCTACCCAGCAACACCAGTATAGCTGGACCAGCCCACCACTATGACTCCATCCCCTCTTGCTTCCACTTTGTTTTGCACAGTCAGTGCATTTTGGCACTACAATCGCTGCCGCTAGTTGGACATGGCAGACCATACCCCTTCTGGCTCCACCATGACTAAGCAACAATGAGTAGTTGCTCCCCCTAGCTCAGTTCCTCTTCCTTTGACCTCCCCAATCCTCTTTTCCGTTTGTTATTCCATGTTCCCATGTTTCCCATTTCTGCTAACCATACGCTTCTAGGTATGTCTCTGGCCACCAATGGTGGCCATCCGACCTTTGGTCAGCTTTGTCATGGCCTCGCAACAACGGGAGGCTACCCCTCTGGGCCTAGCACCGACTGTTCTCCCCTTTTTTTGGATGGCCAACTCCACCCCTCCTCCCTTGTTCAAATTTCGGTGCTCTGCTCACCGCCACTAACGAGTCGCGGGCTATTCGGTCGCTGAGGGCTCTGCCCCAGTCCGGTGATGATAGTGGACCATCCCTTCTGGCCCTCTTTGCCTCCTTTCACCTCTTTGTTGTGACCCAAGCGGCCGCCGACCCATGTTTTGCAACACAAATCCTATTCCACTCTCATACCGTCTATTTGACACCATCCGGTAATCACCGGTTAGCCTTGGGGTCAACCATGCCTTTGGTCTATGCTTCTCTACTACTCGACCATGAGACATCCCTTCGCCCTTTGTCATGCTAGATATATAGCCACTCACACCAATTATTTTGGTTGTGAGTGGTGATTGACAATGTTGTTATTTGCATCGGCCACCAAATCTTGGCCTTAGCTATGTCACCTAATGGGCCTAGAGTGGCTCTCGGAACTATTGACAGACCATCTTCCCCTCGAGTGGCCCTTTTTGTCATGTGTGCTTGTAGTCGTGCATGCAGTTTAGGGTTTAGAAGTCACTTTTGCACTACCTGATCATTAGCTGGCATCGCCATCGACGGGATTTGACCATCAAAGTTCCCCTCCACCTCTCCTCTATCCTTGACCACATACCATGCTCTTCATTCCTTTTGTGGGCTCTTGACAATGCAAAATCGGCACCATTGTGTGTTGTCTACGACCAATTTCACATCTTGCTGCCTACAGAGTACTTAGCCACCAAACCATCAGTTAATCTACCTTGACTTCTGGTTGCACCTGCTACTCCTTGTTGGCACAATCTAGCTCTTGTCCACCCTTAGTGCACCATATTGGATCGCATATTTTGCCACATAGACTTATGTCACCCCATTTGGCTGAGATTACCTCCGACATTCTATAAGCCCTCAGGACAATAGCTCTCTCAACTAAGCGATGCTTTTGGCTGCCAACTCTGCTGCCAATGCCACCATTATCGTGTATTTTTCATCGAATGTCATGGATTACGAAGTAGGGGACTTTGAACTCATAATTTTATGATAGCATGCCTTAAATGTTTAGCAACATGTTAGGACTATGATTAATGCTTTGGAAATTAAATGATAATTTGATAGCTTGATGTTTCAAGGTAGGATACATCATGCTAAATAGCTCATTGACTCATCGTTGAAGCAGCAACCCATTGGGTAAGGAATCTCCTCTACCTATATTGATACCAACACATTCACATTTTTTTCTGCCATCTCTCCGATAAAGCTACCCCTAGACAATAAGTGAATCTTTTTTCTACTTTTGGTTTTAAACACATCATCCCAATGAGATACAAAGACAATATTTGTATTGTTCCACATAAAACTATAAACATTCTTACCCCCATCATGCATAAACATGTCTATCAAATTTCCATGGTTAGCCAAGTAATAAGCGACATGTATCCATAGCTACAACATTACACCATATATTGTCTTCATAAGTAGATTCTAGACAAATGAATTGAGCAACATTTTGAGACTTATACCTCACATCCCTTTTTTACCCATAAAATTTTATATAGATGTGGATGTAGAAGTAGTGTAGTACTCAGCTGAAGCTTTAGAACGCATCATCAGTCACCACATTTTTTTAGTTCCCTGAATCAATCACAAGTTGTCATACTTCCACTAATGTATGTGATATGCTAATTGTCATCCTCAACCTCTTTGAGAACAAAACAAAGGCAATGTGTCACCAATGCCTCTCCATGATCACCTTTCACAACTTCTTCATCTTGTTATTCCTCATCATAGATAGAGTTAGTGTACTTAAGAACATCATCATCATCATTAAACTCATCATGTTTGGTAAACAACTTTTTTCCCATCTAGACATTACTAGGACAATCATACGCCATATGAACCATACCCCAAACATAAAGAACTTTGGTCTAGAACTAGTAGAGGCCTTATGAACAACACTATTAAAGCCCTACAATGCAACCTTAAAGGCAGGTTGGGTGCTGCCCGAAGTTCACTAGTGCCTCTTATCATCCCAATCGGTAGTCAATAGGCTATGTTACTTCTCCACATAAAGTGTCTTCAATGTGCCTCCGATAAATAGAAAGTGTGAAAGAAATTAAGAGTTTCCTTGAGATTGGTGCATACCTCCAATGTAATTAGGTGCAAGTAGATTTTCTGACTCCGCTAAATTATTCTGGTGAACCAATTGATATAATTCTTTTGTGTATTCATCCACCATCTATGACCCTTGTTCCAAATTGTGCAAGCATTGATACATTACGTGCTTGCTATATGTCTTTTTTTTTAATTTCTCCCATGCTACAATCTTCAACTTGCCTTGGTGCATGTGTATGACCTTGATTTGTTTCCACCATGCTACTAATCGGTCTAGAAAGTGAGTCACCACTAAGGGGATGCGCTTGCCCTCCATTACCTCATTGAAATCATGTAAGTCCTCCATGATACCAATCCAATCAAGGAATTCTTTGGGCTGCATACAACTGTGACATTCAGGAATATCAAACTTTAAACTAGTCTCTCAACTCTTAAATGCCATCACCTTGCATCTTTGGGCCATGTATGCCTCCGACGTCATGGGAGCCCACGTGGTGGAGCCTCACGTCGGTGTTGCTAGTCCACTTCTTTGTCACCACATATAGCAACGTTAGAAAATGAGTTTTTGCCTTCATCTTCATCATTCAGCTCGTCATCTTCAACTTAGTCATTGGGATGATCCAAATTAGGGTTTTGGCAAATCAAGACTATTAAATCAGTCATCTTAAACATCAATTGCTCAACCTATTGAGACAACCTCGTTATTTTATCACGGTTATGAATTTTAACAAGTTTTGCAACACGTCCTCCATTGCATCAGGGTGGCATGTTGGACCTGTGTTGGGCCAACCAATGATGTAAAATGACTTGATAGAACGCAAACATACTAGATGAATCTGGATATAGGCATGCACAACCTTCCTCTCTCACAATTTACATGAGTAGTCTCACAAAATAGAGGGAAAAGAGAGAATTTTTTCTTCTTCTTCAATCTAGTATCAAAATAGCAAAATATTAATCCTCCACCAAACTTGGTGCCTATGACTTCTAAAGACCTAGTTGCATGAGGCTAAAACACGTAGAGTCCAATCTATTTATTGCAACTCATTAGCCAGCCGTAAAAATTCCTACTAACAAAAATCTTGTCTTAAAAGAAACGCTAATCAAGTAAACTACTTAGAGTTCACAATAAATAACTACCAAAGTTATACTCCTACATGGTAAAAAAACCACTATTATATAAAAACTTCAAATAAAACAAGAGATAATAATATAGACTTCCAACTCCATCAAACATCATCAAGGTATCATGCCTTCGCGCTACCAGGGTCCCTGTGTCACCCATGACCATGTTACTCATCTGACTAGTTTCACGCCTCCATGTACTATAGGTTAGTTCGTATTGCATCATGGCTTTCTCCTTTCCCAAAAAAAAGCATCCAAAAATTAGTTTATTACCAATAAGCCCCTTTATTTATTATATTTTACTTAACCCCAAAGTGGGTTAAGCTATGGAAGGAAAGCAAGCCCAGCAATGGGTCTCACATGAGGAGGAGACCCAACAACTAAGACATTTTTCTTTGGACTATTTGACTAAAGTTTCAACCAAGAAAAATCTCCCATTTACCACATTTTAGTGAACAAAAAATTCTTATAACCACCCTGCATTCCTCCACCACTAATCAAGAAACCGTTTCTAACATGTCCTCATCTTATGGGGCTGTAAAAGGTTCTTTAGTGGATTGAATATTTGAATGTGAATTCAATGCATTTAGGAGGATATAGTCGCAATGGGTTTTATATCCAAACTTTGACTTGAAGAAAAATTCTCCAATTGTTTGTGTTTTTTAAGAATTGTTGTGGTTTCAAGTATAAAAATATTCTCATGTATAAAAAGTCCATCACGATTATGCAAAGAACCACAACACCTTTTCTCTAGTATTAGTCATGTGTAATTATATTTTGAAAATTTTTCCACTTATCAATTAAGGGCATGCAGATATACATATTTACATATGTGTATATATATATATATATATATATATATATATATATATATATATATATATATATATATATATATATATATATATAATATGCATATATATAAGTATGAGTATAATAATTTTTTATATGTTAGACAATTTTTATTAATTAAGCCGGGACTACTTATTTGTAAGGGGTTCTTGTATGGATGATATAGGCCCAAGCGTGGAGCTCGAATAGGACCCACACGTTCAATGTGTGGGTATTAGGAGGTGCGAAAGTCATAAATATTTAAATTTTTTCTTTATTACCTAGTAGAAGAAGTCAATATATAGTAATCCTATAACAATAATTAAAGTTTACGAAAATAATATTTAAAAAAAGTGAGGCCCAATAATAGTAGCCAAGTAGCTAAAGTTAAAAGAAATAATGCATTTACACAATTGTAGATAAGTTTAAGAAGATAATGATGTTGGGTAACCTCGTACGATGATCACTCCTCAACAAACATGACGTCCCACCCACTTCAGGCTTGCCAGTTCGACCATATGGGGATAGGACAAGGAATGCTTCTTTTCATTTTGTGTTCTCCACATCAATGTTCTCATATGCAATGCATGACGTAAAATCGGTGGCCGACATGTTACAAAGAGATCTAGCTAAATTTGACGTGCCTTTTGGATGATTTCAAATCTCTACAAGAATAATATCTTGTATATTTTCATTACTCTAATCATTTTATCATATTTTCATTTTTTTTAAATATCTTTGGTCAATAAAAGATCGAGGATTTGGAGAAGACAACATTACTGAGTTTTAAAACATCTTTTTAAGCCAATAAAGACACGTCTAAAAGTAGACCAGAATGATTTATTTTTCCCTTCCTACTCAAATACCTTAAAAATTGTTGGGCTGCACGCCACCCGTTCCACCGCTGGACCTCCATCTAATCAAGAGCCAGACATTACCGATTGCTGCCAGATCTCCACCGGACCGCTGTTGGGCCACTATCGGAGCTCCGTTGGTCGCCGTCATGGATTTATCAGCCCGCTGCTAGAGTTTTGTTGGATTGTTGCTTAAGGACATTTGAACCACCGCTAACCTTTGTCACACCAAAGCCGACCGGTTTGTCCATTAAAGATAACAACATAATTTCATTTGTATTAATATTAGTAAATATTTACTATTTTAGTGAAATATATATTGTTTTTCTTAAAAGTCATCTCATCTTCTACCCTAGCTTCAAACACTAAATGTTACACCCAGAGATTTTTTAATTTATTTCTTATAAAAAGTTTACGGCAAAAACAATGTCATCATCATTTATACAAAACATTAGTCAGTATACCTCGTGGGTATGAGCCACTTCTTTTCAAACATATAAATGTCAATTTAGAGTACATATTAATTATTATTAAATCATAGCATAAAATAAAATAGGTCTTACTTATGTATGTATATGTTTGGAAACTATAATATGCACCAACGTAAATAAATAGGCATTTACATACATATATACAATCATCCATACAAGTTTCAATTTCAACATACATACTATGTGACATAAATCAAACATTCTCTCCACACACACTAAATCCTATTAGAAACTTACTCCTCCTGGGTACCTGTATTATAAAGATGTTGAGTATATTGTAGCTAAATAGGATAATTAAACAAGACCACAATAAAATATTACAGAAATAACCTAACTAATAAAGACAACTCAAGATTAATTTTTAACATTAAGTAAAGGTTTAACAAAGTTGTAGCAATATCAAGGAGATGTTCATAACTCCTCAAAATATAAACTACTCCACAAAGCAACTTCAGGCTCATGTTGAAGACTATAGTTTGCCCCATCCATGTCATGAAATTAAAGCCTACAACAGCTCATTGACCAGGGTGGTTGAGATTCTCGACTTTCCATGATCACTGAGAATTCTTTTGTTGTGTTGTGTTAGAGTCATGCTTATTTTAAAACTATAACCTATTTGAACCATCTCCCAAGCTAGGGGGAGAGGCTCTCTAAACAAGAACTCCTAAGCCTTGGAGAGACATAAACCTATGACCCTTATTATATAATAAATTTCATCTACATAGCTAAATGACTCACTTTGGGGGGTGGGGGCTCAGACTAACACTGGGAACCTATGTCCTTAAGTGTCATACATAATAGGTTAAAGTCTCTACCCTTTTGTTATACCCAAACCTAGGTTTCATTTACCCATTATTTACTCACATCTTTCAACATGTGTTTTAATATTAATTTACTTACATTCAATAGACAAGTAAAATATACCAAAATACTCTTCATTAATAGTAAAATCATCCGTGAAAATATTATTTGGGAAATAAAACTGAAGAGTCATCAGTGATCCCATCGACGCATCAATATTAGTGATAATGGCCATCAACACCAACATCAAGGTTTCACACCCCACCGACAGTGAGTAAAGTATGATAAGTTAGGTTCAACAATGCCATTATTGACATGGCAGACCCACTACCTATGCTAATATAATATCAATACACCCTTATATGTTGATGTCAATAATTATTCATCTTCTCCTAACTATCTACATCATCAACGATGTGTTAGTGAATGTATTGATGATCAAAGCATAAGAATATATGTTTCTACATTGGTGCTACAACAATTCCCCTTGGAAAGAATGTTCAATTAAGACTTGAACATGCATAAAACTTTAATTTGACAATACATTTAAACAAAAATAAGGCGTGATAGTCTAAAATCATAATCTTAACCCAAAAGTTTCATAATCATGATTATAATTAAAAATTTAATATCCATCTAATCAACCTAGCAGACCATCAAAGAACTCTTAAAACTAGTACTTCGAAGAAAGTAAGAAGTAAGAGTTTCACATGAATTTGTTTACATAACAAAAGCAATAAAAACCTAATCTCCGAATGCATTCATGATCAATCTATCAAATAATCAAACCACAAGTATGCTAAAATACACAAAGATTTAACATGAGAAACCCAAACTAGGGTAAAAAATTATAGACAACCTAATAAGGCCCAAATCAATACACTAGTAAGTTAGACCTCTTACAAAACCAAAACAAACCACCAACCTCTATTGAGACTATAACACAAACTCTTTTTGCATAGACGTCCTACCCTTTTGATGTTGGCCTTCAAGTTTTCTCCTCTAAGTCTTAAAGATTTTTTCTTCCTTGTTATGTCTTTGTCTCCTTCTAGTTCTACAATCAAACCTCATTTTTTATTGTTGATTTGCCTAAAGACTATTCAGTCACTCATTGATGAAGATTCAACTACTCTTTTTCAAACTTATGTATGTGTAATATGCTCTTGTTATATCTCTCTTACCATGAAGAAAATTTACTCAAAAATTAATAGTGGATCAAGTAATGATCTCTCATTTTTCTCAACTTTAATAATGATTTTTTCTCTATTCAATTTCTCCTATACCTAATCTTTTTATAGTTTTTTAAGTTGATTAGGGTAAAAGATTCCAAAGAAGGAAAGGACTTTATTCTAGAATTCTTAAACCAAGTAACTTAAGCTTCAAGCGATCGATTGTTTACAAAAGTGATCAATCGATCATTGTCTCTTCCTAAACAAAATTGTCAATCAATCAATCATTACTTCAGTTTAAAATATGAAAAACAATCAAGTAAAAGATCAATCTCTATATATTATGTGTTTGAAGGTGATCGATCCCTTATGATTAGTTTTCTAGATTTTGACATAAAATGTCCCAAAATTTCTAAAATTACTTTAACTAATTATTTATACTTAATTCTAAGTGATTTATGTAGAGGAGTGTGTATATCATACATTCAAATCTTCAACACTCAATGTAGTCTTTAACCTTGAACTTTCAGAACACATCTGTTCTTATTTTTGAAGACATTTAATTCCAAATCTAACTTTACCATAATTAAATCTAATTTGACTCTAAAGACTGAAAACCTATATGTAGTTTCGGTATAATTTTGATCATCAAAATTAGACAAAATTTGTCAACTATGTTACATATGCACTCATATGTTTTAGCAATAATACCATTACCATATTTCTACATGAAATCATGGGTTCAAATAATTTAATTAACTCTTAATCCTTAAATCATGCCATTTTTTCATGACTAACGAACATATATGATTCAAAATTAGCAATCTAACTTTTCTTCTCTATATGCCATACATCGAGCCCTTAACTTTTCCTTTTTCATTTGATTATTGATGCACCCTTGGTCTCTTCTTTCTTGACTAAAATCAATTTTTGAAGAAATGAGAGTCATTGGGCATCAAAAGGGTAGTTATATGGGGGGGGAATAGCTGAATCTATTACATACCTATCTATTTTATATCGTGTTTATCCTCATTGACAAAACTGTTTCGTGCACTAATGCATCATTGAACCTCCCAACAAAATCTAGAATTTTACCCATGTTTCTCTGATGCTTCATTGTTTGCCAATAGCACAAAGGTTACTGACTGACATGCTCATTAACACCTTGGTAATAGCATCAATGACATACCCAAGTAGAAATTGTAAATATGTTATATTTTTTATATTTTTAATATATAAAAATAGCTCTAAATTTATGAGTATCACATTAAGTAAAAGAAGGAGCTATTGTCCGAACTCCAACCAAGCCATGGTAGCCTGCAGGCTGCTAGCATTGTTGAAGGGGCCAGAACCTAGTTGTGATGAGATCATGTCGACCAAAGCCTAGCTAGGGCAAACACATCTAGCCTGTGACTTGGCTAGGCTAAGCCGCCTGGCACAGTTCGCCAAATTTGGCCCTCCCAGCAATCAAGAAAAAGGAGAAGTCAGAAACTAATAGCAAATCAGGAAGGTTATGCCAGCAATCAAGAAAAAGGAGAAGTCAGAAACTAATAGCAAATCAGGAAGGTTATGTCTTGCAGCAATGGCAACGATGGTGTCAATGGAAGCAATGGCAATGGCCTTGGTGACCCAAGAAGGTGGAAGGGAAGGGGAGGAAAAAGAAATCAATAAGATAAGTGGGAGGAGGTATTTTTACAATTTAGAATTTTTTATGTACTTGTTAACTGTTTAAAAAAAAAAGAGTTGAAAGATACCTAACCCAGTGACCAATAAAGTGAGGGCATTGCCAAATATTTACAGTTCAATTTTTTCCTAAAAGATTATGGATTCCATGCATCATAATGACGCCATTTCAGTTCAAACCTTTCAATTTCCCATTAATATCTCTCCCAGTTAAGGAACACCCATGGGGCATATTATCAGTTGTTGAAAAAAACCTTACACCAGGTTTTATATGGACTAAAAAACTAAATAGGTGGGTCTCACATAATGAAATGAAATGACCATTTTTCTCTGTCCAATCAAAAACTATGAAAGTGGAGTAGAAAACTTATTACAAAAAAATTGTCTCACATGACAATAGGAGGACTGATTTTTTCTATCCAATTAAAACCTTGTGTAAGTTTATATTAGACATAATGTGATGTAGGATAATCATTATCTATATTGTGCATTGGTCGCTCGCCTCTTTTGAAATAATAGAATGAGTTCCTTTGTCACAGCCACCCCCCTAAATCATTCAAATTCAAACAGATGGCAAGATGCCTCCTTCCATCAATATGAGTTTGACATACAGAACAACTTGATCTCTCCTCTCTCATCATCTTGAGCATATATTTTTTCTTTTTATTTTTTTGGGTAAAACAAACATATTTATCTCTCCTCTCACATCATCACAAGCATATTTTTTTCTTATATCTTTTTTTAGGTAAAACAAGCATATTATTTCCATGACCTGGATATGCCATGACTTAGGAAAAGTACCATTTATGCCCAATGTGGGACCTAGCACTCTTTTTATAAAAAAAATTGTTCCTTATCAATTATTCTCCTTATTTTTAATTAGATAGTGATATATGTCTAACAAAATCTTCTTATCTATACTTTGGTTGGAAAGAATATGTGACCCCCACGTAAAGCTCACTTGAGCTTATATTATTGTCCAACCAAAGCCCACTAGGTAGACTAGTAGAAGTGTTCGTGCATAATGCATGTATTATACTCCATAAATTTAGAGTCTTATATTACCATATACAATTGAGCTTCAAGTTTAATTATCATACTTGTTTCATAAATAAAAGATCATAAATAATATTTTTGGTGTATTAGGGGTATTTATGATTTTTATGACAAAAATTTTGGCCCTCTTTTCACTTTAATAATAATATATAGATTATGTGTAATTTAGGATATCTATGACAAAAATATTTGCCTTCCTTCTCACTTTAATAAGTTCTAAACTATTTATGATTATGAAATTCATAATTTTTATGTGACATCAAGGTTATACTTATTGAAGAAATTATTATAATACTTTAGATATCTTAAATTCTAAATTAATTAAGTGCTTCTTTGAAAGGGCAATATAAGCATAAAATGGCAAAAATCTCCACTTTAATAATAGTATAGATAAGTATATATATGCACCCTTCTCACTTTAATAAATTCTAAACTTATCAAACCATTAAAATCGTATTTTTTATGCAGCAACAAGGTTATACTTATCGGAGAAATCATTGTAATATTTGAAATCCCTTGAATTCTAAATTAATAAAGATTTTCTTTAAAAAGACAATATAGGCATAGAAAACATTGTAATATTTTAGGTCTCTTTAATTTTAAATTAATGAAGAGTTTCTTTGGAAGGGAAATATAAGCATAGCGTGACAAAAATATCCTTCTAAATTTATTTAGAGTTTCTTTGAAATAGCAATATAGGCATAAAAATTATTGTAATATTTTAGGTCGCTTCAACTCTAAATTAATTAAGAGTTCATTTAAAGTGACAATATAAAAAATTAATTAAGAGCTTCTTTGAAAGAGTAATATAAGCATAACATGGCAAAAATCTCCGTCTAAATTAATTAAAAGTTTCTTTAAAAGAGCAACATAGGCATAGAAATTATTGGAATATTTTAGGTCACTTATATTCTAAATTAATTAATAGTTTATTTGAAAGGGTTATAAAGGCATATATAGCATGGCAATAATTAATCACCCCCCTCCCTTTTCCCTTTAATAATAATATAGAAGAGGGCAATATAAGGATAGCAATCATTGTAATATTTTAGGTCTTTTTAATTATAAATTAATTAAGAGTTTATTTAAAAGGGTAATATAGGCATAGAAATTATTAAAATATTTTAAGTAGCTTGAATTCTTAATTTGAAAGGGCAATATGAGCATAACATAGCAATAATCTCTACCCCCTTCTCAACTTTAATGATAGTACAAATATAGATATAGATATATATTTACTTTAAAATTAATTAAGAGTTTTTTTGAAAGAGTAATATAAGCATAGAAATTATTATAATAATTTAAGTGTATTGAATTCTTAATTAATTAAGAATTTCTTTAAAAAAAAAAATAGACATAGCATGACAAAAAATATTTTAAGTATCTTAAATTCTTAATTAATTAATCTTTGAAAGGGTAATATAGGCATAGAATGACAAAATTTTTTGATATAAATATATATATATATCAAATTATTAAAAAAATTAACAAAGTAATATAAGCATAGAAATTATTATAATATTTTAAGTATCTTAAATTCTTAATTAATTAAGAGTTTCTTTAAAAAAATACAAACATAGCATGGTAAAAGCATATTTTAAGTGTTTTAAATTCTTAATTAATTAAAAATTTCTTTGAAAGAATAAATTATTATTATTATTATTTCAATTATTATTATTTTTATTTCAACTATCATATATCATGTCGTCATTTCCTCAGTATTTATATAAAGATTCATTTTAGTTAATTCACGTATGCACCCCACCCACTACTCGCTTTTATTTTGTCACTTCCTTCCGAAACAGGAACTTCCAAAGAAGTGATTTCTGTGCCGTGCTACTGCCAGTCTTCTATATGGGGATTTGACAACTGCACTGGAATAGTCCTGTCGCTGTTTTAGGACAGGAAAATTTATAGTGACGTTTCACATCCACATCTTCGAAGACAACAAGTGGTAGGCCAGGAATCTTGAGGACGACTTGTAATGTGTCCCGTTGGGGGAGCAAAGCTCTTACTTGGTCAGCTGGTAAAATAATGGATAAGTAATTACTTGCATATAGGTTCAAGCATACAGCTAGCCATGGATCGGACGACCGTTCTCAACTGTTCCTAGCTTAAACAACTCATGTGAATAACAACATCAAGAAGTGTTTCAATAAAGAGCGATTTCGTACAGCTTTGCTGCTGCATGATTCTGCTGCTCGTGAGACTTGGCATGCTATGGAATCAAGTTTCACATCTTTGTCCAGATTCCATGTTCCGAATCTCAAAATGCAGTTGCAACAGCATAAAATGGGGAACATCTTCTATGATTGTCTTTCTTGATAAACTGAAAGAAATTGCTGAGCAGTTCCATAAATTCTCCTCAGTCCGATTATTATTTGATCTTGTACGCTCTTAATGGTTTACAGCTGTGTAGTACTTTTAAGACATCTATCCGAACTTGAGCACGATCTTTTTTTTTTCTGAACTTTCGACTCTATTATTGGCTGCAGTGGCTTTTACCGGAGATAAAAGACTCAAATGTCACTTCTCTCGAGCCTACATGTTGGGCTTGTTTTAATTTAAAATTTAAAGTGGCCTAATTATTTTAAATATTTAAAAAAAAATTATATGAGTAATAAGTCTGAGTTAAGATACATATTAAGTTGTAGTTTTAGTAATGAATAGAATGTTGATTGGATAAAAGGTTAAGATTTTAGGGTTCTTAACAGTAGTATTTTAATTTAGTTATAAAAATATTATTAATTATTTTAATATGGTGCCTTAAACGAAAATTTAATCTCAATCAAAACCTAAACCAGAACCCATTGTAAAGGTTTTGCACAAAATTTGTAAAGAAAAAACTTTAATTAGGGGAAGAAAAGCTTCTTCAAGCTCTAATAGCTTCGGGTAAGTCTAAACCCTTGTATAGTTTATTCTATCACTACAATGAAGAAATTGCATAAATAGACCTCATAATAGGTGGTTTGGCATAAATAAGCGATGATTTCCGGTTTTGGCACAAACTAGAGAGGCACACATGCACAGTTTAAAGACCATTGTGTCCATTGTGCATGAAAATAAGGAAAGGGTGCCTTGGCCCTCCCTGCGAGCTCCTCATATGGAAATGACTGCTTCTCTCCTGGCCCACATCCCTTCCCGGTGAGATCCTCATCTTCTCCGTGGAACATCCCTTCACTTGGAGCATCTTTCGTTGTCCTACCTTTCCTCCAACCCTCCACCATTTGCCAATAACTTCACTGCCTAGTGGGGCATACAAGATCCCAGGGCAGATTGTCAGGTGACTTTTGTGGACGTGAAAACCATGCAGACGACCATCGTGAGCGGCTTGGTGGTATGGTTGGATGAAGATGAGTGGCATGCATGGTGCCCTAATGTATGATGCCAAAGCATGGGTGGTCAAGTAAGGTAGGTGCGATTGTGAGGCTTTTTTTCATTTCTTTTTTTGACGCACATAGATGAGGCTGAGGAGCATGTATAGCTCAGGAGGATGAAAAACATTCATGGATAAAAATTCGAACTGCATAAGGCTAATTGGCAACTAAAAGAGACCAACTAAATACCGAGAACTGTCAACTAGAAGAACAACTGCATATTGCAATGGATAGTGAATAGTAGCCTGTGTTTTGGGCGTAGGATGGACACTAGGATGCTAATGGACAAAAACATGATAGCACTAAAGGACAATCTTCATTATTTTTTGTTTCATGCAAAGTCAAATGCAAATCAAAGTAAATAAAAACATTACATGAGGTACTAAGGATCTTGTAGCCTGGACTCCTTAAAATTGAGTTTTACATATCCTTTGGTAGTTCTCATGTAACTACCATCAATGAAAATATATGATTTGGTAACTCTTGAATATTTTTTGTGTGATATGAGCACACGGGCAAATGGACTCACATTGATCATAACAAAGGGAGAACATAAAATGTAAAAAAGATGTGATCAGGTGTCAAAATGGAGCAGTACAAGTGTAAGGTGCTGACTATTGTGAGTGTCATTGGTAGCTGTGGGAAAGAAGTGAAACCGAAAGATGATGTGATGGAAAGAAAAGAAGGGGATGTAGCATAGAGAAAGGGGATGAAAAACAATCAAAATACACCAACTTGCATGTGAAGGAGGACACAACATACAATCCAACTATCGACTTGAGTGGCGATGTAGATGTAAATGCCTTCTTGTGTAAAACCATGGGGATGGAGGCAAAGAAAGCTCCTCCTGCTTACGTTTAACTTAGAAATTAATTCTAAGGAAGAACTTATAGTGATTGATGTAGGGCTGAATTTATGGGATGAACATCATTCGACAAATATGGCTACAAGTGTACACCACATTCCTCTCATGCAAAATTCAATGACAAATTTATAGGAAATAAAGGAGGAAGAAATTTTCTCTTGTTCTTCTTCAGTATATAAGAAAACACAGAACTATGGCCTCTACGAAGAGCCAAGCTCTTATACAAGTCCAAATTGGCATAATTATAAATAAAAAACTAATATCAAACTACTTTAGGTCTAGCAAATCAAAATTAAGGAAAATACATTAAAAATCCCTAAATAATCAAAGCAATACAAAAAAAGAGTCCTAGAAAAGCAAATGACTTGAAAGAAATCTATTTGGCATCAAATTCTTATCCAAAATGGACTTGGAAACCATTTTTCCATTGGGTGATCGATCGCTGGCATGGTTGAGTGATTGCCAATGCTCTCAGCTTCACTATACACTAAGTTGCAAACATCGTCAATCGATCGCTGAGGCCAACCAATCGAGTGATGGCCCGACCGATTGCCAAACAAAAAACTATAAAAAAAATTTGTTCATTTCAATGTTAATTGATCTACATCATTATCCCCTAGCTTGAAAGAATTCATCCTCAATTCACAAAATCATCATTTGAAGAATTCTCAAGGTAATGAATGAGATGTATAACATTGAAAACATCAGAAGTATGAATGTGGCTAGGGAGTTTGAGACAACAAGCACTAGAATTAATCTTCTAAATAATCTCTAAAAGCCTAATCTTCCTTGCTGATAATTTATTGTACTCTCCAGCTGAAAATCTATCTTTGGTCAAAACAACCCATACAAAATCACTGACATTAAAGTTCACATCTTCTTTATGAATCTCTAGCTGCTTTGTACTTATCATTAAACACCTACAATTTCTTAAGAGTGTCAGAATAAATATCTTGCAGTTTGATATAATTTTTTTATCCCAACCATTTAATCTCTTCACATTTGGAATAGTGGCTAGATCCAATAGATAGTGAGGGTTAAAGCCATAAACAATAGTAAAAGAGCTAAAACATGTGCTTCAATTCACACTCTGATTATAAGAAAACTTAGCTTTATACAAATATTAATCCCAGAATTTAAGATTTGCACCAACCAAACTTCTTAATAAGTTTCCCAAAGATCTATTGAATACTTGTCTGTCCATCGGTTTGTGGATGTTAAACACTACTAAAAACAAGAGAAGTATGTGCCAATTTCTATATAAAATGCCAAAAATGACTTAGAAATTGAGTATCTCTGTCAGAAACAAAAGGCAATGATAAACCATGCAAGCGATATACCTCCCAAAAGAATAATACTGCAACATGAGACGCATAATTGGTCTTCTTGGAAGCAATGAAAGGGACCATTTTTGAAAACCTGTCAACAACCACATAGATAACATCCATTCCTCTCTAGGTATGGGGTAATCTAAGAACAAACTCTATACTGATATTGGACCATGGCTAAGTAGGGGTAGGCAAAGGCATATATAACCCGGCATTTGTAGAAGCCCCTTTAGCAATATGACACCTCCGTGCATATAGATGGCCAAGAATAAGAAGAAACTAGTTGAAAAGTCTCTTTTCTTCCCATATGACCCTCATCATGCAATTCCTTAATGATCTTCAAGCACATGTTACAAATTGGAACAGATGACCAAGTGCCTTTGAAAAGAAAACCATCATGCAACAAATAATCTAACTTTTATCCTGCCTCAAGTTTAAGCAAAACCTTAGCAAAGAAATAATCAACAAATAATAACTTCTGAAGTGAATCCAACCCTAAGACCTAAGTACACATACCAATAAGTAAGCATGCTTGATGACTTAAGGCATTTGCAACCCTATTCTAAACTCCAGACTTATGAATAAAAATAAAATAAATTCCTGTAAATACAATGTGTAAGGTCCCTGATTTTTCTACGATTTTTTGTGATTTTTCTGCCATTTTTCTGGTCATTTTCGGTAGGAAAATGTGATATTTCAGCGTATGTATATTTATATATTTTACCCCGTATTTATACCCGTAGAGTCAAGTGTGGGGCTTAGTCGTGGGCCACGGGCCTCGCTGCGCGCTTACGGCGCAAATTTTGGAGGTTTGACGTGTAACCAATGGGTTAACGCGCGTTGGGGATACGTTTGGAAAAAGAAAAAAGAAAAAAAATAAAAAGGAAAAAATGTGGATCGGGTTGGGATTGCCCGATCCAGAACCTGGATGTGAACAGTACCGCTGCCCCCCCTTTCCGTCAGTCCCTCGTGCCCGGCCGCTAGTGGGCCAGAGGGCTGCCGCACCGGCTCTGCCCCGGCCGTGCTACGGCAAGGGAGCCGCCGTCCCGGCCCCACGGCCGCTCCGCCGTCCGCCCCTATTTTTCCTGGTTAGCCGCCCTCTCTCCCGTTTTCTGACTGGAACTTCACCGGCGGTGGGCTATAGGCTCCGGCCAGCCTCCGTTTGACTGGCCTTGGGTCGGCGACAGAAAGGCCGCCGTCTCTGGCCAGCCCCGCCAACGTCCCCTTCCGATTTTGGTGCTGCCCTGTTTTCCGCCCCCACTGTGTCTTACCATTCCGCCGCCGCCACGGGCCAGTACGGCCCGACCGGCCGGCCACAGCTCCACCCTGGGCCGGCAACGGCGATGAGCCACTCCTCCCGGACCCGGTGGGCCTCGGCACCGCCGCCCCATCCTCTTTCCCCCTCTTTGCACTGTTCCGCCAACGCACTGTTTTGGGCAAAGAGTGGCTGTTGGCGGTGATATGCGGCCGATTCGGCCTTCCCCCAGCCTCGCCTTGCTCCGGCGAAGGCAGTGGACTACACCACCATGCCCGATTCAGCCTCTGACCCCATGGCCGCTCCGCCCTTATGGGTTTTCCCCGGTCGTCCCCTATATTTGGTCTACGTCCGTTTTGGACGTTGTGACTGACGTTATCAGTTGGACGCCGGATTTGATTTGGTGGACCTTAGTTCAGCTCCGCCCCAGCCCGGTGATGCCAATGGGCCACTCCTCTGGGCCTTGTTCAGCCTTGCGGCCCGTAGCTGCAGCTAGTTCCACCTTACCGGCATGTGTGTCGTTGACCCTCTTGCTCATTTTACGCCGTTGGTATCAAACAGCCTCGGGCAAGAATTTGTATGACTTAATGTGACCGAAGGTGGATGAGTTCACCTGCTCATGCCTTGGCCAGTGACGGCCTCATGGCCTTTGCTTGACCGTGAACCCTCCCCTTGCTCTCTATCGTGCGAGATGCACAGCCGCCCGCACCATGGGTATTGGTTGTGGGTGGCGATCGGCGATGTCGCCGCTTAGATTGGCCACCGCTAGGGCCTTAGCCCTGTTGTCTTTTGTGGGCCATGAGTCGCCTCATTTCAGCCATCTCCCCCGCCCTTTGGCCCGCGTGCGCATGTAGCCACACGTGTACTTCTGGGTTTAGGCGCCGCATTCGTGCCGCCTAACCATCGGTTGGCTTTGCCACTGAGTGGAGTTGACTACTAGAGCCGTCCTCCACCTCTCCTTTGATTCTTGAGCATTGCCCCACGCTCTCCGCCCATATGTGGGCCTCTGTTGACCAAAATCGTCGCCGTTGGGTGCTGTCCACAGCCGATTTCGACGTCTTGTGGCCAGTTGAGCACGTTTTAGCCACCGGCCGATCTTTAGAGTGTACACCCTCGACATCTGGTCGCACTGCCATTCTTGTTGGCACGATATTTCTCCCGGCTGCCCTAGTGTGCCGCCGTGGATCACAGGTTTTACCGCATTGATTTCTGACACCCTATTTGGCCGTGATAGTTCCGGCGCATCTTAAAACCCTCGGGACAGCAGCTCTCTCATCCATGCAACGGTTTTGACCACCAACTCCGCCGCCAACGTCATGTGCTCGCCATCGAACATCATGATTACGAGGCAGGGGAGCTTTGAACTTGTAAATTCATGAAGCATGCTTTGAATGAGTAGCAGCATGCTAGGATTGTATGATTCCATGCTTGGATGTTAAGTAATGATCTGATTGCATGATGTGCGTGTAAGCATGATTGTATGGTATGATTGATATGCATGAGATGTATGCACGTTTTATGGATGTGGATTAGGTATGCGCTAGCGATGGCTAGCAAATATGTCAACATGTTACATATGGATTATGCATGTGCTAGTGATGGCTAGCGTGCATGTTTGGAGTATGTATGAATGTCTGTGCATGTGCTAGTGATGGCTAGCGTGCATGTTTGGAGTATGTATGAAGGTTTGTGCATGTGCTAGTGATGGCTAGCATGCATGTTTGACGTATGTATGAATGTATGCATGTGCTAGTGATGGCTAGCGTGCATGTTTGACATGTGTATGCATGTGCTAGTGATGGCTAGCGTGCATGTTTGACATGTGTATGCATGTGCTAGTGATGGCTAGCATGCATGTTTGTAAGTTAAGTATGTATGGCCGTATGTGTGAGATATACGTATGTATGATGACTATGTGGGCAGAGGTATGGGCGATGGACAGTAAGAGGTGACAGAGGCTTTGTCTGAATTTGGATACGGTTGTGTAAGCATATGACAGAGGATAAGAGTATGACGGGCAAGGATTAGAATGGATCAGTTTGGGGTGGATTGTATGTTGGGCGATTGTCAGACAGTAAGAGTGTTCATAATTGTACAAGCATAACGTACATATTATGAAGTGAAAAGTAAGTATAATAAGTGAGATATAAGTAAGAGGGTGACAACTGGGTTGGCTCTATGGAGCGCTATTTGAGGATGTCAGTGTAAAAGGATTTGGCCATAAGATGAATGGCGAAGTATGTAAGACTGTAAGGGTTTGTGTACAATGAGTTTTGTCCATGATGTGGACGGGTAAGTGAAGTCTGCTGCCCTAACGAACTTGGGTTTCGAATCGGGCTCAGCTTCAGTTTGATCAGTCGAGGACTGTGAGTTTGTGTGGCATAATTGTACCGCATAATGTACTTAATTCAAACTTGAATTATAAGCACAACTAATGATAGCGTTGTGAGTTTGAGACCTGAGGGTTCGACGGATTAAGTTCTGTGTTTGAGCTGGCTGCTAATGAGTCGGCCGAGCATTTATCATGTCTTGCCATGGTGTTTATCCTGCGGGATGTTGTCTGTGTGCTATGTAGAGCACCGGACGTCTGATGCTCTGCTGAGACGACATTGTTTCTGATTTGGTCTGTGTGCTGTATAAGCCTAGACGTTTGATGCTCTGTTGAGAGCGATGTACGTTTCTGACTTTGTCTTTGTGCTGTATGAAGCCCAAATGTCTGATGCTCTGCTGAGAGCGAAGTATGTTTTTAATTTGGTCTGTGTGTTGTATAAGCCCAGACGTTTGATGCTCTATTGAGAGCGTTGTATGATTCTGCCCAAGAGTGGCACTGTATGTTTCTGCCCAAGTGGCACTGTATGTTTTCTGCCCAAGAGTGGCAATGGCACTATAAGACCCATTATGGTGGGCGATTTTCTGGCACTATAAGACCCATTATGGTGGGCGATTCTCTGACACTATAAGACCCATTATGGTGGGCGATTCTCTGGCACTATAAGACCCATTATAGTGGGCAACTGTATGACCCCTTATGTGTGGGTGTTTATGTTTGCGCGCTCAGGTAAGTAGTATCATGGATCTACTCTTACCTGTGATGATATGTGAGTTGTCTCCTCTCATATCCAATAATATTTTCTATGATGTCAAGTGTCACTTTCACATGAATACCGCCTGCTACTCCAACTAATCCTTCATCATCCTCTAAACGGAGTGATGCATATCACTGTCTAACCAACCTAGTTATACACATTTACCTGATGTAGAGATCATACTTAAATATTCCATTCATTATCTCCTTCCTAACACTCCAAATATTATACTGAGCAATGATATGAAGCAGTCTAAAACTTTGTGTCATTGACTATGCCAACAACGAAACCTCTATCTCAGATCCTCTTTGTAAACCAAGCAAATTCCCAGTAATCTTACTGTCATGTGGAAATACATATCTATCAAACTGAAGATATGTGAGTTGTCACCACTCACATCCAATAATATTTGCTATGATGTCAAGTATCACTCTCACTTGAACATTGCCTGCTTCTCCAACCAATCCATCAACATCCTCCAAATAGAGTGATGCATACCACTATCTGACCAACCTATGTAAACAAATCAACCTGATGTAAAGATCGTGCTAAAATACTCCATCCAATATAGACGAACCATAATCAATCCTATAGTTGCCTCCAAGGGTATGTGAACTAAACTCCACTCACATTGAATCGGTCTCACTCTATCTAAATCACTACTCGATGTCCTCAAGTCCCAAGATCCTCACTCAACAATCTTCTATTTCTTAGCTCTCCCAATCTAGATTGATTGACAATAAAAAACCTAGGGCTAAGCATAAACTAAGAATAAATAGTTCACAATAATAAACATCCTACAATTTCAAACAAAAATCTTTAAATGTGTGCCAAATTTAAAATTTTAAATAAATCCTAAAAAAATTATGTCAGATTGACTCCAAATTTAAACCCAAGATAGATCTCGGTGAGTACATAAAACTTTATAACTAGACCTACTATCAATTTTTATCAAAAATATCAGATTTTGAAAAATCCTCAATTATGCAAAATCTTGAAATTTAATAGACTAAATTGTCTAAAATTTAGATAGAGAGAGATCTACCTATTTTTAACAATCCTAATGGTTTAAATCACGCTGAAATCCATTGAAAAACCACTAAAAATCAAAATTTTTGTTTTAGAACTCATCTTAGCCGCAGAGAAAAATGGGAAATTGATGTGGAAATCCGATCTTGATGCATCCAAAAGCCTCTCAAATCGCCTCTAAGAACTCCTTTGAAGAGTTTGGAGTGAAATAGACTTCAAATGAAGTGAGTTCAAATTTAAAACAATGCTTCAATTCAAACAATCTGACTAGTGATCGATCGCTAGGGTCGATCGATCTTGAAAAAAAATAATTTTTTATTTTCTAAACATAATAAAAATGGAAAATTTTTAAAATTTCAAAAAATTTATGAAAACAATTCCTAAAAATATTTCAAGACACTTCCCATCAAAATAAAAATTTTCTGACACCCAGAACTCAAATTAAAAATCAAACAATGAAAATCAGCAAAGTTGAGCTCATTTTGATGATTTTTTAACCAATTCTCTTATAATGTAAGTGTATTCACAGATTATGTTCATTAATCCCTTGCCTTATATCAGTCAACCACGTTGGTATGTGATTCAAAATTTTATTCTCTTCCTTTTGACATATTAATCCTCTTAATTAATTTTTGAAGAAAAACTATCAATATAGTAAACTCTTATCTATTTTAATATTGAATCTCGCAAGATCACTCTTTAACCAAACTGAGACATATTTGTTTAAACCTAAATAAATACTAAGTTTAAATTCTTCAATTCTCTTTAGCTAAAATTATGTACTTGGTTTTCCTAAAAAAGATGAAAACAATCAAAAGCTCATAACCAACATCCTCATGCCTTTTTCTTAGTTATGATATTTTTTCTTAATTCATTTTTCTAGGGCTTGGTTTTTTTAAATCCTCTCTTCTTCCATCATTCATTTTTTTCTCATCCTTTTTCTTTCTTTTTCATTCATTTTTCTTGATGTCAAGCATATAGGAGCTCACAGTAGCTTAGGCCGACATAAGTAGGTAGCTCATTCTCATCATCTATATGAGGACAAACCTATTATCTAAAGGGATATTAAAAGTACAAAAGACTCATAAACATTGAAGTATATTATATAGAATTTATTTTATAAATTTTAAATAGAAATCTAGTCAAAGATTTTCTAATTTGATCACCTAGACTCCACTGAATTCCGGACGCCTAAGTCAACGTATGAATTCTCTCTTGACATTCATACTTAAAAGTAACTTGAGTATTAACATGATGTGTAGAAATTTTATAAAAACATAAAATTGCAACATCAAGTAAAAGAAAAACAAATTGATCTTCACTTTCCTTAGTACATCCTTCTCTTTTTTAAAGTGTGTTTGACCACTAATCATATTCCCTTTTAGCATAAAAGATAATTAATCTTAATATTGGCTCAAAAGCTGAACTTATCAAAAACCAAAACAAAGCAAATTACAAACTAAAGCAAAAGCTACACTAACTTTTTTTGTATTTTTTATCATATTATATTTTTTTGTTTTATTTTAAATTTAAAATGCATGAATTAAAAACATGTGAAAACAAAGTAAAATGTGATAAAACTAAAAAGCCTGAATGTCCAAATGATAAAAAGAAATAAACCATGGATACAAATCAGAATCTCTTACTTAGAGATGTGAGACTCACCTTTACTTAATCATCCAATCATAAGGTAACCTAAGGTATACTTTCTTGCTCTTCCTAACTGATCCTTAAAAGCTTAAATATCAACATTCTTCACCCACACTCTCTTCATCATCTTTTCTTATACTTGGTAGGGCAACTTAGGGGTAGCAGAAGTAGTGTGCTTCTTCTCATTCTTCTTTGACTTGAGTTTGAAAGGGTTTAGGTAATTCTCTTCTAGTATGGGTTTTACTTTAACAATTGCCACACACACCCATAATACTAAACCTACCCTTTGTCCTTTCACTTATGACCTAGGTGGGTTCAGCACTATCTTAAAGACTTTATCACTTTCTTTTGTCTTCATAAAGATAGTAGGTTTTGCTAAGGAGGCAATCAAGTAATTCATAAAACTTAAGCCCATTTTGTTGGTTTTACCAATGCTAAGTATATTTTTCAACTTTTTTCCCACTCTTCAATCCATCTAATTTCCCTCTAGCGAACATGAGTTCTCTATTTGTAGCACTAGACTTCTCTTTCTCACTTTCTAGGTCTTTTTTAAGGTTATGCAACTTTCTCTTAAGTTTGTTATTACACTTCAGTAACCTATTTGCTTCTTGATAAGACAAAATTAGTTCATCATCTTTCTTCCTCAACTCTCGCTCTCTCTCTCTCTCAAGGCTTTTGAATTTCTTAGTCAACACTAAGAATTGTTGGAGGAATTCCTTAAACTCATCAAAATCAACCTCAGACTCTGAGTTCTCTTAAATAGAAGTGGAGTCATGAATCTTTTTTAGAACTATCATCATTCACACTTGCATGGGAGCAGTATCATTGCATAATTCTTCTTCTTTAGAAGAGCTCTCATTAGAGTAAGTTATTTAAAGCATCTTTTTTTCTTCTTATAAGAAAACCCCTTTAATTTCTTAAGATTATCGTCAAAAGAATTATCAGAATTAATGTTAGAACAATCAACATCAAAGTGACCCAAATCAAAATTTTTGAGTTTTCATGAATTTTTTGACGTTCTTAGTCAACAAAATCAATAGTTTCTCATCATCTTTAGACTCTTCAAATTCATCTAAGGTGTTTAACAGTTTATTTTTCTTAGAAGTTCTTTTATATGCTTTTAGGGATTTTTCCCTCTTGACTTTTCAAACAACTCTTTTTAATTTCATAGGACACTACTTGCATCTCAAAAGTTTTAAAGTTCCCAACTAACTCCTCAATGTCTAAGGTGTTAATCTTTTTATATTCATGAATAATAGTCACCTTAATTTTAAATTTAGAGAACAAGAACCTTAATAACTTTCTCACAGCATGGTAATGAGGTATAGGTTCTCCTAGTTGATCACATGTGTTTATTATGTTTGAAATTTTAGCATAGTATTTAGAAATCGACTTATTCTTACTCATTATTATGTTCACAAACTCTAAGGTCAACATCTTTAGCCTAGACACATTCACAATCTCAGTTCGCTTACTATGTTTTACTAATTTTTACCATTCAACCTTAGTAGATATACAATTAGAGATCAACATATATTGTAATTTTCTTACTGCGTTGAATAATGTACTATGGGCTTTACTGTTTTGATTTGCAAGTTTAGTCTTTTAGAATAGAATTCTCTTCCTCATCTTTGGTCATTGGAGGACTCCAGTCTTTAATAACATCTTTCCAAGCATTCCCATCAAATACTTATATTAATGCTTTCATCTTATTTTTCTAATTTAAAAAATTTTAGACATCAAATAAGTGAGGTATATTCATTAGATTTTTCTATGTCCCCATGTTCATTCATTGAATTAGTCAAGCCATCAATTGACTTTAATCCAACATAAATAACCCAAGTGCCACAATTTAAGCACTTAAACCAAGGATGATTATAAGAGAAGCAACTAACAATCTAGGGCACACAATTCAGCAACTTTAATTAAGTATTTCTAAGAGAAAATTAAGTAAACTTATGAAAAATTCAAAATTCAAACCCTAGCACAAGAAATAAAACTATTTTAGATTAAGCAAGACTATGAAGCATTAACACTCCAAATCAAATTGATATCATGGATCAAAATCAAGTTTGTAATAATTAAACTTCAATTACCAATTGTGAGTTCAATATTCGTCTAGAGGATTATAACAGATCACTAGATTGCCCCTAGTCTAATTATCTATATAGAATATACTATAAAGTTCTAGCCTATTTGTGCATAATATTTATGAGTAGCAAAATAAAGTAAATATCCTCTCAAAACTTACTCACAATATATCAATCATTCAAACTATAAGTATTCGATCCACATATGCACACGGAGCAATTTTAATGTGGATAACACAAACTCGGGTAAAAAATAATGGCAGTTCCATATTGGAACCAAATCAATGCACTACTAGCAAGCAAGATAATTTACATCGGCACAAGCAAACCACCAACCTTTATTTTTACTGTAACATAAACATCTTTTGTTTATATCTCCACGAATCTTTGTTGTTGTTGGCTTTCAACTCTTCTCCTTCAAGCACGTGAAACTTCTTCCTCCTCCTTGTTTTGTCTCCTTCTAACCTTCAACAAGCTCCTCTTCTTGTGTTTGGCCTCCTTTAGAAACCTTCAATCTCCCATCGAAGATATATTGCAACTCATCTTTGAAATATTTGTGTGAAATCTTCTTTAGTTGTGGAAAAGCTTCATTAATTCACCATTGATCTTCACCTCAAAGTTTCACGTGAATCCTCCTTGGAAAATAATATGCAAAGGTATAAACCTTTTTTCTCTAATCTCCTCTAGGCTTTCCTCTCTCCAATTTCATGATTTCTTAAGCCTTATATAGCTCTTTAAGTTGGTTTAGGTATTTTACTTGAATAAGGAAAGAAATTGAAATTGGAATGACTTAATTAGGGTAACTAGTCATTGAAGCAATTAATTATTTCATATAGTGAACGATCATTCAATGTTTGTTTTGTGCACGATACTTCAAGTGATTGATCAATTAACGAAGGCGATCAATCGATAACTCTCGGCTTCATTTTACACAGGGCGAAATCATGTGCCAATTGATTATTCCAATAAACTGTATGTTCAGCGATCGATTGTTTTATATATAATTTTATCATTTTACCATTTTACTCTAAAACCTCTAAAACCACTTCTGAAACTTGTCCAAGTGATTTTGGTGTGTGAATGTGATATTAATAAGCTTCAAAAACCTTCAACATTACTCAGTCTTCTGCCTTGATCCTTAAGAACATGTTTGCTCCTATTTTTTGAGTTTGTCAATTCAAAATCTAACTCAACCACAAAACATCTAATCAAATTCTAAGACTCAATACATACACAAGGTTTTTGACATAATTTTGACAAAGAAATTAGTCAATAAAGTTGACATATGACTCAAATGTTCTTACAAGCGAATCGCCACCAAGGGAACACGCTTGTCATCCGGAACCTCCTTAAAATAGAGGATGTATTCTACATTGGCAACCTAATCTATGAACTCCTCTAGCTGCATCCCCCCATGAAATTCAAAGATATCAATCTTCAAACTGGCCTCCTAGCACTTATTCACTTATCATCTCATCTCGGGGGCATGTAAGCCTCCAGTCTCCTTTGCACTTTTAGCGGTAGTTACCCATGTTGACCGGCCTCATGGAGAAGTAATTGGTCTACCTCCTTGTCACCACACAGGGAAGCATTGGTAAAAGGGTTCTCATCATTGGCATCAACCTCCAACTCATCATCTTTGACTTGGTCATTGGGTTGACCCAAGTTGGGGTTTTAGTGAGGAACAATGACTATCAAATTAGCCATTTGAAAAATCAGTTGCACAACCTATTGTGACAACCTAGCTACTTCACCGTGATCATTGATATCATCAATTCCTGCAACACATCCTCACAACATTGGGGCAGCATTTTTGACCTACGTAGGGCTACCAACTGATGTAGGGCTAGATTGATGAGATGAACATCGTTCGACAAAAAATAGAGGGAAAATAAAGGAAGAAGAAATATTCTCTTGTCATCTTCAATATGTCAAAAAACACAAAAATATGGCCTCCATGAAAGAGCTAAGCTTTAATACAAATTCTAATGGAATAATTGTAAATAAAAGAAACTAATGTTTAACTAATTTAGGGCTAACTAATCAAAATTAAGAAAAATAAATCATTAAATCCCTAAATAATCAAAGCAATATAAAATAAAGACTCCTAAAAAAGCAAAAGACTTTAAAGAAATATATTTGGCATCAAAGTCTTATCCAAAGTAGACTTGGAAACCATTTCACCGTCAGGGTGATTGATCTCTAGCATGGCCCTCGATCACCAATGCTCTCAGCTTCGTTTTACACTAAGCCGCAAATAGTATTGATCGATCACCGAGGCTGATAAATCGAATGATAGCATGATTGATAGCCCAAAAATGCCAATCGGTTGTCGGATAAAAAATTGTATTTTTTCTTTGTGTGATCTCATTGCTCCATATACTTCAATGCTAATTGATCTATATCAAAGGTCCATGTTTAAAGCTTTGACAATGTTTGTATTAATACACCAAACTGTGAAGAGTTTGTCCCCAAAACATTGCAAAACAGGGTCGGATTGGATAAGGATGCAGGGGAAGTGCATAATAAGAAGAATCCTCATGAACATCTACAACAAAAAGAAAGAAACTGGAAAGTCAAAATTAATGTAGTATATTTAACTTGTTGATGATAAACTATATGCAAATGCATATTTTTCTGCATTAAATAGGTGGTGGTCACATGTAATGCAGGAAAAGGGAAGCACAAAATGCAATGAAAGCCAAAGTTGGAGAAAATATTAATAGTGGAGCTACTAGTAGTAGTAAGTGGTCCTCACTAGAAGACATAATAGCAAAAAACCTACTCCAATATCAATGAGAAGGTAATATCATCTCATATATTATAAAACAACCTCATTTCTAAATTCAGTTTCAATTTTATATCTTTCCAATTGAGATTACGAATTGTATTATGCCAATTATAAGTGCCATGCTGCCAATAGCTAATTGTAAAGTACCAATAAGCAATTGAAATCCTTTGACTTCCAACTATAAGAGTAAGTGTCATAAGTAAATTATTTTATTTCTCATGCAAGTTGGATCATGTGGTTTCTGTGGATGATGCATATGAGATAAATAAACATGATGATGATTTTGAATGTGTGAGTAATCCCAAGGTGGTTGTCCTTGGACAAGAGTTTAGGGATATGGCCTTTCTCCGACTACATGTACACAAGTATGTCATGCAAAGTAACTTTGAGTTCAATTTCTTATATTGATATAAATCTCACTTTACAGTTGTGTGCAATGTATTGGATTGTCCTTGGATGTTTCATGCTTCAATAATGCATGGATCAAAGGTTTTGAACACTAAGGTGATAAATAATGTTCATACATATGGAAACCCAACTTTTGGAAAGGGTCCTAGATTAAGCAAAAGCAAAGATTATTGTTGATTCAATGCTTGGATGCCTTTGGCATTCTATTAATTTTTTCAAAGGATATTCAAATTGATGTGGATTTGGAATATGGAGTGAAGATGAATTATTGGAAGGCATTTGGGCTAAAGTTGCTGCATTTAATAGGTTCAGAGGAACATATGAGCAATCATAGAGAGAATTTCCAGCCTATTTTTATCAGCAAGAAAAGGCTAATATGGGAACTAAAACTGCTCAATATTATGATCTGTTTCATAACTCATTTGAGAGATGTTTTGTATCATTTGGAGCCACCATTGAGAACTTCAAAAATTATATGTGAAGGATGATATATATATATATATATATATATATATATATATATATATATATATATATATATATATATATATATATATATCATCCTTCACATATAATTTTTAAAGGGACTTTGTATGTGATCTCCACTATGGATAGTGAATACCACACACACCCAATTGTTTATACTGTTATACGAGAGAATAATGATGCACGGGGTTGGGTGCATTTGAAAATCCAGCATGGTCATGTGGATGGTATTGTGATAATTTCTGATCTAAATTGAGCAATATCATCACAAGTAGTCGAGGTCTTTCCCAAAGCCACACATGGATATTGTACATTGCATATCTCAAATAACATGTATGCTAATTTCAAAGATCGAGACTTGCATAAAAATTTTCTTAAGACGGCCAAGACAACTAGTGAGACCTATAAGAACAAATGGCCATCATTTAGGGGGAAAACCCCAGTGCCCACAAATGGTTCATAAAAATCTATAACACAAAGTGGGAAAATTTTTATTTCCAGTAAAGAGGTAACATTGTAACTTCCAATCAAATTGATGTGAGGTCTTTAAGAAAATAATTAGGGAGCAGTGACACTTTCTAATTATTATAAACATTGAGGCCATCCATTTGAAGGCTCAAGAGATTTAGTACAAACATGGAATAAAAGCAAAGAATTAGAAAGGTTACATGACAAAATACACTAAAGATCCAAAAGTGTAATGATGCATCTTGAGGTATGATATTCTTTCCCATAAATGGACATAAGTTCTTGACTAGATTTGAAAGAGGTGATGATAATGTTGACCTACTTTTTGAAGATATGTCTTTGTGGAAAGTTTCAACAAATGGAGATACCATGTGAACATGGATTTCCAGCATGTGGACTCTAATTACTAAATCACCTAGACTATTCCTCTCCATTCTGTAAAATAGAGACATACCGACAAATTTATAGTAGAGAAATTCTTTCAGTCCTTGAAAAAATCAAATGGTGGACCCCGATATTGTGAAAAAATCATTGATTAGTCTTGCCTATGGGGAAATATTTTTTGCAAAACTCTTGTTGCATCGGTGCCTATGTTGTGATTGTGTTTGGTTCTAATGAGTGAAATCATTCTTTAGCTTTATCTTTCAATTGAAAGGGAAAAGCCTAGGTCTAACAACCTCATCGGTCAAGTTAGAGAGCTTGAAGGTAGTGCATAATTCCAAGAAGTCGTCTAGGTACTGGTTTTCATTGTTAAGCCCCTAAAAAGATAGGAGCATATAAATGACATTGGGATTAATTTTGTAGTTTTGAGCAGCGACTGCCAGCAACCTAATTTATGAAGGGGAGTTGTATTCATTGGGAGTGTAATACTCCCTTAGGTATTTGAGAGGTGCATCTACTAATTGATGTTCAGACATGGTGATGGTAGATGTGTTGGGTGAAGTAGTGGTAGAAGTGGAGGGAGAGTGGGTAGAGACGAAGGTCGAGGGCAACTTAGCTCTCTTAGGCTTTCTTTCGGGCTCAAGGTCAAGTGGTGCTCATAGGGGAGAAAGGAGCGATGACCACACATACACCACAAGCACACCATACAATTTAAAGTTCAGAAAGTAACTAAGGGGAAAAGAAGTTAAAACTAAATAGAGGAAAAGATCTTGAAAACCAAAGGGAAGAACTACGCTTGCCAGTGTCGTCTTGTGGCTAAAAGAGCAGAGAGTATGGTTTTCAAATCAACCTACAAGATCAAAATAAATAAGAGTAAGTAACTAAGAATTGACCTAGAAAGTAAACTAAACTAAAACCAAAACTAACTAGAACTATCCTAACTACAAATTTAGTAACAATCCTACACCGTCCCCGGCAACAGCATCAAAAACTTAATCGTTTATAATTAAACTATTTACAAGTGTAAAAGGTAATTGTACTATACAAGTATTTAATGGTTAGCAAACCTCGGGAATGAATGAATTAACTACTAAATCTAAGAGAGAATTTATTGATTGAAAATTAAAAAGAACTTAAAATCAAATAAAACAAACAAAGTAATCAATTAAACTAACAGAAAGAGAGCAATATGATAACAATTACTTAGGAAATAGAATCTACTATAAAATTATAATAATTCCTTATCTTTATCTAGATATATTATGAATATGAACAAGTATTATCAGCTACAAGCTAGAATTACTTTAAAAAGAATCATTAATTAAATTCATGGCATGAACTATCTTTGACAATAGCATTAATCATCTACACTAAACTAAACTATAACCATGACTCGTCTAATCTTAGTATAAATCATATAATTCATTAATTATATAAACATTAAAACTATAGCATGACCATCACATCTAAATCACAAAAATTGGAATCAATGTAAATCTCAAAACTATATCAATTTTTCATTTACAAGACAATAAAGTAACATATATTTAAATAAACATAAAAACTCTTCCAGTAAAAAGGGTATCATTGTCATACAATTGTCATTATTCACAACTAATATTTAAATTAAAAAGAAAAAAAATAAAACATCTATAGTGTTATCAACTCCTAAGTAAAAAACTAGCCTTACATGGTAGAAGAAAGCTCTTAAATCTACATTCAAAGCTTTGATTACTTTTTCATCTTCTTCTCCCTTTTTTTAAAAAAATCTATTTGAATTCATCAATTTCAAGACCCATGTGACTTTATATAAGCATTAGAATCATGGAAGAAGTCCAAGTTTAAAAAAAAAACTCAAAATCAACTTAATATAGGAAACTATACATTAAGTTGTTCGATCGGCCTAAGCACCCATTCATTCAGCAACACTATCCTCTTTTTTTTTAAAATCCCTCATAGCTATTCTAATGGCCTAAGTGCCTATTCAAATGCCAATGAAGAAATTGCATGAAAAATTCACAAGTAAGCCAATTTAATTCAAAACTTCATACAAGTGTTTCCCAACCTAATTAACCTTAATTACTAATTATCTGAGCTATAATAACTCTTAGATAAGACTAGAAAAAAAATTAAGGGTAAACAACATATAAATTATACATATCAATGTACAAGTTAGAGTTTCAATTCTTGTCTCATATACATTCACAAGCATGTCTCATTACAACTTCATGTTCATGTCTCATACATATACATTCCTATCACAGTAATAAACCAGTTTGTACAAAATCTGAAATACATGTCTCATAAAAAAAGCAAACAATGATCTACACTTCCATAATTTTGAGTCATGCACCCATCAATCCCATGGTCTCATATGACATATTTCATAATCTGACATGTAACCCTTGATGTCATTCTTTGCATATTATCTTTTGTTATGTCAACAACTAATACATGATCTAAGTTCCTCATTTGCAATTAAGGATTTAGTATTGTTCATCATGTTTTGGGAATGGATGTGACATACACTCCTCAAAGTCTCTTTCTATATCAATCTCAATATGCTAAAAATATAATAGTTTGTATGTCTATTACATCATGTAAATTAGCTCCAATACCATCACATTCTAAATAAAAACCACATTTGTCTACAATTGGTTTATTTTCATATCCAAGTTTCTAAAAAAACATTGTTGGAACTTTATAATATCTTACCAATACAAGACCGAATATGTCCTTGGCAATGAACTTAGTATGTCAATTTATCATTAATCAACTAATACTCACTTTTATGCTCTAAAACAATTTTGAGATATATCAAAGGAACTATCAATCAAGTATTTTATTTCAACCATGAGACTTTCAAATTGGGTGTTGATAATCCTCCACTAGTATTTGTCCAGCAAAACTTTACATGGGGTCCTGATTTGATGAAAAAAGGTGGGTTTAACATGACAATAAGGGGTCATTATTTTCTCTCCAAACAAAACCACGTGTACGGTTTTTTTAATGGATACCAATGTAAGAAAATCATTATGCTTTAAATAACAAATTTTACATATGTTGATTAGGTAGAGGACCTAATAGACCGGTAGTCAATTACATGTTATTGAGCCTAAATGGGTAAAATCATACAATTATATAAAGCACAAAGGGTGACAATAAATTTCTACCAAACTTCTTATATTGCCCTCACAATTTTTTATAATGACACTAGATATAAATTTGAATTTGTATGCTATTTGAGTGTATTTCAATATAACCGATAACCTACTTCTATGAGTTTCTTTTAGATAATTACCACGTGTCAACATAATATGGGTTGTTGAAAAGACATAGACACTACTTTTTACATTGTGTTGTTTCTAACTTTATAAGATTATTTCTTGCACTCCCAAACTTGGATTCACACATTCTGGGTACCCTTAGAAAGCTCTAAACAATCTATATCAAATGAGATAATCTATGAGTATATTTTCGGAACTTTTTTGTAAGTTGAATACATACAACATGCTTCACAATAATAAGTTTTTGTATTTTTTTTCTACATTACACATTGGGATTTGCACTTTTTTTGCATTATTAGAAAACCTTCGAACAACATGATCAAAAGAAATATGCTACCAAACATTTCCTAAATATGAAGTGCATGTTTTACGACACCAAGTCCTTCGATACCATTGTCCTCTCTAACCTATAACCTAATATTCAGCTTGTGATATTTGGAATTGTAGTTGCATACTTGAAGTGTATTTAGGTTGATATAGTGCTTATAATTATAAGTGAATGTAATTTTTGAACATTCTAATCATGGAAGTATGAATTGTAATAGAGACTATTCTTCAATCAATACTTCAGTTCTATTTTTTTTTCTTATATAAACTATAGTTGCATGCATAATATGTGTGTATTCTTTGTAGTAACTATTATGTGGAAAGCCAAAAAACAATGATTGTAGCTCGATCATCTACAAAAGAAAAGTACATGTAGGAATACATTACGACTAATCTTACTTAGCTCCACACGATTACATCTCTTTGTAGAATGTATGGCGCATATGTTATGTAATTGGATTATTTTGATGATTAAAATAATGTCAAAACTTAATGTATGTTTTAATCTTAGGAGTCTATCTAAATGTCATCGTGGTCACGTCAGATTTGGAATTAAAGGACTTAAAAAATAGGAGATGAAGTACTATGAAAGTTCAAGATTGAAGACTATGATGAGTTCTAAGGTAAAAAGTTTATTTTCACATACTCATGCACAAATCACTTAGTTTTTATTAGGAATAATTAATGACAATGATTCTAAAAGTTTTAGGGCAAATATGCTAATATTGGAAATTCAATATTGCATTGATCGATGGTTGAATTTTGTACTAAAGAGATCGATCAATTGGCACTTGAAAATATCTTTGTAATTTTTGGTTGAGAGTTTCTCGATTGATTGCTATCTAACATATCCATCGCTTAAAGAATTTGGTCTTAAAAGAAAATATTGATCGATCGATCCTTATTTGAACCAATCAATTGTTTATGTCAAAGTTACCTAGTTTAAGCATTCTGAGAAAGAGATCATTCTTCATTAGTGTCTATGACCTAAACTAACTTAATGGCCTATATAAAGGCAAGGTAAACACAAAACTAAATAGAGGAAAACCTAGAATTTACAAGAAAAAATGGAGAAGTTCTTTTGCTTTCATTTTCCATCAAAATCAACATTATGCTTAAATGATTAGTTTAAGGGTGATTGATTGAGAATAGAGACACAACAAAGAGTAGTTTACACACACCCACCTAAGGAGATTGTCAACTAATTAAGTCTTCAAGCTACCTACTTAGGTTGGCCTAAGTTAGTGCGAAGCTCTCATCCACTTAGACATAAAAAATATATTTAAAAAATTAAAAAATATATATAATGCAAGTTGAGATGATTCAGAAAAAGCTAACTCCTAATTAATCGAGGAAAAATATCATAAATCAAAAAAAGGCAAGGGAAAAAAGATTTTAAGCTTATTATTTATTCTTTTAGAAAATAATGTACATAGATTCCAGCTAAAGTGAGTTAAAAATAAAAACTATTTCTTTACTAGGGTCTTGGCAAATTTGTCTCAGTTGAATAAAAGTGATCTTGCGAGATTCATGAGTAAAAAAGACAACAGTTAAAATGTAAGGACCCTCATCTTTAAACCGGTTTTGGTTTTATTCAATTATTGGTTATCGTGGGATTTACGTGTTTTCTGATCTTATTCGGTGATTTCGTAAAATAAATAGTGTTTGTGATGGTTTTAACCAAAATTAACTTCAATATTAGTGGTTTTAAGTGATTTTAGGCCAAATGTGAATTTTTGAGATTTTTTGGAATTTTTACTATTTTCCCAAAAATTAGGGTTTGGCGGGACCCCTGTGGGCCCCACCGTCAAAAATTTTATTTTTGTGTCAAATGAACCTAGACATATACTTAAGGTCATACAAAAATTTTCAGAATTTTATTAGGCTTAATTTGTGCTTAAATTTATAAAATAACCACTTTTAGCCTACTTTTCATATTTACACCCCAAAACTTACCTATGCATACCCCAACCCTTACTATAAAAGGGCAAACCTGAGCCATTTCCATTTTTGGGAATAGGCTAAGGAAGGAGGCTGGCCTAATCCCCACTTAGGCCCGAATTAGAAGCCGATTAAGGTAAGCTTACTCTAATTAAGCACTAATCCATGGCTTTTCTCTTTATTTCCTCCAAATCTACCATTTTCCCCTTGATTCAATTCGTTTTTAACCATCAAAAGCTACTGATTTGTGTTTTACTACAAACCCTAACATTCAAAATTCGATTTTTACTACCAACAAGCCCTAGATCTAAGATTTAATTAGGGATTTCTTGAGTAAATCGATTTCTATTAGAGTTTAATTCAAACTCATTGTGTTTTCAAGGATTTCAAGAAGGGTGACTCTTCAATCCGAGCTTAATCAAGTGCTGAGGTAATGGGTTTTTGAAATCTCTGTTTATCCATGGTAAAACTCTTCATTTTTGGCTTATTTCGAAATGGTTTGCTTAATTTAGTGTGTTAATGGTAAGATTAGAAAATAGAATTATTTAATCCCGATTTCTTAGGGTTTTGCATTATTATGGTTTGGTTTGATATTCTGGAAGTCAAGGAGGACTTTTGATGATGATTAGGGTGTTAGATGTGGATTTGAAGTGTTATCTATGGTGTTTCGGTTTGGATTTGCGAAAGGAAGAAGATGACTGTTCTGTCGTGTTGGCGACCGATCGGCCCTGCAGGGCGATCGATCGGCTGAATTGTAAATTTCAAATTTTTGCGTGTAACCGATCGAACGGCCTGAGGGGCGATCGATCGGCTACACAGAAAATTGTATGTTGTGCATATGATGTCTATTTTTATGATTTCACTTTAGCTTGCCAATTTTATATGAATGTGGAGTGTTTTAAGCTATGTTAGGCTACTGGAAATGCATGCTATTGAGTTTATGGAGTTGAGATATATGCTTAGAGATGGTGGAATGACTTATGCTTCGTGGCATGTGTTGGAATCGTTATCTTGAAATTATGAATGGTTGTTTCCCTTTGGTTAAGCATATTTTCAGTAGGACTACAATCATTATTGGACTGATTTGTCATGATAGATTGTGGTTAATGGTGTGTGAATGTTGGTGAATGTCATGACTCAATGATGAAATGAGTGATGTTATATGTGTTTAGCCTTTGTGGTTGAGTTTTGAATATAGCTATGATTTTAACGATTCTTCTCCTATGATTTCCGTTGGAATTCATGTTTAGATGGAAATTCACATGTGTAGTGTGGTAGTGAGTTTAATTTCAAGCATGATGGCATGTATTACGTGAAATGCTTCTACTAGATACACACACATCTGGGGTTAAATGATGATGTTGAAGCTTAATATTTTGGTTATCAAATGATGCATTAGGGGCTGGTGAGAGCACTTATCATGGATTAGGATTCATGTATGTTTTGCCCACGCATGTACCATGTTGCACGCATCATAAAAAAATGGATTTCCAATTGAGGCTTCATCGTGATTAATCGAATTTGACCGATTAGATGCAATGTGATGGAATTGTGTGCCGGGTTTATCGGTCATGGATTAATCGTAAGTTGATTGGTCCGAAAGGACATATTTTGATTTGAAGTTCCTATGTGGAACGATTTGAAGTTCCTGTGTGGAACGAGTGCACTCCCCGGGTTGAGTCTAATTAAATAGAATGATGTGGGGACGAGTTGTGTACTTGTCTTGCGGATTGTGAGAATGTTATTATGTGTGTCATCTGGACCCTGAGAATCCAGTGTGGTATGCCGTGTGCACCCCGCTACCACGTGTTCTAGGGTTCTCTGTGTGAGAACTCGGGCTCTTCCCTCCGCAGGAGATGTCCCTGGGCGAACACCCCTGCTCTAGATTCTCTGTGTGAGAATGGGACATCCTTGGCCAGGATCATCCAGGGCGAGCAGTGTTAGGGATTGACAACCCCGATCTTTCTTGAACTCTTGTGTAGAATTTTGGACCATGACACGCCTTCGTGGCCTTGTCCATGCTCCAATCTGTGTGACATTTATGTGTGATTACTCCATGATGGAGGTTGTGATGGTATTATGCATGTGGGAATATGTATGTTAGAGATACATCCATGCAGATTTTGATGATATTATGCATGTGGGAATATGTATGTTAGAGATACATCCATGCATGTTGATTTTGATGTTTTGCATGTGGAATATGTATGTTAGAGATACATCCATGCAGGTTGATGTTGATATAATGCATGTGGAATATGTATGTTAGAGATACATCCATGCATGTTGATTTTGATGTTATGCATGTGGAATATGTATGTTAGAGATACATCCATGCAGGTTGTTGTTGATGTTATGCATGTGGAATATGTATGTTAGAGATACATCCATGCAGGTTGAATTGTGAAATAATGCATGTGGGAATATGTATGTTAGAGATACATCAATGCAGGTTGTTGTTGATGTTATGCATGAGGAATATGTATGTTAGAGATACATCCATGCAGGTTGAATTGTGAAATAATGCATGTGGGAATATGTATGTTTGAGATACATCTATGCAGTTTGATTTGATACTATGCATGTGGGAATATGTATGTTAGAGATACATTTATGCAGGTTGAATTATGCATTATAATGCAGTTTTTAAGTGATGTGAATATGTGATCAGAAAATGATACACCTTGTACATCGTTGATTTGAAAGATTATATCGCCATGCTATCGTATTTTCGATATTGTTAGTGATATTAAAACCATTGCTGAGTTTGTTAAACTCACCCCTCTTTTTTGTGTTTTGATTTGGGGCTGCGTGGTGCGACACGCAGACGGACAGGATTGCCTCTTTGAGGAAAGGTCAGAGATAGCTTGGGTGTGATGATGGAGATCGTTGTGTGACTTACTTTCGTTTGTTTCATGCTTTATGTTAGAACCTTTGTGTAGGGTTCTTGCTTTGGATTTATGTCATATTTTACAGTTGTGATGCTTATGACTTATTTTGAGCCGGTGTGAGCTTTACTTAACTAAGCATGTGGGTTTGAGATTGTTGTTTGCTTTGTGATAAGCAACTCCTTTTCCTTCCCTTTTATTTACTCTTGCTCAAAGGATTGTGCGCACTCTGTGTTTCTGTTAATTGCCCATGGTTAGGGTTAAGTCTTCCTCTAGAATCGTTTCTCAATCTTCACTTCGTCACCCCCGCGCACTTGACCGGCCCCTGGACCGGGTTCGGCTCGGGTTGGGCATCGCCGGGGCATGACATAAAACATTGGTGGTTTCTTCTAAAATAAATAAAAGAAGGCTAAAATGTTAAAATGAATAAATAAAAATTAAGAATTACAAACCAATAGAGTTGACTAATCTAAGGTAAGGTATACTGGAACCTAATCTATGGATGTACTTAGATTAAAAGAGAATTGGTGATAATTGTCAAGAGAGCTCAACATTGCTTATTTAGTTGTTTTATGTTTCTTTTTGAGTTTTCAAATTCAAATCTAAGTGCTTCAAAGTGAATAAATAGATTTTGAAACATATAAGCCAATGGATTTTAAGACATGATTTGAGTGATGAATGATATATTTTATGACATATTTGGTGTATTGCTTCTTTGATATAGCACATGTTCAAAATATTATGAGACATAATATGATTGTATGTCTTTATGATTGTTTATTTAACTTTTAATCTTACATTAAATTTTTATTAATGGTTAATTCACTTTTTGTTTATTTGTGTCAAAAAGGGGGAGAAATGATTATTGAAAATCAAGTGCTTATTTGAGCAGTGCTTTGTAAACAATTTATTTTGTTAGTGTGAAGGATAAGTACAAGTTGTATAAGGCTTTTCAAGATCAATTCCAACTGCTCTTGGTTGAGCCTAAGTTGAGTAAAGTCATATGTACAAGTAATATAATTGGTCAATTCCAATGATCAAAACAGTGTTCAAACTTCATGTGTGTGTTAGTTTCAGGAGTATGACTAGATGTTATTGTGGTTGGGTCAGATTTAAAATTGATAAACTTGAAAAATAAAATCATATGTGCTCTAAAAGTTCAAGATTGAAAACTATAATGAGTGCCAAAGGTAAAATATTTATTTTCATATACTCACATACATACACATAACCACCTAGAATTTGAGAGAAAAATTGGAGTTCTTTTGCTTTAATTTTTTATCAAAATCATCATTGTGCTTGAGTAATTAGTTTTAGTTGTGATTGATTGAGAAGAGAGACACAACAGAGTAATTTACACATACAAACTTGAGGAGATTGTGAGCCAAGTCTTCAATGGGAGATTGAAGAGACTCAAAGCAAAGTAAACAACCAAGAGGATCTTAATTGATGAGACACATAAAAAATAAGGAGGGGGAAAGCTGTAAGACTTGGAAGCGAAGACTTAAAATATAGCGATAAAAGAAGAAAAAGACCTAAACAAGGGGAAGTCGTATAAGAGTCTTCATGAGAGATAGGTCGTTTGCTTGTGTCATGTGAGGTATTGCTTGTTAGTGCATTGATTTTAGGCCAAGAGTGATTGTTGTGGTTTTCTACCCTAGTTGGGTGTTTTCACATAAAAAACATTGTGTTTTCTTGCATGCTTGTAGTTTGAATCGTTGATAGATTGATCATGAATGCGCAGAGAGATTAGGTTTTTATTGTTCTTGCTACATAAGCAAATTTGTATGTTTAGATGTTCAAACTCTTAATTCTTGTTGTTGTTAAGCACTAGGGCTATGAGCAATCTAGTGATCTACTAGGTTAATTAGACGGATATTAAACTCTCACTTTTTTCATTAAATCTTCAATTGTTTCTATTTTATGATGTGACAATATGTCAGCCATTTCTCCATCAACTAATCATGTTAGAGGACTAAACACATAGAGAATGACTTTTTCTATATTTGGGAGCAAATTAATGTTGGAGTTGTTCAATGCTATATTTCTTCATAAGCTCAGGTGGCATATGTAAGTACAAACCACTCTTTACTACTTGTTTCCTACATCTAAAAGACAGCCCAATGGCTTGCTATCCACCATGAGTTTGCATGGAATGTTAAGTCATATTGTTTAAGTATGAGATTAGTGTAATTATATTGTACTTAGTTAAATATTTCTATTAATTTGTTGACCTATGGATGGCCATTATAGTTGTCTTCAAACTGACTTCCAACCTAATGGAAATACAAAACAAGTTTTTTTTCAGTAGGGCTTAAATGGATCAATCAAACTCTGCCTCAACTTGCATTTTACCATGACTGTCATACCTCATTACTAGACTAGAATTCAATTTATTGAGCTAGACTCGAGCTAGGGCTTGGTCCCATTTGACCTTGTCAACTTTGTATGTATAAGTCTCTAACTATTTTACTGTTTTAGCATTTTTTGTCATCACAACAACTATTTGAGTCTTAACATTGTAAATATTTCTTGAAAACGAAGAGCCCACCTAGTATGCTCTACAAATTTATGCTTGGAATGCCTAATGGTTGTCATATTTAAATTTGACAACCTCCATTCTTAGTAGAAGAATTGGGGATGTTTTTCCACCCCCACCCCCCATTAAGTAGACAACATGTCTTCCCTTTCCTCCGTTTCCTCCGCCAATGTTTACTACATAAACTACCACAATCTGTCACCACTTTGGCTTGATGGGGGATCTAAGTTCATAAAGGCAATAAGCGATGTAGCTCAATCTACTTCTACCAATTGTTTAGTTTAATTATTAATTAGTATAAAATAAATATCAACCTTAGCAATTTGGAAAAGGTTTATATAATCCAAGTCTCACGCACGTTAGTATGAGCTCGGGAATCATGGCCATCGAATCAAGATTAAAGTATGCAAGGGGGCAAAAACTACCCCCTGAGTTATGCGAATCGTCAAATAAAAATCTGACAACACATGATGTTGGGGCTCATGCTCGACTGCATCAACTTGAGCTCATATAAATGAGACTCTAGCAAATTATGCATTTAGATTTTATATTAATTCCACCAAATCATTTTTTGTCTAAATATCTATTAATTGTGAAGACATAAAACCCCATGAAAGTCCTCCTCCATGATAGCGGCTATTATAGATGGAGGTGACCTCAACCAAACAAAAGAACAAGAGTAGAGTTGGTTAGGAGATCTGCACCCTATTATCTTCTCTATACACCAAAAGATCCTTTGAAGTTAATCATTGTCTTTATAATTTCAAATATAGGCTGAGGTAGTGACTTGTGGATTCCCTTTAAAATATTGAAAACTACAAGAGAGTCTCCTTCTACAATAAAATTGGGCAGATTGAACTAGGTAGCAAGCTTTAGGCCTTCCAAGTAGGCGAAATCCTTACCAAGTAGGGAATTTTGTGATTCCCAGATTAACTAGGACAACGATAACAAAATGACTATTATGGTCCTTGATCACTTCAACAGTAAAACCTTGAAAATATGAAAGAATTTTTCATAGTTAGTTAATTTTGTGAGAGGAATAAACCCCCTTAAATTAAACAAACTAAGATAAAAGCTTAGGTTTAACCCCTTGACTATTATGAGTAAGGGGTGGGAATTTTCCTAATTTTATGCCGAGAGGGCAAGTGTGTATGGTCAACCTAGTCAAGTCGGCTGGGGAGGGTGAAATACACTAATTTGACGTAGGGGCCTATTTTAAGAAAGTTAGTGAACCCATCTATATGACTTAAGCCAAGTGACCTGTATACACAAGGGTACTTGTGTGTGGACAGGATTTGCCTAAACTTGTCATCCATTCCCTAATAGGAAGGGTAGGAGATAGGGGTATGTTATTTACGGAAACTACGGTGAGACCTAGGCTTAAAATTGGAAAGAAAAGAACCAGATGGACAAGCTGGTAATTAGGCCTTAGATGGCCCTGGGCGCATGCCCTAATGGCATCCCAACCTCTTGTTTGTGAACCTAGATGGCCAAAATATTTCAAGGATAAAACCAAACCAATAATTTGAATAGAGATTGGATTTGGGCATACTATAGGGGTAAATTCTAGCCAAAGTAGAAACCCCCCCTATAAGGACTCTCTTACTCTCTCCACCCGCCACCTCTCTCTCATTCCCTTTGGTTAAGCCACCTCCTCTCTTCTTTCACCTCTCACTTTCCCTAGCCTTTGTTCTCTTCTCCCTTCTACTTTGGAATCTTGCAGCTTGGAAGCCACTGAAGACCACCTTGAAGCTTGGAGAAAAAGGACTTTCACCCAAAGCTAAGCAAGGAGGCAAGACATGTGGAGAGGAGCCTTTTCATATGGAAAAGGTAGGGACTACTTCCTTTAATTTAGTTCATGATGAAATAGGGTGTTTGATGCATGCTTAATGAATTATCCATAATATATGATTGATAGTTGAAACATGATTTCAACGATTCATAATCAAGGCTAGAACTCTAATTATTAGCAAAGATTTTGCTTTTGTTGATGTAATAGAATGCAAGTATAATGGTTATAATGGATGAATTAGTATGTCTCATGTCTATAATTAGAGTTTTCAAAGTTTTTACTAATGGGGATGATCATTAGGGTTAAGTTTTGCATGTTTTGAAGAAGGGGTTTCACTCTAGCATTTTACTGTGTACCTAGAAAGACCAAATTGTTTCAAGACCTTCTCATGCTCATTTGTTGTGAAATTTCTATGGTAATTTAGCTGCATCTTAAACTCCATCCGGTTGAAATTTCAAGAGATTCAACATAGATTTCATGGGCCAACCAATTGCTTATTTCTCCAACTAGAATTCTATTAGTTTTTAATACCCCAAATTTCCAACTTGAGTTTCAGGGCTAATACCCATATTATTACCCTAGGAAAATTATCAAAAAGTCCTGAAAGAGTCTAGTTTTGTTTGTGATTTTTTGGGATTTTTTTCTGTGATTATTTTAATTACTATATTTTCTAGAATAAAAAAAAGTTCAAAAATCCAATTTCTATAGTTGAAGGTTTTTCATGATTTTTGAGGTCCAAATTGTGTTTGACTATCCTCAAATATTTTGGAGGCCATACCCTATGAGTCTTAGTTTTAGTTCAAAAACCCTGAGTCCATTTGGATTCGTAATGGCCTAAATATGATCTTAAGAGTCCTAACTATTGAGAAAATTTTGCACTATGCAACAATTTCTATAAATTCAAGAAAAATATTGTTAATGATTGGATCCGACATAGAATTAATTCTGGAACCTAGACAAATAAAACTTAATGTGGTCAAAATTTCAAGTCAATCAGACATGTTTTAGTAATTTTCCCTCAAATTGGAAATTAGAATTGAAAATTATTGGCAGGGTAACTATCTTCATCGATCACTGGTTTGATCGAAGTGTAAAACTTCATATTTTTAAGTGTTTTGAATGCCCTAAATTATAGACTAAAACTAGTCAATGAATGTTGGGAAGGGAATTACAAGTACGGTTAGTAGGTTACTTTGTTATCTCATGTGATGTATGTGGGGTTAAGGGCAAAATAGTCATTTGAATTATATAATGAATTGTCATATCTAAGGGTATGAATGGGATTAAGGTAATGATAAGCATGTAGAGCATGATGATCTCTCAATGTTTGTTGATTGGTTCACTATATGGCTATGTTGGTGTAAGGGATTACCATAAGGCATATACAAAGTAATAAGTGATAATCTAACGAGTAATAGCTAATGCCTTGAATATTAAGAATACAGAAACATTTTGATAGTTGGGTGATTTGATCCTAATAATGGATTCAGTTGATTGTCAGTATTTCCTTCACTTATACACCATGGGTGGGATGCGGAATTGCCTAGGTGGGGTAACAAGAAAAGAAAATGGAGTGTTTTCTATGCTAAGTGCACACACGAAAAATTACAAAAATAGTCCAAATGGGCTCCGGTGGACTTTTTGTGGCATAGTATATAATACTATTAGGAGCAATTTTTTTGTGGAGTGGTATGTACTGCCATTAGGATCAGTGTTTGCTTTTACTTTTATGTTATTCTAACTGTCACATAAGGATAGTCATGTTCAATTACATGATGATTACATGTCTTTCATAAGGTAAAGATCAAATGGTTAAATTTAGCAATCATTAAACCTATTATATTTGATTTGCTATGTCACGCCCCCAACCTAAAACCATCTAGAGGATGCTATAACTTCTAATACAACCCTAGATTAGATCAAAATGTATAGTTGAACCATCGCTTTGTTTAAAAATAATCCACATAATAAATATAACAGAAAATTTAACGACTTTATATAATAACAAGGATTAAACATTCATATACCCAAAAATCTTTTGCAATACCATAAGCATATACCTCAACTAATGAAAGAAATCTACCAATTGAACATGAAATGTTATAAAAAATAATATGAAGTTTTTAAGTGTTCCTTCATTTATTCTCTCCCTTAATAAAGTTATTCCCTTGCTCAATGGCTCCTCAGTTATCATCCTACTCGCAATACAAGTCATCCTAAGAACTTGCATGACACCATCATATAGGAGATCCCAAAGGATTCCCAAAACCAAAGCATTGGTGAGCATAAACTCAATTAAGTTTTGAAAAACTTGCGTTTATAGCATAACACATGCATAAATATTCAATGCAAAGTCCTTACACGAACCAAGTGTAAATAAATCTCAGAAATATAATCCAAAACTTTACACAACCATCCTGTGTAAAAGAATCTCAAGAATCTGTCACAAGACAATAAAATCAATGTAACTAAGAGAAATTGTTACATGTTGCCTGTTATCTATCACTTGACATTCTAAATACCAAAAATTTGTGGTCAAACTAGTGCACAACTGACATGACCAACCTATAGCCAACTGTAGATGTCTAAATATCTAAATAGTCTCAATCATTTCAACCTCTGGGAGGAAACCCATTATTTCAGATGTAAAATTCCATCCTTTTGGACATAAAACTAATTTATTCAAAACCCGATATGGCTAATTCAACAAGCATAGAAACCTCGGTTAACCACGATTAACCATAGTTTATAAATCATTTTCATAATGCATAAATTATAAGCATGTTTACATGTACAACCCTAAGTAATTACACTATTTATGTAAAGCATATTTCAGTGGATAAGATCATATATAATGAGATATATATGTAACATGAATTTACTAAATTAATTAACCTTATACATATGTATATTTAAGGAACCTTAATGTACTTCAATCATACTTAGACTATTATGTACAATTCCCTAGCATGCTACATGTATATCCTTAATAAAGCTAAACATACTGAAAGTACCAAAGTAGCACAATTAACATTACAATATCTCATTTATTTCCATACTAGCTTAACTAGATATTTTAGCATAAACATAGCATATAAACCATACATTTTAGGAAAAATAGCAAATAAACTTCAATAAATTTGACAATTTACAAAAAACTACATCATAGTCTTAATTACAATATAAATAAATATCATAAAAATATAAAAAAATTATTATTTAATTAATGAGAATGTGCAGTTCTACAAGAACTGTCGACCTTCAAATTTATGATTGTCATTGACTTACTGTGATCCAAACGATTTGAAATTATTACTACATGCTCATAACACTTATATCAATCCATCAAAAAAATAAAGAACCAAAAATCTTGTGGTTTCCTCCCTAAACATTCTTCTAAACACAAAAAATAAAAAAATAATAATGTATAGCACTTTACCCAAAAATATAATAAATATATATTATTCTAAAAAAATTTAAATAAATAGGAATATGATCTAGATATGATAATATACTTCCAAAAAAAAGTTGAGAGCAAAACTCAAGGTAAAAATATCTTAAACATTGTCATAAATCGAAAACATAGACTATAACAGATTCAATCAATTCACTAATCACATTTTACTCTCTACCCTAAACATGATTAAAAATCTATAATTTCAACATGAACAACACTCTGAAATGAAAGATCTAGGTTTCTATATCCATGAAAATTGAATATGAACATCCTTTATTGAACTCATACAAAGCATGCACAAACAACATCAAAATCTCTCAAAAGAGAAAAATCAAGTCATATATCTATTTTTCATCCAAAAACATGATCAACATCATCAAACAAGATGCTACTATAATAAATCAATCTCAAAACTAAAACCCCTTACCTCTAGGGCAGAGAAACACTTCCAATCCTCCTAATCAAAAGATCCATATTCCAAAAATTAAGGTTTTTTATTATATCTATATATAAATCATGATCTTATCTAATTAAAGGCTTACAAATATGATAAACAAGTGATTTTATTCATTTCCTTGTGCCTAAGGAATTATAAGCATGAATCACAAGGTTTTAATTCAAAAACAAAGTTTTAGGGTTCTATAAATTGAATTAAACAAGAGGTATTTAAAGATTTCAATAAGAAAGAGGCATAAGGATTAGGCATGAAGGACCTTCAATCCCCCATCAAAACTTAAGGGATTCAGGAGAGAAAAATTAAATTAACTCACCTTGAGAGAGGTTAGGGTACCAAAATTTTTAGTTAATTTCAAAAGCTCTAAAAATTCTCTCATTAAGGCCCTTATATGATATTTATAGGTGATGGAGATTAGGATTCTTAATCCCCTTAGGACTTAGGCTACTAAAACATTCTTGAGCATCTCAAATTGGCTCCTAATTTCCTATTCCCATAACTTAAATTAAAATAGCTCAAAGGGATATGTAATAGACCCAATTTTAGGTCTAATTCTGGTAATCGAGTCTGGTGCATGTAGTACAACTTCAACCAGTCATGATTCACTCCTCCGAACTCCGATTTACGCACTCTTAATGACTTCCGAGTTCTTTCTATATAGTTTCTAACTATATTTGTCTCAACCTAAGCTCAACCTACTTAAGAAGTTATTCAACCAATAAGGTTAAAGGGTCAAACTCTTTAAATTTTAATATGTCCTCCATTAGAGAATTAAAAAAATCTCAGATCTTACATGTTGTGTATATGATTTACTTTGGTTGCACAGTTTGTGATGTAGATGGTTCATGGCACAACATTGCATAGAATATTGTATGTTCACATAAATTAAGAGTATGAAAAGAATTGCATTTATGTGGTATAATGCATGTAGATGCACGAGCATGTTTAAGAAGCATCTACACCTAATCCAGGTTAAAAAATGGTCCAAACCCAAATAGGGAGAAAATTTAGTGATAATTTCTCCCAAAGGTTCGTTTTGGTATATTTTAAAGAATTTCAACAAAATTCACTGAACTTTTTCACTACGGTCAGAAAGAGGTAGCTTCCAACACACAAGTTCTCTTGACTTCTTGGAGGATTGGTTTTTTGTTTGCTGGAGGAGTCAAATAGCATTCAGCTACAAGTGATCTAAACTAGGTTTCGAACATAATTATGCATTACATACTCATCTACTTGAAAAAGGAAATAAAGGAGGATTAATCATAATTAAAAAAAAATAGGATTAAGCATTTTCAAACTTTAGGTAAAGCCATAATCTACTAGGATCAACTGGTATGAACCAGTTTGAATTATATAAATTAACATAAAATCTACTTTTTGTAAATATATTACATAATATTAACCATCGGAAAAATCTGATGCGCAAATTGAGTTGATTCTTAAAATAGTATTGCATAAACAAATCAAGTTTTCAAAGAATACGCCCTCCATCCCATATTAATCTTAATAGTTTAATTTAGTTCATTTTAAAAAACCAAATTACTCTATTATTAATGGACAAAGAAAATATTAGATAAAAACTATTGCGTTCACATACCGGCCAGTTTGCACTTACTGTTAAGGCAGCTTTATCTTACCTTGAATCAAAATTCAAATGATATATGAGAAAAGATAGAAGAAGAGATAAAAAGATAAAGAAGTGAATGAAGGATCTGGTAAGAGGATTCCCATGGCCTACCACCCCTAAGGTCCAGTCACAATGATACTTCACAGGGAAAAGGTGCCACATGCGGTGCAACTCAAGGTGCCTCTTTTACCTTTCTTGCAAAAGCTTTTCCAAATTCCTCTTCACATTCTTCCCCTACTCATGTACGTCTCCAGTTGACAAGAAGGGAATAAACCATCCAAAGTGATCGGAAACAAGCAGTAGCAGTACTCTGAAAGAAGTATGAAAATAAAATGTCAATGCTTCATTCTTTTCTAGTTTTCTCACACGGTCAACAATCTGAATAACACAATATTACCGCTATGTAAATACATGTTCAGTAGTAAATACACACAGTTGCCTACATCATTAAACATCTTACCTTCAAAATCAAGAGCCAATGCAAATGCTATCGAAATATTCGGTTCGCGTTTTGCCATATCTACACCCTACAGCCATGAACTTGTGAAAGTGGTTTTGATGTTTATCTAGCATACATAGTCCTTTTTATTTTTTTTGGTTAACAAGGGGGGCCTTGATTACTTTTAAGACCCAACTACAAGGAGTAGTGCAACCCACCTCTCCAAGTACCTATCCTAGCAATTTATCCCTTGGATCACCTTATTAATTATAAAGAAGCTGGTGTTTCTGCCCCACTTTTTCTGCACTAAAAAATCTTTTAATCTAATTCGATAGAGAAAATAGGTCACACATAAGAACAGAATAGCTTTTCCCAATACCAATTACAGGTAAAATAGGCTTTTGATAAAAAAAAATAAGAGTAAGACATATTACTTTCCTTATTATAATTAGGAAATTTAAGATTAATTAGTATAGTGTCACTGGGCAAATCAGTTGGATTTAATTGGCCATTTTTTTTCTCTGATTCATATGCCCATCTCAAGTTTCAAGGGATTTGCTTTTAGTTAAGCGCATGGCCATTATCCTTTTCTCAAAGTAGTGTAGAAAATCGACCCTCGAGACCCAACCTTTCTGGCCTTTTTTTAAAAATCAACAACAGCGTAGCAGGTGTGGCAGCCTTATCTGGGTCGTCTGTAGCGACCGTTTTAATTGCTTCTTGACCGTGCTCCTTCCCATGCCTACTTTCCCATCAGCACGCCACCCAACCACTGATTATGGGCAAATTGAGTGGTTGAAGCACTAATGCATGAGTGCTGACCTTTGTTGCTTAAAGCTTAGACAGAGGAATTAAGGGTCCCAAAAATGACTACTTTATGCAAATGTTTCTTTCGCGTACACATCAATACCTACACCCTTAAGCAGGTGGCAGGCCGAAATCCTTTTCAACCCTGTTCCTTTTGGTTGTTTTTGCCGCAAGAGATCAGAATTTTTAAAACTTGCACAAAAAGAAAGACATAAAATGCAAAAGGAAAGGAAAGGAAATGCTTTACTTTAAATTTTAATCCTCGTCACACAGAAACAAAACCTAAGAAAGAGATGTAGACAAGAAAGATGGGCCCCAAAAGGAAGCCAAAAATATACTCTTAAACTCCTTTTTCAATCACTTCCAGCACATTTTTGCCTTAAATTTTAACAATAAAAGGATGACAATAGGAACATGTGTTTTACTTTGTAGAAAACATGGGTATATCTACACATGGATCTCTCTCTTTCTCTCGCTCTGCATAAACAGTTGTTAATGATCTTCAAGCAGCACAACTGGGCACCAGGCAACTTGTGAAGAACCCCATCACCTTGCCCTGAAACAATGACAAGGAGGAGTCACATGTATGTTTGAATGCAACCAAAGCAAATAAAGACTCACATGAGCTTTGCACCTCCTAGACGCTGCCATAATCCCATTCATTTACTTGGAAGTGGTGAAATGGGTGGTGGGCCAAAGTGGTCCTCATCACCACTGAATCAGACCGCACTCAAATTGAACATAAAAATGCTAGCATCCGAGGCAGGACTCAACTTTACTTCACACCGCTACTGCTACCACCATTCAATTTGGATTGGATACATCGCAGTGCCCTGGTTGGACAGACAGAAATGAATGAAGAGGGACAAAAAGGGAGAGCAGTGGACCTACCCTCCTTCGGCTCCCACGCAGAAGCTCCGGGGGAATTTTGTACAGGTCCTCGTCCACAGCCTTGGGGGCTCTGGACTGCCGTGCAGGCTCGGTTACATCACACACCTTGCATAGCTTCTTCGCTTCTTTCGCAGTTTGGTAGCGCTTTGAGGTCCCCTTGACCTACAATCAACAGAAAAACACATGTAAATTAGCATTTTTAGATAAACCCACAAATACAAACGTTATGTAACAGAAATGAAAGAGTAACGACACAACAGCTTCATAAATAACGTGGGATCTTTTCAAACAGGGGAGGAAATCGCCTAATCTGCTTGAGCACTTGGTGAAGCAAACCAGAAGGGAAGAGAAAGACTTGTATCTTATCAAGTATGTACCTTGGGGTATGAAACCAGGGTGGGGGTGACCATGATGAACTCGTTCTTGTAGAGGTCATCCACTCCATAATCGGGGTATCGAATCAGTCCAGCCTGCCTAGCGTCCTCAAAGTACTGAGTGATCGGGAGGCCATCATTGTGCTCCCAGTTCCCAAACGCCGGTATGTGGTACCTCTTGTAGTCCTGCAGCAAGAAGCAGAGGAAGGACAAACCCACGCCCCCAAAGGCCAAACTCAGTCCCTTCACCATATGATAAACAAAGAGAACAAACAATGACGCCAAAATGAAGTTCTTCACTCACCTCCATCGGAGACTGCTGGAGAAGGGGGGATAAGGCTGTGAGATTTGACAAAAGGCTCTCGGCGCCGTAGAGAGAATTAAAGAAAGGAGAATTTTACCAGTGGCTCAGGTGGGCAAGTTGGCTTTGCTTATATAATAGCTTGAAAAGGTTGCTTATAGGGATTAGGAGTCTAAGCAAGCAAGTAATAAAATACTGTTAGTTTGCATTGGGAGGGGGCCAAGATGGACGTGGGACTTGGTACTTTTTCTGGGTCAGTGGAGGGATGACTTTTGCATCCTTTTTCCCTTCTTCTTTGCTTCTTGTCTCTGGTCATCTCTTGCCCCATAAAAGAAGGAGTCCTCCTCCCGAGGTGATAAACGAGCAAGCTGCGCAGGCCCCAGCCCAGAAGCCAAGAGCAGTAGTTCACGCTTTTTCCTACTTTCTCCCTGAATAACTGTTACTCTTTATATTGAGTGTTTGCTTTCCTGAACAGAAGTTGGTAGATTCACTGCAAACAACATTGAATGGAACGGAACTTTGTTGATACCAGATGCTGGGGGCTAGGTGAAGTTGCTGTCAAGGAGAATACTTTTAAGGATACTGATTAAAACTTTTAAACACGATTTTGTGAAAGATGAACAACAATGAAGTCAAATTACATACGAAAAAGCCACAGACCCATTTGCTGTTTGCCCATGTTTGGATACGTAGATGAAGATGCACTGAGGCCCATGTCATGGCAAAAGCGTACAAAGCAAGACCAGCTGAAACGCCATGCCTTTGCAAACACGGCTCACTGCTCAACGCAAGCCTCTTGCCTAGTATGGGCTATGGCCGCCGTTGAACCTGGAGTGTGAACCAGTACGAGTGACTGAGTTTGACTTGAAATCTGGTATGAGTTTCTTCTTTGTCACCACCATTGTTTTGTGTATATCGATGTCAAATCTTCATCTGAAAATTGATTGTTTAGAGGATGCAAGCAAACAACTGTCATTTGCTTTTGCTTGTTTTAAAAAATGCTTTCCATCTGTGCCCACAGAGAGGATGGTTCCCCACTAGTCTACATTCCACAGACCAGACCCGATCTCAACTGAATTCAATTCCAGTATTTATCACTGCAGGTAATAACAAAAAGCTACGATCAAAGCGTTTTATGTACGTCTACTGCTTCTCAAACGTAACTACTTCTCCCATAGGATATGTGGGACCCCAAGTGGATTGAGACAATAAATCTAGGGAAAGGCGGCTGAAAAAAAATTGGATTCACTCACTTTTCTGGCTCCTTCTGGTAAAATATATCTCTCTTGACCAATCTGAATGTTCAATGAACATTGAACAATACACGAGAGGAAGGTCTGGATATCGAGTGGTGTACAGTGTTTTTTAAGGAAATATTTATCCCTTTTTAATAAATTAATTTATTATAGGGTTTTTAAATAAATTCTCCTTTTATATATTTTTTATTTAATATTAATTATTATATTTAAAAAATAATAATTTTATTAAATGATGAAACCATATATAAAATAAGCTTATGAAACTCTTTTTAAGTACCTAATTATTTAAATTAAACAGGATGAAGCTATTACTATAAAATAAACTTTTTGTCAAAAAGGAGAGAGAGAGTATAACCCTTCTTAAAATAGCTATTTTTAACGGTCAAAACATTAAGACACACAAGTGCAATAACACTCAAAAACCTAACTTATAGACGCTTGGCCATTGATTGTACACATCTTGCAATCGATCCTAAAACTTATTGAAAAACCATAAAATACGAAAAGATAACTCGATCGTTCAGTTATTACATCAGATCAAGTGATTATTCTATGATTAAAACTCCACACTTTGTCTATCTAAATTTATCTTATACTCTCTTTGTCTATATTATATTAATTATCTAGATTCAAAATAAAAATAGCTAACCTTTTTTTGTTTCTAATAATGAGAACTAATGTTGTTTAGGAGTAAGTTAAAAATAAAGAACTCTCTTATTACGACCCCAATGTCTTACTTCCTCATTATATACTTCCCCAAATAAATTTCATAATCTATCATCCACCCACAAATTACAAATATCTCTTACATACCCACCCGCACTATCTTTCTCCTACACCGGTATCAAGAGTCATCTCTCTTTTCCTAGTCCACCTTCCCACATTGCTACAACCTTCTTTGTTGTCTTCTCCTCCTCTTCATCACAATAATTGGTTGGCTAAGGTGCAGCTAACCAACTCTATATGCACAGCAAAGTTACAAAATTTTGCCCTAGTCATAGTTGGAGGTGTCAAAGTATCTGGCCCAGCACGGGCCCATAGAAGGCCCACATGAAGATAGAGCTGGGCGAGGCCCTAACTACCATACCAGGCCCTCTTATTTTAAATTTTTTAAAAAATATTAAAGAACAAAAAAAATTAAATTTAAAGTGGTAAAAATTGCATCACAATAGTATGAGTATATTCGAAATAGGTTGGCACCTACTCACTTATCTATTACATGTAATTTAACATTAACACACCTTTATGAGGTTGCAAGTATATTCTAACTAACATAGAAAAAAATATTTGAACTTTCTAAGAAATTAAAATTTTATTACAGTCTTCTTGTAGCCCATTTTTAAATTTCTAGCTTGTTCTCTCTCTTCTACATCTAATCAATCGTTTAAACAAACACAGTACTCCAATGCCATTAGATCTAAGTAACTCCTCCAATCATTAAGTACCCTGCTTCCTGCAATAAAATCAGACTCCATAGCTACTGTAGACACTAGAGGAGTTAGTAAATCAAGCGCTAAGGCAACAAGTACAAAATATTTTTTTTCATATGTCTTTCGTCAAACTAAAACTTTAAAGTTACTTGTTTCTTCTAGAGTTAAAATAAGCATAAAATTATTTTGTAAATACATAAGTAATTCATTATTAAATGTAATATTAGTTTATTTTTGTTTATTTTTACTCAGTAATAACCAAGAAAAGTCATTTTTATTTATAGAAGGAGTTGGAGTAATAGACCTTCTACAACCGTACAAAGATTCATATGTATCATATAAAGTATATAAAGCATTTTTAACTTATTCAAGATATGTATTAAATTCTAAACCCATATTAGTATATGTATCATCTGCTAATATTAATTTGTACACCACTTAACATAATCATAGGGTCTATAATTATACCTAAACAAAAAAATCATAGGAAAATTTTCTAATTTTTTTATGCTTTATTTCCATTGGCACCACAATCATATTAAATACATCATTATATCTATATAGTGAAAATATAAAAGTAATATTATATAGTTGATTAATAACTAAAGAAGAAGTAGGATAATATATACCCAATAATTGTTTAGTAACTTCCTAAAAAATATGTAAAAAGCTCATAATAACTACTCAAATTTCAAAATCATCATTGCATAATGTAGAATCAATTATGCATCTTATCAACACACCATAATATTATAATTTTTCAATTCATAATAAGATTCTAGCATTAAATAAGTACTATTCCAACTACGTTTAACATCTAAGGCAAAAAAATCTATATTTCATACTGTATTGTTTACATAAGTCTCTAAATTCTTGAAATTGAGACGGAGAAAAATTGTATATACTAAAACTTCTCTAATATTTACTTCATAATTTTTAACATTTAAAACGTCTTGAATGAATAAATTAATAACATGACAACAACATCTTACATGAAATTTGTTTCAATCTAACATAGTGTGTAATTGTTTTTTAAGAAAATGAATAGCATTTTTATTATTTGAAGCATTATCTAAGGTAATAGAAATAATTTTATTATTAATATGATAGTCTTGTAAAGCCGCCATTATAAACTTACTAATTACAACTCCCGTATAAGAAGATTCTAATAAATTAAAAGTAATAATTTTTTATTTTAATACCTAATCATGATCAATGAAATGTATTGTAATACAAACATATCTTAAATTTATGTTACTAATCCATATATTTGAAGTAATAGAAATTTTATTTGGAATTGTAAAAAGAGTTTCAATAAGATACCTTTATATTCGTTGAAGAGTAATATAATATGACTTAGTTGTATTACGCAAAACCTTGTGGAAGCATGGGTTGAGGGCGTTCTTCACATACATTTCAAACTTTCTATCATCTGCAAAAGAGAATAGTTGTTTGGCTTGCACAATGTATTTGGCTAGCTCACTTCGATTTGTATTTTCGGTGTATGTGATAGTGCTCAAACTAGCCGATAAGCTAGCATGGCTAGCTAACTATGATTACCTTGGATCTTATTTTCCAACCTCTGCAAGGCACTTGTTGACATGCCTAGAAATATGACCTGTGCTGCTTGTGGAATTATTGAGATGTGTTTTGCAATGGTTGCGAATTGCTCATTGTAAATATATACCCAAGTTTTTTTGGGTTTGGCACTTCTTTTTTTTGTCAAGTGTTCCAACACATAAGAAACTTTGTGTTTCTTTTACACACTTGGTATTTACCAATATAGTGTTCTTTTTCGTCACACAGGCACTAGCTAGGCGTAGGCACCTGCGTGGTTTTTTTTATATTTTTTTCATAATTTCGTCCTTTAGAAGGACAAAATAAGTATACTTAAATCAATACAATGTAATGACTTCGTCATTCGGAAGGACGAAATCAATAACGAACTAATTTTGTTTATCTTCTCTTTCTCCCCTCTTTCTATTAACTATCTCTCTCTCCCCTCTCTATATTTACTCTCTCTCTCTCCTCTTTCTTTCGATTATCTCTCTTCTCTTTCTTTCTATTCTCTTTCTCCTATCTTCTAAAGGGCAAAATCATGGAAATTTTAAAAAATATATTGATTTTGTCATTCAAAAATACATTATATTTTATTTAATATTTAATATTTTAATATATAATATAAATAAAAAAATTTAAATTAAATTATCCTACTTTCTCCCCATTTTTTATAGTAGGGGTTCACGTCACACACATGAGAGAGACAAGAGAGAGAAAAATAAGAGAGAAGAGAGAGAGAGATGAGAGACAAAAAGAGAGATAGCCAAGAGAGGAGATATAGAGAAATTGAATAGAGATAGAGAGGAGAGAGTGAAGAGAGAGACAGAAGAGAAAGAGAGAAATAGAAGAGAGAGACAAGAAAAAGGAGAGAGAGTGAATAGAAAGAGAGGAGAAAGAAGATCATAGAGGAGAGAGAAAAGAGAAGACAACATCATTTCATCATTGATTTTGTCCTTCTAAATGACATTGTAGTGATTTCATCATTTAAAATGACAAAATTAGTATATTATATTAATTTCGTACTTTAAAAGGATGAAAGGGCAAAATTAGTACATTATATTGATTTTGCCCTTTAAAATGATGAAATTATAAAAAATAAAATTTTAAAAAACCACATAGGCGCCAACACCTAGCTAGCGTCTACATGGCGAAAAGGAACAACATATTAGTAAATAATATTCTCTCTTCATTATTTTGGTAATTATTATTTTTTAATATTATTTATATAATTATATCTATCATATGAGATATTTGAATAACATTAATTAAATTTTTGGGGACCAATGAAAATTTTTTGTAGGCTAATTTATTGACTTTTATTTTAACTATAGATTTTGAAGTAATATTTACAACTTTAATAAAATAGAATTGTGTTTGTTATAATTTTTTTATTTTTGTAATGTTGACATGATCCTGTAAATTAATATAATTTTTTATAGGAAAAAATAATTTGGGTTGTAAATAGAATTCGAGCTCAATTTGAACATAGGTTCGATGTATTATAGTATATTTTCGAGCTCAAGTTAAAGTCAAGTTTTGAGTTTCTTGGTTGAACCAAGCTCGAGCCAAATATTTAGATGTTTGATTGAGCTCAAGCCAAGCTTTTAGAAATTGAGCTCGAGTAAAAACACCTCAAAAATGAGTTCGACTTGAGTCATTAGCACCCTTAGGAATATCATGCTCTTGCTTTTACGACAACTGAAGTTCTCTGGTACTTTCGTCTTTTACATCGTCTTAAAGTGCCTCTTTCTTCTCTGCCTATACTACATTGTGATAAATTAATGTTCTTTACATGGCTAAAAATCATATGTTCCAAGTTGCAACAAGCATATTGATATTAACGCACATTTCATTTAAGAATATGTTATTTGTGGCACTATTTATGTTGCTCATTTGCTAGGAACTAATCAACTTGCTAATGTGTTTACTAAATCTCTGCCTAGTGCTTGGTTCTTATTGCTTCGTGATAAGTTTAATCTTCGGGCTCTCCCTCCTTGAGCTTGAGGGGGGATATGAACCGTAATTCATCACTAGCACCAACTTTATTGACTCAATTTTAGGAATCTCTCTATGCTAGCTATACATATCACTGATTTAGATCATGCTAAATATACTTATCCCTAATTTAGATTATGATATGTATGCTCATCCCTGATTTGGCTTACTATATCTTCTATACATTGCAACTTATAGATATATTATATTATATATAGTAACTCACTGATTCTCTATATTATAATTTAAATATAGATATAATCTATGTATATAAATGAAAAATATGTCTCAATTGTTATTGCATTGGGTTTTCTTAAGAGTAATCCTTACCTGCTTGGTGCCCATTGCTCAATGTAGGAAAAAATAAAAAAAATAGTGTCCATAGGCGGGGCCCAACTTTGAGGGGACCCTACCCTAAAGCTCTGCATTGGTCCCACCCTCTATCTGTGGCGTATTTGTTGTGGGGTGGAAGATGTGCAGATACTGTACTATAGATCTATAGTAGACTCCTCCACCCCTGAAGCAGATGGCAGCGTCAGAACGCAACCCGGCCAAAGCCGACAAGATTGACCTGAAATCCCAGCTATTCCGAGGCACTTCTCCGCTTCACGTGACTACCATCCGTCTTTCCCCCGTATTTCCTTCTTCCCCATAACTCATTTCTTCCCTTTCGGCATTCGGCTACTCAACGGAGCAGTATATTAGACAGGAATACAACAGACTCCACTGGAGTGATTCAAGTGAAGTTGCCAATGACTGGACTGCTGATTTAAGCTACTGTGGATTGCTTTAAATTCTCTGACATGATGACGAGGTTTTCTTCTCAGGCTCCGCTGCTTTGTCTGGTATGAGAAGGCCTTGTACCCAATGGATTGAAAATGGTCAGTATCAAGATCTTGAATGGTTCAACTGCTCAACATGGAAGACATGTACGAGACCGCCCATATTTCTACCTGCTGCCTAGGGGCTGTAGTCGCCTTAAAATCTAGGCGATGGTGGGTACATCCATACCTGCATGATCTAAGGGGACTGAGCTATTGTACTTTGGCACGGTCGTGACCAGCTTTAGAGACCGGAAAATTTGCTCCTGGTCAAAGATTTGCTTCCTTTTACTCAGATAGCCAGCTTCCATGACCACTTGCTATGAGCCCAAATCCCCTAGAACGCCCAATTGTGCCTATGACAGAAGGCTCTTATTCTTCGGGTAATGAACTTGTCTGAATGAGTTGGTTAACGTAAATAGCAGGCATGCATTAAATTTCGTCACATATGACCATGAGTTCGATATGGGTTAGGGGGTGATATGGTACGCCCCCCACTAAATATCCACACTTATCGTATATCGGTTATATTATATCGATATGGCTTATATGTATTGATATTATATTTAAAAATAATTTTAAATTTTTAAAAATTATTTTTTAATTAAATAATAATAATTTTTAAATTTTTTTTCTTAAAAATATAAAAACAATTCAAATCTAATTTTTTTGAAAATTTAAAATTTTATTATATTAAAAATAATATTTTTAAAGTTATATGAGATTAATACGGGTAGGTTCAATGCAATTTACATAATTATTTTTTTACATATAGTACTTCACAAATATATATTTATTTAAATATATAACTTAGACTTATATTAAACATATTATTTATTTTAAAAATAAATTAATTTTAAAGTATTTAATATAGGAATAAAGAACAATAATTTATATGAGACGGAGGATATAATAATGTATTGTTCTAAATAAACTATTTTTAGAGTATTCATATCAGTTGATATGACATTATATAATTTTATTATACTCTAAAATAAATATTAAAATAAAATAATACTAATTATAATATTTTTTTATACTTATAAAAAAATTTATGTACATTTCAACGTGTACTAAACATATTATCAATACATACCCATATCCATGATCATCCATATGTCATATCTATTCCATACATATGACATGCATATGAGTATATGAGTTTTGACTCTTTAACCTCTTTCCCTCATAAATGATATTATTTAATGACAAGATAAATTTTTTGCTTTAATCGAACCAACCAAAAAACCGCTATACCGTACAATTGTTTAATGTGTGTAAGGAATGCAAGGACCGTTGAACAGCCTCTTCAAAGGAATGCAAGGACCGCATGAAGACCAACTCAGTTCACCTTTGATGTTATTCTGTACTTACAGTCCTCAATCCTCAGGACAGGACAATGACAATGTTTTTGAGCACAATATTGCTGCAAATTTCCTTCTACCGAAAGTCAGACACTCAATCAACACTTTTACAGTGTTCCTACTACTTTCATGCTTCTCTTCATCTTCTTTCTCTCTTTTTTTTTTAATGGATGCATTCCATGCTTTCCTTGAAATGCTCCACTCACACCGGATTCATGCTTTCCCTGCTATGGGTAATTAAGAGATTTGTTATAATGAATATATATGGCGCTTTTCTGTTGGCTAGGAAGAGAAACATTACAATATTATAATAGTTTAATTTTAGAATTACTTTAGCTATTAATTTTAAAACTATGTAAAACGATGCCCTTTATCTATAACCCAGATGGTAAGTACAATACAGGGAAAAAATGAAAGAGTAAATAATCAATCAATTGCCAGTTCTCTGTCTCATCCATTTCGTCGCCGACCATTTCTCTCCTTCCAGAACTTCACAACCGCCATGAACACTTTTGGGGTCTGACGTTCCCTCAAGTCCCTGGAAACAGCACCGCCGTTGGAATATTTTAAAAAAAAAAGACCATAAAAGGTTACTCATGTATCTTCAATGCGACATGCACAAGAACAGAGTAAAGGAAAATATCTAACCATGCTCCAGAAAAGGATTGCATCTCCTTTAACAGGTTTTACAGACAACCCTTTCTCGATCTTTCCTCCGCAGGTGCAGTTTTCATTTCCAGCCTGGCCATCAAATTGATCAAAGATATTGTGGCAAGTGAACTTCTTTGAAAACAAGCAATCAGCCAAAGCATAAAATAGCAGCAATTATTCTAACCATAGGAAAGTAAGTTTCGCCACCATCAGGAACAGTGCTTAAATACATGAGCATTGTAGCAACTCTTTGGCCTCCACGTTTCAAGTTGAACTGCATTTAATGATGCTTATAACTTAAAGTGCTTGAAAAAGAACAGTTATGAAAAGACCATCCAATGCATAATCCTTCATGTGGTCATGTGCCATCCAGCTTAGCTTCCTAATCTTCTAATTATATTTTACGGTGCTTCATAGCAGACAGATAAGTTGTTACTGGTGATAAATGCAAAAAGATTGGAAAAGATGATGGGCAACTTACAGAATCAGAAAAAAAATCATGGTGTGGCTTGTAATATTGACTCCTCTCATACCTGTGCCTCTGCATATGTTAGAATTGATAGTAATACAATCCAAAATCAGCATTTTCTCATAGCTGTAGTTTGTGAGGAATAATATCAGAAACTCTACCGAAGAACTTGAATGAGCTCTCCATTTTCAGCTGGTACTTGAGAATATACTGCAATTCGTTTTTCAATTGCCTGGCAAGTAATAAAAAAAATTAGTTTGACATTTACATAACAAGATTATGTGACAGTGTAAAAAACGCAAACAAAATGAAGTCAGCTTGGAAAATTTTCAAAATTAGAAGTTTTGAAAGTTTCCTGCAGAAATAACCTGGACAAGTGGATATTTCCTCTGTGCAGAATTCAAAAACATACCCGAACTTGTCCTGACATCACTCTTAAATCCCTGGGGTGGAAAATTCAACGAACTAAGATTATTTTCTCAAATATAAAAGATGAGTAAAAACATTGTTTGGAAACAGAAGAAAGAGATAACGACTATTTTCTGGCAATTGCATTTATTAATGAAGCTGAAATAGGACTCAAGTTAATAAGAATTGGTACATCCAAACTACCATAAAAGAGAATATTTCAAATCATGCAGCCAAGTTGCTAGTAAGAAAGTGGCAAGTAGCAGTTAAAAAGGAAAATAAAATAATTTAAACCAATAGGAGATAGGCAACAGGTTTAAGGCCCCCTGAGTACTTTGACAGATAAACAACTACTCACCATGCACCAAAGGATATGCGAAGTCAAAGTGTTAGCCATCTGGACCATGGGAACTTCATGAGGATAAAATGTGTTTTTTTTCTCATGAATAGTGTTATTCATTAAATGATGCCCACATAGAGACATAGACAGATTCATCATACAGAATAAGATGCAATTACAAAACTGATCATAGGTCAATTTCTTCACTTGTTAGAGGCAATGTTAAAGTATACATTTGTTCAAAGCCCGAAGTCATGTAAATCGTAATCCACACATATTTCAAATTTTCCAAGCGTTATTATTTGGTTATCATGTGAGATGAAATAATGACAGCTTATAGCTCTTTTAACTGTTTCTCTTGGTCAGTATAAAGGCTTCTAAAGAAACGGTAATATTAAATACATATACCAGGACAAGAAAAGCTGAAAACTCAATTAACCATCATTAAGAGTTCAACAAAATAAAAAGTAAAGAAAATAATTATAGTCAATTTTTTCAATAGACTGATAGCATACATGCCTTGCCTGTTTTTGAATCCACAACAGTTGAAAATTCCAAGTGAGGCTTGGCAAGAGCTATGAGATAGTCACATTCCTGCAAGGCTGATGCATATTATATTTCTTGTTCATATACTGGAAATCTTTATTATATGTTCAACAGTTATATTCACAAGATAGCAAAGTAAATGAGTTTCACATGCACACTTTTACATAAATGGCCTGCATATCAGTTGCATTAGATCTAGGAAAACAAGAAGATCATCACAATAAGGAAGAGGTCAAACAGCCAATTCGTGCTTAACCAAAAAACCATTGTTCTAAATGCCTCAAGGGGAAGTCAGGTGCTCAACATATCACTGGTTTCTCGTATACAGCAATTCATAAATGTCTACTTTCGACAAAAAACACATCAAACGGTTGGAAAAGCCACATAAATATACCAAAAATCTTGATAAATATATTATAATTTACACTTGTCTTCATGAAATAACAAAATGACTAGAGTTGAACAGGGCAGTTAAAATAATGATCCAACCACTGACGAGGTAATAAAGCAGCAGCTAAATAACCTATCAAGACATTCATTTATAGTCTTACTAATTCTAGTTTTCTTAGAGCTACTTCCAAACCTTACTGCTTTCTTTCTACAATGCTATTTGTAGTGTATACACACACACACACACCTCATAATTCTCTCTAAATTTAAATTTTGATACATACCTCCACACTCAAAAAATTGTGAAAGACAATGATACGAGGGGACCAGCTAAGTACTTCGGGTTTGACCTACATCAGATACAAATTGACAAAGAAAGAAAACAGTTTAAAAGGAGACACAACACGTAGGCAAGCCAAACACTGCCAACAAAACTGTATTGGGAGAAAAATATATAGAAAAATCCAACAAAAGGTTGTCAAACGCTAAAGCATGTAAGGACACAACAAGAAACATACAAGTCCAAGGCGTAGAATTTCTGCATCCTTGTCATTTATCCACCGAGAGTCCCCTGAAAAATGTGGATGATGGCCTTAAGTAGGAGCAAAATGGTATCATACAAGAACAAAAAAATGCACTCGAAAGAGCAACACTTGTGCACTATCCTCAACTTCATGTAAACTGTGAGGAACATCAGTCTTAAACTGGAAACACTCATTACAATCTTTAATATCAAAAGTTTTAGAATCCATACAATTGAGTGTCAGTTGACCTATATGTTTCAGTCTCAACCTTCCCTTCTAAATCCAAATTCAATATATTATGGTCAGTGCACATGAATAAATCCACCGCCAATAGAAGAAGGCTGACAAAGCGGGGCAATGGACATTGAGTTATCCACACATACCACGGACTTTAATAATCACTAAAGCCACAAATGAAACAGAAAAATGCTAGAAATTTAAACATAAGAATTTCTTTGTTTCATTTTATACATGTTTACAGGTGAACAAGCTATGAACTAATGAAGAGGTTTGGGCAGAATGATAAGTCATCATGACTTCAATTATCAGCAATTAAAGAAAAATGACAATAATGATATACGAGAATTTTGTAAGTAAATTCACAAGTTTGCATTCTGCCAAAGAGAAAAAATGTAGCTTGGTCACATTGATTTAGAGGACAACAAAGTTTTAACCAGAATTGAATGTAATTATGGAATCTTTAAATGCTCAAATTATATTTACCAGATTTCTCTTCAAGACGCCGAAGAAATGCTAATTGAACCAAAGCACCTGCACGCTTTGAATGCTTACAGTTATGCATTGCAAGAACAAACAGTTGCAGAGCATATCATAAATAAATTGAACACATTAAAATAGTACTGAGACACTCGTTGAATAAATAATATATGAGGGAAACAGATATACTAGAATTAAATACAGAAAATCTTTGACATATCTCGAGGGAGATCTTTCTTCTTATGGATATGTAAGAAAAAAGACATAGAAACCTCAACAAACACCTAATAACAGACAATAGGACATATTTGAAATTTTATGGCTTCACGCTTATAAAGTTACAGAATTCCAAGAGATCACCCAGCATAAAAATTGCCACCAAATTTGATCACAAATTTGAAGCGCAATACAGAGTCAATATGGAGAAATCACCCCAAATTTGCATGTACCGTCACGATCATCTATTAGCCGAACTGATGTTTAAGAGTAACGAGACATACTAAAAGACGACTGCTTCTTTGCCATCATTTGAATTCGATCACAGTAAGTACATTGAGCGAAATTGCATAAACAAAAACGATAGCTTTACCACGGGTAACAGCCATTTCCATGTAAAACGAAATATTTAAAGCTCATCTCAAAATGAAAATTTTAGCTACTCAGGTTGACCAAGCTGAGAACCACCTACTGTATACTAATCATTCCAGCATCTTAAACCCATAAACAACAAATGACTTCCTCAAAAGCTAATCAAACGAATCTTACTCTTTCACCGAGCATTGATCAATCAAACTAACACGTTAGCATCATATAGCAAGACAGCAGAACAATTAACATCTCGTAGTCAGAGCAAAAACAGTAGATAATTTGAACCAGATCCCATCTTCTGCGTCCAAACAAATTCCTATTCAAGAACAAAATTTCCTAAAAAAAACAGAGAAGATCAAGAACTAAGCTAAATCAAGTACCAATAATCATTCCGATAGTAACAAATGTGAGCAGTCCGAATATGTATTTGGTTCTGGCCATAGCTGCCACCGCCCCACCTCCGGGCCAACCAAGAAGATTCGACGGGGAGAGGAACTGCGAGATGTTCAAGAAAGAAGCAACGACCCGGGGGGAGGAGACATTAAGCGCTTAATTACAAAATTTGCGTTTTGATTAGTGGAGCTGTTAAAGCCTTTGTCATTTAGTACTTAGTAGATAAGAGTCCCATTTTTGACTTTGTAAGTGAAAAAGTTGGATGGTTAAGAGAAGGGCGACAAAAAACCGCAGGAAGCGCCCACGGCTTTCTTGGCGTGAGCCCGGGCCGCGGAGCTGAGCTTTGTATGTGAAGTGTGAACCGGGAACTCGCCCGAATTTCGTGGAGCAGTGTTTGAGCGTGGGCCATGGACCCTTTTGAGACCATGTAGGCCCCATTAAAGTTCTAATGTGGGACCATGTGCCCTCCCTTCTAATTTCATAATTTCAAGTGCCCCCCTTAAATTTCACAAGGGGTGAAACCTTTATGGGCCAGCTTCCTAAGTGAACTATAAAAATGTTGCTTATGATCAGAATTTTCGGACCCAATCTTAGGGTCTTAAAATATTTAACCCACCTTAAATAGAGTTCAGTTAGTGCTGAAGGGCAAAAAGGCATGTGGTCCATTCAGCCCGAACTTAAGTATTAAAATAAATTTATTTATAATTTTCAATAATATGATATAAGCCAAAAGAGAAGAAGAAAGAAAAGATATTTTATATTTTAATTTTTTTAAGGAATTCTATTTTTTATTTAAGGTGGGACCATGTGCTCCCCCCCCTAAATTTTATAATTTTATGCACCCCCCAATATCTAATCTAGAGGAAATTATTTACTAAGATTACCAAGCATTTACTCTCCATTTATTTGTGTCCAAAAGTCTTCACACTAGTCTTCCATAGCTTAATTACATAATTACATTTATAGGAATTTCCGTGATGGCTAATTGTGGATGTGCATCCAAGAGGACACACCCACGTTCAAGATTAATATCAATAATATAAAAATAATATTTTATTTTAATTAAGACTCCTTCGCCACAAAACATTCACATACTTTGTCTTTATGATTTTTTTTACAGTGTACATACTAATTTATTTTGAGTCTTATTTAGGGGCAAACTAGGACTTCGGTGGAGCGGCAAACATGAATAAAAGACACTTATAGGACATAGTATACCATCTAGGGAGGAAAGTTGAAGTGGGGAGGGCGCAGTCTTTTTGTGCACATTGGCGCACACCAATGCACATGACATGGTGCGCATTCTAAAATTTTCCATTTATCTCTCTAATACTAAGCTCCAAGACATGTATCAATCATGTTTGGATATATCTTGTTATCCGATTAAATTCTTTGCTCATTATTCAATCTTTCTTTAATTTAGAGAAGAAACTTTATTATAAATGTAGCATAAATAAATGTTTGACATATTTAGTGTCAATTCTATGCTCCTAATCAATAGCACTTGAAGTCCTTATGTAAGCACCTCATATACCATGACTACCATAAGCACGGCTGATGTTCACATTTCCAATCCATCTTAACAAGGGCCTAATTAAAAGTTGTTTTAATGCTATTGCAAGAAATAGCCATTTAGAGCTAGATGGAGATAAAGTGGTATTGCACATGACCCTTCTCTAGAAGGGAACCAATCAGTTAGATTTGTACCAAAAAAAAAAACCAATCACTTAGATAATGATATGTTCTTGTGTTGACCTCTATCCATGATTTATTTTGAACAAAATAGCTCATCAATTTTTTATTTCCTAACAGCTACTTATTTACATGCTATTAAAATTGATTTAAGAAAAGGTCAATGATAAACTAATAAGTTGGTGCCAAAGTCTAATATGTTAAATAGTTCTCATTGTGGGAGCATCCATTTTTCTTTTACTTATTAATTAGCATATATTAATAATCTTCTCTTTAGTGAACAATATTAATGACAATAAATTAGATACATTTACTTGAATTTAATTGATTAACTACCTTCTTCCATTTTGAGTGGTGCACCGAAATGAATTCGTGTAGAACTTTGGTATGGAAGGGTAATTAGTCATATAAATAATTGGAAAAGGGGTGTCCTCTACTGATTCTTTTATTTATAAAAAAACATATATGTAGCATCTGCCCCATTGCTACCAACCTCTCATAAAAGCTAAGCCGAATAAATTAGGAGAATAAATTGAGAGTTTAATATTCATCTAAATTAACATATCACCACATTGCCCATAGTTTCAAATACTTAAAGAGTAAAAACTACAAGTTATGACCTCTATTATACAAGAATTTATAGGAAAAAAACTAGTGCAAATCTAATGATCAAATTATGAAATTATCAACACATCATGCATGCAATCACCACATTAAACACAAAGATTTTACATAGAAACTGAAAGCAAGAGAAAACCATGGTAGCCTCTCACCAGCTAAAATTAACACACTAAGGATTGGACCTTATGAGACCAAACTACCAACCTCTACCCGACACAAGTAACCATTTTCTTTGTGAACTCGTTCGACTTTAAGTCTCTCCCTTGATCCTTGAAGCTTTATCCTCTCGAGCTTGTCAATGTCTTCTCCAAAGTACTTCAATCAAAACTCTTTTTTTTTATTATAATTAATGTTGAGTTTTTTCAGCTACCATTGTGAAGAACTCTTTTAGCACCTTATTGTGTTATGATATGTGTGAATCACTAAAACCTCAAGTCATAAGATGATTATGAATCAAAGCTAAAAAACCACTAAATGACTAAAAAACCACCCGTTTGACATTTTTATACCTAAAATTTATCCATTCTCCCCTACAAATATCTTTTGAGGCCCTTAGACTATTGTTCTCTTGAAAATAAACTTCATAAAATCAAGAGGGAGAAGATCAAAGGTGCTTTGAATCAAGAAAAATCAAGGGAGGGGACAGATTCTGAAGAAAATGGCCACGACACACGTGAGAAATGATTTTTATTTTGTGAAATAGGTCAGATTGCTAACCTTAAACCCTTTATGATCTTAAAAAGATGGAAAAGACATGAGCTTAGGGAATGTGGGTTTCTCATATCATTGTGAATTTATGGTTCTATGTCATATTGCTAACCTTGTAACCATACGATGATTTGAACAAATACATTTAATCTGATTACATGCTTGGTGATGTGTTGAGATGCATGTCATTATTGAATTATATCATGTTTAGATTAAAAATGGTATTTATAATTTAAGAAGATTAAATGACTGAAATTATGGTTTTTCATAGAGGATTTATAGATTAAATGATGTGGGAATTATGCTTAAAGAAGTGTTTGTGCTCCAGTGCAGTTTCTGTTAGTTTTCCACCTCGATCATCAACGTGGTTGTCGTCATGTCGCTGATGGCATTAATAGTTGGAGGAAGATGAATAATACTAGCATCAACACATTGTACTTGTTAGAACTTATATGGTGATATGTATTGTATTGATTTATTTCGGCAAACAATTAACATAACATTGATGTGTAATTTGAGCCATAAGATAGAAAGACTCCTAATAAGATCATATGGTGAAGATGATGAGGATCAAAAGACTCATAGGTGTTTTGACATGTAAAAATATGCACAAGCATCACATTTACACATTTGGCATATTGGGATTATCATATTAGAGTGTGAGAAACAGTTTTAGATTTTTCAATGAAAATTGTATTTTTGTTCATTGGTGATCAATTGCCATAGATCATCCAATTAATCGACCTTGAATGTTTTTACAAGGTGTTTGGGAACACAAAATCAATAGATTTCTAGGTGGCTAAATTGATTGGTGTTAGTCTCATAAGATTCTTGTAGAGTGAATGATCGATCACACTCTTAAATGATCGATCGCTTAACATGAGATCAAATGAAAATACGTTAAATGATTGATTGCTTGATGGAAAGATCTGTTGACATGAAGGAGTCCAATAGCTTAAATGAATTGCCACTTTATCAAAGCATCAATTGCACATAGATCGAAAAAGCTCTAGTAACGTAATCGATAAAACGTTTTGTGCATGGATCAATCGATTGAGCATTTGTATTTAAATGGAACATAGAACGGAACAATTGATCACTATACTGCGCAATTTTTTAAAATGCTATTTTAACCAGAATTAGATTCCTATTATCAGTCAAACACCTAAACTGAGTTAGTTGTCTATTTAAGTGGTGTTTTGGACAGGAGAAAACCAAGGGAAGACATTATTAACATAGAGATATTGGTGAGTTTACTCTATTGGGTTTTGAGTGATTAAAGCTTTCCATTAGCTACATATTTTAAATATCAATTCACTTAGCCAAAAAAGGGTTCCTACAATTGTTCTATTCATGAATAATTGGTGAGGATATATTCACATAAGACAACATAATAGGTGCATAAGGAGTTCTTTGTAAAGGGACATTGAAGAAGTTTTGAAGTTCCAATCAAAGAGGGATTGATTGGTGACTATGCTATTGAAGAATACAAAGATCAAGCTTGATGGGAAAAACATCAAGGAAATGTCTTGGTGACCAACAAATTGCTAGAGAAAGGACTTCTAGTGAGTTGAGAGGTTGGTAGTCCTGAGTCTTGTAAATTCTTGTCTTCATAGTGCATTGATTCAGGTGAAGGGATTAGTTGATTGTGGTTTTTTCCCAATTTGAGTTTCTACATAAAAAGTTGTTGTATGTTGATTTTGTTTGCATGCGTTGATAGATTATTAGTTTGTGCTAGTTTATTCCACTTTAAACTTCCCGCACATTGAGGCCACAACTTATATTTCTTTGCCCTAAGTTGGTATTTCAAACTAGAGGCACTATGGTGATCCTCCAAGTTTAGAAGGATTTTTAACTCCCAGTACCTCGTTGGTGTTATACTAGACAAAGGTAGTGGGACTTACATGTTGGCGATGACATTGGCAAGATAGGCTCTCACAATCCATTTATTATTGGCAAGGATGGACAAAGCGATGACAGTGTCCATGATCACCCTCACCAACGCTGACACATCAATGGGTCTACCAATGTTGCAACGGTTCATAATTTTCAAGCATGATTTCTACTATAGTATATGTTATTCATGAAATCTACAATAGCATAATTTACATGAATAATGGATGTATGAATACATGATAGCATTATATGTATGATATAAGGGTGAGTAAACCTTATGTTTGATCCTTGTATTTATTATATGTCCCTTAACTATTTCATTTGACACTTAATGTAATGTCCCTGATTTTTTTTGTGATTTTCTACGAACTTTCTATTATTTCTAGCTCATTTTTTGATAGGAAAATTTGACGTTATGACATATTTGAATTTTTTTTGTTTACCCTAGTATTCGTACCTATAGTTGGATGTGGGGCTTAGTTGTAGCCATTGCACTTTAGTACATCATGGAGTTTTCAGCCCAAAAAAGGAGAAAAAGAAAAGAAGGTATAGTGTATAAAGAGGGCTTTGATGCGTAAAAGAGGGTTGAACGCATGAGAGAAGGCTTTGGTGTGAAGAAATTAGATTTAGGTAGTTATGGTGCAAATTTTAGAGGTACAATGCTTAGGGGGTGGAATGATGTGTAAGATGGTGTATTAAAAAAAAAAAGAAAAAAGAAAGAAAGATTGCATCTCAACAAGCTACAACCAATTCTTTCTCGGAAGGTCCAGAAATGCCTAGATGAAACCTGAGAGCATTTTGGACCCTTCGGTGCGCCTCCCTCATAGCTGAATCCACCGCTTGTCACAGGATTCAACTCCGTTAGCCGATACGAGTTTGATGGTACTGACTAGGGCTGCCACCATGCTCTCATCACTCCTCCTTGAGCTGTCATCCCCCCCACGCCCGGGTTTTCACATCTATGTAGCTCATTTTTTGCCATTTGAGTGCCGCTTGCCATCGTCCAGTCTCCAAACCACCTTTGGTCGGTTGGCCTTGGGCCAAAGACGACAGGGCTGCTATTGCAGATAGCTCTTCAGCCCTCCCCCTAGCCCATTTATGCTAGGCCAGTCATATCCGCCTCTTGCCATAGTTTATGGGCTCCCTTTGGCATGACATCACCACTGCCACCTGACAACGGCTATCTCTAGCTGAATTGGATCCACCCTACCACTACAACCATGGTGGTTCTAGCTAGAGCAGCTAGCACCCCCTCCCTACTCCTCACATCTCACCATTCTTCCCCATTTTCTTTCTTTTTGTACATTTATGGCTGCCAGATCCCCAACAATGCCTTTTGTAGGCACCATCAATCTGATTTAGCTTCGCCCGGCCTCCATGGGCTCTGCCCCGGTGTAATAACCATAAATTTTTGGTACTTGATAGAATTCTTTTGATATATTATAGCTTATTATTTTATAATTTTTAAGTGTATGTTAGAGCTCGAAGAGACAAGTGTAGCAAGCCAAAGAATGAGAGAAAAGAAGGTGAGGAGTTAAAGTTATGACCTTGAAAAATGTATCATGTGCGCGAGACCCACTTAAAAAGTGCAGGAAGGGTTCATCAATACAAAATCAATGGTACCATGAACACACAAATCCAAGTTCGGGGTGGAAAGATATGGCTAGTTGAAGTTAGAAATATTTTTTAAATAAAAATAATTGCCATGCATGCTGCCATTTCTAGCAGCACTACCAAAAATGGCAATGTAGGGATGGTGCCGCGCAATATAAAGGTGGTGGTGGGGGGGGGGGGGGTAAAAACCATTTTAGACTCCATTTTTCTCCTCTTCTAATTTTTACTATTTTTGAGTCATTTTAAATCTATTTGGGTTTGTTCGAAAGTCATTCCTAGCTAAATCGATGGTGTTCTATGCACTAGAGGGTTATTTTTGTGAGTTGACAATTTTAGAGCCGAGAAAACCTTAAGGAGAGACTTCAACCTCGATAATTAAAATCATAACAAATTAAGGTAGGGGGTTTTAATTTCTAAATTTATGTTTTACTAATATTAACTATGTTTTTCAAAGAAAATGATCTTAATGAGGTTATTCCCACTTTCTTTTGAAAATACTCTTTATCTTAAAATAGACTTTTCGATGTTTAGGGTCTTGAGACTCTTTGGGTAGCTATTTGATATGGAGACTAAAAGCTATCAATTTTGGATACTGCCATACTTGGCTCTAGTGCGTACAGGAAGTGGGATATCATAGGAAAATTATTTTCCTTTTATCTCTAGTTGCCCTGTGAGCGCGAGTGTAAGTTGTTTGGTATTGCAATATTCTGTGGTTGATTTGGATTTTGCAATACATTTGCTTTTGAATGATTATGAAAAACATCTACTTTTGAATGATTTAGATTTGTGAAATGTATTTGTATCCTCTTTAACATGAATTATTTTGAGAAACATGTATGTAGAACGTAATTCAACCTACTGAGTAAACCCAACCCAGATTCTACAATTGCAGTTGTACGTTTTGGAGGAATGAAGAAAAGTTTATGTAATTTGATATGTTTAGTCTTTTGTTAATTTTAACTATGGTGAGTAATGTACAAAGGCATGTTGTGTCATCTTTTGAAACTTTATATAATACAATATATTTTAGAGTTACTCTTTTGTACTCGGTGATCCTTTGCATTTAGTAATAAATCAATGTGTTTTCAATGGTTGTTTTATTTTATTTTATTTTACTTTATTACAAATTTTGACGGGATGTTACACCTGGCCTGGCCTGTCGACTTTGCCCTAGTGGCTTGACCTCTCTGCCCTCCCTTGCTCTTTTTTCCATTCCGCCTAAGCCAAACAACCCTTTTGGTTGGGTCTTTGGCCACTGTCGAGGGCTTCTTCTCAATTTGACGATGATGGTGAGGCTACCCTAGCATAGCCTAGCTGCCTCTTGGCCTCCACTTCTCTGCCCACTATACAAATAACCACCTCCCCTATTTTTATTTTGTTTTTCTATTTTGGGCCACTATAGCATCATTGAATGCCAAACAACCTTTAAACAACCTCTATCTAGCCGGTCTCAGCTTGAAGATGGTTGGGTTGCTGCCCTAATGCAACACTACCCCTCTTTTCCTGCAAGGGATAATTGTGATTGTGTGACATATGTAAATATGAGTTATTATGTATGATTTAGTATCGTGTGATTGAGACTCTTAATGTAGAGGGTAAATGAGCTATGAATGAATAATATGAGTATGCATTATGTGATTATGTGTTGAGTACACGTATATGCAGCTTGAATGTTATGAAGGAGAATGACTTGATATGCATGATTGTGAATGTGATTATGTGAGAATCACTTATTATGTAGGATTGATGTTGTACCATGATGTGATTATTAAAGCCATGATTATCATGTATGAGATACTCATATGCAAATGATTACTTATGGAATTAGGGGTATGGTAATGAGCACTAATAAAAAATGGGGATGTTATATGAAATTTTGATCTGAATTACCACGTTGTGGTGTTGTAGTTGTTTTTTTATTAATGTTACTGTAGTTCAAAACTTACTGAGTTTTACTCACCCCTCTTTCTATGTTTTTGTTTTGGGGCTGCATGGTACAACATGCAGTTAATCAGAATTCCCTGTATGAGGGACATCCAGGATATGCGTGGGATAAATATGGATGATATCAGACGTTATTTTGTCTTCTGATTTACGCTATTATGATCATAGAACACCTTATGTGGGTTACTATATTTCTAACTCGTGTGTATCTTCTACTTTTAGACTTGTCTCATATTTTCTGATTCGAGCCATGTGTCGGCTCAGGATTTATGCATGTAGGTTGTGAGTGAGGATTTATTTCAGAGTTGATATCCTATTTTCTTTTACCTTATTACTTTTTCTCAAAGGACTAAAGGTATGTAACTTTGTGTTGGTGTTAAATATCCGATTTAGGGGTTAAAGTCTTTTGCAATCAACCTTGTCGCCCCCGTATATTTTGATTGGCCCCTGGACTGGGTTCGGCTTGGATTGGGCGGGCACCGGGGCATGACAAAAACAAAAAAAAATAACTAATCTAGAGAAAAAATATAAATAAATAAATTCTACTTGTAGGGAATCACATTTACATTTAACATATATAACAAGCCTTTAAACCCCTAGGTGTCCCTAGTTGGACGAGTTGTGTCTTGTGAGGGTTTGCAGCAATGATACCTACAAACATATTGTTATTTTCATACCTTTGCCTTGTTTGTGATGAGAAATGTTACTAAAATGTTTATGATCGAATCAAGCAATCCGCTCTGTCCTTAAGACAGAATTCGCCCTCCTTACTGGTGCTTAGGACTCGTGGGCGTTTGCCTCCCAGGATAAGACGATCAACCATATACCGTAGGAGCACCTCCAACACGGTACATGCAACGAACCACAGTGAGTATGCTAACACAGAAAAATCAAACGGACAGAAATCCTAAATTAGATCAGAACAGAAAGAGTTTTTCATGATTTTATAGAAAATTCCGTTGAAGACAACCTTTCCTGTTCAAACGGATGCGTCCATCCGTTAACAGACACATTCTTTAGTGAAAGCAAACCGGACCCATTTTGGTTAATAGAAAACCAAACCAATTAAATAGAAAACCGAACCAAATGAATTTGTCCCAAAATATTATCTTGTTGAACCAACCCAACCCGACCCGACCCGACCCGGCCAGCCGCGCGTGCGAACCAAACTGAGCCGGCCGGACAGACGGCAGTGGCGGTGCGAGCGTGTGGGTTAGCCCACCTAGGTGCATTGGTCCAACATCTCTCTCCCCCACAAAAGTGGGTTGGCCCAAGGGCCTAACATGAAAGGCCAAACTAAAGCCTAATATACCAACACCATCACCTTCACCTAGGAGATGTGGAACTATTCACTCCTTCAACCAATTTCCATGTGATATTCTCATTCAATATGAAGTGGGCTTGGGTTTTCTCTACCAAATGGGCTTGACCCACTTGAGTAATATGGGCTTGACCCACATAACCATTATCATGCCCATCTATATAATATGGGCTTAACCCATTTAATAATGCCCACTTCTAACACATATAAACCAAAAATAAGAAATAAAGCAAAACAAGAAACAAAAATTCAAAAAACAATCTTCTCTTAAAAAACATAACTATTTCTAAAAAGAACCAACCATAAATACTTGAAACAAGTAAATAATTTAGATATTATCACTTTCAAGTAAGGAATCATCCATTTTATAACCTCGTCTTAGGAATAATTGTGCAACAACATATATATATTTCAAAAACATGAAGTGTAGAAGCTTATAGTCGTACAATTTTATTTTTTATTAACAAACATATCTTATGTGACCCATTAACCAAGCTCATTAAAGTTCACTAACTTAAAAAGAATATAACAATGATAATCGTTCATCCTCTTCTCATAATAAAACCTCATGTAATAGCCTTCAAATTTCAACTAAATTTAGGGAATAAGAGCATAATATACCTAAAAATATAGACTCGTGCAATACTTAGTCCTATTAAGCTTTCTAAATAGTCCATGTAATAAGCATTAGGCTAGTATCACTAATTTAGTTAGCTCAAGGCACTAGTTGTTTAAACACCCCTCAGGCTTAATAACTCAAACTATAAAGGTGACAGAACCAAGCAAGTCATAAAAGAATTTATCTTCACTTTTCACCTTTTGACGCGATCCTATATGCTTGCCTAGGCATAAGGTCCAGTTACTTAGTGAAAAGAGAAACAAACCTTTACTTTTTTTCTTTTATTATTATTTTCATCATCATTTTTTTTCAATCATTTTTTTTATTTTTTTTATTTTTTTATTTTTTTCTATTTTTTTCATTCTTTTTTTCATCAATTTTCTCATTATACACTTATCCAAAAAAAAGATTAGCATAAATATTTATCATAAAACGTTAAAAATTACTCAATTGTCATGTTTTCAAAAATATGGCCAGCTAAAGATATCCCAATAAGATTAGAAGTAATAAATCATAGATTTATATTCCTACAAGTTTCATGTGTGAAATGTGATTTTAAAAAAATATAAGCACAATTATCCAAGATAAAGAAAATAAAATAGAAATTACTCACTTAATCATTTTTATTACTTAATTAATTACTTGAACTTTTTTTATGAAATTGATCTCTTTAAAAATAGACATATGATTTCAAAAAAATAAGCTATAAAAACCGCATAAAAAATAAAAGAAATAACAAAAAAAATCTAAAACATCCTACAAAAAAAATAAGAAAGAAAATTATATTTCTACACCCCCAAACCTAAATTGAACATTGTCTACAATATTAAAGAAAATATATATTACAATGACATGAATAAGTAAGAGAAAGAAAGAAAGATATCACTTGAGAGCATAACTAATCCACTAATCTGAAAGTGAAATACATAGGATTGGAGAAAAGAGATAAATATATGTGATGAGCATTCCCCAAACCTAAAGTACTACATCCTACAAAAGAAATGAAAACTATAATGAGAAAAGAAACACAAGTAGAGAAAAATAAGTAAATAAAACCTAAATAAACCAAAGAAGATAAACAAAATGAAGGAAAAGAAATATATCCAAAACATGGGTTGCCTCCCAAGAAGCGCTAAGTTTATTTTCTTTAGCCAAACAATGCCAATATTATCAAATATATAAGGGTGGGTAGTAGATATTGGCATTGACTCTTTTCTTAAGTCTCCAAAAGGATGATTAAGAAAACTTAGGAGGCACGACTTGATTATGAGTTGCTGCTACAAAAGATGAACATCTATCATAAGCATTGAACCTAAAATTGTCTACCATAAAACATTTAACATCTCAAATTGCAGGTAAATGTTTAGACACATCAAAACATTTAGTTGCACTTTCATGTTCCAAAAGAACATATCCATTATCCCTGTCCTACAATTGATGTATGCATTAGTTGTGGCAAGGAAAGGATGAGCAAGAATGTAATAACTCTATTTTTTTGATATTTTATAAATTTTATTATTTTCCTAAGTCTAATTATAATTCATAAGACAAGCAAAAATATGAAAATTTGAGATCAGGAATAAAAGTTACGACCTCGGGAAATGTGCTCTAAACCGGCGGGACCCACTTTGTATGTAGGGGTAAACTAGTCCATAAATGATCTAATCTTGTAGGGCTCATGAATACGAGCCCAACGGTACCAAGAATGCGCAAAACGGAGTTCAGGATAGGAAGTTACGATTTTTTTGAAATTTTAAAAATTAAAATAAAAAAATATAATAATAATATTTTCGGCAGCTCGGCGCGGCGTGGCGTGGCGTGGCGCGGCATGCAGTGCACGCGAATGTGTGCATCACGCACAGGATGAACGCACGCGTGACGAGCCCTCTGCCTCTATAAATAGTCCATTCCGGCCAGTTTTCTTCAGACTTCCGATTTTTCACCCCTTTCACTGTTTTCTTCATTCCCGGCCCATTTTAAGCCGAATTACGTGATCCAAGACCCGTTTCCTACTAAATCAAGGGTGCTCTATGCACCAGAAGGATTATTTTCTCAAGGTGACCCCTCTAAGACCTCAAAAAAATGTTCCCCTTCTCTAATCTCCCCCTTTCATCTTTTTACTATTTCTAGACCATTTTAAACCCATTTCAGCCCTTTCAAAAGCCGTACCCCACTAAATCGAGAGTGCTCTACGCGTTGGGACCGTTATTCTGCCAAATTTTCTGCTCAAAGGAAGGATCTTCTACGAGGGGATTTTCTTATACTTTGCGCACATTATAGGTAGGCAGCCTTAAATTCTAATCGTATGCCGAGATTTTGACTCGCCAAAGCTTTGCTAAAGATATTTTCTCAAAGAAAATTCTATCTTTAAAAGCCTCTCCTCTTTTCAAAAAAATTCTCCAAGTTTTAGGTAATCGTACCCTCTGGATAGTCCTTAGTTTCTCGAAACTAAGGGTTATTATGATTCTGGATACCGCCAAATTTGGCTTCCGGCGCGCACAAGACTAGGATATCATGGGGAATTCCCTTTCGTTCCGTCTCCCATTGCCCCATGAGCACGGGTGTAAGTCGTCTGGTATCGCGACATTCTGTGACGATCGATGTTTTCATATTTTGAAAGAAAGATGACACGATATTTCTACATGCAAATTTTTAGAACTTAACTCAGCCTACTAAGTATAAATTTACTCACCCACCCTCAGATTCTGCAGGTGTGTGATTTGAATACGAAGAAGTTGACGAAGAGCTTTTCTTCATAAAATTACAGTTTTTATACTTTTCATGTATTTTTTGTAAATCTTGTATTGACTGATGTATAAAGGCATGTTATGCCAAATTTTGGAAATCTTTATATAATACAAAGTATGTGTAATTACTCTTTTGGTACACGATGATCCTTGGCAATTGTATTTAATATTTGTTATATTTTTCAAAAATCATGATGAATATGAGGGGTACTACAAAGAATGATAGGAATATGATGAGTGGAGTTATCAATGGTTTCCATATCTAAGATAATAAAATCAATGGGGAAAAAGAAGCGGTGAACTCTCACTAAGACATCCTCAATAACTCCTCAAGGCTTACGCACAGAATGGTCAGCTAGCTGCAGAGTAACTGATGTAGGCTATAATTCACTTAACCTTAGTTTCTCATACACCGAGTAAGGGAGGAGATTAATACTTGCACCAAGGTCAAGGAGGGCTTTATGAATGGAGTGATCGCCTATGACATAGAAATAGTAGGTACTCCAGGGTCTTTATACTTAGGTGGGGTGTAAAACTTCAAAAGAGAACTAACTTGCTTAGTGAGGAAGACCTTCTTAGATACATGGGTCTTAGATTTATGCTTTTGAGTACATAGGTTTTTGATGAACTTAGCATAAACATGGACTTGCTTAATGACATTTAAAAGGGGGAGATTAATTTTGACTTGTTTGAAAGTATCAAGAATCTCATTCGTCCTAGCCGTGCCCTAGGGATATAAGATCCCTCATAAGTGGTCTTAAACCATGGCTTTGAGGAAGGGGAAGGAGAGACAAACTTCTTCTCATGTAGTGCACTTACTTCTACTTCAGGCTCATTGGGGATTACCTTGTCACGACCCAATTTTTTAGAGGAATTTTTTTTCCAATAATAACAATACCATATCGACATAAAATACAATTCATACTAAAATATTCTCACTTCATAGAATTCCTCAAGAAAATGTGGCCGTTCATTACCCATTATCTTTGGCTAGGATGATTACCATGGAGACGAACTAGATTATGGAGATAACTAATACCTGCATTTTACAACAAAAGATTAGTAATCTAATATTTGGATCGGATCGGCATCATCTAATGTCAACTGCCTACATACCACTTCAAGGTAGAAGAGGATCGGATCCATACGTAGTTCTGAATGCCCTAGCATAATACTACGTGAAATGCATCACAAACATATCTATTTGCATATCATTCATACATTATGCAAAAGAACAGTCATCATATCCTAACATGATATATCCAACACATGGTCATCATATACGTAGCATAACTTAACATTTATATGATCATTCGATATCCATCATGTCATAACATTTACATAATTATCATATAATGTAACATTCACACAGTCCATTCCTTATATCACCCAGAGAATTAGCTATGTGATCCGTGAGTTGTGCCATTGTGAAAGTGCCGTGGGTGGTCATACGCGTGCACTTGTAATGATCCGTGAAAACTGGGAGGGAACTGCCAAAGGCTGGGGCCCACCTTCATCCCCATGTGGCACCTGGGTAAAATTATTATCTTGCTCTTGAAGTTAAGACACTACACCTTGACCTTAACTCCCTTGGTTCAACCTCTCACTCTTAGGTTGGTTCTTAATTCCTGAATCTACCTCTTATGCAAGACATTTCTCTCACATGTCTATAAAAAGTTATAAAAATGAATAACTCACTGCCCCCAAGTAAAGATTAACAATAATCATAATTTATACTATATGGAACCATTCATGGTACAAGCATAATGTACACACATTTCATTCATCAAATGATCCAACACATATGGTTAAATGTATGCATTCATCAAATTGACATATGTAGCTAAACCCCTTAATTCACCACATATATATGATCCAAATCATATGCACAACTTCATCATAACAATTAATAAATACTAATATTAGTTCCCAAAGATCTAATGTCGTTAACCCCTTAATCCTTGTTTACATATTCTAAAAATCATCTTTGTTTGCTTAGTTTTTTTCCTCTACGCCCATTAAAAAGTTTACACTATAGTGAAGTACACCTTAAACTTAATCTTTTTTTAAGGGAATTTTAGTCAATCACATTCTTTAAAGCCTCTTAATACTCATATATTAGAGCCAACAATTTCTAAACATGTTCATAGGTAGCCAACACCCTAGTTACTTATTTGAGCATTGAACATAAAAATCACACATAAGGGTACTCTCAAAATTTTTATAACTATTTGATAACTCCATTAAATCTGAAACTTTAAGTATAATTTTCTAAGAGAATCATAATAATATAGTAAAATTGTTAAATTTTACCCATTAATATTTCCCCCGAACCATGACCGGTCTAGTAGGCAAGATAAAATTCACTATTAAGGGCAAACTTGTAATTTTTCACTACTATGCAGATTTTTAGTTGATCTAAAAACTTGTGGGGACGTTCCTTAAAACTCTAAGGTTCTTCCATAATTTTCTTAAATTTGTATACTGTTTTTATCTAAGTGAACTGGGTCCAAATATGTAATTCCTTTTTATTAGACCAGACCGGTCTGGAAATTAAATATTGACCCAGACCGTCGTCTTCAACCCACGTCTGCACAAAACAGAGCAGTCTGCTCTCTGTTCGCCATCCATTGAGCAGAGCATTGCAACCATTAAAGTATACTCATCATATGAACAAACATATGTAATTAATACCACAAACATGGACTTCAGAAAGCATACTTCAAATCACAGTTCTAATTACATTACCACATCCATTGAATCCTTTCCAATCCACGTACTTTAATTTTAACAAACATAGATATCATCTCTAGCCACCTTAAGGGATTCTGAAGTGAATCTAAAACATCTTATGCAAATAAGAAGCCCCTCCAAGTTACAAAGTTATGGGATTTCACCAATCTGACAAAATAATCCAACCATACGTATCTAAAGCAAGTCGATAAAAAGAAAATCAACAAACACTTATCTGGACATGAAGAAAGAAGCTGAGATGGTGAATAGCAAGAAGATGGGCACGACAATTGGGTGGCCACCGACGGCGACCGCAGACAAGCCTTTTCTTGGTCTCTCTCTCTATCGTTCTCTCGATCGATCCCCTCTTCTCCTTTTTTTTTCGGACGTTCCCCCTTTTATAGCATCTAATTCCCTATTAAGCTAGGGCTCTGAAAGGTTTAGTCTCATCCAAATCTCTCTCTTTTGATTAAACAAATTTCTAATTAGATTAGGCCAACTAATCAAATAAAAATTCATAATATGGAATTAAGCTTTTATTATAAGTGTGACCTACAAGTGCACGTTAACTCATAATTAAAAATTTGGTATAAATTTAAAAAAAATCTTTAAAAAAAATCTTTTCTCCCTTCTCCAACCTTGTTTTTTTTTCAAGTTCTTAATACCGCTAGACGGATTCAAAATTTACTTTTTATCTAAATAAATTTCACACTTCAATTTACTAGGTAGAATATGAAATTAGACAAATAAGGTATTAACATCAAATTTACCGATCGTTACATACCCACTCTAAGTCCTCACTCCTATCATCTATTACTAGTATCTCCTCAACCTTATTGTCAACAATCATCCCACTCCTAAGGGTCGTTATAAACTGAATTTATTCATTAGAGGAAGGAGCTCCCTCTACTCAAAATTGACCTTTAGGGTTTTGTAGAGGTTGACTCAGCAACGTCCCCATTTTTATCTTGTTGATAGCATTGGCTAATTGTCAAATTTGGGTTTCTTATTTTTCTATGGACTGGGTATGAGAGTGAAATATTTGAGAATGAGAATGTAGCTCTTATAATGTAGTCAAGATCTTCTCTTTAAAACTAGAGCTCCTAGCTTTGCCATAGACTGAGTATGAGAGTGAAAGATTTGAGAATGAGATTATAGCTCTTGTAATGCAGTCAAGACCTTCTCTTCAAAACTAAGGCCCCGACTAGGTTGGACATATGAGGGTTGCACTTCAGGTTGGTGGATAGGGACCCGTAGAACTTAGAATGGTTACCTAGGGGGTTAGTTGCCCGTAACCCATTGGTTTTGTGTATGCTATGAAAAGTTATGGTTATTCCTCCACCCAAGATTATATATATTTGAAAATGAATTGTTCTCAGCCCTAGAAAAGGATTGGGTGGCATTAACATAATTTTGCACAAGCTTAAGAAATTGAGAGGTAGAGGGGCACTCCATGATAGTATAGGCTGGGCTAAGACATATTGTGCATGCATCTTAAGTGAAGGGAATGAGTTGATAGGCTAAAGTCATAATGTAACGCCCGAGATTTTTCACACATTTTCCTTAAAATTCATGAAAAATTTTTGCAATATAACGTTTGTAAATCGGAGGAAAATGACGAAATCAAAACCTGATAAAACAGTTTATAATTAAAAACACTAAACATCCATTTTCCATCATCATACGGTCAAACATCGTATGGCCAAAGCAAATATCATCAGGCGCTACTCGAAAATACACGTACGAATAAATTGCTATGATCATAGACTTTAAATACAAATCCCTCCCAGGCATCCCTGAGTGCAAGTCCTATAGCAGTCCACCGACTAATCCAAATAAAAGTCCAGAAAGATAAACATCTTAACATCTCGTCTCACCCAATACATCGGATCGTGGCACAAATAAACTCACAGTGAGTGAAGCATGTACCTGAGTCAACGGGAATCAATCCACCGCTGAAATGAGCATTCATCTCCAGGAGCTCTTCGCACAACCTGCAAAACCTCCCATACAACGGGGCATTATTATAATACCCAGTAAGGGAAATCCCAAACGGTGAACTCAAAAGTTCATAAATACATGCGTTCAAGCAACGCAAAGATGAACAACAGGCATATTATAATCATGCTCATACGCATACAATCATACTAAATGCACCATCGTGCCAAAGTCATACCAAATGCACCATCATGCCAAAATCATGCCATCAAATTAAACTTACACAAACACCCTTATCCAGGGTCTTACAAACTTACTCGTACCATCGTAAGCTTACTCATACAACATACGCATACTTGTACGACTTTACTCGTACAATCATATGCTCACTCATACAGCTTACACGAAATCACACTTACTGTCTTACTCATAAACATATTCTCACAATCGTACCCATACTCTTACAGTCGTGCTCATACTCATACACTTACAGTCAGAAATAACCCCTAAACAACTCCTGTGGTGTGGGTTGCTCATACACACTCTTACAGTCCTGCTCATACATACTCTTACAGTCCTGCTCATACACATACAGTCGTACTCACACTCATATAGTCGTACTCATACACATAATTGTACACATATCAATGACCACTGAAGCTCATTACAACTAATAGGCTTCAACGTCGAAAAGGAAAAGAATGTCACTGGGGCAACACCCTAACCTCCGGGGAGTGACTAGACGCCATGGACTTTTCAGAAGGTAAGGCACACCAATGCTCATGGGGCACTGGATCAAACAGGTAAGAGTAGATCCATGATACTACTTACTTGAGCGCGCAAACATAAACACCCACACATAAGGGGTCATACAGTTGCCCACCATAATGGGTCTTATAGTGCCATAGAATTGCCCACCATAATGGGTCTTATAGTGCCATTGCCACACTTGGGTAGAAAACATACAGTGCCACTTGGGCAGAAACGTACAGTGCCACTCTTGGGTGGAAACATACAACGCTCTCAATAGAGCATCAAATGTTTGGGCTTATACATCACACAGACCGAATCAAAAACATATGTCGCTCTCAATAAAGCAACAGACATTTGGGCTTCATACAGCACAGACAAAGTCAAAAACATACATCGCTCTCAACAGAGCATCAAACGTCTGGGCTTATACAGCATGCATACCAAATCAGAAATATATGTTGCTCTCAGCAGAGCATCAGACGTCCAGTGCTCTATACAGCACACAGACAACATCCCGCAGGATAAACACCATGGCAAGACATGAGAAAAGCTCGGCCGACTCATTAGCGGCCAGCTCAAACACAAAACTTAATCCGTCGAACCCTCAGGTCTCAAACTCACAACGCTATCATTAGTTGTGCTCATAATTCAAGTTTGAATTAAGTACATTATGCGGTACAATTATGCCACACAAACTCACAGTCCTCGATTGGTCAAACTGAAGCTGAGCCCGATCCGAAACCCAAGTTTGTCAGGGCAACAAACTTCACTTACCCATCCACATCATAGACAAAACTCATCATACAACCAACCCTTACAGTCTTACGTACTTCGCCATCCATCTTATGGCCAAAACATCTTACACTGACATCCCCAAATAACGCTCCTTAGAGCCAACCCAGTTATCGCCCTCTTACTGATTATGCTTACTTTCCATCTTATGGCCAAAACATCTCACTGATTATGCTTACTTTTCACTTCATAATCTGTACGTTATGCTTGTACAATTATGCACACTCTTACTGTCTGACAATCACCCAGCATACAATCCAACCCAAACTGATCCATTCTAATCCTTACCCGTCATACTCTTATCCTCTGTCATTTGTCATACACTTACACATCCATATCCAAATCCAGACAAAGCCTCTGTCACCTCTTACTGTCCATCGCCCATACCTCTGCCCACATACACTTACACATATCCATATTACAGGCAAAAAGCCATCATACATACGTATGTCTCACACATATGTATAACATACACATACGGTCATACATACATAACTTACAAACATGCACGCTAGCCATCACTAGCACATGCATACATACATCAAACATACACGCTAGCCATCACTAGCACATGCACAGACATTCATACATACTCCAAACATGCACGCTAGCCATTACTAGCACATGCATAATCCATACATACTCCAAACATGCATGCTAGCCATCACTAGCACAGGCATAATTCATACATACTCCAAACATGCATGCTAGCCATCACTAGCACATGCATAACACATACGTAGCATACTGACATATTTGCTAGCCATCGCTAGTGCATACATAATCCACATCCATAAAATGTGCATACATCTCATGCATATCAATCATACCATACAATCATGCTTACACGCACATCATGCAATCGGATCGTTACTTAACATCTAAGCATGGAATCATACAATCCTAGCATGCTGCTACTCATTCAAAGCATGCTTCATGAATTTACGAGTTCAAAGCTCCCCTACCTCGTAATCATGACATTCGATGGCGAGCACACGACGGTGGCGGCGTCGGCGGCGGAGTTGGCGGTGAAAACCGTTGCCTAGCTGAGAGAGCTGTTGTCCCGAGGATTTTAGGATGCGCCGGAACTAGTCACAGCCAAACAGGGTGTCAGAAATCAATGCGGTAAAATCTGTGATCCACAACAGCACACTAGGGCGGCTGGGAGAAATATCATGCCAACATAAGTGGTGGTGCGACCAGATGTCGAGGGTGTACTCACTGAAGATCGGCCGGTGGCTAATATGTACTCAGCCGGCCACAAAGACGTCAAAATCGGCCGTGGACAGCACCCAACGGCGACAATTTCGGTCAACAAAGGCCCACATAAGGGTAGAGAGCGTGGGGCAACGCTCGAGGACAGAAGAGAGGTGGCGGAGGGCTACGTGTCAACTCCACTCGGTGGCAAAGCCAACCGATGGTCAGGCGGCGCGAATGCGGCGCCTAAACCCAGAAGTACACGCGTGGCCACATGCACAGCGGCCCAAAAGGGCGGGGGAGAGGACTGAAAGGGGGCGACCCAAGGCCCACAAAAGTCAACAGGGCTAAGGCCCTAGTTGTGGCCAAACTAAACGGCGACGTCGCTGATCGCCACCCACAACCAATACCCATGGTGCGGGCGGCTATGCATCTCGCACGGTATAGGGCAATGACAAGCGGCCCATTCCGGGCGGAGTGTATAATCGGGCCAATTGGGGTTGGTCCTCACTATCGCCAAGCCGAGGCAGAGCCCAAGATGGCCAAATGGCCCACGGCTTGCCGATGCCAATGACCTGAGACGCACCCAAAGCGTCTAATCGGGCGGAGCAAGGCAATAGGGGCTAGGCGGGGTCAGAAACGGCAAACCCCTATCGACACCGGGTCAAGGTAGGCTGGACGGAGTCCTACCGGTGGCCGGACGACAACCGAAAACCCACCGGCGTCCAAAACATCCCACGGACAGTGAGATGCAAATAGTAACAAAAACCCGACCAAAAGATCGGTAGCTCACCACGGAGCGAACAAAGCATGGCGGTGGCTCTAGCCAGCGCCTATGGGTTCCTGGCAGCCAACTAAACATAAGTCTAGTTGAGGGCGGCCACAAACGATGTCAAAATCGTACACCCACAGTTCAAAAACGGGATTGAAGGAGAGAAAAACCCGAAAAAAGGTTCGGTACCTCGTGGAGGAGCGAAGAGGCCGTGGCGGTGGTCATAGCCGGTACCTGCGGACTCGTGGTGGTGAGGCAAGGAGGATCCTGACAAGAATTGGTGAAATCCGATGATGGAGGAGGGAGAACGGAGCGATCGGATATGCCCTCGGGTTTTCTCACAAAACCACTGGACGTGAAAAAAAAACTTACTGGAATGTCGGTTCTGTGAAACCGATGAAATGGATTTCATATATATAGTTAAATCTTTTTAATTTTTACATCCACGTCCCTAATACGCGTTCACCCACCGGTTACGCGTTATAGCTCCAAACTTCGCGTCGTAAGCTCACAGTGAGGCCCGCGGCCTGCGACTAAGCCCCACACCTGACTCTAGGGGTATAAATATGAGGTATGAATACATAAATATGAATACGCCGTAGCGTCACATTTTCTTGTCAAAAATGACCAGAAAAATAGCAGAAAAATCACAGAAAATCGTAAAAAAATCAAGGACCTTACACATAAGGATGTCCAACTTCCTACTCAAAGTATCAACTTTGAATGAGAGGTCTAATGGATTTTTGACTTCATACAAACCAACCCTCAAGGGGGCATTGCTCAAGGTAGATAGTCCACTCTTATTTCTACTCAATGCAACATGTTGAAGAGAATTTTCACTTAAGTCCTCAAAAAATTTTCATGCCTCATTTTTTAACCAAAAGATACCCCCACAACTTCGTCAACAAGGTGGTAGTTTTATTCAGTAAGACCCTCATAAAAGTGTTTAACAAATTACCATTTAGGGACAATGTGATGAGGATACCTCATAAGAAGGTCCTTAAGTCTATCCCAACTTTTATGGAACTGTTAGGTAGGAAGTTGGGCAAAAGTGATTATAGCCTTTCTCATTTGATTGGTCTTACCTATGGGGAAGCACTTTTTGAAGAACTCTTATTGCATTTGGGTCTAAGTTGTAATGGTGTCTGACTTTAATGAGTGAAACCATTCTTTAGCTTTATCTTTCAATGTGAAAGGGAAAAGCCGAAGTGTAATAGCCTCATCGGTTAAATTTGAGAGCTTGAAAGTTGTGCATAATTCCAAGAAGTCATCTAGGTACTTATATGGGTTTTCATTATTAAGTCTATAAAAGGATGAAAATATTTGAATAACATTGGGCTTAATTTTATAATTTTGAGCCTAATACATGAAGGAGAGGTGTACTCATTGGGAATGTAATACTTCCTTAGAGCTTTGAGTGGTGCATCTACTAATTGATGTTCAACCATGATGATGGGAGAAGTAGTGGTAAATGTAGTAGAAGTGGAGGCATTTGGTGGGAGAGTGTGTAGGGATGTAGGTCAAGGGCAACTTAGCTCTCCTAGGTGTCTACTCGGGCTCAGGGTCAAAGGGTGCTAGTAAGGGGAGCAAGGGCGACGAACATGTAGACACTACAAACACACCACACAATGTGAAACGTAAAAAGGGAAAGAATAAGCAAAAACTAACTAAAGGATAAAAATAAAGAAAGAGAAAGATTTTGCAAACCGTAGAGAAGAACATGTTTGCCAATGTCCACTTGTGGCCACAAGTGTAGAGAGCACGGTCCTCAACTCAACCTATAAGATCAAATTAAAAGGAAGTAAGCAACTAAGAATTATCCTAAAAACTAAACTAGACTGAAACTAAAGTAACTAGAATTATCCTACAACTAATTTATTAACAAATGAACACTATCACTGGCAACAACGCCAAAAACTTGTTCGTTTATAATTAAACCTTTTGTAAGTGTACAAGATAATTGTACTATAATAAGTATTTAAAGGTTGTCAAACTTCAGGGATGGATGAATTAGTTACTAAATCTAAGTGAAAAATTTGTTAATTAAAAGCTAAAAAGAACTTAATAAGCAAAAGAAGTAACCAACTAAATTAAAAGGAAGAGATCAATATGATTTAAATTACTTAGGAAATCAAATCCACTAGAGAACCATAACGATTTCATAACCTTTAATTTAATTCTAGTGTAAATATGAATAAGTATTCTCAGCTATAAGCTAAAATTATTTCAAAAAGACTCATTAATTAAATTCATGGCATGAACTATTTTAAACAATAGTACAAATCATTTACACTAAATTAACTATAGGTTTAACTTTTCTAATCTTAGTATAACTCATCCAATTCATTAATTCTATGAACATTAAAATTATTACATGACCATTTTATTTAAATCACAGAAATTAGAATCAATATAAATATCAAAACCACATCAATCAATTATCTACAAAATAATAAATTAACATAGAATTTAATAAATATGAAAAACTCTTTCATTAAAAAGGAAATCCTTGTCATATAATTATCATTATTTACAACTGAGATTTAAATTAAAAAGAAAAAAAACTAAAATTTATCTATAATTTCATCAACTCCTGAGGGAAAGAAAAATCTAGTCTTCCATTGTAGAAGAAAACTCTTTAATCTCCATTAAAAGCTTTGAATAATCTTCCATCTTCTTTTCTTCAGAAAATCTACTATTATTCATCAATTTCAAGTTAAATATGTCTTTATAAAGGCATAAGAATCATAGGAGGAAGTTTAATATGAAAGGGACTCAAAACCACCTTAGAATAGGAAATTGCGCATTAGCCCATTCAAATGCCCTGCATGCTCGTCTGAATGCATATGCCATTTCTATAATTTGGATAGTTCTGTTCGTTTTCATATCTAGTTTCTGTTCAGAAAGCCAAGCCTATTCACTAGACAATCCATATTCTTGTCCAGTTTTCTACTATATTCATTAAACTCTCTCTTCACGTCCATATTAATTTCTAACTTGTTTGTAACTCCAAAAAATTGTCCAAATCATTTTAAAGCATGTTAAGAATATTTTGAATTATTTCAAACAATGTCCAAATACTTCGATAAGCATACTTTACCTACAAAACATAAATACTTCACATCCTAGACATGTAGAATATAATTAAAATCCCAACTTAATTCAAATACATGCTTAACTACTAATAACTCCTAAATTAATTAATAATTAAACTAAAATATCAATATCTATCTTAATCTAAATAAACTATAATTTATCCTAAATTAACTTACTATATACTAGCAAGTAAGGTAAAAAGGCATATAAAATAGATATATATTAAATACTTATCATTAACCTGAATGATCAATCGTTTGGCTAATGGATCAATCAATGCTTGAAAAATAGATTATAGTAACTTTATCAATATATTTATTGGAAAAAGGATCGATCAATTGAGTGTCTAAATTCAAATAGAACAAAGAGCAATCTATTGCTCTAGTTGAAGTAAAACTAGAATGAATTTCTTTCCAACAAGTAGACTAAAGCACTAGTTGACTTAAAAAACCATTTAAGGGCTATATTGTGACAAATTAAAGAAAGGGGAAGCAAAACTTTAGAGAGGAAAGAGTGTTTTGTATGCTTAAGGTTCTTCCCTAATTTACCTTATACAAATTGAGAAAAAAATTCATGAGAGGTGAGTGTTTTGTTTCATAAACTCTTTATGAAAGAAAGTTGAATAATTAGACACATCACAAATATAATACAAAGGTGCTGAAGATGCTAATTCATATAAGGATTTTGAAGATGTTTCAATAACAATTAAGGAGGGCTTTCACTGGAGGAGTGCTTTGGAGAAGATAAAGATCAAGGATGAAGGGAAAAACATCACATGGGAGACTTGGTGGCTAATACTTCATCTATAGGGGGTTAGTCAATTAAGATTTGAAAATAAAATGCTAGTATTTTAAAATTTCCGGTTAGTCATTTAGAACTGTCTATATCATATTTACAATCCAGTATTATTACATTAAGATTTAAAATATAATATTTTAAATACCGCGTTAGTGGTTAAACAATTAATTCTTGTATTTGAAATATAGCGTTAGTTAAAAATCTTAGGATTGTGACTTAATAGGATTTTGTTGGAAACTTATATCATATAAGTGAGATTTTACAATACCACCTCTATAAGTGTTATTATAAAATGACAGAAGCACTGGAAAAGGGAGGTCGACACGCACTAGAAAATGGAGGCCGACACGCACTAGAGGTCGATACTAATACGGTATGGGGGGCGATACGCCCCCCACATGTATCTTCGATACATATCGGCCATATTGAGCATACGGTATCGATATGGCCAATATATATCGATACTCTAATATTTTAATATTTTTTATTTTAAAAAATATTTTTTTTCTTAAAAACAAAAATATAATTCCAATTCAAACTCTTCTAATGACTATGTTTTTATTATATTAAAAATATTTTTAAAAAAATTATATGAGATCAATATAAGTGGGTCTATATAGTTTACATAATTTTTTTTAAAATATAGTGCTCCACAATTATGCATTTACTTAAACATCTATCGTATGAGTTTCTCAATAATATTCATATGACTCATTAAATATCTTATTTGATTTTAAAATAAATTAATTTTAAAACACTTAATATGGGGCGGAGGGAATAATAGTTTGTAGAGGACAGAGGGAGTAAAGTGTATGGTTCTAAAATGAAATAATTTTAGAGCACTCGTATCAGTTTATACGACCTTCTAAAATGAAGTATTATAATGATATATTATTAGTTATAATATTATATATATATATATATATATATATATATATATATATATATATATATATATATATATATATATATATATATATATATATATATATATATATATATCAAAGGGTTTACAACCATTTTGGTGCGTACCAAGCGTATCATCGGGGCGAACTCGTATCCATGATCGTCGATACTATCATCCGTATTGATACTGCCTTCCATAGCTTGGAGGAGGCTGCCATTCGGCAACTGGAGCTTGGCGGAGGCCACCATCCTTTCCGGAGAAACCATCATGGCCAGGTAATGTCTCCTCTCACCCTCCAACCGTCGCTATCTTCCATTCTCTGTTTTGATTTTTTTCTCCGCATACCCTATTGCCTACTCCGCTCATGACCACCTCTCGTATTTTTTCAAATTATGGATTAGTAAAATTTTAAAATTGTAGATAAAAAAATTTTAGGAGTTAATTATTTTGAAATCAAGAGCTCAAATTCTGGGATTCTAGTAATACAAGATTTGGGTATCCAAATATTTTAAAATTTGGTAGTTCAAATCAAAGAATTTAGATTATATTCTAAAATCTCATATTTTAAATTTAGTATTTAAAATTTTGATTTGACTAACCCCCTATTAGAGAACAGAGACTTATAGTTTGGATAGAGGTTGGTAGTATTGAGTCTTATAAGATTTTATTCTACAGTTCATTATTGAGGAATGGCTATCCATGGTTTTTTTCTTATTTGGGTTTCTACGTAAATCATTGTGTTAATTGTGGTTTGTTGTATGCTTGATAGTTGTTTTGATTGCTTGTTAGATTAGTTTGCACAACTCATTCTTGCCTTTCTAAGGTATTTGGTCTAGAAGCATTATGATGATTTGCTAAGTTTAGATAGATATTGAACTCCTTGAAAAAACCTGATTGGATATCTAAATTGAACCTGAATAGCTATCAAGGTTAGGTTTCCATTTTATGTGGTCCAATCTGACCAGACTTGATTAAGGCTATAAATATTAAATTTATATATTCTTTTTAGTATTTTGATAATAACTCTCAAAATGTCTGATAGGTAAGAGATAAAACCAAATAATTATTTAAAATCATCTACTTTTTCATAATCAAATATGTTTTTAAAATAAATGTAAAAATATTTAAAAAAATTCTATGCTTGTTGGTATATTTGGATAAGTTCAAGTTTGGGTTACCATTTGTGAAATGGTATTGGGTTTTGTAAAACTCAACCCAAACTCGACATGACAACATCTCTAGAGAGGTTGTTATGAATAGTAAGATAAGGAGTGGGTTGTAGGTAATGTTGTGGTTGAATCAATTTTATCATTAACAAGGAAACCATGATTGGACAAAAAAGGGACTTAATGTAGCATTGCCTAAGAAGGGAATGGTAATTGTGATGGGGTTGTAAAAACGGTCAAGTTGGCCATGACTCTAATTTTAAAAGGGCTTGATCAAGATCCAACCCTATGAATTAAAAGGCTGAACATGCAAACCATAACCCTATTTGTGTCAGGTTAGATTGGGTTTGCGGGTTATACAAATAACAAAAGACTACTTCAATAATCCCATATCTTTCATATTTTTAACAAACTTTGAGTGCATTTCTTTTGAGTTGGGAGACATTAACAACCTCAAACATGAAAAATATACGTTTTAATCTAAAATAGAGTAGAGCCTTAACTACTTTGAGAAAAAAGTCAATTTATATCGACATAATTAATTTTAACACTCTCTTGGTATGTGGACTGTAAAAAAGAGCATGGACACTAGATCTTAGCATTTATATTTTGGCGATGGAGGAAGACCAATTAATAGATGATAAGAAAATATTATCACAAATAAGGGTGGTGTAGAAAATAGGAAAGTGACATGTTAGATAAATGGGTAATTACCCTACCTGACCCTTATATTTACTAGTCCAATTGCATATGCAAATGCATGTGCTAAACACAATATTTTTATATGTGATAAGAAATAAATATTGACAACATGGACAAGGGAAATAACAATACTAGTAATTGTAAAAATATATTTACTAGTCCAATTGCATATGCAAATGCATGTGCTAAACACAATTTTTTTATATGTGATAAGAAATAAATATTGACAACATGGACAAGGGAAATAACAATCCTAGTAATTGTAAAAAAATTATAATAATTATGAGCCATTAGAAAAAACACTCTAATATGAGTGTTATCTTTGAATAACAATTATGATCCACTATCGAACAATGCAAGTATAGATGTCTCTCTCTTAATTAATTAGGACTTTTAAGTTACTTACCTTTCTTTTATAAGTTGTTTGGAAACTAATATGTGGTATCTCTCTTATAAAGTGCCATCTCATTTTAAATTAGGACTTTAAATTTAATCCAACTTAGGTTTACTTATAAAACTTATGAGATATGCAACAATAGTAAGTTAGGACTTTTAATTAAATTTTTACATACAACTTAGAAATGTGCAACCATAGTAATTTAGGAATCTATTTTAGGAATTTTAATTAGACTTTTAATTAAATTTTTACATACAACTTAGAAATGTGCAACCATAGTAATTTAGGAATCTAGTTTAGGAATTTTAGTTAAGTTTCTATATAAAACTTGAACATATTAGAACTATTAACTAATTTTCTATATAAAAAGTAGTGGCATGTACTCAAGGACTTTCAAGAAGCTTGAACAAGGCTAACATAGTTATTTAGTACTTTCATTATGATGTTTGTAACTTTTATATAAAATTTAGAGATAGAGTAGTATAGTAATTTAAAATTTTGTTGAAATTTTAAACATACTGTAAACTCCAAAATATAAAGATAATTTAAGTTTTTGAAAAAAATCTTTATCCCCCTTTTTACTTTAATAGTAAAAAAGATATAAATTTTTTTTATGACTTTAACTTTTATATTTTAAGGTCTATTTGTTTAGTCTAATTCATACCTAAATTAAATAAATTACTAAAAAACCAATTTTTAAGTGACTTTTTAGTACATTTGTTTTAAAACTGAATTCGGCTACTTAAATTAGTCGTCCAATCAAATCTACGTTCATAACTTACAGTAAACGGTCAGATCCGTTTCGTCCACTTAGTATTACCCGAATACCTAAAACCCGACCCCGACCCCGACCCGACTTCTTACCTCGTCCCATCTCCGCTTCTCTCTTATCTCGTCTCCTCTCCCGACCCCAGCCGCAGCCGGCAGCCGCCTCCTCCGACTCTGGCCTCTCCTTCCTATTATTCCCTCCCCCACGAACCAGACGCGTAGGGCCAGCTGCAGCAACCATTTCCTGGAGGCTGTTTTCAAGTTCCCCTTTCCCACGTACCAGACGCCAGCAATCTCTCAGAGGCCAGTGGCGGCGACCATTTCCTGGCGACGATTCTCCAGAGACTCTTCAATCACCAGTGACAATCTCCGATTCTTCACAACTCGCCATTCCCCATCCAGACGCCCTCCGCCCAGAGCCCCAAATAGGTAAATTATTTCGTGCTCTTGCTTGCCAATTTTGAACCTTTCACTTGTCATGCAATCAATGATGCATAAAAGTAACAATTTTCTTTTGGTAATCGGTGATTCTCAGTGTATAGGTGTTTCTGTTTATAAGTTTTTTTTTAATACTAACAATGTTTTGCATGAATCATATACCTGGGCATTTTTGTGTCTTAAATTTTTATGTATTTTCTTGTACACAGATGTCCATATGTTTGGCCTTTTTGCTTTTAGTTTTTTATATGAAATTTTTTGAAAATATTGTGTTGCTCAGTTTGGATTTTCTTTGTAATGGGTCTTATGACCTGTGTTCTTTTTGTTGGTTGATGCCCAGGAAGCACGGATACGCCCCCAGCCCCATATCTGTATTCTAGCTCCGATATTAATTTTTTCTAGGCTGTGTGAGAGGTGGATGCTGTTTAGGCTGAAATTTAGGAGTGAGTTAGTAATACGCTGAACCGGATAGGAGCTTTTTGTATTATCGCATTTGAACTGAAATGCCTGCAAGGCATGGAAATGAGAGTAATAATGGAAGATTTGGGATTAATGGTATGGGCTTTTCAATTTCTCGAGAAAAAGTTCACCAAAAGTATTATGCAGTTAAGCAAGCTGCATTGCACTATATAATCTCATTTTCCTTGTATTACAATATTGTAAGGCTGGTTTGTATCTGTTTCAAACTTTTAATAGCAGATGAACTGGAAACTGTTGACTAAATCTCATGGTGATGACCATTTTCTTTCTGTGTAATCTTTTCTGAATTATTGCTACTGTCAGTTCGTTTTCCAAATCACAGTTGCTGCCAACTAAAGCATTGGCTCTTTTCTTGTAATGATTACTCGGGATAATCGCTAGTGGTTTCTCCATCAACTAGCTGTAAACTATAAAATGGCACTTTTATAACTGAGTTTTCTTCGATTCCCTTTTTTAAGGTGAAAGCTTCTTTACCACTGCAGAAGTGTGTATATATATACACACTCACATTCAACTTAAATCTGTTGGTGAAAGCCAAAAAAATCTGAATCAATAGTAAGCTTTATCCAATTTGCTTCTTCAGAATATATATCTTAAATTTGTTTGGTACAACACGAAGCATATTTCGAAGATTATGTCATGTATTGTGGCAATCTCGGCCTTTTGGATTGTCTTGCTGAAGACAACATTGGTTCCTGATAGTTAAATGTGGATGGTTTGTTTTCAGGTTTGTCCTAAAAGTTTAGTCTAGATTTATGCTTTTCTTGACCTGAGATGTTTTTAATAATCCTTTTTCTTTCACCCGCTTCCTGTATACTTGGTTGGGGCTTTGAATGGTTGTAATTGTTTTAATACTTTTCCCAACATGCCCTAAAGAGGCCATCTTGCTGCAAAAGTTTAAACATTTTGTCACTTCTCTTTCCTTGTAAATTGCATTTGGCATTTATGTATCAGATATTGTAACTTTAATGCTTTCCTTGACCTGAGAGATTTTATTTGTCGTGAGTGTCAAGCACGAACACCACACTGATGTGGATGTGACTCAAGAAAATAGTTAATTCGAACTTTTTCTATATATATGATCTTTACTGCAATAAATTAGTACAGAATAAAAAATAGTTTATTTAAAATTTTTGAAAATTGAATGCATTCAGATTTGGATTTGATTCAGATTCAGATTTGGATCTGATTCAGATTCAAATTCAGACTGAAATTCAGATGGTAAGCTTTTCAGAAATTTCAGATGACTTTTCAGATTTAGATTTAGACGAAACAAATGAAACCTCACTGCCTCTGAAAACCTAAAACCTGATGCCAACCTTTGTCCCACTCTGCTCTTCTTTTACCTCATCTCCTCTCCTGATCGCAGCCGCAGCCTGTTTCACTCCTCTGACCTTGGCCACTTCTTCCTGTCAGCCTCTGCTCCTCCCATCTGCTTTCCCTCTCTTCGTCTCCCTCGTCCCTCTCCTTTCACTGTTTTTACTGTTCCTGTTCCCCAAAATTGATTACCATCAATTTCTCAAGCCAAAAGACATCACAGAAGGTGTTGTGCTACGAAAGAGGGAAGAAGGGAAAAGCAGTTCAAAGTCTCTCTTGGCCTCTGAAATCTGAGCTCTTGGTGGTTAAAAGGTGAGAGTTTGGTTGAAGTTCTGACATGGGTTTTTTTGTTAGCTCTATTTTGAGCTCACGTATGGGACGTTGTTTGAGAAGAAATAGATCCTGGTTTCATCTGATTTTGGTGGTGAAAGGTGGGTGTATTTTGATTGGTTTAGTTGTTTCTGTTTCTGTTGAATGAAGTTTGAGAAGCTTGACCATTCTGTTCTACTTATTTGAGGATCTTCCGATCTCTCTTGCCGTCCTGATTTTGATTTGGATCCGTCCCAAGGTCGGTCGCCGATGTTGGCCTTTTTATTTCGTTTTTGTGTTCATGATTTCGTGGCTTTTTTGTTTTCGGTGGTGTTTTGAGCAGACTGAACAGATCTGTTGTTAGAAATGGTTTGTGTTAGTTTTCCACTCTTTTACAGCAAATATAAGTAGGATTCACTTTTTAATCATTGTCATAATTTAGATTGGTTGCATGAAGAACGAGATCTGCACAGATTCCGTTTCTGTATTGGACAGACTGGTCCCTAATGGAGACATGGTTCAAGTAGATGATAGATGATATTTATACAGTTCTCTAGTTATATTTTTTTCTCTAGATTGTAATTTTGTTTCATATGAAGCATGCTAGTAGTGGAGGTGATTGGTGTTGATATTTATTGTAAGTTTGTGTGCGGTTTGATATTGTGAATTGAGTATTTCGCGAGAGTTGTTACCTGTTGTTTTTTGATAGGCCTATGCAGAAAGTTTGAGAAGTTTTTTCGGTAAAAGTTTAATGCGGTGTTCTATCTGTTTTTTGACAGGAAGGTGGGCTCTTTAGCTGCGCTTCTATGCTTTATCTGCTGGGTCAGCATCAGCAGCAGCTCCGTTGCCAGTCGACTTGGGTACTCTGTTGCGTGGAAGGCTAGCATCCCCGGTGGGCGTTTCTCTATTAAGAATCTGATCTGTGAGAGTTTTCGTTGGCATTGATTTTATCCTCTATACATATTGATTGCATGCATTCTTCTTTCATTGATTAATAGTAACTGCTCATAATTATGGTTTGCTAATCTTTGAACTGAATGTAGTTATCGTCCTCAGTTTAATCATGGCTGTTAAGTTAACTGGATTAACTCATTGTGTTTTATTGTTTTATTTCTGTGTTTTGTTCCTAATTGTGTTTTTTATTTTTATTTTTGTGATCAGGCTCAGTGAATCCAGCGATCTTGGAGAAGCAAATCTAATAGTGGGGGCTGCCGGCTTCTTTTACCCCGACTAACCCCTTTATCAGGCTGTCTTTTTCTCTTCCCCAAGGTGAGGACCCCGATAAGTCTTTTGCTGTTAATTGCTGCTGGGTATTTGTGTTTTCCCCCTTGTGTGGCCTGTGTAGTTGTTTTGATCTGTTGAAGTATCCTGCAAGGTTGTTCTGTGCTTGTTGTGCTGTCTGTATCTTGTTGGATTAGTTTGAGATTGACTCTTTTGCTGGAGTGTATTGAATCTTCTGTTTTGCTACCAATTCGTAGTTCCTGTGTTGTTTTTGATGAAAATTGAGTTTGTGAGATGATTATAGTCTCTCTACTGTATGTCCTTTTTATGCTTCTATTTTTGACTAATCTTGTAGATACATTTAGGTTGCTGTGAATAGATCATTTATCTGCTTTTTTTGTGGTTTATTTTGATTCAGACTTTTTCTTCCTGCTCTTTTGTTAGTTTGTGGTTGGAGCTCTCCTTTCAGTGCTTTTTTTATGTACATTTTGGTGTTTTTTTCAATTAAAAATGTTCATAATTGAGGTCTGTCGGTGATTTCCATTTATTGGCAAAATTCTGTACTTTGATTTGTGTGTGGGGGGAAGAAAGGTCTTGCCTTTGCTGTTTCTGTCTGTGCTCTATTTCTGTTTTGCTGATTTGGGAAACATTTGGTGGATCTGTGTGGCCAATTGTTTATAATTCTATTCTGAATGTTTTTTTCCTGTTGCATCGTCTGGAAACCCTGAACATTATTGTCTAGCTTGAAGTAGCTGTTAGTGTTGGTAGATGCTGTATCTTGGAAAGCCATGAGTTGTAATTTTGTATTTTGATGCAGTCTTGTGATTTTGCCATTGGATTATCCGAACTTTGGGCTTTTATCCATTTTTGCCCTTCTGATGGGATTTTAGCATCTGGGTATGCTATATTTTTCTTCCTTTTTTGTCAGTTAGAATTATTCTTATTGCTTGTATATGTAACATTGTTTGGCGTTTTTATTTAAATTTCTGATTTGGTATGCTTTTATCTGATTTCAAATTTGATCTGTTATTCTTCCTTATCGAATATGGTAAGTAAATTTAGATTACCAAAACCAATAATCAAGAAGATAAACCACACTATCAGAAGCATAATGCTCAATAAGAATACCTTTATACAAAACAAAGGAAGTACCAAAAGCTAGATAAGTGATAAATACATCAAAATTGATAACAATATCTGACATACCACACTAGATGAAAATTATAAAAAGCTATTTGAGACAGTCCTGCCACATGTGAAGAACAAGCCTTTTCTGAAAAGGCTGAAGAGGAGATACAATTTCAGTTACTGAAAATGCATTGCAACCAAGTAAAAAAAAACATTGTGTGAAGTTGAGTTTGTCTTTATCAGCTTTTTCTTAGAACATCTAATTGCCGTGTTACATATATTTTTGTAAAAAATAGATTTTACATTAGTAATTCATCTATGCTTTTAAATACAATGACTTGAACTATATTGTTAAAAGCAAACGGATTTCCTTATACATACATTTTACACACCTATTCTCTTTCTCAAAAAAACTATAGATAAAACTACACTTTCTTTGGACTCTGTAGAGAAAAGAAGGGTCGGGAAGAAGATACATTATGTTATCGAGAAGAGAAGTGCAGCTGAATATGTTTTCGACTGCAAATGAGTCGCAAACAAGTAGATTGGTAGCTCAAGAAATAGAAAAGGTGATGATAACGATGAAGAAGAAGAATGATGACAATGATGATGATGTTGACGATGACGATGATGATGATGTTGATGATCATGTTAAACAAGTCTCTGACCAAACAAGGTGTTAAGTAAGGCCCAAATTGACATGTTCTGATATCACAAATGAAATTTTTTTTTCATCAGGTAACTTTCACAACTCACCCATTCTTCTTCCATCCCACAATGACAGATGGGTTTGAAGAAACACTCAACTTACGGAGTCTCAATTATTACCAAAAAAAAGTTGAAATAAGTTTCCATTGATGCAACCTTTTCTAAAAACTACCATCATTGTGACAAGATCATCGTGGACAATATCAAAGTCCATAGTCTCGGTATGTGTAATATGCTAAATGTTATGGGAAAAAGAAAAATGGTCAGTGTGGCATTTTCTGAATGAAGGAGGGGTTAACTAGATAATATCAAGCTTGATGATTAAGCTGTGATGTAATTGAAAGAAATAGCCCTTCATATATTTTTTCAATCACTTAAGGATAAATAACACAGTGGGTAGGCGGTTAGTAAAGGAACTCTACAAACTTGGCTTAAGTGCCAACCACTTGGGAACTTGAACCCATAACATGGAATTATGTCTCAATCCCATGACACTGTGTTGTAATAATAACAAAATTGGTCAAATAGTTACTATAAACCAAGTTGAAAACTGCAAGTGCATATCATAATTTAAGAGCACTTGACCGTCACAATTGTACATAAACAAAAAGGCTTTCAACATCCAAACTACATTCATTACTAGTAAATGTTTTTTCAGCTTCTATGATGGATCTAGGGGACCTAACTGCACCATAAAAAACATAGCAAAAGATTTTAAAAGCTGAAAAAACATTTAGTAATGAGAGTAGATTGTCTTTTTGTAGCAAGCATTTTTTGTTTTGTACAACACTGATAGTAAGGTGCTATTACAATTTGACATGCAGTTACAATTTTATAATTGGTTTGTGATTGCTATTAGCCAGTTCTATTAGATCGATATTGGTATTGTTACAAGAAAAATGTGCCAAGAGATTGAGACATTGTTCCATGTCATGGGTTCAGCACCTCACGGCCCTCCACATTGGTGGGTTCTTAAACCAAGTTTGTTGACTCCCTTCAGTAATTTCCTAACCAGTGTGCTTACCTATCCTCAAATAATAGAAAAAATGAAAGACTATTTCTTTCAATTGCATAGTAGATTAATTATCGAGTATGATATTATCTATTTACATGCCCCTTCGCTCCCTCAAAGAATGTCACACTTACCTTTTTTCTCAGTCCCATATTGTTTACCATATTGCACTTGCAAAGACCACTACTTTGATACCACATGCGTAGAGAATCATCAACTGAAAGATTAACTTAACCCCAAATGAAATGACCCCTGAAATAAATCAACACAATTAAAAACTAATAAACAAGGGCCTGAACCACAAAATTTTAAAACGAGTTACCAAAACAGTTTAAGACATGCTTAATCAATTCATAACTTACAATCAAGCATCATAAAACATATTTATAATTAAGACAGAGCAAACCATGGACAACTTGCTAAAAACATGAGCTTGCATATATTTAAATTATAAATTTTAAGTTTTAAATATCTAATCTTATGGAAATGTACATCGAAATAAGCTGAGATATACATTCTTATAGTAATTATAGGATTATTCCTCATCTGCCACATCGAAATCATAATAAACTAGTAAAAGGAAATAGAGAATAGAAATATTGAAATAGGGTAGGGGAGAGTCCTCATCAAAGGAAGCCATGGTGGTGAAAACCAAGGAAGGGTGAGACAAAAGAGCGAGAGAGAGAGGTACTGGCGATGTAAGGCTGCAGTAGAAGGTGGCAACGGAAGCTGGTGGTGGTAGTCAACTGCCAATGGCGTCGGGAGAGGCGGGAAAGGGAAGGATATAAGCAAGAGGCCCTAACCCGAGCCTCCATGTGAGTAGCGATAAATTTTTGAAATGTTTTGTTTCTGTGGGCGTTTTGCAAGGTTGTGTTCCTTAATTTTGTAATTTACACATTACCTATTCATACTTATACCATTTTTACATTATTTAATTGTTTTAAATATTACGCATTACCTATGTTTTGTTTAATTTCTGTCCAATTACAGCGGTCAAATCTTGACCGGGTGAGTCACCCGACTCGACAATCAAAACAATTTCAGAATTTTTAGTTGGCTTTTTAGATTCAGATTTAACCTTAACAGGGTATACATTTTGTTTCGTCTATTATCCTCAAAGAGGGAGATATTTGGTAAGAAGTGCTAAGATGTGAGCAATTTCGATATTTGGGCTCTATCTTCAAAGAGGGAGATATCACTAGTGATGTGGTACATAAGATTATTGTAAAGGGGGAGGGGGGTTTTAAAATGGAGGGTGACATCAAGAGTTTTGTGTGATAGGCGAGTCCCAAATAGGTTTAGAGAAAAGTTTTATAGGATAGTTATTAGGCTTGTAAATACTCTATGGAACTAAATGTTGAGCACCAAAGAAAAGTCATATATAAATTGAATGTAGTTGAAGTGAAGAAGCTAAGGTGGATGTGTGGAATAACTAAGAAAGTTAGGATTAAAAATAAGTATATACATGAGAACTTACATAGACAACACCTTTAGGGGAGAAGCTTAGAGAAGTGTAAGTTATGTTGATATGGGCATATACGAAGAAGACTAATTGGTAAGAAAGTTGGAAGGGTTTTAGGTAAATGATGTCAAAAAAGAGAAAGGGAGACATAAGAGAACTTAGGATGAAATTAATAAGGATATGACTATGCTATCTCTTATAAAAGAGTTGACTCAAAACAGACTAGAATGGAGGCGTGAGATCTATGTTGCCAATTCCAAATTATTGAGAAAAGACACTACTTGACTGTGCAAATATTGTTTTCAGTTATAATGATTTTGATATTAATGATTTGGCATTTCAATTTTTTTTTTGTTCTTTCCTCTAGTTTTCTAATGAGAAATGGTTGGGATGAAATTAATAAGGATATGACTATGCTATCTCTTATAAAAGAGTTGACTCAAAACAGACTAGAATGGAGGCGTGAGATCTATGTTGCCAATTCCAAATTATTGAGAAAAGACACTACTTGACTGTGCAAATATTGTTTTCAGTTATAGTGATTTTGATATTAATGATTTGGCATTTCAATTTTTTTTTTGTTCTTTCCTCTAGTTTTCTAATGAGAAATGGTTGGGACAAGGGTAGAAATTCAAGGTGAAACAATCAGAACATGCTCTCCCGGGTACCTGCCAGGAGACTCTGCCTTGCATCAGATACTGCCATTGCTGTGATTTCAACTGTTACTCCAAAGGTTACACCTGATTTCCAAGCACCTGCCCTTGAAAAGCTCAAGGCTGAAAGAGATCCAGATAAGCTCTTTCACATCTTCAAAGCTAATTCCTGCAACCGACTTGTAGTAGAAAATCGATTTGCATTTGAAGACACAATAAGCCGGCTTGCTGGGGCTGGTCGGTTTGACTATATTGAGGAGCTCCTTGAGCATCAAAAGACGCTTCCGCAAGGTCGCCGAGAGGGGTTTATAATTCGTATTATAACGTTGTATGGGAAAGCCAGCATGCCTGATCATGCTCTGAGAACATTTTATGGCATGCAATTATTTGGCTGCCAACGGACTGTTAAATCTTTTAATGCATCACTGAAGGCTTTGTCTCTTAATCACATGTTTGACAAGACCATCAGGTTTTTTACTGAAGCACCTAAGGAATATGGCATTTTTCCTGATGAATTTTCATATAATTTAGTCACCAAGGCTTTATGTGATATAGGTAGTTTGGATTCTGCTTATTTAATCATGACAGATATGGAAAAGGCAGGGCTTAGACCTGATGTTGTTACATATACGACGCTGATTTCTGCTTTTTATAGGAATGATGGTCGTGAAATTGCTAATGGCTTGTGGAATTTAATGGTGCTCAGGAACTGCTTCCCCAATCTTACTACCTTTAATGTCAGAATTCAATACTTGGTAAACACTGGGCGACCCTGGAAAGCAAGGGACTTGACCAAAAAGATGGTCCTTGTGGGTGTTGACCCTGATGAGATGACATTTAATTTGATCATCAAAGGTTTCTGCATGGTGCTTAATCTTGATATGGCAAAAAGAATGTATGGCGCAATGTGCTGCAGTGGTTGCAAACCGAATAGTAAGGTTTATCAAACCATGATTCACTATCTTTGTGAGGGGAAGGAATATGATTTGGCTTTCAGGTTTTGTAAGGATAGCATGGGTAGAAATTGGTTCCCTAGTGTGGATAGCATATGTAAACTTCTAGAAGGTTTAGTAAGCATATCTAAAGGTAAGAATGCTACCGAGATTATAAAGTTGGTACAAGGAAGAGTACCTCCATACCCTTTTGACAAGTTGAAAAGATTTCAAGCTATTGTATCAGGGACCAGAGCTGATTGATTTGCAGCATAACACCTTGTTGACTAGAGTGCTTGCAAACCTCGGAACATTTCTGAGAAAGATGGTTAATTGGTGTGAGTGAATCCTGATCAGTTGATGTATGCTGTTGTTTATTATAATGGCTTTGCAGGGTTGATATTTTTACGGGCAAAAAGACTTTACATAGTTATGCATCATATGGGATGCAAGCGTAAAGAGTGTCTGCCAAATTTTGATTCTATAATTTTCAGCGATGGACTTCAATTTGATGATTGAAGGATGAAATGACTGCATGAGTTGGAACTGGTCTCCTTGTGATGATAGGATTTGTAAGCACTTTCTGGACTGTGAAAGACTGAAGAGATAATATAAGCTGCAGAAAGTGAGATTGTCAGAAAATATCTTACTTCATAATGGATGACTAGAGGATTTTATGCAATTTTTTCACGGGAAAGCAAATAAATGTGAAAAGCTATTTGCAGTATTTGTGCAGCTTTAAATAAGCTTGCGTGGTTTTGATTCAATTTATATATTGGTTTAACCAACACTGATTGTGGAGGGAAAATTTGTTGGCCCTGGCTGGTACTTGTCTCATGTAAGATGAAGAAAAAGCTTCAGTGAAAGTTTTGAAAATCCAGCAATATCTTGATTCTACTTGTAAGTTATTGTAGAATATGACATTATTTTGTTTTGTTTTCATTTTTTTGTGGTACAATTATGTTGTTTTCTAGACTTTGCAAATACTTAAATTCATCATGTTTTCATAATTTTGATGTTATTGTGTTCTTGCTTGCTAATCTACCCTGTTCATCTTATAACAGAACAATTTCTTTCCAGCTCAAGAGTCCGAAGTAATGCCAAGTAGAAAAGCAGTTTTCTTTTAGCTGATCTTTTGGCAATTTAGATGATTGATGGGTTGCTCGCTCCTGTTCTCCCTCGGACACACTAAATATGAGTAGTGTGTACATATATATATATATTTTTTTTCTTCTTAACTACTAGTGCATTTTTTTGTACAAGTATTGGATAATCATGTCAGAAACGAAGACATCTTTTATGAACCTAACGGAGCTATTAGGTTTCTGACATTCCTACTGTATAGTTCTACTTTTCCAGCGAGCTTCCAAATTTATTCATCTCTGAAAAAAAACTTTATTTATTCCTGCAGTTTAGAGCATACAGAAATGCAGTCACTTACCTAATCAGTATGGCTTGAAGAAACATGTTTGAACGACATTTCTTTCAAATATTTAACTACACATTTTTTTATTCACTTTGTTAAATCCTTTCTTTTTGCCAGATCACTTTTAGTGCAAGAAGTACGACTTGATATTGTTTGCCTCATTGACAGGACTATAGAAACTGGTTACAGACTTGAGGAAGAAGGTTGACGATCACAAGTCAATAGGAGGGATGCTTGCTTTCCCTGTTGTTACTGCAGACGTTTCCATCATCCATTGATTATGTAGGAAATGGAACTCTTGTCAATTAACACTCAGGCAACTGTAAGGCATGGTTTGTAATATCAATTATAAGAAACGCTACTTTCTATTTAATGAAGGCTCTTTCCACAAAAAATTCAGATGCCGTCTATATAATTTTTTCTACAGCATAAAAAACAATTTACGTTTCCTTCTCTGTCTAATACTAAGTTCAAATACTTTTATTAGTTGTGTTTAGGTATATCTTGTTATCTAATTAAATTGTTTACTCGTTTCTCATTATTTCCCCCTTAATTTAGAGAACAAATTTTATGATAAATTTAACATAAATGCAAAGTTGAAATATTTAGCGTCTATACTTGTGCCCAAAGGCTCCTAAGCATCAGCACTTGAAGTCCTTATGTAAGCAGCTCATACACCTTGGCTTTCATAAGCACGGATGATATTCACGCTTCCAATTTATCTAATACGGGCCTAATGAAAATTGTCATAATGTTGTCAAGAAGTAGACAATCAAAGCATAACTAGGTGGAGGTAAACAAGATGCACTAGAAAAAAAAGGCTGGAGATAATGAGATATTCCACATGACCCTTCTCTCGGTGAGAGTGGGAGCCAATCAGTTAGCTAATGATACATTCTTGTATTAACCTCTATCTATGACTTACTTTGAACAAAGTAGCACATCAATATCTTGTTTGTTAATAGCTACTCTATATATCCCACATTAATAGTTCCATTTGGTTTTTAAAAACCACATGGAGCTATTAATATGTTACAGAAGGACTATGTAAAATACTTCTCGTACTACTACAGTATGTAAAATAGGTTGTTATCAAAGTTTATTTGGCTATATTTTAAGGAAAAAAAACTCATTATTAGAATGGTAGAAGGTTGTATGTATTGGTGAATCCTATGACAAAAACACTTATATGTACAAAAGGAGATTCTAGCTTTTAACTCAGCTGTGTTAGGGTTACTTCAAGTTTGTGGAATGACTTACGATTCAAGACAATGAAATTCAAGTTAAAGCCATGTGTGAATATTCTAATTAAATGCATGTCATGTGTAGATCTATAAATCTTAGAAAGTCAATTCTATTCATTTTCATGTTATTCATGTCATTTTCTAACTTCCCAAGATATAAAAAAATGCCAAAAGTTTATCTCAAATATATGTAAAAATTCAATAGGTCGATTAATTGATCAATTGACTGCCCAATTTCTAGAATACTATTAATTTAGAGTTGATCGATCTCTTGTTCTTGGGATCAATCTAGGTAGATTGATCGACCTTAGGGCACTTTCCCAAATTAAGTCAATTAGAGTCCAATATGCTTCAAAATGGTCTTTTGACACCTCCTTCATTTATATGAGGCTTTCCACAAAAAACATGAGAGGAGGCTCATTCATGTCCTTGGAACTTTATGTTTTTATCTTAGAGTGTTCTTATCTTAAAAACTTTAACTTGGATGTTCATCTCATATTTCAAGAGGCATATTTATTGCTAATCCCATCCCTCTTGAGGTCTACTCTTTCTAAAGTCATTGTATAACTATGAGAAGGTTAGTGGGTGAACTTTTTAAATCAAATCTGTATGTTCAAAGTTTAACTTTTTGTTGAGATTGTGTGAATCACGGGAAAGTGGTACATTGGATCTTTTTGGTTGGATTTTGGGGAGAATCAAGCACTGTAAAGAAGTAGAGGATACGAAGGAAGTGACCATGGAAATTGGTGATATCTGAAGTGGATCAAGAGTTTCTATAGGTTTTTTTGCTAGATAGTTATGTATAACCAATGAAGGCGACTTTGTATCAAACTATTTTATTGTGTATTTTTAAGGTTTGACTCGGTCCTATGATTATTCCCTTTTAGGTAAAATTTACGTACCTTGTTGCTTGCTTTATTTATTTAATTGTTATTCAACAAGCCGCATAAATTAGGTTTAGATTTTGCTACATGATATAATTGAACAAATTGAATTGGTAAGTTGATTATATTATTTCAAGAGTTGGTAATCTAATTATTTACCATGCTTTGAAGTGATGCATATTGTGCCACATCAATTGTCAATTGGTAGATACTGATTTCCATTATTTCTCGTCATTTGATGTGTTTTGGAAGTGTTTTTTTTCTATTTGTGATTGATATTTCTAGTACTTATTCATGAATTCTAATACAATAATAAGAATATACTAGAAAGATGTATTGTTTTAGCTACTTGATATAAACAATTAATTGCTGAGAATGAAAATATTAAATCTAAAGTTTTTGAGTTAGAAAGTAGATTAATTATTGAGAAGCCTAATTTAGAAGCTCTTAAACTTGCCGAAATGAATGCTAATTACATCAAGTAAATTGAGAAACTTGAAAAAGATTGACCTTGTAAAAAGAGAAATTAGAGACATATACTAAAAGAAGTAAAAAGTTAGATAAAATGCTGAGTATAAGATAGTCATCTCTACACAAAAATTTGACTTAAGTCAAATCCAATTTGGTTTTTGTTAAAGCAAAAAAATTGTTAAATTTTGTACCTTTGCAAATATGGTGATGAAAATCTTACTTAAAGTTTTGATGGCCGAATCAAGTAAATCGTTCTATCCTTAAGATAGAATTTACCCTCCTTAATGGTGCTTAAGATTTTTGGGCGCCTGTCTCCCAGGATAAGACAATCAACCACGTACTGTAGGAGTACCTCCAACACAGTACAGGCAACGAACCACAATATGTATGCTCTCACAAAAATAAAAATTGACAAAAATTTAGAATTAGATTTTATAGAAATTGTTTTTAATGATTTTATAGGAAATCCCGTTGAAGACACCATTTCCCGTTCAAACGGATGCGTCCATTTATTAACGCACACATTCTTTAATAAAAAGAAAACCAGACCTATTTTGGTTAATATAAAACCAAACTAAATGAATTTATCTCAAAAATATTACCTTATTGACCCGACCCAACCTAGCCCAATGGTGGCGTACGTATGGGTTAAGCCACTTAGGTGCATAGGTCCAACATGTCGCTTTTTCACAAAAGTGAGCTGGCCCAAGGGCCTAACTTAAAAGACTAATCTTGTGCCTTATATATCAACACAAAGCGGGCTTGAGCTTTCTACCATATAAGCTTGACTCACATAAATATTATAGGTTTAACCCATGTAAATATTATACCCACCTTAATGATATGAACTTAACCCATTAAATATAATGCCCGCTTCTAATAAAACTGTGGTGTCAAAACTTCCTATGAACTGAATAACACTAATTTGAGTTTGTCTAAGTTGACTCCAAAACTAATGTCTCAGGTCCCCCAAGTTTTATTTGTTCAACAAATTAGAAATTTCTCTCCGAAAGTGTGGACTTTAAAGAAACAAAGTGACTCTCTTACTCTAAACAAACTAGGTAAAGATGGGTTGGTTAACCCCAGTGGGTTGACTTGTACAAAACACTGACTTGTACAAAACACATTAGAACATCTAAAAAGGTGTCACCTACAAGTACTTATTCATTTCAACCAAAAATGCTATAAGACAAGTTTGGGTGAGAAATGGACTCTTTTCAAAGCCACGTAGTGTATTATGCTATGACAACCTTAAAGACTTCTAAGTGGTTTTTAGGCGGTGGTTGTACTAGACATATGACTAGAGATAATACAAAATTAAAAAAATTTAAATTGGTCCCCTAATGGAAATGTCACATTTGGAGAGAAAAAACTGCAAAGGTGATCCGTAGGGCTCAATTGAATTACTTGATTTGCTCGTTTTCAATGATGTTTTTTGTGTGGATGAATTAAAACAAATCTTCTTAATGTGAGTTAACTTTTTTTATAATAACTTTCGAGTTAATTTCAATAGATTATTTAGTGATATTATTGATAAAGATGGCAAGTGTGTTCCTCGTGGATCTCACCTAGGTGATAAATGCTAGATAGCTAGTTCATATGGTTGCCAATGTGGCATTTCTTCCCCAACAACATTATGATATCAAAGATGAGACATATGAACTTTAAAGATCTTTTCAAAATTTTAAATTTTCAAAACACAAATTAGTAAGAGGTATCCCTAAGTTAAAATTTTTAACTAAATTTATTTGTGGCCTTTGCCACGTTAGAACACAAACTAAAGGCTGCTAAGGCTGCTCATTTGAATAATTATTATCTTACCATATCAAGACCTCTTAGATTATTTTTATATCAATTTGATGGGACGTACGCACACTCCTTGTTTTGGTGGGAAGAAATATCTTCTGGTGATTATCGATGATTATTCAAGACTGCACACTCCTAGTTTAGGTGGGAAGAAATATCTTCCGGTGATTATCGATGATTATTCAAGACTAAAGGCTGTTCATTTGAATCATCATTATCTTGCTATATCAAGACCTCTAAATTTTTTTTAAATCAATTTGATGGGACGTCATCATTATCTTGCTATATCAAAGCCTTTAAATTTTTTTTAAATCAATTTGATGGGACGTATGCACACTCCTAATTTAGGTGGGAAGAAATATCTTCTGGTGATTATTCAAGATTTTCATGAATATACTTCTGTAGAGAAAATCAAATACTTACGGGACTCATTTGAAGAAACGATAAAGATGTTTCAAAATGGTTGTGAATTTTTAGACAACAGATATATTCTTCCAAAAGAAAAAAAATCGACATTCTTTCAAACTCCTCAGCAAAATAGAATTACAAGAAGAAAAAATAAGGTTCTCAAATTTGATACTGTCATTTCCTTCACATAAGAGTTGATCCATATTGGATTAGACATAAATACACTTATATTGATGAATAAAACAGATAAGCTTTGCCCATGTCATCTACTAATCATGGCAGAAAGCCAGAAACTGATGCAAGTCTGTGAGTCTCTGACGTACGTAAGAGAAACTGTTTCCTAAGCTCATCTATATCCATTTATAGAAAGAAGAGCAGAACTTACCGAATATCGGATCCATAATTTGGACTATGCTAAACAGATAAGCCAGCATTCAGCAAGAGCACCAGCCAAAAAGGAGGAAAACAAATAAAAATTCTGCTAGATTTTGTGCATTCTAGCTAATAACTGATTCATGACTAAGGGTCATGTGAAAAATTGTTCAATAGCTGATCTGAAATAACTTAACGTACCTTGCTACTAACTGGTGAGGTGCTATATCATGTTAAAAATTCCCAAAATTTAAAAAGAAAGACATCTATTCATTGAGGATGAAGGAACTGATTGTATGAAAGGCTGGGGTACCAGAAAAAATTTAGCATAAGAACTTGATTGGAGGCATAAATCTTTCAATACATCAAGGTCTCAGGGGAGAATTGTTGATTCTTAATTCCACAAAGAAAAATTGATTGTGGATTAAGTTTCTTCTTCAAAGAACCAGATAAAGTAAGTATCAGCCACATAATTCTTGATTCCAGAAAGAAAATTTGTTGCAAACTTACAGAAACATTATTCAGTATATACACAAACCAAAAAAAAAATACAAAAAACAAAAGTTTTTGCTAACTTTGGCCTTTCATTTCATTTCAGCCTAGGGGCTGAAACAATCCATGAACAGAGAGAGAGCGGCTTCAGTGTGCGGAACCACCGGCCATGCCTCGGGATGAAGGCCACGGGGAGCCTCCTCTTTCTCTGCAGGCCTATTCGCAGGCTCCACACAGACACTGGCCTCCCTGGAGAAGAAGCTCGGGCGGCCCTTCTCTCGGAGCTTCTTAGCTTGGCTTGTCCACATATCTACCAAACCAGACATTCTGAAAATTAAAATGAGGGAACTTCAGACGATGTATGAGTGAGCTTTGGATGAATCCTTGGAGGGATATATCTAAGGTGGGGATGGATAGTGCAAAGAAATATATACAAGGCAGATGAGGATGCCTGAAGGCTGAAACCATGTTCCATGACCAGTATGCTTCTTTACTAGTGTGTTTAGAGTTCATGCCTATCGGTTGTCTCATGTCTGTGGGTGGCGCCCGTGGGAATTGGGCATCCTACATCTTTTGCCGTGGCCCACCGGGCAAGTCAGCTGACCGATACTACCTTCAGCAGCAAAAAAACCACCTGTTCTTCTTTACCATTGTGAGGATAGAACTGGGGTTAATTTGAATGGGTTTTTACCCGAAATGTTTTTAATGCTATATTCTAACCATTGTAAGAAATGGAAAGAAGTTATTTTTATAATATTAATGGCGCACACACTAAGTATTGGTAATATTACCTCTAATGTACCTTAGTATATACACTGTCCATCTTAAATATTAAGGGCTCACATTTATTTGTTACATTGGGCTGGACATAAAAAACTCTTCCTCTCTTACTTGAACCTCATAGTCAATATCAAGACTATATAGGGTTGAGTTTGGCAAAATCTAAATTTGATATCAATTAAGAAATAATAAATTAAATCCAACCCAATCTAAATAAGACTCTAACCCTACTTGATTAAGATTTTTTTTAAAATTTTATACCTATTATAAATATTTTAAATTATTATTAAAATATAAATAAAAAAATAAAATTTAATATTAATATTTATAACTTTAATCATGTCAGTTAGATCACCTAAAACCTAAATCCGACTAAATAACTATCCGGGTTGAATTTAAAAAACCAATCCTAACCTATTGGGGTTGGATTAGGTTAAATTTTACCATATACCCAATTGAAATGACATCCCTAACTGAGTGGGCCAACCTAATTTGATTGTATTAATGTATTTTCTCTTTGGTATAATTGAAATATGTTAGCGCACATGAGACAAGGCATATATTAACTTTCTCCATGATATAATTGTACATAATATAGCCATACTAACCAAAGTTACATATACTCCCTATTTCAATTATTAATAGTCTACAGGAAAAACATGTGATATTCAAAAAAAATTTTACTTCATCTAGTAATTATTATAAAAAAGATAACATAGAAGTAGGACTATTAATATGAGATATTTTTTTAAAATAAGTATATTCAAATTGGATTGAATAATGTGGGCTATTGGATATATATCCAACCATCTAAAGAGCCTACGCCCTACGCCCATACAGTCATGCATAAGCCCAAACTGTCCTAAACGGCAAGCTTGAGCATAAATAATTAAATATATTTTCTTTTTTGTATTTGAAAATTTAATTTGTAAATAGATAAAAAAAATTGTAAGAGGTTAGGCCCCCATCCCAATGTTCTCTTCAAAATGGTGATCACCTTGCCTATGTTGTTTTAAGAAAAATGATATTTTAACATAAAAAACACATAATAAAACGTGAGTTTTGATTGGATTAGATAAGTGGGCCCAACTGAAATTTGTGTGAGGCCTACTTATCCAATCCAAACAAAACTCATATGTGAGTTTTTATAGGTATTTTTGTTGTGTTAATATCCTTTTTTTAAAGGCAGGAATATAAGGTTTCCCATAAGGCAGAGTCGAAGGGGAGTTGGAGTCGGGTTTTGCACAAACCCAGCCCGGGTCCAACTTCCTGGCATCTTTGAAACAAGCCCCACTCTTGGAAACGAACTGGCTAGCTACAACGGACGCAGAAACCACGTCACGCATAAACCACACGATTCACATTATGCCCTCCAAATGACCTTATCCTGCCCGGTTTTCTGGATATTAATATACAAACAAAGATGGCTACCTAAACTTGAGGTAGCATTCTGTGAAGTCAGTTTCATATTTACAAATACAAAAAAGTTGCACTAACCCATTTTCACCAAAGCACACCATGTCGAAGTTGTTAAACAGAAAATTCCTGTAAGGCTACATTTTCAAGTGATGGTTTCTTGTCACCCACTTCTAATTTCTTCCAAAGAATGAGTGCAAAGTTGGCTGCCTACTTCCGGAGTCCTTGTTCAATTTGGCCTTCTTTGCTGAACTTGTTTGGGCTCCTCCAGTAGCCTTGGGAAGCTTATTTATATCAATCACAAATTCCCCGTGGTCCCTCTTAACCCCGCCTTTTTCATCTCCTCTACTTTCTTCTCCCTCTGGTGGCTCTTGTTTCACAGGTTCATATAATTTGGACTCGCTAAAAGAAGTTTTTACTTGTGAATCAAAATTCCAAACCGTGCCAACATTGTTCTCCTGTTTAAAGTCAATGGATTCCTTTTCCTCTTCAGTAATATCTTTCTTCCTGTAGCTGTCGGAAACCATTGGTTTATGGGTATCTTCAAATGATGTCTTCACTTCTGAGTCCAAATATACTTTAGCGCCAGCTTCCTTTTTCATTTGGTCATTTTTATCATCAGTTTGGAATGCCTTATCTGATAAACTTTCAATTACTGGCTCCAACTTTTGCTTGGTTTCCGTGGTTTTTCTTGAGAAAAACTTTGCAATGGGAATCTTCTCCTCGCTTTTCAATTTTATCTGTTAACAAAATAATGAATTCTATAAATTTCTTAGAACGTTCAATAATGAGAAAATAGACAGCTCTTGTTCAGTGATATTGTCTGTAAAAGCGATTCAGGGCTTTGGATAAAGAATGCAACTTCTCATAGTATTGCAAGCTTAACAAGCATATACTTATAAAGGTTGATGTACTTTGTGTTTCAGCGAACTAAATTAGACATTCAGTTAGACAAACAGACAGGGTTGTTAACAATAGAACTGTTAACGAGTCTTATAGTTTCTAGTCATGGCCAAAGGTTCCCTGAGCATGCCAAAGTCAGCAAAATCGCAACTACTTGATTTCCCCTATATTAGGTTGTTTCAAAAGGTTGCCAAAAATTTCCATACATACCTCCTTAACACAATCTGGTCCATCAAAAGATATCTTACCCATTTGTGGTGTCACTGGGTACCAAACCTAAAAAGAAAGCGATTAACTTTGACACATTATGAAAACTGAGCACGAGATCTAAAATACAAACATAATAACCAGAACGTAAAATAAAAATTCTCATCTGACAGTATCTTGAATAAAGGCGATAAACAAAATTATGAGGCAATTACCAAATCGGGATCTTCAAATGGCACAAGAACACTGTTAAAATTGGTAGATGGAGGCCCACGGAGCCATGCATCCATATCGCTCTGTGTCCCCAAGATAACAGGCATTCTATCTATAACAGGCAACCACCTATATTAATCTTACCATTACCATATGAGAATAAGCAAAGAAAGAGAATCATTCTCATTAACAACCAAGATATTTTTTTAGAATCATGAAAAAAAAGAACATAAACAGAAAAGAAAAAGTGAAAACAGGATACCTAAAATCACCTACAAATCAAGTAGCCCATAATCACTTAAAGAATCAAAGTCACTAGAAGCAGAGACCAAACTAGTTCTACAAAGTAGCCTATGAACTATACAACAAAACTGCAAAAAACACATACACATATATGAGTTAGTTGTTATAAAGCTTCTTCGGGTTAAGGTTTAATAAGACAGGTAACACCATACAGCAAGCCATTCCCACCTCTGTACATAACTGAACAAAGAAGACAAAAGCATAGGGAAGCAAAACCAACCATGAAGCCACTCCAAAGCCAACGAACACCGAGTCGTCAAAATAGTTAGTGTGTAAAGAATCTCCCCTGTAAGAAAGTGTAAACAATTCTTAAGTAGCAATACACAATCAATTGTGCTGGAAGAAAATTCAACTTCAGAGGAGAGGCAGGTTTAATGAAGCTCAATTTAACCTAGAAAAGTAATTTATCTGATGGATCAGAAGGACATAGCTGATGGTGTTGTTTTGAATTACGAAAACCAGTGAAACTATCAGGCAGAGACATTCATAAGAAACCCCACAAGACATGAGGGTGATTGATCTGCTGTTTTGCTTGTTTCTTTAATGAAATATCTAAACCGTTTTCTCACAAAAGTTTTCCAATTTTTTTATAGATTGTCATCATTTTTGCATCAATCCAATATCTTTGTGAACGCCTACAATGCCTGGGTACTTGAGTGTACTTACAATTACATGACATGTACTGTTAAAAATGGTTCATACATACAAATACTCTGTTTTGCTGTTTAATTTCAAAGTGAATTTATCACACGCAAGCAATCAAACGCACCAGATAAGGGAGACATTACTGTAACTGAAGCTAAGAATAACATAAGCTTTCTTAAAATTTTTCCAAAATCAAAAAGTGAACTTGCTTTCTCACCTTCGGAATTTTTCCAAGAATCATAAAGAGCTGCAAAAACAAGAGGTCTGTCATCTTTGAAATGGATGTAGTAAGGCTGCTTTTTAGTACCATCCTTTTTCCATTCATAGAAGCTGCCCACACATAAATTTTGGAGTCTAATAAATAATAGGTATAATAGAATAACGCTAAAAACATTAGCTCCCAACTAACAAATGGGATAAAAAGAGGAAGGGGAAGAAGCAAAAGAAATTTTAGGTGGAAGAAAAATACAAATTTTTTTGCATGTTGCTTCATAACAGTTGGTACAGGTAAAAATTACTAATATGATGATTTAATTTCGACTTGCTCATACGTGCTTATTCTTCTTCTCCATTTTACATGCCATTTTGCATGGGTGGTGTAACCCTTCTTCTTTACTGAATAAACATAAAAAAGTGAAAACTGATTTAAAAAATCAGGATACTTAAATGATGGAAACTTACCCTTCTACTGCCACAAGACACCTGTGATGAGGAACCAGTCGCCGAAAAGATGATTTCTCACCAATTGATTCTGAACGGGCATTAAACTGCAATTGGAAAATCAATCCACTCATTTAACTTAAAATACAAAGTTACATTATTCCCGTCACAAAATCCACTCCATATCCTATGCTGCCACCAAAACCAACTAAAAGAAGGGAGTCACAGCATACTCGTTTCTTAATGCAAACTAGAATTAACTTTTAACTTAATATTTTTTCATTAGACAATAAAATACACACTATAGTCTACACCGTACCAGCAACTGTCTCCAATCTGTGTAAACTATATTCTCGACCTTTACGATTGAGAAAACTCATGCTTCAAAGCTATAGAGAATGTCCATTGCCAATACTGCCAAAAACAGCCATTACCAAAAAGTTGCGTCTCGGAATACTTTTACATGTTTAACCACCATAATCTTTTGCAGCATCTCAGAAGTCATACACCAGGAAAGAAAAGATCCAATTCATCTAAAACGATATATTGATTTTTCTGTCTAAACGAATTTATGATCTCTTCTAACTCTACTAAAACAGGAAACAAAGTTCTACCAATTTGTATATAAACCCCATCAAAACTAAAATGAAAAAAATAGCTTTTCCCCTTCTGTACCAGCACATTCTTCAGTAAATAACTAATAAGCTCTAAAGGGAAGATGAAAATGATAGTACCATCCGAAAGTGATCAGGCTTCTCGCTTTTTTTAGTGAAACTGGGAACAAGTCCCCACTTCATGCAATGGATGGCGAACCCATCTGAGGGCCCCTCGTCCCTGCGTAGCACCGGCAGGTAGGAGCCAGGTGAAACATTGTATGACGGCCGAAACCTGGAAGTCCTTCACATTTTCAAGCTCAAACACACACAGAAAAGGGGAAAACCTAGCAAATGCACCCATATAACAAAAACCCATAAAAATCTAACTATGATAGAAAAGAATCATTCAACCATTTCGGTTCTTAGCAACCCAAAATGATGCAGGACCAGAGAGGCCGATACCTGCAAAGAAGTTCCCATTTTCAAGCACAAACACATACAAAAAAGGGTAAATCCTAGCAAATTGCCCCAGATAAGAAAAAACCCATAAAAAACCAACTATGATACAAAAGAATCGTTCACATTCACTTAATTCGGTACTTAGCAACCCAAAATGATGCAGGAGCAGAGAGAGGCCAATGCCTGCAAGTAGTTCACATTTTCAAGCTCAAACACACACAAAAAGGAGAAAACCAGCAAAGTGATCCCATATAAAAAAAAAACCCATAAGAATCTAACTACGATACAAAAGAATCATTCAACCAAATCGGTTCTTAGCAACCAAAAATTATGCAGGAGCGGAGAAGGTCCGATACCAGCAAAGTAGTTCACATTTTCAAGCTCAAACACACACAAACAAGGGGAAAGCCCAGCAAATGATCCCAGATAAATAAAAACCCACAAAAATTTAACTATGATACAAAAGAATCATTCAACCAATTTGATGTTTAGCAACCCAAAATGATGCAGGGGTAGAGTGAAGGGAGGTGGAGACTACACCGGTCGGACTGGTGGACGGGGAGCGATGGGTCGTTGATGCCGCAGGCCCTTGCAACATCGTGCGGCCTCAGTGTGCACCTTGCCCTTCCACACATTCTTCCCTCTTCTTCTTCTTCCTCCCGCGGTCGGAGTCTGGGCTCGTCGTGCTCGACGGGAACGGCCGGAAGACATGGGGAAGGTGCGCGGGAAAAATCAATAAAGAAAGGAGGGAGGCAGAGGGCTTCTCTCGCCACGTCACATCACACCGCCATCAGAGAAGTTTAGAGGTGGGGCCCGGTCATGGCGGTTCCGGCTGACGAAGGGTTGTGGAACCGGGTCCGACCCTCCGGACCGGCCGGATCACCAAATTGGGATTCTGCCGTTCTGATTTCTTGTGGAGACCACAGACACCCATTGACACTGATGTTGCTTGTGAGGCCATCCACCTCCTGGGCAAGTGTAACCTGGCAAACCCAGCCCTGGTATGGTTCAAGGTCATGACCAAGGAATACACCCACACGAGATTAGGAGGATTAAATTTGGGTAAAAATTCTCCCACCTCTTCTTCCAGCCACCCCACCCCCTTATTAACATAAGTTAGTAGAGCGTATATGTGTGACCGTGTTTTAAAACCTGGACTAGCTGTCGGGTGAGGTTTATCGGGGCATGTCAACCTCAGCTGGTTGGGAGAAGTGGAATAGGGGATGAGGCTTGGATCGAGGGTCGGGGCCGTGGAGGAGAAATGAGGATCGGGGCTAGGGAAGAAAAGGGAGGATTGAGGTAGCGGCCAGGGTCGGGGAGGAGAAGGGATGGCTGGGAGGAAAGGGGAAAGAGGAGAAGTCGGGAACTTGGGATTGGAGTCAAAGCAGGGTCGCCAGGGAGGAGAGGAAGAGAAAGGCAAGAACTGCCGAATCAGGGCTGTGGATGCACTTCTCCTTGCTGGATGTGATATGGTGTTGGGGTGGTTCAAGACAAAAAAAGGTAGCATCACACAATTGAGGGCGAGACCGACCATCCTCTTTGGTCTTCTTCCTATTTTTGCTGCCACCTTTCTTCCATGATCTCTCCGTCTCCCTTAAAGGAACCCTACCCATACTGCCTCCGCCTCCCATCTTGGTCACTAGAACACCTCCTGGAGAGGAAAAAATTTCCACTTTGGCCTCTATCATTGAGAGACGGGCACTAGGCAGTGGCTGGTGGTGAGATCGAGGAATAAAGAAGGGAAGATGGAGGCTAACTGTAGAAGAAAGGCAGGGGTAGATGGAGGCTAACTAGAGAAGAAAGGCAGGTGCAGATGGAGGCTAACTGGAGAAGAAAGGCAGGGGTAGATGGAGGCGGGCCGGGGAAGAAATGTAGGGGTGGATAGAGGTGACCCTGGGGAGGAAAGGTGTAGGCCGGTAGGAAAGATGGATAAGAGGACGGGAGGAAGGGAGGAGAGGGGGAGGAAAATGAGGATGTGTTAACTTGGTCAACCTGGGTTAACCCCAGTTGGCCCAGGTTCAAATAACATAACTACTAATTTGGGTCAGCGGTTGGGCTGGGTTTTAAAATACTAATGTAAGGTGGGCTAGCCAAAACAAGGGGTGACAGACACCTCATCATTAAGTTTGACACACCATTGCCTCTATTAGAAGTGGACCACTTTTCTTAGTGGTGCAATCTATTGATAAAAGGATGGTTAGGTTCACCAAAATCCAATTTATGGGGAGAGCAATACTATTTTGGGAGGATGTTGAGTATATTATATCTATGAGAATTTGATTGGGGAAGGAATGAAAGAAAAGCTTAGTTAAAATTATTCACATCTTAAATTAATAATTTTATATTTTTAAAAACATATTAGTTTTATTTTATTTTAAAAAATTAAATAGAACTAAAAATGTGGGATAGAGGAAGTATAACAATTTCTCAATGGAATTATCCCGCCAGTAATACACATTTAAATGTGAAGAAAACAAAAAGAATAAAAGCAACCCTGAATAGGTTTTGGGATACCCTCAAGAGGGAACTTGTCCTTTGTGCAGTAACCGAAGCAAGCACCATCGTGAAGGTCTACAATATAGTCACCAAGTGTAATGACCCAACTTTTATGAGGAATTTCTAACACAATTATTAAAAAATAATTGCCCAAAAACAAGTTATTACATTTTTTTTCTTCTAAACATTGCTTATTAGACAGATCTGTCAACGTTGCCCATGACCAACGATTAGGATGATAGTTTTGTTATTTAGCTACTTGATGAATGTGACTCATGAAATGGGCAAATTCCATGTTAGTGCGTGAAATTCCATGTTATCGCATGAAAGCGAAGTGAATTGCTACATAAAAATATGCAGTAACATTTATGAAACGATAAAATGCACTATTTATAACTATAGCCATGAGGCCCTAACATGATACTAAAGTTAATGGAACTTTGACCTTACATATATTATATTTCATGTTGCAACATCCTATGAACATTTATTCTTAAAGTCAAAATAATCATGCAATCTCTTAGCCAATTACTCTAGCATTCATACTAAAAATTTGATCATGCTCTTACTGAAAAAATCAGACATGTCTTATTTTCTTACTAAAAGCTTTATTTCATTAATTATGAACTTACTGAATAGACCATTTGAAAACTATCAATTTATAAAAATCTTAACTGAATTAAAGGTTTCCAATTATCTTGTTGCGACAACTAATGATGCACTCATACCGGCCATATGCATCCAAATTGTCCAGCCTAATTAGAAAAGTAGGAGGAGACTTGGGACTTCCACCCCTAGGGTCATCTTCAACGAGGAGTAATTGTAAATACACTCAACCACAACAAAAATTGCTTTATTATGATTAGTGTAATTAATATTGGTTTACACCATTCTCTTCGAGTTTTATAAAATTGCGTACCCATATTACCCATGGTACACTATTGCATAACATAACGACATCATATCAGTCATCACATGCAACTTCTAATGCAAATTTTATAACTACTTGTGCGGACAGCATGTATAATCATGAGTTTTCACTGTTACAAATCAATATCAACATGATATATATGTATACTCAAATTTATGGTTATTCCGCTAAGAAATTACTCAATTCAACATGGATACATTATTTTAAGCCATGAACATAAGATTTCTCATAAAAAAAACTATAGACTAGCGTATATGTCCAAGCCTTTGATGTGTGGTCTTGGTAGGTTACTTTCATTAACATGATTTGAGTTCAAAATGTGAGGGGAAAGGTATTGGTCTTAGTCCTACATCTCCAAAAGTCATTTACTTGCACATGCGTGCAATTATTTTTGGTCAGTCTTTGCATATTGTTCACTTTGTCTCACTGGCATTTAAGATTAAATTATGGGTCTCATGCCCTGAACCAAGGGCTTACCTTCTCACACAACTAAGGTCACTACTAAATCTATAAGTTGTTTCAAGCATTAACAAACCTTGAGCTTTAACTCAACCCAGTCAATCGCACTAACGCAACCATGAGAATACTCATAATCTTATTACTCCCGTTCTTAACAATGACCACATTCTATGATGAAACTCATAAGGTACTTTGCTTCTTAGTGACCTTGGCTGGGAGCCTAAGCACGTGAGTTTAATAACCTTTAATTTTGAGGGTCACTATAGTGTCTCTAGCCTATAATAATGAATGTAGAGCACTATAATATGTGGCATCATGCACAAAAAATTATTCTACTATGTAATTAATCAAACAAGATGAAGCACTCAACACAATTTTTATGTGGAAACCTAATTAGGAAAAAATTATGTAACTACTTTAGGCCAATTAATGTTATGCACTAAAAAGATATAGAACTTATAAAAACCCAATAGTTACCATGATACTAAAAATCTATTTCTGTATGCCCCTTGACTATCAAAGCCTATCTTGGTAGTTGTTACGGGCGCAAAGCTTTACCTAGCGTTCGCACACGTGATGACCTGGCTACGCCGCGCAACCAGCAACCACTCTTTTTCCTTCCCACTCATATGCATAAGGGAAATACAAGCAAACAACAACAACACAGCACAAGTCCGTCCTAGTGCAAGGGTCTCCGCCTAAGTTATGTAAATTAGTCCATTGAAATACACAAGGCAGGGAGAGGGCAAGGCTGATCCACCAGGCTGAAAGCTCCCCCTCATCACCCTAGTTTGTTGTGCATGAACAAAACCAGTCTTCGATCTGCCATGGCTGCCCTGCTCTCCCCCTTTCTATAGACTCAGCCTGAAATTGGCCGTCCTTATGCTACTAGGAGTTACAATACCCACCCATACAAGAGTCCTCACCTTGACCAACTCTCAGCCCACTAAGTAGTCCACCCCTAGCATAAATCAGGAAACCAATAAGAGTTCCGTCTTCAGCTAGGAGTCCAGCGTCTGTTGCGTTCTAGAGTTCGTCCATCCAAGGAAACCAGCTACTCCGACTCCTACCCGACCTAGGAGCATTGCTAGCTTGCCTGTGTGATACCTATCCGTCCAGGGACCTCGCTGCCTCGACTCCTACTTGCGCTAGGAGTGCAGCAATCCTGCATAGGTGAATCCTATCCGCCTTAGGAGTATATCCCTAAGTCCAAATAGAGTCCAACTTTGCTGCTAGAGTCCCACCCATGCAAAGACTCCTACTCAGCCTACTTTGCAAGACGAGTAACTTGTCCGAAACACTTCCCGCGTTGCTCTAGCATCTGTCTGTGCCCAAGGGGTTGCCAAGGCTGTCCATCGCCCAAGCAAACTTGGTTGTCCGCTACCCAGTAGGGGGGGTAGCCGTCCCCTTTCAGCATCCGTCAAGTTAAGGGGCTAACAATAGTCTTGAACTTTGTCTTTAGTATTCTTCTTCCTTCGCACAACTTTGTTAAAGCTTCAATCAATGTATCTATCTTGATTATCATCATCTTCATCATCAAAAATCTTAATCTTCATAACAACTCCTTTAGCTTGAATGATCTTCAATCTTATTAGCAACAATTCAATATGGCTTGGGCTAAGGTTCCAATATCAAGACTATTCTTTTTTTCCACTTTGTCCTTCAAGTGTTGATATGAAGAATCTTTTTCTACTTTAAGTACAAGTGTGTATGTTTGAAGACTTTTCACAAATTATTCATAAAGTTAGAGGCATAGATATGAATAATTGTAGGATCTAATAGTTAATTTAGATATATCTCTCAAACCACAACAACTATGGCATGTTTGAAGTCTTTTCATAAATTATTCTTAAAGTTAGAGGTGTAGATATGAATAATTGTGGGATCTAATAGTTAATTTAGATATATCTCTCAAACCACAACAACTATGGAAGCTCTCTTCTCTCTCCAACTAATAGAGAAATCATTTATGGTCTTCTTTACTCTTTTTAGGGCTTGCTCTCTTTATTTGCTACATCCAAATACCCTTTTTATTGACCCCAAGCCGGTTTAGGTGTTAGGCTTTTAATAAGAAATAAATTCTACATAACCGTTCAAACCATCAAACGCTATTGTAATAGATCAATCAATTACTACAATCCCAAATTTATGAACTCAAGCAATTGTTCACTATAGTAACCTGTTCAATAAGTGAATAGTACATACTACAATGCCAAAAACCCAATTTATTCCCAATCGATTCTATTCGAACCCCGATCGATAACTTATGAAAATGTTGTGGTCCAATTACCATAATGACATGACAGCTAGGAATGGTGAAGGACCTCGGGAAGTTAGAGGATCAAGCAAAATATTATTTATTCATTAACAAACACTAGGGTATAACCCTTACACTTAAATAAACTAACTAATGGGTTCACTAACAGGTGCATATGGCCTATTAACTAAACTACAAAAAGTACTAATAACTATAATTAACTTAATAACCTAAATACTTTGATTAAATAATAATATAATCCAAACCCTAATTAAATAGCTTATGGAACCCACAGGCAAACTGAACCCTTAGGATGGGTTATAACATTGCAACAATTTTTTCATCCACCTCGCCAGTGAGGCCCAAAATCTCCTTATATTAGGCTATCATAGAAACAAGCGGGTTGGAACTTTAAATGATAGGTACGGGTTTGGATCAGCTAGGTGGGCACTCCCACCATGTTGGGTAGGAGAAGGATTAAGCAAAATATTATACATTCATTAATTAATATTAGCCCTTACACTTAAATAAATTAACTAATAGGCTCACTAACATTACGAGACGCATTTTGCTTAGGCATCTAGTGCTGAGTGGGCACTCCCATCAGTTGTGGTGGGAGTGCCCACCCAACCGATTTGAACTAGATAACCGATCTAAACCATATAGGTACATTGCAAGGTGGTAGAGCTAGTAACGGTGAACATAAAGGTGGATGAGCAATGCAATACAACTTGTGGGTGTGAGGCCCCATAGAAGAGAGGTGGCAAGGCCCATGTCACACTTGCTTGGAAGGATCTACACTCCATCTAGACCTGGAAAAGTCAAGTGGTCATTACATGTATAAAAGTGTCCAACTAACTAATTCCAATGTATTCCCTCTATTTTATATTAAAAATTACATATAGAAAAATGGTAGTTTTTATTAAACAATGAATCTCTCATTAGAGAGAAAAGAAAAATAAGCTTATGAAATTTTTTAAGTACTTAATTATTTATATTTAATAAAATAGAGTTATTAATATAGAACAAACTTTCTTTCACAAAAAATTACTTTCTTCATCCTAAATTAATAGCTTTGTTTGACAAAAAAATTATGTTTTATATTAATAGCTCAATTTCGTTTAATATAAGTGACTAAGTACTTAAAAAAGAGTATCCTAAGCTTATTTTCTCTTCTTTTAGATGAGATTTTCAACATTTAATAAAAACTACTATTTTTCTAAATAAAATTACTAATAAAAATTATTATTTTTTAAAATAAAACTATTAATATAAAATAGAGTGAGTATTAACTTAAGAAGGGAGTAATGTGCAATAATTCATATGTGGGTCTTTATAGACCCCTATAGACATGAAGTCTCACACCTAGTGTCTTCATTTGTGAGGACTTCCATTAGAAGCTTCATGCGCCAACCGAAAAAATTAGCATTGCAGGAGATGTAGGAGAGATCTCCGGAATTGGGTGAGGCAAAGAGGAGCTAGGAGACTGGGAGGAGTTTTGATAAGGCGGTTTTGTCTAAGAAATAGCTGGGATCCATCAAATCTTAACAATTTTTTACGAAAGGGATTAAAATCAACCTACATGAGCCGGGGTCGCCTTCAACAATTTGCTGAAAGAGGGGATCTTGCAGTGGTGGTATCACAGACCAAATTTTTGGATGTGACCAAAATTCCTCATTTGGAGCTGCCAGGAGATGCAGATGGATCAGAAATTGTTCCATTAAGGACACTTCTTTCAGGAAATCGCTGACCCATTTTGGAATGGGAGTTGTCTGGCTTTGCGCAAACTGTAGTACGTCCCTCCATGATTTCCTCTGAGCAGATGAAAGATATATATAATCATTTTTGGTAACATTCGTGGGTGCTAGACAATGGTGGGTTATCCTTATATTGAATAACATGGATGGTGAGGGGTTGGTTCAAGCAGTAGGAAGCCAATGTGTTGGCATTGTTAGTATTAGTGCAATTGCAGCAAGAAATAAGAATGGGCTAGCACGGCCGGAGTAGGGTAGAGTGGTGCAGATGCAACATGTCTGAGCGATAGTGATGCACACTACCTCATTGCTGCTCTGCTGATGTTTGACAATATGGTATCGTCATTGGAGAAGATGACACCGGCACCGGCACCGGCACCGGCACCGGCACCGGAGAGAACCTCGTAAAAAATCCTCCTCAAAACTTTTAAAACATGCTGCAGTAGATGGATGTGACAACAACTGTTGTGCACGTAGGTGGCGAGTGGTAGGCTTCAATGTCAGTGGTAGGTGTCGCTGCACCATGGCCACTTTAGTACCGCTGGTAGGATACATTAGCCAAGCAGTTGATGTTACGCCTCCCAATTCAAAACCGACAAAAATATATAATAATTTTAACCTAATTTTAAATTATATTATGATTTATAATTAAATTATTATTTTATTAAAAATAATTAAAAATAAATATATTAAAAAAAATTAATTATTTTTATGATAATTATGATTAAATATTCACTTATTAAAGAAGCGTAATAGTATAACATATATTATAAACTAAATAAATAAAATTATTAATTAAAAATAAAATATTATTAAGTAATATAAAATTTCATAATATCTCCATTTATATCATACTAATTATCCCTTAGTAACTTGTTTCTTTGCTTAGTAACTCTTTAGTTATTGTCTTGATTACAAATAAGCCATCCTGAATACCTACACGATACTATTACATAGAGCATCCCAAAACAAAATAAGTGTGAGTGTAAATAGTAAAGTTTTGAAAATAATTACATTAATACTCAAACACAAACATAATGTACATATATCTCATAAGTACATCAAGAACTATATAAATCCTATCAATATAATTTATCTTAGAATTCAATATAAGCCTTAATATGAAAAAATCAAAGTAACAAACAAAATACTTTTACCTGCTACCTAATAGCTATTTCATGAACTTGACATTCCAATCTAGTTAAGCCGCTACATACAAACATAACCAACATAGACTCCAACTTCAAATTGCTCAATAATATAAAGGGAAAATTATTTAAATAATAATTATAAAAAAATATTTACCAATTTGGACCACTTTGGGATATATTTTTCACAGTGGTGTTGTCTTTTGCCACGCAGGCACCAGCTAAGTAGCTGGCACCTATGTAGTTTTTTTTTAATTTTTTTTATATATTTTCGTCCTTTAAAAGGACAAAATCAAGTTTAAAAGTTGATTTCGTCTTTTCAAATGACGAAATCGGTTTAACGGTTTATAAGACTTAACCCGATAAATTAACTTAAGGCAATGTCGTCCTTTCAAAGCTTCTTTATAAATCATTTTGATGATGCACGCCACATGATACATACGCGAGAAAATGCCAAACGATTCCAAGTATAAGTAAACATGCTCAAATTAGTCCACTTGTGTATGAAACATAATCCATTTGTGTCCAATAACATCATAAACCTCTATACAAGAGTGTACGTAAATGATAGTGTTTAAACCTCTGCTAAGACATGTAAAACATGAACAAGCTACAATCAAGGCTGTATATGCAAGCATTTATAATTTTATCATAGTCATACCCTACTGGAATATGGAGTAAATGTGATTAAAACATTGAAATATGAGTTCAAGACAAGTATTACATCATACTACACTTAGACAAGTATGAACATCACCATACTTAAGCTAGAACATAGGAACATGATTTACCTAAAATTAATATAACATGTGCAAACATATATATACATCATCATTGTTAAGCCTACTGAAATCAAGTAATAATGAAGAAAGCATCCAACATGAATTTAAAACAAGTAGAATATCATGTTAAAATTAAACAAATATAGCTTAAATCATGCTTGAGCTAAATCATAAATTCTAAAGATGATCATCATGCAATCATAACATCATTTATGACTAATAACTCATTTTAGTCATAAAGTATTAGATTTATGAGAAGAGAAGAAGAAATTGTCAAAATACACAAAAATAAGCTAAGGCACCAAAATTGTCGTTTGGCAGTTCAAGCGGTCTGTCAGGCTGTTTGAACGATGGGCCATTCGAACGGTCGGCTATTCGAATGCCTTGCTAGTCCGTTCGAACACCATTCATAGTCCACTTTTGGCCCATTTCCTAGTTCATCTTTAACCTTCCGAAAATTAAACCGAAAGCATCCAAAAATACAGGATAAATTCTAAAATCACCATAGAACTTCATAAACTCAAAATCTAACCCTAGAAGGTGATAGATCTAATCATTTCCATGCTTAATTAAAGGAAAATAGTCATCAATAACGTGCTTTCAAAGAATCACCATTAAAATACAAAATGAATCAAGAACCCACATAAACCTACAAATATGAAATTCGATGGATAAAACCACACAAGATGAAATCTCCTTACCTCTATGAAATCCTTTGATCTACAAAGAAGCTTCAATCCTTAAGAAATCCTAGGTTTTTGTTAAAACTTAATTAAAATTAACTAATAAGCTCAAATCAACTTGAAAATAGGTAGATCTAGAATATCCTTGGGTTAAAAATGAAAATCACCCGTTAGGGTTTGAAATCAAAATTAAAAATAAGATTTTTAATGGAAGAAATTAAGAATCAAGTTGGGGAAAATGAAGATAAGAATAATTAAGAACGAAATTGAAAGATTAGGAGTGATTAGAGTTAGAAAACTTACCTTAATATGTTTTTCCTCTTTGGGAAATGGGGTAGAGCACCTCATTCTCCCTTACACAACCCTTCCCCAAATGGGTAAGTGGCTAATAATAAAAGTTTAGAAGGTCAAATGGGTCACACACCATCCAATGTGGATGTGGGGCCATGGCGGGGTTCACACCCTTAATTAATGAAAAATTACAATAAAATCCATAAAAACTAGATAAATCAAGTTTGACATTAGAACTTATAAAAAATAAAATTAAACCTCATTTAAGCCATAATTACTAATCCTTAACATCAAAATCAAATCAAACCGGCAATAAAGCAAAATCACACAATATCACATAATAAAAAAGATATTAAATCGGGTTAAAACTAGAGATTTTACAGAAAACAAAGTGGTAAACCCAAGCCAATGTAAGTTGTGAAGGAGTGCATCATTTTCTTGCAGCCACTTCACCTAAAAGTTTAGTATCCAACTAGATGGCGGTAATGGATCACTAGATCACTTCTAACCCTAATAGTTTGCAAGTAGCAATTAAAAGTTGTAGCTTCTATGCACAGGAATTTGTTCTGAAGTAGAATAAAAAAAACCCTATTAAATAATTGTCATTCACGATCAATCAATCATCAAACAAAGTATGCACACTACACAATCACACAAAGATTTTTAAGTGAAAAACCCAACCAAGGTAAAAACCCACAACAACCTCAATAAAAGGCTAAATCAATGCACTAGAAAGATTCAAAACAACCAACCAACCTTAACACTAGGTGACACAAACTCCTTTGTTTAATCTTCCTATTTGATAATGTTGACGTTCAATTCTTCCTTTTTGAATCCTTGAAGTTTTCCTCTTCGTGTTTTGCTCTTTTCTTCTAACAACTCAAGCAAAGACTCATTTCTTGTTTGTTGATTTACCTTTTGAGATTCTTCAACTTATTTGAAGAACTTTATTGACTTGATCTCCTCTTGTATTTGTTGTGTAAAATCTTCTCACTTTAGTTGTGCATCAATATGAATTCACCATGAACAATTTCTTCAAGCTCCTTTGTGAATTATATAGGAAAACAATGTGAAAATGACTCTCCTTTATTCTCTAATATTTTCTAGGTTTTTCTCTCTTTAATTTTGTCACTACTTAGCTATTATATAGGTTTCCAAGTCAAATTGGCTCTTTGACTTCAACAAGGAAATAAAACTTTTCTAGAAAAGCTTATTTAGGGCAAATAAAACTGTTAGCAATCAATCGTTCACTATTTTCTTAAGACTAGGAGTGCTCACGGACAAAAATGGACAAAGAAAAAGAGTTGTCCATGTTTGTCTACCATTCTCATACCCCTTGTCCATGCCCATATCTGCCCTAGTCTGTATCATACTTTGTCTAAGTTCATCCGCTACAGACACAAACTGACATAGATAAATACTTTAACACCTAAATTTTATCTCAAGTCAAATTGTTTAGTAGCTATGTAACATGTTAAAATTGTCCTAATATTCTACTAGGTACTAGATTTATGTTTTCAAGCTATTTAGTACCTATGTAGTATGTTGAGACTATCCTAACATGCCACATAGGTTCTAGATCTATGCTTCAAGCTTTCCGGTACCTATGTAGCATGTTAGGACTGTCCTAACATGCTATATAAATATTGAATTCATGTTTTTAAGTTATTAAGTGTCTATATAGCATGTTAGAACTATCCTAACATTCTACCTAGGTACTAAATTGTACTTTTTCCCTCTAGTATTTAGTAATACACTAATATTTATGGGAGTATTGGGTAAGGGTGGCTGACACAGACGCCTGTGGACATAAAAAATATTTGTGTCCATAGCTTCCCATTAGATTGGACAAAAACTTGGTTCGTGTCCAAGATTATGTCCTCCCCTGACACAAGAAATTGTCTTCTCTATATAAAAATAGATACAAACGGACATCCAGACTACAGATGTCCATGAGCATCCCTACTTAAGGCACGACTCCTTGACTGATAGATCGTTAAACTCTTAGTTTCGTTTAACAAAAGACTGATTCAAGTGCTGATCTTTCGTTTCTCATTATCATGTCTAGCAATCGATTGATGATCCTATATAATAACAACTTTACCCTTTTTACCCTAAATCTATTAGAAACCACTAAATTCAGAAACTTCTCCAAGTGACTTTTGTATGAGAATGTGTACTGAATAAACCTCTTAAATCATCAACATTCTTTAGTCTTGATCAATAAGAACATATCTGCTCATATTTTTTAAGTCTATCAACTCTAAACCTGACTCACCACAACCACATCTAATCAAAATTTTAAGACTAATTACATACTCAAGGTTTCTAACATATTTTTGATAAATAAAATTAGCCAACTAATATAATATATGACACATATGTTCTTACATCACCGACATGCTCAAATATGTGTGCATTCTACTACATATTCTCACCTCAAAATTGAGGTATAGCCTACAAAAATATCATGTACCTAAATAATTATGGTTTGGCCTGTTGAAAATTTTGACAAATGACAATAATCCCATGATTATCTAAGGATTAAACACAATTTTTTTTTCATTTGCACAAAGAAGATGTTGTTTCCAATAGTTGGAGTAGCTTATACTCATTAGATGAAAACAAATCTAGTCTCAGGTCTAGAACCAGCCATAACAAGATAGTATTCAGAAAGATTATACTCCCTTTATCCTAAATTAATAGCTCTATTTAGTAAAAAAAAAAGTTTGTTCCATATTAATAACTCCATTTTGTTCAATTTAAGTAGTTAGGTACTTAAAAAAGGGTATCATAAGCTTATTTTCCCTTAGCTTAGATGTAAGTTTCACCATTAAATAAAAATCATTATTTTTTTCAAATATTAAGATAGGATGGAGTATTATATTTTAAATGGCATTCTTTAACATCATTAAATTCTCTAATATAATCCTAAAAGCAAAACTTAAGACAGGGACCTTCCAAAGATCATTTGGCCCCAAACTCTCAACCATTTTAGGTCCTGATGCCAAAGAGCTCCTTCCAAGTGGGCCATATGGAACAATTCCTATACTCAGCTCCCTGACATGCACATTTGAGAAAACAGAAGATGTCACAGCCCAGCTCCCTTGCTGCATATGGAGTGTGCCCTCCAAATTGTTGAAGCAGAGACTTCAGACAGCCGAATATATTTTATTTTTCCTTCTTTATCTAGTTTGTTTAGTTCTGCCACCTAGCAAAGATAATTATAGAACAAGATTAAAACATGCTCCAAAGGAACCGGCTACTAGCTAATGGGGAAGTTTTTAGAAAAGAGTTGATGCTATTTAATGTATTGCCTTCTAGCATTTTTCATGCTCCACTTCTCTTTCTTATAATTATCCTTACCCTTTTTTCGGAAAAAGTGGAAAAAAAAACTACACAAACACACACAGTAAACAGAATGAAAAGTTCAGCTTTATTGTTAAGCCTGTTTGACTTGGAGACACTGACAAAATGATTGACATTTGGGAAATGGTACATACATTTACGTGAAATCATTTATTTGACATTTCATTAAGTTTAAGTTTTGAATCTAGCATATTAAGGGGCTGTTTGATTGCGGAATTAAATCGCTAGTTGAAATTTTTTGGAATTAATTTATTCAATTTAATATAGAAATGGAGTTTGGTTTGGGTATAGAATTTTTTAGATCGAATCACGTTTGGATAGCAAATTGTGTTTAAGGTCAGAATCTTTAGACTTTTTAAATAAATTGACAAATATACCCCTTAAATAGAATTATTTTGATATATTCATATTTTGGTAAAGAATTTGTGTATTTTTTAGAATTGTTGAATTTATAAAAAAATTATAAATATAATCTTAGTTTAAGTATTATATGCGGTTAGTGTGCAATACTAATAATATACCTGGCCTGATGTATTCAACTTTGGGCCATATCAAACGGTTTAAGTTCACGTTAAAAAAGAATTTTTATTTCGCTAGATTAATTGTAGAAATACAGGGGGACTTATGCTTCTCCTTAAACAATCTTTTATAACTTGATGGGCCCATAAAAATATGTATTAGCCGATATTAGTACTTATCAGTTGTACTTACCTATATGGTATAATACAGGTGGTGATACACCCTACGTAAAAATTAATGTATATCAACTATATTGGCCTATATTATATTGAAACAGTAGATACATATCGATACGTTATTAATTTATTATTTATTTTATTTAAAAAAATTAAAAAATTAAAATTTTTTTTAAAAACAAAAATATGTTTCAAACTTAACTTCTTCAAAAATAATAATAATTTTATATTAAAAATATTATTTTTTAAAATTTATATAAAATTAATATAGGTGGGTTCATAAAATTTATACAACTATATATAAATAATATTTTTATAAAAAAATAAAAAATTCTCTTTTTTCATAGTTTAAATTTTAATACAAATTAAAAAAAATTTATACTAACACCAATAATATATCTGGCCCAATGTATTTAAGTTTGGGCCATATCCAATGGTTTAAGCTCACGTTAAATTTTTTTTTTTTAATTTTTCTTTTCCATCCTTTAGCCGTGCAGATAGAGGGGGATTCGGGCGGAGTAAAACGGACCTGGGAAGAAAAGCCGCTGCTTTGCAGGGCCAGAGCAAATGTGTTTCTGTCTAGAAAGGGACTAGAGCAGGGTGGATATGGGAGTAGAGGGGTGGAGCAAAAATGAAGCAAAAGATAAAAAAGGAAGATGGATGTTTGTGATTGTGCTAAAATGTATTGAAGATCAAATAAGATGGCCAAAGAAGATTTTTTTTTTTCTCCTTACCAAAAGGGAGAAGCTCTTTTTGTGTTGAAAGGTGCTGGTCCATTCATTGATGGTGGACGACGACCAAAACAACGCGGAATTAGGATGAAGATGATTGCATGAAGAAAGAATGGAGACGAGACAGGGCTCAAGAAAAAAAAATTGATTTTAAAAATCATAATGAATCTGAGTGGTTGGGGGGAGAGGGGTTTCGGCTCATAGAATTACAGTGGAGCAGTCGGGCAGATAGTTCGAGACTCGAGCGGATGGTCAGAGACTCGGAAGTGGATTGGAGGAGGAGCCCAAGCGCGGACGGTGGAGCTGAGCCGCAGGTAGCAGATCCCAGAGGAGGGCAGTTGGATCCTGTCAGAGGAAGGGGTCTGTCATCCATCTGCCGTTGGAGCAGAGACCGCCAACTGCCAAAGGGAGATTGGCAGAGGAAGTTGGAGGCCTCCTTCAGATAACAGCGGCTTCCTTCGACGGTAGCACAGGCTCTGACGGAGGAGACGATGAGACAAAAAGATGGAAATAGCGAGAGAGAAAGAGAGAAGATAGGGTTCAGGGGAGGGCGAATCATTTACAAGGGGTGAGGGCTGGAAATACGTGATAACGTGTGTTTCCATTTTTGGAATCAACCTCTTTGCGAGGAAATTCGGGGACTCAGGACGGAAACGAGACTGAATCGTGTTTCAAATAGAATTTTTAATTCCGTTTACATTTTATATCCAAACAAGATTCTAGTGGTTCTATACTGAATTGTGACGGAATCGTCGAAATTTTCTCCCAATTCCATATCTAAACAGTACCTAAATAATATTAATATAAATAAAAAATACTTTGGTGTCATTAATATTTATACAAGAAGAATCTACTTCATCATCTAAACACCTTGATGAATATGGCCAACTTATTTAGAATCTACTAATCAAAAGTGTTTAAATGATAAAATAAGTTATTTTCATATAAAACTTAACATCAATGTAACATTACTCAACGCGAATATGTTGTGACAACTTTTTCTCTTAAACTCCCTCTACTCATTAGTTGTAAAACCTTATTGTTAGCATGTGACAATATGGTTTAGGGTTATACAAAATGCTCCTTCTCTTCCAAAAATCTCACATTAAAAGTTAGAATCCATTGTATGCATCACTACCATGTTTTCATGTAGTCGGCCCTACAAATCATCGGTGGCCACATATGCAGTGGGTTCTAGCACTATTTTTAAAGAAAAATAATTTAAAATAAGGGTTAAAATTAGTGTTTTTAAAATTGTCGCTTAGTCTAAGTTTTTCCAAGTTCAATCAAGTATAAATCTGGCTCAACCAAGAAAAATCCAATTTAACCCATAAGTAACCCAACTTGAACCCAATTCAACTAGCCCGACCAAGCCGGTTTTGCACACCACCCGTCGCGCGGTTTTGTTAGCGGCAAACACTGGGGAGCTGAGAAAACAAACGCACCCGAGAACAATCTGGAACCCAAACTCAGCTTCATGGAGACTATGCTTGATTCTTCTCCGTGGGTCGCTTCTTCCACAGATTCAGTCAGATGGTGCCAAACAGACAAGACGACAGGGCAGGCCTAAACTCCTTTGGTCAGTTTCCTCGCTGCAACCAATAAGTCAATTGACCTTATTCCTTCCAAGACGCGAGAAAGTCTGCATCACAGTTGGAATTTACTTAATCAAAATGACTCTTTCTATGTCTTCCACGTAGGGTTCGTCACGGTCAAGCACTAACCGTTACCAATTGACCAGTGTCGTGACCGTGACCTTGACCGAGTGTCCATCGGTCAGCCCGTTTTTATCTTTTTTTTTTCTTCTTATACTCTAACTTAATTCTACATAATTGTCTTTATCAAATAAAATGAAGGGGAAGGTAGAAATCAACTTATTTCTTGGCTCAGGCTGGTCCATTTATTTTAGTTAATGTAGATCATTCCATTTCCTGTGTGGCTCACATGACTTTGATTTATGTATAATAAGTTATACAGTTGATTTATTGATATTTGTCTTTTCAAAGGTATATAAACCATTCTAATCTAGAAATTTGATGGGTGGTCGGTGTGGCAAGGTACAATTTGGTTATAATATTAACACAGCCTGCACGTCTTCACATGTTGAAATAAACTAAGCTGCATTTCATATGCAGGATGCCCGTAGTAATGATGATGATGAATCAGATCACAAGATGCACTTTGATGGTGGAAATGTTCATATTGTAACAAGGAAGACTGGGATGCGAAGATATCAGAAGCAAAGGATAGAAAAATAGTGGGTCATCAAATTACATTTCTTGAATATAAGAATATAAAGATTTTTGTCTTTAATAGATTTTCTCTCTCTACATGATGACTGGTGAGACATTGAACTTGAGATGTTTCTTCAAGAGTAGTTGCTACGCATCATCATCTTATCTATAATCTTTCTTTATACAACCAGTAATTTGATTTAATATCTACTGGACACCATATTTAAGTTCATCCAGTAGTTCTTGAATTTTCTAGGAACCTAGTCTCCTAAAAAAGCTGTTAGAAAAAGGACCAAAAATGGGTTTCCATCTTAGGCTTTGTCTTTGAGGGGATGATCTCAACCGAGCCTTTCCTCTTGGCAGAATTGGTGACTGGTGTCATCTTCTTCTGCAGTTCTCTCGCAGTGTCACCCATATAATCACAGTAGCACTATTCCATTGCTACGCCTTCTTGCGGGTCCAAGTTAGAGAGCAACCATATCTAATGCGACAAACTCAAAAGCTCAGCCATTGCTGGGTGGGGGTTTGAGCGTTGAACCTTGCATAGGTCCGGCAAGAATACCCCCGCACAAACAGAACAAATACAATCACAGGGTCAGGAACAAAATTACCGAACATTAATTTATCATCAGTGCATTAATTAGCTTTGCTGCTGATTTGTTTTCAATGGCTTTGCTTCTATCTTGTTACATAAATTACTTTCATTTGATGGATTAAGCATCTAATCAGGTAAAAATAAAATTGTAAGCTCCAAGGCTCCAACTGTAATTAGAATATGGCCTTCAACCCTGAAAGAATAAACCATAAATCAAGTAACAAGGCATGGTTGCTTTAACAAAGTACTTTCTCAAAATTCCAAGCAAAATTACCCATGAACAAAATGAGCAACAGAAAGCAACATCCACATGCACAATTACACTGCTGAGTTACCCACGGTATTTTTTTTCCATTCGTCAGAGCTATTAATACCACGCATGCCCCTTTCAAGAAGGTGTTCAGTCAAGATTGCAATCATAAAACCTAATGATGATTAATTAGGGAAAACTGTTATAAATGCTAAAAAATTTAAATAAAAACTGAAAGGGAAAAAAACAACTCAAATAAGGAGAAGAATCAAGCACGAAAACAAGGATAAGACTCAAATTCCCAATAAGCACAGTGCGTGAAGGGACAAACTAAGCAATCATAAATCCAAGTCCTAGCAAAAGGTTTCACCACTCTGATCCCAACAACGGCTCTGCACAAAATTATTACAAGGTTAACAAACCAACAGTCGATAAAAATCTAAAAAATTTAATGCTCTCAGGAAATTACACAAGTGAGGAAACCCAATTGAAGATATGAGCAAATTTTTGAAACAAAAGAAGATCTCAAAATAATAAGCGATATCTTTAAAGGATACCACATAAAACGAAAACACATACTTCTCATCATCAATAGACTAGAGAAGAAATCAGAACATGAGCCTGTCATAAATTATGATTTAATCAATCTGCCTTCCTTTTTGTTGTTGCACTAATCAAGTTAGAGAGATAAATGCTATATTGCAGAAAATAGAAGTTTCAGCATAGGCCCCAGTAAAATCAGTTTGAAGTTTAAATGAGTTACAAAGATTTGCATGTCACCTCCAATGCTATATTTTGCCTCCAAAAGAATCTTCCAAAAGAGTAGTCGTCCATTGATGTTCAACACTATCATTTAGTGATTTCTATTAAAATAGGCATCTGCCATTTTTTTTCTGCATTTTTTATACGAGTTATTTTCTATTAAAAAATCTAGTTCAATTACCCATTTTTTTTAAAATACAATCATTTGAACCCTATATTTGGGCCAGTTACATGGACTCTCGTCTGGAATCCAACATTCTGCTATAATATAAGGCCATTTTAAGACATTAACCTTTCACATCACTTCTAACTAGCACCACTGATGTTCTCCTCTGCCTGGAACACTTAACAAGATGTCTACATTTTTGTTGTATCCAATGTCTTTTTGGCACCTTTCAGAACGATCTAAAAAAATAAGCATTCATTTATGGCATGATTGCATTCTATACTTGCTCTATATACTATATCTAATTTGGATATTTCTCCTCCTCCAAAACATGTCTCAGCTTTCTCATACAATCATTCAATAGATATTTCTCTTCCTTATACCAAACACTCAGCACAGTGCAATATGACTTACAATTTAGACATTGAAAAATAGTAATCCAAAATAACAATAGAGCCATTTTGCTTATTCAGCCTTTAAGATTGATCATTTCAGGAGCTAGAAAAAACTTGCCAGCATCAGATACTAAATAAAACCAAATCATTAGAAGTCCCAGTACATAACCTCCTAATTAGGTTTACTATATCAAAAATTAAACTGACGACAAAAAATTGACATAAAAGTTTTGAATAGTATATACATTACCACCAATATAAAGTAAACTGCAGCAGAGACCAAAAAACTATTTTTTTTCTTTGGATGCTAGGAATAAGCAGTTAGTTAGTAGAAAGTTTTGAGAGGAGGGTGAGGGGGTAGATCAAACACTCACCCTCCCCTTGAATGCACCTCGAGACATCCTACAGTAACCACACGGCCACAAGCCATTGGAAGCTAAATTTTGACAACAAAAATCTCAGTAATATGCTCCACACAATTCTACTAAAAAACAAAGTTTCTACAAACCTAAACTAAAACATCCTGATTAGACTAACATCCAATAAAAGTTACAAAAGATTGAAAAAGATCCAACAATCAGAAGTGACAAACCTGTGGCTTCAAATCACGATGTATAAGACTGCTTCAACAAGCAACTTGCAAGCCAGAAGCTATAAAAGAAGTAATTGCACTGCATCAGAGACAAATATTCACCAAGAAAATCAGTAGTGATAAACTCGTGACTACACTGTGAAACACAATAGATGGGAACGTGATACCTAGTTGTTGCATGAAATATTTAGCAGTTGCTTCTGGGACCGTACCACGACGCTGTATATACACAGAAAGGTCACTACCTCTGCAGTATTCCAGCACAAGATGTATCCTCCCAGATGTCTAAGTTTACAATCACAGGAAAAATGTCAACATCTAATTTAAACCACACGAACGGATATAGAATCCATGGAAATCTCAAGGAAGACAAAGTCCCAAAAAAGATAAAGAAAGCCATGAACAAGGGGGTAATATTTGCTTATGTACCATCTACTACAATTGACATGATAATGTCTCTATCTTCGCAAATGACATATGTGATTGAAAGAATCAATCGAGTGAAGGTACATTGTTAAAGCACTTCAAAACTTTCTCACTAACTAGTCCAAACTCTCCACTAAGTTATATACCGTTAGCTAGCTTATGCAAGTGCGTCCTACCCTTCAGACACAACAGGAGACCAGTATAAGTTTGCCCATCCACTAATGTATAGATGTATGGAATGAAGGAAGAACCTAATTTATTTTCATAGGTATGCCATTATCTGGCAGATCATCTCCTTCAGAAATAATTTATTTTCACAGGTCCTCCATAAGGAGCAACAGAGACGTCTAAGAAAAAAGAAAGGAACTTAGGGATCAAAACATCAATCGCTCATTCGCAAGCTAAAATACTGTTTCTTTAATACAAAAGAAACTGACTTTTTTCTAAAAAAGCATACAACAATCCATATTCTCAAAAGAAAAATTACATACGAAATAAGACTCACAACACCTTTCTTCAAGCTAAGAAATTGATCGAAACAAAAATAAAAAGTGAAAGATGGACAACCCTCTCCGATGGCCAGAAAAATAAAAAACTAAACATATAAATGCCACTGGAAAAATTATTACAGACAGAACAAAGAACAATAATAATACTCAAGAATCAATAACCTGTGATGACACAGAACAATACCTGAGATGCGTATCCGAGATGACTGCAGGACAAGGCTGGAAATAAAAAGACAACCGGCGCTTGCTGTCTGCAACAAACGAAGAGCCACAGACAGAGATGTTAGGGCGAAACAGGGTGACGAGTCGGAGATAACATATCCAGAAACGAGACCAGAAAAAAATAGCGAATAGTGAGGACCGCATTAACATCACCCAAAAAACCTTCGACTGACAGAAAAGGTGAATGATCCGAGCTTCTAAATCCAAGTCTCCGTCAAGGTCGGTGGTCACCGTCTCCGTCTCCTCTAGGGCTAGGGCTCACCGGAGCAATGAAATGCCGGCAGGGAAGAGGGCGGAAGGGAGAAGAAGCACCGGCAGAAAAAAAGGTAGAGGGGCTGGGAGCGGGATTTTTGCTGACTGGTCACATGGTCACCCAGTTGACTGTTTATTTTGACCGCGACGGTGACCAAAATATTCAGTCTATTTTGGTCATGGTTAATTGGTCTCGGACAGCGCAGATGTAAACACAAACGCGGTCGACCTAAGACCATTTCCACCCCTACTTCCATCAAACATTTCTGCAGGAATGCAATAGCCTTGCACCTTCCTCTTTGTGAACATTGTCTTGGTAGCTTCATGGCTTGTAACCCCCCACCACCCTCTCTATTCTCTAAAGTATAAATAAGACTTCCAATCTCAAAGATCTCTATACCTCTAATTGCTTCTCCATGCTTAATGTTTTCTTCTCATAAAAAGTGAGGACTGACTACATCTTTCTTCCATTCTTGTTCTCTATCAGAGGCATCCACTTTTTTCTGATATTATTGTTCCTCTCATCAAGTAGAGGAGATATTTGACCTGTTCTCGTGAACCCAGTTCCTTCATCTCAAAAATATTCTTGTTAGAATATAATGGAGAAGCCTTCAACAAATGCATTCTCCCCATACATCTTCGTTGATATTCTCCAGTCAACCTTCTTACGCAATATTATCTTCTGGGTCACTCCATGCCTTAAGTTTTACAGCACATATTTCCCCTTCATTCCATCACAGTTGAGGATTCATACAGAGACAAAGAACAAACTCTTTGAAAACATTGAGAAGCTCAAAGTCAAGCCAAGTGAGCCACGCAATGAAGAGGATGGGGCTGGACTGAGTAGATAAGACATTCAAATGGTTATGGACAAGCTTGAGATCTTTTGCAATCCAGAGGGCAATAGTCACAAGGATTGGTTCGCTACAACTGAACTGGCGGAGATTTTTTATGAGGGCCTGAGTTTGGAGGACATAAAGGATGCTTTCTGTGTGTTTGATCAGAATAATGACGGATTCATAGATGAAAAGGAGTTGCAGAGAGAACTGCTGTGTTTAGGATGCAGGGAAGGATCCAGCCTTTCTGCCTGTGAACAGATGATTGCAGCCTATGACAAAAACAAAGACGGAAAGATTGATATCAATGAGTTTGAAATATTATTGCATAACAGCTTTTGCTGAATTTACATTTTTTTGTTTCTTGTAAAGTAATTCTGTAATTTGAAACTATTTTATAAACAACTCCTTGATAGTCGACATCAAAGGAGACTGAGATCACCAATCATCTTCTACTGATTGCTAGAATTTATTGTTGTTGAAATCTAAAGCCAACTTACTATGGCTGAAGATTTAGTGGTATGTAAAACTGGCAGATAAAAGCGAGTTGGCCTCTTAGTTGGACACCGAACAATTCATATCAAACATTTGATAATTCCCTTTTCCCAAAAAAAAAAGAAAGAAGACCATAGAGAGCCAAACAAATATAAGAGGCAAACAATAAAGATTAAAGAACAGTCCATAATGAAGCATATAATACTAAGGAGTTAAACATAACTCGATCAAATATAATCTAACAATAGGGAAGGATAAACCTTTTTTCTTTTTGAACAAAAAATTTCCCAGCATAGTTATTGAAAACGGCATGTCATGTTGAACATCCATCTCGCAACTATTTTAGAACCAAACACAATCCAAATGGAGGATATACTCATTTACATGGGCATATAACATTCTATTTTAAAATATAATAAAAGGGGCAGCAAGTATATGCTTTAATTTTCTTTTTACAAAAAAATGAAAGACATTAATTTGAAGAATTCAACCCAACATTTTAAATGGCACATGCTGGCCTTGCCGTTTTCATCCACAAAAAGACTGGGAACAAGCTTCTAGGTGTGAGACATACACTCCATGTGCATCAAGTTTTGCATTTATATTTTTGAAGATAATAGTATAACAGAAAAAATGATTATAGTACAACATAAACAGGAAAGAAACATATAAAATCAGATCTCAAATAAAGTTATAGAAATTTACAGAGAACATTGAAAAGAATGTACAAGTAAACAAAAAGATGACCTCGTTATCTTCAAATGCTCCTCACATTTGACATGTTTGCTTCATTTACATCTCATTCACGAGGCTTCTGAGTTCTGAGGCATGCCTCACCTTGAGGTGAGCCTTATATGCCTCATAAAACAATGCTTCACCCATTCAATCTGTGCAGTGAAAATGATCAGGAATGAAAACAGTATCCTTCACCAAAAAAACAAGAAAAAGAAATAAAAAAGGAAAAACTAAGAGAAAGAAAATGCCCCATGTGGATCCCAGCATCCAAGAGACTTGCCCAACTCAAATTGAAGACGTATAGGGTTGCTCAACATGGACACAACAAAACTGCCAAGATTATGACTAAACAAATTTAACAGTTCATCAAACCTCCGAAGAATTATATCAAACCAAAAAAATCTCTGGAAGAATCGAAAGAATTTGACAGAAACAGTAACATACTAAACATAGAAGTGAGAAGAACAAAGCCAGAATAAATTCAAGTGATGTTTACCGGATCTTTGGAATCAATATATAAACAAACTTCTTCATTGAGATTCTGCAGATTGTAACACCTTCCTTCTAATAAGTTATTCACCAACTCACAACTGCCTCTTCAAGAATCACCAATAGTCCCTACAAGAGCATGACCCACTCTCAAAGCAATGAAAACGATTTACATCCCTGATAATTATCTTCCTCTTTGTAACATCAGAAATTAGCTTTGCTGAGGTATGACAATCTTCACATATTCGAAGGTTCTTAATTACACGTATTGGTGCATCCAGAGGCATATTTAACAGACCAAAGGCTATAGCTAATTTCTCACTATGATACTTTAATATCACGTCTTTCTGTTCATCCTCTAGATCATGAAAAACCATATCAAAATTGGGAACATACCCAATTTTTTTTATTTCAGTCATCAATTGTTCAAGTTTCTTATAGATTTCAATTGACTGTGGGTGTGCCCTATCATCTGAAACAAAAATATGGGTGGAATTCCTCACTTGAATCCAGCTCACCCCTGGCTCTTTCTTTATTTCTTTTTCCTTCATCTGCTTCCTGATGCTTGCAACCCCATCCCACCTTCTCGATTTTGCATAGATATTAGATAAAAGAATATATGTCCCAACATCATTAGGATCTAACTGAAGAATGATCTCAGCAACTCGCTTTCCAATACCAAAGTTTCGATAGACTTGACAAGCGCTTAGTAAAGTTCTCCAAGCCACAACATCCCACTCAACATGTGTATATCTCAAAAAACTTTCAGCATCATCAAGTTGACCGGCTCGACTGAGGAGTCCAACCATGCATGTATAGTGTTCCAAACCAGGTGTAATGTTCATCTCTTTCATCATATGGTTCAAATAATAAAATCCCTCATTCACAAGACCCAGATGAGCACATGCAGAAAGCACGCCAACAAATGTTATGTAGTTTGGTGACTCTCCAGCCATTAACATACACTCAAACACTTTCAGAGCTTTGGCCCCAAGTCCATGGTGAGAATAAGCTGATATCATTGAATTCCAGGTCAATACCTCCCGCTGAAGCATGCATTCAAAGACCATATGAGCGTCTTCAATGCTACCACTCCTTGAATACATGTTGATGAGAGCATTTCCCACAACCACATGTGCCTCAAAGCCCAATTTCTCCACAATACAGTGTAGTGCACTCCCAAGACCAAGGTCTGATAAATTTGCACAAGAATTCATCATAACAGAGAAAGTCAGCTCATTAGGAGAAATTTTGTTTCCCATAATTTCTGTATAAAAATTCAATGCTTCCTCAAAAAAACCATTATGGGCATAACTGGCCATCATGCTTGTCCATGAGACAACATTTCTGTCCAACAACCTATTAAAAGAGTTCCTGGCGCTAACTATCTCACCACACTTCCCATACATATCTACTAGTGCACTTCCCACATATACATCCCATGATAAATCTCTTGTCAAAATCTGACCATGCAACTGAAGACCCAATTCTAAAAGCTTTGAAGAAGAACAAAGTGCAAGAGCATTGACATACGTAACAGGGTCAATCACCAATGAATCGTAAACCATCTCCCTAACAATATGAAGTGCCTCAGATAAATACCCATTAGCAAGTAACCCACTAATCATTGAGTTGCAAGAAAAGGAATCGACTATCTGCATGGACTTGAAAACACTTAAAGCACCTCCAACATCATCACAAGACGAATACATATGAACAAGAGTATTTCCAACGTACAAATGAAAAATGAATCCAGACTTCCATGCATAAGCGTGACACAGTCGGCCTAAGTCTAAAGCTCCAACTTCAGCACAAGATGAGATGGCTGTTGCAAGTACGTACTCATTCGGGCAAACGTAAGTAGATTTATACATTTCTACAAACAACTCAAGAGATAGCAGTGGCATTCCATTTTGCATAAAACCAGCCATGAGAATACTCCATGAGAAGAGGTTTCTACTGGGCATTTCATTGAACAGTTGGAAAGCAGGCACAATTTGACTGCACTTTGCATACAATCCCACAACATTGTTGGCTTGAAACACATTTAAACCAATCCGGGCTGTTTTGATGAGCTGAGCATGGATTGACTGGCCGAGCAAAAGATTTCTTTCATCATGGTTGAGGATCTTGGTCGAAAACTGGTTGAGTTGGGGTTGGGATGGCGCGAGTTTGAGTAGAAGAGCATAGCAAATAGAAGTGGGCTTTCCAGCTCGCATGGAATTGTTTTCCTGACAAGGCTTCCCGACCAGCGTCCGCATGCAACAAAGGAGTCCTAACATGGTAAATATAAGTTTAACAAGGTACACAGCTACGGGTGACTTAACTTGCATATAATATATTAAGTGCTGTATACTTTGCTAAGCCGGACAGACGTGCGCGGACTTTTACATGCATACAATGTCCGTCCGTCTGCTGTCCTGACGGACATAAAAATTGTCCATCTGTGTCTAGCCGCACGGAAACAGACAAATCCAATTGTGGACTGACACTCATGGGCGGGGAAATGTAATTTGATACGAAAGTATAAACAACATTAATAATTTCTTATGTATTTGTAATACTGTATGTTTATTTGTTTATTTTTTTCTTAACTTTCCTTTTATTATTGAGAAACCTTATTTAAATGCAGTGACACTCTATGTTCAAAGGAAGATCAGAGGAGGAACAGAGACCCACTTAACAGGAGTTGAAACAACAGAAGATGAGATAAAATATGAGTTCAAAAAGGGACATTCATATTCAACGAATTGATTGATTCAATGAGACCATTTGCTAAAAAAAGTATATCAAATATTCGGAGAACAATCCAAAATTAAAAAGAAAAAAAGGAAATGATATCCACTTGATAATAGTGTGAGAAACATCGAAGAATATGCAAACTTGAAAGAGTCGATTGATTGAATGAACTCATTTTGCTACAAAATCCAGATTCGAAAAAAACGATCAATAAAAGAAAAATAAACACAAAATTCGGTTGATAAGAGCGTGAAAGAGAAGACCATTTGAATCCCAACAAATTCGATCGATTAAATAAAACCCATTTGATGAAAAACCCATGTCACGGATTCGAAGAACAGTCGATCCAAACAAACAAACAAGAAACCAAAACGGAAACCTGAAGCCCACTTGACAACAGTTGGAAGAAGACTCCCTTAATTTAAAAACATTGCAGTGTATGTCAAACTTTCACTTTTAGTTTGGTTGTGTCCATCACGGACATATGCAGATCGACAAACACATAATCCACATAAAAACAGACAACTACATACATGCCTTGTCAGTGTTTGTGTTTGTATTCATGTTTGTCCATTTACACACATAGGGGTGAAATGGTGAATGGGGATGTGTTAGGTAATTGGATAAGGGATATGTTTAAAATAGGGATGCAAACAGCCATGGATAATAGCAGACTATGTCCATAGCCACGTTTAGTAGAGACTTGAACCAAAATAAATGTTTGCATCTGTGTGGACAAGATAAAACTGACCATTTTAGTTGCAGATGAATGTGGCTACAGACAGACGACATACAAATAGTGTCTGTTTACACCCCTATAGGTGTAGGCATACAGCATAGTCACGAATTCTAGTCATAGAGTTCAGTCAAGTTAGATGCATTCGGAGGCGTCTCAAGTCAAGGGAAGAGTTTTTAGTCCTCCCCAATCACCATGAGCCCAGCATAAGGAACGTCAGAGGGTCATTCATACATAAAATCGATAGCGCACACGTTACTACACGTTAGCGTTATCACTAATGCTAATGTGCTCTAGCGTGTACATCATCGGTTTTAAAAATGTACGGTCCTCATGTGTTCCTCACGCTGGGCCCATGGTGAGTAGAGAGTATAAAAAACTCTTCCAAAAGAGGCCCCCACCTAATTTTTATTAGTTTTGGTTCTCACAAAAACGGGTCTATCTTTTGGGTAGAAGATGTCATGCCCCTTGTCCCAAAATAGGCAAGAGGGTGCGACAACTCCTAAACCAACCCTGGATTAGATTTAAATGTGCAACTAAGTCATCACTTTGTTTAAAAACAATTCGAAGTCTGAACATAAAAAGGAAATTTAACTACTTTTATCATTATTATAATTAAGCATTCATCTATTAAAATAAAGTGCAATAGCATAAGCATATGCCTCAAACTAAAGAAAGAAATTTAAAACTATAAATAAAATGCTATCAAAATAATATAAAGTTTATAAATGTTCCTTCATTTATTTCCTACTATCCCTTAGTAGGTTGTTCCCTCTCTCACTGATTACTTAATTATTGTCCTGTTCACAAAACAAGTTATCATGAGCACTGTGTGACACAATCACACGGGAGATCCTGAAGGATTCCTGAAACAAAGCCAAGCCCTAACTTGCTACATAGCTACTAGATTCTAATTTGTTTTACCTTTTACCATTGTCCAAAAGCTATGTACTATATTAGGACAATTTCTAACATAGTACATAACAATTGATCCCTCTTTTTTTCACTGTAGTCCCTATTACTATTAAAAGTAGGCAGATACAGACGTTTGTGGATATGAACAATTGTTTGTCCATATCCGTAGCAACCTATTAGTGTAGACAAAACTAGTTGGTTTGTGCCTGTGCCCGTGTCCATGTTCATGTCCGTCGCGAACATAAAAAAATATGTCATATACAAATATGGACGCGGACACGAACAAACAAGTGGACAATGGGCGTCCATAAACACCGTCAATAATGACATCCCTAACTAGGCCAATACACTCATATATGTAAAATACCACACATTCATGTTCATGCATTGAGGACGATCACAGTTGTACCTCTTCCATTAGCGTGGCTGTCTATTGGCCGACGCCAGTGGTGATAGAACCGCCTGTCAGAGAAATAAAGGGACCCGATTCAGCCGAGTGCGACAGTGTGCTGAGCTGGGGCGGCAGACACGCTGTCGCGGGGCCACAAACAGCCGGATGGGGCCAAGGGACGGACCTGGAAGATGGCCGCGACGACCGAGCACTCTGGACAGACACTGACCAAAGTTTTGGAGGCTAGCGGAGCAATGGGGCGGAGGAGAGGAGAATGGGCATGAGAGTGGTAGCTACCCGCCGTCGTCGGCTAGAGACGGAGCCGCCGACGATGATTCGGAGCCCCTCTGCTGCTCACGGCCGCAGAACGATAGAAGAAACGAAAAGGAGGATGGGTCCGAATCGGAATCGGGCAAAAGGAGGGGTCGGGGAAGGCGGCGGTCGGGGCAGGGGCGGCCTTGCCGTCGCGGGTCTGCAGTAGGCCGAAGGCCAGCCGGCGGCACTGCCGCTGGTCGAAACACACAAAAACGGAATAAAAAGGTGCGGAATGGTTTTTACCTCACGCCGGCGAAGGAGGGGCGGGGAGGCCGGGACGCCAGTGGCCAGAGGTCACTTTTTCCGGGGCAGCAGGCTGGAGGCCATGCAGCCGAGAGGAAGGAAGAGGGGCGGCGGCCGGAGGGGCCAGACCGGGGTGACGGTGGCGGCTTCGGCCGACGGCCGCGCCACCTCTGGCTTCACAGAGAACGGGGTGGAGGTTTCCCTCCCCTCCCAACGGGTCAAGCGCTCCCGGCCTGATCCGTTTCCTTTATTTTATTATTTTTTTCTTTTCGCCTTTTCTCTCCTTTCTTCCATATTTCACCCTTTGCTTCGCCCCACTTTCAATCCAGTTTTAACGCCCAAAGTTTCTATAATCCTGTTACCTCCAATTAAATTCCAAACTTAATAGTTATAAATATTAAGGTTAATTATAAAGAGATATAAATATATTAAAGTGTTAAATTTTTTCATAAAAAATATAATCTAAAAAATTATAAAAAATAACAAAAAACTAGAGATATTATAGTCACGGAGAGAACAATGTATAAGGTGTTAATTTATTATCTACTAATATATAAAGTAATAATGATATATTTTTTTTTAGTCAATTATTAATGAAAAACCTAATCTAATTTTTATTACATCCTCACTTAAAGGTAAATCAATTTCAATTGAGAAGTGGTGTGATAAAATTAAATATATTGGACAAAAGTTTGAAAGAAATGCTTAAGATTTTAGACATTCTCTATATCATCATGCTGTTAAAAGTTGGTTTTAAATTTAAGTATGTCTATAATGGACTTAGTACGGTTAGAATTTAATACAAATATAAGGACATCAATGGTTATCAGTGATATGTTCATACTATAAAAGATTCTGTAAATGACTTTTTCTACATACATATTTTAAACAATGTTCACACTTGTGGTATGATTATGCATAAAAAGAAGAATTCAAGAATATCTGCTGATGTTATTTCCAAATAATTATTTAATCAAGTTAAGAGTAACTCTCCTGTTCGTCCAATTGATGTGGTGAAATATTTTGACACAAATTATGGAATTAATATTTCTTATACATTTAGGAGTGTTCAGAAAGCTGGAAGTAAGTTATTTGGAGATAGTTCTAAATCTTATGAATAACTTTATCAATATATTGAGTTAGCGATGAAGAGAAATCCTCGTAGTTACATGTCAATGGAGGTTGACAATAAAAGTAATTATTTTAAAAGGGTTTTTATTTTATTTTATGCATGTATATGTGGGTTTTAATATATCGTCTTCTTATTTTGTATTTAAATAGAACTCATTTGAAAAGTCATTATAAAGGAACGATGTAGGTAGCTACTGGAAAAAATGGGAACCAAGGTAAAATAAATATAATTTTTTTAGATATACTATATGTTCGTTTGATTTTTAATTATGTTTTTATTAATTTTGTAGTTTGTTGGAATTGTAGCATGTCTTATTTATGTAAAAGTAAACCTGCTAAGTGATATTTTATGATAGTAGATTTGGATTAGTTGTGCAATGGAAAGGATTTGTTCTTACTTTTGTTACATTATTGTTGTTTTAATAGTCTCAGTTTCTTTTTATTTTAAGTATATTTCCTCTTACTTTTGTTGTTGTTGATGTTGAAATTGAGGAAAATTGGGAATGGTTTTTGTTTCAATTAAAGTTAATTCTAAATCCTGCAAGTGAGTACAATTATATTAGATCGTAACAATGAACTTATTTCTGCTTTACCCAAAGTTTTCCCTTATTTTCATCATTCATATTGTTTACATCATCTTAATAACAATTTGAAAGACAAGCTAAAAGGACTACCGAAGAAATTCCATGAGAAGATGGGAAAATTATTTAAGGATTTACATATGCTGTAAAACCATCACACTTCAATAGGTCGTTGGATGATTTGAATTTAGAGGGTGGACAATAAGTCAAAGATTCCTTAGATGATTTGCCAAATGACAATTGGACAAATGCTTATTTTAAAGGTAAACATTATGATGAGATGTTTTTCAATGTTACAAAGAGTTTTAATGGATAGAAAAGAAAAGGTGTTTTCCTATTACTCAAGTGATTGATAAAATAAGGGGGAAAATGATGAACATGATGCATGATCGTAGGATAGAACAAGGGAGATGAACTAGTTTTCTCTATCTAGAAATTAAGAAAAGGTTGAATGAAGATATAAAGTATGGCTCACTTTGGAGAGTATCATGTTTTAGTGAGGATGTTTATGAAGTAATGTTTTCTTATACTTCTACAATTTTTATCAACAGTCATTCTTGCTCTTGTCATTAGTGGCAGATAAATAGTTTCTCTTGTGTACATGCTTTAACAGTATTAATGAAGAGTGGTAAGGGGATTCATTCTTATTTTGAACAATATTTCACAAAAAGAGTATTTTTAGAAGTCTTACATGATGACAATCAACCATGTTCCTGCTATTGAAAGTGAGGTCCAAACTACAAATAATGTTTCTATATTACTTCTACTATCTAACAGACCACTTGGGAGGCTAAAGACAAAGCGAATAGGTTCTCATGGCGGCATATACTAAAGAAGATAACATGTGGAAGATGTGGAAAAGTTGGTTGTCATAACAAAAAAAGTTGTAAAGAACCAATTTAAATACATTGATTCAACTTTTTTATTTAATTTTATGTTTACATTTAACTGGAATTCTTTCTATTTTCCTTTTATTTTAGTTCAAACCAATTACTGATTGTCAATACATACATTGCTGTTATGTTATTTCTTTTGATTAATAATGAATCATTTGAAAATTTATTTTTTGAAATTATTATATTAGGTGAAGAAATTTAAATTTTTAGAAGCACTCTTTAGTCTTCATTTTCTCACCACAACACTATCATGCCATCCCATGAAAATACGTTATTAAATATTTAAAATTCTATAACATTTAATGTGGTTAATGTTTTACAATTTTATGATAATTTAGACAATATAATTCAATTAGAGTTTTAAAATTTTATCCTTTTATAAGTCTTTTTTTGCCTTTTTATGCCACAACACTATTATGTCGTCCCATGAAAATACTTTATTAACTTTTCTAAATTCGATAATATTTAATGTGGTTAATGTCTTACACTTTTATAATAATTTAGTTAGTAAAATTTAAGTAGAGTTTTTAAATTTGGTCCCTGTACCAGTTTTTTTGTCTTTTTACACCACAACACTATTATGCTATCCCATGAAAATATTTTATTAAATTTTAAAAATTCTATAACATTTAATACGGTTAATGTCTTACACTTTTATTATAATTTAGGCATTAGAATTAAATTAGAGTTTTTAAAATTTGTCCTTGTACGATTTTTTTTGCCTTTTTGCGCCACAACACTATTATGTCATCCTATGAAAATACTTTATTAAAATTTTAAAATTCTATAACATTTAATGTGGTTAATGCCTTAAAATTTTATGATAATTTAGATAATATAATTTATTTATAATTTTCAAATTTAAGCTCTTGATACCATTAACATGTGTCTCAGGGTACGGGTGCATGCAACGAAGACAAATAGCCATTTTTTACCTGGGGGCTAATCACAACTTCAATTAACAAGCACAAGCTCTTTATACCATGCATTAATGAATCAAGTTTAGGTTGAATTAAAAATCAGAACTAAAGAATAAGCCTTCTTAAAGTTGAGTACCTAGATCGCTTGAATATGAAATTATTACATGGCAGAATCCATATCATAGTCATTGCTTCTCAAAAGCTCTAATAAAGAGAACAAATTTATGCCCAACCTACATATTTTCGATGTTCAATATGGTGATCCTTAAGGCAATGCATAGCGTTTATTGGAGGAACAATAAAAATAGATCAGTTAGCATCAAGTCTCGGAGAGTAGGACTTCTACAATTGTCATTATTAAGGGCATCAACTGTTGCTCAGATTTATGCATATGCCATACAACCAGATGTTTGAATACTTGCTAACAATGCTCAAAATTCAGAAGCAAGAAGAAAACACACAAACGTAATTCAACTGCCACCATACTCAATTTTAGTACTCAGCAATAGTAGACCTCTAAGGTTGCAAGTAACCTTTAATTTTAAAATTATCATAAATAATCTACTACCTAACTGAAAAGGTGCAAATATTATCTTCTTTAAGAAAAAAGAAAAACAACCACCAATTTTCTTTGGTAAATGTCTCTTTGTACGTAATATTATATGCAAGAAAAGTATCTCAAAAACACTTCATATGATTATATTTAGAAATATTTGTAAGATAATTAGGAGTTAGTGTAGAAGATTTAACATCCCATTTATCACTTGAATTAATTCTGGCTACTCATTCTACTATTTGATACAATTCTTATCCTTTGGTCTTGGAGCATGTTTGAGTTTAGGTGCCAACAGTCATGTGTAACGGTCAAAATATAGTAGTTGTTTCAGCAAGAGAGCAAACTCTCGAGGAAATTTAAGACCATAGGATTTGTTAACCCGAATTTGCAAATAGATAGTCAAATGAGAACATTGATCGCTAGTACTTCTATCTATGTTTCCAAAAGACAAAATATAATTTTGATGAAACAATAGCTTTATTTCCTCCTCTTGTTGCTGCAACAAATCTCTGTATCTAAATTCTGGGAGAAGGATGTTCATATTTGTTAAATTACAATCTAGAACATGTGATACAAAATCACATCTATTCCAAAATTGGGAAAGAAAATAACTTGTAACAAATAAGGAATCCTTGAAACTTTCTTTTACTCTAGGATAGAAAACTAAAAAAGTCATTGAAGAGAAAAAATTTACATGATGATTCATAACATGCATGAGTCACAACATAGGAATGAGAGTAGGCTAATCTTTGGACATAAGTTTGTGTGTGTGTCAGAGGAAAGGACCATAAACATGTTTGCCAAAAAAAAATTACCCATTTTGGCCTGATTACACTTGCCTACCCAGATAATGAATTCCCCAGCTTTCTCAATTCCTTCCCATGCCAAGAGTCACTTGTGTGTCCCAACACCATTTTGTCCAAAAAAAGCTATTGATATGAGTGAAAGCTCACAAAAGCAACTTATCTACATTTTAAGAGTTGACAAAGAATGTGGCCATTTGTCCATCAACTGCTAATATCCTTTTTTCAAAAAAATCCACCATTGATAACTTTTTACCTTTAAAGCTTTAGTAACCATAACTAAACCTTCCATTCTTGCTCCCAATAAGGAAGCTAAACCACAAAGAAAAAATACCACTAAGTGGTAACAACACATGCCTTCACCAAGTGGTAACAATCCAGTTATCAATGGGAACTCTAATCATCAGGAACACTTTCCACCCTTAACTAAAAATGGAAAATATCACTTATATGTTCTTTCTTTGAAGAAAATAAATAAACAACACAAATTGACAACAAAGTCCGCAAGCTCAAAGATCCAATAAACCAACTATAACTCAAGTAAACATCATATTGATAGGTGAATAATTTCATAAGCAGACACATGAACAATTATAATACCTCAAATAGGAGCTTAAACTTTTCTTTAGAAAGAGATGCAAACTAATCAACTACTTGAGTTAACAACCACGTAATTGACTCAGGCAGGATAGCAAAAACATTGCAGGTGCAAACTAGTTCAAGCAATAAGCCACCTCATCCCAAGTCAGGCCAAGTCTTGAACTCCGTAGATAACTTGTGTGCCTTTTGTTGAAATGTAACATATTAAGGAATGTAACATATAAGACTGTGGAATTGAGTTTTCACTCATTAATTGAATAATAAGATGCTCTCTTAGATATTGTTTCCTCTGTTTTTGTTTGAACTCTTTTATACTAGAGACAAGCTCTTTAGTAAGGCGTATTTATGCTCTATGACATTTACCTGACCATGAAAATGAGAAGCAAAAATTAGGACGGTGATTTTATCTAGATAAAATGAGCTTGGCTAATTTATTAAAATTCACTGAAATTACTGACCTTTTCATGTCTTCATGTGTAATGTCCTCACGTGTGTCACAGACCTGGTCCGAACTCCTTTATAAATACATTGCAAATACCTTTTAATATCTTTCTTTATGTTTTTATGTATTTTCCTTTATTTTTATGTAACCATGCCCGTAGAGCCACTTTGGCTGCCACTCTAGCAATATCCGAAAAAATCCCTTATGCTATATAGGGGGAGGGTAGTGTTTGTGTGGTTGGCTCATGTGTTTTGCACCCATTGCTTTGTAAACACGTTGATAGTGAATGCAATCCATTTTCATGCTTGTGTTTATTTCTTTCTTTGCAATGTGTCACTCCCTTTCCCCCTACATCTTGCTTTGCAAGGCCCTTCGCACGTGATCCATGCAGCGCCTTGCCAAGCAAGAACTCTTGTTGCATTCGATAAGCTTACTTGCCGGTGGAAAGCCTTGCAAGTGCCGCACGGTAACTTTTCCATTGAGTAGGGCCGTGACAGTTGGAATCGGAGCCTGGTTTAGGCGATTCCCCTTTCGGTTCATTCAAATTTCGAAAGGGATGTCGAAGTCGGTGGTTGAGGCAAGCAGGGTGGAGGAACCTGCCCCCCATGCTGACGAAGACGTCGAAAACGTTGTTGCATGTGGAAGTTGTGGAGGAACAAACAGCGTCCCTTGTAACCAAATTTGACCAGCTGGATGATAGGGTTCACTCCCTAGAAACATGGGAGCAAAGGAACTGCAATTTGAGCTTGGAGAATCGCGAGTTGATCAGTGAGCTTTGTCATGATGTACAAGTGACCGTGGCTTCCTTACAGGAAGAGATTCGTGGCTTGGCAACCCAGGTGTCGCTCCTCATGCGCAATGCCGCTTGCCAAGAACCACTTGCTGTGGTGGGTGGACAAAGGCGCCCCAAAGTGCTAGAGCCGACTCCATACAGTGGGGCAAGGGATGCTAAACAACTCGAAAACTTTTTGTTCGATATGGAGCAATACCTTTGGGTTGTCAAGCCGGAGACTGAAGAAGCAAAAGTGGCTATGGCCACAATGTATTTGTCCGATGATGCCAAGTTGTGGTGGAGGACTAAGCATGATGAGATGACGAGAGGTCTAGTCTGGATTGAGACATGGGAGGAGCTGAAGAGTCAACTCAAGACTCAATTTCTTCCTAAAAATGTTGAGTTCATTGCTCAAAGAAACCTTAGACATCTCCAACAAACTGGAACTGTTTGGGAATATGTTAAACAATTTTCTGCTCACATGCCTAGATATCCATGACATGTCCAAGAAGGACAAGCTATTTTTCTTTTTGGAAGGACTCAAGCCTTGGGTTCAGACTGAACTAAACAGGCGGGGTGTAAGAGATTTGACCATTGCCGTTATAGAAGCAGAGCGCCTTACCGACTATACTGTAACGCCCCGACCCAGACTGGGGGTTAGTTCGAAAGACAGAATCGGAGTGTATTAATTAAAACAAAAAAATTAAAACTGACTGACTAGGAGCTATAGACTCTGAGTGCGAGAGTCATAACGTTCATCCATGCACTGCGGAGTTTTAACGTTTCGTTGTGCGTAGATAAGAACAAACCTAATTCTATAACTAATTTGGATTGGGCCAACGTTATTGTTCTATTGGTTGCCTACGTACATATTGGATACCATCTCTGACGTTATTCCAATATGATCAGATCCGAACGTAGTTCTGCCTAATGGCTAATACATGCATTAAGCATCACAAAATCATGTACATTAAAATACGTATATCTTTATATCCGAATAATTATTCAAAATCAGACGGAAATCTTATAAATCATCGGAGTCAAACAGAAGTCAATAAATCAGTAAAATACACATCTCACATAAGTGAGCAGAACACTAACAAAAACACATGTTTCGCTCTATCCTAGAGCGGTGTAGAATACACTATAGAGCATGTTGGATCATATCAGATCCTATCAAATCATATCAGATTTCATCTGACCACACCGATCATATCGTACCAGAGTATGTTAGATCATAATAGAGCAGTTTAGAGTAATTTGGATCACAACAGAATAGATCAAAGTAGATTAAATAGGAACATATCGGCAGATATTAGATCAGCAAATTATATATATATCTTAATTAGTATGTTACTAATTAAGATGTGCATTATATTAAAGTAAAAGGTTAGAAAAGCGTACTCCCCTGCGGTTCCGAAAATGGCGGCATTCGGAGTTACCCGTTTCCTCATGGTATTTCCCCTTTCAGATTCGGAGACGATGGGTCGAACTTTCTCTAATTCTGGAATAACATGTCCATAGGTGGCGAACAGAACCTCCCCTTACCCGAAGATATTTTACCCTTGTCGCGCTTGTAGGCGACAGACATAATCTCCCCTTACCCGGCGATATTTTACCCTTGCCGCGGCCATAAGTGGTGGACAAAACCTCCCCTTACCCCGGGACATTTCCCTTAAATAGGATTGCTAACTCGAGAAATGAACACTTCCATTGCATAGAACCCCCTTGAATTAGCTAGGAACGCCTCTAAAACGACTCGAATCGGGCTTAAAATGAGTGAGAAATGAAGAAAGGAAGATGAGAAAATGTGGGAGAGTCTCCCCTCATGCGGAGATACTTTACCTGTTTTGCGTCCATAGGCAGCGGACAGAACCTCTCCTTGCCCTAGTATGTTTCCCTTATATAGCATTGCTAACTCGAAGAATAGACACTTCCATTGAGTAGAACACCCTCGAATTAGTTAAGAATGCTTTTTGAACGGAAGGAAACAGACTTAGAATGACTCCAGAAACTCCCCCGGAAGAATGAACAAAATGACTATTTATAGGGAGTTGGCGTGCGAGCGAACGGAAGAAGATGGAATGCGCGTGCATGTGCTCGTGCCACTTGGCGCATGCTGAATGGACCGACTGTGTGGTCGGTGCGCATGCCACGTGCATTACGTGCACGTCACCGCGCTGCGTTCGACACACACGCCCGCACCACGCGTCTGATGTACGACGCTCTCCTCTACTGTAAGGACCCTCATCTCTAAACCAGTTTTTGGTTTGCTTTAATTATTTGTTATCGTGAGACTTACGCATTTTCTGATTTATTCGGCAATTTCGTGAATAAATAGTGTTTATGATGGTTTTAACCAAAATCAACTTTAAGATTAGTGATTTTAAGTGATTTTAAAAAAAATGTGAATTTTTGGGATTTTTCTGAATTTTCACTATTTTTCCGAAAATTAGGGTTTTGGCGGGACCCGTGTGGGCCCCACCGTCAAAATTTTGGTTTTTGGGTCAAATGAACCCAGATGTCTACTTAAGGTCATACAAAAATTTTCAGAATTTTATTAGGCTTAATTAGTGCTTAAATTTGTAAAATACCCATTTTTAGCCTACTTTTCCTATTTACACCCCATAACTTACCCATGCATACCCCAACCCTTACTATAAAAGGGAAAACCTGAGCCATTTCAATTTTTGGGAATAGGCTAAGGAGGGAGGTCTGGCCTAATCCCCAATTAGGCCCGAATTAGAAGCGGTTTAAGGTAAGCTTACTCTAATTAAGCACTAAACCATGGTTTCTTCTTAATCTCTTCCAAATCTACCATTTTCCCCTTGTTTCAATTCGTTTTTGGACATCAAAAACTACTAATTTGTATTTTACTACAAACCCTAACATTCAAAATTCGATTTTTACTATCAACAAGCCCTAGATCTAAGATTTAATTAGGGATTTCTTTGGTAAATCGATTTTTAATAGAATTTAATTCAAACTCAATGTGTTTTTATCCAATCCGAGCTTAATCAAGTGCTGAGGTAATGGGTCTTTGAAATCTCAGTTTATCCATGGTAAAATTCTTGATTTTTGGCTTATTTCGAATGAAGTTGCTTGATTTGGTGTGTTAATGGTAAGATTAGAAAATGGAATTATTTAATCCCGATTTCTTAGGGTTTTGCATTATTATTATATGGTTTAACATTCTGGAAGTCAAGAAGGACTTTTGATGATGATTAGGGTGTTAGATGTGGATTTGAAGTGTTATAAATGGTGTTTCGGTTTGGATTTGCGAAAGGAAGAAGATGATTCAGTTCTGCCTTGTTGGCGTTCGAACGGCCCTTCTGGGCGTTCGAACGGCAACACTACTAGAACGATAGTTTTCCAGTTCAACCGATCGAACGGACTGCTAGGCATTCGAACGGCCAAACTGTGAATTTTAAATTTTTACGTTTAACTGATCGAACGGCCTGAAGGGCGTTCGAACGGCTACACAGCAAATTTGTGTTCTAATGCATGATGTTTATTTTGATTATTCCACTTTAGCTTGCCAATTTTATATGAATGTGGAGTGTTTTAAGCTATATTATGCTACTGGAAAGGTATGCTATTGAGGTTATAAAGTTGGAATATATGATTAGAGATTTGTGGAATGACTTATGTTTTGTGGCATGATGTTGGAATTGTCATCTTGAAATTGTGAATGGTTGATTCCCTATGGTTAAACATATTTTCAGTAGGACTACAACCTATTGTTGGACTGATTTGTCATGATAGATTGTGGTTAGTTGGTGTGTGAATGTTGGTGAATGTCATGCCTCAAGGATGAAATGAATGATTTTATATGTGTTTAGCCTTTGTGGTTGAGATTTGAATTGGGATACGATTTCAACGATTCTTCTTCTATGATTTTCGGTGGAATTCATGTTTAGATGGGAATTCACATGTGTAGTGTAGTAGTAAGTTAATTTCAAGCATGTTGAAATGCATTGAGTAAAGTACTTCTACTAGTTACACACACATGTGGGGGTTAAATGATAATGTTAAAGCTTGATATTGAGATTATGAATGATGCATTAGGGGCTGATGAGAGCACTTATCATTGATTAGGATTCATGTATGCCTTGCCCACGTATGTACCATGCTGCATGGATCATGAAAATGGATTTCCAATTGAGGCTTCATCGAGATTAATCAAATTTGACCAATTGGATGCAATGTGGTGAAATTGTGTGCAGGATTGATCGGTCGTGGATTAATCATAAGTTGATTGGTCCGAAAGGACATGATTTGAGTTCCTGTGTGGAACGAGTGCACTCCCCGGGTTGAGTCTAATTAAATGGGATTATGTGGGGACGAGTTGTGTACTTGTCTTGCGGATTGTGAGAATGTTATTATGAGTGTCATCTGGACTCTAAGAATCCAGTGTGGTATGCTGTGTGCACCCCTCTACCACGTGTTCTAAGGTTCTCTGTGTGAGAACTCGAGCTCTTCCCTCCGCAGGAGATGTCCCTGGGCGAACACCCCTGCTCTAGATTCTCTGTGTGAGAATGAGATATCTTTAGCCAGGATCGTCCAGGGCGAGCAGCATTAGGGATTGACAACCCCGAACTTTCTTTAATTCTTATGTAGAATTTTGGACCATGACACGCCTTCGTGGCCTTGTCTATGTTCCCGTTTGTGTGACACCAAATTTGTGATTTCTCCCTGATAGAGGTTGTTATGACATAATGCATATGGGAATATGTATGTTAGAGATATATCCATGCATGTTGATTATGATATGATGCATGTGGGAATATGTATGTTAGAGATACATCCATGCAGGTTGTTATGATATAATGCATGTGGGAATATGTATGTTATACATCCATGCAGGTTGATTATGGTATAATGCATGTGGGAATATGTATGTTAGAGATACATCCATACAGGTTGATTATGATATGATGCATGTGGGAATATGTATGTTAGAGATACATCCATGCAGGTTGTTATGATATAATGCTTGTGGGAATATGTATGTTAGAGATACATCCATGCAGGTTGATTATGGTATAATGCATGTGGGAATATGTATGTTAGAGATACATCCATACAGTTTGATTTTGATATAATGCATGTGGGAATATGTATGTTAGAGATATATCCATGCAGGTTGTTATGATATAATGCATGTGGGAATATGTATGTTAGAGATACATCCATGCAGGTTGATTATGCACCATGATGCAATGTTAGGTGATATGTATGTGTGATCAGAAAATGATGCATCATGTAAATCTTTTTACCTAAACGACTATATTGCTATGCTATTGTATTTTCAATGTTGCTAGTGATATTAAAAACCATTGCTGAGTTTGTTAAACTCACCCCTCTTTCTTGTGTTTTGATTTGGGGCTGCGTGGTGCGACACGCAAACGGACAAGATCTCCTCTTTGAGGAAAGGTCGGAGATGGCTTGGATGTGATCATGGAGATTGTTGTGTGACTTATCTTCTTTGGTTTTATGCTTTATGTTTATAACCTTTGTGTAGGGTTCTTTGTTGTTTTGGATTTATGTCACATTTTACAGTTGCGATGCTTATGACTTATTTTGAGCCGGTGTGGGCTTTACTTAACTAAGCATGTGGGTTTGAGATTAGTTGTTTACTTTGTGATAAGCAACACTCTTTCTTTCCTTTTTATTTACTCTTGCTCAAAGGATTGTGCGTACTCCGTATTTCTGTTAATCGCCCGTGGTTAGGGTTTTGTCTTCTGCTAGATCATTTCTAAAATTTCCCTTCGTCGCCCCTGCGCGCTTGACCGGCCCTTGGACCGGGTTCGGCTCGGGTCGGGCATCGCTGGGGCATGACAAAGTTTTTGGTATCGGAGCACATCATTGTCCAAGAGTAAATAGGGTTTGTGTGACAAGTCTTGCTTGCTTGTTTGCGTGTTTTCTGCTTGTTTGGCTGTGTGCTTTCGTGTTATTAGGCTGTACGATTAATGTCTGGTCGTTGTGTAGATGGCTGGTCCTAATCATGCAGGCGCTAATAACCATTGCGGTGCTCGTGACCCAAGGGTGGACGATGTGTTGACCGCCATTGAGGGGTTGACACAGGTGTTCCAGGCTAAGCACGCGTGTGGTAGCAGTTCTGAGTCTCTTTCACTCGAGGGATTCAAGAAGCTTAATTCCCCTAACTTCAAGGGTGGATTGGATACCTCTGTGGCGGATAATTGGAGGCTTCATATGGAGAAGATCTTTAGTGCTGGACGTTGCTTAGACGAGGAGAAGACTAGACTTGCAGTCTTCACGTTCGAGGGCAAAGCTCAGAGGTGGTGGTTATCGATGGAGCGTCAGAGGTTCCATGGCCATGTGGACATTCCTTGGGAGGAGTTCTTGTCAGCCTTTAACGACAAGTACTTCCCTCTTCATGTCCGAGAGGAGAAGAAGGAGTTTCTTAGTCTGCAACAGGGTTCTATGACGGTCTTGGCTTATGAGACCCGTTTTGTGGAGCTTGAGCGCTTTGCTCCTTGCTTCTTTAGCGATGAGTATGAGCGAGCACGTAAGTTTGAGGACGGTCTTAAGCCTTTCATCAAAGGCCGAGTTGTGCCATTCAGGCACAAGACCCTTGCTGAGGTACTTGAGACGGCCATCGCAGTGGAGCGAGATTCTGACGAGTATATCCGGAGGAGAGGGCAGCAGCAGCAGCCTAAGAGGTCGAGGGTGGAGGATAGCCATAACCGCCGGGATCATAAGCGGCGAGATACCCGTCATGTGAGGCATAACACTCAGCATGTGCAACAGGATCCTCAGGACCGCCGTGCTAGTATGACTTGCTATGATTGTCGGCAGAAGGGGCACTATGCTAATGAGTGTCCGCAGAGGGCTGGTCGTGCTCAGAGACGTGCACCGATGACACCTAATACCGGTCCCAGGCAGCCGGGAGCACCACTGGCGAGAGCACCTATCGGGCAGCTCGATGGCAAGGGGAAGAAGCCGGCTCATGATGGGAGAGTCTTTGCTATTTCAGCGCAGGAGGCGGCTAACTCTTCGGGAGTGGTGGAATGTATGATTCTCATTGCCTCCCACTATGCTAGAGATTTATTTGATACCGGTTCCTCTCATTCTTTTGTGTCTCCTCATTTTGCTCATGAGTTGGATGCTTGTTATAAGTTGTTGCATGTTCCTTTGTGTGTGTCTACACCTTCATCCTCTCTTCGAGCGAAAAAGTATGTTGAGATGATTCCTATGGAGATCGGTGGGCATGTGCTACATATGAATCTTATTATATTGCCGATGATTGACTTTGATGTGATCCTAGGCATGGATATGATGTTCAAGTTCCATATGCATGTAGACTGTCGCAGGAGGTGTGTGAAGTTCGAGTTGCCAGAAGCTAAGCCTTTTATCTTTCAAGGGGTGAAGCGTTCTAATGGCAAATTCTTGGTCTCTTCCTTCAAGGCCAAGAAGTGAATCGATAGTGGATGCGAGGCTTTCCTTGCTTGTGTTACAAGGTTGAACATGGAGTTACCTTCTTTAGATTCCGTTCGTGTTGTGGCGGAATTTCCAGATGTCACTTTCTAATTCCCATGTGGCTTCTTCTGAAGAATGGTGCTGCTATAATACTTTGACTAATGAAATCCTTTTTGTCCTTAAGATTTGTTCTTTTCAATCCAAAATTTTGAGAGGTTTTTCTTCAAATGTCGTGTGTTGCACAATCAGCCCCTCCTATATATACCTTCCAATTTTAATTTTACTATTCACTTCTACCACAGTCAAAACTTCTGACCCTTTGTTCTGAGCTGTTTTAAGTCCGATTCGACCCGTTCAAAAGGCGTTTCTAATTAAATCGAAGGCGCCAGATGCTGTGACGGGGCTAGATTTTCCATACAAGCTCTTTACAACCACGAACTTTACACCCTAATTCTAAGGTAGGGGGTCTTAAACTTTAGCTTATGCTTTGCTCGTGTACTTAACTTTTTATGCATTATTTTTATTCCATTATGCTCATGTGCTTGAGTTTTCTGAAAAATGTGATACACTTGTTATGTTTTATATACCCTGATTTATGTTAGGGTATTTGTATTGTCTGGATTATTTAGGGTTAAACCTAGAATTATAACATTTTTTGAATACCTACCGAGGAAATTATCGGTATTTGGCGCGTGCATATAGGTATGGAGTGTCATTGAAAAACTCCTGCCTTCTGAGCTTCCTGCTGCCCCATGAGCATCGGAGGAACACCGTTCGGTATCATGGCTCTAGATTTATCGTTATTGGACGAACCGGTGTTTTTCTGAATTTATTTTTGAATCTGTTCTGCAAAAATTATTGTGGTCTTTTACTTAACATTAAATTAGATTTTAATTCCACCTATTGAGTATAAAAAAAATACTTACCCAACCACAGACTCTGTAGGTAGTAAAATCAATCCGAAGGTATCTATGGAGGAAATGTGAGAATAGTTTCAATTTTTATCAATATTTTGTAATATTATAAAGGGCCTGATAGGCTTATATTTTGTAATATAACTGCTCTACATGTGATATAGTTGGACTAGGTCCTATTTTACAATTATATGTAATATTAGTTGTGCTTCAACTCCACGTATTATATGTTTGTATTCTGTCCAAAAGGTCGACCGTCATGTTTGGTTTTACATGTAATATAACACGTGTTGAGCGAACAATTAAATATGCATATTATGACATATATTAGTAATTGACGGTCGCCACATATACTACTGAGGGCGGCTCAAAAAAGAACACTACCAACCAACGAGATAACCGATATGGCCAGAAAGACCAAGCGTCATTCGCCGGGGGCCAGGATAAAGGCAAGATGGGCGAGAGGAAACCTTTTTACAGGAGCGAGGGACAAAGGACAAACAACACCACATTTTAACCTCGTAGGTTTAACTGTTTCCTTTGTCAGAGTCCGCACCACGTTTGAGATTGCCCGTAGATGAAAGAGCTTAATGCCCTATATGCCCAACTATCACATTCTGAAGCTTACCAAAGAAGGAACCTCTAGCGATGAAGAGGCAGAACCAAAAATGGGGGCATTACGATTGCTCAATTCACTCAAGGGACAGGAAGTAACAAAACCCTCTTAGGCTAAGGGTTTGATGTATATTGGGATTCCTATAAATGGAGTCCCAACTCAAGCCATGGTTGACATTGGAGCTACTCACACCTTCGTAGCCTTGGGTTACAGTTGGTAAAAGACTCCAGCCGGATGAAGGCCATGAACTCCAAAGCTCACCCTATTACCGGGGTAGCCAAGGATGTTCCCATTACAATCGGAAGTTGGTATGGGACAATTAATCTTATGGTTGTTCGCTTGGATGATTTTTAGGTTATCCTTGGCATGGACTTTCTATGAGGTGCAAGTGTTGTGCCAATGCCGCACCTAGGATCGGTATGCTTATTCAACAAATCCAGCCCGTGCATGGTACCAGCCACTCTGAAGGACAAACCCGAGACTGAATACTTGTCAGCCATACAACTTGATAAGGGCTTGAGGAAGGGTGAGCCCACTTACATTGTAGCTATGCGAATGGAGGATCAATCACCAGATGACACACCTACTTACCCAGAAGTTAAGGCAGTTCTTTCGAAATATGTGGATGTGATGCTGAAAGCCCTACCCAAACACCTTCCACCAAGGAGACCAATTGATCACCAAATTGAATTAGCACCAGGTGCTAAGCCTCCGACTCGTGCCCGATATAGAATGACACCACCTGAGCTTGCAAAATTGCGAAGACAACTTGATGAGCTCCTCGAAGCAGGTTTCATCCGCTCCGCTAAGGTACCCTTCGGATCTCCAGTCCTCTACCAAAAGAAACATGATGGGAGCTTGTGTTTGTGTATTGATTACCGTGCTCTCAATAAGCTGACAGTGAAGAACAGATACCCCCTTCCACTCATTGTAGACCTCTTTGATCAACAGGGAGATGCTCGTTACTTCTTGAAGCTGGATCTACAATCGGGGTACTATCAAGTTAGAATTGCTGAGGGTGATGAGGCGAAAACTACTTGCATTACCCGCTATGGAACCTTTGAGTTCCTTGTCATGCCCTTTGGACTAACGAATTCCCTGGCTACATTTTGCACTCTGATAAATGATATTTTTTGTGAATTCCTCGACAAGTTCGTGGTTGTCTACTTAGACGACATTGTCATATATAGCAAGACCTTAGAGGAGCATGTTGACCATTTGAAGGCTATTTTTGAAGTTCTCTGGTGCAACCAATTATACATCAAGCTGGAGAAATGTTCTTTCGCCAAGGAAGAGATCTTATTCTTGGGACACACCATTGGAGGTGGACAAGTCTGCATAGATACATCGAAGGTTCGTGCAATTGATGAGTGGCCAACCCCGACTATGGTTCAAGAGTTATGAGCTTTCCTCGGTTTGGCTAATTACTATCGGCGGTTCATTCAGGGGTACTCACAAAAAGCCACCCCTTTGACTGACTTACTCGAAAAGGACCGTCCCTGGTGCTGGTTTGAGAAATGGCAAATGGCCTTCGCCGATCTGAAGAAGGCTGTGACTGAAGACCCTATACTCCGCCTCCCTGATTGCAACCAACCATTTGAAATGCAAATGGATGCCCATGATTATGCCATCGGAGTGTTCTAGCTCAGGAGGGCCACCCGGTAGCTTTCGAGAGTCGTAAATTGAATGAGACCGAGCGAAGGTATACCGTACAAGAGAAAGAGATGTCAACCATCATGCATTGTCTTCACACTTGGCGACATTATTTGTTGGGTTCTCGGTTCGTTGTCAAGACTGACAATATCGCTGCTAGCTACTTCCAAACCCAGAAGAAGCTCTCCCCAAAACAAGCTCGTTGGCAGGATTTCCTTGCTGAATTCAACTTCACCCTGGAGTACAAACCTGGAAGAGACAACATTGTTGCCGATGCTTTGAGCCGGAAGGCTGAGTCTACTGATCTTGCCACCATAGAGTTAAACAAATTGGGCCATATCAGCGAGTGTAGAAGCGATCTACATGCTCAAATTCGGGCTGCACTAGATAAAGACACCCTGGTGCCCTCTCTTCTCCAACAAGTCACCGAGGGAAAAACTCGCAAGTTTTGGGTGGAAGATGGACTATTGATGACAAAGGGGAAGCGCCTTTATGTGCCAAAGGTCGACAACCTTAGGAAGGATCTCCTTATGGAATGCCATGACACCCTGTGGGCCGAACATCCAGGCATCCATCACACCTTGGCTCTATTGGAAAGGGGGTACTTTTGACCTCACATGGGCGACAATGTCGGAGAGTATGTCCGCACTTGTCTCACATGCCAATAGGACAAGGTTGAATGGGACAAACCGCGTGGTCTTCTGGAACCACGACCAGTGCCAGACATGCCATGGGAGAGTGTCTCCCTAGACTTCATCTCCACGTTACCAAGGGTCGGCGGCTATGGATCGATCTTGGTCATCGTCGATCGCTTCTCAAAATATGCTATCTTCATCCTGACGTCAAAGCATTGTACAGCTAAAGAAGCGGCACACCTATTCCTCAAGAATATTGTCAAACTTTGGGGCGTATCGCAAACCATTGTGAGTGACTGTGATGCTCGGTTCACCGGTCATTTTTGGACGGAGTTATTCAAGCTATTGGGTTCCAAGTTAAATTTCTCCTCCAGCATGCATCCCCAAATAGATGGTCAGACTGAACGCATCAATGTCATCCTCGAAGAGTACCTTCGCCACTTCATTAGTGCCAATCAAAAGAATTGGGTGAACCTACTCGATATTGCCCAATTCTCCTATAACCTCCAACAGAGTTCTACCACCAACCATAGCCCCTTTGAGCTAGCCATGGGGCATCAACCGGCAACACCTCTTACTCTAGAGACTGGATACGTGGGAAACAACCTGCCTGCCTTCCACCTAACAAAGGATTGGCACCTCCAAGCAGACATTGCAAAGGCCTATCTCAAGAAAGCCACCTGCAGAGCGAAGAAGTGGGCTGACTTAGGCCGGAAGCCCTACACATTCAAGGTGGGAGATTTGGTTCTTGTCAAACTGAATCTAGCAATTGAAGATATTTCGGCAAGTCCATCGTGGTCTCGTTGGCAAGTATGAAGGTCCTGTCCCCATCACTAAGTGGGTCGGGAAAGACTCTTATTGAGTTCAATTACCCGCCTGGATGTAGGTCCCCACCTTTCATGCCAGTTGTCTCAAACCATATCATGCCGATGCTGAAGATCCCTCTAGAAACAAGATTGATCATGGCAACCCGAAGGTCACCTTTGATGTTCGAGTCTTAGAAGAAGTCTTGGCAGATCGCGAAGTTCTCTGCGACAAAGAACAAGTACAAGAATTCCTCATCAAGTGGTGGGGCCTTCCACACAGCTGGGAGCCCGAAGACGACCTCGCCATTCAACAAACGCAACATGCCAAAGCCTACCTCCAGGAGCAACAACGTCAACGAGGACGTCGACAAAATTGAGTGGGGGAGAATGTCATGGACCTGGTCCGAACACCTTTGTAAATACATTGTAAATACCTTTTAATGTCTTTCTTTATGTTTTTATGTATTTTCCTTTACTTTTATGTAACCATGCCCGTATAGCCACTTTGGCTGCCACTCTAGCAATATCCAAAAATCCCTTATGCTATATAGGGGGAGGGTAGTGTTTGTGTGGTTGGCTCATGTGTTTTGCACCCATTGCTTTGCAAACGCGTTGATAGTGAATGCAATCCATTTTCATGCTTATATTCATTTGTTTCTTTGCAATGTGTCACTCCCTTTCCCCCTACCTCTTGGTTTGCAAGGACTTCGCACTTGATCCGTGCAACGCCTTGCCAAGCAAGAACTCTTGTCGCATTCGATAGGCTTACTTGCCAATGGAAAGCCTTGTAAGTGTCGCACGGCAACCTTTCCATCGAGTAGGACCATGACATGTGCTTGTAGTGTTTTAGACAATCTAGCATCTAACACAAACTCTTCTATCATTCTAGCTCTGAACTTCCTTACTTCTTGTACATTTTAAACATAAATTTTTCATGATTGTTTATAATATCATCCATATAATGGCACATAAAAACCTGACAATCTAGCCTGCAATTAAGTTATTTAATAGCATGACAATCCTATTTTATACATTTATACAAATTTGGGGAATTGTAATGAGAAATGTTTTAAAACTTACGAATTTGGGTATTGTTATGGAATATTTTCCACTTCTATAAAAGTTGATTGTAGTTCTTGGGATGAGAATCGTACTTTCAATGCTTCAAGCTTATATGATTTGATGTTATCCATATGTACAAACATAATCATTTTCATATAACAATCTAATATTTTTTAAGTATCATTTTAATATATAAAAAGATAAACAATGTTAGGTTTGTTTAACTTTAACATAAATAATACTTACAAAAGTCAACACATCTACGTTGAAGGTATCACACATTCTATATTTTAGCCTCATAGAGTTGTAATGTATCCATTGGCCTTCATGGGTATCATAGACAAGTAAATGCCAATGACCCATGGACGGACCATCCTTTTGATAAATATTTGAACGTATTGGAATATATGATACCAAGCAAGTTGGTTGACTTTATAATGCCTAAACAAAAAGAGCTCTTACAATTTTTTTTGTTATTTTACAATAAAATTTTGTATCAATTTGATGAAATAATAGTTAGTAAGTTAAAGATTTAAAATAAATAATAAAAATAATTATAAAAGTATTATCAAATGCTAACATGAATTTGTAGAAGTGCATGTTCGTACTACTTGAGAGTATAATAAATATCTATTAACTTACAGAAAAATATTTGAACAGCATGATCATACAACTCAATACTAGGCCCTTTTTATAAGGAAATTGTAAGCCATAGAAAAAAGGCTTAGTATATTCAACCCATTTTGTTAGGTATTACAATAGTAAACATACACACCCAAATTTATAAACAAAACATAATAATATTAAACAAATAACTACTCACAAAACACAATGAGTTATAGAAGACATATTCGTTAGTTGACTCTTCATTTTCCTTTCTTCTTAATATTTCAGAAAAAAATTAATGACATGCCATTTATTTTTCAAAATTTTAATTAGTCATAAATTTTATTATTACTATAAATAAGATAAACCAATTTTCAACTTCTATTATTGCCAATTTCTTGGTCATCTGCAATTTGATCAATGTCACCTAAAGTGTCCAAATGATTGATCTACAATTGGATGAAAAAAATTAGTAACACAATTAAATTCATAATCATTGATTTTAAAGAACTAAGTGCAATATTTATTTACTCACAATATGTCTCCAATTTTATTTAGCTCAGTAAACAATTTTTCATTATTCTCCTCAAGAAAAGCAATTTCAGCTATATTGCTATATTGATCATTGTTTTTCAATTCATCTCCCAATCTTTTCAAGATTTCTTTCAATCTTTCAATTTCAACTTCAATTTGTTTTCTTGCTTCTTCACTTTTCTTCTTCTCAGAAGCAAGATGTTTCTTTTTTCCACAAGTATTATTATATCTGATCTATTGCTTTCCAATTCTTGTTGAAGTTTCTTTTTTTCTTCATTCAAAATATTTATTTCAACAATATTTACATAGTTAGCAGGCATAGTATCTGTAAAAAGAATAAACAAACTTTAGAAGAAATATCAGACATATAATACAATGTATTTCAGTGAATAAGATAAACTACATGCTCTTTCTATATGCCTATAACATGGAAAATTAACATACTAAATACATCATTAAAATAAAGAAATAAATGGAAAAATCATGTAAAAATTATAAGCTTAAAATTAGAGACAACACGATAATGCTGCCTATGAATATTCTATTAAAAAAAAGTAAAACATTGCCTATGTTTTGAAGCTGTCCAATTTGAGGAACTTCGTCTTTTATTAAATCTATATATTTCTCTTCTTCACTATCTTCTATATTTACAAAGGAAATTTCTTCCTCTTGCTCTTGTTCATCCTTATATAATCAAAAGAAGAATCATCTTCTTCTATTCCTACAGCAAAATAATCATCTGGCTCTCCTTCTTCATCTTCTTCTATTCTTACAAAATGAAAAGATGAATCATCTGTTGTCTTTCTTCTTCATCATCATCTTCTTCTATTCCTACATAATCAAAAGAAGAATCATCTTGATGTCCTTCTCCTTTTTCTTCTTCCTCTTCATCTTCCTCATATTAAGAAAAAAATTGAATTTCAAGGGCAGTTCTTTGTAATCGACCATTCTACACCTATATTTAGACATAATATGTTGAATCTTTAATCTATAAAAATTATTATATAAAAATAACTTATTCCTTATAATGTCAATATTTTTTACCTCATGATCTTGTAAGTTTTCAAGATCAATTCTTCCAAGTTTCTTGTTCATATGTGAAAGTCTCTAATCATCTATAAGAGGTACATAATCATCCTCTTACACATCATCTTCTAGGATTGTTTTCACCTTTTCTTGAATGAGAGTTGTATGCTTACAAAACCAATACTGCAAAAATATGTTATCATTGTTAGTTTCTAATATAAATAATCATACATAAATAAATCTTTCAAATAATAAAATTTTCTTACCATTAATGCTATTTAACAACGTCCAATGTTTTTCTTTGCTTCAAAATTTGTTGATATGGAAGAAATCAGTTTGTTGGCAATAATTGTTGGCTATTTGTAATTAGTCATGTCTTCAATGTCTCTTATATATGACCAATTAACTTGAGTTCTTCTTGTAGGAAAAAAAAGTGTAACTATTATGTACAAACATAGAAGTCGAACTGAATCATCATTTTTTTGTTGACTTAATCCAAATAAGTTTTCTCGAAGAACATCACCAACTATTTTTATTGTTAGATTTTTTTTTCCATATATGTCTTCCGGGAAAACCCTTTTGTACAAATGGGGTGCTGGGTTTTCCTTTACTATCTATGTTAAAAAGTTTTCCCCTTCCCATTGGAATTCCTAAAATAATAGGCACATCATATTTTGTGAATTCAACCAATCTTCTTCCTATTTTGAATTTTCTTGTCGTAAGTTGAAATGTATCTAATATTTTTTTCCAAAATCTGATCAGATTTTTTACAATTACTAGCTATTATTTTTCCATGTAAGAAAGCTCGGACGATTCTCTAGAAGGGGGTTCTTCTTAATAACTCTATTCTTTCATTATCAAAGCAACCAGTAGTTTCTTCTAAAATAGTGCACAATACTTATAGGTTGCTTTTAAACTGGACTATGACTATAATCAAAGACACAATTTTAATATAAATTCATAAATAAAATAGTAGAACATAAATAACACTTAGATCACCAAAACTAATTAATTCAATCTTTAAAATAAGTACAAGCAGTAAAACTCTTTTAAAATAAAGTAAAATAATTAACATACACTAATTACAGTAAAAAACAATTTATTTGCCCCAAAACAATGTTGATTTGAATATAACACTAAGAGGAAATCAATCGCAGGGCAGGATGATCATGCTACCATTTGAAATCCAATGGAATTTGCATCTTTGAAATCTAATTAAAATTGCAGGGCAGCACAATCATGTTGCACCTATTATATACTTCTATTTGGGATAAATTTCAAACTCCATAAACAATAGCTAGTAGAAAAGTTAAAACGCAAACAAACTATCTAGTAGAAAATCAAGGTGATTTGAAATCGACTAGAAATGAAAACAACATTATCGTCTAGAATAAAACAATTTATAAAAAATTACCTGAAATACATTAAAATTTCCCTAAAGCAAAAGAGAAAGATCTCTGCATTGTAATGGAGCAATAGAAGAAAAGTGAAAAAAATTGTGTGACATACTTGGTAGAATGGATTCTAGGGCAACGATTGTCAGACAACTATCGAATAGTGGTAGTGGAATGTGGAGAAGAAATATGTTGGAGGATTGAAGAGAGAATCGTTGGAGGACAGAGGAGAAAATTGCCAAAGAACGAATGATACAATCGCCAAAGGAAGGAAGTAAAAATCGACGGAGGATGGAGGACCAAATCGCCAAAGGACGGAAGAGACAATCACTGGAGGATGGAGGACCAAATCGCCGGAGGAGAAAATTTACCAGAGGACGAAGGAGCAAATCACCTTATGAAGAGAAATTTTCAGAGATCTGATTTGAAATCGACGGAGGAATCGAGTCAATGGGATTTACAAGGGTGGGTATTTTCGTCCATTAACACAATAACCATCATTAATGATGTTTTATGGTAGGTAAATTTGTTATTGTAGCTTTTCATAATTATTAAATTTTCTTCGATTTTACATGTTATTGCCCCTTTTTTTACTGTGATCCCTATTACAATTAAAAATGGGCATATACGGATATTTGCGAATATAGACAATTGTTTGTCCATGTTCATAGCCACTTATTAGGGAAAACAAAATTAGTTGGTTCATACATGTGTCCATGTCCCTCATGAACATAAAAAAATATCTGCCCTATATAAATATGGACAACGACACGAACAAACAAGTGGCCAATGGACATCCATGAACACTGCCAAAACGATATCCCTAACTAGGCCAATACATTCATATATATAAAACACCATACATTCATGTTCATGCATGGAGGATGACCACAATTGTACCCCTTCCTTTAGTGTGCTTCCCCTATGAACACTCTCCATGCACATGGATGCATGCTTTAAGTGTGTACCCCCACCCCATCATCCCCATTTCATCTCTAGTTGATTCAATGTTTGTTTCCATACAGGACACATGTACATTAAATGTTTGTTGTGAATGAGTCTATTGTATAAATACATGACTTCCATATGTATTGAAAATAATTCTTCACCATTCACTTTTATAAATTTATATATTTTTTAGTTATTTTTCCTTAATTTAAGTTCGCTCTAGCTATAATCATTTTTTTATATTAAACATATTATTGAGTTTTTTTTTCTAAATAATGCCACTAAATAGGCACTGTAATAGGATATATGAAACTTAACTTTAATAAGTACTCTTGCTTTGACCATTTACACACTTCATACAACATATCCAAGAGAGCAACATAAGTCACCATGCATGGAACTTCAATTAGTTTTAATTCTGCATTGTCGCAATTATATTTCCTACAACTTGCATCCTAATGTACGTCCCAAACACACAACAAACTTTGTGTATCCCTTTCCTTGCTCTTCTTGTATCATATTAGCAATCCAGTTATCTACTTTCTAGTTATCCAGTCTTCCAAATTTCTAGTTTCTAGTTTCTCGTTTTCAGTTTTCTAGTTAGCCAGAAATCTTATTATCATAAACTACCTAATGACCCATATATAACCAACCCAAAATACCATTTTCCATCTAGTAACACATTTCTCATCATCCCAAATCACATGAATGAATATTCCGCATGGAAGGACTATACGGAGTTGTATGTCGAGATGTGCAAGAGAAAAGTCGTGAAGAATGAAACAAATGCGCAAACAAAAGTAGGTTGAAAGATCAACCAACCCAAGTAGGAAGCCTTACTGGAGATAAAACCATCGCATGATGAAGTCGTATCAGAGAAGATGAAGATATTTTCCTCGACTAGGTGATTGATGTAGATTTTTCCCGTCGGGTTATCATATGATAGAGACTTGCTCATGTGGTAACTTGCAAATGTGTGAAAGCTTTTGATCAAACTACCCTTTCCTTCATCATATGACATCTCGCTGAGAAAAAACTACATTGGTTATATTACATCTACAATACGTTAAGTGAAAAGGTATTTTTGTGGATATGAATGGTGTACAAGGACAAATTGTCTTTCCAAGGTTACTGTAGACTTTTGTAGTTTCCAATTTGTCGTTTTCTTTGCTTGCACTGAGTGGAATGTTTGGTCCCTCACCCATTGACTATTGTTGTGCATGAGTATCACATAAGCATCAATGTGCTATATAGAAACAAAAACACATTAGATTAATACATATTCCTTCCTTAGCTCTTACAAACTTATATTAAAATGACATAAACCAATAGACATACTTCATCTCCTAGGCATCTCCGAGGGTTTGTATAACCCTTCAATAATGCTTGGGTTATAAGAGTGCCCCCAAGGTCTGTATATCTGCTTATTACAAATACCAACCCTCAAATCAAATACATGCCAAGTAAATAGTATTAAAATTTAAAGGTCACCGTTTAGAATAATAATAAATAAACTCACTTCTTCACACCATTCTCTAAAAACTTATTTAACTTGTCTTCCTCTGTAGCCCCAAATGAAATTGGGTAAGTAAAATCAAATCGGGCAGCCTCGCTTAGCATGAATAATTTATTGCTCTTCACCTTCTTCATAGTAGAGGTATCAACTTTTAAGTGACCTTTCTTTTTTTTTCCATTGTTTTGTAGGTCTATATAGGGTTTTTTTTTATATTTACTCTTAGCCATCACCCTTCCTGCCGATGCAATTTCTAATTTATGCTGGCTCAAAGGCTTATTGTCCTCTTCTTCGTCTTATATAAGAAGATAAGAAAAATAAGAGTTCTTGTTATATGCAAGTACCTTTAATAAATAAAAATTATTTGTACCTCAATGACAACAATAATCCCCATGACACCCCCTCTTTCTTCTCTTTTACATCCTCCCTCTTCTCTTCCTCCTTAGCCTCCTTTGCATCCTCCCCCTTCTCCTCCTACTCAGCCTCCTTTGCATCCTAACCCTTCTCCTCCTTCTCCTTCTCAGCCTCCTCCTCCTCTTCTTCTTCCTCCTCCTCCTGCTCTTCCTCAACCTTCTCCTCCTCCATCTCCTCATCTTTCTCTTCCTCCTCCATCTCCTCCTCTTTCTCTTCCTCCTCATTCTTCTCCACCTCCATACCCTCATCTTTCTCTTCCTCCTTCTCCACCTCCATATGCTCATCTTTCTCTTCCTCCTCCTTCTCTTCCTCCTTATCTTCCTCCTCCTTATCCTCCTCATCTTTCTCTTCCTCCTCCTCCTCAGCGTCTGTCTCATTGTCCTCCTCTTCATCCTCCACATCCACCGCCTTTTCCACCTCTCCATCCATCTCTTTAACCACATTCCACATAAACACACACAAAAAAATTAGAACAGTTTTACAGTGTTCTAGGTTTCCAGTTTTACAGTTATATAGTTTTACACTGTACTTAATTCATCAACATGCAGCAAATCGCAATCCATTTGACAAGAAAATTTTTCTTTAATAACAGGCACCTAAAAACACATCATTCCAACTCATTTTAATTTAAATATAAAAATTGATAAATTTGTAAATAAAACTTAAACATCATAGTCCTTTTACCTTTTCCTTAGATGCCTTGTTCATAACCTCTTACTCCAATTTATCTACTTTATTTTCAATCCTTCTTATGGAAAACAATATATAAAGCAATGTGGCATGCAAACCCTCATCCCCCACCATATGTTTCCCTTTCTATCCACCTTCCAATTGGAAGTCTCCCCAGCCACTCTGCTTTTCACTATAAAATTATAGTCTACATCTTCTTCTAAAGATTGAGCCACCTCTTGAAAATTTTATTTCCCCGTAGAGTCATCATCGGTGGTAGACTTCCCAACAACATCCTCACTATCAGAAGCTATTTAAAGACTGGCAAATGATGTAAATGTTATTGTTTCATTCGTTAAGAAGAACTTCAAACTTGCACCTTCATTAATAAGTGCCTTGGACACTTTGTCTTCTGTATCTACAGTTATTGGCTTTAAAATATTTACCTACATATGAATACGTATCGCAAGGTAAATGTACCATATATGTGTATAGCATAAGTCATTCTAAATGAATGAAAAGTTAGTATATACTTCCCACTAAAAACCACATTATCAAGATAATCGAATTTGGTTGTAAGATGCCCAACTACATATAAGAGGAAAAGTACTCCTTGTTTTGCTTGCACAACAATCCCCCAACAACGAAATCCTCTCTATTGCCTACACCTAAAAAATAACTCTCTATCAGTTAATTACTAAAATATTTTAATAAATTCAATAAATAAGTAAAATTACCATCACAACATGCACAAAATCATATATATTGTAATTTACATTGCCCATAGACCTTGCAGCTTGCTCTAAACTCCGCAATGTGTCCCAATAGCAAAGGTTTCCCTAAGGATACTCATCAAAACCATCAAGGTCATCTACAAGTTGCAAGTATCTCCTACCCACCTTATTTTTCCACCCTCTACCCACCAATAAATTTTTTAATACAAAAACTACCGCCAACTTTACGGCATCCTTGTCATTTTCATACACTATAATCTTCTGGAAAACTCCTCATTCCTTATTAATAACTTCAACCTCCTAAATATTCGCAGTAAGAGGCTACATTTCTTTAAGAATTTGGGCACTGATAGGAGAGGAGGGGTAGAGTTAGCAAATCTCAAGCCACTAACCATACAAAATTCATTCGGTGAAAGCTTTATACTCATCCTCTCATTCACTTGAAGTAGGTAATCCCCCTTATGCCTCTTAAGGAGATGGTAGAAGGCTTGGGCAGGGAACATGTTTCGCGTAACCTCACATTCCATAAACTTACTAAAACATGTCCTCTTAAACAACTTCTTCTACACTTTGTGCCTGTCAAAGTGCTCTTTTAATTTATGAATATAATAATAACTTGACTTTCATTAGGTGCCCTTCATAAAGCTTATTTGGCAATTTCCCCTTTTTCATGTGGTATACCTATAGCAAGGGATAGAAAAAAGTATTAGCATTTATCTTGAAGACAAAGAGTAAAATTCTTTCACAAACAAACAAATATAAAAAAATAATGTATTGACTATTTTTCATAACAATCAGTACAAATTGACTTCATGAATATAATAACTAAACATAAAAAAAAGAGGCCCCAACGTAAAAAAAATTAGAGACCTTTCAACTATAGGTGAATCAAAGCCAACACAAATAGTTAAAACTACCAAACATGATAAGTCCCCTATGTCCTATATTAATAGCTTTATTTGATTTTAATTCATTTTAAAAATCTAAATGGAGCTATTAATGTAAGATAAATAGAGTATTATCTAATAAAAATCAAAAGATAGGATTAAGATTCATCTTGATAAGGCATGATGACCAAGAGATGGCTTACAAAAGTATATAAATCATAATTATTATCAAGTAGTGATTTTGCCCAACAATTTGAGGTTGACGTATGGATCTTATGCCCCTATTTTAGCCTATTTTGTGCTAACTATTTCGTAAAAGATAGCATAGTTATATATATTTTTTATTAATTTCATCTAAATTCTTTTAGGCCTCTAACATTACAAAAGAATCTAAATATTCATAAAAAATTATGAGATTAAAATCAATTCCTCCATAAACAATAGCTAGTAGAAAATATAAATCAAACAAACTAACTAAAAAACAAGGCGCTTTGAAATTGACCAGAAATGAAAACATTATAATCCATAATAAAACAATTTATAAAAAAATAACAAACATACGTTAAAATTCCCCTAAAGCAAAAGAGAGAGACCTCTGCATTGTAATAGAGTAATGGAAGTGAAAACATTTGTGTGACATACTTGGTAGAATGGATTCTAGGGCAATGACTGACGGACAACTATTTAACAGTGGCAGTGGAATGTAGAGAAGAAATATGTCGGAGGACTGAAGAGAGAATTGCTGGAGGACAAAGGAGCAAATCGCTGGAGAACGGATGATACAATCACCGAAGGACGGAAGAAAAAATCAACAGAGGATGGATGACCAAATTCACCAGAGGATGAAAGAGACAATCGCCGAAGGACGGAGGAGACAATCACTGGAAGATGGAGACCAAATCATCGGAGGACGGAGGAGAAAATTGTTGGAGGACAAAGGAGCAAATCACCACAGGAAGAGAAAATTTCAAAGATCTGATTTGAAATCGAAGGAGGAATAGAGCCAATAGGATTTACACGGGTGGGTATTTTTGTCCATTAACACAACAATCACCATTAATGACGTTTTATGGTAGGTATATTTGTTATTGTAGCTTTTCATAATTACTAAATTTTTTGACCTTACATGTTATTGTCCTTTTTTTTTAGAGAAAATTTTGCATAGCATCGTATCCGTCATTTTAATTCTATATAACTTAAAGAGGTAAGTTTTTAATTAAATAACGTTTATAACAAATTTTGTATTTTCAGATAAAGATAGCTATGTAAGTTTTTTTTCTTTAATACCTAAATTACCCTTCTCCTTCTCTCTATGTTATATGTTTCCCGTGGGGAAGGGGAAACGGTGCTCCTCCCGTCGGAATAGGGAAGCGTTGTTCCTCTTCGGCCTTTTGGGTGGCTAAAGAGAGGAAGGACTCAGGCGGAGGAGGATGATGGGCAAGATCTACTCAGGCATTCATTTCTTGCGCTCTCTCGCAAGGCATTGTTTCCAAAATCTGGGCCTTTTTGTTCTCTCAGAGACGAATCTTCGCATCTTTTGTGAAGTCCCACTCAAAGCTTATGGTGAGTAACAATTGGTATCTGTAAATTTTTGAGTTCTTTGTGCAAACATCTGTGTTATACTTTTTAGATTTTTATGTGATAATGTTGTAAATAGTTTCTCCATGCCGTTTCTCTGGATACTAAAATCTAGGTTTTGAACATAGAAAGTAAAGCTGTTTTGCTGATTTTCCTCTAAGTCTAATAATGGTGGCCTTCGGCATCTTTGCTTCTTCTTCACCCACCTCTTCAGCCTCTGAAAAAGAACTAGTTTGCTTGAATTGACGTGTCCATTATCTACACTCTCTGTCTGTCTGCCATCAGCCTCCATGGACAGTAGAGGACCTTCCCTTTGATAACCCATATTGCATATTTTTCCCTTCTCCTGTTGATAAAATTCTGTAATGACAGGACCTGTCTCCTTCTCTGTCTATTCCAATTTCCTCTCCTCTTTAATTTTGAATAGCTCATACCTCAAGCAGGCATCAACCCATCTCAGGTAGATCGACTCCTCAATATCTGATAGTCGATCCTCTGAAGCTGCTCTAGCTGAATCACAAGCTTGTCCTTGTCGAATTCTGATTTATTTTTGCTCACCATTGTTGTTGTTGCTCCCCCATTTTGCAAAAGTGATGGTTTGTTGTAACGCCCGAGATTTTTCATCCATTTTTCTTAAAACTCATAGAAATTTTTTTATACGATAAATTGGAGTCAACATGACAAAATCAAAACCCGTATAACAGTTTATAATTTAAAACACTAAACATCCACATACGGTCAATCATCGTACGACCAAAGCAAATATCATCAGGTGCTACTCGAAAACACGTACGAATAAATTGCTATGATCATAGACTTTAAATACAAATCCCTCCCAGGCATCCCTGAGTCCAAGTCCCATAACAGTCCACACACTAATCCAAATGAAAGTCCTAAATAAACATCTAACTTCTCATCTCACCCAATACAGTGGATCGTGGCACAATTAAACTCACAATGAGTAAAGCAGGTACCTGAGTCAACGGGAATCAATCCACCGTTGAAATGAGCATCAATCTCCAGGAGCTCTCCGCACAACCTACAAAACCTCCAGTACAACGGGGCTAAAAAGTAGGATAATAAGTATTTTCATACTCAGTAGGAAAATACCCAGTAGGGGAAACCCCAAACGGTGAACTCAAAAGTTCATAAATACATGCGTTCATGCAACTCAAACATGAAGCAGATAGGCATATCAATATGATCATACTCATAAGCATACAAACATACCAAATGCACCATCGTGCCAAAGTCATACCAAAGGCACCATCGTGCCAAAATCATACCAAAGGCACCATCGTGCCAAAATCATACTACAAGCACCCTTATCCAGGGTCATACAAACTCACTCGTACCATCGTACGCTTACTCATACAACATACGCATACTTGTACGACCTTACTCGTACAATCATATGCTCACTCATATAGCTTACACAAAATCACACTTATTGTCTTACTCAGAAGCATATTCTCACAATCGCACTCATACTCTTACAGCCGTGCTCATACTCATATGCTTACAGTCCTGTTGATACACACTCTTACAGTCCTGCTCATACACATACAGTCATACACTCATACAGTCGTACTCATACACATAATTGTACACATATCAATGACCACTGAAGCTCATTACAACTAATAAGCTCCAATGTCGAAATGGAAAAGAATACCACTGGGGCAACACCTTAACCTCCAGGGAGTGACTAGACGCCAGGACTTTTCTGAAGGTAAGGCACACCAATGCTCATGGGGCACTGGATCAAACAGGTAAGAGTAGATCTATGATACTACTTACCTGAGCACGCAAACATAAACACCCACACATAAGGGGTCATACAGTTGCCCACCATAATGGGTCTTATAGTGCCAGAGAATTGCCCACCATAATGGGTTTATAGTGCCAATGCCACTCTTGGGCAGAAACATACAATGCCACTTGGGCAGAAACATACAGTGCCACTCTTGGGCGGAATCATACAATGCTCTCAACAAAGCATCAACGTCTGGGCTTACACAGCACACAGACCAAATCGAAAATATACTTCGCTCTCAACAGAGCATCAAATGTCTAGGCTGATATAGCACGCAGACCAAACAGAAACGTCGCTCTCAGCAGATCATCAGATGTCCAATGCTCTATACAGCACACAGACAACATCCCGCAGGATAAACACCATGGCAAGACATGAGAAATGCTCAGCCGACTCATTATCGGCTAGCTCAAACACGAAACTTAATCCGTCGAACCCTTAGGTCTCAAACTCACAATGCTATCATTAGCTGTTCTTATAATTCAAGTTTGAATTAAGTATATTATGCGGTACAATTATGCCACACAAACTCACAGTCCTTGACTGATCAAACCGAAGCTGAGCCCGATCAAAACCCAAGTTCGTTAGGGCAACAGACTTCTCTTACCCATCCACATCATGGACAAAACTCATCGTACACCAAACCCTTACAGTCTTACATACTTCTCCATCCATCTTATGGCTAAATTATCTTACACTAACATCCTCAAATAACGCTCCTCAAAGCCAACCCAGTTGCCGCCCTCTTACTTATATCTCACTTATTATACTTACTTTTCACTTCATAATCTGTACGTTACGCTTGTACAATTATGAACACTCTTACTGTCTGACAAACCTCAACACACAATCCAACCCAAACTGATCCATTCTAATCCCTGCCCGTCATACTCTTATCCTCTGTCATACGCTTACACAACCGTATCCAAATTCAGACAAAGCCTCTGTCACCTCTTACTGTCCATCGCCCATACTTCTGCCCACATACACTTACATATATCCATATCATAGGCAAAAAGCCATCATACATACGTATAACATACACATTCGGTCATACATACATAACTTACAAACATGCATGCTAGCCATCACTAGCACATGCATACATCAAACATACACGCTAGTCATCACTAGCACATGCACACATATTCATACATACTTCAAACATGCACGCTAGCCATCACTAGCACATGCATAACACAAACATAGCATACTAACATATTTGCTAGCCATCGCTAGCGCATACATAATCCACACCCATAAAACGTGCATACATCTCATGCATATCAATCATATTGAGCACCCGTATTACACATACATCAACCGCACTTACAGCTCATGTGCATGCCATATGTATATAAACATACCATATAATCATGCTTATATGCACAACGTGCAATCCTAGCATGATACTACTCATTCAAGCATGCTATCATGAAATTATGAGTTCAAAGCTCCCCTACCTCGTAATCATGACGTTTGATGGCGAGAACACGATAGTGGCGGCGTCGGCGGCAGAGTTGGTGGTCAAAACCGTTGCCTGGCTGAGAGAGCTGTTGTCCCGAGGGTTTTAGGATGCGCCGGAACTAATCACGGCCAAACAGGGTGTCAGAAATCAATGCGGTAAAATCCGCAATCCACGGCGGCACACTAGGGCGGCTGGGAGAAATATCGTGCCAACATAAGTGGCGGTGCGATCAAATGTCGATGGTGTACACTGAAGATCGGCCGGTGGCTAAGACGTGCTCAGCCGGCCACAAAGACGTCAAAATCTGTCGTGGACAGCACCCAACGGCGACGATTTCGTGTCAACAAGGGCCCACATAAGGGCGGAGAGCGTGGGGCAACACTCGAAGACAAAGGAGAGGTGGTGGAGGCTCTAGTGGTCAACTCCACTCGGTGGCAAAGCCAACCGATGGTCAGGCGGCGCGAATGCGGCGCCTAAACCCAGAAGTATACGCGTGGCCACATGCACAAGCGACCCAAAAAGGGCGGGGGAGAGGGCTGAAATGAGGCGACTCAAGGTCCACAAAAGCCAACAGGGCTAAGGCCCTAGCGGTGGCCAATCTAAGCGGCAAAATCGCCAATCGCCACCCACAACCAATACTCATGGTGCAGGCGGCTGTGCATCTCGCACGGTAAAGAGCAGGGGGAGCGTTCAAGGTCGAGCAAAGGCCACGAGGCCGTCACTGGCCAAGGCCTGTGCAGGTGAACTCGTCCACCTTCTATCAAGGTAAATCGTACAAATTCTTGCCAGAGGCCATCTCATACCGATGGCGTAAAATGGGCAAGAGGGGTCAACGGGCAAATATGCCGGTGAGCGGAACTAGTTGCGGCTACGGCCCACAAGGAAGGGCACAGATAAGAGGCAATAACACCGGGTTAGGTGGGGCCAAGCTAGGGTTACCCACTGGTGTCTCCAGGCTGGGGCGGAGCCAGACAAAGATCCACCAAAACAAATCCAGCGTTCGACTGATAACGTCAGTCACACAATCTAAAGCAGACGTAGACCAAAAATGGGGGACGCCCGGACTGAGCAAGGGAGAGACGGAGGCTGAACCAGTCCGGGTGGGGCTATCCCTGGGCCATCGTCAGGCCGGGGCGGAGCCCACAATAGCCGGGCTGCCCTCACCATCTAACGGTAAAGGCGACAACCCACCAGGAAATCGTACGGTAAAACGTACTAGCCGGAGAAAAGAGGGAGGGCGGAGGCGGAACGGGCATGGAGGTGTAGTCCACTGCCTTCGCCGGAGCAAGGCGAGGCTGGAGGAAGGTCGTGTCGGCCACGAATCGCCGGCGGCGGCCACTGTTTACCCAAAACATTGCATTGGCGGAACAGGGCAAAGAGGGGGAAATAGGATGGGGCGGAGGTGCAGAGGCCCACCAGGCCGAGAGGGATGGCCTCCCGCCGTCGCCGGAGCAAGGAGGGGCCGAATGGAGCACAGCCGGCGGCCACCAATTCGTCCAAAATAGACGTCTGGCGAAAATAGGGCAGTGGAGAGAAATGGAGTGGGATGGCGGAGTAGATGCCGTCTGGGGCCGGGAGGGGTGTCCTCCCGCCGTCGTCGGCCCTCGCCGGCTCACGGCGGCGGCACAAATGAAACAGAGGGGAGAGAGGGAAAACCGGGGGAGGAGGTGGCGCGGCCGGGGCAGTGGCCCCTCGGCATCGCACCGCCGGGGCGGAGCCTGTGCCGGTGTCCTGCGGCCTGCCGGCGGACGGCAGCGGCCGGGCACATGGAATAGGCAAAAAGGGGGGGCGGCACACTGTTCCTTCTGGCGGCTTCCAGATCGGGCTTGGTCGAGCCCGATATGTTTTTCCTTCTTTTTTTTCCACTTATGTCCTCATTACACGCGTACCACCTGTTTACGCGTTATAAGTCCAAAACTCATGCCGTAAGCACGTAGCAAGGCCCGTGGCCTGCGATTAAGCCCCACACCCGACTCTACGGGTATAAATACAGAAAAAATATATAAATACACATGCTAAAACATCACATTTTCCTGCCGAAAAGAACCAGAAAAATAGCAGGAAAATCACAGAAAATCGTAGAAAAATCAGGGACCTTACATTTGTCTATTGCAGTTATGATGTTTTACATGTTCAATTTGTATGCTAAGATCATCTATTCTAGGCTTGCAAATGGGATAGTTTTTATTTTGCAAAAATGAGTATCATCATGGTGGAAAGGGCCTTGCAGTTTCGTGTTTTTTTTCTAATTAGTCTCTACCCTGAGTATGAATTCAGGATTCCTCTTGTGATTCTGTAAAAAGAAAAAACTATTTACTTTGAATTATGAAAAAATGTTTACTTAGATTAACGTTTCATATAATTGTCTGTTCTTTCTATCAAAACATTTATGTTTGTAGACAAACGTGATCAAAATTCACACCTAGTGTTTTGCATCTTCAAAAATATAAAAATGTATGTTTATGTTGTAATAAAAAAATTATATCGGAAATCAGATGGGATAGTATGTGTTTAAATTTTAGTGAATTGGAAAAAAAAAACACATATCAAAATTATATGCTATCATAGTAAGCATTATCTTTACAGCAACCTGATGAGAGCTACAAGCAGCAACTTGGTAATTCAGGCAAGAACAACACAAGGAAGAACTCAATAATGGCGGGCTAAACAGAAACTCCAAGCACCAAACATCATGTCTCAGAAACCTGTGGGATCCCTGAAAATTTGTTGACTATAAAAAAATATCACGATCTTAAAAAAACATTAAAACATGTCCTCACACTTTCAGGATAAATTTGAATTCCCGGTTAGCAATTCCTGACACAAGCTTAAACTTACATGCTTATTATACAATCCTGTAACAACTAAGTTTCAAAATAAAATTATTAAACACAATATTTTGAAGACTCCATGCACCAAAGTTAACTGGATCAAACAAATATAAAACGTGTTGTGACCAGTGTAGCAAATGACAATGTAAATTAACCTTGTTTGCAGATCAAGCTAGCTTTCATAGATATCAATTTTTGCATCTAAATGTTCTTATCAGATTTCAAACGTGTTATAATGAAGATTCTTGCTGTTACCTCTAGTTTTTTTGTAATTTGGTTAACAATAGGTGTCCAAGTTTTAAGTGTCACCTAGAACTCTAAATTTTTGGCTGGAAAATAATTATGTATATGACTAGTGCATGTTTAATCTTGCTGCCAATGGAATGTATTTAACCATATCTGTTAGTTGAAATGTATGCATTTTTTAATTTTTTGTAGAACTTCTACCTAATGGAAATATTTTAACCATATCTGCCTCCTATTATATTATTATTTGTATTCTCTTAGATTAGACCTAAACTCATCAAATTTTTACATAATTCCTACATGTTCATTTTTTTTAGTTTTTAGATAGCCTTGCTTTGTATTCATAAATTTTCAGTGAATACTTTTCTGGAAGCTGAAAGTTGATGTCATAAAACAACTTTAGCTCAAATTCGGACACATTTGCTTATTTGCAGTGTTTAAACGTAATTGAAGGCAAGAAATGTTCCCTTTCGAGTGTGTATCATCTATGTGAAGCCTACTACTCAAAAAACCTAGTCTGCATAGGTTTGTCAAGATAAAAAATCATTCAGATGCCTTGCACTTTTTCTCTCATTGAGGCCATGCATGCATATTGATTCATTGAAGACAACGAAAAGCAATGTGAGAACATCCTACATCTAAATATTGTATATAAGATATGACTGATTTGCAGAATGAGCCATTTTTCCATCCGTATCTTTACGGGAGACCACAGGACTAGATGGACTAACAAATTATTTTAATTTAAAAGATGGCAGAGATGATTCCTGAGTCATTTGTGACATGTTGGAATTTTTGAGTCTCCTAATTTATCATCAACAAGTTATAATTTTTGAAATTGTGTACTAGTTTTTTTTATATTTGTAACGATGTATGATGGATCATGTCACTATTGTAATAAATGTTAGATGAGTTGTTATCCTAGAGCCTGTTGTTTTCTAGAAATGCTGAAACATATTAATATCATTAATCTTAATGTTTTTGGTACTAAATTAGGAGTTTTGACTTAGAGATTTTTATGTAGAAAGTAAATTTCGTTGTAATTGTGAGTTTTTAAATTGTATTCTCTTTTTTGTAGGTCAATGGATGACTTCCTTCTTTTCTATTGCAATTACGACAAGCGTAATGTTGCCATACGACTTCCACATTCTTCCACCTATAAGGACTTCATTTAATTGATTTGCAATAGATGGAAATAATTAAATGCTGATTCTCTTACTTTATCTTTCTCGTTTCCTGATCATTCGGATTATATGCTTGAGAATGATGATGATTTACAAAATTGCTTCTTCCTTGCTTTTGAATTGGGCAAAAAAAAGTTTGTCTATTATTGATACTTCAAAGATTCTTCTTTGACATGGTGAGAGCAGTGTGCAGGGTGTTAATTTGTTATCTACTAGTATGCAAAGTAGTAATGATACAATATTTTTTGAGTCGATTATTGATGAAGAGCCTGATATGATTTCTATTACTTCCTCAAGTAAAGGTAAATCAATTTTGACTGAGAAGCGGTGTGAAGAAATTAAATATGTTGGACAAAAGTTTGAAAGAGATGTTCAAGAATTTAGGCATTCTCTATGTCATTATGCCGTTGAAGTTGGTTTTAAATTTAAGTATGTGTATAATGGGCCTAATAGGGTCACAACTGAATGCAAATATAAGGACATCAATGGTTGTCAGTGGTATGTTCATGCTCTAAAAGATTATGTTAATGACTTTTTCTACATACGTATTTTAAACAATGTTCACACTTGTGGTATGATTATGCGTAAGAAGAAAAATTTGAGAATGTCTGCTGACATTGTGTCTAAGGAATTATTGGATCAAGTTAAAAGTAACCCTTTTATTTCTCCGATTGATATGGTGAAGCATTTTGACATAAATTATGGAATTTATATTTCTTATCAACTCGCATTTAGGAGTGTTCAGAAAGCTCGAAGTGAGTTATTTGGAGATAGTTCTAAGTCTTATGAACAACTTCTCTATATGTTGAGTTAACAATGAAGAGTAATCCTGATAGTCACATGTCATTGGAGGTTGACAATGAAAGTAATAGTTTTAAAAGGGTTTTTATTTCATTCTACACATGTATATGTGGGTTTCAATATTGTTGTCCTATTTTGTATTTAGATGTAACTCATTTGAAAAGTCATTATAAAGGAACGATGTTGGCAGCTACTGGAAAAAATGGGAACCCAGGTAAAATAAATGCATTTTTTTAAGCTATACTATATGTTAGTTTGTTTTTTAATTATGTTTTTATTAGTTTTGTAGTTTGTTAGAATTGTAGCGTGCCTTGTTTATGTAAAATTAAACCTGCTAAGTGATGTTTTATGATAGTAGATTTGTTGTGCAATGGAAAGGACTTGTTCTTACTATTCTTGCATTATTATTTTTTAAATAGTCTCAGTTTCTTTTTATTTCAGGTATATTTCCTCTTGCTTTTGTTGTTGTTGATGCTGAGAATGAGGATAATTGGGAATGGTTTTTGTTTCAATTGAAGTTAATTTTGGATCTTGCATGTGAGTTTAAAATTATATCAGATCGTAACAATGACCTTATTTCTGCCTTACCCAAGGTTTTCCCTTATTTTCATCATTCATTCTATTTGCATCATTTGAAGAACAATTTGAAAGACAAGCTAAAAGGATGACCAAAGAAATTCCGTGAGAAGATGGTAAAATTATTCAAGGATTGTGCTTATGCTGCAAAACCATCACACTTCAATAGGTTGTTGGATGATTTGAAAAAAAAGGGTGGACAACAAGTCAAAGATTTCTTAGATGATTTGCCTAATGATAATTGGACAAATGCTTATTTTAAAGGTAAACGCTATGGTGAGATGTTTTCTAATGTTGCAGAGAGTTTTAATGGATGGATTGAAAAAGAAAGGCACCTTCCTATTACTCAAATGATCGATGAAATAAGGGAAAAAATGATGAACATGATGCATGATCGTAGGATGGAAGCAAGGAGATGGACTGGTTTTCTCTGTCCAGAAATTGAGAAAAGGTTAAATGAAGATATAAAATATGGCACAATTTGGAGAGTATCATGTTGTAATGAGGATGTTTATGAAGTAATGTCTCCTCATCCTTCTACAGTTTTTATTAACAGTCGTTCTTGCTCTTATCATTCTTATTTTAAAAAATATTTCACAAAAGAGTGGTTTGAAAAGTGTTACATGATGACAATCAGCCCTGTTCCTGCCATTGAAAGTGAGGTACAAACTACTGATGACGTTTCTCTATTACCACCACTATCTAAGAGACAACCTGGGAGGCCAAAGAAAAAGCGAATACGTTCTCGTGGAGAGCATATACCAAGGAAGATAACTTGTGGAAGATGTAGAAAAGTTGGTCATCATAACAAAAAAAGTTATAAAGAACCAATTTAAATACATTGATTCAATTGTTAATTGAATTTTATGTTGACATTTACCTGCTATTCTTTTTATTTTCTTTTTCTTTTAGTTCAAACTGATTATTGATTATCAATACATGCATAGCTTTTATATTTTTTCTTCTTATTAATAATGAATTCTTTGAAATTTTATTTTTATAATTTACTATATCAGGTGTAGAAATTTAAAATATTAGAAGTGCTGTTTAAAATTCATTTTTCAGCCATAGCATTATTATGCTGTCCAATGAAAATACGCTATTAAATATTAAAAATTCTATAACATTTAATGTGGTTCATGCCTTACACCTTTATCATAATTTAGACAATAGAATTGAATCAGAGTTTTCAAATTTTGTTCTTTAATGAATTTTTTTTGCTTTTTTCTGCAACAGCACTATCATGCTGTTTTAAGAAAATATAATATTAAATATTTAAAATTCTATAAAATTTAATGTAGTTTATGCCTTACACTTTTATGATAATTTAGACAATATAATTCAATTATAGTTTTCAAATTTCTTGCTTGTATGATTTTTTTTACCTTTTTACGCCACAACACTATCATGCTATCCCATGAAAATACGTTATTCAATATTTTAAATTTTATAAATTTTAATGTGGTTAATGTCTTACTATTTTTACACCTTTCATACCTACATTTAACCTTTTATGCCTCACCTTTTTAATGTGAGGCATAAGAGTGGTGAAAGAAAAATTTTGGAATAGATCAAATAGTTCGTAGTATTTTTTCCTCCCTATGTCCATGGCCAGCGGTCTGGATAATATTTTTCATGTTCAATAGGTCTGAGCGGCATATGAATGGCCTATGTAGTCAGACATTTACATGTAAAAAAGTATCAGCCAAAATTAGTTGTATTAATCCAAGTAAAGGATATGAACAAAATTCCACACACCAAGACAGTTCTCCCACTTCATAGAACTTGGCATATGGGTGCCGGTTGTCTCTATTGAGATAAACGGCACCCAAAAGCCTTCCAACTTTGCATCCCCCGCTTACCATCTTTTATGGGTTTTTCTATAACCCTTTGTCATTGGACAACTTAATATATTTATAAGATTTTACAATTGGGCATCTTACATCTAAATAGCATCCTCACAATTTCTATATCATGTATAATTAGAAGTCCTTTAAAAAGATGTATACAGGTAAGAGCACTATGGACACATGGGTGGGACATGTAAAGTAGAGTGTGAAACCCTCTCTTCAAATAGGACGTTTCTCATCAAGCCAGTAAAAGATGATGAGATGGGCAGCTCTTCTAGTTCGTCAAAGATATCATTTTCTTCTGATTTGGGTGAAGAGTAATTCCTGAGTTCTGGGAAAGAGAGAGGTGTTGCGTCAAATGACTGGCTAAAATGATCGAGTCTTCTTTGATGTTGCCATTAAAAGGTGATCACTCGTATTTAGGAGTATTATTTCTTATACATCAGCAGTGGGGTATTGGGTATCAGCAAAGCCAATTCTTCCTTGGGGACATGCATTGGTGTGGTGGGTGAAATTGAGAGCTCTTGCATGTTCAGTTGGACTTCGGGGAGTGGCATGATTTAGTCTTTCCCGCCGAGAGGTAGAGCAGGGCCGGGATGATTGTGGTTGGAGGTGTAGGTGACTATGAGCACTTACGCATCAGTTGGGCATCTTTCTACTTGCTTTTTAGCTGAACAACCTTTTGAGGTGCTGCACCTATAATAGCCCCTGAAGAAGCAAAATGCCACAAAGATCAAAAGTAAAAATCAGGTACACAATACCAAAGATCACCGAGAAAGTTAACAACAAAATTATAAGGCTAAAGCTAAATATTATCACATGGAGATTACTAGTAGTTGCAGCTCCTTGATTTTTACCAAACAGTGAGCCACACTATTGACTTGTCTTCTGACAGCAATAAACTTAACTTTCACAAAATTTTCAAGCAGGAAAAAACATGGTGCACAAAGTGCCCCACCTTAGACCAGTTCTTCCTTCTTTTGATGAAGTCTTACACCATTGCAGCAGAATCGCCCTCAAACATGGCTTGATTAACCCCCAAGTCAGCAGCCACTTGAATAGTCATAGTTGCAGCCAAATAATCTCTTCTAGGTTAAGACAAGAGGGCACCCACTTGCACAAACAATAAGTGATCCACCCCCCAGTCCCTCAAACAAATGCCAACACCCAAACCCCCATCCTCAGCCTGCAAAACCCCATTAGAGTTAATCTTAGTCATTCCCAAAGGAGGAGGAACTCACCTAGAAGCATCAACCAACCTGGAGACCCTTCCGGATAGCCCAAGCCAATGTGAAGAAGACATCCAGATTAGGAGTTTCACGATGAGAAACCACATCAAGGAGCGACCTGATTAGGATGAGACATCCAACTAGACGTTTACAGGCAAATAACACTTTCTTCTCTGATTCAACAAAGGCAAACTCGTTCTACGAAAGCAACAACAACATTCTTTTTTAAAAAAAAGAGTCACCTACAGGTCCCTAAGAAGAAAGGGATGAGGTAACAAAGTATACAAACCAAGAGGAAAAAAACAAGTACAATGACTAGGTACCTCCAAGGATCCTTGGGACACCTAGATTTCTTAACTCACTACAATCCCTCATAAACCAGGACCTACTTTATGCAAACAAGTAAGAACTGACATGCTTAAAATTTAGATGGATCCTTCAGAAACTACATTCTCAATTTAACAAACCATTACATCTCACACAAAACAAACCTACTTATTGAGGGGAAATGCCTTGACTTGATTAATCTCCATGTATAACGAACTCTATCTCCTTAAGAAGGAGAGTAATGGTGGTTACTCCTTGGTTTGTGCTGGCTCATATGGCTCCCTCCTTCCCCACTCCTTGCCTTGGCTGACAGTGAGACGCGCCCTGCCCTCTTTGCCGGCTTTTTTTTGGAACTCCATCCGCCATTTCCAAGTGCAGCTTTGGCCACACTATCCGCGGCTACCTCTCTGGCCTTATGAGGCTTGATTGGCTACTTATTCAAGTAGGTCAATTGTGGTAGTGGGCTGGAAACAGTTTTCCTCAGCTGGTCATCACCAATATTAGCCTGTATTGGATTTCCCAGTAAATTAAGAGCCAGGAGGGAGTTGTAATTCACCACAAGTTGTCCAAGGGCTTTGGCTATTGTTATCTTGTTGAAACTCAAATCAAGAACCAACAACTTTAGTAGCCTGTGTAGGCCCTCAACATCATTGATCTTGATTTTGGCAAGGTAGAGCTCTTTGATGAGAGTACAATTTGATAAGCCTGTGTGACATAGAGGAAGAAGTGTCACTCAAAGGTTTTTCATCTCCCTCTGGACATACCAAATATTTTATTCCACAACTATTATAGCTAGTTCAATTAAAAGAGAAGTTAAAGTGCATTAAAAACCTATATAATTTACATGAATGTTTGTCTGCAATCCAATCTTGTCAATTCCCTGAGGCCCAAAAATGGTTGCAATCTTGTTTCTGGACAGGTCAAGGGTGTGAAGACCCTTTGGTAGCGAACATGGACTGATATAAACTACAAGAAACACCTAGAGTGATAAACAAGAAAATTTTTGATGCAAACTAAACTTGATGTACAGTATACTAGGCTGCATTTGTTGGATGAAATAGTTACCTAACAAATTGCCTAATAGATTGACAAACCGAAGACTGGCAAATGGGAAAATGTTTGGGATCACCTTTAAGCCCATTCCAGCTATATAACTAAATATGAAGTAGCCAATAATCAAAAAATTATAAAGAAGCAGAACATTTTACCTTTAAAGCTTAAAATGTTTTCTTATGTCTTCATTGCCAATTGTCTCTGAAAGAAACCAGTGGCTGTGGCAACAGATGGTGCCTGGTCAACGTATTTGATGTCCTCAATTGAACCTCTAGCCAGCGACCTCATGGCAGTGCCCAGACAAGGCAATAAGTAAGTGTAAGCTCCCATGTTCATTGGCTCTTCCTGGCACCATACAATCTCTGCATATGACATTAAAAAATAATATACGTTAGCTTATTATCATTGATAATCAATAAGTTCATAGATAAACTCCACTAGGTAAACGACTCTAAGATCAATAACTATTTGGTAAGGAAAAAAATTTGCAGTACTCCACAGGTGACATACAATTATCTTACTAAAAAAATATTTAAAATTTCTTGCCCTGAATTTCTGAATCACAAAAACCCTCAAGATGATACTCACCTAGATATTTACCTTTAAAGCTTGAGTAACCATAACTAAACCTTCCATTCCTGCTATTTTTGTTGTATGATATTTACCTGACCATAAAAATGTGTAGCAAAAATTATGATGGTGATTTTAACCAAATAAATTGAGCTTGGCTCATTTATCATAATTCGCTAAAATGACTGACCTTTTTATATCTTCATGTGTAATATCCTCACGTGCTTGTAGTGTTTCAAGCGTTTCAGACAGTCTAGAATCTAACACAAATTCCCTTATCATTCTAGCTCTTGACTGCCTTACTTCTTCCTTGTACATTTTATGCATAAATCTTTCATGATTGTTGATAATATCATCCATATAATGACAAATAAAAATCCCGCAATCTAACCTGTAATTAATAATTTAACAATATGATCATGCTATTCTATGCATTTAAGAAAATGTATAGAACTTAATGAGATGTTATTTTAAATTTACGAATTTGGGTATTGTTATGGGATATTTTTCACTTCTGTAAAAGATGATCGCAGCTCTTGGGATCAAAATCGTCCTCTTAATGCTTCAAGCCCATACGATTTGATGTGTTCCATCTGTACAAACATAATTATTTTTAATATAAGTATATAAACAATGCTAGGTTTGTCAAACTTTAATATAAATAATACTTACAAAAGTTGACGCATTTGCTTCAAAGGGATCATACATTCCATGTTTTGTCCATAGAGTTGTAATGTTTCCATTGGCCTTCATGGGTATCATAAATAAGCAAATGTCAATGACCTATGCATAAACCATTCTTCTGATGTATATTTGAATGTATAGGAAACATATGATATCGTGCAAGTTGGTTGACTTTATAATGCTTGAATAAAAACAACTCTTGCAATTCTTTTTGTTTATTTACAATAAAATCCTGTATCAATTTGATGAAATAGTAGCTAGTAAGTTAAAGATCTTAAAAAAATAATAAAATTATTATAAAATTATTATCAACTGCTGACATGAATTTGTAGCAGCGTATGTTCATGCTGCTTAAGAGTATAATGAATATTTATTAACTTACAAAAATAATTCTAAACAGCATGATCATTCAAATCAATAACACCTTCCAAAAAATAAAAAAGATAAAATTAAACAAATAAATACTCACAAAACATAATGAGCTATAGAAGACATATTCGTCAGTCGATTCTTTCTATTTTCTTTTTTCTCCTTAATATTTCAGTAAAAGAATTAATGACCTGTCATTTATTTTTCAAAATTTTAATTAGTCATAACTTTTACTATAAATATAAATAAAAAAATTAATTTTTAACTTACGTTACTGCTAATTTCTTGATCATCTACAAGTTGATCAATGTCACCTAAAGTGACATTTACTCCTTTGTCATAACTCCAAATGATTGATCTACAATTCATTGAAAAAGATTAGAAACACAATTAAATTCATAATCATTGATCTTAAAACTTAAGTGCACTATTGATTTACTAATGATGTGTCTCCAATTTTATTCATTTCATCAATTTTTATTTTTTCTTCCATTTCTACATACTTCCCGACCTTTCCTTTAGATCCCTTCTTATTTTGCCCTACTAATTGATCTTCATCCATCTTTCTCCTTTTAGCTATCTTTGGGTAAACATGGACTGTGTCTTGATTCTTTGTTTGACCTTCATGTCCTATTCTTTACCCTATCAACCATTGAGTTAGGTGTTGTGTGTGATTCAGCTAGTTGAGGTCTAGAAGTTGGTCTTTTTTGCAAGGGTGACCTCTTGCTTCCTAGTTGCTGCTCCTCATAAATATTTATGAAGGCAATAATATCTATAGAAGCTTGTAGCATATCTATCCTTTCTTCATACTTCTTGTTTTCTTCGGGCTTCATTGCCAATTGTCTCTGAACCAATTTTTTTTTCTTTTTCCATTACCATTTGATTGAATACATCTTTAATTTGTCTTTGATACCTTGTTTCTCTTTCTTCCATTTTCTTCATTTTCATTATCAAATAATATAGATCAACTTCAAGTTTTTCTTTTACTTCTTCTAGTAATTGTTTCTCAGTAGCCAGTTTGTCCATCTTAGAAGTCAATTTTCCCTTGTCATTAAACAATTTTTCATTGTTCTCCTCTAGAAAAAGCAATTTTAGCTATGTTGCGATATTGATCATTGCTTTTCAAATCATCTTCCATTTTTTTCAAACTTTCTTTCAATCTTTTAATTTCAACTTCAGCTTCTTTTCTTGCTTATTCACTTTTCTTCTTCTCAGAAGCAAGTTGTTCATTTTCTTCATCAAGAATTAATATTTCTGCTCTACTAATTTCCAGTTCTTGCTGAAGTTTTTTTTCTCTTCATTCAAAACATTTATCTCAACTATATTTTCGTATTCAATAAGAGCAATATCTGCAAAAAGAATAAACAAACTTTACAAGAAATATAAGGCATATAATACAATGTATTTATGTAAATAAGATATAACTAGATAGTCCTTTTATATGTTTATAACATAGAAAATCAACAAATTAAATACATTATTTAAATAAAAAATATATATAAAAATCACGTAAAAATTATAAGATTGAAATTAGAGATAACATAATAATGCTGCCTATAATTTAAAAGTGTATAAAAATTATATGATCATAGCAGCATGATAAATTATATGATCATAGCAGCATGATCATGTTGCCCTTTAAAATCCACTGGTAAATTCATGACAACATGATCATGCTGCCCTTTTTTTAAATACAATTAATTATTATCTCAACTTACTAACAATAGTCCCTTTACATACTAACGTAAAAAACACTAAGAATAATTAACACAGTAGCTATAATCTGATTCCTGTAAACACTAATAGTACAATGCAAAAAGAAAAAAATGATAAAAATATGATTGCTATGCGTGTGGGAATTTAACCACACCCAAACATTAAACCGGAATCACTTAAGACACTAATGACTCAAAGTTAAACTAGCAAGCTCAAATAATTCAAACCTAATACCCAAACATAAAATAGCTCCAATATAGCCAAACATCAACATAGAACTAAAATGCCTCAAATAAAAGCTAAAATTAGTAGCTCAGTACAAGCTCCCAAGCTCCCAACTGGCAACCATCTCGAATGCCAAAAGAAATAAATAATATTAAACAAGAAATTAGAGTTTTCCCAATAATTTCACACTAAAAAACAAGCACTCAATACCTGAGAAAATTAAATAAATAAAAAAAGAAACATTACATGTATTTTGAAGCCATCCAATTTGGAGAACTTTATCTTTTATTGAAACTTCATTTTCACTATCTTTTATATTTACAAAAGAAATTTCATCCGCTTAATTTACTTCATCTGAATCTTCTTCACTGCCTTCTTCTCTTCTTAGAGAATTAAAAGAAGAATCATCTTCTTCTATCCTACAACTGAAGAATCATCTAGCTCTCCTTCATCTTCTTCAATTCCTATATAATAGGAAGATGAATCTACTCGCAATCTTTCTTCTTCTTCCTCTTGTTCAATTTCCACAAAAAAAAAAGATGAACACTCTGGCTGACTTTCTTCTTCCTTTTGTTCAATTTCCACTGAATAAGAAGATGAATACTCTGGCTGACTTTCTTCTCCTTCTTCTTCCTTTTTCTCCTTTTCTTGAATGAGCATTCTATACTCACAAAACCAATACTGTAAAAATATGTTATCATTGTTAATTTCTCATACAAATAATAATGCATAATTAAATATTTCAAATAATCAAATTTTCTTACCATTAAAGCTATTTGACATCTTCCAATGTTTTGCTTGGCTTCAAAATTTGTTGCAACGGAAGAAATCAATTTGTTGGCAATAATTGTTGGCCATTTGTAATTAGTCATGTCTTCTATATCTTCAATGGCTCTTATATATGACCAATTAACTTGAGTTCCTCTTGTAGAAAAGAAAACTGTAACTAATATGTACAAACACAGAAGCCGAACTGAATCCTCCTTTTCTTGTTGACTTAATCCAAATAAATTTTCTCGAAGAACATTACCTACTATTTTTCTTGTGAGAAAATCATTTTCATATATGCCTTCTGGGAAAACCCTCTGTACAAATGGTGTGTGTTAGGTTTTCCTTTACCATCTATATGAAAAAACTTTCCCCTTCCCATTAGAATTCCAAATATAATAGACACGTCATCTTTTGTAAATTTAACCAATCTTCCTATTTTAAAATTTCTTGTTGTAGGCTGAAATGTGTCTATTATTTTCTCCAAAATCTAATCAGATATTTTACAATCACCACTTGTAATTTTCCTATGTAAGAAAGCTCTAATGATTCCCCAGAAAGGAGTTCTTCTTAACATCTCTATTCGGTCATTATCAAAGCAACCAGTATTTTCTTCTAAAACTATGCACAATGCTTGTAGGTTACTTTTAAACTGCACCATGTCTGTAATGAAAGACACAATTTAATATAAATATATAAATAAAATAGTAGAAAAGAAATAAACATGCTGCACATTTTTTAAATCAACTGTAAAATGGAGAGCAGCGTGATCATGCTACCCCTTTGAAGTGTATTAGAAATTTCAGGGCAACATGCCCATTTTTAAAATCAAATGAAAAATAGAGAGCAACATGATTATGCTGCCCCTTTGAAGTGTAGATCATGCTGCCCCTTTGAAATCTATTAGAAATTTCAGGGCAGTAAGAACATGCGGCCCATTTTTTAAAATCAACTGAAAAATAGAGAGCAGCATGATCAAGCTGCCGCTTTGAAGTGTATTAAAAATTTCAGGTAAAATAAACTAACATGAAACCCAAATTTTAGATAAAAACTAGACCTCACAAAATTTTATTGATAGACCAGGTAAAAATGTCGACTAGCTGCATATTCAACTCATGAATTCTCTTATCACAATAAAAGAGTAAACACTCACAGTAAGCATTGTGTTGCATGCAGAACAAGGTCGAGTGATTAAAAAACATTAGAACTTAAGCAACAATCACTATCTACCAAAAAATGGTGCAAATAAAACACGTCAATCACAGTAGGAGGAAAATAAGTAAAGTGAAGCCGGGAAAAAAATGTGAAACAAGTCGAAATTGTTGAAAACTAGAAAGCCCTAAGCGGACATGATAGAAAAATTTTAAGAGTATTCTCGATAAAGTTGGACCAAAAAGCTGTGAATAGAAGAAAAATAAAAAAATTTAAAAATTAATTTAAAGCAAACATTAACCTAAAATGGAAGAAAAGTTAAAAACATATGTGTAACATACTTGAAATAATAGTTTGAAGATGAAATTCGCCAGAGGACTGAAGAGCAAGTTGCCGAAGGACTGAAGACAGAGACGCCTTAGGATTGAAGAGAGAGTCGCCGAAGGATCGCCGATGGATGGATGAACAAATCACCGAAGAATGGAAAGTATCATTGCCGGAGAATGGAAGAAATCGCTCGAAAACGGAGGACTAAATCGCTGAAGGACAAAGAAGATGATCGCCAAAGAGCAGAGGACGAAATTGCCGAAAGAGGGAGGAGAAAATCACCTGAGCAAATCGCCCACAGTACGAGAAAATTTTGGGAGATCTGATTTGAAATCGACGGTTGAGTAGAGCAAAGAGGATTCACAAGGGTGGGTATTTTCTTCTATTTACACAACCACCACCAGTAATAACATTTTATGTTAGATAATTTTATTAATGGAGATTTCTATAATTAATACATTTTCTTTGTCTCTATGTGTTAGTGTCCTTTTTTTTACTATGGTCCTTGTTACAATTAAAAATGGGCAGATACGAACGTTTGTAGACATAGATAATTGTTTGTCTATGTCCGTGCCACTTATTAAGGCACACAAAATTAGTTGGTTTGTGCATGTGTCCATGTCTATCGTGAACATAAAAAATACCCACCTTATAAAAATATGGACGCAGACACAAACAAACAAGAGGACAATGGACGTCCATGAACAATGCCAATAACAACATCACTAACTAGGCTAATACGTTCATATATATAAAACACCACACATTCATGTTCATACATGGAGGACAATCACAATTGTACCCCTTCCTTTAGCGTGCTTCAGCTATGAACGCATTCCATACACATGGATGCATGCTTTAAGTGTGTACCCTCAACCCATCATCCCCATTTCATCTCTAGTTGATTCAATGTTTGTTTCCATACAAGACACATGTACATTAAATGTTTGTTGTGAATAAGTCTATTATCTAAATGTAACTTCCATAGTTATTGAAAATAATTCTTCGCCATTCACTTTTAGAAATTTACATATTTTTTAGTTATTTTTTCTTACTTTAAGTTCACTCTACCTATAATCAATTTTTTATATTAAACATATTATTCAGCTTTTCTAAAAAAATGTCACTAAATATATTAACCTTATTAGTAGCATTTTTTTCCACCCACTAAAATACTGTTGTAGTATTTTTTTCATGTTGTTAAATTAACAACGGTCATCATTAAGCATTGCTAAAAGTTATGTTTTCACAATAGATGATGATGAAATGCCACTAAAAATCTATTAATATAGCACTTTAGCCGACCACCACTAATTCTTTGACGTTGTAATCCTATACATGCCTTTAGTGGCAATTTTACATAAAACACTACTAATGAGATATCTTTAAGGGCACTTTGTTAAGGTGCTGCTAAAAAAGGGTTGCTAATTGTATGTCTTCATAGCTAATTGTATCATTTAGAAAAATTACTTTTCAAGTGTCCATATAAATTGCAAATCATATTCAAACATGTTAAACAATCGATACATGCATTTTCTACTTTAATATTTTGATAAATTATCTTAATAATTATACCTTTAATATTTCCAAAACCACCCATTCTCACTTCATGTGGTATACCTATAGCAAGGGATAAAAAAAAGTATTAGCATTTATCTCAAAGACAAAGAGTAAAATTCTTTCACAAACAAACAAATATCAAAAAAATAATGCATTGACTATTTTTCATAACAATCAGTACAAATTGAATTCATGAATATAATAACTAAACATAAAAAAACAAGGCCCCAACGTAAAAAAAAAAATAGAGACCTTTCAACTATAGGTGAATCAAAGCCAACACAAATAGTTAAAACAACCAAACATGATAAGTCCCCTATGTTCTATATTAATAGCTTTATTTGATTTTAATTCATTTTAAAAATCTAAATAGAACTATTAATGTAAGATAAATAGAGTATTATCTAATAAAAATCAAAAGATAGGATTAAGATTCATCTTGATAAGGCATGATGACTAAGAGATGGCTTACAAAGTATATAAAACATAATTATTATTAAGTAGTGATTTTGCCCAACAATTTGAGGTTGACGATATGGATCTTATGCCTCCATTTTAGCCTATTTTGTGCCAACTATTTCGTAAAAGATAACATAGTTATATTTTTTTTATTAATTTTATCTAAATTATTTTAGGTCTCTAACATTACAAAAAAATCTAAATATTTATAAAAAATTATGAGATTAGAATGAAATGATCATTATAGAGGGTTTAAAATTAGCATTTTTAGGGTAAGATTTTTTATTCAAACTTCCAAAAATAAATTGTATTTTTAGCCCAAAGGACGTTGTTAGAGCGTAGAATAAAGAAAGAATATCTAAAGTAAAAACATTTTTCAAACCTCTACTTTAATTAGGTAGTTACTTTTCATACATTCAACGTACCATTGAAAGTTTTACATATTTCCTCCGTATTAAATTAATAGCTCTATTTTACAAAAAAATTTGCTCCACATTAATAGCTCTATTTTATTTAATTTTAAGTAGTTAGATACTTAAAAAATGTATCATAAACTTATTTTCATTTCTTTTATACATAGGTTTCACTATTTACTAAAAACTATTACTATTTTAAATAAAGTTATTAATATAATAAAAAGAGAGTATTTGTTATGAGGCCTTGGGCGACCGCAGAAGTCCAACCTACAAAAAAATATATATGATATTTTCACGTGAAAAATATACACTAAAAGTTCATATCAATTTTAATTGGTCTAGACAAGTATGCATGTGAACTTTGAGGCCCACTGTATTATAGCTGTGGGTCCATACTGCTTAAACCACCAGCCACGGGTGGTCCCCACAACTCACTCCCGAAGCCGGCCTGCTGCAACTGTCTGCCTCCAACTCCTCTCTGGCACTATATATATGAAGGTGAAGCCACCAATTTCGGTTACCCTCTCTCCCCTTCCGATTCTCACCAGGGCAGCCAGCCAAATCATCAGCTTCAGACATCCCGGACAAGATGTCAAAGTTGCAGTAAAGAGGAAGACGCTGGTCTGCTACAACTATTTTCGTTTGAGGAAAATGAACGTATCAACAGTCCAGAAGCTCTACTTGAGCAGAGGAAGGCCACATTAGAAGATCAAATTTTTTTCCTTAATAGAGGTTTGAAAAGTGGCCGTTGAAAGAAAACCTAAATTTATAAAACGACTGATAAACAAGTCAAAAGTTTACCGCTGTGGCTGCAACATCTTTCCAGCGGGATCGATCGCTGCTCACGCTTATCCGAGGAGCACGGTGGATGTTCCGTCGGCCGTCCGCCGGCGAACTCATGGGGTTGGTCACATACAACTTCAAAGGTAATTAGGGTTGCTCCCGGTTGCAGCATATTTATATGTGGTCCGTATGTTGAACCGGTTTTGGATTCAGAACTGGCCGGTTCAACTTTTTACGGTTGCTACGAGCAGCCTCCCCTCAGCTACCCGCAGCTGATATGTTTTTTCTTTATTTAAAATAGATGATGGAATAAGCATACTTCCTGCAATGACAACCTCAAAACATGTGATAGGTACATATACACAGAGAATGAAATTCCCAACAAGCAGCTACACTTATTTTATTGCTAAGGCCGAGATGAGTTTCCTGTTGCCCTACCTTGGATGAGTCAACCTAAGCCTTGAATGCACTAAAAACTAAGTGTTCACTATAATAGAGGGGAGAGAATGAAAAGAAGAAGAAACGACCCTTAGGGATACTACAAACGTAGAGCTAGTTCAACTACTGGCTTGGCTCATATTGCCAATAACAAGTGTCAAAGATTACCAAGATCAACCAAAGCTAGAAACGTAACATGACACTGGGGAAGATGCTGAATTTAGCCCTAGCGTATAGAGTTGCTGAACATATAGTGACTTCGACGGGGACCCTCGTATCACTACGATGCTGGTAGTAGAGTTTTTTGCAGTGAGTCTACGTCCAGCCGCTTGAGCTGGCTGGCCTCGCTCGCAGCAGGCCCTGACATAGGCCAGATCCCCACGTATTTCCCTCTTGACATTGGCAAAACTTATCCCAAACTTAGGTCGCCAACTGCATCTTCTCCCTAATCCCTTTCAACGCCTACAAAAGCCAAACCAAGAGCAAACATTTCATAGAAAAGAAAGAGAGAACAGAAGAAGAAGGTGATTATGGACAAAGGTAAGCTAAGTAGAGAAGAAGAATGGGAATGGCGACGGTCGAGGGACCTGATAAGTGCTATGAACTAAATAATTTCTCCTGCACAATGTCCTTTCAATATTAATAGTGGATGAGACCACGGTATCGAAAGACGACATTGAAATGGAGCCCACAAATGTCTAACTTATTTTGACAAATGTTGATATTTTTAATAACTCGTGGTTAATTTCTTAATATGCATTATTGTTTACGTAATTGGAAGTTCTTATTTCTTGGAAATGAACTTCGGTCAAATGCTTCTTAGTCTAAAATATGAATAAGAAATATTCTATCATTTACCCTTTAGTATTGAATATTTTTTCTTCTGTGCGTGATAGGGATTGGGCTGCAAGGTAGCATAGGCAAAGCTGAAGGCAATTTCTTGTTGATATGTAGATTCTCCTTTGTAAATTGCAAGTATCTTAAATGAATCTTTTAAAGTATATTTATACGCACAGGATGAGAAGAAAATTGAAAGAAAATATCAAAGTCTAGCATGGCTAACTCTAATTTTTTTACTCTCTAGACATACTAACTCTAACTTATGTAGAAATTCATATTGATTGCATCTAAAAAACTATCTTATATAGACTTTAAATGGATGCAACTAAGACCTAAGGAAACATTATACACAGACCCTTTGACCCATCGAGGGTTTATTTTTATTCAATTCCGAAAGAATAAAAATGGCATTTAATTCTTAAAAGTATTTGACCCAAAAGAAATTAATTCTTTTTGACGTGACGGACGGTAATACCTGGGTTAGCCCACTTAAATTTATTGGTTTAATATATATATATATATCTCACAAAAGTGAGGTAACTCATAGGCCTTTTACCAAAGGTTAAACTTGAGTTGTATATATTCACTATAGGAAAGTTTTATTTCCTATGTGGGACTATTTCAAATACAATTATCTTACAGTTTTCAAATTTTATTCACTCACTCATAATTTTGGGTTTAAGCAGACTTAACCCACTAAACGTATCAAAGATAATAAATACACTAATTTATAATTTTAGGTTTAATATATATATATATATATATATATATATATCACAAAAGTGAGGTAGCCAATAGGCCTTTTACTAAAGGTTAAACGTAAGTTGTATATACTTACTATAGAAAAGTTTCATGTCTTATGTGGGACTATTTCAAATACAATTATCTTCCAGTACTCAAATTTTATTCACTCACTCATAATTTTGGGTTTAAGCAGACTTAATCCACTAACCTATCATAGATAATAAATACACTAATTCATATTATCTAACATTTCTAAAGTGACTCAAGCCTAATTGCCGTATGGCCCCCCATGGTCCTAAGTTAATTACTTTTGACCCCTAGCTAGATCCCATCCGTTGAGGTGTATGGGGTCGGAGCCATGGTCCGGAGATACCAAAATCACCTAATTTCTCGTGAAAACTTATCATCTAATATTGCAAAATTGTTGTCTTTAGTATCATTATGTAGCATAACTTGATTCTCGTGCTAGAAGCATTGTCACAAGTCCTATAGGGCTAGGGCAATGTACTGGATTAATAACGAAGGCTACTAAGTGTTTGGTGAGCAGGATTAGACACAGTAATCAAACATACAAATTGCAGGACTTAATTAAAAGGATCCTTGAGATTCATACAACAGCATTAAATCATTAATAAGAGACAACTAGCTTAGATGAGATGAGAAAGGGCTTAATTTGCTCAAGCTTTGTTGGGCTCAAACTGTAATAACTTCACCAGAAGTCAAAATAGCGAGGTAGGGGATAGGCCCCAGTGAACCTTGTAAGAAATTCTTATAAAAAAGAATCAAGTAAAAAGCAAATTTGATTAAACTACAGAGAAACATGTCCTAACCACAAAATCTTCCCCACATGTCAAAATGTGAAATGACTTAATTAGCTTTAACGCACAACTCGCACACCACTAACTCCAGTGATTTCACGCTTTGGATAGTATATATGGGTATACTTGAGTTGTGCAGAAGTAAGAACATCTAACCACGGGTATCATTTTCTATGCTTTCTACTCACAATAAGTCATCCTAAGAAAGGCACAAGAGCTGTTGATAAATCGTCTTGTTGATGAACATCATATGTTTTGGTATGTATTTATCTATCCCTCTCAAAATTAGGAGTATGGTTAAAGTTGCCAATGATGATGCATAAAATCTTAAAGGTGTAATTGTTATTCCTTCCCATTTAAGCACTAGTCTAGTTGTGTTTTTCCTCTCTTCGTCTCTTTGCTGCATCTTCCGTTTGCAATGGTCTAGGGATCAGCATGCCCTTGTAGAAGCAACTTTCGGATCTTCTACTGTGCACTGGCCCTTTCTGTAATTAAAAAGTGGGCATGTCATAAACCATGATCACCCAAAAGGAAACGTAAAATCACATGAAAAATCTGTATTATTATCAGATAGTTGTAAGGTCGATCCCAAGTATAAATATACTCGATCTGATGAAATAGTTCTATTTAGTTTTTTAAAATGAACTAAAATTATTTTACTTTAAAAAATTAAATAAAATTATTAATATGAGACATAGAGAGAAGTAATTTTTAAGTGACGCAATTAAAGTATTCATTTAAAATTTATCTTATTAATCTAGAAAAAAAATGTCCAAAAATATAAATCCCCGTATAAGTTATTAAGCTAGATTAGAATATCTTTACCCGTTAAAGGCCCACATATAGTTACAGGTTAATACGAGCCCAAAATCAGTTCGTAATTGTTTATTTTTTGACTGGCTTTAAGTAATAGGATTTAGTGAGCTAGGGCTATAGGTGGTCATTTTTGGGCCCGCCAAAGCTTGGTCCATTTGCTTTGCCACCCCTACTGGGCAAGTGCTTTGTTTGGCATCTTTTTACAAATAGACCCGTTTAGATAATCTCATGCATGATTGGCTGTCAAATCAAAATCCAACGGTGGATCTTGTTCAGATCTTGATTGAACAGGTATGATGCTACTCCATCAAATGTAATTATGGATGTTAAAAGTTTTTTTTGTAAAAGAGCATTCACCAATTATTAATTTAAGAGAAGTTCTTCCAATAACATCACCCTACAAAACCCTTTCTAAAAAAATGTGTGTAAATTGATCAAGAAATTTCTTCGCGATGATTTTGTAGAATGTTGTTGAATAGGAAGCAATCTCCTTGTATATGATCAAGATGAGGAATTTATGGGCTCTGAGCATATTGGAGAGTGAGGAGACATGCATAAGCTTCTGCTCTAAGCGTGCAAGCGTCCATCAAGGAATGCAATTAGGATATAAATGCTAACTTGGAACTCTAATAACATGTAAGATAATTGTGTTTCCTAAAAACTCGAGTTGTTAGGGAAGAAAAAATTTATTCTTATTTTATATTATAACATGTAAGATAACATGTTGCACAAAATCTTGAGCCAAAAAGACCGTACCATACTATCAATGTTCATCCCAAATGATGTCACCCGCACTGCCTTGTTGGTTGAATGTCTCAAAGCACAATCAAATCAAAGTTGAGTTTCATTGAGGGCAGCTCCCCCTTTATGCTTTTTTAGTGTGATCGTTGATGTCTGTGTATGGTCTATATGTTTAGGTTTCCAAGTTCAAAGAACAGAAAAGCTTGAAGTGGTGAACTTACAATTGTATTTTTCTTTTCTAAGTTTTGGCATTGTAAATCTTCCATATGATTTGCATTAAATTCATAAATTCTACAAGAAGGCACTCCAAAGCAATCTTGACCCTACTCTTATGGAGATAATACATATAGTTAGTAGATATTAGACATGGTAATAGAATGAGCTTGCAGTACATGTAGAATGAATCCATAAGGGTAGAATGAAGGGGCAGTAAAAGAAGTTGTACGTTGTTCATAGATCACCTAAGCTATTATAAAGGACAAATTAACCCATGGTGGAATCTAATTTGAGAATAATAGATACCTTGTGGTGCCCCCATATGCTGAAGCTACAGAACTTTACCAATTATTCCCTTCCCTTTTACCAAAAGTTATTACCATCCCATCACAAGAAGCTTGAACTCTACATCCTCTTCTTTGGACTCCCTACCTCCCCACACCCAAGCCTCCCCCGCGTCATGGATGTTTTTTCATCTCCTAGTGCCCTACTCACCCACTCCCACCCTACCTCTGCATCCTCTAAATCGTGGATGCCTTCTATCTCCCAATTGTAAGATCTCTAAATTTGAACCAGTTTATTTTATCTTATTTAATTATTTTTGTGTGGTTTAATGTTAATTTTGATCGATTTTGACTATTTTTGAAATTAAAATAGTTAAAAAGAAATTTAACCAATTTATTTTTCACATTTCATGTTTTTAAGTTAATTTAAGTCATTTAAAATTTTTAGAATTTTTAAATAAATTTAGTCATATTATTTAACTTCTTTGCGATACTCGAAGGAAGATAGAAAGGTTAAACGGGTACTATTGGAATCCCTACTTGTAAGTGGTAATGAAACATCCTAGAGCATCTCTAACCAAATATGTCAAATATAGTCTTACTCAATAAAATCTAATATTAACTAATAATATATAAGACTATGTAGAAATTTGACATAGGAGACTTACTATCACAACTTCAATTACTATTTATATATTATTTCTATCTCACACTAAATAAAAAAAAGTGTTGTATCATCATTTTGTGAAATGAGTAATGAAAGTAATCAAAAGTAATAAAAAGCATACACATTTTTTAGATATTATTTATAAATCTCAAAGAGGTTATGCTATATTTACTTAGGATATGATATACTGGGTTAGAGTTGGGCATCCTATGTGGAATGTTTTTTTTATCCATTGCTCAAGCCCAATCACATTTGATGTCTCCGATTGGAGATGCTCTTAGTGTATTAAGGGTATGAATATGCAAGCTATATTTTTAAAGAAGTTGATATTCTTATTTTACTTTTTCTACACTAAAAACCTACTCTAGCCTCTGATTTGATAGGGAGGGTGAGCCATGCCTAATAATATAAGGATTCGTTTTCAATCCAATCAGAGGTTAAAATAGGCTTTTGGTATAAAAAAAGTGAAGTAGGAATATCATTTTCCTCTTTTTAATGTGCAGTGTGTCTCTCCTATGTTTCAATATTAGTAATCTTGTATTTCCATATGTTAAACCATGGGAACTTCATATGATTTAGCCACTTAAACATCAAGCCAGCAATGCACCACTGAGAATTTTTATGGTTTACAAAGAGTAATCTATTTTGTTCTTAGTGCAACATTGAGTCATGGCTGTAATTTTATTAGGCAGTAAGCCTAAAAAAACCAACAAAAGAGTTCAGTGTAAAAATTGAACAAATGTAAAAAACTACTAGGCGAAGTTCAAACTTGGAGATATTGATTTATGTTTTGTTGTAGTTTATTATTACTGTATTCTTTTTCTCTTGTTTTAAAGAAGGGTGCATGAGTTCCTAAAGACCTAACTAGAAGGGACATAAGGCAACCAGTTTATGAGAGTACCATATCCCACCAACAAGCTCCGTGGGCACATATACAATGCCCACACGTCACACATGCAAGTGATGGGAAGCATTTTTTATGCTCCCTAAAAAGTATGAGCCGAGCATAAGGAAGGCCTGTGAGCCGTCAATTTTCAAAATTGACGGCCTGTGAGCCGTTGATTTTCAAAGCCGTCAATTTTCAAAATTGACGGCCTGTGAGCCGTTGATTTTCAAAATTAACGGCGCACACAGTAACGCAAGTAATACATGCGTTATCCTACGCTACCGTGTGTGCTATCAATTTTAAAAATCGACGACTCTCAGGCGTTCCTTATGCTCAGCTCACGCTCAGCGTGGAACATAAAAAACGCTTCCTGAGTGATGACCCAAGAGGCTTGAGCCTACGCATAAACATTTTATTCGTTCCAATCAGCAAGTGACTCGAGGGTATTCATGTGATGGCCACGATTATGCCACAAGAAGACTGATCCTGAGTTTGGCCACCCGTATGGAACTATATTCTAATTTACCTAGTGTATATGATGTGTTAGCCTTATACATACCCGAGGAAATTCGGTACAGTATACAATACAGAAGAGGCCAGCTGCCCTACCCCTGCAGGCAGTATTATAATTTTATTTTGATTACACAGAACTTATTATTCCCCCTGCGGGCAGTATTATTCCATAATGCCATGGCTCCTAATTCCATGGCGTACTTCAAAGGTACACACAGAACGTGGAAAAAACACAAATTCAAGCACCAAGGCAGTGATAAAAGAGAGCTACGTCTCATTCTTCCTTCCACGACGACAGAGGAGGAGTCTCTGATTCCTTCCAGGTATAGTTCCAATCTTCTGTATATCTACCACCCTTAACTGCATCTGCACTGGCGTATGAGTCAAGCTCAGCCATCTCTTCCGGTGTAAGCTTCACAGATATAGCACCAATGTTCTGGTTCAGATTTTCAATCTTTGTGGTTCCAGGGATGGGGCACACGTCATTTCCCTGGTGATGGACCCAAGCCAATGCAAGCTGTGAAGGAGTGCAACCCTTTCTTGCAGCCATCTCATTAACACGCTCAAACATGAGAGCATTATGCTCTAGATTCTCAGCTTGAAATCTAGGTAAGACCTATCAAATTTCACGCAATTAAATAGTGAATGTTGAGAGAGTTGAAACCTCTTATAACAAATGGCCACAATCTCAGAAATTATCTAAGGGTTACACACACATATATCCATTTAATGGGGACTTTCTCAGTCTTGCTCCCACAGAAGATATTAACTCCATTAGATGAAAAAACATCCTGTCTGAAGTCTAGAGCCAGCCACAGTAAGAAACTATTCTTAATTTAAGTAAGACTTTTTAATATTATTAACTTCTCTAATACTCCTCCATCCCATATTAATGGGTACATTTAGAAAAATAGTGGCTTTTATTAAATAGTAAAACCCACGTCTAAGTACTCAGCCACTTAAATTGAACCAAATGGAGCTATTAATTATAAAACAAACTTTTTTGCCAAATGGAGCTATTAATTTAATATGGAGGGAGTACAAGCTAACAATCAAAACTCAGAAAGAATACCTTGCGAAAATCATTTGGTGCCAAACTGTTAACTATTTTTGGTCCTGACGAAAAAAAGCCCCTTCCAATCGGGCTATATGCAACAATTCCTATTCCAAGCTCCCTGAAGTCCACAGATAAGAAAAACATTTACATCACAGTCAAGCCCTAACTTCAAAAGAAATGTTAGATAGTTGACGCACAGTAGACTTACCTACAAGTAGGAATTATTTCTTCCTCGATATCCCTCGACCATAAAGACCACTCCAGCTGTACTGCAGTAACCGGATGTACAGCATGCGCCCTCCTAATTGTTGAAGCAGAGGCTTCAGACAGCCCAATATATTTTATTTTCCCCTCTTCAACAAGTTTCTTAAGTTCTCCCATCTTGCAAAAACGATTATACAGCAAGATTAAAATATGCTCAGAACGTACCATATAGCTGATATGGAATTGGGAAGTTTGCAGAAAAGAGCTGACAATATTTAATGTAATTTCCTTTTAGCATCCACATAATAGTTGTTTAGCATTTTTCATGCTCTTCTCTTTCTTTAAATTGTTCTTACCTTCCTTAAGGATATTGAGAAAGAAAACACCAAAACCACACCCACCCGATCACCTACCCACACAACACACACACACACACACAGACATTGACAACATGATTAACATTAAAAAAACAGTACACGCATTTACATGGGAATATCATATTGCAATTTCTTAAGACAAAGCTTTGAATCATATATGTGGTTTACATCGTTATCAGGAAAATATGGCAAGAAACAATGATTATTGATATCATGCAGAATGGATTGGATAGTACAGTAGTTTGAATCTATGCCATAGAAATAAATAAAAACTCCCCTATGTTAGTCGGTATTGGGGTGGTTCAATCAGTGAGGATAACGCACAATCAAGATGACAATTTCATGTTTTCAGAGGTGCAGTTCATGAAAGATATTCTAGAGAATGCTAAACATGATGGAGCTGGAGAGTTCTGACGCCTTTTGAAGATATAAGTATTTTTTTTTTTTGTAATTGATTCTGCATAAGCATACAATTGGGAATGACAACCCCAAAACAAGTAATAGTTATACGTAGAGAAACAATGAAATTTCCAACAAGCCAGTTAGATATCTTATTAAAAGTTTGTGAAGATGAAACATGTTATAACTCAACCAAAGCACTTAATAAAATTGCTGAGAACAGGGCATATAATTTGACAAAATGAAATGATTTTTTCGGCAAGCAAGTCAGTCAGAGAGTCCATCAAATTGAGATTGTCTATCATAGATATAAGCAAACAGTGAAGTCAGTTTCCGGATAAAGCTGGTTTACTTAATATTTTAAATCCAACAATGTTTCTATGCCTGTTTGTTCAATTACAAAGTAATTTTTGGACTCTCGAGGATTTCCCTTCTGCTTTTCTAATAAACTCTTTACCTATCAAATAAAAAAATTGCATATATACAGGACATATATATGATGACATAAGGACAACTCTTCCTGTACTAACATGATTTGAATTAGTTCTATATACAGGAGTTACGGGCTTCCACTACAAACCGGCTGCTCATTCAGAGTTTTGTGATTTTTTTAAAGATAAACTCCGAACTAGTTCAAGGATCGGTATTGCTCAAACTAGTTATGTGACATGATACTGGGGAAGACGCTGAATTTAGCTCCGGTGAGAGTTGAAGAACATACCGTGACTTCGATAGGGACCCGTGTGTCAACACGATGCTGGTAGTAGAGGTCGATACAGTCCACGTCCAGCCGCTTGAGGCTTGCCTCGCAGCAGGCCCTAACATAGGCCGGATCCCCACGTATCTCCCCTTTCCCAATCCCGAACTTGGTCGCCAGCTGCACCTTCTCCCTAATCCCTTTCAGAGCCTACAAAAGCCAAGCCAAGAACGAAACTTTAGAGAGAAAAAAACAAAATAAGATCATGGAAGAAAAGTTCAACTCCTGCAAATGTTTTCAACAGGTGATTTCTACTAGATCAGTATAATCATATCAATCGGATATATGGCATGAAATAGGGGGGCAGGGAGGTCCGATCAACCGGCCCATCAATCACCTTGCCAAGGAGGAGCTCGTTGGTGAAGGGACCATAGAGGTCAGAGGTGTCGAGGAAGGTGACGCCGCAGTCGACGGCGTGGTGGATGAGGCTGATCATGTCAGCCTCCGGCTTGGGTGGCCCGTAGGCGGACGACATGCCCATGCAGCCGAGGCCCTGGGCAGAGACAACCAGTCCTTGCGATCCCAGCTTCATCCGACCAACTTGGGCAGCCATCAGTTTGAACCGTAGCAGTTGAGGCAACTATGGCTAAGAAAGGGAGGTAATGGGTTCCAAGAAGAGGAATGAATTGGGCAGGAGTGTAGCCTGAGACACTGAAGCCTGATGAAGAGCAGAACACATGAGGGTGACAAATAAATAGGGGGAAAACAAAGCTGCGAACTTGGAGTCAGCATTGACTGATGGGACCGGAGAGCTGTCAAAAGGTACGATGGTCGGTTGGTTATCCAGTTGCGTCTGTTCCATTGGTGAGGCATGTAATGACACCAGGAGGAGGATTGGTGAGGTTTGTAATGACATCAGGGAGGAAAACGCAAAGCGGCGCCGGCGCCCCTTCCAGTTGCATGCTTGTAGGAGTTTTGCAGCTTTTGTAGAATTCTTGATGCTGTATACAAAAAAACACAAATTTTTTTAGCCGCTTTATTTCTGGCACCGACCAAATTTGTATGGTCCTTAAATATATTTATGTATATTTTACGAGTTTAAATAAATAATTATTTTTTTTGAGAAAATTATTAAAATAATAATTAAAAAAAAATTATCAAAATATATTATTTTGGAAAATATTTCTTGAAATGGTGTTCGTTTTTTTCACGCTGGCGCCAGCCAAGAAGTTGACGTCAGAGTGGTTTTTTTTTATTTTTTAAGTTGATTTCGTCGTTTAGAACGACGAAATTGGCTTTAATACGATTTCGTCGTTCTAAACGACGAAACGTTTTATTACTTGACCCGGTTTCGTCGTTCTGAACGACGAAACTACCACACTTGTCTTATTTCGGGCTGGCTCGGTTGTGGCCGTGGGAAAAACACTGATTTCGTCTGGACGCTGCCTATCTCGCCGCCGCCGACCTCAGTCCGTCGCCGCCTTGGTCTAGCCCGCCGCTGCCCACGTCGAGCCGCTCCTGTTTCATTTTTTTGGTGCGTATTTTTCTATTTTTTTTATTTACCTATATTTAAATCATTGTAATATATCTTTTGTATGTTACATTGAAGAAATATAGCTTTTGTATATTACATTGAAAAAATTTGAAGTTTTGAATGTCCTATCATTGAGTCCTAATTTTAGAAGTATTGTTCTAAGTCATTTTGTGTGTTTTTTTTGTTTAAGATTATTAAATTGAGATGGATTTTTAATTAATGAGTTTTTGTTTTTTAAGATGGCAAGTCTCTCAAATTTTGGAAAATAAGGAGGATTTGAGTTTTTGAACATGTTTTTATATGATTTGTGACATTGTATGCGTTATTGCATCAATTGTGTAATTTTATTAATTAGAAAATTTACTCATTAATATAAAGTATTAATGATATGCTTATATACTTAGTAAAGTTATTAGTTTCTATGCGTATATATTTTGAAAATATATTTGTTAGGGTAGATATTAGTATTAATTTGCTTAATCTAATATTAATTTAATTTATTATTTATAAATTAATTGAATAGAAATGGCAGAAGAACTGGTTAGTTTTTTCATTAACTACGACGGACGCATAGAAGGATTATTAATGAAGAAACCGTCTACATTTGATGAATTTGAGATGCACGTAGCAAGTAAGGTTGGGTTAGATCGAAGAAGATGGAAAATTACTATCAAATGTAATCTTCCATCCTATGGATCGAGAATGATACTAATGAACATAAATGATGATTCATCAATGGCTTTTATGTTTCACCACTCGCGTCACATAATTTCTTTCGAGTTATTTCTCGAAAAAGAGGCCCGAGTGACTAGTGAAAGGCAAAGTAGTTCACATAGGAGCACCCACAGAAGCTCACAAAGGAGCTCGGATAGAAATGTGAACAATGAAAGTCATATGCAAGTGCCCGTGGACGACGAAGAAGAGGGAAATTTATCTATGACAGTAGCTTCAAATGACCGTCATAGGTCGTCTGCCCCTATTTACAATGGAAGTGGACCTACTTGGAGGTAAGGGTTGATTTAGTTGTGAATACATTTTCAATCTTATTATCATTTAATGAAAATACGTTTAGCTAAATTTTGAGATTTTGTGTGTAATATGGAAGGTCTACGACGCATGCACACGAGCCATTTAGCGTTCAAATGTTTCAAGGCAGTGCATGGTATGAAACTCAAAGTTCGATGGGCCTTCATTACCCCTACATGTATGTTGGTCATACCGATGTTGGACCATCTAATCAGAGGTGAAATATATATTTATAAATGAATTCAACTTTTTTAGGCTTACAAAATTTAATACATATGCGATGTTTATATGTAGGGGGGATATGTCTACGGTGAAGATATTGATGAAAATGAGGATAATGAAGGTGAAGATAATATTGACGAAGTAAGTGGAGAAGATTCTGATATGAATGTAGAAGGGGTTAGAGGTGAAGAAAGTGCTTAACAGATGGTTGACGACGAGGGGGATGATGCGGTAGACAATGTCATTGCTGGGAATGATATGAATGTAGATGATGAAGAGCCGCCGTACTGTGAAGTGGAGCCACTTTATGCACACATCACAGATGAGGAGATAGATGCGGCAGTGAATTCTACAATGGATTTGGACTAACAAAATGAAGATGAGTTATACGTTGGCCGCATCTTTGAGAATAAAGAAGCATTCGTTACAGCCTTGCAGGAGTTTTCCATTCAAAATTATGTCGAATACAAGGTTGTACGAACAAATCCGGCGGAGTATACAGTGAAGTGCATTGATAGTACTTGCCCTTGGAGAGTGCATGGCTCAATCAAAAGGGGTGGTGGGTTCTTTAAATTGAAGACGTACAAAGGTGACCACACATGTCGGAATGCCCAGCTTAGCACAGATCATAGGCAGTGCAGTGCCTCCTTTATTTTGAAGGTCATAATGCCCGCTATCCAAGCCGAATTAACTCTCACACCAGGGGATATTATTCAAAGAATGAAGGAGAAGTATCATGTTGACATATCTTATAAGAAAGCATGGACAGCAAGGAATATGGCGATCAAGGCCATTTATGGAGATTGGGTTGAATCGTATAAATTGTTGCCAATGTACCTAAGGGCGGTGCAAGAAGCCAATCCTGACACCTACTACTGCTTAGAGGATGATGTAGTACCTCGTGCAGATGGTGGCACTTGTAGGAGATTTAGACGGTTGTTTTGGGCATTTGGGCCGTCTATAGCTGGGTTTCGACATTGCATTCCTGTGATTGGCGTTGATGCCACTCACTTGTATGGCAGATATCCTGGTGCTCTTATGGCTGCAACGGCTACAGATGGAAATAATGGGTTATTTCCTCTTGCATTCGGGCTTGTCGGGAAGGAAGACGGAGACAATTGGAAATTGTTTCTAATGGAATTGAGGGATCATGTACTGATGGGCATGACGAACATCGTCATTATTTCAGATCGACATAAGGGGCTTCAGAAGGTAGTGCCTGAGGTTCTTCCAGAGCCGGATTACCACCATCGTTATTGCATCCGTCACATAAAAGCAAATTTTAAGGAGTTCAAAAATGATACACTGACGGACTTGATTGGGGCAGCAGCTTGTGCACTCACAGTAGAAAAGTTTGATGCTAAAATGGACTTGATTGGTCAAGAGAGTCCTAGGGCAAAACATCTCCTCTTAGGAGGAGAATTGCATCCTGCACAGTGGTCCCTTACACACGGTGGTTTTATGACATTTGGCATGACAACTACAAATATGGCTGAAAGTTTAAATAGCGTCTTGAAGGGGGCACGAGGGTTACCCATGCAGGCTTTAGTGTCAGCTATCTTTTATCGGCTCATAAAATTTTTTGTTAAACGATCTTCTGCCGCCTCTGCCATAGTCACCCCATATACTCCTAGAGTGGAAGCCATATTGAGAGAGCAAACAAGAAAAATTGAGGAGTATATAGTTAATAGGATCAACAGGAGTCAATACGAAGTGACATCAATTCGCGCCCGCAAGGTTATGGTAAATGCTGCGATGCATACTTGTACATGCAACATCCCTCAGGTTTATGGTTATCCTTGCTCGCACCTTATCGCCGTGTGGGCAAAGCGGCGGGAGCCAATCAATGCATCACTGTTTTACACATCTTCTACTTATAGAAATGTGTACTCTGCAGAATTTTATTCTCCTCGTGGTCGGGAGTATTGGGAGAGGGATATACCGTTTGTGTTATACCCACCAATAGCAACAAGGCAACCCGGTTGCCCATGGTCTGTTCGCATTAGGAATACCATGGACCGCAGAACAATGGAAAGAGATGGTAGAGGAGGATATAAATGCGGGAGGTGTAAACAAAGTGGGCATAATAGTAAATCATGTAGAAACCCTCCTGTTGATTAGTAAACATATAATCAACCTCTATATTTATTATATTTTTTTTGTTACGTACGCATGTATTCCTTACGATTAATGATATGATCTTCATCTTCCACAGATCATATGGATCATGCAGAGCAGGAATCACATAGGTCTGCTGCTATTTGGAGAGGAGAGGTATGATAACTTTTTTTAAAATTCGTTTCATTATTTTTTGGTTGATATAATACGACATGTTATAATTTTAAAATTTATTATAGGACCCCGGGTGCCTTGAGTGCACCGAACATTTTAAATACCTCCGCCATTGGCCTATAGATGAGCGTATATTACCTTATATCGAGCGAGCGGGATTCGGCCATTTCATTTATCTACAGTATGTTCGTCTCGATCGGCCTCTATTGACAGCTCTTGTTGAGAGATGGAGGAGGGAGACACAGACGTTTCATTTGTCATATGGAGAGATGTCCATCACGCTCATGGATGTGGCAGTTCTATTAGGACTCCGTATTGATGGACGTCCGGTGACAGGCACGACAGGAGGAGCTCATATGGATATATTACTTAGACTTCTTGGCAGAGCTCCTCCTCCTACAGTGATGCGTGGTAGCCGAGTGAGCCTACGATGGCTCTTACAGGAGTTTCGTGAGCTCCCAGCTGATGCTACAGAGATAGTTATCGAGCAGCATGCACGAGCCTATATATTGCATTTACTTGGAGCCACCATATTTGCGGATACCACGAGCAGCCACGTGCATGTTTCGTATCTCTCTCTCCTTCACGACTTTGACATGGCTAGCACTTATTCATGGGGCAGTGCTACTCTCGCATTCTTATACCGAGAGTTAGGAAAGGCATGCCAAGCCATGACCTTGGGGATTGTGGGCTGTCTGACTCTTCTTCAGGTAAATAATTGTGTAACTTTACTTGGAGTTTTAGTCACATAATTTTTTATTTCTAATATTTGTTATCACTATTTTATGACATAGTTATGGTCGTGGGAGCACTTACACATCGGCCGACCAACTGCTGAGATGGGTCGCTTGGTCGAGGGTGCTCCATTAGGGGCGAGGTAGGTTGTATTTATGTTTACCACATTACTTTTTATGCAACATTTTATGAACATATGCTGAACTCATTTCTTAAATTTAACTCCTTAAGGTGGAATGTTCGGAAGAAGAGAACCGAAAATCCACAAGGAGTCCTCCGTTTGTATAGAGGGGAGTTAGACCACCAGCGGCCATACCAGGTAATTTTATTGCCGTGTTGAAATTTTTTTTATAATAATTTTAAAATTTTTTGTCTTTATTTAAACTAACTTATCTTTATATATTATATAGATTATTTGGCAGCCGTACTCGGAGGACTTGTTCACTGTGATACCTCCACTCTGCACTGACGGTCGAGAGGTGTGGCTTTCTCGAACCCCTCTCATATGTTATGAGATTATAGAGATGTATGTGCCAGATCATGTAATGCTCCAGTTTAACCTGGAGCAAGGGGTCCCACCTTCTACTGTCGAGTTTGTCCATCGCATCACTCGACAGGGCCGCCATATTACCGATTGGGCTATATATCATGCGTCGTATATTGCTCGATGGGAGGATAGGAGATCCACTATTATTAGAGGGGAGCTGGCTACGACATTGCGAGATGTTCGTAGTACTTATATGCACTGGTATTTACCGATTACACGACGATATATTTTACCGCGCGATGATGTAGAGGAGATGACATATCAGCCTAGGGGAGCATCTGAGGCAGCTCTAGTAAGTACAACTTTGTTAATTAAGACATATATTATTTTCTTATTTCGTTTTAATTATTTATCTAATATTTAATTTATTTTTTTATAGCTTCGTCAGCTTTGACATACTAATACGTATTTTAGTGATGCACTTGTCACCTGTATTTCACGCGAGGACTTAGCAGCAGCATGTGAGTCGGTGATTAGATCGTCTAATGATGTCCTTCGTAGCTTGCCACTACTTCATTCGGTGATCACGGATGTTCATCGAGATGCTCCTGTCGACGAGGCTGCTCAGACGCAGCCGATGCACTCTTCATGCCCTGATATTCCATCATCATCAGCAGCATATAGCTCTCCTCCAGGTTCATCATTTCCAGACACTACACATGTCACTCAGCCAAATCCGATTTTATATTATAGACGACATCGGCCAGCTCGTATTGTACCATTTATTACTTATGCTGAGCCGAAGCCCGAGCAGGAGCCTGACATGGAGTCGCAGCCGGAGCCCCAACCCCAGTCGGAGCCCGAGCCCCAGTTGGAGCCCGAGCCCTAGCCCCAGCCCCAATTGGAGCCAGAGTTAGAGCCACAGCCAGAGGTAGATCATGAGGAGCTCGTACACCCCCGGCGAGGACGAGGACGTAGGAGATTATGATATTACTTGTGATGTATTATATTTGTTACTCGTATATGATGTACTTTACTTATATTTATTATGGTGATATTCGTGATAGTGATATTTGTTATGGTGATATTTATTATGGGTGGAATGAATGAAGTCGTGCATATACATCTGTGTTTTGTGTTCTGTGTTTTGAATGAATGAACAGGGACAAGTGATAAAATTAGTTTTAAATAGTAAAATTAAAAAAATTTAATTTGATTTTGTCGTTTAGAACGACAAAATTAGTGTTCTTCCCACTACCGTGACCAAGCCCGAAATAAGACAAGTGCGGTAGTTTAGTCGTTCAGAACGACGAAATCAGCTTAAGTTGATTTTGTCGTTCTAAACGACGAAACCGGGTCAAGTAATAAAAGGTTTCGTCGTTTAGAACGACGAAATCGTATTAAAGCCAATTTCGTCGTTCTAAACGACGAAATCAACTTTAAAAAAAAAAGTCACGCTGGCTCCAGTGTGGCAAAAACGAACACCATTTTGAAAAATATTTCCCAAAGTGGTATATTTTAGTAAATATATTTTTTTTAATTATTATTTTAATAATTTTCCCTTTTTTCTTTTATAGACAAAGTACACTTATACATGGTGAACATAGAGTTGTATTCTCTTTCCACTTTACAAATAATTAGATAAATTATTTAATTAATAATTATAAGTCAACTAGCATCCCACTTGTTTTTTATTGTTTTAATATTATATATTTTTTTACCGATATGTATGTTTACCAGCATGATATATTGTGCTCGGCAGAATATTTCATGTAAGATAAAAATTAACGAAAACTATTCTTGTTCACCTCTTAAATTTATTAAGTGCAACCTATTTATTTTATTGTAAGAAAATAATTTTTTTCTTGTACAATAACAAGTTACCAGCTAGTAAATACTTCATCCATCTCATATTAAATATCTTATTTAAATTTTTTTAAAATAAATTAAAAAAAATTTAGGTCATTACTTTTACTTTAATATAATATATATAAATAAAATTTTTAAAATTTTAAATTAATTAAAATATTCTATAAGAGAAACTGTAGAGAGAAGAGATAAATGACTATAGTATATATATAGCCATAATTAATTGTGGGTCTTAGAGTTGGGGTGGATAAAGTGAGAATAAGGTTTTGCTTTCACTAGGAAAATTAATAGCTAATTTTATTTTTTGTTGTGATTAGATTGAAAACGTTTTAAAAGGAAGTATTTGTACTAAGGAGAGCTTCAATATTTTCTCAGAATATTTAAATCAAAATTTTAATTAAACTTAAAATATTAATTAAAATAAAATTAATTACATTTATATAAATACATGAGAAGACGATAAAATAGTGTATGCGGTTGAGTGGTGGGTGAAGATTATGCTTTGCCCAGAAGCTTTGAGAAACTCGTTTTACTCTCGCCCTCATAACATCTTTTAAAAAGCTAAGGGGTAAGATGATGACGGTTGAGGGTGACCCTAAGGCGAGAATGTCCATTTGCTTGGGCTCAAACAGTAATATCCTCACTAGAAGTCAAAATAGCTAGGTAGAGGGAAGACAACAATGATAATGAGGTAGAGGATAGGAGGACAACAGTCAACCTTGTAAGAAATTCTTATAAAAAACAAGATTCATGTAAGAAACAAATTTGATTAAAATCATCCTACAGGGAACTGTCCTGTAGACCTGAAAATCACCTCCACATGTCCAAAGTCTAAAATGGCCTAATTATCTTGAATGCGCAACTCACAAAGCACTAACTTTGGTGATTTGACACTTTGGACAGTAAGGGTATATTTTAGTTATCCACGTAGGAAGTATTTTCTATGCTCCTACGTGAACTATGGTTCCTTAACGATGGTATGGCTGGTTAATAAACATCATGTCCCTCTCTCAATTGGGAGTATAGTTAAAGTTGTTGATGATGATGCATCATAAAATCTTAAAGATGTAAAAGTAGATTTTGATGTAAAAAAAGTGGAGTAAAAATATTAGTTTTGTGTTTTTAGTGTGCAGTTTATCCCTCTTATGTTTCAAGATCAGTAATCCCCTATTTCAATGTCTGACCATAAGCACATTGTATGATTTATCCACTTAAACATCAAGCCAGCAGTTCACCACTAAGAATATTTATGGTCTACAAAGATCAATCTATTTTGTTCTTAGTGCAATATTGAGTCATGGCTGTAATTTTATTAGGTAGTAAGCCTTAAACAACAACAAAAGAGTTTAGTTTAAGGGGTCGTTTGGGTATGGAATCAATTCGATAGCGAATTGGAATTTTTTAGAATTAATTTCGCCGATTTAATATAGAATCAAAATTTCATTTGGGTATGGAATTTTTTACATGGAATCTTGTTTGGATAGCGAATTGTGTTTAAGGTCAGATTCTTTAAAATTTTTAGGTAAATTATCAAATATACCCTTTGAATGGAATTATTTCGATAGGAATCATGTTTGGGTAAGGAATTTGTGTATTTTTTAAATCATTGAATTTATGAAAAAATTACAAATATAACCTTCGTTTAAGCATTATCTGTGGTACCACCAACAATATGCCCAACCTGATGTATTTGGATTTGGGTCATATAAAATGATTTACAATCACACTAAAAAAAATTTTATTTTAAAAATTAATTGTAGAAGTACAAGAGACCTTATGTTCCTCCTTAAACATTACAGGCCCATGGAAGTCCATACCGACCAATATAAGTGCCTATTAGCCATATGTACCTATATCAGTTAAGACCGATATAGTATGATATGAGGGGGATACACCCTACGTAAAATCAATGTGTATCAGCTATATTGATTTGTGTTGTATCGATATAGTAGATATGTATCAATATGTTATTAATTTATTATATTTATACAAATATTTTAAAAAGTTTACACGATAGGTACACATAGCAATAACGATACAAGGTTTAGGGTTTACATCTATTTTTGGTGCTTACCAAGCATATCATTAATGTATACCTTATGTCACATCTAATTATACAAGTTCAAATCATTATCACGTGGGATTACATTTTATTACATAAATAAATAACATTAGTACAATATGGGAAAAACTTACAAATTCTACATCTTGTGCAGGAGAATGCCTCAATTCCGAATTCTAAAAAGTACAAATAAAGTACAAATAGATTTCAAAATAAGACTGAAAATTAAAGGAATGTTACAACAAAATGCATTTCTATCTTTCAATACATAGTTTGGCAAAAGGGGCCAATTTTATATCTCCAATGCAATTATCAAAACAACTTGCTCTTTTGAATCAGGCACTGACTCTAAAATCTCGATAGACACACCACTTTCGGCTCGTAAAGCCCATATAATACCCCCTCCTTCACCTATCAAACTATGAACTTTCGGCTTGAGCATAATAACCTGAATGCAATCTCTTCTTCCAGAATCCTCCTGTAGCCTGTTGCCAAATTTTTAGGCCCAGGTATTGATGAATAGCTCCTTTGATGATGATAAAATGCATGACTGGGTGTGTACCCTCTATGAGGAAAGGTATCCAACTGGGCAGGAGATTGTGTCCACTGTATACATGTTTGAGACTGCACAAAAATAATTGAGTAATTTACTATCAATATCTGAAGGGAAAAAAATACTATTTTTGTAAATATGTTAGGATAAAACATGCTACATATTGCAAAAAATCCTGACTTGGAGATGCAATCACCATTGGAACTGAAAATCCTTACAATTGTTCCACTTGTCATCTAACATGCCCAATCACTAGAGTTGCTCCATGGAATCCAGAATTGCTGCAGTACTCGACTTGCTGGTCATAATCCTGGTTGAACTCGTGATTAAAACAGACCATTCATTTATCCTAATTCAAGTAACTCTTTGGTTGCTCTACTTGCACTCTCACACACACACATGCACACACGTACACACACTCTCTCTCTCAAATCAAAGAATGTGAAGTTGGTTTTGCAAACTAAAATTAAGTAGAATATGCTTTTGGCAAAAGCATGACTTTGTAGGTATGTTGTCATATCTTTCCTTACCCAAGCTTTTACCCTTTTTTCTAATTGAACAAATTATCACACTACTTTCCTAAAATTAATGCGTGCCACAAATCTCAAAATTAACCATACCTAGGTGGTTACGAACAAGAAAATTTTGTAGTTACATAATGTCTTATAATTTAGTCATTTTCAGAAGAAAAAAAAAGTATCATCCAACACTTCATTTTATGCATTGTATTTCCTCACCTCAGGTTGTAGTCCAATACAATGTCTTAACAGTCATCCTACTAGAAAGTCCCAACATATTCTATATCCCATAAGGCGATGCCCTCAACTCAACAAAAAATTAGCACTTTCCACCCACATACACTTAAGGTAAAAAATTTAGTAATACCAATTAGAGAATCATAAAAAAAAACAAATTTTATTTCAATTAGGGTGATGTATTTTAATCACAGTGAAATAACAAAACAGTTGCAATATATCAGCTTTGAGAGCTTTTAAAAAATACAGGTACACTTGAGCTAGTTCCACAAAATTCCAAAAATCATGTAGTCTACATAGTAAGGGGATACAGTTCCGAACCTAGAGCTTGATCTTTCCTCATAGAAATGCTTTTTCTTTGCTCCTTCTTCTCTTCCCAACCTTATACTCAATCTTATCATTTGGCGATTAGCTATTATTTTCCTTGCCCCTCAATTTGTTTGCTTGCGTATAATCGAGATATATGTTAATTGGTCTAAAATATCCTCTTTTTTTCACAATAAACCACCAACGACACATAATATGTAAGCTTAATCTTTCTTCATTATAGTCTCGAGACATACGCTTAAAGAAGGAAGCTCTAGTATATGTAAATTAAACGTTGGTTAAGAACTTGAGAATAATCTAGAAATGTTATTAATGAACCTCGCTAAAGTGGAGGAACTTGACATGCAGAGTAGGCCAAGGATGGCTACCCCTTCCACTACCATGTCGAGGCAGAGCTAGGCGAAGGCCAGCAGCGTGGCGCCACTTTGTTTGTGGCAATCAGTTGGAAGGGACTAGGCAGAGAGGCCACGGTTGCACAACCAAGGGACCACACATAGAGAGATAGAGTTGGGCTGGGGGATGCCCTTTCTTCCATGCAAGCAGAATGCATTATTATTCCCTTTTTTTCTCTTTATGCCTTCTCCACATGTCATACCTCCAAATCACATGCCGAAATTGTCCTCCCTCACGTCATATTTCCCCACAAGTATAATGAATTTCTCAATTCGCCCTGGAACCTACTCTTTCACACAAAAGTCCTCGGACGAGCGTCGAAGCCTTTTTTACATGTTGAAGCCACAACTTACACATTAAAGCCACAACTTTCTTTCCTCTTCTTGTTTCTCCTTTTTGCATTCTTTTTTGTACCAGAAACTTCTGTGGCATGTCGAGGCCCACAACCTGTGACTACATCCCACATCCAACTCTAAGGGTATGAATACTGAGTAAAATACAAAAGATAAATATGCCAAAGCATCTAATTTCCCATAAAAAAATAGCAGAAGGGTAGCAGAAAAATACCAAAAAAAATAAGGGATGCTACATATCAATTTTTCAAAATTTTCATCTATGATCAATCAGGCATTGTTTGGAATCACAGGGACTGCATCGTCGATGCAGATTTTGGTGCCATGAGAGTTATAGTTCGGGTGAGTAGGTGCTCGCCGAAGATAGGGAAGGAGTTTGGGAAGAGGGAGATGGCGTAAGCAGATTGCAGATTACAGACGGTAGATGGAGGAAGCGGCAACAAAAGGTCGAAGATGGGGGTGGAGTTTGGGAAGAGGGAAGACTTTTGGATGAAAGAAATGGCCGAATCAAAACGAGGGGTAATGGCCGAAAATACGTGATAACGCGTGTTTTCGATTTGACGCATTTTTACGGAATCGACCAAATCTCCTCATGAGAAGATTTGGTGATTCAAGACGGAAACACGATTGCATCGTGTTTTTAGCCAAATTTTTATTTCCGTTATGATTCACTACCTAAACAAGATTCTAACGATTCAATGCTAAATTGTGATGGAATTATCAGACTTTTCTCACGATTCCGTACCCAAACGAGTCCTAAAAATTGAGCAAATAAAAAGAAAAAAAAACTACAAGGCAAAGCTCAAACTTGGAGATATTGATTAGAGACAACATTTATTGACTTTGTTGTCAAGATTATTATGTTTTGTTGTAATTTATTATTTACTATACTTTTTTCTTTTTTCTTTTAGAAAAGGGTGTATGAGTCCCTTAAAGGACCTAACTAGAAGGGGCATAAGGCAACCAGTCTATGAGAATATCACATCCCACCACCAAGTTCAGTGGGCACATGTACAATACCCACATCACACATGCAAGTGATGACCCAAGAGGCTTGGAGCCTACACATAAACATTTGATTCGTTCCAGTAAGCAAGTGTAGCCCAAGAGGGAAGCCAATGTGATGGCCACAAGAAGACTGATCCTGAGTTTAGCCACCCGTACGGAACTATATTATAATTTACAAAAGTGTATAGGATTTGTCGGTCTTATACATGCCAGAGGAAATTATTAGGGGTATACAACACTCCAAGTGACAGTTTCATCATTTTGTTTTGATTTATTTACTTATTACTCCCCCTACCCCTTACAGGCAGTATTATTCCCATAATGCCATGGATCCTAATTCCGTGGCGTACTTCAAAGTACACACAGAACGTTGAAAAAACACATATTCAACCACCAAGATGGCTACGTCTCATTCTTCCTTCCATAACGACAGAGGAGGAGTCTCTGATTCCTTCCAGGTTGCAGCCTGCACTCCATATCTACCACCCTTAACTGCATCCGCATTGGCGTATGACTCGAGCTCAGCCATCTCTTCTGGTGTAAGATTCACAGATATAGCACCAATGTTCTGGTTCAGATTTTCAATCTTTGTGGTTCCAGGGATGGGGCACACGTCATTTCCCTGGTGATGGACCCAAGCCAATGCAAGCTGTGAAGGAGTGCAACCCTTTCTTGCAGCCATCTCATTAACACGCTCAAATATGAGAATATTCTGCTCTAGATTCTCAGCTTGAAATCTAGGTAAGGCCTATAAAATTTCACGCAATTAAACAGTGAATGTTGAGTGTTGAAACTTCTGATAACAAATGGCCACAATCCCAGAAATTATCTAAGGGTTACACACACATATATCCATTTAATGGGGAGTTTCTCAGTCTTATTCTCACAGAAGATATTAACTCCGTTAGATGAAAAACATCCTGAGCCAACCATACTCAGATATTCCCTCCGTCCTAAATTACTAGCTTTATTTAGCAAAAAAGCTTGTTCCATATTAATAGCTCAATTTTGTTAAATTTAAGTAGTTCAGTAATTAAAAAATAGTATTGTAAGCTTATTTCCCTTCTCTTAGAGGTGAGTTTTAACATTCAATAAAAACCAGTACTTTTCTAAATATAGCTATTAATATAGGACAGAGAGAGTATTATTCTTAATTTAGGTAGGACTTTTTAATATCATTAACTTCTGTAATACAAGCAAAACTTAGAAAGAATACCTTCCGATAATCATTTGGCGCAAAACTGTCAACCATTTTTGGTCCTGACGAAAAAAAGCCCCTTCCAAGAGGGCTATATGCAACAATTCCTATTCCAAGTTCCCTGGAGTCCACAGATAAGAAAAACATTTACATCACAGTCAAGCCCTAACTTCATAAGAAATGTTAGATAGTTGGAGCTCAGTAGACTTACCTACAAGTAGGAATTATTTCTTCCTCTATGTCCCTTGACCATAAAGACCACTCCATCTGTACTGCAGTAACCGGATGTACAGCATGAGCCCTCCTAATTGTTGAAGCAGAGGCTTCAGACAGCCCAATATATTTTATTTTCCCCTCTTCAACAAGTTTCTTCAGTTCTCCCATCTTGCAAAAACGATTATACAACAAGATTAAAATATGCTCAGAAGGTACCATATAATAGCTGATATGGAAATTGGGAAGTTTGAATAAAAGAGCTGACAATATTTAATGAAATTTCCTTCTAGCAACCACATAATAGTTGTTTGGCATTTTTCATGCTCTTCTCTTTCTTTAAATTGTTCTTACCTTCCTTAAGGAAATTGAGAAAGAAATCACCAAAACCACACCAACCCAACCACCTACCCACACAACACACACACACACAGAGACATTGACAACATGATTAACATTCAAAAAACAGCACACGCATTTACATGGGAATATCAGATTGCAATTTCTTAAGACAAAGCTTTGAATCATATACGTGGTTCATATCGTTATGAGGAAAATATGACAAGCAACAATGATTACTGATATCGTGCAGAATAGATTGGATAGTACAGTAATTTGAATCTATGCTATAGAAATAAATACAAACTCCCCTATATAAGTGGGTATTGGGGTGGTCCAATCAGTGAGGATAATGCACAATTAAGATGGCAATTTCATGTTTTCAGGATACTCTAGAGAATGCTAAACATGATGGAGCTGGAGAGTTCTGATGCCTTCTGAAGATATAAGTGTTTATCTTTTTGTAATTGATTCTGCATAAGCATACAATTGGGAATGACAACCTCAAAACATGTAATACTTATACATAGAGTAACAATAAAATTTCCAACAAGCCAGTTAGGTATCTTATTAAAAGTTTGTGAGGATGAAACATGTTTTAACTCAACCAAAGTACTTAATGAAATTACTGAGAACAGGGCATATAATTTGACAAAATGAAATGATTTTTTCGGCACGCCAGTCAGTCAGAGCGTCCATCATAGATATAAGCACACAGTGAACTCAGTTTCCGGATAAAGCTGATTTACTTAATATTTTAAATCCAACAATGTTTCTATGCCTGTTTGTTCAATTACAAAGTAATTTTTGGACTCTCGAGCTTTTGCCTTCTGCTTTTCTAATAAACTCTTTACCTATCAAATAAAAAAATTGCCTATCCTCATGCCTAGCTGTAAGAGCATTCTACATATGATGACATAAGGACAACTCTTCCTGTACTAACATGATTTGAATTAGTTCTATATACAGGAGTAACAGGCTTACACTACAAGCCGGCATCTCATTCAGAGTTTGTGATTTTTTAAAAATAAACTCCGAACTAGTTCAAGGATCGGTATTGCTCAAACTGCTAGTTATGTGACATGACACTGGGGAAGACGCTGAATTTAGCCCCGGTGAACAGAGTTGAAGAACATACCGTGACTTCGATGGGGACCCGTGTGTCAACACGATGCTGGTAGTAGAGGTCGATACAGTCCACGTCCAGCCGCTTGAGGCTGGCCTCGCAGCAGGCCCTGACATAGGCCGGATCCCCACGTATCTCCTCCTTCCCAATCCCGAACTTGGTCGCCAGCTGCACCTTCTCCCTGATCCCTTTCAGCGCCTACAAAAGCAAGGCCAAGAACAAAATTTCAGAAAAACAAAATCAAAATGAGATCATGGAAGGAAAGTTCAACTCCTGCAATTGTTTTCATTGGGTGCTTTCTTCTACATCAGTATACTCATATCAGTCGGATAAACGGAAAGGAGGTCCGATCAACAGACCCATCAATCACCTTGCCAAGGAGGAGCTCGTTGGTGAAGGGGCCATAGATATCAGAGGTGTCGAGGAAGGTGACGCCGCAGTCGACGGCGTGGTGGATGAGGCGGATCATGTCAGCCTCCGGCTTGGGTGGCCCGTAGAAGGCCGACATGCCCATGCAGCCGAGGCCCTGGGCAGAGACCTCCAGTCCCTGCGATCCCAGCTGCATCCGACCCACTTGGGCAGCCATCTGTTTCCCCTGTAGAAGCAGCGCCAGCGGCTGCTAAGTGTTAAATGGTAAGAAGCTGAGGGAACGAAGAAGATAACCTTTCAGATTCTTGAGGGGAGACAGAAGGCAGTTGAGATGACTCGCAAGGCGCGAATGACCGTTAGTTTTTGAGTCACATGTCTAATATATTTTCCGACAACATCCACGAGAGACGAGAGTGATGACACGCTAACGTACGTTAGTAGCGATATTTGTGTTAACATAGGCTACTTATATATATCGTCTACCTTAAATATTAACCGCTTTCCATTCTCTAGCTTTTGCTGGGCTCATTGCCACATAAGAATTTTATTGAAATTTCGTTGGACTCAATAGTTTGCTCAATTGAAATCTTCCACCGGCCGGCCTTTTGGTTGTCACTGGCTACATGAGGTACAGCATGGCAGGCGAGACGATATTGACTTGTGTGGTCATGATCAACTGTCAGTGGAAGAGACTAGCTCTGGCTTGGAAGTATTTTTCATGCTATGTTTTTGACAATGAGTTAAACATTCGGACATTTTTTATATTGATGGTGTATATATATATTAGTGAGCTCAGCTCATAATAAGCAGGGGGTATGAAAAATAATTCTCTTAAATAGGCCGTCTTGACCAGTTGGCTCACTGTGCCTAACATGGCCATGAGCATATTGGATGCAACCATATCCATCAATATCATGGCAAAATTTGGCAGGGGAGACATATGGTTATCACCGATGGATGCTAGAAGTCATCGCCACAGTTAGAATAGGGTGTTTTGAAGTTAGATTAGGTAGTTCTTTTTTTGAAAGTAAAAAAATAGTCTTGGAGCTCATTAGGGGGCTAACGAGTTGAGCCAGCTCGTTCAGTAATGATGTCTCGACTCATCTCAATTCGAATATGGCTCGACTTGAAATGGCTTAGATCAAACTTAACTCAAACTTGAACATATTTAAGTCAAGCTTTAGCATACCTTAGCTCAACTCGACTCGCCTCGAATAAAACTTGAACTCGACTCATTCTTGACTCGAACTCGAATGAAGGTTATAAAAAAAATTATAATATACATAAAAATATATTAGCCTATTTGTAAATATGCCCAATTATCAATCCCAAAATATATATACAATAAATTTATATTTTATACATTATAAGAGATATATATATATATATATATATATATATATATATATATATATATATATATTGATATGTTAAAATTTTAAGACACCTAATACATATATGTCCACATGTTGAAATTTAGATATATCATAGAAATTTGATTTAATAAAGTATATACATAAAACATATAATCCATAAAAAAATAGAATATACTATAGACTATACTACATATCAAACTATATGAGAGTCATCAGGCAAATATGTATTCATAATATTATCTACCATCTCTACCTGTCAAACAAATTATGATATATTTTTAAAAATTTTATATAGAGACTAATGTTGGAATCCTTAGAAATTTAAATTTTACAATAAATTTCTAAATGTTATTTAACACTGAATCATGGAGTCTCTTTTTATTTCTTAAGATAAAGGCATGCAAGTTTTATTTATTTAGGATGGGTTAGAGATGCCAAGACTCCAAGTTTCTTGTTGCCAATACAATTTGATTTGCATGATAATCATTATTTGAAGGATGAGACATAAACATACCCAAGATGTCTCGCTACATGCTAAGACCAAAATTGAGGGTAGTCATAACTTGAAAATAAAATCTTAAAGAAGGGACAACATTGATTATATAATTAGCTATTGTATTTTTACACATGCTAAATCAATAATGACATTTTGATCTTATATATACTGGAGAGATGAGAGCAATTAAGGCTTGAGTGCAACCTAGTTTGAGTCTTTGAGAAGTTTGCTCTGAGCACTTATAAACTTTTATTTGTAAGTTTTTGTATAATTTTAAAGTGATCAATTCATTTTATGTGATTGGTTTGTTTATTGAATGTTGGTTTGAAATTTTAAATTCAAAATTAGGTTTATTTTTATATACAGATCAAGCTTAATTTAAGTTGGGCTTACCATTGCAATAAAATGAGTTCGAGCTCATGTTTTTGGTTCAAGTTGAGTTCGAGCTAGTGACCTCGTGCTCATTCGAGCCTAAAGTTGAGTTCGAGCCAAGTATTTCGACTTCAAGTTTGAAATGCACAAGGCAAAAACTCGACTCGGCCCGTTAGCACCCCTAGAGCTCACTATTGCTCTAGCTCCATGCTATGATATTAATGCCAAGGAGCTCTCTTACTGTAAAGTGTGCAAAAGATAATCTACAGTAAGTCTATACAATAAATTATGAACATGGATATTCACACCCCACTTAACTCATGTGTCCCCCAAACAAAAGCAAAAAAGCACACTATATTTTTTACTTCAATACCCCACATGTCCCCCATTGGTGTACTCTTCTATCTTAAAAGAAAAAAATCTTATTCATTGTCTTCCCATTCACTATCGGCCAAAATCAGAGAGGCAAGAGCATCTTTGCTTGTCGGTGACGGTCGGCATTCCTCCAATGAGCATTGTAGATCAAGCAACCCTCCATCCCTCTCTTTTGGCATGCAGTATTCTCGAGCACTATAGCTCCGACGGTGGTTTGAAAAACTCTAACCACCAGAAAGTTCAACCCTTTCTGTAAGTGTTTCTTCCCTTTCAACCATGATTTTTTTTATTTTTGTAATTTTCTTTATGTTTATTCTTGTGCATCTAGTGGATTCTATGTAACTCTTATGGTAGATTTTGTTCATCAATAATTTATTTGCCCTCCTGGGAAAAAATATTGAGAGCTGACATTGAAAAAGTTTTGCTAGTTTTTTGGTAGGGACCCCCGCCACAATGTGCTTATATTGACGGTGACTACTCCCTACCATATACATAATGTTCACACTGGCCATTTAGATCAAAAGTACAACTCAAATCAAGTAACACTTTATAATATGTGCTTCACCAACTTCTTAAATGTATTTTCTCCTTTAATTACTACTAATCTATTTTTGATCAAGGTATTTAGGAGAGATCTTTTATCTTATGCGCTGATATAACTACCTCATTAATCAATGTCTATAGTTTAATTTTAAAAATGGAAAAGAGCATTGTCATATGGATGTGAGGAGCTAACATTAAGCTTAATCATATTGCTTTGTTTTTCTCCAAATAGGTGTAGATTTTCATTGCCCATATTTGATGTTGTCCTAGGTGACCATAGACTTTATGCTCATTGGTTAAGTCAATCAGGAATGGACCGTCTTATCGGTGAATCATCTGAAAGAACATATGAGGCTTATATATTATGATTGGTTAATTTTTTCAATCAAAAATATGTTGAAATGATGTATATAATTAGCCTTAAGAATTTGACTAGATTTAGTTGTACTCAAGTCAGATTTGGAATTGATAAGCTTTAAAAATAGCAGCAGATGTATTCTTATGGATAAAAAATAAAGACTGAAAGTGTTGCAGGTAAAAGAGATTAATTTTACACACACTCACATACATAAATCACTTAGAATAACTTAGAAAGTGATTTTTGGGAGTTTCAGACTTAATTAAGGTAAAAAGGGAAAAACTATAAAATTATTGTGTAATCGATCGATTGCTACATATTACATAGGTTGAGTCAATCAATCAACACTTGAAATAGTCATTGTAAAAATAAACTGAGAGTTTATCGATTGATCAATGTCTTAATGGATTGATCTCTAGTCGAGTTGTGTCCTATTGAAATAGTGAATGATCTTTTGTTGTTTAAAACAATTGATCAATGTCTGTTATGGTTTCCTAGTTTAAGCCTTTCCGAAAGAGATTTTATTCCTAGTTGGAGTCAAAGTCTCAAACTGACTTAATGTACGTTTAAAGGCTAGAGAACCATGAAATCGAAGAGAAAATAACCTAGAAAATAATAGAGAAGAAAGGAAAGTTCCTTTGCTATTATTTTCCTTGAGGAGATCATCTAAAGTTTCAAGATCTTGTTAATGGTGATTTCATGAAGATACACAATTAAAAGAGAAGAATCTCACACAATAAATAAGAGAGAAGTTCAACGAAGTCTTCAAAGGAGTTGTATGTTCTTATATGTTCTTGTTTGCTAGTGTATTATTTTGGCCTTGTGAGAATGCCATAGTTTTTTACACTACTTGGGGTTTTCCACATCAAATCCTTGTGTGTTATTGCATGCTTTGTTTAATTTTTAATAGATAAATTAATCATGGATACACTTAGTCATTAGGTTTTTATTGTTTCTGCTATTAAAAAAATTCTTACACATAGAGGCTATAACTCTTAATTCTTACTTCATCAAAGTAATAATTCCAGGAGCAATCTAGTGATCCGACAATCCGCTATGTCGATTAGACAAATATTAAGCTCTTGTCATTGTCTTTTATGTCCTTGATGACATCTATTATACAAAATAGTGGGTGTACGGCATCAAATGAGGAGATGAAAGAGATTGTTCCATGTTTATTGGAACAAATGGAGGAGAATCGACCATCTAGTGAGGAAGAAAACCAATCTTATGAAGAGGTGTACACCATTTTTGTATCTAAAAGACAAATTAAGTCAATGCAAAGGATTTTAGTATTTTCTATTGTTGTCAAATGAAAATTTAATACAACCCTTTTTTAATAGGATGTAAGAGAAGGCCAAAGCTAGGAGGACATCTTAAATAGTGATATTTTTTTTTGCATTTTTAGAGGATAAAGTAACTATAATTGAAAGGATTGATGAATTTGATAGATGGTTTGTCCTTCTTTAGAGGTGTGGCTCCACCGAAGAATTGGATGACTATGCCAAACATAGGGTATATGTAGCGACCCAACTTTTTGATAAACTTAAAAGATAGAACCCATCAAGGGGCCAATATCCCTAATGTACATAATAATAATTTTTCATTAATATACTTGCCTTGACAAAATCAAAGCAACACAAATGTACATAATTAATACATATCAAAACATCTTGACAAAGTAAATCAAAAGCGTAAATTGTCGAAGTTCTATGGGTTATATTCATTGACATCATCTTCTTCGTTCATACTTGCAACATCTGGGGATGGGTAAGTATATTTAGACTTTGTAGATAAGATTAAATTCTATTAGCATGCTATAACACAAAGCATAATCAAAGGTACATAAAACATTCTTCTAATAATTCATATAATTGATATTCAAATGTCAACTTAACATAAACTCAAATTATCCTTGCTGACTAACATGGAATTTGAATGTTTTTCTTTCATAAAAAGTTGGATAAAACAACTGCTCACATAATTTGATAAAATCGGATAAATCATCTTTCATTGAATCTAATAAATAATTTAAAGTCGAATAAATCATTATTCACATAATGTTGCCGATATCAAAGTGACATACAATCATGTTTATGGGGTAATGATATCATAATAAAAGGATTTTCCCACAATATCCCATTTCATGGATGCCCCATATGCCTTAATAGGCAGTACCTAGGAGTCATAAATCTAATAACTTTTGGACTTTATAACAAATAACTACCCTTCAAAACTAATGATAATTTTTGGGCTTTATGCCAAATAACTACCCTTTAAATTTGATCAAAATTATTCGTGATGTAATTTAAATGATAATAATATTTTAAAGTCTGTATCGTGATGAAATCCTTCTTAGAGGTGTACAAGATGCTATTATTTTAGTGTTCGCCCGCCCCCTAATAATATCCTTTTTCAAAATAATCTTTTATAAAAGAATTACAAAATTATACAATCTAGTTATAATACAAGATTATAGTTTAAAGCCACCTATACTCTTTCTTTATATTTCTTCATAAAAATGGGTGGTGAGCAGAGCCTCTCTTGCTCTAGGACAAATCACCTTCTGGCTTGGAAGGGAAGGGTGGAGTCTCCTCTTACCCCTGGTTGTTTCCCCCTCTACAGTGGCTAACTAAAATTTGGACGCCTTCACAATGTAGAGAACCCTCAAATTAACTAGAATTGGTTTTTTAACAGACAAAATTTGGTGATAAAAGGCTTAAAAATAGGGGATGAACGCTAATAAGATGACAAAAACAGAGAAGAGGAAAGAAAATGGGTGTCTAGCAAATTGGGTTTATAAAAAATTGGGCTCATTGGATGAGCACCATGTGGCACGCATCCAACGGTCAGCATGTTGACCCATGAAGGCCACAAGCGTAGCCTGCTGCTTGCTGCAAGCTAGCTTGCTATCCTACCACAACAGGTTTACCTGACATGTTGTGGAAGGTAAACATGTTGCACCATGTTGGAGTTAGCGAGGCTGATGCCAACATGTCGACGTCATCCCTTGTAATGCCGCAAAATTTTCAAGTTTTTTAAAATTTGATCGCTTGGGCCCATAAGAAAGTTTTGGGCCCAATAACAAATTTTTTTTAAAATTTGAACTACTTTGAGTTTGATTTATTTAGAAGAGCTTTAAGGTTGTTTGTAGGGCTTTGAGAGATAAATGTAACGAGCCTAAGAATGGGTAAATCAGACACTGTGATCTTAGGCAACGACCTCGAGAAGTGTATCATGGGTGGGGGCCATTTTAATTTGGCGAGAAAAGATATCCTTGTGTGGTTTTATTTCGAAGGGTTCGTCGATACAAACATAATAATACTAAGAATATAATTCTAAGTTCGGGGTAGAGAGTTTACACATGCTTGACATTTATAATTTTGATTAGAAATAAAAATGAAAATATATAAATTTTTTTTTTGACATCACTAGGCTGATGCCAACAAGCTAGCATCAGCTTCATTGATGCCTTGTTGAGCATGATTTGAACATTTGCTGGCTGTTCTAGCAAGTGAGAGTAGGCCTTACTTACCATATGTGTAGGCATAGCCTACCCATTGCAGGCCACCATGCCGGTTGGTGGCCATTGGAATCGCACCACATGGCATGCATCGAATGGTCCCAGTTTATTATATATGGGGGGGGGGGGGCATCCTTCTTATTCTGCCCATGTTCTTAACTTTAAACTTTGTTTTAAAGTCATTTCTTGCCTAATTTTGTTCATTTAAAAACCGATCTTAGCTAATTCGATAGTACTCTATGTCGTAAAGGAGTCCATTTCTTGAGTTATATACTCTAAATGAGGGAATAACCTGGGGTAAGGGGAGGCTTTTATTGTAAGGACCCTCATCTCTAAACCAGTTTTTTATTTTCTTTAATTGTTGGTTATCGTGAGATTTACTTATTTTCTGATCTTATTCGGTGATTTCATAAATAAATAGTGTTTGTGATGGTTTTAACCAAAATAAACTTCAATATTAGTGGTTTTAAGTGATTTTAAACCAAATGTAAATTTTTGAGATTTTTCGGAATTTTTACTATTTTTCCCAAAAATTAGGGTTTTGGCGGGACCCCTGTGGGCCCCACCGTCCAAAATTTTATTTTTGGGTCAAATGAACCTAGACATATACTTAAGGTCATACAAAAATTTTTAGAATTTTATTAGGCTTAATTAGTGTTTAAATTTGTAAAATATCTATTTTTAGCCTACTTTTCCTATTTACACCCCAAAACTTACCTATGCATACCCTAACCCTTACTATAAAAGGGCAGACCTGAGCCATTCCCATTTTTGGGAATAGGCTAAGGAAGGAGGGCTGACCTAATCCCCACTTAGGACCAAATTAGAAGCCGATTAAAGTAAGTTTACTCTAATTAAGCACTAATCCATGACTTTCACCTTAATCTCTTCCAAATCTACTATTTTTCCTTTGATTCAATTCGTTTTGGGCATAAAAAACTATTGATTTGTGTTTTACTACAAACCGTAACATTCAAAATTCGATTTTTACTACCAATAAGCCCTGGATCTAAGATTTAATTAGGGATTTCTTGGGTAAATCGATTTCTATTAGAGTTTAATTCAAACTCATTGTGTTTTCAATTATTTTAAGAAGGGTGACTCTTCAATCCGAGCTTAATCAAGTGCTGTGGTAATGGGTCTTCAAAATCTCTATTTATCCATGGTAAAACTCTTCATTTTTGGCTTATTTTAAAATGGTTTGCTTGATTTGGTGTGTTAATGGTAAGATTAGAAAATAAAATTATTTAATCCCAATTTCTTAGGGTTTTGCATTATTATGGTATGGTTTGATGTTCTGGAAGTCAAGAAGGACTTTTGATGATGATTAGGGTGTTAGATGTGGATTTGAAGTGTTATCAATGGTGTTTCGGTTTGGATTTGCGAAAGGAAGAAGATGACTATTCTGCCGTGTTGGCGATTGATCGGCCCTGCAGGGCGTTCGATCGGCAACACTGCAGGAACAACACTTTTCCAGTTCAGTCGATCGAACGGCCTGCTAGGCAATCGAACGGCCGAACTGTAAATTTTAAAATTTCACGTTTAACCGATTGAACGGCCTGAAGGGCGATCGATCGGCTACACAGTAAATTGTATGTTGTGCACATGATGTCTATTTTGATGATTCCACTTTAGCTTGTCAATTTTATATGAATGTGGAGTGTTTTAAACTATGTTAGGCTACTGGAAATGCTTGCTATTAAGTTTATGGAGTTGAGATATATGCTTAGAGATGGTGGAATGACTTATGTTTTGTGGCATGATGTTGGAATCGTCATCTTGAAATTATGAATGGTTGGGTTCTCATTGTTAAGCATATTTTCAGTAGAACTATAATCTATTATTGGATTGATTTGTCATGATAGAACGTGGTTAGTTGGTGCGTGAATGTTGGTGAATGTCACGACTCAATGATGAAATGGGTGATGTTATATGTATTTAGCCTTTGTGGTTGAGTTTTGAATTGAGATATGATTTCAACGATTCTTCTCCTATGATTTCCGCTGGGATTCATGTTTAGATGGAAATTCACATGTGTAGTGTGGTAGTGAGTTTAATTTCAAGCATGTTGGCATGCATTATGTGAAATGCTTCTACTAGATACACACACATGTGGGGTTAAATGATGATGTTGAAGCTTGATATTGTGATTATGAACGATGCATTAGGGGCTGATGAGAGCACTTATCATGGATTAGGATTCATGTATGCTTTGCCCACGTATGTACCATGCTGCATGCATCATGAAAATGGATTTCCAATTGAGGCTTCATCGTGATTAATCAAATTTTACCGATTGGATGCAATGTGATGGAATTGTGTGCTGGATTGATCGGTCGTGGATTAATCGCAAGTTGATTGGTTCGAAAGGACATATTTTGATTTTAGTTCCTGTGTGGAACTAGTGCACTCCCTGGGTTGAGTCTTGTTAAATGGAATGACATGTGGGGACGAGTTGTGTACTTGTCTTGCGGATTGTGAGAATGTTATTATGTGTGTCATCTGGACCCTGAGAATCCAGTGTGGTATGCCGTGTGCACCCCGCTACCACTTGTTCTAGGGTTCTCTGTGTGAGAACTCGGGCTCTTCCCTCCGCAGGAGATGTCCCTGGGCGAACACCCCTACTCTAGATTCTCTGTGTGAGAATGGGACATCCTTGGCCAGGATCGTCCAGGGCGAGCAGTATTAGGGATTGGCAACCCCGATCTTTCTTTAATTCTTGTGTAGAATTTTGGACCATGACACGCCTTCGTGGCCTTGTCCATGCTCCCGTCTGCGTGACATTAATGTGTGATTACTCCTTGATGGAGGTTGATTTTGATGTTATGCATGTGGAATATGTATGTTAGAGATACACCCATGCAGGTTGATTGTGATGATATAATGCATGTGGGAATATGTATGTTAGAAATATATCCATGCAGGTTGTGATGATATTATGCATGTAGGAATATGTATGTTAGAGATACATCCATGCGGGATTGGTTATGATGTGAATGCATGTGGGAATATGTATGTTAGAGATACATCCATGCAGATTGTGATGATATTATGCATGTGGGAATATGTATGTTAGAGATACATCCATGCAGGTTGATTATGCACTGTGATGCAATCTTAAGTGATGTGAATATATGATCAGAAAATGAGGCACCTTGTAAATCGTTGATTTGAAAGATTATATTGCTATGCTATCATATTTTCGATGTTATTAGTGATATTAAAACCATTGTTGGGTTTGTTAAACTCACCCCTCTTTGTGTGTTTTGATTTGGGGCTGCGTGGTGCGACACGCAGACGGACAGGATCTCCTCTTCGAGGACAGGTCGGAGGTGGCTTGGATATGATCATGGAGATCGTTGTGTGACTTATCTTCTTTTGTTTCATGCTTTATGTTAGAACCTTTGTGTAGGGTTCTTGTTTTGGATTTATGTCATATTTTACAGTTGTGATGCTTATGACTTATTTTGAGCTGTGTGGGCTTTACTTAACTAAGTTTGTGGGTTTGAGATTGTTGTTTACTTTGTGATAAGCAACACCTTTTCCTTCCCTTTTATTTACTCTTGCTCAAAGGATTGTGCGTACTCCGTGTTTCTATTAATCGCCCGTGGTTAGGGTTAAGTCTTCCGCTAGAATCGTTTCTCAATCTTCACTTCGTCGCCCCCGCGTGCTTGACCGGCCCTTGGACCGGGTTCGGCTCGGGTCAGGCATCGCCGGGGCGTGACATTTATTGTCGTTTTCAGGCTGGAAGGAGGAAATATCCCAATACAAAGGGAGACTTTGTCCTCCACTTTTTGTCCAGAAGGAGAATTTATCTTAATGCAAGGAGAGACTCCATCCTCCGGTTTTGTCTAGAAGGAGAATTTGTCTCTGTGCAAGGGGAGGCTCCATTTGTTGCTTTTGAGTCCGGAAGGAGATTTTGTCCCTACACGAAGGGAGGTTCCGCTTATAGTGCCTAAACTTGGGAACAAAATAAGGCTCCGACTGCTAGCCGTGACTCCAATCAAATTCAAGAACGAAGGGTATGTGGCTTTAAACTCTAATTCTATGCTACGACTAGGTAGTACAATTTCGTAATTCTTTCATAAAAGATTATTTCAAAAAAGACATTATTAGAGATTAAATGAACGCTAAAATAATAGTGTACTATACACCTTTAAGAGATATTTCATTGTGATATAGACTTTAAAACATAATTATTATTTGAATGACATTATGAATGATTTTGATCGAATTTGAAGGATAGTTATTCGGTATAAAGCTCAAAAACTAATATCAATTTTGAATGATAGTTATTTGGTATAAAGCCCCATAGCTATTGGAGTTATGACTCCTAGGTACTGCCTATTATGACATATGGCACACCCATAAAATGAAATATCATGTGAAGATCTATTTTATTATGATCTTGTTGTCCCACAAGCACAGGTGTATATCATAACTCTGATAGTTTTTGGGCTTTATAGCAAATAACTTTCCTTCAAAACTGATAATAGTTTTTGGGTTTTATGTCAATTTTTAAATTCAAAAAATTATTTGTAACGGAATTCAAATAATAATAATATTTAATGTCATTATCATAATGAAATCACTCTTAGAGGTGCATGAGGCCCTATTATTTTATCGTTCGTCTGACCCCTAATAATATTCTTTTTCAAAATAATCTCTTCTAAAAGAATTATGAAATTGTACGGTCTAGTCGTAGCATAGAATTAGATTTTAAAGCTACATACACTCTTTCTTTAAATTTCTTTAGAAAAATGGGTAGCGGGCGGAGCCTCCCTTTATGATAGGACAAAATCTCCTTCCGACTCAAAAGGGGCTGGTAGAGCCTCTTATTTCCCCAGGTCGTTTCCCTCATCTAGAGTGACTAACTTGAAAAATGGACCCGTCCACGATGTAGAGTACCCTAGAATTAGTTTGGATTAGTTTTTAATACCAAAGGAGGGAAGAAAATGGGCATGGAGCAAATTGGAACCACCCCCCATATTTATAAAAAAAAATGGCCCCATTGGATGCATGCTAGGATCGCATCTAATGGTCAGCCATGTAGCATGGCCAGGACATGTCATGGGCTGACCTGTAGAGGCCACTAGATACACTTGCAGCCTTACTAGACAGTCTACTATCCTGCTACAACAGGTTTACCTAATAGAACATTAAATTTTTTTTTAAAAAATTACGTTCTTGGGCTCACTCCATTCATCTCTTAAAGCTATACAAACAACCTTAAAGCTATTTCAAAAAAATTGAATCTAAAATAGTTCAAATTTAAGAAAAAATATGATTGGGCCCAAAACTTGCTTATGGGCCAAAAAAGTTGAATTTTCAAAACAAAAGAATTTTGGGGCGTTACAATATGTGATTGTGTCTTGCTATAACTATCGTCTACTTATTTTCTCAAAGCATATATGCATAACTATATTCCTCTTTAGGACAACGCCTGCCACTAAGCACAAGAATATTTGTATAGCGCTTGTCAATGGAAAAGAGGACACAAGGTATAATCTATTTACATGTTTGCCAAATAGGTAAGGGATAATGGGTATTAAAGAACCTTTTTTTGTAATAATTTCATTTAGAAATTGCTAGATAAAATTGTCCACTTATTTACCTATCAAATAAATTTAATCATGCTATTTAACTTCTTGCCTGTACTTCAAGGACAGTAGAACGGTAAAACACATACTCTTGGTAGGCCTACTTGAAAGTGGTATTGAAATATCTTAGATCATCTCCAACCAAATATATCAAATAGAGTCTTCCTCGATAAAATTTAATATTGACTAATATAATAATATGACTGGAAATTTAGGGGACACACTATCACAACTTTAATTAATATTTATAAATTATTTCTATCTCACACTAAATAAAAAAAGGCATCGTATTATCATTTTGAGAAATTAGTAATGAAAGATTATAAAAATGTAATCAAAAGTATAAAAGGCATACACATTTTTTAGATATTATTTATAGCGTCTCAAAGAGGTTTTGTGATATTGACATAGGATATGGTATACTGGGTTGGAGTTGGGCTACCTACGTAGTCACATTTGACGTCTCACATTTGGAGATGCTCTTGGTGTATATTAGACACATGAAAATGCAAGTCATGTATTTTATGTGTGGGTGTGTATTTTATGTTTAAAGATCAGTATCTCCCGATTTCCCTATGTCAGACCATGGGGCCGTCGTATGATTTTAGACACTTAAACATCAAGCCAGCACTGCACCACTTAGAATATTTATGGTTTACAAAGATCAGTCTAGTTTGTTCTTAGTGCAACACTGAGTCATGGTTGTAATTATATTAGGCAATAGGCCTCAAGAACAACAAAAGTATATTGTAAAAATTGAGAGTACCATATGTTACCACCCATCATCACACACGCAAGATGAGTCAGTCCCATGAACAGTGGCCAAGCTTGGAGCCTATGCATCATGTAATCATTTTAGTCGTTCCAATCAGCAAGTGCAAACCAAGAGGGTATTCCTGGATGGTTAAGACTATGCTTCAAGAAGATTAGGTCCTGAGTTTGAAACCCCAGCCTTTGGCCGCCTATACGGAACTATTTCTAATTTACGTGGAGGATATGATGTGTGAGTTTTATACGTACCCGAGGGAATACCTTGCGGGATAGAGTGCTGGTTGCCCTACCCCTTCTAAATTAGGGCTCGTTTATACACAGTAAAATAAAAAATAAAAAAAATTGCTAAGTGCGGGCGGCTTTATCATTTTGCTTTGATTTATTTATTTAATTGCAATTAAATGCCATATTGGTATACACGAAAAAAAATCTGTCATGAGTCACCAAAATGATAAGACACATTAAGCCTCGGGTTTGATTAATTAAAGTGAACATTATCCAGATCCAATTATTATTTTCATAATGCCATGGCACCTAATTCCATGGCGTACTTCAAAGGTCCACACAGAACTTGGGGTAAAAAACATACACAAGTACATGACCATCGCATGTGACAAAAGGGGGCTTCGACTCATTCTTCCTTCCATGACGACAGAGGAGGAGTTTCTGATTCCTTCCAGGTAGCAGCCACCATTCCATATCTATCACCCTTAACTGCATCTGCATTGGCGTATGACTCGAGCTCAGCCATCTCTTCTGGTGTAAGATTCAGGGATATAGCACCAATGTTCTGGTTCAGATTTTCAATCTTTGTGGTTCCAGGGATGGGGCACACGTCATTTCCCTGGTGATGGACCCAAGCCAATGCAAGCTGTGAAGGAGTGCAACCCTTTCTTGCAGCCATATCACTAACACGCTCAAATATGAGAGCATTATGCTCTAGATTCTCAGCTTGAAATCTAGGTAAGACCTATAAAATTTCACGCAATTAAACAGTGAATGTTGAGAGTGTTGAAACTTCTGATAACAAATGGCCACAATCCCAGAAATTATCTAAGGGTTACACACATATATTCATTTAATGGGGAGTTTCTCAGTCGTACTCTCACAGAAGATATTAACTCCATTAGATGAAAAAAAATCCTGTCTGAGGTCTAGAGCCAGCCACGGTAAGATACTATTTAATTTAAGTAGGACTTTTTAATATTATTAACTTCTCTAATACTCCCTCCATCCCATAATAATGGCTACATTTGGAAAAATAGTAGTTTCTATTGAACAATAAAACCCACATCAAAGAGAACCCACATCGAAGAGAAGGGAAAATAAGCAATTCATACTCTTTTTTAAGTACGCAGCCACTTAAATTGAAAAAAATGGAGCTATTAATATGGAACAAACTTTTTTTCCCAAATGGAGCTATTAATTTAAGATGGAGAGAGTACAAGCCAACAATCAAAACTCAGAGAGAATACCTTCCGAAAATCATTTGGTGCCAAACTTTCAACCATTTTTGCTCCTGACGAAAAAAAGCCCCTTCCAAGAGGGCTATATGCAACAATTCCTATTCCAAGCTCCCTGGAGTCCACAGATAAGAAAAACATTTACATCACAACCAAGCCCTAACTTCATAAGAAATGTTAGATAGTTGACGCTCAGTAGACTTACCTACAAGTGGGAATTATTTCTTCCTCTAGATCCCTCGTCCATAAAGACCACTCCATCTGTACTGCAGTAACCGGATGTACAGCATGCGCCCTCCTAATTGTTGAAGCAGAGGCTTCAGACAGCCCAATATATTTTATTTTCCCCTCTTCAACAAGTTTCTTAAGTTCTCTCATCTAGCACAAACGATTATACAACTAGATTAAAATATGCTCAGAAGGAACCATATAATAGCTGATACGAGAATTGGGAGGTTTGTATAAAAGGGCTGACAATATTTAATGCAATTCCCTTCTAGCATCCACATAATAGTTCTGTAGCATTTTTCATGATCTTCTCTTTCTTTAAATTGTTCTTACCTCCTTTAAGGGAATTGAGAAAGAAAATACCAAAACCACACCCACACAACACACAGAGAGACATTGACAACATGATTAACATTCAAAAAATAGTACACAAGTTTACATGGTTATATCAGATTGCAATTACTTAAGACTAAGCTTTGAATCATATATGCGGTTCATGTCGTTATGAGGAAAATAATGGAAAGAAACAATGATTACTGATATCATACAGAATAGATTGGATAGTACAGTAGTTTGAATCTACGCTACAGAAATAAATACAAACTCCCCTATTTAAGGCGGTATTGGGGTCCAATCAGTGACGATAATGGACAATCAAGATGGCAATTTCATTTTTTCAGAGGTGCAATTCGTGAAAAAGTACTCCAGAGAATGCTAAACATGATGGAGCTGGAGAGTTCTGACACCTTTCCGAGATATCTAGATGTTTCCGTTTTTGTAATTGATTATGCATAAGCATACAATTGGGAATGACAACCTCAAAACATGTAATAGTTATACATAGAGAAACAACGAAATTTCCAACAAGCCAGTTAGACATCTTATCAAAGTTTGTGAAGATGAAACATGTTTTAACTCAACCAAAGCACTAAATCAAGTTGCTGAGAAGAGGACATATAATTTGACAAAATCTAATGATTTTTTTGGCAAGGGAGTCAATCAGAGAGTCAAATTAAGATTGTCCATCATAAATATAAGCAACGAGTGTAGCCAGTTTCCGGATAAAGCCGATTTACTTAATATTTTAAAGCCAACAATGTTTCTATGCTTGTTTGTTCAATTATAAAGTAATTATGGGACTCTCGAGGTTTTCCCTTCTGCTTTTCTAATAAACTCTCTACCTATCAAATAAAAAAATCGCCTATCCTCATGCCTAGCTGTAAGTGCTTTCTACATATAATGACATAAGGACACCTTTCCCTGTACTAACAAGATTTGAATTAGATCCATATATAGGAGTAACGGGCTTCCACTACAAAGCCGGCAGCTCATTCAGAGTTTGTGATTTTAAAAATAAACTCCGAACTAGTTCAATGATTGGTCTTGCTCAAACTGCTAGTTAAAGACTCAAAGAATTGCCAAGATTAACAAACTTTATTCTACCACAATCTCAGTTCGACCTTTTATGAAGACTCTACTTTCTCTAAGTGGGTCAGCCTCCCTCCTGACACAGCGAACCAGAAGAAGAAAAATCGAAGACATTTGTTACCTATGTGGTAAACTACCTATAAGAATCCAGAAATCATTTTACCCATCTAAGAGAAGAGTAAACTACAGACAATTTCTCAGCAGGATGAGCTGACAACATTGACAGACAAAAGAAAAGAGCCCCCATAACAAACATAAAAAGCTAGATATGTAACATGACACTGGGGAAGATGCTGAATTTTGCCCCAGTGAACAGAATTAAAGAACATACCGTGACTTCGATGGGGACCCGTGTGTCAACACGATGCTGGTAGTAGAGGTCGACACAGTCCACGTCCAGCCGCTTGAGGCTGGCCTCGCAGCAGGCTCTGACATAGGCCGGATCCCCACGTATCTCCCTCTTCCCATCGGCCAAACTTATCCCGAACTTGGTCGCCAGCTGCACCTTCTCCCTAATCCCTTTCAACGCCTACAAAAGCGAAGCCAAGAACAAAACTTTAGCAAAACAAAATCAAAATAAGATCTTGAAAGAAAAGTTCAACTCCTGCAATTGTTTTCAATGGGTGATTTCTTCTACATCAGCATTATCATATCAATCGGATGAATGGGATGAAATAGGGGGCCCGATCAACCGACTCATCAATCACCTTGCCAAGGAGGAGCTCGTTGGTGAAGGGGCCATACATGTCAGAAGTGTCGAGGAAGGTGACGCCGCAGTCGACGGCGTGGTGGATGAGGCGGATCATGTCATCCTCCGGCTTGGGTGGCCCGTAGAAGGCCGACATGCCCATGCAGCCGAGGCCCTGGGCGGAGACTTCCAGTCCCTGCGATCCCAGCTTCATTCGACCCACTTGGGTAGCCATTTGTTTCAGCTGTAGAAACAGAGCGAGCTGCTGCCAAGTGCTAAATGGGAAGAAGAGGAGGGAATGGGGTAGGTGGGGTTGGGTGCTGGGTGAAGACTCCGGGGGGGAAGACGAAGGCTGTTGAGGTGACCCGTCGGGCTGGGAATTGTCCACTAATGTATTTTCGATTAGTGCACATACGACAATGTTTGAGGGCGAAGTCCAATAAATTAAGATAAATTTTTGAGGATTTTATTATAATAGTTCATAGGATATAACGTATTACACATCTTGTTTTCATGTAATTCACAAAATCGCCTTTGTCCACTTATAAACCTCCACAAGTGTAGATTAAATTATCTAAAATACCTTATTTTTATTTTCTTATCTATAACTCAGTAATTCTCATTTCTTCGAGCATATTGCAAGTCCATTTGAAAGAGTCCTATATTGAAAGCAAAAGCTCATTCTTATTAAGCTCACCATGGGTTCGTTCAAGCTACATATTATTGTTAAGTTCCTAAAGTTTTAAATTAAGATTCTTCATTATTTTTTACCACATTTGGAAGTTGTTCTTTTGTTTTTAATGCTCCTAGAAAGTAGTTTAGCATTTAATATACCTTGTTTGACTTCATGTATGAATTTTGAGTCTATATAATGGCCTCTATGAAATGAATTAGAAGTTTTTGGCTTTGTTTCCCTTTAAATTACTATTTTTCTTGGTTAACTTGTAGCTCTCGTGAGAGTAAGCTTCAAATGCCCTTAAACTATTGATTTCTTTTAAATCTCTAGCCTTTGGAGGTCTATGCTGGTTTTGGATATGAGTCCTCTTATTTGGATTATGTTTAGAGTTCTCTTGCCTTTGGTTCACCTCTTTTCTTGGTATGTTTGCATCATTTGGAATCAAAGCATGAGTTCTACCTCATTAATCTAGAGATGCTACCCAAAAAAGACCAAAAGTGAACAATGATAATATCCATAAAGAGATAGCCGAGTGGTGTAGAGTTATAAAATATCTTTCCTGATAGTTATCTTAACATTCTACTCATCAAAATGATGGAGAAAATGAGGTTGATGAAAATCATTTTCATAATATGGATACAAGGAGGAGGATGCATGGCCAAGAAGAGGAGTTTCAACCATAGCGTCCTCAAAATCATAGATGGGAATCTATTGTCAAAATTGATGTTCCAGAGTTTAAAGGTGGACAATCTGCTGAAGAGTTTATCAATAAGTTATTTGTTGTGGGAGAAGTTCTTGATTTCAAAGAAGGTCCAAAAAATAATAAGGTTTCCGTTGTTGCTACATGACTGAGGAGTTGTGCTACAGCATGGTGGCAACAATTAAAGGTTACTCATCAAAGGCAAGGCAAGAGAAGTATTACTAGTTGGGAGGTCATGAAGAGAAACATGAGTGAAACATTTTTGCCCTTCAATTACAAGTGAGTAATGAATCAAAGACTCCAAAATTTAAAGTAGGGATAATGAACAATTGATGAATATATTTAAGATTTCTACAATTTGGTTGCTTGTTGTGAGCTTGTTGATGCACCTAATGAACTTGTTGATTGCTATGTTGGTGGTCTTCATCAAAATTTCCAAGACACTTTTAATATATTTGATTTTCTTATGCATATCAAAGAGTTTTGCAACTAGAGAAGCAATAGGTCTGTTCTAAGGCTAGTTTTGGTGCTAATTCAGTACCTAAATCCACACAGGCACCAAAATCTGTCCCTTCCACAAATCAATCAACTCATCAGTTGCAAAAGATGGGAAACAAATATGAAATATGTTGTTTAAAGTGTAATGAATTGGGCTATAAATCTAATAATTGTCCTTGCAATTCTGGATGCATGAGAAAGCAATTGCTAATTGAAGAAAATGAAGATGGAGTCAACTTTGACACCCCACCAATATTTGATGTTGAGAATGAAGCAAAAATGAAGGAAGAATTGCATGGTGATGACGGAGAATTGCTAGTCATTCAAAAAACTTTCTAAATACCACTAGGTGAGTCTATAGAAGATTGGTTGCGTCACAACATGTTTAGAACTACTTGTACCATTGGAGGAAAGGTTTGTTCACTACTTATAGATAGTGGAAGTTGTGAGAATGTTGTTTCGGAAGAGGTTGTGACAAAGTTGGACATGCCAACAGAATCACATCCCCGACCATACAAACTTACATAGTTTAGAAAAGACAATGAGGTAAATCTCCAAACATTGCCTTGTTTCGTTTTCAATTGGAAAGAGATATAAGGACTCTTTGGGGTGTGATGTTTCCCCTATAGATGCATGTCACTTGTTGTTAGGTAGAGTCTTGCAGTATGATAAAACTATTGTGAATGATGTTCATTGTAATATTTATAGTTTTATGTTGAAAAAAAGTGAAATTCACCTTATTTCCCTCAAAAGAATTTGAACAAGAATCCAAACTTTATAATTCCATATTTTTATCTTTTGTCCAATTCAAAAAATTTATGAAGGAAGAAGGAGTTGTGTGTGCTTGTCTCTAAATAGGAACATAAAGGGCAAGTAATACTTGATTCTGTTAGGCCTCTTATTGAAGAATTCTCAGATATTTTCCTTGAAGAATTACCATCTAATTTACCTCCACTAAGGAACATTCAATACCAAATTGATCTAGTGCCTAGTGCTAGCCATCCTAATAGGCTATACTATTGTATGAATCCTAAAGAGCATGAAGAATTGAATCGATAAATTACTAAACTCTTGGAGAAGGGTTATATAAAAAAAAATTGAGTCCATGTGGTGTCCCAACACTTTTAGCATCAAAGAAGGATGGTATATGGAGAATGTGTATAGACAGTCGTGCCATTAACAAAATAACAATGTACATATTTTCAATTCCAAGGCTAGATGATATGTTAGATAAGTTGGCTAGAGAAACTATTTTCTCAAAGCTTGATCTTAAGTATAGCTACCACCAAATCAGAATGATGGCAAGAGATGAATGGAAAACTACATTCGAGGCACGTGAAGGCTTATATGAATGGCTTATTGTGCCATTTGGGTTGTCAAATGCACCTAGCACATTCATGCTGGTGATGAACCATGTACTAAAGCCCCTCATTAGGCAAAGTGTCATGGTTTATTTTGATGATATCTTGATCTATAGTGCTAACTTTGTATTATATTTGCAACATCTTCATGAAGTACTAATTACTTTACAAAGGGAAACACTAGTTACCCAATTGAAGAAGTGTGATTTTATGACTCCACAAGTCCTATTTTTGGGATTCATTATTATAGGAGATGGAATCAAGGAAGATGATCACAAAGTACGAACCCTTGTTAAATGGCCCCACCCCACTACAATTTCTAAAGTCATGTCTTTTCATGTGATTTGTTCATCATTTTAGCACAATTGTGGCCCCGATTACTAAGTACTTAAAGAAGAAAAATCTAGAATGGACCCCTAAAGCTGAGATGAGCTTCCTTAAGATCAAGGCAAGATTGTCAACCGCACCTATACTTGCATTACCTGTCACGCCCCGGCGATGCCCGACCCGAGCCGAACCCGGTCCAAGGACCGGTCAAGTGCGCGGGGGCGACGAAGGAGAAATTGAGAAACGATTTAGCGAAAGACTTAACCCTAACCACGGGTGATTAACAGAATTATGGAGTACGCACAATTCTTTGAGCAAGAGTAAATAAAAGGAAAGAAATAGAGTTGCTTATCACAAAGTAAACAACTAATCTCAAACCCATATGCTTTGTTAACTAAAGCCTACACCGGCTCAAAATAAGTCTTAAGCAAACACAATTTCAAAATGTGACATAAATCCAAAACAAAGAACCCTACACAAAGGTTCTAAACATAAGCATAAAACCAAAGGAACTAAGTCACACAACGATCTCCATGATCACATCCATGCCATCTCCGACCTTTCCTCAAAGAGGAGATCCTGTCCGTATGCGTGTCGCACCACGCAACCCCAAAACAAAACACAAGAAAGAGGGGTGAGTTTAACAAACTCAGCAATGGTTTTTAATATCACTATCAACATCGAAAATACGACAGCATAGCAATATAATCATTCAGATCAAAGATTTACACGGTGCATCATTTTCTGATCATAACATCCTGCATGAAATGTATCTCTAATACACATACTCAATCATGCGTCGACAACCATATCAATCCTACATGAGATGTATCTCTAACATACATATTCCCTCATGCATCACATCATAACAACCTGCATAAAATGTATCTCTAACATACATATCCAATCATGTGTCACATTCTCATTTATCATGCATGTATAAGTGTCACACACCCACCAGTCCAACATACAAGTCCATATACATAGAGAATAAACCTGCTCTTTAAGGTCGGAGCCCTCGAGCAAACACTTATCAAATAGACATGCTCCTTAAGGCCAAAGCCTTCGAGCAACCACTTATCAAATAGACATGCTCCTCAAGGCCAACGCCTATGACCAACTCCTGCCCATCAAGTCTAAACTCCCAGGCAACCCTGCATGTCAAGACCCAAGTCCCAAGCAACAACACCTAGTAAGCCAGTGAACTTAGACAAACCAGCTGGATTCTCAGGGTCCAGCAAATCATAAACAATCTCAATCCGCAAGACAAGTACACAACTCATCCCTACTTAACTCCTCTCAACTAGACTCAACCCGGGGAGTGTACTTGTTCCACACAGGAACTCAAATCAAAACATGTCCTTTCGGACCAATCAACTTACGATTAATCTACAACCGATCAATCCGGCACACAATTTCACCACATTGCATCCAATCGGTTAAATTCGATTAACATCGATGAAGCCTCAATTGGAAATTCATTTTCATAATGCATGCAACATGGTACATACGTGGGCAAAACATACACGAATCCTAATTCATGATAAGTGCTCTCATCAGCCCCTAATGCATCATTCATAATCACAATATCAAGCTTCAACATCACTATTTAACCCCCACATGTGTGTGTGTAACTAACTAGTAGAAGTATTTCACACAATGCATGTCATCATGCTTGAAATTAAACTCACTACCACACTACACATGAGAATTACCATCTAAACATGAATTCCAGCGAAAATCATAGGAGAAGAGTCATTGAAATCATAACTCAAATGAAAACTCAACCACAAGGGCTAAACACATATAAGATCATTCATTTCATTCTTGAGTCATGACATTCACCAACATCCACACATCAACTAACCATATTCTATCATGACAAATCAGTCCAATAATAGATTGTAATTCTACTGAAAATATACTTAACCATGAGGAATCAACCATTCACAATTTCAAGATGATAATTCCAACATCATGCCACAAACCATAAGTCATTCCGCAACCTCTAAGCATATATCTTAACTCCATAACTTCAATAGCATGCCCTTTTAGTAGCATAATATAGCTTAAAACACTCCACATTCATATAAAATTGGCAAGCTAAAGTTGAATCATCGAAATAAACATCATGCATAAGAACACAATTCTGCTGTGTAGCCGTTCGAACGCCCTTCAAGCCGTTCGATCGGTTAAACGTAAAAATTTGAAATTCACAGTTTGGCCGTTCGAACGCCTAGCAGGCCGTTCGATCGGTTGAACTGAAAAACTGTCATTCCGACAGTGTTGCCGTTTGAACACCTAGAAGGTCGTTTGAACGCCAATAAGGCAGAACTGGTCATCTTCTTTCTTTCGCAAATCCAAACCGAAACACCATTGATAATACTTCAAATCCACATCTAACACCCCAATTATCATCAAAAGTCCTTCATGAGTTCCAAAATATCAAACCATATCATAATAATGCAAAACCCTAAGAAATCAGGATTAAATACTTCCATTTTCTAATCATGTCATTAACACACCAAATCAAGTAACTCCATTCGAAATAAGCCAAAAATCAAGAATTTTACCATGGATAAACTGAGATTTCGAAGACCCATTACCTTAGCACTTGATTAAGCTCGGTTTTGAGAGTCACCCTTCTTGAAAACCTTACAAACACATTGAGTTTGAATTAAACTCCATTCAAAATCGATTTACCAAAGAAATCCCTAATTAAAACTTAGATCTAGGGTTTGTTAAACATAAAAATCAAAATTTGAACACTAGGGTTTGTAGTAAAACACAAATCAGTAGCTTTTGAGGTCTAAAAATGAATTAAAACAAGGGAAAATAGTAGATTTGGAAGAGATTAAGAAGAAAACTAGGGTTTAGTACTTGATTAGAGTAGGCTTACCTTAATCGGCTTCTAATCCGGGCCTAAGTGGGGATTAGGCCAGACCTCCTTCCTTAGCCTATTCCCAAAAATGGAAATGGCTTAGGTTTGCCCTTTTATAGTAAGGGTTGGGGTATGCATGGGTAAGTTATGGGGTGTAAATAGGAAAAGTAGGCTAAAAGTGGGTATTATGCAAATTTAAGCACTAACTAAGCCTAATAAAATTTTGAAAATTTTTGTATGACCTTAGATAGATGTCTAGGTTCATTTGACATAAAAATCAAAATTTCGTCGGTGGGGCCCAAAGGGTCCTACCAAAACCCTAATTTTCAGAAAAATAGTAAAAATTCAAAAAAATCCCAAAAATTCACATCTATTTCAAAATCACTTAAAACTACTAATCTTTAAATTAATTTTAGTTAAAACCATCATAAACACCACTTATTCACAAAATCCTCGAATAAATCAGAAAACATGTTAACCTCATGATAACCGACAATTAAAGAAAACCAAAAACCGATTTAAGATCAGGGATCTTACATTACCAGACTTTGAGAAGTTGTTTGAAGTTGGTTGTTATGCTTCTAAAGTTGGCATTGGGGTTGTTCTTAGCCAAGAAGGTATTTCACTTATGATATGGAGTTTTATGCCATTATTCACACTTTATGGCATTGGAGGCACTATCAGATTCAATGAGATTTTGTCTTATAATTTGATCATCAAGCATTGAAGTATGTTCATAGTCAACTAAAACTCAATGCTAGACATGCTAAAGGGATTGCTTACTTGCAAGAGTTTGCCTTTACTCTTAAGCACAAATTTGGAGTGCAGAATAGAGTTGCAAATGCATTAAGCTGCAAAGGAGTTTTATTTACTCAGATGCAAGCTAAAGTGATCGAGTTTGATTCTTTTAAGGATTTATATGCTAATGATGCATACTTTTATTAGGTCATTGAAGAATTGAAGGATAATGTATCGTCTAACTACTTTCTATAAGATGGTTTTCTTTTCAAAGGAAATCTCTTGTGTGTCCCAAATTGCTCACTTTGTCCAAAAATAATTTGAGAACTACATGATGGACACTTTGGAAGGACTAAAACTTATGAGTTAATTGCTAAAGATTATTTTTAGCCCTTTGTGAGAAAGGAGATCAACCACTATGTGGACGTTGTCATGTGCATCTCGAGTTTCTAAGGGAACTTCATCAAATGTTGGTCTTTACATGTCATTACCAATTTCTGAAGCCCTAGATAGATATGAGCATAGACTATGTCATAGGTCTTCCTCGAACTAAAAAAGTCATGGACAATGTTTATGTGGTTGTGGTTCATTTCTCCCAAATGGTTCACTTTATTCCTTGCCTAGAAGACCATGTATGCTTCTAACATTGCAAGTTTGTACTTTGGGGAAGTAGCTCATCATCATAGTGTCCCCAAGAATATAAGTTCAAACTGTGGTAGCAAGTGTGTTAGTCACTTATGGAGAAACTTATGGAGATTGTTTGATACAATGCTTAAATTACCCTCAAGGCATATGGCCAAATTGAAGTTGTTAATAGGAGCCTTAGCAATTTGTTGCAATGTTTAGTGGGGAACAATCAAAGATAGTGGGACCTTGCACTTGCTCAAGCTTAATTTGCTTATAACAGGTCAACGAATCATTTCATTGGTTTTAGTCTATTTGAAATTGTTTATGGCTTCAATCCAAGAACTGCTTTGGACCTAGCTCCCTTAACCAATTTGAAGAGGGACGATAAAAAGGTAGAGGAAATTGTATCTAACATTCAAAAGATTCATGCAATAATGAAAGAAAACTTAGCAACGACAACAAAGGCTTATAAAGCTCATGCAGATCAAAACCAAAGGAGACTTGTTTTTAATGAAGGCGATTATGTGTGGGTTGTTCTAACCAAAGACATATTTCTACCAGGGAAGTACAATAAGCTTAGTCCTTGTAAGTTTGGCCATTGTGAAATTTTTTAGAAAAATAATGACAATGCTTATAGGTTGAAACTTCCCAGCCATGTGCAAACTCATGATGTGTTCAATGTTAAGCATGTTGCACCATTCTATGCTGATAATTCAAATGAAGACATTGGAAACTCGAGGACAAGTTTTCAACTACTAGGGGAGGATGATGTAGATTAGCTAGCTTATCAATACATAAACAAATTGGAGGCATCTAAGGAACACAAGGTCCAACCCAAGCCTATTGCAAGTCCACTTAGAAGGAGTCCAAGATTGAAAGCAAAAGCCCATACTAAGACAGCCCACCATGGGTTTGTTCATGCTGTAAATGATTGTTGAGTTTCCAAAGTTCTAAATTAAGGTCATTTGTCATTTTCCACAGTATTGGGAAGTTGTTATTTTGTTTTAAATTACCCTAGAAAGTGATTTAGCCTTTATAAAGGCCCATGTGAAATGAAGTAGAAGTTTTGGGCTTTATTTCCCTTAAAATTACTCTTTCCTAGCTAACTCATCACTCTTGCAAGAGCAAGCTTCAAATGCCCTTAAGCTATTAATTTCTTTCAAATCTCTAGCCTTTATAAGTCTATGTTGATTCTAGATATTAGTCATCTTATTTGAACACCGTTCAGAGTTCACTTGCCCTTGGTTCACCTTTTTCTTGGTGGGTTTGCATCACTTTACCACCAGCTCCACCACCTATGCAATCAATTGTCGCATTTGAAGTAAAGGAGGTGGTGGCAGAAAGGGTGAGGGGAAGGCGATGGTGGAGGAGGTGAAGATGAAGTTAAATGAAGCAGAGGTGGTGGCGAAGATGATGAAGTTGGTGACAAAGGCAATAGTCGATGGCGAAGGTGGTGGAGCCGGTCGTGGAAGTAGCAGAATTGAAGCTGGAGCAGCTAGAAATGAGAGTGGCTTAGTGAAGTTTTAATGAAGAAAATGGAAATGGGGTATTTTAGACAATTTATGCCACCTATGTGGAGGTTTATATGCGCATAGGGTCATTTGTGTATTATGTGATAATATGAGATATTTTCTATAATACATTATATCCTAGGGCCATTTTGGAAAAATCCTCTAATTTTTTTGGACTTAATAGTATCTCCCTCACTTGAGATTTTCCACTGGGTCGTGGCCTTCTGATTGTTTCTTGGCTACAAGAGATGCAACGTGGCAAGCCAATTGTGGTAGAGATGGAGATAGATGGCGGAGGTGGAAAGACAGTGGTGGTGATTATAACAGTAGATGGGATGATAGTGATAAGGGTGGTAGAGGTGGCAACAATGTTAGTAGTGGACCTAGTGGTGGTGGAGGCAACAATTGTGAAAGAGATAAAAGACTATTCAAACTTATGCAATTGATTATTATCACTTAGCGATCTATCAATAAGGTTATTGGAATCGAGTCAAGACGTAACAATCGTTTGCTAGGCACAAACGATCAATTGATATAGTTATTTGGAAGTTGAATATGTAAGAACTAATTGATCTGTTGTGCACAATGACCAGATCGACCACTGCTTATTAGTTGCTTAGACTTACTTTATTATTTCCGTACGATTTGTTATTATAACAGTTAGTATAATGGATGTTTAGATGTATTTTGGGTTGGTTCAGTCAGTGGCCCGGGTTAGCTGAACCACTGACTGTTAGGCGCTCCTAGGGAAGTGGGCTGGCCTGGGTTGGGTTGGCGCAACTCCCTAGGGGACTGGTCGTCCCCTATATGGGTCGACCCTTGTTGCTTTTGGAGGTTATGCAAAGTATTGAATCACAGTTTCTCCCCTTTCTTCTCCAATTCTTCCCTTTCACTGCATAGTACTCCTAGGTACCGTTTGTGCCTGCAATAGGGCACAACATTGGTATCGGAGCATTACGATTCTTGGACATGGCTTGAGGAAGCAAACTGCTGCTGTTCCGGAGGTTCAGACGGAGAAGGAGGCACCAGTGTCAGCGCCTGCCTTCTACGGACAGCCCGAAGGACGATCTTCCTGCCACCGCCAGTGATGCTAAACTCGACAAAATCATAGCAGCGCTGGAGATTCTGACATCGTACATGGCGAATACAGTCAAGGGCAAAATCCTGGGGTGCACAGCACCCATCCTGCCAGGGCCGCCTCCTATGGTCATGGAGAAGGGCGGCCTGTCCCAAACTGCTGAGCCCACCCTCCCTTGCCCTTCGGTGACCGTGGACGTTGACACATGAGTCTTCCCTAGCCCAGCGCACTTCCCTCCCAGAATTCCAGCCCCATAGGGGCGCCGCCAGGCCTGGGACATGCGAGGCATACCAGGTGTTCGAGATAATGCCCAGATGATGCCGCCCGCCCCCAACCAGTTTCCGGATGCAGAGGATGATTGGGATGATTATCTAGAGCATCGCGGCAGAGCCCGTGGGGGGGCTGAACCTCGTCTTGCTCGTTTGCAGTTCCCTCCCTATAATGGGGATGATGACCCGGTAGAATGGCTATATAAAGCAGAGAAGTTCTTCTCCTATCAAGGCAAAAACTCTGAGGTAGAGCATCTGCGCATAGCGGCCTTTCATTTGGATGGCGATGCATCGGTTTGGTTCCAGAGCTTTGAGAAAGAGGTGCGCTATCCTACTTGGGCAGCATTCTCTGATGAAATCTGCACACAGTTTGGCCCCAATGAATTTCAAGATTTCAATGAGATGTTGTCCACCCTGCGCCAGGCCACTACCGTGCAAGCCTATTATACAGACTTCATGAAGATCGTCAACAGGCTGCAGGAATGGCCTATGGCCGCCCTGGTGGGTACGTTCAAGAGTGGGTTGAAACAAGAAATCTCAGAGGAAATGCGTCACTTCCCTTGCACAAGTATGCGGGATGTAGTGCGACATGCACGGATCGAAGAGGAAAAGCTGGTCCGTCAGCACAAGGGCGGGCGCTTGGGACCTCCACCCCGGCCTAGACTGAGCTCTACTCCTATGGTGACTGCTTCGGGCAATCCGGCCACAGGCCGCCTAGGCCAACCGCCTGCAGCAGCCACGCCCATTGTTTGTTGCCTCACGCCTGCCTAGATGGAAGAGCACCGAGCCAAGGGGTTGTGCTTTCATTGTGATGAAAAATTCGTACCTGGACATCGCTGCACTGTTAAGGGCAGCTTGCTCATGGAGGAGGTCGACGATGAGGTGGACAGCAAGGCCGATGCTACATCACTAGTAGCCGAGGACATGCTACCTGAGATTTCAGTCCATGCATTCGCTGGCACTTTCACTCCGCACACTATGCGGGTGCGGGGATTTCTGAAGCGGGAGCAGGTAGCTATCTTGATCGACAGTGGTTCCACCCATAATTTTATTAATGATAAGGTAGCTCATCGCCTCGGATGTGTGGTGTCGGACTCAAAACCGTTCGAGGTATTGATTGGTGATGATAAGCATCTTCGGAGTACCAGTGTGTGCGCTCAGATTGCTCTCTCGATTCAGGGAACCGTATTTGTCACCGACCTTTTCTTGTTGCCCACAAAAGGGGCGGATGTCGTTTTGGGAGTACAGTGGCTGCAGGAATTAGGTGATGTTGTGTGGAATTTTTGGGATATGGTGATGGAATTCGAGCACCAGGGACAGCGGGTTCCGTTGGAGGGGTCACGGCCTGGCACTCTTCTTGCGGCCCAGGACATGGGCTCCTTCTTCAGGTTTGCCCCTCAGGGTATTCTTTTGCAGTAGCGGGCTATTATGGGCGTTCCACAGGATTAGATTCCCTCTGATTTGCAGGTGCTCTTGACCGAACATGACGACTTATTCGCTGAGCCGCAAGGGCTGCCTCCCATCTGGCCTCATGAACATCGTATCTCCATTCTTCTAGGGGCGGCACCAGCCAATGTCCGGCCATACCGTTATCCTCACATCCAGAAGTCTGAGATCGAACGGTTGGTTGCGGACATGCTACAGTCCGACATCATTCGTCCTAGCACAAGTTCTTATTCGTCTCCTGTGCTTTTGGTTCACAAGAAAGATGACTCGTGGCGGTTTTGTGTGGATTACCGTGCTCTAAAAGCCATCACTGTCAAAGATAAGTACCCCATCCCTGTGATTGAAGAATTGTTGGATGAATTGACAGGTGCCAACATCTTTAGTAAGCTTGATCTTCGTTCTGGGTATCATCAGATTCGTGTGCAGCCCTCTGATGTACACAAGACAGCATTCCGGACTCACGATGGCCACTTCGAATTCTTGGTCATGCCTTTTGGTCTGACCAATGCCCTTTCCACATTCCAGTCTCTGATGAATGATATTTTTTGGCCTTTCCTTCGTCGGCACCTATTGGTCTTCTTTGATGATACTTTGGTCTACAGTCAGTCGTGGGACGAACACTTGACTCATCTCAGGTCGGTTTTCTCTATATTGCGTGCTAATTCCTTATTTCTGAAGCGTTCAAAGTGTTCATTTGGCAGCCCGCAAGTTGAGTATTTGGGTCACATTATTTCTCAGAACGGTGTTGCTAATGACCCAGCCAAAGTGGCCGCTATGCTCTCATGGCCGACCCCAACATGTGTCCGAGCACTGAGGGGTTTCCTTGGTCTTACCGGCTATTATCGCCGGTTTATCCAGCGGTATGGCGAATTGGCTCGTCCTCTTACAGAACTATTGAAGAAGGGGGCGTTCATATGGTCGTCGGCGGCCCAAACAGCCTTCGATGAGTTAAAGCAAGCCATGGTGTCTGCCCCGGTCCTGCTCCTACCGGATTTTAGTCGGCCGTTTGTGGTGGAGACAGATGCGTCGGAGAAAGGCTTGGGTGCTGTCCTCTTGCAGGATGACCGACCCCTAGCTTATTTCAGCAAAGCACTAGCTGGTCACTCCTTGTCTATGCCAGTGTATGAGAAGGAAATGTTGGCTATCATCCTCGCCGTTGCCAAATGGCACCCGTATCTATTGGGTTGTTGTTTCCTGATTCGCACCGATCATCATCCGCTAAAATATTTTTAAATCAACGTGTGTCTACTCCGGCTCAGCAGAGGTAGGTGAGTAAGTTGCTTGGCTATGACTACGCGTTAGTGTACAAGAAGGGGTCCGACAATATCGTTGTTGATGCGCTCTCTCGTAGTCCAGCCCCTGGTTCCTGCTGCACCATCTCCACCCTTTCTTGCCCGTTTATTGAGGAGCTCCAGCGCGCATATGGTTTGGATTCATGGACGCAGGGAGTTATTGACGCCATTCAGGCCGAACCAGCAGCCCAGCCTTTCTTTGTGTGGCGGGATGGCCTTCTATTCTGGAAAAACCGCTTGTGGGTACCGGAGGTTTCTGATTTGCACAGCCGTATCATTTCACATTTCCATGACACTCCGGTGGCTGGTCATGAGGGGTCCTTCCGTACATATAAGCGGGTTAGCCAGAGCTTCTTATGGAGGGGTGTTCGTCGTGCCGTCCACGATTACGTCGCAACTTGTGATGTATGTCAGCGGGCAAAAGCCACAACCACCTCCCCAGCCGGGTTGCTCCATCCCCTACCTATTCCAGAGAAGGTTTGGGACGACATTTCGATGGATTTTGTGGAGGCTTTACCAGTCATGCAGGGTAAGTCCGCCGTCATGGTTGTGGTGGACATATTGTCGAAGTATGCCCATTTTTGCACGCTTGGCCATCCCTTCACTACGAAGATGGTTGCTGAGCTCTTTGTTCGCGAGGTGGCCCACTTGCATGGTATGCCACACACTATTGTCTTTGATCCGGACCGGATATTTCATTCACAGTTTTGGCAGGAGTTTTTCCTATTGTAGGGGTCTTCTTTACATATGAGCACTGCTTATCATCCTCAGACCGATGGCCAGACGGAGGTGGTTTATCGTTGCTTGGAACAATACCTCCATTGTTTCACCATGCAGCAACCCCGCAAATGGCTTCAACTCCTTCCCTGGGCTGAGTGGTCGTATAATACGGCTTATCATATGCATGCTGGGTTCACCCCATTTGAGGTGCTTTATGGGCGGCCGCCGCCGACTGTCTTATCTTATGTGCCGAGTCGTTCCTCTGTTGCCGAGGTGGATTATATGTTGCAGATGCGGGATGAGGTCTTACGCCAGTTAAAGGAAAATCTCTTAGCTGTCCAGAACTGGATGAAGCAGGTTTATGATCGTCATCATATGGATCGGGAATTTGCTGTTGGTGATTTGGTCTATGTCTCGGTCCTTCCCCAGCGTCAGACCTCTCTGTTTCAGCAGGCGAACTCCAAGCTGGCCCCCCGCTTTCATGGCCCATATTTTAGTGAGGAGCGTATTGGACAGGTGGCCTACCGCCTTACTCTTCCTCCTGATTCTTTAGTTCATCCGGTGTTTCATGTCTCTCATCTGCGACGTTTTGTGGGTGATGCTGCTGTGGCGCGTGCCGCTCCTCCTCCTCCTTTGATGGGGCTGCCTGTGTCCGCTGATCCTATTCCTGCCGTTGTTCTCCAGAAGCGTCAGGTTCGCCGCTCCAGCCGTATTGTCACTGAGGTTTTGCTGTCTTGGCAGGGTCAGCCTTTGGAGGATGCCACGTGGATGCTTGAAGATGACTTTCTGGCCTGATTTCCAGGTTGGTCGCCTTGAGGACAAGGCGAATAGCGGAAGCATGGTGGAGTGTTGTGCACGATGACCAGACTCGACCACTGCTTCACTGCTTATTAGTTGCTTAGACTTACTTTATTATTTCCGTATAATTTGCTATTGTAATAGTTAGTATAATGGATGTTTAGATGTATTTTGGGTTGGTTTAGTCAGTGGCCCGGGTTAGCCGAACCACTGACTGTTAGGCACTCCTAGGGAAGTGGGCCAGCCCGGGTTGGGTTGGCACAACTCCCTAGGGGACTAGTCGTCCCCTATATGGGTCGACCCCTGTTGCTTTTGGAGGTTATGCAAAGTATTGAATCACAGTTTCTCCCATTTCTTCTCCAATTCTTCCCTTTCACTGCGTAGTACTCCTAGGTACCGTTTGTGCCTATAATCAGGCACAACATGATCATCGTTTGTATTACTAGAAGTAGACAAAAACACAAATAATCAATTGCCAGGTGCAAGGGAAGTTAGGTTGAAGGCCAGTAACAAAGTTTACTTTTAAACTCTTTTTGATTGACTACTTTGGGATTTCCTGTCATGCCCTGGGATTTTAAACCATATTGAAAATTTTTCATAAAATGTATCACAGTTCGCCTGGGCATGCAACTAGAGCTATTCAACGTAAGTATGGTATAAAATTTAGTTTCCTAGAAATTACTGTCCATATACAAACACAAGGAGAAAAATAATAAGAGTTCTTACATATGTTTTAGGTGCAGTTAAAATCCTTGAAATCATCTAAAAAATTTCCAAGTATGCCCTTGTACTCACATACTAAGCTTCACCAAGTCATGCAAGGTATGGGGGTGGTGAGTATTTTAAAATACTCAATAGGAGAATTTATACTATTAGGTATAAAGCAACATATGGTAGTTTCAAACCACATAAGATAGATACTACATTTTTAATATAACAGGATATTTTTTTCACCCAAAATTACCCCTATAACTTCTTCCTATGTATCAAAGATGATCCAAGGGCTTATAAGCTCTCATGGCTTGCTACAAGTGTCTCAGACACTACTCCATCCTAAAGACTTTGTTATGGGTACAAAGCAGCCTCCACTTACCCCTCCATGGATCATTGCAAAACCACCTTGCACATGTGGAGAGAAGAGACATTGTGCTCATAGGGCACCAAGATCATGAGAGTAGAGAGTCAACTTATGATATTATCCACCCTAGCACACATAGCCTTTTTAAATATTTATGACCTTCATTAGGGGATCACTAGGCTAAAATAAGTATTTTGCATCCGATTTCAAATTAAATTATAATTGTTCCCTCTTCTAATCCGCAGAGCTCTATCGGAGTGCCCAGCTAAAGCTTCGGATAAATAAATCAAACCTAAGTTCTTATACTCATAAAGGGTAGTTTTCTTTTTAAAAATTTTATCCTAATGTTTATCTTAACAAAAACCCTAACCTTACCTCTACAAGTCATAGAAGTGTCACTAGTAACGGCTACAAAGATAGAGTTGGTTGCTCGTTTCAACGAGAAAATTACTTTTTCTTTATCCTATTTCAATAACTCGATCACTATTCTTGTACATATTTCAAAAACTATTCTTGAGAATCGTCCTTCTACAAGGAATGATTCTCTAAAACCACTTTTCAAGCATACTTTAGTCATTCCTAATTAAAACACTGATGAAGCTAGATTTTCTGTCTCACACACTTCAATGTGTATAATTCAAAATCAAATTCCAAGGATAATCATTGATAAAATGAATATATATATATATATATATATATATATATGAGACAATCATAATAATCACAATATATGCCTAATATCCTACTTCAAAGGATAATTATTCAATAAATTAAATATATAAGTTAATCATAAAGCATACAATATATAAATCATAACCTATTCCAACCAGTAATCATTTGACAAATCAAATATAGGTGCAAAAATTTTAAAATGTAACTTGAAATTAACTCTAACACATGGCATGCTAGAGTCATATAAATATTAAGTTAAAATGACAACGTATGTAAATATTTATGCTATAAGAAAGGATAAAAACCCCTACCTTGCTCTCAACGCGAGCTTGAAGATGACAAACTAGACTCCACACACTTGGATGTTAATTTTTTGGGCTTTAGAGTTCACTTACTAGAAAAAAAAACCACCACAACTTTTAGTGTGCTTGATTTCGGTAAAAACACCTCTTCAATTACTTGAATCAGATTTAAAATGTCTTAGAATGAGAGAAATGAAGTTTGAGGATTGTGGGAAAGAAAATTGGAAAAATTGAACACCATTTAAGAGTACGAAGGTGGTTTGCGAGATTGCCACACTTCACGTGCGTAGTGCATGATGTGGGTCCTGGCATGCGTAATGTCACGAGGTAGCGAAGCGGACTATTCATGACATGTGCTAGGGTGCACACACATGTGGAAGTGTTAAATACTAGGTATTTATGCATTGCGAAAACTGCCTATAGTGTTACACACCATGTATGCACGCGTTGCGGGGAGGGCCCACAACATTGCTCAACATGTATGTGCAATGTTGCGTAGAATACATGCAATGATATGCACAAATAGTTGGCTATGTTAGGACACATGGTCGGCTAGTACATATTTGGATTCTTAAGATGTCCCCTCCACCTCAAATAGCGTTGGAGAGTCCTTTGGATTGTTTTTGGGCCGTTTGACAAACTTTGGAGGAACCATGCCCGTACAACCACTTTGGCTGTCACTCTAGCAGAATGGGGAAAGTCTCTTATGCTATATAGAATTACTTGCTTGGCTATTTCGCCTTGCGAGTGCCGCATAGTAGGCATTTCTTGGGTGCCTCCATGACAATAGTATGTAGGATAGTGTGGTAGTGTTGTGCATTGCATGCGCAATGCGCATCTCTTCATACGGTGTGCGTAATGCCAGTCATCACTGGTGCATTATATCTTTTTCTTTTATTTTTTTTATAAAGAACAAATATGATATATTTGATGTCTTTGTAAAATAGAAAGTCTATGTAGAAAATGAAATTGGATTGAAACATAAATGCACTAAATCTAATAATAGGGGTGTGACAAGAATGAGATTAGAAGACTCATGACTACACCAAGAAAACTCGGACAGAATGGTGTGGCAGAACGGATGAAAAAGATTATCTTAGAGTATGCTAGGATGCATGTATATTTAAGCTTGCTAGTGCAACTTTGAGTTGATGTACAACGGGGTACTTGAGCAACATCCACATCTTACTCCTTCGATGATGGGATTCCAAAAAAGACATAGACAAGGAAGGAGGTAAAATGTGTGTTTGGTGTGCAACATATGTGCATGTTGAGCCAAAAAACATGGGAAAGTTTGATGTCAAAACTTCTAAGTGTTACTTCATAGGCTGTGAAGGTGGCAACTATGGTTACATGCACTGGGATCCTGTATAAAAAAAGGTGGTGAAAAGCATTGTTCTTTTCAATGAGGCAAAGTTGTATAAAGACAAGCAAGTAATATAAAAGGGGAATGAGATTGCAAAGGAGTTTGTAGAACTTGAGAAAATTGATGCAAGTGGTTCAACTTCTAGGTTCACAATGATTAAACTAATGTTTTTAATGTGGATTTTTCACAGGATGACAATCATGTTACAACTGAAGAAAATCAGACCTCTATGTCTCAAACATGGCTTCATAAAAGCCTTGGATAAACATCCACTAAACAAAGTAAGTAGAAAACACCCTGATCTTCTAGCATTAATTTGTCAAAATTTACACCATAAGGATTGTTTATTGCTTTGTAACAATTGAATATTTGTATCTAGAGCAGTTAAATATGAAGATTATATTCCTTCATAGAGACTTGGAGGAAGTGATCTATATGCATTAGTCACAAGGGTATTTTGTGCCAAGAAAGGAGAATTTGGTGTATAAGTTAAAGACGGGCTTGTTTGGCTTGAAATAAGCTCTTGGACAATGGCATAAGAAATTTAATGGTTTCATAAAAAAATATTGACTTCTACATGTGTCACTCGGACCATTGTTGCAACTAAAAGAAGTTAACCTTCTCCTATCTTATATTCGTGTTGTATGTTGATGACATATTTATTGCAAGGTCAGACATGAAGAAGATTGAGAATGTAAAAAAAAAAAGTATGTCCAAAGAGTTTTTCATGAAAGATTTGGAAGGAAAATAAATCCTAGGCATAAGCATAACTAGGGACATGAAACATAGGAAGTTGCAATTATCTTCGGAATATGCGGAGAAAGTCTTGTATAGATACAATATAGCTATAGTTGAGCTTGTAGGTAATCCATTGGAGAGAAAGTTCAAACTCTCTAGAATTAGGCTCCATCCACCTCCTAGGAGCGAAAGCACATAGCGAGTGTACCCTATGCCTCGGTTGTTGGAAGTCTTATGTATGTTACATGTACTAGATTAGACACTGATTATGCAGTGGGATCAATTGCTAGATACATGAGTGATTTAGGTAAAAAGCTGAGGAGGTAGTAAAGTGGATTATGAGGTATCTACAAAGGATTTGCAAACAAAAGTTTTAATACCACATTCAGGGATGACTCTCTATTGTGGTGGGACAAAGGTTAAGTCGTAGGGTTATACGCATTAAGATCTTATAGGTGATTTAGATAGTAGAAAGAGCACTACAGGATATGTATTTACATTGGCTAGTAGTGCTTTTCATTGGCAATCTTCACTACATAAGACGGTGACCACAGAGGCAAACAAGGTTTTGGTTTAGTTTAAGGCTTTTTTGAAAGAAATAGGCAAAAAGCAATGTGAATATTAGTTGCACTCAAACAACCAAAGTGTCATTTATCTTGCAAAGAATGCAATGTTTCATTCAAGGACAAAGCACATTAATACTAAGTATCACTTTATCTAATCAAATATGGAAAATGGACAACTTCAGTTGGAGAAGATCCACAACTTCAGTTTGTCCTACAAGTTTGTTCTATTTTACAGGAGAATGAGTTAAAAGATGATGACTTCAAGTGGGAGATTATTTAGGGAATTGTGAAGTTGGATCAGTCTCCGAAGTGGGAGATTGTGAAAGAGATGGAAGACTATCTAAACTTGTGTGATTGATCACTAGTGTGAAAGAGATGGAAGACTATCTAAACTTGTGTGATTGATCACTAGTATTGGGTAATCAATTGATAAGGTTATTGAAAGTCGAGTTGGGACATAATGATTGATTGCTAGGCATGGGTGATCAATCTATTGAGTTACTAGATGTTGCATCCAGAAGAACCTATTGATTGTAACCCAAACAATTAATCTTTTGCATTACTAGAAGTGGACAGAAACATAAATGATAGATCGCCAGGCGCTAGCAATCGCTCAGTTGAAGACCAAGAATGCAATTTGCCCTGATACAAACTCTTTCTGATTGGCTAGTTTGGGATTTCCTTCGCTAGATAAGCATATATGGACTTGTACATCCCATAAGGTATATATAGGCTCTTAGAGTCCTAAAGGGTTAAGAAGAAGCATTGTCAAAACTTGTGCTTTGGGGAGTTGAGAGCGTTTGAGAGCTTGAAGGTTGTACTATTCTTCTGTAAAATAATAGATTTGTGTGATAGGTGGAGGCTAGCACTTTGCTAGACGACCTTAAAATTTTCATTGTTCTCTTATTATGTTTATTTCATCATTGAAGGTCTAGTTGTGCACCTCTTTATAGGGGGTTTTGCTTTCCCCAACAACAACCATTATGACAGGTGCCAAAAGTAGTGGTGGTGGTTGCAATATAGGCAGTGGTGGCGGTGGCAATCATGGCAATGAAAGATGAGCATTAATTGCAGTGTTGGTGTAAAAAAGAATAAAGGGGAGAAGAAGGATAATTTTGAATTTTTTTAAAAATAAAGGTGTTGTGCCTGAAGGCACAACATGGCTTGGTGATGAGGAAGGGGAAGGAGAAGATGACAAGGAAGGAGGAAAAAATAAATCTTTCATAAATGACTAGGGCTGAAAAGACTTACAAATATTAATGCAGCAATTGATTGACCAATCCAAGTGATCGTTCACTAAGATGACTGGACTCAACGGTTAAGGGAATTATCAATCAATTGGATTGGGTGATCGATCACTAAATTAATGGACTCAATATCTAAGTAGTTGATCGATCTCTTAGACTGGGTGATCAATTGCTATTTTTTCGACTTCAAATTATGATAGTTCAAACAAGGTTAAATACAACCAAAATAACGCAACCACAAAAATGCACTAGGAATCAAGAATTTTACAATGACTCAATTATGTTACCAACCTCCCAACCGAGAAGTCCATCTCTAATTATCTTGGACACCAAAGTCCTTCTTGATGGTTACTAACTTGATCTCCTTGTAGTCTTCTCTTCCTCATCAAAAATCTCTTGTTATTGTTGAAGCTTTATTTATAGTATATCATGATTTTCTCCTCTCTTCAGCTTGTGTGTGGTGTGGTATGGTGTTTCTCACAACTCAATTTAATTCATAAAATATTATGAACCAAATCACTTGCATTTGAATAATTTCTCTTAATTTTACTTAAAGGTGATGGAAGGAATTTAGGCTAAAAGCTCTCCAATTTTTCTCAAAAAATCTTCCTCCTCTCTAGTCTAATTTGTCATATCTAAGCCCTTTTATAGAGGGCTAAGTCGGTTCAAGTCATAGAATTTAATTAGGAAACAAACTATTCTCAAAATGACCTTTTTAGGAATGTATTATGTCAACCAATTGATTGTTCTATAGGGCAATCTATTGTTCCTTGTTCAATGCAGAATCATTAGCAAACCAAATGTTCGTTTCAAAAGTTCAATAGATCTTTCCTTACTATGGACCGATAGATCTTTCCCTATTATGGACTTGACAACTATCACTCTGATCAATGTTTTCAACTATATGAACAATCATTCTCTCTTCTAGAAAAAAATCTCAAAGAACATTCAAGTAAAATTGATAACTTCTTTAATAGCAATCCATCGCTTTTTTAACATTATTGCGATTTTTGTTAGTGTGTATATGAAATCTTGCCTCTTTGTCTTCAAGCTTTATTCACTTTGGTTAAGTATTTCTCTTTAAATCTTCAGAATATGTCTGCTCTAATCTTCAAAGTCGTTCAATTAAATAGCTGACTTGATATACTACAATTCAGACCAGATTCTTAAGAATTAATTACACACAATGAATGGATTTAGTTTTGTTTATTGAAATATAGCTAATTATAATACATATGCCTCATATATTCTAATACTGATGCACCTCTGCATATCAATGTTGATATTTATTCATCTTCCCCTAACCATCCATGTGTCAATGATTAGAAAAGAAGAATCAATGTGTCTGCACTGATGCTATAACAATTTCCTTTTTTAAAGAACATTCAATTATGACTTGTACATACATAAAACCTTAGACTCATGTATTTACAAGATAAGAATAACACTCCAAAGTTTAGATTCATAATTACAACCTGATAGTTATGATCTATGAATTTAAATTCATCTCATAAAGTACTCCTATATAGAACCATGAATTTATAATGATTTGAGTAACTCATAATCCCGAAGATCATGTCCGTTCTACATTTAAAGATCATATAGGATTTGAGGTTGGAAATCTGATCTTTTTCATTAGATGAAAATCCTTTCTCACATGCATTGTGGTTCATTCCCTGCAAAATTTGTTCCCTCCCTTTATTCTTCTTGATTTGGAGTATCCTTGACTTTCTCACTTTATTTTGAGAAATTTTTGAAGAAATGAGAGTCTAAAAGGCCTTAAAGGGTATTTATAAGGATAATGAATGAAATTTTAGTTTATAACTACCAAATTGGATGGTTTTTAGTCCATCAGTTGAAATGCCCTAACTTGTGACACCCCCACCATTGGCGGCATTGCGTTAGTGAAAAATAGTCTAATTTTGAATGACCATAACTTACTTATCCAAACTCTGATTATGTTTTCTTGTGGTTGTTTTGAATACATTTCTATCTAATTAATAACCCAAATTTCAAATCAAAATTCTATCTACAGAAAACTTTATAAAAGTAAGAAGGTCTAAGGGTTAGATTGGTGGGCATTAGTGACACATTAGTGGGTCATCGACAACACCTTAAGCTCAATTTTAGACAATCGTAACTTCTCCATCCAAACTCTAATTCACACATTCTTAGTGGTGCTTGGTGGTATTTTGAAACTCTATTTCTACTTTCTATAGCCAAAATTTCATTGAAATTCTAACTACGAAGAAATATATTGTACTAAGAAAGCCTAAGGGACAAATTCACTATTTTCCACATGGACTTAGAAAATTCCCTGATATTACATCACTATAACTTCCTTATCTGTGCTCTAATTTGGAGGTTCTTCGATGCTCTTTTTATTTATTTTTTAATGTTCAAGTTCCATACAAACTCCATATATTAAGGAAGTTATTATAGTGAGATGGCCTAAGTATCAAACTTATTAATTTCTATGAGACTAAGTTTAAGAAATTCTCAGGTGTTACATTAGTCATACCCTTTCTTCTAATTCACCCCCTCTCTCGCTTTAACACTTCTATGGTTATTTCTCCATCTTAGAAGATTTGGGGTGTCCTCAATATAAGGAAATAAAATTTGAGATTTTCTTTTCTCAGTCGCTTAAATAATTTCTCTGCCATGGCCCTATAATATCCAAATTGCATATTTATGCCCCCCTTTGAATTATCATGTATTGGGTGAATGACACCATCCTCCAACATCTTGCAAGTTGTTTATGATACCTACCCCCCAATGAGATGTTCCTCCTCTAGATATGGGACCAACACAAATAATATGTAATGTTCTTATGTCGATTAAACAATATGTATTGTTGAATCAATAGGTTCAATAATATATGACCACTATTGTTGTACTACTTCAACAATATATACATATTGTGAAATCGATGTAGATCAAAATATCTATATTTCTAAATAGATGTGTCATTGTCTGCCCTTTATGTTGAAGCCCTCATCCTCATCAAACCATAAACAAGTATACCTCTAAGAGGGGCCTCAGACATACTTGGTGGCATGCAAGGGACTTTGACCGCCAAATGCCTACCTGTTTGTGAAGGAAGTACAATGATGTCACTTTATTTAGGCTGCAAAGGATGGCACCCTAGTGGCAAGTTTGGGCAGGGCTTCGTCTAGGATATAATGGGGGTTGCAATGGCAATTGGATGGGGTATGTGGTGGCGCAAATTCGCTGATGCCGATGCGAGAGAACTATAACGGTAGTTTCGGAGGCACGACAATGGTAAAAATTAGCATGCCTCTCTCTTTTGTAAAATCGATTTCACATTCAACCCAAAGCCTATCTACGAACCCACATATAAAATTCACAGGAAAGAGAAGGGTATTTTGGTTCTATAATGTCCAAAATATAAGTAATATGTGATTTTTGTTATAAATCCAAGGAATTGGTAACTTTTTTAATATTCATCAAATAGTGTAAAAAATTCTCATTCATAATATACAATAATACTACAACCCAAATAAACTTTTATCCAGAGCATGACCCAAGGGACAGACCCCTTCAATCATGAGATTTTTTATAAATATACAGGGGCTTTATTTATTAGTTAAAACGAGAATTTTCAAGGCTTAGTATTGTTTTTCATTTTTTCTATAGCAAGGCTTGGTGTTAGTTACACTGTTAGCAAATGTACATCAAGTTACACTTCCATTGCCCAAGATTTTCTACAAAGCATTTCATGACATAGAAAAGTTGCCTACTTGTTATAAACAAAGCAGTTTTACATTTCCTTTTTGTTTCTTCCTTTTTCTTTGGAGCTTTGTACAAGAGTGAGTCTTGTCTGAACTTTAATGCCATTAAACCAAACCAAATGCACGACCACCCTTGATTCCTCCTAATCTAAAAACAGAAGCAACAATTGCATCACTTCCCTCCCTCCAAAAATGGAAAAAAAAAAAGAAAGACAATCGCTTCCCGGGCAATCCAAATCAGCCATTCCTTCGAAGCAAATCAAACATCATACCAAGAAACCTGGTTTTTTGTACTACTAAGTCTACTGCACTCCACACGGACTGAAAAGCTGCCTAGCTTTATCCCTCCTCGCTTCCCTTTTCCAGCTTTGCCAATCCCGAGTCCGCACGTCATGTGAAGAGCGTGACCATAAGTCTCGGAACTTTAAGAGCGGCCACTTCCCTGCCCCTGCTGCAGAAGTCCACACACAAGCTCATGGCTCCTAGCGTCGTCTTCTTCCTGGCGATTCTCTTGTGTCTTTGTGGGGTCTATGAATCGGCGCCTGAAAGTGCCCTGGTGACTCGTCTCCCCGGTTTCAATGGCACTTTCCCTTCCAAGCACTACTCCGGGTAAGTACTCAGCGTGGCCCAGCTTGTAGCTGCCCATTTTTTCCATTTGTCTTCCATCATCAATGGTGGTCTTGTTTCATAGTGCCGTTGTTAATTTGTATGTAAATGGCATCAAGCTGGTGCTGAAATGGGTCCTATGGGACTTTTTGCGATGTGGGTCTTGAAGGTACGTGAATATCGATGAGCAGAATGGGAAGAATTTGTTCTATTATTTTGTTTTCTCGGAGAGGAACCCGGAAAAGGACCCAGTTGTGCTGTGGCTCAATGGAGGGCCTGGCTGCTCCAGTTTCGATGGATTCGTCTATGAACATGGTAATTATTTTATTTGTTTTTCCCGATCCAATGATAAGAATACTTTTGTCACTGTCATCTTGTGGGACATAATGAGAATTCTTCATCTTTTTATTATTTTTTTGGATTGGCAGGACTATTTCATGATCCTTCGAAGGATATTATCTTGTTTCACTAATTATCATTTAAGTTACGAGTAATGGATTAAATTTGGGAATGCTAACGGCTTGTATGAAAGGAGAAATTGGTGCATTATTTAACTCTACCAACTGATGAATGTTTTAAATATAGTTTTTGAAGTTGCGTAAGCAGGCTATTGAAATTGACTGTTGTATTCTATAAGAATGATTGGTTCCACCAGATGAAATTCTAGACATCGTTTCTAATCTCTTTTTCTTTAGGTCCATTCAATTTTGAACTGGCAAAAGAAACGGGAAGTATTCCGCAATTGCACCTCAATCCTTACAGCTGGTCTAAGGTAAATCAGCAACTTTAGTAGAGAAAAATAAATAACAAAGTTGTTTATGTTGCTAAAAAAGTAATTTTTTTTCTTTTCAGGTATCTAGCATGATCTATTTAGATTCTCCTGCCGGTGTTGGATTTTCTTACTCCAACAATAGGGGCGATTATACTACTGGAGATCTCAAGACAGCCTCTGATACACACAAATTTCTTCTAATGGTACATTAGAGTATTTTACCCAAGTTTTCCTGTATTGATTATTTGATATTAATCTTTAATAGATCTTCATTTTTTTTGTCAGTGGTTCAAACTATATCCAGAGTTCCTGTCAAATCCATTTTTCATTACAGGGGAGTCGTATGCTGGAGTATACGTGCCTACTCTTGCTTCTGAGGTTGCTAAAGGTGCTTTCCAGTGAAAGATTGAATTTCTGGATGTATAAATGTTTCTAAGTTTAAACCAATGTGCTGATAAATCCATCTTTCTTCCAGGTATCAAAGCTGGTTTAAAGCCTATCCTTAACTTCAAGGTTAGACATATTTATCTTCTTGTCTTTTGACAGATTATAAACCAATAAACCATCTCCTAACATTGGACCCTAAATCAGGGTTACATGGTTGGAAATGGAGTTACTGACACAGTTTTTGATGGAAATGCCCTTGTGCCATTTGCACATGGAATGGGTCTGATATCAGATGATCTGTTTCAGGTGTGTATCTCGTTTAGAAAAACTTTGTAGAGAGTCCTTACCTATTCTTCTGGAGATCAAAATTTGTGTGTAAATATATCAATTATTCTAGCTAAATAGGCTTCTAATTAGACGATAACTTTTTTGTTACTTTATTTTTGTCTGTCATGATTATGGTGTAAACTGAGATTTTAATATGTGCTATGACATATATAAATTATACAGGAGGTAAGTTCTGCATGTCAAGGTGCCTATTGGAACCCAGCCAATACGAGCTGTGAAGCCAAATTAGACCAGGTTGATGAGGTAAAGTTGTTAAAGATGCTAAAAAATCACATAATGAATCCTTAAAGCTGGAATATGTCTAAATTGAATTTTCATTGCATCCAGGCAGTAAGCGATCTCAATATCTATGACATCCTTGAGCCCTGTTACCATAGCCCATCAATTAGAAGCATCATAGATGACAAGAGTAGGCTTCCATCTAGTTTTAGGCAATTGGGCGAAACAGAGAGGCCTCTTCCTGTCAGGAAAAGGATGTTTGGGCGTTCCTGGCCTCTTAAAGCTCCAGTGAAAGAGGGAAGGGTTCCAACCTGGCCAGAGATTGGGCTCGGTAGGGGCGAAGTTCCTTGCACGGTAAGTTTTTGGATGAAATTTTTCTATGGGCTTGCATGTGTCCTATGCATATAGTAGATCCTAATAAGCTTTTGCAGTTGTGTTGTACAAATTTTTGACAAGATGGTGATGATTTCAGTAATTTGTATCCCCTTTATGCGAATTCTTCAGTACATGTCTCTTAAATTTGTCAATTGTATTAGTATTGTTCTTAATTATTTTCAGGTACGTAAAAAAAATGGAAAGTTGTTTTTATAAATGAAAAGTTTATTGAATCTTTTGTGCTACTGTGTGAAAAGATATCTGGTTATTTTGGTGCCTGACATCTTTGGAAGATGTCAACATCAATTCTTCTCCTGAAAGTGTCATCTCATGCAGTCAATCTCAGATCACTGGAAAGACATGGGACAATGATGATGGTGAATCGTTCTTTTCATTATTTGCTTGTGATATAAATGCTTCAGGAAGAAAATTAGGCATAGAGTTTTGGCACTGTCACTTAAATTCTGTATCATTTGAGAAATTTATAAGTCAAAGAGTTAGTATTATGTAATCCATGTAGCTCACCTCAGATAATTGGGATTAGCAATGCTGATGGTAATAATATTTCTATTGACTCAATCACAATTATTTTTCTTTGCTTTCTATATTCCACTCAATTTAAATAGGCGATAATGGCAGGATGATGAAGTTGCAACAGTATGGTTGAACGATGAGGCTGTTAGGAGTGCAATCCATGCTCAATCGGTAATTATTAATTAGCTCTTTCAAATAGTGTATAATGGCATAATACTGCAGTTGGATGAATTTGTTGTGAAATCTCTCTATTCATTCCAATTATAGGCAAATGTTGCTGGTTCTTGGGATTTATGTACAAGCAAGATCAGTTATTACCATGATGCTGGAAGCATGATAAAATATCACAAGAACCTGACTACTCAAGGATATCATGCTCTAATATTCAGGTATTTTGTCAAGTTTTCACTCAATTCAGATCAAACGTTTCTGCACATTCCAGAGGGTCTCTTGAGAACTCTGTTATTACTATCGGTCATGTCCTCCATAGGTACATTAGTCAAATTATACATTGTGGTAAGCTTTCCCGTTAGTAAAAAAATCAAGGATTTAAATAATACTACAAAATTGCAACTTATGCCATTTGTTTAGATCAATGTATTTTGCTAGGTATGAGTAAGAAATATCTTGTTCTCATTTATCTGACAAGGCATTTTGTGTTGTATGGCAGTGGTGATCATGATATGTGTGTGCCATTCACTGGGAGTGAAGCATGGACCAGATCCATGGGATACGAAGTCATTGACAAGTGGAGGCCTTGGTTTTCTAATGATCAAGTTGCCGGGTACATGATGCTCTGTCCTTCAAATTTTTTTGAAATCAGCTGTTACATGCACTTAACTGTCAAATGATTAGCTATAAACAAGTTAATAACACATTGATAAAATAGTCATTTATAGAATGCTGATTATAGTTCACTACCCACAAGGTTTTTGCCATCTGTTTGACGAAGTCCACCTAGATTTTGTAATACTTGTGGAAAGAGTAATCCGTCATGTAACTAGCATTTATAGATGGAAGCATCACATGTTAAATACAAATTAAGCTTTAATTGCTTACACGTTCTTTACTGGGTTTATTGCAGATTCATTCAAGGCTATGCCAACAACCTTACCTTTCTTACCATAAAGGTTTCCATTTAAACTTGGAATACACACTTCCCTCTCTCATTGTTGTCGAATATCTTCAGAAAAACTAGGCATTTTACTGCCGTAACCCACTGTTTTATTAGACATATTGCAACCTCAGTCATGGGTTGTCTTTTAATGTTATTGTATAAGTTAAATCCAATATATGACGGAAGCCTTCAGTTTGACAGCAAATGAAGTGATGCCTCATACGATGTTCTTCCAACCCATAAGGGAAAAAACCCGAGGCCCATGACTAGTTTTGTCTATTATATTTTGCTTACAGAGTTTAGATCACTTCTCAGATGTACATTTATGGATTTCTTTTATCAGAACTATTTCCTATTTCCTTTTCGTTTGTGATTTTGCAGGGATCTGGACATACAGTCCCGGAATACAAACCGCGAGAAGCATTGGCCTTCTATAGCCGCTGGTTGGAAGGAAAACCAATCTGACTTTGTCACAGTTTAAACTATTCTGCCAATTAGTATAGGAATAGTATAGGAATATTTGTATTCATAATTGAGCAATCGGTGATTGTTGACACTAATATATTGGATGTGATACAATTATCTAGTTTATGAAGAATTCCAACAAAATTTTTTTTTTGGTACAAGAATTCCGTCATTGTTGAAGGATAGTTTTCCATCTAGTGCTCGAACAGGATACATACATCTAGTTCTTTTTGCTGCATCTTGGCGAGTGGTTTATCTTTTCTGCAATATGGCCGACTATATGTTTTCTCTTGAAAAAGCAAGCATGATGCAGCAGAATCAGAGAGAGAAAAAGGACAGATAATGCAAACTGAAGCCAACAAGATGACTGTTGATATACGATCGCCTTTGCCTCACTCTGTGTGTGCGATCAATTGATTAAGCTCGTCTGGAGTGAGCATAAAGATGGAATAATGGCAATACGGTAGCTCCGGAAATGCTTAACCAAGTTATGAAACCAACTAGCAAATATCTTAGATCCAAAGCGAAGCTTCTTCTAGAAAAACAGGCAGAAGAAACACCTAAACAAAAGAAAATAGCGTAACACAAGAAAGCTAATGCTCTGCACCACGTTTTACACATTACCCATTCAAGATCCACAAATAAATAGGTTTCTGTCATCGTACACCACTACTTCAATGACATAAATTCCGTTATGGTTTGCCACCTCTACAGTGAAATATTCTTGTTTAATTTTCATACAAGGGAGAGAATAACAGTGTTGCCCTTCCACTGCAAATTTTTATTAATGACAAGTTTTTGAATGACTTCACAACAATCATATATGACAACAAAACAGGGATCAATCGGACTTCACAAAAACTCCAGTCCCATTTAGATTTCAATTCACACTACTCAGCGAGAGAGAGGAACCCAGACCACTAATAAAACAGGGACTGCACCTCTAAAAACAACAATAACACCCTCCAACACATTCCGTATAAAGGGAATAAAAAATGTAATAAATTGAACAAAAAAATTGCAAGGACTCTATCTTTCACTGATCTTACTTTTGAGCCTTCTTTGAAGCTTCATCATTTTGTCCAGGTTTAAACCTTGGGAGTGCCAGAAGGGTGTTGACACGAGAAACTCCTTCCAATGCCTGCCATTCTTCACTGCTTCCCTCGGGATGGTTACCACTCTCAAGTTTTACAGCTTCCATGCTGTCAACTCGACTAATATCAAAATCCAATGCAGTTGGGGAGCTAGTTGTCTCTGGCTTTCCACAACAATCCATGTTTGCTTCTTCTGTGGATGGTTGTTCTTTAGTTTCACAGCTGCCTGTATTTGAATCAAGAAAAAGACAAACAGCTGCACAGTCATCAATCTTAGAGGTTGGATATTTAAACCTCCAGGCACGAACTGCTGATTCAACTAATGTCTTAGCGGCCAAAGATTGAGATGGGGCGCGGGCCACAATGTCCACCACTTCTTTGTTGGAAAGCACATCCCATATCTGCAAAACAGTGTCTTCTTATAAAAAAATTGTTGGCATTTGAAGTGGTGTGCACTATAAGGTCTGTTTACTAAAGCTTCACTTGAAATTCTTAACTCAAGACAACCATTGAAAGACAACTGATCAAGTGAGGAGATTTTCAAGCTGATTTGTGTTTCCTTTCCAACATGATTACAAAAATGTTGCCATGAACTCATTAAAACATTCATAGTGAGACTCAACTGGGCTCTTATAGTTCTTTCTTCATTTGTAAAGTCTTATTTTCAAGATAACTATAGCAACTACTCTCAGAATTCACTCTTAGGTATTTGGCAAAAGACTTCTTTGGTACTTCCAAAAAATAAAATTTACAAATCAAAAGTCAATACACAAGGCAAATAGCTGTAACAATCTAGATCTACGTCAAACAAGGGGTACAATGCTCCAGGAAGAGGGGAAGAGGGAAAGGGGGTGGTGGAGGGCAAGGGAGTGATGATGCACCGCCAATAAGTAGTTTGGGCTTGTGTTGCGCGGAACCAAGTATAACTTATAAATACACTTCATTCTCTCTACAGGAATCCCCTTCTTCCAGAGGAGATCATTGCTCCACCACAATATCAAGCAGTTTGTTAACTGTATAGAATACAACCTTAATGAATTTTGTCTCTTCAAGATCATAAAAACGAAATAGACTACAACATTCTGCATGGCATCACTCCATCAACATTTTGTTATCCAATAATGGTTCGGGTAATTTTCATTCAGGAGAGTGTTGATCCCTTTTAAAGGCCAAACAACATGCTTTTAGTGAATTAGACTCTTAATAGACAGATACACAAGATGCATAAAAAACATATACAACAATTAAATATCAAGCTTCCACCAATCAAGCCCCTTTCCTCCATGGTTACAGATAAAGCAAAGCTTTAAGATCACGTTTAAAAAAATATTTAACCTAACTTAAACTTTATAAACAAATCCCAACATTCCTAATGCAGACTTTTTTTTTTTTTTCAAGAAGCACTCCAAGTTATTCTCCTTAATAAGATAAGAGGTTTTTCCTAAATGGGGAAAAAAATATGAGTTATTTTTGTAAAAAAATTATGAGTATACTGAAGAAAAATTAGGAGTACATTGCATTGTGTTATACATACCCCATCAGTGGCCAATACAATGAACTCATCTTTCTCAGTGAGGCGTCTATGGAAGATCTCTGGGACAGAGATGAGACCAAAATCCTTTAGGCAGAAATCACCAAATGCCCTTGCCATTGCCAACCCAGGAGAGTTATTGTTAGGAAGCCAAACTCGAGATACCTCTGGTTCATCCTGGAGCGCAAAAACGCGGCCCCTACATTTCCTTATTCTCTCAGCTTCTCCTGCAAATAAAGAACAATACCAAATGAGAATATATTTGAGCTTTTTTCCACATTAGCTTTCCACTTTCATAGTTCATACCAGAATGCCAAAGCAATTGACATCTTATACAAACCAGTCAATAAATGCTTGGATTATAAAACATAACGGCCCTTAGACTAAGGACAATAATTTTCTTAACATTGTGAACGACATGTAGGTACAAATTCTTTGATCAAACATACAACAAGAATATGTGAAGATGATAAAAAGTGTATCTGAACAATATGCAATGAGTGGCCAGCAAAGACCTGGAAGGTTTGGCTTGAGGTCCACTGTCAGCTGAATTGCAGTCAGAGTATCATCTGGATCTCTTGTACCTAGAACAGCTCTTGAATCCCCAACATTTCCAATGACAATATCTTGACCCTGGAGAAGAACCAATGAAAAAACTTTATACAATATAAAGAAAAAGCAACCAAATCTTATAATATGAGTTAGAGGCCAATCAAGACCTTCTTAATTAGGGTAACTGCAGTCGTCCCACTACAAAAGCAGTCAATAGTTCGCTGAACATCCAGTTCTCTATCCATAAGTTTAAAAGCCTTCAAAAATGACTCCTTCAGTGAGAGAAAGATCTCTGAACTTTTATCTTTCTCTTCTATATCAATAGAAGCCCTAGGCTCCCCTTCCGTGAAAAGGAAACTACTGTCCTCAGAGTTCATGCTTCCTGCTGTACTGCTGCTATTTCGCCTCAAGTTCTCATCTTGGTTTACATTTACTTCCCAATGAGCACTAAGCTTTAGAGGAAGCAAATCCCTCACCCTTCTTGCAACCATGTGGCCAAAGGGGCCATGGCCATCAAACACTCCACAAAAAACTGTATCAGTCCTCGACGCAAAATTCTGAGCCAAAAAAACAAATTGTATTTTATGTTAGTAAAACAAGTGATTCACTTAAACTCACAAATGTCACAAAGCCAGCAGAAAAGTAACAAACATCTGAAAGTACAAGCAAAAGCAGATCATAAGAATGCAAGAATGGTCAACATAAAATAAAAGAAGACATTTTATAGCTAACAAGCTCCACCCTTTTTCTAGTTAATCTATTATCAAGTCCTCTTGATATGACATGGATCCATGCAACAAATGTAGGCTAGACAAGTAGATGTATAATATCATCAAACACCCATGGAATACTGAGCATATCCTTAATTACTTATGTCAATACAAACTCCATACCTTTCATATGATATTGAATTACTTTATATATTGAAGTAGATGTTGTACAGTTGCTATTGCATTATGTGCCAATTTTATTTCCTATAAAGTACAGTTTGCACTTTATATATTGAAGCAAATGAATACATGAGTAGAACAGCTAATCCTCTTGCTTAAAAGAACTGTCTAAAGAACTGGCACAGTATAAACATCTAGTTGTATTCATTTACCTTAGTTCAAAGAAATTATGACACACAACAAGCACGTGTTTAAACATTAAGGACGAATCATAATTAAAAACAATTTGTCTTGTCCATAAGGTGAAATGTACTACTTTTTTTCTTATTTTTTTCTCCCTAAGCAATACAATATCCATAGAAAGTAGTTACCAAGGAATAGACTTTGAATGGGCAGATTCATTTAGCAAAACAACATTAAATTTCCTACACATTTATGGAACTTCACATGTACCACCTATGATCTTTTAGAAATATAAATGAGAGAAATTAAAGATAGAAAAAATATCATGCTGAATCTGTAGCAATCTTCTTTGATTGACTAATCATTATTCAAGAACAATTTAGTTGAATTTGAAATATTTAGAAGCATGTCTATGGCCAAAAGTTTATGGATGGAATTAACAATGAAGGATATGGCTTTGTTATTTCTTATAAAAGAGTTGGCATAAAATAGGCTAGAGTGCAGGTGCAAGATCTGTGTAGCTGACCCCAAATAATTGGGAAAAGGTGCTTTATGATTATGATTTTAGAGCATGTCATTGCTCAATAAAGAAGATAAGAGAGCAAGTTAGTTAACCGTCTCTCTGCAGAATCATGAGAAGTAAATATGGCTTTGCCCATCTCATTATTTTATGAGATGAGACTAAGAACCCGTCCAAGTAGAGTAGACACTATGAGTTTTTAGCTGATTTATAGATCAAGACGACTTTAAACAAACTTTGTAAAATCCACAAAGGCTCATCCAACAAGCAATATTATAAAGCAAAACCTAATAAGAATGTAATACCAACGAAATGGACATGTATTCCAATCAAAAATAAAAAATTGGAATAGAGAGGACCAACCTCCCAGACAATCATTGCGTCTTGATTTGTCCCTTTCCTCCCTTGCTGGGTGAACAACGAGGCAACACTGCTAGCCCCATTCAGATACATTCTCCCCGGTGCCTTCTTCAGCTGCTCATCCCTCTTGGAATCAAACGAGGAAGTCATCATCCCTTGCCTCCTCCGCGTGTTTCTCCGACCCTTTTGGGAACCAGAGGGCGAGGACGGGGAGTAAGGATGGGAGCTTGCCCCGTCCAGGGCCAAGCAGGACCCCATCCTCAGGGCCCTGATAATGTTTACTATGCAATCCAGCATAACCGACAGATTAAGACCTGTGGTTTCAAATGAAAGAAAACAACTTGGTACACTCAAATTAAAATCCCTTGTTTCCTCTGTCTTTGGCCTCCTACTTATCCAAGTGCATATGCAAAAGGCGGTAGGCCTTGGTGCTCTGAATGTGATTGAAATTGAACCAGTAGAACTTTTTTGCTATATAATAGAAAAACTCCTCCTTTCTTTTGGCCTAATCGATCATAAAGTGGCTCCGTTTTCCAACAGATGCTGAAAGCAATTATATGGAATAGATACCATTGCTTTTCAGTAACAGCCCCTTTTTCCCTTTCCAGACGTTTCAATATCAAACGCCTCTAATCTAAATGAGCTGAAACTCCTCCAGCAGAGCTCATAGTCCCTTCAATGGCACCAAACGCCTCAGAATTGGAATCAAAGCGAGCACAAGCAACCGGAAGTTTCCCTATTCCCACGCAAACTCAGCTTCAAAATGACTTTTTGGCAGCTCAAACCTTACCAACTACGCACGTAGAAGATAACCCAGATGGCGATCCCTGCTTAGTCCTCAGAAGAACCCAAATAGCCCGCAAATTCGTACGTTTTCAACATTGCCCAAATCCCAGAATAAGCGGAAAACCCCCCCAAAGAGGAGCAAAATCCGAACTAACCATGGAAAACCCCGGAGCAATGGATCCCAATATACCCAGCCCAGGAAAGAACCAATCCACGCCCCACCATCAGATCCCCGGAAAGAATTACCAATTCCAAGACGGAAGGAATGAAAAACCACCAAGCTTTCTTCCCTGGCTCTTCTCCCTCTGCAAAGCTAGGGGGGCTTGGAACGAGAGAGAGAGAGAGACGGAGTGAAAGGAACGGGAAGGAGCACAACACTTCACGAACTTTCGCTGTCGAGGTAGTGGTTGGGGAAGAAAATTTTTGACTGAATCAAATTTCCACGTTCAAAAATCCGACTCCATCCCATTCTATTCTTCTCGTTTTCGATGATACGGTCATGATGATGATGATGAGCTCATCTCTGATTGACTAGTTTCCCCGGTTTGCATGGTGCCTGTTTGTTTGTATTTCTCTTCTTTCCGGCTTTTCGTTATCATAGGCTCCTTTTTATAGCCGCTTCCCCAATACAGATATACATACGAATGATTCTATTGCCCCCATGACTACGAATGGTTTTATTGCCCCCCTCCATGACTCAAGCTTATCAGGGGTATTAAGTCTTAACTCGGGTTATAAAGAGTAATGCTATTTTGGCGTGAGAAAAAATGTTACTCCATCCTTCCCCCAAAATTGATGAGTAGGCCCTATCTCTGTGGGCCCCACTTATCAATTGTAAGAGAATAATAAAGTAGTATTTTAATGTATGAATCCTAACATTATGAAAGTATTTTTCTTTATTTTATGGGATATTTACGTTGCATCGGGTTGTCTTAGGCATGAAAGACAATATTGAAGCAGATAACAATATCGATGGTTATGGATATAGGTATGCGTCGATAATATGCTTTATACACGCTGAAACAGGCATAAACACTTTTATAAACATAAAAATTATTATAAATAATAATATATCATTATAATACTTATTTTAGAGCATAATAAGACTATAGAATACTATATCAATCGATACGGGCATTCTAAACTTAGTTCATTTGGAACCATATACTATTATGCTCTTCGTCACATATAAATTATTACTTCTTCTTTCCCATATTAAGTGCTCTAAAATTAATTTAATTTAAAAAATAAATAATATTATGCTCTCCGTCACATACAAATTATTACTCCTTCTTTCCCATATTAAGTGCTCTAAAATTAATTTAATTTAAAAAATAAATAATATACTTAATATGAGTCACAATTATATATTTAAATAAATGCATATTTGTGGAATACTATATTTAAAAAATTAATTATTTAAATTGTATGGACCTACCCATATTGATCTCCATTTTATTAAATTTAAGTTTCCTTCTCTTATAATATTTTTTAAAATATATGGGGTATTTATTATGTGTGTAAATACATATTAAATAAGATAGAATAAAATAAATTAAATGAAAAATATGTATTGAAAAAGTTCCCCTTACATTTTATAGTTATAATACATTAATTTGAGGATCACAATAATCATTAGTTATACACAAAAATTCTATATTAACCTATATACACTCACGGTAAGCAACCCTAAATCCAAATATCATAAGATAAATATTATTTCATAGGATGGTCAAAACAATGGTGTTGAAGATCTTTGTGTAGTGGAGCATATTATTCATGTTCAATACCAATTTATCGGTAGGTCTCTTTTGATAAAGCTCTTCAATGCTTTTCCAATGGTGTTAAAAATACACAAATCCAAATATGTATTTTATATAAAAAAATTATTAGTATGTGGGGCCTCCAAAAAAAATTGAGAAAATATAGTCATGTGAGATCTTGTTTTATAGAGCTCATTAAGAGCTTTTTAATCATACCAAGTATAGAGGTGGAACTAGGGTGGGTCGACTTGTGGCACGTGTTAGTGGGTTAGGCCCAAATTGGCAGTGTTGGGCCTGACACACCAAGGGTACTGGGCTGAACCTCGGTAACTGTTAACTAGGCTGAGGGGCTAGCATGCTTGGTACCCTTCGGTTCCACAAGCTTGGGTTTGCCCCCTAGGCCTTGGGCAAATAGCCGTTAGGCACTAGCCCAATGACTATACCAGTTGTTGGGCTGGTACATGAGGGGAAGGGGGTAATTACAAAACTACCACTTTCCCCTCAAAAAAATAATTTTAGACCTCTTAATATTTAAAAAAGGTCCTTTTCAAGAGTAGGAGGGGTAATTTTAATATTTAAAAATCTAAAAATAGGGGGAAGGTTTAGGTATATCTTCACCCTTTCACGTTCTCTCCAACTCTCTCCTCCATATTCTTAAGCTCTTAATATCTATATTTTTTACAAATTTAAATATTAAGGATCTTAAAGACAAGTCTCAACCTCATGTCAAAGTGACTCAAGTTTCAACTCTCAAGCCTCAACTCTCTAAGTCTCAATTATCAAGCATAAAGTAAATAATTTTTATTCTATAATTTGAAGTTTATGCTAAGTATTTTTAATTTTTACTTTAATTTGCTTTGTCTTTATCCTCTTAATTTTCTATCTCTTTTTATTTAGAAAATGGCATCCATTACAATGCTCCTTCATCCTCCCACACCAATGAAAATAAAAATAAAGTCTTATTTGAATTTACTAGAGAAGGTATTCCCAAATCCATTGATGAAGCTGATTATGAAGGACTTCTACCAATGCCTTCGACTACTGGGGAATAAAAAGAGTGGCAAAATTCCATGGAATGGAAGCACATGAAAAAAGTTAAGGTGGACTCCCTTGACCAACTCAGAGTAAAAATCATAAAAGTTGAATGTTACTATTGCAAAGCACTCTCAAGCGTTGAACGTGACGATACTAGTCATCTCTTACTCGACATGTCGAAGCATGTTTTTGCCAAGCATGCCTAAAGGACCCCAAACAACCCCGGCTAAGTACCATGAGCTCCTCCTCCACCTCTCCTAGCACTTTCACTTTCAACTAAGATTTAAATCGAATGGACCTTCTGAAGTATGTTATACATATTGAGCAACCATCCGTTATTGCCAATGATGAACTTTTTGAGAACCATTTGAAGCAAGCTCTCAACCCGACATTCAACAAAATCTTGCACACCACTATAAGGAGTGACATTTTCAAACTATTCGAGGAGTATAAGATATAATTTATTAATACTTTACTTATAATTTTGGGTAAAATTTATTTAACTTTTGATATTTGGACTAGTAACCAAGATGTAGGATATGCTTGTATTACAACTCATTTTATAGATAAATAATGAAAATTAAACAAGAGGATAGTTCATTTAAACATAATAGAATATCCTCATACTACCTCAATTATTGAAAGATCATGGATTTATGCTTTAAATGAATTCTCTATTAAAGATAAAATTATCTCTGTAACTTTAGAATATACTAATAATAATAACAATTTCACTCTAGAACTTCTAAAATCTCATTGTGGTCATACTAATGTAGTAGAGTCCCTTACATTTCATATTAGGTGTGCATGTCACATAAGTAATTTATTTGTTCAAGATAAACTAAATATAGTTAAACCTCATATTAAATTAATTAAAGATACTTTGTTATATATTACTTCTTCACCATCTAGAATACAAGAATTTACAGAATTGTGTAGATTTCATAAAAAGAAATATAGGGAGTTATAATTAGATATTTGTCATAGGTGGAATAACACTTATTTAATGTTAAATCATATGTGGGAATGAAAGATATGATAATTTGTTGGGCTGATAAAAAAAATACTTATTTGTTTGTTTAATGAATTTTTTATCTATTTTTTATAATGCAACTAAAGAATTATCTGGAGTTTATTATCTTACTTCTTGTGTAATTCTAAGACACAAATATGAAATAACTTGTGCATTTGAAAATTATAGACACAATAAAACTTTTTTATTTCTTAGAGAAAAAATGGAGAAAAAATTATTAAATACTAGTCTCCTATTCCTTTAATTTGTTGTTTAGGGGATATAATACATCCTAGGGTTAGATAGAAGGTGTACAAGTATTAATAGATGGTATACATTTAAACATAAGTCCCCATGCTAATAATAATGAATATATGTATAGTACAGTACATACTTTATACAATTTATATGCACTATTATATGGGTCAAGATGAAATGAACCAACTTCTTCTTCTGATTCTACTATATATTTTGGTTAAAAAAAGTCAAGACCTGGATGTTAACTTAAAAAATATATACTTCTAATAATAATGAATTAGTTATATATTTGCAAACTGATTTCGGCTCTTTTATTATTGAGGAAGAAAGTAGAAATTTTAATATTTGAGGTTGGTGGAAAACACATTAAATGAGCTTTCCTATATTATCTGCTTTAGCTTGTATTTTACTAGCCCCCTTGATGTCAACAGTAGCATTAAAATCTACTTTTAGTGAAGGAGACAGAAGTTGACCAATAGGAGTAGACTAACTCCAGATGCAGTGGAGGCATACATATGCTCGAAGGATTGGTTGGATGCTAAACAAAAAGCATAAATATTAAAATATTTTTTTATTATACGGGCGGACCTATGGGCCGAGTTAGGCTTTTCCCCAACCCATTGGGTTGGGCCAGCACAGCCAACTCTTTCAGTGGGTTGGAAGCGGGCCCTAGCCCCACCAGCTTCCACTCTAAATTATGAACGTGCAAATTCAAGTGTGGGAGTACAAGATATAATATTATAAAGTTAAAATCAGGGATTAAGATTCCAATATCATTGGCTTTTTTGGGATTAGGATAAGTCAAACAAGGGTAAATTAGGGAATAATGGTATGAAACATAGGTCGAATAATCATAATTTGAAAGTACTATAGTACACAAATTTGTTGTATATTTTAATATAATATGAGTCTCATTTGGACGAGCCTAAACTCCTACGCATTAACATGAGCCCGAGCATCATCAACTATCCGATCTTGATTTAATTGCTCATGATGCTTGGGCCCACAGGCACATAATGTGTGTGTGTGTGTGTTATAAATATGTAATACACATTTATAACATATAGATACAAAACAATGTTACCAGATTTACTATTTTAAAATAAATTTCATCATCCATACATATAATTGTAATACATATTGACAACCTTTAGTATTAATGTTAATAGCTAATTTATGTATTTTTTTTTACCCTAGCCATCAATGTGGCTTGGACATATGTGATCACAAGATAGAACATAGGAGCCTACTATACACAAGAGCCCGCTAAACATAAGGTACATGCAATTGTGCAAATTGTTACACTCTATTCTCAATATCATATAATTTGGGGAGTTAATTATAATATTTTGAATCATAAGAGGTTTTGTCTAATTTTTAATAATAAGGAGATTAGTAGAATAATAAAAGGAATTAAAGAGAGTCTCAAATAGTTGAATAATACTTAGAAGAACTTACTTAGTAGGAGGTAAGGTACCAAGAGCTTTCTTGAGATGAAGAAGTATATTCTTATAATTACTTAAATGCCCTTAAGAAATAAAAAAGAAAAATTATAAAGTCTAAGGGTATTTTGATAAAATTTCCTAATTGAATGGAAATGAGGGAGATTCACTTTTCTCTATAAATAGGAATGTTTTGATCTCCATTCCATTTATTCCACAAATCCCACCCCTAAGAGGGAACAAGAGAAAAAAGAAAATGAGAGAAAGGGCTAAAAGTGTTGGTTTGTGATTAATGTGTGTGGCATATACAAATTGAGAAAAATAAAATCTCTAACTCGCAATTAAGGTTCAAGATTCATCTTTCCCTTTTTAAACAAAATAAGCACAATTTTGTCTAATTTAACATGCCTAATTCCTATGTGTTTTAACAAAAAATTGCATTTAAATCACCAAGCAACACATAAGAATTTCTATGTGGAAACCCAACTAGGGAAATATCACGGGATATTCTGTTTAGATCAACTATGCACTATATAAACTTAAGATTACAAAATTACTAATTACAAAGAATAAAAATTACTTTTTTTCTTCACAAGGCTGGTTCTTCACACCACCTTGATTCTAAATCAACCACTCCTTGGTTGTTTACCGGTACTAGTTCAATCTTCTCCTCCTCTTTGTGCTCTTTGATCAATATAGATCTTTTATCTTCACATTTGGAATGAACTTTCTTTCTCCTTAATCTTCTCAGTAACAATCTTCAATAAATACTATGCCTCACATATGTTTTTATACACTCATTTCACATCTAATCACTCTTTTGATTAAGGTAGACAAAATCACAACTTAAAAGACTAATTCTCTAAACATTGTTAGAGAAACTCCATACAAGCTCTAAGTTTTTTAAGCCTTCCTTCTACTTTCTCACATTCTTAGCCATTTTCATAGACTACCCAAGTCTAAAAAGGAAAACATATTTAGGAATCTAAATCAAATAAAAAAAATCTAATTTAGGCAACTCTGTGTTTCATCAATTGGTTGTTCGACAAGGCAATCATATTTCCTTCTACCAATTTCTCATATTGATGGATCTGTCAACTTGGCAATCAATCGATAAATCTTGGCTTCATTTTATGTAATGAATTTCAAGTGTTGATCGATCATTTTTCTCAAGTGATCGATCAACAATATTCCAAAGACTTTATCTACAATTCAAAACCAATCGATCGATACTATTCATCGATAGATTGCTATGAACAAATTTTTGATTTTTTATTTGCCTCCAACTTTTACCATTCTTTTACCTAAGGTCTCTTTTACCCTAAAATATGTGAATGTGATATGTATGCATGTTTTGACTTGCCAAAACACGTATTTGAGAATTCCTTTCGCTCTATCTTTAGAATCTCCTCTTCATACTTAAACGGACTCAAAATTTCACATTCATGACATTGTTTTGATAACTGAATAAGTCAATAATACATGACATAAGGATACTTATATTCTTACAAGGAAGCTAAGGGGAAGACACTAAGAGAGGTTGTCCAATTTCTTAGTCCTATGGTGAAGAATGGGCTTAGACGAGGGAGTTGAGGAAATTTTCTATGACTATTGCCAAATGTCAATTGGAGTTGATGAGGTTTCAACATCCTGTTGGAGGCTGATTTACAACGACTAGAAAGATAGATAGATTGACTTATGGTCTTGATGCATGCTCAGTAACATATATGCATGTTTTGAAGAGATAATGTTTTTCTACACTGTTTTCTATCCTACAAAGCTTCACATCAAGTTTTGATTGGACAAAGAAAAATGGGTCCTCCTATTGTCATGTAAGACCCAATCTTTTTGCCCAATCAAAAATTGGTGTATGGTTTTATTGGACAAAAAATGGTATAAGTTTATCAACATCCATTTTAAAATGTACGATTTTCCTAAATTATACTTGGCTTATATGTGTTTGAATTATGCATGCATACATATTCTTTATGACAAGATTATGATATGCAAAAATACCTATAATAAGGAAATGATTGTAATTGATTCAACTTTGTGAGTGGATGGGTGCATATGTATGAGGTATGATTGTACCCTTTGGCATGGGACCGAGTTGGGTTTGCCAAAAAGTGCATTGATACCCATGGCCAAGAAGACCCTATTTTTACTCCTATGATATAAGTGGTAGTAGTAGCCAAAATTACAATTTTCTTTTTTTCTTAGCTTTAGTTGAAACATACTTGAGATGAGTAAAGACTGAGATGATGATATGTATTAATACTTGAACTTATGTATTAATGCTTGCACTTATAAGAATATATAAGAAAATATGAGCCATCACATTGCATGTTATAATTTACGCAGACCAAAGGAAGAAAAATCATTGAATTTTTGTCGTGAAGAGGTAGAATAGCCAAACCTCCACTCTAGAATTTTAAAATCCTAGAATGTACATTACAAGATACTAAATTAGTTTTCTTTGTATAGTTGTATGATATGGGCATATATGCAGTACACTAGTAGAAAAAATATAGTCGTTTAGACTTTAATCGTAAGTTTTAAATCATGTTTTCGTTGTACTCTTAGTATGAGTGGATACCAACAACGCAATATATACTTGTAGAGCTTGACAATGGTGATTGCATGTATTTCACCTTATGATTGAAATTTAACACAATCTAAAAGAGGTTTTCTTGTGTAAAGTGATATAATACACATCAAAAAGGTTCCCATCAATTAGGGATGGAAAAGCTCAAAAGAATTTAAGATTGGGAGTCAATTTGCTTTTTTACATAAGTCATCAAGACTGTTGCCAATGTGTCAACAAAATGTCGATGGTTGAGAGAAGACCAATTGTTCTCGGCATCAACATGCATGGACGTGTTGATGTGACATGTCAATGACAACATCGGTAAATTAGGCAGTAAAATATCTACCCTATGTTAGAAAAGACTGACATATTGATGGATGTGTTATTGAACATTGACACCAACACCGACGTATCAATGCCTTGACTAACTATAATAAATGGGTAATATAAACCCTAAGTTTGAGGCTTACCTAAGAGGGTAGAGACTGATTATAAGACACTTGAGCTCATAAGTACCTTATGTCGGTTTAGATTGCAAATGTGAGTTTCTCTTTTAGCCACAATGAGGAGGTTATTGGTCTTCAAAGGGCCTTAGTCTCCTCCATTGTAGTGATGTTTGGGAGTTAATTTGGATCATTAGAGAATCATCGTGCAAAGCAAAATGAGGTTCTCAGCACTCATGGAGGACCGAGAATTACCACCACTTAGGTTCATGAGCTCTTATGGACCTTAGCCTCATGTCATGCTTTGCAAAGTGGTATACATTTAGATGATTCGAAGGAACCTCCTTGATGTAGCCATAACTTTTGCAAGTTGGGAAACTATTCAGCAAGAGTATGAATTTACTTTATGGAGCAGTATACATTTCGATGAATTAAAAGAACCTCCTTAATGTTGTCATAGCTTTAAAGTGTCTTCCTGGTTTAGAAAATAGATTTGAGATATATTGCAAGGGTAATTTATCTTATTTTTAGAATTGAGATTTTGTTTTGAATTCAAGTTTGTAAATGTAACTTATGAATTATTCTAATTAGTTGTTCAATATAATATTAAGTATATTATTTGGCTATCCCACTTGGTATATAAGTTAGACTTAGTTGTTAGAACATATTGAGATATGTCTTGTATGATTAAAACTATATCCAAATGTACATGTTTAAGTCTTTACACAATCTGATTAAATTAGTTAGCAAAATTAGATTTGGAATTGATTGACTTAAAAAAGAGAAGCTAATAAGTTCTAATTTCAAGGTAGAAGACTTAATAGAGTATTTTAATTAAAGGTAAATTTTGCACGTACTCACATGTATAAAATACTTAAATTTTAATTAGAAAAACCTTCAAAAGTATTTTTGAGTATTTTGGACAAAAAGGAGAAAAGTCATAATAAGGTTCATAAACAATTGATCGACTGTGAGCAATGGATCAATCAAACGATCAAGTATGAATGTTCATACTGCTTCACAATTGTATAATCAATCAAATGATTTATTAATGGACTGATGAGTTGTATATTCTTCCATCACAATAACCTAAACAACCAATCACAAATTCCTTGATTGATAAATCATTTGATAGAAATGATAGATTAATTGGATATATGGATTTGAATTGAATATGGAACAATCGATCGCCCTATGCAATGATCGATTCATCTGTGAGTTAGTTGCCTAGTATAAGAAATTCGAAATGAATTACTTACCAATTAGGAGATTAAAACCCTAGCCGCCTTGGGACACTATTTAAAGGCTAGTATTGGACAAAATAACATAAGATAAAACAATATTTGTGAGAGAAAAATAGAGTGCCTCAATATTAGTTCTTCCCTAATTTACTTAAGAATTTGAGAGAAAATCAAGGGCGGTAGATGACTTTATTTCATCATCATTTAATAGAATAGAGTTTGAGTGATTCACATACATTACAATACAACAAAGGTGTTGAAGGAGCTCTTTACGAGGGAGATTAAAAGAGCACTACATAAACAATTAAAAGGGGTTTTAATTGAAGTATTTTGTAGAAAACCAAAAATAAACTTTAAGGGAAAAATATCAAGGATCAAGGAGGAGACTTGATAGCCAACAACTTCAACTAGAGAGATGAATTCTAGTATGGGTTAGAGAATGATGGCTTTGTGACTTGTAAGTTTTAATCCTTAGTGCATTGATTTTTCTTGAGGGTGGCTACTTTTTTTTCCTATGTTGGGTTTCTATGTAAAAGTCTTTGTGTGTGATGGTGATTGCATGCTTGTGTGATTGATAGAAATTTAATAATTTTTGTTTCACAATTACGCATAGAGGCCATGTTTTGTAGTTCATTGCCTTATTGTTGAAGTATGTGGGTTATGAGCAACGTGGTGATCTATTAGGGTGATGGAGATTAAACTCACATTAGCATCTTTGTGGTGCAGGCCTGTTGTTTTGCAAGTTAAAGGTATTTATTTACATGGTCTCAGCTTGGTAAGGATGTAGAAAACCTCACTTTAGTGGTGTAGGTTTATTTTTCTTTCTCAATTATAGAAAAATTGTAGGTACACAAGTGCTATTTTATTTATGACTATGCAGTCGAATTGCATAATTGATAGACAAGTGCCCAATTAACAAATCTATGGACTTATTATTTTTATTTAATTATAAGGATTAATGTATAGTTCTATTTTTTGGAGCTTTTGACCCACTAGCATTCACAGCCCCAAGGGTTTCCTCGTCATGATTTAAAGAATTTTGTAAAAATTTTTTGGTTTTATCAATTTATTTATTGCATTGGTTTTTTAGTAAAATATGTTAAGACTAATTGGGGTGTGACACACACTATAACATTGCCACACAGGAAATGCTAATACACTTCATATATGTTGTCTCCAAAGGCTCAACACTGTGCCAGTTAATAGGAATCATGAAGACGAAGCCATCAAAAGATGTCACACCATGAAGTAGGAATATGAAGTCATCAAAGGACATATGAAGGCTAAAGAGCACCAAAGGGTGCAACCTCTACCCACCCAATCCAAAAAGGATGGGGCACACCCATTACACAACAACACAAATATCTACTCCACCCCATAAGCAGAGAGACTGGAGGCATGGTCATATAAGAAGTAGATTGCTAGCTTAGGGAAGTCTTCATCCACTTCTCAAGATAAACTTGGCCAAAAGGAAACATGAAGCGAACTCCCCACCACAATGAAGCATAGGGACTAAGACCTATGAAGACAAACCAACACACCAAATTGTATAGAGAGAACCATGGAGGAGGAGAAAGAAGAAAAGTGGAGGGGGGCATAGAGAGGAGAGGGGGATGCGCAAGGGGACGAGGACGGGGAAAGGTGGTGGTGGCTTAGACGACGGTTGATCTGAGGTGGAGGCACTAGAGTGAAAGGAGGTGGACGCAAAGGTGGTGGTGGGAGGAGAATCAAGGGGGGAGGATGAGGGTAATGGAAGTGGAGGTGGAGAGGAAGAGAAAAGTCATTGAAGGGGCTAGAGGAAGGGAAGGACAAAGAAGGTGATGACGGTGTAGGTGAAGAGGGTTGCTAGGAGGAAGAGAGAAGGGAAGATGAGAGGGAGTAAGAAGAATGGAAGAGGGATGGTTGGCATTGCTTGGCCTCCCTAGACTAACAAGGAGCGGCTATAGTTGGTTGGAACTCCTCCCTGATGGAAGTCCATATTGCGGTTACTTTTCTATTGCCTCAAATCTCCTAGGGAGCTCTAGATAGCTTCCAAGTATCCTTACATAACTTATGTGTTCATTTTTTTTTCGTCATCCCATAAAGGATTATTTCTACATGGGGTGGGGCTAAGGTAATTTGAGATAATTACCCCTTGAGTAGGTGGTTATTATATAAAAAAATTGAGAGAATATTGGTAATATAGTGGAGCACCTTGGGTTTACTTCGACAACTAGACCTAAGCCCACCTAGCATGCGCTCACCATCAAAAGAAGATCCAACTGCAGGTGCCCTTTCTTCTTCCCCTTTCTTTCTCCTTCTCCTTCTCTTCAATCTACTACAACTATAACCCCTCTCAAAATAAGGTGTGTAGCAGCTCCTCCAAAAAAACACTTGAATGCCTTGACCCAGACCTTTCTTCTATTGGTGCCTCTCCTAGCATTGACAACTATAAGTTGTAAACTAAAATTATAATTATCGTATGTTAGAATAGGGCAAGGTTAAATGTTCTCCCCCCTTTGGTACCAACACATATAGTACTTTGTAGCAAAAACAAAATAGTGAGCCAAATGTTATTGGGATTATAACCCCAAATATGCAACTAATCACTCTAGTTATGACATAGGAATTTGTAGATGGACAATATTCTCATCCTTAGGGATGCTCACCTAATGTGCATTACAATGAACAAGTATGACTAGGCTTTCATCGTGGTGCTATGTTGAATAAGCGTTCTTAATCACATTGTAGCATTCTTATAAAGCGAGATAAGAAATGGTATTTATCCCACCTTATCATCACCCATATCTCCAACCTCAAGATGAATGAGAATGAATATAGCTTCCTTCAATGGTAAAAGTAAAATAAGGGCCACAAACAGGGAGGGGAGAATAGTAGGACTATGATACTTAATTTGTCCCAAATTAATAGCTCTATTTGGCAAAACATTTTTGTTCCATATTAATAGCTCTATTTTGTTCAATTTAATTGATTGGGTTAACAAAAACTAGTACTATATACTCATCTTTCCTTCTCATAGATGTGGGTTTTACCATTTAATAAAAATTATTATTTTTCTCAAAGTAACTATTAATATAAGATGGAGGGAGCATATAACTAATGTTGTTTTAAAGTTAATAACACGAATGCACATGCATTATGCATGTAAATATAGATTACATAAGAAAATAAAAAATAATTTAAAAATAAAATATGTATAGAACAAAGGTCTCACTTGTATGTTATAGTTACAATCATGTTCTAGTTTCAATATATGCTTTCAACATCTTAATGATAAAGAATTACAAGTAAAAAACTGTAAGAACTACATTAACCCACATACACTCATAATAGGCAAGTGTGAGTCCAAATTTTATAGGATTAATCTTAGATCATAGGTTAATGAAGAAGATGGTGCCAAAGGACTTTATGTTGTAGAGTGCACAATCATATTCATGACTAATTTGGTAGGGGGTCCCATGTGATAGAACTCATCAGAGAATTTCTAATGGCATAAAAAATGCATGAATTTAATAATGTGTATTGTAAAGAAAATTTTATTATCAAGAAGTGTATTGTATGCAAGGGGCCCATACAAAGTTCAAGAAAATATACAAATGTGCTGAGCATGTTCTTCATATGGACATTTGAGAGTAGGGATCTCATTTGATAGAGCTAATTGAGAGCTTTCGAACGATACTAAGAATGCATGAATCTAAGTTCGTGAATGCAAGATATAACCTTACAAATAAAGTTAAAATTAACATTACCTAAAAAATAGGGCCATGTACATCAGGGACAAATACTAGGTTGACATGTGGTAGCAATCTAAAGGAATGTAAAATAATTTTACTAAAATATCATCAAATTGCATACCAATTCAAACTATATTAAAGGATATTATAGGAAAATAAATACATAAAGTTTGGTAAAAATTATCGTCACCCTTTTTGCTTTATATAATAATATGATAAATAAAAAATTGTTGTAGACTACATAAAATATTTGAAGAAACATGTACTCCTTGGTACCAAATATATGACTAGTTCAACTTGCTATAAATCGAAAATGATATTTATAAAAGGGCAAGTGTAAAAAGAATGCATATGAAGTGGAGGTCTTGAGTTTTATCCCCACTATGTTGGCCAACTACCTAGGATTAGATCCCGATATAGGTATGTATGACGGGTGGGCATTGTACATATATGAGGGGATTGGTGGATGGATACAATGCTCTAATAGTTGTAAGTTTAATAATCGTCTAATAACCTAGCGGATCACCACATTGCCCCTAGTTCAATTATCTAATAAAGATAAAAACTACAAGATATGTCCTCATTGCGTAAAATTTTTGTATATAGCCAAAACAATGAAAACTTAATTTTTAAGTGCACTCCCAATTGATCAATCATCAAATCAAAAAGTATAAAACATGCAAACTACACATAAATACACATCAATTTAACATGAAAAACCTAAACTCAAGTGGAAAACCATGGCAGTCCTTACAAGGACCAAATCAATGCACAACAAGAAAGTAAGACAACTATATGACATAAGCAAACTACCAACCTTTGTTTTGACTCCAATCAAACTCCTTTTGTTTAGATTATCATAAATTATTGACATTGTTGGCCTTCAAGTCTTTTCCTCAAGCACTCGAAACTTTAATCTCTCTTTACTTTGTCTTTTTCTAACTTTTAACACAATCCACTTGTTTTAATGACTTTGGCCTTTGGGTTCTTCAATCTCTCATTGAAGAATTTTAGCAACTCCCCTTAGAAACTTATGTGTAAAATCTCCTCTTTAGTTGTGGATCAGCATCATGAATTCACCATTGATCTTCTCTTCAAACGCCTTTGTACATTATCAAATAAGATAATAAGTAAAGATCTCTCCTTTCTTCTCCAATTTTTTTCGGTTTTCTCCTCTTCAATTTCATCACTTCTTATCTTTTACGTAGGTCTCTAAAACAATTTAGCACATTAACTTCAACAAAGAAAGAAATCCAATCTAGAAAGATTTTTTTAGGGCAACTAAAATTGCTAGCGATCAATCATTCACTATTTTCTGAACACATAATTCCTCAAGCAATTAATCTATTAGCAAGTCGATCGATTGATAAACTTTTGGCTTCATATTACAAATGACTGATTCTAGTGCCGGTTGATGATTTCTAGGGGCAATCGATTGATTCATCAATTTTGTACAACTGTTTGTCAATGATTGATTGATTCAATTAGCCCATACCTCCAATGATTGAACGATGATAGTATTTAATGACACTTTTGTCCTTTTTATCATTAAACATTCTAAAACCTCTAAAACTTCTCTTAGTGATTTTAGTATGAGAATGTGAACTAAATACACATCTCAACCCATTAACATCTTTTAGACTTCAATCTTGAGCTATAAGAACACGTACTCTTATTTTTCAAGTTCATCAATTTCAAAACTAACTTGACCACAACTACATCTAATCAGATTTTAAGACTAGTTATATACTCGAGAATTTTGACAAAAGAATTAGCCAATTAACCTAACATATGACATATATGCTCTAACAATAGTCCACTTTCCCTACCCCTTCTAGTCATGTCCTACAAACTAACACCTTGTTATAAAAGAAAAGAAAAGATGTGTATCCGCATAACACATTCAATTTCAAACATTTAAGTTGACAATTTTAGTTTCAACAATAACCTTCATATGGCTTTAATTATTTTTTTTAAAATCACTCTAGCTTTTCATATGAGCTAAGTTTATAAGCACCTCTTTCGATCCACACAGTTTGATCGCTTAACAAGCTTAAAAACAAGGTAGGCATGTTTGGCCCCTAAGCCCAGATCATTGACACAAATCTATATCAAATGCTTCCTCCATCCTATATTAATAGCTCAATTTAATTTTTTATTAGAAACTAATTTTAGCTCATTTTTAAAAACTAAATGAAGTTATTAATATACTCTCTCCGTCTTAAATTAATAGCTATATATATTTGAGAAAAAAATTTGTTCCATATTAATAGCTCCATTTTGTTAAATTTAAGTGGTTGAGTACTTAAAAAAGAGTATGATCCATATTAATAACTCCATTTTGTTAAATTTAAGTGGTTGAGTACTTAAAAAAAGTATCTTAAGCTTATTTTTCCTTCTTTTAGTTGTGGGTTTCACCATTTAATAAAAAATACTATTTTTTCAAATGTAGCTATTAATATAAGATAGAGAGAGTAATATAGAGAGAAATATAATCATTCATTTTATTTCAAAAAATAAAACTTACCAAAAGTTGGGGTACAAAGCTTAGATAATTATTTAAAAAACTTCTTTATTCTACATGGTAACTTAGCTACAAGTAGTGATGTCGTCAGGTCGGGTTTTGTCAAACCCGAACCCAATACCCTATAGGAAAGTTTAACCCGAATCCAACCTAACTCGTTTGACCTATTTAGAATTAAAAAAATTTAATTATTTTTTTATTTTTTTAATTATTATTAAAATAATATAAAAAATTAAAAATTTATATTTATAACTTTCTTTAGGTCAAGCCAGGTTGGATCACCTAAAACCTGAACCTAACTGAATAGCTATTTAGGTTGAGTTTAAAAACCAAACACGACCCATTAGGCAAGGTCGGTTCAGGTTTTGTCATATACCTTACTTGAGTCACATTCCTAGCTATAAGGGTTTTGACAAAAAACAAACTTATATATAAGGCCTATTTCATAAATGCCCTTGTATTTTTGTTTTGTGCTGCCCATTGTTTTCTCTCATCCTTATCCGAAAATGTGGGCAGATAGATGTATATCAATCTGTGTGAGATTCTTCTCTGTGACAAGAGTACGGTGGGCCTCATTTACGAGGTATTCAATCCATGCTAATGGATGTAGAAAATACTTTTGTTTCTAAAATTTCACTTTAAAACTTATTTTTTCAAATAAATTTATTTTATTTTATTTTTAAAAAATAAATAGAGTTATTAATGTGGGACGGATTGTGCTTTGACATGGGAAGCCCTACAAATTAATGGTGGTGGTGCACATAATAATAATTACGCAAGATTTTTTAAGGATATATAATATTATTCACACTTGAAATCTCTTTCATAAAGCAAACTTTGAAAGGAAACTATTTTTATTGTTATGCTAATTAGGGTTATGAACAAGGATGCCAATTCATCGACTAGTTAATCAGGTAGTCCAATGTGACATGAAGTCGGTGTGCTCATTAACCAAAAGATAGTGGTATTTGTATACCACTTTCTCTACACCTATAGGCCTTACCCCACTCATGTTTGGGTAGAGAAAAGTGATTCTCATGTTGTAAACTAGGACCTACTATTTCTATCCAAGTAGAATTAGTATAAGACCTATGATGTAGAGAAAATAGAACATGAATATCATTTTTCTTAACAAAAGTTGGAGTCAGCCAAAGCCAACTTGCCCTCACGAGATCATTTATAACTGTTTGTTTAAAACTTCAAATTAAATTAATAAAAATACTTCATCTTCATCAAAAATATAACAATAGAGCCCATTTTACCATGAAAATTTTCAAGAAGTAACATTACTCATTAAATTAAACATGAAAGTATCTCTAAATATTATTGCATCCAATGCTAATTTTTATCAACCTTTTAGTTTATGATAATAAAAGTTAAAAAAATAAGCTCAATGCCATTAATTAGGTCAGTCATGTTAGACTTGGACTGAGGTGGTTTGAAGTCCCAGTAGGAGCCTTAAGAAGAGATGACCTAACGAATGTCAGCTTTCACAAAAAACTCAAACCTTACCCAATGGCTTCTTTATTCTCTATATAAAAAAATAGGAGCCTTAAGAAGAGATGACCAATCGATTCTCAGCTTTCACAAAAAACTCAAACCTTACCCAAAGGCTTCTTTATTTTATATAATAAAAAAATTAATGGATGTATCCTCCTCCGTCTGTCCCAAATCAAGAGCTAGATTTTTTTTTTAAACTAAACTAATTTTAGTTTATTTTGAAAAACTAAATATAACTTAATATAGGACAGATTCAGTAATGGTTTGACATCTCTATTTTATTCTTTGTTAGTTAATATATAGGACCATTGATCCACAATGTTAGAGAGAGAGAGAGAGGTGTGGTGAAGGCTAGGCCTTTTCAAGTGAGAGGAAGAGAGAGATCCGGGACTGAACAAAGAAAGGTTCCTTTGGGAGGGTGGGGGAAAGATTGATTACCAAGTTTCTAGGGGGCATATAAAAGAAGATTGTCTCCACCCTTTGTTTTAGCCAACTCACTCCTCTTAACATAGTGGTGAATACATAAACAGAGTCGGCTGGGAGGTCGCCAAAGACTTATCCACGAAAGAAGAAGACATAATTTAGGGACCGGGCTATATGAGAAAAGACAGATCTTAAGGAAGGGGACCTTGGCCCCCTTTGGCTCCATCTCGAGAGTGAGGGATAAATTTAAAGGCACGGAGCTTTGAGGTTTCTCATATTTCTTTCTTTCTTCAAGGCTAGTAAGCCTGTCCTACCTAGTTATGAACCTCTGGCTGGGCAGACTCTCAAGGGTTGAGACCCCCTTCCCGAGTGTCCTTCTCCAACATGGTGAATGACAGAAAAACAAGGGCTACCATTTCTCAGAAAAAATTACTTTTCAAAATGCAACTTTTTATCAAAACAATTCACCCTAATCACAATACAATTCAGATTAGGTGAAGAAAATAGTTTCAAAGACAAATAAGATTTATCTTCGAAAAACATAATTGATGCATCCCCACTCTATATTGAGTAATACAAAGAACTTACCCGTATATTATTTTCTTTTAAAATTATTTATATTTTGTGTTTTACTATCTCTTGAGGCTGAACGTGTGAACCCGAACTCATACTTAACTTTTTATATATATATTTTTTAAAATACCCACATGTTAATCATATATGGGTGGAACCTGCTGGCCGCATTAAATGTAAGTAGGCCCGCATTGGACCAGATGTTTCTCCTGGTCGTAATGGTCGGCTTGTCTTGGCTGGCCATGGTCTCACTAGAATTTTTCATGTGCTTGGGTTGTGGAGCGAAGACTGACAGAGACAAAACCACGTGAGACAACAGCGTAATTGATCATGCCCATCTTTACACGTTCCTTGCACAACAAAAGCTTCATTTAATAGTGAACATGATTGATAGTTGGATGGATACATGAAGATGAGTTTGTCATAGGACTACTTCCTCCGTTTCGTATTACTTATTTGTATTTAAATAAAATTTCCCACATTAATTGTGTTATTTTGTATTATCCTTTTTATAATAATTAATAGATGGAGTAAAAAGAATAAATAGACGAAATAAAAAGATTAATAAATTAATGTCTTTAATCATCATATTTTAAAAAATAGACACTTCGTATAAAATAGTATTTTGTTAATCTGTTTGGTTTATCCATGATGGCAAAAACATAATTTGATTTAAGTTTTATAAATAATTTTTATCTTTTTTAGAAATAGTTAATGCAATGATGGTACACTGAGTGCCGTGTGGCTGTGCGATTTCGATGGTACACTGCCATATAAAAGGGTAAGCGGGGTTTAATATTTGATTTTGTCATGATAGCAAAATAAATTAATTTTATAAAAAAATTAAGTATCTCAAATTGTATAATAATTTTATTTTTTTACGAGAAGAAATCTAGCCAGCACCTTAGCTTCAGTGCGAGTTAGCCCTCTAGCCCTCGATCATGAGCAGGGGGCTAAACAATGCTGAAACTGTAGCACTAGTTAGACAACTTCTTTTTAAATATAGTTGATGTATGTAATGGGTAGCAACAATATGTGCTCTCCAGTGCGTTGTGATTCCGATGGTACATGGCTCTTAAAATATGTAAAAGCGGTTTGTCGTAGCAAAAGTTGTCATCCCTTTAATAAAGCATCTAATGACGTGCGATTAAGCCACAATCCATTTTTCAAATGTGTTGTGGCTCATAATTGTTTCCTTACGTAATTAATCCGAAAATTTTGTGAACTTCAAATGATTAAAAAACCAATTAAATCATATATATATATATATATATATATATATATATATATATATATATATATATATATATATATATATATATATATATATATATATATATATATATATATATATATATATATATATATATATATATATATATATATATATATATATATATACACACACACACAATGACCCTAGCTAAGCTGCCAGCCTAGACCTTTCTAGCAAGCAAATGAGCATCATTATTCCCCTCTATTCTAACAAATGAGGAAGAGTAATCCTTGAAACACGTAAGAGCCTTCACCGCCGAGAGGATGGAGGGGTTCACCCTAGAATTCTCCCATGAACCCACTGAAGAAGTTGATAACCCGGAGGCAGTCCCCGTAGAAGATGACTTTCCTCCACCCCCTCTCCAACGCAAAGATTAGAGAAAGCCAGAGCCTCTTATGTTCAAGTGTTAAAATCAAATGGACATTACGCATGAACAACATTGAGAGCCATTAACGTAGTTTTCATTTTAAGTCACATCACTGCAAAGTGACGACATTCAGCGGTTTAAAGTTACTGTATGTGTTCAATAGCTAGCATGCCAATGGTAAATATATCATGCTTAATAAAATCATATAACCCGAACTTCACTATGTACTGACTGTGACTGAAAATAAAACATATAGAACTCGCATCCAATCATTAACTTCACCAGTTATATAATCCTAATTCAGTTTAAACTAATCAACATCCTTTTCATGATCACAATCTAAAACTCTTGTTTAAACTTTTTGAAGTATAAAAAACTCCCAGATCTTGGGATTTGTCCATTGACTTTGGAAGCAAAAGCCAAGAAAATGTGTTTTAGGGAACGTTTCATGGTTTATTTTATCATTCAGCGTGTTTTATGTGGTTGAGCAATAATTTGGAGTAGATTATCTATTATGATTCCCTCGCTATAGGCCTTTCCACTCCTCTCTTGGCCACAACATTTAGATGGTGTCATATGCAAAGCTTAAAATCGGTGGCTTATGACATATTGAGCAATCTTGCTTCCGAAGATTGCAGTTCCATCAAAGGGACCAATTCAGAACCATCAGCCATTCGGAGTAGAGACTATGAAATGTGCATACCATGTTGTATGTGTGCAAATAGATGTGGTTTAAGCCTTCAAACTCCTTTGGGAATATTACAATGTTGAAGGTCTTTGTGATCACCCTAATAACTTGTTGTATATACTATGTCCTGAAATAAGTGTCCTATTTTGAAAAAAATTAAATATTATGTTACCTCATACCCAAAAGTTTTTAGAATTATTCTTTTTTTATTAACACAAAGAATAAATTAATAGAGGATATTTTAGGAAAATACACATAAAAATTGCATAAGAGAGGGAAAAGTGGTTGAAAACTAAGTAAATGAGACACTTAATGATTTCCGGTTGTCTCAAGTGAATACGCAAACATGTCATAATATTAATTCTAAGCATTTGGTGCACAAAGAGATGAATGGATTCCATGCCATGCCTACACAAGATGCACATGTCAAATCTTCCACGAATCAAATAATAAAAGAAAAATTATGTGTGTATGAGCCTGCGCTCACATGTCTTAGCTTAAGCCGGAGCTTCGTGGGCTATCAAATTTTGATCCGATGAAACAAATAACTTAAGAGCAAGTTTGAATCACTGCCCACCACCTTGTACCAACAGATCAAAATCGATCTAAGGGCTTAAGATGCCTGAGCTCATACTGAAATGCGTAAGCTAGGGCTCATGCTAACTTCCTCCATAAGAGAACTAGTGATAGTAAAAGGTAAACATGCATGGCTAAGGGGGACTATGGTTCCTTATGGTGCTTCGTCCCCGGGAAAGCTAGAAAGGAGGGGGAGATTGGACCTTTTGAGTTGTCTCTATAATAGGCTATTACTATCATCATTAGTGTCAAATTGCCACAAGTGATGGAGGGCAAAAATTGTCTGGGAAAGGAGAGAAGGAGGGAAAGGAAGCTATTGGCGAAGGGAGGCAAAGGAGAAAGCTTTTAGCATGGTAGTAGCATGGCACATAGCTACCTCTATATACTATGCTAAATCCCTATGTACTATGGTCATAGTGTCTGATCTAAGGGGCATGAACTCATTTCGAAAATGTTGTCTGCACCTGCTCCATGACTAATGCCTGTGACCATACTTATATATAGGGCTCTTAACACAACCTCTATGTACCATGTTAAAAACCTCATATAACATGGTCACTGATACTATTGCTCACGGAGCCTCTAATTGGATTAGGTCAACATTAATTATTTTCGAAGGATTGATGCTTCCCTAGCCTACTCAGAGTAGAGCAGAGACGTTAGGCAACGGCCATCTTATTTTTAAGTATTTATATATTTTTGGAAAGCCAGCACGTTAATCATAGCTAGAAGAACTGTTGGCTGGCTGCTTTCATCGGTGTTTCGTCATGGTCGGCTTGTCTTGGCTAGCCACGGTCCCACTCTCACCAGACTCTCCCATGTGTTTTGACTTGTGTGGCGAAGACTGCCACCTCTCCCTTGCATAACAAAATCCAAAGAATAATAAACATGATATATAGCTGGGTTGGCCCCAGAAGATGAGTTTTGTCGTGACATATTCCCTGTCTCGCATGGATGATTTTTTCTCTAATGGAAGCATTTTTATGTTCTATGCTCCGCATGAGCCGGGTAAGGAACATTTGAGAATGACCTGAGCGTAACGAACACTCATTTTTAAGATTGACAGCGTATAAAAAATGCTTCCGTATCGGCATTAGTAATTATATTTAAAAAATAATTTTTATTTAATGATAAAATATATATCTATAAAAAGAGAAAATAAGTTTACAGTATTCTTTTTTTAATATTAAGTATTTAAACCAAACAAAATAAAATTATTAATATAAAATAAATTTTTTAACAAGTAAAATTATTAATTTAGGATAAAATAAATATATTTTAATTTATTTAATTTTATTTGATAGCGAAAAGTAACTAATTTTGACAAATGATTTATGGAATTAATAACACAAACCGCCCATCTTAAAATAACTAGAAAACCAGTCAAATCAATGCCATTGAAATGCGGGTTATGTTCAAGTCAAATGAGTACATGAAAACTTTTGTGAATCACTAACATAGTTTTCTTTTGTTCACATCACCCTTGCAACAAAGTGATGACATTCGTTGGTTAAAACAGAAAAAGGTGTGGTCAATGTTAAAATAGCATCTTAATCGTCAACATTACTTAAAAAACTATATATATAAACCACACTTCGCCATGCATTGATCACTGATTGGAAATAAAATACGGGATAATTTGTATTTACACCTTTAAGTCTTAACGTTTGGCAAAATTATACGCACATCTTCTAATGTTTAAAACCTGTAGGAACATACTTTATGTTTAAAACTAGTAATAATTATTTTAAATGATAAAATAATTTATTTAGTTAACTACTAATTAAGGGGATCGTGAATAAAAATATAAATTCCTAGAGGTAAATGGTGTAAGTGCAATTTACCCTAAAATAGATAAAACTCACTTTTAATTATTAAATTTAGTAATAAAGCTGGGAAAATCCAACCTGACCTGTTTACCCGACCTGTTTAACCCTGTACTCGACCCGACTACAAGTAGGGTTAAGGTTTAGGCTCTTGACCCGTTTTGAATTTAGAGTCAGGTCATATACCCTACCCGCACAACCCAACTAACCCGACTTTTATTCGATTACAAATAATAAAAAACCCTAGTATTATAGTGTTGGTCTATTGGACTTATTTATTGGATTACAACCCCAAATATGTAACTCATCACTCTAGTTATGACATAGGAATTTGTAGATGAACAATATTCTCACCCTTAGAGATGCTCACCTAATGTGCATCACAATGAACAAGTATGACTAGGCTTTCGTCGTGGTGTTATGTTGAATAAGCGTTCTTAATCGCATTGTAGCATTCTTATAAAGTGAGATAAGAAATGGTATTTATCCCACCTTATCATCACCCATATCTCCAACCTCAAGATGAATGACAATGAATATAGCTTCCAATGGAAAAAGTAAAATAAGGGCCACAAACAGGGAGGGGAGAATAGTAGGACTATGATACTTAATTTGTCCCAAATTAATAGCTCTATTTGGCAAAAAAAATATATTCTATATTAATAGCTCCTTTTTGTTCAATTTAAGTGATTGGGTGATCAAAAAATAGTATCAAGTACTTATTTTCCCTTCTCATAGATGTGAGTTTTACCATTTAATAAAAACCACTATTTTTTTGAAAGTAACTATTAATATAGGATGGAGGGAGTATATAACTAATGTTATTTTAAAGTTAATAGCATGAATGCACATGCATTATGCACGTAAATATAGATTAAATAAGAAAATAAAAAATAATTTAAAAATAAAATATGTATAGAACAAAGGTCTCACTTGCATGTTATAGTTACAATCATGCTCTAGTTTCAATATATGCTTTCAACATCATAATAATAAAGAATTATAGGTAAATAATTGTAAGAACTATACTAACCCACGTACACTCATAATAGGCAAGTGTGAGTCCAAATTTTATGGGATTAATCTTAGATCATAGGTTAATGAAGAAGATGGTGTCAATGGACTTTGTAACGCCCAAGATTTTTCATACATTTTCCTTAAAATTCACGAAATTTTTTTGCAATATAACGTCCATAAATCAGAGGAAAAATGACGAAATCAAAACCTGATAAAACAGTTTATAATTTAAAAATACTAAACATCAATTTTTTATCTAAATATTTCCATCATAAGGTCAAACATCGTACGACCAAAGCAAATATCCTCAAGCGCTACTTGAAAACACACGTACGACTAAATTGCTATGATCATAGACTTTAAATACAAATCTCTCCCAGGCATCCCTGAGTGCAAGTCCCATAACAGTCCACAATCTAATCCAACCAAAAGTCCATAATATAAACATCTAACTTCTCATCTCACCCAATACAAGAGATCGTGACACAAATAAACTCGCAGTGAGTCAAGCATATACCTGAGTCAAAGGGAATCAATCCACCGCTGAAATGAGCGTCAATCTCCAGGAGCTCTTCGCACAACCTGCAAAACCTCCCGTACAACGGGGCTAAAAAGTAGGGTGATGAGTATTTTCATACTCAGTAGGAAAATACCCAGTAGGGGAATCCAAAACAGTGAACTCACAAAGTTCATAAATACATGCGTTCATGTAACTCAAACATGAAGCAGATAGGCATATCAATATCATGCTCATACACATACAATCATACTAAATGCACCATCATGCCAAAGTCATACCAAATGCATCATCATGCCAAAGTCATACCAAATGCACCATCATGCCAAAGTCATACCAAATGCACCATCGTGCCAAAGTCATACCAAATGCACCATCGTGCCAAAGTCATACCAAATGCACCATCGTGCCAAAGTCATACCAAATGCACCATCGTGCCAAAGTCATACCAAATGCACCATCGTGCCAAAATTATGTCATCAAATTAAACTTACACAAACACCCTTATCTAGGGTCATACAAACTTACTCGTACCACCGTATGCATACTTGACAACATACACATACTTGTACGACCTTACTCGTACAATCATATGTTTACTCATACAGCTTACACATACTTATACAACCTTACTCATACAATCATACTCATACGACCTTACTCGCACAACTTACACAAAATCACACTTATTGTCTTACTCAGAAACATACTCTCACAATCGTACTCTTATAGTCGTGCTCATACTCCTACGCTTACAGTTCTCATACTCATAATCTTACAGTCGTGCTCATACATATACAGTCATACTCATACTCATAATTGTACCCATATTATCGACCACTGAAGCTCATTACAACTAATAATCTCCAACGTCGAATGAAAAAGAATGTCACTGGGGCAACACCTTAACCTTCGGGGAGTGACTAGACGTCATGGACTTTTCCGAAGGTAAGGCACACCAATGCGCATGGGGCACTGGATCAAACAGGTAAGAGTAGATCCATGATACTACTTACCTGAGCACGCAAATATAAACACCCACACATAAGGGATCATACAGCTGCCCACCATAATGGGTCTTATAGTGCCATAGAATCGCCCACTATAATGGGTCTTATAGTGCCATAGAATTGCCCACCATAATATGTCTTATAGTGCCATGCCACTCTTGGGCAGAAAACATACAGTGTCACTCTTGGGTAGAATCATACAATGCTCTCAACAGAGCATCAAATGTCTGGGCTTACATAGCACACAGACCAAATCAAAAACATACTTCGCTCTCAACAGAGCATCAAATGTATGGGCTTATACAGCATGCAGACCAAATCAGAAACATACGTCGCTCTCAGCAGAGCATTAGACATCTGGTGCTCTATACAACACATAGACAACATCCCGCAGGATAAACACCATGGCAAGACATGAGAAATGCTCAGCCGACTCACTATCGGCTAGCTCAAACACGGAACTTAATTCGTCGAACCCTCAGGTCTCAAACTCACAATGCTATTATTAGTTGTGCTTATAATTCAAGTTTGAATTAAGTATATTATGCGGTACAATTATGCCACACAAACTCACAGTCCTCGACTGATCAAAGTGAAGCTGAGCCTGATCCTAAACCCAAGTTCGTCAGGGCAGCAGACTTCACTTAACCTGTCCACATCATGGACAAAACTCATCATACATCAAATTCCTTACGGTTTTACAATCGCCGCCATCTACCTTATGGCCAAATCATCTTACACTAACATCATCAAATGAAGCTCCTCAGAGCCAACCTAGTTGTCGCCCTCCTACTTATATCTCACTTATTATTCTTACATTTCACTTCATAATCTATACGTTATGCTTGTACAATTATGAACACTCTTACTGTCTAACAAACCTCACCCGTCATACCCATATCCTCTGACATCCGTCATACGCTTACACATCCATATCCAAATCCAAACAAAACCACTGTCACCTCTTACATTCCATCTCCCATACCTCTGCCCACATACACTTACACATATCCATATCATAGGCAAATAGTCATCATACATATGTATGTCTATCACACATACGTATAACACACACATACTGTCATACATACGTAACTTACAAACATGCTCACTAGCCATCACTAGTGCATACATACATACATATATACATACGTCAAACATACACACTAGCCATCACTAGCACATGCACACACATTCATACATACTTCAAAAATGCACGCTAGCCATCACTAGCACATGCATAATCCATACATACATAGCATACTAACATATTCGCTAGCCATCGCTAGCGCATACATATTCCACATCCATAAAATGTACATACATCTCATACATATCAATTATACTTAGCACATATATTACACATACATCAACTGCACTTATAGCTCATATGCATGCCATATGTATATAAACATACCATATAATCATGCTTATATGCACATCGTGCAATCCTAGCATGCTACTACTCATTCAAGCATGCTATCATGAAATTACGAGTTCAAAGCTCCCTACCTCTTAATCATGACGTTTGATGGCAAGCACACAATGGTGGCGGCGTCGGCGGCGGAGTTGGCAATCAAAACCATTGCCTGGCTGAGAGAGCTGTTGTCCTGAGGATTTTAGGAAGTGCCACAAACAATCACGGCCAAATGGGGTGTTAGAAATCAATGCGGCAAAACCCGTGATCCACGGCGGCACACTAGGGCGGCTGGGAAAAAGTCAAGCCAACATAAGTGGTGGTGCAACCAAAATTCGATGATGTACTCACTAAAGATCGGCCGGTGGCTTAGATGTACTCAGCCGGCCACAAGACGTCAAAATCGGTCGTGAATAGCACCCAACAACGATGATTTTGCATCAACATGGGCCCACATAAGGGCGGAGAGAGTGGGGCAATGCTTGAGGACAAATGAGAGGTGGAGGAGGGCTATGTGTCAACTCCACTCGGTGGCAAAGCCAACCGATGGTCAGGCGGCGCGAATGCGATGCCTAAACCCAAAAGCACACGCGTGGCCACATGCACACGCGACCCAAAGGGGCAGGGAAGAGGGCTGAACAGAGACGAACCAAGGCCCACAAAAGGCCAACAAGGCTAAGGCCCTAGCTGTGGTCAAACTAAACGACGACGTTGCCAATCACTACCCACAACCAAAACTAATGGTGAGGGTAGCTGTGCATCTCGCATGACAGAGAGCAAGGGGAGGGTTCAGGGTCGAGCAAAGGCCACAAGGCCATCACTATCCAAGGCTTGTGCAGGTGAACTTGTCCACCTTCAGTTAAGGTAAGTCATATAAACTCTTGCCAGAAGCCGTCCAGCACTAACGGTATAAAATGGGCAAGAGGGGTCAACGACACAGATGCCGGTGAGTGGAATAGCTAAGGTTGTGAGCGAAAGGGAGGAGCACGGATCATAGGCAATCAAACCGTGCGAGGTGGGACCGTCTCTAGTCGTTACTAGACTGAGGCGGAATCCTCGGTGGCCATTTGGCCACTACCAGCCAATGCCGAGGGCGTCAAAAGCCGAACACAGAGGGGCTGACCAGGGAAAACCAATAAGGGCGGAGCGGCCATGGGGATTGTCCTACCATCGTCAGCCCAAGGCTGGTCGGCAAGAGGTGACCCGAAGGTTGGCTCTCGCTGGCGCAGCCCCAAAGTCTATCAAAGACAGAAACAAGGGCGAGGATGGGTCTGGCCAGAGAAAAGAGGGAGGGCGGAGGCAGAACCAGGCATGGAGGTGTGGTCCACTACCTTCGCCAGAGCAAGGCAAGGCTAGAGGGAGGTCAAGACAGCCACGGATCGCCGCCGGCGACCACTATTTCAACAAACAGATCGCCGGCGGAAAAATAGGGCAGAGGGAAAGGTGAGTGGGGTGGCAGAGCGGAGGTCCCTGGGGCCGGGAGGAGTGACCCCTCGCCATCGCCGGACCAGAGCAGGGCTAGAAGGAGGTCTGGTTGGCCGCAGCTCACCGCCGGCAGCCTCTGTTTCACCGAAATAGAACACCGGCGAAACAAGGCATAAAAGGAGGAAAAGACTAGGGCGGCGGAGTAGAGGCCCCATGGGCCAGAAGGAGTGGCCCCTCGTCATCGCCGGACCAAGGCAGGGCCGGACAGAGCACATTCGGGCTGTCTAACGGCAGCCGAAGCTTGCCGGCGAGCTCAAACGAAACTGGCGGAAAAATAGAGACCGAAGGGGAAAATGGAGTGGGACGGCGAAGGAGGCCAAGTGGGGCCGGGAGGGGTGTCCTCCCGCCATCGCTGGCCCAGGGCGGAACCGTGGGCAGCCGGCCGGCCCTTGCCGGCCCATGGCGGCGGCGGAATCAAAATATATAGTGCAAAGAGGGCTAACCGGGAGAGATGGGGCGGAGGGCAGAGCGGCCGTGGGGGGCCAGGACAATGGCCTCCTGCCGTTGCACGGCCGGGGTGAATCCGGTGGCGGCGACCCTATGGCCCACTGGAGGCCGGTGGCGGCTGGGCAAATGAAGCCAAAAGGGGGGAACGGGGTGACTGTACAGAACATTCGGGATTGGGCTCGGCCGAGCCCGAGCCCGATCCTGTATGTACACTTTTTTTTTCCAATCATATCCCCAATACGCGTTAACTCACTGGTTACGCGTTGTACCTCCAAAATTCACACCGTATGCGCGCAACGAGGACCATGGCCCGCGACTAAGCCCCACACCCAACTCTACGGGTATAAATATGGAGAAAATACACAAATAAAAATATTCCGTAGCATCACATTTTCCCGCCGAAAATGACCAAAAAAATAGCAGGAAAATCCCAAAAAATCGTAGAAAAATCAGGGACCTTACAGTTTTCCCGGTTTGGAGATGCCGCTCAAATGTTGAATCTGGAATTTGTGAAGGACCGAAATCTTTGGATTATGAATTTTTTCCTTAGCGTTGTGCCCCTGGTCATCCAGAGACCAATGGACCGTCGAAGGAAATTTCTGTCACTGCCGTGGCTTGTTTGCAACGATTTTCACCGGATTGTTCGCACTGGGAAATTCAGTACCAGCTCCATCTTTGCTTTGGCCAGCCATCTTTCCGGATATCTTGTGATATTTCCTCTATTAGAGCCGCACGTAGGAATAACATTACTCCGGTTTCTTTCGAGAACTGATATGAGACACGATTATGGACTTGGTTATTGGGCCACCCACTTTACAGGACAGGTTGAGGCCTCCTCTAATGGGTGTGCCCGCATCCCTGTTTTCACCGGGTCCGATTACGGGCTTTACTACAACTTGGCAGTCCTTCAGGATGGGCTTTGCGTGAATCTGCCACTACTTGGATCTATCATCCGTAGTTTTGTACATGGGTCCAATACGTCACCTATGTCCACGGCTGTTACGCCGCTTATGGCTCTGTTGATTGCTGCTCTCTGTGGATCATCCTTGATGATGTTTGCTGCCCTCTGTGGGCCGACCTTGATGCTGTCTGCTGCCTTCTGTGGGCCGACCATGATGCTACCTGATGCCTTATGTGGGCTGTCTTGGGGGACCTTGTAGCCTCTATGGTGACCCCACTTGTTGGAGACTTGTGCTGACACCTTATGTTGTCGTACACCCAACACGTCAGGCCTGCTCCCTTGCTCTGCTGCTGTAACGCCCGAGATTTTTCATCCCTTTTTCTTAAAACTCATAGAATTTTTTTTTTCTTTAATACGATAAATCGGAGTCAAAATAACAAAATCAAAACCTGTATAAATAGTTTATAATTTAAAACATCATACGGTTAAACATCATACCACCAAATCAAATATCCTGAGGCGCTACTCGAAACATACGTACGACTAAACTACCATGATCATGGATTTTTAAATACAAATAACTCCCAGGCATCCCCGAGTACAAGTCCCATAAACAGTCTACTCTGATCCAAATTAAAAGTCCAGAATACATACACTTACATCTCATCTCACCCAATACATCAGATCGTGGCACCAAATATACTTGAGTCGAGGGGGAAACAATCCACCGCAGAGATGAGCATCCAACTCCATGAGCTCTCCAACACAACCTGCAAAAGCCTCCCGAACAACGGGGCTAAAAGAAGTAGGGTGAGTATTTTCATACTCAGTAGGAAAATACCCAGTAGGGGAAATCCTAAACGGTGAACTCAATAAGTTCATAAAACATGCGTCATGCAACTCAACATGAGGCAAACAACGTATAACATAATTATGCACATAATCATATAAGCATGCATAACACACCATCATATCAAACTTACTCAAACACCTTTAATCAGGGTCTTACAACTTACTCATACCATCAAAGGCATACTCATACAGCTTACACGTACTTGTATGACCTTACTCGTATAATCTTACACTTACTCATACGACCTTACTCGTATAGTCTTACACTTACTCGTACGACCTTACTTGTACAGTCTTACACTTACTCGTACGACCTTACTCGTACAGTCTTACACTTACTCGTACGACCTTACTCATATTCAAACTCTTATAGTCGTGCTCAAACTCACACTCTTAAAATCGTACTCGTCCTCAATCTTACAGTCGTGCACATACTCATCATCATACGCTTACTCAAAAACGTACAACTCAGTCATACAGTCGTATACATACTATCGACCACTGAAGCTCATTACAGCTAATAAGCTCCAACGTCGAAAAGAAAAAGAATGTCACTGGGGCATCACCTTAACCTCCAGGGAGTAACTAGACGCCATGGACTTTTTCGAAGGTAAGGTACACCTATGCTCATGGGGCACAGGATCAAACAGGTAAGAGTAGATCCATGATACTACTTACCTGAGCGTGCAAACATACACCCACACAAGGGGTCATACAATTGCCCACACATAAGGGGTCTTATAGTGCCATAGAATTGCCCACCATAATGGGTCTTATAGTGCCAGTGCCACTCTTGGGCAGAAATCTTACAATGCCACTCTTGGGCAAAACATACAGTGCCATCTATAGGCATAAACATACAGAACCCATGAGGGGCGAAAACTTACAGTGCTCTCAACAAAGCATCAAACGTCTAGGCTAAATACAGCACACAGACCAAAACAAAGCATACATCGCTCTCAACAGAGCATCAGACGTCCGGTGCTCTACATAACACATAGACAAAAATCCCACAGGATAACCACCATGGCAAGACACAAGAAGTGCTCAACCGATTCATTATCGGCTAGCTCAAACACAGAATTTAATCCGTCGAACCCTCAGGTCTCAAACTCAATGCTATTATTAACGTTCTCATAATTCAAGTTTGACTTAAGTATATTATGTGGTACAATTATGTCAAACAACCTCAATCCTTGACTGATCAAACTGAAGCTGAGCCCAATCCGAACCCTAGTTCGTCAGGGCAGCAAACTTCACTTACCCGTCCAAGTCACACATAACACACCGTACACAAATCCTTACGTACTCATACATCCTCTGACATCCACCTTACGATCAGAACATCTTACTCACATTGTCAAACTGAGCTCCTCACAGCAGATCCCCATTATCATCCTCTTACTTAATTCCTCACTTATTATACTTACTTTTCACTTCATAATTTGTACGTTATACTGGTACAATTATGCATGCTCTTACTGTCTAATAAACCCTCATAAGGCTCCAAGCCGGAGTCTTCTTACTTATCGAACCCCTGACGTATGCTCCAAACCGATCTGCTCCATTCCTCGCCTGTCACACTTACGTCTATTGTCTTATGTCATACGCTTACACATCCACATCCAACTTCGTACCAAACCCTTACCAATATTACTGTCCATCACCCATACCTCTTCCCACACAGTCCACATACGTAACATACTCGACATCGCTAGCCATCACTAGCGTGTCCATCATACACATACGTAGCACACTAACATATTCGTTGGCCATCACTAGCGCATACATCATGCACATACTGTGGCACCCCGACCCGCAAACTGACCCGGGCCGGGGGTCCAAAAACCGATGAAAACCAATGAAAACCAAACCCAGAACTAAGAGCGGCACGCTCTGAGTGCGAGAGTCTTTTCATTCCTCTACGCGCTACAGAACTTTAGCGCTCTATTGCGCGTAGGCAAGAACTGGCCTAATTATATAACTAATTCGGACCGGGCCAACGTTGCCTTGCCGTTGGTTGCCTACGTACATATCGGATAACATCCACGATGTTACTCCGATACGATCGGATCCGGACGTAGTTCTGCCTATTGGCTACTACATACAATTGGCATACCAAAAACACATACATATAAAATACGTATCTCCGAATATTTAATCGGAGCTATACGAAACCCGATAAAACACCGGCAACACACATCTCGCTCTATCATAGAGACGAGCACCACACGACCACCACAACATGCCTCGCTCTATTCCAGAGCGGATACATCACATTCACACGTCTCGCTCCATCACTGAGCCGAGAACAAACACACACACAACCCGTCTCGCTCTAACCCAGAGCGAGACGGCACACATCATGCATATAAGCAACACATATCATAATATAACACACGCACAACCCGTCTCTCTCTAATCCAGAGTGAGACGGCACACACCACAACTAACACATGTCATTCCATAATTAAATAGAAGGTAAGAAACTCTTACTCCCCTAATGTCTCACGAGGTAGCGGTATTCGGGATGCTCCTTTCTGGGCGTCCTCCCCTTCCGGAGACAGCGGACATAGCCTCCTCTTGCCCCGGTTCGTTCCTCTCTTTTAGGAGTGCCAACTTGAGGGATGAACTATGCCATTGCGTAGATCACCCTCGAATTAGCTAGGAACGCCTCAAGAACCACTCGAATCGGACTTAAAATGAGTGAGAAACGAAGAATAGAAGTTTCTGAACGTGGGAGATAAATAGGAAAACGTGGGAGAGAATTCTCCTTCCTTTTTCTGGATGTCAAGGATGCTATTTATAGAAGAATTGGATAGATGTGAGGTTGACACATGTCAACCCTATCCGCTTTGTCAGCAATCCTATCCGCTTTGTCAGCAATCCTATCCACTATCAATCCTATCCGCTTTGTCAGCAATCCTATCCACTATCAATCCTATCCGCTTTGTCAGCAATCCTATCCACTATCAATCCTATCTGCTTTGTCAGCAAGTCTATCCACTATCGATCCTATCCGCTTTGTCAGCAATCCTATCCACTGTGTCGTTGATCCTATCCAGAAAGATATTATTTTATGCAAATAATATCTTAACCTCAAAACGCGATAACTTCCAACCTTGATGTTGGAATCGCACGCTTTTGATACCGATGGACTCGTGTCAACGAGCCCTTCGAAATAAGACCAAAACATGGGTAGGTCATCCCGCACTTTCAAAGTGGGTCCCGCCCATATGACATTCGAATGGCTCCACCATCATCTGTATTTGACCACCAGAGCTCCTCCACCTCTTCTTTGTCCTTGAGTGTTACCCCACGCCCTCTGCCCTTATGTAGGCCCTTGTAAACGCGAAATCGATGTCATTGGGTATTGTCCACGACCGATTTTGACGTCTTGTGACCAATTGAGTATTTTTCAATCGTCGGTAAAATTTTAGTGTGTACACCTGGAACTTTGGTCGCACTTACCACTCGTTGGCACGATCTTTCTCTTGACCGCCCCTAGTATGTCACCGTGGATCGCGGATTTTCCTCATTGACATGTATCACCCCTATTTGGCAGCAAGTAGTTCTGGTGCTTTCTAAAGCCTCAGGACAACAGCTCTCTCAACTTAACAATGGTTTTGACCACCAACTCTGCCACCGATGTCACCACTGTCTTATGCTCGCCATCAAACGTCATGATTAAGAGGTAGGGGAGCTTTGAACTCGTAATTTCATGATAACATGCTTTGAATGAGTAGCAGTATGCTAGGATTATATGATTCCATGTTTTGGATATTAAATCATGATCTGTTTGCATGATGTAAGATAATGAATTATGTCACACTAAGATACATATGATATGTATGAGATGTATGTATGTTTTATGGATGTGGAATATATATGCGCTAGTGATGGCTAGCGAATAGGTTAGTATGCTACATATGTGTAGTATGGACATGTTAGTGATGGCTAGCGATTGTGAGTTAGTTACGTATGTGGGCTGTGTGTGGGTAGAAGTTCGGGTGTCGAACGATAAGAGATGACAGAGGGTTGGTACGAAGTTGGATGCAGATTTTGGATGTATAAGCATGTGATAAAAGACGGCAGAAGTTAATTTGACAGGCGAGGATTTGAGTGGATTGGTTTGGTTTGGTTTAGAGCGACATTAGAGGTTCGGTAAGTAAGAGAACTTAGGCTTGGAGCCTTATGGAGTTTTATTAGACACTAAGAGTGTGCATAATTGTACAAGCATAACATACAAATTATGAAGTGAAAAAATAAGCATAATTAGTGAGGTATTAAATAAGAGGGACAACGAGGATCTATTGTGAGGAGCTCAGTTTGATGATGTATGTGTAAGATGTTTTGGCCATAAGGTGGATGGTGGAGCCTATGTAATTATGTAAGGATTTGGCGTACGGTGAGTTGATCCTGATATGGTTGGGTAAGTGAAGTCTATTGCCCTAACAAACTAGGGTTTTGATCGGGCTCAGCTTCGGTTTGATCAATTGAGGATTGTGAGTTTGTGTGGTATAATTGTACCGCATAATATACTTGATTCAAACTTGAATTATGAGAAAGCTAATAATAGCGTTGTGAGTTTAAAACATGAGGGTTCGACGGATTAAGTTCCGTGTTTAAGCTAGCCGATAATGAGCCGGCTATGCATTTCTTATGTCTTGCCATGGTGTTTATCCTGCGGGATGTTGTCTGTGTGCTATATAGAGCATCAGACATTTGATGCTATGTTGAGAGCAACTGTATGTGTATTTTCGATTTGGTTTGTGTGTTGTATTAAGCCCAGGCATTTAATGCTCTGTTGAGAGCGTTGTATGATTCCTGCCCAAGAGTGGCATTGCATGATTCCGCCCAAAAGGCACTATATGATTTCTGCCCAAGAGTGGCACTGGCACTATAAGACCCATAATGGTGGGCAATTGTATGGCACTATAAGACCCCTTATATGTGGGTGTATGTTTGCGCGCTCAGGTAAGTAATATCATGAATCTACTCTTACCTGTTTGATCCTGTGCTCCATGAGCATAGGTGTGCCTTGCCTTCGAAAAAGTCCATGACATCTAGTCACTCCCTGGAGGTTAAGGTGATGCCCCAGTGACATTCTTTTTTTTTTTGACATTGGAGCTTATTAGTTGTAATGAGCTTCAGTGGTCGATAATATGAGTACAATTGTAAGTGTATGTTTGAGTAAGATAATAAGCATATGATTGTACGAGTAAGGTCGTACAAGTACTTGTAAGTTGTATAAATATGAATATGAGCACGACTGTAAGATGATGATTCTGAGTAAGAATGTAAGTGTAAGTTTCTTAGTAAGATTGTAAGTGTATGATTCTGAGCATGACTGCAAGTATATAATGCTGAGAAGGACTGTAAGTGTAAGATTGTACGAGTAAGGTCGTACAAGTATATGTAAGGTATTGAGTATGCGTACGATGGTACGAGTAAGTAGTAAGACCCTGATTAAGGGTGTTTGTGTAAGTTTGCTTTCATTAGTGTGTTATGCATTATTATATGCATGTGTATATGATTATACTATGTTGACTGCTTCATGTTTGAGTTGCATGAACGCATGTTTTTATGAACTTATTGAGTTCACTGTTTAGGATTCCCCTACTGGGTATTTTTCTACTAAGTATAAAAATACTCATTACCCTACTTTTTTAGCCACGTTGTTCGGGAGGCTTTTGCAGGTTATGTTGGAGAGCTCCAGGGGATGGAAGCTCGTTTCTGTGAAGGATTGTTTCCCCTTTGATTCAGATATAACCTTGACTCAATGTGAGTATATTTTTGTTCCACAATCTAATGTATTGGGTGAGATAAAAATTAAAGTATTTATACCTTCTGGATTTTTAATTTGGATCAGACAATGGACTATTTATGGGACTTGTACTCAGGGATGCTTGAAAGTTATTTGTATTTAAAAATTCATGATCATGGTAACTTAGTCATACATTTGTTTTCGAGTAGCGCTTGAAAATATTTGCTTTGGTTGTAAGATGTTTGACCAAATAAGGATAAATTTGGATGGGAAAATTGATGTTTAGTGTTTTAAATTATAAACTGCTTTCATAGGTTTTGATTTCATTATTTTTCTCCGATTTGTAGCCGTTATAAAAAAAATTTCTTAAATTTTAAGAAAATGTGATGAAAAATCTCGGGCGTTACAGCAACAATGACAGTAATTTGCAATTGTGGCGACATAGTGCCAACAACAAGGTTATTTCCACTACTATCTCTTTCTTTTTTTACACAGGTTAGCTTTTGTAACGACCCGACCCGAGCCGGGCCCACAAAATCACTAATAGGAAATTTTCTCTTTCCTTAAGCCAAGAATCATCGTCTGAGTGCGAGAGGTACAACATTCGTCTACGCACTACGGAGCTTTAAGGCTTCCTCGTGCGTAGACTTAGGTTGTAACGAACACGTACACACGACGAAGCTTCATAGTTCGTCGCGTGTAAAACAGAATAAAACATATTATTATAATGATTTGGATCGGGCCAACGTTGCCTTGCTATTGGTTGCCTACGCACGTATTGGATATTATTTCAATACGATCGGATCCGAACGTAGTTCTACCTAATGGCTACTACATACAACAAACATCACAAATTATACGTATAAAATACATATCTCCGAATATTTAATCGGAGTATCCAAACACTCATCATATATCGGAGTCAAGCGGAAGTTAATAAATTAACGGAATCGTACATCTCGCTCTACCACAAAGCGGGATCAAAATCTCATATACATATCTCGCTCCATTACTGAATCGAGACTGAGCACATCACCTGGCTCGCTTTATCACTGAGCCGAGACCAGACATACACATCACGTGTCTCGCTCTACCCTAAAGCGAGACAACACACATCATTGCATGTAAGTACACATCACGGCATATAAGCACACATCATGGCATATAGGCACATAGCATAGTATATAGGCACATAGCATGACATATAGGCACATAGTATAGTATATAGGCACATAGCATAGTATATAGGCACATAGCATGGCATATAGGCACATAGCATGGCATATAGGCACATAGCATGGCATATAGGCACATAGCATAGTATATAGGCACATAGCATCGTATATAGGCATATAACATAGTATATAGGCACATAGCATAGCATATAGACACATAGCATAGCATATACGTCGTTCTATAATAAAAACGGGAGATAAGAAAAGCTTACTGCCCTCATGTCTCGTATAGTAGTGGTATACGGAGTTGCTCACACGAGCATCCTCCCCTTCAGATCTGAAGATATTAGAAGGAGCTTCCTCTAGCCTCCATACGTTCCTCGTCTTGTACCGAAAGACTACGTATAAATGTTCTCCTTGCCGAAGACTCTTCTCGTTTTCTGTGCCCGTGAGCGGCAGACAGAACCTCCCCTAGTCTGGATTACTTCTCTTGATGTAGATTGGCAACTTCGGACAGAATCCCATCTTGCTCCGGGCCCATATTTCTTGTTCGTTGCTCGAGGATGACGAGTAGAGCCTCTCCTTGTCTCGGGACATTTCCTCCTTATACAGTTGTCGAATCAAAGAACAGACCTCTCCATCACGTAGAACATACTTGATTTAGTCAAGAACGCCTCTTCAACCGACTAAATCGGAGTTGGGATGGCCAGAAACAAAGAAAATAAAGTTGGTCGGTACAGGTAGAACCTTTCCTTGTCTTGGGGCGTTTCCTCTTTATACGATTGCCAACTCAGAAAACAGAACCCTCCACCACATAGAACATACTCGATTTAGTCAAGAATGCCTCTTCGACCGACTAAATCGGAGTTGGGATGGCCAGAAACAGAGAAAACGAAGTTCTTCGGTGCATGAAGATAACGAATAGGACCTCCTCTTGTCTTGGGATGTTTCCTCATCATACGGTCTCCAACTCGAAGAACAGACAGCTCCATTGCATAGAGCATACTTGATTTAGTAGGAAACGGGTCTTGAATGGCCTTAATCGGCCTCAGAACTGTCAGAAACGGGGGTAGAGAAGTTCTGGTTTGAAAACAGAATGGAAATGACATATAAATAGGCGAGCCGAGCTGAAAAACCGTGGCGCCGCTGGTTTCAGGCGGCGGTGCCCACCGAAGCCTCGTGCAGCGCGGGTCACGCCCGCGGTTCTGCAGCACGCACGTCCCACGACAGCCCACGCTGCTGCGCGCCAGTCGCGCGCTGCGCGCCATTTTTATTTTTTATTTATTTTCTTCTTTTAAACTTCAAACGCGCGTATCTCCCTACCCCGGATTCGGATTCGCGCGTTCTAGGTACCGTTGGACTCGTATCGATGAGCCCTTCGATACCGCCCTACTTAAAGCAGCAAATCATACTATTTCCAAGTGGGTCCCACCTATAAAGCACGTTTCTCAAATATCGTAGTTTCCGGTCCCTACCTCTGTTTCGCGCGTTCTTCGAATCGTTATGCTCGTTATGCCAAGCTCTACCTAGCTACGGGTATTTTATGTAATAAAAACCCTTAATATTAATCTCAAATTACCAAATTACCCTTAACCCTCCCGAGTTAAGCGTAACTGAGAAACGGGTCGTTACAGCTTTCCACTTGTTTGGTTAGCCATTACTAGAAAGAGGAGGATTCTTCTATCCTTTCCCCTAGTTTAGAGGGAAGCAACAAAGTTGAAATCCATAACATCTGAGGCAGAATTTGGTGATATGAAGAAAAAAGAGCAAAGGACGGCTAATTGAGGGATGTGTAACATTACTCCATGAATAATTTCACTTGATTTAGAGTCTACATGAGGTATCTTGCAATACTCGTCTTTAAGCTAGCATGGAGATAGTTAAATTAAAAAGGATATAGAGATAATTTGATAATACAACTAAGAAAAATAGGGATATTGGATGAGCACCATTAAGATGAGCCAACATGAGCTGAGGCATCTCAAGCTACCAAATCCAACAACACGTCACTCAAGGGGTATATTACTTTTGAGTAATACAAAGCATTGCCTCAGCTCACACAGTTGCACATGAGCCACGACTATTATTAACCTTTTCCATGTTGAATATAAGTGGCTAGATCTATGGAAATCAATGCACAACTAACTAAAACAAAACATATATACACACAAAAAGAAGTGTAGATTTTCACTTCTTTTATAGTTAAAATACAAACAAATTACAACAGTCATAGTTTGATGGTTTTAGATGCATGAATATATAGTTTTTGCAAGAATTATTTGTAAGACTATATTTCTATGTGGAAATCTAATTGAGAAAATACAAAAAATTTATACCTCTAATGGTTATTGCTTATAAAGGCTTTGATTGTCAACTCTTATGCTTTTAGGAGGATAGTCCTGTACCAAGGTGAATTAAAAATAGGTTCATGAGCAAAAAGAGGGAGAGGTGTGGGAGGGAGGACATAACATAAAAAGAGAATTTTCCCATGTGAATGCATTAAAGGGAAATTATTGGGAAAATGGGACATTTCAATTTTTGTAAATGACTAGATGAAAGTCGCCCACACGATAAAATAAAATGGAAATTTGTTGGTAAAGAAGATTATTTATTCAAACATTAATCATCTAGAAAATGAGTACTTAGAAAAAAAATATAGGGTGATTTACACAATACTTGGACATAGACACTATATTTTCAAATCACCTGAAATTTTACCACATATTACATATGGCCTCCACATTAACCAAAATACCCCTTCCCTAGTCATTGTCCTCATTTCTTCCTCTTTCCCTTCTCCTTCCTTCAGCAACCTCAGCACCCAAAACCAACGTAAAGTATGATGCCTTCTCATCGATTCACCACTTCTATTAGATGAGTTCTTATGGATCTCCTCCCTCTCTTAAAGCGCCTTGTGATATCTTTCCTCCTCCATGACCTTAGGAACTGCATGTGCATGAGTTTTGTTGGGTTTTCATACATAAGGAATGGATGATGTTTATGCAAAGATTTATGAGATTTTGATGGTTAGTCACACTTTTATTTGGTTAAAAATTGTAGTTTTCACTCTTTTGTTTGCCCGATCGATCTAAAAACTTACTATTTTTTGTTTTTGCTTGCCAATAATGGTAAAATTAGTCAGCTCAAAATGAACTCCCCTCTTGCCAATCAATCAATTAGTGTATTGGGACACATGATTTTAAGGGCCAATTAATCATCCTATGGACCAATCTTTTGTTACTAGTTTTTAAGGCCCGGTAGATCACCCTAAAGCCCAATTGATTGCCCAAATTTTTTTGACTCACAAACTTATTTTAAAATTAGGTCATTTTTCATGTAGTTAGTAAAGTATTACCATTTATAGTAGGGTTGTATATGTGTACATGCATGTAAGGTTATAAGTGAAACTATGCCTCATGCATCATGATTTAACCTTGTGAGACTTAAGTTGCTCAACCTTGTTTATCGAGAATAGCTATGAACCGTTTTCCCAGAGATTAGCTTTGGTTTTTGAGAATTTTTCAAGTTAGCTATATTGGATTTTGAATGAAACCGTTTGACGTTTGAAAGGGTGAGATGCTTGAGATGAACTATTGAGACATTGGAGCTATGCTCTGAGATATTTAGTCATGTCAGTGTGCACCAGCTTGACCATGAACTTTTACTATTTCAAGTTTACAAGGGTGCTAGGTTGTTTGGTATATTTGGTCTTAAGAATGCTAGATAATAGGTGATCAGTATCTTCAGTACATTAATTTTATTATTGTGTGATTTGATGCATTATTGAGATATTTATACCGGCATGTTGTGTAGGGAATTTGATGAATTATTGACATAGTTACACCGATATTATGTAAGGCATTTTGATGCATATTTTGAGATATTAACACTGGTGTTGCATAAGGATTTTTATGCATCTTGAGATTGTGCTTTTGTGGTGTTAATGTAAGTTTTGTCATTTCAAAACATTGTTGGGTTATGTTCACCCCTTTGCTTTAACTTTGGGTATTCTTCAAGGATCCTTGTGCCATATAGGTGCTTAGGATGATTTATTTTGTGAGCAAGGTGAAGACTAAAGGGATGTCGAGTGGGGATAGACATATATTAAAGGACAATTAGTAGTTAAGGTGACAAAATAACTTTGAGGCTTCATAGTTATGTTTGTGTGAAGGCACCTTCATTTTGATAGTTATGGACTTATCTATTCTGTTGAAGGCATTGGACCTCTTTATGTCTATGAACTCATATGTGTAAGGATGCTTAGTAATGTGTATGCTATTAAGAGTTCAATTTCCTTTATTTTCTCCTGGGAACTTCTTTTGCACAAAGTGGTGGTTGTAGTGGTTGTGAACCTCGATCTAGCCATGGACTTTTGGGTTAGTAATTTGTTAGGTCCTCTAGCCAGTTTGGGTTAAGGGCATGACAATTGAAACCTCCTTTATTGTGTTGCGCTTAGTCATTCATTTTTTTATGCTATAACTAGTTAGAACCCACTCCCAAGCTAGGGGAGTGGCTCTATAAACGGAACTCCCACTTTTGGAAAGTCAGAGACCCATGAATAAGTCTTCCATCTTGGGTGTGAGATCTAAATTGTTTTATAATATTATTTATTTTGATTCGGTGATGCTTTTATTTAATTATGAATTTTCTTAGTCTTATTTTGAATTTAGTTAGAAAATCTTAGTGCCCAACTTAAATCACCATGTTATCATACTAATTGTTGTAACTTTCCATATATTTCCATGTATTAAGGAAGTGGGCTCCACTCTCAGACCCACGACCATCCACATTGTCACGCCAATTTCTTGGGCCGCTGACCTTCACTTGATATTTTAGATGGGCTTGGGCATTGTCATATTCATTCTAACATATTTTCCGAAGTAGCTTCACTTGTTCATTTGTTGGGCCCACACAAGCCCACTTATTCACCCACTTGTATAAATAGCCACTTTGGTCATTCTCCCATTTAGGGTGGCTAAGATTTTTGAATGGTTTGGAGTGCTCTACCCTCCTCTCAAGAAGGGAAAGTTTTGTCTAAGGTAAATCAATCAAGTTCCTTCATGATTTCTTATGCTTTTACCTTCAATTTCATGTTTTTCTTCTCTAAAATATGATTCCATGTCATCTCCTCTTCAAAACTCATTTGTTTACCCATGTTTTAGAACCCTAGATTCTTTGTTTCTTGCCTCTACTCTTTTTTATTCATGTTTGGGCACAAAGGGATGATAGATTTATCTTCTATTTGTAGTTTTGAGTCTCTATTTGGTAGAAATGTGTAGTTGTTTGTTTAGGGTTAATGTGATACAATTTGTTGGGTAGGCTCCTTGAGTTTGGGAAGAGATTGAAGGGTCTACCTACTAATTTGAGGTAAGGAGTTTTTCGTTTGGTGAAGTTTTCTTTACATTAATACCATAGATTGTCTATGTTGAAGCATATTCTTGAAGCATGTTGGATGTGCGAGCTTAAATATTCTTGAATATTTATTTTGATGATATCTTGATATGAATATAAATGAGTTATATTTGATCTATTATGTCTAAACTTTAGATGATATTTAGTTGAAGTTTGATGAGATTTTGATAGAAGATCAAAATGGTTTTGACTAAAAAGAAGTTATTTTCGTGTTTTTTGACACAATCAATCGATTGCCTTTGAGCATCGATCGATCATTAAAAGAATGGTCTTAGATTTTACAAAGATCAATTGCCTTGGTATGCAGATAGATCAGTTAGTTGACCGATTGCCCAAAAGGCCAGATTGATCTCTAAAATGATTGTTTGCCATCCTAGAAGGACTAATCGATCGCTCCTAAGGCTGATTGATTTCTCATATCAATTTTCACTTTTATGCTTAATTCTAAGTTAGATTTTGAGGGTTCTACCATGCTTCTTACATATAATTAGTAAAGAATTATCATGCTATGATATAAAGCTTGCACACATGTGATGTTATTCATATTTGAATCATGCTCCATGTACTTTAGACCATTTATGAACATGGCCACTTATGTCTACACACACTTATGCTTACATGATCTTATTGTTTATGCATGAACCATGCCACATGCATGATGGTACATTTTATTGGTATAAATACTTATGCTTGCATGTACTCAGGATTAGCACATATGATTCATGTCATATACATCATGAATTGTTAAATCATGTTTAACTCTATTTAGCTTTGACATTTTATAGTTTTCTGAATTAGACACATCGGGGATTTGAATGAATCAATTTTCTTTTCGAAAGGGCTAGATTTTTTTGTTTGAAAGGGTATAGTTTTTTGCACCAAAAGGTTGGGTTCCTCCCCGAGTTGAGAAGGGCAGAATGCTACATTGAGAACACTAATTAAGACTTCTTGAGTAAGTTCCAAGCTGGTTTGTTTGTGTACACCAGCCAACCATGGATAGTTTCCTATTTATAGGATTTGTCAACTGCTTTTAGTATTTTCAGGTTAGGAATATTGGGTAAGCAAGTATTAGGTGTCTTCTGGTACCGAGATTACTCTATCGATGATTTATGGATTATTCTGATGTTTATTTATACAAATTTCGTATATAAATTATGATGTTTACTTATAAAAGTTTTGTGTATTGATGATGATGCATGATTAAGATATTACATAGGTCTTTGTTGTAAAGGATTTGATATACTCTTTTGAGTTTAACATCAATATTACATAAGGCTTATGTATGTATCTTAAGGATGTGTCTTTAAAGTATTAGTGTGAGTTCATGTTTTCAAACCTTTACTAAGCTAAGTTCACCCTATTTACCTTCTTTTGTTTTGGGGTATCCCTCTGGGATCCTATGTGTGATTGTGTCATACATGTGATCAAGATGATTTATTTTGTGAACATGGAGGAGACTATGGACACGAAGTAGGGATAACTCACATGTTTTAGGATAGTTTTAGTTGACTCAAGTTATAACTATGAGACTTAACTATGTTGTGGGAGAGTCTCATTTTGAGAGCATGAACTTGTTTGTTGCTTATGGAGAAGGCTTAAGACTCTCTTATATGTTTTGAACTTAAATGTGGGTGTGAGAATGCTTATAATTATACTTAATAGTTTCATTTCATTTCATTTCTGTTATCTTCTAATAATTGCTTTTGTACAAAGTGAGTGTTGTGTACTTCGATCTAACCCGGGTTAGGTTATAACTTATCTTATCACACCCTTGTCACTTTCTTTGGTTGGGTTAGGGTCAAGGGGGCATGGCAAGGGCATGGTGTTGGGTCTCCTATACGTGGCTAAAAATAACCCACTTTTGGAGTCAACCCGACACTAGGCCTATACATCCTCAAGTGTCAAACGAAATGGTCAAGGGACATATATCCATCATAAAAATTCACAAATAGGGTTTACTACCCCAACACCATACATGTAACTTTATCATGTATTCAAACATCCACCAAGAATGAAATTATGCTATTATATATCTTATAAATAGCATACACAATGATAGAAATCAAGTTTAAAAATCATGAACCGATGCACCATTGATAATCCCATCAACATGTTGGACTAGGTATTGATCACCTTTGATGTCCTCACCGATGTTTCAAATCCTTACCAACATTGGGTAGGCTGTGCAAGCCCATCTTTGCCAACATCACCATTGACGCATTGGCCACATAGATGATGTCCAATTTAACATCAACATGATAGAGCATGTTGGTAGTGGTATTGTTCATCTTCCTCCATCCACTGATGTCATCACCAATGTGTTGGCAACCATGTTGAACAGGAATAAAACAAGCAAAGACCGAATTGGCTCTCTAAGTTTTTTCTTCCATAAAACATGATAATCTTATCATCTAAACCATAAATCTTATAGTGTTAAACATAAATAGAGCAATATAAGACGCATGCATCAAAATCACCATTATTACTCTAAACATGGCATAATTCTTAAATAGCCACCATAGCATCCATCAAAACGTACTCAAGCATGTAATTATATTATGAATATGCATTTCAACCATCATATAGTTACAAGATTAGCAATCTAACATAGAGCCATGAAGTCACAATGATTTGAGAAGCCCACAATCCCTAAGATCATGCATTTCAAATCTTTTAAGACCATAGATGGTTCAATGGAAAATGATATTTCAACATAAAAAACTCACACATGAGTTTTGATTGGTCTAGAAAAGTGAGCCCATATGAACTTTATGTGGGGCCTATTTGTGAAGTCCAATCAAAACTCTTGTGTGAGTTTTTGTAGGTATTTTTGTTGTGGGAATATCACTATCCTGGTTCAATGCTATAAATATGTAACGCCCGAGATTTTTCATCCCTTTTCTTAAAACTCATAGAATTTTTTTTTCCATAAATCGGAGTCAAAACGATAAAATCAAAACCTGTTTATAATTTAAAACATCATACGGTTAAACATCGTACTGTCAAATCAAATATCCTCATGCGCTACCCGAAAACACACGTACGAATAAATTGCTATGATCATAGACTTTTAAATACAAATCACTCCCCGGCATCCCTGAGTACAAGTCCCATCACAGTCCACCGACTGATCCAAATGAAAGTCCAGAATAAACATCTTAAAGTCTCATCTCATTCAATACAGGAGATCGTGGCATAAATAACTCGCAGAGAGTCAAGCAGATACCTGAGTCAACGGGAATCAATCCACTGCTGAACAAGCGTCCATCTCCAGGAGCTCTCCGCACAACCTGCAAAACCTCCCGTACAACGGGGCTAAAAGAAGTAGGGTGAGTATTTTCATACTCAATAGGAAAATACCCAGTAGGGGAAATCCCAACGGTGAACTCCATAAGTTCAAAAACACATGCGTCATGCAACTCAAACATGAAGCGGAAGCATATCAATATCATGCTCAAACTCATACAAACATACCAAATGCACCAACGTGCCACAGACATAGCGAAGGCACCATCGTGCCAAAATCATACCAAAGGCACCATCGTGCCAAAATCATACTATCCAATCAACTTACACAAACACCCTTATCCAGGGTCATACAAACTTACTCGTACCACCGTACGCATACTCATACAACATCCGCATACTTGTACGACCTTACTCGTACAATCGTATGCTCACTCATACAGCTTACCCACACATGTACGACCTTACTCATACAATCAGACTCGTACGACCTCACTCGTACAGTCTGCACAAAATCATACTTACTGTCTTACTCAGAAACATATTCTCACAATCGTACTCATACTCTTAGAGTCGTGCTCCTCCACATACTCTTACAGTCGTGCCCATACACACTCTTACAGTCCTGCTCATACACACTCTTACAGTCCTGCTCATACACATACAGTCGTACTCACACTCATACAGTCGTACACATATCAACGACCACTGAAGCTCATTACAACTAATAAGCTCCAGCGTCGAAAAGGGAAAAGAATGTCACTGGGGCAACACCTTAACCTCCGGGGAGTGACTAGACGCCATGGACTTTTCCGAAGGTAAGGCACACTAATGCTCATGGGGCACTGGATCAAACAGGTAAGAGTAGATCCATGATACTACTTACCTGAGCGCGCAAACATAAACACCCACACATAAGGGGTCATACAGTTGCCCACCATAATGGGTCTTATAGTGCCATAAAATTGCCCACCATAATGGGTCTTATAGTGCCAGAGAATTGCCCACCATAATGGGTCTTATAGTGCCATTGCCACTCTTGGGCAGAAAACATACAATGCCACTTGGGCAAAAACGTACAGTGCCACTCTTGGGCAAAAACATACAACGCTCTCAACAGAGCATCAAACGTCTGGGCTTACACAGCACACAGACCAAATCAGAAACATATGTCACTCTCAGCAGAGCATCAGACGTCTGGGCTTCATACAGCACGCAGACAAAGTCAGAAACGTACATCGCTCTTAACAGAGCATCAAACGTCTGGGCTTATACAGCACGCAGACCAAATCGAAACAAAGTCACTCTCAGCAGAGCATCAGACGTCCGGTGCTCTACACAGCACACAGACAACATCCCGCAGGATAAACACCATGGCAAGACATGAGAATGCTCGACCGACTCATTAGCGGCCAGCTCAAACACGGAACTTAATCCTTCGAACCCTCAGGTCTCAAACTCACAACGCTATCATTAGCTGTGCTTATAATTCAAGTTTGAATTAAGTACATTATGCGGTACAATTATGCCACACAAACTCACAATCCTCGACTGGTCAAACTGAAGTTGAGCCCGATCCGAAACCCAAGTTCGTCAGGGCAGCAGACTTCACTTACCCGTCCACATCATGGACAAAACTCATCGTACAACCAACCCTTACAATCTTACATACTTCGCCATCCATCTTATGGTCAAATCCTCTTACACTGACATCCTCAATTAACGCTCCTCAGAGCCAACCCAGTTGTCGCCCTCTTACTTATATCTCACTTATTATTATACTTTTCACTTCATAATCTGTACGTTATGCTTGTATAATTATGAACACTCTTACTGTCTAACAATCGCCCAACATACAATCCACCCCAAACTGATCCATTCTAATCCTTGCCTGTCATACTCTTATCCTCTGTCATACGCTTACACAACCGCATCCAAATTCAGACAGAGCTTCTGTCACCTCTTACTGTCCATCGCCCATACCTCTGCCCACAAACACATACGCACATCCAAAGCATAGGCAAAATGCCATCATACACATGTATGTCTCACACATACGTATAACATACACATACGGTCATACATACATAACTTACAAACATGCACGCTAGCCATCACTAGCACATGCATACATCAAACGTACATGCTAGTCATCACTAGTACATGCACACACATTCATACATACTTCAAACATGCACGCTAGCCATCACTAGCACATGCATACATTCATACATATTTCAAACATGCACGCTAGCCATCACTAGCACATGCATACATACATACTCCAAACATGCACGCTAGCCATCACTAGCACATGCATAATCCATACTTAGCATACTGACATATTTGCTAGTCATCGCTAGCGCATACATAATCCACATCCATAAAACATGCATACATCTCATGCATATCAATCATACCATACAATCATTCTTACACGCACCTCATGCAATCGGATCGTTACTTAACATCCAAGCATGGAATCATACAATCCTAGCATGCTGCTACTCATTCAAAGCATGCTTCATGAAATTATGAGTTCAAAGCTCCCCTACCTCGTAATCATGACTTTCGATGGCGAGCAAATGACGGTGGCGGCGTCGGCGGCGGAGTTGGCGGTCAAAACCGTTGCCTGGCTGAGAGAGCTGTTGTCCCGAGGATTTTAGGATGCGCTGGAACTATCACGGCCAAACAGGGTGTCAGAAATCAATGCGGTAAAAATCCGCGATCCACGGCGGCACACTAGGGCGGCCGGGAGAAATATCGTGCCAACATATGTGGCGGTGTGACCCGAAGTCAATGGTGTACACTGAAGATCGGCCGGTGGCTAAGACGTGCTCAGCTGGCCACAAAGACATCGAAATCGGCCGTGGACAGCACCCAACGGCGACAATTTCGGTCAACAAAGGCCCACATACGGGCGGAGAACGTGGGGCAACGCTCGAGAATCAAAGGAGAGGTGGAGGACGGCTCTAGTGGTCAACTCCACTCGGTGACAAAGCCAACCGATGGTTAGGCGGCACGAATGCGGCGCCTAAACCCAGAAGTACACGCGTGGCTACATGCACACGCGGCCCAAAAGGCGGGGGAGAGGGCTGAACGGAGATGACCCAAGGCCCACAAAAGCCAACAGGGCTAAGGCCCTAGCGGTGGCTAATCTAAGCGGCGACATCGCCGATCGCCACCCACAACCAATACCCATGGTGCGGGCGGCTGTGCATCTCGCACGACAGAAAGCAAGGGGAGGGTCATGGTTGAGCAAAGGCTATGAGGCCGTCACTGGCCAAGGCCTGAGCAGATGAACTCATCCACCTTCTGTCAAGGTAAGTCATACAGATTCTTGCCCGAGGTCGTTCGGTACCAACGGCGTAAAATGGGCAAGGGTCAACGGCAAACGTGCCGGTAAGGCGGACTAGCTGCAGCTACGGGCCGCAAGGCTGAACAAGGCCCGAAGGGGTGGCCCATTGGCATCACCGGGTCGGGGCGGAGCCGAACTATGGTCCGCTAAATCAAATCCGGCATCCGACTGATAATGTCAGTCACATCGTCCAAAACGGGCGTAGGCCAAAAATAGGGGACGACCGGAGAAAACCCATAAGGGCGGAGCAAAGGACGGCAGAGGGGATGGAACCGGGCTGGGTAAGGTGGTCCACTGCCTTCGCCGGAGCAAGGCGAGGCTGGAGGAAGGCCGAATCGGCCACGAATCACCGCCGGCGGCCACTGTTTGCCCAAACAGTCCATCGGCGGAACAGTGCAGAGAGGGGGAAAGAGGATGGGGCGGTGGTGCCGAGGCCCACCGGGCCGGGAGGAGTGGCTCCTCGCCATAGCCGGCCCAGGGTGGAGCCGTGGCCGGCCGGTCGGGCCGTGCCGGCCCCTGGTAGCGGCGGAACGGCGCTACACAGTGGGGGCAAAAAATAGGGCAGCAGAGAGAAAGGGAGCGGGACGGCGGAGCTGAGTCCGTCCGGGGCCTGGGGGAGTGTCCTCCCGCCGTCGCCTGCCCATGGCGGAGCCGTGGGCGGCCGGCCGGCCCTCGCCGGCTCACGGCGGCGGCGGAATCGCAATTCACAGAGAGAAAGGGGCTCACCGGGGGAGGAGGCGGCGCGGTCGTGGGCGGCCGGGGCAATGGCCCCTCGGCGTCACACTGCCGGGGCGGAGCCTGTGCCGGCGTCCTGCGGCCTGCCGGCGGCCGGCAGCAGCCGGGCACAAGGGACCGATGGAAAGGGGGGGCGGCTGTACTGTTCACCCAACCGAACCAGTGGATCGGGATCGCAATCCCGATCCCTCTCTTTTATTTTCTTTTATTTATTTTTTTCCAAACGTATGCTCAACGCGCGTTAACCCACTGGTTATGCGTCGAACCTCCAAAATTCGCGCCATAAGCGCGCAGCGAGGCCCGTGGCCCGCGACTAAGCCCCACACCCGACTCTATGGGTATAAATATGGGGAAAAGATACAAATACACATACGCTGAAACGTCACATTTTCCTGCCGAAAATGACCAGAAAAATGGCAAAAAAATCCCAGAAAATCGTAGAAAAATCAGGGACCTTACAAAATATGACATTTTTCATGAGATAAAAATCCTTTTTCATGTGTTCTCAGCCATCTTTTGCAAATTTTCTTCCATCTCTTAATTCTTCATGATTTGGAGTGTCCTTGATATTTTCCCTCTTGATTTTGAGATGTTTTTTGAAGAAAATGGGAGTATAAAGGGTCTCAAAGGATAATTATAAGGGATAAGTGACGAAATTCTAGCATATAATCATCAAATTGGGTAGTTTTTGGGCTAATAGGTGGAATTGTTGGAACTATTAGCACAATCACTTATGCGTCAGTGAAAAATAGTCCAATTGTGAACACTATAACTTCATCTTAATTGCAATTTATGCATTCTTTAGCTTTCCAAGGATATTTATGTCTACTTTGTATCCCCAAAATTTTAAATAAATAATTCATCAGCAGAAAAAGTTATGCTATTAAGAAGGTCTAGGGGCAAGATCGGGAGATGTTGGTAGCATGTCGGTGGGTCACCGATAACATCTCAGGTTCAACTCAAATGATCATAACTTCTTTATCCAAACCCATTTTGCACATTCTTAGTGGTATTTTGGAGATAATTCTGTCTAGTTTTTATTTTTAAAGTTTTAAACTGAAATTCTAAATATGGAGTAAGTTATTACATTGACCCAAGGGTCAAATTCACTGTTTTCCATGTAGAGTCAAAAAATTTCCTAATGTTGCATCTGCCATAACTTTCTTATCTGACCTCCGATTTACGCATTTTTGGTAAATCTTTAAAGCTCTTTATGTTTACTTTTTACTGCTAAAATTTCAAACCCAAACACTAAGTACAATTTAGGTTTGTGAATTCTAAGCCAAATTACCTCTTCTTGTTCATTGGAAAACTTCTTCAAGAATTTTAATTCTGAATCAATTTGGGAGAATCCTAGCTAATAAGGCTTTTGAGTTCAAGAATCTCTTCAAAGGAGATTCTTGGATTCAGCCAGAACTTGGTAGGAATTCCCCTTCTAGTGAAAATTTTAATTCGAGCACAAGTCTTTTCCCATACCAAATTCAAAGTTGTGTTGAATTAATGTAAAAATTAGATTTGCTAGCCTAACCATCAAGGAAACAAAAGAATTTTTAATGCTCCTCACTTACTATGATCCTAGCATAAAGAATGCATGACAACCATTGATCCATGAGATCAACAGCGCACATGATAGCGTTTGTTATCATCAATATCACTAATGCTAATGTGCCTTAGCATGTGTGCCATCAATTTTAAAAATGAACAGTCATCAGGTGTTCCTTACGTTGGGCTCATGATAAGAAGAGATTATGAAAAACACTTCCTAAGGAAACTGAGGTGTACATTATCTATAAAAATAATTGGGTCAAAAACTAAAAATTGAAAATATTAATACTTCCTTTGTCTATATTAATAGCTTCATCTGAAAAAATAATAACTTCATTTGGCTCAATTTAAGTGGTTAAATACTTAAAAATATTTTATAAGCTTATTTTCTATTCTCTTAGTTGCGGGTCTTCCCATTTAATAAAAATCACAATATTTCTAAATAGAGGTATTAGTATCAAAACAAATGAAGTATATACAAATTATAGAAAAAAGATATTACCATTTTTTTTACAAGAAAAACTAATGCACCCTGACACTAAATGCCAAAGGGAATCAACTCTGAAACCTCCCTCTCCTACAACTAGGAGAGGTCCAACCAGCACGCCAAATGCTGGATCAGCAAGAGTTACCATTTTCGCAAGCTATTAAATGAATTATATCTTCCATAAAAAAAATGAGTCATATCGATTGTCAAGACCTCTGAGTCGAAGGCATCTAAATCCTAATGAGTTTTGCTACTAACAGCATGTAACTGATTCTGTTTTAATCACGCAACTCTGCAAAAGATTCATACAAAACTAGAAAAGTAGGTAGAATTGTGTCAGATTCAGTTATGAGTGAGCTCCTTCCTATGGTTTCCTAGTCATTTTTTATCAGCTTAGTTGGCCATGCGATAAGTGTTTCCTCAATGACTTCAAGCCCAATTTCACTGAAGAAGATCGACATGTTTTGTTTATTATATATTTTCTTCTTCTTTAGATTTATAGTTTTATTTGACAAAAAAAATTATTTTATATTAATAGCTTTATTTTGTATAATTTAAGTGGTTAGGTTATTGAAAAAGAGTATTATAATCTTATTTTTCTATCCCATTGATGTGGGTTTCTCTATTAAATAAAAATTATTTTTTTTTAAATATAACTATTAATATTAGACAAAGGAAAGATAATAATTTTTAAAATAAAGTATTTATTTAATCATAAGTGCAATAAGAACAACAATCACATAAGAAGATATAAGATATATGCAAATAAAGCTTCTTATTTTTGGTAAGATTAGTCAGCCTAGTAGAATACCAAGTTCAATAGGAATTCTGACAAAATTAAGATAATAATTGCGGGAGCTCCAACAATTACATTTAGTGAGTGTGGTATCCATGCCCTTAGAACGTGACTAGAAGGGACTATGCAGCATGGCATCTCACTTCCTATCCCTTTGGGTGCATGCAATGGTCACACATCACATGCTGTTGTGGGTAAGTAGAGATATAATCTCAGAGGGTAGCCAAACCATTTGGAAGTCAACTCAAAATTTACCTTGTGAAGTGTGCGATTTTCAAGTCCAAGCTAGATGGATAACTACGCACCAAAATGATAATCGGCGGTGTTATTTTAGCGACCTTTAGAAGGTGGGGAAAGGGGGAGGAACAGCAATTCCCATCTTAGAATTTGATGACGGATCATTCTTTATACCTAATATGTGTAATTCATGTCAACCTTACTCTGAACATATGGGCAGTTTGTGGATGCCCATTGTTTGATATTTGGGCGGTGTTTGAGGTGTCAGTAGCCATATCTGGTACAATTTTTCTGTCTGTCAATTTCTTGATATGGTTTTGGACAAATACCTCTTCCGGCGGTTTGTTTAATATTTTATTTACTTTTAAATGCAATATGTATTCTCATATGAAAGATAATTCTTATCTCTCTATAACTATTCTTAAAAATTATTTTTTTATATTAAAATTCTTAATAATTTAAATATAATAATGTTAATATTATATTTAAGTTCTTCTTAAAGTTAATTATTAAATATTCTTTTTTGTCCAATATTAATAATTTTATTTACTTTTTCTACATATACTAATTTGTTCAATAATGATATTATAAATAAAGAAGATAGATATATATAAATTTAATGTATTATTATATATTAAGTTACATAATCCAGAGACCCTCACCCTACCTACCCTACTTAGTTAAAGTGATCAATACCTCTCTTATTAGATAACCGCTTTAACCTTTATCCAATCGCCTAAGAAGTTATGTCCATAGAGAATGGCCATGTCCACCAAAAAATAGGCTTTGTTTATAGATAAAATAATGATGGACAAATTATTAGAAAATACAGACATAAACAAACCTTGTCTGTTGACTATTTGACCGAGGACTAGCCCTAAAGACAATATTAGTTACATGTTACCAATAAATTCATATAAAAATCCTTCCATAGTTCCTATCTTTCTTTAAAAGATTTTGACCTGCAAAAAATTGTTAGTCTCTTAGCCTTCTCTAGACGCTAAACAACGGTATGCTTGGCATTTGATCTAGCTTTTGATACAATTACCAAGTCTACAACCAAGCTTTCATCTAAGCAACCAATCAAGAAATACCACAGTACCACTGATTTAATTAACTACTCTGAAACAATCAGGTTTACCGATTCAACTGCTCGCGATGTATCATGAAATAGCTAAAAGAAGGAACGACACTGGCGGATTGGCAATTGCAATAAAAACGTGTGGAACTTTCTGCTGGGATTCTCCTCATAACTGGGCAGCGTCTTACATTGTTATATGTTTGGTCAACTGGAGCAGAGTTGCAATTCAAACTGTCATGTAGGTACTGTAGGCACCCCATGCCAATACATGAGAGTCCATTCTGACTACAAAATCTTAATTTAAACTTTAAAGAGGATTGATGTACGAACTTAAAGAATGCTAATTTAATTCCCTAATGGTAAACTAACCTGACCAACCAATAAGAAGCAAACAAAAGTTCTTGGAACAATCGAAGAAGAGAATGCACTCGAGGGAAGGTTAAAGATAGAGTTCCTCCCTCTTTCCTCTACATCAGAACATAGCTGAAGGATGTGGCTGATAAACAAGAGGGGTTAACTGCAGCAATTACAAAAGGCACCAGTATTCCCATAGAACGACTAACCTATAAAGCTTCGATCACATTAGTAAAAACCCAAAAATTACCATCATTCATGTTAATCAAAGACCATGAAAGAAAGCACTGCATCAATCGCCAGTGTATGAACATTTCTAAATGTGATTAACCAAACACTTTTATGTAAATTACATAAGATACTGAAGGACAGTGGGGGCTATATTACATAGTTTTGGTATTGAATAATGAGATATTGATTGTGAAAACAAGGAGATTTGATTGCTGAAAGTGATTACAAAGTTACAAGCCTTAACAGTGGTTTTTAAAGCAGGATTTAACAAACCCACATCTGTATATTAATTCAACCAACAAACATTTTGCAACTTCTCACCAATTACAAGGTTATTTTGGAGAAATCTGTTTTTTGAGAATGCTTTGATGGAGAAGTTGATCCTCTGGAAGAACTATGTGCAAAAAGGTTCATCTTTCCAATCTTCTTTGTGAAAGAACTCATTACGTTGTGTGAAGAAGACTTCTGAAGGTCCCGTTTCATGCACACATGTTCTTTCTCCAAATCATTCAGTCTCATCCTCATCCTAGCAAGTTCAAGTTTCAGCTCACGATTCTCTCGCCTCAGAGATGCATAATTATCACGAGGAGACATAGCCGCACTAAGTGCTCCACTACTTATTCGTCGGGATTGATAGGATGAAGCTTTTGGATCTTCATCTGTGTAGGATGAACAGCATAATGCATTTCTGAGTCTTACTTGCTCGAAGTAAAGGACTTGGACAATGGCCTGAAGCGGAAGTCGCTCATTCTGTGCAGCATGTGCACCTGCTTCTTGAGAGAGCTTTTGGAAGTCAATAAGTTTGCATAGTTTCTTTTTGTCTTGGTCTGATATGTCCTGGTGGGCCTGAAATGACAGAACAAGAATGTTGCATGTTATTCCTGTTCATAATTTCGAAGACATACTCTCCCTTTGAATAGTAAAAATCAGATCGATATTTAAGCAGGCGACAAAAATTGAGTATGAATGGTTCAGCTTTCCTACTTAGATTTTTACAGAAAAATGCAAAATGTAAGCAAACATGAAAATATTGCAAGGACATATATGGAACACTAATTGTAATGCTCTTTTTTTTATAACAGTAGGTATGCATTGACAAGTAAGCTAAAACCCATACTGTTACATCACGTGGCACATCATCGACCAACCTCCATTTCATATAATCCTAGAGGTTTATTGGGATATCATCAAACATACAGGGCAACATTTCACATAAGGCGAAGCTATGTGGCCTCCTTCCCAGTCCTCTTTTGGATCTCCATTCTCATCATTATTTCTATCTGCATTTTTAATCCAGGAAAGCATATAAAATTGGACCACGCAAGATGCATATATTATCTCTCTCTCCCTCCCTCCCTCCCTCCCTCTCTCTCTCCCTCCCCCCCCTCTCTCTCTCTATCTCTCCCTCTCTCTCTCTCTGAAAGTTAAAAATTTAAGCGGACTGGAGTTGAACCCTCACCTCACCCTGGGTCACAAATCATGTCCAGGGGTTTAACAATCAGGCAATGCCCTGTGCGATGAACTTTCTCCGTTTTCAAGTAGCAAAATTGTCTAGATAATTAATTTAAGAACCAGATATATCGATTAGGGAGAATATGTTGGCCACTTCTGGACTAAAAAAAGGAAAAAACAAAAACTCTTTCATCCCACTTTCTACAGGTGAGTTGATCTCTTAGAGCAGACAATTACATATATGGAAATTTTTAAACTATAATCATGACTCATAGAAATGATTAGTGGAGTCACAGTGTCACATTAACTGATAAAGGACCTAGTATAGATTGGTAAGGCCTAGAACATAGTCTGGCAATGATGCAAGTACATCATTACCTACATGCAATCATATATCGGATGCAAGCATGTAAATTGGCAAATTGAGCATTAAGGCAAGAAAGTGTGGCCTACTTTGAGGTATATGTCGATGGCTCGGTAAAGTCCATCATCAATCATACGGGCATGACCTGGTAGAATATTTGCAATGGCCATGAACTTGGCCAGCTTTAGGTTTGCATCTGGAGCAATCTCAGCTAGGTAATTATCGAGTAACTTTGCAACTTTCATCAGTGCAGTTTGAGAAGGTGAGGGGGGCTCATCGGATTCATAACCAGAACCATCACCCATCTCATCATCACTATCATCCTTCTGAGAAAAGTTCACCAAGATCCTGTGAACTGTATCCACATCAAATAATGTATCCCCCGAGTGACGAAAAGATGGTATGAGGAGATCATCAAGAGTGGCCATGTCAAGATGTACTCCAATCCTCCTCTCAAGATCAACTCGGCAAGCCATTGTACATTCTAGCATTATTGCTGTTCTTAACAACCCAAAAAGAAAGCTTATAGGAACACTGAGTTTTTCTGCCGGCAGTAGACTAGAGATTGTCTCCACCACAAGTTTCTGTTCATAAACAACCGAGTCTTCTACTAAAACAGCCTTTGTCTGGCTCGATGCGCTCCACAAACTTGGTTTCTTAGTCAGAACCTTCTGAGCATAATGCACAAGTGATGCAGCAATGCTCTCTGGCCTGACACCACGACACCTCATAGCAGAAATCACCCTCTGATATAGGTCAACACGAAGAACTGAGAGATCTTCAATCCACCAGTCCTCACTAGGTTTGACCTCCTTGCTCATATGAAGCCTACCCGAGCTGCTATATTCCAACCGTGAAAAACTTGAGGCAATCTGTTCTGTGCAAGCCTTTGCAGCTATAGCCTCTGTACATTTGTTCACTATTTTTAACTCTTCTGCAAGGGGGAGAAGACTCTCACATTGTTGCAAAACTTCCACACACATTTCGAGATTTTTGCAGACTACTTTGTCAAGGTAAGCTTCTGCACGAGAAGAAAGGCAGTCTTTGGAATATTCTTCAGCCATTTCAAGATATTCTGCTACACACAATAGTTGTGCAACATTTGAGGACGTGATCTCAAAATTAATGCCATAGCAAAATTTTGCAGCGAGCTCAAAAGCTTCAGCTCCACCAGGTAGACTGAAAAGCTCTACCTTTGACATATCAGCATCCCGCATCTCGGCAGCAAGCTTCCGTAACCGTCCACTTCTAGCGACAAGAGGAAACTAAAACCAAGGTCAAATTATTAGATTAATAATACAAATTAAGCAAAAAGTATCTCAGACTTATGTAATAAAGAAGATTTCAGGAGAATACAAAAGGCAGGATTAAACAACAACACACGTATTGTAAATGCTATCACAATGAAAAGTATACCACGTTCACATGATAACAAGGCTTCAGGAGAATGTAAAAAAACGTGATTAAACTACATAAAAAGATTTTGTAAATTTATAAAGATAATTACTATATTATCATATGGTAGATATATCGATGCTTATCAGTAGCAAGTGGAAATGATCTGGAATAGAGCCAAGTAGTGGAGCAGAGCCTGTGTTGCCAATTCCAGATAATGTAAGGAGGAATTACATTGACAATAATATATAATCAAGCAAAAAATTTACAAAGCTAAGAAATATAACACATTAAAGTATCTTAAAAAATTACAAGAAAAAATGGAGTATGAAGTCAAACTAACTCATGTGATGAGATTATAAACACTTACCTTATGTAGTGCAAAGCTTCCTCCTTTTACTACTATAGTAATATCACTTGGAACATCAGAAAAAATCCTACATGGAAAAAATACCAGATTATGGAAAAGGATAGCCACACATAGAGAAAAGATATTATAATTTATAATCCAATACACGTTGCATGAGGTGTAATGATCGCTAGGTATAGATTGAGATATAAAGCCTTTGAAAGCAGTGACATAACGGACAAGAATTCCTGACCATAGCAAGTTCAGTGAAGACCAGAAATTCATGTTGGATTCATAAACGAAGAACAAAATGGAAACACAGTAATGCACAACACGGAAGCATTTTTAATATTTTATAGTAACCTGAAAAAAACAAGGAAAACTGCCACAAAATAGCATACATAATCACTTTGTTAAACCATCTAAATGTATTCTGCACTGTAGGTTCACCTCTGACCTACAAACACGAATGTGTTTAGCAATTAAATATGGTGACATATATTTAACGATTTTGAGCGTTAGCATGTACCATATATATTCTTAGATAATATTACAAAACTGTCACCATAAACAGCTTTAGAAGCGTTTCCATCCCATTTCTGCTCTTCTTCATTTTAATTCTGCCTTCACATTCATTTATAAGTTTTTATCGCTAAAATGCTGTTGTTATTTACTATCATACACTTAAGTTTCAGCAGCATTTATACGTTTTAAGCCGAGCAATAGAACTCAAGTCACTCATCATCTATCCCACCAACAAACTAATTTGAATGGTAAGTCTAGAGTCTCACCCATGCACAGCACAAAAACCAATTTCTTCACTCAAAGTAGATGGAGACAAAAGTACAACTACTTAACCGAAGGCCTTACCCAATTTTCAAGAGAGAAAAAACAAACCAGAATTCAGAAGTAAAGGAAACAAACAAACAAACACAACAGAATGAGCTGAAACCAGAGCTGACCACTCAGTGTAGCGCTGGGTGGAGCACTTGGACAGGGGGACCCGGGACTGAAGCTTGCTGCTCCTGTCCATGGGAAGGCACCCAGGACTGGGAAGAGGAGAAGGAGGGGAAGGAGGAACTCCCCCGGGGAGAATGTAAAGTATAAGCCAGTGCGCATTTTCGTCAAACAGGTGACGTGCGTCCCTTTTCTGGTGGGTAGGTGGGTCAGGCCCTGGCGGGATTGGGATCCGGAGCAGAAGTCAGTGGGGGAGTGAAGCAGCAGTAAGTGTCAAACATGATGCAACATGGGTTTGAATGCAGAGAAACAAAAAGAGAAGACGATGATGGGCAACGGAAATTGACTTGAGTAAAAAGTGAAGGCACGAGAGTGAGGAAGGGACAGGGGAGGGGGAGTTGCAGACAGGGTGGAGGAAATTTCGGGGCCGAGTTTACGGGGCGGGACCCGCCACAATGGCGGGTCGGACATCGGTTCCAAAATCCTGGGTTCGGGAGAGTTGAGCTTTTATGAAAAGTTTTTTTTATACTTGCAGTCCCTGACCTGTGTCATATTGCGTTTGTACCCCCTTGTTATTCTAAAAATGATTGATATCTCCTGCCAAAAAATTAATGCTAAACCCTACTGCCCTAAACCCTACAACCATTGATCATCTCATGCTTGTATGTTTACTAAGGGTGTGTTTGGCAACCATGATTTGCACCTTGTGTTTTTTAAAATCGTGTCATTGGATCTAAATGACATATTTGGGAACATATTTTGGGGTGAAATTTAAATTTGTCTTAAATTTAACCCCAAATCACGTGATTTTGTTTATAAACAAGAAAATATATTACTCCAAATCATGTGTCATATCTTGTTATGTCCAAACTATACATAACTGAGATTTTATTTTGTATAATAATATTTTTTCTAATAATTAGTCTTACTTCCTCCCTCCCGAGCTCCTCACCCTCCTCCTCAATACTTTGACTCTCCTTTTTTATTTTTCTATAAACTAAATTCATCTTTATGTAAACAATATCACTCTTAAAATTACATTGTTCTCAAACACTAAAAATTCTAAATACAAATATCATAGGTCTGTGATTTAAAATCACACCACTAAATCCAAATCAAGGTTTCCAAATGTAGATTACTACTAGAACCATTAAAGTGTATACCATGGTGGTGCCTAAATACAGGGCCTATGCTTTTGTCATGATGCATGTTAAGTGATAATTTGTTGATGCATTCGAATAGCAATTTCATTATCAAAATTATAAAATAATATAATTGAGAAAAAATTCCCAAGGGAGTTTCAGATCATACAAAGGAATAATATTTTTGTGTGCATGTGCTAGCATTCGATTTATGCTTAATAACCCTTAGATTATAAAAAACTATAAGGAAAATAACATTTCTAAAAAATAACACCTTGACAATTTTAGACTACTAAAAAGGGGAGAATAAAAATATTGAGTATGTAGACAGTGTGAATAATAAAATCATAGTAAACATGACAGTGAACATCAAACAAGCTTATGATTGGGTTGCAAAATAGGACACATGTAATTGACCCTATATTCCTAAATAAATTGATTTTAGTTCATTTTGATTTTCTTATGTGCACTATTAAAGTGGAACAAAGGGAGTATGTGCTATTGAATAAGATAATGAGAGTTAAATTGATATTCCATAATTTTTAAAAATTAAAATTCTTTATTTAGGAATAGACTTGTGCTTGTGATTGTTATTAGTCACAAAGAGATGAATTTGCTTAACAATTTAGTACATAAACTACACATTCCCCATGGACTTCTACTGAGAGAATTAGACATTATAGCTAGGTATTCAAATGCTTGTGTTATAACTAATGAAAAAATATTTTCAAAATGTTTAACCTTGTAGTATAAATCCATATAGGACAGTGATATTCTTGTACCCCTTTTTTTGCACCCTCAGACCTTACACCACTTATTATCGCATGTTATTAGGTGAGGTCTACCTTTCCTATCCAATTAAAGGTGGTGCTAGGCCTATAGTGTAGAGAAAATAAGTATATGAATATCATTTTCCAAACACTAATAGCATATTTGATAATGAGATGCAAGGAGTGGTGTAGATCTGAAAATAACTCTTTACTTAATACTTTTTATGACATCTCTCTCTTTAATTTTGTAATTGTGAGAAACTTATATATTATCTTGTATTAACAAAGTCTATTGAGAGTATACCTATAAACAAATAGGAATTAAAATACAAATCTTTTTTAGAAAATGTACTTTTTTTCTTTCTAAAATATCACTTTATAACCTACTTTATGCATCACCACCATGTTTTAACATACTGAGCCCTACAAATCAACCGCAGCGATATACACAATAAATTTTATCATGAAATTTTTGAAGAAGATATTTAATTACAGACTTTATCCATGAGATAAAATTACAGCCTTTTGCATAAGCATTGATTTGCAAGGCTCATGTTATCAACTCAATGATCGTCATGATCACTTAAATTCACAAACCATCATGGGTTGCATCATATACAATAGCCTATAAATATCGTTGTGTTCCTTTGATAAAAACTGTTGGTAATATTGAAGGTGTTGGAGCTATTTTTGATAACCAAAGGCATATAATTAGAATATAAGAATAGGTAAGGGAGTCTAAATGCAATACACCTTAGCATGTAGATGAAGGCTTGGTTAAATGATGAGTCTTACTGTGGTGTGAAATCATGTCCGATCATGATGAACTCCCTCTCACGCCCAATCGTTGCTTTTTTTGGGCACACTTTTGCTTTTTAGCTGCCACTTTTCGACCCCTTTGATTAACACGTGGGTGCTCCCCAGTCAATTTCCTGGGCCTACCATTGGTGGGGCGCAAATCTCTTTTTGTATTAACCTTAATAATTATTTGGGCCTCGAGTATGAGTGGGTGAAGGAAAAACTATTGAAAACTCTATTGCGGATTTATTTGTATAAATTTATTTTTATTTTATAGGAGCCGTCGATGCTGAAGATGAATAATGTAGATATATTCCCTCCATTCAATATTAATAGTTATTTTTTAAAAAAATATATTTTTTATTAAACGATAAAATCTACATAAAAAAATAAATTTATAATATTTTTTTAAAGTACTCAGCCACTTAAATTGAACGAAATAAAGTCATTAATATAAGCAAACTTTTACTTGTCTTAATATGTATTAATAAGTGTGCCGCCAATCCTAAAAGTAATTTGTGAGGGTATTCCATCATGAAGTACATAATTTCACTTGAATAAAAGGTTCATCTCACTGCTGCCGCCCTTATTGCAATAGCCTGCACAATGAACTCTTCCAATAATCGTGTTAGCCAGAATAAAAATCAAGAGAAGATAATTATGCTAACTTTAACTTTGTTTTAGAATAATAGCACACAAACCATAAATGGTTGGTTACAAGCGCTCATTGGGATTAATACCAAAAAAATAAAAAATCCCATTGGGATGATTATCCCTTAAAATATGAGTGGACAATTGTGGGCTCCGGCCTTTGCATGCTGACAAAAGATAATCTTCATGGTATACACAGAATCATGCGTAAAAAGTCATCGTCAAGTTGAAAGCTTATGCCAGCTAAAAAGAAGTTGGATGCTTAGACAAAACGAGGATAATTAACTGTAGGAAATTTTGTTTTGCATTAGATGACAGATGTGTCTGATACCGACATGGTGCCTACTTCTTCAGCACAAAAGAAATCAAAACAAAAACAAGACATGGTGTGCCTAGCTCATGACCAGACCACTGACCATGGATGGAAATGAAAAACCTCAACATGCTAGCCAGCTGCAAAACCTATTCACTTAATTACCATCATTTCATAAGCACTCAACGGATGTATGCAGAGATATTAACAAAAGGCAGGAGACTTGGTTTTAGAACATACCTGTGTGACTGTGTCGCACCTAGAAGGAAATGGTTTGTGTTTCACAAAAACCAAACTGTTCAATTGAGCTCTATTAATTAAAAAGGTGAAGCAAATGCATTTCCTAATAAGCACACAGTCTTAGGGGGCCTATCTGCTGGGATAACAACCTTATTTAATGTCAATAAAGTTTTTGTTTTACGTTCGTACTTGCGATTTTTATTTTATTAGGATAGTGTGGTTCGTCTTAAAATTGTAGGTTGTGGGCAGTTTCCTATTAATTGCCAAAGTAGCATTTAAGACAAAAAAAAAAAAATTACTCAACGTGACATGTCATTTATTGTGAGCATTGCTGTCCCTAGTAGGCCCCTAAGTTGAATTACAATATATAGGTATCAACTTTTGTTCGGAATATTTTGTATGTTCTTAATTTTCTTCATCATCTTGAACTGATCTTCATAAAATTAGCAAATAACATTTATATTACTCCCTTCGTCCCCATAATAACATTCATTTTTGTTTTCTAATCCAGATACTTATCATCGGACGAAGGGAGCTCGATGAAAAGTGGTTTATATGTCAAAATGATTTCACTGCTATGATTCCGAGTTTAAGCTAAGTAAATGCTGAATAGTACCCTCAAGCGGTCACATTGTCACGCATGGAACTGGATGAAAAGTGGCCGGCCCCTTTTAAAAACTGAACCACGTTAGATTTGGTGAAGTTTACCGTGATAAAATCATTGATCATGTTTGCTGTTCACTTGCATTAGTGGATACATACCTCTCGACCATATATATATATATATATATATATATATATATATATATATATATATATATATATATATATATATATATATATATATATATATATATATATATATATATATATATATATATATATATATATATATATATATATATATATATATATATATTGGGTTAAACTACTGGTATGTAGCACTTTGGAATGATTTTGAAGTTTTAAATAAAAACATTGCACTGAAAATAAATGGACTGTGCAGAACCGTGGGCGCCACTGCGGCCGCCGGGACCATGCAGGACTGGCCTAGTCTTCATCGTCGGCCGAGGGCCACCGTGGCCGGCCTGGCCTCAGGTAACCCCCTGTCTTCGTTTGAGAGAACAAAGCCTCAGCTAAGCTTGAATCAACCGGGAAGATGAACAGTTAACCGAGCCAAATTTTTTTATAAAAATGGTCCGATTCAGGCCAAAATAAATTTAGAAAGAATACCTCAAAATTACATAAGTTTATAGAATATAATTCCCATGTAATTGATCAGGTTTGATAAGGTGAAAAACATAGTTTTTCAATCAAGGAAAATATTTCCAAGATTATTTGATTCACTTTACTTAAAAATGGTTCAATCATTAACTTTAAGAAAAGGGTCCACTTCAAGGGGAAAATATTTTCCAAAAATATGAAGAAATTACAACAAATCGTAAAATTGAACTTAGTAATAATTTGGTTCAGTGTTACGTCCAAACCAAGACTATAAAGGAGTCTAGTTTAGATTTCTTTTTTTTACTTGTCAACTATAGTAAACAAGGTCGATCCACAGGGAAAGCCTTGTGTAACACAGAAAACTATTACGAAGAGAATAGAAAATAAAAGTGAAATAGATAATAAGAGACAATTCAAAGAGAAAATGCTAAGGCATCAAAAATCCACTTGCAATAAATCTCTAATGTTTACTTCATTCAAATGATAACTCAATCAAGATCAAATAAAAATTTATCTCAATCGGAAAATTTATCTTTTAAAGAACTTTGAAATAAAACAATAGTAATTTATTGTTTACTACGTGAAAACATTAAGTATATAATCATAGGAAATTATAAGCATTCAACGTGCCTTTCGTCAACGCTGAATCAAATAATTGTATAGATTATAAACTTTTTAAATATGAAACATCAATTTAAAATGATAAAGAACTTATTTGAATCAAAGTATCCATTAAACATCAAGTACAAGCTTCATTCCTAGCCTTAGCTTGAGAGATTTAGAAAGCTATTACAATAAAACTAAAAACAAAAATACAAAATAAGAGAAGAAAATAGGAGAAGAGAGCTCTAAAGAGGAGAGAATGCCCCATCTATCACGTCCACCCCTCTATTTATAGGAAAAGAAAGGGTTGCTTCAAAGGGAAAAATCAAATCATATCTCCAGATTTCATCCTAATTGATTGCCTGATTCGACCCCTATATCTTCGGAATTTGGAATTTCTTCCTGAAATAACACTTGTAGCCACGGAAGTCTTCTTTCCATTGCCACTAGAATAGTGTCAATCCAAATTATACATAAAAAGATATGATCGAAATACTAAGGCTGTGTCAATCTATCCGAATCAACTTCTTTCATAATTTAGTTCTATTCATACAAATCTCAAATCAAATGGGTCCACAAGGTTGTGTTCGACCATTCCATACATGTTAGACCATTATGAGCTCATTCTTGACTTTTAAATAGCTTTGGGTAGTTAGGCTTAACTTCTTCTTCCAGTTGTATCTTGTTGAAGCCTGTTTAAACATGTAAACTCAATTAAGGTCTAACTAACTTATTCAAAACATAAATAGCCCAAATCAGCAATGAATTAATACAAAATAGGATTGCAAATAGAAATTTGAAAACATTTTATTAAACATTATTTCAGTGCATCAAATACCCCCAAACCTACTTTTTGCTAGTCCTCGAGCAAAACAAAAATTAAAACAATAGAAAATAAAACTAACTACTCCACTTCCGCAGGAAATCTCGATTGCATTTAGCATATGCAACAAGCCTTTAAACCCCTAGCTTACACTAGTGGACGAGTTGTGTCTCGTGAGGGTTTGCAGTGAATATACCCACAAAATTCAAAACTAGAATGTTAAAAGAAAATAAAAATTAAAATCACGTCAAATTTACAAATCAACTCCTCCTAAACATGTAACTTCATTTAGTAAAATCAATCATGCATAATATAACTTGTCTTCTGAAACAATAATTCATTCTAACAACTTCATATTGGTGGCATGTACTCATACATACATAATAGTTTTAGAAAAACAGACATTGCCAAGTAATTATACAATCCTATTCTTATGAATCAAACAACTCCATGTGTCTCATGTCCACTCAGCAATTTTAATTTTAATACTAAATAGGCATTGACATCCATTCATCTTCAAGAGATCATAATAGAGAATCATGCAAAACCTTCCTTGAAAAGTAAAACAACCTAGATCACCTACCAACTCATTCAAGATATAATTGCATAGTGTCCTACTAGAATTTTATGCTCATCTCACATGACATGTGTAAGGCTTAGCCTTTTTAGCTTTCTATAAGATCCATGTAACAAGTGTTAGGCCAGCGACTCCCAATCCAGTTGGCTCAGGGCACTAGGTGTTAAAGCACCCTTCAGGCTTAATAACTTGAACTAAATAGGCTTCAAAGCTATGCATGTCATAAATTAGTCAACTCTACCTTTTGACTCGAACACCCTATGCTTAGTGAGGCACACCGAGTCCCGATCTACTCAATAGAGTGACTTTAATTTTTTTCATTCTTTTTTTTTCACATTTTTTTGCTTTTTTTTTCTTTTCTTGAGCACATTATACAATCAATTTGAATTGTGTTGACAAGTCCTCAATTGTTCTACAAACCAAGAATAGTGAAGCTCAAAACTCTATCATGATAACATGAATACTACTAGATCATGCCAAAGTTTTACTTTCATAAGAAAATAATTACTTAGATTCAATGATATCCACCAAGATGAAGACCATAATCAAGGGCTCGAATTCTCACTTAGGCAAATGTCTTGCTTTATTTTATTTTTTTTTCAAAATAAGAGCACAAGAAACCAATATGAAGTAATCAGAACTCAAAATCATTAAATCTATCAAGTCATATTTTGAATAATATGATATCATTAAACAAAGTCACAAATCTAGAATAAGAATCAATGTAAATAAGCAAAAACATAAAATAAATCTAATTAATTTTTTTTTCAATTTTTCATTTTTTAAGTAAAACTAAAAACATAAAGAAAAATATCTTCTACACCCCCAAACCTAAACTAAACATTGACCCCAATGTAATTTTTTTTTTTTTATGAAAAATCATGAAAAGAAAATCAACCCTCATAATTTGGATTTTCAAGAGGTGTAGACTCAACTTCAGGGACAAAATGGTCTAAAAATAGTTTCAAACGTTGGCCATTAACTTTGAAAACATCACCATTTTTTGGGTTCTCAATTTCAACAGTTCCATAAGGAAAAACAGTTTTTACAATGTAAGGACCTGTCCAACGTGATCTTAATTTTCCGGGAAAGAGATGAAGTCTAGAGTTGTACAATAAAACCTTTTGAAATGGCTCAAAAGTTTTTCGTAAAATGTTTTTATCATGAAAAGCCTTCATTCTCTCTTTGTAAAGTTTTGAACTCTCATAAGCATCACGTCGAATTTCCTCTAACTCATTTATTTGCAATTGTCTATTTAAGCCAGCCTTATCAAAGTTAAAATTCAAAGCTTTGATTGCCCAATATGCCCTATGTTCCAACTCCACAGGCAAGTGACAAGCTTTTCCAAAAATCAAACGGTAAGGAGACATGCCAATTGGGGTTTTAAAAGCCATACGGTAAGCCCAAAGAGCATCGGTTAGCCGTAAAGACCAATCTTTACCATTTGGATTTACCGTTTTCTGTAAAATATATTTAATTTCCCTATTAGAAATCTCAACTTGTCCACTTGTTTGTGGGTGATAGGGGGTAGCTAGTTTATGGGTAATCCCATACTTCCTCATCAAAGCCTCAAAAGGCCTATTGCAAAAATGTGACCCCCTGTCACTTATAATGGCTCGAGGTGTTCCAAACCTTGAAAATATATTTTCTTTTAAAAAGCGCACAACGACTTTGTGGTCATTAGTTTTGCTTGGAACAGCCTCAATCCACTTGGAAACATAATCGACAGCAACTAAAATGTAAACATAGCCAAAAGAAGAAGAAAAAGGTCCCATGAAATCAATGCCCCAACAATCAAAAATCTCAATAACCAATATGGGGTTAAGGGGCATCATATTTCGATGAGAAATGGCTCCTAACTTTTGATACCTTTCACAAGTTTTGCAAAATTCATGAACATCTTTGAACAGCGTCGGCCAGTAAAAACCACATTGCAAAATTTTAGCGGTGGTCTTTTTAGAGGAGAAGTGACCACCGCATGCTTCAGAATGACAAAAAGAGATGATACTTACTTGTTCAGAATCAGGCGCACATCTCCTGATTATTTGATCCGGACAGTACTTAAAGAGATAGGGGTCGTCCCAAAAGAAATATTTTACCTCGGTGAAGAATCTCTTTTTATCTTGAGGAGACCAATGGTGGGGAACTTTACCTGTCACCAAGTAGTTGGCAATGTCGGCATACCATGGAGGATGTGAGATGGCAAAAAGTTGTTCATCGGGGAATGTGTCTTGGATTGGAATGTTGTCCGAAAAATCAGAAAATTCCAATCTTGAAAGATTATCTGCCACCACATTCTCTACTCCCTTCTTGTCTTTGATTGTGAGATCAAACTCTTGGAGTAGGAGTATCCATCGGAGCAATCTGGGCTTTGTATCTTGTTTGCTCAAAAGGTACTTCAAAGCTGCATGGTCAGTAAAAATGATAATTTGAGAGCCAATCAAGTAGGATCTAAATTTGTCAAGTGCAAATACTACAGCAAGAAGTTCTTTTTCAGTGGTGGAGTAGTTCATTTGGGCACTATTTAAAGTTCTACTTGCATAATGAATTACGCAAGGTTTCTTATCTTTTCTTTGCCCTAAAATAGCCCCAACGGCATAATCACTTTCATCACACATAATTTCAAAAGGAAGGTTCCAATCTGGGGGTTGCATGATGGGTGCGGACACTAATATGTTCTTAAGCTTTGTGAAAGCTTCTTCACATGCATCCGACCACTCAAAAGAATGCTCTTTAGATAGAAGATTACACAATGGTCTAGATATCACACTAAAATTCTTGATAAATCTTCGATAAAAACCGGCATGCCCTAGAAAGGATCTAACATCTTTTATGGACTTTGGACTAGGCAAATTAGCAATCAATTCAATTTTTGCCTTGTCTACTTGAATTCCCTGCACAGAAATAATGTGACCAAGTACTATTCTAGTAGTAACCATAAAATGACACTTTTCCCAATTTAAAACTAGATTTTTCTCTTCACATCTCACCAAAATTTTTTCTAAGTTATCAAGACAATCATCAAAAGAATCACCAAAAATAGAAAAGTCATCCATAAAAACTTCCAAAAACCGCTCCACCATGTCACTAAAGATGCTCATCATGCACCTTTGGAATGTGGCAGGAGTATTACATAATCCAAACGGCATCCTTCGATATGCAAAGGTACCAAATGGACATGTAAATGTTGTTTTTTCTTAATCTTCAAGTGCAATCTCAATTTGGTTGTATCCTGAAAAACCATCTAAAAAATAATAAAATTGATGACCGGCTACCCTCTCTAGGATTTGGTCCATGAATGGCAAGGGAAAGTGGTCTTTCCTAGTGACAGAATTTAATTTCCTATAATCTATGCACATCCGCCAACCGGTGGTGACTCTAGTGGGAATTAACTCATCATTAGCATTCTTTACCACTGTCACTCCAGACTTTTTGGGGACAACTTAGGTGGGACTCACCCATGGACTGTCAGAAATGAGGTAAATGATACCAACATCCAATAATTTTAGAACCTCTGCTCTCACTACCTCTTTCATGTTGGGGTTTAACCTCCATTGCATTTGTCTCACAGGTTTTGCATTTTCTTCCATGAAGATCCTATGTGTACAAATCAGGGAACTAATCCCCTTGATATCGGCAATGGTCCACCCAATGGCTTTCTTGTGATTTCTAAGGACTTCGAGCAACCTGTGCTCTTGCTCCTTATCCAACATTGAAGAGACAACCACAGGAAATGTCTCTCCCTCACCAAGATAAGCATATTTAAGTTCAATAGGGAGGGGTTTCAAGTCTAGCTTGGGTGGTTGGACACTTGAGGGGAGAGGAGCGCTATTAGAAGGAGGTAACTCCTCAAAGCGGGCCTTCCACCTATCAGTATCCAATAATGGAGTTGACTTCAACAACGAATTTACATAATTAATCATAACATCATCATCAAAGTTAAAATAAGAAAGACATGCTTCAAGAGGGTCAGAAAATGAAGAAATAGTAGACATGTCATCAACAAGACTTTCTAAAAGATTCATTTCATGCACATCCTCATCATCATCTTCTGGTTGCCTGCAAATATTAAAAATGTTCAGTTCCAAAGTCATATTTCCAAATGAAAGCTTCATAACACCATTTCTACAATTAATAAGAGCATTAGAAGTAGCAAGAAATGGGCAGCCTAATATGACAGGAATTTGAGTACAAGCATTCAAAACTGGTTGTGTGTCCAAAACAATAAAATCAACAGGAAAGTAAAACTTTTCTACTTGTACTAGCACATCCTCAACAATTCCTCTTGGTGTTTTAACTGAGCGATCTGCAAGTTGAAGTGTAATGCTTGTGGGCTTCAATTCACCAAGTCTCAATTGTTCATAAACAGAATAAGGTAAGAGATTAACACTTGCCCCAAGATCAAGTAAAGCTTTTTCAACTCTATAATTCCCAATTATACAAGATATGGTTGGACAACCAGGATCTTTATATTTGGGTGGGGTGTTGTGTTGCAAAACTGCACTTACTTGTTCTGTCAAAAATGCCTTCTTTTGTACATTTAGCTTACGCTTAATTGTACAAAGATCTTTCAAAAATTTAGCATAAGATGGAATTTGTTTAATGACATCTAAGAGAGGAATGTTAATTTTTACTTGTTTGAAAATTTCAAGAATGTCACCATTTGGCACCAATTTAGAAGAAGATTGTAACCTTTGAGGAAAAGGAGGAGGAATTGGAGCAACACAATCAAAGTTGTCAAGTTCATCACCATGTTTAGAATTCAAAGACTCCTTAGGTTCAACAACCTTCATTGGAATGTCTTTATTAATAACTTTTCCACTTCTCAAAGTGGTGATGGACTTAGCATGCTCTTCTTGTGAACTTGAAGAATTTAAATTTTCAATTACAAATTGACCTTTAGGATTTGGTTGAGGTTGAGAAGGAAACTTTCCTTTTTCTTAAGTGCTCAAAGCTGTGGTCAATTGAGTAATAGAAGTCTTCAAGTCATTGATGGCTTGCATTGTTTGGTTGTTGATTGTTACTTGACTTTGTATGAATGTTTGCAATGTGTCTTCAAAAGTCTTCTTATGTGGTGGAACATAATTTGAGGAAGAAGGGGGTACCTGCACATTAGACTCATTTCTCCAACTAAAGTTGGGATGATTTCTCCAATTAGGAGTATAAGTTTCAGAATTAGGAGAAGAAAATGGCCTTTTGTAGGTATTCATAGCATTTGCTTGAGTATGCAACACCTCTTGAAAAGCAGGGATTGTTGGACAATCCTGTGTTTGGTGTCCATCACTCTCACATATACTACAAATATCTTGTGCTTTTTGAGAAGCTTTAGACATGTTTTCCCTATTAATTTCCATAGCCTCAACTTTTTTAGTTAAACTTGTAATTTTTGCTTTTACATCATCCTCTTCTTTAAGAAGGTACAAGCCCCCCTTAGTTGCCCCATTAGATTTGGTTTTATTACTACTTTCAAATTCATTAGAATCTTCCTATGATTGAGCATTTTCAGCTAACACATCAAAATAGTCTCATGCTTCCTCAGGTTCTTTACTTAAAAACTCTCCATTACACATCATTTCAATAAATTGCCTCATTTGAGAAGTCAAACCATTATAAATGAAACTAATTGTACACCATGTTTCATATCCATGATGTGGGCACAACAACAAAAGTTCTTTAAATCTCTCCCAACATTGAAAGAAAGTCTCATTTTCTTTTTGAGAAAAATTCATGATATTCTTTCGAAGTGTATTAGTTTTATGGGTGGGGAAAAACTTTTTCAAAAATTCTCTTTGCATTTCTTGCCATGATCCAATGGATCTTGGCTTCAAAGAATTTAACTAATTTTTTGCCTTTTCCTTTAAAGAAAAAGGAAAGAGTTTTAATCTAATAGCATCATTTGAAATATTTTGGTTTGGCAAAGTTGCACAAACCTCTTCAAACTCTTTTAAATGCAAATATGGGCTTTCTGAATCTAGGCCATGAAATTTGGGTAGTAATTGAATTACACCCGGCTTGAGTTCAAAACCGCCTACATTAGTTGGAAAAATCATGCAAGAAGAACTTGATCTAGTTGGTTGCAAATAATCACGCAAGGTTTTAACTTCAATATTTTGTACATTATTATCTCCATTATTACTTCTTAGTTCCTCATTAGTTCTTAGATCCTCCATTGTATCAAAATAAAGATAATTTTCAAAAGATTTGTTCACTTTTTTCAATCGTCCAGAATTATCACGCACCCATGTGAACATGCAACAACAATTTTTTTTTAATAACAAACAAAAGTAAAAGTGCAAAAATTAAATGACAAAATATTAAAAAGTTAGAGGGTTAGAAGTTAATAGACAAAAATTAAAATTGCAAAAATAAGGCCAAAGGCACTATCAAGGTACACGTTTGATCCCGAAAAATTTTCGGTAGTAACGTGGGTAGTGCCTCCGGTCTCAAAAAAAAAAGAAAAATTACAGAATTTAAATACTAAAAGTAAATGACGTAAAGTAAATGACATAAAGTAAATGACTGAATTTAAAGAGTTAGTGTGCAAAAATAAAAGTTAGAGATTTAGTAAAGTTAGAGTGAGTTTTTCGTAACGGATTCTTGTCACACGTTGCAATCCCCGGCAACGGCGCCATTTGTGTTACGTCCAAACCAAGACTATAAAGGAGTCTAGTTTAGATTTCTTTTTTTTACTTGTCAACTATAGTAAACAAGGTCGATCCACAAGGAAAGCCTTGTGTGACACAGAAAACTATTACGAAGAGAATAGAGAAGGAAAGTGAAATAGATAATAAGAGACAATTCAAAGAGAAAATGCTAAGGCATCAAAAATCCACTTGCAATAAATCTCTAATGTTTACTTCATTCAAATGATAACTCAATCAAGATCAAATAAAAATTTATCTCAATCGGAAAATTTATCTTTTAAAGAACTTTGAAATAAAACAATAGTAATTGATTGTTTACTACGTGAAAACATTAAGTATATAATCACATGAAATTATAAGCATTCAACGTGCCTTTCGTCAACGCTGAATCAAATAATTGTATAGATTATAAACTTTTTAAATATGAAACATCAATTTAAAATGATAAAGAACTTATTTGAATCAAAGTATCCATTAAACATCAAGTACAAGCTTCATTCCTAGCCTTAGCTTGAGAGATTTAGAAAGCTATTACAATAAAACTAAAAACAAAAATGCAAAATAAGAGAAGGAAATAGGAGAAGAGAGCTCTAAAGAGGAGAGAATGCCCCATCTATCACGTCCACCCCTATATCTTCGGAATTTAGAATTTCTTCCTGAAATAACACTTGTAGCCACGGAAGTCTTCTTTTCATTGCCACTATAATAGTGTCAATCCGAATTATACATAAAAAGATATGATTGAAATACTAAGGTTGTGTCAATCTATCCGAATCAACTTCTTTCATAATTTAGTTCTATTCATACAAATCTCAAATCAAATGGGTCCACAAGGTTGTGTTCGACCATTCCATGCATGTTAGACCATTATGAGCTCATTCTTGACTTTTAAATAGCTTTGGGTAGTTGGGCTTAACTTCTTCTTCCAGTTGTATCTTGTTGAAGCTTGTTTAAACATGTAAACTCAATTAAGGTCCAACTAACTTATTCAAAATATAAATAGCCCAAATCAGCAATGAATTAACACAAAATAGGATTGCAAATAGAAATTTAAAAATATTTTATTAAACATTATTTCAGTGCATCATTCAGTATAGACAAAAAATGACAGGTTATGCCTATTTTAGTCCAAATACCTTTTCACCCTCAAGGTGAACCAATTCAAGGCGTAAAGCGGCTACCAAAAATTTATGTAAAATTATAATATTCAAATAAAGTAATTACTTAGTAGATTTTAATCACTTGTTTGAACAAAGTTTTGCCACTCATATATATAGGGCCTATTCAAAAATAAAATTCTATTTTTTGGCATTTTTTCCATGTTTTTTAGAAATTTTAAGGCCGTTAAAGGTGATATAGGACCCACAAGGGTGAGATAGAGCCATGAGAATGACCCCATCAGGTACTTTCCATTAAGTAGCAAGAATGTGCGCGCACATTCATGTAAATAAAAAATAGTTAAGAAAATAAAATAAAGTATATATAAAACAAAAATCTCTCTTGCATGCTACAATTACAATACATGCTTACAGGATCATAATGATCATAAATTATATGTACAATAATTATAAATACTATACTAACCTAAAAATTATCTCATTGTTGATAATTGACTGATTGCCCAACTACTCGTCAACGCATGTTAGTGTCAGTGCTGTTATCTCTCTTTTTTTATTGGCGTTGTCGCCAACATGCAAGTGATCATTCCAATGATTGGGAAAGACTGATTTTTAGTTTCCTAAAATCACTTCAAATCATGCTATAAGACAAACATTTCCCATAATAATTAATGATGATTTATCTATCACATGATCAATAAAAATTAGGAAAGTACATGATCTTAGTCATATTCATGGCAAGAATCTTAGAATCATTCTTTACATGTTTCCGTACTAAGAAATAATCATTATTCATTCCATACATTTACACCAAAACCAAATTATAGAAACAAGGTTAGCAATCCAAACTTTTCCCTTCACCAAACGCAAAGGTCTCCACAAACTCAATCTTTTTTCTACTTCCTCTGAACTTTGACTTACCCTAATCCTTCATCTTTGACCCAAAGTCAGAGATTCTGAAAAGTTTGGGTTAAAGACTTTCAAAGTTATATATATGAAGGAGAAATAACAAATTTTTGGTGTATAACCGTCTAAAAGTTTGACGGCCGTCTTTTTTTTTTTATATCGTCATAATGTTCGACACGCTCCGCCAACACATGTGCGTCCGAAACACGACGGCCGTCAATGCGGATCACAGTCATATATGCCTTATATTAATCATAGGCATACCACGGAGTTATAGCACAGCAAAATATTAATAATAACATATTTCACACAAACCATGGACTTAGGTTCGTAGAGATTGAAGTTTCACAAGCCTTACAAGTCTTTGGGCACATCATGCCCTTAATCTACAGTCATATAAATATTACATTTTTTCCAAAATCAGAAAGCAGATAAATATTTGTGACACTACACGTCCTTCACCTTCGCCCTCGCTGCATTACCTGCAGAATCTGGGGGTGGGTGAGTATTTTAAAATACTCAGTAGGTTGATTTAAAATCTAACAGAGATGCTAAGCAGAAATCTGTTTGAAATCCCTACAACATTTTCTTTAGAAACCTTTATCACGATAAATTATGTAGAAAACACAACGATTCCAAATCACAACAAATCCACAAGCTGCGACACCCTACGGCCTACCCTCGGCGCTCATGGGGCAAACGAGGGCCACTTAGGGACAGAGCTTTCCCACGATGCTCTACCCTGTGCGCGCCACTTGCCGATAATTTTTCTCGGCGGGCATCATCACTCTATGATTATTCTGGGTTCTCAAGCCCATGAATTAATCATCACATCATTCAAACACAACAACATCCATGCTAAAATAGTTCAATGCATAGCATGTCTTCCATAAATCAGTCACATAAGCTTAATCATGCTAAATCATGCGTAAAGAAGTTATACTAAACACACGTTTAGAGTTTAAAGTCCCCTACCTTAACCCTTGGTTACAAATCCATAATAGTAGAAGCCTCAAATAAAGAAACTGACCCCACCACAGCGTCCAGAATGTTGAATTCCGTAGGAAACGCCTTTTGAATTGCTCGATTCGGACTTAAAATGAGTGAGAAATGAAAAATAGAAGTTTCTGAACATGAGAGAGAAATGGGAAAACGTGGGAGAGAATTCTTCTCTTTCTTTCTGGATGTCAAGGATGCTATGTATAGAAGAATTGGATATATGTGAGGTTGACACGTGTCAACCCTATCTGCTTTGTCAGCAATCTTATCCACTATCAATCTTATCCACTTTGTCAGCAATCCTATCCACTATCAATCCTATCTGCTTTGTCAACAAGCCTATCCACTATCGATCCTATCCGCTTTGTTAACAATCCTATCCACTATCAATCCTATCCGCTTTGTCAGCAGTCCTATCCACTGCGTCGTTGATCCTATCCAGAAAGATATTATTTTATTCAAATAATATCTTAACCTCAAAACGCGATAACTTTTAACTTTGACGTTGGAATCACACGCCCTTGATACCGATGGACTCGTGTCGACGAGCCCTTCGAAATAAGACAAAAACATGGGTAGGTCATCCTGCACTTTCAAAGTGGGTCTCGCCCATATGACATTTTTTTTCCGAGGTCAGAATCGTGCGTTCCTAGTACCGATAGACTCGTATCAACGAGCCCTTCGAAATTAGACCACACATGGGTAGGTTATCTCGCACTTTTAAAGTGGGTCCCGCCCATGTGGCACGTTTCCTGAGGTCATAACTTTCGTTCTCGAACTCCGTTTTGTGTATTCTTCGATTCGTTACACTCATTACTCCGAGCTCTACCTGGATACGGGGATTTCACCTAATGAAACCCCCTAACACTAATTTTAAATTAATAAATTACCCTTAACATCCCGGGTTAGGCAAAACCGAAAAACGGGTCGTTACAAAAAGACTCCACAAAACTACTTCTCTATACAATTTTGAACCAGTCAGTGAACTACACCCAGAACACCAACACATCAATGGCCTGCTAAGAGTGAATCTAGCACTTCATCAGCGAAGTAACTAACGTGTCAAACTTTACCAATAATGACCCAAAACTACATTGGCAAAGACATCGACGTGCTGATGCCCACCTACATAAATTTTTTGTTTATAAAAAGCTAAAATATAATCCATATGTCACACTCCAAGATTTTAAACTCATTTTCTCATAATTCAAACAACGGAAACAAAATTTTCAATTGCTTTTTGTCAATCACACAACAAAATTATCTTGGGGGTGATCCACTTGTTTTTTAATATACTCATATTTAAACCGACATAGTATATTAGACAAGGTCAAACCATACTATAAGCACACGGCATCGCCTGAGTACATGTCATAGATCCATAATATACACAAGCATAAGTAATTGTCACTCACGTGCCTAGATTTAAATACACACATTACTAAAACTTTGCTAATAAATATCAAAAATCATACATCAAATATAAATGAGTTGGTCATCCTTTCTTAGCACAATGTTCCCAACCTGGCTACTCCCATAAAACTGCATCACAACGATGTTGAGTATATGAATATACCTAGTGGGATAGATAAAAAAGTACTATGTAATGACATAACATTCATAATATACAACATCATCACATGGTAAACATAATATTATAATCAAGAGAACTACAATAATAAATATCAACATGAATAGCCAAATACATGCAATTGAGCATAATCCAAATCAAATGCTTTAAATTAAATTGGAAATATGACTACACTTGTGAGTCACTTGCTCCTTAAGTGTAAGTCATAAAGGTTCTCTATGGCATGGTAGTCACGTCTAGGAGTCCTCATTGCCTATTAGCCCATGGACTACTCACCATCTGACCTTAGTTCTCTTAAAGCTTGCCCGCTCCATCCACGCCATAAAGCTATATCTCACAATGGATCATAAACCTGAGTAGTTGAGATCTCAGCTACCATGATTGTTGAAACCTCTTGTATTGCACTATGTAAGTCTGGTCAATAGTGCCCAACCCACCAATGCCAAGCGGAGAAAATTGCTAAGATTGAAAGCTAGTGTTGTGGATATTTGTGATATTTGTCATAAAGACAGTGTAACGTCCCTCGTATTTTCGAATAAAAGAAAACTATTTTTTGAAAACATAACAAAATTTAATTACAATTGCCAAGGATCACCGTGTACTAAAACAGTAATTACAACATACTTTGTATTATACAAAGATTGTCAAAATTAGGCATCACATGCCTTTGTACATTGATCAATACAATAATTTACATAAGTACAAAAACAGTAGTACAAAACTGTAATTTAAAGGAACCCTTCGTCGACTCCTTCAGATTCGAGTGAAACGCCTGCAGAGTCTGAGGGTAGGTGAGTAAATTCGTACTCAGTAAGTCAAATTTTTTTTCTTTTTGGAAATCATCCGGAAAACCTGAAAACACAATCACAGAATGTCGCGATACCAGACGACTTACACCAGCGCCCATGGGGCGACGCAAGACTGAAAGGAAGGGATTTACCCATGACATCCCAATCCTGTGCGCACCAGATGCCAAATTTGGCGGTATCCAAAATCATAATAATTCTTAGCTCCAAAGAACCGAGAACTATCCAAACGGCACGATTGCCCAAAACTCGAAGAAATTTTCAAAAAGAGGAGATGATTTTGAAGTCAGGGCTCTTGTTTTCATAAAGTAACAGAAAACTTTTAGTAAAACTTTAGCGAGTCAAAATCTCGGCATACTATTAGAATTTAAAACTACCTACCTATAACACGTGCAAAAATCTCCTCATAGAGTAAAGAGAGTCCCGCCTTAATATATCAGCCTTCGAGCAAGAATTTCAGCAGAATAACCACTCCAACACGTAGAATGCCCTTGATTTAGTAGGGTAGGGCTTTGGAACGGGTTAAAAAGGGTTAGGAATGGCCCAGAAATAATTAAAAGATGAAAAGGGAAGATTAGGGAAGGGGCACATTTTTTGAGGTATTAGAGGGGTCATCTCAAGAAAGTAATGCTTCCGGTGCGTAGAGCACCCTTGAATTAGTAGGAAACGGGTCTTGAAACGTGAAAATCAGACTTAAAACGGGTCGGGAATGGTGAAAACAGTGAAGGGGTTGAAAATCGGATGTGGGTGAGAAATATGGCCGGAAAGGGTATATATAGGTGAGGGAGGGGAATATTCCGGTGGGTGCCGCCGGAACAAGTGGGCGCCCACCGGCACCGCCAGAAAATCCGGCCGGCGCCCACTGGCGCAGGCGAAATGGCGTTCGCGCGTGATGAACGCGCATTCGTCATGCGCGCGGTGACGAACGCGCGTTTGTCACCGTGAACGCGTGGCCATCGCACGTTCAACACGCGCTGCGTGGCACATGCCGTGCGTTGCTCTGAGCCGCGCCGCGCCGAAAAATTCTTTATTTTATAATTTGTAATTCCTAAAAATTTTAAAAATCGTAACTTCCTATTCCGAACTCCGATTTGCGCGTTCTTGGTACCGTTGAGTTCGTATTCACGAGCCCTACGATACTAGACCATTTAAGAACCGTTCCACCTAAATTTCGAAAGTGGGTCCCGCCGGTCAAACACATTTCCGGAGGTCGTAACTTTTGCTCCCGACCTCCGATCTTCGCGTTTTAAGACTTGTTACGCTCGTCTCCACGAGCTCTAACCAATACTTAGGAAAATTATAAATAACGAAACATATAAGAAGATCGTGTTAGAAATTAGGGTTATTACAGACAGTTACACTAAATTTGAGTGCCCTAACAAACATCCTCACAAGTCAAGTTCTAGGAGAAAGGTGAAGAGAGCCCCAACACATTCAAACCCTAGGTTACCCCATCAAGTGTATGCTCAGAATATAAAGATGGTGTGAGTAAAGAAGATTTGATCTTCAAACATTGAAAGATCAAAGCTAGGAAAGACAAAAGAGAAAAAATCTCTATTTAGATGTTCTTATTCATGTCCATGAGTTAATATTTCCTATCTTTTGGACATACACATGTTTTTAGGTTTTCTTTTTTATTTTTCTTTGTTTTTCATATTTGATTTTTGTTCACAGGTTTTGAATTAAAAAAAAATCAAAAACAACCAAAAGAACAAGTTTAGTTTTTGCTTTGATTGTTTTTATGTTTGTTTTTGAAAAGCTCAACTCTTTAATTGAAGTTCATTAATCAACTTTTAAGTTGAAGCACCATGAATTTGTGGTCAACATACCTTAACTAAGAGAGGAATGCTATATTTTGTTAAATTGAGTAGTTGGACTTAAAAAAGTGTATCATAAGCTTATTTTTCTTTCTCTTAGATGTTGGTTTCACCATTCAATAAAAACCACTATTTTTTAAAATGTAGCTATTAATATGGGACAAATGGAGTACCTTCATACTTAATTAAATAGTACTATACAAAACAATTTTGTTCAAGTGTGTAGGTTAAGTTTAGGTTGAAGGCTTTTCAAGATCAATTCCAAATGGTCTTAGTTGAGCCTTAGTTGTGTCAAGTATAAATTTTGTACACGTGAAAGTTAACGCACTATAATGTCATTAGTGTAATTTTTTATTTTCATAACTTGTAGTGTATTGTTGTGAAATAGCCAAAGGGGGAAATCGAAAAAACATGTGAGACATGTGTTGTAATTTGGTTGATTTTGATAAACAAAACAATGTCAAAACACCATGTATGTTGTTAGTCATAAAGTCTATTTTGAGTGTTGTGATCAAATCAGATTTAGAATTGAAGGACTTGAAAAATAATAGTATGCATGTTATGAAGTTTCAATTATAAAAACTATTTTGAGTGTCCGGCTTCAAAGGTATATTTTCACACTCACGTGTACAAATCACTTAGGATTTGATTGAAATAATCTAAGGGAGTGATATTGGGAGTTTTGGGAAAAGATGGTGAAAAATGACAAAACTAAACATTATAGATCAATCAGTTTTGAACACACGGATGAGTAGATTGATCTTTAAATGGCTTAGTTTTGAGATTTTCTACCTGAGGGACACAACAATCAATTGCTTGGGAGAAAAATTAATTGCTCTGATTTTCGTTCAAATAGAAAAGCCAAACGATCGATCGCCTTAGGATTCGATTGATTATTTAATGATTTAATTGTCTAGCTTAGGATTTCAAAATAATTTTTTCTAATTTGGGTTCCTTTAACCCTAGCCATTTTGAGACTCTATAAAAGGCTTAGAAAAAGAAGAAATTGAAGAAAGGAAAACCAATTTTGTGAAGAAAAAAAAGAGAGACTTTGTTGTTTAGAGTTTTTCTTGTTCAACAAAGATTTGTAAGAAAATTTTATTGGTAAGAGATCTTTGATTTACATGAATTAAAGAAGAGTGATTGCACAACATATCACACCACTAGAGGAGTTGTTAAAGAGTTCTTCATTAAAGAGTAATTGAAGAAACTCAAAGGAAGATCAACAACTGAAGAATGAGCATTTGATTAAGCACATAGAAGAAGACAAAGCTAGAATACGAAAAGACAAGCTTCAAGGGTTCAAGGGAGAAGAAACTTGAAGGACAACAACAAAGGACTAAACAAAGAAAAAGGGTTTTTGTTTGTGTCGAGTTAAGGTTGGTTGTTATCGGTTTTGTAATATTTTTTTGTCTAGGGCATTGATTTGACCTTATGAGGCTACTGTGGTAGCTGAGCTGGGTTTTCTATGTTAAATAGATGTGTGATGCTCCTTATTTTGGTTTAAGTACTAGTTTTAGGAGTAATGTGGTGATCTATTAGGTGTTGGACATATTTTAGTACTCTCAACAAATAAATTATTTTCTAATTCTAAATATTTACAAAATAATATTCTAATTTACAAAATGGTTATTTATATATATTGCATGTAATTGACCCAATATACATTTGTAAAATATTATAAAATACTACTAAGTATTAATAAAAATACTGATGCATCTTAGTGATGTAGGTTCTTCATTGGAGATATATATTTAAAGTAGTGTAAAGATTGAAAAAACACTAGCATGGTAGCAATTTAAGGATCAAATAAATTATGCAAATATCTAAACTTTATTTATGGCAGATTGTAACAAGACATAACATTGTCATAATTGATTATGGTTAAGTTATTTTATCTCATCATCATATTTACACATGGTGAAAGATCTTAATTTTTCTTACATAAATGTCATTGTGATAATGATATGATAATCATGTCCGAAATGTTTACAAAAGAAAAACCTTAGTGTTGGGTATGTTTTTCAAAATGAATTCATAAATTATTTTTAAGAATTATTTTAAATTATTCTAAAAAGCCCAAGCTGTGACAACTCATGTAGCTTCATCTGTTGGAATATAAAAGAAATAAATAAAAGGGAAACACAGTTATCTTATATGGCATAAGAGGTTATCGGTTCAAGTTTTGTTGAAGGATTTATACCCCAATTATGTTCCACATGCCGCTCTTGATAGACGTTTGCCCATGAAAGGGGGCTTTGAAATATATAAAAAATAATTAAGATTTCTCCTTTCTAATGGCTAGAGCTTTTGGCAAACATGGTTATCTTATCATCTTCTTAGAGTTTTAACCATATTTGGTTCTCTTTGTTTAATTGTAAGTTTCAGTTTTCTAAGTGCTTAGTGCAAGATATACAAGATTAATGCAAAAGCTGCAAGTTTGTAATAAGAACTTCGCTAAGGGTCACATTAGGCCCATCTCTTTCATGACAATTCTATCTCAATTAGGGAAATGCAAGGATTCCAATAATGGTGGAGGCAAAGGTAAGAGCATAGTCACAATCTTTCATTTTCGGTCCACTTCGGTGAAAGGACGTCATTTCGGGGTCATTTTATTTTATTTCATTTTGGAAAAATTTCAGAAAAGTTTCTATACTATTAAAAAATGATATAGAGATTATGGATACTAATAGTAGATAATCTCACAAGCAAAATAAGAAATTGGAGAGGCAGAGAGATATTTTTAAATTTAAGTAGCTCTCATGCACATTTGAGTTGTGCACTAGATGCCCCATTAGGCCTTCAAGATGCATCATGTCAATGGAAGTACTTTTCATGCTCTCTTCTGACAATGAGCCCAGAATAAGGTATACATGAGAGTCATTTATCCATGAAATCGATGGTTCACATCCTAACACATGTTAGCATAAGTATCACTTATACTAATGTGTACTAGCATGTACGTCATCATGAAATATCAATAGATCTTTACATTGGGTTCATTGTAAGAGGGGAGCATGAAAAGGTCTTCTCACATCAATATACAGGCATGACAACATGTGCTACAAATCCAAGTTGAGGAATAGAAAAGGAAGAAGATAACAAATAGGTGTGACCATCCAAATGAAAAATGGCAAAATTTACGAAATTGCACCAAAATTTTCGTTTTGGTGAAAAACTGCATAAAACTTCAAATTTTAGCTGCACTGTGTGGTTTACCCTCACAGCGGCAAAAATAACGAAATTTTGCAAAAGTTCTGCAAAAATTGTTAATCTGGGTAAGAATTTTATGACGAGGATTTGAGGGCTATAGAAGCTCATTGAAGGGTGAATAAACTTGACTTGGCCTTGAGAGGAAGAGATTGAATGTTTCTTGTCATATAATCAAAATTTTTTGGACGGCCTTGACGGCAAGGTTTTCATTATACAAATTAGAAAGAGAATTGGAAGAAGGATAAAGAAGAGGGGTAGATGTGTAATTCGAGAAAAACATTACTGTCTACATGCTAGGAAGGAGTAGCACCACGCTGGAGAGATCATTCAGATGGGGAGATTTGGCAATTTGCCCCAAGCCTATAAAGATCTTAACAAGGTTGGATAGGCTAAGAGTCTCACTCAAACAGTACTTAATTATCATGCATGTACTCCAAAATTCATCAATCTAAGAGATACGGAGAGCTGGTGGTGCTTTCAAGTTCTTTTCTTGATGACAACCTTCCAACCAGAATCCAGATTAGCCAATTTCTGCTCTAGCGGGGAACAAGGAACCTGTTTGTGTCAAGGGGCCACAAGAGCCGGCTGTGCCAATATGTGTGCGGTTCTCTTTCTCCCACTCTTTTAATTGTCACATGTGATTCCATAGGTAGACAAAATAGCCACTGTTTGGTTGAGAAAACTTAAAAAGCAAACAATGACACTTCTGCGTAAGAAGAGAAGGTTGTGGACAATATATGGATCTTTCCTTCATTGAAATCTGCTATATATTCTCAGATAATTCTATCGTTATTTCTCTTTAGTTGATGATAATCGAAGTCAAGACTTATTTTTCTGCTGAAACATTTTCATTGGTTCATTATATATAGCTTTTTAACGAAGCAAAAGTGTTACATGTTTAACTTTCTTGGAAACATGAATCGCATGTTGTGGGTTTTGCGATTATTAGAGTTCATGTGGTGTGGATAATTGAATTTCTCAATTGCCCCCACCAAGTATGTTCTATACACGTACGCATGCCACATTCATTTTCTGTACAACTTGACTATTCTAATTCATTTTCACAATAAGATTGGGCCCAATCCTAACAACCCATTAAGGTCATACTCATATAGTCATTGTGCATAGTAGGTTCAAAATACTTGGAGAATTTGAAATTGGGCTCAATCCAACACAATTCTAACATTCAATTGCCCCGTCCCACTTATAAGTCTCATACACATGAGCACACACATTTTATAGTTTGTTTCTCTTAAGTTTTTTTTTGCCCCCTATCCTAACACCCAAGCAATTTGCAGGGGCCCCCAACTTGTAGAGATCTCATTTGTCCTATTTGTCACTTGCAGGGGCACCCTATTTATAAAAAAACATTGCATTTACTTGGTACGCATGTTACATGATTCTCGCATATGAGGTGCTACATTTTTTTCTTGTTAAAAATGGAGTTGGGTACGCGGATACTCTCAATTTTTTAGAACTCTAGGACCTCGTCAAACTCCACCTCCAATACGTTGGACTTTACATTGCTCTAGCTCCCCACTAAGATACGCCTCCTTACATCACCTTACTAAGGTTGAGAAGAAGTTTACTTTCTCTGTTCTAAATTAGTAGCTCTATTTGGGAAAAAGGTTTATTTCATATTAATAGCTGTATTTTGTTAAATTTTAAAAATACTATAAACGTATTTTTTTTCCTTAAAAGTGAGTTTCACCATTTAATAAAAACTAACATGTTTAGCTATTAATATAAGACAAAGGGAGCCAATGAGCCTCCCTGGCCCAATCCGAGCTGGTTGTCTGCCCCTAACCCCCGGTCCCAGGATAAGTGGCCAGTGGCTGGCTGACAGACGAAGTAGTCTATGTCCACAATCCTGTTGGGAAGCTTTTTATGAAATTCCATTGTGAACTCCATTACCCACTTGCCCATGTCCACCTCAGACATCCAGACAAATGAAACCCTGAAACAAGAGAAAGCTGCTCCAACTTATTCCGATTTGCTTCGTATGCCAAGCCTTAACCATTGGATTATATAGTTTGGTCTAGTGAGGTTTTAAATGTTGATTGCCATTAACCAGCAGGTTGTTGGTGTGATGGCCAAGACATGCTTCTTGAAGTGGAGGTTTGCGGCGGGATATAATGCTCTAAGAGGCTGGATGCATTGCTTCTTCTAGTCAGGTCTTACAGACTTGGACACCACTCATTAGATAAAAAAAATGTTGACAAGCATTCAGGGCGGGAGGAAGGAGAGAAAGGAATTGTTGTCTGTGGCAAGTGAAAACATGTGATTTTCCATTCTATGATCAATGCACTTGTGCCCTTTTCGATCTCAAAATTTGGGGCCCTTGCAAAAACCCCTTCGAGAGCATGGTGATCCCAGTAATGAAAATTAGACAAAAAAATTTAAAACTTACCAAAAAAATTCTAGAATTTGGGCCCTCCTATAATGAGTGCAGGATAGGCGGCATTTTTTGTTACTACACATCAGGTATTTGAACTCTCTATAGATAGAGAAGAAGAAAAGAAAAGAGACATTAGGTGATACGAAAGTGAGTCAAGTCGTGCTAGAACTATTGGATTTGGAAAGGATAAAAGGAAATAAGGTTGCAGGTCTAGACTGGTGACATAAGCTCCATAAGATGTGATTTTGGACGGGCTTGTTAAATGTTCATTTTGGACTAGTTAAATGTTAACCTAGGACTTTGTTTGTCGTCATTTTGTACTTGTTTGAAAATTTTGGATGCAATGGATATGATCATCATGATCATTTTGAACTAGATGGTAATTTTGTTTGTAGTCATATTATTTGTATGACTATAATCATGTGAATAATGTTCGTGGTTTTATTAAATGACTATGATGGTTATTGTCCTAATATGTGAGCTTGAAAGTGCTCCATAGGTTGAGGAGGAAGTTGCCTTAATTAAAAAAATGTAACTGAGCATACACATTATGATAGACTATGTTGTCGGTTTAAACAGAAAAACAATGAATCTTCTCCTTATAAGCATACATATAGTTGTGTAACTGAGCATACACATTATGCTAGACTAAGTTGTTCCGTTTAAACAGAAAAACATTGAATCTTTCTCTTTATACACTTTGAGCTTGCAATTAGGAAGTATATCTTCTTCTCTTATTTTTTGGTAAAACTTTAAAACGCTGACAAGCTCATCCTTTTTTAGAGTTTATGTCCTTGAGTGTAAGGTCATGCTATTCTTCTTATGGTTAAAATTAAGATAATAATGTTATTTTTTTCAAATTGTTTCAATGTTATTGTATTTGTTGGTTTTAATGGAATGGTAAAGTCATTGACACTTGCTTATTAGTTTTATTGGAACCTTTAAAGTATGTAGAGATTTTGGGTGATTTTCTTTACCACATTTTAGGGAACCCCTAACGGGTCAGAAAAGTTTACAGGAAAAAAAATTTTCATGAAAGTTTTATTTTCAGGCAAAAGCTGTTTTTATGTAAATTTCTTTTACAGACTCCAAATCCACTATTGATTTAATTAGAACTTTCAAAACTTTTCTTGTTATAAATCAAATCAACAAAATGTTTGACTGTGTAACTATCACAGAGCTGCTCATGTTTTTAAGAGTCTTCGGTAGAGATTAATAATCATAAAGGAGGCCATAACTGTTACTGTGCTTTGCCCAAACACTTTAGTCGACTTCAAGGCACTTCAAATATCATTTCAAAGGTTACAACAGGAATCACAACAGCCATTTTACGTACACACAATACATAGGAGCAGAGAAAGAGTGCCTTCAAACAGTGACACAGATGAGTGAAGTGAAGGACTTCTGCTGGCGAAAACCACAAACCTAATGAAAGTCAATATCCTGTAATCTGCAGACTATCAACATATATAGTTGCAAGTAGTAAGTAGGCAGATAAGAAACCGAGCTAAAATACCCAAATGGCACAGGCATGCTTAACAGCTAGCTGATGGGAGGTTGCACTTGGCAGGAAGCTGAACGGCGAGGTTAGGGTCAATGCCAAACATGCTGAGGTAGTTGGAGTTCTTGTACCCACAAAGGCAAGGTATGTCTGCACCCTTGAGCGCCTTGCAGCAGGCAGGCGTTGGCGGGGTGGGCTTGTCCCCACTGACCGCCGGCTTGCACTCCATCATGTCGGCGGCAGTCATTTTGCAGAAGGTACCTGATTGTGCCCCAGACAACACCACTTCATTGCTCATCACGACCACCACCAGCACCACCATTGAGAACTTCATCATCTTCTCCATGATGTCTCTCTTTGCAAGACCCTCAAATCTAATAAGTTTCTCTTCTTGATCACTTGGTGTGCTTGTTGCAGGCCTGTAGGTGACCCTTTATAGTGGCAACCTGAGTGAAGTGTTGTCATTAGTGAAGACTGAATAGGGAGTTCCCAGCAAAAAAAATTAGTGAAGGAGCCCGTGAGTGTCTATTTTGGCAGTATTCTGTAGGTAGAGTCACGGGCCAAACATTGGTGATGTGACTCCGGGCTCATCTGAGCCAGATGATTCTCTCTGAATTTTCAGAATAAATGTGTGGCATGGGGAGGCTCGCACCAGCAAGAATTAGAAACTTTTGAAGCAAGTTGCGGCCAATGCATTTGCTGCAATGGATTCTGGAACGCAGTGAGTCAAACTGATTTGTCTCGTTCCTTCCTTTGTTTTATAGTCTATGCTTATTGGAGGATACAAGGCATTTACCAAAATGTAGAACTAGATTTTAAAAGGTGTGGCCTCCGGTGTTGAGCACGAAGATGTATAGGTATATGTTACGTCAAACTTAGACATGGAGGGAGGGAATGAACAAGAGTGGCAGCGGATGTGTTGTATGGTGTCCAGTGAAACCGATGCACGAGCTACGGTGTATAAGTCCATTAAGTGTTTTACACATATTAAATCATTTTAGATGTCTAAATATGAATAATTTCACATTTCTAGAATGATTTATATGTCAGAAATTAAATGGAATGTGGTAGATCACGGTTCCACTTACAAATTTCTCATGATCTTCTAGGGATCCCGGAATGGGATGGGTTATTTTCTATATTAATTAACAACCTAATTCAAACATCCAAGGGAAGAGGTGAGACCCTCTCACAGTTTTTAACAACTAGGGTGAGGTACTCCATCAAGAGGTGTTACTTTTTTAAAAGACTTAAGTATTGTGGATTATATGCCTACTAGAATCAATCTAGCCTATAGTCTACGTAGCACTTGGATCCTTATGAGGAACAGAAATGAACAAGAGAGACAATAAAGAGAGAAAGAGAGTATATCAGGGTTTATATGGTTTAACAATGGTGCCTACGTCTATAGATCATACAGTTTCCACTACTTACAGAAAGAATAATTATAAGATACTTATAAGTTTCTTAAGTCTCTTTAATGGCCAACAACCTATTCTCAAGGAAGAAGAAGAGTATTATATACCCTATAGGGACGTATAAGTTCATATTTATCTATTTAGGAAATGAAATCTCCAATTAGCTAATCAAGAAGAGTCCAAATCGGGGCATTTCATAATCCTGCATGTTAATCGATCGATCAATCTTTATATTAGCTACTCTCGTGAGCGATCGATCGCTTCTAAATGTCGATCGATTACTAGCTCTTGGCTTCATCTCCTGCATAATAAAATCAAGTGTCGAACGATTGTTCTAGACTGTCATTGATCATTCGAACAATGGTGCTTCCATAAATAGGGGCAAATCGATCGCTCCGATTTAAGCTTCCATAACTCACATTAAGTTGGTGTATGATGGAGTACTTTAGCACAAGTTAATTGGGGGAACAATCACTACAACAAATTATAGTATTAGCGACGCATATAAGCGTCGCTAATGCATATTAGTGATGCATAACAAACGTCGCTAAATACGTCGATAAAAGTACAGTCGTTATTGCTTATTACCAACGTTTACCATAAGCATTGCTAATAGTTATTATTAGCAACGTATATTAAGCGTTGCTAATAACTAACTATTAGCAATGCTTAGTCATAAGCATCGCTAATAGTTAGTTATTAGCGACGCTTAATATACGTCGCTAATTATAAAAAAAATATTAAAAAAATAATAAATAAAATAATAAAAATAAATTTCTAAACAACAAAATAAAAAATTTATTTTTATATTAGCGACGCTTACAAAAACGTCGCTAATAATAAAAAATTTAAAAAAAATAATAAATAAACAAAATAATTTTTTTTGCAAAAAACAAAATAAAAAAATTTATTTTTCTATTAGCGACACTTTTGTAAGCGTCGCTATTATGAAATAAAAATAAACAATAATTTATTTTTATTTTACATTAGCAACGCTTTTCTAAGCGTCGCTAATGTAAAATAAAAATAAAAAAAATAATAGTCATTAGCGACGTTTTTATAAAAACGGATGAGAGGGGGTGGGAGAACAGGAGGGGGAGAGAGGGGAATAGGGGGTCCGGAGCCGGGGTGGGGGAGAGAGAGAGAGGGGAGCAAGGGGGTCCGCAGCCGAGGAGGGGGAGAGAGAGGGGAGCAGGGGGGTTCCGGAGCCGGGGAGGGGGAGAGAGGGGAGCGGGGGGTTCCGGAGCCGGGGAGGGGGAGAGAGGGGAGCGGGGGTCCGGAGTCGGGGAGTGGGGGGGGGGGAATCAGAGGGAGAGAAGGGAGGAGAGGGGTGGAGCAGGGGGAGGGCCGCCTTCCTCCGGCAACCCCCATTCCCGGGGGGAATCAGAGGGGCGGGAGCAGGGGGAGGGCTGCCTTCCTCCGGCAGCCCCCACTCTCGGGGGAATCAGAGTGAGAGAAGGGGAAGGGGGAGGGGTGGAGCGGAGTGGGGGGAGGGCCGCCTTCCTCCAGCAGCCCCTCACTCCCCGGCTCTGCCCCTCCTCCTCCTCCCCCCCCCCCCCTCTCTGATTTCCCCTCTGAAAATCAGAGGGAGAGAAGGGGGGGAGCAGGGGGGTTGTAGGTGGGAGAGGGGGGAGCAGCGGAGGCGGCGGGCCGGCAGAGGCGCATCTCGCATCACAAATGGGAAAGGGGGACCGGGAGGGAGGAGGGGTAACCGGAGGGGGTGGGGTCCGGGGCGAGGGGATGAGGAGGCGGAAGAGGTGGGGCGAGGGGAGGAGGAGGCGGCGGAGGCAGAAGAGGCGGGGTAGTGGAGGTGGTAGGGCAGCGGAGGCGGGGGTGCATCACAGAGGGGAAAGGGGGACCGGGAGGGAGGAGGGGGAACCAGAGGGGGTGGGGTCCAAGGCAAGGCCGGGTAAGGGGAAGAGGAGGAGGCGGAGGCGGAGGCGGGGGTGTGTCATAGAGAGGAAAGGGGGGCCGGGAGTGATAAGGGGGAACCAGAGGGGGGTCCAGGGAAAGGCCGGGCGAGCGGAGGAGCAGGCGGCGGAGGCGGAGACGGGGGCGAAGGCGGAGACGGCACAAAGGGGGGGCTGGGGGCTTAAAGGCCCGCGGCAAAATTTTGCCGTGCAGGGGAATTTTACCCGCACGCAAAATTTTGCCGCGCAGGCGTTAGTTCGCCCGAAATTGTAATTTTAAAAAAAATTAAATTAAATTAGCAATGCTCATATCAAGGATCGCTAATATCAAATAATAACGGCGTATACACTTTACGTCGCTAATACAACTTAGTATTAGCAACGTATAAGTGAATACGTCGCTATTACTATACTAAATTAGCGATGTATAATCTATATGTCGCTAATACTGCATAAATATTAGCGCTAATACTGCATAAATATTAGCGGCTGTAACGCCCGAGATTTTTCACCCATTTTCCTTAAAATTCACGAAATTTTTTTGCAATATAACGTCTGTAAATCGGAGGAAAAATGATGAAACCAAAACCTGATAAAACAGTTTATAATTTAAAACTGTAAACATCCACATACGGTCAATCATCGTACAGCCAAAGCAAATATCCTCAGGCGCTACTCGAAAACAACCGTACAAATAAATTTGCTATGATCATAGACTTTTAAATACAAATCACTCTCCCAGGCATCCCTGAGTACAAGTCCCATAACAGTCCACAAACTCATCCAAATGAAAGTCCAGAGTAAACATCATAATGTCTCGTCTCACCCAATACAGGAGATCGTGGCACAAATGAACTCGCGGAGAGTCAAGCAGATACCTGAGTCAACGGGAATCAAACCACCGCTGAAACGAGCGTCCATCTCCAGGAGCTCTCCGCACAACCTGCAAAACCTCCCGTGCAACGGGGCTAAAAAGAAGTAGGGTGAGTATTTTCATACTCAGTAGGAAAATACCCAGTAGGGGAAATCCCAAACGGTGAACTCCATAAGTTCATAATCACATGCGTCATGCAACTCAAACATGAAGTAGTCAACATAATATAATCATATCGTGCACATACACATACAATCATATCAAAGGCACCATCGTGCCACAAACATACCGAAGGCACCATCGTGCCAGAATCATACCAAAGGCACCAACGTGCCAAAGTCATACCAAAGGCACCAACGTGCCAACATCATACCAAATCAAACTTATACAAACACCCTTATCCATGGTCATGCAAACTTACTCGTACCACCGTACGCATACTCATACAGCATACGCATACTTGTATGACCTTACTCATACAATCAGATTCGTACGACCTTACTCGTACAGTCAGACTCGTACGACCTTACTCGTACAGTCTGCACAAAATCATACTTACTGTCTTACTCAGAAACATATTCTCACAATCGTACTCATACTCTTACAGTCGTGCTCATACTCATACGCTTACAGTCCTGCTCATATACATACAGTCGTACTCACACTCATACAGTCGTACTCACACACATAATCGTACACATATCAACGACCACTGAAGCTCATTACTACTAATAAGCTCCAGAGTTGAAATGGAAAAGAATGCCACTGGGGCAACACCTTAACCTCCGGGGAGTGACTAGACGCCATGGACTTTTCCGAAGGCAAGGCACACCAATGCTCATGGGGCACTGGATCAAACAGGTAAGAGTAGATCCATGATACTACTTACCTGAGCGCGCAAACATAAACACCCACACATAAGGGGTCATACAGTTGCCCATCATAATGGGTCTTATAGTGCCATAGAATCGCCCACCATAATGGGTCTTATAGTGCCAGAGAATCGCCCACCATAATGGGTCTTATAGTGCCAGAGAATTGCCCACCATAATGGGTCTCATAGTGCCATTGCCACTCTTGGGCAGAAAACATACAACGCTCTCAACAGAGCATCAAATATCTGGGCTTACACAGCACACAGACCAAATCAGAAACATATGTCGCTCTCAGCAGAGCATCAGACGTCTGGGCTTCATACAGCACGCAGACAAAGTCAGAAACGTACATCACTCTCAACAGAGCATCAAATGTCTGGGCTTATACAGCACACAGACCAAATCAAAACAACGTCGCTCTCAGCAGAGCATCAGACGTCTGGTGCCCTATATAGCACACAGACAACATCCCGCAGGATAAATACCATGGCCAAACATGAGAAATGCTCGGCCGACTCATTAGCGGCCAGCTCAAACACGGAACTTAATCCGTCGAACCCTCAGGTCTCAAACTCACAACGCTATCATTAGCTGTGCTTATAATTCAAGTTTGAATTAAGTACATTATGCGGTACAATTATGCCACACAACTCACAGTCCTCGACTGGTCAAACTGAAGCTGAGCCCGATCCGAAACCCAAGTTCGTCAGGGCAGCAGACTTCACTTACCCATCCACATCATGGACAAAACTCATCGTACAACAAACCCTTACAGTCTTACACTCTTCGCCATCCATCCTATGGCCAAAACATATTACACTGATATCCTCAAATAACGCTCCTCAGAGCTAACCCAGTTGTTGCCCTCTTACTTTTATCTCACTTATTATTCTTATTTTCACTTCATAATATGTACGTTATTATTGTACAATTATGAACACTCTTACTGTCTGACAAACGCCCAACATACAATCCAACTCAAACTGATCCATTCTAATCCTTGCCCGTCATACTCTTATCCTCTGTCATACGCTTACACAACCGCATCCAAATTCAGACAGAGCTTCTGTCACCTCTTACTGTCCATCACCCATACCTCTGCCCACAAACACATACGCACATCCAAAGCATAGGCAAAATGTCATCATACATACGTATGTCTCACACATACGTATAATATACACATACGGTCATACATACATAACTTACAAACATGCACGCTAGCCATCACTAGCACATGCATACACACGTCAAACATGCACGCTAGCCATCACTAGCATATGCATACATTCACACATACATCAAACATATGTGGTGGTGCGACCCGAAGTCGATGGTGTACAATGAAGATCGGCCGGTGGCTAAAACGTGCTCAGCCGGCCACAAGACGTCAAAATCGGCCGTGGACAGCACCCAACGGCAACGATTTTGGTCAACAAAGGCCCACATACTGGCGGAGAGCATGGGGCAACGCTCGAGAACAAAGGAGAGGTGGTGGAGGACGGCTCTAGTGGTCAACTCCACTCGGTGGCAAAGCCAACCGATGGTTAGGCGGCACGAATGCGGCGCCTAAACCCAGAAGTACACGCGTGGCTACATGCACACGCGACCCAAAAGGGCGGGGGAGAGGGCTAAAAAGAGGCAACCCAAGGCCCACAAAAGCCAACAGGGCTAAGGCCCTGACGGTGGCCAATCTAAGCGGCAACATCGCCGATCGCCACCCACAACCAAAACTAATGGTGCGGGTAGCTGTGCATCTTGCAAGGTATAGGGCAAATGGCAAGCGGCCCATTCCAAGCGGTAATATAATTAGGCCAAGTGGGGCTGACCCTCACTGTCGCCGAGCCAGGGCAGAGCCCATAATGGCCAAATAGAATACGGCTCGCCGATGACCACCGCCCAAGACGCACCCAAAGCGTCTAATCGGGCGGAGCAAGGCAATAGGGGCGAGGCAGGGTCGGAAACGGCAACCCCCTACTGACACTGGGTCGAGGTAGGCTGGACGGAGCCCATCCGGTGGCCGGACGACGACCGGAAACACACCGGCGTCCAAAACATCCCACGGACAGTGAGATGCAAATAGTAACAAAAACCCGACCAAAAGATCGGTAGCTCACCACGGAGCGAACAAAGCATGGCAGCAGCTCCAGCCAGTGTCTATGGGTTCCTAGTGGCCAACTAAACATAAATCTAGTTGAGAGCGGCCGCAAACGATGTCAAAATCGTACACCCACAGTCCAAAAACGGGATTGAAGGAGAGAAAAACCCGAAAAAAAATTCGGTACCTCGTGGAGGAGCGAAGAGGCTGTGGCAGCGGTCATGGCCGGTACCTACGGACTCGTGGCGGTGAGGCAAAGTGGATCCTGACAAGAACCGCCGGAATCCGATGACGGAGGAGGGAGAACGGAGCGACCGGAAATGGGCTCGGGTTTCTCCCATTTCTCTCTGGACGTCGTCGTTTTTCTGGAATGTCGGTTCTGTAAGTCCCTTACTCCGAGGGAGAGAAGGGGGGAGGGACGGAGCGGGGGAGAGAAGGGGGAGGGGCGGAGTGGGGGAGGGCCGCCTTCCTCCGACAGTCCCTTACTCCCCGGCTCCGCCCCTCCTCCTCTCCCCCCTTTTGATTTCCCCTCTGAAAATCAGAGGGAGAGAAGAGGGGGGAGCAGGGGTTGAGGGGGGGGGGTTGTAGGTGGGAGAGGGGGAGAGCAGGTGGAGGCGGTGGAGGGAAGGCGGAGGCGCCGGGCCAGCAAAAGCCACGGGGAGGCGGAAGCGCATCTGCGTCACAAATGGGAAAGGGGGATCAGGAGGGAGGAAGGGGAATCGGAGGGGGTGGGGTCCAGGGCAAGGCAGGGCAAGGGGATGAGGAGGTGGAGGCGGAAGAGGCGGGGCAAGGGGAGGAGGCGGCGGAGGAAAAAGAGGCGGGGCGGCAAAGGTGGCAGGGCAGCGGAGGCGGGGGTGCGTCACAGAGGGGAAAGGGGGACCGGGAGGGAGGAGGGGGAACCAGAGGGAGTGGGGTCCGGGGCAAGGCCGGGCGAGGGGAGGAGGAGAAGGCGGTGGCGGAAGAGGTGGGGCGTCGGAGGCGGAGATGGGGCGGCGGAGGCGGGGGTGCATCATAGAGAGGAAAAGGGGGCCGGGAGTGATAAGGGGGAACCAGAGGGGGGTCCGGGGCAAGGCCAGGTGAGCGGAGGAGGAGGCAGCGGGGCGCAGAGGGGGGCTGGGGGGGCTTAAAAAGGCCCACGGCTAAAATTTCACCACGCGAGGGGAGTTCACCCGTGCGCGAAATTTTGCCGCGTGGGGGAATTTCACCTATGCGCAAAATTTTGCCGCACGAGCATTAGTTCACCCGAAATTGTAATTTTTTTAAAAAATAAATTAGCGACGCTCACAGCAAGCATCGCTAATATCAAATAATAACGACGTATACACTTTACGTCGCTAATACAACTTAGTATTAGCAACGTATAAGTAAATACGTCGCTATTACTATACTAAATTAGCGACGTATAATCTATATGTCGATAATACTGCATAAATATTAGCGACGTATAGGATATATGTCGCTAATACGACATAATATTAGCGACGTATATGAATATATGTCGCTAATACATATTATATTAGCGACATATCATTTATACGTCGTCATTACTCTGTTTTTTTAAACAAAATTAATATCCCTTCTCCTCCCTCTCTCTTCCCTCTCCTCTCTCTCCCTATCTCCTCTCTCTCTCCTCCCTCTCTCTTCTCTCTCTACCCTCTCTCCCCCTCCCTCCATCCTCTTCTCTCTCTCTCCTCTCTCCTCCCTCCCTCCACCCTCTCTCCTCCCTCTTTCTCTCTCTACCCTATCTCCCTCCCCTCTCTCTCATTTCTCTCTCTACCCTCTCTCCCTCTCTCCTCCATCTTTCTCTCTCTACCTATCTCCCTCCCCTTTCTCTCCTTTCTCTCTCTACCCTCTCTCCTCCCTCTTCTCTCTCTCCCTCTATCTCCTCTCTCACTCTTCTTTCTCCTCCCTCTTTCTCTCTCTCCTCCCTCTCCTCTCTCTCTCTCTCTCCTCCGGCTCTCTCTCTCACCCCTGTCTCTCTCTCTCTCTCCTCCCTCCTCTCTCCACCCTCTTCTCTCTCTCTCCCTTCCCCTCTCTCTCTCCTCCCTCTCCTCTCTCTCACCCTTGGCTCTCTCTCTCCTCTCTCTCTCTCTCTCTCACCCTTGTCTCTCTCTCTCTCCTGTCTCTCTCTCCCTTCCCCTCTCTCTCTCTTCCCTCCCCTCTCTCTCTTCCCCCTTCTCTCTCTCTTCCCTATCCTCTCTCTCTCTTCCCTCCCCTCTCTCTTTCTCTCCCCCCCCCCCTCTCTCTTTCCTCTCCTCTCTCTCTCTTCCCTCCCCTCTCTCTCTCTCTCTCTCTTCCCTCCCGTCTCCTCTCTCTTCCCTCCCGTCTCTCTCTCCTCCCTTCTCCCTCTCTCTCTCCTCCCTCCCCTCTCTCCCTTCTCCCTCTCTCTCCCCCTCTCACTCTCCTCCCTCTCTCCACCCTTTCTCTCTCTTCCCTCCCCCTCTCTCCTCTAATTTCAAATTTTTTTAAGATTTTTTATTTTTTAAAATTAATTTAAAAAATAAAAAAAAATTAATTTAAAATAAAATATTAATAGCGATGTATAGGATTATACGTCGCTATTAGTACCTATATTAGCGAAGTATAATCATATACGTCACTAATACAAGTACTAATAGTGACGTATAATCCCATACGTCGCTATTAGTATTTTATTTTAAATTTTATTATTTTATTTTTTTTAAATAAAAAAATTTATAAAAATTTAAAAACAACATCAAAATAAAATCCCCCTCTCTCTCTTCCCTCTCTCCCTTCTCCCTCTCTCTCTCCCCTCTCTCTCCCCTCTCTCTCCTCCCTCTTTCTCTCCTCCCTCTCTCTCCTCCCTTCTCCCTCTCTCTCCCCCCTCTCTCTCCTCCCTCTTTCCACCCTCTCTCTCTCTCCACCCTCCCCCTCTCTCCTCTAATTTCAAAATTTTTTAAGATTTTTTATTTTTTAAAATTAATTTAAAAATAAAAAAAATTAATTTAAAATAAAATACTAATAACGACGTATAGGATTATACGTCACTATTAGTACATGTATTAGCAAAGTATAATCATATATGTCGCTAATACAGGTACTAATAGCAACATATAGGAACCTATACGTCGTTATTAGTATTTTATTTTAAATTAATTTTTTTTATTTTTTTAAATAAAAAAAATTATAAAAATTTAAAAACAACATCAAAATAAAATCCCTCTCTCTCACTCTCTTCCCTCCCCCTCTCTCCCTTCTCTCCCCCCTTCTCTTTGTCATTATATTTTTTATTTAAAAAATAGGTATTAGTGACACATGTAACTATGTGTCGCTACTACCAAAGGTAATAGCGACGCATAGTTACATACGTCGCTACTACTATCAGGTAGTAGCGACGTATATCTATGCGTCACTATTAGTTCATAATTTTTATTTTTTTAATTAAAATTGATAAATATTAGCGACATTTGTAAAAATGCATCATTAATAGTTTTAATTTTAAAAAAATTAATGGATATATCTTTTAGCGACGCTTATGCAAGCGTCGCTAATAACCTAAGTATTAGTGACGCATGAACTTAAGTGTCACTAAAAGGTTACGTATTAGCAACGTTTTTACTTATGTGTCGCTAATAGGCTACCATTAGCGACACATAATATTATGCGTCGCTAATATTATTATTTTTTTTTGCGATATTTTTTAATTTATCGTTATTAACACTTTGTAGCAACGTATTTTATTGCGACGCTTTTATAAGCGTCGCTAATACCCAATTTTGTTGTAGTGAATATAAGAGGGTTAAGGATCATCTAAAACAAAGGAGGATAAAAATAGCTTTAGATCTCTCCTAGTCATAGAGAGATTCCAAGATAAAAAAAATTAGCTTTATATAGACAAGCCATCTATTAGCCACACAAGTTCTATGAGATTTGAGGGCAAACTTATCCAAGGCATAGGCAAATAGCCAAGGCATGTGCATACGCATGGCATCAAAGGTATTAGTCAAAGTACCTTGTGGGGTTAAAAATTAAACTTAGAGCAACACCATTAATGAGTGGTGTGTGCAACAAAGAAATGCATTGTATATGGCAGAGGCATGCAACATATGTGGCAGAATGATGCAACATAAGCAGCAGTTGGGCACAACGTGTGCATCAACAGAAGATGTACACAACATAGGCAGCATGCGTGTATAATGTTGCACAACGTAGGCAACAATCCCTACAACATTTTGGGTATAACGGGCTCAAAGGTGTTTTTCTCTAAATGATTATAAATTTTAAACTAAAGTATAAGGATATGGCAGAAATTCTTGTGAAATCTCCAAGTTCCTGAAGCTATTGAAACCCCAGGACAGCGTCCACCTCCTTGGTAGGCATGAGATGCATGTTCTTGAGGAAGGAATGGCCTTATATGGTAACCTCGGCATGTGGTCACACACCGTATGATTAACGGTGCTTATCATCACCAATCAATATATTAAAGCGCTGGGAGGTAGCAATGTGGCACCTAAGTTGATGAGCAACACAGTCATTGATGAAGTTGTGTGTGCTTCCTATGTCAATAAGGATAAGAACCTTTTATTTCATCATGATCCCCTCAATGAGCCTAGTGTGGGGTGTATAGGCTCCTAAAAATGCGTGAACAGATATCTCTGGGTCTCCATGGAGGAATCAACAAAAATAGCTAGAGTAGAGTTGAAAGGACAAGTGTTGTAACTCCAAGTGTCCCTAGAAGGAGGGTTGTGGGCTGGCAATGATGACCAAGAGTAAAATTCTTGTCATAGTTGTAACAAAATCCTTTGGAGTGACATTCATCTATTTTCACTTGTGTTGTGCATTGAAATGGTAGAGTTGTACCCGGTAGCATGCCAGCAATCATCCCCTAGAGTTGTTCCTTCCTTCAAGGTGTCCTTCTTTTTAGGTGCAGAGACAGCTGGCGGAGCCTCCTCTTGCTCTAAAATGTTTCTTCCTTTTTTTGCCTAAAGACCATAGACCGAACATTCCCTTACTCGGGATATTTCTCTCATTGCACCCGAAGACGATAGACATAACCTCTCTTTAGCTAAGACATTCTTCTCTCTTTGTGCCCAAAGGCGACAAACAGAACCTCCCCTTACCCAATGACACTTCTCTCTCTATGCACCAGAAGGTGGTGGACAAAACCTCCCTTTCCTTGAAGACACATTTCCCTCAACACCTATAGACAATGTATAGAATCTCCCCTTACTCGGGGATGTTTCTCTCACTGTGTGGCATGTTGGTGGAGGACAGAGCTTCCTCTTACACCGAGCAACTTCTCTCAATGTGGCCCGATAGCGGAGGATGAAACCTTCTCTCATTTTGGGCCACTTTTTTTTTTCTCTCTCTCTAAGCCTGAGGGCATCAAACAAAACCTCCTCATGCCCCAGGCCATTTCCCCTCCTCTATAGTTGCCAACTCAATGGGTTGACGTTTCTATTGTGTAGAACATTGTAGAATTAGTTAAGGACGCCTCTTAAAGGGGCCAAATCAGATTCAAAATGGACTAGTAAACTTCATTAAGAAACTAAAATAGGCTCTTTATTTATAGGGGAAGACATGCGAGCGGACCACAAGTCGCACCTGAGGCATGAGTGGTGTGGCCTACCGCGCATGTGACTCACGGGGGCATGCTCACATGGCCAGCCCGTGATTGCATAGGCCTACACTGCGCATTGCACGCAGTGTACATTGGCGGTGCGGCTGAAGCCAGTTAAGTTGTCCTCTTCTCATTATTTTATTCAAATAATATTTTAATTTTAAAATGTTATATCTTCTTACCCTGAAGTTAGAACCGTACATTCTTAGTACCGATGGACTCGTATTAAAGATCCTTTCAAAACCAAATCACATATCGGTAGGTTATCCCATACTTTTTAGTAGGCCCCGCTCATATGACATGCTTCGTAAGGTCGTAGCTTTCACTCCCGACCTCCGTTTAACACTTTCTTATATTCGTTACTTCAAGGTCTACCCATATACGGGGATTTTATCTCTTAAAACCCCTAAATTTTATCCAAAAATTCATAATTACCCATAACTCCTCGGGTTAAACGTAATAAAAAAAATGGGGTGTTACATCCACTATTGTTGTCTAGTTGGATATTAAAGTCTTAGGGCATCACAATCATTTTTCTTTATCGATTGGCCTATTGGCCCGACTGATCGGGCCCCGCCCAGCCAAATAAAAGAACCACGAGGCTGAGGGTGTGTAATACCCAAAGACTTTCTTTTTCCCGTCACCCCTCCTTCCACCTCCTATGGTGCCCATTCTAACCCAAAATCCACCCCCCACCCCCATGTCCCGATTTTCCGAGTAGATTCCAATTTTTGTGTCCATTTTCATCAATTTGTGACAAATTTTCCACTTCCACACCCATTTTTTAGGTAAACCAAAAATTTTAAAATTTTCTATTCTCCCTCAATTTTAGGCCCATTTTTATGTAATTTGTTGTGTTAATTCATTCATTTTGCCTAGAATAGCTTGGATTTATGATATGATACCATTTGATTGCATGGAATTCTAGTTATAGGTTTTAAATTTCAAATTTTTCTTAACCCGAATTTCTTGTAGAGAAATCAAATTTTGGATGTATCAATGGATGAAGTTGCTTGTACGTGCTTTATTAATGTTGCCTAGAATTGTCTTGTGCACCTTATACTCTGATTTGGGATATTTTTGTCACATTTTCTGTGAGGAGTCTTTTGTTCATTACAATTTACACGCTACTAGTGCGTGCATAATTTTTTGGATTTTCTTTTGTTCCATTACTTAAGTGGCTATTTATTTTGAGTGTTTTGTAGTATAATGGCAGGTAGTTCTTCATCCAAAACCACCAAGAGGTAGGATGCAGCCTCGAATGCTCCGGGCACCTCCTCTTCAGTTGTCACTGTTGAGCCCCCTGTCTGCCCTATCATATATGAGCAAGTTGCATGAGTTCATGGATTGGTTTTCTTTCTTTCCTCAGTAACTGACATGTAGTCTTGGTTGCGTGAGTTCATGGATTGGTTTTCTTTCTTTCCAGAGATAGCTACTTCTGGCACTCGGGTGCACCACAAGCAAGTTCATCTCTTTTATTCAGCTGCTTCTATTAACTGACATGACAATATTGTTTGCAAACCAGGGAACATCTCCATTACGATCACACCTGATGCTATTTCCATGACCATGGGTCTTGCCCCCTGCACTTTAACATACCCTACATTTGGAGGATTTTAGTATGATTTCACGATCACAGGCACATTGATGGGTCAGGAGCGGGGACCTTCACTTACATTTGGATTATTAACTTCTCATATGACCCTTGACTATCGGTTTGCACATGTTATCTTGGAATATATCATTTGGTTGTGGCGTCATGAAAAGGTTGATTATACTCTGCATGCACCCATGAGTAGGGCATTAGGAGTGATTGACCAGGCGACTCTTAAGGGATGGTTTCTCATCGACTGCCTAGGCCACCAGCTGCGAATGAGGCAGAAGTAGCAACAAAGGTTTCGGCACCACCCACTGCATATGGAGGAGATCCATTGATGCAGATGGAGCACTGCCTAAGGGCCCATATTGATATTCAGCAGCGCAGCTCCAGGCTAGGATGGGTGATTAATTTGAGGAGATGTGCGATCTTGTGCAGGGTCTCGTTTATATGTGGCCAACCGCAGACATATGAGGCAAACGAGGAGGATGGTTTTGATTCAAGGTCAGATGACGCTAATGATGATGGTGACTCTGTTATGGATATGCAGTCAACTGGTTTTATGTTTCTTTTACTTGCTTTTCTCATTGTAGTTTTTGTTTTTTGTGGGAGTAAGGTACTTTGGGTTTGGGGAGGGGATGATCATTCCATGTGTATCTCTTATCTTCTCAATCCTTTTGTACTTGTCTTTTAAATTGGTGGACTAAAACTACTATTGTTGTTGTCATGTGATATCCTTCATTTCCTCATTCACTTACTCTTATCATTATATATTTCCTTTGTTTTACATTGAGGACAATGTTAGTTTAGGTTTGGGGTGTGGAAGATATTTTTCTTTTTTATTTTATGTTATTTTATTTTGTTTTTAGCTTATTTTCCTTTATTTCTTTCATTTTTTAATTAATTTTTTTAATGCATATGTTTGTTTTTAAGGAAACCAATTTCACATAAAAAGTGCAAGTAAATTACTTAAGGGATGAAAATAATTGAATTAAGTATTTTATGTTCTATTTTCATCATCTTAGAGGGTTGTGCCTATATCATTCACTCACTTTGCACGCACTTGAAACATGTAAAAAAATAATTTCATAATTTGTTACTTCTAATCTTAGTGGGATGTCTTTATTTGAGCATATTTTTGAAAACACGGTACACTCTCTTAATGCTTAATGTCTTTAATTCAGGAAACTGGAGGCATGTAGTGCATGGCTTTGAACCGGTCATAGTTTGGCTAAAGTTGTCCATGTTATCATCATAAAGGGCATTATGATGTCAGGCCCCGAATGCCCTAATAAAATATTCGAAGTCAAACAAAAATCTCATAAAATCATCGGAGTCGGACAAAAGCTGATAAGTCATCAGAGAAACAATTCTCTCTTTCATAGAACATAACATATCATAGTATAACAGAGCATATTAGAGCAAAGCATATATATCATTCAGCATCTTAAGTTAACTACTTAAAATACACCTGTATTTATTTAAATAAATATTAAAATAAGAACATCATAAACCTTACTCCAAGAGATTTCTAGAAGTAATGGCATTCAGAGTTTCTCCTTTCTTCATGGTGTCCTCCCCTTCAGGTTTGGAGACGGCGGGAAGAGACTCCTCTTGCTCTAGAACGCTTTTCTCTTTCCTTCTCATAGGAGGCAGACAAAACCTCCCCTTACCTGGGACATTCCTTTCATTGTGCCCAAAGGTGATAGACGAAACCTCCTCTTACCCGGGATATCTCTCTCTTTATATGCCCGAAGGTGATAGATAAAACCTCCCCTTACTCGGGACATTCTCTCTTTACACACTCAAAGGCGGCAGATAAGGCCCTTACTCGGGATGCTTCTCTCTTTACAACCCAACGACGGAGAACAAAACCTCCTCTTTCCCTAGTCCATTTTCCCTCTTTAGAATACCTAGCTTGAGGAATTTTCCCTTCTATTGCATAGAGCATCATCGATTTAGTCAAGAATGTCTTTTGAACGGACTAAATCGAACTTAAAAATTACCAAGAAACTGAGAAACTGGGTTTTGGGTTGAAAGAACCCCCCACCACTATTTATAAGGCGTGACACATCCCAAATGATGGCGTCACGCCCCATTTTTGGTGGGCACCTCGCGCATGGCAATTGCGCATCACACATATGATGGTCGAAGTGTTGTGACGCAAGGGTCTGCCCTGCGACTTGCAAGCCTGTCGCGCATCGCGTGCTGCATGGCTGTGTGGTGTGTGGCTCTTTTTTTAAAAAAATCATTTTAATCTTCAAATCCCCATATCTTTCTACCCTGGACTCGGATTCAAGAGTTCTTAGTACCGTTGAGCTCATATCAATGAGCCCTACAAAACTAGACCTTTCAAAATAAGCTATCCCACTATTTTCAACTAGATCCCACCTATGAGACATACTTCTCAAGGTTGTAATTTTTACTTTCGACCTCCGTTTTTCTCGTTCTTTGACTCGTTACGTTATTTTCTTCAAGCTCTATCCACGTAAGATAGTTTCATTCCTATATTTTGACTAATCTCTTTTAAAAAATAGTAATTATTCCAAATCTCTCACATTTAACAAAATCATAAAACATGTTATCACAAGTAGTGTCCTCTGTTTGAGATAGGGTGAGTTTCCAAAATCTTCTCCAGTGCATCAGAGACTAGCTACTCATGCTGGGGTGGCTTCTCAGTGTCTGCAGTTTGCTCTGGTTATTGTGATTGGCCATGGCAAAAGTATCAAGTTGGTCTATGATACCAATGGTATAGCCCTAGGAGGAAGTGGCCATAATAGGGTAGGGCAGAGTAAGGATTGGAGGAGAGAGAAGGTAAGGAGAGGAATAGGGGTGAAGGAGAAGGAGGCATTCAAGCCAAACCAACGAGGGAATGGCCGGAAGAGAACAAAAGAGGAAGGGGTTGATGTATGAAAAGAGAGGTGAAGGGAGAATCAGTTCTTCATTAATTCCAAAATAGGGTTGCATAGTCGTACATATAACTAAAGGACCGAAAATCACTCGAACATGGCAATCGATCATTTGAGCTATTGGACTTGATGGCTAAAAGACCGATCAATTGAATGAACATGGCAATCAACTATTCAAGCTACTAGACTCGACTACTATTGAGTGTTAACTACTAATTGATTGTTCCTAGTACGTAATCGATTATTGCAAATAGTAAATTAAAATAAACAAATGAGAAACATAATTGGAACACAATATATATATATATATATATATATATATATATATATATATATATATATATATATATATATATAAATAAATAAATAAAAAAATTAGATAACTAGTATTCCCTCCATCCCACGTTAATAGCTCCATTTGGTTCTATAAAATGAATTAATTTTAGTTCATTTTGGAAAACCAAATGGAGCTTTAATCTGGGACATAGTGAGTATTTGTTTAGTTTTAGTTCAATTCAAACTGGTAATAAAATATTACTTCTATTCCACATTAATAATCTCATTTGGTTTTTAAAAATGAAAAGCAAATCTGACTATAATATGTGGGACAGTGGGATAATATTTTATCATACCATTATTAGGCTTTGAGTCAGGACTTGATAAGGAAATCCTATGTTTAGAAGGACTAATTTTTTTGGGTGGCAGCTGCTCGTTCTGTAGGCAGTTCTGTTAATCAATGAATATTCCAGTTTCCTTCTTATCTATGCTTCTGAATTACTCTCAGTATTTTTCTCTTACTAATTTTAGAAATCAGATTGTAATTAATCTGAGATCAAATTGTTCAAATATGATTTATTGTTGTACTTATTTTTGGCTAAAGGATGCCATGTTGTACTATGTAAGCAAAATATCTGTAAGGCTAGATGGAGGAAGTCTGGACTTAGGATCATAGTGAATGGCCAACTTTTCTCCGGTGTGTGTGGCATAAGCTCTCCACTAATATCTAATAACGGACACTCTCACGTGTACAGACTTTTATTCACTTTCAACCTTTTTTGCAAACTTAGGCAGCTCCCAATCAGGATTAACCAAGAAAACAACATAAAGCATTTGCCATAGAACCACTTGTTAGAATATATGGATATATGTCTTATAATTAAATTGACTTCAATGAACAAAATTATGTTTAATTAATGTATATTTTTAAGTCTTAGGTGTCTAATAAAGTTAGTGATGTGATTGAGTCATATTTGGAATTATCTAACTTAAAAAATAGGAGTTACATAGTTTTGAATTTTAAGGAGATTTAACATGAGTAATAAGCCTAAAGGTAAAATTTCCACATACATACACACACTAAAAACTTTCATAGAAAACCTTCATTAAGTGTTTTTAAGAGATTTATGTACAAAGACCATGATTACATTTAGTGCACAAAAGCAATTGATTGTCCTTGAACATTGATCGATAGATCTTAAAAGCTTTTTGAGATTTTTAGTAAAAAACACATTGATCATTCAATTGGTGAAATAGATTGATTGGTAGTCTTATTCATTATGTCCATAATTGTGATTAATTGATCAATCTCACTATAAAATAATCAATCATACATATGAGAATGAGTTAACACGACTAATTGCATGTGAAACAATCAATCAATCTTTTTGCACAAGTTACTTGGTTTAAGTTAATCTGGGAGCAATTTCTTTCCAAGTAGTATATTAAAACCCTAACTAACTTAGGTAACTATTTAAGAACTTTTTGAAGACAAATTGAACTCAAGAGAAGGAGAATTTCTGAGAAAAAAAAGTGTTGATTTGCCTAATACCTTCCTAAATACCTTGATTATTTGAGAAAAAAGTAATTGAAAGATAAGAGCTTTAGTTCATAAACCTTTTAAGAATTGGAGAGAGAGAGAGTATCACAACACACAAGAGTTTTGCTGAAGGTTTATTCAAGAGGGGGCTTTGAAGAGTTTTATCAACACAATCAAAAGAGGTTTTAATTAGTGGTTATACTAGTGAAGTAGACTAGAGATTAAAATCGATAGGAAAAACACAAAAAAAAGACATTGGTGGCCAACACATAGCTCAAGAAAGAATTTTTAGTGTGTTTAAAAGTTGGTTATTTGAATCTTGTAAATTCTAATCTTCATAATACATTGATCCAATCAAAAGGACAAGTTGACCATAATTTTTTCCTCGGGTTTCCTCATAAAATTATTTATGTTCCTTGTGTATTTTGCATTTTTGATTAAATTATACTAATTTATTCCACTTTAATTTTATGCATAATGAGACCACAACTTATAGTTCTGTACCGTAGCTAAGTATTTGGACTAAAGGCACCCTAGTAACCCTCTACATAAAGAAGAGTATTAAACTCTCACCACTTGGACTATAATCCACTTCTTCACTTTGTGCTTTATTTTTCTTGCCTTCTATTGCTATTCTAATACATGAATAAATAGAAAAGGACACACTGGGCAGGCAGGCGGATTCCCAGCCACATGATCAAAATTGCACAGCTCAAATGCGTCCAGCACATGCGCATGGGCATGCACAAGTGCGTATAAACAAGACTCAACATACATATGCCCGAAATGGAATTGTCAAATTTAGCCAATTAGCTACATGACCTACTCAACTGAGTTAGCGAGATCGACATAGGAGAGGCTCATAAGTTGAGGCCTGAAAATTCCACTTGAAATTTGACGTGTAGAAAAATCATATTAGATTGGTTAAATTTGAAGGAGGAAACCTTTGACCAGTAGAACAAAAAAGGTTAGGTTAAATTCTTCAGTCAACTTGATGCAGTTTCGGTTGTATCATGAGACTAGCTGTCTACCTAAGCAAAATATACAGATCTCATTATGTAGTACCTCAAATGCCTTGAATGGAGGACTCAAATCCATCAGCTATCACATGTTTAGCACTTCAGATGGTACTAGATACCCACTGTGGTTCTTGCTTTGTTTCGCTCTCCCAAGCCACTGGTTCACCATCACCAAAAACTGGCCTATGCCGTTTCTTAAATGCTGTCTGTGTACCAACCATTGACACCCTTGGGCTTTCTGTCGCTGAAGTCAAGCAGCTCTCCACAGAGCAGTCGCCAATCTGGGTGGCTGGGCTATCTATGAATTTCTCATCGAGACAAGCCGCCATAATATCAGATAAAGAAGGTAGTTTTGATGGAACCTCTAAAGTATCATTGGAAACCTTGATTACAAGATCAGAGAGTTCCTGCCTTGTTGTCTCTATCCCTGGTGAGACCAGACCCTGCTCAGTGAAAGCTTTGCAGGCTTTCTCCAGTATGGACTGCAGGTACTTGCCTTGTGCCTCAACGCGGACATGAAGATGACGCTGAACCTAGTACATAAACTCAAACATATACTATTCATAGATGTCATATAGAACTCGTGTGTGTGTGTGCGTGAGAGAGAGAGAGAGAGAGAGAGAGAAACCTCCAATTGTTCATGGAGCCTTCTCTGAACTTCCATTTGAACTCTCAATGCCTCAGTGACCTGGTAATTTCTGTGACACATGAAAACCCTGAGTGCAAATCCAAAGTTTCCCAAGGAAGACATAACTATCAATAATACTCACTCATTTAAGTCTTGAGCCAATGTTCGTGATGCAGTTGAACCGGTTGGTTGGTTTTCGACTACACAAGAAGCTGTAATCATATGGCAAGCAAGAACATGCGGTTCAAATATAGAAATCAATTGTGTGCATTCCAGGAAGTACTACCAGTTATCCAAATTGCCAATAACAATACAAATGTTGTAGAATTTTTAAGGGATGATTGTGCAAGAGTCACATCAATAATAAATTTACAAAAACACACTCACAATTTACCTCTACAAAGTACAAAAAAACTGCAATTTTTAATCCCAGTAAACTTCTGAAATAGAATGGTACAAGTGGTTTTCACCCTACATAAGTTTATGTTGGTTACTATTTGTTGATACATCAGCGTATTCTAAGGACTGTCTTTTCCTTGTTACAATTATCATTTTCTAATTAAGGTTGCAGAAGTTTTATGATCAACATAAGCCTCCTTTCTTCTCTTCATCATAAATCCACAATTATCTACAATTAATGTCATCTTTACACTGCTTTCATAATACCCAGAGGTGCTTATTTAAATAATCAAACCATTAATTAATAATATTAATAAAATAATAATAATCAAAGAAGACAGAAAAAGGAGAAAAGAAAGGAGTATATGATCCCATTTATCTTCAACTCCTCATGACATGATTTAAGTCATTTTTTCCACCTTTTGCCTGACAATGGAGTTTGTCAATACTCTCCACTCTTTTACATCATATTATTATAATTGACTTCCATAATTCAGCTTCATTCTTTTCTTCTCTCACACTTCCATTGTCAGGTTTTGGATCTCATTTAAGATTCTCATTCTGTTTTTAATTAGATCCGTTATTTTTTTAATGAGAAACTAAAAGGAAAACATATTATCAAATATGCTCCACTTCTATGGTCTTCACTTATTTACCTCTAATAAAAACAACAACAACAATATCGAATCAGTTTTCTGTTCCATGCTTCCCCAAAATGATAGTATCAGCAGACAGCATCAGTCATTTCTAGCAGAATTTAATTTTTCCCATCTAAGAAAAAAGATATTAGTTTTGTTCCCATATTCCAATACAAAAGACAAGAGGATAATGCAAGGTTCTGCTGTTAATCCTTCCAATCCACATTTAACATGAGAAAATATGTTGCAAAGGTTATTAAAAAAAGTGATCGATATTAAGTATTGCTAGTGCTTCCAACTACATGCTTGAAACCAAAACACACAGAAAGCTAAAAAGTATTATTGATTAAGATTTTGTCATTGGCATGCAAATATGATCTTCAGGGTCATATGTATCACATTCTAAAAAAGAACAAGTTATTTCAAAGAAAAGGTCAGTCTGAATCACATAGCTGCAAAGCATGTTTATTGTCCTACAAATAGATTTTTGCTTAGCAACAACCAAATTTGCACAAACAGAGATGAAAAGAAGGGAAAAATCTGGGAAGAGAAGTACCATCTTTGGAGGTTTCACTGAACTCCTTGCAAGACTGTCTCCCCAGTCTGTATTTCTGCAATATGAAAAGACAAAATGTAGCTAAAAATAGATATAATCTTGCCCCAACTTTTAGTAGACAATCAGAGTTAGGAGAGTTCATGCTCATAAAACTAACATGCCAGGTTAACAACCTCTATATAAATAGGTTCATCTTCTCATGGACAAATGAAATGACCTTGGAGAAAAATCTATGATAAAAAGGGGAATGATAAAAAAGAAAGGGGCTAAAAGGCAACTACTGTCAACTGCTGATTGTTATTCACTTTACGAGGACCAGGTAACCTACAAAGGACATAGCAAATAAGCAAACAACAATGACATACCATTTAACAGGTCGAAGATGGACAAAATACCATACTAACAATTAAGTTGTTTCAGGCGTGTAAGCTAGATAAATGATACTCCCTCTGTTCTACATTAATAGCTCCATTTGATTTTTCAAAATTAATTCATTTTGAAAAACCAAATGGAGCTATTAATATGGGATGGAGGGAGTACATAAAATGAAAAATTAAAAAACTAGAACAATATATCTGACTGGAGAGCCTGTTTCCTCGGTGTTGACCTCTTTTTAAATGATGTAGTATAGCTCCATTTGAAAAAATAGTAATTCTTATTGAATAGCAGGAGGACCCACAGCTAAGAGAATGGAAAATAAGCTTATGACATGGTTTTTTACAAACCCAGCCACTTAAATTGAGCCAAATAGAGCTATTAATACGGTACAAACTTTTTTCTAAATGGAGTTATTAATGTGGGAAGGAGGGAGTATCATATAGCTAATGTGGTCTTCACACATCCAGCAGGCTCAGTAAAAAAAAAAAAAACCTAATTTTCAGGTGTGTTGAACATTGCTATGTCCATTTTTTATCGTATTTATTTTAACATTTGATCTTTGAAGAATTAAGTTACATCACTAGAGACAAAACAGACCGGAAGATCCAAAAAATACCAGCCAATATGAATCACCTGATTAACTTTTAATTATAAATCACAATTGAAGTACATGTCTCGAGGTACGAACAACTGGACTTTAAATATTGAATAGAGGTAGAGGGGAATGACATGTGCATGTACTTATGCTACCCTTCTTTTCCAGCTTACTAAAAAAATATAAGTTGGCTGTCTGTACAAAAAGGTTCATCAACAAACCTGAAGATGGCTTTTTAGATGATACAGCGTGAGGCCCTTTACACCCATAGTTCTCATTATGCTCTTTGGAGTCGCTTCTGCAAGACATTCAGAATAAAAATCCAAAAGACAAACCCTCAGCTCAGCTAACTAATGTAGCATTAATAAAAAATAAATCATTTGAGTCATTTAGTCCTCAACTTATACAGCATCGTGGCATTGGTTGTGAACTATTAGATCAATCAAAAGCAAGACAAGTGCCAGTTAGAGAAATTAAACCCCATAATCTTGAAAAGTCTGCAATTTCATTGAGCTCCTCTTGACACTAGGATTCCTTTTCAACTTTTTCCAGTATAAAGGAAGTTTTAAAAGATGGCATACTAAAGTTACATATAATTATAGGCATGCATTTCTTATAAAACACAAAAATTGAAGTAGAAGGTGGCACCCAGCTCCTAATCTAGGATGCTTTTTGCCTATGTACACATAACTCATAACAGTAATCTTCATCAGCTATTTGCTAGATCTCATTTTAAATGCATCACCTCCAAAACATGAGCTGCTTGTGATTGTTCGTGGGAAGATTATCTGATCAAGTTCATTGGCCCTAACCTTAGAAGTTTTCAAGTATCATCATCGATTTGGAGTCAGAAATAGGAAAATTTGATTGATAGATAAGCAAATCATTCATCAAAATAGATTTGCATCCTGATTTTGGATGTTTATAGGATTTATCCCAACCATGACAGACAAAAATATCTGTTATTAAGGCTGACATAGATCATCAATACAGCTAACAGATTTGTCTCATCCAAGTGTCCAGATGTCATTCTTTCGTATGGAAGAAGTTCCGAAAGTGAATTTATAGAAAGTAACAAAGAAAAATAAAGGACGCAAAGACCTGTGCACAGGGTTGTTGTCAACACAGATTATAAATATTGATGGCTTAAGCAATGATACATATTTATCCTATAACAGTTGATACACCAAAATGCATGATCTCGGATTTCTGCTTCTGTCAACCAATACGGACAACATATTGCTCCATACCATTTGATTTGTTTCTGTAGATCTACATCAATGTAGAGGCTTAAGGCCTTCAGCAAAACCACAGTCATCCAGTCTCTTGTCAAGAATAAAAGCCCAGAAGTTATGATACTGCGTAGAGAACACATGGGAAAGAACATCTCATAACTGGAGACGAAGATGTATAAAAACAAACACCACATTATTAGAGATCTTATTGTTTTAATGTACTCATGCACAACTTCAGAACCACGCACAGTTTTCCATACAGAAGGTATGGACTCTAGCATATTAGTGTTAGCAACCAGAAAAAATCATAAAATCCGTTAAGAAGCAAGAAATGTAGCAAATCATCACGGGCTAGTCAATTTTGTAGTGAAGCACGTTTAAGAGAGCAAATCAGTAGCGAATATTTCATAACCACTAGTTTATAAACGGGTGAATACCAATGTAAGCATAAGCTACATAGTAGAACTCGTTCATAAGACATAGATCTTCTTTCTTCTCTTTTAGGGAAACAATAATCATGTAGAATGGCAATGAAACTTGGAAAACGCCCTCTAGAGAGATGAATACGATAAATCCCCAATCTTGTTTTTCGCGCAATTTGCCAGATAACGATCTGCTATGAAAAGTTTTTGTTGGAAAACAAAGTCATAGACAACATTTTTTGACTTAATAGCAGAGAATACTAAAATGTTTCCCCCTTTCTGGATATGGGTGTCAGTTGAGGCAACACACTCAACAAGAAACCTTTCCAATCATTCAAATATACAACACAGTCCTCATTGCAACTCCCCAATCTTGCAGAAAACCACAGATACAAACCAAACGTGAATATCACCAGCAAATAGTTCTCCTAAAAGAAAGCAGGAAAAGGGGGAAGAAAGCCCATATCAAAGAGAGGGAAAGACTCACTGTCGGGTCCACCGAGCTGCGTGACGGCATCGACGAACCGCTCGTGGAGCTCAGCCGTCCACCGGAGCCGGGGCTTGGGGTCGGTGGTGAGGACCAGGCAGGCATCGCGGGGGAGATTGGCCCCATCCAGAGGCCCTCCCGGCAGCTCATCACGCCCCATCACGCCATTATCCAAAGGTAGCATCGCCGAGTACATCCTCCCTTGACGACCCACAACCAAATTCGAAATTTTGCGGCAGAATCCAAGAAACCCAGAACTTCAACTTCCGGAAAGCACCCACAAACAAGTCCCTCAGGAAGTCAACCGGCGCCGCCCCAGGCGCCTTGGCAGGCCAACTCGAAGCGGGAGCACAGTGCTCACCGAGAAAGCAAATATCGCATCATCATCTTGTCTGTTGTGCGTTGTCCTTGTCTATTCTATATTGAGCTAGCAGAAGGGGGGGGGGGGGGGAGGGGTCTAGGCTGGCATTTCGGATTCTTTTTGTGTGTGAGTGAGACAGAGCTGGAAGGCAGTAGCGGCGGGGAGTAGAGGCTCTAAGACATGGAGAGGAGAGACGGGCAAGGAGTGAGGGAGGCCGGACAGACTGGTTTGGTCGTTTGGACGTCCATGACCAGAGTCGGGGAGGGATGGGATCCTGCCATTGTGGTCGAGTCACGGTGGCGGAGACGCTGCGGGGTTCTCCTGGTGTGTCACATCCTGCCTCTGATGTGTCACTCACTGACTTGGTGGTCCATGATAGGTCCTAACTATGGGAATATGGCGAAAAATTTGAAAATTTCCTGGTGGATAAGTGGAAATCCGGTTAGAACGTTGGAATCGTTTCTCGTGATTTGCGCGAAGAATGATTGAGAACTCTTTGATATTTAAGGTTGACGGTATAGGTATTAATAGATAGATGGTATAAGTATTAATATGCTTCATATATAATACATATGTTATCGATTGCCTCTATCGAGAATGTCGCGCCTAGATCACTGACAACTAAGTTTCTACCCCTTATTTTGCCGGTTTTTGAGAAGAGAAACACAAAGGAACGAGCGAGGGATTGTGGGTGGTCACAGCCAGCCCAAAATAGCTAGTGATTGTCACCTTTTTGCCGAATATTGAGTAGAAGAAGAAAGGATGAAGAGGAGGAAATGGAATTTATTGTGGTGATGGAGGGATAGACTGACGCTAGTGTAGAGGAGTAGGTGAGATATATATTTATCAGTGTGAAAGATTTTACAATACTTAATGGGGGGAGTAAGCAATGTAATGAGATACTGTTTAGGGGAAGGAGGGCACCTAATAGGAGAGTTCTACCATTTATTGTGATATTGTTTTTCTTTTCTTTTTTCTCTTTAGAAAAAATTTATGGGCTATTACAAAGAGTACCACGAGATTACAACATGAAATTTTATTCTACTTTACAAGAGTCGTTGATCCTCACAATTGATGGCGTACGTGAACTCATGTAATGTGGGAATAACTTTCGAAGGGTACTATAGAAATACTCAATAATTTCTACTCTCTAGGGGATTTATCATTAACACCATAATAAGTGATAAAACTCTCACAAACTCCTTTGGATAAAATTACCTCCCTTTGCCATTAAAGTTTGAAAAGGTATGCCACTCCTTTCCTTATTTTTTTTCTCTCCTCCTTTCTCATCCCTCACTGTGTGGTCACAGGTTGGCTGGGTCAAGTTGCCATAGCCGACCATCATGGTCACATCTAGCCACCAAGTTGAAGGCCATGCCCAATCGCAGCTAGGTGCAATGGCAACCACCACTATCATTTTTTGTTCAAACCCTAAAATTATACCCGGTAAGGAAGGGTGAATCTTACAAATATTTTTATTCAATAATTAAAAAAATATCCTTATTGGACTATTTCAAAATACCTTAAGAGTGATCAACAAAAAGTGCAAATTGCCAATTTTCCTTTTATTTGTTTTGTCTTTCTACTTTGGGTGTTTAATTCAATTACTTTCAAATTTCAAGTGTGGAATGTATTTTTTTGTTTAACAATGTGAGATGTATGGGTCTTTTTGTATTTTGCGAATCAATCTTTTTTCCCTATATTTTGTAAGAATATATGTGTTGTATTTATTATATCGATTTATTTCTGTGATCAAAATAATTTCATATGCATATAAATTTTGAGTAAAAGAATTGTTAAAGACTATACATTGAAGATAAAGCAGAGAAGCAGACTCAATTAGTATTTAAACAGCAAAAAATCATGCATACACATCATACTTATACACTTTGGGGGTTAAGCAAACTTTGTTTTAAAGTGTATGTAACAGAGTGTTGGCAATATATTGGATGAAAACTATATTTTTGTTCATAAGCGATTGATTGCTAATGATTGAACAATCGATCAACCCTGCGAGCTAGAGGCAATTGCTCCTAACCTAGAAACTCAAAACAAAACTATGTCTTGTGTAGAAAGAGAAAACTCATATATGTCCCTCCCACAAAAAAAATGAGGAAAACAATTTCCACAAACCAACACATATATAGGTACTCCCAAAATAGAAAGTAGTGTTAATAGGGGAGATTGGCTAGGGTTTGTGATTCGCTAGGGTGATAGATATTAATATTTATTAAATATAATTAGAACATATTAGGATATGTCTTGTAATTGGTTGTATTTCGATGCTTTAAACTATGTCTAAATGTGTGTATTTAAGTATTTAAAATTTGATTAGATTAATGATGTGATCAAAGTCAAATTTTAAATTGATTAACTTAAAAAGGAGGAGTTGACATGATGTGACAATCACCATTTTAAAATGATATAATAAGTATCATAATTTAGTATGTCACATGTAAATTATACTCACATAATCGAATGTGACAACCATCGGTATATATAACACACACAAAATTAAACATGACATCATATGTAAAAAAATTGGAGTAGTTGCAAAACTAAAATATTATAAATATCAAGTTCATGGAGCATAGTAAAATTTAATTATATGTCTATAATCAATGTGCGTAGAGCAGATAATTAAACAAAATTGAGGCATATCATGCCTTTACATACCATTCACGAAATAATCACAAAGAATATTCATGCCGCAGCAACTAGGTAAATTGTTGGGGTAACTTTTCCTCTTCTATCTCTTTTCTAATTGTAATTCCTGCATTATCTGGGGGTGGGTGAGTATATTTATACTCAGTAGGTCATGTTAAAATCTAATGTAATGCTAAGCAAAAGATTCACAAAATAAATTTTAAACTTTATTTTTGCCTAAATACATATTTTGAAAAATATTCAGAAAGAGAATAAAAAAATGACAGTTCATCCGATGATGATCAATTCAAGGCCGTGATATCCAATAGCTTTCCCCCTGGCACTCATGGGGTATCAAGAGGTTCAATAAGTAAGGAGTTTTCCCATGATACTCCACACCTATGCACGTGTCATACCAATTTTTTTCTCGACGAGTATCAAGGAGCTATACTCCAATAGTTTTTGGTCTTATGTTAAATAACTACCTTTTAAATCTAATCAAAATCATCCAAAAAAGCACACACCAAAACATAGAAAAGGACGCATGCAAAATATTTTATAGATATAATATTTCTAGAAAAATAAACCAAATAAGCATAATTGAACAAAAGTTGCACATAAAAAATAATTTTACGAGCATAACATTAGTTTAGAGTTCAAGACTCTCAACTTCGAACTTTGGAGTACAATTTTGTAATTGTAAAAGGCCTCAAACAAAAAAATTGACCTACCACCGCGTATGACACACTCAATTTAGCTGGAAACGGATCTTGAATCGTCTAAATTAGACTCCGAACAAAGGAGAAACAAGAAAGGGAAATTTTCAGGGTGTGCAGAAGAGAAACTAGTGCGTTTATCCTATTTATAGGCTTGGCATGCTAGACGGTGCGTGATGCATCAACAAATGTGTCTGGTGTGTCCGTTGGCATTGATTGAGCATCGTGCAAGCCGCGATGCTGCACAACAATGTGCCACATGGTGCGACAACCATCACGCACCACCCTTCATATTTTATTATTATTTATTTTATTTTTCTTTTTCAAACGAATCTAAAACTTCAAAACTCTATATCTTTATACTCCGGCATTCGATTTATGTGTTCCAAGTACCGTTGAGCTCATTTTGACAAGCCCTACGAAACTAGACCCACATGAGGAGGGAGTTTTATTGTACTTTTTAAGTAGGTCTTACCCATGTGTTATGTTTCTCACGACCTGGTGTCCAATTAAAGTAATTTAAGGCCTGTTATACTCGTCTTTTAGTGTTTTATCAATTATTAACAAAACTCATAGAATTAAATTTTTAATTAATTTTAACTTGATAATAACTTGAATATAAGCATTATTAGAGATAAAAAAATATCTTAAAAAATCAGAGTCGTTACACATGAACTATTAATCAAAGACTACAAACTAAAACCTAAGAAGAATGCTCTTGAGCTGCCATGAAAAACACCTAACATATACAATGCATTAGGTAAGCTCGAAAAGCCAAATATGAATGCATTATCACTATTTGAGTTACATTTTAAAACTTTAAAAGTTTAATTAACTTATTTGTTATCCTTGAGACATATTTCTCGGGTGACTAGGCCTATTTAACTATACACCACGACCCTCCTTCACTTGAGGTGGGCTCAATTGCGCCTTCAAACAATTGTAATGGTAATTGCATAATTAGACATCTATTGGAGGGATACTTTTGGGGGGGACAACTAGAGAAGAACACCTTAAAATAAAAAGGTCAAATATGGTTGAGATGATAGGCCTTAGAGAAGAACACCTTAAAACAAAAAGGTCCTTGCGATGAGATTGCAATTGTCTCCTCTTCACACTAACAATCTTTAGGTGGTCTCATTTGGTAGGGTAAATCCTATCCCTTTGCCTATTTTGAACATTTTTCTACCTTAAAAAAAAAATTTCCCCAAACTTTGAAGACAGTGCATAGATTAAAAATCTACCTCGGGATTGCCTAAAAAGTGGGAGGAGAAGGAATAAATAGAGGAGATTGAGTCTGGTCCAACCACGAAGATCTTAGGCCCAAGCCCTGTATTTGCCATCAAAGCCAAGCAAAACGGAGAAATGAAATTTTTTGACTTATGCTCACCTTCTCTTCCATTGACCAACTACCACATCATTACATTTCCACACCCAACCGAAGGAGGATCGTGGTCGACATGCGCTTTCACGCCACAACATCACGTGCCCCGGCAGGCAGCTGCCCAGCTTAGTCCACCCTACAATTCACCTGAAACACCCCCCTTGAACACATCCAAAACCATGGGCTTCTCGCGCAGGGTCGCTCGCCTATAACGCAATTTGCAACTCACAAGTCAAATCAACCGTCCTAACAATCTCTCATAAAAAAACATAACAAAATAGACATCCTAATAAATCAAATAAAGAAGGAAACTTTTGGTGTAAGGATTCATAGTCAGAATTTTCTTATGAATCGCTAAATTCTATTCATTTATTCAAATTAATTACAAAATCATTCCCAAGCAGAGCAGGATTTGACCCAAATTCTTCTAAAAATAGATTTTTTTTCATTGATTCAAACTTGCGACAAGAAGTGCCAGAATCCAGGCTTACTTGTAACTTTTTTTATTCCTTATTTGTGAAAATCTTCATGACGAAATTCGTGAAAAAATACTTTAGAAGCTTTGGCAAGAAATATCAGCACCAACATAATAAACCAAGCTTTTTTTGCTTGGAATGATTCAATAACCCAGACAGTATAATGGGATTTATTGCAAAAGGAGAGGACCACGTATCCTATATTCCTATGTTTTAAATAATACTTGTTTATTGGGTACTATTATTTAACCCCATTATACTACTTTTTACCCCTAAACTTATAAAAAATATAACTATATAAACCACAGAATACTCCTTAGTACCCCAACAAAATAAAAACATTAATAATTTTCACTTATTCACCTAGGCACCTGGCAATGATAGGTTGAACTTATTAATTGGTGTACAACTACACTCCAACTGAATTTCTTTGAAAAAAATACAAATATAAAGATAGATAATTTATAGGTCTAGACTACGCGTCAAGGCATATCATTGAAAATAACACCTCCACGTGGATAAATGATTAGGTGTTCAAATACTCATTAGGATTTACTCTAATTGTAGATGAGTCGTTCATATATGTACTCCTATTTTAGATAAAAATTCATGATACATGTGCCAACGCATAACCATGCGATCATAAAGATTCATACAACTTTATGTTAAAAATAATTCAAGCATACATAATAATTTTTTATATATAAGGACCTGAAGAAGTAACTAACCGGTATAATTAGGTTATAAATTAGCATATAAAACATATTTAGGTATTTTTAAACAATAGAGGGTTGTATCAACTAATGTGGGTATGTATTAGTTGATACTAATACGATATAAGGGGCGATATACCCCTTATACATATATTTGATATGTATCGATATTTTAATATTTTATTATTTTTTAAAAAAAATTAAAAAATATTTTTTTTCTTAAAAACAAATACATAATTCAAATTTAACCTTGAAGGTTTAAAGATTTTTAGATGTTTTTATTATATTAAAAATAATTTAAATAAATTTCTATGAAATCAATATAGGCGGGTTTATATAGTTTACATAATTTTTTTAAAAATATAGCACTCCACAATTATGTATTTACTTAAATATTTTTATATGAGTTTCTTTATAATATTTATGTAACTTATATTAAATATTTTATTTAATTTTAAAATAAATTAATTTCATAGTACTTAATATAAGACAAAGAGAATAATAATTTATAGAGGACAAAGTAATTAAGGTGTATAGTTCTAAAATAAAATAATTTAAAAGCATTTATATTAGTTGTATTATCATATTTTAAATAAAATATTATAATAAAATATTATTAATTATAATATTTTTTTTATATATATCAAAGAATTTACGATTATTTTAATATATATTAAATATATCATCAATATATATGTTATCTATATTAATACTGTCTTTTATATTCTAAACCTTATAGACACCCATAAGATTATTATCAAATATTTTTTTTAATAAATTTTTAAAAAGTTATTAATGTAGGAAAGTTGGAGTATCAGATGGCCCGACAAAGTTAATCACACAGCCAACAGAAAACAGATTGAGGTATAGAGGGCCTGGTCTCCAACTACTCACCACCCATATTTATTATTTTTCAACCCCCTCTGCCTCATATTTATTTCACCAAATTTCCCCCCCTGTTTATTTTTTCTCTACCCACCTACCGCGCCTAAGGCTTTTTAGTCTCTCCTGCCCCCCTTCCCGTCTTCCACAGTCTCATACCGGCCCGGTTGGTCCAACGACCTCATCGCACTCTCCTCCTCCGCCTCCTCATCCTCCTTGCGTAGGCAGAATAGAGGGCCATGGGGAGCGACACGAAGGTGTTCACCTTGGAAGCTGTTTCCGAGCACAATACTAATGAGGACTGCTGGCTCATTATTGGCGGAAAGGTACTGTGGATCCTGTCTCCCTGTCTCTTTCTCTGGCCCTGTCGCAGACACCCTTTTCGCGGTTTTGGTGATATGGGTCTGTTGGGTTGTGAATTGGAGATTTTGATTTGTGGGGGTTTGATGGGTCATTGTATGTTGCACTGTTGAGTACTTGTTGATCGATTGGAGTTTTTGTCTGATTTGGTATTTGTTCTTCGTAAATAGTTGAATTATTCACGATTTCTGCTACCGTATTGGATTTATTCCTCCGGGAGAGGATTCTACTAATATGGCTGGGGTTTTTTCCTTGGATTCGTAGATTTTTAGTGCATCTTGGGATAGTTGAAGTCTGTGAATTAGAAAATGGTTCGGTCAAATATTGTTTCTGCCTTTCCATGCGGATCATAACGTGTTCTGTTTTCTTTGTTGTTATTTTATGTGTTATTGAAACTTCTTTGATCTTAGCTGGTCTTTATTCAGTAAGAAAGATCTGTTTCTTTCAACATATTTAAAGGGCTGTATAAGAGCGTGATTATATGGATCTCGCGAGCAGAAAGGTTGTAACTTTATCAGAATATTCCTAACAAAAAAAACAAAACTTTGTGACAATATTACTTGTAAAGGCTGTTATTGTATATCATGTGTCTATTTGTAGTCATGTATACTGCTTTCTACCGTTTCTTTTAGTTCCCCAGTTTAGTACTGCTTTAGTCTTCAATCTGTTAGATGCACTCACTCACTGGACGCATCTTTCCATCCTCCTGCTTTCTTTGGTTCAGGGACCATAGGCCAGTTGTTAAGACTCTTCACCTTGTGTTTCGCTCAATGATCTAAAATTGGATAGGAAATTTGTTTCTTTCATTGGATAATGTTTGTAATGCCACCTCCAAGTGCCTCCATTTTTTGCACAATGTTTCAGTATTTTATCCACGGTGGCATTCTTTTGCTGCTTTCTTTGAAACAAATTGATTCTGCAATCAAAATCAAATCGTGTTTATGTGCCTCTAGGATGCAAAACTAGAATTTACTGAAGTTACTTGCTTATCATAAGATTTCCACCATTGGTTACGATGACTGACTGAACTTTCAATGAGCCTCTCTGTAATCTTTTGGTTCCATCTATGTTAACTTTTGTTCCTTTTATTCTTTGATATTGTTCAGCATTCATCAAAAGCTCTATACGTGTACAATAATAAGATATTTTTCTTTTTTAAGGTCCAGATGAGTAACCATCAAATTTATGACTTTGTTTCCTTCTTTAACACTACAACATAGATTAGTTATTTTAGATGTTTGCATGAAGGGACGGAGGAAGCAAAGAAATAATAAAGTTGAGCGTAGGATAAAATGGTAGAATTTGAAGGGTGAATTACTCAATATCTTTGCAAAAAGATTGAGAGTTGAAGGAAACTCGAAGTTGGATGAAAAACTAACAACAATGTGGGGTAACATGATTAATTACATTAAAATGTTGGGAAAAGAAGTGCTTGGGGAAAGGAGGAGGTGAAAGGACTTAAAGAAGGAAACATGGTGGTGATGTGAAGAAGTGCAAAGAGTTCTCAAAGAAAAGAAATGTTTATTGAAGGAGTGTCAAAAATATAAAAGGAGAGTTGGGAGAGTAATATTAAGGTTAGAAGAGAGAGCAAAAAAGTAATGAGTGATGCTAGATTTAAAGCGTTTGATGACTTGTATAATAGTTTAGGATCGAAGGAGTGGGAGAGGGACATATATAAGATAGCTAAGTTAAGAGAGAAGAGAAGTAGGGACTTAGATCAAGTTAAGTGTATTAAGAGTAACGACCAAAAGGTTTTAGTAAAGGATGAAGAATGTAAGGAGAGATGGAGAGGGTATTTTTAGCATTTATTGAATGAAGATTATGGTTGTGGTTATGATATTGAGTCTAGTCCTATTAAGGATATATCCTATTTTAGGAAATTTACAGTGGAGGAGGTTGGAGTTTTCTTAAAGAAGATGAAGAAAGATAAAACATTAGGATCTGATGGAATTCCTTTTGAAGTATGGAAGTGTATTGTAGGTATTGACTTGATTTGGTTAACTAAGTTGTTTAACAATATTTAGAAGTCAAATACAATGCTAGAGGAGCGGAGGAAAAACACCCTTATACCCTTATATAAAAATAAAGGGGACATTTGAAATTGTACAAACTATAGAGGTATAAAACTTATGAGTCATGCTATGAAGTTATAAGAGAGAGTGGTTGAAAGACGCTTGTAGAAAGTAACGAAAGTAATGGAAAACCGGTTTGGTTTCATGCGAGAGAGGTTAACAATTGAGGCTATCTTCTTGTTACGACAATTAGTAGAGAAGTATAAAAATAGGAGACAAATCTTTTATGACTTATTGATTTAGATAAAACTTATGATAGAGTGCCTCGAGATCATTTGGAGTGTCTTGAAGAGAGTTGTAAGAGTTTACATCAATATTATTAAAGATATGTAAATTGGGGTAGTAACTAGTGTACATACAATTGGAGGAGAAACCAACGAGTTCCTTGTCACAATATGTCTACATCAAGGGTCAACCTTAAGCCCTTATGTTTTTCTTCTAGTTGTGGTAAATTAGCTGTACATATACAAGATAAGATAACTTGGTGCTTGCTATTTAGGAATGATATAGTTTTAGTTGACCAAAATATAGTAGGGTTAAATGGTAAACTAGAACCTTAGAGGGAAGCTCTAGAATCAAAAGGTTTTAAAATAAGCATATTTAAGACAGAGTATATGGAATTTAACTCTAAACAAAGTAGAAATATAGGTAGAACTTTAGTTAAAATAGATAGTGTCAATATGTGAGCAATTCCGATATTTGGGCTATATTATCTATTAAGAGGGAGATATAGATAGTGATGTAGTACATAAGATTCATGTGGGGTAGGTAAAATGGAGGGTAGTGTCGGGAGTATTGTGTGATATGTACATCCTAAATAGGCTTAAGGGTAAGTTCTACACGATAACTATTAGGCCTGCAATACTCCGTGGAGTAGACAAATAAAAAGTCATATAGATAAATTATATATAACTGAAATGAAATGCTAAGGTGAATGTGTAAAATAACCTATAAAAATAGGATTATAAATGAGTATATATGTGAGAATTGATAGGTAACATTTTTAAGGTAGAAGCTTAGGGAGTGTAGGTTGCGTTGGTACGGGGAAGACCAATGGATGCACCAATAAGAAAGCTGGAAGAGATTTATGTAAATGATACCAAAAGAAGGTGAGGGAGACTTAAAGGAACTTAGATGAAGTTAATCAAGGTGGAGCCAAGGTGGTGCATATTGGGGCAATTCTTAATAAGTGAAAACCTCTGTATGTTATAGATTTATTAGTAAATTTTGCCCCACTTAATAAATGGGCCTTGCACAATGTAGGTGTGTTGTGATTTTTGGCCAGCACCTTTTGGCATAGATATTAGAAAGTTTGGTCATATGATGCTGTCAAAGCTAAAACCTTACTAAGAAAGTGGGCTCTACAAAAGCCTATTGGTAACTTCTAAAGTAGAAGACAGGGACACTATTTAAGGCACTGAGAACCATTATGGAAATTGTCTTAGCTCTTACACTGGGTAAATTTAAAACTACTTATTCCCAATAAAAAAACCCAATACTGCCAGCTAACCGTTTTACTCTAGTAATATTTCAAAATCAAAACTACTCTTATTGCCATGGGTTTCCTCCATATCCATTTGCTAGTTACATGTTGATCACTTAATTGTTCTGATTAGTGTTGAAGGCTTTACATAATGATCTTGAAACTTGTAGTATTGATATGCACACTAATATCAAATTTATGGGACTCAATGAAATTGGGTCTCTTGGAGAAAATAAGGTTAAGACTGAGAAAGATGTTCTATACCCCCTAGTTTACATGTTGGTCACATTGCCATTTATCCTGCCTATTGTAACAATGAAAATTGAGTGAACATTTTTTGCTAAGCAGATTGTTGGATTAGTGATAGTTGAGAGAGCATTTTTGCTATGTAGATAATAAAATACTGATTGCATAGTAAAATGGGAGATGAATAAATGAATGATTGTTTAGTCACTTGTATTGAAAAAATGTATTAAGTAATGTGAGAACTAATAGTGGACAATTGTAGATCATTAATAATATTTTTTTGTCTTATTTGTGTTAATAAAATTTTAGAGCAAAATTATTTGCCCCACGTAGGCTAAAATTTTGGCTCCGCCCCTAGTTAATAAGGAAGGATACGACTATGTTATCTCTTACAAAAGAATTAACACAAAACTGGCTAAAATGGAGGTGTAAGATCCATATTGTTGACCCCAAATTGTTGGGAATATGCATTACTTAATTATGATTATGATATAGTTAGGAAAATAATTATATGTCCAAATCCTAACCATTAGCATTAAGGGCTTAAGCTGGATTTAGGCTTGTGCTATGAAATAAGCTTCAATTATCAGTCTTTCCTAACTGTGGGGAAGTGGACAAAATCTGGTCATGTTTGTGTACTTCAAAGACAGTGCCTCATTTCCTTTGAAGTCACTAGAAGATAGCTAAAAGTAGTTTTAGAGCTCTTCAATTTTGTCTTTTTTGTTAAATAACACCTCAAATCAGGGGGGTGGAGGTGATTATCCCCCTTGGCTGGTTGTCGCACTCCGTTGCGGCCTTTGGCTGTAGTAAGATCTGATGGTTGTGGGTCTTCTTCTCCACCCCCATCCTTAACCCCCTCCTTCCCTCACAGTGTATCGGGGAAGCACCTCATAACTAGGGTGGTTGAGATTGAGAGTTTAATAGTCGTCAATCGACCTTGTGGATTACTTAGATTACTCTTAAAATTAGTACTTCAACAAGTAAAAATTAAAAGTTCTAGTTTCTATGCACAAATTTTTTTTCTATAATGGAAACACTAAAAACCTAATCTTTATATACCATTCATGATTAATTTATCTAACAATCAAGCCATAAAGTATGTAAGATCATGTAAGATTTTAACATGGAAAACCTCAATTAAAGTAAAAAATTATGGCAGTCTCAAAAGGCCAAATCAATGTACAAGTAAGAACTTATAATACCCAAGAACAACAAACCAACGGCTTTTGATTTGACATAAACAAAAACTCATTTTCTTTTATTTAGCCTCTTCGTTGTTAACCTTCAAGTTTCTCCGGCTATCGAATTGTTGAAGTTTTCCTTCGTTTTTTTTCTTCATCTCCTTTTAGCAACTCAATCAAAAACTTATTTAATTATTAATTTACCCTTAAGTTTCTTTAATTACTCCTTGATGAAGACTTTGTTGCATCTCCTTAGTCTCTTGTGTGCATTGTGTTGTGAATTCTCTTTCACTTTTAGCTGAATTGATCTTCAAAGCATGTAGCTAAATGGAAAGTTCTATACTCTCAAAACAAAGTAGAATCACCAATCTTTCTCTATGCTAAGAATGACTTCCTATTTTTTCAAGTCCAAGATACCCCTTTTATAGATAACTAAATTAGTTTAAGTGTTAAACTATGAATGAAAATCAAATTCAATTTGGAATGACCTATTTTAGGAAATTTCAGGCTCCAACAATCGCTCTAGTAATAGATTGATTTGCCTATCGTCTCGGCCAAATTCTACGAAGGATTGATCAATGAATGGTAACTACTAAAGTAAAGTGCTACAATAATATGCTACAATATTGCCAAAGTGCCAAAAATTAAAATTATTCCTCACTGATCCCTTTTTAATCTTGATTGATCTTAGATGAAAATTTTACATATTTATGCAATTTTTGACTCACTTTTTACCTTTTTTTTACACTTTAATTTGATAAAATGTGATGTGTGTGCATGTTTTTACTTGTGAAAATACTTCAGAGTCTTTTGATTTGTTTCATCTTCACCGTGTGTGATCTTGAGGAGCAAATATTTTATCATATGACTCAAATTATACATCAATTTAACATTATTTTGATCATCAAAATAAACCAATACACTACATGTGTTCTTATAGAGGTGATTGTTTCCAACATACGAAAGCCAACTGACTCACCTTGCCCTCTGGTTCTCACCAGTAGGTGGCAGCACTCTGCCATTGCACCAGCAGAAGTGTTGAGCTCAGAGTAGAATTTTCCAAGTATTAAATTGTTTATACTGTTGACTATCACTGAATGATATTTTCTTATTCAATTCTACATGGTACAACATATTCTAGGCCTAATTACAACAATAGAAAGAATTTGTATTGGTTTGGCATTGGAACCCTTTTATGCGAATTAGTAATGATGAAACCTGATGACTATCATCAGAAACTAGTATTTACTTTAGTCTATTGATTAGTTTTGAATGAGTGTTTGTGCTGACATGGTTAAGAAAATAATTATATATCCAAATCTTGACCATGAGCATTAAGGGTTTAGCTAGATTTAGGCTTGTGCTATGGAAGAAACTTAAATTATCAGTCTTACCTAACTGGGGAAGTAGACGAAATCTGGTCATGTGTGTGCGCATCAATGACAAAGCCTCGTTTCCTATGAAGTCACTAGAAGGTAGCTAAAAGTAGTTTTGGAGCTCTTCAATTTGTCTTTTTTGTTAAACAACTCAATGAAGTGCCCAATTAAGTTTCATAATATAACTTTCACTTGAGTCTTTCATAATTTTTTTTCTTTAGTCTACTTTAGATGCTTGGATTCTACATGTAAGTTGAATCTTTAATATGAATCTATTGTGCAGTTAATTGTTTGGCAGTTACCATCTTATGTTATTTTGTGCTTTTGATACTGGAATGATGCATGCAAATTCGATTCGGTTAGTAATGATAACAAGATGATAATGGCATCTGATACAATCTCATAAGTTTTAGTTGTTTCAATATGCAAAAAACCGGATGTGTAGTTTTTATGATTACAAAATTATTAAGATGGCACCTACACTCAGACTAGGCACTTGCGCCTCGACGTACAGCCGTCAAGTCTTGACTGTGCATTGGGGAAGTACCTCAAATCCAAGGGGGTGGAGGTGATTATCCACCTCGGCTGGCTGCTTCGCTCTGCCGCTGCCTTTAGCAGCAGTCAGATCTGACGGCTATGGACCTTGTTCTCCACCCCCGTCCCCTTCCCCGTAACCTCCTCCTTCCCTCAGTGTATCGGGGAAGCACCTCAAATCCAGGGTGGTTGAGGTGATTGTTCCCCACGGATGGAAGCCAGCTGACCTAGTTCAGTCTTTCAAAGTTTTTATCCAATGTTGAAATTTTCAATACAACTTGCTTCCGGCCATTTCCGCCTGCATCACCCGCACTGCCCTCTGGTTCTCACTGTGGGCAAGCCGCATTCTACTGCTGTGCCAGCAGCGGTGGCAAGCTCAGAGTAGATTTTTCCAATTATTAAATATACTGCTGACTATTACTGAAGACATGGTACAACAGATTTTAGGCCAAGAATTTGTATACGTTAGGCATCAGAACACTTACATGCGAACTTGTGTTGATGATACTGGGTGATTATTATAAGTGACTGGTAGTTACTTTAGTCTATTGGTCAGTTTTGAATGAGTGTTAGTGCTGAATGTGAGATATGGAGGCATTCCTTGTGGTTATTCATAATTTTAGATGTCGGACAGAGGCATTCCTTATGGTCCAAACGCTATTACTAATTTGATGCAACTCCCCTACAAAATTATGCAGTCACTGTGCGTCCTTTGTCCTTGGGACAAGGCATGATACATTTAAGTTTTATGTTTCATGGAGTGTTGTGCCGACTTCTCTCATTTTATGGCTACAGAATCCGAAAGAAAATACGGAAAGAAGGATGCTGTTTGTTTTAACATTTTATGAGTGTCATATTTGTGCTTGGCAATTTTCATTTTGTTTAATTATGTTCTTACTTATCGTTTTCCACTTTTTTCTTCTTGTCATTTTTGCATTGGAACAGGTATATGATGTCACAAAGTTCTTAGAGGATCATCCAGGAGGGGATGATGTTTTGTTATCAGCTACAGGTGAACTTATGTTGGTCAGCTAATTATCGCTAATGATGTTGGTTTACTCATTTTTACTTATAATTCAGGATTGCTTGAACTTCCTAGCCGTTTAAATTATGCGCTGTTCATTCTGTTTGACAGGTAAAGATGCAACCGATGACTTTGAAGATGTGGGACACAGCACCAGTGCAAGAGCCATGATGGACGAGTATTATGTTGGGGAAATAGACACTTCAACCATACCAGTTAAAACCAAGTATACCCCTCCCAAGCAGCCTCACTACAACCAGGACAAGACTTCAGAGTTTATCGTCAAGCTTCTGCAGTTCCTGGTCCCATTGATGATCCTGGGCTTGGCAGTGGGCATTCGATTTTACACCAAATCAGCTTAAAATGGATAGAAGAAGAAAACGAACATTATTGCAAACGGGATCTAGTGGGGGCATTCAAATAAGTTGTATGTGAGTCGATTTAGTTTCGTGTGCTTCTTGTTAGCTCGAGTCTGTTCCTCTGATTTATTCTTGTTTTCCGTCATGGTAATTTTAGTTAGTGCTGAACAATGTCATGAGACCGGAGCACGTTTGGAACATGTTCTGAATCATATATGAGTTGCACTTGCAATGGTTACGGAAATTTGGTTTCTCCACCAATTATATTTTCAACAAGAATGAAATTTCCTCAAATTTACTTTTTAATTAAAAAACATGAGAAAATTTAGAACAGCTGAAAACAAATACAGATGTTAATGTCAATATTGATGCCGGCTGCCATCTTTCTCTAATAAAGAGGAACACTCAAACTGATTAGTGCCAACAGGAAAACAAAGGAAGCACCAAATTATATGGTACTTATATCACCATTTTTTCTATGAGCCTGTATCATCATTGTGATCATATGAACTGGCCTCACATGTTTGCTGCTGCTGCTGTTGCTGCCAACATATATTGTTCCCAATTCAGCTTGCAATGAAAAATTAATACATAGCTGAATTTAAGTACAACGTTATCCCTTCCAGGATTGTTGGATCTAGTGTTGCCCCACTATCCATGCAGTAGCACACCTGTTAGTCCTCACACAACACGCGGGCTTTCAGCTCTGGATTATGGGCCCAAGGTTGTTGGGAGAAGGTACCGTACCCGTACATGTTAGGCCTTCAACAAATCAGAAGTGGATTTTTGATTTTGAACAAAACGCAAGCGTCCGGACTGGAAACGGTTCAGGACCGCCCGCCTGCGCTGTCCCGAACCGGGTTTTGTGCCGGCGGTCTGCGTTTTCCAAGGCGGGGCCGCTCCACGACGCGTGGCCCACGGCCCGGGTTGGGAGGAGGAAGGCGACGTCCAAAGTCAAAAAGGCTCAGAACAGATCCGCCGCTGATTGGGCCGCCGACTCAACCAAACAGCGAGGGCTCAGGCGTCAGGGCCCGGACCGGGATCCGACCGCCCGATGGTCCCGCGATCGGGCCTACTGTAAAAAGCCGGGAGAGCGAGGGGCATTTTCGGCAGATCAGGGGAGACTGGGGAAGTGTGACGTATGAGGGCCCGGACACGTTGCCATGGGCATTTAGGCCCGCCGTTTGGCCCACGAATGGGGACAAGCCTTGGCCAGTTTTCGGCCCAAGAGGCGGTTCCCCCACACCCCAAAACCCTAAATAATGACAAAGCAGCCTCCAGAAACCTCTTTAAGAAGCCAAAGTGAAACCACCCCTCGGAAGAAGCCAAAAACTTGTCATTATAATCACATAAACATAATCACCTCAATTAAAAGCCCTAATCAAGAAGCCCCTCACTTGTGTATTTACTAATGAAGCCCATTATCCAATCAGACTGAGTTAAATCATGGGCCTAAGAGGAAGGCGGAAGTGGTTTGTTTGCTCGGTCTATATGTTTGGCTGGTTTTTAGTTTTACGGTTTTGAACTTATCCACAGAGTAGGGAGGGAGTGAGACAAAGAGCAACCAAACGAACGTGAAGGAAATGGGATCTTGACGTTTTCCCTGGACGCCCATTTCTCTTCTTCTCTGACTCCTCTCCCTTCTTCCCCCCACTCTGATCAGTCCCTCCTAAGCGGCACTGGCCATGGCGCCTTTCTTCTTCTTCTTCATCTTTCTCTTCTAGCCTTCTGGGTAGCAAAATTCTGCTTCAGAGGGCAGGCTGTTCACTTGTGTTTGTGATTCATCGGTTCCTAGTACTACCAGCTGTTTTATGTTTTAGTACTGAGAATAATACACTTCGCTTTCGCGAAATTTTGAAAAGGAAGCAAAATGGGGGAGATCATGGACATGCAAGTGCATGAGGATGTGGAGGGAGGAGGCGTTAGAGAGGGGTTGAGAAGGTGCAAGAGGGATGAGGGTGGTGGTGGGGGGCTGGAGGTGGATATTGGCGATGAGAACGCCATGTTCTGTGCCGACGACTTCCCGGCTCTCCCTGATTTCACATGCATCTCTTCGTCGTCCTCGACGTCCTTGCCGGCTTGTTCTACTTCTTCGTCGTCCGGGTCGTCCTCCTGGGCGGTGGCGAAGGCGGACACGGAGGAGGCAGGGGAGCAGATGCCGAGGCCGGCGCTGGGAGAGTTGGCGGAGGAGGGCGGGGATATGGACGTGCTGGACGAGTTGGGTGGCATGGCCATACTCGACGATACCGACATGTGGGACCCGGAGACTCTCTTCCCGACCGATGTGGTCGACAATACCTACGAAGAAGGCCGGCGACATGGTGAGGAGAGCCAGAACCTCGACTGTGACCAGGTCATGGACCACGGCGGCTTCGCAGGAGGGGACCCAGAGGATGAGAAGCCCTCGGAAGATCTGTCCATGGTGTTCTTCGAGTGGTTGAAGGCAAACAGAGACTTGATATCGCCAGAAGATATTCGAAGCATCAAGCTCAAGAGATCCACCATCGAGTCTGCGGCCAAAAGGCTGGGAGGAGGGCGAGAGGGGGTGAAGCAGCTCTTGAAGCTGATCCTGACATGGGTGCAGGACTACCATTTGCAGAAGAAGCAGAATAGAGAGGAAACGTATAACCACGCCGGCTACCAACATCAGAGCCAGCCTCTTCCCTTCCCACCTTTTGATCCTCAGCCTGGCCATTGCTTCTCTCCGCCGTGGTCTCATCCACACTGCAGTTACAACAGTTTCCCTGACCAAGGCAACCAGTCGGCCTTTGCTCCGGTTATGGGCTACATGGGAGGCCCTGGCCTGCCTATCAATGGCACTGGAGCTTTCAGCCCGGATTATTCAATGTTTGATCCCAACACGGGCTGGTCATCTCCCCATTTTTCCCAGTACGGGAACCTCCCAGATCCGTCCCTTCCTGTATGTATGGGCTTTCCCGGAGGTTTGGCCTCCGCCCAGACCTTCCATGGCGAGAGGCTCGTGAGGCTGGGAGCCTCCGCCACAAAGGAGGCCAGGAAGAAGAGAATGGCTAGGCAGAGACGTCTGTTCACCCACCAACACCAACACCACCACCAGAACCACCACCAGTCCCGGCACCAGAACCAGCACACCACGAGGCTCTTGGGCGACTCGAACTGCACCAGCGAGGCGCAGTCAGTCGCTGCCAGCAACTGGGTCGTCTACCCTTCTTCCTCCTCGCCCTCCACCACCCTTTGTCAGCCGGTGGCCTCGCAGGAGACCAACGCCGCCTCGCATGCAGACTCCCCCGCCACCGCTGCCGCTTCAGCCCAACAGCGGCAGGTTTCCTCTGATAGGCGCCAGGTCTGATATGGCTTTAGGCCTTTTGGGCGATATTCAGATTGAACTACGAAACTGGGCAGTTCTTATATCACAAGATTACACGATTTGCCGTTACATGCAGGTGTGGAAGCCAGAGAACAACAAGAACTTGAAGTTCCTTCTGCAGAAAGTGCTGAAGCAGAGCGACGTGGGCAACCTCGGCAGAATCGTGCTGCCAAAAGTAGGCAATCGTGGATCCTTCGCATGTTTCCCATGCATCACCACTGATTGTTTCTTGTTGATTTCGAACTAAACGATCATTAATCGGCCTTGCAAATGGTTTCCTTACAGAGGGAGGCGGAGACCCATTTGCCGGAGCTGGACGCAAGGGACGGCATCCCCATCCAAATGGAAGACATCGGCACTTCTCGCGTGTGGAACATGCGTTACAGGTACGTGCAGAGTTGTGTCGAGCTGTTTATCTGTGTAATGCATGTGTGTCGTGAGTCTAATGATAAACGCATGTCTCTTGCAGATATTGGCCCAACAACAAGAGCAGAATGTATCTCTTGGAGAACACAGGTCGAAGTCATGATCATATTCAGACCACATTGTGAATCCTTGTTGTGTTTAACGATAGTCTTGTCACTCTCCACTGGATTTGTTTTGTTGGTGCAGGCGATTTTGTGCGATCAAATGGGCTGCAGGAGGGTGACTTCATCGTCCTCTATTCAGATGCCAAGAACAGCAAATATGTGAACCTTCTTCCTGCATTACAATGTGCATTTCAGTTCAATGTTCTCCTGATTTTGTTACTTGTGACTGACATTGACAAACGTTTACAGATGATTCGAGGAGTAAAGGTAAGGAAATCGGAATTGAAACCAGATGCTAGAAATACGATGAAGACCCAGAAAAACCTCGATATGAACTCGGCTGGGGGTGCCGTCTCTCAGCCGTCTTAGACGGTGGTGGGCTTCCGGAGCTGGCCGTCTTCGATCCAAAAGATGTCTGGGCCACTCTTCCTGGTTCAGTTCAGGCCTTCATTTTGAAATTCGTCTCAGCCGGGGTTTGTTTCCTACCTTACAAGTGCTAGGCATCTTTGAACACAAAATAAAATCAATACTGAACTCAAAAAGGAAAAGATTGAAACTGTGCTGAGTGTATTGAGTTGTTTAGAAAGAGTCTTACAAGAAGATGCATATGTGCTTCTTGAGTGTAGTAATGCCTGATCTGTGTCAGGTATCGGCATACATGGTTACATTAAGGTTTGTGTTTGGGATTTTTTTGGGGATCATGTTGGCTTTTAATCATGTACGTGACTGTTTGAAACAGGTAGGGTTGCATAGGAATAAGGTCTCTTTATCATGTGACACATCCTAAATTGATCCCCGTCCCATGTTCGGCTGTCTGTTTTAATGATACTTGTTCCAGTTTTTACCTTAATTATTCCGACTACATGTTGAACACATTTCTTAGACTGATTTTTTCGTTTTCTAAGTGGTGGGTATGTGTATTTCATTTGGTACTACACAGTTCGAATTACTTGCACACCTCATCTAAATTCAACTGCTCACAATGCCTTTGCACACCTCATCTCAATTTAACGGCTCACAATGCCTGGCTTATGTTATGTTATACATCGTATTACTTTGTTATTTATTAGAAAGTTTTAAGTACCCAAAAAAGAATGCAAAGAAATCTAGAAATCATGGTGGAGATTGGTCAGAAGAAGGCCACTTTATTGCCTCACGTTACCCCGAGACTCCTCCAAAATCAAGTAGTGGGAGGAGCTTTACAACGATGACTGCAAGTGCACACCTTTTGCCCGATAATTCTCTATTTGTGCGTAGAGAGACTGAAAAAAGGAACTCCAGTCCTCCCTATACATACGTACACACACACATGAGTGAGAGGATGTTTGAAACTATGGGTCGAGAAGCCCTGTGCTGCCATAATATCATGCGTATGAAGGATTTCATCAACTATTTCTGGCTTGAAGCCTCTATAGAAAGTGTCAACCAACGCCTCTTGAGTTCAATGCGGAAGACAAGTGGCTACTCTCGCCTTGACAGTAGTAGTGTGAGACATCTCTATAAAAGGTCATTAAAATCTATAAAATTATTATGCCCAAATTGAGAGCACAATTCTTCCGTGAATTTTTGCCATATTGCATATTATCCTCTTGTATATTTGGAAAACTACATCAGTGCAATACGTAGTTCAAAACTTTTTCTTTCCTTTTACTGAAATTAAATTAAAGACTAAAATAAACCTCAATCCGTGACTACTATTTTTCAGCATAATAATAATATTATTAAATTATAATTAACAATAATAATCGATCAAATTCATTAAATAAAGAGTCAGGTCTCATCTACGTGCAAAATCTAATAACCAAATAAGAATAACAAATAAAGTATAAAATATCAAATTTCGTGCCCTATTACAATCTAATAAAAATAAAGCAAATCCTACTCTAAAGCAGTAAGTCCCCGCTTTATGTATGTAGCTACTTTGCTATTCATCTGAGGTACCTACATCAGGGAGATGTATGAGTATACCTATTTATACTAAATAAGATCAACAAGCTTATAAAACCCATAAAGGGACTAAGCTTATATTTTTAGTTATTATTTATAAGACACTGATAATTTTTCTACCGTTATCTAATTTGTCACAGGCAAACCCTCAACCCGACCTTACAATGTTAAAGGTTAGACATTAACGTCTCAATATAGAGACTAAACCACCAATATAATTAAAATTGATGCAAAGTAATCTCTCCAAAATCCCTGAATGCCAGAATCTATGTCACGCCCCGGCGATGCCCGACCCGAGTCAAACCCGGTCCAAGGGCCGGTCAAGCGCGCGGGGGCGACGAAGGGAAAATTGAGAAACGATCTAGCGGAAGACTTAACCCTAACCACGGACGATTAACAGAAATACAGAGTACGCACAATCCTTTGAGCAAGAGTAAATAAGAAGGAAAGAAAGAGTATTGCTTATCACAAAGTAAACAACAATCTCAAACCTACAAGCTTAGTTAAGTAAAGCCCACACCGGCTCAAAATAAGTCATAAGCATCACAACTGTAAAGTTTGACATAAATCCAAAACAAGAACCCTACACAAAGGTTCTAAACATAAGCATGAAACAAAAGAAGATAAGTCACACAACGATCTCCAAGATCACATCCAAGCCATCTCCAACCTTTCCTCAAAGAGGAGATCCTGTCCGTCTACGTGTCGCACCACGCAACCCCAAATCAAAACACAAGAAAGAGGGGTGAGTTTAACAAACTTAGCAATAATTTTTTTAATATCACTATCAACATCGAAAATACGATAACATAGCGATATAATCATTTAAATCAAAGATTAGAAAAGTGCATTATTTTCTGATCACACATACATATCACCCAAAACTGCATCATAGTGCATAATTCACATAATGTCATTAACATCACAACATCCTGCATGAATGTATCTCTAACATACATATTCCATCATGCATCATATGAAAATTAACCTGCATAGATGTATCTCTAACATACATATTCCCACATGCATCATATCAAATCAACCTGCATGGATGTATCTCTAACATATATATTCCCACATGCATCATATCATAATCAACCTGCATGGATGTATCTCTAACATACATATTCCCACATGCATCATATCATAACACCCTGCATGAATGTATCTCTAACATACATATTCCATCATGCATTATATCATCACAACCTCAATCAAGGAGTAATCACACATTAATGTCACACAGACGAGAGCATAGAGAAGGCCATGAAGGCATGTCATGATCCAAAATTCTACACAAGAATTAAAGAAAGATCGGGGTTGTCAATCCCTAATGCTACTCGCCCTGGACGATCCTGGCCAAGGATGTCCCATTCTCACACAAAAAATCTAGAGCATGGGTGTTCACCCAGGGACATCTCCTGCGGAGGGAAGAGCCCGAGTTCTCACACAGAGAACCCTAGAACACGTGGTAGCGAGGTGCACATGGCATACCACACTGGATTCTCAGGGTCCAGATGACACTCATAATAACATTCTCACAATCCGCAAGACAAGTATACAACTCGTCCCCACATAATTCCATTCAACTAAACTCAACCCGGGGAGTGCACTCGTTCTACACAGGAACTTCAAATCAAAACATGTCCTTTCGGACCAATCAACTTTCGATTAATCCATGACCGATCAATCCAGTACACAATTTCACCACATTGCATCAAATCAGTCAAATTCGATTAACCTCGATGAAGCCTCAATTGGAAATCTATTTTCATGATGCATGCAGCATGGTACATATGTGTGCAAGGCATACATAAATCCTAATCCATGATAAGTGTTCTCATCAGCCCCTAATGCATCATTCATAATCACAATATTAAGCTTCAACATCATCATTTAACCCCCACATGTGTGTGTAACTAGTAGAAGCATTTTATATAATGCATGTTAACATGCTTGAAATTAAACTCACTACCACACTACATATGTAAATTTCCTTCTAAATATTTAAACCAAATGTAAATTTTTGGGATTTGTTTGAAATTTTCTCTATATTTCCAAAAATTAGGGTTTTGGCGGGACCCCTGTGGGCCCCATCGTCGAAAATTTTATTTTTGTGTCAAATGAACCTAGACATCTACCTAAGGTTATACAAACATTTTCAGAATTTTTCTAGACTTAATTAGTGCTTAAAATTTTTGTATAACCTTAGGTAGATGTCTAGGTTCATTTGACACAAAAATAAAATTTTTGACGATGGGGCCCACAGGGGTCCCGCCAAACCCTAATTTTAAAAATATAGAGAAAATTCTAAAAAAATCCCAAAAATTTACATTTGGTTTAAAATCACTTAAAACCACTAATATTAAAGTTGATTTTGGTTAAAACTATCACAAATACTATTTATTCGCGAAATCACCGAATAAGATCAGAAAATACGTTAATCTCACGATAACCAATAATTAAAGAAAACCAAAAACCAGTTTAGAGATGAAGGTCCTTACAATCCAGCCTTGGAGTAGACTGCTTAATAGCAGCTTGACCCAAATCCTTAGGGCTTTCAATAGCCTGCCACGAAACTGGAGAAATGGATCTCAACTGTGCTCATGGACATAGATTGACAAGAAACACAAGTCTTTCATAATGCTCATGCAACTCCGCTTTTCGTATGCACTATATAGTCCTGAGAAGACTTACGAAAAATATGTTGTAAAGATCTATATGGCCAATACCGAAACCATCGTAGCGATGAAGAAAACGTATCACAATTTCCACAATTCTCCAATTCTTAGAGAAATAAGTCTTTGTAGACTTTTCAATTAAAACATCAAGGAACCTAAGACTGTATGGCTCAAGGTTCCAAATAGTCAAATGCAGTCCATAATAATTTAATTAGGTCACACGTTCGTTTAAAGGAACGAATACGTTCTCACACCTTTATTAACCCGCAATCAATCCTTGAAGGTAAATTAGTAAGATTACTACATTAATATGGGTATTGTTAGACAATGAAAACCCCTCTTTTCCCATGATAAGATTCACTTATGGCACCACTGGCGCCATCTACCTTCTCATCCACACTGTCTCCGGTGATGGGAAAATAGGGTTGAGCTCTACACTCTGCCCCTTCATTTGTCTGGCAGGCCTAAGGTCACTGGACCTCTGTCAAACTACCGCCTATACCCTCTGACCCTCCTTTTGGATCAAAGTTAGGCACACAACAGCCACTGGCAGCCCTTCTCTCTTCTCTCCGGCGTCAAAAAATTTTTCCCAGAAGATTGCCAGGGAATTCCAAGCCAGGTCGAATGGCTTCTAACCGGAGGTGGCTTTCCTCCATCCATGGCTGAACTCGTAGGCTTCCCAGCCCAATTTCTTCTGCCACAGAGACTACAAAGGGAGTCCTCCCATCATCCAACAGTGCCCCTAGATATTTTCCTGGGGCCATACTAGGATGATTCCCTTAGTATCGGCCAAGCCGGTCAATGCTTCGATCATTAGATGAACTACATGCATAGTTAACTTAGTGTTTTTCCTTCCTATGTAACAGTTTTGAATTACAACCATCACCCACTGGTGAATGGAAAAACGACACCAATATCTTCGCATGAGGAAAAATGGTGCAGTTACTTCTCATCAAAATTGATACATAAAGTTGCAATGGCTTAGTCTTCATGAATCTATATTTAAGCAAATTCCCACATATGGAAATCATAAACAAGGATCCTACCTTTTTCCCGGCGATGACTTTACACATGCTTCTTCACCTCACCTCCATTGCCAACAACATACCCCATTTTCCGGTTACTGGAACCTCCAAGCTCTCAGCTTTAATGGTTTCTCCCAAAGGCTTGAGAAGGAGATGGGGGCTAGGGTTTGTTTGAGTAGGGTTTAAATAGGTAAGGGAGAGGGGAAGCCTTGCCTTATCTTAATAGGGGTAGTGCATGGTGCGTAACCTTGGCAACCTCCCCATCCCTATGCCAAGTCACCCTAAGTGGTCCCCACTAGGTGGTCCCATATAATTATATATCCCTATTTACCAAAAACTCTAATCATGTATTTTTCCATCAAATAATCCCCAAAAATATGAAAATGCCAAAAAATTCAGAAAAATACATGTAAATTCCTGGATGTTACACTGCTTGTGAAGAGGGAGGAGCTGGGTGTAGATGCAAAGGCAACTGTTGGTGTTGGTGTTGTCTCTTTCCACATAGACTATGACTGAGATGTCGGTGTAACTATCGAGGAGATGCGTGAAGGAGGCTTGTTGTTTTGTTCTGACGGGGTGGAACACTGCATGAGGTCCTTGAAAAGTTGGAGCATTGCGGCGTCCGTCCAGAGGCCTAGCTCGGCCACTATTGTGGGCAGAATTGAGCCAGCGACACCATCCCCATAGTCGCGACATCTATCTAGAGGCCTGGCTTGGCAACTGTTGTGGCTGGATCGAGACCAATAACACCACCCCCATAGTCGAGGTGCTATAATGGGGTTCAGCCGCAACTAGATAGAGTTCAACGACAAAATATGTAGTTGTCGAGCAATGGACTCCTCCGGTGGTCATAAATGGAATGGTTGCACCTTCAGAGCCACTAGTGGCCAAGGGGCCAGAGGCCGCATCCGATCTGCTCTGGTTTTGTTTGTCCTTGGCCGCCATGCTCTTGGTTTTGACTATGAACACTACACACGAACATGTGCGTCTTTTTAATACCAGTGATATAAACCCTAAGGTTTACTAGGAGGTTTTGATTGTGAAAAGGGGATGAATAGGAGAAAGAGAACCTTTGTTGGCTATGGAAACTCGCCGAGGTGAGGAAAAGGGGAGAATTTGAGGACGACAAAGAAGAGAGAAGAGAAATTAAGGGCTAATTACTCATTAATTAACCAAACCAAGAGGGTTTTCACCCTTTACATAGCTACTCCCTTATGGGTAAGCCTTGAATTAACTAAGACTAATTAGGCCTTCTTACATAAATTAAATTGAATTAATTTCTTATGCTAAAATAAATAAACTCCCTAATGACTAAAACTTCCTAAATCCATAAACAGCATAGCACGCTGGTGCCTGCATTCCATGTTACCTTTTTTCTATTACTAGCATCTCAAGTTATAATCTTATCTTGATGGTACTTATCATAACTTGATGACATTTGCCACCCTACTCAAATGGTAAGTTTTGCGTACTTGGTATTGTCTAATTGAAAATTTCATTAATTAATGTTTGCCTCTAGGGTTGATTTCCACCCATGGAGGATGCAGCCGGGCCTTGTGGGGGCAGTGGTTTTGGGCTTGTCTCCCTACCATAGACTCGGTGGTTATTGACCTCATATTTGATGCTTGACATTCCTGGTCCTAATGCGCGTTTTAGTGAACCACGATCTACTTCCAAGTTTGACGCAACTAAACGCAATCAAAATCCATTATGATTCTGTAGCTGTAGTTGGATATCCGTCCCCAGCTAACCGGACGGGCCATTTGTAACTTGTAAGTGCGAGTCTCTGGCAGGGCTTGTAGAATTGCAGGGATAGATGGCTCGTCTTCTCGTCTTAAAGATCGGGCTTGGGCTTGATGGGCGGAGTTTTAGTTTGATTTAGTTTTAATAGACTTGGCCAATGCATGTATGTACTTTTGTTACTTTTGTATGTACCTCCGTTCCTACTAATGATAACTTTTTAAAAAGGAAAATAGTGCAGGATCCCAATGTGAATGATGTGGAGATGGAACGGAGGTTATTACTGATGCATGCAAGCTGGAATTGCAAATCCATTGAGGGCGTGTGAAGCAATGCAAAGCAGTAAGGGAGTATTAACTTCAAGCAGGTTTCTCCTCCCATGAATGTGATTGATTTTCTCTTAACTTTGGGAGTATCAACTTTAGGCGGATTTGTTCGAGCAAGGCGAACCTTCAGTTGTGTTAGCGTAATTCTAGGCAATTTGGTTTGCGATGAAGTTTTGGGGAAAGTTCCAGGGATACCATATGAGTGAAATGTTATGTGAAAATCTACTCAATACCTTTAACTTGCAAGTCTCCCTCCACCCCCAAACCTTCTAAAAACAATTGCAAGTTTAAGAAAATCAATTTATATGGGGCTATGTTTCATGTAAGAAACAGGTCAGGAATAGGCGTGTGTGTCCATAATATTCAGGGTTCTATTCAAGGCAATCTCAGTAGGATGACTGCATGAGGAGTCTTACTCCACGCCTGAAGAAGCTGAATGACTAGCACCTAAGAAACTGGTAATTGAGATTGCAAGGACAAACTTCCTCTATGCCATGTTAATAGTCCTATTAAATTTTTTTTGTCACATATTAATAATCATATATGAGACCCATTTATATAAGCCCGGGCTTATATAAACTTACGTGAGCCCGGGCTTTATGGGCCGTCGGATTTATATTTGGTGGCTCATAATACTCATGGGTTATACTCATTAGTTAAACCCATGAATATTTTGGGCCGCCGAATGTAAATCCGACGGCCCATAGAGCCTGGGCTTACGTAGATTTATATGAGCCCGGGCTCATATAAACTTTTTCCATCATATATTATCTTTTTCATTTGTATTAATAATTATATTTCATGTAATCTTTCTTATTAGTAGATTAATGGATGGTAAAATTTTCCCATATTAATAATGTTATCTTTCTCATTAGTAGATTAGGTGGAGTAAAAGAGTTATCGAATAAGTTTTCTAAATAACACTTTTTTTCAAAATGGGACTATCATTATGGGCAGTGGCTGACCTAGACACTTGGGGCCATGGCCCCCCATTTCTTAAAAGGTTTTTTTTAAGTTTATAGTAGGTCTAAATTGGTCAAAAGTGAACTTTTGCACTAGCCCCTCTACTTTTAGTGACCTACTCTTTCTAGGCCACCCTGGACATGTGGTTTTGCCCCTGAATAGCAAAGAGGAGTAAGGGGCCGTTTGGGTATTCAATTAATTTAATAACGAATTAATTTAAAAATTCATTGCCGAACATGAATTATGTTTGGTAAAAGAATTTGTTAAACTAAATTTAGATGTCGCGTCAAACCTAATTTTAAAACTTTAAACTAATATAACCCTCTCTCTTTCGAACTTAGATATGCATGTTCTTTATACTATTATGCTTCTAAATTCTAGCTCTATCAAACAAGATCCACATGGGCATATAATTTTGAACTTTCAAAATAGGCCCTACTTATATGACACATTTCTTGAAGCTTAAATAGATATGAAAGATAACCGTTAAAAAATAATAAAATCTATAATTTTTAAAATGATGACTAAGAGATTGAATCGATTGATAAGTAATTAAGGCTTAAAACGGCCTGACTCAACTTTAGTGTTAAATTTTTAATTCTAAGCAACTTCTACACACAAATAGGATTCTAAAAATTCAACTCTAAATTGAAGTTGAATCAACTAAATTATTAAATGATTCAATGCCCAAATAGTCCCTAAGTCAGAACTTTCCTGCCAAAGAAAGTTATCGTGCTTGGGCTCACTCGTTCAAGTTCTAACAAGCTTTTAACCAACTTAAATTTTTTAAGTTTGTACCTTTTAGACATGCTCACATGGGAAGGGTTTTTTATGCTCCACGAAGAATGTGAGCTAAGTGTAAAAAACACTTGAAAAGTGTTACTTTTTAAGATAGATGGGACACATAGTAGTACACATTAATGTACATATTAATCACGCTAACATACGCTATCATGTACACCATTGATCTTAAAAATTAACGCCTCCCGAGTATTCCTTACACTCAGCTCACAGTGAGCATGACATATAAAAAATGCTTCCGTTTGCATGGTGGCTTAACGGAGTCAAGCATCACTAGCAAAGCATGCTAAATTCTTGCCCAGCTTTGAGGCTTGGCTCGACCAAGTGCCACTTTTCCTTAAGTTTTTGATGCAAACATTATTTTCTGATCCTGATTTATATGACCAGATTAAACGGCCAGTAGACATGTACGAGCGAAGAAACACAACTGTTGGATCTAATTCTTAAGTTTCTCTCTCACCATCAGTGATGTGGCAACCTCCCATTATAGGTCACTTAACTTGTTCATGAAAACTAGTCAGGCTTAACCAAGTCCTTTGTCATCCGCTTGTTGCCCTTTAACCCGAGCTCTTGAACGACCCCGTTGGCAAGAGGGGGATTCCAGTTTCTTGCCAAAGACAAACATACATATGGAACTATGAAACTCAATGAAACTCATCTTTATGATAATAGAGCCATGAATTCCTCACTGAACTACCAAAAAGAACACATGAAATGCTGCACGAAAAAGATCTAAACAAAAGCATTACGCATGCACAAATTTTCAAGGATTGACCAATGGATAACAGTAGATCATTCCTATGTTTTAGCTGTGCCTTTTCATCTCAACACTGCATCAGAACTGTCCTTCCGCACTGCCTCATCTATTAACAACAGGAAAAGCTGAAGTTAATAACAAAAATCTTTGCCATACGGAAAACGAAAAATTAAGAGGCACAGGTTATGGTGAAAGAAAGAACAAAGATACCTCCTGCTACACCTTCACATTCACTATTACTCAGACAAGAAGAACTCAATCCAAGTTCTGAAGGTGATAACTTTCTTGATTTCTTTGATTCAACCATTTCAACTTCATAAGCACTTAAATCCACATATTTTCCATCATCCGTTTCAATTTTCTTGAGTTTGGCTTCTTGTGTAGCCCACAACTCATAGCTAGACAAGACAAAGGAAATCAAAACCCAAATAAACACGATAATTAAATATTACAAGGACAAAAGTAACAATTGCTATAAACCTTATATATATTTTTGGTATTGCTGGCTATTACCAATTTGAACACAACAACTATACAAGTAAAAGCTACTATTCAAACATTTAGAATCACATCGAGTTATGATATGTTCGATAACATGTATTAATTAAAAAAATTACAAAAAAATACTAGTGTTCAATCAATCAGAACCATGAAGTAACATGTGCTTGTTCAACATAATAGCACTGTAATATGTCCAACCACTACGAATCGTTCATATTGATTTTAAACTTAAATCTGAGAAAGATTCAGAACCTTTTTACTAGACTAATGCAGGTCAAAATACTTGTATATATTTAGTTCTAAGATCAATTCAAGTAAAAAGGATTTAGTTCTGAGACACCTATAATCAAAAAGCTAGAACAGACTATGGCACAAGAGCTCTTAAAATTTAGTCATTACTTCTAACTGGAAGCTAGTATGAAAGACCTAAGCTTAAGAAAAATTCAAGAATTTCACGCATTATAAATGAATTAGTAACCTTCCTATGGCACAAAAGTCATTTGATTCTAGCACACACAAAAAACTCATATAAGTGAAAAGCTACTTCACAACGTAATTTGAATCTCAGCCAGATGGCAGGACAATATCTTAATCAGACCACTAGAAAAAACTCTAGACCATAGCAACAATGTGATATCTGTTTAGGGGTGCATAAGCAAGTGAACTGATTCAAACAAACTAGTTTACTTGAAAAAAGAACCTGTATGCAAAATACATAAAATGGACTTACGGGGCCACATAGCTTTTGACAAGAGCAAAATAAATCCTCCAAAATTGTCTCTCCTTCATATGGCGTGGACACAAGACATATCTTAGTTGTGAAATTTCCTGCAAAATCAAACAATAGCCAAGATGGTAAAATAACTGTTTCCTCATGTTTCTGATCAAGCATGCCTTGCAAGATATGGTGAGAAAAGGGGAAAAGAAGAAATAAATAAATGCTCAAGAGAGCTAAACGTTAGAGGTAAAATAGTGGCCATCCATGTAATAGGACCGTCACTTAATACAATTATATTTGTGAGAAAACCACTCTCAATACAGATTGTGATCATATGAAATGGCAGCTGGGCTTTAACTTTTTCTCTGAAGGCACAGCAATTTACAGCCTGCAAGTAAGTCAATTAACAAAAAATTTCTGAAAACCACCACTTATAGAGTGATTTTAAGAGAAAAACAAGCCTCCACTTCTGACTAATCCCCCAAAAAAGGCTCCAATTTTACTTACACGTTACAGAAATTAATAATTATTACATTGATACAACTTGTAGGAACTGGGTACGTAAAATTATAGATATATTAAGAAGTAGAAACCAATAGGCCATTAAACATCAAATAATTTCATATTGATAAACAAAGTATCCTCCTCAAGGCACTTGTTCAGCTTGTCTCGTCTCCCTATTTAAAGGCAAAGTCCACCTCAGTTTGACAACTATCAGGATAATTACCCATGGAAAATATAGTAACAGCAAAGAGAGAAAGGAAAACCTTTCACTTCCAGTTCAGCAATAGATAAGCCTCCACTTCTAGTTACAAGTCACAGGAATTGATACCTATTAACGTTTATACAACTTGTATGAACTGGGTACGTAAGTAATATCCATAAGACCTTAAAAAAAATCGTATTACGGGCAAAGTTTCCTCCTCCAAGGCAGTTGTACAACCTGTCTTGCCACCCAATTTACAGGCATAAATTCCACCTCCATTTAACAACTATCCGGATAGCCGGCCATGGAAGATTCACCACGAAAAGAAATGGAAAACTGACCTTCACACTGGAGAGAACAAGAGTGGCGTGTCGCTCCTGCCACTCTGTGAGGTCCTTCCGCACATTCTGAGATGTAGAACGAGATCCATATTCTTCATCTGCTAAAATCTTAAATACCCACAAAATTGGCAACAACAATGAAGACGAAAAGTGGAATTATCCCAAAAGAAAACCAGAAAAGGGAAAATCTTTACTTGTGGTCACCTGAGGGAGGGAGAGTGAAGTTTTTGAAAGTGTCGACGGTGAAACCCTTGACGAATTCCTGGAGCTTCTGTGTGATTCCGTAGAGGAGGAAGGTTTCGTCTTGCTCGTCACCGGAGGAGGAGGCGGAGGGAGGCGGCAAGGGGTTCAATTCCTTCCGCAGGGCCCGCCGGAGCCATGAGGAAGCGGCTTCCATGCCTCTGTTGTGGTCTGTTGTGTTCGACGCTGCGGGTGGTCGCTGAGCTTTGGCTGGAGTTGGGCTTGGCCCATGTTGACATGTGGGCTTCAACCAATAGGGCCCACAAGAGCACTGTGATGCCATGTTATTTAATCATAAATGGGCTCATAAGGGGTGCTATACCAGTTATATTGATATAGTTGATACTAAGTTACTGTCTCTTTTACTTTCTTAAATTACAGGGGATCTAGCTATAAGTATTATCATCTTAGAAAGATAATATAGGCAATAGTGTGGTATTATACATATTTCCAAAAAAATAGTATGCCTACATTGTTTCTTGTTAAAGGTACCCATATTTAGATCAAATATGGCTAGCAGTCTATTAGGTTAGGTATTTTTTTCATACTGAGGAGGAATGAAATCCAACTCTAATGTCATCAATCTCGGCTGCTGCTACCCCACAACCAATAAATCTTGAAGCCAAGCATCTGAAAATCGCACATCCTGCTCAGTCACAAACCCCTCTTCGGCCATTGCATTACAAAATTTTCAATTTTATCAGCCAACCCACATTTACACGAAGATCATTCTCTTCGGAAAAAGAGTAAGATTTTGTCCTATCGTAATGATAAATTGTGGGAGCATAAACAACAATGGTATAACTCACCAATTTCCCACATAATTCAATGTACTCAATAATTCTTCAACATATCTAAGCTACGATGCTAATTAGGGGTGTTAAGGAGCCGAACTGAGCCGAATATTAGGCTTTTATAGCTCGAGTTCGAATTGTTAAAGTTCGGCCTGAAGTTTAAATAAACTAGAAATTTTTAACTCGAGCTCGGCTCAAATTGAAAATCCAAAACTTTGGCTCGAGTTCAAGCTCAAACTTAAGTAAGTGAATTATGAGTCTAGGCTCAAACTAAAAAAATAAAAAATAATATATATATATAAAGTATCACAAATATTAATATATTTTTAATATTAAATATTATTAAAAATACTTCAACAAGTATTATAATTAAACCTTAAATATTTGACTATAATCACTATGAAATAAAAAAATTATAACAAATAAGTTATAGTTACATATGCTCAAAATAGACAACATTACTATTTTTTTTTCTTTATGTAATTATAATCACTAAAAAATTTGCAAAAAATAAATACTCATTTAGGCAATATTACTGTACATTTCTTTATATTTTTTTTTGCTATTAATATGGAATAAATTATTTTGCAAAACAGAGCTATTAATATAGAAAAGGAGTACTATTTTTTTTTTAATATACAGGTAATTATGAAAAACGAAAAACTTAGGCCTAAGAATGGCTGAGCGCATATATATATTTTAGATAAAATGGGTGTAGCTTACTTTTTTTTTCCGTGAAGAAACCATTAAAAAAGATGGTTACATAAACATCGGAAGAGTATTTATGTCTCTTTCTTATAATGCGCCCGGCGAAGCTACTCAGCCCATAAGCTACTAATAGGAACTGTTTATCCATAAAATGGATAACATACACATTAGCACATATTACCCTCGATCGATCGTTAATGTCAATGATTTCCATGTAAGCCAGGCTCGATCATTGTCATAAGAGAGCATAGGATCATAGAAGGGGCCGTTTTAACAACATTGAGGGATATCCTCGTCGAGCCAAACTGTTTTAGACTCCAAAACTTTAACATGGCGATAAAGGAAATGGGGTGCTTGAAACTAAAGTTATAAAAAGTGCAAAAGAGAAGTTTTGGCCTGATCGATGATATGCTGCCATGGAGCTGTTTCTTTCCGAAGAAATCAATTCTAACTTCTGTGAATCCCGTCTCCAGAGTGTGCTTGCCACCACAGCTTCATATTCATTGGCTCCTGAAACCCATTGTTCGGCACTGCTGATACACAGGAGGACTTCATCATGGCTATCCCAACAAATGATCCATGCTCCTTACCTCGAGAAATCTTCAAGAAGCGCCTCATCAAAATTGATTTTGACAGAACCTGGAAGGGGAGAAGCTGCCATTGGGTAGGAGGATTTTCCTGTCCATGCAAATGCAACCGGTAGCGAGTGATTTGGCTAAACTGGTTAGTTTGGTTGGAATTAACCTGGCTATTCAGCGTAATTTTGTCATGGCGCTCTAAAAACACGAGCAGTGTGGTAACTGCATTCCTTGAGAGATTAAGGGATTGCACCACCCTCATGACGTCCAGAGTGGCTTGTCGTGCCGGCCCTGCCGGGTCGGACTGTGCAGACTTAGAAGTCAAAGAGAAGAAGAAAATCAGTGATGTTCCAAGAGTAGCTGCTCAGCTGGGTGGAAGTTTCTCCAATGGGCAGCGAATGTGAAGACGGGAGTTTTTCCGGTGGGCGATTGATTAGCTGCGTGAGATGTAGATGAGCAGCAAATGTGAGTACAAAAGTTTTTTTTCTGGTGGGCGATTTTGCAGACGGAATTTCAAGGCGGAGATTTGAGGAAATTTCAGAAGCGAAAATTAGTTAGCTAGGCAAAGGGAGGCTTTATTAATGAAAGTAGTATTTAAGTCTTTTATCCATCATTGTCCTTCTTTAATAACATTATAAGTTAGTGTTGGGTATTTTAATAAAAATTTTACTTAACTTGTCCTTGATTAATAAAGCTAAAAACTATTTTAATACTTAAGAGCAGGCCGAACAGGTAGACTTTGTGCCTCTTAGCTCTAACCCAACCCTGATAAGATGGGCTAGAAATTTTAAGAACGAACCTGAGAGTGGGCAAAAAAATTTATGCTGTCTCTTAAAAGGTTTACCCCTATTAAAGAAGTTGTTTAAAATACAAAAAAGTTGTAAATCGGGTTTTAGAAAAGAAAAACATAGGAAAATTTCCTTTTCTAGTACTTGAAAAACATGAAAAAATTGACAATAATAAGAGAAAAGAATTGCAATAAGAGAAGGGTTATACCATCCATCTTTTAATAAGAAAAAGAAAATTATGGAGTATTTCCTTTTCTTGCACAATTATAATCACGAACATCTACTTCACATCTTTTGAAAAGAGTGATCTTATGTTTGGATCTACTTTGAAAACTTCGAGCATTTCTCTCCATTTAGGTATGATATGTTGCTGCATTAATAAAATAAATTAAGAAAATTCCCGAGAGTCTTGTGTTGCTTGCTAAGATGGAGAATATTATCCAAGAAACTAAACTTCTGGCTACAGTTTGCTCATATCAATTTATAAAATAGTACTCTCTTTATTTTATATCAATAATTAAATTTAAAAAATTAGTATTTTTTATTGAATGGTAAAACTCACATTTAAGAGAAGAAAAAATAATCTTATGATATATACTCTCCTTTAAATACCTAAACTCTTAAATTTAATAAAATAGAGTTATTAATATAGAATAAATTTATTTGTAAAATTGAGCTATTAATTTAGGATAGATGGAGTAATACAATTGTTAACCCAGTTATTGATATAATCATCAATTAAATCTAAAACCAATTTTGTCTCATTTTGAATCATGCTTGATTTAATCACCTTTTGTTACATCTAAAGATTTTCTGTCCTTGGCGGGGATGTCAATGACACCAAAAAACTTTTTATATAATAAATTAACTTGTATGTTAATTGTTGGGTTTATGGGCAACATACCCACATAAACCGGAGCAAAAGAGAGTCCGGTCTGAGAAAAACATGAGAGGAGAGGGACTTGTCAAAATAGGATTGACGTGGGCAGTTATACGAAAACAAAAAAATTTGTGCTTCTTTTCCATATAGAAGACCGAAAAAAAAAAAGAACGTCCTCTCCTCTCTTCGGACCCACACCAACCAAGAGCAATGGTAGAATTTTTCCTCTCCTCTTTAATTGAGTGTCAGACAAAGAGAATTATGTATTAGTAGCTAAATTATCCCAACAATTTAGTTAAAGAATAAAAGGGTTTCTCTTAATTAAAAAATAAAGGATTCATCAATTAAAAAGATAATTTTAATTTCTTTTATTTATACTTGAAATAAATAATATGTCATACTTGCTTCTAAGTGGTTGGCCACATTTTTAGGTCAGCCCCTAAAAATTAATAATACTTAATTCTTACTTTAATTAATATAAATATAAATTTATTTTATTATATATATATATATATATATATATATATATATATATATATATATATATATATATATATATATATATATATATATATATATATATTTATATATATATATATATATATATATATTTATGAGTAAATATATGTAAATCGCTTGGGAGAGACATAAAGATTACATTTTTTTTGTACATCCACTCCACGAGCCAGGCTCACCAGCTTATGTTGCTTCCACCCAACTGTAAGGCCATGTGATATATTATGATAAAAAACAGGACAAAGGTGCCGACTTTGTATTAACACAACCAAGTGATAAAAAACGCTCCTTCCCTAATCTTATGATTTTATTCATTGGAGAAAACCACACAAAAAATACTTATGGGAGTCACCACATATAGCTGCAACTGCAATCCAGAATGCTGCTTCCACTCATCAAAGCCAACTAATAAGAAATTTGATACAAATGTGTGTTGTGTAATCTGGCAGTAAATTTTCTTGGAGTCCATTGTCAATTAGGCGTTTGCCGGCCAATCCTTACGGATTTGAAAGCTGTAATGGAGATCCAAGTAGCACTTGCCATCGTCATCTACAAACTGAAACAACACATGCAGAAATGTGTATCCAAAAGGGGAAGGTAAGGAAAAAGAAACCAAGATCAATCTCCAGTGCCCATTTAGGTGTGTTTGTACTTCGAACTCACCTTTGATCTTGCAGAGTAGGAGCCCCTTGAAAGCAGTCCAGATGGGGTGGTCTCTTCTTCAAGCTCGCATGTGTAGGGCTCCTTCTGAGGACTGAAAGTCCCCAACATGACCTTTGTGCTCTCCACTGAATCATGAATATGAAACCAATCTAATCATGCATCCTAAATCTTCCTCAACTTGTCTAATGAATATCTGGTTGTAAAATAGAAGAGAAGCCAAAAGGGTTTGATCATACCTCGTACCCCAGTCTTCCACACAGTGTTGGTGTACTTGAGACCTGAGACTAAGTTGTTGGAGACAAGAAAAGCGAATCTGATACGGTATTTGCTCCCGTCCTTCAGAGTAAAAGCAGAGCCTTTGACCTTGAAAATTAGTGGGATGGGCAAAACCAGATCAGACCTTCCCGGCGACATGATGGTCAGGCTCTGAATGCATACTTCTGGTTCAGCCTGGCCTGCAATTTTTCAAAGAAAAAAGGACAATCTATTTCAACGACACATTTGCAAATGTACAGAAGAAAGGTGCTTGTTAATATGACCTCTGAAGGCAGAGACATCAACATTTCCAAGAAGTTGCTCCTTCCATCTCATCAGGCTTTCATCATCCTGATCCATTTCCATTATTAGAGGCAGGACAGATGTCTGAATGAAGAGAAGGAGAACACAACACACAATAGAAAAAGACGAGACAAGTCACCTTATCCATCTCTAGCTGTTTTTCGAGGGGCACCTGAGGCCCAAGAACAATATCTTTGAAGCCCTTTTCGTCATGCTCATCTTCTTCATCCACGGCATCAAAAGAGCTCAACTTCCGGCCGGACTTCCCTACTTGTCCTTCCTTGTCATGGCTGACCACTTGATGCTCACAGCAAGCCAGCATGACATGGGTGGTGTTCTCCATCACCTTCTCAAAATCTGAACTGAAGGGAACGTCATTGGAGCGAGAGAGACCCTCCATTACCTCCGGCATTTATTTATTTTTATCACTTTGAAGCAGAAACAGGGACGAGAAGGCGGGCAAAATGCGATGTTAATAAGCTGTAGTTTTAATGCTTGCATGAGTAGGATTGAAGGAAGTCGATGTAAGGAGTTTATGTGCAAAGAAAGAAAAATGGCAGTTAAAACTTGGAAGCAGACAGGATTTAGTTAAGTTTGGAGGAGAAACCATCCATGAAGGTGAGGGACACAGACAGACGGAAGGAACTTGGTCGCCCTCCAGCCTCTAGCAGCTTTCATTGGAAGTTTTTAACAAAAAATTTGACACGGACGTGCTATGTGGTATATTACCTCTTGAGATAATTTGTATGCCGTACTAAATGTTGCTTAATTAAGTTGATTGTGTTACCACCATAATAATACTCCCTCCCTACTATATTAATAGCTTTATTTATTTTTTTAAAATAAATTAAATTAATTTATTTTAAAAAATTAAATAAAGTTATTATTGTGGCGCATAGGGAGTACTCTAGAAAAATAAAAAAAATTAACATGAACTCAGGCTCATTCTAGCTCCCGCCCGCCTGAGTAATATGCATCGTTAGATTGAAATTTGATGGCCCACGAAGCCGAAGCTCATGTGGGGGGCATACTACTAATTCTTCTGGCTGCATAGCTACCAATTTGCCTCACGAAGAAACTACAACTACCAGAAATGGAAGGCTTGATTTTACTTAGTTAAATGCTGGTGCCATAGTTGTCCCGTCTTTTTCTTTGCAACCCATGTGGTAATCGGCCCCCACCCTTGTTATAGTGATAATGATTTTTTGCTACTTTTTTTTTTCTTTTTCTTGCTCACAAAATGGCTTAAATGTAGAGGGTAGCTACTTTCACGACCTTTATAAGTGACTTAGATATGGGTTAGGCCCATATTGGTACACATGTGAAATCCAGTTAGGGTGAACCGGTTTGAGTTTTTTGGGGTTAAGGTATGTAGGCGTAGACCCACGACTTATTATCCATCTTCACACATATTTGGTGGCCTTGAATCCCATACACACACACTTGGTCGGCTTGAATCGTGCGTGTGTACACACACATATATATTAGTTATATTATAGGTGTGCAAGCATGCTTATATTTTGTGGGCCCCAAATATGTGTAATACCTATAGCGGGACTCACGTGAACTCTCTAGGAGTCTTGCCCCTCCCCCACCCTCCCTCCCTCCCTCCCCGCCCTACAATGAACATGGCCACGATGGGGTGTGCTAACCCTCCATAGGCTCATAGGTTTGAATCCATCCTATTTAGGGCTGATACGCTTCTCTCTCTCTCTCTCTCTCTCTCTCTCTCTCTCTCTCTCTCTCTCTCTCTCTCTCTCTCTCTCTCTCTCTCTCTCTCTCTCTCTCTCTCTCTCTCTCTCTCTCTCTCTCACTTTGGAGGACCAACCTCCCCCTTCCTTCTTAGCTAGCCACGGCTCCCCTCTCATTGGGTTGAGACATCATTGCCTTGACTCCTAGCCTTCTTGTGGTGCATAGGAATGGATTCTCATCCCTTATCTCTCTCTCTTTGGGACGTGCACTGCTCCTATCTCAGGCTATTGCATGTTGGCAAAGGCAGATGAGCAGTGAAACTTGCACATGCAAGGAGATTATTCAAGAGGCGATCTCTACTCCTCCATGGGAAAATGGTTGCGGTAATCTTGGTCATAAAATTCCTTTAAGAGGTATTTATGCATCCCCCCCTTTGATTCTATTGATTTACATTAAAAGGGTGTGTTGATCTATTGAGTGTGCAAAGGCCGCCTTGGGGTAATGCCCCTAAAAGTTTGTGAGTTTTTGCTCCTAATTAAATATTAAGTAATTATTAATTAATTATAAAATATTGGATTATTACTTGTTTATACATGTTTATATATGCTTTGCATGTGATTAACAATCTTGGGAGATAAAAATTGGATTTTGGCGCCTCTCCCGGACAGGCTCATCACCAAACTTCCACTGATGCCACCTAACATGGATCCTTGAATGCCTTGCATTGTGTTGCCTTAATACGACAAGTTATAAAAAGGAGAAGTGACGAAGTTGATTGCTCACTCCAATCATTTGTGTACTTGCAAATACGTTTTACTTTTTCGATTTGCTTGGTATTCATAGCATCGGGTTTTGATACATCAGCGTGCCCCATGATCAATGCACGTGCAATTCCATGCATCTTTAACTTTTTCTTTATATTAAGGGATGTGGCTGCATGCACCCACTAAACTCCTTCGTCCCCAAACAAAACAAAAATGTTCCTATTTTCTCTTTACTATACTATGTTAGGAGTGGACTGAAAGGTCCAGCTCTCGAGCGAGACCTTGATCGGGATCTGGTATGGAAAATAGGTTTCTTTGAAGGAAACCCAACCTCCAGTGTAAGCACGTTTGGTATTTTTTGGCATCCTTGCCTTTCTTTTCAACAGCTTTAAATAGAATTACAATAAGGAGCATTCTCCCACTACAACTAGAAAACAGTTATAAGACTCAACTGTCTAATCCACATGTGTGACTATAACTACTTACTACACAACTCCATCCCAGAACTGTTTATTGACTCTAAATGACTAAAACACTAACTGACTGCATGTATGGCTTGATGATGTAGTTGTGGCAGGGAGAAGTTGCGCATGTAACATACTTCCCATACTTCCCCCCATCATTTTTCTCTACTTCCTCAAGACCTTACTTCTCTTCTCTTTCCCCCAAAAGCCTCTTGCTCCAACTCTAGCACCGGCGATAACAATAGCAAAGGCAATGATGGGCCTACTCCCCTACCCCCTCCTCTTCTCTTATTTTTTAAGTCCGCGCCAATGACTAGATTTTGTTGGGCTACAACTAGCACAGCCTAAAAGGTCATAGCCATCAAAGGCGGGGATGTAAGGAGGGGAAAGGAGATGAAAGAAGAATAGGAGGAAAACAGAGGAAGAGAATTGAGGCGGGGTTGCCAGTGGTGTTGACCACCAATGTCGGAAACGAAGGTGAGGAGAAGGCATGGGATAAAAATATTTTAAATATATTTTTAGATATGAAGGATGAGTAAAAAAAAATGGTCGATAGGGTTGAGATAAATAGGAAATAGGGGGCTATCAAGTTTCACGGGGTGTAAATTCCCTATTCTAAATTAAACTCACTTCCTTAGTTTTTCCCTTACCTCTTTGTGTTTTTTTTTTTTGCCATAATAGCTTCTCCCTTGCTTTCACGCACTCTTTTTTTTTTGGCCCGATTTTTCTGCAATCGATGTGTTATTAAAGGACAGACGAGATGGCCATTAGAAAGAGATCGAGAATCAAACGTGGCGCTAATCTATGAAGCTGCTTCAACTTTTATTTTGGGAATGCATCCTCAGGGAGAAGCCTAACAGCTGCTATGACATTACCTTCTTGTTCTTAATTAAAAGCTGCTTCATCACCATTTTGTACATTGTAGGCTGAGCCCAAGATTTGTTTGTCAATTGAAGTTTTAAGCAGCTACGAAGAGCAACTGCAAGATGAGAGATCTCGACATGTATGAGGTACAAGACATAATAGAGAAATGAATGAATGCATTCACCTCTATGAATCACTTGAAACGACCAACTTTAAATGCATTATAATTACATGGTAACACAGCAAAAACGTCAGGCAAGATTCATGCCATTTTATGTGCTGCGTTATGGCTGGTTATATAGTGATTATCACAATCCTCAGGAAAAAAACTTGGAATGTGAAACACCAAGCACTATGCAACGACTAATGAACGGACTTTTCTTTGCATGCTTCAATTGAGAGACCTTATACTAGGACAAAAGCAGCATATCCCACGAAAAATGAAATAATATCCCATGACAAAAGCAGCATATTGTTCTTTGCTTACCAATTAAAAATGGGATACTAATAGCCTCAATTCATGGGGACAAACTACGACATACAGCAACATTTTGAGAACAAACTCTCATCTACTCCTTCCGTCCCATATTAATTGTCTCAATTGGAGAACAAAAATGAACTAATTTTAGTTCATTTAGGATTTCCAATCCAGACAATTAACGTGGGATGAAGGGAGTATAATGTTTGCAGCTGAATCTTGTAAATCAGCTATTGTCAGCTAAAAATACAAAAGCTAAAATTTGCATGAGCAAATGAACATGGAGATGCATGAGTCTAAAGAGCTACATGCAATATAAATTGACTAAAAGAAAATTAATGGATATACTCCAGCATTAAAAAGAAGAAAATAATATAGACTAACAAATGCCACTAATTGTCCATACATATTAGGAATAACCGAGAATGGGCATCATGATGCATAAAGATCAGGAAATTACACTCCCCGGACGTTTACAACTAAAGAACCATCAAAGGAGATTTTGACCTTTTCCACTCTGATTCCATGACGGAGTTATTTCAACTTGGGCAAGTGACGATCCATTAGAGTATAGTAATCCGAGTATGACTAGCTATATATAGTACAGGGAAGCATTGAATCAAAGATCAATTTCAATACCATAAATTCTCATTCCACGCTCAGTCATCCAAAACATTCCACCCAGCAACATGGCAACCGGTTCGCATGCATTTTCACATTCAAAATCTTGACACCTTGGATGTAATTTCTGGTCATTCATCAATGCAAAATTCCCGGGCCCACTGCGCACCGGCATAAACCATGTCTGCGATGAAAGGATTGATCAAGATATGCATGGCTTGGCATCAGAAGTCCCAAATGGCATCATTTCAAAATTTGAGAACTAATTACTTTTTCTAATTCTCAACTTCTCAAACCCACTTGCCTGCTTTCTTCACCATGTTTAAGGAGCAGACCATTATCTTCTTTGGGCAGTCCCAATGCATGAGCAAACATTCTCTTTGCAGCTCCCAAATGTTCCCTTTCAAAATTGTCAGTGTTCATTCCTACTTTCCTATTAGTTCCAGTCTGAGAAACTTTTCCACTGCCAGGAACCACATTGACCGTCTTCTTGTCCACATCTACTACACTACTATCCATATCTGTACTTTGTGGACTCCTAATCACCCTGTTATCACGGACACTTAGTTCTTCTCTAGATATAACAATAGAATCATCTAAAACATCTTTCTCTACTTTCTTTTCTACTTCAGTGAACCCTGGTGTATCATTTTCAAATTCGTATGGCTTTGGATTAAGATTTCGTGAAGTAGAACAAATCCTTCGGCCAAGTGCATGAGCAATCATCCGCCGTGCAACCACTGGGTTATTCCTCTGCTTTGGTGCAGAAGTTTCTTTAGTATCCACATCATTCAAAGAAAAGATGCGTTCCCGTGCAGCCAAATAAGCAGCTTCTCTCTCCTCAAAGGGTGTTGAAGGTGAAAAATTAGTGGTCTCCAATTTAAAATCTGAGAGAAAGAACATAAAATTACATTATGGAAAAGCTCTCAAGTAATATTTATAAATAAGAGGAAGCAAATATAATCAAGTATAGAACTATATCAGCTTTAAGTCTTTAACACTCCTGCTCATTACAATCTACAAGGTTCCCATGTGAAGTAAACCTCAGAGCATTCACAATCCAAATACTTCCTCCATCCCATATTAAATGTCTGGATGTAAAAATATTGTCCCATATCAATTGTCCTATTCCATGTTATCCTTCTCATACTAATTAGTGAATGGGGTAAAAAGGGTAAGTGAATGGAGTAAAAAGGTTAATAAAATGGCATTTTTAAATATCACTTATTTTCAAATGAAAACAACTAATCCATTTACATTAAATACTTGCATAACAAAAGCCATAGCAGAAGAGGCTTGATCTGTCACATTCCTCCAAAAAGTTGATGGATAACATTTTTTTTCAAGAAAAAAAAGAAAGTTGTTTACCAGGTAAAACTTCTTTCCTTCTTAACAATTGGTGAGACATGATTGGAGACTCATCTTGATCACATTGACACAATACATCACTTACAAGAACAGATGGTCTGCAACATAAATACCAGCTTAACATCAACCATGTAGCAAAAAAGAAGTATACAGCCAAAAAATACAATTTATTTGTCAAGGACGTCCTTGATTACATAACCTTGACGGCACCATGCACAAAAGAGTTAAATTATATGTTCAAAATAAGCATGAAAATAAATGCTTTAGGTAGGCATACTAAAATGGAATTTCACAATAAATGATTGAAATAACGTGCTATATTTGATTTGTTTCTTAAACCATCCTGACTGATAAAACAAAGGATCAATTAGACATAAAATGAGCACAAGGCAATTAGTGAGAATCTTCTACACCTATTTATAGGGTAGCTCTCATGGTACAGAACAATAAGGTAGACAATATCCTACAATAACATTAGCTAATATCCCACTCAGTAGTGGAAAATATTTAATAAAGAATAGTTTAAAACGATATAACCTGAATGTTTTGTCAACGGAAAGACCATTGCTTCATGGATATATTCTCACTAGACGATAAGCAAAAATAATTATCCATTGCTTCATGGAAATATCATACTTCCCAACCCCATCCCATCATTACGGTCAAAAGAATTCAGAATTAAACATTATCATAAGCTAATTATGTAGATACACATATATTTATATTCCTCAAGAAGGTTTCAACTAACATGGTGCGCATGTGCATGTGTTTGAGGACAAAACAGGGCTGGATACAGAAAATACCCCAGTTCCAGATCCAGCCCGGATTTGAAATAGATATGACAATGAGATCTGTACATAGATCCTATTTAATACGGATTCGGATCCAGACTGCTCTGGATATCCAAAAAATTATATAAAAACTCCTTTTTACATAAAAAATTGTCTTATTAACACATACAAAGGGGAAAATTCCATCTTGCATAAAAAATTACCTTATTTATACATACAAAGGGTTTTGGTTACATAACATCGTCAAAAAATTAAAAAATATAAAATTCAGAAGGGATATGGCATTCAGACATGAATCCACCAAGATCCAGATCCAGATCCATATTTGATATAGACAATTTTGATGACCATATCCAGAACTAAAAACCCACATCTGAGCAGAATTCAGTCATCTGGGTCTTGGTTTCAGCCCCATGGGTGTGGGTGCATGCATTCAATCTTTGATCGGTCGATAAATATCAACTATACAACCTAAATGAATACAATCTATGAAATGGTTCCAACTTCCAAGATATGAGCATACATGGATGACTCCGGGCAACGCTCCAAAACTAGATGGCGACTGTCCCCTTCACCAACTGACTCATGAGAAAACCTAACACATAAAGATGGTGTCTATATCAGATCAAAGTACATAAATGAAAGGCAGGGAAGTGTAAAGCTTGAAGGCAGAGTTGAAAAAAGAGAACACATGAAACTGAACAGATACACTCTGAAAAATAACAGATTGTAATATACCCATAAATATCTGCAAGACGATGTAAGAGCATACGGTGGTATGGACTCATTGGTTCTAACTCCAGGATTCCATCTGAACTGCAGTTCAAAAACATTAGACAAAATTCCACACATTACAATCATAATGTCGATAATACCAAAAGGCCAAAGACCAAATAAAGGGAACCAAAACCAAACAAATGTTGAAGAAAAATAAACAAATTATATCCTCCAATATTAAGTTGATATCCTTGACAAAATTCCATCAAACAAGATAATATTTGTCAGTGTCAAGTAACAAGGTTACGTTTTTTTGGACTAATTTGCTTGTTATAAGGTCACATGCCTGATACTGAAGAGCATGCACAAAAGTCATGCATGTGACCTAAAATCTAAATCATGAAATGAAAACAAAAGGCAAGAACTTAAAAGTCATCATGCAGGTGTTTCCCCCATTCTTATCACAGGCCCACTATTGGGTTTTGGGTAGAGGGCTAGGCCCTCATGTTCAAAACTTCAAATCCTTCACTGGCATCTACTAATGAAACACTCCTAGCAGACAAAAAAAAAATTGTTGTTTAAAATGCAATAATAAGAGCAAACATCTGTGTGACAGTTGCAACAAATATATGAGAAACCATTATTACTGCACTTACCTAGTATCATTCCGAAGTAAATCAATCAAGGTTTCTTCTACAGAGAGAACTACATGTTTGTTAGACAAATTGTCCTTGATTAAAGATGCTAGCTCCTCAACCTGCGGGGTTATTGAGCAGAAAATTTATAAGAAACAATAAATGATACCCTTTTGAGACCAAGTGTAATTAATATACACCATTGCCGCCAATAACTTCTCTGTTAATTTCTTGAAGCAAGTCAATGTTATGCAGTTTTCAAGTAATTATCCCCATCAAGAAGTAAAATTGTAAGTAGAAAACCATACAAACTCAGAAACATGGAAATTTAAAGCATCTGCGTCACACTAAAAAGACCCCAAAAATTGTTCAGGGCAGTCATCATGAAGAAAAGTATAAGTTTGGAAAAATCCAACGAGCATATGCAACAAAACTAGAAATTGATTCATGCCAAATAGAAAAAAAATGTGATTGATTTATGCCATATTCCACATTAATATAACTTTCTTTCATGATTACACCCCTAATTTTCATAGTTGACCGTATCAATTGAAGTATAACAAGAACCAAGGCCCTAAAGCCCTCTAATGAATCACCTACTTCGTTCCTTCTAAGAAATTGGTCAGACGTGATTGGAGACTCATCTTGATCATATTGCCACAACACATCACTTACGAGAACAGACGGTCTGCAACATAAATACCAGGATAACATCAGCCATGCAGTAAAAAAGAGGCCAAAAGAGATAAATTATATGTTCAAAATAGCATAATAAAAAAGTAGGCATGCTAAAATGGTGATTCATAATAAATGACTGAAATAATGTGATACACTTAGTTTATCTCTTAAACCATCCTCACTAACAAGCCACAATATCAATCAGCCACAAAATGAGCACATAGAAATTAGTGATAATCTTCTATGCCTATTTATAGGGTAGCTCTCATTGTGCAGAACAATAAGGTTTACAACATCCTACCATATTTTTAGTTAAGAACCTACTCAGTAGCGGTCAATATTCATTACAGAATAGTTTAAACGATACAGCCTATATGCTTTATCCACTGAACGTTCACATATTTTTCATGGGAATCTAATAAAAATACATTCTTACAATAAACGTAGCAATATCAAGAGGGAACAAAAACAAGAGGTTATCCATACAACTTCCAACATCTTCTTCATTTAAAACATCAATTGCAAATATAACTTTGAGCATCTCCCTTTTTCCCAAAAAAGAAAGAAATATAATTTCTTGCCTTCAGCCATCTACTAGCAGATTATAAATAATATTAGCAAGAATGCATGTGCATTGCTCGTGGAAAGATATTGCTTATTCACTTACACCACGTAGGTTATTTATCAAAAAGATGTGGGCCCCACAAGGGGCTAACGTTAAAGTCCACCTAATACCCAGAAACTCAACTATTTGGACAATTCTGCAATTTCTTGGATAAACTTCCTCTTCTACCAGCAATGCAAGTTAGGACTGTTCCCACTTCCTATGAGTACTATCTTTCTCACCCTATGTGTTTGGCTTATGAAAAGGAGCATGCATATTATTTTTTTCCTTTGGTCCTATCTCGACTAAGAGTCCTACAACAGGCAAAGGGTGATACCTACTCTCGCTTGTCTCTCATTGGTTTGTACTATATATACAACTCAATCTCATTCGTGGAACTCATACTATCTATGCAAACCATAGTTCTCATAAACCACCTTTCTGCATGTAGCGGATTATTTAGAATGAGGTCTAAGGGTATTGTAGGAAATAATAAAAATCTATCGTAATATGGTTCTTCCTTTTAATAGTAGTATGATATAATTACCTTTAATAAAAAATTAATTAATTTTGGTAGCTCAAAGCCCCCCCCCCTCCCAATACACAGCTAAAAGAGCAAATAAATGTCAATGCTCAAAATCCCAATTAACTGCCCAATAATAAGATAGATTTTTCAGAGTTTTATAAGAAATAAGTAATACTATCTAAAATTTTTAATATATAACTAATTAACATATTTATTGCATGAAAAAAAAGTGTATCAGTTCGTTGTAAGTTTAATCAACATGCGATCACCAATATATAAGTTACCAAATCTGAGCTTAAGTACAGGTTCGTTCCTGTCCTTAGATACAAGTCTGGCCTTTCATGTTGAAATCCACATTTCTAAATGGATCCATATAACTTAGCACTCTCCAGTCCCTCAACTCCCTCCTCTCACCCATCTCATACTCTCCAGTCTCCTAACCTCCTCTCCTGCTCCTATTTCAAGTCCCAACAGTTCATCTCCCTCCCACGTGCCCACCTCTAATCCTGGTTAATGATATCTCTGTCTCGGTTACCCCTGCCCATCAAGAAACCTGTTGACTTCACTGGCCCACGCTGGACACCCCATTGCGGAAACTAATTGGACAGTGCTTGCACAATCAGGAGGCAATCCTTTGAGTAGGTCACCATGGATATGGTTAGACACAAAGGAGCTTATGCTCGACCATGACGATTGGCAAGTCCTCCAGCCCAAAAATTGTCTACTTTATTTGGTCCAAAAATTATTTGTATCTTGTCAAAATTGCCATTCAATCTGATTTACTGAAGAACTTTCTTCATTATCGTCCATTTGTTGACATCACAGCCTCTGACATCTCTTCTGTTATGGATTTGGGTACTTTAGAGGAAAATGTACTCACATAGTCTTTACTGAGGAAAGTCAACTGCCTTACACTACATAGAGCCATGGTGGCCACAACCCACACATCATCAAAGATGGATGCCAATCAGAGAGATATGGAGGCTCAAATTCAATTACAGAACAAGAAAAGAACTTTCATAACTGAAATTATCAGCAAAGAAACCTCCTAAAGAACTGACCAAAAAACAAAATTGAATCTTTGCATGCAATGGGTTGAAGAGAAGCCGGCCCAAAGGAATAATAAATGAGAGGATTGTGGAGTAGGAAGCCAGGTGAGATCCTCATGTTGTCACCGCTGCGCTCTTCACCCCCCAGTTAGGACTTAGGAGATGGACGTAGCTTCCTCCACTTATGCCGCAGCACATAATCCATCATCCCAAATCTTCGAACTAACCCCTCCCTCTTCTTCATTGTCGGCTATGATCTCAGCGACATCCTTCATGGTCGTGATATTTAAGCTGACAAAGTTCTTGGCAGGCAGCAGGTACTGGGGCATTGTCAATCTGGATCGATGTTGGGCAAGCGGAACTCAGATACACCGTCGGGAGTTAGATGGGTTAGAGATGTGGGTCCTCTTAGGACCATGGATCTCAAAGTAAGTATCAGATATTGATTTGAGTATGGGAGCCCAATCTGTATTTTAAATACAGATTTTCTGCCTTCATGAAAATAATTATTCATTGCTTCATGTAAATATCATACTTTCCAACTCATCCCATTATTACAGTAAAAAAAATTTAGAATCAAACATTGTCATAAGCTAAAATTATGTAGATGCACATGTATTTGTATTCCTAGAGAAGGTTCTGACAGAGATGTTCCAGTGTCAACTTGCATGTGTTCAACGGTGGAACTGTTCAAAATACAGACAAAATACCCCTAACTTCCAGATACAGCCAGGATATGAAATAGAGAGGAAGAAGACATCTGGATTTATATCCCTGTTTAATAAGAATTCAGATCAAGACCTCCCTAGATGTACATAAATGACATAAAATGCCTCCATAATTAAATTTACCTTATTTACACATACAAAGTGATTTAATTGTACAAAAACATTATATAGAAATTAAAATATAGAATTCAGAATGGACAGCATACTATAAGAGAAAACACCAACAGAGCCAAGGGAGGGCAATAGATTTTTGGATTTCTGACTATATTGCCCATAAACTTTTACCTTTCTTCTTGAATTACCCATGCCTTTTTACATTTATTCCAATGCTTTTTTATATTTATCATCAAAATATCATGCTAATCTGAATAGGCTCTGTACGCAACCATGCGAATTAGAGGGCCATAACATAAAACTGACGGTAAAACAGTTTATTGTTGCTGCATAAATCAAACAACTGCAGAGTTTTCTGCACCATGGACAAGGAATCTCCTCTCTTATGCTCTTTTGTCTCTGACAATGTTGGCAAGTGTAGTTACCTCTCCCTTGCCGCCAAATCCTGCCTTCATAACATTCTATCCAACATGTTCGAGCCTCTAACTAGAAAAATCTCAACAAAAGTGGTAGAACCGAAAAACAAATCATGCCAAACTATGACTGGAACAATAACTAAATTAACAAATATGATTTCTCTCTCTCTCTCTCTATATATATATATGTATATATATAAAGGTTATATATAATCTCATGAGTAAAGTGTGCTTATTTTATGTGATATATATCCTCATTTTTTTAGAAAAAAATAAAAAATGCTTAAAAAATCTAGTGATAAGATTAACATATAATCTTATGAGTAATGTGTGCTTATTTTACGTGATATATCTTCTCATTTTTTTAGGAAAAAATAAAAAATGCTTAAAAATCCGGTAAACGCCCGTGCATTCTTGCTAGTGGCGTTCAAATATGAATCCACCAGGATCCAGATCTGGATCCATATTCACTATAGCCAATTTTATGAAGCATGTCTAGAGGGAAAACCCACATCTGGGCAGGAATTCAACCATCTGGGTCCTGGTTTCATTCCCATGAGTGTGAGTGCAGTGTGCATGCAAACAGTCAGTAATAAATATTACAATCTATGAACTAGTTCCAACTTTCAAGAGATGAGCAAGTAAAGTACATCGATGACTCCGGGCAACGCTCCAAAACTAGATGGCGACTATCTCCCTCACCAACCGACTCATGAGAAAACCTAACACATAAAGATGGTGTCTATATCAGATTAAAGTACAAAAATGAAATGCAGGGAGGTGTTAAGCTTACAGGCAGAGTTGCAAAGAGGCAAATACATTAATCAGACACCAGATGCGGATGAAATATTAAAATGAACTGATACATGCTGAAAAATAACAGAAAGATGCATACCCATAAATATCGGCAAGACGATGTAAAAGCATACGGTGGTATGGACTCATTGGTTCCAGCTCCAGGATTCCATCTAAACTGCAGTTCAAAAACATTAAGACAAAATGCCACATATTACAACCATAAAAAATATGATCTTACAGTAAAAAACAGCGTCAAAATTTCCAACTCCTTGACACAAAATGGAAGACAACAGTCACAAAGATTATGTCGATGGTACCAAACAAACAAAGACAAAACTCCAACAAATAAATAATATTTCTCACTGTCAATAACATATTTATGTTTTTCTCCACGCAAATGACTTGATTTAAGATATCATGTGCCTGATACTGGAAAAGGCATGCACAAAGTGATGCATATGTCACAAAATCTAACTAATGAACAGAAAGCAAAGAGTATGAACTTAAAAGTCATCACGCAGGTGTTTCCCTCATGCTTATCAAAGGCCCACTAGTAGGAATTGGGTAGAGGGCTAGGGGCTTTGTGTACAAATCCTTCACTGGTATCCACTAATGAAACACTCCAACAGACACAAAAAATTATTTGTTGATTAAAATGCTATAATAAGAGCAGAATCGGTGCGACAGTTGGGACAAATATACAAGAAGCCATTATTATGCAGTTACCTAGTATCATTTTGAAGGAAATCAATCAAGGTTTCTTCTATAGAGAGAACTATATGCTTGCTAGACAAATTGTCCTTGATTAAAGATGCTAGCTCCTCAACCTGCAGGGTTATTGAGTAAAAAAACTGTAAGAAACAATAAATTATACCCTTCCAAGACCAAGTGTAACTAACATACACCATCACCGGCAACTTCTCTGTTGATTTCTCTAACCAAGTCAATGTTATGCAGTTGTCAACTACTAATGATTCCCATCAACAAGTAATATTGTAAGAAAAAAGCAACACTTGCTCACTGAAATACAAGCTACGGCCAAATTTTAGTCGGAAACTTACGATATTTCTAGCATCAACCTCACATCAAAAACACCAAAAAGTTAGGAAAATTAGTGATTGACTTACGCCATCAACAAATCAACTGAACAGCCAAAACCCCCATAAAATTTGCCTAGCAACATCCAATATTCCATTTTTCACATAAAATTTTCTGCCTCACATAGAAATGACCACAAAAAAATGTTCAAGGCAGTCGTTGTGGAGAAAAGCAAAAGTTTAGAAAAATCCAATGAGAAAATGCAACAAAACTAGTAATTGATTCACGCCAAAAAGAAAAAAAAAGTAATTGATTTATGCCAACCAACAAATCGTGCCAAATAGTCAAAATCCCCATGAAAATTTCCAAACAACACCCATATTCCACATCAATATAGCTTTATTTCAGAATTACACCCCTAATTTTCATAATTGGCCGTATCAATCAAAGGGAAAACGAGAACCACAGCCCTAAAAACCCTCTAATGCAACACAATTCACTGGTAACGACGATAGACAGACAAATTGCAACGAGAGAGATATGAGGCGCGTAGGACCATGGCGAATTGTGCGGCGCTCATCGTCGAAGCTGGCAGAATTGGCCGTCGTACTGCCGGAGCATCAAACCGTCCTGCTGATTCGACAGGCGTGTCATGTACAAATCAAATAAAAATAATAATAATAATAAACCGTTCAATTACGCTTATCCGAACGGCCGTAAATAAGGAAAGGAATTTACCAAATTAACCTTATTATACTAATAAGTTATCTCCCGTCGTCTAATATATAAAAAAACGTGTTTATTTAAACCCTAATGTGTCCTTATTTTTACTTTAACCCTATATTTTTTTATTAAAGTCTTTTACGTCTACTATATTTAAAACATAATAAAAAATTTTATTCCACTTTCCCTTTTTTCTTTGGTCACATATGTCAATAATGGTAGTAAATCTACGGCTCGATCTGGCTACCACAAGCCAGATTAGGATCCGGCCTTCACAGCCGGTTCTTGCCACCAGAGCCGAAGTCATAGGAGCTATCATCAAAGCTAAAGTTAGTCGTTAAAAGAGAAGAGGGTGGGGTTTATGTACTATGTGAAATATGAGCAAAATGAGAAGAATAATATAGGGAATTATATTAAAAAAAACTTCTTTTTCACTTTCTTTAAGGGACACCTAAAAAAAGGGGTATGAATAAAACTATTCTATATAAAATGTCCCTCACTTTCTTTTACACATGTGATATAAACTATCTAAAATAACCTTTTCTTATTGTTTTTTTCTTTTTAAGAGCTCCAACTTCAACTCTACCACTTTTGTTGCTAAATTCATCATCTTCACTAATGACTCAACTACATCTAACATCATCTTCACGTCTTCCTTCAACCATTGCCTTCTCCTCCTCCTTTCTTCTACCTTCTCCTCTTCCCTCCTACCTCCTCTTCTCCTCCTTACTATCTTATTCTTATTTTTGTCCTAAATTGCCTCCTCTTCCTCCCTTCACAAAATTTGACAAGACTAATCACAAAATTATCTAACAAAGCTACTATTTTCTTTTTCTCTATATGCTCAATTTTTAAAAGAATAAACTCATAAAAATGTTAAAATACTAAAAACTAAGAATTGACTTCATTTTTACTTGATTGTGAGCTTTTCTCTAATGCTAATTTAAACTTCGCAATGATAGTTGACAATGAATAATTAGGTTAATTGTAATAAATAAATATAAGATAATATTATGAGTGACAATATTTTAGTAAATATATAAAATGACCTATCTTATATTAACAAATTAAATAGATGAAATAAAAAATAAAATAAAATTTAAACATATGATTATTAGTTGTTGACTATCTCAACAGTTGACACGTGGAAGGTCTTGACTATAAAGTGTCATAACATCTTGTGCTAGACATCACCTTCTTCTATGGCGCCAGTAATGAAAATTTTCTTCTCCAGCCTTGAGAGTGAGATTTTTCTTCTTCGATGTTAACAACCTTTCATTGATGCTTGACAATTGACATTCAACAGTCGACAATCACATGTTTAAATTTTACTTTATTTTTTTAATTAGTTTATTAAAATAGTTCATTGTAAATACTTAGGAAGGCATTTTCACTCATAATGTTATATTATATCTCTTTATTGTAATAAATCTTATTATTGAGTGTTAACTGTCAATAGGAGTTTGTGTTAGCGTTAAAAAAGCTCAAAATTAAGTAAAAATGAAACTCACTCTTGGTTTTGAGTAGTTTAACATGCTTATTATTTTATTTTTTAACATTTGAGCTTGTAGATAAAAACTAAATTCTTAATAGCTCTATTGGCTAGTTTGTGACCGGTATTGTCAAATTTTACGAGAGAGGAAGAAGAGTTGATCGATGAGAAAAATAGAAGAAGAATAGAAAGGAAGAGGAGATGAAGAAGAAGAGAAAGTGGCAAAAGAGGAGAAGAAGAGAAGGCAATGGTAAAGGAGGGTATGAAAATGAAGTTAGATGAAGTGGAGCCGATAGTAAAGACAACGAAGTTGGTAATAAAGTCAATGGTTAAGGTGGTGGAGCTGGTGACAGAGTCAAATATGGATTTGATAGAAATAAAAATAGTGAGTTGATGAAGTTAAAAAAACGAAAATGAGAAATGTTTATTTTAGATAATTTATGCCACATATATGTGGAGGTTTACATATGTGCATGGCTATTTTATATATTACGTAAAAAATAAAAATATTTTGTGTAATTCTATCTCTATCCATATTAATAATAGTATTTAAAAAAATAATTTATTTTATTAAATGGTGAAGTACATATCTAAGAGAAAAAATGAACTTATAATATTATTTTATAATTATTTAATTACTTAAATTTAATAAAATAAAATAACTAACATAGAATAAATTATTTTGCCCAAAAAATCTATTAATTTAGGACAAAAAGAGAATATTATATTTTAGGGCTAATAAGTTCTTTATAAAAAATATAATAAATATTATAAAAAATAGAACTATTAACATAATCACGCTGTGACCACGGTGCAAGGTCAAATTAGTTTGTACTAGAGGAATGTTTTTTTAAAATAAATATTACGAGTCTTGTGTTTTTTGGGGTTAACGTGGTTCTAATATGGCATTGGATAAGATTTCGTAGTTGTCATAAGCAAAATGCATATTGGTGACCCATTAATGCCACGCAGTTGTCCTACACTCATTCTTCGCTCGTATTGATGATTCAGGCCCCGCATTGGACTTGCCGTATATATTAAGAGTCCTGGCTGTGAGGGCACTCACATGTAACTTATTCAGGTGTTTTTGTGGGAACAATTTGTTCAGTATTTTGTTGTCCATGAGCCTAGCTATAAGCTAGCGCAGGGCCGGTTAATGCCTTACACAAACTGCCTAAGGCCCACCACACAGAAAAAGTTTAGTTATATAGGAATAAATATAAAGTATTAGGCTCATTATTTATTTTTATATAATAAATTTTTTATATTTAAGGCCTCACTTTGTATGTAATGGAAAAAAAGAAAAGGCTCACCTTACTATTCCTCGTTTGGACTCACCATACTATTCTTCATTTATATTTTTTTTAAATTAATCATCTCTAACTATGATTAAAATTCAAAAATATTTAGGCTACTTACCTAAATATATACCTAGATTTCGATGTTGAACCTCAAATCTCTCTAACTTCTATATTTGGTCCACTAGACATTTGTATCTCAGTTCATTCTTTAATTTTTTTCTTTTTTATCTTATTAATAAAATTTAAATAAGTAATTTTTTTTCTTAAATTTATTTTAAATAAACTTGTTAGCTTTATATTAATAAGTAATTAATTATATATATTTTAATATAAAATAAAAAATATTTTACTTAAACATTTTGCCTTAGGCCTTTAACGGTACTGAGCTGGCTTTGAGATTAACACATGCTAATATATATTAATGATAATATTATAATATTAATATATTTTAACATATGCATTATTAATCTTAAATATGAAAGGTTCTTATGCATAATTTACACAAGGCTCATTATTGGTAAAGAACATAGAAAATACTTCTATTTTTGTGGCATACAATGCTATTAGGCACATTAAGTAGATCTTAATCCATCAATGCTTGTGAGGTGATTAAGGGTAACTTTTATGAATTAACCCACCAGCTTGGCTTTAAGCGGCTAGTAAAAATGCATGCCTCATATACTTATCCTCCTCTTTTTCTTGGGCTTAGGCCTTTATAGGCATCAACTCATAAACCTATCTAAGGCTTTTTTTTTTGGCGTCTTATTTGAGTATTATATAGGCTCAAACACTTTGAGCCCATAGAAACTTAATGTACTCCTCATGGCCATGCTTCATAAGGGGCGACCCCTTGGTCTGTCTATGAAAGTCTTGCATGTGTAATATATGATTATACACCTAAATACATACTCTCTTTATTTTATATTAATAAAAATATTTTAAAAAATAATAATTTTAATTAAATACTGAAACCCTCACATCTAAGTGTAGAAAAAATAAACTTATAATATTCTTTTTTAAATATTTAATTATTTAAATTTAATAAAATAAAACGAAACAAATTTATTTAAAAGAGTATATTAATATAAATATGTGTGGATGCAAGTGCAACTAGGGCCCACAGATATGTACGGCGCACTAAGTTATGGGTCCACATCCGCATTGATAGACTATACTAGATATGGAAAGCCAGTATGACAATGTAGGTCAATTTATGTCGATCTCATATCCCAGCCAAACATTCTTCCAAAATGTTCCTACTAATTCATTCCAATTAAAGTCGTCATAGTGCCCGGGATTTCAGCGGTCACAAGCACCAAACCTAATCCGGTCTTTTTGGGTTTTTGACCCAAATTGATCAATATGTCAATAATATGTAGCTGATCACAAGATGCTGAACATTCTTGGTTCCCTTCCACTTCATTACATTTCTAAGTCGTCGCCGTGCACGAGACTTCAATGGTCACCAACAAATTGATAACCACAATGTTGTCAAGTTTTTGTTTTTATTTTTGGACTCAAATTGATAAATGCGATTTTGTCAACAATATGAAGCTGATTGATTATATGTCACACTTGTACACATCGTCAGTCCCTGTTGAAGTAGTCAGGCGTGTATCCCATTTAAAACGAATTTATTTTAAAAAATTAAATATAACTATTAATTTGGGATAGAGAGAGAGTAGGACATAGGCAGTATATTGTTACTTGCCATTTTTATCATTTCTTGTGGCGATGACTTTTTCTGCTGTTGTGCACCAGTTGACTGCAATTGCTAGGTGGGGAAGTTGGAAGCAATGACTCTCAAATTTTCCGTCCATCTAGAATGTGACTGAAAAACTAATGCTGCTTAAAAAGGTCTTACAAGAAACATTAAGTTCATGGCAGCTGAACATTTGTAAAGCACAGGTATTTAGTTGACCACGTGAAGTATAGCCCATGATTTGAACCTGTGGCAGCAGCTAATTAGCTCAATTCTCAGGGACCAATACTGAGTCGTGATCAGCATAGCCCTGCCATCGACACATCTATTAGCGCATTAATCTGACAAAAGAACTAATTTTTGTGGTAAGTTTGTACATTAATATGCATGCAACTGATTTTACGTAATCAACTACGAGCAAACTTTTATGAGTTGAAATTTCACCTAGTCATTGTAATTCACCAATACTTGCCCCCTCTTTAAATAAACCAAAAAGGTTGACCCGCGTTTTTGGATACTCTCATGCTCAAATTTGGATACTCTCAAGCCCATATATAAGGCACTAACCGCTAAGCAGGCTCCAAAAACCTCACATATTATCAATTAGTTAATATATAATATTTTCTTATACTAATAGTTATATTTTAAAAAAATTTATTAAATGGTGAAACTTACATATAAGAGAATGAAAAATAAGCTTATGATGTTTTTCTTAAGTACCTAATTACTTAAATTTAACAAAATAAAACTATTAATATAGAATAAGCTTTATTGTCAAATGGAACTATTATTTTAGAACGGATAAAGTATTATATATATATATATATATTAAAATAAAGGCATTTTAATTTTAGTTTACTAGTAAAGATTAGCAATGAATGAAGTAAGGATTCCAACATCAGTCTCCTACAAGACCTATTGTCCTAAAGGTAACATTCGCTATATAAAATTATGATTCCCCTGCCTTAATTTCTAAATCATGCCAAAGTGCGACCCACCAATGCAGGACCACATAAAAAAGAGGGAGTAGGTGATGCAAGAGAAATTCATAGGAAATGGGGAGACTAGTAGTAGGTCACCCGTTACCATCGGCAAAAGCTAGTTAAATATACTTTGGGACCCCTCTTGAGAGGTGTCATAGTCTCACCATTATTGAGTACTTGGGGAGTATCTTTCCTAAGTTACTCCACTCGTGCATTGACATTTTTAAGATCTCAGCTTGTGTAAAATGAGAATAAATCTATCCAATAATGTCTCAAAATTATTAGGTGGGATTAAGCCCATGGATTGGTGGTGCATAAAATGAGTCAGTCCATGATATACCCCATAACAATCATTTTTTGTGGAAGTAGTCATAAATACGCCATCCAACATCTGATTCAACGTATACTATTAAGACAGTTGACATTCGGTTATTTTCTTTTTGTCAATTAGTGTAAAATCTAACATTTAGGGTCCATTTGGCAAAGGATTTGTCACTTTAGATTTTTGACAAAACTAACGTGTTGACAATCCAAGAATGGTGCCTCATAATTTGAAATAGTGCATCAATTTGAAATATTAAAATTACTTTGATTAGTGAAAAAAATTAAAATTTAAAATCACTTCGATTCATGAAAAAATCCTCATATAGGAGATTTTCCTTAAATCATTTATTCTTTCAATTGCTCCTAGCAATAGATTTCAAGGCAAATTTTGAGAATTTTTTTTGCTTTATAGAAAATATTTTCACTTTAGGATACCAAACGAGATTTAGATTCTTAGCTTCTTAAAAAATCAAATCCATGTGTTATGAAATACACTTTCTCACAAATCTTGCACAAGTCCTATTAAATTCTATTAATAATTTGTTGCCAAACAGACCCTTAATGTTGGACAAGATTTTTTACAATTTAGACAATCTTTGTGAGAGAGATATTTAATGTGGCTATTTGCCACTAAGAAAACTCCTATGTTCCCCACTACATGTGAACCCCATATAACATTTTCCAAATATCTCAACTTTACTTCATTTTTCAAATATATGAATTGCATTTTTATAACTCTTTACACCCTGCACAAATTACTTTGATGTACCCCTTCCTAAAAACCTTGCCCCCCATCACCTAACCATAATGACCATTCTTCTCCCGCATCACTTCTCCCCCTTACCAACCCATCAACAAGAAGAAATTGGAGCACACCAACTTTTGTTGGCAGTGGGAGACCTTGTGGTGACTAATTGAACTAGTAGTGAGACACCCCTTTGTTGCAATCTAGTGGTGGTCATCTACCACTAGAAAAGTAACAAGAATTCATCACTCTCAGCCTAAAATATGGCGGTGGGTGGCCACCGTGAAATTTTTTTAGAGTTCCCATCATCAGAAAAGAAACAAAAACTCATCACTCTTGGCCTGATATATGGCGATGGGTGGCAACTATGCAGTTTTTTACAATCTGGCGGTGGTCACCTATTACCAAAAAACTCATCCCTCACAGCCTAACATGTGGCAGTGGGCAGCAGGGTTTTGCGGCAAGAGATGATTCGCTGTTGTAGGAGATTTTTCTAAGAGTCAATAAATGCATCGGTGAGAACATAGTTAACTGTCAGTAACTCGCTGATGTATCAATGAGCACGTCAGTGAAACCACAAGACATTATATAACTAAAACATGAATTGTTATGCAAGTATGACCTTGGGAGGCAAATACATCCTTTATAAAACATAAGAATCACAGAATTTTTGGGAGATTTGAGGGATCTAAGAATCCAATGAATAGTAGAGAGCTTTTGGTTAAGAATGCAAGACACCAATGTACTAGAAGAGAGGAGAAATACGAGGTTGGAGGTTGGATTGCTAACCTTGAAACCATATGTTTATTAGGTTGATTGTTCTTTGTCATAAAGCATGTTTTGGTGATCTTATGTTACACATGTTTCGAATATTATGATTTATTTCAAAGAATTTATCATGATTTAGATTAATGATAGAATCATACAGCGCCATGTATGAGAAGAATCATATAGTGTAACAAAATTATATAACACTCTCAATAGAGTATCAAATGTTTCAGCTAAAATACAACACTAAGACAACATCCCGTAGGATAAATATCATGCCTACAATTTTTACAACCATTTTTCAAGAAATTATTTGCCTTCAATTAAAAAAATTATAACACACTTCCTTTCTTACCATGCAGCAGATAAAATCATATTATGCATTTACAAAACATTAAAATATCAAATTAGGGACGTGTGAACCATCTTTTTCATAAATACTTGTTGTGATATAGTAATAAATAATCATTTAAATATCCAAAATATTCACAGGATCCACAACTAAATACTTATTTTCTACATATGCACAAGCTAATGAAAAGATAAATAACACTATCTTGTTCCTAAATATCAAACCTAGAGGGGGAAATAAATAATCAAATTAAAGGTAGGCTCCACTTTAGAACTACAACCTTCCCGTTGCCTCTAAGGTCTTTTCCCCGGGGAACCTATAAAGCATGCTAAGTACAGGTATACTTAATGGAATTACAATCCAAAAGAAAACAAATAGTTCAATAAACATATTGAGAAAGAATCTGTTGTTAATATCAATACAAATAACATAGAGATCGCACATACCTTTCTATGACAAGTATACTTACAACATAGAACACCACTTTAGGGTTCTCTAGATACGACAATCTCATCTTGGAGTTCCCACTCGACTAGATATTGAATTACCACAAATTTGACCTTAGTCTTTGCCTAAAGCTTGCCCAACCCCATCCATGGATCCACCGGGCTCATGGACCTTTGTGCCTAGATCTTGATTGCCATGATAGTTGAAACCACTTATATTGTACTGTGTAGGGCAAGTCATCTAAGAGTTTAATATCCAACTAGATAGTGGTAGTAGATCACTAGATTGCTCTTCAAACTTGTATTTCGTAGAAGTAAGAATCAAGAGGTCTAGCCTCTATGCGCAAGAATTTTTAATTAACAATGGAAATATATTATCTATGCATAAACTATCAACCTATCAAGTATTCAATCAAAATAAACATTCAAACCACAAAACAACACACAATGATTTAACGTGGAAGATGAAAAACCACGACAGCCTCACAAGGCTGAATCAATGTACTAATAAGCAAGAACTTACAGGACACTAAGAACAACCAACAAACCTCTTAGACATGACACAAAAGAAAACTCATTTTCTTTATTCAATCCTCTTTGTTGTTAGCCTTCAATTGTTTCTCCTTTGATAATTCCTTAAAGCTTTCCCTCTCTATGTTCCTTTCTTCTTCTTCTTCTAGCAACTCATTCCATTCTTCATCTTCTAATAACTCAATTAAAGATTCTTTCAATTTTTTATTTACCTTTGAGATTCTTTAACTCCTTTGAAGAATATTCTATGACTCATATTTTGTTCTTTCATTTATGTGTCTTCATGAATCCATCATTAACACATGCACAAAGCTTTTTGGTAAACTCTCTAGGAAAACAATAATTAAGAACATCTCATTTCTTAATTATTTTCTAGGTTTTCCTCTCCTTAAATTCATGGTTCTCTAGCCTTAATATAAGTCTTCAAGTCAGTTTAAGACTTTGACTCCAACTAGGAATAAAATCTCTTCCGAAAAGGCTTAAACTAGGTAACCAAAATTGCTAACGATCAATCATTTCAAACAGCAATTGATCATTTACTGTTTCCATAAGGCACAACTCTTAGACCGATCGATCAATCTTTAGGGAAATTGATCGATAAACTCTCAGTCTATATTTACAAAGGGCTATTTCATGTGTCGATCGATTCAACATTGTTCCGTGCAACAGTTCAAAACCAATCGATTTATTTATCTTGTGTATGTTGTAACAATGATATATCTATAATTAATTTATAATTTAAACCTTTTTACCCTAATTTGATCTAAAATTTCTAAAATTACTTCTAAAACTCTCCCAAGTGACTTGTATATGAGAGTGTATGCTTAAAAGATCCTCTTTTACCTTCAAAATTCTTAGTTTTCAACCTTGATCTATAAGAACACTCTTGTTTCTATTTTTCAAGTATGTCAATTCCGAAGCTGACTCAGCCATAACTAAATCTAGTGAGATTCCTAAGACTAATTATATACACGAAGTTTTGACATAATTTTGATCAACAAAATCCGCCAATTACAATACATATGTCTCATATGTTCTTTCATCATCTTTTAATGCTATAGTCCATTTTAACTTGACTCCCAAGTTATGGAAGCGGCTCTATATAACTCAAATCCTTAGAGACGGAAGAGCATGGCCCTTTTTCTTACCTTACCTTTGCATATTTTGTGGCTAAATAATTCACTTAATGAGCTAATAAGGTATTAGGAATATTGGGCCTTTTGTGCCAAATGCATCAGTTTGGGTGACCAAATCAATCACATTACATGGTTCAAACACATGCTTTAGTGTTTACTAACCCTTATTTAGTACATGTTTACTCAGCATTCCATACACATAACAAAATCCTTAAAAATCATGTAATCATATATAATTTCTAAGAGCTTATTCCTTGTTATAAAATATATTAAAAATCTTTACCATGAAGTACCATCGATAACCTCACTGACAAGTCAGTCGGATCACTGATGACCATCAACACATTTACCGACATGTCAAACCCTCACCGATAATGGGATGGCTAGATAAAACCAATTCATCGATAGGTAGGCAAGATCACCGATAACTATCAGTAGATCCATTAACATCTCAAACCCTCACCAACAATAGGTTGATTGGGTAAGCCAACTTCACCGATGCCTCACTATGAATGACCAGTCCACATGCATGGTTCTACATGCATGCACGAGGCACTATTGATTCTATTCCTTTCACCAGTGTAGTCACCCCTTTCTTCCCAAACACATTTTTCATGCATTTGAACTATTGGAAAACACTCTAAAATCAATTATATACTATTTGAGTCACAAATTAAGCATTAAAATAAACACAATTAGTGGTGGCAAAGGGTTGGGCCTGACCCATTGGAGGCCAGCAGGCAGTGTAATAACCCTAATTTCTAACACGATCTTCTTAGATATTTTGTTATTTATAATTTTCTTAAGTTTTGGTTAGAGCTTGTGGAGACGAGCGTAACAAGTCTTAAAACGCGAAGATCGGAGGTCGGGAGCAAAAGTTACGACCTCGGGGAACGTGGTCGACCGGCGGGACCCACTTTCAAAATTTAAGTGGATCGGTTCTTAAATAGTCTTGAATCTTAGGGCTCGTGAATACGAACTCAACGGTACCAAGAACGCGCAAATCGGAATTCGGGATAGGAAGTTACAATTTTTGGAATTTTTGGAATTAAAAATTATAAAATAATATTTTATTTTCGGCGCGGCGCGCGCCGAACGCGCACATCGCACGCGTCAAACGCGCACATCGCACGCGTCGAACGTGCGATGAACTGCGCGTTCGCGGTGACAAACGTGCGACCTCTGTTTCGCCGGCGCCAGTGGGCGCCGGCCGGTTTTTCTGGCGGCGCCGGTGGGCACCCACCTGTTCCGGCGGAGGCGCCCACCGGAATATTCCCCTCCCCCACCTATAAATACCCTCTCCGGCCACATTTCTCACCCACATCCGATTTTCAACCCCTTCACTGTTTTCACCATTCCTGACCCGTTTTAAGTCCGATTTTCACGTTTCAAGACCCGTTTCCTACTAATTCAAGGGTGCTCCACGCACCGGAAGCGTTATTTTCTCGAGACAACCCCTCTAAGACCTCGAAAAATGTGCCCCTTCCCTAATCTTCCCTTTTCATCTTTTTACTGTTTCTGGGCCATTCCTAAACCTGTTTAACCCGTTCCAAAGCCCTACCCTACTAAATCAAGGGCGTTCTACGCATTGGAGTGGTTATTCTGCCAAAATTCTCACTCGAAGGTTGTTATATTAAGGCGGGACTCTCTTTACACTACGAGGAGATTTCGCACGTGTTATAGGTAGGTAGTTTTAAATTCTAATCGTATGCCGAGATTTTGACTAGCTAAAGTTTTACTAAAAGTTTTCTGTTACTTTATGAAAACAAAAGCTCTGACTTCAACATCATCTCCTCTTTTCAAAAATTTCTCCGAGTTTTGGGCAATCGTGCCATCTGGATAGTTCTCGGTTCTTCGGAGCTAAGAATTATTATGATTTTGGATACCGCCAAATTTGGCATCTGGCGCGCACAGGATTGGGATGTCATGGGTAAATCCCTTCCTTTCAGTCTCGCGTCACCCCATGGGCGCGGGTGTAAGTTGTCTGGTATTGCGACGTTCTGTGATCGTGTTTTCAGGTTTTCCGGATGATTTCCAAAAAGAAAAATGGCATGTGCACGAAGCATATTCTTAGAACTTAATTCGACCTACTGAGTATAAATTTACTCACCTACCCTCAGACTCTGCAGGTGTTTCACTCGATTTTGAAGGAGTCGACGAAGGGTTTCCTTAAATTACAAGTTTTGTACTACTGTTTTTGTACTTATGTAAATTATTGTATTGACCAATGTACAAAGGCACGTGATGCCTAATTTTGACAATCTTTGTATAATACAAAGTATATTGTAATTACTGTTTTAGTACACGGTGATCCTTGGCAATTGTAAATAAATTTTGTTACGTTTTCAAAAAAAAAATTGTTTTCTTTTATTCGAAAATACGAGGGACGTCACAGGCGGGCCGGGCCCTCATACCAAAAAGATGGCCGAGCTAGCCTTTGGGCCAAGTCATATATATATATTAAAAAAATGGGCCCATAATGCCCAACAAGTTAGGTCAATTAATCGGCGATAGGACCTGAGGGCCAGACCTACGGGCCTCGACCGGGTCGGCCTAGCTTATTTAGGCCTCAGCCCCAAAACTTAGGCTTGACATGGTCCCCTCAAATAAGGGGGCCGAGCCTATGTCCGACTCTTTGCTACCTCTAGTTATAATTCAAATTCACCATTAAAACACTTGCATGCAAAATTTGGCTTAAGGAAAAATGTAAACATAAGTTCAACTTGAAGAAAATAAAAAATTAGAATACATTTATTTAAATTCAAGAGGATATAGTAAACTGACATGTATCAACACGAAGTTTCCTTTCTTCGACGCTAGTCTTCTCTTGATTTGTACCCGACCACTAGTCTTTCAGTGCTAGAACTCTTTTGAGCTGATGCAATAAAATAATGTGGAATTAAATGTCTTCAAATCTTGTATTCGAATCATTATTTGTGTTGATTTGGGCTATTTACATTTGTTGTAAGATCATTTGAATAAATTTAAGAAATGAGTTTGGTCTCTACTGTGTTCACATGTCTAACGGGCTTCAATAGGATCCAAGTTGAAAAAGAAGTGAAGCCCTACTACCTAAAGGTATTCAAGGGTTAAGAATGAATTTTTAACTGTCTAGACATGCATAGAATGATCAAACTACCTAAAGGTATTCAAGGGTTAAGAATACTACCTTCAGAAATGAGCTAATTTGGATAGATTGACACATCCTTAGTATTTTGATCTTATCATTTTATAGAAAATTCTGATTGACATGATTTTAGTGGCATTGAAAAGAAGATTTATGGATACAACCATTGTTTTAGGACAAAATTCAATATTCTAAAGATTTATAAGTCAAAATAGATGTGCAATGGGACAACTAATTATTCTATCCGAGGCCAACACAAGGAGGATCTTTTTTATTGTTGTGATTATTACACATAAGGAAAGATGATAAGACTAATTTGATGATTAGAGAAAGAGTAAAATATACTTATTTGATGAGGAAATCTTTAATTTATTTGATTAACTTAGAATATAATCATTATCAAAGAAGCAACAAATAAAGTAGCCAATCAAGTGATGTGATTGGTTGGACCTTCCTCTTTCAAGCAACCCAGCACATGGGAGAAGCATCAGCCCCTCCTTTTTGGAGTTCTTTTCTCCTCTCTTTTATCTCTTCTATTTTCTAGTATATTTTTCTTTGTTTTATTTATTGTAATGACTTATTAAGCTTGCAGCTAAGGCTAGAGGGAACTTTGTAATATTTTTAATGGTGTTTTTTTTTATTTCATTTAATGGTTTTTAATTCAATTATTGGATAGTAGAAGTGATATGAATATATTTCCACTATTTTTTATTTACTCTTTGTTATTTTAACATATAGAATACTTGGAGGCTCTCATTGATTCTTTTGGTTTTAATACATTGAGTTATTGAATGTGAAGAGGCATGTGCTTTTAACCCTTTAACTATTCAATCCTTCCATAGTTTAATTTTGTTTTTATGATGTTCAAATCATCCAATTAGAGAGAATCTTTGTTTGACTCTAATTGAGAAAAGTTGATACATAAAGAACACCTTAAAGGATATTATAAATAACCTTGATACTTTAGGGTTTTCTCCCATTAATTCTCATCTTAGTTTCTTTACTTTAACTATATTTTCACCCTTATTTCATCCTTTCCTTTTTTCTTCTACTTTTTAATCGCTTCTAGAGTCATACGAAGGCAATTCTTATAGATTTGACTTTGTAATGCTACAACAACTTGTATGCTTGCAAGTTAAAACAAACTTAAGTTTTGGTTTAATTTAATGAATCAATAGTTTAGGAGTAACATGAGGCTCTCTTATCCCTCTCAATTCTAGATTTTACTCTATTTATATTGGGATAACTAGTTATGGAGTTTTGTTATGACACCCATAATTTTGTGAGGAATTTCTATGCAATTATTCATGATTTTCCTCATAGTTTGTTTTGGACCTTGCATGGGAGGTTCTTGTGTCTTTAAAACTAATGCATTTTTTTGGTAAACATAGAATTCTCGAGTAATGAACTTAGGGAAATAGTAAGGATGCTAAGTGTGAAGTTGTTTAATCTTAGTTTTGAATAAAAAGTTTTGTGGATAAAGTTTGTTAAAACAACCTTAAGCCTTGGTTTAATTTAATGAATAAATAGTTTAAGAGTAATATGAGGCTCTCTTATCCCTCTTAATTTTGGATTTGCTTTGTTTATATTGGGACAACGAATTATGGAGTCTTGTTGTGACTTCAGTAATTTTGTGACAAAATTCTATGCAATTATTCATAATTTTCCTCATGGATTGTTTTGGACCTTGCATGAGAGGTTAATGTGTCTTAGAACCAATGAATTTATTTGGTAAACATAGAACTCTCGAGTAATGATCTTAGGGAAGTGGTAAAGATGCTAAGTGTGAAGTTTAACTAATCTTAGTTTGGAATAAAAAGTTCTATTGGTTGGCATTGATGTATCGACGAACCTACCGATGAAATTATAGTTCAATGTTGGCAAGGTTTGACCCGTCGGTTGACTCACAGATGGAATACTAAAGACACTGGTGGTAGCCTTCGATGTGTCGATGGTCTTGAAACAGTTTCATTGATGGGATCAAAACTGCATAAAAGAGTGGTTCCAATCGATTTTGTGGATGGTTGTGTACCAAGATTTAATTATTCAATTCCCATATAAATATCTTAGACAATTTGTGACCCTAATCCTACAAATTCTCCTACTTTGGAGAGAAAGTGGGGATTGTGAGCACGTTAGCGTTCAGTGGAAGGGAAGAAGAACCAAATTTGTGGAAACCTCATTTGTACACAAAAAGAGGTGGGATTGCTAACCTTGTATTATGATTTAACATCATATGTAGGTTGATGAATTTGACTTACAATATTATGGTGATTGAACACATGAAAGCATAATTTTTTGGAATGCTCTATTGTGGTGATAACTATATAATGATCCTTGTGTTTAATGAGTATTTTATTCCATAAAATCATGTTATAGTTTTGATTTTTTTGGATATTATTGTGAAATATCATGTTGAATAGTATTTAGATGAATTTCAAATGAATATGACAGTTTCTATTGTTTCATCCCGGCCATCGGCACATTGACAACATAGCATATGTCACATAGGAGATGACACTAATGAATCTCATATACACATTGGTTGACACTAGTGAGTCACTGACAATGAGGTCGATGAGTCGATAATGATTATTGTCCTTGTCATCTCACTGTCAACAAGGTTCAATATATTGATAAGTTACCGATGGTCATCGATGACTTAGTCGGCATATTGACGAGTTATCGACAACAAGTTAGTTTTGGGAAAATGTTAGCAATGAATGCTATAAGTGTTAGGTTATTATTATGAGATATAACAACATGATATTGGATGCTTGAAATGAAAATATATGTAATATTGTGATATATAATGATGTTTGGGTATATGTGTCATTGTTTGTGTATATTAGTGACGCATAAATGCATCACTAATAGTCATTTTTATTGTAGTGACTCTTAAACACCATAACCTTCTTTCTTATTTACATGATGCCTTATTGCCTCATGAAGTAAGCTCTTTGATGTCGTACTCTTGAAGTAAGCTTCTCAAATTAATTATTTTAAACTCCTTTCAATCCCTCTTGTTGCAATAAACTTCCTTTACTTAAAAATATTGCATAAAATTCTTGATATATTTTTGGTATTATACTTAGCCTTTCATTAAATTATAACTAACCCTTTTTATTATAAGATATCGAGAAATGAGGTATGACATGCATACTTTGGATGACTTATCCTCTTGGTGGAGGAAGATTTCATTCATTAGCTAATATAACCATCAATATGTTGTTCCATCAACTAGAGTAGAAACTAAAGCATTTTCATCTAAGACCTTTGGGAGGGTATGTAACTTTGTAAGTCCACCAAGTAGGGGAGCCACTATTCTTTAAAAATTGGGATGTGCTCACCATTGCCAACTTGCCACCTCAGCCCATGCTTTAGAATTGTTTTGTCTTCCAAGATAATTTGCTATACCAAATAGGAGTGTTTTTAAAATTGACCCAACCATCAACCCAGATTGGTGGTTGGGTCCATGGTTTTTTGGTTTAATCGGGAATAAATTTGGTTCAACTGGGTAAAACTTAGATTTAATAGGGAAAGGACTCAACCCGAAAAGCTAAAATCGGGTTTAATGGCCAAGTCAGGTTAGTTTTGAAAACACTCTAAAATAGGAGTTATATTTCAAATCATAATATAAAAAATTGTAGGGCGGGAAGTATTTAGTTTTAAAAACCATCATAGATAAGAGAGTCAAGTAATGAATCAATTTCCAACCCTTTTTCAACTAACAGAGCTTGATAAAAGATTTAAGATCACGGAGTTCCATCTGTCCCTTTTGCTTCATCTGACACAAATCCTTCCTATTACTCTAATGTATTTTTTGAAATCTCCATTTTGACCTGACCAGAATATACGAATTATAGAACAAATGTCATGACCTAATGAATATGAGATTTTGAAACAACTCATAGATAGTGTATGTAGGTATGGGTTGGAGTATCGCTTTTTATGAATTTCTTTACCTGCTTAAGATAAAAAATTCTCTTCCAAACGTTTTAAATTTTTTTATTTTATTTCAGCAAATAAGGTATTTTTAGATCTTCCAACAACGCAGGCAGCCCTAAAAGGTAGCTCAGCTATAGGAAAGGGGCTTGTAGGTCAAAGTTGATATGTCTATTGTGACATGTTAGGCCACTCGATAAGTCACCTGATGAATAACAAAGCTCCTTTCAAATGCATATTCTAATAATTAGGTTTTTCCCAATCAAACATGGGTTTCGGGCTCAAACCTATTCTTTTAATATGATTTTTTTCTTTATACACTATAGTGGCTCTGTGGTTTAGTGTAGGAAGCTAATATTTTTACTTTATTTTTTTTATACTAAAAGCTTATTCTAACATTTGATTGGATAAAAAAATGAGTTACATATGACAATAAAAAATTTTACTTTTACTAATCCAATTAAAGGCTAAAGTAAACTTTTAATATAAAAAAATAAAATAAGAATATCAATTTCCTTTAGAGTATGCACCAATTAAAAACTTGAGATAATTAAAACAAATAATAATTATCCAACAAATCCCTCCAACTAAATATTTATTCCTTATTTTATACCACTATCTAACTAAAATGTTTAGTTGATCCTAAGAAATTTCTTAGAAAATGCCAATCAAAAGAGGACAATGGCCCCGAGGGTAACATCAGTGTACTCATGGTCAACGCAGCCTTCAGTTGACTTTGACCTGAATTTTGGATCCGACATCACAGTTTCGGCGAGCAGCCTCACTAATTTACGCTTGCGTCGGAAGTTTCCCAACGTCTTCAAATATTGCCGGCGCCGCTTCCCTTCCTCCCCAACTCCTCCCCTGCCGGACCCTCGCCCGATACTCTGAAGTCTGCTCGGCCTCTGCCGCCGTCGACTTGGGTCATGTGATTTGGTTTTTTGTCCTGTTTTTTTACTTGAACTGGGAGAGAGAACCAAGGCGGGGAGGATGGAGGAGATGGCGAGGAGGGCGCTCGGGGCGCTGGGGCAGGGCTTCGATCTCACCTCCGACTTCCGCCTCCGGTTCGCGAAAGGGGCCAAGCTCGTCGAGGTCGACCAGGTCAACGTTCGGGACGTGTCTATTCCCGGTGGTCCAACTTTCTTCGGCGTCTCTGTCGACGTCCGCTGTGACAAGGGCGACCGCCTCCGCTACCGGTCTGATGTCCTCGACTTCAATCAGGTCATCCTCCTTCAACTCCACTCTTGCTGCTCCCTTTCTTTCTCCCTGTTCATTTATTTGGAAACGAAGGGAAATTTTGAAAGCCTGGTAGTTATTGATAAAGCTTAATTCATACAGTCTTCTTGTTCTACACAAAAAAAAAACCAATTTTTAAGGTGATAATTCATAGTTCCAAGTGGTGTGTTGGGTTTGATCTTATTGTTTGATGCTTGAATATGTGTCACTAGATGCAAAGATTTGCAGACGCGACCTGTAGGCCTATCTATATGGTGGATTTTGTCATCGGAGTGCATGGCTTTCTACAGGGCCAATTTGCGACTGTGTTGTTTCCATCCACGATCTTCCGGGGTTTCTTTCACTTTGTTGTTGTAATTAGTGGCATGTACTCCACTTTAGGTCTAGTGTAACCTATTTGCTCCTTGCATGCATACCTTTTCGAGACCGACTCTGCATAGGCATTCAAGTATGTCTACCTGTTCTTTAGTTTTATTCTTGAAATACATTCCTTCCTTCCTCCCTTGCATGATATCAAGCTCCCTTATCAAAATAAACCAGCTCAACTTAATCATAATCTAAGTTGTACCTTTTCCTATCAATTTGAAGTTGACGACATGGATCTTACGCTTTCATTCTAGCCTATTTTGTGTCAACTCTTTTGTAAGAGATAGCTTAGCCATATCCTTTCGTATCAATTCCATCTAAGTTCTCTTAGGTCTCCCTTTCCCTCAATTAGCATAATTTATATGCATCCCTTTTGACCTTATATGTATATGCCTATACTAATGCAACCTATACCCCCTAAGCTTTTTTTTTAAAGGTGCTACTCCTAAGTTCTCATGTATATACTCATATCTAATCCTATCTCTTCTAACTATCACACATGCCCACCTTAGCATCCTCATTTTAGCTACATTTAAGGTTGTTCGGATATTGAATTGAAATGTAATTGGAATGTAGATTCATTATAATTAATTCCTGCGGATGGCTATGGAATCGGAATCAGGTTTGGTAGTAGAATTACATGATTCCATGGAATGGAATTGAATTGAATGAAATTGGATGGAATGGCCACATGGTAGCTTCCTAATTTGGATAAAAGTCAATGACTCAACAATGATGGCTAGAGGTGGAAACAGATGTGGAATCAACGGAATTTTATGAATGTTGTGAAGAGGACATTCGGTGATTCCATGGAATCGAGAGCGAAAGATGAATGGAATCGGAAATTTTAATTCCTTAGCAATTTGCTACCAAAACACAAAACCTGTGGAACCGTGTGGAATCAATGTGGAATCAAGGCACAATTTAAGCTAATTCAATATCCAAACATCTTAATTTATTTGTATGACCTTTGTTTAGCGTATAAAAAACTTTGTCAAATTGAGGTGGGTATATTCAAATGGGGGCTATAGTTTAAAGTGATGTTGGTACTATTTGTGGGAAGCAAGATTGTGAATTCAGAGAATTGGGAACATTTGGAAGATTTGACCCAACAAATCCCGAGACTGATAATAGTTTGTGTGGAAGCTTTAAATATGGTCAAATCCTGGTGGAAGGATGTTTGAATTGGATTTTCGCTCATCTATTTTGACAATAAATTACAGTTGGTAGCGAACTAGTGGTTACACGATGTCATAGGCTGCAATCCTCAAATTTATTCTGGTTGAACTTCTGAAGGAAATATCTTGCATTTCATTGATTAGACTTTATTTTTTAAATAAGATTTTACCAATGGTTGAAATGGTTGCTTGAAGAACCCTGAACTGGTTTAAAACCTCTTAGAGTGTCAAATTTCCCAAATCCATTTGATGAACATGCAGTCCTTTTCTTACTCAAGGGCACACTATTTCTCTCTCACATTTATTAATAAAAATACAATCAAATGCATCAGAAGGCATGTTTGAAGAAATAAATTGTTACCTCATATTGATTTGTATGATGCTGATGATTTAATAGTTGAAGGTGAATTTCATGTCAATTCACTTGCTGCTTTGCCCAATATTGTATAGACTACAGAGCTTCATTTCATTCTCTACAACTCTTTTGTGTGCTTTTGTATGTATGTTTTATATCCAATCCGTAGCCAAATCTTCATTTCTTGTTTCATTTTGTTTTACATTGTAAGCTATCTCACATTTCATGTTGATGTCCCACATATCTATTCTTCAATTTAGTAGTTTTTGGATTCTTGTCTATCAACCTGTAGTTGTCAACAAGAGAACCGTTTTAAAAATGGAGTTCCATTCATTGAATAGAATAACAATGTCGGAAGACTTATTTGTGCACCTGAAAAAGGACCCAAACAAACAATAAACTGGTTTGGTTTATGTGTCTTTATAAAAGGCTGTAATTAACATTTTTTGCTTCTACATCTTTTTAATGATTTTAATTTTATTGTTTCCTTTATAAAAATAAAAGTTCATTGTTGTTGCTAAAACAATGAGTCACTTTACAATTTTCTTTTACTTCCATGTTGGGTGTATCTCATGCTCTTTTTTCAAATATGCAGATGTCAGAGTTGATGAATCAGAAATCTTTAATACAAGGAAAAGTTCCTTCTGGTTACTTCAATGCTCTTTTTGACTTGAGTGGTGTCTGGTTTGAAGATGCTGCGGATACTAAGCATCTTGCTTTTGATGGTTACTTCATCTCGCTCTACACTTTTCACCTAACTTCTTCTCCCTTAATCCTACGAGAGGAAGTCAAAAAGGCTGTCCCACATAACTGGGACCCTGCATTGCTATCTAGGTACTCTGTGCCCCTTTCATCTTTACTTGCTTGTGAGTTTGTGTGGTCATTAATTTTCTTATATGTACATAGCCCATCCTTAAATTCCAATTTCATTTTTATTTTATAAATATATGCAAATATTATCCTGGAACAAAATTCTTAGATTTAATTCTGATTGACATTTCTTTCTTTTTTTTTATTCCTTTTTCTTCGTCTATTTTTAAATCAAGACTTCCAGTACACATCACAACTGCTTCTGAAATCTGTACTTAAGTTAATTAGTAGAGGTCAGTTGTGTCAACACCCATGTGTTTGAAATAACCTTTTCTTACAGTTTTTGAAATATCAAATGTGGTGGATTTCAATGATAATTGTAGTTGATTTTAAAATGGTCTGCTAATATTGTTAGAATAAATTCAATGTCTTAGTGGATAAGTTTGCATCGGAACTATTGATGGATACAAACTCTATGTTATAAAAGAAGCTACTGGGTATTTGTTTCAATTTATATTTGAATGTGAGATGGAGTTACTGTCCTGGAACATGTCTCTTTTTCTGAAAGATCATTTATTAATAACTGAGTCAGGTTAGTGTAAATTATGCATCAAGCTGGGTTGAAAGGCTTGGTAGGCTTTGAAACCTATAGATTTACATTAGTGTTTATGCCTAAGCTAATGTATGGTGCACATCTATATCCAGTTTTAACTACTTTTTGCCTAGATTAGCCACTGATCATTTTTCTCCAACTGTAGCAACTAACTTAAGTTGTCTTAAGCAAGCCCATTAACATGGGAGTTGGGATTAGCAAGAAAAGCTTATTTACTTGATATTCATCAATCATTTGCTTGGAATATAGTATTGATTTTGGTGTTAAACAGGTTTATCGAGACCTACGGAACTCATATAATTGTGGGAATGGCAGTTGGAGGCTTGGATGTAATTTGTGTGAGACAAAAACCTTCCTCATCTATCCCACCTGCTGAACTTAAAGGCTATTTGGAGGATCTTGGAGATTACTTATTTTCAGATGGGAAAAATCTTTCTCCTCTACATCGAAAAGCTCGGGAAGGCAAACACAAGGCATGTACATTTTAATAGGCAGTTTCTTTTCCCTCCTCCAATTAAGGGACACTATGTTTATTTATTTATTTATTTTTACTTTTTACTGTAGGTTCCAGCGGTTTTTTCAGACATCTTGACTGCAAATGAAATGCAATTGCCCAGCTTTTCTGCAGAAAAAGAAGTAAGATCGGATGATACTTTTGTTATTTCTTGTTTTTGTAATTGTAAGTTTGAGAGATGATGATCTATATCTATTTTGTCATCATGGAACCCATTTTAGTGATATATTTTCAATAGTCATGTTAGGATAATTCTTTAAGCCAAATGGAACAGGTTTTGGTAATTGAATTAACTCCCTATGACCTATTAATTCTATTTCATATAACAGATTTGTGTTGGTGGAATTATTATCTCAGCATTAAAAGCAAGTTAATCTTGTGAAAATAAATTTGAACTTCATCACTGGCTAACTCTTCTACATGTATTTTATCTTTTGAGGGAAAGTGAAACGTGCTTGATTACTTTACAACAAGGTTTATAAACTGGGGCCAGGCATTAACCTGGTTGGCTGATGTGGTCAGTAAAGGAGCCAACTTGAGGCCCTTGTGTTGTGAACCATGTAGAAGGGTGGTGGAGGAGATGGAAGTGGTGGAGAAGAAGAAGAAAGGGAGGGAGGGGAAGGGTGAAAGCGGAAAAGAAAAAGTAGTGGAGCAGGGTAGGAGGATAAGGAGGAAGTTGGTGAATAGGATGGAGGAAACTAGTGTAGGAAAAAGACGGACAAGAAGCGGGGGGGGGGGATATGAAGGGTGGAGGATGAGCAGGGAAGGAGGAGGGGGGTAAAGGAGCGGAGTAGAGGGTGGAGGGAGGAGGAAAAAAAGGTCAGTGGTGGAAGGAAGGATTGGAGAGGAAGAGATTGAGGAATCTTGAAGAAGAGGGAAAGTGAGAAAGGGTAGAGGAGGAGGAGAAGAAAGGGGCTGCCAGAGATGGAATGAACTGCCAGGGAGGAGGGGAAATCATGGGGAAGGAGAGATGGAGAAGAGGTCTTCTGCCTGTCCCTTGCCCCCAGCAGTAAGGTTGGCTTGATTGCCAGAAGTGGCTAGTTTGAAGGAAATGCTGTTAGCCCAAGTAACCCGGCCTTGAAAACTGAATGATTCCAAGCTAATTGAGTTTGATTAGCTGCTGATCTCGGTTTAGAGCCTTGCTTCAGAGTGCAGAATGTTGGGACTTGATTTTGACCTATACGAGCTCTCCTTCTAAATCAGGTCTTTAATTCTCAGTATCTATTTATAAATGTGGACTGCATTTGTGACTTGAAACTCATTAGCTTCAATTGAACACACTTTGTAAAGGTAAAAAAAATTATTCATGTTGAAGCAGAAGGGAGGAGGGGAAAATTGGAGTAGAAGGAGGCTGCCAAGGAGTGCAGGGAGGAGGATATGAAAAAGAAGAGGGGTTTAACACCTTATGCTGTCCTAATTTTTTTTCCAAATCTAAAGTTTGATGTTATCTTTTTCTAGATGTGGAGACGTAATTATGACAAACTCATTAAATGTGATCGAACAATTTAAATAGCATTACATTAAGATATAAGACATGTTATTCGTGTATAAGCACATCTGTACCCATTGTATGCAATCAGGTAACTTATGTCTTTCTGGAACATTTGTTGAAACAGGGTATTAAAATAACATGCTCAAAGAGAGGGGGAAATCCATCTTCACGAAATCATCACATTTGGCTACAGACAGTACTTGCTAATCCCGATGCTATAGGCTTTAAAGTTGTGCCCATAACTTCACTTCTTACTGGGATTCCTGGAAGCGGTTATCTTAGCCATGCGATCAACTTGTACCTTCGTTGTATGTGCTTGGACTTCTATATTGCTGTTTTCTCAAAATACTTGGTTAGGCAATAAGTTAAGTTTGAAATATTTATGAACAATTTCCAATCATTTCATTTCTATCAGATAAACCTTCTCCAGAAGATCTCCGGTACTTTTTGGAATTCCAAATCCCTAGACAGTGGGCTCCCATGTTCAATGAGCTGCAACTTGGGCCACAGAGGAGGAAGTCTTTATCCCCTGCATTGCAGTTCAGTTTCATGGGTCCAAAGCTTCATGTCAATGCTACACAGGTCTAAATGTTTTTCTTATAATGATTTTTCACTTTGAGGTTCCAACTTAACCGGCTGTGTGGCTTGCTGTGTGAACATGACATCTTTTATTTCGTGTTGTGCTCACAAGGAGTGCTAAACAAATTGCTTTTTAAAGAGGCAACTTTTTATTGAAAAAAATAAATAAAAAGATTGGCCATCGTGTAAATTTGGGAGTTTCTATCAGTATTGATTTGCATCATTTATGCACAAAACGGGATTCGTTTTCTGCTTTCTGTCGTTTTCTCTCATGTGTTAACTTTTTTGGTTCATTTTTTCGTAATTGTATTAGGTATCAACTGATAAAAAACCAGTAGTTGGATTGAGGTTATATTTAGAAGGCAACAAGTGCAATCAATTGGCTGTACATCTGCAACACCTATCCAGCCTCCCGAATATGGTTGAATCCTTGTCCAAGGTCCCTTCCTCCAAGTTACCTTCTTGGTGGCGTGGTTCTGATGAGTTGCCTGGTAACTACTGGGAGCCTGTACGATGGAGGAGATATTCTCGCGTCTGCACAGCAGCTGTCAAGTTCAACCGAGATTGGAACTCTGGTGAATCCAATGGTGTGTTCATTGTAACTGGTGCACAACTTTTCGCCAAAGGGAAATGGGGTAAAACAGTTCTCCATCTCCGCTTACTCTTCACTTTCCTACCAAACTGCAGCATCCTAAAGTCTGATTGGACCCAAACACCTGATGCCCCCCATAAGTCAAGCTTCCTGACAAATTTAAGCACAACATTCCTGCAAAGAGGTGATGTAGCAAAGAAGCCGGCCCCTGTAATAAACTCAGGCGTCTACTCCGATGGCCCCCCGGTTCCTGTTCATGCCCAGAAACTTCTCAAGTTCGTGGAGATGACAGAGGTAGTACGAGGTCCCAACCATCTGCCGGGTCATTGGCTCGTCACTGCTGCAAAGTTGGTGGTGGAAGGTCACAAGATAGGTTTGAATGTCAAGTTCTCTTTGTTAGACTATATTTCACCAAATGTTTAATGTATATAGATTTTGTAGCCCATTGTTATCTGTTCATTGCATTTGTTAGCTTGCTTTCCTGTACAGTTCGCATAGTAATTTATCTAGCTAACTGATTGCGTTTTGCGTTCTGTTTCTATGGAATGGATCTTCCTTACCACGTGGGATGCACAAATCCCAAATGATTTTTGTACTTCTTTTGGCGAGCAGCAAAATTAAGCTGCTCCTAGGCTTTTAATGGGACACCTAGTCATCCTCAGCAAATGAACACCTACACAGCCCCGACCCCTGCTCCTACCTTCTTCAGCCCCAACCACGGCAGCGCCCTGGACGCGGATTTGGTACCAGAAATGTCCCGGCCCCTGTAGCTCCTGAAATCCTGCTTTGCCTCCCCTCAGCCCGGACCAAACCTTCTTTGCCCCAATCCAAGCATCCCCTAACATCGGCGTCCTTCCTTCCCTTGGTTTTGTCTCTCCCAGTTCTCAGCCAGAGAGGAGTAACCACCAATGCAGGCTGCTGTAGGACCGATGTGTGCATGGGGAAGGTAAAAGTGAGCCATAAAATTTTTTATTGTCTAATTGGGTATTTGGTTGATTGTAACAACTACAAATTTGGTGATGTTTTGAATTTTTACCACATTTTTGCAGGTGGTATTCTTACCTGTTTGGAAAAATTTTCCACACTTTAAAAAATGTAGAGGTAACCAAACACTCCCTCTTCTAAGCTCCTAGTACCCAACTATCATCCTATCACACACGCAAAGACACTCGCCTTTCTCCAGAAAAATGTAGGATTCACTATTCCAGCTCCTTCGCAGAGCCCACTTGGGTTGTGCTTAACGTGGAGTGTAACACTTATGATTGAATCATTTATCTTTTTTTTTCTTCCCCTTAAACAAAGTATTATGGAGATGATCAGTGAAATGAACAAAAACATTAGTACGAGTTTATTTGATTTAACCACAATGAGCAGGCAAAAAAGATTTCTTCCAACTTTAATCATCACCAAAATAGAAGGGCCACTTCACCCTAGCTAGGAGTATTTGAATTACATAAGAGCATACTAAAGAACACCTCCCTTAAAAACACAGGTTTTCAACTGTATACATTCAGCCAAGGCTGAAACTTAAATGCAAGTCAGTCACTTGGAATCCAAACTCCAAGCTAACTGGCAGAGCTACAAACACAAAACAAGAACATGTATTATTTGACTAGATATGTCACTGACCCAATTACAGTAGCATAAATGTACAATGCATGTTTTTTGGAAGTGTACTACACGTGTGATTCAGTGAACAATAGTTGTACCTTTTAAAACTAAACTTATAAATTTCACATTCATTTAATAATACAAAATAATAAATACAACCTCAACAGACTATGTGAAAGCATCAAAATAATGTGGAAACTTACATGGATTTGCCGTATATAAGTAAAAAGAACAGGAAACTAAACTTATAAAATTTATATTTATTTAATAATATAAAATAATAAGTATAACCTCAACAGACTATGTGAAAGCATCGAAATAATGTGAAAACTCACATGGATTTACTGTATATAAATAAAAAGAACAAGAATTAATAACAATTTACACATGGGGCGTCTCCTCAGTTTAGGTCTCCTCAAACTTTTAGCATCTATTAACTCAGCAGAATGAATAGTTTCTAAAAAAAATCATCTTAAGAGAACCGATAAAGTAGAAAAAAATTCTATACTTGTATTTTAAATTATTGTAATTGGCACTTGTGAACTCCATCTTGTCTTCTACATCACTAGTAAACTTTCTTATCCTCTTGAAGCTCCAACCAAAGTCCTTCTTAATTCACTTCAACAACCAACTCTTGTGTGTGATGTGTTTATAACTCTTACATATCACCAAATCAATTCATAAAGTAATTATGAATCAATCACTTACCTTTTTTATTGATTTTCTCTAATTTAATAAAAGGTGTTTGAAGGAATTAAGCATAAAGCTTTTAATTTTTTTCTTCTTAAAATATCCTTCATTTCTTCTCAATTTTATCATCTTTTGGTCCTTAAATCGTAGTCTAAGTTAGTTTAGGTTTTTAACTTTTAATCAGAAACAAACTATCCTCAAAATGACATATTTCAACTAATTATTCCACATGGTAATTAATTACTCCCTGTACTTTTTAAAAACCCTAACAAACTAATTAATCATTTTAGTAGTGTAATCAATTGTTCACCATTTTGGACGAAACTCACTTCGATGGATCTACTCATCTAAATGATCAATTGTTTAATGTTTTGAAAATATCTCGAAAATCGTTCAAGCTCGACCGATCATTGTTCAAGGACAATTGATCACTTATGAAATCTTTTGTGATTTTTATCCCTTTTTATGCATTTTGTTGCTAACACTAAAAGTAAGTGTGTGCGTGAGATTTACCTTTTACTCTTCGATCTTCCATCGCTTTAGTAAAATTTTTGAGCTTAAATTTACGTAATATGTTTGCTCTAATTATTTAAGTTATTCAATTATAAATTTAACTTGACAAATCACTAATCTAATTAGACTTTACAAGACTTAAATATACACATGAATGAACATAGTTTTGATCATCAAAATATGACCAATTATAACACATTTGCCATATGTAATCTTACAAAGGCAACATAAAAAGGAAAAGTAGGCATTCAAAACAATGACAAGTGGCTAGCCTGGGAGACTTCACTGTACTCTCAAAACCTATTGATGGGCAGGAATTGCCACATTCAGAATTCTCCCTAAGGACATGGTTAAAGTGCTATTTGGATAACAAATTAGGATGTCACTAGAATGTTGATTTGGTAGAATTAATTAGGGCATAATGGTTTAAAATCAAAATTAGGTTTGATAATAGGACCCACTATTCCAAATTCCAACTTTATACTATTTGAATAGTGAATTGGAGTGCCAACAAAATCATAAGGCTTTTAGTTACAAACTGACTAAAGTGCCCATAATTTATTCACAATAAGGCATACTCTGCCCCTGTGCTCTCTAGAACATAATTACTGTGACATTTTCTTTTTATAAGTCCTCCTTGCATCTAGGTTCCTCCCCCATACATTCCTCCACCTTAGCGCACAAATCCTATAGCATATTGTCCCATGCAAAGCAAATGCCCAGCAGCTGCATTGAAGCTTCAATAAGAAAAACACCCAATTCCCAACCACACCACGAGATAGAAGATAACCCATTGCATAGGACTTCAAGACCATCGTTCTAAGGCACAAAGATTGAGGTGTTAAAGGGTGGGGCCGGCCCGCTGATAGGTCAGGCTTGAGCTTAGCCTATTCACAATAGGGCCCGGGTCCGACCCCATATGGAGTATGGGCTGGGCTGGGCCTTGATTTGATGCCCATGTGCCTTATTAGGCCCAGCCCAATCCGGGCCTAGTCAAGGATCATCAGCCCAGACCAAGGCCTAACCGATGCTGATGGTCCATATGGCCTTATGGGCCTCTTGTGCCAAGCCTATAAGGCCTTATGAAGGCTATTCTTTTAAGAAATATCCTTTTAACAGGCCTGTAGGCCAGCCAAGCCTGGCACAACAGGCCTGAGGCCCGTGTCGGCTTGTTGGTGGAGGTGCGAGCTGGGCCAGCCTATTTCTGGGCCGAGTCGGTTGACACCTCTACTCCAAGACTCCAATTTTAGAACAAAGTCTTTGCTAGAGCTGGGTCATATTAGGGGGGACATGGCATGTATCACCTACTAGTGAACATCAGCCAATTTCCTTTATGTTTGGACCAAATATATGTTAATGATTTGTTGTATTTTTTTTCTATTGCTCATATTTAATATTGTTAGGGTCTGTTTCGATTGGTAGAAACTAAGAGAAAGGTAAAGGAAAGTAAATCCGGTTGAAAGAGAAATCAGAAGATTCTTAAAAATTTTCTATATTTTGGTTGCACCAATGTCGATATAGAAAATTGAAACTTGAATCCACCAATAGTAGTAGTGGTGGTGATAGTGGCGGTAGCAGTGACAGTAGTATAGTGGTGGTAGAGGTGATAACGGTGGTGGAGGTGGCAATGGAGGTAGTAGTGGCAATGACGATGGTAGTGGTGGCTGAGGTGACAGGTGTGGTGATGGCGATGGTATGATGGTGGTGGCATTGTTAGTGGTGGAAGCGGTGGTGGAGGTGACAGTGGTAACAATGGTGGTGGTGGTGGCAGTGGCTGTGGCGGTAGTAGAGGTGGGGGTGGAGGTAGCGATGGTAGTGCCTATTGTGGTGGCGATAGTAGTAGATGTGGTGGTGGTAGTGGCTGTGGTGATAGTAGTGGTTGCAGTTGTAGTAGTGATACTGGTAGCAGTAGTAGTGGAGATGGTGGTCGTGGCGGTGGCAGTGATCATGGTGGCGGTAGTGGTCGTGGTGGTGTTGGGGGTTGTGGTAGAGTCAGTGACAGCGATGGTGGTAGTAGTGGCGGCAGCGATGACAGTGACAATGGTGGTAATAGTAGCAATAGCGGTGAAAGTGGTAGTTGTGGTGGTTATTGGAGTAGTAGTAACGGCAGTGGTGACAGCGGTGATAATAGTAGTAGTAGTGGTAGTAGCGGTAATAACGGTAGTAGTGGTCGTAGTAGCAATGATGACGAAAAGGTTGACACAAGGAATATTAAAGGCATGGCTTTGATATATAAACTTTTTCCCAAAATTCAAAGTTTTTTTGCAATTTTTCATTTTTTTTCTTAGTTTCCCATTTAGTTTTTTTTTTCTATTGCATTATACAATAGAAAATAAGAAAATTTTAAAAAATTCTTTTTTTCTACTTTCCACCAATCTAAACATTCCCCTTAATGATAGTAGCATAATAGAAGCGGTCTTTGTCTCCATCCTCCCAAAGGCACTTCCCAACACAGGTCTGCCATGGACAAAGCTCCACTTTGAGTCGTTCATCTAATCCACGTCCCCTGGCCAATATCCGTCAAGATGCCCCTTCCATGAAACACCATCGATCAGAGCCAATCCCACAATTATGCCGAGCCCACAAGATCAATCTTTATTTCTATAAACAACGCTAGTGAGGACTCCAGGTAATGAACTAGCAACATGCTTGACTCACCGGAAGTAAATGGGAGTACTGAGATCAAGCTAGGGCTTTCACAAAAAATAAAAATCAAGCGACTTCAATACCCAACACAAACCCAAAGATTCATCTTTTTCGTCTTCAAAGCAGGGGGAAGATGTTGGTGGCAGTATGGTTAGGGGAGGACGAAGGAGCACTTTGTTTTTCATTTGTAATTAATAAAGGGTAATAGGGTGGAGAAAGCATTTTTCATGTTTATATTGACAAAGAGCCTAGTGTAAGCCGCGCATAGGAGCCCTTGTTATTTAAGCTCGATGGTGCACGTGTTTGCATATTAGTGTCAAGTGTTACTCATGCTAAGTGAGCTAGCGGATGAGCCATCTATCTCATAGATAAAGGGCTTCCATGCACAACATACACTAAGCTCATTATCCATGAGGAGCATAAAAAATACTTCCCTAGATGGAATGGGCCAAATCTCCTCTGTAGATGATTCAGTGGAATGCATTGCATTGGGGCAAAATTTTTTATTCACTAGGAATAGTGCATGCGCAAAAGCACGTGTAACATGTTTAAATTTCACTTGAACGATGACACTACCAAGAGGCATTTAGGTGTTTCTACATATTTGTATGTACTTACGCATTGGTAAAAAAATGTGTATTTCAAATACATTGTGTAATATACCTAATTTTTCTATGTTTCAAAAATTAAATATATAGAAAATAGGGTGTTTGACCTATTGACATTCTTAGTAAAATAACTACCTCCCTAGATAGAATTTGTGGCTGAAACTAATTTTATTAGAAAATAGACAGAAAGAGCTTCGAAACGCCACTAAGAACGTGTGAATCGGAGTTCAGATGAGGGTGATACAATTGTTCGAAGTTAAGCTTATTGCATAGGGCCCGTTTACCCGAATTAGATGCCCTACTCGTGTTTGGAATTGGATGTCCTACTCATGCTTAGAGTTAGATATCCTACTTGTGCTTAGAGTTGGATGTTCTACTCGTTCTTGGAGTTGGATGTCCTACTCGTACTTAGAGTTACTCGTACTTAGAGTTAGATGTCCTACTCATGCTTGGAGTTAGATATCCTACTCGCGCTTGGAGTTGGATGTCCTAATCGTATTAGGTATTAGGAGTCCTAAATGTGCTAAGAGTTAGGAGTCCTAAATATGCTAGGAGTTAGGAGTCCTAAACGTACTAGGAATTAGAAGTCTTAAAAGAACTAGGATTTTAAAGAGGGAGAGAGTCTTAGCGGGACAAGGACTCCTAGTAAGAATAGGATTTCTAGCCCAAGTAGGAGTCCGAGGAGTGTTAGAAGTGGTGAAAAAAGTTGAAGGAGGGATCAACCATACATCTAGTTGGGTTAGACTCTTTTGAGACTGTTTTGAGCATGTATGGGGGTTGGTTTCCTGTTGGTAATGGGGCAGGGATTTTGGATTCCGGGATTGTAACTAAGGATGAGAGAGACCTAGAGGGGGAGGGCACCCAATAGCTTTAAAAGAGGCAGCCTCCCTCTTCTCCATCTCTTCCTTCCTCTTCCTTCTCTCAACAAGGACCTCCATAACCAGCAATTTCGAAGGCACAAATCAGCCACCTTTCGATTGAATCAAGGCCTAGAAGCATAGGAGAAAGGGCTAGGAGCTTTGGGGATGAATTGGTACAAGTAGGTGCTTCCTTTTACACCCTTAGGAATGAGGTTTTGATAGATATAATTTAGCCATAATTTAGCCTGATTCTAAGGGGGTTTCTGATGTCATGAATCATCCTTTACTTGTTTTGAATGATTATGATTTTATCGCTTATGTATATGGCTGAATTGTGCATACAATATCCTGATTTTTGTCAAGTAGATTAGTCTTAATTCATGGAAGCATGTTGCTGATTGTTGTTATCTACCATAGCCCTATGTTATGCATGAATGATTATAATTCTAGTCATGTTTATCATCCATAATTTGGGCATAAACTCTGCTGAATTTTATCCCTGGTTCATGGCCTTAGTTTAGGCCCTGCTTTAGCATATTTTATCCCTGGTTTGTGTCCTTTGTTTAGGCCATACTTTGGCCAATTTATTCCTTGATTCGTGGCCTTACATTAGGCCATACTTTGACCAAGTTAATCTTTGATTCGTGGCCTTACTTTAGGCCATACTTTGGCTAAGTTAATCTCTAATTCGTGGCCTTACATTAGGCCATACTTTGACCAAGTTAATCCCTGATTCGTGGCCTTACTTTAGGCCATACTTTGGCTAAGTTAATCTCTGATTCGTGGCCTTACTTTAGGCCATACCTTGGCCAATTTAATCCCTGATTCATGGCCTTAGTTTAGGCCATACTTTGCCTAATTAAATCCCTGATTTGAAGCCTTAGTTTAGGCTGCACATTGGTCAAGTAAATCCCTGATTTGATGCTTATGTTTTAGGCTCTACTTTGGCCAAATTAATACCAAATTCTTAGCATTGATTTATGCTATAATCATGCTGAGAGAACACCTAAATCTCAACCCTAGTTTAGGTTGTATTGTTGCATATCTAATACTTGATTCTCAGCTTTGTTTTAGATTATAATCTTGCTAAATGAATCCTTAATGTTAGAGCCTTAGTTCATGATTTGTTTCAGCCTATGTTGTCTTTGAATTCCAGCCTTGATTGTGATATACCTTAGGTTGATTATTGATGCTTGTTTCAGCTTGAACTTGTCATGTTAGGTGGTTGACTTGAGATATGCATCTCAGCCCCAAAATCCTTGTCATTATAATGTTGAATTGGTCAGTTCATCTCAGCATGAGTCTGAGTTCTTGTCATGTTGATCATTCTGATGGTTGCATTTATTATTGTTGTGTTAAGTTATATAAGTAAATTAAGGTTAATAAAGACTATCAAGATATTTTGGTTATCTTTGGATTGGGGGGAGAACACCTATTCAAGGTAATGACTAAATACCCTCTTTAGGGTCGGGACCAGTTCATGAAGTGAACGGGGCCCTGACATAGAATTTTACCTTGGTTATTGAACTGAGGGTTGTTATGGAATGTTCTTGGAGTCAAAGTTTAAGCTCACAATAATAGCCATGGCGGTAATCTTTCAGACGTTTGTGGTCTCTGATCCTTTTGGGACGATGGATCCCTGCAAATGCGCAAACTAGGTTTTTGAGCATCATGGAAGGCTCATCTACCTCCGGCCAGTGTGTCCATGAGCACAGCTGGTACCTACATCTCTAGGCTCATGGCTGATCCAAGTGGATCTCTAGAGATGCTAGGATTTCTGATAATAGCCATGACGGTAATCTTTTAGACCCTTGTGGTCTCCGCTCCTTTGGGACGATGGATCCCTGCAAACGCGCAAACTAGGTTTTTGAGCATCATGGAAGGCTCATCTACCTCCGGCCAGTGTGTCCATGAGCACAGCTGGTACCTACATCTCTAGGCCCATGGCTGATCCAAGTGGATCTCTAGAGATGCTAGGATTTCTGTTAGCATACACTTACTCCTTTGAGCGGGAGTCGGTATTTTCAGGTAACAATTAGTACATTGTTTCCTGAACGGTTTCCATTGTTTTGTGCATTGTGATGGTCTTCATTGGTTAAAGATCAGCCCATGTTTTTGAGTTATGTGTTCTATATATTACCCTTATGTGGTACGGTTTGCAGGATGTTAGCATTAATTATTGAACAAGGGTTGTGAGATAATTAATAACATTGTTTGATATTGCTTGTTAATTAGACAAGTAGAACGATTAAAAGACTTGCATAAAATGTAGGTTGCTTTAAAATACTTAAGCATTGCATGGGTGATGCTATGCTTCTTAGTATAGTGTAGTTTTAGGTAGAACTACGTGTAGATCCGATCTTGTTGAAAACATTGGAGATGTTGTCTAATGAGTACGTAGGCAACTAACATCGGGTGATGTTGGCCCGATCCGAAAAATACGAATAAAACCTTTTGTCCATTGGAAGCTCTTCTCCTGAAGGCGGAGATGCTCTATTGTAGTTGTGGTTGTTGTTTGGTTTGCTTTATTGCAGATTCTCCAGGCGACGACAAGTGAGACCAAGCCAAGTGAGCTCAAGAGGTTTTCGCATTTTTGAAACTCCGATACGTAAGTGTACCTTAAGCGTGAGAGTCAATTTGTTATTTATTTTTAGACGGGTGATAGACTTGTACTTAGATGGATGAGCTGGTCTTTATGAATTTTCAGACGTTAAATAATATCATATGATTTGATATTCGTATTTGTGAACCCCAGTTATCATGACCTGGATATTTAATCGGATGATTTGTTTTGTGTTTAAGAAAAAAAATATTATCGTGATCTATCGTGTGTCCTTTATTGTAACAAGGGTTTTTAAAATCCGGGTCGTGACACATTGTGTATCCAATGTTGCTAGATAATTGTCAAGTTGTACACCAAAGTTTTGGTGTCCAGAAATGATAAAATTAGCAATACTATATCTGCCGGAAGCGTAAGACCACCAAGTAAATGTTGAATATCAATAATACACCATTCTTTAATTAAATCTATCAACACATATTTCCTTCATGAGTCACCCACAACATACCAAAAGAAGAAAAAGTTACAATATGCCAAATTAATGATTACCATAAAAAAGAACGTAAAGGGATGCACATAGTCCCATATTGTTAGGAACATACTAAAAATATGTTTTATACCCTAAAAAAATACGTTAAGTAAAGTCCACCCTCAATGGTTGCAGAGAGCTCCCAATGTATTGGCCGTGTATGTCGTGCGAGAATGGTAAATCCAGCGTGGGATGCATTTCGTTCAATGAATTTGTTCAAGATGAATCCACCAATGACCCCACTTTGGACCCTTAAACTTGGTTAATATGCAAGAATGTGAGGATACAGTTTATTCAAAATGTAGAAACTTGAAAGATGAATATAGTACCACGTGCCTCATGAATATGGTTCATATCAAAAGTAAAATTTGACAACACGTAATGACGAACCTCACGATGACCCGCATGAGCTTACAATTACAATGACCCGCCTCATACAAATGGATCTCTATCAATATTATTTCCAACATTGGCCTATTTAAAATTCTATATATATTATACCCATTGAATTATGAAAATCAATATTGTAACATGGAACATCTATTATGCATTATAGAAGGATAGCACTGCATCTTGGTAATGCAATGAGTATAACAAGCATATACTTTTTATATAAGGTGTTGAAAATGTAATAGAAGTAGAGAACCATTAGCATGAATCAAGGCATGCTTAAAAGAAGAAAAAAAAGAAAAAGACAAAACAAATGACATGTACAAACTACAATTATTTATCATATGGTTACCAAAAAAATAAATACATAACCAACATATCATATAAACGCATATGGAGGCTGAAACGTTTTAAGCCTATTATGCAAATGAGTTTCTTGCTCATCAAAGTGTGCATTTTCAATTCGGAGTTCATTCTTGCTTTGGGACAATCCTAATGTTTTGGCATCTAGTCATTAATCTCATGGGTGTGTTCCGCCCTCATTCTCCGAATCCCTACAATTTGAACAACTAGTGAAGTTGTTTCGTAATTACTATCACCACTATGCAATCCATAGTCAATTATTTCTTGCATACATTTCTTTAGGTGCCCCATATCAAAACCATTAACATCCAATTTAGCCAGTTTGGAAGTATTAGTTTCCATCATATGATTGACCCCCAAGTAGTTAGTCCTAGACAAACTAAGGGCAAGAGCTATGTAATCAAGCATGTGCATTATTCCCTTATCTTCATGTTCTTGCATATTAACCAGACTTAAGGATCCGAAGTGGGGTCATTGTGGATTCATCTTGAACAAATCCATTGAATGAAAGAAATTTCACACTGGATTTTCTATCTTCACATGACATACACAACTAGTACATTGGGAGCTCTCTGCAACCATTGAGGATGGATATTTGGAATATATAAAAAGTTTATTTTAATAATAAAAAATTATGAAAGTGTCACAAAAAACACATTCTATGTAATTGGTGTAAGAATTAATTCTAAAACTTCAATCACCTATATGAGGATTACCAATCTTGAAACAACCATGTTCTTTGTCAGCTGAGACGTGACTCTTGCCATTGACCTTACACAATTCATCGTATGCATCTCTAATAACAATAACATTATTTATTGCCTCCTCCTCATCCGTGACTCACATTGAAGTGCGTTCAGGAGATTGAATCATCTTGGGTTGCAACATTGGTACTGACCATGTACCCAATATCAGAACTAATCTCAGTAGGTTCATAAACTCAATGTCAGAGACAATCTCCAAATCAAGAGAATGATTTCTTGTAGTAGACATCAACATGATACAAATAGGCATCTTCAAATTAAAAGAAATAGACTATGTTGTATTCTTTTGAGCTGCCCTAAAAATACGAACCATAGCCTGTACAACATATGTGACTTTTTAAAATACATGTAACATGGGCTGGTAGTTTACAACATATAACACATGCATATTATCAAAGCAATGAACAATTCAATATATGGAAATTGTAAATAAGGAGAAAAAATAACAGCATATGAAGCTTAATATTCAAACAAGGCTAGAGTATTCCACGCAGAATTAATCCTAGTATATTGGAAAAGGAAATGTTAAACTGAATACCAAAATTGCATACCATGATTGACATCCATGCCTAGAGAAATAAAGACAAGTCCAAGTAGATCCTCCATCACAACCGGAGAAGCTCAGACTTTGTAGCTTTTACAAACATGGGCATGGCAAATGATAAGGCAAATATACTATTAATGAATGAACATATTTAAATGCCCATTATCCTGACTAATTAAATACCAATTAATGGGATAGAAATCATAGATCCATCATTGTACATGCCCAAAAATAAAATTAACCTCAATAAATGTTAGCTTAATTAGGAACGTTTCAAAAAATAAATAATCGATAGGTATGTAGAACCAAATTAAATGCAATAATTACAAAAGTTATTTACTAAATATAACATTATCAAGGTCTTAAATATAGTCATCCACTACGAATAGAAAATTGCCAAAATGTCATTATGTAAGGCAAATCAAGAAAGGAAGTTTAATCAATTGCAAATTCATGTGTTGTAATAAAATACACATCTCCATGTTCCAATTTGATAAAGTTTGGTTGTCAAATAATAATCATTTAGTCTAGATTATTATTATTATTTGATATATATCCTTATACCTAAATTATTCGTTAACAAAGACTCAATTTACACTATATGGAATCACTACATCGCGGGATGTGGCCATTTTATAAATGCTAATGTGTCAAGGGTTTTCTTACTCTTTCGGAAGTATTATAACAATAATGTAGGTTCTTCTCCCAAAAAATTGTTCCTACCAAGTAGTATGCATCTATAATTCAAAAGTGCTAGCCATGCAAACAAGTATAAGTATAAAAGAATTATTTATTAGAATGTAATGGGGACAACTCATTGAATATGTCCTAAGTATTTATCTCAAAAATATCTACAGCCTCTTGTATATAATAATAGTAGTTGCAACCAACGATAGAAGTTGGATCTTGTCACCTAGAGGGCCAGTTATTGCTAGAGAGTCAATTGTAGAGGAAAATAAAATGAGGAAGATAGTCTAGCAAAGCTTACAACATAGAAGAGTAAAAAGAGCACCTTGTTTGATAGTCAATTGTCAAAATAGATTGACCAAGCCGTTGAATGGAGAAGGCTAACCAATAGCTAAAAGTAAAAAAAAATTACTTTGGAGAGTAAGTTATGCCAGAAATGATGGAGGAATACATTGAAGAAAGACCACAATAAAGAAGAAGAGTAACAATAATATATTGATTTAAAGATTATAACCAAAATTTATAAAAATGAAAAGTAAACCATTCTAAGGTTTATATTATGACAGAATGTATCAGGAGTATGATATGCTCTACAACATATTAGGTATACAATTTGGTAGGTCGACAACATAGTCCCATCACACAACATTAGCTTCGTAACATAATGGACTCATGTGACGCACTACACAAGGATCCTAAAATGATAGACTTACAAGAGAAAAGGATCTACAAGATGTGGGGTCTACAATGTTACTCACATAGGTACTATATAGTGGCATGAATTATAACACGATGAGACATAACAGGATTGTAACACTAAGTATTTATTACACATTATAGAAGGACAATATTGGGTCTTGGTAATACACTTGGTATAATAGTTATACACTTTATATAAGGTGTTAGAAATGTAATAAAAATAGAGAGCCATTAGCATGAATCAAGCACATCTACTCAAAGAATAAGGAGAAAAATAATTGAAGAATACACATAATTGAATTGCCCATTTGCATAATCTACAATGCGCTCTCTCAAATATAGATTTGATGACACCCAATGCTTCGACTCATTTTGATGAATACAACATTGGATTCATAATAAGGACCACTAATCAAATGGCTTGTCATGCGTGCGCTCACATTACCACTTCTAACCCCCTATTCATATTTTTTTCCCATATCAATACTAAAATGTAAGTATGGCCGCGTGCTATTGTATGTAACCATCAATCAGATGCCTCGTCATGCATAGGATTACACTACCACTTGTGATATTCAATTCATATTAAGTTTATTCTTACCATTAGTAAACTATTACTATGAGTGTATGCTCTTGTTTTTTAGCATGAGGTTGGGCATCAACGGACAACGGATTTCCTTTTTTTGTAATAGGCAACATTTGTAAGGCATATAGGTTTGAATCACCACTTGTGTGTTACTATTCAATTGATCTTTCAATTCCTAGTGAATCATGGCAAAGTGAGACACAAATTTTAATCAAAGGGGTAAAAAAAATATACATGTATAAAATATAAGTAATTATAACAACTATAACAGGAAAACTAGTAGCTTTTTAGTTGCATTAAGTGTTTTCATTTATTTTATTTGATAAACTTATTCCCCTATTGTCTAACAAAGATCAACAACATAGCTCTTACACCTAAACCCATTGATAGCAGTTAACATAATTTTTGGTGGCGTTCATTTAATGGAGATTTTTTGTGTGTCCCAAATGAAGCCTAATGCATAGTTACATTATATTTATCTCACAAGCCATGGTGATTGGTTGACCTCCTTGACTGAAATGTGAATCCACCCATAATAAAGTCTATTAATGTTTGTAACATCTTGGATAAGTTCGGTAAGAATAATACTTTTCTTTGACATTGAGGGTGACTAACATGGCGACAGAGTAGGAAAAAAAGTCACATTTCCAAAAAAATTTGTGTTGTTTATGTTTTCTTTTTCTTTTTCTATTTATCTTGTTCTTAAATGGACAATTTACATTTGCTTCTCTTGCCGTTGGCAGGGCTATTCATTGTTCCACGTATGTTCATACAATGAGGAATACTCCACATGCTATAATCAACCTATTATGTTATTAAAGCACACTTATGCACAATAAAAATTATACAATTCTATTATTTAAACCACAAACTATATGAACAACATATTCATTGTACCTACGAGATGACCACAATATCAATACTCAATATTTACCATACTAATAATTGCAGTAACACAATAAAAGTAACTTGCATACACTGAGAAAAAAATTCAAAAAAGTAAAACCTACACAATCGTTTCACCTTTGAAGTTGTTACTATTTATAGAATATACTACTTATTAACGAACTATTTAGTAGTGTTTTCATACACAAGTTCTAGTATACTTCGACACTAAAGCATATAGAGTTTTCAATCCAATGGCTCAAGATGACCAGTCACTAAATCCCACTTTGTATTACAATTACAAGGTTTGCACCCATTGTGTTGAATGGGGTGTACGTCATAGCACTTTGATACAGGAAAATGGTAGAACTAAACCTTTTCATGCCAACTCCAAGCAATTCATAACACTCTTGTTTGTAAACATCCCATATATTGCTATTCTGTAGCCAAGAAAAACGATCTTATCAAAAGTATGGAATAAGAAGCATGACACCCTAGATAAGATCGATGAAATTGGGACCATAGAAAACCTACAAGTATGAGTCCAAGATCACTTAGGATAGGTAGATAGTGTATAGATGTCTAAGACATTGTGGTACACATGTAATAGATCTAAAAAACCCTCTCACCCTCTAAGGAAAACCTTTCTTCCAAATCTCGAAGCATGAGTCTCATAGGGTAAAACAATTGAATCAGTTTGAAGGCTTTGAGCGTCAAAGGCAAAAACCCGTGAGCAATATGGCCTACAACCACAGGTGGTTCCCTCCCAAAAGAAGACAACGCTCGAATGCTAGTTGAACCAACCCAAATCCATCTCCAAGTCCTTGAATCGAAACACACAATAATATGACTCAAAAGTAGTATGTGACGAAATGAAACAAACAACCCTATAATGCCACTCATCAAATGGGTTGACAATAAGTATGTATTTAGAAGATGAGAATTGTGTTTGGGGGCGTGGAATAATTACCCACTTTTTAGTAGTTGGACGATAGACATACACTACAACAAAATGTACTATTAGTGACGCTTTATATTATGCATTGCTAATAGTCATATATTAGTGACTCATAATATAAAGCATCACTAATACTAATCATATTAGCGATGCTTTTATATTATGCATCGCTAATAGTCATGCTATTAGCGACGCTTTGAACAAGCATCACTAAAAGATATATGTATTAATTTTTTTAAAAAAAATCAAAACTATTAGTGACGTTTTTTATTAAACGTTGCTATTAGTTTTGACAATAACGACACTTATGAAAAAGCGTTGCAAATAGCATTGATAATAGCAATGCTTGTATACAAGCGTTGCTAATATCTTTATTAATTAATTTTAATTAATAAATAATTATTAAAAAATTAAAATAAAATTTTTAAATATAATATATTTTCTTCAATATTGACTATTTGTATAAATAAAAAATAAATATTAAATTTTCAATAAAATATAGTGTCCATAATAGATTAAACTTTCACTATTTTAATATAATATATTTTATTTTTAAAATTTTCTTATTATTTTTAAAATATAATTTATAATAAAAGAGAGAGTGAAGAGAGAGAGAGTGAGAGGAGAGAGAGAAGAGAGAGAGAGAGAGGAGGGAGGGAGAGAGGGGAAGAGAGAGATGGGGAGAGAGAAGGAGGAGAGAGAGAGGGAGGAGAGAGAGGAAGAGAGAAAAGGAGGGGAGAGTGGAGAGAGAGAGGAGGGGAGAGAGGAGAGAGAGAGGAGAGAGGAGGGGAGAGAGGAGAGAGAGAGGAGAGAGGAGGGGAGAGAGGGGGAGAGAGAGGGAGAGGAGAGAGGAGGGGAGAGAGAGAGAGAGGAGAGAGAGGAGGGGAGAGAGAAGGAGAGGAGAGAGAGGAGGGGAGAGAGAAGGAGAGGAGAGAGAGGAGGGGAGAGAGAAGGAGAGGAGAAAGAGAGGAGACAGAGAGGAGAGAGAGAGGAGAGAGAGGAGGGGAGTGAGAGGAGGGGAGAGAGGGGGAGGGAGAGGGAGAGGAGAGAGAGGAGGGGAGAGAGAGGGGGAGAGAAAGGGAGAGGAGAGAGAGGGAGAGGAGAGAGAGGAGGGGAGAGAGAAGGAGAGGAGAGAGAGGGGAGAGAGAAGGAGAGGAGAGAGAGGAGAAAGAGAGGAGAGAGAGAAGGAGAGGAGAGAGAGGAGGGGAGAGAGGAGAGAGAGAGGGGAGAGATTATTTTTAACAATTTAAAAAAATAGTGATGCATATATGTATGCGTCGCTAAGAACTCGGCGCATTAGCGACACATATGTATATGCATTGCTAATAACTCTACATATTAGCAATGCATACGTGTATGCGTCACTAATATCATAATGTTTTAGCAACAGCTAATATGGTATGTGTCGCTAATAGAAATTTTTTTATTTAAAAAAATTAAATTAAAAGAGATAGAGAGAGTGAGGAGAGAGGGGGAGAGAGAAAGGGAGAGAGAGGAGGGGAGAGAGAGAGGAGACAAAGAGTGGAGAGAAAGAGAGGAGGGGAGAGAGAGGAGAGAGAGGAGGGGAGAGAGAGGAGATGAGAGAGGGGAGAGAGAGAAGAAGAGAGAGGTGAGGAGAGAGAGAGGAGAGAGAGGAAGATAGAGGAGAGGAGATGAGTGAGAGGAAGAGAGAGGAGAGAGAGGGGAGAGAGAGAAGAAGAGAGAGGAGAGGAGAGAGAGGAGAGGAGAGAGAGGGGAGAGATTATTTTTAACAATTAAAAAAAATGTATTAGGGACACATATACGAATGCGTCTCTATTAACTATGTGTATTAGCGACGCATAGTGTATATGTCACTAATAACTCTACATATTAGCGACACATATATGTATTAGCGACGTATAGTTGCTAATACTCTACGTTAGTAGCGACACATATGATATGCGTCGCTAATAGAAATTTTTTTATTTAAAAAAAATTAAATTAAAAGAGAGAGAGAGTGAGGAGAGATGGGGAGAGAGAGGAGAGAGAGAGAGGAGGGAGGGGAGAGAGGATAGATTATTTTTAACAATTAAAAAAACCCGTATTAGGGCAGCATATACTTATGCGTCACTAATAACTCTGCGTATTAGCAACGAATACATATATGCGTTGCAAAAATCATAGTGTATTAGCGATGTATAGTTGTATACATCGCTAATACTCTACGTTAGTTGCGACGCATATGGTATGCATCTCTAATACCAAATTTTTATTTCAAAAATATTAAATTAAAAGAGATAGAGAGAGAGTGAGGAGAGAGGCGGAGAGATAGGAGGGGAGAGAGAGGGGGAGGGGAGAGAGAGGAGGGGAGAGAGACACAGTAGAGAGAAGGTGAGGAGAGGGAGGGAAGAGAGAGACACAAGAGAGAGGAGAGAGAGAAATGAGAGAGAAAAGAGGAGAGAGGGTGTGGAAAGAGAGAAGAGAGAGAAAGAGGGTGAGAAGAGAGAGGGTAGAGAGAGGGGAGAGGAAAAATTTTTAATTATAAATTACTTTTTTTAAAAAAAGTACATGAACGACGCTTAGCTATACGCGTCGCTAAAAGTTTTGGGTAGTAGCGACGCATATGTATATGCATCACTACTACCCTAAGGTAATAGTGACATATAGCTCTATATGTTGCTACTACATAGTTTATTAGCAACACATAGTTCTATGCGTCGCTAATAGTATTTTTTATTTTTAAAAAAATTAATATACAAGAACCAGTGGGGGGGAGAGAGTGAGGGTAGAGACAGAGGGTGAGGAGAGAGAGAGAGAGAAGAGCGAGCGTAGAGAGAGAAACGCTAGAGAGAGAAGGTGAGGAGAGAGAGGGAAGAGAGAGAGAGAAGGGAGAGAGAGAAATGAGAGAGAAAAGAGGAGAGAGAAGGTTGAGAAAGAGGGTAGAGAGAGTGGAGAGAGAGAGAGGAGGAGAGAGAGAGGAGGGAGAGGGGAGAGAGAGAATGAGAGGAGGGAGAGGGTAGAGAGAGAAGGTTGAGAAAGAGGGTAGAGAGAGAGTGGAGAGAGAGAGGGGAAAAAAGTTTAAAAAATAATATTTGCGACGCTCTAAAATGAATGTCGCTAATAGAATAATAATAGGCAACACTTAGTTGTAAGCGTCACCACTAATAATATTATTAGCGATAGTTAGAAGAGAGCGTTGCTAATATCACCTATATTAGCAACACTATCTCTTTTCCGTCGCTAATTCGTTTACAATTTCGATGCACAGTTACGAGCATCATGAATAACTTTTGTTTTTTACACAAATATCTATTAGTGTCGCTTCAAAAGAAGTGTTGCAAATGAAGCTAATTGCAACATGGCGAAGTGTCACAAATTGCAACTTTTTGCAACGCTTCTTTGAAGCATCACTAAACGTATTACACAAGCATAAATTCATGGGAAAATCACTTAAGAGGCGACTAAGACAGAGGCTTTACACAGGAATTTTCGTATGTGCCTTTATATTCCAACACTTCCGGTCGCCATCCCAATTGTTGAAACAGAGCGTCCTCTCTCCTCTCCTCCGCTTCCACCTTCTTCGCCTTGCTTCGTCCATTCTCCATTAGCAGCGGGGATGGGAAAGGCAATGTCTTTGGGTCCAAGGATGACGATCAATCTAGCATCTCCAACGAGTCAGACCAGTTGCCTGTGCCAGACGCGACCTGGTCAAAGGAGGTGGGTTTGAAGGGAGAATTTCCGCCCTTCCTTCAGCAGCAAATAATTGCATCCTTGCCGTTGGGCGGAAACTCTTCTGAAGGTTGGGAGCCGGCTGGCCTCATCGGACGGTGGAAGGCAAAAAATTTTCGCCGGAGGAGTTGCTTCAACCTCTGTCGAGAGGTTGAAGACGACCCGTAGAAATGGGTCACCTCGACGCGCTTTTGCTGGTCGTCGTTGACCAGCCCCCCGCAACAGCACGGGTGCGCACCGCCTCGCGCTAGTGCGCACAGCCCCAAGCAGGTGCACACCGCTCTGCACAAGTGCGCATAGCCCTGTGCTGGTGCGCACTGACCTACAGTGCAAGTCATTTTTTGACCCGTTCCAAACCCTGTATTGACCCAGTTTGGTGATTTTTTTATTTAATTTTTTTAGCGACGCTCTTATAATAGATTTATTTTATCAAGCGTTGCTAATAGTGTTAAATTATTTTTTATTTATTTTATTTTTTTAAAAATAATTATACACATTAGCGACGATTAAGCAAATGTAACTAATACTATATTATTAGTGACATTTAATAACAAGCGTTGCTACTAATTATTTATTTAATTTATTTTTTTAAATTTATATTTTTTAAAAAATTAAAATATTTCTTATTAGCGATGCTTTATAAATGTTGCTAATACTCTATTATTAGTAACTCTTAATAAAAAGCGTCGCTAATAACCTTGTATTAGAGATGAAATAACAAACGCCACTAAGAAAAGACAATTAGCGATGTTTATAGATAAGTATCATTAATGAACAATAATAACTCTATTTTTATCGACACATTTAGCGAAGCTTGTTAAGTGTCTCTAATAATTATTAGCGATGCTTTTTTGATCATTAGCGACATTTAAAAGTGTTGCTAATAGTCTTTTTTGTTGTAGTGATAGTACTTTTTACGAGCAACAAAAGAAGCCTTTAAGAGCAGATAACCATAGATAGATGATGCAACCAATGACATAGATTTTGGGATATTGAAATTACAAATGCCCTTTATGGTCAACAGGAGATCTATGGGTATAAATTATCTAGATATTGAAAGTAACTTGTTTCATTGAAGAAAGTAACCAAATGTTGCAAATGAGGAAAGACATCTTTCAAAATTGCACATTGAAGTAGAAACTGCATGCCTCCACCTCCAAGACGTGCAATGAGTTAGTGTAAGGGCATCCACTATTGTCATTGTAAATCATGGGAGATTTTGAAGCCCCCATAAACCTCATTCCAATTTGTTAGGAATAAAAGTGGTAGAACCATTTTAACCTAAAAATAAAATATATTAGAATAAGATAACACAAGAACACAACATGCCAAGTTTTAGGAGAAAAATAAAAAAATTATAAACCCCAACACACATAAATGAAAAACAACAAACCAACATCAACAAAATACACACAACACTGCATATATCACTACTTTCCCAACAACTAAATTTTGAAAAATTTAAAGTACCAAGTTCATCATGTAGACTTGTAGTCACAACTTATTGTATTGCACTCTATAATTGAAGCGTTTAGATGGCAAAATTCCATATAAGTTTCTATCTTTGTGTAGTCAAACACCCACATTTACACTAGGAGCTCGTGCCTCTTCTAGAAAACCACCATTTCCTTGTACTAGGCGGGATCTCAGGACACACACCGAACAACACCACTTTGATCCTATATGAAATTCTAAGTCATTAAGATATGTTTATCAACGAATTCCAAGGTAATTGTTCCCCTATTTACATACTTGACATACCAATTAATAGGCATATTTGGTTACAAATAATTTCCATAACCCAACTTTGCAGACAATAAAAAAAAGAAGAATAACATGATTTTATAGATTTAAAAAGTTTTTCTACGAGAAATAATGGAAAAAAATTCAAATAAAACATCCATACTTCTACAAGAACATACATCCAATTACGGTATCATTCCAACCCAAATAAAATAATGGATCTATTATGTTCGCAACCCATCAAATGTAGCCTAATAGTCCACATCATAATAAATCAAATCTTAAACCCATCTAGCGTGTTGTAAGTAATTTAAAACCGAAATGAACAGAACAAAAGTACACATAAAACACAAAGAATGATGAACACAACAATTTGGGACAAACCTACAAATGAGACAATGTTATGGCAGGTCTCATCATTCTCCCATCACATTCACACTTTTTGAGAATAAGCTCTCCCACACAAAATCAATTTTCAAGTGTAAATGAAAACAAAGATGGGATTTAAACAAAACATTAATAACTACTAACGTCATGATATACGAATTAATACTAAAATGCTAATCACGTGGTAGAATTCCAAATGGAAAGAAGATGAAGCATTACCCAATCAAGAACATAGCACATAATATGCGCAACAGATCAAAGGTGGAAGCAGAGGGAAGATCACAGGTGGTAGATCGGAGGCAGAAGCAGAGGGTAGATGGAGGTGGAAGTAGGTGACAGATCTGAGGCTGAAGCAGGCAATAGATCAGAGGCCAAAATAGAGGACAGATCGGCGGTATAAATAGGCGGCAGATTGAAGGTAGAACAAGCGGCAAATCGAAGGCGGAAGTAGGCGGTAGGTCGGAGGCAGAAGTAGAGGACAGATAAGAGGTGGAAGCAGGGGACAGATTGGTGGTGATTGAGGAATGAGGAGTGAGAAGTGATTTTAGCTTTTTGTTATAAGAGGTATATATACCTCGCAGTTTGAATAGTGACTGGCTGACTGGGCCATTGGATCGGCCGTAGCCCAACCCTATATTATCTGGGCTTAAACTTTTTAGGCCCGTCCCGTCTTTGGGCTAAATTAAAAGCCCTTACCTAGCCTTTTGCGGGCTAGGTAGGGTTGGGACATCGGGCCGGCCCTAAAAAATTGCAGCCCTACTTACCATGACTAGATCGCATAACAAGTGAACATGTGGAGGGGGGTAACATGAGAATTGTTGGATCTAATTTCTAAGTTTCTCTCTTCCTATTTATTGATGATGTGTTAGCTTCTTATTGTTAGTCACCTAGCCTTGCTCACCAAAATTACTGAGGCTAGACAAGTCCTAACAATAAAACTACTTTTCTTTTAAATAATCTCATGTTATAGTTTACAATATACTTCACCACCCGAACATCCTGTTGTGTTGTGATAAAGCTCATTGTCTTTATCTTGGTGCTTGTGCAACTCCCACAAAAACAACACAAAATATTTTTAAGACATAATTTTCTATGCTTCTGATTGACAGTAAAATTAGTGTAAGAAACACATGAAAACTCTTGACATTTGAAATAAATAGCATACACTTTAACATTATTGGTACTGACACTAATGTGTGCTAGTATACACTGTCAAATTTCTAGATGAATGTCTCCCACACGTTCCTTATGCTAGTTCCCTGTTAGCAACAAGCAAAGAAAATCTTTCTCATTTTTAATCATTTCCTTTGGCAAAAGATTATCATGTTAGAAAGAGTACTTGAGAGAGGGACAGGTCCAAAGCCTCTATTCAAACACGGACTTGCTCCCTCGTAGTAAAAGAAATACCATCCATGTGTGTTACCCACCCGCATACAAAAATTCTCTTCCAAGACAACAAGGGCCATCCAGAAGTAGCAGTACAAAAAATCCAAACGAAAACTGTGTGGTTGAAGATTGCAACCAATTCGGAGAAATACCACCTCATATTAGCGGTTGGCTGGTTTTGCACCTCATGTTTTGGGCAACCCACCCCCGTGTTGTGCAAAACGGGGTCATTGTCCCGACAACCATGTGAAGCTCGTAAGAAGGAACCTCAGATGGAATCCGGTGTGTGTCACGCACAGTGCGACTATGAATAGTGATAATAGCAGCCTAATGGCTGTTCGATCTCCAGTCGTCTTTTCCACCGACCGGCAAAGCTGACACAGTCCAGTAGGGTCGCCGCCCCAGGCATCCATGAAATTTTGATTTACCTTATCTCGTGCTTTTTGTTCATTTTCCTTTAAGGTGGATTTCATTGTTTCCCTAAATTTGTGCCACAGTCATCATCTCCCTCTTCGACTCTCCACTATTTCTTCACGTGGGGGCATGAGGATGTGTTCCCCTACCATAGGTCCACTTTGTATGCAATTGTCTAAAGAGAAAAGGAGAGGAGAGGGAGAAGAAGGGACAACCCTGAAATATTAGGGAGAGCATGGCTATTTACTCTCATGGCTAGTTACTTGTATACCGCTGATTTCACTCAGCTTTGCATCAAGGATAGAGCTTATATGTTTTCCCATGTTAAAAACCCCAAGTATAGCCCAACATAGAGCAAAGAACACCCATACGTCATAGATGAGTACAACAAAACGTAAATCACATTCATCAACAGTTGCAAGGGCGTAGCAATTAGAACAATGACAAACTACATGCGCTGTAGTGCAGGTTTCCAGGTGGGACTCATTGGATCAAGGTGTCTACCTTGACTGGGACGAGAGTATGTAATTATGGTATATTCTCCCTCTATCTTATATTAATAGTTATATTTAGTTTTTTAAAATAAACTAATTTAATTCATTTTGAAAACCATGAACCCACTTAAGGAGCATGTTTTGTTGGTATAGACATGAGGAAATATGATCTAACCATATTGCATGTTGTTATTTGTACTATTTATCATAACCCTCACCAAGTATATCAAAATAATCACCACCTCCCAAGCTATGTAAGTAGTATAAAGGTATCACAATGACACAATGGTAGCGTAATGGGATAATGCAAAGGCACATGAAAATATAACATGTAATGTCTTGGGTTGATTTTTCCATGTATTTTATTAGTTTAATGCATTGGGGACGCTACAAATAATATCTAAGCAGGGATTTCTCTGAAAGAGGGCAACAATAAGAAATAACTTAATTTGACACAAATGTTAGGTATTGATTAGTAACAAATTTTGGGAACACCATTTTTTTTAAGGAAGAAGGATGTGGCTTAATTTTAGTAAGTTAATTTACCCATTTAGTTTAAGCAGACTAGGTCGCTATGTGAAACTCACATAAAAGATGGAGAAAACTATATCATGTGGGCATCATTAGATAATGCTCATTGAGATTATTTCACTGGTACCAAGAACATATAAATATGAGTTTGGGAGAGGAAGATATGTCTGTTTGAAGTTTGTTAGAGTATTTGAAAAGAAAAATATTACAATAAAAAAGTGTGACACATGCTGATGCCTACAACCATGTCATTGGGCCATTGACACATGTAAGAAAATTCATTTCAATACATTCAAAGCTTTGTTACCTAAGTTTGACCTGCTCTAGGAATGAAAGCCTCCATTTGTTGAAACTTAAATCTCAAAAGGGAAATAAACTACCCTTAAGGAAGGAGAGTGGTCAAAGAGTAGAGCTTTGAATTTAGCCTCCATGGAGAAATTCCTCAACCACAAAAATAATGAGAAACACTAACTCCTCCAACACATGAAGTCCGTGAACCGAAAAAAATCAAGAAGCACCCCTCCGCTAACAACTAAATGATCAAAGTTGATGAGGGTGAAGACTCGAGCTTCAAAATCAAATAAAGTTGTTCCTCAAGAGGAAAGACAATTTGTTCCTCAATCTGGAGACGAAGATTTGATTTTTTGTAAGTAGTTCCCTCAAAGTCTTAACATCAAGTTTTTAGGTCGTGTTATCAATACAACCTATAGTGAAAAGTTGTGTTATTGATAACATGATATATACTAATTTCATATTATAGTGAAAACGCCAAGGTTAAACTGTCATCAATAATACGACCTATTGTATTATTGTATTATCTTCAAAACAACTTTTGGAATAGTTATGATATCAATAACACGCCTTGTGTGATTTTTGTATATACTAATACTTGTTACATAAATTTTGTAAAGAAAAAGGAACCCAAAAATGACTAAAAAAAAGGATCCCAAGGTCAAACACACTATTATCACAAGATTTCTAAAAATAATAATGAGGAAGTGGTGCAAGCCCAGAAGGAGCCACCAAAGCACCTAAAGCTAAAGATTATTGAAATAAAAACTTTTGATGTTGGCTCTTTTGCATCCCTTCTACCACCCATATCTAAGCAGATGAGGTACACAATGGCTAATCCATCGACGAAAGCAACCAAGGAGGAGGCAGCCGAGGGGGTTGCCCCAATTTGTCCAAACCTACATAGTAGCTACCTAGCCATGAAGCTCTGTACGACAATGGAACGGGATGAGGTGATGCTAGGGGATGAAGTTTCGTTGGCAGCCATCCTTGCCACATATATTTTCCTAGCCCTAGATGAGGAGAATGCTTTCAAAGTCTCCTACAGAGCCTACTGAATAGTCAAAAGTAAGTTCTAGCTTGGCCACCATATCAACTACTCGTAATCTAGTTGATGATGCTCTACTACAGAGTATAATAAGCATTATAGATGTTGAGGAGCACACAGAGAAGCATGAAAAGAAGAAAAAGGAAAAGGAAATGGTCATCATGGAACCAGAGAACTACCTTGACCTCCAACACAAGTTCCACATGGAGGTCTTATATTGTGAAGATTAGTGGACAATAAAAGAGTTTATGGCCAACCCACACCAGTAATGGCCTATGGTGATGCTTCTTCATACTAATTATGTGTCTCTGCTTCATCAGGAGTGCATAAGAAATGAGCTATGAATAAGTTCATGTTATAAAAAATGCCTAATACAGTCACAATGCTGTCAATAACATGATATGTGAATTCATGCAGTGGTAATGTTTCTTAATCGTGTTATCAATAACACAATAGACAACATTTGTGTTTCTTAGACACACAATGGATTAGCATTTCATGTTTTCATTTACACGACTTATCATCTGTCCTGTCTAACATAATTATCTTTTTTGGATGATATTAGGTTATAGACATATTTTTCTAGCTCCTTAATAAACATAACATGAAGTCTCCAAGAGTGTATCCCAACTGCTTCTTCAAAATATTTGCCATACAACAATGCTACAACATAGGGATGCATTATGAGCAAAACATTGAGAGTGCCTTCATTCTTATCTACATCACTGGCCATTTTGTCTTTTCATTGTCTGATGCAGGGAGAAGATGTTGAAGTGGTATAATCCACTTAAGGGTGACCATAGTCACCACTTTGCCAAGGTCAATAAGATTAGACTCCATGTTGTCATGGGCATGGAGAAGATCTTGAACATAAATGATGCGACAAAGTGGCCACATTTGAAGATACCAAGATGTCCACATCAAGAGACGAATGAAGACTGCAGGTCTTCTTGATGTATTATGTTGCAAAGCTTGCCACAGGAGTCCTTCAATCAGAATTCACGCTAACAGAGATCACAATGTTGGTCATGCTAGAGATATTTGCATGTGTTATACATGGGAAAATTGATCGGGATTTTGATGCTTCTTTGGATGAGTTATGATTTCTTTTTAGTATGTAATATGACAATTTTGTATTAATAGTTATATTAGCATGTAATATGACAATTGTTTCTGGAGTGCTTCTCCACGACATTTCTCTCTTACATTGTACAAGTAGTTACAAATTTTTTTGTTACACTCATTGTAAGTTGTCTTTATCATGTAATTGGTGACACGTAATCCCTTTGATCGTGTTTCCAAATACATGATATGTATACATCATATAATATGAATAACATGTCGGGATCAACATATCGTGTTATCAACAACATGACCATCAACATATCATGTTATCGAAAATATGACCTAAATGGAGTTCATGTTGTTGGTAACATGATATGCATATACTACAGTATATGAAAACACGACATTCATGAAATAGCGTGTTTCTATGAACAAGACTACAAAATTATGGGAAAGACATTTCTTCCATTCAAGTAAAGAATGAGGGTGTATAAGGCAACCCCAATTGATGTTCCCCATCCTTACGTTGTTTTTCTACTCTTTTGTTCGACCTCCTTCGGGTTATACTTAGACCAACAACCACATTTGGCGGGTTATATTGTGCATGGAACTACACTTGTGATTGTGACCCAACTGCCCATATGCTTCATATTTGCATGGGGCTTGACCATTGGTTGTGATTCTATTTAGTATTTTGGATACCCCCTATTCTTGAGTGAGATTGGTAGGTTGAATGCAGGAAGAACTCCAGTTGGTGCCCACTGGTACCTCTTCATCATCTGGAATAATGACTCTCGATATGCCATTTTATATGAGTGTGTAGAGTACCATTTTTCATAAAAATTAGACGCATAAAAGTGTCTACGATCAATTGTTGTAATTGCATGTTTACACGGTAGCTCTATATGCTAAAACTTTCCACATGTGCTCTATTATGGATAACGTATAACTTTACATATGACATTTTTTTATATTTTACCTAGTGATATAGCGAGTTACTTTGGAATTCATACCATGATATTGACAATACATGCACATGCCTTGCTTCTTCTCTTATGCTTTCAATGTGTTTACAAACAAATTGGTTGATTCTACAGTCATATTTTGGCCATCTATTTTATGTTTTTTAGAGTGTAATTGTGTGTTCCCATATATGCTCAATTGACCGAGTAATATGCATCGACCTAACTTTTTTTAACATTGCATTCGCACTTTGAAACCTACTTGAGCAGAGTTCCATATTTTTTCCATAGAAATGCAACATTGCTTAGTGCTCTGTATCTATCTTATCCAGCTAAGTAAATGCCTAAGGATTTTGTTCTTAATTTAATGTTTTTCATTGTATCATCATTCAACCAAATGACTAAGGATTTTGTTCTTTGAATATACATAATGGATCTATAACAAAATCATGAAATTTTAATTGTAACACTATTTGATTTGTTCTAATCTCTCATACTATTTCATAATTTTTAGTCCTTTTGATAGATTATATGACCATTTTTGTCCTCTAAACATATCTCTTGGTTTTATCCCTCAAATGACTAATTTTTAGGGTATCCTAATTTTCATACTAGTGTTATAATGTTATTGGATTAAAAGTTCATGAATTTTGGAGCATTATTTGATTTAATTACCAAAACTTGGCTTTTTTATAGTAATTTTTGTACGAAATGGAGAATTTTTTTGTATAATTTGATTTTTGATCTTATATCAATATAATTGACAATTTTATCGTTATAAGAATTAATGTATATACTTACATTATGGATATTGTTTTGCTCTTGTTGTTAACATATACTACATATTATTTCATGCATCACTTATATGTAAATAAATTCCATGAGCATGCATTGTAAGATCTCTTATTTCTTTTCTTTAGTTGTGTGAATTTTGTTGGTTTATCAGTTTGGTTTGATTTTTGGGGTTATGGGTTAGCTTAATTTCATTTTAAGAGTATTAGTGCATGTCAAGCTTGATTTACCCTAATCTTTACCTATTTAGAGGCATTTTCTTTTAATTTTTCACTTTACCGTGGAGTGGAGCCCACCATGGGACCCACGTCCATGTTGGACGACATGCAACCCATTTTAACCTCTAACCTTTTAGTGATTTGTTTAAGTGGGTTTGAGTGTGATTAATTTTATTTTTAAGTTAAAAATACCCTTAATTGGTTTCTTAGGGCATTTCTCATATTTTTTAGTCCAATAGTTTATATTCCTAGCCCATTACCATTACTATATAAGGAAAAACCCTGACCATTTGCCAAGTAGGGAAGATATATATTTAGGAAGGAGGCTTATTCTACCCCAATTTTCCAAAGGAGAAACCTTGATTAAGGGGAGTTTTTCCCCCTAATCAACCCCCTTTAATATTTAGATCTTTGTCTTAATCTCTTGTATTTTATTTCTCCTACTTTGATTCATGATTTTCATCCATCAAAAATATTATTTTCATTTTGATTTAGAACTCTAATTAGGTTTTTTTTTATTTTAACCTAAGGATATCTTAGATCTATCTTTTTCCAAGTTGATTTGAGACTATTAGCTAATTTTAATTAGGTTTAATTAAACCTCTAATTTTCGGTAGGATTTCCTAAGGTTGAAGATTGTTCAAGAGATTTCCAAGCTTATTAGAAATGAGGGGTTTTTACCGTGAGTGGTTTTTTTCATTGGAATGTATGGATATGAGTTCTATTTGAGTTTTTCTTCATCTTAATGTATAATGGTGATTTATTAAAATTATGTGATTTATGGTTATTTTGGCATGATTAAGCATGAGAATGATGAGATCCATCATATTGTATACTTAGATTTTGTTTATACAATGTTCTATGGTGATTTTTGAATTTATATGGAATTTTGGAATCTCTTTTGTTTGAATTTTGAGAGGTTGAAGACTAACTAAAAAAGTGAACTATTCCGACCGATCAAACGGGCTATTAGTTATTCGAATGACCAGACGTTCTAACTGGCTGCATCATGATAAGTGGCTTATTTTGTGGATTTTTGGTCATTTCTTATAATTCTAATCCTTTATGGCTATGATGATTTATGATTACTTATAATTGTTACTTTAATTGCATAAGAACTTCTTTAGATTATGATTTACCTTATGCAAGAAAATGGCTATACCTGTCTCGGTTTAACATGATGTTCCACTTGTTTTAAATTCGTATGACAATGATTTCTTCGCATTTACTCCATTATTCCAATAGGTTATAACCATGAATAATTATGGACACTTGCACATGTCACATTGATTATAAACGATTCATGTTCTACATATTTTAGGTCAAATACGAACACTATGTACCATGTATGTATATTCTTGCTTATGCTTTATTTGTCACAAATGGACCATGTTTCATGTATATTAGGATTGATTAGAGTATGTTTACCTATGCTTGCATTCATCTAACATTTGCTCACGTATGTATCATGTTGCATGCATCATACAAACGATTGTTAGCAAAAATTATTCGTGTTTAACAATTATTAATAGGTTGAATGTTGTCGTTTTCCAGATTAGTCACTTAGAGGTTTATCGAATCGGTTTTACGTATGAAAGGATGAGGTTTTTTGTCCAATGAACGGGGTTTTATGTCCATTTGAGGATTTCCTCCTTGGGTGAGAAGAGGAAAATGCTATAATGAGTTAAACTGATGTGTATTATGGACTTGAGAATCCAGGTTGTTTGTTCGTATGCACCTACGTACTAGGGGTTTTTTCCTCATTAGGGAATTTACCCAAACTGCTCTACTTTTTTTTAGGAATTCAAACCTTCCCCATTAGGAATTGTCCTAATGAGCAGGTATGCTTCAGCTTCAGCCAGGGTTAGCAGAATTATTTTATCAATTGTGAGATATTCACCAGATGGTTTATATATGTATATAGAATATAATGCTCATTGACACAAATTATATAGGGACAATAATGCTTATGTTACACATGGTGCATATGACATGATTATACTTGAATGTGTAGGATGAAATGTGGTTTGATGTATTTGATTATGCAGGGTGAATGTGAATATTTAGGCATGCTTATGGAGGATGTGAATGTTATAATGAGATTTATATAATTGTACATGGTGTACATATATGTTATGAATTATAAATGAATCTATGATGCACAGGTGGCATGGTTGTGTATATAGAATTTAGCTTATCTCATGATGTACATGTGACATGAATGTTTATATGAAATGTGATTTATCTCATGATGCACATGTGACATGAATGCGTATATGAAATGTGATTTATCTCATGATGCACATGTGTAGAGAATGGATATGTGATGCATGTTTAGATTGAGAATACATGTGGTATTTTTATAAGTATATTCTGTATCAAAACCCTTACTTAGTTTTGTTCACCCCTCTTTTATTTATGGCTTTTGTTTTGGGGGTATATGTTATATCATGCAAGTGTTTTTGATGGCTTTTATGTCAAACATGAGGTTGGATATGCGTCATGAGAGGGGCTAATTATTTGAGTTGTTTTTGACTTGTCTTACAATGTGTTTGACTTATGTTTGATTTTATGTGTTGTAGCACAAGTTTTTAGCTTGATTAAGCACTATGTCGAAAGCATGTAATTATAGTATATATTCCCTCTATCTTATATTAATAATTATATTTAATTTTCTAAAATAAATTAATTTTAATTTATTTTGAAAAACTAGGAACCCACTTCAAAAGCATGTTTTGTGAGTATAGACTGAAAGGAAATATGAGGTAACCATATCGCATAAAATTATTTGTACTCTTTATCATAACTCTTACTAAGTATTCTAAAATAATCATGACCCCCAGACTTTGTAGGTAGTAGAAAGGTATCGCTGAGGCACAATGGTAGCATAGTGGGATTATGCAAAGGCACATGGAAATATAGCATGCAAATCTTAGATGGACATAGAGGAAAGATTATATATATTCTATGTTATTTGTGAGTGTTACAACTTTTGTACTTAGACATGAGGATCCTGACTATTTTACAAATTGAATCAATTGGCCCTTCAATTATGCTAATGCTGAGTCTTGGGTTGATTTTTTCATTTATTCTATTAGTTTCATTTGTTGAGGATGTTACAAATGGTATCTAGCAGGGATTTGTCTACAAGAGGCCAAGGGCAACATTAAGAAATAACATAATTTGGCACGAATATTAGGTATCGATTAGTAACAAATTTGGGGAACACAATTTTTTCAATAACATAATTTGGCACGAATATTAGGTATCGATTAGTAACAAATTTGGGGAACACAATTTTTTCAAAGGAGAAAGGATGTGACTTAATTTTTAGTTGGTTAATTTACTAGTTTAATTAGTTAGTAGAGTGGGTCACTATGTGAAACTCACATAAAAGTCAGAAACTATATCATGTGGGGTATCATTAGATAATGCTCATCAGAATCTTTTGAATGATCCTAAGAAATTGAAACATGCAAGTATGCTTGTTGAAACATTATCATAGTGTAGCCCATTGAGAGGTTGCCACATGACAAAATACTGACCACATGTGTGGGGTCCCCTACGCTATTTGCCAGCCATAAAAGGCCCCCGCACGGCTTTCCACCATTATGAGTTCCATGGTCTGTTTGTCTTCAATTCTTGTTTTAAATTTATTTTAGTACTTTCAAAGATTTATTATCAAATTTTGACATGCTCTAGGCGTTAAATCCTCCATTTGTAATTAATTATCAGGCGTAGGAAAAATCGAACTCAACACCTATCACACATAACAGTCGTTTTTGTTATGGGCCAACATGTTGCCGCATTCCACAACTAGGATTTTCTCGTTAGCATTGTCTATCTAATAATTTCTCGTCGTCAGCCTGGAAAATTGACAAGAGAGAAAAAGATAGTTCAGAATCTTATACCCATCGGTCAATACGGCCCAGCGTTAGACCCATGGGACAATTTGAAGCTGATCTTAGTCTGCTCGGAATCCATCGCCATTATTGACCCTTCGAGTTTGCATTTACACCTACCTGAACCTCCTTTTGCATGTCAGCGCGTTACAGTGAAAATCGGCCACAACCTTTAATTTTATGGGTACACCCATGGGGAAGCGTTTTATGTACCCTATTGATGGTTACGCATGAAAGCTTCTCATCCATAAAATTAAAATTACTCGTACGTTAATACGGACACCATCGATTTTATTTAAAGGTTCTTATATATAGGTACACGCTAGGTTCATTGGAAGTGAGAACATGAGAGCTGATTTGAGCCTCATTGCATGTAGGGGCATTTAAAACTCTTCACAGTTGCGAGGATTATAATTAGTCTCCCTCCATTTTGTCGAACCATCACTTGAAAGTCCTCTATAAATTCTGTCATTGTTACTTCTGTCTGCCTACAGATTATAAGAGCATCGACAGCCAAAGGATCCAGCACACACTCCCTATACCCAATTGATTTCCCAAAATGGAGGATTACTCTTCCTGCCTCTCGTGGCCTTCTATTGCTTTTCTCTTTCTCCTCTTGATGCTAATAATTTTTCAGCTCAGTGAGCCCACTGGGAAAGCAGGCTCAGCCAAGCTACCTCCAGGTCCCAACCAGCTCTCCGTCATAGGCGGCCTACTCCACAATGTTGGCAGCTTGCCCCATCGCTCACTGCAGCAGCTATCACAACAGTTTGGCGATCTCCTGTATCTTCGGCTGGGCAGGGTGTCGACGGTTGTCGTCTCCTCTGCCGAGCTGGCCGAAAAAGTATTGAAAACCCATGATCTTGACTTCTGTACCAGACCTCACAGAGTGGCCGCTGAGAAGCTTGCTTACAATTCACTAGATGTGGCCTCTGCTCCTTATGGGGACAGCTGGAGGCAGATGCTAAAGATTTGTACCATCGGGCTCTTGAGCAACAAAAGGGTGCAACTGTCTCGAGGCATTCGAGAGGAAGAGGTTGCTCGAATGGTGAAGAAAATAGCTGTGGCTTCTTCTGCCAATCATGTGGCAAGTGTTGATTTGAGTGACATGCTGATTGCTCTTAATCAAAATATAACTTGTAGAACTGTTCTTGGGGAAAGCTGGTCTTCCTGGGACAGGCAAAAACTTCTTGAACCTCTTGAAGAGGCACAAGCCATGTTGGCATGTACCTTCATGGCCGATTACTTTCCATGGGCATGGTGGGTGGATGTGCTCAGAGGTTGGCACAAGAGGCTTGAGAAATCTTTTCGTGGTCTGGACGAATATTATGATCAGGTAATTAATGAGCATCTTCGTCCCCGAAGAGGAAAAGTTTCAGAGCAGGAAGATTTTGTAGATGTGTTGTTAAGTCTACAACAGAGTTTTGGCCTCACATGGGATCACATCAAGGCACTCATGACGGTAAATTTTACTTCAAACTCTCATATGTTAGAAAAATGCTTTTGTGACGTTGAAAAATCAACGTCCAAAACTACTTCATCATTTTAAAATCGTTGATGTGTGGGACCTATAAAAAGGGCCCTATTCATCAACGGTTTGGAGATGAAAAAGTAGTTTTTGGACGTTAATTTCTCAACGTGAGAATAGCATTACTCATTATTTATATATAAAAAAAATTAATATATGCTCAGGTGCTTTTTAAAAAATATGTGACTCGGATGGCATGCTAGGCAAGTGAGTGATAAAAACCCATTTACCCCCCGAGTAACATGGCCGCAGGATCCAATAACGTACGGGCCCGTATGCATCCAGTGCATATGGCCCAGGTGCTTATATTTTTCAAAAAGCACCTAAGCACATATGAACTTTTTTTATATATAAATAATAATATTATAGTACATAGAGCCTTAACATTGTGCATGTCTAATATAGCTCCGAATATAAGTTAAAATGGTCGTTGAATATAAATATATTAAGTATCTATTCAATAACTGCTTAAATTATTGAGAAACAACAATATCTAATATGCTACGAAAGTCAAGGTCTTGAGTTCCAATCCCTTGGGCCCCACCATTCTTCTTGGGCACAATTGTCCTATTCTCATATGGTTGCATGTGAGACAGTGTTGAAATATAAATACATTAGTAATCTAGTCCATAACCAACTTAAGCTATTGGGAAAACACTAAATGAATGAGTAATTGATAATTTGGTGATACATTAGTAATATACATATGAATAATGCTATTTTCCCCTCAATAATGTCTCACTTCCATAAAATCTTTGTATTTCTTATTCTTTTTCTATTGCTCTTTTGCTCATGTATCCTCTCATTTATTCTCTCCCCAATTACCCCATGTATCCTCCATCTTCTTCTTAATTATGTCTCACTTCCCTAAAATCTTTTTATTTCCTATTATTTTTCTATTGCTCTTTGGGCCATGTGCCCTCCCCCTTATTCTCTTCTAATTACCCCATGCATCCTCCCTCTTCTTCTTCTTCTTCTTCTTCCTCCTCCTCCAATGTCAGCCACACCTTTGTCGATGATACTGACACCAAGATTATTGTTGGCATGTTTCCATCCCCCACCACACGGGTTGCTAATTAGAAGGTGGAAGAGGAGAAAAAGGAGGAGGGGAAGGAGTTGCTCAGTGGCCAATTGCAGCTTTACCACATACATACACAACCTTTTTCACCTTTTCTTGCGGTCGAGAAGAGGAGGAAAAGAAGAAGAAGAGAGGAGGAGGAGGAGGAGGAAAAGGTAGTAGAAGAGGTCATAGTGATAGGGGAGGGGTGAATTGGGAAGAGGATGTTGGTGCCGTGCCTAGCATGCAATGGCTCCAACATTGAGGAGTAATGTATTTGAAATATATTTGTTTAAAGTGGAAAAGAGAAGTGAATCAGGTGTGAGAAATTTTGTAATATTTATTTGAGAAAGTGAGTTATGGACGAGAGTAAGACATTGTTAGGGGGGGGGACTAATTTTAGTTTATTTTGAAAAATTAAATAAGACACATTTTAAGGGATGGAGGCAGGGGTGTTAACGAGCCGAGTATCATCGAGCTGTAGAGTGTTCAAGCTTGCGCTTGAAACTTCAATTTCGAGCTCAAGTCGAGCTAGAATCGAGTTTGAGTCAAGTTCAAGCTGAGTTGAGTTGTTATGCCTTGTGATCATTGTTTAGTGTTGTAATTGGTGTCCTAGAGTATTTAGAGAAAAAATACTAAACAAACATGGTTAGTAAGTGGTCTAATGTGTTAGATTAGAAAATCAAATGAACTAGTCTTTGTTGATTTTGATTTTCTAATTTAGACTATTAATACATGACAGAGGGAGTAAAGTTTCATAAAAATGATTCTTAATCTCATGAGACCTATTATATAATTCCTCTAATAAAAAACCTCATGTAATTGTACATAAAAAAGTAAAAATAATATATTTATAAAAAGAGTTAAAACTTGAGAGACATCAAATCTATATTTAATATTGTAATATATGCATGTATATATTTGGAAAAATAATGTATTCAATGTGAGTTTCAGTTTTTATCGAGCTTTGAGCCAAGCCAAGCCGAATACAGGTTTGTTTAAGTTTGGCTTGACCAACTTCGAGTTCAAGCTCAAACGCGAGTCGAGCACTTTAACACCCCTAGACGGTGGGAGTAATAGATACAATATATTGTTATTATATTTTTCCATATGGCATCAAATTGATTTTTTTACATACTTTATACAAAGAACACAATAACACACCACCTTTACGATTTAACCTGTAAAGATGCAAGCTATATACATTTCCTAAAATGCAAATGTTGATTGATTTTTCTTGTACTAACATTTGTTTATACTAGTAATATTTTTAAAATAATTTTCTACAAACTTTTTTCTCTAAAAAGGTTATTGTTTTGAAAAATCTTAATTCTAGAATTGTCTTATTTAAAATGTCTATGCCGGGGGATGCCCAAGTAGAAACAGCAAATGCTGAATTGCTTACTGACACCATCGATTTTTATGGATACTTAGACAGCATTAGGAATGGGCTTAATGTAAACTGTAAACAGTTTTATCTATTTCTCAAACTGAAATGTAGATTCTCCTTTTCCGATGCTGCAGAACATTTTCGTAGCAGGAATAGATTCTAGCACTGCTACAACTTTATGGGCCATGTCCGAGCTCTTGAGAAATAGACGAGTAATGAACAAAGCAACAGAAGAAGTTAGAAGGACTCTAGGAAGCAAAGGAAAAGTAGAGGATATTGACCTTCAAGATCTTCCTTATTTGAAGGCAGTGGTAAAAGAGGCACTACGGTTGCACCCACCAGGACCTTTGCTTCTTCCGCGTGAATCAATCCGAAATTGCACACTCAATGGGTATGAAATCCCTCCCAAAACTCAAGTCTTGGTCAATGTGTTCTCTATATGTCAAGATCCTAGATACTGGAACAATCCACTAGAATTCTTTCCGGAGAGATTCTTGGATGGCTCCATTGATTTCATGGGACATAATTTTGAGTTTCTTCCTTTCGGTGCCGGTCGGAGAGGTTGCCCTGGTATCCAATTGGGAATGGCAGCTGTGGACCTCACCCTTGCAAACTTATTGTACTCTTTCGACTGGGACCTGCCAGTGGGCATGAAGGAAGAGGATATCGACTTGACTGAAGGGAATGGTATTAGTGTGCGCAAGCAAACTCCACTCATTGTTGTTGCACAACCTGTTAATTAGTAAGCTGGCTGTCCTAGCCCATGTTAAGTTTTTGTCAATTTGCATATGGGTCACTTGTATTTATGTACTAGCAAAGTATATAATATAAGCTTCTACCAATTGTGCCCGAGGTTGGTTGTCTGAAGCTGCAATAAAGTGGTACTCCATCAGACACATGAATTGTTTGAGGAAAACTCTCTTTGCCAACTTTGGTTCTATACTATTTCTTAAAGAGGAATTTTCACATTACCTGGTCAATGTCGAAAATTTTACAAATTACTTGAATTTTTAATAAAATTGACAAATTACTTGGACTTTTGACATTTAGGACCAAAGTGCCTTTGTCTTTCTGGGGAATACCATGTATGTCTTGGAATATAAGGTTCATACTGTAATATGAAAATAATTTCACAAAAAGAGAGAGGCACACCTATTTTTGCCACCGTCGCCTTCCCCCACTAATTTATTCTCATAGAACTCCCTTCTTACTTCTCCTCTACCATCTTTTTCACATCCTCACAACTAACTTCATCATCATTGGCCACTCTAGCATCCCCCCCATCTACCACGTCGTCACTGGCAACTTTGTCACCTCCCCCTCTGATATCGCCTAGTATTACCTCCTCTTTCTCTGATCTCAAATTCACCTCCTTATTCTCGACCACATCCGCATGCTAGACTACTAATTTTTTTTTCATGCATGTTTGTGAGTTTAAATTATTGTAAAATTGTTTCGACTATATGATCGTATTATCAAACTGATATCATCATATTGTCAAAATGATTTAACAATAAGAATTAAGAAGAAGAAATGAGATGATGGACATTGTGACCTCCATAGCAAGTAGGTGAGGTGCGGTTACAGGTAGGCATGAAGCAGTCACTACAGTAAAAAGAACTATTAGCAACATTTTAAAATGTCGCTAATAATCCCTTAAGTATCGCTAATGACTATTAGCAGTGCTTAAAAAGCGTTGATAAAATCGTCGAGAATAGTCCCATTGCAACTACTCATTAGCATCTCTTACCAAAAAGCAAATATTAGTTTAATAACGATGCTAATATTAGTTTAATAAGATGCTTTTATAAGTGTCGCTAATAATCAAATTATTAACAAAGCTTTGTCGTTAATGTCACTAATAATTAATTCTTAGCGGCGCTTCTTAGAAATCGTCATTAATAATACATTATTAGCAAGATTTTCCAATGTGTCACTAATAAGTTAATATATTGTTAAAAAAATATAAAGCATTAGCATCATTTTTTATTTGTTGCTAAATTTTTTTAGCAACGTTTTATAAAAATGTCTTTAATAATATAAAAAAATTAAAATTAAAATAAGCATCGTTAATAATACATTATTAGCGACACATCAAAAACCATCGCTAATAATGTATTATTTTTTTAAAAAAGTGATGCTTGTTAAGCGTGGCTAAATTGTAATTTTTTTTAAAAAAATGCCCGTCCTCTATCTCCTCCTCCTCCAGTAGTCGGGAGGGGGAGGAGGTCGGGGTTGGGATTTGGGGGGTGGCGGCACCGAAATCCGGAGGTGGTGCCGCCCCCTCTTCACCTCATCCTCTTGCGGATGAGGGGTATTGTCACGCCCTGACACCTGCCGAAGGGAAGGTCGGTGTGCGCGGCAAGACAGAGTAAGTGGAAGACTTAACCCCTTATATAGGTGAAATGTTACAGAGTAGCACACCATACAATTTGTACAAGAGAAAACAAGGAAAAATAAAGGACAACATATAATAATTAGTCCTCACAAAACACCCACATACTTAAGTCACTAAGCCCTCTCACGGGTTAAGTCATAAAGTCAATATTTGTTAAAGGCCAAACTAGTGAATAAAGTATATAACATAATCAACATGGAATAAAACTCAAGGTAATATGTTGAATAAACAAGCAGGGAACACAAGGTCTGTAGGCATCTTCTTCTATGCCAAATCATCCACCACTCGCTCCTCATACAAGGAGTCCTGATCACCTGCATGTCGCACCATGCAGCCCCAAAATAGAAACATACGAGAAAGAGGTGTTAGTAAAAATACTTAGCAAGGTTTTTATACTATGAAAGGATTAATCCAAAATCATCGCAAATATTTCACATTGAGCTTATCACACAAAACACACCCATTCATAATGGGACATTTGTATAACCTGTGCATCTCTATATCATGACTACTCATCATATACACATACTCATGATATCATCAACATATCTCCTGCATACCATTCGACATGACATATCATAGTATTATCTCATTTATGATCTATTCTCATTGCATACATTCATCGTACATATCATTCCACATGACATATCACAATATCATTTCATTCATGATCCATTCTCAATGGATATATTCATCATGCATAAGAGTGTCTCAAATACACTATCTATAACATGTATAACTATTCTTAATTATAAGCATTCATCGTTCATGAAAAGTGTCTCTAACACACCATCCATAATCATGCATAATTATTCTTAATTATAAGCATTCACCCTGCATTAAAAGTGTCTCTAACACACTATCCATAATCATGTATATTAAACCATATCCACATATGTCACATAAACTCAATTATCCCTGCACCACCTGCGTAACTAGGCATAATAATCCGTACACATGAAAAACATTGATGGTGAATGTCTCATAAAAATAGTCAAACCCGCTCACCGGGACGATCCCTTGTGGGGAAGGTCCGAGTTCCTATAAAGGAAACTAGAGCGGTTTGGGTAAGCTTTCTGAGTAGGAAAGTACCTGCTATTCACCGGGATAGTCCTTTGAGGGGAAAGTTCAAATTCCACAAGGGAAACTAGAACAACCTTCTCACCGGGACAAACCTGACCAGGGATGTCTGAATTCCATAAGGGAAACTCGAGCAGTATGCTACCCAGGACAATCTTTGCAGGGGAGAGTCTAATTTCCCAATTGAAAACCTAGAGTACGTGGTAAGCCAGTGCACACAGACATATCATGTTGGATTCTGAGGGTCTAGATAAAGTCAATAAATAAACTCATACCGCAATTATCACATCTCAGCCCAGGAAGGTTCCATGTTCCTAAATGAACTCAAAATGAAATCATGTCCTTTCGGATCCAACCAATTCGATAAGCCATCGATCGATTAATCTGACAAGCAATATCACCCAATTGCATCAATCAATCAAGGTTAATCTCTATAAATCTCATTCATAAAACTCTTTTCATGAAGCATGCAACATGGTACATATGTGAGCAATGCTACATGAATCCTAATACATGAGATATGCTCCAATCAGTCTATGTGTACATCATTCCTAATCAATGTGTCAAATAATCACCACAATTACCTCCACATAGTGTGTGCAAAGCAATAGTTCTCAAATCTAAGCATTGACATGCACATCATGATCAAACCCTCATTATGCTGTGACAAATAATCCCCACAATTACCTCCACATAGTGTGTGCAGAGCAATAGTTCTCAAATCTAAGCATTGACATACACATCATGATCAAACCCTCATTATGCAATATGCATACTTTCATGATTCTATCATGGTTCCTTCTTACTGAAATAATGAATAAAATCCAATAAAAACCTCGAAGAACACAAGTCTTAGTCAATTATAACTTCATGTAAGACTTAGGTAAGCATAAACATAGTCATACTTAAGCTAAAACATGAGAAATATAATTCACCTAAAATTAATATAACATATGAAAGCATATATTTGCATCATTATGATCAAACTATAATACCCTGCTTTCTAATTACATCTAACTAAAGGGATTAGAGGTAATTAGTTAATTTTTTAATAAATTATAGAAGGTTTTTGAGGTTGAAACCTTCATATATGAGTAGTGCTCAAATAAATGAGTGTAACGAATCAATGAATGCATGAAATGGAGGTCGGGACCGAAAGTTTTGTCCTCGGGAAGTGTAATATAGGCAGGACCCACTTAAAACGGGCATGATATATTACTTTAAGTGGGGTAGTATTAAAGGGTTCGTTGATATGAGTCCAACGGTACTAAGAACGTGAGAATCTGAATCCGGGGTAGGAAGATACGCGCATTTAAAGATACGCATGCAAAAAAAAGAAAAAAAAGGGTGTTGTGCACGATGGATGTGTGTGATGGACGTGCGCACAACATGTGCCACCGCGGGGTGCATAACGCAAGGCCACGATATGCAGTCATTGTGCGCATTATGTGCAAGTGACGCTCCATGCCTGCGTGGTGCATAACGGCTAGCGCCGCCAGCTCCGAGGCTTATAAATAGCCATCTTCTTCCATTTTAGAAACAAACTTCATTTTTTTCCGTTTCTGAGTGTTTTGAGTCTGATTTAGCCCATTCAAGAAGCATTCTTAACTGAATCGAGCGTGCTCTACGCAATGGAGAGGTTCTTTCTTTGAGTTGGAGACCATATGAGGAGGAAACATCCTGAGACAATAAGAGATTATGCATGTAATCCTCGAGCACCAGAGAACTTCTCTTTCTTTGTTTCTAATCATTCTGACTTCGATTTAACCCGTTCAAGAGGTGTTCTTAAGTGAATCGAGTGTGTGTTACATAATGGAGGGGTCAGTTTTTTTATTTGGTAACCGCATGAGGAGGAAACACCCCAAGACAAGAAGAGGCCCTGGCTGTCATCCTCAAGCACTGGAGAAAGAAAAAGGGGCCAAGAACAAGATGGGGTTCTGTCTGTAGTTGCTGGGCTACAATGAGAGAATTGATCCGAAGTAAGGGAGGCTCTGTCCTCCACCGATGAGCCACCCAGTATGAAAGGCATCCCCAAGCTAAGGGGAGGCTCCGTACATAGTTCATAAGCACAAAAGGAGAAAAATGTCTTCGAAAAGGGGATGTTCTGTTCATCACCTCCAAGCATGGAAAGTAATGAGCGTCTCTAAGCGACGGGATGCTACGCCCGCCTACTTCAAATGAGATTCTGCCCGCTATATCACTCTGAAGAAACTCACATGCCACCGCTTCCCGTGTTTCCTAAAAGTAAGTATTTCTGATCTTTTGTTTTAATATAGGTATAAGAATACGTATGTATCCTAAGTAATTAACTTATGATGTTAAATGACTTATATGCTTGCACATCTTAATTAATGATAATAATATACTAATTAAGATGTATGATTTTCTATGATATGAAGTATCCTGTTATTCTTTGATCTATTGTGTTTTGATATATTGTGGTTAGATGTGGTTAAATGTGACCTATCTCTCTCTAGGATGGAACGAGACATTTGATGTGTTCAGTCTCGCTCTGGGGTAGAGCGAGACGTGTAAATGTATTATGTTTTGCTTTGTAGTAGAGAGAGATGTGTGATTTCGTTGATTTATTAACTTCTACTTGACTTCTATAGATTGCGAGTTTCAGTATGACTCCATTCGAATATCAGTATACACATATTTTAACGTATATAATTATGTGATGCCTAATGTATATAATAGCCATTAGGCAGAACTACGTTCGGATATGATCGTATTGGAATAATATTGTGAATGCTATCCAATACGTATGTAGGCAACCAACAACAAAGCAATGTTGGCTTGATCCAAATTAATTGTAATTATAAGTTTTATTCTGATTTACACGCAATGAACTTTGAAGCTTCGTTGGGTGTATATGAACGTTATAACTCAAGTCTATGTACGGGGAAACTTTGAAGCTCCGTGGTGTGTAGATAAACATTGTACCTCTCACATATAGATGATGATTCATTGTTTAAGGAAGCAAAATTTTTATTTGAGATTTTCTAGACCCCAGCTAGGGTCAGGGCATTACACAAACCTATAAGAATCATGAAGTAATTATGAAGAAACCATCAAAATCTCACTTAAAATTATACATATACTCATTTATCCCATACTAGCTTAGGTATATGTTTTAGTATAATCACACGTAACTTGTACATTTTTGGAAAAATAGCAAATAAACACCAATCAATGTGGAAATTTACAAAGACCTATATCATAGGCTTAAATAATTTGTATAGTTATCAATGTTCATTAGCATCATTAGAGGCTTTTGGAATTCATGTTGTGAGCTTATGCTTAATTCTTGGATTATGTGATTGTTTGTTCATTTAAGAATTTACTTATTCTCAACAAATTCTTGGAATAACTTTGAATATTCATAATGTATAAATAAAAAATTATAAAATTTTAATTGTAATCCTATTTGATTTGTTCAGATCTCTCATAATATTTTCATAATTTTTAGAGTCCTTTTGATAGGACAGATGAACATTTTGTCTTGTAAAACAATCACTTGGTTTTATCCCTCAAATGACTAATTTTTGGGGATTCCTAATTTTCATAGTGGTGTTATAGTGTTATTGGATTAAAAGTTCATGAACTTTGGAGCATTATATGATTTAATTAGCAAAAGCTAGTGTTTTACAGTATACTTTGTAATTTTTGTAGAACATGGAGGAATTTCGTGGATAACTAGATTTTTGATCTTATATTCATATAATTGATGATTCTATCATTATAATAATTAATGTATATTCTTATACGATGCATATTGTTATGCTCTTGTGGTTGTATAATAAAATTATATATTATTTCATGCATCACTTATATGTAAATAAATTCCATGAGCATGCATCAGGAAGCTAAGGGTGATGGGAATTTTTTAATAAACTTAATAGAATCATTATACAATTGGGTAATAACTAACATGATCCTTCAATTTCTTAATTGGTGCGTGACATTTTGTTGATTGAATGATGTCATCATAAATATATAAATATATGGATGTTCTCGTGTCCAACATTTTTTTAAAGGATAAGGGCCCAATATAGTTGTGCAAGATCACTAATTCCTTGGCTTATTTTGTTGACATTGTTGTGTCGACACAATAGATTATATTGGCACCAACAAGTGGGAATAAATAATGAACAAGGAACTTTCTTTGATATTGATTCACTGTATACAAAAAAAAATAGCGACAGAGTAAATAAACCGTCGCTAATAGATATATAAGACACGCGCAACACATTCCGCCGTCGATTTTAGCACTTTTCCGCGATGATTCCTGTCGCTGATGGTACCCACCACGAGTTTTCTGCTGTTGCTGATGGTCCCAGAACAAACAGCGACGGCTGAAACAAGCCGTTGCTGATAATTTCGCTTCACCCCGCAATTTCCTTTTTCCCCCTCCCCTCTCTCCTGCAGCAATTCCAATCCCCCGCCACAATTTCTATCCCCTCTTCCATTTCGTTCCACCCCGTCCCCGTCATCCTCATCCTCTCCCTCCCCCTCATCTTCTCCCCCCTCCTCCCCTCACAAACTCCTCCCTCTCCGGTCAATGCCTTTCCCTGCTGCTAGTTGTGCCGGAAAGGAGATCGATTTCTCCGCTTCCAAGCTCTCTCTCTCTCTCTCACACACACACACACACACACACACACTCCGAGCGAAGCCTGACTTTGTGTGCTTCTCTTGGCTTTGTTCAAGTTCTCAGGAACCAGCTAGGAGTTGAAGGTTGAGGAGCTCGAAGAGAAGGAAGAGGATTGGCTGCGACCTCCCCCAAAGAAGCTCTAATTTGCTGGGGCATTAAGTGTTGATTCTACCATACAAAAGCTGAGGTTTGCGCTATGTCTTGCCATATTTTGAACTCTCCTTTTCTATATGTGTTCAGTGTGCTAGCGATGTTCCATTCTTGTCTAGCTGAAATATGTTAGGTATTTTTTTGGCTAAATTTATGAATTAAGCATGGTTTTATCAATTAGAGATTTTAGTGGCGTTTTATAAATTAGGAATTTCATCAATGTAGTGGCGTAAAAGTTGAAAGCCTTCTGATTTATGGCTGAATTGAATGGTGTTCGATTTTGTCTGGCTCTGTTTTTGTATAATATGGAGAGCGTGTTGAGGGTATTGGGTCGCCTTGTTTGTATTGAACAAGATCGAAGTTATGATCTTGAACATGTTGTGGAGGAGATGTTGGTATTATGTTTGTTGTCATATTTATTAAATGGTTTTCAGTATTGTTTGTGATGATTAATTTGATTGTTGATTATGGGAACAACAGATACCAGCGGACTTGCTCTCTGGTTTATAATGACATGTTTGACAAAATTTTGTCATAGCTAATGGCATCTCTTATATGATGGCAGGAAGCTAAGAAGCTATCTAGGCCATATATTATTAAGGTTGTCAATCATCTGCAGCCTCACATACACAATACAAGGGTTAATATGAAGCCGTACACAACAAAAGTGGTCCTATTTTCTGAAAAAATAGTGAAATCTGATATGTTTTATCATTATCAGGTACCAAATATATCTTCTGGAATTCTCCTCACTTGTTTATATTTGTATATGCCAAGTAATGGTATCATTAATATCGATGAATTTTGAACATTGTAAGGTTTCAACACGAGATACTCAAATATTGACTGCTTGAATTGCAGAAGGCTTTCGACTTCAATTAGTTTCTTTGATGGTATTTGTTTCTATGACATCAAGTAGAAAGTTGTCGCCTGTAGACTTTAGCCTTTAACGCACACTTCTTTGTGTCTTCCATATTATTCTGATTTCTTAAGCTAATTGAATGAGTCGTAAAGGCAAATTAAGCAATGTGGTATATATAATTCTGGAATTAAAATTTTCCGAAGTTAATGTGGGTTTTTGTGTTACCAGTAAGGTTGTGTGTTTTCCAATTTTCCAGAAAGAAAGAAAAAACTTGGTCTGTCTATATAAAAATTTCAAAACATTGCCTCTTATCTTTCAGGTCACTGTTACTTGTATTTCTGTTGCTGCTTTTTTAATATCGTGGTGTTTTTATTTCTATTATGGTGTTATGGACTTCAAACGATGAGTGCTTTAGTTTGAGAAAGAAGAGGGACGAAGGGTGAAATAGGCTCAACAGTTCATACGAACCAGTTGAGGGGCGAAAGGGGCGGAGGTTGAAGACAATGAGAGGAAGGAGAGATTAGTGCTAAAACTGTTTTCTTAATTCCAAATCAAGGCACTAAGCCTATTACATAACTCTGCCCGTAATTGGCCTGAACTTATTTGTCTAACTAGCCTTATGGCCTTATAGAAAGAAATAAACAAAGACCTACAATAGCCTTATGGGCTTATAGAAAGAAATAAAAGAAATAAATATTAATGTTCTAAGGCTAATGGACGATTCATAGCAATCTACTACGCTCCGCTACCACCTTGACCTCAAGGCACAAAATCCGAGAAACGAGCATAGAAGTCGTCCTTTGACATCCACGAAGCATCATCCAAAGAATGACCATGCCATGCAACCAGAATCTCAGACACCAAATGGCCAGAGTGGCAAATTCGACAAGTGTCATTAATAGAAGATGGAACATGCGGTGGAGCTTCAATGAAATCTATAGAAATGTCTTTCCCAGATGCACTCAAGAATAGGAAGAGATTGGAGTAACCCTGCTGGAGCAGTGGTAGAAGCCTTGGCGTGTTGGCAAACATGGCAAGCGGCAGCATAACCATGTACGACGCGGCAAATGCCCTACCACAAAAAACTCTGACTCACCTGCTTGTAAGTGCAAAATTATCCTTCATGTCTAGCAAATGAAGAGTCATGGAAACGAGAGAGTATGGTAGTGTGGAGCTGAGAATCATTCGGAACCCATAGACGATCCCTCCAATACAACAAGTTACCCTGCAAAACAAAAGAGGGTACACAGGAAGGGTCAGCTCGTAAGCGGTCCAATAATGCCACAGCCTCTGGGTCCTGAGAATACACCTGGCGGAGACGATCCATAAAGAGAAATACTGGTCCAGATAAAGCCATATCCTTAGCCGTGGCAAATTGCCTAGAGAGAGCATCGGCTACAACATGGACCATTTCTTATAAGCCAACTCATAGTCATACCCCAAGAGTTTAGAAATCCAATGTTGTTGGGATGGAGTAAAGATACGTTGTTCCAAAAGATACTTCAACAGTTGATGATCAGTGCAGATGATAAAATGTCGACCCAACAAATAAGGACACCATTTAGTAACCGCATGAACAATCGCTAACATCTCTCACTCATAAGCCGATAACAAAAGAGAATACCATGAGAGTGCTTTGCTGAATAAGGTAATGGGGCATCCGGATTGTAATAGAAAGGCACCCAAACCGGTCTTTGAAGCATCTGTCTCCACAACAAAAGGCTGGTTGAAATCAGGTAATGCAAGGACAAAGGCAGTAGACATGGCTGCTTTAAGAGTGTCAAAAGCGGCTTGAGCATCTGCAGACCATTGGAAGGAGCCTTTTTTAAACAAGGTTGTGAGAGGAGTTGCAATAGTCCCATACTGTGAAATAAAACAATAATAATAGCCAGTGAGACCCAAAAAATGGTGTAAAGCCTTAGGAGATATCGGAATGGGACACTCAATAGTGGCAACCTTAGCCTGATCAGACGATATGCCATCACCGGTGATAAGATGCCCTAAATAATCAACTTGAGGAGTACGAAAAACACATTTGGATTACTTAAAGAAGAGGGAGTGCTGCTCCAAAAGGTAAAAAACACATTGGAGATGGGTTGAGTCTCCCATGATGGACTGTACACCAATATATCGTCAAAAAATACCAACACAAACCGGCACAACTACGGGCAAAACACCTCATTCATACCAACACAAACTGGCACAAGTATGGGCGAAACACCTCATTCAAACCAACACAAACCGGCACAAGTGCGGGCAAAACACCTCATTCATAAGACTTTGAAAAGTAGAAGGAGCATTAGTGAGTTTGAAAGGAATTATGAAAAAATTAAAAATGTATGTTATGAGTGCAAAATGTCATCTTATGAATGTTAGATGGATGCATTTGAATTTGATAATACCCAGAGCGTAAATCCAGCTTAGAAAAATAATGTGCGCCTCCCAATTCATCCAAGAGTTCTTCAATGATGGGAATGGAAAATTTATCCTTGAGTGTCATAGCATTGATTACCCGATAATCAACACAAAACCGCCAAGACCCATTTTTCTTGCGAACTAGCAAAACATGGGAGGAATAGGAACTAGTGCTAGGACGAATGATGCTGGCATCCAACATTTCTTAGACTAATTTTTCAATTTCATTCTTTTGGATTTGGGGGTACTTGTAGGATAGAACATTCACCGGAGATGTACCTGATAGAGTCGGGATATGGTGGTCATGGGACCGGAGAGGTGGCAAGAAGGTAGGCTCAGCAAAGAGGGTAGAGTAATCCTCCAAGAGAGAAGCTAGATCATTTGGTACTGCTGATGGACGGTTGGTATGTTGGACCAATAACTAAAGCGAGAGGCCCTAGTGGGTGCAACGAAAAAATGATCCAAGATCTAGTGCAGAATGGAGTGTGCTAGGAGCAAACCCCTGAAGACACACCCATTGGCCTCCCAAGTCTAACTCCATGTTCATTTGGCGCAAGTTCCATGTGACATCACCCAATTATTGTAACCATTGAACGCCCAAAACAATGTTACCTCCCTTAGTAGACAATAAATAAAGATCCAAAAAAATGTTATGGCCCTGAATGTGTAACTCAGCTCACGAACAAACTCTCGTGCTACGAAGGTGCTTCCCATCTCTTTTAAACACATCAAAGGGAGTAGAATCTGAAATATGGTAGCCCAAATGCTACGCAACCCGGTCATTAATAAAATTATGTGTACTGTTGCTATCAATGGGCACTGCCACTTGTTGCCATTTAAGAAACTCCTGCACCTGCATAGTCTGAGGAGTATATGTACTAGAAAAAACATGCAAGGAAATCTCCTTAGAACATTTGAACTGTCTGAAGAAACAGGGGGCTCCCATCCCATGACATCATCCCAAGAGTACTCTTCTAAAATAAGTGCAATTGGGGGGGTTTTGCAATGATGACCAGGCAAATAATGCTCGTCATAGTTGAAACATAACCCCTTCAAGTGACACTCCTCCATTTGGGCCTGAGATAAGTGGCGAAAAGGAATAGAGGTGCTGGAGATAGTATAGGAGAGCTAGCAACCACGACTAGGTGGCCCGAGGGATGTTGCCCATGGGCAATTCTGGAGTAGGCGAACCAGCCTAAAATTCCTCCACTGCCGACTCAGCTTCTCCTAAATGTGAGCGTGCCAAATAATGTCATGTATAGTGGGACAGTCAAAATGGCGGATGCCATCAGCAATCTCAGGTTTGAGGCCCTCGCGAAAGGTCTCCACTAACGCTTCTTTCATCCAGTGTGGAAGCCTAGTAGCCACCTGCATAAATTTAATTTGATAGGCATGTACAGAAGACGTTTGAGACAATGATGATAAGAGTTCATTAAGGGTCTGTTTGGATTGGTGGAAATAGGGAAAAAGAAAGAGAAAGTGAATCCATGTGAAAGAGAAACTAGGAGTTTTCTAAATATTTTTCACTGTTTAATTACACAAATGATGTTAGAGAAAATTGACAGTGCCAGTGGTGGTAGCGGCGGCGATGGTAGCAGTGACGGTAGTTGTGGTTGTGGCGGCGGTGATGGTGGTGGTGGCGGCGGCGGTGGCGGTGGTGGCTGCGGTAGTGGTGGCAGCGGCGGCAGGGGTAGCGATGGTGGTAGTGGTGGCGGCGGTGGCGATGGTGGTGGTGGCAAAAGTAGTGGCAGAGATAGCGGTGGTAGTGACATTGGTGGTGGTGGTAGCAGCGACAATGACAGTGACAGTGGTGGCAGTGGCGGTGGTGGCAATTGTAGTGGTGGGGCGGTGGCATTAGTAGTGGTGGCGACGGCGACGGTGACTGTGGCGGTGATGGTGGTGATGGCAGCGGCGGCGATGACAATGGTGATAGTGGTAGTTATAGTAAGACGTAAGTGTTTAGTACAATAATTTTCTCCCAAAATCCATGGGTTGATGGGTGAAAAATTTTTGATCCAAATTTTCATCAATTTTCTCTCACTTTTTACTCTAGTTTCTCTTTTTCCATTGCACCAAACAATAGAAACTGAGAGATTTTAAGAAAATTCCTTTCCTTTCCCCCGCTTTCCACCAATCTAAGCAGACCCTAAAAACTACAAAATTATTTGGCCCAAATTATGCACATAATTCTTCATTAAACTTCTGCAATGCGGATTAAAGACTTCTCATTAAACAAGGGCGTCACCATCCAAGTGGAAAGCCGCAACCCTGAGTTTCTCTGCGTCTGCTATTGCAGCTTGATAAGCGAAAAAAAATTTCGGCCCTATAAAGCCATTCAATTGTGTTGTCCTCCCAATGGATTTAGGAAATTGCAGGCATGCCAGACGCACTTTAGCAATCCGTGGTGCACGATCGATATTGTCCTCTGGCTGGAAATCTCCGAGATCCTTTAAGTTAGGATTTTGGTCCCCCAACAGGCTATGACGCTCTCCCATGGAAACTGGCAAAGTCTGTCGATGGCGTGTTTGAGACGCTGCATCACCCACCGGTAATTGGCCGGAAGTGTTCCCATCCAAGGGTGGTTCCGCCGCTGCAGGGTGAGCGGAATGGCATGGCATAGAGCTGCGCTGATTAGAGGCAAAAGGGCTGGTCGCTCTAGCTAAGGCAGCAGTTCATGGTCGTGGGCAGCTTTGTCTTCCTGTGAGATGACATGCTTGTGGTCGCTGGACGGAACCCAGGCCAATTGGCTGGCTAGCCTCTCAAAAGACGCCTATTGTTCCGATCGGGGAAGGCGAAATTCTTGTAGAAGTTCAGTGAAGACATGTAGTAAGGCTGCATCTGATGCCACTCCTCCCCGCACGGCGGGTGTGCTGTCTGAACTTTGGGTGGACGGCTTTGCAGGGTTTTGTTGTTCCTTGGCCATCATGCTCTTCGTCTGCACCATAGTCACTTACCCACCAGTAGGACTGTTGCTTTGATACTGGAATTCAAAAGATGAGTGCTTTAGTTTGAGAAAGAAGAGGGACAAAGGGTGAAATAGGCTCAACAGTTCATACGAACCAGTAGAGGGATGAAAGGGCGGAGGTTAAAAGACGGCGAGAGGAAGGAGAGATTAGGGTTAAAACTATTTTTTTAATTCCAAATTAAGGCACTAAGCCTATTACATAACTCCGCCCGTAATGGGCCTGAGCTTATTTGTCTATACAGAAAAAAAATAAACAAAGACCTACAATAGCCTTATGAGCTTATAGAAAGAAATAAAAGAAATAAATACTAATGTTCTAAGGCTAATGGACGATTCATAACATATGGTTATGCACAAAAAAATTGTTTATGAAGTCTCTACACTTGTCCTTTGAACTCGGTGAAAAGATGAAGTTAATTGCTTTTCCTTTTTCAAGTTAAGCGTTTAGACTGTCATGGAGGTTTTATACATGCGTGAGATCTGTTGTGAAACCAAAAATGATAAAGTTAAAAACAAAGATTCATGACCTTGACATCCCAAAATAGTTATTGAATCTTGTGACTGATCAGTTATCAACTTTTCTGTACTACATTAAGTCCTGGCTTATGTGTTTTTTGTCATTGAGTTACATTTGACATAACATGCAACAATAATGTAAAATTGTTAGAAAGGTGCAATAGGTATATTTGCAGCTGTTATTCTGCATTAAGTATATAATTTCCATGTAAGCTTAGGATTGTGGAACTCATTGTTGGTCCTACTAACTAGTATCACGGAAAATAGAGGGTAAGTGTTCAAGTTTCTCAAAATTCTTAAAAATTATGCTCTGAGCTGTGATTGTTTGGCATACTTGAGTGTGAATTTTAAAATTTTCATTATTTTCAAACCAGACAATTTTGAAATATGTTGATGCCTGGGAGTTGGTCCTGTCTCTCCCTCCATGCCTCTCTTGATAAACGTGTATGTATATATGTAGGTCTACATCTTTTCAGCTGTTTTGTTCTTGGGCATGGAAAAATTGCCTGCTTGCCTGCAACTCCTCCTGAGAATTAAAATAGATTAGGGTGTGTTATAACCCCAGAAGAGAGCGCATATGCTCCTCTAAATTTGGGAAATCCCACTATCAAGGAAGAATGGAAATCCCTAACCAATATGTTTTCTTACCTTTCCTACTCATGGCTATATATATGTTGGATAAAAGCGTCTAAAGGGTAATCAAAAGTCCTGATAGATACTGTTCTATCTCACATCTTTTTGAAAGAGCTAAATTGTTTGAAATCTATATAGATCAAGATACACATCGCTAGCTTTAGTATAAATTGTTATGGCCATGGAACAATCTGCATCTTTTTGGACATTTAGGCTTACCGAATAAGGATTATTTGTTTACATGCATTTTTTTAGAATTTACCTTGGTTTTTATTGAAATTTTATGTGGTAGTTATTTTTGTTTCTTCAGCCTCTTAGATCCCTTATCCCTTTCAATAAATGGCTTACCTAAATGCCTACATGTTGTTCGTATATCATATTTAGCAAGTTCAGTTTTGAAAATGAAATCAGGTTCGTTTGAGTTTTGCATGTGATGACCTTGTTATACTCTATTGCTTTGTGTTCGCAACATTTTTTTGGGGAGTGTAACTGAAACCTATATTGAGTACTGTGTCATAGCTTGGTTGTGTGCTTATCAATTATCATGTGAATGACTTTCCTGTACTTTTACTTTCCATGATTTCTCAATCGGTTAAGGCATCTACGAGCCTTGCTAAGTATAAGCATGGTGGTATATTTCTTTTTCTGAGGCATGCATTTTAGGTTAAAAAGGGGAACACCAAAAGGGTTGGTTCTTGAAGTTAAGGTTTTTAGTCTAAATTGTTCTGATCATATCTTGCTTGTTGAGGTGTGCTGATTTGGAACGTTTTTCAGGTCATGCCTTTTCAATGCACTGACGGGATTAGGTTCTACTGTCTCTGCATCATGTTCTGAAAGGGGCCAATACCCTTTTCATATTATGTGTCTTCCATCTAAGAGTGAGATGATCCACTACTTTAATTTTATGTCAAATGATTCTGGTGGTGGAAATTAGGTGGACTATAATGATGGAAGCAAAGATGCGAATGGATCTGGTGCTTCAAAGTCAGAGAATTGAAAGTGAGGATGGATCTTACTGATAATTTGTTGCCTTAAATTCTCGATGCTTGACGACGTACAGTATATCATTTGTCTAAATGATAGATAAATTTGAACTAATTAAGTCACCCATTAGGAGCTGAGTTCACTTTAGATTACCTGCATTGTTATATTGCCAAAAAATAAGTCGAGCTCTTTAGCCAATTTATGAGGAAGCTCTACATTTCATAAGCAATGTGCTTATATTTTGCTACAGGTCCAGATGGCTATACTGGAAAATATGAAGAAATGTGAGTTTACCAAACATTTGGTTACCGAGGAGATAGTTTTGATTTGTGGTATGTGTTAGAATTTTTGTTAGCGTCTCAAGTTTCAGCATCTTATTGTATTCATTACTGTATGGGAACTGGGAATGAAATTATTTCATTAAAGTTATTTTGTTGTGTTTGTTTGTGAAAATAGTAAGGGAACAACAACATTATACAACTTTGCTATCCGCTTTAAATCATTTGTAAAATAAATATTATATTTAAAAAAAATTATATCCAACGACGGTTGCAACAATTGCTGAAAATATAATAAGTATTATTTAAAAATAAAATAAAATAAAATAAAGTATCAACAACGGCTAAAACTATTGTTGTAAGTGGCCACGACCATCTCTGTAAAGACTGCCAGCAATGACCTATTGTCTTTGCTACTTGAGTCCTTTCATTGATGGTCAATGCAATCGTCATTGTATTTTGACTTTTTGCGACAGTTTAGCCATTGCTTAATGTCATTTTTTCGTCGTTGATGTTGCAAAGAAGACGGAACCTATAATTTTTTTTGCAATAGCTATAGTTGTTATTGAAATTTATTTTGGCTGTCACTAAAATTATCAGCGATAGGCTTAATTGCAACAGAAGCTAGCACGTTGCTATTGGTTTTAGTGACGGATATCCTTATAAACATTGATGGTTAGTGGTCGTCATTGTACTCCTTTTGTTTTGTAGTGTAATCTTATGCGGTAGATTTGAACTCGTTAAGCTGGTACCCGATGGACTATAGTTGTATTGGACTTCTTATTTCAAGTTGCCTAAAAAGGTTATTTATAATATTAATAGTTTTTTTTTTATATTTTCTTTGGAAAGGAAAATCTTATGTCTCTTCCTTGTATAATGTTGCTTGATTTGAACTCGTTAAGCTGGTACCCGCTGGATTATAGTTGTATTGGACTTCTTATTTCAAGTTGCCTAAAAAAGTTATCTACAATATTAATAGTTTTTTTTTCATATTTTCTTTGGAAAGGAAAATCTTATGTCTCTTCCTTGTATAATATTGCTTGGCGGAGGGTTTGTAGATTGCTCAAAGAGGGGGAATTATGTGTGCATAGGGCTAAAAATTAGGTCGGGTTGGCTTTGACCTGGGCTTAAATAGGGACCCGGCCCTATTTGTTAATCGGGTTGAAAACCTAACCTTAGTTTGGTCGGATCGGGTATTTGGGTAACCCTGCTTTTTCATCAATTATTTTTTTCTTAACTTAATATTTTATATGCCAACTTTGCATTTAGGCCAAACATAAAGAATTAGATACATTGTAACATTATAAATAAATGTCGAACATTTTTTATGTTATTTGAGAAAGTGAGAGTTAGAGAGAGAGCATTGCAACATTGTTAGATACACGTCCAAAACTATAAAAAAATTATAAAAAATTATAAAAAATTATTAAATAAAATAAAAAATAAAAATAAAATTATAAGAGAAATTCTTTTTAATATCTTCTCCTTAAGTCATTACATCATTAAATAACAGGGTCAAGGTCGGGTTGTGTGGGTTTTGTGGGTAAATCCCGACCCAACCCTATTTTTAAAATGGGTAAAATTTTAAAACCCTAACCTAGACCCTAGCTATATTCGGGTCGGGTCAAGTGCAAGGTTAGGCGGGTCAGGTAAATTGTTTAGATTGGATTTTCCCAGCCCTAGGTGTGCATAGCATTTCTGATTGTTATAAAACTGGACTGTTGAAATTGCTTTGGAGAATTTTCATAAATAAAGAGTCGTTGTGGTTCTTGTGGATTCATGGGGTTTACTTAAAAAAATTAAAGCATATGGATCTCAAGTACAAGTTCTTACTCTTCTACCTGAAAATCTATTCTATCTATGCATGAAGAGTTACTTCAAGAATGCATGTCAAAGATTGGTCATAGTAGATAGGTTTTCACTTGGTTGGGCTCTTAGCTGGATGGAACCATGCAACCTTATCATCCAATTGGGTAGGAATATAGAGGATAAACTTTGTTATTTCATTCAATGAGGGTTTTTGGTAATTACAACTACTTTTTTCTTACTGAACTGAAAAAATTTAGAATGTGCTCAACTACCATAAGCCTTCTTTCTCTAGCTTAGTAGATTCTTTTGGATGACACTAAGAAATTGACTTATTCTCTTTTAAAAGGGCTTGAGAGTTTGTATGCTCTCGGTGGATTGGTATGATTTAATTTAGTTTAAATATAGAGTAAGTTGATATTCTTTTATTGCATGGTTAATCTTGAATAATGATATCCTTACCATTGATAACATGTGCAAAAGAGGTTTCTATATGCCCAAGAGATTCATGCTTTGCCATAATCATGAAGCAACTAGGAATCATATCTCCTTTGAGTGCCCCCATTCTAAGATAGTCTAGAATCCTTAGAAAGTGCAATATTTACATATATGTCCAAGACTTTCATGGGGAACTTAGGTGGCTGATTCAAAACTTATGAAATCATTTTTTATTGTATACATCTCCCTCATCTAGAAAGAAAGGAACCAACATATTTATTTAGGATAAATCAAATAATGCACTTAGTCTGGCCTCTCTAATCATTAAGCAAGTTAGACATATTTTGGAGACCTTTCATCTCAAACAAGTCATTATTGATAGTTGCTCCTTATTGATTTTAGGGAAGATTGATTATTTTTGTTTTTGGTCCTTTGGGTTTATTATGAAGTTATGGAAGATTGTTTGTATAGGGGCGATCGATCAGCAAGCTCAGACTCATCAATTGACACCCTTGATGTTGATGTTCAAGTTTAGGCTAAGACAACAGAAATGACAGAGGCATTGGAGCGATCAATTGGCAAGCACCCAAACCAATCGATTAGGCATATCCTCATCACGTTGGAATTTAGGTCGAGATAAATGAGGTGTTGCTGCAATGTTGGGGTGATCGATCGGCATGCCTAAATCTATCCATTGGGCATTTCATGATGGAGTTTAGGCCAAGACAACTAGAAAATTGATGCAATGTTGGGGTGATTGATCAGTGAGCCCATATTGATCAATTGCCTTGAGTTATGGAGTTCTACGATGATTCGAGCAATCAATTGCCTTTTTCTTGAGAGTAATATTTGGTGTTTGTTTGGGGTTGAGCAATATACTTGTAATTGTTTTTAATCCTCGTATCCTTTTTTTCTGGTTATTAATAAAATTTTAATTTTAAAATTTTTTTTTAGCCAAAACAAGTTGTGTACCTGAGAACCATAATTTTGATATACTCCTCCACAGCGAAGAATGGGGAAAGTATAATTAATCCACATCAAAAGTGATACTCTAAAAGGAGATATAATCAATTGATGAACTTGAACAATGATTATGCTGATGATTTTTGTTTTCAAAATGAAAGGTTTTTGCGTTGGGCATGTGCACAGATAGACACGCCATGGATCAAAGGTGATCAGAAGGCTGCGGCAACAATATATGCCATTTGGCGGCTGTAAAAAAGAAACTAGAAACAAATAACCTTATGTATATGTAGAGGCTTTGGTTGTGGTCCAGTGGCACAGTAAACCAGACAAAATTGAACCAACGTGGTAAGCTGATCTCCACAGATGCATCTATCCTCCGGTTGGTAGCAAACAGAAAAAAAGCTGTCACCCAGGGATAAAGTTTCGGACTTATTTGTTCACTGTGCTTTACTGTTGTAGGTCATTATGACACTCTCCTTCTCCTTCACAGTCGTAGTTTCACTGAAGGATAAGAAGTAAGACAAAAAGGCATTCTTTCCGGCCAATGAACTTTTACAGTTTGACAGCGAGCAAGAAAATTTTTGACAGCAAGCAACAATATTGAAGAAGGCAGCAGCCAGAAGAAGAATTCGAGCTGTCATCCTCAAAGATGGAATCCAATTTCCAGATAACTCACATGTGCTCTGTTAGTCGAAATGATTGTTGCCATTGCCACAGCTTCTACTTCTATCTAACCATAGATTATAAACCATTTACCACCGAAGGATCCAACAGATACTAGCCATACCCACTCCCTCAGTGAACCACAAAATGGATGTTTTCTCTTCCTACCTTTCTCTTGCTTTTCTCTTTCTCTTCCTGCTTCTGGTGATTTTCGAGTTTACTCAACCTACTGAGACAGCAAGCTCAGACGAGCTTCCTCCTGGTCCAGGACGGCTCACCAACATAGGCCACCTACTGCACTGTGTTGGCAGCTTACCCCATCGCTCGCTGCACCAACTATCACAACAGTTTGGTGATCTCGTGTATCTTCAGCTGGGCCGTGTGAAGACAGTTGTCGTCTCTTCCGCTGACTTGGCCGAAAATGTGATGAAAACCCATGATCTAGCCTACTGTAGCAGGCCTCAGAGAGTGGCCTTCAAAAAATTTAGTTACAATTTCCGTGATGTGGCCTTTTCTCCCTCTGGGGACGACTGGAGGCAGATGCGTAAGATTTGTACCATAGAGCTTTTGAGCAACAGAAAGTTGCAACTGTCTCGGGGCGTTCGAGAGGAAGAGGTTGCGAAAATGGTGAAGGAAATAGCTAAAGCTTCTTCAGCCAATCAAATGACAAGTCTTGATATTAGTAGCATGGTAGTTGGTCTTACGCAAAATATCACTTGTAAAATTGTACTTGGCAAAAGCTGGTCTTCTCGGGAAGCTGTTGGAAGGAAAAAACTAATTGAACTTCTTGAAGAAGCACAGGCCTTATTGGGAGGTTCTTTCTTTGCTGATTACTTTCCATGGGCATGGTGGGTGGATGTAGTTAGAGGGTGGCATCAGAGGCTAGAGAAGTGCTTCCGTGGTCTAGATGATTATTATTCTGAAGTGATTGATGAACATCTTCATTTTCAAAGAACAAAACTTCCCGAGCAGGAGGATTTTGTGGATGTATTGCTAAGACTCGAAAAGTCTTTTGACCTCACAAGGGACCATATCAAGGGAATTCTGATGGTAAGTTTCACTTCAAAGCTTCCTCTATAAATTCCAACGACATTTACATTTGAAAGTTCCACGTAGGGTTCTGACATAAATTTCGATATTGAATTATTTTTTTCTGTTTCTGTTTTCTATGCCTTATCTCCTAAGGAAAAAAAATGAAAAAAAATAAAGCATTGGAAGGGATGAGGAATTGGCCATTTTGACTAACCATAGGTAAAATATAGAAAAAGTTAGCATGAGCGGGTTAACATGAGCCAGTGTAAGCCAAGGCATCTTGAACCATTGAATCTCAATCTGACGGTGCAAGGGGGTCGGACATTGATTTAAACCTGCCTACCCTTAAGTTATGTGCACGGCTAGATTGAAATCCTATAACCCACAAAACCCGGGAATACACACGTGTGAGCCTGGCTTTTATAAACAGATCTCTAAGGGTTTCGTATATGCATTTATTGAAATACAAATATTATATATTTTTTAATGCCAATAGTAATTGATTTATATGGTTATTTTTTATATTTTTTTAGATTCTTGTCATACTCCTGAGTGTCTTCAACAAACTTTCGAAAATTGATATTTATTTTTTACTTTTCAAATTTATAAATGAATTTTTTATAATGAATCATGTTTAGTTATGTCAGTTCATGAGTACTTTAGCTTAGATATGGATTAGTAAACTAGTTTTACTCATATCTTAACTAAAATGTACTCCTTTTCCGTGCTGTAGGATATTTTCCTTGCAGGAATTTATACAAACTCTACTATGATTACCTGGGCTATGTGCGAGCTCATGAGAAACAGAGGAATAATGAAGAAAGCACAAGAAGAAGTTAGACGGATTGTGGGAAGCAAAGGAAAAGTAGAAGAATCAGACCTTGAAGAGCTTCCTTACTTGAATGCTGTGGTAAAAGAGGCAGGAAGGTTGCACCCGCCTGCCCCTTTGCTCGTTCCACGTGAAACAATCCAAAAGTGCACACTCAATGGGTATGAAATCCCTCCCAATACTCAAGTCTTAGTCAATGTGTTTTCTATCTGCCAGGATCCTAGATACTGGAAAAGCCCACAGGATTTCATACCGGAGAGATTCTTGGAGGGCTCCATCGATCCCAATGGATATAATTTTCAGTTTATTCCTTTCGGTGCTGGTCGGAGTTGTCCTGGTATCCAATTGGCAATGGCGGTTGTGGAGCTCACACTTGCAAACCTGTTGTATTCTTTTGACTGGGAACTGCCAATGGACATGAAGAAACAGGATATTGACATGACAGAAGCTAATTGTATTACTGTATCGAAGAAAACTCCACTCATTGTTATCCCACAGTTTGTTCGTACTTAGACTGCCATCACCCCATGTTAATTATTTGCCAATTTAGACGTGTAGTATATATCTAGACGATTTGACCGTTAGTAATCATAGCTGCTCTGCCCATCTTAATTTCTTGTCAATTCTCACTTGTATTGAGGATTTAACGAGATTTAACGAAGGAACAACAGAAAGGTGCACGCTTTAAGTAGCGGCAAACATACATTTATGCACTTATAGACCCCCGCCCAAAAAGTTGTCAATGCTACACCCCCTTCTCTTCCACTTCATTGTTAAGATGCCAATCAACCAGGCTCATACTTCCACCTCCTCTTGGCGCGCACCTCCTCTGCCTGCTCTTGCCCCTCGTCTACCACCTCCTATACTTCCTCCTTGTTCATCTCTATCTCCTCTCTTTTTAGGTTAGCATATCATTGCTTCCTCATCCGCTATGAAACCAGGCCGCCCTCAACTCCTTATTGCCGTCATCCTCTCTGGGTAGTCGTCAGTATACACTCATTGTTGCCTTCCTATACTCATGATCGTCAGCTTCACCTCATTGTTATCATCCTCTTCTCTTCCCCGTCATCCTCTAATAATGGCAGATGTCATCTCCTCCATGTGAGGGAGCAACCTCCATCTATTCTTCACTTCCCTTCTTTATCATATAGTCTTATTTTCCGGGATTGTCTTCATAGGAGAGCACTATTGCGAAAGATCATACTTTTGGTTCGTCTTAGTAGCATGACAATAATGTAGTGGTTAATGCAAGTGTGAAGAATGAGGATCCAGGTGTTCAAAATAGTCCTCAACTAAAAGTGCCACTCTCACGCCGCCAAATTTACACAAGAAGATTTATATTCTCTTTTAGGAAAGTATGCACGAAATATTGACCTTGATGCTATAATATAAGTTAAAAATATGACATTTGAAATAATCATAGTATGATTACTCAATTTTGCATTCTAAGTGAGTAATATAATATTTATGTCACTAATTATCTAATAAAATTAAAAGAATTAGAGGATCTCATTTGGGCATTTGTCAAATAATTTACAACAATGATTAATAATATAAATAAATGGTACACTCACGTGTCTACAAGGTATTCCTAAAAAAAAACTAAGTAGAAAGGAAGTCCACACTATGGCCTACTTGACCCTATTTGCAAATGATCTCTACCTACAATAGTACAAAAAGCGATGCCAAGTATAAAAATATACATAGCATGATGGCTAAACTAAAACCACAACAAAAGACAAAACAAATGTACATAAACCAAGTCAAGTCAATCATATATTTCACTCTTTTCACAATCACACCAGACAAGAAGAAAAGATAAAACATAAGGCTCACTAAGACTTGATAACGACATCTTGGAGTACAACCCCACCTCATTAGAGTATGAACTACCACATTTCTTACCTTTAGGCTTCTACTGAAGCTATCACTCAAGTCTATCCATGCTATAAAGCAAAGGTCTACAAAGACTCATGAACCGAAGTGGTTAAGATTCTCGATTTCTATGATCATCGAGACCTCCTTTGTTATACTGAGCTGGACTATATATCTTTTTAATTCTATGATCCTTTCAAACCTAACTCATAGGCTAGAGGAGTGACTCTACAAATCAACTCCCACTTTTGGAGAGCCAGATACCTAGGTCATTTATCATACCATGATGACTCTCCTCAATATGGCAAAAATAACTCATTTTTATAGCCATCTTGACACATAATATGCACATATTATTGTGTATATACATCCACGATGTATGACATAATAAATAACATATACTATAGTAGAAACCATGCGTGATAATTTTTAACCGATATACTATCGATGACCCCAACAGTATGTTGTCTAGGGCATCAATAGCCCTATTGATGCATCAAATCCTTGTTGATAGTGCATAGACTATGGGTACCCATCTTTTTGATGTCATCATAGACGCATTGGTCACACTGCTAATGACCAATATAACATTGATGTGCCACATTGTGTCGGTGCTAATACCATTCATCTTTCTCCAACCACCGATATTGTAATTGACGTGCTAGTAACCACGTCGATGATCAGGAAGAAAAATTACTACACTAGTTCCATGAACATTCCCTTTCTGAAAAATATGATAGATTCAATATATAAATCGATATTCTTACAATTTAAAATATGAAAAGAGCTATATGAACCATATGAATCCAAATTGGCATTGTTACTCTATAGATAGTAAAATTATTTATTAAGCCACCACATATGCATCCAAAACTCATCAACAATCATGCAAAGAAACAAGAACATATGTTGCAATGGTAATAAGGTTAGCAATCTGACCTCAATCGTGTACTGCACATCGTTCTTGGCATGAATAGTCACGGCCTAGATTTTCCAAAACCTTTGAAAAATATCGCATGATAAATCATGTAACTTTTTTCTTTTCTTAAATACAAAATAAATCATTAGAATAAATCTTTAGTTCATGATAACTAGGGTTTACAAATACAAATATCGAAACATATGATATTACTACATATCTTGAAAATCTATAAATAACAGACAATTTGTCTAAGTACAAGTCTATTATCATACCAGAAATAAATAACTAAGTAAAGTTTGCTCTTACGATAGTAAACTATTTTACTTACAAAATTACATAAGTAAGAAACTAAATACCACTAGTAAAATGTTGTCTTTAATCTCTCACTAACGGTCCTGGTCTTGCTAGACCTCATTTGAAGAACTTGCAATCAATAACAATGAACCTCCCCCTCCCCCCGGAGGGGAGGCTCTAAAAAAATAAAATATTTATCATTAATATTATTAATTGAATCGAGCCAATATCATTGGATGTTAGTTGCTGATATACTTATTCAAAACATCTCAATTGTTACTTTCAATCAGATTGGATCTAGTCGTAGTTCTGACAACAACTAACTACATATTAAGAAGCATAACAACATGAATGAAATGATTAAGTTTTTGAAGTTAGAATAAATTTTAGTTAGGCCATTTATGTAACGACTACGAATTTTCAGTAAGAGTTCTTGCCTCTAACAAAACTATTTTTTTTAAGTTTTTAATTATTTTAAATTATTTAGAGGTAGATTTTTGGAGAATTTTTATATGGGTTGATAGAGCTCGGTAAGACAAGCGTGACGAATCAAAGAACATGCAAAACGGAGGTCAGGAACAAAAGCTATAGTCTTGGGAAGTGTGCCATATGGGCGAGACCTACACAAAAGTACAGGATAACCTACCCATGTGTGGTCTTATTTCAAAGGGTTCGTTGACATGAGTCCATCGGTATCAAAAGCGTGTGATTCCAATATCAAGGTTGGAAGTTATCGCGTTTTAGGTAAGGATATTATTTGAATAAAATAATATCATTCTGGATAGGATTGACGACGCAATGGATAAGATTGTTGACAAAAAGCGGATAGGATTGATGATAGAAGTGGATATGGTTTATGATGAAGTGAATAGGGATGTTGGATAAGATTGCTGACAAAACAGATAGGATTGTTGATGCAAGCGGATAGAATTAACATGTGTCAACCTCACATCTATCTAATTTTTCTATAAATAACATCCACATCATTCAGTTTGGGGAGAAGGGAGACTCTCCCACGTTTTCTCATTTCTCTCCATATTCAGAAACTTCTGTTTTTCGTTTTTCACTCGTTTTAAGTCCGATTTAAGTCGTTTAAGAGGCGTTCTTACCTAAATCGAGCGTGCCAGACTTTATGGCGGGGTTATTTTATTGGTTGGAGACTTCCAGAACCCCAAAAGTGGACATTTAATTTTATAGTGTCTGATTTATTGATTTCAAACTCGTGCGAAAAGCGAGGTAGGAGCTTTTATCCTTTCTTATGACATGAATATAATATTTGCTTGTATTTTTAATTTATTATTTATATGATTCTCGCATGCTATACGTTAGAGATTACTTTCAAGTTATGATTTATGATTTCTGCACATATATCCGATTTGTTGAATGGTTAATCGTTGAGATAGAATATGATTTATATATCGTATATTTATAATGCTATTATGTATATTCGATTAGTCAAATAATTTTTCGCTGAAAGCGAATATATTTTATACTACATGCATCATGATTGCCTCATATAGAATAGTTTGATCGAATGTTTATCCATGGATTTTGATATAAATTATACAAGGTGGAGCGTGTGAGATAGTGACAAACTAGCTTTGCTATTATTTTCATTGCGAATAAATACAATATATTTGAAAGACGGTTTTAGAGGGCTCATCCTTATTGAAAGGAGGGTACTCAAGATTATTTTTGAAAAGACGTATAAGCATGGTGATTGAGTCACTAAGACGAGATAAAGAAGGGGTAACTGTCTTATTAGAATGAGTGACCAACTTTGCCTTTGTAGTCATTGATAGTGATGCTCCCATGTCTTGTAAAGGCGGAGCTAGGATTTTCAAAAGGAGAAACATTGGGATAAAATATTTTAAAAGAAAACGACCTTTTGGAGTCTGGGAACTCTAGAATATTTCAATTGAGTCTGGGACTCAATATTATGAGTCTAGGACTCATAAGTGTTTTAGTTATCCAGACCTATTGTTGGGCGCCCCAATAGAGCTCCGTTGACTAGATGAGGACACAATTAATCCGGTTCGGAATCGGATGCACGATACTTATTTTAGCCTGGTGAGCCCCTAATGAAGGGTAAGATCGCTGATTCGCTCTTAATGAAGGGCAACTATCAAGGCTACGCACGCTAGGGTAGAGAGTATCATGGGAAGACTCTCTACTCTCTAGACCCCGACGCCCCATGAGCATAGGTGACTCTTCTATCCACAAGCACATAATATTTTGAGATAATCTATGGAGAAGTAAGAGGTCGTTGCTTTGTACCCACAACAAATTCTTATTAATATATATATATATGTCTGGGATATTGGTAGCGATCCGTGAGAGCTTGCAAACCCTAGTAGCATCTTAGATATGTAAGAAGAAGCTCTAAGGGTGGTTTGGGTAAGAGGCACACCCTGTTTTCATTAAACAATATTATATATGATATGTATTGTGAAACTGCCATGTGTTTATTCATGTTTGTTTGTATAAACTCCCCTATTGAGTATTTTAAAATACTTTCAACCCCCTAGACTTTACAGGACTCGACGAAGCTTAGTGTGCAGTAAAAGGGCCTACTTTGTGTTTTATCAATGTGATTTCAAAGATTTCAACGTCACCAAAACAAGTAAGAACTCTCATTATTTTTCTCTTGTGTGTTTGTACACGGGCCGTGGTTCTTAAAAAATTATTATTATATTATCGCATAAGGCAAGTGGCTCCAGTCACGGGCCTGAGTAAACTCCGATATCTTTATGAAAAAAAAATTTTATATGCTTCCAAAATCCCGGGGCGCGACAATTTAGTTGCTCCATCTGTTCTAGTTAAACAGTCAATAACAAACAAGTTTATTATTTATCTCACATTCCATTTAGTTAGGCCATTTAGTTGTTCCATTTGTTCCATTTCTTTTGTTAAATACAAAACAAATTATTAGAATAAATTTTTAGCTCATGATAACTAGGGTTTACAAATATAAATATCAAAACATATGATATTACTACATATCTCAAAAATTCATGAATAACAGATAATTTGTCTAAGTACGAGTCTATTATCATACTAGAAATAAATAATTAAGTAAAATTTACTCTTATCATAGTAAACTCATTTACTTACAAAATTATATAAGTAAGAAACTAAATACTACTAGTAAAATATTGTCTTTAATCTCTCACTAACGAACTGGTCTTGCTAGACCTCATTTGAAGAATGTGCAATCAATAACAATGACCCCCCAGGAGGGGAGTCTCCAAAAGAATTAAAGATTTATCATTATTATTATTATTTAAATCGGGCCAACATCATTGGATGTTAGTTGCTTATGTACTTATTCAAAACATCTCAATTGTTACTTTCAATCAAATCGGAACTAATCGTAATTCTACCAACAACTAACTGCATATTAAAAAGCATAACAACATGAATAGAATGATTAAGTTTTTGAAGATAGAATAAATTTTAGTTAGGCCATTTAGTTGTTCCATTTGTTCTAGTTAAATAGTCAATAATAAGCAAGTTTATTATTTATCTCACACATCTTTGTTCAATAATTAATAACCCGGTCGAATCCCAAAGATGTTTTGACATACTCATAAAATGTCAACCTAATTAATAATTGATACAACCACCGTAGACCATCCACTGAGGGGTATTATCCATAGTGAGACCTTATAATCCACCAAGAAGTGTCATAATGCCACCTAACATCTTAGGGATTTGACTAAGTAAAAGGGTTAGGCTCACAATTGTACTTAAACAAGTGGCAAAAAACCCAACTAAGCAGGAAGTCAACGACCCCAACTGCATGTACAAAAAGTGATACCATAAAGATCGATTGTGAGCCAGGCTCATGAAAAGCTCTCACCAATGGGGAGGTGCAATAGCAGAACCAAATAAATAGATTGTCAAATAGCTACAACTTAGAATAACCATCATGAACCCTATAAAAACCCATCGAATGTGGAAAGATTCAAAATAACTATCTCAAACCTTATCTGTCTCTCAGAGAGTAGGATAAAACTCATAATTGCTACCAATTCATTAACTAAGACAAATTATCAAGTCAAGTGTCATTTTCACTCCATGAACTAGCCCTAGACCCCTTTATAGGGTATTTTAATTTTTATATTAATTAAGTGTTCTCACCCAATCCAAAGCTATATAATTCTTATTTATTGATCTTTCATTAATCTTATCCTAATAAAAAATAACTATCATAACAACAATAACAAACATTAAAGCAAATAAAAATATAATTAGTATAGGGCTACACAGATTGTTATACCATGGCCCAATCTCAATTATGGCATTAGAATGCCCTCTTATCTTGTGCCCTAACTTTCCTCAGTTTATGCGTATCTATCTTTACGGAAAATGGGTTGGATTGCGACTATGGGCATTTTTATAATTCTCTTGTATGAGATACATCCTTATTATTTATTGAGTTTCAATTCATTGTCATCTCAAGAACTCTTTAATTGGCATGTGATTCTATTCATGTGAATGTGAGCCAATCTCCTAAAAATAGCAATGTTGTCATTATATTTAGGGTATTCTAGAACTCTAGTGGGTCTATAATTGATTAAGTGATACTTTGTTTATGTCATGGACCTGTGGTAATATTTGTGGCATTTTACTAGGTTATCAGCTCCTTAAACCTACCTTAGTTTACTCATTAGTCCTACTACAACAAAAAGAGGTTTATGTAACAAATGTGTTTGTTGCAGAAGGTTTATATTTTGTCGCAAAAATATTTTTGTGATGAAAAAAAAATTGTCCAGTTTTGTCACAAGTAGGGCATCACAAAAAGTCATTGCAACAATTTTTTTTTTTTTGACATAAATAGTCTACACTTCTGCAACGAATTTATTTGTTGCAAAAAAATAATATTTATCTCGCATATAAATATAATTTTTTGAGTAAAAAAATATTAAAAAATATATAATTACATCGCAAAAGTATTGGCATTTGAAACAAAATAATTTGTTGCAAATGATTTTAGTGTATTTGCGACAAACTGCATATGTCACAAATGCTTGATATTGGATAATTTTTAAAGAGTATTAACAACAATCCAAATTCATCGCAAATGATATTAAAGTAATTGCAACATTATATATGTCATAGAAAGATTGACATGTGTATATTTTTTACAAATATTTGCGACAACTCAAATTCATCGCAAATGATTGTAATATATTTTCAACAAAATAAATTTCATCTGCGACAAGAGAAGTTTGTTGCAAAAGATCATCAAGGACAAATTTAGGTCGTCTCTAATTATAATGGCTATACCCAATTATTTGGGTGGGCGTGCATGTGGGCGGGGGGGGGGGGGAGGGTATTTAATAATATATGAATTCAAGAGAGCTATATAAATTTATAAGGTAAAAGATAAACTTAATGCCTTAACATTAAACTAAATATCATCCATTATTTTTCAAACTATAAATCTAATACATTTGGCAAATTAAAATATACCATAGCTGTATCACAAAAGAAATCGCAAGATATGTATCATTTTATTTTATTGCAAATTTTGATATTTCTTTTGAACTTCCCTATTCACTTGTAAATATATAAGAATATAAAGTTAGCATTATGTAGTAAAGAATTATAGTTAAATTAATTTAGATTTATATAGATAGACATAAAATTAAGACTATAAATAAGCCTTTTGCATAAATAAACTTTGTACCTAAATCGATAAATTTGACTGTATTGGTTGTTGCTCCATTTGTCCATCGACTCTAGCATGATGTAGATGAAAGGAGATGATTATAAAACTTTATATTAATAAAAAGTAATCCAAATAGGATAAATGAATTAAATAAAATAGAATAAAGCTAAGTTCTGAATAATAAAAATAACCTAAATATAAGTAACTAACTTTTGTCCAATTAAAATTTTCATGCAAGATGCTGATCCCACAATAGGTGCATTGGTTCATGATCTCCCAATTGAGGGAGAGGTCGAGGGAGGGGGGGGGGGTCAAGTCTCAATGGAAGGGTGTAGAATCTTACAAATCAGGAAACAATAACATCATGCAAGTGAAGGATGTGCCAATAAATTTAACATCTAATTTTGTTGAAGCTTAGCAAATTTTAAAAAACTTAAGAAAAAAGATGAGAAAAATGCTGCAAAAGACATAAATCAGATCATCATTACCCTATATATGAAATTTGAATAAGAGGATTAATTAAATTATATGTGACAATCTTGGCAAGAGGTGTAACAGTACAATTCTTGAAGATGACATATAACATAATTTCCATTCTATTGGCATTCATAAAAGAAAAACATAAAACAAAAAAGGATTCAAGAGAGAAAGGGAGCCCTCAAATGAAGCAAGATGACATTGTACATTCTTTTCAATCACATGGCATAAAGGAATATGCACTGGAATGCAAATTCTATGGCTTGCTAAAGAGTCAAATTCAATTTTTGTAATAAAACAAAGTCATAAACAAATATGTTCTCTAAAATAATCTCATGATCAAATTGGGGTGGGATATGAGATAAGCAAGCAATCACTATCTATCCAACCAAGAAAAGAAAGAAAAAAGTTACCAGCTATCAGAGTTAGAAATGATGCCAATGAGTAACTAATAAAATTTACCAGCCAAGATGCCATTTAGGGAGGCTCCAATGGAAGGTTTGCTTATTTGAGTAGATATTGCAACTTAATGCCAAAAGACATTTGGTTTTCCAATGAATACAAAGGGGAGTTACATAAAGTTGAAAAAGCCAATCAAGCAATGAACAGTTACAAGAATTTTAAAAAATACACACATTTCTTTAATTATTTTCTAGCCATCTCAGTTCAGTTTGCATATCAGTTCAGTTTGCCATGTCAGATTGACAGATAAGCAATGTCAAGTGCAGCCGAACAAAATGTGTGGCCATCTCAGTTCGGTTTGCATATAAAAAAAAAAAAAATACAGAGCATCAAAATGAGGTGCTGTCTCATTTCCTTTTTTACAAAAAATCCTCCCTCTTTTTTGTTGAATATAATTTGGAAAAGAAAGAAATTGAAGAGGAGCAAGAGAATAAATTCGCTGCCCATGTTGAAGCAGGTGGCATGCACAAACATCAAATTGAAGACAACATGTCTCTGCATCAAATTTTGCAAACAGCTGAACAACTTCATGGCTCTCTCCTGTATGATCAGGAAAAAAATTTGCAGCTTAATTTTGAGAGAGCTGTAAACGCTTCTCTTCCACAATAGATTAGCCTTGAGTCTTCAGATCTAATTGCAAAAAAGAAATTTCTCAAGCAGAATTTTGAAACCAGAAATGAGGAATTGAGTCTGCTTGAAAGTGAGAAGCATCAGCTCATGGAGTTGAACAAACAGATGAGGGAGGAGTTGGATGCAGTTTACTGCCAACAGGAAATCGTAAAGTGTGAAATGAATATCATAATCGGCCAGCTGTGTGAAACTCAAAAGGCTTACCAGAGTGTAAGTCACGAAAACAGTTAACTTCTGAATGAGAATCGATCTTGGAAGAGAGAGTTTTGTTTTCTGAGGGATGACAAGTATATTTTAGAGGAAGAATACAATGTTGTGCTAAAAGAAGCTTTGGCTCTAAATTATTTTTCTTTTGTACTAAAGAATTTCCCCTCCGAGAAAGACTCAGAACTGAACAATCTTTGTGGTAAATTGGATCATCTTTGGGCTATCAATCGTGACCTTGTAAAGGAAATTAATGTGGTGAATGGAAACTTGAAAAAGGTTGACCCAGAAAATTGGCATCTCAAGGAATATGTTTAAAAGTTAAATAGTTACAAGAGCCACTCAATTGTTTTAGAGAATGAGCTAGTCAGAGTTCAACAAGAAAATGAAGAATTGAGTCATCGAATTGAAGATGGAAAAAGGTTGTTATTTGAGAAAGAGACAAAATTATTAAAATTTTATGAGAAGTTTGAAACTAAAGAGCAAGAAAATTCAGAACTTCATAAAGATAATGAACTTCTTAAGAACCAATTTATTGTTTCAAAGCTAACAAGTGAAATAAAGATGGCCACATGAATTATATGGGTAAATCTAAACTAGAAAAGTCAACGAAACATTAAATCTAGATCAGGTCTAGCGCTATTAAGCAACTTTGATCTAACAAAGAACTAAAAATGGAGCAAATTATGAAATCGACTTTATCCATACCTAAGAGACGCAGAGAAAGATAGACCGGATGACTTCAAGCAGAGGGGAGGGAACAAAACAACTCCATGCTATAAGAAATAGGGATCAAAGGTGATGAGTCTTAATTCTGGGAAGATCTTTATTGTGTATAGAAATCAGACAATCCATGGCGAGTATCTCGGGTGGAAAGATGCTTGGCGGGAGAGCGAAACCAAATATGTGTGCGAATGTGGGCATTTACATTCCACTCCCACAATTGGTTACGGGGTGGGTCGGGCGGTTCAAAGAGTGGGCTGTGCGGTTTGGCCAACGTAAGTGCGAGATGGCCTAGGTAAAAATAAAAACCTTACCAAGTTTATTCTTGCACTTGCGTGCACTATTTTAAATGTTAGGGTAGGGCTATATTAAAAACTCGAACCCAAACTGATCTAGATGGAACTAACCTGACCCAACCTAAGATAGAATCTCTGTTCCTATTTCAATTCGCGGGTTTTTTGAAAATGATTTCGGATAGAGTCGGGCCTATGAATTTCAGTTCATATCTCAAGCCGAGTCTTGTAAAACCCGATTTAACCCTACCCGAGAAGCAGCCCTATGTTAGGACAACTAATCTGATTGGGGTCAGCAGGTCAGCGGTTCGCCTGGGCAGGTCACTATAACTCCGATGTGCCTCAAAAACCAAAGAAACTGGAGGAATTTGGGTCAGTTTCAGTTGGTTCTTGAGTTTTCATATACTGGACCCGACCTAGCCCAAGTTAATCTCCAATCAGTTTTATCCAAATCGGTTTGGGTCCGGGTTTTCATATAACCAAGGTTGAATATAATTTTATAAGCTAGGTAGGAATTTGGGTCGGATCAAGTCATTTATTGAGTTTTCATATACCGGACCCGACACGTAAAATATATGATAAAAAATTAAAATGTTCCAAATACTATAAATTTTATTTTAAATTTTTTTACACATTTGTAATACTTTAAAAAAATTGTACCAATTCATCATGAGCCAATAGACTAAAATTCGACGACATACTTAGACATATATCCTCATGCGCTTAGTATTGATAGTCATTTTGAATTCAATTTAGAATCCCATACCAAACCAATAAAGTCATTCTTGGATTTTCTCTATGAAAAGGGGTTTAAGTTATGTAATAGATTCAACATTTTTGTACACTTGTGTTATAATCTGTATAAAAGTAGGGAAGACAACATTCATACGGATGATAGTATCAATAACTATGGATACGGGTGTGCATCAATAATATGCTTATTATGTGCCAAAATAGTCGTAAACCCTTTAATATAATAAGAACATTGTCATCTTTAAAATTTAAAGAGGTTTAGTTTGAATAGTATTTATATTTTTAAGAAAAAAATTTAAAAATATATTTTTTAATATTTTTTTAAAAATTAAATAAAAAATAATAAAATATTAGTATATCGATAAATGTCGACCATATCGATATGATACGGCCGATACGAATGGTGTGTATCGAAAATTCATGTGGGGGGCAACTTCGACTTGTGAGTGGATTAAAAGCATAGTCGCTTGTGATAAAATAAATGAAATACAACTACAAATTGTACTTCAAAAATATTGAAAAAACAACAAATCATCATTAAGGGAAAAAAATGACGAATTGTCATTCTGAGCAAAAAAATGACAAATCATCATTCGGTTTACGGAGGAAAAGAATTATATTTAGTTGGATAGAAAATGTCAATTCAAATGATAAGCTCAATGTATCTTATGGTGAGCTTTCTTGTAATGCTTGTCATAGTTGTACCATCACAAGGAGAAATTGAAATTCATGAACATAAAACTTATTAATAAATATACAGCTGAAAAATAACTAAGCAAATATAGAACCTCTCAACATCCTAAGCAAATATATATAAAGCAATGATGTTTTATGTGGTTCCTTTCTATTAAAATTGCATTCTGCCATGAGCTCAGACTTAAAAGGAAACTTTTTCACCACTTATTAGAACCTTATGAAATGTAATTGTTGACAAATGTGCTTGAAAGCCATAAAAAAATTCAAGACATGTTTCTCCATTTCTAAGAACCTCAAAACCATCTCTGCAAGCAGCATAACTCACATGTCAACTATGTCTATAATTCTTACATGTCAGTCTAAAATACCAAAATATAAAGGATAATGAATACATACTACCATATATAGTCATGCTCAGGAATGGACGAATTCCACAATGTATGACTAAGTAAAGAATCATGTGTAGATACTTTAACCATGCAAAGCCAATAGAAGTACATAGACTGATTCAAACTATCAAAACACATCAACAAATTTTATTACTTGCAGTGGCCCTTGAAGTGGGCTTTCCTAAGTTGATCACTAACAACAATGGTAATCAAGTCGTCCAACGCTTCCTAGAATGCTTTCCTATTGAAGATAAGCAGGTAGTATTCATCTTGTTGGGGACTGATACCTCTTTTGCCACAAAAAAAATAAAAAACTAATTCTTCTTTTCTTTCTCACATTTGAATGACAACATACAAATGACCAGAAATAGCTAAAATTGACCAATATGTTTGGGTTATAATTATTGCCATCTGTTCACCACTATTTTGTTGCATTTAGAGAAAAATTAGATTATAGTCCTTTTCGCAGTTGAGTTCTTTTCATAAGTACCCTGTGTGGTGATTTATTATTCCCAAACCATTGAAACCAAGCAATTCCTTAAACATTGTGGGCTAGTAGCCTGTTGGAAACTCCCAGCATATTATTCAATGAAGGCATTCATGATATGTATCTCTGATTGAGGTCTTCGATCTATGTTTATCATAGTAGTATGGTTTCATATGAAGTAAATTAAATATCGAGATCTGTCTTTGTTTGCTACATGTCTTCTTTGCTTTGGGTGCCATTTGAAGAAATCTTTGTACATGATCCAAACCTTGTCGGCTTATATTTCCCTGAGGTTAATCGTCCTAAATGAATCATGCTTCATTTTGGGATCCTTTTAAAAGACCAGAGTTGCAGTAGTAGTTGGAACCTTTGGCAAATCAGTATGAGGTTACAGATTCCATTTAACAACAGATTTCAGTTTAGTCAACAGATCAATGGAAGTTGCGGTGGGTAATAGGAGGTAGTAATTCATCCAAATGCCAAGTTATATAGAGTACTAATTTTACTTGCCTTATGGAACTATAATGTGTCCCCTCCAGTTTTTCTGAACTTCACCATGTGCAAGGAAGGAGCAACCTCGAAGACCTGAGATGGAAACAGGGAACAGTCAGAACTGGGACCTGCATAATTTTTCCACACATGATATGTTTTCCCATTTTTTACACAATTTAATGCCATTCATATTTTTGCAGAGTAGAAGATGCATATAAGTTGTTACCTCTGTGGCAACTGACAGATGCCTCTTCCTTCCTGTCTTGTCACCTTGCAACTTCATCTGTAAATTAAGCAAAACGGGTAATGAAAAGCCAACAAGAAAAGACATAACCGTAAGGTAGGTAGCAATGAATCTGTGAAGAGGGAGAAGAACTTGTAAGCTCTTTTGTGGACATTGAAACCAAGCGGCTTAGCAGCTGCCTCAATACTTGAGACTATTTTGCAGGGCTTTGAGAAGTAAAATGTGTTTTCCCCTTCACAAGTCCCTGCAATAAATAGATAAAAACGTTTTAGACACCACTGTTTTCAGTAATTCCAAATCCTACCTTGCAAAAATGAAATTTACTGACAGATTCTCGAACAATTTTGCCTAAGTGCCATATGTAATCTAAATATTAGAAATATAGCTTAGCAAGATAAAACAGTATGCCATTTACTTCTCGAACAAATTTGCAAGATTCAAACCCTAGGACCTGGAAATAAACTCAAATGCATTCATAGACTCAGGTTTCTCTCTCTTTTCTGTTACATGGTGTTCCTATTACAAGAAATGTAGTATAGATTTATATATTGCAATTATAAGAGAGACAATGGAAGTAATAGCACTTCCACTCCACTTAAGAACAGAATCAGAAACTACGTTGTTACCTGACAGTCACTGAAAATTGCATCAACATCATCAAGACTCGCATCTTCTTCCTCTTGAAATTTTGGTGGTTTATATCCTCTTCGAAACCACTCATTTTCCAGAATTTCAGGGCCATTATTAGCTGCAGCCAGAGACGTTTAACATCATATCATAAGGTATAAAACGGTAGAATGAGCCACACAATTTTTTAAGGACATAGTGCAAGAGTATTACACCCAAATATGTGGACTAAAGGAAACTGTAAGTAATTTTTAAATTTACAGTGTTAGGATTGAGATCAAGAATACGCTTAATCAACTTTTTCGAGCCAGAAGAAAACCACTAAGGGCAAGCAAAATCTGCTTCTTTGCTTGGTGCTGATGGTAACAGCCTGAGCCCGAGTAACTTTTCAGCAGATTGCAAAGAGTGGCCTCATGAGTGGAGATTCGTGTGCCGAGAGCTGGATGAGGGAAGACCTTCACATCCGGTTCTAGCATAAGGCGCGTGAAGGAAGAAGGGGAGGGGAGTGATGAAAAGGGGAGCGGCCGTTGGTACTTAAATTAGCACGGTAATTAAAGGAATGAAAGTCATTTTAAGCCTTTTCATCAATATCAGTTTTTATTAAAAAGGGAAAAGAATATAACTTTGCGACGACATTTACAACTGCTCGCAAATATAATAATATTTAGCGACTTAATTTTTAACCGTCCCAAAAATAGCATATTTTTTTCAACAAATTTTGTAGATTGTCCCTAATAATATTTTATTTGGGACATTTAAATGTAAATCATCGGAAAAGACCTGTATACTTTGCAATAGATTGTCTTTTGTTGTAAAAATTAGTTTTATTTGTTATAAAATATTTTGTTGCAAAAAGATATTTTTGTTGTAGTGTCCGACACCCAAAATGTAGGGTAGTCATTTAATTAATTATTGGGAATTTTCCCCTTCACGTGGCTTTTCCAAATTTAGAATATACCCTCACATCTCATTAGGATTTTTTTTCATTTTTTAACTCTACTTGCAAGCCCCTTAATGGAAGCCCATTTTGAATATTAAGTTATAGCTCAATTATAAGGGTAAAATAATTATTTTATAACCCATGAGATATGATATGAAACTTGCTTAAACACTCGTCACTCTATCTAGGTCAGACCCACTTGGACCTCGTCATGGCTAGATGCACAGAACTCATTGGTAGCTCTATCTAGCCTATGCCAGCGCGCGGTCTAGTCCACATGAACCAACTCAATCCAAATTATCCCATGCTAGAGTCAATGTGCACGTCAATAATAGGCATTAATGCAGCTGGCTGTGGTTTACCCAAAGTTATTCAACTAAGAATGTCAAAAGATTAGACTCACTAATTTTTAGTACATGTGCACTATTGGAAAAATTAAGAAATTCTTGAATATTACACAACCCTTTTTTACTCCAAGCTGAACATACTTCACTCTCTCAAACTCCTCCAAGACTCCAAATCTCTGATTCTTTTGGATTTCCCCCCCTTTATATAGGGTACAACTGCCTCTAGAATTCAGAATCACATAGCTTCCTACATTTCCCAATATAAGGACATCTTACAGTCGCAACCATAGACATGTCAATGTCTGCCAATGGTAAAAACCCAATTTCACCTATGTGCACACTATCATGTAATGGTTTTGCCGATGAAAAAACTAAAAATTTTAAAATAAGTTTATATTTTCTTTGGTAAAATATGGGATGTCATAGTCACTATGTCCATTAAGTGTTTATTTTTATCAACAATTAACACTCAAGGGCCAAATGCCAACATGAAATAGATGGAGGAGAATGGACGAAATTTGTTTTATATTTGTGGTGGTTACTGAAAATGCATTGGAAGGAAATTCAATTGCAGTAATACAAAGTTGATGCTCGTTTCTGTTTCATGAAAAATTAGCTACAATGATTTGTTGGATACATTACATAGGGTGAGTGCATGCCTAGAAAGGATTATTTATTGAAATTAAGTTTCACAAATACTCTGGCAGTTCCTATAGATTTTCTACCATAAAAAAATAATTGCACCAGAACTCGAGGTTGAATGCAATACCATTAATCATAACCAAGTAAAGAAAATGTTTCTGAAGGTTGTGTGGAAATTATGGACGCAACGATGGAGTCAAAATGATTGTCATGAGCACATTTTCTTGGCAAATGGGCGAATATTCATATGATTTAAACAAAAGGGAAGGAGAGTAAGGCAAGAGTAAGAGTGGAGTGTTTGAAAATCACATCCGAGAAGAAAAGTATGGCAAGAAAAGGACATGGGATAGTTTACTATATATAAGGTAAAGTAACTATGGAGTCATCTTATTGCGCTATTTGTCATAAGTATATAAAGCTGGTCGCAAGAGCCGGAACCAGTGATCCAACTGCTTTGCTTGTTTTGTAGACTATAGATAGCTTGTATGGCCAAGTAGAATCTCAATTGAAAGGAAAACATGTTGAGAAACCTATGTTGGATACTTTTCTTGATAGTGATAGATCAACATCCTAAAAGATAAATTGTATTCAAGGAATTGATAACAATATACATAGTGGAAAAATTAAAGGCATTCTGGAAAAACAGAAACAGAAGAAATCTCAAAACTCCCAAAGTACTCATCAATAATCTTGTATGTCTAGAAAAGCCAAAAAAGCTTAGTGCATACATTTATGTGGTATATAATTTCATTTTTATTAGGAATAATTGATCATTAGACTCATGATGTAGGAAGAGACCATCATACTTTGGCATTGGACAATACTTTAACATTGCACAAGAGTAATGATATTGTGCGTATAGAAAACCTAGTTCCAGTTGTTGGCACTTATCAATCCTCAAGCTCTTTTATGTCAGATTTTGTCATTAATTTGATAAGTGATTAGGTAATCTTTAAGTTATTGTAGTACCAATGTTTTATAACAACTAATTTAGTCTAATAAATTTATTTTTTTCTTACTTTCTTTGTGCATACATGAAAAATTGGACGAGCCACTAAATTTCTTTTTTTGTAAAATTAGTTATGATGAAGACATATAATATGCATGCAACTGAGTTTTTTATTTTAGGCGTGTGATAATTTATAATTAAACCTTTTGCAAGTGTACAAGGTAATTGTACTAGGATAAGTATTTAAGGGTTATCGAACCTCAGAGACGGATAAATTATTACTAAATCTAAAGATGAATATGCTGATTAAAAACTAGAAATAACTTAAACTTAAATTAAGTAAAAGAAAAGAATCAACTAGTTTAAAAGTAAGAGATTAATATAATGGAATTCACTTAGAAAATCGAATCCACTATAGAACCATAACAATTTCTTAACTTTTAATCTAAATGTAGTGTGAATATGAACAAGTATTCTCAGCTATAAGCTAGAATTACTTCAAAAAAAATTATTAATTAAATTCCATGGCATGAACTATTTTCGACAATAGCACGAATCATCTACACTAAACTAAATATAGGTATGATGTGCCTGGAGATGGCACAATCGGTACCTAGGAGGCCTACGAAGTGAAAGGGAAGGAAGAAGGAAGAAAGGGGAGGAAATCTGAGTTCTTTAATTGCATAACCAGCAAAACAAGAGAGGGCCCCCCATATAGGGGACGACCAGTCCCCTAGGGAGTCGCACTAGCCCCAACCAGGCCGGTCCGGTTCCCTAGGTGAACCCGCCAGTTAGTGGACCGGCTAACCCGGGCCACTAACTGAACCAACATCGTTTTACAAATAAACCAAACCAAAACAAACTAAACTATTACAATAATAAATAGTTTAAGGCAGCCTAAATAAAGAGATAAAATAGAATCGGATCATCATAGAATCATCGTGCACAACACTCCACCATGCTTCCGCTATTCGCCTTGTCCTCAAGGCGACCAATCAGGGAAGCGCATCATAAAGTCGTCCTCCAACATCCACGTCGAATCCTCTAGCGGCTGACCCTGCCACGAAACTAAAACCTCGGTAACAATACGACCAGATCGGCGGACACGCCGTTTCTCAATCACCGACGCAGGGGCAGGATCAGACGGAGGAACCGGGCCCATCAACGGCGGAGGAGGAGCACCAAGAACCAAAGAAATGTCACCCACAAACCGTCGTAAACGGGATACATGAAAGACAGGATGAACCAAAGAGTTAGGCGACAAAGTAAGGCGGTAAGCAACGGGACCAATACGCTCCGCAATAGCATAAGGACCATGGAAACGGGGGGCGAGCTTAGAGTGGGCAAGCTGAGACAAAGAAGTCTGGCGCTGCGGCAAAACAGAGACATAAACAAAATCACCCACAGTGAACTCCCGATCAGTATGGCGGCGATCATAAACCTGCTTCATCCTATTCTGGGCAGACGTTAAATTTTCCTTGAGTTGGCGTAAAACATCATCACGTGTCTGCAACAGATAATCCACCTCAGCGACCGATGAACGGTGTGGGACATAAGATAAGACGGTCGGCGGAGGACAGCCATAAAGCACTTCAAACGGAGTGAACCCAGCGCGCGTATGGTAAGCCGTATTATAAGACCACTCAGCCCATGGAAGAAGCTGAAGCCACCGTTGAGGCTGCGTCATAGTAAAGCAGCGCAGATACTGCTCCAAGCAACGGTTGACTACCTCCGTCTGCCCATCCGTCTGAGGGTGGTAAGCTGTGCTCATGTGGAGAGAGGTCCCCTGAATAGTGAAAAACTCCTGCCAAAACTGCGAAAGGAAAATCCGATCACGGTCAGAAACAATAGTACGGGGCATACCATGAAGTCGGGCCACCTCACGAACATATAACTCAGCCTCAGTCTTGGCAGTGAAGGGATGTCCCAGTGCGCAGAAGTGAGCATACTTGGACAGCCGGTCTACTACCACCATAATGACAGACTTGCCCTGCACCATAGGAAGAGCCTCGACAAAGTCCATCGACACATCGTCCCACACCTTATCCGGGATGGGTAAGGGTTGCAATAAACCAGCGGGTAAGGTCGTGGGTGCTTTAGCCCGCTGACAAACATCACAAGCTGCCACGTAGTCCTGGACCGCCCGACGAATGCCATGCCACGAAAAGTCTGGCTGACCCGCTTGTAGGTGCGGAAGGCACCCTCGTGACCAGCCATGGGAGAGTCATGGAAGTGTGATAGGATGCGGCGGCGGAGATTGGCAACATCTGGAACCCACAAGCGGTCCTTCTAGAAAAGAAGGTCATCGCGCCAGACAAAGAAAGGACAGCCCGCAGGGTCAGCTTGTAGGTCGGCAATAATAACCTGTGCTACAGAATCCACCCCATAAGCCTGGCGCAGCTCATCAATAAAGGGGCAGGAGACAGCAGAGAAAGCCAGACTAGAACCCTGTACCGGACTGCGAGAGAGCGCGTCAGCAACGATGTTCTCAGACCCCTTCTTGTACACGACCTCATAGTCATAGCCCAGCAATTTACTAACCCAACGCTGTTGAGAGGGAGTTGACACTCGTTGTTCCAAGAAGTATTTCAGTAGCTGGTGATCAGTACGAATCAGGAACCGGTGACCGAGTAAGTAAGGGCGCCACTTGTCTACAGCGAGGACAATTGCCAGCATCTCTTTCTCATACACGGACAGGGAGAGGGAGCGGCCAGCCAAAGCCTTGCTGAAATAAGCTATGGGTCGCTCGTCCTGTAAAAGAACTGCCCCTAAGCCCGCCTCTGATGCGTCGGTCTCCACCACAAACGGCCGGCTGAAGTCGGGTAAGAGCAGAACCGGGGCGGAGGCCATAGCCTGTTTAAGACCCTCAAACGCCGCCTCAGCTTCCGGTGACCACGCGAAGGCCCCCTTCTTGAGCAACTCTGTAAGAGGTCGAGCCAACTCGCCATATCGATGGATGAAACACCGATAATAACCCGTAAGGCCTAGAAATCCCCGGAGTGCCCGAACACATGTAGGTGGCGGCCAAGACAACATGGCGGCCACCTTGGCCGGGTCGGTAGCCACACCGCTCTTCGAAATAATATGGCCCAAATAATCGACCTAGGAACTGCCAAAGGAACACTTCGAACGTTTCAAATAAAGAGAGTTAGTGCACAGTATAGAGAAGACCGACCTGAGATGCATCAAGTGATCCGACCATGAGCGGCTGTAGACCAGGATATCATCAAAGAAGACCAGGATATAACGACGCAAGAATGGCCGGAATAGATCATTCATTAAGCACTGAAAGGTGGATGGGGCGTTGGTCAGCCCAAAGGGCATCACAAAGAACTCGAAATGACCGTCATGTGTCCGGAACGCCGTCTTGTGCACATCCGTCGGCTGCACCCGTATCTGATGATAGCCCGAACGTAAGTCAAGCTTACTCAAGACCGTGGCCCCTGTAAGCTCATCCAATAGCTCCTCAATCACCGGTATGGGGTACTTGTCCTTGACGGTAATGGCGTTCAATGCACGATAGTCAACACAGAACCGCCATGACCCATCCTTCTTACGGACCAGCAACACTGGAGATGAGTACGAACTCGTACTAGGGCAGATGATGCCGGACTGGAGCATGTCCGCTACAAGCTTCTCGATCTCAGATTTCTGGATGTGGAGATAGCGATACGGCCGAGCATTGGCAGGGGCGGCGCCTGGAATAATAGGTATATGATGGTCATGAGGGCAGACCGGAGGAAGACCCTGTGGTTCATGGAAAAGGTCCTGGTAGGCAGTCAATAGCTCCTGCATATCCGAAGGCAAGACATCCTGAGGCACATCCAGAGTAGCTCGCTGCTGCAAGAGGAGGCCATGGGGAGCGAACCGGAAGAAGGAGCTCACGGCCTGGGCGGAGTGGAGAGCGCCCGGTCGCGAGCCTATAATCCGAACTTGCTGCCCGTTCAGCTCGAAATCCATTACCATGTCCCTGAAATTCCACACCACATCTCCTAACTCCTGCAGCCACTGGACGCCTAGCACCACATCCGCCCCCTTCGTGGGCAGCAAAAATAGATCAGTAACAAACGAATGGCCCTGAACAGAGAGTGTAACCTGAGCACACACCCCTGTGCTCCGAAGATGCTTGCCGTCGCCAATCAGCACATCAAATGGCTTCGAGTCTGTGACGAAACAACCCAACCGATGGGCTACCTTATCGTTGATAAAGTTATGAGTAGATCCGCTGTCGATCAAGATAGCCACCTGTTCCCGCTTAAGGAATCCCTGAACTCGCATCGTGCGCGGCGTGAATGCCCCCGAAAAAGCATGGACGGAGATTTCGGGCAGCACGTCCTTTTGGGAACAAGCGTCAAATCCGGCCCCATCCTGGCTGTCCTCTTCGACCTCCTCCACGAGCAAACTGCCTTTTACCGAGCAACGGTGCCCCTGAACGAATTTCTCATCACAACGAAAGCAGAGCCCTTTTGCCCGTCGCTCGTCCATCTGTGCTGGTGTGAGCCGTCGAACAATTGGGCTTGGTGTGACCTACTGGCCAGAACGACCTTGTGCCGATGCGATATTGGGCGCGGCCATTGGGTTGACACCCCCCACAAGCCAGGGTGGAGGCCCCAGACGTCCACCTCTGCGCTGCCTTAGGAGCTTCTCTTCCTCGATGCGTGCGTGACGCACCACGTCCCTCATACTAGCGCAAGGGAAGTGGCGCATCTCCTCTGAGATTTCTGACTTTAGCCCCCGCTTGAAGGTGCCCACCAATGCAGCCACCGGCCACTCTGGAAGTTGGTTCGCTATCTTCATAAACTCGGTGTAATATGCACGGACATTGGAAGTTTGTCGTAGGGAGGAAAGCATTTCATTGAAGTCCTGGAATTCATTCGGCCCAAACTGAATGCAAAGCTCATCTGAGAAGGCAGCTCATGTGGGGTAGCGCACCTCCTTTTCGAAACTCTGAAACCAGACCAAAGCGTCTCCATCAAGATGGAAGGCGGCGATGCGCAGACGTTCAGCCTCAGAATGTGTCCCCTGGTAAGCGAAGAATTTCTCAGCCTTGTACAACCATTCGACCGGATCGTCATCGCCATTATAGCGGGGGAACTGTAGGCGAGCCAAGCGGGGTTCGGCTCCCCCGCGCAGCCCCCCACGGTGCCCAGGAAACTGGTCCCACTCCTCCTCTGCGTCTTGGAACTGATTTGGAGGGGGCGGCATCACAGGGGCATTTTCACGAACACCTGGTATGCCTCGCATGTCCCAGGCCTGGCGCCTTCCCCCAAGTGCTTGATTGCCAGTGCCCCAGCATGCAGGGCCTGGAAATACCCTCGCGTCAAGGCCGGCTGGAGCTGGGGGTTCAGGAAGTATCGGCTCTGAAGGCTGGGACGGCCCGCCCTTTTCTTGGGTAGTAGCAGCGGGCGGCCCAGGCAGAATGGCCACAATGCGCGCAGTCATGAACTGTGCGTGCGCCTCATGCTTCGTCTCCATGCTCGTCATCCGTACGGCGAGGGTCTGTAACGCAGCCAAGATTTCTGACATCGAGGCGTCATTGGCAACCGGAATGGCCTTGGGACTGTTTGTCGACGCTGAGACGGGGGCCTCCTTCTCTGAAGGAGCTTCGGAGACGGCAACCTGTTTTCCTCGAGCCATGGCCGGGAATCGTATGCTCCGATACCAATGATGTGCCTGGAGATGGCATAATCGGTACCTAGGAAGCCTACGTAGTGAAAGGGAAGGAAGAAGGAAGAAAGGGGAGGAAATCTGAGTTCTTTAATTGCATAACCAGCAAAACAAGAGAGGGCCGCCCCATATAGGGGACGACCAATCCCCTAGGGAGTCGCGCTAGCCCCAACCAGGCCGGTCCGGTTCCCTAGGTGAACCCGCCAGTTAGTGGACCGGCTAACCCGGGCCACTAACTGAACCAACATCGTTTTACAAATAAACCAAACCAAAGCAAACTAAACTATTACAATAATAAATAGTTTAAGGCAGCCTAAATAAAGAGATAAAATAGAATCGGATCATCGTAGAATCATCGTGCACAACAGTATGACCCGTTTAATCTTAGTATAACTTATCCAAGTCATTAATTATCTGAACATTAAAACTATTGTATGACCATCTCATCTAAATCACAGAAATTAGAATTGATGCAAATATCAAAACCATATCAATTTATCATCTACAAGACAATAAATCAACATAGACTTGAATAAACATTAAAAACTCTTTCATTAAAAAGAAAATTCATATCATACAATTGTCATCATTTACAACTAAGATCTAAATTAAAAAGAAAAGAAATTGAAACTTATTTATAGTTTCATCAACTCCTAAGTAAAAGAAAAGTCTAGCCTTCTATTATATAAGAAAGCACTTGAATCTCCATTAAAAGCTTTGAGTTCTCTTCCATCTTCTTCTTCTTTTTTCTCTTTAGAAAATCTACTAGAATCCCCTAATTTCGAGCCAAATATGTCTTTTTATAGGCATAAAATCCATAGAAAAAAGTTGTATATGAAAAGGACTCAAAATTGGCTAACACTAGGAAACTGCGCGTTATGCTGTTTGAACGCCCTGCATGACCGTTCGAACGCCTATATTGTGTTTTTCTTTAAAATCATGTTATATCATTTGAATGCCCTAGATGCCCGTTCGAACGGTTATATTGTTTCTACAATCTGGACAGTTTTCCTGGACAGTCCAATTTTTGTTCATTAAGTTTTTTCTTCATGTCCATATTAATTTATAACTTGTTTGTAACCCCGAAAAGTTGTCCAAATTACTTTAAAGCATGTCAAGACTATTTTGAATTATTTCAAATATCATCTAAGTACCTCGATAAACGCACTTTACCTACAAAACATAAAAATATCACATTTTAGACATGTAGAATATAACTAAAATTCTAACTTGATTTAAATATATATCTAAACTACTAATAACTACAAAATTATTAATAATTAAACTACAATACTAATATTTATCTTAATTTAGATAAACTATTACTAATAATAAATTAACCTAATATATACTAACAAATAAGGTAAAAAAGTATATAAAATAAATATATATTTCATACTTATCAGCATATACCAAAAATAATTGTAGACACTAAATCATATTTTGTAGTAGTTAGGGGTTTTATTTATTCTCAAACTTGTTTTTGACAACTTTCATAGTTACTAAATTGATGGACTCCCATCATTGCTTGCTTGTTTTATAGGCAGCAATTACATTTTCAATAATTTAAGTTTGGGGTTGTGTGACATGAAATAAGCTGAAACCAGGCAATCATAAATCCCCCTCCTGACGTCCATTGCTTGTAAGTACTACTTTGAGATTTTCTTGCAAGTTGCAGCTTAGAGTTGGTTCAAACTTGGAGGGCTTGAGTTCTTTTGAAAGTTTCTATCATAGAATTCACTAATGAACACATAGATAAGAGTAAAATGAACAAGGGACCAAATCGAACCAGATGTTGTTTCAATTGTTTTAGAGCTGCCCTTACTATATCCTCCCTATAAATGAACAAAAAAGAGTTCCCAGGCTAATGCAAGGAAAAGTTTACTTCTGAAAGTCCCAATAAATAAATAATTGAGAATAGTTGCAAAGAACTAGAGATCTATCATTAGGCTTGCTCAGGAGGCCAATGTTACTGGGCTAACGTTACAAGCCCTGGATGATACTGACCTCTTAAAGAGTCAAGAGATAAGGCCAACTGTAAGAAAACTAAAATCTGGGTGGCTATCCAGGCTCCCTTTCTTTTGGAATTAATGATCCCTTCATCCGTTTCCTCCCTTTCTTGCTAGGATTACATATCCATGTGATCAAGTCCTTAGGTTTCGGAAATAAAGTAAAAAAGAAGTGCTTCGAGATTCAGATGTTCTGAGAAAGTTGAGGTATTTCAAATTATTTTTTGACACGGACAAAGTAATAGAAAACTTCTGAAATGATTTCCATACTCGATCTTAAACTGCCTAGTATTCACCGTCAATCTCATCGGGCTTCCATGTTTATTGGCTAACTATAAAGAAATTAACACCCATGCTCGTCAACTAAAAAGAAATAGCTCTACATAATTTTCTGTGTGCCCAGCAATTATTATTATTTACTTTAGAGTTTTAGGTAAATGTAGGTAATACAATTTTGCATCTTACGAGGATGTCCAGATTTTAGTAAGGCATGTGTCTGAAAAATCCATATTATATTAATGAGTTTGTCTATATTTATTGTATTAAATGGGGAGAAAATAAATTATTTATTTTGCACATAATACAAAACAAGAATTGGAAGATGGAACCATATATAGTTTTGTTAAACATACATCCTATAATAATTTGCTATTATCTTTATTGTTTTACTTTTTTTTATTTTTTGAATTATTATCTTATTTTATAAATATTTTTATAAATTATTTTTAACTATATAATTTAAAAGATAAATAATGTTCTAAAATAAGTATTATAATAATATATTATAAATTATAAAAAATTATTATATGTATGAAAAGTTTTGTAACTGGGTGTACCTCTTCTTAAAAAAAAATACATATTTTTATCTTAGCCCTATATAAATTTATAAATAGAACATAAACTTAAGAGTGTTAATAAGTTGAGTTGAATCGAAGTATACATTAAACATGTGGCTATAATAATTAAGAGAGAAATAAATTATAACAAATGAGTTTTAAACGAGTAGCTAGTCTCGTCGTACGCTTTGTATTAACCGCATATCCCATGCTCATTAATGCCCCCTGTCATGATGGACGGAGCCGACACTACACAACACGGTTTGGCTATGTTATGATGCTTATGGGACCTACTGTATCTGGCTAAAAAGTAAAACTGTGTTACTGTTTTACTTCAACCACTCGGTGACAAGCCATTTGCAGCAGCTGGGAAGAAGCCGGGCTCATCTTCGAACGCCGCTGCTAACAGGGATGAATGTGAACCAATCAAGGAAGATGATCTGGGCATGAATGAAGGGGAAGGCAAAATTGCTACTAGCAAGTGACAATACCGTTGAGTATTTGAGCCTGGATAGCCACTCACATGTTATTTTTCTTACAGTTGGCCTTCTTATCTCTTGACTCTTGAGAGGTCAGTTTCATCCAGCTTAGGGCTTGTAACGTTAGCCCAGTGACATTGGCCTCCTTACCAAGCCTAATGATAGATCTCTAGTTCTCTATAACTATTTTCAATTATCTTTTTATTGGGATTTTCACTAAGTAAACTTTTCCTTGCATTTGCCTCGGAACTTTTTTAGTTCATTTGTAGGGAAGGTATACTAAGGGCAGCTCTAAAACAATTGGAATAACATCTGCTTCGATTTATGTGTTCATTAGTGAATTCGATGATAGGAACTTTCAAAAGAGCTCAAGCCCTCCTAAGTCCTCCAAAAGCTTGAGCCAACTCTAAGCTGCAACTTGCTAGAAAATCTCAAAGTAGTACTTACAAGCAATGGACGTCAGGAGGGGGATTTATGATTGCCTGGTTTCCATGAGAGATAAAATCACCCCTTTTCTCGCACGGGGTGATGATCATCTATGCATCACTGCTCTTTCTGCCTCAATTTTTCCCATACGGCCCTAGAAGAAATTTATTTTTTTTCTGGCTAGAGGTGTCGCTTCGATTGTAAAGCTTTTGGCGATTTGTATCAGTCAAATCATGGATGGGCCACCAGTGGCGACATTAGTTGAATCATAACTCCTACAGTTCCGTGCGGATGGCAAAAGCCAATTCTTCTTCTAGCGCACGTTTTTCTTTCATAGCGTCAGCCAGGAAGCCTGATCTGTCTTCAACTACATGTCCTTTCATCTATCCCGTTCCAGTCTCATTTGCGAATTAGCAGTTTTGTTCAGAGGTTGAAGACGCTCTTAACTGAAACTTTAAGCTATGTCAATCATGAAAAAAGTAGCTCTATGAAAATTAAGTCATCTATCAAAATCAATGAGCACTTCTATATTGATAAGAATATTTCTTGCAGAGGAACAGAGATTGATGAAACTTTTTCTGATGGACTAAGCATTCATACTTATGTTGAGAGTGCTCTTCCTGATCGGTAACAGAGATTGTGGATCGCCAAATGCTTCAGAGTGACAAAAACTGTTGTGACGAAATAATCACTGAATGTTTGAAGTCAATTCTACAAATTGGAATTAGCTGTTCAGCCATATCCCAACATAAGCGTCCTGCAATTCTAGATGTTCTTCGTGAAGTTTATACCATTAGAGCCTCCTTTATTAAGATATATGATACATCAACCAACAAAATTGGTTAATTCTTAGCGAGGAATATATGTATACCCCTACCCTGTTTCGTGTAGTTAACTTCATTATTTAGGGTAATCATGTAGATGAGATAATTGGCGTCCTCCAACCAGTCAAGTCAGATCTCCTCCAAGAGTCCATATCAAAGACCAATGTGCGGAGGATATTCCTCCCAAACATCCCTCTTGCGTAGGCGGTTGGGCATTGTAGTAATCAGATGTGTGGTTACCAATATTGTTGAGTATTCGAGCCTGGATAGCTTTGCGGATTCTTGTCGAAGATTTGTAACATTTGATGATGCCGTGTGAATCACTAGAAACACGTGAAGTACATGGCTAACCCAATGACAGAAAGTTTCTTAAGGGGGACTGAAGCAGGCTACCATGAGTTAAAAGATTTTTCTTAAGAGATTTAATTTGGAATTATTATATGTTTAAGCAGGGCCGGCTTGAGAAAATTGGAGGCATAAGGCGATTTTAAAATTAATATTTATTATGTTTAATATAATGTTAACATATTAATTTAATAAGTTTATCTAACATATATTTTTTTTGCTATTTAAGATGCATAATTAATAATTAATTTATATATATATATAAATTTTGTTAATAAGATACATTTAGCAAGGTTAGTGTGATGTAAAAAAATTAGTTTAATTGATGCATTAGATTGTAGGACAAGAAACTATATTTAATAGTTATCATTTTTCAGACACATGCCTTACTAAAATCTGGACATCCTCGTAAGATGCAAAATTGTATTACCTACATTTACCTAAAACTCTAAAGTAAATAATAATAATTGCTGGGCACACAGAAAATTATGTAGAGCTATTTCTTTTTAGTTGACGAGCATGGGTGTTAATTTCTTTATAGTTAGCCAATAAACATGGAAGCCCGATGAGATTGACGGTGAATACTAGGATTTAGGTAATTAACTTAACGCTAATGTACATTAATATATGTGCCGTATGTCAATCTTAAATATCAATACCTCATAGTTTAGGGGATATTAAAGCATGTGAATCATGGGCTTACTGTGAATGAAGAACATAAAAAATAATTGCGTCGCGGAACACGAGCGTGTTGTCGCTGTTTGTGTTCAATTGGCTCGGAGGAGTCGTGATCTTTTTTTTTTAGTTTTCAAGAGTAGCAGAGGCAATCCCATTAATTATGGTGAGAATGCACACCCAACTAATCTGAAGCCCTATAAATAACCGCACTGGTTTCCTCTCTTTCTACAAAATATAGTGGCTAGATATAACTGAGCTCCCACAATGGAGGATTGCTCTTCCTTCCTTTCTTGGCCTTCTCTTGCCTTTCTCTTTCTCATCTTGCTGGTAACGATTTTCCACCTCACTCAACCTACAGCGAAAACAAGCTCAGTCAAGCTTCCCCCTGGTCCCAGCCGGCTATCCGTCATAGGCGGCTTACTAACTAGCAGCTTGCCCCATCGCTCACTGCAGCAGCTATCACAAAAGTATGGTGATGTCCTATATCTTCAGCTGGGCCGCATTTCGACAGTCGTCGTCTCCTCCGCCGAGTTGGCCGAAAAAGTGTTGAAAACACATGATCTGGACTTCTGTAGCAGGCCTCACAGAGTGGCCTACGAGAAATTTTCTTACCGTTCAATTGATATAGCCTCTTCTCCCTATGGGGACAGCTGGAGACAGATGCGAAAGATTTGTGCCATCGAGCTCTTGAGCAACAAAAGGGTGCGACAGTCTCGAGGCATTCGAGAGGAAGAGGTTGCAGGAATGGTGAAGAAAATAGCTATGGCTTCTTCTGCCAATCATATGGCAAGTGTTGATCTGAGTGGCATGCTGATTGTTCTTAATCAAAATATAACTTGTAGAACTGTTCTTGGCCGAAGTTGGTCTTCTCAAGACAGGCATAAACTTCTTAGACCTCTTGAAGAGGCACAGACACTGTTGGCACGTCCCTTCATTGCCGATTACTATCCATGGGCATGGTGGGTAGATGTGGTCATAGGGTGGCACCAGAAGCTGGAAAAGGCTTACTCTGGCCTGGATGATTATTATGATGAGGTAATTGCTGACCATCTTCATCCTCAAAGAGCAAAAGCTTCAGATCAGGAAGATTTTGTGGATGTGTTGCTAAGTCTCCAGGAGAGTTTTGACCTCACAAGGGATCACATCAAGGCACTCATGATGGTAAATTTTACTCTCACATCTCTATATATTAAAAATAATATTCCCTTGTCTTATATTAATAGATATATTTAATTTTTTTTATAAGGAATTAATTATTTTAGTTTAGTTTTAAAAATTAAATGTAGCTAGCTATTCATTAACGATAGAGGGAATACTGTTTTAATTTTCTTTACTATATCACACACTCCCTTTGTCCTAAATTAATAGCTCAATTTGGCAAAAAAAGTTATTCTATATTTATAATTCTATTTCATTTAATCTTATGATACTCTTTTTTAAGTACTCAACCACTTAAATTTAACAAAATAAAACTATTAATATGGAGCAAATGTTTTCCCCAAATGATGCTATTAATTTATGATGGAGAAAGTATATGGGTACTTGGATAACATTAGGAATGGGTACCGTGAGGTGTAAACAATTTTACTTAACATTTTAAACTAAATGTAGATTCTCCTTTTTCGATGCCACAGAACATTTTCATCGCAGGAATAGATTCAAACACTGCTACAACTTTATGGGCCATGTGCGAACTCTTGAGAAATAGACAAGTAATGAATAAAGCAACAGAAGAAGTTAGACAGACTGTGGGAAGCAAAGGAAAAGTAGAGGATGAAGACCTTAAAGATCTTCCCTATTTGAGGGCAGTGGTAAAAGAGGCACTACGGTTGCACCCACCAGGTCCTTTGCTTCTTCCGCGTGAAACAATCCAAAAATGCACAATCACTGGGTACAAAATCCCTCCTAAAACTCAAGTCCTTGTCAATGTGTTCTCTTTAGGTAGAGATCCTAGATACTGGGAACATCCACTGGAATTCTTACCTGAGAGATTCTTGGATGGCTCCATTGATTTCATGGGACAAAACTTTGAGTTTCTTCCTTTTGGTGCTGGTCGGAGAGGTTGTCCTGGTATCCAATTGGGAATGGCAATTGTGGACCTCACCCTTGCAAACTTGTTGTACTCTTTTAATTGGGACCTACCTGTGGGCATAAAGGAAGAGGGTATCGACATGACTGAAGGTAATGGTATTAGTGTGCGCAAGAAAGCTCCACTCATTGTTGTTGCACAACATGTTAATTAGCAACTTGGCTATACTAGCGCACGTTAGGTTTTTGTCTATTTGAATATGGGTCACTTGTGCCCGAGATCGGTTGTTGTGAAATGCAATAAAGTGGCACTCCATAAATACAACACATGCATTGTTTGAGGAAATGTTGCCAATTGTGATATGGAAATAAAAAATATTTGACATGGAAAACAACAAGCATAGGATAAAACTCATTTCACAATGAGAAATGTTTTTTGCACAAAATGAGATTGAACCTCATCTACAAAAGGCATAGACATTGCAAAGAGGAGGATATTGAAAAAGTATAAATCCATGAAGCTCATCATTAGACATAGCAATTCAACATTTAATTCAAAATTAACATGATGTCCATAGTCATAAATGTCCCAATTCACAAAAAAATTGTGATCAATCCACATACCATAGTTGTATAAATTCAGTAATCCATATTTAACATTAGGGTCAACTAAAAAATTTAGCACACCAAATCCAAACTAAAAAATTGATACATTATATTCATCAATTTTGGGAACCACATTGTTTATTCCGCAGACATAATTGTTTTAAATCCATATGCAAACCTAGATTAATCAACATTTCACATTATAAGGCACCCACAAACAAAGTAATCTTACACCACAATATACACTCAACATTAGCAATCTATGGTAATAGGTAAAAATATGTAAATAAAAACCACAACTTATGTACAACATTCAACAGTCAAAATTTTCTCAAGCGAACATTTTAGCAACCTTCGGTCATAAGTAAGAATATGTAAATGTAAATCACAGTTAATGTACAACAATCAACAGTCAAATTTTTTTCAATAATGTACAACAATAAGTAGTCAGATTTTTTCCAAGTGGACATTTTAGCAAACTACAATCATAAGTAAAAATATGTAAATGAAAACCATAGTTTATGTACAACAACCAATAGTCAAACTATTTTCAAGTAGACATTTTAGAAAACCATAATTTATTTATAAAAATTGATCAATCAACAATCGTAATTAACCCAAATACACATGCAATATTTGATCAATCTGCATACCACAATTACATAAATCCACAATCAATAGTTCGAGCATAGTAATATTTAATCAATCCACATACCACATGGAATATTTCACACATCGTAATCTATGGTCAAAGAACATAGCAAAACATAGTCCAAAGAAAAAACAAGCAAGGAAATTTTAGATAGAACCTATAGTTGGGGTGGTTGTGGGCTCACTGGAGTAGCTCGAGGTCATGGAGTAGGCCCCAAAGGTTGAGGAATTGTGTGGAAAGGTGTTACCTACGACGAGGGGACCGGTGTGGAGTTGAACTGAAGAGATTGGCCCTAAAAACTATTGCGATTAGTAAACGGAAAGAGGTAACCCTTTGCACAGGGGCTGTCACGACCCGGATTTTTAAAAGCATTTCTAAAATTTGATAAATGGTAGTCACAATTTTTTTTTTAATACAAAACAAACTATTCGATTAAATATCTAGGTCATGATAACTGGGGTTCACAAATACGAATATCAAATCATATGATATTATTACACATCTCAAAATTCACTAAGAATAGCTCATCCATCTAAGTACAAGTTCGTCAACTGTCTGAAACTAAATAACTAAGTTGATTCTCACGCTAATGCAACACTTATGTATCGGAGTTATAGAAATGAAGAAACTTCTTCTTATGCTTGCCTATTTTGTCTTGTTGTCGCCTGGAGAATCTGTAACTAACCAAACCAAACAACCACAACAACAGCAATGGAATCTCTCTGCCTTCAAGAGAAGAGTTTCCATAAGGACAAAAGATTCTATTAATATTTTTCGGATCGGGCCGACATTACCCGATGTTAATTGCCTACGTACTCATCAGACAACATCTCCAATGTTTCCAACAAGATTAGATCCAGACGTAGTTATACCTAAAAACTACACTATACTAAGAAGTATAGCATTACACATGCAATGCTTAAGTATTTTTAAAGCAACCTATATTTTATGCAAGTCCTTTAATCGTTCCACTTGTCTAATTAACAAGCAATATTAAATAATGCTATTAATTATCTCTCGAACCATTGTTCGATAATTAACACTAAGAAATCTATATTCAAGAGACAACTCGCCCGTCGAGAAATCTCTAGACATAAGACTCCAACATGAAGAACATCAATATACAATGACACATGTAAAGTAATATACAGAGCACTGAATATAACATAGCTCAGAAACATGGGCTGACCTTTAACCAATAAAGGCTAACACAATGCACAAGACAATGGACACTGTTTAGGAAACAATGCACTAATTGTTACCTGAAAATACCGACTCCCGCTCAAAGGAGTAATTGTATGCTAATAGAAATCCTAGCATCTTTAGAGATCCACTTGGATCGGCCATGGGCCTAGAGATGTAGGTACCAGCTGTGCTCATGGACACACTGGCCGGAGGTAGATGAACCTTCCATGATGCTCAAAAACTTGGTTTGCACATTTGCAGTGATCCATCGTCCCGAAGAAACGGAGACCATGAAGGTCTGAAAGATTACTGCCATAGCTATTATAAGAAATCCTAGCATTTCTAGAGATCCATTTGGATCAGCTATGGGCCTAGAGATGTTGGTACCAGCTGTGCTCATAGACACACTGGCCGGAAGTAGATGAGCCTTCCATGATGCTCAAGAATGTGGTTTGCATATTTGTAGGGATCCATCATCCGGAAGAAACAGAGACCAAGAAGGTCTAAATATTCGCCATGGCTATTCTGTGAGCTTAAACTTTGACTCCGAGAACATCCCATAACCACCTTTGGTTCATTAACCAAGGTAAAATTCTATGTCAGGGCCCCGTTCACTCCATGAACTGGTCTCAATCCTAAAGAGAGTATTTTAGTCATTATTTTGATTAGGTGTTCTTCCTCCAATCTAAAGACAACCAAAATCTCTTGATTATTCTTTATTAACCTTAATTTATTGATATAACTTAACACAACAATGATAAATGTAAGCATTAGAATAATCAACATGACAAGGACTCAGACTCATGCTGAGATGAACTGACCAATTCAACATTATAATGAAAAGGATTTGGGGCTGAAATGCATAACTCAAGTCAGCTACCTAACATGACAAGGTCAGGCTGAAACAACCATCAACATTCACCCTAATATATATCACAATTAAGGCTAAAATTCAGGACAAATTATGCTAAATTTCAAAGGCATCTTAGGCAGAAATTTAGAGACTTAATAAATATGAATATATCATGAACTAAGGCTCAAAAGTCAGGGATTCCATAAGCAATAATATAACCTAAATCAAAGCTAAAAATAAAGTATTAGGTAGGCAATAATGTAACCTAAATTAGGGCTGAAACTTAGATATTTTCTCAGCATGATTATAACATAAATCAAGGTTGAGAATTTGGTATTACTTTAGAAAAAATAGAGCCTAAAACAAGGCTGAAAAATAGGGATCTAAGTAAGCAAAAGTAAAGCCTAAACCAAGGCTTAAAATCAGGGATTTGATTAGCCAAAGTATGGCCCAAACTAAGGCCTGAAATCATGGATTAAGTTGGACAAAGTATGGCCTAAAGTCAAGCCACGAATCAGGGATTAAATTGACCAAAGTATGGCCTAAAGTAAGGCTATGTATTAGGGATTAAATTAGCCAAAATATGTCTTAAAGTAAGGCCACAAATTAGGGATTAAGTTGGCCAAAATATGGCCTAAAGTAAGGCCATGAATCAAGGATTAAATTGGCCAAAGTGTGGCCTAAAGTAAGGGAACAAATCAGGGATTAAATTGGCCAAAGTATGGCCTAAAGTAAGGGCACGAATCAGGGATTAAATTGGCCAAAGTATGGCCTAAAGTAAGGTCACAAATCAGGGATTAAATTGGCCAAAGTATGGCCTAAAGTAAGGGCACGAATTAAGGATTAAATTAGCCAAAGTATGGCCTAAGGTAAGGGTACAAATCAAGGATTAAATTGGCCAAAGTATGGCCTAAAGTAAGGCCACGAATCAGGGATTAAATTTAGCAGAGTTTATGCCCAAATTATGGATAATAAACATGGCTAGAAATAGAATCATTCATGCCTAACATAGGGCAAAGATAGATCACAAAAATCAGTAACATGCTTGCATGAATTAAGGATAATCTATTTGACAAAAATCAAAATCATGCATGCACAATTCAGCCATATAAACATGAGATAAAATCACAATCATTCAAAACAAATAGAGGCTAATTCATGACATCAAAAACCCCATTGGAACTAGGCTGAGCTATGGTTGAATCACATCTATCAAAACCTCATGCTTAAAGGTGTAAAGAGAAGCACCTACTTGTACCAACATGTCCCCAAAGCTCCGAGCCCTTGCTCCTATGTTTCTAAGCCTTGAATTCAATCCAAAGATGGTTGCTTTGTGCCTTCTAAAGCTGCTAGCTATGGAGGTCCTTGCTGAGAGAAGGAAGAGGAGGGAAGAGATGGAGAAGAGGGAGGCTGAACCCAAACAATCCCCCTCTTTTTTTCTTATATAAGGCTTCCCCTCTTCAAACTCTTTGGTGCCCTTCCCCTCTAGGATCCTCCCTTAATTACAATCCCAGAATCACAATCCCTGCCCCATTACCAATAGGAAACCAACTTACATACATGCTCAAAATAGTCCCAAAAGAGTTCTAACGCAACTAGATGTATAGCTGATCCCTCCAACTTTTTCACCACTCCTAGCACTCCTCAGACTCCTAACACCTAGCACGAGTAGGACTTCCAACTTCAAGCACAAGTTGGACATCTAACTCTAAGCACGATTAGGACATCCAACTCCTAGCACGAGTAGGACATCTAACTCCAAGCAGAGTAGGACATCCAACTCTAAGCAGAGTAGGACATCCAACTCTAAGCACAATTAGGACATCCAACTCCAAGCACGAGTAGGACATCCAACTCTAAGCATGAGTAGGACATCCAACTTTAAGCACAAGTAGGACATCTAATTCGGGTAAACGGACCCTGTGTGATAAGCTCCACTTCGAACGGTCGTATCTCCCTCATCCGAACTCCGATTTGCATGTTCTTGGTGGAGTTTCAAAGCTCTTTTAGTCTACTTTCCAACAATATAAGATTTAGCTATCATTACTAACTTATGATCAAGTTATTATCATAAGAAAGTCAAGGAGTCTAACACCTTAATCTCCACGTGGTCGACTTCGGGAATTTAGAAAAATCCTGGATGTTACAGGGGCACTATTATGGACACATACAACATAAACAAGCAAATGACTTGAGGATTTTGGGCCACCGACAAAGTAATCAGCCAATGGAAAGGAAGAGGCAGAGGTTAAGGTTGAGGTCGATTGTGATGGCGACGACAATTCAATGGCAGTGATAAATCAAGATTAAGGTGAACAAAAGGGGTAGTATTATGTCTACAAACTACATAAATAGGTGAAGGAGGTGACAATTTTGGGTCGGTGGCAACTCAATCGGCCGATGCCATGGGCAATGGAGAGGGAGAGGGCAAGGGAGATCTAGAAGGAGAGGCAGATTAGGGTTAGGGAGATAATAGAAGGGGCTTTTAATCATTGCCATCTAGAGGATCGGATGGCTACAATTCCTTATGACATGGGTAAAGATGTCATTTCCCTTGAAGAAATCAGATTTCTTCATTATTGGAACCAAACAAGATTTTTGGAAAATCTTGATAAATCGGCTTCCTTTTATGTTCTAGCCAAACAAGATTATGCTTTCCCTACTATCAATTTCCCAACAATCATGCTGTTGGTTTCCTATAGATTGCTACCCAAACGGACCCTATATATTAAAGAGAAATTTGCATATTAATTACTTTGGTCAATGTTGCAGAATTTAAAGATTGCTTGGATTTTTTAACACATTTACAAATTCCCCAGATTTTGGACACTTTTGGACCAAAATGCCCTTTTCTTTCTAGTAAATCCCATTATGTGTTCGCACATAGGGTTTGTATTGGAATGTAAAAATGATTTCATAAAAGTGAAACACACATATATTTTTTCCATCATCGCATCTCCCCCACTACTTTCTCCACCTCTCCTCACCCATTCCCCACTTCACCATTGCATCCTCCCACCCAAAAACCCATTCCACCTTCCCCACTTACTGCTTCTCCCCTACCGGTTTCCTCTCCACCATCCATTCACACTCTGCCCCTCATGATTTATTCTCACTACAAAAAAAAGGGTCTACAACGACAGCCGACAATTGTCACTGTTGACTACTATAGCTATTGCTTAGAAATATTTTTTTAAATTTTAATATATTATAAAAATGATATAAACTTGATAAAAAGTATGTACATAGCAAAGAAAAGCATTTGCATGATTTAGTTAAGAAGTCACCCAAAAACTTACAAAACTTCAAACGGATTTTACCATCAAGTAGAAGATAAGAGTATCAAAGGAAAATAAACTAGGAACCATTCACTTGTATACAATGTGTGGACTATAACCCTCGGAAAAAAGTAGAATGTTGATAGATATCACAAAATAAGTCTTATCATAAATCTACTAAGCTACAGAACAAAGACATAAAAACATTACCTTGATTTTATCAACATGATGTAATTGGGAAGTGGAATAAGCACATGCAAGGCCTCCTGCTAAAGCAATAGGGGGAGCCACAGCCACAAAGGCAGCAACTTCAAAGAATATATTTCTGTACGAAAGAAAGAATAAAAATGAAAAAGTGAGCACTAAATGTAACTTGCAATGAAGTTGAATAAAAATGAAAAAAGTGAGCACTAAATAAAACTTGCAATGAAGTTGAATAAAAATGAAAAAGTGACCACTAAATAAAACTTGCAATGAAGTTGATTAGGTTGTCATCATAAATATCACGTTGTTATCTTCAATAGTTACAACGCTGACCCGTACAGCTAAGCTTGTTTCTCCAATCTTATATTCAGCTAGCCACCTCTCAGTAACTTTTTAAGGACAAATTATGAATTGAGAAGACAAGAGCTTCACACCTTGGTATACGCTTTTGGGAACGTCCCTTTTAGAGGACCAAGTGATAGAACTTAATATAGGGATTAGGCATACCTGTAGCCATTGTAATTGAGAACCTCTTCAACAAAGCTTGATCTTCAGCTAATCCTCCTTAGAATCACAACAGTATTTTTGGTTTAATGTCAATGACCTTTTGAGTCAATTTTGTCATCAGGCTTTTGGGACTTGGCCAGGGGGTCCATCACCACACACCACAAATAAAAATATAGTCCAAAGTCCTTATACAGTCCTTTAAAAAAATGTACAAGTTGGAAGCTATAAGCCCCTAAAATAGAAAAAATATACATTAATACTCCATGACTGCATCCGCCTCCAGACGTGGTCCTTGAATTCTGGTGTCGCTTACAATAGGCATAATGTACACTCTCTCTTAAAATTACATAAGTGGTGTGCTCAGCAATTTTAAAAATAAAATTCATAAAATATACGATTGCAATATAATCCCCTGGCCGGCCCATAACATTAATAAAGCCTTAAATCATGATAATTGAATAACACATCCATGACATACATGCAATCACAACTTTATATATAAAAAAATTCCAAGAAAGGAAAAAAAAAATTGATTTTTTTTACCCGAAATTGGGTCAAACCGGGTCAACAGACCTGGTTTGCACCATGCGGGTCAGCAGTGACCCGCGCGAGTGGGTCTGGGCCGACCTGCGATGGGTGGGTCTGAAAACGACCTGCTTGTGCAGTCGTCTTCAACCTCTCGCCACGGCGAGAGGTCTCAGACCTGCTGGGAAAAATGCCTCTCGTCGTTGACCGTCATAGCCCACCGTCAAGCCCGAAGACCGGGAACACTTCCGTCTGACGACGGCGATTCCAGATCCAGCCATGAAACGGAGCGCGGTGGCCTGTAGGTGTAGATCGGAAAAAATGCAAAGTGAAAACAAAAATCCCGGCGACTGTACGCGACTCCCGACAGCAGCTCAGGGGGACGAAAAAAGTTCCGCCCAATGGCGGAGGTTCAAGATCCAGCCCTGATTTCTTTCAACAACGGGCGGCGGTGGGCCTTCCAACTCAAAATCGGCGGTGACAAACAACAGAGGAAACGCCTGCTCTGTGCGTAGCGGTGGCGCCGGCCAGCGCCCAAACACGGGGAGGAGGCGGCGCTGGCCAGCGCCTGGCAGGATCGAGAGCAGGGCGACGGCTGGAGGCCCAAGGCGGCCGAAAAATAAGAAACCGGCGCGCTCACAGAGAAAAAGAAAAAAACTTTCAGCTGCCGCCGAACTGTGCGATCGAAGCTTCAAAGAATTCAACCAATTTTTTGCCTTTTCCTTTAAAGAAAATGAAAAGAGTTTTTAATCTAATAACATCATTTGAGACATTTTGGTTTGGCAAAGTTGCACAAACCTCTTTATATTTTTTTAAATACAAATATAGGCTTTCCGAATCTAAGCCATGAAATTTGGGTAGTAATTGAATTATACCTGGCTTGAGTTCAAAACCACCCACATTAGTTGGAAAAATCATGTAAGAAGGAGAACTTGATATAGTTGGTTGCAAATAATCATGCAATGTTTTAACTTGAATATTTTGTGCATTATTATTCCCATTATCACTTCTTTGTTCCTCATTAATTCTTAGATCCTCTTCTGTATTAAAAGATAAAGTATTTTCAAAAGATTTGTTCACTATTCTTAGTCATCTAGAATTATCATGCACCCATGTGAACATGCAACAACAAATTTTTTTTGGTAACAAACGAAAGTAAAAGTGCAGAAATTAAATAATGAAATATATAAAGTTAGAGAGTTAGAAGTTAATAGACAAAATTTAAATTGTAAAATAAGGCCAAAGGCACTAACAAGGTACACGTTTGATCCCAAAAAAATTTCGGTGGTAAGGTGGGTAGTGACTTCGGTCTAAAAAAAAAGAAAAATTACAGAATTTAAATACTAAAAGTAAATGACTAAATTTAAAGAGTTAGTGTGCAAAAATAAAAGTTCGAGAATTAGTTAGAATGATGGTGAGTTTTTTTCGTAAAGGATTCTTGTCACACATTGCAATCCTCGAAATGGCGCCAATTTGTTGTTATGTCTGAAATAAGACTATGAAGAAGTCAAATTCAGATTTGTTTTACTTGCTAATTGTAGTAGACAATGTCGATCCACAAGGAAAGCCTTGTGCAATAAAGAAAATGATTATGAAAAAAATAGAGGAAAGAAAAATAAAGAGAGAAAGTTTATAAGAGTATTGAGGGAATTAAAAGTTAAGAAATTAAGAAGAGAAAACACTAAGGCATTAAGGGTCATTGTAACATCTAGTGATGTTCTTCATGTGTTATGTTATCTCAGTTAAAATCGAATAAAGATTCTATCTAACTGGAAGATATGAACAATTAAAAAAAATTAAGATAGAAAATACTTTAGATAGATGAAGGATAGAAAAAATAATTGTTTCTTTAAGAGTTCTATGTATCCAAATCACAAAAGATCAAGAAGGAGAGCCTTCAAGCATCTTATGTATCCATATCACAAAGAAATAAGAAGAAGAACAATATTAAATAAATATCACTTCAAATAACTAATACTTACTTAAAACCATTGATGAAACATGAATAGAACTCCATTATATTGTTACAAATTACCTCTAACCTTAGCTTAAGAGCTTAGAAAGCCATTATAATAAAATTAAAAATAAATGTATAAAAGAATAGGAGAAGTGAGCTCTGAAGAGGAGGGAATGATGCATCTATCACGTTCACCCCTCTATTTATAGGAGTAGAAGGGAAAGAGGAAAGTCCAATCATATCTCTAGATTTCATCCTGATTGATTGCCTGATTGGTTGCTTCTTTGGCAATGATTAGATTATAAATCAATCCAATAAATCAATAATTTATTTAGTAAATAAGTATCTTTAAATCTTCCTTTAGTTATCTAATCAGCCTTATTATCTTTCCTTATGTGTATCAATCACAACCAATAAAAATATTCTTTATGTGTTGGCCTCGGGTTAGTTTACTAGCTGTCCGTTTTCATGTCAACTTCAACCCATAAACCTTTGGAATTTTGAATTTCTTCCTGAAATAACAATTGTAGCCAAGGAAGTATTCTTTTCATTGCCACCAGAATCGTATCAATCCGAATTATACATAGAAAGCTATGATCGAAATACAAAAGCTATGTCAATCTGTCCAAATCAGCTTCTTTCCGAATTTAGTTCTTTTGATGCAAGTTTGAAATCTAATGGGTCTATAAGGTTGTATTCGACCATTCCATGCATGTTTAGACCATTAAGAGCTCATTCTTTACTTTTAAATAGCTTTAGGTAGTTGAGCTTTACTTCCTCTTCCAGTTGGATCCTGTTGAAGCCTGTTTAGACATGTAAACTCAATTAAGGTCCAACTAACTTATTCAAAACATAAATAGCCTAAATAAGCAATGAATTAATACAAAATAGAATTACAATTTAAAATATGAGAACATTTAATTGAACATTATTTCAGTGCATCACACCACGTGTTCCGATTAGGCCTAAATTGAGGGGATAAGGGTAATTACATAATTTTTAGTTACATTTTTAGGGGTTTTATAAGGTATGGAATCCCCGTATTTGGTTAGAGCTAGAAGTAAGAAGCATAATGATTCAAAGAACACGCAAAACGGAAGGTCGAGAGAGAAAGTTACGACCTTGAAAAGCGTACAACATGGACGGGACCCACGTAAAAAGTTATTGAATAACCTACCCATGTAGGATCTAGTTTCAAAGTACTCGTTGATATGAGTCCATTAATACCAAGAACCCGTGATTCTAACTTTGGGGTAGGAAGATATCTAATTGTCGAATTTTGAAAAAGAAGAAAATAAATTAATATTAGTTTGTGGCCATGTGGTAGTGTGCAAGCCATGTGTGCCATGTAGTGATGCATCAGATAAGACTGACATGCGTCATTCTTATCTGATGTGCATTTGATGTATGGAAGACACATGTCTTATGCGTGTGCATCGGCGCATTTCATTATAAATATCGTCAGTTCTTCTTACTCTGGACATTAGGAAATCTTTTTTCCTTTGTTTCTTATTCATTTTAAGTCCGATTCGAGTTGTTCAAACGGCTTTCTTTGCTAATTCGAGAGTGTTCTATGCAATAGAAATATCCATTCCTTGAGTTAGTGATCAAATAAGGGGAAAATGTCTCAGGGCAAGAAGAGGTTCTACCTATCGTCATTGAGCCTCGAAGAAAGAGAAGTGGCCCGAAGCAAGAGGAGGCTTCGTCTTTCGTTGTTGGGTTACAACAAAGGAAGCGGCCCCAAATAAGGGAGACTTTGTTCGCCACCAAAGGGCCACGTAGTGAGTGAAATATCCTCAGGTTAAAGGGAAGTTCCATCAGTAGCTTACAAGCACATAAAGATGAAAGAGTCTCTAGGTAAGGGCAAGGTTTGTCCGTCGCCTACGGGAGTATAGAGAGAGGGATGTGTCTCCGGGTAGAGGAGGTTCTATCTATCGCCTACGGGAACAGGAAGTGTGAAACATCCCAAGGTAATGGCTTGTTACGTTCACAGCCTTCGAACCGGAGAGGGAGAAATGTCCTAGAAGAAAAAGAGGTGATGTATGCCGCTTAAGAAAGGTTCTGGAGCTAGAAAAGATTTTGCATGCCATCTCCGAACCTCAAAGGGAGGGCACCCTAAGGAAACGAGCAATTCTGAACGCCACTACTTTCAAAACTACAAGGGAATAAACATTTCTAACTTTTCGATTTAATGTGACTTATATGCTTGCACATCTTAATAAATAATATTAATATATTACTTAATATATATGAGTTACTTTGATCTGATGGATTCTGATATGTTCAGATTCGATTTGCTTTGATATGTTCCGATCCAATTGGCTCTAAAATGCTCTGTTTAATCTAATATGCTTTGATCTGATCTGATATGCTTCGATCTGATCTGATATGATCTAATATGATATAGATATGATCTGATTTGATATGATCCAATTTTCTCTGTTGTGAGTTCTGATCCACTCTATGATAGAGTAGCATGTGTGATTCTAGTAGTGTTCTGCTCACTTCTGTGATAGAGTGAGATGCATGTTTCCGTTGATTTATTAGCTTCTATTTGACTCTAATGATTTATGAGATTTCTGTTTGATTCAAAATGATTTATTTCAATATAAGGATATACATGTTTTGACGTGTATGAATTTGTGATGCCTAATGTATGTATTGGCCATTAGGCAGAACTACGTTCAGATCCTATCGTATTGGACTAATAGCATAGATATTATCCAATACATACATAGGCAACCAATGACAAGACAACGTTGGCCCGATCCAAATTAGTTATGAAATTAAGTTTGTTCTGACCTACGACAATGGAGTGTAAAATGTCCGTAGTGCATAGAGGAATGTTATGACTCTCACACACAGAGCCCACCACTCCTTGTTGGTCTCATTTTTTATTTTTATGCAAAAATTTAATTTACTCTGATTTTGTTTTCTAAACCCCCCAGTCCGATGGTTTCCGGGTCAGGGTGCTACAATTCATCACCCTCATAAATGTACTAGGGGCATTAGATGTAATGCCCGAGATTTTTCATACATTTTCCTTAAAATTCACGAAACTTTTTGCAATATAACGTCTATAAATTGGAGGAAAAATGACGAAATCAAAACCCGATAAAACATTTTATAATTTAAAACACTAAACATCAATTTTCCATCTAAATATTTCCATCATAAGGTCAAACATCATACGACCAAAGCAAATATCCTTAGGCGCTACTCGAAAACACACGTACGACTAAATTGCTATGATCATAGACTTTAAATACAAATCTCTCCCAGGCATCCTGAGTGCAAGTCCCATAATAGTCCACAGTTAAATTCAACCAAAAGTCCAGAAAGATAAACATCTTGTTTTCTCATCTCACCCAATACAATAGATTGTGGCACAAACAAAACTCACAATGAGTGAAGCATATACCTGAGTCAACGAGAATCAATCCACCACTGAAATGAGCATCCCTATCCAGGAGCTCTCCCCACAAACCTGCAAAACCTCCCGTACAACGGGGCTAAAAAGTAGGGTGATGAGTATTTTCATACTCAGTAGGAAAATACCGAGCCGGGGAAATCCCAAACAGTGAACTCAATAAGTTCATAAATACATGCGTCATGTAACTCAAACATGAAGCAGTCATAATATAATCATAAACATGCTCATACGCATACAAACATACCAAATGCACCATCGCGCCAAAGTCATACCAAATGCACCATCGTGCCAAAATCATACCATCAAATTAAACTTACACAAACACCCTTACCCAGGGTCTTACAAACTTACTCGTACCATTGTACACTTACTCATGCAATACACGCATACTTGTACGACCTTACTCGTACAATTATATGCTTACTCATATAGCTTACACATACTTGTATGACCTTACTCGTACAATCATACTTGTACGACCTTACTCGTACAGCTTACACAAAATCACACTTACTGTCTTACTCAGAAACATACTCTCACAATTGTACCCATACACATACTCTTACAGTCGTGCTCATACACATGCTCTTACAGTTGTGCTCATACTATCGACCACTGAAGCTCATTGCAACTAATAAGCTCCAACGTCGAATGGAAAAGAATGCCACTGGGGCAACACCTTAACCTCTAGAAAGTGACTAGACGCCATGGACTTTTCCGAAGGTAAGGCACACCAATGCTCATAGGGCATTGGATCAAACAGGTAAGAGTAGATCCATGATACTACTTACCTGAACGCGCAAACATAAATACCCACACATAAGGGGTCATACAGTTGCCCACCATAATGGGTCTTATAGTGTCATAGAATCGCCCACCATAATGGGTCTTATAGTGCCAATTGCCCACCATAATGGGTCTTATAGTGCCAGAGAATTTCCCACCATAATGGGTCTTATAGTGCCAGTGCCACTCTTGGGCAGAAATCATACAGTGCCACTCTTGGGCAGAATCATACTATGCTCTCAATAGAGCATCAAACGTCTGGGCTTATACAGCACACAGACCAAATTGAAAACATACTTTGCTCTCAACAGAGCATCATACGTCTGGGCTTCAAACAGCACACAGACAAAGTTGGAAATGTACATTACTCTCAACAGAGCATCAAACGTCTAGGCTTATCCATCACGCAGACCAAATCAGAAACATACGTTGCTCTTAGCAGAGCATCAGATGTCTGGTGCTCTATACAACACACAAACAACATCCCGTAGGATAAACACCATGGCAAGACATGAGAAATGCTCGGCTAACTCATTAGTGGCTAGCTCAAACAAGGAACTTAATCTGTGGAACCCTCAGGTCTCAAACTCAAACGCTATCATTACCTGTGCTTATAATTCAAGTTTGAATTAAGTACATTATGCGGTACAATTATGCCACACAAGCACTCAAGCATACCGTACTCCACTGATCAAACCGAAGCTGAGCCCGACCGAAACCCAAGTTCGTTGGGGCAACAGATTTCACTTAATCCGTCCACATCATGATCATAATACATCGTACATCAAACCCTTACAGTCTTACATACTTTGTCATCCATCTTATGGCTAAATCATCTTACACTGACATCATCAAATGAAGCTCCTTAGAGCCAACCCAGTTGTCGCCCCCTTACTTATATCTCACTTATTATGCTTACTTTTCACTTCATAATCTGTACGTTATGTTTGTACAATTATGCACACTCTTACTGTCTGACAAACCGCACCCGTCATACCCATATCCTCTGTTATCCGTCATACTCTTACACATCCATATCCAATCCATACCAAACACTGTCGCTTCATACCATCCATAGCCATACCTCTGCCCACATCCGCATACACATATCCATAGCATAGTCAAATAGTCATCATACATACGTATGTTTTTCACACATGCGTATAACATACACATACCGTCATACATACATAACTTACAAACATGCTCACTAGCCATCACTAGTGTATATATACACATTTATACATACGCCAAACATACACGCTAGTCATCACTAGCACATGCATACATACGTCAAACATACACGCTAGCCATCACTAGCACATGCATAATCCATACATACTCCAAACATGCACGCTAGCCATCACTAGCACATGCATAATCCAAACATACTTTAAACATGCACGCTAGCCATCACTAGCACATGCATACATACGTCAACATACGCACTAGCCATCACTAGCACATACTCAATCAACATACGAAACTTACCAACAAACACGCTAGTCCTCACTAGCACATACTTACATCCAACATACTTACAACCAACATGCATGCCATATGCATTTCAACATACCATATAATCATGCTTACATGTACATCATGCAATCAGATCGTTACTTAACATCCAAAGCATGGAATCATACAATCCTAGCATTCTGCTACTCATTCAAAGCATGCTGCTACTCATTCAAAGCATGCTATCATGAAATTAAGAGTTCAAAGCTCCCCTACCTCGTAATCATGACATTCGATGGTGAGCACACGATGGTGGCGGCGTCTGCGGCGGAGTTGGCAGCCAAAACCATTGCCTGGCTGAGAGAGCTGCTGTCCCGAGGATTTAGGAAGTGCCGGAAACATCACGGCCAAACAAAGTGTCAGAAATCAATGCGGCAAAGCCTGCGATTCACGGTGGCATACTAGGGTGACCGGGAGAAATGTCATGCCAACATAAGTGGCGGTGCGACCAGAAGTCAAGGGTGTACTCACTAAAGATCGGCCGGTGGCTAAGATGTACTCGGCCGGCCATAAGATGTCAAAATCAGCCGTGGACAGCACCCAACGACGATGATTTTGCATCAACAAGGCCCACATACGGGTGGAGAGCGTGGGGCAACACTCGAGGACAAAGGAGAGGTGGAGGAAGGCTATGTGTCAACTCCACTCAGTGGCAAAATCAACTGATGGTCAGGCGGCTCTAATGCGGCACTAATGCGGCGCTAATGCGGCGCCTAAACCCAAAAGCACATGTGTGGCCACATGCACACGTGACCCAAAGGGGCGGGGGAGAGGGTTGAAAGGAGGCGACCCAAGGCCCACAAAAGGCCAACAGGGCTAAGGCCCTAGTTGTGTCCAAACTAAACGGCGATGTTGCCGATCACTACCCACAACCAAAACTAATGGTGCGGGTAGCTGTGTATCTCGCACGACAGAGAGCAGGGGGAGGGTTCAGGGTTGAGCAAAGACCACGAGGCCGTCACTAGCCAAGGCCTATGTAGGTGAACTCGTCCACCTTCAATCAAGGTAAGTCATACAAATTCTTGCCAAAGGCCGTCCAGTACCGACGGTGTAAAATGGGCAAGAGGAGTCAACGGGCACACATGCCGGTGAGATGGAACTAGTTGCGGCTACAAGCCACCAGGAAGAGCACAGGTCAGAGGTGATAACACCGGGTTAGGTGGAGCCAGGTTGGGGTGACCCACTGGTGTCATTGGGCCAGGGTGGAGCCGGACAAAGATCCGCTAAATCAAATCCCGCGTCTGACTGATAGCGACAATCACACGGTCTAGAATAGACGTAGACCAAAATGGGGGACGTTTGAACTGAGCATACGAGAAACGAAAGGGACGGAGGCTGAACCGGTCCAGGTGGGGCCATCACCAGGCTGGGGTGGAATCCACAATGGCCGGGCTGCCTTGCCAGCCAGCGGCAGCGGCAACACACTAAAAAATTGAAACACCGTACGAAGAAAATGTACTGGCTAGAGTAGAGTACGGCGGAGGAGATGGACCCAGGCTGGGTGGAGTAGTCCATAGCCTTTGCCAGACCAAGGCGAGGCTGAAGGGAGGTCGGCCGAGTCTTGCCGCCGGCGACCTTCGTTTCAACAAAATAGATTGCAGGCGGAAAAACAAGGCATAGGGGGAAAGGACTGGGGCGGTGGAGCGGAGGTCCCCGGGGCCGGGAGGAGTGGCCCATCATCGTCGCCAGACCAAGGCGAGTCTGGCTGAGCACGGCCAGGCTGTCCAACGGCGGCCGAAGCTGGCCGGCAAGCACAACCAAAGGGGGCAGAAAAACAGAGCAGAGGGGAGAAGAAGAGTAGGCGGCGGAGGGGAGGCCGTCTGGGGTCGGGAGGGACAGCCTCCCACCGTCGCTGGCCCAAGGCAGAGCCGTGACCAGCCGGCCGGCCCTTGCCGGACCACGGTGGCGGCGGAATCACAAAACAGAGGGGGGGAAAATCTAAATGGGAAGGAACGGGGCGGAGGGCGGCGCGACCATGGGCAGCCCGGGCAGTGGCTCCCTGCCGTCGCACGACCGGGGAGGAGCCGGTGGTGGTATCCTATGGCCCACCGGCGGCCGGCGGTAGCTAAGCAGAGGGAACTGGAGCGGTGCATAGTGCACTATCCGGAAACTTCTGGATGGGGCTCGGCCAAGCCCGAGCCCGATCCTATGACACTCCTTTTTTTTCCAATTATATCCCCATTACACGCTTACCTCATGTTTACGCATTGTAAGTATAAAATTCATGTCAAAAGCACGCAGCACGGCCTACGGCCTGCGACTAAGCCCCACACCCGACTCCATGGGTATAAATACGGGGTATGTGTACAAACACGAATACACCGAAACGTCACATTTTCTCGCCGAAAATGACCAAAAAAATAACAAAAAATTCCCAAAAAATCATAGAAAAATAAGGGACCTTACATTAGACAACCCAAAAGGCATAACTAACCATTCCTATAACTCTTCCCTTGTCTTGAAAGTTGTCTTCCACTCATCACCTGGTCTGGTTCAAATTTGATGATAACAACTTTTCAAATCCAGCTTACTAAAGATAGAAGCACCACTCAACCGATCAAGTAAATCATTAAGGAGAGGAATAGGAAAATAATATTTTTTTGTAATTTTATTTATTGCTCTACTATCCACACACATACTTCAATTACCATCCTTCTTTGGTGTAAGTAAAGCTAGCAGAGCATATGGACTCAGACTTTCTCTAATATGTCACTTGCTCAATAATTCAAGGACTTGTCATTGAAGCTCCACATACTCCTTTGGTCTCATCCTACAATGACGATGCTTAGGGAGTGTAATTATAAGGACAATCTCATGTTGGATTTCTCAAAGGGCTAACAATCCATCTAGTAGAGACTCCAGAAAAATATTATGGTATTCATGCACCAAAGGTTTAACCTCATTAGGAATATTCTCACCTTCTTTATCCACCTTAAAAACCAAAGCATAAACAACATCATCTCCCTTCAATTCCTCAAAAAAATTCCTCCTAGACAAAAGAGTCACCTCTTTGATGGTTTTGTGTTTAATCACCTTATCCTTATGGACACAAGAACAATTTTTGTGGTATTTCAAATAATGCTATATGTATTCTTTCAGCCATCATGCATAACACATTGATCATATTGCCAAGGATGCCTAAGTAACAAATGACAAACATCCATATGCTTCTTCAACTTCTCTCATTTTACGATCTTTCGCTTGCCTTAGCGTGCACGAGTAGATTTGATTTGTTGCCACCATGTGGCGATTGGATCTCAAAAATGAGTCGCCACCAAGGGAGCACACTTTTCTTCTAGAACCTCCTTGAAGTCAAGGATGTCTTCTATATTAGCAACCCAATCTAAGAACTCTTCGAGTTGCATACCCAATCTTCAAACCGGTCGCTAAGTGCCAATTCACCATAACATCTCACCTCGGAGGAAAATAAAACTTTGGTCTCCTTGACGCTTGTGGTGAAAGTCTCCCATGTTGACCTGCTTCATGGTGAAGCAATTGATCTACTTCCTTATCAACACATAGGGTAGCATTGGTGAAACGATTCTCATTAGGGGCATCAACCTCCAACTCACCTTCCACAATTTAGTCATTGGGTTGAGCCAATTTAGGTTTTTTGCAAGCAACAACAGCCATCAAAGCCATATGAAGTGTTAGCCACTCAACCTGTCGTGACAACCTTTCTACTTCATCATGATCATTGATCTCATCGATTCCTGCAACATGTCTTCCACGGTGTCGAGGCGGCATGTTGGACCTGCATAGGGCAACCAATTGATGCAGGGATGCATTAATGAAATAAATTTTGTTCAAAGCATCTGGCAACAAGTGCATGACATCTTCATCTCTCATGAATTTCAATGGTAATTTGCAAAAAATAGAAGGAAAACCAAGAAAAAGGAATAACCTCTTCTTCTTTAGAATATAAAAAAAATTACAAAACTTATGGCCTTCATAGAAGACTATTTATACAACTCATAGTGGCATAACTATAAATAAAGAGTCGAATTTCAAACCACCTTATGACTAACCAATCAAAATTAATGAAAACTAATGAAAAAAATTCCCAAATAATCAAAGAAATATGGAATAAAAACTCATAGGAAAGCTTAATACTAAAAAAAATTAAATTGGAATGAAATTATAATAAAAAAATAAAAACTGTATCATTGAAGGATTGATCAAATGCTGAGATAGGGCAATCGATCGCCAAATCTCGGCTTCATTTAGACAAAATGGTTTCACATCCTGATATCTTGCTAGCCCAATCAATTACCCATAAGTGCCAATTGATTGCGAGAGAGCAAATTCTGATTTTTTTTCATGCGATGCTAAGCTGCATATACATCAATGCCAACTGGTCAGCATATACATTAATTGGTGACCTACATGGGCCACCAGATGATGCCACGCAAGCTAGATTAGTGAGTTAAATTTTGTTCAACAAATCCAGCTACAAGTGCATATAACCTTCCTTTATGGCAAAATTCAATGATAAATTCACATAAAATAGAGGGAAAACAAAGGAGAGAAAAAATAACCTCTTTGTCTGCTTCATAATATTAGAAATTTATAAAACTTATAGCCTTCATGGAAGAGCTAAGTATTTATACAACTCCTTGTGACATAATTGTAAATAAAGAGGCTAATTTCTAACTATCTTATGACTAACTAATAAAAATTAAGGAAAACGAACAAGAAAATTTCTAAATAATCAAATAAATATAGAATAAAGACTCATAGGGAAGAAAAACATTGAAAAAAAAGCAAATTGGAATGAAATTCTAATCTAAAACAAAGTAAAAAACCGTTAAAAAATCGATTGCTCACTGAGATAGGGTGATTGATCGCCAATTCTCAGCTTTGTTTTTCACTAAACATTTTCATGTCTTGATCGATCGCTAGCCCAATCGATCGCCCATAAGTGTTGATCGATTGCGAGGGAGGAAATGTTTATTTTTCTTCAAGTGATCCCAATGCTCTATATATTTCAATGCTAACCGGTCTGCATCATACGTCCTCTCTCATGATGTCTGCCAACAGTCAGTAGTGGACAAAATTTGGAGGAGTGATCGAGAGGGGGAGAGGATTTCAGGTTGGAAGGAAAAAAGTGTCATGCTTTGGCTTTCCACCCTCTCCCACCACCAGTGGGGCCTCATTCCGGTAGAGATTTCTGGCACCTGTTATCGCAATATACATTATTGCACTAGTATACAATTACCCATGTTCCAAATGTTGGCCAAGTTATTGGCGAGAGGGGTTCCGGAAATTGCCATGGTCACTTTGCTTCTATGTTCAGCTTCTCCAAAAATAAAAGCAGCTTAAGCGGAAAATAAGAGAATTTGTTCATGTTTTATGTCGATTTAACAATATGGACATTTTGTACTATATCGATTTTAGAGTATGAACATGTCATTGGATTAATATAAAATTATTGTTCAATCATTCAACAATAATGTTGAACTGACTGTACAGTACGTCCATTTTGTCAAAATCGATATGATAATATTGTGCCTAGAAAAGGGGCAAGTCCAGAGTGGGAATTGGAGGGTCGCCTGCGATTGTGGCCGAAGAGAGGGAGGCGTGGATTAGGTTTAGTGCTTTTTATATGCATGAGGATTAGGTTCGGGGGTATTCTTTCTTCAGAAAGAAGGTAGTTTTTAATTTCCGAAAAAATCTATTTAATGTGTAAATTCTTCAAAGTTGTCCAATTCATGTGCAAATTTCTCTGTATATAAACGATCAGTCGTTGAGTGGATGATATAATTAAATGGTGTATGTTTGACTTAAAACATTTCATATGTGTATAATTTAAGACATTTGAGGTGTTATAAAGGATTCTGATGTTTGGATACCAATAAGTAAAGTTTACCTTGAGAATTACAGTTTTTTACACTTCATTTCCTTGGGCTGCATAAAAAAATTAGAACCAAACCGAAATTAGCCTCTCTTGTTCCTGACTCCAAGAATCGACTAAATCTTTGTTTTGGTTCAGTTCTAACTGATCAAGACTGAGAACTGAAATCAAACCGAATCGATTATAACAAAACCTCAACTCATCTGTCTCCCTTGCTCATTTAAAAAACCTAACTTTTTCCTCTTCCTCTTCCCCTCTCACTCCTCTGCTACTATAGCTCATGCTCCTCTTCTACCCTTTGCTCCCAGCCACCACTCTTCCTCTTTTTGCTTTGCCTCTCCCATCATAGGTGCCTTACCAGCGACTGCCCTCTGTCTTGCATCCCTTGTCTCATCTCTACCCTCTATGTCAACCTATCACCATTAATCCCCGCCTATGGCCACATTTCTACTAAGGTTGCTAATGAGTTGAGCCAGCTCGTCAAGCTGAACAAGCTCGGCTTGGTTCGACTTAAATTTGGATATGCTCGAAGTGAATTCGACTCGAGCTTGGTTCGAACTGGAAAGCAAATGAGCTGATCTCAAACTTGATCGGTTCGACTCAAAGCTCAACTTGAACACTACTTGACTCGATTTGTTATATATCACTTTTTACATATTATACCTGTATTATATAAATTTCTTAACTTTCACCTTTCATATACCCATAATATTTTCTATTATTTTTTTAAAAAAATATATACATTAATATATAGTATATGATATGCTATATAATATAATATATAATATCTATATTATACTATTATATTTCAAACAAATATAAATCTTACTACTAATAAAATTGAGAAGGTAGGTATGATAAATTATTTTATTCCTATTATACCCTTATTCATCTATATAATATTATTTAAAATTTAAATACTACTTTTAATCATTATAATCCTAACAATTATAAATATGTAATTCTACTTGCAAATAAATATTCTTAATTCAACCAATCATACTAGTTTAGAATTAGAGATTTAGTAAACTATATCAAAATTTTACCTGCTAGTATATTTAGTGAACCAAGTCTAGAATTTACTGTTGAATTCTAATTATATTAATTTTTCTTTTTACAGGCAATCCACACACTTGAAATATGTTATTGTTGAGGTCCAAATAGTTCTCTCATAATGAACTTTTTTATAGTCACTAAAATAATTAGATATAAAATCTGTGAATAAGAGTTGTCATGGCTTTAGTGATTAGTTAAGTTTTTTGTTGTTTATTATATGGAAAATTTTATATAAATAATATTAAAAAATAACTATTAAATAAGAGAGAGAGAAAAATATTTACCAATATGGTGTTCCTTTTCGCAGACTAGGCGTTAACACTTGTGTAGTTTTTTTTTTTAAATTCTTCATAATTTCTTCATTTTGAAGGATGAAATGAGTACACTTAAATCAATACAATATATTGACTTCATCCTTCCAAAGAACAAAATCAATAATGACCTATTTTTTCTCCCTTCTCTCTCTCCTCTCTCTCTCCCCTCTCTATTCACTCTCTCTCTAGTTACTCACTCTCCTCTCTCTTTTGTAGGGGTGTTAACGAGCCGAGCTGCCTGAGTATTAGGCAGTTTCAGCTCGAGCTCAAACTACTAAAGCTCGGCTCGAGCTTGGCTCGAAGCTCGAATAAACTCGAACCTTTAAGCTCGAGCTCAGCTTGAATTAGAAATCCAAAGCTTGGCTCGAGCTCAAACTTGAATAAGTGAATTATAAGCCTTGGCTCGAACTGGGCTCGAACTAAAAAAATAAAAATAATCTATATATAAATATAAAGTATATAAAGTATCACATATACTAATATACTTTTAGTGTTAAATGTTAATAAATATACTTCAACAAGTATTACTGTTACATAGTGAACATTTGATTATAATCACTATAAAAGAAGAAAACTATGACAAATAAGTTTTAGTTACATATGTTATAAAAATGCAACATTATTATTTTTCTCTCCTTATGTACATATAATCACTAAAAAATATGTAAAAAATAAAAAATTATTTAGGCAACATTGTCATCTACTTTTTTGTGTTTTCTTTTCTTTACATACTTATAAATCACTAATAAAAAAGTTATTCTATAATCTTAGTGTGCCTCTAAAAAATTCTAAAGTACATGTAAAAAGATATATATTTTGTAAGATGAGGATGGTCCCAATGTCATGCTTCAACTTTTAAAAGAATATCTAATCATTCTTTTCTAAACTAAGGTTGATCCACAAATGTCATGCTTCTTTTAGAATTATTTTTAAGTATATTAGTGTGATATCATGTTAACCATCTGTCATATACTTATATCTTCATTTGGTTTTTCAATTGAACTAATTTTAGTTCATCTTCAAGAATCAAATAGCCCTATTAATTGGGGACAAAAGTAGTATATTAGTGTTTGCGTCTCCAATATTTTTATTTTTATAAAATATATATCATATATAAAAATTATATATCCATTATAATTTAACAAGGATATATATCATGAAATTTTTTATATGAGTTTAGACTCTCGTACGTTAGTATGAGCAAAGACATTATAGGCCATCAAATCGAGATCCAAATGCGTAAGAAGACAAACTAATCTACCTCCCGAGTTATGTGTGTTCTTATATCGTAATATGATGATGTATGACATCTATACTTACATAGTCGTGAGTGAGCCTTGACTCATATAAACGGGTCTTATATATCAATATGATACATAGTATTAGTATATAAATATGTGATTATATGTCGTTCTATATATTCCATTCATCTTAGATTAATAACTCAATTAAAATTTTCAAAATGAACTAATCAAATAGAGCTATTAATCTAAGAATGGAGGGAATATGTTATAAATATATATTTAAATTAACAATTATGTTTATATAAAATATGCATATATATATACACATTATTTATTATATATATTATTTATATATAATTTTAAAATTATATTCGAGTTCGACCTCGAGCTCGAGGTCGAGCCGAGTAGCATCGAGTTCGAGTTTTATTCGAGCCGAGCTGAGTCGAGCAGGGGTCGGCTCAAACTCAGCTCGAACTTATTCGAACTCGAATCGAGTTCGAGTCAAGCCTGATTCGAGTCGTGTTTAACTCAAGCAGAGCCTAGTTTGCTCACGAGCCAGCTCGGCTCATTTACAGCCCTACTCTTTTGGTTATCTCTCTTCTCTCTCTCCTCTTTCTTTCTATTCCCCCTCTCTCTCTCAAGTCTTTCTTTCTATTCTCTTTCTCTTCTCTCTCTCCTCTCTTCTAAAGGAAGAAATCATAAAATTTTTTAAAAAAATATTAATTTTGTCATTCAAAATTATATTATATTTTATTTAAAATTTAATATATAATATATAAATATGAAAAAAATTAAAGTAAATTCTCCTACTTCCTCCCCACTTCTTAGAGCTAGGGCTCACATCATGCACATGAAAGAGAGATAGGGAGAGAGAATGACAAAGAGAAAGAAGAGAGGACAAAGAGAAGAGAAAATGAAGAGAGAGAAAGCGGATATTAAATAAGAGAGATAACCAAAAGAGAGAGGAGAGATTGAATAGAGATATAGAGAGGAGAGAGTGAATAGAGAGAGTGTGTGAAGAGAGAGAAAGATGAGAGAGAGAGGAGAGAGAATAAGAGAGATAGCCAAAAGAGAGTGAATAGAGAGAGAAAAAAGATCAAATAGAGAGAGAAGAGAGAGCGAATAGAGAGAGGAGAGAGAGTGTGTGTGAATAGAGAGAGGAGAGAGAGAGTGAAGAGAAAGAGGAGAGAGTGAAGAGGAGAGGAGAGAGGAGAGAGAAGAGGGGACAAAATCATTTCATCATTGATTTTCTTTCCAAATGAAGAAATTAGTACATTGCATTAATTTCATCTTTTAAAATGACAAAATCAATACATTATATTGATTTTGTCCCATAGAAGAACAAAATTATAAAAAATTTGAAAAAAAGTCACGTAGGCGCTGGTGAAAAGGAGCACCATATTGGTAAATATTTTTCTCTTTATGTTATTTTGGTAATTTTTTTTAATATTATTTATATAATTATATATATTATATGAAAGATTTGAATAACATTAGTTAAATTTTTGGTGACAAATGAAAATTTTTTGTATGGTAATTTATTGACTCTTATTCTAACCATAGATTTTGAAGTAATATTTATAACTTTAATAGAATAGACTCATGTTTGTTATATATTTTGTATTTTTATAATGTTGGTGTGATTCTCTAAATTAATATAGGTTTTTATAGAAAAAAATAGTTTGCGTTGTAAATGTGATTTGACCTCAATTCGAACATAGGTTCGAATTGCTATAGTATGTTTTCGAGCTTGAGCTGAAGTCAAGTTTCAAGTTTCTTAGCCAAACTGAGCTCAAGCTAGGCATCTTGATGTTCGACTGAACTCGAGCCGAGCTTTCAGAAATCAAGCTCGAGTCAAAAAAGCTGAAAACTCGGTTCAACTCGGCTCGTTAGCACCCTTAATTTCCACCACTTCACCTTACCACTAGTGACACCCATGTTCCGATTATGCCTAAATAGATGGGTTAGGGGTAATTACATAATTTTTAGTTACAACCTCAAGAAGCGTGTCACATTAGCGAGACCCCTTACCTACCTATGTGTTGTGCACAACCACCTGGCCACACCTCCTGCTCTATCGACCTTCCATTTGTTTACACTAGGCTATTTTATTTATTTTATGCTTCTATAATAAATCATAGTTACTTGGACATTAATGTAGGAATGTGTAATGGACCAACTAGTGACCCCACTGATTAATCGGGCCCACTAGCTGGCATGACCCCCAAGGAGAGTCGCAGCTTCCCTATAAAGGATTGTCTTCTTACTTGCTTTTTTTTATGCAATAGAAATCAATTCCTTTCCTCTCATTTCCTACTCTCTTCTATTCTTCCTAGTGTAATTCGTGCAAGGTACCAATTGTGCCTAAACTAGGCACAACACTAGTATCAAGGCCATCACGATCTCCGGCCATGGCGAGAGGCAAACAGCCCTCCATGGCCCCTGAAGTTCAGCCCGATAAAGAGATCAAAATATCAGCGGACAGCCCCAAACTAGCCTCTGAGACCATCAGTCCTCTCGTACTCGTGCAAATCATGGCCAAACTAGAGTCCCTGTCCATGGCTGTGGCTAAGCTCAAAGCAGCGTCCTCAGCGCCCTTGTTGCCCAAGCCCCAGCCAGCCAACGTGGAGAAGGGGAAGTCATGCCCAAGAACTCCGCTATCCTGGCCCTTAGAGGTCAACAGATAGAGAAGTACACCCGCCCCAACCATCCATGCGCTTTGGCACATTCGAACAGCCCAATGAAGGGAGACGCACAAGCTGGGATATGTGAGGGCTGCCAGGTGTTTGAGGAAAAGCCGCTATGGTGCCGCCACCTAGAAACTTGTTCCAAGAGATGGAGGACGAATGGGAGGAGTACTCGGGCTCTTGTGGGGGGCCACGAGGAGGAGCTAAGCCCCGTTTGGCCTGCCTATAGTTCCCACGTTACATTGGTGACGAGGATTCGGTGGAGTGGCTATACAAGGCGGAGAAGTTCTTCGCCTATCAAGGGACGCATTCCACTTGGACAGTGATGCTTCCGTTTGGTTTCAGAGCTTTGAGAAGGAGGTTCGCTACCTCACTTGGACCTTGTTCACCGATGAATTATGCATCATTTGGCCCCAACGAGTTCCATGACTTCAACGAGATGCTGTCCACCCTGCGCCAAACCACCACTGTGAGGGCATATTTCATAGAATTCATGAAGATCGCGAACTGTCTTCCCGAGTGGCAAATGACAGCCTTGGTGGGGACATTCAAGAGAGGGCTCAAACTGGAAATATTGGATGAGATGTGCCATTTTGCATGCTCGTCAATGCGGGAAGTCGTGAGGCATGCATGAATTGAGGAGGATAAACGAAGAGGTGGTCGGCTAGGACCCTCGCCATGACCCCCTCTTGGCACTTACCCCCTTCCCCTCACAGCCAGCTGCACACCCATTAGCCACCCTAGTCAGCCGGCCCCCCCATCTGGTCAGCTCGTGTGTCACCTCATGCCAGCCCAGATGGAGGAACGTCGATCTAAGGGATTGTGCTTCAAGTGTGACAAAAAGTTTGTACCTGGACATCATTGCTTGGTCAAGGGCAGTCTATTGGTGGAAGAGGTAGAAGAAGAGATGCAGGATGTGGATAGGGAGGATTCCCACCATTACGACAGCGTGCTACCAGAGATCTCAGTCCATGCCTTTTTCAAGGCCTTCACTCCTTGCACTATGCATGTCTAAGGCCATCTCAAGAGGTAGCAAGTGGCCATCCTTATCGACTGTGGCTCCACCTAAACTTCATCAATGAAAAGGTGGCCCAACATCTAGGCTGTTACTAGTCGGATTCAAAACTGTTTGATGTCTTGATTGGTGATGAGCAGCACCTTAGGAGCTCCGGGGTATGTGCACAGGTCATGCTAGCTATCCAGGTTCACACCTTTGTCACCGACCACTTCTTTCTATCCACAAAAGGGGTGGATGTGGTGCTATGGGTTCATTGGCTTCTGGAACTTGGGGACATGATATGGAACTTCCGCAAGATGGTTATGGACTCTGAAGTCCAGGGACAACGGGTGCAGATCCAACAATCTCAGCCGGGCACCCTTCACTCTGCCCAATCAGTGAGCTCTTTTCTCTCGGTTTGCACCCCAAGGGTTCCTCCTACAACAATGGGCTGTGGTGGAGGTGCACCAAGAAAAGCTGCCTTTAGACCTTCTTGCTCTCCTGACGGACCACAAGTATGTGTATGACGAGCTTAGAGGCCTTCCACTAGTGCAGCGTCATGACCATCACATCCCTATCATTCCACGGGCATCTCCAGCCAATGTCCATCCTTACTGCTACCCCCACATCCAGAAGGCTGAGATAGAGTGCCTCATTGCTGATATGCTACAGTTCTACATCATACGCCCCAGCATGAGTTCATTCTCCTCCTCTGTATTGCCGGTTCGCTGTTGTGAACGTCCTAGGGGCTGCCACTGGGGCCACGTATTAGGGTAATTAGATAATTATGCAATAAGGGCAATAAGGGTATTTAGGTAATTAAGTTAATTAGGGTGTTAGTGTTTTCTTTTAATTATGTTATTGGGCCTTAGATGCCTACTAGTGAGTCCATTAGGATTATCTATTTAAAAGTAAGGGCTATGCCCTAAGTGGATTATGGAATGAATCAATTAGTGTCTAATCATCTCCTCTTCTCCCCTACCTCTCCTCCCCGTCTGGTGGCCATGCCGCTCCCTCTTCCCTTTCCCAACCTCCCTGCACCACTCCCTTCCTGTTATCGGCTAGCCAGGCCATTCTGGGCAACTATCCACAACATTCACAAGAAGAATGGCAGTTGGCATTTTTGCATTGACTACCAAGCCTTAAACGCCATCACTGTCAAGGACAAGTACCCTATCCCGGTGATTGAGGAGCTCCTTGATGAGTTGGCTGGCACAACAGTCTTCCACAAACTTGATCTCCATTCGGGTTATCATCAGATTTAGATGCAGCCAACTGATGTTCATAAGACTGCCTTCTGCACTCACAATAGCCATTTCGAGTTCTTAGTTATGCTGTTTGGGCTCACCAATGCCCCCTCCATCTTTCAAAGCCTTATGAAAGATCTCTTTTGGCCATTTCTTCACCACTTCATTCTGGTTTTCTTTGATAACATACTTGTCTACAATAAATTGTGGGCGGAACATTTGGAGCACCTCAAGTCTATCTTCTCCATTCTGAAAGCTAATTCCTTATTCCTTAAATGTTAGAAGTGTTCTTTTGGCAGCCCACAAGTCGACTATCTTGGCCACATTATGTCACGCCCTGGCGATACCCGACCCGAGCCGAACCTGGTCCAGGGGCCGGTCAAGCGCGCGGGGGCGACGAAGTGAAAATTGAGAAACGATCTAGCGGAAGACTTAACCCTAACCACGGGCGATTAACAGAAATACAGAGTACGCACAATCCTTTGAGCAAGAGTAAATAAAAGAGAATAAAGAGTATTGCTTATCACAAAGTAAACAACAATTCTCAAACCCACAAGCTTTGTTAACTAAAGCCCACACTGGCTCTAAATAAGTCATAAGCATCACAACTGTAAAATGTGACATAAATCCAAAACAAAGAACCCTACACAAAGGTTCTAATCATAAAACATAAAACCAAAGAAGATAAGTCACACACGATCTCCATCATCACACCGAAGCCATCTCCGACCTTTCCTCAAAGAGGAGATCCTGTCCGTCTGCGTGTCACACCACGCAACCCTAAATCAAAACACAAGAAAGAGGGGTGAGTTTAACAAACTTAGCAATGGTTTTAATATCACTGTCAACATCGAAAATACGATAGCATAGTAATAAGATCATTCAGATCAAAAATTTACATGATGCATCATTTTCTGATCACACGTACATATCACCTAACACTGCATCATGGTGCATAATCAACCTGCATGGATGTATCTCTAACATACATATTCCCACATGCATTATATCAAAATCAAATTGCATGGATGTATCTCTAACATACATATTCCCACATGCATTATATCATAACCAACCTGCATTAATGTATCTCTAACATACATATTTAATCATGCATTATATCATCACAACCTCCATCAAGGAGTAATCACAATTTTGGTGTCACACAGACGAGAACATAGACAAGGCCACGAAGGCATGTCATGATCCAAAATTCTACACAAGAATTAAAGAAAGATTGGGGTTGTCAATCCCTAATGCTGCTCGCCCTAGACAATCCTGGCCAAGGATGTCCCATTCTCACACAGAGAATCTAGTGCAGGGGTGTTCACCCAGGGATATCTCCTGCGGAGGGAAAAACCCGAGTTCTCACACAGAGAACCCTAGAACACGTGGTAGCGGGGTGCACACGGCATACCACACTGGATTCTCAGGGTCCAGATGACACTCATAATAACATTCTCACAATCCGCAAGACAAGTACACAACTCGTCCCCACATAATTCCATCTAACTAGACTCAACCCGGGGAGTGCACTCGTTCCACACAGGAACTCAAATCAAAATATGTCCTTTCGGACCAATCAACTTGCGATTAATCCACGACCGATTAATCCAGCACACAATTTCACCACATTGCATCCAATCGGTCAAATTCGATTAACCACGATGAAGCCTCAATTGGAAATCAATTTTCATGATGCATACAGCATGGTACATACGTGGGCAAGGCATACATGAATCCAAATCCATGATAAGTGCTCTCATCAGCCCCTAATGCATCATTCATAATCACAATATTAAGCTTCAACATCATCATTTAACCCCCACATGTGTGTGTGTAACTAGTAGAAGCATTTCATATAATGCATGTCAGCATGCTTGAAATTAAACTCACTACCACACTACACATGTGAATTTTCATCTAAACATGAATTCCAACGGAAATCATAGAAGAAGAATCATTGAAATCATATCTCAATTCAAAACTCAACCACAAAGGCTAAACACATATAACATCACTCCTTTCATCATTGAGTCATGACATTCACCAACATCCACACACAACTAACCACAATCTATCATGACAAATCAGTCCAATAATAGGTTGTAGTCCTACTAAAAATATGCTTAACCAAAGGGAATCAACCATTCATAATTTCAAGATAACGATTCCAACATCATGCCACAAAACATAAGTCATTCCACAAATTTCTAAGCATATATCTCAATTCCATAACCTCAATAGCATGCCTTTCCAGTAGCATAGCATAGCTTAAAACACACCACATCATATGAAATTGGCAAGCTAAAGTGGAATCATCAAAATAAACATCATGCATTAGAAAACCAATCTGCTGTGTAGCCGTTCGAACGCCATTCAGGCCGTTCGATCGGTTAAACGCAAAATTTTGAAATTCACAGTTTTGCCGTTCGAACGCCTAGCAGGCCGTTTGATCGGCTGAACTGGAAAAGTGTTGTTCTGGTAGTGTTGCCGTTTGAACGCCCAGAAGGGCCGTTCGAACGCCAACAAGGCAGAACAGTCCATCTTCTTCCTTTCGCAAATTCAAACCGAAACACCATTGATAACACTTCAAATCCACATCTAACACCCTAATCATCATCAAAAGTCCTTCTTGACTTCCAGAAAGTTAAACCATATCATAATAATGCAAAACCCTAAGAAATCGGGATTAAATAATTCCATTTTCTAATCTTACCATTAACACACCAAATCAAGCAACTCCATTTCGAAATAAGCCAAAAATGAAGAATTTTACCATGGATAAATAGAGATTTTGAAGACCCATTACCTCAGCACTTGATTAAGCTCGGATTGAAGAGTCACCCTTCTTGAAATCCTTGAAAACACAATGAGTTTGAATTAAACTCTAATAGAAATTGATTTACCCAAGAAATCCCTAATTAAATCTTAGATCTAGGGCTTGTTGGTAGTAAAAATCGAATTTTGAATGTTAGGGTTTATAGTAAAACACAAATCAGTAGTTTTTGATACCCAAAAACGAATTGAATTAAGGGGGAAATAGTAGATTTGGAAGAGATTAAGAAGAAAGTCATGGATTAGTGCTTAATTAGAGTAAACTTACCTTAATTGGCTTCTAATTCGGGCCTAAATGGGGATTAGGCCAGCCCTCCCTCCTTAGCCTATTCCCAAAAATAGAAATGGCTCAGGTCTGCCCTTTTATAGTAAGGGTTGGGGTATGCATGGGTAAGTTTTGGGGTGTAAATAGGAAAAATAGGCTAAAAATGGATATTTTACAAATTTAAGCACTAATTAAGCCTAGGAAAATTCTGAAAATTTTTGTATAACCTTAGGTAGATGTCTAAGTTCATTTGACCCAAAAATAAAATTTTTGACGGTGGGGCCGACAGGGGTCCCGCCAAAACCCTAACTTTTGGGAAAATAGTGAAAATTCTGAAAAATCTCAAAAATTCACATTTGGTTTAAAATCACTTAAAACCACTAATACTAAAGTTGATTTTGGTTAAAACCATCACAAACCCTATTTATTCACGAAATCACCGAATAAGATCAGAAAACACGTTAATGTCACGATAACCAATAATTAAAGAAAACCAAAACCGGTTTAGAGATGAGGGTCCTTACACATTATCTCTCGGACGGAGTCACCACCGACGCTTCTAAGGTGTGTGCAATGTTCTCTTGGCCGATACACACCTGTGTTCGTGCACTTAGAGGTTTCTTGGGCCTCACTGGATACTATTGGCGTTTTATCAGCCAATAAGGAGTGATCGCCTGCCCCCTCACAGAGCTACTTAAGAAGGGTGGTTTCACTTGGACGGAGGCTGCCCAAGCAGCTTTTGACACACTGAAGCAATCCATGGCCTCTGCCCCCGTCCTCACTCTACCGGATTTCAACTACTCTTTTGTTGTTGAAATGGTTGCTTCGGAGGTTGGCCTTGGTGCAGTGCTGCAGGGCGAGGGGCCTATTGCATTTTTCAGCAAAGCCTTGGCAGGTCGTTCCTTATCACTGTCTGTATATGAGAAGGAGATGTTCGCCATAGTCCTTGCCGTCGATAAATGGAGACCTTACTTGCCTGGCCACCGCTTCACTATCCGCACTGATCATCAGCCTTTGAAGTAGTTCGTTGAACAGAGAGTTTCCACTCCAGCACAACAATAGTGGGTTAGTAAACTGTTGGGCTATGACTATGAGGTGGTGTACAAGAATGGAGCAGACAACACTATTGTTGATGCCCTCGCTTGCAGTTCTACCTCCAGCTCCTACATAGCTTTATATATCCCTTCCTTCCCCTTCATTGCTGAGTTACAAGAGCCAACAAGGATGATCCTTCAACAAAGTCACTGATTACATGTCTCTAGGAAAACCCTGTTGGCCGCCCTTTCTTTGTTTGGTGTGATAACCTTCAATTATGGAAGGACTGCCTCTGGGTGCCTTATGTCAAGGACCTTCGCCGGCGTATTCTCTCCCACTTCCATGACACACCACTGGCCAGCCACGAAGGGACGTTCCGCACTTGTAAGAGGATTAGTCAGAGCTTCCTATGGCAGGGCATTCGACGGGTTGTTCAGGATTATGTCACTGCCTGTGTTGTATTCCAACGAACCAATGCCTCCATGACTACCCCTGCTGGATTACTTCAGCCACTGCCTATTCCAAACAAGGTTTGGGAAGATGTTTCAATAGATTTTGTGGAAACATTGCCCCTGGTGCAAGGCAAGTCGGCGATTTTGGTGGTGGTGGATCAGTTGTCTAATACGCGCACTTCTGTGCCATTAGACAACCCTTCACCGCCAAAACTGTAGCTGAGCTTTATGTTTGTGAGGTTACTAAGCTGCATGGCATGCCTCATACTATTGTATCCAATCGTGATAGGGTATTCCTCTCTCAGTTTTGGCCGGACTTCTTTGTGCTATAGGGCACTACTCTTTCACATGAATACAACATATCATCCGTAGACGGACAGACAGACTGAGGTGGTGAACTGTTGTTTGGAACAATACCTATGGTGCATCGCCATGACTCAGCCCCAAAGGTGGCTCTAGCTTCTTCCATGGGCAGAATGGTCGTATAACACCACCATTCACATGAGTATAGGGTTCACACGTTTTGGGTATTGTATGGGCATCCTCCACCAATCGTATTGTCATATGTTCCTCACTGTTCTGCTATCACCGAGGTGGACTACATGCTTCAGTCATGGGACGAGGTCCTCTGCCAACTTAAGTCGAACTTAGCCTCAGCCCAAAATCGAATGAAACAAGTGTATGATGGGAAGCATGCTGATCGGGAATTTAATGTGGGTGACTTGGTTTACATCTCAGTCCTTCCTCAGCATTAGACTAGTTTATTTCAGGTGGAGCATTCCAAGCTACAACTACCATGTTACCATGGGTCGTATGTAGTTGTCGTCTATTCTTCCATGTCTCTCGACTCCGCCATTGTGTGGGTGAAACCACCCTAGCTACAACTACACCTCCTCCACCATTGATTGGACTACCCTCTACTGATGAACCCACACCCGCCTCGGTGCTTGATAAGTGTTGGGTCTGTCGTTCTAACCGCATTATTACAGAGGTGCTCATTTCTTGGCAGGGCCAACTACTTGAGGATGCGACATGGATGTCAAAAGATGAGTTTATGGCTCGCTACCTAGCATGATCGCCTTGAGGTCAAGGCGAATAGTGAAAGCATGGTGGAATGTTGTGCACATCCACCCAGGCACACCTCCCATTCTGTTGACCTTCCATATGTTTGCACTAGGCAACTTTTGCTTCTGTAATAAATCATAGTTACTTGTACATTAATGTAGGAATGTGTAATAGGCCAGCTAGTGACCCCTCTGATTAATTGGTCCCACTAGCTGGCACGACCCCCAAGGAGAGTCAAGCTTCCTTATAAGGGGTCATCTTCTTCCTTGCTTATTTTTTATGCATTAGAAATCAGTTCCTTCCCTCTCCTTTCCTACTCTCTTCAATCCTTCTTAGTGTTATTCGTGCGAGGTACCGATTGTGCCTAAACTGGGCACAACAACATGTGTGGTCTAGTTTCAAAGGGTTCATCAATACGAGTCCATCAGTATGAAGAATGCACGATTCCAACTTCGGGGTAGGAAGATATCATGTTTTTAAATTTTGAAAACAAAAAAAGAATAAAATAAATAAATGTGGAAACATGTCAGGTGCATTTATCAAAAGACTGACTTGCATCAGTTACACGTCTGATGCGTGGCATCAAACGCGCCCCATTGCCCTTTCTCTATATAAACCTGTCATTCTTCATGTTCTAAAACATTCTGAAACTTCTTTTCTTCATTTCTTACTTGTTTTAAGTTTGATTTATGTCATTCAAAATGCATTCTTAGCTAATTTGAAGGTGTGTATGCAATGGAAGCGTCCATATCTTGAGTTAGTGACTCTATAAGTGAGAAATTCTCTCGGACAAGAGGAGACTCGGTCCATCGTCCATGGAATCATAGAGGAAAAAATGTCTCCAGGTAAAGGGAAGCTATGTCCGTCTTCTATAGACGCGTAGGGGGAAAATGTGTATTTGGGTAAGGGGAAGTCCTATTTGTCATCTATGGACATAGAGAGGGAAACATGTCTCTGGGTAAGGGGAAATTATGTCTGTCGTCTACAGACACGTAGAAGGAAAAGTGTCTCCGAGTAAGGGGAAGTTTTGTCCGTCATCTACAGCACATAGGTAGAAAAGTGTCTCTGGGTATGGGGAGATTATGACCATCATCTTTGGGCTACAATAAGGGAAACGTCCCGGTTGAAAGAGTGTCTATCCACCACCTTCAAACGTAACGAGAAAGATGTGCTGGAGATAGAAGAGGTTCTGTCTGCCATCTCTGGACTGAAAAAGGAAGACACTCTAAGGAAACAAGCAACTTCAAACGTCACGACTTTTGGAATTGAAAGGGGAGTAAGCATTCTGAACTTTTTGATTTAATTCATTTTATATGCATGTGTATCTTAATTAATATATTTATATTGATTAGGATATAGGATTTGCTATGATACATGATTTGCTATGATATGAAATATGTTGATATCTATCAATTCAATTGGCTTTGATATAACATGTTTTGATCTTATCTGCTCTAAAAGATTTTGAGGTAATCGGATATGATCCAATCTGTTCTGTTGTGTATTCTGTTTTGCTTGGTAATAGAGTGGCATTGGTGATTATGATAGGGTTTTGATTCTGTCGATTTACTGGCTTTCATTTGACTCCAATGATTTATAAGATTTCTGTTTGATTTCGAATGATTTATTTGAATATAAGGATATACGTATTTTGTCATATATGATTTTGTGATGTCTGATGCATGTATGAGCCGATAGGAAGAACTACATTCTGATCCAATCGTATTGGAATAATTTCATGGATGTTATCCAATACGTATGTAGGCAACCAACGGCAAGGCAACGTTGGCCTAATCCAAATTAGTTATAAAATTAGGTTTGTTCAATTCTACACATAACAAAACGTTAAAGCTCCATAGTGAAAGAAGAACAATATGACTCTCGCACTTAGAGTCTGCCGCTCTTGGTCAGTCTAGTTTTAATTTTTTTATTTAATTTAATTAACTCTGATTTTTGTTTTCTGAATAACCCCCGGTCCGGGTCAGGGTGTTATACCACCACTCTGGCGCTCTTCAACATGACTATTAGAAACTTCACATTGAATAATCTGAATTTGAAAAAAACAAAGAATTCACAAAGAATAGCTCCAAGTTACATAGAGTACAACTTTTTTTACTGAAATATTTGCCCCCTTTGGCAAACAAAATTGATGTGGGTTTCTTAAGAAAACAATCCTCTCGGGATAGTCAAAAGGTTACAAGATCTATACTCAGCAAAAGTGAAGAATCCCCACTACAAAAATAAGACTACTAGAAAAGCGTTGCTAATATAAAAAGCATTTCAAAAAGTCCCGTCGTGCCCATTTTTTAGGCATTCAAAAAAGCATTACTAATAGTGATGCTATTATCAACACATTTTTTGCAGCCCTAAAATTATAGTTTTTGCATTGCTTTGTGTTTACATCATTGATAATATATTATTAACGATGCTTTGTAAAGTGTCACTAATATGGAAAACTATTTAAAAAATATAAAAAACTCTTATTAGCGACATTTTTTGTGCGCACTAATAAGGAAAAAAACTTTTATTATCAACACTTTTAAAAGCATTTCTTATAAGACAAAAAATTTAAAAAATAATAATAACTCTTGTTAGTGACACTGGGGAGTAGGGGAGAGGGGGAGGGAGGAGGAGGGAGAAGGGGATAGGGGGAGGGAGAGGGGAGGGGGTGGGATTATAAGGGCTAAAAAATTCACCCACTATTTGCAATGCTTTTGTGTAAGTGTCGCAAATAGTCACTTATACAAAAGCATCACAACTACTATGTTTTTTTTAAATATCTCTCTTTTGCCCTTTCTCTATTCTCTCTCTTTCAATACATACTATATAATTATGTAAAAAAATAAAACAATTTATTTACTATTAGGTTGCATGAGCTCAAGCTTTTAGAAGTGCCAAATCAACATTCAATTGTGCATGGAGGCATGCATCTGACCTGTCCCATGAGTTATATTAAATAAAGGTTTGTAATATCTAATGGCAGAAGGGGGTATCTACTGGCAGAAAGAGACACAGCTTTTTTGACCAAGAGAGAGAGAGAGAGTTTTTCCAAACAGATAGTATTTGTAATGCAAAAGTCTATTCATCATAAATACACAACATATTTGCCACGCAAACATATTTGCGTTGCAAATACATTTTTTCCTACTTAATATATTTTTTTAGAAGAGTGAAGATAGAAGAGAGAGATATATAAAGAGAGAGACAGAGAATAGTAAGGGCAGAGAGAGAAGAGGGAGATAGAGAAGAGAGAGAAGATAGAAGAGAGAGAAGAGAGAGATAGAAAGAGAGAGAATAGAGAGAGACAGAGAAGAGTGAGAGCGGAGAGAGAAGATAGGGAGAGACAGAGAAGAGAGAGAGGGAGAGAAGAGAGGAGAGAGGAAAAGCTTACAAGAAAATTGAATGTTTACTTGCTTGATTTTCATGGAAGAGTAACTCCAATCATTCAAGTTTCCACAAGGTTAATTGGAGGCATATTTGTCGGCCGATTAAGGAAAGAGGTTTGGGGGTGAGGAGAATAAAAGACATTAACAATGCTAGTCTAGCAAAGTTGTTTTGGGGGGTGACCACTACTAAGGAAACACTTTGGTGTTGTTGGGTGCTTGGTGTCTATTAAAAACATAAATCAATTTGGGGAGCAAAGAGTAGTTCATGTTCTTATGCATGGAGGTGTATTCTTGAGATGAAAAACTTCATGCATACTCTTTGTGTCTTGAATGTTGGAAATGGGGCTGATATCTTCACTTGGATTGATCCGTGGGTTGGTGGTGTCAACCTTGCTACTATGTTTTGGAATCATACTATTATTCAGTTGGGAGGATGTTTGAATGACAAATTGAATGTGAGTTTGATGCATGGTGAGTAAAATCTTTTGCCCCTGATGACATTAAGAACTAATCAAGTAATGGATTTCTTGAATCTTCGTAAACCCCTTCTTATTGAAGAAAATGCTTCCTATGGTTGGCTAAATCCTAATGGAAAATTCTCTTTCAAGAGTGACTGGAACTAGTTTCGCCATTATATGCTTGAGGTAAATTGGTTCAATTTAATTTGGTTTAAGCATAAGGTGTGTAGATATTCTTTTCTTTCTTGGTTGGCTCTCAATGGTGGATTCTTAACTCATAATAACTCGAAGAAAAGAGGAATATGGTTAGCTAGTAGATGTCCTTTATGTCCTTGTAAAGAAGAAACTATCCAACATCTTCTCTTTGAATGTCTTTATACTAAGATTGTGTGGAAAATTATTCTTATGAAATCCAAGTTAAGACATCATATAGGGGACGACCCTAGTGAGATCAAATGGCTCTTGGCATTTATTTACAAGAATCAAGTGGTAGGGAATGTTCTTAAATTTGTTTTTCGCTATATATGTTTCTTTCGAAGAGTTCTTTAAGACAAAAAGAATGAAACATATATTCTTGCTCATGATATCATCCACCGAGCACAGGAAGCTCTCATTGAATTCAAGGTTAAAGAAAGAGTGTGTGTTGTATGCCCTTTCCTATTTGATTTTTGGAATGCTTAGTGTGCTATGACATCTCTCAAGAGAGCTCAACCGTGGTCGGCCTCTACTTTCTTTTGTAGTTTTCTCTTGCTTTCTCCTTGTGTGAAAGTTTTATTTTGTTCCCCTTGTTTGGCTTTTTTGTCAAGCATATTGGTGTGTAATCTTTGTTGTAATCAGTGTTTAGGGGGCGGTTTGCTTGTTTTTTTTTCGTTTCTAACATGGTTTCCTCCTATCCAATGGTTTGTAAGATGCATGCTTGGATTCAATGGTTCGCCCCTAGCTCCTAGATTGTGGGTAGCAGGGTTGCAAGTTTTTTTCCAAGCTTTGCCCCATTTTTTATAATACAAATTCAATTATAAAAAAATAGATAGTTTTTTTTTAAAATAGTATTTGTGACACAAAACTTTGCAAATGTTATTTAAAAAAAAAATTCTCTCTTCTTTCTTTCTCTCTCTTCTCTCCCTCTCTTTTTGTCTCTCTTCTATCCTTTAAAATAATATATTCAAAAGAAATTTTATTTGCAATGCAAAAGTCTAAGCATCACAAATACAAACCGTATTTGCGAAGCAAATATGTTTGCGTCACAACTACCCTGCGGTAGTGACAATGCAAAATACTCTTGATTTTTATTATATATATATATATATTATATTCCAAAATATATTATTGAATTTTATGAGTACATACTATATAATGACATAAAAAATAAAATCATTTATATATTATTTGGTTGCTTGAGTTCAAGCTTTCAGAATTGTGAAATTGAGATTTGATGGCACATGAGGGCATGCATTCGGCCGGTCCCTTGCATTATATTAAATAAAAGATTTTGATATCTGATGGCGAAGGGTTGTATGAGCTGCAAACAATTGCAGATCCAAGTTGATGATGGGCTACACGATAAACTTTCTTCTATGATAGAACAAAGCCTTTGAAAATATACAACTAGTAATGCTGAATAATTTTCCTTCTTCTTGACACTCTTTAAGAATATGGCTGAAAATTGTATTTACAAAAAACATAAAGGAAAATATTAGAGAAAGACACAAGAGAAAAAAGAACAAATATGTAGTGTAAGTCATTTTCATGTGTGTTCAAATGTTGAGACCTGGGTTTCTATTTGTAGATTCATCTTGGGTCGGTTAGAAGTGAGAAAGTGTGTCCTTTTACAAAGAGGTGCCTTATCACAACTTAAGGATGCAACTATTTTTAATAGCTACAACTCATATACAAACTTCAAAGAAGACAACCTTTCACCGAAAGGTACAATATAAATGAAACTTAAACTCGAAAAACTAAAAGATTTAACCCTTCACCAAAAGAGCAACTCTTATTAAACCTTTTTTATTATTTTTAAAACATCATATCATAGACCCAATAGGAAGAGCCACAATGATAAAATGCAATTTTGGGTCTTTTTGGCTATTAGAAGATTGAAGCTCCTCAATAGACATCTCTCCTTTCCCTGAATTTAGTCTTGTTTTTTCACGTTCTTCCATTGCAGCTCATAATGCTGGTTTACTTGCAACTAGAGGGAGTAAACTACTATAACAACTATTTTTGTGTGTGTCGAAGCCTAAGCGACTCACCAACCAATTAGCTGGTGAAGTTTTTCATCCAATCATGACCCGATCTGCTTCTTTGTGAAAACGAAAAAAATAAAAAATCACTACTGTAACCTAAACACGTACTAGCGGCCTCAAAAAATAATGCAACAACACAGTGTGGAGATGAATATAAAGATTTTAGGCTTTGAGGCACATACAAGTAAAGTTTTTTCAAAGGAATTATTTGTTTCCCTTACAGGGGGTTAGTCATTCTAGATTTTAGAATAAAATCTGTGAATTTTAAAATTTAGCGGTAGTTAATTAAGATTTTTATTGACATATTTAAAATCTGGTGTTAGTAAATAAAAATTTCTAAAATAAATTTCTAAATTTTCTGTTAGTGAACTAGGCGTCACAATTCTAAATTTAGAATACTAAGGTAGTCAAAATATATAAAACTTGGGGGTCGTTTGAGTACTGAATTAATTTAGTAGTGAATTAATTCAAAAAATTCACTGTCGAAAGTGAATTACATTTAGTAAGAGAATTTGTTAGAATAAATTTAGATGTCACATCAAACCCAATTTCAAAATTAAATTAACATAACTCTTTCTCTCAAATTCGGATATGCACATTCTTTGTATTATTACACTTATAAATTTGAGCTCTATCAAACTAAATCCCACAAAGACAAGTAATTTTAAATTTTTAAAGTAAACCTTACCTATGTAACATATTTTTAAAATTTAAATTAATATAAACGATAATCATTAAAAAATATAAAATCTATAATTTTTAAAATAATAATTAAGAGACTTCAGTAATTCAAGCTAATCCAGTCTTAAACTCAGCGGACAAATTTTGGGTGACTAGAAGAGTTGCAACGGGAGACCAGCGATCCTGAAGGAAGCTGCCATTTTTTCCGGCGAAGCGATCTCATGCCATCTCCTCTTCCTGGTAGCCTCATATCCCTACCCTCTCCTCTCTTCTTCTCAATCTAAGCCCGCCATCTCCCGTTCCTTCGCACGGAGCCCCTACTTTCCTACTCCGACCGTGGCTCTGCTGGGCACCACCCTACTACAACCCTTGATCCCACCAGACCTGGCCCTTCCTCCGGTCCGAGTCGAGTATCCCCTCTTCCCTCCTCTCTTCTCTCTTTTCTCTCCCTCTCCCCCCTCTTCTCTTCTGCTATGTTTTGATTTTTATTTTTCTCCCCCCTCTGTAGATTCAGTCGGTGTTTTGTCACTTTTTTCTCTCCACCATTACCTCCATCGGGTTGGTCCTAGGCTGATACCCACTGGGTGCTATCGTCCCTTGACTCCACCCTAGCCAAGATTCTTCTCTGTGATTTTGTGACCATTGTCCTCGTCGCTCTGGCCTGTTTGAAGAAACTCAAGAGGGTTGCATGTTCTTGCTCATCCCAAAAGCGGAGGTAACCTATCCAACCTCTTCTATTTGCAGTCGAAATAATGGAGTGGGAGACAGTTTTCATCGTGAAAGGTATCAATTAATATTCCACATTTGCCCATTTTTTCCTGAGTTTCAAATATCTATTTTTTTACATCTTTAGTTATCATAGGCTAATGAATGTGAAATCCCGTTTTTGCATGAATTTAGTGGTGTTGAGGATTTTGCCTGATGTTTGAAAGTCCATTTGTTTATCTCTTTCGATAATAGGATTTACTTTTAGCTATCTTTTCATGTCTCCTTAATAAAATTTTAGGAGGAACGTTGGCTGCTTTATGTAGCTATGACTTGGGCTAGGAAAAAATGTACATATTGTATGTTAGGTTAGAAAATTAAATCATTTATGTTGCTCTATTCTAATAATTCTGGATTTGTATTCTAAAAACTTGCATGTAAAATTTTCAGTTATTGCACCTTTCTAGGTTTATGAAATAGATCCCTAGCCATCTCTTTTGAGTATCATGTATGAATGTTGTCCGGATCTTGTAGTGCGGAGCCTAGTCGTTATTGAAAATGTTGTTGTTGATAAACTAAGATTATAAGATCAAGAGAGAGTTGAACAAAGAGAGAGTTGTTTAAACCAAGATTCTGAATTCCAGCACTTTCTGAGTCTGCGTGATTGGTTTTCTATGTGTGTATGTGTTGGGGGGTGGGGAAGGGGGAGTTAGTGTTCTATTGTGGTTCATGTTCGAGTTGTTTGATATTTTGATTGACCCAGTTCAGTTTAAACTAAGTTTGTTAGATTGACTGAGAATTTGACGTAGGAAATACTTATTGTTTCACTGCAGCTTCTATAAGAAAGTTTATTTTTTACTTGCATGACTAATGTAAGTTTATAATTGCCTTGAAACAGGATTTTTACTTGCATCGTAAATAGCAGGAAAGCTTTTATCCTATTTTATCATAACTTACCATACTTGATTGAGTTGATTTGAAACTGAAATTAGCTTAAGTGAATCCAAATTGTTAACTGAGTTGATCCCTGACTGGCCAAGATTGAGCTCACCTTGTGAGTTTGATAGGCAGGCTTGGCTCAGACTTGTCCCGCATATAGTTTTTCTTGAGCTTGAGATACCTAAAGCCAAGTGACAATTTACTGAGTGGTCTTGTGCAAGAGTTGTCTCAACTCCAAAGATTTTATTTCAGCTACTCATTACTAGATTTCTTTTTGTTATTACAAATTAATTATAGAGTGTAATTGACAGAGTTCATAAGTGTTTGGTTTATGTGTTACCATTTATATTCAGGAAGAAGGTTGGTGGATTGAAGTTGCAGGATTTGCCTGGTTTAGAAGCTCTACAAGTGCCAGGTTCAATAACTATTGCACTAATGTATCATGCAAAAAAGAAAGCACTCATTAATCATATAAAAGGAGTGAGTCGAATGATGGGAATGAAAAGTCCAAGAAAGTGTAAGACTTATTTATTAGCAAGCGTGTGTTTGAAGCTTTTTATGCCTTCTTATCCTTGTTTTCAGTAAAAGTGAAATGGGTTTTGCTTATTTAGTTTAAAGTAGTTATGATCAAAATTGGGGTGCTTAAATCTGTGATTATCACTGTACTTTCTAGCAATTTCAATTATTAGCTCCATTCTCAAACCTTTATTCAGATCTTTAAGGGGACTATGATCACTATTACATGTAGGCATGTTGGGACTTGGGTGCAATATCATGTGGTGGTGGTTGTGCTTGTGCATGTAAAGTTAAGCCCCATAATATACTAGTATAATCCAGCTGGTTGATCTTGTCGGCACTGCACCAATTGAATAGGAAGCAGATCCATTCATTTGAAGTCTTTCTTATCTCATTACCGTTGGCTTTTTGTTCATTGCCTAATCAAGCCAATCTGTTGTGTGTGCTGGAAATTCATCAGGACTAGTAAAAGCAGCAGCCAGTGAGAGGCCGGCCTTTGGCAAGGCAAGCAATGACAGATCAGCATCCATCTGAGCCGGTTCTTCTGCCCCAGGACTGGAGTTACTGAGCTCTTAAGCTATCTCCTTGGCTCTTCTGCGTCCTTAACTCTTTAGCTCGTCTGTGTCCTCTTATTATAGTTTGAAATAATCTTTTGGGTTTTGGTTACAATGTAAACAAAGGAGCAACAAAAAGGAGAAGAAGCTGCATTTTAGAACAATGTAGAAATAATTTTGTTCTAGTAAAAAAATATAAGTATTTTTATTTTATGTGTTAATAACATATTATAAGTTATTAGATTCTAGTAAATTATTGATTAGTCAAATTTAAAAATTGTAGATAAAATATTTTTAGGAGTTAATTATTTTGAAATTAATAGCTCAAATTCCGGGATTCTAATAATACAAGATTTGGGTATTCAAATATTTTGAAATTTGGCTGGTCAAATTCAAGAATTTAGATAATATTTTAAAATTTTATATTTTAAATTTAATATTTTAGAATCTTGATTGATTAACCCTTTGTTAGATAAATCTAATGAATTGATGATGAGCTACACAATAAACTTCCTTCTATGATACAACAAAGCTTTTGAGAATATGCAACTAATAATGTTAAATTATGTTTTTCTAAACTCTTCTTGAGACTCTTTAAAAATATGGCTGAAAATTATGTTTGAAAAAATATAAAGAAAAATATCATAGAAAGAGAGCAATTCAAGAGGAGATAAAACAAATATATAGTGTAGGTTATTTTCTCATATGTTCAAATACTGGGTAAGAAGTGGTGTGTCCTTTTCCAAAGAACTTCTTTATCACAAGTTAAGTTAAGGATACTACTATTTTTAATAGTTTTAACTCATACACAAACTTTAAAGGAAGATAACGTTTTCACTTAGAAGTTTAGAAGTGCAATATAAATGGATGAAAAACAAAAAATGTAACCCTTCACCAAAAGTATGTACAACTCTTATTAGACCTTTTTAATTATTTTAAAAACATCGTATCGTAGACCCAATAGGCAAAGCCACGATGCTAAATACACTTCTTGGGGCATTTCTGTCTATGAGAAGATTGAAACATCTCTCTCCTTTCCTTGAATTTAGTCATGTCTTTTCGTGTTCTTCCAGTGGCTTGTAAAGCTGGTTTATTAGCTGGAGGGAGTAAACCACTATAACAACTTCCAATGCGACTTACTAACCAATTACCTGGTGAAGCTTTTCAGCCGACCACGACTCGATCTCCTACTTTGTGAAAACGTAAAAGTTAAAAAATCACTAGCGGCCCCGAAAAAGGAGTAACTCCTCTGGGGAATAAATAATTTTTTTAGGTGGTGAAGACATAAACTGGCACACCAACTCGCAGCTCTATCTTTGGAGTTTGACAGCACACCGGTAAATCATCACCGCCAAACATGCAATGCATGCAAAATTTGTGTTTCGTCAGATATATGGAGAAAACATGCCTGACACATGGAACTTGTCGAAAAAAATTTACGCCAATGGCAGCACTAGTACTTCTCGCTTTCTTCTGGCTAGATCGAACTGGGCTCCCCCAATGGAGGATTGCTCTTCCTACCTTTCATGGCTTACTCTTGCCTTTCTCTTTCTCCTCTTGCTGCTATTGATTTTCCAGCTCACTCAGTCTTCTTGGAAAACAAGCTCAGTCAAGCTTCCCCCCGGTCCCAACCGGCTCTCCATCATAGGCAGCCTACTATAAAGCATTAGCAGCTTGTCCTATTGCTCACTGTAAGAGCTATCACAACCATGGAAGTAATATTGATACAGATAATAGTATCGATGACTATAGATATAGGTATGAGCCGATGATATGTTTAGTACGCGCTAAAATGGGTATAAACCCTTTTATAAACATAAAAAAATATTATAAATAATAATATATTATTATAATACCTGAACATGGAACTCGTGAAGGAAATCTCCAAAAAAAATTTACGCCAATGGCAACGAAACCATCACTCTTCATATTGCCGAAGTGTTGCATAAATGGCAGTACTGGTACTTCTCGCTGTCTTCAGAATATACTGGCTAGATCTAACTGGGCTCCCCTAATGGAGGATTTCTCTTTCTACCTTTCACGGCTTGCTCTTGCCTTTCTCTTTCTCCTCTTGCTGCTATTGATTTTCGAGCTCACTTAGTCCCTGCTACTCTTCGTCATAGGCAGCCTACTACAAAGCATTGGCAGTTTGTCCTATCGCTTACTGCAGGAGCTATCACAACTATAGAAGGCAATATCGATATGGATGATACTATCGACAATTATGAATATGGGTATGTGCCGATGATATGCTTAGTACGTGTTAAAACGGGCATAAACTCTTTTATAAATATAAAAAAATATTATAACTAATAATATATTATTATAATACTTCTTTTAGCGCATAATAAGACCGTAGAATGTCTTATCAACCGATACGGGTATTCTAAAATTACTTTATTTTGAACCATACACTATTATGTTCTCCGTCCCGTATAAATTATTACTCATTCTTTCTCATATTAAGTGCTCTAAAATTAATTTATTTTAAAAATAAATAATATTTTTAATATGAGTTTAAGTTATATATTTAAATAAATATATATTTGTGGAGCACTATATGTAAAAAAATAATTATGTAAATTATATGGACCTACCCGTATTCATCTCATATAACTTTAAAAATATTATTTTAAATATAACAAAAATATGAACTTTCAAAGAAGTTTGATTTAAATTGTGTTTTTATTTTTAATAAAAAAATTTAAATTTTTTCAAAAAAATTTATTTTTTTAAATAAATTTTTTTAATAGTGTATTGATATATATCAGTCGTATTAATATGGTATGGTTGATATATATCGTGGATTCATTTGAGGGGCATATCGGCCGATACAGCCTTCCATGGGTATAAATATACTATTTTATTATTAAATTTTGCCATATAAGAGCATACTTTGCAAAATGAACCTAATATGCTCTACCTTCATGATTTAATCTAAACAAATGCAAATCATATGCATTTCCTAAAATTCAAAAATGGATTGGTTTATTTTGTACTTTTCTATGTTTTTTCATACAATTAAGCTTTTAAAATATTTATTTACAAACATTTTCATATAAGGTACTCTTTTTGTCCTACATTAATAAATCTATTTGGTTTTTCAAGATAAACAAAAATTAGTTGCTTTGAAAAACTAAATGGATCAATTAATGTCGGATAAAAGAAGTAATCATTTGAAAATATTCAATTATGGAAAATGCCTAAGTAGAAACGACAAATGCCAAATTACTTACTGCAACATCAATCTTTATATATGTGTACTTGGATAACATTAGGAATGGCTTATTGTAAAGTGTAAACAATTTTATCTAACCTTTTAAACTAAATGTAGAATCTCCTTTCTAGATGTTGCAGAACATTTTCGTTGCAGGTAATAGACACAAACACTGCTACAGCTTTATGGGCCATGTGCGAGCTCTTGAGAAATAGATGAGTAATGTATAAAGCAACAGAAGAAGTTAGACGGATTGTGGGAAGCAAAGGAAAAGTAGAGGATGAAGACCTTAAAAATCTTCCTTATTTGCATGCAATGGTAAAAGAGGCACTACGGTTGCACCCACTGAGTCCTTTCCTTTCCTTCTTTTGCATGAAACAATCCAAAAATGCATGATCAATGGGTATGAAATCCCACCCAAAACTCAAGTCTTGGTCAATGTATTCTCTATAGGTAGAGATCCTAGATATTGGAAAAATCCAGTGGAATTCTTACTCGAGAGATTCTTGGATCGCTCCATTGATTGCATGGGACAAAACTTGGAGTTTCTTCCTTTTGGTGCTGGTCGGAAAGGTTGTCTTGCTATCCAACTGGGAATGGTGGTTGTAGAGCTCACCCTTGCAAACCTGTTGTACTCTTTTAACTGGGACCTACCTATGGGCATGAAGGAAGAGGGCGTCAATATGACTGAAGGGAATGATAGTACTATGCACAAGAAAACACCACTCATTGTTGTCGCACAACATGTTAATTAGTAACTAGGCTGTCCTAGCCCACATTATGTTTTTATCAATTAGAATACTGGTCACTTGTGCCTTTTGTTTGGAACTGCAATAAAGTAGCCAACTCTGGTTCTAAACTATATATTAAATAGGAATTTACATATTACTTGTCAATGTTGAAGAATTTAAAGACTGCCTAGATTTTTAACACAATTACAAACTCCTTATATTTTGGAAACTTTAGGACCAAAATGCCCTTATATTTCTAATGAATCCAATTTATATGTTCTCATATAGGGTTTGAACTTGAATGTGAAAATGATTTCATAAAAGTGAGAGACACATATTTTTGCCATTATATATTGCGCCTCCTCCCACTACTTTCTCCATCCTCTCCTCACCCCTTCCCCACTTCTCCACCACCATCTTCCCCACCACATCCTCCAGCCCAAATACCCATTCCACCTCCCCTACTTACCGTGATCGCCATAATAGCCATTGCTGAAACCCTAAGTATCAACAACTGCTTTAATACAATAGCGACAACTTAATCTGTTGTTGTTGTTTATATATTTTTTTAAAAAAAGAAATATACATCAGCGACTCCAGCAGTTGCACATGCTTAGAAAATGTTTTCTTTAATTGTAATATGTTAGAAAATTGATATAAACATGATACAAAGGATGTATAATGTAAAGAAAAGTATATGCATGATTTAGTATAGAAGTCACCCACAAAAGATACAAAACTTTAAAGGGGTTTTACCTTCAAGCAGAAGACAAGAGTATCAAAGAAAAATAAACCAGGAACCATAGAATTATCAAAGAAAAATAAACTAGGAATCACTTACCTATATACAGTCTGTTTGGACTATAACCCATGCAAAAAAGCATAATGTTGATAGATATCACAAAATAAGTCATATCATAGCTTACTTAGTCAATTTTATTATAGAGACATGACATCACACTAATATACTCAAAAATACTTCTAAAAGAAGTATGACATTAGGGGGACCAACTTTAGTTTACAAAAGAATGATTAAATATTCTTTTAAAAGTCAAAGCATGACATTGGGTCCGTCTTCGGCTTATAAAATGTATCACTTTTTACATATACTTTGGAATTTTTTAGAAGCATACTAAGGTTAAAGAATAGTTCTTTTATAAGTGATTTATAAGAATATAAAGAGAAAAAAATGAAGAATTAAAGAGTAATGTTGTCTAAGTGAGTTTTTCTTTTTTATATCTTTTGTAGTGATTATATGCACATAAAAAGATAAAAAAGATAATGCTGTATTTTTTAAACATATGTAACTAAAACTCATTTGCCATAGCTTTCTTCTTTCCTAGTGACTATAGTCATATGTTCAAGATGTAGTCATAAAACTTTGTTGAAGTATATTTATTAATATTTAATACTAAAAGGATATTAGTATATGTGACACTTCATGTACTATATATATATATATATATATATATATATATATATATATATATATATATATATATATATATATATATATATATATATATATATATATATATATATGAAAAAAGTTCACGTAGGCGTATATAAGCCCGGGTTCATATAAACAGGACTATATATATATATATATATATTATTTTTTATTTCGAGCCCCGTTCGAACCTAAGCTCATGATTCACTTATTTTAGTTCAAGCTTGATCGAACTCGAGCCGAGTTTTGAATTTTCAATTTGAGCCGAGTTTGAGCTGAAAATTTTAAGCTTATTTGAGCTTCGAGCCGAACTTCAGCACTTCGAGTTCAAGCCATAAAAGCACAATACTCGGCTCATTAACACCCCTAAGTTTAAGTCTCTATTTATAGATTCATATAGAGTCGAGGAAAAAAGGTGTACATTTTTACATAGAGGTGTCTTATCTATAAAAGGACGTATCGGTAACGATAAGCAAAAATATGGGTACGTGCTGATGATACGCTTATTACTTACTAAAACGGTCACAAAACTTTTAATACATATAAAAAATTCTTATAGCTAATAATATATTATTATAATACTTATTTTAGAGCATAGTTTACCTCTCAAATCACATAGTTAAAAATAATGTTGGGAAATATTTATAAAAATAAGATAATGATTAAAAAAGTAAAACCATAAAGAAATTAACATATTATTATAGGATGTATGTTTAGCAAAAGTATATATGGTTCCAACTTCCAATTCTTGTTTTGTATTATGTGCAAAATAAATCATTTTTTCCTTGCCATTTAATACAATAATTATAGTCAAACTCATTAATATAATCTGGATTTTTAAGTACATGCCTTACTAAAATCCGGACATCCTCATAAGATGCAAAATTGTATTACCAACTTTTGCAGCCTAGCACAATATGCTAGAAATCTAACATAGACAACAACAATTGCTAGGCACACACGGGAAATTATGTGGAGCTACTTCCTTTTAGTTGATGAGCATGAGTGTTAACTTTTTAATAATTTTCCAATAGACATGGGAGCCCTCCATGGATGATATTGACGGTGCATACTAGCGTAAGTAATTAACTTGACGCTAATGTTTACTATCATATATGCCCTTGATCTTAAATATCAACAACTCGTATGGAAGGGCTATGCTAGGCTAGGCCCATCATGATTAACGTGTATACATGGAGAGACATAAAGGCATCAACATCAGATTGAGCCACTCACACACTCAAATGGACCTATATTTCTTTTGAGTTTTACAACAACTAGAAAAAAACATGTAGAGCAATGACAACGGAATCATCACTCTTCATGTTGAGGAAATGTTGCTCTCTGTGTACACGTGTGAATCATGAGACCGAGTCTAGTATAAGCCACGTATGGAGATATTTAAGATTGACGTGCATATATTAGTACACATTAATATCAAATTAAGTGTCATTGATTTCATGAATAAAAGCTGTCGCTTTTATAGATTTTATGTTCAATTGGCTTTGTGCTAGTCTCGGGGAGTCGTGATCTTTTATGCTTTTTGTTTTAAAGAGTAGCAGAGGCAATCCCATTAATTATGGTGAGAATGCACACCCAACTAATCGGAAGCCCTATAAATAACCGCACTGGTTCCTCTCTTTCTACAAAATATAGTGGCTAGATATAACTGAGCTCCCACAATGGAGGATTGCTCTTCCTTTCTTTCTTGGCCTTCTCTTGCCTTTCTCATGCTCATCTTGCTGGTAACGATTTTCCACCTCACTCAGCCTACTGCAAAAACAAGCTCAGTCAAGCTTCCCCCTGGTCCCAGCCGGCTATCCGTCATAGGCGGCTTACTAACTAGCAGCTTGCCCCATCGCTCACTGCAGCAGCTATCACAAAAGTATGGTGATGTCCTGTATCTTCAGCTGGGCCGCATTTCGACAGTCGTCGTCTCCTCCGCCGAGTTGGCCGAAAAAGTGTTGAAAACACATGATCTGGACTTCTGTAGCAGGCCTCACAGAGTGGTCTACGAGAAACTTTCTTACCATTCAATTGATATAGCCACTTCTCCCTATGGGGACAGCTGGAAACAGATGCGAAAGATTTGTGCCATCGAGCTCTTGAGCAACAAAAGGGTGAGACAGTCTCGAGGCATTCGAGAGGAAGAGGTTGCAGGAATGGTGAAAGAAATAGCTATGGCTTCTTCTGCCAATCATATGGCAAGTGTTGATCTGAGTGGCATGCTGATTGTTCTTAATCGAAATATAACTTGTAGAACTGTTCTTGGCAGAAGCTGGTCTTCTCAAGACAGGCATAAACTTCTTGGACCTCTTGAAGAGGCACACACACTGTTGGGATGTCCCTTCGTTGCCGATTACTTTCCATGGGCATGGTGGGTAGATGTGGTCATAGGGTGGCACCAGAAGCTGGAAAAGGCTTACTCTGGCCTGGATGATTATTATGATGAGGTAATTGCTGACCATCTTCATCCTCAAAGAGCAAAAGCTTCAGATCAGGAAGATTTTGTGGATGTGTTGCTAAGTCTCCAGGAGAGTTTTGACCTCACAAGGGATCACATCAAGGCACTCATGATGGTAAATTTTACTCTAACATCTCTATATATTAAAAATAATATTCCCTTGTCTTATATTAATAGATATATTTAATTTTTTTATAAGGAATTAATTATTTTAGTTTAGTTTTAAAAATTAAATGTAGCTAGCTATTCATTAAGGATAGAGGGAATACTGTTTTAATTTTCTTTACTATATCACACGCTCCTTTTGTCCTAAATTAATAGCTCAATTTGGCAAAGAAAGTTATTCTATACTTATAAGTTCATTTTATTCAATTTAAGTGGTTGGGCATTTAAAAAAATTCTCATAAACTTATTTTTCATTCTTTTATATATAACTACTACTATTCAATAAAAATATTATTTTTTTAAAACGGAGCTATTAATATGGGAGGATGTATATAATTAGATGGATGCTTTCAAGCCTCATTAGGCTCCATGACCACGGTACATAGGAGTTTTAGTATGATACATAAAGACCTAACATTATAGATATAACTCTTAATATAGGTTAAAATGGCTGTGGAATATAAATATGTTATAATTTATTTCTTAACTACTTAATTGAGTTACTGACAAATAATAATATCTAACATGGTATGAAAGGGCATTCTCTCGTCAGTTGTTAAGAGGAGAAAAAAAAAAAGAGAAAGAGGAGGTCATAGTGGTGGGGAAGGGGTGGAGTAAGAAGGGGAGATAACAGTGTCATACTTAGTTGGTAACTCCTCTGACACTAAGGACTAGGGTGAGTATGTGATATATATTTATTTCATGGAGAAAGGAGAAGTGGATTGGGTTTGAGAAATTTTGTTTGGGAAGTAACAGGGAAGTGAGACATTATGTTCTTTGTTTTTATAGGGAGGTGGGAGGTAGGGAATAGGTATACTATACTAATATTAAATTGTGCATTATGGACATCAAATCACATATTTTGCATACTTTATAAAACTAACGTAATAATGCAATACCTTCATGATTTAAACTATAAAAATGCAAATTATATACATTTCTTAAAATTCCAAAATGGATTGGTTTATCTTGTACTTATCTATATTTTTTTATACAACTAAGCTTTTTACTATAAGTTTTTACAATAAGTTTTTACAAACTTTTTTATAAAAAAAGTAAGATCTATATGGTTTTTTAAAATGAATTAAAATTAGTTTGTTTTGAAAAGCCAAATGAACCTATCAATGTAGGATAAATTAAGTACTAATTTTAAAAAAAATTCAATTCTGAGTAGAAATGCCAAATGCCAAATTACTTAATGCAGCATCAATCTTCTATACTTCCCCTGTCCTATATTAATAACTATATTCAGAAAAATAGTAATTTTGATTAAATGGTAAAACCCATATCTAAGAGAATGAAAAATAATCTTATGATACTCTTTTTTACGTACTCAACCACTTAATTTTAACAAAATAGAGCTATTAATGTAGAACAAACTTTTTCCCCAAATAGAGCTATTAATTTATGATGGAGGGAGTACATGGGTACTTGGATAACATTACTGTAAAGTCTAAACAATTTTACCTAACGTTTTAAAGTAAATGTAGATTCCGCTTTTTCGATGCTGCAGAACATTTTCATCGCAGGAATACAATCAAACACTACTACAATTTTATGGGCCATGTGTGAACTCTTGAGAAATAGACAAGTAATGAATAAAGCAACAGAAGAAGTTAGACAGACTGTGGGAAGCAAAGGAAAAGTAGAGGATGAAGACCTTAAAGATCTTCCTTATTTGAAGGCAGTGGTAAAAGAGGCACTACGGTTGCACCCACTGGGTCCTTTGCTTCTACCGCGTGAAACAATCCAAAAATGCACAATCAATGGGTACGAAATCCCTCCTAAAACTCAAGTCCTTGTCAATGTGTTCTCTATAGGTAGAGATCCTAGATACTGGGAAAATCCACTGTAATTCTTACCTGAGAGATTCTTGGATGGCTCCATTGATTTCATGGGACAAAACTTTGAGTTTCTTCCTTTTGGTGCTGGTCGTAGAGGTTGTCCTGGTATCCAACTGGGAATGGCAATTGTGGACCGCATCCTTGGAAACCTGTTGTACTCTTTTAACTGGGACCTACTCATGGGCATGAAGGAAGAGGGTATTGACATGACTGAAGAAAACTCCACTCATTGTTGTCACACATTATGTTAATTAGCAACTTGGCTGTCCTAGTGCACGTTAGGTTTTTGTCATTTTGAATGTAGGTCACTTGTGCCCGAGATCGGTTGTTCCGAACTGCAATAAAGTGGCACTATTTAAGTATTACACATGTATTGATTGAGGAAAAGTAGCCAATTTGATATGGAAATAAAAAACATTTAACATGGAAAACCACAAGCATAGGATAAAACTCATTTCACAATGAGAAAAAATTGTGCACAAAATTAGGTTGAACCCCATCTACAAAAGGTGTAGACATTGCTAAAGAGGACATTGGAAAAGTATAAATCCATAAAGCTCATCATTAGACATAGCAATTCAACATTTAATCCAAAATCAACATGCTAGCCATAGTCATAAACATCCCAATTCACATAAAAATTGTGATCAATCCACATACCATAGTTATATAAATTCAGTAATCCATATTTAACATTAGGGTCAAGGAAAAAATTTAGCATACCAAATCCAAACTAAAAAATTGATACATTATATTCACCAATTTTGGAAACCACATTGTTTATTCCATAGACGTAATTATTTTAAATCCACATGCAAATCCAAATTAATCCACATTCCACATTATAAGACACATACCTACAAACAAAATATTCTTACGCCACAACATACACTCAACATTAGCAATCTACGGTCATAGGTAAAAATATGTAAATAGAAACCACAACTTATGTACAACAATCAACAGCCAAAATTTTCTCAAGCGGACATTTTCATAAACTGCGATCATAAGTAAAAATACGTGAATGTAAACCACAATTGATGTACAACAATCGACAGTCAATTTTTTATTATTAATGTACAACAATCAACACTCAAATTTTTTTCAAGCAGAAATTTTAGCGAACTACCGTCATAAGTAAAAATATGTAAATGGAAACTACAATTTATGTACAACAATCATTAGTCAAACTTTTTTCATGCTGACATTTTAGAAAACCACATTTTATTTACAAAAATTGATCAATCAAGAGTCATAATTAACCCAAATACATGTGCAATATTTGATCAATTTGCATACCACATGTACATAAATTGACAATCAATAGTTCGAACATAGTAATATTTAATCAATCTACATACCACATGGAATATTTCTCACACCACAGTCTATGGTCAAAGAACATAGCAAAACATAGTCCAAAGAAAAAACAAAGAAGGAAATTTTAGATAGAACCTGTAGTCGAGGTGGTTGTGGGCTCACCAGAGTAGCTTGAGGTCGTGGAGTAGGCCCTAAAAGCTGAGGAATTTTGTTGAAATGTGTTACCTGCGACGAGATGACCGGTGCAGTTGAACCAAAGAGATTAGCCACAAAAACTATTGTGATTAGTGAACAGAAAGAGGTAAGGCCGAACGGCCGCCCGACTAGTTGGAGAGCCCCATCCCACTAGCAGATAGGCTCCTGGCATGATAGCTAACAAGGCAACTAGCCTTCGTTGCCATCCAGGCAGCCTGTTGCAAGGCTAGGCATCATGCTAACAGCATTGTCCATGAAGCTCACCATGTCCCTCCCTATATAGCATAAGAGATTTTTTTCATTTCTTTGGAGTGGCAGCCAAAGTGGCCATATGGGCATGATATTTCTAAATTTTACCAAACTGCCCAAGAACACTCCTAAGGACCCTCTAACACTATATAAGGAGGTGGAGACATCTTAAGAATCCAAATATATGCTAGTTGGCTATGTGTCCCAACATAGCCAACTATGTGTGTGCATTGTTGCGTGCTTCTATGCAACATTGCGGCTGATGGAGAAGCCGAGGCAGAGGACAAGGTCGAGGTCAATTACAATGGCGATAGCGATGCAGAGGCTGCAACATATCATGATTAAGGTGAACAAAAGGGGTAGTTTTATGTCTACCAACAACATAAATAGGGGAAGGAGGTGACATTTTTGGGCCAGCAACAACTCAATCGGCCGACACTGTGGGTAATGGAGAGGGAGAGGTAGAGGCATACTAGGGTTATGGAGATAATAAAAGGGGCTTTTAATCATAGCCGTCCAGTTGATCCGATGGCTACGGTTCTTTATGACGTGGGTAAATATGTCATTTCCCTTGAATAAATCAAATTCCTTCATTATTGGAACCAAATAGGATTTTTGGGAAATCCTGATAAATTGGCTTCCTTTTATGTTCTAACCAAACAAGATTATGCTTTCCCCACTACCAATTTCCCAACAATCATGCTTTTGATTTCTTATAGATGGCTACCCAAATGGACCCTAATATTAAAGAGTAATTTGCATATTAATTACTTGGTCAATATTGAAGAATTTAAAGATTGCCTGGATTTTTAACACATTTACAAGTTCCCTAGATTTTGGACACTTTAGGACCAAAGTTCCCTTCTCATTCTAGTGAATCCCATTTATGTGTTTGCATATAGGGTTTGTATTGGAATGTGAAAAATGATTTCATAAAATTGAGAGACACATATTTTTTCCATCGTTGCAACTCCCCCCACTACTTCCTCCACCTCTCGTCACCCATTACCCACTTCACCACCGCATCCTCCCACCTAAAAACCTGTTCCACCTTCCCCACTTACTATTTCTCCCCTACTGGTTTCCTCTCACCATCCATTCACACTCTTCCCCTCATTATTTATTCTCACAACAAAAAAAAGGTCTAAAGGACAGTCTTGACTACTATAGCCGTCACTACCAAACAAAAATACATTGACAGCTGCTGCTTAGAAATATTTTTTAAAATTATAATATATTTTTAAAATAATATATTGTAAAGAAAAGCATTTGCATGATTTAGTTTAGAAGTCACCCAAAAAACTTACAAAACTTTAGACGGGTTTTACCATCAAGTAGAATACAAGAGTATCAAAGAAAAATAAACTAGGAACCATTCACTTGTATACAGTGTGCGGTCTATAACCCATGGAAAAAAGCATAGATATCACAAAATAAGTCTTATCATAAATCTACTAAGTTACAGTAATAATTTATTCTAAAATTCAAGCAATATCACAACACATAACTGTTGATGTTAAGAAATTAATCTGTTTGGTAACTGAGACATAAAAACATTACCTTCGTTTTATCAACATGATGTAATAGGGAAGTGGCATAAACACATGCAAGGCCTCCTACTAAAGCAATAGGGGGAGCCACAGCCACAACCGCAGCAGCTTCAAAGAATATAGTTCTGTATGAAAGAAAGATTAAAAATGAAAAAGTGAGCACTAAATAAAACTAGTAATGTAGTTGATTGGGTTGACATCATAAATATCAGGTTGTTGTCTTCGATAGTTACAACACTGACCCATACAACTAAGATTGTTTCTCCAATCTTATATTCAGCTAGCCACCTCTCACAGTAACTTTTTTCAGGACAAATTATGAATTGAGAAGACAAGACCTTCACACCTTGGTATAAGCTATTGGGAACATCTCTTTCAGAGGACCAAGGCTTTCATGCCAGCGGGTCTCTCAGTCACATAGATAGTGGTCTCTCTATCAAAGCCGACTTTCCTTAAACAAGACCCAACCTCCTCTGCAGTGTGGCAGCTTTTGCTCTTTCCTTGTCCACTCTCTCTACATCCCTTCTTCTGCAATATATCAATTCTCATGTCTAATGTAACAAACTGGCCATCAGACCTGTGGCTCAAAAGTTCTGAGCCTCCCAGACATCAGACCGTTGATTGAATCTGATGGTTTCTAATTCAAAGGGGTAAAAACGGTCCATCACGAACTCGAAAGCTAGTCGGGACTGTCGAAGTATTTGGACAGGACGGATGAGGATGATGGATAAAATGGTCATTTCATAATCAGATCAGACGGTTAAATTGGTTGGTCATCTTCAACCTTCAGCTGAGAGCTGGAAATTTCAGAAAGATTGTGTGGGGATTTGGAATTCATCAGTTGAATTGTATTTTCCAGCTGGCATCCATGTCGGATGGGTATATTAGTATAAATAGATGGATTACAGGCGTATAGTAGTTAGTTAGAAAAATTGTGATTTCTCTTTGAAGAGTTTGTGATACTCTGTCTGAAGTTCTCTGCGAAGAACTTGGAGAGCAGCTGGTTCTGTTCTGTTGGATCTACGAGGTTTGAGTTTAATTCCTCGTGATTCATGTAATTTTTCTTCCAGTTCTACTTTGATTTGAAGATAATGAAGAAATTCTCCCAAAATCTTCTTACTTCTGAGAGATCTGAATTTCACGGATCTGAGTTTGCTTAAACAATAGAACGACTCTGTCATCGAGCCCACTTCCTTCTTTGGGGTTGCCCTTAATTTCACATTTACAGAGGGGAAGGACGCCACCGGCCTTAAGTTACCTTTCATTAATATGTTAATGCAATCTTCTTTTACCCTGCTGGGAACTTTTTTAATTCCTAGCTTTCTCGCTTCCACTGGTTGAATGCGGACTCTCTTGACGACGCCGTCAAGGTTATTCACAAACTTATCAACATTGTATACATCCTCAAATTTCCAATATAAGTTCAAATTAAATTTAAACATTGAAACAGTGATGTCATCGACATTCCTAACTCCTATCATGGTAATTTTAGGCATATGACAACCTAGTGAGCTGTTTATAAGAGTAGTAGCTAACATCTTATCAACGAGATACCATGTAGTTCAGTCTAACTGGCATGATAATGTAAACGATGAACATAAGACACATTTGACCAAATTAGGCAAACTCTGATGTATGCTGAATAGATATCATGGAAGAAAGCATTGACTGACAGGTCAGAACAATGCTAGCTAATTAGATGTGAAAAGTTTGGAAAAAAATACCTCTTGTCCACCAGTTCAACTACTCTTATGCCAGGAAGTCTAAGTGTTGCTCCAAGATATTTTGCAACCACCACCGCATTGGCAATTTGAAAATTGAAAAGTTCAAGGAAAGCATAAGAGAGCTGCATCATGCAGATTGAACACCTACCTTTGAGAAATGTCTTGGAGTACTAAGATACAAATAAGATTTTATTACCTACTATGATATTGCTACAATCTAAAGAATCATTATCCTACACTTTACTGTTGATCCATGGATTGGAAACAGGCAATCCATGAACAACCATACATTAAATAGTAAATGCATCGAACGTCCGAAGATGTAAGTGCAAGAATGTGGAAGAACTATATTTCTCCACCGACCCAAATGGAAAATGAGCTGCTGACAGCTTGTCAAATATAACAAATATAAAGACTATGTTAGAGCGAAACCTGGCTGTACGTCCCTCAGAACAAGACGATTAAACAATATATTGAAAAAGTCGAAGTGATAAGAATATGCAATGAAGCATAGCTTTTTTTATAGAATAGCATAAATTGCCTGCACTAGGATCTAAATTAGTAATTAATCCTGTTAAGCCACAATACCTGCAATATATGGTACTCAGGACCAATAGATAATGAGAATCCATGATTTAAAAAAAAAACAGACTCCCATATGACAAAAACAAACACAAAACTTGCTACCAAATAACAATAAATTGAATACCCAGAACAACGGGCGAAAGAGTGGCGGTTGGAGAGGGTGGGAAGGCAGCCGTTGTGATTGGGAAAAGGGCAAATGGACAACAGTAAATGGGGGAACTCTCGGGCAAGTGCTTTATCATTTGCCCTTCCTAGACATGCCACTATTGATAAAGGGATGGCTTAATGAGATGAATTTTGTTCGATGAATCCGACTCTTGGTGCACACAACCTTCCTCTTGAGTAAATTTTAATGGTACATTCACATAAAATATAGGAAAAACAAAGGAGAAATAAATAACCTCTTCTTCTTCTTCTTCTTCTTCATAATATCAAAAAAATTACAGAAGTCATGGCCTTGATGGAAGAGCCAATTATTTGTACAACTCCTAATGACATAAATGTAAATCAAGAGTCTAATTTCTAACCACCTTATGGCTAACCCATTAAAATTAAGAAAAAATAATGAGAAAACCCTAAATGATAAAAGGAATACTGAATAAAGACTTATAATAAAACAAAATACTAAAAATAAACCAAATTGGAATGAAATTCTAAGCCAAAACGAAGTAAAAAACCGTATCGTTAGATGATTGATCGCTAAGAGTATCAGAATGAATACCTTGCAAGTGATATAAAGTCTCTAGCTCGGCCATTCAACCTCTTTACATCTAGAATATGAACTAGATTCACTGGAGAGTAAGGATTAAAACCACAAAAAATAATAAATAAACTAAATCATGTACTTCGATTTACACTTCTGTTACAAACAAATTCAGCCTTATATAAGTGTTATTCCCATGATTTGAAATTAGCACCAACCAAACTTCTCAATAAGTTTCCTAAGGATCGATTAAGTATTTCTATATGTTCATATATTTGGGGGATGGTAAGCACTACTAAAATTCAAAGAAGTATTTGTCAATTTCTGTAGAGAACATAAAAAATGACTACGAAAATGAGTATCTCTATAAGAAGTGGTAGATAATAGTAAACCATGTAAATGATATAACTCCTAAAAGAATAGTAATACAATATGAGATGCATCATTGGTATTTTTACAAGCAATAAAATGAATAATATTGGACAATCTATCAACAATGTCACTAATACTTATTAGCGAGCTTAATCTTAACATTAGCGATGTTTCGATGAGCGTCACTAAATACTTTTTTTGCAACGCATAGAGAAGCGTTGCTAATATGTAACTATTAGCGACGCTTATGATTAAACGTCGCTAATAGTTATGTATTAGCAACACTTAGGTATGAATCGTTAATAAAAAAAATTTGAATAAAATAATGAAAAAGAGTTGCTAATAAAAAAATAAAAAAAAGTAATTTTCTATTAGCAACGCATAAATATATGCATCACTAACAAGAAAAAAAATAACAAAAGTCTTTAGCGACGCTTTCCACAAGTGTCACTAATGACTTAAAAAATTATAAAAACAATAACCCTCTGGCAGCGGGTGGGCCCTAGTGGGGGATATTGAGGTTGGGGGTGACCGAGGAGAGGGTAGATGTCGTGCCGCATTCTAGCCCACGAGCCCCCTCATCCCGTTTGTTGATCGGAGGAGGGAGGGGGATGGAGGGGAAAGGGGTGGAGGGGGAGACGAATTCCGGTGATAGGGGAGGGGATGGGGGAGAAAACATAGATGGGGAGGGGGCATCGTTGGGGAGAGGGGGAGCCCGAATCCGGCAGGGAGCCGATTCCAACCCCTACAGCCCCTTCCTCTGGTCGACAAGGAACCGAGGGGGTGGAGGGGGAGCTGAAATCCTGTGGGGAATCGGATTCGGGGCCCCACAGCTCCTTCCTCTGGTTTGTTGACAGGAGGAGGGGGGAACCAGATGCATGCGTGGGTGGGGGGCGAGCAACAGAGAGGGGGAGGGGGATCGTTGGGGGAGAGAGGGGAGGGGGGAGCTGGAATCCGGCGGGGAGCATATACTTCAATTAGTGACCAACATGGGCCACCAGATGATGTTGGGCTAGATTAATGAGTTGAATTTTGTTCAACAGATCTAGCTACAAGAGCATATAACCTTCCTCTTTGGCAAACTTCAATGATAAATTCACATAAAATAGAGGGAAAACAAAGGAGAAAATGGAGTAACCTTTTCTTCTTCTTTAGAATATTAGAAATTTATAAAACTTTTGGCTTTCTTGGAAGAGCCAAGTATTTATACAAGTCCTTGTGACATAATTGTAAATAAAGAGGCTAATTTCTAACTACCTTATGACTAATTAATCAAAATTAAAGAAAACTAATGAGAAAATCCCAAAATAATCAAAGAAATATGGAATAAAGACTCTTAGGGAAGAAAATTATTGAAAAGAATGAAAATTGGAATGAAATTCTAATCTAAAACCAAGTAAAAAACCGTATTGCTAAAGAATCGATTGCTCGCTGAGATAAGGTAATTGATCCCCAACTCTCAACTTTGTTTTACACTAAACAATTTCATGTTCCGTTCGATCGCTAGCCCAATCGATCACCCATAAGTGTTGATCGATCGTGAGAGAGCAAATTTTGATTTTTCTTCGAGCGATCCCAATGCTCCACATATTTCAATGCTAAGTGGTCTGCAATAGACGCCCTCTTACTCATGTTGTCTACCAACAGTCAGCAGTGGACAAAATTTGGAGGAGTGATCGAGAGGGGGAGACGACTTCAGGTTGGAAGGAAAAAGGGTCATGCTCTGCCTTTCCACCCTCTCCCACCACCAGTGCGGCCTCATTCCGGCAAAGATTGTTGGCACCTTTCATGGCAGTATACATCATTGCACCGGCATACAATTACCCATGTTACAAATGTTGGTCAAGTTATTGGCGAGAGGGGTTTCGGAAAATGCCATGGTCACTTTGCTTCTATGTTCAGTATATCCAAAAAAAATGCAGCTTAAGTGGAAAATAAGATAATTTATTCATGTTTTATGTCAATTTAACAATATGGACATTTTGAGCTATAACGATTTTAGAGTATGAACATGTCATTGAATTAATATAAAATTATTGTTGAATCATTTAACAATAATGTTGAACTGACTGTACAATATGTCCATTTTGTCAAATCGATATGATAATATTGTGTCTAGAAAAGTGGTAAGTCCAGAGTATGGGAATTGCCAGAGAAAAGATGGTCGGCTGCGATTATGGCTGAAGAGAGGGAGGGGTGGATTAGGTTTCAAGTTTTTTATATAACATGAGGCGTTAGGTTCGGCGGTATTCTTTCTTCAGAAAGAAGGTAATTTTTAATTTCCAAAAAGTCTATTTAATGTGTAAATTCTTCAACGTTGACCAATTCATATGCAAATTTCTCTCTATATAAAGGATCAATCGTTGAGTGGGTGATATAATTAAATGGTCTATGTGTGATTTAAAACATTTCATATGTGTATCATTTAAGACATTTAAGGTGTTATAAAGGATTCTAATGTTTGGATACCTATAAGTAAAATTTACCTTGAGAATTACAACTTTTTTACGCTTCATTTCCTTGGTCTGCTTCAAAAAACTAGAACCAAACCAAAATTAACCTCTCTGGTTCCTGACTCCAAGAATCGACTAAATCTTAGTTTTGGTTCAGTTCTAACTGATTAAGAACTGAGAACTGAAATCGAACCGAACCCATTATAACAAAACCTAAATCTAATATCCACCGTTGAAATCAAGTCATCTCGTCTCCCTTGCTCATTTAAAAAACCTAACTTTTTTCTCTCTCTTCCACTCTCACTCTGCTGCTACTATATCTCTATGCTTCTCCTATACCCTTTGTTCCCGCACCAAACACACCGCGGTCAGCCAACACCTAGGCCTTGATTGCGACCAGCCACTACTCTTCCTCTTTTTTCTTTGCCTCTCCATCATAGGTGCCTTACCAGACACTGCCCTCTGTCTTGCATCCCTTGTCTCATCTCTACCCTCTATGCCAACCTATCGCCATCAATCCCCACCTACAGCCTCATTTCCACTAAGGCTGCTAACGAGCTAAGCTAGCTATCGAGCTAAACAAGCTCAACTTAAATTTGGTTCGGCTCGAAGTAAGTTTGACTCGAGCTCGGTTTGAACTCGAAAGTAAACGAGCCGATCTTAAACTTGATCGGTTTGACTCGAAGCTCGGCTCGAACTCGACTCTACTCGGCTCGATTTATTATATATCACATTTTACATATTATACCCATATTATATAAATTTCTTAACTTTCACCTTTCATGTACCCATAATATTTTATATTATTTTAAAAAAAATATATATTATATATACATTAATATATAGTATATGATATACTATATAATATGATATATAATACCTATATTATATTATTATATTTCAAACAAATATAAATATTACTACTAATAAAATTGAGAATGTTGGTATGATAAATGATTTTATTCCTATTATACCCTTATTTATCTATATAATATTATTTAAAATTTAAATACTACTTTTAATCATTCTAATCCTAACAAATATAAATATGTAATTCTACTTGCAAATAAACATTCTCAATTCAACCAATCATATTAGTTTAGAATTAGAGATTTAGTAAATTATATCTAGATTTTACCAACAAATGTATCCGATGCACCAAGTCTAGAAATTATTGTTGAATTCTAATTATATTAATTTTTCTTTTTACAGGAAATCCACACACTTGAAATATGTTATTGCTGAGGTTCAAATAGTTCTCTCATCATGAACTTTTTTGTAGTCACTAAAATAATTTGATATGAAATCTGTGAATAAGAGTTGTCATGGCTTTGTTGACTAGTTAAGTTTTTTGTAGCTTATTATATAGGAAATTTTATATAATTAATATTAAAAAAATAACTATCAAATAACGGAGAGAGAAAAATATTTACCAATATGGTGTTCCTTTTCACCAACTAGGTGTTGGCACCTGCATAGTTTTTAAATTTTTTTTCTTCATAATTTCATCATTTTGAAGGACCAAATAAGTATGCTTAAATTAATACAATGTACTGACTTCATCCTTCCAAAAGACGAAATCAATAATGAACTAATTTTTTCTCTTTTCTCTCTCTCTCCTCTCTATTCACTCTCTCTCTCTAGTCTCTCACACTCCTCTCTCTTTTGGTTATCTCTCTTCTCTCTCTCCTCTTTCTTTCTATTCTCTCACTCTTTTCTCTCTCTCAAGTCTTTCTTTCTATTCTCTCTTCTAAAGGACAAAATCATGAAAAATTTTAAAAAAATATTAATTTCTTCATTCAAAATTATATTATATTTTATTTAAAATTTAAAATTTTAATATATAATATATAATATATAATATATAATATATAAATAAGAAAAAAATTAAAGTAAATTTTCCTACTTCCTTCCCACTTCTTAGAGTAAGGACTCACATCACGCACATGAGAGAGAGAGATAGGGAGAGAGAAAGAGAAAGAAGAAAGGACAAAGAGAAGAGAAAGTAAAGAGAGAGAAAGAGGAAATAGAATAAAAGAGATAACCAAAAGAGAGAGGAGATAGATTGAATAGAGACGTAGAGAGGAGAGAGTGTGTGAAGAGAGAGAAAGAGGAGAGAGAGAGGAGAGAGAAGAAGAGAGGTAGCCAAAAGAGAGAGAGAGTGAGTGAATAGTGAGAGAAGAAAGATCAAATAGATAGAGGAGACAAAGTGAATAGAGAGAGGAGAGAGAGTGTGTGAAGAGAGAGAGAGGAGAGAGTGAAGAGAAAGAGGAGAGAGTGAAGAGGAGAGGAGAGAGAAGAGGGGACGAAATCATTTCATCATTGATTTTATCTTTCCAAATGAAGAAATTAGTACATTGCACTAATTTCATCTTTTAAAACGACGAAATCAGTACATTATATTGATTTTATCCTATAAAAGAACAAAATTATACAAAATTTGGAAAAAAGTCACGCAGGCGCTGGTAAAAAGGAACACTATATTGATAAATATTTTTCTCTCTATGTTATTTCGGTAATTATTTTTTTTAATATTATTTATATAATTATATATATTATATGAGATATTTAAATAACATTAGTTAATTTTTTGGCGACAAATGAAAATTTTTTGTATGGTAATTTATTGACTCTTATTTTAACCATAGATTTTGAAGAAATATTTATAACTTTAATAGAATAGACATATGTTTGTTATATTTTTTTTATTTTTGTAATGTTGGTGTGATTCTCTAAATTAATATGGGTTTTTATAGAAAAAAATAGTTTGTGTTGTAAATGTGATTCGAGTTCAATTCGATCATAGCTTCGAGTTCCTATAGTATGTTTTCAAGCTCGAGCTGAAGTCAAGTTTCGAGTTTCTTAGCCGAATTGAGCTTAAGCTAGGCATCTAGATGTTCGATTGAGTTCAAGCGGAGCTTTCAGAAATCAAGCTCGAGTCAAAAAAGCTGAAAACTCGGTTCAACTCAGCTCGTTAGTACCCTTAATTGTCACCACTTCACCTTGCCACTAGTGACACCCGTGTTCTGATGATGCCTAAACAGATGGGTTTGGGGTAATTACATAACTTTAAGTTACGACCTTAGGAAGCGTGTCACATTGGCGGGACCCACTTGAATAATGCAAGATAACCTACCCATGTGTTGTGCACATCCACCTGGCCACACCTCCCGGTCTGTTGACCTTTCATTTGTTTGCACTAGGCTACTTTATTTATTTTATGCTTATGTAATAAATCGTAGTTACTTGGAATTAATGTAGGAATGTGTAACGGGCTAGCTAGTGACCCCTCTGATTAATCGGGCCCACTAGCTAGCACGACCCCCAAGGACAACCACGACTTCCCTATAAGGTATAGTCTTCTTTCTTGCTTATTTTTTTATGCAGCGGCCCTCAGATGTCAACAGACAAAGAAGTGTACCCGCCCCAACCCTCCATGCACTTTGGCACATTCAAATAGCCCAATGAAGGGGGACGCATAGGCTGAAATATGCGAGGGCTGCTGGGTGTTCGAGTAAAAGCCCCTATGGTGCTGCCACCTAGAAACTTGTTCTAGGAGATGGAGGACAATTGGGAGGAGTACTCGGGCTCTCGTGGGGGGCCACAAGGAGGAGTTGAGCCCTGTTTGGCCAGCCTACAGTTCCTGCGTTATAATGGTGATGAGGATTCGGTGGAGTGGCTATACAAGGCAGAGAAGTTCTTCGCCTATCAAGGGATGCATTCCACTTGGACGTTGATGCTTTCGTTTGGTTTTAGAGCTTTGAGAAGGAGGTTCACTACCGCACTTCCTAACCTCAATAACATGTATTTCCAGTGGCATAATATAGCTCAAAACACTCCACATTCATATGAAATTGGCAAGTTAAAGTGGAATCATCGAAATAAACATCATACAAATTAAACAATATTATGCTGTGTAGCCGTTCGAACGCCATGCAGGCCGTTCGATCGGCTAAACGGGAAAATTTCAAATTTACAGTTTGGCCGTTCGAATGCCCAGCATGCCGTTTGATCGGCTGAATTGGAAAAATGTCAAAACTGCAGTGTTGTCATTCAAACGCCCTGCAGGCCGTTCGAACGCCAACAAGGCAGATTTGACCTTCTTCTTCCTTTCGCAATTTCAAACCGAAACTCCATTGATAACACTTCAAATCAACATCTAACAACCTAAATACCATCAAAAGTCATCCATGACTTCCAGAATACTAAACCACATCATATCATGAAAAAACACTATGAAATCGGGATTAAAGATTACCATTTTCTAATCATGTTATTAGCACACCAAATCAAGTAACTCCATTCAAAATAAACCACAAAATCAAGAGTTTTACCATAGACAAAATGAAATTTTGAAAGTCCATTACTTTATCCCTTAATTAAGCTTGGATTTGATGGTCACCCTTCTTGAAAACCTTACAAAGACATAGAGTTTGAATTAAAACCATCAAAATCATTTTACCAAAGAAAACCCTAATTACAAACTTAGATCTAGGGCTTGTTGAACATAAAAACTTAGATCTAGGGTTTGTAGTAAAAATGCAAATAAGTAGTTTTGATGTCCAAAAATGAATTAAAACAAATGGGAAATGGTAGATTTAGAAGTGATTAAAAAGAAAGCTAGGGTTTAGTGCTTAATTAGAGTAGGCTTACCTTAAACACCTTCTAATCCGGGCCTAATTGGGGATTAGGCCTGACCTCTCCTCCACAGCCTATTCCCAAAATGGGAATGGCTCAGGTTTGCCCTTTTATAGTAAGGGTTGGGGTGTGTATGGGTAAGTTATGAGGTGTAAATAAGAAAAGTAGGCTAAAAATGGGTATTTTATAAATTTGAGCACTAATTAAGTCTAAGAAAATTCTAAAATTTTTTTTATGACCTTAAGTAGATATCTGGGTCCATTTGGTCCAAAAACCAAAATTACAACGGTAGGGCCCACAGGGGTCCCGCCAAAACCTTAATTTTTGGAAAATTAGTAAAAATTCAGAAAAATCCTAAAAATTCACATTTATTTCAAAATCACATAAAATCACTAGTCTTAAAGTTGATTTTGATTAAAACCATGATAAACACCATTTATCTTTAAAACCAGTAAATGAATCAGAAAACGTGTTAACCTCACGATAACCGATAATTAAAAGAAAGAAAAACCGGTTTAAGATAAGAGATCTTACACCTCAAGTCTGTCTTCTCCATTCCGGGAGCTAATTCCTTATTCCTTAAACATTCGAAGTGTTCTTTTAGCAGCCCACAAGTCGATTATCTTGACCACATTATCTCTCAAGATGTGGTCACCACCGACCCTTTTAAGGTGTCTGCAATGCTCTCTTGGCCAACGCCCACCTGTGTTCGTGCACTTAGAGGCTTCTTGGGCCTCACTGGATACTATCGGCATTTTATCAGCCAATAAGGAGTGATCACCCGCCCCCTCACAGAGCTCCTTAAGAAGGGTGGTTTCACTTGGACGAAGGCTGCCTAAGTGGCTTTTGACATGCTGAAGCAGTCCATGTCCTTTGCCCCCGTCCTCATTCTACTAGATTTCAGCTGCTCTTTCATGGTTGAAATGGATGCTTTAGAGGTCAGCCTTGGTGCGGTGCTACTGCAAGACGAGCGGCTATTGCATTTTTCAGCAAAGCCTTGGCACGTCGTTCCTTAGTCTGTATATGAGAAGGAGATGCTCGCCATAGTCCTTGCCGTCGATAAATGGATACCTTACTTGCTCGGCCGCTGCTTCACTACCCTACAAGGATGATCCTTCAACCAAGTCACTGATTACATGTCTCCAGGAAGACCCATGCTGGCTACCCTTTCTTTGTTTGGGATGATAACCTTCAATTCTGGAAGGACTACCTCTGTGTCCCGATGTCGAGGACCTTCGCCGGCGTATTCTCTCCCACTTCCATGACACACCACTGGCCAGCCACGAAGGGGCGTTCCGCACTTATAAGAGGATCAGTCAGAGCTTCCCTATGGCAGGGCATTCAACGGATTGTTCAAGATTATGTCGTTGCCTGTGATGTATGCCAACGATTTAAGGCCACCACGACTTCCCCTATCAGATTACTTCAGCCACTGCCCATTCCAGATAAGGTTTGGGAAGACGTTTTGATAGATTTTGTGGAAACTTTGCCCCTAGTGCAAGGCAAGTGGGTGATTCTAGTGGTGGTGGATCGGTTGTCTAAGTACACATACTTCTACACCATTGGACACCCCTTCACAGCCAAAACTGTGGCTAAGCTTTATGTTCATGAGGTTACTAAGCTACATGGCATGCCTTGTACTATTGTGTCCGATTGCGACAGGGTATTCCTCTCTCAGTTTTGGCTGGACTTCATTGTGCTACAGGGCACTACTCTTCATATGAGTACAACATATCATTAGCAAATGGACGGACAAACCGAGGTGGTGAACCGTTGTCTGGAATAGTACCTATAGTGCATCATCATGAATCAGCCCCGAAGGTGGCTCTAGCTTCTTCCATGGGCGGAATGGTCGTATAACACCACCTTTCACATGAGTATAGGGTTCACACCTTTTAAGGTTTTGTATAGGCATCCTCCACCAATCGTACTGTCATATGTTCCTCACCGTTCTGCTGTCACCGAGGTGGACTACATGCTTTAGTCACGGGATGAGGTCCTCTGCCAGCTTAAGTCAAACTTAGCCTCAGCCCAGAATCGAATGAAACAGGTGTATGATAGGAAGCATACTGATCGGGAGTTTAACGTGGGTGACTTGGTTTACATCTCAATCCTTCCTCAGTGTTGGACTAGTTTATTCCAAGCGGAGCATTATAAGCAAGCACCACATTACCATGGGTCGTATGCTGTTGTCGAGTGCATTGGTCCAGTGGCTTACAGTCTTGCCCTACCGCCTAGCTCCTTTGTCTATCGAGTCTTCCAAGTCTCTTGACTCCGTCGTTGTGTGGGTGAAACCACCCTAGCTACAACTACACTGCCTCCACCATTGATTGGACTTGCCACTACTGATGAACCCACACCCACCTCGGTGCTTGATAAGTGTTGGGTCTGTCATTCTGACTGCATTATTACATAGGTGCTTATTTCATGGCAAGGCCAGCCACTTGAGGATGCCACATAGATATCAGAGGATGAGTTTATGGCTCGCTACCTAGCATGGTCGCCTTGAGGTCAAGGCAAATAGTGAAAGCATGGTGGAATGTTGCGCACATCCACCCAGGCACACCTCCCGTTCTGCTGACCTTCCATATGTTCGAATTAGGCTACTTTATTTATTTTATGCTTCTATAATAAATCGTAGTTACTTGGACATTAATGTAGGAAAGTGTAACGAGCCAGCTAGTGACTCCTCTGATTAATTGGTCCCACTAGCTGGCACGACCCCCAAGGAGAGGTGCAACTTCCCTATAAGGGGTCGTCTTCTTCCTTGCTTATTTTTTATTAAATAGAAATTAGTTCCTTCCCTCTCCTTTCCTACTCTCTTCAATCTTTCTTAGTGTCATTCGTGCAAGGTACCGATTGTGCCTAAACTGGGCACAACACCATGTGTGGTATTATTTTGAAGGGCTCATCGATACGAGTCCATCAGTATGAAGAACACGCAATTCCGACTTCGGGGTAGGAAGATATTGTGTTTTTAAGTTTTGAAAACAAAAATAGAATAAAAAACAATAAATGTGGAAACGTGTTAGGCGCGTTTATCAAAAGACTGAACTATATATTAATTAGGAATTTACATATTACTTGTCAATGTTGAAGAATTTAAAGACTGCCTGGATTTTTAACACAATTACAAACTCCTTAAATTTTGGAAACTTTAGGACCAAAATGCCCTTATATTTGTAATTAATCCAATTTATATGTTCTCATGTAGGGTTTGAACTTGAATGTGAAAATGATTTCATAAAAGTGAGAGACACATATTTTTGCCATTATATATTGCGCCTCCTCCCACTATTTTCTCCAGCCTCTCCTCACCCCTTCCCCACTTTTCCACCACCATCTTCCCCACCACGTCCTCTAGCCCAAATACCCATTCCACCTCCCCCACTTACCGTGATGGCCATAATAGCCATCGCTGAAACCCTAAGTATCAACAACTGCTTTAATACAACAGCGACAGCTTAATCTGTTGTTGTTGTATATATATATTTTTTTTAAAAAGAAATATATATCAATGGCTCCAGCCATTGCACATGCTTAGAAAATGTTTTTTTTAATTGTAATATATTAGAAAATTGATATAAACATGATACAAAGGATGTATATTGTAAAGAAAAAGTATATGCACGATTTAGTATAGAAGTCACCCAAAAAACATACAAAACTTTAAATGGGTTTTACCATCCAGCAGAAGACAAGAGTATCAAAGAAAAATAAACTAGGAACCATAGACTTATCAAAGAAAAATAAACTAGGAATCACTGACTTATATATAGTCTATTTGGACTATAACCCATGCAAAAAAGCATAATGTTGATAGATATCAAAAAATAAGTCCTATCATAGCTTACTTAGTCAATTTATTATAGTGACATGACATCACACTAATATGCTCAAAAATATTTCTAAAAGAAGTATGACATTAAAGGGACCAACTTTAGTTTACAAAAGAATAATTAGATATTCATTTAAAAGTCAAAGCATGACATTGGGTCCGTCTTTGGCTTATAAAATGTATCACTTTTTACATATACTTTGGAATATTTTAGAGGCATACTAAGGTTAAAGAATAATTCTTTTATAAGTAATTTATAAGAATATAAAGAAAAAAAATGAAGAAGTAAAGAGTAATGTTGTCTAAGTGAGTTTTTCTTTTTTATATATTTTGCAGTGATTATATGCACATAAAAAGAGAAAAATGATAATGTTGTGTTTTTTAAACATATATAACTAAAACTCATTTGTCATAGTTTTCTTCTTTCCTAGTGACTATAGTCATATGTTCAACATGTAGTCATAATACTTTGTTGAAGTATATTTATAAATATTTAATACTAAAAGGATATTAGTATATGTGATACTTCATGTACTTTATGAGTCCGCGCTCATATATATATATATATATATATAGGCTCATATACGTCTACGTGAGCCCGGGCTCTATGGGCCATCGGATTTACATCCAGTGGCCTATAATACTCAGAGGCATTTAAACCTATGAGTATTATGGGCCACCGGATATAAATCCGACGGCCCATGGAGCCCGGGCTCAAGTAGGCGTATATGAGCCCAGGCTCATCTAAATGAGACTCTCTCTCTCTCTATATATATATATATATTTATTTATTTTTTATTTCGAGCCTAGGCTCATGATTCACTTATTTTAGTTCAAGCTCGATCGAACTCGAACCAAGTTTTGAATTTTCAATTTGAGTCAAGTTCAAGCTGAAAATTTCAAGCTTATTTGAGCTTCGAGCCGAACTTCAACACTTCGAGTTTAAGCCATAAAAGCCCAATACTCGGCTCATTAACATCCCTAAGTCTAAGTCTCTATTTATAGATTCATATAGGGTTTAGGGAAAAAGGTGTGCCTTTTTACATAGAGGTGTCTCATCCATAAAAGGACGTATCGGTAATGATAAGCAGAAATATGGGTACGTGCTGATGATACACTTAATACTTACTAAAACGGTTACAAAATTTTTAATACATAAAAAAAATTCTTATAACTAATAATATATCATTATAATACTTATTTTAGAGCATAGTTTACCTCTCAAATCACGTAGTTAAAAATAATGTTGGGAAATATTTATAAAAACAAGATAATGATTAAAAAAGTAAAACCATAATGAAATTAACATATTATTATAGGATGTATGTTTAGCAATAGTATATATGGTTCCAACTTCCAATTCTTGTTTTATATTATGTGCAAAATAAATCATTTATTTCCTCCCCATTTATACAATAATTATAGTCAAACTCATTAATATAATCTGGATTTTTAAGCACATGCCTTACTAAAATCCGGACATCCTCATAAGATGCAAAATTGTATTACCAACTTTTGCAGCCTAGCACAATATGCTAAAAATCTAACATAAACAACAACAATTGCTAGGCACACACGGGAAATTTGGTGGAGCTACTTCCTTTTAGTTGATGAGCATGAGTGTTAACTTTTTAATAATTTTCCAATAGACATGGGAGCCCCTCATTTATGATATTGACGGTGCATACTAGCGTAATTAACTTGATGCTAATGTTTACTATCATATATGCCCTTGATCTTAAATATCAACAACTCGTATGCACGGGCTATGCTAGGCTAGGCCCATCATGATTAACGTGTATACATGGAGAGACATAAAGGCATCAACATCAGATTGAGCCACTCACACACTCAAATGGACCTATATTTCTTTTGAGTTTTACAACAACTAGAAAAACTTGTAGAGCAATGACAACGGAATCATCACTCTTCATATTGAGGAAATGTTGCTCTCTGTGTACACATGTGAATCATGAGACCGAGTCTAGTATAAGCCACGTATGGAGATATTTAAGACTGACGTGCATATGTTAGTATACATTAATATCAAATTAAGTGTCATTGATTTCATAGATAAAAGCTGACGTTAAGCTCATTGTCAAGGAAGAACACAAAAAATAATTTCCTAGCGGAACACTCGCGTGCTGTCGCTTTTATAGATTTTATGTTCAATTGGCTATGTGCTAGTCTCGGGGAGTCGTGATCTTTTATGTTTTTTGTTTTGAAGAGTAGCAGAGACAATCCCATTAATTGGGGTGGGAATGCACACCCCAACTAATCTCAAGCCCTATAAATAACCGCACTGGTTTCCTCTACAAAATATAGTGGCTAGATAGAACTGAGCTCCCACAATGGAGGATTGCTCTTCCTACCTTTCTTGGCCTTCTCTTGCCTTTCTCTTTCTCCTCTTGCTGGTAACGATTTTCCACCTCACTCAACCTAATGCGAAAACATCAGTCAAGCTTCCCCCCGGTCCCAGCCGGCTATCCGTCGTGGGCGGCTTACTAACTGGCAGCTTGCCCCATCGCTCACTGCAGCAGCTATCACAAAAGTATGGTGATATCCTGCATCTTCAGCTGGGCCGCATTTCGACAGTCGTCGTCTCCTCCGCCGAGTTGGCCGAAAAAGTGTTGAAAACACATGATCTGGACTTCTGTAGCAGGCCTCACAGAGTGGTCTACGAGAAACTTTCTTACCATTCAATTGATATAGCCACTTCTCCCTATGGGGACAGCTGGAAACAGATGCGAAAGATTTGTGCCATCGAGCTCTTGAGCAACAAAAGGGTGAGACAGTCTCGAGGCATTCGAGAGGAAGAGGTTGCAGGAATGGTGAAAGAAATAGCTATGGCTTCTTCTGCCAATCATATGGCAAGTGTTGATCTGAGTGGCATGCTGATTGTTCTTAATCGAAATATAACTTGTAGAACTGTTCTTGGCCGAAGCTGGTCTTCTCAAGACAGGCATAAACTTCTTGGACCTCTTGAAGAGGCACAGACACTGTTGGGACGTCCCTTCATTGCCGATTACTTTCCATGGGCATGGTGGGTAGATGTGGTCATAGGGTGGCACCAGAAGCTGGAAAAGGCTTACTCTGGCCTGGATGCTTATTATGATGAGGTAATTGCTGACCATCTTCATCCTCAAAAAGCAAAAGCTTCAGATCAGGAAGATTTTGTGGATGTGTTGCTAAGTCTCCAAGAGAGTTTTGACCTCACAAGGGATCACATCAAGGCACTGATGATGGTAAATTTTACTCTCACATCTCTATATATTAAAAATAATATTCCCTCATCTTATATTAATAGATATATTTAATTTTTTTAAGGAATTAATTATTTTAGTTTATTTTTAAAAATTAAATGTAGCTATTCATTAAGGATAGATGGAATACTGTTTTAATTTTTTTTACTATATCACACACTCCCTTTGTCCTAAATTAATAGCTCAATTTGGCAAAAAAAGTTATTCTATATTTATAATTTCATTTTATTCAATTTAAGTGGTTGGGTATTTAAAAAAATTCTCATAAACTTATTTTTGATTATTTTATCTATATATATATATATATATATATATATATATATATCTATTACTATTCAATAAAACTAATATTTTTTTAAAATGGAGCTATTAGTATGGGAGGAAGTATATAATTAGATGGATGCTTTAAAGCCTCATCAGGCTCCATGACCACGGTACATAGGAGTTTTAGTATGATACATAAAGACCTAACATTATAGATATAACTCTTAATATAGGTTAAAATGGCTGTGGAATATAAATATGTTATAATTTATTTCTTAACTACTTAATTGAGTTACTGACAAATAATAATATCTAACATGGTATGAAAGGGCATTCTCTCGTCAGTTGTTAAGAGGAGAAAAAAAATAGAGAAAGAGGAGGTCATAGCGGTGGGGAAGGGGTGGAGTAAGAAGGGGAGATAACAGTGTCATACTTAGTTGGTAACTCCTCTGACACTAAGGACTAGGGTGAGTATGTGATATATATTTATTTTATGGAGGAAGGAGAAGTGGATTGTGTTTGAGAAATTTTGTTTGGGAAGTAACGGGGGAGTGAGACATTATGTTCTTTGTTTTTATAGGGAGGTGGGAGGTAGGGAATTGGTATACTATACTAATACAAAATTGTGCATTATGGACATCGAATCACATATTTTGCGTACTTTATAAAACTAACGTAATAATGCAATACCTTCATGATTTAAACTATAAAAATGCAAATTATATACATTTCTTAAAATTCCAAAATGGATTGGTTTATCTTGTACTTATCTATATTTTTTTATACAACTAAGCTTTTAATAATAAATTTTTACAAACTTTTTTATAAAAAAAGTAAGATCTATATGGTTTTTTAAAATGAATCAAAATTAGTTTGTTTTGAAAAACCAAATGAACCTATCAATGTAGGATAAATTAAGTACTAATTTTAAAAAAAATTCAATTATGTAATATGCTTGAGTAGAAATGCCAAATTACTTAATGCAACATCAATCTTCTATACCTCCCCTGTCCTATATTAATAACTATATTCAGAAAAATTGTAATTTTGATTAAATGGTAAAACCCATATCTAAGAGAATGAAAAATAATCTTATGATACTCTTTTTTAAGTACTCAACTACTTAATTTTAACAAAATAGAGCTATTAATATAGAACAAACTTTTTACCTAAATAGAGCTATTAATTTATGATGAAGGGAGTACATGGGTACTTGCATTACATTAGCAATGGGTACTGTAAAGTCTAAACAATTTTACCTAACGTTGTAAAGTAAAGTAGATTCTGCTTTTTCGATGCTGCAGAACATTTTCATCGCAGGAATACAATCAAACACTACTACAATTTTATGGGCCATGTGTGAGCTCTTGAGAAATAGACGAGTAATGAATAAAGCAACAGAAGAAGTTAGACAGACTGTGGGAAGCAAAGGAAAAGTAGAGGATGAAGACCTTAAAGATCTTCCTTATTTGAAGGCAGTGGTAAAAGAGGCACTACGGTTGCACCCACCGGGTCCTTTGCTTCTACCGCATGAAACAATCCAAAAATGCACAATCAATGGGTACGAAATCCCTCCTAAAACTCAAGTCCTTGTCAATGTGTTCTCTATAGGTAGAGATCCTAGATACTGGGAAAATCCACTGGAATTCTTACCTGAGAGATTCTTGGATGGCTCCATTGATTTCATGGGACAAAACTTTGAGTTTCTTCCTTTTGGTGCTGGTCGTAGAGGTTGTCCTGGTATCCAACTGGGAATGGCAATTGTGGACCTCACCCTTGCAAACCTGTTGTACTCTTTTAACTGGGACCTACCCGTGGGCATGAAGGAAGAGGGTATTGACATGACTGAAGGTAATGGTCTTAGTGTGTGCAAGAAAACTCCACTCATTGTTGTCGCACACCATGTTAATTAGCAACTTGGTTGTCCTACTGCACGTTAGGTTTTTGTCATTTTGAATATAGGTCACTTGTGGCCGAGATCGGTTGTTCCGAATTGCAATAAAGTGGCACTATATAAGTATTACACATGTATTGATTGAGGAAAAGTAGCCAATTGGATATGGAAATAAAAAACATTTAACATGGAAAACCACAAGCATAAGATAAAACTTGTTTCACAATGAGAAAAAAAATTGTGCACAAAATTAGGTTGAACCACATGTACAAAAGGTGTAGACATTGCAAAAGAGGACAAATCCATAAAGCTCGTCATTAGACATAGCAATTCAACATTTAATCCAAAATCAGCATGCTAGTCATAGTCATAAACGACCCAATTCACATAAAAATTGTGATCAATCCACATACCATAGTTATATAAATTCAGTAATCCATATTTAACATCAGGGTCAAGGAAAAAATTAAGCATACCAAATCTAAACTAAAAAATTGATACATTATATTCAGCAATTTTGGAAACCACATTGTTTATTCCATAGATGTAATTATTTTAAATCCACATGCAAATCCAAATTAGTCCACATTCCACATTATAAGACACATACCTACAAACAAAATATTCTTACACCACAACATACACTCAACATTAGCAATCTACGGTCATAGGTAAAAATATGTAAATAGAAACCACAACTTATGTAGAGCAATCAACAACCAAAATTTTCTCAAGCGGACATTTTCATAAACTAAGATCATAAGTAAAAATACGTGAATGTAAACCACAATTAATGTACAAAAATCGACAATCAATTTTTTATTATCAATGTACAACAATCAACACTCAAAATTTTTTCAAGCAGAAATTTTAGCGAACTACAATCATAAGTAAAAATATGTAAATAGAAACTACAATTTATGTACAACAATCAATAGTCAAACTTTTTTCATGCGGACATTTTAGAAAACCACATTTTATTTACAAAAATTGATCAATCAAGAGTCATAATTAACCCAAATACACGTGCAATATTTGATCAATTTGCATACCACATGTACATAAATCGATAATCAATAGTTTCATACATAGTAATATTTAATCAAATATTTCTCACACAACAGTCTATGGTCAAAGAACATAGCAAAACATAGTCCAAAGAAAAAACAAAGAAGGAAATTTTAGATAGAACCTATAGTCGGGGTGGTTGTGGGCTCACCAGAGTAGCTTGAGGTCGTGGAGTAGGCCCTGAAAGCTGAGGAATTTTGTTGAAATGTGTTACCTGGGACGAGATGACCGGTGCAGTTGAACCGAAGAGATTGGCTATAAAAACTATCGCGATTAGTGAACGGAAAGAGGTAAGGCCAGACTGCCACCCGACTAGTCAGAGAGCCCCATCCCTCTATCAGATGGGCCCCTGGCATGATAGCTAGCAAGACAACTATCCTTCGTTGCCATCCAGACAGCCTGTTGCAAGGCTAGGCATCATGCTAACAGCATTGTCAATGAAGCTCACCATGTCCCTCCCTATATAGCATAAGAGATTTTTTTCATTTCTCTAGAGTGGCAGCCAAAGTGGTTGTACGGGCATGGTATTTCCAAATTTTACCAAACTGCCCTAGAACACTCCTAAGGACCCTCTAACATTATATAAGGAGGAGGAGACATCTTAAGAATCCAAATATGCGCTAGTTGGCTATGTGTCCCAACATAGCCAACATGTGTGTGCATCGTTGCATGCTTTCTACGCAACATTGTGGCTGATGGAGAGGCAGAGGCAGAGGACAAGGTCGAGGTCAATTACAATGGTGACAGCAATGCAGAGGCTACAACATATCATGATTAAGGTGAACAGAAGGGGTAGTTTTATGTCTACAAACAACATAAATAGGCGAAGGAGGTGACATTTTTGGGCCAGTACCAACTCAATTGGCCGACACAGTGGGTAATGGAGAGGGAGAGGTAGAGGCATACTAGGGTTACGGAGATAATAAAAGGGGCTTTTAATCATAGCCGTCTAGTTGATCCGATGGCTATGGTTCTTTATGACGTGGGTAAATATGTCATTTCCCTTGAATAAATCAAATTCCTTCATTATTGGAACCAAATAGGATTTTTGGGAAATCCTGATAAATTGGCTTCCTTTTATGTTCTAACCAAACAAGATTATGCTTTCCCCACTACCAATTTCCCAACAATCATGCTTTTGATTTCATATAGATCGCTACCCAAACGGACCCTATATATTAAAGAGTAATTTGCATATTAATTACTTGGTCAATATTGAAGAATTTAAAGATTGCCTGGATTTTTAACACATTTACAAGTTCCCTAGATTTTGGACACTTTAGGACCAAAGTTCCCTTCTCATTCTAGTAAATCCCATTTATGTGTTTGCATATAGGGTTTGTATTGGAATGTGAAAAATGATTTCATAAAATTGAGAGACACATATTTTTTCCATCGTTGCAACTCCCCCCACTACTTCTTCCACCTCTCCTCACCCATTCCCCACTTCACCACTACATCCTCCCACCCAAAAACCTGTTCCACCTTCCCCACTTACTATTTCTCCCCTGCTGGTTTCCTCTCACCATCCATTCACACTCTTTCCCTCATTATTTATTCTCACTACAAAAAAAAAGTCTAAAGGACAGTTTTGACTACTATAACCGTCACTACAAAAAAAAAATACAATGATAGCTGCTGCTTAGAAATATTTTTTCAAATTTTAATATATTTTAAAAATAATATATTGTAAAGAAAAGCATTTGCATGATTTAGTTTAGAAGTCACCCAAAAAACATACAAAACTTTAAATGGGTTTTACCATCAAGTAGAATACAAGAGTATCAAAGAAAAATAAACTAGGAACCATTCACTTGTATACAGTGTGTGGTCTATAACCCATGGAAAAAAGCATAGATATCACAAAATAAGTCTTATCATAAATCTACTAAGTTACAGTAATAACTTATTCTAAAATTCAAGCAATATCACAACATATAACTGTTGATGTTAAGAAATTAATCTGTTTGGTAACAGAGACATAAAAACATTACCTTCATTTTATCAACATGATGTAATAGGGCAGTGGCATAAGCACATGCAAGGCTTCCTGCTAAAGCAACAGGGGGAGCCACAGCCACAACCACAGCAGCTTCAAATAATATAGTTCTGTATGAAAGAAAGATTAAAAATGAAAAAGTGAGCACTAAATAAAACTAGTAATGTAGTTGATTAGGTTGCCATCATAAATATCAGGTTGTTGTCTTCAATAGTTACAACACTGACCCACACAACTAAGATTGTTTCTCCAATCTTAAATTCAGCTAGCCACCTCTCACAGTAACTTTTTTCAGGACAAATTATGAATTGAGAAGACAAGACCTTCACACCTTGGTATAAGCTATTGGGAACATCTCTTTCAGAGGACCAAGGCTTTCATGCCAGCGGGTCTCTCAGTCACATAGATAGTGGTCTCTCTATCAAAGCCGACTTTCCTTAAACAAGACCCAACCTCCTCTGCAGTGTGGCAGCTTTTGCTCTTTCCTTGTCCACTCTCTCTACATCCCTTCTTCTGCAATATATCAATTCTCATGTCTAATGTAACAAACTGGACATCAGACCTGTGACTCAAAAGTTCTGAGCCTCCCAGACATCAGACCGTTGATTGAATCTGATGGTTTCTAATTCAAAGGGGTAAAAACGGTCCATCACGAACTCGAAAGCTAGTCGGGACTGTCGAAGTATTTGGACAGGACAGATGAGGATGATGGATAAAATGGTCATTTCATAATCAGATCAGACGGTTAAATTGGTTGGTCATCTTCAACCTTCAGCTGAGAGCTGGAAATTTCAGAAAGATTGTGTGGGGATTTGGAATTCATCAGTCGAATTGTATTTTCCAGCTGGCATCCATGTCGGATGGGTATATTAGTATAAATAGATGGATTACAGGCGTATAGTAGTTAGTTAGAAAAATTGTGATTTCTCTTTGAAGAGTTTGTGATACTCTGTCTGAAGTTCTCTGCGAAGAACTTGGAGAGCAGCTGGTTCTGTTCTGTTGGATCTACGAGGTTTGAGTTTAATTCCTCGTGATTCATGTAATTTTTCTTCCAGTTGTACTTTGATTTGAAGATAATGAAGAAATTCTCCCAAAATCTTCTTACTTCTGAGAGATCTGAATTTCACGGATCTGAGTTTGCTTAAACAATAGAACGACTCTGTCATCGAGCCCACTTCCTTCTTTGGGGTTGCCCTTAATTTCACATTTACAGAGGGGAAGGACGCCACCGGCCTTAAGTTACCTTTCATTAATATGTTAATGCAATCTTCTTTTACCCTGCTGGGAACTTTTTTAATTCCTGGCTTTCTCGCTTCCACTGGTTGAATCCGGACTCTCTTGACGACGCCGTCAAGGTTATTCACAAACTTATCAACATTGTATACATCCTCAAATTTCCAATATAAGTTCAAATTAAATTTAAACATTGAAACAGTGATGTCATCGACATTCCTAACTCCTATCATGGTAATTTTAAGCATATGACAACCTGAGTAGTAGCTAACATCTTATCAACGAGATACCATGTAGTTCAGTCTAACTGGCATGATAATGTAAACAATGAACATAAGACACATTTGACCAAATTAGGCAAACTCTGATGTATGCTGAATAGATATCATGGAAGAAAGCATTGACTGACAGGTCAGAACAATGCTAGCTAATTAGATGTGAAAAGTTTGGAAAAAAATACCTCTTGTCCACCAGTTCAACTACTCTTATGCCAGGAAGTCTAAGTGTTGCTCCAAGATATTTTGCAACCACCACCGCATTGGCAATTTGAAAATTGAAAAGTTCAAGGAAAGCATAAGAGAGCTGCATCATGCAGATTGAACACCTACCTTTGAGAAATGTCTTGGAGTACTAAGATACAAATAAGATTTTATTACCTACTATGATATTGCTACAATCTAAAGAATCATTATCCTACACTTTACTGTTGATCCATGGATTGGAAACAGGCAATCCATGAACAACCATACATTAAATAGTAAATGCATCGAACGTCCGAAGATGTAAGTGCAAGAATGTGGAAGAACTATATTTCTCCACCGACCCAAATGGAAAATGAGCTGCTGACAGCTTGTCAAATATAATAAATATAAAGACTATGTTAGAGCGAAACCTGGCTGTACGTCCCTCAGAACAAGACGATTAAACAATATATTGAAAAAGTCGAAGTGATAAGAATATGCAATGAAGCATAGCTTTTTTTTATAGAATAGCATAAATTGCCTGCACTAGGATCTAAATTAGTAATTAATCCTGTTAAGCCACAATACCTGCAATATATGGTACTCAGGACCAATAGATAATGAGAATCCATGATTTAAAAAAAAAACAGACTCCCATATGACAAAAACAAACACAAAACTTGCTACCAAATAACAATAAATTGAATACCCAGAACAACGGGCGAAAGAGTGGCGGTTGGAGAGGGTGGGAAGGCAGCCGTTGTGATTGGGAAAAGGGCAAATGGACAACAGTAAATGGGGGAACTCTCGGGCAAGCGCTTTATCATTTGCCCTTCCTAGACATGCCACTATTGATAAAGGGATGGCTTAATGAGATGAATTTTGTTTGATGAATCCGGCTACTGGTGCACACAACCTTCCTCTTGAGTAAATTTTAATGGTACATTCACATAAAATATAGGAAAAACAAAGGAGAAATAAATAACCTCTTCTTCTTCTTCTTCATAATATCAAAAAAATTACAGAAGTCATGGCCTTGATGGAAGAGCCAATTATTTGTACAACTCCTAATGACATAAATGTAAATCAAGAGTCTAATTTCTAACCACCTTATGGCTAACCCATTAAAATTAAGAAAAAATAATGAGAAAACCCTAAATGATAAAAGGAATACTGAATAAAGACTTATAATAAAACAAAATACTAAAAATAAACCAAATTGGAATGAAATTCTAAGCCAAAACGAAGTAAAAAACCGTATCGTTAGATGATTGATCGCTAAGAGTATCAGAATGAATACCTTGCAAGTGATATAAAGTCTCTAGCTCGGCCATTCAACCTCTTTACATCTAGAATATGAGCTAGATTCACTGGAGAGTAAGGATTAAAACCACAAAAAATAATAAATAAACTAAATCATGTACTTCGATTTACACTTCTATTACAAACAAATTCAGCCTTATATAAGTGTTATTCCCATGATTTGAAATTAGCACCAACCAAACTTCTCAATAAGTTTCCTAAGGATCGATTAAGTATTTCTATATGTTCATATATTTGGGGGATGGTAAGCACTACTAAAATTCAAAGAAGTATTTGTCAATTTCCATAGAGAACATAAAAAATGACTACGAAAATGAGTATCTCTATAAGAAGTGGTAGACAATAGTAAACCATGTAAATGATATAACTCCTAAAAGAATAGTAATACAATATGAGATGCATCATTGGTATTTTTACAAGCAATAAAATGAATAATCTTGGACAATCTATCAACAATGTCATCGATGACATTCCTCCATCTTTGAGTGTGGGGTAGTCCAAAAACAAAGTTTATGCTAATTTGGATCATGGCTGAGATGGGGTAGGCAAAGGCATGTATAATCTGACATTAGTAGAAATCTCTTTTGCCATATGGCATATGCAACACCCCTAACAAATCTATACACCCCCCTACGCATAAATGGCCAAAAATAAGAAGAAATAAGTTGAAAAGTCTTATCTCTACTCATATAACCCTCATCATGAATCTCTCACTACAACAAATTGGAGTATTAGGGACGCTTGTAAGCATTGCTAATAGTGCTATAAGCACCACTAATGCGTATTAGTGATGTTTATAAATCGTCACTAATACTTATTAGCGAGCTTAATCTTAACATTAGCGATGTTTCGATGAGCGTCACTAAATACTTTTTTTGCAACGCATAGAGAAGCGTTGCTAATATGTAACTATTAGCGACGCTTATGATTAAGCGTCGCTAATAGTTATGTATTAGCAACACTTAGGTATGAATCGTTAATAAAAAAAATTTGAATAAAATAATGAAAAAGAGTTGCTAATAAAAAAATAAAAAAAATTAATTTTCTATTAGCAACGCATAAATATATGCATCACTAACAAGAAAAAAAATAACAAAAGTCTTTAGCGACGCTTTCCACAAGTGTCACTAATGACTTAAAAAATTATAAAAACAATAACCCTCTGGCAGCGGGTGGGAACTAGTGGGGGATATTGAGGGGGGGGGGGGGACCGAGGAGAGGGTAGATGTCGTGCCAGATTCTAGCCCCCGAGCCCCCTCATCCTGTTTGTTTATCGAAGGAGGGAGGGGGGATGAAGGGGAAAGGGGTGGAGGGGGAGACTGAATCCGGTGGGGGAGACGAATTCCGGTGATAGGGGAGGGGATGGGGAGAGAGGGGGATCATTGGGGGGGGGGAGAAAACATAGATGGGGAGGGGGCATCGTTGGGGAGAGGGGGGAGCCCGAATTTGGCAGGGAGCCAGATTCCAACCCCTACAGCCCCTTCCTCCGGTCGACAAGGAACCGAGGGGGTGGAGGGGGAGCTGAAATCCTGTGGGGAATCGGATTTGGGGCCCCACAGCTCCTTCCTCTGGTTTGTTGACAGGAGGAGGGGGAACCAGATGCATGGGCAGGTGGGGGGGGGGCAACAGAGAGGGGGAGGGGGATCGTTGGGGGAGAGAGGGGAGGGGGAGGAGGGGGGAGCTGGAATCCGGCGGGGAGCATATACTTCAATTAGTGACCAACATGGGCCACCAGATGATGTTGGGCTAGATTAATGAGTTGAATTTTGTTCAACAGATCTAGCTACAAGAGCATATAACCTTCCTCTTTGGCAAACTTCAATGATAAATTCACATAAAATAGAGGGAAAACAAAGGAGAGAATGGAGTAACCTTTTCTTCTTCTTTAGAATATTAGAAATTTATAAAACTTTTGGCTTTCTTGGAAGAGCCAAGTATTTATACAAGTCCTTGTGACATAATTGTAAATAAAGAGGCTAATTTCTAACTACCTTATGACTAATTAATCAAAATTAAAGAAAACTAATGAGAAAATCCCAAAATAATCAAAGAAATATGGAATAAAGACTCTTAGGGAAGAAAATTATTGAAAAGAAAGAAAATTGGAATGAAATTCTTATCTAAAACCAAGTAAAAAACCGTATTGCTAAAGAATCGATTGCTCGCTGAGATAGGGTAATTGATCACCAACTCTCAACTTTGTTTTACACTAAACAATTTCATGTTCCGTTCGATCGCTAGCCCAATCGATCACCCATAAGTGTTGATCGATCGTGAGAGAGCAAATTTTGATTTTTCTTCGAGCGATCCCAATGCTCCACATATTTCAATGCTAAGTGGTCTGCAATAGACGCCCTCTTACTCATGTTGTCTACCAACAGTCAGCAGTGGACAAAATTTGGAGGAGTGATCGAGAGGGGGAGACGACTTCAGGTTGGAAGGAAAAAGGGTCATGCTCTGCCTTTCCACCCTCTCCCACCACCAGTGCGGCCTCATTCCGGCAAAGATTGTTGGCACCTTTCATGGCAGTATACATCATTGCACCGGCATAATTACCCATGTTACAAATGTTGGTCAAGTTATTGGCGAGAGGGGTTTCGGAAAATGCCATGGTCACTTTGCTTCTATGTTCAGTATATCCAAAAAAAATGCAGCTTAAGTGGAAAATAAGATAATTTATTCATGTTTTATGTCAATTTAACAATATGGACATTTTGAGCTATAACGATTTTAGAGTATGAACATGTCATTGAATTAATATAAAATTATTGTTGAATCATTTAACAATAATGTTGAACTGACTGTACAATATGTCCATTTTGTCAAATCGATATGATAATATTGTGTCTAGAAAAGTGGTAAGTCCAGAGTATGGGAATTGCCAGAGAAAAGATGGTCGGCTGCGATTATGGCTGAAGAGAGGGAGGGGTGGATTAGGTTTCAAGTTTTTTATATAACATGAGGCGTTAGGTTCGGCGGTATTCTTTCTTCAGAAAGAAGGTAATTTTTAATTTCCAAAAAGTCTATTTAATGTGTAAATTCTTCAACGTTGACCAATTCATATGCAAATTTCTCTCTATATAAAGGATCAATCGTTGAGTGGATGATATAATTAAATGGTCTATGTGTGATTTAAAACATTTCATATGTGTATCATTTAAGACATTTAAGGTGTTATAAAGGATTCTAAAGTTTGGATACCTATAAGTAAAATTTACCTTGAGAATTACACTTTTTTACTCTTCATTTCCTTGGGCTGTTTCAAAAAACTAGAACCAAACCAAAATTAACCTCTCTGGTTCCTGACTCCAAGAATCGACTAAATCTTAGTTTTGGTTCAGTTCTAACTGATTAAGAACTGAGAACTGAAATCGAACCGAACCCATTATAACAAAACCTAAATCTAATATCCACCGTTGAAATCAAGTCATCTCGTCTCCCTTGCTCATTTAAAAAACCTAACTTTTTTCTCTCTCTTCCACTCTCACTCTGCTGCTACTATATCTCTATGCTTCTCCTATACCCTTTGTTCCCGCACCAAACACACCGCGGTCAGCCAACACCTAGGCCTTGATTGCGACCAGCCACTACTCTTCCTCTTTTTTCTTTGCCTCTCCATCATAGGTGCCTTACCAGACACTGCCCTCTGTCTTGCATCCCTTGTCTCATCTCTACCCTCTATGCCAACCTATCGCCATCAATCCCCACCTACAGCCTCATTTCCACTAAGGCTGCTAACGAGCTAAGCTAGCTATCGAGCTAAACAAGCTCAACTTAAATTTGGTTCGGCTCGAAGTAAGTTTGACTCGAGCTCGGTTTGAACTCGAAAGTAAACAAGCCGATCTTAAACTTGATCGGTTTGACTCGAAGCTCGGCTCGAACTCGACTCTACTCGACTCGATTTATTATATATCACTTTTTACATATTATACCCATATTATATAAATTTCTTAACTTTCACCTTTCATGTACCTATAATATTTTATATTATTTTTTAAAAAATATATATTATATATACATTAATATATAGTATATGATATACTATATAATATGATATATAATACCTATATTATGTTATTATATTTCAAACAAATATAAATATTACTACTAATAAAATTGAGAATGTAGGTATGATAAATTATTTTATTCCTATTATACCCTTATTCATCTATATAATATTATTTAAAATTTAAATACTACTTTTAATCATTCTAATCCTAACAAATATAAATATGTAATTCTACTTGCAAATAAACATTCTTAATTCAACCAATTATATTAGTTTAGAATTAGAGATTTAGTAAATTATATCTAGATTTTACCAACAAATGTATCCGATGCACCAAGTCTAGAAATTACTGTTGAATTCTAATTATATTAATTTTTCTTTTTACAGGAAATCCACACACTTGAAATATGTTATTGCTGAGGTTCAAATAGTTCTCTCATCATGAACTTTTTTGTAGTCACTAAAATAATTTGATATGAAATCTGTGAATAAGAGTTGTCATGGCTTTGTTGACTAGTTAAGTTTTTTGTAGCTTATTATATAGGAAATTTTATATAATTAATATTAAAAAAATAACTATCAAATAACGGAGAGAAAAAAATATTTACCAATATGGTGTTCCTTTTCACCAACTAGGTGTTGGCACCTGCATAGTTTTTAAATTTTTTTTCTTCATAATTTCATCATTTTGAAGGACCAAATAAGTATGCTTAAATTAATACAATGTATTGACTTCATCCTTCCAAAAGACGAAATCAATAATGAATTAATTTTTTCTCTTTTCTCTCTCTCTCCTCTCTATTCACTCTCTCTCTCTAGTCTCTCACACTCCTCTCTCTTTTGGTTATCTCTCTTCTCTCTCTCCTCTTTCTTTCTATTCTCTCACTCTTTTCTCTCTCTCAAGTCTTTCTTTCTATTCTCTCTTCTAAAGGATGAAATCATGAAAAATTTTAAAAAAATATTAATTTCGTCATTCAAAATTATATTATATTTTATTTAAAATTTAAAATTTTAATATATAATATATAATATATAAATAAGAAAAAATTAAAGTAAATTTTTCCTACTTCCTTCCCACTTCTTAGAGTAAGGACTCACATCACGCACATGAGAGAGAGAGATAGGGAGAGAGAAAGAGAAAGAAGAAAGGACAAAGAGAAGAGAAAGTAAAGAGAGAGAAAGAGGAAATAGAATAAAAGAGATAACCAAAAGAGAGAGGAGATAGATTGAATAGAGACGTAGAGAGGAGAGAGTGTGTGAAGAGAGAGAAAGAGGAGAGAGAGAGGAGAGAGGAGAGAGAAGAAGAGAGGTAGCCAAAAGAGAGAGAGAGTGAGTGAATAGTGAGAGAAGAAAGATCAAATAGATAGAGGAGACAAAGTGAATAGAGAGAGTGAGTATGAATAGAGAGAGGAGAGAGAGTGTGTGAAGAGAGAGAGAGGAGAGAGTGAAGAGAAAGAGGAGAGAGTGAAGAGGAGAGGAGAGAGAAGAGGGGACAAAATCATTTCATCATTGATTTTATCTTTCCAAATGAAGAAATTAGTACATTGCACTCATTTCATCTTTTAAAACGACGAAATCAGTACATTATATTGATTTTATCCTATAAAAGAACAAAATTATACAAAATTTGGAAAAAAGTCACGTTGTGCGCTGGTAAAAAGGAACACTATATTGATAAATATTTTTCTCTCTATGTTATTTCGGTAATTATTTTTTTTAATATTATTTATATAATTATATATATTATATGAGATATTTAAATAACATTAGTTAATTTTTTGGCGACAAATGAAAATTTTTTGTATGGTAATTTATTGACTCTTATTTTAACCATAGATTTTGAAGAAATATTTATAACTTTAATAGAATAGACATATGTTTGTTATATTTTTTTTATTTTTGTAATGTTGGTATGATTCTCTAAATTAATATGGGTTTTTATAGAAAAAAATAGTTTGTGTTGTAAATGTGATTCGAGTTCAATTCGAACATAGCTTCGAGTTCCTATAGTATGTTTTCAAGCTCGAGCTGAAGTCAAGTTTCGAGTTTCTTAGCCGAATTGAGCTTAAGCTAGGCATCTAGATGTTCGATTGAGCTCGAGCGGAGCTTTCAGAAATCAAGCTCGAGTCAAAAAAGCTGAAAACTCGGTTCAACTCAGCTCGTTAGTACCCTTAATTGTCACCACTTCACCTTGCCACTAGTGACACCCGTGTTCCGATGATGCCTAAACAGATGGGTTTGGGGTAATTACATAACTTTAAGTTACGACCTTAGGAAGCGTGTCACATTGGCGGGACCCACTTGAATAATGCAAGATAACCTACCCATGTATTGTGCACATCCACCTGGCCACACCTCCCGGTCTGTTGACCTCTCATTTGTTTGCACTAGGCTACTTTATTTATTTTATGCTTATGTAATAAATCGTAGTTACTTGGAATTAATGTAGGAATGTGTAACGGGCTAGCTAGTAACCCCGCTGATTAATCGGGCCCACTAGCTGGCACGACCCCCAAGGACAACCACGACTTCCCTATAAGGTATCGTCTTCTTTCTTGCTTATTTTTTTATGCAGCGGCCCTCAGATGTCAACAAACAAAGAAGTGTACCCGCCCCAACCCTCCATGCGCTTTGGCACATTCAAATAGCCCAATGAAGGGGGACGCATAGGCTGAAATATGTGAGGGCCGCTGGGTGTTCAAGTAAAAGCCCCTATGGTGCTGCCACCTAGAAACTTGTTCTAGGAGATGGAGGACGATTGGGAGGAGTACTCGGGCTCTCGTGGGGGGCCACAAGGAGGAGTTGAGCCCTGTTTGGCCAGCCTACAGTTCCTGCGTTATAATAGTGATGAGGATTCGGTGGAGTGGCTATACAAGGCAGAGAAGTTCTTCGCCTATCAAGGGATGCATTCCACTTGGACGTTGATGCTTTCGTTTGGTTTTAGAGCTTTGAGAAGGAGGTTCACTACCGCACTTGGACCACGTTTGCTAATGAATTATGCATCCAATTCGGCCTAATGAGTTCCATAACTTCAACGAGATGCTGTCCACCCTGCGCCAAACCACCACTGTGAGGGCATATTTCATAGAATTCATAAAGATCGTGAACCATCTTCCAGAGTGGCCGATGGCAGCCTTGGTGCGGAAATTCAAGAGAGGGCTCAAACCGGAAATATCAGATGAGATATGCCATTTTGCATGCTCATCAATGTGGGATGTTGTGAGGCATGCACGAATCGAGGAGGAGAAACTGGCCCGACAGGGAAGAGGTGGTCGGCTAGGACCCTCCCCATGACCTCCTCTTGGCGCTAACCCCCTTCCCCTCACGGCCAGATGCACACCCATTAGCCGCCTTGGTCAGCCGGCCCCCCCATCCGGTCAGCTCGTTTTTCGCATCACGCCGGCCCAAATGGAGGAACGTCGATCCAAGGGGTTATGCTTGAAGAGATGGAGGATGCAGACAAGGAGGATTACCACCATTACGATAGCATGTTGCCAGAGATCTTAGTCCATGCCTTTTCTGGGGCCTTCACTCCTCGGACCATGTGTGTCTAAGGCCATCTCAAGCAGCAGCAAGTGGCTATCCTTATCGACTATGGCTCCACCCATAACTTCATCAATGAAAAGGTGGCCTAGGTTGGAGTTTTTGCGTCAACTACCAAGCCTTGAACGCCATCACCATCAAGGACAAGTACCCTATCCCGGTGATTGAGGAGCTCCTTGATGAGTTGGCTGGCTCAACAGTCTTCTACAAACTTGATCTCCATTCGGGTTATCATCAGATATAGGTGTTGCCAACCGATGTTCATAAGACTGCCTTCCGCACTCATAATGGTCATTTCGAGTTCTTAGTTATGCCGTTTGGGCTCACCAATGCCCCCTCCACCTTTCAGACCCTTATGAAAGATCACTTCCGGCCATTTCTTCGCCGCTTCATTCTGGCTTTCTTTGATGACATACTTGTCTACAACAAGTCGTGGGCGGAACATTTGGAGCACCTCATGTCATGCCCCGGCGATGCCCGAACCGAACCGAACCCGGTCCAGGGGCCGGTCAAGTGCTCGGGGGTGGCGAAGGGAAGATTTAGAAATGGTTTAGCAGAAGACTTAACCCTAAATACGGGCGATCTAACAGAAATACAGAGTACACACATTCCTTTGAGCAAGAGTAAATAAGAAGAACAGAAAGAGAGTTGCTTATCACAAAGTAAACAACTAATCTCAAACCCACATGCTTAGTTAACTATAGCCCATACTGGCTCAAAATAAGTCTTAAGCAACACAACTGTAAAATGTGACATAAATCTAAAACAAAGAACCCTACACAAAGGTTCTAAACATAAAGCATAAAACCAAAGGAAAATAAGTCACACAACGATCTCCACGATCACATCCAAGTCATCTCCGACCTTTCCTCAAAGAGGAGATCATGTCCGTCTGCGTGTTGCACCACGCAGCCCCAAAGCAAAAACACAAGAAAGAGGGGTGAGTTTAACAAACTCAACAATGGTTTTTAATATAACTATCATCATCGGATCATCGGAAATACGATAGCATAGCAATATAATCATTTAGATCAAAGATTTACAAGATGTAACATTTTTTGATCACACAAACACATCACCTAAACCTGCATCATAGTGTATAATCCACATAATGCCATTCACATCATAACAACCTGCATGAATGTATCTCTGACATACATATTCCATCATGCATCACATCATAATAACCTGCATGAATGTATCTCTAACATACATATTCCATCATGCATCACATCATAATAACCTGCATGAATGTTTCTCTAACATACATATTCCATCATGCATCACATCATAATAACCTGCATAAATGTTTCTCTAACATACATATTCCATCATACATCACATCATGACAACCTATATGAATGTATCTCTAACATACATATTCCATCATGCATCACATCATAACAACCTGCATGAATGTATCTCTAACATACATATTCCATCATGCATTACATCCTATCAACCTGCATGAAATGTATCTCTAACACACACATCCAATCATGCCTCAACCTCATATCATCTTGCATGAAATGTATCTCTAATATACATATCCAACCATGCATCACATCATATCAACCTACATGAAATGTATATCTAACATACACATTCAATCATGCCTCAACCTCATATAATCTTGCATGAAATGTATCTCTAACATACATATCCAACCATGCATCACATCATATCAACCTGCATGAAATGTATCTCTAACATACACATTCAATCATACATCACATCATTCTCATTCACCATTCATGTATAAGTGTCACATACACACACTAGTCCATCATGCAAGTCCATACACATAGAGAATAAACCTGCTCTTCATGGCCGGAGCCCTCAAGCAAACACTTATTAAATAAACATGTTCTTCAAGGTCAAAGCCTTCGAGCAACTCTTATCAAATAAACATTCTTTTCAAGGTCAAAACCTTCGAGCAACTCCTGATCCTCAAGGCCAACGCCTTCGAGCAACTCCTGCTCCTCAAGGCCAACGTCTTTGAGCAACTCCTACTCCTCAAGGCTAACGCCTTCGAGCAACTCTTGCTCCTCAAGGCCAACACCTTCGAGCAACTCCTGCTCTTCAAGGCCAACACCTTTGAGCAACTCCTGCTCCTCAAGGCCAACGCCTTTGAGCAACTCTTGCTCCTCAAGGCCAACGCCTTCGAGCAACTCTTGCTTGTCAAGACTAAAGTCCCAAGCAACAACACCTAGTAAGCCGGTGCACTCGGACAAACCAGCTGGATTCTCAGAGTCCAGCGAATCATAAATAATCTCAATCTGCAAGACAAGTACACAACTCATCCCTACCTAACTCCATTTAACTAGACTCAACCCGGGGAGTGCACTTGTTCCACACAGGAACTCAAATCAAAACATGTCCTTTCGGACAAATCAAATTTTGATTAATCCACGACCGATCAATCCGGCACACAATTTTCCACATTGCATCCAATCGATCAAATTCGATTAACCTCGATAAAGCCTCAATTGGAAATCCATTTTCATGATGCATGCAACATGGTACATACGTGGACAAGGCATACATGAATCCTAATCTATGATAAGTGCTCTCACCAGCCCCTAATGCATCATTCATAATCATAATATCAAGCTTCAATATCATCATTAAACCCCACATGTGTGTGTGTACCTAGTAGAAACACTCCACACAATGCATGTCAACATGCTTAAAATTAAACTCTCTACCACACTACACATGTGAATTACGATCTAAATATGAATTCCAGTGGAAATCGTAGGAGAAGAATCGTTGAAATCATAACTCATATCAAAACTCAACCACTAAGGCTAAACACATATAAGATCATTCATTTCATCCTTAAGTCATCTCATTCACCAACATCCACACATCAACTAACCACATTCTATCATGACAAATCAGTCCATTAATAAGTTGTAGTCCTATTGAAAACATGCTTAACCATAGAGAATCAACCATTCATAGTTTCAAGATGACAATTCCAACATCATGCCATAAACCATAAGTCATTCCACAAATACCTAATTATATATCTCAACTTCCTAACCTCAATAACATGTATTTCCAGTGGCATAATATAGCTCAAAACACTCCACATTCATATGAAATTGGCAAGTTAAAGTGGAATCATCGAAATAAACATCATACAAATTAAACAATATTATGCTGTGTAGCCGTTCGAACGCCATGCAGGCCGTTCGATCGGCTAAACGGGAAAAATTCAAATTCACAGTTTGGCCGTTCGAATGCCTAGCAGGCCATTTGTTCGGCTGAACTGGAAAAATGTCAAAACTGCAGTGTTGTCATTCAAACGCCCTGCAGGCCGTTCGAACGCCAACAAGGCAGATTTGATCTTCTTCTTCCTTTCGTAATTTCAACCGAAACTCCATTAATAACACTTCAAATCAACATCTAACAACCTAAATACCATCAAAAGTCATCCATGACTTCCAGAATACTAAACCACATCATATCATGAAAAAACCCTATGAAATCGGGATTAAAGATTACCATTTTCTAATCATGTTATTAGCACACCAAATCAAGTAACTCCATTCAAAATAAACCACAAAATCAAGAGTTTTACCATAGACAAAATGAAAATTTGAAAGTCCATTACTTTATCCCTTGATTAAGCTTGGATTTGATGGTCACCCTTCTTGAAAACCTTACAAAGACATAGAGTTTGAATTAAAACCATCAAAATCATTTTACCAAAGAAAACCCTAATTAAAAACTTAGATGTAGGGCTTGTTGAACATAAAAATCAGATTTTGAGAGCTAGGGTTTGTAGTAAAAATGCAAATAAGTAGTTTTGATGTCCAAAAATGAATTAAAACAAAGGGAAAATGGTAGATTTAGAAGAGATTAAAAAGAAAGCTAGGGTTTAGTGCTTAATTAGAGTAGGCTTACCTTAAACACCTTCTAATCCGGGCCTAATTAGGGATTAGGCCTGACCTCTCCTCCACAGCCTATTCCCAAAATGGGAATAGCTCAGGTTTGCCCTTTTATAGTAAGGGTGGGGGTGTGTATGGGTAAGTTATGAGGTGTAAATAAGAAAAGTAGGCTAAAAATGGGTATTTTACAAATTTGAGCACTAATTAAGTCTAAGAAAATTCTAAAATTTTTTGTATGAACTTAAGTAGATATCTGGGTCCATTTGGTCCAAAAACCAAAATTACAACGGTGGGGCCCACAGGGGTCTCGCCAAAACCTTAATTTTTGGAAAATTAGTGAAAATTCAGAAAAATCCTAAAAATTCACATTTATTTCAAAATCACATAAAATCACTAGTCTTAAAGTTGATTTTGATTAAAACCATGATAAACACCTTTTATCTTTAAAACCAGTAAATGAATTAGAAAACGTGTTAACCTCACAATAACCGATAATTAAAAGAAAGAAAAACTGGTTTAAGATAAGAGATCTTACACCTCAAGTCTGTCTTCTCCATTCCGGGAGCTAATTCCTTATTCCTTAAACATTCAAAGTGTTCTTTTAGCAGCCCACAAGTCGATTATCTTGACCACATTATCTCTCAAGATGGGGTCACCACCGACCCTTTTAAGGTGTCTACAATGCTCTCTTGGCCAACGCCCACCTGTGTTTGTGCACTTAGAGGCTTCTTGGGCCTCACTGGATACTATCGGCATTTTATCAGCCAATAAGAAGTGATCACCCGCCCCCTCACAGAGCTCCTTATGAAGGGTGGTTTCACTTGGACGAAGGCTGCCTAAGTGGCTTTTGACACGCTGAAGCAGTCCATGTCCTTTGCCCCCGTCCTCATTCTACTAGATTTCAGCTGCTCTTTCATGGTTGAAATGGATGCTTCAGAGGTCAGCCTTGGTGCGGTGCTACTGCAAGACGAGCGGCTATTGCATTTTTCAGCAAAGGCTTGTCACGTCGTTCCTTAGTCTGTATATGAGAAGGAGATGCTCGCCATAGTCCTTGCCGTCGATAAATGGATACCTTACTTGCTCGGCCGCTGCTTCACTACCCTACAAGGATGATCCTTCAACCAAGTCACTGATTACATGTCTCCAGGAAGACCCATGCTGGCTACCCTTTCTTTGTTTGGCATGATAACCTTCAATTCTGGAAGGACTGCCTCTGTGTCCCGATGTCGAGGACCTTCGCCGGCGTATTCTCTCCCACTTCCATGACACACCACTGGCCAGCCACGAAGGGGCGTTCCGCACTTATAAGAGGATCAGTCAGAGCTTCCCTATGGCAGGGCATTCAACGGATTGTTCAAGATTATGTCGTTGCCTGTGATGTATGCCAACGATTTAAGGCCACCACGACTTCCCCTATCAGATTACTTCAGCCACTGCCCATTCCAGATAAGGTTTGGGAAGACGTTTTGATAGATTTTGTGGAAACTTTGCCCCTAGTGCAAGGCAAGTCGGTGATTCTAGTGGTGGTGGATCGGTTGTCTAAGTACACATACTTCTACACCATTGGACACCCCTTCACAGCCAAAACTGTGGCTAAGCTTTATGTTCATGAGGTTACTAAGCTACATGGCATGCCTTGTACTATTGTGTCCGATTGCGACAGGGTATTCCTCTCTCAGTTTTGGCAGGACTTCATTGTGCTACAGGGCACTACTCTTCATATGAGTACAACATATCATTAGCAAATGGACGGACAAACTGAGGTGGTGAACCGTTGTCTGGAATAGTACCTATAGTGCATCATCATGAATCAGCCCCGAAGGTGGCTCTAGCTTCCTCCATGGGCGGAATGGTCGTATAACACCACCTTTCACATGAGTATAGGGTTCACACCTTTTGAGGTTTTGTATAGGCATCCTCCACCAATCGTACTGTCATATGTTCCTCACCGTTCTGCTGTCACCGAGGTGGACTACATGCTTTAGTCACGGGATGAGGTCCTTTGCCAGCTTAAGTCAAACTTAGCCTCAGCCCAAAATCGAATGAAACAGGTGTATGATAGGAAGCATGCTGATCGGGAGTTTAACGTGGGCGACTTGGTTTACATCTCAATCCTTCCTCAGTGTTAGACTAGTTTATTCCAAGCGGAGCATTATAAGCAAGCACCATGTTACCATGGGTCGCATGCTGTTGTCGAGTGCATTGGTCCAGTGGCTTACAGTCTTGCCCTACCGCCTGGTTCCTTTGTCTATCCAGTCTTCCAAGTCTCTTGACTCCGTCGTTGTGTGGGTGAAACCACCCTAGCTACAACTACACTGCCTCCACCATTGATTGGACTCGCCACTACTGATGAACCCACACCCACCTCGGTGCTTGATAAGTGTTGGGTTTGTCATTCTGACCGCATTATTACATAGGTGCTTATTTCATGGCAAGGCCAGCCACTTGACGATGCCACATAGATATCAGAGGATGAGTTTATGGCTCGCTACCTAGCATGGTCGCCTTGAGGTCAAGGCAAATAGTGAAAGCATGGTGGAATGTTGCGCACATCCACCCAGGCACTCCTCCCGTTCTGCTGACCTTCCATATGTTCGAATTAGGCTACTTTATTTATTTTATGCTTCTATAATAAATCGTAGTTACTTGGACATTAATGTAGGAAAGTGTAACGAGCCAGCTAGTGACTCCTCTGATTAATTGGTCCCACTAGCTAGCACGACCCCCAAGGAGAGGTGCAACTTCCCTATAAGGGGTAGTCTTCTTCCTTGCTTATTTTTTATGAAATAGAAATTAGTTCCTTCCCTCTCCTTTCCTACTCTCTTCAATCTTTCTTAGTGTCATTCGTGCAAGGTACCGATTGTGCCTAAACTGGGCACAACACCATGTGTGGTATTATTTTGAAGGGCTCATCGATACGAGTTCATCAGTATGAAGAACACACAATTCCGACTTTGGGGTAGGAAGATATCGTGTTTTTAAGTTTTGAAAACAAAAATAGAATAAAAAACAATAAATGTGGAAACGTGTTAGGCGCGTTTATCAAAAGACTGAACTATATATTAATTAGGAATTTACATATTACTTGTCAATGTTGAAGAATTTAAAGACTGCCTGGATTTTTAACACAATTACAAACTCCTTAAATTTTGGAAACTTTAGGACCAAAATGCCCTTATATTTGTAATTAATCCAATTTATATGTTCTCATGTAGGGTTTGAACTTGAATGTGAAAATGATTTCATAAAAGTGAGAGACACATATTTTTGCCATTATATATTGCGCCTCCTCCCACTATTTTCTCCAGCCTCTCCTCACCCCTTCCCCACTTTTCCACCACCATCTTCCCCACCACGTCCTCTAGCCCAAATACCCATTCCACCTCCCCCACTTACCGTGATGGCCATAATAGCCATCACTGAAACCCTAAGTATCAACAACTGCTTTAATACAACAGTGACAGCTTAATCTGTTGTTGTTGTTTATATATATTTTAAAAAAAAAGAAATATACATCAATGGCTCCAGCCATTGCACATGCTTAAAAAATGTTTTTTTTAATTGTAATATGTTAGAAAATTGATAAAAACATGATACAAAGGATGTATATTGTAAAGAAAAGTATATGCACGATTTATAGAAGTCACCCACAAAACATACAAAACCTTAAACGGGTTTTACCTTCAAGTAGAAGACAAGAGTATCAAAGAAAAATAAACTAGGAACCATAGACTTATCAAAGAAAAATAAACTAGGAATCACTGACTTATATATAGTCTATTTGGACTATAACCCATGCAAAAAAGCATAATGTTGATAGATATCAAAAAATAAGTCCTATCATAGCTTACTTAGTCAATTTATTATAGTGACATGACATCACACTAATATGCTCAAAAATATTTCTAAAAGAAGTATGACATTAAAGGGACCAACTTTAGTTTACAAAAGAATAATTAGATATTCATTTAAAAGTCAAAGCATGACATTGGGTCCGTCTTCGGCTTATAAAATGTATCACTTTTTACATATACTTTGGAATATTTTAGAGGCATACTAAGGTTAAAGAATAATTCTTTTATAAGTAATTTATAAGAATATAAAGAAAAAAAATGAAGTAAAGAGTAATGTTGTCTAAGTGAGTTTTTCTTTTTTATATCTTTTGCAGTGATTATATGCACATAAAAAGAGAAAAATGATAATGTTGTGTTTTTTAAACATATATAACTAAAACTCATTTGTCATAGTTTTCTTCTTTCCAAGTGACTATAGTCATATGTTCAACATGTAGTCATAATACTTTGTTGAAGTATATTTATAAATATTTAATACTAAAAGGATATTAGTATATGTGATACTTCATGTACTTTATGAGTCCGCGCTTATATATATATATATATATATATATATATATATATATATATATAGGCTCATATACGTCTACGTGAGCCCGGGCTCTATGGGCCATCGGATTTACATCCGGTGGCCTATAATACTCAGAGGCATTTAAACCTATGAGTATTATGGGTCACCGGATATAAATCCGACGGCCCATGGAGCTCGGGCTCAAGTAGGCGTATATGAGCCCAGGCTCATCTAAATGAGACTCTCTCTCTCTCTATATATATATATATATATATTTATTTATTTATTTTTTATTTCGAGCCTAGGCTCATGATTTACTTATTTTAGTTCAAGCTCGATCGAACTCGAACCAAGTTTTGAATTTTCAATTTGAGTCAAGTTCAAGCTGAAAATTTCAAGCTTATTTGAGCTTCGAGCCGAACTTCAGCACTTCGAGTTTAAGCCATAAAAGCCCAATACTCGGCTCATTAACATCCCTAAGTCTAAGTCTCTATTTATAGATTCATATAGGGTTTAGGGAAAAAGGTGTGCCTTTTTACATAGAGGTGTCTCATCCATAAAAGGACGTATCGGTAATGATAAGCAGAAATATGGGTACGTGCTGATGATACACTTAATACTTACTAAAACGGTTACAAAATTTTTAATACATAAAAAAAATTCTTATAACTAATAATATATCATTATAATACTTATTTTAGAGCATAGTTTACCTCTCAAATCACGTAGTTAAAAATAATGTTGGGAAGTATTTATAAAAACAAGATAATGATTAAAAAAGTAAAACCATAATGAAATTAACATATTATTATAGGATGTATGTTTAGCAATAGTATATATGGTTCCAACTTCCAATTCTTGTTTTATATTATGTGCAAAATAAATCATTTATTTCCTCCCCATTTATACAATAATTATAGTCAAACTCATTAATATAATCTGGATTTTTAAGCACATGCCTTACTAAAATCCGGACATCCTCATAAGATGCAAAATTGTATTACCAACTTTTGCAGCCTAGCACAATATGCTAAAAATCTAACATAAACAACAACAATTGCTAGGCACACACGGGAAATTTGGTGGAGCTACTTCCTTTTAGTTGATGAGCATGAGTGTTAACTTTTTAATAATTTTCCAATAGACATGGGAGCCCCTCATTTATGATATTGACGGTGCATACTAACGTAATTAACTTGATGCTAATGTTTACTATCATATATGCCCTTGATCTTAAATATCAACAACTCGTATGCACGGGCTATGCTAGGCTAGGCCCATCATGATTAACGTGTATACATGGAGAGACATAAAGGCATCAACATCAGATTGAGCCACTCACACACTCAAATGGACCTATATTTCTTTTGAGTTTTACAACAACTAGAAAAAAACTTGTAGAGCAATGACAACGGAATCATCACTCTTCATATTGAGGAAATGTTGCTCTCTGTGTACACATGTGAATCATGAGACCGAGTCTAGTATAAGCCACGTATGGAGATATTTAAGATTGACGTGCATATGTTAGTATACATTAATATCAAATTAAGTGTCATTGATTTCATAGATAAAAGCTGACGTTAAGCTCATTGTCAAGGAAGAACACAAAAAATAATTTCCTAGCGGAACACTCGCGTGCTGTCGCTTTTATAGATTTTATGTTCAATTGGCTATGTGCTAGTCTCGGGGAGTCGTGATCTTTTATGTTTTTTGTTTTGAAGAGTAGCAGAGACAATCCCATTAATTGGGGTGGGAATGCACACCCCAACTAATCTCAAGCCCTATAAATAACCGCACTGGTTTCCTCTACAAAATATAGTGGCTAGATAGAACTGAGCTCCCACAATGGAGGATTGCTCTTCCTACCTTTCTTGGCCTTCTCTTGCCTTTCTCTTTCTCCTCTTGCTGGTAACGATTTTCCACCTCACTCAACCTAATGCGAAAACATCAGTCAAGCTTCCCCCCGGTCCCAGCCGGCTATCCGTCGTGGGCGGCTTACTAACTGGCAGCTTGCCCCATCGCTCACTGCAGCAGCTATCACAAAAGTATGGTGATATCCTGCATCTTCAGCTGGGCCGCATTTCGACAGTCGTCGTCTCCTCCGCCGAGTTGGCCGAAAAAGTGTTGAAAACACATGATCTGGACTTCTGTAGCAGGCCTCACAGAGTGGTCTACGAGAAATTTTCTTACCATTCAATTGATATAGCCACTTCTCCCTATGGGGACAGCTGGAAACAGATGCGAAAGATTTGTGCCATCGAGCTCTTGAGCAACAAAAGGGTGAGACAGTCTCGAGGCATTCGAGAGGAAGAGGTTGCAGGAATGGTGAAAGAAATAGCTATGGCTTCTTCTGCCAATCATATGGCAAGTGTTGATCTGAGTGGCATGCTGATTGTTCTTAATCGAAATATAACTTGTAGAACTGTTCTTGGCCGAAGCTGGTCTTCTCAAGACAGGCATAAACTTCTTGGACCTCTTGAAGAGGCACAGACACTGTTGGGACGTCCCTTCATTGCCGATTACTTTCCATGGGCATGGTGGGTAGATGTGGTCATAGGGTGGCACCAGAAGCTGGAAAAGGCTTACTCTGGCCTGGATGCTTATTATGATGAGGTAATTGCTGACCATCTTCATCCTCAAAAAGCAAAAGCTTCAGATCAGGAAGATTTTGTGGATGTGTTGCTAAGTCTCCAAGAGAGTTTTGACCTCACAAGGGATCACATCAAGGCACTGATGATGGTAAATTTTACTCTCACATCTCTATATATTAAAAATAATATTCCCTCGTCTTATATTAATAGATATATTTAATTTTTTTTAAGGAATTAATTATTTTAGTTTATTTTTAAAAATTAAATGTAGCTATTCATTAAGGATAGAGGGAATACTGTTTTAATTTTTTTTACTATATCACACACTCCCTTTGTCCTAAATTAATAGCTCAATTTGGCAAAGAAAGTTATTCTATATTTATAATTTCATTTTATTCAATTTAAGTGGTTGGGTATTTAAAAAAATTCTCATAAACTTATTTTTGATTATTTTATATATATATATATATATATATATATATATATATATCTATATATATATATATATATATATATATATATATATATATATATATATATATATATATATGTATATATATTACTATTCAATAAAACTAATATTTTTTAAAATGGAGCTATTAATATGGGAGGAAGTATATAATTAGATGGATGCTTTAAAGCCTCATCAGGCTCCATGACCACGGTACATAGGAGTTTTAGTATGATACATAAAGACCTAACATTATAGATATAACTCTTAATATAGGTTAAAATGGCTGTGGAATATAAATATGTTATAATTTATTTCTTAACTACTTAATTGAGTTACTGACAAATAATAATATCTAACATGGTATGAAAGGGCATTCTCTCGTCAGTTGTTAAGAGGAGAAAAAAAAAAGAGAAAGAGGAGGTCATAGCGGTGGGGAAGGGGTGGAGTAAGAAGGGGAGATAACAGTGTCATACTTAGTTGGTAACTCCTCTGACACTAAGGACTAGGGTGAGTATGTGATATATATTTATTTTATGGAGGAAGGAGAAGTGGATTGGGTTTGAGAAATTTTGTTTGGGAAGTAACGAGGGAGTGAGACATTATGTTCTTTGTTTTTATAGGGAGGTGGGAGGTAGGGAATTGGTATACTATACTAATACAAAATTGTGCATTATGGACATCGAATCACATATTTTGCGTACTTTATAAAACTAACGTAATAATGCAATACCTTCATGATTTAAACTATAAAAATGCAAATTATATACATTTCTTAAAATTCCAAAATGGATTGGTTTATCTTGTACTTATCTATATTTTTTTATACAACTAAGCTTTTAATAATAAATTTTTACAAACTTTTTTATAAAAAAAGTAAGATCTATATGGTTTTTTAAAATGAATCAAAATTAGTTTGTTTTGAAAAACCAAATGAACCTATCAATGTAGGATAAATTAAGTACTAATTTAAAAAAAAATTCAATTATGTAATATGCTTGAGTAGAAATGCCAAATTACTTAATGCAACATCAATCTTCTATACCTCCCCTGTCCTATATTAATAACTATATTCAGAAAAATTGTAATTTTGATTAAATGGTAAAACCCATATCTAAGAGAATGAAAAATAATCTTATGATACTCTTTTTTAAGTACTCAACTACTTAATTTTAACAAAATAGAGCTATTAATATAGAACAAACTTTTTCCCTAAATAGAGCTATTAATTTATGATGAAGGGAGTACATGGGTACTTGCATTACATTAGCAATGGGTACTGTAAAGTCTAAACAATTTTACCTAACGTTGTAAAGTAAATGTAGATTCTACTTTTTCGATGCTGCAGAACATTTTCATCGCAGGAATACAATCAAACACTACTACAATTTTATGGGCCATGTGTGAGCTCTTGAGAAATAGACGAGTAATGAATAAAGCAACAGAAGAAGTTAGACAGACTGTGGGAAGCAAAGGAAAAGTAGAGGATGAAGACCTTAAAGATCTTCCTTATTTGAAGGCAGTGGTAAAAGAGGCACTACGGTTGCACCCACCGGGTCCTTTGCTTCTACCGCATGAAACAATCCAAAAATTCACAATCAATGGGTACGAAATCCCTCCTAAAACTCAAGTCCTTGTCAATGTGTTCTCTATAGGTAGAGATCCTAGATACTGGGAAAATCCACTGGAATTCTTACCTGAGAGATTCTTGGATGGCTCCATTGATTTCATGGGACAAAACTTTGAGTTTCTTCCTTTTGGTGCTGGTCGTAGAGGTTGTCCTGGTATCCAACTGGGAATGGCAATTGTGGACCTCACCCTTGCAAACCTGTTGTACTCTTTTAACTGGGACCTACCTGTGGGCATGAAGGAAGAGGGTATTGACATGACTGAAGGTAATGGTCTTAGTGTGTGCAAGAAAACTCCACTCATTGTTGTCACACAACATGTTAATTAGCAACTTGGTTGTCCTACTGCACGTTAGGTTTTTGTCATTTTGAATATAGGTCACTTGTGGCCGAGATCGGTTGTTCCGAATTGCAATAAAGTGGCACTATATAAGTATTACACATGTATTGATTGAGGAAAAGTAGCCAATTTGATATGGAAAAAAAACATTTAACATGGAAAACCACAAGCATAAGATAAAACTTGTTTCACAATGAGAAAAAAAATTGTGCACAAAATTAGGTTGAACCACATGTACAAAAGGTGTAGACATTGCAAAAGAGGACAAATCCATAAAGCTCGTCATTAGACATAGCAATTCAACATTTAATCCAAAATCAGCATGCTAGCCATAGTCATAAACGTCCCAATTCACATAAAAATTGTGATCAATCCACATACCATAGTTATATAAATTCAGTAATCCATATTTAACATCAGGGTCAAGGAAAAAATTAAGCATACCAAATCTAAACTAAAAAATTGATACATTATATTCAGCAATTTTGGAAACCACATTGTTTATTCCATAGATGTAATTATTTTAAATCCACATGCAAATCCAAATTAGTCCACATTCCACATTATAAGACACATACCTACAAACAAAATATTCTTACACCACAACATACACTCAACATTAGCAATCTACGGTCATAGGTAAAAATATGTAAATAGAAACCACAACTTATGTAGAGCAATCAACAACCAAAATTTTCTCAAGCGGACATTTTTATAAACTAAGATCATAAGTAAAAATACGTGAATGTAAACCACAATTAATGTACAAAAATCGACAGTCAATTTTTTATTATCAATGTACAACAATCAACACTCAAAATTTTTTCAAGCAGAAATTTTAGCGAACTACAATCATAAGTAAAAATATGTAAATGGAAACTACAATTTATGTACAACAATCAATAGTCAAACTTTTTTCATGCGGACATTTTAGAAAACCACATTTTATTTACAAAAATTGATCAATCAAGAGTCATAATTAACCCAAATACATGTGCAATATTTGATCAATTTGCATACCACATGTACATAAATCGATAATCAATAGTTTCATACATAGTAATATTTAATCAAATATTTCTCACACCACAGTCTATGGTCAAAGAACATAGCAAAACATAGTCCAAAGAAAAAACAAAGAAGGAAATTTTAGATAGAACCTATAGTCGGGGTGGTTGTGGGCTCACCAGAGTAGCTTGAGGTCGTGGAGTAGGCCCTGAAAGCTGAGGAATTTTGTTGAAATGTGTTACCTGGGACGAGATGACCGGTGCAGTTGAACCGAAGAGATTGGCTACAAAAACTATCGCGATTACTGAACGGAAAGAGGTAAGGCCGAGGAGAGGGTAGATGTCGTACCAGATTCTAGCCCCCGAGCCCCCTCATCCTGTTTGTTGATCGGAGGAGGGAGGGGGGATGGAGGGGAAAGGGGTGGAGGGGGAGACTGAATCCGGTGGGGGAGACGAATTCCAGCGATAGGGGAGGGGATGGGGAGAGAGGGGGATCATTGGGGGGGGGGGGGAAGAAAACAGAGATGGGGAGGGGGCATCGTTGGGGAGAGGGGGAGCCCGAATCTGGCAGGGAGCCGGATTCCGACCCCCACAACCCCTTCCTCCGGTCGACAAGGAACCGAGGGGGTGGAGGGGGTGCTGAAATCCTGTGGGGAATCGGATTCGGGGCCCCACAACTCCTTCCTCTGGTTTGTTGACAGGAGGAGGGGGGAACCAGAAGCATGGGTGGGTGGGGGGGGGGCAATAGAGAGGGGGAGGGGGTGGAGGGGGGAGCTGGAATCCGGCGGGGAGCATATACTTCAATTAGTGACCAACATGGGCCACCAGATGATGTTGGGCTAGATTAATGAGTTGAATTTTGTTCAACAGATCCAGCTAGAAGAGCATATAACCTTCCTCTTTGGCAAACTTCAATGATAAATTCACATAAAATAGAGGGAAAACAAAGGAGAGAATGGAATAACCTTTTCTTCTCCTTTAGAATATTTGAAATTTATAAAACTTTTGGCTTTCTTGGAAGAGCCAAGTATTTATACAAGTCCTTGTGACATAATTGTAAATAAAGAGGCTAATTTCTAACTACCTTATGACTAATTAATCAAAATTAAAGAAAACTAATGAGAAAATCCCAAAATAATCAAAGAAATATAGAATAAAGACTCTTGGGAAGAAAATTATTGAAAAGAAAGAAAATTGGAATGAAATTCTAATCTAAAACCAAGTAAAAGACCGTATTGCTAAAGAATCGATTGCTCGCTGAGATAGGGTAATTGATCGCCAACTCTCAACTTTGTTTTACACTAAACAATTTCATGTTCTGTTCGATCGCTAGCCCAATCAATCACCCATAAGTGTTGATCGATCGTGAGAGAGCAAATTTTGATTTTTCTTCGAGCGATCCCAATGCTCCACATACTTCAATGCTAAGTGGTCTGCAATAGACGCCCTCTTACTCATGTTGTCTACCAACAGTCAGCAGTGGACAAAATTTGGAGGAGTGATCGAGAGGGGGAGACGACTTCAGGTTGGAAGGAAAAAGGGTCATGCTCTGCCTTTCCACCCTCTCCCACCACCAGTGCGGCTTCATTCCGGCAGAGATTGTTGGCACCTTTCATGGCAGTATACATCATTGCACCGGCATACAATTACCCATGTTACAAATGTTGGTCAAGTTATTGGCGAGAGGGGTTTCGGAAAATGCCATGGTCACTTTGCTTCTATGTTCAGTATATCCAAAAAAAAGATACAGCTTAAGTGGAAAATAAGATAATTTATTCATGTTTTATGTCAATTTAACAATATGGACATTTTGAGCTATAACGATTTTAGAGTATGAACATGTCATTGAATTAATATAAAATTATTGTTGAATCATTTAACAATAATGTTGAACTGACTGTACAATATGTCCATTTTGTCAAATCGATATGATAATATTGTGTCTAGAAAAGTGGTAAGTCCAGAGTATGGGAATTGCCAGAGAAAAGATGGTCGGCTGCGATTATGGCTGAAGAGAGGGAGGGGTGGATTAGGTTTCAAGTTTTTTATATAACATGAGGCGTTAGGTTCGGCGGTATTCTTTCTTCAGAAAGAAGGTAATTTTTAATTTCCAAAAAGTCTATTTAATGTGTAAATTCTTCAACGTTGACCAATTCATATGCAAATTTCTCTCTATATAAAGGATCAATCGTTGAGTGGATGATATAATTAAATGGTCTATGTGTGATTTAAAACATTTCATATGTGTATCATTTAAGACATTTAAGGTGTTATAAAGGATTCTAATGTTTGGATACCTATAAGTAAAATTTACCTTGAGAATTACAACCTTTTTACGCTTCATTTCCTTGGTCTGCTTCAAAAAACTAGAACCAAACCAAAATTAACCTCTCTGGTTCCTGACTCCAAGAATCGACTAAATCTTAGTTTTGGTTCAGTTCTAACTGATTAAGAACTGAGAACTGAAATCGAACCAAACCCATTATAACAAAACCTAAATCTAATATCCACCATTGAAATCAAATCATCTCGTCTCCCTTGCTCGTTTAAAAACCTAACTTTTTTCTCTCTCTTCCACTCTCACTCTGCTGCTACTATATCTCTATGCTTCTCCTCTACCCTTTGTTCCCGCACCGAACACACCGCGGTCAGCCAACACCTAGGCCTTGATTGCGACCAGCCACTACTCTTCCACTTCTTTCTTTGCCTCTCCCATCATAGGTGCCTTACCGGACACTGCCCTCTGTCTTGTATCCCTTGTCTCATCTCTACCCTCTATGCCAACCTATCGCCATCAATCCCCACCTACAGCCTCATTTCCACTAAGGCTGCTAGCGAGCTAAGCTAGCTATCGAGCTAAACAAGCTCAACTTAAATTTGGTTCGGCTCGAAGTAAGTTCGACTCGAGCACGGTTTGAACTCGAAAGTAAACGAGCCGATCTTAAACTTGATCGGTTTGACTCGAAGATCGGCTCGAACTCGACTCTACTCGACTCGATTTATTATATATCACTTTTTACATATTATACCCATATTATATAAATTTCTTAACTTTCACCTTTCATGTACCCATAATATTTTATATTATTTTTTAAAAAATATATATTATATATACATTAATATATAGTATATGATATACTATATAATATGATATATAATACCTATATTATATTATTATATTTCAAACAAATATAAATCTTACTACTAATAAAATTGAGAATGTTGGTATGATAAATTATTTTATTCCTATTATACCCTTATTCATCTATATAATATTATTTAAAATTTAAATATTACTTTTAATCATTCTAATCCTAACAAATATAAATATGTAATTCTACTTGCAAATAAACATTCTCAATTCAACCAATCATATTAGTTTAGAATTAGAGATTTAGTAAATTATATCTAGATTTTACCAACAAATATATCCGATGCACCAAGTCTAGAAATTACTGTTGAATTCTAATTATATTAAAAAAAATTTACAGGAAATCCGCACACTTGAAATATGTTATTGCTGAGGTTCAAATAGTTCTCTCATCATGAACTTTTTTGTAGTCACTAAAATAATTTGATATGAAATCTGTGAATAAGAGTTGTCATGGCTTTGGTGACTAGTTAAGTTTTTTGTAGCTTATTATATAGGAAATTTTATATAATTAATATTAAAAAAATAACTATCAAATAACGGAGAGAGAAAAATATTTACCAATATGGTGTTCCTTTTCACCAACTAGGTGTTGGCACCTGCATAGTTTTTAATTTTTTTTCTTCATAATTTCATCATTTTGAAAGACTAAATAAGTATGCTTAAATTAATACAATGTACTGACTTCATCCTTCCAAAAGACGAAATCAATAATGAACTAATTTTTTCTCTTTTCTCTCTCTCTCTCTCTCTAGTCTCTCACTCTCCTCTCTCTTTTGGTTATCTCTCTTTCTATCTCTCCTCTTTCTTTCTATTCTCTCACACTCTCTCTCTTTTCTCTCTCTCAAGTCTTTCTTTCTATTATCTCTTCTAAAGGACGAAATCATGAAAAATTTTAAAAAAATATTAATTTACTCATTCAAAATTATATTATATTTTATTTAAAATTTTAATATATAATATATAATATATAAATAAAAAAAAATTAAAGTAAATTTTCCTACTTCCTTCCCACTTCTTAGAGTAAGGACTCACATCACACACATGAGAGAGAGAGAGATAGGGAGAGAGAAAGAGAAAGAAGAAAGGACAAAGAGAAGAGAAAGTAAAGAGAGAGAAAGAGGAAATAGAATAAAAGAGACAACCAAAAGAGAGAGGAGATAGATTGAATAGAGATGTAGAGAGGAGAGAGTCAATAGAGAGAGTGTGTGAAGAGAGAGAAAGGGGAGAGAGAGAGGAGAGAGAAGAAGAGAGGTAGCCAAAAGAAAGAGAGAGTGAGTGAATAGTGAGAGAAGAAAGATCAAATAGATAGAGGAGACAAAGTGAATAGAGAGAGGAGAGAGAGTGTGTCTAAATAGAGAGAGGAGAGAGAGTGTGTGAAGAGAGAGAGAGGAGAGAGTAAAGAGAAAGATGAGAGAGTGAAAAGGAGAGGAGAGAGAAGAGGGGACAAAATCATTTCATCATTGATTTTATCTTTCCAAATGAAGAAATTAGTACATTGCACTAATTTCATCTTTTAAAATGACGAAATCAGTACATTATATTGATTTTATCCTATAGAAGAACAAAATTATACAAAATTTGGAAAAAAGTCACGCAGGTGCTGGTAAAAAGGAACATTATATTGATAAATATTTTTCTCTCTATGTTATTTCGGTAATTATTTTTTTTAATATTATTTATATAATTATATATATTATATGAGATATTTAAATAACATTAGTTAATTTTTTGGCGACAAATAAAATTTTTTTGTTTGATAATCTATTGACTCTTATTTTAACCATAGATTTTGAAGTAATATTTATAACTTTAATAGAATAGACATATGTTTCTTATATTTTTTTATTTTTGTAATGTTGGTGTGATTCTCTAAATTAATATGGGTTTTTATAGAAAAAAATAGTTTGTGTTGTAAATGTGATTCGAGTTCAATTCGAACAAGTTTCGAGTTTCTTAGCCGAACTGAGCTTAAGCTAGGCATCTAGATGTTCGATTGAGCTCGAGCGGAGCTTTCATAAATCAAGCTCGAGTCAAAAAAGCTAAAAACTCAGTTCGACTCAGCTCGTTAGTACCCTTAATTGTCACCACTTCACCTTGCCACTAGTGACACCCGTGTTCCGATGATGCCTAAACAGATGGGTTTGGGGTAATTGCATAACTTTAAGTTACGACCTTAGGAAGCGTGTCACATTAGCGGGACCCACTTGAATAATGCAAGATAACCTACCCATGTGTTGTGCACATCCACCTGGCCACACCTCCCGGTCTGTTGACCTTTCATTTGTTTGCACTAGGCTACTTTATTTATTTTATGCTTATGTAATAAATCGTAGTTACTTGGAATTAATGTAGGAATGTGTAACGGGCTAGCTAGTGACCCCGCTGATTAATCGGGCCCACTAGCTGGCGCGACCCCCAAGGACAGCCACGACTTCCCTGTAAGGTATCGTCTTCTTTCTTGCTTATTTTTTTATGCAGCGGCCCTTAGATGTCAACAGACAAAGAAGTGTACCCGCCCCAACCCTCCATGCGCTTTGGCACATTCAAATAGCCCAATGAAGGGGGACGCATAGGCTGAAATATGCGAGGGCCGCTGGGTGTTCGAGTAAAAGCCCCTATGGTGCTGCCACCTAGAAACTTGTTCTAGGAGATGGAGGACGATTGGGAGGAGTACTCGGGCTCTCGTGGGGGGCCACAAGGAGGAGCTGAGCCCTGTTTGGCCAGCCTATAGTTCCTGTGTTATAATGGTGATGAGGATTCGGTGGAGTGGCTATACAAGGCAGAGAAGTTCTTCGCCTATCAAGGGATGCATTCCACTTGGACATTGATGCTTTTGTTTGGTTTTAGAGCTTTGAGAAGGAGGTTCACTACCGCACTTGGACCGCGTTTGCTAATGAATTATGCATCCAATTCGGCCCTAATGAGTTCCATAACTTCAACGAGATGCTGTCCACCCTGCGCCAAACCACCACTGTGAGGGCATATTTCATAGAATTCATGAAGATCGTGAACCATCTTCCAGAGTGGCCGATGGCAGCCTTGGTGCGGAAATTCAAGAGAGGGCTCAAACTGAAAATATCAGATGAGATATGCCATTTTGCATGCTCATCAATGTGGGATGTTGTGAGGCATGCACGAATCGAGGAAGAGAAACTGGCCCGACAGGGAAGAGGTGGTCGGCTAGGACCCTCCCCATGACCCCCTCTTGGTGCTAACCCCCTTCCCCTCACGGCCAGCTGCACACCCATTAGCCGCCTTGGTCAGCCGGCCCCCCCATCCGGTCAGCTCATTTTTTGGCCTTCACTCCTCGGACTATGTGTGTCTAAGGCCATCTCAAGCAGCAGCAAGTGGCTATCCTTATCGACTGTGGCTCCACCCATAACTTCATCAATGAAAAGGTGGCCTATCATCTAGGCTATTACGTGTCGGATTCAAAACCATTCGATGTCTTGATTGGTGATGAGAAGCACCTCAGAAGCTCCGGGGTATGTGCATAGGCCACACTAGCTATCCAGGTTCAACCTTTGTCACTGACTGCTTCTTTCTGCCCACAAAAGGGGCGGATGTGGTGCTAGGGGTTCAATGGCTTCAGGAACTTGGGGACATGATATGGAACTTCCACAAGATGGCTATAGACTTTGAAGTCCAGGGACAGCGGGTGCAAATCCAACGATCTTAGCCAGACACCCTTGACTTTGCCCAATCAGCAAGCTCTTTCTTTCGGTTTGCTCTCCAAGGGTTCCTCCTATAGCAATGGGCTGTGGTAGAGGTGCGCCAAGACAAGCTGCCTTCAGACCTTCTTACCCTCCTGATGGACCACAAGGATGTATTTGACAAGCTCAGAGGCCTTCCACCAGTGCAGCGTCATGGCCATCACATCCCTATCATTCCAGGGGTATCTCTAGCCAATGCCTGTCCTTACCGCTACCCCCACATCCAAAGGGCTGAGATAGAGTGCCTCACTGCTGATATGCTACAGTCCGACATCATACGCCCCAACACGAGTTCATTCTCCTCCCTTGTACTGCTGGTTCGCTATTGTGAATGTCCTAGGGGCTGCCACTAGGGCCACATGTTAGCGTAATTAGGTAATTATGTGATAAGGGAAATAAGGGCATTTATGTAATTAAGTTAATAAAGGTATTAGTGTTTTCTTTTAATTATATTATTGGGCCTTAGATGCCAATTAGTGAGCCCATTAGGATTATCTATTTAAATATGTAAGGGCTATGCCCTAAGTGGATTATGGAATGAATCAATTAGTGTCTCCTCTCCTCTTCTCCCCTGCCTCTCCTCCCTGTCCGGCAGCCATGCCACTCCCTCTTCCCTTTCCCGGCCTCCCTGTGCTGCTCCCTTCCCGTTACCGGCTAGCCAGGCCGTTGTGGGCAACCATCCACAACATTCGCAAGATGGATGGTAGTTGGAGTTTTTGCGTCAACTACCAAGCCTTGAACGCCATCACCGTCAAGGACAAGTACCCTATCCCGGTGATTGAGGAGCTCCTTGACGAGTTGGCTGGCTCAACAGTCTTCTACAAACATGATCTCCATTCGGGTTATCATCAGATATAGGTGTTGCCAACCAATGTTCATAAGACTGCCTTCCGCACTCACAATGGCCATTTCGAGTTCTTAGTTATGCCGTTTGGGCTCACCAATGCCCCCTCCACCTTTCAGACCCTTATGAAAGATCACTTCCGGCCATTTCTTCACTGCTTCATTCTGGCTTTCTTTGATGACATACTTGTCTACAACAAGTCATGGGCGGAACATTTGGAGAACCTCATGTCATGCCCCAACGATGCCCAAACCGAACCGAACCCGGTCCAGGGGCCGGTCAAGTGCTCGGGGGCGGCGAAGGGAAGATTTAGAAATAGTTTAGCGGAAGACTTAACCCTAAATACGGGCGATCTAATAGAAATACAGAGTACACACATTCCTTTGAGCAAGAGTAAATAAGAAGAACAGAAAGAGAGTTGCTTATCACAAAGTAAACAACTAATCTCAAACCCACATGCTTAGTCAACTATAGCCCATATTGGCTCAAAATAAGTCTTAAGCAACACAACTGTAAAATGTGACATAAATCTAAAACAAAGAACCCTACACAAAGGTTCTAAACATAAAGCATAAAACCAAAGGAAAATAAGTCACACAACGATCTCCACGATCACATCCAAGTCATCTCCGACCTTTCCTCAAAGAGGAGATCATGTCCGTCTGCGTGTTGCACCACGCAGCCCCAAAGCAAAAACACAAGAAAGAGGGGTGAGTTTAACAAACTCAACAATAGTTTTTAATATAACTATCATCATCGGATCATTGGAAATACGATAGTATAGCAATATAATCATTCAGATCAAAGATTTACAAGATGTAACATTTTTTGATCACACAAACACATCACCTAAACCTGCATCATAGTGTATAATCCACATAATGCCATTCACATCAAAACAACCTGCATGAATGTATCTTTGACATACATATTCCATCATGCATCACATCATAATAACCTACATGAATGTATCTCTAACATACATATTCCATCATGCATCACATCATAATAACCTGCATAAATGTTTCTCTAACATACATATTCCATCATGCATCACATCATAATAACCTGCATAAATGTTTCTCTAACATACATATTCCATCATGTATCACATCATGAATGTATCTCTAACATACATATTCCATCATGCATCACATCATAACAACCTGCATGAATGTATCTCTAACATATATATTCCATCATGCATCACATCCTATCAACCTGCATGAAATGTATCTCTAACACACACATCCAATCATGCCTCAACCTCATATCATCCTGCATGAAATGTATCTCTAACATACATATCCAACCATGCATCACATCATATCAACCTACATGAAATGTATCTCTAACATACACATTCAATCATGCCTCAACCTCATATAATCTTGCATGAAATGTATCTCTAACATACATATCCAACCATGCATCACATCATATCAACCTGCATGAAATGTATCTTTAACATACACATTCAATCATACATCACATCATTCTCATTCACCATGCATGTATAAGTGTCACATACACACACTAGTTCAACATGCAAGTCCATACACATAGAGAATAAACCTGCTCTTCAAGGCCGGAGCCCTCAAGCAAATACTTATCAAATAAACATGCTCTTCAAGGTCAAAGCCTTCGAGCAAGTCTTATCAAATAGACATTCTTTTCAAGGTCAAAACCTTCGAGCAACTCCTGATCCTCAAGGCCAACGCCTTCGAGCAACTCCTGCTCCTCAAGGCCAATGTCTTTGAGCAACTCCTGCTCCTCAAGGCATAGCCTTCGAGCAACTCCTGCTCCTCAAGGCCAACACCTTCGAGCAACTCCTGCTCCTCAAGGCCAACGCCTTTGAGCAACTCTTGCTCCTCAAGGCCAACGCCTTTGAGCAACTCCTACTCCTCAAGGCCAACGCTTTCGAGCAACTCCTGCTTGTCAAGACTAAAGTCCCAAGCAACAACACCTAGTAAGCCGGTGCACTCGGACAAACCAGCTGGATTCTTAGAGTCCAGCGAATCATAAATAATCTCAATCCACAAGATAAGTTTACAACTCATCCCTACCTAACTCCATTTAACTAGACTCAACCCGGGGAGTGCACTTGTTCCACACAGGAACTCAAATCAGAACATGTCCTTTCGGACAAATCAAGTTTTGATTAATCCACGACCGATCAATCCGGCACACAATTTTCCACATTGCAGTGGAAATCATAGGAGAAGAATTGTTGAAATCATAACTCAAATCAAAACTCAACCACAAAGGCTAAACACATATAAGATTATTGATTTCATCCTTGAGTCATCTCATTCACCAACATCCACACATCAACTAACCACATTCTATCATGACAAATCAGTCCATTAATAAGTTGTAGTCCTATTGAAAACATGCTTAACCATAGAGAATCAACCATTCATAGTTTCAAGATGACAATTCCAACATCATGCCATAAACCATAAGTCATTCCACAAATATCTAATTATATATCTCAACTTCCTAACCTCAATAACATGTATTTCTAGTGGCATATTATAGCTCAAAACATTCCACATTCATATGAAATTTGCAAGTTAAAGTGGAATCATCGAAATAAATATCATACAAATTAAACAATATTCTGCTGTGTAGCCGTTCGAACGCCATGCAGGCTGTTCGATCGGATAAACGGGAAAAATTCAAATTCACAGTTTGGCCGTTCGAATGCCCAGCAGGCCGTTCGATCGACTAATTTGGAAAAATGTCAAAACTACAGTGTTGTCATTCAAACGCCCTGTAGGCCGTTCGAACGCAGGCAGATTTGACCTTCTTCTTCCTTTCGCAATTTCAAACCGAAACTCCATTGATAACACTTAAAATCAACATCTAACAACCTAAATACCATCAAAAGTCATCCATGACTTCCAGAATACTCAACCACATCATATCGTGATAAAACCCTATGAAATCGGGATTAAAGATTATCATTTTCTAATCATGTCATTAGCACACCAAATCAAGTAACTCCATTCAAAATAAACCACAAAGTCAAGAGTTTTACCATAGACAAACTTAAAATTTGAAAGTCCATTACTTTATCCCTTGATTAAGCTTGGATTTGATGGTCACCCTTCTTGAAAACCTTATAAAGACATAGAGTTTGAATTAAAACCATCAAAATCATTTTACCAAAGAAAACCCTAATTAAAAACTTAGATGTAGGGCTTGTTGAACATAAAAATTGGATTTTGAGAGCTAGGGTTTGTAGTAAAAATACAAATCTGTAGTTTTGATGTCCAAAAACGAATTGAAACAAAGGGGAAATGGTAGATTTAGAAGAGATTAAAAAGAAAGCTAGGGTTTAGTGCTTAATTAGAGTAGGCTTACCTTAAACACCTTCTAATCCGGGCCTAATTGGGGATTAGGCCTGACCTCTCCTCCACAGCCTATTCCCAAAATGGGAATGGCTCAAGTTTGCCCTTTTATAGTAAGGGTTGAGGTGTGTATGGGTAAGTTATGGGGTGTAAATAGGAAAAGTAGGCTAAAAATTGGTATTTTACAAATTTGAGCACTAATTAAGTCTAAGAAAATTCTGAAAATTTTTGTATGACCTTAAGTAGATATATGGGTCCATTTGGTCCAAAAACCAAAATTACAATGGTGGGGCCCACAGGGGTCCCGCCAAAACCTTAATTTTTGGAAAATTAGTGAAAATTCAAAAAAATCCTAAAATTTCACATTTATTTCAAAATCACATAAACCACTAGTCTTAAAGTTGATTTTGATTAAAACCATGATAAACACCATTTATCTTTGAAACCGGCAAATGAATCAGAAAACGTGTTAACCTCACGATAACCGATAATTAAAAGAAAGAAAAACCGGTTTAAGATAAGAGATCTTACACCTCAAGTCTATCTTCTCCATTCCGGGAGCTAATTCCTTATTCCTTAAACATTCGAAGTGTTCTTTTAGCAGCCCACAAGTCAATTATCTTGACCACATTATCTCTCAAGATGGGGTCACCACCGACCCTTTTAAGGTGTCTGCAATGCTCTCTTGGCCAACGCCAACCTGTGTTCGTGCACTTAGAGGCTTCTTGGGCCTCACTGGATACTACCGGCATTTTATCAGCCAATAAGGAGTGATCACCCGCCCCCTCACAGAGCTCCTTAAGAAGGGTGGTTTCACTTGGACGAAGGCTGCCCAAGTGGCTTTTGACACACTGCCCCCGTCCTCATTCTACTGGATTTCAGCTGCTCTTTCATGGTTGAAATGGATGCTTCAGAGGTCAGCCTTGGTGCAGTGCTACTGCAAGACGAGCGGCTATTGCATTTTTCAGCAAAGCCTTGGCACGTCATTCCTTATCACTGTCTGTATATGAGAAGGAGATGCTCGCCATAGTCCTTGCCGTCGATAAATGGATACCTTACTTGCTCGGCCACTGCTTCACTACCCTACAAGGATGATCCTTCAACCAAGTCACTGATTACATGTCTCCAGGAAGACCCATGCTGGCTACCCTTTCTTTGTTTGGCATGATAACCTTCAATTCTGGAAGGACTGCCTTTGTGTCCCGATGTCGAGGACCTTCGCCGGCGTATTCTCTCCCACTTCCATGACACACCACTGGCCAGCCACGAAGGGGTGTTCCGCACTTATAAGAGGATCAGTCAGAGCTTCCCTATGGCAGGGCATTCAACGGGTTGTTCAAGATTATGTCGCAGCTGTGATGTATGCCAATGATTTAAGGCCACCACGACTTCCCCTATCAGATTACTTCAGCCACTGCCCATTCCAGATAAGGTTTGGGAAGACGTTTTGATAGATTTTGTGGAAACTTTGCCCCTAGTGCAAGGCAAGTCGGTGATTCTAGTGGTGGTGGATCATTTGTCTAAGTACACATACTTCTACACCATTGGACACCCCTTCACAGCCAAAATTGTGGCTAAGCTTTATGTTCATGAGGTTACTAAGCTACATGGCATGCCTTGTACTATTGTGTCCGATTGCGACACGGTATTCCTCTCTCAGTTTTGGCAGGACTTCTTTGTGCTACAGGGCACTACTCTTCAAATGAGTACAACATATCATTAGCAAATGGACGGACAGACCGAGGTGGTGAACCGTTGTCTGGAATAGTACCTATAGTGCATCATCATGAATCAGCCCCGAAGGTGGCTCTAGCTTCTTCCATGGGCGGAATGGTCATATAACACCACCTTTCACATGAGTATAGGGTTCACACCTTTTAAGGTTTTGTATAGGCATCCTCCACCAATCGTACTGTCATATGTTCCTCACCGTTCTGCTGTCACCGAGGTGGACTACATGCTTTAGTCACGGGATGAGGTCCTCTGCCAGCTTAAGTCAAACTTAGCCTCAGCCCAGAATCGAATGAAACAGGTGTATGATAGGAAGCATACTGATCGGGAGTTTAACGTGGGGGACTTGGTTTACATCTCAATCCTTCCTCAGTGTTAGACTAGTTTATTCCAAGCGGAGCATTATAAGCAAGCACCACATTACCATGGGTCGTATGCTGTTGTCGAGTGCATTGGTCCAGTGGCTTACAGTCTTGCCCTACCTCTTAGCTCCTTTGTCTATCCAGTCTTCCAAGTCTCTTGACTCCGTCGTTGTGTGGGTGAAACCACCCTAGCTACAACTACACTGCCTCCACCATTGATTGGACTCGCCACTACTGATGAACCCACACCCACCTCGGTGCTTGATAAGTGTTGGGTCTGTCATTCTGACCGCATTATTACATAGGTGCTTATTTCATGGCAAGGCTAGCCACTTGAGGATGCCACATAGATATCAGAGGATGAGTTTATGGCTCGCTGCCTAGCATGGTCGCCTTGAGGTCAAGGCAAATAGTGAAAGCATGGTGGAATGTTGCGCACATCCACCCAGGCACACCTCCCGTTCTGCTGACCTTCCATATGTTCGAATTAGGCTACTTTATTTATTTTATGCTTCTATAATAAATCGTAGTTACTTGGACATTAATGTAGGAATGTGTAACGAGCCAGCTAGTGACTCCTCTGATTAATTGGTCCCACTAGCTGGCACCACCCCCAAGGAGAGGTGCAACTTCCCTATAAGGGGTCGTCTTCTTCCTTGCTTATTTTTTATGAAATAGAAATTAGTTCCTTCCCTCTCCTTTCCTACTCTCTTCAATCTTTCTTAGAGTCATTCGTGCAAGGTACCGATTGTGCCTAAACTGGGCACAACACCATGTGTGGTATTATTTTGAAGGGCTCATCGATACGAGTCCATCAGTATGAAGAACACGCAATTCCGACTTCGGGGTAGGAAGATATCATGTTTTTAAGTTTTGAAAACAAAAATAGAATAAAAAACAATAAATGTGGAAACGTGTTAGGCGCGTTTATCAAAAGACTGAACTATATATTAATTAGGAATTTACATATTACTTGTCAATGTTGAAGAATTTAAAGACTGCCTGGATTTTTAACACAATTACAAACTCCTTAAATTTTGGAAACTTTAGGACCAAAATGCCCTTATATTTGTAATTAATCCAATTTATATGTTCTCATGTAGGGTTTGAACTTGAATGTGAAAATGATTTAATAAAAGTGAGAGACACATATTTTTGCCATTATATATTGCGCCTCCTCCCACTATTTTCTCCAGCCTCTCCTCACCCCTTCCCCACTTTTCCACCACCATCTTCCCCACCACGTCCTCTAGCCCAAATACCCATTCCACCTCCCCCACTTACCGTGATGGCCATAATAGCCATTGCTGAAACCCTAAGTATCAACAACTGCTTTAATACAACAGCGACAGCTTAATCTGTTGTTGTTGTTTATATATATTTTAAAAAAAAAGAAATATACATCAATGGCTCCAGCCATTGCACATGCTTAGAAAATGTTTTTTTTAATTGTAATATGTTAGAAAATTGATAAAAACATGATACAAAGGATGTGTATTGTAAAGAAAAGTATATGCACGATTTATAGAAGTCACCCACAAAACATACAAAACCTTAAACGGGTTTTACCTTCAAGCAGAAGACAAGAGTATCAAAGAAAAATAAACTAGGAATCACTGACTTATATATAGTCTATTTGGACTATAACCCATGCAAAAAAGCATAATGTTGATAGATATCAAAAAATAAGTCCTATCATAGCTTACTTAGTCAATTTATTATAGTGACATGACATCACACTAATATGCTCAAAAATATTTCTAAAAGAAGTATGACATTAAAGGGACCAACTTTAGTTTACAAAAGAATAATTAGATATTCATTTAAAAGTCAAAGCATGACATTGGGTCCGTCTTCGGCTTATAAAATGTATCACTTTTTACATATACTTTGGAATATTTTAGAGGCATACTAAGGTTAAAGAATAATTCTTTTATAAGTAATTTATAAGAATATAAAGAAAAAAAATGAAGAAGTAAAGAGTAATGTTGTCTAAGTGAGTTTTTCTTTTTTATATCTTTTGCAGTGATTATATGCACATAAAAAGAGAAAAATGATAATGTTGTGTTTTTTAAACATATATAACTAAAACTCATTTGTCATAGTTTTCTTCTTTCCAAGTGACTATAGTCATATGTTCAACATGTAGTCATAATACTTTGTTGAAGTATATTTATAAATATTTAATACTAAAAGGATATTAGTATATGTGATACTTCATGTACTTTATGAGTCCGCGCTCATATATATATATATATATAGGCTCATATACGTCTACGTGAGCCCGGGCTCTATGGGCCATCGGATTTACATCCAGTGGCCTACAATTTTATGGGCCATGTGTGAACTCTTGAGAAATAGACAAGTAATGAATAAAGCAACAGAAGAAGTTAGACAGACTGTGGGAAGCAAAGGAAAAGTAGAGGATGAAGACCTTAAAGATCTTCCTTATTTGAAGGCAGTGGTAAAAGAGGCACTACGGTTGCACCCACTGGGTCCTTTGCTTCTACCGCGTGAAACAATCCAAAAATGCACAATCAATGGGTACGAAATCCCTCCTAAAACTCAAGTCCTTGTCAATGTGTTCTCTATAGGTAGAGATCCTAGATACTGGGAAAATCCACTGGAATTCTTACCTGAGAGATTCTTGGATGGCTCCATTGATTTCATGGGACAAAACTTTGAGTTTCTTCCTTTTGGTGCTGGTCGTAGAGGTTGTCCTGGTATCCAACTGGGAATGGCAATTGTGGACCGCATCCTTGGAAACCTGTTGTACTCTTTTAACTGGGACCTACTCATGGGCATGAAGGAAGAGGGTATTGACATGACTGAAGAAAACTCCACTCATTGTTGTCACACATTATGTTAATTAGCAACTTGGCTGTCCTAGTGCACGTTAGGTTTTTGTCATTTTGAATGTAGGTCACTTGTGCCCGAGATCGGTTGTTCCGAACTGCAATAAAGTGGCACTATTTAAGTATTACACATGTATTGATTGAGGAAAAGTAGCCAATTTGATATGGAAATAAAAAACATTTAACATGGAAAACCACAAGCATAGGATAAAACTCATTTCACAATGAGAAAAAAAATTGTGCACAAAATTAGGTTGAACCCCATCTACAAAAGGTGTAGACATTGCTAAAGAGGACATTGGAAAAGTATAAATCCATAAAGCTCATCATTAGACATAGCAATTCAACATTTAATCCAAAATCAACATGCTAGCCATAGTCATAAACATCCCAATTCACATAAAAATTGTGATCAATCCACATACCATAGTTATATAAATTCAGTAATCCATATTTAACATTAGGGTCAAGGAAAAAATTTAGCATACCAAATCCAAACTAAAAAATTGATACATTATATTCACCAATTTTGGAAACCACATTGTTTATTCCATAGACGTAATTATTTTAAATCCACATGCAAATCCAAATTAATCCACATTCCACATTATAAGACACATACCTACAAACAAAATATTCTTACGCCACAACATACACTCAACATTAGCAATCTACGGTCATAGGTAAAAATATGTAAATAGAAACCACAACTTATGTACAACAATCAACAGCCAAAATTTTCTCAAGCGGACATTTTCATAAACTGCGATCATAAGTAAAAATACGTGAATGTTAACCACAATTGATGTACAACAATCGACAGTCAATTTTTTATTATTAATGTACAACAATCAACACTCAAATTTTTTTCAAGCAGAAATTTTAGCGAACTACCGTCATAAGTAAAAATATGTAAATGGAAACTACAATTTATGTACAACAATCATTAGTCAAACTTTTTTCATGCTGACATTTTAGAAAACCACATTTTATTTACAAAAATTGATCAATCAAGAGTCATAATTAACCCAAATACACGTGCAATATTTGATCAATTTGCATACCACATGTACATAAATTGACAATCAATAGTTCGAACATAGTAATATTTAATCAATCTACATACCACATGGAATATTTCTCACACCACAGTCTATGGTCAAAGAACATAGCAAAACATAGTCCAAAGAAAAAACAAAGAAGGAAATTTTAGATAGAACCTGTAGTCGAGGTGGTTGTGGGCTCACCAGAGTAGCTTGAGGTCGTGGAGTAGGCCCTAAAAGCTGAGGAATTTTGTTGAAATGTGTTACCTGCGACGAGATGACCGGTGCAGTTGAACCGAAGAGATTGGCTACAAAAACTATCGCGATTAGTGAACGGAAAGAGGTAAGTCCGGACAGCCGCCCGACTAGTTGGAGAGCCCCATCCCACTAGCAGATAGGCTCCTGGCATGATAGCTAACAAGGCAACTAGCCTTCGTTGCCATCCAGGCAGCCTGTTGCAAGGCTAGGCATCATGCTAACAGCATTGTCCATGAAGCTCACCATGTCCCTCCCTATATAGCATAAGAGATTTTTTTCATTTCTTTGGAGTGGCAGCCAAAGTGGCCGTATGGGCATGATATTTCTAAATTTCACCAAACTGCCCAAGAACACTCCTAAGAACCCTCTAACACTATATAAGGAGGTGGAGACATCTTAAGAATCCAAATATGTGCTAGTTGGCTATGTGTCCCAACATAGCCAACTATGTGTGTGCATTGTTGCGTGCTTCTATGCAACATTGCGGCTGATGGAGAAGCCGAGGCAGAGGACAAGGTCGAGGTCAATTACAATGGCGATAGCGATGCAGAGGCTGCAACATATCATGATTAAGGTGAACAAAAGGGGTAGTTTTATGTCTACCAACAACATAAATAGGGGAAGGAGGTGACATTTTTGGGCCAGCAACAACTCAATCGGCCGACACTGTGGGTAATGGAGAGGGAGAGGTAGAGGCATACTAGGGTTATGGAGATAATAAAAGGGGCTTTTAATCATAGCCGTCCAGTTGATCCGATGGCTACGGTTCTTTATGACGTGGGTAAATATGTCATTTCCCTTGAATAAATCAAATTCCTTCATTATTGGAACCAAATAGGATTTTTGGGAAATCCTGATAAATTGGCTTCCTTTTATGTTCTAACCAAACAAGATTATGCTTTCCCCACTACCAATTTCCCAACAATCATGCTTTTGATTTCTTATAGATGGCTACCCAAATGGACCCTAATATTAAAGAGTAATTTGCATATTAATTACTTGGTCAATATTGAAGAATTTAAAGATTGCCTGGATTTTTAACACATTTACAAGTTCCCTAGATTTTGGACACTTTAGGACCATAGTTCCCTTCTCATTCTAGTGAATCCCATTTATGTGTTTGCATATAGGGTTTGTATTGGAATGTTAAAAACCCGTTCCACCTTCCCCACTTACTATTTCTCCCCTACTGGTTTCCTCTCACCACCCATTCACACTCTTCCCCTCATTATTTATTCTCACAACAAAAAAAAGGTCTAAATGACAGTCTTGACTACTATAGCCGTCACTACCAAACAAAAATACATTGACAGCTGCTGCTTAGAAATATTTTTTAAAATTATAATATATTTTTAAAATAATATATTGTAAAGAAAAGCATTTGCATGATTTAGTTTAGAAGTCACCCAAAAAACTTACAAAACTTTAGACGGGTTTTACCATCAAGTAGAATACAAGAGTATCAAAGAAAAATAAACTAGGAACCATTCACTTGTATACAGTGTGCGGTCTATAACCCATGGAAAAAAGCATAGATATCACAAAATAAGTCTTATCATAAATCTACTAAGTTACAGTAATAATTTATTCTAAAATTCAAGCAATATCACAACACATAACTGTTGATGTTAAGAAATTAATCTGTTTGGTAACTTAGACATAAAAACATTACCTTCGTTTTATCAACATGATGTAATAGGGAAGTGGCATAAACACATGCAAGGCCTCCTACTAAAGCAATAGGGGGAGCCACAGCCACAACCGCAGCAGCTTCAAAGAATATAGTTCTGTATGAAAGAAAGATTAAAAATGAAAAAGTGAGCACTAAATAAAACTAGTAATGTAGTTGATTGGGTTGACATCATAAATATCAGGTTGTTGTCTTCGATAGTTACAACACTGACCCATACAACTAAGATTGTTTCTCCAATCTTATATTCAGCTAGCCACCTCTCACAGTAACTTTTTTCAGGACAAATTATGAATTGAGAAGACAAGACCTTCACACCTTGGTATAAGCTATTGGGAACATCTCTTTCAGAGGACCAAGGCTTTCATGCCAGCGGGTCTCTCAGTCACATAGATAGTGGTCTCTCTATCAAAGCCGACTTTCCTTAAACAAGACCCAACCTCCTCTGCAGTGTGGCAGCTTTTGCTCTTTCCTTGTCCACTCTCTCTACATCCCTTCTTCTGCAATATATCAATTCTCATGTCTAATGTAACAAACTGGCCATCAGACCTGTGGCTCAAAAGTTCTGAGCCTCCCAGACATCAGACCGTTGATTGAATCTGATGGTTTCTAATTCAAAGGGGTAAAAACGGTCCATCACGAACTCGAAAGCTACTCGGGACTGTCGAAGTATTTGGACAGGACGGATGAGGATGATGGATAAAATGGTCATTTCATAATCAGATCAGACGGTTAAATTGGTTGGTCATCTTCAACCTTCAGCTGAGAGCTGGAAATTTCAGAAAGATTGTGTGGGGATTTGGAATTCATCAGTCGAATTGTATTTTCCAGCTGGCATCCATGTCGGATGGGTATATTAGTATAAATAGATGGATTACAGGCGTATAGTAGTTAGTTAGAAAAATTGTGATTTCTCTTTGAAGAGTTTGTGATACTCTGTCTGAAGTTCTCTGCAAAGAACTTGGAGAGCAGCTGGTTCTGTTCTGTTGGATCTACGAGGTTTGAGTTTAATTCCTCGTGATTCATGTAATTTTTCTTCCAGTTGTACTTTGATTTGAAGATAATGAAGAAATTCTCCCAAAATCTTCTTACTTCTGAGAGATCTGAATTTCACGGATCTGAGTTTGCTTAAACAATAGAACGACTCTGTCATGAGCCCACTTCCTTCTTTGGGGTTGCCCTTAATTTCACATTTACAGAGGGGAAGGACGCCACCGGCCTTAAGTTACCTTTCATTAATATGTTAATGCAATCTTCTTTTACCCTGCTGGGAACTTTTTTAATTCCTCGCTTTCTCGCTTCCACTGGTTGAATCCGGACTCTCTTGACGACGCCGTCAAGGTTATTCACAAACTTATCAACATTGTATACATCCTCAAATTTCCAATATAAGTTCAAATTAAATTTAAACATTGAAACAGTGATGTCATCGACATTCCTAACTCCTATCATGGTAATTTTAGGCATATGACAACCTAGTGAGCTGTTTATAAGAGTACTAGCTAACATCTTATCAACGAGATACCATGTAGTTCAGTCTAACTGGCATGATAATGTAAACAATGAACATAAGACACATTTGACCAAATTAGGCAAACTCTGATGTATGCTGAATAGATATCATGGAAGAAAGCATTGACTGACAGGTCAGAACAATGCTAGCTAATTAGATGTGAAAAGTTTGGAAAAAAATACCTCTTGTCCACCAGTTCAACTACTCTTATGCCAGGAAGTCTAAGTGTTGCTCCAAGATATTTTGCAACCACCACCGCATTGGCAATTTGAAAATTGAAAAGTTCAAGGAAAGCATAAGAGAGCTGCATGATGCAGATTGAACACCTACCTTTGAGAAATGTCTTGGAGTACTAAGATACAAATAAGATTTTATTACCTACTATGATATTGCTACAATCTAAAGAATCATGATCCTACACTTTACTGTTGATCCATGGATTGGAAACAGGCAATCCATGAACAACCATACATTAAATAGTAAATGCATCGAACGTCCGAAGATGTAAGTGCAAGAATGTGGAAGAACTATATTTCTCCACCGACCCAAATGGAAAATGAGCTGCTGACAGCTTGTCAAATATAATAAATATAAAGACTATGTTAGAGCGAAACCTGGCTGTACGTCCCTCAGAACAAGACGATTAAACAATATATTGAAAAAGTCGAAGTGATAAGAATATGCAATGAAGCATAGCTTTTTTTTATAGAATAGCATAAATTGCCTGCACTAGGATCTAAATTAGTAATTAATCCTGTTAAGCCACAATACCTGCAATATATGGTACTCAGGACCAATAGATAATGAGAATCCATGATTTAAAAAAAAAACAGACTCCCATATGACAAAAACAAACACAAAACTTGCTACCAAATAACAATAAATTGAATACCCAGAACAACGGGCGAAAGAGTGGCGGTTGGAGAGGGTGGGAAGGCAGCTGTTGTGATTGGGAAAAGGGCAAATGGACAACAGTAAATGGGGGAACTCTCGGGCAAGTGCTTTATCATTTGCCCTTCCTAGACATGCCACTATTGATAAAGGGATGGCTTAATGAGATGAATTTTGTTCGATGAATCCGGCTACTGGTGCACACAACCTTCCTCTTGAGTAAATTTTAATGGTACATTCACATAAAATATAGGAAAAACAAAGGAGAAATAAATAACCTCTTCTTCTTCTTCTTCATAATATCAAAAAAATTACAGAAGTCATGGCCTTGATGGAAGAGCCAATTATTTGTACAACTCCTAATGACATAAATGTAAATCAAGAGTCTAATTTCTAACCACCTTATGGCTAACCCATTAAAATTAAGAAAAAATAATGAGAAAACCCTAAATGATAAAAGGAATACTGAATAAAGACTTATAATAAAACAAAATACTAAAAATAAACCAAATTGGAATGAAATTCTAAGCCAAAACGAAGTAAAAAACCGTATCGTTAGATGATTGATCGCTAAGAGTATCAGAATGAATACCTTGCAAGTGATATAAAGTCTCTAGCTCGGCCATTCAACCTCTTTACATCTAGAATATGAACTAGATTCACTGGAGAGTAAGGATTAAAACCACAAAAAATAATAAATAAACTAAATCATGTACTTCGATTTACACTTCTGTTACAAACAAATTCAGCCTTATATAAGTGTTATTCCCATGATTTGAAATTAGCACCAACCAAACTTCTCAATAAGTTTCCTAAGGATCGATTAAGTATTTCTATATGTTCATATATTTGGGGGATGGTAAGCACTACTAAAATTCAAAGAAGTATTTGTCAATTTCCATAGAGAACATAAAAAATGACTACGAAAATGAGTATCTCTATAAGAAGTGGTAGACAATAGTAAACCATGTAAATGATATAACTCCTAAAAGAATAGTAATACAATATGAGATGCATCATTGGTATTTTTACAAGCAATAAAATGAATAATCTTGGACAATCTATCAACAATGTCATCAATGACATTCCTCCATCTTTGAGTGTGGGGTAGTCCAAAAACAAAGTTCATGCTAATTTGGATCATGGCTGAGATGGGGTAGGCAAAGGCATGTATAATCCGACATTAGTAGAAATCCCTTTTGCCATATGGCATATGCAGCACCCCTAACAAATCTATACACCCCCCTACGCATAAATGGCCAAAAATAAGAAGAAATAAGTTGAAAAGTCTTATCTCTACTCATATAACCCTCATCATGAATCTCTCACTACAACAAATTGGAGTATTAGGGACGCTTGTAAGCATTGCTAATAGTGCTATAAGCACCACTAATGCGTATTAGTGATGTTTATAAATCGTCACTAATACTTATTAGCGAGCGTAATCTTAACATTAGCGATGTTTCGATGAGCATCACTAAATACTTTTTTTGCAACGCATAGAGAAGCGTTGCTAATATGTAACTATTAGCGACGCTTATGATTAAACGTCGCTAATAGTTATGTATTAGCAACACTTAGGTATGAATCGTTAATAAAAAAAATTTGAATAAAATAATGAAAAAGAGTTGCTAATAAAAAAATAAAAAAAATTAATTTTCTATTAGCAACGCATAAATATATGCATCACTAACAAGAAAAAAAATAACAAAAGTCTTTAGCGACGCTTTCCACAAGTGTCACTAATGACTTAAAAAATTATAAAAACAATAACCCTCTGGCAGCGGGTGGGCACTAGTGGGGGATATTGAGGTTGGGGGGGTGACCGAGGAGAGGGTAGATGTCGTGCCAGATTCTAGCCCACGAGCCCCCTCATCCTGTTTGTTGATCGGAGGAGGGAGGGGGGATGGAGGGGAAAGGGGTGGAGGGGGGAGACTGAATCCGGTGGGGGAGACGAATTCCGGTGATAGGGGAGGGGATGGGGAGAGAGGGGGGATCATTGGGGGGGGGGGGGGGGGGAGAAAACATAGATGGGGAGGGGGCATCGTTGGGGAGAGGGGGGAGCCCGAATCTGGCAGGGAGCCAGATTCCAACCCCTACAGCCCCTTCCTCCGGTCGACAAGGAACCGAGGGGGTGGAGGGGGAGCTGAAATCCTGTGGGGAATCGGATTCGAGGCCCCACAGCTCCTTCCTCTGGTTTGTTGACAGGAGGAGGGGGGAACCAGATGCATGGGTGGGTGGGGGGCAACAGAGAGGGGAGGGGGATCGTTGGGGGAGAGAGGGGAGGGGGTGGAGGGGGGAGCTGGAATCCGGCGGGGAGCATATACTTCAATTAGTGACCAACATGGGCCACCAGATGATGTTGGGCTAGATTAATGAGTTGAATTTTGTTCAACAGATCCAGCTATAAGAGCATATAACCTTCCTCTTTGGCAAACTTCAATGATAAATTCACATAAAATAGAGGGAAAACAAAGGAGAAAATGGAGTAACCTTTTCTTCTTCTTTAGAATATTAGAAATTTATAAAACTTTTGGCTTTCTTGGAAGAGCCAAGTATTTATACAAGTCCTTGTGACATAATTGTAAATAAAGAGGCTAATTTCTAACTACCTTATGACTAATTAATCAAAATTAAAGAAAACTAATGAGAAAATCCCAAAATAATCAAAGAAATATGGAATAAAGACTCTTAGGGAAGAAAATTATTTAAAAGAAAGAAAATTGGAATGAAATTCTAATCTAAAACCAAGTAAAAACCGTATTGCTAAAGAATCGATTGCTCGCTGAGATAAGGTAATTGATCACCAACTCTCAACTTTGTTTTACACTAAACAATTTCATGTTCCGTTCGATCGCTAGCCCAATCGATCACCCATAAGTGTTGATCGATCGTGAGAGAGCAAATTTTGATTTTTCTTCGAGCGATCCCAATGCTCCACATATTTCAATGCTAAGTGGTCTGCAATAGACGCCCTCTTACTCATGTTGTCTACCAACAGTCAGCAGTGGGCAAAATTTGGAGGAGTGATCGAGAGGGGGAGACGACTTCAGGTTGGAAGGAAAAAGGGTCATGCTCTGCCTTTCCACCCTCTCCCACCACCAGTGCGGCCTCATTCCGGCAAAGATTGTTGGCACCTTTCATGGCAGTATACATCATTGCACCGGCATACAATTACCCATGTTACAAATGTTGGTCAAGTTATTGGCGAGAGGGGTTTCGGAAAATGCCATGGTCACTTTGCTTCTATGTTCAGTATATCCAAAAAAAAATGCAGCTTAAGTGGAAAATAAGATAATTTATTCATGTTTTATGTCAATTTAACAATATGGACATTTTGAGCTATAACGATTTTAGAGTATGAACATGTCATTGAATTAATATAAAATTATTGTTGAATCATTTAACAATAATGTTGAACTGACTGTACAATATGTCCATTTTGTCAAATCGATATGATAATATTGTGTCTAGAAAAGTGGTAAGTCCAGAGTATGGGAATTGCCAGAGAAAAGATGTCGGCTGCGATTATGGCTGAAGAGAGGGAGGGGTGGATTAGGTTTCAAGTTTTTTATATAACATGAGGCGTTAGGTTTGGCGGTATTCTTTCTTCAGAAAGAAGGTAATTTTTAATTTCCAAAAAGTCTATTTAATGTGTAAATTCTTCAACGTTGACCAATTCATATGCAAATTTGTCTCTATATAAAGGATCAATCGTTGAGTGGGTGATATAATTAAATGGTCTATGTGTGATTTAAAACATTTCATATGTGTATCATTTAAGACATTTAAGGTGTTATAAAGGATTCTAATGTTTGGATACCTATAAGTAAAATTTACCTTGAGAATTACAACTTTTTTACGCTTCATTTCCTTGGTCTGCTTCAAAAAACTAGAACCAAACCAAAATTAACCTCTCTGGTTCCTGACTCCAAGAATCGACTAAATCTTAGTTTTGGTTCAGTTCTAACTGATTAAGAACTGAGAACTGAAATCGAACTGAACCCATTATAACAAAACCCAAATCTAATATCCACCGTTGAAATCAAGTCATCTCGTCTCCCTTGCTCATTTAAAAAACCTAACTTTTTTCTCTCTCTTCCACTCTCACTCTGCTGCTACTATATCTCTATGCTTCTCCTATACCCTTTGTTCCCGCACCAAACACACCGCGGTCAGCCAACACCTAGGCCTTGATTGCGACCAGCCACTACTCTTCCTCTTTTTTCTTTGCCTCTCCATCAAAGGTGCCTTACCAGACACTGCCCTCTGTCTTGCATCCCTTGTCTCATCTCTACCCTCTATGCCAACCTATCGCCATCAATCCCCACCTACAGCCTCATTTCCACTAAGGCTGCTAACGAGCTAAGCTAGCTATCGAGCTAAACAAGCTCAACTTAAATTTGGTTCGGCTCGAAGTAAGTTTGACTCGAGCTCGGTTTGAACTCGAAAGTAAACGAGCCGATCTTAAACTTGATCGGTTTGACTCGAAGCTCGGCTCGAACTCGACTCTACTCGGCTCGATTTATTATATATCACATTTTACATATTATACCCATATTATATAAATTTCTTAACTTTCACCTTTCATGTACCCATAATATTTTATATTATTTTTTAAAAAATATATATTATATATACATTAATATATAGTATATGATATACTATATAATATGATATATAATACCTATATTATATTATTATATTTCAAACAAATATAAATATTACTACTAATAAAATTGAGAATGTAGGTATGATAAATGATTTTATTCCTATTATACCCTTATTCATCTATATAATATTATTTAAAATTTAAATACTACTTTTAATCATTCTAATCCTAACAAATATAAATATGTAATTCTACTTGCAAATAAACATTCTTAATTCAACCAATCATATTAGTTTAGAATTAGAGATTTAGTAAATTATATCTAGATTTTACCAACAAATGTATCCGATGCACCAAGTCTAGAAATTACTGTTGAATTCTAATTATATTAATTTTTCTTTTTACAGGAAATCCACACACTTGAAATATGTTATTGCTGAGGTTCAAATAGTTCTCTCATCATGAACTTTTTTGTAGTCACTAAAATAATTTGATATGAAATCTGTGAATAAGAGTTGTCATGGCTTTGTTGACTAGTTAAGTTTTTTGTAGCTTATTATATAGGAAATTTTATATAATTAATATTAAAAAAATAACTATCAAATAACGGAGAGAGAAAAATATTTACCAATATGGTGTTCCTTTTCACCAACTAGGTGTTGGCACCTGCATAGTTTTTAAATTTTTTTTCTTCATAATTTCATCATTTTGAAGGACTAAATAAGTATGCTTAAATTAATACAATGTACTGACTTCATCCTTCCAAAAGACGAAATTAATAATGAACTAATTTTTACCTTTTCTCTCTCTCTCCTCTCTATTCACTCTCTCTCTCTAGTCTCTCACACTCCTCTCTCTTTTGGTTATCTCTCTTCTCTCTCTCCTCTTTCTTTCTATTCTCTCACTCTTTTCTCTCTCTCAAGTCTTTCTTTCTATTCTCTCTTCTAAAGGACGAAATCATGAAAAATTTTAAAAAAATATTAATTTCGTCATTCAAAATTATATTATATTTTATTTAAAATTTAAAATTTTAATATATAATATATAATATATAAATAAGAAAAAAATTAAAGTAAATTTTCCTACTTCCTTCCCACTTCTTAGAGTAAGGACTCACATCACGCACATGAGAGAGAGAGATAGGGAGAGAGAAAGAGAAAGAAGAAAGGACAAAGAGAAGAGAAAGTAAAGAGAGAGAAAGAGGAAATAGAATAAAAGAGATAACCAAAAGAGAGAGGAGATAGATTGAATAGAGACGTAGAGAGGAGAGAGTGTGTGAAGAGAGAGAAAGAGGAGAGAGAGAGGAGAGAGAAGAAGAGAGGTAGCCAAAAGAGAGGGAGAGTGAGTGAATAGTGAGAGAAGAAAGATCAAATAGATAGAGGAGACAAAGTGAATAGAGAGAGGAGAGAGAGTGTGTCTGAATAGAGAGAGGAGAGAGAGTGTGTGAAGAGAGAGAGAGGAGAGAGTGAAGAGAAAGAGGAGAGAGTGAAGAGGAGAGGAGAGAGAAGAGGGGACAAAATCATTTCATCATTGATTTTATCTTTCCAAATGAAGAAATTAGTACATTGCACTAATTTCATCTTTTAAAACGACGAAATCAGTACATTATATTGATTTTATCCTATAAAAGAACAAAATTATACAAAATTTGGAAAAAAGTCACTTGTGCGCTGGTAAAAAGGAACACTATATTGATTTTTTTCTCTATGTTATTTCGGTAATAATTTTTAATATTATTTATATAATTATATATATTATATGAGATATTTAAATAACATTAGTTAATTTTTTGGCGACAAATGAAAATTTTTTGTATGGTAATTTATTGACTCTTATTTTAACCATAGATTTTGAAGAAATATTTATAACTTTAATAGAATAGACATATGTTTGTTATATTTTTTTTATTTTTGTAATGTTGGTGTGATTCTCTAAATTAATATGGGTTTTTATAGAAAAAAATAGTTTGTGTTGTAAATGTGATTCGAGTTCAATTCGAACATAGCTTCGAGTTCCTATAGTATGTTTTCAAGCTCGAGCTGAAGTCAAGTTTCGAGTTTCTTAGCCGAATTGAGCTTAAGCTAGGCATCTAGATGTTCGATTGAGTTCGAGCGGAGCTTTCAAAAATCAAGCTCGAGTCAAAAAAGCTGAAAACTCGGTTCAACTTAGCTCGTTAGTACCCTTAATTGTCACCACTTCACCTTGCCACTAGTGACACCCGTGTTCCGATGATGCCTAAACAGATGGGTTTGGGGTAATTACATAACTTTAAGTTACGACCTTAGGAAGCGTGTCACATTGGCGGGACCCACTTGAATAATGCAAGATAACCTACCCATGTGTTGTGCACATCCACCTGGCCACACCTCCCGGTCTGTTGACCTTTCATTTGTTTGCACTAGGCTACTTTATTTATTTTATGCTTATGTAATAAATCGTAGTTACTTGGAATTAATGTAGGAATGTGTAACGGGCTAGCTAGTGACCCCGCTAATTAATCGGGCCCACTAGCTGGCACAACCCAAGGACAACCACGACTTCCCTATAAGGTATCGTCTTCTTTCTTGCTTATTTTTTATGCAGCGGCCCTTAGATGTCAACAGACAAAGAAGTGTACCCGCCCCAACCCTCCATGCACTTTGGCACATTCAAATAGCCCAATGAAGGGGGACGCATAGGCTGAAATATGCGAGGGCCGCTGGGTGTTCGAGTAAAAGCCCCTATGGTGCTGCCACCTAGAAACTTGTTCTAGGAGATGGAGGACGATTGGGAGGAGTACTCGGGCTCTCGTGGGGGGCCACAAGGAGGAGTTGAGCCCTGTTTGGCCAGCCTACAGTTCCTACGTTATAATGGTGATGAGGATTCGGTGGAGTGGCTATACAAGGCAAAGAAGTTCTTCGCCTATCAAGGGATGCATTCCACTTGGACGTTGATGCTTTCGTTTGGTTTTAGAGCTTTGAGAAGGAGGTTCACTACCGCACTTGGACCACGTTTGCTAATGAATTATGCATCCAATTCGGCCTAATGAGTTCCATAACTTCAACGAGATGCTGTCCACCCTGTGCCAAACCACCACTGTGAGGGCATATTTCATAGAATTCATAAAGATCGTGAACCATCTTCTAGAGTGGCCGATGGCAGCCTTGGTGCGGAAATTCAAGAGAGGGCTCAAACCGGAAATATCAGATGAGATATGCCATTTTGCATGCTCATCAATGTGGGATGTTGTGAGGCATGCACGAATCGAGGAGGAGAAACTGGCCCGACAGGGAGGAGGTGGTCGGCTAGGACCCTCCCCATGACCTCCTCTTGGCGCTAAGCCCCTTCCCCTCACGGCCAGCTGCACACCCATTAGCCGCCTTGGTCAGCCGGCCCCCCCATCCGGTCAGCTCGTTTTTCGCCTCACGCCGGCCCAAATGGAGGAACGTCGATCCAAGGGGTTATGCTTGAAGAGATGGAGGATGCAGACAAGGAGGATTACCACCATTACGATAGCATGTTGCCAGAGATCTTAGTCCATGCCTTTTCTGGGGCCTTCACTCCTCGGACCATGTGTGTCTAAGGCCATCTCAAGCAGCAGCAAGTGGCTATCCTTATCGACTGTGGCTCCACCCATAACTTGATCAATGAAAAGGTGGCCTAGGTTGGAGTTTTTGCGTCAACTACCAAGCCTTGAACGCCATCACCATCAAGGACAAGTACCCTATCCCGGTGATTGAGGAGCTCCTTGATGAGTTGGCTGGCTCAACAGTCTTCTACAAACTTGATCTCCATTCGGGTTATCATCAGATATAGGTGTTGCCAACCGATGTTCATAAGACTGCCTTCCGCACTCATAATGGTCATTTTGAGTTCTTAGTTATGCCGTTTGGGCTCACCAATGCCCCCTCCACCTTTCAGACCCTTATGAAAGATCACTTCCGGCCATTTCTTCGCCGCTTCATTCTGGCTTTCTTTGATGACATACTTGTCTACAACAAGTCGTGAGCGGAACATTTGGAGCACCTCATGTCATGCCCCGGCGATGCCCGAACCGAACCGAACCCGGTCCAGGGGCCGGTCAAGTGCTCGGGGGTGGCGAAGGGAAGATTTAGAAATGGTTTAGTAGAAGACTTAACCCTAAATACGGGCGATCTAACAGAAATACAGAGAACACACATTCCTTTGAGCAAGAGTAAATAAGAAGAACAGAAAGAGAGTTGCTTATCACAAAGTAAACAACTAATCTCAAACCCACATGCTTAGTTAACTATAGCCCATACTGGCTCAAAATAAGTCTTAAGCAACACAACTGTAAAATGTGACATAAATCTAAAACAAAGAACCCTACACAAAGGTTCTAACCATAAAGCATAAAACCAAAGGAAAATAAGTCACACAACGATCTCCACGATCACATCCAAGTCATCTCCGACCTTTCCTCAAAGAGGAGATCATGTCCGTCTACGTGTTGCACCACGCAGCCCCAAAGCAAAAACACAAGAAAGAGGGGTGAGTTTAACAAACTCAACAATGGTTTTTAATATAACTATCATCATCGGATCATCGGAAATACGATAGCATAGCAATATAATCATTTAGATCAAAGATTTACAAGATGTAACATTTTTTGATCACACAAACACATCACCTAAACCTGCATCATAGTGTATAATCCACATAATGCCATTCACATCATAACAACCTGCATGAATGTATCTCTGACATACATATTCCATCATGCATCACATCATAATAACCAGCATGAATGTATCTCTAACATACATATTCAATCATGCATCACATCATAATAACCTGCATAAATGTTTCTCTAACATACATATTCCATCATGCATCACATCATGACAACCTATATGAATGTATCTCTAACATACATATTCCATCATGCATCACATCATAACAACCTGCATGAATGTATCTCTAACATACATATTCCATCATGCATCACATCCTATCAATCTGCGTTAAATGTATCTCTAACACACACATCCAATCATGCCTCAACCTCATATCATCTTGCATGAAATGTATCTCTAACATACATATCCAACCATGCATCACATCATATCAACCTACATGAAATGTATATCTAACATACACATTCAATCATGCCTCAACCTCATATAATCTTGCATGAAATGTATCTCTAACATACATATCCAACCATGCATCACATCATATCAACCTGCATGAAATGTATCTCTAACATACACATTCAATCATACATCACATCATTCTCATTCACCATTCATGTATAAGTGTCACATACACACACTAGTCCATCATGCAAGTCCATACACATAGAGAATAAACCTGCTCTTCAAGGCCGGAGCCCTCAAGCAAACACTTATTAAATAAACATGTTCTTCAAGGTCAAAGCCTTCGAGCAACTCCTATCAAATAAACATTCTTTTCAAGGTCAAAACCTTCGAGCAACTCCTGATCCTCAAGGCCAACACCTTCGAGCAACTCCTGCTCCTCAAGGCCAACGTCTTTAAGCAACTCCTGCTCCTCAAGGCTAACGCCTTCGAGCAACTCCTGCTCCTCAAGGCCAACACCTTCGAGCAACTCCTGCTCTTCAAGGCCAACGCCTTTGAGCAACTCCTGCTCCTCAAAGCCAACGCCTTTGAGCAACTCTTGCTCCTCAAGGCCAACTCCTTCGAGCAATTCCTGCTTGCAAGACTAAAGTCCCAAGCAACAACACCTAGTAAGCCGGTACACTCGGACAAACCAGCTGGATTCTCAGAGTCCAGCGAATCATAAATAATCTCAATCTGCAAGATAAGTACACAACTCATCCCTACCTAACTCCATTTAACTAGACTCAACCCGGGGAGTGCACTTGTTCCACACAGGAACTCAAATCAAAACATGTCCTTTCGGACAAATCAAATTTTGATTAATCCACGACCGATCAATCCGGCACACAATTTTCCACATTGCATCCAATCGATCAAATTCGATTAACCTCGATAAAGCCTCAATTGGAAATCCATTTTCATGATGCATGCAACATGGTACATACGTGGACAAGGCATACATGAATCCTAATCTATGATAAGTGCTCTCACCAGCCCCTAATGCATCATTCATAATCATAATATCAAGCTTCAATATCATCATTAAACCCCACATGTGTGTGTGTACCTAGTAGAAGCACTCCACACAATGCATGTCAACATGCTTAAAATTAAACTCTCTACCACACTACACATGTGAATTACGATCTAAATATGAATTCCAGTGGAAATCATAGGAGAAGAATCGTTGAAATCATAACTCAAATCAAAACTCAACCACTAAGGCTAAACACATATAAGATCATTCATTTCATCCTTAAGTCATCTCATTCACCAACATCCACACATCAACTAACCACATTCTATCATGACAAATCAGTCCATTAATAAGTTGTAGTCCTATTGAAAACATGCTTAACCATAGAGAATCAACCATTCATAGTTTCAAGATGACAATTCCAACATCATGCAATAAACCATAAGTCATTCCACAAATACCTAATTATATATCTCAACTTCCTAACCTCAATAACATGTATTTCCAGTGGCATAATATAGCTCAAAACACTCCACATTCATATGAAATTGGCAAGTTAAAGTGGAATCATCGAAATAAACATCATACAAATTAAACAATATTATGCTGTGTAGCCGTTCGAACGCCATGCAGGCCGTTCGATCGGCTAAACGGGAAAAATTCAAATTCACAGTTTGGCCGTTCGAATGCCCAGCATGCCGTTTGATCGGCTGAACTGGAAAAATGTCAAAACTGCAGTGTTGTCATTCAAACGCCCTGCAGGCCATTCGAAATCCAACAAGGCAGATTTGACCTTCTTCTTCCTTTCGCAATTTCAAACCGAAACTCCATTAATAACACTTCAAATCAACATCTAACAACCTAAATACCATCAAAAGTCATCCATGACTTCCAGAATACTAAACCACATCATATCATGAAAAAACCCTATGAAATCGGGATTAAAGATTACCATTTTCTAATCATGTTATTAGCACACCAAATCAAGTAACTCCATTCAAAATAAACCACAAAATCAAGAGTTTTACCATAGACAAAATGAAAATTTGAAAGTCCATTACTTTATCCCTTAATTAAGCTTGGATTTGATGGTCACCCTTCTTGAAAACCTTACAAAGACATAGAGTTTAAATTAAAACCATCAAAATCATTTTACCAAAGAAAACCCTAATTAAAAACTTAGATCTAGGGCTTGTTGAACATAAAAATCAGATTTTGAGAGCTAGGGTTTGTAGTAAAATTTAAATAAGTAGTTTTGATGTCCAAAAATGAATTAAAACAAAGGGGAAATGGTAGATTTAGAAGAGATTAAAAAGAAAGCTAGGGTTTAGTGCTTAATTAGAGTAGACTTACCTTAAACACCTTCTAATCCGGGCCTAATTGGGGATTAGGCCTGACCTCTCCTCCACAGCCTATCCCCAAAATGGGAATGACTCAGGTTTGCCCTTTTATAGTAACGGTTGGGGTGTGTATGGGTAAGTTATGAGGTGTAAATAAGAAAAGTAGGCTAAAAATGGGTATTTTACAAATTTGAGCACTAATTAAGTCTAAGAAAATTCTAAAATTTTTTGTATGACCTTAAGTAGATATCTGGGTCCATTTGGTCCAAAAACCAAAATTACAACGGTGGGGCCCACAGGGGTCCCGCCAAAACCTTAATTTTTGGAAAATTAGTAAAAATTCAGAAAAATCCTAAAAATTCACATTTATTTCAAAATCACATAAAATCACTAGTCTTAATGTTGATTTTGATTAAAACCATGATAAACACCATTTATCTTTAAAACCAGTAAATGAATCAGAAAACGTGTTAACCTCACGATAACCGATAATTAAAAGAAAGAAAAACCGGTTTAAGATAAGAGATCTTACACCTCAAGTCTGTCTTCTCCATTCCGGGAGTTAATTCCTTATTCCTTAAACATTCGAAGTGTTCTTTTAGCAGCCCACAAGTCGATTATCTTGACCACATTATCTCTCAAGATGTGGTCACCACCGACCCTTTTAAGGTGTCTGCAATGCTCTCTTGGCCAACGCCCACCTGTGTTCGTGCACTTAGAGGCTTCTTGGGCCTCACTGGATACTATCGGCATTTTATCAGCCAATAAGGAGTGATCACCCGCCCCCTCACAGAGCTCCTTAAGAAGGGTGGTTTCACTTGGACGAAGGCTGCCTAAGTGGCTTTTGACACGCTGAAGCAGTCCATGTCCTTTGCCCCCGTCCTCATTCTACTAGATTTCAGCTGCTCTTTCATGGTTGAAATGGATGCTTCAGAGGTCAGCCTTGGTGCGGTGCTACTGCAAGACGAGCGGCTATTGCATTTTTCAGCAAAGCCTTGGCACGTCGTTCCTTAGTCTATATATGAGAAGGAGATGCTCGCCATAGTCCTTGCCGTCGATAAATGGATACCTTACTTGCTCGGCCGCTGCTTCACTACCCTACAAGGATGATCCTTCAACCAAGTCACTGATTACATGTCTCCAGGAAGACCCATGCTGGCTACCCTTTCTTTGTTTGGGATGATAACCTTCAATTCTGGAAGGACTACCTCTGTGTCCAGATGTCGAGGACCTTCACCGGCATATTCTCTCCCACTTCCATGACACACCACTGGCCAGCCACGAAGGGGTGTTCCGCACTTATAAGAGGATCAGTCAGAGCTTCCCTATGGCAGGGCATTCAACGGATTGTTCAAGATTATGTCGTTGCCTGTGATGTATGCCAACGATTTAAGGCCACCACGACTTCCCCTATCAGATTACTTCAGCCACAGCCCATTCCAGATAAGGTTTGGGAAGACGTTTTGATAGATTTTGTGGAAACTTTGCCCCTAGTGCAAGGCAAGTGGGTGATTCTAGTGGTGGTGGATCGGTTGTCTAAGTACACATACTTCTACACCATTGGACACCCCTTCACAGCCAAAACTGTGGCTAAGCTTTATGTTCATGAGGTTACTAAGCTACATGGCATGCCTTGTACTATTGTGTCCGATTGCGACAGGGTATTCCTCTCTCAGTTTTGGCAGGACTTCATTGTGCTACAGGGCACTACTCTTCATATGAGTACAACATGTCATTAGCAAATGGACGGACAAACCGAGGTGGTGAACCGTTGTCTGGAATAGTACCTATAGTGCATCATCATGAATCAGCCCCGAAGGTGGCTCTAGCTTCTTCCATGGGCGGAATGGTCGTATAACACCACCTTTCACATGAGTATAGGGTTCACACCTTTTAAGGTTTTGTATAGGCATCCTCCACCAATCGTACTGTCATATGTTCCTCACCGTTCTGCTGTCACCGAGGTGGACTACATGCTTTAGTCACGGGATGAGGACCTCTGCCAGCTTAAGTCAAACTTAGCCTCAGCCCAGAATCGAATGAAACAGGTGTATGATAGGAAGCATACTGATCGGGAGTTTAACGTGGGTGACTTGGTTTACATCTCAATCTTTCCTCAGTGTTAGACTAGTTTATTCCAAGCGGAGCATTATAAGCAAGCACCACATTACCATGGGTCGTATGCTATTGTTGAGTGCATTGGTCCAGTGGCTTACAGTCTTGCCCTACCGCCTAGCTCCTTTGTCTATCCAGTCTTCCAAGTCTCTTGACTCCGTCGTTGTGTGGGTGAAACCACCCTAGCTACAACTACACTGCCTCCACCATTGATTGGACTTGCCACTACTGATGAACCCACACCCACCTCGGTGCTTGATAAGTGTTGGGTCTGTCATTCTGACCGCATTATTACATAGGTGCTTATTTCATGGCAAGGCCAGCCACTTGAGGATGCCACATAGATATCAGAGGATGAGTTTATGGCTCGCTACCTAGCATGGTCGCCTTGAGGTCAAGGCAAATAGTGAAAGCATGGTGGAATGTTGCGCACATCCACCCAGGCACACCTCCCGTTCTGCTGACCTTCCATATGTTCGAATTAGGCTACTTTATTTATTTTATGCTTCTATAATAAATCATAGTTACTTGGACATTAATGTAGGAATGTGTAACGAGCCAGCTAGTGACTCCTCTGATTAATTGGTCCCACTAGCTAGCACGACCCCCAAGGAGAGGTGCAACTTCCCTATAAGGGGCCGTCTTCTTCCTTGCTTATTTTTTATGAAATAGAAATTAGTTCCTTCCCTCTCCTTTCCTACTCTCTTCAATCTTTCTTAGTGTCATTCGTGCAAGGTACCGATTGTGCCTAAACTGGGCACAACACCATGTGTGGTATTATTTTGAAGGGCTCATCGATACGAGTCCATCAGTATGAAGAACACGCAATTCCGACTTCGGGGTAGGAAGATATCGTGTTTTTAAGTTTTGAAAACAAAAATAGAATAAAAAACAATAAATGTGGAAACGTGTTAGGTGCGTTTATCAAAAGACTGAACTATATATTAAATTGGAATTTACATATTATTTGTCAATGTTGAAGAATTTAAAGATTGCTTGGATTTTTAACACAATTAAAAATTCCTTAGATTTTGAAAACTTTAGGACCAAAATGCCCTTATATTTCTAATTAGTCCAATTTATATGTTCTCATGTAGGGTTTGAACTTGAATGTGAAAATGATTTCATAAAAGTGAGAGACACATATTTTTGCTATTATATATTGCGCCTCCTCCCACTATTTTCTCCAGCCTCTCCTCACCCCTTCCCCACTTTTCCACCACCATCTTCCCCACCACGTCCTCTAGCCCAAATACCCATTCCACCTCCCCCACTTACCGTGATGGCCATAATAGCCATCGCTGAAACCCTAAGTATCAACAACTGCTTTAATACAACAGCGACAGCTTAATCTGTTGTTGTTTATATATATTTTTTTAAAAGAAATATACACCAATGGCTCCAGCTCGTTGTTGCTTAGAAAATGTTTTTTTAAATTGTAATATATTAGAAAATTGATATAAACATGATACAAAGGATGTATATTGTAAAGAAAAGTATATGCACGATTTATAGAAGTCACCCACAAAACATACAAAACCTTAAACGGGTTTTACCTTCAAGCAGAAGACAAGAGTATCAAAGAAAAATAAACTAGGAACCATAGACTTATCAAAGAAAAATAAACTAGGAATCACTGACTTATATATAGTCTATTTGGACTATAACCCATGCCAAAAAGCATAATGTTGATAGATATCAAAAAATAAGTCCTATCATAGCTTACTTAGTCAATTTATTATAGTGACATGACATCACACTAATATGCTCAAAAATATTTCTAAAAGAAGTATGACATTAAAGGGACCAACTTTAGTTTACAAAAGAATAATTAGATATTCATTTAAAAGTCAAAGCATGACATTGGGTCCGTCTTCGGCTTATAAAATGTATCACTTTTTACATATACTTTGGAATATTTTAGAGGCATACTAAGGTTAAAGAATAATTCTTTTATAAGTAATTTATAAGAATATAAAGAAAAAAAATGAAGAAGTAAAGAGTAATGTTGTCTAAGTGAGTTTTTCTTTTTTATATCTTTTGCAGTGATTATGTGCACATAAAAAGAGAAAAATGATAATGTTGTGTTTTTTAAACATATATAACTAAAACTCATTTGTCATAGTTTTCTTCTTTCCTAGTGACTATAGTCATATGTTCAACATGTAGTCATAATACTTTGTTGAAGTATATTTATAAATATTTAATACTAAAAGGATATTAGTATATGTGATACTTCATGTACTTTATGAGTCCGCGCTCATATATATATATATATATATATATATATATATATATATAGGCTCATATACGTCTACGTGAGCCCGGGCTCTATGGGCCATCGGATTTACATCCAGTGGCCTATAATACTCAGAGGCATTTAAACCTATGAGTATTATGGGCCACCGGATATAAATCCGACGGCCCATGGAGCCCGGGCTCAAGTAGGCGTATATGAGCCTGTGCTCATCTAAATGAGACTCTCTCTCTCTATATATATATATATTTATTTATTTTTTATTTCGAGCCTAGGCTCATGATTCACTTATTTTAGTTCAAGCTCGATCGAACTCGAACCAAGTTTTGAATTTTCAATTTGAGTCAAGTTCAAGCTGAAAATTTCAAGCTTATTTGAGCTTCGAGCCGAACTTCAGCACTTCGAGTTTAAGCCATAAAAGCCCAATACTCGGCTCATTAATATCCCTAAGTCTAAGTCTCTATTTATAGATTCATATAGGGTTTAGGGAAAAAGGTGTGCCTTTTTACATAGAGGTGTCTCATCCATAAAAGGACGTATCGGTAATGATAAGCAGAAATATGGGTACGTGCTGATGATACACTTAATACTTACTAAAACGGTTACAAAATTTTTAATACATAAAAAAAATTCTTATAACTAATAATATATCATTATAATACTTATTTTAGAGCATAGTTTACCTCTCAAATCACGTAGTTAAAAATAATGTTGGGAAATATTTATAAAAACAAGATAATGATTAAAAAAGTAAAACCATAATGAAATTAACATATTATTATAGGATGTATGTTTAGCAATAGTATATATGGTTCCAACTTCCAATTCTTGTTTTATATTATGTGCAAAATAAATCATTTATTTCCTCCCCATTTATACAATAATTATAGTCAAACTCATTAATATAATCTGGATTTTTAAGCACATGCCTTACTAAAATCCGGACATCCTCATAAGATGCAAAATTGTATTACCAACTTTTGCAGCCTAGCACAATATGCTAAAAATCTAACATAAACAACAACAATTGCTAGGCACACACGGGAAATTTGGTGGAGCTACTTCCTTTTAGTTGATGAGCATGAGTGTTAACTTTTTAATAATTTTCCAATAGACATGGGAGCCCCTCATTTATGATATTGACGGTGCATACTAGCGTAATTAACTTGATGCTAATGTTTACTATCATATATGCCCTTGATCTTAAATATCAACAACTCGTATGCACGGGCTATGCTAGGCTAGGCCCATCATGATTAACGTGTATACATGGAGAGACATAAAGGCATCAACATCAGATTGAGCCACTCACACACTCAAATGGACCTATATTTCTTTTGAGTTTTACAACAACTAGAAAAAAACTTGTAGAGCAATGACAACGGAATCATCACTCTTCATATTGAGGAAATGTTGCTCTCTGTGTACACATGTGAATCATGAGACCGAGTCTAGTATAAGCCACGTATGGAGATATTTAAGACTGACGTGCATATGTTAGTATACATTAATATCAAATTAAGTGTCATTGATTTCATAGATAAAAGCTGACGTTAAGCTCATTGTCAAGGAAGAACACAAAAAATAATTTCCTAGCGGAACACTCGCGTGCTGTCGCTTTTATAGATTTTATGTTCAATTGGCTATGTGCTAGTCTCGGGGAGTCGTGATCTTTTATGTTTTTTGTTTTGAAGAGTAGCAGAGACAATCCCATTAATTGGGGTGGGAATGCACACCCCAACTAATCTCAAGCCCTATAAATAACCGCACTGGTTTCCTCTACAAAATATAGTGGCTAGATAGAACTGAGCTCCCACAATGGAGGATTGCTCTTCCTACCTTTCTTGGCCTTCTCTTGCCTTTCTCTTTCTCCTCTTGCTGGTAACGATTTTCCACCTCACTCAACCTAATGCGAAAACATCAGTCAAGCTTCCCCCCGGTCCCAGCCGGCTATCCGTCGTGGGCGGCTTACTAACTGGCAGCTTGCCCCATCGCTCACTGCAGCAGCTATCACAAAAGTATGGTGATATCCTGCATCTTCAGCTGGGCCGCATTTCGACAGTCGTCGTCTCCTCCGCCGAGTTGGCCGAAAAAGTGTTGAAAACACATGATCTGGACTTCTGTAGCAGGCCTCACAGAGTGGTCTACGAGAAACTTTCTTACCATTCAATTGATATAGCCACTTCTCCCTATGGGGACAGCTGGAAACAGATGCGAAAGATTTGTGCCATCGAGCTCTTGAGCAACAAAAGGGTGAGACAGTCTCGAGGCATTCGAGAGGAAGAGGTTGCAGGAATGGTGAAAGAAATAGCTATGGCTTCTTCTGCCAATCATATGGCAAGTGTTGATCTGAGTGGCATGCTGATTGTTCTTAATCGAAATATAACTTGTAGAACTGTTCTTGGCCGAAGCTGGTCTTCTCAAGACAGGCATAAACTTCTTGGACCTCTTGAAGAGGCACAGACACTGTTGGGACGTCCCTTCATTGCCGATTACTTTCCATGGGCATGGTGGGTAGATGTGGTCATAGGGTGGCACCAGAAGCTGGAAAAGGCTTACTCTGGCCTGGATGCTTATTATGATGAGGTAATTGCTGACCATCTTCATCCTCAAAAAGCAAAAGCTTCAGATCAGGAAGATTTTGTGGATGTGTTGCTAAGTCTCCAAGAGAGTTTTGACCTCACAAGGGATCACATCAAGGCACTGATGATGGTAAATTTTACTCTCACATCTCTATATATTAAAAATAATATTCCCTCATCTTATATTAATAGATATATTTAATTTTTTTAAGGAATTAATTATTTTAGTTTATTTTTAAAAATTAAATGTAGCTATTCATTAAGGATAGATGGAATACTGTTTTAATTTTTTTTACTATATCACACACTCCCTTTGTCCTAAATTAATAGCTCAATTTGGCAAAAAAAGTTATTCTATATTTATAATTTCATTTTATTCAATTTAAGTGGTTGGGTATTTAAAAAAATTCTCATAAACTTATTTTTGATTATTTTATATATATATATATATATATATATATCTATTACTATTCAATAAAACTATTATTTTTTTAAAATGGAGCTATTAATATGGGAGGAAGTATATAATTAGATGGATGCTTTAAAGCCTCATCAGGCTCCATGACCACGGTACATAGGAGTTTTAGTATGATACATAAAGACCTAACATTATAGATATAACTCTTAATATAGGTTAAAATGGCTGTGGAATATAAATATGTTATAATTTATTTCTTAACTACTTAATTGAGTTACTGACAAATAATAATATCTAACATGGTATGAAAGGGCATTCTCTCGTCAGTTGTTAAGAGGAGAAAAAAAAAAGAGAAAGAGGAGGTCATAGCGGTGGGGAAGGGGTGGAGTAAGAAGGGGAGATAACAGTGTCATACTTAGTTGGTAACTCCTCTGACACTAAGGACTAGGGTGAGTATGTGATATATATTTATTTTATGGAGGAAGGAGAAGTGGATTGGGTTTGAGAAATTTTGTTTGGGAAGTAACGGGGGAGTGAGACATTATGTTCTTTGTTTTTATAGGGAGGTGGGAGGTAGGGAATAGGTATACTATACTAATACAAAATTGTGCATTATGGACATCGAATCACATATTTTGCGTACTTTATAAAACTAACGTAATAATGCAATACCTTCATGATTTAAACTATAAAAATGCAAATTATATACATTTCTTAAAATTCCAAAATGGATTGGTTTATCTTGTACTTATCTATATTTTTTTATACAACTAAGCTTTTAATAATAAATTTTTACAAACTTTTTTATAAAAAAAGTAAGATCTATATGGTTTTTTAAAATGAATCAAAATTAGTTTGTTTTGAAAAACCAAATGAACCTATCAATGTAGGATAAATTAAGTACTAATTTAAAAAAAAATTCAATTATGTAATATGCTTGAGTAGAAATGCCAAATTACTTAATGCAACATCAATCTTCTATACCTCCCCTGTCCTATATTAATAACTATATTCAGAAAAATTGTAATTTTGATTAAATGGTAAAACCCATATCTAAGAGAATGAAAAATAATCTTATGATACTCATTTTTAAGTACTCAACTACTTAATTTTAACAAAATAGAGCTATTAATGTAGAACAAACTTTTTCCCTAAATAGAGCTATTAATTTATGATGAAGGGAGTACATGGGTACTTGCATTACATTAGCAATGGGTACTGTAAAGTCTAAACAATTTTACCTAATGTTGTAAAGTAAATGTAGATTCTGCTTTTTCGATCTTTGAGAACATTTTCATCGCAGGAATACAATCAAACACTCCTACAATTTTATGGGCCATGTGTGAGCTCTTGAGAAATAGACGAGTAATGAATAAAGCAACAGAAGAAGTTAGACAGACTGTGGGAAGCAAAGGAAAAGTAGAGGATGAAGACCTTAAAGATCTTCCTTATTTGAAGGCAGTGGTAAAAGAGGCACTACGGTTGCACCCACCGGGTCCTTTGCTTCTACCGCATGAAACAATCCAAAAATGCACAATCAATGGGTACGAAATCCCTCCTAAAACTCAAGTCCTTGTCAATGTGTTCTCTATAGGTAGAGATCCTAGATACGGGAAAATCCACTGGAATTCTTACCTGAGAGATTCTTGGATGGCTCCATTGATTTCATGGGACAAAACTTTGAGTTTCTTCCTTTTGGTGCTGGTCGTAGAGGTTGTCCTGGTATCCAACTGGGAATGGCAATTGTGGACCTCACCCTTGCAAACCTGTTGTACTCTTTTAACTGGGACCTACCCGTGGGCATGAAGGAAGAGGGTATTGACATGACTGAAGGTAATGGTCTTAGTGTGTGCAAGAAAACTCCACTCATTGTTGTCGCACAACATGTTAATTAGCAACTTGGTTGTCCTACTGCACGTTAGGTTTTTGTCATTTTGAATATAGGTCACTTGTGGCCGAGATCGGTTGTTCCGAATTGCAATAAAGTGGCACTATATAAGTATTACACATGTATTGATTGAGGAAAAGTAGCCAATTTGATATGGAAATAAAAAACATTTAACATGGAAAACCACAAGCATAAGATAAAACTTGTTTCACAATGAGAAAAAAAATTGTGCACAAAATTAGGTTGAACCACATATACAAAAGGTGTAGACATTGCAAAAGAGGACAAATCCATAAAGCTCGTCATTAGACATAGCAATTCAACATTTAATCCAAAATCAGCATGCTAGCCATAGTCATAAACGACCCAATTCACATAAAAATTGTGATCAATCCACATACCATAGTTATATAAATTCAGTAATCCATATTTAACATCAGGGTCAAGGAAAAAATTAAGCATACCAAATCTAAACTAAAAAATTGATACATTATATTCAGCAATTTTGGAAACCACATTGTTTATTCCATAGATGTAATTATTTTAAATCCACATGCAAATCCAAATTAGTCCACATTCCACATTATAAGACACATACCTACAAACAAAATATTCTTACACCACAACATACACTCAACATTAGCAATCTACGGTCATAGGTAAAAATATGTAAATAGAAACCACAACTTATGTAGAGCAATCAACAAACAAAATTTTCTCAAGTGGACATTTTCATAAACTAAGATCATAAGTAAAAATACGTGAATGTAAACCACAATTAATGTACAAAAATCGACAATCAATTTTTTATTATCAATGTACAACAATCAACACTCAAAATTTTTTCAAGCAGAAATTTTAGCGAACTACAATCATAAGTAAAAATATGTAAATGGAAACTACAATTTATGTACAACAATCAATAGTCAAACTTTTTTCATGCGGACATTTTAGAAAACCACATTTTATTTACAAAAATTGATCAATCAAGAGTCATAATTAACCCAAATACACGTGCAATATTTGATCAATTTGCATACCACATGTACATAAATCGATAATCAATAGTTTCATACATAGTAATATTTAATCAAATATTTCTCACACCACAGTCTATGGTCAAAGAAGATAGCAAAACATAGTCCAAAGAAAAAACAAAGAAGGAAATTTTAGATAGAACCTACAGTCGGGGTGGTTGTGGGCTCACCAAAGTAGCTTGAGGTCGTGGAGTAGGCCCTGAAAGCTGAGGAATTTTGTTGAAATGTGTTACCTGGGACGAGATGACCGGTGCAGTTGAACCGAAGAGATTGGCTATAAAAACTATCGCGATTAGTGAACGGAAAGAGGTAAGGCCAGACTGCCACCCGACTAGTCAGAGAGCCCCATCCCTCTAGCAGATGGGCTCCGGGCATGATAGCTAGCAAGACAACTATCCTTCGTTGCCATCCAGACAGCCTGTTGCAAGGCTAGGCATCATGCTAACAGCATTGTCCATGAAGCTCACCATGTCCCTCCCTATATAGCATAAGAGATTTTTTTCATTTCTCTGGAGTGGCAACCAAAGTGGTCGTACGGGCATGGTATTTCCAAATTTTACCAAACTGCCCGAGAACACTCCTAAGGACCCTCTAACATTATATAAGGAGGAGGAGACATCTTAAGAATCCAAATATGCGCTAGTTGGCTATGTGTCCCAACATAGCCAACATGTGTGTGCATCATTGCATGCTTTCTACGCAACATTGTGGCTGATGGAGAGGCAGAGGCAGAGGACAAGGTCGAGGTCAATTACAATGGTGACAGCAATGTAGAGGCTACAACATATCATGATTAAGGTGAACAGAAGGGGTAGTTTTATGTCTACAAACAACATAAATAGGCGAAGGAGGTGACATTTTTGGGCCAGTACCAACTCAATTGGCCGACACAGTGGGTAATGGAGAGGGAGAGGTAGAGGCATACTAGGGTTATGGAGATAATAAAAGGGGCTTTTAATCATAGCCGTCTAGTTGATCCGATGGCTATGGTTCTTTATGACGTGGGTAAATATGTCATTTCCCTTGAATAAATCAAATTCCTTCATTATTGGAACCAAATAGGATTTTTGGGAAATCCTGATAAATTGGCTTCCTTTTATGTTCTAACCAAACAAGATTATGCTTTCCCCACTACCAATTTCCCAACAATCATGCTTTTGATTTCATATAGATCGCTACCCAAACGGACCCTATATATTAAAGAGTAATTTGCATATTAATTACTTGGTCAATATTGAAGAATTTAAAGATTGCCTGGATTTTTAACACATTTACAAGTTCCCTAGATTTTGGACACTTTAGGACCAAAGTTCCCTTCTCATTCTAGTAAATCCCATTTATGTGTTTGCATATAGGGTTTGTATTGGAATGTGAAAAATGATTTCATAAAATTGAGAGACACATATTTTTTCCATCGTCGCAACTCCCCCCACTACTTCTTCCACCTCTCCTCACCCATTCCCCACTTCACCACTACATCCTCCCACCCAAAAACCTGTTCCACCTTCCCCACTTACTATTTCTCCCCTGCTGGTTTCCTCTCACCATCCATTCACACTCTTTCCCTCATTATTTATTCTCACTACAAAAAAAAAGTCTAAAGGACAGTTTTGACTACTATAACCGTCACTACAAAAAAAAAATACAATGATAGCTGCTGCTTAGAAATATTTTTTCAAATTTTAATATATTTTAAAAATAATATATTGTAAAGAAAAGCATTTGCATGATTTAGTTTAGAAGTCACCCAAAAAACAAACAAAACTTTAAATGGGTTTTACCATCAAGTAGAATACAAGAGTATCAAAGAAAAATAAACTAGGAACCATTCACTTGTATACAGTGTGTGGTCTATAACCCATGGAAAAAAGCATAGATATCACAAAATAAGTCTTATCATAAATCTACTAAGTTACAGTAATAACTTATTCTAAAATTCAAGCAATATCACAACATATAACTGTTGATGTTAAGAAATTAATCTGTTTGGTAACAGAGACATAAAAACATTACCTTCATTTTATCAACATGATGTAATAGGGCAGTGGCATAAGCACATGCAAGGCTTCCTGCTAAAGCAACAGGGGGAGCCACAGCCACAACCACAGCAGCTTCAAATAATATAGTTCTGTATGAAAGAAAGATTAAAAATGAAAAAGTGAGCACTAAATAAAACTAGTAATGTAGTTGATTAGGTTGCCATCATAAATATCAGGTTGTTGTCTTCAATAGTTACAACACTGACCCACACAACTAAGATTGTTTCTCCAATCTTAAATTCAGCTAGCCACCTCTCACAGTAACTTTTTTCAGGACAAATTATGAATTGAGAAGACAAGACCTTCACACCTTGGTATAAGCTATTGGGAACATCTCTTTCAGAGGACCAAGGCTTTCATGCCAGCGGGTCTCTCAGTCACATAGATAGTGGTCTCTCTATGAAAGCCGACTTTCCTTAAACAAGACCCAACCTCCTCTGCAGTGTGGCAGCTTTTGCTCTTTCCTTGTCCACTCTCTCTACATCCCTTCTTCTGCAATATATCAATTCTCATGTCTAATGTAACAAACTGGCCATCAGACCTGTGACTCAAAAGTTCTGAGCCTCCCAGACATCAGACCGTTGATTAAATCTGATGGTTTCTAATTCAAAGGGGTAAAAACGGTCCATCACGAACTCGAAAGCTACTCGGGACTGTCGAAGTATTTGGACAGGACGGATGAGGATGATGGATAAAATAGTCATTTCATAATCAGATCAGACGGTTAAATTGGTTGGTCATCTTCAACCTTCAGCTGAGAGCTGGAAATTTCAGAAAGATTGTGTGGGGATTTGGAATTCATCAGTCGAATTGTATTTTCCAGCTGGCATCCATGTCGGATGGGTATATTAGTATAAATAGATGGATTACAGGCGTATAGTAGTTAGTTAGAAAAATTGTGATTTCTCTTTCAAGAGTTTGTGATACTCTGTCTGAAGTTCTCTGCGAAGAACTTGGAGAGCAGCTGGTTCTGTTCTGTTGGATCTACGAGGTTTGTGTTTAATTCCTCGTGATTCATGTAATTTTTCTTCCAGTTGTACTTTGATTTGAAGATAATGAAGAAATTCTCCCAAAATCTTCTTACTTCTTAGAGATCTGAATTTCACGGATCTGAGTTTGCTTAAACAATAGAACGACTCTGTCATCGAGCCCACTTCCTTCTTTGGGGTTGCCCTTAATTTCACATTTACAGAGGGGAAGGACGCCACCGGCCTTAAGTTACCTTTCATTAATATGTTAATGCAATCTTCTTTTACCCTGCTGGGAACTTTTTAATTCCTGGCTTTCTCGCTTCCACTGGTTGAATCCGGACTCTCTTGACGACGCCGTCAAGGTTATTCACAAACTTATCAACATTGTATACATCCTCAAATTTCCAATATAAGTTCAAATTAAATTTAAACATTGAAACAGTGATGTCATTGACATTCCTAACTCCTATCATGGTAATTTTAAGCATATGACAACCTATTGAGCTGCTTATAAGAGTAGTAGCTAACATCTTATCAACGAGATACCATGTAGTTCAGTCTAACTGGCATGATAATGTAAACAATGAACATAAGACACATTTGACCAAATTAGGCAAACTCTGATGTATGCTGAATAGATATCATGGAAGAAAGCATTGACTGACAGGTCAGAACAATGCTAGCTAATTAGATGTGAAAAGTTTGGAAAAAAATACCTCTTTGTCCACCAGTTCAACTACTCTGATGCCAGGAAGTCTAAGTGTTGCTCCAAGATATTTTGCAACCACCACCGCATTGGCAATTTGAAAATTAAAAAGTTCAAGGAAAGCATAAGAGAGCTGCATCATGCAGATTGAACACCTACCTTTGAGAAATGTCTTGGAGTACTAAGATACAAATAAGATTTTATTACCTACTATGATATTGCTACAATCTAAAGAATCATGATCCTACACTTTACTGTTGATCCATGGATTGGAAACAGGCAATCCATGAACAACCATACATTAAATAGTAAATGCATCGAACGTCCGAAGATGTAAGTGCAAGAATGTGGAAGAACTATATTTCTCCACCGACCCAAATGGAAAATGAGCTGCTGACAGCTTGTCAAATATAATAAATATAAAGACTATGGTAGAGCGAAACCTGGCTGTACGTCCCTCAGAACAAGACGATTAAACAATATATTGAAAAAGTCGAAGTGATAAGAATATGCAATGAAGCATAGCTTTTTTTTATAGAATAGCATAAATTGCCTGCACTAGGATCTAAATTAGTAATTAATCCTGTTAAGCCACAATACCTGCAATATATGGTACTCAGGACCAATAGATAATGAGAATCCATGATTTAAAAAAAAAACAGACTCCCATATGACAAAAACAAACACAAAACTTGCTACCAAATAACAATAAATTGAATACCCAGAACAACGGGCGAAAGAGTGGCGGTTGGAGAGGGTGGGAAGGCAGCTGTTGTGATTGGGAAAAGGGCAAATGGACAACAGTAAATGGGGAACTCTCGGGCAAGTGCTTTATCATTTGCCCTTCCTAGACATGCCACTATTGATAAAGGGATGGCTTAATGAGATGAATTTTGTTCGATGAATCCGGCTACTGGTGCACACAACCTTCCTCTTGAGTAAATTTTAATGGTACATTCACATAAAATATAGGAAAAACAAAGGAGAAATAAATAACCTCTTCTTCTTCTTCTTCATAATATCAAAAAAATTACAGAAGTCATGGCCTTGATGGAAGAGCCAATTATTTGTACAACTCCTAATGACATAAATGTAAATCAAGAGTCTAATTTCTAACCACCTTATGGCTAACCCATTAAAATTAAGAAAAAATAATGAGAAAACCCTAAATGATAAAAGGAATACTGAATAAAGACTTATAATAAAACAAAATACTAAAAATAAACCAAATTGGAATGAAATTCTAAGCCAAAAGCAGTAAGTAAAAACCGTATCGTTAGATGATTGATCGCTAAGAGTATCAGAATGAATACCTTGCAAGTGATATAAAGTCTCTAGCTCGGCCATTCAACCTCTTTACATCTAGAATATGAACTAGATTCACTGGAGAGTAAGGATTAAAACCACAAAAAATAATAAATAAACTAAATCATGTACTTCGATTTACACTTCTGTTACAAACAAATTCAGCCTTATATAAGTGTTATTCCCATGATTTGAAATTAGCACCAACCAAACTTCTCAATAAGTTTCCTAAGGATCGATTAAGTATTTCTATATGTTCATATATTTGGGGGATGGTAAGCACTACTAAAATTCAAAGAAGTATTTGTCAATTTCCATAGAGAACATAAAAAATGACTACGAAAATGAGTATCTCTATAAGAAGTGGTAGACAATAGTAAACCATGTAAATGATATAACTCCTAAAAGAATAGTAATACAATATGAGATGCATCATTGGTATTTTTACAAGCAATAAAATGAATAATCTTGGACAATCTATCAACAATGTCATCAATGACATTCCTCCATCTTTGAGTGTGGGGTAGTCCAAAAACAAAGTTCATGCTAATTTGGATCATGGCTGAGATGGGGTAGGCAAAGGCATGTATAATCCGACATTAGTAGAAATCCCTTTTGCCATATGGCATATGCAGCACCCCTAACAAATCTATACACCCCCCTACGCATAAATGGCCAAAAATAAGAAGAAATAAGTTGAAAAGTCTTATCTCTACTCATATAACCCTCATCATGAATCTCTCACTACAACAAATTGGAGTATTAGGGACGCTTGTAAGCATTGCTAATAGTGCTATAAGCACCACTAATGCGTATTAGTGATGTTTATAAATCGTCACTAATACTTATTAGCGAGCGTAATCTTAACATTAGCGATGTTTCGATGAGCATCACTAAATACTTTTTTTGCAACGCATAGAGAAGCGTTGCTAATATGTAACTATTAGCGACGCTTATGATTAAACGTCGCTAATAGTTATGTATTAGCAACACTTAGGTATGAATCGTTAATAAAAAAAATTTGAATAAAATAATGAAAAAGAGTTGCTAATAAAAAAATAAAAAAAATTAATTTTCTATTAGCAACGCATAAATATATGCATCACTAACAAGAAAAAAAATAACAAAAGTCTTTAGCGACGCTTTCCACAAGTGTCACTAATGACTTAAAAATTATAAAAACAATAACCCTCTGGCAGCGGGTGGGCACTAGTGGGGGATATTGAGGTTGGGCGGGTGACCGAGGAGAGGGTAGATGTCGTGCCAATTCTAGCCCCCGAGCCCCCTCATCCTGTTTGTTGATCGGAGGAGGGAGGGGGGATGGAGGGGAAAGGGGTGGAGGGGGAGACTGAATCCGGTGGGGAGACGAATTCCGGTGATAGGGGGAGGGGATGGGGAGAGAGGGGGGATCATTGGGGGGGGGGGGGAGAAAACATAGATGGGGAGGGGGCATCGTTGGGGAGAGGGGAGCCCGAATCTGGCAGGGAGCCAGATTCCAACCCCTACAGCCCCTTCCTCCGGTCGACAAGGAACCGAGGGGTGGAGGGGGAGCTGAAATCCTGTGGGGAATCGGATTCGAGGCCCCACAGCTCCTTCCTCTGGTTTGTTGACAGGAGGAGGGGAACCAGATGCATGGGTGGGTGGGGGGGCAACAGAGAGGGGGAGGGGGATCGTTGGGGGAGAGAGGGGAGGGGTGGAGGGGGGAGCTGGAATCCGGCGGGGAGCATATACTTCAATTAGTGACCAACATGGGCCACCAGATGATGTTGGGCTAGATTAATGAGTTGAATTTTGTTCAACAGATCCAGCTATAAGAGCATATAACCTTCCTCTTTGGCAAACTTCAATGATAAATTCACATAAAATAGAGGGAAAACAAAGGAGAAAATGGAGTAACCTTTTCTTCTTCTTTAGAATATTAGAAATTTATAAAACTTTTGGCTTTCTTGGAAGAGCCAAGTATTTATACAAGTCCTTGTGACATAATTGTAAATAAAGAGGCTAATTTCTAACTACCTTATGACTAATTAATCAAAATTAAAGAAAACTAATGAGAAAATCCCAAAATAATCAAAGAAATATGGAATAAAGACTCTTAGGGAAGAAAATTATTTAAAAGAAAGAAAATTGGAATGAAATTCTAATCTAAAACCAAGTAAAAAACCGTATTGCTAAAGAATCGATTGCTCGCTGAGATAAGGTAATTGATCACCAACTCTCAACTTTGTTTTACACTAAACAATTTCATGTTCCGTTCGATCGCTAGCCCAATCGATCACCCATAAGTGTTGATCGATCGTGAGAGAGCAAATTTTGATTTTTCTTCGAGCGATCCCAATGCTCCACATATTTCAATGCTAAGTGGTCTGCAATAGACGCCCTCTTACTCATGTTGTCTACCAACAGTCAGCAGTGGGCAAAATTTGGAGGAGTGATCGAGAGGGGGAGACGACTTCAGGTTGGAAGGAAAAAGGGTCATGCTCTGCCTTTCCACCCTCTCCCACCACCAGTGCGGCCTCATTCCGGCAAAGATTGTTGGCACCTTTCATGGCAGTATACATCATTGCACCGGCATACAATTACCCATGTTACAAATGTTGGTCAAGTTATTGGCGAGAGGGGTTTCGGAAAATGCCATGGTCACTTTGCTTCTATGTTCAGTATATCCAAAAAAAAATGCAGCTTAAGTGGAAAATAAGATAATTTATTCATGTTTTATGTCAATTTAACAATATGGACATTTTGAGCTATAACGATTTTAGAGTATGAACATGTCATTGAATTAATATAAAATTATTGTTGAATCATTTAACAATAATGTTGAACTGACTGTACAATATGTCCATTTTGTCAAATCGATATGATAATATTGTGTCTAGAAAAGTGGTAAGTCCAGAGTATGGGAATTGCCAGAGAAAAGATGGTCGGCTGCGATTATGGCTGAAGAGAGGGAGGGGTGGATTAGGTTTCAAGTTTTTTATATAACATGAGGCGTTAGGTTTGGCGGTATTCTTTCTTCAGAAAGAAGGTAATTTTTAATTTCCAAAAAGTCTATTTAATGTGTAAATTCTTCAACGTTGACCAATTCATATGCAAATTTGTCTCTATATAAAGGATCAATCGTTGAGTGGGTGATATAATTAAATGGTCTATGTGTGATTTAAAACATTTCATATGTGTATCATTTAAGACATTTAAGGTGTTATAAAGGATTCTAATGTTTGGATACCTATAAGTAAAATTTACCTTGAGAATTACAACTTTTTTACGCTTCATTTCCTTGGTCTGCTTCAAAAAACTAGAACCAAACCAAAATTAACCTCTCTGGTTCCTGACTCCAAGAATCGACTAAATCTTAGTTTTGGTTCAGTTCTAACTGATTAAGAACTGAGAACTGAAATCGAACCGAACCCATTATAACAAAACCCAAATCTAATATCCACCGTTGAAATCAAGTCATCTCGTCTCCCTTGCTCATTTAAAAAACCTAACTTTTTTCTCTCTCTTCCACTCTCACTCTGCTGCTACTATATCTCTATGCTTCTCCTATACCCTTTGTTCCCGCACCAAACACACCGCGGTCAGCCAACACCTAGGCCTTGATTGCGACCAGCAACTACTCTTCCTCTTTTTTCTTTGCCTCTCCATCAAAGGTGCCTTACCAGACACTGCCCTCTGTCTTGCATCCCTTGTCTCATCTCTACCCTCTATGCCAACCTATCGCCATCAATCCCCACCTACAGCCTCATTTCCACTAAGGCTGCTAACGAGCTAAGCTAGCTATCGAGCTAAACAAGCTCAACTTAAATTTGGTTCGGCTCGAAGTAAGTTTGACTCGAGCTCGGTTTGAACTCGAAAGTAAACGAGCCGATCTTAAACTTGATCGGTTTGACTCGAAGCTCGGCTCGAACGCGACTCTACTCGGCTCGATTTATTATATATCACATTTTACATATTATACCCATATTATAAAAATTTATTAACTTTCACCTTTCATGTACCCATAATATTTTATATTATTTTTTTAAAAATATATATTATATATACATTAATATATAGTATATGATATACTATATAATATGATATATAATACCTATATTATATTATTATATTTGAAACAAATATAAATATTACTACTAATAAAATTGAGAATGTAGGTATGATAAATGATTTTATTCCTATTATACCCTTATTCATCTATATAATATTATTTAAAATTTAAATACTACTTTTAATCATTCTAATCCTAACAAATATAAATATGTAATTCTACTTGCAAATAAACATTCTTAATTCAACCAATCATATTAGTTTAGAATTAGAGATTTAGTAAATTATATCTAGATTTTACCAACAAATGTATCCGATGCACCAAGTCTAGAAATTACTGTTGAATTCTAATTATATTAATTTTTCTTTTTACAGGAAATCCACACACTTGAAATATGTTATTGCTGAGGTTCAAATAGTTCTCTCATCATGAACTTTTTTGTAGTCACTAAAATAATTTGATATGAAATCTGTGAATAAGAGTTGTCATGGCTTTGTTGACTAGTTAAGTTTTTTGTAGCTTATTATATAGGAAATTTTATATAATTAATATTAAAAAAATAACTATCAAATAACGGAGAGAGAAAAATATTTACCAATATGGTGTTCCTTTTCACCAACTAGGTGTTGGCACCTGCATAGTTTTTAAATTTTTTTTCTTCATAATTTCATCATTTTGAAGGACTAAATAAGTATGCTTAAATTAATACAATGTACTGACTTCATCCTTCCAAAAGACGAAATTAATAATGAACTAATTTTTACCTTTTCTCTCTCTCTCCTCTCTATTCACTCTCTCTCTCTAGTCTCTCACACTCCTCTCTCTTTTGGTTATCTCTCTTCTCTCTCTCCTCTTTCTTTCTATTCTCTCACTCTTTTCTCTCTCTCAAGTCTTTCTTTCTATTCTCTCTTCTAAAGGACGAAATCATGAAAAATTTTAAAAAAATATTAATTTCGTCATTCAAAATTATATTATATTTTATTTAAAATTTAAAATTTTAATATATAATATATAATATATAAATAAGAAAAAAATTAAAGTAAATTTTCCTACTTCCTTCCCACTTCTTAGAGTAAGGACTCACATCACGCACATGAGAGAGAGAGATAGGGAGAGAGAAAGAGAAAGAAGAAAGGACAAAGAGAAGAGAAAGTAAAGAGAGAGAAAGAGGAAATAGAATAAAAGAGATAACCAAAAGAGAGAGGAGATAGATTGAATAGAGACGTAGAGAGGAGAGAGTGTGTGAAGAGAGAGAAAGAGGAGAGAGAGAGGAGAGAGAAGAAGAGAGGTAGCCAAAAGAGAGGGAGAGTGAGTGAATAGTGAGAGAAGAAAGATCAAATAGATAGAGGAGACAAAGTGAATAGAGAGAGGAGAGAGAGTGTGTCTGAATAGAGAGAGGAGAGAGAGTGTGTGAAGAGAGAGAGAGGAGAGAGTGAAGAGAAAGAGGAGAGAGTGAAGAGGAGAGGAGAGAGAAGAGGGGACAAAATCATTTCATCATTGATTTTATCTTTCCAAATGAAGAAATTAGTACATTGCACTAATTTCATCTTTTAAAACGACGAAATCAGTACATTATATTGATTTTATCCTATAAAAGAACAAAATTATACAAAATTTGGAAAAAAGCCACGCAGGCGCTGGTAAAAAGGAACACTATATTGATAAATATTTTTCTCTCTATGTTATTTCGGTAATTATTTTTTTAATATTATTTATATAATTATATATATTATATGAGATATTTAAATAACATTAGTTAATTTTTTGGCGACAAATGAAAATTTTTTGTATGGTAATTTATTGACTCTTATTTTAACCATAGATTTTGAAGAAATATTTATAACTTTAATAGAATAGACATATGTTTGTTATATTTTTTTTATTTTTGTAATGTTGGTGTGATTCTCTAAATTAATATGGGTTTTTATAGAAAAAAATAGTTTGTGTTGTAAATGTGATTCGAGTTCAATTCGAACATAGCTTCGAGTTCCTATAGTATGTTTTCAAGCTCGAGCTGAAGTCAAGTTTCGAGTTTCTTAGCCGAATTGAGCTTAAGCTAGGCATCTAGATGTTCGATTGAGTTCGAGCGGAGCTTTCAAAAATCAAGCTCGAGTCAAAAAAGCTGAAAACTCGGTTCAACTTAGCTCGTTAGTACCCTTAATTGTCACCACTTCACCTTGCCACTAGTGACACCCGTGTTCCGATGATGCCTAAACAGATGGGTTTGGGGTAATTACATAACTTTAAGTTACGACCTTAGGAAGCGTGTCACATTGGCGGGACCCACTTGAATAATGCAAGATAACCTACCCATGTGTTGTGCACATCCACCTGGCCACACCTCCCGGTCTGTTGACCTTTCATTTGTTTGCACTAGGCTACTTTATTTATTTTATGCTTATGTAATAAATCGTAGTTACTTGGAATTAATGTAGGAATGTGTAACGGGCTAGCTAGTGACCCCGCTAATTAATCGGGCCCACTAGCTGGCACAACCCCCAAGGACAACCACGACTTCCCTATAAGGTATCGTCTTCTTTCTTGCTTATTTTTTTATGCAGCGGCCCTTAGATGTCAACAGACAAAGAAGTGTACCCGCCCCAACCCTCCATGCACTTTGGCACATTCAAATAGCCCAATGAAGGGGGACGCATAGGCTGAAATATGCGAGGGCCGCTGGGTGTTCGAGTAAAAGCCCCTATGGTGCTGCCACCTAGAAACTTGTTCTAGGAGATGGAGGACGATTGGGAGGAGTACTCGGGCTCTCGTGGGGGGCCACAAGGAGGAGTTGAGCCCTGTTTGGCCAGCCTACAGTTCCTACGTTATAATGGTGATGAGGATTCGGTGGAGTGGCTATACAAGGCAAAGAAGTTCTTCGCCTATCAAGGGATGCATTCCACTTGGACGTTGATGCTTTCGTTTGGTTTTAGAGCTTTGAGAAGGAGGTTCACTACCGCACTTGGACCACGTTTGCTAATGAATTATGCATCCAATTCGGCCTAATGAGTTCCATAACTTCAACGAGATGCTGTCCACCCTGTGCCAAACCACCACTGTGAGGGCATATTTCATAGAATTCATAAAGATCGTGAACCATCTTCTAGAGTGGCCGATGGCAGCCTTGGTGCGGAAATTCAAGAGAGGGCTCAAACCGGAAATATCAGATGAGATATGCCATTTTGCATGCTCATCAATGTGGGATGTTGTGAGGCATGCACGAATCGAGGAGGAGAAACTGGCCCGACAGGGAGGAGGTGGTCGGCTAGGACCCTCCCCATGACCTCCTCTTGGCGCTAAGCCCCTTCCCCTCACGGCCAGCTGCACACCCATTAGCCGCCTTGGTCAGCCGGCCCCCCCATCCGGTCAGCTCGTTTTTCGCCTCACGCCGGCCCAAATGGAGGAACGTCGATCCAAGGGGTTATGCTTGAAGAGATGGAGGATGCAGACAAGGAGGATTACCACCATTACGATAGCATGTTGCCAGAGATCTTAGTCCATGCCTTTTCTGGGGCCTTCACTCCTCGGACCATGTGTGTCTAAGGCCATCTCAAGCAGCAGCAAGTGGCTATCCTTATCGACTGTGGCTCCACCCATAACTTGATCAATGAAAAGGTGGCCTAGGTTGGAGTTTTTGCGTCAACTACCAAGCCTTGAACGCCATCACCATCAAGGACAAGTACCCTATCCCGGTGATTGAGGAGCTCCTTGATGAGTTGGCTGGCTCAACAGTCTTCTACAAACTTGATCTCCATTCGGGTTATCATCAGATATAGGTGTTGCCAACCGATGTTCATAAGACTGCCTTCCGCACTCATAATGGTCATTTTGAGTTCTTAGTTATGCCGTTTGGGCTCACCAATGCCCCCTCCACCTTTCAGACCCTTATGAAAGATCACTTCCGGCCATTTCTTCGCCGCTTCATTCTGGCTTTCTTTGATGACATACTTGTCTACAACAAGTCGTGAGCGGAACATTTGGAGCACCTCATGTCATGCCCCGGCGATGCCCGAACCGAACCGAACCCGGTCCAGGGGCCGGTCAAGTGCTCGGGGGTGGCGAAGGGAAGATTTAGAAATGGTTTAGTAGAAGACTTAACCCTAAATACGGGCGATCTAACAGAAATACAGAGAACACACATTCCTTTGAGCAAGAGTAAATAAGAAGAACAGAAAGAGAGTTGCTTATCACAAAGTAAACAACTAATCTCAAACCCACATGCTTAGTTAACTATAGCCCATACTGGCTCAAAATAAGTCTTAAGCAACACAACTGTAAAATGTGACATAAATCTAAAACAAAGAACCCTACACAAAGGTTCTAACCATAAAGCATAAAACCAAAGGAAAATAAGTCACACAACGATCTCCACGATCACATCCAAGTCATCTCCGACCTTTCCTCAAAGAGGAGATCATGTCTGTCTACGTGTTGCACCACGCAGCCCCAAAGCAAAAACACAAGAAAGAGGGGTGAGTTTAACAAACTCAACAATGGTTTTTAATATAACTATCATCATCGGATCATCGGAAATACGATAGCATAGCAATATAATCATTTAGATCAAAGATTTACAAGATGTAACATTTTTTGATCACACAAACACATCACCTAAACCTGCATCATAGTGTATAATCCACATAATGCCATTCACATCATAACAACCTGCATGAATGTATCTCTGACATACATATTCCATCATGCATCACATCATAATAACCAGCATGAATGTATCTCTAACATACATATTCAATCATGCATCACATCATAATAACCTGCATAAATGTTTCTCTAACATACATATTCCATCATGCATCACATCATGACAACCTATATGAATGTATCTCTAACATACATATTCCATCATGCATCACATCATAACAACCTGCATGAATGTATCTCTAACATACATATTCCATCATGCATCACATCCTATCAATCTGCGTTAAATGTATCTCTAACACACACATCCAATCATGCCTCAACCTCATATCATCTTGCATGAAATGTATCTCTAACATACATATCCAACCATGCATCACATCATATCAACCTACATGAAATGTATATCTAACATACACATTCAATCATGCCTCAACCTCATATAATCTTGCATGAAATGTATCTCTAACATACATATCCAACCATGCATCACATCATATCAACCTGCATGAAATGTATCTCTAACATACACATTCAATCATACATCACATCATTCTCATTCACCATTCATGTATAAGTGTCACATACACACACTAGTCCATCATGCAAGTCCATACACATAGAGAATAAACCTGCTCTTCAAGGCCGGAGCCCTCAAGCAAACACTTATTAAATAAACATGTTCTTCAAGGTCAAAGCCTTCGAGCAACTCCTATCAAATAAACATTCTTTTCAAGGTCAAAACCTTCGAGCAACTCCTGATCCTCAAGGCCAACACCTTCGAGCAACTCCTGCTCCTCAAGGCCAACGTCTTTAAGCAACTCCTGCTCCTCAAGGCTAACGCCTTCGAGCAACTCCTGCTCCTCAAGGCCAACACCTTCGAGCAACTCCTGCTCTTCAAGGCCAACGCCTTTGAGCAACTCCTGCTCCTCAAAGCCAACGCCTTTGAGCAACTCTTGCTCCTCAAGGCCAACTCCTTCGAGCAATTCCTGCTTGCAAGACTAAAGTCCCAAGCAACAACACCTAGTAAGCCGGTACACTCGGACAAACCAGCTGGATTCTCAGAGTCCAGCGAATCATAAATAATCTCAATCTGCAAGATAAGTACACAACTCATCCCTACCTAACTCCATTTAACTAGACTCAACCCGGGGAGTGCACTTGTTCCACACAGGAACTCAAATCAAAACATGTCCTTTCGGACAAATCAAATTTTGATTAATCCACGACCGATCAATCCGGCACACAATTTTCCACATTGCATCCAATCGATCAAATTCGATTAACCTCGATAAAGCCTCAATTGGAAATCCATTTTCATGATGCATGCAACATGGTACATACGTGGACAAGGCATACATGAATCCTAATCTATGATAAGTGCTCTCACCAGCCCCTAATGCATCATTCATAATCATAATATCAAGCTTCAATATCATCATTAAACCCCACATGTGTGTGTGTACCTAGTAGAAGCACTCCACACAATGCATGTCAACATGCTTAAAATTAAACTCTCTACCACACTACACATGTGAATTACGATCTAAATATGAATTCCAGTGGAAATCATAGGAGAAGAATCGTTGAAATCATAACTCAAATCAAAACTCAACCACTAAGGCTAAACACATATAAGATCATTCATTTCATCCTTAAGTCATCTCATTCACCAACATCCACACATCAACTAACCACATTCTATCATGACAAATCAGTCCATTAATAAGTTGTAGTCCTATTGAAAACATGCTTAACCATAGAGAATCAACCATTCATAGTTTCAAGATGACAATTCCAACATCATGCAATAAACCATAAGTCATTCCACAAATACCTAATTATATATCTCAACTTCCTAACCTCAATAACATGTATTTCCAGTGGCATAATATAGCTCAAAACACTCCACATTCATATGAAATTGGCAAGTTAAAGTGGAATCATCGAAATAAACATCATACAAATTAAACAATATTATGCTGTGTAGCCGTTCGAACGCCATGCAGGCCGTTCGATCGGCTAAACGGAAAAATTCAAATTCACAGTTTGGCCGTTCGAATGCCCAGCATGCCGTTTGATCGGCTGAACTGGAAAAATGTCAAAACTGCAGTGTTGTCATTCAAACGCCTGCAGTGCCATTCGAAATCCAACAAGGCAGATTTGACCTTCTTCTTCCTTTCGCAATTTCAAACCGAAACTCCATTAATAACACTTCAAATCAACATCTAACAACCTAAATACCATCAAAAGTCATCCATGACTTCCAGAATACTAAACCACATCATATCATGAAAAAACCCTATGAAATCGGGATTAAAGATTACCATTTTCTAATCATGTTATTAGCACACCAAATCAAGTAACTCCATTCAAAATAAACCACAAAATCAAGAGTTTTACCATAGACAAAATGAAAATTTGAAAGTCCATTACTTTATCCCTTAATTAAGCTTGGATTTGATGGTCACCCTTCTTGAAAACCTTACAAAGACATAGAGTTTAAATTAAAACCATCAAAATCATTTTACCAAAGAAAACCCTAATTAAAAACTTAGATCTAGGGCTTGTTGAACATAAAAATCAGATTTTGAGAGCTAGGGTTTGTAGTAAAATTTAAATAAGTAGTTTTGATGTCCAAAAATGAATTAAAACAAAGGGGAAATGGTAGATTTAGAAGAGATTAAAAAGAAAGCTAGGGTTTAGTGCTTAATTAGAGTAGACTTACCTTAAACACCTTCTAATCCGGGCCTAATTGGGGATTAGGCCTGACCTCTCCTCCACAGCCTATCCCCAAAATGGGAATGACTCAGGTTTGCCCTTTTATAGTAACGGTTGGGGTGTGTATGGGTAAGTTATGAGGTGTAAATAAGAAAAGTAGGCTAAAAATGGGTATTTTACAAATTTGAGCACTAATTAAGTCTAAGAAAATTCTAAAATTTTTTGTATGACCTTAAGTAGATATCTGGGTCCATTTGGTCCAAAAACCAAAATTACAACGGTGGGGCCCACAGGGGTCCCGCCAAAACCTTAATTTTTGGAAAATTAGTAAAAATTCAGAAAAATCCTAAAAATTCACATTTATTTCAAAATCACATAAAATCACTAGTCTTAATGTTGATTTTGATTAAAACCATGATAAACACCATTTATCTTTAAAACCAGTAAATGAATCAGAAAACGTGTTAACCTCACGATAACCGATAATTAAAAGAAAGAAAAACCGGTTTAAGATAAGAGATCTTACACCTCAAGTCTGTCTTCTCCATTCCGGGAGTTAATTCCTTATTCCTTAAACATTCGAAGTGTTCTTTTAGCAGCCCACAAGTCGATTATCTTGACCACATTATCTCTCAAGATGTGGTCACCACCGACCCTTTTAAGGTGTCTGCAATGCTCTCTTGGCCAACGCCCACCTGTGTTCGTGCACTTAGAGGCTTCTTGGGCCTCACTGGATACTATCGGCATTTTATCAGCCAATAAGGAGTGATCACCCGCCCCCTCACAGAGCTCCTTAAGAAGGGTGGTTTCACTTGGACGAAGGCTGCCTAAGTGGCTTTTGACACGCTGAAGCAGTCCATGTCCTTTGCCCCCGTCCTCATTCTACTAGATTTCAGCTGCTCTTTCATGGTTGAAATGGATGCTTCAGAGGTCAGCCTTGGTGCGGTGCTACTGCAAGACGAGCGGCTATTGCATTTTTCAGCAAAGCCTTGGCACGTCGTTCCTTAGTCTATATATGAGAAGGAGATGCTCGCCATAGTCCTTGCCGTCGATAAATGGATACCTTACTTGCTCGGCCGCTGCTTCACTACCCTACAAGGATGATCCTTCAACCAAGTCACTGATTACATGTCTCCAGGAAGACCCATGCTGGCTACCCTTTCTTTGTTTGGGATGATAACCTTCAATTCTGGAAGGACTACCTCTGTGTCCAGATGTCGAGGACCTTCACCGGCATATTCTCTCCCACTTCCATGACACACCACTGGCCAGCCACGAAGGGGTGTTCCGCACTTATAAGAGGATCAGTCAGAGCTTCCCTATGGCAGGGCATTCAACGGATTGTTCAAGATTATGTCGTTGCCTGTGATGTATGCCAACGATTTAAGGCCACCACGACTTCCCCTATCAGATTACTTCAGCCACTGCCCATTCCAGATAAGGTTTGGGAAGACGTTTTGATAGATTTTGTGGAAACTTTGCCCCTAGTGCAAGGCAAGTGGGTGATTCTAGTGGTGGTGGATCGGTTGTCTAAGTACACATACTTCTACACCATTGGACACCCCTTCACAGCCAAAACTGTGGCTAAGCTTTATGTTCATGAGGTTACTAAGCTACATGGCATGCCTTGTACTATTGTGTCCGATTGCGACAGGGTATTCCTCTCTCAGTTTTGGCAGGACTTCATTGTGCTACAGGGCACTACTCTTCATATGAGTACAACATGTCATTAGCAAATGGACGGACAAACCGAGGTGGTGAACCGTTATGCGGAATAGTACCTATAGTGCATCATCATGAATCAGCCCCGAAGGTGGCTCTAGCTTCTTCCATGGGCGGAATGGTCGTATAACACCACCTTTCACATGAGTATAGGGTTCACACCTTTTAAGGTTTTGTATAGGCATCCTCCACCAATCGTACTGTCATATGTTCCTCACCGTTCTGCTGTCACCGAGGTGGACTACATGCTTTAGTCACGGGATGAGGACCTCTGCCAGCTTAAGTCAAACTTAGCCTCAGCCCAGAATCGAATGAAACAGGTGTATGATAGGAAGCATACTGATCGGGAGTTTAACGTGGGTGACTTGGTTTACATCTCAATCTTTCCTCAGTGTTAGACTAGTTTATTCCAAGCGGAGCATTATAAGCAAGCACCACATTACCATGGGTCGTATGCTATTGTTGAGTGCATTGGTCCAGTGGCTTACAGTCTTGCCCTACCGCCTAGCTCCTTTGTCTATCCAGTCTTCCAAGTCTCTTGACTCCGTCGTTGTGTGGGTGAAACCACCCTAGCTACAACTACACTGCCTCCACCATTGATTGGACTTGCCACTACTGATGAACCCACACCCACCTCGGTGCTTGATAAGTGTTGGGTCTGTCATTCTGACCGCATTATTACATAGGTGCTTATTTCATGGCAAGGCCAGCCACTTGAGGATGCCACATAGATATCAGAGGATGAGTTTATGGCTCGCTACCTAGCATGGTCGCCTTGAGGTCAAGGCAAATAGTGAAAGCATGGTGGAATGTTGCGCACATCCACCCAGGCACACCTCCCGTTCTGCTGACCTTCCATATGTTCGAATTAGGCTACTTTATTTATTTTATGCTTCTATAATAAATCATAGTTACTTGGACATTAATGTAGGAATGTGTAACGAGCCAGCTAGTGACTCCTCTGATTAATTGGTCCCACTAGCTAGCACGACCCCCAAGGAGAGGTGCAACTTCCCTATAAGGGGCCGTCTTCTTCCTTGCTTATTTTTTATGAAATAGAAATTAGTTCCTTCCCTCTCCTTTCCTACTCTCTTCAATCTTTCTTAGTGTCATTCGTGCAAGGTACCGATTGTGCCTAAACTGGGCACAACACCATGTGTGGTATTATTTTGAAGGGCTCATCGATACGAGTCCATCAGTATGAAGAACACGCAATTCCGACTTCGGGGTAGGAAGATATCGTGTTTTTAAGTTTTGAAAACAAAAATAGAATAAAAAACAATAAATGTGGAAACGTGTTAGGTGCGTTTATCAAAAGACTGAACTATATATTAATTAGGAATTTACATATTACTTGTCAATGTTGAAGAATTTAAAGACTGCCTGGATTTTTAACACAATTACAAACTCCTTAAATTTTGGAAACTTTAGGACCAAAATGCCCTTATATTTGTAATTAATCCAATTTATATGTTCTCATGTAGGGTTTGAACTTGAATGTGAAAATGATTTCATAAAAGTGAGAGACACATATTTTTGCTATTATATATTGCGCCTCCTCCCACTATTTTCTCCAGCCTCTCCTCACCCCTTCCCCACTTTTCCACCACCATCTTCCCCACCACGTCCTCTAGCCCAAATACCCATTCCACCTCCCCCACTTACCGTGATGGCCATAATAGCCATCGCTGAAACCCTAAGTATCAACAACTGCTTTAATACAACAGCGACAGCTTAATCTGTTGTTGTTTATATATATTTTTTTAAAAAAGAAATATACATCAATGGCTCCAGCCATTGCACATGCTTAGAAAATGTTTTTTTTAATTGTAATATGTTAGAAAATTGATAAAAACATGATACAAAGGATGTATATTGTAAAGAAAAGTATATGCACGATTTATAGAAGTCACCCACAAAACATACAAAACCTTAAACGGGTTTTACCTTCAAGCAGAAGACAAGAGTATCAAAGAAAAATAAACTAGGAACCATAGACTTATCAAAGAAAAATAAACTAGGAATCACTGACTTATATATAGTCTATTTGGACTATAACCCATGCCAAAAAGCATAATGTTGATAGATATCAAAAAATAAGTCCTATCATAGCTTACTTAGTCAATTTATTATAGTGACATGACATCACACTAATATGCTCAAAAATATTTCTAAAAGAAGTATGACATTAAAGGGACCAACTTTAGTTTACAAAAGAATAATTAGATATTCATTTAAAAGTCAAAGCATGACATTGGGTCCGTCTTCGGCTTATAAAATGTATCACTTTTTACATATACTTTGGAATATTTTAGAGGCATACTAAGGTTAAAGAATAATTCTTTTATAAGTAATTTATAAGAATATAAAGAAAAAAAATGAAGAAGTAAAGAGTAATGTTGTCTAAGTGAGTTTTTCTTTTTTATATCTTTTGCAGTGATTATGTGCACATAAAAAGAGAAAAATGATAATGTTGTGTTTTTTAAACATATATAACTAAAACTCATTTGTCATAGTTTTCTTCTTTCCTAGTGACTATAGTCATATGTTCAACATGTAGTCATAATACTTTGTTGAAGTATATTTATAAATATTTAATACTAAAAGGATATTAGTATATGTGATACTTCATGTACTTTATGAGTCCGCGCTCATATATATATATATATATATATATATATAGGCTCATATACGTCTACGTGAGCCCGGGCTCTATGGGCCATCGGATTTACATCCAGTGGCCTATAATACTCAGAGGCATTTAAACCTATGAGTATTATGGGCCACCGGATATAAATCCGACGGCCCATGGAGCCCGGGCTCAAGTAGGCGTATATGAGCCCAGGCTCATCTAAATGAGACTCTCTCTCTCTATATATATATATATTTATTTATTTTTTATTTCGAGCCTAGGCTCATGATTCACTTATTTTAGTTCAAGCTCGATCGAACTCGAACCAAGTTTTGAATTTTCAATTTGAGTCAAGTTCAAGCTGAAAATTTCAAGCTTATTTGAGCTTCGAGCCGAACTTCAGCACTTCGAGTTTAAGCCATAAAAGCCCAATACTCGGCTCATTAATATCCCTAAGTCTAAGTCTCTATTTATAGATTCATATAGGGTTTAGGGAAAAAGGTGTGCCTTTTTACATAGAGGTGTCTCATCCATAAAAGGACGTATCGGTAATGATAAGCAGAAATATGGGTACGTGCTGATGATACACTTAATACTTACTAAAACGGTTACAAAATTTTTAATACATAAAAAAAATTCTTATAACTAATAATATATCATTATAATACTTATTTTAGAGCATAGTTTACCTCTCAAATCACGTAGTTAAAAATAATGTTGGGAAATATTTATAAAAACAAGATAATGATTAAAAAGTAAAACCATAATGAAATTAACATATTATTATAGGATGTATGTTTAGCAATAGTATATATGGTTCCAACTTCCAATTCTTGTTTTATATTATGTGCAAAATAAATCATTTATTTCCTCCCCATTTATACAATAATTATAGTCAAACTCATTAATATAATCTGGATTTTTAAGCACATGCCTTACTAAAATCCGGACATCCTCATAAGATGCAAAATTGTATTACCAACTTTTGCAGCCTAGCACAATATGCTAAAAATCTAACATAAACAACAACAATTGCTAGGCACACACGGGAAATTTGGTGGAGCTACTTCCTTTTAGTTGATGAGCATGAGTGTTAACTTTTTAATAATTTTCCAATAGACATGGGAGCCCCTCATTTATGATATTGACGGTGCATACTAGCGTAATTAACTTGATGCTAATGTTTACTATCATATATGCCCTTGATCTTAAATATCAACAACTCGTATGCACGGGCTATGCTAGGCTAGGCCCATCATGATTAACGTGTATACATGGAGAGACATAAAGGCATCAACATCAGATTGAGCCACTCACACACTCAAATGGACCTATATTTCTTTTGAGTTTTACAACAACTAGAAAAAAACTTGTAGAGCAATGACAACGGAATCATCACTCTTCATATTGAGGAAATGTTGCTCTCTGTGTACACATGTGAATCATGAGACCGAGTCTAGTATAAGCCACGTATGGAGATATTTAAGACTGACGTGCATATGTTAGTATACATTAATATCAAATTAAGTGTCATTGATTTCATAGATAAAAGCTGACGTTAAGCTCATTGTCAAGGAAGAACACAAAAAATAATTTCCTAGCGGAACACTCGCGTGCTGTCGCTTTTATAGATTTTATGTTCAATTGGCTATGTGCTAGTCTCGGGGAGTCGTGATCTTTTATGTTTTTTGTTTTGAAGAGTAGCAGAGACAATCCCATTAATTGGGGTGGGAATGCACACCCCAACTAATCTCAAGCCCTATAAATAACCGCACTGGTTTCCTCTACAAAATATAGTGGCTAGATAGAACTGAGCTCCCACAATGGAGGATTGCTCTTCCTACCTTTCTTGGCCTTCTCTTGCCTTTCTCTTTCTCCTCTTGCTGGTAACGATTTTCCACCTCACTCAACCTAATGCGAAAACATCAGTCAAGCTTCCCCCCGGTCCCAGCCGGCTATCCGTCGTGGGCGGCTTACTAACTGGCAGCTTGCCCCATCGCTCACTGCAGCAGCTATCACAAAAGTATGGTGATATCCTGCATCTTCAGCTGGGCCGCATTTCGACAGTCGTCGTCTCCTCCGCCGAGTTGGCCGAAAAAGTGTTGAAAACACATGATCTGGACTTCTGTAGCAGGCCTCACAGAGTGGTCTACGAGAAACTTTCTTACCATTCAATTGATATAGCCACTTCTCCCTATGGGGACAGCTGGAAACAGATGCGAAAGATTTGTGCCATCGAGCTCTTGAGCAACAAAAGGGTGAGACAGTCTCGAGGCATTCGAGAGGAAGAGGTTGCAGGAATGGTGAAAGAAATAGCTATGGCTTCTTCTGCCAATCATATGGCAAGTGTTGATCTGAGTGGCATGCTGATTGTTCTTAATCGAAATATAACTTGTAGAACTGTTCTTGGCCGAAGCTGGTCTTCTCAAGACAGGCATAAACTTCTTGGACCTCTTGAAGAGGCACAGACACTGTTGGGACGTCCCTTCATTGCCGATTACTTTCCATGGGCATGGTGGGTAGATGTGGTCATAGGGTGGCACCAGAAGCTGGAAAAGGCTTACTCTGGCCTGGATGCTTATTATGATGAGGTAATTGCTGACCATCTTCATCCTCAAAAAGCAAAAGCTTCAGATCAGGAAGATTTTGTGGATGTGTTGCTAAGTCTCCAAGAGAGTTTTGACCTCACAAGGGATCACATCAAGGCACTGATGATGGTAAATTTTACTCTCACATCTCTATATATTAAAAATAATATTCCCTCATCTTATATTAATAGATATATTTAATTTTTTTAAGGAATTAATTATTTTAGTTTATTTTTAAAAATTAAATGTAGCTATTCATTAAGGATAGATGGAATACTGTTTTAATTTTTTTTACTATATCACACACTCCCTTTGTCCTAAATTAATAGCTCAATTTGGCAAAAAAAGTTATTCTATATTTATAATTTCATTTTATTCAATTTAAGTGGTTGGGTATTTAAAAAAATTCTCATAAACTTATTTTTGATTATTTTATATATATATATATATATATATATCTATTACTATTCAATAAAACTATTATTTTTTTAAAATGGAGCTATTAATATGGGAGGAAGTATATAATTAGATGGATGCTTTAAAGCCTCATCAGGCTCCATGACCACGGTACATAGGAGTTTTAGTATGATACATAAAGACCTAACATTATAGATATAACTCTTAATATAGGTTAAAATGGCTGTGGAATATAAATATGTTATAATTTATTTCTTAACTACTTAATTGAGTTACTGACAAATAATAATATCTAACATGGTATGAAAGGGCATTCTCTCGTCAGTTGTTAAGAGGAGAAAAAAAAAAGAGAAAGAGGAGGTCATAGCGGTGGGGAAGGGGTGGAGTAAGAAGGGGAGATAACAGTGTCATACTTAGTTGGTAACTCCTCTGACACTAAGGACTAGGGTGAGTATGTGATATATATTTATTTTATGGAGGAAGGAGAAGTGGATTGGGTTTGAGAAATTTTGTTTGGGAAGTAACGGGGGAGTGAGACATTATGTTCTTTGTTTTTATAGGGAGGTGGGAGGTAGGGAATAGGTATACTATACTAATACAAAATTGTGCATTATGGACATCGAATCACATATTTTGCGTACTTTATAAAACTAACGTAATAATGCAATACCTTCATGATTTAAACTATAAAAATGCAAATTATATACATTTCTTAAAATTCCAAAATGGATTGGTTTATCTTGTACTTATCTATATTTTTTTATACAACTAAGCTTTTAATAATAAATTTTTACAAACTTTTTATAAAAAAAGTAAGATCTATATGGTTTTTTAAAATGAATCAAAATTAGTTTGTTTTGAAAAACCAAATGAACCTATCAATGTAGGATAAATTAAGTACTAATTTTAAAAAAAATTCAATTATGTAATATGCTTGAGTAGAAATGCCAAATTACTTAATGCAACATCAATCTTCTATACCTCCCCTGTCCTATATTAATAACTATATTCAGAAAAATTGTAATTTTGATTAAATGGTAAAACCCATATCTAAGAGAATGAAAAATAATCTTATGATACTCATTTTTAAGTACTCAACTACTTAATTTTAACAAAATAGAGCTATTAATGTAGAACAAACTTTTTCCCTAAATAGAGCTATTAATTTATGATGAAGGGAGTACATGGGTACTTGCATTACATTAGCAATGGGTACTGTAAAGTCTAAACAATTTTACCTAATGTTGTAAAGTAAATGTAGATTCTGCTTTTTCGATGCTGCAGAACATTTTCATCGCAGGAATACAATCAAACACTCCTACAATTTTATGGGCCATGTGTGAGCTCTTGAGAAATAGACGAGTAATGAATAAAGCAACAGAAGAAGTTAGACAGACTGTGGGAAGCAAAGGAAAAGTAGAGGATGAAGACCTTAAAGATCTTCCTTATTTGAAGGCAGTGGTAAAAGAGGCACTACGGTTGCACCCACCGGGTCCTTTGCTTCTACCGCATGAAACAATCCAAAAATGCACAATCAATGGGTACGAAATCCCTCCTAAAACTCAAGTCCTTGTCAATGTGTTCTCTATAGGTAGAGATCCTAGATACTGGGAAAATCCACTGGAATTCTTACCTGAGAGATTCTTGGATGGCTCCATTGATTTCATGGGACAAAACTTTGAGTTTCTTCCTTTTGGTGCTGGTCGTAGAGGTTGTCCTGGTATCCAACTGGGAATGGCAATTGTGGACCTCACCCTTGCAAACCTGTTGTACTCTTTTAACTGGGACCTACCCGTGGGCATGAAGGAAGAGGGTATTGACATGACTGAAGGTAATGGTCTTAGTGTGTGCAAGAAAACTCCACTCATTGTTGTCGCACAACATGTTAATTAGCAACTTGGTTGTCCTACTGCACGTTAGGTTTTTGTCATTTTGAATATAGGTCACTTGTGGCGAGATCGGTTGTTCCGAATTGCAATAAAGTGGCACTATATAAGTATTACACATGTATTGATTGAGGAAAAGTAGCCAATTTGATATGGAAATAAAAAACATTTAACATGGAAAACCACAAGCATAAGATAAAACTTGTTTCACAATGAGAAAAAAAATTGTGCACAAAATTAGGTTGAACCACATGTACAAAAGGTGTAGACATTGCAAAAGAGGACAAATCCATAAAGCTCGTCATTAGACATAGCAATTCAACATTTAATCCAAAATCAGCATGCTAGCCATAGTCATAAACGTCCCAATTCACATAAAAATTGTGATCAATCCACATACCATAGTTATATAAATTCAGTAATCCATATTTAACATCAGGGTCAAGGAAAAAATTAAGCATACCAAATCTAAACTAAAAAATTGATACATTATATTCAGCAATTTTGGAAACCACATTGTTTATTCCATAGATGTAATTATTTTAAATCCACATGCAAATCCAAATTAGTCCACATTCCACATTATAAGACACATACCTACAAACAAAATATTCTTACACCACAACATACACTCAACATTAGCAATCTACGGTCATAGGTAAAAATATGTAAATAGAAACCACAACTTATGTAGAGCAATCAACAACCAAAATTTTCTCAAGCGGACATTTTCATAAACTAAGATCATAAGTAAAAATACGTGAATGTAAACCACAATTAATGTACAAAAATCGACAGTCAATTTTTTATTATCAATGTACAACAATCAACACTCAAAATTTTTTCAAGCAGAAATTTTAGCGAACTACAATCATAAGTAAAAATATGTAAATGGAAACTACAATTTATGTACAACAATCAATAGTCAAACTTTTTTCATGCGGACATTTTAGAAAACCACATTTTATTTACAAAAATTGATCAATCAAGAGTCATAATTAACCCAAATACACGTGTAATATTTGATCAATTTGCATACCACATGTACATAAATCGATAATCAATAGTTTCATACATAGTAATATTTAATCAAATATTTCTCACACCACAGTCTATGGTCAAAGAACATACCAAAACATAGTCCAAAGAAAAAACAAAGAAGGAAATTTTAGATAGAACCTATAGTCGGGGTGGTTGTGGGCTCACCAGAGTAGCTTGAGGTCTGGAGTAGGCCCTGAAAGCTGAGGAATTTTGTTGAAATGTGTTACCTGGGACGAGATGACCGGTGCAGTTGAACCGAAGAGATTGGCTACAAAAACTATCGCGATTAGTGAACGGAAAGAGGTAAGGCCAGACTGCCACCCGACTAGTCAGAGAGCCCCATCCCTCTAGCAGATGGGCTCTTGGCATGATAGCTAGCAAGACAACTAGCCTTCGTTGCCATCCAGACAGCCTGTTGCAAGGCTAGGCATCATGCTAACAGCATTGTCCATGAAGCTCACCATGTCCCTCCCTATATAGCATAAGAGATTTTTTTCATTTCTCTGGAGTGGCAACCAAAGTGGTAATTAAAATGCGGGCATGGTATTTCCAAATTTTACCAAACTGCCCGAGAACACTCCTAAGGACCCTCTAACATTATATAAGGAGGAGGAGACATCTTAAGAATCCAAATATGCGCTAGTTGGCTATGTGTCCCAACATAGCCAACCTGTGTGTGCATCGTTGCATGCTTTCTACGCAACATTGTGGCTGATGGAGAGGCAGAGGCAGAGGACAAGGTCGAGGTCAATTACAATGGTGACAGCAATGCAGAGGCTACAACATATCATGATTAAGGTGAACAGAAGGGGTAGTTTTATGTCTACAAACAACATAAATAGGCGAAGGAGGTGACATTTTTGGGCCAGTACCAACTCAATTGGCCGACACCGTGGGTAATGGAGAGGTAGAGGCATACTAGGGTTATGGAGATAATAAAAGGGGCTTTTAATCATAGCCGTCTAGTTGATCTGATGGCTATGGTTCTTTATGACGTGGGTAAATATGTCATTTCCCTTGAATAAATCAAATTCCTTCATTATTGGAACCAAATAGGATTTTTGGGAAATCCTGATAAATTGGCTTCCTTTTATGTTCTAACCAAACAAGATTATGCTTTCCCCACTACCAATTTCCCAACAATCATGCTTTTGATTTCATATAGATCGCTACCCAAACGGACCCTATATATTAAAGAGTAATTTGCATATTAATTACTTGGTCAATATTGAAGAATTTAAAGATTGCCTGGATTTTTAACACATTTACAAGTTCCCTAGATTTTGGACACTTTAGGACCAAAGTTCCCTTCTCATTCTAGTAAATCCCATTTATGTGTTTGCATATAGGGTTTGTATTGGAATGTGAAAAATGATTTCATAAAATTGAGAGACACATATTTTTTCCATCGTCACAACTCCCCCCACTACTTCTTCCACCTCTCCTCACCCATTCCCCACTTCACCACTACATCCTCCCACCCAAAAACCTGTTCCACCTTCCCCACTTACTATTTCTCCCCTGCTGGTTTCCTCTCACCATCCATTCACACTCTTCCCCTCATTATTTATTCTCACTACAAAAAAAAAGTCTAAAGGACAGTTTTGACTACTATAACCGTCACTACAAAAAAAAAATACAATGATAGCTGCTGCTTAGAAATATTTTTTCAAATTTTAATATATTTTAAAAATAATATATTGTAAAGAAAAGCATTTGCATGATTTAGTTTAGAAGTCACCCAAAAAACATACAAAACTTTAAATGGGTTTTACCATCAAGTAGAATACAAGAGTATCAAAGAAAAATAAACTAGGAACCATTCACTTGTATACAGTGTGTGGTCTATAACCCATGGAAAAAAGCATAGATATCACAAAATAAGTCTTATCATAAATCTACTAAGTTACAGTAATAACTTATTCTAAAATTCAAGCAATATCACAACATATAACTGTTGATGATAAGAAATTAATCTGTTTGGTAACTGAGACATAAAAACATTACCTTCGTTTTATCAACATGATGTAATAGGGAAGTGGCATAAACACATGCAAGGCCTCCTCCTAAAGCAATAGGGGGAGCCACAGCCACAACCGCAGCAGCTTCAAAGAATATAGTTCTGTATGAAAGAAAGATTAAAAATGAAAAAGTGAGCACTAAATAAAACAAGTAATGTAGTTGATTGGGTTGCCATCATAAATATCAGGTTGTTGTCTTCAATAGTTACAAGACTGACCCACACAACTAAGATTGTTTCTCCAATCTTAAATTCAGCTAGCCACCTCTCACAGTAACTTTTTTCAGGACAAATTATGAATTGAGAAGACAAGACCTTCACAACTTGGTATAAGCTATTGGGAACATCTCTTTCAGAGGACCAAGGCTTTCATGCCAGCGGATCTCTCAGTCTCATAGATAGTAGTCTCTCTATCAAAGCCGACTTTCCTTAAACAAGACCCAACCTCCTCTGCTGTGTGGCAGCTTTCGCTCTTTCCTTGTCCACTCTCTCTACATCCCTTTTTCTGCAATATATCAAATCTCATGTCTAATGTAACAAACTGGCCATCAAAGGGGTAAAAACGTTCATCAAGAACTCGAAAGCTAGTCGGGACTGTCAAAGTATCTGGACGGATGAGGATGATGGATAAAATGGTCATTTCATAATCAGATCAGACGGTTAAATTGGTTGGCCGTCTTCAACATTCAGCTGAGAGCTGGAAATTCCAGAAAGATTGTGTGGGAATTTGGAATTCATCAGTTGAATTGTATTTTACAGCTGGCATCCACGTCGGATGGGTATATTAGTATGAAGAGATGGATTACTGGCGTATAGTAGTTAGTTAGAAAAATTGTGATTTCTCTTTGAAGAGTTTGTGATACTCTGTCTGAAGTTCTCTGCGAAGAACTTGGAGAGCAGCTGCTGCTGTTCTGTTGGATCTACGAGGTTTGAGTTTAATTCCTCGTGATTCATGTAATTTTTCTTCCAGTTGTACTTTGATTTGAAGATAATGAAGAATTTCTCCCAAAATCTGCTTACTTCTGAGAGATCTGAATTTCACGGATCTGAGTTTGCTTAAACAATAGAACGACTCTGTCATCGAGTCCACTTCCTTCTTTGGGGTTGCCCTTAATTTCACATTTACAGAGGGGAAGGACACCGGCCATAAGTTTACCTTTCATTCTGAATACTGGCTCAATATTTTTGTTAATGCATTCTTCTTTTATCCTGCTGGGAACTTTTTGAACTCCTGGCTTTCTCGCTACCACTTGTTGGCTCCGGACTCGACGACATTGTATACATCCTCAAATTCCCTACAAAAGTTCAAATTAAATTTAAACATTGAAACAGTGATGTCATCGACATTCCAACTCCTATCATGGTAATTTTAAGCACAAGTCAACCTAGTGAGATGCTCATAAGAGTAGTAGCTAACATCTTATCAACGAAATACCATGTAGTTCAGGTTAACTGGCATGATAATGTAAACAATGAACATAAGACACATTTGACCAAATTAGGCAAACTCTGATGTATGCTAAATAGATGTCATGGAAGAAAGCATTGACTGACAGGTCAGAACAATGTTAGCCAATTAGATGTGAAAAGTTTGGAAAAAAATACCTCTTGTCCACCAGTTCAACTACTCTGACGCCAGGAAGTATAAGTGTTGCTCCAACATATTTTGCAACCACCACCGCATTGGCAAGTTGAAAATTGAAAATTTCAAGGAAAGCATAAGAGAGCTGCATCATGCAGATTGAACACCTACCTTTGAGAAATGTCTTGGAGTACTAAGATACAAATAAGATTTTATTATCTACTATGATATTGCTACAATCTAAAGAATCATCATCCTACACTTTACTGTTGATCCATGGATTGGAAACAGGCAATCCATGAACAACCATACATTAAATAGTAAATGCATCGAACGTCCGAAGATGTAAGTGCAAGAATGTGGAAGAACTATATTTCTCCACCGTCCCAAATGGAAAATGAGCTGCTGACAGCTTGTCAAATATAATAAATGTAAAGCCTATGTTAGAGCGAAACCTGGCTGTACGTCCCTCAGAACAAGAGGATTAAACAATATATTGAAAAAGTCGAAGTGATAAAAATATGCAATGAAGCATAGCTTTTTTTTATAGAATAGCATAAATTGCCTGCACTAGGATCTAAATTAGTAATTAATCCTGTTAAGCCACAATACCTGCAATATATGGTACTCAGGACAAATAGATAATGAGAATCCATGATTTAAAAAAAAAAAGAGACACCCGCATGACAAGAACAAAACAAAAAACTTGCTACCAAATAACAATAAATTGCATACCCAAAGCTACGGGCAAAAGAGCATGGAGGTTGGAGAGGGTGGAAAGGCAGCTGTTGCGATTGGGAAAAGGGCAAACAGATGACAATAAATGGGAGAACTCTCGGGCAAACGCCTTATCATTTGCCCTTCCTAGACATGCCAATGTTGATAAAGGGATGGCTTAATGAGATGAATATTGTTCAACGAATCCGGCTACTAGTGCACACAACCTTCTGCTTGAGTAAAATTTAATGGTAAATTCACATAAAATATAGGGAAAACAAAGGAGAAATAAATAACCTCTTCTTCTTCTTCAAAATATCAAAAAAATTACAGAAGTTATGGCCTTGATGGAAGAGTCAATTATTTATACAATTCCTAATGACATAAATATAAATCAAGAGTTTAATTTCTTACCACCTTATGGCTAACCCACTAAAATTTAAAAAAAAATGATAAAACCCTAAATAATAAAAGGAATACGGAATAAAGACTAATAATAAAGCAAAATACTAAAAAGAAACCAAATCGGAATGAAATTTTAATCCAAAACGAAGTAAAAAACTGTATCACCGAATGATTGATCACTAAGAGTATCAGAATAAATACCTTGCAAGTGTGATATAAAGTCTCTAGCTTGGCCATTCAACCTCTTTACATCTAGAATAGGAACTAGATTCACTAGAGAGTGAGGATTGAAACCACAAAAAAATAATAAATAGACTAAATCATGTACTTCGATTCACACTTCTGTTATAAACAAATTCAACCTTATATAAGTGTTATTCCCATGATTTGAAATTAGCACCAACCAAACTTCTCAATAAGTTTCCTAAGGATTGATTAACTATTTATGTCTATTCATATACTCAGGGATGGTAAGCACTACTAAAATTCAAAGAAGTATTTGTCAGTTTCCATAGAGAACATAAAAAATGACCACGAAAACGAGTATCTCTATAAGAAATGATAGACAATACTAAACCATGTAAATGATATAACTCCTAAAAGAATAGTAACACAATATGAGATGCATCATTGATATTTTTACAAGCAATAAATTGAATAATCTTGGACAATCAATCAACAATGTCATAGATGCCATTCATCCATCTTTGAGTGTGTTGTGCCCGGTGTAGGCACAATCAGTACGCAGGAGTTCTACGTGGGGAAAGGAAAAGAAGTTGGAAGAAAGGGAAAGGAAATACTGAAATTTCATTAATCATACCAACCAAGGAGGAAAACGACCCCTTTATGGGAAGTCGCGCCCCCACATTGGGGATTGTGCCACTAGTGGGCCTGGTTCACCTGTGGTCCACTAGTGCGCCCATTTCAAGTTAATAAAAATACAAATAACAGCCATCTGCTAACAATAAAGAAAACTAGCCTAATGAACAGAAATAAAGTACTGAAATAAAGGTAAGTACTAAGCCAAGTGCAATCATGCACAACACTCCACCACGCTTCCGCACACGCCTTAAACTCAAGGTGACGACGAAGGATACCAGAGCAGAAACTCATCCTCAGATAACCACGTAGCATCCTCAAGTGGCTGGCCCTGCCAAGAGACTAAAACCTCCGTGGTAACACGACCAGAGCGGCGTACACGGCGCTTATTAAGCAGCGCGGCAGGAATGGGGTCAGAAGAAGCCACTGGACCCATCAAGGGAAGAGGTGGAGCATCCATAGCCAGTGAAGGGTCACCAATGCAACGGCGCAGCCTAGAAACATGAAAAACAGGATGGTTCATCGAACCCGGTGGTAGAGTGAAGCGGTAAGCAACCAAACCAACACGCTCTTCGACAACATAGGGGCCATGAAAGCGGGGGGCAAGCTTAGAGTGCTCGGGCTAGAACAAGGAGGTCTGGCGCTGAGGAATAACATAGACATAAACCAAGTCCCCCAAGGCAAACTCGCGCTCTGTGTGATGTCGATCATAAATCTGCTTCATTCAGTTCTGAGCCTCAGACAGGTTTGCTTTAAGCTGGCGAAGAACCTCATCCCGAGTCTGGAGCATGTAGTCAACCTCTACCACTGAGGACCGATGGGGCACATAGGAGAGCACGGTAGGAGGCGGCCTGCCATATAGGACCTCGAAAGGAGTGAAACCAGCACGAGTGTGGTAGGCGGTGTTATAAGACCACTTTGCCCAAGGAAGAAGCTAAAGCCAAAGGCGTGTCTGCGACATGGTGAAACAGCGCAAATACTGCTCCAAACATTGGTTCACGACCTCTGTCTGACCATCCGTCTGAGGGTGATACGCGGTGCTCATGTGTAGAGAAGTGCCCTGTAAGGTGAAAAACTCCTGCCAAAACTGAGAGATGAAAACCTGGTCGCGATCAAAAACAATAGTTTGAGGCATACCATGTAACTTGGCCACCTCCCGGACATAGAGTTCCGCCACTGACTTGGCGGTGTAGGGATGACCCAGAGCACTAAAATGGGCATATTTAGACAGCCGATCCACTACCACCATGATCACTGACTTGCCTTGAACCAACGGTAAGGCCTCCACAAAGTTCATAGAAACGTCGTCCCAAACGTGATCTAGAATGGGCAATGGCTGAAGTAACTCGGCAGGAGAGGTGGTGGCTGACTTGGCAGGCTGATAGACATCACAAGCGGCCACATAAGCAGTCACTGCGCGATGGATGCCCTACCACAAGAAGCTCTGACTGACCCGTTTATAGGTGCGAAGGGCACCTTCATGACCCACCAAGGGAGAGGCATGGAAGTGAGCTATGAGACGCTAGCGCAGGTTTGTAACCTCACGCACCCAAAGACAGTCCTTCTAGAAGAGAAGGCCATCCTTCCATGCAAAGCCAGGGTGCGCTGATGGGTCAGTCTAGAGGGCCGCAATCAGAGTGGAGGTCGGGGAATCATCTTGATACGCCTGCTTCAATTCATCAAGAAATGGACAAACTGGACTGGAAATAGCCAAATAGAACCTGGGTTGGTGCGGCAAGATAGTGCGTCAGCCACAATGTTGTCAGATGCCTTCTTGTACACAACCTCATAGTCATAGCCCAAGAGCTTACTGACCCACTGCTGCTGTGCGGGCATGGACACCCGCTGTTCGAGAAAATACTTAAGCGGCTGATGGTCAGTGTGAATGAGAAACCACCGACCAAGCAAATAAGGGCACCACTTGTCGACGGCGAGGACAATGACAAGCATCTCTTTCTCGTAGACAGAGAGGGACAGGGAATGACCAGCCAAAGCCTTGCTGAAGTAAGCAATGGGATGCTCCTCTTGAAGTAGTACCCCCCCAGGCCGGCGTTTGAAGCATCAGTCTCAACCACAAATGGCTGGCTGAAATAAGGAAGAGTCAAAACAGGGGTGGTCGCCATAGCTTGCTTCAACGCCTCAAAGGTTGCCTAGGCAGTATCCGACCAGCAAAAGGTGCCTTTCTGTAATAGCTGAGTGAGAGGGCGAGCAATCTCGCCTTAGCGGTGAATAAAGTGCCGATAATAGCGAGTAAGGCCAAGGAAGCCCCGCAGCACCCAGGCACAATTAGGAGATGGCCAGGACAGCATGGCAGTCACCTTAGAGGGGTCTGTAGCCATGCTGTCACGGGAGATGATATGACCCAAGTATTCAACCTGTGGGCTGCCAAACGAACACTTCGAGCGTTTAAGAAACAATGAGTTAGCTTGCAAGATATCAAAGACAGACCTGAGATGCTCCAAGTAGTCGCCTCACGACTTGCTATAGACAAGGATATCATCGAAGAACACCAAAATGAAGCGGCGGAGGAAGGACCGGAAGAGGTCATTCATAAGGCTCTGAAATATAGACGGGGCGTTCGTGAGGCCAAATGGCATAACCAGGAACTCGAAATGACCATCATGAGTGCAGAAGGTTGTCTTGTGCACATCGGTGGGCTGCATCCGGATCTGATGATAACTTGAGCGAAGGTCAAGTTTACTGAATACAGTCACACCGGACAGCTCGTCCAGAAGTTCCTCCACCACCAGTATAGGATATTTGTCTTTCACTATGATTGCATTCAATGCTTGGTAATCAACACAGAAACGCCAAGTACCATCTTTCTTACGGACCAGCAACACTGGAGAAGAGAAGGGGCTCGTGTTGGGCCGAATGATACCCGAATGAAGCATGTCCGCCACCAGACGTTTGATCTCAGCCTTCTGAATGTATGGATAGTGATATGGACGAATATTGGTTGGAGAAGCACCTGGAATGATTGGGATAGAGTGGTCATGCACCCGCATCGGAGGAAGGCCCCGCGGTTCAGCGAACACAGTACCATCCTCTACCAAGAAGGTCAAGAAGATCCTGCGGCAAGTCACCCCGCACACGTCCACCGATTCCCACTGTTGGAGGAGGAGTCCCTGCGATGCGAACCGGAATAAGGACCTTGTCGCCTGAGCCGAAAGTAGAGTGCTGGGCTGAGAGCCTTGGAGGCGCACCTGCTATCCGTTCAATGCGAAATCCATCACCAGGTCCTTAAAGTTCCAGAGAACGTCCCCAAGCTCTTGGAGCCACTGCACCCCTAACACCACGTCCGCCCCCTTCGTCAGAAGTAAGAAGAGGTTGGTCACGAATGTATGGCCCTGAATGGAGACGCCGGAGCTGCGGAGGTGCTTGCCATCACCAATCAAGACATCAAAGGGCGTTGAGTCAGACACAAAGCAGCCTAGCCGCTGAGCAACTTTGTCGTTGATGAAGTTGTGAGTAGACCCGTTGTCAATCAGAATAGCAACCTATTGACGCTTGAGGTAACCTTGTACTCGCATGGTGCGCGGAGTGAATGCCCCTGAAAAAGCATGCACAGAAATCTCCGACAGTGTATCAGCAGGGTACGAAGAATCAGGCCCCTCCGCCACCTCTGCATCCTCATTAATCTCCTCCAATAAGAGACTGCCTTTGACAGAACATCGGTGCCCTGGGATGAACTTCTCATCACAGCGAAAATAAAGCCCTTTTGAACGACATTCTTCCATTTGCGCCGGAGTGAGACGGCAGACAATCGGGCTGGTCTGAGGGGGTGCTTGGCCAGAGCGGCTAGCCACTGAACTGTTGGCTGGAGCGGCAAGGGAAGAGGCATTCACAGCAGCCCGAGGGAATGGTCCGAGCCTGCCCCCGAGCCTTTGTCTAGCCAATTTCTCTTCCCCGATGCATGCATGATGCACGACATCCCGCATGCTGGAACAGGGAAAATGGAACATCTCCTCATAAATCTCTGGCTTGAGCCCTCGCTTAAACGTGCCCACCAAGGCGGCCACCAGTCAATCAGGGAGGCAGTTAGCCACCTTCATTAACTCCGTGTAGTATGCTCACACGGTGGATGTCGGCGCAGGGAGGAAAGCATTTCGTTGAAGTCCTGGAACTCATTCGGGCCAAACTGGACGCACAATTCATCGGAGAAGGCAGTCCAAGTGGGATAGCGCACCTCCTTCTCAAAGCTTTGAAACCATACCGATGCATCCCCGTCGAGGTGGAAAGTCGCTATGCGCAATTGTTCAGCCTCTAACTATGTCCCCTGGTGGGCGAAAAACTTCTCCGCCTTGTACAACCACTCCACAGGGTCATCATCCCCATTATAACATGGAAACTATAGGCGGACCAAACGGGGTTCCGCCCCACCCCAGGGTACTCCACGGTGTCCTAGGTACTCCTCCCAGTCATCCTCCATCTCCTAGTACAAGTTTCGGGGAGGCGGCACCATTGGGGCATTTTCCACGTCCCTCGTATTTTCGAATAAAAGAAAACAATTTTTTTGAAAACGTAACAAAATTTAATTACAATTGCCAAGGATCACCGTGTACTAAAACAGTAATTACAACATACTTTGTATTATACAAAGATTGTCAAAATTAGGCATCACGTGCCTTTGTACATTGGTCAATACAATAATTTACATAAGTACAAAAACAGTAGTACAAAACTTGTAATTTAAGGAAACCCTTCGTCGACTCCTTCAGAATCGAGTGAAACACCTGCAGAGTCTGAGGGTAGGTGAGTAAATTTATACTCAGTAGGTCGAATTAAGTTCTAAGAATATGCTTCGTGCACATGCCATTTTTTTTTTTTTTGAAATCATTCAGAAAACCTGAAAACACGATCACAGAACATCGCTATACCAGACGACTTACACCCGCGCCCATGGGGCGACGTGAGACTGAAAGGAAGGGATTTACCCATGACATCCCAATCTTGTGCGCGCCAGATGCCAAATTTGGCGGTATCCAAAATCGTAATAATTCTTAGCTCCAAAGAACCGAGAACTATCCAGACGGCACGATTGCCCAAAACTCGGAGAAATTTTCGAAAGGAGGAGATGATTTTGAAGTCGGAGCTTTTATTTTCATAAAGTAACAGAAAACTTTTAGTAAAACTTTAGTGAGTCAAAATCTCGGCATACGATTAGAATTTAAAACTACCTACCTATAACACGTGCAAAATCTCCTCGTAGCGTAAAGAGAGTCCCGCCTTAATATATCAGCCTTTGAGCGAGAATTTTGGCAGAATAACCACTCCAACGCGTAGAACGCCCTTGATTTAGTAGGGTAGGGCTTTGGAACGGGTTAAAAAGGTTTAGGAATGGCCCATAAACAGTAAAAAGATGAAAATGGAAGATTAGGGAAGGGGCACATTTTTTGAGGTCTTAGAGGGGTTGTCTCAGGAAAATAATGCTTCCGGTGCATAGAGCACCCTTGAATTAGTAGGAAACGGGTCTTGAAACGTGAAAATCGGACTTAAAACGGGTCGGGAATGGTGAAAACAGTGAAAGGGCCTGAAAATCGGATGTGGGTGAAGAAGTGGCTGGAAAGGGTATAAATAGGTGGGGGAGGGGAATATTCCGGTGGGCGCCGCCGCCGGAATAGGCGGGCGCCCACCGGCGCCGCCAGTAAAACCGGCCGGCGCCCACTGGCACCGGCAAAACCGCGTTCGCGCGTGACGAACGCGTGTTCGGCGCGCGCCGCGTGGCACACACCGCGCGTTGCACTGCGCCGCGCCGCGCCACGCCAAGTCGCGTCGCGCCGAAAATTATATATTATTTTATAATTTTTAATTCCAAAAATTCCAAAAATCGTAACTTCCTATCCCGAACTCCGATTTGCGCGTTCTTGGTACCGTTGAGTTCGTATTCACGAGCCCTATGATACTAGACTATTCAAGAACCATTCCACCTAAATTTTGAAAGTGGGTCCCGCCGGTCGAACACATTTCCCGAGGTCGTGACTTTTGTTCCCGACCTCCGATCTTTGCGTTTTAAGACTTGTTACGCTTGTCTCTACGAGCTCTAACCAAAACTTAGGAAAATTATAAATAACAAAATATGTAAGAAAATCGTGTTAGAAATTAGGGTCATTACAATCTACCCCCCTTAAAGAAATTTCGTCCTCGAAATTTGAATTATCCACTAAATGAATAACTCAGGGTACTTCTTTTGCATTTCGCTCTCCAGCTCCCAAGTAGCTTCTTCCGAGGAATGATATTGCCATAGCACTTTGACTAAGGGGATCCTTTTAGTCCTCAAGATTTGTTCCTTGTGATCCAGAATTTTAAGTGGCTTTTCTTCGAATGATAGGTCGGGCTTGAGAGTAATTAAACTCTGATCAAGAACATGAGAGGAGTCTTGGACGTATTTCCTAAGCATAGACACGTGAAATACGTCGTGGACATTGCTGAGTTGTGGAGGCAAGGCTAATCTGTAAGCTACAGCTCCTATTTTGTCCAAAATTTCAAATGGTCCTACAAAGCGAGGACTTAGTTTGCCTTTAATTTCAAATCTCATGACTCCTCGGGTTGGCGAAACTTTTAGTAATACATGATCTCCCACGCTAAAGTCAATATCCTTCCGTCTTTGATCTGCATAGCTCTTTTGACGACTATGGGATGCCATTAGACGATGCTTAACAAGTTTCACCTTATCTGCACACTGTTGCAGAAGTTCAGACTTAATCAATTTTCGTTCGCCCACTTCATTCCAACATGTCGGTGATCGACAAGGTCATCCGTATAATGCCTCATAAGGTGCCATACCTATGCTGTTATGGTAGCTGTTGTTGTAGGCGAACTCGACCAATGGTAAATGTTCGTCCCAATTACCCTTCCAATCCATGGTGCAAGCGCGCAACATATCCTCCAAAGTTTGGATAGTTCTTTCTGATTGACCATCCGTTTGTGGGTGGAAAGCAATGCTGAACTTGAGAGTTGTACCCAATTCTTCTTGAAATCCTTGCCAAAACTTGGAGGTAAATCGACTATCCCGATCCGAGATGATCGATAGCGGTATCCCATGCCGACTCACAATTTCCTTCACGTACAATTTTGCCAAAGAACTTAAAGATTGCTTCTTGCTTAATGGCAGAAAGTGTGCGCTCTTTGTGAGCCGATCCATGATCACCCAAATGGATTCATGGCCTTGTGAAGTTCTAGGTAGTGCCGAGACGAAATCCATAGTAATGTGTTCCCACTTCCACTCGGGGATTTCAATCGTTTGCAGGTACCCTGAAGGTTTTTGGTGTTCAGCTTTAACTTGCTGACAAGTTAAGCATCTCGAAATATATTCTCCTATATCCTTCTTCATCCCGTTTCACCAAAAACTTCTCTTTAAATCTTGATACATCTTCGTTCCTCCTGGGTGGATGGTATACGAGAACGATGTGCTTCATGTAATAGGTCTTCTCTTAGCTCCGGAATTTTGGGTATTACCAACCGTCCTCGAAATCGAATACCTCCATCAGAGCCTTGGGTAAAGTCAGGTCTTCCGAGCAAAGTTTGCATTAATTCGTCACTTTTCTGACCTTCAAGAATACGCTCGACTAGTATTGATTTTACTTTTAGAGTGGCAATGAAAGATTTCTTGTTTCCAGCTTGTAGCTCGGGTTGTAAACTTATTGTTTCTTCCAATAATTTCCATTCCTTAACAAGCATGGAAATTAATCCTCCGGATTTGCGACTTAAAGCATCAGCCACCACGTTGGCTTTTCCGGGATGATACTTGATGGAAAAGTCATAATCCTTAAGATATTCGATCCACCGTCTTTGCCTCATATTAAGATCACTTTGGGAAAAAATGTATTTTAAACTTTGGTGATCGGTGAAAACTTCAAACATCTCCCCGTATAGATAGTGTCTCCAAATTTTTAAAGCAAAAACTACCGCTGCTAACTCCAAATCGTGAGCAGGGTAGTTACCTTCATGTTTCTTTAATTGTCGTGAAGCGTATGCTATCACTTTTCCGTCTTGCATTAATACGCATCCTAATCCTCTTTTAGAAGCATCGCTGTACACGACAAAACCTCCACTGCCAGTTGGCAATGCTAGAACGGGTGCAGTTGTTAATTTCTCCTTTAGCTCTTGGAAACTTCGTTCACAAGTTTCATCCCAAACAAATTTAACTCCTTTCCTTGTTAATTTTGTCAGGGGTAGGGCAATACTTAAAAATCCATGGATGAATCTTCGGTAATAACCCGCAAGGCCTAAGAAGCTCCGAATTTCCGTTACTGTTTTTGGCCTTTCCCATTTGATGACAACTTCAATCTTGGTTGGGTCCACCGATACTCCGTTCTTTGAAATGACGTGTCCTAAGAACACCACTTGTTCCATCCAGAATTCGCACTTGCTAAACTTGGCGTATAGCTTATGATCCCTTAATGTCTGCAGAACAACTTGTAAATGCATTCGGTGATCTTCTAAACTGCTAGAGTAGATGAGGATGTCATCGACGAACACGATTACAAACTTGTCTAAAAAGGGCCAAAAAATTCTGTTCATGAGATCCATAAAAGCGGCCAGGGCATTTGTTAAACCAAATGGCATCACTAAAAACTCATAGTGGCCATACCGGGTACGGAAAGCTGTCTTAGAGATATCCTCATCTCGTATCCTTAGCTGATGATAACCTGACCGTAGATCTATTTTGGAGAAAACTTTAGCCGTCTGCAATTGATCAAATAGGTCATCTATACGAGGCAAGGGGTACTTGTTCTTTATAGTGATGGCGTTGAGAAGTCGATAGTCAATGCACAACCTTAACGACCCGTCTTTCTTTCTCACAAATAAGACCGGTGCTCCCCAAGGTGAGACACTGGGTCGTATGAATCCTTTCTCAAGCAATTCCTGCAATTCACTTTTTAACTCTTTTAACTCTGCAGGAGCCATGCGGTAAGGTGCTTTAGAGATAGGGCTTGCTCCTGGCATCAACTCGATAGTGAAATCTATCTCTCTTTTTGGTGGCAGACCAGAGAGATCATCAGGAAAAACATCAGAGAAATCTTGTACTATGTCAATGCTCTTCAAGTTATACGTAGTAGTCTCATTAGTTTCCACACTAGCAAGATAAGCCCGACATCCTTTACTTAAAAGCCGATGAGCTTTGACTGCTGAGATGACACATGGTTTAGAATGATCCTTAAGCCCACAAAAAGTGAAATTCCTATCGCCTCGCTTAAAGATCACTTTCTTCTGTTTACAGTCCACTAATGCCCCGTTATTGGCTAACCAATCCATACCTAATATGACGTCAAAGTCGGTCATATTTAAGAGAATAAGGTCGGCCTCCCACTGGCATTTCTCTAAGGAAATAGGTACCCTTCGAAGAAATTTACGGGCTAGAAACATTTTTCCCATTGGGGTGGACACTTCTAAGACATATCCTAAATTTAAAATCGGATAGCCGAGACTTGAAGCAAAATAGAACGATATGAAAGAATGCGTCGACCCTGGATCTATCAAAATTTTTGCTAATTTATCCAAGACCAGAAGTGTACCTTGAATGACTGCGGTCGACGCTTGAGCTTCCTCAGCAGTAATTGCGAAGACCCGCCCTTGAGCCCTTGGTTTCTGCTCCGATTTTGATTCTTCTTGCATTTTCCTCTTTGGGCAGTCTTTAATTTGATGGCCTTGTTCACCACAGAAAAAGCATTTTCTTTTGGTACGATAACACGATCCAAGTGGATGGATTTTACTGCACTGTGGACATTTTTCTAGCTTCCTTTCTCCCCTTGGCTGTGAAGGTGATTCTGAGGGTTTTTGAAACTTGCGATTATTCTGATTGTTAAACGTCGGTCTCCTTTTCCTCTCATCGGGTCGGAAACCATTATTTTGTCCTCGATCCTTACGTCCGACCACAAATTCCATATAATCTTGTTCTAGGATGGAGGCTAGTTCAACCGCTTTGGCAAAAGTCATGGGTTGATGGCCAATAATTCTTCCTCTTAATCCATTGTTTAGGCCCCTCACGAACTTCCGAGCTTTCTTTAATTCCGTCGTACAATAATCTGGAGTGAAACGTTGTAATTGTACGAATTTATTCTCGTACTGAGTCACCGTTAATCCTCCTTGTTGTAGATCTAAAAACTCCTTTTCTTTTCTTTCTTGGACGTGAGGAGGAAAATATTTATTGTATAAAACTTCCTTAAATTCTTCCCACTTAATATGATCACCAACCGTGAAGAAATTTCTTTCTGCTGTAGGCCACCAAAAAGCAGCTTCACCAGTCATAGAGAAAGTGGCTAGCGGCACCTTACGATCATCGGGGATCTTCATTGCTTTAAAGATCCGTTCAACTTCAAAGGTCCACCTTTCAGCGGCCTCAGGGCCGTCTTCTCCCGTAAATGCTGGCGCAAGCTTCTTAAAACGCTCCAACAGATTTTCCTTTTCACTGTGGATAAAATCTCCCGAACTAGTCGAATGATTGGAATGATTCGATTGGAAACCTTGAGTCATTCTTTGCATTAATAAGTCCACGAAATGCATCATAGGATCTCCCGTTGTCAAAGTGACCGGCGTAGTAATATTGGGTGGAGTTGAGCTACTTGCCGGTTGAGCATCGTTACCACTAACATTCGTCATCTAAACATGGATTAGTAACATCAAGATCTATAGAAACAAACTTACTTTATAACAACCTTGAAGTGTCATTACATCACTCAAAAGTTACGTTAGCTATTTACATAATAAAACTACTCTTAGTACACATCAAAATTGTTCCCACGGAACTATTTACTCGAAATTTTTACGGACTTTCTTCTCTAAGTAGTCAAGACTTTAGAGAGGAAAGGTTCTAGCTTTAGGGCATTCAAAGAAAAAGTGGGTTAAAAGTCCACAAAACATGCACCGCTCGGGCATTCCATGCCTTCCGGTTTCTTTCCCCTTGAGGAGACGCTGGACGCCTAGCTCTTCCACCCATTCGACTTCAGGTGGGGGCAGTTCGTTCAGGTCAAAATCCATTTTATACTCAGGGTTATCCTCATTAGAATTTTCACTTTCTTCCACTTCCAAGGAGGGATCTTCTTCAGACTCTTCTCCTGGAGTAGGCGAGTCCGGGATAACTATTATTTCGTTTACGTCACTATTTGTGGGTGAACCAGGGGTGTAAAAGATCTCAGAATCTTCTGAATCTGAAATTTCGATGGGTGTCTTATCTTCATTGTACATACTCTTGCTACAGCTTCCTTTCATTGGAAGTGGCAATTTGCGAGCAGTAGAATGATAAAGATTGCTTGACAGATATGTCTTATGCCTGAGCATCGACATCTGTTTAAGCTTCACATAAAAATTCATTAAGAAATTTCAAATAGGAAAACATACGATAAAATATAAATAATTGTATTGACTGATTTAATTACTTTTTAGTAGACAGTAGAACCTTGGCTCTGATACCAACTGTGACGTCCCTCATATTTTCGAATAAAAGAAAATAATTTTTTTGAAAACGTAACAAAATTTAATTACAATTGCCAAGGATCACCGTGTACTAAAACAGTAATTACAACATACTTTGTATTATACAAAGATTGTCAAAATTAGGCATCACGTGCCTTTGTACATTGGTCAATACAATAATTTACATAAGTACAAAAACAGTAGTACAAAACTTGTAATTTAAGGAAACCCTTCGTCGACTCCTTCAGAATCGAGTGAAACACCTGCAGAGTCTGAGGGTAGGTGAGTAAATTTATACTCAGTAGGTCGAATTAAGTTCTAAGAATATGCTTCGTGCACATGCCATTTTTTTTTTTTTGAAATCATTCAGAAAACCTGAAAACACGATCACAGAACGTCGCGATACCAGACGACTTACACCTGCGCCCATGGGGCGACGCGATACTGAAAGGAAGGGATTTACCCATGACATCCCAATCCTGTGCGTGCCAGATGCCAAATTTGGCGGTATCCAAAATCATAATAATTCTTACCTCCGAAGAACTGAGAACTATCCAGACGGCACGATTGCCCAAAACTCGGAGAAATTTTCGAAAGGAGGAGATGATTTTGAAGTCGGAGCTTTTATTTTCATAAAGTAACAGAAAACTTTTAGTAAAACTTTAGTGAGTCAAAATCTCGGCATACGATTAGAATTTAAAACTGCCTACCTATAACATGTGCGAAATCTCCTCGTAGCGTAAAGAGAGTCCTGCCTTAATATATCAGCCTTTGAGCGAGAATTTCGGCAGAATAACCACTCCAACGCGTAGAACGCCCTTGATTTAGTAGGGTAGGGCTTTGGAACGGGTTAAAAAGGTTTAGGAATGGCCCAGAAACAGTAAAAAGATGAAAATGGAAGATTAGGGAAGGGGCACATTTTTTGAGGTCTTAGAGGGGTTGTCTCAGGAAAATAATGCTTCCGGTGCATAGAGCACCCTTGAATTAGTAGGAAACGGGTCTTGAAACGTGAAAATTGGACTTAAAACGGGTCGGGAATGGTGAAAACAGTGAAAGGGGCTGAAAATCGGATGTGGGTGAAGAAGTGGCCGGAAAGGGTATAAATAGGTGGGGGAGGGGAATATTCCGGTAGGCGCCGCAGCCGGAACAGGCGGGCGCCCACCGGCGCCGCCAGTAAAACTGGCCGGCGCCCACTGGTGCTGGCAAAACCGCGTTCGCGCGTGACGAACGCGCGTTCGTCACCGCGAATGCGCGGTTCGTCGCGCGTTTGATGCGCGCGACGCGCGCGTTCGGCGTGCGCCGAGCGGCACACACTGCACATTGCACTGCACCGCGCCGCGCCGCGCCACGCCAAGTCGCGTCGCGCCGAAAATTATATATTATTTTATAATTTTTAATTCCAAAAATTCTAAAAATCGTAACTTCCTATCCCAAACTCCGATTTGCGCGTTCTTGGTACCGTTGAGTTCGTATTCACGAGCCCTACGATACTAGATTATTTAAGAACCATTCCACCTAAATTTCGAAAGTGGGTCCTGCCGGTTGAACACGTTTCCCGAGGTCGTGACTTTTGTTCCCGACCTCCGATCTTTGCGTTTTAAGACTTGTTACGCTCGTCTCTACGAGCTCTAACCAAAGCTTAGGAAAATTATAAATAACAAAATATGTAAGAAAATCGTGTTAGAAATTAGGGTCATTACAAAAGCGTATATCGCAGTTTGCCGGCGCGGGGAGATCTGAGCGGAGAGGTTCGGGAGCCTGGGACGGACCCCCCTTCTCCATGGACGCTGGCTGCTTGGACATCAGAGGTGGTGCGCGCTCTGCCTGAAGCATCGATCCTGGCTACTCCCACGCTCAGAGCCTTGATCTCCGCCATGAGTTGTGCCATCGTTAACTCGCCGCTGGCCTCTAATGCTGATTTGGGACTGTTCGCAGAGGCGAGAACCTCTTTCTCGGGCTGACTTTCTAGGGCCGTGGCAGCTTGCTCTCCTCAAGCCATGGCCGGGATCATAAGAGCTCTGATACCAATGTTGTGCCCGGTGTAGGCACAATCGGTACGCCGGAGTTCTACGTAGGGAAAGGGAAAGAAGTTGGAAGAAATGTAAAGGAAATACTGGAATTTCATTAAGCATACTAACCAAGGAGGAAGACGACCCCTTTATGGGAAGTCGCGCCCCCCCACATTGGGGATCATGCCACTAGTGGGCCCGGTTCACCCATGGTCCACTAGTGCGCCCATTACAAGTTAATAAAAATACAAATAACAATCATCTGCTAATCATAAAGGACACTGGCCTAATGAACAGAAATAAAGTACTGAAATAAAGGTAAGTACTAAGCCAAGTGCAATTGTGCACAACAGAGTGTGGGGTACTCCAAGAACAAAGCTCATGCTAATTTGGATCATGGCTGAGATGGGGTAGGCAAAGGCATGTATAATCCAACATTAGTAGAAATCCCTTTGGCCATGTGGCATATGCAACACCCCCTAACATCTCTATACACCTTCATACGCAAAAATGGCTGAAAATAAGAAGAAATAAGTTGAAAAGTCTTATCTCTTCTCATATATCCCTCATCATGAATCTCTCACTACAACAAATTGGAGTATTAAGGACGCTTGTAAGTGTCACTAAAAGTGCCATAAGAGCCACTAATGCGTATTAGCGACGTTTACAAAGCGTCGCTAAATACGTCGGTGAAACTACCATGGCTATTACTTATTAGCGACGCTTAGTCTTAACATTAGCTACGTTTCGATAAGTGTCACTAAATACCTTTTTTGCAACACATAGAGAAGCATTCCTAATACATAACTATTAGCGACAGTTAGGTATGTGTCGCTAATAATAAAAAAATTTAAAAAATAAAATTTTAAATAAAATAATGAAAAAGAGTCGCTAATAAAAAATAAAAAAATAATAATTTTCTATTAGCAATGCATAAATATATGCGTCGCTAATAAGAAAAAATAAAAAAAATAACAAGCCTTTAGTGACGCTTTCCACAAGCGTTGCTAATGACTTAAAAAATTATATAAAAATAACTTGCCGATAGCGGGAAGGTGCTGGCAGGGGATACTGAGGTTTGGGGGGTGACCGAGGAGAGGGCGGATGTGGTGCCGGATTCCAGCCCCTGATCCCCCTCATCTTGTCTATTGACTGGAGGGGGAGAAAATAGAGAGGGGAGGGGGAATGGGGGGGAGCCTAAATCCGGCAGGGGAGACGGATTTCGGCGGTAGGGGAGGGATGGGGAGAGAGGGGGATCACTAGGAGAGGGGAGGGAAAGGGGTGGGAGGGGGAGCCGGAATCCGGCCCCCATAGCCCCTTCCTTTGGTCCGTCGATCGGAGGAGGGGGAACCAGGAGCATGGGGAGGGGGAGAAAACAGAGAGGGGAGGAGGTGCGGGGGAGCCTAAATCGGGCAAGGAACTGGATTCTGCCCCCACAACCCCTTCCTCTAGTTGACAAGGAACCAAGAGCATGGGTGGGTGGGGGGGGGGGGGGTGGAGGGGGAAGCCGGTGAAGGGGTGGGGATCCGGGGGTGATCACCGGCGGGTGGTTGCAGGGGGTGGTCACCGGTGGGTGGTCACAAGGGGGTTATCACTGGGTGTGGTTAGCGGGCTAGGAGAGGGGAATCGGGGAGAGAGGGAGGCGAACGGTTGCTAGGGGGCTTCTTTCCAGGGGGAGATTGGTGAGGGGTAGTCGCCCGGGGCCGATCTCTGGGAGGTGGTTAGCGGCCGAGGAGGGTGGGGGATATATAGGAAAAGTACTTTGTGGGCGAAATTTTGCCTATGTGAATTTTTTTGCGACGCTTCCGGTGGAAGCATCACAAAAAGGGGGAAAGAGAGAGGGAGGGAGGAGAGAGAGAGAGGGAAGAGAAAAGAGGAGAGAGAGAAAGAGAGAGAGGAGAGGGAGAGGGAGGAGGGGAGATAGAAAAGAGTAGAGAGGAGAGAGAGGGAGGAGATGAGAGAGAAAAGAGAGGAGAGAGATGGTTGATTGGAGAGAGAAAAGAGAAGAGAGAGATCCAGTCTCTTCGCTTTCTCTCCCCTCTCTCCCTTCACTATCTCTCTCCTCTCTGTGTCTCCTCACTCTCTCTCCCCTCCTCTCTCTCTCTCTGTCTCCCTCTCTCTCCTCCATCTCCCTCTCTCTCTCTCACTCTCTCTCTCCTCCCTCTCTCTCCTCTTCTCTCTCCCCCTCTCTCCTCTCTATATTCTCTCTATTTTTTTTCTCTCTACATATTTTAAAATTAATATAATAAATTATAAGGTAATATGCGTTGCTAATACCTAGGTTATTTCCAACGTCTATTTCTATACGTCGCTAATAACAAGAGTATTAGGGATACATGCATATGCATTGATAATACATATTTATTTATTTATTTTAATTAATTTTTAAATAAAAAATATAAAATAATTTAAATTAAAACTTTCCCTCTCTACTCTCTCTCTCTCTCTCAACTCTAGCTCTCCTCTCTCTCCTCCCTCTCTCCCCCTCTCTTTCCTCTCCCTCTCTCTCTCTCTCCCCCTCTCTCCTCTCTCTATATCCTCTCTATTTTTTTCCTCTACATATTTTAAAAATAATGTAATAAATTATAAGGTAATAGTGACGCATCGGAATATGCAATGCTAATACCTAGGTTATTAGCGACATATATTTCTATGCGTTAGTGATAAGTATGAAATATATAACTATTTTATATGCCTTTTTACCTTATTTGCTAGTATAGATTAGGTAAATTAAGAGTTAGTTATGGTTTATTTAGATTAAGATAGTTATTAATATTTTAGTTTGATTATTAATTAATTTTAGAAGTTATTAGTAGTTTAGGCATGTATTTAAATCAAGTTGGGATTTTAATTACATTCTACAGGTCTAAATATGATATTTATATTTTGTAGGCAAAGTGCACTTATTGAAGTACTTGGACGATATTTGGAATAATTAAAAATAGTTTTGACATGCTTTAAAGTGATTTGGATAACTTTTTGGAGCTATAAACAAGTTGAAAATTAATATGGACATGAAAGAAAGAGCTTAATGAACAGAAATTGGACTGTCCAGATTGTAGAAACAGTGTAGCCGATCGAACGGGGCATTTTAAGTATCAAATGGCTATACATGATTTTTGAGAAAAATTCAGTATAGGCAATCGAACGGGCATGCAAGGCGATCGATCAGGATAACGCTCAGTTTCCTAACTTTAGTCAATTTTCAATCCTTTTCGTATTAAACTTCTTCCTACGGCTCTTATGCCTATATAAAGATATATTTGGCTCAAAATTGGGGGATTCTAGTAGGTTTTCTGAAGAGAAAAAGGAAGGAGATGATGAAAGAGAACTCAAATCTTTTAATGGAGATTCAAAAGCTTCCTTCTACAATGGAAGGCTAGACTTTTTTTTTACTTAGGAGTTGATGAAGCTATAGATAAGTTTCAGTTTCTTTTCGTTTTAATTTAGATCTCAGTTGTGAATGATGACAATTGTATGATACAGATTTCTTTTTTAATGGAAGAGCTTTTAATATTTATTCAAGTCTATATTGATTTATTGTCTTGTAGATGATAGATTGATGTGGTTTTAATATTTTCATTGATTCTAATTTTTGTGATTTAGATAAGATGATCATCCAATAGTTTTAATATTTAGATAATTAATAAATTGGATGAGTTATACTAAGATTAGGCGAGTCATGCTTATAGCTAGTTTAGTGTAGATGATTTATGCTATCGTCGAAGATAGTTCATGCCATAAATTTAATTAATGATTATTTTTGAAGTAATTCTACCTTATAGCTGAGAATACTTATTCATATTCACACTAGATTTAGATTGAAAGTTAATGAATTATTATGGTTTTATAGTGGATTCAATTTTCTAAGTAAATTCCATCATATTAATCTCTTGCTTTTAATTTAGTGATTATTTATTGTGCTTAATTTTAATTTTAAGTTCTTTTTACTTTTCAATCAACAAATTCATCTCTTAGATTTAGTAATAATCCATCTGTCATTGAGGTTCGACAACTCTTAAATACTTATCTTAATACAATAACCTTGTACACTTGCAAAGGGTTTAATTATAAACGATCAAATTTTTGGCACCGTTGCCAAAGACGGTGTTGATTTGTTACTAAATTAGTATTAGGATAATTCTAACTACTTTAGTTTTAGTTACTTTAGTTTTTAGGTTACTTCTTAGTTTCATATCTTCTTTTAATTTAATCTTATAGGTTAAGTTGAAGACCGTGCTCTCTACACTTGTGGCCACAAGTGGACATCAACAAGCATAGTACTTCTCTTCGGTTTGCAAGATTATTTTCTCTCTTTATTTTTAGTTTTTTTTCTTAGTTAGTTTTTGTTTATTCTTCCCCTTTTTACATTTAAAATTGTGTGGTGTATTTGTGGTGTATATGTGGTTGTCACTCCTTACTCCCCTGATTAGTACTATTTGACCCTAAGCCTGAGCGAACATCTAGGAGAGCTGAGTTGCCCTCGACCTACATCCCTACACCCCCAAACTCACCCACCCATTCATCCTCCCACACTACTTCTACCCCCATCATGGTTGAACATCAGTTAGTAGATGCACCACTCAAAGCTCTAAGGGAGTATTACACTCCCAATGAGTACACCTCCCCTTCATACATTAGGTTGCTAGCGGTCGCTGCTCAAAATTATGAGATTAAGCCCAATGTCATTCAAATGTTTCCATCTTTTGATGGGCTTAATAATGAAAATCCGTATAGGCACCTAGATGACTTCTTAGAACTATACACAACTTTTAAGCTCTCAAATTTAACAGATGAGGCTGTCAAACTTCAGCTTTTGCCTTTCACACTGAAAGATAAGGTTAAGGAATGATTCCACTCATTAGAGCCAAACACTATCACAACGTGGGCCCAAATGCAACAAGAGTTCCTCAAAAAGTACTTTCCCATAGGTAAGACCAACCAAATGAGAAAGGCTATAACCACTTTTGCCCAACTTCCCACTGAACAGTTCCATGAGAGTTGGGGTAGACTTAAGGATCTCTTAGGAGGTGTCCTCATCATGCTGTCCCTAAGTGTCAATTAGTGTAATATTTTTATGAGGGTCTTACTGAACAAAACCGTCATCTTGTTGATGCAAGTTGTGGGGGTACATTCTTGTTAAAAAATAAAAATGAGGCATGAAAACTTTTTGAGGACTTGAGTGAAAATTCTCTTTAACATGTTGCGTTGAATAGAAATGAGAGTGGATTATCTACCTTAAATAATGCCCCCTCTAGGGGTGGCTTGTATGAAGTCAAAAACCTATTAGACCTCTCCTCCAAAGTTGATACTTTGAATAGGAAGCTGGATCTTCTTATGACTTCAACCCATTAACCCACTCTCTTCACTCAAGATGTATATACAATATTCCTTAGCCCAGCCCATACTATACTATCATGGAGTGTCCCTTTGCATTTCAATTTCTTGAGCTTGTCCAAGATCATGTGAATGCCACCTAATCCTTTCCTAGGGCTAAGAACAATCCATTTTCAAACACATATAACCCTCGGGTGGAGGAATTATCCTAACTTTTCCTCGCAGGCACAAAACTAAAGGGTTGTGGGCAACCAACCCCCTAGGTAACCATTCCAAGTCCTACTAGCCCCTATCCACCAACCTCAAGTGCAACCTCCATATGTCTAACCCAATACGAGTCTGAATTTTGAAGAAAAGGTCTTGAGTGCCCTACAAGGCCTTCAATCTCAATCCCAACTCCTCCACTCTCACACACAATCTATAGCAAAGTTAGAAGCCTAAATTGGACAACTAGCCAATGTTATCAATAAGCGAGAGATGGGGACGTTGCCTATATACTCATCAAACAACATCTCCAATGTTTGCAACAAGATTATATCTAGACATAGTTCTACTTAGAAACTACAATATCTCAAGAAGTATAGCATCACACGTTTAATGCTTAAGTATTTTCAACCAACCTACATTTTATGTCAGTCCTTCAATCATTCCACTTGTTCTAATTAAATAAGCAATATCAAGCAACATTTTTAATTATATCACTAACCATTGTTCGATAATTAATATCCCCGTCTAATCCTAAAGATAGACAGACTCATCAAATATCAACCTAAGTGACAAATGATATAACCACTATAGACCATCCTCAAAAGGGAACCATCCATAGTGCGGCTCTGGAATCTACAAAGAAATACCATAACCCAACCTAACCCATAAGGACCTAATAGAAGTTAAGGGCATGACCCACAACTGCACTTGAATAGTGGTGGGTGAGCCAGACTCACACAAAGCTCTCTCCAATAGTGAGGTACAACTTCACGGTCAAATCAACAACTCATCAATAGAGCTAAAACTCAAAAAAATTATTCAAAACCCTGTCTTTCTCGTCAACAAGCAAGGATTCTAAATGACTGTTTTAAACCCTATCAGTCTCTTTCAGACTATGGTTAAATATCAAAATTGCCATCAATTCATTAACCAAGGCAAATCTTTATGTTAAAGGTCTTGTTCACTCTATGAACTAGTCCCAGAGCCCTCTTAAGGTATTTAAGAATTTAACTTGATTAGGTGTTCTCGCCTAATCCAAAGTCATCTAACCCCATTAATTAATCTTTCATTAATCTTAAGCTAGTGATAAATTACTCACAACATCAATAGGAAACATCAAAACAATAAACAACATAAACAATACAGACCTACATAAGTTCAAGCAGATAGTAATATCAAGAACCAAACTCAATAATGATATCAAAAATGTTCGAGCTCTCATGCCCTAACCCTCCTTTAGCTTATTAAACTTTTATGAAAACGGGTCACAATGCACCTAAGGTCATTAAAGTAATTATTTCACATTGGACATGGCCCTCCCTATTCTTGGGTAAGCCTTTGACCTCTCAAGAGGTTCTGGTATCAAATTAGCTCGTTAATTTTATTCATGCGAATGCTGTTCAGTTCGCTCGTATGGGAATTTTTGTCATTTTGTTTTGGGCTTCCAAAACTAATCTTAGGGGTACTTCTTGATGTTATGCTCATGAGGTAATTTTCATACCATTTAATAGGGTCATAAACCCCTTGAACCCACCCTGGTTCATTTAATGATTTTACCTTAACCCTAAGAGTAAAGTAGTCAATTATCTATTTATTGGGATTTTTCCCCGCTTGTGCATTGGTCTGTAATTAGGGTATAATACAACTATTACTAGAATTTTTCTTAATTTTTAAACCCACTCATATGCCCCTTTACCAAAGCCCCTAAATCAGATCATTAAAAATTATTCTATGATTCAACCCATAAGGGTAAATTAGTTATTTCATAGCCTTTGGAATTTTTCCCTAGTCTAAAACTTGGTCAATACATGATCTCACGGTCATTTGTAATATTTTCTCAATTTTTCTGATGATTTTAACTCACTGAATTAGACTTGGTTCAAATTGTGTGTTTTTTTTAAAAGAGAGGCCCCCATGCCAACGCCAAGGCCTGCCAACGGCGGGCCTCTATTGGCAAACAGGGAAAGGGCAGACAAAGGGCTATGGTGTGACGAGCCCCTTTCTAGCACTTTCACGGTTGGCCCTTTTGCCGAATCCCAATCCACTGTTCTATTGTGAACAAAAACATTGATAAAACTCAACGATGAACTCCGGCAGCCATGACTGCTAGACCTTGCCAAAAATTGGGAAGAGAGGGACGAAAAGGCAGAAGAATGACCACCCGGGCGGCAGCTAGCCACCTGCACCAGTGCCTCCCCTCTTCTCTGAGTTTGCTCAATGGACATAGAGAAGAGGAGTACCACTGTTGCGCCGCTCATCTCCAACGTGGGCTTGCAAAAGCTCAACTGTAGTGAGAAGCAATGGAAAATGCCCTCTTAATTTCAAATAATGGGAACATGCAGTTTCATAAGCCAATTATTAATAAACAAATTCAATAATACTCTTATCTTGACTCCACAACTAAGATGGTGAATCCTACCTCATTGCTATTGGTCTTTGAGCTCGCTTCTCCCCATCTTCGTTGCTAACAAGACTTGTCAAAAACTCCTTCGGGGATCCCCTTCTTTCTCTCCCCCGCCTCCGCCCAAGAAACTCCCCCTTGAAGCCCTAATTAACGCTTTATATAATAAGGGATTTGGGTTCATAATCCCTTGAGAAGTTTGGGCCAACTAAACCTCTCTTAGGCAACCTAATTGGGTCTCTCAAACTAATTTATGCCACTTAACTAACCGGGCATGTATAGTGACTTAACGGTCAATTTGCTCGTTCAATTCAGGTAAACGGGTCATGCGCTCTATGTTAAACTTTGAATAGTCATAACTTCCTTATTTGAACTTTGATTTGCGCATTTTTGGTATCATTTTAAAGCTCTTTCTGTTTACTTTCTAACCACATTGGTTTTAGATATAAATTCTATTACTGAGGAAGTTATTCTACTACAAAAATTTATTCATACTAACAAACCTAGGAAAATTCGGGATATTATAGTATGCATGTGAGTAATTTTTACCTTTTTGTTCTTGAACATTCAATATTTGAAAAAAAGCTTTGCACCCTGAAACTTCAGAACATATCTACTCTTATTTTTTAACACATCAATAATCTAGTCATATCCTAAAAAAATAAATTATATACATAAAATAGATATAGTGTTCATCACCAAAATATTGTCAATTACACTGCATATGTTTCAAATGTTCTAACACATGATGAAGGTAGATAATATCTTCAAATTTATTGGCTATAAGGGGTTAGATTAAGATGTTAAGAAGTTGTCCTTAGAGTTGAGAATAAATGATGATGGTTGGACGAACTCATCATTAAAAGGCATATGAAAAAAAAAATTCAAGCTTTGAGGCATCTACAGGTAGAGTTTTCTTAATGTAATTATTTGTCTCCCTTGGAGATCTATGCTGATGATGAGCTATACGAAAAACTTCCTTCCTTAATACAACAAAGCCTTTGAGAATATGCAATTAGTAATGTTAAATAATTTCCCCTGAACTCTTCTTGAGACTCTTGAAGTATGTGGCTAAAAGTTATCTTTGGAAAAACATAAAGGAAATATATTAGAGAAAGAGAATAGCACAAGAGAAGAAAGAACAAATGTGTAGTGTAGGTTATTTTCTTGTGAGTTCAAATGTTTAGATTTGGGTCTCTATTTATAAATTCATAATGGTGAAGAGAGGTATGTCCTTTAACAATGAAATGCCTTGTCACAACTTAAGGATGCAACTATTTTCAATAATGATAACTTGTGCACAAATTTTCAAGGAAGATAACCTTTCAGAGAGAGGTGCAATAAAAATAGAATTTAAATACCAAAAACCAAAAGATGTAAACCCTTCACCAAAAATCCAACTTTTATTAGACCTTGTTTATTAGTTTAAAAACATCATATCGTAGACCCAATAGGTAAATCCACAATGCTGAAATGCAATTTTGGGGCTTTTAATCTATCAGAAGATTGAAGCTCCTCAGTAGACATTTTTCTCCTTTCTCTGAATTTAGTCTTGTCTTTTCGTGTTCTTCCATTGCGGCTCTTAACGCTGGTTTATCCCCAACCACTACGACAGCTATCATGTTCTTGTGTGTGTGTCGAAGCCTATGAGACTCCCACCAACCAATTAGCTAGTGAAGCTTTTCAGCCAGAGCCAATTTAACACAAACAATAATAGAAGCGACAACACGCGAGCGTCTGTTATCACAAGTTAACTAAACCCATTCTAGCGGTCCCCGAAAATAATGCAGCAGCCCAGAAAACCACCGAGCATACATATGCAAAATTTGTGTTTCCAATAAGATGATTTCATAGTTCAGATTAGTTGAGTAGGCACTCCCAACACAAATTGGTGGGAGTCAAAATCAGGGCTGATCACGTTGGTAAAACGAATTTAGTTTTGATTGTGACTCCCCCTAAAACGTGTCTGGCTTCGATTTGCTTCCCCACCACAGGGTGGAAGTGCCCACCCAGCGGTCTAAATTTCTCCTCTTGTCTGTATTATTTTTTAAAATTATATATATATATATATATATATATATATATATATATATATATATATATATATATATATATATATATATATATATATATATATATATATATATAATTTTTAAGGCTCTAATATATGTGACCATCTAAGTACTTTCTACAGACGTAAAAAGTAATCTCCTAAGTTAAGTGAGTTTTTTTAAAATAGAGTTATCAAGAGGGAAGAAGGTCAAATATACATAATAAGTGGGTATTAGACCTTAAGAGTTGGGCTTTTGATGGTGGGCTGTGCATTACCGTTTATGTAACTTCTTTCCTAATCTCTTTAGCTGTAAAAATCGCATTGATGTTTGGACGCTTGCGGAAGGGGCTGGTTCCTGCAAAGTCTTCGCGGGTATCAATAAAACGTCCGGAGTTGGATGACAGTACGACACAAAGACAGAACCATTATGGAGGGAGAAATCTTTGGCTTGTGGTTAGGATTTGGCTGAACGGGCCCTAAGCCCATTTGACCGGCCGGGCCTGACGTGTAAATAGTTGCAGACGAGCTGCTATCGGGCTATGAAAAGTAATTTGGGCTTGGGCTAGTATGATGTTAATCTCGTTTGTTTTTTATTATTTATGAAATGTAAGTACGGAATCTTCTTGTAGATGGTATGCCTTAATAAATTGAAATCTGAAGGCTGTTTGCTTCTGCCTTTCTTGACTGGTTTAGTTGATTTGGCATAGCTTAAATAGCATACTTGATCTTCTAATCTAAAATGCGCCAACAGAAAATATAAGGGAGTATTCAACAAACTAATAGACAGACAATATAAACCTTAAGATTGATGAAAATATGTAAGGTATGAGTAGACTATAATAATAATAATTTTATTATGGAAGTAAATTAACACCAAGTCACTTTGTTAGGTTAAATCATCAACAGCTTGAGATGAACAAGTAGTCATGCATTAAATTAAGAGTATAAGAAATGTGAAAATTTATGTAAATAATGTTTGTTTTCTGAAACATTCCTTTAGTTGTCTGGTATTTCATTTTACATCTCGCTTTTGTGTTTATTAATGTCAACACATTTCAAATAAAGTGGATAATGAGAGGTCTGTTTCAGTAAGACCTTGGTAGCATAAAAAACTAAGGGATGTATTTTGATATTTTTAAATATTTTGTGTAACATAGTAAATATTTGTTGGAATCGACTTTAAGTAGAGAAGCATGAAGCTGATAGAGTACATCAGGATTCTGATTTTTAGTAGCTATGTTTGGATTTGGCCTTCTTGGAAAATGGAGCATTTGTTGGACTTGTAGTATCAGCTATAGGTGAGTTGGGCATCTGGTCACTTGGCTTCCTATTCCAGAAGACGTAAAACTTAGCAAGCGACAGCTCAGCTCACCAATCTATTTGGGATATCCCAGTGTTGACTGCATAAATAGTTCTTGTTTATATAACTGACATTGTCTTCTACGATTATTATACTTAAGATGAAAAATATAATCCCCTGAATTGGGATTTAAGGATCTGTATTGCTCTAGATGTGCAAGGGGTTTGGAGTACCTACATGATGGGGTAATTTTTTTTTTTTGTGATAAGTAATTTTTTAACAGTATAATAAAATTGGGGGTATAAAGCTGACTTGTCAATTTAACAAATAAAAATATTTTCCTTGTCCAGTCTACATATGGGTAAGCTAGGTCCAACTCAGGTTTATCATTCTGCATGGATTTGTGTTCCAGATTGAACTCGGTTGTTTGATTCGGCAAAGGTTTTTTACATTGAAAAAGCCTTGATTGTACAAGTTGGATTATATGCTCACATTGAAGACCTTGTTGTTGCATATAAGTATGAAGGAAAGAAGATTTGTACTAGTGACTCCGGCAAGGTTTTGTTAAGTTGGATGAGCTTACAGGAGATGCAGTTTCAAGAGTTTAAGAAAATCTGCCTAATTATTTTTATATTTATTTTATATCTAAATGGGCATGTGTGCAACTTGCACTCTTTTTAACTGACAGTGACTGCTTGAAAATAACTTTGTTTAAGCAGGTTAAGTTAATCGAGATACTAGCCCCAGTTCAAAGATACGATGCAGGTTAATAAAGTATAAAAGCCCACTAACGGCTAAGGTTATCTTCATGATATGATATAATAGTAAGAAAATCTCATATAAAATCCACACTTTATAGCACAATAGGAAAAAACCCAATTTAACTAAAAATTGCTTAAATCATCAATTATGTAGGGCTAATAAGATAATGAGAATATTAAAAGCATAACAGCTTTAGAAGCGAGGACTTAAGTGTTTTATGTGAACCTGGGCTTTTCTCCGGGTCTCAAAACGCTGCATTAAATTGGTTTTTTCTTAGTAAATTACTCATAGTCAGGCTCGATCCATTGAGATGTTTATTGCCTACTTTATAATCTCAGTAAATATAGAAATCATCAGCAACTATATTATTAATCACTACTCTTATTATTATCAATTGCATTTCATGACAATGACACCAAAATATCAATTAGAAAGCTAACTATATTGCCATACTATGAAATATCAAATTAGAGTTGCCATGCCCACCTTCCCTAGAAGAACCAGTTTAATAAACACAAAACAGTAACTATATTAAGCAAGGGAAATTGAAACCCCCTTTAGGAAGTGCATTCAGATGTTCCTTTCTTAGGCTCAATCCATTGAGATGGTTCATATCTAAATGAGATTTAGGAATTTATATTTGTCTTTCATTTAAAAAATAGTAGAATAGCAATTCCTAACTAATATTTGGTCCCAATAATCAAATTTCACCATATATTCAAGTTATATCTCATTATGAGGCTAAAAATAACTCTATTTAAGTTGAATATAATTATAGCCCGTTAAGAGCCTGAAACTATTTCATGATTATTTACTTTTAAATGGGATGTGAGTAGTCAGGATTAATGTACTCAAGCTCTAATTAAACGGGCTCGGGCCGGCCCTATTACTAGCCCTAGCTCTAAAGCAATGTGATTCTCGGGACTACTGGATATTCGACTTTGGCCATTGGTGGAAAGATTTGCTCCCTAGGCCTGGCGGTGGAGTAAGTGTCTTGAATAGCCAGAAATTCCGGTGATTGTGGTGAATCTTCTTGTACCTTGTGACTTGACTATAGCAGGAATGCTCCAATCTTTTGAACTTGTGAAACTTGGACTAAGTTCTTAATCAACTCCATGTAGAAATCACTTCAAATTCTGAGGTTTTTGGTTGGAAACACATTATTACACACTTTACTTCAAGATGCATTTTCACTTTCCATAAAATAGTATTTTCCCCTACTAATCTTGCTTTTTGGTGTGTAATCAGGAATTCCAAAAACCTATTCTAAAGATACAATGAAACTTACTTCCTTTTCTGTAATTTTTACTCTTGAAAAAAAAGACTTATTTTCTCCTTTCGAACAATCAGCCAATACCTTGTCTTCTCTTTTGCAAAAAAGAGAATTCAAGGCAATTTTGATGAAAAATAAGTGATAAAATTAAAGCTATGTGATTTCTGAGTGAAAAACTCTCCTTATATGACTTTGGGACAAATCCGCTTTCAAAGAGACATATCCATTCATTCAAAACCGGAAAGAAAACTAAATTATTTGAAATAATTATTGGGCCAATTGATCCACTTGATGAGCGATCAATCGTTCAAATGCCTGTAAACATCTCATATTGTTTTTTAGATCGATCGATGGGTTTGCTAACCGATCGATAGATAAAAGGACTATAAAATAATTTTCATATCTCGATCATTCGGTGTACCAATTGATAGATAAAACAACTACCAAAAATTTTGTTGAGCTGATAGATAGCCTCTCAGGCCTTTTGATTACTGTTATAAAATTTTGAAAGCTTTAACAATACCCCACAATTTTCAAAATTTTACAATTCCCCACCATTTTGATAATGTAAAAACATAGCTAAGACTGATGCATAAATGAAAGTGTTTTACAACTTGAACCTCCACTTAGTAAGTACTTAACAAAGTTATCGGGAGAGAATAGTAGAGCAATTTCCTTGGACTAGCTATCCAAATTGATCAATCAGCTTTGCATCACACACCAAGTCTTTAGTACCTTCATGATGTAATTTGTAGCTGACACTATTTTGGCCTTGTGTCTGTGTCTTAATTTTATAAGTGCCCTAGAGACAAGCCCTAGTCTCATAGGTAGCGGCCTCACTTCCACACTTATATTGGTAGAATTATCGGAGGTGTCCCTCCAACTTTAAACGCCAACCACCTGGTTGTTAGTCTATTAAGAGCAAAAATCTCAACCTCCTCTTCTTACATTATAGGTATCATGCACTTTACCTTGAAATGACATAATATTCCTTTAAGTGCTTGCCGTCACAATTTATGATGCACTTTACTCTTTGAACTTGAAAACTTGATTCTCTATAAGCGATAAGTTGAGTTTTCACCAAGAGTGACAATATTTAAATGAGCTTCAATCATATCCTTGAGAGTTTAATATCCATCTAATCGACCTAGTGGATCATTAGATTGCTTTAAAAATTAATATTTTCAATAAATAAGAATTAAGAGTTCAATTAATCATCCAAGAATCATTCCACATATAAATATGACAGTTTATGTGAAAAACCCCAACTATGGTAAAAAGTCACAGCAGTTCCAAAGGAACCAAATCAATGCACTAGAAACCAAGACTTTACATTGACACAAACAAACAACCAACCTTATTTAAACTCTAAGACAAGCTCATTTTGTCAAGATTGTTGTTGTTAGCCTTCAAGTCTTCTCCAAGCACTTGAAACTTTTTCCTCTTTGCCTTGTCTTTGTCTCCTAGTCTTCAACAACACCTCTTGTTGTCTTGACTTTGGCCTTGTAAAAATTTATAATCTTCCATTGAAGACGTATTGCAACTCCTCTATGTAAAAGCTTCTTTAGTTGTAGATTGTCTCCTTCAATTCACTGTAGATCTTTATTACAAAACTTAAGTGAATTATTGTCTCCTTTGTCTCCTTCAATTCACTGTAGATCTTTATTACAAAACTCAAGTGAATTTTCCTTTAAAAAATAATAAACAAAGGTGTAAACCATTTTTCTCTTTTATACTCTAATTTTTCCTCTCTCGAATTTCGTAATTTCTTAACCCTTACTACAAAATGGCGACCCTTTCGTGGGGAAGGTTTAGTGTGGGCTAGCTAAATCCCCTTCCTAAAGTTGTTTTATACAAGGGATTTTCATAGCCCCTCACCGAATCACTTGAACAGGTGTGGAGTGAACAGTTGTAGGGGCTAGAGCCAAAAGCCGCTGCACAAAGGAAGAAGGGGTTTGATATCGCCAATGCTCAATGGTCATTGCGGGGATGCAAGAAGATCATGTCGACGCCAAAACCTATATGATGAGATTTTTATTAGCAGCAAGGGCAGGATTGATTCACTACGATTTCCATTAACGTGATCACCAATGGTAAGAGAATTAATAAAAGCATGTGTACGTATTGGGTTTTTACAACTAAAAATCTACTGTTCTATTTTTGTTTGGCATCGTGGGTGGGAGAGATTAAAACTCCCTAATATCTCCCACCATAAAAAAATTGTGCATTTTAGTACTCATCACATAGATAAGCTTTCTGAGGGCAGGAGATCAACAACCCAAGAGCAAGGTTCAAGCATCCAGAGAGCATGCATCAACCTTCAAATCGAGCAGTTTTTTAGTCAAAATCAAAGCTTGGGTCCTCTGTTCGTAAGGTTTAGAATTTTGGTTGTGTCTTTGATTAGTGTGTTTGTTTGATTAATATTTATTTTGTTTTTCTGATTCACCTTTTTGTTTTAAGTATTTTTACCAATTTTGGTTCTATTGGATTTGTGATTTTTTAGCCGTGAGAGTGTTTTATGGACATAATTGGTTAGATTTATATAGAAGCTTGTCCACCAAGGATGTTCAATAAATCTAATCATGGCTCTGGATAGAAGGGAAAAGGCTTAGTTGATGATAGTTATGATAATGATAATGATCTTTTTGAGTACAACAAAATAAAATGCTGAAATAGAATTTGTGTTGCTTGTTCCTGATAGCTAGGATAAGGTGTAAATTTTGAGAAATTGTTCTTCCTACATTCCAATTATTTTAGGGATTCTTCAGTTATTGGATTATTACTGATTTTAGGTTGAAACAAATGTTGAGTTCATTGTTCCTTGTGCATAGCTTCTTTGTTGTCTATGTATTCTACCTCATATTTATTCTTTGCACTGAACTTGGTCTAGAGTTTGGGATGTTAGATTTGTTGTATAAAGCACTTAACTACAAGTTTTTATCTCATCTACATCAGTTTTTAATGCTACTCTACTGCAAATTCAGTTCTTGAAGCATTTTGTGGTGATCGACCATAGTGTATATAATTTTATTATCACCTTTTGCTTTGTTGTCATTTTGCACTCTCATATAAATGCATTACTTATTTATGTATTGTACATCATGCTTAGTATATCAATCATATGTTTTGTAAGACATTTGAGTAACTAGGTAGAATACATGAAATTTGAGGTAATTTGTGTTGCACATTTATGTCAAAATCCAATAACTTAACATGTCAGACTATAGAAAGTGATTGGTTTAACAAATCAGACCTTTTAGATGCTTAGTAGTGAAGTATCTTTATTGCTGGTTGACCCTTTATCACAAATAAAAAATATTGCTTTTCTTTGTGAGTTTAATTATTAACTGCTATAACTTAAGGAGGGATGATGACACTAGTAGAAACTACTTGAAAATAATAAAGCACAGGGAAATGATATATAATATCATGTAGTATGCAAGATCATTGATAATTCCTAGCCAGGTAGTTTGTTTTGGATACACTTTTCAACTCTAATTTATGTTCTTTATGTGGATGTGTGAAGAATATAGTCTAGCTTGTAACCTAGATGAGGCTTGTAACCTAGATGAGGGTTGCTGGTTAGTTTATCTAGTTCTAATTTACTCCATGCATGGGGGTGTTGATATGAATGATTTCCATCTACATCTATTTTTAATGCTACTCTACTGCAGATTCAATTCTTGAAGCTTTTTGTGGTGATAGACCATAGTGTATATAATTTAATTATCACATTTTCTTTTCCTTTTGCTTTGTTGTCATTTTGTACTCTCATATTGTCACGCCCCGGCGATGCCCAACCTGAGCCGAACCCGGTCCAAGGGCCGGTCAAGCGCGCGGGGGGGACGAAGTGAAAATTGAGAAACAATTCTAGCGGAAGACTTAACCCTAACCACGGGCGATTAACAGCAACACGGAGTGCGCACAATCCTTTGAGCAAGAGTAAATAAAAGGGAAAGGAAAGGGTTGCTTATCACATAGTAAACAACAATCTCAAACCCACAAACTTAGTTAAGTAAAGCCCACACGGCTCAAAATAAGTCATAAGCATCACAACTGTAAAATATGACATAAATCCAAAACAAGAACCCTACACAAAGGTTCTAACATAAAGCATGAAACAAACGAAAGTAAGCCACACAACAATCTTTATCATCACACCCAAGCTATCTCTGACCTTTCCTCAAAGAGGCAATCCTGTCCGTCTGCGTGTCGCACCACGCAGCCCCCACATCGAAAATACGATAGCATGGCAATATAATCTTTCAAATCAACGATGTACAAGGTGTATCATTTTCTGATCACATATTCACATCACTTAAAAACTGCATCATAATGCATAATTCAACCTGCATGGATGTATCTCTAACATACATATTCCCACATACATAGTATCAAATCAAACTGCATGGATGTATCTCAAACATACATATTCCCACATGCATTATTTCACAATTCAACCTGCATGGATGTATCTCTAACATACATAATCCACATGCATAATATCAAAATCAACATGCATGGATGTATCTCTAACATACATATTCCACATGCATTATATCAAATCAACCTACATGGATGTATCTCTAACATACATATTCCACATGCATAATATCAAAATCAATATGCATGGATGTATCTCTAACATACATATTCTCACATGCATTACATCAAAATCAACATGCATGGATGTATCTCTAACATACATATTCCCACATGCATAATGTCATCACAATCAACCTCCATCGAGGAGTAATCACACATTAACGTCACACAGATGGGAGCATAGACAAGGCCACGAAGGCGTGTCATGGTCCAAAATTCTACACAAGAATTCAAGAAAGATCGGGGTTGTCAATCCCTAATACTGCTCGCCCTGGAGATCCTAGCCAAGGATGTCCCATTCTTACACAGAGAATCTAGAGCAAGGGTGTTCGCCCAGGGACATCTCCTGCGGAGGGAAGAGCCCGAGTTCTCACACAGAGAACCCTAGAACACGTGGCAGCGGGGTGCACACGGCATACCACACTGGATTCTCAGGGTCCAGATGACACACATAATAACATTCTCACAATCCGCAAGACAAGTACACAACTTATCCCGACATCATTCCATTTAATTAGACTCAACCCGGGGAGTGCACTCATTCCACACAGGAACTTCAAATCGTTCCACACAGGAACTTCAAATCAAAATATGTCCTTTCGGACCAATCAACTTGCGATTAATCCACAACCGATAAACCCGGCACACAATTCCATCACATTGCATCCAATCGGTCAAATTCGATTAATCACGATGAAGCATCACTTGGAAATCCATTTTCATGATGAGTGCAGCATGGTACATGCGTGGGCAAAACATACATGAATCCTAATCCATGATAAGTACTCTCATCAGCCCCTAATGCATCATTCCTACTCACAATGTCAAGCTTCAACATCATCATTTAACCCCCATATGTGTGTGTAACTAGTAGAACCATTTCATATAATGCATATCAACATGCTTGAAAATCAACTCACTACCACACTACACATGTGAATTTCTATTTAAACATGAATTCCAGCGGAAATCATAGTAGAAGAATCGTTGAAATCATAGCTAAATTCAAAACTCAACCACAAAGGCTACACACATATAACATCACTTATTTCATCATTGAGTCATGGCATTCACCAGCATTCACACACCATTAACCACAATCTATCATGACAAATTAGTCCAATAATGATTGTAGTCCTATTGAAAATATGTTTAACCAAAGGGAAACAACCATTCATAATTTCAAGATAACGATTCTAACATCATGCCACAAAACATAAGTCATTCCACCATCTCTAAGCATATATCTCAACTCCATAAACTCAATAGCATGCATTTCCAGTAGCCTAACATAGCTCAAAACACTCCACATTCATATAAAATTGGCAAGCTAAAGTGAAATCATCAAAATAGACATCATATGCACAACATGCAATTTCCTGTGTAGTCGATCAATCGCCCTTCAGGCCGTCTGACCGGTTACACGCAAAAATTTGAAATTTACAGTTCAGCCGATCGATCACCCTGCAGGGCCGATCGATCGCCAACACGGCAGAACAATCATCTTCTTCCTTTCGCAAATCCAAACCGAAACACCATAGATAACACTTCAAATCCACATCTAACACCCTAATCATCATCAAAAGTCCTCCTTGACTTCCAGAATATCAAACCAAACCATAATAATGCAAAACCCAAAAAAATCGGGATTAAATAATTCCATTTTCTAATCTTACCATTAACACACTAAATCAAGCAAACCATTTCGAAATAAGCCAAAAATGGAGAGTTTTACCATGGACAAACAGAGATTTCGAAGACCCATTACCTCAGCACTTGATTAAGCTCAGATTGAAGAGTCACCCTTCTTGAAATCCTTGAAAACACAATAAGTTTGAATTAAACTCTAATAGAAATCGATTTACTCAAGAAATCCTTAATTAAACCTTAGATCTAGGGCTTGTTGGTAGTAAAAATCGAATTTTGAATGTTAGGGTTTGTAGTAAAACACAAATCAGTAGCTTTTGATGGTCAAAAATGAATTGAATCAAGGGGAAAATGGTAGATTTGGAAGAAATAAAGAGAAAAGCCATGGATTAGTGCTTAATTAGAGTAAGCTTACCTTAATCGGCTTCTAATTCGGGCCTAAGTGGGGATTAGGCCAGCCCTCCTTCCTTAGCCTATTCCCAAAAATGAAAATGGCTCAGGTTTGCCCTTTTATAGTAAGGGTTGGGGTATGCATAGGTAAGTTTTGGGGTGTAAATAGGAAAAGTATGCTAAAAGTGGGTATTTTGCAAATTTAAGCACAAATTAAGCCTAATAAAATTCTGAAAATTTTTTTATGACCTTAAGTATATGTCTAGGTTCATTTGACACAAAAATAAAATTTTTGACGGTGGGGCCCACAGGGGTCCCGCCAAAACCCTAATTTTTGGAAAAATAGTAAAAATTCTGAAAAATCCCAAAAATTCACATTTGGTTTAAAATCACTTAAAACCACAAATGTTGAAGTTAATTTTGGTTAAAACCATCACAAATACTATTTATTTTACGAAATCACCGAATAAGATCAGAAAACGCGTTAATCCCACGATAACCAATAATTAAAGAAAACCAAAACCGGTTTAAAGATGAGAGTCCTTACACATATAAATACATTACTTGCTTCTGTATTGTGCATCATGCTAGCTATATCAATCATATGTTTTGTAAGACATTTCTATGAATTGATAGGGAGTAGGAACTAGGCAGAATGCCAGAACTTTGAGGTATTATTGTACATTCATGTCAAAATCTAATAAATTAACATGCAAAAATATAAAAAGTCAATGGTTTAACAAATCCAACCTTGTTAGATGCTTAGTAGTGAAGTTTATTTAAAGATGATTGACACTTTTATCACAAATACCTCTTGTCTTCACAAGAGAAGACAAAAGATATTTGTGATTCAATTCATACTTTTATCACAAATGCCTCTTGACTTGTTAAATGAACTACATCCGAAAGACAACAAACCTACCTAATACATTTAGACAATGTAAGAAAATTATATCAATGTTAGGACTTGAGTATAACAAGATTGATGCATGCAAAACAATTGCATATTATATTGGAAGGACCCAACTGACCAAAAGTTATGCCATGCATGTAAGACACCTCGTTGGAAGAATACAAAAGGCAATGAGACAACAAAGATACTTCATCATTTCCCTCTAAAGCCGAGGCTGCAAAGTTTATGTATGCCATCCAAAATTGCAAGTGACATGAGATGGCTTGATGAGAAGTGCAAGAGAGACAGGATCATGAGACACCTAACTGATTCTCCATCTTGGAAACAATTTAAATCTATCAGTCTTGCATTTGCTTCATATCCCCGTAATGTTAGATTTGGGCTATCTAGTGATGACATAAAGCCATTTAGGACATTGTCTCTTTCACATAGCACTTGGCCTGTAATTCTAAGCTCCTTACAACTTACCACCAAAGTTATGCATGAAACAACCAAACTTTATTTTATCATTGCTCATCCCAAATGACCCTAGTAATAGGAGATTGACATATTCCTTAGGCCGTTGATAGAAGAACTAAAAGAATTGTGGGATGTTGGTGTTAAGACATATGATTCATCAAAGAAAGAGATATTTCAAATATATGTAGCTATTGTATGGACTATAAGTGACTACCCAGGGTATGCGATGTTGTCGGGTTGGAGCACAAACGGGAAGCTAGCATGTCCCTCATGTCATGAGGAGACTTGCTCTTTATATTTGGAAAATAGTAGAAAGTATTATCATATGGGTCACTGCCGTTTATTACCTAGAGACCATAAATTTCGAAAGCATAAGCACTTTTTTGATGGATCAATTGAAAATAGAGAACCCCAAGTTTCACTGATAGGGTCAAGTATATTGCATACATTAGAAAGTATTGAACACACATATAGTGTTTTGAAATTACCTATGAAGCATAAGAGAGGAGGCATTGGTGACAGTAATTGGAGGAAGAAGAGTATAGTTTTTGAGTTACCTTAATGGGAGCATAATTGAATGAGGCATAACTTGGATGTGATGCACATTGAAAAGAACGTATGTGATAATGTATTGAGGACTTTATTAAACTTCAAAAAAATTTGAAGGATAACTTAATTGTGTGTCTTGATTTAATAGATATGAGAGTGAGGTAAGAACTACACCCATAGTGGCAAGCACAGGGTAGAAGAGCTTATCTACCACCTACATGTCACTCTATGAACAAAGAAGAGAAACAAATATTTTGTAGGGTGTTAGAAATTTTGATGACTCCTTATGGATACTCATCTAATATATCAAGGAGTGTAAATTTTAAAGAGTGTAAGATTTTTGGGCTTAAAAGTCACAATTCTGACGTCATAATGCAACAATTTTTCCCCCTTGATATTCAAAGAATTTTGGCCAACAATGTAAAATATGCACTTATAGAATTGAGCAACTTCTTTTATGATTTATGCTCTAAAGAGTGTCACATTGAAGACCTCAAATACATTGATCAACATATTGGATTAGTTCTTTGTCATTTAGAAAGAATCTTTCCTCCAGCATTTTTTGATGTTATGGAGCATTTGCCTCATTTGCCTTGCATCTGGTTTCAAAGGCTCTTACAGGAGGACCAATCCATTATCGATGGATGTACCCAATTGAAAGGTAATTATTTTTTATAAAACTTTGTTATTATATGTAAAATATAATTTTATGTGTTAACTTACGTAAAACAAATTTTGAGGTGTGTAGGTACTTGTGTACTTTAAAGTCATATGTGCGTAATAGGGCTCAACCAGAGGAATATATTTCTAATGCATACATTGCTAACGAATGTCTTTCATTTTGTACAAGACATTTTGACAATGTTAAAACAAGGTTAAGTCAACCCCAAGGTCCATAAATGAAGATACATCATGCGGGTCACTATTCTTTTTAAGCAAAATTGAATTGGAGCAAACAGATAAATATGTATTGTTCAATAATGATAGCATTGTTGGACCTTACATAAGGTGAACTTCTACAATCATGACGAAATTAATGTTTCATATATTCTCTATACATGAATACTCAATAGTGACATATCTATATAAAATGTGTGTAGACAACACATTAGTGCTCTTAAACAAAGATACTGATGAGCAAATCCCTATGAGATTCAAAAATTGCACAATGAACAATTCAATGAATGGTTCAAGAAAAAGGCATGTTCCAAAATGAACATTTGTTGGCACACATGTTTAGCTTAGTCATTACAATAAAGTGATTTTTATTATTTTTCCCATGTAAGTAGGTTTGACGAAAGGTGAAGGAAGTATTATTAGATTATTAGATGTAGTATAATGCATCAATTGAAAAGGGTTACTGATGTCCCAATCCCGTGATGGGATCTTTCCTTTTAACATGTACAAAAAAATGATGAAATTATTACTAAGAATGCAACAAATAAGATTGTGAGTAAGATTGTTGTCATTTTATTATTATAAATCACATCTCAACCTTTTGGCATTTAACTAAGATCTTAAACTTTATGAATTGTAGAAAGAAATCAAAAAACTTATAGTGGATCAAGGCATTCATGAGATGCCACTTCCTTCCCTTGATGATATATTTGCTCAAGGTTTTGGAGTAGAAAAACCTGGAAGAGTAAGAGATATGGTCATGGAGTGCCTCTGACTAGTTTGTGGGGTCGACCATCTATTCACACTACAACGTATTCAAATTTTGAATACAATTCTATGAAAGAAAAATTATCACAACTTAAGCAAGAAAATTCAAAGTTAAAGGAGGTATGATAGAGGAGAGCACAAGGCACAAAGAGGAAATAGGACAACTTCAAGATCAACATAAGGAATTAGAATCAAAGATGGATCAAATGATGCAATTCTTTCAATTTCACATTAGTCAGATATTAATTTATCCCTTGAAGGTATTAATATGTATTATTATTTTACATGCGTTCTATTATATTCTAATACATGTTCATTTGGATTTTGTGTAAGTCAATGATGGATGATGCTACATAACAAATGTACAAGGACAGATCATATTGAAAACATCATTTTTTTTTGTTTTCATACTTACCATATGTAACTCATATTTAGGGTTTAGTTTTATGACCAAGTATTAGAGATTTTAAACTTAGAAAGATGCAGTCAAGTTTCTATTGTATTTTGAACCTAATGTAAATGTTTGATAGTATTTTATCTTCTTTCTAATTAAATAAGGTTTTTTTATCTATGAAGTGTGTAGATGGTTAACTGAAATTGTATTATTGAAGGTTTTATAAATGAAATACTAATTTAATGAAAAATTTGGCCATAATGTAATTTATGGGAAGGGAATTAGCAGTGCTAATAATTTATACATTTAGCAGTGGTCTTAAAAACCACCGCAAAAGAAGGTAAACAACGGTGGTTTTGGAATAAAGTACCGTTGCTAAATAATGTCACTTATTTGCTTTTGGCATGACTATAGCGGCAACCATAAAGACCACGGCTAAAGATAATGATTAGTGGTGTTCATAAACAACCGCAAAAAAAGCGGCGCTTAACCTACCGCAAGGCCATTCCAACAAATGGGAATAGCTTGTGGCGGTTGCCAAAATGGCCGCTATAAGTCTATCTATAGCAGCGGTCTTAAAAATTGCCGCTAAAAGTGATTTTTTGTACTTTTAGTGGCTGTTTTAGTACTTTCAGCGGCAATTTTAAGACTTATGCTAAAAGTAATTTTTTGTGGTTGTGTCTTATATAGTTCATTAAGTCGGTTTAGGACTTGTACTTGAATAAAGAATAAAATGGGAATCAAAAGGTCTTAAATCAAGTGAACTATTTTTGAAATAATCGATTTTTTTCAACAACAATCAATCAGTCACTATTTTTAATGTGCGTAATTCTTCAATTAGATTCTAAGACTTATTACATACATATGGTTTCTTGATATAATTTTGACAAATAAATTAACTAATAAACTAGATATATGACTCATATGTTCTTACAATTCTAGCTAATGTTTGCCACACTATATTCCTTACAAGTCCTTTTGTGAAAGGATCTGCCAAGTTTTGACTTGATCTTACATAGTCCAGTGTTATCACTCCATTGAATACTAATTCTTTGACATAACTATGTCTTAGTCCAATATGCCTGAACATTTCATTATACACCTGACTATATGCCCATGCTAGTGTTGACTCGCTATCACAATGTATAGAAATGGGTGCCATTGACTTAGGCCAAACATGAATTTGTTATAATAAATTTTGCAACCATTCAACTTCTTTTCTCTTAGCATATAATGCTACAAACTTAGAAGCCATGGTAGAATCCATTATAATTGTTTGTTTCTTATATCCCCAAGAAATAGCTCCTCCACCAAGAGTGAATACCCATCCACTCGTTGATGAATAATCAACATAGTTATTAATTTAACTAGTATCCGAGAATCCTTCTAATATGGTATGATATCCACTACAGAAAATTTCATAGTTCATTATTCCTCTCAAGTATTTCAATACTCTATTCACAGTTTGCCAATGTAGATAACTAGGATTACAAATATATCTACTTAGCTTTCCAACTACAAAAATAATATCCGGTCTTCTGCATGTCATGAGAAACACATCTACTTGTATTAGGATAAAGCCTCGTATTTGAATCAAAAAGTGTACTTACGAGTGTACAATTAAAATGGTCAAATTTCTTTAGTATTTTCTCTAAGTAATGACTTTGAGAAAGTACTAAACTGTTATTTTGTTTAATGATCCTTATTCCCAAGATAACATCAACAACACCCATACCTTTCATTTCAAGGTTTGATGACAAAAAATATTTGGTATCATTCATGCTATAAATATCAGTCCCAAGAATTAACATGTCATCAACAAATTATAACACCTTTACTATCATGAAACTTACTATAGATTCACTAATCAAATTCATGAATTTTAAATCCATTTGCTATTACAACTAGGTCAAAATTTTCGTGCTATTGTTTTGGAGCTTGCTTTGGACCATATATGGATTTCATAAGTTTACAAACTTTGTGTTCGTGTCCATTTATTACAAAACTTTTTGGTTGCTCCATGTATATTTCCTCATCCAAATCACCATTGAGAAAAGACATTTTCAGATCCATTTTAATGAATCTCAAAATTATGATTAAAGTCTAAGGCAATTAATATCCTTATGGTAGATATTATAGCTACCGGGGCATATGTATCAAAGTAATCAATACTTTCCTTTTGTGTAAAACCCTTTGCCACCAATGTAGCCTTAAATTTATTAATGGTTTCATAAATCCATAAGTTTTCAAGTCTTATTACCCATTATGGAATCCATCTCTTCATTTATAGCCTCTTTCCAAAAACTTACATTTTGAGATTCCATAGCTTCTTCAAATGTAAGAGGATCTAAGTCAATTGATAAGATAAATTTTGTTTCTTGAGAAGTGTCTTCTCTTGTTCATTCAAGCAAGTAGATCACAATCTGGACAAAACTCTTTTGTGTCCATATTTGTTTACTTCTTCTATGTTCTACTTGATCTCCATTTCCATATTCTTTAAGTTTGAATTGATCAAGGATGTATTGGAGCTCATGAAATTGCTTATTGAAAAATTTACCATCTACCATTTTGAAAGTAAGAAATTGACTAACTAAAAAATTCTTACTTGTAGCATCTTCCGCATAGTATTTTTCTTCAAGTTGATTCCATAGGGCTTTGGCAAATTCAACACCGTGGTAGAGATCAAATAGGGTATCAGACATGGCATTGAGAATATAGCCTTTGAATAAATAATCATCTTGCTCCCAAATAGCAAATTTATGTGTTTGTGCCACCATTTCGTAGTCATCATCAATGGGCTTTAGAGTAGTGAGCACATACACGATCTTCAATGTAGTAAGAAAGAATTGTAATTTCCCTTGCCAACATAAGTTTCCACTATCAAACCAACCAAGCTTGATGAAACTTTCGGTCATGTGATGGAGAGACTTGGTTGCGATGTTGTCCTCCATTTCTTCAAGTCAAAACACTATTTTTAGACTGTTAGTGGTGAATCTTCTTGTACCTTGTGACTTGACTATGGTAGAAATGCTCCAATCTTTTAAACTTGTGAAACTTGAATGGTGGCTGAAGTGTTTGATCAACTCCTTCTAGAAATCACTTCAAATTCTGGAATTTGTTGTAGAAAACACACTACAACACACTTTGCTTCAAGGCATGATTTCACTTTCCTAAAAATAGTGTTTTCCCCACCAATCTTGCTTTTTGGTGTGTAATCGGGACTTCCACAAACATATTCTCAGGATACAATGAAGCTTACTTTTTTGTAATTTACACTTGAAGAAAAGGCTTGTTTCTCCTTTGGAACAATAGGCCAATACCTTGTCTTCTCTTATGAAGAAAAAAGATTTCAATGCAATTTTGATGAAAAACAAGTGATGAAATCAAAGCTATGTTTGTTTTTGAGTGAAAAACACTCCTTATATGACTTTGGGATGAAGCCCCTTTCAAGGAGGTGCATCCCTCTATTCAAAACCGGAAAGAAAACTGAATTATTTGAAATAAATGTTGGACCGATCAGTTGGCTCAATGAGCGATCAATCATTCAAACGATGGTAAACATCCCATATTGCTTTCTAGATTGATTGATGGATCGGTTTCCTGATCAATCGATTGATAAAAGGACTGTAAAGTGATTTTCAAATCCTAATCTACCTCTCAATCGATCGATAAAAAATTATCAAAAATTTCCCTTGACTCGATTGATCATCTCTCAAGCTAATCGATCACTCTTATAAAATTTTGAAAACTTTAACAATGCCTCTCCCATCCTACCCTTGCCCTTTTCTAGCACAAGTAAGGTGCCCTTGATGGAGAGGTTCTTGTCCTCAATGGAAGGTACCTCTCTCAGCCACTCCAATGGCAGGAACACCAACGAGTTTGTTGGAGTGCTATGCACTAAGGCTTGGTATGACCGTGGACATACTCAATTATGCGTGAGCCTATGATGCGATGGTACAATTTGGAGACAAAGCAGTAAGCCAAAAATCATTGGGAAGGTCTTTGTCTTTGGTGGTAGATGACCAATATGGAAGCTGACCCCTATGAAGGACCGAGCCATAGTTGAAAAAATAGCTAAATGTCCTCCCCGATAATCGCCAAGGTCGTGAGGAGTTTGATTACAAATGACAAGAGTCAGCACAAGTGGCAGACGTGCATGTGGCATTAGCAACACGGCTTTGATACCAATCTTCATTGTCCACACAAATATAGGGGCTAGAGAAACAAAAGACTAATCGATATTAATTCTTCATTGGTTCAAATTAGGGTATAGCCCTTACAATAAATAAACCACCTAGATCATCTCCAAAGAGGCAAATTGTTGTGGTGTCCCGCATGGCCATTTCAATTGGTAGAAATAGTGTCTCGGCTTTTGTAGGTGGGGTGCCATTTTCGACGTGGAAATGGTGCCCAAAATTTTTGGCATCTCCATTGGTGATGCCATTTCTTTTTTAATCAAACCCCCTACCCCTCCCCACCTCTTTACTCTCATTTACAAGAATTTACCTTTGCGATGGGTTATTTATTTATTTTTTACTTTGTACCTTCCTTTCACCTCTATTTTAACCTTTCTTTTCTTTTTTACCATTGGGTCATTTTTTAAAAAAATTCTTCTCTTCATCTATAAATATTCACCTCCTCCACTTCTATTTTCCATTCATATCAATTAGTGTTTTTTTTTTGAGCTCAATATTAGCATAGATGTCATGCACGGAAATGAGAAAAAAATTGAAACTTTTGGTACCGAGTGGTAGAATACTATCATGCCAAAATGCATTTCATGAGTGGTTCCTCCAAGATGATAAATCAACATTGGAATAAGATTCAAGCAAGTGTCAACAAATTTTGTGGATGTGTTGTATCTATAAATTCTAGAAACCAAAGTTGCACACATGAACAAGATAAAGTAAGGCTATATTTAAATGTTAAGTATATAAAATTATTATATTATCTTCTCTAAATTTAATTGAGTTATATTAATTTTCATATTGTATACACAAAGAAAATGTATGAAGATTTATATAGATCAACATTCAACTTGGACCATTCTTGGAATTTGTTGAGGCATCAGCTGAAGTGGGTGCAATTGCAAGAATATACAGACACAATCATTTGAGTTATTGGACATTGAACAATCAATTGATTTATCATAATGATTGATCATTCATGTTACTAGAGATCTTCTGATCCATCTTTCATGGACCATAGGTAGCCTTCTAGAGAATGAGCAATTGATCACACCCTGTATTTATCAAGAGATACAAACTATGCAAATGGTCGATATGTTGAACCTCATGTTGAACCAATAAAATTTCGCAATGCAAGTGATAAGCATAACCCAAATGCTTCTTGAGCTGCCAACACCACTCCCCATCCACATCGACATGTCTCACATTATGTTGATTGTCATGACCCAGATTCTTAAAACCCTTTTTAAATAGTACGAATGGTAAGTCATGAGGAATTTTTTTTTCTTAAGTGCAAAATAAATCATTTAATTAAATATTCAAGTCATGATAATTTGGGTTCACAAATAGGAATATCAAAACATATGATATTATTACGCATCTTAAAATCTATAAACAACAGGCTAATTAAATAAGTACAAGTCTGTCATCAACTTGAAAATAAATAACTAAGTTGCCTCTCACAACAAAGATACAATTGCTTACTAGAATTGCAAAAATAAGGAACTAAACCTCACTCTCGTCAGTCCTGGTCATACTAGTCCTCACCTAAAGAACTTGCAACCAACAAACCAAATAACAATGAAATATCTCCACCCTTAGAAGAAGAGTTTCCCAAAAGAACAATGTGAGAATTTAATATCCACTAGATTGCAATATGGATCACTAGATTGCACCTAACCCGTATGCTTTTGCAAGTAAGCAATTAAGAGTTCTAGCCTTTATGCATAAAAATTTATTTTCAATCAGAATAAACAAACTCTATTATCTAATCACCATTTATGATCAATCAGTCAAAGAACAAAGCATGCACACCACACAATCACACAAAGAATTTACATGGAAAACCCCAACTAAGGTAAAAAACCATGGTGGCCTCAATAAAAGGCTAAATCAATGCACTAGAATGATATGGATCTTACACGACTCAAAAAAACCAACCAACCTTAAGACTTGACACAAACTCCTATTCAATCTTCTCTTGTTGATAATGTTAGTCTTCAATTCTTCCTCCTTAATTTCTTCATGCTTTACCTCTTTGTATTCGTTGTCTTTTTCTTATTCTAGCAAATCAACTAAGGACTACTTTCTTATTTGTTGATTTAGCTCTTCAGATTCTTCAACTCCTTTAAAGAACTTTGCTTACTCTCCTCTAAAATTTCTATGTGAAAATTTCTTCCTTAAGTTGTGCATCAACAAAAGTTCACCATGAATAATCTCTTCAAGCTCCTTTGTGAATTCTCAAAGAAAATAATGTAAAAATGAGTTTTCTTTCTTCTCCAATATTTTATAGTTTTTCCTCTTTTTAATTTCATCACTTATTAGCCTTCATATGACTTACAAACATTGAAGTACATTACATAATTTTTTTTTGTTTTGAATTTTAAGTAGCAATCTAGTAAAAGATCCTCTAATTTGATTACTAAGACTCCAATAGAATCCAAACACCTATGTCAATGTATGTTTAAGATTTCTCTCTTGATTTTCATACACAAAATTGACTTAAGTCTCAACATGATGTGTAAAAGTTTTAAAAATAGAGATTTGCAGCATCAAGCAAAATATACCAAATTAATCTTTACTCTCTTTTCTCTATTTTTCTCTTCATTAAGGTATATCTAACAATTAATTATATTGCCTTTGAGCTTAAAAGAAAATTAATTTCATTATGTCTTAGGAGCTCAACCAATCAAAAACAAAATCAAAGTTGTGTTCTTTTTCAATTCAAGCCTTTAAATTTAAGACATGAAAAATAAAGCAAATGCGATAAAAACTAAAACATGTGTGTCCAAAAAATCAAAAGAATTAAATCATGGACAAAAACTAAATCTCTTTACTTAGAGATGACAATCTCCTTAGTTTTGCCTTGCTAACCTATCATAAGGCAATGTAAGATTCCCTTCCTTTCTTTTCCTAATTAATCATTAAATGCTTGAAGATCAATCTTCCTCACACACTCTCTTCATCTTCTTTTCATAATCTTGGTGGGGCAACTTATGGGTCACATGGGTTGTTTGCTTCTCCTTCTTATTTACCTATGTTTGAAATGATGATTCTTAGGACACTCTTTTCCAGGATGAGAATCGTTATGACATATGTCACACACACCCATAATACTAGAACATATCCTCACTCCTTTCCCTTTTGACCTAGGTGGGTTAGTCACTATCTTAGGATATTTGTCATTCTTTTAAGCCTTCACAAAGATAGTAGGTTTTGCAAAGGGGGAAGTAAAACAATTCTTAAAACCTAAACTCATCTTGTTGGTTTGACCAATGTTCAACATGGTTTCCAACTTCCTCTTCCCGCTCTTAAATCCATCTAATTTCTTTGTAAAGAACATAAATTCTTTGTTGAGAGCATTAGACTTCTCATTCTCACTCTTAAGGTCTTTCTTAAGGTCACTCACTTCTCTCTCAAGTTTGATGATCAACTCTACTAACGTATTTGCCTCTTGAGAAGACAAAATCATTTCATCCTCCTTTATTTTCAACTCTCTTTCAAGGCTTTTGGTATTTCTAGTTAAAACTAAGAATTGTTGGAGGAACCCTTGTACTCATTAGAATCAAAGTCATACTCTAAGTTCTCTTCAAGGGAAATGGACTTATGAGACTTTTTTCCAAACTATCTTCCTTCACACTTACATGGAAGGCTGTATAGTTACACATCTCATCTTCATAAAAAGAACTTTCATTAGTGTAAGTTGCTTGAAGCACCTTGTCCTTTCTCTTGTTATCAAACCCTTTTGATTTCTTAGGCTTATCATCATAAGAATTATTATAATTATTCTTAGGACAATCATAAGCAAAATGAGTGAACTTACCACATTCAAACACTTCATATTCTTATTGTCTTGTTTGTTTTGCCATCATCTTTCCTTTCCCCTTGTCTATTCACCCAAATCTAAAGTTATGAAATTTCATAAATTTCATGAAGGTTTTAGCTAATTAGAGCATTAATTCTTCATCATCCTCAGATTCTTCATATTCTTCTAAAGTGTTCAAAACTTTATTCTTTTTGGAAGTTCTCTTAGATACTTTTAGGAATAGCATAATATTTAGAAATAGTTTGATCTTCACTCATTACCATGTTTCAAATTCAAGGGTAAGCATTTGTAACCTAGACACTTTGACAACATCAGTTCCCTTATTATACTTCACAAGTTTTTCCCATGAAACCTTGGTAGATGTGCAATTTGAAATTAACCTATATTATGATTTTCCTATAGCATTAAACAATACACTAACGGCCTTACTATTTTTAATTTGCAACTTTTGTTTCATTTTCATCTTATTCACTCTCATCTTTTAAGAGTAAATTTTTATCTTTGTCTTTGGTCATTGGAGGATTCCAACCTTTAATCACCATATTCCAAGCATTGCCATCAAGTGCTTCAATAAAAGCTTTCATCCTAGTCTTCCAATATGAAAAGTTGTAACCATCAAACAATAGTGGTGATTCAAAGGAATAACCAAATCTCCATGTTCATTCGTGGATTTATTTGATGCAACCATTAAAATTAAACAAACTTAAATCACCCATTCAACAAAATTTAAATACTCAAGCAAAGAGAATTATAAGCATAAGCAAACTATCAAACTAGGGCATACAAATCAGCAACTTTAACAAGTAATTCGAAGAGAAAAACTAGTAAACTAAGCACAATTAAGATATCAAACCCTAGTACAAGATATTTGACACTAGAAAAAAAAAAACTCGGAAGATGAAGCAAGTTTATGATTCACTAGCATTTAAAAAGATTATGGACTTTATGAAGTTGTCAATAAATCACAATAATGCCGACGTAGCTTTACTTTTGGGCCTATTTAGTTATATTTATGATTTTGGCTTCATGCTTAAGTGATAAACTAAAACTATTGCTTAATTAACAACATACTTAGAAATATTTGACCCAAATAAGTACCTTACAGAAATCACTAAGAGATTGTAAGAAAATAAAATTAATCAAGATACCCTTAATAGGAAATTAAAGTTATGAACCTTCAACTAATTATCTTGATAAGCATAAACTCTTACTATGTAGTAATATGAACTAAAGTCTCGACTTTATAATTTGTATATATAAATAAACGTAGGCTAACTAAGATCATTTTGAGATCTTATAAACTCAAGAATAGGGTTTAAGTGTGTATAATATTTAGGAATTAATGTTAAGCATTATCATTTATTAGGATTAAACTATGTTTATAATCTAGATCATGTATGCATTTTGATTGAGATGTTTGGCATTAGAACTTTATGAATATATATTTATAAATCATGTTCGTATTACATAATTGATAATAAATTTTGTCACATGCATCATGTCTTAGTCATATATGTTTTACATGAAGTAGCATGATTACTTAGGGTTGCACATGTAAACATGCCTATAATTCTGTTGTGCACGATCACCCAGACTCTTAGACTTTACTTTACTTCTTTGCATTGGACTATTTCCTTTTGTAATAGCTTAGTATTTGCTTTTATATTCTTATGTAAGTTGTTATTGGTTCAGTTAGTGGCCCTAGACTCGCCTGGCGCCTAACTGGCGTGTCTCCCTAGGGGACTGGTCATCCCCTATATGGGGCGATCTCTTTTCTTGTTTCTAGTTTATGCAAATTGATACTATTCTGAACTTCTCCTCTTTCTTCCTTGTTTCTCCCCTTTCCCTGCATGAATATCCTTGATATTGATTGTGCCTACACCGGGTAAATCATTGGTATCAGAGCTTTTACAATCCCTGGCCATGGCATGAGGCAAGCAAACTGCTGCGGCCCTTGAGGTTCTTCTGGAGAAGGAGTCTCTCACCTTAGTGAATAGTCCAAGGGCCGTTTTTGTGACAGCTAGCGCTGGGATCAGCACACCTCCAATCGCCTGATCAGAAGCACCAGTTTGCACCTCAAAGGGCGCATCAAACTCGGGAAGTTTGAGCACAAGCTCAAAGGATATCGCCTCCTTCAGCCGCTCAAACGCTGCTTGGCATGCCTCAGCGAATAGTCCGAGGGCAGTTTCTATGACAGCCAACGCTGGGATCAGCACACCTCCAACCGCCTGATCAGAAGCACCAGTTTGCACCTCAAAGGGCGCATCAAACTCGGGAAGTTTGAGCATAGGCTCAGAGGATATCGCCTCCTTCAGCCGCTCAAATGCTGCTTGGCATGCCTTAGCCCAACACCAAGGCCTATCTTTCTTCAGAAGGTCGGTCAGCGCTACTACCTTCTTCAAGTAGTTCCTGATGAATCTCCAGTAGTAGTTCACGAGTCCTAAGAATGATCTCAGCTTTGTCATCTTAGTTGGGACAAGTCACTCTGCAATGGCCTTGACCTTCCTCCCATTCATCCTTACTCTTCCCTCCGCTATGCAATGCCCAAGGAACTCGATCTCTGTCTATGCAAAGCGGTACTTCTCAAGCTTCAAAAACAACTTGTGCTCCCTTAGCCTTTCCAGTACAATCTTGAGATGACCAACGTGTTCATCCAGGGAAGCACTGTATATCACAATGTCGTCAAGGTAGACGACCACAAACCGGTTCAAGTAGGGTCGAAAAACATCATTCATTAGCACGCAAAAGGTGGCTGGTGCGTTCGTCAAGCCGAAGGGCATGACCAGAAACTCAAACAGCCCATAGTGTGTCACCATCGTTGTCTTTGCCTCGTCGCCCACAGCAATGCGCACCGGCCAATAACCTGACTTGAGATTCCAGCTTGGTGAAATTGGAAGCCTTCGCCAAGCAGTCGAACAAGTCAGCCACTAGAGGGACTGGGTACTTGCTCTTCAGGGTGATCTGATTCAGTGCTTGATAATCCACACATAACTGTAAGGAACTATCTTGTTTCCGCTGAAAAAGGACTGGGGCTCTGAAGAGAGCCTTGGATGGTCTGATAAAGCCTCCTTCAACTACTTGTCAAGCTACTTCTTGACTTCTTGAGTTCTACTTCTTGAGCCTTGGATGGTTTTGCAGCAACTCGGGTTGCATGACGTCCACAAACTCACTCATCAACTTTTGCACCTTCCCAGGAATGTCCATGGCTGTGTACTCAGCTTCCACCATCGTGACCAAGTAGGTCTTATGGCCCCGTTTAAGACCTTTCTTCAGTTGAAGTGCAGACACAACCTGCACCTTCATCTCACCTTTGTTCTCAACAACAAAGCAAGGGATCCTCTCATTGCCGATGTGAATGCCCTTGAGGTGTGGCATCACAGACACCCTAGCCACCCTCATGAAGTCCAACCCAAGGATTAACTCGAAGTCATCCAAGGGAACAACGGTGAAGTTAACTCTGCCCGTCCAATCACCAATCCGCAGTGGCAGGTCATGGAAAACTCCTAGGACAAGGGCTGCCTCTGAGTTCACTGCTTTAATCCAGGCTTGAGCCTTCTCCATCTTCAGACCCCAAGCTTTCACGCACTTCTCTGCTAGGAAATTGTGGGAAGCACCTGTGTCACCCAATGCTCACATCAGCTGTTTGTCCATAACGGCCTCAACGTATATCAGTCTGCCATGATCTGACTTCTCCTTTTAGATAGCACTCACAATCTACATGGGGTTTATACAGGCAATGACCTCCTCTTCCGAAGAAGAGTCGTTCTCAACAACAACAACATTCAGTTTCTCCCTCTTCGGGCACTCCTTGGCGCGATGAGGGCCTTGGCAAATGAAGTAAGCTATCCCCTTGGATTTGTTGGGTTCAGCCTACTCACTACGCTTCCCCTTAAACTCATTCCTGCGTGCCTCACCATTCCGCTTGCAACTGCCCCTAGAGGAGGGGGCCCTTTGTTACGTTTCTGTGTGGTTGGTTCTAACTTGCAGCCAACCAATCTTTCAGCCACTGTGATGGCTGAGGGGAGGTCTTGTACATTTTGCCTTCTCAACTCGTTATGCGCCCAATTCTAGAGACCGGTCAGGAAGTTGAATAACTTGTCCTCTTCTGTCATGTGCTTAATGTCGTAGAGGAGGGATTGGAATTGTTTCACATACTCCCTGACCGTCCCTGTCTGCCTCAATTTCCTGAGAGAGTCTCATGCAACCCATGCTGTGTTCGTGGGGAGGAACTGCTCCCTGAGTTCCTTCTTCATCATCATCCAAGTCTAGATAGGGGGACGCCTAGCAGTAGCATGTCTTCCAGCCTGGTTCGCCACCAAAGCTTGACATCTCCTGAGAGATACAAGCTCGTCACCATAACCTTTTCTTCATATGGGATATGGGTGATCATGAAGAACTGCTCTATATCCCAAACAAAGTTTTCTATATCCTTAGCACTCCGTGAGCCAAGAGTAGGATTTCGGTTCATGCACCTTCACTTTCTTCATGGACTGCCCTATCTTGGATCTAGGTTCTTCCTCCATCGCTGAAGGGGTCGAGTTCAAAACAGCCCGCTCAAGCAATGCTTTTTGTCTGTCAGCCCTTGAACCATCCTTTCAGTTTCGGCCCTCAAATCCTGCAACTTATCCTTCAAGTAATCTATAGTGGCTGCCATGTCTGCAACCAGCAAACTGAATCGGGCAGCACCTCCTGCGGAAGTGCCTTCACTCGACTCGTCTGCATTGGCACTGATCTCTACCAAGGAGAGATGCTGGTCGAAGGAACCAATGTGATCCTGGACAGATCGCAGATAGGCTTGGACTTCAGCCAACATCCCATTGGCCGTCCTCAAAGCATCATACTTCGCCTCAACATCCATAAGGCACTGCAACATGGAGCCTGTCATGGTTGTACCTCGTCTGTCCGCAATCAGCAAGGAATACCCAGGTCCTTGCTCGCCAAATCCCCTTCAAATGTACCTAGTTCGTTGGGATCCCGGCAATGGAACCAACTGTTACAGGCGTAGAGCTTTGCCTAGCGTCCACACCTATGATGGCCTGACTGTAGTGTGTAGCTAGCAGCCTATTCTCCCAACCTTCCTCTCGTATGCGCAAGGGGAACAAGCAATCAGCCAACACAACCATCTCTGGTGCAACGGGCTCCGCCCAATGCTATGTAAACTTAGTCCATCGGTTATAATGGCAGGGAGAGGGCAGGGGCTGATCCACCAAGTCACTGCTCAATCTCTTAGAGCACTCTCTGGTTCGTCCTCCCCAAATCTCTATCAGCCATGGCCACCCCATCCTCTCCCTTATATACTCAGCCTTGGCTAGTCCATATCGCGCTAGGAATACAATAGCTCATCCCAAGTATACAAGAGTCCCTCCCTATCCCACCTCTCCTAGCCCTCCTAGCAAAACTGGGCGACCTCCAGCAAGTCGACCCAATATTTTTGGATTACTATGACAAAGTGGTGTAGATACTCCTCCAAGATACCGTTCACCCACTCCGTCTGCCTATCCTTCTGAGGGTGGTTGTTGGTCGAAAAGTTAAGCTAAGTGCCTAACATCTTGAACAACTGAGTCCAAACTCTACCTGTAAAACTAGTGTCTTTGTCACCTATTATGTCCGCTTGTAGTCCCCAATACTTGACAACTTTTTCGAAGAAAAAGTCTGTGGTCGTCTCAGTGCTGCAAGTTTTTGGGGTTGCTATGAAAGTCACATACTTGGAGAAGCAGTCTACTACCACCATAATCTATCCAAATCCCTCACAATCAGCAAACCATTTATGAAATCTATGGACAAACTGACCCAAGGTTGTCTGGGATGGGAAGGGGCTGCAACATGCCCACTTCCTTCTGCCTCTTCATCTTGTCCTACTGGCAAACCAAACAGATTCTCACATAGTGCTCAACATCTTCTAGCATCCACAGCCAGAAGTAGTTTTGGGACAAGAGTGCATGAGTCCTCTCTTGCCCAGGGTGACCTGCCCACGTAGAGTCATGGATCTCTTCAACAACCAGTGCCTCAATCTTCCAGCCAAGGGGATGTAAGGTCATCCTCCTTTCGCATATAGCACCCACTCCTCCAACCAAAATCTCCATGTAGACCCACTCTAATAGAGATCATGGCGACACTAAAATCCTAAGCGTGGGCATGGCCAAGGTGGAGGCTCTCAGCTTGGCGGTAGCGCAGTTGCAGGCTGAACGCGCAGGGCCTCCCCCTACTATCCTAGAGAAGGGAGGCCCATCACAACCCCTAGAACTAACCATCCCTAACCCTCCAGTGCCGGCAGACAGCAACACAAGAGTTCCCCAGGGTCTGGTGAGGTTTGGCACTACCGACCATGGGTTGGATGGGAGTCACCTGACCTAGGACATGCGAGGCACACCAAGTGTTCGGGAAAATGCCCCTATGATGTCGGCCGCTTGAAATCTGTTCTAGGACGTGGATGATGAGTGGGAGGTGTACTCCGGGCACCGTGGAGGACCACGAGGGGGGGCTGAGCCTCGTTTGGCTCACCTACAGCTTCCCTGCTACAATGGAGACGACGACCCTGTGGAATGGTTGTACAACGCAGAAACATTTTTCACCTACCAAGGGATGCACTCCGAGGCTGAACGACTACGCATAGAAGTCTTCCACCTTGACGGGGACGCTTCCGTCTGGTTCCAGAGTGTAGAAAAAGAGGCGCCCTACCCCACCTGGGCTGCCTTCTCAGATGAGCTATGCATTCTGTTCGGGCCTAGTGAGTTTCAGGACTTCAACGAGATGCTCTCCACTCTACACCAAACCACCACTATTTGCGCCTATTACAGGGAGTTCATGAAGGTGGCCACCTAGGTGGGCACGTTTAAGAGAGGCCTCAAGCCTGAGATTTATGAGGAGATGCGCCACTTTCCCTCTGCTAGCAAGAGGGATGTCATGCGCCATGCTCGCATCGAGGAGGAGAAGCTGGCTAGGCAGCATAGAGGGTGGCGGCTTGGGCCTTTGCCTCAGCCTGCTTCCGGTGCCAGCCCCCTTATTGCACCAACCAGCAGCCTAGTAGCAGGCCACTCTGGCTAGCAGCCCACTCAAGCAGATCAGATTGTTTGTCGCCTCACCCTTGCCTAGATGGAGGAACGCCAGTCTAAGGGGCTATGTTTTCACTATGACAAGAAGTTCGTTCCGGGGCACCATTGTTCTGTCAAAGGTAGCCTTCTCATGGAGGAGATTGATGATGAAGGAGAGGGAGCATGCGGGGCTGACTCTCTTTCCCCGAATGATGTGCTGCCAAAAATTTGTGTCCATGTTTTCTCGGGGGCATTCACTCCATACACGATGCGAGTTCATGGCTACCTCAAGAGACAACAAGTGGCTATTCTGATCGACAGCGAGTCTACCCATAATTTCATTAACGACAAGGTAGCCCATCAGCTAGGCTATTTTGTCTTTGATTCGAAGCCGTTTGATGTACTGATTGGCAATGGAAAACATGTCAGGAGCACTAGGGTCTGTGCTCAGGTTACGCTCTCTGTCCAAGGCCACACATTTGTCACCGACCTCTTCTTGATGCCTATGAAAGGGGCTGACGTGGTGTTAGGAGTGCAATGGCTTCAGGAGCTCGGGGATGTGGTCTGGAACGTCAAAGACATGGTGATGGACTTCGAGCTTTAGGAGCAGCGAATTAGGATTGAAGGCTCTAGGCTGGGCACCCTCTTCTCCACCCAGTCTTCGAGTTTTTCTTTTGGTTCATCTCCCAAGGATTCCTCTTGCGGCAATGAGCCACCATTGAGGTGACTCAGAACAAGACGCCCTCAGATCTCTAGGAGTTATTGACAGCACATCAAGACTTGTTCGCTGAGTTGTAGGGTCTCCCTCCTGTCCAGCCTCACGACCACTAGATTCATCCCTGGAGCGGCCCCGGCCAATGTCCGCCCTTACAGTTACCATCATACCGGTGATTGAGGAATTGTTGGACGAGCTGATTGGTGACACGGTCTTTAGTAAACTCGACCTTCATTTAGGTTACCATCAGATTCGGTTGCAGCCAGCTGATGTGCGCAAGACCGCCTTCTGGACCCATGACGGCCATTTTGAGTTCCTCGTCATGCCATTTGGGCTGACCAATGCCCCCTCCACATTCCAATGCCTCATGAACAATCTCTTTTGGCCGTTCCTCTACCGCTATATCTTGGTTTTCTTGATGACATCCTGGTGTACAACAAGTCATGGGCAGAGCACTTGTTGCAACTCAGGTCAGTCTTCTCTATTTTGAGAGATAATTCCTTATTCCTTAAACGTTCGAAGTGCTCCTTTGGCAGCCCGCATGTTGATTATTTGGGCTATATTATTTCACGAAATGTGTCGCTGCGGTCCCTGCAAAGGTGACCGACATTCTATCTTGGCCACCACCCACATGAGTCCGAGCACTCCAGGGTTTTCTGGGCCTCACTGGTTATTATCGGTGGTTCATCAGTCGGTATGGAGAGCTAGCTTGGCCTCTTACAGAGCTGCTCAAGAAGGGGGCTTTTGCTTGGAATGCGGCTACCCAAGAGGCATTTGAGCGGCTGCAGTGGGCTATGGCCATGGCCCCAGTCTTCATCTTGCCTGATTTCAGCTGGCCTTTCATGGTGGAGACAGATGCTTCAGAGATGGGACTTGGGGCGGTTCTATTGCAAGGCGAGTGCCCCATTGCTTACTTCAGCAAAGCTTTGGCTAGCAGCTCTTTGCCCCTATCCATGTATGAGAAAGAAATGTTGGCAATCGTCCTCATTGTCGATAAGTGGCGGCCTTACTTACTTGGCCGCCGGTTCCTGATTCGCATAGACCACCAGCCCCTGAAGTATTTCCTGGCACAATGAGTGTCCACACTGTCCTAACAGCGATGGGTCAACAAGTTACTTGGCTATGATTATGAGGTCGTGAACAAGAAAGGGTCCAAGAACATTGTGGCCGACACTCTCTCTCATAGCTCTTCCCCGCGCTCTTGCTTGGCTTTCTCTACTCTATCCTGTCCATTCATTGATGAATTGAAGCAGGCATACCTTGCTAATTCATCGACGCAGGCTGTGATTGCAACCCTCCAGGGTGACCCTGCTGCCCGGCCCTTCTTTGTGTGGAGGGATGTCCTTCTCTTTTGGAAGGACCACCTGTGGGTACCCGATGTCGCTCACATTTGCTGTTGCATTCTCTCCCATGGCCGGTCATGAAGGAGCTTTCCGCACTTATAAGCGGGTCAGCCAGAGCTTCCTGTGGCAGGGTATTCGCTGGGGTGTCCAAGAGTATGTGGCCATTTGTGATGTTTGTCAAAGCGCTAAGGCCACCACTACTTCTCCCGCTGGTTTGTTGCAGCCCTTGCCTATTCCAGATAAGGTATGGGAGGATGTTTTGATGGACTTTGTGAAGGTCTTGGCCCATGGTCCAAGGTAAGTCAATTATTATGGTGGTGGTGGATTGGCTATCCAAATACGCTCATTTTTGTGCACTGGGGCATCCCTTCACCGCCAAGACAATGGCTGAGCTGTATGTTCGGGAGGTGGCCAAACTCCACGGTATGCCCCGCACATTGTTTCTAATCATGACCGGATATTCATTTCTTAGTTTTGGTGGGATTTCTTCACTTTACAGGGTACTTCTCTCCACAAGAGTACTGCTTATCACCCTCAAACGGATGGTCAGACTGAGTTGGTTAATTGTCGTTAGGAGCAGTGTCTTTGATGCTTCACTATGATGCAGCCCCACAGATGGCTTTAGCTTCTTCCATGGGCAGAGTGGTCTTATAACACCGCCTATCATACTCATGCTAGTTTTACTCCTTTTGAGGTGTTGTATGGCCACCCGCCACAAACCATGTTATAGTATGTACCTCACCGTTCCTCTGTGGCTGAGGTGTACTATATGCTCCATACACGAAACAAGGTCCTGCATCAAATCAAGGAGAATTTGTAGTCCACGCAGAATCGGATGAAGCTAATTTATGATAGACGTCACATTGACCGGGATTTCGCAGTGGGTGACTTGGTTTATGTTTCAGTTTTGCCTCAACACCAAAAGTCTTTGTTTCAGCCCGAACACTCCATGCTCAACCCCCGGTTCCATGGTCCATATGTTGTCAAGGCGTGTATTGGTCCGGTGGCTTACAACCTTGCTTTGTTGCCTGACTCCTTAGTTCACCCTATCTTTCATGTATCCCAGCTACGCTGCTTTGTGGGTGACACATCCTTGGCTGCTACTGCTCCACCACCCCCCTTGTTGGGCCTGGTTCTACCGTTTGACCCTATTCCTGCCTTGCTACTTGATAAGCGTCGGGTTCGTCACTCTAGGTGCATTGTTATAGAGGTTCTAATTTCTTGGCAGGGCTAGTTACTTGACGATTCCACATGGATGCTTGAGGAGGAGTTTATGGCTCGATATCCAACTTGGTCGCCTTGAGGGCAAGGCGAATAGCGGAAGCATGGTGGAGTGTTATGCATGATCACCCAAACTCATAGACTTCACTTTACTTCTTTACATTAGACTATTTCCTTTTGTAATAGCTTAGTATTTGCTTTGGTATTCTTATGTAAGTTGTTATTGGTTTAGTTAGTGGCCCTAGACTCGTCTAGCCCCTAACTGGCATGTCTCCCTAGGGGACTGGTCGTCCCCTATATGGGGCGATCTCTTTCCTTGTTTCTAGTTTATGCAATTGAGACTATTCTGAACTTCTCCTCTTTCATCCTTGTTTCTCCTCTTTCCCTACGTGAATCTCCTCAATATTGATTGTGCTTGCACCAGGTACATCAAATTCATTACATCATGAAAATGATTTGTAAACTATAGATTAATCGTGGTTAGTCGAAGTTTTCTATAGTTGTCGGATTAGCCATATTAGAAGTTTATCAAATCAGTTTTATGTTCGAAAGGGCCAAGTTTTACTTCCAATGGACAGGGTTTTATGTCCGAAAGGATGAGTTATTCCTCCCACTGGTTGAGATGACTAAGTTGTTTATATTATTAAGAATTTTGGAGTTGGAGTCTAGGTTGGTCATGTCTATTTGCACGGGCTTGACTAGGTATTATTTTGGCATTTGCGGTTTAGAATGCTTGGTTTATGCATTAGGTATCAGGTAAAACTATTTTTTTGTTACTTTGATTTCTATCATATTTAGATTTATTTTGGATGTAATTATGAGCTTAAATTACACCAATATGGTTTGTATGACTTTTGATGTACTTTTAAGATATATCTACATTTCGGTTGCTTATGGAATTCGATTTAAAATGGTGAAGCATGTGTGTGGGTACTAATGTAAGTGTTTTCAAAACCTTACTAAATTTATACTCACCTTTGTTTTGTTTTGGGATGGAACAAGTTCGTCAAGGAATTGTTCATAGGAAATAAAAAAAAACTTTAAGAAATTTCATATTGTATTGTTAGCATTTCATTTTCACTTATGATAAATTTTCTTCCAAAGTTTAAGACATATGATTATGTCATTGCCCCATGATTCGTATATTGAATGCATAATCCTAGTTATTATAAAAAGTAGTTAAATTTTTTTATATATTTTTTTCTAATTATTTTTAAACAAAACAATGACCCGACTACAAATTTTGATCTAATCTAGGGTTAGGTTAGAAATTGTCGCGTACTCTCGTTGCTTTTGGGTCAAGGGGTGTGGGTATGACAGTACTTCTCTATGTAGCATGGGCTACATGGCCAACATCTATGCAGCCAAGCTTTATGAGGCCGATGCTTGGGCTGCCAGATCTATGATACTAGGTGGCTCTTGCTGGCAAGTCTAGAGCCAGTGCTGCTAGCTAGCACTGCTGGCCAGTGCCACCAGCCAATGCACTGCTGGCCAGCACAAGCAGCCAACACGGCTTGCCATTACAGCCATGGCTACTGTGCAGCTAGCCAGCCCATACTTCGTGCCCGTCAGCCACACTATATAATAATGTAAATATAGAAATTTTTTAGCTCATTAGTTATTCTCATTCTAATAAGAAATTTCAAAATATCGGCCTTTGTGCATGCTCTTCGGCGGCTCCATCGCCGGTTGGACTTGATGGAAAGCCCTCATCGTTAGTGGCACCTCTCTTCTAAATGCTAAACACCTCCACTCAAAGTAGCCCTAGATAGTCTTTTTATAATTATAGAGATTAAGAACCGTCACTACAATAAATAGTATTATTAGCAATGTTTTTAAGTATCGCTAATAGTACTCTAAGCGTCGCTAGTGATTATTAGTGATGCTTAAAAAGTGTCGCTAAATGCATCCATAAAACCACAATCACTATTGCTTATTAACAACACTTAACACTAAGCATTGCAAAAAGTGCAATATTAGCGATGTTGCTAGTTATTTTACTTTTGTAATGCATAGTAAAGCGTCACTAATAGTAAATTACTAGTGATGCATAATTATTAGCGACACTCAATAATAATCAGTTATTAGCGATGCCTAATAATTATTTGTTATTAGAGACACTTTGTTAAGCGTCTTTGATATAAAAAATAATAAAAAATAGCTTATTAACAATGTGTAACTATAAATGTCACTAATATTTGTTATGCTTTGCTAATTTAAAAAAATATTTTAAAAAATAGAAAACATCTTATTAGCGTCGCTAAAACAGATTTTAAAAAAATAGTAAAAAATATTTTTTTAGCAACGCTTATGGAAAGCACCACTAATGATAAAATATATTTAAAAGAAAGAATTTCATGTATTAGTGATGCTTACGTCAAAAAATAAAATAAATGAAAAAGGGCTTTCACGACGCTTTTAAAAGCGTCACTAAAGACTAAATTTTTTTAAAAGAAAAACCCACCAGTGGTGGGCTCGAGGGATACCGCGGAGGGGAGAGGGGGCCGGATTCTGGTGGGGAGCCAGAATCCGGCATCCGACATCCCTAGGGGCCAAGAAGAGAGGGGACTGGGGAATGGGCCGGATTCCGGCGGAGTGCTAAAATCTGGCCCCCTCTCGAGAGGGATGAGAGAGAGAAAGAGGAGAGAGATAGAGAGGGAAGAATTTGTTTAAAAAATAGGCTCATTAGTGACACATACCGTATGGGTCACTACTACATTAGGGTAGTAGCGATGCATAGGTGTATGTGTCGCTACTTACATAGAGTAGTAGCGACGTATAGAATTAAGCGTTGCTAATTTTTTTATTTTAAAAAAATTAAAATCAAATATATAGCAGGGAGAAAGGAGGGGAGAGAGTAAGGAGAGAGAGAGGAGAGAAGAGGATGAGAGAGAAGGTAGAGAGAGGGTAGAGAGAGTGTAGAGAGAGAGTGAGGAGAGAGAGGGTAGAGAGAGAGGAGAGAGTGTGAGGGAGAGATAGGAGAGAGGAGAGGATGAATGAGAGTGAAGAGAGAGAGGGTAGGGAGTGAGGAGAGAGAAGAGAGAAGAGAGAAGAGAGAGAGGAGGGTAGAGAGAGAGGAGAGAGAGAGGGTAGAGAAAGTGTGAGGAGAGAGGATAGAGAGAGAGAGGAGAGAGAAGGTAGAGAGAGAGGAGAATTGTTTTTATTTTAAATAATACTATTAGCGAGCGTCTCTAATAGGTCCATATTTGCGACGCTATTATTTAGCATCACCATTACGTGTACTATTAGTAACCCTCTTTTTGGAGCATCACTAATAGCATTTAGGATTTAAAAAAAAAACTTAGGCTATTAGCGACGCTAATAGCATGCATATTTGCAGTGCTAAACAACTAGCTTCGCAAATACATACACTACTAGAGGCACTCCTGTCATAGCGTTGCTAATACCCTTATTTTTCAAAACAAAACTAAGGCTATTGGCGACGCTCTAAATGAGTGTTGCAAATAGCTCAAATTCTCTCTCACCCTCCTCTCCTCTCCTATCTCTCTTTCTTCACTCTCTCCCTCTCTCTCCTCTCTCCGTCTCTCTCAACTCTCTCTACTATCCCTCTTTTCTCTCTTTTCCCTTCTCCCTCTCCTCTTTTCTCTCCCCTCTGTCCCTCGCTCTTCTCTCACCCTGCTATTTCTTTTATTTAAAAGCTTTTTAAAATAAAAAAATAGTAGTGATGTTTAAGTGGTTGTGTCGCTCCTACACTAGTTAGTAGTGACACATACAGTTATGCGTCGCTACTCCTTTTACGTAGTAGCGATCCTACCATATGCATCACTAATATAATTTTTTATTTTTTATAATTTTTAAAAATAAATTCTCTCTTTCCTCTCTCCCTATCTCTTCACTCTCTCTCTCCTCTCTCTCTAATAGCCTTTTTTAAACTTTTTTTCTTCTCTCTCTACCCTCACTCTCTCATCCTCTCTCTCCTCACTCTCTCTCTACCCTCTCGCTCATCCTCTCTCTCCTCCCTCTCTCTACACACTCTCTCTCTTCTCTCTCACTCTCACTCTTCACTCTCTCTTCTCTCTCTACTCACCTCCACGCTTCCTCTCCCTTCCCCTTCAATCTCCCTCTCTTCCCCTTCAAGCTCTCTCTCTCTCTCTCCCGCTATCTCTTTTATCTTAATTTATTTTAAAATAAAAAACTAGATGCCACGCATAAATGTATGCATCACTACTACCCTAGTGACGCATACTGATATGCATTGCTAATATAAGTTTTTTATTTTTTAAAAATAATTTATTATTAAAATTTTCTTTCCTCTCCCCTCGCTTTTTTTCCTGTCTCTCCCTATCTCTCACTCTCCTCTCTCCCCTCTCTGTCTCTCTCTCCCTCCTCTCTCCTCACTCTCTCCTCACCCTATATCTCTCTTCCCTCTCATCGCTATCTCTCTCCTCACTCTCTCCCTCCTCACCCACTCTCTCCTCACCCTCTCTCCTCACCCTCTCTTCCCTCTCTCTTTCTCTCCTCACTCTCTCACCCTCTCACCCTCTCTTACCTCTCTCATCCCACTCTCTCTCCTCACTCTCTCAACTCACCCTCTCTTCCCTCTCTCTACTCACACACACACTCTCTCTCTTCTCTACCTCTCTTACCACTTTCTGTCTCTTCTCACTCTCTCTCCTTACCCTCTCTCTCCTCTTTCTCTCTCTCTCCCATCTATCTCTCACTCTCTCTCTCCTCACCCTCTCTTTCTCTCCCATCTATCTCTCACTCTCTCTCCCTCACCCTCTCTCTCTTCCCTCTCTCCCCCTCTTCACTCTCTCTCTCCTCACCCTCACCCCTTCTCTCCTCTTTCTCTCCCTCTCCCCTCCTCTCTCCTCTATCTCTCTCCTTGCTCACTCTTTTTCCTCACTTTCTCCCTCCTCACCCACTCTCTCTCCTCACTTTCTCTCTCCTCACCTTCTCTCTCTCCTCACTCTATCTCTCCCCTCATTCTCTCTTCTCTTTCTCCTCTCCTCTCCTCTTCACTCTCCTCTATCTCTCTTCCCTCTTTCTTTCTCTCCTCACCCTCTTTCTTCTCTCTCTCTCTCCTCTCATCTCTCTTTATCACTCTTTCTTCACTTTCTCTTTTATTATAAATTATATTTTAAAATTAATAAGAAAATTTAAGAAATAAAATATATTATATATAAATAATAAAAGTTTAATCTATTATTGACACTACCTTTTATTGAAAAATTAAATATTTATTTCTATATATACAAATAGTAAATATTAAATAAATTATATTATATTTAAGATATATATTTTAATTAATTATTTATTTATTTATTACATAATTATTTATTAAATAAAATTAATTAATAAAGCTATTAGTGACACTTGAAAAAAATTGTCATTATTATCAATGTTATTTGCGACACTTTTAAAAAAGCATTGCTAATAGTTCTAAATTTTAAATTTTTTTTATTTTAAATTTATAACTATTAGTGACACTTTTGTTAAGCATGTAACTATTAGCGACGCTTTGTAACAAGCATCGCTATTGTTAAAATTATTAGTAACTCAAAAAAAATATCTCTAATAATTATAATTTTTTTCTTTTTTATTTAAAGCATATATTTTTCAGTCATTAATATCATAACTATTAGCAACATTTATTATAAAGTGTCGCTAATCTTATTAGTAGTAGTGATGTTTTAAATTAAGCGTCACTGAAATATGACTATAAGTGACGCATAATAAAAAACGTCGCTAATAGTTAATTCTTTTTTGATTTTTTTTTTCTGTTGCTTGTAAAGGTGTCACTAATAATACATTTTGTTGTAATGTGTATTTTTATTAAAAGTTGGGCCAAAGCTCGCTTCTTGGGTTATATTTTAATAATTTTTACCATTGCAATTAACTTGTACAACAAAGCTCATTAATTGGTCCAATTGCACATCTGGTTTGGGTAAATGGAGCCTATGCGGCATGTTCAACTTTGAAGGGTCATATTTCACAAATCGGAACTCTGATTAGGGCGATCTTAGTGGCATTTCAAAGCTCTTTCTATCATCTTTTTCCACATTGCCAACTTAAAAATTTTGAAAAATTTCCAACAGTTACATTTACAGTCTCTTCAAAACAAAATAGTTTCTCTCCTCTTTCTCTCTCTCCTCACCCTCTCTCTGTCCTCCTTCCTTCTCTTCTCACTCTCTCTCCGCACCCTATCTCTCTACCCTCTCTCTCCTCACTCATTCTCTCCGCACCCTCTCTCTACCCTCTCTCTCTCCTCACTCGCTCTCTCCTCACCCTCTCTCTCTCTCCTCACTCCCTCTCTCCTTGCCCTCTCTCTCTCCTCACTCCCTCTCTCCTCGCCCTCTCTCTACCCCCCCTCTCTCCTCACTAAGTCTCTCCTCACCCTCTCTCTCTCTCCTCTTTCTCTCTCTTCTCACCATCTCTCTCCTCTTTATCTCTCTTCTCACTCTCTCTCACCTCACCCTCACTCTCTCTTTCCTCTTTCTCTCTCTTCTTCTCTTCTCACCCCCTCTCTACCCTCTCTCTTCACTCTCTCTCCTCACTCACTCTCTCCTCACCCTCTTTGTCTCCTTTTTTCTCTCTCTCTTCTCACTCACTCTCTCCTCATCCTTTCTCTCTCCCCTCTTTCTCTCTCTTCTCAATCTCTCTCACCTCACCCTCTCTCTCCTCTTTCTCACTCTCTCACCTCACCCTCTCTCTCCTCTTTCTCTCTCTCTTCTTCTCATCTCACCCTCTCTCTCTACCCTCTCCCTTCACTCTCTCTCCCTCAGCCTCTCTGTCTCCTCTTTCTCTCTCTTCTCACTCTCTCCTCACCCTCTCTCTCTTCCCACTCTCTCTCATCACTCTCTCTCCTCACACTCACCCTCACTTTCTACCCCCTCGTCTCTTTCTCTCTCTCCCCTCCTCTCTCCTCTACCTCTCTTCTCACTCTCTTTCTCCCCACTTTCTCCCTCTTCACCCTCTCTCTCTCTTCACTCTCTCTCCTCACTCACTCTCTCCTTGCCCTCTCTCTCTTCTCACCTTCTCTCTCTCCTCACTCTCTCTCTCCCCTCATTCTCTCTCTCCTCACTCTCTCTCTCCCCTCATTCTCTCTCTCCTCACTCTCTCTCCTCTCCTCCTCACTCTCTATCTCTCTACTCACTCTCTCCTCTCCTCTCTCTCTATCACTCTCTCTTCCTCTCCTCTCTCTCTCTATCACTCTCTCTTCCTCTCCTCTCTCTTTATCACTCTCTGTTCTTCTCTTCTCTCTCTTCACTTTCTCTTTTATTATAAATTTTATTTTAAAATTAATAAGAAAATTTAGAAAATAAAACATATTATATATGAATAATGAAAGTTTAATCTATTATTCACACTACCTTTTATTGAAAAATTTAATAAGTTTATTGAATAAAATATATTATATTTAAAATTTTTATTTTATTTATTTATTACATAATTATTCATTAAATAAAATTACTTAATAAAGCTATTAGTGGCACATGTAAAAAAATCGTCGCTATTATCAATGTTAATTGTGACGCTTTTAAAAAAGTGTCGCTAATAGTTCTAAATTTTAATTTTTTTATTGTAAATTTATAACGCTTTTGTTAAGTATCGCTAATAGCATAACTATTAGAGACACTTTGTAACAAGCATCACTATTATTAAAACTATTAGCGATGCTTAAGAAAAAATGTCACTAATAGTTATAATTTTTTTTATTTAAAACATATATCTTTTAGTGACACTTGTTTAAAGCGTCGCTAATAGCATAAGTATTAGCGATGTTTATTATAAAGCATTGTTAATCTTATTAGTAGTAGTGATGCTTTAAATTAAGCGTCGCTTATATATGACTATGATCGATGTATAATAAAAAATATCATTAATAGTTAATTCTTTTCTGACACTTTTTTATGCGTTGCTCATAAAAATGTTACTAATACAACATTTTGTTGTAATGTGTATTTTTATTAAAAGTTGGGCCAAAGCTGAATTCTTGTGTTATATTTTAGTAATTTTTACCATTGCAATTAACTGGTACCGCAAAGTTAATTAATTGGTCCAATTGTATGTCTGGTTCTGGTAAACGGGCCCTATGCGGCATGTTCAAAGCTCTTTCTGTCGTCTTTTTATTTACATAAATCTCACCATAAATTCCATGTATTGAGGGATTTATTCAACTAAGAAGATTGAGGGGTCAACACTTTTTTTTCCATTGCCAACTTAAAAATTTTGAAAAATTCCCGGAAGTTACATTTCTAGTCTCTTCAAAATAAAATATCCAACTTTACTTATTTTAGATTTTGGAAATTGATCTAAAATTTCTAGGATGCCACATATATATAGTGTAATATATGGAGATACATATTTGAAAAACTAAGATACAAATTACGAGTGCTAGTTTTTCTCGAGCTTGTATAATTGAGTTTGACACTAACTTCAAGTTCGAGCATCAGGCAAGCAGAGCCGAGCTTTCGAGTCCATTTCATCTTCTTATTACTAGTCAGTTTACTTGTTCGAGGCAAAGTTTATGGTCTCTAGAGTGAAGCAATTCTTGTCCCTATTTTAAACTTGGGCCATTGGTAAGTAGACCAACAACAGTTCAACAGGTTTTCCGTCCCAGCGCCATTGGCCCCGTAAGAGATAGGGGCAAAGGCAACGGGATACCAACACTTACTAGAAAAATGATAAACAACATACATAGCTATTACTCCAACACTAACCCTTCAACTCCACGAACATACATGCACACAAACATCAATTCTTGCCCTTCAGCCTAAAATTAAGTCTTAAGTTCCGCCTCGAAGAATAGTTCCCCCCTCGACTCTGCCACTGTCCCAGCCAACAGTCCCCTCCCCTTATTTACTCTTATATTTCTTCCATCACCTTTCTCGTCGCCTGGTCTATTGTTTCGTGTACACTTCCATTTGTTTTCTTTATAGGTAAAAATTTTGCACACTACGCCGTGAGAATTCGTCAAAGAAACCTCTCCCTCAATTAGTGGGTCCAACTTTGCAACGCCAAGCTGGATCAGCATCTATAGCCAAATCTACAAGACGTTGTATGAACAAAGCAAAAAAAGGAACTGAATGAACACGGATGGAGAGAAGGCAGTGTCTGATGTCCATCCGTCCATTTGGCAGCCATGTTCTAAACTGTCTAGCTCATAGCACTTTGTGCTTCTGAGATGATGGACGCTCTCTTGCCTAACTCGTCGGCTACTCCTCTACCTATGCTCTTGTCACTTGTACGTGTCATTGGATAGACCATTGGGTGCGGTGCTGCGTTCAATCAATCACATTCGCACCACAAAGGATAGGGCTTCTTTCAATCAGGCTGGGTTGGAGACCGGTCGCTTCCTTAAGTCTTCTCATTGTTGGCTCTCCAAACAAAAGTTCGTTCATAGTTCCACGCGTGCTGCTTGCGGTGGTCCCCTTTGTCCTGCATATACATATCCACGTGCACAGGATGCAATTAAAAAACACTGTATTCTATAACTATCCATACAAAAGAAATACTACAAAATGATACAGACATGTGATACCACCAAAAGAAAATGACCACATCAAATGATACAATCAATCTAGGCTAGGCCAATTTATTCGAAAGTAACATTTAGGTTGCAAAAAGTGTCTAAGTTCATAAAGATTAAGCATGTGCTTGGACACCTATCCAATTCATGTCGATGGAAGGAAGAAATTTTAGTGTGAATCCATTACCTCATTCCCTACGAGCTATGGCGTTGGTGTTTTGTGGGGTAGCAATTAAATGATCCGAGATCAGAAAGGGTGACAACTGACAGACTTCTATCAAGATTTCATCCTTTATCAACGATTTCAAGAGGACAATGTGGGAATACGCCTACTTAGTGGCCACCAATTAGTCAAACTCCCACCAGCAAGATCACATGTTTGCCACACTAATCTTATCGCTAAACATAATAATTAAAGGAAAAGCTCAGTTAACAAGTCATGTTCCTTAACCTCACCTACCCCGTGACATCCATAAGAATCTTTCTTTTTCTTAAATTCTTTGCTAGCTTTAATTTTGTGAACACCTCAACTAACTTATTCATTCAATAGAAACGGCAAAATAATCAATAGCACTACCCGTTGTAGTAATTGTAGTACTAATTAAGTACTAGTAATTGGAGAAATTATTAGGTATGCATCAGCTAGGGGAAAATTGTGCTCAACACTCATATTTGTTGAACACATGGATCTTATTTAATATGGGCCCACAAAATATGACACATGTTTTACAGGTATTGATCAGAGCACGCTTTTCCTGTACATGTAGTGTACCTAATAATTTCTTCTAATAGGGGTAGCCCCTCAATACCTTCGGAAAACTTCCTGACTACATTTCCCTAACAATCATAGCAAAACAAATTTCACCCAACATAGTAACACACTATATCTCCGTAACAATAATAAAAAAACATTTTTTCCCTTAACAGAATAATACAAAAACATACTAATATTAATTAGATATGTACCCTTTTTTGGCTATAAAATCAACAATTAAAATAAGACTTTGCATTATTAATGGCTTGATGGGGACCTGTCATGTGCATTTTGTTCTTTTCTCCGAGTAAAGTTGTGCCTCATCAGTCACCACGCCCTTCACCGGCAAGGTCCTGACTAATATTAAGATAAGTATATTCCATAGTTTGTCGTCCTACCCAAGTTGACCTTATGCTGAGACTTATTAATTATTTTTAGGCGACAAGGCTAAATGGAGAAGATAATTTTTTTTTTCTTATTTCTCAATTGAAGCCTTATGAGGTTCTCTACATTATACTAGATTAGGCTAAAGGATTCAGTACAGGGACATGAAGTCCTTTCGTTTATTTATGACATTAGAAATAACTTCGAATTGGCTGGTGCAACTTTTTGGGATAAAAAGATTGGTATCTTCAAAAACATTAGTACACTTGAGACGTAAGTGATGTAGGTAAATCAATGGTCATTTCATTGTCCATTACTTAAATCATTATCAGAGAAAAAGCTTGCTTGTCTTTGCTGGTAAGGCCTCCTTTGTTTAGCTGAGTCAGAGAACTCACTCAGACCATTGATATGGTCTGACAGAACGTTTTTTTAAATCGGTAATTTAGGGGGATAGATCTTCTTTTAAGCACAGAGACATTACAAACATTGGGAGGAAACAAGAGAATGTGAAAAAGATAACGTTGTCATCTCTCTAAAATAAAAAGGAAGTCATAAAAAATAATGTTTAGAAATAGATGAGCACTCATACTCGCAGCTTTTAAAAAGATGAGAATTGTATGACCCTTCCTGAAAGTATGATATTTTTTGTAACACCTGCTATTTTTAGAAAACTTATTAAATTTTATAAACCTATGGTCCCTAAATTAGAAATGTTATCATGTTGTACGGGTAGAATGCTCAAGGACTAGCATAACAACCTCAAAAATGCAAGATGGTGATGTCGAAAGTAAAGTACAACCTTAGAAAGCATGAAGTATGAGCAAGCCCCACCTAAAAAATGCCAGAAAAACATATACATGAGGGATGTCATAGAGAACTTTTTAATAGTTCAAAGAATGCACAAATCTGAATTCGGAAGGAGATATGTGTAAAGTTTTGAGAAAAGAAGTGATGTAAACATGACAATGTCGGGCAGTGATTTGTTGACATGTCTCCAACCTACCGCAACACAAACATTTCTTCGGACAGCGTGTTTCCTTTGCTTATAAAAACATTCATTAAGCTCCAAATCAAAACCCTAAACTTTAGAATGACAATCATGTGAGTTTAACACCCTTCTCTCTTGAGGGTCATCGTAGTGCTTGTAACCCAAAACTAAAAGTTAAGAACTATAAGATGTGGCTTCCTCTTATATTATGCACAATAATTTACATCTACTGTTAAAGTAATCAATCAACCAACAACAAAAATATACACTTGTAATTTTTTGAGCGTGGAAACCTAATTCGGAAAAAAACTATGTGACCTATCCCTTGGCCGATTAATCAATTCACTAAGAAGTTAAGATCTTACAAAGATTAGATTGTTAATAACCTTAAAAACTAGAAGTCCATCTCTAGCTAGATGACTTTGTCTACTAGAGTCCTTGGTACTTGAAAACTTAATCTTCTGTCTTCTCCATCTTTAGAATAAGACTTCTACTCTATGAAGCTTCAATCAAGGTCCATTATGATTTGCTTCCTATTCAACTAGTGTGTAATGTGATATGTAGTATCTCACAACTCAAGTCAATTTATAAACCACTTAAGAATTCAATGAACTTACCTCTCTTTTTATATCTCTCATAAAATCACAAGGGGAAGGATTTTAGAGAAGGTTTCAATTTTTTTCATTAAATAATTTCTCTTGACAATTTCAATTCTTTATGAGAATTATATACTTCTCTTTCAATTTTGTCATCTTAGTCTTATATAGGGCTTTAAGTTGGTTTAGGTCTTTGTGTTTTAAAATGAAATTAATTTTTCTAGAAACGGTCTAAATTAGGCAAAAATTGCACCAACCATTGATCATTCCAAGGGGTCAATAATTGTTCTCTATTTTATTTAAAATTTTTCCTAGAACTAATCAATCCATTAACATTGAAACTGATCATTCACTATTATGGAATTAACAAAACCCATTTCCTATTGATCATTTATGAATAATTTGCGATTCTTGACCAATTTTTATCCAATATTTGTCTAGCACCATATAATTAAAACATATCAGTGTATGTAACTCTGCGTGTTTGTGATTCAACACCTATTTTCTTCAAATATTTTAATCATTTTGCTAAGTCTTCCACTTTCAAATCTTGAAATACATTTGCTTCAATATTTCAAGTATTTTAATTTCAAATCTAGGCTTGACTCATACTAATCAAACCTAACTTTATAAGACTTAAATAAACACACATTGATTAGACATAGTTTTGATTAAAAAAATTAAGTTAATACTCCTCATCTGTCACACATGTTCTAACAAGCTCTACTATTTTCTTTGGCTATTTCATGACAAAACTTTACAAAATATGAAAATAAAAAAATTTACAACTCTTTGACAATTTAGTTCATTTATTTTCAACTTGTACAAAACATGATCAATTAGACTTAACTAAGACTTTTTGACTTTTGTGAATTAAAACCTAAAACAGCCTTGCAAACTATGATTAACCAGCACATTTCCCACCAAAAAAAATTGTGTTGCAATGTTCCAGAAAAATGTAATTAACTACCATTCATGATTTGCAATAATATCTCCCCCATTTGTCAAAAATAGATAAAATAGAATAGAAAAATATGAAAATCAATCATTAACGCACATAAAGTCAAGTAATAAGTCCAAGTTAGACATAAAAAAATCAACAATATAATTTATGTCTAATATAACTATTACGTCCCAGCACCGCCCGACCTAAGCCGAACCCGGTCCAAGGGTCGGTCAAGCGCATGAGGCCAACTGAATTGAAAGAGATTAACCGATAGCAGAAGACTTAGCCCCTCATACGGGCGGTTTAACTAGCAGAGTCATGCACCGCATAACCTTTGAGCAAAAGTAAATAAGGATAAAAGAGGACTTTAACTCTAAACTAATCCACAAGTCTTATACCCACATATTTAGAATCTCTAGCCAACACATGTGGCTCGAATCAAAAAAACCTAAAAACATAAGATATACACGAGTCTAAAACAAGAACCATACATGATGTTATGTGCTCATAACGAAGTAAATCAAAAAAACATAATAAAGTCTAGAGGCCTCCACACCTAATCTCATGCTCTCCCCGACCGTTCTTCATACAAAGGATCCTGCCCGAATGCATGTCGTGCCGTGTAGCCCAAAAATAAAACACAAAACGGGGTGAATAAAACTCAATAAGGCTTGAATACGGCGACAATAATCATAAAAACATAAAGGCATGACAATATAACAATTCAGATCCATAATTGTCGTGATACATTATTTTCTTATCATTACCTTACTAAACCCCTATTTATCCATAAACATAAGAATTAGCATGCATATATATGACATACCTACCAAAGTCAAGTTATAACCTAACATTCATCCTGCATAGGTAATAGTTCACTTCTACTCAAATCAAGCATAATAATCCCATAAATCGCATAAGAAGCATCTTTCACACACTTTCTAATTATGCAACCATATCACATAAACCTGTATAATAGTGTCTTATTCACATAATTTCATATCATGCATTCATATCACATAAATCTGCAGAATGGTGTCTCAATCACACGATTTCAGATCATGCACTTATATCTCATAAACCTGCATAGTAGTATCTCCATCACATAATTTAGATCATTCAGAATATCACATATACCACATGAGAAGTGTTTCTACCACACATTCAGTTCATGCATAACACTACATAAACCTGTATAAGATGTATCTCTAACATACATTCAAATCATGCATTAACACTCTCATTCATCATGCATATATAAGTGTCTCACACACACTAGTCTAGCATGCAAGTTCATACACAGAGAGAATAAGCATGCTCTTCAAGGCCGAAACCCTCGAACAAAACCCATACCAAATAGACATGCTCCTCAAGGTCAACGTGTTTGAGCCACCCTTGCTCCTCAGGGCCAAAGCCTTTGAGCAACTCCTACTCCTTAGGGCCAAAGCCTTCAAGCAACTCCTACCCATCAAGCCTAAACTCCCGTGCAACCCTGCTTGTCAATACCAAAGTCTCAAGCAATAGTACCTGGCAAGCCTGTGCACTCAGACAAACCAGCTGGATTCTCAAGGTCCAAATCATCTCAATAACTATTCTCATCCACAAAACAAATACACAACTTGTTCCCACATAACTCAATTTGATTTGACTCAACCTAGGGAGTATACATGTTCCACATGGGAACTCAAATCAAAATCATGTCCTTTCAGACCAACCAAGTTTCGATTAAGCCAAGGACCGATTAATTCGACACATAATTTCACAACATTGCATCCAATCGGTCACACCCAACTAATCTCGATAAGTCTCAATCGGAAATTCATTTCATGATTCATGCAACATGGTACATATGTGGGCAAGACATACATGAATCCTAATTCATGATAAGTGCTCTCATCAACCCCTCATGCATCATTTATAATCATGATACTATACATCATCATAATCATTCCCCCACATGTGTGTGTATATGGTAGAAACATCTCATTCTAAGCATATGAACATGCCTTGTAATTAACTCACCATCACACTAGACACGCACATTAACCTCTAATCATGGATTCCAACAGAAATCATTGGTGAAAATCATCGAAAGCCATCAATCAAGTCAAAGGTAACCGCATGCTAAACATATGTAAGCATATTCACGCCATACTTAAGTCTAGGCATAACACTATCATTCACCCATAATTTAACCACATCATATAATAACATACCAATTCATTAGCATGCTATAATCCTGTTGAGATCATGCTCAAACCATAGGGAATCATTCACTCATAGGCTTAAGACAAGCAATCCTAATATATGTAGCCGACAACATGCAATTTCACCCAAGACTTAAATACTCTTTATAATTTCCAACAATAATAACATGCACTTTCAATGGCTCATTCTAGCTCAAATTATTCCACATGAACATTTGAAAAGGTATTTAAGAGTAAAAACATGAAAAGAAGCATAAGAATCAAGATAGTCAAAATCTGTAGTATAGCAGTTCAATCAGCCTGCATGGCCGTTTGAATGGCTGGCCTTACAATCGCCTGCAATGCCATTTTGCCATTCGATCGGCTTGCAAGGCCATTCAACTAACATAACAGCAGATTCTGGGTTGCCTTCCCCACTTTGGATTGAAAACCGAAACTTCACATGCATTTCATAAAATATCAAATATCATCCCCAAACTTCATGATAATCAAATAAATATTTCCAGAACAATAAATCTAATCATTATTAAGCAAAACCCTAAGAAAATAACACCAAAGATTAAGCTTTTATCGAATCACCATCAAAGCACACATGCATAAAACCCATTGCAAAATACCTCAAATCTTAGATCCGAAATCACAGCAAGTTTAAGACACAAAGACCCTTACCTTCCAGCAAGTTCTTGATTCAAAATAGTTTCTTAAACTCCTTCAAAACCTACCCAAAACATGATCTTTTATTAATACTTCTCAAATTCGATTTGAAAACACCTACAACCTTCAAGAACAAGTAGATCGAGAGTTCCAGAAGCTTAAAAACGAATTTCAAAACATTAGGTCTTGAAGTAGAAACCCAAATCAGTAATTTTTAAGTGGACATTGAAATTGATTCAAAGCAATTAAAGAGATTTAAAAGATTTAGATAAAACCCTAATGGATTAATGAAGATTAAGCAAAATCTCACCTTAATTTCCTTTCACCTTTAGGAAAATGGGGATTAGGCTCTAATGCTCTAGGTCTCAGACATTTCCCAATTAGAAAAGTGGTTGTGCATTTCCTTATATAGTAAAGGTTGGGTTAGATAAAAATAAATAATGGGGTACAAATAAAATCTACCACTAAAAATGGATAAATTCACTATTACATCCCAAATTAAAATCTAAAAAATTTTGAAATAATTTCTCAATGTCTTAGTTTGATGTTAAGAACATTTTAGGTTAAAAATTCAAATTTTAGTCGTGGGGCCTCGGTGGGTCCTGCCGAACCCTAATTTTTTGGGAAAAATATTAAATATTTTGAATATTTCAAAAAAAATTCCAAATAATTTAAATTAACTTAAAAACTTGAAATGTAAAGAATATTTTTGTTAGAACCTTAATTAACCACTTAAATTTCAAAAATAGTCCAAAACTGATCCAAATTAACATTAAACACAATTACATAGAATAAAATAAATGGCTTCAAGTTTAGGGATCTTACAATAACCATCATTTTAAGATATGTAAAAATATCCTTCAAGTACATATATCTCAACTAAAAATAAAATACATAAAAAAAATCAACTATCAGTGTGTGAATATCCTAATCATCTCCTCAATATGTTCTAACCTCTCATAAATATCCCTCCTAAAGTAAAAAAACTATTGAGTAGATACTAGAACAAATTGTGGATCACTGTCTTGAAGAATTGGATGCTGATCTTGTTTGTGATGATGTGCTCTCCTTTGTGATTCTGATCTCTCCCCCTCAACCTAAGAACCATCATGTCCTCTCATCCGATGTATGATTGCAGAGTCAATGGGGTACATTCCTTTATTGGTTGAATTGCCACAAAGTATCTTGATGCCTTGAGCATTGAATATAGGTGTCGACAATTGATGAAGACCATTGACACATGCCTAATAAGTGTCTATTGACATGTCGAAAAGTGTCAACAAGGTCCCAGTGTTAGGTCGATATGCTTATCCAATTCTCAATATAAGAGTTGATAGTTAATAGTGAGTTAATTTAGGTGATGAAGTGCATACACTTAACGAATGTGAGAGCATGGTACTATGAGACTAGGAGGGAATAAATAAAGATGAACACTTAGAGACTCTAGGTATTGACAGAATCCATGGGAATGACAACCATGCCTCTTACTCCAATGCAGGGACAATTGATGAGACAATGGGAAGAAGTTGAAAGGACACATGAAGCGTATGTGTTGTAAATTGGCTGATTTTGATGAATAAAACAATATTGAAACACATTGTACATCTTAGTTAGAGTCTGATTTGATTAAGTGTTGGTATTGAGTTAGATGTGGATTTGAAAAGACTTGAAAATTAGTAGTAGACGCATTCTGATGGTTCAAGGTTAAAAACTACTAGGAGTGTCAGAATTTATAGTAATTAACACACACTTATATACACAAATTATTTAGTTTTGTTTGAAATGATCCTTAGGAATAATTTTAAGTGTTTTAGGGAAAAGAGGTGAAAAATCTCAAAAACTGTTCTTCAGAGATAGTGATTGTTAATGAACAATCAATCTTAAGGATCAACCACTTAATGACTTAGTTTTTAGATTTCAATTGAAGGGACTAAATGATAAATCACTTGGGTAAACTATTGATAGCTTTGTGTTTCGTTCAAACTGAACAGGTGATTGATAGATCACTTGTGGAAATGATAGATCGCTTCATAGAAAAAACTACCTAGTTTAGGATTCCATAATATAGTCATTGCCATCTTGGGTTCCTTTAACCCTAGATGATTAGTGAGTTTATAAAATGGCTAGACATGGACAAAATAGAATAGAGGAAAACCATTATTTGAGAAAAAAAATTATAGACTTTGCTTAGAGTTCTCCTAGAATCACCATAAATTTTGCGAGAAAAATTCTTATGGGTGAGAGTAATTGAAGAGAGTGAATCACAACAAATCATACACACCAATTTGAGGAGGTGCAGTAAACTTCTTTGTCAATGAGGATTAAAGAGACATAAAGGTGAATCATTAATCAAAAGAGTATTTGATTGTACTCATACAAGAAGACGAAGATAGAATACAAAGAGGAAAAGCTTCAAGGTATCAATGGAGGGAGAAGAAACTTAAAGACTAACAACATGGGAAGATTAAATAAAAAAATATGTTATTATTTGTGTCAAGTTAAGAGGTTGATTGGTTGTTCTTAATTCTAATAAGTCGTTGCTATTAAGTGCATTGATTGATTCAGCCGGGTGGAGGCTGCTGTAGTTTTTTTACCTCAATTGCAATTTTCTACTTACAAAAATTATTGTGCAAATGCTTATGTGATTTGGCTGATTAAATGGTAGATTAATCATAGGTTACGCTCAGTTTAATATACTAATTTTAGGAGTAATGTGATGATCCATTTGATTTGTGACCGAAACTAAACTCTTAAACATATTAACCCAAAAGTAGTCCTTAATTATTATATTGGGGGAAAGTATTGACCGGAAAGAGTCTTTACTTATGACGATGATGAATGAGTGGAGAAGTTTTGGAAAATAATGTTCTTTACTTGTGGTTGCCGGTGGAAACATTTTATCTTCACAGGATTACTTAGCCATTATGGTTCTCATAGGAGAAAATGTACTGAACAACTGCATGACGAAGGACTCGTAGAGGAAGGGTAGCTCTTAGTCCAACAATCACGTTGATTGGCTGGCCAAACCTCTTCATGCCAAAGGTGGATTCATGGGTTTCATGAGGGCCTTTTTTCCTCGCTACCACTATTTATGAGCACGGTAGGGCCAAACTTTATCTATTGGTGTAGAGGTTTGACCAGCCAATCACTGTGATTAATGGACTCTATATACTAGAATCAGAGTCTATCAGATTACTCCTGAGAGTGGAGTCTCTCCTGACTCCTAGGCTGATTGTAGGATCCCAAAAAACAAAATCAAAGACCCTACGATTACTCCTTGCCTGAAATGTGATCTAGGAGAGAGTAGGCTGTGCATGTACTTCAGTATAAAACTGTAGAATTCACCTTAATAAGTGAGTTTAGGTAAAAGCTAGAGAAGATGAACAGTAAGAAAATGACAGTAAACTATCAATGGATAAATTAGAAAAGAGGAAATAAAGTATAGGAAGAGGAAGTCACCCTTTGGGCGTAGAAAAGAGACTGAGCAATAATCATGATGCATACTGAAAATATATCCACTAAGTGTGCGATTGACAAATATAATTATTTATAATCGGTAATCTTATTAGTTATTCCCAGGTCCATTCGGAGAAGAAGCACTACAAAAAAAGGGCTTCAACGACAGGTGCAAAACATCTTTGAAAAAGGCTAATACTTTCACTAAATCTTTTAGTGGCGGTCAGTAGAACGTCGTTGTTGCCTATAGCAGCGGTCGTTGACACTTTTAGTGATGGCCGGGCACGTCACTGTAGGCCCTGCCCAATGCTACCTTTGCATCTACAGTGACAATATCATCTTTGAACTTTTAGCAACAATCTATCGATCTTAAGCGATGGTTAGAACTGGCACTGGAAGTTTTTTCTTTTTTTTTTAACAAAATATATACCTTCAACAACCATTGCTGAAGGATTTTTTTTCCCAAACAATAATATATACCAAACAAGAAAATTTCTAAAAATTAGAGCAGAATGTACCAAATCCATAATGCTCTACTATCCTATAGAATATTTTTCCCCAATAAAATTATCCTTCAAAAAAATAGATATCGTCCAAAAGTGACACGTTAAACTTAATATATATTGAACATAATAAAATAATCCAACAGAAAAACATATTAAAAAGGTTTCTACCACTAATCCCATACATGGATCCCCAGACACATATTTAAAGGTAGGAATAAAAAAAAAATTCTCGTTCATGGAAAATATGGCGAATCATCATTTCCCCCTAACTTGTTTGACAATGGTAAATATCAAGTGTGTCACATGGTAAAGTCGACTTTGTTTGTCTATTTGTTTATCCATGAGGTTCACATTTCCATGCGTGTGCGCCCAAGATCATTGATTTGTAAAATGCAAAATAAAAATCTAGCATATATATTATATACAAAGTAGATCAGCGACCATAATAATCTAAGTTTGATAGGTTCCATATATTGTTTGAAGAATTGTCACATATTTGATCCATGCATGAACATATACAAAAAAATGAAGGAAATTTTAAAGAATTAACTAAATAGACACATAAATCCTAAAAGCTAAGACTGTGCACAATATAGTAGATGAAAATGTGATGTCGGATAAGAACATTTACAATCTCACCAAAATTGTGTGTCCTGCAAATCTTAGAGCGAATAAATTGCCTATCCTTGTGTGTTGCCTTTAGTCTAATCTAATCATCCCAATCTAAGTATAATTTTGTCATGGATTAAATTTTAATGGCAATGACTAAAGTATATATAGAACAAATCATAGCTTTTCATAAAATAAAAATATGTCATGGATTAAATTTCAATTGCAGTGACTAAAGTATATATAGAACGAATCATAGCCATACATTAGACTTCGATAGCATTCTTTTGGCCAAAGTAGATATATGAAACATATTATACTCATACATTGAATAGATCATAGCCACACAATCGGATATTCTTTTAGCCATTTTATAGATAATTCATTCTATATACTTCCTTTGTCCTATATTAATAGATCCACTTGAAAAAAAATATTATTTTATATTAATTACTCTATTTGGCTCAATTTAAGCTTTTCACACAATTCCCTCACCTTGAGCCTTGACACCACTATCGAGAAGGCGGTCTCGATGATTGTGTGTCTCAGCGGTGCTACATATATCGCAATGTCAGATACTGAGAGCATGTTCTCAGGCAGGAATTCCGATGTGCAAGAAACTTCAAGCATCGGGAAGCGTTTTCATGCTCCACGCTCAGCATGAGCCGAGCGTAAGGAATGCCTGAGAGGTGTTCATTTCCAAGATCAACGGTGCACATGGTAGTGCACGTTAGCACAAATAATACTTGGGCTAACGTGCGCTACCGTATACACTGTCGATCATGGAAATGAACACCTCCCAACTGTTTCTTATGCTCAGCTCACGCTCTTCACATAGCTTGAAAAACACTTCCCAAGCATTGAGGGTGGTCGGACCATCATACATAACTAATATTTAGCTATTTGTCTCAGTAAAACACTCAACATCTAAATTGATATTGCATGCTATAATCTATGTCAGAACTTACGTAGTGAAGAAGGTCCTCACTTCATACTTTGATAGTGGGTAACCCTTAGAGAAGGTCAGGAACAATGTCCTATCATCTCTACAATAGTGCTAGGCATCACAACTGGGTCGCAAGGTTCAACATAGTGGGAGCAATATTTTGAGTTCCTCCACCGTAGCCATGAGGCCCATAGGTGAGTTGCACTGACTGCACATTACCACATGCGAGAAAGCACGGCTGTGGTGTCCGAATCCCTTGGCTAGGAAGGTAGTAAGTGTCACAAGGCCCAGAATTCACTATGATTTCACATGCCTTCTGCGGCCTGAATGCCCTTAGCAATCAGTAGCCTTCTAACTCCCTTAGCGCACACATGATCACGAACAAAACACAAGCACGATATAAAGAACAACGGAAGTGAAGGGAAAAATGCCCAGCTAGAAATACCCTTTCACACTTGATGTTACACAAGCACTTGGTTTGAATCTTAGTGTCAAAACCCAAACCCAATTGCTCTCTTCTTGTCCCTCTCTTCATTCCCAACCTCTTTACAATGTATTCCCCACCCTTTTATACCTGCTGGTCACAGCCAAGCAGTTACAATATGACCCCCATGACTTAGCCCACTAGTTCGTAAGTAACTGTCCGTAACCACATGTAACTGTCTTGCGGTTATGCACGAGAGTGTGCAGCAACCACTCGGGTAGCAGCAACTATCAGCCACTACTCCCATGTTCTTCTTCGTGATGCACTTGGGTCTTACTGGGGATTGTGCTGGTCGGTTATGCAACTGCCAGCCTTGGCACGTCGCCCATGTGCCAATGAGAAAGAGAAGACATGGCCACATCCCTAGCTTGCCCTCCACGCGCCCTCCATACCTTTGCATGTGCACTAGGCTGCTTCCATCGTCCACGCATGAGTTCCTCCCGTATACCATGAACCAAGGGTGTTACAGTAAGCAAGGCTGACCAGTCTGAAATGATGTGGCGCCATTGCCGAGACAAGAACTGGCTAGATGGTGTCCAGCTAGTTGGAACAACCAAAGGAGGATGGGCCATCATATTCCCATGCTGCCTCACTGGTCCCTGCTCTAGGGAGAGGGTTGTCATGTCTATGGCCAGCAACGCGATTCTGGACAAAGAGGATGAAGCATGCATATGGGTGCCCCAGTTCCAGTGCCACTCTCCTCACTGGCCATGTCTACAATGGCCATAGTAATTATATCATCGAAGATCCTAGAGTAAATATGTAACACCTCAGAATTTCAATGTTTGAAATTTAAACAGTTGGGCCCATTAGCGAGTTTTAAAGCCCAATAATAATTTTTTTAAAAATTGAACCATTTTGAGCTTTATTCGTTTAAAGAAGCCTTAAGATATTTGATAGGGCTCGAAGAGACAAACATATCGAGCCAAAAAAAAATCAAACAAACACCAAGATAGTAGGCTAGCTATAGCTTTGACAAGCATATCCTAGGCAGGACCCACTTTAAATTAGCAAGAAAATATACCCTTACATGGTATTGGTTCTTAGGGCTCATCTATACGAGTCCAATAGTACGAAGAACGCATGATTCTAAGTTCGGAGTAAGGAATTATGCTCGTTTGAAATTTTAAATTTTATTTTAATTTAAAATCAAAATGTAAAAAAACTAAAATTTAAAAAATAAAAAAATAAAATTTTTTAATTTGACGCTTGATTACCGGGGCAGTGTTCTCACTTTAGGAAGCAATGCAAGACTTGAGACCCTACAAATTTTACAATTTTACGAATTCACTCCTACTAGAAGTTAGGAGATGTAACGCCCCGACCCGAACCGGGGCCCATAAAATCTCTAATAAATTTTTTTCCCTTAAGCCGAGAATCATCATCTGTGTGCAAGAGGTACAACATTTATCTACGCACTACGGAGCTTCAAAGCTTTCCCATACGTAGACTTTAGTTGTAACGATCATTTACACATGACGAAGCTTCATAATTCATCGTGTGTAAATTAGAATAAAACTTATTATTATAATTAATTTGGATCGGGCCAACGTTGACTTGCCGTTGGTTGCCTACATAAGTACTGGATATTATTCCAATATGATCGGATCCGAACGTAGTTCTACCTAACGACTACTATATGCATCAGGTAGCACAACATCATATACGTTAAAATATGTATATACTGATATTTAATTGAAATCATACTGAAATTTGTAATCAACCAGAGTTAAGCAGAAGTTAATAAATCAATGAAATCATACATCTCACTCTACTATAGAGCGGGATCAAGCACATACACATGTCTCACTCTATCACTGAGCTGAGACAGAATAACACACACCACACGTCTCGCTCTACCCTGAAGCAAGACGGAACATAACAAGTCACATCAAAGCATAGCATATTAGAACACGAAAGATCAAAACATGGTATGACACTTCAGATCATATTAGATAAAGCATAACAAAGTAATTCAAATCATAATAAATTAAATCCTAACAATTCATACATCCTAATTAGTACATTATTATCACTAATTAAGATGTATAAGAGTATAAATAATTTAACATCTTAAGTTAACTACTTAGGATGTAAACATATTCTCATACAGAAAATCAACTATACTTACCTATAGAAGACATCGGAAGCAGCAACGTTTAGAGTTATTCGTTTCTTCAGAGTGTCGTCCTTTCTGATATGGATATTGCGGGTAGAATCTCCTTCGAACTAGGCAGACATAGCATCCCTTAACTTGGAGACATTCCTTACTTCCCGTACTTAGAGCTCACGAATAGGACATCCTCTTTTCGGAGACATCTTTCTCCTTCCGTGCTTGTGAACTATGGGCGGAGTCTCCCTTTAACTCGGGGATGCCTCTCTTACTGGGTGGTGGAGGATAGGGCCTCCCCGACTCTGGATTGATCCTCTTGTTGTGACCCAGCAACTAGGGACACAACCTCGTCTTATTCGTGGCCCATTTTTCTTTCTCCAGTGCTCGAGGATGACAAGTAGAGCCTCTCCTTATATCGAGTGTTTCCTCCTCATATGGTCACTAACCCATAGAATGGGCCACTTCATTGCATAGAATATACTCAATTTAGTCCAGAATGCCTCTTGAATAGACTAAATTGGAGTTAAGACGGTCAGAAACGGAGAAGAAAAAGGTTGTCGGTGCTCAAGAACAACAGGCAGGACCTCTCCCTTTCTTGGGGTGTTTCCTCCTTATAAGGTCTCCAACTCGAAGAAATGACCACTCCATTGCGTAGAGTACACTCGATTCACTTAAAAATGCCTCTTTGAATGGCCTTAATCGGACTCAGAATGCTCAGAAATGGAGGAAATGAAGTTCTGCTAAAAACTGAACTGGAATGGGGTATTTGTAGCCCCCCCCCCGAGCCACCATTTTAAAACCACGGTGTCGCGCCGCGCTGAACTACGACGCCACCAGAAATGGCAGTGCCCGCCATTTCACGCACTGTGTGTGTGCAACAACCACGCATCGCGGCCGCTTGTTACACGTGTCGCGGTCGCGCGCGCCTTAAATTATTTTCTTTTTCTTTTTTGTATATATATTCAAATCTTCAAATGTGCGTAACTTCCTACCCCGAATTCGGATTCGCGCGTTCTTGGTACTGTTGGACTTGTATCAACAAGCCCTATGATACTAACCCACTTAAAGCAATATATTGTGCTCTTTCTAAGTGGGTCCTGCCTATTTTCTACACTTCTTGAGGTCATAACTTTCAGTCCCAACCTTCGTTTCACCCGTTCTTTGATTTGTTACACTCGTTTCTTCGAGCTCTACTCATATACGAAGGCTTCAACCTTTGAAACCCTATATAATTTATCAAGAAAATCTCCTGATTACCTCTAACCTCCCAAGGCTAAACGTAATTAGAAAGACGGGGTGTTACAGGGGAACCATAAGCTAGCAACACCTTTGACTAACAATGTCCTGCTCCACAACGGCTTAATGCTTAGGCATAAAAAGGAGGTCCCCATCTGGGTTATCTTTTCTCTTTTCTAATTTTGAGTGTAGGAGGACAACAAGTAATTCCCTTTTGTAAATTTTCCCGGCACTTTGCTAGGCTTCACTTCTCTCTTCATAGAAATAGGTTAAAAAGCTAGTGCGCTACTCACAGCTTGGCTCGGAATTCAGTCCAAGATAATTGATTATTCCACTCTATCTTGGCAGACATCTCCTATTGTCGCAACCTACAACTGGTGATGGGAAGCTAGTCGTAGGCTCGCCTATGGCTAGCTTGCCAAACTACATGCATAGCTTGTAGTTTTGACTGCAAAAGCTTATGCTCCTATAGCCGTTGGATGTGCAACATGTGTTGCGCATCTAATAGTTAATTCTGTCTATTTATAGAGAAGGAGGGTGGTTTCCAATTCACATCACCCCTTTCTCCTCTCTTCCCTTCTAACCTCTGCATGTTTTAAAGCTTTAAATGCCCATTTTTAAGCCATTTTTTGTTTGATTTCTTCTGGTCAAAAATATTTTTTAGCTAATTTGAGGGTGCTCTATGTTGTAGATGAGTCAGTTTTTCAAGTTAGCTACTCTAAAGGAGGAAAACGAGCCAAAAAAAAAAATCTTGTCCCGACGTGAGGGGAGGTTTTGCCCGCTACTCCTAAGGACAGGAACGAGACAAGGCTCCGACCACCAAACGTTACTCTTGTCAATTTAAAGAACGAAAGGTAGGTGGTTTTAAGCTTTAATTCCATGCTACTACTAGGCCTTCTATTTCGTAATTTATTCATCTCTTAAATAAAATATTTTTGAATATGGTATTATTAAGGGTGACATGTGCTAAAATAATAGTGTCATGTATGCCTCTAAGTGGGATTTTGTCGTGATACGTCCATTAAAATATTATTTTTATTTGAAGTAATTTACAAATGATTTGACCAGATTTGAAAGGTAGTTATTTCGTATAATGCCTAAAAGATATCGGAGATATTACTCCTAGGTAATGACTATTATGGCATATGGCGCGCCCATGAAATTGGATATCATGGAAAGATCCTCTCCATTTTGATCCCGATGACCCACGTACGAGCACGAGTGTATGTAACTCTTGTATTAATGGCATTTTGCGAATAATGATTTATCTAATTTTCAATTATTTATTTAATTTTGAATTATTTATCCGATTTTAGTTACAAACGATTTATCCGAGTTTACCAGATTTTGTGAAGAACTATTTTATCTCACTTTTCGTATAAGAAGTGTGATGGATTTTGTTAGTAAATTATATTAATTTGAATTGACTTTTGAATATAAATTATTATGAGAATATTTTATGCATATTTATTTATGCATTATGTTTTAGCATATTACTAGAATTTAACTCTATCTACTGAGTAATTATAATCACCCACCCCTAGACTCTACATATCCAAATGAAGAAGTTGATGTCGATGAAGATTTCTTGTAGAACTTTGAAAGATCTACACTTTAAATTTATTTTGTCATGTCTTTTTGTTACATAGTAATTATGTACATTGCGCGACTTTGATTTAGCTAAGGTGTGTTAAGCCTTGTTTTCTGAAACTTTTGTAATTACGTAAATTAATGAATAGTTACTATTTTGTACACAGTTGATCTTTGTCCATATTTTATCACTACAAATTAGCAGCACTCTGACCTTTAAAGTAATTTAAAAGGTTGAGGTGCTACAAAACATTGTCAACATAGTACTGGAGGCCCTAGATGATCTCCTCCCAGTTTTTGTAGATGCAAGCGAGTGTTAGTGATCCTCACATGGCATTCCTCATGATTTGAATGTCTTGCTCATGGGAAGAAGGCAGAACTGAGCCAAGCCTAAGACAAGCAAGGCACATCCTGACCTCATCCACCATGACGAGGATGGCTCATCTCGGTAGGGCAAGAGAGGTACTAGATAAGCGTTTGAAGTGGCTTCTATTAAGTGAAGCCACAATGAGATGATCTCCATGGACTCTATCGGGTACAATGCCATCTCTCTGATAAACCACCATCATCCTCTTTGTCACTCTCAAACAGGTATGCCCCTTGCTCAAGGACTTCTAAGTGTCCATGTGATGACGACAAAAAGGCAAGCGAGAGAAGGGGAAATTTATGTCTCATACATATCTAACAATAAAAGGTTTTAATAAGCTATTTGTTATATGGGACCCACTATCTAATAAAAATGATAAAAAATAGAGCTATTAATATATATAGGATGGAGGGAGTATATATATTTTAATAGCATCCATGCAAGTCCAATAAATTAATTATACCTACAAAGATGCTCTCTAGAAATATCAAATTAAATAACAAATTACCGCAGTTCATCGATTCGGCCCCATTTTTTGTATGAATTATCAGAATCAAGTTTATGTACAAAAGGTGGGCAAATTTTGCCTGAAAGTTGATTCCAATGTTTCAAGCCAGAATTGACCGGAATTATCAAATCACCTTGTGAGGTAATTCTGTTGATTCCAACTCCTAGCTCTTAGCCCCTATTTTGGAATTATAGATTTTGTTATTTTTTAATGGTTACCTTTCATATCAATTTGAGCCTCCATAATCATGTCTATAGGTGAGGCCTACTTTAAATGTGCAAAATTACCTACTCTTATGAGATCTTGTTTGATAGGGTTTGAATTTAGGAACACAACAATATTAAATTTAGGAGCGCAATAGTACCAAGAACGTGTATATCTGAGTTTGAGACAGAGAGAGACAAAGTTATATTAGTTTAAAATTTTTAAAATGAGTTTAATGTGACAACTAAATTTATTATAAATTTTTTCATTACCAAATATAATTCTAATTCGGTGGTAAATTATTAAAAATTCTACTTCCATTTCTAAAAAATTAGGGGAAACTTGAACATCAAACGACATTGTTTAATTTGTTTAAAAGCCTTTCTTCTATGTTGTTAAGTTCTTCGGAATGAAGAATGACATCTTAAATTGATTAGGTGAAAAGTTTAATTAAAGACATTATTTTCACTAAATACTAGTGCTGAAAGAGACACTATTTTCTAGAGATAAGATTGCAACGACCTGATAATGTACATAAATAAGGAGAAAAGTTCGGGAGTTTAGAAAATGTGCAGTGGAGAAGACAGGTTAGAAGTGACAATGTGATTGAATTGAAAACAAATAATTAGGAAAGATAAAGCTTAAAATATCGAGGATGAGTAGCAAACAAGAGAAGCCTCAGGACAACATATAGCAGGAATAGTTGGATACAACTTGGGCATGAATTTTTAAATGAGGGTGAGAATTACGTGTAAAGTATCCCACGGTAATGAACCCAAATCCCAAAATTTCTTCTTATATTCCTCCTGCCTGGCAGGAAGAAACTACTCTCCTATTTAATAGCTGCTCTATCTCCTTTGCTTCATCTTGAACAGTGTAAAATTGTTATTTGTTTCTCCAATGCATAAGGTATAGATGCCCCACCAAAGTCATGCCCCGCAAAAATTTACCCGCAGGAAAAATAAAACTGAATAACTTCTATCTTACAAGGACAAAATTCAACATAGGCATTATCTTTAGATCCCGTGAATTTGCCTAAGCTCTTAGTAGAACACGAAAAGAGTTCAAATATAACTTGTACAAAAAAAGACAACTGATGTAGTGAGAAAATTTGCTCCTGCTCGAATGGTGGTAGCTGTCAACTTGCAATATACAAGCAGAACTATTTGTATGTTCTAATTCAGAATGCAATAGGCAAAAGTTATTTCACTTCCCTAATAGTAATGGTTTATTGCATATGAGTAATGGTATTTGGCTTTTCCGTGAATTTCTTACAACTCATTCAAAATTTTAAAAAAAAAACAGAAAGGACAAAAGAGAAGACTACCTAGACATTTAAGAAAAGACTATTGCTTACATTAATCTTCTTCCATACAGCCTTACACCAACATTTATATGATTTAGTAAACCCAGTTCATTCACCATATTTTGGAGCCTCCAGATGATCAATGTCTGACATTCATAGCAAACACAATTCTTCAAGTTAGGGAAAAAATAAATGACATTTGTTCCACAATTTAGGGAAGAATATACGAAATAATAGTTGATATAAATGTTTATCAATCATTATATATCCAAAGTAATGTGGGTTTGGCACTAATAAGAAATATAGCGACATCTAATTTTGTACAGTCATCATTATGCTATCATTCTTATTTAATTGACAAGTAGTCAAATCAATTGTTTGAAATGAAAGAATTGAGTCTTAGGAAAATTCCTGTAATTATTTCATTCAAAAGTTTATAACATGTATATGCTTATGAAAATTGATTAATAAGTGCCAATATGAAGTAACAAATAGGACAAAAATAATTTTTACAAATTTTAGAGAATAAACTAATTGTAGGGAAAAATGGAAAAGAATGAGAAGTAGACTAAAAAACTGATGGATTGGTAAAAGCATTCTAATTAACTATACTCCCTTACATGAATGTAGTAAACAAATGGGCCATATTTTAACATTACTAAAATCAAAACAAAAAATAGAGGGAGGCAAAAGGAAACCTTTGTGCATAATGAGCCCCATTTCCCAAAACTAATCCATAAAAATGAGAGGTGAAAGAAAGCCCTAGGATAGGGGGAGATCAATTCCTACAAAACCAGAAATCCTCAATAAGGGGAAGGAGTAAGGGAGATGGAGATAGAGTAAGAGGAACAAGTACCTCTGCACGATTTTATGCCTCTAAATAAAGCTATGTTTTGGGTCTTTAGGTATTTTAAATTATTTAGAGATATTTATTTAGTAAATTTTCTTAAGGACGTGGTAGAACTCATAAAAACGAGTTTTAAACCGCAAAAATTGAACATCAGGGTCGAAAATTGTGGCCTCGGGAATCATGCCACCTGAGTGGAACACATTTAAAAAGTACAAGATGACCCACCCATGTGGGATCTAATTTTGTAGGACCTATCAATATGAGCTCAACAGTACCAAGAACACATAATTTAGAGTTCGAGAGAGAAAGTTATACACATTTTAAGTTTTTGAGTTTTTTGAAAAAACATAATAAAAGCTATTTTATTGCATCAAGTTGGCGCAAGTGGATGATGGCAACCGCGATCTGCATTATGCGCATTGGGCCGGCCCTACGTGGAGCACCCAGTACGTGCTCCCCATGACGCAAGGGGTCCGGACTTGCGCATCACATCACACCATGCTGCCAGCGGGCTATGCGCATGACAATTCAAAACCACATCAACACACTATAAATAGTGTGTTTCCATGTTAAAAATCTCTTGTGTGGATTTTTTTTGCTTCTTTGGTTTCTTTTTCTATGTAGGTAGTAAATTAAATTTTGTGATAGGAGGCCACAACTTATAGTTCTCTACACATCAGATTTTTGGACTAGAAGCATTGGAGTGAACCTCATAGTTTAAAATGTATTTAAACTCACAAGGAGTAGTAGCTAACTCAAAGGTCATGTCACTCGACAAGAAGGAATGACTACAACATTGTATGATTTACTTTTTTTTTTAGAAAATTTGTAGTAAGGCACATAGTCAGTGTGGAGAAGTGTCACCATGGCTCATTCCTTGTGTGGGTGTAACAAAAAATTCTAGATGGTCTCCTAATCTTTAACCCGTTGAATCTCCATGTGGAACACCATTTGTAGATCATGGTAGTTGTGTGACACCAAAGCGACCTCCTCTTTGCCCTTCTGCTGCTCATCGTGCTCTTCCATGTCTATTACTTGTCGAATACTCTCTAGTAGTTCCTAATCAACTAGAAGGGTATCCAAAATAGTGGCACTGATGGAAGCAACATTTTAGCCCACCATTTCTGGGGTCGGAGACTTAGTCTGTGGTGCATGGATATTATATAGGGCAAGGACAAATGCCAATGGAACTTCATCCTCTGGCTTTGTCTTCTTTGCCTCACTTTTCGAGCATCCTGTCTTTGCAATCTTTCTCTTCAATGTATATGTTGTATGCCTTTGGCTTCTTCAAGCCCTCAGTAGCCACCTTCTTGGCTCGTTCCTCCCCTTAGATGCATAAGCCGGTGGATTAGCTACCATGTACCTCGTCCTCCTAGGCACAGGAGGTAGGAGGGATGCGGTAGGGCCAATATATGGAGATTTTTGCTTCTTATTTTTAGCCTTATTTGCTTCTGTAGCACCACTTCTTTATTTTTAGTTTTATTTCCGCTTTCCGCTTCTTTTTCCTCTCAAGATTGTACCTTGGCCACCTAGGATTGAACAACTTCCTCATTTATTTTCTTGAGGAATCTTGTTATTATGATCATTTCAACCTTTAGACCCTTCTTTTTTATTGGGGAGCCAGCTTTTGGCTCCTTTTTCTCTATATATAATAAGTAACAATTCATATTAGTAAATACACAACATGCGAAGCAAGCGTATTATTGATGACACGACTTATCCACCTATCATATTGAAAGTAATACATTAATATAAATGATCTTGTTATCAATCACACAAGCACTTTTGTATCATTTTCATATAAGACAACTATGTGTGTTTGCATATGATCGATGACGCGATGATCACCAAACTAACATGATAACTGAAAATGTCGTGCAATTGAATATATACTTATGCAAAATGAAATTCTTGTTGACAGTCTGTGGAACAAAATTTTCTTTGTTCTTCGTGAGTAGATCGGTAAATAACTTTACTTGATTTGGAAGCTCTAGCCTTGACCCGAACCGATGTCTCTCCTTCGGTTGTTAGCAAAGGGGTTGTTGCATGCCGGATCTCCGGTTGAGGGGTTTTGTATGGCTGCTCAATTTTTCGTTCAGGTGGGGGTTGCATCTATTCTATTAAGCTTATTGCCATCTCCAGAGCATTTTTAACCCTATGGAGCACAACTTACACACTCTCGGCATTCCAACCTCGCTCCCCGTAAAAAATGGCCTTCTCCAAACCATGTCAATGATCCTGGTCATGAAATCTACTGGCATGATGAAGTTGTCAATGATGTCTTTACCAGACTGTAATTGCCTTGATGTCTGTCCAGGATGGGCTTAAACAGGTATCATTGTCCTCTGTATTGTGGTATGCATGGCCGCCTTCTTCACCTTCAGGGCTGCCCTTTGGCCATCGATCAAGTGGGCCTTTTTAGCAATTGGAGTTATTTGCATAACCACTTGTGAATCTGGCTTGAACCACATGAGTACCTCCTCGTACCACTTCCTCAACCTGTGATGAGCCAACAACTTTTTCCTCGCTTTTTCATTGGTAGGGTCAAGTTTTGCAATCTTCTCTACGTCAGTCAACAATTGTGTAAACCTGCCACCTCTTGCTCCTCAGACTACATGGAGGAGCACTTGGAGCCCATATAGATGTATGCTCCAAAAATCATACCTAAGAGACAAGGCAAAATAATTCCATTAATAGTGTACATATGTCAAGTATGTTGTGTCATTGATAACACGTTTATTCAACTCATTATGTTATCGATTATACGTAATTCTCGGTTTGTGTAATTGTGTATACATGATAGAGTATTGTATCATCTTACCGATAACACGATATATACACTTTCATGTTACATATCATGTTTCCATACACACGATAAACAAACTATCAAGTGATTCATATTATGATATACTTAAAGTGTGTATATAATATTGTGTTATTTATACTACACTAATCGATCTGATTGTGTTATGGATAATACGATATTTACATGGAGCACAAATGAAGCCCCAACGAGAATTCCAACAGTGGTGGAACACTCATCTTATCTGCTCCTGATGTTTCGGTGGGCTGACATTATGCCTCGAATCAACATATCATGAATGACCCGAGCCCAATTGTACCTCCACGCAACTGTTATGTTATCCATGAAGTCACACAAAGATGAGGATACGGATATGTTGCTCTATGTGAATAAAAGTAGGACCCCCATGTGCACGATGACTAATCGTGTTAAGTCCTCATCAGAGACAATTCGCCTGTTGTCAACCAATTCTTTCAAAATTTCTTCAATGAGATTATTTTCCGGCCACTTCTATGGGAAGAACTTAAGGAAGAAATGTCTCTTGCCTTGCGTAGCCTTTCCCTCGCTACTATCCAACTTCAACTGTTCCCTTTCGCACTCAAACTTATTATCAGTGCGACTTCTTCGACTGTCAGTGGTAGTATTTTGCCCCAAATATTGAAAACTTCTTGTGAGTCATCCCAACACTCACCTATTAGTACGTCCAATAGTGGTCTGGAGATAATTATTCTCTCACAATCATATATTGGGTAGAACCCAGTCTCATCCAAAGATTGTCTTGTATCCCAGCCTTGATTCAACAAGGTCTTTTAATAGTCTAAGTCCAGCGGGGAAATTGTTCATTCCCTGACCCGGTGTCCTCCCATAAATTCTCTTCTTCTTCTCTTCTAATGCCTTCACTAATTCCACCATTTGACTATATTATTGTAGTTCTTCATCTGTAAAAGATGTTATACATATGTATACAACAATGGGTTGTGACCAAAATCAAATAGTCGCGGTCATTCAATTATGTAACTAACGTACAAATACACGCTAAATGTATATATCGTGTTATTGGGTACACGATATTATGCCTTCTTAAAGATGATAGCATGACAATTGAATATCATTTTTCGAATATTGTGATATAAATGACACGTTAAGTTTGTTATGCATACACGATAAGAAGACATCTATATCAAATATTGTATTATCAATAACATGATATATTACATATTGTATACTTGATAACACAATAGTCTACTGAGGAGATAAAAGTAAAAACTACTTCATGTATTCCATATCATGATATATCAAACAACGTGTATACGAGCATACGATTTAGGGCTAGAGAAAGGCCTTACCATGAAATTGATTCGAGCTAGAATAACCCCTTAATCAGCCGGTAATTTTCACCAAAGTCCACTGCTTTACCGAGATTGTGTCAATATACACTCGGATAGAACCTCACTTCATGGCCGAAACTCGCTTCAAAGTGGAAATTTTTAAAATCGCCTTTGATAACAAGAAAAATCAAACTTTTGCGCAGTTTTTCTCATCACTATTTGAACTTTGGAAATCAACTAGAGTTTTTTCGAAATTGGCGGTAGGATGGGTCGGAAATCGGAACTCACGCTATGTGTTCACTTCTCATTGATTGAACTGTCAAAATTGCTAGTGGGATGGGTCAAAAATCGAAACTCTTGCTATGTATTCACTCTCACTGATTAGACTATCAAAATCGCCAGTCTGTGAAGTCATTTGTGTGTAAATGCAATCATGTAAATAGTTTACACGATATAAAACCTAACTAGGGGTATTTATGTCTAATATTTTCCTTATACCATGTAAGTCTAGGTTTCTCCGCTTTTTTTGAAAAAATTGGGAAATATAAAATATTGTGTTCTTCGGCATTCCATGTTAATATTCCTATTATATGTTATCCTTATAACAACTGGTGCATGGAGTAAAAAATTAATGAAATTGGCAAAATGGTTGATCAAATAATTTTCTTCATTATCATTTTTTTAAATTGGATTATTAATATGAGATGAGAGACTATTTTTATATCCATAATATTATAATAAAAAATTGTGATAACAAAAGTGGAGAATACAAAGAGAGAGAGACCAGAGAAAGAAAAGGTTCCTGTCATCCTAAGGTGGACCAGGGGAACCATGTGCGGCCATGTGGTGGGATGGCATTGTGGGGCCCACCTCCAAAACTCTCACTTGATTCTTAAGCCTACTCCCACTCCTAACCAACCCTTTTCAATCGCCACTCCTCTTTCCTTTTCTCTCCCACCAACGCTGCAACTCCCGTTCCTTGCTCCCCCATCGTTTCTTCTGTCTTCTATTTTACCTTATCTGGTGCAGGTTCATTAGTACAGGGAGATCATTCTTTCTCACCCCTACCTCTGATCCCCCTTGTTTTAGATGTAGATAAGCCCTTAAGTCAGAGACCCCAGGAGTTTGCCTTTTGTACTTCTGATCGAATTGGTCCCTTTGTGTCAGAACTTCCTTTTTTTCTCAGCCCCATGTGCCTTTAGTCGTACAAACTGTTTCAAACAACAAAATCTCGAACTACTGTCAAGTCCTCTGTACTCACACGCACAGAGATAGGCAGCCATGCAGAAGGAGAGGGACATCGCCACCAAACCTAATGAATTTGTGTCTGATTTTGCATCTCGCTTCCTGAGAGCTCTTTCTAGGATAAAACAGAAACGACCCAGAAGCTCGTCTTCCACCATCTTCCTCCGCGCCCGGAGCATCAAGCGCGCAGCCGATGCTTCCATGGCTTTGGCTGTGGGAGCCAGTAGAGTATGGAGCCGATTCATTCTGAGGAAAGCACTGAAAGCCCGAGCTGCACGTGCCAGACCCAGATCTCATGTTATAGAGGAAAGGAAGATGAGGAAGAAACAAGAGGTGGCTATACCACCCAAATGCGCTGCTTCAAGCCAAGCTGACCGGCTCAGGCAGCTCATACCCGGAGGGGAATCTATGGACTTCTGCAGCTTGTTGGATGAAACTGCTCACTATGTGCAGTGCCTTTCAACCCAGGTACAGGTCATGCAGCATATTGTTGATAGCTTGTCCATATAATTATGATCATTGTATAGAGTTTTAGAACACAGAAGCAACACTACACAAGAAAGAGATGATATTAAGGAAGAAAGATCACATACGAATAGCTAGTGGTGAGGAAAGATGGAGTGATGTTTATCACGGAAATAAAGCGGAAAGACGCAGACAGGAGAAGGCTTTTATATAACCTTTTTTATATTGACCAGTAAAGGTTGACATGTGAATTACAGTTGAAATAGTGTGAAGTTTGTGTAAAGGACACTTATTATGTAAATATACAATATGGGTTGAAAATTATCTGGCTTTAATTTTTCACTATCCAACATGATTATTTAGAAAAATTGGTTAATATAGAATCGTAAAAGGTCCGATCTTTTTTATGTCAATTTTTACAATTATTTTTTTAGGGAAAAAAGATCAGTTCTTAGTGTTTCTCCATGTAGGAGCTGCATCATGATCGATTTTATTTTATGGTTTAAAGTTCAATTTGTCTTCCTTCCGATAATGGAAATAGAAGTTATTACTTGTAATTAAAAGTAGTTAAATGACTTAAACGAATGTAATATTTCATCTAAAAATAAGACTATGAATTATTTGATAAATATAAAAGTACTTTCTTTCAATTGAACACACTCAATCTCATTTTCTTTTGTTTTAAAAAGAATTGTTTTCCTAATAGGGCCAAAAAGAAAATATGTTGTTACATAAATGGAAATAGAATTGATCAAAGAAATAGTCCAGTGGAACTTCCATCTTTAGATATATAGATATATATCAGTTAATGAAAAATTCATTGGTAATGACCAATATTTATAGACCATCCAGAAAAGATGTTTAATTTTTTTTAGCTAGTTTTATTATGCAAGAAAAAATCACTGCAGAAATCAAATCTAAAATCATTATACTTAAAGTAGTTAAGAATAAATATGATATAGTTACACTATAAATATCATATATGATATTCTGGACACCTTACATCTATTTAAATTTTCTACAGGATTGTACTAAAGAAATATTCACGGATAAATTAATGAGTGATGACAAGAAACCTAATACTCCCTCCGTCCCAAAACCAGTGTCCTATTTTGATTTTCCCAATGAACTAAAATTAGTTCATTTTGAAAAATTAATGGAGGGAGTAAATTGTTTCATAATAGTAAGAAAAGCTCATCATGAAGTCTAAACAACAAATGGACTTTCATCAGCCTATGCAAGAATCTGAGGCCAAAGAGGCTCCATTTCTTTTTTATGGCATAAGGCCTTCATTTTGTTTGAACAAAAAGTGGGCACATATGAGAAGGAATGCAATTTTAACTACATATACGAGTATAGGCGTGTTGCTCATATCTGGTACCAACTTCAGTTATATGTTATAGTGTTATAAATTTATAAGAAAATTTTTGAAGTGCTGGACCTCCAAGTGAAGGTGATATAAGCCTCAAAGTCCCGAAACATAACTTGATGTTTAGAAACTTTTAATGTATGTAAGGATTAAATATGTAAACGTTGAGGAATATCTAAAATATTAAACGAAAGTATACAAGATAAAACTGTATAATTTTGATAAGGTAAGAATACTTAGAAAGAGAACGCCTCCCCTAATTGTGGTGTATGATTTATGTAAAAGTGCTTGTTTTTATAGGTGAAAGGGTGAGAGGAATTCCAACAATTAAAATAAATTGGAATACAGAAGAGTATTCAATAAAATAAAATTTCACAAGCCATCTTTCAGCAATGAGAGGAAATTCTTAAATAATCTTTGAAAGCTGGGGATGGACTTGAGGTTTAGACACCACTCGAAGACAGTATGCTTACGAAAAGGCATTCATTTTTGAAAATATGGTCGTTCCTTTCTTTCTATATGTAATAAACAACACAATTCATGAATAACTTCAATAGCAGAACTTCAATAGCACCCCAAGATCAGGATTATAATTAATTAGAGAGAGAGTAAATATGCTGAAGAGCTTGAGATGCTTGATGGCAATAAATATCAATTCTAAGAAATCTAAAAATAGTACTCATGATCCATTTAAAATATGCTTAAAGGATTCCAAATCAAATTTGAATAAAATACATTTATTTATAATATGAATACCTCTAGCTTAAAGTTTATCCAAAGTAGGAAGCCGACCATGCAACATCATCTCACAATGGAAAGAATATCGAGGAACTTTATGTTTAGACCAACATGACTAGTCCATTTTAATTTTATGTGTGTGTATATATATATATAGAGTCTACACTTAATAAGATGAATTTGTATTGCTTTATTTATTTTATAATTTTATAATATTTTTTGTAATATATTTAAAATTTTATATAAGTTACCTCCAAAGACCAATTAAGTGTCTATGAATTAGAAAGGCTGATAGGAGTTAGTGTAGACTTGACAGGTGACCCTAGGCTGACTTGGTATACAGTATACTACACTTCCTAGATCTCTTCCTTATTTGACCTTGGACTTGTCTAAGGGGACATTAGGGTAGGCTTTCCTAAGTATTCATCCGTATGACGTGCTTCCTCTATTCCACTTTAATAGCTCTATGTGATTTTTTACCATAACACTAGGAAGTAAACCTAATGGTTTGAGGGACTCGCTAGCCATAACAAACTTTATAGTTTGACTAGAGCTCAAATATATCTTTTCATCAAACCATAATCGAAAATTATCCCTTTGAACAATGGTAAGTATATGGTCAAGTGTGTTCTAACCTTCATTGAAGTGGGATATCAACTCTTGATACTTCTTCAATTGATCGCAAGGACCTTGTTCTTAAATTGTACTTTTGTAAGCTACTCCTCGTAGTCTTTGACTTGTTGTTCAAGTGAGTCTATCTTTGGAACAACTTCGCTATGCCTTAAGCTCGAAGTGTCAACTTCTTGTCCTTGTTCATTCTTCAAACTTCTATTCTTTGCCTAATTCAGTGTTGTTTTTGGCAATGAGAATAGATTTCTCTAACAATGATTTGTGCTGAGTATAGATGTCATCTAACACTCAGTTTTATTCTTAACATCATAGATATTGTTGTCATTGTCATGTTTATTACTATCATTCATATTTTCACTAACATCAAAGGAGTGAAATTGCAAGTATCATCATATTCAACATCTTCATCATTACTATCTGAGACTGTTGTTTGGTAAGCATTCCCCTTCTTCCTTTTGTTCTTTTTAACATGAGGATAATCAATATGCTTAAGGTGAGCAAATTCACCTTTCTTATCACAATTAAAACATTGTAACCTCCTCTTGTTTATTTTGTTTTTCCTCTTAAACTTTTCATATTTCTCACATGAAGTCTATTTCTAGAGGATTGTCCCTTATTCCATTAAGATTTGCCTTCATTCTTCATCTTTAAGAGTTGACTATATTGCTCAGTCATGTAAGCCATGATACCTTTATTTTTTTGTAATTCCTCGTTTTCTTATGTAATTTTTAAAGGAATTCTTCTAAAAGTTTTTAGAGCAACTTGCTTAGATTTTTTTCTTGTATCTTTTCATCATTTAAATCAAAGTTTGCAAGTTTCCTATTAATTTTTTTACATCAATGTCCTTGGCTTTCTTACACTCCTCAATTGCAATGACTTTAACAAAGAATTTATCATTCACTAATCTAAGTATTTTGCTCACAACTCTCTCTTCAATTATTAGATCTCCTAAGTATTCGCACTTATTAACAATATCAAAAACTCTAGCATGATATAAGAAATTGATGAAGAGTTTGATGTAAATGTATTCTCAAATTTCATCTGCAATTTATAGTACTTAATAGAAGAAGCACCTTCATTGTATGATTAGCTTATCCCATACTTGCTTAGATGTAGTGCAATTGGAAATCCCTATTACCACTTGTTATTATGAGCCCTCGTTAAGAGGTTTATAGAGAATCAATCTAGGACTTACAAGTTCAATAGGAAAATAACAAAATGCCTAAGCTTCTTTTGCAAAGAATTAATTGAATCAAATCAAAATCACACGTTAAAGATTTTTTATGTGAAAAAAATCAACTAGGGTAGTGAAACATATGACCACTCTAGGTCAGTTAACCAATGTACTAAAAAACAAAATTTAGAATATAGACACAATTTCCAAAGTAATTGCTCATACTCCTTGACCTAACCATTTGGCTACCTACAAGTACTCCTCAAATTGTGCGTTCTTCCGACTCCACCATGTTACATTGTGGTTTTGTCTTTTAATAAGTGCAATGGAATCTTCTTCATCTTCAACCTTTCATTTGACTAAAAGTTTCTTCCTTATCATTAATTTGTGTTGTGTAGTGACAACTCTCATGAAAATAAGATAATCTAACTCTCGAAACAATTGCATGAAGTTCTTAAGTTAATGCTCCATGAATTTGATATGTTAAGCAAAATTTTTCAAACCTAAAAATGCAACTTTGAAAGAACATATGAAGCATATGTTTTGTAATTGATAAATTTTGAGGATCAAAATAATGTAAAATTTTCATGTATGTATTGATATTAGTATTTAGTTGTAGTAAAGTTGAATTTTGAATTGATTGACTTTAAAAATAGGAGCAGACGTGTTCTTATCGATCAATGTTGAAGACTAAGCAGAGTATTAAAGGCAAGAGGTTAATTTGTACACACTCACATACATAATTCATTTAGATTATCTTAGAATGAGTAAATTAAGTGAATTTTGGAGCTTCAAACCGAATTAGGGAAAATAGTAAAATTATTGTACCATTGATTGATCACTACAATTTATACAAGATTAATCAATCAATTTGCACTTGAAAATTACTGTGTAAAATGAAGGTGAGAGTTTATCAATCGATCACAAATTTGAATGATTGAACACTAGCAGTGTCAAATATATCCTAATCAAAATAGTGAATGATTAATCATTATGTCAAATGATCGATCTTGCTTGTGATAGTTGCCTAGTTTAAGCCATTCCATAAGAGATTTCATTCCTAATTGAAGTCAAACACCTAAACTAACCTAATGGTCTACATAAAGGTTAAGTAATCATGACATTGAAAAGATGAAAACATAGAGAAGAAAGGAGAGATAATTTTCCCTAGTTTTTCAAGAGAAGATCATCTTTGAGCTTCATGCTTATGTTAATGGTGATTTGTTGAGACACACAAGTGAAAAAAGGGTATTATACACACCAAATCAAAGAGGAGGTGCAGCAAATCTTCAAAAAAAGATTGAATAGGATCAAGGAGAAAGTTAAAGAATAAGAGGAGTTTGTTTGAGGAGGCTAGAAGGAGACCAAGACAAAGCAAGTAGAAGAAAAGTTGGAAAGCTCGAGAGAAGACTTGAAGGCCAACAACTTGATGAATTAGTTGGATATCTAAGAAAAAAAGGTTTTTGGGTTAGATTAACAATAAAGGCTAGTGGTTTGCTTGTGCCTATGTAGTGTCTTCCTTACTAATGTATTGATTTTAGCCTAATAATGGTTGTCGTGGATTTTACCCTAGTTAGGGTTTTTCACGTAAAAATACTTGTGTGTTCTTTGCATGCTTTGTAGTTTGATTGGTATTAGATTGATCATGAATGTGCAATAGGCTTTAGGTTTTTATTGTTTCTGCTATATAGGAAAATTCTACGTAATGAGGTCATATATCATATTCTTTATCTTTCCAAGATAATCAGACTAAGAACAATGTGTAACAACCCATAATTTTGGAAAGTTTTGAAAAATAGAACTTTGGGCAGAATATCTTTTTTTCTTAAAATTGAATCATTTTGAGTTTGATTAGTTTGAAGGAGCAAGAAATTTTGTCAGGCTATGAGAGACAAACATATCGAGCCTAAGAACGAGTAAATTGGACATTCATATCATAGGATAAGGCCTTGAGAAATGTGTTGTGGGAAAGTCCCACTTTAAATGCATGAGATAAGAGTCCTTTCTATGGTTTCGAATAGCTCGTTGATATAAGTGCAATAGTACTAAGAATGCGTGAATCCAAGTACAAGGTGAATAGTTTTATATGCCAATTTGAAGTTTAAATTTTCAATTTTAAAAAAGACAAAAGAAAAATAAAAAAATAAATATTATTATGTCAACGTGTTGGCATCAATAGTGTTGACATAAGCACGCATTTAGCAAGTGAGATTTGCGTAGAAGCGCTCGTCGTAGGCATAGACAGCGCAGCAAGCCAAACTAGTCACAGGAAGGCACGTTGTTGCAAAGCCACCTGGCTGCCATAAATGGCCAGCCACAACCATTAGATGTGCTCCATATGCATATGCATTGCTAGTACCTAGTGTATTATCAACGCATTTTCCTAAGCATCGCTAATACATATAATTTTAATTTTTTATTATTTTAAAATATAATATATAATAAAAGAGAGAACGAGAGAGAGAATGAGAAGAAAGAGAGAGATGGTAGAGGGAGAGGAAAGAGAGAGAAGAGAGAGAAAGGAGAGAAGTGAGAGAGAGGAGAGAGAGGGTAGAAAGAGGAGAGAGAGGGTAGAGAGAGAAGAGGGGAGAGATAGGAGAGAGAGGGGAGAAAGAGAAGAGGGGAGAAAGAGAAGAGGGGAGAGAGAGGGGAGAAAGAGGAGAGAGAGGGGAGAGAGAGGAGAGAGAGAGAGAGGAGATAGAGGGGAGGAAGAGAAGAGAGGAGAGAGAGGGGAGAAAGAGAAGAGGGGAGAGAGAGGAGAGAGAGGGGAGAAAGAGGGTAGAAAAGAGGAGAGAGGTTTTGTTTTAAAACCTCTTGCTAATAATTATATTTTTAATTTTTTTAAAAATCTATAATACCAACGCTTTAAGAAGTGTCACTAATATTATATTAATAGCGACACTTATTATAAAGCGTTGCTAATAATATTTTTTATTAATTTTTAAAATAAAAAATTATCATAGTGATGCTTTAAGAAGCATCGCTAATATTATAATAGAAATGCTTATTATAAAGTGTTGCTAATATTATAGTATTAGTTACAAGAGAAAAGTGTCGCAAATATAAGACTATTAGCAACGCTTTTTCATATGCGTCATTAATTAGTATTAGCAACTGGACTTTTCTAGATGCATTTAGCGACGCTTTTTAAGCATGGCTAATAGTCATTGGCGATACTTTTATGAATATTAGGGACGCTTAAAAGCATCACTAATAGTTTTATTATTTTAGTGATTTTCTTTATTTCAAATTGGCATAATTCCGACTTTTAAGTAGATCTAAAAGTCAGGTTGTCACAAGTGGTATCATAGCCCAGGTTCCACTGTTTACAAATGAGTAATCGAGTCTTCTAGCCTAAATAACATTATTGTATGCATATTTGTTTCTGTAACACCCGAGATTTTTTATACATTTTCCTTAAAATTCACAAAAGAATTTTGCAATATAACATTTGTAAATTGGAGGAAAAATGACAAAATCAAAACATGATAAAACAGTTTATAATTTAAAACACTAAACATCAATTTTCCATCTAAATATTTTCATCATAGGGTCAAACATCGTATGGCCAAAGAAAATATCCTCAGGCGCTACTCGAAAACACACGTACGACTAAATTGCTATGATCATAGACTTTAAATACAAATCCCTCCCAGGAATCCCTGAGTGCAAGTCCCATAATAGTCCATAGTCTAATCCAAACGAAACTCCAAAAAATATAAACATCTTAACGTCTCATCTCACCCAATACAAGAGATCGTGGCACAAATACGCAGTGATATACCTGAGTCAATGGGAATCAATCCACCGCTGAAATGAGCATCCATCTCCAGGAGCTCTCTGTCACAACCTACAAAAGCCTCCCGTACAACGGGGCTAAAAAGTAGGGTAATGAGTATTTTCATACTCAGTAGGAAAATACCCAGTAGGGGAATCCAAAATAGTGAACTCGCTAAGTTCATAAATACATGCATTCATGCAACTCAAACATGAAGTAGTCAACATAATATAATTATAATCACGCACATATGCATACAATCATACCAAATGCACCATCATGCCAAAATCATACCATCAAATTAAACTTTCACAAACACCCTTATTCAGGGTCTTACAAACTTACTCGTACCATTGTACACTTACTCATACAACATATGCATACTTGTACGACCCTACTCGTATAATCATATACTTACTCATACAGCTTACACATACTTGTACGACCTTACTCATACAATCATGCTTGTATGACCTTACTCGTACAGCTTACACAAAATCACATTTACTATCTTACTCAAAAACATACTCTTACAATCGTACTCATACTCTTATAGTCGTGCCCATACTCATACTCTTACAGTCGTGCTCATACTCATACGCTTACAGTCGTGCTCATACTCATACGCTTACAGTCGTGCTCATACTCATACGCTTACAGTCGTGCTCATTCTCATAATCGTACACACACTATCGACCACTGAAGCTCATTACAACTAATAAGCTCCAATGTTGAATGGAAAAGAATGCCACTGGGGCAACACCTTAACCTCCGGGGAGTGACTAGACGTCATGGACTTTTCTGAAGGTAAGGCACACCAATGCTCATGGGGCACTGGATCAAACAGGTGAGAGTAGATCCATGATACTACTTACCTGAGGGCGCAAACATAAGCACCCACACATAAGGGGTCATACAGTTGCCCACCATAATGGGTCTTATAGTGCTATAGAATTGCCCACCATAATGGGTCTTATAGTGCTATAGAATTGCCCACCATAATGGGTCTTATAGTGCCAATGCCACTCTTGGGCAAAAAACATACAGTGCCACTTGGGCAAAAATATACAATGCCACTCTTAGGCGGAATCATACAATGCCACTCTTGGGCAGAAATCATACAACGCTCTTAACAGAGCATCAAACGTCAAGGCTTATACAGCACACAGACCAAATTAAAAACATACATCGCTTTCAACAAAGCATCAGACGTCTGGGCTTTATACAGCACACAGACAAAGTCAGAAACATACATCGCTCTCAACAGAGCATCAAACGTCTGGGCTTATATAGCACGCAGACCAAATCAGAAACATATGTCGCTCTCAACAGAGCATCAAACGTCTGGTGCTCCATACAGCACACAGACAACATCCCGCAAGATAAACGCCATGGCAAGACATGAGAAATGCTCAGCCGACTCATTATCGGCTAGCTCAAACATGGAACTTAATCCGTCGAACCCTCAGGTCTCAAACTCACAACGCTATCATTAGCTTTCTCATAATTCAAGTTTGAATTAAGTGTATTATGCGGTACAATTATGCCACACAAACTCATAGTCCTCGACTGATCAAACTGAAGCTGAGCCCAATCTGAAACCCTAGTTCATTAGGGCAACAAACTTCACTTAACCTGTCCATCTTACAACATAACACACCATACACCAAAATCCTTACAGTCTTATATACTTCGCCATCCACCTTATGGTCAAATCATCTTACACTGACATCATCAAATGAAGCTCCTCAGAGCCAACCTAGTCATTGCCCTCTTACTTATATCTCACTTATTATGCTTACTTTTCACTTCATAATCTGTACATTATGCTTGTACAATTATGCACACTCTTACTGTCTAACAAACCTCACCTGTCATACCCGTATCCTCTGTCATACGTCATACGCTTACACATCCATATCCAAATCCATACCAAACATTGACACTTCTTACCAACCATAGCCCATACCTCTGCCCACATACACATATCCATAGCATAGGCAAATAGCCATCATACATACGTATGCCTATCACACATACATATAACACACACATACTGTCATACATACATAGCTTACAAACATGCTCACTAGCGCATACATACACATTTATACATACTTCAAACATGCACGCTAGCCATCACTAGCACATACATACACATCCATACATACATCAAACATACACACTAGCCATCACTAGCACATGCATAATCCATACATACTTCAAACATGCACGCTAGCCATCACTAGCACATGCATAATCCATACATACTTCAAACATGCACACTAGCCATCACTAGCACATGCATACACATTCAACATACTTCCAGCCAACATGCATGTCATATGCATTTTAACATGGCATAATTCATCCTCTTACATCATGCAAACAGATCATAAGCTAACTTCCACAGCATACAATCATATAGTCCTAGCATGCTATCATGAAATTACGAGTTCAAAGCCCCTCCTACCTCATAATCAGGACGTTTGATGCTAAGCACACGATGGTGGTGGCGTCGGCGGTGGAGTTGGCGGCCAAATGCTTTGCCAAGTGGAGAGAGTTGTTGTCCCGAGGATTTTAGAAAGTGCCGGAAACAATCACGGCCAAACAGGGTGTCAGAAGTCAATGCGGCAAAATCTGTGATCCACAGCGGCACACTAGGGCTGCCAGGAGAAATATTGTGCCAACATAAGTGGCAGTGTGACCAAAAGTCGATGGTGTACTCACTGAAGATCAGCCGGTGGCTAAGACGTACTCGGCCTGCCGCAAGACATCGAAATCGACCATGGACAGTACCCAACGGCAATGATTTCGTGTCAACAAGGGCCCACATATGGGTGGAGAGCATGGGACAACGCTCAAGAACAAAGGAGAGGTGGAGGATGGCTCTGTGTTAACTCCATTTGGTGGCAAAGCCAACCAATGGTTAGGCGGCACGAATACGATGCCTAAACCCAAAAGCACACGCGTGGCCACATGCACACGCGGCCACAAAGTGCCAATCTAAGGGGAGATGGGTTGGACGGTAGTAGCCCAAGGCCCACAAAAGGGCAATTGAGCTATGGCCAAGATGTGGTGGCCGATCGAAGCGGCAACATTGCCGATCGCCACCCACAACCAATACACATGGTGCGGGCAGCTGTGCATCTCGCACGGTATAGGGCAATGGCAAGTGGCCCATTCCAAGCGGAAATATAATCAGGCCAAGTGGGGCTGACCCTCACATCGAGCCCAGGCAGAGCCCATAATGGCCAAATGGCACACGGCTCGCCGATGTTAATGACCCGAGATGCACCCAAAGCGTCTAATCGGGCTAAGCATGACAATAGGGGTGAAGCGGGGTCGGAAACAATAACCCCCTACCGATACTAGGTCGAGGTGGGCTGGACGGAGTCCGTCCGGTGGCCAGATGACGACCGGAAACACACCGGCATCTCAAAAAAACCCACGGACAGTGAGATGGAAAATATGACTAAAAATCGACCAAAGTGCCGGTAGCTCACAGTGGAGTGAAGAAAGCATGGCGGTGGCTCTAGCCAGCGCCTATGGGTTCCTAGCGGCCAACTAAACATAAGTCTAGTTAAGGGTGGCCACAAATGACATCAAAATCGTACCCCCATAGCTCAAAAACGGGATTGAAGGAGAGAAAAACCCGAAGAAAAGTTCGGTACCTCGTGGAGGAGCGAAGAGGCCGTGGCAGTGGTCATAGCCAGTACCGACGGACTTGTGGCGATGAGGCAAAGTGGATCCTAACAAGAACCGGTAGAATCTGATGACGGAGGAGGGACAGAGCGACCGAAAATGGGATCAAGTTTCTCTCCTTTCTCTCTGGACGTTGTCTTTTTCTTTTGTAATTTTCTAGAACGAAACTTACTGGACTCTATTTAAGCCGATGTTACTATTCATTCTTTTTAATTTTTACATCTATATTCCCAATACACATTCACCACCCGGTTACACGTTATAGCTCCAAAATTTGCGACGTAAGCGTGCAGCGAGGCTCACGGCCCGCGAGTAAGCCCCACACCAAACTCTACGGTATAAATATAGGGAGAAATACATAAATACAAATACACCGAAGCATCACATTTTCCCGCTGAAAATGACTAAAAAAATAGCAGGAAAATCACAAAAAATCATAGAAAAATTAGGGACCTTACAGTCTCCTTATGATTACTTGAACTATATGTTTTATAAACCTCAATAACTTTGGTAGCTACCTTTATTTAAATACATACAATCTAACTTCTTATTTTAATATATATATATATACATATACATAAATAACTTTGAGATTTATGTTTAGTTCAGAAGTATAAATATTTCCTTTTAAAACTATGTTTAGCTATCTCCTACTAGTGGGGAGGATGTGCTACTATCTGATAGCTCCACCTCAATTGATACCAAACCTCATGGTGTAAGAACATAAATATTATTGGCTTATTGTCGTGGTCAAAACAATGTCATCAATTGTGTATTTTGAGTTAATTTCAAGTTTAAAGATGGATTTCTAAAGGTGGAACAAAAAGAAGACCCGAGTAAGTGTTTTTCGTAAGGTAAAAAATATGTGCACACATTACATTCATACACTTTAGGGTAAAAGAGACCTTAGGTGAAAGAATAGTAAAGTATGAAGATTTAAATAGTAAAAAATCAAAAATTTCTTAAAAAATGATAGAACCATCTATCATTAATGTGAACCGACCAATTGACACCAAAAATTGCATTGTTCAAAATGAAGCCAAGAGTTTGCGATCAAGCAACGTATGGAAGCAATTGATCGGATGAAGTCTTGATAAATACAAGGAATGATTAATCGCCCTCTAAAAATGATTGATCGTTTGAGTGGCAAGTTGCTAAAATTAAGATTGTTCGGTTGGGTTACGATACCAAGTTAGAGATCTTTTACTTGTAGGGTTTGTGAGTCTATAAAAAGATATTGGAATGTGATGGAGGAAGCGAGAAGATATAAAAAATAATTTGGAGCTTGTGTGGAGTCTCTTCAATGGAGTTTTGAGAAAGTTGTCTTCTAAATTGTAAGAATCTCTACCATAAATAAAAAAGAGTCATTATAATTGAGATAAGAGCACAAAATACTATGTGTTTGCTAAAGCTTGTTGCTGAGAAGATCAAGTGAATAAAAGATTCATTTCAAGGAGATTATGAAAGATCTATGTTGATCAAGAGAGCATAAAGGAGAAAAAGATCAAGGTATGACCCGTAAACAGCCAAGGAGTGGTTGATTCATAATTCAAGAGTGGTATGAAAATCTATCCGGTTTGAAGAAAATGAGTCTTATATCTATGTAATCGATAATTCTATAATCCTAAGTTTACATAGTTCATAGTTGATCTGAATAGAGTGTCCTGTAGTTTTTCCTTGGTTGGGTTTCCACGTAAAAATTCTTGTATGATTAGATTGCTAATTTCATTACAAATTATCATTAGAACACATTGGAATTAAAATGTTTAATTGGTTAAATTCTTGGTTTATTTTATTTAAAGGGAGAAAATAAATTTTAACTTAATTTCGACTTAGAAGCACTTTATTTTCTTTGTTTGTCTATGCCACATGCATAGTCTAACAAACCAACACATTGTGTTTTAGCAACCGAGGATTCTACTTCAATTTTTCTCTATTTGAAGATGCAAATGATGACTAAGCGGCTCCAAGCACAAAGCTATCAAGTAAGTCAATCCAAGAAAGTGGGAGAAAACAATTCATGTGACACCTCGTGTTCTGATTACACTTAACAGAAGAAAGTTATGGGTAATTATGTAATTTTATTTTAATTTTAAGGGGTTTTAAAGGATCAAATTCTTGTATTTAGTTAAAGCTCAAAGTAATGAGTGCAATGAATCAAAGAACACGTAAAACGGAGGTTGGGAACGAAAGTTATGACCTTGGGAAGCATGCCACATGGGCGGGACTTACTTGTAAAGTGCGAGATAACTTACCTATGTATGGTCTAGTTTCAAAGGGCTCATCGATACGAGTCCATCGGTACTAAGAACGCATGATTCTAACTTCTAAGTAAGAAGATATAGTATTTTAAAGTATTAAAAATAAAAGAATAAAAATTATGATTTAATGCCATGTGGTAGCACGAGAGTGCGTTAGGAATCTGACACATGTCAGAAAACTAACGTGTGCCTAACACTCGAGAAAGTATTTGGTGGAACTGCTCTACCACGTGGTGGTGCATACCTCCATTCACATTTAAACACGTAAACCAAAATTCATGCCTCATCTTACTCACTTGTAAAGATGTACATATTGGTTAAACTTGTCACCCATCAAGATGACGTATCTACCATGTGGTCCGTGCAACGGTTCTACTAGATAATTTTTCCTGACACTGGCATCAGACGCCTAATGCACAGGCGTCATACTATCACAGGCATGCCCTTCAGCAGCCGACCATGCGGTGCTTGCATGCTAAAGGCCCACCAAGCAAGCCTTTGTTTGGGACGAATGGCTTGCCTTGCATGGATGCGTTGTGCAAATTACTTGCGGGCACTCATGCAAAGCAAAAAGGTAAGGGGCAGAAAGTGAGTCACATTGCAAGGAAACGAATAAGCACAAGCATGGAAAATAGATGCATTCACTATCAACATGTTTACAAGCAATGGGTGCAACAACACTATGACCAACAACACAACTACTCACTTCCCCCTATATAGCATAAGAAATTTTTTGTATATGGCTGGAGTGGTTGTACGGGCATGGTTGCACCATAAAACATAAATAAAGAAAATATATGAAAATAAAGAAAAGTACATGTAAATAAAGCAAAAAGGGAATTGGTAGGGTCCCCGGAATGCAGCCCATGACATGCTCCCCCACTCAATTTTGTTGACGCCCTCGTTGATGCTTCTCCAGGAGGTAGGCTTTGACTTGATCAGCATGGTGGTTGAGGAGTTCTTCTTCTGGCTCCCAACTATGTGGAAGGTCTCGCCATTTGATGAGGAATTCGCGGGTTTTCTCCTTGCCGCATTCAACTTCACGATCAGCGATGATTTCGTCGAGAATTTTGACGTCGATGGTGACTTTGGGATTACTGCATGCAATGTGTTGTCTGGAGAGGTCTTCAACATCTGCATGGTATGGCTTTAGATAGCTGGCATGGAAGATGGGGTGTATTTGCATCCAGGGTGGTAGTTGCAATTTGTACGATACTTTCCTAACCCGTTGGAGGATGGGTATGGGGCCTTCATACTTGCGAATGAGGCCTTTGTGGAGCTGGGGGAAAAGCTTCAGTTGAGCAGGGTCGTGCTTGGCGAGCAGAGATCCCCCACACTAAAGTTGGAGGGTTGGCAGCCTTGATCGGCCCACTTCTTGGCGTAGGCAGCAGCCTTCTCGAGATAGGCACGAGTAATTTTAGAGGTTATGTTCCAGTCTTATGCTAGGCAAAAGTCATGGGGACTGTTGCTAGTATAACCTAGAGCCAATGTGAGGGGAGTGGCAGGTTGGCGGTCAGTGGCTAACTCAAAGGGGCTCTGGTTAGTGGCGGAACTCTTCTGCAAGTTGTAGGAGAACTGAGCAACATCGAGGAGATAAAATGACCCAGTTCTTCTGGTTGGCGCTGATAAGTATGAAATCTATATCTATTTTATATGCCTTTTTACCTTATTTGCTAATATAAATTAGGTTAATTTAGAGTTAATTATGGTTTATTTAGATTAAGATAGATATTAGTATTTTAGTTTAATTATTAATAATTTTGTAGTTATTAGTAGTTTAGATGTGTATTTAAACAAAGTTGGAATTTTAATTATATTCTATATGTCTAAAATATGGTATTTTATGTTTTGTAGGTAAAGTGTGCTTATCGAAGTACTTGGACGATGTTTGAAATAATTCAAAATAGTCTTGACATGCTTTAAAGTGATTTGGACAACATTTCGGAGTTATAAACAAGTTAGAAATTAATATGGACACGAAGGAAAGCTTAATGAACAGAATATGAACTGTCTAGGAAAACAAAAACACTGTAGCCGTTCGAACGGGGTCACTTACCGTTCGATCGGGATAATGTGAATTCAGACAAAAATACAGTTCAAGCATTCGAACGGCATAACGTGCAGTTTCCTAGTTTGACCCAAATTTCAATCCTTTTCATATTGGACTTCTTCCTACGGAACTTATGCCTATAAAAAGACATATTTGGCATAAAATTAGGGGATTCCAGTAGATTTTATGAAGAGAAAAAGGAAGAAGATGATGGAAGAGAACTCAAAGCTTTTAATGGAGATTCAAGTGCTTTCTTCTACAATGGAAGGCTAGACTTTTCTTTTACTTAGGAGTTGATGAAGCTATAGATAAGTTTCAGTTTCTTTTCTTTTTAATTTAGATCTCAGTTGTGAATGATGACAATTGTATGATAAGAATTTCCTTTTTAATGGAAGAACTTTTCATGTTTATTCAAGTCTATGTTGATTTATTGTCTTGTAGATGATAGATTAATGTGGTTTTGATATTTTCATCGATTCTAATTTCTATGATTTAGATGAGATGTTCATACAATAGTTTTAATGTTTAGATAATTAATGACTTGGATGAGTTATATTAAGATTAGATGGGTCATGCCTATAGCTAATTTAGTGTAGATGATTCGTGTTATTGTCGAAGATAGTTCATGCCATGGAAGTTAATTAATGATTCTTTTTGAAGTAATTCTAGCTTGTAGCTGAGAATACTTGTTCATATTCACACTAGATTTAGATTAAAAGTTAAGGAATTGTTATGGTTTTATAGTGGATTCAATTTCCTAAGTAAATTCTATCGAATTAATCTCTTGCTTTTAAACTAGTTGATTTCTTTAGTTTGCTTAATTTAAGTTTAAGTTTGTTTTAGTTTTTAATCAGCAAATTCCTCTTTAGATTTAGTAATAATTCATCTGTCCCTGAGGTTCGACAACCCTTAAATACTTATCCAAGTACAATTACCTTGTACACTTGCAAAGGGTTTAATTATAAACGATCAGGCGCTAATGAAGTGGTGTAGATACTCCATAAGGATAGCATTAACGTTCTTTGTTTGCCATCTATTTGAGGATGCATGCTTGACGAGAAATTTAGCTTGGAACCAAGCAGCTTAAATAGTTCCATCCATAATCGGCTTGTGAAACATCCATCCCGATTGCTTACAATGGTTTGCGGCACGCCCCAATACTTGACAATATTCTTTAGAAAGAGGTGGGTAGATTCTTCAGTGGTGCAATGCTTGGGAGTTGGCATGAAGGTAGCATATTTAGATAAACAGTCAACAACCACCAAGATTGATCCTTATCCACCAATTTTGGGCAATGCTGAAATAAATTTGAGAGAAACACTCTCCCAAGGTCTCTGCGGTACAAGCAGTGGCTCAAGGAGGCCTCATGGCTTGTCACGTTCCACTTTGTCTTGTTGGCACGTGAGGCATGTTCGAACATATGCCTCAACGTCATCGCCCATGTGAGGCCAAAAATAAGCCCGCTCCAGAAGGGCCAGTGTGTGATGGATATCTGGATGGCCAGCCTAAGGAGTGTCATGACACTCATGAAAGAGTTCTTTCCGTAGGTGGTCTACTTTTGAAACATAAAGTTGTTGTCCCTTGGTCATCAATAACCCATTGTCAAGCCAAAACTTACGAGTCTTGCCTTCTTTCACTTGCTGGAGGAGGACACCATGGGATCTTTTGTCATTACTATTCGGATGCTATATTGCAGATCATTCGAACAAGAAGTGATGCTAGCAAGATGGAGGGAAGACAGTTCGGTCAATTCTGCTTATCGACTAAGTGCATCAGCAATGACATTGTTTTGCCCAGGCTTGTACTCCAATATATAGTCAAATTCGGCCAAAAAGTCTTGCCACCGAGCTTGCTTGGGAGATAACTTGGGCTGGGATTGGAAGTAACTAGTTACAATGTTGTCTATTTTGACGACAAAGCAAGAACCCAATAGGTAGCGGCACCAGGTGCACAGGCAATGGATAATAGTTGTCATATCCTTCTCTTGTATTGTGTAGCGTCTCTCCATTTCATTGAGTTTGAGACTTTCAAAGGCAATAGGGTGGTCGTCTTGTAAGAGAACACCCCCAATGGCATAATCGGAGGCATCCATTTGAACTTCAAATGGTTTGGAGTAGTTTGGGAGTTGCAGCACGGGTTCTTGCGTGATTGCAATCTTTAATTTAATAAAGGCTTTTTGACATTGTTCTGACCAACACTAAGGGAAATCTTTTTTTAACAAGCCCGTTAAAGGGGCAACTTTTTGTGAATACCCTTGGACAAAATGCCTACAGTAGTTGGAGAGGCCCAAGAAAGCTCACAATTGTTTGACTTTGGTAGGGGCTGGCCAATCCTCAATTGCACATACCTTTCCTTGGTTCATCCAAACTTGTCCACTGCCGATATGATGTCCCAAAAAGAGAATTTCCTGTTATGTAAAGGAGCACTTCTCCAACTTGATGTATAGTTTGTTCCGGCGGAGGACCTCAAACACAGTTCGCAAGTGAGTAATATGCTCGACAAGTGTATTGCTATAGACCACAATGTCATCGAGGTAGACGATAACAAAGCGGTCAAGGAAGTCATGGAAAATATTGTTCATGAATGTGCAAAAGGTGGTCGGTGCATTGGTGAGGCCAAAAGGTATGACCAAGAACTCGAATGCATCATTGCGAGTAACACATGTTGTCTTGGCTTCATCATCATCAGCAATGCGCACTTGGTAATAACCTGACCGAAGATCCAATTCGGAGAAGTAACGAGCACTACCAAGCTGATCGAAAAGATCCGCGATGAGTGGGAGGGGATATTTGTTCTTCACTATCAGTTTGTTTAGTGCCCGATAGTCTATACAAAGGCGCAAGCTCCCATTGTGCTTCTTTTGGAATAGAACCGGCGCACCAAAGGGGGAACTTTGGAGGAACAGATAAAGCCGACATCAAGCTGTCTTGGCAATTTTGTAAGTTCAGGGGGCACCATCCGGTAGGTGGCGTAGGCTGGTGGCTTCGCGCCAGGCTCCAACTCGATGTGGTGGTCAATGGGTCACCACGAAGGCAAACACTTTGGTAAGGCTTCAGGCATAACATCAGCATAGTCATTTAAAACAGATTGAACTTCTATCGGCAATGGTTGATCCCCCTGTGGTTGATTTTACATACGAAGAGCCACAAGGTATGTTCAATCACCTTTCTTCAACCCATTGTCTAGTTGCAGTGCAGATAGATGTGCAGTATCAGTCTTGCTCTTCTGAACAACCGGCACCATGCAAGGATTTGTGGCTTCAAACATACAAAAGAACCCCAAATGTGGCATCGGGACAATGTTCACTTTCTGTAAGAATTCCATCCCAAGGATAACTTGGAAGTCATCCAAGGGGACGGCCATGAGGTTTGTCGTACCAGACCACTTCCCAATATGAATGGGAACATCTTTGGCCAGCCCAGTGATAGGGTGAGCTTCAGAGTTCACTGCCTTCATTCGACTAGAATCTTTGATGAGCGTTAGCCCTATGCGTCTTACCTCATTGTCCAATATGAAGGTGTGGGTGGCTACCATGTCTACCATTGCTTTTGTTGGGACATTGTTCAGGTGGATCTTGATGTACATCAGACCCTTTGCTTGAGGTAATTGTTTTTCTTGAGTACCCTCAATGGTGTTGAGAAGTCACAACACTCCCATCTTAGGTGCTTCCTCTTCATCGCCAAAGACTTCATCATTTCCTTCAAGTCAGGCTGACTCTCTTTTAACGAGGGCATTGAGCGCTTTCTTTTAAGGACACTGCCAAGTAAGATGGGGTCCGGCACATAGTAAGCATGATAATGGACCCTTAGCACGGTTGAAGGGTTGGAACGGCCAAGTGGTAAAAGTGGAGCTATCAACTTTAGTCCTGAAGTCTTTGTAAAAAGGCTTCTTTTTACCACTTTGCCCTTGCTCTTGTCCTAGGACTCACTTGGGCTACTGTGGTCCAGTTGACCTTATCGCAGGCCTTGGTCCCTCTGAAAAATTCCAAGTTTTCTTGTATTGTCCTGAGTAGTGAAATCAATGAGACGTTCGATTTCTGTGATAACTGCAGATAAGTCCCACACTTTGCGCCGATTCAGCTCTGTTTGGGCCTAAGGCTTGAGGCCTTCAAGGAAGTAGAGCAACTTGTCATTCTGGGCCATATTGCGAATGTCCAACATCAGGGCTAAAAATTGTTTAACATATTCACGAATGGTTCATGTTTGTTGGAGATGAAGGAGGTTCTGTCGGGCAATGAATTCCACATTTTCAGGCAAAATTTGGGTCTTCAGCTGACCCTTCAGGTCTTCCCAAGTGTTTACTTCAAGGTGACCATTCAAAATTTCTTCGTACTTCATCCTCTACCAAAGCTTGGCATCGCCGAATAAGTACACCGTGGCCATTGTGACCTTATCTTCTTCTGGCTCTGGGCGAATGGCACAAAAGTATTGTTCCATATCGAACAAAAAAATTTCCAATTCTTTAGCATCTCGCACTCCCCGCTAGACCTTAGGTTCCGGCACTATAGGGCATTTGACGGCTACAACAGGATCTTGTTGGGCCGTTGTTCAGAGGAGAAGGCTCACTTGTGCAGACAAATTTTGTACCTCCTCACGCAAATTCTCAACTTCTGCTTGCGATTCTTCGATCAACATGTGGTTCTCTATATTGACATCGTGATTTTGTGATCCCATTTCGTGGTTCCATTTTTCCACTTTTTCAATAGATTTCATTCCTCCTCCAACGCAGGAAATCTGCTAACCAAGGGGGCCACTTGCTCCTCCAAGGTATCAACGTGGTCCTGCCATTTGGATGACTTTTTGTGTTGTGGGTCTGGAGCCGCATGCTGACTCCACTAGCTTCACTTGCAACCGACTTTGGCATCGCTAGTGGAAGCTCAACAGACGTGCCCTTGGGCAGCCAACCGTTCTTGTAGGCTAAAGGCCCACCAAGCAAGCCTTTGTTTGGGACAAATGGCTTGCCTTGCACATATGCATTGTGCAAATCACTTGTGGGCGCTCATGCAAAGCAAAAAGGTAGGGGGCAGAAAGCGAGTCACATTGCAAGGAAATGAATGAACACAAACATTCACTATCAACATGTTTACAAGAAATGGGTGCAACAACAGTATGACCAATAGCACAACTCCTCATTCTGCCCTTTATAGCATAAGAGATTTTTTGTTTATGGCTGGAGTGGTAGCCACAGTGATTGTACGGGCATGGTTGCACCATAAAACATAAATAAAGAAAATACATTAAAATAAAGAAAAGTGCATGTAGATAAAGCAGAAAGGGAATTGGTAGGGTGCCTGAAACGCAATCCGTGACAAGATGCGTGTTTGACACATGACGCGTGTCAGACACGCATCAAATGCAAGTGGAATTCTGTTTTCTATATAAACTGCACTTCTTCATTTCCAATCCAAAATTTCATTTCTTCGTTCTTTATTCGTTTTAAGTCTGATTCGAGTCGTTCAAAATGCATTTTTAGCTAATTCGAGGGTGTTCTATGCAATGGAGCATCAATTCATCGAGTTGGTGACTTAGAGAAGTACCTAGGAGTAAGAGGAGACTCTGCCCGTCACCCTCAAATATGAAGGAGAAGTTTCTGGAGTTGTTCCGAGTCTGTTTTCTTCTGTTCAAAAGGGGTTCATAGCTAATTCGAGGGTGTTTTACGCAATGGAAGCATCCATTCATTGAGTTAGTAGCCCTATATGGGGGAAATACCCTGGGCAAGGAGACATTTTGTCCGCCGCTGACAGGCACAGGAAAGGTAAAGTGTCTTTGGGGCAAGGGGAAAGTCTGTCTGCCGCCTACGGGCACATGAAGGGTAAAATTTCTCCGGGCAAGAGGAGGTTCTATCCACCACCTACAGGTGCAAAAAGTGAGAAATGTCTTTGGTTAAAAGGAAATTTTGTCTGTCACCTATGGGCATTGATAAGTATGAAATCTATATCTATTTTATATGACTTTTTACCTTATTTGCTAGAATAGATTAGGTTAATTTAGAGTTAGTTATGGTTTATTTAGATTAAGATAGATATTAGTATTTTAGTTTAATTATTAATAATTTTGTAGTTATTAGTAGTTTAGATGTGTATTTAAATCAAGTTGGAATTTTAATTACATTATACATGTTTAAAGTATGATATTTTATATTTTGTAGGAAAAGTGCGCTTATCGAAGTACTTGGATGATGTTTGAAATGATTAACAATAGTCCTTACATGCTTTAAAGTGATTTGGACAACTTTTCGGAGTTATAAACAAGTTGGAAATTAATATTGACATAAAGAAAAAGCTTAATGAACAGAATATGAACTGTCCAGGAAAACAGAAACATTGTAGCCGTTTGAACGGGGTCACTTACCATTCGATCGGGATAACATGAATTCAGACAAAAATACAGTTCAAGCATTCGAACGGGCATGCAGGGCGTTCGAACAGCATAACGTGCAGTTTCCTTGTTTGACCCAAATTCCAATCCTTTTCATATTGGACTTCTTCCTACGGAACTTATGCCTATAAACAGACATATTTGGCTTAAAATTGAGGGATTGCAGTAAATTTTATGAAGAGAAAAAGGAAGAAGATGATGGAAGAGAACTCAAAGCTTTCAATGGAGATTCAAGTGCTTTCTTCTACCATGGAAGGCTAGACTTTTCTTTTACTTAGGAGTTGATGAAGCTATAGATAAGTTTCAGTTTCTTTTCTTTTTAATTTAGATCTCAGTTGTGGATGATGACAATTGTATGATAAGAATTTCCTTTTTAATGGAAGAGCTTTTCATGTTTATTCAAGTCTATGTTGATTTATTGTCTTGTAGATGATAGATTAATGTGGTTTTGATATTTTCATCGATTCTAATTTCTGTGATTTAGATGAGATGTTCATACAATAGTTTTAATGTTTAGATAATTAATAACTTGGATGAGTTATACTAAGATTAGACGGGTCATGTCTATAGCTAGTTTAGTGTAGATGATTCGTGCTATTGTCGAAGATAGTTCATGCCATGGAAGTTAATTAATTATTCTTTTTGAAGTAATTCTAGCTTGTAGCTGGGAATACTTGTTCATATTCACACTAGATTTTGATTAAAAGTTAAGGAATTGTTATGGTTTTATAGTGGATTCAATTTCCTAAGTAAATTCCATCAAATTAATCTCTTATTTTTAAACTAGTTGATTCCTTTCTTTTGCTTAATTTAAGTTTAAGTTGTTTTTAGTTTGTAATCAGCAAATTCCTCTTTAGATTTAGTGATAATTCATCCGTCCCTGAGCTTTGACAACCCTTAAATACTTATCCTAGTACAATTACCTTGTACACTTGCAGAGGGTTTAATTATAAACGATCAGGCATGTTGTGAGAAAAGTGTCTCAGGCCAAGGGGAGGTTATGTCAGTAACCTACTGGCACGAAAAGAGAAAAGTGTTCCGGGTCATGGTGAGTTTATGTCAATAGCCTATAGGCACGGAAAGAGGAAAGTATTCCAGAGTTAGAGAAGATTTTGCCCACCATCTCTGGACCTGAAAGAGAGGACACCTTAAGGAAATGAGAAACTCCGAACGTTGCCACTTCCGAAACTGCAAGGAAGTATGCTCTTTTGACCTTCTAATTTAATATGATTTATATACATGCATATCTTAATTAGTAATATACTAATTAAGATATATAATTTGCTATGATTTGATATATGTCGATATGTTCCAATTTGATCTACTTTGATATATTCTGTTGTGATCCGAATTACACTGAAATGCTCTATTGTGATCTGATATACTATGATCTGATCTGATATGATCGGTATGGTCGAATGAAATCTAATAGGATCTAATATGATCTAACATGCTCTATAGTGTGTTCATCTCCACTCTATGATAGAGTGGGACGTGCATCATGGGAAAGCTCCTATCCTTCTGAGCCTCTCGCTACCCCATGCGTGTTGAGGGGAATGTCGTTCAATATCACAACTCTGTTCTTTCTTATTTATCTATTATGTATGATTTATCCGTTCGGTCTGATCTATTTGTTCTGTCCATTTTGTCTGTTCCATCTGATCTATTTGAGATGTCTATTTTGTCTGATCTGTTTGATTTGTCTATTTTGTCTTATCTGTTTCTTCTGTTTGATTTATCTATTCTGTCTGATCTGTCTAATATGTCTAATTTGTTTGTTCTATCTGATCTATCTGTTTTGTCCATTTTGTCTAATCTGTCTGTTCTGTCTAATCTGTCTAATATGTCTATTTTGTCTGATGTCCATTCTATATATTCTGTCTGATCTGTTTGTTCTGTCTGATCTGTCTGTTCTGTCTCATATGTTTGTTCTTATTTTGATCCTGAAAAATTATCTCACTTTGAAAATAATATTCAGATTCTATTATCCAATATAAAATTATCAGAGTTTGATTATGTGATTTATTGGATGATTTAGTTTCGACAATTTCTGGATTTATCTGTCTACTCTGTTATAATTTGATTTGGTCCGATTCCAAAAACTGACTTATCATAATCGGATTCTGTATGATATGATCTAAATTTCAATTAGTCAATATTTGTAAGTATTTTATACGATCATAAATTATCGGATTGCGTTTCTGAAGGGTTTTTGAATTGTGCCTATAGATTTCATTAACCCTATTTTGCAACATTGTGTTTTGATTCTGAATCATGACCTATATGTTGCAAAAAACATAATCCGAATTGTGTTTCAAGTGTTCTATCTGTATATGAACTATTAGATTTTGTTTGTGAAGATTCTATCTGATCCTAAAATATTGGATTATGTTTATGAAAGTGAAATATGAAGTTTTTCACGAATTCTATTTACAAGTATTTAGTCTAATTATAATTAGATTTTGTTTTGTGATATCCGAGTGGTTTAAACTACCCGATTATGTATTTTATCCAAATAGTTATCAGATTATGTAATCACTCAATGGATGGTTCTTCTGACTGTTGTGTCCGATTGTAAATCAACCGGATTCATGATTATACTTGCTCTCTGACTAAATGTCAGATTTTATTTTGAAAAGTATTTTTTGGAGAATTGCGATGACGCAATTCATTTAAGGGGGGAGGAATGTGACACCCCGTATTTCGATTACGCTTAACCTAAGAGGGTTAGGGGCAATTATATAATTTTAGTTAAATTTTAAGGGGTTTTAAAGGAACAATTTCTAATATCTAGTTATAACTTGAAGTAACAAGCACAATAAATCAAAGAACACGTAAAATGGAAGTTGAGTATGAAAGTTACGACATCGGAAAGCATGCCACATGGGCAGGACATACTTAAAAAGTGCAAGATAACTTACCTATATGTTGTCTAGTTTCAAAGGGCTCATCGATATGAGTCCATTGGTACTAAGAACCTGCAATTCCGACTTCGGAGTAAGAAGATATAGTATTTAAAGTTTTAAAAATAAAAGAATAAAAATTATGAATTAATGCCACATGGCAGCACGCGGACACATCAGGAATCTAACACATGTCATATGCGTGTGTCAGAAAACTAACACATGTTTGACACTGGTGTCAAACGCCTGAGGTGTGTATGACGCATGCCAGACATGAGTCAGACGCACGTGGAATTCCATTTTCTTTATAAATTGCTCTTCTTCATTTCCATTCTAAAGCTTATTTTATTCATTTTAAGTGTGATTCGAGTCATTTAAAATGTGTTATTAGCTAATTCGATGGTGTTCTACATAATAGAAGTGTCAATTCCTTGAGTTGGCGACTTTATAAGGGAGAAATGCCTAGGTATAAGAGGAGGTTCTGCCAGTCACCCTCGAATACGAAGGAGGAGTTTATGGAGTCGTTCTAAGTTCGTTTTCTTCCATTCAAAAAGCATTCTTAGCTAATTCGAGGGTGTTCTATGTAGTGGAAGTATCTATTCCTCACGTTAGTGACCCTATATCGGGGAAACACCCCGGGGCAAGGGGAGGTTCTGTTCGCCACCTACAGGCACGGGAAAGGTAAAGTGTCTCCGGGGCAAGGGGAGAGTCTATCCACCGCTTACGGGCACGTGAAGGGTAAAATGTCTATGGACAAGGAGAGTGTTGGGAACGTCCTAGGGGCTGCTAGGGGGTGCCACTGGGGCCACATATTAGGGTAATTAGGGTATTTATGTAATAAGGGTATTTATGTAATAAGGGTATTTAAGTAATTAGGTTAATTAGGATGTTCTTTAATTATGTTAACGGGCCTTAGGCATCTGTTAATGAGCCCATTAGTTTGCTTATTTAAGTGTAAGGGCTAGGACCTCATTTGATTATGGAATGAATTATCTTTTGTCTAACTGTCTCTTCTTCTCCCCTGCCTCTCCTCCCTGTCCGGCGGCCACGCCGCTACCTCTCCCCTTTCCCGGCTTCCCTGCGCCACTCCTGTCCCGTTATTGGCTAGCCAGGCCGTTGTGCCACTTTGGGCACAACAGAGAGGTTCTATCCTCCACCTATGGGTGCAGAAAGTGAGAAATGTCTCTAGGTAAGGAGAAATTTTGTTCGTTACCTACGAGCATGTTGTGAGAAAAGTGTCCCGGGCTAAGGGGAGGTTATGTCTGTAAGCTACAGGCATGAAAAGAGAAAAGTGTTCTAGGTCAAGGTGTGGTTCTATCCATAGCCTATGGGAATGAAAAAAGGAGAATATTTTGAAGTTAGAGGAGGTTCTGCCCGCCATCTACGGACCTGAAAGGGAGGACGCCCTAAGAAAATGAGCAACTCTGAACGTTACCACTTTCGGAACTGCAAGGGAGTACCCTTTTTTGACCTTCTAATTTAATATTATTTATATACATGCATATCTTAATTAGTAATATACAAATTAAGATATATAATTTTCTATGATCTGATATATGTCGATATGTTCCTATTCGATCTACTTTGATATATTCTATTGTAATCTAAATTACTCCAAAATGCTCTATTGTGATCTGATATACTCTGATATGTTTTGATATGATCGGTATGGTCGGATGAAATCTGATATGATCCAACATGCTTTGTAGTGTATTCTACTCCACTCTATGATAGTGTGGGACGTGTGATTTTGTTAGTATTCTGCTCACCTATGTGAGATGTGTATTTCGCTAATTTATTGGCTTCAATTTGACTCCAATGATGAATGTATTAGCCGTTAGGTAGAACTACGTTCAGATCCGATCATATTGGTATAATATTATTAATGTTATCTAATATGTACATAGGCAACCAACGGTAAGGCAACATTGGCCAGATCCAAATTAGTTATAAAATTAGGTTTGTTTTGACCTACGTGCAATGAAGCACTAATGCTTGTAGTGCATAGAAGAACGTTTCAACTTTTGTACACATAGTCTACAGCTCCTGGTCTGTATTGGTTTTAAATTTTTTTGTTAATTTAATACACTCCGATTCTGTTTTTCGAATAACCCCCAGTCCGGGTCGGGGTGTTACAATTCAAGCGAAAAAGACAATAGTCAGAATGATTAAAGAAGCTTGCAGAAGCCTTTACAGTCGAAGGTGGCCCCAAAGCCGTAGAAAAATGGACAATCGGGGTAGAATGAATTTTCAAGGTGATGAGGAAACCGGAAGGTCAAAAGGTGTTTATAGCCAATTTTTCCATGACAAGTGAAGCCGCTTTCTAGTGGCCATCCACTAAGAGGAACTTCTTCCCAAACAGTGATCACATCAAATGGGTGAACTTTCGAGAAAATCCATGCTATAATTTCCTCTTCATGTCGAAGAAAAGAAGGAAAAAGAATATTTAGATCACCAGAAAGGAGGAATGACAGTTGGCTAGTACAAGAACAAGTTCATCCAGCTTCAACAATTTGCTACTGACTCTTGTCTTACCAAGTTGAAGAAAGCATGAAAAATCATAAGGGGGCTAAACAATGGTTTGCAAAGTAGAGTTGTAGGCTTCCAACCTGCCACATTTGCTTAGGAAGTGGAGTTCGCCTTTATTTTAGAACAAGACCATAAGGAGTATTTGGCAGAGCGTAGAAACTAAAGCTAGAATGCCAACGCAAAGCTTGAAGAGGTAAACAGAAGTCTCTATTCAATGACAATAATGGTAATCACAAGTTTCAAAAAGCTGATGAAAGCACAACCTCAAGTTAATGATGAGAAGAAATTGGAGAAATGCCATATATGTAATCAATTTCACCCTAGCAAAAATTTGTATAATAAAAAAATTACTCTTAAAATCATGCTAATATTTGTAATGCTTAAGAAAACATAAAACATGATTAGAACTTAGGGTTTTATCCCCTATTAGCTATACAAGTATCTCTTGGAGAAAACCATTGAGTAAAAATGGTAAACTCGTCTAAATTATAATTTATCTTTTAGTCAAAATAGAATACAAAAGACCTAATTTGAGACTAACATCTTATTTTGAAAAGAAGATACATTCGATGATCGCATTAGACCTAATTTGAGACTAACATCTTATTTTGAAAAGAAGATACATTCGATGATCGCATTAAATGACTGAGCTCCCTTAGTGGAGATTGCAAAAACTAGATCGCCAACCTTAGGTTTCTACTCAAGCCTTGGCTCTTCTTGACTTTTATTTTTTGGGCAATCCCAAGCCTTGTACCCTTGCTCGCCACATGAAAAACAATGTCCTTCTGTGAAGTAGCACAGGGAATTACCAATCTCCTTGGCGCATCGCATCCCTGAGTACGCCTTCAGTTCAAGCACCTTAGCCTTCTTTGCCGTTTATTGCAATGAGGGCTCACCCCCACCTCTGGATGGAGTGTTGATGCTCTTCAACACTGCCACATCATCCACCAATTCTTTGATCTTTGCCGCTGTTGTATCCTCAACTTGTTGCACACACTGCTTGAGGAAATATGTTGTCACAGCCACATCAGCCACTAATGTGGTAAGACGGACTGCCCCTTCAGCTGTACTGCCCTCCTGAGACTAGTCAAGGTGAGGTGCAACTTCAAGCAGGGACACTTGTTGGTCGAAGACAACCAAATGCTCCTGAATACTGCCCATGGAGGTTTCCACTTCAGTCAACATTCCGTTCATTGTATCCATCGCGTCCACCTTGGCCTCGAGCTCAGTAATACAAGTCAGCATTGAGCCCACCACAACAACTCTCTGTTTCAGCAACTCGCTAAGTTTAGGACCTTGGCAAAAATCTCCAACCGACCTAGTGCCAAGACTTTCAAGAGCTTTCACCTTCTTCCGAGTGGTCTCAGCACTTCAGCACCTTCAGCCAACTCCCTTGCCAATTCCATACAGAGCTTTTACCTCCTTCAAGTATCCCAGCAATGGAATAAATTGTCATGGGCACGAAGCTGAGCCTAACATTCACACACGTGATGGCCTGGCTGCCTAGCGCAACCAGCAGCCTATCCCCTTGTTTCACCCAGGTCTTTGCCAGTCAAATACAAGAACAACGCAGAAAAATAATAAGGAAAAAGGAGGACCACCTTCAAAACCTTTATTTAGCACTGTAGTTTACAATAACAAGGCCCCTACCTTATTCCCAAACTTGTCCCCTCTCAGGTATCTCGGTGAATAGTCCTGCCCCTGGCTGAGTCTGCTCCCAATCCTTGCTGAGATTATAAGTATAGTCCACCCCTTAGCTCAGTCGCACCACACCAGCCCCTCTAAGTCACCAATAGATTGCTTGCTGCCCAACGATCCACCAGAACTGTTGACAGAGTTCTCAGCCCACCCTTGCAATTTTCTTAGTTTCTAAATGGATAAATTTTTATGTCTAACCTACCATGACACCCGTTATATAGGAAAGGGGTTGGGAAGCCTAGTCCCACTAGTACTAGTCCTCCCTTTTAGTTACAAATTAGGAATCCCACTTCCCTCCCACATTACAAATAGGAAACTAGCTCATACAATTGCCCAAAACCATCTCTAAGGAGTCCTAACCCAACTCGAAGCCTAGTTGAGCCCTCCTTCAAGTGTCCTACCTTATTTAGCATTCCTCGGGACTCCTACTCCGGCTAGAAGTCCTCAGCCTACATGTCATTCACTTAGGAAGAGTCATTGTTGCATCCACTTCTCGTGAATAGTCCTTTTCCTGCTTGGATTCGGTTGCCTTGAGCAATCCGACTTGCACACAACTCCTTGTCCACATTTTCTACATGTATTAGGCCTCCAAGGTGACTCCTAGTTGCACTAGGAAACATGGCAATAAATCAACAACCATATCCAAGTTTTTTCTTATTCCTTGAGAGCCACGGCCATCCTAGGTGATGGCACCCAGCTCTCCATCATGTCCTACTCTGAGTAGGACATGTATACGAGTCCACCAATGCTCCAATGCTGCCATTCCTCAACTTTCCCTTGGTTATCTGCTCTCTAAGCTAAAACTTGTCTGCACGTAGCCTATTCATTGGCTAGGGGTCTAAGAGCAGTTGTGGCTATTGGCAGGCATGGTTCTTGGTGGCACGCCAGCCAGTTTCACTAACAAGTACCAAGCAATATCATGTGCTTTATTCAATCAAAGAGAAGAAGAGATTGATCTGTATTTCAATTTGCTCCCCAATTCAGCTCTTATAAAAGGGAGGTGTTCTAAGTTAACATGTGCCAAACTAAAATCTTTATAATATAGTAAATTTACATTTTGCCCTTACAACCATGACTTTTAAGCATGGAAGGCCGTATCAACTTAGACAAGTGCATATTGGTTGATACATATCCGTATCAACTGAGACCAGTATAGGTACGAGGGGCAGTATGTCCCCCATATGAAAATCAATATGCATCGGCCATATTGGTTGTACCATATCGAGACAACCAATACTCATTGTTACTTAATTAAATTATTATTTTAATTTTTAAAAAAATATTTAAAATTTTATTTTTTTTCCTAAAAACAAAAACACGTTTCAAACCCAACTTTTTCGAAGTTTTAAGATGACAATATTTTTTTTATATTAAAAGTAATTTTTAAAATTTATGTGAGATCAATACGGGTGGGTCCATATAATTTACATAATTATTTTCTTTAAATATAGTGCTCCATAAGTATGCATTTACTTAAACATCTAACTGTAACTTATATTAAGCATCTTATTTGGTTCTAAAATAAACTTATTTTAGAGCACTTAATATGGGAAAGAGGGAGTAATTTTTTCTATGGGACGGAGGGAGTAATAGTGTATAGTTTCAAAATGAACTAATTTTAGAACACTTGTATCAGTCGATATGGCCTTCCATAGTTTTATTATACAATAAAAGAAGTATTATAATGATATTATTAGTTATAATATTTTTTCATCTGTATAAAAACGTTCGCATATGTTTCTGCATATACTAAGCATATCATTAGGGCGCACTCATATCCATGGTCATTGATACTGTCATCCGTTTCAATACAACCTTCCAAGCTTTTAAGGGGTTCTTTGGATGTCATTTGAAGGGGATGAAAGGGTCTTTAAGCCCATTTGCCTTTTATGAAATTAAAACCAAGTACGCTCACATTTGGTATTGCGTAGTCCCTTCTCGCAAAACGCTGCTCAAGATGAGGGTTTAATTAGAAAGTATTGATTTTCATTTTGCCTAGTATGACAATTTACCGGTTTTAAGGGTTGTATTTCCCACTCTCTAAACCAAATGTCTATTCTAAACATGTTATAGCAAGAAATGGGTTTTCAAGGGTTTATAAGCTACCCATCAAAAGAAAAAAGGGTTTATCAATCACTTTAAACATTCCCTAAATGAAGCTAACTTGGATTCGCAGGTAGATATTGTTATAAAACTTAAGAAAAATTACCGTAAGTTAAGAACTTAATGTAGAACTTCTGAATTATCTTAGAAATTTTGCTCAAATATAGAAGAAAAAGAAAAGCATTAATGTGAACAACCCTATAGGTCCTAAATAATCGATTTAATAAAGATCTTAACGAATTACATTAGTAGGGTTGACTTAATGTCAGTATGTTATGTACTAGTCTTTATTTTCAAATTGATGAGAATCTTACTATCTATTAATCCTATTGGCTATAATGCAATTTTTAAGGATATTACTTTGGCCAAGTAATCAATGGACAAGTCTTGTCTACATCTGTGTCTGTTTATAATTTGTTCGTCAAAGTTTTGTCTGCAAGCAAAGCCTCTTATCTGATAGACATGGTCATTGTTTGCAGGTGTAGCCTCTTAGGTAATTAGATGAGGGCTAAGGCAGTTAGAGAGACTAAGTGAATAGTTGGCAAATGTGACCCAGTGCAATAACGCCCAAGATTTTTCATCACATTTTCTCAAAATTCACGGAAACTTTTTGCAATATAAAGATTGTAAATCGAAAAAAAATGACAAATACAAAACCTGTGAAAGCAGTTTTATAATTTAAAACATCACACATCCATTTTTCCCATAAAAATTTTTGCATATTCGATCAAATATCGTACGGCCAAACCAAACATCCTCAAGCACTACTTGAAAACAACGTATGAATAAATTGCTATGATTATAAACTTTAAATACAAATATCTCCCAAGCATCCTTGAGTGCAAGTCCCATAACAGTCCATAGTCTAATCCAAATTACAAGTCCAGAAAGCATAAACACTTTAATTCTCATCTCACCCAATAAAAGATATCGTGGCACAAATAATACTCGTAGTGAGTCAAAGATATACCTGAGTCAAAGGGAGTCAATCCATCACAGAAACAAGCATCCATCTCCAGGAGCTCTCCATCATAAACCTACAAAAGCCTCCCGAACAATGGGGATAAAAATAGGGTAATGAGTATTTTCATACTCAGTAAGAAAATACCCAGTAGGGGAATTCTAAACAGTGAACTCAGTAAATCGATACATAGATATATTCATGCAACTCAAACATGAAATAGACAGACATATAATAATCATGCACATATGCATATAATCATGCGAAACACACACTCCATTAAACGAATCTTACAAATACATTCTTAATCAGAGTCTTACAAACTACTCGTACAATATATATTTACTCATACAACTTACACATACTTGTATGACCTTACTAGTACATTCATACGTTTACTGATATAACTTACACATACTTGTACGACCTTACTCATACAATCTTACACTTACTGTCTTGCTCAGAAACATATGCTTACAATCATGCTTGGAATCATACTCTTACAGTCTTACTCAAAAACATATGCTTACAGTCTTGCTCAGAAACATACTCTTACAATCGTACTCATTCTCATACTCTTACAATCGTGCTCACATATATATGCTTACTCAAAAATATACATACTCACTTATACAATCGTACACATACTGTCGACCACTGAAGCTCATTACAACTACTAAGCTCCAGCATCACAATAAAAAAGAATGTCACTGGGGCATCACCTTAACCTCTCAGGAGTGACTAAACGTCATGGACATTTCCGAAGGCAAGGCACACCAATGCTCATGGGGCAGAGGATCAAACAAGTAAGAGCAGGTCCATGATACTACATACTTGAGCGCGCAAACTTAAACATAAACGCCCACACTTTAGGGGCCATACAATTGCCCACCATTATAGGTCTTATAGTGCCAATGTCACTCTTGGGTAGAATCATAGAGTGCCATTCTTGGGCAGAATCATAGAGTGCCACTCTTGGGCTGAAATCATACAGTGCTCTCAATAGAACATCAAACATCTAGGCTTATACAGCACATAGACCAAATCAAAAACATGCATTGCTCTCAACAGAGCATCAGACGTCTATGTGCTCAATACAGCACACAGACAACATCCCACAGGATAAACACCATGGCAAGACATAAGAAATGCTCAACCAACTCATTGTTGGCTAGCTCAAACACGAAACTTAATCTAGCAAACCCTTAGGTCTCAAACTCACAGCACTATCATTAGCTTTGCATATAATTCAAGTTTGAATTAAGTAAGTTATGCAGTACAATTATGCCACACAAACTCTCAAACATACAATGCTCCACTGATCAAACCAAAGCTAAGCTAGATCTAAAACCCTAGTTCATCAGGGCAGCAGACTTCACTTAACCCATCCATTTTACAACATAACACACCATACCCATAAATCTTACATATTCATACAATCTCCACCATCCACCTTATAGCCAACACATCTTACTCGAAAGTCATCAAACTGAGCTCCTCAAAGCCAAACCCAGTTATACCCTCTTACTTATACCTCACTTATTATGCTTACTTTTCACTTCATAATTTGTATGTTATGCTTGTACAATTATGCAACACTCTTACTGTCTAACAATCCCCCAGCATATGCTCTGATCCAAACCAAACAAACTGCTCCAATCCTCGACCATCAAACTTACATCCTCTGTCTTACGTCATACGCTTACACATCCACAACAAATCTAGATGAAACCCTCTGTCACCTCTCACTGTCCATCGACCATAGTTTTGGCCCCACATGCATACACATATCCATCAGATAGGAGTATAGCCATAATACATATGTATGTCCAACACACACACACATATAACATACACATACATTTATATATAGCTTACCAACATACTTGCTAGCCATCACTAGCACATACATACACATCACCAACATACTCGCTAGCCATCACTAGCACATACGTACACATCCATACACATAGCTTACCAACATACTCGCTAGCCATCACTAGCACATACATGCACATCCAAACATACTTCAAACATATGTACAACCCCATGCATGTCATATGAATTTCAACATGGCATAATTTATCCTTTTAAATCATGCAAGCGGATCATGATTTAACATCCAAAACATTGAATCACACAATCCTAGCATGCTACTACTCATTCAAAGCATGCTATCATGAAGTTACGAGTTCAAAGCTCTCCTACCTCGTAATCATGACGTTTGATGGCGAGCATACGACGGTGGTGGCGTCGGCAGCGGAGTTTGCAGCCAAAAGCATTGCTAAGTTGAGAGAGTTGTTGTCCCAAGGGTTTCAGAAGTGCCAGAAGTAATCACGGCCAAAAGGGGTGACACAAATCAACACGGAAAAATCCGCAAACCACGGCGGCACACCAGGGCGGCCAGGAAAAAGGTCGTGCCAAAGAGTGGTAGGTGTGACAAAAACTCGAGGTGTACTCACTAAAGGTCAGCCGGCGGTTGATAAGTACTTTGTTGGCCTCAAAATGTTGAAATCGGTCGTGGATAGCACCCAACGACATCAATTTTGTGTCTACAAGGGTCCACATAAGGACAGAAAGCATGGGGCAATGCTCGAGGATGGAGGAGAGGTGGAGGAGGACTCTGATGTCGACTCCATTTGGTGGCAGAGTCATTTGATGGTCAGGCGACATAAATACGGTGCCCAAACCCTAAATTGCATGCATGGCTACACGCACAATTGGCCAAAGGGGAGGGGAAGAGGGCTACACGTAAGTGGCCCAAGGCCTAGAAAAGGCCGACAGGGCTAAGGCTCCAATGGTGGCCAACAAAGATGGCTTTTGTCGTTGTTGTCTCAAGGTAGGCCGACTAGAGGCCAATCGACATCCGGCGAGGGTAAGATGATAAAAGGGAAAAATGTGGCGCTCTCTATGGTGCTGTCAAAGATAGCCAATAGAGGGGGAGTCTAGCTCATTTAGGACAAAGAGAGGCAGTACCTTGCTAGGGCAGTGACCCAGCCATCTCAGTCTAAAACTGGATGGAGAAAGGTGATCTAAAGGTTGTTCGACGTCCAAAGGTGCTACAATGGCCAAAAACGGCAAAAAACCCTAGGGACACACGGAGGAGCAGGGAGTTACCAATGGCTCTGGCTGGCTCCGCCATTGCCACAGTGACCGGGTGGAGATGGGTCCAATGGAGGACGATAGCAACAACAGCAGTGACCTTTCAACGGCACAACACATGACAGAAAGGCACCATAAAAAAAGGCAGAACATATTGGTGGCTCGTACGGTGGAAAAACACAAAGGAACATGGGGGAAACAGGCGAAGGAGAGGGCTGAGGAGGGAAGGTGGCAGCCTTGGCCAGCTCCTTTAGGGCCGTGGTAGCTAGGCGGAGCTATCTTCGGCCAAAAGCGGCAACTTCCAATGCCAACAATCCTAAACAGACAAATCAAACCAAACCAAAAGCAGAGGGGAGTCTAGACTGACCAGAAGAGAGATGTAGGGGGAGGAGGAGGAACCGGGCTGGGTGAGGTGGCCCACTACCTTTGCCTGACCAAGGTGGGGCCGGGCCGAGGTCCGGTCGGTCGTGGCTTGTCGCCAGCAGCCACCATTTAATCGAAACAATGCACCGGAGGGAGAACAAGGTAGAGGGGGAAAGTGGATGGGGCGGTGGAGGAGAGGTCCACTCGGGCCGGGAGGGACAACCTCTTGCCATCGCCAGGCCGGGGAGGAGCGGTGGGCGCCCGGCCGGCCAATGCCAGCCCATAGTGGCTGCAAAAACAACACAATACATAGAGAGGGATGAGGGGCTAACCGGGACAATCCAGGTGGGGAGCCGGAGGGGCTAGCCAGGGCGGCGGCCTTGCCATTTCTGACCGGTGACTAGCCAGACAGAGGCTAGGCGGAGCCCACTGGCCACCACCGGTGCCGCCACAGCAGGAAACAAAGTGAGAGGGAAGAGAGACCAGGGCCTTCTCGTTGCTTCCAGAATAGGATCGGGTGAGCCTGATCTTGATTATATATTTTTTTCTTTTTTTTCCCTTACTCTCTTATTCAGTCTCTTTTTTTTTTCTCTTTTTTCACACCGTAAGCATGCATCAAGGCTCGTGGCCTACGACTGAACCCCACACCTGACTCTATGGGTACAAATACTAAGGCCAAATATGTCGAAGCATCACAATTTTCTGCTGGAAATGAATAGAAAAATAATAGAAAATCGTAGAAAAATTAGGGACATTACAGCGTGGCGATGAGGGTGGAGAACCATGTATTAAGAAACTTAGTTATATTATAACAATTTAGAGCTATACATACCATATACCTTTACTATTGAAATTGCCTTCATATATGTAGTAATTAACTCTATTGAAAAAGTCAAATGTACAATCAACATGATCGTATTTAATTAATATTTAAGGTATAAGAAAATTAAGCTTAAGAGTAGTTATTGAAAAACAAAAAAGATGCCCTTTATATATATAGGGGTGCCAACGGTATCTGTTCTACCATATGTACCATACCATTAAGAAGTTAAATGGTATACTTAAATTTATTCAACAGGCGAATAAGAAGATAATTTTATCCAATCGTTATCTAAATGGAAGATAATGGAAAAAGTTTTTCCATACCGATTTATCTGTTACCCGTTTGTCATATTTAAAAATCATACATATATTATATCCATTAGTCTTAAATGGTTTAATTTGAAAAGAGATTGGCTTATGGTCTTTTACAATAATTTTCATGTCATAATTCGCCACTGTGATTTACTCAAACAGAAGATATCATTCAAATCCTAAACATTTGTTGAATTAATTTAACTATTTACAACCATTCATTATAATTGTTACAAGCGGTTACTTGGAAGATAATTTGCTCTTTCTAGCATTTCATGTCTAATTGCATTTTTTTATAAAAAAATATCTATTTGTAATTTACATTTTATATTCTCATAAACTTACTTCACTTTGATCTTTCCCATTTGGTTGCTTTGTTTGATTTCTCTAGTCTCATTAGGTCAAGGTTCATCTTTTATTATATGTGCTAAAATTTTAACTAGCTACACACACTTGCTACAAAATATTTTCGCAACTCTTAGGCTAGTTTCGATTCTATTTTAATAACTCAACCACATAAGTATTTTTCTATTTTTGATAATTAAACTTATTGCGTGTTTGTTTATGCAAGAAAATGATTGGTGGGTTTGGAATAATATTATTGTGTTAGCTCTATTGTGCTCAAGACTATTACAAGCTGGCTCAAATCAAAGCTTAAACTTGGGCTAAAAGTACAAAACTCTTACTTGGCCCATCTCGAATGGGCTTAGTTTGAGTATTAGATGGCTTAACTTTTTATGAGTAGTGTAGGTGGTTTATTTTGAGATTTGATATATGTTAGTTGGAATTATGATTATGTTACAAACCATGCTTATATTTAAGATTGTAAAATTTAGAATGATGATTTACTTATTGAAATAGATTGAAATCAACAAGTTTTGAATTATCAAATAGGTTTACGTGAAATTTTGAATATGTTTAAATGAATTTTTTTCTAAAATATGAGGGGATTATTTTAAAATTTGTAGGTGATAATGTTATCATCTAGTCAACCTAGCTCAGCCACTAATCCCGGTTAGGGTCCAGGCTGGGTTTTAAAATATTTATTCAAAGAGACATTAATGGGTGATGCACATCACTGTATATGGTCTCATTCTTGCCTATAAGGCTATGATAAGGTAATTGTCATTATTCTCATATTTGGGATTATTTTGAAATGGGTAATGGATAGATATTTTGGAGTTGGGCTCATATAATAGAAAAGAATTATTAGCAAATAAATAGTTTTATTAGGTATATGTCTAATATATGTGTCGATTTATGTTTCATGTTTAATGCTTAAAATTTATTTGTAACAACAATAATAATTATGTTAATTTTTTACCTTAGTAATATCTGATTAAGTTAATAAAAAATATTTACTTAACCTTTTTGACTAATTTTAAAATATAATAAATAATTATTATTCGATTAACTGGTCGATTATTAGTGAAAAGAATATATAATTATGAAAATATTTATACCGTTTACTTAATATAATGGTTATGAATAAAGATTTAAAAAATAATTATAATAATAGAATAGGCTATACCATAACAGTATTGTTCCATTAACAATATATATATATATATATATATATATATATATATATATATATGTATGTATGTATATAAACCTTAGAATACACGTAGGTTGATGTGTATTCTAAAACTATAATCACATGTTTACACAGCCAACTTGTTGTACTCAAAATATAACTTCACAAGACATATAGATCAAGTAAGGTCATCAAGGTAATAATTTGTTCCCATTTTGACGAGAACACAAAAAAATAGCTTACCACATGAGCATCTTTGTTGATTTTGTAGATAAAACCATAAGCATCCTGGTCCGCACTAAAATGAAACTTGTTTATTGCCCAAAAAATGATGAAAACGAACCTGAAACTTGTCATTTACATTTAATAATGGACCATCCTACTATACCAATCGACATAGCCATGACAAATGAGGTGGTGACTATACCAATCGACATAGCCATGACAAATGAGGTGGTGCTCACTGTCTCGTTATCAACCCCACCAACTTGTAAAAAAAGCCATCCACCCCCGAAAGTACGAAGTTTCATGTTTTTAAAATTGATGGTACACATTAGCGCACTTTAGCGCTAGTGATATTAATATTACGTGCTAACGTTAAGCCGTTGATCTCATGGATAAGCAACCCTCGAGTAAGGTGAGCATTAAAATTCTTCCCACAAAGTATAATACTATTAGTCAAACATCTTTAAACAAAAATAAAGATTAAACGCATCATTGATCTTTATCTGTTCATCATCATAATTTCGGCGATTACTCATAGTGGTGTCTATAATTAGCCATCTTCTTTTTCTTTCCTTTTTATATCCATAATTAGCCATCTTCAACATTACTATATTATGATTATGTAATATTTTCGTTCTCGTCACTTGATGAACATTTATATAAGAAACAGCACATGCAACTGCTCAACTTGAAACACTTGAGATTGAACTTGTTCCCACCCAAGGTCAATAGGTCTCAGTTCTCCTGAGAAGGGCTGTGATTCATGCATCTTACTCCAAGAAGGGTAGCTCTTGGAGGCTGCTGGAGTAGTAGACGAGAGTCTTTGTGGGCCTCGCCGCGAAGGCGCCATGGCAACCATGCCGGTGGGACAGTCCGATTGGGGAACAGAAGGAAGAGGATGCGAAGCCTCAGGATCAATGCGCGCCGGCGGTGCATCAGGTTGAGATTGGCCTTGCTGCTCCTGCTCCGGAGGTTGAAGAAGTCCATCATTGAGAAAGCTTCCAATGGGCACTTGATTGGATCTTGTTACTGCTCGTCTTTGCCTTTTGTCTACCCTCTCTCATTTTCTTGAATTTGTTCATATTTCCTTCTTCCCCCTCGGGCATAAATCTAAACAAGCATAGGCAAGATGTCTAATAACCCAAGTGTGAAGTGTGATTTAGTGAATGTTATTGTCTGGTCTACCTTGGTTTTCAATTTCGCGTTGATGCAATATTAGTTATACTATTTTTTCTCACTGATGTGCTTCCTACTTTCAGACACTCACTACTTGCTGGGAGCGTAGCTAAGCAAAAGAATTTTTATGTCATAGAGACAGAGTTAAGTGACTAAAATGAACCAGCTAGTAATCATGTTCTGCATATTGTTGAAAATGGCCACAACTTAGAGCCTGAGACCATAAGAAAATCTACGGAGTTTTGATTTCCTTTCATCATTCGATAGCAGCTCGTATCAAGTCATTTCCTAACAAATTAAATTCTAACAGAGGTTTGGTTTGAATTTTTTAGTAAAAAACCAATTGATAACATCTCAACTCCATTTGTTGATGGCATCTCATATCGAGTACAATTGTCTATTATAAAGTTCCTTTCTAGTAACATATTGAAGTTATTCGTTATGTCATATTCTTTAAGTTGTTAGTTGAATCAGATTTTCAACTCCTTGTTTCAATAGTTAATGAATATTTTCGTGTGCCTTGGTCACTGCATCATATTGTGGATAACATTTTAAAATTTATGCTTCTTTATCTAATTAAAATCAAATATACTAGTAGAAGCATATGTACGTAATACACATGCTGCACTCCATAGATTTAGAGCCTTATATAATTACCATATACAAATTGATCTTCAAGTTTAATTAACTTACCCGATCCATAAATAATATTCTTGGCGTATTGGGGATAATTTAGGACTTCCATGACAAAAAATGTGGTCTCCTTTTCAGTTTAATAATAGTATATATTAGGGGTAATTTAATATTTTTATGATAAAAATCTTTGCCCCCCGTTCTTTTGTGACAAAAATATTGGCCCCCTTTTTACTTTAATAATTAATAGTAAAGATTAGGGGTAATTTAAGACTTCTATAGCAAAAATCTCTACCTCACTTCTCATTTTAATAAGTTCTAAACAAATTATGACTATGAAACTTAAAATTATATGTATTGGAGAAATTATAGTAATAGTTTAGGTTTCTTGAACTTTAAATTAATTAAGAGTTTCTTTGAAAGGGTAATATGGGTATAGCATAGCAAAAATCCCCACCCCCTTCGCACTTTAATAATAGTATAGATTTATAGGGAATCTAACATATTAGCATATTTTATGGCCAAACTGTTGCACAACTCAAAATTCTAGCATTTATCCTCCCTTGCCTGACCAAGGGGATTTCTAACTTTGATGGTTTTGGAAAACAAAAAATGTTTGGATGGCTTGAATCTTCTCTTCTAAGCATTTGTTTATCAATTTATATTTTGTACCACAGGGGGGACAGTTGAGTTGGCATGTACAAATAACAAATAAAAAAGCAGATGTTCCCTTGGATTTTAGTCATTTGGGTCTTCTATAGCTTGGAGAAGGAATAGTACATTTGTCCAAATAAATGTATGTATTCTTACCGCAGAAGCCAGAATATGAGAATCAACTATTGGCTCTAATCCAAAGTTGGCCTCGTGTTGAGCGTGACAACCTATAAATGAAAAGGAAAATGATATTCATACTCTATTTTTTCTACATCATATGCTTTACGCCACCTTTGATTGGTTAAGGAAAGTGGATCTCACCCAACAACATGAGATTAACTTTTCTCCATCCAATTATAAGTAGTATAAGGCCTATAGGTGTAGACAAAGTGGCGTAAGAATATCACTATCCCAATGAAAACACTTTAGGCTTACATATAGCCTTGGCAATCCAATCAAGGTAATTATTATATTAATCTCCTCCTTTGATTTGAGGAGAAATTTTATAATATTTTTAACTATCAATTTTATTGAGTAACTTGGTAACAATCTTTTAAAAAGTAGTAAATTTATAAAAACTACCATTCACTTTTCTAAAGGACAAAATTACTTCTACGGTTCACTTTCCCCTATCAGGTTTAGTTTAATATTAAAAATATCTCACCTTTCTTCTCCAAAGTTTCAGCAACATGTGCGATGCTGCTTGTGACATCATAATTTTTCAAGTTTCAGCTGCATGGGAGATTGTAAATTTGATCCTTAAACCTTTTGAGGATAATAACTCCTCATATACAAAAATTAGGTAGAAAGAGCTTCGTAATGCTACTAAGAAAGCGCAAAACTAAGTTCATATGAGAAATATATTATTGTTTGAAGTTGAACACAATTTACGAATTTTGTTTACCTATATTGATGTAAATTGATCGATTTTTACGAACCTAAAATAAATTATAAAACTTAGTTTAGAGAAGCCTTATTAGGCTGCTAATCAAGGTTGATTAGGACCAAATTTCATAGGTGATTAAGAAGCTCAATCATTATAAATACCAATCTAGGGTGCTCTTTGGGGGATCTTTAGAGAGTATACATGAAAGAAGGGGAGGCTGGAAAAGATGGTGTTTTCGGAAAATGGAAAGGAGAATGGGGTGGGATTAGCAAGGAGGAGGAGTGTAATTATGAAGAATACGTCATTGGAGAGGTAAGAAGTCGAGCCAAAAGTTACTTTTATTACATGACTAGGATGACAACTTCCTAGTTACTAAATAGGCTAATGTGTAAAAATGCATGATTTAGATTTAGTTAAAAAATATAGAGGATTTGGGGAGTTGATTGGTAAACACTGCCAGTGGCACCAATAGTGGAACCCACAACAAAGCCTATGGTGCTGGTGAATCAAAGAGTAGACGAGGAAAAGTACTGTCAAGTGGAGTCCAGTGTCAACCGAATCAATTGAAGTTATCCCACCCATCTACTTTCGATTGTTGGGCTACTCAAACTAGGGGTGGCCATAGTGCAGGCCTGGCCAGGGCCAATCCCTAAGTCTAAGAGTCGTCGGGCAAATATCATTTGGGGGCTTAGCCCGGCATATTTTTTTTAAATAAATTTGAAAGGAGGGGGAATTGCAAAATTGTCATCCCCTTCAAAGAGATAATTTTAACAATCAAATAATGGTCATTTTCAAGGGTAGGAGAGGTAACCATTATATTTGAAAATCTATAAATAGAGGGAAGTGTAACCTTCTCTTTACCCTTTCCTCTACTATCTAAGACTCTCTTTCTCCTCTCCTCTTATACTCTCAAGTCTCAAGAACTTAATTACTTTAATTTTTATTTTTAATTAAAATTTAAAATTAAGTTATCATACTCTCAAGCTTCAAGATTCAAGAATCAAGTTCTCAATTCTCAAGCTTTCTCCTCCTCCATCAGGTGGGAAACTGGGAACTCAAGTCTCAACTCTTAAACATCAAGGTAAGTAAATTTGATTTAATAATTTAATTTTTAGTTTAATTTGTCTCCTTTTTTTTCTTGGTACATTTTTTCCTGTTTTAAAGAATATGGCATTCCACTCAACCAACAATACCTCCTCCTCCTTGGTCGCCCCCCTAAGTTCAAACACCAATTTTCCTATAGGAGGAATTCTCGGCATAGAAGAATTAGACTACGAAAGAATTCCACCAATGCCTCTGACTGTGGGAGAGAAAAAAAACGGCACCCCTCCATGGTGTAGAACCATATGAAAAAAATTAAGGTGGACAACCATAACAATCTTGGCAAGTTCTTCCAAAAAACCAAATGTAACTATTGTAAGAGTTTTCTAATTGTGGGAACCGGGGGAGGAGGCCAAACATCTTCTCCCACATGCTAGATCATTCTTGGCTAAGCATGGACCGAAGGACCCCAAACAAGCACAATTAAGTGCCATGAGCACCTCTTCTACCTTTATTAGTACTTTTACTTTTAATCAAGATACAAATTTGAAGGAGTTTGTGAAGTGCGTTGTGCGCACCGAGCACTTTTTCTCCTTCACTGATGATTCGAAGTTTGAGACATACGACCTTCAACAAAATTTTGCGCAACACTTCGAAGAGAAATATTTTCAAGCTACACAAGGAGTACAAGGTAGAGCTTAAAAAAATCCTATAAACAATTCTAAGTAAGATTTCTTTAACTCCTGATATTTGGACTAGTATCCATTGGCCATACATGTGGTACCACTCATTTTATGGATGAAACATGGAAATTAAATAATAGAATAATAAATTTAACATTCTAGAATATCCTCATTGCACTTCAATTATTAAAAAAATTTAGATGTATGTTTTAAATGAATACTCAATAAAAGATAAAATTATGTCTATTACTTTAGATAATGTCTCTGATAATAATTTAGCGGTAGAACTTTTAGACTCATTGTGATCACATTGGTGCAATAGAATCAAGTATATTTCATATTAGATGTTCACGTCACATGATAAATTTATTTGTTCAAGATGGTTTAAATGTAGTTAAACCTCATATTCAATTAAACAAAAAATTGTTTGTTACATATCACCTCTTCACCCTCTAGATTACAAGAATTTAAAGACTTGTGTAGATTGCATGGTAAGCAATATATAAAATTTCAAGTAATTGTTCATCATAGGTGGAATAGCACATATTCAATATTAAACACTTGTGAAGGATTTAGAAAGTTTAATTATATGTTGGGATACAGAAAAGTTACCTCATCTTGGACTTAATGAAGGTCATTTTGTCATATCTATTTGTTTGATGCATTTTCTATATTTATTTTATAATATTACTAAAGATTTATCTAGAGTTTACCATCCTACTTCTTGTTCAAATCTAAACCACATGTATGATATAACTTATGAATTTGCACTAGATAGAGATAATGAAATATTTGCATATCTTGTACAGGAATGAAAACAAAATTTAATAAATATTACTCTCCTATCCACTTAATTTATTGTTTAGGGGTTGAAATGGATACTAGGGTAAGATTAAAAGGTATATAAATTTTATTAGATGGTATACAGGAAAAAATGAGTCCCTATGTCAATGAAAATGATACTCCATATAAAACTATATAAACTACTTTGTATTCTTTATATAATATATATGCAATAACTCATGGATCAAGATGAATTCAATCAACTTCTTCTTCTTCTACTTCTATGCATCTTCTAAGCAAAACTAAGTCTTGGATGTTACTTCAAAATAAAAAATAAAAATTTAGTTCTAATACTAATAAATTAGCTAACTATTTACAAACTGATTTGAGCCTCATTTTATCCGAAGAATAACTTAGTAATATAAATGTTTTAATTTAGTGGAAGACATATGGAAAGAACTATCCCGTGTTGTCTGCTTGACTCGTAATTTACTAACCCACCCAGCCCCTCCCCTCGATGTCTACAATAACATCGAAATATGCTTTTAGTGCAGGAGGTAGGGCCTTGAACGATAAGCGAAGTCGACTAACGCTTGATGTGGTGGAGCCATTCATTTGCCTAAAGGATTAGTTGGGCGTAGAAGAAAGGGCACAAGCTCCAAATTTTGAAGAGGAAATTAGAGAAAATTTAGAAAACTTCACAATCAATAATTAGCTAATAATGTAATTTTTATATATTTTTATATTTAAGGTTTTAGATTATAATTGTAAATGAGAGATAGATAAGTGGGTGCCAACCTCGTTGGGATGTACATTCTATAGTGATTCAAATCTAATATTCACTTTGTAAGTAATAATTCCATTGTATAAGTATATAAATTTTTTATTAAATATTTTTTAGAATTTTTTTTATTTATTTTAAAGGTTTCTTCTAAAAAAAATATAAGGCGAGAGGCACGGCCCCCCTTCTCTCCCACCTTAGCCCTCTGCACCCTATGAGGGGGCCACCTCTAACTCAAATAGAGTCACAACCAGTGTTTTAAAAATCGGACCTGACTGGCCATTTTTGTAATGCACCCGATCCGAGCCGGGCCCACAAAATCACTAATAGAAAATTTCTTTCCTTAAGCCAGGAATCATCGTCAGTGTGCAAGAGGTACAACATTCGTCTACGCACTACAGACCTTCAAGGCTTCCCATACATAGACTTAGGTTGTAACAGACACAAACACACAACGAAGCTTCATAGTTCGTCGCGTGAAAAATAGAATAAAACATATATAATAATTAATTTGGATTGGGTCAACGTTACCTTGCCGTTGGTTGCCTACGTACATATTAGATATTATTCCAACACAATCAGATCCTAACGTAGTTCTACCTAATGGCTAATACATACAACAAGTGTCACAAAATCATATATGTTAATATACATATATACTAATATTTAGTTGGAGTTATACAAAAATTTGTCATATATCGGAGTCAAGCAAAAATTAATAAGTCAACAAAATCGTACATCTCGCTCTACCACAGAGCGGTATCAAAACCGCATACACACGTCTCGCTCTATCACTGAGCCGAGACTGAACACACATACACACTACATGTCTTGCTCTACCCTAGAGCAAGATGGAACATAAAAATGTCACATCCAAGCATAGCAGGTTAGAGCACAAAGGATCATAGCATAACACACATCCTAATTTAGCACATGTAGCTCTATAACTTAAACGGGATGTTAGAAATACTTACTCCCCTCATGTTTCGTAAGGTAACGGTATTCGGAGTTGCTCATTCCTTCTTGGCATCCTCCCCTTAGGATCCAAAGGCAGTAGGCGAAGCTTCCTGTAGCCTCCATACGCTCCTCGTCTTGTACTGAAATACTGCATACAAACGTTCTCCTTGCGAGACTCTTCTCATTTTTTGTGCCAGTGGGCGGCAGACAGAACCTCCCCTGCTCAAGGATGTTCCTCACACATTGTGGCTCTTCGGTGGAAGACAGAGCCTCCCCTACTCTAGATTGCATCTCTAGTTGTGGCCCGGCAACTTTGGACAGAACCTCGTCTTGCTCCTGGCCCCATTTTCTTACTTCGTTGCTCGAGGATGACGGGCAAGGCCTTTCCTTGTCTCGAGGCATTTCCTCCTCATACAAATTGCCAACTCATAAAACGGACCCCTCCATCACGAAGAGCATACTCAATTTAGTCCAGAACGCCTCTTGGGTGGACTAAATTTGAGCTACGATGCTCAGAAACAGAGAAAAAGAAGATTGTTGGTGCTCGAGGACAACAGGCAGGACCTCTCCTTCTCTTGGGGCGTTTCCTCAACATACGGTCTCCAACTCAAAGAAAGGACCACTTCATTGCATAGAGCATGCTTGATTTACTTAAGAACGCCTCTTGAATGGCCATAATCAGACTTAGAAATGTCCGAAATGGAGGAGAAGAATTGACTCAAAAACAAAATGAAATGGGGTATTTATAGACCCGAAACTGCGGCGCCGCGCCGCCATTTCTGGAGGGGCTGCAGTTTCGGTGGTGGCACCAGCTGAAACCATGTGGCTCGAGGCCATGTGTTACACTGGTCGCACCCGCGCCGTAGAAACGCGGTGCCCGCAGTAACGCGGGCTCGCACCGTTTTTTCCTTTTCCTTTTTTTTTCTTCTTCTTTCTTCAAACACATGTATCTCCCTACCCCGGATTTGGATTCGCGCGTTCTTGGTACCGTTGGACTCATATCAACGAGCCCTTTGATATTAACCCACTTAAAGCAATAAATTGTGCTCTTTCAAGGCCATAACTTCCGGTATTGACCTCCGTTTCGCCTGTTCTTTCATTTGTTACACTCGTTTCTTCGATCTCTACTCAAATACAGAGGTTTCAACCTTTGAAACTATTTATAATTTATTAGAAAATGTACTAATTACCTCTAACCCCCTTGGTTACGTAATCGAAAAAGCGAGGTATTACAGTTTTGACTAAGTTCAACCGGACCCATTATAAAAAACAGGCCGGTTCTATTTAATTTTTGGCTCGATTTAACCTGGATGGGTCAGCAGAAGTTGGACGGTTCAACTGGTTACCCGGTGTTCCGGTCTGGTCCGGGTTCTAAAAAAAACCAAAGTGGCAATTTGGAGGCAGGGTGGTTGAGGATGGAGAAAGGGGGAAGAGGAGTGGGAAGGGTCAGGGTCGGGCTGCCAAGGAGGAGAGAGAGGGGAAGTCTGGTCCGGGGGGGGGGGGGAGAATTTGTCTGGTTTGTGAATTTGTGGTCAAGCCGTCGGGAGGAGAGGGAGAGGAAGGTGGAAGAGGGGAGATGAAGCAGAGCGACGATTTGGGGGCGGGGCAACTATGAGTGACTATGATTTGTGGTCGAGCTTAGCCGCAGGGGTGGAGAGGGAGCCATGGAGAGGAGCTCGGCCACTGGGGTGGAGAGGGAGCCATGGCAAGGAGATCAACCACCGGGGTGGAGAGAGAGCCATGGAGAGGAGATCAGCTGTCGGGGTGGAGAGGGAGATGTGGAGAGTTGCTTATTCCACATCCAATCTTTGTGCACTAGATTCACGAAGAACCTATCTTTACGAACTCTATCTATCTTCAAGGTTAGGATAGTGCCTTCTGAAAGTCCTTAAGGATCTATATCATGAAGGTGCTTTGTGTTAATCAAACCAGTCAGACCTAAATCTAGAACACGTATTATACGCTCAGGTTGCACCCTCTGAACAGTGGCATGCACAAGTCTTCCTTTAGCTAGTGTCTCATCACTTTCCCTAGAAATCATTAAAAATACTTCATCTTGACTTGGTTCAGAATAAGGGGTACGGCCATCCTTAAACCCATGCAACAGCCCCGGCCATCGGAGTGGAGAGGGAGCTTTAGAGAGGAGCTTGGCCGCCAGGGTGGAGTCGTGGCTACCGGTTGGGGTGGAGCCATAGAGAAGTGGTAACCGTCAAGTCTGACTGCCAGTGAGAGGGAGCAAGACGGTAGGAGAGGAAGAAAGAGGAAAGAGGCGGCAATTGGTGGGACTAGGGATAGTGAAGGTCCTTAAGGAGAAGTTATATAATAACCCTCCGTCCATGTCGATTTTTAAAACATTGTCATAACATAAGGAGAGTAGGCAACATAATTGGTCTACTCGCAGGACCCTATGGGTAGCCTCACCAACAACACCGACCAAACAATTGTGATCTCTATCATTGGGTAATTAGTCTCTAACCTGATACAATCATAGCAAGGCAGCACCACCAATAGTTGTAGGGGATATAAAAAATAAGTAAAGCCTTTCAACCGTGGTCGGCACTCTAGTGAAGCACTGCCGGTCGAGTCATTTGAGTCACCACCTGTTGTTACATGACTTGTTTGAAAAGTCCAGCATGGGTTGGACTCCAGAATTTGGTTACGAATGTGATAAAGTTGAATCGGGAAACGGTTCTTAGGCTTATCTAAATATTTCCCTGTTGGCTACACACGGGATGGACTTGAGGAGTTTTTTTTTTCAGTTTTTCTCTTTGACGTGAGGCATAAAGTTGGTTCTCTTTCTTCTCTTGGTTTTGGGCAGCAAAGAGAGTCTTCTTCTCTTGATTTTATTTCTTGTGAGAGAGGGGTGAGAACTTGGGTGTACAAGGGGTTTCTCTCAAGGGCTGTTTGAGAGGCTTGTAATTCATCCGAATATTTATCAAGTGATAGTGTAAGGCTCTCTCCGGTCGTGGACATAGGCACCTTGTCGAACCACGTAAATTTCTGTGTCTTGCTCTATTTATTTACTTGCATTATTTTTCTACTTTATTTTGGATTGTGCCATTAAGAAATTCTACGAAGTGGTATCGGAGCTTTGGTTTAAAGAAATTTTTTCATAATGGCATCTAAGGGGTTTAGCAAATTTAAAGTGGAAAATTTTGATGGAAAAAATAACTTCAGTTTGTGGCAGAGAAGGGTTAATGATCTACTGGTACAATAGGGCTTATTAAAAGCGTTGTATGGAAAATCAAAGAAACCAGAAAACATTAGTGAAGATGACTGGGAGGAGTTCGAGATGAAGGCGGTAAGCACTATTCGTCTTTGTCTTGCTGATGAGGTGTTATACAATGTTATTGATGAGGAGTCAGCTCCGAAACTCTGGACAAAATTGGAGAATTTGTACATGACAAAATCCCTTACAAACAAGTTATTCCTCAAGCAACAATTGTATGCTCTAAGGATGGCGGAAGGGGCAAATTTGTTAAAATACTTCAACACGTTCAACAAATTGACCTCTCAGTTGCTCAGTATTGGTGTTAAAGTTGAAGAAGAAGACAAGGCACTACTACTTTTGGCATCTCTTCCACCTTCATATGAACATATGGTAACAACGTTGTCATATGGGAAAGAGACAATAGAGTTGGAAGAGGTCATGGCTGCTCTTTTATCTAATGAGATGAGGAAGAGGCCTAGTCTTGAAGATTCGCAGGCTGAAGGTTTTGTGGTTCAAGGAAACAATCGGGGAAGAGGAAGATTCAGGAACAATGAGTCTAATGATAATAGGTATCGCTCCAAGTCGAAGGGAAAGAAAAAGATTGAATGCTATTATTGCAAGAAAGAAGGGCACATGAAAAGGGATTGTCGAAAGCGCAAGGAGGACCAAGAGAAGAAGAAGGAAAATGTGGCTTCTTCAGGTCAGGCTAGCATGGTGGAGGATCAACCTGATGATTCTGAGGCTGATGTGTTATCTGTCACTTCAGGTATGAATTATTTTAATGATTCATGGATTTTAGATTCAAGTTGTTCATTGCACATGTTTCCTAATCATGACTGGTTTGATACTTATGAGTCATATAATGGTGGATCTGTTCTAATGGGGAATAATGCTACATGTAAGACCATTGGAGTAAGAACTATGAAAATTAAGATGTTTGATGGCATAATTCGAATACTTACTAATGTTAGACATGTTCCTGATTTGAAAAAGAATCTAATCTCTTTGGGAGCATTAGATGCACTTACTTGTAAGTTTAATGCAACAGGTGGAGTGTTAAAAGTTACAAAAGGGGTAATGGTGGTGATAAAGGGTCAAAAGGTTGGAAACCTATACAAATTAATAGGGAGTACAGTTGCAGGTGGAGCTGCTGTGATTATTCCTATGGAAGTTAGTGATGATGACACATACTTGTGGCACATGAGGTTAGGGCATATGAGTGAAAGGGGTATGCAAGAACTTCATAAAAGAAAATTGTTGAAAGGTGTCAAAAGCTGCAAATTAGGTTTCTGTAAATATTGTTTGTATGGAAAACAGTACAGGGTAAGATTTCACACAGGGAAAGATACAAGCAAGGATGTGTTAGAGTATGTCCACACAAATATTTGGGGTCCAGCTTCAACTCCATCAAAAGGTAAAGCTGAATACTTTGTGACTTTTATTGATGACTACTCAAGAAAGGTGTGGGTATTTTTTATGAAACAGAAATCAGAGGTGTTCATGAAGTTCAAGCAGTGGAAGGCCCATGTTGAAAAGCAGACAGGAAAACAGTTGAAATGTCTCAGGTCAGACAATGGGGATGAATACAAATCAAAAGAATTTGTTGATTACTGCAAGAATGAAGGCATTGCACGCCACTTCACTAATCCAGGAACCCCACAACAAAATGGAGTAGCAGAGAGGATGAACAGGACACTCTTGGAAAAGGCAAGGAGCATGAGGCTGAATGCAAATCTTTCTAAGGAGTTTTGGACTGAAGCAGTTAACATGGCATGTCACATCATAAATAGGTCATCATCTACAGTTATTGACTTGAAGGTGCCTGAGGAGGTATGGACTGGAAATCCTGTAGATTACTCCACTCTTAAGATTTTTGGGTGTCCTGCATATGTCCATATTCAGAGCATGCAAAGAAGTAAGCTTGATTCTAAGTCTTAAAAATGCATTTTTCTTGGGTATGAGAAAGGAGTGAAGGGATATAAACTTTGGGATCAAGAGGCAAAGAAAGTAGTATTTAGCAGAGATGTGGTATTTGATGAGTCTCAAATGTTAAGCAAACAGGATGGTGACTTAGTGCAACAGAAAAGTCAGCAACAAATGGAAGTTTAGGTAAAATTAAATGATGAAGATGCCCAAGGGGATAGTAAAGACAATGAGCAATATTCTCATATGAGTGATGAACAGCATCAAGAGCCTTATAGCATTGCAAAAGGAAGAGCAAAGAGAGACACTAAAGCAACAATCAGGTATGGCTTTGAAGATATGGTTTCTTTTGCTTTATTCACTGGTAGTGGAGATCCATCTTGTTTTCAGGATGCTATAAAGTCTAAAGACAATAACAAGTAGATGACAGCCATGATGGAGGAGATGGAATCTCTACATAGGAACAAAACTTGGGAGTTGATTGAACTACCTAAAGGAAAAAGGGCTATTGGATGCAAATGGGTGCTCAGAAAAAAGGAGGCTTCATCAGACAAGGAACCTGAACGGTTTAAGCCTAGGTTAGTGGTCAAATGATATGCACAGGTAGAAGGTGTGGATTTTAATGAATTTTTTTCTCCAGTGGTAAAACACACATTTATTCGGGTTTTGCTGGCTATGGTTGCTTGTTATGATCTAGAACTTGAACAACTTGATATGAATACAACATTTCTTCATGGGGAATTAGAAGAGCAAATTTACATGCAGCAACCAGAGGGATTTGAAGAACCAGGGAAGGAAGACTTGGTATGCATGTTGAAGAAGTCTTTATATGGTTTAAAGCAATCACCAAGACAATGGAATAAGAGGTTTGACTCTTTTATGTTGAACAGTGAATACACTCGTTGTGAGTATGATCATTGTGTTTAATTTCATGTTCTTCATGATGGTTATTATATCTATTTGCTCTTATATGTTGATGATATGTTGATTGCTACTAAGAATATGTCAGATATTGACTTGTTAAAATCTAAGTTGGGAAATGAGTTTGATATGAAGGATCTTGGAGCTGCAAAAAGGATCCTTAGTATGGAAATTCAGAGAGACAGAAAACTTGGGAAGCTATGGCTCTCTCAAGGGAAGTATATAGAGAAGGTGTTGGACAGGTTTAGCATGAACAATGCAAAACCAATTAGTACACCTCTTGCTGCACATTTCAAGTTGAGTGCAGAGTTATGTCCCACCACAGAGGATGATATTTCAGGTATGAAGCTAGTACCTTATTCAAGTGCAGTTGGTTGTCTAATGTATGCTATGGTGTGCACTAGGCCAGATATTGCCCAGGCAATGAGCGTTGTTAGTAGATACATGGCTAATCTAGGGAGGAAGCATTGGGATGCTGTAAAGTGGATTCTGAGATATCTAAATGGGACAAAGAATGTTGGCATTTTGTTTGAGAATGATGGAACATTGGCACATATAGCTGGATATGTGGATGCAGCCTTTGCAGGTGATCTGGATAAGCATAAGTCTACCACAGGATATGTGTTCACTTTTGCAGGTGGTATAATCAGTTGGAGGTCTATTCTCCAAGCAGTGATTGCTTTATCAACAATAGAGGCTGAATACATGGCAGTTGTAGAAGCAGCTAAAGAGGCTATATGGTTGAAGGGCTTGGTCAATGAACTTGGTTTGAAGCAAGAGAATATCATAGTACTTTGTGATAGTCAAAGTGTTATACATTTAGCAAAGAATCAAGTTTATCATGCCAGGACAAAGCACATTGCAGTAAAATATCACAAGATAAGAGAATATGTGTCAGATGGGGAGATCAATCTTCAGAAGGTGGATACAAAAGACAATGCTACAGATATGTTAACAAAGACGGTGACCACAGAAAAGTTCAAACATTGCTTGAGCTTGCTTAATCTCACAGGATGTTGAGGATCACATTGCACCCAATTGGGGTGTGGAAGGATCTGTGTTCAAGGTGGAGGACGCAGGGACACAGATATGTGTGGATGATTCTCCTAGGTGACTTGTCAAACTCAAGTCAAGGTGGAGATTGTTGTTACGTGACTTGTTTGAAAAGTCCAGCATGGGTTGGACTCCGGAATTTGTTTACGAATGTGATAAAGTTGAATCGGGAAACCGGTTCTTAGGCTTATCTAAATATTTCCCTATTGGCTACACACGGGATGGACTTGAGGAGTTTTTTTTTTCTAGTTTTTCTCTTTGACATGAGGCAAAAAGTTGGTTCTCTTTCTTCTCTTGGTTTTGGGCAGCAAAGAGAGTCTTCTTCTCTTGATTTTATTTCTTGTGAGAGAGGGGTGAGAACTTGGGTGTATATGGGGTTTCTCTCAAGGGCTGTTTGAGAGGCTTGTAATTCATCTTAATATTTCTCAAGTGATATTGGAAGGCTCTCTCCGGGCGTGGACGTAGGCACCTTGCTGAACCACGTAAATTTTTGTGTCTAGCTCTATTTATTTACTTGCATTATTTTTCTACTTTATTTTGGATTGTGCCATGAAGAAATTCTACACCACCATATGGCAAGTCAATCCGGCTAGCCTCTTACCCAAGGACGACAATTGTTGATGCACCCGACAGAGATTGTAGATGGACGATCTAGTAGGAAGAAGAATTTGAGTCAGGCAAGCAGGTAAATGGACGGGTGGCTAGACCGTCTTATAGTGTGCATTTATCTATCCGTCTATTTGTTAAGGTCCAGGCCGAGTTAAGGAACAAAATCCAGTCCGGGTTGAGGCAAAAGGGAATTGAACCCAGTGATTAAACCAAGTCTAGTTCAGGAGGTCGAGGTGTTAAAAAAATCTACAAAATTTACAAATTTACAGTGTAAAGAGTGTCTTGATCAAGTTTCAATCCAAGGATAAATCCTTGTGATAGTATGAAAAAATTATTTTCACCTTAGAGATGAATTATGGTTTAATATCCAACTTGGCTCTAGTCTATGTGGCCTAAGAGTGGAGTTCAAAATTCCAAAAAAATCTTAGTGAGAGGTGAGGGTCAACCCTAGGCATAAACCAAGTCACATGTATGACATAAATCCAAGTAAACAGTAGGTAACCATTTTGCGCTAAGGTTAGAAAGTGAACAGTTGAGTTAATGAAGCATTCTACGAGGGGCACTTAATGACCTAAACATTATTAAGTGTCATTAACATTAATATAGATTATTGGGCTCAATTCTAGTCTGAACAGAGTTTATTATGACCACTATTGGAATAAAAGAAATACGCTTGTTAGTAGACTGGTTTGCATTCTGATAATGGACTCATGAGCCAATTAGAGAGTTGAACCTTCTTAAGACAATGACATGAAGTCTAAGAAGAGAAAGTGAGGTGACCGGATGACACTAAGAAGAGGGTTGTACTGAAGAGAGGAATTACAAAGATGTTTGTGGAATAGCCTAATTGAAACTAAGCTTGAGAAGAGATAGGGTATCACAATAAACATAGTTAATATTGTAGAGGAATTTATATATTGGGAAATCTTATGACCAAATTACTCACTTACATATGTGGATAATCCGCCTTATACCTTAGATTTATTATGGCTGTCTGAGATGACAAAGTAAATGTATGGTTTAACACCCCGAAAATTAGGAAGAATGTTTTGTAGTTAATTAATGTTGAGAGAGAAATTAAACCCATTAAGTTAAACTGGACCCCAATAAAAACCTTGATTTGATCCCTTGAGTATTAGGGGTAGGGGTGGGAACTTTCCAAATGTAAGTAGAGAGTGTAGGATTTCACGATCAACCTAGTCAACTTGACTACTCGAAACCCTAAAACCCTAACCAAAGTTCCGGGAAGGGAGAAACACACTATTTAGACCTAAGTGTCTAATTTTTATAAGCTATCAGACCTTTCTATAAGACTTGACTTGAGCAACCCATGTATGAGAGTGTGCCCGTGAGGGGATATGATTCATCTAGACTTGCTCGTGAAGCCCTAACCAGAAGGGCTTGCCCTAACCAGAAGGGCTTGCCCTAACCCTTGCATTGGTGTCAAGCTGCCCAAGAGTCCATAATCTTTCAAATGGGGAATGATTGGTGCAATCTCCCTATAAGGAACTCCCCTCTCCTCTCTCTCTCTCTCTCTCCCCCCCCCACCCCCACCCTTTCTCTCTCTTCTCTCTCCATTGGTTCGGCCAAGCCTCTTCCAGCTCTCTTTCCTTTTTTATTGCCCCCCCCCCCTCTCCTTTAGATTTCTTTGGAATTAGAGGCCTTCAAGACCACCCTTGGAACTTAGAGAAAAAGGAGGTCAACTTACTTAGCGAAGCTAGGATCAAAAATTTTTGGGAGGAGTTTTCTTCATCAAAAAAGGTAGGAACTACGTACACCTCTTTAGTTCATGATGGATCTAGGTTTTGGATATGTTTTGTATGTGTCTTTCTTAATTCATGTGTGCGTAAATGAGAATGCATGTTTAGGCATTTATTCCATGGTTAAAGCTAGTATTGTTTATAAAATATCATGTGCTTATAACTCTATGCATGTGTTTAAATTCAAACATGATCATTATGATAGCTAGTATTGTGTGTTTCATGGCTGGAATGAGTAACAAGATTTAATGGTCCTATTTTTTTTGCAATTTTTTGTGACCTTTTTCTATTTTTTTGCTTATTTTTCAACAAGAAAATTGAGACTTTGGCATTTTTTTTGTGTATATTATCAAAATATTTTTATCTATAGAGTTGGGTGTAGGACCTTGTCATGGATAGAAGGCTTTGGTGTGCCACAAAAGGTGTTACCGTGAGAAGAAAAGAAAATTGAAGAGGAAAGAAAATGAGAGAGATGACAAAAGAAAAAGAAAAAAATGCATTAGACAGGGAGCGGGAGTGCCCAACCTATTTTTTGGTGGAACCCCCCACCCCTCATATGTCCTCCTCCTACTGCCAGTGGGCATCTTGGACGCAATTGTCGGCTGAGTCTTGGATTGGTGATGCAAGTGGTTGCAGCCTTGGATGTGCACTGCCCCCTCCTTTTTTAGTTTTACCAATAAAAGCAGTCCTCCTCCTTGTTTGTTTTCATGTTAGTGCCGCTACCACTGGCCGTGTCACGCCCCTGCCATATCCCTCTTGACCCAAACCCAGCCAAAGTGGGATAACAATGGTGAGACAAGATTAGTGCTAACCCAACCTGGGCTAGATCAAAGTACAATGCATTCCATTTGTGCAAAAGCAATTACTGGAGTTGAAGGAAATTAATTTATGTCATAAAAATACTCTCTCCCACAACATGTCAAGTGTCATAGTTATGTGACAATGTTACATCAAAATCAATCAAGTCTATCTCAAAACATGTAGACAATCTCTCATTCGATATGCATCTAACAACCTTTATTCTCGCAAAATAGATCATCCTGAGCACATGCATGGCACAACCATATATGGGATCCCCAATGGATACCCTAAAATATAACAATGCAAATGGGGTGAGCTTAGCTCAGTAAGGGTTTGAAAATATAAAGTTCACATTAACACCAAAATATAATCATTAAGGAGCATAACATAAGTCTTATGTGAAACCAGTGTTAATAACATAAGACCACGTCAAATTCCTCACACATACAACCTGTGCAAATATCTCATTCATGCATCACATGTCCATAATCAAAACCTATGCATAATGTCTCAATCATGCTTTATAATCCACACACAAAATTTGTGTATTTAAGTGACATGTCCATATGCATCTTGCACAATCAAGTGTCATGATTTATATACAACTTGTGTAAACGACTATCATATTCTTTAAAATCCTCGATGGAGAAATCTTGGTAACAGAAGGTATCAAATCTATACTTACCCAATATTCCTAAAAAGGAAAGACTAAAAGTAGTTGGCAAATCTAGTAAACTGGAGTGCCCCTAGTTAGCTGGTGCACACAAACAAACAAGCTTGGAGCTCACTCTAGAAGTCTTAATAGTTTTTTCATCATAGCATTTCACTCTTCTCACCTAGGGAGGAGCAATCCCTTTCATTACAAAAACTCTACGCTCAAGGACAAAAACCTCCATTTCTAATGAAAAACCCATTCATTCAAATCCCAATGCAGCTAATCCGAAAAACTACAGAACACTATGGATAATCATTGTTAAACATATAGCTTAACATATCATTTTCATGATGTATGTGATAACCTTTTTATTTTGATTCTTTTGTCATAATTACCCAAGAAAAATAGGTATAAAAAATGTTTTGACAACGGTGTTAAGTAGTTTTAACAATTGTCTCAAAACATCTTCAACATAGTGTTAAAGCATTTTGACAATGGTGTTTGAGGCATATGTGAAAAGGGGGGAGGGGAAGCCCCTACAATAATATCGTACTGGTCAAGGGTCCCAGGATGGGAAAGTATCTTCTAGAGATGATGGGTGTCGGGATGTGGCCCATTGTGGGGGTGTACATGACGGTGTTTGCATAACACACAACTTTCAAAGTTTGATTATTTGAGTCATGTTTTATATCATTAATCCCTATTTGACTCATCCTAATCCCCAAAAGGCTAAAATATTAGAATTGTAATCCATATTTTTTCATTTATGTTGATTTTAACTTTGTAATATTATATCTTGTATTCCCGAACTAGAATTCATGCATTCTTAATATCGTTAGAAAGCTCTCAATGAGCTATATCAAATGAGATCTCACGTGACTATGTTTTCTCCAACCATTTTGTAGTCCCTACGTATATAACACACTTCTTAATAAATTTTATTTATATTTTTGCATGTATTATACATGTACAAATTTGTATATTCTAAACACCCTTGGAAAATCCCCGCATAGCTCTATCAAATGAGACTTACTGTGAAACTGATCCTAAATATGAATAACATGATCGACGACAAAAAGACCTACGACGCCATTATATTTTCCAACCTATGACATATTATTTAGCCTATGCAATTTGGATTTACAATTGCCTACTATGAGTGTATATGGGCTAGAGTAAAGCTTGTATGTATAACCGATGATCATTATGATCCTCAAAGCCAAATATTGAAAATATAGCATTCAAGGGAGACCTTTGTTCAACATATATATTTTTTAATTTATTTTATTTAATCTTATCTAATTTGCATTTACACATGTAATGTGTGAGTAATCTTGTTATATCTATACTATTGTCAAAGTCAAAAAGGGGGCAAGTTTTTTTACCACACTATGTTTATATTACCCTTATAAGATAATAATACATATAGTTATATCCTTTGTAATTTATAAGTATCTAATACGTACGACCATCCAAAGGCACTTAGAGAGTGGGTTTCTCCTAGGTTAAATGGGTTTTTTTAAAAAAGAGAAGTCCTGAGGGAAGGAGGTGAAAGAGACATAATAAATGGGTATTTGCTAGGGGTAGTGTTGGGACTTAGAGAGTTCAGCTTTTGGGTGTTGGGCTATGCATTACCATTCGTGTCTCTTGTTTCTTAATTTGTTTAACTCTAAGAATCAACAGAAACAATGGTGCTCTATAATAGGAAAATGATCTTGTTTGATCTTATTCTAAAAATTACCAAACAACTAGAAGTACAAAATACAAAGAAAATGTACGATCATTGTCTTATAGTATTTGTGGTATAAAACTATCATTATACTATATTGTCTCATTTGTATTAAGCTTAAATATATATCACATCACCTCAACTACATCTTAATAATTTTTCTATTTATCATTTATAGGTAGAAATAGGAAAATGGTCATAGCATACATCCACTTATATACTAAGCCAAAGTCGTTGCTCTTTATTAACCATGCGCAAATGCATATACACATTGACTAATAATAATAATAATAACAATATGTCCTAGATAAAGTAAAACACTTTGTGGCTTTGAGTAAAATACATTGTCCTCACGTCTCATACCCTTCTCACCTTAACACCCTCAATTTACTATATAAACTGTAAAATGTGTTATGAATTAAGTACGAGTGGATATAGTATCTTCCCATCTCCTAATTGTGCGTTTCATTTTTCTTAAGTAAGAGTATTACAGTTTCAACTTTGTATAAGGGCATAGCTTACATTTATATTCATGGAGCAAAATGCATGATGTGGACGCAGGAGATTATATACGTGTAGTTTCTAGACAGTTAGAGAATGGGAATCTTCTAGGGCCTAGCCCCATCCAACAAACAATGTCTGCGTGGCTGACAGTTTTTGGCATGGGCCCCTGCAAAATCATGAGCACGTAAAATCACGAAAAAGCCACCAGTAAGAAGAACAACGGATGACGCATACCAGCCAATGGCTGGCATGCTTCCCCACCTGCCTGCCACTCCTCTCCTGCACTAAATTTCATACGAAAGGGATAGGAACAGCTGTCCATTAGCACAACGATCCCATTCACTCTCACCCAGCGCCTTTTCACCAACGAGTGGGGAAGAGTATTTTATATAATTTTTTAGTTTTACATATAAGAACTGCTGATATTTAAGATTAGTAGCTCACATATTAATATATATTAATATAAGTATTATTGATATTAATATGTATTAGCTTATGTACCCATGATTTTGTAGATGAAAAATTCGCATGTTTAATTTATCTTAGGTTCATTGTTAGAGTGGAGTAGGGAAATAGTTTTCCATGTGATTGGACGTTGGGCAATTCAGTGGGTCACCTACCCCTGATAATACATACACCATTTCCGCATACATACAAATTGATCCTAGCCTAATAAGACACTACTAACTTGTGTGGTATGTTGATTAGCAAAATAAAATAAACTTGTGTATAATATATTTTTTGGGGGGACCTATTCTAACCCAATACACCCTTTATTTCATATTGATAACTACATTCGATAAAATAGTAGAATTCATTGAATGGTGAAATCCACGTCTAAGAGAAGAGAAAATAAGCTTATTATATTTTTTTTTAAGTACTTAATTATTTTAATTGAACAAAATGAAGTTATTGATATAGAATAAGCTTTTTTTTTGTCAAATGAAGCTATTAATTTAAGACGGAGTAAATATTATTTGTACATATTTAAAAAATATAATATATTTAAAAAAGAGTATTGTTAGTATGTGCCCAAAGTTGAGGCTTATGCACCCGCTGCATACCCATAATACTAAGGTGGTTTAAATTACCCGCCCACTTTTTCTCATCTAACATGAGCCATTAAATCATCAATTCGACGACTCGCATAGCGCCACGTTCTTTTGTTTTTTATATTAACTTTTATTAAGGAAACTAATTTATGACTGTTTTTGCTCTATTCATTAACATGAGATAAGACAATTAATATAAAACACATAGGGAGTAGTATTTTAATCAAGCTTGAATATTATACTTTATATAATGAAGTTTGATTTACACTCGCAGTATTAATCTAAATACAAAAATTATGTAATCTCTGCGTCTTATGTTAATAGATCGATTTGACAAAAAAGATTGTATCATACTAATGGCTTCACTTTTCTCAATTTAAGTGGTTGAATACTTGAAAAAAGTATTATTAGCTTATTTTCCTTTCTCTTAAATATGAGTTTTACTATTCAATAAAAACTACTATTTTTTCAAATATATCTATTAATATGGAATTGAGTGAGTATATTATTAATGTTCCAATAATAAATAGACAAAAAAAATTTTATGAAACCTAATATTCTTACAGACCCGTTTATATGAGCTCAGGCAGTCAGGCTCATATACGCTTACGTGAGCCCGAGCTCTATGGACCGTCGGATTTACATCTGGTAGCCTATAATACTCATGGGCATTTAAGCCCATAAGTATTATGGGCCACCAAATGTAAATTTGATGGCCCATAAAGCCCGGGCTCACGTAGGCATATATGAGCCCGGACTTATATAAACTTTTTCCATATTCTTAATGATAAACTAATAAATATATATTCAAAATAATGCTAGACTTACCTACATGTGACAAATGAATCATCAAAATACAGTTTAACCCCAAGAAAATTTGTTCCTCCCATTGATATTTTATAGGTGTACTTCCTTTCACCAAAATAGTCAATCATCCAAAATAACAACACATACATTAGCACATGTCACTATTGCTCATAAATGTGTACGCCAATATGTACTAATTTGTGTACTATCAACGATTCAAGCGAGACATATTGTGACTAAGAAAAGTTTTTTATATTTTCTTCTAACAATGAGCTCGGTGTAAGGAATATATGAGAGTATTTAATATTAAAATAAACGGCGCATACGCTAGTAGATGCTAGTGCGAATATCATGTTAGCATGCACATCCTCAATCTTATAAATAAAAGGTTTTCTTGCATCCCTTAGGGCTGAAAAATGCTTTCCTCGAAAGAGATGCAAGTGTGTGCACAAATATTCATCCCAACTCTTTCAAATTCAACTCACAAGAACTTCGTCAATGCCACTCAAATCTACTTCATAAAACTCTAGAGATGTTACCAAAAAAAACGCCACAGTTTAGTAAACCACTGTTTACCGTGATGCCCCTTACAAGTCAAAATTATCTCTGTCCGGCCTTTTGCGTTAGTTGCAAAAGCCAAGTTTGGTTCATGGTAGACTTTTGAGCTTGTGGCTTAGATTGCAGCTTTATCTCCGGCCAATAAGTCAAGCTTACAAATACAGACATCCAGCCCCCTGGTTACTCTTGAAAAGAAAAAACCAGCGTGCAGGTTTCTTCTCTTTCCACTCCGCTCTTCAGACCACCCGTTAATGGCTTCGGTGAACAGTATAGCTACTCAGAGGTTCCTTGCTATCTCGGGACCCACCAGGGAACCCAAGCTGAGGCTGGGTTTCCATGTCAAGCCCCGCCTCCGCCCGCTGCTGTGGGCGACCTCCGTCAGGCTCCAGAGGAGTCCAAAGACGGGATTTTTGGGGGGAAGGGCGCCCAGGAGGGACAATTGGGGAGTTGGGTCGGTGGCGGACGAGCTGGACGTGATTCCGGTACAGAGCAGTGACGCCACGGACCAGCAGGAAGGGTCGGTGGCTTGGAGCGAGAGGGAGCTGGAGGATTCCAGTGAGGGGAGCCGGGTCGGCGGGTTCGTGAATGAGGGGAGGCTCTCGTTCGATGGGGGAGTGGGTGGGGATTTCCAGGGCTTCTCTTCTTCTTCCTCGTCTTCTTCAATCATGGCGGAGGCGACCGAGGAAGTGGTGGATATGGATCGGCTGATCGATCGGGCGATCAACACCACTATCGTTCTTGCTGCGGGGAGCTTCGCTATCACGAAGCTGGTCACCATTGATAGTGATTACTGGCATGTAAGTGAATGGATTTGGTAATTAGGATTTTCAATTCTTCATTTTGATAAGAAAATAAAATTTCTTTAGGAGGATTCTATTGAATCTGAGAGTGCTTCTTAGTTTGCTCATGGATGTAATTTGGTGTTCAAATGTAGTTTGCGTGAAGGATCTTTGCTTTACTGTTTCTGGAAAAACTCATTTAACAGTGTTCGTTTCTGGAATTTATAGACTATATGTATCAGGCCAAACTCAAACTAATGTTTCGTGTAATTGAGCTAATGAGTTTGTTCTTTATATTTTATAAGGTGATTGCCGCAAATCAGAATTGCTTTGGGTTCTTCATAGACCTTTTGATTTTTCTTGCACATAAAACCTTTAACTATCTTGCTACTTGAAACCCAGAATTTGATATATAATCTAAATGTATAGTTGTTTGTTTGGAATCAATTGATATTTTTCCTATTATGTAGTGCAATTTACTTGGATTTTACAGAATTGGTGTATTTGATTTGTTAAATTGACCGTCAGTTTGTTCCTGTTCACCCCTTGCTAACCCTTCATTTTTCATGTGCATATCATTAGGGATGGACACTTTATGAAATACTAAGATATGCACCTCAACATAACTGGTCTGCTTATGAGGAAGCCCTTAAGGCAAACCCTGTTCTAGCCAAAATGATGATAAGTGGGATCGTTTATTCCCTAGGGGACTGGATTGCACAGGTAAAATGCTTCGCTGAGAATCTATTTTATAGCTCTTTTATACTACTGGTTTTTATTATCATAATCATTATCACACTTCTGTTCATTTTAGTGCTACGAAGGGAAACCACTCTTCGACTTCGATCGTGCTCGAATGTTTAGATCTGGCCTTGTTGGATTTACCTTTCATGGGTCACTTTCACATTTTTATTACCAGTTTTGCGAGGTAATTAAATTTGAAAATCCCAATGGCAGTCTTTGGTATCAAAACCCTTGTCAGCTTTCAGACTTGCAACTTATTTTATTACATTACATGGAACTCTTATTATATCTTCTTTCCCTTGATTTCCAGGCTCTTTTTCCTTTCCATGATTGGTGGGTGGTTCCAGCCAAGGTCGTTTTTGACCAAACCGTATGGTCTGGAATTTGGAACAGCATCTACTATGTACTTTTGGGATTCCTGCGTTTAGAATCACCAGTCACCATCTATAATGAATTGAGGGCAACATTTTGGCCGATGTTAACAGTAAGATGTGGTTCTTTATCACCTTCATTCTAAAATGTTCTCTTTTGAACTCAAGAGCTTTAAATATCAGCTAATTGATTCTTCCTAGAATATTTGCCAAAATTTGTTGCAATATTTATCTAGTAGTTTCCAAGGAGAGATTATCTTGTTGTCTTCATTTATCCTCTCACCTTATTTCAATAGCATGGACTATATACTTCTCTATTTTCCTTTATTGTTTGCCCTTCTAGAATTTAAATGGTTAAATATAAATCCGATGAATTCTATCTGCTCATCTATCAAGCACAACTTTGCATTTAGTATTTGCAAGCCCAAATGAACTCCTGGAAAATTCATTGGCAATATCTTGAGCTTGTATGATGCATCTTACATGTTGTGTGCTCTCTGAAAATTTTGACCTCAAAGCATTGTCCTCCGAAAAAAATTAGCTCAAAGTAAAAAAGAGAGAAACTGCTCATTGGTTTGCTTTTTTTTCTTTTTGCCACAGGCAGGGTGGAAGCTTTGGCCTTTTGCTCACCTCATTACTTATGGTGTAATACCAGTTGAACAAAGGCTTCTGTGGGTAGACTGCGTGGAGCTTATTTGGGTTACAATACTCTCAACGTGAGTTTATTAAATTTGATGTTCTAATGCCTTCATTAGCTTTGGAAGAATTGACTGGAAAAAAAAGGATTTCAAAAAAAGAAATGTGATCACAATAACAAGAGGAAAGGCTGCCGCATGATTTAGAAAGTATTCCAAGAACTCATCTAGTACCCTCACCCATGATTTAGTCTTAGCCATTGTGTTAAGACTCTGTATTACCCTTCCGGTTGTTTGGTTACATAACCTACTAAAACGGAATTTCCACAAAAATATTTCTAGAATATGGCATTTTAGATTCTAGTGTTCGTTGATGTCGGATAACACATCTGGATAGTACTTTAGACTTTAGAGTCCCTTGCATTACTTTCTAATGATTGATAAGACTTCTATTCCCTCCTCCATGCTTAATGTAAGCTACCCAGATTGCACAAAATCCTTTGATTACAAATGCAAGGGCTTTACATTCTACATTCAATGACGAGAAGACTTATTGCCTATTACATTAGTAATTAAGTTGAAAGTAGTGTCTTTTCTATTAAATACATTAGTAGTTAAGTTGAAAGTAGTGCCTTTTCTATTAAATACATTTGTGGCATGAGTTTTGCTACTGTTGGTGGTGATCTATGTCCTTGCCAACTCTCTTAGTTGGATAGGTATCAAGTCCTTTGCCAATTTTGTCCATAACAGTTTTGGGCGTCTAGTTGGCAACATAACATTGGCATCTTTATCATCTTATCTCAGTTATTTTGGGTACGATGGAATAAATCCTGCTGCCTTATTTTCTATATAATTAGGATTTTCATTTCCAATTTTAACGGACAACAAAGTGACATTGCAAATATATTCTATGTTCTGCATATTCTGACAGCTTACTCAAACACCACATTTTAAGTAAGGCATGTCTAACACTCTGATACCATCTGAGAAAGTAACTCATTCCTGTATTTGTTGATGCCAGTTATTCAAATGAGAAATCAGAAGCGAGGAGCGTAGAAGAGTCAACAGAGGCAACTCCCCCCTCTTCATCCACTGGACACAAGGTATAGAACTAAGAAATGCTCCCTCCATCCCATTTTAGTTGTCTAATTTTTTTATAAAAAACTTTTATCCAGCATTAATTGTCTGTTTTGGTAGGGAAGTTTCTTAATTTAGTAATTCAAATTGGTTTGGTTATGCTGGATGAAGCAAAACTGTTGGTGGGTTAAGTGTGAATGGAGTAATAAGGTTAAAAAACGAGGTCCTTAAATGTCACTTGTTCTCCAAATAGGACTATCAAAACGGGACAGAGGGTGTGGTTTTCTTCTTTTGAAATTTCCGCTTAACAAAATAGTACATTTAAATCTTGCATTGATGGCTAATTTTCAGAATCACTAGAAGGATATGGACTATTGATCGCATACTTCATGCCCTCCTCATACTGGGTAATCAGAGGAACCATAATTGCAATGTGAACAGGAAGTTGTATAAAACTGCAGGAAGTGTTTACAATTGGGTGCTTCTTGTACCTTGCAGTTAATGATATTGCACATGTTATTACTAGCGTATATACTTTCTGTGGTCATTGTAACCATCATGGAATGAGCATGCAGTATCCTCATGTAAAATATGTATACTGTAAGAAGTAATGTATAGCATTTTTTAGAAGATCCGACCTGTACTGAAATGAGACTGAATACAACAGTTTGGGAGAGAATTTTTCTACCCAAATAATACAAGTGGGCATTGTTCTTTTTTTTAATGATGCAAAGAGAACCTACAGTGATAAGAATATGGAGCCCATAGAAGGTAGTATCGATACAGATAGTATCAATAATCATGGATATGGGCATGTGTTGCGATACGTGTGGTACGTGCCGAAACGGTTGTAAATCCTTTGATGTACATAAAAAAATATTATAACTAATAATATATTATTATAATATTTTATTTAGAGCATAATAATACAACAAAAGGTCGTACTAATTGATATGAGTACTTTAAAATTATTTCATATTAGAACCGTACACTTTACTCTCTTTGTCTTCTACAAACTATTATTCTTTCCGTCTCATATCAAGTACTTTGAACTTAATTTATTTTAGAACCAAATAAGATATTTAATTTGAGTCATATAAATATTATAAAGAAACTTATATGGTAGATGTTTAAGTAAATACATAATTATAAAGCACTAAATTTAAAAAAATTATGTAAACTATATAGACTTACTTATATTGATCTCATATAATTTTTTAAAAAATACTTTTAATATAATAAAAATATTGTTATCATTAAACCTTCAAAGAGGTTGACTTGGAATTATGTTTTTTTAAGAAAAATAATTTTAAAAATAAAAAATTAATAAAATAATAGAATATCTATAAGTATCGGTCGTATCAATATGATACGGCTGATACATATTAAAGATATGTGTGGGGGGCATATTACCCCCTACTGTATTGGTATCGATAAATATGAGTACATATCAACTAATATAGACGGCCTTCCATGCTCTAGCCATGAATGACTATCAGTTTAGTGTCATTCTAATTGATGGGACTTCTTCTTCTTAACTGGGTAATTTTTGTTCTATTTTTGGTAAAACAAACAAAGGCTATACATGGAGGGGTGATAATTAACAAAGCCCACTAAGTAAACTTTTTATGCTAAAATAATAGTGCTCAAGTCAAATCGTCCAACCTAGTTTGAGGTAAGCGCATCTCAACTCAGTTTATATTCAATGCATATTCTCCACTCTCTCTCCTCACTCTCTCTCATCTCTCTCTCTCTTTCTCCTCTTTCATCCCTCTCTCCTTTCTCTCTTCTCTCTCCTCTCTCCTCTCTCTCTCCACACTTTTCACTCTCTCTCTTCATTCTCTCTCTACTCTTTCTTTATTTTTAAAAATTTTTACAAATAATTTATAACGAAAATTTTATTTCTTTCTCTCCTCTCCTCTCCTCTCTCTCTCTCTTCTCTATCCCCTCTCTCTCGCTCGTCTCCCTCTCTCCTCTTTCTTTACTCTCTAGCTCCTCTTTCTTCTCTCTCTAGCTCCTCATCTCTCTCTTTAATAAAATATATTATATTTGATAAGTTTATTTTTAATTTTTTAAATATTTATTATATATATAAATAGTAAATATTAAATAAAATATATTATATTTAAACTCTCTCCTATCTCTCTCTACACTCTTCACTCTCTCTCTTCATTCTCTCTCTACCCTCTATTTTTTAAAATTTTTACAAATAATTTATAACTAAAATTTTCTTTCTTTCTCTCTCTCTCTCTCTCCTCTCTCTCTCATCTCCCTCTCTCCTCTTTCTTCTCTCTCTAGCTCCTCATCTCTCTCTCTTTAATAAAATATATTATATTTGATAAGTTTATTTTTAATTTTTTAATATTTATTTATTATATATACAAATAGTAAATATTAAATAAAATATATTATATTTAAGAAGTTAATTTTTAAAATTTTAAATATTTATTTATTATAAATTTATTTATTAAATAAAATTAATTAATCAAGCTATTAGCGACGATAATAAAAGTGTCACTAATAGTTGTATTAGTCGCAACACGTTAACAAATCGTCACTAATAAGTTGTGTATTTTTTAAAAAAAAATTATTTTATTAGTGACGCTTAATAAAAAACGTCGCTAATATGATAAGTGTCGCTAATAGTTGTGTTATTAGTTATGCTTTATAAAAGCATCACTAAAAGTTATTCATTTTAAATTAAAAAGAAAATAATTATAACTATTAGCAACACTTGTTTTTAAGCATCGCTAATAGCACTACTAGTAGTAACGTTTTATTAAAAGTGTCCCTATAGTTAAACATAGCAGTGACACTTGAAAAAAGTGTAGCTAATAGTTATAATTATTTTTTTAAATTTCAAATGAATAACTTTTAGTGATGCTTTTATAAAGCATTGCTAATAACACAACTATTAGCGACGCTAATAGATGTCATATTAGCAACGTTTTTTATTAAATGTTGCTAATAGATGTACTATTAGCGATATTTGATAAAAAACATCACTAATAGTCAATTTTTTGTAATATTTTTTTAAGTGTCATAAGTAGTATTTTTTAGCGACGCTTGATTATGTGTCACTAATAGTATATTTTGTTGTAGTATGGTCACGTGAAGGACCAACTCCATGAAAGGCACCCTCCAAAAAAGCAAGGAGACTCTCACCCACCTCCAGCCAGTCTATTGGGCATGCACCACAACCACTAGGGCGGATGTTAGGCAATAATTTTCACACAAAATGAAATGCACAACTTAAGCCACACTAAACTTTTTAACTAATTATCTTGTTTATATGTTATGCAACATTGGACTCCAAGCTTATTCCACTACGTTACATGCATAAACATGGTTTTTTAATTATGTGTATAATTGCCATTTACTCAAAAGAATAATACAAAATAATGTTCATAAGAGACATCTAGGAAATAGCTTAAAATTTGTTAGCCCCTCGGGCCCTATTTTTTAAACATGGGTGTTGGGCAACCTTTCAGCTTTGGCGGACAAACAAATAAGGCAGGCACATTCCATGGAAAGTGTGCACGTCAGGAACATCGTTGGTGCGGTGGCCAAACAAGTTTGTGGAAGTCCTATTCCTAGAGGACTTGGTGGCGAGCTGGGTGCCACTAGCATAGGTTGGAATCCTATGCATGCTGGATGGATGATAGGATCACCTACTTCAAGTAAAACTCGAATATGGATGGCCAAATTCATGGTGGTACATGCGGGCAGCCACACCAAAATTTACAAATAGTGGTGCTCATGCAAGATGTTTGGTTGTGGGTGTGCACATAATGAAGACCTTAGTTGGTGAGATCCTAGAACAACTAGAAATTTGAGCAAAAGCCCATTACAATTGGGAATCCCAGAAGTGAGTGGTTGCATGCAAATGATTGCTCAAGAGGGCTAAATCCTACTGCCACTTGGACTCCATGTGACATGTGGATGCGACTTTGAAGAAGTAAGAGGCAAGCGAGTTGAGGACTTTGAGTTGGAATAGGAACTTGATGACTACTAGAAGGAGGTGGGATTCTAGAAGAAAGGTGCAACCTAAATCCTAGTATGGATGGGACTCTAGATAGAGGTCCTCGGTGGGATGTGAGTATATTTTCTAGTTGTAATAGGCTTGGGATGCTTGTATTTAGAAGTTTGCAAAAGGCTGCATGAGAGGGCATTCAGCCAGAGGGTTGAGATTCAGTGTTGTATAATCAGTAAGAGAGGGTTGAGAGAGTTGTGAGGCAAGTTGGGGCAGGGTCGATATGCTATAAGGTAGTTGTATGAGAGTGTAGGGTTGTGTGAGGATATATGTGTCATAAATATTGTATTGGCTTTAATTTATTGAACATAACTATGTCCATTTTATATGTGTACTTAAGTCTTACAGAGTTTGAGTTGATTAGTGATGCATTAAATTAGATTTAGAATTAAAAGACTTGAAATAACAAAGCAAATATGCTTTGAAGATTTCAAGGTGAAAGACTTAAAGAAGTGATTACATTTCACTAGTGCAGCTGGTATGGAATCAGCACGCACATCAACATGCTTAGAAAATTATATGATTTATTATATAAGTGTGGTAACAGACTGAGTAGAAAAAAGAGTAAAACATTGCATAGGTATGCAAAATTTTCATTCGTGATCAATTGGGGTTGAAATGGGGTCGATCAAGAATGAATTACGTAGCCTATAACATGTTATTGTAGTAGTATTGTTTACTGATGTATTTTGCGTAAATTTTACAAAGCACCATGAAAACTACATAAAGGAGATGGAGGCTAGATGAGGATGATACTTGGAAAGATCTAGGAGGAGGCGAGGAGGCCGTGGCGGAGACGAGACAATCTATCAGATCATGATACACTACAATTCGAGGGTGGAATAGATACTGGAGAAGGGGTTTACTCTCCTAATAGAAATGTTTATTGTGTGTGAAGCAAAAATGTACATAACCCAATTTCACTTTGCAAGAGGGGAGGAGGTAGGGTAGCATCAAGAGAGATGTTTAGAGGACAGGAAAGGGGTTGTAGGATAAATTTGGGACTGGTTCATGAACAACAACAAACAAAGAAAAAGTAAAAACTGTCCAGTCTTAATAAATCAACGTTTGTGAACTTTGTGTGAGCCCCACTTTTTAACTCCAATCAAAACTCTTAATTAGAGTATTTGTAAGTATTTTTGTAGTGACAATATCACTATCCTCGCCGCACCCGAATTGGAAGTGTTGCCGCTAGAGAGGGAGAGCCTTGGGCCTATCACTATCCTTCGCCTCGCCCCCCGTCTTCTTCTCTCGCCCATCCCGTCTCTAATTTGCGGGCGCCGGCTCTTGGATCCTCTGGTATCCTCAATCCGAGATCTGAACCATGGCCATGTTTCAGGCATTGGAGGAAGAAAAAGGAACGAAGAGAAACCATGGCTCCACCACCTTCTTCGTCCTCGTCGACTACCTCTTCCTCCTCATATTCATCTGCTTCCTCTGTTTCTTTATCTCCAAAGTATTTGGATTTTGATCCTGGTTCTATCTTCTGTCTTTGTTCTCTCTGCAAATTGGCCCGGTATAGCGACAAGGTAAAATTGATCTTTTCACTCGTTTCTTCGTATTATTTACCGATTTGGATTCACACTGCGACCGAAATCCCAAGGCAGTATGTATTCTGTCTCCGATTATCTCAATTAGCGTCGATTGGATTTGACCCAAGATCTGGATCTGCAATCTTGGAGCGCATAATGGGTTTTGGCTGGAACGCAGGAATCTTGTGTTTGTGGGGTTTTGTAATGGCGGCTGATTCGCCTGAGTGTCTTGTTTGATGCAATGTGAGAATTTTTTCCCATGATAATGGATTTCTAGCTTTTGCCTTCCCCTCGAGCTTGCTAAACTCAGATAGTTAAGGCGTAACAAAGTGTTAGTGCTTAATGGCATTTGGATACCGGGCTGGAAAGGGAGAGAGCGAACAGACATGGGGAACTCGATGCTCAGCATCCCCAGGAGGACGCTGAGCGTGTGAGAGGGGAGGGCGACGCCGAGGTGTCCCATTGGGCGTGGATTAGGTCAAGAAGGTTCAGGAGCACTGCCTGAAGCCTTCACAAGTCTATGGCTCTGTAATCGATGAATAATACAGAAAAGAGTTGGCTATTGTACGAGATTTAGCGAATGGAGAGCAGCCTACTGAGCCCTTATCAGTTATACCCATTCAGCATATTAACAATCTTACGTTTGGGTGATTTTTTGTGCAGAGAAAATGCTAAAAGCGTGGATCATGTCCTAATATTCTCATTTGCCTTTGTTACACAACTTCATAACTCTGCTTTCTATGTTGTAAACTTGGGAGTGATGCGTCTTAGTTCTACTCATGTCTATGTCCACCCATTTTCGTGTCTAGTTTAGTACTCCACGAGGGAACATTGTTTGAGAAATTCTGCCTGTAATATTTATAAAGATAGAGATATGGGTGTGATATGTGAATGATAGGAATACGGGTGTAGCAGGATGAATTGCTAAGGAGAAAATAAAATAATCTTTAAAGTGGAAAAAGTGAATTACGGTCTGTCTGATTTTATTGTATTGTTTAGTACTCTATATTGCTCTAAGCCTCGAAAGAAAATGTTGTGCTGGTTTAAATTTAGTGGCCTAAATTAATGGTTTTATTTAGTAAAAAATTTTGTTCTATATATTAATAGTTTGATTTTGTTTAATTTAAAGTAATTAGGTACTTAAAAAAGAATATTATAAGCTTATTTTCACTTCTCATAGATGTAGATTGTACTTATAAGATAAAACTATTATTTTTTAAATTGTAACTATTATATAAAACGGAGGAAGTGTTCCTTAGTCCTCGCCAACCATAGTGGGATTTTGCTTAGCCTGTTAATATGGAAGAACTTTTAGCCAGAGATTTGATGATCACCTCCAGTAGTACTGGAGGAATGGCCTCACTTCCGTCATGTAAAACCGGAAACTGGCATGATTAATGCGCTGACCTTGAATAGCGACAGCATTTGCTGAAAACTTCTATCACATTACCAGGTGACAGAAAATGATTAATGGGATGATTTAGAATAGAATCAGTACAGAGAAAACTTCCATCACATCACTAGGTGAAAGAAAAACAGGAGTGCAATTACTCTGGTGAAAATGCTTGTGGGCAGATACAAACGTTCCTAGACACAGGGCACCTAACGATATATTGGTGCTCCTTGAGAGAAGTGTTTTTATGTTCCACTTTGACAATGAGCCCAACTTAAAGTACATATGGGAGTCATTCATCTATGAGATTAACAACATGTATATTAGTGCATGTGAGCCCCTATCGTGGGGGGGCTGTGGCATGGGCAACTGGCAACAGCCAGTAAATTGCCTATGTTACATGATCCCTTACAATGGGGCTGGGCCTCATTTTGAGTTTATATTTTTAGGAAGTACCTTAAAAATTTGCTAATAATGCAAGTGAATGAACTACTATCGGGTGTGCATTGACTTATACTTACATTATTTATATCCTTTGTTGTGGTTTAAAGCTAGAAAACTGAAGAAGGCGCCCTAAGCTTTACCCTTAGCTTTGGAGGGCTTGAACATCCTCAACGCCTATAGTTTTGAGGGAGCAAATATCCACTATTCACTATGGCATCCTTCTCAGTAATAAGTCAACAAATCAAAGAAGTAAAAGGAAATTTCTAAAACCTTGATACTGAGCAATGCATATACGAGAATCATGTTTACCACCTATTAAGGGGCTATTTGGGTGTGAAATTTAAGATTTTATCGGTTTTGCCCCAATTTTGGCCGGAATTACTGGAATCCTGGTTGGGTGCAGAAGGTGAGCAAAATTAAAAATTCTACCCTAAAGTTGATTCCAAACCATTTTTGGCCGAAATCACCAAATCACTTTGATTCTGTTGATTCCAGCTCCCAACCCCATTTTGGAATTAAAGATACTGTTATTTTTCAATTGTTACTTTTTATATTGATTTGAGACTCGAGAAATATACCATATACGTAGAGCCCACTTTAAAAATTCAAAATTACCCACCCATGTAGAACCTTATTTTATAAGGCTCATCAATACGAGTACAATATTACCAAGAATGCGTATATCCAAGTTTGGGAGAGAAAGTTATGTAAATTTAAATTTTTAAAAATGAGTTTAACTCGACATCTGAATTTATTTTAAAAAATTTCATTACTAACCATAATTCTCAATCGGTGATGAATTATTGGAATTAATTCCAAAAAATTCTACTTCTATTTCTAAAAGTTTCACACCCAAACAACCCCTAAAGAATCCGCACGTAGCAAAGTGTGGGCTGATGGGTGGTGAGCACGATTTCCCCTTACACATAGGCATACCCATTGTCCCTCTCACATTCCAAGAGTAATAATGATAGGCTGTGTACCTTTATATTGAGTGTGCAGTATGTGCTCATAGGTTGGAGTCGTTTGATGATATGCGACCCATCTTGATCAGACACTTAAGCACATGGGTCCCTCCAATTATTCTGCATTGCCTCTTTCCACATTTTAAATACTTGTCCACTTGGCTTTTGTTACTAGAACATTTAATCAAATTAAAAAAATAGTTTTAGGACCGACTATCATAACCACAATGCATGACAAGTAGACATGTGGAGAGAGGAACCTAGGAATCTGTTGGATCCAGATCCCAAGTTTCTCTCACAATAGTCCTTTGATGATGAAGCAGCCTCACATTGTTGGTTACCAAGTCTTATTAAGGAAACTTGATCAGGTTAGATGTCAGGGGATTAAAGCTTTTGTCTAGTGTTTGCCCCATGATGGCTTGGTTGTGCCTGCAACCAGCCACCTTCTTCTCATTCTTCCCTCTTGTATGCACAGGAATAAAAGAAACCAACAAACACTTAAGTTTGCAAGGGCTCTGACCCAAGCTTTATTGCCACAAAATCTGTCACACCCTCAATTTTCACGTATAATTTTTTTTATAAAATATATATTTGTTCTTCCTTTTAAAATAAAATATCTTAAATCTAGTCCATCCATCGTGTTTGTTGCAGTGATAAAAACATATGAAATAAATAAAGAATTGGGGGTATGAGTATCATCTATCTTTACAATTATTTAAATGTGATACCAATATCTCTAATAAAAATTTATATGACTATTATATTAAAATATTCACATAACCCACAAGTTTACAAATGTCTCCTAGCAATATCTAAAAAAAGAAAAGATAAATGGCACACCACGTTCCTAATAAAACCTAGTTGAAATATCTCTATCAATGTAGAGTAAATCTTCACCACAACTATGACCTTCACATACGTTTGAGCCTCGACCCAAACACCTACACCACAAAGGATGCTAAGTATATAGAAATACTTAGTGAGAACAATTTTAAAGAGGCATAAAAACTCAATCAACATACTATCGAATTTTTGTTGGAAATTTAGTCGATTCATCACTGTACAAAGAATACATACCTTTCATATTATTCATTTCATTTGTAAGTAAAAACTCTTCCCGAAGGTTCTCTATATTCGATGACCTCATCTAGGAGTATTGCCCTCCTAGATATTGAACCACCACATAATGACCTCAGTGCTATGAAGTTTGCCACTTTTCATTCACAGTATAAAGTAAATGCTCACTAGGGCTCATGGACCCTAATGTTGAGATTCTGGCTTTTCATAATCATTAAAACCTCTTGTATTGTGTTGTGTGGGACTAATCATCTTTTAATGTTCTAATTCATTCGAACATGACTCCTAAGCCAAGGAAGCGGTTCTACATAACTTCTATTTTTGGAGATACAAAAGATTTTTTTTTTCATACCAACCCCCTTCTATCGACGTGGCTAAAGTCTCACTTTTAAAACCAAGGTATCAAGGGTTCCTATGACCTTGGTTTTCATATGCATAATCTTTTGGGTACCAATTCATAGCAATCAATAGTATCTTATACACATGCATTAGGGATTCTAACCCCTAAGTAATATATGTATAAGTGATATTTCATTCACATCACATATCACATAAAAAATCATGCATTATTAATTATAAGTACTATAGCATACATTAGCTATAATCCTAATGAAATCCAAAATCATATATTCCATCAGCAGCCTGACTGATATGTCGACGACTCCACCAATGACCATCAGTGAAGTCATCAACATTTCAAACCATGCCGATAGTAACTTTGAGGTCCATCGATAACCTCATGGATGGGTCAATAACCTCACTAATAACCATAGGTGAGATCATTGACACATCGAACCTTACCGATAGAATCTATCAGTGACTTTACAAATGGGTCGATATCCTCACTAATAACCATCGGTGAGTTTACCGACTCGTCGACTATCACCAACAAAGATATTAATCTCCATCAGTTCCTTCACTAATAGGTCAACACCCTCACCGGTAACTAACGATGAGATCATTGATGTGTTGACTATCACTGATAGGCATATAAATCTCTATAGGTGACTTTATAGATAGGTCGACACCCTCACCAATAAACATCGGTGGGTTCACCGACACGTCTAATTTTATTGACAATGGAACAACATTATTGTGTCATTCTCACTGACACTTCATTGATGCGTCGTTCACATTGTCAATGACCAAAAACCACATGCTAGCAACGCACACATGCATGAGCACTGTTTATCTTCTTTCTTTTGTCAGTGTCACAACCAACATGTCAATAACTTCATCGACGATCAAAATCATGCCAAGATGCTCTCTTTTATTTTGGAAAACTATATAATTTACACACATACATTGAAAATCTTTCACAAAAGAGGAAATCATAGGCCCAAACTGTGGTTTTACTCCTAGTATAGTAAAAACCATGAGCTAACCCATAAGATTGCAAAGCACCCGATATTCACTCAAGTCAACATTATATTCAACACAAATCACAAAATTCATGAAGAAAATCCAAAACTATATCAATTTGAGAAGGTCTAAAACTATATCAATATGGATTGTGTTCTTGGTCCTTAGATCATTTTCTGACAAAGAAGTGTGTGCAATGATTGACATTAACATTAATGACCCTAAAATGGCCGATGAATCTATGGAAGAATGCATTTATACATGTTTCTTCTTTGCACTTCATAGCCGAATCAAAAGGCTCTTTGTCTTGTGCATATGGTTTTTATTGTCTTCGATTGGTAAACAAAAATCTAATGACAAGACATGATTTCAAGTTGAAAAGGTTGGACTTAGCGGCTAAGTTATTGTTGTGACATTTATAAGAACATGCGTTATATATGAGGAAGTGCATGTCTAGTGCTCTACAAAGAGATGTCTCTATAGATCGCTTGATGCCTACGGAGTGTTATGGCCATGCTTGCATGATAAGTAATAATTTGCCTAGGGCCTTCATAACTAGTGCATGGAATCACTCTTATAGATAGTGATGATTATAGATACTATATTGTTGCATATATTAATATAAGTTTCCATATTTACTCTTGTAGTTGCATGTTTTAAGTTTAATATTTATGATGTTCTGCATTTGTGTGTTCACTAGTTATGTCAAAAACTTTTTAACATCCATATTAAAATGTTTTCACAAAGCTGTTTAAATGTTTTGACTAGGGTTGGTTGTGGACGTCCATTGCCCGACATCCAGGCCATGTTTGAGGTGTCTATGGTGGTGTCCGGCCGAATTCTTTTGTCTACTGATTTTTAGACATGACCATGGACACAGACTTTGTTTGATGTCCTGTTAACTTTTAAATACAATGTTCATTCTTATATAAAGGGCAATTTTTATTTCTCCATAACTATTCTTAAGCATCATTTTCTTATACTTAAATCTTTAACAATTTAAATACAATCATGTTAATGTTATATTTGATTTATTCTTAAAGTTAATTATTCTATTTTTTCTTTTCAAAATAAACTAATTTGTCCAATAGTAATACTACAAATAAAGAATATGACATATATAAGTTTTAACTATTATTATATGCTAAGTTACTTAATCTAGAGATCTTCACCCTAGTTGTCCTACTTAGTTAAAGTCGTCAACACCGTTCTCATTATCTCCAACTGTTTCAACCTTCATCCGATCTCCTAAGAGGTTATGTCCATGGCCAATGGCTGTGTCTACCAAAAAAGTGGCTTTGTCCATTGACAAAACACCGATGCACAAATTGTTAGCAAACATAGACATGGACAAGCCTTGTCTGCTGGTTATTATTCCAAGTACCAGCCTTAGTTTTGACATCTCTATTAAAACTTCAAAACAATTTTGCACATTGGTCAAACATTTTTTCACATCTTGGGATAGGTCCTTAATTAGCATGTTGTAGGCGTAGGTATTGGGCTTCACCCTGAAGGAGAGCATCCTCAGGTAGGAATTGAGTGCCTCCTTGTTGCGACTGGCATTGGCATAGGCCTTGATGATGATGGCGATATAGGACACCATGTCAGGCATGGTGCACTTCTCCTTGATATGGGAGAAGGCAATGTTAGGCATGGTGCCCACGTCGAGCATAAGGGTGGAAAGAGTGATGCAATTCCTTGGGATCATTGGGCTCCTAGATGACAGGCTTCTTGCTAGTTCCATCATATGGCGGGGGGAGCTTTGATGGGTCAAGGAGAGGTCTATGGAGATTTTGGCTATAGAAGAAGAGGTGGAGTGCAGAAGTATTGCCACCATTGCTTGCCATTGAGGAGGTGACGGTCTCTTCTTTTGCAGAGAATGCGCCACAATGGGAATGAGGAAGGGGTTGGAGGTGGGAGATGAAGTGTTATGGTTGGAGAGCATTCTAAAAAAATGTTCATGAGCTATACAAAAGACGTCATGAAGGATCAGACGAAGGGAGACGTGCATTGTGTCCCACCACAACCCTACATATTACGGGTCCAATAGGCCTTTGAAGGCATTGAAAATCTTTATTTCAGTCTATTTGATTGATAGTTGTAGATTTATTTATGTTAAGTAGGAGCCCCATGATTAAGGGCATAAATTATAAAATGGGCATGGGGCATGGGACCACCAAGGGCAAGAACTACTAGCTAGGGGTGGGTCTCATCCAGCTAGGTGTGAGTCTGACTATATGTACTTAGCATCTGGCCTTCTTCTTCCATGAGCAAAATTAAGATAGTTCTACTCCTTCTCCCTCCATATTCCTTTCTCTTTCAAACGTCACCTTGGTCTCTTGTGTTCCAACTTGGAACACAACATTGGTATCAAAGCCTCATTTTAATCTATGTCTAAGGGCAAGTAGCTTGTGATGGCTCAGGAGAGCCAGGCTAAGAACTCAATGGAATCCATTGATGATCGCCCACCGGCAACACAACAAGTGGATATGATAGCCAAGGGTGTTGTTATGGTGCCAGTATGGAAACAATTTATTCTTCTACTCTAGTTGCCAACAAATTTGTCAATGTATTGATGATTGTGTTGATAGTTAGGAGAAGATGAGTAATTACGGGCATCGATGCATAGGGGTGAACCAATGTTATATTGGACATTGGAAATGGGACCAATGCGTCAATGATAACATTATGAACCTGACTTATGTAGTCTATTCACCATCGTCAGGGTATTAATGTGTCGATAGGGGTGTCAATGTCCATGGCACTGACACTAACGCATCAGTGGGATGACGAACGATGCTTCAATATGTATTTTCAAAGTGATATTTATACAAATCTTTTTGTTACTAATGAGGAGTATTTTAGTATATCTTAGTTGCATAATGAACATAAGTAATTATTGAAACACATGATGAAGGATGTGTAAATAATGGGTGGTAAGTAAACCCTAGTTTTGTGTATACCAAGACAGTAGAGGCCTTAAACCGTTGTGTATGATACTTAAGAACATAGATATCATGTGTCAGTCTAAGCTCCAAGAGTGAGTTTGTCTAGCCACGTAGAGGGTGTTCGTGGTATGAAAAAGGACCATGGGTTTCTAACTCCCTAAATTTGGGAGTTATTGTTTGTGGAGTTTCTTGCCGGGCTTGGGAGATAATTTAAATGCGTTATAGCTTAAAAAAAATTGACTCTAGTGCAACACAACTGAGGAGTTCTCAGTAATAATGGAAAGCTGATAATCTTGACTACTCGGGTTGAAGAGCCCTTATGAGCCTTTGCTTAATGGCATGGATGGAGCAGACAACAATCTTCAATCATAGTCTAAAGCAGCTTCATGGACTAGTATATATTTTGAAGTCATGGAGACCTCCTTAAAGTTGCTATGACATTACTGAACCTCTTTACCTTGTGTTAAGGGTTGACCTTGAAGTGTCTTTACTAGTTTAGTTATTTTTGTAATATTTTATATGTAGTTCTTGTTTAGCTATCCTACTTAGTATACAATATACTCAACATCCTCATGATGCATGTACACAAGAGGAGTAAGCTTCAAGGAAGAGTTTTGTGTGCATGAAGAGGACATCTAATTCAGGCCACACATTATGTAATATTTCTTTTATCTCATATATTAACACTTAGAATTGTATGGTTGACTGTAGACACATAAGTGCCACTTTATTATGTTGGTATGTATTATGGTTCCCAACTATGTACATGGGCAAGACCTTGTTTCATTTGTTGTTATGGTTTGACAATGGTTAATATGTGCTCCTATTTAATATTTGTATGTTTGAAAAGAAAGAAGCTTGCATGTAAGACTTAAATTTTGTTTTTGGTTCAATTAGGTTTTTCTTTTAGATGTCGTGCCTTAAACCTTTCAAGTCAAATTAGGAGGTCATTCTCTTGTCTTTGGCACATTGTCCTTCTTTGGAATTAAATTCTACTTTGTGGGACCTATTGGAAAAAAAAATTTTACATTGGGACTTATAGACAATTTTGGAAAAGTTCTTGTGGGACCTATTGCCCAACCAATTAGAACTTGGTACCAATCTCTCTCTCTCCTCTCTCTCTCTCTCCCCGTAAAAAATTGGTTACAAGTGGTCAATGAATGAAGTTTTCTTGTTATCCTAGAGCTATTCTTTCTTAGGCTCTTAAACAACAAAGACTTTCGACCCTTAACCACTTTTCAAAACTAACAAATCAAAATTTGCTAAGCCAATTCACTTTAACCACTTGATAATTTTAGGTATTTTATCACTTAATTATCCATTATTTTCTTTTAAAAGATTGAGGAAAATATCACCCAATTTGGATAAGAGTGGATTTTCTTAAAAAATCTATAAAAGTGGCAAGGAAAGTCTCCACCCTTCTCACTCGCCCCTCTCTCCCTCTTGCTAGTACGACGTTCCCTTTCCCCCTCTCTTTCTCTCTCTCTATAAAATTCTCTCTTTTTTCTCTTTTAATTCAAACACTATTTGATACAAACCTCTCTCTTTAATTCTCCAATATTAGATTGATCAAAATTTCTCATAATAAGTTTATTAGTGATTTGTTTAGTGATCGATAGAGTTTTCTTTACTTTTGTAGAAAATGAATTTGCGAAAGTTGCATCCAATTTGGAAATCAAAGGTAAGAGGACTTACCTATTACTCTTACCTTTTATAAGCATTCATTAGCATCATTAGGGTGTTTATAATTATTAAAATAATTTTAATTGATTGCTTGATCAATTTGGGAATTTTTCATATTTTTGTGAATTTTTTTTAATTTTTAATTCTTGTTACATTCTCGACCAAAACATAGAAAACTCATAAGTAGTTCTATACTCATCAAAAAATCATGAAATTTTAATTATGATGTATTATGCCTATAGTGATTTACTATAATTTTCCTTGAATTTACATAGGCCTTTGGGTGTGCCAGAAGACCGAATTAGGCCTAAGAATTAAATTATTTTTATAATATTTATGTGACTGATTTTAGGGGTACCAAAATTTATATAGTTTCCTTATTACTCTAGTAGTGAATAGTAAAAAAATTGTAATTTTCGAGATGTGTGTGATTTTATATACCAATCTTTAAATTCATGTTTTATACTAAAATCTATGAAATTTTGTATAGTTAGTGAAAATTGCATGAATAATATTATTTTAGCCTTTAATTACTTATTCTTAATGACATGTAATTATTATGCATGATTTCTCTTGTATGCATATAGGTTTGTAGGTGATTGATGTTTGTTTATCATTATGTATATAAGTTTGTATGCACATGAATAGATATGGATTTCATGATATACATGCTAAAATTTTATGTTGACATTTATATATCTTGTAACATGTATCAATTGATATCATATATCTTATGCATGTGTCATTGACAAGGGTAAGAGATATTTTGCAAATCGCATAACAAGATCACGAAATAAATTGAATAATAGCTCACACAACATGCAACTCGATACTCTCCCATTTCTTAAATAAAGATGGTGAGTGATACATGATGGTTAAATGTTAAAGTGAAATTAAGAATGAATGGATATTTCTTTCCACAAAAGTGTTCAAAAGGATGGGGATCCAACCTAGGGTGATAAACACCAAATCCCTCCCACAGTTTTCCAATGAGATTGCCTACTCGACTCATCAAAGCGTTGTGATTGCAATGTTGACACAATAGTTCTATTGGCACATAATCAGTTGAATTGATAATTGAAATTGAATGGGGTTCAATTGTGCTTACTATTACATGGAAAGTTGTGTTAACTTATGACTTATGGATGATTTATATTCCTATGTTGTTCATGAGTGTTCATAAATGCATGTGGTGATGCTTATTTCCTTACTGGCCTTTGCTTGTGTTTGTTGTTTTGTTGGATTTATCTCCTTGTATGTTACTATACGTAGAGGCGATAGCATAGTCAAAGGACTTAGGAGTCAATGCCAATGTGGTCGTGGCAATGGGAATTCATCATGGGAAGACTAAGATTTCTATTTAGGGCTTATTTCATTGTAGGAGACCTTTTTAGGTAGGATTTCGATTTAATGATGTAATAAGACTAATTAGAATTTAGTAGCTAAATTAATAATGCATATGAAGTTAGTATTTTCCTCAATAGCAATTGTTTGTTGTGCACTTAGCCGGTCTAGTTCTTTGGAATTGGACTGAACTATCACACTTGGGGTTTTGAGTGCCCAAATTAGGTTAAGGTCTCGGGGCATGACATTGTACCCTAAGATATCTTGATGAGAATTTTGGATAAATAAAAATGATATTGTTTCCGTTGCAATGTTTTTATGAAAAATAAATTTGAAAAATCTCGAGGTGTGACACTTGGTATATGTAAATATGTATGTCTTTATGGACCGGTGTTGGATGTATAAAGGTGATTTAGTTTCGACACCTGACAATGGCAGGTGGGAAAAGTAGAAATTTTAGTTTAATCTAGTGGAATTGAACGAATAGGTATTCATATTTCACTTGGGGAGAGGCAATACTTTCCGAATTCGGATAGAGCATATAGGAATCATTGATTAAATTAGGGAAAGTTTTAATATACTCAATGTAGTACTTCATGATTATATTGTTAACATGGTTATCTTTCTTCAAATATTTGTGAAGGATGTATGATTCAAATAAGCTATAATTTAGGGGAAGCTAATGATGCTGCATTTCATCTTAAAATATATTGCTTGTAGTTGCGTATGATATTGTACTTAAGCTTCATGTAGCTAAAGTATAATCATTTTAACCTAATGTTGTTATGGAATGAGCCTGTGGAGCTTTGGCTCACACATGCTTTTTTCTACTTCACATCTCTATATGAGGCATTGTGCTAGAAGTCAGCTACTAATACTCCATGGAGAGTTGGGATCCTTGACTTAAGCACACTTTCAATTCCTCACGATGGACATATACGGTAAAAAATGTTCATAATATCTATTATTTAATTTGTAATCTATTTTAAAACGCCTGAGGAATTGAGGTAGTGATAAAGGTACTCCTCTATATATAAATTTTCATGAAGCAAAATTCTTTCTATTAAATTTCTCTATTCTCACTTTTGCATCATTTGGCATAGTTCCCACTCAATTATATACTTCAATTAAGCAAATAAAAATCACCACAGGAAACCCAAACATGTTGTGGGGTTCCCACATATAGTGCTATTTGTTGGGACAAAGGGTTTACAAAATCCTTGACCCGGCTAGTAGGTATTCCACTTGCAAAGCAAATTACTAGCACTAACCCTCAAGCCAACAATGAAAAACAAATACCAATAGATAACTAACAAATGAACAATAAAGAGTAAATAAGAGAAGACACAAAATTAATGTGATCTGGGGACATGCTGATGTCTATGCACAGAAAACAAAAATTGTTTTATTGATTAATATGAAAACAGAGAGGTTGCAAAGATTTTTGGCATAAAAATCACCCCCAAATCCCCAAGTACATCACCCTCAATCAATCCAACAATTCTTTTCCCTTTACAAGGTTTTTCATACACCCTAAAAGGCATCTACCAGCCCTTATATATTTAGGGTAGTCGGCGTTGAAACTAGGAATTCAATTAGGAGTGAAATTGACCAAAAAAAGAAATTTAAGGCCGGTGTCATAATGTTCAATCAATTGCAGAATGTGTTCGCCCTTATTTGTCTCTCCTTATATATCTATCATGGACATATATTGACAACGGACAAATAGGAAAAAAGATGAAGGTAATGGTGCATGCAGTGGCCAAGGCCAAGAAGAAGAGGCAGAAGTGGCTGCTAGATGAGGGAGAGGAAGGAAGGAAGAACAAAGAGAGGTGGAAGAAGGAAGAGAAGGGAAGATAAAAGAAAGAAATACAAGTAATATCTTGGCAAACAGATGCAAACACTTTCTATCCGCAACCATGTCTGCTAAAGGGCCAGACAAAAAAAGCCATGTTTCTGTGTTCGTGACAAAAAATAAGTGTCCATTTTGAGTGTAAATGAATGCGCACACATAGATACAAGGGACAAAAGAATGCCAATTACGGGTAGAGTATTATAGTCTCATAGCACGGCAAGCAAAGAAAGGTCATCCAAGAGCTATCATGAATATGAGGTTTCACTTATTAATCTAATATTTTAATGAAAGATTAATTGTACTCTGATAAATATGGTGGTGTAAATGGGTGTTCCTAGAGCTTGGGTTTATGATACTTAATGAACTAAGAGATGAATATCTAAATTGGAGAAATTTAAATGGGTATTGACACATACACTGCGAATGGATAAGGTGCAGGTCCTGAACTCAATTAAGCCACCTGGACCATCAAATTGACTATTTAATTTGGCTTATGACCCGTGTGCTTAGGATAAGATTCCTTAGGTCTTAAAAAAACCATTTTTAGAGCATATAAAATTGTTGTCAATCTCATCTTGATCACTTTGAGAACTTTGGACACCTATTTCAGGTTTTAAATTAAAAGATTCTACAAGAGGGGTTAGGAATAAATCAACAACCAGTTGACAATAACAAGGGTTTTTATCTTTAGACAGATTGAGTTCCTCCAACAACTGGAGATAAGACATGGGGCTCGGCTTCTGGCCTAGACACCCTCTATCAACGGGATCCTTAAAAAAAATCCCGTTCCCCGATTTGCAGGATGGTTTGTACACTGACTGAGGTTAATTAACATGGGATCTGTGCATTGCAATCCACTGTTGGCATTACATCCGATTCACATAGATCCTGCTGGAGCTGAAGGCTCTCTGTGTAATTACTGGAGTGGAGCCACCAGCCTACCTTAAGGCTTGCTGCGAATATGGTTGAGGCCTGTGATAAACTCAGATACCTTAAATATACATACGTAAAAGGGGTCAAAGATTCAAAGGATGCCATTATTACGCTAAGCATCCTGTCAAGGCTTACCAACCCCAAAATGACATGTTAGGGTGCTTGTATGATTATTGTAATGCAATGATTTGGATGGAGACCTGTAGGTTTGGTTGATTCAGACTTGTTAATTACTATTGATATGGACCTTTCCAATTGATTGCATCAGAAAATTGCTTCAGTAGGTAAGATTGATAAATAAATATAAAGATAAATTCTGTTTTTCAAAAGGCTTGAGTTGTTAAGTAACAGATTATTTAATATATTTACTTCATATACCAAAACTCTCATGTATGTGCAACAATTCCTTACATCTACTAGTATCATATTCTAAGTATTCTTTTGTGTACACATAAAGGGAGCGTATACTCCCATCTAGTGAGACTCCAACCCATAACTAGACTTTGATACCATGTTAGATAGTGATTTGTCCCAAAAGTTCTAAGTTATTAGGAAACATATTATCAATATAGAAAAAAAGTCAATATGAGCTCAAACTCACATGCGGTAAGGTGTGCTAGGCTTTAAATGCCGTTGATTCGAGATCCGATGGCACAAGGAGAGCAAGCAACTTACCTGGCCCCGAGTTATGTATATTGTCAGATCAAAATTCAATGGTCCACAAAACTCAGGCTCATGTTGATGTGCATAAGCCCGGGCTTATATAAATGGAACTTGTCAATATACTATATTTACTTGTGGCCTGCTATGCTCGTACAATACTTGCGTCAATCTGCAAGCCCCATACAGGCCAGGCATGACACCCACATACGGTCCATGCATCACTTGAGCATAGTACATCACGGTCTATTTGTAGCATTTTCATTTATATGAGAGCTAAAAATAGATCTCAATTTCTCATTCTTTGAAAACTAAATTCACCTGGCTTGTAAAAAGGGGTTCATGGTCGCGGAGCCAACGTGAATGACAAAGAGGACTCGCCGGAATAGGGGTCCACAATTTTTCATCTCATTTGGATGAGTGACTGAACACAAATGGGTACACATGATGGGTTTATGAGTGAAATTTGTGTCATAATTATCAGCACTCTAATCCCTCTTTAATGACCATCATAAAAGGTTGATTACAGGGGAAACAGATACAATCGATGTAAATACAGTTGAAGAAAATATCACTGCTATTGTCCTCTAGTGTTTCCAATTCATCAAAATATTGGTTCAAGAAATTATGGATTGCTATTCCATAGGAACCGCTATACCAAACTTTGTAAGCACTCAAAGCAACTCTAGATTCCACCTGCAAAATTTCCATGTAAGCCAGATTATCTGATCATAATTGCCAGATATTAGTGTAGGACAATGCCCATACTACCTTTAATCAATTGGGTACCATCTGGTCTGTGTGGGTCATCTCACAAAGTGTATTTATGGTCATCTAATTGCAATTTGGTCTATTCAACCGTGTGCATTACTTGTTCAGTTATGCAACTTACTTTACGTACAGACATTGGGACTAAATTAATGAATTTATAACAAAACATTTCGACTAAACAAATGGGTTTGCACTGAGGATCCTGCTTTAGGAAGCTTCTTAGCCATTGCCCGCATATTATTCCATCAGCTTTTGTGTGTCAAGTCAAAAGTCCACATGACAAATGGGTAAAATCCTTCAAGACGACGACTTTGGCCTGTCCATATTAGAGGACCAACGGGAAAGCTAAAATTCGCACCGGGTTGGTCCAAGGTTCAGGCCGAACCATGCTTGCGTTGAGGCAAACCGACCCAGGAATCACAGTAATTAGCTTGATTAGCTGACTCGCTGAGTTGTATAATGACATTGATCAAGGTAATTAGCTGATTTTAATCACAATTAGGGTTTAGTTATTTGGTATTTCAAAATATTGTATTTCAGAAAGTGTAGTGAGTAATTCACGATTGGGAGCATACATTTTATATTACAAGTAGTGAGTAATTCATGATTTGGAGCGTACAATTTATATTACTATATTAGTGATTATGGGTTTTTGGTGCGCATTTTAGAGTACATCGTTAGTCAATTTGTTGCCTACTTCAAAACCTCTACTTTTGAAGTGTAACTATGTAACTAAAAAGAGACTTAACATGTGCATTTTCAATCCCCGCCCCCCGAATTGAAAATGCATGGGCTCCTCTCATCTCATTTACCTTCCCACCTTTCATCTCCTTCCACCCTTGTCAATCTCTTTTGCCATCCTCCCCTTCTCTCACTGTCATGTCATCAAATGTTGCTGACAGTTACCAGAGTTTGCTGAACTACCACTGGCCTCCCCTCCTCCCCTACCGGAATTTGTTGGACCTTGTCAAAGTAAAGTGCAGTAGACGACCATGCAGACTCCATCAAATCACTACCGAACTGCTACTAAACCACCGCAAGCGTGTATTGGGCCACTGTTGGAGTTTATTGGACTCTGCTAAAGTGAAATCCACCTTCAAACTACTACAAAAGTCCGTTAAACTAACATTGGAGTCTACCAAACCGCCATCAAAGTTCATTGAACCACTGCTAAAGTCCACTCCTCCCCAGTGGAGTCCGTTGGATCCCCATCGACCTCCCCTCCCTTGCTGGAATATGCCAGACTATTGCCTTCCTCCCCTCATCACTACTGGAGGTCCATCAGATGTTGTTGACCTCTCCTCCTCCCCCACTAGAATCCATCAATGGCCCCCAACCTCCTCCCCTTCAACCCTATGCCCCCATCCTCCTTTACGCCTCTATGCATGTGCATTTTATAACCATAGTTTAGAAACCTAGGATTATACACTACATTCTTAAAATCTAGGTTCTCAAATGCAAGATTCTAGTGTGGGTTTAAAATTGTGATTCTTAAATATAGCAGTTTCAAATACAAAACGATTAACACCCTATAAAGCTAGCTAGAGGGCAAGTAACATTCCTTGACATGCACGTATGATTGTGAAATAAGGTGGGAGTTTTAAAATTCATGCTTGTCACCTAGTGTATGAGAGCTACATGAATTGTAGGCTCCTCGCCTTGTATACACTTGCTAATGCCTTCCTTTTCATAAATTTTGCCTTATTTGAGTAAATTTTGTGTTGCATTCTTGTTTAAAAAAAGAAAAGAAAATTATGAGTGATTTGTGCGTATTACTCAGTAAAACCAAAACTTTAATATTAAAAGGTACAACATATACGTCGAATTAGATTGAATGAGAGAATTTCTTAGGATGTTAAAGATAAGAAAAATATTTTTTTCAACACATAATGAGACAATTATTGGGGAGGGGGGGGGGGGGGGGGTTGAAAACTCATATCTACAAATTTAATTATGGGAGTTGAATGAGACATACAACCCTCACCCTTGAATGTGCATGCCAATGACTCTCCTTTTATGTTTTTGCCTTATTTGAGTTTTGACAAGGTGGCTGCACTTTTCTTGAAAAAATAGAGATTTGCACATGTTTAGGTGAAAATATTGGTTTGAAAATGGCTAAAACTTATGTGAATACAATGCCTCTACAAAATTTTATTTAAGAACTACAAGATGTATTTTTCCTATGTTGATGTAAAAATTAAAAAGTGATTTTGATTCAAAGCACCAAAAACCTATATATCTAGTGAATGTGAAAAGCAGTCAAACCATGATACAAAATAATTTTTTACATAGAAACCCTCCTTAAGAAAAAACACAGGACACTGACAATACCAAGATATGCATTGTGCAAACAAAATATAGAGTTACCGATTTACAGTGAATGTGTCTTTCCTTTCTTTACTTGGCTGGTATTTACACCACTATAAATTCTTACATCACCACTATGGCAGTTTACTTGCATCAACTTTGGTTTTTCTTCTTCTTTTGCTTTGAATGATTTCAATCTTCAATGCAAGTCCATTAGCTTGAATGATCTTCGCTTTGTTATTTTCTCAGCAACTCTTTAAATTTGAAACTTGAAAGATAGTTTTAATCTCAACTCTTTCTTTCAACAACATAGTCCATTAAGTGATTGTGCAACATATCCTATCAAGCAATTAATAAAGTTAAAAAATATACATGAATTCTCTGGGATTTCTGTGACTATTTTAATGTTTATCTCATAGATCTGTAGTCTTGAAAGCTTTCTCTCTACTCAGATCAATAGAGAAGTCTCACACCTTTCTCTCTAGGGTTCCAAGGCTTCCTCTTCCCTTTACCATATACAAACCCCCTTTTTATATACACACAAATCAGTTAAGGTGTTGTACTTTCAATTGTAAAAAATTCCACACATAATGCATTATTTCTAGAAATTGTGCATCAGACCGATTAATCATTCTATAGGGTGATCAATCATTCCTTATACTATTTGAAATATAACTTGCAATCAATCTATCATTCCATATAGCGGTCGATTGTTCACTATTCTAGAATCATATGAGACCAACTTCTGATCAATCTATCCACTTGGTGATTGATCATTCTGTGTTTCATAGAACTTTATGAAAAACATTCAAGGCCAATTGATCTGACTTTCAAGAGTCATCAATCGCTGATTAACATCACAATATTTTGTAAATTTGTCTCTACACTCTTTCACACTATAATATGATATTCCTATCAATATCAAGTGTGTCTGATGTGTGTGCATATTTTTACCTATTAAAATAGTTATTAAGTCTTCTAATCTACTTCATCTTCATGATCTTTAGTAATATTTTAACTTTAAATCATACATCTTTTGACATTGTTTTGATCATAAACATAAGCCAAGATACAACATATGATACAAAATGTACTTACAGAATGCAATAAGATCTACACATCTTCAAACTTTTTCATGCTTCTTGCACTTTTATAGGTTTTGACAGATTGTCATTATTATATAGATTTTCTGATATCATTAAACCAATATCATAATATCATTCATGTTATAAAATTTATGTAATGATAAAATTTAAAAACTTGAACAAGGGTTATGAGTTATAAGGATGAAGATGTGTAAATTCAACAACATTGACCTAAATATGTGTAAATCTCTCAAAAAATATATAATTATGGATTAATTTTGCATATTTCTTTTGTAGCCGAACTTGACTAATAAGAGATGGTAACATTTTTCCTTTTTTGGTAAAAAGGGTGAAAATCATTTGTCCATTCAAATTGAATAAGAGAGTGTATTGGGAAGCTAGAAATAAACAGGGATTCTAGAAATCGTGCCCATCTCATAACTTATGGGAGATGCACATATTGTGGAGCTTCTACATGTCCAGCGTGTGCATGCTAACTATTAGAATAAATCATGTAGAGACCCTGCCCCTATAACACCTAGAAAAGCCCCAAGTAATCTCAAGAATTATTTTTAGGAAGTTAGAAGAAATTTTACCCTCTCGACTAGCTCCCTTGACATGTCAAGAGATGCCAATTAGTCTTTAAGTTACATTTCTTGGGAGTTGGGGGCGGGGGGGTTCCCCTTTGCACATGTAGAGAATTCCTAGCTTCTTCCCACTTGCTTTCAACATTCCTAGAGAGATATTTTGATAACTTGGACTTGAAACTTGGAGATTCCTTGAGGATGAGGTGTGTAAGCTAGAAGATTTGTTCTTTTTTATGTAGGATTGTCAACTATCAATAATCTCGTGGTTTTGAAGCTCTGAAATTCTTTTAAAAGCTTTAGAAAGATGATTTAAAAGTCTATTTTGCATGTTAGGAAGAGAAAATGGTAGTTTTATATGTGTACAATGATTAACTGTGTTTTTTATGTTCTAAGCATGTAATAAGTGTTTTGAGGAGTTTAAATGCCTATGATAAAAGCATGAGCTGTGAATGAGAAGTTTTTATAATGACTTTTGGAATAGTTGCTAGAAAGTAACTATGAGAAATTTGGACATGGTTTTCGACAAGGTCTTTTGCTAAAGAGCACTCTAGTTGAAAAATAAAGAAGAAAAGATAGGGAAAGGGGGATAGTCATTATAAACAACTTTGAGGTGTACTTAATGGTGTTGGACATTCTACATAGGCCACAATGGGTTGTCAAGGTGGGGCAACATGGTTTACCACCGAGACCTCGATAGGTGTTGGGGGTTTTGAATAGTAGTTCGAAAACCACTTGACTAGTCAGGGAGGGTGTTGAAAGCATCTAAAGTTGTTTCATTTTTAGTTAAAACTCATAAACATGAACTTAAGTCTATAATAAGACATGTGAAGTGTCAATTTATATTTCACTATGTTATTTGGATGATGGTTTGGCTTATACTTGAATGATCGTTGCTTATTTGTGTAGTTTGTTAATGAAAATTATGTGCAATGATTCAAAATTATGTCATATGTTTGAAACCGAAGATCATGACCTAGGATTTATTTTAGTGGAGATTGACATTGTAAAAAATAAAAATTTCACTTTTTCACAATTATATGATTTTAAAAAACATTTAAAAAATCTCGGATCATAATAGTTTTTATTGATCCTCTTGCCAAAAAGATTTCTCCCGCATTTTCGACAATGGTTGTAATCAATCAAACTCAAAACTTGTGGGTATCTTCTAGATGAAAGACATATGCATAGCAGAATTTTTTCCAAATGGAGATCTGAGGAGTAAAAAAAAGAATATATCTACTTCTAATAAACATTTTGTCCTCCAATTAGAAAGGAGGAATTCGCTAAAATGGCCATGTAATACAGTGTATTACACAAAATGTCTCTAACTTTTACGTAATACACAAATGGCCCTATGCATGTGGAAGAGGCCGCACATGTGCCAAGAAATGACTATATTTATCTTGACCAAACTCAAAACCCATGAAGGCTCAAAAGGTACACTTACCCACAAGCCCCCTTTTTGATCGACTGTACATAGGGTGGCGCTACTATAAATTGATCGGTAGTGCTACAAAAAGGGTGGTGCCACTGCAATTTAGGCAACAAAGCTCTCCTAAAGATATAAACCTCTGCAATCAACACAACGAAGTAGAAACACCTAAAGAGAAAGCTTGTGATCTAGCTGCAGGTAGTCATTGAGTGCCTAGCTCTGGCCCTTCCAACTTCACAACTAGAGTTAGGTGCCCAACAATCTGAAATCTTTGTCACCCATTCTGACTTATGATTGAAATTGGGGGAGAAAGAGGCTGATTTTCATCACTAGTTCTCCATGGATGTGATTGCAAGTGTAGCAAAAAGAAAGGTAAGGTTTATGCTAATTTTTATGCACATTTGGGGTGTGGATCGTTGCATGCAAGGCATGACATGGAAGTTAGAGATAAATATGATGTGATTTTATAGTAGATGCATAATAAAATGTAAATGTGTGGCGATTATTCAAGGGAAAGTGGTGTGTTAGAATGTTTGTATGAGTAGTCGAAATAGGAAGGTCAACAAAGTTTACAACCATCGACTAGCCCAATTTCTGACTTCGAAATTTGGATGTGACCCGTTTATTGATATTTTTGCAGGGATAGAAGTGAAGAGTGGTTGAAAATCCATCCACCTTTGGAGCAACACTCAACTGTGTAGAAATTTACATTACAACATGCAGCAAATGGAAGAAACCCCACACTTGGCTTAAAATTCAATTTAGGGCACACACTTCTTTCATAATTGCTGCACCAAGTGCCAAGAACAACTCCATATTGGGAATGATGTGTAGAAATGGCATACTGTTATGTCCTTTCTATCATTCACCATGTCATGGTGCATGAAAGAAGAGGTATACCAGTGTGGCACTTGTACATGACATTTCTAATATGGAGTTATTATTTGCTACTTGGAGGGGCTTATGAGAAAGAAATGTGTGCCCTAAAAAGATTTCATAACCTATTGACTAGTAATACTACCCTTCTTTGCAAAGAAATGTATGTGCATATGGATTGAAGACTGTTGAGTGTTATTGCCTTCTCATATTAGTTCACCCAATCACGTTTATATAAATTGATGGTCAAGTGTAAAAAACAACCCTATATCGGCAGTGTCGTATACAAGTGTCGTACTTTAATGCCTTTTCTTTCATCCACCCTGTTTCACAGTGCATGAAAGAAGAGTCATACCAATGTGGCACATGTACATGACATTGCAAATATAGAGTTATCCTGTGAGCTTATGAGGAAGAAGTGTGTGCCCTGATGTTTGTGCAAATAGATGGAAGATTATTGAGTGATATTGCTTTCATGAGAAGGTGTATTACTTAGAGGAAGTGCATGTTGTTTACTCTTACACAACTTTGCAAAGAGAACTCTTTGCTGATAGAATGAAGTATATTGAGTGTTACAGCCTTCTCAACTGGTGCATGGAACAATGCTTATATACATTGATGATTGTATATGCTTATATACATTGATGGTAAATTTTAAAATCACTCTTACATGCAATGATGAATGTAAATGCTAGATTGTTTTATGTATTAATATAAGTTTCCAAATTGACTCTTGAAGCTGCATGTATTTGAATGAAGATATACAGGGTCATGCATTTGTGTGTTGAGTAGAAAAGTCCAAACATTGTAACATCACTAAAAAATTAAAACGTCTTCTGACAAATGTCCAACATTATGACATATGAAGTAGAGGTGTTTGGCAACAACTATTTAAGAAGCAAAATGAATGTATGTTGCTATTTGGCTTTTCAATCTTCCTAATTACATTTTTCTCTTCCTATTATGATTTGACCACTTGGATTTTCCACATTTCAACGCTTGTGCCTCCTCACCCATGGATATAATTCTTTCTTTTTTGGTCTTCTAGTGGGAATTCTTGCATGAAGGGGGCATCAAATTAAGCAAACGTATATCTTCTAGTGTGTTCCATTGGCTCTTATGAATAATTGGATAGATTGCTCCATTGTATAGCTATTGGTAAGTTTCCGTCTTGTAGTAATTAGAGCAGTATACATAGTGATCAATTGACCTAATCGCACAGGAAGGCAAAACATGTTCACAAAGCATACCCATACTCTGAAACAAACCACATGTGCATGGTCTATGTTTAAGATTTACCTAATTGTCAAACATGGATGATTTCATGTAGAACTCATGTGCTACTATAAGATACCAAGCAAGATTTCTTGATAATTCACATGCCTCCTAAATTTCACCTTCATCCCATGGTTTTAATGTCCCACTCAACCTTTTAGATGTTGCTCGACAAGTATACCGCATCTCTTGTATCTTCAACTATATGCCATTAATGACAGCCACAATTGGTTACTCACAATGAAGTGTTGTCATTACATTAAAACTCTCGCACCCATTAAATGTTTGATGTTATATCTCTTTGCAGGAAAGTATATATTAGCCATTTTATTCAGTGGTATTTGTGTTACCCAGTTGTATGCTTCTGGATTTTTCCCATGGATTATGGTCATTTCCTCTTCAAAATCTAGCATTCACGTAGCTTTAGAAGCCCGAAAAAAGCGAGGGTAGAGGCTTGGATCCTTGAATTTTGCATGCATGTTCTCTGAGATGTGATATGTGCAATAACCATGAACTATATGTTGGAAAACCTGGGGTATCTGCATAAGGATTGCTGGGTGTCAATCAGATAGGATGACAGGTTCTTCTACATGTCTCAATGCACTACTGAATTTGTAAGTACTGAATTCCAACCAGCATTGTTTTTAGACTCTCCAATTTCCAAAGCCAATGGATATAAATGGTTGTTTGTGTCTAAACCAACTCCCAAAAATAAGGTGCTTCTATATTGTCCCTTCAAATGAGTACCATCAATGGCAATGACCCTACGCATGTATCACTTGGAGTGCTCAACACATATGCCGAAGAGACAAAACTCCTTTGGAAAGATTTGTCCTACCTATCATACTTGATGCTTGTCCTTATGCCCGGGTTTGCCTGCTCAAGTTAATGTTGATACGTAGGTAGGGTCTCGATAAGAGCCTTCAAATATTCCTCGTAATTTCTCAATAGCAAACTTTATATCAAAATCTTTAATTATAAATGTAGCAGGCCGATAAACCATCTCTATAGTAATATGACATTTGGCTTTCCAATGGTCAACATTCTGTAAAGGCCGAGCACACGTATGAACTGCATTCAATGTCTGCATCTTAAACACCCCGCACCATTCAACCTTGATGCGTGCAACCCTCAATAATGCATGTAATGGTGAACCTTAACTGGTTGGATTTGACAATCTTGAACTAAAAGTTGTTAAACATTGTTGCATTGTGGACAAACAATGTCTGCTTGTTTTTTAACTTCATTCCAAGTTCAATTAAGAATATTCCTTGTTGATGTATTCATCTTCAACAACATTGATGGTGGGCACAATGATGTTTTTGAGGTCTTCTAGTTTGCGTAAATGACAAATTCACAGGTGAACAATAGTACATGCACATTTGACAATGGAAATTCAAAATTCACACTTTCAACATTCATCAAGTAAATTGAAGACTCACAAGGAATGGAAGTCGACATACACAAATAAGATAATGACAGTAGGCAGTTGACAGTCAACATTCGAGTTTTGACTGTGGACTTCTGAAATCCAATTGTCGACTTTCAACTATTGATTACATAACTTTTTAAAACAACATATGCCTTTCAATCATATGAGAACCGCTGAATGACAAAGTATTTATACAATACATACCTTCTCACACATATAGGAGATGGCATCGTCAGCTCTAAAACATTTACATTTATCCTCGTCAATTTTGTAACATTATTGGGTGCGTCGGTAGTACAAACAATTGCAAATGAAAAAAAAATGTTTTGTAGTTAAAATTCTATAATATTGTGTATTTATGTCAAAATATTAGATCTACTCTTGAACTGGGGAATAACTAGTAATAATTATAGTTATAGTTCTATAATATTGTGTATTTATGTCAAAATATTAGATTGACTCTCGAATAGGGGAATAACCAGTAATAATTGAAGTTTACCTTCTTGTCCTCCTCGCATGAGATTGTCTATCTAGGTGACTCATTTTCCACTTCCTAGCTACCTCATCACCAACTTCATTTGCTATAAGGTATTCACCCACACCTCCATCAGCATCGTCAATCGACAAATTGTCATATACATCAGGGAAATAGTCATGAAATGCATTCTTATTTTCTTCATTTCCATCTAGTGCACACACTTCTACATGAATGTATTTGGAAGCTTTCATTGTAGCTAGCACATGGTTGGCTGTTAGATGGAAACTAAGTATTGTAATCATCTATAGTCACGAATGCAATTGGGCGTTTCTTTTCACTCCTTTCCTTGGCCTTTCTAAGTAATTCACCTATCCCATTGAATCCATTATCACAACTCAAATTCACTATTGCATAGCTTTCCTACTCCATGATTATACTTGCCTTTTCCCTTTCAACCTTCAATGGTACTTTAAATATTGTATCTCTATCCACTTTCACCTCCATTTTTGATTCACAAGGTTGCTTCCTCTTCTTTGCAGCATCAATGGGCCCATCACATCCATATGCCTCTCTTCCTAAACATTGTACTTCATCAAAGTTGAATCATAAACACAATCCCAAACACATACTACTTATTGATCTTCGACTTCCATTGAGAACCATTTAAATTGGACAATAGACTGACAATAGTTATTAGTAGACAGTCGACAGTCACTAATCGACTACCACCATTCAATAGCCGTACTTCGATCCAACTTCACAATCTTTCAATGAATAAGTTCAGTTTAATTGCCAACTCTAATCCTTTAATCATAAATCATAAACATTAATCCCATAACACAGTTCTGCTTCATCTATTTCAGCGGACGAAGACATACATGTGGCTACTATATATATGACCAACATTTTTAAGAATCTAATGGATCAAACAAGTCGAAAATGATGTCACTCCTGCATGCGAGAGTAGTCATGTCTCGACCTATAATGGTAAAACCCAAATTAAAACACATATACTTTATGTTGCTTCCATCTTCCATAGTCGGGCTACCAATGAATCCTCAGTGTTCTTGACCATGATGAATTATTTTCCATTAAATTGATGATAATTTTACGAAGATCATAGGAGAAAGCAATCTTGGTGCTGCTTGAAGCTGAAGCAAAATCCACTGGAAGATGATATGCCGTGATTTTTCTTTTATATTACACTAGGGGTAATTTTGTAATTTATATATAATGGTGGTGTGTCAAGTGATCAATAAGGTCAACTGTTAGATGGTGTCAAGTGATCTAACAACTGTGAAATGTTGGTTGTGGGCCCTTAATGATCGAGTTTACTTAGAGACAAAGGAGTATATGGAACTAGGATTCGAACGAATAAGTTGTATGTTTTTTCAAAAATATGTTAAGTCCACTTGCATGAATTACATTGTCAATGGTGCATACATCACTTCTGCTTCAAAAGGATATGTTCCATATCGTATATGACATAACGAGTGCACATATTTATGCATACATTCTAACACAGATGTTAAAAGGTTTTTATTCGTTGACATGCAACACATAAATGCATGACCCTGTAAATCTTTAGCTGCAAGACTAAATTTAGAAACTTATATTGAATCCATGTGCTTCAACTTATATTATTTCCTGCCGTTACATTTTTTGTTTATCAGTGAAAGACAACAAGAATATTGAGTGCAATACAAATAGTAATGAAGAAGCATGTATGAATGTTTTTTTTTCCTTTACAAAAAGTTTCTTAATAGTATATGACACGGCATTTCATGGCACACATTTCCTTCTCCAAAGCTGCTCCAAGTGGCAAAACACAATACCATATTGTGAATGTCATATACAAGAGCTACACAAGTATGGCTTTTCTTTCATGCACTATGACCCAAGGTGAATGAAAGAAAAGATATAATAGTATGGCACTTGCCCACAAGATTATTGATATAGTATTGTTCTTTGCACTAGGTGCAGCTATGGAGAAGGAAATGTATGTCAAGAAATGTCATCATCTATTTTACTCCCTTTACATAGTGCAACATGTAATTGTCCTCCCTTTACAAAAATGTTCACAATATTCTATAATGGCATTTCATGGCGCACATTTCCTTCCCCTAAGCTTGACCAAGTAGCAAAGAAAAATTCCATATTGTGAATGTCGTGGACAAGGGCCATATTGGTATGGCTTTTATTTCATGCACTTTGACATAGGGTGAATGTGAGAAAGAAATATCTGCCATGAAATGCTATCATCTATTTTACTCCAGGTGTCAGTTGTGTTCCCCTTTTTGCATATTTTAATCTTAATTTCTTCATTTTAGAGAGTCACCAATTGCCAAACAATACAAGATTTCGATCTGATCATCACATATATACCAACAACATATCAAAATAAAACAAGATAGGACAAATTACAAAAGTTGGCAATCTAACCCCTAATCTAATTAAGAGTCTTGCTTATTTCACCAACTATACAAAATGTTCCCTTTTTGGACACTTTGTTCAATCAACAACCAGCGCAATCGTTGGTCACAATTGGACCCTTCGATAATCGTTAATCGGCCCAGTTTGTGGCCAATAGTTAGGATAATTGGTAGTCGACATTCAGCCCATTCGACTATCAATTGTTGATTATCGGCCGAGCAGCCAGTAGGCTCTCGACTACTCATTCAAAGATTCCTACACCACATTAACCGCCAAAGAAATACCACATTTGCAGTTTAGCATGCTTCTACTCTAAAAGCATTTCATATTTGCCTCTCCCTACGATGTCCTGGTATGCATGCACCAATCCACACCCCAAATATGCTTAAATATGACTAAAAACCTTACCTTTCTTCTTGCTAGACTTGCGATGACAAGCATGAAGAACTGATGATGAAAATCTACCTCATTTCTCCACATTTCCTTTCATTAGTCAAAATGGGGAACAAAATTTTCAAAGCTTTAGGCACCTACTCCAGTAATATGAAGTCGAAGGGGCTAGAGGCAGGCACTAAATGACCTTCTAAAACTGGATCAAAAGCTTTCTCTTTAGATGTTTATGGTTTGGAGGGTGGATTACTTAGGTTACAATCGTAAGGTCAACCTCACTGCTGGTATTAATGGGTAAGTTCCCAATGAGAAGCTGGCTACAATGGGATTGCAGCAGTGGAGATGGGTGCAGAGCGGTAGGAACCCATTTTAGAGAAGATGACTAGGTGCAATGCTTATAGGGGTTCTCACTAAGGGTATTTCGGTTTTTTTAGGTCTGGCACTGGGCAGGACTTGCCATGTGCGTAGCTCTATGTGATTACATAGATGACCTATTAGTAGTGGGGAGCTACAATTAGGCTGGCATCGTACATGATATGTTGATGAGAGGCATATCAGTAGCCCACCGAAACATCATGAGCAGACAGGATGAGTGTTCTGCCACAGCCGGAATTCTCATTGGAGCTTCATTAGTGCTCCAGGTAATGCTCGTATATTGTATACCACGCTAAAGACCATTAGCATGTCTCTAATGATACGATATGTTTACACACACATGTATATCACTGTATCACTCACACAATACAAAGTCAATCGTGTTATCGGAGATATGGCATATAACATGCACATAGACATGTCGTGATCTCGGTAACACAACTAAGTGTAATATTGTAGATTCGTCATTACACGATGGGTAAATGTCATGTTATCGGAATCACGATGTGGCTTCAATCATGTTATCAGTAACATGACTAATTTGTCATGCTTACGATACTGACTATTTACACTACTGACTATTTTCTTTTGTATTATCCGTCAGGTATGGTTTTATGAGCATACCTCCATATGGGCTCCCAGTGGTCTTCCATGCAGCCCAAGGTGCATGTGGTGGCTTAGATTTACCCAACTTTTGAGCAACATGGAGAAGGCCGATAAACTTGACCCGGTGGATGAAAAGGGGAGGAAGAAGATTCTAACCCATCACTAGATGAGGAAGTTGTACGAGGAGGTCTTCATGCAGTTGAAGCCAAATTCACAAATTATAATGCGAATCACACTAATTTCTGAAGAGGCACACTTGATGGATGGCCAACAGGCGACCTCGAAGGCTAAGAAGATGGGTACGCAGACTTTCCGACAAATGACACCCGCTCATGCCCTCCACGGCAAGAAGTCGGGGCATGTACATTCCGGTCAGGATGTCATTGAATCATTCATCATGCCAGTTGATGTCATGACGGGAATTTCTGATGTTGTTGGAGCTATCGACTTCTGGCTTTAATGGCTGGATTTTGGGTCTTGATGGTCAAGTCTCGTATGGGACATAGGAGTATATGGAAGTTGGAGATGAACAATTAGACATGATTTTAACAATTCACTATGACAAACTAAATTATCATTATTGCATACTGTATGCTCATTTTGCTTCTTTTCTAACTGCTATTGGAGACTTTGTTGCATGATAGGGTTCCCTTACTTCATATATCATAACCTTTAGACGGATGTATAAACTTGTTTTAACACCAACATTATGAGGTTTTCATGTTTGGAAACAGAGATGCATGACCCTCTAAATCTTGAATCGAATACATGCAGTTGCAAGACTAAATTTAAAAACTTATATTTACATATGCAATAGTGGCATGCCAAGTGAGCAACAAGGCTGACTGCTAGCTGGATGCTATTGGCTTTCGACTGTCAATTGTCGAATGTCAGATGTACACTATAAAATTTAAAATTTCCATCCACCCCATTGCCTTTCAAAAATCAAACATCCATGCCTAAAAGGTGAATAACTGATACAACTTCAATATGTCACATAAGAAAGTAGAAGAATATGAAACTTACTTCCATACCAACATCAGCTAAGTCTTAAACTAGTCATATACAAATGTTTTAAGACACCATTACCTTATGTAAACAAAAAAGTACAAAACTAGACATCGTACTAACTTTTTTGGGAAGTAAGGTGCATCCATCCATCTTATGTCACTATTCTTTACATTATCATCAATTTAAATCGGACACACTCACTCTCCACGAACACGGTCTCATCATCCACAAACCAAATTTGGGAGTCATTGTGACATCAAAATAATGCCAAACTATAAGTCATCTGCCTGCCACAAGGATGAGACGGCCGTTGTGGATGAGTAATGGGGTGAAATGGAAAAATTATATGACATTACAACTCATTACTCTTTCACACTATCTTTCACATCCGTGTATAAGGCAAACAAGTATAGTCAAGCGTAATGTTCCAATTTCAGCCAAATTTGGTTTGGTGGCTAACAAGACTGTGTTCGAGGACGAGGTTCATCAACCACAAGGCCGTATAAGAAGAGGAAAACACAAAGGCCTGCTCCACAAATAGTAGGACCAAGCAATTTGACATATCATAACCTCCAGTTCCGATTGTTAATTTTGGTGATCACGGTTAAATATGACACTGGGCCTACAGTTGGAAAGCATTTTCCATTCCACATTTGGTCATTGCAATGAATCATTTTGGCTTCAGTTTATATGTTTTGCACACTTTTTTTCATTGTAATTAAATGTAATCATTGTATAATAGAAATACGGGGAACTTTTTGCCCAGCTTTTTGAGTAGTGATTAAAAGTTGGACAAGAATATTGAGTATTGGAAGGTGTATAAAAGAAGAAATTTTTTTGCAGCATGATAATATAATATACTACATACTTTGATGCCTTAATGGTTGATGACTGTATGACTGAATCAAAGGAGGAACTATAGTTTCATGTCATATTAATGTTGAAGAAAACATTTACATTACATGGCTCCAATTGAAAATCTCTTAGCCAAAAGTAGACAGTCGCTTTGCCAAAAGTCGATAGTCGAACAATTTACTTAAAGATGCACCTTAATTCAATTGTTTTTGGGATACAATGCCATTTAATTCTCATTGCACTTTACATTTTTTCCTTTTATTTTCCAGTTTACTTAACCAATAGTAATTATAAGGATTAAACAAGATCGTATATGTTTACATGGTCAAACTGTAAACTTCAACCATTTATAGTTTGTACTTGATCTACATAATGCATAAGGATCCTATTTTCATGTTCATACTTACAAAAAATGGGCGTTGAAACACCATCATCAATGACTTAACGACTTAATGTAGTCCATCCATCAACAAGAAAACATAATGTAGTCAAATACAAAATATCAAATTTCATTCTTCAATAAAAGATAACCAATTCTTCGTCTTTGAGCTTTAATCTATGCTAGAAACACTCCATTAATTCCAAATAAGTTCAATGAAAATCCATGTGATATGTACTCCATATAGAGGCAACCAAAAATACCATAGTTGTAGTTGTTGTTTTGCCTCGAATGCTTCGTCACCTCCACCACCTTGAACTTGTTGGTCAGTGCATTGTTCCACCCTAACTTGTAGTAAAATAGTGGTAGTATATATTTGATTGGGAAGAGGTTATCAAGATAATTTTCCATTGTTCTGCTAAAAAAGGGGTCGATGATGAATATTTGCCTCCTAAGAATATTTATCAAAATAAGAATCTAATGGTTGTTGACATTTAGGGGGAAATGGTGCCAGTTTTATTCCTATAACATCTTTGGACCATTAGTTAGCTCTTTGTGTGGGACACTGAGACTTCAAATAGAACATCGGCGACCTCTATCATTGTTACTTTGGGCTTTGCCATTTGAAGGGTATCCCATATTGTTGTCAGCATATCACCATGCACGATCAGACAGTCCTGCAATGAAAATAACAAAATTCCAATACATAAGCCTGTGAAATGGTGACAGCTGGCAGTCGAATGGCGACAACTAAAGGCTGACATTGGACAACTAATAGCCAGAAGAAGTAAAGTCGATAGTCAAGAGCATATAAACATAAATCATTACTTTTACTTACCATAAAATGGACTGAGTGGAAGGCATGACTTCCTCCTACCCGCATCTTCTTGTGCATCAAGAAATCACCAAATGCGTTCAAGTGCTATAAAAAAATTATTACCCCAATATCTATAAGATGCAATATATGTATATATATACAGACATTATATATATTATCATACTTTCTTAAATAATGCCTCCACAAATTTAATAATTGATAGCCGACGACCAATGGTCTTACATACATCAAATGTTAGTAAGACCTTGTAGTCGACAAAGTTCGCAAGAACTTGGGATGAATTAACATCCCTGCAATCACTTGGACCCGGTTTATGAAGTACAAGACAACCAAAGTTTAGCACACTATGAGGAAAAAATTATATTCAAATAACCAATAAATAAAATTAAATGAACTCCCATTTGTGGCCACTCGTACAAACTCACTTTTAGTTACCCTTGTTATTAATGAACTAGATCAATTCCTTGTTTTTCAAACGGGGATTATGGCTCCTAGCATTGATTTCAGAGAGGCAGACAACCTTAAACAAAGTCATCAACATATCAATCTTCTTCCTACGAGGGCTCTTCTCACCAATCCCTCCCCAACGACCACCACTTGCTTGCCCTTATCATTCCCTACAAATGCCTTCATCTTTTTCCTCACACCTCCTCTCCCATGTTCTTCCTCCTCCCCACCGTCATGAGCCCTTTTAATAATCCTCCCCATAGCAACCACCAAGGGTTTATCATCAGAATCTAAGGGCTTTCTACCCTTAACCTGCCTCCGCTTTATTTGGATCTATAAAGGGGGATTACCTGAACTTGCTTTTCAACTTTGCCCTCATTCCATACTTCTTGAAAATCAATAGTTTGGTGTGTAGCCCAATAGATTCATTGGTCTCCTCTATAAGAGCCTCCCCTATAGCTTCCACATCAATCTCCTCTTCTTTAATAGGGCCAACAAGATCATAAGTCTCCTCTATAGGTTCCACATCAATCCCCACTTCATTAATAGAGCCAACAAGATCATAGGCCTCCTGTGTAGCAATCTCATTAGCAGATTCTACCACATCATGAGAAACTTCACTACCATGGCGAAGAGGCTCACAATTCTCCTTTGGAGGAACATCCTTTGCAACTTTCACAATAATACCCTCTTCACTACCATGCCCAATAGGATCCACAAGTCTCTGGAGCCTCATTTGCAGCTTCCACCTCCTCAAGAAGATCATCCCCACCATGTGGGGCTACAACTGCCACCTCCTATTCAAGAACATCCCCGCCATATTCACATTCATCATCCAACATATCTACCACCTCTTATGCTATATTCCATTGTCCAAATAGTTACTAACGGACTACATCATATCACTCCCACCTTCTTGTCCTTCACCACTAGGGCAAATGCCCTACTCACCATCACCACCTACAAGATAGATAAGAATGTCAAGGTTAACGCCCTCCCCACCGACACCACCTAGCCTAAGTTCTTCACAGGCCTCGTATACATGGCCATCAACATCTTGGCCATCACCAGTGACATCACCTCACCAACCATATTCTCAGGTTTGTCCCCCTCCCCACCTACATCACCATGGATAAAACCCTCCCCACAACTTCCACCAAGGACAACACCATCATCCACATAGTCTTCATGCCCAGCAACAACAACTTCTTCATGACCAACAACACCAACAACATGGTCATGGGCTACATCACATTCAACAACATCACAACTGACATCAATAAATCATCACTACCAAAGCAATTTGATACACCCTCCCCTCCATTAGCACTAAGGGCAATTACCCTCCCCACTACCCACCACCAGGGTTAAGTTCATCACCTACGTGGTCAACACCAACAGGGTTGAGGCCTCACCACCCTTGTCCTCACCATCATACTGTAACATATCATCTATATCTACCTAACCTGCACTCGTGTTGAACCACTGCCCACTATCTTCTGGTTCACAGTCGTGGAAGGGAATGTCGGCTTCGGCTTCATGAATAGTGCAAACTGGCAAATAACAAGCATTTTATTCTAATATTTTTCATTACAGTAAATTTAGTATGTCTCAAATTACATAAATGACCTGTTGTATTTCATGCAGTCTTGTCTCGAAGTTGTCTGCTCTTGTGTGGAAGAGCCTAACTTCTAACACAATGAAATATGTTTTCCTTTTAACTCTCTGCATCCACTCCATCAAGTCCTCTAGGATGACATTACAGCGTCTTTTGTTCTCCTTATTCACCACCAATTTCCCCCATACATTTGAAGACCCTCCCAACTCACCTCACTGTCACTGCCCTCTTCCTTTTCATATATGGGCTTCAACATGATCAACAAGCTCTTATTCATCATTGCATTCAATTCCTTGGTACTTGACCATGACATTGATATCATGTGAAGAAAAACTTATCCTCTCGTATTTGAACAATGCTGCCTTCGGCCTCCTTGACTCCCTAATGATGTTCAAGCTCTTCTCTTTTGTTGACTCAACTAACGAATGCAAAACCTCAACCTCAAGACTGACAGACAAACCATAATTGCAACCAATCAAAGATTTACCACTTTATAATAAAGATAAAGGATTATTATGAATGAAGGATGAAAAGTTTATACATTAACTTGGCCAAAAACTATGGCCTCCACCTCCTCATACTTTGGTCTCTTAAAATTGGACCATGAAACAATCCGTGGGAACCCATCCACTAGCTTGGAGCCACAGAGGTCCCCCAACATAGGAATCTTCTCTATAGCCCACACTTGTAATAATCTTAAGACATCCAATATTAATTATTAGTAATTTTCACACAAATTAATCTTATGTAATAGATGCTGGACATAAATAAATTATTTGAAATAGAACTTACCATCACATTGTGGCAATACCCATAAACATTGTATTGTGTAGTGTGCATGCTATTCCTGGTGGCCTCAAAGCCCTTCAGAGTGTCCTAACAACAAATAGTCCCCCAAGGAAAATTGTCAAACTACGCCTCATCCTCTACCAACATGAACCAATGCATATCAATTTTGAAATCCTAGTGCCTCTTCATCAACAAGTTGACCAGCACAAATATCAATGCAAGCCTCACTGCCACCCTGTCATCCTTGTAGACCCAAATTTTTATGTACACCTCCTCCTTTGAAATGAAGAGCTTGCTCCTACTCCATACCTATTTCAATAGGGAATTTGTAGGTAGGATCTTTGGTAAGGGGGGAATTGGTACTTGCTTTGAAAATTTTAGCCTAGTTACCATAAACTCCTTTGGGGCCATCTATATAGTTATGTCCTTATCCACCTTAGGTGGAAGGCCTAGGTAGGAAACATGTTGCAATTGGCTGTTGACTATCGGCTTCCTCTATCCCAAAATTGGAACTTTATTATCCTTCTCAACCATTCCCCCCCCCCCCCCCCATACAAACTAACCACACATTTGTTTTTTCATGTGTACAATAAATGTGCCTACATATGTGTATATATGAGACAAATTATACAATAAATTAGCATACATTCAACCAAAAACACCCCAAATATGCCTCAATATGAGTAAATTCTTACCTCTCTTCTTAGAGGCTATTTGTGTATAGAATTTCTATAAGATTCCATCAATTATGCCCTAATTCCAACCCCAATTATCCAAATTATGTTTGTGTGTAGAAGGCAGCATAATTAAATATTCCGCCTAGAAGGTGATTCTATGTCGTTTCAAGCCGGAATCAACCAAAATTACCAAATCACCTAATGAGGTGATTCCGTCGATTCTGGCTCCCAACCCTCATTTCAAAATTATAGATTCCGTGATTTTTCAACGGTTGCCTCTCATATTGATTTGAGCCTTGAGAAGCGTGTCATATAAGTGGTTCCTCACTTTAAAATTTTAAAATTACCTACCCTTGTGGGATCTTGTTTGATAGGTCTCAAATTTAAAAACGTAATAATACCAACAACATGCATATATGAGTTTGGAAGAAAGTTATATTAGTTTAAAGTTTTGAAATTAGGTTTGACGCGATATCTAAATTTTATTCTAAAAAATTTTATTACCAACCCTAACTCACATTCTACGGTGAATTATTGAAATTAATTCCAAAAAATTTCACTTTTGTTTCTAAAAAGTCTAACACCCAAATAACCCCTTAATAACCTTTAGTTGAGACGGTGCACAATGAATGATAAACCCTTCTATCTTTTTGTCGTTTTCCCTTACAATCTTCATTATAGGACTTACATATAGGAGGGTTAGACATATATAAGATTTCGGACAAGATTACATTGGAGTTGTCTTAGGTAGACACGAAATATTTGTCATCCATGCCTCGGAGTGAGGGGGTTCCGCTCCAGTGACAAAGGAGATTCATAAGGTCTTTGAGTGAAGGGGGTTTTGTGGATGAACTAAATGTGAAATGTGGGATGCTGCCAGTGATGCCAAACAGAAGCATTTGGTTAGAATTTGTACTATTTAGGAGGGAAGGAGGGAGAGTAGTTCAAGGGGTGTGAGTATAGGAACCGTGTTTTTGAATTTTAAGTTTGGTTGAGGATAATATAATTATTTTTTGGTATATGTGAGGCCTCTTTTATGTACGTAGGGCTATTCTGTGTATTACATAAAAATTATAGATATTTTACTATTTTAGTATTAATCCTCCTTAGTATGAATATGAGCTCACACATGCTAGGAAAATAGGCCTCGAGCTTGGGCTCACACACATTAACTGGAGGCCCGGCTCCCATAAGCGAGACTAAAAAAATTCTCATAATTAAACATTTTAGCCGGGTTGCGGCCCGAGTTGCGGGGAGCCGACCAAAACCCGGTCCGGCACTGCACCCCTTGATCCAGCCGCGCGTAATTTTAATACCGTAAACCTGCAGAGAGCCGTATTTGGGCAGAAAGGGAGTGAAAATCCTTCCCCTCTCTAAACCCTAAAGCCTTAAATACCCCTCCCTTTCACCCTCCCCAGTGCTTCCCTGTTCCTTGCTCTCCCTCCGAGAGGTTCCCGTCGCCTGTCTCGGAGCGCGATTCTCCCGTAACGTAATTTGGATTCCGGCGCCTTCGGCTCTCGATCGCGGCGGAAATGGATCTTCCCAGCCTTGCAGTGATTCTCCAGGCGGCGCTCAGCCCCCGCCCGGACGAGAGGAAGGCGGCCGAAGAGAGCCTCAATCAGGTGTTGTTTTCTTGATCAGTTACAAAATTTGGCATCTCTCAGTTTGAGTTGGGCGATCTCTTATTCATTTCCGTGTTTTTGTGCTTTGCTGTTGCATTTACCTGCTCGTTTTGAATTGGGTTCTCGGGTAGGATTTAATGGCTGTGGTTGAGTTTGATTTATTTTGTGCATAATTTTGATGTATTGATGTTACATGGTTATACTGCTACAGTGGGAGGCGTTCTTTAGCAAATTTCGGTGTAATTAGATTGAAACCATGATGTTTATAAGTTATTTGCATAACTTTTTGCTACTGTGGGCAGTTCCAGTATGCTCCGCAACACTTAGTGAGAATGTTACAAATAATTATAGACGAGAGTTGTGACATGTCTGTTCGACAAGTTGCCAGCATTCATTTTAAGAACTTTGTGGGGAAGAATTGGGGACCTCTTGAACCTGGTTTGTCCTTAATTTTGATTTCACGGTTTTGTCCAATTCCAATTAATGCAATTGTAACCGAATCTTCTACTGTTCTTTTTTGTAGATGAGCAACCTAAGATATCTGCAGCCGATAAGGATATGGTCAGGGAGAATATTCTTCGATTTATTGATCAAATTCCACCCTTGTTGAGGTATATGTGCTTGAATGCTTATTTTAGCTGCTTCTGCCTTTTTGATTAGTGGGACTGTTTAAGCAAATCATAAGTGACATTGAGGCAACTGATTGGTCTGACTAGTTAGTGACGTGACAATAGGTTCATTTTGCTGTTAGAATTTTATGTGCTGGCCAATTGATAACTGGGGTATTAATGGATGGTTGGAGCATTGGTCTAGGGGATCAAAGGATTTTTTACAGCGGGCCATATGATTAACTAACAATCAGTTTGTGTGGCTTTAATTATCTAAGCTGCGCATGCGGTGCTGGTGCTGGTGCATGGCTTAAACTTGGCGGATACTAGTGAAGACTTTGTTGTTAAGGATGCTGTCAGAGTCCACATCATGGTTGGGCATATTGTCAATATTGATGATATATTGGGGAAAATGATATTAACCCAAGGAATCTACCCAACAAAAACTCCCGACTGGGTTTTGGTTGGACAGAACTTTTGGGCCCAAGTGAACTTTGTGTGAGGTTCACATGCTTTGTCCAATTAAAATCCAGTTGGGAGTTTTTGTTGGGTGAATATCCCCATCCTATATTGGTATAATGCCCTCACCAATAAAAGATTTGGTGGGAAATCTCACCATGCCCTCCCCTTTTTACAAAAGAAAACTCCTAAACAGGCAAACGCGGTAATTATTAACTGTAATGGTAACTGCCCTTGTGGTTTTAAACAGAAAGATTGTTGAAAACTATGAATGTTGAAACTGATGAAAGAGCTCAATCCTTAGTATTTGCTAAAACATCATTTTCAACTTTTTTTCCTTTTTTTATGGATAAAGTTATAATAGAATATTAGCTAGACCCTATATGATTCACTAACACATGTGCAAGAAAGATTCATTTCAATAAACTCAATTAACTTTTTTTTTTGAAAGCTATTGTACCAAGAAAAGCACGCTAGAAAGCTGGTTTCCTATCCTGAAACCAAAGAACAAACCAAGAACACAAACAGTTATTAATGCCAGTATCTACATTACCAATATAAAAAAATTTAGCAAATTGTCAGCACGAAACATGCAGACAAAATTCCACCTGACATTGATACTTGGTATTGCTAAAAAACAGCCAAATTAGAGGTGTTTTCAACACTTCATTTCCATTCACTATCATGTTTAAAAGTTTGCTTCTAGATGTTAATAAATGCGTAGATGATTAAGATACATGTGAAAAATCAGTTTTTGGGTCACCTCTTATATCATTTCCTTCAACATCTCTGATATATCACATTTTTAAGTCCCCAATATATATCTGATACCAATGTTGTGAACTGTGGTACATATATGGATTCTTGTTGGCGATGATATTGGATTTAGATGTGACACAAGCCTGACATTTTACTTCTCTTTTAGGGAGTAATGAGAGATTTAGTGAGATCAATTCAAATTGGAAATATCCTTTTATAGTACTATGTGATGCAGGCTAGCTACTTAATAGATTGGATTGAGGGTCCTCTTTGTCAGGACGCACAAGTTGTGTCTTTTTCTTTTTTAGGGTATATGGAGAAAACGGGATGGTTTGTTGGGCGTTAGATGAAGTTGATGAAGAGATTCATGGGAATGAAGCATGGGGCTGAAGTCTTCAAAGCTCAAATCTAGTGTTGAACATGTAGAGGATTTTGTTAGAATCAAAGAAAATGATCTGTACAAAATTATAAGAGATTTATACATTATATTTTCTGATTATATATGGTTAGCTTATCACTAATTTTGGCGAGCATGTGCTAATTGCAAGGATTGCCTTCAGAAGTTGACAAATTGCTTTTATTAAGATGAAGCAAAGAGTTTGGTTCATTGTTGCCTCTTTTATTGTTTTGTTGATATTTTTTATGATAGCATTACCAAGATAAGAAAAGATACTTTTCTTTGAAATGGTCCCATGTTGTTTTAAAATGTTGGAAAAGTTTTTTATAAGAGTAGTCAATACATTTGTTCTTTTTGAAATGTTTGTTCAGTTCTATTATCTAGGGAAAAGGTGATTGGTAATTATTCAATCTTTTGTATTTAAATTATTTATTTGTCCTGCTTAAGGTAAATGAATTCCTAAACAAGTATATTTTGTTCTCAGTTCTGTGCTAATAACTTTAATTAAATAGTATGGGCCTTAGTGTAAGGCGTTGTGTTTTTTGTCATTTGCTCTTGGTTTGTTTTCTTGCTTGTAAGTATAATGTTTTTAACTTCTTGTTTTATTGATGGTTTGATGAGCAGAGTACAACTTGGTGAGTGCTTGAAAACCATAGTACATGCTGACTATCCCGAACAGTGGCCTGGTCTTCTCCAATGGATAAAGCATAGTTTACAAGGTCAACAAGTACATGGTGCTCTATATGTGTTGAGAATTCTTGCCAGGAAATATGAGTATGTATCTGCAAGCGTTCATCTGTTTTTGAGATTATTTTGTGTCCTTATTTTTAAGAATTAATGGGATTTCTTTGGTTTTTGCTTATACCATGTCCTTAAATATCTAAAATGGAGCATATCTTCTTATGTTATGTTGGATGAGTATTTTTGTTAGTAAAAAAGGCACATATTTTTCTATTAGTGTTAGTTGGATTGCTGAACCAATTTTATTAATTTATATATTTCGAACATTCTAATATGTTTTAAAATTTCTGAAGGTTCAAGTCTGATGAAGAGCGGATACCTGTTTATCTCATTGTTGATGAGACATTTCCTCATTTACTAAATATATTCAACAATCTTGTTCAAATTGTGAACCCTCCTCTGGCTGTAGCAGAGCTAATTAAACTCGTCTGCAAAATATTTTGGTCCTCAATATATGTATGTATTTTCAATTTTGTTTGAAGTCATTAGTTTAAGAAATTTATTGACATGCTTTGGCTTATTCTCATTTTGTCCTTTTCATCCCAGTTAGAGATTCCAAAGCAGTTGTTTGATCCAAATGTGTTCAATGCTTGGATGATTTTGTTTTTAAATATACTGGAAAGGCCTGTGCCCCTGGATGGTCAGCCTCTTGATCCAGAGTTGAGGAAGTCATGGGGATGGTGGAAAGTCAAGAAATGGACAGTGCACATACTGAATCGCTTGTACACTCGGTAAGTTGTCAAATTAAGACATTTCATTGATCTTTGTTTCTTGGAACCTCATAAGAAATAAGATGCAAATTCTCTCCTGGCAGATTTGGAGACTTGAAACTTCAAAAACCAGAGAACAAAGCTTTTGCTCAGATGTTTTTAAAAGAGTATGCTGGGAAAATATTGGAGTGCCACTTGAACTTACTGAATGTAATTCGTATGGGTGGATATCTACCTGACAGGGTTACTAACCTCATACTCCAATATTTAAGCAGCAGGTTGGTGCAACATTGATTGGTATGGTTATGTGTTTTATGATTTGATTTTATTGATTTATTTTTCTGCACAGTTTCTTAGATAGTATTAGATGCAAATTGTAATTTCTTATTCTGTCTTGTGTTTCTACTTTTATAATATTTGATTTGATTGTTTATAAATTTCCAATTGCCAACTTTGCTTTCCCTAATGTACATAATAAATTCTTTTCGAAGAGAATGAAAACAACAAAATTTCTCAAAAAATTATCTCAATTATACGCATTTATACTGTGTACACTTCAGAGGATAGTCATAATCATTGTCCTTACCTTGCCGAGAAGCATTATGAATAAAGAAGTAATGGTAAATCAATTTTTAATTATTACCTAAACCTGTGGATTATTTGAATGGTTGGCCTTCCTCGATATGTTTTAAAATTGTAAATAAAGTGATGTCATCTGGCATATCACTACTATTGTGGCTATTTTTAAGTCCTTGTTTACTTGTTGGACTTTATTTCTTTATTTTGGAACAACTATTAATTCTTGATCCACTACACAAGGACTATTACTTAGTAAATGGTTGAGTTCCTCTTGGAGTGCATTTTCGTTCCTAAATCCTGATTAACTATGTTTCTATCCACATACTATGAAACCTGTATGATGTTTTTTTGCAAAACTTCTGGTGAGTGTTCTCTTGTCTTAGTAATGGAAACAATTGAATTGTTTTGTTCTTTTCTTCTGGACGTGCAGTATCTCAAGGAGTGGCATGTATCAATTGCTGCAGCCTCGTCTTGATGTGCTTTTGTTTGAAATCATTTTTCCTCTTATGTGCTTTAATGATAATGATCAAAAGCTTTGGAATGAAGATCCACATGAGTATGTAAGGAAAGGATATGGTGAGTCTATAGGAATTGGATAGATGTTCTCATTGATTATTTGACTGTATCTGATCCGGAAATAATCTTTTTTGCATTTGTGCAGACATTATTGAAGACTTGTATAGTCCTCGTACTGCTTCTATGGATTTTGTGAGTGAATTGGTTAGGAAACGTGGCAAAGGAAATCTTCAGAAGTTCATTCAATTTATTGTCGAGATATTTAAGAGGTAACTTACCTTATTAAGATGTTTTTTTGTTTAAACCAAAGTTTTATTATATAAATGTAATGCATATGCACCTTTCATGTAGGTACGATGACACTCCTGTAGAGTATAGACCATATAGACAAAAGGATGGTGCTCTTCTTGCTATTGGAGCATTGTGTGATAAGTTAAAACAAACGGAACCATATAAGTCTGAGCTAGAGAGAATGCTGGTGCAACACGTTCTCCCTGAGTTCAGAAGTCCAGTCGGCCATTTAAGAGCAAAGGTTGGTCTGTTTTCTTCCTTATTTTAAATAGGTATCATTCATCTTAGTTCAAGTTGATTCCCTTGTGCTTGATTCTTAGGCGCCTTTTGGCAACCACGTTGTCAAAAAAATTTGTTGACAAACCTGCTTTGTTGTCAATCAAGATTCATGATAATGATGGCATTGCCAAGGCATTTATAGCACCTTGAAATCTGGAAAAGTAACAAAGCAGCTTCATGCCGCTAAAATCTCCTCTGGAGGACATTTAGCAACAAAGTGGCTTCATGCCTTTTTTAACATGGCTCCAAATTTTGGGGCGCTTTGTGGGGAGGAGGCTAGATTTTCATTCCAAAATCCTGTTTGGCTAGCCACACTTCCCCACAAAGCAAAGGAAATGATTTGATGCATGGATGGTGCATCTAAACAAGATTGTGTACAATCTGCCACAAATGCTCTACAAATCCAAAACAAAGTGGTTGCCAAATGGTCCTTTAGTTGTAAGGGTAACACTTAGCTTATGAAACTTGTTCATTATTGGCATTTGTCTCTTTTGTTGTGGGCCAAGTCCTTATCTTCATGGGATTAGTATTTGGCTCATTATGTATATTGTTATAATGTAGCCAGTGAATTTTCTCTTTTTTTTATTTGGAGAGCAATAATAGCGGTTATGTTAGCTGTCATATTTGTCCCCTTGCCACTACCTCTTTTTGGTCATCTATTTTGTATTAAATAGTATGGCTACTTTGTCAGTACACCTTGGAGCATTAAAGTTGTTTGTAAGTTTCACCTTTTTGCTTAGTAGCTGACTACAAAAACTCATGTTCTTTCCTTATGTTTTGGTGTTAACTGTTTCCTCAAGTTATCACTTAATTGATAGGAATTTTTGGAGAACCTGCCTTAATTATTTGTTCTTTTTCTAATGTATATATTTGGCTCTTGTTGATTATTAGGCTGAGTGGGCTACTGGTCAGTATGCTAATATCAATCTATGATCTTTTCCTTTTGTTAGAACGTGGCCTGCTTCCTCATGTTATCACTTAATTGATAAGATATCTCAGAAAAAACTGCTGTAATAATTCATTTGTTTTCTACTTTATTTTTGGCTCTCATAAATTATAATATAGTATACGTGGGTTGCTTGGCAGTGTGCTTAAAGCAATCTATGTGCTCTCCTTATGTTTTAGTGTTAACTGTTTCCTCAATATATCAATTAATTGGTAGAAAATATTGGAAAACTGGCTTTAATTGTTCTTCTGTTTTTTAACATCTGTTTGGATTGTGTAAATTATTAGGCCGCATGGGTTGCTGGACAGTATGCTCATATCAACTTTGCAGACCAGAATAATTTTCGCCAAGCTTTCCATAGTGTTGTTTCTGGGTTACGTGACCCAGAACTTCCAGTACGTGTTGATTCAGTCTTTGCACTCCGCTCTTTTGTTGAAGCATGTAAAGGTATGATTGCCTATTTTCATTTTTTTGGGTCTGATGGACATCTCTGCCAAATATTTGATATACTCTTGTGTTGGCAGATCTGAACGAAATTCGTCCAATTCTTCCTCAATTACTTGATGGTATGCAGCAGGGTTTTTTAATCTGAACTTTTGGCCATATATATTTTCTTTGAATTTGTTTGAGAATATTGGCTCCTTTGCAGAGTTCTTTAAATTGATGAATGAGGTGGAGAATGAGGACCTTGTTTTTACGCTTGAGACCATAGTGGATAAGTTTGGGGAAGAGATGGCACCCTATGCTCTTGGTTTATGTCAGAATTTGGTATTATTTCTTTTTAAGGATCATGTTCATATGATATCTATCTGTATATACCCCTCACGCAAGCTTCCTTGAGGTTGATTTTTGTAAGGTCATTTTTGTAGAACCACCATCAAAGTCGGGTATGAGACTAAGGGGAATGGGTAGTAAATCATGAGGGTAAGGCTCCCTGTGAATTTTTGGTCAATTTTGATAAATGGGATCCATTCATCAAGGTAGGTCAAGTTTTAAACTCTAAATCAATGGCTCAAAATTAATGAGGTTAAATGAATGGGTCTTACATGTTACAATGATAACCAGATGTGGTTGACCCACATCATCAAAGTGGATCTTTAAATTCGAATTGGTCCCACTTTTTTTGTGACCTCCATGAATCCAAGTTAAAAAATGTAATATCAACCATTGATTTGGAGGCAACATTGAATGGTGTGATGAAGGGGCCCACACATTGAAATGGGCCCAAATTTTGCTGGCAAAAAGGTGCCCTTTTAATTTCCCCTTGGTCTGGATCACTACAAATATTGGCAAGGCCCACATCTAGAAAATCAACCTCACCGAATCTTGCATGAGGTTGACCTTATGTTAAGTTTTTCCTATATATATATATATACACATTTGTCCTAATCAATAGTTTGTCTAACCTCTTATTTCAACGTTTAGGCTGCTGCATTTTGGAAATGCTTAGAGTCCTCAGAAGCAGATGAGGATGCTGATGATCCAGGTGCTCTAGCTGCAGTTGGCTGTTTGCGTGCCATCAGTACGATTCTTGAATCTGTTAGCAGACTTCCTCATCTTTTCACCCAAATTGAACCTACTTTGATGCCAATTATGCGAAGGATGTTAACTACAGATGGACAAGGTATTTGTAAATTATTTGTAGGTTCAATCATTTTTTTTCTATTTTTTGGGTAATATCATTAAGTTTAGGGCATGGATCAGTTTACCATTGTGCATTAATCATTTCAAAAAAGTGAAATCAGACATATTAAATCGTGTGTACTAATTTGGTCAACTTTGGGTTGATATTTTTTTGTTAATAAATTGTATCTCTTCTGTTTGAATCTGTTACTTTTACTATTTTATTCATTTTAAATGTAAGATATAAGATGTACACCCTTTGATGGGCAGATAGTAAGCAACAGAGCAAAGAGATGGAGGAAGGAGATGGGAGGATTAGGGCACCAAATTATTCACTAAACTTGATTAGGGCATAAGCACCTACATACTCTGCCATCTAGTGGGCCCAATACAAATTAACTAATCTAACATAACCCAATGGCTCCAATATTTATTTCTAAATAACTAACAAGCATGTCATAAGCCATAAGCTATAAGCAAATAGAGCCTAAGTACTAAAGCAAGTAAGCTTACCATTCCACCATGCTTTGTTATCACCTTGACCTCAAGGCACAAAATTAGGAAATTGGTGATAGAAGTCATTCTGCACCATTCAAGAAGCATCTCAAGTGGATGGTTGGGCCCTGCAATCAACACCTCATTAAGCAAGTGTCCATGACGAACACGACGAGTGTCAATGATAGGGGAAGCTAGCATTGGTGGCTGAACAGGCAAGAACAATTGGGCTGGCATGTCGGATGAGACACAAGAAGGTCAACCACATTGTTGGAGATGAGACACGTGGAAGACATGGTGAACTTAGGAAGGTGGAGGCAGCTTTAGTTGATAAGCCACAAGGCCTATTCACTCAACCATGGGATATGGACCATGGAACTAGTGTGAGAGCTTGGTGGATTCTGGCCGAAAGAGAACTCTGGCAGTGGGGCAACGCTTTGACATGAACAAGGTCTCCAACGACAGACATGATTCGTGTGGCAGCGGTCATCACTTGTTTTATCTAGTTTTGAGTTGCAGCCAAGTTGGACTTGAGGTAATGAAGGGCCTTGTCTTGGGTTTGAAGAGCATAATCAACCTCACTAACATACGCTTGAAGAGAAATATAATGGAGGGCTGTGGGCGGAGGTCAGCCATAAACAATGTCAATAGAAGTGTAGCCAGTAGAGGTATTATAAGACCATTTAACCCAAGGAAGCAATTGAAACTAACATCGAGGTTCCACCCCAACAAAGCAATGCAAGTATTGCTCCACACAACAGTTCATCACCTCCGTTTGCCCATCAGTATGAGGTTGGTAAGCTGAGCTTGTGTAAGCTAGTGCCCAGTCACACCAAAAGTTAGATAAGAAACCCTTGTCCTTAATTGGAGACCATAGTCCTTGGCATGCTGTGAAGCTTAGCCACCTCCAAGACATAGAGCTTGGCGATGATCTTGGCTGGAAAGGGATGACCTAATGTGCATACTTAGAAGGACAATCCACCATGATGAGGATGACAAATTTGCCTTGGACAACCAGCAAAGCTTCAATAAAATCCATGAAAATATCCTTCCAGATATGCACCAGAATGAATAGGAAGAGCCTGAAGGTCGACAGGAGTGGAGGTGGAAGCCTTGGCCTGCTAGCAAACATCACATTCGGCCACATACTGTTGGACAACTTTCTTAATACCACACCATGTAAAATTCTGTTTGAATTCTCTTAGAAGTGCGGAAGGATCCCTCGTGACCAACTAGTGGGGTATCATGGTAGAAGGAAAGGATGCGGCATCAGAGAGAGTCAACTGGAGACACGTAAGCGGTTTTGCGAGAAAATATAGCCTCCATGCAAAATAAAAGATGGTAAGCTAGTGGATCTGCTCGCAAGCGAGGTAATATATCAATAGCCATTGATCCTCGGTGTACAACTAGCACAACCCCTAGAAAGGGAAAAGTAGGCATGAACAACACCATATGAGTCCCCATCATGAAAGCGGCAGGAGAGGGCATCAACCACTATGTTATCGATGCCCTTTTTTTGTAAACCATGTCATAAAACCCAATGCTGCTTTGTAGGCATGGTGGAACGTTGGTTATGGAAGTATCTCAGATGCTGGTGGTCTGTCCGGATAGTAAAGTGCTGTCCCAATATATACCGTCGCCATTTAGTGATGGCATGGACAATGGTTAGCATTTCCTGCTGGTAGGCAAACAGCGAAGTGAAAGTCCAGGTAAAGCCTTGTTGAAGAAGGCAATGGGACGCTCAGACTGAAGGACCACTCCCAACCAGTATTGGAAGTGTTTATTTCCACCACAAAGGGCTGTGAAAAATCCCGTAAGAGTCAAAACCAGGGTGGAAGACATCCTGTTTCAGGGTATAAAATGCGTGTTGAGCTGCTGGACTCCAACGAAAAGCCCCCCTTTTTAGAAGGGCAGTGAGGGGTGTGGCCAGGGTATCATTGCGAGAGATAAAATGCCTATAGTAGCTGGTTAGCCCCAAGAAGCCCCCTAAAGCCTTAGGAGATTTAGGATTTGGTGACACCATAGCCTCCACCATTGGTCGGGTCAGTGGAGACACCATTTTGAGAAATGTTATGCCTGAGATAATCCACTTAACCACGACTGAAGGAACACTTCGATTCCTTCAGCATGAGAGAATTAGCAGCTAATTTCTCAAAAATAGTGCAAAGGTGGCTGAGATGATTCTCCCAAGGGGAACTTCTCAGCAAAATATTATAAATAAACACGAAAGCACAAAAGCAAAGATGCTTGAAGAGATTATTCATAATGCTTTGGAATTTGGCTGGTGCTTTTGTCAAGCCAAACAGCATAAGGAACCCAAAGTGACCATCATGTGCGTAGAAAGTTATCTTATGCACATCAGCTGGGCGCATCTATATTGGGTGATATTTGGAATGCAAATTACGTTTGGAAAAAATAGTAGACACCAGCCAATGCATCAAGAAGCTACTCAATAACTGGTACAACATAGAGGCGCCTTTGAAGTGATAGCATTTAGGGTGTGGTAGTCCATGCAAAAACGCCATGTCCCATCCTTCTTGTGCACCAATGAAGACCAAAGAGGAATAGGAACTGCAGCTGTGAATGATATCGACATCCAGCAACGAGGCGCTGAGTCTCAGCCTTCTACACATGCAAATAACAATTGGGTCGTACATTGGCAGGGCTAGACCCAGAAGGGGTAAGAATCCAATGATAATGGCCCCACTCAGGCAGTAACCCTGTTGGTTCCCGCTACCCGAAGTGAGTTGCGTGATCATACAAAAGAGTGGCTAATCCAGGCTACTTAAACTTTGTGGTTAATAAATGGAGAAAGAAACCCTGATGAGAGCGTCAAAAGAAAGACCCTATGCCCTGTGTTGATTGCAGCAGCCCCGGGCTGGAACCATGAAGCTGGATATCTGATTATGCATGCGAAATTCCATGACCATGGCCTTAAAGTTCCAAACAACGCCATCAAGTTCCTAGAGCCATTGAACCCCCAAGGTGACATCGGTCCCTTTTGTAGGAAGTAGGTGAAGATCAAGACTAAACTCATGGCCACGAATGTAGAGCTGGCCACCCCACCCCATTTAGTGGAGAAGTCAGCACCTCTTGATGCTGATAGGTCAATCTCTCCTCCGCCATATAGGCATGGCTAATAAGTTCCTGTGTAATCTGGGGTTTAAACTGCCTGATTTCATTTGCATGTCTGCTCGCATCCCGTTCATGAAGATTTCCCACCAAAGTTGCCTGATCCTGGTTCAACAAACGAAGACATAATCTCCTGGTGATAAGCATGAGCTGTTGATGTCCGCTGGAGAATTGCTAAGAGTTCATTGAAATCAGCATATTCATTTAGCCTGAATTAGACACAAAGTTCAGCGGTGAAGTCCTTGCAGGTGGGTGCGAGAACCTTGCACACAAAGTACTAGAACCATATGAGCATGCCACAAGTTAAATGGAAGGCAGCCGCCCATAATTTTTCAACATCTGATATTCCCTGATTATCAAAGAAATTGTGGCTTGATAAATCCATTTGATGGGATTGTCTTGGCCACCACATTCAGGAATTGGAAACGGGCTAGTTGTGGCTTAATCAATCATTCGGTCGGCCCTGGGAGGGTTTGCCAAAACCAATCATGCCGCATGACCTTGTGCTCCATCCTCCCCCTCTCTCATTTGCCTGCAGGCCGACCTGGCTGGGAGAGGAAATGAAGGGCAGAACAGACAACAAAAAGGTGGGTTCTGATGGCACCAAAAGGCAGGATGTGGGTGGGGCCTTAGGTGCTGAAGACCGGAGGAACACCTGCAGCGCCTCGGCAGAATGGATGGCTTGTGTGGCACGGGCTGGTACTGGCCGTTGGGCAGGGTTTGGTGTCGCTACCAAGTCTGCCTGCCTCTGCTGCTCCAACCAGAGGTGGAACAGCTTCTGGCAGCCACTGAGGATTGATTGCTGATTGAGGTGGAGAAAATGCATCTCGGCAGTGAACTCGGATAGCACCTTCAGCAGCACCTGGTCCATAGGTGGTGCTGTTGGTGACTGTTGAGAGGGCTGCTGGACTTTGTCGGGTTGAGCTGATGAGCCTTCTATGGCCTCGGGCGTTTTCTTCTTAGCCATGAGGATGGAAGGATCTCTAATCTGATGCCACTGATGTGCCCTGGCTGGGCTCACAGTAAGCAACAGAGCAGAGAGACAGAGGAAGGAGATGAGAGGATTAGGGCGTAAGCCCTCATGTAATATACTCTGCCATCTAGTGGGCCCAATACAAATTAACTAATCTAACACAATCCAACGGCTTAATTATTAATCTCTAAATAAATAACAAGCATAAGTCATAAGTAATAAGTCAATAAGCCATAAGCAATAAGCAAATATAGCCAAGTACTAAAATCATAGTAAGCATATCAAATATGTTTTCGGAATAACTCACCTATACAAATCAGCTGGGATTTGTCCTGGTCACTCATCAGGACTTAGCTATCTCTCCTATTTGTAATTTCTCAATTTTGTTCTGCATGATTTAACAGAAGTAATTTGAGCTGCACTAGTGTTAACAGCTTCCAGGAAACATGACATCTACACTCTTTTTGGCTTCCCCTTGAGTGATTCATTTCTGCAAAAAATTATGAAGTAACTAAGATTTAATAAAATGCAATAAGCTATTGATCATCAATGCCATGCCATCCCAGTATATGTGCTCCATATTTATTTCTTCCTATTTACTTGTAATAAGAGTGGACGTAAGCCCGACATCTATTAAAACATTAAATGTAAGAAATTTCAAACAGAAAATTTAAACTTGGGAATATAGTCGATATGTGCATCACATATGGTGTGACCTGGTAATCCCTGTCCTTGAGATCTAAAACTCTAAAATTACTATATGTAAATTATTAGAAAAGTTGATGACAGTTTTCTTATTGAAACAAGTATGATATTTTTAGATTCGGAAAATTGGTCATCCCTTTCACCATATTTCCCATGTTTGAGCTCTTTACCACTTATTGATGATCCCAATAGTTACCAAATACGAACATGAGTAGGAGTCTTTTAAGATTATAAATGAGGTTACATGACAAAGGAGTTTTTTGCCCACATAGAAAGAGAAACTTGGTTCATTATAATAGTAATAGTAACTGAAAATACTTGAAAAACAATAATATTAATTTTTTCTGACCTCAACCTTCTTCTGAGGTCTTCACCGCCCTGTGTTTAGTAATTCTAGCTATGGCAGAACTAATTTAAAAGGCACTGTTTTAGTTTGGACTGATTTTTCCGCCTTGGTTGGATTATCTGCAAAAAATAAATATACAAAATAACTTGTATGGTAATTTCTTTCTTGAAATATGACAGTATTTCGAACCGAGTCTGAATTGATTGATCATTTTCTATTGTTTATTTTGTTTGTAACATGTTTCTCCATTGTACAGAGGTTTTCGAAGAAGTTCTGGAAATTGTCTCTTATATGACATTTTTTTCTCCTACAATATCCATGGAAATGTGGACTTTATGGCCATTGATGATGGAAGCTTTAGGAGATTGGGCTATAGATTTTTTTGAAAGTAAGTACTGGACTTCAATTATATTCTGTATTATGTGTTTTATGTACATCAGTCCACTCGACAGGCACATGTATGGTTACACACTTCTGATACAGTGAGCTTCAAGGTAAACCACTGGGGTATGAAGCAAAAAATGAACCTTCTCTAATTAGGATGTGGTGAGATTATGGAGTGAATGGAACAAATGAAAATAATGGCCTTCAAATTTAGCTCCATTTGAATGTGAACTCCTGATCAGTTCATCTTTATTTTTGAACTTAGGCCAATTCAAATGTAACCTCCTTAATCAGATCATATTCATTCTTTGGCTCATAAATGGGTGGGATTGCATATTGCACGGTTTGTGAAGGGAGTACTAACCAAAAAGAAAAAGAGGTTTGTGGAGGAAGGGAGATGGGAAAGTTCAACAGTTGCATGTGTGTGCGGTTGTGCCCATGCCTTTGATGAGCTTCAAACTTCAAAAACCATAACTTATGTTTTATTGCCAATAAACTTTGTTCATCTTAACATATGTATGTATAGATTTTTATTATATCTTTCATTTTTCAAAAACCCTTGGAGATGTAGATAGTGTCTTTCCAGTTTGACCACTCAATTTGTTAGGTCTCTTTAGTTAGTCATAAACAATATGGTTGTGCTTATTCTCATAAGAAAGGATTCATTGGGCTGGATAATGTGCACTTGTAGGGGTTTACTTGTTAAAACTAGACGGAAATACATTACACCTGGTGTACACTTGTGTTCCTATGATTAGTTAATTCATTTTTAATGGTTCAATGGAAAGATTTGTTGTAATATTGAACATGATATTGACACAAAAAATGTCAAATTCCTTATTATTAAATATCCTAAAGAATTTTGTTGTGTATCATACGGGTATGACTATAAGTCATCTGTAAAAATGTACAATTAATTTCTAAAACTTATGGGTTGTGTATTAGTTCTTATTTCAACCTATTGGAGTGCTTGCCTGATATCACTGAAATTATTTTTGTTTAAGACAAGGATTGCCTATTATATTCTCTTCTGCCTTTTTAAATTCTTAAGTGTTGTATGCCTTTTCTGTGATTACTACTTTTGTGCCCTTGGGTCTTATGGAGGTACTTTCTGCAGATATTTTGGTTCCATTGGACAACTACATTTCCAGAGGCACTGCACATTTTCTCACTTGCAAAAATCCAGATTATCAGCAAAGTCTTTGGAACATGCTGTCTACTGTAAGTGATTACAAGAGGGCTGAAGCCCTATAAATTATTATTAAACTCAAGTGGGAAATCCTTGAGAAATTACAAGAGAAAAAAAAGTAAAGCTTGCACTCTCCATCTCAAAAGATAAGGAAGAGATACGACCAACATGCTTGGCAGTATGCAATCCCAAAAGAAAGGACATAGTTTCTGACAGAATTAGGGTTTGTGGAGAAGTTATTGAATAATAAAGAAGATAATAGAGAAAGGAGTTCACCAGCCTCTAATAGAGTTAGGGTTGCCAAGAATAGGGAAAAGACCCTATTGGCTTCACTTTAGTGAAGGGCTAACCAATTACAAAATAAGACTAAATGTAAAAGATTAATCTACCCTTTATACATAAAACTACTAAACACTTAGCGGAATACAAATATATGAGCAAATACTCCTAACGTGAATGTGCTCAACAAAAACTGAAAGCGGGCCATTATATGAGGCTTCGTGAAGAAGTAAGCAAGCTTATGAGTAGACTAAAGATGAGGAAGTGGCATGAGTACCAGCATGGAGATGGTGCCACACAAAATGGCAATCAATCTCAGGTATTTTATGCGTTCATGAAACTCTGAATTGAGTGCAATTTGAATGTCACTTACCCTCATTTTACGGAGGGGTAGGACTAGTAAGAGAAACACCCAAGTGTGCAAGGAGCCATCTTCACCAAACAATCTGTAGCAGTAGCAGCTATAGTCTTGTACTCAGTTTCAACACTAGAATGGGATAAACAATCATGTTTCTTACTATTCCAAGAACTAGACTCACCTAAGAGACAATAGCTAGTGGTAGATCTATGATCCACTAAATCACCAAGCTAATCAGCTTAACAATAAGCCATCAAATTAAGATCAAAAGAGGAAGAAAGAAGCAAACATTGATGTAAAGTGCCCTTCTCATAGAGAAGTGTACGAAGAATTGCAGCCCACTGGGGAGAGCCAGGTACAGAAGAAAACTGATTGACCATATGGATGACATGCTGAATGTCAGGCCGGGTAACAGTGAGATAGACCAAGGACCCAGCACCCTCCTGATAGCATGTAGGGTTATCTAAAGGAACACCATCAGTAAGGTCTAGCTTTAGGTTCCACTCGAACATGCACCTTAGCTATTGATTTGAGAAATTCAAGACTGCTCTTCTACAATTGGGTTTCACTCCTAGTGGTCATGATTCCGCCGTGATCTACACATGTTGGTCGTATTTATTTTAGTGATTTATACAGATGGCATGATTGTTATTGGTGATGATTCTGTTGGTTTTCTCGAAGCTCAGCTTCAGGAGCTTTTTGAGATGAAGAATTTGGGTTTTCTTCACTATTTTATATGTAGAGGTTGCCTCCACTCTGAAGGTTATCTTTTGTCCCAGCCAAAGTATACTTCAAAGATCATTATTTGCTCAGGTTTGACAAACTCTGGGCTTGTTAAGAGTCCTATGGAGAGCGAGTTGTCTCCATAATGTGGCAGTGTTTGCATTCAGCACCACCGTTTGTTTTGGTGTGTAAGTGCAAGACAATTGATGAACAGTACCCTCACTCTCTAGGGCAGCCTGAAAAACATTAGAGAGATGCTTCCAGAGTTAAACTGAAAAACCTTAACAGCAATAAAAATTTGACCGTGCAACATAATAATCAAACTAGTATAAAAGGAAAGCAAATTTTAACGACAATGCATTAGATAAGTCCAGTAATAATGTGTACAATTATCCACAAACATGACGATGTCCAACCTTAGTGAAACAGTAGGGCCCCAAACATCTGAATGAATTAAATCAAAGGAATGTGTAGAAACAGAATCACTTTTATTAAAAGGTAAAGCAGTCATAGCTGAAAGTTTATATCCATGACGTACAGAAATATCAGTAGCATTAATGGAACCTTACTAAAATCTGTATTCTAGATCTTGGAATATGACCTAATCTAAAATGCCATATATAAAACATATATGACTTAGATCTTAAACTAAAGTCTCCCATAGTAGAATGAAGAGCGACCAAGGTGGGAAGATGCAACTGCTCCAAAATGTATAGACCACAAATGCTATGACTTGGCCCAATTTGCAAGCCCAGTCTTGAATTCCTGTAGAACGCAGCAGAAAGAAAAAATAATATGATTGACAAAATACTCAAGGCTAATTGAGGGATATGTAGGACATCAGAATTGGAGGCCTCACTTTACCCAAGCTAGACAAGATAAGTAGGATCAATTGTCATGTGATTGGTGAATCAAATATCCAGGTGGAAGAAGGAATCATAACTGACTCATAAGAAGGGTGCAAACCTGAGTTTGTAACGGTCATAGCAAAGGAAGTAACAGTAACCAACAGTCTAGTCAGATGCACTAGCCTGGACCTCAGGATTAGAACCACCTCCTAATGGTAATGCAGCAGCTGAAGTGGTGGCAGTTGACATACACCTTAGGCGGACAGCCACTAAGATAACCTGTTCACAGCCCTGCTTAAAGGTTTGAGCAGGCTGGATTGATGCAGGGCATGTAGAGATCTAAGAGGATGTTGCAGAGTTCCCTATCTGCTGAAAGCGTTTGGAGGCACTCTGCCTTCCATTGACCTTTGTCATGATAGTAGTCGCACTCATCCTGAGCTATTTTTGGTTTCGGATTATCAGACTCTTGAACAGGACCAAATGTTGTTAGTACAGTTGCCGAGGCAGTGAAGGACTAGAAAGCTTCAGCCTAATTTCCTCAGCAATAAATTGCTTGATGACAATCTCTACTATAGGAAGAGGACTGCACCACCACATAGAACTATGTTGTGCCTCAAAATCACTTCGCTTAGCCAACAATAACTGAATCAGCTTTGTCTTTCTTATTCAAACAGCGCTGGTTCAGTAGATCATTTGGCAGGTTCCATTAAAGCCAACTGATGCCAGATCCCTCTCATAGCATAGAAATCTTGTATGGAGTGATCTTGCTGTGTAGCAAAATTGACCTCCATCTACAACTGATACCAGCGAGCATAATTTGTCTGCCCATATAGCCTGGCCAGATTATCTCGGACTTGTTTGGCAGTCTGAAATTTTTCCAATAGTGGTAGTGTGCCCCTTCCAGGGGCATGGGGGTGGAGTCCCCGAGCTAAAACTCAGAAGAGGAGGGCGAGCCCAAAATTTGTCCTTGAAGTATGGAAAGCTGTTGCAGACGTCACCAACAGAAAAGCAGAGAACAAAAGATTCAGAAACTTCTAGGTGGCACAGATGATGCAGATGAGTATGAAGCTTCTCAGATGCAGTCTAGAGAGGGTCGCACAGATGAGAGAAGATGAATACTCCCCTCCCCTCCCCTCAACCCCCCCCCTCTCTCACACACACACACCCATTTTCTCTTCCCCTGCCCCCTTGTGAACCAGCAAAATGATAGAGAACAGATGCAGATTGATGCAGAAAATTGTATCAGAAATCCCTGCCTTGAGCTATCATGATAGAATTATGGTTTGTGGAGAGAAAGAACACTCCATTATTAAATAATAAAGAAGATAATACAAAAAGGAGTTGTCCAGCCTCTAATAGGTTTAGTGTTGCCAAGAATAGAAAATGATCTATTGCCATCACTTAAGTGAAGGGCTGACCAATTACAAAATGAGATAAGCATAAAAGAGTAACCTACCCCTTTTGCATAAAACTACACTACTAAACACAGCTGAATACAAATATATGAGCGAATACTCCAACAGTTTTGTGGACAATGCAGCCAAACAGTTGGTTATGTGGGGCTTCTTCACTTCTGAAGAGCCTGCTATTTGTAATTTTTTTATGTTTCTATGAGCTAACAGAAACGAAATTGCTTTTGTCCATCTTGTTTTTTATGCTAGAATTTCTTCCTCATGTTGCCACAAATGGTATATAACAAAATGAAATTATATCACTGTTTGTTATGCAGGTAATGGCCGATAAAAATATGGAAGACCATGATATTGAGCCTGCACCCAAGCTTATTGAAGTAGTCTTTCAAAATTGCAGAGGTCAGGTTGATCAGTGGGTGGAGCCCTATCTCAGAATCACAATCGATCGATTGCGCCGCTCAGAGAAACCATACTTAAAATGTCTTCTAATACAAGTGGTAAGCGGTTTTGCCCCACAGAGACTATCATATGCATAATAGTTGCCAACGCTTTGGGATTGGTTGTTAAAATTTGGTGCTGTCCATTTGCTTATGTAGAAATATGAATATATTTAGTATTGGTAAAATGATGTAAGGAAAAGAGTACAACAATTGAATTGGTAAAACATCTAATGCCAATTCAGACACTTTACCTCCTGATTAATCAATTGCTTACTATTTGCAAGTTTAAGATGGCTATGCATATTCTTGTATAAAAGAAGTAATGAACTTTTTTTCTTCTGCAGATTGCTAATGAACTCTACTACAATGCATCTTTGACATTGAATGTGCTTCAAAAGCTTGGAGTTGCAACAGAGGTTTTCAACCTCTGGTTTCAGATGCTGCTCCAGGTAAAAAAGAGTGGTGTTCGTGCAAACTTTAAGAGGTAATAGAGCGCACATATCTTTGTAATTTCTTGTGTACCTTTGTAAAATTCTTTTTTCACCTTCATTGAATTTTGGCCTCATTTCAGGGAGCATGATAAGAAAGTGTGTTGCTTGGGTTTAACTTCCCTTCTTACACTTCCTGCTGATCAGCTGCCAGGGGATGCACTAGTTCGTGTATTTAAGGCAACACTTGATCTTCTTGTTTCATACAAGGATCAAGTTGCTGGTACTGGACCCAGTTTGCATTTTCTTTCTTCACTCTCTCTTTATCATTGTCATGTTAAGTAAAATCAAAGCTTGTCTGATTCTTAATGTATATTTTGATGAGTCAGAAGCTGCTAAAGAGTGTGATGATGATGATGACATGGATGGTTTCCAAACTGATGAGGATGAGGATGAGGAAGAGGATGAGTCGGATAAGGAAATGGGTGGTGATGGTGACGAGGCTGATAGTCTTAAGCTTCAGAAATTGGCAGCACAGGTGTGCTTCTCTCTCTCTCTCTCTCTCTCCTTCCACACACCACATGCATGTACTTTACATATCTATAAAAAATTTGGTAATTAGAATTGCATCACACCTAAACCCTCAATTTTTGTATGCATTGACTTGGTGAGAAACGAACGTGTTTTTAGTTTTCTGACAGTGTACTGAAAAGACTTTTGAATCACCAGTACTGAAATTACCTTGGGTCTCCTTCATGTGGGTAGTTTATTTTCCTGAATTAGATTTTTTAAAATTTCTTCATCGAGGATATGAGCAGTGTTGATGGCTTGACCATATTTTAATGTGAGCTCCATTTTAGTTTGCAAAGCCAAGCAAGATTATTTCTACTTGAGTTTGTACGCATTGTTTTTGGTTTAAACACTGTATTGATGATTTTCATGATAAATTTCTTGTATTTGGTTGATGTAAATATGCATGTAGGGCATACAGACAACTGCATTATGATGTTGACGTGCATATAGTATTAGCTTTGTGGATGAACTTTAAACATGAGAGATACTTTAAATGGGAAGAAAATGGACAGTCCGAAGCTGACTCTTGGAAAGAATAGATAAGGAAATTGTAAAGAGGAATAGGAATTTTTGTAGTTTTAAGCAAAGATAATTACTTTGTCCCTAAAGTTAAATTGGTAAGTCTGTTATGAATAACTTATTGTTATTTGTTAATTTTGTTCTAATGTAAAGCATTAAGTATAGATTGCCATGTCAAATCTAGCGGCTGCTTGATGGCAGGTCTGGGTGTTATATACTTGTATCCTCGTTGCTCTTATGGATCATGTTGATTTGAAACACCTTCTGAATTTTGTTCATTGTATCTCATATGATGCATAATGTAAATGCATTCATATACGAACTAATATAGACTTTGTTTTAGTAGTAAAGTGTTGAAAGCATAAATTATGTGTTCAAGTTGGACACGTGAAAATTTTTGGACCCAAGATAAAAAGTTCTGCATATTTTTTATGAAGCATCGGCATGCATCTCATGCATTTTAACGTCATATACATTATGAGTAATGCTAGGGTTTCTTGCAGCCAGCGATGCCCGCATGACACTAGCATTGATGGCACCATCATTGTTAGCGTCACGTGGGCTGCAAAGCAACCTTAGCATGTTTACCTATAAATGTCCGGTTGAAACTAGCTGTTTGTTAACTGCTCCGGGATACTGCTGTAAAGATGAATACTTGTCCAGATCCATTGTGAGTGCTTCACCACCAATACATGGACCCCCTATAACAATTTTGATTAACAACATTTTATGCTAGAAATTGCAAACTTCCTCCATTGGTTTCTATCTTACCATTAATACAAGGAGAGTTCTAACTATATCTTATTTAGTTAGTTTTTATTGTACACAATCTCCTTTCTCTGAAAAAAATATTTTACATTAAAAAATAGATGTTTCTGTTATGAGGATGATCTTACCCCTTTTTTTCTGGTGGGATGAATAACTTTGCTTTGGGATCAGGCAAGGGCCTTTCAGTCTAATGATGATGACGACGACTCAGATGACGATTACAGTGATGATGAAGATTTCCAATCTCCTATTGATGATGTTGATCCCTTCATCTTCTTTGTGGATACAGTCAAAGGTCAGGGTCAGGTTTTCACATCAAAGTTACATTATCTCCCCCTCCCCTCCCCCCGTCCGTCCATGTAGCGTGTTATAATCTAATCCTTGGATATGCATTGGTGGTTTTTCAGTGCTGCAAGCAGCTGATCCTGCTCGTGTTCAGGGTGTGATGCAATCCCTGGACTTCCACTACCAGGCACTTACCAGTGGAGTTGCTCAGCATGCTGATCAGAGAAGAGTTGAAATTGAAAAAGAGAAGCAGGAAAAAGCGACAGCAGGGGTATCGTGATCCCGTTGCATGTGACAGCTGAGGGTGAAATTTGTGGTTCAGTCATTCTTTCAGTCTATTTATAGTTCATGGGTTCTTTACTAAATCGTGGGTTTTGGGAAAAGCCCCATTAAAGTCCAATTAGTGTGGCCGCATAGTTCCATTGATATCCCAAGTTCTTCATGTGCTCGAAGATCTTGCTGTCATATTCATAAAATTTGGAGTTAATGCGAGCTGCCATGCTACCCTAAATGCCATAGGAAATTCCAATATGGCATAGGAAATCTTCTGCTCCGAAAGGGTCAGTCTCATTTTTGTCTGAGTTGTATAAGTTTCGACGTTGCTGGAGAGAAATTTTTCTAGGTATCCGTTTGGGAGGGAGGGCCTTCCTGGACGGAGATTGTAGCTTGTCTGTGGGGACCCTTTTTATACAGGGGCCTTTTTGGTTAGGAAGGGGTTTAAAGATACGAGTAAATGAAATCATTGTTTTGTCGAATAGGAAAAAGAAAATCATGCAATAGTGGAAGAATGTTCTTTTTTTTCCCTTTTCATTGTATTCGTTATTGTTATTATTGTAATTTGTTTTTGGCATTGTTACAATATATAGCAATGTCTTTGGTGGGTTGGGGGTAAATGCCTATTCCGAACGACCAGTGCTTGTATGTGTGATCGATGTAAAATTGGTATGACTTGTTGATGGCTAAATAATTTGGTGGATGTACTTTTTCATTCTTGTCTCAAAGGCCACTGTTGCACGCGGAGAACAGGCCTTGATGAAAGTGTGAAATGTTGACCCGGATCATCCCGTTCATCCCCCCACTGGGCTTCCTGGGGCGAGCGGGCAGGGTTAATGGAGACTGCCCTTCCATCGTCTGCAGACTGTCTGCACCGAAGCCCAGGCCAACTGCCCCAGCCTCCACCTCGCCTCTGCTCTTTCCTCCCTTGGCATCTCGTCCGGCATGGTGGAAAACAATAAAAAATTAAACAGCCACCCGGCTTCACTTGATTTATGTTCATGGCTCTAATCTGTCTTGCAATTTATCTGTTCTTACCCCAAACTTAATGCATATTTTCATCATTTGTCCCGTTTCCTTCCACTTGGCAAACACGAACCTGTAGCTGGAGATGGAAGGTGTGAAAAATCTATGGCAAGAAATTGAGGAAAACTGTAGATAGAGACAATGGCAAGAACGGCGACCAATGGTAGGAAATTCTGTGATCTGGATTGATGATTATTTGAATTCTTGTAAATAGCCATGTCTAGCAAACCCTAGCAAAAACCACTCGGGACCGAACAAAGCTTCCGCCAACACTCATACGAGGGACTTTTAACAGAGCATGAGTTTAAAATTCATGGGAATGGCAGGAGATGCTTGATGTAGGAATTAATTTGCCAAATAATAGTTACTTTGTTTTGGTTGATTTTGTTGGTATGATACATGACATTATTTGCATCAACTATAACGCCCTCAAAGCAATCATTGCCGCAGTTAAGCATCTTATCCATGTAATAAAAGAATTGCTTGATGAGCTCTATGGGGCTATCTCACGAAATTGGTTCTGTGACCAAACTATCATCAGATATGTATGCACAATTGGATACACATAATATGGCTTTTTGAACGCATGACAAATCTGAGTTCTTGGTCATAATGCCCTTTAGCTAGACCAATGCCCCAGTGACTTTCCAAAGCCATATGGATAGCATGTTTCAGCCCAGTAGCATAGATTCACATTGAACTTCTTTGATGACATTGTGGTGCATGTGCATCATGGTATGTGCATCTATATCTCATGGGTCGTCTTAAACATCCTTCATTAATAATGTCTACTAACTGAAGCTCTCAAGGTGTTTTTTTTTGTGCTACTTAAATTTGCCACATCATCTCAGCCTCATGAGTTGCCACCGACACTTCCAAAATTTTGTCCTCCAGTAGCTCACATCAGCTACGTTGCCAGCTCTTAAAATTAATTGACTACTATTTATGTTTTGTTTCTCGCTATGGTTTGCGTAATGAGGACAAGGCGGTGATCAACTTATTGCACAACTCGAGATCCATATTTTTGGATTGAGTGTTCTCCAACATACTGAAACAATCAAGGTAATCTTCCAGAATCTAGTATATAGTATTTTGGTTCAAATACTTTTGTGAGCATTCGATTCAGGTGAAGGAGAAGATGATGTCCCAGGGCTGCTTGCCCCAAAGGTCAGCGTTTTCTCTCCTTGTTTGTTTATTTTAATTTAGTATCTTATTTAAAATTAACTATAATATCAAATTTATTACTTTGTTACATGTGATTTGGGGATTTTTGAAGGAAAGACAGATTTTGAAAGGGGTGGCCAGCACCCTTTATTTGAGCCTTAACGGACCAAGGGTAGCCCAAGCCAGCCTTTAAAAATAAAACCAAAATATCAGGCCCGGCCCGGCCCAAACTTTCTTTCTAGAAAGTTGGCCAAGGCCCGGCCTGTAGCATGGCCACTGGCTTACAGGCCAGAAGCCCCAATCCTCCTGCCATCGCTCCACCGATACTTTTTTGAACTTTTGAGAAAATTGATAATGACTGTCTTAACTGGGACATGATCAATTATCTCCCCTCCCCTTTTCGTGTCCTCCCACCATCCCTTCCCTCCTCATCTTCTCCTTCTTTGCCTTCCTCTAGCAGAGCACCCAAGTGTTCACCTCTAGAGCCACACAAACACCCACTAGAGTGGATAGAACCAAACAATAGGCCAGTTTGGTGTAAGAAAACTCCCATCCAATCACGTCAAATCCGTGGAACACATTCACCACCCCAAGCACAATGCAGACATAGCCAACAAAGTGGTGGTAAGACTTCCAGTACTTCCTGAACTTGTTTGTTGTCTTGGGCCTGAACAACAGAGTCAGCATCTGCAGTGCCCCCATGAAGAAGGTCGCCACCCCAAGCTTCTGGTGGAATCCATACACCACCCCTGGCGACATTGCTCATAATCGGATCCCCAATCTGAATCCGATTGCCCCCAACAAGACTCCGGTTAGCTAGATGCCCACGTGAAAGTAGAACCATGTGGGCCAACACTTTGAATCTTGCGAAGGTAGCATGCTGTGACTGCACCAAGCGGGAGTAGGAACCCCATGAGATGGAGTTTAGAACAGCGTGGGCAGATTTCATGGCAGGTCTATGGAAGGCACGGAGGTAGAGGCTCTAGAGGCGACGTCGATTGTGGAGGCAGAGCTGAGGTCGGCTGTGGCAGTTTGATGGATGGTCAGTGAGTAGCCTTGGATGTAGAGGCATGTTTTTCACACGGTGTGGATCCTGGTATTGTTTGGGTCAAGCTGGATGGGGAGGCTCCTTGCTTGAGTCAAGGAGGACCGCTGTGAGGCAAGGGAGTTGTCGGAGAGGGAGAGGACACAAGGCTCTATGACGAAGCTGGTCGAGTTGGAGAGCCGGATGTCAGGAAGCTGGCAAGTTGCACTTGGGGCAGCGAAGGGGGAAGTAGAGTCACTAAAGTCTGCAGCAGTGAAGACTGAAGATAGAAGTGGCGACTCTAGAGACTGGAGTTAGGGTTAAGGTTGAAGTAGTGAAGTGAAGAGCAGATAGACGATGAATGGCTGTAACAAAACAAGGCAATGATAAATGGATGTAACAGGCTTATTTTACGGGCTAGGATGGGCTTTCCTCTTTTTTGGCCCAAGCCCGAGTCCAGCCCTAAATTCTTTGGGTTTTCAAATGTGAGGCTTGGCCTGATCTATTGCAAATAATTTTCAGCCCAAACCCAAATATTTACGGTCAGGGCTAACAGGCCGACATGTAAATTTGCAGCCCTACCCTTTATGGCCCGGTTGCCACCCACTTTCCACTGCACCACTATCCACACCCAATAACATTCTCTCCACTCTCTTCCTACTTAAAACCTGACATTTCTACGGCAAAAAGAGTCTTCTATTGAATAATTTGGCTAGTCGCAACTTTTATACCTTATTCATTAAATTGCTCCCACTTTCCATGTTTTCCAATATTCGATCTATTCCCTGGAGAAAGAGGTCCATGGACAAAGAAGTTTAACTTCTCACTTTTCTTGTGATAAGTATTTTCCCCACCCACAACTTCAACCTCCTCAGCATCACAGTACTTAGCCATAACAGACCTAATGAACTTCTTCTACCCCTAAGTATGGGGTCGGTTTCATAGTTGAACTCAATAGATATTGTTGATATTTTTAAAAATAATAAATAAATTTCAATGAAGAGTTGTACCTTTTGGTGAAGGGTAGCATCTCTTAATTTTTTGTGACCTTCATTTATATTGCACCCCTTAGTGAAAGGTGTCTTCTCTTAAATTTTGTGATGGGGTGCAACCATTGGGAATAGTTACATCTCCTTCGGTTGTGATGAGACACCTCTTCATAAAGAGACATACATCTTCACTTCGCACCCCTTAGGAGTCTATAAATAGAGACCCAAGCCTAGGCAATTTGACATTAGCACAAAGACAGAAGAAAACACACACTATAGTTTTTCCTTCTCTTGTGTTCTCCTTTTTCCTCTTGTGTTTTTTTTTGTGTTTTCAAACACAAATTTCAGGCACATTCTTATACAGTTTCAAGGAAACTTCAGGAAGAATTCTTCAATATTGTTAGTTGCAGTTTCTTAAAGGCTCTGTTGTATCCTGGGAGGAAGTTTGTTGTGTGGCCCGTCAGCAACTTGGATCTATCCAATAGGGACAAATAATTCCTTCAAAAAAACTATACTTGTACGTGCCTTAGAGCCTGAAAGCTTTGTATTCATCCGCCTTTCAATGGCGGGTTCTTGAATCCATCTCCTTCCGCTGTCCATTATGAAGATCAGCATAATTCATCTCCAACCATCGTCCATGTGAAGATCAGTCATCATCCTCTAAAGACAACTTTTGCAGATCTAAATCATGCCCCTTGTCACCACCAACAATTTTAAGGAAATATTTTTCATCATCACGGATTCAGAATCAAATATGATGTCTATCAAAATCATGAACCAAGATCTTGTCAAACTTGACATATTCAATGGTTCTAACTACACTAGTTGGGTTGACAATATGGTATTTCTTCTCACTGCCTTGAAGATCTCCTACATTCTTGATCCAAAATTGGAGCCATTTCCTGAGCCCAAAGATGATGATACCAACAAGACAAAAGAAGAAAGAAATAAGCAAGAAGAATATGAACTCTTGTGTTTGGGTCACATTTTCAACACTCTTTCTGATTGCCTCTTTGATAGGCTACAACCAAGGAGATATGGAGTGCACTGGAATTCAAATATAAGGTGGAAGAGCAAGGTACAAATAAATATTTAATTTCAAAATATTTTGAGTATAAGATGGTTGATTCTAAGCCAATTTTTGGCTAATGTCATGAACTCGAGGTTCTAGTTAATCAAATGAGTGCTCTTGATGTAAAACTCCCTGAAGTATTTTAAGTTTGAGCTATTATTTCGAAACTTTCACATTCATGAAAAGTTTATCAAAAGAAGTTCATCAACAAATAGAAGAAGTTTGCATTAGAGCAAATTTAAAGGAGTTTGTGCCTTGAGGAAGAATCCCGGTTGAGGGAGAAAAATGATGATTCTCGAAATATGACCAACGCTCTAAATGTGGAGGACTGGAAACTTTATAAAGGGGCAAAGAGCACTCCTCATTTGAAGAATGACCCTAACAAAAGTTCAAAGAGAAAGAATATTTGTTGCTTTGTGTGTGGCAAAAGGGGACATTATGCTCAAGAATGTTGACACAGGAAGTCTAACAAAGATTCCCAAAATGCAAACATGGTTGAAGGAGTTGAGTTTGTGGCCATGATTATTGAAATCAACATGACAGACTCCAACTCAGGATGGTGGCTTGACTCATGAGTTATGGTCCATGTTTGTAAAGACAAGTTCCTTTTTAAGGACTACATTGAGGAAACCGTTGGCCAATAGGTTCAAATGGGAAACCAAAACTGAGCCAAAGTCACTGGTCAAGCAATTGTGAAAATCAACTACACTTTGGGAAAGAAACTTACTCTTACTAATGTTCTTCACGTCCCCGACATGAGGAAGAACTTAGTTTAAGCCAACATACTCTACAAGAAAGTATTTAAAATTGTGTTAGAATCTGACAAAGTTATTTTGTCAAAGAATGAAACTTTTGTGGGAAACAACTACTCTTGTAATGGGATGTTTAAATTTAGTTTGAATGAAAATATAGTTGATGTTGTTTATCTTGTAGACTATTGTGATCTATGACATGGTAGATTAGGACATTTGAATTTTCAATCTATGAATAACATGAGAAAATTAGGGCTAATTTCTTATGATCATAATCAAAGTCTTAAGTGTGAGACATGCATTCAATCTAAAATGACAAAGAAACTTTTTCCAAAGGTTGACATAAGTTTTGAAAATTTGGATTGGATTTATTCTGATATTTGTGAATTGAACAATGTTTTAACTAGCGGTGGCCGAAAGTTTTCATCAGTTTTATCGATGATTTCTTAAGATATACTTATGTTTATCTTCTGAAAACAAAAGATGAGGTTTTTTCCATGTTCAAAATTTTCAAATCAGAGGTTGAAAATCAAATAGGAAAAAAATCAAAGTTCTTTGTAACGATTGAGGTGGAGAATATTTGTCAAATGAGTTTTCAAAATTTGTGAAGAATATGACATCATTCATCAATTGACTGCACTATATACACCACAACAAAACAGTTTAGCCAAAAGAAAAAATTGTACACTTGTATAAACGGTGAATTCTGTGTTGTTGCATGCAAAGTTAATATTTAATCTTTGGAGAGAAGCTTTGATGACTGCTTGTCATGTGCATAATCAGATTCCTTCACGCAAGACTCATAAAAGTCCATATGAATTATAGAGGGGAAGAAAAACTAATTTATCATATCTCAAAGTGTGAGGGTGTTTGGCTTATTATAGGGTCCCTGATCCTAAAAGGACCAAGTTGGGTCCAAGAGCTTTGAGATGTGTTTTCATATGATATGCTAAGCATAGCAGGTCCTACAGATTATTAGACTTAAAATTTAATGTGATTGTTGAATCTATAGATGTAGAGTTTCTAGGAATAACTTTTATTTCATATTCTAAATGTCAAAACCCTCAAAGTTTGGAAGTAGATAAGTCTACTAAAATTGAGAAGGTTTCTAACCCTCCAAGTGAACTTAGAAGGGGTCTAGGACCTAGAAAAGAAAAATCATTTGATCAAAACTTTATACCCCCGAAACACATTATTTTTCTAATATAAGGAAATAGAGAGTATGTTGTTAACATAATGCTCATGACTCTTAATTTAGAGGAAGATCCTACGACTTATAGTGAAGCTATGACCTATAGAGATTCTGCCTTTTGGAAAGAAGTCATTAATGATGAGATGGACTCTATAATATCCAATAACACTTGGGTCTTAGTAGACTAACCTTTGGGTTTAAAACCTATTGGTTGCAAATGGGTATTTATAAGGAAATACAATCCCAACGGTTCGTTATGCACATTTAAAGCTAGATTAGTAGCAAAATGTTATAGATAAAAAAAAGAGATTGATTATTTTGACACTTATGCTCCTGTCGCTAGAATTACTTCTATTAGAATATTATTTGTATTAACATTTATATTTAAATTGCACATTCATCAAATGGATGTTAAAACTGTATTTCTAAATGGTGATCTAGATGAAGAAGTGTATGTGGAACAACCAGAAGGATTTATCCTTATAGGTAATGAAAGCAAAATGTAGAAATTGATGAAATCTTTGTATGGACTTAAATAAGCACCCAAACAATGGTATAAAAAATTTGATACTGTCATTTTATCTAGTGGATTTAGGCATAATAGTATTGATAAATGTATTTATACTAAGTCCACTAATTATTATTTTGCAATTGTGTGCTTGTATGTTGATGACATGTTGATTTTGAGTACCAATATATTTGGTGTGACTGAGACCAAGTGGTATCTTACTTCTAATTTTAAAATAAAGGACTTAGGTGAAGTTGATACCATCTTAGGGATAAAAGTGACAAAGCATTGTGGGGGTTATGCTTTAAATCAGTCACATTACATTGAGAAAATTTTATCTAAATTTAATCACATTGGATTTAATGAATTCAATACCCCTTTTGATTCTAGTGTTACCTTATATGAAAATATTGGAAGAGCACTATCACAAATTAAATATGCAAGTGTAATTGGTAGTTTAGTGTATGCTATGCATTGTACTAGATCAGATATTATATTTAGAGTTTGTAAATTGAGCAGGTATACTAGTAATCCTAGTGTTGAACACTAGAAGGTAATTGGTAGAGTCTTTGGCTATTTAAAACATACCATAGACTTTAAATTATATTATAATGAATATTTGGTAGTACTTAATGGGTACTCCAATGCAAATGGGGTGACACGAGCTAGAGATAACATTTCAACTTCAGGTTGGGTTTTTACCCTAAGAGGAGGTGCTATTTTTTGGGGTTCTAAGAAACAAATATGAATCTCACACTTAACAATGAAAATTGAATTATCACCCTCGTTGCAGCAGGGAAAGAGGCTGAGTGGATTAAGAACTTGTTGTTTGACATCAAGTTATGGCCTAATCTAATGTCACCTATTTCAATAAATTGTAATAGTAAGGCTACTTTGGTGAGAGCACTTACAATGGAAAGTCTAGACATATAAGTCTAAGATAAAAGACTACAAGATGTAGCCTCAACGCACAAGAATGCACAACAAAATTAAAATACTAATACTATCACAAATCAAACAAGCACACAAATACAAACACACAAATGATTTTACGTAGAAATCCAAATCAAGAAAAAACCACTTTTAGCATGCCCCTTTAGTTGGATCAATGCACTATGAAATAAAGATCTTATCTCAAATAACTAACCTCTCAACTTGCTAAAAATCTCTTATTCAGTAATTTGTTGACCACTAAGATACCTCTTTGATGTTTTTCCCTTCAAGTTTGATCTTTATCTTCTTCAATAGCACTCCACCAATCAAAGCTCTCTTCTACTATGGTGATAAAGCTTCTTCAAAGGCCCGTTATCAATAAGCCTCCTTCAACAATTGTGTTGTTGTGTTGTGTGTTTGTAAATAAATCCTCACCAACTATTTATGAATTGAATAATTGTAGGATCTTTTTAGTTAAGTAATATTCTTCTTCAAAGCATATAGTCAATGGAAAGCTCTAACCACTCAAAGTTTGATAGAGTAGAGTCACCAATATATCTCTACCTTAACAATGCATTTCCTACTCTTTTCCCACATTTGAAATACCCCTTATATTGACAACTAAGTCAATTTAAGAGTTAGACTTTGAATAGGAATATGATTCCACTAACCTATTTTAGGAAATTGCGAATTGAAGCGATTGATCATTCCACTAGGCGATTGATCTTTCCACAGGGTGATCAATTATTTTCTATATTGTTTGAACGTAGATGTATAATTGACTGATCATTTGAGAAAAAAAATCTATCAATTGGGTTATTGGAATCTTGTTGATCGATCTATCAAGTATTGTGATCAATCATTCCATTTACTGGACTTCTTCCGATCGATCTCACCACTTGGCATTTGAATGTTCAATGTTCTAAAGTTCCTTGCTAACAATATTCAAGGCCGAACAATTGGTTGATCACAAGTGATTGATCGCAAATGAACAAAAAATACAATCTTTGTCCAAAAGTCTCAAAAACATTTTTTCACACTCTAATATGATAATCTTATTATCCCAAGTGTGTGAATATGATACATGTGCATATTTTTACCCGCCAAAACACTTATCAGTCTTCTGATTTACTTCATCTTCACCATGTAATATTGAGCAACAACTAACTTATTTTGGTTATATATATATAACCACATATGTCCTTATAACTTGTTGTTTGTGACTTTAAAAAATTATGTCATAATGCAAATTGTGTAATCGTCAAAAAAGGATAGTGATGATTCGTGTCAAAATACAAATTCTATAACCACACATATTGTCGTCAAACATAATGTGATCATTCATCTTATATAACTGCCCAAGTGACTATCAACATTTATGACATGCACCATATCATGTTATCGTTAATACAATATGACTCATATTGCATCAATGATAACAAGACATGTGTTATATTGTGTTATCATTAATATGATGTTTCAACGATAAGTGTTGTTGTTAATACTATATGCACCATATTGTGTTAATGATAATAAGATATTTGTTCTTAGATTGTATTCGGAAACATGAAAAACACCATAGACAAACAAGAGCCCTTACTAGTTTTAGGGTTCACAAACGCTACTAGCTACCTTGCTAATGATGGACCTCTAAAGACTATTTACCTTTTGTTGTCACCTCCATGCTAGAATGGTGATTTACCATTGCCAAACATCCCTACCATGGGAACAGAGAAGGGATAGCAAACAGAAATTTCAGGACATAAATTAGAAATGCACTATTGCTTATGAAGTGCCGAAGGCCGTCAATCACTAAATAGAGATTGCACTAAATAGAGATCGAAAGTCGCTGCTTACAAGAATTGCCGATCAAAAATCACACATCGCTGATGCACTCCAATCGCCTCTTTGGTTTTGAGCCAATGCTGAGGGGTTTACACAATTTTAAACCCTAACCCTAGTCATAGGGGTATTTTCATCCAAAGCTTACAAAAATTTATATAAACCCCGATTTTAATAGAATATTTTTTTATTAAACTAAAGAATGAAAATATTTACATCTTGGCCAGGTAATATAAAAAATTTTACAAAAGAAAAAAGAAAAAGAAAATGACTCGTAATAGCAAGTGTTCGATTAACTGCCATGGAAAGGTTCCCCATGTGCAATCAATGGCTGGATTTAATAAGCAAACAGGCCAACCCAGTTAACCCAACAGTCAAACCGGGTTTTAAGCGGGCCAATTTTAAAAACACTGTTGAAAGCTAGAGGTTTTATTTTCTCAAAGTAAACCACCTGTGGACTCCCATAGTCATGGTCATGGAACGAAGGGACTTGGAAGTACCGACAACAACAGCAGTTTAGGCGTCACTTGATGAGGATGTCGAAGCAACACTGCTTGTCAACTGGAGCACTTGGAAAGTGTGAGCTGGCTGAAGTGTTATACTAACTTTCCTCAAGTAAGCATGGGCAGCTCCAAATTCTGTCATAGATCTCTTTCTAGAAAGTTTTCGAGTTGGTGAAGTAACTCAACATCTTCTTGACCACCTAGTAATGACTACAATGCATGATAAAGCATATGACAGATGCAAGTATGTACACCAATTTTGCTATTCTTTAAGAATCGATGATTCCCTAAAGTCTTAACTGGTACAAAATGAAATCTCTCACCATCTTGGCAATGTGACCATCTCAAACAGAATAAAAAACTTTGTCGCTAATCTAACTACTGGTAGGCTAGATAGGACCCTTCTCTCAAAGGAAAGGTCCCCAATTTGAGTCGAGCCTATAACACCTTTAGGGAAGAGGGGTTACAGTCTTCCTATGTATTTAAACGAGTCTTGTTTCGATGAGCTAGACTACGTGAACCGGCATATCATCGGCCATTGGATCAAAATCTGACAGTAGATAACTTAAACGATAAATTAATTTTTTGCCCCCTCTACTATTATTGAATCGAAATCCGATAACTCATAATGTATAGGCTCACGCTAAGCCTCTATAACTTTTTTCTTTAAAAGAAAAATCTTGTCGAAAGGTCCATAAACTGATACATCATGGGGGACAATAACAGCTAGAAGATGATAAAATCCGGAAGTTCCAGCTGTTGGGCTGAATTTCAGCAACCACACTCCCAGCCAATTAATGTATGCATATTGCATATGCCAACATTTTGTCCTTGTCACTCCCTTGTTTGTATCTCAAGGGGAATGATGTCTCTTGGCTGACTTCCACACAAATTAAGTACCCAAAATATGAAAGACTCCCACATAAATTATTCACCTTTTTGTTTACTAGCCACCCCCCACATGGCTCGCGAATGTATACGAGCTGAATCGCTTCACATTAAGGTTGCTCCCCGCTGCTCTTTTCTTGTCTTTGGGCGTGTAACAAAAATGTTACACGCTCGCCGTGATGGCCGAGGGGTGAGCATGGGCATTCATGTGGGACCCACACATCGCAGTTGAGCAAGCCGCGAGCAAACATGGAGAACTGTTGATGACTGATGAGGCTTCTTGGCAATTCGGTGGAAGAGTTTAATCCCTTCTAAAGCCCTATAAGCTTAGTGACAAAAAATTCTTCAAAAAATATCGAAATAAACCATGGGCGAAATCTTCATTAAATTTTTTGACCTAAATTTTGTTTTGGGTTTATTTTAATTCTTTCATTTTTTTTTGTAAGCCAATCTAGGCCAGTTTTTAGGATAAGATTTTCTATTAATGAGTTAATTTTTGGACCTCATGCAACATTATTCTAGTCCCCTTAGCCGAATTTTTCTGAACTAAACTAATAAAACCCTGGACGGAATCAAAGCCAAATCCCAAACTTATCACCATGCCTACAAAAATATCAATTAATTAGATCAAAGTTTTTTGTCAGGCAGGCATTGCGCTGTAGAGGTCTAGGATGTTGGAAATCAAAGTTTTTGTAAAGGTAAGGGTCTCATACTTAGCCCTCTCAGCCGTTAAAGCTTCCAATGTTTTTTTCCTCCAGTAGTAATTAAATAGAGCACATATTATATTATTGCATATGAAAATCCGGTAAAGGTTTTTGGGGCCCAAGATTAATGTGCCCACTTTTTATCAAGGTTTTTGGGGCCCAAGACTATCTTGTATCAGCTTTCGTTTGTCATGAAATGATTGATGTCAATTAAAAGTTAAGAAAATATCTTAGTGTAATACACTTCAATAATAAGAGGAGAATGCTCTCCTGCGACCTTGGCATATGGCCTATGGAGCATCCACATGCATATCACTTAAATTATAACCTTGGATTAGGAGCAAAACACTGCAAACATGTTTACATGGCTAAAATATGAATGAGAGCAAATTGGGTATATATTGATTCATACCATTTGAAAAAAAAGTCCCAAATTAATTGTCTCAGTTTGATTAGCAGCTGAAAAATTACAAAAAAAAAAACATGGCTTCTCACTTTAGGCCTACACCAATTGGCATTAGGGGGAGGGGCAAACCTCTAGTGTTGGATCCCCCTAACCCTCCTCTATCCTATCCACCTTGATGTTCCTATAGTTTTATTTTGCATAGCATCTTAACATTTAGAATAGTTTGTCATCAAAATTTAAAATGAGAATTTTAGCCTTCGCTAAACGGCCCCCTTGCCCGACAAATCATAATTAGCAGCTTACAACATACTTAACCGGCAATGCCAACAACACGAGCTAGACATCTTTAATTTAAAAATAAATAATAATAATAAAATTATGCCTATTGGTGATTTTTTTTTTCACCCAACTTTAAGGCATTCCTAGAACTCCTCAAATGAGTGCTTCCCATGGAAGCGTGCATAAATAACCTAGAGGAATAGTGCCCATAAATAGAACTTCCGAGGAATCAAAAAAGTTTGACAGGGAAAGGGGCAGAAGGGTAGATCCCCAAGTAAGCAACTAAATCACTTTTGGGCTTTGGCCTCAGACAAAATGCAAAGCATGGTTGGATACTTGGATTGGGATTACCTTCAAACCCTACTATTTCTAAAATTAAGACTCTTGTGCTGATCCCTTTAAATTATTAGACAAGTAGAGACAGGACAGGAAGAAAGAGGGTGGGGCCATGCCAACTGTCCTTTGCCTTCATTATGTTGACCAAATGGGCCTGGAGAAATAGATGGGAGTGTTAAAATGGGGTCCATTCGTTAGAATGATCTCAGCCGTTCGTCGGTGAGTCTATCTAAATAAAAGGAATAATTGTGGCCGTCTGATCTGGACAAATTGGCGTCTCGGCGGGGTGGGAATCGCCATCAGCGAATCCGTTATTGGAGCTAGACGCTGGAAGATGACTGCGCACGGGACGATAAACTGGCGAGAAATTGGCGGCGCAAGACGGAGAGTTTTGGACTTCACGGGCATGGGATGGGACCCGCTCCAACGCCAGGCCCACCCATTATGAATTGTGAATTATTTTGCCTGGCGTTCAACTCGCTAGGCCCATTGGGGGGGGCCGTTAGTTAGGTCATTCATCTTCGAGTGCTATGGGGCTCGCTGTATGGGAAGAGTTTTTATTTTGACAATGAAAGTAAGCTTGGTATGAGTTGTAATCAATGGTGCATAAGTTAATGTGCACTAACATAATGCCATAGTTCTCATTAAACTTTTGCTTGACTGTTAGATGAGAGTAAGAAAAACTTTTTTACATTGTGTTTAATGGTGCAACGTTGGGGCAAGGTGACAAAGAGATTTTGTGTTTGTAACAAAAAAAAGGTTATATACTCCCCGGTCCGGCCCAAGAGTGGGCCTTGTGCCTATGGGACCACGAAAATGCCCTCTAGCCATTCCCCACATTGCATGTGGAGTCCATGTCATCCAAGCGGGCTTGGCGAGGATTGTAACCCAAAAAATGCTCCCTTTACCCGCTTTGATGTAGGGCTAAGAATTGGGTCGACTCGGTCTTCACTTAGCACATAAATTAAGTCACTTAAATTAAGTCACTTAAATTAAGTCGAGTTATAACTGAGTTAAAAATGTAAACTTTATAAATAAATATTAAATATTTTTTATATTATTTTAAATAAGAGTTAAAGAAAGAACATTGCAACATTATAAGACAAAGGTCTAAAATTATGATCTTTACATCAATTTCTTTAACTTAAATAATATTTATACTTCTTAGCAACACTACAATGAGAATTGAATTAAAATTCAAATCTCAAGGCTTTTTTTCTTCACCACTTTGTCTTTTAAGTACAAGTAAATATATGTATATTTGAAGTCTCTTTACAAACTATTTATTAAGCTTGTAGGATTTGAATGTCTAAATAATATTCTCTCAATATATATATATATATATATATATGAGGGAAACTCTTTTCTCTCTCAAATCAATAAATAAATCATTCAAGGTCTTTTGTATTCTTTCTAAAGCCTCCTCTCTCTTTTTCTATGTGCAAAACATGCCTTATATAGAGCCAAATGTTGATTTAAGTGTTGGACCTTGAATATAAATTAAAGTTTACTATATTCAACTGCTCAATTACTACTATAGTACCCAATTCTAGAAATTGAAATGCTTGCTTGTTGTAGTATCTTGATTGATAGGTGAACAATAGCATGCCAGAGTACATCTACAATACCAAAAATATAGTTCTTTCCTCGTCGATCCTGTTTCAATCATGATTGATCGTGGATAAAAATTTTGCATATTGATGTAACTTTTCACTCTTTCTTCTTCATACTTTCATAGGATAAATCCTATCATTTTTAAGTGTGTATGTGTGTGTGCATGCATGTGTATCATAAACACCTCTTGAATATTCGAATAAGCTCAATCTTTACTATGTCATCTTGAGCAATAACACAACAATTTTATGGCTCAAATTACACATTATTAAAACTATTTTAATTATTAAAATAAGTTAATACTATTTGTATGCCCAATGTGCCTCCTCTGCTTTTCTCATAATCATTTTTTTCGCCAATCTACAGTTTGATGTATCTAACCCATTATCTTACTCTCTTCCAGAAGTTACCAAGTTTACATAACAAAAAATGTCTTTATCGATCACAAAAATAGTAAGGTGGACAAAAAAGCCTTCTCCATCTTCATTTTGCCGACTGAGAGCACTAGAGAGGAAAGTGAACATGCAAGGGGGCCTTTAGTGCCTTGTTTGTGGAGGAAGGTGGGACTGAATTTTTTTTGCTACAAGGCTAGTGTTGGAAAAAATGACTTGCGACATGGTTTTACTTGGCAATGGGGTCTAAATTATTATGGATCAAAATTGTGATTGCCAATTTCAATGGCTTGACAAAAATACAAGATACATGCCTATGATGTCACCTCTTATTTGTTTTAATTTTATGAACAAATTCAATGCCATAAAGAGCGTACAATCCGACTTTGTGAGATATAACTATGAGAAGTAACAGTAAAAGAAATAGGTAAAGTAAATTTTTTTTTATATCACGAACATGGGGCACCTGCCCTAAATTGATAGTGACACCTTATATTGCTTTGGATGATTTCATCTTAAAATGCTTCACTTCTTTCCCTTTCATTGTCCTACAAAATTTACCCCAAGTAACATATCTTAAGAGTTTAAAAACACCATGATAACGTTACTCAGGTTACAAACCGGTTAAGGCCCACCTGATGTTAGTGTATAAGGGCACAAACTTATCACGCATGCAATATGGGTTCTATTAGTTTGAGTTCTCTTCAACCGTTAGGTCAAATACTTTCAAAATTTTAAGGGAATTTCGGCCCTTGGATCACCACTTTCTTAAAAATTTTGAACAAATATTAATCTTACAAAATAGTAAATGGGCTTTATTATATTACAGTAAAAATAGTAAAGTAAGCATTTTCGTTTTGGTCCCTTCCATTATTTTTAATAGAAAATTATTTTTTTATTATATGTTTTGTATGAGATGACCAATTAGATGAGTTTTAAAATAGAGTCCTGCTTATATGAGACGGGGTTCATATACGCCTATATGAGCCTGGGTTCTATGGGTCATCAGATTTATTTCCTGTGGCGTATAATACTCATGAGTTTAAATACTTATAGGTATTATGGACCGCCAGATGTAAATTCGATAGCTCATAGAGCTTTGGATCACGTAAGTATATTTGAGTTCGGGCTCATATAAATTTTTTTCTTTAAAATAATATAAAATATCATTTTAATACTTTAATTATTACAAAATAAGTGTTTTATTTATTTTTTTAAAAATTAATTTAAATTTATTTTTAAAAAATATATATAACACTTATTTAAGACAGAGAGTCTTTTAACTTCATAATCGATTGTTGTAGTTTTCAACACTAACAAATGACCTAGAACCCCTTACCATTCCAATAGAGCATAGTGAAATTCCTATAACAATAATACCCACAAAAATTTATATATAAGTTTTAATTAAATTTAATAAGTAAACCCTATACAAAATTTGCATAGACTCACTTATCTTTTTTATTTAAAATTTATATATAAATTTTTATTATAAAAATATTATTTTTTATATATTTCAGCTTCCTAAAAAATTTTATTATATAATATGCCCAAATTTAATGAGCCCACACATTATGGGACACGCACACAACAAGGCTCACGTGCGTAGTGTTCGAGCACGAATTTGTGGGCAAAATTATTTTGAGTGCAGTGATAATTGTAGAACAAGCTCATTACAGTGAGCCGGGCCCCACTTCCACAGTCAAGTAAGCTCACTAATAAAAATCATTACGATAATTACGCGTTCATCAAATCGTAGCCGTCCATTTGACGAGGGCCCCATGCTCTCCCCGCATTTCACGCAGATTGCGAAAACCCAGCGGGCCCCACCGTCAATCACGCGCTCCCGGACAAGCTAGCCAACGAAATCCAGCCTTTCCCGGCTGCCCCCAATTTCTCGTTCCGAGAAAATCGCCTCCGAAATATCGAGCAGCGAGAAGCACGGCAAACACCGCGCGCCGTGCAACTCGCCAATTATTATTCTCTATAATGCCAGTGCACCGTTTACTGTTTCCACGAGCATAATCCTTATTTAGACTGTACGATTGTCGCATCTTACGGTATGAAATAAATAGGCTTGTAGAACAAAAATATTTCTTGTAGAAATAATAAGCCCTCAGCTTCATATTATTCCTCCCAAGCCTCCTCCCTTCCATCGCCACACTCCCTCCGCCTCCTCCTCCTCCTCCGCCATCGCCGCCCGTCGAGCAATATGCGGCCCGTCTCCCGGATGCCGCTTCTTCTCCTTCTTCAGCTTATATGCGTGAGCTTGGCATTCTCGTCGGCGTCGGCGGCGGCGTCAATCTATGAGGTGCTGAGGTCGCACGGGCTGCCGATGGGGCTGCTGCCGAAGGGGGTGAGTGAGTTCAGGGTGGACGAGGGCGGGAAGTTTGAGGTGCACCTGGAGCACTCCTGCAACGCTCGCTTCGAGAACGAGGTGCACTACGACCGGAACGTGAGCGGTGTCATCAGCTATGGCCAGATCGGAGGCATGTCCGGCGTCTCCGCGCAGGACCTCTTCCTCTGGTTCCCCGTCCTCGGCATCCGAGTTGATATCCCTAGCTCCGGCATCATATACTTTGACGTCGGCGTCGTCCGCAAGCAGTTCCCACTCTCCCTCTTCGAGACCCCTCCCGACTGCCTCTCCGTCGAGCCCCCGGTACATATCCACTTCCTTGGTTAACTTGGCACTACATAGTATAGGCTTTCTAATTTTCCTGTAAAAAAGAGTAATTCCTGTTTTGTGACCTTCTTGCGTGTACTATACTTGCCGTACTTACTCGATTTGACGATGACAATGAATGCCGATTCTAATTCACGTAATATTGTGATTTTGATTTTTTGCTCAGTTGATTTGTGGATGGCCGTTTCGATTTTTCGATTCATGCAATTCTGTTGAGTGGATTATGGTGAAAAGGCTCGTTACTTGGCTTGGCGCCTGAAGTGTAGTAATTTCTTCTCTCTGTGAAATGAATCAATGTTTTGGAGAAACAAAAAAGGGCTATAATTTTATATGTTTGACTAATGGTCTTGCTTATTTTTTCTAAAAAAGATTGATTCTTGTTTTGCAACCTTTTTACATTTAGTATACTTTCTACTTATTTGATTTTATGTTAATACGAGAATGTTGCTCATTTTATTTTGCATTGGTATAGATTTTCGTAGTTTTGATTGAAGTTGGGGACATATATACGGGATTTTATTTAGTACAATTCTATTGAGTCAATCATAGTAAAAAGACTTGTTACTTGGGTGAGAGAAAATTTATTGGCACCTAACCGGGTGTATGAATTCCTTTTCTTTCTCATTAGATTTTGATAAAAAAGAGGAATTAATACACTTTTGCTAAGCTGAAAAAATTAGTTTCTTGGAGAAATATCCAATTTTGTATTTTTACTAATGAATCTTGATTTTTGTAGCATCAGATTCAATTAATATGGGACAAATTTTTTGGAATGTGTCTATTATGACTTGATCCTCTGACTTGAAATTGCAATATTTTATAGTTCTGATCATGCTAAGAAAAGCTAATTTTTCTGATGAGTGTAAAAAATTGACATATTAGTGGTCCGTCCGTGTAATATTTGTACTATATTTGCCTCATTAATATTCCCTTTATTAGTTAATAATCTTTATGGCTTAAATTATTGATGTTGATCCTGTTCTAGCTAGGTTTTTATGTGAGCAAGTGATAGAAATTGTTTTGCATATATTATTTGGAATATGGTATTAATGCTGTCCAATATATTATTTTAGTATTATGCATTTTTTTTGTATTTACTGAGATAATGACTTGAAAGACGCATTGCTTCAACCTTATTATCTGCAATATTCTTCTTGTCGGTTGGAAATAATTTGAATAACGTGAATTTCAGAGTCAATTTTTGGAATCCCAATACGAGCACCATGATGAAGATCGCTTGAGAGATGCACTGTAGGCTTTTATAAGGACAGCATTGTTCCAATATTGATGTGTGCTTCAAGTAGAGTGCAGACTAGTTCATAGGGCCCATGCCGTCTCACCTTGGAGAATTTTGACGGAGGTATTGGGGACCACGAAATCAGTGCAGGGGGGAAGAAGAGTTGAAGCAGATGGAGGCGGTGTCCTGGATTGGGGTTTATTTTGGATTGTAACTCACCTAAAGCGAAGTTATTTGCTACTGGTTTTCATCTTCTACATTTACACCCGATATGTTGCTCTATGTAAGGGAGTTCATATCTTTTCTCCGTAGTAAAAGGTGAAGTTGTTGATTGCTGGATCCAGTCCCTGTAATTTGCAGAAATTTTGTTTGTTGTTCTTATGTATGATTGTTTATTCGTGTCTTGTATTCAGGTAAGACGTACAGAACATATTATAAATATAGAAAGTCAAAAACCAAGCTTCTTTCATTCTTTTGCCAATTATGTATCCCAATAGTTTAATTTTACGGTGTTTTGACCTTGATTTTTGTTTGCACTGGTTGTGCATTTTGGTCAGCCTGTTCATATCCATTCTTTTAACTTTTATATTTCCTGAAAGCATTGAACTAAGGATGAGCTGCACCGTGATCAGTTGGCCTTTGTATGGTAAATGAAGGCATCTGCTGTTTCAGATACTGCATTTTTCGTTCCTGCCCATCTGTCCATGTGGGTTATGTGCACTTGTAGCACATAAATTCTGTATATATGTCTCATGCTCGTGTTCAAGATTGTTGGTGAGCTTCAACAGTTCTCATATTTGATTTCTGAATCCTACGCTACTCCGGTTGATCATTTTGATTGAAGCCATATGCACAAGTAATTCTCTGAAATTGAAGTGGAAGTTTTAATGAAGGTATGATCTGGCATGACAGTTGAACAAGGTGATAAATGACAAGATTTTATGCAGTGGTCCCCTTAACGTTTTTTTGTAGGGAGGGAACATATTTTTTTTTCTAACTGGCTTAACTCAGGTGATTTCATGGTCTTCGTTTTTGATTGGCAATTCTCTGCATTGAACCATCTAAATTGGACAAGAGCTGTCCAGTTGAGTGTGAAGTCTCCTAGAGTCTACCTTATTGGTTGGAGCTGCAGAAAACAGGAGATCTTTGTCAAGTGGGACAGAAGTTTATTGCATCAGATTGGATGTAAGGTAAAAAAATGCTTGGAGAATAGAAGTGAATCGGTGTGGTCTTGTTGAACAGACAGAACATTGATGTCAGGTATGGACATTTGAACACGTTCAGTTTAGATGCCAACTTTAACCTTGTTTCCTGGTTGGCCAATTTACAAGAGTGTAGACGGTGCGCTTTTTGGATAGCCAACTGTGTCATGCTAGTCAATCTCTGACCCATTTAATGATGTTAGAAAATTTGTTGGGCTGTGCAAGTAAGAGTACAGCTTGGTGCAACTTTACATGCCTGTTTTTGTTGTTATTAACTCGTATAAAGATTTGTCAAGCCCCTCCTTTTCTTCCTTGCCGTTCCTTTACTCTTCTGGAAAGGCTGTACTTCAAACGTGACATTCATCCTGAAATACCAAGCGATACTTTGGGGATCAGCCTTTTTCCACATCAAATTTATGGTAATTTTTATCCACTAACAAGTTAGGTATTTTTGACAAAAAGAAATTAAATAATCTTTTGCTTAAGAAGTTTATGAATAAGTACACTGTTGCTCATGTTATTGGACATCTTCCTTCTGTTGTAGCTTTGCGAATCCCTTGCCAATTCCTATACGAGAATGTTAAGAACGCTCATCTCATGCACGCCACCATGAAGCCATCGGGCCGTGCATCATGGAGCAAGTGCAGTGCGAGTGAGTGTACCTAGCATTACTTGTTTACATAATACTGTTTGGCTTCTTTTAAACCTCCTCTTTAAAGCCATTTGTCTTAAGTAAATAATAATCCAACTCCACACTCTTTCCAACAAAACTTTGTACCAAATTTTGATTGGATATGAAGGAGTGGGTCTCACCCGATCCAATTTTTACAGAAGTTTTGTTAGGCAAAAAGTGGATAAGGAAATTCATTAATTTTTGTTTGATATCAAGGGGTGGCCACATTTAAAGGTCCAGTTAGGGGCAGGGCAACTAGCCTCTTCCAGCAATTTATCCTGTCACCATGTAATGGGTAAATCTAGATATAATCCAGGGTAGGTGGCCAATAGGTTGTGGGTTCAAACTCATGACCTTTAAGTCATTAACCATGGCAAATTCCGTGGACAATCATGAGTGATATTTTTATCTTTATTATATAAATTTATGAAGACCAATAGATGTCTTGGTAAGAAAGTTGGAATAGTTTTATGTATATAATGTCCAAAGGGGGAGAGGGAAACTTAAAAGAACTTAAATGAAATTAATAAAGAAATATATGACTTTGCTAATCTCTTATAAAAGAGTTGGTACAAAATATGTTAGAATTGAGGCGGAAGATATATAAACTTAATTATGATATGATATATGAACTTGTGAAGAACTTTTCTTTTTGAATATGGTTGAGCATGGAACCTTTAGAATTGACAAGAAAGAGAAAGAGTAAATTTATACACATTCCATCACTTTTGCAAAAGACCATATGATGACTTTGAGCTTCTTAAGTATTGTTCTCAAATTTAAGTACAAAGACTGAAAATTTCCACAGCCGATCTTGTGGTTTTGTTAAAGGAGGCTGATAACTTTACATCGAATTTGTACACCAAATTCATACACTTATGAGGCAGTAAATTTTTATTAGACAGGAAAAATGGGTCTCACCTAATTCACTTTTTCATTGACAAAAGCCTAGTTCTTCATGGATGTATGGGTTTATTGTAGAAATTCTGTGTATTATACTCATCTTCCTTTCGTAAAAATGTTCTAAGGGAGAAGCTTGTACGTAGTCAAAGTTGTGTTTTCTTGGCCGAAGGGTTTATTATACTGGCCTATATATATTCCCTTTATATCATATTATGTGTTATTTATTTATTTAAAATAAAATTATATTAGTTCGAATTAGTTTATTTTGAAAAAAATAGGTAAGTCCATTTGAGACAGAAAGAGTATAAGCTTTGCTAATGGGCTGTCGGAGTTGAAAATCGAAAAAGGACCATGGTATCAGGGCTGCATTGTGAAACCCAGAAGAGAACCACGCTCATGGACAGACTTGAGATTGACTGGGTTCAGGTCCAATCAGTTAGGTGTGGTTATGAAGTTATAAACTTGAGTATTGTTCACTTTGGTTCGGTTCCAACAATTAAAAAAACAATAACTAACACGACCAAAGTAAATGATTGAAACAAAACAACTCCTCTCTCTCTCTGTGGACTCCTTAACTTCCATAACTAAAATACCTTTTCTCCATCCATCGAGAAAGGCGTGAAGTTAGACCAATTTCCATTTGTGTGATATATTTGCAGCATTATTTCAGGCTTTTTTCTGGATTCAATCCGACTTTTGAAGAGAAGAAGACAAGTTTGGCTCATTTTCTATTTCGTCGTTATTTTTATATCTATCTAAAACTTAAAATATTGTACAGTATATAATGATCCTATCATAAGATGAATACATGTTTACATATAACAAGCGAAATGCTCCTTTTGTTCGACATTAGTAGTTTCATTTATTTTTTCAAAATGAATTAATTATATTTCATTCCTTTCCTATCTGATTAGCTGAGCTTGTTTGAGTTGGCCGAGGTTGAGGTTGAATTATCAAGCCCAAGTTCAAGTTGTCCGATGGGAACTTTGTGTTGTTATTTCTCGTTATTCTGATGTAACATTGAAAAATTAGAGAGAGGGGAGAGAAGAAGAATAGGGAGATGCTAGAATTAATTAGACTAGAGCTAGGAATAATCTTTTTAATGACTAAACTGCTCTAGCCAGACTTGGACACTATTCACCAAGTCCTTAAATTCTAGACAGATTATCGCTGTTGAACTTGTGGTAGCAAGCTATTAAATTTTTGATATGGTGTTTGACCAAAGTAGAGGATAAAAATATACTCAAAACTTATTCCAAATAGCCCTAGGGTTATGAGAAAAAATTGGTCAACCCAATATATATATCATGACCCTCTATATAGAAAGAAACCAATTTGCATGGTTCATAGGCTAGAGCGATGAAAATAGGAGAAACGCTTAGCTTATTAAATCTATCCATTCGGGACTTTACTCTAAAATACGTGAAACGTGAAGCTTGAATACTCGGGTCTAGATCTTGTAGAGTGCCACCAAAAGGAAGATCCGAATGAGTGGGACTGCGACCCATGTGCTCACGGTTGTCAACCTCATCACGGAAATGATCTCCACAATTGTAGTAGTTCTCCACATGTGTAGAACCATGGAGATGCGGAGGTTTGCATTGGGATATGGGCCACACGTGCAATAAGGTTTACCCGATTGCTGTAGAAGATGAGCATGGTTAGTAGTGCCAAAGCTGCACAGGGAATCAGATGCTAAGGTGTTGCAAGTGGACTAGTGTTAGACCCCTAGTCACTGAATAGGCTAAGGGGCGGATGAGTTTTAGTTTGGCAAGCGGACAACCAAAGGAAAGCTGAGAAACAACAATGTTAATGCGATGGTGAACTCGTATGCAATTTCTACTCGGAGTAAAATTCGATGGTGGGCTAGGTGTCATCACTTAGGACGGTTCTTAGGAAGGATGAGACTCTCATAGACAACTCCTACTTGAAGTAGGAGAAACACTATATATGGTTGTTGTTTCCTAGTGCGACTAACGCAAGTAGGAAGCCCGGATAAGGAATTGTGCATAAGTTAGATTGTTCAAGACAGCTGAATCCTAGTAAGAAAAGGACTCTTTGCGAGAAGTGGATGTAACCAGAACTCTTATTTGACGAATGACATGTAGGCTAAGGACTTCTAGCCAGAGTAGGAGTTCCAAGGCATGCTAGGAGAGGCGGGATACTTGAAGGAGGGCTTAGCTAGATTACTAGTTGGGTTATGACTCATTTGTGATTGTTTTGGGTATGTGTATAAGCTAGTTTCCTATTTGTGTAAGGGCATGGATGTGAGACTCTGAATTTGTAACTAAGGTTGGGTTAGTCTTAGTAGTACTAGGCTTCCTGACCCTTCCTCTATATAAAGGGGGCATCATGGCAAGTTGGAGGCATTATTTAAATATTCAAAAATTTCAGAATTCTGCAAAGGGTGGGTTGGAAGTTTTGGCCATGGTTCCATAAGGACTCTTGGGCAATATACACTTCATTGGCGACTTGAAGGAGTTGTTGGGAGTGCACTCAACTAAGGGGTAGACCATACTTAGTAACTCAGCGAGGCTTGAGGCAGATTTCAACTAAGGGGCGAACTGGTTTGCAAGATAACTAAGACGGTGTTGGATTTGGGTGCAAGGTAGGGGCCTTATTAGTATAAATTCCATGCAAAATAAAAAGGTTTTGGAGGTGGTCCTTCTTTTTCCTTATATTTCCCTTCACGTGTGCTGAATAAACTTTGTTGAAAGGGCAGATAGGCTGCTGGTTGCATGGTACAACTAGGCCATCACATGTGCGAATTGTAGGCACAACTTTGTGCCCATGACAACTAGCTTGATAGGGATAGTCATATGGGTATGAAATTCCCGGGGAAGGACCCATGGGAAAGAGAGACTTGTTTCAATGGGCACCAATCACTGTAAGTTCAAGATCCAAAGGATCATTGTGGCCCAACTCTATGCAGAAGACAAAAAAACAGTGGAGAAGGAGTGGGTTGTGGGGGATGCATCATAGGTGGTTTGTGGAGGTATGACCACAAAGGGCACTAGAGGCAGGGTGGTAGGCCGATCCACGAATGGTGCTACATGACCAAAGGTGGCATGGCAAGGAGAGGATGGAATGATGTGACATCAGCTGGAGTAGCATGTAACACCCCGTATTCAAATTGTACTTAAACCAAAGGGTTAAGGGTAATCACATAAATTGTAGTTAAATTGTAAGGGAATTTAAGTAATGGAATTCTGTTATATTAGTACAGCTCGAACTAACAAGCGCAACAAACTAAGGAATACGCGAAACAGAGGTTAGGAGTGAAAGTTACGACCTCAAGAAGCATACCACATGGGTTGGACTCACATATAAAAGTGCAGAATAACCTACCCATGTGAGGTCTAATTTCGAAGAGCTCGTTGATATGAGTCAATCGGTACTAAGAACAAGTGATTTTAACTTTGGGGTAGGAAGATATCATGTTTTTAAGTTTTGAAAAAGAAAAAAGAATATATTAATAAATCGCTGCCATGTGGCAGTGTGCGAGCCATGCGTGCCACATGGCAATGTGTCAAATAAGATTGACACATGTTAGTCTTATTTGAGGTGCATCTGACACGCGCTAGACACATGTCTAATGCATGATGTGTGTCAACGCGTGTTAACCTCATTCTACTATAAATACTTTTGTTTCTTCATATTAAAAAAATATTTTGAAACTTCTTTTCTTTATTTTTCTCTCGTTTTAAGTCGATTCAAGTCATTCAAAAGGCATTTTTAACTAATTCGAGGGTGTTTTACTCAATGAAAGCACCTATTCTTTGAGTTGGCAAACTTATAAGGGAGAAACGCCTCAGGGCATGAGGAGACTCTGTCCGTCACCCTTAAGCCCTGAAGAGAGAGAAATGGCCCGGAGTAAGAGGAGGCTCCATTTTTCATCATCGGGTCACAACAAGGGAAGTGACCATGAGTAGAAGATGCTTCATCCTCCACTGAAGGGCCATATAGTGTGAGATACATCCCCCGAACTAAGGGGAGGTTCTATTCGTAGCTTACGGGCAAGGAAAGAGAAAAAAATCTCTCTATAAGGGAAAAGTCCGTCTGTCATCTGCACACTATAATGCCCCTGATTATTCTACGATTTTCTATGTTCTTCCTGTGATTTTTCTAGTCATTTTCGGTAGGAAAATGTGATGCTTCGGCGTATTTAGCTTCAGTATTTATACTCGTAGTCGGGTGTGGGGTTCATTCCGGCACAAAAAATTGATAAATGTATTGCAGAAGATAAGGGAGAGAAAATGAAAAAAAAGAGAGAGAAGAAAGAAAACGGGCTTAGGCTCGGCCAAAGCCCGATCCAAACGTTTCCGGAACAGGACGACCTCTTCTTCTATTTTTCTCTGTTCTTGTAACGCCTGAGATTTTTCACACATTTTCCTTAAAATTCACGGAAAATTTTTGCAATATAACGTCTGTAAATCGGAGGAAAAATGACGAAACCAAAACCTAATAAAACAGTTTATAATTTAAAGCACTAAACATCCACATATGGTCAATCATCGTACGGCCAAAGCAAATATCATCAGGCGCTACTCGAAAACACACGTACGAATAAATTTGCTATGATCATAGACTTTTAAATACAAATCACTCTCCCAAGCATCCCTGAGTACAAGTCCCATAACAGTCTACTGACTGATCCAAATGGAAGTCCAGAATAACATCTTGTGTTCTCATCTCACCCAATACAACAGATCGTGACACAAATAAACTCGCTAGAAGTTAAGCATATACCTGAGTCAACGGGAATCAATCCACCGCTGAAATGAGCATCCATCTCCAGGAGCTCTCCGCACAACCTGCAAAACCTCCTATACAACGGGGCTAAAAGTAGTAGGGTGAGTATTTTCATACTCAGTAGGAAAATACCCAGTAGGGGAAAACCTAAACGGTGAACTCCATAAGTTCATAATCACATGCGTCATGCAACTCAAACATGAAGCAAAAGCATATCGTAATCATAAACATGCTCAACTCATACAAACATACCAAATGCACCATCGTGCCAAAATCATACCACAGGCACCATCGTGCCAAAATCATAATATCCAATCAACTTACACAAACACCCTTATCCAGGGTCATACAAACTTATTCGTACCACCGTACGCATACTCATACATCATACACATACTTGTACGACCTTACTCGTACAATCGTATGCTCACTCATACAGCTTACACATACATGTACGACCTTAGTCATACAATCAGACTCATACGACCTCACTCGTACAGTCCGCACAAAATCATACTTAGTCATACAATCAGACTCATACGACCTCACTCGTACAGTCCGCACAAAATCATACTTACTGTCTTACTCAAAAATATATTCTCACAATCGTACCCATACTCTTACAATCGTGCTCATACTCATACGCTTACAGTCCTGCTCATACACACTCTTACAGTCCTGCTCATACATACTCTTACAGTCCTGCTCATACACATACAGTCGTACTCACACTCATACAGTCATACTCGTACACATAATCGTACACATATCAACGACCACTGAAGCTCATTACAACTAATAAACTCCAGCGTCGAAATGGAAAAGAATGCCACTGGGGCAACACCTTAACCTCCGGGGAGTGACTAGACGCCATGGACTTTTCTAAAGGTAAGGCACACCAATGCTCATGGGGCACTGGATCAAACAGGTAAGAGTAGATCCATGATACTACTTACCTGAGCGCGCAAACATAAACACCCACACATAAGGGGTCATACAGTTGCCCACCATAATGGGTCTTATAGTGCCATAGAATTGCCCACCATAATGGGTCTTATAGTGCCATTGCCACTCTTGGGCAGAAAACATACAGTGCCACTTGGGCAGAAACATACAGTGCCACTCTTAGGCAGAATCATACAACGCTCTCAACAGAGCATCAAACGTCTGGGCTTACACAGCACACAGACCAAATCAGAAACATACGTCGCTCTCAGCAGAGCATCAGACGTCTGGGCTTTATACAGCACGCAAACAAAGTCAGAAACGTACATCGCTCTCAACAGAGCATCAATCGTCTGGGCTTATACAGCACGCAGACCAAATCAAAACAACGTCGCTCTCAGCAGAGCATCAGACATCCGGTGCCCTATACAGCACACAGACAACATCCCGCAGGATAAACACCATGACAAGACATGAAAAATGCTCGGCCGACTCATTAGCGGCCAGCACAAACACGGAACTTAATCCGTCGAACCCTCAGGTCTCAAACTCACAACGCTATCATTAGTTGTGCTTATAATTCAAGTTTGAATTAAGTATATTATGCGGTACAATTATGCCACACAAACACACAGTCCTCGACTGATCAAACTGAAGCTGAGCCCGATCCGAAACCCAAGTTCGTCAGGGCAGTAGACTTCACTTACCCGTCCACATCATGGACAAAACTCATCGTACAACCAACCCTTACAGTCTTACATACTTTGCCATCCATCTTATGACCAAATCAACTTACACTGACATCCTCAAATAACGCTCCTCAGAGCCAACCCAGTTGTCACCCTCTTACTTATATCTCACTTATTATACTTACTTTTCACTTCATAATATGTACGTTATGCTTGTACAATTATGAACACTCTTACTATCTGACAAACGCCCAACACACAATCCACCCCAAACTGATCCATTCTAATCCTTGCCCGTCATACTCATATCCTCTGTCCTCTGTCATACGCTTACACAACCGCATCCAAATTCGGACAAATTCTCTGCCACCTCTTACTGTCCATCGCCCATACCTCTGCCCACAGACACATACGCACATCCAAAGCATAGGCAAAAAGCCATCATACATACGTATGTCTCACACATACGTACAACATACACATACGATCATACATACATAACTTACAAACATGCATGCTAGCCATCACTAGCACATGCATACATACATCAAGCATACACGCTAGCCATCACTAGCACATGCACAGACATTCATACATACTCCAAACATGCACGCTAGCCATCACTAGCACATGCATACATCAAACATACTTCAAACATGCACGCTAACCATCACTAGCACATGCATACATTCATACATACGTCAAACATGCACGCTAGCCATCACTAGCACATGCATACATCAAACGTACATGCTAGTCATCACTAGTACATGCACACACATTCATACATACTTCAAACATGCACGCTAGCCATCACTAGCACGTGCATAACACATACGTAGAATACTGACATATTTGCTAGCCATCGCTAGCGCATACATAAACCACATCCATAAAACATGCATACATCTCATGCATATCAATCATACCATAGAATCATGCTTACACGCATATCATGCAATCAGATCGTTACTTAACATCCAAGCATGGAATCATACAATCCTAGCATGCTGCTACTCATTCCAAGCATGCTTCATGAATTTACGAGTTCAAAACTCCCCTACCTCGTAATCATGACGTTCGATGGCGAGCACACGACGGTGGCGGCGTCGGCGGCGGAGTTGGCGGTCAAAACCGTTGCCTGGCTAAGAGAGCTGCTGTCCCGAGGGTTTTAGGATGCGCCGGAACTATCACAGCCAAACAGAGTGTCAGAACTCAATGCGGTAAAACCCGCGAACCACGGTGGCACACTAGGGCGGCCGGGAGAAATATCGTGCCAACATATGTGGCGGTGCGATCAGATGTCAAGGGTGTACACTCTGAAGATCGGCCGGTGGCTAAAACGTGCTCAGCCGGCCACAAAGACGTCGAAATCGGCCGTGGACAGCACCCAACGGCAACGATTCTGATCAACAAAGGCCCACATAAGGGCGGAGAGCGTGGGGCAACGCTCGAGAATCAAAGGAGAGGTGGAGGACGGCTCTAGTGGTCAACTCCACTCGGTGGCAAAGCCAACCGATGGTTAGGCGGCACGAATGCGGCGCCTAAACCCAGAAGTACACGCGTGGCTACATGCGCACGCGGCCCAAAGGAGCGGGGAGAGGGCTGAAAAGAGGCAACCCAGGGCCCACAAAATCCAACAGGGCTAAGGCCCTAACGGTGGCCAATCAAAGCAGCGACATCGCCGATCGCCACCCACAACCAATACCCATGGTGCGGGCAGCTGTGCATCTCGCACGGTATAGGGCAAATGGCAAGCGGCCCATTCCGAGCGGTAATATAATTAGGCCAAGTGGGGCTGACCCTCACTGTCGCCGAGCCGGGGCAGAGCCCATAATGGCCAAATAGCATACGGCTCACTGATGACCACGGCCCAAGACGCACCCAAAGCGTCTAATCAGGCGGAGCAAGGCAATAGGGGTGAGGCGGGGTCGGAAACGGCAACCCCCTACCGACACTAGGTCGAGGTAGGCTGGATAGAGTCCATGCGGTGGCCGGATGACAATTGGAAATACACCGGCGTCCAAAACATCCCACGGACAGTGAGATGTGAATAGTAACAAAAACCCGACCAAAAGATCGGTAGCTCACCACAGAGCGAAAAAAGCATTGCGGCGGCTCCAGCCAGTGTCTATGGGTTCCTAGTGGCCAACTAAACATAAGTCTAGTTGAGAGCGGCTACAAACGATGTCAAAATCGTACACCCACAGTGCAAAAACGGGATTGAAGGAGAGAAAAACCCGAAAAAAAGTTCGGTACCTCGTGGAGGAGCGAAGAGGCCGTGGCGGCGGTCATGGCCGGTACCTACAGACTCGTGGCGGTGAGGCAAAGCGGATCCTGACAAGAACCGCCAGAATCCGATGACGGAGGAGGGAGAACGGAGCGACCGGATATGCCCTCGGGTTTTCTCTTCTCCTCACATAACGTCATTTTTTTCCTTCTGTAAGTTTTTGGAACGAAACTTACTATGGTCGGCTTAAAAGCCATGATTTTACTATTCACCTTTTTTTATTTTTACATCCATGTCCCTAATGCGCGTTAACTCACTAGTTACGTGCTATAGCTCCAAACTTTGCGCCATAAGCGCACAGCGAGGCCCGTGGCCCGCGACTAAGCCCCACACCCGACTCTATAGGTATAAATATGGGGAACATACACAAATATGAATACGCCAAAGCGTCACATTTTCCCGCCAAAAATGACCAGAAAAATAGCAGGAAAATCCCAGAAAATCGTAGAAAAATCAGGGACCTTACAATTCTCAACTACTACTAGCCACCGGTGGGCCGTAAGGATGCCGTAGTCCGCTCCACCCTGGTTATGCGACGACAGGGAGCCTCCTCCCCAGCCACCATGACCGCTCTGCCTTTCGCCGATTTTCCCCCGGTTAGCCCTCTCTCTCACTGTGATTTGAGTTAAGCCACCGTCGTGGACCGGCCGGCTGGCCATGGCTCAGTCTTTGGCCGGCAACAGTGGGAGGCCACCCCTCCCTACCCCAATCCTCCTCTGCTGCCTCAGCCCTCTTTTTTTTCCTCTGGTGCCCTGTTTTTTCGCCTCTCTGTATCATTTTATTTCGCCGTTGCTGTTGGCTGGCAAGGGCCAGCCAACCGCCTACAGTTTCGCCCAAGGCTGGTGACAATGATGGGCCACCCCTCCCGGCCTCACTAGGCCTACAGCCTCCCCACTCCTCTCCTCCCATCTACTCCCCTGTTTTCCTGTGAGTGTATTGTGCTGATAAAACGGTGGGTGCCGGTGGCGAGTTATTGCTGGCGGTGAGTTACTGCCAGCTAGACCTTTGTTTAGCTTCGCCTTGGTCCAGAGAAGGCTGTGGTCCACCTCCCCTACCCAGTTCCGCCTCCGCCCTCCCTCTTTCCTTCGGCAAGACCCATCTTCCCTGTTTCTATTTGTAACAGAAATTAGTAGAGGTTGCGCCGGCCAGAGCCAACCTCTGGTTTGCCTCCGGCTGACCAGCCTTGGGTTGACGATGGTAGGACCGCACCCAGCCAGCTCTGTCGCCCCCATGTTCACTCTTCCATTGCTGGTTTCCCTCGACTAGACCTTTCCGCCCTTGTTTCCCTGTGTGACGGAAATTGAGGACGTGTCGACGTGAGCCAGCCTCCGACCGGCCAGACTTGGACTAGCGACGATAGGACCGTCGCCTCAGTCGAGCCCCACCGCCCTATTATTCTTTTTGGATCCCTCCGCTCAGTTTCTTTTTGGATCGCCCCCGGTTGTAGTGTTGCATCTGAATAAATTGAGCTGATTGCTCTTCCTCCCCCTGTTGTCTGATCGGCATGTTGCCACTACCAATGGCTGTCACCTCTAGTCGGAGATAGCTCCTCCTGGCTGCTAGGGCCATGATGGAGTCGGCCAGAGCCGCCAGTAACCCCTGTTCCTTCGTGCCCTAGGGTTTTTCACCCGTTTTGGGCCATCGAGCGTCGTTAGATGACAAACGCCCTCTGAACCACCGTACTTTGGAGGGTCTTAGCCTAGACATGGTTGGCCGCCCTAGTACGGCACCGTCCCTCTTTTTCTGACATGAGCCACGTGTCCCCTCTGTCAGTTATGTGTTTGACCGCCCTATTCAGAGAGCCACCGTCTGATTTATATTCATGTACATCTTACTAAGTGTTATTAATATGTTAATTAAGATATATAATTTGCTATGAGCTGATATATGCTGATATGTTCTGATTCGACCTGCTTTGATATACTCTGTTGTGATTCGGTCTAGTATAAAATGCTCCGTGGTGATCTAATATGACCGGTATGGTTGGATGAAATCTGATATGATATGATATGATCTAATATGCTCTGTTGTGTATTCTACTCCACTTTGTAATAGAGCGGCACGTGTGATTCTGCTAGTAGTTTGTTCACCTTTATGATAGTTGTGATTTCATTGATTTATTGGCTTCCGTTTAACTCCGATGAGTTATTAGATTTCTATCTCATTTCAGATGATTTGTTCGGACATAAGGATATACGTAGTTTAACGTATATAATTTTGTGATGTTTGATGCATATAATAGTCATTAGGTAGAATTACGTTCAGATCTGATCGTATTAGAATAATGTCAAAGATGGTATATAATATGTGCGTAGGCAACTAACGGTACAATATCATTGGTCCAATCCAAATTAGTTATAAAATTAAGTTTATTCTGATCTACGTGCAATAAAACGTAAAAATTTTATAGTGCGTAGAAGAACATAATGACTCTTGCATAAAGAACCCGCCGCTCCTAGTTGGTCTCATTTTAATTTTTTAGTTTAATTCTAATTTTATAAATTTTATTTTCTGATTAACCCCCAATCCGGGGTGGGTTTTTGAGTTAGGCTGTTATAGAGCAGCTTGAATCATGAGCAACAAATCTGCGGAGATAGATGGTGAACAAAACTAATAGAGGACACCCTTGCGAGGGTGGCACGGAGTCCATTGGTGGTGTATTGGCTATTGGTGGAGCTTCAGAATATGTGAGTGGAAAATCCCAACTACTGTGTTTGGGTGGCAAAAAAGGGCAATTTTCCTATTGGTGAGGAGTCAGTGATGGAAGGGCAGCTGGACAAGGGCAATGGATGGGGGGCACCACACTGGCAACAATAGCAGAAGTGGTGACGCTCAAGGAGGCCAATGAGTGTGGCAGTTGTGGAATAGCGACAAGTGCCTTAGATGAAGAGGTGGCCTCAGAGAGGGCTTTCAAGGAGCTCATAATCCCCTTGAAACTACGGGCGTTCTATGTGGTGTTGGCATCAAGGCAACAATTCGCCTTCACGTGGATGTTGGCTAGGGAAAATTTCAATTCGGTACATTCTTTAGTTGATTTCATGTGAGATTCCAACTATGGCATAAGGGAATGAAGTCTAGCGGGGAAGGAATTTGAGACAAGCATGTTGCAGAGCGCTAAGGGATCCATAGCTGTGGAGGAAGACTTAGCAGTTCGGCGTCGGGCTTATCTAGCGAGGGCCTGTCATGGTGGCAACAAGGAGGGTGGGAGGACATAGGCAACATGAACTCCCTCAGCTATTAATGATGTAGACAGAGATCCACAGAGTGGGGAGGGAAGAAGAATAGGGAGATGCTAGAATATATTAAACTAGAGCTAGGAATAATCTTTTCCGAATGACTAACTTCTGTTACCAAATTTATCTAAGATATTTAGACTAATCCTATTGGAATTAGGAAATTAATCTTGATCCAATTCTAATTAAATAAAAATATTAAATACTAATTAATTTTAAAATCAAAACTAAATTAAGAGACTAAATCAAAGTCATAAAACATTCCATATATCATAAGCTACCTTTCATGAGTGTTTGTTGGCTAAAATAATTAGCTGTGGGAAAGATGTTAAGGTATCTGCTATGGGGGCTAAGTAATGGCAATGCAAGAATTAACTAACCTGAGTGTTAATGGGATGGCCACTCGAAAGCCTCATGGTCACCCACAAAAATGATCTCCTGATTTATTTACCTTTAAATATTTTAAGGTAAATAAAGTAATTTAAAATTTTGATAATATGAATCAATGATGAACAAGATATGTGGTACACTGTTTGCTCACAATGTAAAAGAAAAATCTATGATCTCAACAATGATGAGTTGTATCTCGAATGTCAAAGTTCTCGTCTTCAGACAAAATTTAGGTAACTAATGCTTTCACTTTTTCTTATCACTTTCGAAATTGTTACAAACGCCTAATACAAAATATTGGTAACTACCACCTTAATTCCTCTTAAAAATTTATAACTTGTTAAAAACTAGAACCTTAGAACTTAGATTGAATCTTATATGTCCTAATTATTATGTTTGTGTTAAAATTGGAGACAATTCTAGTAACATTTGGATTATTCTACTTGATACACAAGCATAAAAATATTTTGGATATTCAAAATCAGTTGCAAAAATTGAAGTTAAAAATTAAACATACTATATTTCTAATTAGTAATTGTTCTATAACCCATATTGTTATATTTTAAAATTATTTGTTAATGACAGTATTGATTAAATATGAGTGATTCAAAAGCATCATAAAAGAAGCAATGCGGAAAACTTTCTTATTTACTTCAAAAATGGATAAAAAAGTATTTAAAGATAAAATTTTAAAGTCCTACAATTGTACTACAATTAATCTATAAATCCAAACATAGTACAAATTATATTCATAATCAATATTTACCATTTTTCACATATAATATTATATAATAATAATTACCGTTAATGCTTTTATAACACATATTTTAGTTTAACTACAAGGAAGACAAAGCCAACTGATGCTCCACTTCTTCCTCCCTTGTTTCGCAATTCATACATAAAGTGATACCTTATAATTGATAATAATTGTATTTATACTTATGTAATTTTTTCTTACTAACAATTAGATAACAAATAGAATATTTTATTTCAACAAACAATTACAATATATTTGTTTTGAACAACAAATAATTTCAACATTTTATACTTGGTTACATATTTCTACTCAATATGCATTGCCACATCAACCCTCAACTATTAGTTAAAAAAGTTCATAAAATATCCAAATCTTAATTAGATTGATAATATATTTGATGTCCACCACATGTTGTTTCTATTTTTCTAAACCATGCCTAACCCTTGTTTTTATTTATGTCCTTCCATCAATACTTTTTTTCCTTTCATTCAACTTATATTATCATTTTCTCGAACATTTTATGTTGTTAGTAAATGGAAATTTTATATGCAGCCTTACAATCAAGGAAGAACGACCATAGAAGTTTACCATTTCCGGTAATGTCAGCGGCCGCGGAGCATGAAGCATCAATGGCTAGAAGCATGTAATATATTGCCTTACAATGATGGAAGTGAAGAGCTAACTTCAGCTACATTAGTCATAAGAGATGAGAGGTTGGCCATATTATAACTTTCAATTATAGCTTCCTATTACCCACATTTTCTTAACCCAAAAACTATAAAGTGGCTGGACCAGCAGCAGCGCAGTGGGAAGGGGATGATGCACAAATCAAGATTGAATCTTTAAATTAAATTTACACCAAACATGTAAGGGGATGATGCACAAATCAAGATTGAATCTTTAAATTAAATTTACACCAAACATGTATAATACACAATTGGTTAAGCAACAAATATGCATCCAAACATGAATCAATCAAAGAAGAATTGATATGGAACAAAATACTCACTAACCTAGGTGTTTTCAACCCTAGCACACCCTCCACAAAAGAATCCTTGCACGCTAACACAAGATCAATCAAGTAGAAGATTAGGAGAATACCTTATGTGATGATCGCTCTCAAACCACCTCTTGGAATGAAAAAAATTCTTAGCAACAAACCAGTCCTTGAATCAGCCTCAACGATCCAGCCAAGAAAGAGAGTCTTCTCCCTCGTTTAGCCAGCTAAATAGATTAAGGAGAGGGTAGAAGGAGGGTGGATAGCAGTAAGGTCTCCCCTTTCTTGTTCAAACTGCACCAACCAAAGAGAGAGAAGGGGGCGGAATTGGGGAGAGGAGGAGAGAGGAGTGGGGCGGCCCCTACTTGTGTAATTAAGGTATCTCCTCCTCTCTTTCTCTCTTTAAATACTCAATTCCTTCCATATTTAGGCAGACCTAATTGTGGGCTTTTCAATATGGGCTTATAAGCTTAATTCCTTACAGTTTATCTTAGAAGTTCAATCATAATTGGAGCGGGCTATGTTACTTAGAGCCAGCGAAGGCATGGACCCCTTGCACACGGCCAAGCCTGCAACAGGGTCGACTCCTCGCTAACTACGGGTCCCACCCTCAACACCTAATTCGCGTATCTAGGCCCCACAATGTGTTAATATACAACCTACTCAAATACCTAATGTGCGTGTGCGACATCGGTGGGTCTTAATCGAATTAGTGTAACGAAGGTACATGTGGGGTCGGTGCGACCGCCCCCACCACCCTTGGTTGTGGCCCGTACCGGTTCACCCAAACTATTATATTGTTAGACTAAACTGGGCCCGAGCCCATACCATGGTCCAACAAAAACGTCTACATGGTGGAGTCTACATCTAACTGCCAATTTCATCCTAAATGTTGTAGGAAAACCTTTGTGATTAGCGGCCACTCTAAACATGGCCTCAATGTTTGTCCCATAGTAAGAGATAGATGTCTCACATGACCTCTTGAGTTGGACATGCATGAGCTTGTGTGGGGTGTTCTACCACGCTTGCCACTCCGGCATGTGTGTCACCTAAAGGGCAAAGTCATTTGGAGAGTGAATGCTTACTCGGCAATTTCTAAGTTTCTTTTATATTTAGGACTTAAAGAAATATCTCTAAAACAGAACCTAAAGGAAAAATTCACTCTTACTTTGTAAATTTGATTTTGGACTGAAAGTTTCTTAAAAAACTAAATCGCTCGTATACTTCGAAATTTGTTCCATGCAAAGCGGGCTTCAAGTGACACATCACTGATAGCTCACCAATGCCTCAAAACAAACAGCTATCGCTGCTCTACGTAAGGTACGAACCCGTAGACGAGGAACCGAGGAGAGGGCTTAACATAATATTTTTTTGCTATTTTTTTTTATAAGAAAATGTGTCGGAGCTTAGAGCATGTATGTTAGCGTAAGCCTAAGCATCATGAACTAATCTCAGAATAATTAAAAAAGGGAAAATCTCAATATAACTGAGAAAGGGGGAGAAATCAATCTGTCCCTTAAGTTATATGCATGGCTAAATCAAAATCCGCATAGGCTTATTAAGTTATATGCATGGTTAAATCGAAATCCGACAGTGTATGATATATAGGCTCATATTAACGAGGTTCTTTTATACGAGATTGAAGTGGCCTTTTTGTAACATGATGAGGTCTTTTTGGATTTAAATAGTACGTCGATCAACAAGGAAAAAATGGGATAACTGTGCTAGTTGTTTCATAATTACGCTTAGTAGTTTTGTCTCAGCAGGCTGGTGAAGGCTGAAGCCAACATGTGAAAGCCCAAAAAAAAGTGAAGTATGAAAATTTAGACTTGTCTATCCTGACGAGAGGGTGCTACATCACCCGGAAAGGTGAGAGGGAAACTTAAAATTTAAATTTAATAATTCAATGTTCTTCCCTTCTACATGCCTACTAATTGTGAAATCTAGTTAAGAAAACATTTAACTCATAACCATAAAAAAGTAAGGCCCATAAGAGCCCAAACCAGATTGCAATGGGCCTTACTGGCTTGGGCCGGGTTGATCATTTCGGGCTTAGCCCTAAACCTAGCCCGTTTGTCAGCCCTAGATATAACCATCTTTTCCCAACAATAGGGGGCCGGAAGTTCACCACTCTTGTGAGAAATTGTGTAGCACTAAAACATTTGGGTAAAAATGCAGCTATAATTGCCTATGTTGTCCCAAGTCCCTTTTTATATGCACTTAGTGCTGGATGCTTTTGGTCTATCTGATATTACTAGGGTAGCTAAGTTTGAATCACCAGCCCGTCCCTTAGATTTGTCACGACTTATCAGGCCACAATCTAATGGCTTGCATCGCACCAAGTGCATATCTTTCAATATGCGACGTAATATCTACTCTTTCTGTCTTATATTAATAGTTTTATTTAAAAAATTTATAATTTTTAGTAAACAGTTGGACCGACACAACTAATGGAGTGGAAAAAGTTGGACGATAAGTTTTTATATGAGGAGTATCTCATATAAGTTACTTGCACTTATCTGTTAAATTTTGCTTTTAAGATGCTGTTTAAAGTAACCAACTACTTAAATTGTACTAAATGGAGATATTAATATGGAACACATTTGTTTTTTCAATTGGAGCTATTAATATGAGATTGATGGAGTATTAAATTTTTCCTAATTCATTTATAGCATAATCAACTTTGGGCAATGTACCTTGATAACCACATATAATCCTTACAAAGTTTATGCCAAGAAATGGACTATATACATGTACAACTTAACCACGACTCTGAGTGCCAAAAAAATAATTTAAGCTTATTGCCTTGAGTAGACTACATAGCGTCAGCTCTTTTTCGCAGTCTCAATTGCCACAACCAGGTCATCAAGTTTGGCTCCTGTTACTTCTTTCACAACTTTGCCGTCCTTGACAATCTTGAATGTGGGCACCACTTTAATGCCCAACTCTTTGGCCAATGGCTGCAAATGAAGATCAAAACGTTACAGATGCGTGTTTAGAGAAAGAGTTTCCACTTTGGATTTTAATCAAAAGAGGCGCAAACCTTGTTTTCCTGGTTGCAATCAAGTTTAAGGAACACGACATCAAGGTGCTTTTCTGACAATTGCTGAAATTTGGGCGCCATCACTTTGCAAGGACCACACCTTCATAAGCATATTCAGAGTCAGTCGATTAACCTATTTAAATGAGAAAGCTTGATTGATGCCAAAACAGAGTGAGACCGTAACATGAAACTAATATGAAGTGAAAGAATGAAATGAAAAGAAACAATCAACAATTAAGCATATTGAGAGATGCCAACAATCAAAATTATTGAATTAAATTAGAAGGCACCATCGATGCTAAAACCCCGTAAAATTTTGAAACAATTAAGACTGAGAAATTGTTTCCAAAGCAGTCCAAGGGCTAGAGATTGTAAAACTAAAATGTGATAAGAAGTGAAAGAATAAAATAAAAAGCAACAATCAGTAATTGTTGCTACAGCCATAAATAAACATTTTCTAAATGTGAATACTAGGTGAGTTTACTGTACTTCTGACAAGAGAAATCTCTTTAGCAGCCCAATTCTAACACTTTTTGAACTTGATAATAAGTTGAATGTATTAAAATGCTAAGTGAAATGCATAACCCTTTCCAAGTCACAAGTGTTCTCTGAATGTACAAATCATTCGATTGAGATCATGAAACATGCAATATACATCACTATCATATTTTTGACTTGCTAATAAGATGCTCTTTTTATCTCATATTAATAATTATATTTGAGAAAATAGTAATTTTTATTAAACGGTGAAACTACCAATTAAGAGAAGGAAAAATAAACTTATAATACTTTTTTCTAATACCCAACAACTTAAATAAAATAAAATAAAGGTATTAATATAAAACTAATTTTTTTGCCAAATAAAACTATTAATATAAGACAAAAAAAATATATAAAACGCCTCGTGTATGATTATAGACATTATTTCTCTCACTCTATGTCCTTCCCCCTCTTCTCCATTTACCCCACACCACACCGAAAACCACCAAAGAAAGGAAAAGCAATAAGCTTAAGAACTATAAACGATTTTATCATAAATTACTTTGGATGGAAGATTTTTTGTCCTCCCAGTTACATCTGCCCAGATATCCTCAGTTTTACAAGTGTACATTAGCCCATGGGTTTGTGACATTGATATGTACATTACTGTGTGTCGTCAATCCTGATAATCCACAGCTCCTGTAAAGTGGAGGAACTCGGGGAAGATACCACTGAAGGACCAAAATTTTTACCAGTTTGGATTGATCTTCTGCTTGTTATTCATGTGGCCAGTGAGTCCGTGTGACAAGTTCATGTCTTTCATGGTGAAAAAAATGAGACCATATAGACCTGAAAGTTCCAAAATGAATAAATGAACTCTGATTGATACTTTTCTAGTACAAATAGGCTCTGTGAAATGGGCACTCTCTGGTGACTTTAATGGCAAAGATTGGATTTATCTTCAGTAAAACTAATCCGCTCACAAACACCAAGTTAGAGACACGAGAAAGAAAAATTGCAAAAGTACAGATCCTCAGTTGTGTTAATTATTTTTGTACTAACTTCACCAACAAAATGGAACGAAATCTAAACTGAAGGATATTGAGGTACAGGGGAGGTTGTCACCTACCACTGGGTGTACATGTCAAGAACGACAATCTTCTCCCCAGCAGCTTTGACAATGGGCCAAAAGGTGTCCTTGTTTACCTCTGTCACCTGACCCACTACGGCGGTAGCTACCTCCAAGCTCCCCCGGACCGTCATCCCTGATTTCCTCCCCACACTCGTCCAGCCCCCGGAACTTTTCTGGGTCCCCAACTTCCTGTGACACGGCTGCTCCAGCAATGGCAACATCGCCTGCTTGAGAGAAGCCGTAGAGGATAAAGAAGCAGGAGCAGTTGGCATGCGGAGAGATGGGGATGAGATGGAGATCTGAAGCGCCATTGCGATGACAAGAGGTGGAAGACAGTGGGAGTCAGTCTATAGTTGAGGGGAGACTGGGTGGCTGGTAGCAAAATGAAAATTTGAGTGAATAAGTGCTGGCCACAGAAAAGCATGGTGGGCGTTTGTTTGGTTGTACGAAGATTTTTTCTGTGGCTGGTAATTATACGAATGAATGGATTCTACTTCTAACTTCGAAGTACGAAATCCAATAGAGGCAGTGGCTAACGGTGTATCGTCATGTAAAGCCAGCCCAAGACAAAGATAATCTCGTTGCAGCAGCCCATCACAAACTCTCATAAAAATAGTAACTCCAATATCTATCTTCTATCAAATTACACACACTCCACCACCGCACAGATCCAACTTCAAGAGGATCAAGTCTCCTAAAAACAGACACCGGTCCGAATTAACGGGAAGCAGAAGTTTTCAAATTAAATAGGCTTTATAACAAAAGAAAGGGACTAAAAAACATAGGAAAAAGTTGAAGTAAGCCTGGGTTTAAGCGCCGCTGCCTAAGTAAAATCCAGACAGCCTATTTTATTCAGGGATTTAAATGTCTTAACATGGGCCATTGGATTATTGGCTCATGCGGCCGAGGCTTACTTCGATAGGCCTCATTAAAAAACCTCTAAATAGTAGTTAAACAAATATTTAACTTCTTTGCGCCCTTAAGCTCCATCCCTCACATTATGGGAAGAGTTTTTTATATTTCTCGTTGACATTGAACCTAGCATAAAAAAATGTATAGGTACCTTTGATATTTGAAATCGACGGTACATACACTAGTGCATATTAGTGTTCTAGTGTGTATGTCATTAATTTCATAGATAAAGGGATTCTATGTATTCCTTACGCTAGGCTTAGGTTTTCATGCCTTACCCCTCCTTCTTACACCCCCCCCCCCATCTTGACTCATTCCCTCAACAAAAGTGCTATTTTTTTTACCTCTTCTAACCTCCGTTCAACCTCTGCCATGTTTGCTGGTTTCCCCTTTTCTTTTTTCTCTCCCCTTAACCCTTTACCTCTTCTTCTCCCTCTGTCTGCTCCACATTACCCTCCTATTCCATTTGCCCTGCTCTTGGCGTAGTGGGTCATTTGCCCACGATAGCAATTTTGTGGGCAACCTGCATGACCTATGTGTTGCTATTAGTTTGGATTCTACTCATGTGAAGAATCTTTGGGCTTTCCTTTATGCCGTAACTAAGGGTGTAAGGGGGGTTTGAGTGTTGCTAGTTCTATTTGTTCCTCTATAGCTTTTTTGGAAAGTTCTCTATATATAAAAAAAGAAACAAGATATTAAGAGTTGGATTTGCGTAAGTTTCTTTACTCCGTGTATGTTTGGATGAAAATTCATCAACATGATTCTTTTAAGATTAATCATATATCCTTTAAATTACATTTGGATGCAAAAGAAATTAAATGTATCAAATTCACGATGAAATGTTAGATTCATTAAGATTTTAGGTTAATTTTCACTTTCTCAAATAATCTCCTCCGGGGGAGATTCACTTAATTCATATACAAATATCTTATAAATTAAATTGACATAATATACATTATGAAACATAAAAGCGATTCATCTATAAATTTAACTAATCAGATTAAAGTAAATCTAGATTTTCTATAACTAATAATTTGTATTCTTGGGCCATTCACTCTCCCCTAAAGTCCCTGAGATCCCTTGTGAACTTCTTGCCTGGGAAAATTCTATCTTCGATAATTATTGTGATTGTCGGGGGAAGGGCGGAATGCCGGATTCCCAAAACCCAAATCTCTTATAGTCTTTGCCCTCTCTGGGTGTTATCAAGAAAAATGTGGACGGTGACACTTTTGGGGGCTCTCATTGCGTGGGTGCTGGTTTTTGTGGAAGAGACGCCCAGGGACCAGTTATTGCTTGTGGGTGCAATTTGGGTTTGGAGGTGGTGAATGCAGAGGAGGCTGAGACCATTGCCATTTTAAAAGTCATATCTTTTGCTTCTGACATGGGCTGGAGTCCAGTTACCCTTCGGTAGTTAACTCCATGGAAGGCATTGGGGGGAGAGGCTAGGCTTGGTCACTTGTTCTCTAAGGCCTTCTTGCTAGTGAGTAGGTTTCAATGTTGAATTTGTCATTTGTGAAATGTGAAGGTAACAATGCAGCTCATATCTTGGCTAGGAGAGCTATTTTCTTTCCTCCAGGCCATGAGTGGTTGGGCAGTGTTCCTAACTTCCTAAACAATATGTATTGATATGACTAAGATTCTATTGTAATGTTGTTATTTAGACAATATGTCCATCAAAAAAATATGAAGGAACAAGATATTCCCCCACAACCCTCCTCTATCATGATGAAATATTAGGCTCTGATCATTGTCCAATGCTAATAGATACAAAGCTAATATAGTTTAATAAACTCAGGAAGCCTTTCATGTTTGAAATGATGTGGCTGGAAGAACCAAAATGCAAGGAAGTAGTTGAACAAACATGGGCATTGAATTCTTAGGATCTAACTCTTTTGGTCTTGTAGTAAGCGTGTAGGAATGCTTGGCTAAGGAGCTGAAGGAGTGAAACCCTTCAAGCTTTGGAGATATAAATAACAAACCAAAGCAATATATAAGTGCAAATAAAAGTAATCCAAAAGGAAATGGTGATTGACACGTCTTGAACTGCAAGAAAAAAATTCAGACTCAGATAAAGGTGATCTTTGTACAAGTTTTGTCATCAATTCCCATGACTTGTATTCATTACGCCAATGTCTTCTCAATCAATTGAATAACAATAACAACAACACTTCTCAGGTATCCACAAAGGAATCAAATAGTACAGGAAGAAACTAACTTTCTATGGAATGCATGAAGTAAGGTTTTAAAAAGGTGTTGAACCAACTCTCTAGTTAATTGAAATATTAAAAGACTTATTGGTGACAAATTCAATTTATCTTTTATGAATAAGAATTGAAAACTGAATGAAATCATAGAAAAACTAAATGAAATCATTGAATTGTTACCTGACAACTTAAAATATAAGAGAGATAGGCAAACTTTGGGGTTTAAAGATTGAAGAAGTGCTATCTCTCTCTTAATAGATGTGAAACAAGATATCATATTGTTTCATAAAACAACAAGTTTCATAAAATTGTTTCGTAAGTCAATTTTATTGTATCACCTTGTTTTAAAAAGTTTCACAAAACTGTTTCATCACATTATTATATGACCTTATTTTTCCTCAATTACTTCTTATAGTTCTAACAAAGTAATATTTCTCATTATGAAGTCTTTTGACAACTTCTTTAAAGCAATAAAAAGTATCCAATTTTCTCTAAGAAAACTCACCCACGTAAATTTTTAGTAGTCATCAACAATAACTAAGAAGTACTTTTTACCACTAAGACTTGTCGTTTGCACAGGCCCAATTAAACTCATGAATAATATGTTTGTGAGCCGCCTTGCTTACTTTTTTTCAACCTAACAAGGACCACAAATAAAGTTAGATGATTTACTTATTTTTTGAATCAGTCTTAACACCTAATATTTAGTTATTTTGGCAAGCACCTTAAAATCCATGTCTCATCCTTTCATTCTACAAGTTAGCATTGTCCAAGCAAGTAACACTCGCCATCATTGAGATAAGGTTATCAAGAGAATAAATATATCATACACCTTAAGTCTTCAACTAAAAAAAAAAACATTCACATCAACTATTCGAAAGTTTTTTAATAGTGTTTGATCATGAAAATATCCAACTCATGACTTATCCTTTACAATCTCCCCGTTTGGTATCTCCATGACAAAACAATTTACATTTTATTATGTTATGGTTCACCAATAGTTGGATGCAAAGTGAATAGCACGTGCCAAAGCCAAAGATTCTAATTCTTTAGCTTCATGAACTACAACACTTTGAGCACTCAAACAAACAAATATTTTGCCATCCACGTAGCATCCACAAAATTTTAGGTAATTTTATGTGAATTTTCTTTAAGTATTGTAATTTTTAAGAAAAAAACTATGAATTGTTGACAAGTGTTGACAACCTATTGACAAGGCGTCAAACATGCTTTGATGTGAGCTTCAATGTGTCAAAGGTTGGGCTTTAGCCTATGGAAGGGTAGAGAAAAACTTTCCAAATCGATTTTTTCTTATGGTGTTAATTTCGCCAAGCTCTTAACCAACTTATTTGCACTCCATATTAGGTAAGTGACTTGTTTGGGGATGTCTAACTGTAACGTCCCTGATTTTTCTACGATTTTCTGGGATTTTCCTGCTATTTTTCTGGATATTTTCGACAAGAAAATATGACGTTTCAGCGTATTTGTATTTCTATGTTTTTCTGCTGTATTTTTACCGGTAGGGCTTAGTCGTGGGCCGCGGGTCTCGTTGCGCACTTTCAGCGCGAGTGTTGGGCGCACTTTCGGCGCGAGTATTGGGCGCACTTTCGGCACGAGTGTTAGACTTATAACGCGTAAAATATGAGTTAACGCGCGATGGGGATACGATTGGAAAAAGAAAAAAAAGAAAAAAAAAGGAGGAAAACGGGATTGGGCACGGCCGAGCCCGATCCAGATGGTTCTGGATGTGGGAACAGTGTTTTCCTCCGCCCCTTCTCCGGCGTCTCTCTGTCTTAGCCGCCGCCGGCCGCCGGTGGGTCGCAGGGCCGCCGCCCCGGCTCCGCCCCGGCCGTGCGACGGCAGGGGGGCCGCCGTCCCGGCCCCACGGCCGCTCCGCCCGCCTCTTCCCTGTTTTCCCCGGTCCGTCTGCTCCCTCTCTGATCGCGCTTGGACGGCGCCAGCGGTGGCCGGTGGGCTTTGCCCGGCTTCCATCCGGCCAGTCTCAGGCCGGCGACGGCAGGGCCGCCGCCCTGGCCAGTCCCGCCGGCCCCTGAGCTCTCTCTCCCTCTGGTGAGTTCCCTCCCTCTCTCACTATGTTGTGTACCGCCGCCGCCGCCGTGGGCCGGTGACGGCGGCAGGCCACCCCTCCCGGCCCCAGTGGCCTCTACTCCACCGCCCCACCCATTTTCTGCCTCTGCTCTGTTTTTCACCGAACGAATTGTGCTCCTCTGTTCTGAGCCTTGTCGCCACCGGTGATGGCCGGCAGTGGCCATCCGACCACCGTGGGCTCCGCCCCGGCCTGGTGACGGCCCCCAACCGGTCAGCTCCACCTCCACCTCTGCCCCTGTGCATTTTTCTTTCGACCAGATGCCTCCACCTCCACTATTCCGCCTGTGATTGATTTTGGTGGAACAGAGGCCGGAAGTTGCTGCCTTTGGCCGAAGACGGCTCCGCCCGGCCTTCGTCCGGCCAGCCGCGGTCCAGTGACTGCAAGGCCGACCCCCAGCTAGCTCGGCCACCCCCTTGGCCGCTCCGCCCGGTTTGATTTGCACCCTATTGTGGGCGGATTCTTCGTTGAGTTGTCGCCACTGTCGTTGGCCGGTGAGGCCAGTCCGGTCGCTGTGGGCTCTGCCCCGGCCTGGGCGATGGCCCAGGGACGGCCCCATCCAGACCGGTTTAGCCTCCGTCCCCTCCGCTTTGTTGGAGCCCGATCCGCATCCCTTGCTCGGGTGCTCTCACTCGAAAAAACCGAGCCTTTGCTCCCCACTATGCTATTTGTCCGGCGTGTCGCGGTTGACTTTGGCCGTCACCTCTGGTCGGAGATAGCTTCTCCCGGCCATTAGGGCCACGATGGAGTCGGCCAGAGCCGCCAGTAAACCCTATTCGTCGTTGTGCCCTAGGGTTTTCCACCCGTTATGGGCCATCGGGCATCGTTGGATGTCGAACACCCTTGGACCACATTAGTGTGGCAGGTTTCAGCCTGGGGATGGCTGGCCACCCTAGTGCGGCACCGCCCCTCTTCTTTCGGCATGGGCCAGGTTTCCCTCTGCCGATTGTGTTTGACCGCTCTATAGAGAGCGCCACATGTTGCCCTTTGACCGTCTTACCCTCGCCGGACGCCGATTGGCCTCTAGTCGGCCTGCCTCGGCACGGCAACGGCAAAGGCCGTATTGCTGATCACCACCCTTGGGCATGGCCCTACCGCCCTTATGAGCTTTGGGCCGATGCCGTCTAGCCCCCTCTCCTCTCCCTTTAGCCGCGTGTGCAAGTAGCCACGTGTGCGGGTTAGGGTAGTGTTGCCGCTTTGGCACCGCCCGACCGTCTGATGGCTCTGCCATCTTTTGGAGTTGACATTGGAGTCCTCCATCAGTCTCCTCCATCCTTGAGTGTCACCCACACCCTCCGCCCTTATGTGGGCCCTGGTAAACGTGAAATTGACGCCGTTGGGTGCTGTCCACCGCCGATTTCGACGTCTTGTGACCGGTTGTGTATTTTTCAACTGCCGGTCGAATTTTAGTGAGTACACCCTGCCTTTCGGTCGCACCTGCCACTCGTTGGCACGACCTTTCTCCTGGCCGCCCCTAGTGTGCCGCTGTGGATCGCAGAGTTTATCGCGTTGATGTTGACATCCCATTTGGCCGTGTGTAGTTCCGGCGCTTCCTAAACCTCGGGACAGCAGCTCTCTCAGTTGGGCAATGGTTTTGACCGTCAACTCCGCCACCGACGCCGCCACTGTCGTGTGCTTGCCATCAAACGTCATGATTACGAGGTAGGGGAGCTTGAACTCGTAAATTCATGACAACATGCTTTCAATGAGTAGCAGCATGCTAGGCTTGCATGATTCCATGTTTTGGATATTAAATCATGACATGTATGCATGATGTAAGATAGTGAATTATGCCACTTTGAGATACATGTATGTATGTATGTTAGTTGTAAGTATGTTGTATGTATGTGTAAGATGTATGCGCTAGTGATGGCTAGCGAATATGTTAGTGTGCTACATATGTGTGTGTTGGACACGCTAGTGATGGCTAGCGATGTCGAGTAAGTTACATATGTGGACTGTGTGGGCAGAGGTATGGGCGATGGACGGTAAGATTGGTAAGGGTTTGGTATGAAGTTGGATGTGGATTTGGACGTGTAAGTGTATGACGGAAGACAGAGAAAGTAAGTTTGAGGAGCGAGGATTTGAGATGGGTCAGTTTGGTTTGGAGCGTACGTCAGGGGTTCGGTAAGTAAGAAGACTTAGGCTTGGAGCCTTATGAGGGTTATTAGACAGTAAAAGCGTGCATAATTGTACAAGCATAACGTACAAATTATGAAGTGAAAAGTAAGTATAATAAGTGAGGTATTAAGTAAGAGGATGATAACGGGGATCTGCTGTGAGGAGCTCAGTTTGACGATGTGAGTAAGATGTTTTGACCGTAAGGTGGATGTTAGAGGCTGCATGAGTATGTAAGGATCTGTGTACGGTGAGCTATGTTGTGACTTGGACGGGTAAGTGAAGTCTGCTGCCCCGATGAACTAGGGTTCAGATCGGGCTCAGCTTCAGTTTGATCAGTTGAGGACTGAGTTTGTGTGGCATAATTGTACCGCATAATATACTTAATTCAAATTTGAATTATGAGAACGTTAATAATAGCGTTGTGAGTTTGAGACTTGAGGGTTCGACGGATTAAGTTTCATGTTTGAGCTAGCCGATAATGAATCGGCTGAGCACTTCTTGTGTCTTGCCATGGTGGTTTCCTGCGGGATTTTGTCTGAGTGCTATATAGAGCACCGGATGTCTGATGCTCTGTTGAGAGCGAAGTATGTTTTTGATTCGGTCTGTGTGTTGTTGATCGTTTATAATTAAACCCTTTGCAAGTGTACAAGGTAATTGTACTAGGATAAGTATTTAAGGGTTGTCGAACCTCAGGGACGGATGGGTTATTACTAAATCTAAAGAGGAATTTGCTGATTTAAAATCTAAAAACAACTTAAACTTTAATTAAGTAAAGGAAAGAAATCAACTAGTTTAAAAGCAAGAGATTAATATGATGGAAATTACTTAGGAAATTGAATCCACTATAAAACCATAACAATTCCTTAACTTTTAATCTAAATCTAGTGTGAACATGAACAAGTATTCTCAGCTACAAGCTAGAATTACTTCAAAAAGAATCATTAATTAACTTCCATGGCATGAACTATCTTCGACAATAGCACGGATCATCTACACTAAACTAGCTATAGGAATGACCCGTCTAATCTTAGTATAACTCATCCAAGTCATTAATTATCTGAACATTAAAACTATTGTATGACCATCTCATCTAAATCACAGAAATTAGAATCGATGCAAATATCAAAACCACATCAATCTATCATCTACAAGACAATAAATCAACATAGAATTGAATAAACATTAAAAGCTCTTCCATTAAAAAGGAAATCCATATCATAAAATTGTCATCATTCACAACTGAGATCTAAATTAAAAAGAAAAAAAACTGAAACTTATCTATAGCTTCATCAACTCCTAAGTAAAATAAAAGTCTAGCCTTCCATGGTAGAAGAAAGCACTTGAATCTCCATTGAAAGCTTTGAATTCTCTTCCATCTTCTTCTTCCTTTTTCTCTTCTTCAAATATCCTGGAATCCTCTAATTCTAAGCTAAATATGTCTTTTTATAGGCATAAGTTCCGTAGGAAGAAGTCCAATATGAAAAGGATTGGAATTTGGGTCAAACAAGGAAACTGCACGTTATGCCGATCGATCGCCCTGCATGCACGATCGATCGGCTACACTGTATTTTCATCTGAATTCACATTATCCCGATCGATCGGTAAGTGACCCCGATCAATCGGCTCTGATGTTCTGTTTTCCTGGGCAGTTCATATTCTGTTCATTAAGCTTTCCTTCGTGTCCATATTAATTTCTAACTTGTTTATAACTCCGAAAAGTTGTCCAAATCACTTTAAAGCATGTGAAGACTATTTTTAAGCATTTCAAACATCGTCTAAGTACTTCGATAAGTGCACTTTACCTACAAAACATAAAATACCATATTTTAGACATGTATAATGTAATTAAAATTCCAACTTGATTTAAATACATGTCTAGACAACTAATAACTACAAAATCATTAATAATTAAACTAAAATACTAATATTTATCTTAATCTAAATAAACTATAATTAACTCTAAATTAACCTAATCTATACTAGCAAATAAGGTAAAAAGGCATATAAAATAGATATAGATTTCATACTTATCAAATACCCCCAAACCTATATTTTGCTAGTCCTCGAGCAAAACAAAAATAAAATAAAACAACTAATCTAAATAAAAAAAAAATAAGATAAATAAAAGCCACTTTCGTAGGGAATCACGATTGCATTTAGCGTATGCAACAAGCCTTTAAACCCCTGGGTGTCCCTAGTTGGACGAGTTGTGTCTCGTGAGGGTTTGCAGTAATAATACCCACAAACATCAAAACCTATGAAAAATAAAATAAAATAAAACAAGAAAACAAAAATTTTAAAAAAATAATCTTCTCTTAAAAACACATAACTATTTTTAAAAAGAACCAACCACAAATACTTGAAACAAGTAAACAATTAAGATCTGATCACTTTCAAGTAAAGAATAATCCATTCTATAACCTCATCTTAGAAATAATTGTGCAACTACATATATACATTTTAAAAACATAAAGTGTAGAAACTTTGTAGTCATGCAATTTCATTCTTTATTAACAAGCATATCTTATGTGACCCATTAACCAAGCTCATTAAAGTTCACTAACTCAAAAATATAACAATGACAATCTTTCATCCTTAACATCTCATAATAAACCCTCATGTAATAGCCTTCAAATTTTAATTAAATTCAGGGAATAAGAGCATAATATACATCAAAATATGACTTGTGCAATACTTAGTTCTATTAAGCTTTCTAAATAGTCCATGTAACAAGCGTTAGGCCAGTGTCCCTAATCCAGTTGGCTCAAGGCACTAGGTGTTGAAACACCCCTTAGGCTTAATACCTCGAACTATAAAGGCTACAAAACCAAGTAAGTCATAAAAGAATTTATCTCAACTTTTCACCTTTTAATGCGATCCCTTATACTTGCCTAGGCACAAGGTCCGGTTACTCAATAAAAAGAGAAACAAACCTTTATTCTTTTTTTTTTTCGTCATCAATTTTTTTTTCATTCAATCTATTTTTTTTTTCAACTTCTTTTTTTTCACTTTTTTTTCACTTTTTTTATTCTTTTTTTTTATACACACTTATCCCATTTTTTTTTCAAATAAAAGCTAAGCATAAAGATCTATCATAAAATATTAAAAATTACTCAATTGCCAAGTTTTCAAAAATATATGCTTAGTTAAAGATATCCCACTAAGATTACAAGTAATAAATCATAAAATTATATTCCTACAAGTTTCATGTGTGTGAAATGTGATTTAAAAATATAAGCACAATTATCCAAGATAATGAAAATAAAATAGAAATTACTCACTTAATCATTTTCATCACTTAATTAATTACTTGAACTTTCTTCATGAAATTGATCTCTTTAAAAACAGACATATACTTTTAAAAGAAAATAAGCGATAAAACCCACTTAAAAGTAAACAAAAGAAAAATAAAAAAAATACTCTAAAACATCCTAAAAGAAAAATAAGCAATAAAAATATCTTTCTACACCCCTAAACCTAAACTAAACATTGTCCTCAATGTTAAAGAAAATATATACTACAATGACAAGAATAAGTAAGAGAGGGAAAAGAAAGATATCACCTGAAAGCATAGCTAATCCACTAATCTGAAAAGTGAAGTACATAGGATTGGAGAAAAGAAATAAATATAAGTGATGAGCATTCCCCCAAACCTAAAGTATTAGATCTCATAAAAGAAGAAAAACTATAATGAGAAAAAAAACTGAGAAAATAAGTAAATAAAGCCTAAATGAAGCAAAGAAAATAAACAAAAGGAAGGTAAAGAAATATATCAAAAACATGGGTTGCCTCCCAAGAAGCGCTAAGTTTATTGTCTTTAGCCAGACATTGCCAACATTCTCAAATATATCAGGGCGGCTGGTAGATATTAGCATTGGCTCTTCTCTTAAGTCTCCAAAAAGATGATGTAGAAAAATTAGAAGGCATGACTTGATTATGGGCAGATGCTACAAAAGATGGACCTCTATCATAAGCATCAAATCTAAATTGTCTACCATAAAACATTCAGCATTAGAAGTTGCAGGCAAATGGTTAGACACATCAAAAATATTTAGTTGCACTTTCATGTTCCCAAAAGTCATCTCCATTACCCCCGTCCTACAATTTATGCATGCATTAGCTGTGGCAAGAAAAGGACGACCTAGAATGATAGGAATCTGATATGTGGGGTTGGCACTGGTTTCCATATCTAAGACAATAAAATCAACAGGGAAAAAGAACCGATCAACCTTCACTAAGACATCCTCAATGACTCCTCGAGGCTTACGCACAGAATGGTCGGCTAGCTGCAAGGTAACTGATGTAGGCTGCAATTCTCCTAACCCTAGTTGCTCATACACCGAATAAGGGAGTAGATTGACACTCGCACCAAGGTCAAGGAGGGCTCTATGGATGGAGTGATCACCTATGACACAAGAAATAGTGGGTACTCCAGGGTCCTTATACTTAGGTGGGGTGTCAAACTTCAAAAGAGAGCTAACTTGCTCGGTGAGAAAGACCTTCTTAGACACATGAGTCTTAGATTTACGCTTTTGAGTGCATAGGTCTTTGAGGAACTTAGCATAAGCAGGGACTTGCTTAATGGCATCTAAGAGGGGGAGATTAATTTTGACTTGTTTAAAAGTCTCAAGAATATCATCCATCTTAACTGTGCTTTTTGTAAATGGTGGGGCCATGTCAAGACACTAAGGAAAGGGTGCCCTAGGGATATAAGATCCATTGGAAGAGGTCTTAGACTGTGGCTCTAAGGAAGAGGAAGGAGATACAAACTCCTTCTCATGTGGTACACTAACTTCTACTTGAGGTTCATTAGGGGTTGCCCTCTCTAACTCCTCACTCCTATCATCTGTCACTGGTGCCTCCCCAACACTCTTGTCAACAATCCTCCCACTCCTAAGGGTCATTATGGAATTAACTTGTTCATTAGAGGGAGGAGCTCCCTCTACCTGAAATTGACCTTTAGGGTTTGGTAGGGGTTGACTTGGCAACGTCCCCATCTCTCTCTTGTTAATAACATTAGCTAGTTGTCCAATTTGGGCTTCTAACTTTGCTATAGATTGTGTATGAGAGTGGAGGAGTTGGGATTGAGATTGAAGGCCTTGCAAGGCACTGAAGACCTTTTCTTCAAAACTTGGACTCCTATTGGGTTGGACATATGGAGGTTGCACTTGAGGTTGGTTGATATGGGCTGGTGGAACTTGGAATGGTTGCCTAGGGGGTTGGTTACCCATAACCCCTTGGTTTTGTGTCCGCCAAGAAAAGTTAGGATGATTCCTCCACCCAGGGTTATATGTGTTTGAAAATGGATTGTTCTCAGCCCTAGGGAAGGATTGGGTAGCATTCACATGGTCTTGGACAAGTTCAGGAAATTGAGAGGCAGAGGGGCACTCAATGATAGTATGGCCTGGGCTAAGGCATATTGTGCATGCATCTTGAGTGAAGGGAGTGGGCTGATGGGTTGAAGTCATAAGGAGGTCCAGCTTCCTACTCAAAGTATCAACTTTGGAGGAGAAGTCTAATGGGTTTTTGACTTCATACAAGCCACCCCTAGAGGGGGCATTGTTTAAGGTAGATAATCCACTCTCATTTCTATTCAACGCAGCATGTTGAAGAGAATTTTCACTCAAGTCCTCAAAAAGTTTCCATGCCTCATTTTCATTTTTTAGCAAAAAGGTACCCCCACAACTTGCATCAACAAGATGACGGTTTTGTTCAGTAAGACCCTCATAAAAATGTTGCACTAATTGCCACTTAGGGACAGCATGATGAGGACACCTCCTAAGAAGGTCCTTAAGTCTATCCCAACTCTCATGGAACTGTTCAGTGGGAAGTTGGGCAAAAGTGGTTATGGCCTTTCTCATTTGGTTGGTCTTACCTATGGGGAAGTACTTTTTAAGGAACTCTTGTTGCATTTGGGCCCATGTTGTGATAGTGTTTGGCTCTAATGAGTGAAGCCATTCCTTAGCCTTATCTTTCAATGTGAAAGGAAAAAGGCGAAGTTTAACAGCCTCATCGGTTAAATTTGAGAGCTTAAAAGTTGTGCATAGTTCTAAGAAGTCATCTAAGTGCCTATACGGGTTTTCATTATTAAGCCCATAAAAGGATGGAAGCATTTGGACAACATTGGGCATAATCTCATAATTTTGGGTAGCAACCGCTGACAACCTAATGCATGAAGGAGAGGTGTACTCATTGGGAGTGTAATACTCCCTTAGAGCTTTAAGTGGTGCATCTACTAACTGATGTTCAGCCATGATGGGAGGAGGAACTGGTGGGAGAGTTTGGGGGTGTAGGGATGTAGGTCGATGGCAACTCAGCTCTCCTAGACGTCCGCTCAGGCTCAGGGTCAAATGGTACTAATCGGGGGAGTAAGGAGCAACGACCACGCATACACCACAAACACACCACACAATTTTAAGTGTAAAAAGGGGAAGAATAAGTAAAAACTAAGTAAGAAAAGAACTAAAAATTAAGAGAGAAAAAGAGCTTGCAAACCGAAGAGAAGCACTATGCTTGTCGATGTCCACTTGTGGCCACAAGTGTAGAGAGCACGATCTTCAACTCCGCCTACAAGATCAAATTAAAAGAAGGTAAGAAACTAAAAATTAACCTAAAAACTAAAGTAAACTGAATCTAAATTAGATAGAATTATCCTAATACTAATTTAGTAACAAATCAACACCGTCCCCGGCAACGGCGCCAAAAACTTGATCGTTTATAATTAAACCCTTTGCAAGTGTACAAGGTAATTGTACTAGGATAAGTATTTAAGGGTTGTCGAACCTCAGGGACGGATGGGTTATTACTAAATCTAAAGAGGAATTTACTGATTTAAAATCTAAAAACAACTTAAACTTTAATTAAGTAAAGGAAAGAAATCAACTAGTTTAAAAGCAAGAGATTAATATGATGGAAATTACTTAGGAAATTGAATCCACTATAAAACCATAACAATTCCTTAACTTTTAATCTAAATCTAGTGTGAACATGAACAAGTATTCTCAGCTACAAGCTAGAATTACTTCAAAAAGAATCATTAATTAACTTCCATGGCATGAACTATCTTCGACAATAGCACGGATCATCTACACTAAACTAGCTATAGGAATGACCCGTCTAATCTTAGTATAACTCATCCAAGTCATTAATTATCTGAACATTAAAACTATTGTATGACCATCTCATCTAAATCACAGAAATTAGAATCGATGCAAATATCAAAACCACATCAATCTATCATCTACAAGACAATAAATCAACATAGAATTGAATAAACATTAAAAGCTCTTCCATTAAAAAGGAAATCCATATCATAAAATTGTCATCATTCACAACTGAGATCTAAATTAAAAAGAAAAAAAACTGAAACTTATCTATAGCTTCATCAACTCCTAAGTAAAATAAAAGTCTAGCCTTCCATGGTAGAAGAAAGCACTTGAATCTCCATTGAAAGCTTTGAATTCTCTTCCATCTTCTTCTTCCTTTTTCTCTTCTTCAAATATCCTGGAATCCTCTAATTCTAAGCTAAATATGTCTTTTTATAGGCATAAGTTCCGTAGGAAGAAGTCCAATATGAAAAGGATTGGAATTTGGGTCAAACAAGGAAACTGCACGTTATGCCTATCGATCGCCCTGCATGCCAGATCGATCGGCTACATTGTATTTTCATCTGAATTCACGTTATCCCGATCGATCGGTAAGTGACCCCGATCGATCGGCTACAGTGTTTCTGTTTTCCTGGACAGTTCATATTCTGTTCATTAAGCTTTCCTTCGTGTCCATATTAATTTCTAACTTGTTTATAACTCCGAAAAGTTATCCAAATCACTTTAAAGCATGTGAAGACTATTTTTAAGCATTTCAAACATCGTCCAAGTACTTCGATAAGTGCACTTTACCTACAAAACATAAAATACCATATTTTAGACATGTATAATGTAATTAAAATTCCAACTTGATTTAAATACATGTCTAAACAACTAATAACTACAAAATCATTAATAATTAAACTAAAATACTAATATTTATCTTAATCTAAATAAACTATAATTAACTCTAAATTAACCTAATCTATACTAGCAAATAAGGTAAAAAGGCATATAAAATAGATATAGATTTCATACTTATCAGTTGTACAAGCCCAGACGTTTGATGCTCTGTTGAGAGCGTTGTATATTTCCGCCCAAGAGTGGCACTGTACGTTCTGCCCAAGAGTGGCATTGTAAGATTTCTGCCCAAGAGTGGCACTGGCACTATAAGACCCATTATGGTGGGCAATTCTATGGCACTATAAGACCCATTATGGTGGGCAATTCTATGGCACTATAAGACCCCTTATGTGTGGGCAATTGTATGACCCCTTGTGTGGGTGTATGTTTGCGCGCTCAGGTAAGTAGTATCATGGATCTACTCTTACCTGTTTGATCCAGTGCCCCATGAGCATTGGTGTACCTTACCTTCAGAAAAGTCCATGGCGTCTAGTCATTCCCTGGAGGTTAAGGTGATGCCCCAGTGGCATTCTTTTCCTTTTCGACGTTGGAGCTTATTAGCTGTAATGAGCTTCAGTGGTCGATAGTATGTATACGACTGTATGACTGAGTTTGTATGTTTCTGAGTAAGTGTATGATGATGAGTATGTGCACGACTGTAAGATTGAGGATGAGTACGACTATAAGAGTTTGAAAATGAGTTCAATAGTAAGTGTAATATTGTACGAGTAAGGTCGTACAAGTATGTGTAAGGTTTGAGTATGCGTACTATGGTACGAGTAAGTTGTAAGACCCTGATTAAGGGTGTTTGAGTAAGTTTGATTTGATGGTGTGTTATGCCTGCTTATATGCTCATGAGCATCATTGTTATATGTTGTTTGCCTCATGTTGAGTTGCATGACGCATGTTTTATGAACTTATTGAGTTCACCGTTTGGGATTTCCCCTACTGGGTATTTTCCTACTGAGTATGAAAATACTCACCCTACTTCTTTTAGCCCCGTTGTTCGGGAGGCTTTTGCAGGTTGTGTTGGAGAGCTCCTGGAGTTGGATGCTCGTCTCTGCTGTGGATTGTTTCCCCCTCGACTCAAGTATAGTTGGTGCCACGAATTGATGTATTTGATGAGATTTAAGTGTATGTATTCTGGACTTTTAATTTAGATCAGATAGTAGACTGTTTATGGGACTTGTACTCGGGGATGCCTGGGAGTTATTTGTATTTAAAAATCCATGATCATGGTGATTTAGTCGTACGTATGTTTTTGAGTAGCGCCTGAGGATATTTGATTTGACGGTATGATGTTTAACCAAATCATGTTTAAAATTATAAACTGTTTATACGGGTTTTGATTTTATCGTTTGACTCCGATTTATCATATAAAAAAAAAATTTCTATGAGTTTTAAGAAAAAAGGATGAAAAATCTCGGGCGTTACACTAACTAAGGTAGAAAACATGGATTGGACTCTCTCTCATTTTCCAAATAGAAAACTCTCTTTTTCCATATAAATACAAACTTTAAGTCCAACCCTCAGGTTGAACACTTTTTTAGTGAACTAGAGTAGTCAAAGAGAGTTCAGAGAAGGCTTCAGGCATAGAAGAGGAGGAGAAAGTTGTAGGAAAAGGAGGATATAGAGCACAAAAATTTGGGTCTATGAGGTAGGATTTAGTGGAATATAAATCTCTATAGATTGATTGCATTATATCATGTAATAACATGTTGATTTAGTGTAGATTTAATATTTAAATCAATATTAATGCATTCTTTCTTTGAGTTGTGCATGAGTACTCCTAGTTGGGTTGCCGCCAGTGTAACAAAGTTGTCATTTAGTAGAGCAAATTAGGTAATGATCTCTCTCGAATAGAGAGGAACAATAGGGAGGACTCCTAGGATGTCACTTTAGCTTGTAAAGGAGACCTCTAATGTTACACACTTTATCTTTATTTTTTTTAATTTTATTTGCATGCACAACACACATGCACTCATGCTAGTTATAATTCAATCTAAATGTAAATCAGCTGCCTTTGATAAAATTTATTTTCAATATGTTTGTAAAGATGGAAACCAAGTTGCTCATCATCTGCCAGAAAAGTTATGTATCTTCAATAGTCCAACACTTGGCTATCCTCCCTCGCCTTGCATTGTTCATGTCACAATCTAATTCCCTGGATCTTAAAAAATATATTAAATAAATTATATATAAACAAAATAACAAGAATCATCCTGAAGAACTATAGCAGTGAATTTGAGGCACAAGTTCTCTAAGGTTTTAGTTGAGTTTGCACAACTAGCTTCTAGTGAAAGTCTTGTACATGTGTGTACAAAATATGCATAACTACCTGGGAGCCAATTCTCAATAGGCTTACTCCAAATCATTAGTAAACTATCATCATATGCAAAACTACACGAACCCTAAGAACATGATATCCACAACCACATGGGTCATACTATATAATGAAATGAAATTCCAATTACCTCCTTTACATAGGTGAACATGCAATATGCCATGCAATATCATGCATGAACTGCATTGTACCATAGGCATTATGCTCATATGACAATGCGACAAAAAGTACAATACAATATTCCATGAAAATTTCCCGATTTAGTCATGAAGTTCTATATATTCAAGTTGAGAACTATTCCTACTTTCCAAATTTAAAATGAATACCAACTATCAATTGCAATTAATCAAACGTTTCCACTAGGTATCCTGTCAATTGCAATTGCTTGGTCCTAAACTGCCCCTATGCATTCGACGTCGGCCTTGAAGGCTATATATATCGACTTCTGGCCCTTGCTGGCCCTAGTCCACATAATTAGATCTAGAAAGAGAGTAGGTTGAATCCTCCAATTCAAAGCAGCAAGCTTTACTTTTTGGTTGTGCCTCCCACAAAACCTTTGAGCTCAATAAAAACTGTAAAGTAATAGTGAATCACCATGTGAGTTTTCCATGTTGTTCCCTTACCCAATTAAGCCTTAAGATGTCATTGCATCCATCATGTTTTCTATAACCCTTTTTATTACAACTTATAATCTTGTTCACATGTTATGATATCTCCCATACCCAACCTATCCCATATAGAGAGTATAAGAGCACACTTAAACATGCCATGCAATAAATACATAGTTTCAAATCATGCAAGTCATTTGCATATGGTCTCCAACATAGACAATTTCCCATACAAGTGGCACATGTAGCTTATTCATGTAGCAAAAAGTGTAGTCACTCTTAAATTGATACTCTAATCATGCATATTCCATTATTGCATTTATATTATATTATTTATACATATAATACACATGATGCAAAGGCCATTCATAGAAACACATGAAAACAACCAATTTTTATCTTATTCCCCAACATGTAAAAAACCATTCCCACCCCATGGTAGGTGTGTGTGTCTATATATATATATATATATATATAGTGAAAAAACATGCCGAAAAAACAATTGGCCAAACTCAAAACAAACGTGGAAGTCCCTTACTTGGCCATGCACTATATTGTAAAGCCCTCATTTTTGCCCTGAGTGATTTTGATTTTTAGGAAAAATATCTACAGACATAAGATGACCACAAAATTTGGACAAGAACTAATTGAAAAGTTTAGTGCTAAAAAATAATAACATGACCTAATATGACTACTAAATTATTTAATAAGTATTTACAAAAATTAATGCATAGTATTGGCTTTATTGTGCAGTCCGGAAACAAAGACCATAACGTGGTGAAAAAGAATACACCTTGACTCAAAGTCTTTGAAGTTGATTATGAACAAGTAGAAATGAGTTCAAATGAAATTTGGGATCAAAATATTTCACATTGCTCATTGAAAATCACATGGAATCACCATATCACATAATTGGGATTCGAAACTAGCATGGATTACAAAAATTCTAATAATTTAAGTCAAATTAAGAAAATTCTTCAAAATTACGCAATGATAATAGACAATAATCCAAGTCTCTAGTAATTGTTGGGACAAAAAACTAAAGGAAATACCCTTAATGAAGTCTAAATCTTAAGACACTGTAATTAGGTAGAAACAGTCTAATAGGGTTCCGAGAAAACAAATACTTTTGACGAGGAAATACCTTAAAACAACATCTGAAATTTTTACCAAAAATAAACTAAAGATATCCTCAAATTCTCAAAGAAATTTTAGACTAATTTTTTACTAGAAAGTCTTGAAACAATTTGACCAAGTCTAGTGTTTTGTAGAAAATAGGAATTATCTCAAGGATGTATAAAGCCCTAAGACATTTCAAAATGACTTTCAATAAATGGTGGACATTAGCACAAGGTACAACACACATCAACAAGATGAATTCAACTTAGGATTAGCCCACTTTAATCATGCATCAAAATGAAACTTACATAAAAATCCAAGTTTTTTGTATGTATTCAAAACCCTGGACATGCTACTACTTCATCCATGAATACACCATGAATCCATTATGTTAACATGTTCTAAACTCAACTCATAACATCATCATAATATAATTAAAAAGTGTAGTATTTCCAACCTTTGATGATAGCAAGCCTCCACCAAGTTGTAGATAAAGTCTTCTTGCTCCTATGCTTGTGCCCATTCGTCAAACCGACTCCAAGGCTTTGAACCAGGCTTGATGGCATATTCAATTGTGGAACAAGCAGCAAGAGAGGGAGGGAAGAGGGAGAGGAGGCAACCAAGAAAGAGAGAAGAGAGAGGGGGGGCAGGCCTCTTATTGGTTTCCCAATTTGGTTTGGATTCTTAATTTTATTCGGTCTCTTCTTCTTTTTAGCCAATCAGAATTTGACCCTACAAAATCTGAATTTTTTCAACCAAAATAGGAAATTTTAGGTCATTCTCTTGCTTGGCGACAACTTCAGACTTGTGGGCAAGATGGTGGACTGGTCCTAAAACACCCTCAATTTTGTTTCTATGATTTTTAGAAATATTTCAAGAATATTTTTTTGCATTTTTTTGGCTTCGTTTGACAACAATCAGATAAACGGGTACATGAACCTAGTTGGGTGAGGCACATGTCAGCCAAGCCCATTGGCCCTTTCGCTTGGACCTACTTTGGTGCCAAGTTGAGGATAGTTCAATATTTAATTGATTTGATTTGATTTAATTTAATTCAATTGGCTAAACTTTAAAAGTGTCCAAGAGGGGAACATAAGTAGCCCAAGATGGTACGCTTCTCATAAGAAGGCCACCCGCCTCTTCCCTCTCTTCACCTCTTTGTTGGCTTGTGTCCCCCCTCTATCCTAATGCAAGATTTAGTGAGACATTTCTTCAAATGAATGTGCACAACACTATTATCTAGGGAAAACGTGTTTTTTCCTAATAAGTTTTCTTCGTAATGTAATTGTCCGGGCTGATTCGGGGGTCAAGAAGTATTGAATTGAAAATTTCCTTCCTTCGGCGAGAAAGCATCATTTGCATGCAAGAGCTATAACTTTCCTCTATGCAATACAGAACTTCAAAGCTCCACAGTGTGTAGACTAAAACAAACTTATATTTATAAGTAATTTGGATTGGGCCAATGTTGTCATGTTTTTGGTTGCCTACGTGCATATTGAATAACATCTATAATGTTATTCCAATACGATAGGATCTGAACATAGTTCTGCCTAACAGCAAATATATGCATTAGGTAGTACAAAATCATATATTTCATATACTTAAATATGATAAATTATTTAGAGTCAAACATAAATCTTATAAATCATCGGAGTTGAATGGAAACTAATAATCATCGGAGTCAAACAATTCTTTATTTCATAGAACAAAGGAGAACATATTAAAGCATAATAGAGCAGATTATAGTAAAACATATATGTCATTCAACATATTAAGTTAACTACCTAAGATGCATATGCATTTATTTAAAATACATTAAAATTAGAGTAAAAAATCTTTATTCCCATGAGGTTTTCAAAAGTAGTAGTGTTCAGAGTTTCTCCTTCCTTTAGGGTATCCTCCTCTCCAGGTCTAGAGACGGTGGGTGGAGCTTCCTCTCATTCTAGAATGTTTCTTTTTTTTTCCTACTCAAAAACGGCAAATAAAACCTCCCTTAAATGGGGACATTTCTCTCCTTATGCCCAAAGGTGACGAACATAACTTCCTCTTACCCATGGCATTTCTATCTTTATAGCCCAACAGCAGAGGATGGAGCATCCTCTTTCCTTGAGCCATTTTCCCCTTCTAGAGTATTTAAATAATGGACCCTTCCAATTGTACGGCACTCTCAATTTATTAAAAAATGCCTTTTGTAAGGACTATATCATACTTATAATGACTTAGAAATAGAAGAAATAGGGTATGGGGTTCAAAAGAACCCCCTCCCTATTATAGCCCGCGACGCTATCCAAATGGCATGCCGCCAAAATTGGCTACATCATGCTCGTCATACATGTGATGCCCCTGCATAACACGTGCACTATGGCACATGGGTCTGCCCCAGGCACGCGGGCTCACCACACATCACACAGTTTTTCTTTTTTTTTTAATTCAATTATATCTTCAAATGCCCATATCTTTCTACCCCAGACTTTGATTCGTGTGTTCTTGGTACCGTTGAGCTCTTATCGATGAGTCCTACAAAACAAATTTACTTAAGATAGGTTATCCACACTTTCAAGTGGGTCCTACCCATGAGACACGCTTCTCGAAGTCATAATTTTTACTCCCAACCTTTGTTTCTCGTGTTCTGTGACTCATTACGCTCATTTCTTTGAGCTCTATCTACATAAAGTAATTTCACTTCTCCATTTTGACTAATCTCCATCTAAAAATTAATATTTATTCTTAACCCCTCACGTTTAACAAAATTGGCAAACGGGGTTCACATTCCTCCCCCCTTAAACGATAGCGTCCTCGCAATTTGCCCAAAACAATCTTCAAATCAATTTCAGATCAAAATAGATATCTCATTCTTTCAAATAAATGAATAAATAATTTTTAAATAAAATCCAATAATTAATTCAAAATTAGATAAATCACTCATAAACAGAATCCGATGATTGATTTAGAGTCGGATAAATCATGATTTAAAAATCTGATACGTCAATCAAAATCAGACATATCATTCTTTTAAAATTCGATAAATCATTCAAAATCAGAGAATCATTCTTTGAGAGAGCTTTGATATTTAATGGTTTATTCCCGCACCCATTGGGCCTCAAAGCCAAAAGCATAGGAGTTTTCCCATGATGCTCCACACGTTGATTATTTTTCTCAATGAGTATCCTTATTTAAATCCGTGATACCTAATTATTTACCTCCACACTCATGTGGCCATAGAGGTATGAAGGATAAGAGTAGTTTTCCCATAATGCTCCACACTTGTGCATGCCAGAACCATTTATTTCTCTTGGTAGGTATCTAGAATTAATAACTTTTGGGCTCTATACTAAATAACTATCCAAAATTTTGATAGTTTTTAGTCTCTATACCAAATAACTATCCAAAAATATGATAGCTTTTAGTCTCTATACCAAATAACTATAAAAAAAATTGATACCTTTTTGGCTCTATACCAAATAACTATCTAGAAAGTTGATAGCTTTTGGGCTCTATACCAAATAAATATTGAGAAATTTAATATCTTTTGGGCTATATACCAAATAACTATCAAAATAGTTGATAACTTTTAGGCTCTATACGAAATAATTATCTAAAAAGTTGATAGCTTTTAGGCTCTATACCAAATAACTATCTAGAGAGTTTGAAGACCCAAAACAGTGAAAAACTTCATTTTCAAATCAAATTTAGAATAAACATTTCAAATTAAACCAAACTCAAACTCAAAATTTGTTTCAATACACTAACAAATTTAGCCTTGAAGCTATCCACTCACACCTCATGTCCCATACCATGGGTGTTTGATGGTTTCTTCTTAGTAATTCCACACGTGATTGAGACAAATTTAATAAATTTTAAGTCAATTTTTAAAATATAGAGGATTTGAAATTAAATTTCATATCAAATCCACCAACAAACTTAACTTTAGAATAATCCACTAATGCCTCGTGTCCCATACAATGGGTGTTTGGTGAGTTCTCCTAGGTAATTCCACCGTTTTTAAAAATAAATTGGATTTAAATTCAAACGAATTTTAAAATTATAGACCATTCGAATCGAATCTCAAATTTTAAAGAGTTCAGAATTGAATTTGCTTAAAAACAACTTTAGAAAATCATCTTTGTAACATATTCAAAACAAAAATTTCATGCTATTTCAAATTCAAAATTAGAATTTATTTTAAATAAATATCTTAAATAAAATGTTACACTCTTGTAGATGATCAAAACTTTGATACCATTTGTAATGTCCTTGGCTGACCGGGGGTTCAAAAAATATTTCTTCCTTAAAAGAGGAAGCATCATCTGTGTATGAGAGATGTAATGTTCCTCTATACACTACAAAGGTTTAAGGCTCTACCATGCGTAGGCTAGAACAAAACTATATTTTGTAACTAATTGGATTGGGCCAATGTTGTCATGTCATTGGTTGCCTAGATATGTATTGGAAAACATCTACGAGGTTATTCCAATATGATTAGATCCGAACGTAGTTCTGTCTAATAACTAATACATAAATTATGCAACAGAAAATCATATACTTTATATACTTATAATCCAATAAATTATTCAGAGTGAGATATAAATCTCATAAATCATCAAAGCCAAATTGAAGCTTAATAACCCTCTTTTACAATCAACACTCTTTAGTCTTCAATCTTAATACATAAGAACATGTCTCCTCCTATTTTTCAATTTCATAAATTCCAAACATGACTCGACCATAACTTTATCTAGTCAAGTTCCTAAAACTAATTTCATACTTGAAGTTTCAATAGTTTCGATCAATGAAAATAGCCAATTACATTACATATGCCGCATATGTTCATTCATAGTGTGTAAGAGTTATCGTATTGGGCATAAGTTCACAGGTGGCTTTGTTTTGAAAAATCCTAAATTGCGTGCATTTGTATAGACATGCATTTGAGTTTGCTTATGGTTAGAGAGGAGCTTTAAGAGCACATGAAATAATAATTGACTTAATTGACAAGGGTAGCAGCAACAGAAATTTGCTAGATGATGGAACTACTTGGTTGTTCTTTTATTTTGGATAATTGTAATAACTCTACAATGTGAAGTTTTATGTAGTTAGACTTATTTACTCTTGGATTTATGATTTTAGAGCATAACTAGTTAGTAAATGATTGTTGTCAAGGTTATGACAAGTCCACCTTACCCATCTATGACGCATTTACATGCCTAACCTCTTGGCCTATTAACCACTCGTTTAACTTATTTGTTGTCTTGTTTCTTCTCTATTACTCATTAAATGCCCCACCATTTGGCCAAAGCTTCTTAGGTCAACTCTCAGCCAATTTTCATATGCCTACAAGTCTATACCTGTGCTAGGGTCACTACAAATCGATCGTGTATGCAGGTCCCCTTTCTAACCTAAAGTGAACCCTTTAATCAAGTAATATTTCATTTTCCTCTTCCGGAACTGTCGGTTAAGGTTTCACTTAGTTGATTTGATTGATTTGACTACTTCGCTCCGCATTCCTTGCTAAAATTAAAAAGTTCCATCCCATGCACTAATGGTCAAGCAAATTTTCAATGTGTGCAACAAAATGATGTTGTACATGCTTAATTTTTGAATGAATGTTTCCTTCCATAAAAAGATGGGGTTTTGACCAATAAACCCAAAAAAAGTGGTTACAAAATTAAAAACCTTGGGAACTATAATGCACTTTTGAAACTTGACACACACAAAAAAGAACAAAAGTACCCCTCATTTCACTTCCTCATTTCACTTCATATATATAAACAAATGTCATCCCCCACCCCCACCTCTCCTCTTTCCATCTTTTAGCAACAACAGTCGCAGCATGCCCAACACGTCATGTCGCGACTTGACGAGATGTGTTGCCAATGTCTTGGTCGTGACCTTTTTTCAAAAAAGCAAAAAACAAACAAACAAGAAAAATAACCTAATTGTTGGTTTGTGAACTATGTGTGGCATAAATAAACTAAGAAAAATAAAGCGCCTCTAACTTGTAATTAAGTTACAAGGTTTATCTTCCCCTTTTAAACAAAATAATCATAGATTTTGTTCAAATTATCATACCTAATTCCAATATGTTCTAAGGAAAATTTTACAATCAAATCAACAAACAAACAAACAAGAATTTTTTACATGGAAACCCAACTAGGGAAAACCATATGACATATTGTCCAGATTAACTATGCACTATGTAAACCTTAGACTACAAAATTATAGATTGCAAAGACAAAATACTCTTTTTTCTTCAAATGGTTGGTTCTCCACATGACTCTTGAATTCTGAATCAACCACTCCTTTGTTTACTAACCATAGCTTGATCATCTCTTCTTTATGCTCTTTGATCAAAGTACATCTTTCATCTCCTCCTTTGGAATAAATCTTCTATTATGTTGATCTTCTCAGTAACAATCTTTAGCAACCACCATGCTTCACATGTATTTTTGTGTTCTTATCTCACTTCTAATCACTCTTTTTAATTTAGGTGCAGATTCTCTTAGCCTAGAAAAAAAATTCTCTCAAAACTCCATTAGAATAACTCCACACAAGCTCTCTAAGTTTTTAGGTCTTCTATCTTCTCTCCATCACGTCCCAATCCCTTTATATAGACTCTCAAATTTAAAAAGGAGTACAACTCAAACTAGGAATCTAAATCAAACTGAAAAAGTTTAATTTAGGCAACCTACCACTCAATCGATCAATTGTTCCACGGGGTGATCGATCAATCCCTATACCTTTCCCTCGCGAGTCCACCATCGATCGATCTTGCGACCCCTCGATTGATCAATAAACTCTTGACTTTGTTTAGCAAAGAGTGTTTTTGGCTAACAATCGATCATTCCTTCAAGCAATCAATCGCTCGTCCATATTTAAAAAACTCTGCTATAGTTCATCAATGATTGATCTGCCCAATTTGGCAATTGATCGTTCTAACCAGATTTGTAATTTTTCACATGGAAAACCTTCAATCTCTCACCATTCTTTCACCTACCATCTCTTTTACCCTAAAGTGCATGAATGTGGTGTGTGTGCCTGTTTTTTTATTTGATAAAAATATAGATTTGAGTCTTCATTTTGCTCCACCTTTATAAATCAATCTTCAAACTTAAACTAACTCAAAATTGCACATCAATGACATTGTTTTGATCATAAAAATAGGTCAATACATGACATAAGTCTACTTATGTTCTTACACTAACTACCATTTCCCCATTCTTCTTCCTCTCCTTGTCGAGTCTTAACCAATTATACCTACATCCTCCTCTGCTTCCCAGCCCCATTCTACCTCCAATAAGAGCTTTCATATGCTGGCCAACTTAAGCCATAAAAAAACTTGGAATCAAGTGTGCTAAAAGAAATTATGATTTTTTGCAATTAATATGCTAGTTTAATCAAAATGTTCATAAATAAATTAAAAACTAGATGCTATGATTATAAGTTATTTGAGTTCTTGCTTATGTAGTTTTATTCATTGGAATGCATGATTATAAGTTATTTGAGTTCTTACTTCATTTTGAGGTTTAATGGTGATTAAAACATGCAATTTATGGTTATTTTCTTGTGATTAAGTATAAAAATGATTAGATCCATCATGTTCTAGGCTTAGATTTTGACTATATGATGTTTTATAATAATTTTTGAATTTATATAAAATTTTAGAATGTTTTCAGTTTGAATTTCGGAAGGTTGAAGACGAACAAGACAAGTGAACTGTTCTGACCGATCAAATGGGTTCATAGTCGTTCGAATGGTCAACCATTCAAATGGACTATTTAGCCATTCAAACAGCCAGACATTCTAATGGTCTGCTAGGGCATTCGAACGACTCTACTGTTGTATTGCAATTTCATGATTTTGGCTTATTTTTGTGAATTTTTGGTCATTTCTTGTTGTTTTATCATAAATCTAATTCTTTGTGATTATGATGAGTTATGATTACCTATAAATGTCATTGTAATTACATGTGAACTCTCTTTGAATTATGATTTAGATCAAACATGAATATAACTATACTTGTCTAAGTTTAGTATGATGTTATATTTGTCTTGAATCTGTATTTTGACTTTTTCTTCACATTTATTCCATGATTCATGTAGGATATAACCATGATAAATTATGGATGGTTGCACATATAACCTTGATTATAGATTATTCATGTTCCACATGTTTTAGCCCAAGTATGAATACTATGATGTATGTACACTCTTACATAGGCTTGTATGATTTTATTTGACATAAATTAACCATGTTTCATGCACATATAGAATGATTAGAGGATATTTACCTAGACTTGTACTCATTTAACATATGCTCATATATGTATCATGTCACATGCATCATAAAAATAATTTATAAATAAAGGTTAATCGTGATTGACCATGATTGATTGATTGGATGAAATGGGATGACCTTGGTTGTCAATTAATCACTCTGAGGTTTATTGAATTGGTTTTACATCCAAAAGGACATGGTTTTTGCTTTGCGTCCCTTTGAGGACATGTTGCCTCCCTGGGTTGTGATGATCAGATTTGCTATATGAGTTAAATTGATGAGTTAACTGGACCTTGAGAATCAAGGATGGAATGCTCGTGTGCACCGGCTTACCAGGTTTCTCTAGTTTTCCTTTTTAGGAATTTGTACTTTCCCCACAAGGATTGTCCTGGGTGAGTAGGCTACTCTGCTTTTCCTTTTTAGGAATTTGGACCTTCCCCGCAAAGATTATCTTGGGTGAGCAAGGCATATTTTCCCAGTTAGGGAACTTACCCAAACCACTCTACTTATCCTTTTTAGAGATTCAGATTTTCCCTGCAAAGGATTGTCCTGGGCGAGCAGATTTGATTAATTTTCTCAATTGTGAGACATTCACTTAGTTGTTGCATGTGTATGGAATATAATGCTCATTGACATAGAATTATTTCATGATGCACATACTTAGAGAATAAATATACGATGCATGTTATATTGAGAATGCATGTGGTATTTTCATGGGTTTACATTCCGTAATAAAACCCTTGCTGAGCTAAGCTTGCCCCACTTTGTTTTATGGTTTTGTTTTGGGGCTGCATGTTGTGCTATGCAGGTGCTTCAGATGGGCTCTACGTTGAGTATGAGGATGACCACGTTTATTGAGAGGGGTTATAGATGTTTGGTGTTATGTTAGCTGGGATCTATGTTATGCTGAACTTATACATTCAACTCTATTTCACTCTATGGTTAGCCATTAGTGGCTAAGACTTGTTTAGCCCTTGAGGCTTGTTATTATGTGTTAACTAGAGGTTGTGACTATGAGTGGACTAAGATTGTTAAGTAGCCCTTTATAATTCTCTACTTGCTTTTGCACAAAGGGCACGCGCGCTAACTTCAATGTGTGTTCACCGAAGGATGAGTTAAGTCGTCTGCATTTCCACTTAACTTCATCGCGCCGCATATCGCTTCCTCCTTGGATTGGGTTTGGGTCAAGGGTGGCTTGTGCCGGGGCATGATAACTGATGGTTATAGGTTAGGGTGTCGATCCGTCTGTGAAGTTACCAGTAGAGATTGATATCTCTATCTGTAAAAGTTGGTGCACCGATGAACTCATTGATGGTTATCAGCAAGGACACTGACCCGTCCATGAGGTAGCCAATGGACCTCATAGTCACTGTCAGTAGGGTTCAACATGTGAATGAATTCATCAATGGTCGTAAGTGGGGTAACCGATAAGTTGGCAAGCTTGTCTATGAAATATACGAATTGTGAATTTCCTTGCGTTTATAGCTAGCATATGCTATAGTAATTATAATTGATATTGTATAGTTTTTATGTGATATGAGGTGGATGAAAGATTGATTATATGTGTATTAATTAGGGGTTAGTAACCCCATTGCATGTATATAAAAGTATTGATTGTAATGTATGAGTACCTAAAATACTATGCATATAACAACCAAAGTCGTAGGAACCGTTGGTGCTTTAGCTCTCAAAGAATAGGAGGTATGTAGAATTGCTTCCTTGACTCGGGAGTCATGTTCGAATAGACTAAAGCATTGAAAGATGATTGGTCCCATGCAAAATAATACAAAAGATTTCAACTATCATGGGAAATTAGAAGCTCAACACAAGGGTCAATAAGCCCTAGTGAGCCTTTACTTTATAGTATAGATGGGGAGAGACAATCTTTTAAGCACCGACGTCGTAATATGATGACCCAATATCTAGTAGAGTGAAAGATGAGTTCATCGTGTCTAGAGAACCTTTGGGAATAGTTTTGTTTATGAATGAAATGATTAATGTGAAAGATATGCACTTTTTCTAGTATGATGAATCGACTAGTTTTCTAAATAGAATTTTATGGTATGTTGATCAAATATTTGTGTTTTTTTAATATTGTTATCTTTATACTTAATATCTGTTATGGTATAAGTGTTTGGGTCGAGATTCAAAGGTAATGGAAAGGTTGTAACTGTAGTGAAGTTCTACTTTACGTTTATGGAGATTTTTTAGTTAAGTTTGACTAGGCATGTGAGTGTGTCATCTTTCTTTCATTTGTTTAAATATTATTAACAAACAACTATGAACTTGTGGATTTTGTGAATATTTGAATGTAATAGCTACATAGATGTTTATTAAAATTATTATTATCATATCAAATGACTGTGCTGCTACAACTAACAAGAAAGATGAACGAAGATTTATGATATATTCTTTAAAAAAAAAGAAAATTTATATTTTATAAAAATTAGGAGTATGACAATTGCCACCCACATAATGTTAGAACTAATTTGAAGTCCATTTGGTCTACTTGGTTGCAATGCTAATTAAACTGTAACATACTCTCGACCCACAGAAAAATTGATGTATAATTGGAAGCAAACAACTAATTATTGTTTAGGACAGGAATTTCACGGTCAATGGTATTTACTTTGTGCTGTTTGCATAGGAATTTGCAAATAAACAAAGAGTAAGCATAAACAAATCAAACTGACTGCTACCAAAAGAGGTGGACTGGTGCATATTTATTGGCACTGGAATAATATCGGAAGTGGTGCACTGGTGTGGATTTCTTGACCACACCGGCACATTTTTGGAAGCGTTTTTCTTGCTTTGCTCTGACAATGAGCCAAATGTAAGGAACACAAGGAGAGCATCCATTTTCAAGATGGACACTCCACATGCTAATGCACATTAGCATAAGTATTGTAAGTATCACTTATGCTAGTGTGCGCTAGTGTGTGGAGCGTCCATCTTGAAAATGGATGCTCTCCTTGTGTTCCTTACGCCCGGTTTATGGTGGACAGGGAGCATAAAAAATGCTTCCTACATTTTTGGGTAATGGAATAAAGTCAGAAGAGGCGGAGTGACAATACCAGCGACTTTCTCCTTGGCAGATTTTTGGGCACTAGTGAAAAAACAGGAGAATGGGTGGAGGACGATCAAATGAGAGATTAGGATTAGAGATATCATTTGAAGGGTATTTTTGGCAATAATAAAAATTTTAGTGGTAAAAAAATATAATTTTTGTATCCTCTTCACATACAATGTATAAATTTTATTAAAAAATAATATTTATATACTAAAAATTTATACTTCAATTTTAATTAGACAAAATGAGTGAACTCAATATACTTTATATAAGGCCCACATGTTTTATACACCAAAATCTCTTAAAAAATATTTATATTTTTTATTGACAATGAGCTCAACATGAAGAATACATATGAACCCTTTATATTTGAGATCCATAATACACATACTAATACATGGTAATATTCTTATTATTGACACTAATATATATTAGCCTATATGTCATCAATTTTATCTATACAAATTCTCATATATTTTTTTACTCTCGGCTCATTGTTAGACTGAATTATTTTTAAAAACTGACACTTGAGTTTTAATTAGAGAAATAAATGATTTTAGCAATTTTATATATAAATTTTACGTATTTTATCCAATTAAAGCCTAAGTATAAATTTTTTATATTTAAAATTTACTATCTAGAATAGGAAAGTATATAAAATGAGTCGCCTTTTGTAACGGATAAATGCTGTCCTAAGCCCCCGCGCCAATTGTTCCAATTTTTTAAGATCAACCACGTGACGTGACTCGCCGTGTGATTAACGGTTGCCTGCCCCTTCGCTCGAGCAAAATGCCTCTCACGCGCTTCTCGTTCCACGACCAGCATCCAACAACAATAGCCCGGGGCCACACGTGGCAAAAAAGTCAATCATCTAACACGAGAAACCAACAAGACGCCCATCGGACGGCGTTCATGTCCAGGAAGTATACATCATGCTTCTCATGCGCCTCTTACATTAGCATATATTTTGGACGTTCCGTTTGTTCCTTCCCGCGGCGGTCGGGAAAACAAAGGAAGGCCCGGAGGAAGCCCCTCTTCTCACGTTTTCGGACCTCTCGCTCCCGCCTTCCCAATTCCCGCAGGCCGCTTTCCTCTCCACGCAGGACGCAGGCCCCGCGTCGCGTCCGTCCGATTGGACGATCGAACGGTCGTGACGGGCCCGGGACCTTGCCACACCCAGGACAGTGTCCTGCAAATACAAGACACCCACCCACTTTTCTGCCTTCCGATCCAGCTTTCCCCCTTTTCCACCGCCGGAGGCCGTCGGTGGCGACGGCCATTCCCTGCACTCCTCTTGACACCGGAAGCTCCCCCAAGAAAGAGAAAAAAGATAGCATTTTTATTGGGTTTCGCTGAGAAAGCTTGTGTTTTTCTTCCAAATTTTGATGTTGGTAATGGATTCTCGTGGAGGTAGATGGTGTCTTGCTGCTGCAATTGTCCTGCTGTTATCTGTTACGGGTGTTTCAGGCAATGGGCTCTTCCGGGTCAGGCGCAAATTCGCTGGACATGGGGGGTCTCTCTCGGGTCTGAGGGCCCACGACGGCCGCCGCCACGGCAGGCTCCTCGGCGCTGTTGACGTCCCTCTGGGTGGGATTGGGCTTCCCTCCGAAGCTGGGTAGTTGCATTGCTGTACTTTCTCTGTTTGCTTTGAAATTGTTTTGTGGTTTGGTATGGAAGTTTTTGGGTAGATATTCTAAAAATGGGTTATGGGTTTCTATTTTCGGGGCAGGTGGACTTCTGTTCTTAATTTGTTTGGGCATTTGGGTTTGAAATTATTGAATAAAATTTTTCGCATTAAATGTAGACTGAATATTTATTTGATTTTATACACATATTTCTGTAAAGGTTGATTTTTTTTTTTGGTTTTTTGTGATGTTTTCAGGTTATATTTTGCTGAAATTGAGATCGGATCACCTCCGAAGAAGTACTACGTGCAAGTTGACACCGGGAGTGACATCTTGTGGGTGAATTGCATACAATGCAAGCGCTGTCCCAAGAAAAGTGAACTTGGTGTATGTTTATAACACTATGTTATTTATCCATTCTTATCTTTTATTTGGCTCTGTGCCTTTAGTTTTTTGTTGGGTTGTTTTTGCAATTTTACGTAGCCAGTTTGTATGATAGCAACAGATATTGGTAGGAATAGTCACAGTGTTCGGCGTGGGATATTTTTTAGTTTTGAACTGAAGCTGTACAATATTTTTGATTAGTGCAATTAAATGTGTGGATTAAAGATCATGCAGAAATAATCACCGGCAGTATTTATTGAATGTAGACTTGTATATTTAGTTTCATGTGTAAATGTCGAAAGACCTACTCTTGTTTTTAGACCTTTTTTAATCAATATTCTTGTTCTCAAGAGTTTTCTTTTAAGTCAAAATTGATATTTCTAACTCATTAACTGTACTTCTTTTATTGCATAATAAATTTATCAGTTACAATTTTCTCCTATGTAGATAGAACTCACGCTTTATGATATCAAGGATTCTGAGAGTGGAACTCTAGTTACTTGTGACCAGCCTTTCTGTTCCTCTACATACGAAGGGCGAATTCCTAATTGCACACCCGATGTGATGTGCCAATATAGTGTGCAGTATGGAGATGGAAGCACGACGAATGGATATTTTGTGGAAGACTCTGTACAGTATAACCAAGCATCTGGAAATTTTCAAACTAAGAAAGCCAATTCAAGTGTCATATTTGGGTGTGCTTTTTTACTCATTTTTGTTTTAATTTTCAATTGTTCCTAAATACATATGTAAATGACTTATTGCATGATCATCATAGTACTTGTATCTATACCTATCTATAATAGTTATATTTATGTAGATTCTATAGGTAAAATTCATGAGCTGTGCATTTTTCTTCAGTTTACCTTCTAGTGTTTGTTAAGTAAATCTTGTTTTGAACTTGTTTTTTAACTAAGGTGGGAACACGCTTGTAATAGAGTTGGCTTTCCCTCCTTTATTAGCAAATTGCATGTCCTTTACCTTCCTTCCATTTACCAAACTGATTGTCTTCTTCTCTATGAATTATTGTTTTGAAGGTCGCAAATGTGATGATATATGTATCCAACTAATCCTTTTCGTACTGGAATTTAGATCATATTGGTGTATTTGTCATCTGTGTAAGAGGACATAAACTCTTTTGGAATGTGTCGTAAGCTGATTCTTTTTTTCCCACCACTGCTTTCTGTCCACTTATTTTGTGTGTGTTTTTCACTAAATAGAAACATCTGATTCTGAGAGAAAAAAAATCTTCAACAAAGATATATGCTCACTTGATACCATGCTACTGGTTTTGTTAAATATTTCATATATTAAGTTTGTGTCCGTCCAACACTAAAGCAATTTTTTATCTTGCATTGGACTTACAACTTAATTTGCTTCGCTTTTTTTTCTTTTAATTTTTCTGTGGTTGTGCTGCAGTTGTGGAGCCCAGCAATCAGGGGATCTCGGTTCATCCAGTGAAGCGGTTGATGGAATACTCGGTTTTGGGCAAGCAAATTCTTCAATGATCTCTCAGCTAGCTTCCTCTGGAAAAGTGAAGAAGATGTTCGGGCATTGCTTAGATGGTATCAATGGAGGTGGGATTTTTGCTATAGGTCATATTGTGCAACCCAAAGTGAAGTCAACACCAATGGTACCGAATCAGTATGTGATAGTATCCATTTAGTGTGGAATTCAGCCCTTTAATTTGAATTAGACACATATCCATCAGATTTGTTTCTCATTAGGATTTAAATTTTATTCTTCCTGATTGAGCTTGATCTTGTTTCATGAAATACTTTTTGTTGATAGTTGAAATAATTATTACAGGCAACATTATAATGTGAATATGAAGGCAATTGAAGTTGGTAACAAAGTGTTACAACTTCCAACGGATGTATTTGAGACTGGAGATAGAAGAGGGACAATTATTGATAGTGGTACTACTTTGGCGTACCTTCCGGACACAGTTTTTACGCCTTTAGTTAAAGCGGTATTGGATTTTTTTTCTTCTGAAGTTCACATCTTTGTTTTATCTTTCTTTTTATTATTACCTGATACAAATTTCTATTTCATTTAGATTATGTCTTCCCAGCCAACTGTAAGCTTACACAATTATCAAGACTTTCAGTGCTTTCACTTTACCAGAAGGTATGCTGGTCAACTCTTTTGAAAGAGCTATTTTTCAAGAAGTACGGTTTAGAACAGGTTTATTATTTTATAATTGAAGGTTTTATTTTGTTTTCTCTTTTAGTAATTGCAAGTCAGTGTCAATCAATAGCTTTATGTACATCTAAAAATCAGAAATGTGTGAATTTATTTTTGTACGATTACTGAAATATAATGTACTTCCTTTGTCCCACATTAATAGCTCCATTTGAAATGAAGTAAAGGGAGTAGTATGTTTCTAACACTGCCCTTATCTTTCCCCCAGTGTGGACCATGGATTTCCTGCTGTCACTTTCCATTTTGAGAAAGATATTTCTTTGAAAGTATATCCTCACGACTACTTCTTCCAAATTCAGGTATTAAATATGTGAACATAATTTATTTTTCCATTCTTCCTCTTGTAAATATTTTTGACTTGTTCCTCTATGTTTAATTTTCTTGTATAGAGTTGTAAGAAAAGTCTTGAATATGTTGATGTTGGGGAAATTTAAAAAATTTGTGTAGATTAACATTGAAAAATTATTTAAAATAACCTTTACCAACTTGTGTTTTTGAAGCTCTTATCTTTAGCCATTGGTATTAGTGTCATGCAACTTTTCAACCTTAATTTATGTGAGTGAACATAAAAAGGGTAAGTGTCCTTGCCAATGTTTGGCTGCAGTATGCTTCATGTACTAAGTATAGAAGTATTGTCGGGATAATGGGAGGTCTCTGTTTACATCTTAATGGAGTGTTTTTTCAGAGACCAAATTGATATCAAATTACTCTTTAATTTTTCTGTTACTTGCAGTGCTATTAGTATTAGGAATTTAGTGGGTGTTTAAGATTATTGAGTATCTTTACTGTTTTACTATACATACAGTAGTTGTAGAATGGAGAGGAGTGCCAATGCATTAAGAGTTGTGGCATGTTTGAATTTAAGTTTTGCAGGATGAAAGGTACAATATTCAAAGGAATTATATCCTTTTAAAGAATAGAATTGGAAAAAATTTGGTGGAGCCAAAGCAGCAGGCTGAAGAGGAGGGTTAAATTCATGTAGAGGGAAGGAAAGATTATTATAATGATTTTAGTAAAGAAGTTAGACACAATAGAGATCAAAAGAGAAAGGAAAGGACAAGTATTACCTCAATATTGGCATTTTCATGGAGCTATTGTTAGATACGAGTTTGTGGAATAGGATAGAGAAGGAGGGATAGATTGAAACCTACCTAGCTTTTAACTTTATTGAAATTTATGATCCATAATAAGCAAAATCTGTACAAAATGGTAATCTGATAACTTACCAAAGACTCTCTTGAGAAGACATAGAATACTCTTTTTAAGGCTTTAGGACTAATATCTGCATATAAACTATTTATGAACCCAAATGTTAATGGACAGCTCTCAGTTTGTCAATAATACAATTCCTATATTGACGTAATAAAATTGGATGAGGATAGTGCATATGGTTTTTAGAAGAGCTTTCTTACACTCTGATTGGCTTGTTAATAGAATGGCTTAAATAATTATGTGCTTTGAAGCAGAAGATAACCTTGTTTTGTTGTGTTTGCTCTGCCAATTTTACAATTTCGTTGTTTCACTCTGGAATGTAATAGATTATCTACCAACTTTTCACAGTCCTCATTTTTTTTATAAATTTCCAATCTGCTCGGCAGGATGATGCTTGGTGCATTGGTTGGCAAAATAGTGGAGTACAGTCGAAGGATGGAAAAGATGTAACACTCTTGGGAGGTTGATACAAGGATACTTGTCTGTGTTCATATCCATTTTTTTATGTGATGTGGCTTTGAACATGAAGTGTTGAATTGTAACCTATATATAAGTCTTGTTCCAAACAATTGATGCATGTACTGAAATTTGTTTGGCCTTTTTAAGCTTCACAAGCATCTATATTAACTGCATTTATCATTTTTTTGCAGCACTCGCTATTGTTTAAGTAGTCCTATATAAAGATCAAAATTAAGGTTTAAAACTACAAACTAGTTATGGCCAACAGTTCCCACTTAAAAACTATGGACTAGATAATAGTGGAGCAAAGAAGTTATTCTATTTCAATTGGCTAAGCAATTAAAGTTCCTGGAAACACGTCAGTTGCTTCACTTACAAAATGTTTGTTTAATCTTCACCTAGGTTATTGATTAATTCACACAGCTGTTTTGTTAATGGATCATTTGTTTTAAGAAAAGGAACACTACTGTTTTTTATGTGATACTAGTGGGATATTTAAAATGGAAAGAGTGCTTATTAGATTTATTAGCATTTGTTGATGGCTGTGATGATGAAAATAAAATAAAAATGCAGTTTATATTGATTGCAGAAAGCATAGTTTCTATAGAACAAATGTGGCCATGTTGTTAAAAGACGACTGTCTTTTTAAATAGAAATATTGGGGAGCAGAAGCATGTTTAGTACTTATGTAGCATGACCTTTGCTTATTTCATATAGTGTTAACATGCTGTAATGCAATGTATTATCTAATTCAACTCTCTGAGCTTGGATCTTAGCTTTAGTAATGGGTTGAGAACTTCAGGTGTTGTTTTGTATAATAATTTTTGAGAATTTGACATGCAATTGAAAAGATTGTTGTTCTCTTTCAATCAGAAAGCTTCAAATAATTGTGTGGGGATTCATATTTGTACTTATATAAAAGTGTGCTCATCATTCTTTTTCTGTTGCAGATTTAGTGTTGTCAAACAAGCTTGTTGTCTATGACCTTGAAAATCAAAGCATTGGATGGACTGAATACAACTGTAAGGGACACCAAACAGTAGTTTATTTTCTTAAATGTGTTCAGATAGTTGCTACAAGTAGTAGTTAGATTTATGATCTGTTTCCTAGTTGTGTTATTAGACCAAATGCTGTGCCACATAAGAACAAGCTTCCGTTATTTTGTTTAGTGTTCTGCTGTTATTGGAATTTAAGGCATTTGCTTTCTTTCCATGATTTGCTGCATGATCCATGTGCATTACGTTTCTAAGTTTGTGGTTGTCAGCATTTGTTTTTTCGAAATTACTTGTGCTGGGTAAATTTTTAGGGAACTACAATTTCTCAGTGATAGCTAAGTTGAAGTTGGTGTTTGCATTTCAACTGGATAGCTTCCCGTTCTGTAGTATCTGTTTGTGTTACTCCCTTCCATATCTTCTTTTTCTCCCATTACTTGCAGACTTTTGTGATCTTCATGTAGTAGTAGTTTTTTTTCAGCCAATAATAATTGAAAATTTGTCAAAACAGATTAATGTATAATTCTGTTTTAAGCAACTGGCTTAAAAAAGTTCTGAAAAAAATGGCTTAAGACAAAGAAAAATGAAAAGAAACGGAGAAATATTTTTCCCTTGGATGATGAATTTGCTTGCAAATGCTAGTGGATTTGTAGGAATTTCGCTATAAGGTGGACATTAAAATTATCAAGTTTGCAAGGCTCAGTTTCTTGCATAAATTGTAAAGTGCTACTAATTTAATAATTGATATTGATACTTGGAGAAATACTACTGAAATTTTGTTGGTGGAGACTGGCTTTTCTTAGCTACTAATGCTTATTTATTAATGCCTTTGCTTGTTAAAATTAGCGCACTATGAACGTGTTGCTTGGGTTTTATGCAGGCTCAAACTTAATTGACAAATTGAGCAAAATCTGCTTTTTTATTTCTATTTCATGCTTTCTCTATGTTGCTCATCATGCACACTTGTTACTTGATTAGTGCTAGAGTAGGGTGCAGGTGGTCCATTTGTTTTCCTTGTTCATTTGACTTACTTCACACAAGATGCCTGTTCATTGATGTCATCAGGTAGTCACAGTTAATCATATTTGTTCCTCTCGGAGAGGAATACTGGGGTCTTCTATTTACTACTTTTCTTGGTGTTTTAAGGATATTATTCTATGGTAACTAATCTGCTTGGCTGGTACCTGTGTCAGGCTCCTCAAGCATCAAAGTGCAAGACGAAAGGACGGGTTCAGTTTATAGCATCGGGGCTCATGACATTTCCTCCACAAGCAGGAGACTTTGTACTGGTTTATTTGCTGTAATTTCGTTGCTAACAGCTTTTGTACTATAAATTATTGAATTTTTTAAAATGGCGAGTGATGTACAAGTTGTGTTGATTATGTACGATAATATATCTTGTGCAATAAAAATTGTCGTTACAACTTTGATGTATTTTTTTTTCTTTCTGGGGTAAACTGCACTTGTCCCATATAGTGAAACAGCGCTTAACCCCAACGACTTGTAAAAATGGACTCTTAACCCTTGTAAAAATTAGGCACATAACCTATATTTAGGTAAGCATTCGGGTACACATTTGAAGCGGAAAGGAAAGCAGGTTTCCCACCTTTTCTTTTTAAATCCGGAAAGGTGAAGAGCCTCTTGTTTGGATACACATTTGTCGGGGAAAGGAATTTCTTAGATTTCCTCTTGAAATTGAGTTCAGTTTAGCCCATTTATACACAAATGAAGGGACAAAAAGGACTATTTTGGCCCTCATCCCCATTAATGACGTCAATTCATATGACCCCATACCTTTAAAGCTGCCATCTCAGCCGTTGAATTATAAGATCCCACATCCCCGCCCATAGGCCCATCGGAGTAGCTCACACTGAATAGCATGTGAAGGAGGAAGCGTTTTTTATGCTTTACTACGATAATAAACCTTATATGCATGGGAATTCTTAATATTTGAGATCAATAGTGCACATATTAGTATAGTAATTGATGTTAATGTGCGCTAATATATGCACCATCAATCTCATGGATGAAAGGTTTTTATACATTTTATGTGCTGGGTTCATTGTAAAAGTGGAGCCTGAAAAAAATTCTTCTATGAAGAAGAAGGTAAACAACACCCTGGCAAGATCCTCCTTGTGCTCTCATCCTCAATTAGGTCTTCCAGATCAACCTCCCTTAGCTATTTTAGAGTCCTCCTTTGTTAAGGAGAGCTGAAGGCAGCAATACTCCATCAAAGCGACCCTCACGTTCAGAATCAAGGGCACGTAGCTTTCCTTACTACGGTATATGTGCGGTAAACTACATGTATCTCTAAATCTAGTTACCCATACCCATCGTGTTGTTTCAAATTTATTGATGCTTTCCATATTTTAAGGCAGAGTTTGAAAAGTTTTTTTAAAAGTATTTATTATTTTTTTAAGAAATAATTTTCTTGCTGCATCAAATGGAATTATATGTCAATTATATTAAGCCAAATAACCGAAGAAGGCATGATCATTGGCGACGCTTGTAACTTTAAACAGCTTGGGCTCATCTTGAATCATTGATAGAAGACTCCACACTGATTGTGAATGTTATCACGTTGCCACACCTTGCATTATAATCTAAATTTAGGGCCATGACTCCCCCCCCCCCCCCTTTGGATATTTTTGGAGCCCCCTTATATATTTTGGGGTGCGCCAAAAGGGCCTAATAATATGCCTCACCTCTAACATGTGCACCATCAATCCTCATGACCAACAATTCCTACCTAGCTGAGGATATCTTGGTGGATACCAAGTAAAAGGACCAAAAATGCTTCTTTCTTGTGAACACGAACCACAAGGAGGCCAACCCCTAAGTCATACCACATGGGTCCCACCCTTTGTGATGCCTCGACCTGAAAACCAACCTGGGCCGGGGGTCCCGAAGGCGATGAAAACCAAACTCAGAACCAAGCGCGACACACTCTGAGTGCGAGAGTCTTTTCGTTCCTCTACGTGCAATGGAACTTTAGCGCTCCATTGCGCGTAGGCAAGAACTGGCCTAATTATATAACTAATTCGGACCGGGCCAACGTTGCATTGCCGTTGGTTGCCTACGTACATATCGGACAACATCCACGATGTTACTCCGATATGATCAGATCTAGACGTAGTTCTGCCTATTGGCTACTACATACGAAAACACATACGTCTAAAATACGTATCTCCGAATATTTAATTGGAGTTATACAAAAGCCTGATAAAACATCAGCAACACACATCTCGCTCTATCATAGAGTCAAGCACCACACGAGCACCACAACATTCCTCACTCTATCCTAGAGCAAGACCACACATCACACGTCTCGCTCCATCACTGAGCCGAGACCACACATCACACGTCTCGCTCCATCACTGAGCCGAGACCACATACATCACACGTCTCGCTATATCACTTAGCCGAGACCACATGTATCATACGTCTTGCTCTATCATAGAGTGAGACGGAACACAATCATAGGTCTCGCTCTATCACTGAGCAAAGACCGAACACACACACAACACGTCTCACTCTAACCCAAAGCGAGATGGCACACATCATGACATATAAGCAAAGCATATCATAAGATAAACACACGCACAACCTGTCTCTCTCTAACCCAGAGGGAGACGGCACACATCATGCATATAAGCATAGCATAACAATATATAAACACAATCATAGGTCTCGCTCTATCACTAAGACGAGACCGAACACACACACAACCCATCCTGCTCTAACCCAGAGCGAGAGGCACACATCATGCATATAAGCAACACATATCATAATATAACACACGCACAACCCATCTCTCTCTAATCCAGAGTGAGACAGCACACACCACAACTAACACATGTCATTCCATAATTAAATAGAAGGTAAGAAACCCTTACTCCCTTGATGTCTTACGAGGTAGCGGTATTCGGGAAGCTCGTTTCTAGGCGTCCTCCCCCTCGGATCTGGAGACAGCGGACAGAGCCTCCTCTAGCCCTCGCACATTCTTCCCCTTCCACCGAAAGACAACCCGACCAACTCTCCCCTTTCCCGGAAACCCCATTTTTTGCGCTCTTGGGTGGCGGATAGAACCTCCCCTACTCGGGGTGTCCTTTACACGTCGTAGCCTTTCAGTGGGGAACGAAGCCTCCCCTACATCGGGCCACTTCTCTCGATCTGGCCCGGTAAAGGAGGATGGAGCCTCCTCTCTCTCCGGGCCATCTCATTCTCGCTCTCAGGGCAGGAGGGCGGCAGACAAAGCCTCCTCTTGCCCCGGGTCGTTCCTCCCTTATAAGAGCGCCAACTTAAGGAATGGACCATGCCATTACGTAGATCACCATCGAATTAGCTAGGAACGCCTCAAGAAAGGTAGAAAATGGACTCCGAACGAGTCCAGAAACTCCCCCGGAAAATAGACGGGATCCGGTATTTATAGAGAAAAACCGAGGGCGTACCAAACGCCCAGGGAGACGCGTGCGCCACACATCGCGCGCTGGCCGCGCGCCGTGGGGGCGCGATGCCCCGCTCCCACGTGTCGCACGGGAGCCGGCCTGCGAAGTGGGCCCCATCCCGTGTACGCATGGGACCGCGCATCACGCGGGCCCGCGGGCCCCCCCGCCCATCGAGCAAGACCTATCTAAACTTCAACGCGCGATATCTTCCTACCCCGAAGTCGGAATCGTGCGTTCTACATACCGATGGACTCGTATTGACGAGCCCTTCGATACATGACCACACATGGGTAAGTTATCCCGTTCTTTTTAAGTGGGCCCCACCCATATGGCACGCTTCCCGAGGCCATAGCTTTCGCTTCCGACCTCTGTTTCATGCATTCTTCGATTCATCACGCTCGTTACTATAAGCTCTACCCAGATATGGGGATTTTACCTAATGAAACCCCCTAACCCTAATCACAAATTACCGAATTACCCTTAACCCACCCGGGTTAAGCGTAACCGGAAAACGGGTCGTTACACCCTTGTTCCACACCTTATGCCCACATGTGATATGTATGCAATATTCTCCTAAATATTATACTACTATATAAAGTGTTGCCCTCACATTTTCTATAATGCACTTTGATACAAGTTTGAATTGACACGTAGTTTGAGTGTATTTTAGTAAAACTTTATTTAGATTCTTTTAGATGGCTCCCACATGTAAATACAACATTGGCCCTATATTTTATATATTGTTAATTTTAACTTTGCAAAGTTATATCTTGCACTCCCGAACTTGAATTCGAGTGTTCTTGGTATTATAAAAATGCCCTCAACGAGCTCTATTAAATGAGATCCTACATAAGTATATTTTCTTGAACTTTTTTTACAAGTCTCAAGTATACAACACACTTTTTGATAATAATTTTATGTATTTTATTTATCTTAAACTTCATATTCATGTATTTTTTACACCTTTAAAAAACTCTTGACGAGTTCTATCCAATGAGACCTACTACCAAACTAGTTTTGAATATGAAGGGAACCCCCCATGGCATAAAGTTCTTCGACACCATTATCTTTACCAACCTATGACCTAATATGAGGCTTGAAGGATTTGGACTCATAATTGCCTACTACAAAAGGTGCTTAACAAGCTAAACTAGCTCATCGAGCAAGGGTGCCTAGCCTTGACTCGAATATGGCTCAACTTAAACTCAAACATTTTCGAGTCAAGTTTTAGCATACCTTGGCTTGACTTGAATGGAACTTAAACTTTACTTGAACCCACTCGTACTCGACTGAACTTGAATGAAATTTATAAATATATCTTATAATATATATATAAACACATATTGACACCAATGTGTACATGTGCATAATTATCAATCCCAATATACATTTGTAACATTAATATATATATATATATATATATATATATATATATATATATATAAAGTTGAGAAGTGCCCGGTGTCACGGCCCTAGCCATCCATAGGTGCCATGCAGCACTCGCAAGGCCAAATAGCCAAGCGAGTAAGCCTTTCTTCGTCAAGGTCATGACCTTGTGCCATTCGACCAAGCGTCCAGCCCGCAAAGCCAAGCAACGAACCCGTCCCAAGGCGGACGTGCGAATGTGCTGGACCATCTCCCAAGCGAGCCGGCCAGAGAGGGACACTTCCTTGCGATGCACGGATCCAACTTAGGCAACTCGATCATCCGAACAATCCGTCTCAGCCATGTGCATGCAAGGGCCTTTGTTACCAACACGGCCATAAGGCCGGACGGCAGCCCGACGAGTTGGAGAGCCCCATCCCACCAGCGGATGGGCTCCTGGCATGATAGCTAGCAAGGCAACATGTTTCGTTGCCATTTGGATCAGCCTGTTGCAAGGTTAGGCATCATACCAACAGCTTTGTCCATGAAGCTCACCATGTCCCTCCCTATATAGCATAAGAGATTTATGGTGTTTCTCCGGAGTGGCAGCCAAAGTGGCTGTACGGGCATGGTATTTCTGAATTGCACGAAACTACCCGAGAACACTCCCAAGGACCCTCAAACACTATATAGGTAGGTGGGGACATCTTTAGAATCCAAAACGGTGCTAGTTGGCTATGTGTCCCAACATAGCCAACTATGTGTGCGCATCGTTGCGGCATTTCTGCGCAACGTTGCGCACACATGTTGCGCAACGTTGCGGGCCTTCCCCGCAACGCCTGCACACAAGCTAAGCAACACTAAGGGTAGTTCCCATAATGCATGCCCACCTCGTATACAACACTTTCCCACGTGTGTGCGCCCCAGCACGTGTCACGGGTAGTCCGCTCCGCTACCCCGTGACACCGGGTACTTCAGAGCCTCAGGATCATGTGGCAAAAACCTTTTTTGCCCCTTACTACCTAAGACAAAATTTACCCTCCCTATCAGCACTGAGCATTCATTTGGTCATTTGCCTCCCAGGATAAGACGATCAACCACACGCTATAGAAGCACCTTCACACATTGCATACAACGAACACACGTTATAGAAATGCTCTCATAGAAGACGTAGTCGAGAAAAATGAGAAAATCCTCTAAAGGATGATACAAAAAAGAACTTTTTGTATTTTATAAGAAATTCAATTGAAGATAACTTGTCCATTGAAACGGATGTGTCCGTCCGTTAACTGACACATTTTAGTGAGTATGAAATCGAACCCATTTTGGGTTAAGAGAAAACCAAATGAATTTGACCCAAAAAATAATTATCTTGTTGACCAATCCCAACCCGATCTAGCGACCCGACCCGGCTTGGGAAGCCACGCGTGCAAACCGAACTGAACCGAGCTAGCTGGATAGCAGTGGCACGCATGTGTGGTTTAGCCCACCTAGGTGCATGGGTCCAACATGTAACTCCCCCACAAAAGTGAGGTGGCCCAAGGGCCTAACTTAAAATGTCAAACTTATACCTTATATACCAACACCATCACATCTTTATAGGCAACGTGGGACTATTCACTCCTTCAACTAATTCACATATGTAATTCTCATTCACTTCAAAGTGGGTTTGGGCTCTCAATACCCATATGGCTTAACCCATATAAACCATACCCACTTCTAACAATCCTCTACATGAATAAGAATTGGTTGGATAACTAAGCAAAACAATGTAGATAAAAATGAAAGCAAATATTAAAAAGTACCTTTTGGCTTTGAACCTTCCCTTGTGAAAACTATCGGGTCTATTGTCTAATCAGTGAACATAATGTCTTAAATTGTTCAGCCATTCATGTAAACCAAGACAATAGAATTCACTTAGTCACTTCTCAGACACAACATGGTTCTCATAATTGTGTTCATTCCAACCCTGAACAAACCTAGTTTTCATGAGTACTCTAGAAGATTTAGCCTTAAAATCCTCATAGAAGCAGCCCCTTCACACTCATATAGGTGATACTTATTAATAGTATCTTGCCATACCCCACTTAAACTAATTCAAGCTATAAGAACCATTAAAACAAAGCTTATCCTAATTCACTCTGTAAGCATCACTATCTCATCATTGGAATGAGGATAAGATGTTATCTCAATAATGATTCCCCTTGAATCCCCCACAATTTGATTGTCCCATTAAACCTAGATCTTGGAATCTCCAGCCAACTAGGTTAGGTTGCCATTATGAAAACTCTTAATGCATAGGCATTAGGCCCATTTCCCTTGATGAACTACTCACTTGTTCTTTGGTCAAACCCTTAGTAAGTGGATCCACAATATTTTCTTTTGACCTATTATACTCAATGGAAATTATTCCGCTAGAGAGTAATTATTTTATGGTATTATGTCTCTGACGTATATATCGAGACTTACCATTATACAAGTTACTTTGTGTCATTCCTATAGCTGATTGGCTATCACAATGGATGCAAATAGGTGATACAAGTTTCCCCCACATTATAATATCCTCTAAAAAATTATGAAGTCACTCAACCTCTTCGCCTACTTTATCAAGTGCAATGAATTCAGATTTCATTCTAGATCTTATTATGCAAGTTTGTTTAGAAGATTTCTAAGACACTGTTGTACCTCCAAGAGTAAAAACGTACCACCCACTTGTAAATTTTGAGTCTTTTATATTAGATATCTAGTTTGCATCACAGTAACCCTCTAGTACTACTAAATACTTTATATAATACAGTCTATAGTTTAAGATATATCTTAGATATCTAAGAACCCTAAATATAGTCTTCCAATAGTCAACCCCTAGGTTGCTATTATATCTACTCAGTTTACTTCCTAAGTATACTATTTTCAATATTGTATAATTCATGATGTAATTGAGACTTAATTATTTGGGAATATTAAAGTTGTGATATACTCTCATCAGTGTTTTTGCTTAAGTACAATATCACATCTACAAGTGTTCTTGCTGGATAATTATTATTCGTATTAAATTTCTCTAAAATTTTCTCAATATAATGTGATTGAGATAATGCATACCCATCAAATGTTTTATTGATTTTCATCCCTAGTATAACATCTGTAACACCCATATCTTTCATGTCAAACTATTTATTTAACATCCTCTTAGTAGCTTTAATGATATCATCATTTCTACCAATAATGAGCATATCATCCACATATAAACATACAATGATATAGTCATTAGGTATTTCTTTGGCATAAACACATTTGACACATTCATTGATTTTGAATCCATTTGACATCATCATTTTGTCAAATTTTTTATGTCATTGATTAGGTGCTTATTTAAGCCCATAGAGAGATTTAATAAGTTTGCATATATATTTCCTCATTCAAGTCACCATTTAAGAATGTGGTTTTCACATCTAGTTAATGTCTTTCAAGATTATACAAAGCAACAATAACGATTAACATCCTAATGGAAGTTATCCTTATGACTAGTAAATATATATCAAGGTAATCTTGACCTTCTTTTTGCTTGTATCTTTTGATAATAAGTATGACTTTATATTTTATAATTGATCCATCAACCTTCATCTTCTTCTTAAATATCCACTTATATTCTAGAGGTTGACTCCTTGGTGGAAGATCCACTAGCTCCCAAGTATGATTTTGCATAATTGATTCAATTTCACTATTTATAATCTTTTTCCAATATTGTACTTCAGGAGAGGACATAGCTTCCTTAAGGCTTTGAGGCTTATTTTCTAACAAATAAGTAAGAAAGTCTGGACAAAATGATTTTGATGTTCTAGCACGTTTTCTACGTCTAGCTTCATTATCTTCTCCCTCTTGGTTTTCACTATTGTCCTGTAAGAGGACATAACTTCATTAATATCCAAAGTTCTTCTAAGAGAACTTTCTTCTTTTGTAGAATTTCATGGAAAATATGTTCAAAAAATGAAGCTGTAATACCCGACCTGAAAAACCCAACCTGAACTGGGGGTTAGATCGGAAGACAAAATCGGAGTGTATTAAATTAAGCAAAAAAATTAAAACTGACTAACCAGGAACTGTAGACTCTGAGTGCGAGAGTCATAATGTTCATCCATGCATTGCGGAGCTTTAATGTTCTGTTGTGCGTAGATCAGAATAAACCTTATTTTATAACTAATTTGGATCCGGCCAACATTATCATTCTATTGGTTGCCTATGTGTGTATTGGATACCATCTCTGACGTTATTCCGATACGATCGGATCCGAACATAGTTCTGCCTAAAGGCTAATACATGCATTAGCATCACAAAATCATATACGTTAAAATATATTTATCCTTATATCCGAATAGTTATTTAAAATTAGATGAAAATCTTATAAATCATCGAAGTCAAACGAAGCCAATAAATAAGCGAAATACACATCTCACATAGGTGAGCATAATAATAACAAAACCACACATCCCACTCTATCATAGAGTGGAGTAGAACACACAAAAGAGCATGTTGGATCATATCAGATCCTATAAGATAATATTAGATTTCATCCAACCATACTAATCATATCATATCAGATCGGATCGGAGTATCTCATATCACAATAGAGCATTTTAGTGTAATTCAGATCACCACAAAATATATCAAAGTAGATCGAAAAGAAACATATCAGCATATATCAGATCATAGCAAATTATATATATCTTAATTAGTGTTTTACTAATTAAGATGTGCATTCATATAAATTATATTAAATTAGAAGGTCATAAAAGCATACTCCCCTATAGTTCCGAAAGTGGAAATGTTCGGAGTCGCTCGTTTCCTTAGGGCGTCTTCCCTTTTAGGTCTAGAGGCAGAACCTCCTCTAACTTCGGAATACTTTTCTCTTTATGTGCTCGTAGGCTACAGACATAACCTCCCCCTAACTTGGGATCACTTCACCCTTCATGTGCCTGTAGGCGGCCAACAGAACCTTCCCTTACCCGGAGACACTTTACCCTTTACGCGCCCGTAGGTGGTAGATAGAACCTCCCCTTACCAGGAGACATTTTACCTTTTCCTTTCTGTGCCCGTAGGCGGCGGACATAACCTCCCCTTACCCGGAGACATTTTACCTTTTCCGCGCCCGTAGGCAGCAGACAGAACCTCCCCTTGCCTCGGGACATTTCCCCTAAATAGGATTGCTTACTTGAGGAATGAACACTTCCATTGCGTAGATCACCCTTGAATTAGCTAGGAACGCCGCTTGAACGACTCGAATCAGACTTAAAATGAGTGAGAAATGAAGAACAGAAGTTTCTGAACGTGGGAGAGAAATGAAAAAATGTGGTAGAGAAATGAGAAAACGTGGGAGAGTAATGAGAAAACGTGGGAGAGTCTCCCCCTCCTCCAAAATGGATGTTGTGGATGCTATTTATAGAAAAACTGGATCGATGTGAGGTTGACATGTGTTAATTCTATCTGCTTTCATTAGCAATCCTATTTGCTTTGTTAGCAACCCTATCCGCTTCATCGTTAACCCTATCCACTTGCGTCATCAATCATATCCACTTCGTGAGCAATCCTATCTGATATAATATTATTTTATTTAAATAATATCTCAACTTCAAAATGCGATAGCTTCCTACCTTGAAGCCAAAATGGCACACTCGTGGCACCAATGGACTAGTATTGACAAGCCCTTCGAAACAAGACCACACATGAGTAGGTTATCTCACATTTTTCAAGTGGGTCTGCCCATGTAGCATGCTTCCCAAGGTCATAATTCTCGCTCCTGACCTCTGTTTAGCGTGTTCTTTGAACCATTGGACTTGTATTGATGAGCCCATCGATACTAACCCACTTAAAGCATAATATTGTGCTCTGTCCATGTGGGTCCTGCCTATTTTCTACGCTTCTCAAAGGTTATAACTTCCAGTCCCGACCTCCGTTTTGCCCGTTCTTTGATTCGTTACGCTTGTTATTTCAAGCTCTACTCAAATACGAAGGTTTTAACCTTAGAAAATGTGTATAATTGATTAGAAAAATCACTAATTACCTCTAACCCCCTTGGTTAGACATAATCGAAAAAGCGGGGTATTATAGAATCTTTCCTAAATTCAATCACAGTATTGACATTTACATCACGAATCTCTGATTTATAAACAAGAAAGCGATATGCACTACTATTATTGACATAACTAATGAATACACAAACACTGGTCTTTGGTCCAATCTTTTTCCTCTTGGGATTAAGGATTGCCACTTTCGCTAAGCACCCCCACACCTTTATACATTTGTAGGAAGATTTTCGACTTTTTCATGATTTATATGGTATTTTTAAGGTTTTCTTATGAGGTATTTTATTAAGAATATAATTTGTTGAAAGCAAAACTTCCCCCCACATGTTCTGGGGTAACCCATAAATTATTAACATGACATTCATCATCTCTTTTAAAGTTCTATTTTTCCATTCAACAACTCCATTTTGCTAAGGTGAATAGGGTGTTGTAGTTTGGTGTACAATATCATATTGTAAAAAAAATTCACCAAAAGGTTATTCATATTGCTCGCCTCTATCACTCCTTAGAACTTTTATTTTCTTGCCAAGTTGACTCTCAACCTCTGTTTTGTGTAGTATAAACATGTCTATAGCCTCATCCTTACTTCTCAGCAAGTATACATAACAATATCTAGTGCAATTATTAATAAATATAATAAAAAAACTTTTTACTTTCTCTTGTTTGAACAAGTTTTAAGTCACAAACATCACTGTGAATTAACTCAAGAGGTTCAATACATCTTTCAATGCTTTGAAATGATTTCCTTATCAATTTTGATTTTACACAAGTTTCACATTTATAATGAAAGTCAATATTAAATTTAGGTAGATATTCCATATTAATCAATCTTCGTATAACGTCATAATTAACATGTCCTAATTACCATGTCATACATTACATGACTCAATCATATAAGAAGAAGCACTAACATTTTTAATATTAGCAACAAGTACAATTATAGCTTCCTGACTTTTCAAATTACTTTAAACGTCGGAGTACCATTGATTCGAATTAAAATGGGTAAAGGTGGGTGAGTATAATTATACTTAGTAGATAAAGTTAAATTCTATTAGTATGCTAAAACATAAATTATAAATAAATATGTATAAAACATTATCATAATAATTTATATTCAAAAGTTAACTCAAAACAATATTTTGACATGCACTTTAAGTCAAATAAAATAGTTCTTCACAGAATCCGGTAAACTCAGATAAATCATTTGTAACCAGAATTCAATAAATAATTTAAAATCAGATAAATCATCATTTATAGAATTTTGCCGTTACCAGAGCGACATACACCTGTGCTCGTGAGACAACAGGATCAGAATGAAGAGGATCTTCCCATAATATCCAACTTCATGGGTGCACCATATGCTATAATAGGCAGTACTTAGGAGTTATAACTCCGATAGCTTTTGGGCTTTATACCAAATAACTACCCTTTAATACCAATCATAATCATTCATAAATGTAATTCAAATAATAATAATACCTTTAAGTTTGTATCACGATAAAATCCATCTTAAAGGTGTACGATATGCTATTATCTTAGCATTTGCCCGACCCCTAATAAATATCATCCTTTTTTAAAATAATATTTTATTTAAGAAATAAATAAATTACAAAATAGAATGCCTAGTTGTAGCACATAATTAGAGCTTAAAACCACTACCCTTGGTTTTTGAAATTGACCGAAGTAACGGACGGTGCCTTGTTTCATTCCTAAATGGCAGGAGGAACCTTCCCTTGTGCGGGGACAAGATCTCCTTTCGGGCTTGGAAGAGGTGGATGGAGCCTCCCCTTGCGCTGGGAAGAATTCTTTTTCTGGACTGGAAGTGGCGGACAATCTCCCCTTTAACTATGACATTTTCTTCCTCCCGACCTGAAAGCGGCGAACAACGCCTCCTTTTACCCCGGGTCATTTTCCCCCTTTTGAGTAGCTAACTCAAAAATTGGACTCTTCTATGACATAGAGTGCCCTCGAATTATCTAGGAATGGTTTTTCAACGGAAGATATTGAATGAGAAATGGCTTAGAAATAGGCGTTTAAAGCTTTAAAATGTGCGAAGGTCAGAAGGGAAGAGAGGAGAAATAAGTGTGAAAAAAGCAACCCCCTTCCCCATTTATAGAAAACCAAAATTGTCGAATGTGCTCCATGTGGCATGCATCCAACGGCTGAAAAGACGACATGCATTAGTGCTAGCGCATGTGTCAATGTTGACACATGTGCAGAATGGCCTACAATGTGTAGGCCATGGCCTAGACAACATAGGCCATTGCACGCCATGGCCTGCAGCACTGCAAGCCATGGCTGGTTTGCAAAGCAGGCCTGGAGTCAGTAGTGCTGATGCAAAAAAAATTTAATTCTTTTTAAATTTCATTTTTTATATAAAACAAAATTTTAAATTCCAAATGGGTGTAACTCCTTACCCCGAATTCAGAATTATGTGTTCTTGGTACTGTTGAACTCGTATCAATAAGCCATATAAAACAAGACTACAAAGGCATGTTTCCTCACTTAATTAAAGTGGGGCCGACCTATGACACGCTTCCTGATGCCACAATCTATTATCTCAGTGTTCCATTAATGCATTCTTTGGCTCAATACTTTTGTCTCTTTGAGCCCTACCAAATATATTAAGGCTCATCTGAATAAATCATGCTAAAATGGTCCAATTTTAAGTAAAACCAGCTATTGGGCACATACAACACTTGCTTGAGAGTGAGTTCCTTGCCTAAAGTCATCTTGAGCACCACATTTCCAATACCTTCAACCTTGGTGGTAGAAGAATTGCCCATGAAAAGCTATTCACCATTTTTCACCGGCTGATAAGTGGAGAACATTTTTTTTGTTTGAGCACACATGACATGTGCCCCCGGTGTCCACCCACCATTCTCTTGCATTAGTGACCATATTCACTTCAAAAATCACAGCGGAAAAACTGATGTCATTCACATTGTTGGAGAGATTCTCCACTTTAGTCACGTTGTCTTGTGCATTTTTCTTCTTTGAATCCTCTTATTTATAACGCTTGCTATAATCCTTAGCCTTATGGCCTTGCTTGTCACACACATAGCACTTGCCCTTGAACTTGGCTTTGTTGGAGTTGTTGTTTGACTGTCCTCCAGGATTTTTCCACTCCTTGTTGTTGAAGTTTTTATTTTATGTTTTTATTCCACTACATTGACTTTGGCTTTTATGTCAGGGCCCCTAGTTTTATTTCAGAAGCATAGTTGTTTTCTTCTATCCTCAACCTTACAATTAAGTCTTCCCCGTTTATCTCCTTACACTTATGCTTTAAGTAATTCTTAAAGTTCTTCCAACAAGGTGGTAATTTTTCTATTATTATAGCCACCTGAAAAGACTCACTTAAAGTCATACCTTCTACATGAATATCATGCAAGATAACTTGGAGTTCTTAAACTTGATTGATCACTATCTTAGAGTCCATCATTTTGAAGTTTAGGAATTTGCCGACCACAAATTTCTTCGTTCTAGCATCCTTTGTCTTGTATTTCTTGTCTAAGGACTTGCATAGTGGCTTAGCACTCTTCATCAGACTATACACATTATATAACGTGTTATCCAACCCATTAATGATATAATTATGGCATAGAAAATATGCATGCTTCCATTCATTGACTGCCACAACTGCCGTTTTGTCATCCCTTTTCTCCTCAATCAGAATGGGTACTTCCTCTTCAAGGAATCAGGCCTAGTGTGGTAAGATAGAATGGTATCTTCTATTGCCATCTTTTAAAGTTCACATCACTAAACTTTTCAGGTTTTTCCCCTTTAACTTGAACAAGAGCATTCACCGGAGTAGAAATTATGACTAAAGTCAATTTGGTACCTACTGCAGCCACTTCTGTTCTAAAGTAGGAAAAAAATACAAATTCTATCTTAAGATTGTTATTTTTGTACTTTTGTATATGTTGTGATGAAAGAAATTTACTGAAAAAAGATGATTGAATCAAGCAAAATGCTATGTCCTTAAGACATAATTCACCCTCCCTATTGGTGCTAAGAACTCACTTAGTCATCTACTTTACAGGATAAGACGAACAACCACACACTATATAAGCACCTTCACACAGCGCATGTAGTGAACACACGTTATGGAAGTACTCTCACAGAAGACATAGATGAGAAATACAAGAAAATCTAGTAAAGGATGATGTAGAAAACAACTTTATGTATTTTATAAGAAATCGCATTGAAGACAATCCGTCCTGTTCAAATGGATGCATCTGTTTGTTAATATACACATTTTAGTGAGAATCAAACCAGATTCATTTTGGCTTAAGAGAAAACCAAATTAATTTGTTCCAAAAAATAATTATCTTGTTGACCCAACCCAGCCCGACCGGCAGTGCGTGCGAAATGAGTCGGCATGACGAATGGCGGCGGCACGCATGTGTGGGTTAACTTACCTAGGTACATGGGTCTAACATGTAACTTTCCCTATAAAAATAGGGTGGCCAAAGGGCCTAACTTGAAAGGCCAAACTTTTGCCTTATATACTAACACTATTACTTTTTTCTAGGTGATGTTAGACTATTTACTCCTTCAACCAATTCATATGTGTGATTCTCATTCACTCCAAAGTGGGTTTGGGCTCTCAATACCCATATGGGCTTAACCTATATAATGTGTTGATCCACAAGGCACAATCGCTATGCATATACACACATATACCTAGATCTATGAATTCTTTACTCTTCTTATCAAGAATCAGTGAATCATTTATTTCTTAAATGTCCTTTTACAAAGTTGATTTGGGCATGGTGCTTTTAGTTGCAAATCCCTAAAGACATAGACAACATTCAGGAATTTGTTCTTCATCTAAAGTCCCAAGAGAATGGTCCTACTACTTTGATCTCTGCAGGCCGTTACATGGAAGCTTTCATGCTCCTTATGTGGCTCATAAGAGGTCTGGAATAGGGATGCCATTCAGATAAGGTTCTTGAGGGTTTGCTAAATGGTAAAATGGATCGGATTCAGGTTTAAACCTTGACCCAAATCATTCGAGTCGGGTAGGATTCGGGTTTTCCCTGACCCGACCCGATATTACTACTTAAGATGCTTTTCCCGACCCGCCCGCTGCTTTCTTGATCCAATACCCTAATCTATTTGTCACATTTTCAATTTTACGCTCCATCAGACCGTCGCTTCGCCAGTCTGCCTCCATTGGCCATGGCTTGTCGATGATTCCAGACTCTAGTCAAGCAAGAGCTGAGAGGTGATCTTGTAGAGGACCCCTCCTTTCCATCTTGCCAGCACCTAGCTACAATTGGCGGCTCCTGGCAGCCTTTGCCGACAGTGGAAGCAAGTTTCTCCACACTGAATCCACTTCAATCCTCCTCCCTATTCTGTGATCTGACATCAAAGGGCTTTCTTTTTTGTCTGGCTGCTCCGGCAAGGTCGTGTTTTGGGCTTTCTTTTTTGTCTCCAGCTGGTCCAGTGAGGCTGTGAGGTGGGTTATAGGTCATGGTCTGATGGATGATGGTGGTCTTGAGATTGAAAGGGGTGGTTTTTTTATCTAGCCATTTTTTACTCAGTCATGTCTAGTTTTTTTTTGTCTAGCCGTTTTCGCTTGCTCCGGCAAGGTTGTGTCTGGGGCTTCTTTTTGTCTGGCTGCTCCGGCAAGGTCGTGTTTTGGGCTTTCTTTTTTGTCTCCAGCTGGTCCAGTGAGGCTGTGAGGTGGGTTATAGGTCATGGTCTGATGGATGATGGTGGTCTTGAGATTGAAAGGGGTGGTTTTTTTATCTAGCCATTTTCGCCTGCTCTTGCAAGGTCGTGTCTGGGCCTTTTTTTTTGTCTGGCCATTTTTGTTTGCTCCTGCGATGTAGTGTTTTATTTGTTTTGTATGAAGTCCAAAAGAGCCAAGTTGGTTCGGTGTGAGTGGTGAGTATTCTGGTTTCCAGTAGTTCCATTGTGCCTTTGGCACATGAGGATTTTAGGGTTCTTCACAGAGGTTTTTTTCAAATTCAATTCGGGTCAAGTTAAGTAATAAATTATTAGAGTTGGGTCAAGTTTGGGTTTTGATTTTACCATTAAGAGTCAGGTTTCGTATAAATTTTTTAACCCGTGATAAATTTAGTTTAGGATTCAAGTTTTAGTTTTTTAAATGGTATTGGAGTTGGCTTTACCGAAACCTAACCCAGTGACATCACTAGTCTAAAAACAAATTTATATTCCAACAGTCTAAGCCTTTGTGCTACAAAAAGCGGTAAACAGTTTATTAATACTGAACTTTGTTGGAGCATTCCGACATAACTTATTCAAGTTGCTGGAGGAGGAATAATCGACTACTATGGCCAATTCATGCAGTTGAGCTGTCATTGGAGTAAGAAACATTTGCTCCCCTTCGGTTGTCCTACTTATTAACTACTCCTCCGTACTCCATCCATCTCATATTAATAATTTAATTTAATTTTTTTAATTTAAAAAATTAAATAAAATTATTAATTTAAAATAAAAAAAATATTTTTTCTCTAAGGTGTTAGCACATGAAAAATGAAGCGGCATTTATTTAGATAGCCCAAGTGGAAACTGTTGGGCAATTGCTCTAAATTACTCTCATTCTTAAACACCCATCATAACTAATACGACAGTTAATAGAGCCGAATAGAGAATGAATTATCCCTTATAAATGGTCTCAATAAGTCTTCTATAAATATTATTTTTAAATAAAAAAAAGGGATTTGTGTCACTATTCATAAAGATTATCCAGCGTTATTACCTCGGTAAACAGAGGGTGGGCAAGTTAGATGCTCTAGTAATCACCAGCTGGAGGTTTGACTTTGGCTGCATGCTTCAACGTGGATCAAAGTGTGGTAACAGGCTATAGTGGATCGCCGGGAAAGAAAATCACAGGCTATGGCTACTAATTCTGCATCCTACAATGGATGGTGTGGTGCTCTCAGCGCTTCTGAGGTTGATGCAGCGAGGCCTTCGGGGGTATGGGTGTTCACGAGCATCTATTGTCCGGTTGTCTATTTGTGTTTGTATCCGCATCCGTATTTATATAAAATTAATAATTTTTTATATCTATAACGAGCATGGACACATATATAAACTATTAAATTTTATCCACCCTAATATGTGGCTATGGATATGGGCAAATAATTACCGTTGTATTCTCCCATGTCTGTCTTTGCCCATTTTCAATAGAAATAGGAACCATAGTATATAAAAAAAATAAATAGTTATGTATTATATTAAGGACTTACCCTAACATGTATTAACATTGTACATAATTTCTAGACAAGGGTAAAAGGTAAAAAAATTAAGATCTATTAGATATATAAGTAAGTTAGGATTTAACCAAATATATTATATAACTATTGAATATTAAGAATTGAGTTTTTTAGTGTTTATCTATGTCTTTTTTGTGTCCATCGTGGATAAACTTGAACAAAATATAATACAAATTAGGCAGACACTCATAACACAAACAAAATATATACATATAGCGGACAGACACGGGCAATTGTTTGTTTATGTGTGTTTTTGTCAGTGTTGCACCCTGAGTGGGGGAGGGGGCCTGGTACAGGGCCACGCTCTGCCTAGGTCGAGTGCTACAGTCAGCTCCAACGGCTGTGGGACATGCACTTGGAGGATAGCCCGCTTGCTGGGCTTGAACCATGAGGCCATCCTTTAAGTGGGTCCCATGGCCATATGGGTTTGGGTCGATAGGTGCTTCTTAGTGGGCCTTGGATAAGGCCCAATAAAATTGAGTAGTGCCAGTGTCCGTGGAACATGGAATGGACGAACGAACGAGGCTGGTTAAAGTCTAGATCTACACTAAGTCACGAAGACCGTTTTACCTACTTACCCATGTACCGCCCTTGTCATTTTCCTCTTCCCGACGTTGCGACTTACAGAGGCATTTTCGTTCTATGTTCTCTGCTTTTCAAAGAGGACTGGTGTAATAACCACAAGTTTTAAATTTATTTTTAATACTTTTACTTTGAAAAATTAGTTTGGAAATTTTTTTGTCATATTTTCAAAGGGAAAGGGTTCAATAATCAATTTTGCCCCTTCTCTAAACTTTGGAAAAATATTTTATTTGTACAAGTTTGCTATTGCAGTGTTTAAATCTTATTTGTTGAGCTAGGGATTTAATTTATCCTTTAAAGATTAGTAAACTAGACCTAGTTAATAGTATTTCTTTGGTGAGTTCGTTTTTATTTTTGAATTAGAGGTCATGTCTTAAATCTTTTTAGCCAAATTAGGAGATTATTTTCTTATTTTGGCACCTTTTCCTTATTGGGAATAATTTTTAGTTGGCAGGCTAATGGTAAAAAAATTATTAGGACAAGACTTATCACAAATTAGGAAAAATTCTTCAGGGACCCGTCCCCCAATGAATGCCTTGAGGCTCCAAATTTTCTCTCTCTCTCTTAACGCCAAATTCTTGTTACAAATAAGTTATTTTCTAAATTTTCTCCCTATATTTTGATTATTCTAGAATTATTCTCTTTTAGCCTCCTAACCAACAAATCTTGCCTTCCAACCACTTTTCCCAACAAACCCAATCAAAATTTTGTTGAATCTTATCACTTAAAAGACCTAGAATCTTCAGAGATTTTATTTCTTAATTATATTCATTTTGTCTTTGAGAAAATCGGATGATAATACTAGAAAAATAGATATTTGTAAATTTTATTAGAAATCTATAAATAGGGTCAAAAGCCCCCACTCCATCAATTGCCCCTTCCCACCTCTCTTGCTGGTTCATCCCCCTTTTCCCCTCTCTTTCTCTATCCACAATCCCTTCTCTCTCTACACGCCCTCTTTCTGTCTCTTAATTCTCTTGATTCATGTTCTCTCTAGTTCTCCTCTCCTTCCTAATTCCTTTAAGCTATGTTGTTTAAATTATTTCATAGTATATCAGTATGTTCTTTTAGTGATCAATTTATTTCTTTTGTTTCGTCAGAATTAAGTTTGCAAAAGTTGTGTCCAATTTAAAAATTGGAGGTAAGAGAGCTTACATGTGATAAATAGCTTTTATGGGCATTCATAAGCATTATTAGGGTAGTTAGGATGTTTGTGCTAATTCTTTATTTGATTTTATGATTATTATGATTTTTTAGTATTTTCATGATTTTTTAGAATTATTTAATTCTCATCATTTTCTCACCTAAACTTAGAAAATTCGTAATTAATTCTACATATGTCAAAAAATTATGGAATTGTAACTGTGATGCAATTATCCTTGTTTGATTTCCAAATTTTTTTCATAAATTTATGAGGCTGTTGGGTAGGTCAAAACACCAAATTAACACTCAGATTTAATTTAATATTTTACTATTCATATGAATGAATTTCTTGGAACCATAATTTTCCTAGTATCCTTATCATTCCAACAGAATTTTGTAAAAGTTTGAATATTTAGAATATATATGATTTAATCTCCAAAAGCAAGTTTTCACGGTGATTTTACAAAATTCCATAGGCCAAGACAATTTCATGAATAATTCTGTTTTAATTATTAGATTTATCTTTTTAATGATGTTGTTACTTTATGCATGATACTATATATATATATATATATATATATATATATATATATATATATATATATAGTTCTTATGACATGGATTATTTATTATTACATAAAATAGATACCTTGTTTATACATTTTTAGGTAGGAAAAAACTACTCAAAGCTCCAACTTTAGGGAGTTCTGTGACCATCATCTGACAATCATGGAGCTGCAACTCACTAAAGATGGACAATATCTTTTAGGAAGGGTAATGAAAAATTATAAAATAATATAACAAGATTTTGGATTAATTTGGGTAATAGCCTATAGGATTGACCAACTAGATATTCACCCATTTCTTGAATAAAAATGGTGCATGACACATGTTTGTTTTGATGACAAAATATATTTATAAATATATGAATTTTTGTGCCTCAAAAGTGTTCAAAAAAATAAGGCCCAATATAAGGTGCAAGACCCCAAATCCCTTTTGATATTATTCCAAGCCGACTTAGCAAAGTGTTGTGATTGTCGTGCCAATGCAACAAGTTATTTGACACTTAATTAGTGAAAATGAATACTAAAATTGAACAGGTTCAATGATAGTTTGCTGATATATAAAAAATTCTATTAAGTTATTAAATCAATTTTTACTCATGTCGTTCATGAATGTTCATTATAATTTGTGATGATGGTTATTTCCTTACTATGTTTTTACTCACCCCTTTCCTTTCTTTATTTTTGGAAAATCTTTCTTGGGGTTTCCTTTGTGCTTATGCAAGTACTTGCCAGCCAAAGGAATTACGAGGAACGGGGCAATTTTCGAGTTTATTTTGCTTGTACTTAACAATCCTGAATGGTTTTGATGTTTGGTTTAAGGCACTTAACTCACGCTTCGATTTAGTGTATGATTTGTTTTATTGGGTTAAAATTTTGGGGGTGTGGTAACAAGGGACCCTCATAGGTCCCACATAGTTGTCCTAAACAGCCAAAAAGATTGGCTATCTTATTGCCAAACCAAAGCATGGACAATGATGGTGGTCCCTTCCGACAATATGGCCTCCACATGGAGCCCACAAAATTACTTGAAAAATCCAAAAAAATCAAATGTAGGATTCTGTACTCAAGCATAAGGATGCAAGAATGCCACCACACATGCCGCTTGAGAGAAAAATATCGTGGGTGATTACTAGAACCACCCAACTCGGCCATCCTTTCTTTATCAAGACAAACAATGGAGAACTTTGATGAATAGTGACACAAAATCTCCGAATTTGAAATTTTACTTATTGTTGGAAAGTAATATCAATACAAGTTTCATTGAGACTATCAATAAGGGAGAATTGACCTTCCATTTGGCTCCACTAACTCCCACATTAGTTATGGGCTTAACAAGTGTTTAAGGATGAGTAACTATCTAACAGTTATGAGAGTAGTTACCAATTATGAGAGTACCTATCCAACAGTTACAACTTGGGGCATCCATATGAGCACCCCTTCATTTCTCATATCCTAACATCTCCCACTCATCCAAGCAGATGTCATGTCTAATAAAAGCTTAATATTTTCTCATTTTTACTATTCATTATCATACAAGGAGACAAAGTGGCGACCTCAATGAGTTCGATGAAGAGGGAATTAAATCAAGTTTCCATCAAAAGTATGGCCAATTGGAAGATGAAAAAGTTAAACAAAATCTTCAACCTGCCTCATCCAATCCTACAATGGAAAAATCCAAAATTCTTATCTCCTTAATCAACTGCTTCTAGCAAATTTGACATTGTCTTGACGACATTACATCCAGCCTCCACAACTTACCTGACTTTAAAAAATACGTCTATTTCCCTCCCAAAAATGCTCAAAGCCTCTCATTACTTGTACACCCCTAAAAAAGTTACAAAAATACTCATGTATACCCCACCCCTCACCCAATAAAACAAATTCATAATTCTTAATCTTCTCCAACTCCGGCGCTGAAGGCGATTTCGATGACATCCACAAAAGCAACAGGGTGGCAACCCATCTGGCAGCAATATTGTTTGCATATGATTAAGCCCGGTTCAATTATTTCAATGCTTCCGATTTTCACTGCTATTATCAATTTTGGTTGTTCATTTTGTCACAATGATGACAGTCACTCGCGTCCATTGATTTTCACTGCTATTATCGATTTTGGTTGTTCATTTTGTCTTGCGTCCATCGTGCATAGGGAATTTCTGTTTCCAAGTGTACACCACTTTGGCATTGGCTCCGTGTGGAAGGGTGTGAGCTTTTGAATGCGGGAGTTTGTTACTTTTTGTTTTGGTTCTTATTTCAAGGGAAATGAGGCACTTTGTTTGAGGTTTTCATCAATTTTGGACGAGTTTCTATCATGAAATGTAGCAAGGCCGCAACCCTATTGGCCGTCAGCTCCAGGCTATGCCAGTGGCCATGTGTCACACCCTAGCACATGCTACTCCGAGCCAAACCCAGACCAAGGAGTAAGTGGCTACATGGCGTGACCAAGTGGAGTTGGATGACGGAAGACTTAACCCATCCTTGGGTATATACACTATGAAATTATACACAAATACTTTATACAAAAGAAAAATGAGCAAAAAAATGACTACTAATTAAAATATTAGTCCACTCATACCCACATCAACTAGTCTTAACATAAACAAGCCCACAATGACTAACATATGTCTAAGCCATCTATGGCTAACAAAGTGTGAAGTAGAGTCAAAAATATATCTTAACATAACATGTAAGCAAACTAACATAATCAAGTCATCTTTATAAACTTTTCTCCTCAATGGCCAGCATTGTCCTCATGCTAGATATAAAGCCCATCCGAACAACCTGCATGACATAACATGATGCCATAAAATAAAACAAAAAATACAAAACAAAGAGGGGTGAGCCAATGCTCAGCAAGGGTTTAATATGGAAAGTAAAATCATAATGACAACACATATATAATCAACATAACATTTATCACATAATCATTCACTACGTCCATTCACATGGGACAATCACACACATATCTATGTCACCTGTGTATCAGGTCATAATTTACATTCTATAAGAATCTACTCATGCCACCTATATGTCATGCTATATAACATATTTCATTAACACATAGTCTTGCTAACTGCATATCATACTATATATAACATATTTCATCAACACATACTTATGCCACCTGTATATCATGTTACAGATAATATATTTTATCAACACATAACCATGCCACCTACATATCATGTTATAACCCACATTCTATAAGCACATATCATGCCACCTGTGTACCATGGGTTCATCCATAGCTCATAACATATTCACACCTCATGTGTAAACATATGAAATTCATTATCATAATTATATCCTACATAAATTATTTCTTAACATAAACATATCATGCATATTCATTTCTCAATAAAAATATTTACCTTGTAACATCAAGTGCATCAACCACACACCATCCTGCATATCTTTGCAAATCATACCATAATAACATGTGTAACATAAGCTTCATTGTTCCTACACAACCTGTGCCAATAAGCATTATCTCTCATACACATGCAATAACCAATGGTGAATGTCTCATAATTAAGAAAAGAATTCCCTCTTGTAGTGTTCAAACCTAAGCTAAAACATGTGAAACATTAACCAACTATAATCAATGTTATATATGCAAGAATCTATAATTTTGTCATAGTCCTACCCTACAGGAATTATGGAGTAAATGTAATGAAAGTATAAAAATATGAGTTCAAGACAAGTATAACATCATGTTAGACCTAGATAAGTATAAACATAATCATACTTAAAACATGTGAAACATGATTCACCTAAAATTTATATAATATATGCAAGCATATATATATGCTCATGGCTAAGACCTACTAGAGTCATCAAGTAATCATAAAGAAGTCATCAAACATGAATTTAAAACGAGTAGAGTATCATACTAAAATTAAACAAGTATAGTCTAAATCATGCTTTAGCTAAATCATAATTCAAAGATAGTCCTCATGCAACCACAATAGTATTTATAGGTAATCATAAGTTATTTTAATAATAAAGAATTAGATTTATGAGAAGAGAATAAAAAATGATTGATAATACCCAAAAATAGGCCAATACACAAATTTACTATGTTGTCATTCAATCGGCCTAGAAGGCCATTTGAACGCCTATTGGGCCATTCGAATGCCCTTATCAATTCAATTTTTGCTCATTTCCTGATTCGTCTTCAACCTTCTAAAATTCAAACAAAAAAATTCTAAAATTCAAAATAAATTCCAAAATCATCATAAAACATCATAATATCAAAATCTAACCTTAGAACACGATAGATATAATCATTTTCATGCTTAATCACAAGAAAATAGCCCTAAATATCATGTTTCTAATAAATCACATGAAAACTCAAAATGAAGCAATAACCCACCTAAATTTATAATCATGGATTCCAATGGATAAAACCAACAAGCATAAACTCTCTTACCTCTATGAAGCCTTTGGATCTATGAAGAAGCTTCAATCTTCAAGAAATCCAACTCAAAAATTAGGATTTTTATTAGAACTTAATTAAAATCAACTAATAAGCTCAAATCAACTTGAAAATAGGTAGATCTACAATTTCCTTTGGTTAAAAATGAAAATCACCCATTTAGGGCTTTAAATCGAAATTAAAAATAAGATTTTTAATAAAAAAATCAAGAATCAATTTGGGAGAAATGAAGATAAGGTGGATTAAGATCAAAATCGAAAGATTAGGGGTGAGTAGGGCAAGAAAATACACCTTATTCTGTTTTTCTTATTTGGTAAATGGGGGTAGAGTACTTCCTTTCTCTTAGCACAACCCTTCCCCATTTGGGCAATGGGCTAGGGTTTTCTTTAAACAGTAAGGGTTTTGGGCTATATAAACAAACTGTTGTGCTATAAAATAAGTTAAAAACACCCTAAGTGGCTAATTAGGGTTATTTTTTTTGTCTAAAATCAAATTTAATCACTCCAAAACTCATTGAAATAAATTAATAAAAGTTTAGGGGTCAAGTAGGTCATATGTTGTCAAACATAGATGTGCGGTCCACAGCGGGGTCCTGTCACAGAGATGCCCAGGAAACACCTACCGTGCGGCACTCGCAAGGCCATATAGCCAAGGAAGTAAGTCATTCTAGTCAAGGTCAAGGCCTTGTGCCATTCGACCAAGTGTCTAGCCCGAGATGCCAAGCAACAAACCTGTCCTAATACAAACGTGCGAACGTGTCAGGACGCTTCCCAAGCGAGCTAGCTAGAGGGGGACACCTCCTTGCAATGCACAGATCCAACTTAGTCAACTCGAACATCAGAACAATCCATCTCATCAATGTGCATGCAAGGGTCTTTATTTCCAACACAGCCATGAGGCCGGACGGCTGCCCAGTAGGTTAGAGAGCCCCATCCCCTAGTGGACGAGGCTCTTGGCATGATAGCTAGCAATACAACAAGCATTTGTTGCCATATGAGACAACCAATTGAGAGGCTAGACATCATACCATCAGCTTTAACATTTCAGCTCACCATGTCCCCCATATATAGCACAATAAATTTTCTCCATTCTACTGGAGTGGCAGCCAAAGTGGTTGTACGAGCATGATTCTTCCAAACTTTTTCAAACAACGCCAAAACACTCGAAAAGACTCTCCAACACTATTTAGGGGGGTGGGGACATCTTAAGAATTTAAATATGTGCTAGCCGACCATATATCCCAACATGGCCAACTATATGTGCGCATCATTACATGCTTTCTCCGCAACATGTTACGCAATGTTCCTGGCCTTCCCCGCAATGTTTACATACATAGTGTGCAACACTGTGGGAAGTTCTCATAATACATACACACATAGTTTACAACACTTTCACACGTGTATGTGCCCCAACATGTGCCACGGATAGTCCGCTTCGCTACCGCGTGACAGTGCACACCCTTAATTAAGGAAAATTTATGATAAAATCCCATAAAATTCATAAAAATTGGATAAATTAAGTTTGGCACTAAAACTTATAAAAATAAAATTAAATCTTAGTAAAGCTATAATTACTAACCATTAACCCCAAAATCAAGTCAAATTAGGAATTAAATAAAAACCACATACTTTACCTACTAAAAATAAAAATTAAACTAGGTTAAAGTTAGAGATCTTACATTAAGCCGTTGTCGTAGCTATGCAAATGGCACCTAGCCCCACCGTGAGCTTCCTGGCCGGACCAGATCTAGCCTAACTTTGACCAATGGCATAGTCCCAATTCTGGCGGTAGCTGGTTGTTGGATGAAAATATAAGTCAACCGGTTGCTGATACTGATAAGAAGATGGGTTGGGGTGTTAGGATGGGTAGGAGCAAAATTATGAGGGGGTACTGAGCAGTTAAAAAAATGACATTTATTTTTCTTTGGTGGTGAACTCTTAAGTATTTTGGGGTTGGCAGCGAATAGACACGTTCAACTTTAAAGCAATACATATTTCTTGTGAACAAAATCAAGTAGCTGATATCCTTGCCAACTTTGCCATGGACCAGTTCTCTTTCTACTGGTTCCTTCTCTATTTCTTCTATTTTTCCCGCTCTTGTTTCTTTTGGTTTCTTATGAACTCTTTCTTTAAAAATAAGAAAAACCCAAAACAAAAGATCCACAAGGACTGCAACCACATATAGCTTATGCGGAGGCCAAGCCAACCTCTAACATTATCTCTCTTTTAAAGGTATCTTAGCTTCTTGGTTAAGTTAGAGATTATAATCACGGGAAATGCAAGGAATGAAAGCCCTACCTGTAAATAAAATTGTCAATAAAACTCAGCCCCCAACCTCTACTTGGAATCTTAGTTCCTTCACAGTTAAAATAATAATAAAAAAATCTAACTAGTTCCGAAGATTGTGCCTCTCCTTTTCTCTATCTCTTATTGTGTAAATATATTAAAACGTGAGGTGAGCTGGCTAATAACTGAATTTACAGTTCGCCTGGTTCACTTGGTGATATTAGCGTATTGAACCACTTCGATAATAAAATAATAATAATTTTTTATTTAAGTATGACAATGCAGACATATTTTGTATATAAAATATTATTAAAAATGAAGCTTATAACAAAATTCAGTTGATTTACAAAAATGTTTTTTTTTACTTCTAAACAGTTTATGAACCTGTAAAATTTAATGCACTAGCCACTTTCCATTCTGGCCTGTTTTAATTTCATAATCCAGCCACTTTACATAAAACCATCGGTTCACCCATTTTCGTTTGTCCCATTTGAACTCAAATCTGCCATTGGTGGCTTCAGATCAACGGCACATACGGAAGTATATAAATATTACAAAAAACATCGCTAAGTTGTGTGAAGATTCCGTGCACTTCTGTGTGTGCCTTTGATCTACAGTGATCGGCTCCAGTGGTGAAGCTTCACCAGTGGATTTAAATTTGTCCCATTCTTAGCTACCTTTAATACAGCCCAGGGAACTTTACTAATTTTCTGCCCGACATTTAGACCCGATTAAATGGTTTAACTGAGTTTTGAAAAGTCGCGTCTTCAGTAAATTACGGGTTATTTTACATTTATTTCTCTTTTAAAGAGAAGTATTTTTCATGTTCTATTATGATAATAGGCCTAGTGTAAAATACATATGGCATCCGTTTATCTATAAGATCGATGGTGTAATGTTAGAGCACATGATTTCTTATACTAACGTGCACTAGCATATGCATATTGGTGTAATTAATAACATGTATTAACGTGTGTGCTGTTTATATAAATATCAACAGTTTATGCTGGGCTCATTGTAAAAAGAGAAGCATGAAAAATTATACCAATTTAAAAGTATTTTAACTTCTTGGTTATCTTAGAGATAATAGTCACGGAAAGTACAAGGAATGAAAGCCCAACCCTGTTAAAATTTTTATTTAAGCATGGCAATACCGACATAATTTGTGCATAGGATATTACTAAAGTAATGCTCAAATGGAAATTCAGCGGATTATAAAAAATATTCTTGTAAACTCTTTAAACCTTTACAAAATCATTTCTTTAAACCTTTACAAAATCATTGAACCAGCCACTTTCCATCTTGGCCTGTTTCATAATTCAGCCACTTTACGTGAACTCGTTGGTTCAGCCGTTTCTGTATGGGAAGCGTTTTATATGCTCCCTAAATCAATGAGCCCAATATGAGCCACGAATCAGAAAATGCCACGTAACAAAATAAAAAGCTCCTGAACGGTGACGGAAGAGCTAAGTTCACGTTACATCCGTCTTCCTTTCCGTCCACTAATCAGAGGCGTTCCCTCCCTGTGAAAATTTCCCGCCCTTCCACCTCTGTTCTTCTAGTCCCATTCCAACTCAAACATGCTGGTGAAACTTCACCAGCACAGTCGTTGATGGAAGTATACGGTGATTAAAAAAATTCATAATTATATGAAGATTCTATGCACTTTTGTACGCCTTCCACCAAGAGTCATCAACGGCGGATTTGAATTCGTCCCATCCTAACCCCCTTTTACACAGCCAAGGGTCTCTTTTTTATTTTCTGCTCAGCACGCTCAAGCCTCATTATATTATATTTTTTCTATTTTATATTAATAGTTATCTTTAAAAAAATAATAATTTTAATTAAATAGTAAAATTTACATGTAAGAGAATAAAAAATTAAGTTTATAATACTAATTTTTAAAGTACCTAATTATTTAAATTTAATAAAATAAAATTAATAATATAAAATAAATTTTTTTCTTATACTACTATTAATTTAGAACGGAGGTAATACCGTCTAATTTGATAAGTTCGGTCACCCTAACAAATAGTTTGCCTGGGTTTTAAAAAGTCTCTTTTTTAGTAAAGTTAGGGGTGTCTCTGTTAACTATGGATATAGACGCAGTATGAAGGTTGTCTTAATAACTTAATTTTATTAATTTAAATAATTAAATATTTATAAATATATTATAAATATTTTTTTAGATATAAAAAAAGTTAGTATAAGTCTGGGTTCACGTGCCTATAATACTCATAGGTTTAAATACCTTGTGAGTATTATCGGCCGCCAGATGTAAATTCGACAGCCCATAAAGCCCGAGCTCACATAGGCACGTGTAAGCCCGAGCTCATATAAATAGCTCTTTAAATATTAATTTTACTATTTAATAAAAATTATTATTTTTTAAATATAATTATTAATATAAAATAAAAAAAAATATTACTAAATTAAAAGAAATAAGTATGACCATAGAAATTTGTATTTCTTATTATTTTACCTTTAAATTTTTATCTTTATTTTTAAATTACCCTAATTAAAACTTTATTATTTAATTCAATATGCTGTAGATGGTGTCTTCTCATTGGACGTCATCGTCGACCGCTCTACCGGTCTCCTCACCCGCAGCTACCTGCCCTCCCTGGAAATTGCCTCCACACGGCAGGGCATCCTCGAAATCGAGCACCCGCCAGTCCGGAGCCGTTCCCCATCATCTTCTTCCTCGGGGGTAGCTTTTCCCACTCCCCCGACAACAGCGCCATCTACAAAACTCTCTGCCAACGGTTTGTGGCCCTTTGCAAGGGCGTTGTCGTCTCCGTCAACTTCCGGCGGTCACCCGAGAATCCGTATCCGTGCACCTATGAAGATGGGTCGGCTTCTCTGAAATAGATCAAGGCCGTGGCTTAGCCGCTTAGGAGCGGTAAAGAGATGAAAGTTCACATGTTTCTGTGTAGCGATAGCTCCGGTGGAAACATCGCCCACCATGTGGCCTTGAGGGCCGCAGAGTCCGAAGTCGAGGTGTTGGGAAATATCATGCTCAGTCGGTTAGTCCCATGTTTGGTGGTAATGAGAGGACTGAAGCGGAGAAGAGATTGGATGGGAAGCACTTCGTTCGATTCATAATAGGGACTGGTACTGGAAGGCTTTCCTCCCCGAGGGGACAGACAGAAATCATCCGGCCTACAACCCTTTAGAACCCAATGGTGTCAAAGTCGAGGGCATTCCATTCCCAAAAACTTAGTCATCGTTGTTGGGTTCGACTTTCTTTAGGATGGGCAGAAGGATTGAAGAAGGCAGGTCATGATGTGAAACTGATATTTCCTGGAACACTACTGTGATGTGATAGAGGAGATAAAGAACTTCGTGAGTTCTGACAGTTAATATACGAATTACCGCTTAACTACGAACCCTAATACATGATGAGTTGTTATCGGGCTCAGGTAAAATGAATCAGGCTCGGGCTCCACCGCGGGAGCCTGATAAGTCCCATTTTCATTCTCGTTCTCGCTCTCCTTAAGTCCCGACCCCGAATCTAGGAGGCCAGCGGTGGCATCACCGCGAAGCACGACCTCCGCCTTGAGCGACTTCAGGCAGACAGCCCCAGCAAAGTTCACGTCCATCTTCCATGGCGATCCAAATCTAGGTCGTTCGATTGAAGAGAAAGGAAACCCTGGAGATTGGTGCGTGAAGCCCTCTTCTTTCAATTGGACCCTCGATTGGCTGCATCACTTTTCTCTCAGGTACGCAGAAATCTGTGGATTTACTGGACGATTGCATAAGTTTATCAACAGCATATTGCATCTGTTTACAAGACGATTTGGCAATTGGGTTTTTCATTTCTTCTCTGTTTATTGTTGCCTCTGTTTTTTAATGGGTATGTGCATTACCATATGCGTCTCTAGTGAACAGATGACAGATCCATGCTCATTGGATGTTTTGGGAATTACCTGTGTTTTTTTAATGCCTGATTATTTCCTGTTTGAAACATTTGATCAATTTTGTAATACAATTTGGAATTTTCAGCATGAAAATCATTTTTTTCTTAGACAAGCAAAAAAACAGATGCATGTTCTTTATTTTAATGAGGAAGTACTTCTCCTTTGGCTTATTATAAATTTGTTGAACTCTTTTGTTCTCCATATGTTACCATCAAAGGGCCATGTGGGTCGGAATGTTTTGCATCCGAAGTACTACATTTGGTATTTTAGAAGGCATCAGTATTTTAGTAGTATTATCATTTCATCTATGCCTTATTGCATCAAGAATATGATTCTGTAGCATTGGAACTGACAGATTTGATGCCTGGATCATATGTCAAGCGGGTCTTCTTAATCTATTGATCTCTGCGAGTGGCTTTCGAAGTTTGCATATCCCTTAAATTTTGTTAATCAAATTTAAGAAGTGGATCCTCTTAAATTTGAGCTGCATGTTTCTGTAATTACAGTTTTGTGTGTCTTAATGATGAATAAATTTTGTGAAAATCAGCTGGTGGAATTTTTTCTTGTGTGTATGGATTTTGGTCAGACTTTGGAATGGTTTAGCCTTCCATCACTGTTAAGCATTAGCTTTAGCCTCCCTTCATTCAGTAATTTCTTTGAACAAGCATGTCTCTTGAGAGGGGGGAAAAAGAAAACGTACAAGAAAAAAAAACTAAGAAACGAGAAATACAGATGGATGCCATTCTCCCATCTACATATGCATGCTATTGTAAGTTTCTTCAACAGATAAAATCAGAATAATTACAGTGAACACCAGCAGAAACTCTATTATAGATCATTACAATACTCCATTTGCAAAACAAAAAAGGTAAAAGAGAAAATTTGTGTTCTATGTGTATTAAGTTATACACATAGAACGCAAGGGAAAAAATTGAAAACTGCCTTTTGTTACTTGTACTAAACACCTTTCAGCTTTGGCTTCTTCAATTGGTTATGATTCTATCCTTATCTTAGTGAATCATTGTGATATTTCTTTGCTAATGTTTTGGTTAGCTTTAATGTGTATATGTACTTGACTCTTGTTTTATCCCATGATGCATTTGACTATATACTTCTATTTTGTTTTGAAAGTGACGTTTTTATTTGGTGGCTTGCAGTTTCTGGCATTAGAAGCCATTTATGAGGAGAATCTTATCATCCTTGAGAGAAGGGGAGGGTTGCAATTGTTTCTGGTTTGTTTGCAAAAAAGGGGCATTGTTCTTCATGTGTACACACATTCTTCTATCTTATTGTTGTTTCGCAGTGTAACAGTGTAATGAGCTTGTACCACCTGGACCATTAAAGAGATTGCCTGGAAATGATGCATTCGAGCACTGGGAATCATTGCTGTTGCAGAAAACGTTACTCAATTGCTAATCTAGTATACTGCCCAAGATGACACCCTACTTAGAAGATGAGGATCATCATGCTCAATGTGCCAAGTGTTTTTTTTTAGCTTCTGCAGTCTATGCAGAGATTGCTAGCATGTGGGAGTTACAGCAGGTTTTCCTTGCAGATAATGGTCCTCTAGCTTAATTTCTACAAAATACGTGGAAAGCTTTTCCTATTTGATAGCCAAGAGATTATTGTGGTTCTTGAGCTCATCTCTTAAGTAAGGATTAGGAACTTTTGTCTTATTGTCTCATTGCTTCTTCTGGTAAAAGTCAAATTAACGAGTTTGGTCTACTAGTTATGGCGAATCTAGGGAAATATTGCTCAATATCTGACTGGTAGCAACTATCGTAGTATATTTAACCTTAGCAAGGGCCTTAAGTATTGTGCTTGTCATATTTGCATTGTGTAAGTTTCCATCTGGCAGAGGCTCCAATCACTTCCTCAAAATAGAGGCTCCAATCACTTCCTCAAAGTAGTTTGTACGTTATGATCTAGCAGTCTATATTTAACCATAGAATGTTATCTTACTTGGAAAGCAGGTCAGTTAGCAATTGCATCTTCTCTATTTTCATAGTGGCGGGCTTGGACTGCTTGTTGAGTTCTGCATCTTTGTCAGCTGCAAGTTCAATCTCAGCCAGTGTGTTTTGGAGTTGCACCGATACATCTTCTGATACAAAATTTTAATATAACAACAGAAAAGAGTACTGATTTATTAAACCAAGTCATCAAAAATCTAGTCAATTACTTTGATGTATAACAAAATTTGATGACCGATAATTAACTCCTTCAATGTCAAATAAGCCTTTGAAATAAGCAAGATGCAAGTATTGATGAAATTATTAGCTATGATGAAATACTTAACCCAAAAAAAGGATAAAAGAACGTATTGATGGTAGTGAGTACGAAGAAATAAAATGGCATAATGCTTCTTTTAAAACATAATAAGACTGTGAGTCATAATTATGTGTTTAAATAAATGCATAGTTGTGGAGCACTATATGTAAAAATAATAATTATGTAAATTATATGGACCTACCCGTATTAATTTCATGTAACTTTAAAAATATTATCTTTTAATATAACAAAAATTTAAACTTTCAAAGAAGTTGGGTTTGAATTGTATTTTTGTTAAGAATTTTTTTTTAAAAAATTTATTTTTTAAATAAAATTATTTTTTATATACCATATCGATACGTATCGGTCATATTAATACGATACGCCCGATATATATCAGCTTTTGGTAACAATCAAATTTTATTGATACGTATCGGTCGATACGGTCTTTCATGTTTTTAAGTGCATTTTAAGTATTACATAGCATCTAAATCACCTATGACCTTATAATAATCAAAATTATACCATTGATTGACTCATACCAATTTGATGCATAGGAGCCAATTAAAAAAATATGAAACAATAACTACATTAGGGAAGGAAAATTGAAACCCCTTTAGAAAATGCATTAAGTAGGCCTAATCAATTGAGATGGTTTCATATCTAAATAGGATTTAAAATTTTATATTTAAAAAATAATAAAATAATAATTTTAATGAATATTTGAACCCAATAATCAAATTTTACGATATATTCAAGTTACATCTTATTATGAGGCCAAAAATAACTCTTTTTAAGTTGAATGTAGTAAGAGTCCGTGACTGGTTCGTGAGCGTTTGCCTTTAAATGAGCTGTGAGTAGTCGGGCTTAATAGGCTCGGGCTCTAAATAAACAGGCCCGAGCCCAGCCCGATTACCAACCCTAGTTTTTGTTCATAAGAGATTGATCACTATGGATTAAATGATCAATCGGACTTGCATGTTATTTGCAAGATTCACCAATTACTTGACCGGACAATTGCCCAGTGGACAAATTGATCAAAATGTTGGTTGGGTGATTATTGTAGGTTAATCGATGGATAGTTGGGTAGATGATCAATGACACCTTGTAATTTGGAGTAGAGTAACCAAAATGAATGACCTTTTTTTTGGTAAATGATTGATCAATATGCTCAGGTCATTCTCCAATAACCTTATAAACTATCGATTGAAGAAAGGATCATTCATTGGAGCATTAGCTTTATAATAGAATAGGGAACAATCATTCGTCCTTTGGAACAATTGATTTCTTCAACATGTTGATACTTAAAATAGGTTATTCCTATTTGGTTTATTTCCTATTTCAGTTAGACTTCCTTATTGAACTTGGGGGTGTTATATAAGAAGTCTAGAATGTGGGAAATAGAGATACGAAGACTTAGAAAACTTAAAAAAAAAGGGTGAAACTTCTCTAATGCTTTTAAGAGTAAATTAGCCTTCATGCTCAGGTATTTTTCAACCATAATCAAATAGAGTGATTAAAGTTGAGTTGAGAGCACAAAACACGTGATGAGACTAAGTGTTTGTTGAAGAAAGTTATTGAGAAGGTCAAAGGGAAAGGAGATTCATGCTAAAGGGACTTGTCATGAATATTTGGATTTTTCAGAAGTACAACAAAGGGTGAAGACCAAGCTGATGCAAGTAAACAATCGTGAAGTGATTGATTCAAAATTTAAAGTGGTTTAAAGAGTCCCGTGGTTTTTACCTTGATGGGTGTCCATGTAAAAATTCTTATGTTCCTTTGTTTGATTGCTTTGCATAATTTTGTTAGAACACATAGGAAGTTAGTGCTCTAGCTTAGTCAAAATCTGACTTTTGATTTTTGTTTGAAAGGGAAAGATATATCTTGTAACTTAACTGCGAGTTAGAGGCAATTTATCTTTCTCAATTTGTGTCCCACACTTCCTAATACAAATTAACCAACAATAGTATGTAACAAGATCATGGTCTTCCAGATCTGTAAAGGTTGGAGTTTTATGTAGAGTTGCTCTTCTTACTTATGAGTTATGTTCAAAAGGTTTAAAGCATAAAAAGATGATTGATCCAACGTAGCATACTATAAGAGGTTTCGATAATCACATAATTTGATATTTTGGTTACTTGGGTCCATGAGCCCTTGTGGGTCTTAGCTTTATGGCGTGGATGGTGCAGGCAAGCTTAGAAAAAACTGAGGTTAAGTTTGTATGTAGTTCATGGTCTGGTGAGGGAGATTCGTCTCCTAGACGTAGCTACCATGTCAGAGACTCTTTGTGACATTTTCTAGTCTCTTGAGTGTTTTCATGGTGTTAAAGTGATTATACTCTTGTGATATTGTTTATTTATAGCATTGCAATTACTTAAATGCTTTTGTTGCATGACTATGCTATATATTATTATTGAATTGTTGCTAATTGATATTGCATATGGTTTATATTTAGCCATGCCACTGGGTATATTTGTATACTCAACATCCTCATGGTGCATATTTGTTGAAAGCATTAAAAGGTAGAAATTATTGTGTTCAGGAGAAAGAATGACAAATGACTTCATAGCTAATGTAGGACTCTTATGACTTTAATTAAATAAACTTTTAGTTTGTGTGTATAACTATAGGCAAGTGAGTGCTAGTTTATTTACATTTTTTGTATATTATGTACCTTGGACATGTACTTAGGTGAGGCCTTGTTTGGTTTGTGATGTGATTTAGCCTAGAATACTATGGTACTCCTATTTGAATTGAGTATGTCTGAAAAATGAGGAGTTGTGCCCTATGATATCTTGTCGTAGATTTGACTTTTTGATATTTTCATTTTGTGATTTATGGAAATGAGTTTAAAAAACTTGGGAAGTGGCAATACAATAGCATGGTTTTCGTGCTTGATGGATGTATGGATACTTTATAATATATGCATGTATGATATTGAGGTAAGTAACCCCTATGTATGTGTGAATCCTTGTAGTTAATATATATCTTTGACCAATGCATTCCGACACTCAAGGACAAATAATCCTAATATCTAATTGGCTCCAAAAGTAAGTTATTTTAGCCATGTAGAGAATGGTCATATTGTAAAAAAAAAAGACAATGAGTCTTTGGCTCTACAAAAGTAGGGGTTTGTTTATAAAACTACTCCCTTGGCCTAAGGGTTAGGTTTGAATAGATCATAACATAAAATGATGACTGGTATAGCGCAACTCAATAAAAAAAGTCTTGATGATCATAAAAGTTGAGAATCTCGACCACTTAGGTCTGTGAACCCGTGTGGGTCTTCACTTCATAGCATGGATGGCCCTAGGCGACGACTTAAGCAACATTCTAAAGTTGAGTAGTATGGTAAAAAATATCCTAGTGAGACATAGTTAAACTTCTAGATATGACTACCAAGTCTTAAAGACCTTGGTGACATTCATCTCAATGAGGCTTGTTGGATTCCAAAGTGTTACCCCAATGTTAAAATGATTCTTTATTTTCATTTGTATATGTTTATGGTGATTATTTATAATGTTGAAATGTTGTTATATTGTTATGTATGTAGTTCTTGTTTAGCCTTTTTAATGTGTATATTTGTATACTCAGCATCCTCTTAATGTAGGTTATCTAAAAGAGTAAGTATGCCGAAGCCTTGAGGTGCAAGGTAAGGGCAACTACTAAACTTCTTAGGAAGTGTAATATGTCTAAGATTTTTCTCTATAGTTGAACTTTTAGACTGTATATATGACTTTAGGAATGTAAGTGCTAATTTGTTATCTATGTTTATTATGTTTCTTGGACATGTACGCATGCAAAACCTATTTCTTTTATGAATAGTTTAATGAAGGATATCATGTATTGGGTTTGATATTCATAGTTTTTAAAAACATGGAAATCACTTCAAGTTATTCTTGATGTGAGATTTGAATTATGATCATTTGATTCATCCTTTTACTGTAAGTATTTATAAAAAAAATAAAATTTAAAATCTTGGGGTGTGACATTTACAGTCTCCTAAAGTTGTCTATTTTCCCTTATAAATATAATAGATGTTGCAAGCGTAGAGAGGCTAGAGAGGCCATCATATGTAAAAAATACAAACATTTATCCATCTTGTGGTATTTAATACTCCCTCCGTCCTACATTAATATTAATAGCTCCATATCTCATTTTTGTTATTTTTATTAACTTCTCTCTTTCACGCGTCTAACATTAATCTCTTATAACGGTTAAAATACTAATCCTTCTGCTCGCTTGATGGAACTCTGCCCTTTCCATTCCTTGCTCTCTCTCCCTCTGGGCTCATGGCATCGACCTCCGCACCTCGCAGCGGTGACCGCGGATATGCTAGGATCTCCACCGCGGCCTCCACCTAGAATTCCGATTACCAGTCCCTGACCGTGGTAACACCAAACACCCCTTGTCCTCCAAAATCCTAATCTCCATCTTCTTCCATTTTGTTTCCTGCCTAGAAAATCTCGCTATACCTGTCATTGTGTTCTGCTTTTAGGAGATTCGGAGAGCGCAGTCAATGATTAAAACTATGGCAGTGAGCTTGGAGAGGGAAAACCAGTCTGGCATAATACATTAACCACACACCTCTAATTGGTTTTTGCATGAAGTGATTTTTTTCTTCTAAACATTTGGGATTTTTGGATTGTCGCAATTGAATTTCTGTTCCTATATAGGTGAGGCAACTGGAAGAGATCCAGGCCTTGGAGAATCACTACTGTGCGGGAGACCAAGTGGATGTTTATCTGCCATATAGTAATCATATCTAATTTTTGTTCTTGTAGCACCACTCTTAGCTGCCATATATAGCATGGTCTTGCCAGAGGAATTGATGGCATTCAGCTGTACTCCTAAGGTCACCCTCGCCACTGGCTACATCAGCACCTCAACCACACCGTAGTGATTATTCCTCACAACTTTGTGCAAGGCCGTGTAGTCATTTCTGTTTTTCATCTGAAGCAACTCCGACACCGATGACAAACTCTCCTGGCCATGAGCACATTCCAGACGCATACGGGTAATGTGAGGATTGCCGGCCCTCACTGCCAAGTGAAGGGCAGAGTCGCCCCCCTTGTTTTTCCAGAACAGGAGGGAGGGATGGTTCATGCAGAGCTCGCCCACTATGTTGACATGGTTGAATCTCGCTACAAGGTGGAAAGCCGTATTTCCGTTGGGTGTTCCACCGTCCAACAGGTTACATCTCCAGTTGGCTAAGTATTGGAGGCGGCACAGGTCGCTGGCTTTCACCGCCATGAATACTTCATGATCCATAATATCTCTCTCTCTTGCCAAAACTCCATGCAACGCCTCAACTTTAACACCCGATTAGAATCCATGGTCTGTTTGAGTAATTAATTTTCACGTGAGAAGTATTAGAGATGTATGCTGGTTTAAATTTAACTAAATGGAATAATTAATATAGAATATAATTTTTTTTTTATTGAAGCTATTAATATAAGACGGAGAGAGTAATAAAGATTATAAAATAGACCTTTATGTACTATAGTCACATATTCATCTTGCAGTTAGGGTATACGCGTCTAATTAACGGCAGGGTGGCAAGATTCTGATGCCGTCTGTCTAACGTGATTGCACGTTGCTCTGTTTACACCCTACTCATGACTTTTAGCATGTCCAAACTTCCTAAATTTTGACTTGACAGAAATTTTTTGTTCTTCGGTCTGGGGAAATCTATCTCTAGGTCCTAACTACTGCTTTCAATAACCGACAGGTCCCGACCAAAATCATGTTATTCGGCGCGTCCTACATAAAAGTTTTCTTATACCTCTTAAGTCCTTTTTTTTTACTGCTATGCCATTATATTTTAAATAAAATCAAATTTACCCCTCTTACGATAATTTCTGTTTCGCCATTGTTATTCCGCTCGCTTATCTTCATCACCGCCGGGTTACTTTCCTCGTCGGAGAATCTCCTAGTGATAGTTACTTTCCTGCTTCAACACCCACTCAGCCCCAGTGGCGTTGATCATTGGCTTCGCAGCAGCAGCATTCAGGATGGCCTCTCTGGACCCATTTGGCGCTGGCTGGTGCTGCCTCTGCATGCAGAGCCCAGTGGCTCTGTTATTTTTTTTCTTCGATCGCTTTTTAATTCCCAATATGGGATAGCCATCATCGGATTTCTCCAGTCGCCCTTGATCATCATCGTCAGGAAATGATCCAAAAGGAGTACCCGGAATTGAGGAAATGAACAGTCACAGCAATGGGAGGTGCCAACGGGGGCCAGAGAATCCCTGTGTTACCTGACTGGAAAACAGCAGGGGCTCCAGGCGACGGAAAGGCGACTACTCCCCGTCAACTCGGAATGGATGCGGAACGGCGACTACTCCCCGTTGAGGCTCCAAGCGCAGGCCGACGCCATCAATCTCATCTGCGGCGCCAAGACTCAGGTGCGCTCCTCTTGTTCTACTGTGTATTTCAGCCACTAATTACGTTCATTTTTTTTTGTATTTTTATGGCACTGGGAATGCGTTTCAGTGCATGGGATTTAGGGTTTTTTGTTGGGATTTTTTTTAACTTTTTATGACTAATTTGTGCAGTCAAATCAAGAGAATATGGTGGGCGTGCTGACCATGGCCGGGAAAGACGTCCGTGTTCTGGTCACTCTGACGAGCTGTCTCGGGAAGTTGCTTGCGTGCATGCATGGTATTGTAATTTGCCATTCTTCAATTATAATTCATTGTCGAAATTTTGATGCTTTTTTATAATGTGTGACTTCTGTGCTTATTGTATACTTGTAATTAATTGTTTCTAAGTTGCATATCTTCTCTTTATGCCTTAATACTAGCTATCCTATAATAGACAGCTGCTAATACAATAAATTTGTATATATAGAAAAGAAGCATTTGGTAGAGAGTGAACAAATGTATAGTCAAACTCTTAAGTAACTAATTCATCAATAGCCAAAACTATAATAATACTTTTGTAATTATACTCTACATATAATCCCAAAGTAAAATTATACTATATAGTAAAAACATAAAGTATAATTATACTCTACATATAATCCTAAAGTAAAATTATACTCTTAAAGTATTATAATACTCTCTGTTACAGTAAAAACATAAAAAACTATAATCATACTCAAAAGTAACTAATTAATTTATAACTAAAAGCATAATAATACTCTCTGTAATGTAACAGTAAAAACATAAAACAGATACTCTAAAGTATAATAATAATCTTATGAAGATTATACATTGATCAATAAAAAACAAACATTAATCTTGTCGTTTGCCTGTCGAGCCCCTGCCCTCCATCCCACCCTCGAGAAGACGGCGTCAATCAAAACTGAGGGATACGCCTTCGTGGAGAGAGGGAATGAAGTTTCGTCTCTTACCGTCAAAAACATACCAAAGACCAGAATCATACCACCACCCCTCATTGTTAGATTCAACAAAATTCACCAAAAAACAAAATGTTAGTTGATTTGTTTAATAAAGCTAACTGTAAATCTATTTCTCTCTCCTTGTTAATGAAAATAAAGGGGAGGAGAGAAGTGAATGATGAGGGGGAGGAGGTGTGTGGTGGCGGCATTCGCATGCACAGGAAACAGAACAAAAGGAGAAAAAGAGTGAGACGAGGAAAAAGCTTATTTTGCGTTGTGCAGCACGAAACAAGCCATCCCCATGAACCTCATTCCAAAAGTAACTGATGTTGCTGCATGAAAAAGGAGTCAATCTTTTGGGATGGATCCAGAATTGCAGAATTTTACACAGCTCGACGACGGTCAATCTTCTCTTCCCTCATGCCTAAGCATAACACAATTTGCAATTTTTTTACCCATCACCAGCTCAAATACTACCATATGACCCTTTCCAAAGGCTTCAATTCTTCTCTCTCTCATTTACTTTACTAGAGAGCCAGGCTTTCTTTCCCTCTCCCCCCCTTCCCCTCTCGGCGGGTCTTCTTTCTTGCTCGATGGTTACGTCCTCTCTCTCTCTCTTTGTCTCTCTGGCTGCTAGGCAATGGTGGCCGCTATTCCAAGTACAGCCTCTGCTGGTGGCTGACTCACTTCAAATCCGCCGTCCTCGAGTCCTCCGACCTTGGTTGCCTTTCTCTCTCTCTCTCTGACTGGGTTGTCGCTCTTCTTTTTTTTAGCTTAGCTTCTTTGTTTTTTAGTAGAGCTTTGGGGTATGGTGCAGAGAATGGGGGGAGGAAGCAGCGTCTAGCGTCTTAGGTGAATGGAAGTGGCAGGAGGAAGATCATTTTTAGCGTCTTAGGTGAATGGAAGTGGCAGGAGGAAGATCATTTTTAGCCACCAATAATGGGAACTCGATCGTGGGAGAAAGCGGAGCTTGGTCATTCACGGGTGATGGTTTTTAGATTATCCGGGGTATTTATGTCCTTTTATCGTACAACATTAATGTCGGGACTTATTAGTTTAATAAAATCCGGTCGGGATGAATTGGATATTACGTACTTAAATTTGTCCTTATCGGTCGCGCTCCCTTCGGTCTGAGTTGGGATGGGCATTTTTAGTGTAGACTTTGACTTATGATTCATTCTTATCACCCAATTTTGGCACTATGCGACAAGTTATTTTTAATAATATATAAATTATTTATTATTATTATTATTATTATAATATGGCGAATAAAAATATATAAGATACAAAGCTAAAGGAAATACAAACTAAAAAATATAGATAATTTGACAATTACTGATGAATATCACGTAACTACGAATAAATATGTGCATCAGGATGAAGGGTTTTTTAGAAGATGTTCCGTCTACAATGGCGTCTACATTGGCATTAATGACTTTGAAAAAAAAATTTATGACCACAATGTATGACCATTGACATGTAGAGGGAAACCTAGGAAATGTTTGATCCGGTTCCTAAGTTTCTCCCTCACCGCTTGGGTACTATTGTGACAGACAAGTCCCAATGACTTCCGCGGGGTTTATTTCCGTGCTTTTGAGCTGGGCCTTTCCATCTTTCCTTCTCCCATCTTCACGGAACTTTCAGACCGTTGAAACATAGCTTGAATCACTCTATATATTCATCCCTCCGACGGAAGGTAGCACATCTCTAGACTATCCCTGGAAGTCTAGCATCCCATCTCTAAGATAATAATAAATGGCCCGTTATCAGCTCCTCCTTGTTGTTCTGATTGCAGTCAGTCTGGTCCTTCCCTCTCCAGGTACTCACACAGTCAGTATTCCATTTTTATTTTTGCATTTCACCTAAAAAAATTTATTCCATATATCTTCTGGTTTCTTTTAATGTTCTTGTTCTTGCTATAGCAATAGGAAGGAAAAAGGTGCTATCTCGCAATGCAACTCTGATGAGTTCGCCAGTGGTAGGATCTTATATCTTAACAATTTGGCTTCTGGTTTCTGGTTCTCTTTACAAGGAAAAAGCTGTGTGGGGTTTTTATCGTTGTCTTTTTCTTGCGTTTGGGGATCATCTCAGTTGAACACCACCAAGCAACAAAGGGGCAGGCAGGAGTTCGTCCAAGACTATGTTGGGCCACCGAATAATCCGAGCCCCAGCACTAATCCGAGGAGCCCAGGACGATGGTAAGTATTGGTGATGGTAGTTCACCAATAACTACCATCACCCATGCTTTCAGAGAAACAGACTTTATGGCTGATTGTCTAGCAATAAATCATCGGTTGTATTCCCAAACATTCCACCTCAATATCGGCGTATTTAGGGCATCTCTTCAACAGATCGCACAGAACCTAAGAGCTTAAAATTAGTATGTCCTTGCTAGTTTTGTTATTAAACCCCATCTTTCAAGCTGGTTTTTAAAAGTCTAGACCATGGAGAGAGCACTACGTTGTATTCTTGAGGGCAAGGCAAGCACGGATGTTTCTTGGGATTAAGCAGTCCACTCAAAATATTATTATTTTCTCTTTGTTCTAAATTAATAGCACCATTGAATTTTTATAAATGAATTTATTTTATTTTATTTTAAAAATCCAAATGGAGCTATTAACATAGGACGGAGGAAACTTAAAAGTTACAAATATTTTGAAGACTTATACAATAAATTTTGGATAAATAGTAAATGTCAAATTGTCAACAATTTTTTTTATTCTTTTTCATTTGTTCAATGAGCTTGGAGAAGTGTCTTTTACATCATTAAGAAAAATGGAGAAATTTTCCAATAAAAATATAAAAACATAATCAAGGAAAAAGACAACAATTTATTTGGTTCGACATGGTACCTACTTCGAGTGGGTAGATAAATGAATCCTTCCACTAGTATGTAAAAAATTCGGGTTACAAGATTCTCTATCTTGAGAGAATTCTCCCCTACAAAAAAACTCCTCTCTTCACCTTTCTCTCATAAAAAGAAAAATGTGTTCTATGTGATATGAAATTCGTAAGGAAATCCTTAACATATTTTTTACACAACCATTTATAAAATTATCTTTCCTATAAATAGAAAATCATGTCATTCTACCCTTCATAATGTGCCACATATAAAGCTATTTTATGAGTTATAAAATATTAAAAATTAAATTGGGGAATGAAACTCATACTTTTCATAAACTTTAGTTATGATAATACCATCATTAATCATCTAAATAACTATGTAGATATGCATAGTCAATAAAAATGACAAATGACAATCTCTTGTGCCTAAAAAGAAACCTATAAGATGGTGATGAATCAACAAACTGCGAAAGTAGGTTCTACTCTATAGCTATGACCTTCTCTATACCTCTAAACAATCTTCTACCTAGAGAAACATGCACCAAGAAGGATCTTGAGTATACAGGTATACTCAGTAAAATTGCAACAAATTTAGAAGAAATAATTTGACAAAACATACCAAGAAGGAGTTTACTGCCAAAACATTTAGATAAACTAGGAAAACATGATTATGCGTACTTTTCCAAGTTAAACATTTTTACAAATAGAGAACTCCACTTCTAGATTCGCTAGACATGATAGCCTCATTTAGGAATTCATGATATCAATTTGATGATGGATCTCATGACTCTTACTTGGTTTTATTTTCTTTGGCATTTGGTGTCAGGGTGTGCAGTATATGTAGTGCAATAGCTTGATTTATTGTAGGTTGCTTTAAGTGAGAGGTAGGGGTTCTAAAGAGCTGAGCTCAGTTCAGCTGAGCCAAGTATTGTACTTGCATGACTTGAACTCAAACTGCTTATAGCTCGGCTCAAAACTTAAATGAGCTCGAAATCTTTAGCTCGAGCTTAGCTTGAATTAGAAATTCAAATTTTGGCTCAAACTCAAGCTCAAATTATAATAAGTGATTCATAAGCTTAGGCTTGAATTGTGCTCGAACTATGTTTGAACTGAAAAAAAAAGATAATATATATATATTAATTTAAAGTACATGAAGTATCACATATACTAATATATTTTTAGTATTAAATATTAATAAATATACTTCAACAAATATTACGACTACACCTTAAGCATCTGACTATAGCCACTAGGAAAGACGAAGGCTATAATAAATGAGTTTTAGTTACATATGCTTAAAAAATGCAGCATTACGATTTTTCTCTCTTTATGTGCATATAATCACTAAAAAGATGCAGAAAATAAAAACTCACTTAGACAACATTACCATTTACTTCTTCGTATTTTCTTTTTTTTACATGATTATAAATCACTTATAAAAGAACTATTTTTTAGCCTTAGTATGCCTCTAAAAAATTCTAAAGTACATGTAAAAAGAAATACATTCTATAAGTTAAGGACAGTCCGAGTGTCATTCTTCAACTTTTAAAAGATTATCTAATTATTATTTTATAAACTAAGGATGGTCCCCCTAATATCATGCTTCTTTTAAAAGAGGTTTTGAGTATATTAGTGTGATATCATGTTGACCCTCCGTCATTTGGTTTTTCAATTTAACTAATTTTAGTTCATCTTCAAAAACCAAATGGAGCTATTAATTAGGGACAGAACAAGTATATTAGTGTTTGTGTCTCCAATATTTTTATTTTTTTAAAATATATATTATTATATAAAATTTATATATCAATTACAATTTAACGAGGATATATATCATGAACATACACGTCAGCGCGAACCAAGGCATCATGGGCCATCAAATCGATATTCGAGGGCGAAAGAAGACATAAACTAATATGTTTCTTGAGTTATGTGTGTTGTTGGATCGAAATCTGAGGGTGCACAAAATCGGGGCTCATGCAGTCATGAGCAAGCCTTTGGTCATATACGCCGGTCTAATATATCATATATGATACATGATATTGGTACATATATGTGAATATATGTCGTTTCATATACTTCATCCGCCCTAGATTAATAACTCCATTTGATTTTTCAAAATGAACTAATCAAATGGAACTATTCATCTAGAACGGAGGGAGCACGTTGTAAATATATATTTAAATTAATAATTATATTTAATTAAAATATGCACATATATATTATTTAATATATATATATATATATATAATTTTAAATTTATATTCGAGTCTGAGTGAGTAGAGTTCAAGTTTTATTCAAGCCGAGCTAAGTCGAGCAGGGGTATGCTCGAACTTAGCTCTAGCCTATTCGAGCTCGAATCGAGTTCAAGCCGAACCTGATTAAAGTCGAGCTTAGTTCAAGCCAAGCTGAGCTGAGTTGGGCCTGCTCAATGAGCTAGCTCGGCTCATTAGGTTTATACTAAGGAATTTGTTTTAGGAGCACTAGGCCCCTAGGTTAAATTTCAAATAGAAACAAAAATATTTGGGAAAGTTGGAAACATAAACAAAAACATTTGGGAAAGTTTCTACCAATACTAAATAACATCACTCCATTAAACAATCATATTGATTTTTTTAGAGGGCCTATTTTCGTGGGGTCACTATCAAATGGAGGTATGAGACCAAGTGTGATGCATGCAAATTATGTGATAATTAATTTAATACATGCTCATAAAGGTTGTTCAAAATTTTAACCATAAATCAATGACTTCAATTTAAAGTAGTTAAATAAATAGGCCCTACATATTAAAATAACCTTACATTTAGTAGACCTACGTCTTGAGATTTTTAAATTCTAATTTGTTTTGCACCTATATTACTACTCTAAATATTCAAATTAGAAAATATAATCTCTACAATTGATTTGATGGTGAAATTTAAGTGTTATAATGAAGGGGGCCTGTCACGCCCCGGCGATGCCCGACCCGACCCGAACCCGGTCCAGGGGCCAGTCAAGCGCGCGGGGGCGACGAAGTGAAGATTTAGAAATGATTCTAGCGGAAGACTTAACCCTAACCACGGGCGATTAACAATAACATGGAGTGCGCACAATCCTTTGAGCAAGAGTCAATAAAAGGGAAGGAAAGGGTGTTGCTTATCACAAAGTAAACAACAATCTCAAACCCACAAGCTTAGTTAAGTAAAGCCCACACGGCTCAAAATAAGTCATAAGCATCACAACTGTAAAATATGACATAAATCCAAAACAAGAACCCTACACAAAGGTTCTAACATAAAGCATGAAACAAACGAAGGTAAGTCACACAACGATCTCCATCATCACACCCAAGCTATCTCTGACCTTTCCTCAAAGAGGCAATCCTGTCCGTCTGCGTGTCGCACCACGCAGCCCCAAATCAAAACACAAAAAGAGGGGTGAGTTTAACAAACTCAGCAATGATTTTAATATCACTAACAACATCGAAAATACGATAGCATGGCGATATAATCTTTCAAATCAACAATGTACAAGGTGCATCATTTTCTGATCACATATTTACATCACTTAAAACTGCATCACAGTGCATAATCAACCTGCATGGATGTATCTCTAACATACATATTCCCACATGCATTCACATCATAACCAATCCCGCATGGATGTATCTCTAACATACATATTCCCACATGCATAATATCATCACAACCTGCATAGATGTATCTCTAACATATATATTCCCACATGCATTATATCATCACAATCAACCTGCATGGATGTATCTCTAACATACATATTCCCACGTGCATAATATCATCACAACCTGCATGGATGTATCTCTAATATACATATTCCCACATGCATAATATCATCACAATCAACCTTCATCAAGGAATAATCACACATTAATGTCACACAGACGGGAGCATGGACAAGGCCACGAAGGCGTGTCATGGTCCAAAATTCTACACAAGAATTCAAGAAAGATCGGGGTTGTCAATCCCTAATACTGCTCGCCCTGGACAATCCTGGCCAAGGATGTCCCATTCTCACACAGAGAATCTAGAGCAGGGGTGTTTGGCTAGGGACATCTCCTGTGGAGGGAAGAGCCCGAGTTCTCACACAGAGAACCCTAGAACACGTGGTAGCGGGGTGCACACGGCATACCACACTGGATTCTCAGGGTCCAGATGACACACATAATAACATTCTCACAATCCGCAAGACAAGTACACAACTCGTCCCCACATCATTCCATTTAATTAGACTCAACCCGGGGAGTGCACTTGTTCCACACAGGAACTTCAAATCAAAATATGTCATTTCGGACCAATAAACTTGCGATTAATCCACGACCGATCAATCCAGCACACAATTCCATCACATTGCATCCAATCGGTCAAATTCGATTAATCACGATGAAACCTCAATTGGAAATCCATTTTCATGATGCATGCAGCATGGTACATACGTGGGCAAAGCATACATGAATCCTAATCCATGATAAGTGCTCTCATCAGCCCCTAATGCATCATTCATAATCACAATATTAAGCTTCAACATCATCATTGAACCCTACATGTGTGTGTGTATCTAGTAGAAACATTTCACAAAATGCATATCAACTTGCTTAAAAATCAACTCACTACTACACTACACATGTGAATTTCTATCCAAACATGAATTCAAGTGGAAATCATAGAAAAAGAATCGTTAAAATCATATCTAAATTCAAAACTCAACCACAAGGTTAAACACATATAACATCACTCATTTCATCATGGAGTCATGGCATTCACCAACATCCACACACCATTAACCACAATCTATCATGACAAATCAGTCCAACAATGATTGTAGTCCTACTGAAAATATGTTTAACCAAAGGGAAACAACCATTCATAATTTCAAGATAACGATTCCAACATCATGCCACAAAACATAAGTCATTCCACCATTTCTAAGCATACATCTCAACTCCATAAACTTAATAGCATGCATTTCTAGTAGCCTAACATAGCTTAAAATACTCCATATTCATATAAAATTGGTAAGCTAAAGTGGAATCATCAAAATAGGCATCATATGCATAACATACAATTTCCTGTGTAGCCGATCGATCGCCCTTCAAGCCGTTCAATCGGTTACACGCAAAATTTTGAAATTTACAGTTCGGCCGATCGATCGCCCTGCAGGGCCGATTGATCGCCAACACGGCAGAACAGTCATCTTCTTCCTTTCGCAAATCCAAATCGAAACACCATAGATAACACTTCAAATCCACATCTAACACCCTAATCATCATCAAAAGTCCTCCTTGACTTCCAGAACATCAAACTAAACCATAATAATGCAAAACCCTAAGAAATCGGGATTAAATAATTTTATTTTCTAATCTTACCATTAACACACAAAATCAAGCAAACTATTTCGAAATAAGCCAGAAATGAAGAGTTTTACCATGGATAAACAGAGATTTTGAAGACCCATTACCTCAGCACTTGATTAAGCTCGGATTGAAGAGTCACCCTTCTTGAAATCCTTGAAAACACAATGAGTTTGAATTAAACTCTAATAGAAATCGATTTACCCAAGAAATCCCTAATTAAATCTTAGATCTAGGGCTTGTTGGTAGTAAAAATCAAAATTTGAATGTTAGGATTTGTAGTAAAACACAAATCAGTAGCTTTTGATGGTCAAAAACGAATTGAATCAAGGGGAAAATAGTAGATTTGGAAGAAATTAAGAAGAAGGTCAAGGATTAGTGTATAAATAGAGTAAGCTTACCTTAATCGGCTTCTAATTCGGGCCTAAGTGGGGATTAGGCCAGCCCTCCTTCCTTAGCCTATTCCCAAAAATGGAAATGGCTTAGGTTTGCCCTTTTATAGTAAGGGTTGAGGTATGCATAGGTAAGTTTTGGGGTGTAAATAGGAAAAGTAGGCTAAAAGTGGGTATTTTGCAAATTTAAACACTGATTAAGCCTAATAAAATTCTAAAAATTTTTGTATGACCTTAAGTATATGTCTAGGTTCATTTGACCTAAAAATAAAATTTTCGACGGTGGGGCCCACAGGGGTCCTGCCAAAACCCTAATTTTTGGGAAAATAGTAAAAATTCTGAAAAATCCTAAAAATTCACATTTGGTTTAAAATCACTTAAAACCACTAATATTGAAGTTAATTTTGGTTAAAACCATCACAAACACTATTTATTTTACAAAATCACCGAATAAGATCAAAAAACATGTTAATCTCACGATAACCCATAATTAAAGAAAATCAAAACCCGGTTTAAAGATGAGGGTCCTTACAGGGCCTATATGTCTAAATGAGCCAAAAATTTATAGCCTCTTATTTTTTATAATGCAATTTTTATTTTCTTTAGTCCTACTATCAACAAATATTGATAAGATCTATATTTTAAAAATTAAGCTGATAAACTCTTTGTTGTGAAAGTAGATAAACACATAAAAAGATGAAAGGAACATGAAGAACAAGTTACATTGAATATACAGCTAAACGCAAATACTAAGATAAATATAATAGTAATCTAAACTATGGAGTACAACGCGTGCATTTTATACGTGCTACTATAATAATAAAACCAAGCACCTCATTCCCGAGCATGTAAAACACAATAACCATAGATGCATTGTAGGGATGAGACAAAATTGAAGCATAAGTTAACCACACAACTCTTGTAGATAAATAATAAAATATAAGACAAAAATAAATGGTAAAATAGGCCTTATGCTCTAACAACAATAGCTCTGGATTTTATAACTTCACAGTTCAAGTTGAATGATTACTTAGTACCTACAGGATGCCAAAAAAGGTTGAATAAGTCAATTGCCAAGTCCAAATTGGTCAAGAGCCATTGTAACCTATCTAAGAAGCTACAAGGTGACAAAGTAGCATTCTGTTAGCCCTTCCACTTGTCCCGTAGGGAAAAGGAGGCGGCTACTCCCTTACTTGGCTAGCTTTGGGCTATGGATAGCCTAGGAAGCCCTTTGGGCACAGACGGATGTTAGAGCAGCGTTGGAGGTGTTCCGAATGAACTGCTCGCCTTGCGGAGCAGGCTAAGGAGGGGTCTTTGCATGGGTGGGACTCTCATGGTGAGCTGGGCACCACAAAATCTTGGGGATGGACTCCTAAGGTGGACAAGATTCACTTATGCAGGATAGCTGCATTCCTTGCTCGAGTAGGAGTCGAGGCAGCTAGTTCCTTGGACGGATTGAACTCTTAGAAGCAGCAGGGCACTGGACTCCTAGCCGAAGACAGACTTCCCATCGATTTCCTGATTTGGGCTGGGGAGGTTTGCTTGTGGGCTGAGAGTTGTTCAGGGTGAAAACTCTTGTATGGGTGGGTTATGTAACTCCTAGTAGCATAAGGACCGGCCTTTGGGCTGAAGTCTGTCTAAGGGAGAGAGCAAGGGTGGCCATGGCTAATTAGTGATAGACAAAGGACTATTTTGTTCATGCATTGTAGCGGCCGTCTTTTTTTTATATTGTCATAATGTTCGACACGCTCCGCCAACACATGTGCGTCTGAAACACGACGGCCGTCAATGCGGATCACAGTCAGATATGCTTTATATTAATAATGAGCATATCACGGAGTCATAGCACAGCAAAATATTATTCATGTGTTTAATAACATATTTCACACAAACCATGGACTTAGGTTCGTAGAGTTTGAAGTTTTACAAGCCTTACAAGTCTTCGGGCACATCATGCCCTTAATCTGCAGTCATATAAATATTACATATTTTCCAAAATCAGAAAGTAGATAAATATCTGGGACACTACACGTCCTTCACCTTTGCCCTCGCTGCATTACCTGTAGAATCTGGGGGTGGGTAAGTATTTTAAAATACTCAGCAGGTTAATTTAAAATCTAATAGAGATGCTAAGCAGAAATCTCTTTGAAAACCCTACAACATTTTCTTTAGAAACCTTTATCACGATAAATTATGCATAAAACAACCAGTTCCAAATCACAACAAAACCACAAGCCGCGACACCCTACGGCCTACCCTCGGCGCTCATGGGGCAAACGAGGGTCACTTAGGGATAGAGCTTTCCCACGATGCTCTACCCTGTGCGCGCCACTTGTCGATTTATTTTTCTCGGCGAGCATCATCACTCTATGATTATTCCGGGTTCTTAAGCCCATGAATTAATCATCACATCGTTCAAAACATAGCAATATTCATGCTAAAACAGTTCATCACATAACATGTCTCACATAAATCATTCACATAAGCTTAATCATGTTAAATCATGCGTAAAGAAGTTATACTAAGCACATGTTTAGAGTTTAAAGTCCCCTACCTTAACCCTTGGTTATAATTTTGTAACTGTAGAAGTCCTGAATAAAGAAACCGACCCCACCACAGCGTCCAAAATGTTGAATTCAGTAGGAAACGCCTTTTGAATCACTCAATTCAGACTTAAAATGAGTGAGAAATGAAGAACAAAAGTTTCTGAACGTATGAGAGAAATGGGAAAACGTGGGAGAGGATTTTCCTCTTTCTTTCTGGATGTCAAGGATGTTATTTATAGAAGAATTGGATAGATGTGAGGTTAACACATGTCAATCCTATCTGCTTACATCATTAATCCTATCCACTGTCAATCCTATCCGCTTTATCAGCAATCCTATCCACTATCAATCCTATCCGCTTTGTCAGCAATCCTATCTAGAAAGATATTATTTTATTCAAATAATATCTTAACCTCGAAACGCGATAACTTCCAACCTTGACGTTGGAATTGCACGTTCTTGATACCGATGGACTCGTGTCGATGAGACCTTTGAAATAAGACCACACATGGGTAGGTCCCGCCCAAATGGCACACTTCCCGAGGCTATAGCTTTTGCTCCTGACCTCCGTTTCGCGCGTTCTTCGATTCGTTACACTCGTTACTCTGAGCTATACGGGGATTTCACCTACTAAAACCCCCCTAACACTAATCTTAAATTACTAAATTACCCTTAACACCCCAGGTTAAGCATAACCAGAAAATGGGTCGTTACATGCATAGCGAACCAGGGTACTGAGAAAGAGCTTTCAGCCTGGTGGATCAGCCTTGCCCTCTCCCTGTCATTGTATTTCGACGAACTAAAATATAGCTTAGGTGAAGCCCGTGCACTAGAGATGACTTGTGGTCGTGTTGTTGTTATTTGCTTGTGTTTTCCCTTGCGCGTGCGAGTGGGAAGGGAAGAGAGTAGCTACTAGTTGCGCAACGCAACCAGGCCATCATATGTGCAAACACTAGGTAAAGCTTCACACTCGTGACACATTCCATGGTAAAGAAATATAATTTATGATATCTACGACTTGGCTTTATTTGAAATTAATGCTTCCTCTCCATTCTATGTAAGGGTTCAAAACAGAGGGTACTTTGCAAATTTTATTCAAAAGATATATGTTAATACTTATTGCCCAAAATAAACTGATAATAACGGACCCTTAAAGTCAAAATTCCTTTGATTGAAATTTTGTCAGTTATATGGTGGCACCTAGAATCATGTTTGTTCTGTGTGCCAGTTGTATTCTCAAATTGATGGACTGAACTTAGAATCATGTTTGTTCTATGTGCATGAAGTACACTAACCATATCTGACTTCCTAGTTTTTGCCAATGCTCCCGCTCCCACACTTGTCATACATGTTCACAAGGGCAGTCCCTAAAGTCACACTGAGCCTACTCTTGCATTCGACGATGTACCTATGCATCTCCTCACCTTCTTTCAAGGCCATCAGTTGTGCACAAGCTGAAACTTCCCTTGCCAATGGCCGGCTCATTAGGGACAAATCCAGCAGCCTCCATTTCCTTAAACACAGCAAGGGACTTCTTCCACTATTCACTTTGCAAGAAACCCAAAATAATAGCACTCCATATAGCCACATTCCACTTAGGCATCTCATCAAACAACTTCTATGCATTCTCCACATCTCCAATTGTTGCATACCTATCAATTATGGCATTTTAGGAAACTTCATTCTTGTACAACATTCGATAAATAAAACTACGGGAAAGACGTAAATCACTACAAGTCACATACCTAATAACCATTGTAGTCCATGAGAACACATCGGCTATCTTAAAGCACTCATTTTCTAAATCTGGTATACATGCTAATCATATTGTGCACAACATAAACATGAGTATATAACTCAAGCCTCTCACATGGAAATTGTAAGATCTCTAACTTTAACCCAGTTTAATTTTGATTTAACTATATATTATTATGTGGTTTTGCTTAAATTTGCCCATTTGACTTGATTTTGAGGTTAAGGGTTAATAATTATGGTTTTAACAAGTTTTAATAGTATTTTTATAGGTTTTAATATCAAACATGATTTGTCTTTTTTTTTTAGAGATTTTATGGAAATTTTTTATTAATAAGGGTGTCGGCCCACTCCCACAATTTGATGGAATATGACCCACATGACCCTAAACTTCAATTATTTTATTTTAATAAATTTTAAAATTATTAAACTCATTTATAGCCCTAAAATAACCCAAATTAGCCACTTAGGCTTTATAATTCATATTTATAGCTCAACGGTTTGTACACATAATGTAAGGACCTTCATCTCTAAACCGGTTTTTGGTTTTCTTTAATTATTGGTTATCGTGAGATTAACGTGTTTTCTGATCTTATTCGGTGATTTCGTGAATAAATAGGGTTTGTGATGGTTTTAACCAAAATCAACTTTAGTATTAGTGGTTTTAAGTGATTTTAAAATAAATAGAATTTTTGGGATTTTTCTAAATTTTTACTATTTTTTCCGAAAATTAGGGTTTTGGCGGGACCCCTGTAGGCCCCACCATCGAAAATTTTATTTTTAGGTCAAATGAACTTAGACATCTACCTAAGGTTATAAAAAAAATTTCAGAATTTTCCTAGGCTTAATTAGTGCTTAAATTTGTAAAATATCTATTTTTAGCCTACTTTTCCTATTTACACCCCAAAACTTACCCATGCATACCCCAACCCTTACTATAAAAGGGCAGACCTGAGCCATTTATATTTTTGGGAATAGGCTAAGGAGGGAGGGCTGGCCTAATCCCCACTTAGGCCCGAATTAGAAGCCGATTAAGGTAAGTTCACTCTAATTAAGCACTAATCCATGACTTTCTTCTTAATCTCTTCCAAATCTACTATTTCCCCCTTGATTCAATTCGTTTTTGGGCATCAAAAACTACTGATTTGTGTTTTACTACAAACCCTAACATTCAAAATTCGATTTCTACTACCAACAAGCCCTAGATCTAAGATTTAATTAGGGATTTCTTGGGTAAATCGATTTCTATTAGAGTTTGATTCAAACTCATTGTGTTTTTAAGGATTTCAAGAAGGGTGACTCTTCAATCCGAGCTTAATCAAGTGCTGAGGTAATAGGTCTTCAAAATCTCTGTTTATCCATGGTAAAATTCTTCATTTTTGGCCTATTTCGAAATGGAGTTGCTTGATTTGGTGTGTTAATGGTAAGATTAGAAAATGGAATTATTTAATCCCGATTTCTTAGGGTTTTGCATTATTATGGTATGGTTTGATGTTCGGAAGTCAAGAAGGACTTTTGATGACGATTAGGGTGTTAGATGTGGATTTGAAGTGTTATCAATGGTGTTTCGGTTTGAATTTGCGAAAGGAAAAAGATGGACTGTTCTGCCTTGTTGGCGTTCGAACGGCCCTTCTGGGCATTCGAACGGCAACACTGCCGGAATGGCACTTTTCCAGTTCAACCGATCGAACGGCCTGCTAGGTGTTCGAACGGCAAAACTGTGAATTTCAAAATTTTGCGTTTAACCGATTGAACGGCCTGAAGGGCGTTTGAACGGCTACACAGTAAATTACATGTTGTGCATATGATGTCTATTTTGATGATTCCACTTTAGCTTGCCAATTTTATATGAATGTGGAGTGTTTTGAGCCATATTATGCTACTAAAAATGCATGCTATTGAGGTTATGAAGTTGGGAGATATGCTTAAAGATTTATAGAATAACTTATGTGTTATGACATATGTTGGAATTGTCATCTTGAAATTGTGAATGGTTGATTTCCTATGGTTGAGCATATTTTCAGTAGGATTGATTTGTTGGTGATAGAGTGTGGTTAGTTGGTGTGTGGATGTTGGTGAATGCCATGACTCAATGATGAAATGGGTGATTTTATATGTGTTTAGCCTTTGTGGTTGAGATTTGAATTGGGATACGATTTCAACAATTCTTTTTCTATGATTTCCGCTAGAATTCATATTTAGATGGAAATTCACATGTGTAGTGTGGTAGTGAGTTTAATTTCAAGCATGTTGACATGCATTATATGAAATGCTTCTACTAGTTACACACACACATGTGGGGGTTAAATGATGATGTTGAAGCTTGATATTGTGATTATGAATGATGCATTAGGGGCTGATGAGAGCACTTATCATGGATTTGGATTCATATATGCCTTGCCCATGTATGTACCATGCTGCAAGCATCATGAAAATGGATTTCCAATTGAGGCTTCATCGTGATTAATCGAATTTGACCGATTGGATGCAATGTGATGAAATTGCGTGCCGGATTGATCGGTCGTGGATTAATCGCAAGTTGATTGGTCCGAAAGGACATATTTTGATTTGAGTTCCTGTGTGGAACGAGTGCACTCCCCGGGTTGAGTCTTGTTAAATGGAATGATGTGGGGACGAGTTATGTACTTATCTTGTGGATTGTGAGAATGTTATTATGAGTGTCATCTGGACCCTGAGAATCCAGTGTGGTATGCCGTGTGCACCCCGCTACCACGTGTTCTAGGGTTCTGTGTGAGAACTCGAGCTCTTCCTTCCGCAGGAGATGTCCCTGGGCGAACACCCCTGCTCTAGATTCTCTGTGTGAGAATGGGACATCCTTGGCCAGGATTGTCCAGGGCAAGCAGCATTAGGGATTGACAACCCCGATCTTTCTTTAATTCTTGTGTAGAATTTTGGACCATGACACGCCTTCGTGGCCTTGTCGATGCTCCCGTCTGTGTGATATTAATGTGTGATTACTCCTTGATGGAGGTTGTGATGATATAATGCATGTGGGAATATGTATGTTAGAAATACATCTATGCAGGTTGTGATGATATAATACATGTGGGAATATGTATGTTAGAGATACATCCATGTAGGTTGATTATGACATAATGCATGTGGGAATATGTATGTTAGAGATACATCCATGCAGTTTGATTTGATACAATGCATGTGGGAATATGTATGTTAGAGATACATCTATGCAGGTTGATTATGCACCATGATGCAGTGTTAGGTGATATGTATGTGTGATCAGAAAATGATGCATCATGTAAATCTTTGATCTGAATGATCTTATTATTATGCTATCGTATTTTCGATGTTGACAGTGATATTAAAACCATTGCTGAGTTTGTTAAACTCACCCCTCTTTCTTGTGTTTTGATTTGGGGCTGCGTGGTGCGACACGCAGACAGACAGGATCTCCTCTTTGAGGAAAGGTCGGAGATAGCTTGGGTGTGATGATGGAAATCGTTGTGTGATTTATCTTCTTTGGTTTTATGTTTTATGATTTGAACCTTTTGTGTAGGGTTCTTTGTTTTGGATTTATGTCACATTTTACAGTTGTGATGCTTATGACTTATTTTGAGCCGGTGTGGGCTTTAGTTAACTAAGCTTGTGGGTTTGAGAATTGTTGTTTACTTTGTGATAAGCAATACTCTTTATTCCCTTTTATTTACTCTTGCTCAAAGGATTGCGCGTACTCCGTATTTCTGTTCATCGCCCATGGTTAGGGTTAAGTCTTCCGCTAAATCGTTTCTCAATTTTCACTTCGTCGCCCCTGCGCGCTTGACCGGTCCCTGAACCGGGTTCGGCTCGGGTCAGGCATTGTCGGGGCGTGACACATAACCTAACAAATTATTATATAAAAAAACCCTAACCCATTTCCCAATTGGGAAAAGGCTATGCTAGAAGACAAGGTGGTGCCCACTGCCCAAAGAGGAAAATCCAATTTAGGTGGGTTTTTAACACTAATATTCCCTAATCTTCTGATTTTACTATTAATCTCTCTTATCTCCACTTTTCCCCAAATGGATTCTTCATTTATTCCATTAAAAATACTATTTTTATTTTGATTTTAAACCCTAAATGAGTATTTTTTAATCAAAGGAAATCATAAATCTACTTATTTTCAAGGTTATTTAATCTTAATAGTTGATTTTAATTAAGTATTAACTAAAACCCTAATTTTGGGTAGGGTTTCCTGAGGAGTAGAGCTTCATTTTCAATGGACTTCTTTGAGGTAAGGGGTTTTTCATCTCATGTGGTTTTATGCATTGGATGGCATTTTTGAATGGTTTGTGGTTCTTGCTTATCTATGTACTTTAATGGTGGATGATTAAAAATATGTCATTTTTATTGATTTTCTTGTGATTAAGCATAAGAATGGTTTACTATGTTTTAGGTTTGTATTTTAATATCATAGAGTTTTAGGGTGATTTTAGAATTTTCCTAGAACTTTTTGGTATTTTCGGTTTGATTTTTGTGAGGTTGAAGATAGACCAAAAATGGGTATAAAGTGAACTATTAAAGGTGTTCGAATGGCCCAACTGGCGTTTGAATGGCTGATCAAATGACCAAATGGCAGATCTTGCAATTTATGTGTATTTTGGCAATTTCTTGTCCTCTTATCTTAAATACAATTTTTTATGATTAAAATGAGTTATTATTACCTATAATGATGTTGTGATTGCATGAAGTCATCTTGAAATTTATGACTTAGCTCAAGCATAATTTAGGCTATGTTTTGTTTAATTTTAGCATTTTATTCTACTTGTCTTAAATTCATATTTGATGACTACTTCATGATTTCTTGATGATTACAATAGGTTTCACCATGATGATGTATACATACATGCTTGCACATATTATATGAATTTTAGGTGAATCATGTCTTTCATGTTATAGCTTAAGTATGGTGATGTTTATCCTTGCCTAAGTCTAGCATTATGTTATACTTGTCGTGAACCCGTATTTCAATGTTTTTATCACACTTGCTTCATGATTCTAGTAGGGTAGGACTATGATAAAATTATAGATGCATGTATATCACATTGATTATGGCTTATTCATGTTTCACAAGTCATAACTTAGACTTGAACACTACCACTTATGTACACACTTGTGTAGATAGTTGTGATGTTATTTGACACCAATGGACCATATTTGTTGCACATGTGGACTGATTTGAGCATCTCTTGTATTTGAACTCATGTAACATTGTCCATGTATGTACCATATTGCATGCATCATGAAAATAATTTATAAATGAGATTAATCATGAATACCCGTGTTTGATCAATTAGATGCAATTGGATGCTATTTGTTATCGTATTAATCAATTGAAGGCTTATCGAATCAGTTTTGAGTCCAAAAAGAACATGATTTCGTTTTGAGTTCTTTTGAGAACTTGGTACCTCCCCGGGTTGAGATGAGCAGAATGCTATATGTGTGTTATTTAATAAGATATCTAGACTTTAAGAATCCAGAATGATATATTTGTGTGCATTGTGTCACGCGTAGTCTGCTTCACTACCCCGTGACAACCGGCATACCACATATAGTGCTAAGGACTTCAGTCTTGATGAGTAGTTGTGCTTGGGGCTTTTGACCCTAATAAGCAGGTTTATTTCTCTCAGTTTGTGAGACATTCATCATTTATTGTTGCTTAATTAACATGATATGTAGGATAGTGTAGTTACGACACTTGATTTGTAGGGTGAATATTTTTATTGAGAAATAGATATGCATGGTATGTTTATGTTGAGAAGTTATTCATGCAAGATGTGATTATGTTAGTAAATTTCACATGTTTATACATGAGGTGTACATGTCTGATGAGTTATTTGAACCCATGATGCGCAGGAGGAATGTGTATGTGATGTTGAGATAATATGGGTTATAGCATGATATGTAAGTGACATGAATATGTGATGATATGATGTGTCATACAACATGATATACAGGAGACATGAAAATGTGTTGACGATATATATTACACATAGCATGATATACAAATGGTGTGAATGTGTGTAGATGAGATGTGCTATGGATAACATGACATACATGTGGCATGAGTAGATGCTTATGGATTGTAAATTATGACATAAATGCACAAGTTTATGTGGTTATCCTATAATGAATGGGCATTGTGGTGGATTATGTGATTATGCATGTGTTGTTAATTTGGATTTTACTTTCCGTATTAAAAGCCCTTACTGAGCTGGTGGCTCACCCCTCTCGTTTTTGTTTTGTTTTGGGGCTGCATGTCGTACCATGCAGGTTGCTCGGACGGGCTCTTTGTGGAACGTGGGGATGGATTTGACCTTGGAGGGGATGAGTTTTATAGAGATGTCATGATTATGTTAGTTGATTACATGTCATGTTGAGACTATGTTTTAAACTATACTTGACACTTCTATGTAGCCAATGTTAGTTTAGACTCTTATTAGCCATTGTGGACTTGGACTTATATTTTAGCCATGTGTAGGCTATTTTTGACAAAGTATGTGGATATGTATGTGGACTAATGTTTAATTAGTAGTCCTTTATTACTCATTTTGCTTTTGTACAAAGGGTACGTGCGCAACTTCGTAGTGATTTACCCAAGGATGGGTTAAGTCTTCTGCAATCCGATAATTTTTTGTTGCGCTGTGTGCCACTTCCTCCTTGGACCGGGTTCAACTTGGGGGATAGCGAGTGTCGGGGCTTGACAAAAATGGTGTCCCCGCCCAAGATTGAGAAGTAACAAAGCTGAACAAGATCCCATAAGGAAAAGGAGTGTGATGTTATCAGGCCATACACCAGCCCGACGCATTTGCTGGTAGAGTTTGATCTGCTGGACGGGATCAGGACACTGCCTTCTCATTAAGCCCTTCTCTACAATGCAGCCCAATCATGGTTGCCCAGGAGAACATATTCTTCCGTAGCCTCGTGAACAATTGTTGTGACAACCAAAAAACCACACTTCACATAGAAAATAACGAGCTTTGTCTCTATATACTTATTCTTGTGAAAAAAAAGCAGCCCATTTTTAAGGAGTTAGGCATGAATATGTTGGCCTTGTGCGAGGGCCACTTGCAAATAAAATCCTAAAGGAGTTCGCTATAGATGTCACGCCCAATGTGGAAACCACTTTTAAGCTCCATGCGGATGAGAATGGAAAAGGCCTTAGCCAACCATCCTTGCTTGAAGAGGGAGGAGATCTAGTAGAGCTAAGAGGTGTAGTCATTCCTCGAGATTGGTAGCCAACCATCCTTGCTTGAAGAGGGAGGAGATCTAGTAGAGCTAAGAGGTGTAGTCATTCCTCGAGATTGGGACTAAATTGTAGGGATTTGCTCAAGTGGATAAAGGATTTTGGTGGTGGGGTGCTTATAGAGGGGGAGATTAAAGTTTGGGACGTGGAAAAAAGGAAGAGAGAGAAATGCCATTAATGGCACATTGTCAGTGGAGGAGGTGGTGGAGAAGCCGGAGAGGATTAGGTAAGGGCAATTTAGGTATTAATGAAAAAAATAGTTACCCAATAGATTCATTTATGTCATTATGTGTAAATATAAATGTTATTTAAATAAAATCTTATCTAAATAAGTTATATGAAAATAAGTTAAACATTGTGAAGGTATGTAGAAATTTCTCCAAAAAATATTTATATAAAAGAACTACTAAATGGGCATAAACAAATCCGGTCTTTCCTAGTGCATAAAGAAAATAGAAACAAGGAATCAAAAGAAAGAGAACTGTTCACAAATCCCAACAAATTTCCTAACAATGGAACACCATAGAATATGCAATATCATGACACAATACAATAAGAATAGTCTAGAATCATCCAAAATAACATATAAAACTCTTTATCAAACATCACATATCGTGGATTCACCAGAACATGTACCAAAAATTCAATCTTTGACATGCAAGTAAAAACCCTAAATATCGTACCATTGAAATCCATGTTCAAAATATAAGCATGCATGTAAAACCAGTGGGTGTGGATCACTTACCTCAAGTAGATACCGAAATCCCTAGAGTTAATGCATAAAACCTCCTCGCAAAATTCCCAAGGTATACAACTTCTACTTAGGTGCCAACTTCAAAAACTTCACTTATGTATAAAGATAAAGGGAAACCAATTCCCTTACCTTAATACAAATTTTATGCTCCCAAACAGTTCTTTGTGTGGTGTGCAAGTTGAAGAAAACCTTCAAGATAGTGCTCCAATCATCAAGGGTTTAGGGATTCCACTAGTTCTTCAATAATGGTCTTCACGAAAAGTCATGGAAATAAATAGGCAATTGAAGGAATAAGTGAGGAGAGGGAGATGGCCAACTTGAGATAGAGAAAGGGAGAGGGGGCTACAGTGGCTAGTGAGAGAGAGAGAGGAGTTGTGTGGGGGATAGGGGTCATATATAGGGATGAGTCCTATGTTAAGCAATTTCTAACTTGCCTAGGACTCCTTCGAAGCTTATCTTACCAAAAGAATTCCAATCAAATCCTACCAAAGCTGAGTCTTGTGAAAATTAACCATTTTGGGGTTATCCCCCAGCTTGCAGCCACAACATTGTCTAGTGGGAGCACCGTCGGACATGCCCTGCACCCACCTCGCCCTTCTCAAATTCACGTACCCAATAACCCAATTTTTCGCCCAATTGGACCAAAATTAAATAGTAAAAACTTCTAAATTAAAGGAAAAATTAAGGTTGTTACATATCTTATGTTGAAGATTTGAGGTGTGTTGTCCATTCAAGATTAGTTTTAAAGACAAAAGTTGAATATATGAAGATATCAAGTTAAATTAAAACTAAACAAACTACTTGAAATACTAAGATCAATGAGCATAATTAATTAGTATTTCTTATCATTTCATTAATTTCACATCCTAAGAGAAGTCAGAAAAGGGCAAAATTTGTTTTGGAATTCATTCTAAAAATTATGTCAACACCAAGCATTTGACCTACTGCTTTGTATATTCCTAAATGTCGCCGCTCATATGTTCGACAGGCTAGAATTTCCTTCGCAATTAAAATTCAAAGCTCAAAGGTTTGGCCAAAGGCACACTAACATTCAATTGAAAGCACTAGAACATTTGACCTATGTATTTTTTTTTTCAAATTAAGTCTCTATTTGATTCCTTTTTTGAACCCTAGAGCTTATAATTCTTCTCTCGAAGTTTTGTTCACCTTATAACAAATCCATGTTGATTTTACTTTCTAATTCCTATCTTATAGAATTGAATCACGATCATCTCTATGAGTTCATTGTTGATCTTTTTAAGGTGAGAGTTTATTCAACATCTTGTCTAAACCTACTTTTCATACTTTTTTTCGTGCTATTAGAATTCTCTAGTGGATATATGAGAAATTGAAGGAGCAAAAAGCAATGAATTGTACGAGAGTATTAACATGGACACAAGTCAAGGTAACTAGTGATTGTAGCATAAAGAAACGAACACACACCAAATAAGCAATAGTCTCATTTGTAGGAGCCCAGGTTCACGTGGGCATCACGGGTTGCTGGATTTCAAAATGACCATACACTTTACTTAGGGAAGGTGAATTGGAAACACCCACCCACCCCTTCTATTAACACGCAATTCAACAGCTCGCGATGCCTAAATTTTTAGTAAGAAGTATAGCCAGAGCTTGAAGCAAAATTCAGAAAGGGTAAGACGACTGAGAATAAAAATAGTCTATGACAACAATCTAATTTGAACAATCCTCCGGCTTTTATCAAGTAGAATGCAAATATGAGAACATGTTAATGATCTCATGTAAGGGTGGTGGTGGTTGTAATGATAAGCATTTGAAAATGACACCTGTGAGCACAATTCCACGCTCATGCGTGTCATCTTTAACCGGGTATTACAAGCCATTAGATTTTAATCTGACGGTGCACATTACAATGGGGCAGGCAAATTTGAATCACCCACCGCATGAGCATGCTAACTTTTTCCTTGCAAAATATGTGATCAGGATTATCACGAGTCTTACTTTTTACTATTACCATTGCTTCAACAAGGTGCAAAATCTACATACTCTTCACTACTCTAGAGAACATGTCTAACAATGATTAGTTATTGATAATTAGAACAAACCAACTACTACTTTTAATCCTTTCCTAACTGGATACAGCATCTTCTAGAATCTGCAAATTCAACTAAGCCCCAAAAAAGAACATCACCAGTTTGAACAGCAGATGCTATACAGAAGATCAGAACCTAAGACAAAATTAGAAAGCAAAGAAAAGAATGAAGAATATCTCCTTCAAAAATAACCAAAGTGTCAACTCTAGCTATAAGAATTTATCACTATTAGCATCCTAGAACAAAGAAAACCTAATTTCAAGTTCATTGTCCATCCACAGATGTGTTTTTATCACCTTCGGATGGAGCCACCAAACTGGGTCCTTCAACTTCACTCACTTTCGCACTGGGTCCTTCAACTTCAGTCATTTTTGCATCTTCATCTCTTTTACGCAGCTCAAAACCATCCCCTTCAACAGAGGGGTCCTCTGCTTGATTACCTGAATCTGTGCCTGTCTCTGTTTCCAAAGAAGCATCCATCTCCAAGCTTTTTTCAGCACTTTTTTCTTCATCAGATTCACTTTCTTCAGAGCTGCTGTTATTTTCTACGGTTTCAGGTAAACCACCTTCAACCTCCAATTTTGCATGAGAGTCCACTGTTGACAATGTCACTGGTAATGCAACTCGCTGCTGGATAGGAATTGCATTAATGGGACCTATCTTCAACCTCTCCCGGTACTCCTCCATCTCAGTTCGGTACCGCTCCTTGTCTTTCACACCCCTCTCCTGATAAACCTGAGATGGGTATCAAATAGTAAGGCATTATAAATACCATGTCAAATCCTGGAGCAGTAAAACCTAAAGGCTACAACAGGTACAAGATAGAAAGCATGGGATTATTCAATTTCATTTCAAAGAACTTAAATTGCAATGATACATATTTTCAAATGAATGAAGGATAACATGGCATAACATATCCCACGTAAAAGCCAATATACTGAAGCAGTTAGTGATTCTTCCTCTTCAGGCATAGTTGATTCACTTTCAGAATTTATTAGTCCATATAAATCAAAGAAAACACTGTCCATTTGCTACTGTGGCTATTGCTTATGAGGAAAAAAAAATGCCGAAGCAAAAAAAGTAGCATATGCCATGCCCAGATGCACCATGAAACTCATGAACTCCCATCGAATGAGTGGTATAATACATAAGATGTAAAAAGAGCTTTCTTCATCTACTTACTGCCTTTTCAGTCTCACTAAGTTTGTTCCATAGATCTCCAATCATCTTGCTGATTTCCCTGTCTTTCCCAGGATGAAGTGGTTTGAGTCTAGCATGCTGCTCCGCAAAAAAGAAGTTGTACCCGCTTCGGTTTGGCTTTGGATGGGAAGGATCACGTTTTCTCAACTCAGATTTCCTCCTACGTCTGCGTCGGCGTACTCCAGAAGTTGCAATAGTGCTGTTAATGTTGTGAGCCGCAGATAAAAATTGAGATACATGAGACACAGGGGCATGTTCTGGAATGTGGTACAATACACCTTTTAGCTTCTCTGTCCCAACTGTAACAGTGACCAAATATCCGTGTTCAAACTTCCCATCTATGATTCCAATCACAGGACAACCTGCATTAGACAGCCAATCCACAAGCATTAACTTCACGGATTATCATTTAGACCTTTGACATACAACTTATCGGTTCTCGTGTGAAAATACACCCTTGCATCCTGACAACACTGCTACAGGCTCGCCTCTATGGCTGCTTATTGCAGTGAGTTCATGGCAAATGTTGCTGGGTGCTGGGGGGAGTATGTGTAGCATTATGCTTACTAGTATTATCAAGTTGGTTGGACTAGGATTTTGAAAAGTAGATATAATGTGGCCAAAGTTTTTCAGCCACAACCAAATATTGAAGAACTGAGAAAAAGTCAGCAGATCCATAAGTAGGAGAATGGAACCTGACAGTAAAAAATGCTTGATGAGGTTGTGGCAACTTGTAATACACACATCTGGTGTTGGCATATATCTTATACAATATGATTTGACGTGAAATAAGAAAATAAAATCAAAAGGAGGCAAGATTAAATTACAAAGGAAGTATAGTACCAAATGTAAGTATAACTCAAATGATAACAAAGTGAAATACAGCTGAAACTAAAAAATAACATTAAACATGACAAAATGCATCTGACAATGATACAGAAAAAGAAAACCCACAATGAAGCAAAGTTTGCTGTGTACGAGCTTCAAAACATGTTTAGATATGAGAAAATGTAACCTGTATAGGCCAAGATAGATCGATCCATACAATCTACAAGATTCCAGGGGACTGTTTCAGAGGCTTTGTTGATTCTAAAACTCAAAATGCATATTATATTGCTGGACACAGACATAAATATATCATGTTAACATTTTATATCAATCATGTTAACATTCTATATCAAAATTAAGTGTCCAAGGGGAAAGGCAACCCGATGAAAGCCACTCTTGTTAAAACTCAATTAGTTATTACACCCTGACCAGGAAAAATGAAAAAGGAAAGGGAAGAAAGACTAGGTTGAGACTAGCATCCATACATTGCAGCTTGGACATACCTCGACGTCTTGAAACAAGACATCACATTTTGGTTGACAAACAGAAACCAAAATGATATTGAAAAGTTGTTTACCAAGTAGCACGTCAAGACCTCCACTTGATTTTAAAAGCATCAGCAACTAAAAGTTATGGCAGTAGGACTGTGGACCAAAATGTAGCTCTTGGCTTTGCAAGCCAGATCACACATGTATACACCTATTTACCAGACTATCATATATAAAGCATAATATACAATCCATATTAATAGAAGGATGAAGAAAAACCTCCTCGTGGAGTCTCATCTGTGTTTCTCTTCCGCTTACGTACAGCAGGCTGAGCTTCAAAGGATGACCCCACAAGCTCAACTGGCCCTTGAACTGGATAGGAAGTAGAAGATGCAGCTGATAAAGAAGCTGGAAAATAAAAAATCCACATTGCAATTAAAAATTTTGGTTCACCAGTAAGGAGAAGATTGTTATTTAAATAATTGCATTATCCTTTAGCCGCAAACAACAATCTATTAAATGATTCTATAGAAAATCAACATATAAATAGCTTTAAGTATTTCTCATAATTCTACAAGCTGCTTCTTGATGTTTTTTACATTTCTACACAAAGTTACACCTCTTATATTTGATGTAAACATTGAAATGCCAAGTTATTAATTAGGACTTCTAAAAGCTTAACACATACTCCCCTTTATGTGCAAACATGATTAAATATATTCAGACTCTAAACATTCAGACACTGGGGAAGCTCAAGCTATTAACTATTGATATCACACAAATACTATCCTACGTGCGCCAACATGATAAAAGATATTGAAACACAGGCGTCAATCAAATCGGAACCTCTCAGCTTTGATACCATGTTGAATAGCAACTTCAAAACAAAAAAAATATTATAACCACTTCTATAACTCAAGCTATTAAGAAAGGGACTAACCATTTATACCAACCACACCAATATTCCCCCCAAGTGGAAGCACGGAGGACCACACCCACCCACCCTAGGGATCAAATTGCTTCTCCTAGGATTTGAACCCAAAACTTCTACTCCCATACTAGGTAACCACTTTTCCTAAAATCCCAACCTGTGACAAAAGGAATAAACTATTTATATTAACGCATTAGCACTTCCCTGCATATGCAAGCTTCATTAAACATTTGCAAATGATTGCATAGAAGCATGCATATGAGGGGGATGTAAATCAAACCTAGGCCCTACAACTCTTATATCATGTTAGTTAATCACTTCGTGTAGAAACTTAAGCTATTAGGAAAGAAATAATTATATTAACACACTAACACTAGTCCAGGTGAGCATCTTGAAGTTAAGTGAAGAGGAAACAGCATCTTTAATACCTAAAGAATAAGTTCCTGAAAATCTACTAAATGCATCAATTCTTACAAGTAACTTTAGCACATCTATTATATTTTTATCCAATCCAACCATCACATGAAATGGAAAATTCTCTCATATGACATATTATTGATTTCACAATTAACTTCGCTTCTATTCACCATATAAAAAATGTCATCCAATATCCACACAATTATTTTCAGAACCAAATATATATACATGTCCTGAAAATTTATTTCATTTTCACATGTTGCTTATTCCAGAATTTTTGTTTCACGTTAGGATGCTTGAAGTATAATACAACCAGTTCTCACTTACCAATATGATCAGAAAGAAAGATTACTGTTGACCTTAAGGAAGTAAATCATAATGAAATCACAAATAACTATATCCTGTTCTAAAAAGAATCTATATCATGAAGTAGACATGGATATGAGAGAAATCCAATCCAAAACCTTGTCATTGTAATGTGGCGTGAAAGCCAATAAGTCCAACTATAAGTTCTTAAAATAGATAAACAAGAGAATTTACTTTGTCTAAATCCAACTTAGTGCTTTGCATTTCTATTTAAGAACTTACAGTTGGACTTAGTCACTTTCATGGCATATTTCAACCCAAGGTTTGAATTGTCCCAAATCCATATCTGCCATCAGCCCTTCTACACAACTAGCAGAAGACTGAACAATCTGTACAGTTTTTCTCATTCAAATATGACTTGCAAATCTTCCGAAACGAGGGCAAAACTTCAAAATTGCCCCCAAATGAGTTGCTCATAATCCATTATCTTTGCAAGAACTATCTTCAGGACTTAAGATGCTCTCCTGAATTTGAACTGTTAATTTCCCTGAATATTTACGGACCCCATATAATAGTGACATAGTGATGAAAATGCTCCCACTCGAATAAAGTTGTTGATATTGCATGTCTGTAATGATTGTTATAAATTAAATCATAACATAGATCACTCAATGGATTCTGGAATATTTTGGTAAAGTCTTTTTTTTCTGTTTTGATATCATTAAAAATGTTATAGAAGCTGTTATGGAATTAAGAGCTCAGAAACAAACCAGCAGGAGGAGGTGTCCAGCCTCTGGATCTGAAGAAATAAATCTGCTCGTAATGGTGCAACAAGGATATATAGTACTTCCGAAGGACAAAAGATGCATTTGTGGCAGTTGATGGGAAACTGAAAACAGAGGTTACATCCTTCCATCTCTTTTCCTGGATGATCTATCATTGAAAAACAAATGGTAAAATAACAAAACAAAAACAAAAAAAACTCTTTCTCAAACCACCAAAACCTTGCAAAATGGATGTTTGAACATTGGTGAATGAATGGCATAAAGCAAAAACGGATGAATATTACAGATTATAGTTCACACCATCCATGGTGAAAATGTAGCAAGGTTAATCATGAACCTATACTCAGTGTAAGTAGTAAATGAAACATTTATTACCTTATTAATACCACCACGAGAAGTAACTTCCACAAAAAGCCGATGCAGATCTAGCTCCTTTCCTCCTATTATAGGAATCCTAAAAATAAAGCACCATTGACTGAACATTGTAAAAAAGGAAAAAGGAGGAATATAATATATTGTACAAAAATTAAATATCATTAAACATTTCTAATTTTCATCTGATGCAATTAAAATATGCACCAATATGTGAATATATAAGTTGTATGTCTATTACTTCTTAATTGAATTAATGGTCAATTGCCTTTCCAGAAAAGAAAAATACTAATCCTTTTCTATATCATAAAAGTAATAACAGTATTCACATTTTTCATCTTATAATCTACATAAGGCGAACAATTAAATTTTGTTTGCTAGCTATACACACTACTACAGAGATATTAACCAACATAAACTGCGTGTGCAAAATTTCAATTTACTAGTACAAGAGTAACATGACATGTGTGATACATTAATCCCATGCACCATGCCAAATCAAACAAGTTCTGAAAATCAGGCATAGACCAAACTTAAATTTGCTCATTCAACTCCAAATGGACGCTCAACAAATATCAGTATCCCCTAAATATACCAAAAAGAAATTACCACCTATTTACCCAATACCTCCCTCTATCAATATATATGAGAAAAAAGGATACATTGCTGAACAGGTCAGCAAAATTATATTACCTTCCTTCAATAGTGTACTTTAACATTTTTAAGTATTTGATTTTTTTATAGGATTATTACAGGTTTTTGATTCACTTACAGAAAAAGGATAAAGGTAAATATATAATGGCAATGGGTTCAGCCTAAACCTCTCAAACATGATTAAAAACAATAAAAAAACATGAGTATACACAGAAAAAAAAAGCACTCTTAATTTTCAATTATCAGAAGAAAAAAAAAGCTACTTACATGAACTTCGTTGCCATGGCGAGATGGAGCTTCTCTAACGTCTCCATGAAGAGCTGGGGATTCCTGATCACATCATCGTACGTTGCAAGCGCCGGAGGGTACTGCTGGAAATTTACCAGGGGCTGCTCCATTATGGCCGACTACAAGCACCCGCACAAGCACACTAGCCCGCTGTCACCAAATCCCACCTTTCCCAGGCCAAAACCACCCAACCCAGTTCTCTGCATGCAGGCAACGGAGTTCATCATACAGGAAACGAAGAACCAAAAAAAACAGAATCAAAAAAATTAAAACCTTGCAGAGATTCAAAAACATGGGTAGATATGTTCGTACAAGGCCCCCACCCATAAAGATTTCGAAATTCAAAATCTTGGGTAAATACGTTCGTACAGGATGACCCATGAATGAAATCTTATTGATTAGGCCAAGAGAGACGTGACAAGCAGCGGCCAGAAGAAGAGCAAGCCTCTCCTCCACCACCTCCCCTTCTGGGCAGAGCCTTAAATACCCCAGGAGAAACCCAGTTCCCGGAGGGGAAGGACAAGGACCCATCTCGGCAATCTTGCTCCAAATCAAATCGGAGACAAGAGGGGGGACGTACTATTCACCAGAGATAGAGAATATATGGAACCCAATAAAATAATGAAAGAAATGCCCAGAACTACATATAATAACATGCTTAGCACAAACACAGGCATCATACCATACGTGGGTCGTGTTTGTTTGGATGGAAATGAGTATGGAACAGTGGCAGGGACGGCAAACGGGAACGGAAGAAGGCTTTAGCAAATTAAAAAGAAAGAGAGATATGGAAGATACACATGAATAAGATAATGAAGGAGTGATAATGAGGGGAACGGGTAACCAACCTTTTTCTTTATTTAGTGGGGAGGAAGAGAAGGGAAGGCAGAGAGGGAGAGAAATGAATTGAAATGTGGCGATTTGTTTATGTGGATCAAAACTAAATATGGTATATGTCTAGGTAGGTTAGATTTGCATGGGGACCATCTCCTTTCACCTAATTCAGCTCATCAAAAATAATGTTGATTCTTGTTTTTGATTTTGTTGTTGATGAACTTGTTCTTGAGCTTGTTAGCAAATGGTATCAAAGATTTATGCTAAAAATATTCAGTTTGTGTATATCTTGTGGTTATGTCTATGTATGTATATGTAGTTAGGAGGAGGGAGATAAAAAGGGAAGATGTCACGGAGGAGATAAGGATTAAGGGGAAGGTGAGGAGGAGACGTGGTGGCGTAACAGCAGCTTGTGGAGTTAATACGCATTTACATCGTGGACTTGGTCTCTTCTCTCTCTCTCCTCTCTCTGTTTCTCTCTGAACTTTATGCACCTGCTAGTCATTTCATGGACATCTATGGATAGCGAGGCCCAACCCACCTGCTTGTACTTGGCTAATGGTTTGGGCCCAGCCCAAATTCCGGGGTGAAGCTTTGACTAGTTACAAGGTCATGTAAAGTGCCATTTTGGCTGGCCGGTGGGGCTAGGCTAGTGGCTGAAGAGGGAGGGATGCGATCATGTGAGGGTAAAAAGAGAGGAAATGTGAGCGTTGAAAGAGTACAAATATTTATAAGAAAAAGTTAGTATGTATGCGTTTCCTAATTCACAAAGGCGCGCAGGTTATAAAAACCTGCATGCCTTGCATATTATAGCAGCCACACGATTGCATCATATGCACATGAATGGGCGTGCCTCATATTTATAGGCAAGTTCATGATGATCTTGTCTTCCTCGTTGAAAATCTGGGACGTATATGAGAATATAAGTTGTGTTGAAATTTTGGGACAATGGGAATGCTATGAGCTATGGCAACTTGCTCCCCGGAATGCATAGCACCGGCTCGTTGAGGCGCGCAAAGCGCAGTTGGTCGTACCTTAAACATGTTCATGTTTCAGCTCAATTTGGGCATGGGTATCTACAGTGGCAGATTGCGAGTCTGATGCCAGTTTACATACTTCTGGGTCTTCTGAGAAGGAGGACATACCAAATTGCACCTCACTGCGACAAGTAGCTTTGGACTTGATAATGGTAGGCACTTAGATGAGGATCCCCATGACTAGTGGGTTCTTTGAGAGCATTGATGTACAGAAAGTTGAAACTCTTCCATGAACATCCATGGAGTTCCATCTTTCTGCATCAGGTACAGGACATGCATCTCTAATTTTTATAGACAGCAGGTGTAACATACTTTTCCCCCTTCTTCCCTTCACTCAACAAGAAGCAAGCAATAAACAACATGAAGTAATGTGCACGTATAATAAAGAATTATGGCTTATCTATATCTGATTATTTCCCCCCTCACTTTGCCTAAAATTTTGTATTTCTTTAACTCCAAAATGAATGCCTCTTCTGGAATAGGCTTTTATCATGGTACTGTATGTTACCTTATCAGGCTTACAGCTGCTTTTTCGCATCATATCCAACACATCTCTCATCTCCGATAAGCGCCCTGCCCTCCCATAGGCGTCAATCAGGCAATTGTAGAACACAGTGTCTAACATCACATCCGAATTTTCAATAAACCTTAAAACCCCTTCAATCTTGTCTATTGCCTCTACTCTCCCATAGGCACGCACAAGTGAGCACAATGTCACACAATTGGGTTTGATCCTCTCTGATCTCATCAACCTGAACAGATACTCCATCTGTTTCAAATCCCCTGCCCGCCCAAATGCATCAATGACCACATTATAGGTGACTAGAGTCCATGAGAAGTAATATTTTTGCATGTACTCCATCACAGAGCTCATTTTGTCGTAGTTGTGTGCTTTGCCGTAAGAATCTAGTAGTACATTGAAGGTCTTTATGTCAGGATTAATGCCAGAGCTCTGGAACTTTTCATAACAGCTCTCCATTGTTTCAATTTGCCCACTCCCACCGAAGGCTCGAAGAGTGGCATTCATAGTCCAGACATCTGGTTTACAGTCTTTGTTTTGAAGCATCTCTAAGAGGGTCGATTCCATCTCTGCAAATCTACAAGAGAAGAATTCCTTACATTAAAATATCCAAAAGTTAAAGAAAAATTACAACCACAAAGTTCACAGATACGTAGCTTGAATTTGCTATATTAGGCACAAGACTGGATGACCTTTAATTTGTAATTTAGTATTCATGCATTTTATTGCCAAATCAGATTAGTCAAGTGCCCAAGTCTGATAGTATGTGACTTTCACTTAACATAACACATATGAGAGAATATTAGGTCATCCAAATGTCATATACTAAGTTTAAGTAATATGTACATACAACATACTTTAGTAGTTAAAACAATTTGTAACTATAACTTCTTAAAATAAACATCAGATTTTTTTGTTAAAATTTACATCATCCACAGTTGACATAAAAGGAAGCAAAACAAAAGGCACTTCCTCCACCATCTGAGGTAGAGGTAGTCAATTTGTACAGTAGCAGAAATTAACAACTTATTACTTGTACTGATATATGCAAGAAGATGCATATGACAATGCATTGTCATGTGTTATCATCATCACGGTCATCATTATCTTCTGCGACTTATCCCAGATAATTCAAAATTGACCAAAAGCTGTTACCTGCCAGCTTTTCCATAAGCATCAATGAGTGTATTGTATGTAATGGTGTTCGGCTTGATCCCCCGCGCCATCATGTCTGATAGCAGTATTGAGACTTTCTCAAAATCAAAAACCTGGACACACGATTTTATAAGAATGGAGTAGGTATAGATGTCAGGGTTGCACCCCGGACTTCTTTTCATAGTATCCAGCAGCGAAAATGCTTCATCAAAGAGGCCACTTCTACTATATGCAGAGACCAGGGCGGTGTAGGCCTCATGGTTTATGATGCAGCCTTCATCAGACATAGCTTGAAAGAGGGCCTGAGCCTTTTCAGGCTGTTTGCACTTTCCAAGCATCACAATGAGCTTAATATACATGCCAGAGTTAGGCCTGTACCACAGCTGCTCCCGCAGTAGTTCAAACACCTAAAATGGCCAAAAAGAATCACATTTTCCACAGAACATAACGCATTATTCGATCAGTTTAAGAAGCAAATTGTACTTGAATACACAATCCTGTAAAATTATCATATTAACAATTCCATTTTATCAGCATCCGAACTATCTGTAGACTTAACTGTAAATGTGTCAAATTCCAGAACTTCAAAACAGAAAAGAAAAACCGCCAATCTTCACTAGTACGTTGGCTTCAACAGCTAATAGTTGTGGTTTTAGCAGAGCTCAGGAATAAAGTCGAAAGGAAATACAAGATAGACTTTTTTTCCAAAAAAAATTTTACGTATAAGAAGGAGAAAAGTAGAGAGAACCACTGTCACCTTGAGGGCAGATTCCCAGCGCAGAGCAGTGACCCTCTCATGGAGGGCCTCGAGCACGGTCTTGGGCAGGAGCTTCTTCGAGTTGGTCCCCCTCTTGTTCTCTATGACCGCCTTGGTCGCCTCCCTCCTCAGGATGATAGAAATCGCCTTCTTCGACGCGATTTTTCGGTTCACCTCCTCCTCCTTCTCTCTTGCTTCCCTCTTCTTGCTTCTCTCCGCCGGCAACTGCGACCGGCTTGCGAATTCCTTGGATGGATCGGCTTCAGAAGAGAAACGGCGAACTGGGTCGGGTGGTTTCGCTGCCCTGGGGCCTGGTATGGGAGAACGGGAAGGCGTGGAGAACGAATTGGCTCCCGCCCACTGAGGGAATGAGTGGGCAGCCATGGCGGATGGAGGGAAGAGAGGCCTGCCGGCGTCGGAATTCGTCGGGTTAAAGGAGGAAGAGCTTCCATATCTTCATTCTTCCGCATCGAGACGGCCCAATGGACCGGCCCAGCATGTATTACGGCCCACTGGCCCATTTTTAAATATGGGCCGTTGGTGATATGAGAGAGGCTGCTTTATGCTTACAGGAGCCCGGCCCCATTTCTTCGTTGGTTACTGGTTAGCTTTTCACGTGAAAACAACCCGCTCGGTGTGTATCTAAATTAATTTATAGGGTTTTATTGGACAGATTTGGTGTGGAAATTTTATTTTTTTGAAAAATGTCTTGCATAATAAATAGTATTATACACCATTAAAATCATCACATAGGAAACTTAATTTGAATCAGCATAACTCTGTGTTGAATGATTCAATAACATTTTGAAATCCAAGATAAAAATCTACAACAAATTGGGATTAGAATGGTACTGTCTACCCCCATTAATATCTCACTTTCACTAATATGTTTTAATTTTTTTCTTTTTTATTGCTCTTTTCCCTGTGTGTCCCCCTATTATTTAGGGCTATCAATGGGTAATATTTACCCGTCTCACCCGCTCGCCCGATCCAAAATTTGTGGGCGGATAATTGATAAATGGATAATGGGTAAATAAGTGGGTAATTTTACCCGCCCATTTATTATACGGGTAGGGTATGGGTAACCCCTTATTTATACCCATTACATGAATCATATATAAAGATATAGTTGCATATGTTGCCTAAGGAGAATGTCTTGCATATGAAACATTTTGTACTTTCATTGTGAAACACTAGATAGGCTTTTAAGAAATATATATAAATTTAATGCAAACTTATAATTAAGAAAACGGAAGAGAATGTGGTCAATTTTTTGTGTCTTCTTACGTTATGCCTGTTGCATATAGTGTGTATCTTAAAGAGCAAATATAAGTTTTATCCTCGATGAATCGCAGTATGAAAGTGAATGATAAGTGAGGGGATTTTGTGTTGAGTAAGCAGTGAGAATTTTATTTTTAGTTTTTGATGTCATGTTTTTTGGTTTTGATAAGTACTCAGTTTTTACTTTGTTATAGTTTATCAGAAGAGTAAGGTTTATATATCTAGCAAGATTAATCTTGTATCTTGTAGCATTTTGGTATGATGATCAAAGGACTTTGAAGTAATGAAAACTACTTTAAAGTCTTAATTTTTTATATGTATATATAAGGTGTCATATTCTTATTATATTATTTTTTTGTATAAAATGTAAGGTTTGTATATGCAATATTATTCATGTCCTTATTGGATAGAACTTATGATACATTGGATAGGCTTTTAAAAATATAAATAATTTATGTTAATTTATTTTATATTATTTATTATTTATTGATCTATTAACCATTTACCCGTTACCCGCCCATTTACCCGATGGGCAATGGGTAGTCGGTAGGGTATGGATAATGAATGAGAAAATGGGTAATGGGTAGGATATAGGTAAAATTTTTAGAAGTGGGTATGGATGTGGGTAAAGCCTTACCCGACCCATACCCTACCCATTGACACCCCCTACTATTATTCTCTCCCTTTTATCCCATATGCCTACTTTTTTTTTTTTCTATTCTTCCTCTAGTATTGGTTGTGGAGCCAGAAGTCGTATCTTGAATGACAATGTTGGCACTCAGATTGTTGGCAACCAAGTTTCTACTTCGTCAGTTGTGGGAAGAAGTTTAGAAAAAGAAAAGAGGAGGTAAAAAGTATGACAAAAAAGTGAAGGTGTCAGTAGAGTTCATGGTGGTGGGGGAGGGGTTGAGTGGAAAAAGGATGTTGAGGGTAGAAGACGAGGCGTCAATAGAGTTCATGGTGGTGGGGGAGGGGTTGAGTGGAAAAAGGATGCTGGGGTATTCTATGTCGGGGGCATAGATGAAGAGTGATGTATTTGTTTAATAGGGATAGTGGAATGGAGTGTGAACAATTATTAAAAATTTAATGGGAGTGTGAGCATATAGTTCTTGTTTAGCCATCCTACAGGGTATTTTCATATACTTAGAATCATAGTGGCATATATTTGCTGGAAGATTGAACGGGTAGGAACAAGTATTTGGGAGAAAGGTTGACAAGTGACTTCATAGCTAATGTAGGACTCTTATAACTTTAATTAAAGAAACCTTTAGTTTGTATGTGTATGACTGTAGGTATGTGAGTGCTAATTTATTTATACTTATTGTATATTATATGCCTTAGACATGTACTCGGGCAAAACTTTGTTTGGTTTGTAATGTGATTTAGCCTTAAATACTATGGTACTCTAATTTGAATATGAGTATGTCTGAAAAATGAGTGAGTTGCACCCTAAGATATCTTGTCATAGATTTGACAAAGGTTTCAAAATTTTTATTTTTATTGCGTGATTTATGGAGAACGAGTTTAAAAAACTTGGGGTGTGACAATACAATAGCATGGTTTTCGTGTTTGATGGATGTGTGAATACTTTATAATATATGCATGTAAGATGTTGAGGTAAGTAAACTTTGAGCATGTGTGAATCCTTATAGTGGATTGATACCCCTGACCTATGTATTCCAACACCCAAGGGCAAAGAATCCTAATGTTTAGCTGGCTCCAAAAGTAAGTTGTTTTAGCCATGTAGAAAAAGGTGAATCCTAATGTTTAGCTGGCTCCAAAAGTAAGTTGTTTTAGCCATGTAGAAAAAGGTCATGTTATGAAACCATGGTTATATGGCTCTCTAAAAGTAGAGGTTTGTTTATAAAATTGCGCCCCTTGCCTAAGAGTTAGGGTCAAATAGATCAATAGTATAAAAAGATGAATAGTTTAGTGCAACTCCTTCCATGCATCATAGGGTGGAAGGAGTGGGCACGGCTTCAGCAAAACTCTGAATCTAAGTAGTGTGATTAATCATATTCTAGTGACGCGTGGCTAAACTCTTAGATGTAGCTACCGAGTCTTAAATACATTGTGTGGTATAAAGTTCAATGAGGCATGTTGGACTCCTGAATGTTATAATGATTCTTTATTTTGATTTGTATATGTTTACGTTGATTATTTATGATGTTTAAATGTTGTTATTGTTAGAACATATGTGTCATATGTTAACTGAATTGGCTAATTTCCTTATCAAAATTATATTAGAAACCTTGAGTATGTAATTAGTCTTAAAATCTAAGTAGATATAGTTGTGGTCAAGTCAAATTTTGGAATTAATGGATGTAAAATAGGAGTAAATGTGTTCTTATTTCTCAAGACAAAAGACTAAAGAATATTAATAGGTTTTGAAGCTTATTCAGATAACATTTGTTTACTAAAATCATAGTGAGATATTTTAGAAATGATTTCAGAGGTTTTAGAAGAATTTAGGGTAAAAATAGCAAAACTGTTAATAAATAGTATTATCAATCAATCATTGGACAATACAAAGATTGAAACAATTGATCGGCACCTAAATCATCCTTTTGTTAAACAACGCCAAGAGTTTATCAATCGATTGCTTTATAGATCGATCGATTGCTCAAGGAGTCGTGTATTCATAAAATAGTGAACGGTTGATAGCTATCAGTTCTACTTGCCCTAAATAAGCTATTCCCCTTTCCTTGTTGAAGTCAGAGAGCCAAATCATTTTGAAGAGCTATATAAAGGATAAGAAGTGATTAAATTGGAGAAAGAAAAACTTAGAAAAAATCAGAGAAGAAGGGAGAGACCTTTGCTTATTATTTTTTTTAGAATTCATAAAAGAGTTTCAAGAGAAGATCGATGGTAAATTCATGAAACTGATCCAAAACTAAAAGAAAAGATTTCACACATAAGTTTTAAAGAGGAATTAAAGAATTTCTTCAATGGGAGATTGAAAAACCCAAAGACTAAAGTCCATAGAATAAGAGGAACTTGTTGAAGGCTATAAGAAGACAATGCAAGGAGAGATTAAAGTTTCAAGTGCTTGAGTAAGAAGATATGAAGGCAAGCAATGATAAGAATTTGTAGAGATCTAAACAAAAGAAATTTGTGTTAGAGTCAAAACAAAGGTTGGTTGTTTGCTTATGTAGATGTAATTGTCTTACTTAGTAGTAATGTATTGATTTGGTTCTATAGGGTTGTCGTGGTTTTTTACCTAAGTTTGAGTTTTCCATGTTAAATCCTTAAGTGTTCATATGTGGTTTAAATGTAGGCATCAGTGAACTCATCGACACGTCGAACCCTGCTGATAGTGACTATGAGGGTCACTAGTAACCTCATAGACGGGTCGGTGACTTGGTTGATAACCATTAGTGAGTTCATTGACTTGTCAAACCTTACCAATATAATCTATCAGTGACCTTACAAACGGGTCGTCACCCTCACCGATAGCCATTAGTGAGTTCATTGACACGTTGACTATCACTGATAGTATGTTAATCTCTATCAATGACTTCACAGACAGGTCGACACCCTCACCGATAACCATTAATGAGTTCACGGACAACCATCGGTGAGTTCACCAACACATCAAACCCTACTAACAGTAGAATAACACTACTTTGTCATTCTCATTGATGCCTCATCAATGCATTGTTCACACTGCTGATGACCAAAACCCACATGGCAGCAACACACACATGCTTAAGCATTGTTCATCTTCTTCATGTCAACGGTGCAACCACCGACATGTCGGTAACCTCACCAACGATTAGAATCATGCCCAAATGCTCTCTTTTGTTTCAAAAAAACATATTAAGTTATATTCTTCTTGAAATTTTTTCTCAAACTAGGAAATCATCAACCAAAATAAGATTTTACTTCTTAATATAGTAAAAACCATGAATTCAACTTTGAAGACTGAAAAACTCAAGGATCTTACTTCATTCAACAGTGTATCCCACATAATTCATGAAGTGCATGAAAGAAATCCAAAACTACATTAGTTCAGTAATACCTCAAGTTCAAAAAGCCATCTGAACTTGAAATGCGGTTGTCACCCAATTTATTAGCATTCACCTCATTGCCAGTTGTCTGCTCTCTTCTTTTGCAGCAAGTCTCCCTTTGGACTCCTTTTTCCTCTTCTGATGCAATTCTTAAGCCTTAAATATTATCATAAATACCTACGAAATCCGAAACTGACTAACTACCTTGTATTTTAGAGTAATTGCATGCATATAGTTACCATTGGTGGATTTATTGACATGTCAATGAGTCTACATATGGAAATTTCTTGAATTTCATCGGCAAGTCCATCGACACATCAATGGGTTACTGATGACTAATAATTTATATTATTTTCTTTTGAAATATTTGGCATTACAAGTACACTACTTATTCTACCCCTAAGTTGCCCTGCTAAGTATATGAAAAGAAAATAAAGAGAGTATGTGTGAGTAAAATTGATCTTCAAGCTTTGAATGATCAATTAAGAACAACAAGGAATAACACCTTAGATTGCCTTAGGATTGTTAGCTAGGCAAAGCTAAAGATCTTGTCATCTCTAAGTAAAGATATTTCAATATTTGTCCATAGTTTAATTCTTTTGATCTTTTGGCATTCATGTTTTTTGTAACACCCAAGATTTTTCATACATTTTCCTTAAAATTCATGAAATTTTTTTGCAATATAACGACTGTAAATCGGAAAAATGACGAATACAAAACCTATGAAAGCAATTAAAAATTTAAAACATCACACATCAATCATTTTCCCATCCAAATTTTTACTTATTTAATTAAACATCGTACGACCAAACTAAACATCATCAGGCACTACTCGAAAACAAACGTACGAATAAATTGCTATGATCATAGACTTTAAATACAAATATCTCCCAAGCATCCCTAAGTGCAAGTCCCATAATAGTCCATAGTCTAATCCAAATTACAACTTCAGAAAGATAAACATTTGAATTCTCATCTCACCCAATACATCAGATCGTGGCACAAAATAATACTTGCAATGAGTCAAGTATATACCTGAGCCCAAGGGAATCAATCCACCATGGATACGAGCATCCATCTCCAAGAGCTCTCCATCACAAACTTGCAAAAGCCTCCCGAACAATGGGGCTAAAAAAATAGGGTAATGAGTATTTTCATACTCAATAGGGGAGTTCTAAACAGTGAACTCAGTAAATCCATATATAGATGTGTTCATGTAACTCAAATATGAAGCAAACAAGCATATCATAATCAAGCTCATACGCATACAATCACGCATATCATCATGCTAAAATCATACCTTCAAACCGATATTACACATACACCCTTAATCAGGGTCTTACAAACTTACCCATACCGCCGTACGCTTACTCAAACAACTTACACATATTGTACGACCTTACTTGTACAATCATACACTTACTCGTACAACCTTATTCGTATAATCATACACTTACTCGTATAACCTTACTTATACAATCATACACTTACTTGTACAACCTTACTCGTACAATCATACACTTACTTGTATAACCTTACTCATACAATCATACACTTATTCATACGACCTTACTCATACAATCATACACTTACTCGTATGACTTTACTCATACAATCATACACTTACTCATACGACCTTACTCGTGCAATCTTACACTTACTCGTACAATCTCACTTACTGTCTTGCTCAGAAACATACTCTTACAGTCTTATTCAGAATCATACTCTTACAGTCGTGCTCATACTTGTACAATTACAGTTGTGCTCATACTCATACTCATACAGTCATGCTCATACACATAATGGTACACATACTATCAATCACTAAAGCTCATTACAACTAATAAGCTCCAGCGTCGAAAAGGAAAAGAATGTTACTGAGGCATCACCTTAACCTCCGGGGAGTGACTAGATGCTATGGACTTTTTCGAAGGTAAGACACACCAATGCTCATGGGGCACATGATCAAACAGGTAAGAGCAGGTCCATGATACTACTTACCTGAGCGCGCAAACATAAACACCCACACATAAGGGGTCATACAGTTGCCCACCATAATGGGTCTTATAGTGCCAGTGCCACTCTTGGGCATAAATTATATAGTGATATTTGGGCAGAAACATACAGTGCCACTCTTAGGCGGAATCATACAATACCACTCTTGGGCAGAAATCATATAACGCTCTCAATAGAGCATCAAACGTCTGGACTTAATACAGCACACAGACCAAATTGAAAACATACATCGCTCTCAATAGAGCATTAGACATCTGGGCTTCATACAACACATAGACTAAATCGAAAACATGCATGGCTCTCAATAGAGCATCAGACGTCCGGTGCTCTATACAGCACACAGACAACATCCTGCAGGATAAACACCATGGCAAGACATGAAAAATGCTCAGCCAACTCATTATCGACTAGCTCAAACAAGGAACTTAATTCATCGAAACCCTCAAGTCTCAAACTCACAACGCTATCATTAGCTTTGCTTATAATTCAAGTTTGAATTAAGTAATTTATGCGGTACAATTATGCCACACAAGCACTCAAACATATCGTGCTCCATTGATAAAACCGAAGCTGAGCCCAATCCGAAACCCTAGTTTCATCAGGGCAGCAAAATTCACTTAACCCGTCCATCACAACGTAGCTCACTATACACAAATCCTTACGTATTCATACAATCTCTGCCATCTACCTTATGGCCAAAACATCTTACTCGGAAGTTCTCAAACTGAGCTCTCATAGCCAAACCCAGTTATACCCTCTTACTTATACCTCACTTATTATGCTTATTTTTCACTTCATAATTTGTATGTTATGCTTGTACAATTATGCACACTCTTATTGTCTGAAATCCCCCAAACATACAATCCAACCCAAACCGATCCATTCTAATCCTCGCCCATCAATCTTATATCCTTTGCCTTCCGTCATACGCTTACACATCCACAACAAATCCATATCCAAATCCATACCAAACAATGCCACTTCTTACCGTCCATCACCCATACCTCTGCCCACATGCACATACACATATCCATAGCTTAGGCAAATAGCCATCATACATACGCATGTCTATCACACATACATATAACATACACATACTTTCATACATAACTTACCAACATACTCGCTAGCCATCACTAGCACATACTCAATCCACATACGAAGCTTACAAACATACACGCTAGCCATTAATAGCACATACAGATCCCACATACGTAGCTTACAAACATACATGCTAGCCATCACTAGCACATACATACTTCCACATACGTAGCTTACAAACATATACGCTAGCCATTACTAGCACATACATACTTCCACATATGTAGCTTACAAACATACACGCTAGCCATCACTAACACATACATACTTCCACATACATAGCTTACAAATATACACAGTAGCCATCACTAGCACATACATACTTTAAACATATTTACAGCCAACATGCATGTCATATGCATTTTAACATGGCATAACTCATCCTCTTACATCATGCAAATGGATCATAATCTAACATCCATAACATTCAATCATATAGCCCTAGCATGCTGCTACTCATTCAAAGCATGCTATCATGAAATTACGAATTCAAAGCTCTCCTACCTCGTAATCATGACATTCGATGGCAAGCACACGGAGATGGCGGCATCAGTGGCAGAATTGGCAGCCAAAAGCTTTGCCAAGTTGAGAGAGCTTTTGTCCTAAGGGTTTAGGAAGCACCGAAAGAAATCACGGCCAAATGGGGTGACACAAATCAATGTGGCAAAATCTGCAATCCAAGGCGGCACACTAGGGCGGCTGGGAGAAAGGTCGTGCCAACATAAGTGGCAGTGTGACCAGAAGTCAAGGGTGTACTCACTGAAGGTCGGCCAACGGCTGAGAAGTACTCAGCCAGCCGCACGACGTCAAAATCAGCCGTGGAAAGCACCCAACGGAGGTGATTTCACATCAACTAGGGCCCACATATGGGTGAAGGGAATGGGGTGATGCTCAAGGATAGAGGAGAGGTAGTGGAGGACTCTGATGTCAACTCCATTCGGTTGCAGAGCCAACCGACGGTCAGGCAGCACAAATGTGGCGCCTAAACCCAAAAACACAAGCATGGCCACATGCACATTCGGCCAAAAAGTGCCACTCTAGGGGGAGATTGGTAAGACAGTGGCGGCCCAAGGCCCATAAAGGGGCAGCAGAGCTAGGGTCAGGAAGTGGTGGCCAATCAAAACGGCGACATCGCCAATCGCCACCCACAACCAACACATTTGGTGCGGGCAATTGTGCATCTCGCACAGTATAGGGCAAAGGCAAGCAGCCCATTTCGGGCGAAGGTGTAATTAGCCAAGTGGAGCTGCCCCTCACTGTCGCCGAGCCAAGGCAGAGCCCACGATGGCCAAATGGCACACGGCTCGCCGATGGCAATGACCCGAGACGCACCCAAAGCGTCTAATTGGCCGTAGCAAGACAATAGGGGCAAAATGGGGTTGGAAATGATAAACCCCTAGCAACACTGAGTCGAGGTAGGCTGGACGGGTCCGTCTCGTGGCCGGACGATGACCGAAAACACTGACGTCAAAAAAATATGCATTGAACAGTGAGATGAAAATAGGAACAAAACCCGACCAAAGTACCGATAGCTCACAGTGGAACAAAGAAAGCATGGCAATGGCTTTAGCTAGCGCCTATGGGTTCCTAGCGGCCAAATAAACATAAGTCTAGTTGAGGGCTGCCGTAAATGACATCAAAATCGCACCCCATGGCTCAAAAACGAGAATAAGATAGGAGAAAAACTGAAGAAAAGTCCGGTGCCTCGTGGAGGAGTGAAGAGGCCATGACGGGGGTCATATCTGATACCTACGGACTCATGGCGGTGAGGCAAAGAGGATCTCGGCAAGAACTAGCAGAATTCGACGATGAAGGAGGGACAATGGAGCAATCGGAAATGAACTTGGGTTTTTCTAAAACTCACTCGACGTGAGAAAAATTACTGGAAGTCGCTCCTGGAAGCCGATGTTCAGATTTGATATTTATATAACTTCTTTTTAATTTTTTTATCTATATTCCTAACACGCGTTAACCTCCTGGTTACGTGTTGTACCACCAAAATTTACACCGTAAGCGTGCAGTGAGGCCCATGGCCTATGACTAAGCCCCACACCTAACTCTACAGGTATAAATAAGGGGTAAATACATAAATATAAATACAAATATGCTGAAGCGTTACATTTTTCCACTGAAAATGACTAGAAAAATCACAGAAAAACATAGAAAAATTAGGGGCATTACATTTTTAGTTTTTATCACATTTTATCTTATTTTTTTTCTTGTTTTTATATTCATAGGTTTGATTGAAAAGAATAAAAAATGGAATATGATAAAAAAAATTTAAAAATAGTGTAGTTTTTGCTTATTTTTGCAATTAACTTTGTTTTGGTTTTTGATTAGTTTAGCTCTTGAGACATATTGAGATTAATTTCCTTTGAAGCTAAAAAATAACATAATTAGTGGTTAAACATACCTTAATGAAGAGAATGATACACCAAGGAGAGTGAAGTTCAATTCGATTTTATTTTGCTTGATGTTGCAATTCTCTATTTTTAAGGTTTGCACACATCATGTTAAGACTCAAATCACTTTTAAGGATGAGCATCAAGAGAGAATTCTTAAACATAAGGTTACTTAGGCATTTGAATTCTAGTGGAGACTTAGTGAACAAATTAGAAGATCTTTGGATAGGTTTCTATTTAGAATTCAAAAGAAAAAGGAAATTCTATGTAATATACTTCAATAATTTTAAGTTTTATGTACTTTAATATTTTTAATTAATTGAATTGTCTACGTAAAGATGATGAGAAAGAGCTACTTACTTACATTGGTTTAGGCTAGTGTGAAGCTCCCATTAGCTTTACATAAAAAAATAAAAAATAAAAAAAATAAAAAAAACAAATGATGCAAATAAAGAGGATTCAGTAAAGGCTAAGCTCTAGAAAAATAATTTGAGAAAAAATATCATAACTCAAAAAGAGGCATGGATTATGAGCTTTTGATTATTTTATATTTCTAGGCAAATTATGTACATAGATTTTTGCTAAAGTGAGTTGAAAAGTATGAACCTAGTCTTTACTAGGGTCAAAACAAATTTTTCTAAGTTTTGTTAAGAGTGATCTTGCAAAATATAAGATTAAAATAGATAAGAGTTGAAAACATTGGTGGTTTTTTCAAAATTTAATAAAACAAGATTAATATGTCAAAAAAAGAAAGTAATATTGACAGTCACATACCAATGAGGTTGACAAATCTAAGGCAAAGTATTAATAAACTTAATATGTGGATGTACTTAGATTAAAGGAAAATTAATTAAAAATTGTTAAAGGGAGCTCAACTATGCTTATGGTTACTATTTGATTTTTAGTTTGAGTTATGAGTATCACAAAATTTTTATTTTGATGGGAACTATCTTGAGATATTTTTAGGAGTTTATTGGATTTTTCCCATTATTTTCTAAAATTTCTCATTTTTCTTATTTTTGAAAAAGAAAAAAAATGAATTTCTTAAGATCAATAGATCGATGCACCCTAGCAATCAATCGCTAGTCGGGTTTTCATGCCAAAACACTATTTTAAATTTGGACAAAGCTCATTTCCTCTCTATTTCACTCCAAACTCTTCTAAAGAGTGTTAGTGAGAGAGTAGAGGCAATTTGAGTTGTTTTTGCGTGCAAAAAGATCATATGTACTCGTCAAATTTAAAACTTTTCAATGCAGACAAAGCAAGTACCGAAACTTAAATTCTAATTTTTAGTGTCTTTTCAATGGATTTCCACTAGTTTTGAATCAATAAGATTGCTAGAAATCCTTTTCAAAAAATAAGATTGCTAGAAATAGTTTGATCTATATTATTCCAAAGCTCCATACAATTTGATATGTCACATTGTGAGATTTCAAGAAAAAATCATTTGTTTGGGAAATTTATATAAATAATATTAAAAATATTTAGCAAAATGGCATAGAGAGAAAAATAATTACCAAAATGGTATTCGTTTTCGCCATATAGGAGCCAGCCAAGCGTGAGCTCTTGCATGGCTTTTTTTTAAAAAAAATTATGATTTCATTCTTTAGAAAGATGAAATATGCTTTTAAGTTGATATCATCCTTTTGAAGGACAAAATCCTCTTAAAACATAGTTTTCATCCTTCTAAATGATAAAATCGACTTAAACCAAATTTCATCCTTCACAATGACGAAATTGACTTAAAGCAAATACTTTCATATTACTAATCCGAAGGCCCGCTAGTTACGCACACGACAGTTCATTTTTTCGCCGCTTGCCCTCATCTCCTCAAGTCTCCAACTTCAATTGCACCTTCGCCAAAGCCCAACTCTGCTATCTCTATAAAAAAGCTCAACTCCGACCGTACCTCCGCCTGGCCCTTGGTGAGAAGGACCAGCCCCAAAGGATCAAAAGTCTTCAAAACGCTAAGGTACTCCTCACCCCAAAGATCAACAATCTTCAAAGCACATACTCCTCTGCCCTTTCTTTTCTTTTGCATACCCTATTCCTTCTGCCTAGAAGTCATTGTCATGTTTGTAGTTAATTTTCATTTGGACTTTAGGAGTACATACAGTGAGATGAGCAAAGGGTTTAGGGTTTAGATGGATTTTGTGACATCCAGTGAATTCAAATGGATGACATGAGCTACAATGAATTATGTGGCCTTCTAGTCTATCTTTTTTAATATTGTGACACAAGCTATCTGTTGTTGAATATGGTGACATAAATTATGGAATAATATACAATGAGTTGAGCCATCAGGTGTTCTGCATAAAATGACTTGTCTTGCTTCATTGCACATACCCATATCTTGTAGCTTTGTATAGAATAGTTACTATGATGAATGGGAGAAATTTGTTATTTGACTGCATAATCTAGATATAAGTTCAGGATTTTAGTGCCAATTGTGTCCACCAACACTGACAGGAGCTTCTGGGTGTGACTCTTGTATGCAAATTTTATTGTGTTGATATCATGAAAATTTGGTTGTGATTTTATATAAACCAATATAAGTAGAGTAGTTATTTTGATTAATTATTTGATCTAATATTTCTATTATTTATTTGCTTGACACTATTGACAAACACTAGAAAGGTATTCCATATTGCAAACTTACCGAGTTTAATTTAAAGAACAATATTTACCCATTGTCCAAGCGCATGTGTGGGAAATTTGCAGGGACTTTTAGTTTTAATGCTAGAAGTAACTAAGAATTCCAAAAACACAGAAGCTAGTGTCTCTTCTAATATGGGTGTGTCTTCACTGATGTAGTTTTTTTTTTCAATAATCTAAAATTCAAGTATCTAAATGAATAGTTCTTGATGGCATATTGTTATGTGACTAATATTTATTTATTAGTTATGAATTAAGTGAATAGTGATGGCGGGAGAAATGGTTAGTTTTATATTTTACCAGGAAGGGGTATCAAAGGGATTATTCATCAAAAAACCTTATGCTTATGATGAACTTAAGATGCAAGTAGCTAGCAAAGTTGGGTTAGATCGAAGAAGTTGGAAAATTATTGTAAAGTGTCCTCTTCTCATATTTGGATGGAGATCAACTCTACTATGTGTAGAGGATGAGGCTTCATTTAGTCAAATATATCACCATTTATCTCAAGTATTTATGTTCGAGCTATTTTCGAAAAAAGAGGCCTGAGTGCCGAGTGAAGGGCGAAGTGTAAGTGGGAGCTCCCACAGAAGCTCTCAAAGAAATGTGAGTAGTGGAAGGTACATGCAAATGCGAGTGGAGAGGAAAATTTATCCATGGTAGTTGCATTAAACAAACGTCATAGGTTGTTTGTCACGCCCCGGTGCCCGAGCCTGACCCACGCCGAACCCGGTCCAAGGGCCGGTCGAAACACACGGGGGCGACTAAATTGCATTATGGAAGTCTTAACCCCTCTAGCGGATGAATAACTAACACTGAGTTGCGCACCTTTAGTCATTTGTGCAAGAGAAATAAGGTAAAATAAAAGAGGATAACATCTCTAACATAAATCCTCAGTCTCAACCCACATACAGAACATTCTGAGCCAACACGTGGCTAGAATCAGAAAATCTTAGATAAGTCTAATAGCATCAGATAAACACAAATCTGAAACATAATCATCCATACAAAGTATTCTATGATCATGATAGCATAAATCAGAAGACAAAATAACATCCAAAGGCATCCCCACCTAGTCCCAAGCATATCCCAATCATCCATCATACAAGGAATCCTGATCAACTGCATATCACGCCATATAGCTCCAAAACAAAACACAGAAAGAGGGGTGAGTAAAACTCAGTAAGATTTGAAATATGGTAACGTTAATAAGAAAACAACCATGGCACATCAACATGGTAATTCAGATCCATAATTTACGTAACATCCCTATTTCTAATTAATTCCCTTACTATACCCTATTTACCCATAAGTAATTATCATGCATACAAGTATCTCATATATACTAATCATGAATAATCACATCATGGCATAGCATCCAAACTGCATAATAAGTCATTCTCACTCAATCACATCATGCATAATCATCATATAAACTTGTATGATAAGTGTCTCTAACACACATTTAGATCATGCATAAACATCACATATAACCTGCATGAGAAGTGTCTCTACCACACATTCAAATCATACATAAAACATCTTGTATAACCTACATGAGAAGTGTCTCTAACACACTAATCTATCATGCATATCCATAAAACAGAGAGAGTAAGCTTTCTCCTCAAGGCCGGAGCCATTGAGCAACACCTGCCCATCAAGGCCGAAGCCCTCGAGCAGCACTTGCCCATCAAGGCCAAAGCCCTCAAGTAGCACCTGCCCATCAAAGCTGAAACTCCAAAGCAGCCCTTGCCCATCAATGCCAAAACTCCCAAGTAGGCCTTGCTCATCAAAAGCAGTAACTCCCGAGCAGCACATATGGAAAGTCGGTGCACTTGAACAAACCAGCTAGATTCTCAGGGTCCAAATAATCTCAATAGTTTGGTCTCCTTATAGCATTTCTGCTCTTCTCAACCTAGGGAAGTTCTATGTTCCAATCAGGAACTCAAATCTAAATCATGTCCTTTCGGACCAAACAATTTCTGATAAGCCAACAAACAATTAATCTTGCATGCAATCTCACATCACTGCATTCAACCGATCAACCACAGCTAATCATTGAGAAAGTCTCATTCATAAATCCGTTTTATGATGCATGCAACATGGTACATACGTGAGCAGTCTCTATATGAATCCTAATTCATAAAACGTTCTCCCATCAGCCCCACACGCATCATATTTAACCATAAGTATCAACTATTACCATGATTACCCCTACATGTGTGTGTCCTAGATAGTAACATTCATCTCTAAGCATATGAACATGCATTATAGATAACCTCTTAACATCCTACACGCATGCTCTTTAACATCTAATCATGGTTCCTAACTAAAATCATGAGTGAAACCATCGAAAACCATCAATCAAGTGTAACCTCATGTTAAACTTATGCAAGCATATTCACACCACACTTGAATCTAAACATGACACCATCATTCATCCATAATTTAATCACATTATATGAAGACATACATGTTCATTCTCATGATATAATCTTGCTGGAATTATGGTTAAAACATAATGAATCATTCAATCATGAATTCAAGATAAGCAATCCTAACATGTGTAGCCAACAATATGTAATTTTACATAATACTTAAATTTTCTTCATAATTTCCAACATCAATATCATGCCCTTCTAGTAGCTCATTCTATCTCAAATTACTCAATATTAACATAAGAAATGGTATTTAAGAGCAAAAACTCAAAAAATGGACAAATTGGCAAAAATCCCACAATTCTGTTGTGTTGTCGTTCGAATGGCTTGCTCGATCAACATGCATGGCCATTCGATCACCATAAAGGCAATTCCTAGTTCGTCTTTCCCACTTCGAATTCAAAACTGAAACTTTACATACACTTCATAAAACATCAAATCTCATCCTCAAACTTCATGATAATCAAATCCATGCTTACAGAACATCAAATCTAGTCATTACTAAACATAAACCCTAAGAAATCACATCAAAGATTACTCCTTTCTCAAATCACCATTAAATCTCATAACCATGGAACCCATTTTAAAATCTTATCAAAACTTAAATCTGAATCACAACAACGTTTAAGACCAAAGCATTTACCTTCCAGTAAGTTCTTGATTCAAAATAGCTTCTCAAACACCTTTAAAACCTTAATCTCCTTTCTCTTTTAGGAAAATAGGGATTAGGCTATTAAGCTCCAAGTCTCAGCCCTTTCCCAATTGGGAAAGTGGTTGAGCCTTTCCTTTTATAGTAAAGGGTGGGGTAGACCTAATTAACTAGTGGGGTACAAATAGGATTTTATACTAAAAATGGTAAAACTTGCTTATTTGAAACCCAATTTGATGTCTAAAAATTATGAAATAATTATTTTATGTCTTAGGTTAATGTTAGGGTCATTTAGGGCTAATAACCCCAATTTCGCATGTGGGGCATGTGGTGGGTCCCGCCCTTTAACTTTTCGAGAAAAATAGTAAAAATTTTGAAAATTCCAAAAAAATTCCAAATGACTTAAATTAACTTAAAAACCATAAATATGAAGAAAATTTTAGTTAAAACCTTTGTTAACCACTTTAATTTAAAAAATAGTCAAAATCAATCAGAATTGACATTAAACCACACAAAAGCCATTAAATAGAATAAAATAAACCGGTTCAAGTTTAGGGATCTTACATTGTTTGTACCTATTGATGGTGGATGTGGACCTAATTTGAGGTAAGGTTTCTTAAGATATGAATCCCGTATGAATATTATAATTGTCAATGAAAATTATGAGATTGAATCATGAATTTTGTGTGTAATATGTAAGGTACACATCACATGCACGTGAGACATGTAGCCTTAGAATGTCACAAGGTGGTACATGGTTTGGAACTCAAAGCTCGATGGACATTCATTATCCCTACTCAAGTGTTGGCTTTACTATTGTTGGACCATCCCATCCAAGGTGAAATATATACCCTGGACAATGGTCTCTTGCTCATGATAGTTTTAGAAGATTTAGTATGATGACAAATATGGTAAAAAGGGTAAATAGCATCTTGAAGGGGGCACGAGAATTACCCATTAAGGCCTTAGTTTTAGCTACTTTTTACTGGGTAGTAAAATTCTTTGTGTAATGATCTTGAGCTTCAGAGGCCATGGTCACCATGTATACTTCTAAAGTGGAAGGGATAGTGAGGGAACAAACAAATAAAAGTGGGGAGTATATAGGTCATAGGATCAACCGCAACAATTACGAGGCGATGACTATGCGCGAAAGAAAGTTAGTGGTGAATGCGGTTCATTGAACTTGTACATGTAATTACCCTCAAGTCTACCAATATCGTTGCTCTCATCTTCTTGCCGTGTGGGGAAACCGATGGTAGCCTATATAGGTAGGTGTATGTTATACATCTACCCTTTATAGAAATGTGTACTCTGCATAATTCTAATCTCCTCATGGTTAGGAGTTTTGAAAAGAGATATTCCTTATGTATTATTACCCCCAAAGGCAACAAGACAACCAGACACCCATAATCTGTCCGCATTAGGAATACAATGGACCGTGTAATCATGAAGAGATATGGTAGAGTAGTTTATAAGTGTGGGAGGTGCAAACAATCTGGGCATAATAGTAATGGATGCACTAATCCTCCTATTAATAGGTAAACATACAATTAGATTGTGTAACATTTTACTTACCCTCCATTTTAAATATGACTATATGTTCTTGAAGTTCTTATTTCCTTGCAAGTCATATGGATCACATGGAGCCTTGTTATGGGTGAAGCCCCATTGGTGAGATTGTCCTTGTGCAAAAGAAGTCTCATAGGTCGGCTTCTATTTGGCAAGGAGAGGTATTCCCACTCTACATGTATTTGATTTAATTTTTATGAAATGGATCATTGGGTTATAATATTTTAACTTATTTTAGGACCTCAGGTAACTTGAGTGCATGGAGCATCTAAGGTACCTTCAACAATGGCCTATAAATGAGTATATTTTGCCATATATTGTGTAATATCCCTAATTTTCCTAGGTTTTGAAAATTAAATATGTGGAAAATAGGGTGTTTGACCTATTGACATTTTTAGTAGAATAACTTCCTCACTAGATAAAATTTGTGGCTGAAACCTATGTAGTTAGAAATTAGATAGAAAGAGCTTCGAAATGCCACTAAGAGCACGCGAATTGGAGTTCAGATGAGGGAGATACGACTGTTCAAAGTTGAACATATTGTATAGGGCCCGTTTACCCGATCGAGACATGTATTTGGCTCGTTTAAGTGTCTTGTAGGCCCAGTTAATTAAGTTCCAAAATTAATTTTTAGATGCCTAATTAGGGTACCTAAGTGAGGAGGACTGGCCCAAATTCTAGGGGATTAGGAACCCTAATCCTATGCTTATAAAAGGGATGATTAGGGCACAATTAGGGGGGTCTTGCCCGATGGGGAGAGAAGACAGTTAGCAAAGCTCCGGCGAGACTCCAGCAAGGCTCCAGTGGCGGTGGATCAACAACAAATCGGTGATGAAGGTAGGATCGTTTCCGTTGTCTTTGAATGTATATTAATGAAGGTTTTATTAAATAAATTTGTATGTAATTGGATTTTTGCAATTCTATCTTTCTAATTTGGAATAGTGATTGCTGAAATCATTGGTCTGTAATTTCGTTGAATAGTGTGAGGTTTCCGTAATTTGTTTTTTCAGTTAGACGGCTGCCGGACGGCCACTCATTGGCCGGTCTTCATCCGGCCAAAAACACCAGTCGCTAGGCAAAAGCGACCAGGGGGCGAACCCGCTGACAACAGATTCTGTTGCCGCCGCACAGATTACTAAAAAAAAGGGTCGTGCCACCCTTGGCAGTGCTAGCCCTGGACGCTTTGTAAAAAATAAAGAAAATAAAGGAAAGGCGGGCTTTTGGCCGTCGGATGGCGGTGGAACCAACACCATTGGTTCTGCCGTGTGCTGGTGGCCCATAATTCTCTGGGTCACCCCCATCCTCTGCAGTGTAGGCGGCACCACTAGTTCGGCCTCTAGCCGGTCGTGGAGAAGATGACATGTGATACAGGTCGTCGGCTGCTGGACCAGGTCGGGTTACCCGACCGGATTCTGTTCTGTCTAATAAAAAAATAACAACAATACACACTCTCTGAACCAGATCAGGTTCAGTGCGTTCGGAGTAGTCATTAAAATTTGGAAAAAATTAAAATTACCATGAGGGTATTCTTACCATGTTTCATATTGGGGGAAATTTTTAAAGTTTGTAAAATGACTAATTTACCCTTATGAGTTTATTCATAGAATGATGCTAATGACCCGATTTAGGGGCTCCGGTTCAGGGGCCTATGAGTGGATTCAAAAATTGAGAAAAATCTTAGTTGGATGTTAGTATGTATCCTAAATTAAGACCAAGCCATAAGTTATGAAAAAATCCCAATAAATTAATAATTGACTATTTTACCCCTAGGATTAAAGTAAGACTGTTAATTGAACCGGGGTCAGTTCAAGGGGCTTACAACCCCATTAAATGGCAAATTACCTTGGGTTCATAACGTCAAGGTGTAACTCTGTGATTAGTTTTGGACCTATTGAGGTTCAGGGAAGCCCTAAACAAAAAGATAGAAACGCCCTTATGAGTGTATCGGCCCGTATTCGTGCGGATGAAATTAACAGGCAAATGTGATACTGAAACCTTTTGAGAGGTTGAAGAATTACTTGAGAGCAAAGTGGACCATATCCAATGTTGGATAATTACTTTAATGTCTTAAGCGCATTATGATCAGTTTTCATAAAGATTTATTAAATTAACCCAAGGAGGGTTTGGGCATGAGAGCTCGAACAATCTTATATCATTATTTAATTGAGTTATTGATATTATGATCTGCTTGGACCTGTGTGGTTTTGATTGTTTATGTTGTTTATTGTTTTGATATTTGTTATTGATGTTGTGATAGTAACTTATCACTACTTTAATATTATTGAATGATTAATTGATGGGATAGATAGTCTTGGATTGGGCGGAAAACCTAATCAAGATAAAGACTAAAATACCTTAGAGGGGTTTAGGACTAGTTCATAGAGTGAACAAAGCCTTTGACCTGGCGAATTGCCTTGGTTAATGAAATGATGGCAATTTTGAGTTTAAAACCCTAGTCTAGAAGGGACTGATAGGGTTTGGGATAGGTAATCGGAATCTTGGCCTATTGATAAGTAAGATAAGGTTCATAATGGTTTCTTGAGTTTTAACACTATTGAGGAGCTGTTGATTTGACCGTGTAGTTGCACCTCCCCATTGGAGGGAGCTCTGTGTGAGCCGAGCTCACCACAGATCTATTGAGGATTTTTTAGTGTACACACATTTGGATTAGCTGACATCCTGCTTGGTAAAGTTGCATGAAAAAAATTGATAAAATATAATGAGAGAAATGAGACTGTGAAAGTGTTTAGGCTATAAATGTTAACTATAGAGTTTGAAAACATAATAATGAGTGAGGAAGAGAAAAAATTTTAATACTATTCTAAAATTTTAAACATAGTAAACATGTGTGGTCATCTAGGGGAGCCTATACCTAATTACCTTATTATAATGAAGGTTTTAAGATCCTTGTACCATAAATTAAAAATTGAGGTGAAAACCATTAATGAATTTAGAAAAATAGAGACTTTAGACATTGAAGAGTTAGTTGATAACCTAAGCAAAGTCATATAAAAACAAAAAAAAAGTTCTTTGGAAAGTTCAAAGGAAATAAAATGCCCTAAAAATATCAAAAAGAATTTATACGAAAAATAGAGTGTTAAACACTTTAGAATAATATGAAGAGTCTCAAGGTGATGAAGAACTAATGCTTTTATTGGCTAAAAACTTCAAAAAATTAATAAAAACTTAAAACTTTTTGAAAATAAAGGAAAAAATTCTAGGAAGAGACAAGAAGATAAGAGAGATGAGAGGAAACTTAAACAAGACAAGATGAATTTTAATGTTTTGAATGTTGTAAGTTAGGTCACTTTTGTGCTGATTATCCTAACATTAACTCTGATAATTCTTTTAATTATAAGCCTAAGAAATTAAAGGGGTTTATTTATTAGAAAAGGGCAAGGCGCTTCAAGCAGCTTATTCTTATGAGAGTTCTTTATAAGATGATGAGTTGTGTAACTATACAACCTTTCATGTAAGTGTAAAGGAAGATAGTTCTGGAGAAGATCTCATGATTCTACTTCTCTTGAAGAGAACTCAGAGTTTGAGGTTAATTTTAATTAGTTTTAGAGATTCCTCCAACAATTCTTTGTCTTGACTAAGAAAATCAAAAGCCTTGAGAAAGAGTTGAAGAAGAAAGATGACGAATTAGTTTTGTCTTCTCAAGAGGTAAATAAGTTAGTAGAGTTAAATAACAAACTTGAGAAAGAAGTACATGACCTTAAGAACGACCTAGAGAGTGAAAAAGATAAGTCTAATTCTCTCAGTAGAGAACTCATGCCCTCTAAAGAGAAATTAGATGGATTTAAGAGTGATAAGAAAAAGTTAAAAACTATGTTTAGCATTGGTCAAGCCAACAAGATGGGCTTAGGTTTTGAGAATTACTTGCCTACTCCCTTAGCAAAACCTACTATCTTTATGAAGGTAAAAGAGAATGACAAAAACCCTAATATAAAGCCCAACCCATCTAAGTCATGAACGAAAGGAGGAGGATAGGCTATAGTATTTTGTGTATGTGTGTGTGATATTCGCCAATGTGAGACTCATACTAGAAGATAATGTTTTAATAATTACCCTTTCAAACTTAGGTTAAAGAAGAATTAGAAGAAGCACATTATCCATACTACCTCTATGTTGCCCCACCAAGTATATGAAAAGAAGAAGAGAGTGTGAGATCCCCTTGTTGCACTCTGTTGGGTCATTCCTATAAACAAAACTCCCAACTTTTGTGGAGCCGAAGACCCATGAGTTAGCCTCCAATAGGATTCTCCTACACATAGCTAGAAAGACTCTCTTTTGGAATTAACTCGACTCTAGGCTATACGTCCTAAAGTGTCAAATACAATAGTCAAGGGACATCTATCAAATGTAAGGATTCACATATAAGGTTTACTTATACCTAATATCAAACATGTAATTCTATCATTTAATCAAACATCCATCAAGCACAAAAGCCATGCTACTAAATAGTATATTTTATGGTACAAATCATTCATGAAAATCATGTACTGATGAACCACCCATAAACCCATTAACGTGTAGGCCAAGATGTTGATGACCATTGACGTCCCCATCAACTCTTCAAACCCCTATTGACAACAGATAGGTTGTGGAAGCCCATCTTGTTGATATCATCACCGACACATTAGTCCTACCACGATGCCTAGTATAACACTGATGCAGTATAACATGTCGATGTCAGTACAAGTCATCTTCCTCCAACCACTAACGCCTTCATCGACATGGCGATGGTCATGTCGATGATTGGGAACAAAACAAATAAGCACTGAACTGGCTCTCCATGTGTTCTCTTCCGTATAACATGATAATCTTATCATCTAAACCATAAATCTTACATTTTAAAGCACAAATAGAACCATGTAATCTGCATGCTTCAACATTACCATTACTACTCTAAGCATGTCATAAATCTAAGAAAACAATCACAACATACATCAAAACACATTAATAGACATGCAATCAAATTAAGAATATCTATTTTTAGCCATCATATGGATAATACGTTAGCAATATGACCTTCAATCACGCAATGCATCTCCTTCCTAGCACAAGGTCTTATGCACTCCAAGATGAAAGTACTCTACACTTCGTTGGACTTCTTTGATACTCCAAATAACTGAAATTCTAATATTTTTGCCTCTTTATAAAGGATGCAACTGCATCTCATAGTCAAAACTGCATAACTATCCATGTTTCGTGACTTTTTCACCGAAGCACCCACCAACATGTCAGTGCCTTTGATAGTTATTCCCATTTTCATTGATGTACTTAGGGGTGCTAACAAGCTAAGCTGAGTCAAGTTTTGGGTTAGCTCGGCTCAAACTCAAAGTTTTAGGTATTAGTTTGAGCTCGGCTCAAACTCAATCAAGCTGCCAATCATCTACCTACAGCTCGGCTCAAACTCAATCGAGCTGCCAATCATCTACTTCGAGTCTGCTCAAGAAGGAAATCAGAATTTTGACCCGTGCTCGAGCTCGAATCAGTATACAGTGACCATATAACATAGCTCAAATTTGGCTCGGTTGTAGTGTTGCCAAAATGAACAATCTCCTTAACTACTTCACCTACAACACCTTTTGTGTTAAACATTTCATCAAATATATATGATTTTTTCATCATTTAAATATATTTTTTTATCAAATATAATTTTATCACTCTGTCATTAAAGTTCTATGCTTGGCAATTGTTATTTAAAATAATGTTTGTACTTTTTATATGAATTATATATTTAATGCATGCAATGAGTGCAAAAACTTAATTAATATTTCTACCTCATTATACCAATATATATTAATTGCTTGGTAAAAAAATATTATCAAATACTCCTTCCATCTTAAATTAATAATTCCATTTAGTTTTTTAAAATGAATTAATTTTAATTTATTTTTAAAGACTAAATGGAGCTATAAATGTAGGACAAATGGAGTATTTATAGATACAATATTGTATAAAATTGTCATCATTTACTAAAAGCTCATAAATTTGTAAATAGACAACTGAAGTATAAATAATATTATTTACTTATTTATTAGATATTATACATAAATATAAATTATAAAAAAAGTCTCATATATAATATATGTATATTAGGTCTCTTTAAAATATTTACTTCCAAATAATTTATATCATGTGTAACATGTAGGAGAGCTAAGGAGTCAGGTCGAGTCGAGTTTTAGTATGTGGGAACATGAAACTTGATGTTTTGTTGTCTTAAACTCATCCCAAATAAATATAAATTACCCTAATTTTATATAAAAAAAGAGACTTCATTACTCAATGCTAAAAAGTATTTATAAAATTATTGTAAAATTCGAATTTCTAAGGATTCCAACATTAGTCTTCATAGAAGATTTGAAAAGATATATATTAATTTATTTGACATGTAAAAATAGTAAATAATATTGCATAACATATTGTCTAATGATTGACATAATGTTTGATATGTAGTACAATATATCCCATTTTTTTACTCGGTTGTACTATATATGTATATATTTATTAAATTTTATTTCTATGATATATCTAAATTTTAATACATATCACATGTAGACATATGTGTATAATGTGTCTTTAAATATTTGCTTCTCAAAAATATATATCATGTGTGATATAAGCCAATACTCAATACATAGACATTATACATTAATTAATAATATATATATATATGTATATGTATATGTTATAAATGCAAATTGAGATTGATAATTGTGCACATGTATACAAAAGTATTAATATGTATTTATGTATATTATAAAATATATTTATGAATTTCATTCAAGTTCGAGTCGAATATGAGTCAAGTTCGACCCGAGTTCGAATTTTATTCGAGCCGAGTCGAGTCGAGTCGAGCCGGGTATGGTCGAACTCAACTAAAAAATATTTGAGTTCGAGCTTAGCCACTTCGAGTCGAGCTATATTCAAGTCAAGGCACCTTTGCTTGACAAGCTCGCTCAGCTCATTAACACCCCTAGATGTACCCACTGACATGTTAGTGCCCTGATAATGAAAAAGAGAAATTTTAAAACAAAGGTTATGTTTTTCTTTGAAAAATACAGGGTGTTACATTCTAACCCTTTGAAAGAATGTTTCCTTCAAAATTCAAAATCAAAAGTTTTACCACAAACCACAATTTAGTAAAATCATATATGCAATGACTCCATTGACACATTGACAGTTCCGCTGACATGTCACTGGTTTTGTAAACATGATGCATCAATCATCGACATGACCATTGATTGAGCTCTCGCCAAGTCGATGATGGCGCAAGCAAACCAATTGTCATTTGCTCTAAAAATATAAGATGCATTGATCAAGCTCTCACTAAGTTGATTTTGAAAGCCACAACACCTTTGCCACATGAGCTTTCTTCTAACCACCTCATTCAACTTCGGCGACTGCACACAACCATCCTTTGGCTTCTCAATGCTCATTCGACACTCCCACAAGCTTCAACAAGTCACTCAAATGGCGTTCTCTGCTACACGCACACAATTGACAATGAAAGTTTCCCTTCAACCACCAAAATTGACCAAAGTTTCAAGCCTTACACTTCTTGAAGCTAACTAAGTGGAAAAAATATATGAGGTATATGCATTGTAATTGGCCAATTTTATTGATCAAAACTAAGCCGAAACTTTATGTATATTTTGAATCTTAGGAATAGACTAGATATAGTTGTAGTTGAGTGAAATTTGAAATTGATAAGACTTAAAAAATAGGAGCAGATGTACTCTTATCGATCAAGGTTGAAAACTTAGAGTATTGAAGGCAAAAAAGAATTCATTTTGTACACACTTATATACACAAATCATGTAGATTAGCTTAGAATGGGTGAATTAAGTGATTTTTGGAGTTTTTGACTGAATAAGGGTAAAAAGAACAAATATTTTTCAACCAATTGATCACTACATAATAAGAAGAATCAATCGATTAATCGCCACTTAAAACAATTCTTTATCAAATGAAGTTGATAGTTTTTTATCGATCGCTAATAGTATTGTACTCTAATGAAATAGTGATGATGAATCATTGTTTGAAACGATCGATCATTATCTGTTATTGTTACCTAGTTTAAGCCTTTCCGGAAGAGATTTTATTTCTAATTAGAGTCAAATTTTTAAACTGACTTAATGTTCTATTTAAAGAATAAGGAATCATGAAATTGAAAATAGGAAAACCTAAAAAATCATAAAGAATAGAGGATAGATCTTTTTCTATTATTTTCCTAGAGATATCATCCTTGAATTTCAAACTTTTATTAAGTGATTTCATGAAGACGCACAATTGAAATAGATAATTCTCAAACACAAATTAAAAGAGGAGTTGTAGCAAAACCTTCAAAGGATTTAAAGACAATTGAGGCCAAAGTCAAAAGACAAGAGAAGCTTGTTGTTGTGGCTAGAAGTAGGCAAAGACAAAACAAGTAGAAGAAAATTTTCAAATACTTTAGGGAGAAAACTTGAAGGCCAACAACGAAAATAATTTGTTGAAGATTTAAACAAAATGATTTTTTAGGTTAGAGTCAAACAACAAAGGTTTGTAGTTTATTTATGTCTATTCAATGTCATACTATCTAGTGCATTGATTTGAAGCCAAGAGTGGTTGCCGTGAGTTTTTACCCTAGTTGGGGTTTTTCACTATAAAATTCTTGTGTGATCTTTTATGCTTGGTTTGATTTTTTATAAAGAGATTGATCATGAATGTGCATAGTCATTAGGTTTTTATTGTTTCACTATAAAGGAAAAATTTAAGCAACGAAGTCATGTCTTGTAGTCTTTTATCTTTCTAAGATAATTGAACTAGGGGCAACGTGGTGATACTCTATGCTATCTAGATTGATATTAAATTCTCAAGTGGTTGCTGAAGATTTTATTTTTCATTTACTTCTAATTTATGTTATCAATATGATTTTGCAAGCTAGTGTGTGTCTATTTTGTATAATCTTGCTTACTTTTCAAAAATGTGTGTTTGTGGTGATTTTATGTGTTTGTCTTATTCTTCTGCTAGTGATGATGAGGATATTTACGTTGAAAGTCTTTTTAGACAAGCTATTTAATCGAGTAAAAAGTGTAATAAGTTATGGAAGATTGTTAAATTGAATGAGGAGACAATTGAATCTATTTATATAGAAAATTTTCAAATGTCTAAAAATAAAGAATTAGTAGAGGAAGTGGTTCAAAGTAATTTAAGAAGTATAGTTGAGTAATTTGGTCAATTTATCAATTGGGGTTCATTTGATTTCGCTTATTTGTTGAACACTGGTTTTCTTCTTATTCCTATGCTTAAGTCAAAAGTTGTATAAGGGTTTGCTATATACATGTGGGTGCTACATCTGAAATAATTTATACCCAAGTGCAAGTAGCGAAGTAGTAAAAAACATTTCCGAGGTCAAACCACACAAAAAGAAAATTTTAATTTATCTAAACCCTAAACTACAGGCTAACCAACATATAATCATATTTGAAAGATTGTTTTAAAAGAGATTGGGTAAGAATATTTCACACCTGAGATTTTTATACACGTTTTCCTTAAATTTTCACAAATTTTTTTTGCAGTATAATATATGTAAATAGTGAAAATTGATGAAGTTTAAAATATGTGAAAATAATTTTCATAAATATAAATCATCATACATAAGTTTTTCAACTTAAACTTTGCCAAATCATCATACAGCCAAACCAAACAATCTCAGGCGTAAATCACATTCAAAAATGAACATTAAATGTTATGGTCATAGGCTTAAATGAAAGTGCAAAATCTTATAGTTCTACTTTTAGGCATAAAACTTACATTGCCGGCTCTTAGCAAAAATGTCACGCCCCGGCACTGCCCGACCCGAGTTGAACCCAAGGGCCGGTCAAGCATGTAGGGGCAATAGAAATTGATGGATTAACATATTGTGGAAGTCTTACCCCCTCAAATGGGCGATTCATATAATGGAGTAGTGCACCTACTGTAATTTGAGCAAGTGAAATAAGGATAACAAAGAGGATAATAAAACTGTCATAATTCTCACACCAACCCATATAATAGTCTCCAGAGCTTACACATGGCTCAAAATTAGAAAAGTTTTTAGACAAATCTAAAAATAACAGATAAATGCGGACACAATACATAATCCACCACACAATGTTCTCTAGTATAAAAAATGAGAAAATAAAATATTATTTGGATTCAACCAAAGCTAATCCCACGTGTACCCATGTCGTGCCTCAAATAGAGAGTCCTCCTCATATGCACGTCGCACCATGCAGCCGAAAAACAAATCATAGAATGAGGGGTGAGTATGAAACTCAGTCATGGTTTGAAAATGATAACTTTAATAAAAAAAATCAACACGACGCAACAACATAGCTATTCAGATCTATAAATGACATGGTATATCCTTTTTCCGATCATCCCCTTACTAAGCTCTTACTTATCCATAAGTAAAAGATCTAGCATGCATATAACACATATAAAAATCAGGGCATAAATAATCATGCTATGACCTAACATCCATCCTGCATAACTAGTGATTTTCACACCATCACGTTCACAATTGTGCATATAAAGCCATCCTCCTTAATATCATTAAACCTGCATAACAGGTGTACACAACACGTACTCATATAATGCATATTCATATCATTCATCCATAGATCATTCACCCTGCATGATAAGACTCTCATTTACACGATACTAAATCATGTATAGTAAATCATATTCACATGTGTTAAATAATTTCAAATTATCCTAACACAACCTACGTAACATGGGTATAATATTATCTCATACACATGCATTATCAATAAATGGTGAATGTCTCCATTATGGATAGAATACAATCAGGCTACACAGGCTGGACATAGTCCAGTTCCCACACAGGAAACATAAAGTGTTCGGGGTAGTCAGCCTCTAAATCTGCTCATCCTAGACAATCTTGGCCAAGGAATGTCCGAATCTCACACAGAGAACCTAGAGCAAGTGTGTTCACCTTTGAACATCTTTTGCGGTGGGAAGAGTCTAAATTCCACATAGAAAACCTAGAACACGTGGTAGTCGGTACACAAGGCATACCACTCTGGATTCTTAGGGTCTAGATGACTGTCTCAAAAATCTCCACCGAAAGACAAGTACACAACGCGTCCCCATTCATCTCAACTCAATTCAGATTGATTAAACCCAGGAAGTATCCATGTTCCACACAGGAACTCAAATCGAAATCATGTCCTTTTGGACTAGTCAAGTTCCGACTAAGCCAACGATTGACTAATCTGGCACACAATCTCACATCATTGCATCCAATCGGTCAACCGCGGCTAAACATCGGTAAAATCTCATTCATTAAATATGTTTCATGATGCATTAAACATGATACATACATGAGCAATCTCTTCGTAAATCCCAACACATAGAATGTGCTCCCATTAGTCCCCACATGCATCATATTTGAGTCATAAACAACCATGATTTCATAATTAATTTCCTTGCATGTGTGTGTTTAAAATATAACATACATTCCTAAGCATATGACCATGCTTTGACAATAACTCACAAGGTACTTACTACACATGGTTTTTCTAACATCTAATCATGGATCTAAACTGGAATCATAAGTGAAAACCAACGGAAACCATCATTCAAATCATAGATTCAAGTTAACAAATCTAACATGTTTAACTAACATCATGTAATTCTGCATAATACCCAATTATTCCTCATAAATTCCAGCATCACTAGCATACTCTTCCAGTAGTTTATTCTAACTAAAATCAATCCACATGAACATGAAAAATAATATTTTGGAATAGAAAGATCAAAATAAACAATGAAATTAAAATGATCAAAATTTGTTGTACTGCTGATCGATCGGCCTGCAAGGTCATTCGATCGGCTGGCCAATCGATCGCCATAACAATAGATCTAGTTCGTCTTCTCCATTTTGAAATCTAAACCGAGACTCCATCAATCGAACTTAAAACCTCCAATCAAAGCTCTAAACTTCATGAAAATCTAATTAAAACTTCCAGAATTCTAAATCTACCTATTTTCAATCAAAGCCCTAAGAAATTAATACAAAAGATTACGTTTTTACTAATCTACCATCAGAGCACTAAACATGAAATCCATTAAAGAAAACATATATAAAGAAAGATTTGAAACACAACAAGATTGAGGCTTAAACTCATTACCTTTCACCACTTTTTGGGTCGGAATATCTCCTTAATCTCCTCCAAAACCTACCCAAAAACATGATTTTCATTAATAATTCTCAAATTCGATTTTGAAACACTAAAAACCTTTAAGAACAAATAGATCTAGGGTTTTGGAGACCCAAAAATGAAATTTTAAACATTAGGTTTTGAAATAGAAATCCAAATCAGTAGTTCTTGAGTAAAAATTTAATTTAATTTAAAGCAAAGAAAGATTTGAAAAATTTAGGCAAAACCCTAGTAGATTATAGAAAGATTAAGAAAATCAAACTTTAGTCTCTTTCCTTTTTAGGCAAATGGGGGATTAGGCCCCTTGATCCTAGGTTCAGCCCTTTCCCAAATGGGAAGGTGGTTGTCCCTTTCCTTTTATAGTAAGGAAGGGGTTAGAAATAATAAAATATTTGGGTACAAATAGAATTCATATCTAAAAATAGATAAATTGGTCATTTAAACAGAAATTAAAATCTAAAAATTCTAAAATAAATTTTCAAGGTCTTAGTTTAATATTTGGGACATTTTTTGGTTAAAAATTTTAATTTTGACCGTGGGGCCCATAGTGGGTCAAACCCTAATTTTTGAAAAAATAGTAAAAATTCTGAAAAATTCACAAATGACTTATATTAACTTAAAACCCATAAATGTGAACATAATTTTATTTAAATCTTTTGGTAATTATTTTAAATTTTTAAAAATTATTAAAACCAATCAGAAATGGCTTAAACCACATAATGATAATTAAATAATAAATAAAAATAAAAATAAACTAGTTAAAGATAAGAGTTCTTACAAAAACATCAAATATTTTTGCTTAAATATAGCACCAAGATAATATCTTGCAGGATAAACAAGATAATTAGACCTAAGAAACAAAAGATAAAAACGTCATAGAGTCAAATTTTCCCATAAAAAATGAATGAAAATATAGCTAAAAGTTTGTAGAAAATTACAGAAAATTTAGAGATGTTACAAAATATAAAAAATAAACTAGCAACCCATGGAAGAATAACCAATGAGATCAATTGTAAGGGCAACAACTAGAGTTCCACTTCTAACAAATACTTAGTATCGTACTTAATTCAAAATATTACTCAACTGAAAATAAATAAAGACTTTCTTAAATTAGAAAATATAACAAGTAAAGCAATAGAATAATAAACAATAATAATCGATCAAACATAACTCCTAAGTTCTTGTTAATTAATCGCAAGGAATAATTACCAGCATTTGATATACCTAATGTTAATGACAAATTAAGTAATTATAAAGATTAATAACTTAATCAAAACAAAATAGTAAATCAATTTATGACCTTACAACACATCATACGATAAAAACTAATACTAGTATATTCATTAGAAGTATCACCCCTACTCCTAACTTGGGTAAACAAGTGCAATTACAATTATTTGATCTTTGATAAACTAAATTCATATTAAGATCAGAAACTCTTTGAAAATAAAATATAAAAAAGACGTAAGAATTTTCCCATCGAAAACCGTAGGAAAAATCCTTGCGCTACAGTACTCGGACAAAATACCTGGATAGTGCGACACATATACTAACCGGGCTTGCTACAGTTCTGTGTATTCTTTCTGAAATTTTATTCTCGCATTTATTCCGGTCGTCATGAACCCATCTTCCAGCTGCTACCCAGATTTGCATATTGATTTTTTTTTTGTTTTTTAGCCTCCTGTTCTCCACCTCTGAACTTTTCATTTTAGAAAGACTTTTGTCTGTTTGAGAGCATAAGCTTTGCATGAGAGCAATTGTTATTTAAGATATACTTAGCGTGTGTATAGTTAATTTCATGATGAACATTGTCGCAACAGGAAAAACTGCCCTCGTCTTAATTTATAGGATTCATCTTATCTTTATAACAGCCGACTTCTATTAAAACACACCAATGAACATTGATCTCTATTGCTATTGGTTGTTAGCGTGGGTCCCATTTTTTTTTTTTGCTTTGCATCGGGTTTTCCTTGCTCATCCTCTTCAGGACTCCAACATTGGCACAACTGTCTCATTATTCCACTAAGTCTCCATCACATTCAGCGGCTTTAGTCCAGACTATTAATCTCCATCACATCTCCGGTACAGCTTCGCAGCAGCAAGCTCTTCCTCTAGATCAAGACTGAATGGCTTCTCCACCTTCATCTAAATATGCGAACTCCATATTCACGTACGCTGGTGCTGCCTTAGCCATCAAGTGACACCCTCATCCAATGAATTTTTCAACTTTCTTTCACAGTTTCATCAAATCACCGAACCAACGTATAGTGACTTCCATGAGAGACATGACAGCCTTGGACAATGAATAAAGTCAACTTGTCTGCTTCCCCATCTCAAGCGAGTTGAAGCCCCATTAATTGTACCTCATTGAATTTTCACCATTATTCACAAAATCTCCTAATTTGATTAAACTGCATACCGGCTTTGCTTTGTATATGACGAGTATAAAATAAGACCACCTGGATCCCGACACGTAGAGCATTGACTAGTTCAAAACATATTATAACCATCTCGGACAATTAAGGGTTGTGGTCAAAATAGAGATATAGGAGTGGTTACTTAATTGACCTAAATTTTAATTATGTATAGAATTTACCAATGAAGAAAAAATGTACACACTAATACAATCAGCCATCAACTCTTTTATGAATGAGTCTACGTGCAACGCCTTCTTCTTCTTACTTGAGCATCAGAGAAGCCTTGGCCGGCACCATGCGAGTGCCAAAGGTCTCATCTCCATTTCAATGAAGTTTTCTTGAAGATCATCGGGACTATCATCTAGACCATCATGCATATTTATGCATCAATTGTACTATATAACAAAGGTAGAAGAACCATCCCCACCAGTTCCATGAACTTTCTGGCCGTCAATGTGTGATTATTTCCTTGCTTGTTTGAATATTCCATGGAAGTCATGTACAAATTTAATTTTCAACACGTGTGAGACCTAATTTCACGAATTTGAAAGTTTAAACAGCTTCTCCATTATTAGGGTTTAAATGGGTTTTGAAATCCCCAATTTCTCTGACCAAATTTACATTTAATTTCATCAAAATTATTTTTTTGTAATCTAGATGATTCTGCCCATTTAAGTATCGCACAACTCATTTGGGAAGATAAAGTTTACACTTGGTTTAGACCTACCTATTCACAGAACTACAACAAACCTTAAATTAGAGGGGAAAGTGTTCATATTTCATTGTCTTTGATTTGCATTTGGTCTGTTCGTTTTAGAGGGGATTATTTGTATTGTATGATTTTTTTTGTAGTCTCTATCTTTTGCTCAATAAAATTTTTAATTATAAAATAATCGTTAAATTAACCCACTACTACACTAAAAAATTAGGTAAAAAGGCATATGAAATAAATATGGATGAGAAGTTTGCCAACCTCCTACATTATCTAGCCCACCCCACTTTTATACAGTCGATAGATATCCATTGATCAGATATATACAGATGGTGGATATCAACCGACTCTGTTAAGGAGGTGGATTGGATAAAATAGGGTGTGACAGACTTCTCATCCAATAGAAATATTTTTGCGCTTATCAGCGGGGTATTTATGTAAGGGGTAGTATGTCTTTGTGTAAGATATTGATTTATACATAAGGATTATATAAGTAAGTAGTATAATCTAAATGTCATGTACATGTATGATAGGGGTATCTCAGGTAGGATTTGTATACTTGTTACAACATGAATGTGCTACATATGTTACTTGTATAGAAATAGTGTTTTCGATAACCATGTGTGGATGACTATGTGTGTTTTGGTACCATGTCTCATTATATGTTATGTCTACATGCATGATCTTATACTCTAAATCTATATGGGATAATTGGTAATGAGATGTATCATAACATATAAACATGATAACAAATGATAATAAAAAGGGTTATAGACAAATCAATGATTATAAATGGGATACAATGACATCTCAAGGATGGGTAATGGTAAAACATAGAAATCGGCATGGTAGTTAATACCATGGTTACCCGGATTTGTACCTATGCATAGTCTTTAGGGCCAGTGCCAAATGCATACAACCGGTCCAAGACCCTAGTTTCTTTGATGAAATGTCAGTAATTGATCAGTACAAAGATTGATTTAGTAAAACTAATGGGTAGGTATTCAGTTTTGAGTTTTTTAGGTATAGATGCTTCCTTGATTAAACTTAATGAATAAACTGGGTAATTTTTATGGGAACATAGTCTGGTACCTTTACTCTTGTTTTTGCATGAGAATTATGTACTTGGTGCTAATTAACTCATACATGACATGACATAGCATATTGCTTGTTCACCTATGTCAAGGAAATAAATAAAATTACATTCTACATAAGATGCATGTATTGCATATGATATGTTCTTGGGTGCATATAGATTAGAAGTGCATCAAGAGTATTATAATAGATATCATTCTTCATAATTTTTAATGGGGAGCTCTCATATTTTGGAAGCATTTGTATAAAAGCTTGATTGTTAACTTCACTTATAGGCATAAATATTTAGTATTTCATTCAAAATAAAAAAAAACACTAATTTAAGTAGTAAAAAAGTTGGATATTCATAATGCATATTGAATTGAATTAGGCTTTCCGAGCACGAGAAAAAAGTTAAGTCATAGATTAAAAAATAAATAAACAACCTTCAATAATTCAAGGACATGGAAAGTTTATTATTTAAAAATTCAGAGATTTTAATTGCCAAAGGCATTAAATTAATAAATAATATTTATAATATACTGTGGCTTCAATGAAAATAATTAAGTAATATCGAGCAATGTAGGGCAAATACTATCGGAGGAAAAAGAAGGAATAGATGAAGATCTCAAAGGATAAATACCATCTTTTGGATTAGTAAAAATAGAAGATTAAAGATGACCAATGCGCTAGCTTGCTTTAGGCTTTTAGTGTTTGTGAGAATAAATTGTGACCGATGTTAGAAATAAGGGTGGTGTTTATGAGAACAAATTGTGACCATAATAGGAAATAAGGGTTTGTAGATTCGGACATACTTTGTAAGTTCTTGCATATCTTTTAAAGGGAAAATTCATTTTTGATCAGTTATTAATCTAACTTTCCTAGTATGTTAGTTCTTCATCCTTTGGAAAATATACCAATCTAACTTTATATAGGAGGGCCTTCCTACTTAACTCAGTCATTTTCTCATGTGATTGCTTTTATTACTTTCCTTTGTTGGCTTTGTTCATTGATAACTGAAATCATTATATTAGAATTGGTAGATAAAACTCCTACTACCATTTGCTTTCAAAGATACCTAAAATAAGGGCAATATTTCAACAATATTTATTTATTAATATGAGGTTTACTTCAGTGTTTTAAAACTTGAACATTAATGGTCAGTCAGACTGGGTTCAAGTGGACCCAATTTGAAAACGAGGAGGTCCATCCATGTTAGCAGGTTGGTTTAACCCCGCCAGTCCCTAAACCCTAAAGCCTGGTCAGTTGAACCAGCGATCCATTGCCTGTGCGTTGCAGCAGCACCATGCATATATACACGCATGCTTCGTTAGTAGCAATGGCAATGTTTCCAAGGCGCGAGTAGAAACAGTTTTCCGCACAATTTGTGGAAATAGATTTCCAACCACATGTTAAGGAAAGGATTTTTACCAGTGTTTTACTAATTGACCTGGCCACCAGCCTATATTCGGGTGTGGGTGTTTTCATTCAATAGGGCAAAAATCCTATTAAACTAGGTAAAACCTGGGTTTAATCAAGCAATGACTTGGTTTAGAAAACTAATTGGTCCTGTTGGGTAGGGCTAGTTGTAGATGTACGTTGTCCAATTAGGTCTGCATCTCGAGTAAGGTAGGGTCGGGTCTTGTAGTAACTAACCTTACCTGAGATAGAACCCGAGATTGTTAAATTCAACTGGAGATAAAACCCGCCGTACTAATACCCTATCAAAACTGAGATAAAACCCGACCCCTATCCGAGAACTTGAATTAACACTCAAGACAAATTAACCTCTTACTAATTTTAATCAAAACAAAAACACCTGGTTGATGATTCTTCAAAAAGTGGGAATCAGTATCAAAACACAAAACTTGTCTATGATATTAAAAAAAACTATTTCATTGAATCAGAATTCAAACATTTTATTACATTAAATCAGAATCAAGAAAAAGAAAAAAATGAGTAAACAAATAATACATATACTATGCAATTATGCAAAATAGACATCCAATGTAGAAAAAAAAATTCATAGTAGCCTCAATGCAAGAAAAAAAAACACAAAAAAATTTAAAAAATAAACTTTTTTCTAGCCTACCTTATTAGTTAGGATTGCCCACACCTCTATTGCTCCGCATGCCACAGAAGTTAGTCGGTCTCCACTTCAGGCTGACCGATCACGGTGAAAGAGGAGTGTGGATAGTGAGGATTGAGGAACTGAAGGAGAGGGGAGGGGGCTGCCAAACATGGAGGGAAAGGGAAGGGAGTTAACGACGAAGTGGAGGGGAGGGAGATTGAGGATAGGGAAGAGGGCAATTAGACGGGGAAATACTGAAATGGGATGTGTCAGCTAGGATGGGTAAATGTGGATGAGGAGGAAGGTTGAGGGCCAGAGGCCGGACAAGGAGCAAGGGGGAGGCTGAAAGGGGGATGTTGCAGACGACAAATGGGGAGGAAGGTGGAGGCTACAAAGGGGGAGCAAGGGGAAGGCTGTCGTAGCCTTATACATAGACAGTTAGCTGGGAGTCAGGGTTTTTATAACATTATTAAAAAGTTGGTTCGTTTTGGGTTTTTTTAGTAAACCCGACCTAACCCGAAATTGTTATGAGTTACCCTGCCTGACCTAACCTAACCCAAACTAGGTCAATTTCGAGTCTGTTCTACCTAGGTTAGGTCATGTTTGGATTTCTATTGCAACTCTCTGTCCGACATCAAGGCCATGTCCTAAATGTCTAAGGTCATATCCTACCAAAATTATTTGGCCATCAATTTTTGGACATTGCCATTGACAAAGACTTCATCTGATCGTTTGTTTGAGGTTCAAATAATTTCTAAATTCTATTTTTATTCTTATATAAAAAGATATTTTTTTGTCTCTATAATTATCATTTTCTTATATTTAAATTTTAAATAATTTAAATAAAATCATGTTAAATTTAAATTTGAATTCTTCATTAAAATCAATTATTAAGTATTCTATTTATCTCTTATTAATAATTCTATTTATTTTTAAATTAAATTAATTTTTAAAAAATATATATATAAAAACTAAAATTATTATTATATATTTAATTATTCAACCTAGAGATCCCTACTTCCATTATCGTATTTGTCGTAAAAACACTTTTATCAGGACACAAAAACCATATCTCGTTGGAAAAAAAAATTTGTCCATATAAATTATTAATAGATACGTATACCAAGAAACCTAGTCCACCAAGCTATTTAGCTGAGAACTAGGCAAGGCCGAATTGGTTTATAAAAAACCGGTGGTTTCTAAAAGACTGATTTTTGCTGCTCATCGAGAAACGGATATCCAGCAGTAGGCTAAAAATGGATTTTCAGGGGGTGGGGGACATGGTTCGTCGCCTCGGCGAGATCTCGCCGAGATATCTCTCTTGGAATATTGACCAAGCTATGAGACCGTGTAAAACGGTGTTTACATAATTTCGGCAAGATCCCGGAGAGATCTGGCCAAGATGACTGAGAACCAACGAGAGCCGGTGCTCACTGGGGCGCAGCTGCGGCCTGCATGCGAGAGGAGGGGAATTAGCTTTTTGGAGCGACAAAAACGCTGGGGAGATTATGGTAGTCGATGGTTTTTTTTTTCTTTCAAAACATGGCAGCAGGCAGCTTCTTCAAACTTCAAAGAGACGCAAAAGAGGAGAATTAGGGAACAAAAGGTGGGAATTGTGGGACTCCAACAAAAATAAGATTAGGAAGTGGTTCCAGGCTTCCAGCTTGATGTTTATAGCAATCAACTTGGAAAAGTCTCGAACTCTCGATGGCCAACTACATAGAGGTGTCTTCAGGGATTAGCAATTCCAACTCCTACTTGGATTGGAATTTGGAACTTCCAAGTTCAAACCAACTAAAGAAAATCAGCTGCACAAGGACTCTTTATAAAATCAACCGTATAAAAGAGTCATCATATAAAAGAGTCATCATTAGAGATCAAATCAGACTATCATAATTCAATAGCGACACAAGGGCAGAGCTATTGTCACCGGCTAGAAAGAGGTTTGAATATTCTTCTTCCTCTATTAAATTTCTGTTTTTGATGGTATTTCTAATTAATTGATCTTTACTACATCTCCTTTAAAGTGTTTTACTTTTCTCCCCATGTTCTGGAAATAATAATATTTCTGTAAACAATTTCTTTAGATGGCGCATGTTTGAGAAAGAGAGTGGATTAGGGATGGATATTCTGCCAGCTTTTGATATTTCTCTTGTCAATTGTTTTACAGAGACGGTTTTAAACTTTTTGGTTCATGTTAGTTGTGATGGGTCTCGTTATCTATTTAATTATGTTCATGTGAGTTGTAAGCGTTTTGGCCATGCACAACTGAAAGGTTTCACAAACTATTTAGACTTGTTAGTCTATCTCTCTGTACTCTTTGTTCTCTCCTCTATTCTCCACATTGTATCAAGTATGTTTTTATCTTTCCCAGAAAAAGTGTACTTGTAAATTTTTTTTGCCAAATTAGTGGTGACAGCAGTCTCATATTTTTTATATCAAATGACAGATGAAAGTTTTTTAGCATTTGGCCTTTTTAGTTACAACTTACATGACTTGTTGTCATTAAAAACATGATATGTAACTGTTATTTTTTTTAGGGTGTCTAATTTTTTTAAGCTAGGGGTGTTTAAGTCATTAAGACCACCTTAAAGGGATATGACAACTGCAACCAACCTTTTAGAGCACCATAGTTTGGGTTACGTTAAGATATAATCCCTAAGTAGTCGTTGACAAATTTGGTTTATATTTCCTTTCATTTAGAACAAAGAGTATAGAGGCAATTTCAAGACAACCAGTAATGGCTAGCTGTTGGTTAATCTAATTAATAGAAATATGTAACTAAGTACACAGTAATTACCTTAATCTCAGTATTACTCATTCTTTTACATAGCTTTACTCCATGAGTGGTCCTTCAGTTGTTTCCTTGAAATGTAATACCCGACAAAACTTTGCCCTCTTATGGATGAAGCACGTTTTATGTTTTCTGTGTTGAATTCTAACTTATAAGAATTGCAGCTTGAGAGTTCTACGCAAATGAAGAAAAGCAGTAGATCAGCTGTTGTCTTGTAGATTTAGGCATAACAATAAACCGGTCTATGTCTCTCTGAAAAGAGGAAGTAATAAACAAAAATAGTATAAATTTACATATGGACTGGTGAAATTGCTGTTAGTTGCTACATAATGAAATAATGGAATCTTAAAATTAAGAAGGCCCATGCCATCTTTTGAGCTACTGGATAATCACTGCAGTTTGCTAGCCAAATGTGTTGTTTGTCTTGTGAAATGTCTTAGCATAATTAAATCATTGGTATGACAAATCAGTACATGTGAAAGGGTCTAGTTTAACACCATGTAGTTACACTTGTCAGAAATCCTTGACTTTCAAAGGACCTATTTGAAGCACTTAGGCTCTGCATTTTTACTTGTCCTAGTCAATTTAATTGAAATTCTCTGATCTATGCTTTTATGTATGCTTTGTGTGAGAATTAAGATATGGATATCAGTTTCCTTGGTATGTTTATCAACATGGACTTATAAAATATTTCTGACTTAATTGAAGAAAAATTGTCTTCCAAGAGAAGGTAGATGATTTTTGTGCATTGACTATTGTCAAAACAATTTACCACCATGTTATATAAATATTTTCCTGGTGTATTTTTTGTGTTTTGACTTTATGCCCATTTATGTCGTGCAAGATAAGATGGGCTTTAATAATCTCTCCATATAAACTTTTGTAATTGGAACTAGTTTCAATAAGATTCTTTTACTTTTTTTTTAGATATTTATCTACATCAATTTGTGGATTTAAAGAATCACAGCGGAGGGCAATTTCCATTGAGGTACTTATCTTGTATCTGGCATCTGCTGTCTTCCTGCGAATGTTTATGCAAGTTAGCTATGTAATCGTTGTTATATATCACAACTTAGATTGTAAAACATATTCATAACATAGTGCGCAAAATTTTTTAACTTGCAGTTATAGCCAACTTTCTTGGATCTTAATATCTACCTACATTAATTCAAAAATGTCATTTTCCCTTAGATCGACATGCTTCTGCCCAGTTATGAAATATGAAAAGCATAAGATTCGTCACTTATCCACCTAATATGGGACAGTAGTACTTCTGTTAGCTTCTGTGCAATCCTGGGAACAATTTTTGTAAACTATCTAGAAGTCATAGTAAAGATGATTGTTTATTCAATTGTAGAGTTTATTATTTTTATGTATGTTTTATGCAGAATCATGGCAACAGATAAGGGTTGGGAGCATGGAATACTAGTGGGCTTCAGGGGATCAAGATGTAATTATTGTGATAAATTATGAAGGTCGGGGGAGTAACAAGATTGAAAGATCATTTGATAGGTGGTAAAGATGTTGCGAGGTGCAAAAAGTGTCCTGAGAATGTGCGAAATGAACTGAAAGACCTCAAGGAGGAAAGTAAGAAACAAAATCTTGAATCAAGAGACAAAAAAGAAAAGATGCATGCAGAAATCGGTCGACTTGGGTATGAATCAGAGGTTCAAATTGACACATCAAATGAGGATGAGCCTGAAGCAGCTAGGGTTGTATCAATTGGCATAGGTGGTTCTAGTAGTGGAGCACATGCAAAGAGGAGAAAAGTTGGTGTGTCAAACCAACATACCATTACAGATATAGTCTCACCTGGTTTGAGAGAAAGACTTGGTAGGATGATTTCCAAGTTTTTCATTTTTAACCATATTCCTGCTCATGTTGCAGATGATCCTCATTTTCTAAACATGATATCTAAAGCACAAGTAGTTGGAAAAGGAGTACATACTCCCACTGCCAAGGATATATTGGGAACATATTTTGACAAAGAGGTCAAAGACATGGACAAGAGGATTAAGGATATAGAACCTATTTGGAATGAATAGGGATGCTCCATTTTGTGTGATGGATGGACAAGGCCGACAAAAATGTCCATCATTAACTTCATGGTTTATAGCAATCAAAGAATTTGTTTTTTAGACTCAGTTGATGCTTCGGGAAAGGAGAAGAATGCTTACTACATCATAGACTTAATTGAAGAACAAATTAAGAGAATTGAAAGAAAGAATGTAGTTCAGATTGTCACAGACAATGCTAGCAATTATAAGAAAGCTGGCAAGATGTTGATGCAAAGGTATGGATTATATTGGACACCTTGTGTAGCTCATTGTATAGACCTCATGTTTGAAGAAGTCACAAAGCATGGCTTTGTGGAAAATACAGTTAAAAATGGAAGAATGGTGACAAGATTTATATATAATCATGACAAGCTTATTCACCATATACGACAGGCTTGTGGTCGGGATTTAGTACGTCCAAGGGCAACACGGTTTGCAACAAACTTCATTGCACTAGAGAGCTTGCAAAGGGAGAAGAGTGCACTCCGATCATTCTTCTCAAGTCAACAGTGGCTAGATTCTAACCTTCAAAGTCATCCATGTGCTACAGATGTGAAGAAAATTGTGCTTGATAACAAGTTTTGGGAAGAAGTGAGGGATTCAATTGCGATCATGGAGCCAATGCATAAGGTTCTATGGGTCATGGACACTGAAAAATCTCCAACTATGGGATCTGTTTATGAGGCTATTGATAGGATGAAGATGGTCATTGAAGTCTCATGTCCAAGGTCTCATGTATGGGTTAATAAAATTATTGACAAGAGGTGGGTAAGATCAATGGATGAACCCATCTACAAGGCCGGTAAGCATCTCTAACAATTGTTACTTTTAGGAAATATGTTACTTATCTTAATTATTAAGCAATTTTTTATGTAGCGTACTACCTCAATCCTAAGTACCATTATAGTAAAAAGCTTGGGCACATACTATATTTAATCAAGGCGGTGCATGACATATTTGATAAGTTGTTCCCAATGTCATTGACATAGAACAACTTGTATAAAGATTGTCAGGTTTAGGGATGCACATGGCACATTTGGAAGTAGAAGTGCCGTTCAATCAAGGAAAACAATGTGGGCAGGTAACTTGAACATAAAGATAGATTTTTTTACCCATATATTGATTAATTTATCTCTATGAAGATGTTACTTTGTTCTCTTTATTTTTCAGGAGAATGGTGGTCATTGTATGGGATCGATTGCCCTACATTAAGCAAGTTGGCTATTCGTATATTGTCACAAACTGCTTCTGCATCTCCATGTGAGAGAAATTGGAGCACATTTGCCCTCATTCACACAAAACCTAGGAATAGATTGTCCTACAATAAGTTGAAGAAATTGGTCTTTTGTCATTAGAATATGAAGTTGATGATGAAGGATATAGAAGACAATTATAAAAATCGTGACAAACAAGAGGATGACCCCTTAGACCACTTTGAATTAGTGGCTGAAGTGGATTTGGATGAGAGAGAGAATCCTTATGCTGAGTGGGTAGCAACAAACTATATGGACCAAGATGATAAACAACCCGATCCCTTGATTGCTAGTGAGGCAAAAGAAGTCAGAATTGATGTTGAAAGATTTAGAAAAGAAATTATATCATCTTCTATAACCAAGGGATCTCACATGCATGTAGATGATCCACTGTCCGATGATGATAGTGCTACAAATGATGGAGACAACAATAGTGAAAGAGATTATGATAGAAATGATAGTAGCAGACACACTCTAAGAGAAAATGAGGCCAATCAAAATGAAAGATTTAATATGACTCCTTTGGCTTTCAATGAAGAAGATAGTTTTACTCATGCTACACAGGATTCCGATCACGGGTCACGACCAATTAAGCAATCCAACCGTCGTAAAGGATAGGAAATAGTGAGACTTAAATTAATTTTTAGTCTTATGTCATTGAGTTTACTTATTCTTAGATCTTATAACTAAATAGGTTTTGATTTTTCTACATAAACAATCTTTCTATTGTCTCATTTTACATTATCAATAAATATTATTTTTTTTCCTTTACATAAATTTTGTTATATTCTCATAAGTTTATAATTGTTTAATATTTGTATTAATATTTGTCAATAATAATATAAACCCACATTGAAAAATATGTTAACTATTTTTTTTATAATTACCTAAACGCTTACAATTGTTTTACATGATGTCTCTGAGATCTCTCCGAGATCTCATCTCTTTGGGTTACCGAGACAAGACCGAGATCTGAGACGGCGAACCATGGTTATGAGTTCAATGGGTATTTAAGGATGAGAGTAATAATGGGCAGTTACGATTTTCGGCATCTAAATAGACGCCTCATCATTTCTCATATCCCAATATCTTCCCTTTAAGAAATAACAACTTAGGCACTGGTGCAAACCGCTATCTTTATTGCCTATGTTGGAGAAAAAAAAAGAAGAGCTAAGAAGAGCTTTTTAATGCTCTCTACTCACTATAAGCTCAGTGTAAAGAATGTTTGAGAATCGTTCATCCATATGATCGATATGCTAGTGCACATTAACATTAATATAAATACTCATGTATACTAGAGCCTAAGGGCCGTTCATCCATAAGAGATGAACAAGGACCATAAAAAACCTCTTATGCAGAAGCGGCGATATAAAAGAAATGTCTCGGGGTAATTAATAGGGAAAGTGAGAAATTAATGAAAGGTTAGTTTTCTTATTTTTTGGGGAGAAGTGAGAAAAAATTAATTAGGTTCTCCACTTAGAGAGATTATACTACATTAATTAAAATGATTTCAACTTGGCCGGCCCAGATACGTGCGTAAAGCAGTCAGCCAAAGAAGCACTTGCACCGGCATTGTTATTCATCAAACTTCTCAGACCAGCCTCTTGATTTGTAAGTTGTGAAAAGAAAACAAAAAACAGCAAACCAGCATCTCGTCCATCCATCAGTACCCCACTAACTGAAGTTGGTACATGGTAGGAGCATTTCTAGACCCCAAAATTAGCAATTACTATCCTATATAATCCTCCACTTTCTTCTCCACAGAGCACCCACCCACAACCTCCTATCGCGCTTGACTCCCGTCCCATCAACAAATAAGAGCAGTTGCAGGCATGGAGAGCAGGAGTTGCATGGCCGTGGTTGCTCTGATGCTGGCAGCACTCGTGGTTGGCTCATCCGCACAGCTCTGCAACATGACTGAGGATGGCCTCAAGGCCTGCAGGCCCGCGGTCTCCTGGCCCCTCCCTGAGGACCCCTCCGAGGCCTGTTGCGAGGCGCTTTCCACTGCCGACTTGCCTTGTTTTTGCTCTTTCAAGAACTCCTTGCTGCTGCCTTCCCTGGGGATCGACCTCGACCTGGCATTGCTGCTCCCTACCAAGTGCAACATCCCCTCGTCCACTCAGTGCTAAGCGCTAGGCTGCATGCTTCATCTTACCTCTCCCTATGCATGTTTTCGGTTGTTTGGTTCAAAGAACACATACAGCGATTGACAATGTATCAACAATTGCAAAATAAGGCATTCCAGTACGAAAATCTGGTGCCAGTATATCACTTATCAAGGCTAAGTGCTTGTGCAAATATCATCATCTTATCATCTACGACTTATCAACAGCATCTTCATTATTCGCTATATATATAGGCTCAAACCGCGAGTTAATGCAACAATCGGACCCCTGTTGTAATTAAGAGAAGGATGGTACAAAGTATGACCCTTGCTAGATGGACCCCAAAAATCTATACCCCGCTTTTCAAATATATGAACTTAATATTTTTTTATACACTGCACCCCACATAAGACTCTTTTTTACCCATCATAAAATCCCTCCTGCCCTGCTTTTCAAATATATGAATTTAATTAACCTTATAAATATTTAATTGGATGATTTGTATTGTTTTAAAATTTCTGGTTGTAATCCCCCTACCATGATTCTTATAAGTTTGCCCAACGTCCCATTTGGAATAATTGGTAAAATGTTTATACTCACTCGGTTGAATTAAGTTTTACAAACACTCTTTATAGAAGTATTACAAATTAATTAAGGTACATAAATACTTTCCACCAATCTAGATAATTATTCAAATTTGACATAATTCAGAAAAAATATCAATCACATAATGATGTGATACCAAACGATTTACACTTGCATTAAAGGGACAAAGAGAGATAGAAAGAAATAGATTTTTTTATGGTATTTAAAATTATTACCTTTAATAATTCTTGGTTTGCTAACTAAAGAACTATCTAGATATTGTGAACACCCAAAACATGAGGACTTGTTCAAATATAAAAGATATTTTCAAAATAGATATTTTGGAATAACCCCAAAAGGATTTGTTGAAACACCAGTTAATACTAGCATGGATTAAGAAAGTAATACTATCTACATGTCCAATATCCTAATCATGACGGTGAAGCCTCTCCTCTTGTCTTGGAGTGTTTCCAGTGGAGTTTCTTATTTCCTCGAGTTTTTCCTTATCCTCAAGTGCACAAGTTACAAACATAACCCACTCACTGCATTAAATGCCCTCAATTTAACTAGAACCCATAGCAGGGAAAATCGGTATGGGATATGGATTCTCCTCTCCTCCTTAAATAGTAGCGTCCTGCAACTAAAAAGGGGTGTGTATTGCTTCAGTATGTGGCATCCCTTTCAACCGATGCTACTTCTTGTGGCGTATGCTTGTGCTGTGTGCATTGCACTAACTCAGTTGGCACCAACCACGTGAGCTTGTATCAATTTTTGTGTTCCATTTTAAATTCAAAACACTTCTATACTTTTAAATCATCATAATTCTCTACCTTAAACTTGGATTCGTGCATTCTTGTTATAATAACCCTATTTTTTTAATATTTTATAAATTTTATTATTTTCTTAAGTCTAATTATAATTCACTAAGACAAGCAAAAATATGAAAATTTGAGACCGGGAACAAAAGTTTCGGCCTCGGAAAATGTGCTCTAAAAAACCGGTGGGACCCACTTTGTACGTAGGGATAAACTAGTCCATAAATAGTCTAATCTTGTAGTGTTTGTGAATACAAGCCCAACGGTACCAAGAACGCACAAATCGGAGTTCAGGATAGGAAATTACGATTTTTTAAAATTTTTGAAAAAATAATAATAAAAAAAAATCGGATCGGCTCGGCGCAACGCGGCGTGCGCCGGACGTGCGCATTACGCGCGATGAATGCGCATGACAGGCGCGCATTCGTCACGCGCGCCAGCCACAAATGGCGCTCTAGCTGTTGCCCGCCGGAAACCACCGCCTCCCTCGCCTATTTAAGGCCATTCTGGCCAGTTTTACTTTAAACTTCCGATTTTTCACCCCTTTCACTGTTTTCTTCATTCCCGACCCATTTTAAGCCCGAATTGCGTGATCCAAGACCCATTTCCTACTAAATCGAGGGTGCTCTATGCACCGGAAAGGTTATTTTCCCAAGGTGACCCCTCTAAGACCTCAAAAAATATGCCCTTTCTCTAATCTCCCCCTTTTCACCTTTTTACTATTTTTGGACCATTTTAAACCTGTTTCAGCCCGTTCAAAAGCCGTACCCCACTAAATTGAGGGTGCTCTACGCGTTGGGACCATTATTCTGCCAAATTTTTTTGCTCGAAGGAAGGATCTTCTACAAGGGGATTCTCTTATATTTCGCGCGCATTATAGGTAGGCAGCTTTAAATTCTAATCATATGCCAAGATTTTGACTCGCCAAAGCTTTGCTAAAAATATTTTCTCAAAGAAAATTCTATCTTTAAAAGCCTCTCCTCTTTTTGAAAAATTCTCCGAGTTTTTGGTTATCGTACACTCTGGATAGTCCTTGGTTTCTCAAAACTAAGGGTTATTATGATTCTGGATATCGCCAAATTTGGCTTTCGGCGCGGACAGGACTGGGATAACATGGGGAATTCTCTTTCCTTCCGTCTCCCGTTGCCCCATGAGCGCGGGTGTAAGTCATCTAGTATCATGACATTCTGTGACGATCGATGTTTTCAAATTTTGAAAGAAAGATGGCACGATATTTCTACGTGCATATTTTTAGAAATTAACTCAGCCTACCGAGTACAAATTTACTCACCCACCCTCAGATTCTGCAGGTGTGTGATTTGAATAAGAAGAAGTTAACAAATAGCTTTTCTTTGTAAAATCACCATTTTTGTACTTTTCATGTATTTTTTTGGAAATTTTGTACTGACTAATGTATAAAGGCATGTTCTGCCAAATTTTGGAAATCTTTGTATAATACAAAGTATGTGTAATTAATCTTTTGGTACACGGTGATCCTTGGCAATTGTATTTAATATTCATTCTATTTTTTAAAAAAATTATGATAAATATGAGGGGTATTACAGTTGGTATCGGAGCCAAGGTTCTACTGTCTACCAAAAAATAATTAAGTCAGTCAATATAATTATTATTACTTTATCGTATATTTTCCCATTTTAATATTACTACCAATTGTTTTCTTATTTAATATGACTTAAATGAATTATTTTTGTTATGTAAAGTTTAAATAGATGTCGCTGCTCAAGCACAAGACATCTCTGTCAAATAATTTATATCATTCTACTGCTCGTAAACTGCCACTTCCAATGGAAGGAAGTTGTAGCCAGAGTAAGTGCTATAAAGGTAAAACACTCATCGAAATATCAGACTCAGAAGATTCTGAAATCTCCTATGTCCCTTGTTCACTTGCAAATAGTGACATGGACGAAATTATAGTTATCCCGGACTCGCCTACTCCAGGAGAAGAGTCTGAAGAAGACCCCTCCATGGAAGAAGAAGAAGGTGATAATGCTGACCTTAAAAGGGATTTTGACCTGAATGAACTGCCCCCACCCAAAGTCAAATGGGTAGAGGAGCAAGACATCCAGCGTCGCCTCAAAGAGAAGGAGACCGGAAGGCATGGAATGCCCGAGCAGTGCATCTTTTGTAGACTTATGACCAACTTTTTCTTTGAGTGTCCAAAAGTGAAGACCTGTCCTCTCTAAAGTCTTGGTTACTTAGAGAAAATGGGTTGTAAAAATCTCAAGTAAATAGTTTTGATGTGTATAACAGTTTGATATGAGTTGTTTTGTTTTGTAATTAGCTAACTTAGTTTTTGGTAATGTAAATAACTACAAGATTATTATAAAGTATGTTTTTTTTTAATCTTGATGGTATTAATCTATGTTTAGATGACGCACATTAATGGTAATGAGGCCCAACCGACAAGTAGTTCGACTCCACCGGAAGGTAATGCGCCGGTCACTTTGGCAACTCGAGATCCTATGACACACTTCCTAGATTTACTAATGCAAAGAATGACTCGACAACTTCAAGCCGAAGGATTCTAGTCGAATCATTCTAATCACTCAACTAGTTCAGGAGAAAATAGCCATGATGAAAGGAATAATCTATTGGAGCATTTTAAGAAACTTGCACCGGCGCTTATAGGAGAGGACGGCCTTGAGGCCACTGAAAAATAGACCTTTGAGGTCGAGCGAATTTTTAAAGCAATGAAGATCCCCGATGATCGTAAAGTACCACTTGCCACTTTCTCAATGATGAGCAAAGCTGGGTTTTGGTGGCCTACTACAAAAAGGAATTTCTTTCCAAATAGTGATCATATCAAGTAGGAGTTTAAAGAAGTATTTGATCGTTTATAATCAAACCCTTTGCAAGTGTACAAGGTAATTGTACTAGGATAAGTATTTAAGGGTTGTCGAACCTCAGGCACAGATGGATTATCACTAAATCTAAAGAGGAATTTGCTGATTGAAAACTACAACAAACTTAAACTTTAATTAAGTAAAGAAAAAAAATCAACTAGTTTAAAAACAAGAGATTAATATGATAGAATTTACTTAGGAAATCAAATCCACTATAGAACCATAACAATTCCTTAATTTTTAATCTAAATCTAGTGTGAATATAAATAAGTATTCTCAGCTACAAGCTAGAATTACTTCAAAAATAATCATTAATTAAATTCCGTGGCATGAACTATCTTCGACAATAGCACGGATCATCTACACTAAATTAGCTATAGGCATGACCCGTCTAATCTTAGTATAACTCATCCAAGTCATTAATTATCTGAACATTAAAACTATTGTATGACCGTCTCATCTAAATCACAGAAATTAGAATTGATGAAAATATCAAAACCACATCAATCTATCATCTACAAGACAAAACTCAACATAGACTTGAATAAACATTAAAAGCTCTTCCATTAAAAAGGAAATTTTTATTATACAATTACCATCATTCACAACTGAGATCTAAATTAAAAAAAAAAAGAAACTGAAACTTATCTATAGCTTCATCAACTCCTAAGTAAAAGAAAAGTCCAGCCTTCCATTGTAGAAGAAAGCACTTGAATCTCCATTAAAAGCTTTGAGTTCTCTTCCATCTCCTTCTTCCTTTTTTTCTTCAGAAAATCTACTGGAATCCCCCAATTTCAAGCCAAATATGTCTTTATATATGCATAAGAGCCAGAGAAAGAAGTCCAATATGAAAAGGATTGAAAATTGGCTAAGACTAGGAAACTGCGTGTTATCCCGTTCGAACACCTTGCATGCCCGTTCGGATGCCTATACTGTATTTTGCTTCAAAATCACATTATCCCATTTGATATTTCAAATGCCCCGTTCGAACAGCTACACTGTTTCTACAATCTAGACTTTTGCACAACCGAATTAAAGAAAGCACGGAAGTTTGTGAGGGGCCTAAATAATGGACTACGAGGAAGAGTCATTGGCCACCAACCTATGACTTTTGCCAAGGCGGTAGAGCTGGCCTCTATCCTAGAGCAAGACTACCAAGAGTTTGTGGTTGGACGAAAGGATCGAGGACAAAACAACGGTTTCTGACCTGATGAAAAGAAGAGGAAGTTTACGTTTAACAGTCAAAATAATCATAAACTTCAAAAGCCATCAGAATCACCATCTCAGATAAGGGGAGAGAGGAAGTTAGAGAAATGCTCTCAATGTAATAAAATCCACCCATCCGGATCATGCTATCTTGCCGAAGGAAAGTGCTTTTCCTGTGGAGAACGTGGCCATTGGAATAAAGATTGTTCAAAATGAAAGACTCAAGAAGAATCAAGACCAGAGCAGAAACCAAAAGCTCAAGGTCGGGTCTTCGCAATTACTGCTGAGGAAGCTCAAGCATCGACCGCAGTCATTCAAGGTACCCTTCTAGTCTTGGATAAAATAGCAAAAATCTTGATAGATCCAGGGTCGATACATTTTTTCATATCGTTCGATTTTGCTTTAAACCTTGGCTATCCTATTTCAAATCTAGGATATGTTTTAGAAGTGTCCACCCCAATGGGAAAAATATTTTTAGCTCATGAATTTCTTCAAGGGATACCCATATCTTTAGAGAAATGTCAGTGGGAGGCCGACCTCATCCTCCTAGATATGACCGACTTTGATGTCATATTAGGTATGGATTGGTTAGCCGATAATGGGGAGTTAATAGATTGTAAAGAGAAGAAAGTGACCTTTACTCAAGGAGAAAAGAGTTATACTTTTCATGGGCTTCATGATTTTTCCAAACCTTGTATCATCTCGGCTGTCAAGGCTCATCAGCTCTTAGCCAAAGGATGTCAGGCTTACCTTGCTACCGTGGAAACTGGGGAAGCTAAAACAACTCAACTAGAAAGTATTGAAGTAGTAAAAGACTTCACCGACGTTTTTCCAGATGAACTCTCTGGACTACCACCAGATAGAGAAATAGATTTTCCTATTGAATTAATGTCAGGAACTAACCCCATCTCTAAGGCACTGTACCGCATGGCTCCTGCAAAGTTAAAAGAATTAAAAAGCCAATTATAGGAATTACTAGAGAAAGGATTTATCTGACCCAGCGTCTCTCCTTGGGGAGCACCAATATTATTTGTGAGAAAGAAGGACGGGTCGTTGAGATTATGTATTGACTACAAACTCCTCAACGTCGTCACTATAAAGAACATGTATCCTTTGCCTCGTATAGATGACTTGTTCGATCAACTGCAGACGGCCAAAGTTTTCTCCAAAATAGATCTGCGATCGGGTTACCATTAGTTGAGGATTCGAAATGAAGATATCTCTAAAATAGCTTTCCGTACCCGGTATGGCCATTATGAGTTTTTAGTGATGTCATTCGGTTTAACTAATGCGCCAGCTGCCTTCATGGACCTCATGAATAGAGTTTTCCGGCCCTTCTTGGATAAGTTTGTGATCGTCTTTGTCGATGACATTCTTATCTACTCCAGCAGCCTAGAATAACATCGGGTGCATCTGCAAGTAGTTCTACAAATGCTGAGGAATCATAAGTTATAGGCCAAGTTTAGCAAGTGTGAATTTTGGATGAACCAAGTGGTCTTCTTAGGACATGTCGTTTCAAAGGATAGGGTATCTGTGGACCCAACTAAGATAGAAGTGATCATCAAATGGGAAAGACTGAAGACCGTAACAAAATTCGAAGCTTCTTAGGCCTTGCTGGTTATTACTGAAGATTCATACTTAAATTTTCAAGCATCGCCTTGCCTCTGACAAAATTGACAAGGAAAGGAGTAAAATTTATTTGGGATGAGACTTGCAAAAAGAGTTTTCTAGAATTGAGGGAAAAATTAACGACAACACCTGTTTTGGCATTGCCAACTGGCAGTGGAGGTTTTGTCATATACAGTGATGCTTCTAAAAGTGGCTTAGGATGTGTGTTAATGCAAAACGAAAAAGTGATAGCATACGCTTCATGGCAATTAAAGAAACATGAAGGTAACTACCTTACTCATGATTTGGAATTAGCAGCGGTAGTTTTTGCATTAAAAATATGGAGGCATTATTTATATGGGAAAACATTTGAAGTCTTTACCAATCATCAAAGTTTAAAGTATATATTTTCCCAAAGTGACCTCAATATGAGGCAAAGATGATGGATTGAATATCTTAAAGATTATGACTTCTCTATTAAGTATCACCCTGGAAAAGCCAACGTAGTAGCTGATGCCTTAAGTCGCAAATCCGGGGAATTAGCCTTTATGCTTGTTAAGGAATGGAAACTGTTGGAGGAAACAATAAGTTTCCAACCCGAGGTACAATCTAGAAATATGAAATCTTTCATTGCCAACCTAGAAGTGAGATTGGTGCTAGTTGAACGTATTCTTGAAAGTCAGAAAAGTAATGAAGAAGTACAAACTTTGCTTGAAAGACCTGACTTCACCAAAAGCTCTGATGGAAGTATTAGATTTCGAGGACAATTAGTAATACCTAAAATACCTGAGCTAAGGGAAGACCTATTACATGAAGCGCATCGGTCTCAATACACCATCCACCTAGGGGGAACAAAAATGCATCAAGATTTAAAAAGGAGTTTCTGGTGGAATGGAATGAAGAAGGATATAGGAGAATACATTTCCAGATGTTTAACTTGTCAGCAAGTTAAGGATGAACATCAAAAACCATCAGGGTGCCTTCAAAAGATTGAGATTCCCAAATGGAAGTGGGAACATATCACTATGGATTTTGTTTCAACGCTACCCAGAACTTCACAAGGCCACGAATCCATTTGGGTAATTGTAGATCGACTCACAAAAAGTGCACATTTCCTTCCTTTAAGAAGGAAGCAATCCTTAAATTCTTTGGCAACATTATATGTGAAGGAAATTGTGAGTCGACATGGAATACCACTTTCGATCATCTCAGATCGAGACAGTCGATTTACTTCCAAGTTTTGGCAAGGACTTCAAGAGGAATTAGGCACAAATCTTAAGTTCAGTATTGCTTTCCACCCACAAATTGATGGACAATCAGAAAGAACTATTCAAACTTTGGAAGATATGTTGAGAGCATGTGTAATGGACTGGAAGGGTAACTCGGACAAACATCTACCACTGGTCAAATTTGCCTACAACAATAGCTATCATAGCAGTATAGGTATGGCACCCTATGAGGCATTGTATGGATGACCTTGCCGATCGCCGACATGTTGGAATGAAGTAGGAGAAAGAAGTTTAATCAAGTCTAAACTTCTGCAACTGTGTGCAGATGAGGTGAAACTTGTCAAGAATCATTTAATGGCATCCCAAAGTCATCATAAGAGTTATGCTGACTAGAAATGGAAAGATATTAACTTCAACGTGGGAGATCAGGTACTTTTGAAGGTTTCTCCAACCCGAGGAGTCATGAGATTTGGAATTAAAGGCAAACTAAGTCCTCACTTTGTAGGACCGTTTGAAATTTTGGATAAAATAGGAGCAGTGACCTACAGATTAGCATTGCCTCCACAACTTGACAATGTCCATAACGTATTTTACGTATCTATGCTTAGAAAATACGTTCGAGACTCCTCGCATGTTCTAGATAAGAATCTAATCACTCTTGAGCCAGACTTATCCTTTGTAGAAAAACCAGTTAAAATTTTGGATTTTAAGGAACAAACCCTAGGAACAAAAAGGATTCCTTTAGTCAAAGTGCTATGGCAATATCACTCGTTTGAAGAAGCTACTTGGGACTGGAAGGCGAGATGAGAAAGAAGTATCCTAAATTATTCAACGAGTGAATAATTCAAATTTCGAGGACGAAATTTCACTAAGGGGGGTAGATTCTAATAACCCTGTTTTTCTAAGAGTCCCGTTAGTATGAGCCCGGGCGCACGCGCGCCGGCGTGCGCCCGGGCTCATTGGGCCGTCGGATTTACATCCGACGGCCCATCAAACTCACGGGGCATTTTAACCCGTGAGTTTGATGGGCCGTCGGATGTAAATCCGACGGCCCAATGAGCCCGGGCGCATGCCGGCGCGCGTGCGCCCGGGCTCATACTAACTTTTCCCTTTTTCTAATATTTTATAAATTTATTATTTTCTTAAGTCTAATTATAATTCGTTAAGACAAGCAAACATATGAAAATTTGAGACCGGGAACAAAAGTTACGGCCTCAGAAAATGTGCTCTAAACCGGCGGAACCCACTTCGTATGTAGGGATAAACTAGTCCATAAATGGTCTAGTCTTGTAAGGCTCATGAATACAAGCCCAACGGTACCAAGAACACACAAATCGGAGTTCAGGATAGGAAGTTACGATTTTTTTAAAATTTTTGAAAAAAAATAAAAAAATTGGATCGGCTAGCACGGCGCAGCGCGCGGCGGACATGTGCGTTATGCGCAACGAACGCGCATGACGGGCGCGCGTTCGTTGTGATGAACGCTCGTTTGTCACGCGCGCCCGCCACGAATGGCGGTGCCAGCGGGCACCGCCCATTTTCCACGGTGGCTCCGGCGGGCGCCCGCCGGAAACCACCGCCTCCCTCGCCTATTTAAGGCCATTCCAGCCAGTTTTTCTTTAGACTTCTAATTTTTCACCCCTTTCATTGTTTTCTTCATTCCCGACCCATTTTAAGCCCGAATTACGTGATCCAAGACCTGTTTCCTACTAAATCGAGGGTGCTCTACGCATCGGAAAGGTTATTTTCCCAAGGTGACCCCTCTAAGACCTCAAAAAATGTGCCCTTTCTCTAATCTCCCCCTTTTCACCTTTTTACTGTTTTTGGACCATTTTAAACCCGTTTCAGCCCGTTCAAAAGCCGTACCCCACTAAATCGAGGGTGCTCTACGCGCTGGGACCATTATTCTGCCAAAATTTTTTGCTCGAAGGAAGGATCTTCTACAAGGGGATTCTCTTATATTTCACGCACATTATAGGTAGGCAGCTTTAAATTCTAATCGTATGCCGAGATTTTGACTCACCAAAGCTTTGCTAAAAACATTTTCTCAAAGAAAATTATGTATTTAAAAGCCTCTCCTCTTTTCAAAAAATTCTCCAAGTTTTGGGTAATCGTACCCTCTGAATAGTCCTTGGTTTCTTGAAACTAAGGGTTATTATGATTCTGGATATCGCCAAATTTGGCTTTCGGCGCGGACAGGACTGGGATAACATGGGGAATTCTCTTTCCTTCCGTCTCCCGTTGCCCCATGAGCGCGGGTGTAAGTCATCTGGTATCACGACATTCTGTGACGATCGATGTTTTCAAATTTTGAAAGAAAGATGACACGATATTTCTACGTGCATATTTTTAGAACTTAACTCAGCCTACTGAGTACAAATTTACTCACCCACCTTCAGATTCTGCAGGTGTGTGATTTGAATAAGAAGAAGTTGACGAAGAGCTTTTCTTTGTAAAATTACCATTTTTGTACTTTTCATCTATTTTTTTGGAAATTTTGTACTGACTAATTTATAAAGGCATGTTCTGCCAAAATTTGGAAATCTTTGTATAATACAAAGTATGTGTAATTACTCTTTTGGTACACGGTGATCCTTGGCAATTGTATTTAATATTCATTATATTTTTTTTAAAAATCATGATAAATATGAGGGGTATTACACTTGTACCATTGAACTTTTAAATTCAACTTTCATTCTTATGTAAAAGACATTTTTTATTTCTCTAAAAATATTATTAAGCATCATTTTCTTATATTAAAATTCTTAACAATTTAAATACAATCTTATTAATGTTAAATTTGTAATGCCACACGTTCTAATTACGCATAGGCCGAGGGGTTAGGGTAATTATATAATTTTAGACAAGTTTTATGAGTTTTTAAATGATAAATTTTAATATATGGGTAGTGCTTGAAGTAACAAGTGTAACGAATCAAAGAACACGCGAAACGGAGGTTAGGAGAGAAAGTTATGAGCTCAGGAAGTATACTACATGGGATGAACATACTTAAAAAATATTTGATAGCTTATCTATGTAGGTCATATTTTTAATGACTCGTTGATACGAGTCCATCGGTTTTAAAAATGCAATATTCCAACTTTGGGGTAGCAAGTTATTGCTTTTTAAAGTTGGAATAGTATTTGAATAAAATAAGAAAGAAAAAACGGATTTGATGTCATAGCAGATAGGACTGTTGATGTATTGGATATGATTGGTGACCTAGTGGATAGGACTAATGACATATATGATAGGACTGGTGACGTGTCAATCCTATCTGCCATGTGTCAGCCTCATATCTATCCGTATTCCCTATAAATAACATTCAATTTTCTCTAGTTCTTAAAAAGGAGGGAGACATTTAGTAATTTGTTTAATTTGTTTTTTACTTGTTCTAAATTCGATTTGACTTGATCAAAAGGCGTTCTTAGCTAATTCAATGGTGTTATACACAATTGAAGTGTCCATTTATCAAGTTGACAACAATATAAGGGGGTGCCCATTTATCGATTTGGCAACAATATAAGGAGAAAACATCTCAGGGCAAGAGTAAGCTTTACTTGTCACCCTTGAGCCCAAAAAAATGAGAATTGGTCAGGAAAAAGAGGAGGTTCCTTCCTTCGTCATCGGGCCACAACAAGAGAAGTGGCCAAGAGTAGGAGAGGCTTTGTCTTCCACTGAAGGCCACACGGTGAGAGAAACATCCGCAAGTGAAGGGGAGATTCTGTCCTCCACTAAAGGGCCACACAGTAGGAGAAACATCGCTGGGTGAATGGGAGATTCTGTTAGCCGCCTATGGTTGTGAAAAGTGTAAAGTATCCCGAGTTAAGGAAAGGTTATGTCAAATGTCCATTGCCTTTGGGTTGCAAAGAGGGAAATGTCCCATTTAAAAGAGAAGTGAAGTAAGCCGCCTTCGGAAGCAATGAAAAGAATGTTACAAAACTAGAGGAAGTTCTGCCACCATCTCCAGACTTGAAGGGGAGGACGCTCTAAAGACAAGAGAAACTCCAAAAGATGCTACTTCCATAACTACTGGGAAGTAAGTGTTTTTCACCTTCCAATTTAATTCGATTTATATGAATATGCATCTTAATTAGTAATATTAATACATTAATTAAGGGGTTGTTTAGGTGTTGAATTTTTTAGAATTAATTCTAAAAATTTACTGTCAAATGTGAATTACGTTTGGTAATGAAATTTATTAGAATAAATTCAGATATCACGTCAAACCCAATTTTAAAACTTTAAACTAATATAACTCTCCTTCTCGAACTCAGATATGCACATTCTTGATATCATTATGCTTCTAAATTTGAGCTCTATCAAACAAGATCCCACAAGAGTAGGTAATTTTAAACTTTCAAAGTGGGCTATACCTATATTACACATTTCTCGAGGCTTAAATTGATATGAGAGATAACCATTGAAAAATAATAGAATCTGTGATTTTCGAAATGGAGACTAGGAGACAAAATCGACTGATGGTGATTCAAGCCACTTCAGGCTCGAAACAACTTCAACCAACTTCAAGGCCGAATTTTTAATTCTACCCAGCCTCTACACACAAACAAGATTCTAATAATTTCAGCCTAAATTGAGGCTGAATCAACTGAATTTTACAAAATTCAATACACAAACAGCCCCTAAGATATACGAGTTGCTATGACTTGATGGATTCTTATATGTTCTTATCTAAATTGCTTTAAAATGCTCTATTTAATCTAATATGCTCTAATCTAATCTGATATGATCTAATATAATCTGATCAAATTTTGATATGTTCTAATTTGATCTACTTTGATATGCTACATTTCTATCCAATATGCTATGTTGTGAGTTCTACTCTGCTCAGTGATAGAGTGGCATATGTGATTTTGGTAGTTTTTGCTCATTTCCGTGATAGAGTGAAATGTGTGTATCCGCTGGTTTATTTGCTTCAGTTTGACTCCGATGATTTATGAGATTTCAATCCAACTCCGAATGATTTATTCGGATATAAGGATATGCGTATTTTAACGTATATAATTTTGTAATGCCTGATGCATATATTAACCATTATGGAGAACTATGTTCGGATTTGATCATATTAGAATAACATCATAGATATTATCCAATATGTACATAGGCAACAAACGGTAAAGCAATCTTGGCCCGATCCAAATTAATTATAAAATTAGGTTTGTTATGACCTATGCGTAATATAGCATAAAAGCTTAGTAGTGTGTAGAGGAACGTTATGACTCTTACACATAGAGTTCACCACTCCTAGTTGGTCTCATTTTTGGCTTTATGAAAATTAATTATTCAATTTATTTTCTGAACCCCCCGAGCTAGGTCAATTTCTGAGTGAGGGTGTTACAAATGGTATCAAAACATTTCTCTATTTGTGAGAAGAAAATATTTTAGAAATATATATTGATTTGATTTAAATCCTAATTTTAAATTGAAATTAATCTCAAATTTTGTTCTAATTTGCACATTCAGTTTTTGCAAGTGTTGCAACGGATCTAATACGAATTTCAAATTTGAATTTTTTGTTATGTATGTATGAAATCGGATTTTAAACAAACTCCGATTTTATGATTTCTAATCAAAAGTGATTTAAAAAGTTCTGTTCTGAATAAGTTATATCAAATTTGATTTAAAATTCTATTTTGCATGTGAGTCATTAGATTTAATTTGAATTCTAATTTTACGAATTTTTATTTTGAATTAGAATCAATTGGAAATATCTTTTTTGAATCCATTACATGATTTTTTTTAAAATGATTTTAATGATTTCGATTTCAAATAGTCTGTCAAATTTATTTTAAACGACGGTAAAATTAACAAGGAGTAACCATTAAACACTAATGGTATGGGACACAAGACGCTAGTGAAAGACTATGATTAATTCTACCGGGGTATTGAAATAAAATTTGATTTCGATTTATGTGTTTCAGAAAATGCATTTGATTAAGAAATGAATCTAAAAAACAATGGAACAACCTAAGAGTAACCATCAAACACCAGCAATATGGGATGTAAGTGTTAGTAAAAAAACTCTACAATTAGTTTTGCTAGTATATTAAAATAAAAATTTAGCTCTAAAATACCTACATTATGAAGTTCAACAACTCTATTTTGAAGGACAGTAGAAGTACCTAGGAAGTACCATGAAACACCCATGGTATGGGACATGAGGTGTTTGTAGGTAGCTATTAAACTTAGGGTTTTTTGTCCCCTCTCCCCATGGACAAAAAGCTAAGAGCTCCCTAAAATAAGCACTAGGGGGTCTTTTTATAAACATGAGGATTAATAACCCTAATCCCCTCAAAAGTTGGGCTAAGGTGGACCACTTGAGCTATATTTTAATGATTTTGGTCACCATGATTGACTGATCCTGCATAGAGATTTAAACGGCTCAAATACACGTCTAATTAGGGTAAATGGCTTTGTGCGATATATTCAACTTTGAATGGTCATACCCCCCTCATCTGAACTCCTATTTGCGCATTTTTAGTGATATTTTGAAGCTCTTCCCATCTACTTTTTAACAACATTGGTCTCATCATAAATTCCATATATTCAAGAATTTATTTGACTAAGAAAATTAAGGGGTCAATACACTATTTTTCATGTGGTTAAGTATTGAAACCTAGGAAAATCTAGGTCATTACAACACTAATGTCATTCTATCCGACCACTGCAACCCTCATGCAACTACCCAATAGGCTTCATCCTTGGATAAAACACTAATGAAAAAATTATTTGCTAACACAGACATGGACAAGCCTTGCCTGCCAGCTATTTGGCCTAGAACTAGCCCTATTGGTTGGTTTTTAAAAAAATGATATTCACTACCCAAAGAGAAACAAATATCCAGCGCTAGGCCAAAAATGGATTTTTTTTGGGAGGGGGGGGGGGAGGGCATGCTTTTGCCTCCTTCCACAACTCTGTCAATGGTCATCTATTTTAGTCCTTGTGTAACCGCTGTCAAATTTTGTAATGAAGTAAAATAAAATAAAACAAAACAACCATTAAAAATGCATCAATTAATTACTAAATGCCAAGGATCACTGAGTACAAAACAATGTTTTATAACCGGCCTGGGCACCGACCCAGATTGGTATCCAAGCCAGTTCAACCAGGAATCAACCCGAGTTGAACTGTGTTGATATAAATACCTTTCTTTCCCTAACCCTAACACTAAAATCAAAAGTTTCATCAGTGCGGTGGCTCTTCATTTCATACTACATTCCAGTCTTCCTCCATCCCCTCCCTCTTCTCCCTGGTGCTATTGATGACATTATAAAACTACAGAGCTATTGATGATATGACGCACGACCAAGTCATCTTATCAGATCTGCACTAATTAACCTAGTCAAGTGATCACTAATACGAATAATAATGTAACTTTACTTAAATTCTTACATGAAGAACAAATGACTCCCCTAGGAATTTCTGTGGTGGCGAAGTGATCTTGCACTTTGACCTTGCTTCAACTATATCCTTCCAGAGTTTCAATCCACTAGGATACCTATTTGTGCCTTGCCTAAGCGTCCTCCCATAAATCCTCTTTCTTCTTCTTTTGTGAGGCCTTCACTGATTCCACCATTTGTCTTTCCTTGTGTTGTCTTACATTGCCTCCAACTATCAAAAATTATGTTATAATGCAGATTATGTAAGTAAAAAATGGGTCAAGATCATTCAACCTATGTAACCGCCATAGTAACCCCAAAAAATAATGTGATCATTCAGCTATTGTAACTATTATACAATCACGATATGTGTCATGTTGTGTTATCCTTAACATAATATGTATCATATCACATTCACAATGGCATGACATGTGAGACACATGTGTTATTGGTAATAAGCTTAATACTATAACGCTCTACTACAAAGCGGAACATAACACTGACACAACATATTTCGCTCTAACATAGAGCGGAACACCACACGGACACCATCACATGTCTTGCCCTACCTCAGAGTAGACAAAACACACAATCACACGTCTCGCTCTACCCCCAGAGCGAGACTGAACATATCAGGTCACATTTAGTAATAACTAAACATAGCATATTAGAACACAATAAATCAAAGCATAGCAAGACACTTCAGATCATATCGGATAAAGCATAATAAAGTAATTCAAATAAGAACATATTAAATCATAACAAATCATACATCTTAATTACTGTATTATTATAACTAATTAAGATGTGCAAGCATATAAGTAATTTAACATCCTAAGTTAACTACTTAGGATGCATACATATTCCTAAAACCCATATTAAAACAAAAGGTTAAAAATATTTACTCAAAGGAGACACTGAAAGTGGTAATGTTTAGAGCTCTTCATTTCATTAGAGCATCTTCCTTTTAGGTCCAGATATGGATGGCAGAATCTCCTTCGAAATAGGTGAATGTAGCATCCCTTCTCCTAAAGATGCTCCACACTTTCCGTGCTCAAAGGTAATGGACAGAACATCCCCTTTTCAGAGATATTTTTCTCCTTCTACGCTTAAAAACTATGGATGGAGCCTCCTCTTAGCGTGGGGATGCCTTTTTTATTGGGTAGTTCTTTGGTGGAAGATAGAGCCTCCCCCACTCAGAGTCGCTTCTCATGTTGTGGCCCGACGACTGCTTAAAGAAGCCCCTCTTGTTTTGGGCCCCTTTTCTTTCTCCGGTGCTCGAGAACGAAGGGTAGGGTCGTCTCTTCTTGTCTCGGGATATTTCCTCCTTATATAGTTTTCAACTCAAAGAAAGAACCCTTCCATTACATAGAACACACTTAATTTAGGTAAGAACTCTTAAACAAGCTAAAATGGACTTAGAACTATCAAAAACTGAGAAAATGAAGTTCTATGGTACTCAAGGACGATGTGCAAAGTCTCGTCTTCCTTCTGGGCGTTTCTCCCTTATACAATCGTCAAATCAGATAATGAACCCTTCCATTGCATAGAGTACGCTCAATTTAAGTTAAGAATGTCTTTTGTATAGGCTAAATCAGACTTAGAACTCTTAGAAACGGAGAAAACGAAGTTCGTGTCTAAAAATTGACAGAAAATGGCTATATATAAGCCACAATTTTTAAATCGCGGCACTGTGAAAACCTCGGTGCCGCACCACATCGATCCACGGCACCGCTAGAAATGGTGGCACCCGCAATTATGCACCATTCATGCACAGCAACCGAGCATCGCGGCCACGTGTTACAAGCACCAAGATTGCGCATTACCTGCACACGTCCGTCGCGCGCGGCATATTTTTTTATATACTTATCTTCAAATGCACATCTTTCTACTCCAGACTCGGATTCACGCGTTCTTAGTACCGTTGGACTCGTATCAACAAGTCCTTTAATACTAGCCCACTTAAAGTAGTATATTCTGCTTTTTTTAAGTGGGTCCTGCCTATATTACATGTTTCCTAAAGTCATAATTTTCTATCCTAACCTCTGTTTTGCGCGTTCTTTGATTTGTTACGCTCGTTTCTTTGAGCTCTACTCATATACAGAGACTTAAATCTCCAAAACCTTCTAAAATTTATTAAAAAAATTAACTAATTATCTTTAACCCTTTGGTTAGACGTAATAATAAAAATGGGGTATTACAAATACATATCGTTAATGATAACACAATATGTATACTTGTATTCTAAACTATGGTGACATGATATTGCCTTTACCAGTTCTAAAGTTTGCAGAACATGAATAACTTCACCACCACCTATGTGTTGCTTATGAAGCTTGCATTGCCACTGTTGAAGTCATTGCCATGCCGGATTGATGACACATAGGATACCATAGCCGTGTGAGCAAGCAAGGGAAGTTGGACGGATATTTGCGGCCTGAAATCGCCACCATTAAAGTGACGGAGGTTAAAGATCTACTTGACATAGATCGAAAGGCACCGTTGACAGGAATCACCACTGCAAAATCACAAATCACTAAAGAGCTCTGGTTGCTTCTATGTTTATACAATTATAAAACCTAGCCCTACTGCAATAAATATTTTCGTACTCTTTTATAAAATTTTGTGTAAACCCCAATTTTATGAAATATTTTTTACAAAAATACGGAATATAGAATACTTGCATCTTAGGTCAAGTTATATGAAAAAATATATTATTTATTTTATAACTCGTAAACTAAACTAGAATATCGATCGATATGCTCAAGGGTGAATAAAGTGAGGATTAATAATAAAAGGGAAAGCGTTTGCTATTTATAGGGTTGGATATGCTGGTACCTTGTGTACCAGCTTCAGTTGATGGACTACGGGCTACAAAAGAAAAGAATGGACGAACATGCTAGTTACAAATAAATGGAAAGCATCTTTGAAGAGACTAACAGCCTCGGCGGGGGTGGGTGAAGGCTGCAGGTTGGGATTGATGAGACTTGTAGAAGCTTAACTTCTAATGAGGTGCAACATACTGATGGCATGCCAGGGGAATAAGTTAGTTGATTTCTTGAGGATATAATCATGCAACAAAAATGACATTGTTTCGAACGAAAAAAACCAATAAGCATGAATGACTAATGGTAATCTCAGTAGAAAAATAAGGTCCTAATTGTAAAGGGAAAAGAAATATCCAATGACTAATCATACTCAAAATTAAGGAAACAATCTATGTACAAAATCGATTTAATGAATGAAAAAGGAAACAATTATTGTCATGACTAGATACAAATTTACAATCTCTAGCTAGTCTTGTCACCAGTACTAAATTTATTAATATCCAAACTGCAACTATGAAGTGCGCCTATTCTGCATCAACTGTAGACTTTTGAAGTCTGAGGGCTTCAACTCCAAACCGGCTGAGCTTGTTTTGCCTTTGGCTGCGACAGCCATCGTTTGCGGCGCTCTTAGGCTTCATAAAAGCACGTCTGTAGTCATTGTAGGGCAAACCGGTGACTCTGTAACTGTGAAGTTTGCACAGGATGGAATTGAGTATGTCGTTGGGATCACAGCAGCATCTCGGCATGGGCCTGGTCGTGTTCCTGGTCTTGGTCTTGGTCCTGGGTGGAGTGGTGCAACAATTCCGCCCCTTTTTTGGAGGAAATTGGGCAAGGAACAATTTCTTCAGTAGGCAGATCCTTAGCTCCGGCTCCTTTTTAGCTAGATTCATGTTATGATTTTGAATTGGTGCGCCTTTGAGCTTCTTTCTGTGAGAAGGAAAGGAAATTAATTACACATATTTAAACTTGAGTTGCTTGCAGGTACACGTCCAGCATGTCAGGTGGGGTTCAGAGCCAAACTGATGAGCTTGTAGTGGCTTTGGCCGTGGCAGCCATTGCCAGCCACGCTCATTCCAGTTGCTGTCTTAACATTGTCGAGGTGGGCCAAATCCATGACCCTTTTATTACACCCGGAGTAGTTACATGCAAACTTCCATTGTTACTGACTTGTAAATTTAAAGAAACCGATCGAACAACTACATCAATGGTTTTTAATAGAAAAAGGTAAACATATTGCAGTGATGACGTAAATCAGGCGTTTAGAAAGGAGGACGAGAAGATGCAGAATAAACCTGGCTTTTGGATCCATTGACAGACGCATGGAAGACATTCTGATAGCTGCCTTCAATAGAGGAGGAATACGTTATATGGTCTCAATATAAATAGAGTTTTCATGATTCCTGGTTGAAGTCGAAGTAGGAAAGGCATACGGCGTCTTTGAGAGTGGAGGGAACCGATCGACTTACCTAAATTTGTAGTTGGCTATTTTTGCACTCCGTTGCCCTTTCTCCGCTGATATAGCAATATGAAAGTGAGGAATTTTCATGATTCCTGGTTGAAGTCGAGTTACGAAGCGCTAACGGCTTTGGGGGGTGGATCTGTGTAGGAAACCGACCTCCCGGTGCTGCCTATTTTTTCGCTATTTCCATGATTCATGTGTCTAAAATATGTTTTATATGTATGCTCATCTATTTTGTTTGTAAATATATTTCATTGTAATTCTTAAGGGAGAGAAAACTAGTATAATAAAATCTGCTTGTAGGCTATCTATTGTTAGCATGAGGTTTGTGGGACATTCAAAAAACTCTCATAATTAAATAAAAATAAAATTCATTCTTATTTTTGAATAATTCAATGTGCATATGGATTCATTTTTAAGATTTGATCTTGTATAGGGAAAAATATAATTTCAATAGCTATGCCAGCCAGTCTTGTTATATTTGATGAAGAAGATAAAATGGCTAGGTTGGCTGGGAAAAAATTTTAGAAATGGATTTAACAAATGTCAAAAATATAAAAATAGGTCAGGTACTTCGATTTTGTAAAATTAAACTTACGCACTTTCCACTTTCTTACATGCGCTCTTGAATTGCCAATAATACCTTTAGGGTAATGAAAATGAAAAGTTACGACCCTACTTCACCGGTTGCATCCTAAATTCAGATTTTGGTTTTCCCTCCAGCGCATTCGATCATTACGAGATTTGCAATCCCTCATCCAGCCTTTTATATCCCCTCTGTCACCTTCTTCTTCTCCGGTATCGCTCATCTAGTCCCATTTTTCGCTTCTCCGGTATCGTAGAGAAAGTTCTAATTTTTTTTCCATCCTTCACTCTCTACTCCGGCGATCTCACTGCAGCAATCATTTAACAACTAGATACATATATTGCGGCAACCTTTCCCCCCTCCAAAACATTTATTCTAATCTCCATTCCTGTTGTACATCTCATCTAGCCGGCCGCATCCCGCATTTCAGTGTTTGGCCTTAATCTCCATTTTGCCTCTTCACTTGGCCATATGACCAATCTCCCCAGCAATTGATCAATAGAAGACGATATAAATGGCAAGGTAAGATCTTACAACGCTGGATTGTTAATTGAAGAAGCGAATATCTTGTTTCGGTGTATTGTATGGTTTGTTTTGAAATTTATTGAGATTGTGTGATGAAATTCTTGGTAGATCTTAATAGAAATTAAATGAGCAAATTCATAATAGGTGTGTAAATTGGACGTATGTACTGCTATGATTAGTCTATTTGATGTCGTAAGATAAATTTGAATTAATTATTTGAAGGATGTTATCTCATGATAAATTATGAAAAGAAAATCTATAATGAAAAAAATATTGTAGGTAGGATAAGGAAGAAAAATATAGCGGATTAGTTAAGTTGGACATGTGCTCTATTATATTAGATATGATGAATAATAAGGGGGAGACCATAGAAGTAATAGTGTATGCTATAGACGAAGTTAACTAATATGGCCTAACTGTTAACTGGTACATTATAGGTTGGTCTTTAAAGTAAATTGTGTGGTCAATAAACTTGATATAGTCTGGTATATATATATGGGTAGATTGATCTTGTCAAACATAGATTGTGTATTTGGTGCTTAGTTTGCGGTCATGGCTTTAAAGAACCATAGAAGCACGTGCCAAAAGTCTTTGAGGATAGAAATTTAGTTGCTAGGCTACGTCTAAAAAATAATGCTCATTAGTAGTTATTTTGACCATTCTCTTTTATACGTGATATGATGAAAAATAAGCATAGACAAGTATATATGCTTAAAACAAAGTTAACTTATAGGGCTTAACTGTCGATAGGTAGATTTTAGGTTTCTTTTTTTTACAAAGTACATTGTGCCGGCATTAGACTTGATATAGTTAGATCTATATATGGGTAGATTAATAGGAGTGTGGGGCATTCATGTTGTTAAATGTAAATTGTGTGTTTAGGGCTTAGTTTACATGGATGACTTTTAAAGAATGCAAAACCATGGGCCAAAAGTCTTTGAGTGTCGAAATGTAGTTGCTAAGCTAAGTATGGAAATTATTGCTCATTAGTGTATTGTTTTACCATTTTCTATTATATGTGATATGATGAAAAATAAGGATCGAACATTTAAGTAAGTATATATGCTTAAAACAAAACTAACTAATAGGGCCTAACTGTTGACTAATAGATATTAGGTTTCTTATTTTTTGTAAAGTACTATGTGCCGACATTAGACTTGATTAGTTAGGTCTATATATGGGTAGATTAATAGGAGTGTGGGGCATTCATTTTGTAAATTGTATATTGTGTGTTTGAGGCTTAGTTTACATCGATGACTTTTAAGGAATGCAAAACCATGGGCCAAAATTATTTGAGGGTCGAAATGTAGTTGTTAGGCTAAGTTTAGAAATTATTGCTTATTAGTGACTTTTTTTTACCATTCTATGTGATATGTGATATAATGAAAAACAAAGGTAAACCATTTAAGTAAGTATATATGCTTAAAACAAAGTTAAATGATCGGGCCTAGCTATTGACTGTTATATTTTAGGTTTTTATTTTTTTTTCTAAAGTACATTTTGCCTGCATTAGACTTGATATGGTTAGGTCTATATAAAGGTAGATTAATAGGAGTGTGGGGCATTTATTTTGTAAAATGTATATTGTGTATTTGAGGCTTAGTTTACATGGATGACTTTTAAGTAATGCAAAACCATGGGCAAAAAGTCTTTGAGGGTCGAAATGTATTAAGTAGGCTTAATTCGTTGAGATGGTTTCATATCTAAATAGGATTTAGGAATTTATATTTATCTTTTATTTAAAATATAATAAAATAAAAAAATTAATTAATATTTAACTGTAATAATCAAATTTTATTGTATGTTTAAGATACATCTCATTATGAGGTAAAAAATAATTTTTTTTGAGTTGAATGTAGTTATAGCACATTAAGAACCCGTAACTGGTTTATGACCGTTTACCTTTAAATGAGTTGTGAGTAATCGAGCTTAACGGGCTTCGGCTCTAAATAAACGGGCTCAGGCGGGCCCGAGCCCGGCCTGATTACCACCCCTAGTAATACACAGGAATAAGTTGGTTGATTTCTCTAGGATATAATCATGCAACAAAAAAAGACTTTGTTTCGCATGAGCAAAACCAATAAATATGAATGACTAACGGTAATTTCAATAGAAAAACAAGGTACTAAATAAGAAGGGAAAAGCCATATTCAATGACTGATCATACTCAAAATTAATGAAACAATCTTTTGTACAAAATCGAATTAATCAACAAAAAAGGAAACTATTATTTATCACAATATTCTGTACAAATTTACAATCTCTGGTCTTGTCACCAGTACTAAATTTCTAAATATCCAAACTACAACTATGAAGTGCGCCTATTCTGCATCACTGTAGACTTTTGAAGTTCGAGGGCTTCAACTCCAAACCGGCTGAGCTTGTTGTGCCTTTGGCTGCGACAGTCATTGCTTGCGGCGCTCAAAGACATCTTAGCACGGCTGTGGTCATTGTAAGCCAAACCGGTGACTCTGTAACTGTGAAGTTTGCACCAGATGGAACTCACTTTCTTGTTGGGATCACAGCTGCATCTCGGCACGGGATTGTTCCTGGTTTTGCGTGGAGAGGTGTTACAATTCCGCTCCTTTTTCGAAGGAAGTTTGGCAAGGAACAATTGCTTTAATAGGAAGATCCTTAGCTCCAGCGGCTTTGGTGCGCCATTGATCTTTTCCTTGCTGTGAGAAGGAAAGGAAATTAATTAAACATATTTAAACTTGAGTTGCTTCAGCACCAGACTGGATGAGCTTGTTATGGCTTTGGCCATGGCAGCTATTGCCAGCCTTGCTCATTCCAGTTTCTGTCTTAACATTGTCGAAGTGGGCCAAATCCATGACCCTTTTATTACACCCGGAGTAGTTACATGCAGGCTGCCATTGTTACTGACTCGTAAATTTAAAGAAACCGAACAACTACATCAATGGTTGTTAATAGAAAAAGGGAAACATATTGCACAAGAAAGAAAGATGACAAGATGCAGAACAAACCAAAACATATTGGAGTGATAAAGTAAATCAGGCGTTTGGCAAGAAGGATGAGATCATGGGAATATGCAGAACAAACCAAAACATATTGCAGTAATGAAGTAGATTCGGCGTTAGGAAAGAAAGATGAGAAGATGCAAAACAGACCAAACATATTGCAGTGATGAAGTAAATCAAGCGTTTGGAAAGAAGGATGAGAAGATGAAGAACAAACCTGGCCTTGGAAGCCATTGACGGAGGCCTGGAGGATGTTCTGATAGCTTTCATCATGATTCCTGGTTATATAGTTTACCTAAATAGCAATATAAATTAGGAAAGGCTGACGGCGCCGCCTTTGTTAGTGGAGGAAACCGATCCACTTGCCTATATTTGAAGTTGCCTATATTTGCACGCCCTTGTCCTATCTCCGCTGATATAGCAACATGAAGCTGAGGAATTTTCATGATTCCTTGTTAAAGTAGAGGTATTAACCCCATCAGCTTCAACTAAATCTCTCACTTTACTCAAAACCCATGCATGCTACACTCCTTCCCCCACTTTGAAACCGGCAGTTCTTTTCCCCTTCTCCGGCCTTGTGCCCCACTGCCCTCGGTCTTATCTCACCCTGGCCCAGCTGGCCTAGCACCGTCCCCGGAAAGACAACTGAACCTTCTCGGTGTTTCAGCCCAGCCGGGGGTCGAGTCCCTCCTCCGCCGACTCTGTGAAACAGGAACCATCTGGCACCTTCCAGCCCGATCTTTAGCTGGCGTTAGTGGGCCGGGCCGGGTCAGCTGACTGACCTACTTGCCCTACCCTTCCAATAGAGATATATAGTTGGGGACATAGGCAAAGCCAAGGTAGGGCTAATTGCCCCACCTAAATTTATTAAATTTTTTTTAATATTATATTATAGAAAAAGTTTATATGAGCCCAGGCTCGCTCATATACGAGACTTTTATATTATGCATGTCATAAATTGTCTTTCTTACAAAAATTATAACTTTTGGTAAGTTGTAGAGAAATTTAGTCCTTTACAAAGATGTTAGTAGTCTAAAAAAAACTATTAGCAACTTTTTTAGGATAATTTATTATATATTAATATTTTTTCTATGTTATTTTCGTACTTTTATAAATATAATAATAAAAATTCTTACTCAAAATTTTATAATAGAATTAAGCAAATCACTCTATCTTTAAGATAGAATATTTATCAACTTGAGTATTGCAAGGGGATGAGCTGTCATGGCTATCTTGATTTCTCCCTCCTTGCCTAAGAAGACAGTCGTCAGTTCTTCCACAGCAAGGTGACCCGTTCTTCTTCTTCTTTTTCTTCAAGTTGCATTCATTTCTTTCCCTAAGTCCTTCAGTCTGTTTCCAAGAAGCATACTTGAAAGAGAGGCCTCGAGTTGGGAGCGTACACTCTTTGTATACATCCTAGGTGCAGACCATTTTGAAAATGTTCTAAACACAATCTGGTCAATAGGCGGTTGCCCAGTAATTCTTCATCATTGGACGAGCGATTTTGTGCCGGTAAGGGAGATAATCAATTTCACTCCAATGTGGGTAAGATATTTAGGTCTTCTTCTCCAATACTGGTTCAAAGACAGCTTTGGATTAATTTGTAGTACTCTTTGAGTTCCATGGCATGGTGGAAGCCAAACCGTTGACAAAAAACAGTTTAGCGTTTGCCCAGATTCGTATTGAAATAGGACATAACTTCAAGTTCCCGGATCATATCACTATCGATGGTTCTTTCTTTCCTCAAAAAGTAGAGTACGAATGGAATTCGACTTCATGTTTGCGGTGCTTGTCCTTGGGTCACGTTGAAGCTTCTTGTTTTGACAAACAAGAATGGAGAAGAGTCCAGGGGTAGTCTGGCTACTCCTATGAATTCTCAATCAGTTAGGAGTTCTCCCTTATGTGGATCCTTTAGATATATCTCAAATACCTTTGTTTGGATAGCGAATTTGCCTTCTAATTTATCCCATTCGATTTTTATTTTGCATGTTTCCAGAGGGATGGGATGGTTTTAGGATGTGCAAATTCAAATTAATTAAAAATTCCTTTGTCAGCCATCTCGCCCGAATTTGGCCCATTCCGTTTATTGTCTTCACGAGGAGATTCTGCCCAGTCCATTGATTTGGAACAGTGGCAAAGCCCCGGTTTCTAATATTACCCTTCATCTATTGGAACTAAAAAGCACAGAAACTGCTCCAGCCCTATTGCTGCCTAAACAAAAAAATTAGACATAGTTATCTAATCTACCCAACTAAGGTCTTCTTCTCTGCCCAGCTCGGGGCTCTTCTTCTCCGTGGACAAGTTGAGGTTCAGCGGCTCGTACTTATTTAATTTGGGTACGCGGTAAAATAAATTATAGATATTTCAAGAATGAGTCTATATGCACTCACTAATCCTCTCAGTATCGGTTTTACTCAGTAAAATTTATGAGGGATTTATGGGGTAATTAAGGTATCCGAGGGATTATTAGGGCATATAGACTCATTCATATTTCAATCAGTTTGTAGCCAAAAGCACTTTCATTTTGTGGACCTAGTAATTCACTATTTAAATAATATTTAATTAAAATTTAAAATAATATATTCTATTATTAAACGTAATTCTGATTTTAATCCACTCCGCCTGGATTAATTCAGCCGAATCAACGCTCTGTATCCATGTTAATTGAATATCCCCCTAGTGGAGGACCTCTATTCTCACACTAATTTATCCACTCTCTTTGACAATACTGGGCCCAATATTGATTAGGTTCCCACGGGCCCAACACGTTCAGCCCGTCTTTCATTCTTCACAGATGACCTCCGTCTTGTTGTAGACTTGTTCAGGCCCACTTAAGTGTCCACTATGAACTCTTTCGGTAAGCTTCAATCTGTTTGAGGAAGATTACGAGCCCAATGAGGATGAATTCAATCTTGTTGTGGACTTGTTCAGGCCCACTCAACTGTCTAATGTGAACTCTCGACAAGCATACAAATTTGAGGAAGATCTCGAGCCCAATGAAGATGACGATTTTGACATGTTGCCCAGCAAGTCCATCAATCAAACTATTGGCAAATTGGGGAAAAAGAACAAGAGTTTTGATTAGATTTTACAAGTAAGCCATATACAAAGTTTATATAGGCTCACTAATTTAGACCAATTAATTCATGTATGAATTTTTTATGTATAATTTTAATATAAAAATATTATTTTGTTTTTAATTTTTTCATCCTTTAGAACCTCTTGAATCTCATATTCATTTATGAGTCACATGTTCCTTTCTTAGTAGATTGTTTTTTTCTTTTTGCCTTGGCATAGTGGGTTTGGGGGAGAGAATGCATTCTCTCATATATCTTTTGTACCCTCTTTTGGAGATAGTATATTTTTATCATAAAAATGATCTTTACATATCTATTTTCTTTACACCATAGACCTTGTACTACCTTTAATTGAATAAGAGAGGTGAATCCTACCTATAAGAGCATGAGATTTATTTTTTCTTATCTAATCATAAGTAGTGTAAGACCTATAAATATAAAAAAAATGAGTATAAAAATATTACTATCCTTTTATTAATAATAAAAAATCTTCAAAAGGGAAAGAATGAAATAATAAAAGGTTTTGGGGCACCTATGTCCAAATAACATGGCATTGCTGATATTTAACGCAGCTCCTTTGTTCTACACACATATAGTAGGACGTATAGTTGATGACTTCTGGAAAATCAGCTAGGTAAATTATTACCTAATGTTTAGTTCGTATCTTAGTGTAAAAGCTTCTCACTGTTTTCTTCTTATTACGAGTATGAATTTATAGCCATAAGCAAATTGAACTATTATTTGCCCATTAAGGCCTTTCCCTCCACTTTGCAAAGTTTACCCATGGCTATTTTTTCTTCATTGCGTTTGGAGTAGTACATTTTAGTGGTCGGCTAGTAAGTGTTTCCGGTTGTGGAAGAGGTCTTAGGGTTGAATATCATTGTACTACAGTGTGTGTGAGGGTACTAACGGGGTTAGTGACTATGGATTTTATTTTCGGGGAATTGTTCCCCAACACACTGCATTTTTTTCAGGATTTGTTGTAGTTTTTTGTGTAAAATAAAATTTCCTAGCATTAAACATATGTGAATTTTTTTCATACGTAAAATAAATTCTTATTTTCTCTAACTTATGCAACTATGTATTGGATTTTATTACATATACCAAGTTAATGTAAGTGGCTATAAATATTTATATATGTACATATAGTTCTAACATGTATATTTTTTTTTAGGATATACACCAGACATCATGAAATTGGACGTCCACTTCTGGGGTTCTAAATGTCTCCCACTAGAAAAATAACCCCTCCATGACGTCCGGCATGCTCAATTTAGGTAAAAATGCCTCAAGAATGACATGAATCAGAGATAAAATGAGTAAGAAATGAATAAATGAAGTTTCTAGAACTTAGGAAAAAATGAAGAAACATGGGAGAGAAAGAAAAACTCAAAAACTTGACGCTATTTATAGAAAAAGTTGATAGACATGAAGCTAACATGTGGCAGATAAGATTGACACATGTCAATCCTATCCGAACAACACTGATCTTATTCGCTGCGTCATAGATCTTATCCGCTTTGTCGTCAATCCTATCCACTACATCACCGATCCTATCTAGAATAATATTATTTTATTCAAATAATATCCTAACCTTAAAATGTGATAACTTTCAACCTCGACGTTGGAATCACACATTCTTATTACCGATGGACTCGTTTCGACAAGCCCTTTGAAACAAAGCCATATATGGGTAGGTTATCCCGCACTTTTCATATAGGTCCTACTCATGTGGTACACTTCCCGTTGTCATAACTTTCAACCCCAGTGTCTAATTTAGGTGTTCTTGGGCTCGATACTCTTGTCTCTCCGAACTCTAACACACCCATATAAAAAAAATTTAACTATCTGCCTCTAAATAATTAAAATTATTAAAAACTCATAAAATAGCTTTATTAGAGACAGGAAATCATACCAAAAATTCACAGTCGTTACATCGACATATGGACCAAGTCACGTATGACTATCAATAAATCATCGAGACATCGATATGTTGAACCCTTATCGACAGTGAAATAACAAAGACAATCATTCTCATTGATGCTTCATCAATGTGTTGGTCTCACTGCCGGTGAACCGTCAATTGCACACCAATGTGCCGAAACATATCAATACCTGTATCATCATTGCATCGAGAGTGTTACCAACATGTCGGTAGACTCGCCGTTGGTCGAGAAAAGTAACATAAAGTATCAATCTTGTTTTAAACTCATCTAAAAATATGATATAACATGATATTCTACATTCAATAGTCCATAATCAAGGCTATAAAAAGATCTCATTGAATAAAACACTCATTCAACACATGGATCATGATCATAATTATCATCTTAACATATCATTTTAAAAAGTCATGCTTTTACATATTCAATCACAATAACATTGTAATTCAAATACATCATGTATACACATGGCGTTAAATCACAGTACAAAATTAGCAATCTGACCTCTTTCCACAAACAAACGAAGTCTAGCCCCTTACATTTAACGTTATCAAAAAATAGGGCATTAGAGTCACATAACCCAATAAAATAAATGACAAAACCGCGAGCATAGTTAATGGTGCCCTAATTAACCTTGTCATGCCTTCGATGATGATTGATGCACGTATTTAACAATTTTATTTGTAATATGGCTTTGTGAATCTACAAAGGGTCTACATGTTCCATGGCTCTAGATCATATGCAGATCCACAGTTTCCATAACAACCATAGGTTTTGAAAACAACATATCACAGAGTTTTGGTCCCCTCATAGAACCCATTTTGAAATTTGGGTTTTCAGTAACCCCACAGGTTCCGCCACAAATGGGGCCTGTCAAGAGCTACTCCTTGAGCTCTTGACCCCATGTTTAGGACCCAAAAGCACAATCAAGGTAATTTCAATCATCACCTCAATCCTCATGTATAGGACCTCATTCAAAAGCTATTTCACAACAATTTAGTCAATGTCATTACTTATTAGTATTTCCACAAGTTTTCCCACAACAACACTACTTTGTAATCCTAGGAGTTCCTCAAGTTTCAATATTAATCATTGGATTAAGCTTCACCCTTGACTTCCCAATTTATTGCACTGTCGACACCCTATTGGACAAGTCTATGCATCAAACCCCTCGCGAACTCTTTCAACATACATCAAGGAATTGAAGACATTTCAAGACCACATGGACATGACGTCCTTTCCTAGTCTTAATTCCATATTCTAATAATAACATTTAGCAGTCAAGATCAATTGATTTCCTGTAACAAATTTTATTGTGTTTGCATCAATCCTTTTTACGGTGTAGTTTGACAGGATCTCCACATGCTTCGAACCTTGTAACTCACAGTTACTGGGAAGCAACTAATCAAAGCTATAAGATTATTTATAAACGACAATCCTACCTCAATGGAAAAATGATCTTCTAGTTCTAATACCTCCACCTAATGTATTTCGTCTTGATTTCTAACCCAAAAAGTTTTCCGTGGAAGTTTAGAAAGCAGCTGAAAATGCTTAAGGATAAAGTCTAGAGGCGAAAAGGTCGTACATATAGTTATACAAAATCTCCCCAGGCAAGGCAATTTTTAAGTCAGCCAACTGTATTTCGATGGGCCACTGCTTAAACTTTCATGTATTAATAGATTAAAAGGACATTCTGGACATGTTTTTAGATACGTAAAAATGCATGTCAACTCTCCATAACTATTTTTTAACTTATTAAAATTAAATTAAAAAAAATAACTAACTTTTTTAAATAAAACATAATAAAAATTTAGATGAGAAATCGGTCACCCTTGTTTTTTAGCCAGTACACTAGAAGAGTGGCAGACATCCAAAATTTTTACTAAATTAATTACTCAAAATAAACGCCAAAGTAACCTCGTACATGTAGGGTTGCAACCAAAAAGTTAGAATCGAATCGAACTAGGTTAAATCGAACCAAAATTTAGTAGTTTGGTTCGGTTCTTTAATCGATTCTGGTTTGGTTTAAAAAAAACAAGGGAATTTTGGTACGGTTTAATTTCATTAAAAAAATTAAAATTGGAACTAAACTGAACTAAAATACATACCCATGTATAAAAGTTTGTTTAACTTTCACCTTTTCACCATTTCCTAACCCTAAATCCCACTCGACCATTCCCACAATCGACGACAGGTTCCCTCTACCTAAATCTCTCCCATTCCCAATGGGCGGCGGCGCCGTGGTAGCTCCCTCCGACTCTTCATCTCCCTCCTCTCCGGCCGCTATAGCACCTATATGGCCCTTCATCTCCCTCTAGCCCTTTGTCTCCCTCCTCTCCAGCCCTTCGTCTACCCCAACCCCGCCTCCCCTCTGTCCCTTTTCTCCTCGAACCTGGCCCCTTTGGCCTCTGACGAGCTGCAGAGCATTTCTATGTTGGTGATCTACGGGAAGTTGGTTGGGATCAGTTTTGTAGATGGCGTCGAAGGATGTAGCAGTGGGGGCAGGGGTGAAGATGACATCGCCGCTGGATAAGTCGTTGAAGGATCTAACAAAGGCGGACATCTCACAGCTCAAGTGCGAAGACTGCCGCCGCTTCCTCAAGAAAAAAAGTTTTTATTTTAACATATTTTCTCTGTTCTTTTTGGATTTTATGTTTTCTACTCCAACATTGATGGAATTGGCGGGAATCTAGGGTGGTGGATGAGGAGTAGGCTGTCAATAGGTAACCATTTACTCACCTCACCCGCTCGCCTAATTCAAAATTCGTGGGTGGGTAATTGATAAATGGGTAAATGGTAAACTAAGTGGGTAATTTTACCCGCCCATTTATTATGTGGGTAGGATATGGGTAACCTCTTATCCATACCCATTAGCCATTACCCATTTTAATATAATATATAATACTCATTACCATAGAAACCAATGTTTAGATATACCTATAATATGCCCACTACCTCAGCCCAGCTCAGCCCAATAACCCGCCCAACCCAGCCTAGCCCAAAGGCCCAAAGCAAGTACCCCAAAACCCCACCTGCCACGCCCCGGCGATGCCCGACCGGAGCCGAACCCGGTCCAGGGGCCGGTCAAGAGCGTGGGGGCGACGAAGGGAAAATTGAGAAACGATCTAGCGGAAGACTTAACCCTAACCATGGGCGATTAACAGAATTACGGAGTATGCACAATCCTTTGAGCAAGAGTAAATAAAAAGGGAAGAAAAGTGTTGCTTATCACAAAGTAAACAACTAATCTCAAACCCACATGCTTAGTTAACTAAAGCCCACACCGGCTCAAAACAAGTCATAAGCATCACAACTATAAAATGTAACATAAATCCAAAACAAAAAACCCTACACAAAGGTTCTAACATAAGGCATAAAACCAAAGAAGATAAGTCACACAACGATCTTCAAGATCACATCCAAGCCATCTCCGACCTTTCCTCAAAGAGGAGATCCTATTCGTCTGCATGTTGCACCATGCAACCCCAAATCAAGACACAAGAAAGAGGGGTGAGTTTAATAAACTCAGCAATGGTTTTTAATATTACTAGCAATATTGAAAATACAATAGCATAGCAAGATAGTCATTTAGATCAAAGATTTACATGATGCATCATTTTCTGATCACACATACACATCACCTAACACTGCATCATAGTGCATAATCCACATAATGTCATTAACATCATAACATCCTGCATGAAATGTATCTCTAACATACATATTCCATCATGCATCATATCAAAATCAACTTGCATGAATGTATCTCTAACATACATATTTCATCATGCATCATACCATAATCAACCTGCATGGATGTATCTCTAACATACATATTCTCACATTCATCATATCAAAATCAACCTGCATGAATGTATCTCTAACATACATATTCCATCATGCATCATACCATAATCAACCTGCATGGATGTATCTCTAACATACATATTCCCACTTGCATCATATCAAAATCAACCTGCATGGATGTATCTCTAACATACATATTCCCACATGCATCATATCATAATCAACCTGCATGGATGTATCTCTAACATACATATTCCCACATGCATCATATCATAACAACCTCCATCAAGGAGTAATCACAAATTTGGTGTCACACAGACGGGAGCATAGACAAGGCCACGAAGGTGTGTCATGATCCAAAATTCTACACAAAAATTCAAGAAAGATCGGGGTTGTCAATCCCTAATGCTGCTCGCCCTGGACTATCCTGGCCAAGGATGTCTCATTCTCACACAGAGAATCTAGAGCAGGGGTGTTCGCCCAGGGACATTTCCTGCGGAGGGAAGAGCCCGAGTTCTCACACAGAGAACCCTAGAACACGTGGTAGCGGGGTGCACACGGCATACCACACTGGATTCTCAGGGTCCAGATGACACTCATAATAACATTCTCACAATCCGCAAGACAAGTACACAACTTGTCCCCACATAATCCCATTTAATTAGACTCAACTCAGGGAGTGCACTCGTTCCACACAGGAACTCAAATCAAAACATGTCCTTTCGGACCAATCAACTTACGATTAATCCACGACCGATCAATCCGGCACACAATTTCACCACATTGCATCCAATCGGTCAAATTCGATTAACCTCGATGAAGCCTCAATTGGAAATCCATTTTCATGATGCATGCAGCATGGTACATACGTGGGCAAGGCATACATGAATCCTAATCCATGATAAGTGCTCTCATCAGCCCCTAATGCATCATTCATAATCACAATATCAAGCTTCAACATCATCATTTAACCCTCACATGTGTGTGTGTAACTAGTAGAAGTACTTCACTCAATGCATTTCAACATGCTTGAAATTAACTTACTACTACACTACACATGTGAATTTCCATCTAAACATGAATTCCAACGGAAATCATAAGAGAAGAAATGTTGAAATCATAACTCAAATCAAAACTCAACCACAAAGGTTAAATACATATAAGATCATTCATTTCATCATTGAGTCATGGCATTCACCAACATTCACACCTCAACTAACCACATTCTATCATGACAAATCAGTCCAATAATAGGTTGTAGTCCTACTGAAAATATGCTTAACCAAAGGGAATCAACCATTCATAATTTCAAGATGACAATTCCAACATCATGCCACAAAACATAAGTCATTCCACAAATTTCTAAGCATATATCTCAATTCCATAACCTCAATAGCATGTCTTTCCAGTAGCATAACATAGCTCAAAACACACCGTATTCATATGAAATTGGCAAGCTAAAGTGGAATCATCAAAATAAACATCATGCATTAGAACACACCAATCTGTTGTGTAGCCGTTCGAACGCCCTTCAGGCCGTTCGATCGGTTAAACGTAAAAATTTGAAATTCACAGTTTGGCAGTTTGAACGCCTAGCAGGCCGTTCGATCAGCTGAACTGAAAAATTGTCGTTCCGACAGTGTTGCCATTCGAACGCCCAGAAGGGCCGTTCGAACGCCAACAAGGCAAAACATATCATCTTCTTCCTTTCGCAAATCCAAACCGAAACACCATTGATAACACTTCAAATCCACATCTAACACCCTAATCATCATCAAAAGTCCTTCATGACTTCCAGAATGTTAAACCATATCATACTAATGCAAAACCCTAAGAAATCGGGATTAAATAATTCCATTTTCTAATCTTACCATTAACACACCAAATCAAGCAACTCCTTTCGAAATAAGCCAAAAATTAAGAGTTTTACCATGGATAAACAGAGATTTCGAAGACCCATTACCTTAACACTTGATTAAGCTCGGATTGGAAAGTCACCCTTCTTGAAAACCTTAAAAACACATTGAGTTTGAATTAAACTCTATTAAAAATCGATTTACCAAAGAAAATCCCTAATTAAAAACCTAGATCTAGGGTTTGTTGATAATAAAAATCAAAATTTGAAGGTTAGGGTTTGTAGTAAAACACAAATCAGTAGTTTTTGATGTCCAAAAATGAATTGAAACAAGGGGGAAATGGTAGATTTGGAAGAGATTAAGAAGAAACTAGGGTTTAGTGTTTAATTAGAGTAGGCTTACCTTAATCGGTTTCTAATTCGGGCCTAATTGGGGATTAGGCCAGACCTCCCTCCTTAGCCTATTCCCAAAAATGGAAATGGCTCAGGTTTGCCCTTTTATAGTAAGGGTTGGGGTATGTATGGTTAAGTTATGGAGTGTAAATAGGAAAAGTAGGCTAAAAATGGGTATTTTGTAAATTTAAGTACTAATTAAGCCTAATAAAATTCTGAAAATTTTTGTATGGCCTTAAGTAGATATCTGGGTTCATTTGACCCAAAAATCAAAATTTTGACTGTGGGGCCCATAGGGGTCCCGCCAAAACCCTAATTTTTGGAAAAATAGTAAAAATTCAGAAAAATCCCAAAAATTCACATTTGTTTTAAAATCACTTAAAATCACAAATCTTAAGGTTGATTTTGGTTAAAACTATCACAAATACTATTTATTCACGAAATCGCCGAATAAATCAGAAAACGCGTAAGTCTCACAATAACCAATAATTAAAGGAAACCAAAAATCAGTTTAGAGATGAGAGTCCTTACACCACCCCATGCCAAAGAAACCTTAAATTCTAATTCTAATTCACACTGCATTTTCTTTTGATCAACCAGAGGGTTGGCACAAGGCAATGATGCACTGGCGTAGGGCTTCTTCTCCATTTGTTTTCCTACAATCCTTCATCTAGTTGCCTCCTTGCTCTCTCCCGGTGATTGACAAGTGATTGTCAGGCGACGTCAGGCTTCCCTTCCGTTGTGCCAGACCCACTTCCCTTCTCCCCCTACTTCTCCCGGCGATTGAAGATCCCAGCCTCTGTTGTGCTGTCGTTAGTGTTGCTATTGAATAATTTCTAGGTACATTCTAAATGTCAAACATCATTTCTTCTTCTTCCAACATTTTTTGTTACAGTTTTCAAATGGCCTAATGTTATCATTGCGTGTTTTTTTATAGAGTCGAGTCTATACAAGTTTTATTCATCCTCTGTTTTCTTATGCTATCATTAATGTGGGGCATTGTGATTTTGGCTTTCATTATGGTCGATTATGCTATATTAGCAGTAACCCATTTTAAACCTGTGGTACATTTTACATGTCAAACATCATTTTTCGTCTTCTTCTTCCAACTCTCAGTTGTAACAATTGTTGCCCATAGTCAGATTTGGAAAAAAGGTTTTGTTCTATTGATTATCTAAGAGTCCTTAGTATATCTAATTTATTTTGTTATTTTGTGTGTTTTTCTGCAAAGCTACTAGTTCATTTTGATATTATATGTTTCCATTCATCTATGCATAACTTATAGTGTTTATTTTGGCTTACAATAATATGTTAGATTTATCAATAAAACTTATTGGTCATACGTTTTTTTTATTGATTACGGCCTGTAATAATATGTCAGAAAATGTCAACCTTAGTGTGGGTGGCAATAGCAATGTTGTTGATGAATTAAATTTTTTTTACATTTGATAGACTTTTAACATATATATTTGTTATTATTTTATATTTATTAATTGGTTTGGTTGTTTACCCTTTACTCGCCTATTTACCCAATTGTTAAGGGGCCATGGGTAAAATATAGGTAATAAATATAGAAATGGGTAATGGGTAAGGGTAAATTTTTTTAAAATGGGTATGGATATGGGCCAACCAATACCCTACCCATTGGTAGCCCTAATAATGAGTGGTAATTTTGTAATTTTGCACAACGATACAACAGTCGTAGTGGAATAAATTGATGACGATTAAGGACAAAGAGGAGGCCGGGTTGTGGGCAAGCTAAGGGAAAATCTCGATTCAGAACCGATTCTCAATTCGGTTCCAATTTTAGTCGATCCGACAAAACTGATACCGAATTTGATTCAATTTCGGTTTCGGTTCCGGTTGGATTTTAGAACCAAACCGGGATGCACCTTTATGTACAGGCACTGGACCCGGCGGCCAGGAAAGGTTGCTCTCTTCGTCCCGGGCCCGCGTTAACCTCACGGCTGCCACTTCGAACAGATAAAAAATTCTCTGGTTTTCGTTACAGTACAGATGAGGCTTGGGATGGGTCATGTTCAGAACCTCCTCAATCCTCACTCTCCAGCTGTGCTAATTAAAAATGACGTGCCGAATCCATAATGTGACGAGTAGCGAGGGCTTGGCGTTGACATGTACATTCTTGCACATTCTAGATAACTTCTCTACTATATATACAGCTGGAGTAATTCAGGCCATAGCCAAGAAGATGCTAAAGATTGCCCAAGCAATTCACACACAAGTTATATACAGGAAATATCTCTTCGAAATCATGGAAGGTGGTATGGCCATGTCCACGGTAGCTGTTCCAACAACGGGCAAACCAGCGGGGAGTGAAAATTTGCTGAAGAATAAAGATGATGAGATATCTGACGATTTGGATTTGTCATATATGACTCGGTGCGAGGAAGATGGATTTGGACTGATTTATGGCAACGGATACATGGACAAGGGAGAAAATGATTCGGACAAGTCGCCAAGGAAAAAGGTGAGAGAGAAGGATGGAGCCAGCTACAAAGGTGATCTTCATGATAAACCTGTGGCTACCTAGACTAGACATGGTGTTTATTTAGTTTTCATGTATGCCGTGTAAATGGTGTGAAGTAAGTATCTTATCAATGAATAAATATCGAGCCTCCATGCTTTGGGTAGTGTAAAAACTTTCAATAATTGCCAACCAGAGCTGGAATTGATTCATGATTCTGGTGGTTTGATTCAAGAAACGGAAACTGACTACAGACTGACAAAGATGTGTCCTGATTGCTTGCATAGCTCTCAGAAGTTATCCTTAAAAAAAAGTACTTGTTAATGGAATGAAATCTACTTATATAAATCCTCTTTATAATATCAGCGCCAATCCTTTCTTCCAGCAAAGCCGCCCTCTTTTTCCCCGATCGCTCCCCTCGTCCCTCTCTTCCATCTGATCTGCCCTCCGTTGACCACTTAGCCTCCCCATGACCACTGCCGCCTCCGGCACGTCCGACCACCTACTGCCCTCTACTCTCCCAACTGTCGCCGACCTCCTCCAAACAGTCCCACCTCCATCAAGTTCCCTGTCTCCAGCGTAGCCGGCCTTCGTCACCGTCCGCCTCGACAGTTCGAATTTTCCGGTCTGGCGCACCACCATTGCCTCTGTTCTCGCCACCTATCACCTGCTACGGTACATCGACGGTACCCTGTTGTGTCCATCACTGGCAGCCGGCCCTCTTAAACTGGATTGCCGCGGACCACCATTTGCTCGTTTTCCTGAATTGCTGCGGACCATTATTTGTTTGTCTTCTTTTGTACTTCCATCGACCCTACCATTGTTTGCCACTTCGTCACCGACACGATCGTGGATCGTGGCCGCCCTATGGACCGCCATCGTTGCCCATTATTTCAGCCTCCGTGGTTGCCATAATTTATCTCATGGGAGAGCTCTACCGCTGCCGCTTTAGCCTAACTGTCAACATATGTGCCCGTGGCACCTTGGTGCCCCTCATTGAATTATAGAGCCTCCTTGTGGCTCTCAACTTCAGTAGTCCGTCCCTGCGGTACCGCCCTTTGCCCATTCAATGACCCTTCATGCTGCTACGAGCGGTAGTTCATCCGCCTCCGCTGGCTCCCAACCAGCCAACGCTCCTCGGCCCCCTCACAGCGGCCCTGGCTAACTGCCCCCTGCCCCCTCACAGCGGCCCTAGCTAACTGCCCCTGCCCCTGCCCCCCCTTGGGCAGCCCCATTGGCTGCCACAGCTCCCCATCCGCACGCATCTCCCTCAGCTATTGCCTATGCCGCCCACTGCATCCTATGCTGTCCACGTGACCATATTGGTCACCCCACTCCTACTTTCGTCGCGAAGGTGGTGCTGATCACCTCAAAGGTGATGGGCGTGGTGGTTTCAATCACTCTCACTCTAATTGTCAAATATTTGCCCACTCCCACTTTCATTGCAAAGGTGGTGCTGACTACGTCTATGGTCGCTGGCATAGCGGCTTCCATCACTCTCACTCTAATTGCCAAATATTTGGCCCAACACCCCTCCAAGGGGCTCCTAGCACAAGTGATCACATGACTCCGGACTTAACCAACTTACTTCCCCTTCTACTTACCCCCGCACATCCCACATTAGTAATGGATAATCCCCTTCCGTCTTCTCTATAGGTAGCTCCTCTCTCACCCTCACTCGCTCCACACTACGCCTTAACACCATCTTTCACACTTTCTTTATTGTTCAGGAACTTGCACATGATAATGACTCATTGTTATTTTTTTGGCCTATGATGTGTTTATAAAACATAACAAGTCTTGATGTGTATTTTTTATTGCGGCCCAAGTTAGAACGGTGTCTACCCTCTTATTACTAACCTTCCATGTGTACTCACTCCCACCATCTCCTCATCTGATACTCGGCATCAACATTTTGGACATCCCGCCTCAGCCACCTTTAATTATAGTGTCTTTTTTCTCTTTTCTTATTGTCAAAATAAAAAGTATTTTCCCACTCCAGTCGCTCATCCACTTCGACCTTTGGGGACCTTAACCAGTCACTTCATTTCTTGGCTATTAATACTATATCCTCTTTGTTGATGACTACTCTGTTACACCTAGCTCTATCCCTTCAAATAAAATGTTTTTAAAACTTTTCTTGTCTTTTTGTCTATGGTTGGAAATGCCTTCCTTTGCCGTATCATTACTTTTCGTTTCAACAATGATCGCAAGTATGTCAATTCCCGCTTCACCTCCTATTTCACAACTCATGGCATTACCCATCAATTCTCATGTCCCCATACTCCCGAACAAAATGGTGTCACCAAGCATAAATACCGCCACATCATCAAGACCACTCTTACACTCTTAACCTCTGCTCACATGCCCCCTCCTACTCGGTTGATGCCGCCTACACCGCCATGTATCTCATAAACCACATCCCCTCCCCCACTCTCCATAACCAATCCCCCTATCAACTTCTCCACCATACACCTACTGATTACTCTCATCTCTGTGTCTTTGGCAGCATATGCTGCCCGCAGACCCAACCCTGCTCCCAACATAAAATTGATGTCTGATCCATTCCTTATGTCACTATTGCCCCACTACCAAAGGCTATCACTGTCTATACCCTTTCACCCATCGAGTCTATATTTCCCACCACATTTGTTTCCTTAAACATAAGTTTCCCTTTCGCTCCCATACACCACTCAGCCCTCCCTCCCTCCCACTAACCCTTGCCCCTTCCTCATGTTCTTCCATACCTTCATTCCTTCCACCACCCACCCCTCACCACTCCACTCCCCCACCCCCCACAATCCCCACAACCCTCCCACAACCTCTCACCAAATCCCCCATTTCCCTCCTACCTCCTCCACCTCTTGCCCCCACCCACCCTATGATCACCAGCAAAGCTGGTATCTTTTGCCCTCGCATACCTTTTTCCTTTGTTGCCCAATTTCCTCAGATTGAACCCACCTCCTTTCGTATTACCTCCCAAGCCCCTGAGTGGTGTGATGTTATGCATGACGAGTAAGGGCTCCTTATCAAGCAAGGCACCTTGTCCCTTGTTCCATCCTTGCCCGACTCCAATATCATTGGTTTCCAGTGGGCCTACAAGATCGAGCGAGGTCCCGATGGTTCTACCTCTAGATACAAAGCTCACTTAGTTGCTAAAGGCTTCACTTAAGAAGAGGATCATGATTACTATAAAACCTTTAGTCATGTGGTAAAACCTTACACCATCCGCATTGTCCTTAGTCTCATATTCTCCAATGCATGGGCCATCAAATAGCTCGACTCTCCAATGTCTTCCTTCATGGCACCATTAAGGTTGAACTTTACATGTCCCAACTCCCCGGGTTCATAGACCTCTCCTGCCCTCACTACGTATGTCGTCTCCACAAAGCCCTATAATGCCTTAAATAAGCCCCTCACCAATTGTATGTCAAACTCTCATCTTACCTGCTTCACCTTGGTTTTCAATCCTGTCACGCCGACACATCCCTATTCCTTCACCAATAGGGCTCCCAAGTCACAATTCTAGTGGTCTATGTGGATGACATCCTCATCACTAGTTTTCATCCTTCCTTTGTTGACCACATCATCTTCCTTCTTAGCTGTGCTTTTGCTGTCAAAGACTTAGGGCTCCTCCATCACTTTATTAGCATTCAAATCACTACCACCCGACCTCTTCCTCTCCCAAGCCCACTATACTCGAGATATCCTCCAACGTGTCAACATGGACCAATGCAAACCTACCCAAACCCCTACTAGCTACAAACAACCTCCCACGTCCCCCACTTATCCCGTATTTCTTGACCCGTCCCACTACAAGAGCATAGTTGGTGCTCTCCAATACCTCACCAATACCCAACCGAACATTGTCTATTCAGTGAACTACGTCTACCAGCATATGCATAACCCTTCCATCGTTCACTATGCATGTAATGACCCTAATTTCTAACACGATTTTCTTATATGTTTTGTCATTTTTAATTTTCCTAAGTATTGGTTAGAGCTCGTGGAGACGAGCGTAACAAGTCTTAAAACGTAAAGATCGGAGGTCGGGAACAAAAGTCGCAACCTCGGGAAACGTGTTCAACCGGCGGGACCCACTTTTAAAATTTAGGTGGAATGGTTTTTAAAAAGTTTAGTATTGTAGGGCTCGTGAATACGAACCCAACCGTACCAAGAACGCGCAAATCGGAGTTCGGGATAGGAAGTTACGATTTTTGGAATTTTTGAAATTAAAAATAATAAAATAATTCTCGGCGCGGCGCGCGTCGAACGCGCGAACGTAGTTTCGCCGGCGCCAGTGGGCGCCGGCCAGATTTTTTGGTGGCGCCGGTGGGCGCCCACCTGTTCCGGCGGCGGCGCCCACCGGAATATGCCTCCGCCTCCCCTATAAATTCCCTTTCCGGCCACTTCTTCACCCACATCCGATTTTCAGCCCCTTTCACTGTTTTCACCATTCCCGACCCGTTTTAAGTCCGATTTTCATGTTTCAAGACCCGTTTCCTACTAATTCAAGGGTGCTCTACGCACCGGAAGTGTTATTTTCCCGAGACAACCCCTCTAAGACCTCAAAAAACGTGCCCCTTCCCTAATCTTCCCTTTTCATCTTTTTACTGTTTCTGGGCCATTCCTAAACCTTTTTAACCCGTTCCAAAGCCCTACCCTACTAAATCAAGGACATTCTACGCGTTGGAGTGGTTATTCTGCCGAAATTCTCGCTCGAAGGCTGATATATTAAGGCGGGACTCTCTTTATGCTACGAGGAGATTTCGCACGTGTTATAGGTAGGTAGTTTTAAATTCTAATCCTATGCCGAGATTTTGACTCGCTAAAGTTTTACTAAAAGTTTTCTGTTACTTTATAAATATAAAAGCTCTGACTTCAACATCATCTCCTCTTTTCAAAAATTTCTCCAAGTTTTGGGCAATCGTGCCGTCTGGATAGTTCTCGGTTCTTCGGAGCTAAGAATTATTATGATTTTGGATACCGCCAAATTTGGCATCTGGCGCGCACAGGATTGGGATGTCATAGGTAAATCCCTTCCTTTCAGTCTCGCGTCGCCCCATGGGCGCGGGTGTAAGTCGTCTGGTATCGCGACATTCTGTGATCGTGTTTTCAGGTTTTCCGGATGATTTCCAAAAAGAAAAATGGCATGTGCACGAAGCATATTCTTAGAACTTAATTCGACCTACTGAGTATAAATTTACTCACCTACCCTCAGACTGCGAGGTATTTCACTCGATTACGAAGGAGTCGACGAAGGGTTTCCTTAAATTACAAGTTTTGTACTACTGTTTTTGTACTTATGTAAATTATTGTATTGACCAATGTACAAAGGCACATGATGCCTAATTTTGACAATCTTTGTATAATACAAAGTATGTTGTAATTACTGTTTTAGTACACGGTGATCCTTGGCAATTGTAATTAAATTTTGTTACGTTTTCAAAATTGTTTTCTTTTATTCGAAAATATGAGGAGCGTTACAATGCAGTTGTCAAGCGGATCCTCTAGTACCTTCAGGGCACTCTCTCCCATGGAATCCTCCTTCAACCCGGACCCTCCACACTCACTACTTACTCAGATTCTCACTTGGCCGGTGAACCTCTTGACTGCCAGTTCATCATCGGGTACTGTATCTTCATGGGTCCCAACCTCATCATTCTAGAAGTCTAAAAAGCCAGCCACTGTTGCCCGCTCATCCACTAAAGTTGAGTACCACGCTCTCTCATTTACTACTACATAAATTGTTTGGGTATCTATGATCCTTAAGTTCCTAGGCATCTCTTCTCCTGTGACGTTTATCCTATGGTGCGATAACCGTCTGTCATCGCTCTTACAACCAATAATGGAACCCCACTATTCATATTCAACTTGTTGAATGTAGTAGCATTACATAATTGATATGACAAGTCATCAAGGTCAGGAATAGGAAACCGATATTTAATAGTAATCTTATTAATAAGACGACTATCCATGCATGTACACCAACTACCACATTTCTTAAATATAAGCAATTACTAAGGCTCTATCTAATGTGAGCTTTTCTAAAAAATTCATCTTAACTTATCACTAAAGCTTCTCATGTTCTTTAGGGCCCATCATATACTATGGACGGTAATCTAGAATATGATATCAAAACTATATGGTGTTGTATATCCCTAAGGGAAAATTTAATGAAATTAGATTACGCTAGATGAATCTGAATACTAGTGTGTACACCCTTCTCTTGCAAATTACACAATTACAAAAAATAGATAAAGAAGGAACTTTTCTTCTCATTTAAACTAATAATAAATAACAAAAGACAATGACTTTTCCTAAGTTGGTTCCAACTCTATGTAGAAATCATAATGGCATTTAATGTAAATACTAGAGTCCAAACTACTAATACAACTTGAGTAACCACTCATAAAAAAGTCAAAAAAACTTTAGGGAAAAAATTTTGTTGCTGAAGAATTTGCAAAGGATTGGGCATCTTTGACTAGAGGTAGGGTGAGGGTCAATAGAATTCAATATGATCAAAGCTTAATTTCAGTTTAAATAGGGTCTCAAAACAACCAACTTTAGGCACAACGAGACAAAATTTCAACATAATCCTAAGGAGCAAGAGGATAGTTGTGCATAATCTTTACTTAAATGAACTAAAAAAGATAACATCTACATACACACAAAAAAACTTTACATTTTTTTTCTTTTAGACTTACAACAAAAAATAGCATCAACATATACACAAAGAAGCTTTACACAGGCTCAGGCTCTTTTTTCTATTTTTTCCTTCAGGCTTAGGCTTTTTTTTCTTTTCTTTTCCTTTTTTTTTTGCTGAGGTTTTTTTACCCTTTTTTCCTCGTGCTCCTTTGGCCTTCGGGTGGCTTCAGGCTTTCATTTCAAGCTTAAGCGACTTCAAGTGGTATCTGGCTTCAAGCGACTTCAGGCTTAAGGGAGCTTCGGGATTGGGCCTTCGGGCGGCTGGCAGCTTTGGGCTAACATTTCCATTAATTTGAGCATGTAAGAAATAATAGAAATATGAAGACGAGCATAAAGAAGAAAATTACAGACGATGAGATACCTACATTACGATCCATAACCAACTCCACATGAGCAACTTCTCCTAAATTACCTATAAGTTATAAAAAACAACATCAGTCAGTCCACTAAATACTCTATAGACTACCATGAAACTGAAGTTAATAGATGACCACGAATAAGAAACTAACATTGCGAATTCTATGTACAAAGTAGATCCACAGACCAAATAACAATAAAAAAATTCAAGGTATTCACTGAATATTTCTTACATTTCTATTTCTTATCAATTAATTGCTCAAGATAAATGACCAAGGACTCAAGGACGGGAGAAGCCTTTTTTCTGTAAGAGTTTAAGAATCCATATCACATGCAGAATAAAATATGTACGTAAATAATAAAAAAGACACATCCAACATTTAAAAAAATTGTATCTTACACATCAGGCCAAGATGACAAAAACCCACTACCTTATTTACAAGACACTTCAGACATAATCAATGATATGGCAACTCAACTATCTTTAGTCATTACGTGGTCCACATAAGCTGTGTTTTAAAAACATAAAACCACTTAAAATATTGTTGTAAACACACACAAGAGGTAAGAACGACCTGATAAACACTGCCATCCTTCGTAGCTTTTCTGCACAAACAACTCTCAAATACTTTACTAAGGTTCTCCACCAAGCCAGTTCCTTTGAACTATTTTTCTGCTTCCAGCAGCCAGAGCCTCACCTCTTTTCCCTCCCAAATTTATAAACCGAACTTCAAGGGTTATATCAGTCAAAAACAACAAATAAACTGGTCGAGAAGCTATTATACCTTTTAGAATGGCAGGGCTAGTATAGTCAATTTGACCAAATGTCATGACCAAAATATCAAACATGGTTGCACAAAGAAGCCTAATGTTCTTGGTGCCTGAAATAGCACAGATGATGCCGTTCGATGTGAATTTTTTGCTAAGATGTGACACTGCTGTAGAACTCTCAGGTGCTCTGATTATGGATGAGGAGGCCAGTGAAGTTTGCTCTTCAATAGGGTTGTTTAATAGGCTCTTGATGGCTTCATTCTCCATAGCCAATTCTTGTACCACAGAAGTGCCATGTTCTTCACTTGGTATCACTGAGGGGGTAATCCATGATTTTTCTAACAAAAGAATCAGTTGTCTTTTCATAATTTGTGCTAACTGCAAAGGGTTAAAAACATTTTATTAACCAACCATTAGAAGCAAAGTAATCAATAAAACAAGTAATGCATCTTTTTCTTTCAATTATTAGCTAACAATGCAAAATATCAAGAATTTGTGTGGATAATTAAATGTGAGCACACGTCAACGGAAATATAAAAAATTAGCATGAAGAGCTTTCACCAACAAATGTACACATAAACCTTTACATTAAAGGCCAAAAGAAAAGGCATCACAAAACATACACAAGCATCAAAATTAAATAAAAAAATAAAACTCAAAGCATGAAGAAACAAGATAATTTTAGAAAAATAAATAAATCAGCAAGATCCAAATAGCTCACTGATAGAAATTTATAATAAGGACCCGAGCCTATATATATACAAACACATTGTAGCATGCCCATCCAGTCACCAGGCACTAGTGCAAAGCCAGAATAAGAATGGGGGAGGAGACAAGGGGGTACCCACTTTACTATTCGTCCAAGATATTGTTGAGAGGTTCATAAATAAGACAATTTAAGCAGAAAAATTGATAATGCTACAAAAGTAAATAAACAACAAGAAAACTCAACTTAAACATGCTATTTTAATATTCTGCCCTTGCACATTCTAACTCAAAAATTGACCAAAACTAATTGAAAGTAATTTAAAATAAAGGTAAGCAATGTCCCTATGTCCATCCATGTCCTATACGTGAAGCAAAAAAAGAGCCCCTTCATAGAGACCAGATGTTCTTTTACCTCCAAAATATCAAACCCCAATCATTCCCATGCAAATTGAACGCCTCCCCACTCTCCCAGCCTAATTTAACATACTAAACGCCAACAGCAAAGAAAACACAAAGTAAAAATGCATCCATTGTTGAATTGTTTCAAGACATAATAGAAAGCCTAATCAAAGCTAGATAGTTTCACTAATTAAAAGAAAACTATTTTACAACTTGGAAGAGGAAAACCAAACTAAAACTGCAAAACAAAAGCATCTCCACAACAATCAAAAGAAAAACAAATTACTGGCGCACAAACTGAAAGCCATGGTCTCAAACCACATAGCACACACACATCCTCTTACAAGATCAAACTCAAGCTTCACTAATTACTGGCGCTAAGTAAGACATCATCAAGACGTTGAGTCATTCACTAATTGTGAAAAAGATATGTATATCAACATTAATTCGAGTTTAAAAAAATCCAACGCAAAACCTGCTAAATAACGTAGAACGCAAAGACTAATCGGGTCGACCAAAGTAAAAGGCCACCACTTGGCCCCTCTTTAAAGATATCAAATCTTTTGGAAACTCGCTTGGCAGCTGAGAAAATCATACCGATACAACCAAATGAACACAACCCATCAACTGGGCGAACTAAATTCACAAAGAGAGAGAGAGAGAGAGAGAGTTTGAAGTGCAGTTAGATTGCGACGACGTAGTCTCCGCAATCAGGGAAACGACAACGTCGAAGTCCTTTTTTCATGCGGAGTGGCCTGGTCCTAAGCAATACAAAAATCGAAATCTTTTCGGTTTCTGAGCTCCTCTTGGTAGGATTAAAAGGGAGCAAAGAAAGGGAGAGAAGCTCAAAACCGAAAGAAAACAGTAGAGGAGAGAAGAGCCGAAAGAAAACAGTAGAGGAGAGAAGAGCAAAGAGAGAGCATAACCTTTCTTGGACGGGAGGAGGACTACGGCCACGAGAGTCAGACTTGAGCGGGAGCCAGAATCGGAGCCGAAAGACGAGTGCGACGGCGAGGAAGACACGGATCTCGAATCGGACGGGGACGCCCTCATCGGGTTTTCGACATGGCAGTGCAAGGGGAGAGGGGAACAAGACCTCTACCCTTCCATCAGCTTTGCCTCAGTTATGTTGGTCTTTGAAGAAGAAACCCTCTCTTTATCTTTATCTTATAGCTCTTCCGTCAGTGTTGCCTCCATTAGATTTGAATTTGTAGTAGTCTCCATATTTACTTTCCTAATTTTGATTCGAAGAAGTCTCCTGATTTAATACTTTCCGCCTAATTCTGATTTTGCTTTGAACAGGGTTTATTATAGTTTTCTAGTTTAGGACGGATTGGGAAGTTTCTCACTCGAAGTTTTATAGGACCAACCCGAGCAGCCAACTACTATATATATATATATATATATATAGAAAAAGTTTATATAAGTTCGGGCTCATATAAATCTATGTGAGCTCGGGCTCTATAGGCCGTCGAATTTACATCCAGCGACCCATAATACTTATGGGTTTAACCAATGAGTATAACCCATAATTATTATAAGCCGCCGGATGTAAATTCGATGGCCCATAGAGCCCGGGCTCACGTAGGATATATATATATATATATATATATATATATATATATATATATATATATATATATATATATATATATATATATATATAAAAAGGGATACACAACCCTAATTTATGTTTTCCTTAATTTTTCTTTGCTTCATAAAAATAGACGAGGTGTGCCCTAAGTCATCACCATTGAAAACTTCGTATCAGCGGAGGTGATAGTCATTGGAGACAAAGCTGGTCATAGGAGTTGATTGTTGTCAAAGACAAAGTTGGCCAATAGAGCTAATTATCAATAAAGATAAAGATTGAAGAAAGAGCTTTTCCAGCTTTTCTCTTTATCTACAAGATGGCATCGCACTTGTTAGCACATATTAACATCAATATCAATAATATTAATACTTACGCAAGGCTCATTGTCAGTGAGGAGCACAAAAAACACTTTTAAGGTTAATTAAGGGCTCAACTCAATTTGGTTTTGTTCACACACCAATTGATCAAATATATGAGACGCTGACAGTCCCTTTTGAATTTTTAGTTGTCTCCTTATTGAAATCAATTGTTTAAATTTTATCCACTATTTTTTTTACTAGATTTGATTTAGGACTTCATCTTCTTGTTATATTTTCACTTTTTCTTTTTTTTACTATGTTAATTGTTTCTCCTTTTTAAGTTCTATTCGCCTATAGTCCTCAAAAGATCAAAGTCTCCAAACATAAAACAGGGGCATATTAAGGGAATGAAATCTTTTTTTTTAACATTTTACATTTTCTTCATAGTATATAATTATATATAATATTCTTATGGGATTTACGGTAGATCTATATCCTAAGGTCTTTCCTATATATTATATTACACTGTCATACATGTATGTATTAAAATCCTCGTCATTACTCAATAGCAAAGAAAAATAAAAAATGACAGAGCCGGTGCTCTTTAAGTACCCGTTGCTGTTACCAGGCAAGAATGATTTCTTTTTCAGACCATTGGACTGTTCATATCATCTTCTTTGGGAATCCTAATTGTAAAAGGCAAACTTAGACTTCATCATTGTAATAATCTTATTGCTAGAGTTGATAATGTTTTGTCTGGCTAGAGAGCTTAATTATTGAGCCATGACTCGTTGAACAACATTGATTTCTTCCTCTCTAATTGCAAAACCCACCCATCTTATGTCAGTATTTCAAAATCCCCAATCACTTTGCAAGATATTAGACAAAAAGCTCAAGATTTGTCCAGTGGAACAAGGATAAGAAGAGTATACAGACTAAAAGCTGGGATAATTTATGTAGGTCTAAAAGGGAAAGAAAATTGAATTTTCAGAAAATTCACTTATCTCTTGTTGCTCTTATGCTTGAAAGGCTCCACAAATTGGAAACTAATTTTCTTCATGATCCTCCAAAACCCATCTGTCCCACATTAATTACCTCATTTAGTTTTTAAAAATGAACTAAAAACTAAATGAACAAGTTTGAATTCTTTTTTAAAAAATCAAATGGAAGAAACATATCAAAACGAATGGTTCATTTACTCAAGCGGGGGCTAATGGTCTCTGGATTAAATTGATCGAACCACTAGAGACTGGAATCTCTCAGTTATCTATAGCTGATGGCCTCTGCATTGGGTTGCCGGAATCATGGTTATCCTAATTGGTATTAGATAAAGATGCCCCAAACCGGAGAATGACCGTTAATGATTCTTTCAGTCTCTGCTTCCCCTATGCTAAGTAATTCTTCCCATACTTGCCTCGTCCAATCTTTAGTTGAATATCGTAGCTTCAACCAGCCCAAAATCGTATTAGGCAATTATTTACATGGAAGGCTGGCTCCAATGTTAACCTACGTAGGGGTTAGTGGCTTCTCGTCTTAAGTTTTCCGTCGGTGTATTTCCTTTGAACAACATTGATTTTTTTCCTCCACTGTATTTTTATATTGGACTTCCTTGGGGCTAATGCTCTGTTCTTTTAGAATCGATTCAGTTCCTGCTCTCTCTTCAATCTCAGTCAATCTAAAATGCTTCTGCCTTTGAAGTAATATCTAATACCCGATGCATGACTTTACTCGATTGCAAAAAGAATCTGATCTGTTGTCGCAATTGAAAGCTCAAAAAACCAATATCTCAAGCTCCAAATCAGTGTCACACACAAATAACCAGAGACATAATATTCTTGTAACAAAAAGTTCACACCACACAGACTACACAGGAATAAGACAAGTAGACAACTGATCCATGCAAACTTAAACAGCTACATCTTTATCGCCAACCTAGGCCACAAACCGTCTTTTATAACTAGGTGACTTGCTTAACATCAACAATCAGCAGCACTGCGTGATGGAGTTGCAGATGGCCCAAACGTTTCCGTAGGGATCCTTGAGCTTTCCTGCGCGGGCTCCGCAGCAGACTCCCACATCCTGGGTGATGTCCCCCACCAGAGTCGCCCCAGCCTTCACTGCCTTTGACACCGCCCCTTCCAAGTCCTCCGTTTCCAGGCAGAATGTTTGTGACCCGCCCCTGCACATGGATCCATTCCTTTTAGCCCATGTCCACCTCATCCTCAAGAGAAGAGAAGAGAAGAGAAGAGGAACATAAGAAACAAGGTGCCACCTTGATAACCCTTAATTAATTAATGTATAAACCAGAAAGTGGGTATTTCTGCCGCTAAAAGTAACCTAAGCCGCCACTAAAGGACATGCTTAGCGGCGGTTCTTGGTTAAGTGGTATGAATATACATACCCAATAAAAATGGGTCTGCTTCGATTTTCCGCCAAAAGGATTTAATTGATCATCACATAAAGGCTTTGGTAAAACTGAGTTGATATAATCATATGTGCAAATGTGTCAAGCAAAGAAGTTAAAAAGGTAGAAACAGAGAGAATAGTGACGTATATGTAGCAAGGCTAGCTTACGACGCTTCGTAATCCTCAGTCTGGTCGCAGACCATAATGATGGAAGAGCCGATCTTGAGCTCAGCACAGAAGGCGGGAGGGAGGTCAGCCTTCTTCTGAGGTAGCAGGCAGCGCTTCAGCTCTTGGGCACCGAAAGCAGCTTTGAAGAACTGAACTTCTTCTTCTGCTTTGGGAGCCTTCACGCAGAGTTGGGGTATGAGGGAGGTGGCAGCCATTGATGCAGGTCACTGCAGTGCCAAGACTGATGCCAGTGGGCGAATTTATAGAAAGAAAGGAAGGAGACGAAGCCATCATGATGAGATACATCGAATCGAGGCTGCTCTAGTGTCTAGATCCTTCTAAGTAAATTGGACACACGTGCATTTTTTTTTGTTTTTTAAGTGGCATATATACATAGAGAAAAAGGACGTATCCCGCAAATCTGGGGGCCCCGGTGGTTCTGTGGGTTTAAATCAAGGGATTTTTTTAATTATAGCAAAAATTACTGCTAAATTGTTGAAGATATTAAGTATTTTTTTATTAATTTAATCTATCGTCGCCAAATTGTCTTCGGAGCATTCTCATGCCACCGTACAGTCCCAGAGCTTCACGGGATGACCATCAGAGCACCATCTGACATGAAAGCTTCACCGGATAACACTACCACCCACGGATTGTCGGTACCATACCCCGATTCGGTCTGAGGCCATGATGTAAATATATATAAATATAAAAAAATTTTATATTTATTAATATTATTAGCTGTTGGATATAAATTCGATGGCTTATAGGCTCACGTAGGTGCATATGAGCCTAGGTGAGCCTACGGGCCATCGAATTTATATCCAACAGCTGATAATATTTATGAGTTTAAATACCCATGAGTACATATGACGGCCCATAGAGCCCGAGCTCACATAGGCATATAAGAGCGTGAGCTCATATAAACGGGACTCTATAAATATAGTATAACTACTTAAAAATAATAATTATTTATTAATTAATTATAATTTAATTAAATAAATTATAATTTAAGAATAAAAAAGTTTAATCACATAAACTGGTAGAGTTATTGTAATTATAAAGAAAGAATAACTAAGTAAAGTCATATTATCTAATGCAATTTTACTTCTTTTACTCTTGTTATTTAAGATAATTATTATTCGATGTGCTTCTTAAAACTCTTCTTTAAGTAACGCTAGTACACACGATCAAGAGGATTATCTAAAATAAAATTGCCTTGTAAACTTACACCCAATGAGATAACTTATGTAAACTAATTAATAAATTAATAGTTTCAATATATAATATAAAAATATCAATAAGATAACTATAAAGTATTTCCCATCAAATAATATTTAAGTAAATTAAAATTTTGTGACTTATAAAAATACATCAATAAAATTTTCACTTTCTCCAACACCCACTGTCAAAAATCTATAACATGGACCGCTCTTCTATAGTAAGCACATGCCCTAAAGTTATTGTCCCTCCTCTAAAAAGTCTTCGGGAGTATACTTAACTAATTTTATAATATTTGAGGGGTGCATTCAATACAGAAATATTTTTAATTTATTATCTTGTTACTCAAATTTGTATATACTCATTCTCACCTTGTGACATAAGAACTAGTAAGAAAACATATTAAAAATACATAAAAACACTACAACAAAAGGATCTTTTTGCAACAAATAAACATTGTCGCTAAAATAACTCTTTTGTAACAAATAAATCTTATTTTGCCACAAAAGTCAATTCGTTGCAAAATATTATGATCTTTTGAGATTATTTTAATTAAATGTCCCAAATAAGATATTATTAGCGACGAACTATAAAATTTGTTGCAAAATAGATATACTTTTTGGGACGGGTTAAAAATTTTGTCGCTAAAAATTGTTATATTTGGGGCCAATCTTCTATTGATGAAAAGGCTTAAAAAGGGTGTTCATTCCTAATTTAATCATCCGTGCAAATTAAGTATACCAACGGCTACTTTCTTTTTCTTTACTCCCCGCCCATTCTTCCTTCACTTACCTTGCTCAAACCGGCCGGACGTGAAGGTCTTCCATCTTCCGTCTCTTTGAAGGGGAATTTCTACGCACTGTTACCATCAACACCCCAAAGGAGGGAGACTGCGAGCTAAATTGGCCGAACGTGAAGGCCGGACATGAAGGTCTCCCTCAATGCCTCTCTGCCCCAAATCTGATGATCTGTGTTTGAGCTCGTCTCCGTCAAGTCATCAGCGTGCAACTGCGCCTTCCATCCATTCCAATGTCGTTTGGCTGACCTCCACTATGAGATCGATCCTACCCGGCCGTCAGGTGTCCTGTGACTGAGTGCCCCATCCAAGTCGAGGTTGAGTGGCAGTGGCAATCCGTCGAAGCACCACCAATCTATATCGTTCCTTGCCCAAGGAAGCTCCTCAGCATCCTACAAATTCACGACTCCACTATTCACAGCATCCTTGCCCAAGGTTATTTCTTATCTCCGTGCCTCACTATCTTGATTCTTTAAGAATATGATGCTCTATTTTTTTTTCTTGTTTTTTTGCTTATTACATATGTTCGAAATGCATTTTGCCTGATTATTTGTTTCTCTCTGTCGTTTTTTTGCTAATTACAGCGACCATGGTCATATGTTCTGAATGGGTAATGCAAGGTGTCTGTTTCTCTCTATATATCTCCGATCCCTGTCTTGATTCTCTAAGGCTATGATTCAGGATTTATTTTTCTTGTTTTATGCTTATTACGGTGACTAGGGTCATATGGTTGGATTGAATTATACTGCAATTTGTTTTTCAGATTTACAAGCAAGTAGTTTTTTAGCAGGGACTAGAAAGTTTGGTCAAATTTTGTGAGGGATTTGCTACTAACAAATCAAACTTTTATTTTCTATTGACTGGTTTAATATTCTGATTAGTCACCTACAAATCAGTTTGAAGTTGATGTCCTTTACAATTTGATTCCATTTTTTTTGGGTAATGAGAATACATTTTACAAATACTTTAGACCTTCTATTAATGATCTATTAAAATCTTAACATCGGTAAACAAAATAAATTTCTCTTTTCAAAGGTTTTTTTAGATATTGATTTGAGTGTTCTAATTATGTACAAAATGTTTTTTATATTTATTTATTAACATTTTCTAAGGTGGTGCAATTTTTAGTTTAGGTTTCTTGTGTTTCATGCAAGTTCTGGCTACAACTATTTAATAAAGAGACCTTTAAGTCATGATCTTGCACTTTATTTCTGCTATCAGGGCTAGTGAGAATTAGTTATGGGTTGTCCTAGTGATCTATATTTCTGAGATATGCTCTTTAGTTGTGGAATGTTGTGCCTCATGTTTAACCTTATAAATGCAAAATCACTATCAAAATTTGGCTCAAGATTGTTTCTTGTTCAAGTTGTTTTTTTTTTGGATTGTCTATTAATTTTTTTGATAGACTTTGCCATCATATTTTATAGAATTTTTAGATTCAAACCGAATTCTCTCCTTGCTGATTTTCCCCCGCTATATGACTATATGACAAAGATCAACACAAACTATCTTGTATGCATTAACCGTGATATTTGTAATAGGTAATTTGATATGGATAGAAGATGGATGCAACTTAAGAATATGGCTTCTAAAGAATATATTAGAGGACTAGAAGAGTTTATGGAATTTGCTCGTCAACATGCAAATGGAAGTTGTAAAATTAGGTGTCCATGTCGGAAGTGCAACAATGTGTACTATAAAGATGTGAATGATGTGCATTATGACTTATATGCTAATGGGATAGAAGGAACATATACATAATGGTATTTACATGGTGAAAGTATTGAAGAGCCGATTGAGGAAGACAGTGGTAATGAAATTGAAAGCAATGATGACAGAGATGCAAATGCAATGCAAGAAATAGTGGAAGACTTATATACGGGAACATTTATGGATACACTGGAATGTGAGACAAATAGAACAAATGAGACATATGAACCAAATGGGGAATCATCAATGAACAAACATTCTAGCAGTTTTGATGGGGAGACAGACAAGTTTACCCATTTGTTGAGGGATCTTGAACGTGAACTATATCCTAGCTTCCATAAGTATTCAAAGTTGTCTTTCTTAATAAAGCTACTACATGCGAAGCTAATTAATGGTTGGAATAATAAATCATTCAATGTCATACATGACTTATTTAAAGATACACTTCCCGAATGACAAACATTCCTAAAGTCGCATTACGAAGTAAAGAAGGTCTTACGAGACTTAGACCTTGGATATGTGTCCATTCATGCATGTATAAATAATTGTGTTCTCTTTTGGAAGGAATTTGAAAAGGAGGAAATATGCCCAAAGTGTAAGGAGTCGAGATACAAATCGGATAATCCCAAGGGGAAGAAAATTCCACAGAAAATCTTGCATTATTTTCCCCTAAATCCGAAATTGCAAAGATTATTCATGTGCAGGAAGACAGCTTCGAACATGAGGTGGCATAAAGAGAAAAATATTAGGACATGCAAAATCTTTGGAAATGGATCTGCAGACTCTTAGATCAAAGCAAGTTGAACTAGAGTCGATGGTTCTAAGACTAATGAAGCAGCAACCAATACAGTCAGATTCATTAGTTTAGGTACAAAGCTTCTTTACGCAAAAGGCTTATTTATAGTTTCAATTTTATGTATAGTTATATAAATCTAAATTATTTAAACCATAATTCTTTGTTACATCATGCTAACTTTATATTTTTGTAAATTTACAGGTGAATAGGGGAGTTCAAAAGAATCATCAAAATTTGCAAAGAAAGAAAATAATATATATTTTGTGATTTCTTTTGTGATACAGTTATGGTTTCATTCTAGTTATTTGGTATTTTTAGTTTATCAAATGTATTAGATTTATGGTTTGTAAAATAATGGATGATATTTAGTATAATATTAAGGCATTAAGTTTATCTTATGCATTCTAAATTTATACAGCTCTCTTGAATTTGTATATTTTTAAATATCCTCCCCCCACCCCCCGCTTGCCTGCACGCCCACCCAAATAATTGGGTATAGCTATTGCAATTAGCAACGACTTAAATTTGTCCTTAAAGTTCTTTTGCAACAAACTTCTCTTGTCGCAAATGAAATTTATTTTGTTGCAAATATATTACAATCATTTGCGACGAATTTAGGTTGTCGCAAATATTTGTAAAAAATATACACATGTGAATCTTTTTGCGACATAAGTGTTTTAAAAACCAGACCGGCCGGTCCAACCGGGTTCAACCGGACCCGGTGTTAAAAACGGGCCGGTTCGAGTGAAAATCTGGGTTGGGTTAACCCGGCTGGGTCAGCGTGACCCAGCCGGTTAAACCACAAACCCGGCATTCCGGTCCGATCCGATTTTTAAAAAAAAAAAAATTTCGTCGAGTTGAAGTGTCTGGCTCGGGCACTGTTCATCTTCCATAGTTCCGTTTTGATTTGTGCATAGTGGCAATTGGAGATCTGGAGCTCGGCTGCCGGCAGAAAGTTGGGGCACCGCCGCCATTGATACAGGAGATCTCATCTTCTCCGGCACCGATTGAATCTCACAGTCACGGCCGGTGGGGAAATTTGGGCGATTTGGGCAGCGACTTCCTCCCCGGCAACAATCCGTATCCAGCTTCCACAGCGTTGGCTCCTTCCCCGGCAAAAGTTTCTGAGAAGGGTCCGGAGCCAAAACCCTAACTTCGATCTCCGGTCGTCGGCGTTTTCTTTTCCTGAAGGAGCATCGTCTCTGATTCTTTCCCGGCGTCTCTATTGCCGAAAAGCAGGTATTTCATTTTCCACTTCTTCTTCTGTCGAAATTTGGTTCCTTTCCCTGTTTCGACTTCTTCTACCGAAATTTGCTGCTTGGATCTGAAGTTCTGAACTGAAGTCCCTGATTTCTGAACTGAGCCTCTGCTTCGTTTTTTTTTGTTTTTTGTCATCTGGAGTAGCTGGTAACGCCAGATATGACACTTTTACATGTTCGTTTTGGTGCTTAGGTATGACACTTTTTGTGATGATTGACTGATTCCCTCTTAAAATACCCTCTCCCTTCCTCAATCTCCCCCAATCGCCTCCGCCAGCACTCTGTGAGGAGGGTTTTGGAGAACCTGAGCAGAGGACTCAAGTACGGCGACCACTCCACGAGCAAGGAGACTACAATTTACAAAAATTGTACATGTTTCAATTGATTAATTTACTTATGTCTTGATTGTTTTGGGTCTTTTGGTTCCTTGGGGAGTTGGGCGTAGTTTGTTGTATTGATTTGGATAGTAAGTAACAAATAACATGGGGCATGGGGTGTGGGGTGTGGGGGGATCATGATCAGTCAATTAAGGAAAACGTAAGTTTTGAATGATTCATAAACCATTGGACGTTCATAGTGTATAATCTTATATATGATAATGGAGGTTTGCCAAATTTTTTTAATTATAACGTCATCACCCGGGTCAACTCGGGTCGACCCATGGTTCAACCGGGTTGACCCATGGTTCAACCGGGTCAACCCAGCCCAGCCACTAATTCGGGTCGGGGTCCGGGCCGGGTTTTAAAAGATTGGTTTATCTTATGCATTCTAAATTTATACAGCTCTCTTGAATTTGTATATTTTTAAATATCCTCCCCCCACCCCTCGCCTACCTGCACGCCCACCCAAATAATTGGGTATAGCCATTGCAATTAGCGACGACTTAAATTTGTCCTTAAATATATTTTGCAACAAACTTCTCTTGTCACAAATGAAATTTATTTTGTTGCAAATATATTACAATCATTTGCGACGAATTCAAGTTGTCGCAAATATTTGTAAAAAATATACACATGTGAATCTTTTTGCGACATGTACAATTTGTCGCAAATCGTTTAACACCATTTGCGATGAATTTGGTTTGTTTACTCTTTAAAAATTACCTAATATCAAGCATTTGCAACATATGCAATTTGTCACGAATACACTAAAATTAATTGCAACAAATTATTTTTGTTGCAAATGCCAAAGCTTTTGCGATGTAATTATATATTTTTAATATTTTTAACTCAAACAATTATATTTTTTGTGACATAATAATTACTTTTTTGCAACAAATAAATTCGTTGCAAAAGAGTATATGATTTATGACTAATAAAAATTTGTCGCAATGACTTTTTGTAACGCCTTACTTGCGACAAAACTGCACAAAATTTTTTTCAACACAAAATCATTTTTGCGACAAAAAATGAACCTTCTGCGACAAATGCATTTGTTGCAAAAGCCCCTTTTTGTTGTAGTGAAACAATTTACAATATTGCATTAATAAAATTACTATACCATCATAATAGAGACTCTATTAAATGAGCCCGGCTCATATGGGCTCATATATGACTATGTGAGCTCGGTCATAATTTATCATTAGAACATATGTAAATTAGGGGGTAGATTAATTTTTACCCCCTTTGCTCAAGAACCAATAGTCCATGAAGCTTCCGCGTGTGAACCTGTGATCATATAACCTTTTTTTTCATAATAATTACAATGCATATAAAAAAATCTTAATAACCTTATACCAAATCTGTCTAATAAAACCTCACGAGAGACTCACTCTTTGTGTAAGGTTTCACTAAATGTAGAAAACTCATTTGTCTACGCGTTTGAACTGAACCGGTTTCCATGAATCCAAGGACATGGCTACCCTATTTTGGATGTCATTTTCTGGCCCGGACCATGCCATTTATGGTAGTCCATGTGAGATCCAGCTTTTGAGGTGGACACATAGAAACCGAGGCATATATTTAGGTATGCCAATAGAACGATACAATTATAGTATAACCAATTCCATTACTATAATCATTTTCTAAATCTTTATTCATAACCATTCCATTAAGTAAACGGTATAGGTACTTTCATAACCATTCTATTCACTAATAATTGGTCGGTTAATTAGACTTTTTTTAAATGTGCTTAAAAAGGCTAAAATAAATATTTTTTAATTCACTTAATTAGATATTACTAAGATAAAAAAACTAACATCATTACTTTTATTATTTAAAGTTGTTGTAAATAAATTGTAATGATTAAACTTGAATCATAAATGGATATATTAGGCATATATACAAAATAAAACTACTCATTTTAAATAATTATTTCTTACCATATGAATCCAACTCTAAAATATCTATTTAGTGCATGGTTTAGAAGAATATCAAATGTGAGAAAAATAACAATTACTTTTTCATAGCCAACTGTCTTAAAAGGTGTATTATAGGCAAAAATAAGATGTCATCCATTAGTGTATCTTTGAAGTAAGGTTTTAAAACCCAGCAAAGACTCTGACCCAAATTAGTGACTGGGCTAGGTCAACCCTAGTGGACTAGATGATGACATCATCACTTAAAAAACTTTAAAGGAGTCCCCCCATATTTTAGAAAAAAAATTAACTTAAACCTATTCAAAGTTCCACTTAAACCTATTTAGTCATTCGAAACTTGTTGATTCCAACCTATTTTAATAACTAATTCATTCTAAATTTGTAATCTCATATAAAAACATGATTTGTAGTATAATCATGACTGTAACTAACATATATCAAATCTCAAAGTAAACCACTTACACTACTCATTCAAAGTTAAGCCAACCAACACTCAAACCAAGTTAGTTCGAGATGGGCTAAACAAGAGTTTAATTCTATTAGCCTAAGTTCAAGCATTGATTTGAGCTAACCTGAATTTAACCTTAAGTAGAATAAAGCTGACTGAGCAATCCTACTCCAAACCCTCCAACCATTTCCTTTCACAAACAAGCACTTCATAAGTTTAATTATCAAAAATAAAAAAAGACTCATATATTTGAGTTATTAAAATGGAATCTAAATTAACTTAAGAGTTGCAAAAATATTTTGCACAAAGTGTCTATGTAGCTAGTTAGATTTTAACACATTTGATTAAAGATAAACTATGACCTAATGAGATCAGAAAACTTAGACAAACTAACCAAATAGGAAACATCGATGCAAAGTGAGTTTAAGAGAATATAAAATATAAATTACAAATAGCTATTTTTTTATAAAAAATGTTGTTAGATATGAAATATTAGAAAGAGAAAATTATTTTTCAAGTAGTAGTTTATAACAACTATAATGAATGATTGTAAGTAGTTAAATTAATTCAATAAATATTTAAAATTTGAATGATATCTTTTGTTAAGTAAATCACCATGGTGAATTATGATATAAAAATTATTGTAAAAGACCGTAAATCAATCTCTTTTAAAATTATACCACTTAAAATAATAAGTATATATATAATTTTTAAATATGACAAACTAGTAACAGGTAAATAAATAGCTATAGAATAATTTTTTTTATTACCTTCTATTTAGATAACGGTTAGAAAAAATTATTCTTTTATTTACCTATCGAATAAATTTAACCATATTATTTAATTTTTTAATAATATAATACATATGATAAAACGGTAAAATAACTACCATTAGCAGCCCTTAATATATTATTGAAGAAGATAACGCTTCTGACACATTTAGGTCCTGATTGGCGATCTAATTAATGAGATAGCGGTTCGGCCTAGTTGATGTTTTGGGTTGGTTCACTAATTATATAATAATTAATGGACCAGCCATACCACTGCTGAATTTTGTGGAGCATATGTATCTTAAAAGTCTTTTATGATAGAAAATGATATTTCTGTAGAAAGTGGGCGTGCCGCTGCATCTGGCCAACGCTTTGGGTCCCACTTTAATAGGCCTAATTAGAAACTTAAAATCGATTAAAACAAAAAATCTTGGTGGGACGGAGGGAGTGATTGAGTAAAGATAAATTGAAACGCACATCGCTACCCTGATTATATTGGTAGTGAAAATGAGTTCAACTATGGTTTTTGTGGATGGTGAGTGGGATTAATTCATGGGCACTTTGATTATTTTGACTACTGATTGAAAACGCGGGGATGAATTTATGGACAATAGGTCAATTCTGATGGATGCAGCAGCCTATGTGCAGAACCTCCGCAGGGAGATTGAACAGATCAAACGGGAGATAGCTGAGCAGGAAGCCCCCCAAGAGTCGGCCACAAGCCCAGGGTCGAATCTAACGTGTTCCCCAGAGATGAATGCCCAGGAGGAGGCTTCTTCCGATCATCATCATATATTTAACGTAAAATTTCCTTTGCCAGTTCTTACTGATTGCTGATATTTACTCCTTTCATATCTTCAGCATTGTTAAATTCGCTATGTGGTAGAATCACTGAAAGTTAGAAATGGCTGCCTGTTTAGTTAGTTTGGCTGGTGTTGACGGTGATAAATCATTAATCATGCATGATGGTGCCCCTAGCAATTGCACCAGCTGGGGTCTGGTAGTGATGATCTGTTCCCCTTTGATTCCCTGCTAATAGGGCTCTATTATTGAGTCTTTTTATGTCGCTTTTGAATTCATGGCAAGTTTGTTGGCCCACTGTCTCTCATCCTGGTCATGTGTGAAATTAATGGATGCATCTTGTTTTCTTTACATTGTTACCCCTAACGCACTACGCCACACACTTTATCATACACAGGACGCACACACTTGATGCCACAGGCTGGGGACAAATCTGGGACCTACCACTCAACAGACAGAGACGAACCACTAGTAGAGACTTGTGTGTTTAAGTTATGCTTAACGTGGTGCACTTTGTGTTGCGGGTGAAGAAGCAAATGAAGTTGACAGCAGTGACGCTGAAGGAGCGCATGAGCAAAGCTGCCATCAAAATGGGTTTTGAGATTGATTTGGATGATTAAATAGCTCATGGGGCACTTCTGGGTGGCCTGGCTATCTCTGCGTTCTAAAAGTGTATAAAGCTTATAGGTATAAAAAAGTGGGTGGAAGACTATCACATATAAAAAAAATGTGCATAAATAATTAGTGTGTCTTTCAATGATTGATAGTGAGTGCCACCTGTTCTACACCTAATAATTTCCGTTTGTTTTTTATATGGTCTATATATATTTGGGATTTTTGGCGTTAATAATGTAAAAGTTAAAAATTATTAATAAAGACATTGGCAATTGATTATTAAGATTAGTTATATAGTTTACAAAAAGACTAATATATTATTTTATTAAAAAAAATGCATAGCAAATCACCCATTTATGCCCCAATCTCAAAATGCGTGACCTCCTCCATCATCGTTGTTTTTACACCTTCTCTGGTGTTAGAACCTTCTCTCCCCAGCCAACAACTACAAGTAGTATCTCTTCTAACTGAGTATATCCATCGATTGAAAGTAGTTTAGGTTATTTTAGGTTATTGAAAGTAGATATTCTAGCTGGATTCGTACAAGAATGTTCAAAATTTCAACCTTTTCTTGCAGTTATTCAACTGGAAATTTGAAGATTTATGGTGTTCTTTTTCATCTAAGAACTTGACAGGGTCATCTAATCGTTTGTGAGTTGGGTTTTTCTTAGTCAGTTTGATATTCCTGTTCTGTTCTACTAAGTAATTAGTACTTTTATAAGCTTCATTTTAGTTGGATGTATAAAAAAAATTTGGTTAGGTTTTTCCAGTATTATATAATTTTGCATTATGAATAAGTCAAAGACTATATTTTGTTTTACTACTGATTGTAGATATTAATAGTAGATCTTACATTATGCAAGATTTAGCTAAATCTTATGGTTTACATGTGCATGTTTGGAATATGATCGGAAAACAAATTGTGCATGTAGTAGTGTATTTCATATTAGGGCATTCCTTCTCTAAATTATCTACATGGGTATGCAACTATTATGGTCTCTATCTCTAGTTGTTCTGTTTGTGGAGTTTTACTCTTGGCTGTGTTTTATGGTTTGTGAAAGCAATTATGAGTTGATTATCGTTGGCTATTAGACATTTGAGACATGCATTGTGAATTGCATTAGCAGTTTTTTAGTACAAAGATTATGAATTTTATTTTAGCTGGATGTAGAAATTTTTTTAATTAGGATTTTTCGATTGTATTTTATAATTTTGCATCATGAATAAAGCAAATGCTATACTATCACAGTAGATATTAACATAAATATTACATTGTGGAGTTTTACTAGAGACTTTTTATGGTTTGTGAAAGCTATATATTATGAATTCCTTTTCTTTTCCATATTTTACTATGTGGTTTGGGACTATGCATTGTATTTTATTTATGAGTGCACATATGTGAATTAACAAGATTAATTATGCATGGTTTAGTCTAGTATGTACATAGTTTTTAACTATCCACTACAACTCATGTGTTTTAGTGAATCAATAATAGTATAAGGTTTACTAATAGTACATATTAATTGTCACACCTTGCCATACCCCTTGAGCCGAACCCAGTCTAGAGTGGCGAGACATGGTGCGACAAAGTGGAAGACTAACCCATTCTTGGTTCTTATGGAAGTACATTGTACATACCCTTTGTGCAAAAATAAATAATATAAGGTAAAATAAATTAATTAATAATCTTAGTCAATACAATATTCACAAAATTTATAATGAATATAGTCTCAAACCCTAAGGCTGTAACATGTTTAAATCCATCATAAGTTATCCAAAGTATGAAATAAAATCAAGTCTAAGATCATTATATCACATAACAAGTATAAAATAACCCAAGCATCTAGCCCTCTCTCATGGAGCATGCCCATCCTCAAACTCAACATAAAGACTATCCAGAGTACTTGCATAACACAACACACTGTCCTAAAATAAAACCACTAAAAAAGATGGATGAGCTTACTCAGTAAGAGTTTTAAAATGAAACACAAGCTAATGATAACACCACATGCATTTTTCCTATAAAATTTAATTTAAATATGCATCATATCCATTCTCTACACCTGTATATAATCAGATAAATCGCATTCTATAGACACATTCACACCACTTGTGCATTATAGGTTCATTTATATTCTATAAATGCACACTCTGTGCAATTATTTAAATTTTATAGTTCATTCATATGTATCATGTGTGATATAAGGATAATTATCTCTACATAAATGATGTTAATAAACATTATAATCTATACATATATATATATAAATAATCTGGTGAATATCTCACTATAGAGAAAATAACCATGCTTATCCTGGCAGGTGAGAGCTCCCTACCCATGTCAAGAGGGAGAGAGAGTAAGGCCACAAAATGTTACAGAATCTTGGATCATGCCTTTCAATGAAAATCATTACATTATTATATTTATAGACGATTGACCAGGTAAATTTCCAAGATGCTAGAAATTGGTATGAGTCAGAAGATTGACGTCAATACCTCTATACAAACTTTTCCCCATAGGTTAGTGAATATCTCTTGAGTATAATAATCACATTATTACTGTAACTATTAGCGTTAATTGATTTCTATATTCATGAAACTATATGTGCATGTATATGATTGGTGTGTCGAGGGTGATAACCTCTCTACCCCGGCCCATGAACATGCTAATGCCAATTCTATTAGTTTGTAGCCAACAACATTATGATTTTATCGGCCTAGTGATTCACTATTTAAATAATATTTAATTAAAATTTTAAATAATAAATTGTATTACTAAATATAATTCTGATTTTAATCCATTCCGCCTGAATTAAGTCAGCCAAATCAACGTTCTGTTTCTATGTTAATTGAATATCCAAAGAGGCCCCTAGTGGAGGACCTCTATTCCCACACTAATCTATTTGAGGAAGACTACGAGCCTAATGAGGATAACTTCAATCTTGTTGTGGACTTGTTCAGACCCACTCAACTGTCTATTGCAAACTCTTTCCACAAGCATACAAAATTGAGGAAGATCACGAGCCCAATGAAGATGACGATTTTGACATGCTGCCCAGCAAGTCCATCAATCAAAATGTTGGCAAATATGTACTATGTCCATGATTTTATCATGAAATTCAATCACAAAAACATTTTCAAATGTAAAATAGAAGGACTTAGTATTTCGTGAAAAAATTGGGCTGAGAAGCCAGTACAACTCCAAATTCATGAAAACCTATATATGGTTTAACCACTTGAATGGCTTGCCTTGGTTTTTAGGTGTTTGATCCAAACCGTGTTGGTAAAACATGGACACACATATACGAATATAGGACATGGGCTTGATATGATACGTGTGAGACCCACAATTTCTATGAGGAATTTCTATGATATTATTTAAGAATTATCCTCATGGCTTGTTGTGACCTTGTGTTGGAGGTCTTTGTATTCTTTGAGTCAACAAACCTCTTTAATAAACATAGAAGTTTTGAGTGATGAACTTAGGAAAGTAGTAAAGATGCAAAACATGAATTTTTTTAATCTTAGTTTAGAATAAAAAAGTTTGCTAGTGAGCACTAACATGTCTATTTTACTATTAGTGAGGTTCAACACATCGGTCAACTCACCGATGAAGTACTAAAGACATTGTCTTCAACCTTCGACATGATGATGATTGTAAAATAATTTCACTAATGGGTTTGAAACTGCACAAAAGAGCGGTTCCAAGCAGTTTCATGGAGATTTATGCGCCAAAATTTGGTTATTTGATTCTCATATAAATATCTTTGACAAACTTTGACCCTATCCTACGAATTCTCTAACTTTGGGGAGAAAGTGGTGGACTAAAGATGTGTCAAAGTTTAGTAGAAGGGGAGAAGAATCGGATTCATAGAGACCTCGTTTGATTGTGGAAAGTGGTTAGATTGCTAACCTCATACTGTGATTTAACATTATCTGTATGCATGATGGATTTGAATTATAATGTTATCGTAATTGAATGTGTGAACACATGACCTTTTTAGTATGCTATGTTATGATAATTATTATGATCATGATCTTTGTGTTAAATGAGTGTTTTACTTGATGAGATAATTTTATAGCCTTAATTATGAAATATTGAATGTGGAATATTATGCTACATAATGTTTGTAGATGAGTTTAAAACAAGTTTGATAGTTTCTGTTACTTTTCCCAACCATCGATGAGTCTATCGACATGTTGGTGACACTGCCAATGCAATGAGGATGCAGGGATTATTATATTTTGACACATTGGTGTGAAATCATTGGTTTACCGGCAGTGAGACCAACACAACAATTAGAATGGTTGTCCTTGCCATTCCAGTCGGTAAGGGTTCGACATGTCGATGTCTAGATGAGTTACTGATGATAATCTATTAATTTTCTATAAACCTTTATTTTTTATATATTATTTAGTTTATTATTTAATCGGTAAATGGGGGATGAACCCTTCTATTAAGCACTGAGATGGAATACAATGTTTGAAAGAAACTTACAAAAGAGAAAGAAAAGCAATTGAATTACAAGCTCCATTTATTAGAAATTAAGGAAAATTCATCTATATGAAGATGAGGGTTGACTCACATATAATTTGAACTTCATTTTTGCATGCCTTGAAAAGCTTGGTCTTGTGCATAGATTTATTCTTGAAAATGCAATTGTTTCTCTCTCCAAATTAAATATATTCCACAATTAAGAAAAATCTTTAATAGGATACCCAACTTGATAGAACTCTTGGAAATGAAGGATATGTTATGAATGAATAAATTAGCATGAAGGCCACAAACATCAATCTTGACGAGGTGAAATATGGAGATAATTATCCACTTGGAGTATCTACATTTGAAGAATAGATGGTTTGAATTTTCTAAAAATCAGATTTATAGAGTGGACAATGATTCACAAGAGCTATGTCATGAGCTTGCAGTTAATCCAAGGTGAAAACAAAGTCATCCATCATTAACCAGAAGATAATTAAATGCCTAAGAATAATGAGTTTGAGCCAAACGTAATCAGTCCAACCGAGCCTAGGGGACGACTCGAGAGTCATCGTATATGTTGAGGAATTTGATTTATTGCCACTCCCCGAGATTTTAAAAACTCATTTTTATCATCCAATCAACGGAATCGAAATTATATATAATTTTTTTTGCCAAAACTTATGACAAAAGTATCTCGGGTGTGATCCACTCATTTTTTTAATTTACTCTTATTCAACTTCGAGTACTATTTTAAACAAGATCAAATTGTACTACAACGCACACAGGGTCCAACCCAAGGTCCCAAGTACATGTCATGGATCCATAATATACCACAATACAAGTAATTGGAAATCACGTACCTAAGTTCAAATAGACACATACTAAAATGTTCAACTAATTAAGTCAAGAATTCTACATCAACAATGAAATAAGCTAGCCATTCTTTCCAAACACCAAAGTCCCAACCCGATCACTCGTCCTACGAACTTGCATCACAAGGATGTTGAATATACGAATAACTTAGTGGGATGGTTAAACAAGTACTAAGTAATGAAAAACATCCAAAAATTAAGAGCATCATAAATAAGTGAACATAATCATCACTTCACAAGCACATCAAATGAAGCATAAGAATAAAAATAAACAATAATATATAAACATATTTCCAAGTACCAAAAATAATGATTATGTTACCATGACCACACTTATGAGTCAATTTCCTCTTTAAGATTAAGCCAAAATTATCATTAAACATGAGTAAGCATGATCACATAGCATTTTCATGACAAAAATCTCATAAAATCATCTTCTACATGCTTTCATGTCAATTAATAACCATAATTCATATCATACATTCACTTCAAAACTATATCATGGCAACAAGGTTAGCAATTTGACCTTTCTACTTCACCAAACACAAAGGTCTCCGCAACCCAGTCGTCTTCCCTCTTCCTCCAGACTTTAGCGTGCCCTAAGCCTTCATCTTCAATCTAAAGTCAAAGATTCCAAAAGAACTGAATCTAGTGCATAACCGTTATAAAAAAAACATGAAACCATTTCCTTGTGCAATTTTGAACATGTCGGTAAGACATACCCATAACACCAACTTGTCGATGGTTTGCCAATAGTGAATCAATGATTCACTAATGAGGGGATCAACATGTTGATGCTCACCAATAATGACTTTATGATTACAAAAAGTTGAAATACACAATTTATATTTATCATTGTAACTACTTTTCTTAATGTATTACTCAGCAGCACTATCGTTATCGAAAGAGCTCGTCGACGCATCGAAAGTGAGGCCTACAGAACTCGACATAAGAATGACAAGAAACTAATAATAGATTAATAATTAATTAGATGTGCAAAAATATCATACAAAATTCACAGGAGTCACAGTTATCCCGACAAAGAAGCTTGCATACTATCTTGTCATCATCAACAATCAAGGTGGACTTTATTGATCAATGATGTGCAACATAAGTTCATCAAACACATTGTTTGATATAATGAAGATCCCATCATCATTCACAATACACTCAAAGATGTAACAATTTTTACAAGTTCCCTAGAAGAATTCATTGAAATCCGACCAATCAAAGTTGTGGGCATAGTGTAAGATCTCTAATTTTAACTCGGTTTAATTTTCATTTTTAATATGTGAATCGTATGGTTTTGCTTAATTTCCGATTTGATTTTATTTTGGGGTTATGGGTTAGTAATTATGGCTTAAATAAGTTTTAATTTTACTTTTTATAAATATTAGCTTCAAATTTAATTTATCTAATTTTTATGGATTTTAAAGAATTTTATCATAGTTTTTCCTTAATTAAGGGTGCTGACCCTTGTGGGCCCCACTTCCATGTTGGACGGCATGCAACCCACGTGACCCTCTAAACTTTTATTACTTCATTTCAATGGGTTTGGGTGTGATTAAATTCATTTTTAGACAAAAATAACCCTAATTAGCTACTTAGGGCGTTTTTAACCTATTTTACGGCCTAATAGTTTGTGTATCAAACCTAAAACACTTCCTATTTAAAGAAACCTTAGCCCAATTGCCTAAATAGGGAAGAGCTATACTAGGAGAAATGAGGTGCTCTCCCCCTATTTTCCAAAGAAGAAAAATGGATTAATGTGTATTTTCTTGACCTAATCACCCCTAATCTTTCGATTTTGGTCTTACTTTTTTATCTTCATTTCCCCCAATTTAATTATTGATTTCTACAATTAAAAATCTTATTTTTTAAATTTTGATTTAAAACCCTAAATAGATTATTTTCGTTTTCAACCAAATGTTATTCTAGATCTACGCATTTTCAAGTTGATTTAAGTCTATTAGTTAATTTTAACTAAGTTTTAACAAAAACCCTAATTTTTAGGTAAGATTTCTTTAGGCCTGAGAGTCTTTCATGGATCCAAAGGCTTCATAGAGGAAAATGAGTTTTTCTTTGGGTGGTTTTATCCATTGGAATGCATGATTGTGGATTTATGTGGGTTTTTGCTTCATTTTGATGTTTAATAGTGATTTGTTAAAATCATGGTATTGATAGAAAATGATTAGATCTATCATGTTCTAGGGTTAAATTTTGATTATACGATATTCTATGGTGATTTTTTAATTTATCTAGAATTTTAGAATATTTTCGGTTTGAATTTCAGAATGTTAAAGACGAACTAGAAAAGTGAACTATTTAGGGCATTTGAATAGCAAGCCATTTAAACAGCCTTTTTGGCTGATCAAACAGCTTGCCGTTTGAACGGCCTGCTAGGCCAATCGAAAGGCCAAACAACAATTTTATGATTTGGCATATTTTTGTGTATTTTTGGTCATTTTTTATGAATCTAATTCTTTATTATTATAATGACATAATTACCCAAAAATACTAATGTGATTGCATGAAAACCATCTTTGAATTATGATTTAGCTCAAGCGTAATTAGGACAATACTTGTTTAGTTTTAGGGTGATATTCTACTTGTTTTAAATCCATGTTTGATGATTTCTTTATAATTACTTGATAATTCCAGTAGGTCTTAACCATGATAATGTATGTATGCTTGTACATGTTTTATTAGTTTTAGGTGATTTATGGTTCACATGTTTTAGTTTAAGTATGAATATGTTTTATACTTGTCTAGTTCTAGCATGTTGTTATACTTGTCTTGAAACTTTATTTCGACATTATCTTTGCATTTACTCCATGATTTCAATTGGATTAGGACTATGATAAAATTAAGGATGCTTGCACGCATATAACATTGATTATAGTTTGTTCATGTTTCACATGCCTTAGTTTAGGTTTGAACACTACTTATGTACACTCTTGCATAGACATTTATGATTTTATTTGACACAAATGGACCATATTTCATGCACATATGGACTAATTTGAGTATGTTATTTATACTTGGACTCATTTATCATTTGCTCATGTATGTATCAAGTGGCATGCATCATCAAAATGATTTATAAATGAGGTAATCGTAATTAGTTGTGTTTAATCGATTTGATGCAATTGGATGACATTGGTTGTCGGATTAGTCGCTCAAAGGCTTATCACATCAGTTTTACATCTAAAAGGATGGGGTTTTACATCCAATGTACAGGCTTTTACGTTCCTTTGAGGGCATGTTTCCTCCCTAGGTGAGAATAGCGAAATACTATAATGAGTTAAATTGTTGAGTTATTTGGACCCTGAAAATCCAGGCTAGTTTGTCTGTATGCACCGGCTTAGCAAGGGTATTTTCCTAGTTAGGGAACTTACCCAAACTGTTGAAGACTTCTTTTTTAGTATTTCGAGCGGAGTAGGTATGCTCGAGGCTTTGGCTAGGGTAAGAAGGATTGTTTTGCTCAATTGTGAGACATTCCCCAATGATTGTTTCATGTGTATAGTAGATAATGCTCATTGACACAGGTTGTGTAAGAACAATGATGTTTATGTTACAAATGTGATTATGGAATAATTTTGTATGATTATGCAGGATGGTATGTGTTGTTACACTTGATTTTACTAGGTGAACGTGGGTGTTGAGAAAAGATTATGCATGATATGAATGTTGAGAATTGATTAATGCAGCATGTGATTGTTATAATAAGATTCATATGTTTACACATGATGTGTATATATTTTATGAGCTATGGATAAACTCATGATGCATAGGTGGAACGATATGTGCTTATGGAATGTGGGTTATAGCATGATATACAGGTGGCATGACTTTGTTTATGGAATATGTTATACATAATGACATGGAGGTGGCATGATTATGTATATATGAAATATATTTGACATGATGTACAGATGACATGAGTATATGTTTATGGAATGTGGATGATGCACAAGTGGCATGGAGATATGTGATTTGTCCCATGATGAATGGGTGTGGTAAATGTTTATGTGATTAATGTTATGTTGATAATGCCTATAATATCATTATGAGTTTACTTTTTGTATTAAAACCATTGCTAAGCATTAGCTCACCCCTCTTTGTTTTGTGGTTTTGTTTTAGGGCTGCATATTATGCCATACAAGTTCTTCATATGGACTCTACGTTAAGCATGACAATAGAGCTAGTCATTTGGGGGGGGGGGGGGGGGGGGGAGGTTTATAGAGATGCTTATTTTATGTTAGTTGATTTCATATTATGTCGAGCTTATACATTTGACTCTGCTTCACAATTTGTTTAGCCATTAAGAGCTTGTTTTATTTTATGACTAGTTGATGTAGGTATGAGTAGACTAATAATACATTAATTAGTAGTCCTTTATTTGCGATATTTACTTTTGTACAAAGTATTTGTGCGCTACTCCGTTGTGTATTCACCAAAGCATGGGTTATGTCTTCCACACTTGAACTCTACCTCATCATGCCGTGTAACTGCTAAATCCTTTAACTGTGTTCACATTGGGGTAGTGTGTGTCGGGGCATGACACATAGACCCATAAAAATAAATTAAAATCTAGTTAAACTTGGCATTAATTTAGAAATTCAAATTGCTTGCCTTGCTCTCTTAGGATTCTAGTAGCAGCGGGTAGAGCCTCTCCTTGTCTCGAGTTGAGGCGAGTCGAGCTCACCTCGTTCTAGATTGTTCCCTCCAGAGTTCTCTGTCTTTCCTTCGGAGTTCTATAACTTCTCCTAAGACTTTCCCTTTCTTAAGATGCTCATCTCACAAAATTGACCCTCCAATTGTTTAGAACATTCATGAATTATCTAGAAGCATCTTTTGAATGAACTAAATCGGATTTAAAATGGCTTAGAAATGAAGAAGGTTTGGAGATAGGTAAATGTCAAAAGAATGAGTGCATTGTGCATGTGCCATGTGGCATTCATAGGTGCTTATTCCTTGTCAAGCTGCACCACACTTGTGCGCAGACAAGCTTACTAACATGTGCTGACACGCATTGACGCATAAGTACCTCTTTTTTCTTTTTTTATTCTAATTAATTCAAATCAGGTTTTCTAAATTTAAGCAGCTATAACTTTCTACCCTGAATTAGGATTTGTGTATTCTTGGTACTATTAGACTCATACTGACAAGCCCAATAAAATTAGATTGCAATGGGTAGGTTATCTCATACTTTCTAAGCGGAGCTTACTTATATGGCATGCTTCCCAATGCCATAACTCTCAATCTCGACTTTTTTTCAAGCGTTCTTCAACTCATTACGCTCATTTCTTCGAACTCTATCTACTCAATAGAGTTTCACCCCTCTATTCCAACTAATATCCCTCTAAATTTTTAAAAATTAAACCTAGCCACTTACTTTTAACATTATCGAAAAATAGAGTATTACTATCTTCCCCCTTAAAAGGATTTGTGTCCGGGCATTTTGGCCCAAATCTAATTTTTGAAAATCACCTTAAAAACAAATTCAATTTCTATAGATTACTCCTAATTCAAATTCAAAATTCATATCTAATTTATACATTTAGCTTTTGTTAGATTGTTACACTCTCGTAGATAGATCTTTTTTCTAATACCATTTTGTCACACCCTGGGCCCTTAGCACCCCAAATTCAAGGGAAGAACCCGACTTGGGGTTAAAAATTACCACAATATAAAATCTCTTTTCCTATCTATAGGATGATCGTCTATGTTCGAGAGCTATAACAATCTCATGGTACCTCACCCTAGTGCTTCATTGTGCACTCTAAAATGAATAAAACTATAAATTACGTATTATTCGAATCAGGCCACCATTGTCGTATGTTGGGGTCCTACATACCTACTGGTTAGCATCTCTAATGTTATTCTAATATGATAAAATCTAAGCATAGTTTTGCCTAACGACTAGTATAATTAGATAAATATCTTATTTATATAATTTGATAAATTATTAATTCACTGAATCAAAGAAATCATTCATTCACAAATTCTGATAAATCATTCATTCACAGAATTCGGTAAATAATTCAAGATCATTCAAATCATTCTTTTACAAAGTCTTGATACACTAATACCCAACAACTTACTTCTGCACTCTTTGGGCAACAAAAGCAAGAAGAAAAAATAATTTTCCATGATATCCCAATTCTTATATACATTATAGCCAAGTGTGGCAGGTATCCATAATTGATATCTTTTGAGATTTATACCAAATAACTAACTAGAGAATTTTATAACTTTTACAGTTTATACCAAATAACTACCTAGAAAGTCCGAAGACCCAAAATATCAGAATATTCCATTCTACATACCAAAATTCTTTTCAAACTAGAATTTAATATCTCGTTCAAAGGCGTCATTAAGATCCCCTTAATAACATGGCTTTTGGAAACATAGTTTTGGGCAAAAGCCTTAGAAGAATTCATTGAAATTTGATCATAGCTCAAATCAGAAAGTCTTAAACAGATCTAAAAACATAAGAGTCACACGAGTCTAAAACAAGAACAACCATACATGATGTTCCATTATCATAACAGAGTAAATCTAAAAATATAGCAAAGTCTAGAGGCATCCACGCCTACTCCTAAGCTCTCCCCGATCGTTTATCATACAGAGGATCCTGGTTAACTGCATTTCACTCCATGTAGCCCCAAAATAAATCACAGATAGAGGGGTGAACATAAACTCAGTAGGGCTTTATATGTCAAGAGAGTAAATCCAAAATCATCACATATATTTTACCTAAAATTCATCACATAAAGCACATGGATTCATCATGAGACATTCACAAAACTTGTGCATAACTACTCATCACACATACACTCATGATATCATCAACATATCTCCTACAGACCATTCCACATGGCATATCATCTCATTCATGATTCATTTCCAATGCATCCATTCATCATGCATATCATTTCATAAAGTATATCACAATATCATCTCATTCATGATCCATTCTCATCACATACATTCACCCTGCATGCATAAAAGTTCCTCAACACACTAATCCATAATCAGACATATTAAACCATATCCACATGTATTACATAAACTCAATAATCCCTACACAACATGTGTAACATGGGCATAATATTATCTCATACACATGCATCAATAACAAATTCACATGTGTCACATAATTTCAATTATCCCTACACAACCTGTGTAACCTAGGCATAATATTATCTCATACACATGCATCATCAATAAATTCTCATGTGTCATATAATCTCAATTATCCCTACACAACTTATGCAACTTGGGCATAATATTATCTCATACATGTGCATTATCAAAAAATTCACATGTGTCACATAATCTCAATCATCCCTGCACAACATGTGTAACCTAGGCATAATACTATCTCATACACATGCATCATCAACAATGGTGAATGTCTCAATCATGGAGAAAAATACAATCATACCACCCGCCCTAGATATCATCTGATTTCCTAGAGGGAAACCTTGGGTCTTAACCCAAGTTGGACATCTATATGATTTTCCATATGGAAACCTTGGTTGTTTACGGTAGTCAGCCCCTCTTCTCGCCCTGAACTATCCACAAAGGGATGTCCGATTTCCTTACGGAAACCTAGAGCAGTCTGCTCGCATTGGATAGTATTGGCCAGGAATGTCTGATCTCCTCACGAAGACCTAGAGCAATGTGTTCGCCCTAGACATCTCTTGCGGCGGTGAGAGTCTAATTTCCACAAAGGAAACCTAGAACACATGGTAGCCGGTGCACGAAGGCATACCACTCTAGATTCTCAAGGTCCAGATGACTCAATAAATAAACCTCAACAGCATCCAAATCAACTCAACTCAACCCGAGGAGGATCCATGTTCCAATCAAGATCTCAAATTGATATCATGTCCTTTCAGACTAACCAATTTTCGATAAGCCGACGATCGATTAATCCGGCAAGCAATTCCATGCCACTGCATCTAATCGATCAATAATGGCTAATCTCAATAAAGTCTCATTCGTAAGTCCATTTCATGATGCATGCAACATGGTACATACAGGCAATACATACATAACTCTTAATTAATGAAAATGTGCTCCCATCAGCCTTACAAGCATCATTTCTAATCATAATATCGACCATCGCCATAATTATTCTCCCACATGTGTGTGCATGGTAGAAATAATCAATTCTAAGCATATGGACATGTATTGTAAATAACCCATCAACATACCACACACATACTCTTTAACATTTAATCATAGCTCTTTACTGAAATCATGGGTGAAAACCATCTGAAAACACAATTCAAATCAAGTACAACCTCATGCTAAACCCATGTAAGCATATTCATACCATACTTAAAGCTAGGCATGACACCATCATTCACCCATAATTTAATCATTATATGTGAAGACATAAAATTTCATTCTCATTCTATAAGCTTGCTAGAATCATACCTAACGTATAAGGAATCATTCAACATGGATTCAAGACAAGAATTTATAACATGCTTAACCGAATACATTAAATTCACTTAACACTTAAACATTCATCATAGCCTCCAACATCAAATTTATAAAATTTCAGTAGCTTATTCTAGCATGTATTACTTATCATAATCATAAGAAATGATACTTAGGAGTAAAAACACGAAAATAAGCAAAATACACAAAAGTCACCAAACTGCAATATTCGTGTTCGAACGCCCTACAGGGCCATTTGAACGCTTGGTCGTTCAATCACCATAACTGAAACTTCTAGTTCGTCTTCTCCATCTTGAATCTAAGACCCAAACTTCACATAAACATCTTAAACCTTCAAATCTCACTCCCAAACACCATATAATAAAATCCATGTTTAGAAAATAATAAATGTAGCCATTTACAACAAAAAACACCAAGAAATAATAAGAAAGATTAAGTTTTTCTAAATCCGTCATTAAAGCTCAACTCCATGGAAACCCACATAAAACTCCATTAAACATCAAACTTGAAATCACAGATCTACTTAGGACGAAATCCCTTACATTTAACGATCTTCTTGACTTGAAATCAATGCTCCCACACCTTCAAATCCTACCCACAAGAGGGTTTTTATTAATACTTGCATAAATCAACTTTAAAATACCTAAATCTCTTGAAAACTTGTAGATCTAGGGTTTATTAAGTTCATACACAAGATTTCTCTCATAAGGGTTTGAAATAGAAATTGAAATTAATAGCTTTATGGGTAGAAATCAAGATTAAACCTTGTCAAAAAAATAGATTTGGAAAGTTTTGGAGAAACCCTTTTTCGAAAATGGGGATTAGAGCTCCTAAGCTCCAAATTCCAGCCCTTTCCAAATGGGAAAGTGGTTATTCCTTTTTATTTATAGTAGGTTTTGGTGTAAACCTAACAAATAGGTGGCGTATAAATAGAATTTAATATTAAAATAGAAAACTTGGTTATTTTAAGCCCAATTTGATGTCTAAAAAGTTTGACATATTTAATTACTATATGGAGAAGTTGTTAGGGTCATTTGGGACCTATAATCTCAATTTTGCACGTGGGGCCCATGGCGGGAAAATAATCAAAAATTCTAAAAATTCCAGAAAAATCCCAATTGACTTACATTAACATAAAAATGATTAAAGTGAAGATAATTTGATTAAAAATCATTGTTAACCACTTTAAAATTAAAAGTAAGTCAAAACCGATCAAAGTTAACATTAGACCACACAAAAATTACTAAATCAAATAAAATGAACCGGTTAGAGTTTAGAGATCTTACAAAGGTAATGACCCCAAAAGAATCTATTAAAATTTGGTTAACTTGGCATTAATTTGGAAATTAAAATTGCTTAACCTGCTCTCTTTGGATTTTGGTTGCGGTGGATAGAGCCTCTCCTCGTCCGGGGTTGAGGCGAGCGGAGCCTTTCCTCATTCTTGATAGTTCCCTATAGAGCTCTCTTTCTTTCCTATGGAGTTCTATCTCTTCTCCTAAGATTTTTCTCTCTATATGATGCTTGTATCACAAAATGGCCCTCCCATTACATAGAACATGATCGAATCATCTAGAAACACCTTTTAAACTGACTAAATCAAGTTTAAAATGGTTTAGAAATGATGAAAAGAAGGTTTGAAGATAGGTAAATGTTAGAAGAAAACATGAAATTCTCCCATTTATTGATGTGGACGAGAGTTGTGTACATGCTACATGTCACCATGTAGTGTGCATTCCTTGGTGTCACACCATGTGGTGCGCTAAGTGTCATTAGGTTGTCATGCTTGCCAAAGTGTGTTGACATGTCAATATGTTTTTTTCTAATTAATTCAAATCTAGTTTTCTAATTTCAAACTGACATAACTCCTTACCCCAAACTTAGATTCGTGCATTCTTGATATCGTTAAACTTGTATTGATAAGTCCTACAAAACCAAACCATACATGGGTGGGTTGTCTATCACTTTTTTTCAGTGGGGTCTACTCATATGGCACGCTTCTTGAGATCATAACTCTCACTTCCAAGCTCTATTTCTCGCATTCTTTGACTCATTACGCTAATTTCTTTTATATCTATTTCACCCCGTCATTCTGGCTAATATTCTTCTAAATTGAAAAAAGTAAACCTAGTCCCTTACAATTAATGTTATAAAAAAATGGGGTATTAGAGTCACATAGCCCAATTTAGCTGAAACCACTTCTTTATAATAACAAATAAGATAAATGACAACACTGCGATCATAGTTTATGGTGTTGTAACCTTGTCATGTTTTTGATGATGCATGTAGTTACAAAATTTCATGTGTACTATGTCCTTGTGAAGGCCAGTAAGCCCTACAAAGGGTTTACATTTTCTGCAGCTCTAGATCTTATAAAGATCTACAGTTTCTATGACAACCATAGGTTTTGACAACAACTTATACTACAACAAAAATGACTATTAGCAATGCAATACAAAGCGCCTCTAAAAATTACTATTTAGAACGCTTAAAAAAGCGTTGCAAAAACAATAACTATTTGCGACGATTTTTTTAAAGTGTCACAAATAGTAGTACTATTTGCAATGCTTATAAAAAGTATCGAAAATAAAATAAGTTAAAAAAATTAAACTATTTGTAATGTTTTTTTAAAAATGTAGCAAATAGTGGTATTATTTGTGATGCTTACCACTATAGAGTGGTTGGCCGATGGAATCGTGGTGGTCCCAGGGCCTTGGGGATGGCGCAAAGCGTAAAATTGGATCTTTAATTAATTAACTGCACAAATAAGCATGCACTTGCATTTCTATAAGCAATAAACTATCCAAATCAGAGCATTAAAGTAATCAAAATGAAATTTGGGAAACAAAACTCACTAACCTTGGGCTGATCAGCCCCAAGCATGCCCTTGAGCCTTCACACGAACATCTGTCTGCAATTGAACACAATTGAATCAAGAAGGGATGGGGTTTTTACCTCTTATGTGTAGATCCCTCTTAAGCCTTGATCTGGGCTTGAAAATTCAGCAAGGAAACGCCCCAAAGCCTCTTATTTGACATCCCAACCAGCAATGAGCACAATCTCCTTCGTTTGCCTCATCAAGGTGAGGAGGAGAGGAGATTAGAGGGGGCGGCCAGCAAGATTTTCCCCCAAATCTGAGTGGAGGCCTCACCAAGAAGAGAGGAGAGGGAGACACACCAATTAGTTAGGTCTTCTCCTCCTCCTCTTCTCCCTTAAATACCCCTCTTAATCCCTCTTTAATTGGGTTTATGAATGGGCTTAACAAGTTGGGCTTTCATGCTGAAATTTTCGGCTTATCTTCAAGGGTCTGACACAATAGGAGCGGGTTCTATATCTCATAGCCCGCAAGGGCCTGGACCCGCGGCACACTGCTAAGCCCGTGCCAGGGTCAACCCCTAGCTAAACACGGATCCGATCATCGACATTTGATTTTTGAGTTGGGCCCCACAACGTGTTAATGCACATCCTAGTCACATGCCTAGTGTACATGTGTGACGTATGCGGGTCCCATTAGAATTAGTGTCCTGATGGTTCATGTAGGGTCGGCACGACCACCCCCATTGACCTTGGACCCCGTGCATGTACTAGCTCACCCGAACTGCATATAATGTGGACCAAAATGGGCCCAAGTCCATACTCTGGTCCAACATCCCTCAGTACAGGTCGGCGCAGCCGCAAATTATGGCTATTTGCAACGCTTTTTTACATGCATCGTAAATAGTACACATGTAAAAAAGCATCACAACTAATCTTAACTTTTTAAAACAAAATTTATTTTATTTGCGAGGTTTTTTTATCAGCATCACAAATAGTAATACTATTTGTGTCGCATGTAAAAAAGTATCGCAAATAGCATTAAATTTTTCTATAAAAAACTTCTTTTATTTGCAACGCTTTGATATTAGCAAATAATTCTAAAATTTTATTTTTTATTTTATTGTTAAAAAAATATTATTTAAATATATAATAAATAAATATTAAAATTTTAACTTATAAATATTCACAAATATATTATATTTAATTAATATTTTAATATATAATAAATTAAAATTTTCTACTTTCTCCTTACTCCTCGAAATTAGGGCTTGCACACACATGCATGAGAAAAAGAAGAGATCAGGATAGAGGAGACAAAAGAAAGAAGAGAGGAGAAGAGAGAGAGAAAGAGAGAGAAGAGAGAGGAGAGATAGGTGGAGAGAGAGAAGAGAGAAGCGAGAGGAGAGCGGAGAAAAGAGAGAGGTGAGAGAGAATGAGAGAGGAGAGAATGAGAGAGGAGAGAAGAGAGAGAGAATGAGAGGAGAGAGACACGTGAGGAGAAAAATTCCCATAGGAGGGTCATCGAACTCCTACAAGAGGAGGAGGAGAGGGGAGAGAGCATAAGAATCTAATTTAAATTTTTTTATTATATATTATATTTTAAAAAAATATTTAATATATTTTATTTTATTTTATTATTTTTAAAATATAATATATAATAAAAAAATCCTAAATATTAAAATTAAATCCCCCCACTCTCTCCCCTCTCCTCCTCAGGGCCGAGTCTCACGCTGGCGAATGTAAGAGAGGAGAAAGAAGGAGTGAGGGAGAGAGAGAGAGGAAGGGGAGGGGGAGAGAGGGAAGAGAAAGATAGAGTAGATGTGAATATAAGATATTCGACACGGACTAAAATAGGGAGCAAGAGGTTCGTCAGACTCCAGCGGGAGGAGTGGGGAGAGAGCATGAGAATTTAATTTTAATTTTAGTTTTTTTATTATATATTATATTTTAAAAATAAAAAATATATTTGCAACAAATAGAAATAAGTGTCGCTAATATATTAGGTATTAGCAAAGCATTTGAGTTTGCATTGCTAATACCTAGGGTATTAACGACTCATATTCTTATGCGTTACTAATTTATTTTATTTTATTATTTTTAAAATATAATATATAATAAAAATCCTAAAAAATTAAATTAAATTCCCCCACACTCTCTCCTCAAAGCGAACCTCATGTTGGCGCATGTGAGAGAGAGGAGAGGGAAAGAGGGAGGAGAGAGAGAGAACGAGAGGAGAGATAGAAGAGAGAGGATTTGAGTTTTTTTTTTAAATAATACGCAAATAGTAGCCTTCTTTGTGATGCTTATCTATAACCATCACAAATATAAGCAATTTATGACGCTTCATTATAAGCATCGTAAATATGTACTATTTGCGACGCTTCTAAAGCGTCACTGAAAAATATTGCCGCGTGAGCCATGTTATTTTGACCATGAGAGCAAATTTCCTCATGCAGTATTTATCCCCCCACCCTCTCCCCTCTAGTTTTGACTTCTTAGTGCCGTCAGGCACCTGGTTTCCGGCGGCTACCCCACTGCCTTGGTTTCTACCCCGGCGCCCTTGCCCCCCTTGCCCCGCTTTGGCTCCCCACCTACCGGTCCTCTTTGGCACCCCACCCTGCTGCCCTGGCTCCACCTTGGTTCCGACTATCGCTACACCCACCGCCGCCCCGAAACCCTCCTCTGTCATTTGCTCCCCCCTTCTTCTCCCCTTGTCCTCCCCCCCCCCCCCCCCCGCCCCCACCCCACCTACCTCCTCTTCTCTCCCTGTCTATGTGATTCCCGGAGGAAGAGGAGAAGACTTCCTCAAGTCCCACCATCCTCCTTCACTTCCTTCAAGAGGAGGAGGACAAGGAGGGGCTCTAGCCAAAGGAGTCGAAGCCCCTTCCCCCCTTCTTCCTCCACCCTCCTCCGCAAATATAAGCAATTTTTTTTGCTTTAAGGAAGCTATTTGCAGCACTTCCTTATATGTGTCGTAAATACGCACTATTTGCAATGCTTCTGAAGTGTCACTAAAAACATTTTGGTGCGCATGTACTATGTTATTTCAACCATGCAGGCGAATTCCCGCATTTGGTATCCTTTTTGGCTTCAACTTCTAAATGTCACCGGCCACCTTGTTTAAGATGGCCACCCTGCCGTCCCTATGCCCCCTGCCAGCCCGCTTCGGCTCCCCACCTCCCGGCCCGCTTTAGCTTCCCACCTTGTTGCGCCACCACCTACTGCCCCAGCTCCACCTTGGTTCCAACTGCCGCTCCACCTATGATTGCTGCCCCGCCACCGCCCCAGAACTGTCCTCCCTCATTTGCTCCCCACTCTTCCCCTTGTCTCTGTGATTCCCCCCCCCCCCCCCCCCCCACTCTGAGTCCTCCAATTGTTGGAGGAGGGGCTCCGGAGGAGCCAGAGCCCCTTCCCTGCTAGAGCAGGGGAGTTTTATTTTTTCTATGAGCAGCACTTTTAAAAGTATCGCTAATAATTATTTTTATTAATTTTATTTTTTTTCTTTATTTGCAACACTTTTAAAAGCATCGCTAATAATAATTTTTATTTTAGTTCTTATTAGTAGCGCTTTTAAAATCATTGCTAATAAGAAAAAAATTAAAATTAGCGATGTTTTTCTTATTAGTGATGTTTTTAAAAGCATCGCTAATAATAAATAAAATTATTATTATTATTAGAGACGCTTTTGAAAGCATCATTAGTAAAAAAATTAATTTTTTTTTAATAATGCACAAAGAAGCATTGCTAATAAAAAAATTTATAGTAGGAACTCCTGTGAATAAGCATCACTAATAATTTATAATAAAATTATTTTAGTGACAGAAAAAATGCATCGCAAATAGCAATGCTTTTTCATATGTGTCGTTAAATGAGTAAGTGTGACAGGACTATTAACAATAATTTTTAAGTATCGCTAATAATCATTAGCGATACTTTTATAACTATTAATGACGCTTTTATAATTATTAACGATACTTAAAAATATTGCTAATATTTTTTTTTATATAGTGATATTAGATAGTTGGTCCCCTCGTAGAACCCTTTTGAACTTTGGGTTTTCAGTCATCCCACAGGTTCTGCCACAAATGGGGCATGTCAAGAGCTACTCATTGAGCTCTAGTCCCCATGTTTAGGACCAAAGCACAATCAAGGTAATTTCAATCATCACCTCAATCCTCGTCTATAGACCTCATTCAAAAGATATTCCACAGCAATTTAGTCAAGAACACGGCTATTTCCCCCCCCCAAAATTCACTCAGACCCCCCCCCACACACACACACACATAAAATATTGATTTTACTTCTCTACACCCCACCCTCAACCTAACATATATTTTTACTCAATACGCCCCAACCCCCCTATTCAGACCGTGCCCCCCACCTTTGTCTTCTCCATTTTCGTCCACTCTCCTCCGGTGAAATCTCCTCTCCTCCAGTGAAATCCCCTCCCCTCCACCCCCTCTCCTCCGATGAAGTCCCCTCTCCTCCGGTGAAGTGCCCTCCCCTCCCTTGCCTTCCTGTCTTGTCTCCTCCTCCCTCCCCTCCTCACCCCTCCCGTACTGTCTCCTCCCCTCCCCTCCAGGCCCATCCTGTCTATTTGCCTCACTTTCTGAATGAATTTTTGCAGGGAGAGGTCACCGTCAAATTGGGAATAATCTTACGAGGACATACATCCCTGTATACATGCATTGAATTTGGCGAGGGGTACCCCCAGCGAGACAACTTCCAAAAGATTTTTGAGGGTTTTAAAAGCTTCTGGACGAGTTCTTGCGGGGAGAGGTCACCGACAAATTGGGAATAATTTTACGGGGACATACGTCCCTATATGAATGCATTGAATGTGGCAGGGGGTAACCCCCACCAGACAACTTCCAGAAGATTTTTGCATCCATTAAACCTTCTGAACGAGTTCTGGGGCAGAGAGGTCACCGACATATTTAGAAGAAATTGATGGGGACATTTAGTCCCTATATAAATCAGTTTGTAATGGCAGGTGGTAGCCCCCATCACCAGTTCTGGTGGAACGACGCTTTGAAAACTTCATGCATGTTAAAGTTCAATTAGCCATGGCGCACTGTGAACCCAAATTCTAATCGTTGAATGCCTAGAAAATTAATAAAGATGACTTGCTAATCATCCAAATGAAGGATTTTTTTTATTTTGATGGGAAGCAGTGATTTCTAAGGCATGCACAGTAATTGGGAGGGATGACCATTACAGGGAGGAAGATGGGAGAAATGCATGTAATCGTTGTTCTTTTCATGCATGGAGACCCAATTGGGAGGGACGACCCTTATAGGCAAGGAGCAAGATGGGAGGGACATTACCTTGTAGAACTTCGGCGCTGACAACCTTCTTGCCATCGCCGAGAAGTTCATGGGTTTTTTCTTTTTCTTTTTTGACTGGGGTACCTCAAAAGAATAGGGTGGGGAGTGCTAAGTAATAAAAAAAAGTACCCACATATTTCTTACTTGGGGGGCCCTGAGTGAATTTTTGGGGAAAAATAGCCGCATTCTTTAGTCAATGTCATTACTTAGTATTTCCACAAGTTTTCCCACAATATATAACACTCATTTTTAATCCTAGGAATTCGTTTCAATATTAATCATTAGATTAAGCTTCACCCTTAAAATTCCCAATTTATTGCACTGTCGATACCCTATTGGACAAGTTTATGCATCAAACCACACGAGAACCCTTTCAACATACATCAAGGAATTGAAGGCATTCCAAGACCGCATGGACATGACGTCCTCTCCTAGTTTTAATTCCAGATTCAAATAATAACATTTAGCATTCAAGATCACTTGATTTCCCTTAACAAATTTTATTATGTTTACGTCAATCCCTTTCACAGAGTAATTTGACAGTATCTCGACATGGTTCGAGCCTCGTCGATATTCAATTTCAACATGTCCATGCAACTCACAGTTACTCCTCGTCCAAGGCCCGCATAATCGTCAAGGCTGCCACTTCAAAGTAGATAAAAAATTCTCTTGTTTCGTTACAGTACAGATCAAGCTTGGGATGGGTCATGTTCAGAACCTCCTCGATCCTCACTCTCCAGCTGTGCTAATTAAAAATGATGTGCCAAGTCCAGAATGTGACGAGTAGAGAGGGCTTGGCGTTGACATGTACACTCTTGCACATTCTAGATAACTTCGAAAAAAATTTAGAAATAGACCTGATATTTTGCCCAAATATAAAATTAAGCCAGGAAACTTGATTTTGCAAAAATAGATTTCTGCACATTTGAGTTGCCCACACGCACGCTGAAAATACCGAAATAACCCCTCCATCATAATAGAGGTGAAAAACTTCACCCTTTCCAACCCGATGGTTTCTTCCCAGACAAGTTGCCTCCCTCTTCTCCAATGCCCCCATCTCCTCCATCGTCTTCTCCCTCATCTCCTCATCCCTCATCTCCTCCGCCAGCGTTCTATCCCTGTAAAGTGGAGAGGTCCGATGAGTGTTCTTCCCAGAAAAGCTGCCTCCCTCTTCGCCACCGCCCTCATCTCCTCGTCCCACCCTCCTCTTCCTCGTCATTCTCTCTGTCCTCCTCACCACCAACCCCACTGCCGTCCAGTATCAAGTAAGAGCCTTTGCATCCCCATTTTCTCCGTGGTTTTTGGTTTACAGCCACGAGCTCTAATCATCCCCATTTTCTCCGTGGTTTTTGTCAAATTTGCGAACTCCCCATTCGGGCCTTGTTCACACCTACATGAGTTGCATGTTCTTCGCTCTGAAATTCGATGCACTGAAGACCCGGCTGGATCTCATTCCCAAGCAGGCCACTAACCACATCGGGCTCATCAACGCTTACACGACATACGCCCGGAAATTGAAACTGGACAACTCGAAGCAGCTCAAAACCTTCAAAGATTTGGTGCAGAATTTCTCAGATGTCACCTCGCGGGCCCAAGACAAGCAGTCCCTTATTTCTCATATGGCTATCATTCCATCTGACATTGGAGAGTATCTGTCGTCAATAAGTTTATATGGTTTAGACGAAGGTAACTGATAGGTCCTAACTGCTGACTAATAGATGTTATGAGGCTTTTTTTTAATGTACAATGACTCGTCTTTAGATTTGATCTAGTTAGGTATATATATGGGTAGATAAAGATGTGGGTATGTAAGTTCTTTTATGAAACATATGTTGTGTGTTTCATGCTTAGTGTGCATGCATGCCTTAGATAGATTATAAAAAATACAAAGTAATTCACTGATGATGAAATTTTTTGTTGGTAGGATAAGTAAAAATAATATAGCTCAATAATTTATTTTTACCCATGCTTTGATAGATGTTATATGATTAATACTAAGGGGAAGACCATATAACGAAGTTTATATGGTTTAGACGAAGTTAACTGATTGGGCCTAACTGTTGACTCGTAGATGTTAGGAGGCTATTTTTTTTAAAAGTACATTGTGTCGTCAATAGATTTGATCAAGTTAGGTATATATTTAGGAAGAAAAAAATGTGTGTATGTAAGTTCTATTATAAAACATATCTTGTGTGTTTTGTGCTTTGTATGCATGTTTGTCTTAGATAGATTATAAAAATGCAAAGTAATTCACTGATTATCTAACTTTTGTTGGTAGGCTAAGTGAGAAAAATATAACTGAGTAGTTTATTTTTACCTATATTTTGATAGATGTGATATGATAAATACCAAGGGGGAGACCATATAAACAAGTTTATATGGTTTAGACGAAGGTAACTGATAGGTCCTAACTGTTGACTCGTAGATGTTAGGAGGCTTTTTTTTTTAAAGTACAATGGCTGGTTTTTATATTTAATTTAGTGTTGACATTGCTGAAGAAGGCACTTGCTACCCCAACTACAAAGCATGCCTTTCATGTTGTTGTAGGCCTTTTTTTTTTAATTTATACTTAACTGACAACTAGAAACTAGTTGACTGATGTCTAATTATATTCGACAGGAGCTCATGAGGATGGATGTATCTCCGCTCCTCAGCTTATATGCATCATTGAAGGAAAAATAAGCTAATGTCTCCAGGGCTGTCATTGCAGAAGCATAGCCAGAGGCTCCCACAAACATTGTAAAGTTGCCCAAGGTGAATGAAAAAGACTTCTGGGAATATGACCTCCACCACTTCCCGTTTCATTTAATGCAACATTCCATATGAATATGAGATATTGTGATTATATGTGGCTTACTTTTATAAAACATTAGCTTTTGTTATGTAGACATGAACCAAATGTGAATGTAATAACTACAAACATTGTGCTATGAATGTGGGTGTAAATGGTGTTGGTCCTTGACTATTTGATGTGGATGTGTGTGTAACTATTAGTGTTGAGCAGAATGGTGAATGTCAACATTTTCTATGTGGGTGAATGATCAGAAATTTGATGCGAATGTTGCTTCAGGTTTTGAATGGAGTTGGTCTGATTACGAGCAAAATGTTTAATGATATTGGCTTGTGGTATTTGATGGCATGTGGTATTTGATGGTAAGATAGATTTGACTTCTTGTTCTTATTCCAACATTATTTCTCTTATTGTTCCTTATTATTTTTCTTTGGTACAAAATTTGTTTGTGCACCATTTAAGCAAGTTGAGCAGTGAAAGAATTTTGATCAGGATATTATTTGTGGACTATGACCATGATCAATGGATTGCTTGCTCTTAGCAACTTTAAGTCTTTGCTTGGTTAATTAGATTGGGAAGTCTCGTGAGGCACAAGTTCATAGTGTGGTTTGGGAAGAGCCATGGTGTGTTTTGGTTTGCATTAAAAAACTTACAAACCTTAAAACCATGCTTTGCTGAAGTTCAATTGCCCATAATTGGTCACCATACTTTGGACCAATGAAGATGAAATTGAGTAAGTGACAATTTGATTGCCCAATACAATTAGGAGTCTTCTATGCATTCACAAAACAACCAAGTAACTGTCTAACTTTTTGCAAAATGTTGAGGCCTTGCATTGTCCCAGCCAATACTAATCTAAGTCATTGTACAAAATATTCATCCATATTTCCATGTTCACTAAACGAGATAGGACAACATATCTATCATAAATATCTATGCCTTTGCTAACTAGTTCAACATCCTCATTGCTCATACACTTTCCAAGTCAAGGCCATGGTTAAAGCGTCTTTGCCTGGGGAAGCACCCTCTTCAACTATCTGAATCTTGTTTTCACTTTTCACCCAAACTAAATTCTGTTGCAATTTGCACCAAAACCGTTGTCTCCAACTTGTTGTTCCTTGGTGTCGTACCCCCCATGAGCATCCACCTCAAACCTACTCCTCTGCCTGCCATACCAAATGATTTAATGAGAATATGGGATATATAGGTAATACGTAAAGAGGAACATTCAAATCTAACAGGAAAACATAAAAAAAAACACAAATATATATCTTAATTACATAAAGTTGAAAGCAAGATTAGATGCATTCTACATACAAGAGTAAATGACATTTTCCCTTAATAAACCCGCATTCCCACCAAATTTCTAGAACACTTGCCACAAGTTTCAGAAAATATTCAAAACCCCAGATACCATTAAGTGGAAGGTAATACATGCATGCCTAGTCAGTTAAACACCAGTTAATAATTAGGCACTATCAGTTAACTTAGCAAATAAAAACCTTCTAACATCTACCAGTCAACAGTTAGGCCCTATTAGTTAACTTTGTATTAACCATATAAACTAGGGAATATAGTCTCCTATTTGCTAGAAATCAGATCATATCCTTCAAATCATGACTAAAACTAATGAGCTATATTCTTTTTACTAAGCATACCAAAAAAATAGATATAATCAGTTAATTACTTTCCTTAAACCCTGTAAACCTAACTTGATCAAATATAAAAACCAGCCATTGTACTTTGAAAAAAAAATCCTCCTAACATCTACGAGTCAACAGTTATGACCTATCAGTTACCTTCGTCTAGACCATATAAACTTGTTTATATGGTCTCCCCCTTGGTATTAATCATATCACATCTATCGAAACATAGGTAAAAATAAACTACTCAGTTATATTTTTCTCACTTAGCCTACCAACAAAAGTTAGATAATCAGTGAATTACTTTGCATTTTTATAATCTATCTAAGACAAACATGCATACAAAGCACAAAACACACAAGATATGTTTTATAATAGAACTTACATACACACATTTTTTTCTTCCTAAATATATACCTAACTTGATCAAATCTATTGACGACACAATGTACTTTTAAAAAAAATAGCCTCCTAACATCTACGAGTCAACAGTTAGGCCCAATCAGTTAACTTCGTCTAAACCATATAAATTTCGTTATATGGTCTTCCCCTTAGTATTAATCATATAACATCTATCAAAGCATGGGTAAAACTAAATTATTGAGCCATATTATTTTTACTTATCCTACCAACAAAAAATTTCATCATCAGTGAATTACTTTGTATTTTTTATAATCTATCTAAGGCATGCATGCACACTAAGCATGAAACACACAACATATGTTTCATAAAAGAACTTACATACCCACATCTTTATCTACCCATATATATACCTAACTAGATCAAATCTAAAGACGAGTCATTGTACATTAAAAAAAAGCCTCATAACATCTATCAGTCAGCAGTTAGGACCTATCAGTTACCTTCGTCTAAACCATATAAACTTATTGACGACAGATACTCCCCAATGTCAGATGGAATGATAGCCATAGGAGAAATAAGGGACTGCTTGTCTTGGGCCCGCGAGGTGACATCTGAGAAATTCTGCACCAAATCTTTGAAGGTTTTGAGCTGCTTCGAGTTGTCCAGTTTCAATTTCCGGGCGTATGTCGTGTAAGCGTTGATGAGCCCGATGTGGTTAGTGGCCTGCTTGGGAATGAGATCCAGCCGGGTCTTCAGTGCATCGAATTTCAGAGCGAAAAACATGCAACTCATGTAGGTGTGAACAAGGCCCGAATGGGGAGTTCGCAAATTTGACAAAAACCACGGAGAAAATGGGGATGATTAGAGCTCGTGGTTGTAAACCAAAAACCACGGAGAAAATGGGGATGCAACGGCTCTTACTTGATACTGGACGGCAGTGGGGTTGGTGGTGAGGAGGACAGAGAGAATGACGAGGAAGAGGAGGGTGGGACGAGGAGATGAGGGCGGTGGCGAAGAGGGAGGCAGCTTGTTACCTCTCCACTTTACGGGGATAGAACGCCGGCGGAGGAGATGAGGGAGAAGACGATGGAGGAGATAGGGGCATCGGAGAAGAGGGAGGCAACTTGTCTGGGAAGAAACCATCAGGTTGGAAAGGGCGAAGTTTTTCACCTCTATTATGATGGAGGGGTTATTTCGGTATTTTTAGCGCGCGTGTGGGCAACTCAAACGTGCATAAGTCTATTTTTGCAAAATCAAGTTTCCTGGCCTAATTTTGTATTTGGACAAAATATCAGGTCTATTTCTAAAAAAATTTCGGCTAGAGGGCTTAATTATTAAGCCAGACTTGTTGAACAACATTGATTTCTTACTCTATAATCGCAAAACCCACCCAGTTTATGCCTGTATTTCAAACTCCTCAATCAGTTTGCAAGATATTGGACAAAAAAACTGAAGTTTTTTCCTGTGGAACAAGGATAAGAAGCGTATAGAAAATTCAAAAGGGAAAGAAAATTGAATTTTCAGAAAATTCGCTTTTCTCATGTTGCTGTTATGCTTATACTTGACAAATTTTCATTGATTTCCCTTCCTTATAGGTTGGATATCTAAGTGGAAAATATCACAAGTTCCTAATTTTCTTCATGATCCTCCAAAACCCACTGACCCCGCTCCTGTTCCACGTTAATAACTTCGAATCGTGATCGGCTGGTGAAGCGACGCCACCCAATCAATTTTTCATATCACGTGACTACATATCTCCAATTCACACACGCCGTTACCAACCAACCGGAGTTTCATTTTTGCACGTTGCCAAAGGTCCACGATTCCCTGCGCAGTCTATACTTATAGGACAACCGCTTCTCTGCTGCATTGCATTCCGAGCACCCCTTGCCCGGCTCCCCCTCCTGCCCGGCGACCTCTCCTCCAATCGCCTCGCCGGGGAGATCCCCTTCTCCGTCAATAACCTCACCCAACTCATTGGGCTCTTCTTCCTGGGCAAATACTTGTCTGGGCCCCTACCCAACATCAGCACCCCTACCCTGGTCAACTTCATCTCTCCAACAACAGCCTCAATGGCTCCATTCCAAAATCGCCTCTAGCTTTCCCAAGTCCTCCTTTATTTAATAAAGAACGATTTTTTGACTTGAAATAACCTGATGTTCAAATTTGACTGGCAACGGAAGGTTCCTCTGCTCACTTGCGGTACAGTATATGAGAGAGCTTTCGTTAACTGAGAGTATTAGGAGGACAAGAGTTCGGTAGCGAGAAAAAGAGAAACTGCCAGTTTATAGCGTGCGCATTGGGAGGTATGTAGTCACGTGGTATCACGTGATTTAAAATAATGATCGGCTGGCGTTGCTTCACCAGCCGATCACGATTCAATAACTTCATTTAGTTTTTAAAAATAAACTAAAATCTTTATTTAATTTTAAAAAATAAACTAAAAACTAAATAAATTGGCTTAAATTCATTTTAAAAAATCAAATGGAAGAAATATATCAAAACAAATGGTTCATTTGCTCAAGCGGGGGCTAATGGTCTCTGGATTAAATTGATCGAACCACTAGAGACTGGAATCTATCAGTTATCTATAGCTGATGGCCTCTGCATTAGGTTGCCGGAATCATAGTTATCCTAATTGGTATTAGATAAAGATGCACCAAACCGGAGAATGACCGTTAATGATTCTTTCAGTCTCTGCTTCCCCTATGCTAAGTAATTCTTCTCATACTTGCCTCGTCTCGTCCAATCTTTAGTTGCATATCGTAGCTTCAACCAGCCCAAAATCGTATTAGGCAATTATTTACATGGAAGGCTGGCTCCAATGTTAACCTACGTAGGGGTTAGTGGCTTCTCGTCTTAGGTTTTCCGTCGGTGTATTTCCTTTGAACAACATTGATTTTTTTCCTCCTCTGTATTTTTATATTGTACTTATTTAGGGCTAATGCTCTATTCTTTTACAATGGATTCAGTTACCGCTCTCTCTTCAATCTCACAGTCAATCTAAATGCTTCTTCCTTTGAAGTAATATCCAATCCCTGATACATGACTTTACTCGTTTGCAAAAAGAATCTGATCTGTTGTAGCAATTGAAAGCTCAAAAAACCAATATCTCAAGCTCCAAAACAGTACTGTCACACACAAATAACCTGAGACATGATATTCTTGTAACAAAAAGTTCACACCACACAAAACTACACCGAAATAAGACAACTGATCCATGCAAACTTAAACAGCTACATCACTATCGGCAACCTAGCTAGGCCACAACCATTTATCATGTAATAACTAACTTTTTATGACTGGGTGGCTAGCTTAACATCAACAATTAGCAGCACTGCGTGATGGATTTGCAGATGGCCCAGACGTTTCCGTAGGGATCCTTGAGCTTTCCTGCGCGGGCTCCGCAGCAGACTCCCACATCCTGGGTGATGTCCCCCATCAGAGTCGCCCCAGCCTTCACTGCCTTTGACACCGCTCCTTCCAAGTCCTCCGTTTCCAGGCAGAAGGTTTGTGGCCCGCCCCTGCACATGAATCTATTCCTTTTAGCCCCATGACCACCTCATCCTCAAGAGAAGAGAAGAGGAACATAGGAAACAAGGTGCCACTTTGATAACCCTTAATTAATTAATGTATAAACCAGAAAATGGGTTTTTCTGCCGCTAAAAGTAACCTAAGCCGCCGCTAAAGGACATGTTTAGCGGCTGCTCTTGGTTAAGTGGTATGAATATACATACTCTATAAAAATGGGTCTGCTTCGATTTTCCACCAAAAGGGATTTAATTGATCATCACAGCAAGATCAGGTTGAAACAAGGAATTTAAGAGGACATAAAGGCTTTGGTAAAACTGAGTTGATATAATCATATGTCCCAGTGTGTCAAGCAAAGAAGTTAAAAAGGTAGAAACAGAGAGAATAGTGAAGTATAAGTAGTAAGGCTTACGAGGCTTCGCAATCCTCAGTCTGGTCGCAGACCACAATGATGGAAGAGCCGATCTTCAGCTCAGCACAGAAGACAGGAGGGAGGTCAGCCTCCTTCTGAGGTAGCAGGCAGCGCTTCAGCTCTTGGGCACCGAAAGCAGCTTTGAAGAACTGAACTGCTTCTTCGGCTTTGGGAGCCTTCACGCAGAGTTGGGGTATGAGGGAGGTGGCAGCCATTGACGCTGGTCACTGCAGTGGCAAGAGAGGAATTAAGGAGTTTGCTAGCCCAAGTCTGATGCCAGAGGGCGAAGTTATAGAAGGAAGTAGACAAAGCCACCATGATAAGATACAACGAATCGAGGCTGCTCTAGTGTCTAGTTCCTTCTAAGTTTATTGGACACTTGTGCATGTTGAGTGGCATATGTACATAGAGAGAAGGACGGATCGTACAAATCTGGGGGTAGTAGGTACTGTGGGTTTTAATCAAGGGACTTTTGTTAATCGCAGTAAAATTAACTATTTATTAGTTTAATAAAATTAATTAGACAAAAACACTCTTCTCTAAGCCGCTATACACATCGCTACCCTTTGACATTCTCCCCTACTTGATTCGTCGATGTTCAACCCTCAAGAGGTCTTACTCTTGTCTCCAACCATAGAACAAAACTGCGATGAATGTTTAACTTCTATCTTGCAATTGAAATTTGTTCACACTACGGCTTAGATAATCTAATAAATTGTATACTTTGGAAAACTAACTTCCACCCATCGGACCTTTGACTCAGTTAAACTATTGCATGATGAAACTCTCTTACTCAATGCACCTCGCCCACATCGGCAAAGGCAAAAGCACTTTGCTATAAAGCTTACTTTGATAAGAGGGTGCACCCTACTACTCCATTTGAGTTGGTGTTGCACATCAACTTGATGCATAACTTCCTCTCTTGAAGTCGGCCCTGCACTTGAGACACTGGCAAGTTACCTACACTTTAGACAGTTTTTTTCTACACTTCAACCACACTTTGTAGCTCTCACTGATAAGTTGACACCATGACGTCGGGCTTCAACACTTGTGTCTACTCTCATTGATGTCTCCCAAGAAGGCCCCACTTATACCAAAGCTCGTTGATGTATTACCGCGCCCGCCTTGGACTGGACCTTTACCAACCAAGAGTCTAGCAAAATGATGTCATTGTCGTGTCCAGTAACTTTTGGGTCTCCACCACTCATAAAGTTCCAGCTGTCTGATTCAGTCATATTTCCTCTCATGATACGTTTCAAAGGTCTACTCCACCCTAAAAGCAGCAACTTTACTCACGCTTCGCATGACTGCTATGGTCACCAAACTACTACACCATTATTGATGCAGCATACCATCAAGTTTCCTCTTGTGATCCCCTCTAGATATCTACTCCACCCTAGGAGCAACAACTTTGTACGAGCTTCGCGTAACTGACATGGTCACCAAACTACAACACTACTCATGATGTAGCAATCACATTGCGTATTTTGCCCGATGATGGATGAGAGCCACTTCGCCCATCTAATTAGGCCACTACCTAGAACTAACAAAGAACCATGGGTGCTGCCCTACCAACCAAGTGTGGCATACAATGCCATGTTTAACAACCCAGGGGTGGGAATATCTATTTTTGTTCACCCCAATCAAACATGCTTCAGATGCGCCACTTGCATGCTAACCCAAACAAACCAAGGGTGAGAGTGTTTTACTCTTGTTCACCCCAAAGAATTGTGTTGCCTCTTGCTGCAACAACTCCCAATCAAAGGCATGGTTGTTTGTCACTATCATGTGCCAACTCTCTTTCTTTTTCTTTTATCCACACTTCAGGTGCACACTTTGCCCAGGAAATCTGTTCCCAAGACCTATGGCTTCCAACATATCTTATCTCTCTATGCCAAGTTTAGCCTAAAATCACCCACCAATGAGTCTCATACTTCGTTAACCTTGGTTGTACACTATGTCTTCAAATGGACTATGCATCCATTCACAACACAACTGGCCCACTTAGGGATCAATCTCAACCTATCCTCACATCAAGGTGTCTCACATTTCACTTGTAAAGATAAGTGGCTACATACCCATCAACTTGGTTTCAATATGCTCTTCCACCCAGAACATTGTCAAGTAGAGATGTCTCAAGATTCACAAGGCTTCCCTTTGCCAATACGTCCCATACCGCACCATTAGCAAGACCCTTTCGCCATTTGCACCATTTTCAAGTCCCAACATGACTTTACATTTCTTCAATAGCATTCTACATCAACGTCCAGGGAATAAGAACACGATTACACTCAATCCTTATAAAAATTGTTCCTGTGAATGCTGCTCAATCAATCTGAAACAAAGAAGGGAACCAAATCAGCCATTATCTGTACACATCTATTTTAGCCCATATTTCCATCACTTTGTATTTTATATGTTTGTCCATTCGTCTTGCACTACTGAGGTAAAAAAACATCACATTGAGCGTGTTCCAACTCTTTGTCCAAATGTTTGTCTTGGTCACCCAGCAAGATAGACCCTTGTCTCTGATATCACTTGTCATAGAGGCTCCTAGGAAACATGGTATGTGTGGCACTCACAAGGCCAGATAGCCAAGCGAGTAAGTTTTCTTCATCAAGGTCATGGCCTTGTGCCATTTGACCAAGCATAAGCAATGAACCCATCCCAAGGCGGATGTGCCGGGATATTTCCCAAGCAAGTTAGCCAGAGGGGGATGCAACCCTGCAATGCACACATCCAACTTAGGCAACTTAGACATCTGAACATTTTATCTCATCCAAGTGCATGCAAGGGTCATTCTTTCCAACAAGGTCATAATGCAGGATGGCCAACCTGTAGGTTAGAGAACCTCATCCCCCAGCAGACGAAGTATCTGGCATGATGGCTAGCAACCCAACAAGTCTTCCTTGTCATCTGGGACAACCGGTTAAAAAGTTAGACATCATACCAACAGCTCATACATTTCAGCTCACCAAGTCCCCTCTATATAGCATAAGAAATTTCTCACATTCTGCTAGAGTTGCAGCCAAGTGGCTATAGGGGCATGGTCCCTCCAAAATTTGCCAAATGGCCCCAAAATACTCCACAAGACTCTCTAACATTATTTAGGGAGAAGATGACATCTTAATACTCCAAATATATGCTAGCAAACCAATGACCAACTATGTGTGCACATTGTTGCGTGCATTCTGCGCAATGTTGCACGCACATGTTGTGCAATATTGCGAGCCTTCCCTGCAATGCTTGCATACATAAAGTACAATGTTGTGGGCAATTCCTGCATTGCATGCACACTTAGTATACAACACTTCTACACATGTATATGCCTTATCAAGTGTCATGGATAGTACGCTTCGCTACCTCATGATAGCATGTTAGCATCAAAATTATGCGAACATGTGCACTGTCAATCTTGTATATGAGGCGTTCGTTACACTAGGCTCACGGTGAGTATGGATATACTTCATCCTAAATTAATAACTCCATTTGGCAAAAAAGTTTATTCCATATTAATAGCTCCATTTTGTTAAATTTAAATGGTTGGGTACTTATAAAAGAATATCATAAGCTTATTTTTCCTTCTCTTCAATATAGGTTTTAAAATTTAATAAAAATCACCACTTTTCCAAATATGGCTATTAATATGGGACAGATGGAGTATGTTAGCTCATTTTGAAAATGAGACACTTATTGTGGGAGGAGGGAGTATGTTGGTGCCTTGTATCTCTCCCCTTTTTAGTTGAATGGAATATACCAAGCTAACCTAGCAAAAAAATTCCTTCATCCTCCAATTCTTTGAAAAGACAAAAAAAATTGACCTTACTAGTTATAAAGGGCAATTTGTGTTTTTTCTTAAAGTAACCCTTTTAAGCATAAATTTAGACTTTTTATATTTGGTAGAATTGGATCACATTTTTCACGTCATGGGTTTCCATGTACATTTAAGAAGATATCCTTAAAAAGTGAAGCATTTTTAATGCTCCCCTTTAATAATGAGCCCAATGTAAAGAATGCATGAGAGCCATTTATTTATGAGATTGGCAGCACCAATGGTATTTGAGCTAACATGAACTAGTGTGTGGGTCATCGATCTTAAATATCAATGGGCTCTTATGCATTCTTTACGCTCGGCTCATTATCAGAGTCGAGTATAAAAAACTCTTCCCTTAAAAAGATATGTCTATTTTGATTCGAAAATGATATTCCTCCACCCTATTCTTCATACTATAAGCTTTACACCACCTTTTATGAGATAGGGAAAGTTGGTCCCACCATACAACACGAGAATTACTTTTCCTATTTAATCATATGTGGTGTAAGGCCTATGTTATAAATAGAAGTATATTTGTTTAGCTTATTCAGATAAGAGCCTATATTCGTTTGGCTTATTCACATAATAGCCTGTGAAAAGCTGGCATTTCATTTTGTTACAAGCTTACTTGCGGGTTGATTCAGGTGAAAAATAAGGTGGGCTAAAAGCAACTTCTTCATGCACACTTTTATTTTTACTTAAATTATGTAGAAGATCCTAACTATTTGCCTAATTTAATTAATAAAAGGATCATCATTTTTTCTTTTTTTTTGTAATGTTTTTCACTTAATTAATTTAAATTTTGTTACTATAAGTATAGTCTCATTAATGGTGAGCAACACCCTCGTAAATCTCGTTGACAAGCATAAAGTCCACTTCTCACCTTTCTGTATAGACTTCTCAAATGGGCACCCTTCTTTTTATTTTTACTTAAATTATGTAGAAGATTAATTGTTGACTTGATTTGGTTAACAAAAGTATCATCATGTTGTATACTTAATTAGTTTAAATTTTAGGGAATTGTTTATGAGTCAGAGCTCATGCGTGTCTGCGTGAGTACAGGCTCTATGGGTCATTGGATTTACATCTGATGGCCCATAATACTAAAGGGTTTAAATGCACCTAAATATTATGGCCATTGGATGTAAATCCAATTGTCCATAGAGCCCAGGCTCACACAAGCGCACATGAGCCCGGGCTCATATAAATGGGACTCAAAATTTTATTATCATCTATACAAATAAATTTATAATTGTTTGAGATAAGTATTAATATTTTTTTATAGAAGATTAATATTAATACTTCTAGGTAATACATAAGATTGTATAAATATGAGTATAAAACCTCTTTACCATAAAGACAAAACCGCGATTCAAGATTGCAAAACTTTGCTCCTAACCACAAATCACTGATTTTATCCTTATCAATTCACAATCACGGATCCATTTCTATTGCTTCCACTCGATTTGTCTTCAACTATAAAATTTATTTTTCCTTCTATAGCTTTCTGCCATATCTTTTCTTTCTATTCTTTCATTTGTAGCAACTGGTTACAGATGTTAGATTTGAGTTTCTTCTTTATCTATATCATCGTGTGATTATAGAACGGCTAAGATTGCAATGCTTATGTGGCGGGAGTTGGATTAGAATGGAGATCTTTTAGTAGTCAAATTTGGACAATAGAGTACCACAAGTAGATGAACAGCCCGCATGAATTGCAGCTCCTTGAGAAAAGGGAAGATGGAATAGTTCCTAGAAATAACTTTATCTGGTAATGAAATGAAAATTATTCCCTTGTGCACGTACGTTCCTAACCTTAGCTGAGCCACCCAAGTAGAACTAGTGAAGAAGGCATTAGTTCGTTCTGTATTTTAGAGTGTTGCATTTCAGAACCTCAATTTCAACATATAGACCAAAATCTTGCATTTCTGAGTCCAATTTTCAAAATGCAAACCAACGCAGAACTCATGACCAAATACATGACAGAATACACATCAGAATCCTAATTTCATCTACTTAAATTTGTCATCCATTTTCAATTGCCCTACATCAAAAAGTAGAATACACCAACATAAATTTGATCTTCAGCAAATAAGTTTTGTGTAAGATTGATGCTAGCTTAGGAAAAAAAATAAAACAGTTATACAGCTTCATGACAAAATTAATCAACTAAATTAAAGGAAATACTACAAGCAATATGTGGTCAAAAAATTGCAGGGGATGCAAGACTTATGGGTACTTTCTCTCCAATAGATTTCCTGTTTTAGATTTCTGAGGTAAACACTAGATAAAATTATGAATTGCGAACATAGCAGAGGAACAAAAACAACAAGTCCTCCAAACTAACCTTTGCCCAAGGAAGCTTGTCATCTAAGCAGCTTTTTGGAAATCCATTAAAGCCAATGCATAGTACAAAAGGCTTGATAAAAGAAAAATCTACAATGGCTAAGTTGGCGTAGGAGTGAAGAGAAAAAATTAAGCATCTTTGAAAAAATGTACACATATTAGGATATTACAGTAGGAGAAAAATCTTACCAAGTATTATACCATTTTCACTGACCAAGCATGCCCCAATCTATTAATATGAAAGTATTGAAAGTAAAACCCTACTGAATTGGATAGCATAACAGAGCATAATTCAATTTAATAGTACAGTAGACAATTCAATCAAGCACTCTCACTGCAAAAAAATACTCTAGAATGTGATAAAATTAAGCATTCACAAAAGATATCTGCTGCTTTGTTGGATTAGGGTATGGGCTCGGGCCCATTTCGTTCCACGTTGTTCATAGTTTGGGTGAGCCAGTACAGGCCACGGGGTCCAAGGATGGTGGGGGTAGTTGCGCTGACCCCACATGAACTATCGTGACATGAATTTAATTGGGACCTACATATGTCACATATGCACACTAGGCATGTGACTAAGGTGTGCATCTTCACATTGTGGGGCCTGACTCGTGAATTAGTGTCGTTAGTCAGACCTGTGGTTAGCGAGGGGTCGACCCTATCACAGGCTTGTCCGTATGTAGGGGAGTCTAGGCCACCGTGGGTTTTGAGAAGCAGAGCCCCCTCTCAATGTATTAGACCCTCTAAGATAGCTTGGTGAAATCAAGTAGAAGGTCTGCTTAAGATAAGCCCACATAGGGTTAATGAGAGAGGACTATAAAAAGGAATAAGGGAGAGGAAGAAACCCTAAGTAATTAGAGCAGCCCCTACTCTCTCTCCCAATCCCTCCCCCTCTCCCTCTCTTTGGTGTGTGGTGCTCCAATCTCAAGGAGAGAAAGGGTGGCCGCCCCCTCCTCTCCCTCTCTTCTCCCACTTGCGTGGTGTTTATAGAAGAATCATCATCCTTGAAGTTGTGTGGCATCAAGGCAAGGGTTTGGGTTCTCCTTCTCTCTGATTTCACAATCTAAGAAGGGGCTTTGAGGGATCTATAACAGCACACAAGGTAGCCTCCTCTCTTGTTTAATTGAATTGACATTCAATTGTGTTCGGGCTTTGGAGTGAAGGAAGAACACGTCCCAGGGCTGATCAGCCCCAAAGGTCAGTCTATACCTCTCCTTAATTTCTTTTTTTATTCATAATCAGCCCTATATACATGATTATTGCTTATATGTGTTCTTGTTCATGTGATTATGTAGATGATTTCATTTAAAGTCGCAATTTTTATGCAAGGCACCACCCCTAGGGCTCGCCCACCTTCGTGCTTTTGCTTTGACACCACTCAACACTCTTGGGATCCTTAGAACATTCCACAAACAGAAATGCTATGGCCATGAAGTAAGCATCCCATGTCAAATATATGCAAGAAGCCATGGTTTCCAATGAAATTCAAAAAGACTTTTTTTTGTCAAAATTAATTGAGAATATAAAATCACATTCATTCGAAAGTGCTCTACCAATGCAACCTGCCTTATTATTAGGGGTGCTCTACCAATATATATAAAAATTGGGATTGATAATTGTACACATGTATACATAAGTGTCAATATGTATTTATGTATATTATAAAATATATTTACAAATTTCATTCGAGTTTGAGTCGAGTTCGAGTTTTATTCGAGCTAAGTCAAGTTGAGCCGAGCCAGGGCATGCTCGAACTCAACTCAAAAATATTCAAGTTTGAGTCGAGTTCGAGCTAAGCCACTTCGAGTTGAGTCGAGTCGAAGCATCTTTGCTCGACGAGCTGGCTCAGCTCATTAGCACCCCTACTTATTATGTTTCACCTATGGAAACGTATATCAAAGCATGGTAGGTGTCGCCGCATTTGTACAAATACATGTAGAAGTTCGATCAGTCAAAGTGTTCGAAAGAGATCGAGAGGCCTTGTAAGTAAAAGTGCGAGCATGATATCAAATCAAATGGGAGTGCCCACCCAGCCGATATGAACCCATAAGTACAAAGAATGGTAAGTGTAGATAAGCTGATTCATTATCTTTCTGCTTGGAGAAATGGCTCTATTTTGTGGCTTTCTCACAATAGTCGTTGAAGGATAGACTAGAGGCAGAGGCATTCTTCTCGAAGCCGGGGGAGATGAATTGAAAGCCACTAGCAGCACTGGCAGTCATGAAAGTGGCAAGTTCTGGCCGCGGGTGACCTGCATGGCTGTGGCTTGCCACCTGAGGCCAGATTTGCTGCAACATGCTAGCTAGAATCTGTGTCCAGCCGGAAAAGAGTTTGGAAGGGGAGACAAGAGATGGGAGGGAGAACGAGAAGAGAAGAGGGAAAACAAGATGGCCGTGTCGGAGGAGAGGAAGAAGAAAGAGATGGGAAAGATGTAGAGATGGAGGGAGAGAGAAGCCATTGGCAGTGATGGACACGTCGGAGGAAGGAGAAGGTGCTGATGGACACGTTGGAGGAAGGAAGAGCGTCTCCTAGCTTCCCCCTCATGATTCATGCATGTTAGGGTTCTAAAATCACAACTCAATTGACTAACACCGCATTCTAAAATGTACATACAAAATTCCAAACAATTAACTCTACATTTTAAAATGTGCCTATAAAATCCTAAATAACTATTATTATATTTTAAAATTGGTAATTTGTAATGAACATCTATATGCATCCCACTAATCCTTTTAGTACCCTATTTTACTCATAATTCATGAAGGGTTTATGGGATTATTGGGGTACTGAGGGGATTATTAGGGTGCATATAGACTCATTCAATTGTAATATAAAACAAAATGACCAAGAGCATCTCCAATGGCACATCCCGTGGACAAATTTGGAGTCCAAGCTGAATTCAATTCAGGCGTCATTCCCATGGTACAAACGCCCCTCACTTCGGACTTTAAATTTAAAGTCCTATGTTGAAACTTTAAATGTTTTTCTTTTATATTTTAGTCATTATGTTTTAAGGTTTTGGCCTCCCTTACTTATTGATATCCATGGTTAGAATTCACTTTATTGTCAAATTGTCACATAGACAATTAGATATGTCAATTTAAGCCACTTGAGCATCTCCATCTACTCAATTAGACATCTCCTGTTGGAAATGCCTTATGGCTACATCTTGTATTCTCTGTTGGGTTGCATTAGATTTTGTAGGATCCCACTTGAGATAGGAACCGACTTCTTTAGACCCAACCCTATTTGAGATAAAAACTAAGTTTTTTAGACCTGACCCAACCCGAAAAATCCCAAAAACTAAGATCTTATCTTGGGTCGAATCAATTCGAAGAACTTAATTTAAACCAATATTATACTAAGTCAATTATATTTATGATAAACTACAAATATGCGTACCACTTAGGTAAGTGGTACAAATAAGGTTGTTTAAGTTAAGAATGTGGCTATTTAGACCCCATTGTTTTCCCTGTGTCCCCCATTTATGTCTTACCTCACCATCTTTTATTAAAATCTCTCACATCTCCTATTTTACCCTACGTCTTTTTTTCCCCCACTTCTTTTTTCTTCTCTGGCATCGGCACCAATGCCAATGACCTATTCTCGCTATTGCGGCTGGCCACGGCCATTGGCCAGTAGCCAAAGTGGCCGCAATTAGGCGGCCGAATCTAACCAGCCACTATCGGCTAAATCGGATGGCCGAATCTAGCCGATTAGCACCGGAATTAGTGCCAAACCTATTGGAGGAGGAGGAGAAGGGAAAATGGGTAGAGTTTATGTACCGAAGAAAATATGGGTAAAAGGGATGGTGTTTTTTGTTTGTTTGGGGGACACCGGAAAAAAAAATGGAATCCATGTTCTTTAAGTTAAATAAGACCATAAGTAGAACTGGGTCAATTATTAGATTTTTCATATAATAGACCCGACCTGAAACGTGCCCTGATATTTTTTCATGGACCCGACCCGGACGATCATGAATAAGGAAGGGAAGAGGAGCACCACAAATATGAAACGTTTAACGGCTACCAGACCCTTCGTAGTCCACATTTCCATCCAAGAGCCACATATATGAAAAAAATATTAAACGATTATCATTGATTTCTCTTACGAGCTTTGTGGCTCACATGGCTGCCAAAATGTCACTCCATCACCACTGGCCCAGAGATGAGCGCCTTGGCCTCCATTTCCTCCGTCTTCTCCCGGCCAGACCCTGCCGTCCGGCCGTCCTGTCACCGTCTTTGTCGACCCTTCCAGTCGTCCCTGCAGCCTTTCGGTTGCCTGCCGGTGCTCGCGCGAGGTAATATTTCCACTCCATCACTTCTGTTGACTTCCATGGAAAAGTGTTGAGTTTAAGGCGAGTGAAAGAGAGACAGAACGGAAGAAATGAGAAAGTTATGGGCTGCAGTGTTTGATTAGATTATTATGTGTTGTTGCCTTGTTGGCTTACCATACTTAGACTTTTGTAGAAGAATTGAATCCCACCCGAGACTCAATCTTCAATGGGTCATAAGAACTGTCGTTTCAACATAAATTCTGATTAATATAGATACAACATGCAAGCACTGCTGCACTGGGTGCATATTTAGACAAAATTGTCAAGTGTTTTGAAATTATAATGTGCAAGAAGATGCACAGGTAGTCAGGTGGAATCTGCAATATAATTTTTAGCATTAAGAAAAGGTTAACTTTTGCTGCATCTTTGCTATATTTATGTCGACTGTTTATCTTCTTTATTGCTCTTGTCAAAGTAATATGTCTCCTACACTTTTATGATTTATTTGATTGCAAAAGAAACCCTTGTGACAGTGTATCCATTTTACAATTCTTAATCTGCATCTAACATATTTCCTCGTCCAACCGTTTAATTTTATCTAGCGTGTAGCCTTCTTTTGCTAACTATGTTTGAAGATTAATTTTATCTCTGTTCAACTTCTTCTTTATTTTATCTAGCGTGTTACATGTTTCACTGCTCAAATTTCCTTTTGTATGCGTGACTAGTAGCGTTAAAAATTAATTATGGGTGACTATTGGCAGTTCTAAAAGATTCGAAAGAGGCAGAGGTGTCTGTTGACACTACATTTCAAAGATCTGAAGCCGACAAGCTTGTGGATGGCATGGACTTTGGTGAGCTGTGCAATGAATTTGAGTGTATTAGCAGCCCCTCTGTAGAAGCAACAGCCAGACAGCTAGCTCGAGATATTATGGAGCTGCGAGAAGGCAAAAGAGCAGTAGGAACTTTCTCAGTGTCTGTAAAGTACAAGGTATTCCATCTTCAGTTGGCCTGATTTTATAGGTTATTGGTAGCTAGACATTTGTGCAGTGGAAAAAATGACCTTGCTCCACTACATATTTACAGTGGTTGCAAATCTATATTGGAAATGCTCTTAAGTATTCATCCGCGAATAATTTTCTTACTGTAATATAAAGAAAAGAATGTTTGGTATATCCCAGGTATAAAGGTTCATAGATTGGGAACTCCCAAAGTGTGAATGCTAAATAAGATGAACATTAGAGGAAGAACAGAGCTCTACATGGTTGTACTATAATGATTTTAAAGATAGGAGAAGTTCCCTGATAATTACAGTCTTTGTTAGACCATCTCATAATCATAATCATAATTATAATCATAATCAAGTAGCGCCTTCTCCCAACAATTTGGGGTGGGCAACATGGATCTTACGCCTCCATTCTTGCTTGTTTTACGCCAACTCTTTTGTAAGAGATACCGTCTACAGCTAATAAATTTTGGAAATCTTGTTTGTCAAGTAGGAATGATTTTTTGTATAGCTCCATTTAGGCTTTTTATGTTCTACAAGGCTATACTATAATGGTTTTGAAGATAGGAGAGCTTCCCTGATAATCACAGACTTTGTTAGACCATATGCAGTTAACATATTACGGAAATCTTCTTTTTGCCTACATTTTTATTCTACCACTTGACAACTCTCTTCTGCTCATTTGATATGCCATAATCTTTCTACTTTCTGATCTATGGGCTCTAGAAATGGAATTTTGCACATTTCTTAAGTGAAACCTATTTACACAAAACAGAGTAAGAACTATATTGTCTTCCTTTTCATGAGGGATCATAATCTATGTTGCCATATTTTCGGATAAATGCACGCCTGTAGACATATCATATGTGTATTTTATATTTGTATTATGCAGGTTTCTCTCTCCTTTCCTGATATCCTGGTACTCATAGCTGTCGAGGCCAATATCCCTTCAGATAATATGTAGTGCATATCCATGAATATTTCAACAGGCATAGAAACATAACCATGTAGTCATGTACTTGTGACCATGAAGAGGCGTTTGAAATAACTCATGCTTATATTTTTCCTTCTATTGACTTGTTTCCCTACATCAATTAACATATATGGTAATATTGGTATCTTGAAATACAGGCATAATAGGTATTTTAAAATATTAATATTTTCTATTGATTATTTTGCCTATATCAAGTACAATGGTAATACTGATATTTTGATATGGAAACTTAACCATATTATTGTAGCTATATGAAGACAGATGTTTCAAATAATTTTTCATGTTTAACTTTTATTTTCCATTGACCTTTTTGCCTCCTTAAATTAACGTTGTAGTATTGGTTTTCCAAAATACAGGATCCAGTTAGAGCTTTTACTGGCCGTGAGAAGTACAAGAGACGCTTATGGTGGACAGATGCTTTGGATAATCCGACAGTGGTTAGAGCTTTTGTTCTGTTATCTTATTATGAATATTGTATTTCTCAAATTTTTTGTTCCTTTTTTACTTTTTCTTGAGCAGTACTTTTCTGTGCTTTATGTTTTGTTCATGAGCAGTAGTTTTTAACATGAATGTGATTCTGTCATCTCAGCTGGTGCAAGAGATGATTATGCTGTCGACCAGTGTCTTAAACATCAAATGGACCGTAAAAGGGAAGCCTAAAAATGTGCTTGCTAGTATAGGCGGGGAGTTGATAATCCGCGTCAATTCACAATTCACGCTAAACCAAATCAGTGGTCAAGTAATTGAACATGAGGAGTCGTGGGATTTATCTGCTTCTTCAGCCATTGGTCAAGCATATTTCTGGACTTCTCGTCGAGTTTTTGCTACAATTGAGGCTGGAAAAGATGTGGCAGAGACAATGAAAAAAGTCACAAATAGATTTTCAACAGAAAAAGAAAACACAGAATTTTATCCCGACCCTTCTGGTGACCCAACCAAGGTATACTTTTTCATTAGTATTTTAACTTTTTTGTTATTTTGCACTATACACAATGTGTTTTCATTGCTATTTCAGCATAATCATAAAGTTGCGCCTTACACTTTTTCAACGTCTGTACAATGAGTGAGATAAGAAAATTTATTCTATGAGAGACATTGTGGCATCAAAAATGTTGAGCATATGTACTAAATTTTTGTTTTTTTTTCTTCCTAAATCTGCAGTAATATTTACTTTCTTCATGACATCAACATATATTCCAGTGCAGTTTCAGAAATAAAATGGTTGTAATCTTCTATTCGTCTTTTCCATAATCGTGAGCAATATTTGTAGAAGTTCAAATGGACGTCCCTAATGGAGGTGCTAATTTATGGCATGTGAATTCAGTTATATATGACACTGCTAATTTTCAAGAAATTTCAAGCCATGTGAGAACTCATTTATAAGTCACCTTGTTTTCTTTTCTGCCTCATATCAACAGTCTGAGTGTTCAAAAATCATGCTGTAAATCTAAATCACTTTTTCAATTCTTGAGCTGTCTTCCATTCCTCTGTCCTGACAGTTACCTGCTTTTTTGGCCCAGTTCTTTGAGATGGACAACAGCTTTCAGAGGGACGCATACCAGATTGCCCTCTTCTTGGCACTGCTCTATTTTGTTGTACAGTTCTTGAGGACAACCCTGTGACTGCAGAATGCAAACAACCCTTGTTGCCTCTTCTCAATTTATTCTTTTCCTTTTTGTAACATTGTAACCTGTATCATATATAATGAAACATGTAAGTACCATCCCTATGAGTGTTGCTACTTTCTCATTTGCACCACATTGCATTTAGATATGCAATTTTTAAGATGAAAAGTTCTTTAGAACAATCTTTGGTCAGGGGCCGCGCGAACGCGTTCCCCCGCTAGCACAAATTATGACGTCCATTCTCCCACTTGGGGAGATGGTAGAACAGCTCTCCTCCGGTATGTGCAATGGAGGCAGCTACTCTAGGCCATCAGCCTTGTTGATCACCGATTGACCCCGCCCAGGTAAGTATGCTGCCCCATTCCATGGTCGCCTCCTTTATAGCCTTCTTTCTGCTGTGGATGGTTGTCTACTCTTCGATGTGGGACTTGCTGCCTTATGGAAGCCATAAACTGGGTTCCTTTGGGCTGGACCAACTGCTCTAAAGTGGGCTCTCATGGACTGGACCAGATGCTGTTGGTCTTGTTAATATCTAAGCGTGCTTCTAATTTATTTCATTATTGGACCCACTTTCACCCTCTTATATATCATATATTCCCTGTTCTACATTATTAATTTTGTTTGGGTTTTTAAATGGAGCTATTAATGTGGGACAGAGTAAGTATTAGCAAATGTTTAAAGGGTACAAAGACAAGGGACTGTGTTACATACATAAAATTGAACTTCGTGGAGAAGCAATAACAGAGCTGCTTCTTACTATTTTGACTCCAAAATTTACTTAGGGGCACGTTAATCGCATGGATAAAATTAAGGGTTTAGGAGTTGGGAGTGTAGCATTTTATTTTCTCTTATGGGCTTTTACACTCCTAGGCTTTTAAACTCCTGAATATATTTTATAATTTTTTAAAAAAAATTATTATGTGTCGGCCATATACATAGTGATAAAATCAGGATTTACTTTCAATTCGGTCAGGGATCATTTTAGTTTAATTTAGAAATTTTTAGAGAAAAATAAAAATTAATTGGCTCAAACAGCGGCCTGAGGAGAGCTCAAATCTTAGGAGGGTTGGGAGGAACTTACCAAGATGTTCAATTGGTGCTGCGAGCCCCAAAAATTAACCTATTAATGAAACTCTTATACCAAAAACCCACCTAAACTGGTCTAAAAAAAAACATGAAACGATGATAAATTTGGGTTCAAAAAAATCAGGACAAAATTTGCCCGAGGTTTATTTTGGTATTTTTAATAGAATTTGGGTAAAATTCAAAGAACTACTCTATGATTGTATATTGAAAAAGATGTGTATGGTGCAACACGAGATGTTATATCGTTTGTCATACCAAGGAGGCGAGCATGCGATTCAAACTCAGTGGCAGATTTATGTTTGTAACTGGGTGGTCAAATACCACCCTACCTTTTGAATTGTGTTTTTTAACCACCCATTGTAATTACCTTAGAATTAAAGAAAGAAAACACTTGAACTCATTTATTGAACCCCTCAAAGAAATCCCTGACCACTATAAGTCTCAACCTTTCAACTGTTATGGTTAAACCTATCCAACCAAATTACATTAAAAAAAAATTATAAACTGGTTATCTCTTAAACTATTTTGAAACTGGTTAAACCCCAATGAATCACTTAACCCAGTTCAATTTACATTATTTTGATAATAAGTTTAACCTAAACTGTTTTGAGAATGGTTTAACTCAACAAATTGGGATATGAAAGTTGGTAACCCTATTCGAGTGCCTCCGTAGGCCATCCCCAATCCACTACACCCTTGGTTCACTTTCCTCATCGTCATATTGAAACCTTATTCAGCTACAGGTTAGAGATAAGAACCTCTTCGACCTTGCATATTCAGTAGCAAATGTATGTAGGCTACAAGGGACCCTCTATCCTCCTCAAAACCTAAAATTTTGGCTAATTGCACTTGATTTAGATGTCGGTGGACTGCGGGTCATTTTTTTTTACTGGGCAAGCAAAGTACGTATGAGCTTAAAAGGAAGGAAGTCCAAAAGATACGACAACAGAAGAAAAGCCTTCCCCACAAAACCCGAATAAAGGTGAAGCAATATATGAAAAGCCAAAAAGAAATATGAAATTAAATAAGGAAAAATAGAAAAATCAAGATGCAACATCATATGGGAATTAGAATTTGTTCAGTCTATGACCACCCTTCTTGGTTTATTGCCTTCTAATTGCCAACAACTTGTGTGGATTTTACTTTTGGATATAGTTTGTTTTTGTTGAGCCGTAGCTAAATTGTTAAAGTTTCATCTCTAGTTTATAATTTAGTAGTTTTTTTGCTCTTTGGATTAGAGAGAGATCATTGTCATGCAATTATACCATATTTACTTTTATTGCCTAAAATAAAAAATTAATTTGCTTATTTCCAAAAAAATCTAATATTAAAACCACCTACTACTTTCATTGACATAAAATAAGTTATAGTATACTTATGAACAAAAAAATTATTTTATGAATAATAATTTATTGACCACCCTATTTAAAAAACATGGATTTGCCACTCTTCAAACACTCAATTGCCCCTTGAGTAATAAGGGCCGCACGATGTCAGCATACACTAGGCACATATATCATAATGTTTTTTTTTCTAAAAGGAAATTAATTAGGCATGAGAGTTACTCCTATAACACGAGAAAGTATCCAGTGGAACCGCTCTACCATGTATCCGTACATATGTCTATTCATCTTTAAACACATAATCCGAAATTTGTGCCTCATCTTACTCAATTTTAAACACGTATAAATTCATCAAACATGTCACTTATTCAAAATGCATATCTACCATGTGTCCCGTACAATAGTTCCACTGGATAATTTTTCCTATAACACATAACAAAAAAGAGGGAAGAGGCCGAATTGGAAACAACACCCTTCCTTTAGGTTACAAAACTAGCAAGCAACTCAAATGGCTGGACTAGTTTTCTGACTTAGTTTTTGTTAATCACAAAGATAGAAGCAGGAAATGAACGCACTTTGAGACTATCAATAGTGAGCAGAGATTCGCCTTCCACGATGATCCTCTTTACTTTTAAGCCAAATCACCATCTTGAGCCCCTCCAGTCATGCCCTTGCTTGTCATCCCAGCAGGAGGTCATGTCCATTTGATCCATCTGTCTTGCTAATATTTTGGTTGAACCTTCATGCTTCCCAGCTTTTCAAGGATTCATCAATTATACAGTCGTAGGCATAAGGAAAAGAACCATAACATGTCCATCAAGCAGAGCAAAAAAGGTCGAACCTAACAATGGGGTTGCCCAAGCCAATCTCGATGTGTTGTCACATCAATTTGGTGCCTAATTCTTCGTGATCTCTTTTCATTGTCAAAATTTAAGTACATTAGGAAAAGCTATTGGGAATGCAAAAACTCTATGTTCAATGTCTTTACTCTATTGTCAAACAACCCCTAAACAAATACCATCCGAATTGTCGACTTAAGAAATATCAAAAGACCAATATATGCCTGCCCCCTAATAAGAAAGACTGATCTAACCGAAGCTTGTAGACCGGACCCTTCCTCTAGAACATAGATGACACTGGCAAGATTGCAAACAATAGTAGTATGGGCAAAAACTATAGCAAAGACAACAACCATGAAGAATGCTAGGTACACAATAACTTCATCAAGAAACATTAATATACAAAATATGTTGCAGACGACAACCAAGGTAACATGTCTAATCAACTCATGTGTTGGATTGAAGCATTCAACATTGATTTGGTGTTTCTTTTGATATTTTATAAGGAGAGTATAGAAACCAAAAACACCTAAAAATTTAATAACTTATGTGTCCCAATCGATCTCAGTCTGAGCTAAAGACTTAGTGGCAAATCAAGGAAAATCCATAGCAAAAATGGGTTGATTAGAAGAAGAATTTACTTGCTTGCCACTTCTTCCCTTTTACCCTTTGGCTACAAAGTGCTAAAACAATAATTTCTATTTACATGAAATTAAATAGTTTACCAAAAAATACTTGCTTGAATCAATGAGATGTGTGAATTAAGAAAGACGGGGGACACCATTGTGTAGACCATATGTTTTGTTCTTTGCACTAGCGTATAAAATATGTCAACAAGAAAGGACATGTACAAACTTTGAATGCTAATTACAAATTAAACAGAGAGTTGTAAAATCAAATTGGCATTCAAAACGAGACAAATGACCACTGCCAAATGAAAAGAGAAAATTTTCATTTAGATATTCCTCTTTCTAGACTCAAACTATACAAAAGATTACTTATTTTTAGTTCTAAAGAGTCAACTCATTCAACACTTTGGTCAACCTGAATCTACCTACTGCCCACCTCTTATAAGACTAATTAGTGACTTGACAATTGTTTGTCTAACTAATTAGTGACTTGACAATTGTTTGTCTAACGTATGGTCATAACTACAAGCAATGCCCAATAGAAACTAGATAATCTCTCTGCTCTCTTCTAGACTCTCTAAGTTAAGGCAAGTCATGAAGCTCAAAACACTCTTTAGGGTAGGCTGGTGGCAATTCTAGCAATAGTCAACTCATTATTGTCTTGTTAATCACTGCTCAAATGAGAAAGCAACACTTTTTCCAGATTAATGTGCATATGTAATGTGTTGTTTGATGTAATTGAAGCAAAATAGGAAATAAATAATCTAGAGAAATAGATGATTAGAAGTTTTTACACCAAGAACAAATGACATGTCCCTAAAATCAAATTTTACCTCAAATCATATATTTAGAAACAAGAGATTGTCAAAATAGAAACAAGATAGGTGCTTTGTCTCAATGAAAAACTGATGAGTAATTGGCAAACAAACCATAATAATATCTATAAAATAGAATTAAAATGTGGTAAATTGACACATAGATGATGACAGAGGCAATGCCTTGACTGAAGACACTATATGAGGCTGCCCTTTGATATACCAACAAATGATTGAGTAATTTATGCAATAGTTGATCACTTGATTGGAGCTTCAAAGTTTAAAAATGCTATAGGAAAATAATAAAAATGATTCTACAAAAAAATAGATCTCTTCTATCCTCTAGAATGTGATCCGCAAAAAAGGAATACAAAATAATACATCACAACAGAATTAAATAAAATTTTCAACTTCCAAAGTTATGCCAAGTCTATCAGAACAATAAAAATGTAAAACAAAAAATGATACAGAGATTTTACTGAAGTAAAAATTAGGTTTTATTTCATTTGTTACCTCTCTGGAGACAAAAGTCGAAGCAAAAGACAGCATCATAGTCATGTCCCTGCAAGCAATCCGAATCCAAACACAAACTTGTGGCTCAAACACCTAGCAATTAACCTTTCCAGAAGTGATGATCTGAACCAAATATTCAAATGTACCTTATGTATCTGGCCCGCAAACTTGTTAGGCTAATTGGAATCCTAATCAAGGAGAGATAAGAGGAAGTTCGGAGGGTGTAAGCAAAGGAGAGTAGTATGGAGTAGTAATCTGGAGAACCTTTGAGGATCAACAAGTGAGGGAGAACTAGAGGCTTACTCCGGTATCAGGTGGCCAGAGATGATGGACAGAGGGAGGGGGGGATCGTAGGGGGTCGACGGAGGCTTCTAGTGAGGAAGCCGCTTACCGCATATGCATCCTCCGCATTTGACCGTCATTGGAGGCGGAAGAGAAAACCCAAATCGTCCCGTCTCATAGGTATTTGACAGTATGAACTTTTATCACGCTGTTAGTTACGTAGGTCACACCATCCTGATAAAAATGGCTAAAATTAGAAATGAAGCTATTAATATAGGACGAAGGGAGTATATAATAATATTTTAAATATACATGCCATATTTTTCATTTGTAGTAGTATTACTATTGAACTTATCTTATATATATTTAGTAATTAATTAATTATAACTCTAATGAAGAACTCAAATGTAGCATTAATATAGTTGTATTTAAATTATTAAAAAAAATTAAGTATAAGAAAGTGATGTTTAAATGTAGTTATAGAGAAATAAAAAATTTCCTTTATGTAAAAGTGTAAACTACATTTAAAAATTAATCAGCCAACGGATAGATGGTGGGACAGAGTCTTCGTCCATGGCTGTGTCTAAATATTAAGAGACAAAAAATTCAGCCAGCCATAGAAATCTAAATCGGCGAACAATGACATATACAACTACCCTATCTGCAACACTAATGTTAAGCATGGCGTTCTTTTGCTCCTATGCGAAGGAACCAAAGGAAGGTAGGTAGGGCTGCCCTTGTTGAGTCACCAGTGACACGACATTAAATTCGTAATACTTGTGCTCATGAAGATTAAAAACTAATTTAATAGCTAATGAATAATGAGATACAAATTCATATAGGATCCACTAATAGCCCGCCCTCTTTTTTATTAATCATCTAGAGTCCTAAGTCCGGTGGCTAATTTATATAGTGTGAGGAAAAAAGATCACTGTGGTTTTTTAATTTTATGAGCTGCAGTTTTAAGATGAAAATTGATATTCTTATTTCACTTTGGGACACGGCCCATCTAATCAAAGTTGGAGTTTAGCTTTTGGTGTAGAAAAGTTCGAGTATAAATATTAATTTATTTAATTAATCATCATAGAGTAGACTTATTACTAAAAAAAATTAAAACAAGAATATTGTAAGATGGTTTAAAAAGCATGAATGGAATTAACTAATTTAATTTTTAAATTGTCTTAACCGACATAGTATCTTTGCCGTCTTAGCTCAGCTGGTAGAGCGCATGGCTTTTAACCATGTGGTCGTGGGTTCGATTCCCACAGACGGCGTTTTGTGCTTTTTTATGCCAAAATTTCCCTTCATTTAGTCTCCTTGATGTTCTTCGGCCTCCTCACCCTCACTAAGAAATTGTTTAGTTCCATGGCGAATCGCAGTCGGTTTAACAGGTACGTTAGCCTACGAACTTTGAAATTTTTCTTTATTATCCCATTATGGAGTAAATATTTGAGTTCTGTCAATTACATAGCTTGAATGGTGATAACATGATCCAGAACATATTTGGTGTATTTTCACAAGGTTTTTGTGTTCTGTGTGATTTTTTTTCGCTTCATTTTGATGCAGTTTCTGGGCAAGATGAAGCTGTCCTCCATCTGTTCGACGAATTTCCTCTGTAAATATGTTGTACGTTGCGAACTGAAATTCGGGAATGACATATCATTTCCGTGTCAACTCGGTTGACCCGATATAACTCAGAACGCGAAGCGGCCCAAGCCTGGTGGCAGCGTTTTTTGAAGCGAGTTCCATGTGAACCGGGTTCGTAGCCGCTTTAGAAATACCGGTTTGAGGTAACATTAAACGAGTCAATTAAAGATCTCCATCAAGATTTTTTTCGATAATGTGATATTTTCTTCAAAATTACAATTGCCGGGAAAGGGGCAGCAATGTCTGTTAGCAGCTGCAATATCCATAGAAATAAGGGTTTTTAGAGGTTAACTACAAAAAAAATTATTAATTTGTTATTAATTCTAAAATTTGTATTCAAACAAAAATGCCCTAGCCACCCTTCTCACTCCCAAGAGCAAGCCCAATTTAGAACGTTCTCTGGCTTTAGCTGCTCCACTTGGTGGAAGGAAGAAGAAAAGAAAATGGAAGAAAGAAGAAAGGGAACTGTAAGAAAAAAGGAAGAAGGTTAAATTTATCTAAAAATTAAAATCACATTACCTTTAAATGGATTTTACATACTTTTCAAACCTGGCGTCACATAAAGCCTGCTACGCCAATTTTTTTCTAGAAATGATAGATCGATAGTTGCAGTCACTTTTAGATGGAATGCTTTCATACTTATCATACTCATTCTTTGCCATTGAATTGATGTGTATCATTTTCAGATGTCATTAGAAAAATATTTATTTAGAGTAGATTGATCAGTTGTTGCATTGCCCAACTCTACAAAGTGATATAGGTTTTTAGGTAGATTTCAATATCATCTCGGAGTTGCAAACCTGACAGTGAATGATTTAAATTGATCGTTGCATTGGATAATGATGTAACATGAGTTGAATCTACAATCTTACACACGCTACAATTCGTATGAAGTTGTAATGTGTTTAGTCTATTGTGATAAGTAAATTTTTTTGCTATACTGTTGTAGTTTTCATACGTTTAGTGTAAACACCAGTTCCTTGCAAGTTGAAATTAATGCTGGCATATTCAATAACTGAATTGGAACTTGCTTGTCTCAATTGTCGGCATGTTGAAGTATTGATCTTGTTGAACATTTTTGCTTTTTTCTCTTGTTTCCCTGGTTAATTCATGTGTATTTAGAGGCAAGCCTCATGATGTGTGATTGGCATACTTAAAGATCGTGGATAGCGTGCTTGTTTTTTGTGAGGAACATGTGACTTCTGGACTTGGTGCTCCTGATTAAGTTTTATGGCATAAGCAGATTTGACTTGAATAGTTTAATATTCTTATTTTTTATACTCCCTCTTTCCCATATTAATAGCTTTATATGGAAGATAATGATTTTTACTGAATGGTGGGATCTACAGATAAGAGAATGGAAAAATAATTTATGAGATGCTTTTTCAAGTACACAGTCATTTAAATTAAGTCAAATGGAGTTATAAGTGTAGGATTTTTTATTTTTTTTTCAAATGAAGCTATTAATATGGGACAAAGAGAATATTGTATTTTCTGAAGAAAGATTTTATGCAAGCTGATTAATCAAGGAAATTAAATTGGAAAAGAAGGATTGAATGAGGATTGGTGCGATAGTTGATACCGTGATTCGAGTTTGGATTTTAAAGATGCTGTTTTATAGTGAGTTACGAAGGAACCTCATAAATAAAGGTGGGACATGTATGGGCCCAATGCAAAGTCTGTGACACTTCTACGTTAGGAAATTAGTTTAATGACCGTGTGCTTTCTAAAAATAATAGGGCGCCTGGCACGAACAACGGGGAGTAGCCAGGAAAAAGCTGCTAAGGGTGGCCTCAACCGGCTACAACCGAATGCCTACTAGTGTTTTAAAATTTTTGGACCAAGTCGGATTTGACCCGCGGGTTAATCAAGCCTTATCGGCCAAACCAGTGACTCGAACAATCGAGCCGATTTGGGTTCCAAAACAAAAAAAAAATATTTGCCTTGTCTTTAGACAGCTTCCTCGCCTTTTGCCATTGGCATCCGCATCGGCTAGCTAGGCGAGTTCTCCACTAGGTGGTCTAGCCATTGGTGCCGGTGAGCTCCGATGGAGTGCCCTAGTGGAGGTCCGGTGGTCTCGCCATTGGTGTCAGCAATCTTGCCCACGCTAGTTTTGATCTCCACCAGTCCCTCGTGAGTACGGCTACCACCTCCTCCGGACCATTGGCCTCATTATCGGCAGTGAGTCCGACCCAGATTGGGTCAATGGGATTGTCTAGGGTGCCACATGCACGATTGGATGGTCTAGACAATGACTCCAGTCCACACCTAGACGTTCACAAGGAAGCTTGTCATCGATGAAGTGGGTGGCATTTAGGAGGAGGGTGGTCGGGCCACCGGAGTGATTCTGAAGCATGATTAGGGACATTGTCCTTGTTGGGGAAGAGGTGTTGGGCGGTGAAGTTAGAGGCATGACGGAGGGTTAGAGGGAGGAGGGAGAAGAGGAGTGGGTGGAGCTGGAATGGAAGGGGTGGAGGAGGGATCGAAGTTGGGCCATCCGGGAGGGGAAGTTGGCGGTTCCCTAGGCTAGGTCGGGGTTGACAAATGGGGCAAAGATAATGTTCGGAATAAGGGAAGGAGGAAGGGGGAAAAGAATTTGCCGCCGAATGGACAGGAGATTAGGGTTAGGTTGGCTGTTAGGAACTTAGGGAAACTTTATCTATCAACAAGGTCAACTAGGGTTGAACCCTGTTAAACCAGCCCAAACATTAGTATTTAGGCCGGGTTTTAAAACATTGAAGTTCACATGACAAATGTACCTTGCAATAGATGGTTCATTTTGAACATTATTTTAAGAAGCACCAAAAAAATTTATTGCCGAGTGGGTTGGACCGCTAGGCTAGAGTTTTCCTTGCTCCCTTTTGACAATGAGTTTGTTGTTAATCCATGAGATTGATGACATATATATTAGTGTTATTATCACTTACACTAATATGCACTAATGTGTGTGTTATCGATCTAAAATATCAACGGTTCCTATAAAAAACTTACACTCAACTCATTATACAAAAGAAATACAAAAAATTCATCCGTGGGCTGACACACAACACATGCAGCATTTTGGAGAAGTAAGCCCCATCTTTTATGACGCTAGCTCATTGCCCCATTGCTCTACCATGCCTAAGAAAGAAAATATATACTCTTCCTACACCTAATTAGGTTTTTTCCTCATTTTCTTCCTCTGTTGCGCAGTAAGTTTTTTAATATCGTCATGACATTATAAAATCAATGAGGTTGTATAAACATTGGAGTGCTGTGGGTCTGTGAGTACTGTCCAGTGGACGTAGGATGCGTCTTTTGAAATTCAGGCAAGGATGCATTATGTTGATAATGAACTATGCCACGTGCAATGAAGATCCCTTAGATGGCACTCACCTTGGTCAGCAAATCCTTCAACTTTTTAAAACTTTCTCTCGAAGAGTTTTAGCCTGGACTGGGCCAAAAAACTCAACAAAAAAAAAAAACCTTCCCTCACACCCCACAATGAGAAAAGAGTTACACAAAAATCCTCTTTTCTTGTGTAAAAAATATCAAGTATCCACCTTGTGGCTATGGATAGGTCTATTTACTTTTAAAATGACTCGTGTTTATACACATAAAAAGTATTAAAACGTGTTAAAAATGCACCATGTGGCTTGTGCATCGGTTCCGCCAGATAATTTCAAGTATTATAGATATCACTTCGTTTCCTACGTAAAGGGCCTCGTTGATGGTGATGCTCCTCTTGACAAGATCTTGTGCAGTCATTCAGTTGACTGCATCTTTTGGTGATTGATCGTTCCTAGATGTAACAGTCCACCTCTCATCATCCTTCTTTAGCAAAGTTTTAAAAAGTATAAAGACTGAGGGATTGAAGATTATAAAAGAAAAACCGAAAGTACAGGAAGAAAATAGGTAGGTTCTCCTTTGACAAATTACATAAGGGACACTAGGTACAAGGGTCGGTATATATAAGATAGTGGCCAAAAATTACAAAAAAATATAAATGTAATAGTAATATTTTTTTTTATGAATGGGGCCCTATGCAAATTAAGTAGGTGTGAGTAGGGCTTGAAAAATCTAACCCGACCCACCTAACCTGCACCCGACCCGCCTAACCCTGCACCCGACCCAACTACAGGTAAGGTCAGACTTAAAGTTTAGGCTCTTAACCCATTTTGAAATGAGGGTTGGGTCAAACCCAACCTGCACAACCCAGCTAACCTGACTTTTACCTTACTACAAGTCCTATTGCTCTTAGGTTTTATTTTATTTAATATTCAATTAATAACTTTTGTGAGATTATTATGGTATTAGTTTATTAGACTTTTTTATATTATTACTATGATGTTTATTTAGTTCATATTATGTTGAATTAGATATGCTTAAACATAAATTTAGGCATTAATAAGATGTTTGGAACCAATTTTAGTGCGGGTCAAGACTTACCTAACCTTATTTGACCCAACCCGACCCAATTTCTAGCCCTAGGTGTGACAATGATAAATAGCTTTCTGCATAAGTAATACTACAGTGATGTTTAGTTTTACTCTACTATGTTAAAATCTACTTTATTATTTAAATATTATTGATTAATTAAGTTCACTTTTTTAATAGTATTTAAATGAAGTAAAATTTAAGTTTTTATTTAAGTTTCTTTATTTTGTTTGGCCTTTGCAAAGAAAAGGTATAAAATATGAGTCTAACAAAAAATTTAGGAAAAAAATAAGGTTACTCGCATATTCGACTTAACTTAAAGTAGAGTTAGGGTTTAAATTTTTTACCCGATTTAAAAATAAGGTCGGGTTATAACCTGAACCAATTTTAGTGACCTGATTTGACCCAACCCGACCCAATTCATAGCCCTAAGTATGACAATAATAAGTGGCTTTTTGCATAAGTAATGCTACAGTGATGTAAAGTTTTACTCCACTATGTTAAAATCTACTTTATTATTTAAATATTATTGATTAATTAAGTTCACTTTTTTAATAGTATTTAAATGAATTAAATTTTTATTATATAAAATTTAATATTATTAAAATATTTTTATTGTTCACTTAATCAATATAGTGGTGTTTGTTGCATCCGTAGAGCCCCAATCATATATTTGCCAAAAAAAATAATTTTTTCATAGGACGAAAAGGTTGTAATTATTTTAATTATTATTAATAATAGGTATATTTTAGCATAGCTTATGTACGAGAATATTTGATATTTAAAATCAATGTGTTAATATATATTAAAATAAATATATATTAATATTGATATTACTTACGTTAATATGAGTTAACATGTACGCCCTAAATACGGTAGATAAAGGGCAGAATACATAGCTCTTATGGGCGGCTTACGCTAAAATCATTTTCATAAAAGGGAGCATTGTTAGAAACCGCTTCCCTAATCGTATCCTCCCTCGCACTTTCAAATCCGGCAGGACTGGTGTAGCTAGCGCCCGCCCTTCGTCCCACCAAAATGGCCACAATGCTCTTCGTCCCCTCCCCTACTCCCGTTTCTTCTCCGCTATCAGCCCGATCTCACTCCTCCCCCCTTCTCCCACCCGCCTTGCATAGACGCTGCCGCAGGCGCCTCCTCCTCCTCCTCCCGGCTCACTTCCAGAAGCACCCCCGCCACCTCAGAGCCCGTACAGTAACCTTTTGTACCGCATACGAAGTTGGTGGCGGCTACGCTGACCAGGGTCCGTCCACCATGCCCCACCTCTCCTGGGGCGACGAACAGTTGGATGACGACAAATGGGATGCTTCCAAGTACGAAGCCCTCCTCAGTGGTGGCGAGCAGGTCACCTCCGTCCTCCAGGAGATGATTAAGTTGGTAAGCTTTGCTTTCTGCATCAAATGCTCGTTTTTACTCTCTCTCTCTCTCTCTCTGTCTCTAAGAAGGTTCTTGTACGTGGCCTCTTCCAGTCTGGTTGAAGGAAGTCTGTCTGTTCATTATATGTTTTTTTCATATGTATTTGTTGAGAAGTATAAGAACTGTGGCGTTGCCTAATTTAGATATGGTGGATTGAGAGTTGGTGGGAGTTTGAGTACAAGTTCTTAAGCTAGGCATTTATGCGAACATATGGTCTGCAGTTGGAGGATATGAATTTGGATGAAGCATCCGAGACTGCTGCAGTGGAGCTGGTTGCTCAGGGTGTTATAGGCAAGAGAGTTGACCAGATGGAGTCTGGTTTCATGATGGCTCTGGATTACATGATCCAGCTTGCTGAAAAAGATAATGATGATCAGGTATTTGTTTATTATTTTTTTATTCCAGTAATTGACATTTTTGTGTTGAAGCATCTTGTATCTTCCTATCTTCAATTCCTTTTGAAGATTTTATCAGTTTTTTTCTCAAGGATTTCCATGAATAGTGTTTCGTGTGTACTATTTGTCTTTTTCTAGCTTTGGTATTTCCTTCGGTGAAGATGATTAAAGCTGATGTCCGACAGTTATAATTGTTCTCATAGTTGCGTTGTAGAATGCATACGTGTACTATCATGTGTTCCTTGATACATCTAGATGGAACTTATAGCATAAGGTTGGACGTGTATTATCAACCAATAATCTTTTTCAAACTTCATTGATTGGTATGCTTGTTGCATATCTGCTTCTATGTCTCATGCAGCGTAAGTCATTGTTGGAGGTGATCAAAGAGACTGTCCTATCCCATCTTACCAAAAAATGCCCCCCTCATGTGAGTACGTGCTATTTTAGCAGGACCTTTTCAACTTCCACGCGATTACATATCCATGCAACTAGTAAAGTTGGTCATACTCATTTGGATTCTATGTTGTTTTTTATTTAGGTTCAAGTGATTGGATTGCTTTGTCGTACTGGTAAAAAAGAAAGCAGACATGAACTGCTAAGGCGAGTCGCTGCAGGTGGTGGAGTATTTTCTGGGGAAAAAGGCACAAAAATTCAACTTCCTGGGGCAAATCTAAATGATATAGCCAACCAGGCTGATGATTTGCTAGAGGTGTTATGTTTCTTATGCTTCATGTGTTATTTCTTCGAGTCCACTTTTTTGTGTTTGGTGTTATGTGTGGAATAACTAGGAGAGACAAAATTCGAAATGAGTATATTTTTGAGTACTCGGGGGTAGCAACTTTAGGGAAAAAGCTTAGGTAGCATAGGTTATGTTGGTGTGGGCATCTACAAAGAAGACAAATGGAGGCACCGGTAAAAAGGTGGGAATAGATGCAAGTAGAAGAGGCCAAAAGAAGGAGAGAGAAAGCAAAGATTATTTAGGAGTTAATAATAAACAATATAACTTTGGTATCTTTTACAAAAAACGGCATAAATTGGATAGCATGGAAGTGTAAGATCCATGTTGCGGACCTCAAATTGTTGGGAAAAGGCACCTACTAAATTAGTTTATGATATGACATGTAAATATTACTTTTGGTGTAGACAGCCATGAATAAATAGTAATATGTAAGCAATTTGAGTCCCTATTGCCCTTGTCATTGTATTATCATCTTAGAGATCAAACAATGAGCAACACATGACAAAATGCAAATAAAAGAAATAACAGGCAATTAATAGTATCTAGACAACAAGATTTATCTACTTTGGCAAGTTGCCTACGTATGTGGATGATAGGGAGATTCTTTTATCTGACACTGTAAATGTTATAGAGCCTCCTTCCCTCCCTCAGTACCTCAATGAAAAAAGCCCCTTTGCAAGTCCAGTTGTGACCTTCTCTTCACACTAAAACACACATGACAAGCAAAAAAAACTACTAGTTTAAGTATTTAACCCTAATCTTGTAAGCGACTTAACTGCTTAAAAGAAGAGTGGAGTCCAAATAGGACAAAAACACACACTATTCATACCCGAACAAAATTCAAGTTACATAAGCCTTCCAACAATCTCCACAATTTGAACTCTATAAGTCACCTTGGAGAGGAACTTGTGACTTCCTTCACCTGGATACAAGCTTGTCCCTATGATCTCCACTTCAAATGCAGCCCATTTCTACATCCCATCTGGGTGCAATGCAGTACCTTAAATCTTATTTGGTCACCAACTCGCTATAATATGCAATGGTGGTTCATTAGGAGTAAGCTATACGAACTATTTCTTATTATTTTGTTGTTGTTCAATCTATTGCTTCATGCTTTTACGAACTGGTTAGTTTGAAGCTAGTTATGATTTAGAAGACCAGAACATTGTTTCCCTTTCTATTATCATCTCCTGAAGCCAAACCTCAAATAAATGGGAAAGTCATGTGATGATGGCTAATGTTGTCTTCTTAATCTAAATGAACCTAGTATTAACTGTTGTTTAAATTATAATACAGAATAATTGGTTTTCAGCAGCATGGTTCTTATAGATGAGGAGTATTTTGAGGATTTGTGTCTAATTAGCCATTATGGTTCGGTTTAGTATGTTTAGAAGAAACAGTTAGTGGATGAATTATTGTTTTCCTATCTCTATTTTCAGAATTCTCCCCTGTTTCAGTGTAATATTTTTTCTTCTCTGTCTCTTCCTTTTCTTCCTTCATCTTTCTCCTACTTCCTTTTTCCTGCTTCCAATTGCCACCTGTTTGCATGATCCCCTGCTGGTCTTGTCCTGTTTCCTCATGCCAATGTAAAACTTGCCACCTAGTTTTTTCACAAAAAATAACAGAGTAAAATGGTAATATACCATATGTGTGGCCAGCAGCTGAGGTTGGGTGCATATGATGCCGATGATGTTATATCTGTGGCAACTTGAAGATGAATGTACACTTTTAAGAAAAATGGAAAAACACCTGTTTTGGAATTTGAATACAGCTTATGCTTTCGTATATGCTCTCCTGTTGTTAGGGTAGCTTTTGTTTAAATGTGGCCACATATGGATTTGCTTATTGTTGCACACATCATGCCATGAAACACATTTTACATAAATCAATGCCAGTGCAGACTATGGAAGCAAGGGCTACAATCCCTGACCGAAAACTGCTGGCAAGGCTTGTGCTAATCAGAGAGGAAGCCCGAAATATGATGGGTGGTGGAATATTGGACGAACGAAATGACCGTGGATTTAGGACATTACCAGAAGCCGAGGTTTGTATACTTATTCCATTTACTTACTTTTTTGCTGTTCCATTGTTGTCCACTGAAATGGGGACCAGTTAACTCTATTCCTTTTTTACAAAAGCCAAGACTGCCTCTTGACCACACAGGTGCTATACTTAAGGGTGCCCATTAATATGCTCCTATCACATTGGTTTCTCTCAATGCTTCTGCGATTGTTACTCATAGTGTGCATGAGTTTCTTAATTTTATGAGATGGTAGATTTTATGTTGATTAATTATAAGTTGACTACTTGAGGCAGGCATAGGTGGCACTTGTTAGAGGAGTATATTTTCTTGTATCTCTGTACTTTTGGTTGTCTTTAGTAGCATAGTTCTATGTATAAGAGGTAGATTAGTTTTCCCTGGTTATTCTTATTACATGACTAATCAGCCCTTCACTTTAGGGAGGGCAGTAGTGTCTTTTCCTTTAATTGGCGGCCCTAAGCCTACTTAGAGGCTGGTCAAGTCTTGAATAGCAATTTTTTTCATTAATTCAATTCAAGGGAAGCCCTTTCTTCTCTCCAATAACCCTAGTCTTCAATGATTTGATCAGCATGAAGCCCTCTAGGTGAGAGAACTTATGCCTGAGGTGCTCATTAGGGAATTAGCAAACTTTTGATTCACATCTCGGGAGAACTGAGCCAAATGATGAGCAGGTTGTACTATATTTTGAGGAGAAACCACATTAGCACCTAAATCAGTTATTTTAAATAACCTCCTTTTATAAAACCTTGTTAAGTCTTTGGATATGTAGATGCTATGAAGTCAGTTAGCACTCAAAAATTTTTGTTAAGTATTTGAGTCTGTTTCTGTCTTGAGTACTTAAATTAGATATTTTGATTCCTGGATTCAATTTTCACAATTGTAATTTGCCTTGACTGTTAATATACATTGAATTGCAAGCATATAACTACCGCCTATTAAATTGATTGTAGCTTCTACCACAGTAATAAGATCTCAAAAACTTGAGGCATAGTGCGGATGACTAGCTGTCATTGTTTTTACGAAATTGTCCTCATATCTTATTTTTGTGTATTCTAATTATCTTAGCCATGTTTAGGTGAACTTTTTGACGAAATTAGTTGCTTTAAAACCTGGAAAAAGTCTACAAGAGATCATAAAGAATGTAATGCAAGGAAAAGAGGAAGGTGCGGATAGGCCAGAGGAGAACAAAGTCAAAAGATCAAGTGGAATTGCTGGAAGGGTTTGTTCTGTAACTGTTGGTGCTTGCATATATGTTGAACTTAACTATTGAAGTTGTCATAAATTTAAATTTCAGGGAAGTATAACTGGTCGAACACCCCGCCCCGTGCGTCCTGGCATGTTTCTTGAGACTGTCTCAAAGGTAGACTCTTTTTAGCATAGAGTTGAATTTGTAGAAATTTCTTGACAGGTTCATTTTCCAAGAAGACAACTAATTTAATTGTCATTAAGTTAGAAGAACACGAAATCCAATTTCAAGTGACAACAGGGATAAATCGTGGTCCAAATTTCTCTCCAATTGGGCATGCTACTAACTTCTTTCCATAATTCAATATAATCATCTTGCACCCAAGATACAGATTAATGCTCAAATATTACAATTAATTATACATTCCAATGGCCTTTCAATTGTTTAAAAATTGAAGTCAGTCAGAAGTTATGGTCAGTCTGCAGTATTCGATGGGATTGACAGCCACTAATCCTAATTTTTCAATCTTTTCTTGTCGTAGTCCTAAGGTCAATTTTTTTCATAGATGCAAACCTCATGGCCAGATTGGCCTTTGAATTAAAGAAATATCATGTTATGAGGTCTTTTTTATTCCCTTTGTATTTATCCTTTTTTTTTGTTTCTCAAAAACCTTGGGGTTGGATCCAGTTACATCCAGTCAAAAAGTATGGGGGAATAGAAGAAGAGAGGAGGGCCTGAGCAAGAATTACAATTTCCATCTCATATATAAGCTTGTCACCACCTTAGTATTTAAGCAATAGTAGCTTAGGAGATCTCACTGATGTAATTTTTTTGTTTTGCGTAATAGGTACTTGGCGGCATCTATGCAGGAAATGTATCTGGAATCACAGCTCAACACCTAGAATGGGTAACACCTCTTGTTCATGTAAAACTTTTTCTTGCTTTCCAGTTGACTTATTCCTTACTGAATCTTATAGGTTCATCAGAAGACCCTTCAAATTCTGGAAGAAATAGCTTTCTAGTCTTTGCATTGGTATTTCAGGTTTCTCCAGTACATTGTAAATGTTCACAGGCGGATGTAGTTTGTAAAGAAAATTTTCATGCAGTTGATTTTGAGATTGTCATTCGGTGATGTGTATTACTAGCTCCAGAATTGTCAATTTTGCAAAGTTTGTATTTATCTCTTGCTTGTTATTAAATGGGTAAAACACCATTTTATTGCTCATATCTGTTGTTGTAGTTTTCTAAGGAGATTACAGACTCTATAACTTCATTCTTCTTCATGAAAGCCTGAGCATTCTTTATGCATTTGCATCATATATGGTAGTTCATGCCTATCCGCAGCAAATTTTTGTCTGGAATCTGCAAATCCAAAAATCCTTGCCTGCAATTCCTTCTCAAGAAATCATACACATAATCCACTACAAGCCTCTTTAGTGGACCTGAGCCTTCGCTTGCCTTCACATCACTGTCTCCCAACAAGTAAACTACTCCCATACTCCAGGATCTCTCAAGAAACTGAATGTCTTCCATTTCTCCTCCATCGTTATCATGTTCGATCTCCTTGTGTCCAAGTTCTTCCTCCCAATTCTCCATTCTGATGAACATTTTGAGATTTTCCATTAATAGGTTCTCAAACTCCTCATGCCCAACCTTTCTGTCTTGGTACCCATACCTTGTAATGCATCTAAACATTCTGTACTCTTTTGGTCCCACATGTCCGAGCAGGAATCGCTCTTTAGCCGGAATCTTATTCACAGGCAAGTATTTGACGGAGACAAAAACCAAGACAGAGTGCACTGCTGGAAGATTGGCAAGGAGATGGAAGAATATTGCAGGTACTCCCTGGGTCAGTTCAGTGTAGAGAAGGCCGACACCTGGAACTCTTGTGATCCCAAGATCAGAGCTGAGTCTTGTTAAGCACTGGATCGATGCCACCTTCTCAATTTCATAGGCATAGCGTTTGGTTTGTACGTAGTGCCACACAAACATTACAAAGAAAAGAACAGCAGAAAAGGCAAGGGGCAGGTACCCTCCTTCGGTGAATTTGTAGAGTACTGACGAGAAGTATGCAAGCTCTATGGACATGAAGACTGAAATGAAGAGAGCAATGAGTAGAAGATTTGTCTGCCATATCATAAGCATTATGACAACAAGAAAAGAGGAAGTCACCAGCATCACGGAGACTACTGCAAGTCCTGCTTGTATTGAAAAAATAAATGATTAATACACAAGAATAGGAAGATGAAGACTGAGTGTTGAGAGCTATCAGCAAGTACCAAATGCACTTCCCATCTTATTAACATCTTCTAAGGAGATCGTGACCACAATACAGGTCAATGCGAGCAGGTAGTTGATCTCAGGGATGTAGACTTGGCCTTCAAGCTTGTGCGAGGTGTGGACAACCCGAACACGGGGGAAGCAGCCCAATGCCATAGACTGTTTTACAATTGAAAATGTTGCAGAGATCATTGCTTGGCTTGCAATGATCGCAGCTAAGATGGCAATCACAAACATTGGCCAGTATACAATTTCTGCAATACAGGTTATGATGAGATGGGATGCTCAGCAGATTCAACGAGGGAAAGATCTAATTTAGTAAAAGATTGAACAAGAATCCAGAAAATTTTACCAGGAATGGACTTGTAGAATGCCTCATTGGCATGACTTGGGAACTTGGAAAGATATGCTGCTTGCCCAACATAGGCACAAATGAGACACGGATATACTACTCCACTGAATGAAATCTGGGTGACCAAAGAACAAGTGTGTTATTAGCATGAACTTCAAAATACCAGTTTGAAGAAAAATAGTCTGTTTGACAGAAAACCTGGATTGATCTGACTGAAAAATGACCCAAATCTGCAAACATGGCTTCAGTCCCTATCAATTGAATCCAAAAAGAAAAAGGACTGATTTGTGAGAACTTTTTTTTGGGCAATAATTGGTGAATGATTAGCTAATCAATTAATCATGGTCCATTGCCTAATATGCAGCAGGTACCTGTCAAGCAAAGGACTATTCCTCCAAGGGAGATCCAAGCCCTTTTAGGATCTCCAGTGAAGTACCGGATAATGTAGGTAGGGTTGAAGGCCTTGATCACAGAGTGGTCATGGTGGATGAAGTTGTAGATGCCAATGAGGCCGATGAACAGGAACCATATCAAGAGGGCAGGAGCAAATGTGTAGCCTACTTTGTTGGTGCCAAAGTGTTGGATTGAGAAAAGAAGCACAAGAATGGCTATTGAGATCATCAGTATGTTATCTGAAAAAGGTTTTAGGCTGAGTTAGAAAGAAATCATAGCAACTTTCAAGCAACAACTTGGAGGAATGCATAATAAATACCTTTATTGAAACGATCCTCATGCAGCCCTTTCAGGCCATTGACGGCCGATAGAACTGCATCATGTGCCATTCAATATTATCAGCAGCAGCAGAAGCAGCATTACTAATATAATTATGACTACAGTGGTGGTGGAGGTACTTTTTTTACTACTAGTATTAGTCGTATCTCATTTTTACTAAGTAATGGTGAAAGCTGACATGAGAATTTAGTTAGAACCTGAAATGCAGGGAGTCAAGATTCCATCTCCAATCACCATGCAAGTCCCTAAAAGGGCCACAGTAAGAAGGCATGTCTTAGCCCAGGCGTTCCTCTCTAAAGCTTTTTTCACCTTCTCAGCCCTCTTGAGATGCTTGTTAGGCACCTGAAGATTGAAGGCTTCCAAATTATACTGCTCAGCCTGTTGGTTCGGAATAGGGCTCATCTTACAGAGTCTGCAGATCAAGGAGTACATTGCAAATGTCCCACCTGATACAAAGTAACACTAGAAAGCACTCTTTAATCCACAGTTTTATAGTGGAACCCACCCATGAAGCTAAGAAAAGAGCGGACGGAGAAACCTCTCTTACCTTCTCCATTATCATTAGCATGCAGAACAATGAACACATATTTTATAAGGGGAATGAGAGTTAGAGAGTATATCATGGTAGAGAGTGCTCCAACAATTTCATGATGATATGGGTCTCTTCCCCACTCTGAGAAGGTGGTATTAAATACGTAGAGGGGCGAAGTGCCGAGGTCTCCATACACCACCCCAATGCTCTGGAATGCAAGTTGCAAAACTGCTGCCAAGGACAATTTCTACAGCAAAAAAAATGAAACATAACCTGATTATGCTTGGAATATGACTTCAATAGCAAACTATGAAGAGAAGAAACTTGACTTGCTTGTGTGACAGTACTAGACAGTCCAGAGACATTCCTGGTCTCCTCCATTGAATCCAGCATAACCAAGATGGTGCGAGGTGGTTGCGCCTGTGGGTGAGACGGGTCTGGCTCAGCCTTGGTCATTTCGACCTCTAATGCCATGTGCTGCATTTCTCCATCGGCCATGACTGAACCTAAATAGCTCAGCTGCCACAAGACTCGGTTAAGAAATTGTAAGCTCGGTTAAGAAATTGTAAGAAAGACAGTCACCTCGTATTCAGGTCTAATGGAGGGCAATTGAAGTTTATAGGGGATTATTGTTGGTGGGATCTCAATGAGATGCTACACTAGGTGAGTAGCTACTGCAGTGTGAATCTTTTGTGGGTCACTGGCTTGTGCCGTTCAGCATTATTGCTTCAATAGCGTTATTATTTGAGAAGACTTGAGGCCTGGGACATTGGACGGAGTGTAGAAGAGAAGTGGGGCACAGATAGGCCCACCAAGATTGCAGCTTGCTTTTTGAAGTTGCAGTCCAAACCATTGCTGTAATGGTTACCATTAATGTTCAAAAGACCAAAGAAAAACACACTTTTCAGTTGGGCTGCCTTGTAGCTCCAGTAATGGTATTAATTCAACTTTTCATAAATGTCCTAAGAGCTGCAACAGCTTGATTTTTCTACATCGTCAAAGTCATTGCTTCCAATCTTTTTCTATGCGCTTGTATCCTTATTCATATCATGGCTCGAAGCGTTCTCTTTAGTTGGACATCCTCGAAGCTCCGATAATGGTTTTCTTTGAACCTAACGCTCTGTCATAAGTGTCCTAAGTGCACAGATTGATTTTTCTACATCATCAAAGTCATGGTGCTTCCAATCTTTTTTGAGGGGCATGCATCTTTATTTATATATCATGGCTCGAAGCATACTTTTCAGTTGGACAGCCTTGAAGCTCCAATAATGGTATTAATGGAGCCTAACGAGTCCTAAGAGTTGCAACAGATTGGCTTTGCTACACCATGTGCTTCCAATTTTTTTCTACGTGCATGTATCCATATCTATATATGTCATGGTTCCCACAGTTGTATGACAACTTATCATAGTCCCCAAAGCCTTTCTCTTGGCACCGACCTGGAGCTCTTGAATTAGCAATTTTTACCTACACTTTCACCATCATTTAGAAAAGAATGTCCAAGTTCAAACCATATTGGTTGATGGTAACCTTGAAAAGAAATAAGATATTAATGGGGTGACCCTCCTAGTCCTCGTCAATTCTTGTTTATATTCACATTTTTGTTGTACCTCTATGTTTGGACTTTGGGGACCGTGGCTGTCTTCAAATAGCAACACAAGACCCAATCCACAGCTGGAATTTGCCTCTTCAATTTAGATTTGAACAATAGGCTGCAGATTGATTAACAAATGTATTGGCTTCCAATAATCACATCTAATAAACAAAAAATAACTCGTGTGTGTTAATCATGTGTTTTGTTTACTACCTACTCTAACGATATGGAGCAAACAAACTGTGATTCCATTTTATAAAGCATTTTTTCTGGATGATAAATCAGATCCCTATTTGCTCCTCATGTATAATAAACCCAGTGTACCTAGATACTATGGACTGGGCTATGATCATAATCATGTTAAAGGGTTGAAGAACAGCCTAAGACTCTCATCTTCAGACCTATTATTGTGGTGTTGGTCTATTGACCTTACTTATACTATTATTACGGTATTTGTTTAGTGCATACTATAATCGGAGGTACTTAAACACAAATTTGGGCATGAATAAGATGTTTGGAGTATAGGTATGATCACATATATTTTCCTTTGTGGTAGGCATCCATTCTGGGATAAGAGAATATGGTTCTTTAAGGTGTGGTTAATTCTATATAGTTTAATTTTTTTTCTATTATTCTTTTGGGTTTGGTGATTGGAATAAAAATATGTTATATTTGTTATATTTTGTTGTATTTATTACACATCCTCTCTCCTTTGGTAGGACACATTACACATTAGACTCAACTCTATGTGAAAGACCCGACAGTCATAATAGGGAGTAAGTTAGGAACATGCAATCAGAGAGGCAGATGATAAAGCTCGATGAGGCTTGATGAGGGACAGTTTTCAAAGGAGGAAAATTGTAAATAAGTATCACTAGCTGCTGATGAGGGTGGGGCTATGAGTAGCCATAGAGAAGTAGTTACATGAATTTTGGAATTAAGACATGCTGAATCGCATGATCCTCTCTGGCCATCAAAGGAATTATATTTAATCTATTTTGTATTTGTATGTGAGTTATTGAAGGCCAAGTGGGTTGATCTTGAGTAAATAAATGTTGAAGGTCTGTTTTGTTATCATTCTCTTAGAATGGAATAAATGTAACACTACACTTCTAAGGTCTTCGTTGATGGCTATTATAAAAACATGTCAGCCACAAATGAGCCAAAGAACCAAACATTACAAATTAATATTGTAATGTATTTAATTTTTTTTTGTGTTGGGCTTTTGTAAAAAGAAGTTATATAATACGAGTTTAACAAAAAAAATATAGAAAAAAAGTAGGGTTACCTGCATACTCTACCCGACCTGACTCAACTAGGGTTAGGGTTTGAATTTTTGACCCAATTTAAAAATAGGGTCAGGTCATAACTTGACCTGATTTTAGTGCGGGTCAAGGCCAACCCAACCCAATTTGACTCGACCTGACCCGACTACCAGCCCTACCTTCTGTCTAACTCCCATGATTTATTAGATTTTCGTCACTTCAAATAATTTATCGAATATAAATATTTTGATGCATATAATTTTGTTCTGCCTAATGCATGTATTATCCGTTAGGCAGAACTACATTCTGATCCGATAATATTAGAATAACATTGTAGTTCATAGATGTTATCCAATACGCACGTAGACAACCATTGACACAACAATGTTGACCTAATCCAAATTAGTTATAAACTTAGGTTTGTTTTGGTCTATGCATGGTGGAGCAATGAAGCTATGTAGCACATAGAGGAATATTACAGCTCTCGCACACAAAAGATACTCCTATATTTTGAAAATTTTACTCCGTTCTAGTTTTTCAAACCCCCGGGCCGGGTTAGATCATGACCTGGGGCGCATAGCGATGTCAATTGCTACCCAAAATCAAATTCAAAGGGGGTGGGTGTATCGAAAAAGAGGGCAAAGGGTGGATAGAGGTGAGTGGGATGGAGCAAGGCTGATCTGAGGCTAGAGGTGGTCGTCATTATCGTGCCAAGTTGGGCTGGCTGATGATAGTAGCTACAAAAGAAAAAAGTAGAGAGAGGAGGGGGCAGCTAGATTGATCAAAAAAGGCAAAGGGGAACAAATTTGGAGCTCGTGAGGCTAGCCCTCGTAGTCGTTGTGCTGAAGCAGATCAAATGTGTAAGATCCCTAAACTCTGACCGGTTTAATTTATTTTATTTAGTGATTATTGTGTGGTTTAATGTTAATTTTGATTGGTTTTGACTATTTTTGAAATTAAGATGGTTAACTAAGGCTTTAATCAAAATTTTCTTCACCTTGATGGTTTTTATGTTAATATTAGGCAATACAAAAAAATTTAGAATTTTTGAGTATTTTTTTGAAAAGTTAGGGACCCACCGTGGTTCCTATTTTCAAAATTGGGATGATAGGTCCAAAATGACCCGAAAAATATATTAAGACAGTAACTAAATGTTTTAAAATTTACAGACATCAATTTGGGCTTAAAATAAGCAACTTTTTCTTTTTTAGTGTTAAATTCTATTTATACCCTACCTATTTGTTAGGATTACCCCAAAGCTTAACTTTCTCATTTGGGAAGGGCTAGAATTTGGAGCTTAGGAGGCCCTAATCCCCATTTCTAAAGAAAGAAAGGTGGTTAAGGTAAAGATTAGCTTAATCTTCTATTAATTTCTCAGGATTTTTCCTAAACTTTCCAAATCTCTTCTTTTACCAAGGTTTGATCTTGTTTTATACCCATAAAGCTACTAATTTTAATCTCTATTTCAAACCCTTATGAAAGAAATTTTATTTTTTAACTTAATAAACCCTAGATCTAAGAGTTTTTAAAAGATTTAGGTATTTTTAAGTGGATTTATATAAGTATTAACAAAACCTATTGTGGGTAGGATTTTGAAGGTGTTGGAGCATCGATTTCAAGTCAAGAAAGTCACTAAAGGTAATGGATTTTATCCTAAATAGATCTGTGATTTCAGATTTGATGTTTAATGGAGTTTTATATGGGTTTCCATGGAGTTGAGCTTTAATTGCGGATTTAGAAAAGTTTAATCTTTCTTGCTATTTCTTGGTGTTTTTGTTTGTAAATGGTTAGATTTATTGTTTCATAAGCTTGGATTTCATTATTATGAAGTTTGGGAGTAAGATTTGAAAGTTTAATATATATATATATATATTGAGGTGAGCTTGGGCTCCCGCAGCCGTGAGTCAGATTTATATCCGACGGCCCATGTAACTTAGGGGAGAAATGCCCCCTAAGTAGCGTGGGACGTCGGATAGGCATGGGCTCACACAGCCGCACGTGAGCCCAGGCTCACCTAAACGAGACTCATATGTGTGTGTGTGTGTATTTTTAGTTTTGAATTCAAAAGGAAGAAGACGAACCTAAACTTTAGTTTTGGTGTTCGAACGGCTAGGCATTCGAATAGTCCTGCAAGGCATTTGAACACCAACACAACAGATTTGTGATTTTTGGTGTTTTGCTCATTTTCATACTTTTACTCTTAAATATCATTCCCTATGTTTATGGTGAGTAAATTATGTTAGGAGAAGCTACTGGAACAGTATGAATTTGATGTTGGAGGCTATGATGAATGGTTAAGTGTTAAATGGATTTTATGTTAATTAGTTAAACATGTTATAAATCCTTACCTTGAATCCATGTTGAATGATTCATCATATTTTAAGTATGATTCCAGAAAGGATTATAGCATGAGAATGAAATTAGATGTTTTTACTGTAATATCCCTAATTTTTTCTATAATTTTTCTGCTATTTTTTGCAATTTTTGCAATGTTCTGCAATTTCTGGTCGTATTTTCGATAAATAAATTTTACATTTCGGCGTATTCGTATTTGTAATATTCGCAACCGTAAGAGTCAGAAGTGGTGTTTCATCTCACGTCATGAGCCTCGATGCATCACAGAAATTTTCGGCGCAAAAATCAAATGGGACGTGTGAGAATAGAAGCAAGAGGAAGAGGAAAAAAAACATATTTAACGGATCGGGCGCGCTGGGCACGCCCGACCCGCAGTGTGTACAGTGAAGGGATTCACTGGGTGAGGCTGGAAGCGCTGCCGCCTGTGGCCGCCGGCTTCCGTCCGGCCGGCCACGGCCTGGCAACACCGCCACCGCCTCCCTGGCCTGGCCCCGCCGGCAACCGCCGCCCCGACCACCACTCTCCCTTTTTCCCGTTTTCGGCCCAGTGGCTGTTTCTGAAAACTTTCGCCGGATCCGCCGCCTCCTCCGCCTGCATGGCTTCCAAACCTCCGCCATGGTTTCCGCCTCGACCAAAGCGACCTCCGGCCACCGCCATCCCGGCCTTCTCGCCATCAGTCGCCGTTCTTTTCCTTCTTCCCCAGTTCGGTCCCTACACTGTGTCTTGCTGGATTCACCGCCGCCATCGACTATATGGCCTCAGACTTGCTGCCACGGCTCCGCCTTGGCTACTGTGACCTCCGGCCACCGCCGTCCTGCCTCCCCGCCCCCGGTTGCCACCGCGAGGTAAAAACCAGTTTTGCCTCTTTGTTTTCGTTTTTGTTGGTGGTTGACCTGCGGCTGTGCCGCCGGTTGTTGGCCACCGTGGTCTGGCTTTGGGCCTTCCCCCAGCCCGGCGATGGCAAGACGGCCACCCCGGCCACCGCCTTGGTCGCCGTCCTGTCTCTCCCTCAGCCCCTTCCGCTCTACTTCGAACGGGATAAAAAATCCCTCTTTTTTTTGTTCCCCTTTCTCTCTGTTGTGAACCACGGTTGTGCCATTGATCTCCGGCCATTGGCCTTCTCCCAGACCGGCGACGGCAAGGCTGTCGCCTTGGATTGAACCGTTGCCTTCCTGGTCTTTCACCCATTCTTCTGCCCTTTTTTGGTTCAGACAACATGTAATTTATTTTTGGTTGTTTTTCTGTGTTGAGTTATCGAAGGAGCTTGGCTCACCTCACCTGCTTTGTCTTGAGCCGACGACGGCAAGGTGTCGAGGTTTGGCCCCGCTCGCCTCGTTCGGTTCCGATTCATTTGTTTGGCCAACCTACATTAGAGTATAGTTTTTGTTAGTGACATTCATTTTCTGCTATCGGTTGTCGGACGACATCGAGTCGTCATCCATTTGACTTGCCACAATCCGGCAACTGCCAGGACCTGTCTTCTCCCAGGTCTAGCCCTCGGCCATGTCGGGACTTTTGTAGCTTGGCAAGGCGTGTTTGCCACCCCAATTTAGTGCACTATCGCCCTACCTAAATCGGGTCTTGGGTCTCTTTAATTTTCTGATTGACTGTTCTACTGCAGACACTGCAGATGTCGGCTTTTCCCAATAACGGAAAGGGGTCGCCACTCCCGACCTCCTCTGCACGTCTTCTGCACACACCATACGTCCCTAAACTTTGGGATACGTCTCTGATTGCTGCTAATGGGCCCCGCTCCGATACCAACTGTCACGCCCGAGGTTTTTGCACATATTTACTTTTAAATTTTACTAAAATTCAACTCTTCCTCGACCTGGAGTGCAGCGAAATCGCGGTGAGGTTATGTGGAGTTTGGTGCTACGATCTCATGTTTTGTTTAAGGTGAGAGAAATGTATTATATACTGGACTTGTGTATGTATGTACGAATAATTTTAAGACTGTGAAAGAACTTATACTCAGAGATGCCTGAGAGGTTTTTATTTTTAAACTCATGGCCATGGTAGGTTTTAATCGCACACTTTTGTTTTAGGTCACGTCTGAGAACGTTTGTTTGTTTTAAGATGACTTAATTTATGAAAGTTGTTTTCACACATTTTAAATTTTGTTAATTTATTTGATTTACCTCTGTGTTTTGAAAATAGAATTTTAGTAAAATTTTAAAGTAAATATGTGAAAAAACCTCGGGCGTGATATTTACATATTATGATTAAATTATGAGTGAATGATAGTGTCATATTTAGCTTTAAATATGGTGTAAATATGCTTACCTAAGTTTAGCTTGAGGTTGTAATTGATTCGAAATGTGTTGTTCGATGATTTTCACCCATGATTTCAGTAAGGAGCCATGATTAAATATTAAAGAGCATATGTGTGGCATGTTGATGGGTGATATACAATGCATATCCATATGCTTAGAATTAAATGTTTATATCATATACACACACATGTGAGGGATAATTATGGTGAGGTTAATATTATAATTAGAAATGATGCATGTAGGGCTAATGAAGCACGTTTAATGAATTAAGATTCATGTATGTATTACCCACGTATATACCATGTTGCATGCATCATGAAATTAATTCACGAATGAGACTTTATCGAGATTAGCCGTGGTTGATTGATTGGATGTAATGGTGTGAAATTGTGTGCCGAATTAATTAATTGTTGGCTTGTCGAAAATTGGTTGGTCCGAAAGGACAAGATTTCAATTTAAGTTCTTGATTAGAACATAGATCCTCCCCGGGTTGAGTTGAGTCGAGTTGATTCGAATGCGGTTGAGATTTCTTGATAGAGTCATCTAGACCATGAGAATCCAGAGTGGTATGCCTTCATGTACCGGCTACCACGTATTTTAGGTTTTTCTCATAGAATTCGGACTTCCACCGCATAGATGTACAAAGCCAACATATTGCTTTAGGTTTCCGTAAGGAATTCGGACGTTCCCGGCCAGGACTGTCTAGAGCGAGCAAACTACTCTAAGATTTTGTAAGGAATTCAAACCTTCTTTTTAGATTGTTCAGAGAGAGCAGAGGGACTGACTACCCCAAACACCATAGGTTTCCATAAGGAATTTAGACTATGTCCAGAGCGGGCAATGTCCTAGGTTTCTATTTAGGAAATTGGACTACGTCCAGAATGGGTGGTATGATTGTATTTCTCTCCATGATAGAGACATTCACCATTGATTGATGATGCATGTGTATGAGATAATATTATGCTATATAGGTTATGTAGGGATAATTGAGATTATGTGACACATGTAAATATGATTTATTATGTATGATTTGGTATAGTGTAATTGAGACACTTTTATTATGCAGGGTGAATGATTTATGGATGAATGAGAATTGGATATGCATGATTTGATTATGTGTTAAAAACACTTCTTATGCAGGTTAATGGTTATGGATATGCATGATGTGATTGTGTGTTGGAGACACATGTTATGCAGGTTGAATGTTATGAAGGAGAATAAGTATGCATAGATGGGTAGGGTGTGCTTGAGACACTCTTCATGTAGGATGAATATATATGATATAATGTGATTATTCATGTCATGAGTAGTACGTTGAGATAATTGTATGCAAGATAATTACTTATGAGTAGTATGGTTATGGTAAGGAAAGTAATAAGAAATAGGATATTAAGTGATGTGTAGATCTGATAGACCATGTTGATATGTTGTGGATGTTTCTGATTTACCATTTCCGTATTTTAAAACCTTACTGAGTTTATACTCATCCCACTTTCTATTTTCTATTTTGGGGTTGCATAGTGCAACATGCAGTTGATTAGGATCCTCTCTATGAAAGACGGTTGGGGAGTGCTTTGGAGTAGGCATGGATGCCTCGAGACTCTACTATATTTTCTAATTTACTTGCTTTGATGTTAGAACATTATATATGGTTGATCTTGTTCCAAACTCTTGTGGTTTTAGACCTGTTTATGATTTTCTTATTCAAGTCATGTTTATCAACTCAGTATTCTAAGTTTTGGGTTGAGACTTGATAATTGTTTCTGATTTAGAGTCAATTATACTTTTCTTATTTCTCTTACACAAATATTTAAAGGTGCACTACTCCGTATGTGTAAGGGATCAAGTCTTCCACAGTTTAACAATTTGTCGCCTAGTGTGCTTCGACCATCCCTTGAACTGGGTTCGGCTCGGGTCGGGCAAGTGCAGGAGCGTGACAGGATGGAGGATGATTAGCTACAGAAGAGAAAACATGGGAAAATGAGGGCTCTTGTTCAGGGTGGAAGAGGGTGAAGTGGGGCAGAGTAGCCATCCCCACCGTCATTGGTATGAGCCAGGCCAAATAGAGGCAAGCCATCAACGACAAATTGGGAAAAGGACAGAAGGGGGGGGCATAGCACATTTGTGAAGGTCGGGCGTGGCTGGCGCTTGATCAACATTTTTTTTTCTTTTTTCCTTTTCCTCTCTTTCTCATTTTCCCTTACTTTTTCTTTTGTTTTTTTTTCCGACTTTTGTGGCGCACTGAGGCCCACTACTCACAACTAGGCTCCACACCTAGCCTAGTGGTTACAAAACTCGAGGTGAAAGAGGACAATCAAATATGGCCAAACATCAAATCTCCCTGTCAAAAAATAAGTAAAAAAATATCATAGAATAGAAGGAAAATTACAAAAAAATTAGGGTAATTACAATGACCCTTTACTACAATAAATTTGCTTATTGGCTATTGACTCTTTATTGTCAGTATGAGGTTTGTTAGACATTAGAAAAAGTTCAAAATCATGTTAAAATAAAATTCACTCTTAGATTTGAGTAGCTTTAACATGTTTATTTGAGTTTGTAAAGAAAAACATAAAATTTTAATAACAATGCTAGCTAGTATGTGGCCAGTCATGTCAGATTCTGAGAAAGAGGAAGAGGAGCGACCAGTGAAGAGGGAAGGCAGACGAGGAAGAGGAGGGGAGGGGGAGGGGGAGGGGGAGGGGAAATAGGAGGAGGAAGAGGAGGAGGTTGTAGTGGTGTTAGAGGAGGCAAGGATGAGATGGTGGAAGAGGAGGTGAAGGCAAAGGAGGAGAAAGTAGAGCCGGTGGAGTTAGTGGCAAAGACAATGACGTTGATGGTGGAGGTGGTAGCAAAGTTGGAGTCGGAGCCAAAGCCATAGCCATTGGCAAAGGAAAGCAGTGGGATGATGGAGTTAAAAAAAATAAAGGAGGAGTACTTTAAACAAATTTTACCCAATATGTGGGGGTTCACATGTACATAAGGCAATTTTTTATGCTAAGCTGAAATTTGTGACATTTTATATATTATAGTATATTAGAAGGCTATTTTTGTAAATCGCTCTTAATCATACTAATAAAATTATTCACTAAAACTAGCTATAAGAAGATAATGAATTAAAAAAAACTATAAGAAAATAGTGAAAACTAATAACACCCAAATTGAGCAATAAAGTGATATCCTCCCTACCACACTTTTAACTTCTCATGCCCCGTCGGGCGTCCAGCTTATTCGTCCCGTTCTCTATCGCTTTCATCACACCGGCCACCGCACTCCGCCGCCTTCACTCAAAAGTGATTCATGCATTAGAGGAATCTTTCTTCGACAGCACCTAATTGCCCAAGTTCTTAGAAGGGTAAGTTGAGAGCTTAGTGGATAAGGACTGAAACAAGAGGATCATGACCTGTAGCCAACTCGTGATGTAAGCTGATTCTGCTTGTATTGGAATTGCTTCCTCATGGAGTTAGGAAATCGCCAATACTCTCCCTAAACATTCACTCACAACGTCAAAATTTTCAAGTCTTTATTACTTGTTCCCTTTGGAAGGTATTTTTCTTCAGGTTCACCTTGAGGATTCGAGAAAATGAAGAGAGATACTGGCATGAAGGTCATTATCAGAGCAGATTCATGCACTTTAGAACCAGGCAAGCTTCTGAAAAAATATTTGCAACACTAAAAGAAGGGAAGGGAAAAGGCATTTTATATGTTACTATTTTATTCCACATAATGCCAACCCCTACGAGGAAATGCCCACCACGGGATAAATGGGAAGGCAACCTGATCTGATGGTCTTTCTCGGCCTCGGCCATTCAATCTCCAACACCATATGCTGCATTTCTCTTTGGTCATTTCTTTTCCATTGCTCTTAAGCCCGGCCAGATGAAGAATGGCCCTGGGCCAGGTTCATATGCTGGATGGGCCGTGTTGGGCCACAAACCCAATGCCCTGAAAATGCCTGGCTACTAGGCTAGAAAGGGCAGTTCCAATGGCTCTATTGAGCCAAAACCCTAAAATACCATGTTGTTTGGCTGTTACAGGAGGTATTTTTTACATTTTGCATTTGTTGCTCTCGTATAAATAAGAGGGAATGAGGAAGGAACTCTCACTCAATCTCTACAAATTTTTCAAGAAGGATCAAACTGTTCGTAAACTCTTCAAGCACTCTACAAAATAAATCTTCATTCTCCAATTCTCTACACTCCAAAGGGCAATCTTCAACTATTTATACAATTTTGAGGCAATTATTTTTTGTAATCTTTTTTATTTTTCATTTTACCTCAAGTTTTATTTTTAATTTTCTCTTCACTTTTTTTTTTAGATAAATTGCCCCCTTCTCATTTTTCATCATTGAGGTCTTCTTTGAAATTTCAGAAAGTCAAAACATCCATCGAATAAGGGGCAATCCATCCATCATTGCCCTCAACACATCTTTCTATAAAATTTTGCATAAAATAGCTAAGTCGTACTATATTAAACTCTTCAATGGCTACAAAACTAAACTTATTGAAGTTTTTTTTACGATTCCATGTAAAATTACTCTTACTCTATATATATGAACTAATAAACAAAATTTAAGACATGTTTGTATTACAATACATTATATTAATCATGATTAGGTTTTGAATAGAAGAATTATTACTTTTAATTTATTAGAATTTCCTCATACAAAACTTGTAATTATTAAGTTTGTAATGACGGCTTTACATGAATATTTTGTATGTGATAATGATTTTGAAAGTACAATGGTTACTATGAAATTTTTACATGTATTTTTGTGAAGCTACCCAATAATTATATGGTATATGCTATTCTTCTTTAGTTCTTAATTAATTTTATAATATTACTCTTATGTCAAATATTAAAATAATTATATATTTAAGGGTAAATTACACTTGTACCCCCCAAACTTTAGAAAAAATAATACTTACACTCCTTGATGTTTCAAAAATTATGCACACACCCCATGATGTTAACAAATTATTAGTAATTTTTTTAAGTGGATAAAAATATTTATATTCACTCAACTACTAAGTGGGGTCATAGGAGGCCACAACTAATGGGGAACATGACAGGTGCACCCCCTATTACACTCATTCCCCCCACATGCTCACATCGATTGTGACTCTTTTAATGGTTAAGTTAATAGGGTATTTTTATGTATTTAAATAAAATACTAATGGTTTGTCAATAATAAGGGTGTATGTGCAATTTTTGAAATATCAAGTGTAATTACAAGTTTGCCAAGGGTTAAGGGGTATAAGTACAATTTACCCTATATTGAATACGATTGTAGAGTCAATAAAAATAAAATAGAATAAATATTGGTATAAAATTTATATGATTTTTTGTTTAGGTGTAATTATGGATCCTAGAATTAAGTTAAGTGGTGTACAAATATTAATATAGGGTATATATAAATACTAATATAAATATAAATTATAATAATTTTATTAAATATAGTAGAAATACTTTATATTCTTTATATAATACATATGAATCAATGTACTCCGGCTCTAGGTCCTTTAAATAGAAATAACTTTATTGGTTATTAGTTATTACTTAATAGAAATAAACAAAATTAGAGTAATATTTTTAATAATAAATTACTTATGCCTTTATAAAATAATTTTATTAAATTTTTAACAAAAAAATAAGTAACTTTGATATTTTAATTTGAAGGCAAATACATGAAAAAATTCATGGTGTACTTGCCACCTTAGTATGTAATTGACTAATTTCTCCGGTGTTTGAAATAGCTTAAATGATCGGAGCCAATAAGAGGTGATGGACCAGGGCGTGCCGAGCTCTCTCATGTGGACGCATGAACTGAAGTGCAGACAATATCTGCCTGCAATCATCGTATGGGTTTACTGCAGTTGGAGTTATGGGCCCATTAGGCCCACAACAACCATTCTTAGTGCAGGCCCAGAATGCTCCCCACATCCGGCTTCTCTATGGGCCACACTATTCCAGTAGCAAGCCCAGAAAGGAGAAGAGAATGTACAGGGAGAACTGCGAATATTCTAATCCAATCTACTCCCCAAGCGCGCGCGCTCTCTCTTCCACCAAAATCTCCGCCGCCCATGGCCCAGAAGCAGACGAGCAGTCCCTGCCGCATCCCCATCTCCATGGACCCAGCTTCTGTAGCTCGCACCACCACCAGCAGCAGACCGCCACCCTCCTCCACCTCCTTTACTGGCCAACTGGTGCAGCACTTTCACCGCCACCGCTGCAGAACCTGAAGCGCTTGGGCTGGCCTCCCTCAATGGCATTCTCGGCTCTCCTTGGCCGGGTACCCCTCGGTTTGGCCTCTGCATTGCAGTCAACGACCCGGCCTTCCGGCTCTCCTCCTGCTCCTCCTTCTCCCCTGACCTTCGCTTTCTCACGTCCGACTTCTAACGGCAAGCTGCCATTCCTTTCCCATTTCAGGTAACATTTTGTTTCATGTTATAGTGCGCTGTTGATATCTCGGGAAATTTTGAAAACTTGGGAAGGTGATGGCCTCAAAAGAAAGTGGGTTCCTTTTTGCCTGATGAGTTAGTCACTAGAGAGTGAGAAATTTTCGACTTTGGTTTTTATTAATTGTACATTTGTACTTGCTCTCCTTAAATTAAGTAGATTGAAGCCTGCGTTTTATCTTGTGTGTTGTCACATTGGTTCAACAGTTTTCAGTTGTATTATGGTAGTGAGAAGACACTCCGGACAAGGATCCGTGCTATATCCAATTGCATTATTATTGAAACTGAGATAGGCACGCTTTGAAGCACATTGTTGCTTAAAGAGACATTAGCTTTCGTCACTCTGTTTCACTTTTTTTTTTATGAGAGAGAGAGGGGAGATGAATGCCATACTTTGAATAGTTGTATTCTTTCTGCAATTAAAGAATAAATAAATTTAATACTTATGGTTTATTTGCATGCTTATGGTCTTCCTGTGTATGAATTGGATGTGGAAATGGTCTATGAATATGATGGGGCCAAATGGCTAAGCGGAATCCATGCCATCAAGCACATACAAATGGGATGATGTGTTAATGGCGATGATTTAGCGAATTCTTTGGATAGTCAAAGTAACTGTTGGCAACTTATACAATTATTATTAATGGTTTAAGATATTATTTTGGTAGAGCGGAAAGGATGAAGAACTTCATCATTAGTGGGTCCAAGCAAGTTCAACTGAACCCAACATGTTTTGTTTTGCGAGCTAATGGCTTGGGATTCCCTTCATTGTTCACATTTTGTGTGGTGTTTGTCACATTGGTGTAAATGTTTTCAGTGATTGTCTTATGGTAATGAGAAGGCATTCCAGACGAGGATCTGTGCTAGATCTAATTTCATTATGATTGAAACTGAGATAGGCACGATTTGAAGCACATTGTTTCTTTAATAGACACGAGTTTTCATCAGTCTTTCATGTATTTTTGGAATTTTTTTTCTTCTGAGAAGGGAGATGAGTAACAGACTTTGAATAGAAATGTTCTTCCTGCAGTCAATGCATTAGTAAATTTAATATTTATGATTTATTTGTATTCATATGGTGTTTGAAGTGGATGTTGAAATGGTCTATGCTATGGCCAAAGGGCAGAGCAGTTTTCATTTCACCGAGTCCATATAAATGGGATAAGGTGTAAGTAGTAATGATTTATCAAATTCTTTGGGTTAGTCAAGGTAACTGTTGTCAACTTGTAAATTTTTTACTGATGGTTAGATATTATTTTGGTAATGTGGAAAAGATGATGAAATGCGTCAATAGGGGTGAAGAAAGTTCAACTGTACCCAACTTCTTTTGTTTTGCGAGCTAATGACTCATGTATCCAACTGAATGACGTTTCTTTGAGTTGGCATTTTTTGACATGTTCACCTTGAAGCAGAATTTCGTTGGGTCACTCATGTAGGTGGTTTCCTTGGCAGATGTCTTTATTCAGTATATCTGTTTTTCCCTCCTCGTTTTTGTTCTTGTTTGAGAGTAGCCGTGCTAACTATTCTCAGATCACATCATTTGCCCTTCATTTATCATTGTATTTTGAAAGCTTCTCTCGTGGTTAGTTTCATATTAGGAAAGCTATGTTACACCTTCACAATGCATGTAGTAGAACAATGCAAGTTTCTTAGAAAAGTGAAAAACAAAAACAAAAAAATAAATTGACTTTGACTGTGTGTACAAGAAGATCTTTCCTGTTTCTTTTGTCTATGCAGTTCTTGGTGTCTAATTAGGACATTGAAACATGTTTGTGGGCCCGGCATTGGCAGTAGTAGCAAGGTAACAAGCTTTCAGCCTCAGAATTTTGGGCCATCAGAAAATGATCCTGCTCATGGAGAGGATGGAATTTCCCATGATAATTATTCTGAAGATTTCAAACTTGAAGCAAGCAATGCTGGGAGTTCCCTCTTGGCAAAACTAGCTATTGCTTTAGGCTTGGCGGCTACAGTTACTGTCCTGTCTCTTTGCTTAAAGAAGCCTTCTTTGGGTTCCGTATCTGGCACTGCATATCTTGTTGATACTTCACAGGCATTACCAGTTACTTCTACTGGTTTCACTTTCAAGCTTTTCAGTCGCACTGTTGTACTGCCTGAATATGCTCCAGGGTATGTTTCTATTTTATCTTGTCCTTTTTCTGTAAAGCATTGTCAGTTCATGAGTTTTCTTTGACAGAATGCTACCTGCTCTATAATGCATTTGAATTGAAAATTTCATAAGCTTGAAAGCAGGACAAGTTGACAGTATGAAACTGGACATTTATATCTTAGATAATGAAATAATGAATATGCTTTCAACAGATGGGTCTACTTTTGGCTGCTTATGGCTGCTGGATGTGGGCTTTTCATCAGTGAGGAGGCACTAACTATTTGGGTATGTCCTTTGTACCGGTACTTCTATATGTCCAATCTTCAGCTGACAAATGCATTTAAATTTTACTCCCTCTCTCCCATATTAATAGCTTCGTTTGGAAAAAAAGGTTTGTCCCTATTAATAGCTCCAATTTGCTCAATTTAAGTGGCTGAGTTCATAAAAAAGTGTTTCAGAAGCTATTTTCCATTCTCTTACCTGTGGGTTCTACCATTCAATAAAAATTACTGTACTATTTTTCCAAATGGAGCTATTATTATGGGACAGAGGGAGTATTAATTAGTGGTTGTCACTCATTTCCTGGAGAAAGCTAACTTCAGATGCATATCACATTGTTAATGGATAGACTATGTGGCTACAAGAATATGACCTTCTTGTGAAAATTTGTAGGTTGGCACATCACTAGCTCGCACACTGACTGTTGACGGAACATTGAACTCTTTTGTAGAATCTTTCTCAATTAATGCCCCTTACATCATATCCACAGTAATTTGGGTTTACTGGTATGGATTTTCCTTTTCTGTTTTGTATATATTGTTTGTCTTTCGAAGTTTTAGTCTTACATCAGATACATGATTCATTAACACATTTTGCTACTGATGCTGGGGCTTTTTAACTCTGAGTTTGATAGATGACAACAGTCCCTCAGGGTGGCAATCATTGATTGCATGTTTCTATTAGGTTAGTGGTTGGAAAGTAGTTGACTATCAAGGCTATTATATTTAGAAGCTAAAAGCAGTATTAGAGGATTAAGATGATAACTTAAATGACCAATGTGGTTCAGTGGGAACCTTTTGGCTGTTGGTGATCTAGTGTTCTCCTGCTAGTTACTGCTCCCTGCTTCTACATACCAACATGTTAAGTTATTGCTTTTGGTAGTTACTCCTCCAAGTCTGTGTTGTATAAAGTGGATTTTTTTATCAGAGAGTTTCTGCTGTATGGGGAAGTGATCTTTTTTGAATCTGATATTGACCAACTTATGTATTTCTTTTAAATGTATAGGGGGGTTTGTATTAGTGATATGATTCCATTTTACCTTGGGAAGCTTTTCAGACAGACAAAAGCATCTGAAGATGTTTGTACTAAGGTTTGTTGCTTAATTCTTTTGGCTTTTATCTCAGTTTATCTCACATTTGTACGATTCTAGACTCCATCAATGCTGAGCTCAGTCGACCTTTTTAACTAAATTGTTAAACCTTTAAAAAATATTTTTTTTTTCTTATTGATTTTGTGTCATCATAATATAAACAGACTAGGTTATCGCCAGTGGTTGACAAAATGCCACCTAGATCCTCACATCCTTTTCAGACTATCCTCATCATGCAAAATTGGGCAAAACTTTTTACTGAGCTTTGCAATTTTTCTTCTATCGTCATGCAATAATGAAAGATCGATGAGGACATAAGTCTGAAAATTGCTGTTAACTGATATCAATTGGATGATTTTGTTGGTTTCCCATTTGGATAGTGTAAAAAGTTCATATGCTCTCATGAGAATGCTGGATGAATAAATATCTTTTAGCACTGCCCACATTTCCTTTGCTGTATCTAATTTTAAACAGTTCTGCACGATTGTTTCATGCTATTAATTAGCCATGTAACAATCTGTGCATTTTCCTTTGTCGTCCAGGTTTTATAATTACTATCATTTTTCTTAGTTGTCGCATGTGAAAATTGCATCTTCTGATGTGGACATCATGTGGACACTTAATTGCTAAAGAACCTGACCCCAGTGTGGGCCCCATACAAGGCCCATTGGGTGAATCAATGCCCAATTCTTAAGGTTAGAGCAACTGGTTTCGCTTAACGCCAATGGCCTTTGATTATCTGGGTTTGATTTAGTTGGCCTTGGTTTTTGTTTTGACTTTAGGAACTTGTGCTAATCTTAATTATTATCTTTGGGAAGCTGTAAGTTCGATTTTAGAATAAGGCATACTTTTTGGAGTTGGGTAGTTGTTGGGTCATTACTTTGTTATGGGACTCCTCTTCTTCTATGTAAGCCTATATAGGCCCTAAGTGATGAATGAAAAAGATGGACTATGATTGTGATGAAAACACCCCTGAGCGCTCACTGCCTCTACCATTGGTGCTGACACTGATTATCTGCTGGTGCTGATTCTGGTAGCGCCCTGTGGTGCTGACTCTATGGATTATCCTCTGCCCGTTGTGGATTTCGGGGGAAACTCTCTAGATGCGGATTCTTAGAATTTATATCTCTCTACTTCTCTTTACTTCCCTATCCTCCACCATTTTCCCTCTTCCTGCCACCCATAGCTCCTTTGAACCTCCTCTTCACAAACCCAATTTCAGTCTTGTCCTCGAAGTCCCACTTGCCAACTGGAATTTCTATACTTCCAGGATCCATTCACACTCCGTCCCTGCATCATCTTCCCATTAGCAGCGAGATACAACTCAACTGCAATGTCAATTGAAGATAAGTAGGGCCTTTCAACTTAACAGAGGTAATGGAGTTCCCATTAAAACACTGATTTCCTATTTTAGTTTTTGGGAGTATTACCTCATACAAGAGCTCCTTGTGATGAGAACCTCTAGAAACCATTGAACTTTCTTCTATTTCCAGAGTGTTCCACGTTTATGACTATCATCAACCAGAAATAACTGTTAATGCTTCAGAAACACTTAGAAATTACTAATCTGTTGCACTGATCCTGATTACGTCTTGTTCCTATAGCATCAAACCTGCACACGATGATGTAGGAGAGTGTGTCCTAGCAGGGAAGAAAACGGGAATTGGAATTAGAGAATAAGGGTAGGGAAGAGGGATAATAAAGGGCCCTTGGAATCCACCAAGAGTTTCCCCAGAGGTTTTACTGGAGTTCACCGGCAATGGAGTTGGAATCCACCAACAGAGAAGAAAACTCTTTACTCAGAAACTCAAAATCATATCCTCCCATTCATTAATGACTTATGCCTTTTTATAAGGATTACAAAGAGACTTTAATAGGAAACAAATCACCGGATTGTAATCCTACTCACCATAGGAAAATAAAATAAATATAAAGTCCTAAATCAAATGGACCTAAGAAGTCCTTTCTAAGAAAACTCTTACAATAAAAGCCCTAAATAAGCAAAAGTGTCATATCGTCCATAATCTGTATATGGCTTATAAGGCCCTATGATTTCTGCATCACACGACATGTCCAAACTTCCACACACTGAACAGGTTTCTTAGAGTGCAGAACATCTCGTATTTTGGCATCTCCTACATGCAGCAGTGCTTTGAATTTGGACTCCAATTCTTGTTGCTCTGGGAAGTGCTGTGCTAGAATAAATAAAACTGAGAAATGGAGAAAGATAAATTTTCAGGTCCAGGATCTTCAGGGCTCTGATATGATGTTAAAATTAGAATAAAAAAGAAGGAAAGAACTTATCATGCATTCCTCGACCTTCCACTCTTATTTATAATGTATTAGAGGGAGCCCTGGTTTACAATTCTCTGAACAGAAAGAAATAAACACTATCCAGCCCCTGCTTCTTAGGAGATCAGATGTACGTGGACTCTTTTGAGAATGTCATAAATTAAACTTTCTATTTAGATAATCTCCAGAGCTTGTGGGACTCTAGATGTAAGTCTTCTAAAACTTTTTACAGATAGTACAGGAATGTTAATAAGAAAGTTCCAATTACTAACTGGGTACGTCAGATTAACTTGATGATTGCAGTTAGGGGTTGGCAAAGAGAAGGTGCAGCGCATTACCAGAGCTGTGCAAAGATATGGCAATCTCATTGGGTTTGGTGAGTTATCATAGCTACTGAAATATTTAACACATTGTCATGTGAATTAAGAAACATAAAAAAATCTTCTTGTTACTGAATTCTTCCAGTTTCATTTCAGCCTTGTATTGACTATGAAGTATTCATGTGCAACTTCTTTTCCTCGCTCATGATGCTTTCTTGGTTGTGAATATTAAGGACATGTTATGCCTTAGTTCATTAGGCAGTATCATGTATAGTCCATTCTCATTTTCACAGACCAAGAAATGAACATATCAAATATGTCAGTCTCTATTATGTACAACCATTTAATATTTCTCAGTGAAATAAATAGGAGATAGGTTCATTCTTTGATGATATTTGTTTTCATAGATAAAGAAATGAACAAATCAAATATTTCTAGAAGCCTCTTTCATGTATTTGCCAAAGGAGCCATCGACCATTTGTATATGATCTCCCTGTGCATGCCATCCATTTTGACTTTACCTAGTAAAGGTTTTTTGAAAAAAATATAATTATGACGTGTTTTGCAGTTGAACGATTTTCCATTGGAGTCAGAAACCCGACATCTTTTCTGGCAGGAATGTTGGTAAGTAGCTTGTTCCCCTCTGTATGTTACTTGTGATATGCATCTGCATAACAACATCATATAATTTTGAATTCCAAACGGAATTTTCAAGCCTCTTCTAATAGAATTGATTTCCCTGATGTCAAGCCTAGTCCTCCTTTTCAGGTTGTGCTTCCGGCAGATTTAGTTTTTGCATCTCTTGTCATCATCTACATATGAACCCAGTCTTGGGTTTATGCTGTCAAAATATGACGTTTGGCTTGCATTCTTATTTGAATATGATATATATGAAATCAAATGAGTGACACTTGATTGTATGGTTTATTTGAGTATTGTTATTATACTTTTGATTCACGTTTCAATTTGAATTTCAGGGTATACCTTCTGACTGTTTTTTTGCTGGAGTGTGCTGTGGAGGCTTAATTACACTTTCAATTCAGGTTGATAACCATGCTTAGTAGTTTCGCTCTTTATAATCTCTCTGTGTTCACACGCTTGGAATCCTGGTTTTAACTCTGGTAACATGCTTGGCATGCTTTGACAATAAACCAACTAATGGTGGATCATTTAATTCTTGAATTTCTGATGTTTAATTCTTGAATTTCTGATGATAATTTGATGATGCATGTTCTTTTATAGCAGTTTCTAAGTAATACTGGATGCTGTTTCTATAATGTTGGTCTCACTCTTAAGAAATACAGAGATGTAGTGAGGACAGAATGGAGCTTGATTTCCTCTTCATCCTGGTTAATGCTTCTTTATGTTGTTTCTATTAACAGTTGGCAATTGGATTCTTATTAAGGGAGCGACCTCTGGTGGCTGTAGCTAGTGTTGCGGCAGCTGTGGTACTAATATATGCCTCTTTCTTCCTTTCATAAACTGAATAACATTTAACTAATGGTATAAGATTGTCTGTGCAGGGTATATGGACAGTATTTCCGTATTTGTTAGCTGCTTCAACAGCTCTGTTTCTGTTCCTTCGGCGCAAGTATACCATGTAGTCCCATTCTAATTTATAAATAGGATTCTTGGGAGAGTTTCTGAACCAGCCAAACTCTTTTTTCTTAGCAAGGGAAGTTGAAACCAGGGAGTAAAAAAATGGAATACGTAGGGAGAGATGGGGAGAAGGGTGAAAAGTTATCAATCCATTGTGCAGAAAATTGAAACCCATAAACGAAGTGAAGTGAACGATTGCTGCTTAACTGGAGCAAATAAATATGGGTTTAATGGTTTAGATATTGAGAGCTCTTTCTTGAACTAAGAGGCTTTCCCTAGACTGTAAAAAGTGAAGGTAAGTTTTATTCTTGGCTTCCGAAATCTATATCACTAAAGAAAGGAAGGTTGGAAGCTATCCCGTCTGGGTGTCGTTGACAATCAAAAGCTGTAGCGATGATATTATAGCAGGACGGATAACAAGATTAAGTGCCGTACAATGTCATGTCTATTTTTTGTTGGCCGGAATACATTGTCCTGTCTGCCTGTCGGATCATTATCTGGGTGGGTGCGTCTCCATGCATGATCAAACGGGGACCAAAATGATAAGGCTGTTAGCAAGGTGACTCACATTTCCTTTTTCAGTTGAAAATGCAATGTGTGCACCACGATGAAGGTAGGCCCACTTGTGGCATGGATCTGTGCCTGGGCCTGTGTGGCTTGCCGAGTGTGCCTGGGCATTAGCATGCAGGGCAGTAATCTGTTTGTTCTGTTGTATCATGTATGGACAAGAGTTTACACATGGTGATGTCATTTTTTTGGCTGGTGAAGAGAACCTATTTCGTGGGATTCTCCGCGTATCCAATTGCTGGTAAATAAATCACTAAACTCAGAGGCTCTAATATATCATATTAGGCAGAAATTAAGATGCACCAGCGGGGTGCACTGAGTGCATCGTAAGCTATTAGATTAAGATCGTGTGCTAAGGGAGCAGCTGAATGGTTCGAACTCACCTAATAGCATAATTAGCATCGTTACTCATTGCTGGGTCGTGACGAGGAGATATTTTATAGATAGATTGAGGTGGACACTTTGGGTTGTATGTGATTGGACCACGAATATTAGATTGAAGTAATTAACTTCAAAATTTTTATAAGGGATATTGGATCATGTGATGCCCAAAAATGGGGTAACATCTAAATTCTAGAAATCAACTAGAAGATTGATATGATGAAAAAGTAGGGTTGCATTGAAACTTTAGATCGGCCTAAATAGAATGGAATTGATTTGCAATTGGGTCTTAGAAAAAAATACCATGGTAAATCTCAAGTTGGGTTAGGATTAGCATGTGAAAAACTTAAGAACTATTCTTACCCGACTTGAGTTCTTAATTAATTTATAAAATTATGTTTAACTTGGGTTATGTGAATTTTTGTAAATTTTTATAGATAGAACCGACTCAATATAGTGTAGATGTGGTTTGGAATATTAGAACCAACCCACCCAAGATGGAAACTTGGTTTCTATTTTAGTTTTTAGGTTTTTCAGTTCCTATTTGGGTCAGGTCCAAGAAATTTGGTTCTTATCTCGGATCAGGTCTGATCTTACAAAACTCGACTACCCCGACTTGAGATGTAGCTCTGCGAAAAAGATTAGGCCCCTAACAAAATGATGAAATTGACAAGAACACATAAAATAATATGAAACATTTGGGAATTTCCTATGATTTAAACTTGGTTTGGTAGAAAATCGTGAGTTTTGACCTTGGACCTTGTTAATAGAATAGCTTCCAAAGTAGACGGAGTTTAGTGTTGAGGCCTATGCGGATAGAAAGTAGACAAAAAGAGTTTTATAAAGCCTCAAGGAATATGCAAAATGACGTCCAAATAAATTAGTTTCTAGTGTCAGACTATACCACCAATTAAATTTTGAGGCTATGATTGGGTGAAGTTATATTTTTTCAAGTTTATTTGATTCTGATGCCTCTAGGTGTTTTTCCAAAAACTTGGAGTCAACCACTCTAAAAAAATAAGGGTTTAAACATAATACATGTAGTTAGGTATTTTGGCTCACATAATGTTGAAAAATAGTTATTATGTATTTCCAATGTATTTTCCATTGGTTTCTATACCATGGGGTGAGATTGGAATACATAACTACGCTAATAACAAGATAAAGAAACTGGAAATATTTTTTTGTTGAGCGTACAAATGTAAAATAACAGAAATAGTCCAAGCAGGCTCCAAAGGACTTTTTCGTCACACGGTATGTAATGTCATCGGGATAGGTGCCAACTTCAGATGGGCGATCTTGGACATGGTCCCTTCGGTGAAGGGTGTATGGGTGAAGTGGAAGTCAATTGTTTATATTTTTGTTATTCAAGGTATCATTTACTTAAATACTGTTTGATGGGGTATGCTTCATGTTTACCGATAATGTAATAGATCATGTGGTTGGATTATTTAGTTGAGAATAAATAGTAGTAAATGATTATTGTCCCCAAGTTGGCCATATTGTGTTGCTCACGTTCGCTCCGCTCCCTGTCATGAATTTGGGCTCTCAAGGTTGGTGTAATACCCCGTTCTCCAATAACTTTTATCTTGAGGGGTTAAGTGTAATATTCAAAATTTAGAGGAAGTTTTATGTGAATGAAGTGGTGAGTGTATTGCATTTATTTGGTTTAACAAAAGAGCGTATTGAGTCCAAGAATGCGAAAATCGGACGTCTGGTCTAGGCTATGACCACGAGAAGTGTATCATGTAAGTGGGGCTTACTTTAAAAGAACAAGATAACCTACCTATGTGGGGTCTTGTTTCATATGTCTCATTGATACGAACCCAACAGTACCAAGAACGTATGAATATGAGTTTTGGGTACAGTTATGGAAGTCTGAAATTCGGAAAAGATTTTAAGTAAAGAGAAAAAATAATAAAAAAAAGTGGGGATCAACAAACTGATGCCAGTGCACAAGCCACATGATGTGTGACACAGTTCCTTGATGAGGGTGGTATGCCAATGTGCACCACATGGCATGCACGCGGCTCACACCCTGCCCTATAAATAGATGGTTGATTTTTTTAATTTTTCACTCCCAGCTCTCTGTCCCTATTACATATTTTTAAACCTTCTTTTGCCCCTTTTGAAACCATTTTAAACCCATTTGAGCCTATTCAAAAAGTGAACTTGTGACACCCCATGTTTTTATGGAAAAAGTTATCTTTTTATTTAATTAAAAAGTTTATGTTCGATTACCGATAACCCACTCACATGTTGGTGGGCTACCAATGATCTAGTGTAATGTTATTGTATGCAGGCATCGGCTAGTTGATGGTTTGCTGATGATAACTACATCTATATGTTATTTCAAAAAATGAGATAGCTTTGCAGCTACGAAGTAGTTATCCTAACATAAATACAGTGAAACTCAGAATTGGAGAGAAAAGGGAGTCTCAAAGGAGTTCTAGTGTTGGAGGGTTAGTCTTCGAGAACAAATCGAGAGGAAGACTTGTGTCGGAGAAAGGAAACTTCTCATTTGTACAAGTTGGATTGCAATCTATATTTGAATTTCAAGAAAAGTATTTTAGATTTCTGATTGTCTTCAAGTTCTTGAAGATCCTAAACTTGTGTTTTTCCTCAAATTGTGATATGCATGAAGGTGCTTTAATAGTGAATTCAGATTATAACTAGTTTAATGCTTGATTTTTTACTCAAATGGTTTATAACTTATTTTGCAATGATTTTCAATAGCTTTTTATGCAAGAAAATGTGTATGGGAAGGATAATGGACTCTCTGATCATGTTTTTCCTGATCATCCGTGAGGTTACTGACACGTAGTTGATTGCACTATGCATGCAAAACCATGCATGTTGACTAGCCATTGGTAGTGAGGCCAATATGTTGATGTGACATTAGTGAGGTAGGCTTTTCTAACCAACCCAATTATTAGTAAGGGTTTGACATGTTGATGGATCTATTGATGTTCATCGGTGATTTGGCCAATGAGGTTGCCGATTATGCCTCGTAGTAACGATTTTAAGTGTATTTTATATGCATATCATTTTAGTCATCGACAATGAGGTCGACACATCAGTTTTGTGTCAGTTAGGTAGGCATACCTAACCAACCCACTATTGATGTAGTTTGACACATTGGTCGATCTATCGATGGTCATTAGTGATCTGTCCAACCTGTCATGAGGTTACTCATTGTAACGTCCATGATTTTCTACTATTTTTTTACTATTTTTTTATCATTTTCGGAAAGAAAATGTGACACTTTGGCATATTTATTTTTGTATATTTGACCCTGGTATATATACCTGTGGAGTTGGGTGTGGGCCTTAGTCTTGGCCATTGGGCTTTGACGTGTCATAAATGTTTTCAAAGCGAATTGTAAATATACGACATGTAAGGAAGTGGAACGACGCGTAAGATGTTAAGTGGAAAAAAATATAAATATAAAGTATGGAATGCGTCTACCTGAAATCACAACCGCATTCCAAAACCTCTTGAATGTACAAAAACATTGAGAAAAAACTTGAGAGCAATTCTGGACCCTCCAGTTCACCTCCCTCGTTGCCTGTTGCCAGATTCAACTCTGCCTAGTTGACATGAATTTGATGGTACTGGCTAGGGCTACTGCCTTGCTCTCCTCACTCCTCCATGAGCTACTGGTTTTTCCCTTAGATATTTCACTATTGTTCCTTTGGTTTTAGGCCACTCGAGGGCAATTCACTATTGTTTGCTGCTACCCTCAACTTAACTTAGCTTCATTTGGCAGCCAGGACCCTAGAGGCGCCAGCCAGGGCCATCGCCAAGCTCTCCTTACTTCTCTTTGAGTTGTTGGTCATCTCCTTAGTTTTTCACTATTGTAAATCATTTTTGGCTGCTGGAGCTCTCTTGGTTGCCGTTCAACTGTTAGAACCCGGATTTTCAAAACCCTTTTTAAATAAAACACATGCGATAAATCACAATATTATTTTTTCTTTCTTAAATACAAGACAAATCATCCGATTAAATATCTAGGTCATATTGACTAGGGTCACAAATATGAATATCAAAACATATGATATTATTGTACATGTCAAAATTCTATAAATAACATGTTAACCCTCAAGTACAAGTTTGTCATCTATTCAAAAATAAACAACCAAGTAAAGTTGACTCTCACACTAGTAATTACAATTACTTACAAGATTGCAGAAGTAAGAAACTAGATCCAACTAGTGCAATGTCGTCCTTAATCGCCCACCGACGACTTCATCTCGCAACATCCCCATCTAAAGAACCTACAACCAAATAAGACCAAACAACAACCAAACATCTCCTACCCCTTGGAGAAGTGTTTCAAAAGAACAATATTAATTAATATTTTTCAGATCGAGCCAACATCACCCTATGTTAGTTGCCTACATACTCATCAGATAACATCTCCAATGATTCCAACAAGATCGGATCCAGATGTAGTTCTGTCTAAAATCTATACTATCCTAAGAAGCATAACATCGCACGTACAATGCTTAAGTATTTTCAAGCAACCTACATTTTATGCAAATCCTTTAATTGTTCCACTTGTTCTAGTTAAACAAGCAATATCAAACATTGATATTAATTATCTCTTGAACCATTGTTTGATAATTAATATCCCCGTCTAATCCTAATGATAGACGGACTTCTCAGATGTCAACCTAAGTGACAAATGACACACTCACCATAAACCACCCTCAAAGGTAAATCCATGATAAAACCCTAAAATCTACCAAGCCCTTGGAATCCACTAGGAAGTACCATCACCCATCCTAGCCCATAAAGGACCTGACTGGAGTGGAAGGGTGTGGCCCACGACTGCACCTGAATAGAAGTGGCAGGAAAAGCCAACTAAGCAGGATGTTAGTTAATCCAAATGTGTGTACACTAAATGATCTTCAATAGATTGGAAGTGAGCTTGGCTTACACAAAGCTCCCTCCAAAGGGGAGGTGTAACTACACGGTCAAATCAGCAGCTCCTTAATAGAGCTAAAACTGAAGAAACCATTCTAAACCCTATCTCTCTCATTATTAAGCCAGGATTTCGAATGACTATCCCAAACCATATTAGTCCCTTCTAGACTAGGGTTTTAAACTCAAAACTATTGTTGGTTTATCAACGAGGCAAATTGTCAGGTTAAAGGCTATGTTCACTCTATGAACTAGTCTTAGACCCCTCTGAGGTATTTTAGTCTTTATCTTGATTAGGTATTCTCGCCCAATCCAAAGCTTCCACCCCATTAATTAATCTTTCAATAATCTTAAGCTAGTGATAAGTTACTATCACAACTTAAATAGCAAATATTGAAACAATGAATAACATAAATAATCAAAACCACACATGTCTAAGTATATCCAAGTATCAATAACCAAATTCAATAATGATATTAGATTGTTCGAGTTCTCATGCCCTAACCCTCCTTGGGTTAACTTATTAAATCTCTATGAAAACTAATCATAATACACCTAAGGGCATTGAGGTAATTATTTTACTTAGGACAAGCCCTCTATGTTCTCATGAAAGTCTTTAATACACAAGAGATTTATGTATCATATTGGCCCATTAATTTCATTTGCTCAAATGCGGGCCAGTCAGCTCATATGGGTATTTTTATTATTTTTCTCAGGGCTTTCTTAAACCCTAATGGGTTCAAAACAATCTTGAGGGTACACCTTGACGTTACGAACCTAAGGAAATTTTTTTGCTATTTAACGGGGGTCGTAAACCCCTTAAATCGACCTCAGTTCAATCAACCATCTTACCTCAACCCTAGGGATGAAATAGTCAAGTATCGATTTATTGAGATTTTCCCTTACTTATGGCTTGGTTCAAATTTAGGATACACATCAAAATCTCACTGAGATTTTTCTTAATTTTTGAATCCACTCATCGGCCCCTGAACTGGAAGGTCTTATCATTATTTTACACTTCAACTCATAGTGGTAATTTAGTCATTTCAAAGATTTTGCGATTTTCCCCCATCTAAAACTTAGTTATAAAACTCAGCATACTCTCATGGTCATTCATAATTTTTTCCAAAGTTTTCTGACTACTCTAACTCATTGAATCGAACCAGGTTCAGTTAGACTGCAAATTATTTTTCTAAGACCTAACTGAATCAGGTCGGGCAACCCAATCCAGTCTAGGGGCTGATGACTCGTTTCACGGGTCATATTCCCCGTTTGGCCTCTAGAGGCGCTGCCCATACCGCAGTGGAGGGGGTGGCCATGGGTTTCCTGCCTGTCGGTGAATGGCGGAACTGACGGGGTCGGTCCCGCTGCAATCCAGTGGCCGGCCGATAGCCAAAAGCCATTACCCCCCTTTTTCTCTACAATTGATCACGGCAGCGACTAGCCACCCGTCACGGCCCAGCCCGTCGATGGCTGGTGGAACTGCTCCCTCGTGTTTCCTTTGTTTTTTTCCCTCTGCACCAGTCCAACAGTATGTTTAGTGGCGGTTGCGTGTAGGAACCTGACCCATTATAAGTTGCTACTGTTTGGTCTCTAGCTGTTGCTTGTCGGTTAGCTCTGGCTGATCAGTGGCCGGACAACAGATTAAATTTTTTTTTACAAAAATTCATACTTTTTAACGAAATTACAAAACACAAATTACTGTTCATGTAAATTACAAAAAAACAGAATTGGAGAAATCTAATTTATATTCAAATTTAGTAAATAAAATTAATGACAATGTTCCTACCTTAATCACTGATTTATTGTTGATCCACTGCAACCGGAGCCTTGCTGAAAAATTCCTTCGGTGGCTCCTCCTCCTTCCCTTAACAGTCCAAGCCCTCCCAAATGATGCCTCAAGAAGGCCTTTAATAAGTATGGGGATTAGGGTTCCTAATCCCCCTAAAAGTTGGGTCAATCCTCCTAACTTAGGGAACTTAATTAGGCCTCTAAAAATTAATTTAGGAATTCTGATGCACTGAAATAATGTTTAATAAAATATTTTCAAATTTCAAATTGCAATCCTATTTTGTATTAATTCATTGCTTATTTGGGCTATTTATGTTTTGAATAGGTTAGTTAGACCTTAATTAAGTTTACATGTCTAAACAGGCTTCAACAGGATCCAACTGGAATATGAAGTGAAGCCCAACTACCCAAAGCTATTTAAAAGTTAAGAATGAGCTCCTAATGGTCTAAACATACATGGAATGGTCGAACACAACCTTGTGGACCCGTTTGATTTGATATTTGCATCAAGAGAACTAAATTAGGAAAGAAGTAGATTCGGACAGATTGACACAGCCGTAGTATTTTGACCATATCTTTCTCTGTATAATTCGGATTGATACAATTTTAGTGGAATTGGAAAGAAGACTTCCGTGGCTACAAGTCTTATTTGAGGACAAAATTCTAAATTTCGAAGATATATGGGTCGAATCTGGCATGCAATCAGACAGCTAGTAAATTAACCCGGGGCCAGCACATGAAGAATATTTTCATTGATTTTGATTAATACACATAAAGAAATACAATGAGGCTAATTGGATAACTAAAGAAAGAATCAAAGATACATATTTGATAAATAAATCATTGATTTATTTAGTATCTAATCATTGCCAAAGTAGCAACCAATCAGGCAATCAATCAGGATGAAATCTAGAGATTTGATTTCACTTTCCTCTTTGAAGCAACCCCTTCTATTCCTATAAATAGAGGGGTGGACGTGATAGATGAGGCAACCCCTCCTCTTTGGAGCTCTCTTTTCCTATTTTCTTCTTTCATTTTGTAATTTTGTTTTTAGTTTTATTGTAATGACTTTCTAAGCTCTCAAGCTAATGCTAGAGGTGATTTGTAACATTTTAATGGAGTTTAATTCATGTTTCATCAATGGTTTCAAGTAAGTATTGTTTATTTGAAGTGATGTTGATTTAATATTGTTCTTTTTCTTGTTTCTTTGTGATTTGAATACATAAGATGCTTGAAGGTTCTCCTTCTTGATCTTTTGTGATTTGGATACATAGAAAACTTGAAGAGACAATTATTTTTATCCTTCATCTATCCAAAGTATTTTCTATCTTTAGTTTTAATTTTAATGTTCATATCTTCCAGTTATATAGAATCTTCATTCGATTCTAACTGAGATAACATGATACATGAAGAACATCATTAGATATTACAATGATCCTTAATGCCTTAGTGTTTTCTCATCTTGATTTCTTAACTTCTTATTGCCTCAATACTCTTCTATTCTTTCTTTCTTAATTTTTCCTTTTTCTATTTCTTCGTAACTATTTTCTTTGTTGCACAAGGCTTTCCCTGTGGATCGACCTTGTCTACTACAATTGGCAAGTAAAATAAATCTGAATTTGACTTCTTCATAGTCTTGGTTTAGACGTAACAACAAATTCTAATTAATCGGGCCCGCAGAACAACTTAAATGGCCCAAATACACATTTAAATTGGGTAAACATGCCCTATATGATATGCTCAACTTCGAACAGTTGTATCTCCCTCATCCGAACTCTAATTCGCACATTCTTGGTGGCGTTATGAAGCTTTTTCTGTCTACATTCTAATTATATAGTTTTAGCCACAAATTCCATCTAGGGAAGAATTTATGTTAAAGAGGCAAATAACCTATTTTCTACATATTTAATTTTTGAAACCTAGGAAAAATCGGGGTATTACAACAACCTCCTATCCACATCTAGGGATGCCACTCGGGTCGGGTAAATGGTAAACCCGACCCGACCCTAATGGGTCAGGTTTGGTTTCTAAAAATAACCCTAATGGGTCGGGTCGGGTTTAGGTGATCCAACCCGACTCGACCCGAATATAAATATAAATATAAATTTATATTTTTTAATATTATTTTAAAAAAAATTTATTTTTTATTCTATTCGGGTCAAACGGGTTGGGTTCGGGTCACAACTTTGTTATGTGGTATCGAGTTCGGGTTTGGCACCCAATGGCATCACTATCCACATCCTTTCAGCAAACCATGGACTGGAGAAGGCATGGCCACCACCACAGCCCAGCCTAGCCGCCTCTATACTCTTGCTATCTGTTGCACTAGACCACCTTGCCGGTACACCCTCTCCCTTTTTTGTTCGTGTATGAGGCAACACTGGCATCGTCAGTGGCCTCTGGCCGGCCTCTATCGGGACAGCCATGACTTAGCGATGACAAAGTCGACACCCTAGCCCGACCACGATGAATGAGAGGACACCAGCCAGAGTTGCCGCTACCATCACCTATCGGGCCTTCTTGTGCATTTGCTAGGTACTTCCCTAGTTATTTTGTCTCTGTTTGCAGTGCAAACTAGTTTGTCAGAGGGCTGTTTTCTTGTGGCGGTGAGATGTTTCCAGTCGATCAACCTTGACATGGTGAGGATCAGCCCCGCCAACCCTTGGCTAGCCCTAGCTCTGCCCCTCTGCCTATTACGTAATTGACTACGCTATACAGAGTGCTACTTTTTGCCTTTTTATCATCGTACCACCACCGGACGTCGATTGGCCTCTAGTTGGCCTACCTCGGCACAACGACGACAAGGGTAGTCTTCAATCGGCCACCACCTCCTGACCCTAGCTCTATCACCCTTTTGTGGGCCTTCAGCTGCCTCCATCTAGCCCTCTTCCCCTTCCCTTTGGCCATGTGTGCATGTAGTTGTGCATATAATTTAGGGTTTAGGTGTCGCTTTTGCTCCGTCTGACTATGGAATGGCTCCATCATCACCTGAATTTGTTCACCACAATCCTCCTCCACTCTCCTTAGTCCTCGAGCATTGCCGCATACCCTCCGCCTTTATGTAGACCAAAGTCAACCCGAAATCGTTGCCATTGGGTGCCGTCCATGGCTAGTTTCAACATCTTGTGGCCGATCGAGTACTTCTTAGCCATTGGCTGACCTTTAGTTAGTCCACCTTTGTTTCTGATGGCACATGTCATTTCATTGGCACGACCTTTCTCCTGGCCACCCTAGTGCATTGCCATGGTTCGCGGATTTTGTGCATTGATTTTTGTCACCCATGTCTTTCCGTGATTATTTTCGGTGCTTCCTAAATCTCGGGACAACAAGTCTCTCAACTAGGCAATACTTTGGGTAGCCAACTACGCTGCCAATGCCACCATCATCATTTGCTTGCTATCAAACGTCATGGATTATGAGGTATAGGAGCTTTGAATGTTTAGTAGCATGCTAGGACTGTGATAAATGCTTTGGATATTAAATAACGATTTGATTGAATGATGTGCATGTAAGCATGATTATATGATATACTTAAAAATGCACATGAAATGCATGTTAGCTAAAAGTATGTTTGATGTATGTAGATTATGTGTGTGCTAGTGATGGATAGCGTGTATGTTGGTAAGCTACAAGTTGAATTATGAGAATGTGATGCACAAGTATGATAAAGTATGTGTATGCTATACGTATGGGTGATGGACATACATATGTATGATGGCTATATGCTTGTGCGATGGATATGTGTATATGTGTGGGGGTGGATGTATGGGCGATGGACAGTAGGAAGTGATAGAGGGTTTGATATGGATTTGTTGTGAATTTGTAACTATATGACAGAAGATGGAGGATGTAAGTTTGACGGGCAAGGATTAAGATGAGGTTGGTTTGGATTGGAGTGTACATTGGGGATTCAGTAAGTAAGAGGACTTAGGTTCAGTGGATTATGGGGGATGAAACCTTTGGCCGTATGTGGAGAAGACAGCCATCTGAGTCTGGGTTTGTATCCAGGCCGGCGACGGGACCAGGACTCCCAAACTCACCATGCGACAACAGTCCGGTTGAGTTGGCCCCTCACTCAGCCCCGGTGATTGGCCATCATGCTGACTGTGCAAGAGACAGCCCACGAAGCGGGTCATTGGGTTAGGCCCGGATCATGTCACCAACCCATTTGGCTAGGACCCAGCCGGGCTGAGCTTAGCCTAGGTCTAGGCTGATTTTTTTTACAAAAAAAAAGAGACAAAAGAGTGGCATTGTATTATTCTATTAAAGAGTTGCACTGTAAGATTTTGTCCTAATAGTGGCACTGTATGATTCAGCCCTGAGTTGGCATTGTATGACCCCTAAAGTGTGGGTGATTATGTTTAAGCACTTAAGTAAGTAATATCATGGAACTAATCTTACTTATTTGATCTTGTGCCCCATGAGCATTGGTGTGCCTTGCCTTCAGAAAAGTCCATGGTATTTAATTATGCTTTGGATGTTAAGGTGACACCCTAGTGACATTCCTTTCTATTTTGACATTGGAGCTTACTAATTGTAGTGAGCATTAGTGGTCGATAGTATGTGTACGACTGTACGAGTAAATATGTATGTTTCTGAGTAAGTGTATGTTTTTGAGTATGACTGTAAGTGTAAGTTTTTTAGCGAGACTTTAAGTGTATGTTTTTTAGTAAGGCTGTAAGTGTAAGATTGTATGAGTAAGGCATACAAGTAAGATTGTATGAGTAAGGTCATACAAATAAGATTATATGAGTAAGGCTATACAAGAAAGATTGTATGAGTAAGGCCATAAATTGTACGAGTAAGATCATGCAAATAAAGTCGTATAAGTATGTATAAGTTTTATGAGTAAGCATACGATTGCATAAGTAAAGTTATACGAGTATGTGTAAGTTGTATGAGTAAGTGTACTATTATACGAGTAAGTTGGAAAGACTCTGATTAAGAGTGTAAGTGCAAGATTGTTTTGATGGTATGTATTTGGCATGATTGTATGTGTATGTGCATGATAATTATATGTATGTAAGCTTCAAGTTTGAGTTGTATGAATGCATATATGTATAGACTTACTAAGTTCATTATTTAGAACTCCCCTACTGGGTATGTTCCTATTGATTATCAAAATATTTATTTACCTTATATTTTTTAGCCTCAATGGTTAGGAGGCTTTTGTAGGTTTGTTAAGGAGAGCTCCTAAAAATGGACTTTTGTTCCCCTGTGGATTGATTGCCTTTAACTAAGGTATATCCTTGACTCATTGTGAGTCACGATCTGTTGTATTGGGTGAGATGAAAAATAAGGTGGTTATATTTCTAAACTTGTAATTTTGATTAGACTGTAGACTATTTATGAGACTTGTACTCAGAAATGCATGGATACATTTATATTTAAAGCCCATGATCATGGTCATTTATTCGTACCTTTATTTTCAAGTAGCACCTAAGAATGTTTAGTTTGGTCATATGATATTTGATCGAATGAGCGAAATATTTAGATGGAAAAAATTATTGTGTAAATGTTTTAAATTATAAACTATCATGAATTTTGTATTTCGTCATTTTTCCTAATTTATAATCGTAATATTACAAAAAAAAATCGTGAATTTTTAAAAAAATATGATAAAATCCTTAGGCATTATAGTACGTGTATTCTTCTAAATGTCTAATTGGAAATAATAAACCTACCCTCATCACCTTCAACTATCACCAAAAAAACTCATAAGTGGGATTTTGAAACAACCTAGCAGAAAACTCTTAGCCCATCTCTTTCTTTTGCCTCTACCTCCCCAACAACCTCCTCCTCCCAGTGGCCCTCTCCCCTCCTTTGCTTTCTCTCTACATTAGGCTTAGTTTAAGTTTACAATGCTATAAAAGGGAGGATGTTGTCATCTTTATTGCACTCGACCTTATAATTTTTGTGGTCCAATCACTTCCCCATTCTTTATATTACGTTGATGAGGAGGAGAAGATGACCAGTACGAAAATAAAGGTCTTGGATCTATGTTGATACAACTCTTGTTTCTATGGATTGAGCAACATATTCACCAAGGTTGGAGATTATGTAATTGTTATAATCTAACAAAATAGGAAAACTCAAAAATTAGAAGGGGGGAAAGAGATGGAGGCAAAGAAGGAGACAAAGAATAAGGAGGTGGAGTTTCACAATTTTATAGTTTCAATTTGCATTTTTTTAATTTTTTCATATTTAGTTTTTCAATTTTACAAGTCAAAATCATGGGAGAAAGGAAGAAAAATAAGGAGGAAAAAAACATAGAGGGGGAAGAAGAGGAGTTAAAAGATGAGAAGAGAATGCAGAGGAGGATAAGGAGGCATAATAGAGTTTGAGTCCAGTCGAGTTAAAAGGCATAAAGTTCTATTAAAAATATAAAAGATGAAAAGTCTCCCACCCTCAATTATAGATAGCCTACCCCCTTAACACAGTCTATAAATATTTACTATTTATATTTACTATTTATATATAGTAAATTGGGTTAGCTAAGATAAGGAGGGACAAACTCCTCATTCAATAATAAATATATTAATCTTATTTCTTATTGCACATTTAAGACACATAGGAATGTTTTTATGTCTCTTTATATTACATATAGACACAGACAAAAGATGTTCATGTCAACAACGATCTACATCTTATTGCTATATATTTTATTATTATTATTATTTTAATATATAATAAATTAATAACTTATGTTACATAATTAATCTTTATAAAAAAAATTATAAAAAATATATATTATACTTTTTTATAATATTATTATTTATTTATATTATGAATTAAATTATTTTACAATTATTATAACTTATTTATTAATTAATTTTTTACAAGTCCTTTTTAATTTAAAAACTAAGTTATTTTTACTATTATTTTGGTCATGTCTGTTCGGCTATTTTCATCTTTGTCCGTTATAGACATAATCCACAAAAAAATCTGACAGATGCAAATAAACTTTGACTACAAACTTTGTCTACGTCCCCATCCGTTTACACTCCTAAAATATACATACTTTAAAATCTACTTCACACTCATAACACCTGGGACATGTCTCAGTGCTTATGCGAATCTTTCCTCGCATGCGCCGCTTACTTTGCACTTGGAAGTTGAATCCAGGCAAGTACAAGGCCCGGGCGCTTCAATATTTATTTTTATTTTGTTTTGTTTGGCAAAATGGCCCCCCTTATCTCGTGCCAACCAGATTGAGGCCGCCAAATTCCCGGCTCTTCTTTTTTCATATATTCCTTTAAATTTATTATTTCTCGTGCCTTTTAATTTCTCTCTCTTTTATCCTTTCTTTCAATATTCCTTCAAAAGTTTATGGAGAATGGAAGGTCCCAAGCTAACCCAAAACTCATCAATATGAGCATTTCCATTTCTCATAGCTTTCTATTTCATTTTTTTACACATATCTAATATATAAAATTTCAAAAAAAAAAGCGAAAAAGAACGAAATCGAAAGTAAAAAGAAAAAAAGAAAGCTACTGAATCCAGTTTGTCGAATAAAACGTGACACCATTGATCTGAAACCAACGGCTCCGATTGGACCGTATACCTACAAATATTAGCAGATAAAAAACAAAAACAAATATAAGCTGTTTCCCGCTGAAAATAAACGTTTCTGAAAAAAAAAAATCTGAGAGTTGGAGGCGGAAGAGAATCAGACACTCTTCGCTCATCTTCAGCAGCTGCAACTGATGATAAAAATCAGCCAAAAAAAACACCAAAGCGTGAAAATAAAAATATAGTAAATGTTAGGATTTTTTTTTAAAAATACTTATTTAAAATAAAAAAAGGGCAAAAAAAGAAAATACTATCATCCCCGGGCAGGACAAATACGCGGCCGGTATCCGCCAACTCCGCCGCTATCGCCGATCACCTGCACAAACCACCCAAACGACAAACCGTCAGTTCACTTCATCACTCTGACAAACTGAACCGTATCGACACGTTGATCTACACGCAACGACACGTGCCGACAAAGACACGGAAGGTATACCGAAACAGACACCAGAAACGGTAAAATGCGATTTTAAATTATTCTTGACGTTTCATATAAATAACTTTATTTAAATATTTAACATACATTAATTTTAATTTATTTTAAACAACTTGGACGGAAAAAATAATAAAAGAAAAGATAGGAAGCAAAGCTGCAAAGGTCGGGAATCAAATAAATAAATATATATATATATAAATTTATACAAAAATTATATATTAAATAATAAACAAATAAAATAAAGGGGAGGGGAAGAAAATGGCAGAAGGAACCAGAGAACGCAAGCGCGTAAAACGGGGGAAGATGGGACGAGCTTCCGGCAAACAGCGCCGGGCGGCCATGAACAGATCCGGACAAGCAAGTGAATGGAAACGGAGGAGTGGATCCCAAAAAAAGGCTTGGAAGTTGGAAATCGGGGCCAAACCACAATCAATCAAGGCCAGAAAGCACAAACGGAGCTGGAAATCCATTCATTTCCGAGATTTACAGTCCGTTCTACAGGAAATGAAACCCCTCATTCTTCTGGTTTTTAAATCTTAAATTTCTGTTTTTTTTCTTGCTGTGTCTGATATAGTGATCAATGAAATCAATGGGGTTTGGGAAGAGAGATGAAGCTGGAGATACTATTGCCATGGTTTCCCGTTGTGAACAAGGCTATTATCATGGCTGTTGTTGTTCCTGTAATTTCCCTGAACGACACAGGGGCGCCGGTAACGTTGATGATGATCGACGAATTTCTCGGACCGGAGGGGGAATCTCACCGTTGATGCAGCGGCGGAGACGGCAGCATGATGCACGCAACGGCCAGACAGCGGGAGGGGACAAACGAAGGCAGCCGGTGGGAAGCGGGTGGAGCCGGGAGGGGATGGAGTCTTGGGCCTGAGCGGGCAGAGGAAAGCTCGGATCTTAGGGCTGGCAGCTGCCTTGTCGTACTCCTCAACGAGGTTGGCGAAATCCTCGTCGGAGGTGATCGACACCAGCGCATCGAGGTCCTCCGTCGGCAGCTGGCATCGGAGGCTCACCGGAGATCCGTACAGTTCCGACAATTTCGCCAGCAGGTCTGTTTGACGCATTTCATACAGCAACGTAAGCAACCACCCCAAATAATCAATAAACAGAAATTCACCAAAAAACACACCCAAAAAAAAACAATCACAGCTACATAAAGGGACAGGGGGAGGGGAATGACCTGAAAAGGGGAGGAATCGGGGGACGGAGAGGACGCGGGTTTCGCCGCCGACATAGCGGAGGCGGCCGTCGGGGTGGCGGGGGAGGATCTTTCCGTCGTAGCTGCAGAGCAGCTTCAGGGGGGCGGTGGGGTCATAGGAGCCAAGAGGGGATCTAACCATGCTGGTTAGGGTTGTCGGAGGAAGATCGGCGCAGGCAAGAAAGAAGAAGAAGGGGGAGGAGGAGGAGGAGGTTGTTGGCGCCTTGAAGCCTCATCTCAGCAACCCACGGACTCTATTTATAGAGTTGGAGGGAAGGTGACGTCAGCGCCGCACCCGACACGTTCTATGAGTTAATTGCGGGTCTGGGCCCGGGAGACGCGACTACCGCCGGAAACGTAACATTTCTTAACGAGTTTTAGCCGAGCGGATTAGAGTGTAGGAGACACTACTGCTGACACTCGGCGGCCCGCGGAACTCACGCGCGGTTGCGTCCATCGGATATAGACATTAATATCCGGGTATCTTTTTAAATATTGAAACCTCACCTAAGTTTATATTTCTCCTCTCATATTAATAATTTTATTAAAAAATTTAAAATAAATTAATTTTATTTATTTTTAAAATTTAAATAATGTTGTTAATACGAGAGAAATAATTTCTTAATATTTTAAAATATTTATATTTTCTTTACACTATATAGTCTTATATCACATGTGATTAGATAAATAAAAGTGACTCTTACATTATGAAGGGAAGTTTTTTTCAATCTAATTAAAGGTGATATAAGGCTTATAACATAAAAAACATAAGTATATAAATATAATCTTCTTTAACATTTTGTTTGGTTATGTGGAATCTTATTTTGGTGAAGTGAAGAAAGAGAAAATATGGAAAAACACTTCCTCTTCCCCCTTGTAAGGACTCTTATTTTTAAACCAGTTTATTTTAATGTTATTTATCAGTTAATATGTAGTTTATGCGTTTTCTCATTTAAATTTTATAGTTTTCAAAAATAAATAGGATTTCTAAAACCATAAACAAAAGTAACTATACATTTATGAGTTTTAAGTAGTTTTTAGTCCATTCTGAATTTTTGAGATTTTTTTTATTTTTCACTAATTTTTCAGAAAATAGGGTTTTGCGGGACCCCCTGTGGGCCCCACCGACAAAATTAGGGTTTTTGAACCAAAATGCCCCAGACATCAACATAAGCTCATACAAAAAATTTTAGAATTTTATCGGATTTAATTAGTGCTTAAATCTTCAAAATACCTATTTTTAGCCAAAAATTCTATTTACACCCCATTAGTTCATTAAGTGTACCCCAAGCCCTACTATAAATAGAAAGGGCTGAGCCATTTCCCATTTGGGAATAGGTTGGGAGGAGGTGATTAAGGCCTAATTCTCCAATTAGGCCTGGATTAGAAGAGATTAAGGTATATTCTTCCTTAATTAAGCTTAAACCCTAGATCTTCTCCTAATCTATTCTTAATCCATCATTTCCCCTTTGATTTAATTTGATTTTAAGCATCAAAGTCACTGATTTACTCCTTTCAAACCCTACTTATCAAAATTTATTTTTTATGCTTAACAAACCCTAGATCTAAGATTTCTTTAAGGTTTTCAATGTTAAACCGATTTTTAATGGAGTTTAACTTAGACACTATATTTTTGGAAGGTTTCTAAGAAGGGTGAAGGTCAAATCCGAAGCTAAACAAGTGACAAGGTAATGAGTCTTCAAAATCTTAATTTTTCTTATAGTAAAATCTCGATTTTTCATGATTTATTTGAAATGGGTTGCTTGATTTAGTACATTAATGGTGGGATTAGTAAATGTTAATTTCTTGTTCTGATTTCTTAGGGTTTTGCCTTTAGATGGTGTAGATTAACATTCTGAAAAGTTTGATGAAGTTTTAATGGTGTTTGGGCATACAGATGAAGGTTTCAAGTTGCTTTAATGAAGTCTCGGTTTTGAAATTCAAAATGAAGAAGAAGGTCAAAACTGCTGTGTTGGCGATCGAATGGCCTATCAGGGCGATCGATCGGCAACACTACATTTGTGACAGATTTTCAGTATAGCCGATCAAACGGCCTTGCAGGGCGTTCGAACGGCTACACTATAGTTTGCTAATTTTTGAAATCATGCTCATTTCAATGTTTTTACTCTATTTAATGTTTCTAGTTATGGAAAGTGTATTATGTTGAATTGGGCTATTGGAGGTGTGGAGTTTATGATAAAAGTGTATGAATTATGTTTAGGTGTTGTCTTGTGGTATCACATTATGATGATAATTATACATGTTGATATGGAAGTACGTTGGAACTTGCAATGTTGAAATTCTTGTGATTAGAATATGTTTTCAGTAGGGATGTTATATAGCAAATGGTGAGATGTGTTCTCTTATAATATGGATGGTTTATGGGAAAATGGTGTGATTATGTTGTGGTTTATTGTGTAGAAAATCATGCTTATGGGAATGAACTCTCGATTTTACATTGATGGATTTAAGTTTTATGGTGGATTTTGTTTTGATTTCAGTTAGAATTCATTATTTCAAATGTGTTAAGCATGCATAGGTTGCCTTATGAGTTTATATAAAAAATATTGATTGTATGCTTAGGATATGCATGAACACACACGTATGGGGAATCTACTATGAAATTGTAGTTAATTATGCCTTGATTATGATGCATGAGGGGACTGATTGGGAGCATGTTCCATGTGTTGGAACCCACGTAGGTCTTGCTCACGGATGTATCATGTTATCATGCATCATGGATCGGTATTCATGGACGAAGATTTTACCGATGTTTGATCGGAATTAATCAATTGTATGCAATGCTTGAGATTGTGTGCCGGATTAATCGCTTATATAATTAATCAAAACTTGGTTGGTCCGAAAGGACATGTTTTCGATTTAAGTTCCTATGTGGAACGTGTATACTCCCCGGGTTGAGTTTAGAGAAATGGAATTATATGAGGACGAGTTGTGTACTTGTCTTGCGGATTTGAGATTATTATGAGTGTCATCTGGACCCTGAGAATTCAGAGTGGTACGCCGTGTGTACCCGCTACCACGTGTTCTAGGGTTCCCTGTGTGGGAATTCGGGCTCTCCCCTCCGCAGGAGATGTCCCTGGGTGAACACCCCTGCTCTAGATTCTCTATGTGAGAATGAGACATCCTTGGCCAGGATCGTCCAGGGCGAGCAGCTTTAGGGATTGACAACCCCAACTCTTTTTCATTTCCTGTGTGGAAATTTGACCGTGTCTTGCCTTCGTGGCCTTGACCGCTTCTTGCCTGTGTAGCAATACTTGTGTTTACTCCTTGATGGAGGCATTCACCTTTTGTATTGATGCATGTTGATGATGAATGTTATGCATGATTGTGTATCGTGTGATTGACACGTTTGTCGTGCAAGGTAAATGAATTTGATGTGATATGAATGCATGATCAGAAATGGTGTGGTTGAGACACTATTATGCAGGTTGATGTGATATAAATGCATGATCAGAAATGGTGTGGTTGAGACACTATTATGCAGGTTTATGTGATATGAATGCATGGTCAGGAATGATGTAATTGAGACACTATTATGCAGGTTTATATGACATGAATGTAAAATCAGAAAGTGGTATAGCATGTTAATCTTAGATCGGATTTGCTTTATTGTCATACCGTTGTGTTTTTCTGGTGATTCTATTTATATTCAAACCATTATTGAGTTTTTATACTCACCCCACTTTTTTGTTTTGTTTTGGGGCTGCGTGGCGTGACACGCAAACGGACAAGATCCTCTATATGAGGAAAGGTCAGAGAGTGCTTGGGAGTAGTCGTGGAGGCTCCTAATTTTGCATGTCTCTTCGTTTATTTTGATGTTAGGATCTTGTGGATGATCCATGTTTTAGATTTATGATATACTATGTCTTTAGTTTCTTTGATACCTTATTTTGGAGCCAAGTATGTAGCTATGGATTATTAGTACGTGGTTTTGAGATTGTGGTTTAATTTAAAGTTTAACTCTTTTGATTCTACCTATTTACTCTTGCTCAAAGTAGTACATAAACTTTGTAAATTTGATTGCCTATGGTTAGGGCATAAGTCTTCTGCTATTTCCTTAATCATTTTCAAACCGTCGCCCCCGTATGTTGGTCCGGCCCTTAGACCGGGTTTAACTCGGGTTGGGCAGTACTGGGGCGTGACACCCCTTCCTCCTCATCTCTCTTCGTACTCCCTCCACAAGCACTATGTACCCCAATTTACCTAGAGAATTATGTGTGTCGTAGCAGGTGTTGCCATTGTCAGTCTTACAATATGCTATATCTCTCTCTTGATCCAGCTTGGTCTCTATAAATTGTCCTTGCCCACACTCTCCAAACCTCTATCGCCATCCTCACCCTGAGTGTACCCTCATCAACGAGATCACTTCATCCACCCTTGCTACCTGCGACGAAGCCATCACCCCACTGTGCATGCTCCCTCCACTCAAAACCTCATGGCTTACATTGATTGTGGCTGACTATAGGATGACTTGGTTCGGTCGTCAACGGCAAGCTCAAAGAGTTGGGATTGTAAGCAAATCTGAAACTTTTACTAGTCACGAAGTAACTCAACAAGGATAAGGAAGGGCAGACCAAACGAAGAATTTTAGCTCGTTGATTTTCTCTAGTACAACTAAACAGTCAAAAGTTTTCAACAATCCCCTACTTTTCATTTCTTCAGGATTCTCTGTCCTTTTTTCTCGCTTTCCTCCTAACCAAACCCTAAGAATTTACTTTACTTATTACTTTAATTAAAATATTTTAGGTCTTTTTTTCACACTGCTACAATGATTGCAACAACTTTAATTGTAGCATCTCTGAATTTGGGGAGCTACCTTCTCAAAATTGGCAGGTCCTACCTTCTCAGTAGTTGACACAAGTAGCAATTCTTTTGTGTTGCCTCTAGGTCACAAAGGAGTGGCAGCAGCACAGGGGTGTGAAGGAGGAGGGGGGAGGCACGATCTAGTGGAACTAAGATTGAGGCCATGCCAAACGCATCTGACATGAGGTGGGGTTGAAGTATGTACTAATGGCATAAAAAGAATGAAAGAAGAGGTAATTAGGAGAGAATTAAGAAGGAAAATATTTTAATATTTTATGTAAAAAGTTTTATATTTTTTTTATATAAATAAATAAAGATACCCATTCTTATAGGGATTATATATATGCCTCTTCCCCATACACATACGTCTAGACAATCTATCAGGAAAAGAAAGTTTCTTTAAGAACGAAGGTAGAATATTTTTATTTTCTATATATAGGTTGTAAAATTAGCTCTAAAGTTGTAGAAGGTGAAAATGTTAAAGAGCATATTATAGGAATAAACTTCACTTGGAAAGTAAACTTCGTATACCAACCTCCACCTACAACAGGAACCCACAAATTGACACGTGGCAGTTAGGCTCTATTGCTAGGAGCACAACCATTTATAACCTGTAAGTTCTGTGAATAGATGTGATTCTTAGAAAATAACAAAAAAAATTAAATTATTTATCAAAAGAGAAATAAGCTCATTATAGTAGAATGATACCCAATAATTTAAAAGTATTTTTACATATTAAAAATATTAAAATTTAAATAGATTTAAATTTGTTGTTATGTAAGTCATCATCGACATATCCGTGAGTGCATCAATAAATAACCATTTATACAATTAATGGGCAACAATGAATTTCTTAATTTTGTAAGTAAAATCAACAATGTGTTGGTGCGCAGGGATGGTTTTGCTAATAGGGATAAACACCGCCCAAAAGTGACTGTTACATACTAAATTTAATTATTTTTTCCTCATATAAATAGCTTTTGATTCCCTAAGAACCTCATCTATTCAAAAACTGATTTTTGATAAGAAGGGAGACCAAGCATTTTCCTATTATATCTAACCCAAGGGGTTAGGGGTAATTATATAATTTTAAATAATTTTTAAGGGGTGTTAAGAGATAAAATCCCCATATATAGGTATAGCTCAAAGTAACAAGCATAACAAATCAAAGAAAGCATGAAACAAAGGTCGGGAGCAAAAGTTATAACATCGAAAAAGAGCACCATATAACTGCACCTATTTGAAAAATGTGAGATAACATACCCATGTGTAGTTTAGTGTCAAAGGGCTCGTTGATATGAGTCCATTAGTACTAAAAACATATGATTCCGACTTCGTGTTTAGAAGATATAACATATTAAAGTTAGAATAATATTTAATTAAAATAATAAAAAAAGGAAAATGACGAATTAGTTAGCATCATTAATGATGCTAGCCACTCGAGCCGCATAAGCCTGCATTTGCGTAATATGCAACGGGACACACAGCAGACCTGTGCGATGCACGGTGTTGCCATGCGATCAACACACAAATGTGCACATCACATCGATGGTTCATGAATTTTTCACTATAAATACGAAACTCTATGTGATCTTCTTAGGGAGTTTTATTGTTCGCTCTAAGTCTATTTTAGTCTATTTAAAATGCATTCTTAGCTAATTCAAGAGCATTCTATGTAATAGAAGCTTCTACTATTTGAGTTAATGACTCTAGATAGGGGAAACAACTTGGGGCACGGGGATACTCTGTCTCGGGCCAAAATCAAGAGAAGTGGCCCTCAGCAAGAGGAGGCTCCAACCTGCATTGAAAGAAGTGAGCTGGTTAAGGGGATGCTCCATCCTTCACCAATGAGCCACACAGTGGGAAAAATATATATAATGGAATGTTCTATTTGTTGCCTACCTGCACGAAAAGTGAAATTTGTCTCTGAGATAGGGAAGATTTTGTTCGTTGTCTACTAGTGTAAATAGTGAATAAAACTTAGAGAAAAGAGAATATTTGTTTGTTAACTTTGTTGAGCACAATGAGATAAATATTTTAAAAAAAGAAATGGCTTTGCCCTTTGTCTCCGAACTTGAAGGGGAGGATTCATCGAAGGAAAGAATAACTCTGAATATCATTAATTCCAAAATTACAATGGAGTATCTAATATTTAGATTTAACATATAATTATATGAATGCACGTGTTATTTACGATATATACTATATTATGATCTAATGTATTTTGATATGCTTTGATCTAATATAACCTGATAAGCTCTTATGTGCTTTGTTTAGATCCGATATGCTTCGATCTGATATGATATGATCTGAATAGATTATATTTATAAGATGGGTAAAATAAGATTTAAATGTGATTGAAAAACATGGGTGAAGTAGGCAAAAATTGATAATTCTATTACAATTCAATATTTTTATATAATAATTCAAAAAAATACACATATTATGTATGCAAATACATATTTAATAAAAATAAATTATTTTTAAAAATAAAATATATATCCAATAATAGTCTCTTTGCATGCTATTTTCATAATACATCTTTTTAGGATTATAATGATAATAAATTAGATGAATATATAATTATATGCACTACTAACCTATATATATGTATATATATATATATATATATATATATATATATATATATATATATATATATATATATATATATATATATATATATATATATATATATATATATCTATATATATATATATAGTAATTACAGGTTCAAATCTTATACACCTAATTTTGAATATTATATACAAAATACAAAAAATTTAAAATATCTTAATATTATATACCTATTTAAACTTATTAAAAAAATCAAATAATTAAATTAATTTTAAAGATAAATAAATAATATTCAAAATAAAAAAATATAAAAAAATAATATTAAAAAATTCTATTATAATAGAACTTTTTTGTACATAATATCATTTAACTTATTTTATAGTTTATATAGTAATATAATATATTTTATTTTAATTTTTGATGCAATATATAAAAGTAAAACGGAGGTAATAATTTTTGACATGTCAAAGTATGGGATCACATAGCACAGCCCACCCTTTCCTTCTTCAAACCTCCTCCTCGCATTCTTGTTTTAATTAAACCTTCCCCATTTTAGCCCGGCAATATCTAATTTAGGTCGTGACACTTGCCACAGGCCCACACCTTGGACAAGAAAAGATTCCAAGCGTCGACATGAACATGATGAAAAGATGGCTGCCTGGGCCCCACCGGCGGCCAGGAAAGAATCCCGGATATCCCTTTCGTGAAGCAGAAGCTGAGGCTGATCCACCCCACCACCTCATTCATTCATAAGCAAAGAGATAAACCAATTGCTGGCAGTTGGGCCCACTTCCTTCGTGGACCCCATCTTGGGTGGAGAGAAATGGATAGCTTCCATATGGTTGGGGGCGTCCACCGGCTTGGCCCACCACAGGATTTTCTCACGGCGACGAGGTTCCCACGAGTCCTACCTCATGTTCATGCAAAGATATATGCATTCGGCGCAAAATATCTGATGTTTTTTATTTGGTTAGTGATAAGTATATAAATATATATTAAAATATGAGTCCCGTTAATATGTGCCGCCTGCAAGCGGCCTAAAGCCGTATGAACACTTAGTAATATTCAGGGGGTAGGCGGGTTTTGATCTGTTTGCGTGCCCACGATAAATGTGCACGCTGAAGCGTGTACATTACGGCGTATATTAACTTTATCTTAAAAAAATAATAAAAAATATGAAAAATCTTTCATAAAACTAACGTCTAATGCAAGTGATGCATAATGATGAGAAGGTATAGTAGTTGATGTGTGGAGAATGTCTATCCAAGCCAGATTTGTTTAAGAAAGGTGATAAGATCAAAGAGCAATGCCGCGACTATTGATATAGCTTGGCAAAAATGATTATTATGAATACTATATGTTATAACAATCATGGTGTTGGCTCGTGAACTAGAAAAGTGTCCACGATGCAAATACGATCATAAATTGGGGAAGATTATCCCCTGCCGGCGTTCTATATCACTGTGGACCCCACAGTGGTCCCACCAAACTGAGACCTAGCTAGTGAGATTCAGAGTGGGCCTTCAAACGAAGACGACCACCAAGTTTGGTGTTACTCCCACATGTGCCCGGCCCCGCCCCCAGTTTAGTCAAAGGTTCGCCATTGATCTAAATATATATACAAGTTGATTTGGGGATAAAAAATCTATTGAAAAAACATTGGGGTTATATTAAAGAACGCGGTTGTGCCCCTCCCCCTTTCTATCACTTAAAAGTAAATGGTATTTTTTATCGATTCAATACCCCTTATACCCCTTATAATTTTACTTATGTCACTCCCACACCTTAAAACTTTTAAAGGTTTTTTATGGGTGGTATCTTCCATTAAATAAAATTGATTTGGACGGAGGCCTTAAGACCCTGTCAAATTTTACATATTGTGGCGGTGGCCACCCCCCGCCAAAAGTTTAAAAAACTTCTGTAAGTTTTGTGGCAAGGGTATCCCCCAAAAAATAAAATAGCATTATGCAGGAAATAAAGGTCTCCGTCAAAGTTTACATATTGTGGCAGTGACCTCTCTCCTCCAAAAACTATAGTAGATTTCTTAGCGCGGGATATTATCTACCAAATAAAACTTATTTGGATGGAAACCTTAATTTTTCTTCAAATTTTACATATTTTGGTAGTGTCCACCCCTCGTAAAAAATTATCTAAAAATTTTCTAAAAGAGCAGCAAGGCGAGGGGAAAAAGGAAAAAATCGTGAAAGAGAAGTCATAAGTAAGGGGGAAGAAGGAAAAAGGTTGGAGAAGAAGAGTCACTAATAGAAGAGCTTACGTCGAAGGAAAAAGATTATGAATAAGGCTATAAAAGAACAAAAATAGAGTTAAAAAAATAGTAAAAGGCAGAGGAGGTTTAATAATTTATTAAATTTTATTAGGGTGCCTAAAGTACGAGAGGCTTGAGTAAATTTGGGAGAAGGGGGAGGAGAAATAGCCGCGTTCTACATTAAATGAGACCATGTAATTTTCTCCAAATTGGCAACATAACCTATATTCAATTATTAATAACAGGTTGTACGTGTCAAAGCGACAGGATACAATACTGGAACGGTCTGATTCCTAATTGGGCTGGAAGGACTTAAACACCCCTTGTTAACTAATACAAATTTAATATGAAGATTATAAAAATATATAATCCTCCTATATCAAAGCAGTCACCACATTGGAATGGCCAGACCTGCTCCATCGTCGGCGACGAATTAGTCAATTAATGTGAACAAAATGGGAGAAGACCTAACATGGGTTTCGCATGACTCATTCAATTAAATGGAATATGGTCCCGGAAAAGGAAAGTCTGAGAAGATTCCTCATTAATCAATTCTCAATTTCATGACCGAAATGGACAACTTCTTAGGAGAATCCCTCAATTTGAACATTGACCATTCTAGCTCTTAACATGCTACCGGCACCTGACCAGCCTCCAAATGGCCCCCATTGGCCGTGTTAAAAACGAGTCAATCCTTGTTAATTAATCTTCATTAATATCATGCAAATGTCATAGGTGGGAAAATATAGTCAAAACTATGTTATTTCGAATTAATTTCTTCATTATACGCATAAACTACATTACATATTAACATCATGTATGATACGTTTTTTTTTTACACATCAAAGACCACTCCTTCCATAAATCCTAATCCTCCTCTTCCTTCAGGCTTGACTCAAATCTTGGACCTCTCTCGACAAACTACATTACACGTTGCTAATATACTATATGGTAATAACCGGTTCAGATCAATTGTGAGCCCAATAATTAGTGTTCATCACCTATGAGCGACGGGCATGTGTATAACGTTTAAATTACAGTCCCACAGCTTGTTATACGTGCCCATCACTTACAGGTGATGTGTATTATTTTACTGTATGCTTTGCGTACTTAATAATTTTTTCTAATAAGCTAAGAGATACCCGTAAAAATAGGTAAACTGTGTAAGCCGAATTTCAAGTCATTTTGGCAGATTAGGCAATCACATTTGATTGGCTGTGAATAATATACTATTTGTTTATGTAGTGTGTACATATTATAGTAAAAAGAAAAAAGAAATTTTCTTGCTCTTTACTGATCCGAATGAGCTAGCCTAGTTTAAGATATACTACATAGGAGCCGCTCATCTATGAGATTGGTGGTACACACTGATACTAAAGTACGCTAACATATACGCATTGATCTTAATTATCACCAGCTGTTATAAATAATTTATGCTGAGCTCGTTGTTAGAGGAGACCATGAAAAAAAATTTATACATAAAAACATATTGCAAGTACTCACAAATAAGTGTAAATTACTCACAAATAATTGAAAAGCCAAATCTTGTTCAAGCATACGACTTGTGGTGCAAGACGATAAAGCAAGATAAGTCCCCTCTTAATATGGACATTAGCTTCCAACCCCCAAAACACACCATTTCTGCGTAAGAACAAAAACTTCCTGAAAGTTGCGCGGGCAAGCAACCGAGTTGTCAAGACAGGTTAGTTTGTTGAAAGCTGGTTCCTCTCCGGCTTTGCCAGTTAGCCCCCAAAGTCCAAGTCTCGCCAACTTGCGTGGAGATTGGAGAAGGCTCCGGGCTTGGTATATTTTGGAGCTTTCCATGCCAGAAACGCGCTCTCTTTTGTCCTCTAATCCGGCGTCTGATCATCTCCCCTGTAAAAGGTGAATCACTAATACTTTCAAAAGGGCTTCTGATGACACCACATGAGGGGGGGTCCCATTTTTGTATGAGAATAATTTTTTATGCTCTTTACCGACTTAGCATCTTTATTTTGATATTAACGTGCACTAACATGTACACTGTTAATTTTTTTTTCATCAACGATTACACTCAACAGGGAACATAGATCGACAATACTTCCCCTTGCAGGTCCCTAATTATGTATGGATATTCATGCTCATCCTTCTTTTTTTGGCTCTTCCTTTTCTTTGTTTTATAACACAGTACACTGCTGAGGATATCCGACTTTTATCCCTTTATCTTCTCCACATTAGAGCGGGGGAGATAAGCCTGGACCTCAATGGAAGCCACATGATGTGGTAGGCCCACCGGGTTTTTCGATGATGGTGAGAAAATGTTTTGAATCATGCTTACCTAGACGCTAAATTACGAGAAAAGGACAACCTTGACGTTAAAGTACGAGGAAATTAAGGCAACTAAGGGCTTTTTCAAAGTCGTTAATCTGTTTGGCCCACAGAATCAAATCATGTTGAAACTACATTTAAAGAACAGTTATAGCGCGTCTTGTTTGCCCGAGCTCCGTGGACAAAGGTCTATGACTATGGTATATAAGGATCTTAATATAGTACATAGAGGCCTAATATGGAATATAGCATAGTCACCCTAGCTATATACCATGGGCCTTTATGTACCATATTAGGAGAACTGTTTTTGTTCTTAGACTAATAATGAGCCTAGTGTAAGCTATGCATGAGAGTTGTTTATCTATGAGATCAATGACGCATATGCTAGCGCATGTAACATGAGTGATACTGATGTTAATATGTATTACTGTGTGCACTATCGAGATTTTAAATATAAATGGCTCCCCATACATTGCTTATGATGGGCTCATTATCATAGAGGAGGAGTAGAAAAACATAGTCATAGTCATGGTCAGGTTTTCCATCTATGTACCATCCTATATGCATGCTTTTATGTGATATGTTTTTCCTTTGTCCTTCTCTTTCCCTCCCCTATGAGTTTAGATCAATTGGGTGTGCACTCCCACCATACAATTGGTGGGAGTGCCTAATCAATGTCAGCCAAGTTTCTGTCACCTCAACTCATTTTTTCTTTGTCCCTTCACTTCATCCTTCTCCTTTTGTACAACCCTTGACTGTCTTTTGTTGTGTATAACTCCTAGACCCCCAAACTCTGTTTTGTTGGAGGCGTGTGTCGAAGAAGTAACAAGTTTCAGATGTTGGCTTCAACATGAACATGCCCTATCTCCTAACTCTCTTGCCCTTTAATCCATCTCTGTGCCCGTCACCATTGCGTCTGCAACTGCCACTAGAGGAAGACACCCTGTTTCTTTTCTGCATCGTGGACTCTATCTTGTAGGCCACCAAACGTTCAACAATTGATGGCTATGGGGAGATCCCGTGTGTTCTTCCTCCGCAACTTGTTCTGCACTCAGCTTTGGAGTCCGGTCAGGAAATTGAAGAGCTTGTCCTCCTTTGTCACATGCTTAATGTCAAGGAGGAGCCACGGGAACTACTTCACATATTCCCTAACCATCCTTATTTGCCTTAATTTCTTAAGCGATTCTCGTGCAACCCACACCATGTTCGTGGAGAGGAACTATTCTCTAAGCTCCTTCTTCATCATAGGCCATCTTGTCCACCAACTATTGAATCTTTCCCACCATCCCATCCCTTAATTCTTGTAGCTTTTGCTTCAAGTAGTATGTTGTCGCAACCATGTTTGCGACCAGCGAGTTATAACAGGTAGTGCTCCTAGCAGAGCTGCCCTCTCTAGAATCGTCCGCATAAGGGTCTATCTCTACAACGGACAAACACTGATCAAAAGAGGCAATGTGTTCCTAGACTGAACACAGGGAAGCCTTCACTTCGGCCAATGTCCCATTTGGCCTCTTCATCGTGTCATACTTGCCTTCAAGCTCTGAAAGGCATTGCAACACAACGAACTAGTCATGGTGGCAACTAGACTGCCACCCACCCAGCAAGGAACTTATCTGTCCTGGCTCGCCGAATCCCTTCAGAACGCCTCCAAGTCCGCCTGGTTCATTCAAATCCCGGCAATGGAACCAACTGTCACAGGTGTGAAACTATGCCTAGCATTTGCTCTTGTGATGGCCTGGTGTTGTGAACGTCCTAGGGGCTGCCAAGGGGTGCCACTGGGGCCACGTATTAGGGTAATTAGGGAATTTATGTAATAAGGGCATTTAGGTAATTTGGGTTAATTAGGTAATTGCCGCTACCTCTCTCCTTTCCCGGCCTCCCTCTGCCGCTCCCATCCCGTTACCGGCTAGCTAGGCCGTTGTGCCACCTCGGGCACAACACCTAGCCGCACCTTGCAACCAGTAGCCAATTCGCTCGACCTTCACACTCGTATGCGCAAGGAGGAAGAAGATATCAGCCACAAGACACCGTCTCTGTGCAAAAGGGCTCTGCCCCATGCTATATTTGCTTTAGTTCATCAAAACAAGGCAGGGAGAGGCACGACTAAATAACCAAGGTCGAAATCTCCCATGGCTGCCTTGCGCCCTCCCTTAAATAGGCTTAGCCCATGCTGAGTCCTAGTGCTACTAATATACACAAGTCCCACTCATATAAGAGTTCCCTCCCTATCCAACTCTTCCCCCTTAGGCAAGTTTCCCAGCCTAAACTAGGAAACTAGAGAACTCCTTGTCTTTATGGGAAATACTGCCCTATCTCCAACTCAAGCTGGGAGTTGGCTACAACTATATGGATGAGTCATATTCTCCTTAGAAGTCTGTCCCCAAGTGGAATTGGCACCCAGCTCGCTGCTAGAGTCCTGCCCGCGCTAGGACTCTTGCTCAGCATGCTTTGCAAGGCTGTCCAACACTCCGGAAGTTGCTCCATCATGTATCTGCGCCCAAAGGGCATCCTTGGTTGTTTGCTATCAAAGGGGCTTGGCTATCTGTCAGTTTCCACCCCTTTTCTCTATGGGATCGATTGAGGGGCTAATAGTAAGGAAGAAGGGTAGAACAAGCACACTTGGAGAGCGCATTACAACATAGATTAAGCAGTATATATGCTCTAAAAATAACATCAAATAAGAAGCACCCATTTAACCATTATTTAGGATGGTCACTCCATGTGCCACCTATTCTAAAAACACTCAAAACTATCCCTCCCCCTCCACAACCCCCCCACCTCCCTCGCGGCCTTCAACACACACACACACGCCCACCTCAATTTCTTTGTCACAATTTCTCAGGTTCATGTCTTGATGGAATTGAATTAATCTCATGGAACCCTATTAAATGAGTGGTGACTTAGGACTCTTACCTTGTACTTTTGCCTCATTGTCAAAATTGAACATTGCATCTTATACCCCATTGCAAGTTCAACACCATCACAATTTTGACACTATATATCATTGCAATTTTGACACCATATATTGACATTATCTACTCATCGCAATTTAGACCAATCATAATTTAGACACATTTAACATCATAATTTAGACATCATACATTATCACAATTTTTACTGATTGCAATATCCACCCATCACAATTTAGACTACATCAAAATTTAGACACCTATATTATTGTATTGCAATTTAGACATCATATATTATCACAATTAGGCACAATATACTATCATGTTTCTACCAACCACAATATTTACTTGTCACAATTTAAACATCATATTTATACCATTGCACTTTCGGCAATATATATTTTTGTAATTTATACCAATTATTATCATCTACCCATCACAATTTAAACGACAGTGCACAGAGGGAGAATGGGAAGGAGGGGGGAGAAGGGGAGATCAATGTGCAGAGGAGGCAAAGGAGAATGTAGCAGGGGAAGGGGAGGGAAGGCAGAAAGAGAGAGAAGAGGGGAGAGGCAGCAATGAGAGACTAAGGTGACGTTGACTAGAAGAGAAGGAGGTGGAGGGTGAAGGGGAGGACTAAGATGGGGAAGATCAGCCCATGGAGGAGATGGTAGCACAGAAGAGGAAGTGGTTGCAGGTAAAGGAGGACGTTGGAAGTAAAAAAGAAGGTAGCAGGGGGAGTGGCAAGGACAACACAGAGAGCAAGAGGTGACAATGACAAAGAAAATGGAAGAAGAGGAATAACAAAAGGTCATTTTAATAAAACTATCATTACCTTTTTTATCTTTTCTTGTATAGGTTAGCATAAATCTTAATTTGTTGATGTTTGCACTAAGCAATCGACTGACCCATCTAGCGATCAATTGCTTGTCTTCTTAGCCAACATCCATTGACTTCAACAATCAAACAATTGATCACTACATTGTGAAATCAATTGCGTGCAAATCCAATGTAGATTTTGCTAAATATGGGTGTGATGAGAGTTTTGGGGGAATTACCTTTTATATTTCGATTATTTTTCCTTATATACTAAATTGCTCCAAATTATAGGAACCAAATATCCTTATAAAGTTATATATGTACCAAAATCAAACCATCAATTAAATTGTTGAAGAATTTTTAGCCATTTTCATATGATAATCGAGGAGGGACATTCTTATCAGTCTTCTTCTTCCTCATTAAGATTTTCTCTTATAAACTTCTATGGTTGCATCTGATGACAATGCCTATTCTAGCAATTTGTTAGGAATGGGTCATACTCCTACAAATCGTGTTATCCCTATTGATTCTTTCAACCTGCATTATCTCTACAACTCGGATAATCTTGGTACTTCTCTTGTCTCTCTCACCATGATTGGAGACAATTATTCTACATGGAGTCGGGTCATAGTTATGGCACTCAATGGCAAGAACAAGTTGGGGTTTATCCATGAGATTCTTCTATGTCCAAATGCCATGACCACTCCTTAGGATTTTACTCTTTGGAAATACTATAATGATATCGTACTCTTTAAGAGTTTAATATCTATCTAATAATCTTGCGGATCACCACATTGCCCTAGTCAAATTATCTTGTAAAGATAAAGACATGAGATATGGCATCATTGTGCAGAATTTTCTTATATAGCAGAAATAATTAAAACCCAAGCAATCTATGCACATTATCTATCAAACATTATCTATCAATCTATGCACATTATCTATCAATCTCTCAAGCATTCAATCAACACAAGCAAGCTAAACATGCATGAACACATAAGGATTTAACGTGAAAACCCAAACTTGGGTAAATAACCATGATAGCCTCACAAGGCCAAATCAATGTACTAGTAAGTAAGAACTTACAACACCTAAAAAATAACCAACCAACCTCTTTTGACTTGACACAAACAAAAATACTATTTCTTTGTTCAGTCATCTTCGTTGTTGACTTTCAAGTTTTTCCCTTTGTAGAATCTTTGTATCTTTCCCTCTTCGTGTTTCATCTTTGTCTTCTTTTAGCATATCAATCAAAGGCTCCTTCAATTGTTGATCTACTTTTGAGTTTCTTCAACTCCTTTGAAGACTTTGTTGCAACTCCTTTTTTGTTTGTTATGTGAGATTCTTCTCTTTCAGTTGTGTCTCCATGAAACCACAATTAATATTAGCTTGAAGCTTTTTGGGTGATCTCTCTAGGGACATAATGGACAATGAACTCTCCACTCTTCTTTACGATTTTTTAGGTTTCTCTATCTTCAATTTCATGATTTCTTAGCCTTTAAATAGGTCTCCAAGTCAATTTAAGAATTTGACTTTAACTAGGAATAAAATCTCTTCAAAAAAAAGTTAAAATTAGGTAATCTTAAAAGATAACAATTGATCATTCACTATTTCCTTAGGGCACGACATTGCTAGCAATCGATTCAATCAATGTGATTTGCAGCAATCAATTGATTGCATAATATCTTGATAATTTTGTCATTTTTACTCTAATTTGGTTTGAAACTCCCAAAAACACTTTCTAAGCTATTCTAAGTGATTTATGTATGTATGTGTGAAAAATAATCTCTACCTTCAACATTCTTAGTCTTCAACTATGATCCATAATAACATATTTGCTCTTATTTTTCAAGTCTATCAATTCTGAATCTGACTTGACCACAACTAAATCTAGTCAGATTCCCAAGACCAATTACATTTATGAAGTTTTGACATAGTTTTGATACATATGGCAACACATGTTCTAATAATTCATATAGCCAATTACAATACATATGGCCACACATGTTCTAATAATTCTCTTGGCTTCTTAATTCTATCGACCATGATTTAGCCAACAATGTCATCTCTATAGACAAACCATCAAGAGTATGGAGCAATCTCCGTGAATGGTTTTCTCAAAGTAATACTCCCCATATTTATCAGATTTATAGAGCTATTTCTTCCTTTCAGTAAGCCAAATCATTGACAATGACCTACTTCAACAAGTTGAAGGAATTTTGTGATAAACTTGCATCCTATCATCCATTTCCTGCTTGTGTTTTGGTGCCATAATGGTTCTCCATGGTTGTGATCAAGAGGTGAAAGTTTTGATGTTTTTAATAGGACTCCATGACTCTTATGCAGTTGTGCGCGTGTAGGTAGTTCTCATGAATCCTATGCCCACTATTAAAAAGGATTATGTGCTTGTTCTTTAGGATGAGAAACAATGGGAAATCATAGCTCTTATCAAATTGCTTGAAAGTGCGGCCCTTATAACATCCACACCCAATGATAGAGCAGCTCTTTTGGCTTGAGAACCACGATAATCCACTTTAACAGATGTGTCAAGTGGTTCTCATAGTCGGGAACATGGTAAACATATTTGTGATCATTGTCGAGGACTTGGCCTTCCCGATTTCGGTCACACCATTGATTGGTGTTACAAACTTCATGAGCATCTTCTTGGACATAAGCTCTGCAATTGGATGATCCGACACCAAAGCTAATGCTTCTAAGGCCAATGGATCATATGATATCCCTACCTTTACACCGACACAATATAAGTAAGTCATGGTTCTTATAAATAAAGGTGTCTCACATTCTTTGGCCAATGTTGTAGGTATTCACTCTCCCATTTATGCATTTGTTGCTTCCTTCTTTGTTTTTAATTGTTCATAGATTATTGATATTGGAGTCATCAATCACATGGCATATTCCAAAAATATGTTAATTGCCATGAATCCTGTTGAGAGTCCTTCTATCCATCTACGCAATGGAGCCATTATTCCCATTTCTTCTTTCATATGTGTCTCTCTTTCTTTTGATGTAGTTTTAGATAATGTTTTTCATGTTTCATTATTCAATGTTAATTCGCTTTCTGCTAGCAAACTCACAAAAGCCCTAAATTGTTCTGCTACTTTCTTTCTTGATTTTTTCCTTTTTTAGGACCTAGCAATGAGACAGACGATTGGATTTAGCAAAGACATTGGTGGCCTCTATCTATTCACACCGCTTACACCACAATCTCATGAAGCCTCCAATAAAGTGCCCTCCATGACTTGGCATCAGTGGCTTGGCCATCCTTCCTCTAGTCATCTTTAACACCTAGCAACATCCATTCTGGAAATTAGTTTTGATTCCTCTATGTTTTGTGAGTCATAAACTTTGATGAAACAATCTCGCCTTCCTTTTCTTAATAGTTCCATTTCTACTACTCAAGATTTTTATTGAATTCATTGTGACATTTAGGGTTCTCACACTACTCCTTTAGCAAGAGCACATTATTTTCTTACTATTGTGGATGATTGTTCTCATTGCACATTGGTATAGTTCATATATTTTGAATATGAGACATGTTCTTTGCTTAAATCATTTTTTTCTATGGTAGCTACACAGTACAATTCTACATCAAACAAATTCATAGTGACAACGACATTAATTTTTTCCCCCATGAAATGGTCTCTTTTCTTGCTACCCATGGCATTATCCAATAATATAGTTGTGTTGCTACACCCCAAAAAATGACGTAGCTGAATGCAAACATCGTCATCGTTTGAATCTTACTCATGCATTGCATTTTCATGCTTCTCTACCCATGAATTTTTTGGGAGAGTCCATTCTCACCGCTACTTACCTCATTAATCAACTTCCCACTCCTACCCTTCAAGAAAAACACCATATGAAATCTTGTTGGGCAAATCACCTACTTATTCTCACTTACGTGCTTTTGGTTGCTTATGTTATGCTACTAATTGATCGTTTATAATTAAATCATTTGTAAGTGTACAAGGTAATTGTACTAGGACAAGTATTTAAGGGTTGTTGAACCTCAGGGACGGATGAATTATTACTAAATCTAAAGAGAAATTTGCTGATTAAAAACTAAAAACAACTTAAACTTAAATTAAGCAAAGAAAAAGAAATCAACTAGTTTTAAAAATAAGAGATTAATATGATAGAAATTACTTAGGAAATCGAATCCACTATAGAACCATAACAATTCCTTAACTTTTAACCTAAATATAGTGTGAATATGAACAAATATTCTCAGTTACAAGTTAGAATTACTTCAGAAAGAATCATTAATTAAATTCCATGGCATGAACTATCTTCGACAATAGCACAGATCATCTACACTAAACTAGCTATAGGCATGACCCGTCTAATTTTAGTATAACTCATCCAAGTCATTAATTATCTGAACATTAAAACTATTGTATGACCATCTCATCTAAATCACAGAAATTAAAATTGATGCAAATATCAAAACTACATCAATCTATCATCTACAAGACAATAAATCAACATAGACTTGAATAAACATTAAAAGTTCTTCCATTAAAAAGGAAATCCATTTCATACAATTGTCATCATTCACAACTGAGATCTAAATTAAAAAGAAAAGAAACTGAAACTTATCTATAGCTTCATCAACTCCTAAGTAAAAGAAAAGTCTAGCCTTCCATGGTAGAAGAAAGCACTTGAATTTCCATTGAAAACTTTGAGTTCTCTTCCATCTTCTTCTTCCTTTTTCTCTTCATAAAATCTCCTGGAATCCTCCAATTTTAAGCCAAATATGTCTTTTTATAAGCATAAGTTCCGTAGGAAGAAGTCCAATATGAAAAGGATTGAAATTTGGGTCAAATAAAGAAACTGCACGTTATGCTGTTCGAACGCCTTACATGCCCGTTCGAACGGCTACAGTGTTTCTGCAATCTGGACAGTTTTTCTGGACAGTCCATATTCTGTTCATTAAGCTTTTTTTTCATGTCCATATTAATTTTTAATTTGTTTATAACTCCGAAAAGTTGTCCAAATCACTTTAAAGCATGTCAAAATTATTTTTAATCATTCCAAACATCGTCTAAGTACCTCGATAAACGCACTTTAGACATGTAGAAAGTAACTAAAATTCAAACTTGATTTAAATACATATCTAAACTACTAATAACTACAAAATTATTAATAATTAAACTAAAATACTAATATCTATCTTAATCTAAATAAACTATAACTAACTCTAAATTAACTTATTATATACTAGCAAATAAGGTAAAAAGGCATATAAAATAGATATATATTTTATACTTATCACTAATGTTCTTTACAAAGCCAAGTTTGATAGTCGTGCATGTCGTTGCATCTTTATGACATCGAATTGTGCCAAATTTTTACAAATCTTGATGTTGTTTTTCATGTCCATTTTTTTCATGGCCAAACTTGCTAACATGTCACCTCTCTAGACCCAGTAATACCTTTACCTACTCCCCTACCTCACCTCATCCTCTTGCCTCGCCTATTGTGCCCTGTTCTCCCACCCACCTTATCGTTCTATATGCTCTTGGTATCCTCTTGCTCACCTTTAGGAGTTTCACTATCCTCAACCCCCTTCGTCATCTACCTCCTTCTCGGTGTGTCATCTAGATACTCACTATCCCTTCTTTAATTTTGTTTCCTATGATTGTTGTTTCTTTATCTCCTGAAAAATAATGCATTTGTTGCAAATGGGTCTACAAAATTAAGTATAAGTTTGATGACTCTATTAAGTAGTATAAGGCACTCTTTGTTGCTAAGGGATTTACATAGAAAGAAGTCCTTGACTATCATGAAATTTTTGCACCTATTGCCAAACTAATTACTTTTCGTTGTCTCTTAGGCATTGCAACTAATTCTAATTGGTTTCTCCATCAACTTGATGTGAATAATGTTTTCTTCATTGTGACTTAAATGAAGAGGCCTATATGCAACTCCCACTTGGTCTTGGTAAACGGGGGGAGACTTGAGGTTGTTGCTTGCGGAAGTCTCTTTATGGCCTTAAATAAGCTTCCAAAAACTGGTTTGCCAAGCTCTCATGCTATTTAGGATGTTGGCTTCATGCCATCATGAGCATACTATTCATTATTCACTTACCTCCATAGGTCTTTATTCACCATAGTGTTGGTCTATGTAGATGATATCATAGTCAATGAAAATGATGAAGTTGTCATCACTCACTTGAAGTAGTTTATTCAAAAACATTTTTACATTAAGGATCTAGAGCCTCTTAAATATTTCCTTGGGATTAAAGTAATTCAATCCCGACAAGGTATATATATATATATATATATATATATATATATATATATATATATATATATATATATATATATATATATATATATATATATATATATATATATATATATATTTTGATATGTTATATGAAGTAAGACATCTTGGCACAACCTTGTGAGTTCAATGGAGCAACATGTAAAGTTGTCCAATGAAGATGGAGAATTACTTCATAATCCTTCCACATATCGTCACTTAGTTGGACAACCTATATATCTTACAATTACAAGGTCTGATATTATGTTCTATGTTCACACATTAAGTCAATTCATAGATGCTTCTCGCAAACATTACGAGAATGTTCAAATTTCTTAAAGGCTCGTTGGGACAAAGACTTCTTTTCTCTTTAGCTAGGTCTCTCTCTTTGATTACTTATTGTGATTCTAATTGGGCTAGTTGTCCTATGACTAGACTATCTACTACTTAGATTTTGTATTATGCATAGTGATTCTTTTATTTCATGAAAGACAAAAAAATAGTCTACTATTTACATGTCTTCTGCTAAGGTTGGATATCGTGCAATGGCTTATGCTAATCGTAAGCTTACTTGGCTGCAATACTTGCTTTCAAATTTTTAAGTTCATCATCCATAATCAGCCTTACTTTTTTGTGAGGCAACTCTCCATACAGCTTCAAATTCAATTTTTATTGAGAGGACCAAACACATAAAGTTTGATTGTCATCTCATTCGAGAGACGATTCAAAGTGGATTGATCAAGATGGTGTACATTTCTACATCTCAATGACTGGCAGATATATACACCAAACCATTGAGTCAAACATAATTTAGTCATCTTCTTTACAAGTTAGGCATATACGATTTGCATGCTCCAACTTGAGGGGGAATGTTGATATTTCCAGTAAGCAATCATTGAACCATCTGGTGATCGATTGCTTATCTTCTTAGCCAACGTCCAATGACTTCAATGATCAAACAATCGATCGTTATGCTATAAGATCAATTGCCTGCCTTCTCAGTCAATTTGCACTAAGACTTCCACGACTTAATGATTGATCGCTTCATCCAATGATTAATCATTCCATCACACTTAGAACAAGATTGTGGGCAAATTCAGCACTGATTTTGTTGAATACAATTATTATAAAATTGTAGGCAAATTACCTTATATATTTTAATTATTTTTACATATATACTTAATTGACCCAAATCTTAAAGATCCCTAATCCTTGTAAAGTTGTATATATATCAAAATCAAATCATCAATAAAATTGCTAAAGAATTCTCAATCATTTTCACGTAATCCACCGGCCCCATAAATCCTTCTTAAAGCAATCGAAACTATTAATTTTGAACAAGGAATTCTCTGTTGCTTGTTGCTGAGCAATCCTCTTGTGCACATCCGTAGTCTTCTCATACGCGTCCACAATATATAGAACCAAGAGATTTCACATCTCTGCTAGAAACGAATCATGTTAACGAGCTCACGCCGGGTGGAATTAAAGGGTCAATGGCTCGATGCACAAGTGTGCATGGTGACACCGCGCCAGTGGACGCCGGTTGCATGTCGGCTAGTTCTTATTCTCACGTCAGGTTCCACCAAGTTGCTGCGAGTGATAGAGACCGGAAGTGGACCCCGTCACACAATTTGGACATTTGGAAGGTTTGAAGTCCAAAATCACAATGTCTATGCCTAGCAAGGTGGTGGTGGATCAATTCGTGGTGGTCCCGATGAATTGTGTCAACGAAATGCGGGGGCCCACAGCCACTTCCCCAAGTTGGGAGGAAGTTTCCAAGTTGTATTGTGACTCTTGGGACTTTGGCCGGTGAGGGCTGGCCCAAGCCTTGGTTGAATATGATATCTTGGGAATCTTTACACTGTTTTGGATTGAGAAATTGGCGGAAAAAGATGAAGATATCACGAGTTAATAATAAGTGTCCATTTGTTGGGACATGTCATCCTCTTCCTTAATTTTCGCTTTTCCCTTTTGCCCAAATGGCATTGTTGTAAGTAAGCATGTAATCAGGCCGATCTCAACTGGCATTGCATTGCTCTTTCGAGCTTGCGTAGACTCAGAGGTTTGAGCTGTCCAACTTTAATTCTAGCTTCGTTGGCCTGACTTATATAACAAAAGAAAAAGACGCGTTTAGCCTGACCGGGCTCCTGTCTCCTATATAGGGTTTGAATATAGTATATTAGACATGCAGTTATTATCTTATGTACTATGTTTAAAGCTTTATGTGGGTTGGTCAAGAAGAAAATATTTTTAAAAAGAAAATGTATCTAATCATAGATATCTTAATCAAGCGGACATTCTTAATACTTTATGTTGTTAGGAAACAAATTATCAATTTATTTTTTTTATATTTTAATATTTTTCTTGACGTGCAAGCATCGATGAAGTTTTGTGCATGGATATAGCTTGAGATATATTACAATCTCGAGCTCCAAAAACATATTAAAAAACCGTTGTTTCCTAACGGCTTAAGCTAGCTATTAAGAAATGCATTATTAATCCATTTACTTTATATTTCAACAATTTGGTTAGCTATAATTAAGTCATGTGGTGGAGGTTTGAAGCTCTAATGATTTTTTTAACAGAAATTTTATTTTATTTTAATCACTTTTCTTTACTTGAAATATAAGGCACACGTAATGTCTTGGACTGAGCATTTCAAAGTTTTTTATATTAATTAAAATTACTTTAGGATCACACTTTAAGGGAACAAGATTTTGTAGGTATGATGAAAAAATAATGAAAATTTTCACGCCAAGAAGCTGCTTAGGTTATTTTTACCGAATAGTGATATACATTCAATGAATTTGTTTAACAAAACTTTTGGATTGGGTTAGGTTTTGGTTGGAGAGAATATGTAAACCTCACACAATACTTTATGTCTAATAAAAACATGAGTTTTATTAGATACTTATGTTGGAGTATTATATATTTCTCTCTTAGCTTGAGTGTTTGGTCTTCCTCCTACTAACCCATTTTCTACATCATACATAACTCAAGTCAAGGGAAGCGTTTTTAACATTCTACTTTGACAATGAGCCCAATGTAATAAATATATAAAAACCTTTGATATTTAAGATTGATAGCATATATACTAATATATGTTAGCATCAATACTACTACTGGCACTAATATGCATTAGAATATAATATCTATTTTATGGGCTCTCATATATTCCTTACGCTTGACTTATTATCTTCCCAAGCTAAACCACTTTTTTATTTTATTTTATTTTTTGCTCCAAGCCCTACCTTATAATTTTCAGTGTGTACGAACAAGCATGCATTTTACAGGGATAATGGTCATGATTATCCTTTTTGCTTGGGCAAGTGAAATCAGCTTTATCCAATCGCCTTGACTGATCAGGGTGCTCAAAGTAGCTTACCCAAGCGTCCCATGGGATAGAGCTCATTGCATTTCTAATTAAGATTTTTTATCATTCGTTGGCTTATATTTGTGGTATGGAGGATCCATAGCAACAATACTCACACTTTACCAGCACACTAGTTTAGGTTGTGTTTTCTTTTTTCCATTGTGTTTTTCTTAATATATTTTAAATAAAAAAAAGTTAATATAAGCCTAAGTTCAAGTGCACTAATATAAATCGGGGCATCTAGAGCCATTGGTTGTCGATTTGTCTACACAAGGGGTGGGAGATAATTCAAACTGTCCTACCCTAAGTTATATGCACCGTCAAATTAAAATCCAATGGGATAAAGCTCAAACTCATGATAGCACATTGGGCATGAATTTATACTGGCCTCTTTTTATGTATGAACTGATAATATCAAGCGTGTCAATCCAACCCTTGGTGCGCCAATTGGACCTCTCTTGATAGCAAGGGGTCCCAAATCCTATTAGCTTATAGAATATCAGAGTGTGTGAATCTTACCTGCCAAGGGGAGGAGCACCAAACAAGATTGAATACAGCCAACAAGCCAAATGTGTCTTACTCTTTGCAGCGGGCCCTTTATGCACCATATGGACAATGGGTAGTGTGTCCCACTCGGGGGGCTTTCCCTTAAAAAAAAAAACATTTGGGAGGCACCCATTGTTGTTTTCATTGTTCAAATTTTGTAGGTCCCTTGTACCCTTACCCATATTATTGCACTTATGTTTTTTTTATAAAATAGAGTATGAACAAGACTGAGGACACGAACATAATCTCTCAACATAGGAGTCACCTAGAAAAATTGGGCAACATTCCTTCTAAGGTTTGGGAAAACTAAACCTGACCTTAATACTTGACCTGCTTTACTCGTGCATGACCTGACTCTGACTCTATTAAAAATAGGGTCATGGTTTAAAAATTTTATCTGTTTTAAAAGTACAGTTGGGGTAAGGATTTATCTGCATAACCCAACCTCAACCCTATTATTTATTAATATCATGACTGAAGGTGAAAAAATTAGAAAGAAATTATCTTATAGTTCTATGTTTTCTTATTTTTTTATTTTATTTAATAGTCAATTGGTAATTTTTTGGGAATTTTTATGGTTTTGGATGTGTGTCTATAATTATGCAATAATAACATAAAAAATATTTGATATCTATTTATAAATATTCTAATGTCTCTAAATTCTTTTTAATTTTTAGCCCATGTAAAGATAACATATACAATATTATATTAAAAAAAAGAATAGGGTTACTCACATACCTTACTTGACCCAACCTAGGTAAGGTTAGAGTTTGCATTTTTAACCCATTTAATAAATAGGGTCAGGTCATAACCCAACCTGGCTTGATTCCCAACCCTAATTTCTTCTACTCCTTAGATACCTACTAAACCAAGGCCACCCTTGCAAGACAATAGGCAACACTCTTTACCTCCCAAAAAATGTGACTAGATGGTGAGAATAATTACTTGGAATTATCTCTTCATTAATTGGAAATGAGAGGTTAATGCCACTGATATGAAAAGTAAGGGAATGTGGGCCCATTAACCACTAACAAATGCCCCAAAGTAAGTCCATGTCTGCCCCTCCCCTGCGGCCTCTTCCTCCTCTTTTTAATCTCCTCCTCCTCCTCCTCTTGCAAGCAAAGATGACAGAGGTGCCACAACCTTTTTAGCCATACCGGACATAGCTAGCCCAAAACTAGTTGCAACCAGCCTAGATTTGATTGTAGCTAGCCCTCCTCCTCATTTCTTCTTTTGCTCCTTTATTCTTCATTCTTCTCCTCATCCTCCTTCTTCTCCTCTTTCTTATCTTCTTAGTAGTCAACTAAATAGGAAGTAGAAGCATGGTTGGCAATAATCTAAGCATTGACACTATCATCGATGACAGCAATGCTAACACCAAAGGAAGATGATAAAAAGAAAAAGAGGGGGTATAAAGGGTAATATGGAGAGAATAAAAAAAATTAAGGGGTATTGAGATTTTATTGGGGCAATAGCAACATTCAATTACTGACCAAATAACTAAATACATGGCCAAACAAAGTGACAAGGTAAATGAACATAGCCTAACTCATGAGTCAAAATTGGCAGGTTCAAACGCTCCACTTAAGCGTTATTTCCAAGGCGTCTATATATATTCTAGGAGAATTATTAGGTATGCAATGTATATAAGAGAATAGTGCTCATCACTTATAGGTGATAAGCACGTGTAACAAACTGTGATCCCATAATTAAAATAACCCCTACGCGCTCATCGGTGATACGCACTATTTTACCGTACTCAATGTGTACCTAATAATACATGCATTCTAGAGGCAGCCACACCTTTCTCAAGAAACAACTGTAACGAAGAAAGAACAACCAATAACCTGGCACTCTCTCGCATCTTGATCCGCACCCCTACTTACAAATGTTGCCTCTTCGAGTGTCCTTCCATGCCATTCAGTTCACCATGTCGGTGTCATGTAACGAAGCTAGTAAACCACACATTTCATGTCTGAGTGATTCGAGTCCAGAAGCAGGCGACGAGCCCCACCAATGCTATGTTACACTGAGGACTCATCTACCTTGACCAGGATTCCTTTCTTTCTTGACTTAAAGTGTCTACATGCAGCCCCCAAGGAGAAGTTTGCAACACCAAGGGCGTTGTAAAAGACGTGTGCCATCATCATACTTATGTTGCTCACCAATGTGGACACATACGAACTCAGCTAGTGAACTTCACGGGTCCTTGTCAGTTATCACCCACGATCAATGATGAACACAGTAGCACACAAGGTTTTCCCTTGGATTGTGATCTTTTGCAGTCTTTGTATGTTATCGTATGTACCGTCGATTTTAGGTAACCAACGGCGGGTAAAACTTCACCAACCGAATAGCTTCACTAGCGGATTTGAGTTCAACACAACAGGCTGTAGCAAAAAAAACTAAAAAAAATGAAAACATTTCATTATCTGATCCTTGGACCACTTGTTCAGCTGCAAAAAGAACTTGTGCATCTTCAAAGTGCCCCAAATTTTTGGTTCAAACAAGCAACTCCGATAACCAGAGAAGAAACAAAGAATTTGAACCCGTCGTGCACAAACCCTTATCCTTACCGCCAATAGAGGTTTTCAGTAAATTAGGATATAGCCAAACAAAGCCATGACGGGATCCGTCAACACTTCCCCCAGCTACTACTTTCGTGTCTTGGGCATGTTGCCTGCCACTAATCACTAATGAAGCAAAGGCAGACAGGCATAAAATTTAGCGGCTATTGCTACAATGGAGGTTGCAAAGTGATCATCTGAGTTATAAACTTCATCAGAATCGAACTCCAGAGCATCTCAACAGTTTGGAAGAAAATGAACAAGCTTCCTGCGTCTGCTTGGTGGATACTGATATCGTTAAGGCTCGCCCCTCTCAATGCCATGAAGAAAAGCTTTTGGTTCTGATGCAGACGCAAAAACGTAGAGCTTTGGCACAGCCACTTCACGCCCAATCATCCTCCATCCATCCATAAACTCTTCATTAATTGGAAATGAGAGCCCATTAGCTACTAATATATGGCAATACTGACCTAATAACTAAGTGCATGGGCCTAACTAAGTGATACGGTAAACGACATGGGCCAGATCTGGCAGGCCATAATAACATCATAAATCCACTATGCACCAAACATGTCAGTGAGGAGGACCAGAATATCTTGTTTTATGTCACATTATGTTTTCTACCAGTCTCACCAATTCTCAGCTCATGTTTTGCGTCACTGGATAGCATCTTAATTTACAAATCACATTTTACACAGAAAAGTGCTCCAAGAGTGTAATTTTTCACCCATAAACTATAAGAGAAGTAGAAATTTTTTCTTTCTTAATTCACTTTTCTTTTACAAATGGAATTATTTTAAAGAAAAAATGGAGAAAACACTCTTTTTTCAGCGTTGCTAAATGCAATCCTTCATTCTTTAATCGGCGCTCCAATTTGCATTCCGCAAGATATACCATCTCAAGATCTAAATATTTTATTATAGAATTATATTTCTTCTATAACCACAAATGAAAGAAAATCATGCCTTTTCTGGGACAATTTTCCACATTGGTACCTGTTAACACAGGCTCTCATGATACAAAATTCAAAGGCAATCTGAATGAAAATAACAGTAGTGCTTTATCCACATGATTTTCACGGTAAGCTAATTGTAAATGAGCCACTTATAGCTCAGACAAACTTAATCCCTCGCCACCCTCCTAATAAACACATTTTGACAAGTGATGTGACTTGGGGGGATATTTTTAAAGGCTGAACAGATAACAAATGCAAAGAAATTTGGTGTTTGTCTGCGTAGCATCATACATGTGGATTTACTTGAAGGTGGAAAGTCTTGGAAGCTTGTCCCTAAGGTAGTACAGCCTTGCTCTCCTAACTTTTCTGTGATTAACAACTTTGATCTCTTTGATATTAGGGGAATACCTGCATCAGTAAAAGATCCTGTGAATAGGTAATTTATGTCAAAACTCATAGACTTAAATATCATAACAGAAGGCCTGATTTTAGAATTGGCTACATCAGAATTGGTAGTCGGCCCAGGAAAGTTGGCCCTGTCAGTCATATTTTATCTTCCTGTTACAGCTAGATATTGCATTGGATTTCATAAAGAATCTCCAGCTTTAGTGCTGCAAATCACCACAAAAAGTTCATTTTTTATTTTCTTTGAAAACATAAGCTAGAGCTGCAGTGAGCTGCAGCTCTGGCTAGCTGACCATGATCTGACAGCCAGCTAGCTATAGCTCTGGCTAGACATGTGCTCTACATATAAAGCCATCCTAAATAAAAAAACAGGGAGTGTAAAAGAATAAACCTTAAATGGAAAATCCATTTGGTCTTTTAACATAATGATAATTTATACTTGACATGCATCAAGTCTCTTACAGATGAACAATTTCCGAGTAAATCTGAGCTAATACATTCATCAATATGTTATGCTTACTGAATAACGTTACATGTGTAACAGGACAAACTAAAAACAATATCACAAAAATTATATCAATATAGCAGTTGTACAAAAAAAATAAAAAAATAACAAAAACAGAACTACATCTACACACACCATACCCATGGGAAATTACTATATCATATGTTGCACTACAGCAATGGTGAAAAACCTTCAAAAAGAAAACTAAAGCCAAACAACATCTACATACAACAAAATAGCATAAAGATGAAGACAACAAAAGTTAATAATAAAACTAAAACCCTTAAACTAAATACAAGAAAATAAGGAAAAAAGAAGGCGTACTTCTCCAGTAATGATGTTAAAAAATAACTTTCAATAGAATAATTTATCTTGATTTGGCTATTAGCAGCAAAATTCAAACACACCTGTAATGCTGAGTAATACTATTTATTAGTTCAAAATAAAAATCTTTAAGGAACGAGAGAGTGCATAGAACCAATGAAATTCAATAAGGCCAGAAATTACAATCAACCTGCTAAAACATCACGTAAAGGTAAGAAAACCACACAAACATTGAAATCTCATCCACTGTGACATCTTATATATATCATTGTAGGAATGTAAGTGAATAGCCCTCTCAAGTCCAAAAGCTCGACCAAATCGCAGAAAAGTGAGCATTTTATAACTTTTGATACAGCTTAAACTCAGCTTGACAGTGTATAGCCTTGCACAGAGGGAAAGTTCACTCAACAAGACCAACAGTAGGATCAAATTCTCCTCCCACTCCCCCCACCAAAAGCTATGTTTTTCCTTCATCTACAAATTCAATTTCTCACAATGTGGGACACAAATTAAAGACTGGTTGGAACCATACTAACAAGGTTGACATTTCGGTACATTTCTTTTTGGAAAAGGTTCGGGAAAGTTTCGAAATATAAAAAGAGGAAGAAGAAAGACGTCCATTTCTCTAGAAATAAAAATCAAGAAAAAATTTTGGTAAAATTTTGAAATTACCAAAATTTAGTGAAATCGAAAAAATTTCAAAATAAAATTTGGTCTAGGTCCAATTCTCCGAAATTAACGATCAAGCATAGACAGCTTCACCCACGCACATTTCCATTGTGAGAAGAGCAAATGGTTTTATAATAAGCATAAGATCTATTCACCCAATACCTTCTTAAGAAAACATTTTTCAGGGCAGGCGAGCCGACCACACCAGAAATTATACCAACTTTGAGCAGACTGTAAAAACGTTTCAAATAACAACTTTAGATCTTTATCAAATATATGTCCATACTTCATTTTTGGAGGATTTTAATTTTTATTAACTGTAGTAGCGGCAAGCCAAATGGGAGCAGCCTATAAGGGGATAATTGTATATACATGTACTTAATCTTAGAAAAACAAAATTGAAGTGAGCACTAATAAAACATAATCCCATCAGTTCAGTTTAAGAAAATTTGTTTTAATTTGCCAGCTTTATGACAATATGCCAATCATATTTACCACGAAATTGGAAAAAAAAATGTAATCATAAGAACGTACAGCTGTCAAAAACTTCACTCAACCATACAGATTAGATCATTCAACAATGTAGCATATCATACAAATATTTTTTCGCAACAGAAGTTTTTATTACACACTGGTTTATTTATCTTCCTTTCTAACTGTCCATGTACTTCATAACGTTTGACAGTAAATTGTTCCACAAGCAGAAAATCAATGGCTAGACAATCGTACCAAACATTTTACAAGAAACAAAAGATAATTCACCTAAACTTGCATTGTATCCAACTGAGCAGATACAAGGGAATAATATGCAATAGGGAGGGAGAGGGAAAGAGCATTACACAGGGAAGACAATCTCAACACCAACACCAGCAATTATTCTCCTGATACGGATTGTAGTGTGGATACCGGCATTCTGCTTTGACATAACAATTCCTTTATATATAGAAGCCCGGCGCCTGTTCTCTGGTACTTCCTGTATTCAATTGTCACAATCAAATAAAGAAAAGAATTTTGATCCAAAATAGCTAGACAAACATGTAAAAGAGACAATTATAACCTATAAAACAAGTCAAAACGAACATACCAATTTGATTTCAACAATGTCTCCAGTTCTAATATCTGGCACAGGCCGTTCCTTCTCTGATGCCTCGATTGCTCTTTTGTTTAAAATCTATCAATTATCATATACAAATTTGAAAATGAATTCCGTAAGAATATGTTATAATTAGAAACTCTTAAGAGTGTCCATATGTCTTTAGAGAGGGAGAGAAATAGAGAGAGAGTGAAGTCACCCCCATGACATCACCAAGCTTAATTCGAGGCTTTCTTGGAGGCTTCTCCTCCTCCAACTCGGCGGTGTCCAAATCAGATGCTGCCTCTTCAGCAATTTCAGAGCTTTCTTCGACCAGAGTCACTGCACCTTCAGTCTCAACCCCGGAATTCGAATCGACAGCAGGAACAATGGGTCGCCTGACTTGGCGGGAAGTGATGAGCGAAAGTGGTGACCTCAACAGGTTAAGACGACACCCATTAACGGGGATGCGAGTAGAGCAGCAGGAAGAGGGGAGAGAGCAGAGCACCGACGACCCAAGTCTCGGAGGGTGAAGAGAAGCCTTCTGAGGAATGGAGATGACCGCCTGTACCCAAGAACGAGCAGATGATGATGCTTAACAATAATGAAGACAAGAAATGCAAGTGCAGAGGAAGCGGCAATGTGAGGGAAGGGAGGGCGGGGTTACCTGTGGGAGTATGCCGGAACCCATGTTTGAATTTAAGTGGGTTCTTGGATTAGAAGCAGGAGGTGGTGGCGGTGGAGGAGGAGGAGGAGGAGGGGAGGAGTTGGGTCATGGATGAGTACTGGTGCTGCCCGCGGCAGAGAGCCTTATCTGAAGCTCGAACTAGAAGGTGGAGGTCGGAAGGCCGGGGTGAGGGGTGGTTGTATGGGCCCAGAATAGCACTTTGTGGCCCATGAAAACTAGAAGGGCATGAAGGATTGCAGATGCGAGATCAGGGCCTGGCCCATGCTCGATGTGAGGACATTCACGCTCTGGATGGACAGGAGCCATACAGAGACCATAAGGGGCCCCAAATTTGCAAGAGACCAATGGTGCCACCCCGTTGGGCTTGTGGCACCTTGGGATGTTGCCGTGGGGGTGGACCAGACCGGTCGGTGAGAAGGGAAAAAAGGCTGTGGATATTTCCTTTTATTTTCTGACCTGTTAATTAACGTCAAATATCCAAAATTACTCATGTTCAAACATATAAAAAGTGTTAAAACGCATTAAAGGTGATTGAACCTATACACCACGTGACTTGTGCAACAGTTTTATTAGATAATAATTTATCGTAAATATTTATAAAAAATTAAAACTATGGGATGCATGTCCAACGGCTAAAAAGGGTCATTGTGCATCAGCGTTGACACATGCCAGCGCATGCATCAGCGCTAATGCTTGCACAGGTATGACCAGTGTTGTGCAAGTCATGGGCTACGTTATGCAACAGGCCATGCACCCTAGGCGTAATTTTTTTTTAATTTTATTTTTTAAATTAAAATAAAATTTTAAACTTGAAATGAGGGTAATTCCTTACCCTGAACTCAGAATCGTTCATTTCTAGTACCGTTAAACTCATATGAATAAGCCCTTCGAAATAAGACCACACAAGGATATGTTTTCTTGTTAAATTATAATGGGTTTTGCCCATGACATCCTTCTAGAGGCTATAGCCTACGATCATGGTGTCCGATTGACACGTTCTTGGGCTCAATACATTTATTTCTCTAAGCCCTATCAAATTACTTTAAGGCTCATATGAACGAATCAAGCTCAAAATGGTCCAATTTTAAGAAAAATCGTTATTGGGCCCTTGAACTCGCCAATTGGCTCAAACATTGAAATTTTAAAACATTGAAATTCTGAGGTGTTGCACCAAACATCTAGCCCCCTCTCATGACGTATGCCTATTTTCAAGCTTGAAAATAAAACAACAAACAAAGAGGGATGAGTTTAGCTTAGTATGGGTTTTAAAACAAAACATAAGCACATGATAAAACCATATGTATTCTTCTCATAGAAATTAATTTAAACAAGCATCATATATCCATTATATATACTTGTGCATCACGAGTTAATTCACATTTCATAATCATATTCACACCACTTGTGCATCATAAGCTCATTCATAATTCATAACACACATGCATAACATGCAATCATTTAAGTTTTATAGTTCATTTACATCCTACATAAATCAAGTATCAACATTCACATTTACCGTGCATAATCAAGTATATCAAACCATATTTTAACCTATATGTTCAAGTGTAATTATTCCGCATGCAACTTGTGTAAACATAAACATCATTGCCCTTGCATAACCTGCAACACCCCGACACTGCCTAACCTGAGCTGAACCCGGTCCAAGGGCCGATCAAGCGTGCGGGGCGACAGAATTGAAAGAGATTAATGGATAGCAGAAGACTTAGCCCCTCATACGGGCGGTTTAACTAACGAAGTTACGCACTACTTTGAGTAAGAGTAATAAGTAGAACAAAAGAGGACTTTAACTCTGAACTAGTCTACAAGTCTTATACCCCACATACTTAGAATCCTGAGCCAACATATAGGGCTCGAATCATAAAGTCTCAAACATATCTAAAAACATAAGATATTCACGAGTTTGAAACAAGAACCACCATACATGATGCTCTATTATCATAACAGAGTAAATCAGAAAAACACAATAAAGTTTATAGGCCTCCACTCTTAATCTCATGCTCTCCTTGACCGTTCCTCATACAGAGGATCCTACCTGACTGCATGTCGCACCATGCAACCCCAAAACAAAATACAAAATAGGGTAAGTAAAACTCAGTTAGGTTTGAAAGCAGTAACATTAATTAGAAAACCATCACAACATGACAATATAGCAATTCAAATCCATAATTGACATGATATACCATTTTCTGATCATTCCCTTACTAAACCCCTATTTATCTATAAATATAAGAACTAGCATGCATATGACACACATATCAAAGTTAAGGCATACATGATCAAGTTATAACCTAGCATCCCTCCTGTATAGGTAATAATAGTTCACATCTAATCAAATCAAGCATAATATCACACATAAACCACATGAAAACTATCTTTCACACACTTTTTGATCATGCAACCATATCACATAAACCTGCATAATAGTGTTTCCATCACACAATTCAGATTATACATTCATATATCATAAACTTGCATGATAGTGTCTCAATCACACAATTCAGATTATGCATTCATATCACATCTTTTTCATAGCTCATTCACCCTACATGGCATAATATCACACATAAACCACATGAAAACTATCTTTCACACACTTTTTGATCATGCAACCATATCACATAAACCTGCATAATAGTGTTTCCATCACACAATTCAGATTATACATTCATATATCATAAACTTGCATGATAGTGTCTCAATCACACAATTCAGATTATGCATTCATATCACATCTTTTTCATAGCTCATTCACCCTACATGGCAAGTGTCTAAACCACACTATATCAAGATTATGCAAATATCACATAAACCTGCATGAAAAGTGTCTCTACCACACATTCAGATCATGCATTCATATCACATAAACCTACATGAATAGTATCTCTAACACACTAATCTAGCATGCATACTCACAGATAGAGAGAATAAACATGCTCCTCATGGCTGAAGCCCTCGAGCAAACTCAAATCAAATAGACCTACTCATTGTGGCCGAAGCCCTCGAGGAATATATGCCCATCAATGCTGAAGCCCTCGGGCAACCCCTGCCCAACAAGCCGAAACCCACGAGCACCCCTTGACCATCCAAGCCGAAACCTTCGAGTAGCCCCGCTTGTCAAGACTTAATCCCAAGTAGCACATATGGTAAGCGAGTGCACTTGGACATACCAATTGGATTCTCAAGTCCAGATAATCTCAATATTTTGGTCCCCTTATAACTTTTTTGCTCTCGAGGAATACATGCCCTCGAGGAATACATACTCATCAGTGTCGAAGCCCTTGGGCAACCCCTGCCCATCAAGCCGAAACCCACGAGCAACCCTTGCCCATCCAAGCCAAAACCATCGAGCAACCCCGCTTGTCAAGACTTAATCCCAAGCAGCACATATGGTAAGTCAGTGCACTCGGACATACCAACTGGATTCTCAGGTCCAGATAATCTCAATGTTTTGGTCTCCTTATAACTTTTTTGCACTTCTCAACCCGGTGAGGATCCATGTTCCAATCAGGAACTCAAATCGAAATTATGTCCTTTCGGACCAACCAAGTTCAAATTAAGCCAACGATTGATTAATCCAATACATAATCTCACCCATTGCATCCAATCGATCAAACACGGCTAAACATCGGTAAAAATCTCTTTCATGAAATCCATTCATGATGCGTGCAACATGATGTATACGTGAGCATTCTCTACGTGAATTCTAACACATGAAATGTGCTCCCATTAGTCCCCTCATGCATCATAATTGAATCATAAATAATTATGATTTCATAGTAAATTCCCCACGCGTGTTTGTTCATGCATTTCCTAAGCATATGACCAATGCTTTGACATAAGCTCATGAGGCAATACACGCATGCTTAAACACATTCAAATTATGATTACCAATTGAAATCTAGGGTGAAATCTACCATAAACCACAAATCTGTTCATGTGAAATCAAATGTTTAACTCCTACAAGCATGATTATTCTACACATTAAGCTATAACATAATAACATCATTCACCCACAATCCATTCTCATTATATAATGACATATCTTATCATTTACCATGTAATACCCCTGCAAGAAACATACTCCAATCATAAGAATTTCATCATCCATAGATTCAAGATTATTCAATGTTAACATGTATAACTATCAACATATAATTCCACATAACAAATACTTAAGCATACTTCATAACTCTCCATCATAAATTCTACACCCTTCCAATAGCTTAATTCCAACATAAAACACTCATCATAAATGTTAGAATCATTAATTGGAGTAAAAACACCGAAGTGAGCATCAAAATCCAAAAATGGCAAAACTGTTGTATAGCCGATCGATCGGCCTAGAAGGCCATTCGAACGACCAGTTGGCTTGATCGATCGCCAACAAACAGTTTGAGCTTCTTCTTCATTTTGAAATTCAAAACCGAAACACCATTTAAGAACCTTAAAATCTTCATCCCAAGCCTCATACACCATCAAAATTTAATCAAACATTCTAGAAAGCAATTTGAACCCATTCCACGGCAAAACCCTAAGAAATCAAGGTAAGAGATTAACATTTTACAGATCTACCATTAAAGCCATAATTAAGAAAACCTATTCAAGCAAAACCCAAAAAAATAGAGATTTTCACCATAACAAGGCTGAGATTTGAAAACCCATTACATCTCCACTTGATTTGAGTTGGATTAATCATCCAATCACCTCTGAAACCTTCCAAAAATATGATTTTTATATTAATACACATCTAAACTAGATTTAACTTTGAAAATCATAAAGCAAACCCTAGATCTAGAGCTTAGGAAGCATAAAAATGAAGTTTGAAGGTTAAGGTTTGAAATAGAGGAGTAAAATAGTGATTAAATGGTTTGAAATCAAATTAAATCATTGGACGAAGATAAATTTAAGAGAGAATAAGGAAAACCCTAATGATTAAGCATGAATTAGGGAAGAACGTATATCTAATCACTTCTTCTTTGAGCCTAATTAGGGATTAGGCTCTAAACACCCTTACACAGCCTATTCCCAATTTGGAAATGGCTCAGCCTTTTTCCTTTTATAGGAATGAATGAAGTAAACCTAATTAACCCTTGGGGTATAAATAAGATTTTTAACTAAAAGTATATATTTTGGCTATTTGAACTCTTATTAGGACCAAAAAAATTTAATTTTTCTTTGTAGTGACTTGCTTTGACGTCTGGGACATTTTGGACTAAAAACTCCAAATTCGACCGTGGGGCCCACACGGGGTCCTGCCAAACCCTAATTTTCAAGAAATTTGTAAAAATTCCCAATTGACTCAAATTCACTTAAAACCCATAAATGTGAAGCTGGTTTTGGTTAAAACCTTTGGAAAATACTTAACTTTCAAAAATTGTCTAAAACTAATTAGAATTGGCATTAAATCACACAAAAGCAATTAAACATAATAATTTAAACTGGTTCAAGTTCAGGGATCTTACATAACCTGTGTCAATGAGCATTATAATCTTTACACATGCATAACTAATCCAGTGAGTGTCTCACAATAGGGAAAATTATTCTACTTATCTTAGTTGAAGCACAAGTAGACCTACTCACCTTAGAGATCTTAAAAGGAAGTCTGAATTCTTAGAAATGAAAACTAGAGCAGTTTGGGTAAATCCCCAAAGGGAAAATTATCCCATGGTAAGTCGATGAACAAGAACATACCACCTGGATTCTCAAGTCTAGAAAGTTACAATACTTATCACATCATAGCAAATCCACTCTTCTTACCCGGGGAGGAAACCCCTCCTCAATGGGACATAAAATCCCATCCTTTCGGATGTAAAACCGATTCAATAAACCTCTGATGCTACTATGGCATCTAATTAATTGATCATGGTTAAATACTATTCATTGTCATTTACAAATCATTCTCATGATGCAAGCGACATGATACATACATATGCAATATTTAATGGATGCAAGCATAGGTAAACATACCCTAATCAATCTTAAATGTATGAAACATGATCCATTTGTGACAAATAAAATTGTATAAGCATAGGTAAAAGATACATTCATGGATATGTTATTAATTGAGCTAAAATATGTGTAACATGACTCATTTGTAATTAAATTGGCATGTGCAAGCATTCATATCCTCTTACGATTATAAACTACTGATATCATGGAATATACATGAAGAAATAATTGAAATATGGATTTAAATTGAATAGAGTATCACACTAAGCTTGAACATGCATAGTCATCTCTTTAATTAATCTAAAACACATATAACATGATCCATATGAAATTAAGGTGACATTTGTAAATATTCCTAGCTTAGCATGATCATAATATACTAAAATCATGAGAAAGAATGAATAAATGATCAAAATTCATTAAAATACACATGTAACAAGAATATTGTACAACCATTTGAACGCCCATGTAGGCCATTTGAACAGTGACACGCTAGTTCGAAATTCCTATATGGCCGTTTGAACAGCCAAACAACCCGTTCAAACAACCTGTTAGCCTGTTTGAATGGTCGAAATAATTTACTCTGGTTTGTCTTCCTCCACTCGAAATCTGAACTAAAATTATTTCAAAATTTCAAAAAAAATCTCAAATCATTATAAAACATCATATAATCAATACATAAGCCTAAAACATAATGGATCTAACATTTTTCATACTTAATCATACAAAAATAATAAATTACATATTTTTAAGAAACCATCATGACCTTCAAGATGCTTCAAAAGCTCAAATAAACCCGCAATTATGACATTACAAGCAAGAAAACCACTCAAGGTGAAAATCTCTTACATCTATTCAGTTTGTGAATCCCTTTAACGAACTTTAACTTTAAGAAATCCTACCCAAAAATTAAGTTTTTTGGTTAGTCCTAATCAAAACCTAGCTAACACACTCATGTTAACATGGGAATGGTAGATTCAAGATCTCTTTAGGTTAAGATGAAAATCACATAGATTAGGGTTCCAAATAGGAATTAAAAAGATAATCTTGATCGAAAAAAACTAAAAATCCAAATAAGAGAAATGAAAAATGAGATGATTAAGATAAAAATCAAAATGATAAAAGTATGATTAGGGAAATATCTTACCTTAAGAAAGGTTTCTCCTTTGCAAAATGAGGGTAAAGCCTAGTCTCACTCTTAATATTAGCACTTCCCTTTATAGTAAGGGCTTGTGGGCTAAAAATTAAATTATTGAGCTAAAAAATTAGTGAATAGACCCTAAATGATCATTTAAGTGCACATTTGACTAAAAACAAATTTAATCACTCTCAATCTTACTAAGACAAATTAATAAAAGGTTGGCTGCCAAAAAGGGTAGCAAGCCATCCCACATATATGTGGGTCCCACAGTACAATCCGCATTTTTTATCAAGAAAAAAAATAGAAAAATGTCATTAAATAGGTATAAATTTGGTGAATCAAGCTTAATACTTTAAACTAATATAAAATTAAACATTAAAAAAATATAACTAAACTCACCCATTACCCCAAGAAAATTAAGTCAAACAAAAACAAACAATTTTATACAAACAAAAAAGGTAATAAATTAGAAGATCTTACAACATATCTTTGATTTATGAAAGTTATCATGTTGAATTTGCCTTCCATATTTCTAGAATTTGCTATAGTTTCATGACAAAATTCAAACTTGTGTGTGAAACAAGTAGTTGTTAAATGAGGAAGGAAGAGGAAGAAGTCCTCGTTGGCATTTGAGGAGGGATTTTGCTCAAGATTGGAGATAGGCTTCCAATGCTCCTCATCTTTATATTGGAGTTGCAAAGGAAGCAAAGAGGAAGTATGATTGAAATCATGAGGAGGTAAGGGTATTACATCAATTACTTCCAAGATGTGTCGAATTTCAATTTTGTGCATGTTGTATAGACCTTCCCTTTTGAAGGGACAGGCCGCAGGTTTGAGTTGAGCCTCTAGCACTAGAGGTGCCGCTAGGTCGGGGTTGGGTTGGGTTTTGCCAAACCTGAACCCGATACTATTTAAGAAATGATAAACTAAACTCAACCCAACCCAACCCAAATATTTTTCTTTAAAAAATACTTGATTATAAATACAAAATATAAGATTTTAAATCATTATTCACTTTTATTTCTCATTAAAATTATCAAAAGTTATTATTAAAATATACAAAAATAAAAAAAATATATTTATAACTATAATCAAGTTGGGTTAGATCACCTGAAATCCAAACCTGACCCAAATAACTATTCATATTGAATTTAGAAACCCAAACCCAACCCATTAGGCTCAAGTCGAGTTGGTTTTACCATATACCAAACCCATATAACATCCCTATGTGGCACTTCAATGTGTGCGACACCGAAAAAATCAACTTACTGTTCAAAATTACCTATGTCAACTAAAAAATGGAGAAGTCTGAGTTTTTAAAAAGAGTTATATAACATGCCCAAATGTGAGAGGCATGTCAGTGGTGACACGTTGTTTGTCATTTGTTCCTCTTAAATTGTCTTCCTATTGGGCTGTGTGATTTATACAGTGTTTTAAAACCTGGCCTGGCCGATTTAACTAGACCCGGTTGAAATTCCTGGCCGGTTAACTCAAATTTTTGGGTTAAATTAACCGGCCGGGTCAGACCGGTTTAAGTGTGAAAGAAAATTTTTTTCATTTGAGAAGGGATTCGAATTCCCACTCTTTGTGAGACCATCAAAAAACTTAACCCACTAGGCTACGTGTCACGGGCACGAAGTTTTTCCTAGCATTCGCACACGTGATGGCCTGGCTACGCCGCGCAGCCAGCAGCCACTCTCTTCCCTTCCCACTCGTAGGCACAAGGGAAACACAAACAAAACAGCAACACAAGTCCGACCTGGTGCAAGGGTCTCCGCCCAAGCTATATTTCTGTCTGTTGAAATACAAGATAGGGAGAGGGCAAGGGCTGACCCACCAGGCTGAGAGCTTTTTTCTCTTGCTCCGTAGTTCGTTGTGCAGGAAAAATCATCTACTAAATCAACCATGACCGCCCTGCTCTCCCCTTTAAATAGGCTCATCTTGAAGCTGACCAACCTAGTGCTACTAGGAGTACAAAACCCACCCAATACAAGAGTCCTCACCCTGACCAACTCTTAGCCCATAAGCATTCTGCCCCTAGCATAAATTAAGAAACCTGCAAGAGTCCGTCTTCCGCTAGAAGTTCAGCGCCATGCTGCCTCTAAGAGTTTGTCAATCTAAGGAAACCAGCTACTCCGACTCTCATCCGCCCTAAGAGTGTGACCAGCCTACTTGTGTAAGTCTTGTCCGTCCTAAGAACCTGTTGTCTGGACTCCTACTCAAACTAGGAGTGCAACGAACCAGCATAAGTGAATCCCATCCGCCTTAGGAGTCCTCCCCTAAGTCCAAGTGGTGCCTAGCTTCGCTGAAAGAGTCCCGCCTGCGCAAGGACTCCTACTCAGCCTACTCCACAAGGCAAGTAGCTCGTTCGGAACATCTCTCGCATTGTCCCAACATCTGTCCATGCCCAAGGGGCTGCCTAGGCTGTCCGTCGCCTAACAAACTTGGTTGTCCACTGCCAAGTAAGGGGATAGCCGCCCCCTTTCAGCATCCGTCAAGTTAAGGGGCTAACACTATACACACTTTGTTTGACACTTGTGCATTTTATATATTTATCTACTTTATATGCTCCCTTCAAAAAACCATAAAAAACCTCTCTGAGGCAAGATCTGTAGCGACCGGAGTGATATTACTGCTTCGTCTCTACCAACTGAGCAACAACAAATTTGTGTGATGTGTTACCTATTTTTATATTTAAATAATATTTAGAAAAATGGATCAACCCAGGTTGACCTACAGTTGAACCTAATCAACCTAGTCTGGCAACCAATCCAGGTAGGGCCGGTTTTTAAAACATTGAATTTATAAATAGGTGTAATTTAGCCAAATCCCATGTTTAACAACATAATTTGGGGTATAATTTGATTTTGTCCCAAATTATACCCCAAATCTCGTCACTTATCATATAACTAAAAGGTGGGTAAACTCAAATCACATGGTTGACCCTATCTTTTATAAATCTCATTGTTTCCAAAGCCATTTTTTTTGTTATGCAACTCCTCCTCTCCTACTTCTCGTCTCCTCTTCTCCCACTTCTCATCTTCTTGTGCTTCTCAGCTGAGTCCCTGTTAATTATTGTAAGTTTATTCTTACTAAAACTTAGAAAAATATAACATTTTTGTATTAGCTGATGTTGATGTCTGTGATTAAGGAGGGTTAATGTGCAATTTATTTGGTGGATATAACTTTGTGTATTACAAAATAAATAAATGCTAATGATGAAATTTTGTGTGTATATGTGTGTGTATATATATATACATGTCTTATGTATTTATCTATGTTATTATTGTAAATTGTATACAAAAATATATTATTATAAAATTTTATATAAATTATAAAATAATATTAAATTTTAACCAAATTCTACGCCCCCAAATAAGAGAATTTAAAATCTCACTCTTAAAATTACACAGTTACCAAACACTCAATTTTTAACACCCAATTTTTAAATACAAATCTCACTTATCCTATTATTTATAATAACATAATTTAAGAATCACACATCTAAAATTAAATCATGGGTGCCTCTCAACTCTTTTAGTTTAATGAAAAAAAACCCTTCGTCGGCCCACACTCCCCTTCAAGATAAGGCTCTGTGGCGCGGCCAGCACCACTAGCACTCCGTCGTGACACACTCCTCCTCCTCCTCCGCCACCGCCTATCCTCTCCATCCCTACTTGCGGGTAAAATTCGAAAATGGGTCCAAACGCACTCTCACAGATAACCCCGCCCTCCTCCTCCGCTGCCTCCCCTTCCCCCACTTTGCCCTCCACTTCTTCATTCCCTTTCTCCATTCCCGGCTTCAGGCAGGTCTTCCCCGCACCACACAAAGCTTCTCTTCAAATGCCGAGACTTGGGTCCTCTCTTCTCCCCTCTCTCTCTTCTTCCTCCATCTCGACGACCCGTCTCCCCCTCCATGGTTGCCTTCCTACCCGATTGAGCTCCACCTCTGCACCCATCACTTCACTCCCGTTCAAAACGCCCACTATCCTCCCAGCCGCCGATTCGCGTTCCGCCTCCGAGACCGAGGCAGCAGTACTGCCCCCCACAAAAGAAGCGATTTCTGAAGTTTTCCCATCTGGGTTCTCCAGATCAGTCCTCCTAGGTGCAGCTTCTGTAGGCTTTATGCTTCTGCTCTCAGAACTGTTCGAGCACCGGGCCTTGGCTCTGGGGCCGGAGGGGCCATTGATGGAGGAGTTCTGGGAAAACGTCCGGAGATACGGGCTCTATATTCTCACCGTCAGCACCGGAGCGATCTACACCATCCTCCAGCCCATCCTGGAGCTGCTCAGGAATCCCGTATCGGCAGTCCTCGTTCTCGTCATCTTTGCCGGCGGTTTCTTCCTCGTGTCGCAAGTGCTCAACGCCATGATTGGCGTCACGGAGTTTGCTTACGACTATGCATACTAAATGATCATTACTTAAAGTTTTATGCTTTTGTTTTCTCTAATGAGCTTCTCTGTTTTTAAAGTTACATGGAATTCGGCATAAGAAACCACAAAATTGAGATTTTTTTACCAATTCAGCTGAAGCAACTATGCGATTCTTCACAGATTGTATATTGTACACTAAGGTGGATAATACTTGTTTTATGTGTAGAAGCAGTTGGTAAGCTGACATAATCCAAGTGGCTGCTAAGCAATAAAATTTCATGTAAACCAAGAAAACATCCAAAGGAAAACACATTGTACATATTTGCAAGTTTATAGTGATCAGCTGAATTTGCGTTACTAGTTTGAGTCCCGTTTATACACGACAGTGTGAGTTGTGGCATTGCACGCTGTTGGATTGAATCCGATGGTGCATATTATGCTATTTAAATCCAGGGAGTTGAGAAGGGAACAGAGAAAAGATCAATTTGTCAGAAATCCTAAACCTGAGCTTTGTGATATCCATAGTTGTCGTAGCAAATTATGCTAGAGAAGCATCCGTGCCCACAAGCTAATTATTGAATAAGAACATAGGAGATAACTGTTAAATATTTTGCAGCTAGCTGTATGTATCGTCTTCATGGATTGTACGAGGCTAGCATTTTTTTTGGAAAGTTGCCTCGTTCTTGTGCAACTTACTGAGTTAAAAGTCACCATTTTTACTCTTTTAAAGCCCATTGCATTCACCTGCATTACATTATGTTGACACCTGTATTGCATTATGTTGAAAATCTTGTTTAGCACGGCTGCCTTGTGGCGATTATTTTGCACGCTACAAGTAAAGTACGAGGCTATCTCCTTAAAGACCGATGGGGCTGTCAACGGTACTCATTTTACCGTTCTACCATACCATTAAGAAGCTGATAATTTTATTTGACTGTTATCTAAATAAAATGTAATGAAAAAAGTTCTTTCATACCCGTTTATCCATTGCCTGTTCGTCATATTTAAAAATTATATATATATATATATTCATTAGTCTTAAGTGGTTTAAGTTCAAAAGAGATTGGATTATGGTCTTTTATAATAATTTTTATGTCATGATTCACCACGGTGATTTACTCAATTAAAGATATCATTCAAATCCCAAATGTTTATTGAATTAATTTAACTACTTACAATCATTTATTATAGTTGTTACAAGCTGCTACTTAGAAGATGATTTGCTATTTCTAGCATTTCATATCTAACTGTATTTTTTTTATAAAAAATATTCAGTTATAATTTATATTTTATATTCTCTTAAACTCACTTCGCTTTAATGTTTTCCATTTGGTTGCTTTATTTAATTTGTTTGATCTTATTAGGTCATGATTTATTTTTAATTATACGTGCTAAAATCTTAATTAGCTACATAGACACTTTGTACAAAATATTTTTGCAACCCTCAGGTTCATTTAGATTTTGTTTTAATAACTCAAACACACGAGTCTTTTTTTATTTATGATAATTAAACTTATGGAGGGTTTGTTCGTGCAAGGATGATTGGTGGGTTTGGAGTAGGATTGCTAAGTCAGCTCTATTCTATTTGAGGTTAGACTCAAGTAAGCTCAAATCAAAGCTTGAACTTAGGTTAATAGAACCAAACTCTTATTTAGCCCATCTTGAACTAGCTTGGTGTAAGTGTTGACTGACTTAACTTTGAATGAGTAGTGTAGGTGGTTTGTTTTGAGATTTAGTATATGTTGGTTGGAATCATGATTATGTTACAAATATGTTTGTATATGAGATTGTAAATTTTGGAATGTTATTGAAATAGACTGGAATCAATAAGTTTTGAATGACCAAATAGGTTTAAGTGAAACTTTGAATAAGTTTAAGTGAATTTTTTCTAAAATATGAGGGGACTCTTTTAAATTTTTTTAGGTGATGAGGCCATCATCTTGTCAACCCGGGTTAACCCAGCCCATCCATTAATCTGGGCAAGGGTCCTGGCTAGGTCTTAATATATTGCTTCAAAAAGATATTAATAGATGATGTGCATCACTACATGTGGTCTCATTCTTACCTGCAACATACCTTTAAAGGCTTATAGATGAATTTTTTTCTAAAATATGGTTGTGATAAGGTGATAGTTATTCTTTTCACATTTGGGATTCTTCTAAAAAAGGCCGTAGATAGATATCTTGGATCTAGGCTCATATGATAGGAAATATTTTTTAGAAAATAAGTAATTTTATTATGTATATATGCCTAATATATGTATCCATTTACGTTTCATGTTTAATAATTACAATTTATTTGCAACAACTATAAGTAACAGTAGTAATGATGTTGGTTTTTTGCCTTAATAATATCTAATTAAGTGAATAAAAAATAATTATTTCAGCCTTTTTTAGCACATTTTAAAAAATATAATAGATAATAGTTATCCGATTAACCGACCGATTATTAGTGGAAGGAACAATTATGGAAGTATCGTTCCCTTTTGAAAGAGAGTAAGCGTAAAATCACTGAATAGGAATAAGTAGATTTAACTTTGAACCTTTCCTTTTGAAAGACTATTGGATTTACTAGCCAATTAATGAACGCAATGTCTTGAACTACTTGGTCGTTTGTGTAAACTAAGACAATATTTCACACAGATTTTTTAGATAACTATCTTAGAGAGGGGAAAGTCCTAGGGAGAGGGGATACTCTACCCACTACCTCTAAGCCCTTTAGGAGATAAAGTCCCATGGAGATGGAATACTCTACTCATCGCCCCCAAGCCCTCAAGGAGACAAAGTCTCGGGGAGAGGGGAAACTTTGTTTACCACCTACAATCCCTCAAGGAGAGAAAGTCCCTAGGAAGGGGAGGCTCCATCAGCCACCACCTCCAAAAAAATCAAGAGTGTAATGGTAGGTGGTTTTTAACTTCTAATTCCATATTAGGATTAGATATTGCTTTCCAACAACACTTGTGTCATTACCAATATTCTATTTGAAATTGGTACCATCAGGGGTGTAATAATGCTAAAATAATAGCATTTTTTAATACCTCTCAATGGGATTTATCAAAATAAGAGATTTTGAATATTATTATATCATCTAAATGATATTCAAAATGTTTTGAATTTGAAGGGTGAGAGTTTAAGATCTGTCTATATCGTATTAGTGGATCACTAGATTGCTCTTCAAACTTGTACATCATAGAAGTAAGAATCAAAAGTTTTAACCTCTATACGCAGAAATTTCTACTAGGCAATGAAAACTAAATATTTATACGTTCATTATGAATCTGTCAACCATTTAATCTAGTAAGCATGCAAATCACACATGAACACACAAGGATTTAAAGTGGAAAACCCAACTTGGGTAAAAAACTAGGACAACCATTCTTAGCTTAAAATCAATGCACTAGATAGTATAACACTACATAGACACATGCAAACCACCAACCTTTGTTATTTGACTCTTAACCCCAAAACTTTTTTTTTCTTAAATCTTCAACAAATTTTTTTCATTGCTAGCCTTCAAATCTTTTCTCTCAAGCAGTGAAACTTTTCCTCTACTTGCTTTGTCTTTGTCTCATTCTAGCCACAATAATAAATTTCTCTTGTTCTTTTACTTTAACCTTAATGTAACGACTCTAAAATTCTCGGTAAAATTTTATGTCTTTAGTAAAAAATGATTTTTGGAGTTTTAAATATTTTAGAGATTTTTACGAGATAATATTTTAGAAGAGTAAGGTAGAGCTTGTGGAGACGAGCGTAACGAGTCGTAAAACGCTTAAATCGGAGGTCGGGAACAAAAGTTATGACCTCGGGGAACGTGTTCTTTTGGCGGGACCCACTTTTAAAATACGGGTAACTTGATTCATAAGTGGTCTAGTCTCGTAGGACTTGTCAATACGAGCTCAACGGTACCTAGAACGCGCGAAACCGAGTTCGGGATAAGAAGTTATGTTTTTTTGAAATTTTTAGAAATTAAAATAATAATAAAAATATTTTTTAATTGGCGGCGCGGCGCGGCGCAACGCAGTGCGCGGCGCGCGCCGAACGCGCGATGGGCATGCGTTCGCGGTGACGAACGTGCGTTCGTCACGCGCGCCCACAGCGCGCGGCGGTGCCAATGGGCGCCGACCGTTTTTGTGGTGGCGCCGGCGGGCGCCCACCGGTTCTGGCGGTGGCGCCCACTGGAAAACACCCCCTCCTCCCCTATTTAAGCTCTTCTCCGGACAGTTTTTCACCCACATCCGATTTTCAACCCCTTTCACTGTTTTCTTCATTCCCGACCCATTTTAAGTCCGATTTTCACGTTCCAAGACCCGTTTCCTACTAATTTAAGGGTGCTCTACGCACCGGAAGTGTTATTTTCTCAAGGCGACCCCTCTAAGACCTCAAAAAATATGCCCCTTCCCAAATCTTCCCCTTTCTTCTTTTTACTGTTTCTGAGTCATTTCGAGCCCTATTTTGCCCGTTCAAAAGGCATTCTCTACTAAAGCGAATGTGCTGAACACTGTGGTGGGGTTATTTTCATCTTCTGGAGTCTTTATATTGACGAATTTTATATTCAAGGCTAAGGTAGGGTGTTTTAAACTCTAAATAACTGCTGTGCTAATTTGAGTCAATCTTTCTTGAAGTATTTGATTCAAATATGAGTATGATACTTGTTTTAATCGATGAATGGATTTTCTCTTGAATTATGTGACAATTTTGCTACATATTTCGATGTGAATTGATTTTGTACGCATCACATAGTGTTGTGGTTTCGTACACTGTTTTGATGCCCGCCGAGAAAATAATCGGCTAGTGGCATGCATAGGGTGGAGCATCATGGGAAAACTCCTTCCCTTAGTGGCCTCCGTTGTCCCATGAAAGCAGAGGTAGGCCGTTGGGTATCACGGCTTGTGGATTTGATGGATTTGTTTGATTTGATTTTAAAGATGTTTTTGCTTAGCATTTCTTTTAGATTTTAAACAAACCTACTGAGTATAAATATACTCATGCACCCCCAGACCTTGCAGATGTTGCGACGATGGAGGAAGGGAAAGAAGAAAAGTTTTTCAAGTAGTCGTGTGTTTTCTACATAATGTAATTATATATGTGACCGACGTGTAAAGACATGATGTGCCAGGATAATCATGTTTTTATAACTACTGGCTCCATGTACAGTAAATTTTGGTATGTATATTAAACTTATGTTATAAACTCTTTATCAATATGTTTTTATTTTTCTTGGCTGTGCAATTACTCCGACATATTCCACATTGAGCATACGATCGTTTCACGATTAACGCCCGTTAGTCCGGTTCGTGTGTACTAATTACGCACGTCGGACAGGATCATTAATATTAAATTGTCCGAAAATGGGCGGGCGTTACACTTAATCCTCTTCAACTCCTTTGAAGATTTTGCGACAATTCCTCTTTGAATTTGCGTGTGAGATTCTTCTTTTTCAGTGGTGCGTCTTCATGAAATCACCATTAACATAAGCATAAAGATAAGGATGATCTCCTATAGGAAAACAATGGAAAATGAACTCTCCTCTCTTCTCTATGATTTTTTAGGTTTTTCTCTCTTTGATTTTGTGATTCCCTAGCCTTTAAATAGTATACTAAGTCAGTTTAAGAGTTTAATTCCAATTATGAATAAAATCTCTTCTAGAAAGACTTAAACTAGGCAACCATAATAGAGAACAATCGATCGATCATTTGACACAACAATCAATCACTAACTATTTTATTAGGGTACGACATTGCTAGTGTCACAACCCAAAATTTCTTAAAATACAAAGAAAATTAAAACTATAATTAGAGCTTGTCCGGGTCACTACCAAGAGACAATTTACAAACATAGCATAATATAGTTCATTTCCCAGGAAATACATTATCTGTGTACAAACACTCAAGTAAAAATATAAACAAGTCTTCTCAAGCCCACAAAAGTAAAATAAAGTACTAAGGACCTACTAGTGCAGTTGTAGATCCGTAGTTACCTCTTGAGTCTCCCAAAAAAAGTGCCTTCTCACAAGTCCTTTATATCGTGACGAGTATTTATTCTATTAAACATAAATTTAACATATGGCAATTTTCAAATAACGCAATCAAGTAAATTGATAATATTTTTTGAAAACTAGTGTGTGCCTCTCACCCCAAAACTCACTTAGAGCTTCTTCCTAAGTATTAAAGATGCTACTATGTTTGTAAGCTCTCAAGGCTTACTACTAGTGTCTCAGACAACTACTCAATCCTATGGACTTTGTTGGGGTACAAAACAACCCCTCATACTCCTCTACGGATCATCATAAAACACTTCATGCTTGTGAGAGAAGAGACACCCGTGTTCATATGGCACAAACATCAAGAGAGTATAGAGTTTTCCTATGATACTTTCTACCCTAACATGAGTAGCCTTAATTGTAAGATCTCTAACTTAAACCCGGTTTAATTTTGATTTAATTATGTCTTATTGTGTGGTTTTGCTTAAATTTGTCGGTTTGACTTGATTTTGGCTTACAGGTTGGTAATAATATTTTAATGAAGTTTAATTTCATTTATATGGGTTTTAATTATCAAAGTTAATTTATTCTATTTTTAGGAAATTTTGAGGATTTTATGGAAAATTTTCATAAATTTTGGGTGTGGACCCCACCATGGGCCCCATGTCCACGTTTAGACGGGGAGGATCCTACATGACCCTATACCCCCCTTATTTCATCCTAATGAGTTTCAAAATTTTTAATTTCATTTTTAGCCTTAAAATGAACAAAATTAGCCATTTGCTGCACTAAATTGTATTTATTTCCCAACATGTAGTATTTACACCCCAATAACTTACTATATAAAGAAAGCCCCAGCCCATTTGTCATGTACGACGTCCGGATGGACTTTACAAGGAACGTATGGGCGATGATGTAGCTTAGGAGTGGTCATTTGGAGATCTTGAGATGTGTGGTTGCTTATGTAGTATTTTGTATTATGACTTTTATCTACTTGGTTATACTTTACACTCTATTAGCCGGTGTCGGCTTAGACTTTCATTAGCCGGTTTGGGCTTATACTCTTATACTTGAGCCGTGTGCGGGCTATTTTTGGATTAAGTATGTGGGTTGATGTGTGGACTAATTTTCTTCTAGTAGCCCTTTATTTTTCTCATTTCGCTCTTGTATAAAGTGGATGTGCATAACCCCGTAGTGTATCACCCAAGTAGGGATCAAGTCTTCTGCAAACCGATGATACTTTGTCACGCCGTGCATGCTACCTTCCCCTTGTACGGGGTTTGGCTCTGGGATAGGGGTGTCGGGGCATGACATTGATAGGTGCCCTTCGTTAGGGGCTAATCAAAGGTCTTTCCCTTCATTAGGAGCTCACCAGGCTAATGTGTGTACCATGTATCCAATTTTTATACCATATTATAACTATGCACTTCATATTCATGAAGCTCTATTGGTACATCTAGCAAGTTAAAGCTCTAGACAATTAAATAACTCTTAAATTCCCTCACTCAAAACATAAGTTTTCTTTTTCATAACATCCTTCTTTGAGGTTCAACTTTTTAAAAATCCTCACTTCGCCTCTGTAAATCATGGTCGTGTTACTTATAATGATTATAAAGGTAGAGTTGGTTGCTCATTCCAACGAGACAGTTACCCCATCTTTATCTCATCCCAATAGCTCGATCAGCATGATTTTACGCATTTTTCAAATCCTTTTGACAAAGCAATAATTCCATAAAACCATCTTTCAATTCTACTGTACTCATGTATAATTAAAATAATCGTGAAACTAGATTTTTACATTACATATATCAGATAGCATGATTCATAATTTACTTTAGGAGATAAACACTCGATAAAACAAATATATGAGGCAATATTAAAATATATGAAAATTACTCAAGTACTTAACTAGAATTATATATAAACTCTATATGACAGCCTATGTAAGTATTTATGTCTTGAAAGAAGATAAAAAACCCTACCTAATCTTCTTCGTGAATTTGAAGGCGAGAAACAAGACACCTCTTACTCGAATGACGAATTTTGCCCAATTCATCAAATTGCCTTTTGAACCACCCAAATTGGACTTTAAAAGGCTTACAAATTCGAAAATGAAGTTTAAAGAGTGTGAGTGGCAAAACTGGAAAACACAGATGAGCCTCGCACCTTTTATAGGTGTATGAAGCAGTTCTGTGTGCCACATGGCATGTGGAATGTGTAAAATGCTATGTCGGGGCCCCTCAGTGGGTGGCGTGCAGGCTCTGCACATCACGTAGGCCCATCACATCCGGTGCAGGCCCAATAACCGGAATTTTGCTTGTTGCATGGCCAGACATGGGCCCACTGTGATCTCATGCTGGCTGTGCCAATATTTTTATTTTTTTCTTTTCTCTTTTGTCTTTATTTGAAAACCAAAATTCAAACGGGCATCTCCTTACCCTAAAGTCAAAATTAGGCATTCTTGGAACATTTGAGCTAGAATTAATAAGCCTTACGAAACTAGACCCTACATGGGTAGGTTATCTTACACTTTTCAAGTGGATCACCCATGTAGTGCGCTTCCCGAGGTCATAACTTACGTCCCCGATGTCCAATTTCGGCATTCTTAGGCTCGTTGCTAGTCTCATAGAGCTCTACTCAACACATTTAACTTTTAACACAAAATATTCTAAAAGCATCTTAAAAACTGCAGACGTTACAACTACCGATCAATCTCTTAATATGGCGATTGATAAGTATGAAATCTATATCTATTTTATATGCCTTTTTACCTTATTTGCTAGTATAAATTAGGTTAATTTAGAGTTAATTATGGTTTATTTAGATTAAGATAGATATTAGTATTTTAGTTTAATTATTAATGATTTTGTAGTTATTAGTTGTTTAGACATGTATTTAAATCAAGATGGAATTTTAGTTACTTTCTACATGTCTAAAATATGATATTTTATATTTTATAGGAAAAGTACGCTTATCGAAGTACTTGGACGATGTTTGAAATGATTAAAAATAGTCTAAAGTGATTTGGACAACTTTTCGGAGTTATAAACAAGTTGGAAACTAATATGGACATGAAGAAAAGCTTAATGAACAGAATATGAACTATCCAGGAAAACTGTCCAGATTGTAGAAACACTGTAGCCAATCGAACGGGGTCACTTACCGTTCGATCGGGATAACGTGAATTCAAACGAAAATACAGTGTAGCCGTTCCAACGGGCATGCAGGGCGTTCGAACGACATAACGTGCAGTTTCCTAGTTTGACCCAAATTTCAATCCTTTTCATATTGGACTTCTTCCTACGGAACTTATGCCTATAAAAAGACATATTTGGCTTAAAATTGGGGGATTACAGTAGATTTTATGAAGAGAAAAAGGAAGAAGAAGATGGAAGAGAACTCAAAGCTTTTAATGGAGATTCAAGTGCTTTCTTCTACTATGGAAGGCTAGACTTTTCTTTTACTTAGGAGTTGATGAAGCTATAGATAAGTTTCAGTTTCTTTTCTTTTTAATTTAGATCTCAGTTGTGAATGATGACAATTATATGATATGGATTTCCTTTTTAATGGAAGAGCTTTTCATGTTTATTCAAGTCTATGTTGATTTATTGTCTTGTAGATGATAGATTGATGTGGTTTTGATATTTGCATCGATTCTAATTTCTGTGATTTAGATGAGATGGTCATACAATAGTTTTAATGTTCAGATAATTAATGACTTGGATGAGTTATACTAAGATTAGACGGGTCATGCCTATAGCTAGTTTAGTGTAGATGATTCGTGCTATTGTCGAAGATAGTTTATGCCATGGAAGTTAATTAATGATTCTTTTTGAAGTAATTCTAGCTTGTAGCTGAGAATACTTGTTCATATTCACACTAGATTTAGATTAAAAGTTAAGGAATTGTTATGGTTCTATAGTGGATTCGATTTCCTAAGTAAATTCCATCGAATTAATCTCTTGCTTTTAAACTAGTTGATTTCTTTCTTTTGCTTAATTTAAGTTTAAGTTTATTTTAGTTTTCAATCAGCAAATTCCTCTTTAGATTTAGTAATAATTCATCCGTCCCTGAGGTTCGACAACCCTTAAATACTTATCCTAGTACAATTACCTTGTACACTTGCAAAGGGTTTAATTATAAACGATCAGCGATCGATTGATATTCTTGGCTTAAATTTACAAAGGCCTAATTTAGGTGCTAATAGATCAATTGATCGAGTGAATGATATTATAACTATTTTACCCTAATTCGGTGAAAAAATCCCAAAATTTCTTAATTCACTTATTTTAAGCTAATCTAAGTGAATTTTTTATATGAGTGTATGCAAATTAATCTATTTTACCTTCAACATTCTCAGAATTTAACCTTGATTGATAAGAACATGTATACTCCTATATTTCAAGTCAATCAATCTTTTTAACAGAAATAGACAAAAATGAAGTGACAATTTCTAAAAATGACAATTAAGCATATTAATCAAGTAAACAATCATCAAAACATGAAACTAAAATAATCATAATATATCATATGTTCATCATATTTTGATAATAACTCTCCCCCTTAACGTATGACTCATATCTAACATGGTTTGGTCATCATAAATAAGAGCATATCCACATAATATGGTTCCAAGAAATAATTACACACAAAATTTAAACGTTCAAGTAACTTGTGACAATATTCAAGTAGTATTGATTACCAAAATAAGCCAATATAATACATATGACAACATATATTCTTAAAACTTCCTCATCCAAGCTTCAATTTGCGCATTCTTAGTGGTCTTCAAAGTTCTTTTTGTCTACTTTTTAATGTTCAAGTTTCAAACTCAAAATCTGTAATATCCGGGATTTTTCTAGGTTTTGAAACTTAACTACATAGAAAATAGAGAGTTTGACCATTTGATTTTCTCATTTCAATAACTTCCCAAGTATATAGAATTTAAGGTGAAACAATGAGGTTGGACAGTAGACGGAAAAAGCTTTGAAGTGCCACAAAGAACGTGTAAATCGAAGTTGGATGAGGGAGATATGACCATTTAGGGTTGAACATGTCACATACGGCCTGTTTACCAAAATTAGATGAGCAAATAGGCCATTTTGTTCTTTCTGCATGCTCAATTAAAATCTTGGGGGGGGGGATTAGGAAGTCTAATCCCCGTTAATTATAAATACCCACCTAAGGCTTTTTAGACAGGAGCTTTTAGCCAGAGGGGAAGAAGGAGAATGAGCTGAAGTTTCTAGCAAGTCTAGTTAGCGACGACGGGGAGGAGCGAGCTCGAAGATTGATATTGGTGAGGTAACAGTGCTCAATTACCCAATTCAGAGACGCGATTGGCAATAATTGATTATATTTGTTGTGATTGCGGAATTGGAATGAAAAAACATAAATTTATTTTTTTCTTTTAGTTTTGGGCCAGCAAAAGACCAGTCAAGCACCGAATAGCAAAGCTCTAGTCTCTTGCTTACACACTGGGCCTGCCGTTGTAGGCTCTAGCCACACACGAGTTGTACCGACCATGGTTGTGAGGACCAGACCCCCTCTTGTGGGTGGCATTGGTTATAGGAAATAAAAAGTAACAAACATATCCGTTTCTTGTTCTCAGTGATGTGGGACAAGCCAAAGGTCGGCAGCAAGGTTAGGGCTCCCTGAATTGCCGGACGATAGCGATTTGGTCAAGCCCGAACCCTTGCCTACATTTACTTATTTTTCTTTTAGAAATACTTGAGTATAACTTACTAATTTGTGTGCTCTGGGTTAGTAGTTGATTCTCTCATAATTTTTCTTGATTTAAGTGCTAAATTTGTGGTGCTTGGGTTGATTTTTGTTAATTTAATTCAATGGCTAGTTTAAATAATTTAATGAATAAACATGGGGACTTGGGAAATCCTATGAATATAACTCATTTGTTTGATGGGAAAAATATCTCTTATTGGAAGAATACGATGAGATCATTTATACAAGCGCTTAATGGAAATGCCTGGAAAGCAGTTGTAAAAGGCTGAAGTCCTCCAATAATAACAAATAAGGATGGAAAGTCAATGCTAAAAGATAAAATTTATTGGGGTGATAATGAGATTAGACTTGATAATCAAAATAGTAAAGCTCATAGTGCATTATTCAATGCAGCAAAAAAATTACAATATAGATTGATCTCTAATTGTGTGCCTACCAAAGTAGCTTGATGACTACTATCAAACAATGCTTATGTTGATGATTGCTACCAAATAGCCGATGTTCCTTGTCTCCATTGAGAAATAAAGAGTGAAAATATGATTGTAACTAGGTAAGGAAATGTATAGATTTTTTACATTTTTTTGTATTATTCTCTACACTTTCTATATTAGGGAGGCCTTTTATCAATCAATCCTTAACCATCAATAAATTGCCTTCTTCTTCTTTCCTTCTTTATTTCGAGGGTGCCCCCGTGATTACATAAAAAAGTAATTCTTTATAGGGTGTCCCCATAAAAAGAAAACGCACCAATTTTTTTTAAATATACAAAATATATGCAACAATTTGGGGGGCCCTACAAATTTATTAAGTGTCAAAATAGACAACAAAAAAAATTTCATTTTACCATGAGGCACCCCAAATCTAATACCCGTATGTTTTTAGATTCACTATTTGGTGGGCCCCAGATTGAGAAAATAATTTATACTCCCAATAACTCATTTCTTGGGCCATCATCATAGAAGGTGGATATGCTTGCGGGAAAAGATATGACCAACCTAAGAAATCTTTTGTTGATCTGTCTTTCAGTGCAACTGTGCTAACCCAACTAGGGCATTGCCTTTGAGTAACCATACAATAAGGACTCTAAAGAAATGGTCCTCTTATAGGAGTCTACTCTTCATAGTTTTACATCTGAGGCAGAAAGAACTACATTTAGCATTACCCCATCCGCAAAATGATAGTTACACATAAAAACACCCAATAAAAACTCATACATGACTTTAATCAATGTTTTAAAACCCAGCCCGGACCCTAACCCAGATTAGTGGTTGGGCTACGTCGACCCGGTTGAACCATGGGTCAACCCGGATTGACCCGGAGGATGATTTCATCACCTAAAAGTTTTTTTGACCATTCAAAATATTATTCATTCCAAACTATGTCAATAAGTTACCATTCCACATTTCCTATTCACATAAAACAACATAAATAGTAACATAAACAAATAAACATCAAATTTTAAAATAAACTACCTACACCACTAATTCAAAGACATAGTTCTAACAGAATTAGAAACATAAACAAACATTCATAGTTTCAAATCTAAAAAAACGTCTACTTTTTAGTTCCAAGTCCAAATTAAACATTAATTCATTGCCCACTCCAATTTCCACCAAACATAACTTGATAACTCAAATAACAAATCAAACTTCAAATTCCTTAAAAATGAAAATCCTAATCTTCAACTTAAAAGTTCAAACTTCAAATTCCAAACACCAAAATATTACATATTAATATAGTGAAAGAAATAAAATACTATATAAATCACAAGTCATATGTAAACATTACCATTCCAAAGTCAAAAATCAAGATCATTATCAAATCCAAAACCTTCATCCAACCCTTCATTAGATACGATTGGCTCTTCCTCATTTCCTACAAAAATAAATTTATTATTAACAATAAGAAATAACAAATGATAAAAAATTAGACTATGTAAAAAGTAAAAATATTATCACCTTGATTTCTAAAGTTAATTCATTAGCCTCTCCCTCAGTTCTTTGTCATTAATATCATCAAGAATGATATCTTTGTCCACTACCCAATCTTCAAGCAAGTCAAAGGCTTCAAATGATATAGGGTCAAAGATATCTTTTAAGTCTTCCTTCTTACCCTTCTTAACCAAATGCCTTCATTTACAAAAAAGAAAAGAAAAATATAATCATGAATGAGACTTATATAATACAAAATAAAGGAAATAAAAACATATATCAACTATCATATAAGTTATCTTACTTCAAATGATATATAACTATAATAAATATTACAAGATAAAAATGATCAATCAAACAATTATTTTAGAAAAAAACACAATTGATAATACACCCAAAATTTTTTGGCACAAACTAATTACAACACTTGGAAATAAAATAATAATTATAAAACCAATAAACTTAAGACAATCCTTCAATCTCCACACTACCAACCGTGCTAACTTAAATCAAGGCAATTTGTCTACAATTTCAACTTATCCAACTGCAATATAAACATAGAATTATATCAAAACAAAGGAAATTAGAAAAAGAAAGGGCACAAGAGGAGCTTGCCAACACGACCACCAGAATAGTAATGGAGATAGTAACTAGCATGTTCCTTTCACCCCTCCCAGACCAAAATTTCACTGTTACAAAATCCAATTAACATATAGTCAAGCAAATTTTTTAATCCTCCAACCCCAGTGAGGAAGAACCGAGACTCTCCGACTAGCAACCCAAACTAAAAAAAACCAGCAGAGAAGACTCACCAATTCGGCCACTAGACTACGATCAAGCAAAAGCAATCCGAACCTTTGATGAAACAAAGCAAGGCGTAAAATGGCTGGTCGATGCAGGCATTGACAGGGTCCCTCAGTTCTTCATTCAACCCACACCAAAACTCCCCACCAAGTCCAAACTTGATTCAACATCTCTCGAAGGAATCCTAGTGGTGGACCTTGAGGGCGTGGATAGAGAAGACAAGCGAAGGGAGATTTTGGACAAGATCTAGTGGGTTATGGTGGAGTGTGGCTTCTTTCAAGTGGTGAACCACAGGGTTCCGTAGAGGGTTTTGGACGAGATGATAGAAGGGGCGAATAGGTTTTGCAAGCAACCGACTTTCAAGCCATGGATGGTGATCAAGCAAAGGAGTGGTTGCGGTTGGAATGTTGAGAGGATCAATTGCCAGATTTTTGCCGAAGAAGATCACCAGCCATTGCTCATAGTTGCCCCCAAATCGCCCAATCTCGAACTGCAACCGACTTTCAAGCGATGGATGGTGATAGAGGAAAAGGAGTGGCTGTGGCTGGAATGTTGAGAGGATGAATTGCTGGATTTTTGCCGGAGAAGATTGCCAACCACTGCTCACAGTCGCCCCCAAATCGTCTAGTCCTGAACTCCTCCCGATTGCGATGGGTCAAGGATGATAAGGAGTCAATTTGTAAGGTTTTTTTTTCAGAACCTAGACCAGACCGAAACACAGGGTAACCAGTTTAATTGGTCAAGTCATGCTAACCCGGCCAGATTAAACCAACCCGAAATATCATGCTAAACTAGCCTATTTTTTTTAACAAGTCCGGTTGAACCAAGTCAGACTGGCTAGTCCAGTTAAGTTCTTAAGACACTAGTTTTAATTGACTTAGATAAGTGAGCCAATTGAACTTTTTATTTGGCCCACTTATTAAATCCAACTAAAGGTCCAAAACTCGTGTGAATTTTTAGGAGTATTTTTATGTGAATATTGCAATTCTTATCACCCTATATTTATTTTGATTATATGTTTCTTGAGAGAACACTATTATTTGTCAACTATGTTCTAGAACTCAAGTTAGGGCATTGGCCATGGACTTGAAAATATTCATGACAAGCTAGTCAATTTTGAAGCAAGAGGCGGTAGGGAAATGTCACATGTTCCAGCCCCGGGAAGGTCCACAAACCACAATGTTTGTCTGGTGGCCACCTTAGGCAAATGACATTCTAGGATACCTCTCCCTAGAGGTGGCAACGGGTCATGCTAGAACATGGGCATAACGTTCCATGGGCATAATTATTGGGCCCATGGGTATAATTGTAATGCCCGAGATTTTTTATCACATTTTCTTAAAATTTACAGAATTTTTTTGCAATATAACAACTTTAAATCGGAGGAAAAATGACAAAATCAAAACCTCTGAAAACAGTTTATAATTTAAAACACCACACATCAATTTTTCCATCCAAAATTTTCCTCATTCGATCAAACATCGTATGGCCAAATCAAATATCCTCAGGCGCTACTCGAAAATAAACTTACGAATAAATTACCATGATCATGGATTTTAAATATAAATCTATCCTAGACATCCCTGAGTACATGTCCCATAAACAATCCACTGTGTGATCCAAATTAATAGTCCAAAAGGTATAAACACCTTAAATCTCATCTCACCCAATGCATCATATCGTGGCACAAATAATACTCATAGTGAATTAAAAATATACCTAAGTCAAAGGGAATCAATCCACTGCGAAAATGAGCATCTATCTTTAGGAGCTCTCCATCACAAACCTTCAAGAGCCTCCTGAACAATGGGGCAAAAAAATAGGGTAATGAGTATTTTCATACTCAATAAGAAAATACCCAGTAGAGGAGTTCTAAACAGTAAACTCAGTAAGTCCATAAATAGATGCGTTCATGCAACTCAAACATGAAGCAGAAAAATATATCATAATTATGCACATATGCATATAATCACGCATAACACACCATCAAACCAAACTTACACAAACACCCTTATTCAGGGTCTTACAAACTTACTTGTACAATCGTACGCTTACTCATATAACTTACTCATACTTGTATGACCTTACTCGTACAATCTTAAACTTACTCGTATGACCTTACTCGTACAATCTTACTTATAAACATATGCTTACTGTCTTGCTCAGAATCATACTCTTACAGTCTTGCTCATACTCATACTCTTACAGTCTTACTTAGAAACTTATGCTTACAGTCATGCTCATACCCATAATCTTACAGTCATGCTCATACTCATAATTGTACGCTTACTCAGAAACACACATACTCACTCATACAGTCATACACATACTATTGACCATTGAAGCTCATTACAACTAATAAGCTTTAGCGTCGAAATGGAAAAGAATGCCACTGGGGCATCACCTTAACCTCCGGGGAGTGACTAGACGCCATGGACTTTTTCAAAGGCAAGGCACACCAATGCTCATGGGGCACAGGATCAAATAGGTAAGAGCAAGTCCTTGATACTACTTACCTTAGCGTGCAAACATAAACACCCACACATAAGGGGTCATACAATTACCCACACTTTAGGGGTCTTATAGTGCCATACAATTGCCCACCATTATGGGTCTTATAGTGTTAGTGCCATGATTAGGTAGAAATTATACAGTGCCACTCTTGCGTAGAGTCATACAACACTCTCAATAAAGCATCAATTGTTTGGGCTTAATTCAGCACGCAGACCAAATCAAAAACATGCATCACTCTCAACAGAGCATTAGTCATCTGGTGCTCTATATAGTACATAAAAAACATCCCGCTAGATAAACACCATGGCAAGACACAAGAAATGCTTAGCCGACTCATTATCGGCTAGCTCAAACTCAGAACTTAATCTACTGAACCCTCAGGTCTCAAACTCACAATGCTATCATTAGCTTTGCTTATAATTTAAGTTTAAATTAAGTACATTATGCAGTACAATTATGTTACCAAAAACTCTTGAACATATAGTACTCCACTAATCAAATCGAAGATGAACCTGATCCAAAACCCTAGTTTGTCAGGGCAACAGACTCCACTATCCACCTTACGCCCAAAACATCTTACTCGACATCATCAAACTGAGCTCCTCATAGCAGATCCCCATTATCACCCTCTTACTAAATACCTCACTTATTATACTTACTTTTCACTTCATAATCTATACATTATGCATGTACAATTATGCATGCTCTTACTGTCTAACGATTCCCCCAAACATATGCTCCAATCCATTCTAATCCTCGCTCATCAAACTTACCTCCTCTGTCTTTTGTCGTACTCTTACACATCCAAATCCACATCCAACTTCATACCAAATCCTCTGTCACCTCTTACTGTTCATTGCCCAAACTTCTACCCACACACATAGTCCACATACGTAACTTACCCACATACATAATACACATATGTAGCATACTAACATATATGCTAGCCATCACTAGCACATACACATTCCACATACATAAAACATGCTTACAACTCACATACATATCATATGTATCTCAACGTGGTATAATTCATTCTCTTACATCATGCAAATGGATCATGATTTAATATCCAAAACATGGAATCATACAATTCTAGCATGCTGCTACTCATTCAAAGCATGCTATCATGAAATTATGAGTTCAAAGCTCCCCTACCTCATAATCATGACTATTGATGGCAAGCACACTACGGTGGCAAAGTTGGTGGCCAAAAGCTTTGCCAAGTTGAGAGAGTTGTTGTCCCAAGGGTTTAGGAAATGCCGGAAGCACTCACGGCCAAATGCGGTGTCAAAAGTCAATGTGGCAAAATTTGCGATCCACGGTGACACACTACGTGCGACTGGGAGAAAGGTTGTGCCAACAAGTGGCAGGTGTGACCGAAGGTCCAGGCGTACATACTAAATTTTCACCGGCGGTTGAAAAATACTCAACCGGTCACAAGACGTTGAAATCAGCTGTGGACATCACCCAACAACGTCGATTTCATGTTTACAAGGGGACACATAAGGGCGGAGGGCTGGGGCGACGCTCGAGGAAGAGGAAAGGGGGTGGATAGCTCTGGTGTCAACTCCATTCGGTGGTAGAGCCATCCGATGGTCAGGTAGAGCTAAAACGGTGCCTAAACCCTAACTCGCACATGCGGCTACTTGCACATGCAGCCAAAGGGAAGGGGGAGAGGACAAGATGGTGTCGGCCTAAGGCTCAAAAAGGGTGGTAGGGCCATGCCCAAGGGTGGTGACCAACAAAGATGGCCTTTGTCATTATCGTGTTGAGGTAGGCCAACTAGAGGCCAATTGGCATTCGGCGAGGGTAAGAAGGTGGCGCTCTGAATAGCGCGGCTAAACACATAACTGATAGAGGGGGAATCTAGCTCATGTAGGACAAAAAGAGGTAGTACCGTGCTAGGGTGGTGATCCAGCCATCTCAAGCTAAAACCGACCAGAACGAGGTGGTCTAAAGGCCATCGGCATCCAACGGTGCTACGGTGGACCAAAACAACAAAACGGGCAGAAAACAGAAAGGAGCTGGGGAACACAAGGAGGAGAAAGGGGTTACTAGCGGGCTTTGGCTGGGTCCTCCACAGTCGTAGCATCCAGGAGGAGCCATCTTTGGCTAGAGGTGACTGTCAAATTCAGCGGCGACACGCCTAACAAATAGCACATAGAGAAGGAGCAAATACCTTATTTTTCGGATATAATAGAGCACCCGACGAGAGATGTGGATCTGGTTCCAACAACATGGAGGGGATGGAGGCTGAACCAGGCCAGGAGGGGTGGCCCACTGGCACACTGGGCTGGGACGGAGCCGAACAAAGGTCTGTCGGCTGTGTCTCGCCCTCGCCGGCCTCTATTTCACCAAAATAGAGCACCGGCGGAACAGGGCTAAGGGGGAAATGGAGTGAGGCGGCGGAGGGCGAAGCTGTGGGCAGCTGGTCGACTAGTGACGGCCCATGACGGCGGTGAAAATAGCACAACATAGAGAAAGGGGAGAGGGGCTAACCGAATCGAATCTGGGCAAGGGAGCCAGCAGGACTGGCCAGGGGCAACGACCCATGGCTGGCCGGATAGAGGCTGGGCAAAGCCCGCTAGCCATTGCCAGTGCCATCTCAGCTGAGAGAAAGGGAGAGTAAAATGAGGGTCAGGGGAGAAGGTTCTGGCTCGTTCCGGAACAGAGTCGCCCGATCAGTCTTTATTTTCTTTATTTTCCTTTTCTCTCCCTTATCCTCCGCTCTCTCATTCTCTGTCAAATTTTTGCGCTGTAAGAGCATGTCAAGGCCCGTGGCCTATGACTGAACCCCACACCCGACTCTACGGGTACAAATACTGAGGTCAAATACACCGAAATGTCACATTTTCTCGCTAAAAATGATAAAAAAATAGTAAAAAATTTATAGGAAATCGCAGAAAAATCATGGACATTACAATAATGTATTGGGCCTCAAGTCGGCCTGGTTTGAAATAAAAAAATAAAAAAAATAAGTTATATTAAGATATCTTATGAATTTATAATTTTTTAACTCTTAAAAAGGGAAAATTTGCATCACCGTGATATGAGTGCATCCCAACTAAATTAATAAATGGCTCATAGAAGCTTTTTTGGAGCCGAAAGAGCAATTGTCAATGGCTCCATGTGGCCCGATAAGGTCTCATGTCAGTATGTGCCCATTCATGACCAGGCCGAGCTCGCTCCTAGCCCATTGCCACATCTAGCTTTCCCATCTTCATATGGAAAGTGTTTTTCTTGCTCCTCTATAACAATGAGCCCTGTATAAGGGACACATGAGAGTCCTTCATCCATAAGATTGATGACACACACGCTAGCGCAAGTACCACTAGCACTAATATGTGCTAGCGTGTATGCCATTGATCACAAATAGCAAAAGCTCCCATGTGTTCCTTACACTAGGCTCATTGTCAAAGCGGAGTATTATAAATGTTTCTTGTTTGATGTTGTGATTAGTGACCCGGTGGTTGTTATCACAACACAAAGGAGAAGGTTGGGGGGCCGTGCAAAATATGTTCACCGTCCCAGCTCCCAAGACTAAAAAATAAAGAAAAAATTGGTGTATGCTATGATGAGCAGGTTTTTTCTAACATGAGGTCTCACAACTTTTTGAAATACCCTTAAAGTCCACATAATTTTATTTTTTAGATAAATTTACCCTCCTATCATATTCCTTCCTTCATCCTTACATTTCCCCTTCTTCCTCTGACCTCTATTTATGTCAAGGCTCCGTTTCTTTATTTGTCCAGATTCACATTTCACGCTCCAAGCCTCTTTCTCCTTCGTCTCCCTCTTTGTTCGTGGCAACTCTGGTGCCTCCTCCACCGCACCCTCCTCTATTGTGCCTTCCCTTGACCTCAAGCCCCTCATTGCCGCATCTATTGCCCCTTCATCCTCAATAAGCACTTCCTTCCCGACGACAACCCAGCAGTCGCCATCACCACCAAGAACGTCGTTGACATAGGCCTCACTCCACCGGCCAGAGTTGATTTTTTTCCCTCCCCGTCTACCCGACTTCAACCAGGTTTGGAGCTTCTCCGTGCTGCAAATTATACTAGCACCAACACCACCCTCACCTCCTCATCAATCTCCCTCTTTGTCCACAGCAGCTCCAACGGCCTCCTCTCTTGACCACAAGCCCCCTCATCACTGCCTCCTCCACCCCCTTCATCCTTGACATGCTCCACCTCCATGAAAATGACCCCGATGTCACTGTCACCACCAAGGACCCCTCCTAATAAAGATAGTAAATATCTGTTCTCTTTGTATATAACAAATAGACTAAATACTTACTCTCTTTGTATATAACAAAGTGTGTAAATTTTAAGGTTTACGGTAAAGGAGGAAATCAGCCCTAGTTGTGCCCAAATCTGCACATATATCAATCCGCCACACCACCCTCGTACCCATCTATGGCCAGCTTTCTCTGGGTATTATTGCCCAATCCAACATAGTGCATGAGATTGCCCATATTAGTGCTCTTCCAGATCGAACCACCCGTCAGGCGGATGCTGAATAACTTCACCCCCTAGTTCAAGAACATCCTTAAGTTGTGACCATTGTTGTTGTAATTCGAGCACCATTGTAACATTCATACCGGCGATGACACAAAATTGAAAAAAACCAAAGCCCTGTCCTTGCACTCCCCAAAATTGCAGCGGAGAGAAAATTAGTCCATCAAAGTCTCAAGCTCAAATTAGTCCATCAAAGTCTCAAGCTCTCCTTCAGGGGAAGTCTAGGGTAGAGGAAGATTTGGAAGGGTTTCAAGAGCAAGAGGGATTGGGAGGAAGCAGAAAGGGCATGATATTAAGAACACGATGACTGAGGTAAGGGAGTCGGGTGGTGGACGTGGGAAGAAAAAAAAATCCTTGCTTTAATGGGCAGAGATATGGAATGTAGTGGGTTAAAAATAGTGTATTAAATTCCGGACAGGCCTGGCTGGTTCGACCGAGTTCAACCGGACTTGGTAAAAAATTCGGGCTGAGTCGTTTGAGTTGCTAGGCAATGTTGACCTAGGTGGGTCAACTTAGCCAGACCGGTTAAACTGGCAACCCGGACAACTGGGCCTACTGGCGCTGCATCTCCCCGTCTCCTCATATAGGGTTTAGGAAAGAGGGGGGCCTATTTGGGAGATTTATACTAAGTTTAACCTGGATTGACCGCAGTTAAACCCGGTTAAATCGGCTCGACACCAATCTATGTGTTGGCCGAGTTTTAAAACATTAGTTAAAAATTAAATATTGATAAAAGGGTATTTTTTTTCTTATTATAAATTTTAAATTTAATATAAAATTAATAAATTATCTTGTAGTCACTTAGTTCGCCCAAACCCAAAAATAAATTTAATTTTTTAGCTCGTACCTAAGAAAATGGGGCCCTTGGGTGTCAGGATAGCGGGTTTTACCCTAAATCTCCTGCGGCTTTGCCCTATGTTCACTCCCCAAACTCGCCGCTTCCCATCCCGTCCCTGGCCCTTCGCCTGCGTCGCTGCTCTCCGACTGAGGAGCGCAGCATGGATGCTTCCTCCAAGTAACTCTAAGGATCCAACTCGTCGTCAACCAGTTGGTCGTACTTAACACAGGTAAGCCAATTTCCACCTTCTCCTTCAGCTGTAACATGCGCTTCATACCCTGAACTTTTGAGGCCCGGTTCGTATTCCCACCGCAGCGACCAGGCCCCTTTGCCGCTCCGCTCCCATTTCGTCCCTTGTCTCTGTCTCTGTCTCTGTCTCTGTGGAGAGATATTTCCCAGCTGCTGGCATAGAAGTGGTAGCTTCAAGGTTCAAGCTTTGAGTCTATCGGTAAGTCTTCAGTTTCTTACTTGCTTTTGGGTCTTTCCAATTGTTCTATTTGGTTATGAATAATTTCAGTAGGTAGGTTTTATTGTGAATGATGAATGAATGGAGTGTGTGTAGGTTAGGGGGTTCGGGCGTTGGTTCAATTTGTCGAAGCTGAAGTTAAAAGGGGAAAGAGAGAAACATCAGTGGGGGTAGATTTACAGTATTTTGATTCATGTGGAAGGGATAGTAAAACACAAGCTTGGATAGAAAGAAGCCATGCATGACGCATACGGTCAGGTGGGCTGTCAGTCTACGCCTCTAGGGCTGGTCAACTACATGTATTTTTGGGTTTAAATATTTTCTGGAATTCTACTTGGAAGCTCATTTTTTCGTTATTAAGTTTTTGCGGGGTTATGTTTATTAGCACCATTGTTTGAGCTTAGTTTCTGTCCTTCCTAAATATATGAGAGCATTCGTCTACCTGATCTGATTCATATGTACAGAACTTGTGTGTGTGTGTTTTCTGATGATAATGTGGTTGTAATTTGATAAAGTATGTACATTCTCATTACTTCATGTCCATTTTCTACTTCAATTTATGTTGGTAACTTTTGGGATTAAGCAGTTGTTATATTAATTGAATTGATTTGCATCTTCATATAAATTGATATTTAGTTCCCCTTTTTTCACCGAATTTTCTGAACTGAAACCGAATTGTCCCCTGGCTCAAGTTTTTCCGCACTATAACTTTGTGAGAGAGTTCTACAGAAGGTGAAAGTTATGTTTGAGAGGGGAGGGTACATGTGTTATAGATTTTTTGGCTGTTTTCAGAAAAGTTGCAGCACGTTCATGTCTTTTGTGTTGTTATTTTACTATGCAGAAACTTTCCTGCATTTTCTCCAATTTTTTCCTCTAAATCAGAGCCACTCCTGAATTTGTCACTATGCCATTGAGTACATTTTGTTTCTTTGTCACTCTCTTCTTCTTACAGCTCCTAATGAATAAAATATTGCTGTTTGGTTTTCATTTTATGGTTTTTTTTATTCCATTTGTGTATTACTTCAACTTATGGCGTCTTCTTTAGAAGATAAAAAAAAGATACCATTTATATAGCATGAGAAAACACTGTTCGAATGGATTTATTAAGGAAGGAGATTGGAGACCCTGAACTTGATCAATGTTCATATCCGTAATAAACCTTCATGAGGTTACCAGTGACAGTCGTTTAAGTAGTGTTTGTAAATGGGGAAAGCAGAAGTTTGGTTATTGTCATCGTTGATTTTGGGCACGGATGTAGGTAATAGTCATGTTGGAGTATGTGAGGAGAGAGGTACCAACTGCCAAATGGATTACTATCACTAAAACGTGATTTTTTTGTTGTAATTCCAAGATTGTTGTCCCAACCTAACTACTCAAATGTTCTTGAATTTGATGTAGGTAGGACTCAAAAGTTTGGTTCTAAATTTCTTGTGCAAATATTTTACCATAAGTCTTTTCATCACATCAGATAAATATTTATGGGCTACTCAATCGAACTGATTTCTATATATGGATGCAAAACTTTATTGCTACAGACTAGTTAGGCATGCCTCTTAATTTGTTTATAGTGATGCAGTTATAATAAAATGGTTTATAATAGGCCTAATTACTCAGCTTGTTTTTCAATCTGAATTTTTTAAATCGTGAAATGGTTTTTAAGGCATCTTATACGTTTTATGTCTTGGTATGGTTTAGATGGGTGCAGTAAAAAATCCTCAGCATGTGATTCATCATGAAGATGAGATGGATGGCAATGATGCCAAAGGTGTTGCAGTTGAAGAATCTGATTCTGAGTCAGAATCTGAATATGAAGATGAAGAGATAATGCTGGCTGAGCCATCAAAAAATCATATATTCAAAAAGGAGGTTCTGCTTGAGAAACTAGCAGATATCAGCTGGCCAGAAAAGGCGGATTGGGTTCACAGGTTGTCTATAGATGTTGATCAAGGGCAGGAAGTTGATGTGAATGATGACCTTGCACGTGAGCTTGCATTCTATACCCAAGCGTTAGATGGGTCTCGTGAAGCCCTTGAGAAGCTCCAATCACTGGGCTTACCTTTTTTGAGGCCAGCTGACTATTATGCTGAGATGGTGAAATCTGATACTCACATGATGAAGGTGAAGAGCAGGCTTTTGGAGGAGAAGAAGAGGATTGAGGAAGCAGAAGAGAGGAGAAAGACTCGAGAGGCAAAGAGGATTGCGAAGGAGACACAGGCACAGAAGCTTAAAGATCGTGCTAAGCAGAAGAAGGAGGAGATTGAATCGGTTAAGAAGTGGAGGAAGCAGAGACAACAGAGTGGGTTCAAGGAAGGGGAAAATGCAGAGTTCGGTTTGGATTTTGAAGATGGCAGAGGCTTTGAGAGGACAGCAAAAAGGAGGCCTGGAGTTGCCCCTGGGGACAGGTCCGGTGGGAAAGGAGGAAAAGGTAAGGGGAAGAACGGAGGTGACAAGAAAAGGAAGGGTAGGGAGTTTCGGGATTCAAAGTTTGGTTTTGGAGGTAAAAAGGGAATGAAGAAACAAAATACTACTAAAACTCTGGATGATATTAGAGACTTTAACAAGGGTCAGGGTGGAAACAAAAGAAGAAAGAAGTAGCTTTGTTCATTTTGTGAGAGGGAAAAAAAAAAGTAATTTTTGTGATGCTGCATATTTCCTATAGAATATTTGTCTTTCTTTTGTTGTATTTGAATATGGTTATCTTTTGCTATATTTGAATATGTCTATCTTTTGCTATATTCCATGAATTTATTAAGTTCGTAGAAGGTATTCTTAGATGAGGGTTGTATGTGTTTCTAGGGACCATAACGTGTAGCAATAGATGTGTTTAGATATAAACTAGGAACAGTAAAATTCTCTCTACTGAGAAATTTAATTTAGTTTTGGCAGATACTCTAGTATCTGTTCAAACATAATTGCCGCTCTCACCGGGCTGCTGCTGCTGCCGAATTTCCATTTCGGCTCACTTCTTTGATAGCACTTTAAAATAACACTTGAAATGCTAAAAATGCCGTTCCAGATAAGCGACCTTAAGGATTATTTTGCCTAAACATAAATCCCACAGAAATTTATGTAACTTGGAATTAGCCTGCTGGAAACATCCGATTGACTTGGGATTGGTCAGTTATCTAGGTAGTCAATTGAGCTGATATTTTAACTGCTGAACCAGAGAATCTAGACCAACCCAATTGAATTAAAAGCGGTGAAGTGTATTTTTTTCTTTGTTTCGTATGGGCATGCCTTCAGGAGGATCACCACACTGGAGAGGAAGATGGGGTTGGCGGGTTTTAATAGACGTCCTCCCAAAACAACAATCTCACCAGTTGGGATATGTCCATAAGCCTAGAAGTTGGGAAGATGCTATGGCCTCCAAGTGCACAATTTGATGGATGTTCCCCTGTTTTTTCTTCAGGGTTTCTCAATCTTAGGATTTTATAGTATGCTTACAATACAAGTACAACCTGTTCTGTTTATTTTTTATTTCCCATCATTGAATTGAACATTACAGAACCTCAACTCTTCTGCCACCGAGGCAACGATGGAATTGGTCGAGCAGAGATCCAACTACACATGGAAAAATCTGCATGAACTTTATGGGCCTGTTAGGGGTTTTGGAAAAAAAATATTTTTCAGGAAAAATAATTTTCTAAGAAAATTATATTTCCATGGAAATAAATTATCATAGAAATTAAAATTTCTATGGTTAGGGGTTTATTTAAAAAATTTTCCAGGAAATATTTTTAACATATGTATTTTAAAAAAATTATTAAATAAAAAAATCCATGTTAATAAAGAATATTATATTTATATCTTTTTACACATTTTTTTAATGAGGTAACTTTTTTATTTACGTCCTTTTACACTTTTTTTTTAATGAGATAATCCTTTTAGTGAGTAAAAAAAATACAATTTTCTGCCAAAAAAATATCTTGGATATAAATTTTTTATTTTTTAAAATAAAATTAATAAAAAATTTATATTAACTCAAATACACATTAATTATTATGCACATGCATCTATATAAAACTATCATTTTGCAATGATTTTATTCTATTAAATATTTTATATAAAATAATCTATAAAATATTTTATAAAAAATAAAAATTCTAAGAACAATACAAATGACTGCAAGTCCCATAATTCTTTCATTTCTTTAAGAATACCATACTTATGAAATAAACAAGAAATAAAAACAAGTATTCAACTCTATTGCTTAATAACTTTCTAAATATCATTGTAATTCCACATATTTGTAGCAAGCTCATCACGAAAATGCCCCATCCTCACTATTCCATTTGCCCATGACTGATAATCTTCTAAATTTGGTGCCTCTGATGGAAGTTCTTCATCATGTAATTCATCATCACTCCACTCATCATCTTTATCTTCTTTCCTAATAAAATTATGAAGAATAGCTGTAGCAACAACAATTTTAACTTGTGTCTCATATGGAAATTTAGGTCCTTTGTCCGATAATATTTCAAAGCGGTTCTTCCATACTCCAAATGTGCGCTCAATAGTGGTCCTCAACGAAGAATGACGAAGGTTGAAGAGCTCTTCAGCATTTTGTGGTGGATTTGGGCCAAACTCATTCAAATGATATCGAGTTCTACGATATGGAGCTAAAAATCCTGGAAGATTTGCAAACCCCGCATCCACTAACAAATATTTACCGATACTCAAGATAATATTACAATAATGAGAAAATAAATTACTATCAAATAAAATAAATAAACAATTATCAATTTTATTACCTCGAGGGACTTTTAATTTTCGACTTTTACTTTGTGTTGTAATAGTTGTCTTTAAGATAGTGGAATCATTTGCAGAACCTTCCCAACTAGCCAAGACATATGTAAACTCCATATCAAAATTACATGCCATCAACACATTTTGTGTAACTTTACCCGTCCTGTTCCAAAATCTTATTTGATCTTTACCCATTATATGCGCAGCAACATGTGTCCCATCCAATGCACCAACACAATCCTGCAATTATATAAAACTAATTATCAACATTATAAAATTATATAAATTTTTTATATTAAAAAAATAATTACCTTAAAATATGGAAAAAATCTATCATCATCTCCAATTTTAGAATGGAGGGAAGAGGTAGGCGCCTTCACATAATCTTTACTTAGTGCTAAAATTGCATTTAGCACATTGTTGAAATGAGTACTCACTGTCCATGCTGAACGTGCAAAACGCTCCCTTGTCACATTATAATGTTGTCCTTGGCCAAGAGTTATTAATGTTATAGCCACTTGTTCCTCCACAGTAATATATCTAGTGTCTTTTAAATGTCCTTTTTCTTTCAAAATGTGACACAACTTCTTAAACGGCATTGGGTACATCCTATATACACCCCTAAACAATTTAGCATCAAATATTAAGGCCCTTCTAATATAAGATGTACCTCCTTCCCCAAAACTGTAATTTCTTCGTGTGGGAGGTAACCTCAAATGACAAAAATAATGACCTAATGCAGCCAATGCTACACTAAATGCCAACCGAAGCATTTTTTGCGTGTCAAAATCACGTATGTCCATCTTCCTGTAAATCAACATATAACATAATCAACTACATAGTTCCATAAAATTGTATTACCAAAAAAATAAACAACCAATTATAAAATTATAAGCATACAACCAACAATATAAATTTTTAATACAAAGTATTTAACATTGAGTGCACACAACCACCTTTCAACAATATAAATTTTTAATACAAAGTATTTTTAAATCTCTCTCTCTCATCCATATTAGGTATCTCATGCAAAGCCCGCATGGCCGCTCGTGTGGGATCACTTTCATGAAACATCTTCATAGTAGATGTCATCTCTCTCAATGCATCAGCAATCATAAAATCTGTATCTTCTTGCATTGCTCCTTTACTCCTCTTACGACTACGTAAAGATGAGCCTTCTCCACGCCTTCGCCGAGTTGATTGAGCTTGATTATCCTGAACATCCTCATCATTAGGAAAGGATGATGAGTCCATAAATGGGGCAGAAGCAGAAACACCCAAGTCCATATCCCCAATACTATTACGGTGATCACTTTCATCACCATTACATCCAATGGTTGTGCTCCCAGTAGCTGTAGAATCACCAATTACAATAGAAAATTTCCCAAATAATGGACATCCTCTCTCTTAATATTTACGGGAAACTACATCTTCCTACATTCAAATAAAAAATCGACATCTTAGTAGCATAATTCCATGATTAATTATTTATATAAATATTCTATAGAAAACTAGCTTACCGTAATTAGTTCACTCCATTGATACTCCTCAAGAGTAACTCTCCCGGTAGTCGAGTCCCACCCAGCTCCACTCTTTGATAGCATTTTCATCCCATGTTTGTAAATTTTTTTCCAAGTTTTTAAACGATTGATAACATGGTCTTTTGTTTTCACAACCCCAGTCCTCTCTGTAAACTTTTGCAAAACACTGGGCCACATAGTAGATACCCATGCATTTCCAACTCTAAGCTCATTAATTTTTGCTTCTTCCAAAAGATCAAGCATTGTCTCATCCTCTTGAGTAGTCCATTTCTCATTGCTATTTTTTTTCACCATTGCTTATTCTACCAAAATAAATCACAACACAAAAAATTAAGTAATAATTAAATTAAATATCAATATAAATAAAATTAAAAAATAATAAAAACCAACAATTTGACAAGTGATGAAAAGAACAACTTCAACAGTATAAGTATGGAGTAGATATTTCTAGGAATGAATAGTTTATAAGAATTTGTATATCTAGCTTACACTTCAACATTTTCAAGCATTTACGAACTTACTGCATGATCAATGTATCAGTTATCCAATTACCTTACGAACTTACTGCATGTTACCCTTTTCTTGAAGAGTGAAGAACAACAATATAGTGCAAGGTATGTAGCAAGCAAAACAAAAAGATATCAAATGAAGATACAGACGGAACTACTTGAATTAGTTGCCGTGTTTGATCAGAAGCTACAGAGGAAGCCCTTTGTGCCTTATTGAGGATGCTTCTGATCATGACGACTTGGAAGGAAAAAAATAATATGGAAGGAAAAAGATATCAAATGAAGATGATTATGATATGCTTCAACTACTATGCGCAGAGTAAGCTACTGGCCAACTATAATCTAAATATGCAGGTGTATAAAAGTTACAGAAAACAAAGGCATGATAGGTAGCATAAGAATTGTCTCTGAAATTGCCTATTTTCATGCACAAACACGCCTAGGAGCACACAGAAATATCATTCACGTCAGGAATAAAAACACTGAGTTGTGGAAAGCCATACTCAAATAATGTGCTGATTTTATTTTTAATCTATATAGTTCTTAATATGAGTAGAAGTAACAACCATAAATAATGATTAAAGGACAACGCCTCAGATGTTCGGCAGTAGAAAACTCCTTAAGAAACTCACTGACTACAAATTCAAAAAATGAGCCAGAACGAGCTAGAAAGACTCTGACTTACATAACAGTGTCAGAGCTTACTCGTGAAACAATAAAAACCTAACCATAGATTTATTGATATTTTATCAAAAAAATAAGAAACAAAATTCCACCAAGTGATCAATGGCATCTGTAATAATCATGTCTTGTGCAAATACAATCAAGCCAACTTAAAACTTGAGGTGAACACAAGCAAATTACTTGAGAAAATGTAATTTCTTCTAATTGGAATAGTAGTTTACCTCAAAGCCCTTATAATACCTTCCCTCGCCCACCAATTCAAATTGGACTTTTCGCCTAGAAGAACGAAGGCAGTGTTTAATGTAGCCTGCAAAAAATTATGAGGTGTTTAGTGTTTCTTTCATCAACTTACCAAATTAGTATACATAAATAAATTAGAACGAAGGCAGTGTATCCTATGGAATTTCAAGCCTTGAAGCAAGCTTGCATACTATCTTTCCCCATCACTAGACAACAATTTATATGCATTGACCATTGTCGTGTAAGGTTTACCATTAAGAAGTTACATTCACATTTTTGTCCCTCAAATGAATAAGCAATGCAATCAGAGAACTTTGAAGACCATATGCATTCATCATAAGACTCAGAGCATTATAAATCATCATTTTTAATAATATGGCACTGATGTGAAGAAGGAAAAGAAACTTTGGACAATGGCCAAGTAATAATGCTAGACATTCTTAATTCTATCAGAAACTGAACAACCCCTCCCCTCCCCTTTCCCACCCTGGGCAAGTCCAACCAAATCCTTTGTTGAAGAAGGTTCCTTAACACTTGAGACAAGAACGAAAATATCTATTCTCTCCAACAAAATCAATGATGCAATTGTTAACTAGCTTATCGGTAATAAACACCTAGCCAATTTAATAAACCTATCTGCTCACTTACTGTAGAAATATACAAAATAAGACACATTGAATCATCACTTGTATGAAGTCTCTCTACTAATAGATGGGCTAGTCATTAGCAAAAGTCATTTGAACCATGATAAGAGCGTGCTGTCATCATTGAATTCAGAGGATAATAACAAAAAATTGCTTTTCCTTTGAGCTCCTTAAGTCAATAAGTCATGAGGAAAGCAGTGACAAGAAGATGATAGAAACAAAATTGAATACCAATCATTGGTTTTATGTGTAAAAGGAGGTAGAACTACTTGGACAATCACACATTTAGAAGAAACACTACACTCGACACATAGCTTATATCGACAACTTGATTAAATTCAATTAAAAGGGTATACCTCTGCTCTAGCAACTTGAAATTTGAAGTTATATTACATTTGGAAGAATTATCATCAAGCACAACGGACAAAGCCACATCATTATCAAACGACTAAGAAAACAGTGACAGGGGCACAAATCTTAGAAGATCTGAATGACCATCAAGCACATTCTAATAACTACACATTCAATCCAACCCATAAATCTGAAGATTTGGACGACCCCAATCATAGAACCCTCGTACAGATCCAAACAATAACAAAAAATCTTTAAAACAGAAAAGACAGGAAAAAAAACTCACCTAAGGAAGACCTTGGGCTGCTTCAGAAACGCTTTCTTTGTTTGCAGAAACCACGACCACAAATTTCAGCAACAACCCAGAACCCATCACATGCCAATTAAGAAAATGACAGTAAAATCGAGAGGCTTTGGATCCAACCTATTCTGCCATAATCGACGATTGGAAGAAGGGTGGAAGATAATTTACTATTGAGGAGGCCTCCCCTCTCCTGCACAAGGAAACTAGCGGCAACTATTAGCCCACCACAACTTGATCGATAGATCTGCCGGCTTTGATCATGCAAACAGCTAAAAATGAGATAGAGATTGAGAGAAGCTTGAGAGGGTGGATGGCAGAGACAAATCCCCAGAGGCTAGAGAAGAAATCCGAAGGAAGAAGAAGCGAGACATATCGGGGAGGAGGATAGCGATTTGCTGGAGACCAAACCCGACGCTCAGAAAAATAGTTTCCAGAGGGTGGGGAGGTCAGGAAATAAATCTTAGTTTTCCACCCTCTCTTCTGGGGGTCGGAAAATAAAATTTTCCAGTCTTAAAATTTTTTAGAACCCCTAACGAGGTGCAAAGTTGTTTTCTAAGAAAATTTATTTTCCCACTGTTTTTTCCAGAACACCTAACAGGCCCTATGTTTTTGTTGGATCCTTTTGTCTTTTATAGGAAGGACTAAACCGATAGCTTTCATATAAAACTCAATTTCTTATAATTTATATTGATCTTCCTTCGTCCAACTGCCGTGGGGGCCTAGAAAAAGAGGGTTTGCAAAGAATAAGCGAGTGTTTCCAAGTACAAATTTCCCAATAAAATTAATTACCCAAAGTTGGCAAGCATATGTGGGGGCGCACAAGCCGATTATTTGAAAAATCTTTGTAAGTGTGCAGAGTGGGTCAGAAGGGAGCAGCTTGTGATGTTTTGTGAATAGATGAGAAGTCTACCACGTATGTCCATAGGGTGTAAATTCACTTGACAATATTAAGGGGGTAAGAGTACACCTGACAATATTAAAAGGGTAAGATGGCCAAAAGAGAATGACAGATTCGTCATCCTTTGTGAATAAGCTCAACACATAGACAGCTGGCCATATCAAACTTTGACAAGGCAGGTTGGGTCATAAAGATCTTTGTAGGTGACTACTGGGGTGATATTCTTGTGAGGAAACTCAAGATACATACAGCCACGTATGAAACTTTGAATAGGCACGTAGGGACGGAGAAAGAAATGTGAGCGTCTCTTGTTGATAAAGACTTTGATTGTGATTTTAAGCTTATGATACAGACTTTAGGATTCTGATAATTACGAATAGTTAGAAGGTATTCATAAATAATTTGCTTGTGGTTGTTTTCTTCTGGAATTATGAGGCTTGTGGTTTTGGTTTACTGTGATTATAGGACCATTAGCGAGCCATAAGCATGACCATTAGCTGATGGGTAGAATGAAAGTGATGATATAATATAGGAGTACTAATCTCATTTTTCTTCCCTCTCGCAGCTCTCTTTCTTCCGGTTGGAGCCATGAACGTGGCTTTTGTCTCTCTCACTTACTCTCTTGTACATGTATAGAAGAGTTTTTTATGCTCCTTATTCCCCATGAGCTCGGGGACTACTATATATTTTTTAGATCAACTGTGCTTATGCTAGCGCATGGTAGCATTAATGATAATGATGTAACATGTGCTAGTTCGTGCACTATTATTTTGATGGATGAATGGTCCTCAAGTGTTCCTTACGGTGGGCTCATAATAAATTGGGGGCATTAAAAACTCTTCTTACATGTACACACAAAAAACTAGAGGTGAGCGGGGAAAGGGCAATGCCTACTACTCTTAATATAGGAATCAATCAGCATCTAATTAGAAAAAGATAATGATATATACCTAACAAATATGTCAAACAAAATCTTTTAACTAGGTTTTAATTGATAAAACCATGTGAACCTCACATAAAGCTCACTTGACTCATATTGCTTTGTCTAATTAAAACCAAGGTAAGAGGTTTTATTGAACATATTCTTTATGTGATTATTATTTTTTATTAAAAACTAAAATAAATTTGTGAGATGTAAAAAAAAAGCCACCTAGAACATGTAGGAAAATTAAATATTGAATTTAATTTTTTTGAAATCTCTAGCCCAAACCTATATAGTAGGCCCATTCCTTTTCAAATTGGAGAGTTCTTCCTTCTATTAAGAAAATAGAATTATACTCATTTCATCTCATATTAATAGCTTCATTTGGATTTTCAAAATGTACCAAATTAAACTATTGGTGTGGGATAGAAGGAGTAGTCGTAAAGGAAAATTTATGTATTCACAAATTTTATTAAAAAATAAATAATAAATTTATTTTGTACCTTAGATTTTTAAGGTTGGTTTAAGGAGTACGAGCTTGAAGACATTTTGAAGCATAGCGATATTGAAGATTCAAAAGATTTCCCAAAAGTCAAACTACATCTATATATATATATATATATATATATATATATATATATATATATATATATATATATATATATATATATATATATATATATATATATATATATATATATATATATATATATATATATATATATATATATATATACATATATATATATATGAGTTCAAATAGCACACCTCAAATAAAAGGTATTTTTATCTTTTTACATTTTAGTATGGCTATTTATGAAGTCATAAAGTCAAAATTGAGTTTAAAATATTACTTAATTTTTCTATAAGTCAATGTATAGCTGATCGTTTATAATTAAACCCTTTGCAAGTGTACAAGGTAATTGTACTAGGATAAGTATTTAAGGGTTGTCGAACCTCAGGGACGGATGAATTATTACTAAATCTAAAGAGGAATTTGCTGATTGAAAACTAAAATAAACTTAAACTTAAATTAAGCAAAAGAAAGAAATCAACTAGTTTAAAAGCAAGAGATTAATTCGATGGAATTTACTTAGGAAATCGAATCCACTATAGAACCATAACAATTCCTTAACTTTTAATCTAAATCTAGTGTGAATATGAACAAGTATTCTCAGCTACAAGCTAGAATTACTTCAAAAAGAATCATTAATTAACTTCCATGGCATAAACTATCTTCGACAATAGCACGAATCATCTACACTAAACTAGCTATAGGCATGACCCGTCTAATCTTAGTATAACTCATCCAAGTCATTAATTATCTGAACATTAAAACTATTGTATGACCATCTCATCTAAATCACAGAAATTAGAATCGATGCAAATATCAAAACCACATCAATCTATCATCTACAAGACAATAAATCAACATAGATTTGAATAAACATGAAAAACTCTTCCATTAAAAAGGAAATCCATATCATACAATTGTCATCATTCACAACTGAGATCTAAATTAAAAAGAAAAGAAACTGAAACTTATCTATATCTTCATCAACTCCTAAGTAAAAGAAAAGTCTAGCCTTCCATGGTAGAAGAAAGCACTTGAATCTCCATTGAAAGCTTTGAATTCTCTTCCATCTTCTTCTTCCTTTTTCTCTTCCTAAAATCTACTGGAATCCCCTTAATTTTAAGCCAAATATGTCTTTTTATAGGCATAAGTTCCGTAGAAAGAAGTCCAATATGAAAAGGATTGAAATTTGGGTCAAACAAGGAAACTGCACGTTATGCCGATCGATCGCCCTGCATCCCGATCGATCGGCTACACTGTATTTTCATCTGAATTCACGTTATCCCGATCGATCGCCCTGCATCCCGATCGATCGGCTACAGTGTTTCTGTTTTCCTGGACAGTTCATATTCTGTTCATTAAGCTTTTCTTCGTGTCCATATTAATTTCTAACTTGTTTATAACTCCGAAAAGTTGTCCAAATCACTTTAAAGCATGTGAAGACTATTTTTTATCATTTCAAACATCGTTCAAGTACTTCGATAAGCGCACTTTACCTACAAAACATAAAATACCATATTTTAGACATGTAGAATATAATTAAAATTCCAACTTTGTTTAAATACACATCTAAACTACTAATAACTACAAAATCATTAATAATTAAACTAAAATATTAATATCTATCTTAATCTAAATAAACCATAACTAACTCTAAATTAACCTAATATATACTAGCAAATAAGGTAAAAAGGCATATAAAATAGATATAGATTTCATACTTATCAATAGCCCAATCAATCTACCTGTAGAGCAGTTTTATAAAACATGCCAAATTTGGTTTAAACTTACCTTTATCTTTTAGCATGACTTAATTCATCTATAAATAAGGTGTTTACATGAAAAACCTAATGGATACTTGTTTTGATTGAAAAAAACCTTAGTTTGATCTAGAGTTGATATTTATATCTTTTCTTTTGAGGCTATCAAACTCTTTGATTCAAGTGGTCTTTATTTGATTGTTTTTCTTTCTTAAGTCAATCAAAGCTTGTAAATTTTTTTCTACTCTATAAGAGATTTGATTAGAGATTTTTCCAAAAACCTAATATAAAAAATACTTACTTTCACAATTTAGTGGAGTCTAAATCACTAGAAAGTTATTAGTGATATTGTTGTTGTGATTCTTTAGTAAAGATATGGAGATGACCATGTGCTTTGAATATTAATAATTATTGTAGTGGAAAAGTTGACAGGAAGGACAAACAACTAAAGGGAGTTTGGCTTGGCTGAAGTGTATCTTGAGTAAATAAGGGGTAATTTTACTAAAGTGACTTGTATCGAACTTTTCTATATATTAGATTTGGTCCCATCATTTGTCCTAGATGAGCTTTTCAAGTAAAAAAAAAATCTTGTGTGCATTGTTTGATTGTTAATCATTTTCTATACTGGAGATAATTGTTAATTACGGTCATTTTTAATCCATTGTATGATATAATAACAATTTGATACTTCAATTACTTTTAAAGTTTTTAATCTAGTTAAATTTAAATAGTAGCTATAATATGCTTAATGTGATGTGTGCCCCAAAATTTTAGTAGTATTTTATGATTAAAAGAAAACCTACATGGACCCCACCCATTTCTTCCCTCCCTAAACTCTTTCTCTCTCCAATCTAGTGAACCCCATCTCTTCTTTCCCTTTCCTCTCTCTCTCTCTCTCTCTCTCCTTGGACTCCCTTTCTCCATTTTCTCAGCTAAAATATTTTCCTTACCACCCACCATGGCCATACTTCATCACCAAAGGAACTTTTGTAGTTTAAGAGAATTTGGGAAATGCAAAACTTAAGTGATTGTGACATGTTATGAGGGACCCCAAGAAAAGGGCCAAAACCTATTGATAGGGACCCCATCCAAAGTCTAAACTTTAATAAAACAATTATTTTTAGATAAAAAAATATGAGAAATAAAAAAGAAAAATCAAAAGACAAACAAATTTGTAGCCTAGCCCGAGCCTACTTAGGGTTGGGCTAAGGCCAACCATTTGAAAGAGTCCCAAGGAGTAAGGCCGGGCCAGGGCCTAGGATTAGGTTGGCAGGCTAGGGTCCGGGTCCAACTCATGCCCAGCCCTACTCAGCCCAGTTTCAGCCCTATACCATATTGCTTCTATTGTTATAAATTGGAAGTTAGAGGGGCAAGCTACATAAGAGGTTAAGGAGGCAATTGCCCCCCAATATTTTGTAAATTCCTTTAATTATGGGTATAGTTTAATAGTCATGCCCCCCCTAAAAAATTGATTTGTTCCTCCCCCCATCAACTTTCCTCTATTGGTGGTATGCTATATGTTCACTGTGTATTTTATTGAATACTTGGTTAGTTTCTCCACATATTTCAACAATATCTAAATCAACTCTTTAAATAACTATTTTATAGTTATTTTTTTTAATTTATTTCCCTCAAATTATATAAATTTTTAAAAATGTGTAGTATATATCTTTTCAAAGAAAAGAGCATTCAAGCTTGCCCTTCCTTACTTAAAGTCTTGGCTCCATTCCCGGTTAGTTATCAAGAATTATGTTGACCTTATCACTTCACCAAGCTAAAAAAAACTATAAATAAGAGCATCTCCTTCTCCCACCCCTCACTCATCGTGTTAACACCCTAGATTCAAGTGACGTCACCCCTCCTTCCTTCACTCTCTCTCTTCTCTCTCACTCTATCACTATCTTAAATTTTATAATACTTTTTAAAACATAATGAAAGTCCCCACAATGATAAAATTATTCTTCTTTTAAAAATTTATCTTAAAACTATATCTCATGTCATTATCGTCATTTTTCAACACTAGGTATAGAAAAATATGCATATCATACTTTATTTCAAACCATTTAAACTAAGCCAAGATTAATCCAAGTACTCTAGATATTGAATTTTTCGAAGGCAAGGCACATTTATGCTTAGGGGTGGTAGCAGGCCAGGCCAGATTGACCCACTATTTGTTTTGGGCATGCCGGGCCCTAGCTCATTGTGGCCCCCTCACAGGTCAGCATGGGCCCAACCCAATGGGGGGAGGGGGAGCTCGGCCCGTTAAGAGGGGTTGCAGGCCTGGTTGCCATGGCCACTCCAACCAGCCCCCAATTTTTTTTTAAAAAAAAATGGTTGCGACTAGGCTCTCCTCTTGGTTGCGACTCCTCAACCCCACTGGCTGGGCTACAGACAAAGCCAAAGACTAGCCTACTGGTGTGGGTTGCCTACAGGTAGCTCACACTTTGGCCACCCCTACCTATGCTCATGAAGCATAGGATCAAACAAGTAAGAGTAAATCCATAATACTACTTACTTGAGCATGAAACACCTACTCTTTGGGGCCATACAGTTCCAACTAAATATAAAAATCATAACTACCATTTTAGGCCAAAATCTTATAGTGTCACATATGAACAGAATCATCCAGTGTCATCTCTTGGCAAAAAATCATATAGTGCCAACAAAGGGTAGAAACAGACAACTCTCTGAATAGGTCATTAGATGTCCTCGCTTAAATACAATGTTAAAACATATATGTCATATGTAAAGTTGATTGGCTAATTTCTTTCTTAAAATTATGACACAAACCTTGAGTATATAATTAGTCTTAAAATCTGATTAGATACAGTTGCGATCAATTCAGGTTTGGAATTTATGGACTTAAAAAATAGGAGAAGACGTGTTCTTACGGATCAAGATTGAAGAGTAAAAGTTGTTGATGGGTTATGAAGCTTATTCGGTTCACATTTTCATACCAAAATTACTTAGAGAAGTTTCATAAGTGATTTTAGATATTTTAGAAGGTTTTAAGTTAAAAGGATAAAACTGTCACTAAATAGTGTTATCGATCGATCGTTGGAATAATGTTCCGATTGAAACAATTGATCATTGGTTAATAGTTGCGCGAAATTGATGAATTTGATCGATCATCCCCCGAAATGATCAATTGGCACCTGAATCAATCCCTTGTAAAATGAAGCCAAGAGTTTATCGATCAATCGCTAAAGGAGTCGTGTGTTCAGAAAACAGTGAAGGATAGATCACTAGTAATTTTAGTTGCCCTAAAAAAGATTGGTTTTCTTTCCGTGTTGAAGTCAAAGTGTCAAATCATTTTGGAGATCTTTATAAAGGATAAGAAGTGACTAAATTGAAGAGAAGAAAACTTGAAAAAAATTGGTGAAGAAAGGAGAAACATTTTCATATTGCTTTCCTTGAGAATTCACAAAGGAGTTTGAAGATAATATCAATGGTGAATTCATGATGTTGATACACAACTAAAGCGAATATTTCATGTAGAATTTTCAGAAAAAAAAGTCAGCAAAGATCTTTAAAGAAGTTGAAGAATCTCAAGAGATAGATCAACAAGAAAGGAAAGAGTTCTTGTTTGAGTTGGTCGAAGAAGAAGACAGAGATCAAAGACACAAAGAGGAAAAACTTCAAGAGTTCTATAAGGATTGAACAAAAGGACTTCATATTGTGTTAAGGTTAGTTATTTTTGAGTTTTGTAAGTTTAAAACCGTTCTAGTGCATTGATTTAACCTTTAATTGATTGTCATAGTTTTTTATCCGAGTTTTGGTTTTCCATGTTAAATCATCCTTATGTGTTTTGCATGTGTGGTTTGTTGATAGATTGATCGTGATGGAACTTGATACTTAGATTTGTTTATTCTTCTTTAAAAATAAATTTATGTGCATCAAGGATAGAACTTGTAGTTTTTATTTTTGATAGATAATCACACTAGGGGCAATCTAGTGATCCGCTATACTCTTCTAGACGGATATTAATCTCACATATAGCACCAAAGCAACATTTTGTAGGATAACATCACGTTTAGACATGAGAAATATTGAATCGACAAATTACTAGTTGGCTTAAACACAAAACTTAATCCATTGAAACTCTCAAGTCTCAAATTCACAATGTTATCATATTAGTTTTACTTACAATTTAAGTTTGAATTAAATAATTTATGCAAGTACAATTATTCCATGAAAATCTTCAATTTTAGAGTCTTCTACTAACCAACCCAAAGCTAAGCCTATTCTGAAACTCAAGTTAGTTAGGGCAGCATACTTTGCTTAACCCATCAATCTCTTAACCATAACTGACCATACAACATTCCATACATAGTCTCACATTCCACGCCATCCCCCTTATGGTCAAATCATTTTACTCGAAAGTTATCAAACTAAGCTTTTCTGATAGAACCCTAATCACCAAACTCTTTTTAAAACCTTACTTGTTCTTACATTGCAATTTATAGTACGTACATATGCTTGCACAATTATGTTGTCGAATGTTACTAACTTACAATCCACTAAAATGCTCCAAACCTTAAGTTCACTCACTTATTGAATCCCCAACATATGATCCCAATCCAAACCAACCATGTAAACCCCTTTGCCACCACTTACCATTTATCACACATACATCTTCCCTACACACATACACATATCCATCACATATGTATATCGTCATCAAGATATGTATTAAATACACATAATTTGGTATACTTATGCATCATATACCCATATTTCAACATATAGTATCAAAATACTCACTAGCCATCATTAGCATGCACATATTTCACATACATAACACATACTCATAGCTAACATGCACGCTATATACATAAGCAAACATACTATATTTCATTATCTTTCCCTCATACATCATGTAAAGGGATGATTATTTAACATTTAAATCACATAATATTAGCATCAAGATATGCTATCATGAAATTACAAGTTCAAAGTCCTCTACCTTATGATTTACGCGAGTTCGGTGGTGAACACATGACAGTGGCAGCAAAAATGGCAGCCAAAGGCATCACTTTTTTGAGAGAGATATTGTCCTGAGGGTTTATAAAATGCCAAAGGTGATCTCAGCAAGATGGGGGTAATAGAAATCTATGTAGAAAAATTCACTATCTATGGTGGGCATAAGGGTGGCTAGGAGCAAGGTTGTGCCAAAAAAAGTGGCGTATGATTGTAAATCAAGGTAGACTAAATGGAGATCAGTCGTGTAAGATCCGGGAATTTTCTAATTCTTTGAGGATATGTTCAAATTTAAGGAGTTTAACCCGTTAAAATTATTAGTTCAATAACTTCATGAATAGGTTGAATTTAGGGTTGAGACTAATATGATTAGAAACTAGACAAAAAGGGCTTTGAAACGCCACTAATAATGCACAAATAGGAGTTCGGATGAGTGAGATATGACCGATACAAATTGTATTAGATGTGTTGTACCTGATTACCTCAATTACTCAACCTTTTGAGCTCATTTAAGTTCAGATACGAGAATAGTATTTTTGGAACTAATTTGAATGGCCCAAAAGTGGTTTAGTAGCCCAAGTCCTAATAGGATTAGGGTTCCCATCACCTATAAATATTTCATAAGGGATTTAATGAGAGAGGTTTTGGAGCTTTTTGGAATTGGTTGAGAATTTTGGTGCCCTAGCCTCTCTCAAGGTGAGTTAATTTAATTATTTTATCCTTATTCCCTTGAGTTTTGATGGGGAATTGAAGGTCCTTCATACTTAATCATAATTTCCATACATTCTTCTATTAAAACCCTCATTCTCTTATTTTGTGCAATTTGTCGAACCGTAGAACCTTTGTTTTGATGTAAAACTTTTTGCTTCATGTTTAGAAGCCATTAGACTCAAGGAAACATTTGAAGTTACATGTTTATCATAATTATAAGCCTTTAGTTGGTAGAGATCATATTTCATGCTTAGATCAAATGAAAAATCATAAATTTTAGAATAAGGATCTTTTGATTTAGGATAGTTTGAGAAGTTTCTCTGTCCTAGAGGTAAGGGAGTTTAGTTTTGATATTGATTTATTGCATTAACACCCTCTTTAATAACGTTGATTATATTTTTTGATGAATAATGACTATATGACTTGATTATTCTCTTTGAGAGATTAATATGTGATTAGTGAATTGCTTGAATCTGTTATAGTCTCTATTTTGGATTTATGACTACATTTCAATTACTCTTGCTTTGTGTTTTGATCACAAACATTTTCTAAAGATAGGTTATCATGTCTAGATAGTATTCGTAATTTTTTAGATTTTTTTAAAATTATATATTTATTATATGTTTTGGGATACACACTATACAGTAGTAATATAGTTTTCTATTTTTGTCTTTAGAAACATGTTTAAGGATGAAAACATATATAAATTTTTGTTCATTTTATTAGAATGCCGTAAAAATTTCAAGTTGCTTGAAGCACAGTAAAGCATAGTCATAAATTTGAAGGTCGATAGTTCCGTAGAATGGTATAGTCTCATTAATTAAATAATAAAAATTATTTTTTGTAATATTTTTATATGACATTTATTTAAATTATAATTAAGAATATCATGTAGGTTTTCTAATTTTTTTACTTTTATTGGAGTTTATTTGCTATTTTTCGTAAAATGCACAAGTTACATAGTATGATTATGCTAAAACATCTACGTAAGCTAGTATGGGAATGAATAAGATATTGTATTGTTTATTGTGCTACTTTGGTACTTTCACTATGTTTAACTTTATTAAGGATATGCATATGACATGCTAAGAGAATTACACATAATAGGTTAAGTATGATTGGTGTACGTTATGGTTCCTTAAGTATACATATATTTAAGGTTAATTTAGTAAAGGTAAAATTATTTAAAAAATAATTTAAAAAATAATAATTACCAAACCAACCCGTTTTGGGAAATATTTTCTAAAGTGGTGTTGGTTTTTGCCACGTAGAAGTGCTGGCGCCTGCGTGACTTTTTTTAAAAAAAGAATTTTAACTGATTTCATCTTTTGGAATGATGAAATCAAGTTTAAGTTGATTTCATCCTTTAGAAGGATGTAATAAAGTTTAAGTTGATTTCATTCTTTGGAAGGATGAAAATCGTCTTAAAAAAATTAAGTGATTTCGTCGTTTCAAATGACGAAATCACTGTAGGGTGGAAACCACCTTTAAGGTGGTTTCATCGTTTTAAATGACGAAATCACCAAATTTTAGCGCTAACTTCATATGTGGCTCTTTACAGACCTATATAGAACTTAAGTCCCACACCTAGTGTCTTCATTTGTGAAGACTTCTAGAAGCTTCATGTGCCAACCAAAAAAAATTAGCATTTCAGGAGATGCAGGAGATATCTCCGAATATGGGTGAGGCAAAGAGGAGCTAGCAGACTGGGAGAAGTATTGATAAGGCGGTTTTGTCCAAGAAATAGCTGGGTTCCGTCAAATTTGAATAAAATTTGTCAAAAGGGATGAGAATCAGCCTGCATGAGCCAGGGTAGCCTTCAACAATTTGCCGAAAGAGGGGAACTTGTTGGGGTGGTATCGCAAACCAATTTGGATGTGTGATTAAAATTTCCATTAGTTGGAGCTGTTAGGAGATCGCTAACAGATCAGAAATTGTTCCATCAAGAACACTTCTTTCAAAAAATCGCTGACCCACTTTGGAATGGGAGTTTGTCTGGCTCTTCGCAAACTGCTAGCACATCCCTCATTGATTTCCTCTGAACAGATGAAACATTAAAGATATAGAGATTATTTTTGGTAACATTTGTGGGTGCTAGACAATGGTCAAAAAAATCATTTCTAACGACAAAAATGTTTTCAAAACGATGTTTTTTAGTTGACACTGTTTCATCTGAGCGACAAAATTTGGTGATTTCGTCATTTAAAACAACGAAACCACCTTAATTTGGTGATTTCGTCATTTTAAACGATGAAATAACCTTAAAGGTGGTTTCCGAAATGACAAAATCACTTAATTTTTTTAAGACAATTTTGTCCTTTGGATGAAATTAGTTAAAATTTTAAAAAAAGCCACATAGGCACCTACGTGGCAAAAACCAACACCACTTTAGGAAATATTTCCCAAAGCGGGTTGGTTTGGTAATTATTTTTTTAAAATTATTATTTAAATAATTTTCTCTTTAGTAAATTCATGTTACCTACATGTCGTAAAACATGTGATTTTATCTACAAAATTATGCTCTATATGATATAGTATGATTGCTTAGGGTTGCACATGTAATCAAACTTATATATCATGCATCATGAAATGAATTATAAACTATGGTTAATCGTTGTTAGCCAAGGTTATCTATGGTTGCCAGATTAGTCGCAGTGGGTTTTGATGGAAGCAATTTTACGTCTAAAAGGGTGGGGTTTTATGTCCGAAAAGACGGGGTTTTACGTCCAACAGAATGGGTTTTCCTCCCTTGGTCTAAGATGAGTAAGACTATTTATTTATTGAGACTTTTAGAGTTGGCTCCAGGCTAGTCATGGTTGTTGTGCACTAGTATGAGTAGGTATTTCTGGATTTTCCAATATTTGGAATGCCATGTGACAGGTAGCATGCGAAATGTGGCATGTTTTATTGGTTAAACTGGTTTTTTTGTCTTGTGATGAATTCTTGAGATTTTTTCATGCCGGATGGTTGTGTAAAATTTTGGATTATATTTGTGAGATTTATTTATACTTGGTTTGTATAAGGACTTTGCTATTAATATTAATGCATGTGTTTTATTGTTAATGAAAGTGTTTTTCAAAGTCTTACTGAGTTTATAATCACCTTTATTTTGTTTTGGGAATCCTTTAGGATCTCTGTGTGATGGTATCACGCAGGTGCTTAGAATGACTTTTTTTGCAAACAAGACAATAATTTAAGAGCCATTGAGCGGGGGAATTGTAAGGTCCCTGATTTTTCAACGATTTTATGTGATTTTCTTGCTATTTTTATTCTCATTTTCAACTGTAAAACATGATGCTTTGGTGTATTTGGTCACGATATTCTTACCTGAATAGTCGGGTGTGGGTTTAATAGTAGGCCATGGGCCTAGATGCACGTTTATGGCTCAAAAATGTGAGAGAGAAGGAGACTCCAAAAGATATGGAAAAAAAGAGAAAATAATAATAAAAAGAAGAAAATGGGATCGGGCTCAGCCGAGCCCAATCCAGACATTTCTGGAACAGGACGACCCCCCTCCCTCTGGCTTTTCTCTGTCCTAGCCACAGGGCCACCGCCACTGGCTCCGCCCCAGCCATGCGACGGCAAGGGGCCACCGTCCCAACCCCCAAAGGCCGCACTGCCCTCCTCCCCTATTTCCCATGGTCTCTCTCTGCTCTCTCTGTTTTGTGTTGTGGCAGCAGGTGGCCGGTGGCTCCGCCAGGCCTCTGTCCAGCCAGCCACGGGACGGCGACGGCAAGCCCAGCCGCCAGCCTGCTCCACCTGCCCTCTGAGTTCTTTTTCCCTTGGTGAGCTCTCTCTCCCTCTCTCACTATTTTCTGAGTTGAGCCGCCACCGTGGGCCTCCAAGGGCCGGCCGGCCGGCCATGGCTCCGCCTTGGGACGGCGACGGCGGGAGGCCACCCCTCCCGGCCCAATGGGCCTCCGCTCAGCCGCCCCACTCCTCTCCTCCCTTCACCCGTGTTTCTGCTACCCAACTGTGGTGTAGACCTGGGGTTCTACACAGGGATAACAAAAAAAAAATGAGAGAAAGAAGATTAAAGCAGAAAGATTTAAATAAATCACTGAATTCTGTATATTCTCCTCAATAACAGCCGAAGCCTACAATTTATAGAGAACCCAACTAAGAGCCCTACTAAAAGAAGGTAAGCAAACTAATCCTAATCAAATTAGGATATAGATTATGGTAGGACTTTAAAGTAAATAAGATAAATCTAATCCTAATTAAAGTAGGAATATAACATTCCACCACGCTCCGCATCGCCTTGTCCTCAAGGTGACCAATCAGGATATCGTTGAAGGAATTCCTCCTCCTGAATCCAAGTAGCATCTTCCGGAGAATGGTGCTACCAAGCGATAAGAACCTTAGATATAACACATCCATGACGGCAAACACGTCGACGTTCTAAAATAGCATGAGGCATTGGATGGCTCGAATCTAATGAAACCTGAAGCAGAATCGGCGGTGGAAGAGAGGAAGGATCTTCGACAAACTTCCGAAGACGAGAAACATGAAACACCGGATGAATCTGAGACTCTGAGGGCAACTGGAGACGATAAGCAACTTTGCCAATTCGCTCCAGAATGGTATAAGGACCATGAAAACGGTGAGCTAGTTTCTCATTAGATGGCTTATGAACTGATGTTTGCCGTTGACTTCAAACTCGCAATCCACATGATGTTTATCATAAACCTGACGCATACGGTTCTGTGAATCAGCCAAGTTAAGACGAAGCTGGCGCAAAACCTCATCACGAGTTTGTAGAGTAGTATCCACAGCATTAACAGCAGCACGAACTGGCACATAATGAAGCAAGGTAGGGGGTGGGCGACCATAGACACGTTGAAAGGGGGTATAACCCGCTGCGGTGTGATAAGCAGTGTTATAAGACCATTCTGCCCAAAAAAGGAATGAGAGCCATGTCCGAGGCTGATCACCGGAAAAACATCTGAGATATTGCTCAAGGCAACGATTGACCACTTCGGTTTGCCCATCTTTTTGAGGATGATAGGCTGAACTCATGCGGAAAGAGGTGCCTTGGAGTAAAAAAAACTCCTGCCAAAATGTTGATAAGAAGACCTTATCTCGATCACAAACAATAGTCTTAGGCATCCCATGACGACGTGCAATATCACGCATGAAAACTTTAGCAACAGTAATGGCAGTATATGTGTGAGAGAGAGCCAAAAAATGGGCATACTTAGATAGTCGATCCACCACAATGAAGATTACAGATTTACCTTGAACCTTAGGTAATCCTTCTATGAAATTCATGCTAATATCCTCCCAAATTCGTTCAGGAATTGGGAGTGGCTAGAGAAGACCAGAGGGAGTGGTAGAATCGCTCATAGCACGCTGACAAATATCACATTGGGCCACAAACTGGTGGACAACCCGTTTAAGACCATGCCAGGCAAAGCTTTGAGTAACCCTTTTATATGTAGAATATCAAAAGCGCAAAGTGACAAAGATGTAGAATATCCCTACGCAACTCGCCATAATTAGGTATCTAAAGGCGGCCATGCCATAACAAGAACTCGTCACGCAAAGTAAAATCTGGAGAGGTGGAAGGATCATCACGTAAGCGCCTAACAAGGGCACATGTAGCAGAATCATTCTCATAAGCAGCCTGTAAGTCTTTGAGAAAAGGAAAGACAGGTGCAGAAAGAGCCTGAAGTGAGGCATCCTCATGTAAGCGGGATAATGCATCAACACCACGATTCTCAAAGCCACGCTTATAGACCAACTCATAATCATAGCCCAACAATTTTGAAACCCAACATTGCTGAGCAGGGGTGGCCACACGCTGATCCATGAAGTATTTTAGAGGTTGATGATCTATCTGAATGATAAAGTGATGGCCTAAAAGGTAGGGCCGCCATTTAGTGATAGCATGGACGATAGCCAACATCTCACACTCATAAGTAGATAGAAATAGAGAACGACCAGACAAAGTTTTGCTATAAAAAGCAATAGGGCGATCATCTTGCATAAGGACTGCACCAAGACCAACATCTGAAGCATCACTCTCAACAATAAATGTCTTGGCAAAGTCGGGAAGAGCAAGAACTGGGGCAGAAATGAGGGCCACTTTGAGGGCAAGAAAAGCACATTCGGCTGAATCAGACCATACGAAAGCACCCTTTGTCAACAAAGCCGTCAAGGGTGCAACAATAACGCCATAAGAGGAGATGAAACATCTATAATAACTAGCAAGGCCAAGAAACCCTTGGAGTGCACGTGGAGAAGAAGGTCGAGGCCAATGCTGAACAACAGAAATCTTGCCTGGGTCAGTGGCAACTCCATGTGTTGAAATAATGTGGCCCAAATACTCAACCTGTTGGCAACCAAAAGTGCACTTAGACCGCTTCAAGAAGAGTCGGTGCTCATGGAGGAGTGTGAAAACAAAACGCAGATGCTGTAAATGGTCCTCCCAAGTAGGGCTATAAATCAGGATATCATCAAAGAAAACCAAAACAAAGCGTCGTAGATATTGCCAAAAGACATCGTTCATCAAGCACTGGAAAGTGGGAGGGGCATTAGTAAGGCCAAAGGGCATGACTAAGAACTCATAATGCCCATCATAAGTACAAAAAGTTGTCTTGGAAACATCGTCGGGATGCATACGAATCTGATGATAACCAGAATGGAGGTCCAACTTTGAAAAGAAGTGTGCACCAGATAATTCGTCAAGTAACTCCTCGATGACAGGAATAGGGTACTTATCATTCAAAGTAATAAGGTTAAGAGCCCTATAGTCAACACAAAAGCGCCATGAACCATCCTTCTTGCAAAGAAGGAGAACAGGAGAGGAGTACGAAGACTGACTAGGCCGGATAATGCCAGAAGATATCATCCAGCGAACCAGAAGTTCAATTTCTGCCTTCTGGACATGCGGATAGCGGTATGGGCGGACATTAGCGGGAGGAACACCAGGCTGAATAGGAATCCGATGGTCGTATGAATGGACTGGTGGTAAGCCCTGTGGTTCCTCGAAGATGGACTGATGCTCATCCAAAAAAGTAGCCAAAGCGGGTGAAAGATCGGCAGGCTGAGGAACGTCAACTGAAGGGCGATGCTGTAGCAAGAGGCTATGACAATGATAATGAGAAAAAGTCTCCAATCCTTCTGCAGACTGAAGGCGACCCGGTGGATGAGCACTAATACACACTGGCTTACCCTTATAAGTAAAGTCCATAGTCATATGACGGAAGTCCCTAGAAATAGGACTTAAGTCCTCAAGCCATTGAACACCAAGAACAATATAAGCCCCCTTAGTAGGAAGGAGAAATAAATCCATAATATATGCCTGACCCTGCAATAATAATTCCACCTTGGTGCAAACTCCAGAACTCTTGAGACGGGTCCCATCGCCAATCAACACATCAAATGTCTCAAAGTCCTTAATGGAGTAGCCAAGGCGACGAGCAACTCGATCATTAAGGAAATTATGCGTACTACCACTATCAATCAAAACAGAGACTAGTTGCTTCTTAATCAAGCCCTTAACATGCATATTACGTGGAGTATAAGTGCCAGAAAATGCTTGTAGGGTAATATCCATATCACACACCTCAATAGTCTCATAGGGAAGCTCGATAGAATCAGCATCAATATTCTCCATGAGATCCTCGTCAAAACACTGGTCAATCATAAATAATTTCCGAGTTGTGCAGCGATGTCCAGGGTTATATTTCTCATCACAATTATAACATAAACCCTTGGAAGGACCCAACGACTGCACTTGGAATGAGTGTAAGGCATCGGCGATTATAGTAATGGCAATCTTCACATTGGGTAGTTCCGAATTTGTCGTCTTCACATCGGTAAGATCCGAAATCACTGTATTGATTTTTGTTTCTAACTATTGTGTGCGAGCGTGAAAGCGAGTAGGGGAAGAATCCGTGATAGGCACGTCACGGAGAGATGATGACTCCCCACTGGTGGCCGATCGTAACACCTCGCTTTTCGATTACATCTAACCAAGGGGGTTAGAGGTAATTAGTAATTTTTGTAATAAATTATAGACGGTTTTAACCATTAAAACCTCCGTATTTGAATAGAGCTCGAGGAAACGAGCGTAACGATTCAAAGAACGGGCAAAACGGAGGTCGGGATAGGAAGTTACGACTTTCGAGAAACATGTAATATAGGTGGGACCCACTTAGAAAGAGCACAATTTATTACTTTAAGTGAGTTGGTATTGAAGGGCTCATCGATACAAGTCCAACGGTACCTAGAACGCGCGAATCCGAATCCGGGGTAGGAAGATACGCGCATTTGAAGATTTGGATTTAAATAAAAAAAAAGAAAAGAAATTGGCGGCGCGCGGTTGGCGCGCCGTAGCGCGGACCGGCGCGTGTCTGGCGCGCCGCGGCGCGGGCGGACGCGGGACGTGCGCACCACAGAACCACAGGTGCGACCCGCGCCGTGCGCATTTTCGGCAGGCGCCACCAGAAATAGCGGCGTGGCGCCGCGGTTTCGGCGCGCCGGGGGTCTATAAAACCTCCATTCATTCTGTTTTTCGGACAGAACTTCCTTTCCTCCGTTTCTGACCGTTCTGAGGCCGATTAAGGCCGTTCAAGACCCGTTTCCTACTAAATCGAGTATGCTCTACGCAATGTAGTGGTCCGTTCTTCAAGTTGGAGACCGTATGATGAGGAAACGTCCCAAGACAAGAGGAGGTTCTACCCGTTACCTTCGAGCATCGACCAACTTCGTTTTCTCTGTTTCTGGCCATCCTAACTCCGATTTAGTTGATTAAAGAGGCATTCTTGACTAAATCGAGTATGTTCTACACGTTGGAGGGTTCTGTTTTCTAAGTTGGCAATCATACGAAGGGGAAACACCCCAAGACAAGGAAAGGTTCTACCCGTACCGACCAACTTTGTTTTCTCTGTTTCTGGCCATCCCAACTCCGATTTAGTCGATTCAAGAGGCGTTCTTGACTAAATCGAAGGTGTTCTACGCGATGGTGGGTTCTATTTTCTGAGTTGACAATCTTATAAGGAGGAAATACCCCGAGACTAAGCATGGCCCTGCTCGAACACCGAAACAAGAAAAAGAGACCTGGAGTAAGACGGGGTTCTGTCCGTAGATACCAATACCGTACGAGTTATGATGGAGGTAAGCATTTCTGATCTTCCATTGTAATTATAGAACAGCATGTGCTAAGTTATGATGTGTGTTATGCTACGATTTATATGCTTGTTGTATGTGCCTATATGCTTGTTGTGCTATGTGCTTATATGCATGCTGTGCTATGTGCCTATGTGCTCATATGCCATGATGTGTACTTATATGTCATGATGTGTACTCATATGCCATGATGTGTGCTCATATGCTATGATGTGTACTTATATGCCTTGATGTATGCTCATATGCCATGACTTGTACTTAGATACCATGATGTGTACTCATATGTCATGATGTGTGCTCATATGCCATGACTTATACTTAGATACCATGATGTGTACTCATATGTCATGATGCGTGCTCATATGCCTTGATGTGTACTCATATACCATGATGTGTACTCATATGCCATGATGTGTGCTCATATGCCATGATGTGTACTTATATGTCATGATGTGTGCTTATATGTCATGATGTGTGTTGTCTCGCTCTAGGGTAGAGCGAGACATGTAATGTGATTTTGATCCCGCTCTGTAGTAGAGCGAGATGTACGATTACGTTAGTTTGTTAACTTCCGCTTGACTCCGATATATGATGAGTTTTTGTATACTTCCGATTAAATATTCGGAGATACGTTATACGTATATGATTTCGTGATGCTTATTGTATGTAGTAGCCATTAGGCAGAACTACGTTCGGATCCGATCTTGTTGGAATAATATCCAATACGTACGTAGACAACCAACGGCAAGGCAACGTTGGCCCAATCCAACTTAATTATAAATATATGTTTTGATTTACACACGGCAAACTGTAAAGCTCCGTTGTGTGTATACGTTTGTTATAATCTGAGTCTACGTACAGGGAAGCCTTAAAGCTCCATAGTGCGTAGATGAACGTTGTACCTCTCGCACACAGATGTTGATTCCTGGCTCAAAGAAAAGAAAAATTTTCTATTAGTGATTTTGTGGGCCCGACTTGGGTCGGGTCGTTACACCGATAGTCGGTGTCAGGTTTAGCTGACGCAAGGAGCTCTTTTGTCGAGATTGGGTCATGGCGGAAGAGGGTGGGAGGGTGGGAAACAGAGATCGAAATCTCCTCAGCTACCAATGGTGTAGACCTGGGGTTCTACACAGGGATAACAAAAAAAAAAGAGAAAGAGAAGATTAAAGCAAAAAGATTTAAATAAAATCACTGAATTTTGTATATTCTCCTCTATAATGGCTGAAGCCTACAATTTATAGAGAACCCAACTAAGAGTCCTACTAAAAGAAGGTAAACAAACTAATCCTAATCAAATTAGGATACAGATTATGCTAGGACTTTAAAGTAAATAAGATAACTCTAATCCTAATTAAAGTAGGAATATAACAAACTATTTCGATTCAACAGTGGCCACCGGCTGCAAGCTGTGGCCGACCGGACCTTCATCCGGCCCTGCATGGGTCCGGCGAAGGTGGTGGACCACCCCACTCAGCCTGGTTCCATCTCCTCCGCCGTTCTCTCCTCCACCAGTGCATTCCGCCCCTATTGCCGCCGGTGGCTGGTTATGGATGGCCGGACCTCGTCTCAGTCCGGCAATGGTGGGGAGCCACCCCACTCGACTTCCTTCCCCTTTGCCCTAAAAAGGGCCGCTCTTTTCTCTGTGTCTTTTTAGCCCAAATCTATCTGCCCTCTCTGTGTTGGGCTACCGACGGGTTGCCGCCGCCAGTCAAATGCAGGATTTGACTTAGCAGACCTTTGCTCGGCTCTGCCTAGCTTGGTGATGATGGGGCCACCCTAGCTTGGCCCCACCTAACCCGATGTGATCGCCTCAGACCCGTGCTCCTCCTCATGTCCCCTAGCCCCTTTATGTTTTGGGGCATTGTAGCACCTTTGGACATCGAGTGACCTTTAGACCACCTCATTTTGGCCAGTTTTAGCCTGAGATGGCTAGGTCATCACCCTTGGCCAGTTCGACCTCATTAGACCCATGCTTCCCCCTGTGGGCCGCAGCCCTAGCTAAATCTGGTCATCAACATATTTGCCTGTTGCCCATTTTACGTCGTCAGTGTCGGACGACATCTGACAAGAATTTGTATGGCCTATCTTGACCGAAGGTGGACGAGTTCACCTGCATAGGCCTTGGCCAATGACAGCCTCACGGCCTTTGCTCGATCCTGAACCTTTCCCCTGTCCTCTGCCATGCGAGATGCATAGCTGCCCGCACCTATTGTTTTGGTTGTGGGTGATCGGCGATGTCGCCGCTTTGAGTGGCCATCATTAGGGCCTTAGCCCTTTCGGCCCTTTATGAGCCTTGACCGCCTCTGTTTCGCCTCTCCCATCCCTTTGGCAGCATGTGCAAGTAGTCGCGCATGTAGTTTAGAGTTTAGGTGCAACTTTGGCCCACTTGACCGTTGGATGGCTTCGCCGTCATTTGGAGTTGACATCGGAGTCCTCCACCACCTCTCCTCCATCCTTGAGTGTCACCCACGCCCTCTGCCCTTATGTGGGCCGTTGTAAATGTGAAATTGACGCTGTTGGGTGCTGTCCACGGCTGATTTTAACGTCTTGCGGCTGGCTGAGTATTTCTCAGTTGTCGGCCGACCTTCATTTAGTACACCCTCAAATTCTGGTCGCACTTGCCACTCGTTGGCACGATCTTTCTCCAGGCCGCCACTAGTGTGTTGCCGTGGATCGCGGATTTTCTGCATTGATTTGTGTTACCCTTATTTGGCCGTGAGTGCTTTTGGAATTTCCTAAAACCCTCGGGACAGTAGCTCTCTTGGCTAGGAAAAGCTTTTGGCCGCCAACTCCACCACTGATGCTGCCACCGTTGTGTGCTAGCCATCAAACATCATGATTACAAGGTAGGGGAGCTTTGAACTCGTAATTCATAATAGCATGCTTTGAATGAGTAGCAGCATGCTAGGATTATATGATTCTATGTTTTGGATATTAAATCATGGCCTGTTTGCATGATGTAAAACAATGAATCATGCTACATTGAGATACATATGATATGTATGTATGCTTTATGGATGTAGAATATGTATACGCTAGCGATAGCTAGTGAATATGTTAGTACGCTACGGATGCGTATTATGGACGTGCTAGTGATGGCTAGCGATTGTGAGTTAGTTATGGATGTGGACTATGTGTGGGGGCAGAGTTATGGGCGATGGACGATAAGAAGTGGCAAGGTGTTTGGTGAGGATTTGTATGTGTAAGTGTATGTGGATGTGTAAGCGTGTGACAGAAGACAACAAACGTAAGTTTGACAGGCAAGGAGTGGAGCAAATTGGTTTGGAGCGTACGTCAGGGGTTCGGTAAGTAAGTGGACTTAGGCTTGGAGCCTTATGAGGGTTTATTAGACATTAAGAGCGTGCATAATTGTACAAACCTAACGTACAAATTATGAAGTGAAATGTAAGTATAATAAGTGAGGTATTAAGTAAGAGGATGATAACTGGGATCTACTATGAGGAGCTCAGTTTGATGATGTAAGTAAGATGTTTTGACCATAAGATCGATGACAGAGGCTGTATGATTATGTAAGGATATGTGTACGGTGAGCTATGTTGTGACTTGGACGGGTAAGTAAAGTCTTCTGCCTTGACAAACTAGGGTTTCGATCGGGCTCAGCTTCAGTTTAATCAGTCAAGGACTGTGAGTTGGTGTGGCATAATTGTACCGCATAATATACTTAATTCAAACTTGAATTATGAGAAAGGTAATAATAGAGTTGTGAGTTTGAGACCTGAGGGTTCAACGGATTAAGTTCCGTGTTTGAACTAGCCGATAATGAGTCGACTGAGCATTTCTCATGTCTTGCCATAGTGTTTATCCTGCGGGATGTTGTCTGTGTAGTGTATAGAGTACCAGATGTCTAATGCTCTGTTGAAAGCAACTGTATGTATGTTTTCGATTTGGTCTATGTGTTGTATTAAGCCCAGACGTGTGATGCTCTATTGAGAGCATTGTATGATTTCCGCCCAAGAGTGGCATTATATGATTCTGCCCAAGTGGCAAGGTATGATTTCTACCCAAGAGTGGCACTGGCACTATATGTAACGCCCGAGATTTTTCATCCTTTTTTCTTAAAACTCATAGAAATTTTTTTTATATACGATAAATCGGAGTAAAAATGACGAAATCAAAACCTGTATAAATATTTTATAATTTAAAACATCATACGGTTAAACATCGTACCGCCAAATCAAATATCCTCAGGCGCTACTCGAAAACACACATACGACTAAATTGCCATGATCATGGACTTTTAAATACAAATAACTCCCAGGCGTCCCCAAGTACAAGTCCCATAAACAGTCTACTATTTGATCCAAATTAAAAGTCCATAATACATACACTTAAATCTCACCAAATACATCAGGTCGTGGCACCAAATATACTTGAGTCGAGGGGGAAACAATCCACCACAAAGACGAGCATCCATCTCCAGGAGCTCACCAACACATACCTGCAAAAGCCTCCCGAACAACGGGCCTAAAAGAAGTAGGGTGAGTATTTTCATACTCAGTAGGAAAATACCCAGTAGGGGAAATCCCAAATGGTGAACTCAATAAGTTCATAAATCATGCGTCATGCAACTCAACATGAGGCAAACAACGTATAACATAATTATGCACAAGTATATAAACACGCATAACACACCATCATATCAAACGTACACAAACACCCTTAATCAGGGTCTTACAAACTTACTCGTATAATCGTATGCTAACTCATACAATTTACACATACTTGTACGACCTTACTCGTACAATCTTACACTTACTGTCGAACTCATTTTCAAAATCTTACAGTCGTACTCATCCTCAATCTTACAGTCATGCACATACTCATCATCATACGCTTACTCAGAAACGTACAGACTCAATCATACAGTCGTATACATACTATCGACCACTGAAGCTCATTACAGCTAATAAGCTCCAGCGTCGAAAAGGAAAAGAAAGCCACTGGGGCATCACCTTAACCTCTGGGGAGTGACTAGACGCCATGGACTTTTCTGAAGGTAAGGTACACCTATGCTCATGGGGCACAGGATCAAACAGGTAAGAGTAGATCCATGATACTACTTACCTGAGCGCGCAAACATACACCCACACAAGGGGTCATACAATTGCCCACACATAAGGGGTCTTATAGTGCCATAGAATTGCCCACCATAATGGGTCTTATAGTGCCAGTGCCACTCTTGGGCAGAAATCTTACAATGCCACTCTTGGGCAGAACATACAGTGCCATCTATAGGCAGAAACATACAGAACCCACAAGGGGTGGAAACTTACAGCGCTCTCAACAGAGCATCAAACGTCTGGGCTAAATACAACACACAGACCAAAACAAAGCATACATCACTCTCAACAGAGCATCAGATGTCGGGTGCTCTATATAGCACACAGACAACAAATCCCGCAGGATAACCACCATGGCAAGACACAAGAAGTGCTCAGCCGATTCATTATCAGCTAGCCTCAAACACGGAACTTAATCCGTCGAACCCTCAGGTCTCAAACTCACAACGCTATTATTAATGTTCTCATAATGCAAGTTTGACTTAAGTATATTATGCGGTACAATTATGCCAAACTGACTCACAGTCCTCCTCGACTAATCAAACTGAAGCTGAGCCCGATCAAAACCCTAGTTCGTTGGGGCAACAGACTTTACTTACCCGTCCAAGCCACAACATAGCTCACCGTACACAAATCCTTACATACTCATACATCCTCTGACATCCACTTACGATCAGACATCTTACTTACATCTTCAAACTGAGCTCCTCACAGCAGATCCCCGTTATCATCCTCTTACTTAATACCTTACTTATTATTCTTACTTTTCACTTCATAAATTGTACGTTATGCTTGTACAATTATGCATGCTCTTACTGTCTAATAAACCCTCATAAGGCTCCAAGCCTAAGTCTTCTTACTTACCAAACCCCTGACGTACGTTCCAAACCGATCCAAACCAATCTGCTCCACTCCTTACCTGTCAAACCTACGTCTGTTGTCTTTTGTCACACGCCTACACATCCACATACACATACAAATCCTCACCAAACACTTTGCCACCTCTTATCGTCCATCGCCCATACCTCTGCCCTCACACAAAGTCCACATACGTAACTTACTCGACATCGCTAGCCATCACTAGCATGTCCATCACACACATACATAGCACACTAACATATTCGCTAGCCATCACTAGCGCATACATCATACACATACATAAAACATGCATACAACCCACATACATACATACATGCATACATACATGTGTCTCAATGTGGCATAATTCACTATCTTACATCATGCATACATGTCATGATTTAATATCCAAAACATGGAATCATGCAAGCCTAGCATGCGGCTACTCATTCAAAGCATGATGTCATGAATTTACGAGTTCAAAGCTCCCCTACCTCGTAATCATGACGTTCGATGGCGAGTACACGACGGTGGCGGCGGCGGAGTTGGCGGTCAAAACTGTTGCCTGGCTGAGAGAGTTGTTGTCCCGAGGATTTTAGGAAACGCCGAAACTATCACGGCCAAACAGGGTATCAGAAATCAATGCGGCAAAACCCACGATCCACGGCAGCACACTAGGGCGGCCGGGAGAAATATCGTGCCAACATATGTGGCGGTGCGATCAAATATCAATGGTGTACACTGAAGATCGGCCGGTGGCTAAGACGCGCTCAGCCGGCCGCAAAGACGTCGAAATCGGCTGTGGACGGCACCCAACGGCGACGATTTCGTGTCAACAAGGGCCCACATAAGGGCAGAGAGCGTGGGGCAACGCTCGAGAACAAAGGAGAGGTGGTGGAGGGCTATGTGTCTACTCCACTCGGTGGCAAAGCCATCCGATGGTCAGGCGGCACAAATGCGGCGCCTAAACCCAGAAGTACACGCGTGACCACATGCACACGCGACCCAAAAGGGCGGGGGAGAGGGCTGAACAGAGACGACCCAAGGCCCACAAAAGCCAACAGGGCCAAGGCCCTAGCTATGGCCAATCAAAGTGGCGACATCGCTGATAGCCACCCACAACCAATACCTATGATGCGGGCGGCTGTGCATCTCGCACGACAGAGAGCAGGGGGAGGGTTCAGGGTCGAGCAAAGGCCACGAGGCCGTCACTGGCCAAGGCCTATGCAGGTGAACTCATCCACCTTCTGTCAAAGTAAGACATACAAACTCTTGCCAGAGGCCATCTGGTACCGACGGCGTAAAATGGGCAAGAGGGGTCAACGGGCACACATGCCGGTGGGCAAAAAAGCTAGGGTTGTGAGCCAAAGGGAGAAGCACGTGTCATAGGTGATCAAACTGTGCGAGGTGGGACCGTCTCTAGTCGTTACTAGACTGAGGCAGAATCCTCGGTGGCCATGAGGCCACTACCGGCCAATGCCGATGGCGTCAAAAGCCAAACACAGAGGGGCTGACCGGGGAAAAACCCATAAGGGCGGAGCGGCCATGGGGACGGAGGCTGAATCGGTCCAAGTGGGTGGGGCCGTCCCTGGGCCATCGCCAGGCCGGAGCGGAGCCCACGGTGGTCAAGTCACCCTCACCCGCCAACGATGGCGGTGCCAACTCACTGGAAAATCCACCCACAGTACCACGCAAATCGGACTGGGCGGAGTAGAGGACGGCAAAGGCGATGGAACCGGGCTGGATGGAGTGGTCCCTAGCCTTCGCCGGACCAAGGCGAGGCTGGAGAGAGGTAAAGACGGTCTTGGCTCGCCGCCGCCGGCCTCTGTTTCACCAAAATAGAGCGCCGGCGAAAACGAGGGGTAAGGGGGAACACAACTGGGGCGGCGGTGCAGAGACCTCCTACGGCCGGGAGGAGTGGCTCCTCGCCATCGCCGGAGTAAGAAGGGGTCGGATGGAGCACAGCCGGCCGTGGCTCGCCGCCGGCGGCCACCAATTCGTCCAAAACAGACGTCCGGTGAAAACAGGGCAGAGAGGGGGGATTGGGACGGAGCGGCGGAGCGGTAGAGCGGGGGCCCACTGGGCCGGGAGGAGTGTCCTCCCACCATCGCCGGCCCAGGGCGGAACCATGGGCGGCTGGCCGGCCCTCGCCGGCTCACAACGGCGGCGGCGCAAATGAAACAGAGAGGGGAGAGGGCAAACCGGGGGAGGAGGCGGCACGGCCGTGGGCGGCCGGGGCAGTGGCCCCTCGGCGTCGCACCACCGGGGCGAAGCCTGTGCCAGCGTCCTGGGGCCTGCCAGCGGCAGCCGGGCACAAGGAACAGATGGAAAGGGGGAGGCGCACTGTTCACACAACCAGTGGATCGGGATCGCGATCCCAATCCTTCTTTTTTTTTCTTTTATTTATTTTTTTCAAACGTATACTCAACACACGTTAACTCACTGGTTACGCTTCGAACCTCCAAAATTTGCGCCGTAAGCGCGCAGCGAGGCCCGCGGCCTACGACTAAGCCCCACACCCGACTCTACGGGTATAAATATGAGGTAAAATTCACAAATACACATACGCTGAAACGTCATATTTTCCTGCCGAAAATAACCAAAAAATAACAGAAAAATCCCAGAAAATCGTAGAAAAATCAGGGACCTTACACTATTAGACCCATAATGGTGGGCAATTGTATGGCACTATAAGACCCCTTATGTGTGGGCAATTGTATGACCCCTTATGTGTGGGTGTATGTTTGCGCACTCAGGTAAGTAGTATCATGGATCTACTCTTACCTGTTTGATCCTGTGCCCCATGAGCATAGGTGTGCCTTACCTTCGGAAAAGTCCATGGCATCTAGTCACTCCCTGGAGGTTAACGTGATGCCCCAGTGGCATTCTTTTCCTTTTCGACGCTGGAGCTTATTAGTTGTAATGAGCTTCAGTGGTCGATAGTATGTATATGACTGCATGACTGAGTATGTGCGTTTCTAAGTAAGCGTATGATTATGAGTATGAGCACGACTGTAAGAGTGTGAATATGAGTACGAGTAAGTGTAAGACTGTACAAGTAAGATCATAGGAGTAAGTGTAAGATTGTACGAGTAGGTCGTACAAGTGTGAGATTGTACGAGTAGGGTCGTACAAGTATGTGTATGTTGTATGAGTATGCCTACGATGGTACGAGTAAGTTGTAAGACCCTTATTAAGGGTGTTTGTGTAAGTTTGGTTTGATGGTGTGTTATGCGTGCTTTTATGCATATGTGCATAATTATGTTATATGTTGTTTGCTTCATGATGAGTTGCATGACGCATGTATTTATGAACCTATTGAGTTCACTGTTTAGATTCCTCTACTGGGTATTTTTCTACTGAGTATGAAAATACTCACTTGACTCAATGCAAGTATATTTTTGTACCACGATCTAATGTATTGGGTGAGATGAGAAGGAAGTTGTTTATATCTTCTGGACTTTTAGTTTTGATAACAATGTAGACTATTATGGGACTTGTACTCGGGGACGCCTGAGAGTTATTTGTATTTAAAAATCCATGATCATGGTAATTTAGCCATACGTGTGTTTTCGAGTAGTGCCTGAGGATATTTGCTTTGGTCGTACGATGTTTGACCGTATGATGGAAATATTTAGATGGAAAATTGATGTTTAGTGTTTTAAATTATAAATTATTTATCAAGTTTTGATTTTGTCATTTTTCCTCTGATTTACAGACGTTATATTACAAAAAAATTTCATGAATTTAAGAAAAATGTATGAAAAATCTCGGGCATTACAAGAATAAACTTTACTAAGGGACTGATAGTAGGGGAAAAAATGAATGAACATTAAAAAACTTCATCTTATTTTGGTACCATTTCATTTGTAGTTGGTAGATTTCTTTCATTAGTTTAGGCATATGTTTATGTCATTGCACTTTTATTTGGTAGTTGAATGCTTATTCATGGTCATGATAAAAGTAGTTAAAAAAAATTATATTTATTTTTAAGATTATTTTTTAACAAAGTGATGGCCCAACTATGAATTTTGATCTAATCCAAAGTGATTTAGCACCCAACGATGGCGATCTAATCCTTTTTTTTCTATGGTTGCTTACAATTCATCAATTGCTCACAAAAAGGGTGGAGGTATGGGTATGTGATCAACGACAATAGAGAGGTGGAGGATGTTCTAGTGGCCAAATCTAGTCAATAGTAGTGCTAGTCGATGATCATGCAGAGCAAAAGAGGTGCCTATGCCCTAAAATGTATGTGTGGCCACTTGCACATGCAACGAGAGGGCACCTAAAGGGGATGATACGTTATATCCGAGGCAGGCTGAGGTAGTCTTAACTGTTGCTGAGCTGAGGTGGCCTGAACACAGGTTGGCTAGAGACCAAACGATGCTGACAAAGGAAAAATGGAAAAAGGTGTAGGTGGGGTGTTGTCCATTGCATGGATCATACGCGAATCAGGGCGGACTAGGGTGGAGCAGGATGGAATAGGGTTTGGTGGGCTGGTCCTTGCCGTGCCAAGACCAATTGACCGGAATTAGCCCATGACCACAACGAAATGGCCCTCAGATGGCTAGTCGCATTGCAAACAAAGGAAAAGTAGGAGTCCACCAAAGGGCAGAGAAGGCCAAGCAGCTACTAGCGGAGGTCCCTTGTCGTTGTTGGACTCATGCTGAGTCAAAGGAGGCATACGGATACAGTGGCCCAATAGCATCCTTCAAAACAAAAAATGGGAAGAGAGAGATAGTATCAGGGTGGAGGAGAAGTGCGGGGAGGAGGCTATGGTGGCTCTGATCCAGCCAATGGCAGAGGCCTTCGACGGTGATCAAATACTAAACAAAAATAGGGGAGGAGGGGGCGGATATGAGAGGAAGTGAGAATAGGGGCTGGAGCCTGTAGCTAGCTACAGAAAAGTCAAACCATGGCGACGACCATACATTCGCCAAGCCAAGACCGCCTACCAGAGCCTAGTCCTTTAACCTCTCTCTCTCTCTCTCTCTCTCTCTCTCTCTCTCTCTCTCTCTCTCTCTCTTTCCTTTCTTCACTTCATTTTGCTCATCCATTTTCTTTCCTTTTCATGTCGAAAATCTCTATGATGCACCGAGGCCCAACTGCCAAACCTAAGCCACACCCACGGCTATGGGTACGAATACTAGGGTAAAATACAAAAAATTAATATGCTAAAGCATCAAATTTCCCTGACAAAAAATGAACAAAAAATAGAAAAAAGTCTTAAAAATTATAGAAAAATCAGGGATGTTAAATATACAAGGTGAAAGGGTCTAAGAGAAAGTTTGCCCAAGTAGGAATCAAATTGGACTAATTTAGGAAATTTTTTCCATAGGTCAATCAATCGAGTATTGATATATACCTTAGTAGATTGATCCCGAGAACAAGAGATTGATCTATTGAATACTAGAGTCTTCTTAGAACATGGGAGATTGATTGACCTACATAAATCAAACATGTGCTTTAAACACAATTATGAATCTTATAGACTTTATAACGACTTCAATGTAATATGGAAAGACTAGAAATGAAGAGAAAAGACTATCCAAGAATGTGTATGCCAGTGATTTTGTACACTCAAGTGGAACCTTTACAAAGGACTTGACTTGAGTTTAAGCTCTCTTAATATTCAAGTCCCAATGCTTACCTTGATCACTCAGACAATACAAAGTAGATTCACCTAAATATACTTAGCATGTATTTTTGTCATAGAATTATCCAATACAATATACAATATTCTCTTATATTCTCATCCTCCTACCAGCATCTCCCACTGCCACTCCCCCACCCATCTGCTCTCTCCCTCTATCTCCTCTAACCTCATCCCCAAAAATGTGCTCCTCCTTGTATTACCTCCAACATGATCTCTCTCTCCTCCTTTTTCTCTCCCTCAAGCCTTCCCCGTACCCTAGCCATCCCCTCTTTCTCCAACATCCACCTCGGCCTCACTCCTTTCTCTCCCCCTCCCTTAACATCACTCCTCCCTAGTATCTTTCCCTCTCCTCTCCCATCTCTGCTCCCCCAGCTCTCTTCTTCTCCTATTGGCATCTCCCTCCCCCAACCCTCTTCTCCTCCTATTGGCATCTCCCCTCCCTTGTCCATAACTTGTTTCCCCCAACCATCCTCTTCCTAGCATCTCCCCCTCCCTCAACCATCTCCTCTTCCCCCGGTCCTCTTCTCCTTGATTGGATATTTCCATCATTATGGATGCACATCACGCAGTTCCAATATTGGACGCCCCTTATTATAAAATGCCTCATATAAAATGTCTTGGGGAGGCCAAATGAACAAGATGGAAGATACATAGAAATCCAAGAGAATTAAGGGGAATTATATCCTCTCTCACGAGATTTGAGCAGTTTCCATCATGTTGCTCCCCCCACACCCCCAGGCTCTCCGTATACCAAAGTTTAGTCAAGATCATGGAAGGCCATATCTGTTGATACGTACTCGTATCGGTCGAGACCGATATAGTACAGACATTGATACGGCGGGCACAGAATTTATCAGCATGAATGCCACATTTTGTCTATATCGATTCGATCTATGCTCGATCTGCTGCTAACCCAACACCCGAATAGGGAAGAGCCGAAGAAAAAGGCTCTTCACCTCCCCTGCTATGTTCCTATTTTGGCTTCCCTCACACACTGAGATTTGCAAGCAGGTGATCTGCAAGAGGGCAAGGCTATCTACAGAGGGAGAGCTCGGCAATATGTCTTCCCCATCTTCGATTTATTCAGAAACTGCCCTTGGCCTCCCTATACGTGGGCACTCACTGGCCTCATCTTCCCCAGATCCAATCTGTCCAGAAACAGCCCCTGGCCTCCCTATACATGGGCACTCACCGGCATTGGCTTCCCCAGCTCCGATTTGTCTGGAAATTGCCCTTGGCCTCCCCGTTTATTACTCTCCTCTTCATTGTCTGCTGCACTCATCGTCCTCATCCTCAGTGCTTCATGAAGCTAACAAACCAATGATATTTGATTTCTCATAGGAGGAAGTGGTTTGTTTATTTTTCTTTCCCACTTGTGTTTTCTAGTCGTTTCCTTTCTCTGATCATTGTTAAGTCAATTATGTGTTGTCATGTTTTGCATGTATGAATCAAGGATGAAAAACTGAAAGAATTTTCTTCTATGAGATGCTACATTCAGCTTTAGTTTTTGTGTTCAATTGTTCAATGATTTTACAGAACTAGAAAAAAATCAATTAACAATTCCCCTCTCCAATCCTGGTAAGGTAATTTAAAAAGTTGTATAACTAATCCAAAGCTAGCTACGGTTTGTTGTTAAGGTGCTCCCTGCCAACCTGCTTGGTCCTTTTGACAAACAAAATTTTCATTTTAAAAAATTAGTTTAGAGCCTAGAGTACTGTGGGTAACCCATCTTAAGACTCAATATCATTGTGTAAATATATCTCTTTAGGTCTTTTATGCACCATAAGTATATGATAACAATACAAAAAAATTGCATGTTCTTTCTATCATGTAAATCTAGGTGTTTGATTGAATATTAATTAGGGTTTTTTACTTGAAGGGCTGCTAGTACTTAGGGTTTTCAAGATGGCACCAAAGGAGAAAGAGCTTGACATTAGGTGGAATCACGGTTCAAGGGGTGGAAGTAGGCATAAGACTCAATGTAATTGGTGTGGATGTATCATGGATGGGGGAGGTGTCACATGATTCAAGCTTCATTTGGTGGGTTTAGTTGGTAATGCCCAAGCGTGTCCAACATGCCCGAAGAAAGTAAAAATGAAAATAAGAGAACGTTTGCAAAGAGAGTTATTATGATCTAATTGATTTGAGTCATATTCAATTCATGGTTAGCAGAAATTGGGGAAACTATTGTGGATGAGGCAGGGGAGCCACCACGAGCACCTAGTCAATTAATAGGTGCACAAATGGGTGTTGATGTTCTTGAATGGGTGAAGAATTATTCTAGTACAATAACAAGGACAATGGAAGATGATGATGATAATTTTTATGTTATGATGAAGACCCCTACAAAAGGAACAACAATAGAATCAAATTCGAATTCTTCTAGTACTAATTATGGCGGTGGTCAAGTGGATGGTGATGGTCAAGGGGGAGGGGGTAGGGGTGGATTATCAAGTCATATAGTTTTTACTGAAGAACAATATTTTGATCATGCCACCCAAGATCAAGACCATGGCAGTAGGGGTCATCAGAATTTGAGTTCTTATAGAGGTAGACATAGAAGTCAATCACAAAGACATCACCGTGAGTGATATGACCAAACTGCTTTAGTTCAACATGATACTAGTTACAGCCAACCTTCACCTTGGGATAATATTGAACAAGGGATTCAAAATGTAAGTGTTGGGGTGAACCAACTTGCATATAGATATGGACATGATGGATATAATGCACAATCTTCTTCATACAATAGTTATGGTTTTGGATCTCAAAATGATTCTCAGTCTCAAACCTCAAACTACCCAACATTGGTTCACAGTTATTCGACAGTGCACTTTGGATGGAGTCTTCAACTTTATCAGTTTCATAATGATCAATATCTTCAACGTTATCATAGTTATATGAATTGGGTTCAATATTGCAACCATGTGAATCAATTAAATCATCAAGACTCGGCAAATGATGACAATAATAGTTATGAGCATCCTCGTAACTCTTTTTGGATTTGAGAGGTATACTAATTTTCAAAAGGCTTTAAAAATTTTATATTACCATAGTTCTATATATTTTTCTTACCCAGTATATTTGTTTTTGTAGGTTTGGATGAAAATACTATGGTCTACGGATTCTACCTTTTAAGTGTTTTAATATTGTAGTTGTGTTGGCATTATAGTATTTTTAATTGATAAGACATTGGTGATATAATATTCTATTATGTTCTAGTGTCATGCATATTTTATTTTGAATTGATTTAATTTTTCTTATGGTGTTCTTACTCATTGATTGTGGCTCTATATTCAATCATATATTTTAGTGTCTTAGTATACTCTAAAAGAAGTATTATAATGATATATTATTAGCTATAATATTTTTTTATGTGTATCAAAGTGTTTACGACTATTTTGGCGCGTACCAAGCGTACCATCGGCATGTACCCGTATCTATAGTCATCGATAATGTCATTCGTATCGATACTACCTTCCATGGTCAAGATGGTTGTAAAAAAAATAATTTTTTTCTCTTTTCTCTTTAGTTTTTCTTTATATTTAATGGAGTTTGTTTTTAAGTTGATTTTCTTACTTGTTTTAAGGTTAATTGTAAATATCATTTTTCAAATTATATTTTATTTATTGGCCCCCAATATGTGATCCTAGTTTTGTCCCTGATAATGGGCCCCACAAAATAAATGGGCTATTGACATAACTTCATTGTGAACGTAGCATGATTCCTTACCTAATCCTTTAGCAGTTGGTATGTCGATCATTGTTTCTTTTATGTCTCCTATGATTGGAAACTTTAACTTCGATGTTTCTTATATGTATAAATTCTACAATTCGTTTAGCCACCACTGTCACTATTATTATGTTGTTGTATACCATGAAGTTCTTCTCTCATCCACCCTTTTGCTGCTATTGGAAGAAGAATTTGTTGACAAAATAGAAGTTAATCAAGAAGTTGTTTGTGAAAAAGATTTTTGCAACATTTTAAAGGGAAAATTATTTTCCTGACTGGGCATGACCAGATTGCTTGACCAGTAGACATGTGGAGGGGGGGAAACGTGAGAACTTTTAGATCATATTGTTAAATTTCTCTCTCACCATTTCTTGATGTTGTAGCAGCTTCCTATTACTAGTCACTAAGACTTGGTTATGAAATCTGGTCACACTCGACAGGTTCTTTCAAAGCATTCTCATTCACCACAATATCTTTCAAGCAAGATAGAACTTCTTTTTTCATAATCTTCGTCCCTTGAACTCATCTACCTAGATGTCATCGTTATCAAAAATATTTTTGTCGACGATGGAAGAATAACTCTATTGTAGCTAGGGCTGCATCTTAGGTCTGGTTAGGTCCGGTTTTGTAGGACTGACCCGACCCAAAATAAGAACTGAGTTCCTTAGACCCGACCCAAGATAGGAACTGAAATTTTGGACCCAACTTGACCTGAAATAAGAACCTGAAAACCAGAGAACCAAAATAGGAACCGAGATTCTATCTTGAGTCAGGTTGGTTCTAATAATTCAAAACAATTTGACATTATATTGAATTGGTTCTATCTATAAAATTTACAAATTTATATAACGAGGGTTAAATATAATTTTATAAGTTAATTAGGAACTCAAATCAATAAGTTAATTAGGAACTCACATCAGATCACATCAGGTCAAATTTTAGGTTTTCACATGCTAGACCCCAACCCGAAATTTACTTGGGTAGTTTTTTCTTGGACCTGACCCAAGATAGGACCTAACCTCATCAATCTCGTGTCGATTCCATCCAGATAAGTTTGGGTCTAGGTTTTCAATGCAACCCTAATTGTACCCAACTTCGTTGATGATTCTGATGTTATTGATAATGAATGAAATAGTTAATATTACTTATTTTTAACTAAAAGCCCAAATGTTTAACTTGAGAATATAATAGATCAATCTAATTTAACACGCTGCTGTATGAATCCCATGAAATTTACTAATACCTCAATTTTCATTTACCCTATATAAAGTTTTAAATACCTACCATCTTCTTCCCATCTCCTTCTCCCGGTCATACCTCCTCCTCCGTATTCTCTTCTTCTCCTTTTTCATGTGCCCCTTGGTTGTTAATTAGGTAGCAGTTGTGGCAAAAGTGGCAACATTTTTTGCAACATTGGCTATAACCAAGCTAGATCTAGTCTGGCCCCACTCAGATGTTGTCTGGTCGTGACTAAATCTAGCCTAATGGCCAACATTGCCCAAAAGACGACAACCAGTTTGCAGTCAAGAGGGGCACCCTTGTCCCTTTAGTTGCTATAAAGGAGAGGAACAAAAGAAGAAGGGGGAGGAGGAGGAGAAGAAGAAAAACAAGAAAGGACTAAGGCAAGGCGGGGCGGGGTGGGCAACCAAAGACTAGGAGACAGAGAGCCGGGAGCCAAAGGCAAACTGGGAGGCAGAGGTAGGGTTTGGCTGTAAAATGGTAGGTAGTGTTGGCTCTAAAGGAGATGGGAAGAATAAGAGTTGTTTAGTTGAGGTAATTGGTGAAGGAATTCATGGGGATATAGGGATAAGGGGTAAAAAATATAAAATTATTAAGAATTTTGTATTCTTTAGTGTAAGTAGAAGTTTAGCATGGTCCTGATAGCAGCGTTCTTCAACTTAATGTATAACCTCTTGCTCAAGCATGAAAGATCACACTCTCATAAAGGTCTACAGTTGATGGGTAAACCTGGAATACAGATACTGGCAAGATTACTTTCTTCAGTTGATCAGCATCATCCCTTTAATCCATTTGAATGTATTTTTGACAATGAAGACACAACTTGAAGTCATTTACTGCTTCCTAAAGATAAATATTTTTGCATATAATATAGGCGCTGTCAAAACTCACCTCTTGGCTTGATCCTTAGGAGCTCCAAGTGGCTCATTCGCACTCTGAAATGATGTTTATCAGTACAAACTTTTTAATGGAAATGATGTTACCAATCAATCGTTAAAAAGTCTACTACGGACTGAAATGTAACCTTCAAAAAGGTTAAAAAAAGAAGATAATGGAACACCATTAGAAACAATTAGAACGAGAAAGAAAAATAAAAAAATGGAAGCTAGATGACCATGGCCCTAACTATGTCACCCTCATGATTTGAGGCAGTAGGCAGTAGCAAACGCACAAAAAATACATGTATATAAAACAATTTTTCTTTCAAATAGTTACTAAAATTTATAATAAAGAAGCTATTGGAAAAATTAACAACATAAGTGATTATAACTGCTATAACAAGAAAAGCAAGAGCTTCTGAGTGTGCACTAAATGTTATTTTTATTTTTATTCTATTTTTTAAGTATGTCCCCCTATTCTCCAACAAAGATCAAGACCATATCCTCCTACAACTAAGTCTACTAATAGGAGTCCGGGCAATTTTGGTATGTTTATTTAATGAACTTGTTTTTTAGTGGGTCCCAAATAAGACTCAATGTGATATTTATCTCACGAACCATGGGGGTCAACTGACCCCCCTTGGCTTTAATGTAGATCCACCCCTTATTCAAGGCTTCCTCTTGCAGGCAGATTGAAGAAAAAAAACATGTTCTCAATCTATAAAAACTGAATTATAGAAACATAAAGAGAAAAAAGGTGTGGAGTAGGAGATAGAAGGCCTAAGCAGCCTTCGCAAGGTCAAGAACTCGCCTTCATTTAACAATAGTGAGGAAGTAGCAGAAGTGAGGGGTATGAAAGTTTGGGATATAGTATACATCATATCAAGCATGCATTAGCCACCTTCTAAATTAACTAGATTAATTAAAATAATCCTAATTAACAACTATCTCAAGTGCAAAAAATTAAAAGCAATCAAACACAATATACATAAGAGTTTTTACAAGAAAAACTCATGAAAAAACCACAAGACTTTGTCAAACCTTTTAAAATTTACTATGTAGAAAAGTTTAATACAAGCCACCCTAGTACAATTTTCTAATTTACTCGAGATGCACTTAATTTCTTATTAAACCAAACTCCGTTTAATTGTGCATCATCCATGTCAACTTTTTTACCAGAATAGTCTTCAATCTTCAAAGCACATGGTCATATCTAAATCTCCACTAGAAAATTACAACCACAATACCAATAATCAATTTTTCAGTAATTAGACTCTTACGAATAAGAAAGCAAGGATTTTTGGAGAATGGATTATAAATAACTCTCAAATCAAACCTCTCAATTAGTAAAAATAATTTCACTAAGTTTGAGACAAGAGAATAAAGACAAAAATTACCTTTGGATAAACTTAGAGCTTTTCTTCAACAAACATGCATCCTCTCAAATGGGTTTTCACCAAATATTTCTATTTATAGTTAGGATAGGTCAAAGTACACAATTAAGGCAAGTTGAAATGAAAAATAACTTTTTATAGAAAATTGCTTGTGGGTCGACCGATTGGCCTATGATTGATCTCGCAAAATGTTACTAGAATTGTAGTTCAATAGATCGATTAACTTACAAAAAAAATAAGTTGTATATCAAACTCAACTTGGACTCCATGGATCAATAGATTATATGTAAAAAAGTAGAATTACCCTTTCTTTGAGGTTTGAGGTGTGACAGGGACCACATATACTATTTAAACTTTTATTTATATTTCTTTATATGTAATTTTGATTTTGTGAAATCCTTTGAATTTTTAGAATTTTCACGTTACAAAATATTTTTAAGCTCATCTTGACTCTTTAAATCAACACTAAAAGATCTAAGATGGATTTATTAATAATTTTGTCATAGAATTTTCAATCCACTATAGGGAAAACTCCAACTTGTACTTGCCAAGAGTGATGAATGTGAGGGTGATGCAAGTACCCTGACAAAAAGGAACATTTCCCAATTGAGAGGAGGGGAGGGGAGGTAACCCCTCATCTCTAAAAGCAAGCCTGATGCAACCCTATGTATTGGGCCTAGGGTCAGAGTTGACGTATAAGCCTACCTAAAAATAATAAAAAATTAAAAAAATATTTTAAAATATTTTAAAAAATAATAATTTAAGACTTATAAGGCCTTATGGGCATGTTTTGGGCCTCTGGCTTAGGCTTAGGCTCAAGCTCAGGCCCAGACTAGGCCTAGGCCCGGGCTGAATTTGAGGCCCAACCTGGCCCCGTCACATATGTAGCCAGGCCCTGTTGTGAACAGGCCAGGCTTATTTAAAGGAGCGGGGCCCTTTGCCACCTCTACCAAACACTCAATAGTAAAAAGAACTTCTTTGTCTGTGCAAAAAACCAAAGAAGGAAACTTCATGGAAACTGGAAGCCCCGAGAGCCGGTTAGTAAAGCGCTGCCAAAGGCAGCCACAGTCACCTTGAAAACTCAACCCGATATAAACTTCATGGGGAACGAACAGCCATGCCCTGAAGAAAACATAAACTATTGGCGTGGAGAATTATTTTGCATGTGCATTGCAGTGCTTAAAGTTCAAACTGCCACTGCAATAACCTTTTATTATTGTTTCCACAGTAGCCAGTGTTTGCTAGAATTCAGACTGCCTGCATAAAGTCCGGTTTATGATAAATAATTCAAGCTCGAGGTTAAAATATATTGCAAACCTGTAAACATGAAGGACTGAAGCAGCATTTCCTTTAGAGCCAGTCATATCCACCAGCATCCAATATATTGGACCACCAGATGCATTTCAGTGTTTTTCATAGACATTTTTTTCCAGTAAACACTCTAGGACAAGACAGCTTTAAACATACGAGTTCAATTAGATGTTTCACTTAAGAGATGGTGAACCAATCAGAACTAAAATTCTAAATGACTAGACTGCTACAATAACACTATTTTGGATAATATTCCCTCCATCTTATATTAATATATATTTAAAATAATAATAATTTTTATTAAATGGTGAAACTCACATATAAGAAATTAGAAAATAAGCTCATGGTACTCTTTATTAAGTATACCACTTAAATTGAACAATTTAGAACTATTAATATGGAACATATTATTTTACCAAATGGAGCTATTAATTTAGGATTGAGTGAATATATAAAGCAAATACCCTCTTAACAAAATGTACCCTCAGGTTTGCTAATATCATGGCTTAAACAGGTGGAACTGTGTTATTAATTACCTGCTTGTGCTCCCTTCCCTCTTCAATTGGCGTGCATCCTGATTACTTTAGCATACATTCACTTGGATCAGAAGAGGGAATGCAAACCATGAATGGTCCAAAAATCATTCATGAACGAGATGGGCAGGTAACAGCAACGAGAAGGGATGAAAATAAGAAACAAAATTACTCATTCTAGTGGACAAAATACACTCAGATGCAACAAAGGCAAAAGGAAAATAACAAAAAGGGCAGCAAATGGATTTATAAGTTTGATGCATTCTACCGTGCTACTCATGAAAAAAATTACAAATTGTTCACATTCACTTCAGCTGAGGCTACAATTGCCACCAATCCCTTTACCCATAAAAAAAAAAGAAAATTTCTCCGAGTACAAAATGAAGGCAATTAATTACACACAATTAAAAGAAATCAATCTCCAAATAATTACCTGACGGCTTCACATCAACCCCAGCTGATTTCTCATTTGTTGTAGTTGTAGGTACCTTTTTTACAGGGGAATCCACTTCAAAAGGCTTTGGGACCTCTGGTGGAGTGGTACATCGAATAAGCGCCCAATTTACACTCTGAAAAAATGGGTGCTGCTTAATTTCAGTAGCACCACGCTTGTAGGCAAGTCGATGTTGTGGCTCTTTTATAAGCAACCCTCTAATCAAGTCCCTCGCTGCAAAACTCACAGTGGGTGACTCGGGGAATTTTAGAGGCTGGCCCACAACATTGAACAATGTCGCTCTATTACCTGATCCCTTGAATGGTGTTTTCCCAAATAGAAGTTCATAGAGGAAGATCCCTAATGTCCACCAATCAACAGCACTTCCATGGCCCTCTCCTTTGATGATTTCTGGGGCCAGGTACTCATGAGTGCCTACAAAAGACATAGATCGCGCACTGGTTGGTTCTGCAATAAGTTCTGGAAGTGGGCTCACTTGGTTATAGGCTTCAATCTTGGGTTTGACCTTCTTCTCCTTCTTTGACTTGCTGGAGAAGAAGCCAGGGCCAAAACAAGTCGGTTGGATGCATGAAGGCTGTATTACACAAGTTGGTTCAATGCAAGCTGGCTGAACACAGTATGCCGAGGTCCTCTTTGTGGGGTCTGCTTCCATTCTTGAGGACCTCACCAGAGTGGGAGAGACTGCACATCTCAGGGAGAGATCGAAATCAGAGAGCATAATATGACCATCATCTCTGACTAATACATTCTCAGGTTTGAGATCTCTATAGATAACTCCAAGCATGTGCAGGTACTCCAAAGCAAGAAGAATCTCTGCTGCATAAAACCTGTATATAGATAAAACATTAAGAATGCTCAATCCAGTGGAACTACTATTCTAATTGATTGAACCATCCTCGCATTATGGGATCAAATGCAAGGGACGTATATTATAAAGACCAAAGACCATGCCATTACCACGTCTAGATAGGCAAGAGCACTTTCATTTGAAGCAAACCACTTCAAGCTTTCCCGAATGTTTGTACTTTCTTTCATTCCAGATGTTTATTATTTTTCAATATTGCAGTATTAAAATTGAAAACGGATGTCGCTACCTGCCTCACATCCGTGAAAGATCAGGAAATTGGTAACTATATTAGTCATCACATTACCAAGTGAAGACAGGTCAAGCATACACATAATATACAGTATCATATAACATATGCATTATAACTATCACTGCCTTCTTCATGGATAAAGGTATATATTACGTTTTATGCAACATCAAATTTAAATATTAAACACTACCATGAAGTGAAAGAGTAAGTTGCAATTGTAATAAAGACATGTCAACATCTCAAATCTGATTTGGCAGTGGCATTCATATGTCACAAAATTGAATCGTAAAGAAAGAAAAGTCGTTTGTCCAACATAAATCCAAAAGTAACATCACGAGGCAGCTTTTAGAGAATGCAAACTACTTCATGTTATATAATGAAAAGAGGTCATACAATTATCATGTGGTACTGGTATTTGTGGCCGGTGGGAGGGGATTCACTAAATTAAAACAACTCACAAAGTTGTCCTACTATTTCTTCTAGATGATAAAAAGCTAGTACCTACGATAAGCAGCACCAAAAGATGCACCAACTGCTCTAAGCTATTTCTCAGTATATTAGCGATACTTATGAACTTCAAACCTAATAAAAAACCCAGAAGTCATGACAGAGATATCTTCCCGTCTCCAGATCTAGGATGATTCCAACAACTGCAGTGCAACTTCATTACAGTCCAACTTAGTGTCATTATCTCCAAATTCTTTGACCTAAAGATTGCTAACGTAATATCAAGTATAACAATTATTATATTTACGAAACAAATTATTTATTATAAATCACTGATCTAGCTATTCCATCCTCTTATCCTGTCTCATCATTGCTTATTAGCAAAATATATACTACATTAGAACATCAACTTGTAAAATTCACAGAGCATACATAACAAACATCGTTTGGGTGCCACCATCATTCACCACTTAAACAAGCCTCCAGTAATTATTAATGACATTTTTCCTTTAACCAATTAAAGATAAAAATATTTGAAGAAAAACACGACTACCTCAAATTCACATTGGCCCCAATTGCCTATCCATAAGAGAATACATCAGATAAGGTCCTTTTGTACAAATCAAACACGCATCAAATATAAAATTAATTGTAGGATTATCCTTTTTATGCTCGTATCAACTTCGTTTTCTTTTCAATTCACGAATCACATCAGCAACATGAACTCTAGAGTAGAATGATCAAGAACAATTACCTCGCAGCATTTTCGGGAAAATACTTCCCCGGCTGCCGCTGTCGAAGCACATGAAGATCCCCGCCGGGGCAAAACTCCATGACCAAGCAAGAGAACTTCTCAGTCTCAAAGTGGGTATACAAAGTGGGCAAGAACGGGTGATCCAAGCTCTGCAATATCTCCCTCTCCGTCTGCGCCCTCAGCAGCTTCTTCCGGGCTGCCAGCGCCGCCTTATCCATCACCTTCATGGCGAAGTAGCTCCGGGTGCCGCTCAGCTCTGCCAGGTACACGCTGCCAATGTCCCCGCTGCCCAGCCTCTTCAGCAGCCTGAAATGGTTAAGACCCAAGATGCCATCTCTCGACCTCACCGCCTGGATCGCCTCCCACCTCACGTCGTTCCCCTTGTGGGGCTTGTTCACCGTGCTGCTTAGGCTGCTCGAGCTGCTCTCATCGCTCACGTCGCTGCTGGCGCCGCTCACCCGGCAGAGGCTGCTCTTGGCGCTGCTCTCTGCAAAATCCAATCTTGGGTCGCTGGACTTCCGGACGCTGGCGTCGCCGTCGCTGGCCTCGGCTTCGATAAACCCCTCCTTCGTCTCAATGTACTGACTTTCGCTGACAAAGCTGTTGGGCGCGCTGTGGTAGTGGCTGGCGGAGGACTGGGAGGCCAAGGGGGCATCTTTAACGGCGACTGCAGGAGAGTGCTTGGCGCCGTCCTCCGGTGGCGATCGGTCATGGCTCGCTTCGAGCTCCGACGATCGGGAGTCCTCCGCCAACACAAGCGTCAGCGGACGAGCATCCGGAGCCACCGGCTTAGAGCTCGGTTTCTCATGCGGTGGAGATGGGTTCTTGCCCTGCTTCCTCTGTAGGGTCCGACCCCGGTGGCGCGAATTCTTGGCCTCCCGGTCGGAGTAGGCGTCGACCCTCGTGGGGTGAGGAGGTTTGGCGCCTTTTGGCGCCGGAGAAGGGCCGCCACCAGGAGGGTTTGAGGGGGGACTCATGAAGAGAGCAACCTCAAAGAATCAGAACAACACCAACCAGTCCGGGACCGATTCCCTTATCAGGGTCTTGCAGATTCCAATACCCACATCGTATTTCCTGAAAAAAAAACCGCTGAAATAAAGTGAAAAAAGCCCAAAAAATGAAGATCTATCAAGAACATGAAGGCACAAGACTGAAAAAAAAAAACAGAGCAGCAGAAAAGGCTACCCAGATGAATCAAATGAACACTATGTGGACAGGGTAAGTGTGGAGCTTTTGAGGAGACAGGCGAGCTTTCCCAGATCGGATCTAAACAAGAAGAAGATTTTCGGTAAGCTATACTCAATCCACTCCCAGAACCTATGTTCCCTCTGCAACCAAAATTGAACTACTGGGCAGTCTCCCTTCCTTCATTTTTATCAAAAAAAATTCCTTGTTTGGAAATTGAGATGCAGACGAAAGAGCCAAGCAAAGAATCCAAGTAGTGGGAGAACTGTGAACTATGGAGTTCTTGTTGCTTGCCTTCCCCCTCCCCAAGCTTGGCCCGCCCTTTTTCCTGCACTAAAAACATGTTACAGACGTTATAAGCAATTTAATTAATGAATAAATAATAGCATTAAATTAATTACTTAATTGAAAATTTTAAGTGAATTTATCTTCTGCTCCCTTGCCTTTATCAAAGCTCAATAAGGGCCCCTCGTGTTCTAAAAATTACGTAGACACTCCCCTGAATGGTAATAGAATTGTTAATTACCATTTACAAAAGACAAAAATGTCCTTAATTTTTTTTTTCTCTAAATGGCGGAGAGGGCGTCGATAGCGGTAAAGGCGGTGACAAAGAGTCGAAGAAGAAGAGGAAGTAGTAGCTTGGAGTAGTTATTGGGTTTACTCATATAATGAGAGGTATTTTTGTCTTTTAAAATAATTATAAGTTATAAATATAATTTTTCAAAATAAAAGGTTTATATTTAATTTTAACAAGTTTTAAAGAGTCCACAAGTATAATTTACCCAAAAAAGTAATTTAAACTTACTAAATTAGATTAATGGGCTGTTAATGTGGTTTTGTTATATGGGCATTTGCTGGCATTAGTTACTGCACTAATAGGCATTTAATTAGGAGAATCACATGGGATTGCAGTAGTGGTGGAAATGAAGGGTGCACTCAGTGGCCACATGCATGCATGTTGATGTCTGCTTGTGGGGCCCACTACCCCCTGGCTTTATAAGCCTTAATTAAGAGGTGGGATACCGGGTTAACAAGAAGTGATGTGGGCCCCCGGGGCAGGGTTCTCAAGCACGTTTTATGGTGCCGGCCATGCATTGTGAGACAAGGGGGAAACACATGGGTCCATTTAAGTGTTGAGAGGGAAGGCTGGACAAGATACGTATATTACCGGTGGACCTAATTGAGTTCACTTGATTGGTGGACCCCATTTTTATTTTTATTTTTTATAGAGAGGGTAAATTATAATTAAAGCCCTTACATTTGTTAAAACGAGATTTATATCCCTTCACATTTCACAATGTACACGTATACGACCCTTGTTTTGCCTCCCTTCTCCCTATATATACCCCTTTGTCTCCCAACAACCTTGTAGCCTCACATGAAGATGTCATCTGAGAGCTAGCATTGAAAGTATAGCCTCGTCCCAAGCTAGTTAGAGGGCTTTTTTAAACTTTTTTTATTTTTTATTAAAATTTATTTTTTAATAGAAAATTTTATATTTTTTTAGATAAGGTCTTATAATCCTATTAGTTGACCTCATAATGCACTAGATCATATGTATTTAGCCTTTAAGTGAGATATTTTATAACTAACCATGATATCTTGGAAGCTTAAAGACCTTCCAAACTTTCTTAAAATATACAACCTCTTTTATTTTCCCTTATCTTTTGACCTACAAAAGATTATTAAAAAGAGTAAAAATAATTTTTTTTATATTGGGGAAGTTGTATTTAAGACAGGCTTGAAATTTTAAGCTTGGAGACCCTAAGATGAAACCCAAAAATTTTCATCCATAAGCCACTTTTAATTGCTAGGTAGGGTTAAGCTGGCTTGATTAAAAGTTTCAACTCTAAATAGAGTACATTTATTACCGCCTTTATTTCCTTGTTGCCCTAGCAGAACACGGGCCAGGAGGGGTGCTTTTCCACGCCCGATTAGTGGGGTAAGAAATCCCTTATTGGTGTCTCCACCAAGGTGAGAGGGAGCTAGGTCGGGATGGGGTCGAGGCGAGGGAGGGGAGGTAGAGTTGAGGCCAGCAACGTGGAGGGGGAAAGGTGGTGCCAAGGCTGACAATAAGAATGAGAGACAAAACGGGGTATAAATGAACAAGTGCATTTTTATTGTTTGTAAAATATAAACATCTCTTTATAGCTATCTTAGTGTAAGTAGGTTTTTACATAATATGTTAAAAAACTGTAGTTTTTGAAATATCAAAAGGCATAAATATAATTTTGATAAAAAAACATGGGGAATAAGTATACTTTACCCTTCTTTTCAAGCCCACTAATAAAAAAGGCTAAAAAAATATTTAACTTATACGTAAGTTGAACTCCTTTTTAATAAATATAGTAAGTTGCACTCATCGGTGTGGCAAACATTTTGATCCAAGTAGCTAACCTTGTTTAAGTGCCAAAAAAAAAAGTAGCTAACCTTATTAAAATATGTTATAGGGCCGAACTACTAAGTTGGCCACTTGTCTCTGAAAGCTACTTACTCAATTAAATTGATAACTACAATGAGACTCTGACTAAGACTGTGACTCTTGATAACAAGTCACTAAACTAGTAGTTTTAAAAGGCGTTGCTTTTGATGATGCAGTGGAGAGCTACTTAAATAATTCAGTATGCTTTCTTTTGTCCATCTCGTGGCTCTTGTCCAAGTTTGGTTTAGTGTCTTGTTTGCCTAGTTTTTTATGGTAACTCCTGTTGAGAATCTAATTGGCATAGTTTGTTTCAAGGGCAACAAGGCACTAAGCTTGGAGCTTGCTAGGGCGTCCTAGAGTTGCAGAAGGAGCCATTGTTGGCCAGAGAACAAGCACATGGAAGAAAAACATTTCTTCTTTGTCGTCATTTGCATGCATAACTTCATGTGGTCAGCATTGAGACCAAATTCATGTATGAGTTACTCCCTCCATCTGTTGCAAACATTACCAGATCGGTCGTCAAAGCTGTAAGCCTCTAATGTATAACAACTTGTAGTTTGTTACATCCAAGCCGGAATAAACAACCATGTACTTTGACCTTTATAAGAAAATAAATGTTAGCTAACACTTTCATCTCTCTCCTTCCTCCCTCTCTCTCTTTCTTTTTGTGAAATTGTAGTACTATCGATTTTCTCAAATGAGAGACGAAAGGGACTAGGGAATAAATAGCTAAATTATCTTCAGCTAAATGATCTTCATTTTTAGATTCAGAAAATATGGAGGAACTAAAATCTATTCCTTTATCCTTGTCATTTTTGTCCTTTTGGTCATCACTATTTAGAAGCCAAGAAAGATCAACTTGTAGGGCCGTTGGCTTCTTCTATAGTTGTTCTGAAAATGTATCATACTCTTCCATCTTAATGGTTATAAATTTAATTAACAAGATTTGGAGCTTAGATATTTTAACTGTGATAGTTCCTTCAAATGTTATTTCCATCCTTTCTTAATTATATTACAATTAGCTATAGAGATGTTTTTATATTACTTGACCCAAAATACAAATATTCTATATTTCTTAGATTTTACACTTAATTAATCTCATATAACCTAATTTAGGACAAATGTATCCTTAACTTATACTCAAGTTCTTATATCATTAATGAAAAGTGGAAGGGATAGGGGCATTCTTCTAGTGGGGATGCGTCATTGGTTGTGAATAACCGATGACTACTCACCGAAGGTAGATCACTAGTGGCCACTTATTTGCAGGCAGTCGAATGTGGTAAAACTCTCATTTCTTTCTTTTTTCTTCTGTTGAAGCTTTCTTGATTGAAAAAACTATCATTTCTCTAGCACTGGTTACCCATCCTCCAGCACAATGGACAAAGTGGCGCCTAATATGATGTGACTTATATTACATCAACAATAACACAAGATGTCAATAATGTGTTTCATTGATTCAATATGCATTATATTGTATTAATGATAATTTGTTGTGTTCTTTGCACTAACCACCCATAATACAGTGCGGCTCATATGACATATATGGTAACACGATATGTCAATAATATATATTATTGATAATACAATGTGACTCATATAACTTATATGATAACACGATACGTCAATAATATATATTATTGATAATACAATATGTTTCATATCTTATATACAATAACATAATGTTCACCATATCGTGTTAATGATAACATGATATGCATTTTTTGAGCCAATAACCCATAATATGATATACTTCATATTGCATATATGATAACTCGATATTTGTCATATTGTATTAACAATAACATGATATATATTCTTTGAGTTAGTGACTCATAATATGATATGCTCCATATCGCATTTACAATAACATAATATTCATTATATCGTATTAACGATAACACAATATTTATTCTTTGAGCTAGCGATCCATGATATGATGTGGCTTATATCGTGTATACAATAACACAATATGTCAACAATACATATTATTGATAATACGATATGTTCTATATTACATATACAATAACACAATATTATGTTAATAATAACATGATGTGTTCTTTAAGTTGATAACTTTTAATACAATATGCTTCATATCGCATATACGATAACACAAAATTCGTCATATCATGTTAATAATAACTTGATATGTGATCTTTGAGTCAGCAACCCATAATACATTATGTTCCATATCGTGTATACAATAACACGATATTTGCCATATAGTATTAATGATAACACAATTGTTCTTTGAGCCAGCAACCCATAATACAATATATGTTCTTTGCATGTATTTGAAAACATGACTTTGACGACATTTACTAATATGTGTTATTGATACAAGTATTTAGTTAGTTGGAGATGAAAGCCTCTAAGATCATGTTCATGCTCACATAAGATGTTCTCCACAATAAAACTTGCATATAAAAAACCATACTAGAGTCCCTCTTTACACATTAAGGTAGGAGGTGATCATAGCTATTTTACCCTGTCTTTCTTTAGCATCCACATCCCTCTCTATTCTTATATAGTTTTGTTCTCCCTGGCTAGTCCCTTGTTATTCCTTTTTAGAGTGTGTCATCATCTCCTTTGTAGGGATAAGTGGTTAGAAATTTTTAGATAAAAATTAGAGAAGAGTGATTGTCGATGATGTGACGAAAGCTGACAATTACCATATAGAAATCAAAATTCTCTACTAACAGGAATCACCAATTGAAAATCGCAAATCATCACTGAGCTCCAATTGCCTCTTTGTGTATGTAATGCCGAACTGGTTTACATGATTTTATCCCCTAACCCTTGGTGCAGGGGTATTTTGGACTCAATTTTTTAAAATTTCATGTAACTCCGGCTCTATGGAATGATTTTTTTATAAAACTAAGAAATATAGGATATTTACATCTTATGCCAAGTAATATGAACAAATCTCTTAGATATATATGTTTTAAAATTTTCCATTCTAGCATTATTGAAGATGGCATTGAAATCCTTGCTACTGAGATTAGTCATTTCCTTCTCATCTTGGGACCAATCTTTTCTAAGTTTGAAATAAATTCTTCTATCTTCCTCAATGATTATAGAAAGAGTCCAACCAAACTATGTCACTTCACAAATTTTATCATCAATAGAGAAAAGAAAAGTCCATGTACAAGCCTTTTATTATAGAAAGTTGGTTCCATGAAATAAAGGAGGTTTCACTATTAAATTCCATTCAACTTGCTTATCCATGAGGAAAGAAAGATAAAATTAATCATAAAAAATCAAGACAACAAGTAATAAGCTGGCAAATAATATCAGAGATAAAAAAGAAAGAACTACACACTAACAAATAGCAATTTAGAACTTTTTTCTCTCATTTAGGAAAAATCGGACCTAACTTTACCGGGTTGGGTTTGAGTTTATAAATTAAACTTGAATAACTATTTGGGTTGAGTTTTGGTTTCAAGTGATCCAACTTGACAAGACTAAGACTAGACTACAAATATTATATTATATATATATTTTTGATATTTTAATAATATCTCTTAAATTTTAATTGATGGGTAAGAGATATTATTTAAAATATTATTTTTTAAATAAAAAGGGTCAAATTTTTATTTAAAACAGGTTGGGTCAAGTCGGGTTTGATGTATTAAGGTCATGTTGGATTTGTATTAATATTTCTTAAATAGTATTGGGTTTGGGCTTAGTAAAACCTGACTTGAACTCGGCTAGGTAGCATCACTACTCTTGATATGCTATAATTTCAATTATATACAATTAAAAAAGGATATCTTATAGTTTTGTCAACAAGCAACTTTGTACCTAAAAAAGGAAGGAAGAAGAAAGCTTTTACACTGAAAAAACGAAGCAATTATTCCAAGAAGTGACTGAGGAATAGCCTACCGTATTGAACTCAGAAAATGACATTCCAAATTTGTCATACTAAACAATATGGCTTCAAGTTGTGACAAACAATGGTAGTACGGTGAGTGGACAGGCTGAAATTTTACCCACCACCATGAAATACCAGATTGAGCATGACTTCAAGGTATAACATACAGTGGTACTACTAGAATTTATGACAGATTGACATTTTACTCACCACATCATGAAATAGAGAGCATTATACTGTACTAGATTCTTATAAATGACTTTCTATACTTGGCAGACTTGAGTATGACTTGGAGGAAGCCTATGGGCCGACACCAGGTAGGGGGAGGGGCAAACTCCCACGAATCGAGTCCCCCATCTCCTATGTACTGTCCATTGTGGTGAACCCCTTTTGTACGCAATGCATACGGTACCTTTGTAGCCAAGAAAAGAAAAGTATGGCTTCAAAGTGAAACATACACAATTAACTACATTTGAAGACAGATTGACGTTTTACCCACAATCTTGAAATAGAGAGCATTTATTCTTAATTAAAAAAAGTTAACCGGGCATATTAAACTGTCAGATCAAAATTCAACAACACACGTTGATAGAAAAGAAATTTGGCCAAACCTGCCTGCCCCCTAAGTAAAGTGCGCCATCGTATCAAAATTTGCCTGCTCGCTATGCCCGTGCTCATGCTGACACGGTGACCCTTAATTCATACTAACAAGACTCTAATTAATTACAAGTGTACTCCAGGCTAATGCTAAAAAAAGACACAAACTGTGATCCGAGGCCCATTCTATGTTAGATTCACATTTAACTCAGCACAACTTCAATATTTTATAGACTTCCATAGAGTAATGAGATAAAAAGGTCGCTAAGCAACAAGAAATAAAATCTAAAGTTTCCTTGGCAAAACTCTTTGAAAGCACGTATACGATTGTGTGGTCTATAGAAGCGCCAAAACGATTAGGAAAGGATAGTGATATTCCTTCACTACAGGCCTTACACCACTTAATTGGATTGGGAAACTTGATATTGCGAAAATTGATTCTCATGTTGTTAGGTGGGACCACCTTCCCTGTCCAATCAAAGTGGTACAAGGCCTATAATGTAAGAGAACTAGGTGATGAAGAAATAAGCAATATTACAGTTCCATTTTACCATATGCTGGATGGCAGGAAAAAGCTATCGATTTAGATCAAAATTGGACAAGATTGGACAACAGCGAGCTCAACTATATAGTTTGTAGTGTCTACTTTCTGTCTTCCACAATGCGGCTTCCATAGTTTGGATAATTAGATCATATATCACCTTTTGATCACATTCATTTAAAATTCAATGTCATGTATTGAGGCCTATCAATTACCGGGCAAAATAGCTACACAATTTCAACTTCAGTGTATAATTAATTACAACGATTCTCTACTTTGCAACGCAAAAGTAATTTAAACATAAAAATTTAATTAACAAAACATTCAGAAGTGTACAGCCAAGCTGAAACATCAAAAAGCACCCACAAAGTGGCTTCTATCTTATGGTTAGTCTTGGAGCAACAATGATAATAGTAATTAATAACCCACAATTCAGACATAACTATAATGATGCTCCGCTTTGTAAAGAAAATATAATTTAAACATTGAAAAAAAAACTAGAAAGGTTGACAAAATTTTCCCAGTATAAGTTTATCTTAATGAGCACTAGGGGTTCATCTACCCAGGCTGAAACATCATGAGTATGGACAAACTAGCTTCCATCTTACAGGTAAATAATAGTAACAATGCCAATGGTCACACACATTAGACCCATAAACATAAAAAGCTATAAGCTTCCTACATTTTTTTAGAATGATATTATTGAAAATATTCAAGACAAAATCGACACACCCCACAAAATCATTAACTACCAGATGCAATAATCTTTGGAACTTATGCTTAAATATTTTTTCTCCAATTATAAGGTGTAGTTAACTAGAAGACAATGTGGTGCAAAATTCTGTCATACGCTGATCAAGCGGCTACCTGTTCAAACTGAGGGGTTGATGATCCACCATTTGATAGCGGAATGTTTGCAACTTTCTGTTGAAGCATTCTTTCAACATCTTCCCTCCACCCTTCTTTACCAAAGGCATTCATTACTTTCTCATGCAAGGTAGCACTCAGAGGCACTTCAATCTTTGCCATTTCGTCCATCAGCTTCCGGAGTACATCCAATTTACCTTCTTTGCAGAGAGGCATGATTACAAGTTCATAGCATGCTGTGTCCGGCTTCACTCTTCCTTCTGACATTCGTCCAAGGATCTCCACTGCCACCTGTAGCAAGCCCTTGTCAACAACACCACCAATTAGTTTCTTGTAGAAGTCCAGTTCCACTTTCAATCCATCTTCGGCACTAGCAGCATTTACCAACTTGGTAAAACAACTCAATGCATCGTCTGCTCTCCCTTCCCCGAAGTATGCATCAATCAAAAACTTATAAGTTGAAGAATCAGCAGTCACTGATTTCGCCTGCATTTCCTCAAATAGCTTCTCCGCCTCTTGAAGCCAGACCCCTCCTTCAGCGCACAGCTGACCAATAATGTTGTTGTAACAGCCCACATCCATGGCACAGGGCTTCGTCCCCGTCTTCCTGAAGATTCCAATTGCCTCGCCAATCTTCTTCTCCTGGAAATATGCATTAACCATCGTATTGTAAGAATTTGTATCCATTGCCATAAAATTTGGCGGCGTGTGGGCTGTGAGCATGTGATCAAACAATGCTAAAGCGTCCGTCTTCTTCCCGTATTTCAACAGAACCTCCAAAAGGGTGTTGCAAGTCACAGCACTCATCTTAAATTGCCGGTCCATCAGCTGCTTGTACGAATCCATTGCCTCCTTTTCATTGCCCTTTTGGAAGTAAGCCTCCATCAGAGTAGCATGTACCACGCCATCGTACACTAAGCACCTGTTGCGCAATTCATCAAACAGTTTGAGGGCCTCAGGCATGTCTCCCAGTTTGATATAACCACCCATCACATTGTTGTAGACCAACGAGTCAGCTCCGTGACCCTTGTTGATCATCTCCCGCAGTAAATCCAGTGCCTCGCTAATGCGGCCGGCATCCACAAATCCCTTGGTGAGGTGGCGGTAGGTGACAGCAGACGGGCTGAATGGAGCTTTCTCAAGGATGTGGCGGTAGACGTCCATGGCGACGTCCACGCGGCCAGCCTCACAGTAGGAGACGATGAGGAAGTTGTAGGAGACAACATTGGGCACGATATTGGACTGGCGGAAGAAGAAGTCGAAGTGGTTGGCAGCGTCGTCATAGCGCCCAGCCCGGTACATGGAGGCGACAATGGCATTGCAGGTGAAGACAGTGGGGCGGGTGTTAGAGAACACCGCCTGGCGGGCTACTGCAGAGGCAGCGTCGAGCTGGCCGGATCGGATTAAGGTCTGGACCCGGTTGTGGAGGCTGAGGCGGGGGCCCACCAGGGCGGAAGTGGAGTCCGGGAGGCGCGGCGCGTTGGGATCACGAGGGGGACGCGGGGCGTTGGGATCACGGCGCAGGGCGTGGAGCGGCGGCTCAATGCGTAGTCGGCGCTTGCGGCGGCGCCGCTCGGCCGCTGCCTCCTCGGCAGAGGAGAAGGCGAAGGAGCGGGAAAACGAGAGTTGTGAGGGAACACTCGGGGATTGTCCATCCAGGGACCTGGGGACTGACTGCGGCGCCTCGACCGCGGCCTCCTGGGCGGAGGAGAAGGCGAAAGAGCCGGAGGACGACAGGATGGAGAGTGGACTCGGGGGTTCCCCGGCCGGGGGCTCGGCCACGGCCTCTTCAGCGGAGTAGAAGGCGAAGGAGCGGGAGGGCTGGGCACTCAGAGCTTTTCCGGCCGGAAGTCCGGAGAACGACCGGCGAAGGGATGGGAGGAGGAAATGGCGGTAGAAAGACATCGTCTTTCTGCACCGGCAAGGACAAAAACCCTGTCGGCGAAATGGCAATTTTCAAAACCCTAGAGCGAGAGGGAGACGGCGGGGTTTATTAGGGAAGGGGTGGGAAATACGTGTCCTAATGAAATATGTTTCTACGGAAATACGTTTCTGCTGTCTTGACTTATAATAGGCTGGTCAGGGAAAGTGATTTCTTTAGGAGGACTGCATGAGGGCGAAATAGAGCTGCTGGCGACTAAGTGAGAGGTACAATCTCACCATTTCCTTCATCCAATTGCTTTATATATTGAATTTGTAATTAGGTTAATGTGGGATGCAATTCAATTGGTGATGAATTGGGTTTTGAGGGGATCTTTAGGGTTTCCTTTTGCTTGCAAATCCTATCGGCATTCTCCTCATTTGGCGATGAAAACATGATTGTATTTGTATTATATATATACAATTGAAAGTAGGTCAAATTGGTCTTGTTCTTCACCATTCAGATTGAGAGCTGATGATAGGAGATGCTATTAGTTTTGATGTCATGGCCGGTCAAATTGTTTCCTGCTCAAGTTCTGTTTTTCCCTTCCATTGTCGATCTCCTAAAATGTTGTTGGTCATGTGGAATAAAAGATGATTTGGTGCCATGCATGATTACCTTCCAATCACCGGAAAATCCCTGGTTTATTCTTCATTTTTTGCCTTATGCATTTGATTTGGGTAACACTGTCGAATTTGTTCTTTGTTTTTCTTTGGAATTAACCTGCATTGGATCTGAATAGTAAAACTAGGAATTGAAGTAGATACATTATATGGGGTGATGATGATGCTTGAACAAGTAGTAATTGTATGTGTCTCGTCTCATATTGAGTCTTCTTCATTTTACCTTTTGATTTCATGCCAACCAGTCCATGAGAGTGTCGAATTGCACCTGCTCTGGCAAGTGCCTACCTGCTATCCATGCCTGTTTTTTTTGGCTGAAAGTGATGCATATGCCTTTAAAAGCTAGAATCTTCCGTTCGATCATTTTTGTCCATATTATCAAATTTAATTTGCTTTGTGCACTATTGACTAATTTATTCATGCAATACAGATTTCATTCTCTGGTGGAGATGCATCCTCCTTTGACCTTACACAGGCACCCAATGTGTGCGGATGTAAGTATATACTCCCTCTGTTACAAATTAATAGCTCTATTTGGTCGTTCAAATGAACTAATTTTAGTTCATTTTGAAAACCAATGAACTATTAATAGAGGACGGAGGGAGTATATTTCTTCTCTTCTTTCATTTTGTTTCTCATCTCTGTTTTATTATTCCTCTCTGGTACTCCTATCCTACATTAATAGCTCCATTCGTTTTTTCAAAATGAACTAATGGAGCTATTAATGTGGGACAGAGGGAGTATCTCCTTTTCCTGCATGAGAAAATGGGGGTACTTATTTTGTAACGACCCTGAAATAATCCTCTTGCTTGTGGTATTTGATGTTGTGCACTTCTCATTGTCACTTTTGTTGTCAGCCCTCTATATGTCTGTTGCCCATAGTCTTAAAACTCCTAGGTCACGCAGAGTTTACCTGAAGACCTGTTACTCATACTCATGCAACCTAGTTGAATCTTTTGTTCAGTGTCTTGTGATCTGCAACCAAAATGCACAAAGCTCTATTGATGTTTCTACCATTTCTCTTTGTGTTTTTTTCTTTTCTTAGATCATTGAACAATTTCAGAACTGTCACATGGAACATCCAATTGCCAAATTCTTTGGTGAATGTACGGATCTCAAACTAAAGCTTGACAGATGCTTCCGCCAAGAAGTGAGTTTTTGTTTTGTTTTCATTGTGTTCATGTTTGCCTCTAATTCTAACCTCTTGGGATTGATACCACCAGATTCAGATATTTCTCTTACTATACCTAAATATACAAGCCAGCCCTTACTTTTCACATTGAAACTTGAGTAAGATTGTTTTGGGGGCAGAAAGAGATGAAATATCAAGAAGAAACCGTTTGTCATCATTTATGACGCTCAGACTTGTATCATGTCCATGTTAATATGACCATATCCTGAAGAAGGTAGTTTCTTTATTTTCAAACCTTGCAACTTTTGGCAATCCTTGCATGTCAACAGAAAGCTTTGATACGGAAGGCAAACTTTGAAGAGAGTAAGAGGTTCAAAGAAAAATTGCGCGCCTTTGAAAAAGAAATGGCCAAGGAAATACAAGAATAGCATGTTGATTTCCACAGCGTCTATAGTCTCTCAAATATGCATCCAGTTCATGTCTATATAACCTATACATTCAATTGTACTACTATTTAATTTTTAACACTTTCTACCGAGCAAAGAAAAAAATTTAACACTTCCAAGTTGAAGTTAAGCTGATGCTAGGAAATTTGTCCAGAGCAGCAGTTTCAAAGTCACTCATGCTTGGCGTCAATGCTTCTTAAAACCTCCATACTTCCTATCTTTTCTCAATATACAACAAAGTAAATTGTAGACTTCTGCTTCAAATCTCTGGGAAGCATGAAGAACTTCACCAGCGATGTGTTTTAGCTGTACATTAACCAGGTCGACTAAAACTGCCAATTTTTTTACACATCTGCTTTTCATTGGATTGAACAATTCAAAAATTGGAGTATTCAGTGGTTCTTTGAATGCCGCTTTCTATATAAAAGGCTAGGAAAGGGCCTTTCTAGTGGGAATTTTTGTGAAAAGATTGTGCCACGTCTCTCAGTGTCATTCTCCTCCAAATGTGTTGGCTAATTTTTTGTCATTTTACATACCAAAGCAAAAATCTATTGGATGGAACAATTCAAAAATTGAAGTATTTAGTGGTTGTTTAAATGCCACTTTCCCGGATGGGAAAAATAACTTTTAAAGCCCCAAAAGACCTTTTCCGCCGGTTTCTAATTCGGATGGGCAATTTCACACAGAAAGACCCTTTCTATGTAAAAGGCTAGGAACGCGCCTTTATTCAAACCTTAAAAAATACCGTTTCTAGTGGGAATTTTGTGAAAAGATTGTGCCACATCTCTCGGTGTAATTCTCTTCCAAATGTGTTGGGTAAAAATTTTTTCATTTTATATACCAAAAGCGAAAACAACACAAAAGCCTCATTTGCACCCCATTTGGATGTTGTTTTTCCTTTTACACCCCGAAAAGCTCCCTTCCCTATAAATCACATTTGGATGCACATTTTCCACGAAAAAAAGTTTTTGAGGCAAAATGCCATTTTAGGGGCAGAAGGTGGGGATTTTCTTTCCTTTTTTTTTAATGATAAAACAACCACAATAAAATGATCACGGAAGCAACATATCACAGGAGAGGGCAGACATAACAGTATGAGAAAGGTTATCTTGCCACTACATGCTATAACTTAGGTTCATAAAAAGACGGGCTCAGCGGCTTGGAGTGCAGTGATGATGTCTGAGGAGTTCCCTTCAAACACCACGTTAGTGATACCCTTCTCCAAAGACAGGGGGATAGCGTGGGAGGCAGTTAATGCTTTAATATCATGGGCGTTAATCACTGATAAGTATGAAATCTATATTTATTTTATATGCCTTTTTACCTTATTTCCTAGTATAGATTAGGTTAATTTAGAGTTAATTATGATTTATTTAGATTAAAATAGATAAGTATTTTAATTTAATTATTAATAATTTTGTAGTTATTAGTTGTTTAGACATGTATTTAAATCAAGATAGAATTTTAGTTACTTTCTACATGTCTAAAGTATGATATTTTATGTTTTGTAGGTAAAGTGCGCTTATCGAAGTACTTGGATGATGTTTTGAATAGTTCAAAGTAGTCTTCACATGCTTTAAAGTGATTTGGACAACTTTTCGGAGTTATAAACAAGTTAGAAATTAATATGGACACGAAGGAAAGCTTAATGAACAGAATATGAACTGTCCAGGAAAACTGTCCAGATTGCAGAAACACTGTAACCGATCGAACGAGGTCACTTACCAATGTGACGGCCGTCTTTTTTTTTTTTTCGTCATAATGTTCGACACGCTCCGCCAACATATGTGCGTCCGAAACACGACGGCCATCAATGCAGATCACAGTCATATATGCCTTATATTAATCATAGGCCTACCACGGAGTTATAGCACAGCAAAATATTAATAATAACATATTTCACACAAACCATGGACTTAGGTTCGTAGAGTTTGAAGTTTTACAAGCCTTACAAGTCTTCGGGCACATCATGCCCTTAATCTGCAGTCATATAAATATTACATTTTTTCCAAAATCAGAAAGTAGATAAATATCTGTGACACTACACGTCCTTCACCTTCGCCCTCGCTGCATTACCTGCAGGATCTGGGGGTGGGTGAGTATTTTAAAATACTCAGCAGGTTGATTTAAAATCTAACAGAGATGCTAAGCAGAAATCTGTTTGAAATCCCTACAACATTTTCTTTAGAAACCTTTATCACGATAAATTATGCAGAAAACACAACGATTCCAAATCACAACAAATCCACAACAAATCCAGAAGCCGTGACACCCTACGGCCTACCCTCGGCGCTCATGGGGCAAACGAGGGCCACTTAGGGACAGAGCTTTCCCACGATGCTCTACCCTGTGCGCGCCACTTGCCGATTATTTTTCTCGGCGGGCATCATCACTCTATGATTATTCCGGGTTCTTAAGCCCATGAATTAATCATCACATCGTTCAAAACATAGCAATATTCATGCTAAAATAGTTCATCACATAACATGTCTCACATAAATCAATCACATAAGCTTAATCATGCTAAATCATGCGTAAAGAAGTTATACTAAGCACACGTTTAGAGTTTAAAGTCCCCTACCTTAATCCTTGGTTACAAATTCGTAATAGTAGAAGCCTCAAATAACGAAACCGACCCCACCACAGCGTCCAGAACGTTGAATTCTGTAGGAAACGCCTTTTGGATCGCTCGATTCAGACTTAAAATGAGTGAGAAATGAAGAATAGAAGTTTACGAGAACGTGGGGGAGAAATGGGAAAACGTGGGAGAGAATTCTTCTCTTTCTTTCTGGATGTCAAGGATGCTATTTATAGAAGAATTGGATAGATATGAGGTTGACACGTGTCAACCCTATCCGCTTTGTCAGCAATCCTATCCACAATCAATCCTATCCACTTTGTCAGCAATCCTATCCACTATCGATCCTATCCGCTTTGTCAGCAATCCTATCCACTATCGATCCTATCCGCTTTGTCAGCAATCCTATCCACTATCAATCCTATCCGCTTTGTCAGCAGTCCTATCCACTGCGTCGTTGATCCTATCCAGAAAGATATTATTTTATTTAAATAATATCTTAACCTCAAAACGCGATAACTTCCAACCTTGATGTTGGAATCGCACGCTCTTGATACCAATGGACTCGTGTCAACGAGCCCTTCAAAATAAGACCAAAACATGGGTAGGTCATCCCGCACTTTCAAAGTGGGTCCCACCCATATGACATTTTTTCCCGAGGTCAGAATCGTGCGTTCTTACTACCGATAGACTCGTATCGACGAGCCCTTCGAAACTAGACCACACATGGGTATGTTATCCCGCACTTTTAAAGTGGCTCCCGCCCATGTGGCATTTTTCCCGAGGTCGTAACTTTCGTTCTCGAACTCCGTTTCGTGTGTTCTTCGATTCGTTACACTCGTTACTCCGAGCTCTACCCGAATACGGGGATTTCACCTAATGAAACCCCCTAACACTAATTTTAAATTACTAAATTACCCTTAACATCCCGGGTTAGGCAAAACCGAAAAACGGGTCGTTACACCAATCGATCGGGATAACGTGAATTTAGACGAAAATACAGTGTAGCAGATCGAACGGACATGCAGGGCGATCGAACGGCATAACGTGCAGTTTCCTTGTTTGACCCAAATTCCAATCCTTTTCATATTTGACTTCTTCCTACGGAACTTATACCTATAAAAAGACATATTTGGCTTAAAATTGGGGGATTCCAGTAGATTTTAGGAAAAGAAAAAGGAAGAAGAAGATGAAAGAGAACTTAAAGCTTTCAATGGAGATTCAAGTGCTTTCTTCTACAATTGAAGGCTAAACTTTTTTTTTACTTAGGAGTTGATGAAGCTATTGATAAGTTTCAGTTTCTTTTCTTTTTAATTTAGATCTCAGTTGTAAATGATGACAATTGTATGATATGGATTTCCTTTTTAATGGAAGAGCTTTTAATGTTTATTCAAGTCTATGTTGATTTATTGTCTTATAGATGATAGATTGATATGGTTTTGATATTTGCATCGATTTTAATTTCTGTGATTTAGATGAGATGGTCATACAATAGTTTTAATGTTTAGATAATTAATGACTTGGATGAGTTATATTAAGATTAGACGGGTCATGCCTATAGCTAGTTTAGTGTAGATGATTCGTGCTATTGTCGAAGATAGTTCATGCCATGGAAGTTAATTAATGATTCTTTTTGAAGTAATTCTAGCTTGTAGCTGAGAATACTTGTTCATATTCACACTAGATTTAAATTAAAAGTTAAAGAATTATTATGGTTTTATAGTGGATTCAATTTCCTAAGTAAATTCCATCATATTAATCTCTTGCTTTTAAACTAGTTGATTTCTTTCTTTTGCTTAATTTAAGTTTAAGTTTGTTTTAGTTTTTAATCAGTAAATTCCTCTTTAGATTTAGTAATAATCCATCCGTCCCTGAGGTTCGACAACCCTTAAATACTCATCTTAGTACAATTACCTTGTACACTTGAAAAAGGTTTAATTATAAACGATCAATCACCCTTTGTTTCACACAGCTAAAACAGTGAATAATAGCACCATTGTCATCCTAGAACACCATGCCCGCACCTGATTTGGTGACCTCTTGAAAAAGGGTCCATCAAAATTAATTTTGATAACACTAGGGCTAGGGGAGGAGAGATGCACCTCCTTCTTAGATGAAAGACCCTCACGAGACTAGAAAGTGAACTCCTCAGCCATAGAATAGATTGTAGCCGAGGGCTTCCGATGTTCCCCATGCCAAGAGTAGTTCTTAAAGTGGTAAATCTTCCACATAAGAGTGAAAACTAAAACTGTGTCAATGTCAACATTAGAGGATTTGACAGTGTGATTAAGGTCCAAGGGCTCTCAAAATGAGGCCAGAAGTTCCAAACATTTGATGCCTCATGACAAGACCAAAGGGCATGGATACTATATTCCTCCTCCTTCACTTTGCAGAGAGCACAAATAGGAGAGGGGAGGACATTTCCTCTGAAAAGGTTCTAGTGGGCAAGATGTCCTTACAAGCTCTCCCAATGAAAAGAAGGATTTTCTTAGGAGCCTGAACTCCCTAAATGAACTTCCACAAAGCTGTCAAGTCAGTGACTTGCGAACTTTCATATCACTAACCTTGGAGATTTGGGGTAGTCCCATGCACGGAGAGATGACTTTGTAGGTATCCAACGTTCTTGCCAAATGCTGACCAAGTTTTTGTTACCAACCTGCTAACAAGTCCCCCTCACAAGCACCTCTCTACTAGTGATTAGGCCCTGCCAAACATACAAGGCACTCCCTTTCCGCCCAACATTCAAGAAATCACCATGAGGAAAGTACTTAGCCTTCAAAATTCTGCTCAGCAGAGAAAGGGGTGGTGCATGATACGCCACCACTATTTTGCAAGCAAAGCCAGGTTGAAAGCATGAATGTCCTTTGAAGCCCATTCCCCCCTTGAACTTTGAGTGGCAAAGTCCATCCCACCTCATCCAGTGGACCTTCCTTTCACCATTTTTTTGACCCCACCAAAAATTTCTAAGCAAGGAATGTAGTTCAACACATAGATATTTAGGCAGCAAGAAGCAACTCATGGTGTAAGTGGACAAAGATAAGGCCACGACTTTGATCAACACCTCTTTTCCAGCTTGGGAGAGAAGTATGAGGTTCTATCCATTCAGTTTTGTCCACACTTTGCCAATTAAATCCTTGAAGGCATATTTGTGTGATATCCCAATAAAGGAGGGAAGACCCAAGTACTTGTCAAATTGCTTGATCTCAATAACCCCTAGGTGGCTTATAATAAACTCCTTCTCCTCCTCTCTTGTGTTCTTGCTAAAGAAATAGGTGGTTTTCTCCTTATTTAACTTTTGACTCAAGGCATGTTCATAAAGCTCTAGAATCTCGTGGATCTGGTTGTATTCTGCTAGGCTAGCTTTGCAAAAAAGTTAACTATCATATGCAAAAGCTCATCTTCATTGATTAGGCAGGTAAGTACCATAGAACATAAGAGGAACAAACAGAGGGATAGAGGGTCTCCTTGCCGCAACCCCTAGGAAGGCGAGAAGGTCACTAATGGCTTCCCATTGAATAAGATAGAATAAAATACAGAGGAGATAGAAGTCATGATCATATGCACATGCACCCATTGGCTACATAACCCCATCTTTAGTATCATTTTCTCGAGGAAGCCCCATTCTACTCTCTCATAAGCCTTACTCATATCCAATTTCATAGTCATCTCCCCCTAATTTCCCTTAGTCTTCATCTTCATGGAGTGAAGGAGCTTAAAGGCCACAAGCACATTATCAGCAATCATGTGCTCCAGGACAAAAACACTTTGGGTTGTGGAAATAATGATGGTTAAAGCATATTTCAGCCTATTTTCCAAGACTTTGAAGTCTAACTTGTAAAGCACATTGCATAGGCTGATGGGGCAAAAATTAGACACTCTCCTTGAGTTCTTTAGCTTAGGGACAAGGATGATGTGGATTTTGTTAACCTCTGGTGAGACCAGGCAAAACTTTAAAGCATTTAACACATAAGCAGTGACCTCTTGATCCACAATGTGCCATTTTTTTAGTAGAACAAGGCCGGCATACCATCGGGGCCACTGGGCCAGGGGCTTTAGTGGTGTTCATCTTGGACAAAGCCCATGCCACTTCCTAATTGAAGCACTTGACATCACATATATAACTTTATCCAAGACCCAACCACCTCCCCTGGATTAGATGAGGTAAAAATATTCTTGAAGTATGATGTAATCATCTCCTTAGTACTATTGGGGTTATCATGCCATTGGCCTTCGCTATCCTCTAATCCTAAGATAAAGTTCCTCCCCCACCTACCACATGGAAATTTTTTGTGTTTTTGTCCTCTTCATTGAGCCATAAGATACGAGACCTTTGCCTAAAGGGTTTCCTCACACTTGAGGATTTCACCATACTCTATCCTCACCTTCTTTAGATCATTCCATGCCCCACGGCTTGACTTCGATTCTAAGAGCTACATCCGGAAAGCAATCTCCCTCTTATGCTTTTGAACATTGCCAAAGGACAATTGGTTCCACTTGGAGAGGTACTACCGACATAAGTTCAGCTTGTAGCAAATCCCTCTCCACTCAACATCCCCCACTTCAATCCCCAAGTTGAATTTATGATACTTTCACAGTCATCCTGCCTAACCCACATGGCCTTGAACTTAAAGGATTTTCCCCTTCTTCCCGATAGCTGAATTAAGAGGAAATATGGATCAAAATTGGATTATGGTCAGAGTAGAAGGCAGGTAAGTGTTTAACATAGGAAAATTTGACCCAATCCCTCCAGGCTGAATTGGCTAAAAATATGTCAAATCTTTCCTTAATACACCCATACTCCTCCCTATTGTTACACTACGTGAACTTCGCCTTGAGAAAACTAAACCGTAATCCTCTAAGACCCCCTTGATATCCTCCATTTACCACTCCAAGCGGGTAAGACCCTCTTCTTTTTCACAGCTATGAGTTGTTTCATTAATGTCATTTCCCAACAACCAAGGGATATCCCTAACCTAATTTAGGTTCTTCATCAAACTCTAAATAGCTTTTCTCTCTCTTGGGCGCATTGGGATGACCATAAATACCCGTAAACCACCACTTCGCCCCAGAGACCAGGTCATCAATAATACAGTCGATTTGGTGGCTTGAGTATTGCATAACCACCTCCAAATCCTTCTTCCATAGTAGGATTAGGCCACCGCCTCTCCCCACCCAATTCACTAGTAGCAAATTATCAAACTATTACTCGAGCTTCAACAAAAACCATATGTTGTTCAACAATCTAGTTTCACAAAGGAACAAGATGGAGGGACCTTGTCTCCGAATCACACCTCAGAGGTCTCAAACTGTCCAAGGGTTCTTGTGTAGACCAAGGGGGTCTACACAAGGATAATAAGAAGAAAGGGGAGAGAAGTGAAGGATCAGGGCAAAAAATTAAATAAAAGTAATCTGATTTCTATTGTATATTTTAGAAGAGGCTAAATAATACAATTTATAGAAAAATAAAGTAGTACTCCTACTGAAATAAGGTAAGCAAGACTAATCCTAATGAAATTGGTAAATAGACTAATCTAGGAAAGTAAAATAAGTAGGCTAATTAGTATCATAGTCTAATTAGGAACATAACAGGTTCCCAAGCCAGATGATTTTCTTGGCTACTGGTGGGGCTGAGAGTCAACCTCTGCTGATGGTTGGTCATTTGAAGAGGAGAGAAAAGAACTTGTAGGCTTTCATGTCTTTGGTTTTTTCCTGTTTGTCTTTTCTTCCTTCCTGCTCCAGCTACATTCGATGTTGACAAGTTGACACCCACCTGCATCCCCTAGGTTCCCTTCACTGTCTCCCCTTCCTGCTCCGGCTACATTTGATGTTGACGAGTTGACACCCACCTGCATCCCCTAGGTTCCCTTCACTGTCTCCCCTAGGTGCACTGGGATATCTAGGATGGTTGCACCCCCCAAGAGCCCTGTCATTCTCCTGTAGCATCTCTCCATGGGTCATTTTCTTCTAATAACGATGATTATTTGATTTAAATTTTGGCGGGGGACTCTTAGAGGGGGACACCACCATTGGTGTGGGGTCCATGGTAAGAACCAGAGGTCCAACCAAGATCAGATCCAAAGAGAAGCTCTGAACCAACAATCTAGGTTTGTGGGGGTAAAAGCTAAGGTAGCATGGGGCAAGCAGGTGGGGTTAAAAGTCTCCCATGTGCTAGGGCAGCTATGGGAGGCATTATCTTCCTCAACTCCTCACATAGTGTGCGTATAGAAAACCTCATGCCTTCATGCTTCTCCAAGATGGCTTTGCCCTTTGACATACCACGATCCCTTGAATCCCTAGGGGTGGATGGTGGTTGGGAAGGTTTGTCCCCCGTCGAGAGAAAGGTAAGCCCGGGTTTATCCTTGTTCCTTCCTTTCGCCGCCATCTTTTGGCGTTGTCTGATCAAGTCCTATTATGTGTACTTTTGGTGTGGTTCCAACGATTTTCATCTAGCCATTGGAGGGGCTGGCAGAAGTCCTACTTTCATTAAATATGGTGGCTTTCTATTCACCTCCATTAGCGTTGTAGCAGTCTCCAACCAATGGACGGTGATTCAGAGGACCCCTCCCCCTGGGTTGATGCTTCAATCATAGAGGAAGTCCACCCCTTTGGGCCTATCGCTCATAGCCGGTCGCCAAAAGGGAGGGAATCATAGTTGTCCAACACCACCATCTCCTTATATTCAGTGCAATTTTTAGCATCATGTCCATTTCTCCCATAGAAGTAACATAACGTTGGTAGATGCTTGTACTTGGAAGTGACATGGGGTCTTTAGACCTTACTCTCCCTCTAGAAAAGTTTGTCAATTGGGACCTCAACTCTGGTTCAAATGAGTTGTTTCTAATGGTAGTGAAGTTCCCTACATTCAGAGGCTAACACCGGGTCAATGGCTTGCCTAATCTTTTCTCCACTTTTATATGTGAATAGGAAAAAATGAAGGTCCTAGATTTGGACATTGAGTTGGGCATGGGTGAAAGCAATGTTCTTGGCACTCATGTTTGGCTCTCAGGGTTTCAGGAGGAGCATATGGTTCTCAAAGATCCACGGTACCCTAACAATGGTGAATTCCATATCAACAGTAGTCCCGAATTTGAAGAGGAAGAGGTTCTCTCATACCTCTAAGATCCGCAGTCGATTTCCAAGGCCCCAAGCTGTTTGTATGAATGCTTGAACTACTCTGGAGTTGAGGGGCTTATTAGTTAAAAAGGATCCCACAAGGTTGTGGGAGCATTCGTCAAATTCTTGTTCACATTCTTCAAATTTTTGTTTGCATTCTTCAAATTCAAATACTGCATAGATCCTATCTTCGTCCTCAATTAGGCAGAGAAAAGCTCCTGAAGAGGAGGTCAAGTTCTCCCGTGAGGAGGGTCCATCCCTCACAACACCAAAAGGAAGGGGGGCTAAGGGTGAGTTGCAAGGCTTCCTACCAAATACCTCATGGGAAGCTAAAAAACACCACCTCTCTATGTAGAGAAGAGAGGATGACAACCATTGTCCAAGCATGCCTTTGTTGGAGTAGGGGTGACAACTTTTGTCCAAGCAAACCTTTGCCAAGGTAGGGGCAACAACTGGTGAAATCTACTAGAGTTTAACATCCAATTTACTGCATGCTTTTCATCTTCAAGTCCTTCTGGCTTGCCTCCAAGAGCTTCCCACTACTCCATTGCCTTTAAATTAAAAGTGGGGATTTGCATTCTCCCTAACCCCCCTAAAAGGGGATTTATGCATTGTTCGAATGGGGCATTTGTGAAAACATGATAGGCATACTCCTTATTGTCAATGCTCGTTCCTTTCCCTCTTTCCCCTTCATAACCCTAATCAGCCTATCCCTTCCATTCTCTCATCAAAACCCTAACCTCCACCCATTTCTCCATAATCAGTAACCTCCAATAGAAATCATGTATAAAACCTTGTACTATTTGATAATGTCTTGACATGAATATACATGAGTTATGATGGATCTATCATATCTAAAGCCTAGATGATATTTGTTTGAAGTTTTATGAGGTTTTGATGGAAGATTGGATTGGTTTTGCGTAAAAGAAAAAGTTGTTTTCATGTTTCTGGGCACAATTAATATATTGCCCTTGAAGGCTGATTGATAGCTAAGTAACTATCTTTGTTTTATAGGGACAGATCAATCGCCCTGTTAGGCCTATCCAATTTCTTGCTTGGGAATACCAGGTAAGTAGGTATCAAGTATCTTCAAGTATTAGGATTATTTTATCATTGATTTTGTGGGCTATTATGCCTAATTGCATAGGTTTTGTGTATAGATAATGATACTAATTTACATATAATGTGTAGGGAGTATTATGCTTATTTTCACAAGTTTTGTGTATAGATTATTATACTCTATTCAGAAACATGCACATGTTTTGCTTACACTGGTACTACTTGAGGTTTATGTTATGCATCTTAAGGTAATGTTTTATAATGCTAGTGTGAACTCCATGTTTTCAAACCTTTACTGGGCTATGCTCACTTTCCTCATTCTGCCTTAATTATTAAAAAATCATGTATTTCTACTTTGAATTAATTTTTAATTAAAGATAAAAACCATATCTATTACTTTAGATAATGCTTCTAATAATGATTTTGTTGTAGAAGTTTTAGAATCTCATTGTGATCACATTGGTCCAATAAAGTTTAATATGTTTCATATTAGATGTACATGTCACATAATTAATTTCAATATGGTCTAAATGTACTTAAACCTCATATTAAATTAATTAAAAATATTTTGTTACATATCACTTCTTCACCTTCTAGAATACAAAAATTTAAAGAGTTGTGTAGATTGCATGGTAAGAAATATAAAGAGTTTCAATTAGATGTTCGTCATAGCTGGAATAGTCCTTATCTAATATTGAACTTATGTGAAGGATTAGAAAATTTGATAATTTGTTGGGCTAAAGAAAAGTGCCACGCTCCCAATTTCACAAGTATTTAAGGAAAAACATTTCTTCTTTTTTTATAAAATAATTGAAAATCATTACCCATCTCCTTCTATACATACAACAAAAATCAATCATTAAAGGAAATTTATTGAAATGATGAATTAGGGGCATGAAAATGACCACATTTCACAAATAACTTTTGTGATAATCATAAAATAAATAATAATTTACATCTAATAATTTAAAACATTCACAAGATCCACAACTACATAATTATTTGTTAATTATATCAAAGCTAATGAAATGAAAAGAGTACACTCGTGCATAATCAAACCTAAAGAAGAAATGTTTTTGCATGCTAGAAGGTGAGTCATACTACAACTATGGCCTTTTGGTTACCTCTTAATCTTGTCCTAGACACCTGCATCACAAAAGATGCTAAGTATACAAGAATACTAAGTGAGATAGCAATCTAAATGAAACCAAAAGTTTTTAACAATATACCAAGAAATGGTTGTTGGTAAATCCTCAAAGGAATACACAAAATCACATTTAAACATACATTTCATTAGCAAGTATTTAATTTCCATAGAGCAATCTCATTTTAAGGTTCTCTAGGCAACTCCACTAACTAGATATGAGTCATCATAGTACAACCTTAGTTTCTTTAAAGCATGCATTACCCTATCTATGTCATGAAGTAAAAGCTTACTAGGGCTCATAGACCCCAGTGCCGAAATTTTAAATTTCATAATCATCAAAACCTCTTATATTGTGCTTCGAGGGGCAAATCATCTTTTAATGTTTTAGTCTATTTAAACACAACTCCCGGGTCATAGAAACAGTTCTACATAACTCTCATCCTTATAGAGCCGAAAAGTTTTGGTCTTATTCAATGTCAAGTATTTCCATCTATGTGGCTAAAGACTAACTTGAAGAGCCAAGGCACTCAAGAATCTCTGACTATAGGTGCCAAATGCATCATAACCCATCCATCACATTAAATGTTCTCATAAACATCCATTAGGGTTTATTAACCTTTACATAATAATTCATAATTGACACTTCAGTCACATAATTAAATGTTTCAAATCATGCATTTTACATACATAATAATCATAATTTTAACATTAATATACCATCTATTAAATATTCAAAACTTGAATTACCATCAGTAACCTTACCGACATGTCGATTACCTTGCCAATGACCATTGGTGGGTTCATCGACATGTTGAACCTTACCGATAGTAGGTTGGTTGTATTGTTTTCCTCATTAATGTCTCACTGATGTGTTGACCCCACTATCGATGACCAAAACATCATGCATGTATGCAAGAGTATTGTTCATTCTCTTCCTCTTGTCGGTGCAATCACCAATATGCGACCTTAATCAGTGATAAAAAATTAGATCAATTACTTAAAATTCAATTCAAACACGTTATTAACATGTAAATTCATTAGAAATCTTTCTATAAATAAGAATTAAGCCACTGGGACCATATTTTGGGCTATCAAACAACAAAATCCCAAATATACCATGAAAGCAACATCAAATTCTAAAATTCTTTAAAAAAATAAAACACAAGTTCATGATCATGAAGAACTTTAAGAAAATTATAAATAGAGTATTTCACTTAGAATTTCAAGTTTAGAAAGAGATCCGACCTCAAAGAGCGACCTTCCTTCTCTCTCCAGCATATGTTCTACATGAATGAACTCTAAACGCCTGCCCGTTGGCGATTGATCTCTTCGTGGACTCTTTTTTTCCCCTAAAAATCAATTCACTCCCATAAATACTAACATAACTACTCTTAGAGTCTAAAATTGCTCAAGTGCTTTGTATTCCAAATAAATGCATGCATACAATTATCATCGTCGATGCTTGTTGATAGTTAAAGCACATTTCCATTGGTAGCTTTATCGACGTGTCGATGGTTAAAATAAAAAAAATTATATAAAAAGGATGGATTTTCCTTTAGAAAAATATAGGTGTCACAAAAAGTTACATGATCTTGGACTTAATGAAGGTCATTTTTACATCTCTACTTGTTTGATACATTTTTAATCTCTTTGTTATATTGCTACTAAAGAATTCTGGGGAGTTTACTATGCTACTTATTGTTCAATTTTGAGCCACTTGTATGAAATAACTTATGCATTTGAAAGATCTAGAAGTAATAGAACTTTTTCACATCTAAAGGAAATGGAGAAAAATTCAATAAATAATGGTTTCCTATTCCTATGATTTATTATTTAGGGACTATAATGGATCCTAAGGTTAGACTAGAAGGTGTACAAATTTAATTAAATAACATATGAAATAACCTTCTAATAAATATGAAATAACAAATGCAATAACATATTAAATAATAGATGTTATTTCATATGTTATTGCAATATTTATGGAGAAATTTTTTGTCTTGACCCATATGTTCATCTTGATAAACTGTACAATACTATGGAAAGTACTTTGCATATTCTTTGTATAATTTTTATGAAATAACATATGGGTCAAAATGAAATAAATCAACTTCTTCTACTAATATGTCTCTTACTTCACATGAAATTAAGACCGGGATGTTACTTCAAAAAAATAAACAAAAATATACTTCTAATACAAATAAATTTGTTATATATTTACAAACTAAATTTGGTTCTTTTCTTATTGAAGAAGAAAATAGTAATTTCAATATTTTAAGTTAGTGGTAGACACATGGAAAAAACTATCTTGGCTGGCTTAACTCATAATATACTAGCCTCTTCAATGTCTACAGTAGCATTGGAATTTGCTTTTTATGCAAGAGACAGTGTATTAGACGATAGGCGAAGTTGACTAACACCTAATGCTGTGGAGGCATGCATATGCCTAAAAGATTGGTTGGATGTAGAACAAAGAGCACAAACTCCTAAGTTAGAAGAGAAGATTTAAAAGACTTGAGAATCAATTAATCAATAAGATAATTTTTATTTATTTTTGTATTTAAGGTTTTATATTTAATTACAAATAATAGATAGGTAAGTTAGTGTTAATTTAGTTAGGATGTACTTATTCTCCGTGATGTCATTCTAGCCTTCACTTTGTAAATTACAATAAATTTTTAAAAAAAATTTCTATAAATTTTCTTTTTTAAAAAAAAGGCAAACTGACCCTTAGGCCATGCTAGCTCGCCCCCTAGCCCAAAGCCCGGGCTTGGCCCAAACCATTCTGTCAAGGGGCCAGCTCACCTTGCACAATATGGGCCGCCGGCCTGGTCCATCCTAGCCCTTTGCCACCCCTACTCACCACATCGAATGAAATATTTTATGACATATGTCACATGAACAAAAAAAATTCATGCAATTGCATTATGAAATGAAGGTCGATAATTATCTCAAGGATACAAAGAATGTAGCAGTGAAGGAGCATATGCTTTATTTCCTACCAATTTTTGGCCACAGTGATGGTCACCGGGGTGTAGGTTATCTAATGTCACATTCTCCTGAAACAATGAACAAATATTTCAGTAATGTACTTGATGCATTGCATGGATGGGCTGTAACTAAAATTGTACCATGTCCCAACGGTGAGCCATGCACACACACCTACCCATATTAGGAACAAGAACAAGTATTAACCTTGGTTTAATGTCTACCCTAGAGACAAATAGCTCTGAACTTGATTCAATGCTGGAAACGATGTTAGCAACCCTACACTATAATCAATAATGTCAAATCAATTCTATGCTGGCACAACTATATTCGACCCTATTTGTTTATAGCATTGACTTGATTCAACATTACCGTTTTCTAGTGTTTTACACTTCTAGCAATACACCTCACTCATAACCACAACAAAATTCACATAAAAAATTGCGCTTGTTGCAGTTACATTAAACTGTAATCTTTAAGGAGAAGTTCCTTATTTACATACAAACATTTAGTAGTTACTAATTCATCATTTGAATTACTTTGAACATTACTGAAATCTTTAGCCAAAATAAAAGGAAAAAACAATAGCAAGAACATGCTAATCATAGACTCATCATCTTGCCCCTCATCTTACAATGTGACACTCACTCCATCTCCTGGTGAGCTATATATGCATGCATCATGGGTATTTTTCAAAAAGACTGATGAACTAAACCAATGTCCCTGTGCAAAATTAGGAGAATACTAAGGTGGACAAACAGATGATACCTGTGACTTCACAATCTAGGCGTGAATCTAAACATGCCGTCCAAATTTTAAAGTGAGTCGCAACATTTGAATAATAATCCTCTGCCATTTTGAGCAGCTGATCATCCAAATCGATGCTGAGCTTCACCTTCTTGGCCTGAGATTGCTTCAACTTCTTAATGAACTCATATTTATCCATCACCACATGGGTGACCAACTTCCATAAAGAATGAGAGAGGAGAGCAAAGGAGGGAATTTCAATTTTATCCGGTCACCAGATTTTTATCCCACCAAGTCATTCACTAAAAGATGCAAATTTCAATTTTCTCCACTCATCAGTCAGTGCAATAAAGCTATTAAACAGAGCAGAAAGAGGTAAACAAACCAGAGCTTTGTGTTCTTCAGCCATATATGGCATCTAAACTCTCACCTTGCAGGGTCATTGTAGGTAGAGAAAAAAATGAATCAACAGATACATTTTATAAACGAAATATATTTGTACTGCCAATTCGAACACACATGCACATTTCTACATGATATCATCATTAATCTTCAGGACTGTTCAAGTAGATTCTCTAAATACAAGTTTAGAATATATCTCCCAGTAGATTGCACATCAAGCCTCTTTTCACTCGGCTCATATTTCCCTTTTCTAAGTTGATACCGATGAATCACAGCCGAAATTGTGTACGCTTGACCTTCTATGGTGACACTCTCCCCACACTGCATGTTCTGATAGAAAACCAGTAATAGCAAAAAGATAAAAAAATTAGTGAGAAACTTTATTTTGATTTCACATTGTTGAAAAAATCATTAACACAACCTCCCAGCGAAAAAAAAATCATCCACAAGCTTCACTATCCATCAAAGAAGTATGTTTTTATAACCAGCTCAGACCCTTCACATTTCCACTCACATTTGCCTTTAAGATCCAATAATCCAAGCTTCACAACTTTATGGGACTGAATCACTAAATCTATTCATTAATAGAAAACTAATAGTTTCGTATCCAAATTACGCAACGTCCCTACTAGTACTTCAATTTAATAGCATCCAATCTCCACGAGAATATAACAGGAATACAGAGAAAAGGAACCAGCCACTATCTTCACTTTGCCAGCATTTTATAAATTGTAATAATATTAAAAAAGAAGCTTTCATCAAATATAAAAACCAAAAAAATCCGCATTCAAACTGTTCAATATCTTATAACGAAGCGGGAGGAAGGGAATTCGCAGTGCTTGCTTACAGAGGGGAAGCAACGGATGCCCAAATTCTTGGGGGGTGGGGTGACTTCAATGACTTTGTAAGGATGCACATCTCGTTCCTTGTCTCTCCTTCTGCAGAAAATCTGACACCCACTTGACTGCAAACAGATTTGAATCAGTAAAATCAAGCAATGGAGGCATTAAAACTGCCGGAACAAGTAGTCAGACTGTGAAAGAAATGGCTTTCAAAAGGGTAGTGCCCTTTTGATCCTCACCTTCTGAAATGCCGTCAAATTGGAAGCCATGGCCGCCATTCCCCTTCTCTCCTACCTTTGCCCTCCTTGCCCAGTGAGCCTGTCGAGCCGAGGCCAACAGAGTCAGCTGGGAGCCTGGGACAAAGTTTGAAACCTGTGATAACATTATTAGCCCCTCTGTTTATCCCAAATGACAGCCATGCCACAAGGCCAAAAATGGCTTTGATCAGGGCGGGGACTCATCCGTCCTTGTAGCCAAAGTAGCGTCCAGGAATGCCAAAGTACGAAATGTCGATCCAAGATAGTAACAGCCTTTCGCATGAAAGCGAGGCTGCCAGAGAGAGAGAGAGAGAGAAAGGAGAACGGGAAAATGGAGTGGCTCAGGTTCGAGACGCTGTGAGATATTTTAATACACTCTAATAATCCTTTCAGCACCCTAATAATCCTTTGAGAACCCCCATAACCTTATAAATAATAAACCCTTTTATAATTTTATTAGTAACACAGGAATTATTAAGGTGGATATACACATATTCTTTTAACAAGTCCTATATCCCATATGTATGTGCCCATGCGCACGTGTGCATGCAGCCTATGTCAACAGCTTTTGGATCACGCAATTTAGATCTCGTGGCCTTAAATATAAGGGCATGCAGGTTTTTATATCCCATTTGCCTCCTCATAAATCATGCATGTAGATGCATAAATTAGAAATATACATTTCATCCTATATTAAAAAATATAAATTTTCTTTTTTTTTTCATTAGCTAGTCATTGACATGTTGGTGAGTGATCAGTGAAGGCGGGAATGTAGAATGTGGTTATGATGAGAAATGTGAGTAGTTATATGATACTATGTGTAACAACCCGACCCGAGCCAGGTCCACTTTTCTTTTCTTTGAGCCAGGAATTATCGTATGTGTGCGAGAGGCACAACGTTCGTCTACGCACTTTAGAACTTCAAGGCTTCAGTACGTAAACTTAGGTTGTAACGAACATATACACACAACGAAGCTTCATAGTTTGTCGCGTGTAAAATAGAATACAACATATTATTATAAATAATTTGGATCGGGCCAACGTTGTTTTGCCGTTGGTTGCTTACGTACGTATTGGATATTATTCCAACACGATCGGATCCGAACGTAATTCTGCCTAATGGCTAATACATACAACAATCATCACAAAATTATATACGTTAAAATATGTATATACTAATATTTACAAAAATTCGTCATATATCAGAGTTAAGCGGAAGTTAATAAACAAAAAACGTACATCTCGCTCTACCACCGAGTGGGATCATAACCACACATACACATCTCGCTCTATCACTGAGCCGAGACCGAAAACACAAATTACACGTCTCGCTCTACCCTAGAATGAGACCACACACATCATAGCATATAAGCATAATCGTGGCATATAAATCACACATTATGACATATAGGCACATAGCACAACAAGCATAAAAATCGTAGCATAACACACATCATAACAGGCACATGTCATTCTATTATTAAAACAGGAGATCAAGAATACTTACTCCCTTCATGTCTCGTAAGGTGTTAATATCTACGGACAGAACCCCGTCTTGCTCCGGGTCTCTTTTCTCTTGTTCCGGTGTTCAAGGATAACGGGCAGGACCTCTCCTTGTCTCGGAGTATTTTCTCTTGATAAGGTTGCCAACTCAGAAAACGGAGCCCTCCATCGCGTAGAACATACTCGATTTAGTCAAGAACACCTCTTGAATCGACTAAATCGGAGTTAGGATGACCAGAAACAAAGAAAATGAAGTTGGTCGGTACGGATAGAACCTTTCTTTATCTTGGGGTGTTCCTCTTCATACGATCACCAACTCAGAAAATGGAACCCTCCATCGCTTAGAACATACTTGATTTAGTCAAGAACGCCTCTTCAAACGACTAAATCGGAGTTAGGATGACCAGAAACAGAGAAAACGAAGTTGGTCGGTACGGGTAGAACCTTTCCTTGTCTTAGGGTGTTTCCTCTTCATACGATCACCAACTCAGAAAATGGAACCCTCCATCATGTAGAACATACTCGATTTAGTCAAGAACGCCTCTTGAATCGACTAAATCGGAGTTAGGATGGCCAGAAACAGAGAAAATGAAGTTGGTCAATGCTTGAAGGTAGCGGGCAGAACCTCTCCTTGTCTTGGGGCATTTTTCTCCTTATACAGACTCCAACTCGAAGAAAGGACCACTCCATTGCGTAGAGCACATTTGATTTAGTAGGAAACGGGTCTTGAACGGCCTTAATCGGCCTCAGAACGGTCAGAAACGGGGGAGGAGAAGTTCTGGTTCAAAAAGGAACGAAATGGGGGTATATATAGACCCCCAAGCCGCCGAAACTGCGGCGCCGCAGTTTCGGGCCCGGGCGCAGCATAACGGGTGCGCATACTGTGCACGGCAACCGTGCATCATGGCCGCGCGTTACGCGCGCCGCAGTCGAGCATGCGTCACATGCTCACCCAATATTTTTATTTTTTATTTTTTTTAAAATCAAATCTTCAAATGCGCGTATCTCCCTACCCTAGATTCGGATTCGCGCGTTCTAAGTACCGTTGGACTCATATTGACGAGCTCTTCGATACAAACCTATTTAAAGCAATAAATCATGCTCTTTTTAAGTGGGTCCCACCTATATTACACGTTTCTCAAATGTCGTAACTTCCGGTCCCGACCTCCGTTTTGCCCGTTCTTTGAATAGTTACGCTCGTTTCTTCGAGCTCTAGACTTATATGAAGGTTTCAACCTACACAACGTTCCAAAATGTATTAAAGATTATCTAATTACCTTTAACATCGTAGGCTAAACAAGATTAAAAAAACGGGGTGTTACACTAGGGGAGTTGGTTACACTTTTTATAAAAGGTAAGAATCTTAGAATTTGGGAGATTTAGAGTATAAAAAAGAGCCCAAGAAAGAGCAAAGGACTTTCAATCGGGAGTAGAGAAGCTTTCGTGTCGAGGAGTTGAAGTGGGAGATAGTAGATCAGATTGCTAACCTTGTATCCATATTGTGATTTACTTGGTTACTCTTAGTTGAATGCATGATTAGTGTTGTGTTGCATTGTATATTTTGGTGATTTCTTATATTTTACCATACTTTAAGAGTAATGATAGCAATTGTGAAGCATGTGGATTAAAATGCTCTAATCATGCTTTAAATTGTAAATTTTATGGTTTAGATGATGAGATTATCATGTTTTATAGAATACCAACATCGACACATTGTAACATGTTAGTGTTATATTGGGCATCGACAGTGAAATCGATGTGTAAGTGATTGTGTCAGTAAGTTGCACTTAATCTACTCATTGTTGGTAGGGGTTCGAGGTCAATGAAGGTGTCCATGGTCATCGACACTTGCACTGACACGTCCATGGGTCTACCGATGGTGCATTGATTTATGATTTTCAAGCATAGTTTTTACTATTATATATGTTATTCGTGAGATATATAATAGTATGGTTTACATGAAATTAGTTGTATGAATACATGTTAAAAGTACATGTATGATATTGATATTGGGTAAGTAAACTCTATGTTAGATCCTTATATTATATAGATATCTCTTGATCATTGCATTTGATACTTAAGAACATATGAGCTTAGAGTTAGGTTAACTCCAAAAGCGAGTCTTTCTAGCCATATGTAGGAGGCTCAAGATTGAGGACTAACTCATGGGTCTCCGACTCCCTAAAAGATTGGGAATTCTATTTGTAGCAATGTTTCAAAACCCGGCCCGGCCACTAACCCAGATTGGTTGCTGGGCTGGGTCAACCCGGTCTAACCATGGTTCAACTATGGGTTGACCCATTTATGACATCATTAAATAAAATAATTTATTTTTTTTATAAAATTTATAATTTAATAATAGTTGGATAACAAATATACCTCAAAATAATGATAGCACAGTTGGTTAAGGCGTGCCACATACAAGACGATAAGAGAGGTTTGAATCCCTCCGCCAATAGGTTTTCTTGTACATTTTCCCTATATATCTACTAATAATTTATAAATATTTACTTAAACACAATAACCCATCATAGCCCAAATGGTGGAGGCCCATACAACTATTCTTAGGTGTCATGTTCAAATCCCATTGTTTAGTATATTCATATGTTTTGAACCAGACCAGCTTGGTGTGCCTACCAGTTCAACTGGCCGGGTCAGTGTGACTTGTCTTGGTCAAACAAACTTGGTAATTTGAATGAACTGGCTCGTTTTAGGTGTCGATTCCGGTTGAACCCAATTTAACTAGCTAGGCCGATTCGGGTTTTAAAAAATAGTTTGTAGAGCCACTCATATGGACTAGGAGTTAGGTTTAAACGAGTCATAGTATAAAAAATGATTATGGTAGTCGAGAATTTTGACTACTTGAGTTCATGAGCCCTTATAGGCCTTCTCTTCATAGCATAGATGAAGTTGAGCCAAAGTATTCAGCAAAGTTTGAAGATGTGGTTTACATTCTAAGGAGGTGTTGTTGAATTCTTAGACATGACCACAATGACATAATCTGACTACAAAGAGTTTGAAAAATAATGACTTGACTTGATTTATTTTTGCTTTGACTAATCTATATGTTTATAATGTTTCTTGTTTAGCTATCCATTGAGTATATTTATATGCTGAACATCTTTGTAGTGAAGGTGTTGCTGATGGAGATTATTTGCAATAAAGGAATGGTAGGTCGTAGAGTTGATTTCATTGTTGCATAGGTTTACTTTCATTTCTTCTGGGGAGATAAATATAAGCATGTTAGTGTGTTATTTATTTAAGCTCTTAATTAAAGTACATAGTGATAGACAAGAGCCCAATATGTAATCATGTAGTTTTTCTTAATTTGAATTAGATATTTAATGATATAATTATTCTATTATTCAAATTGCATTGAATTGTAAAAATAGGTAATCATGTCCCCAAAGGTTAAAAAGATATAGTGTAATTATTTCAAAAAAGGAAAATATATCCGCATGTGTAATTATGGGGTGTGACAAACTTTCTCCTTTCAATAATGTTATTTGGTTTTTTCTTTTCTTATTTTAATAATGGGCCACATTAGTAGGCTTCCAACACAAGTCTATTTTGTGTGCCTTGGGTCATGCAATAATTGCAATGCCTTCAATACATGGGGCAGGTAAGTTTTTTATAATCAGCCCCACCTTTAAAAAAATAAGGCCAATTTAAACATGACGACACATTATTATTCATTATGGCACATTAACCATTTTCTTTATCAATTTTCCTTTTTTTTAAGCTATGGCTTATGAATTACCAAATTCACATGCTAGTAATATGTGATAAACAAGTGCCCAACAATATATTATGTAGTTATTTTAAGATGACATAGATATTTTAGTGACCTATGATGATGTGGAAAAAAACTAGCCATAGCTATAACTCACTAAAGCTCTAGCTCCCTGGCCATTAGATTATGGCCAGAAGCTCTATTGAGCTGCAGCTTTGGCTGATGAATTTTGATTGTGTAAATATAAATGTCATGTCCCCAATGTGATTTTGTGAAACTTTATGACTCATGACAAAATGATTTTTCTGCTACATCTTATTAAAAGTTTCATAGCATATACTTCCTAAAAGAGATATTTAGAAAATTCATGTATAAAATTGGGGATATTACCACTTATAATTAGATGAGAACTACTGTGTATTCAAACATTAATGCTTCAGACTTCTCATAGGATCAAATGGCCTATGAGTGCACATATCTAGCATAAGTAAGACTAAAGGATTTGAGAAAATCTTGTTTGAATATCAAATTTAAGATTCTCTCCCCAAGATACACATATGAAATCAATTCATATGTTCAAGAGATGAAGCTCACATATGACGAGGACAAGAAAGCAAGATGGCCACACATAACTCCTATCATGTAATAAGATTGATACACAAACCTTAGTTGTAATGAGCTAGCCTTCTTGGTGGCGGAAGAAAGGGACTTTAGGGTGAAGGTGGAGCAGCACTTTGTTTTCTTGCCATCAGCTAGAAGGGGCAACAAGGAGTAGTGATTGTCTTGACGGTAGAAGAAAGGGGCTAGGAATAGCAATGCGTCTTCTTGGCATCGGAAGAAAGTGGCAAGGAGGAGCCCATTTGAACACTAGGGCATATGCATCAACCACAACCATTTTACCATCTCAAAATTACAACAAATACCATTTCTACCTAAACCCTTGGGGGGAGAAAGGTTTTACAAGAATCCTGCCTTTTTGTCCTTTAATGTAATTTCATATTGAAAACACTTTTCTTGTGGAAATTATGTATTGATACACGTTGACAATTTTTACCCCAAGAATAGCATATCCAAATGACCCTTAAGGCCATAACAACATTATATGAAAATTTTGATACTCTTCATCTTAAATTAATAGATTTGGAAAAAAAAATATTTTATATTAATAGTTCTATTTTGTTAAATTTAAGTGTTGATTATTTAAAGAAGAGTATCATAAACTTATTTTTCTTAGACATGGGTTTTGTTATTTTTTTAAAGGGAAAATTATTAAAATAATAATAATAATAAAATATTTACCAAAATATACCACTTTGGGAAATATTTCCCAAAGTGGTGTTCGTTTTTGCCACGCAGGCGCTAGCCAAGCAGCTGGTGCCAGCGTGGCTTTTTTTTAATATTTTTAAGTTGATTTCGTCGTTTAGAACGACGAAATTGGTTTGAATACGATTTCGTCGTTCTAAACGATGAAACCTTTTATTACTTGACCCGATTTTGTCGTTCAGAACGACAAAATCAACTTAAGCTGATTTCGTCGTTCTGAACGACGAAATCATTGTCGTTATATCCGCGACTCCGCTCCGCCTCCTATCGCGTTCCAGTCACTGGTTTTCGCTCCGCCGCTTCTGCCGACGTCCAGACGTTGCCATTCTCGCCGCCGCCGTCCAGCCCGCCACCGCTGACCTCAGTCCGCCGCCGCCTTGGTCTAGCCCGCCGCTGCCCACGTCGAGCCGCTCCTGTTTCATTTTTTTGGTGCGTGTTTTTCTATTTTTTTTTATTTACTTGTTTTTCAATCGTTGTAATATATCTTTTGTATGTTACATTGAAGAAATATAGCTTTTGTATATTACATTGAAAAAATTTGAAGTTTTGAATGTCCTATCATTGAGCCCTAGTTTTAGAAGTATTGTTCTAAGTCGTTTTGTGTGTTTTTTTGTTTAAGATTATTGAATTGAGATGGGTTTTAATTAATGAGTTTTTGTTTTTTAAGATGGCAAGTCTCTCAAATTTTGGAAAATAAGGAGGATTTGAGTTTTTGAACATGTTTTTATATGATTTGTGACATTGTATGCGTTATTGCATCAATTGTGTAATTTTATTAATTAGAAAATTTACTCATTAATATAAAGTATTAATGATATGCTTATATACTTGGTAAAGTTATTAGTTTCTATGCGTATATATTTTGAAAATATATTTGTTACGGTAGATATTAGTATTAGTTTGTTTAATCTAATATTAATTTAATTTATTATTTATGAATTAATTGAATAGAAATGGCAGAAGAAATGGTTAGTTTTTTCATTAACTACGATGGACGCATAGAAGGATTATTAATGAAGAAACCGTCTACATTTGATGAATTTGAGATGCACTTAGCAAGTAAGGTTGGGTTAGATCGAAGAAGATGGAAAATTACTATCAAATGTAATCTTCCATCCTATGGATCGAGAATGATACTAATGAACATAAATGATGATTCATCAATGGCTTTTATGTTTCACCACTCGCGTCACATAATTTCTTTCGAGTTATTTCTCAAAAAAGAGGCCCGAGTGACTAGTGAAAGGCGAAGTAGTTCACATAGGAGCTCTCACAGAAGCTCACAAAGGAGCTCGGATAGAAATGTGAACAATGAAAGTCATATGCAAGTGCCGGTGGACGACGAAGAAGAGGGAAATTTATCTATGACAGTAGCTTCAAATGAACGTCATTGGTTGTCTGCCCCTATTTACGATGGAAGTGGACCTAGTTGGAGGTAAGGGTTGATTTAGTTGTGAATACATTTTCAATTTTATTATCCTTTAATGAAAATACGTTTAGCTAAATTTTGAGATTTTGTGTGTAATATGGAAGGTCTACAACGCATGCACATGAGCCATTTAGCGTTCAAATGTCTCAAGGCGGTGCATGGTATGAAACTCAAAGTTCGATGGGCCTTCATTACCCCTACACGTATGTTGGTCATACCGATGCTGGACCATCTAATCAGAGGTGAAATATATATTTATAAATGAATTCAACTTTTTTAGGCTTACGAAATTTAATACATATGCGATGTTTATATGTAGGGGGGATATGTCTACGGTGAAGATATTGATGAAAATGAGGATAATGAAGGTGAAGATAATATTGACGAAGTAAGTGGAGAAGATTCTGATATGAATGTAGAAGGGGTTAGAGGTGAAGAAAGTGCTCAACAGATGGTTGACGGCGAGGGGGATGATGCGGTAGACAATGCCATTGCTGGGAATGATATGAATGTAGATGATGAAGAGCCGCCGTACTGTGAAGTGGAGCCACTTTATGCACACATCACAGATGAGGAGATAGATGCGGCAGTGAATTCTACAATGGATTTGGACCAACAAAATGAAGATGAGTTATACGTTGGCCGCATCTTTGAGAATAAAGAAGCATTCGTTACAGCCTTGCAGGAGTTTTCCATTCAAAATCATGTCGAATAGAAGGTTGAACGAACAAATCCGGCGGAGTATACAGTGAAGTGCATTGATAGCACTTGCCCTTGGAGAGTGCATGGCTCAATCAAAAGGGGTGGTGGGTTCTTTAAATTGAAGACGTACAAAGGTGACCACACATGTCGGAATGCCCAGCTTAGCACAGATCATAGGTAGTGCAGTGCCTCCTTTATTTCGAAGGTCGTAATGCCCGCTATCCAAGCCGAATTAACTCTCACACTAGGGGATATTATTCAAAGAATGAAGGAGAAGTATCATGTTGACATATCTTATAAGAAAGCATGGGCAGCAAGGAATATGGCGATCAAGGCCATTTATGGAGATTGAGTTGAATCGTATAAATTGTTGCTAATGTACCTAAGGGCGGTGCAAGAAGCCAATCCTGACACCTACTACCGCTTAGAGGATGATGTAGTACCTCGTGCAGATGGTGGCACTTGTAGGAGATTTAGACGGTTGTTTTGGGCATTTGGGCCGTCTATAGCTGGGTTTCGACATTGCATCCCTGTGATTGGCGTTGATGTCACTCACTTGTATGGTAGATATCCTGGTGCTCTTATGGCTGCAACGGCTACAGATGGAAATAATGGGTTATTTCCTCTTGCATTCGGGCTTGTCGGGAAGGAAGACGGAGACAATTGGAAATGGTTTCTAATGGAATTGAGGGATCATGTACTGATGGGCATGACGAACATCGTCATTATTTCAGATCGACATAAAGGGCTTCAGAAGGCAATGCCTGAGGTTCTTCCATAGCCGGATTACCACCATCGTTATTGCATCCGTCACATAAAAGCAAATTTTAAGGAGTTCAAAAATGATACACTGACAGACTTGATTGGGGCAGCAGCTTGTGCACTCACAGTAGAAAAGTTTGATGCTAAAATGGACTTGATTGGTCAAGAGAGTCCTAGGGCAAAACATCTCCTCTTAGGAGGAGAATTGCATCCTGCACAGTGGTCCCTTGCACACGGTGGTTTTATGATATTTGGCATGACGACTACAAATATGGCTGAAAGTTTAAATAGCGTCTTGAAGGGGGCACGAGGGTTACCCATGCAGGCTTTAGTGTCAGCTATCTTTTATCGGCTCATAAAATTTTTTGTTAAACGATCTTCTGCCGCCTCTGCCATAGTCACCCCATATACTCCTAGAGTGGAAGCCATATTGAGAGAGCAAACAAGAAAAATTGGGGAGTATATAGTTAATAGGATCAACAGGAGTCGATGCAGTGACATCAATTCGTGCCCGCAAGGTTATGGTAAATGCTGCGATGCATACTTATACATGCAACATCCCTCAGGTTTATGGTTATCCTTGCTCGCACCTTATCGCTGTGTGGGCAAAGCGGCGGGAGCCAATCAATGCATCACTGTTTTACACATCTTCTACTTATAGAAATGTGTATTTTGCAGAATTTTATTCTCCTCATGGTTGGGAGTATTGGGAGAGGGATATACCGTTTGTGTTATACCCACCGATAGCAACAAGGCAACCCAGTCGCCCACGGTCTGTTCACATTAGGAATACCATGGACCGCATAACAATGGAAAGAGATGGTAGAGGAGGATATAAATGCGGGAGGTGTAAACAAAGTGGGCATAATAGTAAATCATGTAGAAACCCTCCTGTTGATTGGTAAACATATAATCAACCTCTGTATTTATTATATTTTTTTAGTTACGTACGCATGTATTCCTTACAATTAATGATATGATCTTCATCTTCCACAGATCATATGGATCATGCAGAGCCTTGTTACGGGCCAGGCCCAAGTGACGCTTCTTTACTCGTAGAGCAGGAGTCACATAGGTCTGCTGCTATTTGGAGAGGAGAGGTATGATAACTTTTTTTAAAATTTGTTTCATTGTTTTTTGGTTGATATAATACATGTTATAATTTTAAAATTTATTATAGGACTCCGGGTGCCTTGAGTGCACCGAACATTTTAAATACCTCCGCCATTGGCCTATAGATGAGCGTATATTACCTTATATCGAGCGAGTGTGATTCGGCCATTTCATTCATCTACAGTATGTTCGTCTCGATCGGCCTCTATTGACAGCTCTTGTTGAGAGATGGAGGAGGGAGACACAAACGTTTCATTTGTCATATGGAGAGATGTCCATCACGCTCATGGATGTGGCAGTTCTATTAGGACTCCGTATTGATGGACGTCTGGTGACAGGCACGACAGGAGGAGCTCATATGGATATATTAGTTAGACTTCTTGGTAGAGCTCCTCCTCCTACAGTGATGCGTGGTAGCCGAGTGAGCCTACGATGGCTCTTACAGGAGTTTCGTGAGCTCCCAGCCGATGCTACAGAGATAGTTATCGAGCAGCATGCACGAGCCTATATTTGCGGATACCACGAGCAGCCACGTGCATGTTTCGTATCTCTCTCTCCTTGCCGACTTTGACATGGCTGGCACTTATTCATGGGGCAGTGCTGCTCTCGCATTCTTATACCGAGAGTTAGGAAAGGCATGCCAGGCCATGACCTCGGGGATTGTGGGCTGTCTGACTCTTCTTCAGGTAAATTATTGTGTAACTTTACTTGGAGTTTTAGTTAGGTATAATTTTTTAATTCTAATATTTGTTATCACTATTTTATGACATAGTTATGGTCGTGGGAGCACTTACACGTCGGTCGACCAACTGCTGAGATGGGTCGCTTGGTCGAGGGTGCTCCATTTGGGGCGAGGTAGGTTGTATTTATGTTTACCACATTACTTTTTAAGCAACGTTTTATGAACATATGCTGAACTCATTTCTTAAATTTAACTCCTTAAGGTGGAATGTTCGAAAGAAGAGAACCGAAAATCCACAAGGAGTCCTCCGTTTGTATAGAGGGGAGTTAGACCACCAGCGGCCATACCAGGTAATTTTATTACCGTGTTGAACTTTTTTATATAATGATTTTAAAAAAATTTGTCGTTATTTAAACTAACTTATCTTTATATATTATATAGATTATTTGGTAGCCGTACTCGGAGGACTTGTTCGCTGTGATACTTCCACTCTGCACTGACGGTCGAGAGGTGTGGCTTTCTCGAACCCCTCTCATATGTTATGAGATTATAGAGATGTATGTGCCATATCATGTAATGCTCCAGTTTAACCTGGAGCAAGGGGTCCCACCTTCTACTGTCAAGTTTGTCCATCGCATCACTCGACAGGGCCGCCATATTACCGATTGGGCTATATATCATGCGTCGTATATTGCTCGATGGGAGGATAGGAGACCTACTATTATTAGAGGGGAGCTGGCTACGACATTGCGAGATGTTCGTAGTACTTATATGCACTGGTATTTACCGATTACACGGCGATATATTTTACCGCGTGATGATGTAGAGGAGATGACATATCAGCCTAGGGGAGCATCTGAGGCAGCTCTAGTAAGTACAACTTTGTTAATTAAGACATATTATTTTCTTATTTCGTTTTAATTATTTATCTAATATTTAATTTATTTTTTTATAGCTTCGTCAGCTTCGACATACTAATGCGTATTTGAGTGATGCACTTGTCACCTGTATTTCGCGCTAGGACTTAACAGCAGCATGTGAGTCGGTGATTAGATCGTCTAATGATGTCCTTCGTAGCTTGCCACTACTTCATTCGGTGATCACGGATGTTCATCGAGATTATCCTGTCGACGAGGCCACTCAGACGCAGCCGATGCACTCTTCATGCCCTGATATTCCATCATCATCAGCAGCATATAGCTCTCTTCCAGGTTCATCATTTCCAGACACTACACATGTCACTCAGCCAGATCCGATTTTATATTATAGACGACATCGGCCAGCTCGTATTGTACCATCTATTACTTATGCTGAGCCGGAGCCCGAGCAGGAGCCTGACATGGAGTCGCAGCCGGAGCCCGAGCCCCAGCCCCAGTCGGAGCCCGAGCCCGAGCCCCAGCCCCAGTTGGAGCCAGAGTTAGAGCCACAGCCAGAGGTAGATCATGAGGAGCTCGTACACCACCGTCGAGGACGAGGGCGAGGACGAGGACGTAGGAGATTATGATATTACTTGTGATGTATTATATTTGTTACTCGTATATGATGTACTTTATTTATATTTGTTATGGTGATATTCGTGATAGTGATATTTGTTATGGTGATATTTGTTATGGGTGGAATGAATGAAGTCGTGCATATACATCTGTGTTCTGTGTTTTGAATGAATGAACAGGGACATGTGATAAAATTAGTTTTAAATAGTAATTTTAAAAAAATTTAATTTGATTTCGTCATTTTGAACGACGAAATCAGTGTTGTTGCACGGGCCATGGCTAAACCAAGTGTGGCAGTTTCGTTGTTCAGAACGACGAAATCAGCTTAAGTTGATTTCGTCGTTCTGAACGACGAAACCGGGTCAAATAATAAAAGGTTTCGTCGTTTAGAACGACAAAATCGTATTCAAGCCAATTTCATCGTTCTAAACGATGAAATCAACTTAAAATATAAAAAAAAAGCCATATTGGCGCCAGCGTGGCAAAAATGAACACCACTTTGAAAAATATTTCCCAAAGTAATATATTTTGGTAAATATTTTTTTTTTATTTTAATAATAAAGGGAGTATAATATATTAACAAATATTAAACGTACCCCAAGAAAAGCGCATCCAAATGACCTTTGAGGCCTTAACAAGGTTATATGAAAAATTTTATATAAAATATTCACAAATATTAAATGTTATGCCATGAGCTTATTGGCAAGTTTTACTATTGTGGAAGTGGGTATCTGCAAATTTTACAGTCCAAAGGTGTTACATACATGTTCACTTGGTGTAAGTGCAATTAACCCTAATCTAGAATAGGGGTACTCCGTACTGCGTGGTCCATACATTGCTCTCTATCCCCATTTTGGGCTTCAAACAAAAAAAAAAGATTTTTTTCTAACAAGGCCAACTACCAACAGTTCCAGAGCTCCAAACTTTTTCCCTCCCCTCCTTCAATTCTCATCTCCTCCAGTGCGGAAATGGCTTCCTCTGTGGTGAAGCTCAACCTGCAATCCTCAGCTTCAGCCATCTCATCCCTTCCGCGCCTTCGCCCCTCTGCAACCCACAAATCGCCCTCCTTCTTCTTCCCGCCGTCTTTTCTCACCAGGCCCATTTTCTGTTATCTACCCATTTCCCTCCCTCTCGCCTCCTCCTCCTCCCCCTCCCGGAGGTCCCGCCGGGATGCCTCCCTTGTAAAAGCAATTGCTTTCGATGGAGCCGCCTCCCCCGGCGACGGGGACGGCCGACTAAGGCCGCCGCCTGGATTGGCGGAGAGGGTGCGAGTTGGGATTGCTCTGCTCCGCTCCGTTCTGCCCGGGGGGAGCTGGTGGAAGCTTCAGGGAGAAGACGGCAAAGATGGGGAGAGCAGGGGCAGGGTCGTGACTGTTTCGTTTGCTCTTGGGCGAATGTGGGAGCTCGTTCGCGATGATAAATGGGTTATCTTCTTTGGGTTCGCTTCTCTGCTTCTGGCTGCGGTATGGCCCTCCTTTTCCGTGTAAATTATCGTGTTTGCTTTAATGGGATGAAGGTATTGGTGAAACTGATTGGTTGAAGGCAGCTGATAAGATGGAAAAAGTGCACTGGTGGCTGCATTTTCCAAATTAACTTTGTTTTGTTTAATATCAGAATTTTGGGAGTCAAGAACAATGTGACTGATGAGCTGATTAGTTGGAGAGGAAGGTAGTATAGTAACAGTATAGCTGATTGCAGGTCTTTCTGATCAATTTGATCGGTATAAACTGGAATTAGAAACTGCTAGGTGCAAGAGCTGCATAGCTGGTGCGTTTTCGGCTGTGAGAGATGGTGAATCACATTGGTAATTGGAAAAGTGAAATCTCAATTGCAACAGAATGCAAGAAACCTCCCAAAAAACTCTTCATTCCAAGACTTGATAACTATTTTCGTTTAAATTGCACATTTGTTGTAAAAACGGGTTCGGTGGTTACTTTTTGGTATCTTACTATCAGCACTCTATATTTCATGTTTTATTTACTCACCTGTTATTATTTTCAGGCTGCAGAGATCTCAATACCCAATTTTCTGGCAGCTGCTATTTTTTCTGTGCAGTGTGGTGAAACTGCAGCTTTTAATAGAAATGCAAGATTATTGATTCTTTTATGTTCTGCAGCTGGAATATGCAGGTCAAGAGATTTAATTTTAAAATCACTTATAAAATTACTTAAAAATTTCTATGAATAGATAAAAAAGTTTGGCAGTTTGAACTTTGAATCCTCTGCTCATCTATAAGAGTGCATGAAAACTAGTTCAGGAAAGAGTTGGATGGTATGCTCATTTGAATATGCTTGCTTGACTTTCAGTGGGGTAAGGGGCTGCTGCTTCGGAATTGCAAATATGATCCTGGTGAGATCTCAAGCTTGTCTGATAGTTGTCTGGGCTTAATCCATATATTTCACAGTTTCTTGTTTCTGTTACTGTTTTTTCACATTGTTAATGCCCTTAAAATGCTGTCAGGTCAAGAGGGTGCGAGAAGTGTTGTATACAGCGCTACTGTTCCAGGTTTTATTTATTGGGGAAAGTTGTTCCAGTTTTCGTATTTGTTTTCCAAGCCTCATTCTTATTATATTTTGTCATATGCAGGACATATCCTTCTTTGACAATGAAACAGTTGGTGACTTAACTAGTAGGCTTGGATCAGATTGTCAGCAAGTATCTCGTGTTATAGGAAATGATCTCAATTTAATATCTCGAAGTATTATTCAGGTGACATTTCATTGTTGTATTCCCTCAAATTGTGTTTATTCATTGGAGCTTCCAGAAACCTAAGCATGTAATTTTCTCTTCCATTAGTTTTTTTTCAGGGGACAGGGGCATTGATATATATGCTTACATTGTCTTTGCCTCTTGCATTGACTACACTGGCGATTAGCTCAAGCTTAGCAATAATCTTGTTCTTCTATGGAAAGTAAGATATTCCTTTTCTATATTGGCTTTTCCCTGAATGCCCTTGGGAATAGGTAGTAAAAATCTTGATAATTCCCGAATGACAGTAGGAAATTTGGGGATTCTTGGCGAGAATTAGATTAGGAGAAAGAATGAAGGAGGAAAGATGAGAGGGATAGGGAAAAATTCAGAGAGACAGAGGGGAAGAATAACTGAAGATAACTTTCATTGACTAATTTATCTATAATGCTTACACCCCTCTAAATAGAGATAACTTAATCCTAATGCTTATTAAACACAAATTCCCAAAATATCCTTACACATAAGAACTGCCCTACTAAATAGTTAAACCAATTATCCACCAACTATAGATTAATTTAAATTACTAAACTACCCGTACTAATTGGTGCCTATCAAATACCCACCTGTTTTAGTATTATCTCTATCACGCAAATGATCACAGATAAAACAATTTTTTGCTTCTTATGCTGGTGGGCATCTTATTCTTATTATATTGCAGGCATGCAAATAACAGTGTGTATCTACCTTTTGATCTGCTTGTGCAATTTAAAGTTTACCTTGGAAACTTCATTATTTGTCATATTTTCCAGTCATTTATTTGACCTGAATTATATGACTGTTACTCAGAACAATTTGTTGATTTAGTACACACATGAAGAGAATACCTCTGCACAATCTCTGAAAGCCATTTGCCCTAGGTGTTGCACATAATGCAAGCGCATTAAGCTTCTTGTTACCTGAAGTTTCAACATTTTCCATCCTAAAAAAAGTTAAAACTCACATCATGAGTGAAAAATTCTTACTGATTGTTGGATTTAGAAGAGACTTAAATCTGTATCTTATTGTATTGATAGGATTTCTATTGGGTAAATTGTGTGAGTTCATCCATTGACAAGGGAAACCTTTTAATTCTTGTGTGGAACATGTCCTTTCTTTGATGGAACCTTCTGAGAGGTCTGGCTACCGGCATAGATTCGTTGAGAAGTCCAACATATGATGTGTGCTCTTACATCTGTAGCATAAGCCAACTTACTAATTGATTTCTCTTCCAGTCTCTGTTTATGCATAAAGTTTTTAGTTGCTTGCTCTATGTAGGTATCAAAAGAGAGCAGCGATGTTAATCCAACAATTCACTGCTGGTGCCAATGACGTGAGATCGTTGTTTGAAACATGGAACTTCCTCTCATAACTAATGGAGAACGAACAAGTAATTTTATATGCATAATTTGAATTTAAATACAGGTTGCTGAAGAAACTTTGTCTTTGATGAGGACAGTTAGAGTTTATGGAACAGAAAAGCAAGAGATTAGAAGGTACTTACTTCTAATTGTTGAAAGATTTTTGGTTATCAAGAACATTTAAATCTCTATCATTCAGAGACACATACACTTTCAGAAACTTCAATTTAATAAAAATGAGAAAAGAGTAACTTACGTAGTGAGTTTTGAAGATGAATATATCTTAGAGAACCCTTGCAGAGGACACCAGACATGACTGCTTCTTTCTAATATGAGCAATTTCATTGGTGGAAACACCATAAAAAATCAAGTGATCTTTACTCGTGCTGATTGAAAATATGAGAATCTAATAATTTAGACTATATTTTCGTAAATCATGTTTCTTTATTTTTATTGCAGTCATTGACTACAATAAAATATTATGAATTGTAAAGTAGCCTCTATACAATACTAGGATATGACAATCAGATAAAAATTGCTATTTAAAATTGCTGACTTCTGCTACATTTAATAGCAGGTGCTTGTTTGTCTGCTCATCGTGGATGGGCTAATCCCAACTGAGAATTCTAGCAATCAACTATATGATGTACTAATCGACTGTCTTAAGAGTATAGCTAACAATTTCAATTGAGTGCTATGTTTATAAACTATTTGGTCATAATTTGTACCATGAGGGTGATATACCTTAGTTCTTTTTCTCATGGGGAGTTAGCCATAGTTTTATATTTTGAAGTCATTTATAGTTTCCGAAATAGAATGCTCATGAGGGTTTTCTTAAAAAAGTTTAAACACGTAAACTTCAATTTTCCAGTAGTGAATGATTTGCCCTCTTTCTTTATGTTTCTGCTCCTCCCTTTCTTTCTCTTTTTCCCCTCCCTGTTCCTTTCACCCTCACATCCCTTCTTCTCGTCTTTCTATAGTTCTTCTTCCATTCCTTGCTTTCCCTCTTTTCCCTCTCCTTCCCTTGCTGGAAAATTATATCTCCCTCTTACCCTTGGTGCATGTTGACTGCAACTTTGATACTGTCAGGTTGCATTGATTGGTATCAGAGCAAAGGGGTCCTCAGTGGGTGGCATATGACCATGTCTTACGAAGAATTCAAACACTACTAGAGGACTATCTTCCTAAACAAGAGGCGCTGATTGACAACTTTGAACAGAAGATGACCAGATGAAGAGCAAGTTACTAGGGGCGCTCAGAGGGGTGATATATAGATGCTCAATGCCAAACACCGATAGTTATTTTAGTCCTTCCAAGAGTTAACTGGTCCCATGGCAGACAACCTGAATTCTCTATCATATTAAATCAAAATCCAACCTAAATTATTTTAAAATCAGAATATAATCTTGCCATAGTTATCTCCTTGATTTGCTGGAACCACAATTCTTTTTCCATAATATTAACAATTTTTATGTTTAGGCAATAGGCCTTGCTTCATGTTTCTCATATAACTGTGTTTAGTCATAGGAAATCCGCTTGCGTGTTATTACTCTAGAAGATAGTTCCTCCCCTAACAACTTAAGTTTTTATGATAAAGTGGTTAACTAACATGGTATCAGAGCCAGTGATTCTATGTTCCAACTTTTACAAGAAATAACACTAATTATTATGTGATGCCCAAGTGTGTGGTGTTCACATGCAGTGTTTGTGGTGCTTGCATGCGCAAGTGCATGTTAATGTTGTTAATAGAAAGGTCAAATCCTTTCTGAATAGCTTAAGCTTTTAAGTGAAGTGGTTGAGTAACACAACTATATGAAATTGTATTATTGTTTTGATTTGTACTTTGTGTGCTGAGATTCTGTGACTTGGTTCTTGCTTTGTGGGACAGGTACAAGCATTGGCTGAAGAAATTAGCTGATGTAAGCCTGCGCCAAAGTGTAGTGTATGGAATTTGGAATTTTAGCTTCAATTCCCTATACCACTCCACCCAGGTAGTCATCATTTTCTTTTTAAAATGCTTTAAATAAAGTTGTGCATAACATATAACAGTTATCCAGTCACATGTCAAAATACTAGAAAGATAAATTTCTTATTTTGTAGAATTTACTTGTCCTTGAGTTTATCACATTACTGACAAGAATACCCATCTTTGCATGTAAATTGGGAGGAGATATTAACATGTTGTGGCAAGAAGTCTGAATGTTTATTAGGTTGTTATGTTGCATATTAAAACTCTAAAACAATGTACTAATTTTTTTTACACATGCTACAATGATATATCTCATATATAGCAAATCATTTTTTCTAAAATCCCCTTACTTAAAAGTAAAAAGAAACTTGATAGCAAAATCAGAACTAGGGTTTTGAATCAGAAGAGCACTGTTTTTCTCATAATAGAATCATACATAAAAAGGAAAAACGATCCTCACATTAAGAGAGATCGATCTAGTAAAACTAAAGAAAGAAATGTCCTAAATGCCTTTCACTTAAGTGAAGGTTTACAAAGAAGAAAATAGAAACTAATCTAGAATGACTAAACTACCCTCTATAATATGAGGACTAATATAAACACTTAAGAAAAAACAAAATATATACTCTGTAACACCCCCTCTCAAACTGTAGATGTAGTGATCATCGAGAGTTTGCTCTACAGAAATTGAAAGCGGGCCACCGTATGAGTTTTGGTGAAGAAGTCTGCCAACTGGAGAGACGACTGAATATGCGGGAGGGAAACATTCCCAGCATGTAAATGATGACGCACAAAGTGGCAATGGAGATTGATGTAAAATAGAACCCTGAATGACCTCATATTCATCTCGTAAGGCTATAAGAAGTTGAACAACTCGGCAGTCCTCACGATACCGAAGTAAGGTAGCAGAAGCAGAAATTTTAACCGGTTCCATAAGTGCGAGCTGATCCCAGATAGTGGTCATGGAAGCATAGAAATCCTGAATAGATCTATCTCCTTGTCAAGTAGAGCGAAGATCCAATTCAAGCTGATAAAGCTTAGCATATTAGACTGCACATATAATGAAGCCAAATAATCCCATGCAGCCTTGGCGGTCTTGAACTTGGCTAATTGTAGACCAATAGTGAGATCTACTGAATTATTTATCCAAGTGAGTATTTTGGCATTATACATATGCCATTCAGAATATTGTTTTGAAAACTCCTCTGCTTTGACATCCGCTTGCATAATAGGTTCCATAGTGGAACCATCAATATAGTTCCACAACCCTTTGCCCATTATAAAATTACTCATAACATAGCTCCAATAAGAATAGTTGTTACCATTCGGGGGTACACTGACTGCTTGAAGATTGTCATGTTTGTCCAACATATTCATAGTAACAAAATTGATTAACACCACCGATGAACAGAGTTGATGAACAGTGTTGTAAACAGTTCCAATGAACAGTGTAGCAAACACTACGAGTAGTGCAGTAAACCGTACCAATGAACAGTGTAGCAAACAGTATGAGTAGTGCAGTAAACAGTACCAATGAACAGTGCGACGAACATCACCAATGAACAGTATGGGTAAAACAATGTGATGAACAGGACCTGTGAACAGTGTGTGGCGAATAACACTAATGAATAGTATCAGTGAACAGTACTACCGCAAAACAGGTTCGGGTTACAGACAGAGGATTGAAACCTAAGCTTTGATACCATGATAGCAAAATCAGAACTAGGGTTTTAAATCAGAAGAGCACTATATTTCTCAGAATAGAATCATACATAAAAAGGGAAAACGATCTTCACATTAAGAGAGATCGATCCAGCAAAACTAAAGAAAGAAATGTCCTAATTGCCCTTCACTTAAGTGAGGGTTTACAAAGAAGAAAATAGAAACTAATCTAGAATGACTAAACTATCCTCTATAGTATGAGGACTAATATAAACACTTAAGAAAAAATAGAACATATACTCTAACAAAAATAATGTAGAAAAATGGCTGAAATGCCCTCAAGAGCTAGGTTATTAATGCGCTGGCAGGATCCTCCTCCCCTTATCTCATCTAAGCATGTCTAAAGCATTTGTCAAGTGTTGTCTTGACAGCATAGGCTTTGATCACGACAACAAGCTTTCTTGGTGAATATCAGATATACTAGATGTAGATGCTGAGTTTTTTAGTTGTATAAACTTGTGAACTTTATATCTTAGTCAAATAACTACATGGACCTTTAACCCTACCAATGGTGATTAAGTTATGACTGAAAAAATATGTTGATTAAGTTATATTTTTTTTGACTTCTCTTAGATGATAAATTTGGAGCAAGAACTGGTGAGGGTTATTGAGATATAAATAATTTCTTACAGGTTTAGTAATTTCTTAGTACCTATAATAAGGTTTCATAATAGTGTGTGTCACGACTTGGATTTTAAAACCCTTTTTAATAAAGGACATGCGATAGAACACGAGAAATTTTTTTTTCTTCCTTTAATGCAAAACAAATTATCTGATTAAATATCTAAGTCATGATAACTGGACTTCACAAATACGAGTATCAAATCACATAATATTATTACACGTGTAAATTCCATAAATACCAGGTTAACCCTCTAGGTACAAGTCTGTCATCTGTCTTAAAATAAATAAGTAAATTTTGGCTCTCACACTAGCAATTATAATTACTTACAAAATTCCAAAAGTAAGAAACTATGTCCCACTAGTGCAATGTCATCCTCAATCTTCCAACAACATCCGAATCTCGCTAATCCTCTCTTAAGTTACCTACAACCAACAAGACCAAACAACAATGAAACATCTCCCCTTGGAAGAACGTTTCTAAAAGAAAAAAATTTATTAATTAATATTTTTTGGCTCAGGCCAACATCACTAGGATGTTAGTTGCCTATGTACTCATTAAACAACATCTCTAATGTTAGTTCCAACAAGATCAGATCTAGATGTAGTTCTGCATAGAAACTATAGTATCTTAAGAAGCATAATATTAAATATGCAATGCTTAAGTATTTTAAATTAGCATACATTTGATGAAAGTCCTCTAGGTTTCCACTTATTTTAATTAAATAAGTAAAATGAAACAATTTTATTAATAATCTCTCGAACCATCGTTCAATAATTACTATCCCTATCTAATCCTAAAGACAGACATACTCATTAAATGTCAACCTAAGTGACAAGTGATACAACCACTATGGACCATCTTTGAAAGGCAACTATCCATAGTGCGGCCCTAGAATCTACTAGGAAGTGCTATAACCCAACCTACCCCTTAAGGACCTAACCGGAGTAGAAGAACATGACCCACAATTGAACTTGAACAAAAGTGGCGGGAGAAGCCAACCAAGTAGGATGTTAGCTTATCCAAATGTGTGTATACTAAATGATCATCAATAAATCGGTGGTGAGCCCGGCTCATGTAGAGCTTCCTCCAATAGGGAGGTGCAACTACACGGCCAAATCAATAGCTCCTCAATAGAGCTAAGACTCAGAAAAAACTATACTAAACCCTACTCGTGCACGACAAACAAGCAAAGATTCAAAATGATTATCCCAAACCCTATGAGTCTCTTTTAGCTCTTTTAGACTAAGGTCAAGACTCAAAACTGCCATTGGTTCACTAACTAAGGCAAATCATTAGGTCAAAGGCCTTGTTTACTCTATGAACTAGTCCTAGACCCCTCTGAGGCTATTTTAGTCTTTATCTTGATTAGGTATTCTTGACCAATCAAAAACTATATAACCCTATTGATTAATCTTTCATTAATCATAAGCTAATGATAAATTATTATCACAATAACAATAGCAAACATTAAAGCAAATGAAGGCATAAATAATAGAGACCCACACAGGTCTAAACGAATCATGATGCCAAGGCCCAAACTCAATTACAGCACTAAAAGACCCGTACTCTCGTTCCCTAACTCTCCTTGGGTTAAGAGCTTATATTTTCATTAAAACAAGTTATAATGCACCTAAGGGCATTAGGGTAATTTTTCTATATGGGACATGGTTATCTCCATTATTGGGTAAGTCCTTATCTCTCAAGAGGTTTCAATCTCAATATGGCTTGTTAATTCCATTCACGCACATGCGAGCCAATCTGGGGTACTCCTTGATGTTATGGAGAGGTAATTTTTCTGCAATTTAATGGGTCATGAACCTTTTGAACCGACCCTGGCTTATTTAGTAGTTTCACCCTTGACCCTAGGGGTAAAATGATAAATTATCTAGTTATTGGGATTTTTTCCCAACATGTGGCTTGGTCTAAATTTAGGTTACGCCATCACCTCTCATTGGATTTTTTTTCAATTTTAAACTCTACTTATACGCCCCTTAATTGGAGCCTGAGTTGAGTAATTAAATATATTATAGTCCATTCATAAAGGTAAAATAGTTATTTTATAGCGTCTGAGATTTTTCCATTAGCTGAAACTCGGTCAGAAGACTCGACATGCTCTCCTAGTTGTTCAGTAATGTTTACGAAATTTTTCGATCATTAACCTAGTGAACCAGACCCAGTTCAATAGACAGTTTAATAGTTTTTATTTCTTAATTTCTAGACCTTAAATAATCCGGCCTGGACCGTTGTCTTCTACCTACTATCTGTGCAAAACAGAGTAGATGATGTTTTGTTCGTAGCCAAAATAAGAAGAGGTTTGCAGGTCTCCCACAAATTTCATAATCATTCATGTTATCATCAACTAATTCATATTAGTGTTAAAATAACTATTGCAACAAACAATTCCAAGAGTTAGCTTCATATTCATGAAATTAAGATACCCACATTGAAACATGAACGTCATTGCAGAGAGTGTCTCCCTTACAGACTCGTCAAAACCTGTGCTGAACTATATCACAATTCAAATTATTACTTTTGAATTCTATATAAATAGTTTACAAACTAGATTATGCCAAAGTAAGCAAAATGAAAACAATGCCTAAAGAGAGTGAACCTTCAGTATGAATTTCACACAATCAGACCCACAATTTAGACGAAAACATAGCATAAAAGGGCATGAAACCTGCCTCATTATTTCCATCAAAACAATCCTAACACCAGATGAAAACAGAGTATGGAAAGAACATGAAACCCTCATCAGAATTTCCACCCAATCACTGGACGAAAACAGAGTATAAACTGCCACAAATCTCCTTCTCTGGTCTGTAATTCCTTGATGCAAAACCTCTTGTTTTAATCAGTTATTTATTGCCTAAGTTTGACTATTCATCTTCTAGAAATAAGGTTTTGATTAAGGATCCAACCTGAACTCAAATTTACTTCCTAAAATGTATTACAATTATCAAATTATACTTAGAAAGATGTGGTTAGACTTGAATCACAGAATCTCATCAATGCTCCGATCTTTGTGCAGTCTCCTATCAGACTTTGTTGTCAACCACGTGTTGAAAAATTTCATAGCGGCTTCTTTTCTCTCCTCCTCTAAGGCCCCCTTATAAAGGCCCAAAAAAAAAACTCTCTAAAAGACTCTAATTAGCCCTTTTTATAATAAGGGGGATTAGAGACCCTAATCCCCTTAGAACTCAAGTGAAAGGTTGATTGCTTGGGCTATATTTTAATAATTTCTGTCACTTTAAATAATTGGGCCTGCAGTGTACATGAAATGGGTCATTTATACATCTAATTTAGGTAAACGGGCCCTGCACGACATATTCAACTTTGAACTGTCATAACTCCCTTATCCGAACTCCGATTTACACGATCTTAGAGGTGTTTTGAAGCTCTTTTAGTCTACTTTCTAATCACATAGGTTTTAGCCATAAATTCCATCTATCCAGGAATTTATTCAACTAAGGAGCTTGGGGGGTCAACATACTATTTTCCACGTGTTTAATTATCGAGACATAGGAAAATCCGGAACATTACGCAGTGTGACAGCTTTTTAAAATTGTCCTCAAGATTTGAGTCAAGTGAGACCTTTTAATAGTATGCGTACCTATAAACAAATGCATAATTATGAGAACTCGATTTCAGTAGGCTCAGGACCTTTTACATCTACTTGAAGTTCTTAGGAGGGGGGGGTAATAATCCTGCATAGAAGATGTTTACAGTAACAATTCACTTGTGTTTTCAGTATCAGGTCACTGTGATATGTGTGAGGTATTCCGTTTATAAAGTGTAAAACAAAATTCATTTTTTGCTCTCCCTTTTGAATCCAACATAGGTGTCAGGCATGTGGAAATTTATATTTGATCATTTCTTTCTTCTCAATTCAATCTTAAACACATGAAGAATAACATACAAATTCATATAAATGGACTTAGATTACATGTTAAATTAGATTGTTAATCATTGACATTTAATGAAATCTAGCTAGAATTGAACACAGAATTTATGTCAAATTAGCTTTATCATCTATTTCTAATTATTAATTTTGGGCAAACAAATTGACAGGTCATTTCAGTGCTGGTAGGAGGTGCATTTATTATGTCCAACCGCTTAACTGCTGAGCAGCTTACAAAATTTATTCTATACTGCGAATGGCTGATCTACTCTATATGGTGGGTGGGAGACAACTGGTCAAATTTAATGCAATCCATTGGAGCAAGTGAAAAGGTTTTCCAATTAATGGATCTTTTGCCTTGCCAGCAGTTTTCATCAGAAGGCATGTTCACAATTTTGGTTGAACAAAATGCATATGTGAATCATCTCCATAATGCTTATTTCATTTGTAGATAAGCTGAAACTTGACCTTTCGGTGCAATTTCTTCTCTAATCATAACGCTGTTCCTTTTGTGGTTAATTGGAGTTCCATGGGAATTCGTTTTGCTATTTGTTAAGTATTTACATCTGTGACAGGAATAAAACTGGACCAAGTAATGGGGGGCGTGGAGTTTATAAATGTGCATTTTCATTATCCTTCAAGAATAAAGGTGCCTTCACTGCCTTTTTATTTACTAATGCTTTAGATAAAGTAGAACTTAGTAATTTTTCCAATCAGCAAACATCTATATGTGATATTTAAAGCAATCCTGTGTTATGATGCCACTAGAGGTGGCAAAGGGCCAGCCCGGTCCTTTATTCACGACAGGGCCCGGTCATGGCTCGTAGGGCCCAGCAAAGGCCCAACCAAGGTGATGGGCCTTGTGGGCCATGCCCATAAGGCTCTATGGAGGCAATCTTTATAAAAAAATATTTTTTTAGCGAGCCAGCGGGCCGGCCCAGCCAGCCCTACACACAGGCCCCCCAGTGTAGATCATGAAACAAATAATCAGCTGATTTCTATGTTCCTACTTTAAATTTAAACCAGGAGCTTCTAATATAATAAAGAAAAAATATCAAACTGCAGGCTATGTCTCTTTGATTTTTTTCTTCTTTCCCTTTCTGCAAAGCTACTCTCTAGCTGAATGCAATTATTAATATATAAAAGTGAATCATATTCTCTATAAATTCCAAATTGCTAAAAGAGGGACATATTCTCAGGATTTTTATCTTTTTACAATGTAGCATAAGCTAGCAATGTCTCACATAGCGTAAAAACCATGTTTCTTCTATTGCTGTTGGCATTTGGTGGTGATGCAGAACTATTTGCTTATTAGTGTGTTTCATTATTTATACACAAAATATTCGTCATTTGCCCATGCAGAATGGTATCTATGTAATTTTGCCCTTTAGAGGCTTGGTCGATTGGGTCATCAAGTATTTATTAGGAAAGTCCAATAGTTTTTGTAATAATAGGAGACATTATAATTAGGAAGTAGGCTAATTAGGAATTTAAATTGAGATATGGAATTACCTTTAATTAAATACTAGCAAGAATATACATGCATTATGTGTGTAAATACAAATAAGATAAGATAAAATAAAATAAATTGAAAATAAAGTATGTATGGAACAAAGGTCACCTTTGCATTCTATAGTTACAATACATGCTTTTAGGATCATAATAATCATAAATTATATTCACAAGTTCTATGTTAACCCAAATACACTTGTAATAGGCAATTGTGAGTCCAAATCTCATAGGCTAAATTTTAGGTCATAGTTCGGCAAAGACAATGGTATCGAATGACCTTGTGATGTGGAGCACACTAATTATATTTAGGGCTAGTAAATCGGTGAGTCTTTTTTGATAGAGCTCTTTGGGAGTTTTCTAAGGGCATTAAAAATACGCAAATTCGAACATGTATAATATTAGAAAAAATGCAAAAAATTATTATTGAGAAGTGTGCTATATACATAGGGCTTTAAAAAAAGTGGAAGAAAACATAGTCATGTGTGATCTTATTTGATAGAGCTTGTTGAGAGCTTTCTAACGATACCGACAAAGTGCAAATCCAAGTTCAAGAGTGCAAGATATAATCTTAGAAAGTTAAAATCAACTTAACCTAAAAAATAGGGTCCATGTCATATCAACAACCAATATTAGGTTGACATGTGGTAGGCATTTAAAAGTATCCAAGTAAATGGTTTTACTAAAATATCCTCAAATCATGTATCAATTCAAACTTGTGTTAAAGGGCATAAAGATATATAACATAGGTAAAATTGAAATTAAGGGTAAAAACCACGGGGTAAAGTAGTCCAAAAATGAAAGTTCTATAGTCACTCAATTTACTTCATATAGTAGTGTGATTTAAAGTCGGTGGTTTTGCTCTTAAGTTTTTATGTAAACCCATGGAGTTTGAATAATATTTTGATTTCTGTACAGTTACTCCGTCCAATCTTTGCTGCATCTACTTCTCTCCATAGTCTCCACTTCTTTCTGCTCCACCAATGACTGCCACCTCCTCTCCCATGTCTCCCTCTCATCTATCTCTCCTTCCCATCTTCTATAATGATCACTATTCCCTCTTTCACTTTCCCTTTCCCTTCTGGGCTTCCTTCTTCTATTTTCTCTTCTTCTTGCAATGCCTCCTCCATTCTGTTCTCTGCAAATCCATTCTACAGCCATTGTCATTTTCTCCATTTTTTACATGACCAAAGCTCACTTGAAAACACATTGTTTTGTACAAATCTACAAACAGATTTTCGTTGCCCGTCACTGATTTAATTCACATAAGGGTAATTTGCACTTAACCCCCATGACCTATTGAAAGAATGCAGATAATCCTGAGTGTCAAAACCTGAACATCACCCCATCTGTCTGTTAATGAGTTAGTTTAATAAATAAAAATATTTTTTATATTTTTCAAATAATGATAATGCAATTGTCTATTTTAGTAATTTTTTCTAATTGTCAATGTAAATTTAAATATCTTGAAAAGCCCATGATGACTGATTTGGGGGTGAGAAGACCATTTGCGCAAGTGGACTTGTAAAATTTTCGTCCCTTTTTTATGTTTTGGGCATTGATTGCTGTTTCATTCTCAACCTCCATTTTGTCCTGCCAAAAATCCGAGATCTCACCCAGTTCTCCATTTTTAAGAAATGTTTCGTTTTGAAAAGAAAAGTTGACATTAGATGAAATTGGCTTCTTGAGATTTTTAAGGAATTTTTCTTCTTTAGTTGTTAATCCTTATTTAGTAGGATTTTATCTTATTGTTCATTCTTATCCCCTCCCAATGCGTAACAGAAGTCATAAATATACACAATCCAACCCCAATAAGATTGCAGCCTTTTTTTGGTAGAGCATACATTCATTTCTTTTAAGTCCAGTTGCAAGATACTAAGATTACCCTACCAACCGAATTGTGTTGATCCTCACTATTTCTGCCATTCTACCTTTTACTCCTGTAGATTCCTACTCTACTTTCTCTCCACTAAAACTCTACTTAGCCTTTGATTAGATAGAGAAAGGTGGGTCTCACCTGAAAATAAGGGGATCCACTTTTCTCAATCTCAGTCCAATCAAAGATTGGAGTAGAGTTTTGGTGTAGAGAAAGTGGAGTAGGAATGTCATTTTCCTTTACTCCCTTGTCACCGGGATTAACAATGTAATAATAATCTCAATATTTTCTTCCCAAATCAGTATTTGTGATTTTATTTGCATATATAATACTCTTTCCATAATTGCACATTAACTTATGAGGAAAATTGGCCTTTTCTTGATATCTTGTCTGGCCACCTTGACAAGATCCGAAGTGAGATGGCAATCCATGTGTGTGTCCCTTCTTTATTTACTCATATTTCATGGGTATTTTGGTCTTACACATCAACTAATTGGTGGTTAATATATGGGGTTCATACCCAGGTTTTGAAACTACATGAGGATTATGTGCTTGTTTACATTAGGCCATGGGGTTTCATATTGGTGTCTGATGTTTTTTTATTAGGTCGTGGGTTAAGTCCCAATTTACCCTTCACAATCAGAGCAATGTTTAAAGCCCGCCCGGCCACTGACCTATTTTGGTGGCCGGGTTGGGTCAAACTGGATTAACCAGCCGGGTGATCAGGGGTGTCATCCACACATGTTAATCTCTTTAGTACCCTCCCTCATGCACCATCTCCTCCAGCGAGTCGTCTAGGGGGCCGATTATGTTCAGGCGGAGGGGAGGTGGGAGAAAGAATGAAACTTTCTTTCTTTATTAGGCGGACGGAGTGGGAGTTCAGGACCGAGAGGTTTGGAGATACAAAAGGTGAAGAAAGCGAGGCGTGGGCAAGGCAATGGACATGGATCTGTTGAAGCATGAGTTCCAGAAGAAAGAGCAGAGCTTGCAGCGGGAGACAAGAGGTTTTTCAAGTGATTTGAGTTTGATTAGAAGCAGCTTCAAAAGCTGCACTCTCAGAAGTAGGATGATAGTCGAATTTGGCACATGAGATTGTGTCATGTGAATTAAAACAAAATGAACATCATGATATGGGTTTCAGTGTACTCCTCATACCTTTTAGCAACTACCTCAATCATATCCTTGGTAGTTGGGTGCTTCTCAAAAAGCATTGTCATGGTTGGTTCCATGAAGCTAAGAATTATGGTCACAGCCTTAAGGTCATCCTCCTTAAACTTCTCCTAGGCTCTTTTTAGAACTATAAGAGAGTTTTTGGGAAGGGAAACCTCTACTTTGTAGCAGACATGGGATATATCCTCTTCCATGGTACATAGTTAGTGCTATTGAGTTTTTCAGTTGTTCTTAACTTAGCAGCAACTAGTCTAGAAGCCATTTTGAAAAAGAAGAGTAAAAACAAATCTACAAATCTAAACCAAACAAAAGCCATGAATAACTCAAGTGGATGACAAGATTGACTAGTAAAATAGATAAAAATGAATGAGATTCTTTAGCAATTAATGCTCTAAACCTAGGTAAAAGTATTAGCTATATGTTTACAACACTTGTAAAATTATCACCATACCCCTCAAAGAAGCTAAGGTTAATTTCACTTGATATTATGAAAACAATTATCAAACAATTATGTTGATGCAAAGGAATGTCAAACTTCAATGAAGATGAATGACTTGAAGTAACGGGACAAATACCTAATTTTAAACAATTGATGAAGACCGAACACCTAATCTCGATCGATTGCTAGTTCCCTACTGAAAGACACCAAGTTAATTGATTGATCATGTCGATTGATTGCTTTGCCCGAAAACTAGGAACTTGACTCTAACCGATAGATCGCTAGAGCCTGACAATTATTCGTTATCGTCTAGACTTAAATTCGTTAAAGCTTGCCGATTGATCGCTGCACATAAAATAGTGCATACATGATCAAGTTTTACACTTTTTTCATGTAGATACAGAGGCAAATTCTTATAAAATTTCTACCACAGGATCATATAAACATGCTCTAGCACATCAACCAATCAACATGAATCAAGAATTGCAAAAAGGGAGGGATGTTTTCCCTTACTCAATGGCACAACACAACCTAGGGCTCCGATACCACTGTTCGGTGCAGCGGAAGCTAGAAATGAGAGCCCACGTGGTCAGAGACCAGCTCTTGGTGGCGCCAAGACACAAGCAATCCCTCTCAAAACAATAAAGCAGCAAATATAAATATATATAAACCATAAACTTGATTTAAAGTATGTAAATCAATTGAACTAAATCAAAGAATTCTACATGCTAACCTTCGTAGTTGAAACCTAGGACGTTGATCAAGTTCCTCCACCCAAATGCCTTGTATATATCAAATCAAACATAACAAAGAGTGGTTTAAAATTACATCTTTCGATATGAGTTTGTATCTAGTGATGGAGATGAACTTTCTTTTTTCCATCAAAGGAAGACTTTTCCTGAGTGCTAGAGAGAACCATTTTCTGGGAAATACTTGGAACAGAGAGAGGTAGTCTCAGCATAGAGAGAACTTGGTTTGGGGGAGAGAGCTTCTAAGTTTTCTACTGAACTTCTGTCCAATGTGCTATGTGCGGGAGAGTCCAACGGAGAGAGAGAGATAGAGATAAAGGTGAGAGGGAGAGTCCATCTCCCGCTCTCCCTCCAACTTCCTATGCCATGGTGGGATAGGACTAAGTCAATCCTATTCTAACCACCTCTTCTAGCGGGGTCCACCCTTTCTCCTACTCTCCTCTTGTGAATACGAAACCACATGGACCAACATCCGCCACTTGGGTGAAGTGCCCACGGACCGAACAGTAGCTTGTGCACCTAGTCCTATCTCAATCCCAAACTGTACGCAAAATGCTCATATTGAACTTAACAACAATTGGCAGCTTAGCTCTGTCAAAGTCTTATACTATGAGCATGACGTACAAATTGATCCTTTGTTAAGGCATTTTTAATGGATCTACCAACATCTCAGAAGTAGGAAGTTGGTTTACCACCAACTTTTATTTTTGTAGAATGTATAAAAAATCTAGATTGCTTAATATATCTCAAGAATCATACATAGAAAGTGTCTTGAAATGCTTCGGTCTGAGTCGTTGGAAAACAATTATGTCTCCTATCGATAAGGGTACAATTTTATCTAATTACTAGACTCCATTCTCTAACAAAGAAAGACTCAAGATGGCATTAGTGCCTTGTACATAGGCTATTGGCAACTTTTATGTCATGACTTATACTCGACCTGATGCTATGTTGTGGGACTCTTAAGTAGATATCTAGAAAACCCAGACATGTATCACTGGCAAGCAGTAAAGTGAGTATTTAGGTACCTCCCGGGAATCAAAGGTATGAAACTCACCTATCAGGTGGAAGAGTTGTTGTTGGATGGTTATAGTGATTTATAGTATGTTGGGGACCCAAATAATAAGAAATCCACTGTTGGTTTTGTCTTCATGTTTGGAGGCGGTGCTATAGCTTAAGGCTACTAAAAAGAAAAAGAGTGTAATAAAGTCAACCATAGAAGCTGAATGTTATGCATATAGTTTAGTAGCTTTGAAAGCAGTTTGTATAAAAGACTTTCTAGCTAGGCTTAGGCTGGTTTCTAGCTGGGTTGACTCTCCTATCCAAATATTTTGTGACAATTTAGCAACTATGTTGTCACTTAGAAATGAAGAAATCAGTGGCATCGGTAAGGACATTGAGGTGGATTACTACTTTGTTTTTGACATGCTATAGAAAGGAAAGTTGGTGGTAAACATCTTCTTACTTTTAAGATGTTGGTGGATCAGTTTTAAAAAGCCTTAACAGATTAATTTGTATGCCATATTCATAGTATAGGGCTTTGACAAAGCGAAGGTGTTAAGTTTTTGTTGAGTTCAATATGAGCATTTTGCCTACGATTTGAGACTAAGATAGGACTAGGTGCACAAGTTACTGTTTAGTCCATGGGCACTTCACCCAAGTGGGGGATGTTGGTCCATGTGGTCTTGTACCAATGTAAGAGTAGAGTTGGAAGAGAGTAGGAGAGAGGGTGGGCCCCTATGGAAGAGGTGGTTGGGATAGGGCTGACAGTCTTATCTCACCACAGTGTTGGCAGTTAGTGGGAGAGTGGGAGATGGACTCTCCCTCTCACGTTTATCTCTCTCTCCGTTGGACTCTCATGCATAGCAGATTGGATAGAAGTTTTTTCACAGAGAAAAAACTCAGAATCTCTCTCTCCCAAAACCAAATTCTCTTTGCTAAGGATACCTCACTTTGGGAAAAACCTTCCTTTGGTGAAAGGAGAAAGTTCATCTCTATCGGTAGATCAAAACTCAAATCAAAAGAGGTAATTCTAAACCTTTCTTTATTGTGTTTGATTTGATATATATATACAGGGCATTTGCATGGAGGAACTTGATCAACGCCATGGGGTTTTAACCCCGATGGTTAGTATATAGAATTCCTTAATTTAGTTCAATTGATTTATATACTTTGAATCAAATTTACTGCTTATATATATTCTTTTGCTGAGTTATTGTTTTTGTGAGGGATTGCTCGTGTCTTGGTGCCATCAAGGGCTAGTCATCGACCATGTGGGCTTGCTCTTCCCAAGCCCTAAGTTGTGTGCTGGATGCCATTAAGCAAGGGAAAAAATCCCTCCTTTGTTGCAATTCGTGATTCATGTAATTGGTTGTTGTGATAGAGCATATTTATATGGTCTTGTGGTAAAAATTTTATAAGAATTTGCCTCTATTTCTATGTGATAAAAGTGTAAAACTTGATCACGTATGCACTATTTATGTGCAGCAATCAACCCTCCCTAAAACTTTTGTTTTCAACCAATTTAAGTTGAGATGATAATGATTGATTGTTGGGCTCTAGCGATTGATCGGTTAGAGTCAACTTCCCAATTTAAGGGCAAAGCAATCAATTGATAAACTTACTGTCTTTCTATCAGGAACTAGCGATTGATCGGCATTTGGTGTGCGTTCAATCATCCTATATTTTGTTTTGCGGGATGATCCTTCTTTGGCAGGACAGCTTATGGGCACCCCCTGATGTCCCTGCTGCACCAACAACTCTTACATCACTTCCATGCCACCCCTCCCACAGGCCATGGTGGCCAATTTTGCACTTATAAGCTATCTCCCAGAACTGTTATTGGTGAGGGCTTAAGAAGGATGTTCATAATTTCGTTGCCTCTTGTGATATATGCTACCGTGCCAAAGCCATCACAACTTCTCCAACTGGTTTGCTCTAGCTGTTGCCCATTCCCAACCGTGTTTTGGAAGATATTTCCTTGGATTTCGTTGATGACCAACCTCTCGTCTAGGGAAAGTGCGTCATTATGGTGGTCATGGATCATCTCTCCAAATATGCACATTTCTCGCCCCTTGGCCACCCTTACTCTGCAAGTCAGGTTGCAAAGGTGTTTGTGCGTGACAGGGCTATGCTTCACGGAATGCCACTAACAATCTTCTCCGACTGCGACCTAGTTTTTCTCTCCCAATTTTGGCGCATTTTCTTTGATTTGTAGGGCACCTAACTTTGCATGAGCATAACCTACCATCCTCAAGCAGATGGCTAGACAGAGGTCCTTAACCGCTACCTTGAGTAGTATTTATGCTGTTTTGTAGGTGATCATCCCCACAAATAGTTGGCCCTCCTGCCGTGGGACAAGTACTACAGCACCGCCCACCATACCACCCTTGGTCTCATGCCATTTCAAGTAATCTATGGCCGACCTCCTACTATTCTCTCTTTTGTGCCCCACCTGTTTGCTATCAGCGTTGTGGACTAAGTCCTTGTAAGAGCGAGATGAGACTCTGCATGCTCTTAAGCTAAGCTGAAGTCTGCCCAAAATCAGATGAAGCAGGTCTAGGACTGCCACCACAAAGACTGAGAGTTCTCTGTCGATGATTGGTTCTACCTTTGGCTCCAGCCATATCGCCAACTGTCCGTCCGCTATGCTACCAACCAAAAGGTGAAGCATTGTTTCCATGGACTTTACCTAATTGTGGAGAAGGTGGGTTCTGTCGCCCTCTAGCTTCCGGCTCAATCAAGCATCCATCCAATTTTCCACATTTCACGCCTTCGCCGGCTTGATGCAGCTGTCATCATTCCTTCAGCACCACCTCCTCCATCTCCCCCGATCTTGTGCCTTCACTCATTCCTGCTGCCATTTGAGGCACCCGCTGTGTTCGCCGTCATGGCCATATCGTCACTGAGGTCCTTGTTGCCTTGGCAGGAGAAGCCCCGAGAGGAATCTTCATGGGTCCTCAAAGATGATTTTATGAGCCAATTTCCTAATTGGCCGCCTTAAGGACAAGTCGCATTTAGAGCGTGGTGGATGTTGTGTCCCGCTCCCCTTAGTAGTAGGATATTCATTATTTTGCATTATTAGGCCCTAGTATTAATTTATGATTAGGATTGATTATTTTATGTTATGGTAGTGGTAGATGTTGTGGGCCCACATGGCCATTAGGAAGTATTTAGACTGATTGTAATTTGGGGGAAGTTAATCAATGAAGTTTAGCGGTAAATTCTCTCTGTCTCTCATGATCTCCCTCTCCTCCCCACGTCCTTACTCCTTCCTTACCAGGCCTTCCCTTCGTCCCCCTTACCTTCGGTAAGGGCTCCGGCTCTCCTTCGTCCCATCCCTCATTCTCCCTCATTCACCCGATTCCATCTCAGATCCTAACATTTTCTCATCCACAGAGATAGAAGATAAAATGTGGAATGAGCATAACAACAATGTTTGTGTGAGTCAGGGAGAAATTGTTAATTCAGATTTATCATTTATGGATGTTTACATATTACATTATAGCAATCTTCTGCATTTTTATAAATAATCTTCTGAGCAATGAATTTTCGATATGACAACCTTAGAGGTTATCTAGAAAGAAACTATTTTTAGAGCTTAATGACATGTGGAAGAATTTTGCAGCGAGAGCAAAACAATGAACTAAGCTCCCTGAATAGTTAGTTCTTTGGTAAAGTTTCATCTTTGAAAACCCCAACTTATTAATCTTATATATTATTTCCACCATTCTATCCGACTTTTTTGGCAGGTTCATGTCTTGAAAAACATTAATCTTTCAATACAGCCAAATGAAGTTGTTGCAATTGTAAGTGGGTTCCCTATTCTTCCTTCTCCTTTTTTGGTGTAGCTTTTTCTAGTGCACGATGTTGGTAAGGGAATGGCTATTAATTTCACTTGTTATTAGGTTGGCCTTAGTGGTAGTGGAAAGAGCACACTAGTGAACCTTCTCCTTCGTCTATATGAACCTACAAATGGCCAGGTGACCTTCACATATATATCTTTATTGTTCTTCTGAAAATAAATGTCTGATAAATATGATAAGCTGAAGCATAGGCTTGTAAAGGAATGAGTAATCCAGATTTCCATTCCTATAACATAAATTCTATTGATCTTGAAATTTTAAAGCCTTACTGTTTAATTTGACATTCTTTTCACAGAAGTTTGTTTCCGTTGCAGATACTTGTAGATGGATATTCTCTTGAAGAGTTGGATGTTAAGTGGTTGAGAGAAAGAATTGGATTCGTTGGGCAGGTTGTAGCATGTCTTGTATTCAATTGAAATTAGTAAGTTATTGCTAGCGTTAAAAAATGTAATTTTAGCAGGAACCCCGACTTTTTCGTATGGATGTGGAATCCAATATAAGATATGGATGCACCAGGGAAGTCACTCGTGAAGATGTAGAGGTGGCTGCAAAGCAGGCATTTGCCCATGACTTTATTGTGTCTCTGCCTAGTGGTTATGAAACTTTGATTGATGATGATCTGCTTAGTGGGGGACAAAAGCAGCGAATTGCTATTGCAAGAGCTCTTCTTCGAGACCCTGCCATTTTGGTTCTTGATGAGGCTACAAGTGCCTTAGATGCAGAGAGCGAATACTATGTGACGGTATGTTTCACTAATCACTTGGATGGTCCAATGTAAGTGGATTATGGATAAGGTTCTACAAGATCCTTGTATTGCAACCCTCTGTGCAAACATAAAAAGTCACAAGAGAATTTTTAGGGAACTCGTTGCAAATGCATTGGCAACCCTGAAATCCTGTATCATAAGGTACCTGCATAGGTCCTATGTTTAAAGAATCTGTTATATATGACTGCAGCTCTTCCTCAAGGATCATGCCTTCTACTATAGGTGTTCTTGTAGCTATGTGAGGAATACCTACTAGTCACCAACTTAATAAGAAATACACTTTGTCAAACCCTTCATTTTTAACTTCGTAGTGCAGGGTTTATTTGATATTTTAAATGTGGAATCATATTTACTCTCTTGCTACAAGCACGCTCCTGAAGTTATGGTGTTATTCTATACTGGTGCAGGGAGTACTTCGTGGTGTCAGAGAAGGTTCTATGAGAAAGCGTACTTGCATAATTATTGCTCACAGGTGAATGAGTAGGTTTTTTGTTAAATTTATCATTTTATTAAGATTTAAGCTTAAAAAGTTTCTTATATTGGACTACAAACTATTTCAGGCTTTCAACAATACGAGTTGCTGATAGGATAGTTGTAATGGAAGGTAGTAAAATTGTTGAGGTATAATTTTAGCTTACTCAGAATCAAGATATTTAGTGTTCTTATGCCAAATCTGGATTTTAAACTCGTCTGAGACTTTAGAAATGATATGTTTCAAGTGAATTATGGAAGATGAAAGATTTTATTTCAATTTATCTAGAACTAGCAAGAATGCACATGCATTCTGCGTGGAAAGACAGATTAGATAAGATAAGATAAAGTAAAAATAAAATATGCATTGAACAAAGGTCTCCCTTGCATGCTATAGTTACAATACATTTCTTTGAGGATCACAATGTTCATTAGTTATATACACAATCTCTATATTAACCCATATACACTCGTAGTAGGCAAATGCGAATCCAAATCTCATAGGCTAAATATTATATCATAGGTTGGCGAAGACAATGGTATCAACAGACTTTGTGTCATGGAGCATGTTATTCACATTCAAGACCAGTTTGGTGGTGTCTCATTTGATAGAGCTCTTAGGGCTTTTCCAAGGGTGTTAAAAATGCACAAATCAGAATATGTATAATATATACAAAAATATAAAAAATATTATTGAGAAGTGTGCTATATACATGAGGCCTACAAAAAAATTGGAGAAAAAATAGGCATGTGGGATCTCATTTGATAGAGCTCGATGAGAGCTTTCTAACGATACTAAGAACCCACAAATATGAGTTCAAGAATGCAAGATATAATATTATAAAGTTTAAATCAACATACCCTAAAAAATAGGGATTAGGATTTAATATCCTTAAGCTTTTTGGGAATTAGGATGGGTCAAATAGGGATTAATGGTATAAAACATAGGTCTAATAATCAGAATTTGAAAATTCCATAGTACACCAATTTGCTTTATATTATAGTAGGATATTGACAAGTATAAAAAAATATGATATTATAAAAAAGAAGTATCTAGAAAAACGATAAACTTACTAATATGCAAGCAGTATATAGCCTATGATTTTCATGAATCATTATCTTTAAGTATGCTGTTTTCAACTTTCTTACATTTTTAATATTAGTTTGCCCTCCAAAAGTCTTATGCCTCAGTCCCACATAGGAAAGAAACTAAGAATTAAGTGATTCAAGCATGTATTTGTTGTCCTGAAAGACAGGGGTTAGACCCATGGAAAGTCATCTCTCCGATATCTTGTGAGGTCTTGATGAGTGGTGAGATATTTTAAATAACATAAAAAATGAGATATATTTCAAAGGCTGAGATTCTCTCCAGTAGTCATCTATTAATAGCTTTTTTGTAAAAGAAATCTTAATTACTCAAGGCCTCTTATGTCTATTTTTTTTTGAAAGAAAATTTCCCTTAAATCTCAATGAGAGGGGATCATCTCAAATTTCCGTCTTTATGCCAACCTTTTTTATACAAGATAAAACTTCCCTTAACTTCTGTAAACATAATTCAAACATAACTTTCTTAACTCAGTTTTCTTGTTTCCTGTTTTTTGGGGATCGGTTTTCCTTTGCGTTTAACTTTCCTTAAAAAAGAACTTTCTCAATCTCGGTGAGCTCTCGAATTTTCTGCCCCTCAAAATGGTGGCTAAGGCCAAGATGACACGCATGCAGCATGGGCGCAAAGTTTGCAATGCACTTTGTACTTCACATGTACATGATGCGTTATAGGGAGATAGAGCAGCCCTCTTTTTTTGCCCCTATGGTAAAAGGGGGATGCATTTTATGTGGTGGCAAGTTTACTGTACTGATGATTTTGCTCCTGTATGGTTTTATAGAAATTGCATTGTCTTACTCTAAAACACATGGGTGTGGTACCCATTTGAATGGGTTATTGCTAGTTTTTGTAGGTGTTTTCCTTGTTTATTTAGAGGGGTTTTGTGGAGTTTTCATTTTGACTAATTTGTCTGAATGCATTATGAAAATTTAGCACTCTAATCCTTCTTCAGTAGTGCAAACCTTAAATATATTAGAGCAAATTTACTCTTACAGACAACAGTCATAGACATGCCTTGTTTTATCTGTGAGGCGGATTAGTTGTAACTGTTGCAGTAGTAGGTCACTAATACTAAGATCTGGAACTCGGGAAATACTCTTCACAAATTTCTTTCTTTTTTGACCAGGTTTCCTATTCTTCTAACAGTCACTTCCTTAAGAATATATATGTATCATATTCCATCCTCACAAGGCAATGTAAATAGCCTCACTATCCAACACTGACTTGCTCAATGGAATTTAATGCAGATGGGTAGCCACTCTGAGCTTCTTCGCCAGAATGGTTTATATGCACGTCTATCAAAAAGACAGTCAGACGGGTTGGTAGCATGGAAAAATTGAGAAGAGGTTAGATCCTAACTGAGAATGCTATCTTACACACAAATATATGCAGAATTCATCAATGAGTTAGTGCCATTCTTTTTTGTTGCTCTTTCTTTCTTGTGGTCTTTCTTGGCAAGATGAGGCAACCTAGTTAATTATTAAATGTGTTTCTTGACATGACCTAAATTGATACACTGCAGAGGCAGCTAATATCCTCCTCAGCCCTGAAGTCGCAACATGCTTTTTAACATTCTAATATGCATTTTCAGTTGCAGCGGGAATAGAAATGATGGCGCTATGAACATGACTTCGATCCTTAAGTAGTGAACATACTTCGAAGGAGTCAATAGTTTGTTCATTTTTTATGCATTACATATAACATGTATAAATATTGATGAAAAAAACCAATGCAGAACAATTTTCAAATGAAAACAATGCTTCCAGAACTGTTTGTCATATATATATATATATATATATTAGCACAAAGAAGAACTCGACTTTAAATTGTAATCTGGTATACAAAGGCAGATAAGAGAGAATTTTGTGCCAATTCAGCCTTTGTTGGGCTGGTTGGATCTATCCTAGTGGTGGGAGAAATCGAAGGATCAAGCCCCATTGACATACAGTGTGTAAGGGAGGAAAATAAGCCACAAAATCAAATTTTCCAGCAAAGAAGATATCCCACAAATCTACATGAATCAGGTAAAACTAGGAAAGAAAATGCATTGGAGGTTATGACCGAATATGGCAGCTAAGAAAGGAAATATGTACACAATCCGAAAAGTAAAAATTTGGCAGAACTGTATCATCTTAAAAATGAATTTTTCTACACTCAAATACGCACTGATGCAACCCTGGGATCTCTCATCCTATCACAGTAATCCTATGCTAGCTTCGCAGCAGGGAACAACTACAGATGAAAAGAACTTGAAGTTGGTCATATAAGGTTAGATATCAAGTGTATTTTGCCAAGCAACTAGTGTAAAATTTCGGCTTGAGATAATCACTTGAATAGGAATCAGACCATTTGAAGGGCCTTTTGGTTTAAGTCAATTTCATAGGATTTGTAAGTATGCTAATCATGACATGTAGATGAGTAGGATGAGTAGGGATGCCATGAGGCTAAAATGGGAAAACCTGACTTGACCCTAAGAGTTCGGGTTTGAGTTTCTAATTTGAACCTAAATTACTATTTGGGTTGGGGTTGGGTTTTAAGTTATTAGACTGCCCAACTTGACTAAGGCTATAAATATTAATTATTATTATTTTGTGTGTTTTGATAATAACTCTTAAAATTTTCTTGATGGGTAAAAGAAAAAACGAAATTATATTTTAAAATATTATGTTATTTTTTATAATTAGTGGGTTTTTTAAAATGATTTTTTAAAAGTAAATCTTTTATTCTAAATGGTTTAACATATTCTGGTTGGTGGGATCAAGTTTAAGTTACTATTTTTTGAATGGTATCATGTTTGGGTTTAGCAAAACTTAACCTAAATCTCACTTGGTAACATTACTACACACGAGTGCTCATAACAAGCAAAAAAGAATTAGTGTCCTTGGGGTGCATGAATGAAAAAGGTGCAACGTAAGCTATAATGACCTTTTGAAGGTAAATGCTAGGGATTCTGCACCACCACGTGGATCTCACATAGCCATGTTTTAAGCCTTCATTTTGAGTGCAATGGGACAAGTAATTAAAAAAATATACACTGTGGAAGACTCGATGGAGGAACGGGGACCCAGTGCATTCTTTGCAACAGCCTATAATGATATGAAGCTGAAGTTTTTTACCAAAAAATTCTCAAACTTTATTCAAAAGCACGCTACTGAATTAAACGAAATGAACTGAACTACCTACCTATTTTAGGTAATCTCCTAATAAGTATTGGATTGTAAACTTCGAGATATTGTCTAACTGAATAAAGAAACTACTTAAAACTCCAGTAAATAACACTTTAGAAACTTCCTTAGCCTTGAATTGATTGCATGATTCCTTCATTGGTTGTACCAGATCTGACTCAGTTTGATTGTTCAATAACTCAAGAAACTTGCCACAAGTTTTTGCGTTAACTTGATTTGTCAATTAGCACAGACTCTTCTTTGAAGTGTAGCATTGTTTCCCATCTATCGGTTTTCCACAATTAAGCCAAGTCAGTCTCTCGAAATTGAGTCATGACGGCCTCCCACAATTACACCACAACAGCTGGCTTGTGCATTGCTTATGTAAAGCTAATCCGCACTACTACTTCACATGACTTGAGTCGAATTAAATCACTTAAGGTCTTATTAAGTGGGCATCCTAATTGATCCAATTGTAAAAAAATCCACCTCCATTCCAGATACAATTTGCATCACTTATTAGCTTAATTGAGCCATTAAATGAGTCAATAAATATAACCAATCATGGGCTGAAGACCATCGAACGACTTCTGGTCTCCATCAGCGCGTGGGGCTTTGTGGAAGTCCATTTGAGCAACCTAAACATCCATGCTCTTCAAAGTTCAAACTTGAGACAGTATTGCACTTCCAGAAATCTAGATGCATAAACAATGCTTGAATTGATCTTCACTAGATTTGGGAAGGGGAGCACATCTCACACCTTTGAGCACTTACAAGTTACAACAATTAGAGTATTACTTCCAGAATAGACACACTTGTCTTTTCTATATTAATAACTCCATTTTGTTAAAGTTAAGTAATTGAGTACTAAAAAAAGAGTTTCATAAGGTTATTTTCCATTTGTGTAGGTCAATCAGCCTCTTAGAGTAGTGTATTTATTGTTGTTCGCTGGATTCCCCTCTGTAAATTGTAACTGCCTTGAATGAATCCTTTGATGTATACCTGCACGTACAGGATGAGCAACAAATTGGAAAAGAATATCGAGTCTAACTTGGCCATCTTCTTAAGACATATATGTCATCCTCACAGGTGCTTTGGGACAAACAGACGCTTATCTCCCAGGATGAAACAATCCGTTGCTGCTTATTGGAAGCACTCCAACATCAACCTATGACGAAAATAACTTTGTTTTTACTCTCTGAACACAAACTTAACTTATGCAAGAAAAACCATATTAAGTACATGTAAAAGACCATCTTATATAGACAGTGAAAGGATGCGACCAAAACCCAAGGAGTCACTATGCATAGACTAAGGGGATACATGTACACACAACAAAAGGGCCTATTGGAAAGATCATCCGGATAAGATCCTATGACCCATCAAGTGTCCATCTTTATCCAATTTCAGAAGGATAAGAATGTCATTTAATTCTTAAAAGAATTTGACCCAAAAAAATTTAATTATTTTTTACCTGACTCAGCCGGCTGGCCTCGTGTTTGGGATAAACCACCTAGGTTCATGGGTTTAATATGTATCTCCCTCACAAAAGTAGGGTAGCCCAAGGGCCTATCACTAAAAACCAAACTTGAGTCTTATATACTCACTCTAGGAAAGTTTTCTTTTCTATGTGGAACTATTCCAAATATCATTCTCTTACAATACCCAAAATTTATTCATTCACACACTTATGGTTTTGGGTTTAAGTAGACTTAACCCATCATAGATAATAAAAGCACTGAGCTATATTATCTAACATTTATCCCACAACCAATCCCTTTGGGCATGTACAAGGTCAAACCACCATTTGGGCTGTGAATAGAATATAAACCTGGGTGAGTGGCTAACTATAACGTCCAGGAATTTTTTAAATTCCCGAAGTTGACCACATGAAAATTTGGGTATTTAACCCCTTGAACTTCTCGTGAGAATAACTTACTTAATAGTTGGAATTAGTTATTTAACCTATATAGATGGAAAGTAGTCAGAAAGAGATGTGCAATGCCCCAAGAACATGCAAATAGGAATTCGGATGAGAGAGATACGACCGTTCGAAGTTGAACATAGCGTGCAGGGCTTGCTTACCCGAATTAGACGCGTAAATTGACAGTTGAAGTCACTGTACGGGCCCTGTTAATTACATTGACCGAAATTAATTTTTAGGGGCTCATTTAGGTTGCCAAGTGACAAGGTTTTGACCTAACTTCTAAGGGGATTAGGGTTCCTAATCTTATCTTTATAAAAAAGGCTAATTAGGGCTTCTTCTAGGAGGGGCTTTTGCCCGAAGGGGAGAAGAGAGAAGAAATTGTCGAAGAAGTTTTTTGGCGAAGGTGACTGGCGACGAAGACAAGAAGACCAAGGGCAAAGACTTGAGAATAGAGAGGTATGATGTCAACCCGTAGGTTGATTAATTCAAATCATGCTTAGAGTATTAATCTCAAAATATGACCTGATTAATTTATCTATTGTGGAACTAGTTTAATGGTACGAGTGCATACTACAATCACCGACGTGTAGCCTGCACAACCGCTTCGACTAGGTGCAATCATGGTAGCATCACGCCAGTGGCTAGTTAGGGTTAGGAGGAAGGGGTTTGCGTACTGCCTTTGGCCGAGGTGTGATGGGGTGATGGAGTCAAGTGGTTTTGGTCGTAGTGATAGCATTGGGTGAAGACTACTCCAACAACTAGATTGCTGGCAGGAGCGAACAGAAAACTATGAAATCGATTCCACAAGGCTCTATCTAGCCATCTTTGTGAGTGCCGATGAAGGGATTTAACGTCTAATCCACGTAGGTGTCAATGTAATCACTGGTGTTGGACTAGGTTATCATTGAAATTTTTTTGGCGAGACCTTGTGCTACAAGGTGGGTTGGTTGCCACTACACCAGAAGAATCAGGGAATAGGGGAGCGTAGCTCCCTTGGCTGGTCGAAGTAGTCGGCTACTCGGCTACATCAGGATGGCAGTTGGCTATGTCAGATGCCTAGCGGAGATTCCCCATGAAGCTCTTGGCCAATGGGAACTCCGGCGAGGTACTGGAACATCGTCAGCTTTGCTGCCGTTGCTTTGGGCCGGCTGTTCAACTCCACCATGGTGGTGGACCTAGTGGAGGGGGAATGATTCCGGGAGGATTTCCATTGTCAGGTGAACCCCACATTGGCTAATCGGATGACATAGTCAGCAAGGGCCTCTACCTAGGAGGAGAGTCCTCAAGGACTCAATCTGTGAGAGTCTGTCTTTGCGAGGGAGATGACTCTTGGACTAGGTCCGGTTCAAAAAAAAAGAGAGAGAAATAAAAATAGGGGAATGAACCGGGTCCGGTTCAAGAGGGTGCAAATGCCTAAATCAATTAGAAATTTCACTAATAGACCTTGAGAGAGGTTTGAGTGTTTTGACCAAGTTGCAGGCCTGGAAAAAATCCTGCGGGCTATCAAATGACTATTTTACCCTTGCAACTAAATCACAGTTCACTTACCCGACTTAGGGGCTCCGGTTTAGGTGCCTATGAGTGAATTTAAAAATTTAGAAAATCCCAATGATAGGTGTAAGTGTACCCTAAATATAGAATAATTCACATGGTAAGGGAAATCCTAGTAATTAGATAATTAACTACTTTACCCTTATGTTTAAGGGTGAAATTGTTAAATGAACCAGGGTCGGTTTAAGGGGTTCATGACCCCGTTAAACGCCGGAAAAATTGCACTGGGTCCATGACGTCAAGTAGTACCCTTGAGCCTAATTTTGGACCTATTGGATGTTAATAAGGCTTTAAATAAAATGATAGAAACACCCTTATTAGCGGACCACCAACATTCATGTGAATGGAAGCGTAAGTCAATTTGAGAGAGAAGACTTGGGAGAGGGCAATGACTTAAAATCAGTGGAAGGGCAGTGAGATGACTAAAATGACGCAAGAGAGAGTACTATACCTTAGGTGGTAGAATTACCATAATGCCCTTAGGGGTCAATTTATTCCGTTCACTGTAACAGATACCTTAGCCCTAGCAGAGTTAGAGGCACCCTAAAATAATAAGGGTTTTTATATGGAAGGGGTGTGACTAGTAGGTGACACGAAGACCCTTACAGATCACAATGTCAAGGGAAACAAGGGTTAGAACCCTAATTCTCAGGGTTTAAGGTAGTGTATTACACGTGTCTAATACGTAGCACATCAATCTTCTAGTGTAGTATATACGTAACTCGTGTGATGTGTTAGAGTTATTTACATTCTTGGGCTTGAATTTACTAAGCCCTTGCCCAGCAAATGAGTGCAATGGGCCTCTGTTTGTTATTAATGGACTTGTGTGACTTAATGTTATTTGTGTTGCTTACTCTAATGCATGCTTTATTTATTGATGCGTTAACTTATAATGGTAACTTAAGATTAATGAAGATTAATTAAGAGATATTGGTTGCCATTAGATTGGGGGGAGAATATTTAATTAAGATAAATACTAAAATACCATCAATAGGGTTTGAGACCAATTCATGGAGTAAATTAGGCCATGACATAGAATTTTACCTTAGTTAATGAACTGAGGGTAGTTATGGAGTTTACCCTAGTCTCATAGAGACTATTAGGGTTTAGAATATTCTCCAAGTCATATCTCATTAGATGAACTATTTATTTGGCCGATTCACAATGTGAAGAGGACCCAATTGGCTAGACAATTACTTGACTGGATAAAATTAATCTAGTTTAAGTTTTAAATATTTATGGGAGTCAGTGGTTATAAAGACCTTAGACTTTTATGGGTTATATATTATTTATGTCTTTGCAGACATTGATCCCAGAGTTGGGAGGGTGAAGATTGTGATACTTATACACTTTCTTCACTGCTACGACGGTTTAGGTATTGGCCAATGAGGTCTTTACCGCGGGTCTCCCATAGGTCTTCACATGTCCATGTAGTGCATATGAAAAGCGAAGTTGCATGAGCATTATAGAATGTTTGTACTTCTCGCCAATATATACCCATGAGCACAATTGAGATTTTTTATCTAGATTCGTAGCAGGCTATTGAGAACCATGTGGATTTAGGTCAAGCTACTGTTAAGTAGTCTACTCTAATGTTGGAGTCCTATGTCTGAGGATTTCTTTGAGAATCGAGTTATCTATGAGTGAACACATATTTATATTATATTAAACCTAGGGTTGCATTAAAATGATGAAGGGTGGTTAGTGTCATATATCATTTTAGTTGGCATATGATGTATTTGTTTGTCCAAGAGATTAGATAGGCGTATTAATTATTGAACAAGGGTTATGAGATAATTAATGATATTTTTTTATATTACTTGTTTAATTAGCACATGTGGAATAATTAAAGGACTTACATAAAATGTAGGTTGATTGAAAATACTTAAGCATTGCATGTTGGATGCTATGCTTCTTAAGATACTGTAGTGTCTATGCAAAACTACATCTAGATCCGATCTTATTGGAAACATTGAAGATGTTGTATGATGAGTACGTAGGCAACTAACATTAGGTGACTAATCCAAAAAATAGTAATAAGACCTTTTGTTCTTTTAGAAACTCTTCTCTTGAGTGCGGAGAGGTTCCATTGTTGTTCGGTTGCAGGTTCTCCAAGCGAGGACAAGTGAGACTAGGATTGATGAGCATGGGATTTAGTTGTTCGTTTTTACAATTCTGGTAAGTAAGTGTATCTTTGGCGTGAGAGTCAATTTAATTATTTATTTTTAGATGGATGACGAACTTATACTTAGATGGATAGGTTATTCTTTATGGATTTTTGATATGTGTAATGATATCATATGGTTTGATATTTGTATTTGTGAACCCCGGTTATCATGACGTGGATATTTAATCAAATGATTTGTTTTGTACTTACGAAAAATTTTTTCTCGTGACTTACTATTAATGCTTTTTAAAAAGGCTTTTAAAAATTTAGGTCATGACACTAACAGAGTAGGGGTTCATACTCATGACCTTCGCTTCTTGAAGCTGGTGGAAAATTTTTTGAGTTTAATTTGCATTTACAAGACATTAACATAGACTTTCAATTTGACGTACCCAATGCCTTTTCGGTATGAAAAAAAGAAAGAAAAACACACTTTCATTTAATTCTTGAAAACACTTGGTATACTTAATTATTATGAAAGGAATAGTATAATTCACAAACATTTTGGCTAGTGTGCATATACGCTCAAATGAACTATGGATAGAAGAGAAGAAAGGAATGTTTATATTCATCATAGAATATTCGATTATAGATATTTTCAATTTTTTTCTTCTAAATTCCTTTAAATCTACTTGAGTTTCTTTTAATCTTAATGAATTATGTTAAAAATTATTATTATCTACAAAATTCAAGTTTTGATTTGAGGTATACTTTTTGTGGAGATTAAAACCTTAAGCTTCAAAATTCCTTCTATGATAAAGTTGATGAGGACAAAGTTGATGAGGTAGCAAATCTATGATATACGAAACCAACCTTGAGTTCTCACCAGATACCAATACTGAAGCCATAGACACATTCCTAAAGCTGAGAGTGGTATGAATTATCCAATTCAAGATTATGTGCTTCCAATCATGCATGTGATTACTAAAGAGTTGTGTGGCGAAGCATTTGACATCATTTGATTATCTCAATCTAGTCATCTTATTCCCTCACACAGAGCTACATTTGATTATAGGGAACTTCGATTTGCTTGTGAAGAACAACAGAGATAGATGTTCATGTATTTATGTACCTTCTTAGGAACTTTGAGTTTTGATGATTGCAACACATATTTTTTACTCAAAGAGTTTAGTGAAAATGCTACTCACTTATCTCGAGGGGGAAAGGTAAACTTCTTGTTTTGCATGTTGATGTAAAGTCAGAAGCATATGATTTGTCACACCAAAGGTAGTAAACGCTATTGATCAACTGAAAAGTTCAAAGCATAAAGCATGGGTAACACCAGAGTTCTATTGTATGATAAATTAGGTTGTCTAATAGGAATAGAAGTGCAAAAGTATAACAGCAGTCACAAGATCAGCCTACTTACAAAATTCCCCAAAACACTGAAACAAAATTCTAAAACTCCAAATACATCAGTTGCAAGATAGGTCTACTGGAAGGATCGACTAGAAGATAGCTTTTAAGGGTAAATAGAAATCGGTTTCATGATTAGTCTTCCTAAGAAGCAACTGACACATTTAGATAAACAATGCATTTTTTGTGTTACCCCCTTGTTACATATCCACCCTCTAGATATACACAATGGTGGTGGATATCCACGGTCTAGATATACACAGATGGTGGTGAATATCTACTGTCTGTATCAACGGGTGAGCTGCCTAATAAAGGGTGGCAAAAAATGTGTCCAAAGAGGATTGCAATGGATTTGGCACTGCAATTGTTTGATAGATACAACTTATGTTCTAAGAAAAGATTCTCTACCAAATTATGTCTTCAATCAATAGGCATCAATTGTGTGACACTCAGTTTCACTCTAAGTTGGATCTGCGCATCAGAAGGCTGTGTCCCCCTCTGGCTAGCTCGCTTGGAAAATGTCTTGGCACATTCGCATGTCTGTCTTGGGGCAAGTTCATCGCTTGGGATTGTGGGCTAGACATGTGGTTGCATGGCACAAGGCTAGAATTGTGACAAATAAGGCTAACTCACTTATCTAATTTGCCTTGTGAGTGTCATATGGATGGCCGCCTCTTGGCCTCATCCATATCAAGTGGTATCGGAGCCAAGGTTCCATCTTGCTAGACAACCAAGACGAACATTTGGACAAAGCATTGTAAAGTGTTGAAGGTTTCATTCTTCAACCTCAATGGTATGAGGTAGATGGAGAAAGATACAAAATACAAAATAATGGCTATGTTGGCTGAAATGGATGTGAATAGATGATGGATGATTGGATTCCCTTCCTAATTTCGGACTAAGCAAGTGGAATTTCCCATCATGGTCGTAGTATACAAGGACTGAGAGTGGTAGTAGTTTCTCTAGCTGATGTTGTAGCAATGTTGTTGAATCGATGCTAAGTCATGTTGGGACTTACAAAATAGTAAAAATGGTAGGTAGCTTTTGCTAAGGGTGCGGTATAGGACATATCAGCCACAGGAAGCCTTGCAGATCTTCAAACCTACAAACCCAACGATGTTGTGGGTGAAATAGTATATCGAAATCAAGTTGATCGGGTATGCAACCAATTATTCTTGGGAATGAAACATGGGATTCCTCAATGGGAGATGTGTTGAAGTTGTAAACATGTGGACAATTGTGCTGTGAATTGACCCACAACCCCTTGGAGAAATGAAGCATACAAATAGAAAGGAAGTCGATTTCTTCTTGCTACCAAGGCATGGGACTCATTGGAGTGTAGTTTCAGGCTTAAATTAGAACAAAGAGAAAGGTGTGGTAGAAACAGTAGGCTCTTGGAACAAAACTTCCTACAAATAGTGAAATGTTGGACATGAGAATAGTGAAACCTATCAAGTCTAAGTGCTACAAATGGAAATTGTGACCGGTAAAACAACCCATTTGATGTGTAAGTGTGCATCCAAAGTGTGGAAAAACAAAAAAAAGTAAAAAGTAAAAGAAAAGGGAAAGTTGGCACAAGATGACAATGTAAAACCGTGCCATGGGTTGGGAGTGTTGTAACATGAGGCATCACATTTTTTTAGGTGAACTGAAGCAAAACATTCTACCCCTGGATTCTTTGGGTCAACAAGCAAGCAACACATCCGAAACATGTTTGATCGGGTGAATAGGAATATGACGTTACCACCCTTGGGTTGCTAAACATGGCCTTGTATGCCCAAATTAGTTGGCAAGGCGGGACCCATTGTACTTTCTATTTGAAGACAGTGGTCTGTCTAGTTGGGCAAAGTGGCCCTCATCTGTAGGCGGGCAACAAACGCAAAAATAGTGTGATGCATCAAGAGTGGCGTAGTAGTTTGATGAATGACCATGTTGGTTACGTAAAAATTGGGCAAAGTTGCTGCTCCTAGGTTGGAGTAGACCTCTAGAGTTGATCGAGAGAGGAAACATGATTGAATTGGAAGGCCTAGAACTTCGTAAGCGATGCTAACCCAAAAGTGCAGGACACAATGATGACATCATTTTGCTAGACTTTTGGCTGGGGAATGCCCATCCAAGGCTAATGCTACAATACATGAAAGAGCTTTGGTATAATTGAGGGAACATTAGGTTCTTGGGAGATATCAATGCTAGCAGACAAGACTATTGAAACCTAACATTATGGTGCAAAATTGTTAAAGGGAGCTCCAAGGTGTGGTCAAAGTATAGCAAAAAATCATCTAAACTATAGGCAACTTAGTAGTGTCTTGAGTGTAGGGCCACCTTCAGACAAGGAAGTTGGGAATCATTTGCTGCAGTTGAGTTTCACGATTCGAGACAAGAGTAAGAACCCCTAGAAATATCACATCCCTCTAAAAATAGTGTCATTTTTTAGAGAAGGAACTTAATAAAAAAACTTTCAAAAACTCACGATGTGACAATCTATTTAAATGATCTTTGATGCTAATAATTGTAAAGAGTTAGTATAAATTCATAGCAACCTCCTTTTGTCCTTCCCGAGGTATCCTAACTGTTACACCCTTTATTATATTTACTATTTGGAGAGCCCTTTTTACAAACCCATATTGTAACGACCCATTTTCCAGTTATGTTTAACCCGGAGGGGGGGTTAAGGGTAATTTGGTAATTTGAGATTAGTGTTAGGGGGTTTCATTAGGTAAAATCTCCGTATTTGGGTAGAGCTCGGAGTAACGAGTGTAACAAATCAAAGAACACGCGAAACGGAGGTCGGAAGCGAAAGCTACGGCCCCGGGAAGCATGCCATATGGGCATGACTTACATAAAAAGTGCAGGATAATCTACCCATGTGTGGTCTTATTTCGAAGGGCGTGTCGACACGAGTCCATCGGTAACAAGAACATGCGATTCCAACGTCAAGGTTGGAAGTTATCGCATTTTGAGGTCAAGATATTATTTGAATAAAATAATATCATTCTGGATAGGATTGACGATGCAGTGGATAAGACTGACGACGAAGTAGATAGGATCGACGACGCAATGGATAATATTGCTGATGCAAGTGGATAGGTTTGCTGACAAAGCGGATAAGATCGCTGACATAGCGGATAGGACTAACACATATCAATCCTATCTACCATGTGTCAGCTTCACGTCTATCCAGTTTTTCTATAAATATCGTCCAGAGTGTTTAGAGTGAGAGGGGGGAATCCTCTCCCACGTTTATGTGTTCTCTCTCCCATATTCAGAAACTTATGTTCTTCGTTTCTTACTCATTTTAAGTCCGATTCGAGTCGTTCTTGAGGCGTTCCTAGCTAATTCAAAGGTGATCTACGCAATGACATGGTTCATCCCTCAAGTTAGCGTCCCTAGAAGGGGAAACAGCCTGGGTCAAGAGGAGGCTCTATCTGCCACCCTCCTGCCCCGAAGAGAGAGCAGTGGCCCGGAGAGAAAGGGGGACTCCGTCCTCCGTCACGGGCTGCATCGTGGGTTGTCGCCTGAAGTAGGGAAGGATCCGCCCTTCACCGAAGGGCCACACAGTGTGAGAAACATCCTGGGGAAAGGGACATTCTGTCCGTCGCTTATGGGCGCAAAAAATGAGAAGTCTCCGAGAAAGGGGACAGTTAGTCAGTCGTCTTTTGCCGCAAGGCAAGGAACGTACGGAGGTTAGAGGAGGCTCCGTTCGCTGTCTCCAGATCCGAAGGGGAGGACACCCAAAATCGAGTACCCCGAATACCACTACCTCAGAGATATTAGGGGAGTAAGCGTTTCTGACCTCCTATTTTAATTATAGAATGCATGTGCTAGATAGGGTATACGCTATGCCTTGATATGCTATGATCCTTATATTATGATATGCTATGCTTATATGCCATGATGTGTGCCGTCTCGCTTTGGGTTAGAGAGAGACGTGTTGTGTGTATGTTCGGTCTCGGTTGAGTAATAGAGCGAGTCGTGTGATGCATGTGGTTTGGCTCAGTGATGGAGCGAGACATGTGAATGTGATAAATTTGCTCTGGGATAGAGTGAGGCATGTTGTAGTGGTCGTGTGGTGCTCGTCTCTATGATAGAGTGAGATATGTGTTGCCAGTGTTTTACAGGTTTTCGTATAACCCCGATTAAATATTCGGGTATACATATGTGTTTTTGTATGGTTTGACGTATGTAGTAGCCAGTAGGCAAAACTACGTATGGATCTGATCGTATTAGAGTAACATCGCAGATGTTATCCGATACATACATTGGCAACCAATGGCAAGGCAACGTTGGCCCGATCCGAATTAGTTATATAATTAGATTTGTTCTGGCCTACGCGTAACAGAGCACTAAAGTTCTGAAGCACGTAAAGGAACAAGAAGATTCTCGCACTCAAAGTTCACCTCTCCCGGTTTTGGGTTTGGTTTTTATCATTTTTGGACCCCCAGCCCGGGTCGGTTTCTAGGTCGGGGCGTTACACATTTCCTAACTCCAACTCTATTAAGCCCATTTTAAATTTTATAAAGGGATTCTTCTTCCTTCCTCACTTTATCCCACATCTCTTCATCTTTGTCATCCTTTGTTGTCGCCTCCTCTTCCTCACTCACTGGCTCCTCCTCTTCCTCCTTATTCTCTTCCTCCTCCCTTTTTTGCCTTCTAGGGACTCTTGACAATGGTTAGCCATAAAGGTAAAAAAGGAAGAATAATTGGCTTAGGAGTAGTGTTGAAAATTTTTCAAAATTTAAGACCCTGATCGATCGGCCCTGGTAGGTGATTGATCGGGTCACTTGTTGTAGATTATAGAAGTTTTTAATGATTGATCAGCCTGAGGATAGACCAATCCATACAAACTTTTGGACATGAATTTTATAAGAGCGATTGATAGGCCATTGAGGGTGATCGATAGCCCATCGATTTTAACCAAATTTTTTTAGTTTCCTTTTAGTTTTACATGAAAAGTTGCCACCTTTCAAAGGGGCTTTTCATACCAAGTCATTTAAGAAGACGATTTTCACTTAGAAAAGGGTGTGTTTTGCACTTCCCTCTTGATAAAAACTTTGTTTCATAAAAAATATGCTATTCTCTCTACCATACAAAATAGAAGACAAGGATTGACCTTAAGTTCCTAAAGGTGATATAAGATTTGTCTTTAAAAGTGTGATTTGTAAAAAAAGATAAAAGGCTTCATTGTATCTTTAGAACAAATTTATGAAGTTTCCGGTTACACATGAAAATCGAGGATATGGTAGGGTCAAATGCAATTTTTAGGAGTCATTCATACCTTAAGGCACAACTCGTTGTAGTACATTTTCCCCAACAATTTCAAAGCCTTGAAGTAGTCATTTTAGCAAGGATTTAATTCTCCATTTCAACCATCATTCGAGGTTCAAGATTGAAGAACAAAGATTTCTTACCAACAAGTAGGAGGTCGTGGCAAAGGAAGGAGGAGTGAGCCAGTGAGGAAATATAGGCTTGTAAAATGAGATACTCAATATTCAAAGTCTTACCAATAAACAAAAAAAAAAATTGTGAGTCAATGCCTAAGCATGAATGTAGGAAGCGATTTTGCCCGATAGGCTAAACATTGTTATTGTCGACTAAACTTGTTTAGTCTAATTTCTTTCTCTAAATTTGTTATCTAATCTAATCTAACTTCATAAACATTAATGGCGTGGCAAAGATAGAATGACTACTATAATGCGAATGATAGCTACATGAACTGATTCTGATTAGACAACTCAAATTACTTATCATCTCAATTTTCTACGTTCTCTTATCAATATGATTGGCACATAAGCATGGATTCGGAATTGTGTAGAAAGTGAGGATCCTTAACTGCAAAAGGACAGAACTTAACAAACTGCACATAGACTGATAGACCAAGCATGTGAGAGTCTTTGGTGGTAGAAAAGCTTTTGAGTCTTCTTGGCTCTTCCTTGCGAAGGACAAAATATGAGAAAGAATGAGAGAAAGACAAGAGGGAAAAGAGGAGGAATTGTGTGTAGAAAGCGAGTGGAGTCTTGGACTTATTCATAGATGTCCACAAGTCTTTGTGCCAGAAGTTTCTTAGAAGGTGGAAGATCATGTGTTCCATCGCTGACCACTGTCTTTTTTCGGGTGTAAAAACAAATGCCCCAGAGGGCAACTTTGCTGACCGCGGGTTCCTCTGGTTGATATGGACTAGTTGATTCAGGCTTTCAACAAATATTTTGCCATTTTGATGATAATGTTAGTGGTCCTTCTTATGGATATTTACAGTTGAATGATAAGATGTCATCCATCAAACTCTTACAGATAGATTTAAGGCGGCAGACTCCACTTACATAAAAAAGGAAAATGTTTGTAGACATTTTGAAGGCTGAAAATTGCCTGCAAATTTGTAATACATAAACTAGGATGAAAATGGGAAGAATTACTTGAAGGATGAGCAGTTTACCACCCCTCTTTTAGCCAGCTCACTCCTTTGATATAGTTTGTGAGTATTCACAATCTTTGTATCATAGCAGAGGATACTGAATGTGAAGAGGTAGGGTGGGCTGGCTAAAATATGGGGTAGTAGACTCATCATCCTTACTTTGAATAGAACGATACCAACACAAGGGTTTTGTAACTGGGAAATTTTGTCTTCAAAAATTTTGTAATAATTATAGTGTGTTTGCTAAGTATAAAGAAGAATATCAAGAGTAGCAATGCATTCTTATACGTTCCCGAGGTGATTGGCAGCAGGATACGATGCACTAAGATGCCGATTGCTAGACGGACATCCCTCGTTACCTATTTGAAACTTGTGGTCAAGCGTGACTTATCCGAATTGTATTGGCGAAAAAAATGTAGTGGTGGCCATAAAGGAAGAAGTTATCCTGTGGAATTGTTCCACCACAAACCACATAGCTCGTGCATAATACTATTTACCTTCTAACACGTCTTAACATGTTACACAGGTCAAAATACGAGTAATTTCATAGTCTTTACAAGCAAATTTACAAATAAAGGTTTAAAGTACTCAAGCCTCCCCACAATAAGAAGTTTCAAGTATGCTTCATATAAAAGAATGACGTTGGGGTGATTCATGGGTGTCAAATAGTTGTTTGCATTCTGGGATCGATCCTGTCAATCAGCTGTTGCCCACTGTTTGAAAGTTAAATTTGGTAGGCAACCTCTTAAACACTAAATCCTTAGCATATTGATCAATGGTGGGGTCGACAAACCATGAAACTGATCTTTTGTGAATAACTTTGTTCGTACTAGCAGTAGTACGATTGTGAAACTGATCCGTTCTTTGAAGTTTGTTTCTTCCTAATTATGAATGAATAGGTAGACCGACCCTTGAAATCAATACTTTCTAGGTCACTTTTGTATAACTGCATTGGTTGATCAGCAATGTCATATAGGTCAACTGATGGTGTGCTCGATCATGGCAAATTTTTGAACTCAAATCAACCTGCAAAACATTGTCTATCTTTCTATACAATCAAGTGAAGAGCATTTGAATTGAATGTTGTGCAGGGACTGGTTGTAACATATATGTGTCGCAGGAAATGCCCGCACGCCAATCACCTATAGTCAAGATCTTTAAAAGCACATGCCTGTGAATAAACTCTCTTATAAGAAAAGAAGCCGAGGGTGGTCTTTTTGGCAGGAAGACGCTACGTATGCAGATATGCTCGTGCCTAGGACCACCTTTCTCAACTCACGGGCCCAGCATCCACATGCAGTCCCTATGCCTTTATGGTTGGGCATGTGCGGTCAGCTGTCCTTTGGGTGTGAGCCTGCGTGGCATTAGCTGTTGAGGAAATCAATGTCTCTTAAGGAGTTTTTTAAGCCCTGGACACTGACCAGATTTGTGTCGATGGCCAGTTCAATTGGGTTCCACGGAAGATCAACCAAGTTGACTTAGTTTATATAAAAACCACACTCTTCACCTTCTTATCTAAATTTTAAGGGCATATTTGAATGAGTGGGAATTAAGAAAAAAAAAAAAGAAAAAAAAAAGTGAATCCATGTAAAAGAGAAATTATGAGAATCTTAAAAAATTTTTACTATTTAGTTGCACAAATAATATTATAGAAAATTGATAGTGACAGTCGTGGTAGCGGTGGTGGTGGCAGCGACGGTGGTAGTATTGGCAATAGTGGTAGCAATAGTGGTGATTGTGGTAGTAGTGGTGGTGGTAGTGGTAGCGGCTGTAGTGGTAGTGGTAGTAGTAAAGGTGATGATGACAGTAGTGGTAGTGGGGGTAGTGATGGTGGTGGTGACAGTGGTACCAGTGATGATGGTAGTAGCAGCAGTGGTGATGGTAGTAGTAGTGGCGGTGGTGGAGGTAGTGACAGTGATGGTGGTGGTAGTAGCGGCAAGACATAAGTCTTTTGTACGCTAATTTCTCCCAAAATTAATGGGTTGACGGGTATAAAGTTTTTGGGCCAATTTTTCATTAATTTTCCCTCAGTTTTCACTCTAGTTTCTCTTTCTCCGTTGCACCAAATAGTGGAAATTTGAGGATTTTAAGAAGATTCATTTTCTTTCCTTCACTTTCTACTAATCCAAACAGACCCTAAAGGACTAATGAAGTATAGAGAGTGGAGATCCTTCCCCTCCTCCAAAGTGTCAACATTGATCACCCCCGATTTCAGCCCTGATGCTTAGCCATGACCATCCCCTCTTCTATTCCTTTTGTATTTTTTTTTCAAAACTTGGCTCGGATATCCTAGTCACTAGTTTGACTGGCCTAGTTAAAGCGACCCGCTTGGGTCATCCTCGCCCAGCAACCTAGATAACTTGGCTAGAATTTTCAATCGAGCCTGGTTGAATCCGGTCAAAATCGGGTCCGAGCCCATTCGGGTTTTAAAACAATGCTCTTAACCATTTTCTACGTGCCACTGGCACTCTCCATCTCAAAATCTTACCACCACGTGGCACATGCATAGTTTCATTTACATTTCATCACATTAGATTATGTTAAAATTTGAAATTACCCATATTAAGACAAGTGTAACATGTTAAGACATGTTAGAAGGTGAATAGAACTATGCATGTGTCACGTGGTGAATGGAACTCTCTTCTATTATGTATGCACTTGTATTGTAAATCTAGGTTGGATGAGAGAGATATGAAAGAGATGGAATACTATCTAGTCTTGTGCAATCAATCACTAACATTGTCTCATTGATCAATGATGTTATTGGAGTTTGGAAGCTAAGTCAAGATGGAATGATCGATTGATATGTCAAAACAGTTGATCGATTAGGTTACTTGAGAATGAAGGTTCAATTGGCAGGTTTGGAGCAGATCACGAAAGAAATGATTGATCACTAGCATGGGTGATCAACCCTATGAGGAAAAGAAGCTACAATGATCGATTGATATGTCAGAGTGATCAATTGATTAGGTTACTAGAGAATGAATGTTTGATTGGAAGGTACAAAGTGGACCATCGCATGGGGTACTAGATGTTGTATTAGAAGGAGCTGATTGATCACTAGCACAGGTGATCGATCGTTTGAGGATCAAAAGCTGCAACAATTGATCATAGGGGTGATTGATAGGTTGAGGATCTATCATGCAATTTGCTCTGATGTGGACTATTTATTATTAGCTTCTCCAAGATTTCTTTATCTAAATAAACATATATAGACTTAAAACCCTAGGGGGCAAAGAGGAAGTATTTTAAAAACTTGATCTTTTATGAATTAAGAGGATTTGAAAGCTTGAAGGTTATAATCTTCTTCTACGTACTTTTTTTGTGAAATAGTGCATTTATGTGACAGGTGGAGGTTAACATATTGCTAGACTACCTTGAATCTTGCATTATTATCTTGCCACACCCATTTCAACGTTAATCCAAACTCAGGCTAGATAGAAATATATAACACTCACTTTGTGTAAAAATAATTACTAAAAGATAAAAGAAATTGATTGATATCTTGTAAGCATTCTCAAACCCACATATAAGTTCACAAAACATAAGAGAGTCTTAAGCCTTCTCCATAAAGAACAAACAAGTTCGTGCTATCTAAATGAGAGGCTTTCCCACATATGGTCAAGTCTCATAGTTACAACATGAGTGAACTAGAGTATATCCCAAAATATGTGAATTATTCTCACTCTATGTCCATCTAATCTCCTATGTGCTTGCAAAATAAATCATCTTGAGCAAAAAAGTGATTCAACCACACAGACACATTCTCAAGATGCATATATAAGCCTTAGGCAATATTGGTATTAAAATTACAAAGAACATGTAAAATCCCTTACATTAAGACTTGTACAATATCTTAATTATGTTTCAGAATCTATATACAAGGCCTATGTAAATAATCATCATAATCTATGCACGATGTGTAAATGAGCATTATAGTCCATACACAAAACTTATGTAAATAAGCATCATATTAATCCATAAATTATCAATAGAGTATTCCGGTACCCAAAGATACCTAATACAATAAGTATCATAATCCTTAAACAAAACCTATGTAAGTAAGCAACATATTAATACATAAATCACCGATAAAGCAATTCCGGTACCCAAAGATATCTAAACCTTCTTACCTAGTATTCCTAAGCCGGAAATATCAAAAGCACTTGACAAATCCTCTAAATCGAAAATGTCCCTAGTTAGCGGGTATATACGGACAAACCAGTGTGGAGCTTGCTCCAAAAGTCTTAATTAGTGTTCTCAATGTGGCATTCTGCTCTTCTCAACCTGGGGAGTAACCCGACTATTCGATATGGAAAACCCTACCCTTTTAGACATAAAACCCTGTCATTTCGGACAAAAAATTGATTCATTTAAATCTCTGATACGACTAATTTGGAAGTCACAAAATGTCACGGCTAATGACGATTAAATATGGTTTAGCAAATCATTTTCATGATGTATGCGACATGAGTCATACATGAACAATGTTAAATGCATGCAAACATAAGTAATCATACTAATAAATAACCTTATCAAACATGAGACATTGTCCATACGTAAATAATAAGGTCATGTAAGTGTAGATACATATAAACATAACTGGTAATGCTCATAAATAATCTAAAGTACATAGAATATAGTTAATGCACGAATTACATCACGTGTGTAAAACATTCATATCATAGACTGTTAATCCTTCATTAGTTACATGTAAGAGACATTGTGGAACTCTCAAAATCTGGCCTAAAAATAAGCATAAAAATAAAATTTCACATGGGCAATTGATTGACCTCAGAGGCAATTGATCGGGCATACAGAAATGACAAACAATTGTTTTAGCGATCAATCGGCCCAATAGTGCAATCTATTGATCTTTGTAAAATCGAATATAGTTCTTTTGCGATTGATCGATACTCAAAGGTGATCGATCGATCATGCCTAGAAACATGGAAAACAAAATTTTGATTGAAGCAAATAAGTCTGATCTTCCATAACAACCTCATGAAACTTCAAATAAACATTATCTAAGCTCTAGACATGATAGGTATAATATAACTCATTTATATTCATGTCAAGACATCATTAAAACATGTGTTCAAGAAGATCAAAGCTCACACATCCAACATGCTTCAAGAACATGATTCAACATATACAATCCATGGTATTAATGTAAGAAAAACTTTATTAAACGAAAACTCATTACCTCAAATTAGTTGGTAAACCATTCGATCTCTTTCCAAACTCAAGGAATCCCTACCCAACAAATTAGGTCACATTAGCCATAAGCAAAAACTACAACTTTCCATCGTATAGAGACTCAAAATCACTAATAGAAGATAAATTTATCATTCCCCTTGTGCCTGAACATGAATCACAAGAATAAAAGCAAGAAACAAAGATCTAGGGCTCTAAATCATGGTAAAAGAATGAGCTTTAAAAATGAAAGGACATGCAATCACATTTAAGAGAAGAAGAACATGTGATTAAAGGTAGAAACAGAAGAAATCATTAAGGAACTTGATTAATTTACCTTGGTTAAGGTTTTCCCTTCTTAAGAGGGGAGTAAAGCACTCTAAACCCTTCAAAAATTCTAGCCACCCCTAACAAGGAAAATAACCAATGTAATTATTAATATAAATAGGTAAGTAAGTGGGCTTTGCATAGGCCCAATAAATGAATAAATGGATCCACTTAGGGAAATAAAATGAATGTAATAAGAGCTAAGCCCATCTAAGATTTCAAGTGAAGGTTGACGGCTCAAGAAGTTGGCTCAATGACGTAGATAGTCGTGGCTCTTAAAGTGGGGTTTATTTTCTTAATAGAGAGAATTACATAGAATTTGCAACAATTAGTATAGTAACATAACAGTTTAAGTAAAGCACTAATATTTTTTAATTAAATTTAAATAATACTTAGAAATTTTATAATTAAACTAAACCATCACATGATGAAACAAATAATATTATAAATTATTATTTTTTGATCTCACAGTGTGAACAAAATCACATCTAATCCAAGCATATTCTACTTCGAGTGATGCTACAAATGTGTGTACTTAGGAACATTCACAATATGCGCGCCATGAGGTGCAAGTCCATACATAAATGCATGCCCTATGCCTTGATCATAGTGCATATTTGGCAAGCATTCTTAGGCCCAAACGGTCCAAATAACCCTTTAGGCCATTAAAATTGGTAGTGTAGTTGGAATGCTAACTAGGTGAGTGAGCTTGGTAACTCAAGCGTATCTTTCTTCAAAATTCCAAAGAATGGGTCAATCCACTTCATTAGTTAACTTGTGTTACTTACGGATTTCCGCCCTATATACGATAAACCAAGCCCAAGGCTAGGACATCCTTGTTCATTACAATTTTGATAAGTTTAACGCTTCTAAATAATGAACACAAGGGCAGATATTTTTATATTTGTCTTATTCATATTAGTATCCGCTTTGTCCTATATTAAAAGTTTCATTTAGAAAAATCAATTGAAGATATTAGCATAAGCAATATTTTTGTGTGGCTTAGGAGACGTACTTTAAAGTCAATGGGGGAACTCATTACGTACATTAGAAAGACTTTCGAATAAAAAGGAGATGCGCCTCTTCTAGAGTAACGTACCACGAAAGGGACGCACAGTGACACATTTGACTCACCGGCCAAGTGGCTGCGGGCCCCACAAAGACGTTTTCCACCGAAATGCACGTTTAGTGATGTATCGATAGCGAAGACTTGTAAAGTTGACCCGATGGCCCGAGTAATGATCCATGTCCGACAGTCCGATTGCGAATGCAACCCGTTTTACTTGTATTCTTTTTTATAAATAAATTACCTAGAGAACATATATAGGAGCTCGGTATATTGGACAGCGTAGGAAGCCACGATACAACATAAAGTGAAGAACATTACATAGGACAATCTAGCCACTTGCGTGTTGGATAGGACCTCCATTATCGTGAATAAGGTGCCATTATAACTAGAGGGACAAGGGTGGGCAGTTGGCCCCTTAGATTTTAATATTTATTTAATATTCTCTCCATCCAATTTTAATAATTATATTTAAAATAATAATAATTTTATTGAACGGTGAAACCTATTTTATCTACCTAACCACTTTAATTAAACAAATAGAAGTGCTAATATGGAACACTTTTTTTTACCAAATTTAGCTATTAATGTAAAATGGAGTAAATATAAAATATACCACCAACACAGATCATCCGAAATTAATAATTTGGGTACTTTGTCTACCTTTGGGACCTCATTTTATATGTTACTAACCCTTAATACTCTCAGACCTTTGTTAAACCCTCAAAATCAAAATATATTTATAATTTTATAATTGAACTATCATATTAACTAGTTCAAATATTTTTCTTTTTTCTTGAATAAGACCTTGAATTTTTTAAAATTATTTAGAATATGAGTATGTTGAACATATTTGTAGTGTAGTCTCAATATATACATCATTATTAATACAAATTTCACAGGAAACCACACATATTTAACCTGATTGTGGGCTCTGTAACCATGCCACATAGGGTTCCAAACATACTATACTCTAATGTTTAATGCATAATTTTTTTTTATGTACTATATTCATTGTCAAGGAAAATATTTTTTAATATTTTATAGATGAAACAATAGAAGATATAACGCTAGCAAAGTAAGACAATAAGTGGAAGTGTGCAGTCATGAACACGTGCATTAAACTTGTTAGTGCCTACAATGAACCACCTCCACTGAGCTGGACCACTAACCTAAGTCAACAAGGACTGCCTCCAAGGGGTCAACCAAATGCCAATTAACAAACTTAGGCAGCCAGCAGGCTGCAACTAGGGTACAAAATAGGGTTTTAGACTAAGTAACAAAGGTGATCTATGCCTAATATATTTTATCCATCTTAGATTAATAGCTTTATTTAGAAAAAATATATTCTATATAAATAGCTCTATTTTGTACAATTTGAGTTGTTGAGTAAATTTAAAAAAATAATATTTTTTATTGAATTGTGAAACTTACCTTTAAGAGAAAGAAAAAAAAGCTTATGATACTCTTTTTTTAAGTATCTAAATCACTTAAAATAAATAAAATAGAGCAATTAATATGAAACATATTTTTTTGTTAAATAGAACTATTAATTTATGACGGATGGAATATTAATTCATCTTTCTATTCCTATAGATGTGGGTTTCACTATTTAATAAAAATTATAATTTTTTTCAAATATAACTGTTAACATTAGATTAAGGGAATACATGTTTACGAAGCCCTTTTTATGCTTTACTATAAAAATAAGCTCAACATAAAGAATGTATTAGAATCCTTTATTTATGAGATCGACGGCATAGATACTAATACATAATAATACTAATAATATTGATATTATATTTATTAACATATGTTAATATACACCATTGATTTAAAATATTAAAAATTTCTATATACTCTTTATGCTGAGCTCGATAAAAACATGAAAAACTCTTGCCTTTGCCTCTGTGACATAATCCCCAAGACACATTAAACCTCGTAAGAATGCACGTTGTAAATCCAATGTGAACCCGTGTTTCACCGTGAAGAGACCGGAATCTACTCGCGTGGTTGGAAAGAGGATTTAATTGGCATAGGCCCATGCCAACATAGGGCCCAGGACCAAGTGACAGCGAGCGGATGGTAGGCCGATGGAAATCGCATATAAGAATATCTCTTTCCGCAAAGAGGAGCATTAGCTTGGGGCTATGTTTGCTGGCAACAGCACATGCTTGCAATGATTGAGAAGACCTATGGTAGTTCAGGTATGGCCCACACTTGGTGTCCAGGGGACAATCTTGTCTGCATGCGTAGGCAACATTATTTATATGGAGCCTTTAGAGTGTTAGACAAGTCTAAACATACTTGTCTCAAAAAATTAAAAAAAGTCTAAAATATTGGTGTCCAGGGACTAGATTAAGATTCATTGAGGTAGTTGGATTTTGAATTGGTTTGGATAGGACTTCGCTACGGAGGACAATTGAAATGGATCCATAAAAAATTGTTGGAACTTGTTGTAGATAGTTGTAGAACTGCGCTTTAGAAGGATGGGCACAAAGTATTAGGCTCTTATGCACATACAAGTACAATATTTTTTGGGAATTATTTGTGTTACAATCTGAATCTTTTTTAGATTTTTTTTTAAATTATTGAAATGTCAAAATTTATGATTAAACAATTTGCATCCATTCCAAAAGAAAGTTAATATTTCTACTCTACTTTCTTTATACTATAAGTCTTACACCACTTTAGATAGAAAAAAATAAATCTCTTGTTATTAGGTGTCTCCACCTTTTATATAGAATCAAAAGTAGTGTAAGGCCTATGATGTAGAGAAAATAAAGTATGAATATCATTTTTCATTCCAGAAACTTTTTTTAACCAACTATAATCTAATTCAGAGTTGCACACATTTTTCAAACATAAAATGACAAACTAGATACTATTATTATCACAATGCTAGAAGGAGACATATGAGACTCTCTAATTTCTTTAACAATAGCCAAAAATGATCTAGGAAATAGACATGAACTTTATGTTCAAAGTATTAATTAAGACTTGGGAGTCTTCCTCAATAACGATGTTTGGATTATGAAGCCAATTTGCACACACAAGCCTCAAATGCCATAGAAGTTTAGGAACTAATATCCATAGAAAGAACACTCACAAAGATGCCATTGTAGTTGAGAATAACTACTTCAACATCTATTGCCCCTTGCCCCTAGATTGCCCTTGTTTGAGCCAAAGTTAACTTTGAGCACATCTGATGAAAGACTGGACCATCCAATCCTCACATTTTTTTAATTGTCTATAGCACTTTCCACCTTATATAGGAAACTTTAGTCATTTTGCAATGTCAATAGCTAATTAGCATGATATTTGATTCTTGTGCCTTTATTATGAAAGAGAATTCTCTCTCTCTCTCTCTCTTATTCTATATCACTATAAAAAATTCCAATTTTTACAGTTAGGGAAAGAATATTTTGAGGGATTTCACACAATCCAAGTAAGGATTCTATGTTATTTGGAAATTTCCTAAATCTCCTCAACTTGGTTACATAGAAAATAGTGAGTTTGACTTTTAAGTCGTTTCAGTAAAATAAATTCCTATGTAGATAGAGTTTTAGTGGAACTTTAATATTAAAAAGTAGACAAAAAGAGCTTTGAAGAGCTACTAAAAATGTATAATTCAGAGTTCAGATGAAGAAGTTATAGAGATGTAACATCATAAAATTTTCTAAGTATACATAGAAAATAATGATTTAGACCCTTGGGACTTAGTGCAATAACTTACTTTGTAGTTAGAGTTTCAATATGGAATTTGAAAGTAGACAAAAAGATCTTCAAAACGCAATTAAGAACATGCGAATTGGTGTTTGGAAGAATAAATTATGATTGTCTGAAGTTGAATTTGAAATGTTGTTAGTGACCAACCAACATGCACCAATTTAACCCTTCGACTTTCTTAATATCATATTTTTTTTAAAGATGGAGTTTCAGTCAAAATTTTGGTTTAGAAAGTAAGCAAATATATCTTCCAAACTCCACTAAGAATACATAAATCAGAGTTTTATTGAGAAAGTTATGTATCTTTGAAGTTGAACCTAGTGTATTGGTGGCGATCCAATGACATGTCATTGATGCGTCAATGGTCATGTGAGGTAACTCAATGTTATTAGTGGCATACTACTGAGGTGTCAGTCAAGCTACCGACAGTAGGATAGTTATGTGGATGCCCTTAAAAACTAACTAGTTTAATACTTACATACTAGAATTTTATTCTTTCTCCCATATAAATAAGTTTTGAGGTCCCTTAGTGTAACGCCCGAGATTTTTCATCCCTTTTTTTCTTAAAACTTATAGAAAAAATTTTTTATACGATAAATCAAAGTCAAAATGACAAAATCAAAACTTGTATAAATAGTTTATAATTTAAAACATCATACCGCCAAATCAAATATCCTCAGGTGCTACTCGAAAACACACGTACGACTAAATTACCATGATCATGGATTTTTAAATACAAATAACTCCCAGGCGTCCCCGAGTACAAGTCCCATAAATAGTCTACTATCTGATCCAAATTAAAAGTCCATAATATATACACTTACATCTCATCTCGCCCAATACATCAGATCGCGGCACCAAATATACTTGAGTCAAGGGGGAAACAATCCACCGCAGAGATGAGCATCTAACTCTAGGAGCTCTCCAACACAACCTACAAAAGCCTCCCGAACAACGGGGCTGAAAGAAGTAGGGTGAGTATTTTCATACTCAGTAGGAAACTACCCAATAGGGGAAATCCCAAACGGTGAACTCAATAAGTTCATAAATCATGCGTCATGCAACTCAACATGAGGCAAACAACATATAACATAATTATGCACATAAGCATATAAGCACGCATAACACACCATCAAATCAAACTTACACAAATACCCTTAATCAGGGTCTTACAAACTTACTCGTATAATCGTATGCTAACTCATACAACTTATACATACTTGTACGACCTTACTCGTACAATCTTACACTTACTCGTACGACCTTACTCGTATAGTCTTACACTTACTGTCGAACTCATATTCAAACTCTTACAGTCGTGCTCAAACTCACACTCTTACAGTCGTACTCATCCTCAATCTTACAGTCGTGCACATACTCATCATCATACGCTTACTCAAAAACGTACAAACTCAGTCATATAGTCGTATATATACTATCGACTACTGAAGCTCATTACCACTAATAAGCTCCAGCGTCGCAAAGGAAAAGAATGCCACTGGGGCATCACCTTAACCTCCGGGGAGTGACTAGACGCCATGGACTTTTCCGAAGGTAAGACACACCTATGCTCATGGGGCGCAAGATCAAACATGTAAGAGTAGATCCATGATACTACTTACCTGAGCGCGCAAACATACACCCACACAAGGGGTCATACAATTGCCCACACATAAGGGGTCTTATAGTGCCATAGAATTGCCCACCATAATGGGTCTTATAGTGCCAGTGCCACTCTTGGGTAGAAATCTTACAATGCCACTCTTGGGCAGAACATACAGTGCCATCTATAGGCAGAAACATACAGAACCCACGAGGGGCGGAAACTTATAGCGCTCTCAACAGAGCATCAAATGTCTGGGCTAAATACAGCACACAGACCAAAACAAAGCATACACCGCTCTCAACAGAGCATCAGACGTCCGGTGCTCTATATAGCACATAGACAAAAAATCTTGCAGGATATCCACCATGGCAAGACATAAGAAGTGCTCAACCGATTCATTATCGGTTAGCTCAAACACGGAACTTAATCCGTCGAACCCTCAGGTCTCAAACTCACAACACTATTATTAGCTTTCTCATAATTCAAGTTTGAATTAGGTATATTATGCAGTACAATTATGCCAAACAACCTTAGTCCTTGACTGATCAAACTGAAGCTAAGCCCGATCCGAACCCTAGTTCGTCGGGGCAGTAGACTTCACTTACCCGTCCAAGTCACACATAACTCACCGTACACAAATACTTACATGCTCATACAGCCTTTGACATCCACCTTACGGTCAAAGCATCTTACTCACATCGTCAAACTGAGCTCCTCACAGCAAATCCCCGTTATCATCCTCTTACTTAATTTCTCACTTATTATACTTACTTTTCACTTCATAATTTGTACGTTATGCTTGTACAATTATGCATGCTCTTACTGTCTAATAAACCCTCATAAGGCTCCAAGCCTAAGTCTTCTTACTTACCGAACCCCTGACATATGCTCCAATCCGATCCAAACCAATCTGCTCCACTCCTTGCCTGTCAAACTTATGTCCGCCGTCTTTTGTCACACGCTTACACATCCACATCCACAACCAACTTCGTACCAAACCCTTACCACTCTTACCGTCCATCGCCCATACCTCTGCCCACACACAATTCACATACGTAACTTACTCGACATCGCTAGCCATCACTAGCATGTCCATCACACACATACGTAGCACACTAACACATTCGCTAGCCATTACTAGCGCATACATCATACACATACCTAAAACATGCTTACAGCTCACATACATACATACATGCATCTCAACGTGGCATAATTCACTATCTTACATCATGCATACATGTCATGATTTAATATCCAAAATATGGAATCATACAAGCCTAGCATGCTGCTACTCATTCAAAGCATGTTGTCATGAAATTACGAGTTCAAAGCTCCCCTACCTCGTAATCATGACGTTTGATGGCGAGTACACGATGGTGGCGGCGTCGGTGGCAGAGCCGGTGGTCAACATCATTGCCTAGCTGAGAGAGCTGCTGTCCTGAGGTTTTAAGAAGCGCCGGAACTACACACGGCCAAATGGGGTGTGAAAATCAATGCGGCAAAATCCATGATCCACGGTGGCACACTAGGGGCGGCCGGGACAAAGATCACGCCAACGAGTGGCAGGTGAGACCAAAATTCAAGGGTGTACTAATTAAAGGTCGGCCGACAGCTGAGAAATACTCGGCCGGCCGCAAGACGTCGAAATCGGCCATGGACAGCACCCAACGACATCGATTTTGCGTTTACAAGGGCCCACATATGGGCGGAGGGTGACACTCAAGGACAAAGTAGAGATGAAGGAGGACTCCGATGTTAACTCCAGATGATGGTAGAGCCATCTAACGGTCGGGTGGCGCCAAAGCGGCACTAATACCCTAACCCGCACACGTGTCTACTTACACACACGGCTAAAGGGAGGGGAGAGAGGGCTAGATGGTGTCGGCCCAAAACTTGGAAGGGCGGTAGGGCCATGCCCAAGGGTAGTGACCGACAAAGATGGCCTTTGCCATTGTCGTGTCGAGGTAGGCCGACTAGAGGCCATACGATGTCCGATGGAGGTAGGACAGTAAGAGGGCAAAACATGGCGCTCTCTATAGCGCGGTCAAACACATATCATCGGCAAATGGGGAACCTACCTCATGCCGAAGAAGAGGGGCGGTGCCGCACAAGGGCGGCCAGCCATCTCTAGGCTGAGACCCGCCACACTAAGGTGGTCCAAAGGGTATTCAGCATCCAACGATGCACGATGGCCCAAAACGGGTGGAAAACCCTGGGACACGAAGGAGCAGGGCTTACTGGCGGCTCTGGCCGACTCCATCGTGGCCCTAGCGGCCAGGAGGAGCTATCTCCGGCCAGAGGTGACGGCCAAAGTCAACGGCGACACGCTGGACGAAGAACACAATAAGGAGTAGAGGCTCAGTTTTCTGTGGACGAGCACATCAACCGGCGAGCGACAAATCTCGTTCCAGCGGAACAGAGGGGATGGAGACTAAACCGGATTGGGTGGAAACATCCACCATCGTTGCCCAACCGGAGAGAGACCAAACAACGGTCTGGTGAGTCTGGCCGGAGGAAACAAGGAATGCGGAGGCGGAACCGAGCAGGGAGGGGTGGTTCGCCACCCTCGCCGGACCAAGGCGGGGCTGGATAGGGGTTGTGTCGGCGGTGGCTCGCCGCCGGCAGCCACCGTTTCACCCAAAACAGTGGGGCAGTGGAAAAACAAGGGTGAAGGGGGATGAGGATGGGGCGGCGGAACGGAGGCCCACCAGGCCGGGAGGGATGGCCTCCCGCCGTAGCCAGCCCAGGGTGGAGCCGTGGCAGCCGGCCTGTGGCGGCGGCGGAACATCTCAATACAGAGAGGGGCAGAGAGAGTGCCTACCGGGACGATCCAGGTGGCGGAGCCGGCGGGACTGGCCAGGGCGGCAGCCTTGTCGTCGCCGGCCTGTGGATGGCCAGACGGAGGCCGGGTGGAGCCCACCGGCCACTGCCGGTGCCGTCATAGCACAAACAGAGAGAGAACAGAGAGATCGGCGGAACAGGGGAGGAGCACGAGGCAGACGGCGGAGCGGCCGTGGGGTCGGGACGGCGGCCCCCCTACCGTCGCATGGCCAGGGCGGAGCCGATGGTGGCGGCCCTGCGGCCCACCGGCAGCCGGCGGCGGCTGGCACTGAGAGAAGCCAGAGAGGGGGGGAGGAACACTGTTCCAACATCCAGAACCATTTGGATCGGGCTCGGCCGAGCCCGAGCCCATTTTCATCTTTTTTTTTTCTTTTTTTTTTCCAATCGTATCCCCCTCATGCGTTAACTCACTGTTTATGCGTTATAAGTCTAATACTCACGCTGAAAGTGCGCAGCGAGGCCCGCGGCCCACGACTAAGCCCTATGGGTAAAAATATAGTAGAAAAATACATAAATACAAATATGCTGAAACGTCACATTTTCCTGCCAAAAATAACCAGAAAAATAGCAGGAAAATCACAGAAAATCATAGAAAAATCAGGGACCTTACACTGAGACTCCCATTTTTTCAATTTTTTTTTCAAAATCAAGGAGGAGAAGATCAAAGGCTTTCTAAATGAAGAAGAATCAAGGGAACGAACAAATTTTGTAGGAATTAGCTGATGACGCACATGAGAAAGGATTTTTCTTTTGTGAGAAAGGGTTTTTATTTTGTGAAAAAAGTCATATTGCTAACCTTGAATGCTACATAATCTTTATACATGAAAAGACATAATCTTAGGGATTATAGGCTATTTGAATCAATATGAGTTCATATTTCTATGCTAGATTGCTAGTGTTGAACCAAAATTATGATTTAGAAATTTGATATGAAGCATGTCTTAGATAGTAAGAGTTATTTTGGTGATTAAACCATGAATTAACTAGAAAACTATTAATGGATGGTGTTATATTCATGATTATAGATTATTGATAGTAAACTAGTTATTCGGCAAGGATGACATTGCTAAGCTACTTGACATGTATAAATGTTATCTTATCTAAAGGTGGATAACTGTAGACATGCGGGTGCTAATTTATTTAGGCAAGGCTTAGTTCAGTTTATGATGTGGTTTAACCTTGATTACTATTGTATTCTAGTTTGATATTTGTATATTTGAAAAATGAATAGCTTGCACCCTGAGTATATTGATGGATGTTTTGATAAAAAAATATGTTTTTGCTATTTTATTCACAAAAATAGATTTGAAAAATCTTAGGCTGTGACATTTCTATGATGCATTCATTCTCATTATTACCAAAATATTCTATATATCCACCAATATATTGAAACCATATAGCTTGACTATATGAATTTTCAAGGAATAAATGATTAACAAAATCTATATGATCACGACATAAATAGTAGCAGTCAAGTTGCATTTGTAACCTTTCATGTAACAATTGAACTATAGTTAGTCATTAGATAAATTTTTCCTAAAAATTTTTATTTTTTGAATAATTGTGATTTTCCACAAGTTGAGTAAAGCTTTATGTGGAATGACAGATGGGTGCATGTATTCAAGTTAATTAACATATAATATGATGTCGTGGAGAATTTTTCATTAGCCTTGGGCCCATCATATAGGTTGATCTTGGTTACTTCAACTAATAAGAATGACTCAAATCTTATTTACCACATCAGTCAGCCAAATTTTTTCAAGTTTTAATACAGCTATTGTCTAGACATATTAATTCCCTAGTTTGTTTATCTTCATTGACCCCTTAACTAAGGGAGATTTCCTCATGAGAGAGGTATGGTTGGTCACAAGTTGCTATACTTTTGTACATAGTAGAGCCCTATTAAAGTCTTGAACTTTTTTGAAGTTCAAGCCACTAGACATTTTGTTCCTAAAGATTTTCTTCCACCTAATTGTGGTAAAGCCTCTTTTCCTATTATCTCTCCTCCAAAAGAATTTCTATCAATTTTGTCCATTTCTTTCTATATACCAAATGACAACTTTAGGACATACATGAGGTAGATGGTGTAAAGTCAAATATATATTTTTGGCAATTTCAATCACCAAAACACTATGACCATGTTTAAAATGATGTAATAGATCCATCTACAATTAGAGAATTCGGGTTCTTTGAAGATTGGAAGATGTAACTTAAAGAGTGAAGGTTTTTCAAAATAAAACTTCAAGTGAAGATTCAACACATTCAAGCAACATGTGAATTTGGAAAGAGAAGCATATGACCAACAATTTAATCATGGATTCAAGTTATTAGATTTAATATTGGTTGGTTGACATTAGTTTCAAATAATTTAAAAATAAGTTGAAGAGTTTGAGTTATTTCTTTAAAGTTTTGACGCAATAGAATGTTCAATCGAATGTTTTATCAAGCTTACATTCAAAGGATAACAAAAGTTGGTGATCAAATGTGTAGCTAAATCAACTTTATGTTGTAGTTCATCTCAAGCTAATGATTATATTGTCTTGAAATTGATCTAAATTTGAGGGTAAACCCTAAAGTTAGTTCTTTAAAATCCTAATCTTTGATTTAGTTGTCGGAAAATAATTAGATTGGTTCTTCTATAGTAGAATCCTTTGAAGAGTTGTTCGAAAGAAAGAAACATAGTTCTTGAAGATTAGGAAGTAGAAGGTACATTAAAACATCGACACACCTGTAAGAGTGTTAACATATTGTTGCACTAAATATTAAGGTTCTTAGATTATTTTTATTTCATAATTTTATTAGTTTAATTGATAGTGTTTATGCATGGTTGTCATGCTTGATAGGATGCAATTCATGTGGGCCAAAACTTATAGATGGGTTGTGTTGAAAGTGTTTAGTTAATCGAAACTCAAAACTTATCGGAGTTTGAAGTTCCAATATGATAATTTGTTGTTCATCCTACCAATGGCCTCCTTGAAATGTTGTCTCCTAAAGATTCCTAAGAAAATAGGGACTCATAGATAGTTCTCAAACAAAAACTTTTCTTGGAATTTAGCTACTCTACAAAGGATTTTTTGAATTTTTTTCCAAGATTAGAATTGAATAGCATAGAAAATTTATTAAGCTTAACATCATGACCTACAATTGAACAAAATCTCGCCAATATGCTTTGATAATGTCTACATTTTGTAAGAGAAGCCCTACCAAACAAGTGTATGTAAGGTTGTGATAGCTGGAGCCAACATAATACCCTTGACAAGATGTTTTTCTTGAGCTGCATTTAAAGTTAAATTTACCACTTGCTGAGGTAAGAGAAAGAGGTAAAGGGACAATTAAATTTAGCACTTGTCAAGGTAAGAGAAAGAGGTAAAGGGATAGTCGTTCACCTTGCCTTGAACCTATATTAAATATATTTTCTTCAGCCCTTAACTAAGACTTACTATTTAACTGATGTTATACAAAACATAATCCGGTCTACCCTGGCAAACTCATACTTAATTAACACTTTTTCAAGTAAACCCAAATTTAACTCAGTTGTAAAAAAAATTAAATCTATTTTCATGGTCATGAATCCTCTCTTATGTCTTCTTCTTTTCTTTTCTTTTTTAATATAAAAAAATGTGCAATCTCTTGTGTAGTTTTATATAGGTTAGAAAAATCAATTGAAAGGGGGATATAATTTTAGCAAGAAGAGGCCTTAATCCGTTGACTATGACTTTAGAAATACTCTTGTACACAAAATTACACTAACTTATTGGTCTAAAATCATCGGCAATTGAAGGATTTGTTACTTTAGGAACTAAACAAATAAGTTTGATTAAGCTTAGTAGAAAAAGCTATCAAATAAAAAAAATGTTTCATCATGTATATTTGTACGAACCAAGGACCAATATATCTTGTAAAAGAATCCTTAAAAAAGGTCAAGGAGCCTTAAGGGGACTCATTTTTTGCACTACTAATTGAACCTCAACCATACTCACCTCCCCCAAGGGCATCATATTTTCTTCTTTAGTAATCATGGGCTAAATTTATTATTTCTTCTTCTTCATAATATTCAACACATTTCCATTTTAACATTCTCAATCCTTTCCATCCTCACCAACTAATCCCCACCTTTGAGCATGTTACCAAAGTGAACTTTATTCCTAAAGCTAAGCCCAATCCCTTATGAACTGGTTGGACAAAATCTCCCTTTACCGCCCATATCCCTCTATACCTGAAGACACTTATCACTTTTCGTGCTTGTAGGCGGCAGATAGAACCTCCCCTTTCTTGGGGTGTTTCTCGCTCTATAATTGTGAAGGAGGCAGACAGAACCTCCTCTTATCTGACGACACTTTTCTCTCTCAGCGCCCTAGGTGATGGACAAAACCTCCCCTTACCCGAAGATATAATTCTCACTGCATGGCCTATCAGTTAAGGGCAGAGCCTCCCCTTACTTTGGACCACTTTTCTTGATGCTGCCCAATGGCAGTGGATGGAGCCTCCTCTTACTTTGGGCAGCTTCTCTCTTTCTTTTGGCACGAGGGCTTCGGACAGAGCATCCTCATACCCTTGGTCATTTCCCCTCTCTAGAGTAGCCAACTCAAGGAGTGGATACTTCCATTGCATATAACATCCTTGAATTAGCTAAAAACGCCTTATGAATGGGCAAAATGGACTCAGAACTGGCCCAAAACACTCCCCGAAACATAATGACTCTTCCCTATCTATAGGGAAGAGTTTACGAGCAGATGGCGGCTGCGTTTGTGCACAGACCATGCATCACACACTGCATGTAATGCATTTGCTTGGGCCCAAGCCTGCACCACCCAAATGCGAGTGATGCTCCTACACATCACACTGGAGTCGGCCCACGTATGCGGCCCGTTCTCGCAACTGGGTAGGCCGAACGTGCGGCCCACCATGTGCCATGCAGTGCAGCCTTCAATGATGCGGGCCCTGGGTCACACGGTGCAGCTCTGCATGACAAACGACGTGGGTCACACTAGCACTAAAGTCAATTGCCCTTTTTTATTCATTTTTATCATATTATTTTATTAAAATAATATCCTAACTTCAAAAGGTGATATCTTCTTACCCTAAAGTCAAAACTGTGCGTTCTTAGTATCGATAGACTCATATCAATGAGTCATTCAAAACTAGACAACACATGGGTAGGTTATTTACTTTTCTATTGGGTCCTGCCTATGTGGCATGCTTATCGAGGTTGTAGCTTTTGCTCCCTACTTCCATTTTGCTTGTTCTTTGATTTGTTATGCTCGTTACTTCAAACTCTACCTATATACTAGGATTTTATCCCTTGAAGCCCTCTGAAGCTTATAGAAAATTATATTATTATCCCTAACCCCTTAAGGTGGATGTAATAGAAAAATAGGTCATTACATTACCTACTCCATATGTAGACTTTTCATCAGGGTGACACCTCATGTGCAAACCACTTTCTGGTTTCATACTACTCATTCCAATCTTTTCACTTTTATTATTATTGTCACTCTTTGTGGTGATATTCTAACATTTTTACCCATTATTAACATTACATTTTTTTTATGAGGTTGAGATATTCTTCCCTCTATCTCATATAAAGTTAGAATAGTATTCCCTCCTTCCATATCTTTTAACACCGTCAACACCTCATTAACATGTCTAACCCTATGTCAAAGACCTTGATCCCTCCACTAAGCTAGTTTAAATCTATGTTAGAACCCACCGACACCCTACCTACATATAAAAGACCATGTCGATTTCTCACTCTTTGACTGATCTCCTAAAGTTCTTAACTCATATCAAGTAATCTCATATCTCAGGCCAACATCCCCAAAGATTTTACTCCAAAAAAATAAGGTCATGTCAACTAGTCACCAATACTACTTCAACATGTTAGTGTCTATGTCATGGTTGGAGAGTCACTCTCTTATGCAATTCTTATGGCCCTATAGATTTCTACCCCACTCAGAATCCTCTCGAAGTCTTCTTTGATCTGTAGAATCCCATTTCCATATGTTTTTATCAAGCTTACATTGTCTTGACATCATTGCACCAAAAACACAAACACAACCAGGTAGATTCCTGGCTCATATATGAACACCACTACTTCCCTACAACATCAACATGTCAGGTACAATGTTGACAACCTCCTCAGCCTTAATAATCTCCAATTCTCCTCACATTAACTCTTAAAAATCCTTCTTAAATTTTCATGATGTCACATATGTATCCTTAACCTACCTTGTTTTGCCTGTAATAATTGACGGACTCACCAACAAACAAGGACTACTTTCATCGAAAAAGTGAGGAATTGTTCGTTCTTACAACGGCTCTTGGGTGTTTTACTGACTGCTATACCTTACCTCGGTCATTCCAGGGGATCTCTTGATGGCGCTCTCACCAAGAGTGGTGACATCAAACCCCATGCATGTGACCGACATTAGATCCTTCATTTCTACTTTTGAATGCAAGATGGTTAGATGGCTCAAGGTGACCTAAACATTAGTGAGATGTTCCTAGAAGCTACTAAAGAAGCCTGACACCAATAAATTTCGATGACTCTTGGTACCATTCGACTTCTCTTGACATTCCCTTAGTAGTGCCCAAATATCCCCCATCAGATGAGCTGGAGTGAGTTCTTGCAGTGATTGTCTGCCACCTCCTCTTTCCTCTTGTAGGGATGCTTTCCCTCCTAGTCTGTACTGAGTGAGCAGTTAGAGGCTGAGTGTGCATTGACTAACAAAGTAAGTGAGAAATTCGTCGGTTGGCAATACATGTTGTTTTTTTTATGAATAGAGTAAAGTCCCGAGTTTGAGATCATTGGTAGGCAACAAATCACTTCCAATTATTGTACATTGTTCTTTTTTAGGAAGTATAATATATATTTACCTAATCTTATAATGCATAAATGACCATTTTAGATTTCGTATGTCATGTTTGGCAACATAGATTTAAAGGGTGTGTTTTTTAAATGTACAAGATTTGGTCCAAATCCCATGTTTGGGAACCTGTCTTGGATGAGATTTGATTTTAGTCTAGATTCCACCCCAAATCCCATGATTTCAATTACAACTAGAAACATAAAATTTGGAAATCACATACTAAGGCATATTCTTTTGAAATCTCATAATTGTGAGATTGTTTACTAGTTATTTTTTTCCACTTGGCTTTTTCTCCCCCACAACAATGTCCTCCTTCAACTATCTTTCTCAATTCCACCCTCTTCTCTCCCGAGTTCAGATCAGCTAGGGAGGCACTCCCACCACAATCAGTGGAAGTGCCCACTCAGTGCTAAAAGCATTAGCAAAACACCAAACGCATTTTGTTGACACATTTGGCACTGAGTGGGCACTCCTACCGTGGGGAGTGGGAGTGCCCACCCAGCTGATTGCAACTCTTCTCTCCCAACCCTATCTTGTAAAGTGAAATTGGGTTGAGTTCGTTTGTACCACACAAACAATATACATCTTCATTAGTTGTGTAAACTCCCTCCCCTCCATCTATTACAACCTCGAGTTCCATCATGTCTTCTTAAACTGCCACTAACTCTGCCTTGTTCTCTTATGTACCACCTTTATCTTGCTTTAAACCACCCAACAACTAGATGAAAATTATGCAAAAGTTAATTTTTTTCAGAGTATGTATAAGATGCTAAAAACTAGAATAAGTATTTTTATTACTATTAAAGCTAAATCTAAACCCATGGCAAATCCAGGTTTCCAAACAAGGGTTTTTAAAATCTCACTAAAAAAATTACAGGGTTCCTAAACATTAATAATCTCGAATACCAATTTTAAAGATTGCATGATTTAAATTTATGCAATTTAAAAATCGCATGATTTAAATTTATGCAATTTTAAATCACATATGATAATCAAATAGAGAACTTATCAACATATGTCTAAAAGTAAAGGCAACATATATTTTTTTAAGGATAGTTGTCCGAGCCCTTAGGGCATGACTATAAAGGGCAACCATGCTCACCGTATATACAACGCCTTACGCATCACACGCTCTGTTTTCTTTTAAAACAAAAAAACAAAAAACCCGAGCAATCAACCTTGGAATGTTAATTGCCCGTGTCTTACTCCTGAGTTTTGGACTCACGAGGCATCCAAACCACGTCCGCGTCCGAGTTTCGTTAAGAATGATAAAACCGTTAACCTGGTGATCAACGGTCCAATTGGGGTTTGATTTATAAAATCTACAGTCAGATAATCGTAGCTGTTGAGGAGGAGAGGGCAGAGGGGAGGATAAAAAGAGGGCGGGGTTTTTGTGGGTGGAATGGAATCAATCCCCGCATTTCCAACTGCCAGCCATCGAGTTACAGAAAGGCAGCGGCCAGTTTCTCGGTTGGGTCGTCGACCCTTTTGGCAGATTTGGCGGCCGATCTCTTTATAACACCAGAAAGTCCATCATTGAGCCCGGAGGAGGCAGTGGCTGCAGCATCCGTGAAAAGGGTCTTCTTTGATCGTGTTGAACTTTTGGTTTTCGGGTGCTTTCCCGCCCTACTTCGTCCCGCCGTTTCTGTATCGTGATGCCGGAGGGAGGTGGCTACTACAGCTCGAAGAAGACCGATGATATCTGTGAAGATGTTTGTGGCAAGGTAAATTCTGTGATTCTTTTTAGAAAGCTATATGTGTAGGGTCTCTGTTTTTGGAGCTCATTGATTTTTCTTAGCTGCTGCCTTTTGATTTTGTGCTTTCTGTTGAGTGTTTAGTGTTCGTGACTGGTTATTTTATTATGAAAACTTATATTTCCCAACATTGAGTTCAATTAATCAAGCATATGAAGATAAATTTCATATTTTTATCTTATTTTTAGCGGTAAATTGTTGGCTATGTTAATGAATGAGTTATGGATTTTTGGCTTTCTTGAATTGGGAATGTCTTGACGAGCCGATTGTCAATTTTCAGATAGTATTTTGTGGAAATTACATATTTTAGTTTAAAAAAAGTGCTTTTTGTGTGCATTTGCATGTTGGTGATTTCTTCTAGATTAAGATAAGATGTTCATATGAACTTGGAAGTGCTTGGTTTGTTTGTTATTTTAAATTTGTAAGTCTACACAGTTGGTCCCATACATGAGTTTGGTATAAAGATATGTTTAGTTGGGAGAAATTTTGTCTTTAGCTTTCAAAGGAGTTGATTGAATCGAATTTAACTTTTTTTAGTTCGATTAAATATTCATTTCAAAAAATCATCCTTGTTTTTTTCAGCAGGGGACACGAGCAGCTTCAACCATATCAAGATTGAGGTGCCTGCTCCATGGGTTTGATATGAGGGCAATCGTTTTTCTTTTCATCATTGTACCGACATGCATTCTTGGTATCTATTTGCACGGGCAGAAAATATCCTATTTTCTCCGGCCAATATGGGAGTCTCCACCTAAACCTTTTCATAAGATTCCCCACTACTACCATGAAAATGTTTCCATGGAGAACCTGTGCAAACTTCATGGCTGGGGAATCCGAGAGAGTCCGAGGAGGGTTTTTGATGCTGTTTTATTCAACAACGAGGTGGATATTCTCACCATAAGATGGAAAGAATTGTACCCATATATCACACAATTTGTTCTGCTGGAGTCAAACTCAACTTTTACTGGATTAGTAAAACCGTTGGTTTTTGCTGGCAATAGGGATCAATTCAAGTTCATTGAATCTAGGCTGACTTACGGAGTGATTGGTGGAAGATTTGTGAAAGGGGAGAATCCATTTGTGGAGGAGGCTTACCAGAGAGTGGCACTGGACCAGCTTATTAGAATAGCAGGCATAGCTGATGATGATTTGTTGATCATGTCAGATGTAGATGAGATCCCTAGTGCTCACACGATTAACATTCTTAGATGGTGTGATAATATTCCTCCAGTCCTCCATCTTCAGCTTCGAAACTATTTGTATTCTTTCGAGTTTCTACTGGACAATAAGAGCTGGAGAGCTTCAGTTCATAGGTATCAGACTGGTAAAACAAGGTATGCTCACTATCGCCAATCAGATCTTCTGTTGGCTGATTCAGGTTGGCACTGTAGTTTCTGCTTCAGGAGAATAAGTGAGTTCGTATTTAAAATGAAAGCTTATAGTCATGTTGATCGGATAAGGTTTTCTCATTATCTCAAGCCATCACGAATACAAGATGTGATCTGTCGTGGTGCTGACTTATATGATATGTTGCCAGAAGAGTACACCTTCAAGGAAATTATTGGGAAATTGGGGCCAATACCGCATTCATATTCTGCTGTACATTTGCCAGCATATCTTCTTGAAAATGCGGGTAAGTACGGATACTTACTCCCTGGGAATTGTGTGAGAGAAAGTGGCTAGCCTTTTCTACAGTGGACAGTTTCATGGCTGATGCTGATTTTACAGAATCCCAGGGTCTTTTTGTACATTGGCATTTGGGATTGTAGTGGATACTGGATAGATATGAGCCAATTAGTTGATTCTTTAGAGAGAGGCAGAGGCATGAAATACCTTGCGGGAGTTGAAAGATTTCTGAATTTGAGAAAGCAGAAATCTTTAGCTTGACTTGTTCGCGTGCCTTAAGTTGTAAGATGGGGGAGGTAGTGAATGTGCCGGAAGTGTTCCTGTTGGGAGATTTCCTGCCTCAAGCAGAATATGTTTGCAGTCTCCTGTATATTGTTGGATACGCTATCAAATATCAGTTTCATATGTTTTTAAAGGGTGGGGATTTTGTTTCCCTTGCCGACTAATCTACTTCTATCTTATGAACCTCTGTACCCCTATAGTTCTTGATTCCGTGATTGTACCATTTGACTGCATTTGTCTTAATTGAAACGCTAATTATATTCTTTTGAGAATTATCTTTATTAAACTGTTCTCATGTTTATTAATGGATTGGCATTTACATGGCATAATTTCAATACACAGCCATAGTCCATCCTTCTCAGTGTAAGTCAAAGATAGCGTTGCTCTTTAGCTAAGCGTCTTCAGCAGTAACTGAAGACCCACCTGGCTCCCAGTTGGGACTTCTCTTTCTGCTAGGTTTTTGGGACGGAGAGTCGCCTCAACTGCTGTTTATGCTGTTTTCATTATAAGTTTATTCAGTTAGAAAATGATATACTATCACTGATAGCATTATTAGCAAGACGCTATTTATTTACAGGTAAAAAATCTTTTTTCTCTGATCTGATGTTGATGATTGTGCCAAAGTTAGCATAGTAATGCTTTGTGAGAGTAAATCTTTTTTTTTTTTTACCATAAAAACGAAGAAAGTGGGGAACATACAACCTGAGCAAAGGGGTGAAGAGGTCGATCGTCTTTGAGACGTTACAAAAAAAGAATGGCTATGTGGACTGCCCTTAATTCCTGTTTAATCCCAAAACCGAAAATTCCTTTGATTATTTTTTACCCTACCTTTTCTACCACTTCCTACCCCATCTAAATGAAAATAACAAAGCCTCTTTCCCTTTTCCTGTTCTTCTCTTTTTCCCATTCATGTGTAGAGCCATGAAACATGATATTTTTAGTCTGCTTTCTACACCAAGTCGCCAACAGCCTACTCCTGACTGCACTTGGAAAAAATAAATCTCCATGTCGTCCAACATGATTTAACTTTTCTATCTAATTAGATATTAGAGTAGACTTTTGATATAAAAAAAGGGAATAGACATACCAACTTCCTAATGCCACCTCTAGCATCACGAGTAGCGGTCTGAACTTCCCCTACGACAGTTGCTATCGTCTCCTCTTTCTCTCTTCCTCTCTTTTTCCCTCCCACAGAACCGTTGTCGTTGCTGGTGGGAGGTTTGCTCTTTTCCGATGATGATTGCAATCTACTCCGCGATCGCACGTCACATATCACGGCAGCGAAACCATATACTGTGCAATGTTCCTAGAAAATCTTCAGCGATGTACGACCATCCGTACATTTGTGAAGGACATGGCCATAGACAACCACCACCAGTCTTCTTAGTTCTTACCGATACAATAGATAAATTGGATCGTTGTTGGAAAATAGAGGCAGTGGCCAGCCCCTCCGTGAAAGAACTGGGCCACCGCCATTGTTCTTACCCAGACCATGTCAGCTATCCTACAAAATCTCTAGCAGTGGATGCCCATTTCACTCTGTCTATGCTATGTTAATAATTTCATTTAGTTTTTCAAAAGGTTTTTAGTTCACTTTGAAAATCCTAATGTGGCCATTAATGTAAGACGGAGGGAAAATGTTTATGGAAGATCTGGCAATTGGTTAAAAAAAAAAACTGGCAATAGGTGGCCACCACCACTGTCTTTACTGAGACCATGGACTAATTGGATCGCTGCTGGAAAAAGTGTCCAGCCACTGCCATTGTACTTACAGAGTACCTATTTCTTAGTGATTTTGGAAACAACGATAGCATTGGCTGTCCATCGTGAGTTTACTGTTTAAAAATTATGTGGTGGTGGCTGGCCACTGGCACTCTGCTTGTTAAGACCATGTTTTGCTTAGCATTGTTTGGTAAAACTATGGCTTTTGTTCTTTCAGTGGTGCACTAGCATTTCATTCGTTTGAATTAAAACACTAGTGGAATTTTGACGTGCGGTAACGACATGATTTTGAGGGAAATACAACAGATAGAATCCACTGTAAAGGCTTCAATAGCAGTTAGTGACTACAAAGCTCATAACTTCCATTCTTTTAGTATGAGAATTTACCGTCTTGAATTTGGCTCCATCTCAAAATAGTCACAAGAACAAATTAAAGTTTTCTCCCTCGAAAATATATCAACTATATCCTACACCTCGACACTAGAAAGCAATAATATGTTTTATATTCATAGAATAACCAGATAACAATTGACTGATAATTACAGAAGTTTTGTCCTGAAGTTGTCTTACAGTAATTCAAATGTTTTTTTGTCTGATAACGAATTCATCATTTTAACTAGTGTTAGATATCAAGCAACATATGTCAACAAGGACTTCACATAGGCTCAGTTTGGCTCGAATCGGGCTTATTCAAAGTAGACTTATCTTGAGCTCGACTTGAACTCAAACTCGAACATACTCAATTCAAGTTCGAACATAAGCCTCTCCGCTCTTCTCGGCTTGAATTGTTTCTCTTTGTGCATGTACTTTGAATTTTTTTTGGAGGCACATCAAGGGTTAGAAACAGTTCTTTTATGTATGTTTGTATTTTCTATATTTTTCTTAGTCATTTATATACATGTTAAAAGGAAAGATACGAAGAAATAGATGGTAATGCTGCCTATGTGGATTTCTATTTTTTATCTCCTTTTGAGTGATTATATGCATATAAAGAGAAGAAGTAGTGTTGTCTTTTTGGAAGATATGCAAATAAAGTTCATCCATCATACTTTTTTTCTTTCCTAGTGACTAGATCAAGGTATAGTTGTAACACCCTAACACAATTTAAACTAGATAACATTCTAAACCATGTTGGTTTATAGTCAATAGAGTAACTAGGCTTTAATATACAAATATCAAAAGTGGCATAAAAAGCCTCGCACATCAGTCACCACAAATATACAACCTTATAATATAAAAAAACTTAACAATCCCCAATTGTAGATCTTCAAACTACAAAAGAGTTTCTTCCTTCACTTCCAACCTTGCATCTACACCTATAGCATCTAGAGGTGGATAAGTATATTTATACTCAATAGGTAGAAGTAAATTCTACTAACATGCTTTACAAAGAGTTGAAATAAAGGTGCACAAATACTTTTCACAATTTCAAATAGTTGATATTCAAAAGACAACTTGGGAGAAATCAAAATACCATAGTCAACTAATACAAAATTTAGAAATCAATTTATTTATAGAATGTCGTCGATACCTAATGACATACACTAGTGATTATGGGTCAATGGGATTGTCTCTCTTCTTTTATCAATACAAATTCCATGAGACAAATATTATCTACGGGTATTATAGGAGTAGTGTTCATGACATGTGTTGGTGCGCATGCATATGCTCTTGTGTTGCACACATTGTGTTCATAAGTTGTGAAGATTGCCCACAATGTTGAGCAACATTTGTGCATGTGTAATGGGAAATGCCCACAATGTTGAGCAACATTTGTGCATGTGTAACGGGAAATGCCTACAATGTTGTGCATTGAGACACTTAATCAGATATGATGTTCTTGAGTCTTTTAACATGTCCCCTCACCCTAGATAGCATTGGAGAGCCTTGTGAAGCGTTTTGGGGCCATTTGGTGAACTTTAGTTCGAGCATACCCATGCAACCACTTTGACGAGTAAGGTTGACTTACTTGGATGATTTGCCTTGTGAAAGCCACACATATGGCTGCCACCCATGTGCCTTTGTGACAAGTGGTATTAGACCAGGCTGTCATCTTGTTGGGAAACTAAGATGTACATTTGGGCGAAGAGTTGGAAAGTGTTAAATGTTGTCTTCTTTGACCTTGGCTATGCAAAGTTTCAATTTACATAACAGCAATGATGGCTAAAACTGAGGTGAAATGGTGATAGTTGATGGATTCCTTTCCTTGTTTTGGCCTAAGTAAAGGAAAATTGCATAACATGAAGTGTGTAAGAACCAAGTAGCAGTAGTGTTCATGTTCACTAGCTGACAATGTTACAATGTCGAGAAAATGATACAAAGTCAAGTTGGGACTTGAAATTGTGCAAAATGCAGCAAGTTCTTTCTAATGGTATGATATGGTACATATCAGTGCCATGAAGCTTTGCGGATATTGGAACCCTTTACCCAACAACTTTGTAGGTGGAATATAATGTAACAAAACAAAGTTGGTGGAAATGTAGCAAGGTCTTTGTGAATGAACCATGGGATTCCTCAATGGGAGGATGTGCAAACATTGAACATCATGTTGGGTGTCTTTGTCGCAGAAAGATGTGCAGTTCATTGGAGAAATGGAGCTTATGAAAAGAATAGAAATCGATTCTTCTTGCTAGCGAAGAGCAGGATCTTGAAACGGAACTTCTTGGGTCGATAAACAAAAAAAATATTGGACACAAAAATAGTGGATCATTCCATCCGAGAGTTGAAAATTGGAAATAGTGAGCAGTGAAACAACTTATTTGACATGCACATGTGTATCAACAGTTTGCAAGAAAGAAAACAAAAGAAAGAAGTTTGGCACATGATGGAAATGGAACACAATTCTATTGGTTGGCGTGCAAGTAGCGCATCTAAAGCATGCTTGATTAGGATGAATAGGAAAAGGTCATTGTCACCCTTGGGTTTCTAATCACGGGCATGTATGCCAAATTGGTTGGCACCCATCATAACATTGATACTCCTAGGCAATGACTTAACTAGCCAGGCAAAGTGGCCCTTATTCGTTGGCAGGCAAAGATGCAAATACAGTTCTACATTAAGAATAGTGTAGAAGTTTGGTAACAATGATGTTATGTAAAGTTTGTATAAAGTTGTTGCTCCTAGGCTACAATAGATCTCTAGAGTAGATAGCGAGAAGAAACATGACTGAATCTAAAGGCCCAAAACTTTGTAAGTGGTTGTGACCTAGGATTTGCTCGGCACTATGAGGGCATCATCTTGCTAGACTTTTGGATGGAGAAGGCTCAGTCTAAGGCTAGTGTCGCAATACTTATAGGAGCTTTGGTGTAAGTGGGGTGGTATTAGATTGTTAGCAGACATCAATGTAGGAAGACAAGAGTGTTGAAGCCAAATGTCATGGTGTAAGCTTGTTAATGGGAATTGCTAGACATTTTGAATTGTAGGCAAAATAAGTTTGAAGTGTATGCAACTTAGCAGTGTCTCATGAGTAGGGACAACTTCTGCCTCTCCCTCCTTTTGGGTGGCCACGTTGTCCTCTTCCCCTTTTTGGCCACCACACTATTGTATCCCCCACTGGGATACAACATTAGTATCAGAGCCACTACTTTTCCACCACACTTGCCATAATAACTGATTCCTCCACTTGACTTCCCACAACAGCAGCCGAATGGGCAGACACTCCATGATTAACTTCCATTCCTTGTTTTGTTCATTGGCAAAAAACCACTGGTGCATGAGATTTAATATCCAACTAGACGCCAATAGTGGATCACTAGATTACTCTTCAAACTTGTGCTTTATAGAAATAATAATCAAGAGTTCTAGTCTCTATATACATAAATTTAAACCAAACAATGAAAATGAACTAACTATGCATGAATTATCAATCTACCAAGTATTAAATCAATCCAAGCATGCAAACCACACAATAACACACAAAGATTTAACGTGGAAAACCCAACTTAGGTGAGAAATCACTATAGCCTCACAAGGCCAAATCAATGCACTAACTAAGCAAAAATGTACAAGACACTAAGAACAGCCAACCAACCTCTTTTGACTCTACACAAATGAAAAACTTTTTCTTTGTTTAATTCCCTTCATTGTTGGCCTTCAATTCTTCCTCCTTAGAAACCTTAAAGCTTTCTCTCTTCATGTTTCATTTTTGTCTTCTTCTAGCAACTCAATTAAAAACTTCTTATTTGATTATTGATCTTCCTTTGAGATTCTTCAACTCCTTTGATGAATTTGTTGTGTCTCTTCTTTCATTTTTTGTGTGGGAATCTTCTCTTTCAGTTGTGTGTCTTCTTGAATCCACCATTAACATGTGCATGAAGTTTTTTGGTAAACTTTCAAGGAAAACAATGATGAAGGACCTCTCCTTTCTTCACTATTATTTTCTAGATTTTTCTCTCTTCAAATTTGAGATTCTCCAGCCTTGATATAGGTGTTTAAGTTGGTTTGAGACTTTGACTCAAACTAGGAATAAAATCTCTTCTGAAAAAGCTTTTTCTAGGTAACCAAGATTGCTAGTGATCAATCATTTCAAACAGCGATTGATCGTTCACTATTTCCTTAGGGAAAACACAACTATTAGAGCAAATAGTTGGTCATTAGGGTGATCAATCGATAAACTCTTAGTCTCTTTTTTAAAAAATGCTATTCAAGTATTGATCAATCTTTTGCTGAAACGATTGATCAATTCAACTTTGTTCTGGTGCTACATTTCATTGCCAATCAATCGATTTGTCACGTGTATGTTATAGTGATCGATCAATTACATAGTCAATTTATAGTTTTCCCCCTTTTACCCTAATTCAGTCTGAATCTTCCAAAATAACTTCGGAAACTCTTCCGAGTAACTTTTGTATGAGAGTGTATGATCAATGAACCTCTTTCACCTTCAACACTCTTACTCATATCCTTATTCATAAGAACACGTCTACTTCTATTTTCAAGTCCAACAATTCCAAACATGACTTGACCACAACTAAATCTTATTAGATTCTTAAGACTAATTACATATTCAAAGTTTCAACATAATTTTAATCAACAAAATTTGCCCATTACAATACTCTATTTTCCTTCGTTGACCCCTGCTGCAGTATTACCTACGACATAGTCTATGAATCCCCAGCACCACCCATCTTCTATTTGGAAAAGGCTGAGCTTTGGGCCTCATTGTTCGACCCATAGTCGTTCCACTGCTATGTGCTTCCATTGGCAGTTCTACAAACAAAGTTTGTTCAGACACCTATCTAGACAATGGAGTTGTGGAGAGGCTCGACAGTGGTTTTGCTTCAAAGGACGGTCAACCGAGCGACCATCGGCACCAGCCCTACCACAACATGTCATTTTTTACAATAGCTACTCGACATCCCATGGCACAATGCATCCGAAGATGATGGCTGAAAAGTCCCCCAGCCGGTTGTTACAGGCGTTTGTCACGTTCTAGTGGGCCAACAACAACCACTTTGTATCTTAACATACAAGAGTACAAGATGCATCATATTCGGTACTTCATTAAATTCATTCAAATTTAGTCAAAGCCCTATCAAGTAAAGACAAAAGACCTATGAAGTAAAGACAAAAAATAATTATTTTTTGGAAGTGTAGATTCGTACTTCATTCATTCAAATTTACCAGAAAGGAATAGGGATTCGATAAACAATATTATCACAAAGAAAAGACAAAGTTGAATCATACCTTAAAGAAGTGTAGAACATGCTTTGTGGAAATTGGAAAAATAAACAGGGAAGCGCAGGGTGCAAGAAACAAAAACTAAAAGAGGACTTTTACAGCAGCACGAAAGAAAGATGAAAATGCCCTCGTCGTTGATGGCATAAATTGCAAGTAGAAGGATCGGCCCCGATAATTAATTTGTACAACTCAACTGGGGTTAGCTTTGGCCAGATAATAAACTGGGGTTAGCATGGGTCAAATAATAATTACCTAACCTAAATTATATAGAAATTAGGAGGGGGGGGGGTCTTAATCAATTAAAAATTCAAAGGGGTCATTTGACCCCCTACCCAGTAAGGTACATCCACCCTTGGTATATTCAAGGTGTGGATAATTTCTATATAGTTTAATTTTTTTCTATAATTCTTTTGGGTGTAGTGATTGGAATAAAAATATCTCATATTTTGTTGTATTCATTATCTTCTATCTTTTGGTAAGACACATCACACACTAGATTCAACCATGTGTAAAAGGCTTGCCAGTCATAATAGGGAGCAGGTTAGGAACATTCAACTAGAGAGAGGTGAATGACAAAGCTCAATGAGAGACATTTTGGAGGAAGAAAATTGTAACAAGTGTCACTAGTTGCTGCAAAGGGTAGGGCTTGGAGCAGCCATAGAGAAGTAGTTACAAGAATTTTAGAATTAAAACATGATGAATCACATGATCCTTTTTGGCTATCAAGGAAATGATGTTTAATATATTCTGTGTTTGTATGTGAGTTATTGAAAGCCAAGTAGGTTGATCTTGAGTAAACAAATATTGAAAGTCTATTTTGTTATTCTTCTCTTAGAATAGAAGAAAGTCAACACTACACTTCTAAGGTCTTTATTGATGTCTACTAAAAAAATGTACCAGCCATATGTCAACCAAAGTCCAAACCTCACAAGTTAATGTTTTAATGCATTAATTTTTTTTTGTGTGTTTATCCTTTGCAAAGGGAAAGTATAAAATACGAGTCTAACAAAAAATTGAGGATACAAGTAGGGTTGTTCGCATACCAAACTCTACCCGACAAGTAGGGTTAGAGTTTAGATTTTCGATCCGATTTAAAAATAGGATGGGGTCATGACCCGACCCAATTTCATAGTGGGTCAAGGCCAACCCGACTTGATTCCTAGCCCTAGGAAGACGTCAAAGATGTAGCTAGTGGAGATTGAGGACATTGATCCAACTGCACTTGAACTAAAGCAGGTGGGTAATTAATTTCATCATTACTGCTTAATTAATTAGTGATAGGAAAGTGACCAGCATAAGCGGGTTTCGGTCAAAAAGTTGATGAGAGAATTGGGAGTGGAGTGATTAGAAACAGAGGAGGAGCAAGAAGAGGGAGATTCAAAGAGGAGGAGCTTGTGGTGCCTTGTGGGGGGAATGAGATTGAGAGGAGAGGAGGAGAGGAAAAAGATGACGATGGAGAGAGGGCGCGCAAGAGAGAAGTGAGGTTTAATGATGGGGGAGGAGGCCATGGCGGCATTTACGAACACTACTTTGCTCGAGCTAGGGTGGCATTTCGTGTGGAGTTTGGAATGTGGGATTTGTGCTCTCTGTGTATGATGCAAATGCACAAAAAGTAATCGCAATCTTTGGGAGTTTTATTAGGCTAGTACTTACGTGAGACTCATCATCTAATAAAAATGATAAAAAGAAAAATGGATATATTAATATAGGACTGAGGGAGTATGTCCTAACTTTTGTTTCATTAATATTATAGTGAACTTGTGTTTAATCGAAATGTACTTTCAATTTTTTTTTACAAACTTTCTAGAGTTGCCTCTTATTTTATGTTATATACTCCCTCTGTTCCTAATAGATCTATTTATAATAATAATAATTTTTTGTTAAATGGTGGCACTCATAACTACTAGTTGGGAAAGGGTTTTTGAATTTTTTTAAATTGAGCTAAATTGAGTAATTATTAATATGAGGCATTTTATTTGTTAAATAAAACTATTAATATTGGATTGAGGGAAGACATTATTTGTAATCAGATCCAGTGTATAACATGGGGAAAAAAATCTTATTCATACACAAGGTGATATGAGAAAATTTTATCTCAATAGAACAAATAAAATACATATTTAAGCATAACATTTTTATTTGCATATATATAGGGAGAATTATATAAATAGAAAGGTGGTAGTATCAAGCTAACTTGACAAACTCTATCTTAGGTTGATTTTTTTCAGGGTTCATATTTGTAGGCCACTATCAAATGGGGCCATAAGACTAAGGGGGATGAGTGACAAATCTTAGTAGAATGAGATTGATATATATATATATATATATATATATATATATATATATATATATATATATATATATATATATATATATATATATATATATATATATATATATATATAGGTCTCAGCTACCAATTCCAAACATTGATTAAGGTATTCCATTGAGAAGGTTAAGGGGTCCAATACCCTAATTTCTACGTGGTCAACTTCGGGAATTTAGAAAAGTCCCGGACGTTACAGTTTCCTCCCTAAGTTTAGAAGAGTAGATTTGTTATATAAGAAATTGATGTGTAATCTGGACCATGAGAATCCAAGTTGGTATGTGTGTGCATTGGCTTACCTAGGGGTATTTCCCTGTTAGGGACTTACCCAAACTGCTCTAATTTTTTTTTTAAGAATTTAGACTTTCCCCAGAAGAGATTGTCTAGGGAGAGTGTGTTTGCTTATGCTTCAACCAAATTAAGTAGAATTGGTTTCTCAATTGTGAGATATTCACCAGATGGTTTATGCATGTGTATAAAATATTATGCTCATTTACACAGATAGAGGAATAATAATGCTTATGCCACACATAGTGCGTATGACATGATTATACTTGAACATGCAGATGAGATGTGAAATGATATAATTGATTATGTAGGGTGAATGTGTATATTGAGACATGATTATGTAATATGTGAACATTGATACTTGATTCATGTAGGATGTGAATGCTATAATGAGATTCATATAATTACACTTGATGTGTATATGTGTTTTGAATTATGAATAAACCTATGATGTACAAGTGGCATAAATGTGTTTATCGATTGTGATTTACATTATGATGCACAGGTGGCATGAATATGTTTATGGAATATAATTTACATTGTGACACATAGGTGGCATGACTGTATATATGGAATGTTCTCATGATGCACAGGTGTAGTGAATGGATATGTGATGAATGTTTAGATTAGAAATACGTACAATATTTTCAGGAGTTTATATTTGGTTTTAAAATCCTTACTGAGCTAAACTCACCCCTCTTTTGCTTTGGTTTTGTTTTGGGATTGTATGTAGTGTCATGCAGGTGCTACGAATAGGCTCTATGTTGAGCAAGAGGATGGACACGTTCATTGATAAAGGCTAGTGTTATTTACTTTTTTATTAGACTTGTCTTATGTTTTGTTGAACTTATACTTGACTTCATGATATACTATGGTTAGTTGGTTTTAACATTAAACTTGTGTAGCCCTTAAGGCTTGAGATTATATTATTATTTAGATGATGTAGGTATTGTGTGGACTAAGATATTTAAGTAATCTCTTTATTTTCTTCTTCTACTTGCTTTTGCGCAAAGGGTATGTGCTCATACTCCAATGATAACCAAGAATGGTTAAGACTTCTACTTTTCTTTCCACTTCACTTTGTTATACCGCATCCCACTCTCATAGACCTGGTTCGGTCAAGGGGTGTGGCAGGTGTGACACTCCTATTATCCCATTGAGTAGTACAAGTTCCTTGATGTTTAGCCCAGTCGATAATGTGGTGGCCTTATCAAGTAATTTAAAGGATGAACTCTACCATACGAGGAGGAATATCTTGCTCTCAGTCAAATCAAAGAATCACACGCTCAAAACAAATCAATAGTATTCTCGATAGTCATACATATCTTCCCTTTGTACATAGAGGAAGTAACCCAACCAATGCCTCATCTGAGTATGTTTGCCAAATGACTTGTACAAAATTTTAAGCCTAATTAGTGTTTAATAACCTGTTGTAATTTATATTTATTATATTACATATAACATAATGAAATATAATTACCTGATAAGGGTTCTACTTGTCTTACTCTCCTCTATACAATTGGAGGACTCCTTGTGGATTTTTGCTATATAAGAAAATTCTACACCACAAGGCCATATCTTGTAGTCTCTATCTTTCTAAGATAATCAGACTAGAAAAAATACGCTAATCCACTAGGTTGCTTAGGCAAATATTAAACTCTCAGCTACTGGCCCCCTACTTCCTCTTTTCAGTTTGTCGACCACTTCTCCCACGTTTTTCTCAATTTCTAGCTGAAACTAACACCAGAGATAGGTTTGGCCACTCTCGTGAGCCTTTTTAGGTTGGCCACATCTCACCCACCCCACCCATAGCCTGGATCTACCTCCCCATGTCCTCCTTCCCCTTCTCTGACACTGGTTGCCCCCTCCATACCCCTTTTTCTATTAGAATAAGCACGATCACTTTTTTGTGCTATCTGGTGACCGATCCACCTTGCCGGTGGCCAGATCCTACCACTATCCCTCTTGTCTCCCTCCTCCTCAATGCCTTACCCGTATCCATTCCCCCTAGCTCCTCTTTCATGGGCATTGGCCTCAGTACGTGGGGATTTTAGTTTCCAGTAGTTGGTGGAAACCTTCCAACTAGAGGCTAACAAGCCCCAATGTCATCATAGTCTTGACCCCCTCCCCCTCAGTAGCCCATTTTAGGCATGTTTGTGCTCTCAGTCATCCCTCATGCATGTATTAGGAGGGGTTTGGGTCATAGGGTACCTCTTTAGACCGAACACAATCTATGTAAACCCTCAAAAAGCTCCACCAATATTTTTCCTCCCCGAGGCATCTTGTTCATCTTAGGTGATGCCTTAGGCCACCAAAATTGTCACCACCACTGCCACAACGATACACCTCAATTACAAACTTGTTGGAATGATAAGTTAAGAGACTTTGAATTTGACAATTCCACATTAGGATGCTTGTATGTTAGAATGCATGCTACGAGCAAGGGAAATGAATATTTAGTATGAGATCATATGAATGAGAATCAAATTGTGCATTTAATGCGTTGATGAAAGGTGGACTATTTGTGTGTTCATAAAGAGAATCATAAGCATGTTAGCAAGATGAATTTCCCAAATGCTTATGCTAGGAAATCTCCGCATGTTAATAAGATGAATTGGCTGAATTTTTATGTAATGAATTGCATGCATGCTAGTTAGATGGACTATCCATCTAATTGTGCAATGAATGATGTATATGCTAGATGTATGATTGACGATTGTAAGATGTGTTATATTGTTTATGCGTGGATTGTTAAGGAATTGTGGGTGGTTACATGTATAATCTCAGTGAACGTGTTTGATGGGTTACCATTAGTTTAGACGAGGTCAAACTTTGGAGTAATGACCAAGAGACTTCAAAGGGTTGGAGTTGCTGGAGGACTGTAAGTTAGTAATACTATAAAGCATAATTCTACTTGTATAACATACATATTATAAATCAAAGCATAAAAGAGTCAAGTAAGTTAATGATAAGTGATGAGATTTAAGTTAGTTTAGACAGATTTAGTTCCATCATCCATGCTTTGTTGCTAGCCGAAGAATAGTCAATGTGCACTTGTGGGATCGATGTGGAACATATCCTTAGGGTTGTTGTCTTGGTATTATATTTAAGCCAAGATATTTGTTGCACTTTTGAGAGCACTATAATTTTTCAGCCCTAAAAGTAGCACCATAAGTTTTCGGCCAAAGAGTGATATTGTAAGATTTCTGCCCTTAGTCGAATGACCTTTAGTTGGCATTGTGTGGCCCTGGAAAGTGAGCATTTGTATACTGAAGTAACTAGTATCATAGAATTACTCTCACCTATTTGATCATAAGCCCCATGAGCGCTAATGTACCTTGCCTTTAGAAAAAAGTCTGGCATATAGGTTCCTCCCTAAAGGTTAAAGTGACACTCTAATGACACTCCTTCCATATGATATTCGAGCTAATAAGTGCTTAATTGGCTCTATTTGAAGACTACAAGTGTAAGATAGTAAGTTTAAGATTGTAAGTGTATGACTATAGGTGCAAGGTGGCAAGTGTGTAATAGTAAGAGTATGATTGTATGGTGTTTGAATATGTCAAAGTAAGGTAATAAAATTATTTATAAAACTATAAGGTCTAGGGAAAGTGTAAAGCTTGTCTTGAGGCTATGTTATAATATTCTTCTTATTTTATTATATAATACTATTTTATGAAGTGGCTTTTGTGTGGGCTTCGGTTCATTAATTAAACTCTCCTATTGGGTATAAAAATACTCATTTTCCTTCCCATGATAGCTAGATACCCTAAGGACTTCTGCAATTCCTAAATCGAGAGCTTCATAGGCGGGATCTAGTGTTTTGGGGACGAACTTTTGATTTTAGGTCAATTTTTTACCTTATGATTCTTTTGTTTATTTTATACCATGAATTGTTGTAATATTTTAATAAATATATGTATTAAGTGAGATGAGAACTTTCACATGTATTATTTTGGATTTGTTCATAAACTGGTCATATATGCTTAGACTATTATGGGACTTGTACAACTACGCCTGGGGAAATTTATGTTTAAGCTCATGTCCATAGCACTTGTATTTTATGTGTTTGTTTGATTTATGCCTTTAATGAATAAACGTTGGGTTTCACCTGATTTATAATACTAAGCTAGTGTAACTTGAATTGAATGGGTGGAATGTGCGGTTTTGAATTGAATGTGAGGAAGTTAAAAAATGTTTTACATGTTTTCAATTTTGTCAATTTTCACCAATATTGTACAGTCAATATATTGCAAAATATTTTCATGAAATTTGATGACAATAGTTTGAAAAACTCTAGGTCTTATAAGTACAATATGAAATAGGATCATGTAGTACCCCTCATATTCATCATGATTTTTAAAAACATAAAAAAAATAACGAATATTAAATACAATTGCCAAGGACCACCGTGTACCAAAAGAGTAATTACACATACTTTGTATTATACAAAGATTTTTAAAATTTGGCTTAATATGCCTTTATACATCTATCAGTACAAAGTTTACAAAAAAAATACATGGAAAGTACAAAAACTGTAATTTTACAAAGAAAACCTCTTCGTTGACTTCTTCGTATTCAAATCACACACCTGCAAAATCTGAGGGTGAGTGAGTAAATTTATACTCAGTAGGCTGAGTTAAGTTCTAAAAATATGCACATAGAAATATCGTGCCATCTTTCTTTCAAAATCTAAAAACATCGTCATAGAATATCGCGATACCAGACGACTTATACCCGCGCTCATGGGGCAACGGGAGATGGAAGGAAAGAGAATTCCCCATGATATCCTAGTCCTGTGCACGCCGGAAGCCAAATTTGGCGGTATCCAGAATCATTATAATAACCCTTAGTTTTGAGAAACCAAGAACTATCCAGAGGGTACGATTACTCAAAACTCGGAGAATTTTTCAAAAAGAGGAGAGGCTTTTAAAGACAGAATTTTTTTTGAGAAAATATCTTTAGCAAAGCTTTGGGGAGTCAAAATCTCAACATACGATTAGAATTTAAAGCTGCCTACCTATAACATGCGCAAAGTATATGAAAATCCCATCGTAGAAGATCCTTCCTTCCAGCAGAAAATTTGGCAGAATAATGGTCCCAACGCGTAGAGCACCCTCGATTTAGTGGGGAATGGCTTTTGAACGGGTTAAAATGGGTTTAAAATGGCCCAAAAATAGTAAAAAGGTGAAAGGAGGAGATTAGAGAAGGGCAATATTTTTTGAGGTCTTAGAGGGGTCACCTTGAGAAAATAACCCTTCCGGTGCGTAGAACACCCTTGATTTAATAGAAAACGGGTCTTGGATCATGTAATTCGGGTTTAAAATAAGTCGGGAATGAAGAAAATAGTGAAAGGGTTAAAAAATCGGATGCCTAAAAAGAACTGGCCGGAATGGCCTTTTATAGAGGCGGAGGGCGGTGGATTTTGGTGGGTGCCCGCCAACGCCACCGTGGAAAACAGCCGGCGCCCGCTGGCACCGCCGTTTGTGGTGGGCACACGTGACGAATGCGCGTTCGTCACGCGCTCGGTGACGAACGCGCGTTCGTCATGAAACGCATGACGAACGTGTGCCCGTCACGCGCATTCATCGCGTGTAATGCACGCGTCCTGCACGCACCGCGCAGCTAAGCCGTGCGCTACGCCGAGCCATGCCGATCCGAAAAATTATTATTATTATTATTTTATTTTAATTTCTAAAAATTTTAAAAATTCGTAGCTTGCTATCCCGAACTCCGTTTTACGCGTTCTTGGTATTGTGGAGCTCGTATTCACAAGCCCTACAAGACTAGAATATTTATGGACTATTTTACCCCTACATATGAAGTGGGTCCCACCGGTTAGAGCACATTTCCCGAGGGCATTAAGTTTTATTCCCGGTCTCAAATTTTCATATTTTTGCTTATCTTAACGAATTATAATTAGACTTAAGAAAATAATAAAATTTATAAAATATCAAAAAAATATGGTTATTACAGATTATGACTTTTTGGCTCTTAAAAGGTGATAATTATATATAAAGTCACTCCCTGGCCTCGGAGTTAATTTCAAATAGATCAAAGTATGAAAAGATTATTAGTCCAGTGCAGCACAGTACTATAAGCTTCGTTGATCATAGAAGTCAGGATCACGACCACTAGGTTCATGAGACCTAGTGGGCTCTTTCTTCAAAGCGTGGATAAGGCAGGGTAGGCTTTTGGTGGAGACTAAAGTTGAGTTTGTGGTAGTCCAATATCTAGTATGAGTCATGAACTATATGAGCCTATCATGTCTTGAGAACCTTTGAAGGTTGGTTCCTTGATTGTAATTTTGTTGTGACATTGAAGGTATGCTTGATTTGACTTGACTTTTATCAAATCATTTACTTTAATAACTTCCTTCTCAACATACTTTTGTCATAATTTTTATTTTTGGTTTTGCAATTCTACTGAATATACTAGTATACTTAGCATTCTTTGTAGTGCAGGTTTTTCTAGGAAGAAGAGTTAGCGTAGATGATTCAAAAAGGTTGTAGACGTAGTGAGAGAGTCTTTACTTTTAGTTATTCAACCATTTTCTCTTTCGTAAGTTTATCTTTAGGCACATAAAAGTATAATTTATGGTTTATATTTATTACAACATAGGTGACAAATAAGTACCCGACTATAAATCATGTGGTTATTTTAATGTACATAAATATTTTAGAAATATAATTATGGTAGTATCATAAACTATTATTTGTGAAAGGTGTTAATATCATGTCACCAATTTGGCTTTTGAGTATTTTATACTCGTAACAATGAATTTCTCCTCTGAATATTATTTGTTATGTTGTAAAATATTTTTCAACAAGAAAAAAGGTTTAAAAAATGAATGTATAAAATTAGGGGCATGACAGGTTCAACCTCTCCTTGGGATATGCTTGGATGGAAAAGGAAAATAGCTTAAAAGACTTTTAAACCAAAACTCCTCGGGTTATGTTCCAAAGGTTGTTTCAAAATGATATGAAATTTTACAAAATGATGTAACCCGAAAACAAAATTAAAAAACTAAAAGGGTACCCAAACAAGCCCTTAGATAAGTCTACTTTGGAGAGGTCCAACTAGGTTCGAGCGAGGGAGAGGTTCCACGCTCAAAAAGGAGAGATCTAAGGTAGGTATATTTGGTTATTTTTTTCATGACAACATGGCATCTTGGGTGGGTATTGGAGGGGTGTGTGTTGTACCACCTTATGTGAAGACCACATAATCTAATCGCTTCCCTCATTCAATCTTTGCCCCACTTGTCAATTAATTTTTTTTGGGTCCGCCCCTGATTGCATGAGTTACAAAGTGTAACCTAGGGTTATGAGCACCGCTGCCCCCTTACCCCCGTTGAAATTAACTTCTTCACCTACTGAATTAGAATGAATAATCTAGCTTGTTCAACAAAGTTCGGGCTGTCTTTTTTATTTCAGTTTTTGTATGGCCCATGGCGGCGATTTGCACATTAGCTGTGCCCTTCATTGGCACGTAGAGTAATTCTATACTGGTACTCCCGTCCTTGCCATCACCTATAGTTATCCTTAAATTCCTCAGGTATTATTTGAAGATTTTGTCAAAGACAGTTCTACTCAACATTAAAATGCTGAAGTTAATGATTAGTCATTTATTCTATATTGAAGACAGTACATCCATATGTCTTTGTGCTACCCGTCAATTTCAGCCACAAACTCTGCTATATTCTTCTCAGAAGTCCCACCTTCCTCCATTGCCAATCTGGCCAACTCCTTCCATTTCACAGCATTCTTCCTCATTTCCTTCCCTCTCTCCCCTTCCATCACGTCCATTACACACCTCTTCACCTCCTCCCTCCTTACCATCCCCTTGTCACCATCGGCTCTTGCCCTCACTCCCACCCCCCACACTTCCTCCACATACTTGGCATTGGTCGGCTGGTCGGACCACTGCGGCACACCCACCATCGGCACGCCGAGGCACACAGCCTCCAGTGTAGAATTCCACCCACAATGTGTAACAAAGCACCCCACCGCCCGGTGGGCCAGCACTTCCAGCTGCGGGCACCACTTCACTATCAAGCCCCTCGCCGCCGAGGCCTCCTCGGAGAACCCGGCAGGGAGCTTGCCCTGTTCGGAGGCTCTCACCACCCATAGAAAATAGTAGTCAGTCCCCATAAGCCCCCATGCAATCTCCTCCATCTGCTCGGGGCCCAGGTTAGAGAGGCTACCGAAGGAAGCGTAGACCACGGAACGTTCAGCCCTGGCATCGAGCCACTCTTTGCATGTGGCGCTCTCCTTCTTCCATAGGCTCAGACCATAGTCATTGTCCCCTGCGACCCGTTTGTCCATGTACATGGATGGGACCGTCGGCCCTACTGTCTTCACGTTCCACACTTTCTTCATCCAGCTTTCGACCTATTGTAGAATTACATATTAAGTAATTATTTATTTATAGTATATGATGATTATAATAAAAATACACTATTGTCAATGATTAAGTCGGAAACATGACGTTTGAACTTCCACTCTAATAACTTTTGTTTTGTGCCAACTATTTGAGTCGAACTTAAATTTATATAAGCTGACCATTTACGTGTTATTAGATTTTAATCGGACAAAACACATTATTCAGAGTAACCGATCTAATAGCTCACAACGTATGACTCCCAAATTCAAATCAACCATTTCCAACTTGAGAGATAACGTAGGAAGAATTGAAAAAATAAATAACGTAGGAAGAAATGATAAAATATAAAACGAAGAGAAGGGTTTACCTCTCCCTCCAACTCTTGAAAGGTGTTGCAGAGGACCCAATCAGCTTTGTCGAGGTTGATATACTGGTTCAGCACGAAGTCCAACACCATTGGGTAGCTATCTGGTGTGTAGACAAAAGATGGCAGCTCGTCGGGCCGGAATTCAGGCAGTCCAGGCAAAGAAACAGTCGTCACTTCCAATGGAACAGACAGCTTCTTCTGGTAGATATTGTAGTAAATGGCGTCCACTGCACAGGACTGGGTGAAGAATGCACCAGCATAGACCCCTAGTCCCTTAGCAACTTCAAGAGCCCAAGGGAGAAATGCATCATATATAAGACAAGCGACGGGGTTTTCTGAGCTCTCAAGCTTCTGGATGAGATTGCACAAGGATTCTGACCCAACGGACTGGAACCTCTCAAGGTAGTCGATCAAGCCTCCTCCTTCTTGCTGCTGCCAACCTTCGTCGAAGCCGTCTGAGATCTTCTGTATTTTGATGGAGCCGGTCTGGGCTTCTTCCATGGACTTGGCGAGGAAGACGGTGGTGACCAAGGAGACCTCAAGGCCCTTGGAGAACAAACGCTTGGCGAACTGGAGAATGGGGTTGATGTGGCCTTGAGAAGGATAGGGGAAGACCAGAACATGAGCTCTCTGAGTTCTCTCCATCCCCATCTTGGCTTTGGATGCCTTGCGTGTATAGCAGGGACTATTTATAACATAGTGAGCATGAGGAAACAAGTTCCTTGCGTTATGTCCAGTTAACTCTTAGGGCTTTGAACATGGTATGCAAGAGAACAGCATTTTACATAGTAAGGAGTTGCCAGTACCATGTTAGGACCCCTATACGAGTCTGAACATGGTATATATGGGGGCAGCATTACATAAATGTCAAGTTGCAGTTACCATGTTCGGAGCCCTATATCTACTGGCAGGGGGCTATGGTCACATAGTACGGCCAGGCTAGACGCGGTCAAAAATTTTAATGTGATGGGTTCAGATTCAACCACCTTTGTTCCATATATGGTACCAAACTAAATGACGAGACTAAATCAACGTTTCTTCGGCTACCAATTCCTCCTTTCCTTTTCTGGGCACTTGTTCCTTTCTTTCTTGCTCGAACGTGTCTCCCAAACAGCCCCTCAGCAACTTTTCTTCGGCCATCAGTTCCTCTTTTCCTTTTCTGGACACTAGTTCCTTTCTTTCTTGCTCCACTTGTGAGAATTTTGCACCGGTAGTCATTTCTGGTTATCAAAATTCAAGTTTTCAAGTTTTGACATCACTGCGTACGTACACACAGCAATTGCGCCAACAAAACTTGTGTGGCAACACTGGTTTTCATCTGGTACATACGAGACTAGGAGGGTTAGGCAAGGTGAAAGAAAATTATCTTTCCAAAACAAACAGGAGAAAGCCAATTAATTCTCTTCTACCAAAACTTGTTTGTTTTGCATCAATGACTCAGTGACTACAGAATGGCCAGCATTAAATAGTTCTTAATGCAAATGAATGAAAAGTGTTTAAGCGCCGAGTCTAAGGGGGCTACAATGGGGTAAAACCTCGCTTTTATGACCACTCAAAGAGAGGCAGGTAAGGTCAATAAAAGCTGTGGTAAGCAGAGTACACCCTCATTAGGGAAGAGTTTCTTGCTTCCTCTGACAATGAACCTAGCTTAAGAAATGTATGTGGAAATTTAATATTTGAGATTGACAGTATATACACTGGCATATGTTAACATTAATACTACTAATGTTAATGCATATTAGTGTATATGCTGCCGATCTTATTGATAAAGGACTTTCATACAAGGAATATATTGACACATGTTAACGTTAATACACTAATGTTAATGTATGCTAAGATATACTGTCAATCTCATAAATGAAGGTTTCCACACATTCCTTCGCGCTGGGCTTATTCTTAAAATGAAACATTAAAAACAGTTTCTAGCATTCATACAAGTGCTTTTGGTCGAACGAGAGTACAACCAAATTTTTAGCTACATGTTTGGCGAGGTAGGTTTCAGAACCTCTCTTCCACTACATGTTTGGCCAGGTACGTGATTTGCTAAAGGACAAAAATTATAGTCCTACTCGGACTCTTTTGTGAAGGAATAGACAATGTTACCTGACCATATGTTGTGATCACAGCGGCAAGGTGTTCGGAGAAGGGTACGAGAAGCAGCAAAATTATCTTCTTTCTTTGAGGTGTTTTTTTTTAACCACTGGCTTTTTAAGGGAGGAGAGAAGACGTTATTGTAATTACGTTTTTCTCACATTTACTGGAGTTTGCTGTTTGTTTCTTGTAAAGGTTTGCACTAGTGGGGGTAAAAAAATTATTTTATTTTTTAGTATTTTATAAATTATTGTGCTCTTTTCTGTGTGGATAATGGGTTTGTGCTAGGGTTTGTTAAGAACCCTAACAAGTAAAGTCCTTTCTAGGAGCTACAGAGGATTTTGATATGTTTGATTGATCAATATGGTATTCAATTGAGTGAGAACAATGATGAATGATGGCAATTTTGTAGAAGATCCAGATTGAGGATTGTATGTGATAAAATAACCTACGGAAATGACAAGCAAGAAGCTTTCGGATATGACAAAGAATGAGCATGAAGAGTTAGACCTAAAGGCAAGTGGTATGGCCCGATTGATGCTAATCTATAACACCTAGAAATTTCTTGAAAAATTACTGAATTAAAATCCGCTATGTCGACATGTCTTTGACGTGTTGATGAACCATAAGTAACTTGCCAACATGTCAATCACTCGGGGACTAATAGAAACCTTTTGCGACGAAAAAATAGTTGTACCAAAAGGATCATATTTAGCAACAATTTTTATTATTGAAAGACAAAAAATTATCTCTAATAGCAGCCTTTTGCATTGCAAAAAATAATTGCCACATAACAGGTAATATTTAGCTTATATTTGACCCAAATCGTCCTTGATACATGGGTATGACTAGTGTTTTGAGCTTATACCCAACCCACTCCCCGCAATTGATCTCCAATCTAGTGTTTGTTTGCTTTCTCAAAACTAAAAAATTAGACAGTGACACAGCACTAGATCATAGAGAGTACTCTCTATACTTGATATCCAATGACTTTAATAGTTTTGTGTGGGCACGTTGCTCTTAAAGTTGTGACAATGGAAACTAGCGCTACAAATTTAATATACATGTAAACATAATTTAGTATTTTGACATTATAAATTCATTTATTTGGAAAACACACCTATTATTATCATTATATGTTAGAAAATAAAACTAATTTATTAATATTTTTATGATACAATCCTACTTATTTTAATATAATTAAAAGAAATTAAATATTCTAATGTGTGTAAATACTATTAGATAAGATTAAATAAAATAAATTAAAAATATAATATGCCATACCTCAAGATTTTCAAATTCATTTTCATGAAGAAAATAACAAAAATATTTTTTAACTAAACATTCGTCAAGATAACTTTGGGTGCAAGGAACTCGTTTTTTGAACATATACCAAATTAGAGTACAATTGTGATCAAGGTCAATCACATCTTAACCTAAATAGGGTCTTATCCTAGTACATGTATGAAATTCTTGATATGAATAAATATAATTAGATTGGCACTCAGTATGCCTAAACATGCCATGTGGCCTAACAACGTTGTCTTTGTTGCACAAGCCTTTTTTCTAAAGGAATTTTAAACCTGCAAGTTGCCTACATCACACAAATACTAAGTAAACAAATACACCTAATCGGATGACGAAACAAGAACTACATACAATAATTTAACGAACAATTCAAACATAATAAACAAAATCCATAATCTGGCAACAAAACAAAGTATGAAACCACTATTATATCGTAGTAACACTCAAATTTTATAACTATGCCTCACTGAGATGGCCACATCTAGGAGAACAATGACTTCTCACTAGAATATACACTACTACACTGCTTAACTTCAAACTTCTACTAAAACTCTTGCTCCAGCTCTATTTATGCCATGAAGAGAAGGCCCACAAGGGCTCATGGACCTAAATAGTTGAGATTCTCGACTTTCATAATTATTAAGACTTCCTTTGTTGTGTTGTGCTAGATCCTTTATCTTTTTATGCTAAGGGGAGTAACAACAAGCAAAACTCCTACTTTTGGAGAGCATAGACCCATGATTTACCCCTCCATCTTGAGCCTCATAGACATGGCCAAATATGACCCACTTTTGGAGTTAACCCAACACTAGGCACATATTGTTTGAGTGTTAAATACAATGGTTAGGGGACATCTATATATTAGAAGGATTCACACAGAAATCATTTAACCCAATATCATACATGTAACTTTATCCTGTAAGCACGCTTCCAACATACATAAAAACTATGCTATTATATATCTCATTACTATAATAAATTATAATACAAACAATGCATGAAAATCATGAACTAAAACATCAATGGTAATCCAATCGACATGTCGGTCAAGGTGTTGATTATGATTGACATCCCCATTGACGCATCGATGCTTTACCAATAATGGATAGGATGTGGGAGCCCATCTTGCCAACATCATCACTGATGCATCGGTCACACCACCTATGTTCAGTATATAACTAATTCTATATAGTACGTCAGTTTTGCTATTGTTCATCTTTCTCCAACTACCAACACCATCACCGACATGTAGGTAACCACGTCGATGATTGAAAAAAAGAACAAAGATTGAACTAGCTCTCCAAGTATTGTTTTCTATGAAACATGATAATCTCCTCATCCAAACCATAAATCTTATAGTTTTAATCATAAATAAAGCAGTGCATCAAATTGTATGCATCGAAATCACCATTATTTATCTAAGCATTCATAATTCTCATAAAACTACCACATTATGTGTAACACCATGGCCGAGTCCTAACCCGATCTGGCAATTCAGAAAACTAAATCAGAGTAATTTTTTTCATAACAATCCAAAAGCAGCATTTGTATGTGAGAGATGTAATGTTCCTTAACACACCACAATGTTTCAATGCTCTACCATATGTAGGCCAGAACAAACCCATTTTTATAACTAATTTGAATCAGACCATTTGTCATGTCGTTGGTTGCCTATGTATGTATTAGATAATATCTATAATGTTATTCTAATATGATAGGATCTGAATGTAGTTCTACTTAACGGCCATGCATCACGCATACATCAAAATACTTATATCCAATAAATTATTGGAGTCAGATGAAAATCTTAAAAAATCATCAGAGTTAAACAGAAGCTAATTGTAGTGCCCTAAAATTTTAAATTACTTTAAAGTTTGGAGTGCAACCAAATCAAAATAAAAATATTGGTCAAAATAAACCGTGTATAGAAGAATAATTATTCATTAATTTACATAATTACAAAAAACTTTACAAAATAAGTCTTATCGTGCTTTAGAAAAATCAAAGTCGCACACGTCCAAAATTAATACATAACAAAAGAATGTGACCAAATAAATACAAAGCATAGATTTTTGAAGTTCTACGAGCAATCTTCATTAACATCATCTTCCTCGTTTAGACTTGCAGTGTCTAGGGGTGGGTGAGTATAATTATACTTAGTAAATAAAGTTAAATTCTATTAGTATGCTAAAACATAAAGCATAAATAACATAATCCAACACACTTCTAATACACAAAGTCAGATAAAATAGTTCTTCATAGATTCTGATAAACTCGGATAAATCATTCTTAACCAGAATCCAACAAATAATTTAAAATCAAATAAATCATCATTCACAAAATGCTACCAATACCATAGCGACATACACCTATACTCATGGGGCAATGGGATTAGAATGAGAGAGATCTTCTCATGATACCTCATTTAATGGGTGCACCATATGCCTTAACAAGTAGTACCTAGGAGTCATAATTTCGATAAGTTTTGGGCTTTATAACAAATAACTACCCTTTAAAATCAATGATATTTTTTGGGCTTTATACTAAATAACTACCCTTCAAATTCAGTTAAAATTATTCGTAAATGTAATTCAAATAATAATAATATTTTAAAGTCTATATCACAATAAAATGCATCTTAGAGGTGTACAATATGCTATTATTTTAACATTTGCTTAACCCCTAATAAATATCATCTTTTTTTTAAATAATATTTTATTCAAAAGACGAAGAAATTATGAAGAACTCCTAGATGTAGCATACAATTAGAGTTTAAAGCCACCCACGCTTCTTGAATTTGTCGGGAGTAGTGGAGGGTAGTCGAGCCTCTTCTTACTCCCAGGGAATTCTCTTTCTGGCTCAAGAGCAACGGGCAGAGTCACCCATTGCAAGTTGCATCAGGATGATTCCTCCATCCTGCTCAAAAAGCGGCGGACAGAACCTTTCCTTAAGCTAAGATTAATTCTCTTTTAAGACCAAAAGTAGCAGACAAAGTTTCCCCTTGAAGTTGGACTTTTTTTTCCTCTGGCCCAAAAGTGGCAGATAGAGTCTCCCCTTACCAAGGGTCGTTTCCCCTCATTAGAGCATCTAACTCGAAAAACGCATATCCTATTGCAGGCCATGGCAATGCTGCATTAATAGTACCAATGCAATTATTATTTTTTAACTTCATATTTAATATGAAACAAAATTTAAAACTTGAAACATGTATAACTCCTTACCTCGAACTTGGATTCATGCATTTTTGGTGCCATTGGACTCATATCGATGAATCCTTTGAAACAAGACCACAACATGCATGTTTCTGTAATATCCCTTATTTTCCTATGATTTTTTGTTATTTTTCTAGCCATTTTTGGTGGAAAAATGTGACACTTTGGTCTATTTGTATATTTAACCTCGGTATTGTACCTGTAGAGTCTAGTGTGGGGATTAGTCATAAGCCATGGGCCTTGAAGCGCACTTTCAGCACAAATTTTGGAGGTACAACCCATAAATAAGAGGTTAACATGTATTGGAGACATAAAAAGAAAAAAAAACTAAAATGTGGATCACAACTGAAAAGAGCCATGTCCAATGAGTTTTCTGTGGAATGACCAGAACTTGCATGGGACATCCAGTAAGAATGAGAGAAACCTGAGAGAGTTTCAGGTCCCTCCGCCGTGCCTCCTCTGTCATTGGATTTCGCTGGTTCTTCCCGGGATCTACTTCACCTTGTCGGCATTAGTTCATTGATACCGGCTAGGACATCTGCCATGCCCTCCTTGCTCATCCACGAGGTATTGGTCTTTTCCTCAATTTTTCTCACCTTTGAAATTCATTTTTGGGCCACTGGAGGGTGATTTTGCCGCTATTTGTTGCTGCCCTCCACTGGACTTTTCTTCCTCTGGCTGCTAGGAACCCATAGGTGCCAGCTAGGTCTACCACCAGCTTTCCTTGCTCCTCTGCAAGCTTTCGATACATTCCTCGGTTTTGTTCCTTTCTCACTGTGCCAAAATGAATTTGGTCGTCGAATGATTGTTTTGTTTTCTCCTTCGACAATTTTCAATCGGCCACCACTTATCCATTCTATGTGTGGCCAGATCAACCTCCTATGCCCCCTCCACTCCTCTTCTCTGCTTGGTTTCACCTCCACCTCATTGTTCCACTTTTAATATGCTATGTTTTCCATTTCCACCCATTCAGACAATTTAAGTGCATCTCGGGTCATTGCCATCGGCGAGCCGCAACCCATTTGGCCATAGTGGGCTTTGCCCCAGCTCAGCAACAACAAGGGTTAGTCCCACTTGGCCTGATTACGCCTCCGCCTGGAATGTACAGCTTATGCCTCGCCTTCTACCATGCGAGGTGCATAGAAGCCCGTACCTAATGTGTTGATTAAGCCTCGAATCATTTCGGTCAACCACCACCTTCTAGCCCTAGCTCAGTTGCCCTTTTTTGTGGACCTTGGGCCACCATCGTCTAACCAATTTCCCCATAGAGTGGCTTCTTTTGGCCACATGTGCATATGGCCATACATGCATTTCAGGGTTTAGGTGCCGCATTTGTGTAGCCTACCATCGGCTGGCTCCGCCACCGATTAGATTGATCATCAACATATCGGCTAAATTTACTACAAAGCACCACCAACTCCTGACATTCCATATTGTGGTGTGTAATGGTTCATCTTTGGCAATTCTACCACTTTTCTACATATATTAAGTTTATAAGCAAAATAATTCTTTTTAAAACATATAATTTAAAATGTAATTTTATTTTCAACATATCGGCAAAACAAACCCTAGAGCTATCAACTAACACCTCACATCCCATACCATGGTGTGTAGTGGTTTCTTCAAGGTTGTTCCATCGTCTTTCAAAACATATCCATTCCATAATTAAATATATTTTCTAAAAAAGACAATTCAAAATTAAATTTTATTTTAATACCCCGATAGAATTAAACATAGTCTTCCACTAACACCTCTTGTCGCTAAAATATAATCAAGTAACGGATTCAGAATAAATATTACAATTGATTAAAAATTAGAATTTGTAAAATCAAAATTCAAATCAAATGAGACACCTCACATACAAAGCAGAATATGTAAAACATAATTTCAAATCAAAGTCGATACAACTATTTCAAAAAAAATTGTCAAATTACTTTTGATTAAAATTAGAATTTGTATCATCGTAGTTCGTATTAAAACTACTATCACAGTTGAAACCAAATTTTAAATTAATTCCTATCAAAATTTTGAATTTGTATCAAATTGAGATTCAGAACACTAATTTTAATAATAACTATTTCAAAAGCGAAATTCATAGAATAAAAAATTATATCAATTAGATACAACATAAATAGGACAGAACTTCCAAATTACTTCTAATTAAACAAATTAGAATTTATAAATATCAGAGTTAAGAGACATTCCAATGGCACAATAGTAAAACAAAATTATGAATCAAAACCCAATATAGCTTATTCATAACAAAATTTCTGAATTAGTTTAGATTCAAGTTCAAAATTCATAACATTGATGATCATTTCAAATCCATTGCAACACATAGAAATTAGAATGTATAAATCTTAAATCTGGTGTAACCCAATCAAACAAGATTTGAGATTAATTTTGATTAAAAAAATTGGGATTCAAATCTAATCAAAATATTTTTTTAAAACAATTTCCTCTCGCAGACATAGAAATGCTCTTATACCATTTGTAACACCCCGACCTAGAAAATCAACCCGAACTGGGGGTTATTCAGAAAACAAAATCGGAGTTTATTAAATTAAACAGAAAAATTAAAACAAGAGTTGCCAGGAGTGGCAGACTATATGTGCGAGAGTCATAATGTTCTTCTACACACTACGGAGCTTTAACATTTCATTCCACATAGATCTGAACAAACCTAATTTTATAACTAATTTGGAATGGGCCAATGTTGTTGTATCATTACTTGCCTACGTACATATTGTATAACATCTATCATGTTATTCTAATATGTTCAAATCTAAACATAGTTCTACCTAATGGGTATTATATGCATCAAGCATCACAAAATTGTATATGTTAAAATATATATATCGTTATGTCCAAATAAATCATCCAAAATCATACAGAAAACCACTAAGTCATCGGAGTCAAACAGAAGTCAATAAATCAGCGAAATCACAACTATCACAGAGGTGAACAAAATACTAGTAGAATCACACATGTCGCTCCATTATGGAGCGAAGCAGAATACACAACAGACCATATTGGATTATATCAGATCCCATTAGATCATATCAGATTTTGTTTAACCATACTGGTCATACCAGATCACCACAAAGCACTTTAGAACAAATCGGATCACAATAGAATATATCAAAGTAGATCAAATCGGAACATATCAGCATATATCAGGTCATAGCAAATTATATATCTTAATTAGCATATTAATAATACTAAGTAAGATGTACATGCATATAAATCATATTGACTTGAAAGGTTAGAAATACTTACTCCCCTGCAATTCCAAAAGTAATGACGTTCAGAATTGCTCGATTCCTCATATCATGCTCCCTTCTAGGTCCAAAGATAGTGGGTAGAACCTCCTCTAGCTCTGGAACATTTTTTTCATTACGTCTGAAGGCGGTAGACACACAGTTCCTTTAACCCAGGACATTTCTCTTGTTGTGGCCGGAAGGTGATGGATATAACCTCTCCATAACCCGAGGCACTTCACACTTCTTGTAGCAGATAGAACCTCCCCTACCCAAAGATACCTTTCTCTCAATGTGTCTGTAGACCACAGACATACTTTCCCCTTACACAAAGACTTTTCTCTTTTTGTGCCCGTAAGCTACGAACATAACTTCCCCTTAGCCCGAGGGATGTATCTCATACTATGTGGTCCTTTAGTGAAAGATGGACCCTCCCCTACTTTGGGCCACTTCCCTTGTTGTGGCCCAATGATGGAAGACGGAGCCTCCTCTTACTCTGGGCCACTTCTCTCTCTTCAGGGCTCAAGGGTGATGGGTAGAGTCTCTTCTTATCTCAGGGTGTTTCTTCCTTATAAGGTTGCCAACTAAGGAATGAAACTTTCTTTTGAACACCTTTTGAATGACTTGAATCGGACTTAAAATGAGTGAGAAATGAAGAAAATAAGTTTTAGAATCTCCCTCAATATGAAAGAACCGATCGTATATATATATATATATAGAGAGAGAGAGAGAGAGAGAAAAAAAGTGTTAACATGCATCTAATGCGTGTCTGATACATGCCACATGTTTGACGCACGTCAAATAAGACTGACACATGTCGATCTTATCCGACATGTCACCACGTGGCATGCACGCCTCGCGTGCTACCATGTGGCAATAATTTATTAATTTTTTATTTTATAAAAAACTTAAAAACGCAATATCTTTCTACCCCAAAGTCGGAATAGAGTGTTCTTAGTACCGATAGACTCTTATCAATGAGCCCTTCGAAATTAAAACCCTCATGGGTAGGTTATTTCACATTTTTATACGTGTCTCGCCCTTGTGGCTTGCTTCCCAAGGTCATAACTTTCACTCCCAACCTCCGTTTCACGTGTTCATCGATTCATTATGCTCGTAACTTCGAGCTCTACTTATATACTAGGATTCCATCCCTTCAATCTCTTTACAATTTACTAAATTTAGGAAATTACCCTTAACCTCCATCTTAAGTTGCAATAAGAACACGGGGTTTTACACCCCATGCCCTCCACCCTATCGTGGGCCCATGTAGATTCGAAATCGATGCTGTTGGGTGCTGTCTGTAACGCCCAAGATTTTTTACACATTTTCCTTAAGATTCACAAAATTTTTTTGCAATATAACGTCTGTAAATCGGAGGAAAAATGACGAAATCAAAACATGATAAAACACTTTATAATTCAAAACACTAAACATCCATTTTCCTTCTAAATATTTTCATCATACGGTCAAACATCGTACGGCCAAAGCAAATATCATCAGGCACTACTCGAAAACACACGTACGAATAAATTGCTATGATCATAGACTTTAAATACAAATCCCTCCTAGGCATCCCTAAGTGCAAGTCCCATAACAGTCCACTGTCTAATCCAACTGAAAGTCCAGAATAATAAACATCTAATTTCTCATCTCACCCAATACAAGAGATTGTGGCACAAATAAAATCGTAGAGAGTCAAGCATATACCTGAGTCAACGGGAATCAATCCACCGCTGAAATGAGCATCCATCTCCAGGAGCTCTCCGCACAACCTGCAAAACCTCTCGTACAACGGGGCTAAAAAGTAGGGTAATGAGTATTTTCATACTCAGTAGGAAAATACCTAGTAGGGGAATCCAAAAATAGTGAACTCACTAAGTTCATAAATACATGCATTCATGCAACTCAAACATGAAGCAAAAGCATATCAATATCATGCTCAAATGCATACAATTATACCAAATGCACCATCGTGCCAAAATCATACCATCAAATTAAACTTACACAAACACCCCTATCTAGGGTCTTACAAACTTACTCGTACCATTATACGCATACTCGTATAACATATGCATACTTGTATGACCTTACTCGTACAATCATACTCGTACGACCTTACTCGTACAGCTTACACAAAATCACACTTACTGTCTTACTCAAAAATATACTCTTACAATCGTACTCATACACATACTCTTACAGTCATGCTCATACACATACTCTTACAATAGTGCTCATACACATACTCTTACAGTCGTGCTCATACACATACTCTTACAGTTGTGCTCATGCACATACGCTTACAATAGTGCTCATACTCTTACAGTTGTGCCATACTATTGACCACTAAAGCTCATTACAACTAATAAGCTCCAACGTCAAAAGGAAAAGAATGCCACTGGGGTAACACCTTAACCTCTGGGGAGTGACTAGATGCCATGGACTTTTCTAAAGGTAAGGCACACCAATGCTCATGAGGCACTGGATCAAACAGGTAAGAGTAGATCCATGATATATACTACTTACCTGAGCACGCAAACATAAACACCCACACATAAGGGGTCATACAGTTGCCCACCATAATGGGTCTTATAGTGCCATAGAATTGCCCACTATAATGGGTCTTATAGTGCCAGAGAATTGCCCACCATAATGGGTCTTATAGTGTCATTGCCACTCTTGGGCAGAAAACCTACAGTGCTACTTGGGCAGAAACATACAGTGCCACTCTTGGGCGGAATCATACAATGCTCTCAACAGAGCATGAAACGTCTAGGCTTACATAGCACATAGACCAAATCGAAAACATACTTCGCTCTCAACAGAGCATCAGATGTCTGGGCTTCACACAGCACACAGACAAAGTCGAAAACATACATCGCTCTCAACAAAGCATCAAACGTCTGGGCTTAATACAGCACGCAGACCAAATCAGAAACATACGTCACTCTCAGTAGAGCATTAGACGTCCAGTGCTCTATACAACACACAGACAACATCTTGCAGGATAAACACCATGGCAAGACATGAAAAATGCTCGGCCAACTCATTAGCAGCCAGCCCAAACACGGAACTTAATCCGTCAAACCCTCAAGTCTCAAACTCACAATGCTATCATTAGATGTGCTTATAATTCAAGTTTGAATTAAGTAAATTATGCGGTTCAATTATGCCACACAAACCCACAGTCCTCGACTGATCAAACCGAAGCTAAGCCCGATCTGAAACCTTAGTTCGTCAGGACATCAGACTTCACTTAACCTGTCCACATCATGGACAAAACTCATTGTACATCAAACCCTTACAGTCTTACATACTTCGCCATCCATCTTATAGCCAAAACATCTTACACTGACATCATCGAATGAAACTCCTCAGAGCCAACCTAGTTGTCGCCCTCTTACTTATATCTCACTTATTATGCTTACTTTTCACTTTATAATATGTACATTATGCTTGTACAATTATGCACACTCTTACTGTTTGACAATCCTCATTCGTCATACCCATATCCTCTGTCATCCGTCATACGCTTACACATCCATATCCAAATCCAGACAAAACCTCTGTCACCTCTTACTGTCCATCGCCCATACCTCTGCCCCCATACACTTACACATATCCATATCATAGGCAATTAGCCATTGTACATACATATGTCTATTACACATACATATAACATACATATACGGTCATACATACGTAGCTTACAAACATGCTCACTAGTCATCACTAGTGCATACATACATATTTATACATACTTCAAACATACACGCTAGCCATCACTAGCACATGCATACATACGTCAAACATGCACACTAGCCATCACTAGCACATGCATAATCCAAACATACTTCAAACATGCACGCTAGCCATCACTAGCACATGCATACATACGTCAACATACACACTAGCCATCACTAGCACATAATCAACATACGAAACTTACCAACAAACACGCTAGTCATCACTAGCACATACTTACAGCCAACATACTTACAGCCAACATGCATGTCATATGCATTTCAACATACCATATAATCATGCTTACATGTACATTATGCAATCGGATCGTTACTTAACATCCAAAGCATGGAATCATACAATCCTTGCATGCTTCTACTCATTCAAAGCATGCTATCATGAAATTATGAGTTCAAAGCTCTCCTACCTCGTAATCATGACGTTCGATGGCGAGCACACGTCGGTGGCAGCGTCGGCGGCAGAGTTGGCAGTCAAAACTGTTGCCTGGAGAGAGCTGTTGTCCCGAGGATTTTAGGAAGTGCCGAAAATAATCACAGCTAAACAAAGTGTCAGAAGTCAATGCGGCAAAATCCGTAATCCACGGCGGCACACTAGGGTGGCCGGGAGAAATATCGTGCCAACATATGTGGCGGTGCGACCAGAAGTCGATGGTGTACTCACTGAAGATGGACCGGTGCCTAAGACGTGCTCAGCCAGCCACAAGATGTCGAAATCGGCCATGGACAGCACCCAACGGCGACGATTTCGGTCAACAAAGGCCCACATAAGGGCGGAGAGCGTGGGGCAACACTTGAGGATAGGGAGAGGCGAAGGAGGGCTATGTGTCAACTCCACTCGGTGGCAAAGCCAACCGATGGTCAGGCGGCGCGAATGTGGTGCCTAAACCCAGAAGCACACGCGTGGCCACATGCACACATGGCCCAAAGGGGCGGGGGAGAGGGCTGAAAAGAGGTGAACCAAGGCCCACAAAAGGCCAACAGGGCTAAGGCCCTAGCTGTGGCCAATCAAACCGGCGACATCGCCGATCACCACCCACAACCAATACCCATGGTGCGGGCGGCTGTGCATCTCGCACGGTATAGGGCAATGACAAGTAGCCCATTCTGGGCGGAGTGTATAATCGGGCCAAGTGGGGCTGACCCTCACTGTCGCCGAGCTGGGATAGAGCCCACGATGCCAAAATGGCCCATAGCTCGCCGATGCTAACAACCTGAAACGCACCCAAAACATCTAATCGGGCGGAGCAAGGCAATAGGGGTCGGAAACGTCAAACCCCTACCGACACCGGGTCGAGGTAGGCTGGACGGAGTCCTACCGGTGACTGGACGATGACCGGAAACACACCGGCGTCCAAAAAATCTCACGGACAATGAAATGGAAATAAAAACAAAACCCGACCAAAGTGCCGGTAGCTCACCACGGAGCGAAGAAAGCATGGCGGCAGCTCTAGCCAGTGCCTATGGGTTCCTAGAGGCCAACTAAATATAAGTCTAGTTGAGGGCAACTGCAAACGATGTCAAAATCGTACACCCACAGTTCAAAAAGGGATTGAAGGAGAGAAAAACCCGAAGAAAAGTTCGGTACCTCGTGGATGAGCGAAGAGGCCATGGCGGAGGTCATAGCCGGTACCTACGAACTCGTGGCGGTGAGGCAAAGCAGATCCTGACAATAACTACCGGAATTCGACGACGGAGGAAGGAGAACGGAGCAACCGGAAATGGGCTCGGGTTTCTCTCTTTTCTCTCTGGACGTGAAAAAGTTATTGGAAGTCGAACTTCCTGGAATCCGATCTTCAAATTGAGTTTTATATAAAATCTTTTTATTTTTTACATCTATGTCCCTAATACACATTCACCTCCCAGTTACGTATCGTAGCTCCAAAATTCGTGTCGTAAGCGCGTAGCCTGCGACTAAGCCCCACACCCGACTCTATGGTTATAAATACAGGGGAAAATACACAAATATGAATATGCCAAAGCGTCACATTTTTCTGCCGAAAATGACTAGAAAAATAGCAGGAAAATCCCAGAAAATCGTAGAAAAATCAGGGACCTTACACTGTCCACTACATATATTGATGTCTTGTGACCAGCTAAGTACTTCTCAATAGCCTGTTGACCTTCAGTTAGTCCATCTCAACTTTTAGTCACACTTGCCATTTCTATTTGCACGACCTTTCTCCGGCCACCTTAGTGTGTTGTCATGGATTGCAAATTTTTTTGCAATTATTTGTGTCACCCCATTTTTCCATGAGTACTATCAGTGCTTCCTAAACTTTCGGGACAATATCTCTCTCAACTTGGCAATGCTTTTGGCTACCAACTCTAACGCTGATGCTGCCACCGTTCTTTGCTCGCCATCAAACATCATGGATTACAAGGTAGGGGAGCTTTGAACTCGTAATTTCATGATAGCACGCTTTGAATGAGTAGCAACATGTTAGGAGTGTATGATTCAATGTTTTGGATGATAAATCATGATCTGTTTGCAACACATAAGAGGATAAATTATGTCATGTTGAAATACATATGACACGCATGCGAGCTCTAAGTATGGTTGATGTATGTGTGTGCTAGTGGTGGCTAGCGAGTATGTTGGTAAGCTACATATGTGGAATATGTATGTCCTAGTGATGGCTAGCAAGTATGTTGGTAAGCTACGTATGTGGAATATGTATGTGCTAGTGATGGCTAGCGAGGATGTTGGTAAGTTGCATATGTGGATTGTGTGTATGCTAGTGATGGCTACCAAATATGTTGGTAAGCTATGTATGGAATTGTGTGTATGCAAGTATGTGTAATGGACATATGTATGTGTGATGGTTATACACCTATGTGATAGATATATGTATGTGTGTGGGGGCAGAAGTATGAGCGATGAACAATAAGAGGTGACAGAGGGTTTGGTATGGAGTTGGATGTAGATATGCATGCATATGATGAAATACGATGGATATAAGTTTAACGGGCAAGGATTGGTGTGGATTGGTTTGGATCAAAGAGTATGTTGGGGGATTGTTAGATAATAAGGGTGTTGCATAATTGTACAAGCATAACATAGAGATTATTTAGTGAAAAGTAAGCATAATAAGTGAGGTATAAGTAAGAGGGTGATAAGTAAGGTTGGCTCTAAGGATCTCAGTTTGATGACTTCTGAGTAAGATATGTTGGCCATAAGGAGGATGGAGGAGATTATATGTATATAAGATTTTGGTGTATGGTGAGTTATGATCATGAGATGGATGGGTTAAATGAAGACTACTGCCCTGACGAACTAGGGTTTCAGATCAGGTTCAACTTCAGTTTGATCAGTGGAGCACTATATGTTTGAGAGTTTTTATGGCATAATTATATCACATAAGTTACTTAATTCAAACTTGAATTATAAGCAAAGCTAATGATAGCGTTGTGAGTTTGAGACCTAAGGGTTTCTATGTTTGAGCTAGTCAATAATGATTTGGCTGAGTATTTCTCATATCTGGTCATGGTGTTTATCCTGGGGGATGTTGTTTGTGTGCTATATTGAGCCCCAGACGTCTAATGCTCTATTGAGAGTAATGTATATTTACAATTTGATCTATGTGTTGTATTAAGTATAGACATTTGATGCTCTATTGAGAGTGTTGTATGATTCTGCCTAAGAGTGGCACTGTATGATTTCTCACCAAGAGTGACATATGATTTTTGCCCAAGAGTAGCACTATATGATTTCTACCCAAGAGTAGCTCTGGCACTATAAGACCCCTAAAGTGTGGGCAACTGTATGACTCATAATGTGTAGGTGTTTATGTTTGCGTACTTATGTAAGTAGTATCATGGAACTACTCTTACTTGTTTGATCATGTACCCCATGAACATTGGTGTGTCTTGCCTTTGGAAAAGACCATGGTGTCTAGTCAATTCCCGGAAGTTAAGGTGATGCCTCAATGGCATTCTTTTCTATTTCGACATTGGAGCTTATTAATAGTAATGAGCTTCAATCGTCTATAGTTTGTGTACGACTGTATGAGTTAGTATGAATGATTCTGAGCAAGTCTATAAGAGTATGATTCTAAGTAAGACTATAAGAGTATGATTCTAAGCAAGAATGTAAGAGCATGATTCTGACAAGACTGTAAGCATATGTTTCTAAGCAAGATCGTATGAGTAAGGTCATATAAGTAAAGTCGTACAAGTATGTGTAAGTTGCATGAGTAAATGCATGATTGTACGAGTATGCTAGTAAGACTCTAATTAAGCATGTAAGTGTAAGTTTGGTTTCATGGTATGTATTTGGCATGATTGTATATGTATGGTTATTATAAGCTTGTTTGCTTCATGTTTGAGTTTCATGAACACATCTATGTATGGACTTGCAGAGTTCACTGTTTAGAACTCCCCTACTAAATATTTTCCTATTGAGTATGAATATACTCATTACCCTATTTTTTAGCCCCGTTGTGCGGGAGCTTTTTGCAAGTTTGTGACAGAGAGCTCCTGGAGATGGATACTCGTTTTCGCGGTGGATTAATTCCCTTTGACTCAAGTATATCCTTGACTCACTGCGAGTATTATTTTGTGCCACAATCTGAAGTATTAGGTGAGATGAGAATTAAGATGTTTATGCTTTCTAGACTTGTAATTTTGATTAGACTGTGGACTGTAATAGGACTTTCACTTAGGGATCCCCGAAAGAGATTTGTAGCAATTTAATCATATGTTTATTTTTTAGTAGCACTTGAGGATGTTTGGTTTGGTCGTACGATATTTAATTGAGTAAAAATTTGTATAAGAAAAACTAATGTGTGATTTTTTAAACTATAAAATTGTTTTCATAGGATTCATATTTGTCATTTTTCCTAATTTATAGTTGTTATATTGCAAAACATTTATTTAGAATTTGAGAAATTGTAATGAAAAATCTCAGGCATTACAATTTTCTTGCTAATTTAAAATGGACCCCACCATGACACATTTCTCAGGGTTGTAGCCTACTATCCTAGTGTCCAATTGACGCATTCTTAGGCTCAATATGTTTGTTTCTCTAAGCCCTATCAATTATATTAAGGCTCCTTCGAATGAGTCAAGCTCAAAATGGTCCAATTTTATGAAAGGCCATTATTGGGCCCTAAAAATCTCTAATGGAAACCATTCAAATTTCAAAATATTGATATTTCGAGGCGTTACACTAATAAATCAGTGGAATCAAATATCTCGCTCTATCATAGAGCAGAGCAAAACATATTAGAGTATATCAGATCCTATCTAAAGAGCATATGAGATCCTATCAAAACTTAACATATCAGATTACATCAAAATATAACATATTAGGGCAAATAGGATCAAAGAAGCATATATCTCATTTAGCATTTTAAATTAACTAAATACAATTCACTTGCATTCATATAAATATTCATTAAAATAGAAGGTCAGATATGCTTACTCCCCTGAGATTTTTGGAAATAATAGCGTTTGGTGTTGCTCCTTCCTTCAGATCATCCTCTCCTTCAAGTCCAGAGATGGTGGAAGGAGCCTCCTCTTGCTCAGAAAAATTTCTCTCTTTCCCTTCCGAAGGCGGTGGACAAAACCTCCCTTAACTCAAGATGTTTCTCTCATTGTGCCCGAAGGCAACAAACGAATCCTCTCCTTACCCAGGGCTTCTCTCTTTCTCTCTCTGTGCACCCTTAGGCAACAAACAAATTCTCCCCTCACCCAAAGTGTGTCTCTTTTTTTGCGCCTGTAGGTAATAGACAAAACCTACCCTTTACCTAGGGTATTTCTTTCTTTTTATTGCACAAAGGTGGCGAATAGAACCTAACTTTACCCTGGTTGTTTCTCTCTTTACATGCCCAAAGGCAGCGGATAGAACCTCTCCTTATCTAAGGGCATTTCTCTCTCAACGCGCTAGTAGGCAGTAGACATAACCTCCCCTTACTCGAGGACGTTTCTCTCTCTATGGCCCATCGGTGGAGGATGGATCCTCCCCTTACTCTGGGCCACTTCTCTCGTTGCGGCCTGACATCAGATGATGGAGCCTCCATTTACACTAAGCCGCTTCTCTATCTTTGGGGCTCGAGGGAGGTGGACAAAGACTCCTCTTGCCCTGAGATGTTTCCCCCCTTTAGGGTTTCCAACTCAATGAATGGACCAATCTATTGCAACTCAAAATGGGCGGAAAAACTCTTTGGAACCAAATGACTCTTCTCTATTTATAGAGGAGAGCTACAGGCAAACCAAACACTCCTACATGCGCAGGCCATGCTTTGCGTGCTTGAGGCATGCACGGCATGGCCTACCACACACGTGACCTGTGAGTCACACAAGAGCTGGCCCTTGTAACGCGGGTCCCATCTAATGAACACAAGAGCTACTGCTCATCGTATGGGGTGGACCTCTAGCACGTGGTCTCCATGCCATGTGGCACAACTAGTGTCAGTGCTGACATTAGCAAATCCATTGTTTTCTCAGTTTTTGTTATTATTTTAATCAAATAGTTATCTAACTTCAAAACGTGATAATTTTCAACCCCGAAGTTGGAATCGCACATTCTTAGTATTGATAGACCGTTATCCATGAGCCCTTCGAAATAAGACTCCACATGGATAAGTTATCCCACACTTTGCAAATGGGTTCCACCAGTGTGGCATGCTTCCCAAGGTCATAAATTTCTATCCAGACCTCCGTTTTGCGCATTCTTTAATTTGTTATGCTTGTTACTTCGACCGCAATACATAGATTTTATCGCTTAAAACCCCCTAAATCCTCTCTAAAAATATAAATTACCACTAACGCCTTGGGCTATACATAATTGAAAAAATGAGATGCTATAATATGCATAAAACACACCAAAGGCATACAATTAAATCAAGAATATCAATTTAAAATATCATATGATTGCAAGATTAGTAATAAGACCTATTTTATGAAATAGAAATTGTTTCTCATGTGTATTGTTAGCCATTCTCTACATAATATATTCCCTCCCTTGATTCTACTTGATTTGGTGTGCATTTGACCTTCTCCCTCTTAATTTTAAGAAGTTTTTGAAGAAATGAGAGTCCAATGGGCTTCAAAGGTGTTTATAAGGGAGAAGGGATGAAATTTTGGTATATAACAACCAAACTGGTTGGTTTTTCAGCCAATTGACAAATTTGCCTAAACCATTTGCATGCTCGCTAATGCATCAGTGAAAAATAGTTCAACTTCGAATCACCATAACTTCCTCATCTAAACTCTAATAAATGCATTCTTTGTGGAGTTCTAAATATATTTGCATCTACTTTATAACTTAGAAAATATCATATCAAAACTCTTTTATAGAAAAAATTATCTATTAAGAAAATCCAAGGGTCATATCAGTAGGTGTTTGTCACCAACAACACCTTAATTCTAATTTCGGATCATCATAAGTTCTGTATCCGAAGTTTGATTTTCACATTCTTTGAGGCATATATAGTTTCTCTCCCTAAAGTTTTAGACTGAACTCTAAATATGGTATAATGTATTGCACTAAAAAGGCCCAAGGCTCATATTCACTATCTTTCACATAGACTCTGAAAATTATCTTATGTTATGTATGATAACTTCCTCATCTGTGCTCCATTTTTTGCATTCTTAGTCGATCTTCGAAGATCTTTCTATCCACTTTAGAATCCAAAAATTCCAAATGCAAACTTTTTATAAAAGGAAGCTATTCTACTTAGAAGTCCTAAGAACTCATTACTTTTGTGTAGCCAAGTAAAGGGAATTTAGAAAATTCTCATGTGTTATAAAGTATGTATGAAACGAATGTATCTTTTGCATGCTATGGTTGCAAAACTTGCTTTTAGCATCATAATGACTATAAATTATGCATACAAATAATACACTCGTAATAGACAACTACGAGTCCAAATCTCATAGGCTAAATATTATGTCAAAGGTCAGCAAAGAAAACGGTGTCAAAGGACTTTGTGTCGTAGAGCATGTAATTCGTATTTAAGACTACATTGGCAGTAGGTCTCATTTAATAGAGCTTTTTGAGAATTTTGTAAGGGTGGCAATAAATATGAAAACTTGAACATGTATAATATAGGAAAAAATAAAAGAAATAATTGTCGAGAAGTGTGTTGTAGACATGTGACCCAAAAGAAAGTTAGAGAAAATATAGTCATGCGGATCTTATTTGATAGAGCTTGTCGAGTGCTTTCTAATAATACCAAAAATGCGCGTTTGTGAGTGAAAGATATAACATTACAAAATTAAAATCAACATAACCAAAAAATATGGTCTATGTAATATCAAACCATAGTATTGTATTGACACGTGGCAAGACATCTAAAAGATTCTATATATAAAAAAACAGAAGGATATAAAACATGGCTAAAATAAGAAATAAAAGTAAAAATTATGGTAAAATAGTGCAAAAATGAAAATTGTATAGGCACCCAATTTTCTTTATATAATAATAGTAAGAATGTACATCCATAATGAGTGCAAATATAAATTATATAAGATTAAAAATATCAATTAAAAATAAAATATATATTGAACAAAGGTCACCTTTCATGCTATAGTTGCAATACATGTTTTTAAGTCATAATGGTTATAAATTATACACACAAACTTTATATTGACCAAAATAATCTCACAGTAGACAACTACAAGTCCAAATCTCGTAAGCTAAATATTATGTGATGCACAAGGTCTCATTTGATAGAGCTCTTCGGGAGATTTCTAAGGCGGTCAAAAATATGCAAATCCAAATATGTAAAATATATGAAAAAATAAAATAAATTATTAATGAGAAATGTGTTATGTAAGTGGGGCCCATAAAAAAGTTTGAAAAAACATATTAATGTCTAGTCTCATTTGATGGAGTTTATCAAGAGCTTTCTAATGACATCAAGTACGTGGGAATCTAAGTTTGGGAGTGCAAGATTGAACATTAGAAAGTAAAAATCAACATAATTTACAACAATAAAATGTGATCAAATCCTGTACTTTTCAAGAAACAAATATAATTTTTTATTTAAAAATTTTCTTTTCATTATCACATTTTCTTGGAAGGCATTATATTTAAACATCTCATTTTCATCAAAAGAGCTCTCATTAAAGTAAATTACTCGAAGTGTTTTTCCATTTTTCTTGTTATTAAACCCCTTTAATTTCTTATGCTTATCATCAAAAGAATCACCAAAATTATAATTAAGACAATCAACAACAAAATTACGTAACTTACTACATTCAAAGCATTCATGCTCTTCTTATCTTGTTTATTTTACGTCTCATCTTAATCCCCTTACCTCTTCCTTGAATTTTGACCCTTATTCACAAACTTAAAGTTCTAAGATTTCATGAATTTTTTAAGGTTTTTGGCTAATAAGAGCATTAATTCTTCATCACCATCAGATTCTTCATATTCTCCTTAGGTGTTCAAAGCTTTATTTTTCTTCAAAGTCTTCTTGTATGTGCTAAGGGCAGCATATTTTTAGATTCATTAATAGTCGCCACCTTATTTTGAATTTGGAGGACAAGGGCCTCAAAAGTTTTTTCACAGCAAGGTAGCTAGGAATAGTTTCCCTAATTGATTGCATGTGTAAACTATATCCAATATCTCATAATAATACTCGAAAAATTGTTTTATCTTCAGCCATTACCAACTTTTAAAATTCAAAGGTAACCTAGACACTTTAGCAGCCTCTATTCCCTCATTATATTTCACAAAATTTTCCCATATAACCTTGGTGGATGTGCAATTTAAGATTAATCTATGTTCTCTTTTTCCTACGGTATTACATAATGCACAAAGGATCTCACTATTTTGATTTGCAAGTTTTATTTCATTTTATTCGCTTTCGTCTTTTAAGATAGAATTTCCATCTTTTTTTCTGTGGTCATAGGAGGACTCCAAATTTTAATCACCACTTTCTAAGCATTGTCATTAAACATTTATATAAAAGCTCTCATCTTATTCTTCCAATAAGAAATGCTTTGATCATTAAACAGTGATGGATGATTTACAAGATCACCCAAGTCTCCATATTTGCTTATTGAATTATTTGATGCAGCTATTAAGATTAAACAAAACCACCGAAGCAACAATTTTTAAGCACCCAAATCAAGGAGAAATCTATGAGCAAGCACTATCACTAATTATGGCACACAAATCAGGAGATCATTAATCATTTATAATAAAACCGTTTGCAAATATACAAAAGTAATTGTACTTGGATAAGTATTAAAAGGTTATCGAACATCAAGGATGGATAAATTATTACTAAATATAAGAGAGAATTTATTGATTAAAACTAAACCAAAACTTAAACATAAATTAAACAAACAAAGTATTCAATTAAACTAAACAAAAGAGAGCAATATGATGGCAATTACTTTAGAAATTAAATCCACTATAAAATCATAACAATTCATTAACCTTTGATCTAAATTTAGTGTGGATATGATCACGTATTCTCAGCTACAAGCTAGAATTACTTTAGAAAGAATCATTAGTTAAATCCATTGCATAAACTATCTTCAACAATATCTCAAATCATCTACACTAAACTAAATTACAGGCATGTCTAATCTTAGTTCAGTAATCATATGAATATTAAAACTATTGCATGGTCATTTCATCTAAATAACATAAATTAGAATCGAAGTAAATCTCAAAACCACATCAATCTATCATCTACAATACAATAAATTAACATAGATTGAATAAACACGAAAATTCTTCAATTAAAAAGGAACTCCTTGTCATACAATTGCAATTATTCAATACTGAGATCTAAATTAAAAAAAAAACTAAAACTTATCTATGGCTTCTTCAACTCCTAAGTAAAAGAAAAATCTAGCCTTACATCCTAGAAGAAGGCTCTTGAACCTCTATTGATGGGTTTGATTGTTCATTCATCTTCTTCTCCCCTTTCTCTTGAGAAACTCTACTGGATTTCTTCAATTTAGAGCCTCATATGAATTTATTTAGGTATAAGAGTCATAGGAGGAAATCAAATTGAAAGAGGACTCAAAACCGGCTTAAAATATAAAACTCTACATTAAGCTGTTTAATTGCCCTAGCTACCCGATCGATCGGCATTGTTTCCGCAATGTGGACAAATATGTTTAGTTTTATGTCTAAAAAGCTAAGTCTGTTCACTAGACAATCCATATTTCCATCCAATTTTCTCCTCTATTCATTAAGCTCTTTTGTTCACATCCATATTAATTTCCAACGTGTTTGTGACTGTGAAAATTTGTCCAAATCACTCATAATATGTCAAGAATATTTTCTTATTTTGTACATCATCCAAGGTCCTCAATAAGCATGCTTACCTACAAAACATAAAAAATTATATTTTAGATGTGTAGTACATAAATAAAATCCCGGTTTGATTCAAATATGTGCCTAAAGTATACTAACAATGTTCAAATTAATTAATAATTAAACTAAAATATTAATATCTATGTTAGCATAAATAAACCCTAAATTAACCTAATAATATACTAGCAAATAAGGTAAAAAGTCACATAAAATATATACTTTGCATGGATCAATCACAAACAAGCTAAAGAAGGTATTATTGTTGATTTAGTCATCAAATGCCTAAGGCAACGTGTTGCCTTTACTCCAAAGTATATTCAAGTTGATATTAATTTGGAGTATGGAGTAAAGATGAATTATTCGAAAGCATATAAGGCCAAGGATGTTGCATTTAAATAGTTAAGGGGATTCTATAAGACATCATATAAAGAATTGGTTGTCTATTTATATAAGTTGGAGAATGCAAATCCGGGAATAAAAAATGTTTTTCAATATGACATGCGCTATAAAACATTTGAAAGATGCTTAATTTCATTTACAATAGCCATTGAAAGGTTATATGAATAGATAACAATTTCTTGAAAGGAAGGTACAAGGGACTTTAGTTGTGATATCCCATTGTGGATGATGACAACCACATATACCCAATTTCTTGTGTTGTCAAAGAACGAGGGAAAAATGATGCATTGATCTAGGTCCTTTCACATTCATGAATCTAACTCGGTTATTTGGAGGGTCTTGTAACAATTTTTTATTTGAATAGAGAAATAGTATCACAAGTGGCTAAAATATTTCCCAGTGTCGCATATGTGTATTGTGCATTTCACATGAATCATAGTATGTTTGCACATTTTAAAGACAAGAGGTTTGAACACAAGACTTTTTCAAGGTGACCAAGGCACCTAGGGTTGAGACCTTTAGAAAATAAATAACTATCATAGAGGGGGGAAACCGCGATGCCTACAAATGGTTGACATAAATTAATAATTCAAAATGGGTATGTACCTATTTTCCATCACAAAGGTATAACATTGTCACTTCAAACCCATGTGAGACCTTTAAGGTAATGATTAGGGCACTTCCCTATTGTTATAATAATTGAGGCTATTCATTTGAAAGCTCAAGATATGTGATACAAGTGTGGAATGGAGGTAAAGAATTAGATGGGATACTTAACGAAATTCGCTAAATGTAAGATCCAAAAGTAAAATAAAGCAGCAAGAAGCATGATGTGTTTTCCCATAAGAGGCCATGAGGTCTTGACTAGGTCCAAAAAGGTGATGATCAGGTTGACCTTCTTTCGAATACATATACTTGTGGAATGTTTCAGCAAATTGACCTAACTTATGAATATGTGTTAGTGGCATGTGGCACCAAAGACTAAATCACCTATACTATTTCTCTGTCTAATTGTTGAACAAAATAGATGGGAGAATCTTGATGATGAGAAGAACTTTAAGTTCATGCCTCCCACGGAGAAGGCACCAATGGGAAGAATCATGAAGAAGCAGACACTTTCTCAAGGTGATAAAAAGAGAAGAGTCGGAGGTCAAAAATTCAAAAAGAATGGTCACTATTATAACACTTATACTACAATTATAGAATAGAACACAATTTATTGTCCTCCTCCTGCTTATGATCCACATTATATTTCTTCTATACAAGTTCCACCACTAGTCAACAAGCGGGGCAAACCAAGTAAGAGGAAGAGGAATATGATTCAACCCAAAGACAATAGTGGATATGTTAATACAAAGGGAAAGAAAAGGCAAAGGATGAGAGATGTGTCCCATATCAATTCATGTACAACTTCGGCAATAATTGCAAGTAATTTATAGAAGAACCAAACTTTTATTTGGGACTTGGATGTTGGTGGTATGGACTCAGCTTATAAGATAACTCCCAACTAAAAGGGATGTGAGATATATTTATTTCTATCACACAGCTCATATATATTTTGTTTGTTTGTTTTTTGTGGTTACATCATTTTATGGAAAGGATTTTTTTATTTTTGTAGAACAAGGGAAAAATTACGAGGTTTTATAGTATCATCCATTTGTTGTAAGTAGCAGCCTATATTGAGGTCTATAACATGTTGAACAATAGAATTAATCAAATATAATCTATCACGTTCTTTTCATTGAATAAACTTTATTGTAAATTGTTGTATATTTTATGTAATACTGACAAAAGAATTAAGGATTGATTTTCCAGCTAAGAGTGGAAAAGTGCTAACTTAAAGGCAATTTCATGTTATCCACCATATGAACACATGGTATTGACCAAGATCATAATGCCAAACAAACGATATGGCTGAATGTTGTGGCGAACATTACCAATATCATCCAAACCCAAATCACTTTATCAAACACTCGATATCGATTCATGGACCAAACACATGAAAGTTCAATCTGCTTTAACGTGACGGAACACATGTTATCCATCATATGCACACACGATATTGACCCCTTGGCTTCTTTTATTACCTCCTCCTCTTGGGTCCCCGCCAAGCATTTATATAAGTATCTATAATTCATTACTATGTCATTATAAATCAACTTTTCATTAAGTGCAAATTTCCAATCAAAGGTTTAGTAAATTTAAGTAAAAGTATCTTCCCTCTCCAAAAACATATTTGTCCATGGCGTCGTAGGTGGCTTCTTGTAGTTCACCCAATTTAGTATCCTTGGGGAAACATCTTGTATGCGCTGAGCACACAAGTCACCAAGAGGTGGAATCCTCTCCATTGCCCATTCCTGCATTGTCAAATCTTAAAAACAAAGTCATGTTCTCAAAGTAATCACTTTGCAACACATATTTAAGTTAACTAGCAACAAAACTTACCATAACGGTGGGGAGAAAACCATACACTGTGTATATTATATTGCTCATGGCCTTCCACACATGCTATAAGACATTCAGGGTGTCCCAATAAGTTCCCCCTAGGATAAGGATCAGAGTCCACCACATCATATGCAAGCAAGAAAAATCTCCTATCCACATTGTATGCCCAACCCCTCCCTAGCACAAATGAAGCCAAGACTAATTACTTCCTTGTCTCTTTTGCAAATTATGATCTTTTGGTATAATTGCTCCTTTGTAAAGTTGAACATCTCATTCCTGCACACTCTACATAGTGGGGAGTCATTTCTCGATATGTTTGGGACAACCAAGAAGAGTGGGAGCACATCAGACATTTGTAAGCCTATCACTTATAACAACTCAATAGGTGACATCCTCATCAAGTAGGTATCAGTCACCTGAACAGCCTGCCCTATCTCTTGTTAGTATGGAAGTGCTTCTAAAGCGTCTGTATGTAAGCGTATGTAGATTTGGGCTAAGTGTCTCCCTCATTTGATTTGGCCTTGCCTGATGTTTGGAATTGTACATTCTCCTTTCCCTTCCCCTTAACCCTTGAATCAGTGACAATTAATGATTAAAATAGGTTTCCATTTTTAACACAAATTTATTTACAAATCAAAGTAATCATGATTTCATCTAAAACCAAAACAACTTCCAACTAAAAGTTAATGGTTTGGTCCTTCTAGTTTCCAACTTAGGGTTGACACTTGCTTGCATGCACAAACAAATTCATATCATTCACCCTCAAACAAAACAAGATGATCATAACTCACATCAAATAGGAGAAAATACATAACACGCCAAACCCAAATACCCAATGAGCATGTATTATAAAGCATACTTATTTTATATTATTATTATAATATAACAAGGGTCCCATTAATATGCATTGGACGCTTATGCACCCGGCACATATCCGCTGCATGATCTCAATTGTGTGGCCCACAGTAGTAGGGGACTGAGAAGCGCCTATACTCAGCACCAAACATAAATGAATAATTTTCACAAAAATAACTTGTAAACATGCTTGTTTGTCTTCCAATCTGCAAACCTTACAACTCAAAACACAAACCCTAAAACGTTAATACAAAAAAATTAGGGCAACTTAAAGTTGGTAGTTGGCCCCATCCATTTATGTGGAGCCAAGCCATTAGCACAAAAATATTTAGCCCATTTACCCTTAAGCAAAACAATCATAAAATATCTTATATCAATTATGGGGGGAACTCGTACATAGCATAACAAAACAAGATACCAATGATCATTTATTATATACAATACTTAGCACGTATTTTATAAAGCAAAGCAATCCATACTTAGCACAATAAACACAAATAAATTTCACAAAAGCGTGTATAAGCATGCTTCTTTCTCTTCCTATCTATAAACTTTTCAACTCAAAACACATAACCTAAAACTTTATTAAAAACAAAAAATCATGACAGCCTAAGTTTGGTAGTTGGCCCTTCGAGTTATGTGGAGCCAAGCCGCTAGTACAAACACATGCATCTCATTCACCCTTAAGAAAAACAATTAGAAAATAGATGAAATCAACGAACGGAAAAATTCATAATTAGCAGAACGAACCAAAATACCCAATGAGCATTATTATAGACCATACTTAGCAAAAAATATCAGCACCCAAGGCCAACAGACACAAATAAATTTCACACAAAAACTTATAAGCATGCTTCTTTCTCTTCCTATATGTAAACTTTACAACTCAAAACACAAAACCTACAACTTCAGCATAGAAAATATCAAGGCTACTAAAAGTTCACAGTTGGCCCCTTCCAGTTGTGAACTTACAATTCACAGTTGGACACATGTAGATGATAGTAGTCAATTTGTAGTTAACCAATTATGGGGTGATTGCACTAGTACAAGCATATGCATCTTCTCATTCACCCTCAGCAAAACATTATAACATAAGTCAAATCAATCAGTGATAAACTCCTACTTAGCAGAATAAACCAAATTAACCAATGAGCATGTATTACAATTTACACTTAGCATGTACTATTATAAAGCAAATCAATCCATACTTAGCACCCAACATAAAACTAAATTTCAAAAGAAAAAATTAATGCATGCGTCGTCTTTCTCTTCCGATCTGTCAACTTTGCATCTAAAAACACAGATTCTAAGTATTTCATAAAACACAAATAAAACACTCTAACCCTATTCTCAAGTCATAACAAATCGGTGTTGGGATCTTACCTCACCATTTGTCACAGTTTGATTATGAGGCAGAAGCTTCAAAAGGAAGTTGGGAGAGTTGATCCAACGGTGTATAATGCATGAAATGCTGCCAAGAGAGGGGATTGTGAGCACATGGAGGAGGAGGAGAGATTGCCAGTAGAATGAGCCGGGGAGAGGTGGATTGCCCAGACCCAAGAGTTACCCGAAGTCAACAGTCGTGTCTATGGGAGGGGAAACAACTGACTGAGGGGCACACACTGGCCCATTGGAGTTCAATATTGCCTAAGGGCACTTTTGGGCTTTCGTTGTACACGTTGGCTCTCTCACATGTGCACACGTCTATATGTGTAATTATGGAAATTTCCAACTAATTTTGTATTTCTGTTTATTCTGAGGTATATTTTTGTAAATTTTTAACTCTAGCCGGATCATGCCCTTTCTAACTCCAACCAAATATGGTCAGAGATAAAGCATCTTCTTCATCAGACCCATATCAGATCAAGTACGAACTCACTAGGCCAAAGTATTTTCTCGAGTTCCTATTAGATTTGGTCCAAGGCAAACCGCCTCAGCTCTACCCTCCTGCCCTTGCTATGCCTTATTCTTGTAGTACTTCTTTCCTTCTCCAGTCAGGCTAGATTCGGTTTTAGTTAGTAACAAGATTTGTCCAACAATGAACAATGAATTAAATATTAGTAAATATTTACTATCTAACAAAGAATAAGAAGTAATTGTTTGGATACTAAATATTTATTGTCAAACTGTACTATAAATAGTTACTATTGGCTTTGCCAGTGGTCTTGGCAATGTTCCGATGGTGTTCCAATGATCGTCTTATAGTGTTAATTTCACAGCAACTCTGGCGTGGTGCGGCAGTAGTTCGATAGTGACCTTGATAGCTACTAGGAGAAAGTATGTCTTAGGAGAGAGGGAGATAATGGCATTTTAATCCAATCAAATTCTTTGTCTTAACTGCATTAAAAAAATTGGTTTGGATTTATTCCTAATTAAGCATATATATGATGTCCTTTATCACTCTTTGCCCTATTAACTATTGGTTGTTTGGTCATTTGGGACATAAGTATGGGTAAAATATAATTTAAATTATTTTGGAGAGCATAATTGCAATAAAAATAGTTGAAGTGGCTATGCTTGTTTCAAATTATCTAGTACTCCCTTCATCCTATATTAATAGCTATATTTGGGAAAAAATAGTGGTTTTTGTTGAATGGTAAAACTCACATCTATGAACACAAAAAATAACCTTACGATATTCTTTTTTAAGCACCCAACCAATTAAATTGAACAAAACGGAGCTACTAATATGGAAAAAATTGTTAAATGGAGCTATTAACATAGCACAGGGGGAGTATAACATTGCATGCATGGGCATAGATTGAGCAAATGTGGGACAATTACCCAACCTGAACTCTTTGAGAAGTAACTACTCCCTTCCTCCAATATTAATAGCACCATTTTTAGTTATTTTAAAAAACAGAATGAAGCTATTAATGTGGGATAGAGGGAGTATTAGTTTTTCATACTTTACAATGTCTTCGTTCACGAAAAAATAATTTGAGAGGTGTAGGGACTATCAGACCCATTCACACGTCACCAATAGTACCTCACCTTGACAAATTAGCTACTATTAATGTTTGTATTATAACAAAGCATCCTCAGGAACTCACTTATTTTTTTATCACATTAACTCACCTCTTGATATCCATGAAAATTTTAGGATAGTGATAGGGAAAATTAAATAAATAATATTAAAAATTACCAATATATTGAAGAGAGAACATATTGCCCATTATGATGTTGAGATCCACCATGCAGGAGCCAGCATGGCAATTGGTGCTTGTGTGCCTTTTTTTAATAGTTTCTCAGGTTTCATCCTTTGGAATGACAAAACTGATATTTCATCATTCTAAAGGATAAAACTATATGTTTTAGTTTACAACACTACTCCCCCGCCCAGCATTTTGTTTGCACTAGGGCACTCCGACGACCAGACTTCTGCCTCTACCAACTAATTCCACCTTTTCCCAGTGCTACTCCCCCACCTGTAATTTGTATGTGCTAGGTTACTCCGACAACCCGCCTTTTCCCTCTTTTGACTGATATTTTGTGCCACATATGTAACGTTCGAGATTTTTCATCACATTTTATTAAAATTCATAGAAATTTTTTGTAATATAACGGCTATAAATCGGAGGAAAGTGACAAAATCAAAACCTGTAAAAATAGTTTATAATTTAAATACTAAACATCAATTTTCTCATCCAAAATTTATCCTTATTCGATCAAACATCGTACGGCCAAAGCAAATATCCTCATGCGCTACTCAAAAACAAGTGTATGACTAAATTACTATGATCATAGATTTTTAAATACAAATAACTCCCAGGCATCGCTGAGTACAAGTCCCATAAATAGTCCACTATCTGATCTAAATTAAAAGTCTAGAATACATACACTTTAAATCTTATTTTACCTAATACATCAAATTGTGACATAAAAAGATACCCACATTGAGTCAAGGTTATACCTGAATTAAAGGGGAAACATCCACCATAGACTCGAGCATCCATATCAAGGAGCTCTCCAACACAACCTGCAAAAGCCTCCCGAACAACGGGGCTAAAAAGTAGGGTAATGAGTATTTTCATACACAGTAGGAAAATACCCAATAGGGAATCATAAACATTAAACTCGGTAAGTTCATAAAATACATGTGTTCATGCAACTCAAATATGAAGCAGTCAACATAATAATAATCATATACATATGCATATAATAATGCATAGCACACCAAGAAACCAAACTCATACAAACACCCTTAATCAGGGTCTTACAAACTTACTCGTACCATCGTATGCATACTCAATACCTTACACATACTTGTACGACCTTACTCATACAATCTTACACTTACAATCCTTCTCAGAAACTTACACTTACATTCTTACTCAGAATCATCATCTTACAGCCGTGCTCATATTCTTACACTTACGCATACTAAAACACACATACTAACTCATACAATCGTACACATACTATCAACCATTGAAGCTTATTACAACTAATAAGCACCAGCATCAAAAAGGAAAAGAATGTCACTGGGGCATCACCTTAACCTCTGGGGAGTGACTAGATGTCATGGACTTTTTCGAAGGCAAGGCACACCTATGCACATGGGGCATAAAATCAAACAGATAAGACTAGATCCATGATACTACTTACCTGAGCGCACAAATGCCCACTCTCTGGGGCCATACAGTGCTAACTAAGGGCAGAAAAATATTCGGTGCCACTCTTGGGCATGAATCTTACAGTGTCATCTGTAAGCCGAAAATATACAAAGCCCACGAAGGGCAGAAACTTACAGCGCTCTCAACAGAGCATCAAATGTCTGGGCTTAATACAACATATAAACCAAATCAAAAATATGCATCACTCTCAATAGAGCATCAGACGTCCGATGCTCTATACAACACATAGACCAAATCAAAACATACATCACTCTCAACAGAGCATCAAACGTCCGGTGCTCCATACAACACACGAACAACATCCAGCGGAATAAACACCATGGCAAAACACAAGAAATGCTCATTCGACTCAGTATTGGCTAACCCAAACACGGAACTTAATTCGTCGAACCCTCAGGTCTCAAACTCACAATGCTATCATTATCTTTCTTATAATTCAAGTTTGAATTAAGTAAGTTATGCGGTATAATTATGTCAAACAAACCCACAGTCCTCGACTAGTCAAATCGAAGTTGAGCCCGATCGAAACCCTAGTTCGTCAAGGTAGCAGACTTCACTTAACCCGTCCATATCATGATCAACTCACCATACATCAAATCCTTACATTATCATACAGTCTCCACCATCCACCTTATAGCCAAAACATCTTACACATACATCATCAAATTGAGCTCCTCAAAGCAAATCTTCGTTGTCCCCCTTACTTAATACCTCACTGATTATGCTTGCTTTTCACTTCATAATTTGTACGTTATGCTTGTACAATTATGCACACTCTTACTGTCTACTAAACCCTCATAAGGCTCCAAGCCTAAGTCCTCTCACTTACAGAACCCCTGATGTACTCTCCAAACCAAACCAAACCAAACCAATCCGCTCAAATCCTCGCTTGTCAAACTTACGTCCACCGTATTTTGTCACACACTTACACCTTCATATTCAACTCCACATCTAAATCCTTACCAAACACCTTGCCACTTCTTATTGTCCATCGCCCATACCTCTATCCACACACATAGTTCACATACGTAACTAACTCACAATCGCCAGCCATCACTAGCATGTCTATAATACACATACGTAGCATACTAACATATTCGCTAGTCATCACTAGCGCATACATATTCCACATCCATAAAACATACATATATATCATATGTACCTCATCGTGGCATAATTCATTATCTTACATCATGCAAACAGATCATGATTTAATATCCAAAACATTGAATCATACAATCCTAGCATGCTACTACTCATTCAACGCATGCTATCATGAAATTACGAGTTCAAAGCTCCCCTACCTCATAATCATGACATTTGCGGCGTCGGTGGTGGAGTTGGCTATCAAAACCATTGCTAAGTTGAGAGAGCTGTTATCCCGAGGTTTTAGGAAGCGCCAGAACTACTCGCGGCCAAAAAGGGGTGACACGTGTCAATGCAAAAAGTCCACAATCCACGGCGGCACACTAGGGGCAGCCGGGAGAAAGATCGTGCCAACGAGTGGCAGGTGCAATCGAAGGTCTAGACGTACACACTAAAATTTGACCGGCGATTGAAAAATACTCAACCGGTCACAAGATGTCAAAATCGGCCATGGATAGCACCCAACAGCGTCAGTTTCGCATTTACAAGGGCCCACATAAGGGCAGAGGGCGTGGGGCGACACTCAAGGATAGAGGAGAGGTGGTGGACTCTAGTGGTCTAATCCAGACGATGGTGGAGCCATCCGAAGGTCAGGCGGCACCAAAGCGGCACCTAAATCCTAAACCACATGCGCGGTTACCTGCACGCTCAGCCAAAGGCCACTCAAGGGAAGATGGGTTGGATAGTGGTGGTCTAAAGCCAGTAAAAGGGCAACAGGACCAAGACCCTAGTGGTGGTCAATCAAAGTGGCATCATCGCCGATCACCCACAACCAAAACAGTAGGTGCTTGCGGTTGTACATCTCGCACTACAGAGGACAGGGGAAAGGTTCAGGGTCAAGCAAAGGTCATGAGGCTGTCACTGGCCAAGGCCTATGCTAGTGAACTCATCCACCTTCGGTCAAGATAGGCCATACAAAATCTTGCCAGAGGCCGTCTGGTACTGACAACATAAAATGGGTAAGATGGTTCAATGACCAGAAATGTTGGTGAGCGAAACTAGCTAGGGCTATGGCCCACAGTGGGGAGCACGGGTCTAATGAGGTCGAACTGGCCAAGGGTGTTAACCTAGCCATCTCAGGCTAAAACTAGCCAAAATGAGGTGGTATAAAGGTCATCTTGCATCCAAAGGTACTACGATGCCCTAAAACAAAAAAACGGCCACAAAACAAAGGGTCGGGGACATGGGGAGGAGAAGGGGGTTCCAGCTGCTCCAACCAACTCCGTCGTGACCCTAGAGGCCGGTTGGAGTTGGGTTTGATGGAAGACAAAGGCAGATGGTGGCGACAAGCCATCGATAGCCCAACACAGAGAGGGCGGACCGATTTGGGCTAAATGACATGGGGGAAAAGAGACACCCTTTTTAGGGTGGAGGGGAAGGAGGTCGAGTGGAGTGGCTCCCCACCATCGCCGGACTAAGACAAGCCAGATGGGGTCTGAGCGGCCAAAATTAGCCACCGGAGGCGGTAGCGGAAACAAAAACCAGAGGGGGCGGTTCTGGCAAAAACAAGGAAGGGGAAGGGTCTGGCCGGAGAAAAGAGGAGGGGTGGAGGCGGAATTGGGCCAAGAGAGGTTGCCCATCACTGTCGCTAGACCAAAGAGGATCAGACTGAGTCTGACCTGGACGTCAAATGCCGGTCGGAGGTAGCCGGCAAACGCGACTGATGGGGGTGGAAAAACAAGGGCAAAGGGGAGAAAAGAGGGCGGGTGGTAGAGGAAAGGTCCAGGAGGTCGGTAGGGGTGGTCCCCCGCTGTTGCTGGGCTAGGGCAGAGCTCCCAGCAGCCGGCCGGCCCTTGCCGGCCTACGACAGCAGTGGCACAAACAAAACTAAGAGGGAATAGGGCAAACTGGGGAAGAGGGAGGAGTGGTCGTGGGGGTTGGGGAGGTGGCCCCTTGGTGTCACACCACCAGGGCGGAGCCGATGGAAGTGGTCCGGCATCCAACTGCCAGCCGGTCGTCACCAGAAGTGAATTCGAAGTCGGGGCGGGGAAATGCTCTGTTTCTTTGTTCTAGTCTTTTCTGGATCGGGCTCGACCGAGCCCGATCTGTTTTTCTTTCTTCTTTTTTTCTTATCTCCCCCTTATCTCTGCACTTTCATTCTTTATTGAATTTTCGCGCCAGAATGCACATCCAAGCCCATAGCCTACGATGAACCCCACACCTGACTCTATGGTTACGAATACCAAGGCTAAATATGTCGAAGCGTCACAATTTCTCACCAAAAATGATCGAAAAAATAGTAGAAAAATTATAAAAATTGTAGAAAAATCAGGGACATTACAACATATATGGTTGTGGGAGCATTTTCACATTGGCCAACTAGCTATCCAGAGCAGCCCAGTAGTGAAGGGTGCTCCATTAGGAGCTATGTGTGTGTGTGTGTGTGTGTGTGTGTGTGTGTGTTTGTCTCTGTCTATGTGTGCCTATGTGTCTGTGATGAATTGATTAGCTTAATTTTGACTCCTTAAGGTGGAATATTTAGTAGAAAAAAATTGAAAATCCACAAGGAGTCCTCTATTTGTATAAAGGAGAGTTGGACCACCAGCATCTATATTAGGTAATTATATTTTATTATGTAACATGTAATAAAATGACCACTTGTGCAAGTCATTTGGTAGTCATACTTGAATGAGGTTTTGGATGCATTACCTCCTTTATGTACACAGGAATGGGATGTGCGGCTATCTAGAATGCCACTCATCTACTTCAAGATTGTCGAGATGCACATCCTTGATTGTGTGATGCTATAGTTTCGGTTCGAGCATAAAATTCTAAATAGGGCTACCACATTGTTGATTGATTAGGCTACACATCATACAACTTATATTGCTTGCTAGGATGAGTGGAGGGAAACTATTGTCTAAGGGGAGATTGCCACATCGTCACGTGATGTTTATAGCCCATACATGCAGCAGTATTTGAGGATTAGCCAAAAAATATTCTAAAATACTACAATTTAAGGAGATGATATATTAGCCTAGGGGAGAATATGAGGTGCCTTTGGTAAGTAATCATTAATTATAGAATATTTTTCTTATTTTTTGTATATTGCTTATGTAATTTATTTATTTTTTTATGCTAACTTGATTGGTTGAGAAAACATTGTTAACACTTAAACTTCACTTGAGGTCTTGTTAGATTCATGTCAGTCAATAATCGAGTATAGTCAATTTGTCCTTCATAGTTTACTCCTGCTTCAATCGATGGACATGGACATTATCACACTGACAAGATAGCTCAGATACCAATGAGGCCAGCTTCATTCATGGATGTTCCATTTCATCTGCATTAACCTTCTCTCCTCTTTTACTTTTATGAGCTTCAGCTCTGCATGATAGTCCACATCCATTATCTCTAATTGCTCTACATCCAACCCATCCTCTGCTAATTGAGATGTTGATTATTTCAATAGTATATACTAGACAACAATGAGCAGCTCGTATGGATCACATCTCATTATATTCATAGGTATGTTTGGATGATTCATCAGTTATCCACAAGGACCAACTTCATGGCCAAGGGTGAGGTCGGTGTCATAGTAAGGGTAGCTAATTAGAGCTATTTTGATACATTTTTTCAGTTGTATAGAGTGCAAAACGTTTTTGTATAACACAAATTTTGGGGACACTTTATGTGATCATTTACATTTTGATGGTCTTTCTAAATAGATGGTTTGTTTTTCCTTGTGACTGTATTTTTTAATTGATGTGTTTGCTTTGAGAGGTTACAAGTTTTTTTTCTTAGACTTTCCATGTGTTTGTTTTCAGTGTTTGTTTTCACAGGTTGTTGATTTGTTTTGTGGCCGAATGGATGTTTTAAAAAAACACTCAGAACTAATTTTCAGTCCAAGTGACGAAATTGATCAGGCCTATCATGTTTTGGAAGAAGTTCATAAGGACGAAACTTTTGTCCTTTACGAAACTAAAGTTTTGACCTTTTAAAGTACATAACTACATGGTAAGTTATTTTCATCCTTTAGAAAGATAAAATATCATTTTCATCCTTCCAAAGGGTGAACCTTAAGAAACGGTTGCACATGCACCAATTGCCATGTCGGTGCCTACATGGCGAATCCCAACACCATAGTGGGTAATATTTTTTTCTCTCTTTTATTTTACTAATTATTTTTTAATAATATAAATTTAATATTCCCATAGTGATATTCACACAAGAAAGACACCCAATAAAATTCATGAGAAAAAATTCTCATATAAGTTTTGGTTGAACTAAATAAATGGGCATCACACAAAGTTCGCTTGGTCTTATTTGTTCAGTCATGTAAGAGTTTTAATTTGTTAGGTAAATATCATTTTTCTAAAATTTTATCTAAGGTATTTGACAAGTCTCTCAATGACAATTGATTTAATGTGAGCAAAATCTTAACTAATAAATAAAATCAATCAAAAATAATATGGTAAAAATAATATTTAAAAATAATATTTATTAATTAACATGTCCATAAATAGAGTGACGACGCAAGCTGAAGAAGGATACTTATCAAAAATACTATGACGAGAATTCTAGCATGACCCTCTTAAGGTGTGAGGCGACATCCGTGGACTACATTAGTGGATGGGGTCAGTCATCGTGGTGTGCGACTGGCGAGCATTTCAACTGCAAGTGGTCATAGCTATACTACGTTGTTGGTTGAAGTTGCCAATACAGCTTAATAGTGTGCTCGTTCGACCTCTCCCTCGACTCTCTCGAGTCTAACCTTATCACTCATTGCCCTAAACACTATTCATAGTTTGGCCAATTGGAACGGAAGTAAGGGTGAAATATAACTTACAATTATCAATAAAAATGGTTGAAGTGGCTATGTTTATTTCAAAATATCTAATATAGCATTGCATGCATGACAGAGCCAAATTGGGGTAACGGGAGGTAATTGCCCAACCTGAACTTTTGAAAAGTTATTACTGGTGTCTCATACTTGACAATGTCTCCTCCTTTCACACACACACACAAAATTTATTTAATAGGTATGGGCACTCTAGAGGACCCATCCCCATTCTCCAATTGGCCAAAGAGTGTTGCACCTCAACATACTAACTATTACTAATATGGACTTGTCTAGCCTGATCAGTCTGTATGACTAAGACTTGGTAATTAACAATAGGAAATTGCCACATCACTAAAAATGTGGTTAAGAGAGACACTTGGGAACTAGCTCTAATAGTTCCTAGGTTCCCCCCTCCACATGTCCACTAGTCTTGCAATCTAGTCATGATAAGTCGTCACAGAATAATTTTCTATTACTATTTATGCTAGAACAAACAATCCAAGGGAACTCACTCATGTTTTTTATCACATGAACTCACCACTTCGTATTTATGGAAATTTTACCCAAAGTATTTGATATCTATCTCATTAACAATCAATTTTAATGTGAGCAAAAAATTTAAACTAATAAATATAATCAATCACAAAGAATATGATAGAAATAATTTTAAAACATATATATTGGGTAGTATCCGCATGAATAGAACAACCATGGTTAAGGTAAGAAAAGATATTTATTGAAAATACCATGACTACTCACACCCAAGAATGATAATGTGTCATGCTAAGGTGTGAGACGACATTTGTGGACAACACTAGTGCATGTAGACCTTTTACCATGATGAGTGTCACAAGTAATTATTATATTGTGTTCATGGACGTCTATTATCCAGCTGTTCGTCCAAAATCATGTATATATTTATATAGGGCAAATATATTTTATGTTTGTGTTAAACACATACACAGATAGGAGCCATCCAAATTTTATATGCCCTAGTAGATGGTTGTGGAAACGAACAAACAGTTATCTATGTCCGCCCAATTTCAATGGTGATAGAGACTGTAGAAAAAATAAAAAGGATGAGTTTCTATGTACCATGTTATGACTCAGTACATAATTGCTAGATAATTATAAATAATAAAAAAATTAGGATCTAATAGCTATATAGTATATTAACACTTGGCCTTCCATGTTAAATAGCTAGTGGACACTAAGAGCTGGAGTTTTTAGTACATATCTACGGATTTGGACAAAATATAATAAAGACTAGTGCATATTCAAATGAACATAGACGAAAATTATGCATATAAAAGACAAACACAGATAACTCTTTTTGTCTGTGTCCATTTATGTTTGTGCACTCCACTACTTACCAAATGCCAATTTAACAAGTAGTGTGTTGGTTCGACAAGAGGTCTACGTATGATCCAAATTTCAAGTCTAACCTATGGTATTGAAGGAACTTTTGTGCCAAACATGGCTTCTTGGATGTTTAAATTCCTAATTGCTCGAGTTTTTGGGAAATATTGTTATATTACAAGCACCCCTCCCCCCTTCCGCGTTGAATTTCAACACCTTCATCTACTTAATTAGAATGAATAATCAAGTTCAGCAAAGTCTGGGTTTTTCTTCTTTATCTTTTTTATGTGGGTCATGGCTGCAATTTGCACCTTAGGTATGTCCTTTATTCGTACCAGGGTTAACATAGTGTACTTAATTTTATGCTGATGTTCAATTATATTTTTTCTTTGCCAGGGTGCCATCACTTATAGTTATCCTTAAATTCATTAGGTATTATTCGAAGATTTTGTTAAAGACAGTTCATAATCAGCACTAAATGGATTAAGTTAATGATTAATATTTATTCTATAATAAAGAAAACTATCCAGCCATATGTTTTTATATATGCTACCCAACAATTGCAGCAACAAACTCGTCTATGTTCTTATCTGAACTCCCACCTTCCTCCATTGCGATTCTGGCCAACTGCTTCCATTTCACAGAATTCTTCCTCATCTCCTTCCCTCTCTTCCCTTCCATCACGTCCATTACACACCTCTTTACTTCCTCCCTCCCTACCATCCCCTTTTCACTATTGTTTCTTGCCCTCATTCCCACTCCCCACACCTCCTCCACATACTTAGCATTGGTTGGCTGGTCGGATGACAGCGGCACACCCACCATAGGCACACCGAGGCTCACCGCCTCAAGTGTCGAATTCCATCCACAATGTGTCACAAAGCACCCCACCGCCCGGTGGGCTAGCACCTCCAACTGCGGGCACCACTTCACTATCAGGCCTCTCGCCGCTGATGCCTCCTCGGAGAACCCGGCAGGGAGCTTGCCCTCTTCGGAGTCTCTCACCACCCATAGAAATTGGTGGTCACTCTCCATAAGCCCCCATGCAATCTCCTCCATCTGCTCCGGACTTAGGTTGGAAAGGCTACCGAAGGAGGCATAGACCGCGGAACCTTCACCCTTGGCATCGAGCCACTCTCTGCATCTAGCACTCTCCCTCTTCCATAGGCTCAGACCATAGTCATTGTCCCCTATGACCCGTTTGTCCACGAACATAGATGGGACCGTGGGCCCTACTGTCTTCACATTCCACACTTTCTTCATCCAGCTTACAACCTGGGGTAGAAATTATATATTAATTACTTTTTTCATCTTAAATTAATAGTTTTATGTAATAAAAAATTATTTTATATTAATAGTTTTATTTTGAATGATTAGATATTTAAAAAACTGTTATAAATTTATTTTCCCTTCTCTTAGAAGTGGGTTTCCTCATTCAATAATTTTTTTAAAAAAAATAACTATTAATATATGTTAGAGGGGTATTTATATATAGCTTATCATAATTATAATGAATAAGCATTGTTCTCAATAATTGAGTCAGAAACTTAATGCTTAAACCTCCACTCTAATAACTTTATTTTGTGCAAAGTATTTGAACCTAATTTATATAAACTCATGCTCACTCGCAAAACTGAAGTTTCACATGTCATTAGATTTCAATCTTACATTGTACATTATTCAAGGGTAATAAGTACAATCAAATCTTTATCAAATGGCTCAAAATGCTCGGGCTCCCGAACTGTTGTCATATATTTCCCATGTAAGAGATAACATAGGATTAGGGTTGCCAATAGTACCAGTTCGACAAGTAAATAATAGGATAATTTTATATAACTGAATGTAACAGAAAAAATCTTTTATACCAATTTATCCATTACCCATTTGTCGTATTTAAAAATTATAAATATATTATTCTCATTAGCCTTGAGTGGTTTAATTTCAAAATAGATTATTTATGGTTTTTATAATAATTTTCATGTCATGATTCACCATTGTGATTTTCTCAATGAGAGATGTCATTCAAATCAAACATATATTAAATTAATTTAACTATTTACAACTATTCATTGTAGTTGTAACAAGCTACTACTTTGAAGATAATTTACTCTTTATAGAATTTCTTATCTACCTGTAATTTTTTTATAACAAAAATATTCATATGCAATTAACATTGTATATACTCTTAAACTCACTTCGCTTTGATGCTTCTCATGTGTTGCTTTGTCTAATATCCCTAGTCTCATTAGGTCAAGGTTCATCTTTAATCATATGTATTAGAATCTTAACTAGATATACAAATACTTTGTACAAAATGTTTTTACAACTCTCATGTTAGTTTAAATTTTGTTCTAATAACTCAAACCATGAGTATTTTTTTGTGTTTAATAATTAAACTCATAGAGTGTTTATTTGTGTAATGAAATGATTGGTCGATTTGGAGTAGGATTGTTTAGTCAACTCTATTCTACTCGAAGCTAGACTCAAGTTAGCACAAATTAAAGCTTGAACGTACGTTAATGGAACTAAACTCTTATTTGGACCATCTCAAATTAACTCGGTTTAAGTGTTAGCTTGATTAATTTTGAATGAGTGGTGCAGGTATTTTATTTTGAGATTTGATTGGAACCATAACCATGTTACAAATCATGTTTGTACATTTTAGATTGGAAATTTAGAATGGCGATTTACTTATTGAAATAGGTTGAAATAAATAAGTTTTAAAACTTAACAAGTTTAAGTGAAATTTTGAACAAGTTTTGAACAGGTTTAAGTGAATTTTCTTTTAATATGGAGGGACTCTTTTAATTTTTTTAGGTGATGATGTCATTATTTGGGTCAACCCAAGTTGACCCAGCCCAACCACTAATTTGGGTCAGGGTCCCAACCAAGTTTTAAATCACTACTTAAAAGAGACATTAATAAATTACGTGCATCAGTGCAAATAGTTTCATTGTTACCTGTAAAACACATTCAAAGACGTTTAGATGCAAAAAGGCAATTGTCATTCTTCTTACACTTAGGATTCTTCTAAAGGAGGGAATATTTCGGAGTTAGGGCTCATATGATAAGAAAGAATTATTAAAAAATAAATAATTTTATTAGGAATTTGCCTAACATAATATGTCCATTTACATTTTATTTTCTATCTTCACAATTTATTTGTAATAACTAAGAATAATAATAGTAAAGATCTTAGTATTTTACCTTAAGTAATATATTATTCAGTGAATAACAAGTATTTATTTTGACCTTTTCTAGTATATTTAAAAAATATAATAAATAATGATTATTCAATTAACCAACTAATTATTAGTAGATAAAACAGTAATAAAAATACATATACCATTCACTTAACAAAGGCTATAGATAAAGATTAAGAAATAGTTGTAGTAATGGAATAGTTATACTATAACAATGTTTTATTGACAACCCTACATATGAGGAATTGATGAAACATAAAATAAAGGAAGGGCCTACCTCTCCCTCCAACTCATCAAAGGTGTTGCATAGGACCCAATCAGCTTTGTCTAGGTTCATGTACTGGTTCAGCACAGAGTCTAGTAACTTTGGGTGGCTATCTGGTGTATAGACAAAAGATGGTAGCTCATCGGACTGGAATTCAGGTAGTCCAGGCAAAGAAACAGTCGTCACTTCCAATGGAACGGCCAGCTTCTTCTGGTAGATATTGTAGTAAATAGCATCCACTGCACAGGACTGGGTGAAGAATGCACCCGCATAGACCCCTAGTCCCTTAGCAACATCAAGAGCCCAAGTGAGAAATGCATCATATATAAGACAAGCGACGGGGTTTTCTGAGCTCTCAAGCATCTGGATGAGATTGCACAAGGATTCTGACCCAACTGACCGGAACCTCTCAAGGTCTTCGATGAAGCCTCCTCCTTGCTGCTTATAACCTTCGTCAAGGCCGTCTAAGATCTTCTGAATTTTGATGGAGCCGGTCTGGGGTTCTTCTGTGAACTTGGCAAGGGAGACGGTGGTGACCAGGGAGACCTCAAGGCCCTTGGCGGCCAAACGCTTGGCGAACTGGAGCATGGGATTGATGTGGCCTTGGGAAGGCAAGGGGAAGACCAGAACATGAGTTCTCTCCAACCCCATCTTGGCTTACGGCCTTGCTTGTAGAGCAGGGACTTTTTAACATAGCGAGATATGATTCAAATTAATGGCCTGCTTGTACCTTCCACTAGGTGTATTTGTAGCAAGCGTTTTGTGCCTTCTAACTTCTAAATTAGTGTCTTGGCCTTCCAAAATCGTGCCGTTGACATACCTTATGTGTTTGGCAGGTTTGATGGGAAATTAATGACCTGCCGCTTTTGGACCTTCTACTAAGGTGTATTTGTAGGAAGCGTTTCCTGCATTTTTTAACTTCCAAATTCGTCTCTTGACCATTGGCTTGCCTTACTCCTGCGTTTGGCGGATTTGATGGCAAATTAATGACCTGCTGGTGCATTTGTAGCAAGCATTTCGTGCCCTTTTAACTTCCAAACATATCTATATATATATATATATATATATATTCCTTTGACTTGCCTTCTCGTGTATTTGGCGGGCTTGATGGGAAATTAATAACCTGCCGCTTTTGGACCGTCTACTACTGTATTTGCAACAAACGTTTCCTGGCTTCTTACCTTCCAAATTCGCCTTTTGACCTTCCAAAATCGTGTAAAGATATGGCGGGTTGTCCAACTCCCATCCCACCGCCTGGAGCTCCCTGAGCACGCCTTACATGTTCCTTCCGCCCCGTTTTCATGGTTCCAGCGTGCGTACGGTTTCTCCTGAAACACTCGCACCCCTGATCCAGTCAAGTGCATGGCTGCCTACAACAAGAAAGAGGTCTGTCATAGGATTAGAAGTATTTTTTGGATTATTGCTGGTTCGTATTTCGTAGTGTGCAAATCGGTACGGACTTCTGACTGTATAATTCTCTACTTGGAGCAGTCCGACAAGTTGAAGTCTAAGGTTCACGACGACGACGAAAATGAAGAGGAGTCCGACAAGTTGATAACCTGCCTTTTACTGCACTGAGTCGTAAAAATATTTGCCAACTTTGATCTTTGATTTTACATTTTTGGCATAATAATATGCAGTAATGCTTTCAATGTTGCAACCAAGTTATGTTTTGTGATGCATTTGACCACATTCTCAGCCTGTAGGTCTTATGATGAATTTTTCTTTCTTTCCTCTCAGACGACCTCAAAGCATCTTGCAAAGTTTCCAAATTCGAGAAAAACATAACAAAAAGAGGTGTTGTTCCTGTGACGACATTAAAGAAGGGAGCTGACTATCCTGTTGGGCCAATTGTGTTTGGCTTCTTTGCTTTTGTGGTCATTTGGTCATGTACATTCTTATCCCTTAATGTCCAATGTTTGTTCACAATTGTTATCATCTCATGCAACATTTGACGCATAAATTTTTAATCTTTTATGCAAAAGAAAAACCAATCGCAATATTAATTTTTTATTCCTTTTAAGTATGCATTTTATTACGATGAGTTAATGTCTAAAGAACTGATCATTATCTAGGGGCAGTTGGAACATCCCTTATTGGCTCTAGAAGATTTTCATTTTACTTTCAAATGAAAGGGCAGATAGTTTTGGCATGAACTTGTAGAAAGGTGGTTTTTCACTCACTTAGGAGTTCTTCATTGTCATATATCTCATCTTATGCCCGGTTTGGAGAGAGAAAAATGTTTTAAAACTAGCCCATGGGAAAAGGTGCTGTAACTGTAGAAATAAGGTAGAACACAAGCAAATTGGTTCAGGGATGTTCCAGCAAATGACAGAACAGGTATAATTCTTTTTGTTATGTGCTTGAATTTTCCTTCTTCAAACCATATACAGTTGAAAAAATCCTAATTATAAAAAGAGGAGAATTTTTTTCTTTAAAAAAACTGTTTTTTATTTGTGGGAAAATAGAAGAAATTATAGGCATTTTAAATAATATCCATTTTTTTGTTTTTTCCTTCTCTTTTATGTGCAACTATATAATGTGGTTGGTGTACTCTGTCTTTTTGCTGCGTGATACTGCAGAGTGATACATGATGGTTCCCCAAAAAAATTTCCATTACTAAAAAAGATTCTGCGCCAATACTGTTATAGTCGAAGACATAGAAATTTCAATTTTAAAAAAAAAAATTTGATCTTCAAAGGTAGACATTGCAGTAGAGTTTTCCCAGTTGCAGAATCGGCAAAGCAATTGTGATTCTGCACCTAAAGGTGTCCCCATCATCTCTCCTCTTTTATGCTTTTTGTCTGTCATTTACTTTCGTCCTCCATTCATCGGCAAAGCAATTGTGATTCTGCACATAAAGGTGTGCCCATCATCTCTCCTCTTTTATGCTTTTTGTCTGTCATTTACTTTCGTCCTCCATTCATTGACCAAGAATTGAAACTGCATGCAGTTAAGGTCCATGAACATGGCTGCTTCAACAACTTCAATGAAGATTTGCCAAATTATGGGAAGCTATGATAAAAATTGAGGTAAGCCATGGGTTATTTGTGTCCAGTTGTGTGCTGGCTAACACCTTTGTTCATTACATTGGAACCCCCAGGAAAGTTTATGTCCATTTGAACCAGTTCAATGTTGGCCATGATTTGGCGCTGCCTAGATGGAATATGCATGCTAGGGATAGAGGAAGTTGTTCTTTTTTGGCAGGTTGAAGGTTGTTGCTAGAAACACGTTCATGACTAGCAGGTTAGTTTCCAGGCCGAGGTTTAGATCTTGGCTGTGTAATGGGACAATGAGTGTTTTTAGTGCAATTGCTCTTCTTCTGACATCTTGTCTTCACCCGGGGCAAGTTACAAATTTCATAGGTTTCATTGCCATGACTAGACTAGAAGATTGCCATGACAAGAGAAACTCAAGGAAAATGACCACTCTAGAATGGAATGCGCTGTTCACCTGTGGATAGTTTATATAAAGTCCTTACATACTAGATCAGGAACAATTTGTATTTATTATGACAATGTATCATATGATTCTCATTCTTCCTGTAGGTATTTTTTCTTTGATAGGTAATTTTCTCTAACTGTATTCATACACAGGAAAGTTACAGTTTTCTTTATAGTTGGTTGAAAAGGCATGAAATGATATTTGTAAATTTAACATCTTAAATCTATTCAGTGAGAATTATTTTCTTTGTCAAATTTATGAAATTTGCATTTTATGGAAGGTGTTGGTTATATACAAGGAACTGGCTTTAAAATGGTTCATATATATTCTACTTAAATTTGTACAACATTACAATACTCCCTCCGCCTCATATTAGTAGCTTTATTTGGCTCAATTTAAGTGATTGGCACTTAGAATTAAAGACTATGGGAAGCTTATTTTCCATTCTCTTACATATGGTTTCACCATTCAATAAAAATCACTATTTTAAAAAAATGAAGTTAATAATATAGACCAGAGAGTATGTCAATTTAGTGATTTCTACTAGTTAATGTTAAAAAAATTTGTAACCTTAAATAAATCTATTACAATTTCTAACTCAATGGAAGACAGGCAAATAGCACTAGACACAATGAAAATATGGACTTCACTTTATGTTATACAGGACATACTATTCAATTACTTTTTTGAGGTATCGGACATAGTTATGAGGTATCTTGCTTTTTTTTAGAACAAAAGCGAGAAAGAAGAGAACTAACAATTTGGATTATACCTCTCCAACCAAGGATGGAAAAAGGGAGTGTTGCATAGAAATGATAATGTGCTAATGCAATTGACTTGATAGATGTTGATCCGGTTTTTCTGTTTAACAAAATATTTACAAATGGTTTACAAGTATGAGGGATGATATGCTATCCATTTCTATTTAGTTGTTATACTTTGAAGGGTTCGAAGCTTAATCCTTCTCATAATGATAATGCTTAGCAAAGCAAAGTTGGTAATCTAATGCACTTACAATTTAATCTAGAGATATAAACTAAAAGTATCTAATTAGAAATTTCCTAACATTTAATGTATCTATGTTTATCTACTTGTCTAGACCCCTCTTTCATTTCCATTTTTTACAACTTCATTGTCTATTTTTTATAAGAAAATTTGATAGTGTCACCTCATTTACTTCAAGTGAAAGGTTGGTTTTTTTAAAATGGTCTGCAGCCTTTTTATACAACTAAGCATAATGCTAGAGTATACCAAACTTCTATATGTTTGCCCACTTATAGGCTCTCTCTCTCTCATATTCTAATTTTGCATGTTCGGTTATCGTGTATGTTAGATATACTTGTTAATTCTCAAACTTTCGCACTTTTTTTTTATATTCTATTCTACTATTTGTTCAATCCTAGTTGGATCTTTATTTGTGTATTCATGTTCCAAATCTTTTGCGAGGACTATGTTTCTTCCATTGCCTTATCATAGGTGTGATGATTAGCGATATTTATTAACAAATTTTGTTTCGAGTATCAATCTTTCACATGTTCGTTTGTATTTTTATTCTTTTCAATGCCTTACATTTTCTTTGGGTGTTTTATATGTATGTTCAATAGCCTTGCTTGTTAACTATTTTCGCTTTGGTTATCGAACATTTGCATTGCTATGGTTATATGTTTTGCTCTATAATTTTAATTGGTTTCATTCATTTGTTTTGCATTTTTTTTTGAAAAAAATAGAGCTATTAATATTGGACAAAGTATGTCATTTTAGCGATTTCTACGAGTTAATGATAAAAAAAATTGTAACCATAGAGAAAGCTATTACAATTTTTAAATCGATGGAAGACAAGCAAATAGCACAATAAAGAAGGAAAATATGGACCACACTTTACGTTATACCTAGTGATGATAATGTGCTAATGTAATTGACTTCATAGATGTTGATCCAATTATTTTGTTTAGCGAAATATTTACAGCTGGGTTACAAGAAGTACAACCTGGGGAATGATCTACTAACCATCTCTATTTCATTATTATACTTTGAAGGGTTAGAAGCTTAATCCTTCTCATAATGATAATGCTTAGCAAAACATAGTTGGTAATCTAATGCACTTATAGTTTAATCTAGAGATATAAAATAAAAGTGTTTTATTAGGAATCTCCTAACATTTACTGTATCTAAGTTTCTTTACTTCCCTGGACCTCTTTCATTTTCGATTTTGTACAACTTCCTTAACTATTTTTAAAAGAAAATTTGATAGTGTCACCTCATTTAATTTAGGTGATAGGCTGGTTTTGTTTAGCCCACTCATAGCCTTTTTATCCAATGGCGCATAATACGGGTATGTACAAAACTTCTATATGTTTGCCCATGTATAAACTCACTCTCTCTCTCTCTCTCTCTCTCTCTCTCTCTCTCTCTCTCTCTCTCTCTCTCTCTCTCTCTCTCTCTCTCTCTCTCATTTTTCTTATTTGGTTATTGTAGGTATGTTAGATAGATATAGTTGTTAATTTTTTATCTTTCGCACTTTGTTTTTTATGCTATTTTGTTCTATTATTTGTTCATTCCTAGTTGGATCTTTCTTTGTGAATGCATCTTCCAAACCTTTTGTGAGGACTGCATTTCTTTCATTGTATTACCATAGTGCGAAGATTAGCAATATTTCTTAATAGATTTTGTTTCATGTATCAATCTTTCCCATGTTCGTTCATATTTTTGTTCTTTTCAATACTTTGCATTTTCTTTGAGGGTTTTATATGTATGTTCAATAGACATGCATGTTAACTATTTTAGTTTTGGTTATCAAACATTTGCATTGCTATGCTGATATGTTTTGTTTTGTAATTTCAATTGGTTTTGTCCATTTGTTTCACCTTTTTTTAAAAGAATATGCCCTACTATTGCATTGTTCTTGTGTGTTACTCTTTTATTATTTTCCTTGTACGAGATAATTCCTAGTGGTTAGATTTTACTTGATTCTACGGTGGCATAGTCTTTTGGTGCTAGTTTTTTATAATTTTCCCTTCGAATTTAATCGTTGGGTTGTTCCTTATAATCCTTTCTCGCTGAAGTATTATGACTGTCTCATTAATGCTGAGAAATGTTCAAGTATTAAGGAGGTAAAGTATCTTTACAAATATATATATATAAGGGGCTGTGATCAGATCTTTATGCAATTGTTGAATAACTTACATGTTGATAATGTTGATGAGATAAAGAATTATCAAAATGCATGTTGGGTCTCTCCACCTAAACCAGCTTGGCAAATTTTTGCGTTCAGCTTTAGTTATAGCAATCCATATGTTATCAATCTCCAGCTTCACCTACCAAATAAGCATATAGTCTCCTTTTATTATGGTTAAAATTTAGCTAATTTAGTTGATAGTGGGGTGAATTGCCACATAATGGTGACAACATACTTCGAGAGAAACATGGTTGATCTTCATACTCATACATTGTTTTATCAAGAATTTCCAACTTTTTTTGTGTATAATGGTCAAAGTCATTCATAGGATCCTTGAAGATCTAGTTCTGTAGGTCATAGCATAAACGATGCAAATCCAATTTAAAGAAAAAGATATTGTTTAAGATTATTGTTGAATCATGTTCATGGAACAGAATCATTTCATCATTTGTTAAACATGAACGTCGTGCAATGTAAGACTTTTCGTGAAGCAACACAAATTATGGGTTTGTTGGAGGACAACAATGATATATTATTGTGCTTGGAAGAAACGTCAATGTTCGCAATACCAGCTTTGTTAAGGACGTTAGTCACAACAATCTTGGTATTTTGTGAATCTACTGATGTATGAAGATTATGGAGATTATGGGATGTTGTGTTTTTCATATGTTCGATGATTGTGCTTTGGCAATGGGTGTTTCACAAACAGCATGTGTTGGCTATGTTTTGAAAGAAATTGGTTAGTGCCTAACTAATTTGGTTGATCGTTAAATGAATTTGATTTTCCAAAGCTTAAAATTGAATCTTTTAAATATGATTGGACAAGGGAGGTTCTAGAAGAAAGATTAATTCTAATATCACATCTAGATTTAGATGTTGTACATTATTTAAATTGTGACCAATGAAGAGCATATGAGATAATTACTACACAAATTGAAGCCAACTCTGCAAGTGTTTTTTTTGTCGATGGTCCTGGTGGGACGGGTAAGACTTTCTTACATAGAGCTATTCTTAAAATGGTTATAGACAAAAAAGAATGATAGCAATCAAAACAACAACTTTTGAGGTTGCCACATCAATCTTGCTAGGAGGTCAAACTACTCATTCTATATTTAAGATACCCATTGAGATTGGAATTAACAAGTCATGCAATGTTTCAAAACAAACTAGATTGGCAAATTTATTTGCAAAACTAGTGTTAATTATATGGGACGAGGCACCTATGACGAAAAGGTATGCATTTGAGGCTTTAGATTGTATACTCCAAGACCTACTAGATTGTAAAATATCTTTTGGTGGAAAGGTGGTCGTATTTGGTGGGGATTTTCAACAAGTATAACCAATGGTACCTCTAGGTACAAGGGAAGAAATTGTTGATGCATGTTTGGTTTGCTCAAGTATTTGACAAAGTGTTCAGATATCACCTCTTACTAAAAATATGCGAGCAAGGAGTGACCTAGATTTTTGTTCATATTTACTTTGTGTTGGGAACAATGATAAACCTAGTGTTTGAGATGATTATGTGCATGTACCACCAGATATGTTAATTGAAGCTACTTATTTCGGAACTGGAACTTGCAAGCTAATTGTTGAAATATTTCCATCTTTGGAAACAAATTTTGAATCCACATTATGTGGTAGAGAGAAGCATATTGACAATGACGAACAAATATGTTGATCAAATTAATGAAAGAATTATGTCATTATGCATTGGCAATGGAATAACATGCTATAACTATGACATGGCAATTGATGATACAAATAATTACTATCCCCATGAATTTTTGAACACACTAACTCCCAACGGCTTGCCTCCACATACATTGGTGCTCAAGGAAAACTATATTATGTTATTATGAAACCTGCAGAATCCAATAAATGATTTTTGTAATGGAAAAAGATTGATTTGTATCTGTAACGCCCCGGGATTTTCATGTTTTAAAAAATTTGAATGTTTGGGCCTATAAATGAGTTTACGGCCCAATAGCAAGTTTTTTCTTAAAATTGGACTATTTTGATTGTGATTCATTCGAAGAAGCCTCCAGGTATTTGATAAGGCTCGAAGAGACGAACGTATCAAGCCCCGTCAAACAGACGTCGAGATAGTAGGCTACGGGCTCGAGAAGCATGTCATGGGCGGGGCCCATTTAAATTAGTGAGAAAACATACCCTTGTGTGGTTATGTTTCAAAGGGCTCATCGATATGAGTACAATGGTACCAAGAACATGCAATTTCGAGTTTAGGGTAAGGAGTTACGACCGTTGGAAGTTTTAAATTTTGTTTTATTTTTAAAACAAAAATTTTAAATATAAAAAATATGTGTTAGCACTACTAACAACAGCGCTGACGCTTTCATGACTTGCAATAAATAGGCCAGTGTAGGCCATTTGTCATAGCTGACACATGATGGCTTTTAGCTATTAGATGCATGCCACATGTCATGCATCCGACTATCCCGTTGCATTATAAATAGAAAGGAATGGGGCTTTCCAACTCGCCCCAAATTTTCTTCTCTTCTTCTCCTTTGAGCTCTGCCAGCTATCAAACTTAAACCCCAATTCTAAGTCATTTCTCATCTGATTTCTTCTGTCCATAAACTATTCCTAGCTAATTCAAGGGTGCTCTACATCGTAGAGGGTCCTTTTTTCGAGTTAGCTTCTCTAAAGGGGAGAAACGACCCTGGGTCAGGAGAGACTTCATCCGCCACTTTCAAGCCGAGAGGAAGAAAGTGTCATAGTTAAATGGGAAACTCTGTCTGCCACTTCTGGTCTGGAAGAAAAAATTGTCCTAGTGCAAGGGGAGGCTCCATCTATCGCTTTTTAGATGGAAGGAGGAATCGTTCTAATGCAAGGGGAGACTCTGCCTGCCGCTCTCGAGCTAGAAAGAAAACTCCCTGGGAGTAAGAAGAGGCTTTGACTGCCCTCCACTACTCCCAACAAATTTAAGAATGTAGGTGGTTTTAAAGTCTAATTTTGTGCTACGTCTATACCATGCGATTTTGTATTTATTTCATAAAATAATAGCATATTGTACACCTTTAAAATAGATTTCATCATGATACAGACCTTAAAATATTAGTATTATTTAAATAATATTACGATTAATTTTGATCGAATTTGAAGGGTAGTTATTTAGTATAAAGCCCAAAAGTTATCGGAGTTAGGTACTCTCTTTTAAGGCAGATAGCGCATTCATAAAGTTGGATATCGTGGGAAGATCATCTTCATTCTAATCTCTTTGCCCCACAAACATGAGTATATGTCGCTCTGGTATTGGCAATATTATGTGAATGATGATTTATCTATTTTTTAATTATTTATCGAATTCTACTTACAAATGATTTATTCGAGTTTACAGGATTCTGTGAAGAACTATTTTATCTAACTTTTTGTATAAAAAATATGTTTGATTATGTTAGTCAATAATATTATTTTGAGTCGACTTTTGAATATGAATCATTAAAAGAGTCTTTTATGCATCTTTGTTTATGCTTTATGCATGTTTTAGCATGCTATTAGAATTTAATTTTATATACTAAGTATAATTATACTCACCTACCCCTAGACGCTGCAAGTTCGAATGATGAATATGATTTAAAAGAATATAACTTGTACAATTTTAGAAAATCTACCCTTGGATTTATTTTGTCATGTCCTTTTGTTATGTACTAATTATGTACATCGTGCAGCTTTGATTTTGCTAATGCATGATAAGCCTTGTTTTGTAAAGTTTTTGTCATTACGTCAATTAATGAAAAGTTACTCTTCTAAATACAGTTGATCTTGACCCACTTTTAATTATGAATTGACGACATTTTGACCTTTAAAGTAATTTAAAAAGTCGGGGCATTGTAGTATCAAGTTCGAACAAAATGTTATACATGCACAAATTGCGACAAGAGAATATAAGGGGGGAATTTTTTTTGCCAAGGATTTCATTCTTGCCAGCAAATAATAAAAAATGTCCATTTCAGTTTAAATGTAAACAATTTCTAATAAGATTAGCATTTGTAATGACTATTAATAAAGCTCAAGGTGAAACCATTGAAAATATAGGCTTGTACTTACCTTAGCATGTTTTTCCCTTGGTATGTTGCTTTGTCGAGAGGTACTTCTACGTCTAAAACAAAAATCTTGATTTAATATTCTTCGAATAAGTTGGTACCACATCGAGTAATGTCAAATGTTGTTTTAAAGAAGTGTTATATAATAACTTATGAGTTCTATGATAGTTTATCTTTCCTTAAGTTTTTTTTGTATTAGCTTGCATATATATGTACATATATACATACATATATGCATATATATATATATATATATATATATATATATATATATATATATATATATATATATATATATATATATATATATATATATATATATAGTCTCCTGTTTTTGTCTAGGTCCACAATGGTTATGACTTGCATTCAAATATCTCAGCTATCATCGAGTATGGATCAATGGATGATCAAATGTTTAATATTGGAGAAGACCAAAGTATTCTCATTTGACAACTCAAGGGGATATGAGATTGTTATGAATATATGTGTTGTGGATTAAGAGATTTGTTTCGGATAACTTCCTTATATATGATTTTTGTTTTTCTTGTTTTCATTCATTTACATTCTTGGCAGTGTAGAATTCATTGAATTGTTACATATATGTATCAATACATGTCCCTATGTTTTTTTTATTTTGTGGGGTTCTAGCATTCAATTGTCAATATTCAACGAGTTCATTGAATCTTTCAAGAATACTGCCTTGGAAGGTAAAACCTACCATCTAACAAATGGGTTGATCAAATGTTATGCTACAAGTTACACATAGGGTACAATGACTATGAAATCATTATCTAAAAGCTTACAACGACTCTTGTCGTACCATATGCATTCACTAGTACGACTTTTGGCTATTCTGTAATAACTCTTCTCGATGCACTCTATGTGCCAAAAAAACATACATGAAACAATAAGTAGGAAACCTACTTAAAAACAAAAATTGCCTCCTATTTATAGAATCAATATTTTAATATATATATATTTTTTTAGATGTCCATGGAGTTGTAATTAGCATTGGTAATTGAATGCTTGTACACGAGCATAATGGAACTGAAGTGATTTATTAATCAATTGAGCTGATTGATAAAAAGTAAATTGAAAATTTATTCTATATTCTATGATATTTTGGGTCTTTAAACATTTTTCTCGTGTAGGTGAACAATGCCAATTTCTATTAGCTTATGGGGACCCATTGTGGAAAATGGTGTACTGATTCTTGAGGAATGTCGCAATGATTATCCAATTATATTTTTAACAGTTGTGCCTATCCAAGAATTTCGAGGTGTGCTTTTTTTCCCAAAATTACGGACATGTGTTTTTGACTACTTATCTTTTATGTTTTGTGTTGATACCTTATATCTAATATCAGCTGTATACTATATCTGTAAATCGACTAACCATATCATCTACCACTAAAACAAAAATGACCACCAACCCAATGTTTGAAGCTATTGTACAACTTAAGACTTGGTAAGAATTTTTTTTATATACTTTTGTCAACCAAAAATTTGAAACAGTAGTTTGCTTTTAAACAAATTTTCCCCGCTTAATGATTTTGTATCCAAAGTTTTAATTAAAAACCTTAGGCATTTGAAGAATGTGAAAGAAGTTGCAACTATGTTGGAGATAGAGATGTCACATCGAAATGTGTTAAGAGCACCTTTGAAACAAATTGCATATATCGTGAACATTAAAGAAGAACTGGTCGAGTTATATTATTTGTTTTTTTATAATGGATACCTATTTTGGATTATTCATTGTTCACATTGAATATATATTATAAACTTTAACTTAATTTTAATTTATTTGTTATGCCTAAATTTGTTGTTGTTGATGTGTGCATTTTAAAGATAAGTTTAGATCAAGAAATTTGTAACATTGCATATTTAAAATGCAACAAAAATATTACAAATCATTAAAATACCGACGTTTGTGATGAATGTCATGTTTCTCTAATAGTCAAAGTCCACAGGTATGTTTCATAAATTTCTTCGTCTACTTATATTTTTCTTATGTTCATGGTTGCTATATTTCTTTTTTCAAACATAGGTTTTACTTCCATGCAAATATAGGCAAGAGTTCAAAGGTACTATTTTCTATTACTACAACAATGTACAAAATTTGATATTAATAAATGACCTTAAAAAATAATATATAGTCTTGTTACCATGTGAAGGTATCCACGAGCATGGGTTCAAAGCAATTATAAATGAACTTATTTGGAAATCCTTTACATTTGTTCTCAAAATGAATTAAAAGATTATTGTATCTGAGATTGTTAGGTCAAATACATGTGTCTCGGTTACAAAAGTTGAAAAGGTACTTGTTTTTTGGTAACAATTTTAAGTTACACAATGTTATTTAATAATCATTTTTTGTACTAATTCTTATGCTTTTTTTTTGTTTCAAGGTACAATTGAACGGGAAGATAACATTGCATCTACTTGAAAATAAACTCTACTTTGTTTTTTTATCTATTTGATTGTTCTCTGGTTTCTTACTTTAATACTCTTTGCTTGTCACTAACTCATGATTTTCTTTTTCCCAAAAGAATCATCTCTCTCTTCACTTTTAGAATAGTATAAATTGGGGGAAATCTATTAGGGATAATCTAGGTCTTCATACGAAAATGGACTTCGTGCAATTTGTTTATCTATGAGTAGTTTGCAAATTAGAAATTAGCAAGTCTTAATTTAAATATTTTAGATGATAAGGTTGATCTAAATCTTTATAATAAATAACTCTGGCCCACACCTCAATTTGCTAATAGTATATGCAATATGATATTTACCCAAGAAAATGAAAAGTCCATGCTCAAATGGCCCTCCATGTTTTATAAATACCGTATGTATGAAAAGCTATAGATTTACATCCCATGATAACTTGGTCACTAGATTATAGGCCCGGTTACTTGAGAGAAGTACAACAACCCATCGGCACACGTATCAGTACAAGTTCCCTCTTTAAACTAGGGGAAGTATATAATATATGCAGTTCTCAAATTTGGTTTTCATAGCCTTAAATTTGTATTGTTATATCTATCACAGTTTTATTTTAATATTCCATTTGCATTATATCTGAGTCCTACTTGACTTAATTCAAGGCCTAAGACCCAAATTTTGAAATGACATTTTTATATGATGTACAGCAAGATGGATATATTACTTTATTAATTATATAGAATAAATATATTTAGTTAAATTGACTATTTTGCCTTTTGAAATATGAAATTACTCATTAAGTTTTCATACTTAAGTTTTTTTGACTATTTTTCAGTTCATAATTTTTCTAATAAGGCAATTCTAATTTTGTTTACATTACTGATTATATACAACATTTTGACAACAAATCTATTTTATGATTAAAATAATTTATATACATTTTGTTTACTTCTAAAAAATCATATCCCGATTTATTTTTTTAGTATACATATTTACTATTATTAAAACTATTTAAAATTAAAACAAAGGTTTTGATTGTGAGAAATATACCAAAACATTAGAATAAAATTAATAAAAATTTAAATATTAAAGAAATATAACATGATGGTTTTTTTTTATAATAGAGTGTTTAAATAATGCTCTTTGAGTTTGTGAATTGAGAGGGATGGAAGTGGTGTCACTCTGACACTCATGGGAGGAAGAGTATACATTAATATTTATTATAAAGATGAAAGTTATCCCTAAGGTATAGATTGGCTTTGGATGTACTTAACCAAAAACATGTAAAGCAAATATTGTACCTTAATTTTAATGAAAAAAAATTACATGGTCAACTGGTAATTTGTCGTAACATACCACATAATAATTTGAAATTAAAGCTATGTTTAGTACAACACACATTAGGCATGTCAGGCCCCGGCACTGCCCAACCCGAGCCAACCTAGTCCAAGGGCCGGTCCAACGCACAGGGGCGACGGAATTGAAAAAGCGATTAAAGAAATAGCAGAAGAATTATGCCCCACCTACGGGCGGTCTAATTAGTAGAGTTACGCACTAATTTAAACTAGAGTAAATAAGTAGAACAAAAGAGAACTTTAACTCTAAATTAATCAACAAGTCTTAAACTCACATACTAATAATTCAGAGCCAACACACTTAGCTCAAAACAAGGTCTTAAACAAATCTAAAGACATAATATATCACAAGTTTGAAACAAGAACCACTCCACAAGGCGTTCTAACATCATAACAAAATAATCAGAAAAACATGCAAAGTCTAGAGTCCTCCACACCTGATCCCAAGCTCTCCCCGACCGTTCCTCATACAAAAGATCATGTTTGACTGCATGTCAAGTCATGTAGCCCCAAAACAAAACAAAGAAATTGGGGTGAGTATAAAAACTCAATAATAGTTTGAATACAACTATAATAATAAAAAAACACGACGACATGGCAATGTAGCAATTCAAATCCAAAATTTACATGCTATACCACTTTCTGATCATTTTCTAGCTAAAACTCCTATATAACCATAAACATAAGAGCTAGTATGAATAAGACATACCTATCAAGTCAAGTCATAAATATTCAAGTTATAACCTAACATGCATCTTGCATAGATATTTGTTCATATCTACTCAAATCAAGCATGATAATCCCATAAATCACATAAGAAGTGTCTTTCACACCCTTTCTAATCATGCAACTATATCACATAAACCTCCATAATAGTGTCTCATTCACACACTTTCTAATCATGCATTTATATCACATAAACCTACATAATAGTGTCTCAACCACACAATTTATGATTATGCATTCATATCACATCCTCATTCATCCTGTACGACAAACATGTCAAACACATGATACATAATTATGCATAGCATTAATAATACACATGCATCAATACAAATGGTGAGTGTCTCCATCAAGGAGTAAACACAAGTATTGCCACATAGGCGGGATATAGTCAAGGCCACGAAGGCAAGACGTGGTCCGATTTCCACATAGGAAATAGAAGAGGGTCAGGGTTGTCAACCCCAAATGTTGCTCACCCTGGATAATCCTGGCCAAGGATGTCTAATTCTCACACAAAAAACCTAGAGCGGGTGTGTTCGCCCAGGGACATCTCCTACGGTGGGGAAGAGCCCGAATTCACACATAGGGAACCCTAGAATACGTGGTAGCTAGTGCAAGAAGCGTATCACTTTGGATTCTCAGGGTCTAGATGACAATCTAAATAATCTCACCCGCAAGACAAGTATACAACTCATCCCCACATATCTCAATTTAACTAGACTCGACCCGGGGAGTATACATATTTCACACAGGAACTTAAATTGAAAATATGTCCTTTCGGACCAACCAAGTTTTGATTAATTTCACCGACCTATTAATCCAGCACGCAATCTCAATCATTACATACAATTGATCAATTCCGGTTAAACAATGGTAAAACCTCATTCATGAAGTCCGATACATGATGCATGATATCATGATACATCCATGAGCAAAAGTCTACGTGGGTTCTAACACATTGAACGTGTTCCCATCAGTCCCTTTATGCATCATAATCACATCATAATTAATTACAATTTCATAGTAGATTCCCCATACGTGTGTGTTCATGCATATTCCAAGCATATGACAAATGCCTTAACATAAACTCATGAGGCAATATGTGCATGCTTAAACACATTCAAAACAATGGCTTCCAAGTAAAATATACCATAAAGCTTAAATCCATCCATGTGAAACCAAATGCTCAACTCCTACAAGCATGATTATTCTACACATGAAGCCATAACATGATAACATTTATTACTCACAATCCATTCCCATCATAAGATAATATATCTTAGCATTTGCCATATAATGTCCCTACTAGAAATATACTCTAATCATAAGCATTCCAACATTCCAAGATTCAAGGTAATTCAATGTTAACATGTATAACTACCAACATATTCTACCACATAACAAATTCTTAAGCATACTTCATAAATCTCCATCATCAATTTCACACCCTTCCAGTAGCTTCATTGCAACATAAAATACTTTCTATAAACATTAGAAATATTAATTTGAGGAAAAACACCGAAATGAGCATAAATTTCCAAAAATAGCAGAACTGTTGTATAGCCGATCAATCGGCCTGGCATGCCGTTTGATCGGTCCGATCGATCGTCCACAAAGCCCGATCTATTGCCAACAAGGCAAATCGAGACCTTCTTCTCTATTTCGAAAATCAAAACCGAGACACCATGAAAGCACCTTAAAACCTTCATCCATGGTCTCATACACTATCAAAATCCCATCAAACCTTCCATAACACTAATTTAACTCATTCTAAGATAAAACCCTAAGAAATTAAAGTAATATAATAACATTTACTAAACCTACCATTAGAGCTCTAATCAAGCAAAAAAACCCATTCAAATGAAATCATAAAATCAAAATTTTTACCACCACAAAGTTGAGATTTAAAAGACCCATTACCTTTCCTTGTTGATTTGGGTCAGATTGAACCTTCAATCACCTCCAACATCTTCCAAAAACATAATTTTATGTTAGTACACATCTAAACTCAATTTAGCTTCGAAAGTCAAAAGTAAACCCTAGATCTAGAGTTTTGGAAACATAAAAATGAGATTTTGAAGATTAGGGCTTGGAAAAGAGAAGTAAAACAGTGATTTTATGCTTTCAAAATGAATTGAAACGATGGGGGAAGTCAAGATTAAGAAGAGTTTAAGAAAACCCTAAAGATTAAGTAAAGATTAAGCCAAACTCACCTCTAATCATTTCTTTTTTTGGCCTAACTAAGGATTAGACTTCAAATCTCTTGGCTAAGCCTATTCCTCATTTGGAAATGGCACAACCCATTTCCTTTAATAAGAGGGGTTGGGCTAAACCTAATTGAAATATGGGGTAGAAATAGAATTTTTAACTAAAATTAAGAAATTGGTCAATTTAACCCAAAATTAGGTCCAAAAAATACTAAAATTTTTTATAGTGACTTCCATTAATGTCTGGGGATTTCGGACCAAAAGCCCTAATTTTGTCGGTGGGGCCCACAGGGGGGTCCCGCCAAACCCTAATTTTTAAAAAATTGGTGAAAAATAAAAAAATCCCAAAAATTCAAATTTGACCCAAAATCACTTAAAACTCAATAAATGTGAAGTTTGTTTTGATTAAAACCTTTAGGAACCCCATTTATTTTTTAAAACTACCAAATTTAATCAAAAAATGCTTAAACCACATGATAACCGATAAATAACGTTAAAATAATCCGGTTCAAGATGAGAGTCCTTACAAGGCATGCAGCAAAATCATGAATGATGTATAAAGGAAGTTTCTATCATGTGTCAGAATAATAACAAATAAAATATTCCTAGTAAACAACTAAAAAATATGTGTCATTTTTTGGTAATTGCCTCTCATTATGTTATTCAATAAGACTTCCTTGCAAACGAATAAGGAATATATATATATATAAAGCATCATGTGCCCTATTTTTAAAGGAGCTGATATTCCCACTTTACTGTATCTACAACAAAAGCCTAATTACTCCACCTTAGATTGGATAGGAGAAATTCAATTTTCATGTTCTTAGTTGTGAGTCACCTTATCTATTTAATCATAGAGAAATAAGGGTTTTGGTGTCGAGAAAGTGGAATAAAAATATCAATTTTCTATTTTTTATGTGGCTTTAGTCAACCGTCTAAGTTGTGTAAGGCTCTAGCCGCCCTTGAATATGTTTATTTAAACATGAAACTAAAAGCTAAAAATATTTTAAACCTAATGACATGATGAAATGTATTGGGACACTAACATGGTCAACAACATATCAGGTACACAATATGACAGGCTCAAAACAGAGTGGTCTTATGCAACATTTGATTTTGAACATGGTTATTCATAGTCCATGACATCCAATATTTGCAACATGATACACACAATAGAAGAGGGCTTAGAACGCATGCGGGCAATATTGATAGATTAACATGGGGTTTATATGAAATTGGGAGGAATGGGTCATAGAACAATAGACTATCCTTGTGATAACTAGAATGGTAAAGAATTATTCCTTGAATATGATGAGAATGATGAGCTTAATAATGTTGCTTTTGATTACACTCACCCTATATATGATGAGGAAGAACCAAATGAAGAGATAGTGGAAGGTGATCATTGAGAATCTTTGGTGGCACGTCGTCTTTGCTTTGCTCCGAAGGAGGTTGAGGGTGATTGTTGGCTAAGGAACAATATATTTAATACTACATGTACTATTAGGAGAAAGGTTTGTCATCTTGTGATTGATTCGGGAAGTTGTGACAATATGGTGGCTGAAGAAGTGGTTTAAAAGCTTCAACTAAGCACTATACCCCATCCCCATCCATAGACACTTGATTGGCTGAAGAAATGAAATGTTGCATAAGTTGTTGAACGATTTTTAGTCTCTTTCTCTATTGGTTATACATATAAAGACAAGATGTAGTGTAATGTTGTTGCTATGGATGTTTGTCATTTGTTACTTGGGCATCCTTGTCAATATGATCGTTGTGTGATGCATGATGGTCATAAGAACACTTATAATTTTGTTTAGAATAATACAAAATTATTCTTGTGTCCTATAAGGATGAGGTGGTTAAACCCCAAAACCACAAAGAGGTGAGTCTTTTGTCTAGGGAAGCATTTCTTGAGGAATTGAAGTGAGATGATGTTGTGTATGCTTTGGTTTCTAAGGAGAATAATGAAGGTGAGAATATTCCTGAAGAGGTTAAACCTTTGGTGCATGAGTATCATAATGTTTTTTCTGGAATCCCTACCTGATAGGTTTCCACCTCCCTACCTGATAGGTTGCCACCCCTTAAAAACATCCAACATCAAATTGAACTTGTACCCGGATCTACACTCCCTGATCATCCCCATTATAGGATGAGCCCCAAGAAGCATGAGGAGCTTCAGTGACAAGTCCTTAAATTATTGAGCAAGGGACATATTAGAGACTGAGTCTATGTGTTGTGCCAGCTTTGCTTATGCTAAAGAAGGATGGTAGTTAGCGTATGTGTGTCGATAGTAGTAATGCCCCTAATTTTTCTACAATTTTTTAGTGATTTTTTTGCTATTTTTCTTTTCATTTTTGGCAGGAAAATATGATGCTTTGGTGTATTTATTTTTGTGTATTTGACCTCGATATTCATACCCATAGAATGGGGACATAGTTCATTCATGACCATTGGGCCTCAACATACCACAGTGATTTCCAGTGCAAAAAAGGAAGAACAAAAAAGAGAAGAGAAAAAGTAAAAAGAAAAAGAAAAAAAATAGGATCGGGCTCAGTCAAGGCATTTCTAGAAGCTTTCAGAATGCCCCGTCCCTCCTCTCTCACTCTATTTTAAGTTGAGGCGGCATCAGAGGTGGCCAGTGGGCTCCGCTTGGCCTCCATCCGGCCAACCCCTGCCATTGCCCTTGCCAGCCCCACCGGCCTCTAGCCAGGTCCACCCTCGATTAGCCCTCTCTTCCCATCTCTCTGTGTTTTCGATTTAGAACTGTTATCATTGATAGCGATGAGCCACCCCACCCAGCCCGACTCCTCTTGCTCTAGTCTCCCCCAACTCATTTTGGCTCCACCCCTCTGTTTTTCTGCCAAAATCATCCCCCTCTGGTTATGTTGGTGAGTGGATGTGGCCAGCCAAACTCGGTCAGGCTTGGCTAGGTCCTACGCCAGTGGTGGGCCACTCAACCTAGCCCAATTCCTCCTCTCCTCTACTAAGATCCGGCCCTTTGTGTTTCCACTTGTCCCTTTTTCCAATTCTTTGTCTTCTTTTCTCTTGTTTGGACCACCGAAGGATTGTTATCATTAGAAGCCGCCATCCTCCACTGGCATTGGCTCAACCTAGGTTCCACAAGAGTTATGGTGCCAGCTAGGTCCTCCACTACCCCTCCTAACCTCCTCCCGACCCGTCATTCCCCCTCGCCCCTATTTTCCCTTCTATGGGCAGAGCAAACTGGCCATCAGAGTGCTATTCGCTACGGCCGTGAACCGACTTTTGCTTATAGGACTTGGCACGGTGAGGACCAGCCTACCAACTCTTGGCTAGCCTTTGTACTGCCCTTCTGCCCATTGTGTGGTTGACTGTGTTATTCAGAGTGTCATTGTCCTACCACCTCCAACTGCCCAATGGCCTCTAGTTAGCCTACCTGGGCAAGACGACAGGAAAGGTCATCTTTGTCAACCACCACCTTTGGCCATGGTCCTACCACCCCTTCCGACCTTGGACTGCCTCCGTCCAGCCCCCTCCTCTGCCCTTCGGACATGTGTACAAGTGGTCATGTGTGTTGTTTAGGGTTTAGGCTTAGGCACAAATTTTTCTCTCCCTGACCATCAAATGGCTCCGCCACCAATTGATTTGACCACCAAAGCCCTCCACCTCTCCTATATTCTCGAGTGTCACCATCCACCCCTTAATGTGGGCCATGGTCAACTTGAAATCGTCGTTGTTGGGTGTTGTCCATGTTCGGTGTCTTGCAGCCTGTCGAGTGCCTCTTAGCCACCGGCTGACTTCTATTTTATACACGCTTGGCTTCCGGTAGCACTTGCCACCCCTTTTGGCACAACCTTCTCCCATCTGTCCTTAGTTTGCCGCCATGGATTGTGGATTTTTCCACATTGATTTTTGTCACCCTTGTCTTGTCGTGAGTATTTCTAGTACTTCCTAAACCTTGGGGCAACAACTCTCTCAGCTAGGTAATACATTTGACTACCAACTCCACCACCGACATTGCCAGTGTCATGTGCTCATCATCAAACGTCATGGATTATGATGTAGGGGAGCTTTGAACTTGTAATATCATATAGCATGCATTAAATATTTAGTAGCATGCTAGGACTCTGATTAATGCTTTGGATATTAAATAATGATCTGAATGCATGATGTGCATGTAAGTATGATTATATGGTATGTTTAAAAATGCATATGACATGCATGTGAGTTAAAAATATGTTTGATGTATGTGGATTATATGTGTGCTATTGATGGCTAGCGAGTATATTAGTAAGCTACGTGTTGAATTATAAGTATGTGATGCGCAAGTATGATGAAGTATGTGTATGAGATATGTTTGTATAATGGACATATGGATGTATGATGAGTATACGCATGTATGAAGGATATGTGTACGTGAGTGGGGCCTATGGATGGGCAATGGATAGTAAGAGGTGATAGAGGGTTCTATATGGATTTGTTGTGAATTTGTAACCTTATGATGGAAGACAGAGGATGTAAGTTTTACGGGCGAGGATTAGGATGAGTTTGGTTTGAATGGAGCATACATTGGGCGTTCAGTAAGAGGACTTAGGTTTGGAACCTTATGGGGGATTGTCAGATAGTAAGTGTCGCATAATTATACAAGAATAACATACATATTATGAAGTGGAAAGCAAGAACAATAAGTGAGGTATATGTAAGAGGATGATAACTGAGGTTGGCTCTGAGGAGCTTAGTTTGATGGCTTTTCAGTAAGATGATTTGGCCATTAGGTGGATGGCAAAGATTGTATGAATATGTAAGGATTTGTTGTATGGTGGGTTTTGATTATGAATTTGATGTATTAAGTAATGTCTGTTGCCCTGGTGAACTAGGTTTCGAAATGAGCTCAGCTTTTGATTAATCAGTGGAAGAATCTAAGATTGAGGGTTTTCATGGCATAATTGTACCCATATAACTTACTTAATTCAAACTTAAACTGTAAGCAAAGCTAATACATTAGCATTGTGAGTTTGAGACTTGAGGGTTTTGATTGATTAAGTTTCGTGTTTGAGGTAGCCAAAAATGAGTCAGCTAAGTATTTCTCATGTCTTGCCTTGGTGTTTATCCTGCGGGATGTGGCTTGTATGCTATATTTAATCCTAGATGTTTAATTCTCTCTTGATAGTGATGTATGTTTTCGATTTTGTCTATGTGATGTATTAAGCCTAGATGTTTGATGCTCTATTAAGAGCTCTATATATTTTTTCCCCTTAGTCAGCATTATATGATTCTGCCCAAGAGTGGCACTATATGATTTTTTCTCTTAGTTGGCACTATATGGCCCCTAGAGTGTGGGTGTTTGCACGCTTGGGTAAATAGTATCTTGGAACTGCTCTTACCTATTTGATCTTGTGCCTCATGAACATAAGTGTGCCTTGCCTTCGAAAAAGTTTGGCATCTAGTTACTCTTCGGAGGTTAAGGTGATGCCCTAGTAGCATTCCATTCTATTTCAACGTTGGAGCTTATTAATTGTAATGAGCTTTAGTGGTAAATAGTATGTGTACGACTGCATATGCATGTTTCTGAGTAAGTTTGTAAAATTTTAAGCAAAACTCTAAGTATGAGATTATGAGTAAGACTGTAAGAGTATGTTCTGAGCAAGATTATAAACGTATATTTTTCTCACAAGATTATAAGCATATGTCTCTGAGCAAGGTTGTAAAAGTAAAAATTTGAGTAAGTTCAAACGAGTAAGATTGTAATGTTTTGAATAGGATTATAAGTGTAATGAATGTACAAGTATGACTGTAAGTGTAAGAGTAAGGGTAAGGGTATTAGGCATGATTGTCATATTATGCGACTCTGTTGTGATTTGTATGCTTTATGCTTCATGGTTGAGTGCATGAATATATCTATGTATGGGCTTATGGAACTCACTGTTTGGAACACCCCTATTAAGTATTTTCCTACTGAGTATAAAAATACTCATTTTCCCTATTTTTTAGCCCCAATGTTCGGGAGGCTTTTGTAGGTTTGTGACTATGAGCTCTTGGAGATGGGCACTTGTTCCATGGGTGGATTGAACTCCATTGGCTCAAGTATACCTTCTAACTCAGTGAGAGTCTTTATTATTTGTGCCACGATCTCATGTATTGGGTGAAATAAGAAATAAGGTGTTTACACCTTCTGGACTTATAATTGGATTAAACTATAGACTATTTATGGGACTTGTACTCAGGGATGCCTAGGAGAGATTTGTAATTAAAATCCATGATCATGGTAATTTCTTTCGTACATTTATTTTTTAGTAGCGCATGAAAATGTTTGGCTTGGCTTTATGATGTTAGATTAAAAAGAAAATTTTATATAGGAAATTGATGTGTGATATTTTAAATTATAAAATTGTTTTCACATGTTTCGTATTTCATCATTTTTCCTTATTTACAACCTTATGTTGCAAAAAATAATTTGTGCATTTTTAAGAAAATGTGTTGGAAAATCTCGGGCATTACAATAGTAGATCTATTAATAAGATTACTATCAATTACTGTTTTCCATTCTCTGTCTTCATGATTTATGATCAGTTGAGTTGTGCTTTTATATTTAGCAAGCTAGAATTGAAAAATGGTTATCATCAAATTAGAATCAGACCAAGTGATGAGTAAAAGGCGGCTTTCAAGACAAGGGAAAGCTTATATAAGTAGATGGTCATGCCTTTTGGGTTGTCAAATGCCCCTAGAACATTCATGAAGGTGATAAACAAAGCTCTTTGACCATGTATTGGCATATTTGTGATTGTCTATTTTAATGATATACTTATTTATAGCTAACTTACAACATCTATAAGATGCTTTAGTTGTTCTTCGTAGGGATAGTATTTTGCTGCTATCAAGAAATGTTCTTTTATACGAGATTCTGTAGTTTTCCTTGGGTATGTTGTCTCAAAGGATGGCATAGTTGTGGATGAGAATAAGGAGCAACTCTACATAATTCCCTCCCTTGGGGAGCTGCAAGACCATGATCATTTTTTATACCATACCCTTCTATTCTACATGGCTAAATGAATCACTTCAATAGCCGACATGATATCAAGAATCTGTGACCTTACATGACAAACGCATGAGTTCTGTGTGACCAATCGTTGTATCACAAGGTCTCATACATATGCATTAGGGTTGAATAACCCTTACATAATCTATGTTTATTCATCATTCCACATACATATAAAATTCCTTGCAAATCATGCAATTATATTAATTTCTATATACTTTACTCATTGCTATAAATCACAATAAATTTTTTTTAACTTGAGGTAGCATCGACAACCTCATTGATGTGTTGACCAGATCACAAATGACCATTGGTAGATCCATCGACATGTCGAACACTCACTGAAAGTAGGTTTGCTAGGAATGCCCACCTCACTGATGCCACACTGATGCATTGGCTACATGCCCAATGACTAGACAACATGCATGATCATGCATGTAAACATATTGTTCATCCTCTTCCTCTCACTGGTACAGTCATGGATGTGTTGGTAATCTTACTGATGATCGGGAAAGCATGATCAGACACTTCCCATTGTCTCCAAACACTTTTTATTATCATAAAAACTACTAAAATCATTCCAAGACAAGTTACAAACCATTGGATTCCACAATCAAGCATTAAACCACTTGTAACCTAAAATTACTTTGATAGCATAATCATGCATAACATAACTCAAGATAAATTGCATACAAATGTTCAAGATCATCAAGAACTTGAAGAAACTCATAAATTTACATTGTCTTTCTCTGTTTCAAAAGTAGATTGCAATCTGACTAGTACGGATACAATATTCCTTCTCTCTGACGCATGATCCTGTAGAACTTCTTCCAGACTCTTTCTCATTAACGCTATGATGCCTTTGAGACCCCCATTTTTCCCCCAACTCTGAGTTTCACTTTATTTATACTATGATAATTATTTAAGGAGTCTTGTAACTGCAAAACTACCTTGTTTTCCAAAACAACCGATGCATGTGGTTATTATCAGTAGACCATCAAAGCGTCGATGCCTGCCAACAATAACATTGCACTATTTCATCTTTAGCGCATTGATGAGTCAGTGCTCACCGGTGACCAAAAAGAAACTTTTAATAAATAAATAATAATATTTTTTTTTGAAAATATGGGGTGTGACAATTTTGGTGTTTCTACTTATAAGATGTTTTTTCTACATGGTTTTACATAAGTATATTATATGTGTATTTTGTATAATAATTTTGTATGTATTTTTTAAAATATTGGCTGGCCAACTCTTTCACAAAAGCATGAAGGAGAGAACAAAGAGAATTTTCACTTTTACTGAATGCAGATCCTACAAGGCACTAACTATCTTGGAAGGAGAATTTGCTTGAGAACCCCACAACAATTTCGATTACGCAAGTGGGCAAGTATTTCCTTAAAGGAAAGTTGTACTCTACACAATTTAGAGCTATATTTTGTGAATTCTACTTGTAGATTCATATTGTTCAAGAGTAAAGTATCTATAAGATGCAGTTTAAGAGGGAGTGAAGGGGAGCTGCACAAGAGAGAGAAAGAGGAGAAAAGAGGTTCTTCATTCATGCCTTCTGTGAAGTTGTAGGGAGTCTTTAATACACCCTAATCACCCTATTAATGTAGTATATTGATCTAACCCAATGACTTACAATAAAAAAAGGTCTAAAACAATAAAATTACCTATGTATAGCCTTAAGGGTGAGTATTAAAATGAAATTAAAACACATAATTAATAACCAGCTAATCTCTAAACCATCAAAATAACAAAACATAACGTCATTTCTCCATCACACCTTAACAATAATCGTTTTAAAAGAGATTTAATTATGAACAAAATCCAATCTTAAAGGTCTTTAGCCACGGACTCTGGGCTTTTAATGATGGTTTTTACCATAGCTAAGGACCATATTTGTAGTAGTGAATGCCTAAGGGAACTAGCTTACTAGCAAATGAAGAGATGATGGTTTCTATTTTTTCCATCATATGGTCCGAAACTAACGAATATTAAGATAATATTTATCATTAAATTCAAATAAATAAAAGAATGTTGCTTGATTACTCTTTTGAGATGCGATTTGATACAATTAGTGATGTCACCATACCAAACTTGAACTCATTACCATATAAAAAATAGTAATTTAAACCCAACTCGACACAATATATCAGACTAACCTGACCAAATATATCAAACCCGAACCGATTCGACTTGTTTACAAAAAATATATTTTTATATATTTTCAAAAAATTTAAAAAATTCACTTGATTATGAAAAAATATAAGATTATAAATAATTATTTAGTTTTTATCTTTTACAATTTTACACATCAAAATTTATTTAAATATTATTATCAAAACAAAATTTGACAAATAAATAAATATATATATATATATATATATATATATATATATATATATATATATATATATATATAATCCTCATTTGTTGGGTAAGGTTGGATTACTTGAAAACCGAGCATGGCCTAAATAGTTGTTAGGGTTTAATTTAAAAACTCAAATTTGACCTATTACGGTATTGTTGGGTCAAATATTCTTATGAATGCATCTATTCCCCCCCCCCCCCCAATTTATAGTTAGGCCCCTTTACTATTTTCACATCCCAATAAAATTTAAGATATTGCTCATATATACCCTTTTCCACCCCTTTATTCTTAAGTAAATAATTTCTTCCATCTTGATAGCCGGCAATGTTGTAAGCAAAGCCAATAGCAATTGCACTTGCAACCATACCATATGAAAGAGCTCCTCTTTGCCCATGGCTTGTTTACATTTCGGCCACGACACTTGATGCTTCAAACAACACCTGGAGCTGCCTAAGAGTGAACTCCAAGCAGTTATTGTTGATCTTTACAAGCATGGTGTAGTTGATGCCCGTGAGTCAGCCGACGAGCTTGGACTTTCCCACAATGACAAAGAAGTGGTGGGCAATGGACTCAACTTTCTTCTCACATAGGTGGAAGCCATCGAGGCCTTTGACAAGGTTGAGGTGGGGTTGACCTTGTTAGTGTCCTTGATGGAAAGGTCTATGACGGGGTGGTGATTAAGGTCCAACAAAGGGATGTGGGCCTGCTCCTCCATGATGATGGAGGTGGGCACCCTCATGATGTTCTCCATCTTACCCAAGTGGAGCAACTCTGTAATCTCAATGATGACGTGGATGGCGATGGACCCGGTCTCCTTATGAGTGACAACTATTGGCCTTCTTAGTTCTCCCCTCTTCCATTGGTGAGCTATGGCAGGTCCTGAAGATCGATCTAAGCTGAAATGGCTTCTCCTAGATATCCTTGCTAAGCTTGGCAACTACATGTAAGAACATAAGTATCCTTATGTCATGTATTGGCTTATTATCTTAATCAAAATAATGTCATTAATGTGTATTTTAATTTAGTTTATAGTCTAAAGATTGATTTTTGACAGTAGAACGAAAGGAAGACTCAAATCCGTATTTATGTAAGGTAAAAGCATACACACATACCACATTCACACACTTTACGATAAAAGAGACTTTAAGTTAAAGAATAGTGAAGTTTAAAATTTTGAATAGTAAAAAATAAAAAAAATGACTAAACAATGAAACAATCAATTGACACTTGAAATCACATTATTCAAAATAAAGTCGAGAGTTAGCGATCGATCGGCTTGATAAAACGATTGAATGGATGAAGAGTTGTTAAGGAAAATATAGGGAGCAATCAATCGCTAGAGCTATAAGTTGCATAATTTAAGTTTTTTTAGTTTGGTTTCAATTTCAAATTAGAGATTTATTCCTTTTATGGCTTGGTTTTCTATAAAAAGGGATTGGAACGTGATTGAAAAATAAAAAAGACCTAGAAAACTTAGAGAACTTAATGTGGATTTGCTCTAATGGAGTTTTGAGATAGTTGTCATATAGTTTTAGAAAACCTCAACCATAAATCAAAAGAGCAATTAGATGTGAAATTAGTGCACAAAACACATGTATGACATGGTGTTTGTTGAAGTTTGATGTTGAGAAGATCAAGTGCATAGAAGATTCATTCAAAGGGGGTGATGAAAGTTCTACGTTGATCAAAAGAGGATAAAGAAGAAGAAGATCAAGCTATAGTTGGTAAATAACCAATGAGTGTTTAATTCAAAATTCAAGAGTGGTGTAAAGGACCAGTTGTTTGAAGAAAAAAATGGGTCTTTTGTCTATGTAATCAATAATTATATAATATTAAGTTTATATAGTGCATTATGATCTGGACAGAGTGTGTCATAGTTTTTCCCGGTTGGGTTTTCACGTAAAAATTCTTGTGTGTTTTATTTATTAATTTGATTACAAAACTATCGTTAAAATACATTAAAATTAAGCATATTAATTTAAACAAAATTTATGTTAATGTTGCTTAAAATAAGAAAAAAAAATCTTTTAAGTAAATTGTGAGTTAGAGACACTTTATTTTCTTAGTTTGTCTGTGCCACACACATACTACTCTAACAAACCAACACTGCACTTAGTTCACATATCTTGACCTTGCCACAACGACCTCTCTAAACCTATTCCACCTTTGATCTCTCAAGTTTGCATGCTTAACTACTTGATTTTGTCCCATAACCATCTCAAATAGCCCATTCCCCAATATATTGGATCAATGAATAGATGCGCTTCAACTCGTCCTACGTCAACACAGGCTTTAACATCGCTACGGTATATCACTTTCTCCATGGAAGGATTCTCCGGGAACAACATAGGTAGAAATGAAATCAATTGATAATGGCACCAAAATCAAAGGAAAAAACGATGTATTTTTTAAGGACAAAATAGAGCAGTGAAAAAATTAGGCAACATATCGAGGAGGAGAGGAAAGGGATAAAAAATAAATAAATATGGAAATCAATGTTAGGGAAAAAACTAGAAAAGAGTAGTTAAGTGGGGATTGCGGTAATAACTTAGTGGGTGGGCCCGACTTTTGCAACGGTCGCGTATTAGCTGCAGAAGAAGACAAAAACAAGTTGTCGAACACCCATTGCCTCAGAAGATGGGAAAAGAAAGTCACGAGGTAAAAGGATGTTGGGGGTGGCTACTAAGCAAAAACAAGTGGGTGATGTATTGGGGGGCTGAGTAATAAAAAAACATGATTATTTTTTCTCTCCTCCTGGGGGATACTAAGCAAAGAGGGAAAATAGCTGCATTTTTATCAAAATAATATTTTTTTGACGGCTTTTGACGATTAGCTTGGTGACTAATTTATAAGTGGTAATGGACATAATAAATAAAAGGGCACTGATTTCCATGTGGGCCAGTCTCACAGAAACCGGTCACGCACGCTTCTTTTTATACCCAAATGGCCTCCCTAGACCGACAAATGATACAACTCTTAGACAAAACTGTCCAAACGGCAACGGGATAGGAATAACCATATCGATCACTTATTCTGACCATGACATTGGCAAAAAAAATTTGTAAGCTTTAAATAATTCAGGGGTCTCCGCCAAACTCTGTTTCTAGTTTTAGACTCTGATGCATCACAACATGAGTATCTTAATTGCTTCCACCAAACTCTTTCTAGTTTTAGAATCTCATGCATCAACTGTCATATTCCATCAACTCGATGATCCTTGGCTTTATAATGGAAAAATGCTATTCGAAAACTGGGGGAGAGGGAAGGAGACACTGAATCTTTATTAGGGGCAATAGAATCATTCATGCAAAGCAGCAGACTGATACGCATGTAGGCGCTGATGTCAATCCCAACCACGGCACCACTGCCCACTGGCCCTAGGCCTTAGCCCCTAGCTCATATGATCACAGCAAACAAAGGTCCCCAGTGCTGCCCGACGTGTGCAGTGATGTCAAAGCCTCGCCTCTGCAACTCCAATATCAAGGAGAAATCCAATTGTATAAGGAATGGCTGCTCCCTATGTTTAAAGGAGATAAATGCATAATCCTAGTAGATAAGACAACTCTAGCTCAGGGTACAGATTGCTTTCTATTTAAACATTCAAGTTTTGATAGTTGGTGACTAGGTGATTCCTCTCTAGCTTTATAAAGTCTTCCCTCCTCTGTTAGTGATTGTAACCCAGGATTTCCAGTAGGCAATAGTCTTGGCACTTTGAGATGGAAGAGAAATATCACATATCAGCTCATGTTCTTGTGTTTCCCCACCCAGCTCAGGGCCACATAAACCCAATGCTCCAATTTGCCAAACGTTTGGCCTCCAAGGGCATCAGGGTCTCCCTAGTCACCACCATCTTCCTCTCCAAGACCATGGTGGCCGACACCGGCTCCTCCGTCAATGTGGAGCTCATCTCCGATGGGTTTGACGACAGGGACGGACGTGACTCTGCCGGAGGTCACGAAGCCTACCTCGAGCGGTTCAAGTCGGTCGGATCCCAGTCCTTATTTAATCTCATACAGAAGCTCAAATGCTCTCATTGCCCTGCCAATTGCCTTATGTATGATTCATTTCATTCATGGTCACTAGAGGTGGCGAAGCAGTGTGGACTCCTTGCAGTCTCATTCCTAACTCAATCTTGTGCTGTTGATGCTCTTTACTACTACGTGTATGAGGGCAGGTTGAGTATTCCACATGCAGGTGCAGGTAGAAGAATCTCCATGCCCGGACTCCCTGATCTCGAAGTATCAGAACTGCCATCTTTCATTTGGTCTCCAGATTATTCCCCGGCAATCCTGCAGTACGCTCTGAACCAGTTCATCAATCTGGAGAAGGCCGATTGGGTCCTCTGCAACACGTTTGAACAGCTGGAAAGTGAGGTAGGTCCCTCCTCCTCTATTCCATAAAATGGTGCTGGTAGACCAGGCGAGCATGTGGTTGATCAAATGTAATGTTTGTTGTACAAATCTAAGTGATAAAAAGATAGAAAAATGGTTTGCAGTTGCAACCTTCATGACGCTAACTGCAAGTAGGCATTATATATTCTTTACCCTAGCAAGTTGTCTGCCTGATTCTTCCTTCCACTAATGTATCAATTGAGCACCACATTGATCAATGTGGCCTCCACAACCAGTTCATGCTTCGTACAGCACATGACGTTGCCCACATGACATATAGAAGTTTTCCATCATCTATTATCTCCACAAGATAGAAATTTGATATGTGCTTCAAACATCTTGTAATGATTTCCACTAGGCGCTGAGTTGCATGAGAAAGTTCTGGCCGGTGAAGGCAATCGGGCCGACGATTCCCTCCGTGCACCTGGACAAGCGGGTGGATGGTGACAATGACTATTGCCTGAGCCTGTGGAAGAAGGAGAGCGCCACTTGCAGCCGGTGGCTTGACGCCCGGGATGCCGGCTCTACAGTTTACGTCTCCTTCGGGAGCGCGGCGAAGCTGCGGCGGGAGCAGATGGAGGAGCTCGCATGGGCCCTCAGGGAGGGCGGTCACCATTTCCTGTGGGTGGTGAGGGAGTCGGAGGCCGTCAAGCTCCCTCCCAAGTTTGAAGAAGAGGTGACCGAGAAGGGGCTGGTGGTGAGGTGGGCTCCGCAGCTGGAGGTGCTGGCCCACCGGGCGGTGGGGTGCTTTGTAACGCACTGCGGGTGGAACTCGACGCTGGAGGCGCTGAGCCAGGGGGTGGCCATGGTGGGGGTGCCACTGTGGTCTGACCAGCCCACCAATGCCAAGTATGTGGAGGATGTGTGGGGGGTGGGGCTGAGAGCGAGGGCTGATGAGACGCAGGAGTTTGTGGGGAGGGAGGAGATGAAGAGGTGTGTGGGGGAAGTGATGGAGGGGGAGAGGGGGAAGGAGATGAGAAGGAATGCTGAGAAGTGGATGAAGTTGGCCAGGGGGGCGCTGGCCAAGGGGGGAGCTCAGACAAGAACGTGGAGGAATTTGTGGCTACAATTTTGAATAGACGCAGTGTGAGCTAGAGTTTGAATTAAGCGTTTGCTATTGCAATGTAGAAATATTGATGGATTTAATACATTGACGCTCACCGCCGCTTTTTTCCTTCGTTCAGAAATCAACGCATCTATATGCACTTCAATAATCTCCTCATCATCTTATTTTAATGAAATATTAAACATATAAGTACCCTGTTATAATGAAAGATTCAACATATTTTTCAGAATTTATCTATATGCTCCCTAATAATCTCCTCAATACTCTTATAATAACCTCCCCATCATAAATTTGAGGGATTATTAGGGTGCATATAAATGCGTTATATTTTTATAACTCATTAAACCCTATAAAACCTAGCTTTTTTTTTTAAGCCTCTCGTCATTTGACTGCTAGAAATCATAGGCTACAAGCCTCTCTAGCAGCCTTTGGCTGCACTTCCTAGTCCACGTCGCATCAAGTCTTTGGTCACTACCTAGCCAAAGGCCACGGCCCACGGTGGTTGTTATGTGTAGGGGCACATCCACTATTAAAGAAGGAGGGAGGGATAGATTGGGTTAGGTAAGTAAGAAAAAAAAACATGTATTATGGGGTATTATAAAAAATTGTAAAAATTTTATAAGGGATAAATAAAAAATGGGGTACCTAGGAGATTATTAGGGTGCATATAGATGCATGCTTTTAAAAAATTGGCAATGTTATTGTATTTACTTCTTAATTTTATAATGATGATAATAATGATTTATTTGAAGACTACCCATAAGTTCCGGTGGATTTTTTACTTTTGTTCAAGGGTTTGCAATTAGTGATGTCACTAAGGTCGGGTATATAGAAAAACTTGACTTAACCTTGATGGGTATAATTTAGGTTTTTAATTTGAACCTGAATAACTATTCAGTTTGGATTTTGTTTAGGCGATCCAACCTAACCCTACTAGGGTTATAAATATTTATTTTTATGTTTTGATATCAATACTTATTTTTTATGGATTAAAGATAAGAATAAATAATTATTTCAAAGTTTATATTTTTTAATAATTAAGCAGGTTTTAGGGTCGGGTTCAAGTTTAACATATTCGGCTTAGGTTTGAGCTATTATTTCATAAAACGACAATGAGTTTGGGTTTGGCAAAACCCAACTGAACTCGACCTAGTGGCATAGTGATAATATGTGGAAATATATTGAGTTAATTACATATAACCCCACCATGTATTATCATCTATGGACATGTAAAAGGTCTTTAAAAACCTACATATAACCCTTATTTGAATAATGGCAGCATTATTTGCATTTAAGTTTTGTTTTTTGAGACAACTATGGCATAACTCATGAAATTTACACAATTTATCCTTAATTTTTTTGATAAAACATGGAAAAAAGTATATTGATTCTTCTTCTTAAACATACTAATTATTTTTTCTTGGCAATAATTCTTATTAAGCCAATTAAGTTACTCTCGTACAAAGTAGGCATACATTTGTGTCCACTTCTACTCGTATGTCATTAATTAGGAGCCTCATTAGTATGAGCCCAGATTGAAACTACATTGTGGGCCATCAAATTTCAATCCAATAACACACATTACTGTGAGAGTTTAGTATCCATTAGATTATAATAATGGATTATTAGATTGCTCCTAACTCTTTTACTTTTGTAAAAAAGTAATTAAGAGTTTTAGCCTCTATGCGCATGAATTTATTTTGAAGCGGAATAAATAATAAGCAAACCCTAATTTCTAATTGTCATTCATGATCAATCAATCATCAAACAAATCATGAACACTACACAATCACGCAAATATTTTTAAGAAAACCCCAGCTAGGGTAAAAAGCTACGGCAGCCTCAATTCAAGGCTAAATCAATACACTAGAATGATATAAATCTTACAAAGACTCAAAACAACCAACCAACTTTAAGACATGACACAAAGTTATTTTGTTCAATCTTCTCTTATTGACGATGTTGGTCTTCAATTCTTTCTCTTTTAATCCTTGAAGGTTTTCCTCTTTGTGCATGTTCTTCTTCTAGCAACTTAACCAAGAACTCCTTTTTTAGTTGAATTAACTCTTTATATTCTTTAACTCATTTGAAAAACCTTATTAACTCTCCTCTGAAATTTCTATGTAAAATCTTCTCTTTTTAGTTATGCATTAGCATGAGTTCTCAATGGATAATCTCTTCAAGCTCCTTTGTGAATTCTCAAGGAAAATAATATGAAAATGACTCTCTTTTCTTCTTCAATATTTTATAGGTTTTTCTCTCTCCAATTTCATCAAACTTTGCATTTATATAGGTCTTCAAATTGAATTTTGAAAAGGCTTATTGAGGGCAACGAAAACTGCTAGTAATCGATCTTTTCAAACAATGATCAATCATTCACTATTTTCTTATGGAATCCTTGAGTGATCAATCGATCTATGAAGCAATCAATCATAAACTCTCAACTTCATTTAACAAAGAGTTGATTCATGTGTCGAACAATCTTTTCCATGGGTGATTGATTGATATTTCTATTATGTACTACAGTTCATTAGCGACCGATCAATTAATTCAATGTACTTATCCAATAATTAATCTAGGATACTATTCAAATATAATTTTATCCTTTTTACCCTAAATCCATCTATAACTTTTAAAATCACTTCCAGAACTTCTCCAAATGACTTTGTGTGAGAATGTGTATTAAATAAACCTATTAAATCATCAACATTCTTTAGTATTCAGTCTTCATCCTTAAGAACACGTCTGCTCATATTTTTTAAGCCCATTAATTTCAAACCTAACTCGACCACAACCACATAGTTTTGATAAAGAAATTAGCCAACTAACATTATATATAACACATATGTTCTTACATACTCAACAGGCTGATTTGAATTGCCCACCCACCTTATTTGTTGATGTGTATTAATGAATTGCAATTTGACAACTCATGTTTGTGAGATCCATAAGTTTTATATTTTTAATGGTTTAGAGTAATTAAGAATTTTATTGGAATTATTTTGAACTTTTGGTGGAGAATTGGTGTGGCTAATTTTATCAGGGGTTTACCCCAAGTGTGACGAACCCATTCTCCTAATCATGTGGTGGAAATACTCTTATATTAGTATCTAACACAAACCACAAGTTTACCACAAATTTTAGTATAATTTCTGCACATTTCCTTAAAATGAGGAAGTGGACTCCACTCTTAGCCACGACCCTTCTTGTTGTAGCACCAATTCTTGGGCTGCTGCTTGGGCTTGGTCATATTTATTTCAACAAATTCTAAGAAAGAATTCAATTTGTTCCTCAATGGGCCCATAAAAGCCCACTTGCCCACTTACTAGTATAAATAGCCCAGTTGGCCTCCTTTCTTACTCAAGGTGGCTAAGATTCCATATTGCATTTTCTCTAACCTCTCTCTTGATGAGATTGCATGTGCTATAGCTTCATTAAAGATGAGTTAAATGATTCTACTTTATGATTTCTTGAATTTTTGAGTTGATTCATATGTCATTTTTGCATGCTCTTAATTTTCATGTCTTCTTTTATTGAAAGTTCATTATTTTACCCATGTTGTCCTAAATCTTTATTTTTAGTCAATAACCTTGTGATTCATGTTTGGAGTTCATCAGACACAAGGAAATGCATGAATTGTCTTATTAATAGTGGTTTTGAGTCTCTATTTGGTGAAAATATGTGGTTTTTGTTTAGGGCTAATAAAACCTAATTTCTTGATTTTAGAGAAAAATTGAAGAGAGAGGAAATGGATTTTTGCATGATTATGTTTTCTTGCATTAACACTATGGATTATGTAATTGATTATGCTCTTAATGATCAATGGGTTACAGATTTTGATGATATTTTGACATGCATATGCATAGGTTATGTTGGATTTATCATATCTAATGTTTATGCAAAGATTTATGATGTTTTGATGGTTGATTGCACTTGTATTTGGTTAAAAATGGTAATTTTTGTAGTTTTTCTCTTCCCCAATTAATTGCCCCTAAGGGTCGATCGATTTAAAATGTTTCAATCTTTCGACCTTTTGTTCTAGTAGTTGCCCGACCTATCGTTCCTCTATGCTGATCAATAGTCCAAGCATTTTGCGAAGTGTATTTTTTTTAGCCAATCGATTGCCTAAATGTTTTCTTTGCTTGTTTTAAGGCCCGAATGATCACCCCAAATGCCCGATCAATCACCCATGTGAATTTTGACTTAATGTGCTTATTTTTAAATCAGATTTTAATAGTTTGTCATGTCTCTTATATGTAACTAGCTAAACATTACCATGTTATAGTATGAATGCTTGCATGCATGTAATATCATCCACATATAAAAGTATGTCACGTGCATCATGAAATTATTTTTTAGTATGATCACTAATGCTTGCATGCATGAAATAATTATGCCACAAGAATCATCATCTAGCCTTGTGAGATTTCAATCACTCAACCATTTTTAGCCATGAACCTTGTTTTACCATTTTTAATCGTGATTAGTCATGGATTTCAGTAGTTTTCTGATTAACCATATCGGGTTTTGAATCAATCAATTTTTTGTTTTGAAAGTACGCGGTTTTCTATTCCAAAAGGGCGGGTTCTTCCCCTAGTCAAGATGATTGAGACATTTGGAGACGAACTCTAGGTTGGTCATGTCCATGTCCACTGGATTGATCAAGTATTTGGCATTTTCGGTCCACAAGGGTGTTAGGCTGTCCTTCGTATTCTGGCTTGGAATACTAGGTAGACAGGTGTTCGATATATTTGGGTACCATGATTTCTCTATCGTATGATTTGATACATTGTTGAGATATTTACATTGGTCTTGGGTGTAGGGAATATATGCATAATTGAGATATTTACACATGTTTTCTATAGGAAATTTGATGCATTATTGAGATATTTACATAGGTTTTGTGTAGAGAATTTAATGCACTATTAATATATTTAGACATGTTTTGTGTAAGGAATTTGATGATTATTGAGATATTTACATAGGTTTTGTGTGTAAAAATTGACAAATTATTGAGATGTTTATACCATTATTGTGTAAGGGATTTGATGTATTCTTGATATATTAACAACAGTATTGCATAAGGTTTAATTTACGCATCTTAATATTATGTTTTGTGGTGTTAACGTATACTCTGTTTTTCCCATATCGTGCTACATTCACTCATTTGTTTTGGTTTTGGGTATCCCTTGGGGATCGTCTATGTGGATGTGTCATGCAAGTACTCAGAATAATTTGTTTTGCCTACAAAGTGAAGACTAAAGGGATGCTAAGTAGGGATAGATTATTTACTATTGGATAGTTAGTAGTTGACGTGTAATGTACTTTAAGACTTTATAGTTATGTTAGAGAGAGGGAGTCTTCCTATTGATCGTTATGGATTTGTCTATTATCTTGAAGGCTTGGAACTCTTTTTTGACTATGAACACAAATGTATGTGTGTGTGTGTGTGTAAGGATGCTTATGTTTATGCTTAATAGCTTTTGTTTAATTTTCTTATTTTTCCCAGTAATTGCTTTTAAGACAAAGCGATGGTTGTGTACTTTTATTTAGCCCAGGTCTTAGGTTAGTAAATTGTCGGTCAGGGGGCATGACAATATTGCCCCGGGTTCAAGCTAGCATGTGAGCCTCAGTTCAAGTTAACCTTTTTTGTTAATTAATTAGTACTATCTAACAAGGGAACATATGTCAAATTAGAAGCAAAAAGAACAACGAGTGAGAGATAGAAGTATAAATTGTGTGCCAAGTGTTATCTACATTTATATAATAATTCATGCAATCATACTATTATATAAAATAAATTGGATGACTATCTTAGGGTCAAGCTTCTTCTCGCGTGGATTGTACACTCTAACCTTAATAGGATAACCCCAGATATGTACATGATCTAAACTAGGTTCTCATCCATTCCATAGCTCAAAAGGTGTTTTAGGAATGACTTTAGATGGAACTCGATTTAAAATGTACACGGCCGTCTTTAAGGCTTCACTCCACATATTAAGAGGAAGAGATGAGTTACTAATCATACTCCTCACTATATCCATCAAATTGCAGTTCCTCCTTTTAGCAACACCATTTTATTATGGTGTGCCCGGTACTGTGTATTGTGCAACAATACCATGTTCCTTCAAGAACTACACAAATAGTCTAGGTTTTTATCAATTTACTGTGTACCTATCATAGTATTCCCCTCTATCTAATCTAACAATTTTGATACTCAAGCCAGATTGTTTCTCTACCTTTGCCTTATAAGTCATGAAAGCATCAAATGCTTTAGACTTTTCATTTAAGAGATAAAGATATATGTATCAGGTATGATCATATATAAAGGTAATGAAATACCTTTTACCATTCAGATAGGGAGTACTAAACGGCCCACATATATTAGTGTGTATTGTGCTTAATTTCTCATCATGCCTCTTAGCAGCCTTAGAAGACTTGTTAATCTGTTTTCCCTTTATGCGGTCTATACATTTTTCAAGATTAGTAAAGTTAAGAGTTTTTAAAACTCTTTCTCTTACTAATTACTTTAAGCGGTTAATAGAGATTTGCCCCAACCACCTGTGTCATAACATAGATGAATTCTTTTTAATAACACTTCCTTACACATATATCATAGATTGTTCAAAGGAAACATGCAAAGAGAGACAATATAATCCATCTATCAAAGAACTAGAACTAATGGTAACTGAATCTTTAATAATCAGAAATGGGGAATTCATAAACTGAAAACTAAAGCCATGAGGCACTAGTCTTGATATAGAAACTAAGTTCTTAGAAAAACTTGGAATATAGAAAGTTCTCTCTAAATCTAAGGTGTATCCTGGATGAAGAACAAGCCTATATGTTCCCACACCTACCTTCGAACACATTTATTTCCTGAATAGATGTTGTGCTCCCCATCATTTAGTTTCCTCAAACTAAGAAACATATGCATGACAGTAGAAACATGGATTGTAGAACTAGAGTCAATCCACCATGCGTTATTATGATGAGAATCAACATAATTAGATTCATAACACACTAAAGACATGAAATTACCTCATTTCTTGGCAAACTACTTCTGATATTTAGGACAATCTTGCTTCATGTGTCTTTTCTTCTTATAAAAAAAACATTTTGTTTCCTTGGTGATGCCAATAGACTTTATTGGCACACCTTTACTAGCTTTCTTCTTTACAGCACTATGATTTCCCTTATTTTGTCCTTTATGAGAAACTAGATGAACACTTTCTAGCTTCCCTTGCTTAAGTCTCCCCTCTTCCTATACACATATACTCATAAGGTCATTGACTGACCATTGAGTGTTATGTGTATTGTAAGAGATTTTAAATGGCCTATATTGTGTAGGCAGGGAGTTCAGAATAAAGTGGACTAAAAAAGTATCATCAATCTTTGTTTTCATGTTGTTCAACTAGTTAGTTATATCACGCATCTGCATGATATGCTCTCTCACCCCTTTGTCATCTGTTAGCGTCATGGATGACAACTTGAACATTAAGGTGTTGGCCAAGGCTTCATCAGAACTCTTGAATTGAGCTTCAATAGCTTTCAAAAGTTCTTGAACTGTAGCGCATTCTGGGATGGATCCCCTAATGCTTTTATTTATGTGAGACTTAAATGAGCATCATGCTTAAACGGTTAGGCCGCTCCCACTTATCAAAAGATGTTACCTCATTTGGCATACTTTTTTTCATAGGAGTGGTGGGTACATCCATATGAAACACTAAATCCAAGTCCATGCACCCTAATAGTAAAAAGATCTTTTCCTTCCAATCCGTAAAATTGTCCCCATATAATAATGGAAGGTGCTTATTAGGGTCTGAAATAAAAGACAGATAAGTTGCAATAGAAGAATAAATACATGCAAATATTAATAAGGGCAAAAAACAATAACATAAGTATGAAATAATGCTAAAATTATTTAGTAAAATTGAAAACTCCCTTTGGACAAAGTTGTAATATGCATCAAAATTACTAAGCCATATAGAAACAAATGTTCATTTTGTTTCATGATAAGGTTAGTGGGTTATACATATAACATTATAGGAAAATCCCACACCTTTGGGCCTAGGGATTCACCCATGTTAAAATATATAACCCTCCACCCTATCCAAATTATGTGAAGCTAACTACCACCTCCCTTTGGGGCCGGATGATAATTCTTGTCACATAATCAAAATTGGATGACAGCAAAATATTTATATGTATGTGAATCAATGTACACCATGGTAACATTATATATGATTCATACGTCTCAATGGACATGGGAACTAGATTTGTGCTAATCACCTTTTCAAAAAACAAAATGAATGCAATTAATTATCAAACAATCAGAAAATATCCATATACAAAATTTGACAACGGCCTTATTGTCAATTTTGTCATCAGGCTTTTGGGACTCGGCCAAGGGTTCCATCACCACACACCACAATTAAAAAAGTAGTCCAAAGTCCATGTACAATACTTTGAAAAAAAATGTACAAATTGGAAGCTTTAGTCCCCTAAAATAGAAAAAATGTACATTAAGTCATCATGACTACATCCACCTCTAGACTTGATCCTTGAATTTTGGTGTTTCTTACATTAAGTATAATGTATAGTCTCTCCCAAAATTATATAAGTGGTGCTCTCCATAATCTAAAACAAATTGAGAAAATATACGATTGCAATATTATCCAATAGCCAACCCATAACATTAATAAAGCCATAGACATGATAATTAAAAACACATCCACAATTCCACATGCAATTATAATTGTATGAAAAAAAATTCATAAAGAAAATTTCAGGAAATAAAAAAATTCTAGGAAACCTGGTCAACCGATCCGGTTTTACATGCGGGTCAACAGTGACTTGCGGCGCATGTCATCACAAACCCGCGATCGCGGGTCAATCATCACGCGCACGGGCGGGTTCTGAGATGACTCGCACAAGTGTGTCTGAGACAACCCACCTGCTCGAGTCGTCTTCAACCTCTCACCACGGCAAGAGGTCTCAGACCCAGTCGGTAGACTGGCAGCCACCATGCGAAAAAAATTTCTCGTATAAAACCTGCCTCGACACCAATTGACTTAATACATAGATTTAAGTATAGTTGTAGCCATTAGAACCTTCAATGAAGCTTAATCCCCTTAATGATGCCTTGTCTCTGCTAATCCTCTTTAGAATCACACAATGAGTTTCTGGTTTAGAACTTGATTGAGAATAATCTCGCTTTAAGGCACCGTATTAGGATGGCTAATGATGTATTTATAACTAAACCAGAACACCATTATTAAGTATCATAGAATCCTGACCGTCCATCTAGAGGTCAGCTAACGGTTCATATTTGCCACTTAAAACTACAGCTTAATGGGTATTCAGACTCAGGCCTATTACCTAGACAGTTTTAAAGGCCCAAAATAGTGTTAATTGAGACAGTTGGGCCACTTGATGTTTTTAATATAAAAACCAGCCCAACAGGTTGTAGTCTCTCTCAGCCTTTCCCCTCATTCGCACAAGCTTCTTGGAAAAAATTAATAAAGGCTGGGAGGCGAACTGACTGCAGGTTCAGCAGAGTCATAAATAAATTATTGATGGCTGATGAGGAGAGATCATGTACGGGATTATGCGAACAAAAAGGTGGCTTGGCATTCAGATAGAAGCCATTTGGATCAGCCTTTGTCATTCGGTATAATTACTTCAGCGCCTCAACTATCCTTGAAGATGCCAAGATAAACAGTGCTTAAGCAATCCACATGGTTATGGTTTCACTAAGAAAGTGATCATTTTCCTAGCTATGTAAAGATGAGGGACTTGATTTTACCAATCCTTCAGCATCGGCTATACGAGACATGGGGCATAAAAGTATTTCAAAGAAGAATATGGGAGTGGCCGGTGTGCCTCTTGTTCTGAGATATTATGATATTATAAAAGACATTGATTTTATGAAGACATATGTGTTATTGTGAACACAATATGGTGAATATTGTGTTATTGTATATGCAATATGGAGGATATCGTATTATGGGTTGTTGGCTCAAAGAACACATATCGTGTTATCGTTAACACGATGTGGCGAATATCGTGTTATCGTATATGCGAAATGGAGGATTTCATATTATGGGTTGTCAGCTCAAAGAACACATATCATGTTACACACTATGGTGAATATCGTGTTATTGTTAACATGATATGGTGAATATCATGTTATCATATATGCGATATGGAACATATCTATTATTAGTAACAGATATTGTTGACATGCTGTGTTATCGTTTATGCGATATGAAGTATATTGTATTATGGGACATTGGTTCAAAGATACACACACTTATCGTATTATTATTAACACTATATATTGAATATCGTGTTATCGTATATGTGATATGGAGCATGTCGTATTATGGGTCGCTTACTCAAGAACACATATAATGTTATCGTTAACACGATATGGCGAATATTGTGTTATCATATATGCATATGGAGGATATCATATTATTAGTTGTCGGCTCCAAGAACATATATTGTGTTATCGTATATGTGATATAGAGCATATCATATTATCAATAACACATATTGTTGACATGCTATGTTATCAAATATATGATATGAACCAAATTGTATTATGGGTCGCTAGCGCAAAGAACACACAAGTTATCGTTAACACAATATGATGCATATTATATAATCAATAAAATGTATTATTGACAAATCGTGTTAACCTTAATGTAATATGAGTCATATTATATTATGAGTCACTTTATTGATTATCCCTAAGGGTAGGTCACTCGCACTGAGAAATGATGATTTTTTTCGATCAAGAAAGCTTCCATAGAGGAAAAAATTATGGTTTTACTGCCTACGGCCAACCATTGGTGAGTTGTTATTGGTGATCTGCCTCTGGTGAGTTGTCATCAGTATTTCACTACCGATAATACTCCCCCACTATTAAGATGCCCCTCCCCCTTTCATTATTCATCAATGAAATAAGAACTTGAGTATGAGTTCATTTATGACGTAAGAGTATATTTATCCTAAACTAGGTCATGTAAAATTAAGTGTTAAAATCCAGAGAATATAGAATATTTGTATCTTGGGCCAAAAAATATGAAAAAACTCTTTTTCTAAATATAGTGCGAAATAATTATGTATTTATTTAAACATTTAACTGTGCCTCATATTAAGCATATTTTTTGGTTCCAAAATGAACTAATTTTAAAGACTTTAATATAGGAAAGAGGGAAGTTTGTATGGGACATAGGGAGTAATAGTACATAGTTTTAAAATAAACTAATTTTATAATACCCATATCTACTAATATGACATTTCAATAGTGTTATTATATTTTTTAAAAAAGTATTATAGTTATATATTATTGGTGATAATTTTTTTAATTATATAAAAACTTTTATGCCCATTTTGGCAGATACTAAGCATATTATTGACATGTATCTATACCTATAGTCAGTGATATTATTATCCATATTAATAAGGTCGTCTATCACAAGCGCGAAGCTTTGCCTAGCATTCACTCCCATGATGGCCTGGGTACGCCGTGTAACCAGCAACCAATCTCTCCAACCTTCCCACTGATATGCACAAGGGGAACAAGCTGCCTCGACTCCTACTCGAGCTAGGAGTGTGGCTACTTTGCATAAGTGAGTCCTAGTTGCCTTAAGAGTCCGTCCCTAAGTGCTTATGGCGCCCAACTCACCACTAGAGTCCTGCCCGTGCAGGGACTCTTCCTCAGTCTGCTTCGCAAGGCAAGTATCCATCCGGAACCACTCCAACATTGCTCCCATCATCTATCTGTGCCCAAGGGGCTGCCTAGGCTGTCCGTCACCCAGGCTGACTTGGCTGTCCACTGCCAAGTCTAGGGGGTAGTTGTCTGCTTTCTCTAAGGGACAAGTTGATGGGCTAACAGGCCTCCCCCAACCAATCTGCTCGACGCCCTCATTGAGGCTAAGTAATCTCTAACCTTGTCTTCAAACTTCCATAATGCAACGTCTCGCCCCAACTGTTCTCCAACTCCGAAAGACCCTTCCACTTAACCAAGTAGAAGACCCTCCTATTCTTCTTGCTCATTCCTTTGACCCTCTGGTCAGGATAGCATCAACCTCTTTCTCAAAAGAAGTTCTATTCGTAGGCAGTTCTCTCTTTGAAGTGCCTCTGCTAGAATCCTCTAAGTCTTCATGAAACGGTTTCAAGAAGCTAACATGAAAAACAAGGTGAAGTTTGAACCGTTCAGGTAACTTGAGTTGGTATGCTAGCTTACCAACTCACCGCTTCACCTCAAAGGGACCATCGTATCTCTAGATCAACCCTTTGTGCACATCCTTCCTTCGCAGCTTCTTCCAAAGTTGGGGAGTAAGCTTCAGCATAACTCTATCCCCAACCTGAAACTCAAGAGGTCTCCAATCTCTATCCGCATACTTCTTCATCTGCTTGACTACCTTCGCCAAATAGTCACAAACCTCCTCCATTCTCTCAGTCCGCCCTCTGGCAAAGCGATAAGCAGCGGGACACCTGCCTCCTATCCGTTGTAAAGCCACATCCGTTGACATAAGTGGTTGTTGGCTCGTTTCCAACTCGAAGGGACTGCTGCCTATCACCTAGCTAGTGTGCAAGTTATGGCAGAATTGGATGACCTCCAGCAAGTCGACCCTATTTTTCTGGTTCACCGTCACAAAGTGCCTCAAGTACTCCTCTAAGATGCCATTCACCTGCTCCGTCTGCCCGTCCATCTGAGGGTGATTGCTGGTTGAAAGTTAAGTTGTGTGCCAAACATCTCAAAAAACTGTGTCCAAAATCTGCCTATGAAGCAAGTGTCTCTATTGCTTACGATGTCTGCCGACCGTCCCCATTACTTGACAACGTTTCTAAAGAATAGATCTACGGCCGTCTCAGCGCTACAAGTCTTTGGGGCTGCAATGAATGTCCCATACTTAGAGAATTGGTGTACCACCACCATGGTAGATCCATAGCCCTGCACAATTGGTAAACTAGTGATAAAATCTATGGACAAGCTGACCCATGGTTGGTCTGAAATGGGAAGGGGCTGCAACATGCCTGCTTCCTTCTGCCTCTCTATCTTGTCCTACTGACAAACTATGCACGTCCTCACGTAGTGTTCCACATCTTCTAGCATCCATGGTTAGAAGTAGTTCCGAGACAAGAGTGCATGAGTCCTCTCTTGTCCGGGATGACCTGCCCATGCAAAGTCATGGGTCTCCTTCAGCAACTAGCACCGCAAACCACTAGCTAAGGGGATGTAGGGTCGTTTTCCCTTTGCATACTACACCCCCTCCTCCAACCATAATTGCCGTGTAGACCCGTCCTTCATGGATTCAATCAGCCTAAGGCAGACTTGATCTTTCTTCATGGCATCCAGTATCCGCTCCAACATATCCCTTGCAACTTGCACCAATGCCGCTATTGTTGCCTCTAGGTCCATTCATTGGATGAGGGCATTAGCCACAACATTGGCCTTGCCTGGCTTGTACTCCAACATGAAATCGAACTCAACCAAGAATTTTTGCCAATGGTGCCTTCTTGGGAGAAAGTTTCTTCTGCATAGTAAAGTAGCTCGTGGCTACATTATCTGTTCGGATAATGAACTTCGCTCCCAGCAAGTAATGCCTCCAAGTCCTAAGGCAGTGGACGAATGCTGTCATCTCCTTCTCATGGACTAAATATCTTTGTTCAGTCTTATTGAGCTTATGGCTCTCATATGCAACAGGGTGGCTAGATTGGATCAACACTCCTCCAATCGCCTGATCAAAAGCATCAGTTTGCACCTCAAAAGGCGCATTGAACTCAGGAAGTTTGAGCACTGGCTTGGAGGATATCACCTCCTTCAGCCACTCAAACGTTGCTTGGCACGCCTTAGCCTAGCACCAAGGCATGTCTTTCTTCAGGAGGTCAGTCAGCACTGCTACCTTCTCTGGGTAGTTTTTGATAAATCTCCTGTAGTAGTTTGCAAGTCTTGAGAATGATCTCAACTTTGTCACCTTAGTTGGGACTGGCCACTCCGCTCTGGCCATTACCTTCTGCCCATCCATCCGTACTCTTCCCTCCACTACACAGTGCCAAAGGAACTCGATCTCTGTTTGTGCAAAACGGCACTTCTCGAGCTTCAAAAATAGCTTATGCTCCCTTAGTCTTTCCAATACAATCTTGAGATGTCCAACATGCTCGTCCAATGATGCGTTGTATACCACAATGTCTTCAAGGTAGATAACCACAAACCAGTCTAGATAGGGTCTGAAAACATCATTTATCAACGTGCAAAAGGTGGTTGGTGCATTCGTCAAGCCAAAAGGCATGACCAAAAACTCGAATAGCCCATAGCGTGTCACCATCGCTGTCTTCACCTCATGGCCCACAGCGATTCGCACCTACTAATATCTCGACCTGAGATCCAGCTTGGAGGAATAAGAAGCCTTTGCCAATTGGTCGAACAAGTCAGCCACTAGAGGGACTGAATACTTGTTCTTTACAGTGATCTAATTCAGTGCTCGATAATCCACACATAAGCAAAGGGAACCATCCTGCTTCTACTGAAATAGGACTGGCGCTCCGAAGGGAGCTTTGGATGGTCTGGTAAAAACTCCTCAAGTTGTCTTTTGAGTTCAGCAAACTCTGGTGGAGCCATGCGATAGGGAGCTTGGGCTGGAGGGCGAGCTCTTGACATCAACTCAATAGCATGATCCACATCACGTTGTGGGGGAAGGGTTTGCAGCAACTCTGGTGGCATCACGTCTGCAAACTCGCCCAGCAACTTCTCCACTTTCATTGGAATGACCACTACTGTGTTCTCCTCAACTTCCACTGTCATGACCAAACAAGTCTTATGGTATTACTCGAGGCCTTTCATCAACCGGAGGGTAGACACAACCTACACCTCAGTCTAACCTTCATTCTCAACAACAAAGCAAGGGATTCTCTGATATGGCATCACAGACACCTTAGCCATCCTCATGAAGTCCAGCCCAAGGATCAACTCGAAGTCATCCAAAGGAACAACTATGAAGTTAACTCTGCCCGTCCATTCACCAATCTGCACAAGCATGTTGTGGACAACTCCTAGGACCATGGCTACCTCTGAGTTAACTGCTTTGATCCGGGCTTGAGCCTTCTCCATTTTTAGACCCCATGCCTTCACGCACTTCTCTGCTAGGAAATTATGGGAAGCACTGGTGTCAACCAACGCTCGCACTGGCTGTTTGTCTAGAATGTCCTCTACATATATTAGCCCACCATCATCTGTCTTCTCCTTCCGGATAGCACTCACAATTTGCATAGGGTTCATATGTGTGGTGACCTCCTCCTCTAAAGAGGAGTCATTCTCATAACAATAGCGTTTATCTTCTCCCTCTTCGGGCACTCCTTGGTGTGGTGAGGGCCTTGGCAAATGAAGCAAGCTATCCCCTTAGATTTGTTAGGGTCAGCCTGCTCACTGCACCTACCCTTGGATCCGTTCCTGCATGCCTCGCCATTCCGCCTGTGACCGCCCCTAGAGGAAGAAGACCCTCTGTCTCGTTTCTTGTTGTTGGCCCCAACTTATAATCAACCAACCTTTCAGTTGCTGTGATGGCTGAGGGGAGGTCCCAAACGTTTTGCCTCCACAGCTCGTTCTGAGCCCAACTCTGAAGACCTGCTAGGAAATTGAATAACTTGTCCTCCGCCATATGCTTGATGTTAAGGAGGAGTGACTGGAATTGCTTCAAGTATTCCCTAATCGTCCATGTCTGCCTTCAACTTCCTGAGAGACTCTCGTGCGACCCACGCCTTGTTCGTGGGGAGGAACTAATCTCTGAGTTCCTTCTTCATCATCAACAAAGTTTGGATAGGGGGACACCTAGCTGCAGCGTCGTCTTCCAGCCTGGTTCGCCACCAAAGCTTGGCATCTCCCGCGAGATAGAAGCTCATGACATGACCTTCTCTTCATCTGGGGTATGGGTGATCGCAAAGAACTACTCCATATCTTGAACAAAGTTCTCGATATCCTTAGCATTCCATCAGCTAGAGTAGGATTTCGGTTTGGGTACCTTTGTTTTCTTCATGGACTGCACCGGCTTAGATCTAGACTCTGCCTCTGTCACTGAAGGTGACAAGTTCAAAATAGCCCGCTCAAGTAGTGCTATTTTGTCTGTCAGCTCTTGAATCTTCCCTTCTATCTCTATCCATAGTTCCTACAATTTGTCCTTCAAATAATCAGTTGTGGCTGCCATGTTCGCAACCAGCGAATTGCATCGGGCAGCAGCACCTCTTGCTGCACTGCCTTCACCGGACTCATCTTCATAGGAAGACATCTCTACCAGGGAGAGACGTTGGTTGAAGGCACCAATGCGATCCTAGATTGATTGCAGAGAGGCCTGTACTTCAGCTAGGGTCCTGTTAGCCATCCTCAAAGCATCATACTTGGCTTCAATGTTTGTCAATCGCTGCAACATAGAGCCCGTCGTTGTGGCAACTTTACTGCCAACAATCAGCAAGGAATCCTTGTGTCCTCGCTCACTGAATCCCTACAAATGCTCCTAAGTCCATCTGGTTTGTTCGGATCCCGACAATGGAACCAATTGTCACAGGCGTGAAGCTTTGCCTAGCGTGCACTCCCATGATGGCCTGGCTGTGCCGTGTAACCAACAACCAATCTCTCCAACCTTCCCACTCGTATGCATAAGGGGAACAAGCAATCAGCAACACAAAGTCGTCTCTGGTGCAAAGGGGCTCCGCCCAATGCTATATAAATTAGTCCGTTGAAGTACAATGGTAGGGAGAGGGCAAGGTTGTGCAACAGGTTGGAATTCTCTCTCTCAGAACTCTCGTTGGCTGCATCCAACTATCTGTCATGGCCACTCTTGCTCTCTCCTTTATAAAGACTTAGCCAAAGGCTGGTCCTAGTGCTAGTAGAATATACATAACCCACCCACATAGGAAGTCTCACCCTGACCAACTATCTCCCCCTAAGCAGGCCGCCCTAGTCCAAATCAAGAAACCAAAGGGAGTCCTTCTCCGACTAGGAGTCAACACCTAGAGTTCAATCTGTCCAGGGAACATGCTGCATTGTCTCCTTCTTGAGCTAGGAGCGTGGCTACTCTGCATAAGTGAGTCCTAGCTACCTTAGGAGTCCGTCCCTAAGTGCTTGTGGCACCCAACTTACCACTAAAGTCTTGCCCGCGCAGGGACTTCTCTTGTCCCTATTCCGCCAGGAAAGTATCCATATGAAACTGTTCCAACGTTGCTCCCATCATCTGTTTATGTCCAAGGGATTGCCTAGGTTATCTGTCACCTAGGCTGACTAAGGGGCTGTTTGGGTACTGAATCGTGAGAAGATTCAGTCGATTCAGTGTCGATTCAACACTGAATTTTTAGAATCCTGTTTGTGTACAGAAGCTGCGCTGAATTAAAAATTCAGTACTGTAGTTAGATTCAGGCCATTTCAAGCCTGAATCGGCCTGAATCACTGAATCACCTGTGATTCAGTTGATTCAGTCTCCTAATCATCGTTTTAAAAATTACAAATTTTATATTTTTCAATGGTTATCGTTCATATCGATTTGAGCCTCGACAAAAGTGTAATATAGGTAGGGCCTACTTTAAAAATTCAAAATTACCTGCCCTTATGGGATCTTGTTTGATAAAACTTAAATTTAGAAGCGTAATGGTGCGAAGAATGTGCATATCCGAGTTCGAGAGAGAAAGTTATATTAGTTTAAAGTTTTAAAATTGAGTTTGACACGACATTTAAATTTATTCTAACAAATTCTTTTCCTAAACGTAATTTAATTTTAATGGTAAAATTTTAAATTAACTCACTACTAAATTAATTTGCTACTGAATTAACTCAGTACTTAAACAACCCCAAGTCTAGAGAGTAGCTGCCTGTCACGGCCCTGGCCATCCATAGGTACCGTGCGGCACTCACAAGGCCAAATAGCCGAGCGAGTAAGCCTTTCGTCGTCAAGGTCATGGCCTCGTACCATTCGACCAAGCATCCAGCCCGCGAAGCCAAGCAGCGAACCCGTCCCAAGGCGGACGTGCGAATGTGCCGGACCATCTCCCAAGCGAGCTGGCCGGAGAGGGACACTTCCTTGCGATGCACGGATCCAATTTAGGCAACTCGGTCATCCGAACAATCCGTCTCAGCCAAGTGCATGCAAGGGTCTTTGTTACCAACACGGCCATAAGGCCGGACAGCTGCCCGACGAGTCGGAGAGCCCCATCCCACCAGCGGATGGGCTCCTGGCATGATAGCTAGCAAGACAACATGTTTCGTTGTCATCCGGATCAGCCTGTTGCAAGGCTAGGCATCATACCAACAGCTTGTCCATGAAGCTCACCATGTCCCTTCCTATATAGCATAAGAGATTTATGGTGTTTATCTGGAGTGGCAGCCAAAGTGGCCGTACGGGCATGGTATCTCCGAATTGCGCGAAACTACCCGAGAACAATCCCAAGGACCCTCAAACACTATATAGCTAGGTGGGGACATCTTTAGAATCCAAAACGGTGCTAGTTGGCTATGTGTCCCAACATAGCCAACTATGTGTGCGCATCGTTGCGGCATTTCTGCGCAACATTGCGCACACATGTTGCGCAACGTTGCGGGCCTTCCCCGCAACGCCTGCACACAAGCTAAGCAACACTAAGGGCAGTTCCCATAATGCATGCCCATCTCGTATATAACACTTTTCTAGATGTATGCGCCCCAGCATGTGTCACGGGTAGTCCGCTCCACTACCCCGTAACATGCCGCTTTGTCTAAAGGACAAGTTGAGGGGCTAACATCGATAGTTAAGCGGACCGAACCAGCTCGTCAAAATGCGATTCGGGCATCCGGCACACATCTAATCGCCAGAATCGGACAGCCAGTGACAGGTCCCCGCAGCCTGGAGTCCGCTGGTTTGGCGGGAAAATTAGTCAAATTTGGAAGTGCCAATCTCCAAATTGGTCAAAAATGTTGTCGATCAAGTGCAGCGATGCTGGGTTTTGGTGCGCTAGGGCAACAATGCTCAGGGGGAGGGAGAGCCTGGTCCGGCTCATCGGAAAGCGCCGGCGGAACCTCTCCCTCCTACATCCACCGCCACCACCGCCGCTGCCTTCTCCTCCTCTGGCAACCTTGGACGCCCTGCCAAAAGTGGAAGTTGATGGAAGAAAGCCAGGAGCCAGCTGCGGCTCGGTGGATGTGGATTGGGTTGCTTGCCCGGTTTGTGGGAAGGCCATGCGAGGCTCCGATTATATGGTTAATTCCCATCTAGGTACGATCGGGTGATTAGTAGCGCCATTTCTCGTTTGATTACTGTGTTTCATCTGCGAGTAATTTTTTTCTTATTGTTTTGTATATCACATTTCACCTTCTGGTTTTGTTGAATTTAATTCAAAATTTCAACTTGAGTTTGATTGAGTGAAGGAGTTGAGCTGAAGGGAGTCTTGGTTATGGTCTTTTACTTGACAATTTGATCCTTCAAATTACATGAATTCCGTTTTTCTAGTAGCAATTCGATTATGAAATGGTGTTTCTGGCTGTTCATTGCCTTGTCATCGAACACATAGCTGCAGGAAAACTTAAGTCTGTTTATGCTTGATTACATCGATAACTGAATGAGATGAAGCAGCTTGTATTCGTGATAGTGCATGACTTTGAAAAACACTCCAGTGTATCTGATCATAATGGGCTGCTAGAATGCTGATGATCACGGGTAGCTGCATGTACTAATCCGTGATGCTTGATAATTATCTGATTTGCGTGCAAACTATATGCTAATGTGTGCGGTTGTTGAAATTGGTTTCAGATGCATGTCTTGCCAGAGGGAAAAAGAGGAAATTGACGCAGCGTACCTTGCTTCAGTTTCACTTTTTGTCAGAATTAAAAACTGAAACTTGCTCAACTGAATTGGACCAATTAGATTCCATTACGTGGCTAGAAAGATCTGATAAACTTCCAGTACCGCATGCTGTTGGTGCATGCGATGAATTTGGTGCTTTCATAAATACCAAAAATGATATGGACTGGCCCAAGTTAGCATGTATTCCACAGGCGAATTCTTTTACTTCTGCACAGTTTTCTGCAGAAAATATCACAAAAGGTGATGCTATCAAATCCAGGGAGGTAGGTCACCCGACTAAACCTGCCAATCTTGATACTTATTGTGGTATATCTGAACTTCTTGTGGGCGCTTTGGAAACTTTTATTGTTGGGCGAAGATTTAGTGGTGAACTGGAACTCCATCAAGGGGAACACATAAATCTCATCAGAGAACCTGAAAACCCCAAGGACTCAAACGCAATAAAGGTTTAATTCTCCTCTATATGTGCATTCTGTGTATAATTTTGATATGTTCTGCATGAAAGAAGCTTCTGCTCATTCCTGTTTACCATGTTAATAAATCAGGTTATCTCCATGGATACCAGAGAAATGCTTGGGTATCTTCCACGGGAATTAGCTAAATTCATTGCCCCCCTGATGTCAAAATTCTGCTTGATATTTGAGGTACCAGAATCTAACTTGAAAGCAGTGCATGAACTCTGTTTGTAAGTGGATAGAGGAGGGAAGTTATATGCTTTGCAATTTCAAGAGCTCAGACCAAGAATATTATATACAATGATACCCACTTAGCAGCAAATCATGATATTGACATCATTTAGGAAAAAATTATAACTCTGCGTTCATTTTTTAGGATGATGAATGTTCCACTATTGACCAGTAGCTTCATATCTTATTGTATATTTTATATCATCTGTTGTTTGATTTTGTAGTTCTTGTATGTATCAGGGATACATTACTTCTCTCCCCAAAATTCCTCTTGATGCTGTCCCTATTCAACTTCGGTGTCAAGAAATGGCCTCAGTTGATCAAATGGATCCTATTGATGCTCAAGATTTTGAGTTGCTGTGGAGAAGTGCTCTTGAAGCAATTGAAACTGCAAGGACATTTCCTCCAACTATGATAAAGTACCAGCGGAATTTCTGTTTTTTAATTAGAGAAGTTTTGAAAAACCACAGTCATCTTTTTACTGATGATGAAAGGTCTTATCTTGGTATGTTTTAGGTTTTTGGTTTTAAGAAGTTACTTTTCCTTCATATTTACATTGTTATGAAGTAATATATCTTACTTTCTATCTTGCCAGGTTCTTTTGAGTTGCTGCCAGATGATAGTCAGAGGCTATTTATACACCTTTATTCACGAAAAGGTATTTATGTTAATTTAAAGTATCATGTTTGACAGATGATGTTCAAGCCTCTCTGAAAAGCCTAGTATATTTTTTTGTTATCTAAATCCTTTTGTGTGCATGTGATATCTAATTGGATCCCCAATTCACACTTGATTGATCTTCTTGGGAATATGCCAAACTTAAAGTTAAAATGCATCATTTTCTTTGTTTACAGATATATTAGGTTTATTTATGCTAGACTCAAATAATCTGTACTAGAATTGGATGTTGAGAATGCTTGAGTTTTGATTGCATGCAATCTTCTGCAATCTAATAGAAGATGCATTGGATGTGTTTAGGTCCCTGGTTTCGGATTTTGGACATTTCTTATCCTGAAATATCGGATTCTCAGGAAGCAGCAGCTAAGCTGTGTGGTAAAGAATTTGTGAGTTTACAGAATATTGTGTGATCTTTCATTTTATGCATATTTGGGGTTCAATATCTATCATCCTTGGCTTTCTGCAGGATCAGGTTACCTCTATCTTTTTGAACCTGCAAAAGAGCCATCCAAGAATGAAATTGAAGAGGTTTTGGGTGTACTCACTACTGCTGAGCTACGTGAAATTTCTAATATTGCTCTCTTGAAGGTCTGAATCTTTATATCTTCCAGTTGATCATATATGATCGTGACAAATTTAGTGTATTGTGTATAAATTGTTGAAAATTGCAAAATTTCGCTGCATTCTTTTCTATATACTACATGCTTTTATAGTTATTTTGTACTATAAATGGCTAGGTTGTTGCAATGAGATTCTCTTCTTGATGCAATCCCTCCTCCATTATCCAGGCATGTAATTAGCAATACAAAAATTATACCTACTTGAATGTGGAGATGGTCTTTGATAGGGTTGCATGTCTGGACCCTATGCAAATGGGATAAGGTGGTGTTGTTGTTGTTGACATGATGATGATAAAAATGAAGTTGGCTTTTTTTTATTAATTGCCACTTTGAACTCACTGCACTTTCACAAAGCAATATGGGCACCTCTTCCATATCAGAATTGAGATAATCTAGCTCTTCTAGTATGCTAGCATCTGTTTGGGACAAGTACAGGTGGAGAGTTGTGGATGGCACGTCCTAAACATGGTATTGCCATAGTAACTTTCCTATATTAATGCATAGGCTTCTGATGACTGCACAGTGGAAGGTATTCTGTGTGGACAGATACGGGTCGTACACCAAACATACATATATTAACTTAGGGACATTTTCCCTTTAAAGCTTAAACAATATGGGAGGTGCTGTTGTGCTCAAACAACTCTCTTCTGATGATAAAGGGATCAAAATTTCATGGATCAAAATTTGATTTTGGAGCACTATTTTTTTATTTACATTTAAGTTGCTTTTGTTGGGTTACTCTGGAAACAATATGGTTGTGGTAAATGGTAAAACTGAACGACACAAATGGGTATCCTTGACTCTGTTACTTTCCTGTTTTTTGCCTTTTGATACCAAAGCTTCAGAAAAGCAACAAATGCACAAGAAAGAAGGAATATATTCAATGGCTATCTGCCGCTTACAAGGATGGAACATGGTATGTGGGTTTAGCTCTCCACTCTTCCTCCAAATGTTGCAGATTCTTAAGAGTTTGTGTGATAGCTGTCTACCTACCTGCATCTTGATTCAAATTTGTGGATATACAGCCCGACCTTACCATGTGTGATTTTTGAAAAAACAAAAACCTGTGTCAAAATTTCTTCTGCTGCAGAGTTTCTTTTGTGGCGGGTCCAGGTAAAAAACCTCTTCTTCCAATATTCTATTGTTATTCTCTGCTTGAGTAATGTGGTCTTCTGATGAGTAATTCGTTACTAATTCTCATCTTTGATGCCATACAGAGACTCTTCTTTCTCAATGGAGAGCAAGATCTTTCAGCCTTCTTACTAGTTGATATGGGCCTAGTCAAGTACCCATCTTATACTTGCAAAATCTCAAATCCTATTTTCCCAGGTCAAGATGAACTAATTGCATATGAAAAGGTAGTTAAATGAATCAAAATTTAACACAGTTTGTATTGTTCTTTAGTTTCTTATGCATCTTGTCAGCAGGCTATTGAAGTGGCACAAGTAATTGATGAATCACTGGATGACAACAACGTGGATGTGGTCATGAAATGCATTGAGATATCCGACTGCCATATTTCTGCTTTGACTCATGGAGATGGGGGCACTTTTTTATCCTGTTTCTCAGCTTCATGGGTTCATTCAAAAGTTCTGACCTTAGGTGTCTCTGTGTACGAGCGAGAGCGTAGGTGAGATGGCTGTTGGCTTGATCACATTCTACATTTAGGTTCCAAGTTAGATTATAAACTGGATGCATAAGCATAGAATGTCTGTTATGAATTGTCGAAAAATCTAAATGTCGTCTCTTTATACCCTGTTCTGATGTCAAGATACGAAGATGCCATAAAGCTTCTAAAGCTGCTCCTCAGTAAATTCAGTTGTGATGGACGACGAGGATACTGGACCCTCAGATTATCAGTTGATCTGGAGCATACAGGTCATCTAGATGAGAGTCTTACTGTTGCTGAAGAAGGGATACTTGATCCCTGGGTCAGGGCTGGCTCAAAAATGGCTCTTCAAAGGCGCATTTTGCGCTTAGGAAAACCACCAAGACGCTGGAAAGTACCTATATTTGCCCAATCTATCAATAGGAAGATCAAAGAAGTAAGCCTTCCTTTTCTGTTCTTGACTATTATCTTATTATGGATGTGAATGTAGAATCCTCTATATTGTTGCAAAATGCACGCCAAGGCATTTTACTCAAAAGACATGCACCTCATGATGCAGTTCTTCAAGATTGCAAGGATCTTCACTTTTTCCTCCATTTTTTGTCCCAAATTGTATTGCAAGATGGAATGCTAGTTTGTTGTCCCATGCAGGAAGGTTAGAACTTATTAAAACTGTTCTCAATGGTGTCCAACTTTATTAAACTTCTTGTTTTCAGCTTCCTAAGAAGGCATATCATCATATAGAAAGTATGTTCTCCTCTTTCCTTTGGAAAGGATACTCCCTTATAGACATACTTCTTTCCACAATATTGCATGTAGAAAAATCTGCAAGCCCGTGTTGGAGGGAGGTTTGGACATTAGAAGCTTTAAGTATTGTAATACAGTGGATCTTGCAAAGTTATTTTGGATGACTCTTACAAATAAGTAATTTTTATGCTGCAAATGGGTCACGAGGTATACTGAAATGAGCTCTCTGTTTAGGATTCAAACCTGTCATCTTGATCTTATTCATGGAAGTCCATTTTGTCTGTGAGTCAATTTATTGGTAGCAGTTGCAAAATCAAAATAGGAAATAGCCAAGGAATTTTCACATCATTGGATGTGGAAAGGCTCTACTTCGTACTTATATTACTTTGGAGGCCACACTAGTTCCCAATTGGGTGGTTCCCTTAGTGCCAAGTTAGCTCATTCTCTTCATTGTCGCTGACTCACTGCCCCTATATTCCGTGTGCAAGAGATTTGGAATTCTAGAAACTTAATAAGCTAATGGTCTCAAATTGTGATGATTCTTATGGTTGGCACTCTCACACATGCAAATTCTCTTTTAAATTAGGTTGGAACATTATTAGGCCCCATTTTCCTTTTGTGGAGTAGTTCCACTTGGTTTGGTACACGCATAGAGTTACTGCCATGTTTTCTATGCTTGCCTTGCTCTAAATAATGACATTCTTACTTTGGATAATATATCTTCAATAGGTTTTCATCTTGCCAATATGTGCATCTTTGCTATAAGAAAGAGGAGTCTCGTGACCATCTCTCCTTTGAATGTCCCTTCTCCAAAATGGTGTGGAAGATCTTTTTATCGAAGTGTTTCATCATGAGGGTAGTATCTGATTTTGAATGACAAATTCATTGGCTCCTCCACTTCATAAAGGTCAACAAGTATGCCACTATCATCCTTAAGTCTCTCTGCAGTGCCTATATCTTTTATACATGGAAAGAGAGAAACCATTGAATAGTTGAGCATAGGAAAAAATATCTAAACAGCCCTTGCATTCATCATCATTTGGCAAGTCCACCTAGATTTGGAAGCATTCAATGTCAAGGATCAGTCCTTGAAAACTGCCTCTTCCTTTATGGATTTCGGATGGATTGAGTTTTATAATCTTTGTATTTTGATCTACAGTCTATTTACTAAGTCCTTTTCCTTTATGCAGGGGATTTGCTTTTGTCTATTGTGTCTTCCACTTGTTGGCAGTGTTTTTTGTTTTCTTTTTGTTTTTTTTTTTTTGGGGTGGGGTCTACATGGTGTCCAAATCACTTGTACTCTCCCTTGATGAAGCTTAATTCAATTTTTTATTAATTACAAATAGCGAGAAGGCCTCTTCTCAGCCGTCGCGAGGCTCTCTTAGGGTTTCTCCTCTTTTTCTTAATTTCTTTATCCTTTGGTTTTTAGGGTAGTTGCATAGGCCCATTAGTTTTCTATATAATGTAAGGGCTCAACCCTAATTTTAGTGAGCACAGGAAAGGAATTTGAAGTGACTAGTACTCATTAGCTCTTCCCCTTTATCCCTTCTCCCCATCTTATATTACTTCTCCCATTTTGTGACAGTATCTTCTCTTTTGTCAACTTGCACCCTTGATCCCTAAATTTGATCTTGACTACTCTATTGTCTTTGATTCCCCCTTTCATGTCTCCTGAACCCTAATTTCTTTCTCTTGTTGCCTTTTCTTCCCTATTGACCCTCAATATTCTTCAGTTTCTTCCCAAAATCCCTTTTGAACTTAGGGTTCATGCCAGGCTTTAACAGTTTGTAAATATTATTTGTGATCCTAAAATTACACTTTGTATCTCAGGATACTAGAAATTTTACCAGATTTAGTCTACTAGAGAAGAATAATATCTTAAACAGATTGGAATTCCATTAACAGAAGGAGAATACACCCAGTCAACTTAGACAAGATCCATATCAATCTCCAGGATTCTGATATGCTGAATGGCCCAAACTATCCTTCACGGATTTGACAATTACAAGAAGACTAGGGGTTGGATTGACACATAACCTATAGATACTTTTACAATATATAACATATAAATAATTTATATCAACTGTCAAGGCCACCTTTGGTGAAGGCAGCAGCCTGCATGGCAGAGGGCAGAGGAGGCAGTGGTGGAGCTGGGAGGGGGGGGAGGGAAAGAAGCCATTGCACTGGGTGTCAGTTTTAGGATCTGATTGCCATACATTGTCAAAGCAGAGATCTTAGTCTGTGCTTGCTCTCTTTGTATAATCAGATAAATTTATTCATTTGTTCACTTTATCTTTATGGAAAAGTTGAGATGCACCCAGGTGCCGGTGCACCTGGACACGTCTCAGCCATGGTATGAAAATCCGGTGGCTTGGGGGGCAGATAGGCCTGCCCCCCTACATTCTGCAGGGCCAGTGATATGAATCCTGTAGGGCGCTTATCAATGGAACACTTTTCTTAATGTTGATGTCCTGTGGTTTATCTCAGATCTTCAAATGGAGATCTTTTTTCTCCATCCATTTATTTTCTTGTTTATTAAAAAAATTGGTTACTTGCTGCACTGGTAATGCGTTTGGATCATATTTGACAAAAGCAACCATAAGTTAACTGGAAATTGAAATTGTATATCAAGGCTGATGATTAACTTCTTGCACTAATAGGTTCAACTGATTGGAAGGCCATTGAACTGTGACATGGGAATTAAAAGCAGGTTTTATGGTGATGATGGGTGTCAATGTGGTGTGGAGCAGTTGGCTCTGCAGTATTATGCTGGAGAGGATGGTGGTGGCTGGAATGGGGTGCATACAGAAAGTGGAATTTGGATGACAATTTTTGGTCTTCTCATGTGGGATATTATATTTGCTGAAGTGCCTGATGTCTTTCAGACCAAATTTCAGGTAACAATACTCAGTCTTTTTGTTAAATTACAGGAAAACATTTGAGGTGTCTGTCCAGGAAGCCTTTTCTTTGCCTTTTAACCTTGTCCTCTCTTGCATACTTCTAGAGCTCTTAAAGGATTTGAGAAGCGTGTAACTTTTACTGATACTGATAAAAAATGCCTGCATAAACATGCATTGACATTGATTTGTAGCACAAAATTAAAGACCTCTAGTCTTAACTTTTGCACTTAGAACTATTGGCAGTTACTGCACTTGCTGGCATACTGAAACTTGCATCCTGATCAGAATTGCTTTAATTACTTGCCGAACTCCAAAAGAATTTCTCACTGAATCTTGTTTTACATATAATGAATGAAGGAATAAATATTTGGGCAAAATGGAGGGAATTTTAACTTGGCAAGTTCCTGTTTTTGCAATGGTGTTTGACCTTGATACACCACATCCTACTATCATAATTTCTTCTGAGTAAACTCTAAATTCCCCTGGTGCTTCAGGGATGAGACATGGTCGCTGGTTACTGAAGCACTATCACAATGACCTACTCACATTAAATTGTATAGGGTACTCACAGCCAGGCTAGTCAACTTCAAATTGAAATGGGAAGCATAATTAAGGCTTTTTACATATTCATGGAATTTCTGAGACTCCTGGAAACTGTTAATGTTTTACAGAACTAACACTGAACTTACAATGCTTCTGATTATTCTGACTTAAATTAATCAACTAACTTGCACCTGTTTCAACTGCTGATAGATTTACCGGGGAAGCATTCTAGGCATATGCTCATATTTGTAGTTAAAAGTTTCCATATGAGTGGTCATTTGCCTTATCTGGGATGTAGGCATGACTTAACGAAGAAGTGTCTTCTCTGTCTTTGATATATTTATCTTCATATGCATTTCTCTTTGGGCTGCCATTTTTATTCATTGGCTTTTAATCAGTATGTTCCTGGTTGTCATTTTCTGCCAGCTGTCTTAACTGTTGGGTCACGGCAGACCCTAACCAGGATCTTGTAGTATGTATTTAATGGCTAAAATGCAAAATTTATATGACAGACAACTGAAAGCCACTACTTTATGTAAGAGGAAACCACATCAACAATAAAAAAGGACAATTTAAACTGTAGTTTTAAATGTATGTAAGAATAGGCTAACCTTGTACACTTGTAATTGTTGGATAATCTGTTTGTCTGTTTGGGCTGGTCTCTGCTTGCGCTTGATATACATGGTTAGGCAGTTCCTTAAGAGCACGAGCTTTTGAGGCAACTTGGTTTTTAACTTGGTATCAGAGCCATGAGGTTCCAATTTTGATCTTCACCCCTGTCTCTGTATTTTATGCATGTGCTAGCATGTGCATATGTTAAATGTTGCTTGTTTGGATAATCTGTATGTCTGTGGATATGTCCCACCAATCCTCTACATTTATTAATTCCTTTGATGGAGGTCCACCACAGTTATTCTCTTTGTTGAATGGAACCCATAGTTTAAGTTGAACCAGTCCAACTGCCTTCAACAAAACTGTGGCTGATGGGTGCTACACCCATCTAACCTAGGCTGGTGGATACAAGCTTGCCTAACCCCACATCCCCAACTTGGACAATGTACCCTGAGGCTTGGTAGGGCTGTGCTCAAAATATGGACCCGACCCGATGCAGATGGAACCAGCCAGAGATTGTCCCAGGTCGGGATGAAGGAAACAATACCCGGGTAATGCCCAGGTTGGGTCGGGCAGGGTCTAGCATGTGAAAACCCAAGAACCGACCTGAGTTCTTAATTAACCTACAAAAACCTTATCTAACCTGTGTAGAATGAATATTTGTAATTTTTTATAAATAAAACTGACCCAATATAGTGTCGGTTTGGTTATTGGAACTAACCCAACCCAAGATAGATTCTCAGTTCCTATTTCGGTTCTCGGCTTTTTTCGTTCCTATCTCGGGTCAGGCCAAGAAAATCAATTCCTATCTCCGTTGAAATGTGGCTCAAAACTTTTTTCTCCTTGTGTAGAACATCAATTAAAAATGGTGATTAATTTGAATGTGCTTTCCCATAGGGCCAATTGCACGATTTTTCCAAGTCATGGTGCTGCTTGATTATCACAATGCAGACAAAGAGGTTAGTAAAAAACCCTACCTTCAAGCAACTAGAAAACCTTTGATCTACATCACTTTGGTAGGCACCTAAATCCTCCACAAACACAGCCTCTGGTTGATCTAGTCACATAATTTTACTTTTTACGTGCCTGTGAAATTGTTGCACCCCCACCCTAGTGGTTTAGGCATGTGCCTACTAAGTAAATGGGGTTTCTGCATGAGAGTTTGATTCTCTCAGGCGATGCTAGGCACAACATTCTATCTTAAGAGTGCTCATGATCACCACTTATTGAGACACTTGCAACCAAGGGCCAAACATTTTAGTCAATGTCAGCACTTGAGGCACATGATATTTGACACCCAAGTGAATGTGCCCTTGAATCCACCAATTGTCATACTTTGCTATGTTCTTCATTAACAAGAGAGCCGACATATTTTCCGCACCAACTTCTACCCATTTGCTTGCATGGCATATATTGGTAGAAAGAATACCATAATCAATTTAGCAAATCCTTTGGCACATATAGCGTTGGGATTTGGTTTGTTGGTACCCCACACACTTGAAGACAAGAGGATCATAAGTTTGCATCAATTAATTTAGCATTGATAGAAATCAACAATGACCCTCTAGCGAGTTCACCAGTCACAACTTTCCTTTCTCTAAATGTTGAGGATTAGTGACTTCATACGATGTCTTTAGCCTATGTTATCACAATCCAAACACTATAGTAGACCATTCAACTGGTAGGGGTGACAAGTGGTGCGTACAAAGCCATAGGAACTGGTGAGCAGGAGCTGTTGACTCATGCTTACTTGAATTCCTCGTTGAAGATCACCAATTACAATGATCTATCCCTTTCACAATAAAATATAATAAGATTACCCGAGTATGTCAGCTAAGGGTATAAGATTACCCAAGCATGGTTCCTCAAGTATCTAGCCGTGTGGGGTGCCTCCATGTAGCTAGTTATTAGGATGAGGTCTTGTTCCTTAACTAAAGGCAAATTGCTCCACCAATTAATAATGACTATACACTGCCAAAGATTGAGAGTTCAAATCAGGTGGTTTACTTTGACTCAAGCTATGATTTTGATTGAACCAAGTGAATCATGGGGGTGAGTCCTACATCTGAGATATTAATCTAGTCCTAGAGAATTTGTGGACCTACTTGTTTTTGGAGCACAGCCACTGGGGGAAGAGAGAGGCCTGGTTGGATCCAATCATATTACTGGGGATCAATGGATGTATTGGACCTCTTAACGAAAAGGGTAGTGGGACTATTGAACAGAAGGCCAGGAATAAACCCTGCTTGGTGTGATTATTGCAAATAGACAAGACAGGGGAGGGACACCCTAGTTTCCTCCTAGGAATTGGCATCCCCCTTTGTTCCTTTTTCTTTCCTTTGTTTAGAAGAATTCAATTTGGCTGATGTTGGAGAGATTCATGTGAATGGATTTTTTTGGCTGATCTCTTACAATCACAAAGGTAATTTGTTTTATATTTTATATTGGTAATATATAGAATAATTGCAGAAGACTATTCTGTTGAAAGAAGTAAAGTTTATTCTTCAAACAGATTAAGTGTACAAGAACAGTTATCTCCTCATCTATTTATTTGTAATTTACTTAGCTTTAATTGTTTATTATTTATGTGGTCACCTGTTACGTTCAGTAGTGGTCACAAATCAATATACAAGTAGGTCAAAGTAAATTAAAATTAAGTTACATGAGGGACATGGCTTGCCAGAATCACATAGCTGTATAATTTTTTTGAATTTTAACCTTACTTTCAGACTACAGATCCTTAAAGGGGTCTGTCATAACCCAACTTTGTAGTGGCACCTACACTATAGAAAGCTGCTTGATGCGTTCTTATTTCATTCTTGCAAAAATGAGACCTTTGGATTGAGGACAAATTTTACATTATTATTTAGACATGAGAAAGTCACTGCTTCAGTAATATTGCCCACGTTTTTATGACTTCCAATCACACATTCTATCTTATATTTGTCAGACAGCTCCACTAGATATGGATACAGACTGTTTTTACTCAGCAAGACGGGACCTCATTGAATCTCAGCTAGAGAAAATCTACCATGGCTTGGCAGAAGAGATACTCATTATCTCCTGGGAATCTCACAAGGGAATGGCTTGCCGAGGAGTAAACTGGGACAAACATAGCTTATCAGACCTACGAGCGGCTGTTTCTTGCATTGGGGGGTCTTCGCTAGCTTCTCTTTGCCGGCACCTGGCCCAGGATTACCGAAACTGGTCTAGTGGAATGCCAGATTTGCTGCTTTGGCGTTTCCTTGATGGCAATCAAAAGGGGGAGGCAAAGCTTGTTGAAGTGAAGGGCCCCAGAGATCGTCTTTCAGAACAGCAAAGAGCCTGGTTGCTGATTCTTATTGACTGTGGTTTTGATGCTGAGGTCTGCAAGGTGACCCCCAAAGTTGCTTGAAAAATACTTAGTTATGTTTCTTCTAGCAATATAACACATGTTGGTTATGTGAAATGCTTTTTATATAGAACATCTCATGCTTTTGTGGACCGAGAGGTGAGCGTGATATTTGTAATTTGGAATTCAAGACAGGGAAGGGCCTGTAGGTTGGTACGGAGAACAGTGATTATGAAAGCAGCTTAAAGAAATAAAAAGATTTCGGTCATGAGACCATTATTGGATTCAGGAAGTCAGCTCATGTCCATAAGCCAAATCAACACCAAGAAAGAGAACTGAATTCACTAGCTTCAGAGTGCACTTTTCGCACCTAGTTTGAAAGAAAATGTTACCAGAGAGATGGAGCAGTACCAGTTGTGACGGAGCTTGGGAACTACCATAATCTAGTGGAAGACAGTCTGGTTAAGTGGCTACAAGCATTTCTTCAAAAGGAATACAACAATACAGCAAATGCACTTTCCACACCTAGCTCAAGTAAGAAAGGATTGGAAATGTTACGAGAGAGAAGCAGAGGCAGTATGTCAAATAGCAGAAATTTGGAGACTGCTATAACTTCGTAGAAGAGGATCCACCGGAGTAAATGCTGCAGGCAATTGTAATACACTCTCTCTAAGCAGGTAAGCCACACTGCCTTCAGGGAGCAACCATGGAACAGAGCCAAGGGACATGGCTTTTCATGGTGTCTTTGGGCACCGAGAAGGTACACCCTGGTGGAGGTGGCAAAGAACCGGCACTATGTGCGAGGATAGTAGTCCGGGGTGCGTCATGTTAGTGTTGAGTCTTTTCTTGCTAAGTTGACGTTCTTTTTTCTGAGTGGGTTTTTAACTAAAAGAATACCTATTTCGTGGATCTCTTTCACGATCCCTGCTATTTATGCATTGGCACGGGTTTCTCAGAATGTGACTAATATGTAATTTCTAACAATTATTCGGTTATTGAGCAGTTCGTTTTTCTTGGAAGGAAACGCATTCGCTTCATTTATTTAAGGTTGATTCACGTTGTTACAGTAAAACCATCGTTTGTGTCATTAAGAGGTGACTTTTTTTTAGGTTAGAATATCTAAGTAATGCAATGGTATGATTCACGTACTCATCCGGAGCTTCAAACTTCAACTGCTAAACTACGTCTCCATGCGTATGATTTATAAACTTGAACGATTGCGAGGAATCAGAAAGCTAAAAGCTTCAGTTCACTTGCTGTAGAGCTGAATCAGTTCCTTTTAATTGGTCAATGAGATTAGAAAAGCATTTTGAAATTTGTGCGTGGCTGATGCCTGAAACGGTAACTGACGCGCTCAGAGGGATGGCAACAAGGAGAATAGCAAGATGTTTGTATGAAGATGGCTTCTGACCATAACAGGCAGCCAGAATCCAGATCATTCAAATTTGTCTGCGTAAATATTATATTAACCTTTGCCATGCATTAACAGCCCATGTCCATTGTTGGCCCACCTTTCCAATTAGCTTGATCTAAAACCCCCCAATGAGAGTTTGAAAGGCGTGCACGACAACGCAAATGAATCAGTGTTTGCCATATCATCCTCCCCTCGGTCACAAAAAAAAAGCATCAAAAGGAGTCTGGACAGTTTATACTTCATGCCCCTAAGATTAGACTAGAAAACAACGTCCGTGCACTTATAGGTTACAACAAAACAGTGGCAAGAGATTAGATCAAAGAGAGACAATAACATAGGCATGCACTTAATAGCTCACACTCAAAACGGTTCTTCGTCTTATAACATTTACAAGATGAAGTTTTCTAAAAGAACGGAAAAAAAATAACTAGATTACTTGATCATGAAAAATGAATTTCACAGGTACATCTTTAACGATAGGAGAAAAACATTCCTGTATGACTACATAATTTGGTTCTAAATAAATTGACGCAAATGATAAGAAAAAGGGGTTACAAGTAAGTACTATTCAGTATTCCATCAAATGTAAAGAAGTCAATCTAAGTGTCCGAATGAGAGATCCACGAAGTAGTGGTATTAATTGTACATTTATCACTAGTGACTTGTCTAAAAGTAGCATATACTGAAAAATGATTGCAACCAAAAATAAGCACAAATGGTACAAAGAAAGGATATTTACAATGGGAGCTAATAGAACATGAGGATATGGTAGATAGCATTAATAACAAGAAATAATTTTAGCAAACGAAGAAAACAATTACAAGGCAATTCCGCCTACACATCAAATTGAAGATAATTTTTGTAGTGTCACAAAGCGAAAAATAAAGAAGACTACATAGTTGTAATTAAAAAGATAATGGTCAAAAAGATACGATCATAAATCTTCAGACTTCAAAGACCTACACAAGATAGAAAGATATGCTAAGTTCAAAGAAAAAGCACATGGTATACTACGTCAATAGACGCTCAAAAAACAAAAATGAAAAAAGATAACAAATCAGTTTCAGAAAATCCAACATTCAGTGTAAAAATGTACATGGCTTTCACGGGAACAACTACCAGTCAGTACTACATTCACACAGAAGAACATTGTCAAACTATTGAAATTCAATTATAAAAGTTCAAACAATCTAAAAAGCATATTGATTCATTCCAAAATAGAATTTTGTCCATAAAGCCAAATTCATCCCCCTGATGCAAACGAACTAGAACAGCTCATCAAAAGAGAATCATTCATCACACAGCTACATATGCACAAGAACTGAAGCAAAAAACACAAATGAAACACTTATACAGCTCTATCGTAGATCATGAATAAATTGAAATTCTATTGCCCTGTCACATATAAAGCTAAAAGGCCCCCAAATGTAAATTTCATATGATCTGAACAGCATATCATTTCATCCACCAACACAACAATAATAACTAAGCATTAGAAAAAAAATCATCAACTTCCTGAGCTTATCAATTGAGCTCAAATCTTAGTGCCCTGTCAAGAAGCAAAACAGGAAGATGTGCACAGATGAAAAATATACCATCTTTCATGAAAGGAGCTGGAATGTAAAACTTTTCTTGAGTCTGAAGTCTACACTACTCACATACAATTGTGGAGATTTCACATTCCGGAAAAACTCAACAACAAACACCTGCATAGAATTCACCTTACTCAACAATGGACTGGATAACTCCGGCGCCCACCGTCTTGCCGCCTTCTCTTATGGCAAACCTCATCCCCTGCTCACAGGCCACCGGCATGATCAACTCGACAACCATCTTCACCCGGTCCCCGGGCATCACCATCTTCGACTCCTCATCCTTGTCGTTCATTATCGACGACACCCTGCCTGTGACATCAGTGGTTCTCATGTAGAACTGCGGCCGGTAACCGGCGAAGAATGGGGAGTGCCTCCCACCCTCCTCCTTCTTCAGGACATAGACAATGGCTACGAACTTGGTGTGGGGGGTGATGGTGCCGGGCTTGGCCAGCACCATTCCCCTCTGGATGTCGGCCTTCTGAATTCCTCTCAGGAGGAGACCCACATTGTCCCCGGCCAGGGCTTCGTCCAGGATCTTCTGAAACATCTCGACCCCGGTGACGGTGGTGTTGCGGGTCTCCCGCAGGCCGACGAGGTCGACGGTCTCGCCGACCCTGACGGTCCCACGTTCCACCCGGCCGGTGGCAACGGTGCCACGGCCGGTGATGGAGAAGACATCCTCAACCGCGAGGAGGAAGGGGAGGTCTGTCTGGCGCTGGGGGATGGGGATGTAGCTGTCGACGGAGTCCATGAGCTCGTAGATTTTATCGACCCACTGATTCTCGCCGCGTTTGATGGCCGGGTTGGCCATGAGGGCCTCGAGGGCGAGGAGGGCGGAGCCGGAGACGATGGGGACGTCGTCGCCGGGGAACTCGTAGGAGGAGAGTAGCTCCCGGACCTCGAGCTCGACGAGCTGTAGGAGCTCCTCGTCGTCCACCTGGTCCTGCTTGTTGAGAAAGACGACCATGTTGGGCACCCCGACCTGCTTGGCAAGGAGGATGTGCTCCTTGGTCTGGGGCATGGGCCCGTCGGCGCCGGAGACGACGAGGATGGCGCCGTCCATCTGCGCAGCGCCAGTAATCATGTTCTTAACGTAATCAGCGTGGCCGGGGCAGTCGACGTGGGCGTAGTGCCGGTTCTCCGTCTCATACTCGACAGTGGCGGTGTTGATGGTGATGCCCCGGGCCCGCTCCTCCGGCGCGGCGTCGATCTCGTCATACTTCTTGGGCGCGCTGTTGCCCATAGACGCTAGCGCCATCGTCAGCGCTGCCGTCAGCGTCGTCTTTCCGTGGTCGACATGGCCTATGGTGCCTATGTTCACGTGCGGCTTCGTCCGCTCGAACTTACCCCGCGCCGCCCGCACAGTCAGCAGCCCACCCCGCCGCCTCGCCGACGTCAGCGGGGCGGAGGCGGAGGCCCGGGTCCACCATTTGGAGGAGGATGAAGGGTTAGTAAAGGAAGAGGAGAGGAGGGGGCCAGCAGGGGAGGATTTCTTGAGGGGGAGCGCAGTTGCGGCAGCAGCAGCCGGAGAGGAGGAGCGGTGGGTGGCGGAGGAGGAGGCGAGGGAGGAGAGGGCGGCGGAGGAGGCGGTGGCGGTGGCCATAATATGGTGGGTCGGAGGAGGGATTGGGCAAAGGGAAGAAGGAAGGGATTAGAGGAGGAGGGAGATTGGGGGAGTGGGGGTTTATCTCCGAGTCTTATCTGGTCGCAGGCGGAAGCTCCCAATTGAGGCCCTCAAAAATGGATTTCCCCCCCCCCTTCAATTTTTCTCTTCATTTCCTTTTCCTTCTTTATTGAAAGAATGAAAAGTTTTAAGCGGGCTTTATTGTTGTAGGCCCACTTTAGCTTCCTATATGGGGAGAGAGTGTGCAACGTGGTTTGATGGTTCATCACATGTTCGGTAAGGTCTAAATGGGTCTAGGCTGGGTCCACATGTTTGGGACGTGGGCTTTTTCTACGGTTATTTACGATTTCATACCCACCATAAATTATGGAGAGATTTACTAAAGTTCATGTCATTGTGTAAAATTTTAATTTTTTTTGCAAGAATTTTTATTTATATGCTTTGTATAATTTTTACTTTTTTACTCTCACTCTCGTGTCTCCCTTTGTTCATCCCTAACCGTCACGACGTCTTTTGTATAGCTCCTAAAAATATTTTGACTCCAATTAGGAATACAATATATTTTGAAAAGGCTTAATTTAGGCAGTTATAACACATAACGATCAATCATTCCAAATAATAATCGATCATTCACTATTTCATTAGGATACGACTATTCTAGTGATTGATCCCTTCATCAATATGCACATCTTTTGGAGATGATGGATGCCTAGATGTGGCCCAACGCAAGGAGGTACATGACGGCATTTGAGGCATATGTGAAAGGTGAGAAGGCCGAGGATGGGAAGGAGTTGCCTGGAAAGTTTTGATAGATGTGTTGAAAATTTTTGAACTTTTTTCAAATTATTTAATTAGTAGAGATAAAAAATTTTGATGCTTTTGGTCAAAGTTATTTTTAAAAAAATGATCACAAGATTTAAACCTATGGGAAAAAACCTCAACATGTAAAGTTTTTTATTTTGATGTTATCATTAAAACTTTTGAACAATAGGGTTAAAATATTTTGATTATTCTGCTAAAAGGTTTTCTTTTAATAAAAATTGATTTGAAGATATAAATTTTCTCAAACAAAACTTCTTTGTCTAAATTTTTTTGATTTTGATGTTTTTGTCAAAACAACCCAAGAAACAACATTGTCAAAATGTTTTTACAATAGTCTTAAGTAGTTTTAACATCTACGTCAGAACATTTTAACAACAATGTTAAAACGTTTTGACAATTGTGTTTGAGGAGTATGTGAAAAGGGAGAAAGCAAAGGAGGGAAATCCCAATGTCTACACCTACACTATGTTGATTAAGGGTTTATCTTGGGATGAGAAATTGGGGGATGCTAATGATGAAGATCAACTAGCTTATCTGTACTTTAGCAAATTGGAGGCATCTAAGGAACATAAGTCTTAGCCCAAGCCTATTGCAAGTCCATTTAGATGGAGTCTAAGATTGAAAGCAAAAACTCACCATGGGTTGGTTCAGGTTGTAGATGATTGTTGAGTTTCCAAGGTTCAAAATTAAGGCCCTTTGTAAAATTCCACCACCATGGGAAGTTGTTCTTTTGTTTAAATACTCCTATAAAGTAGTTTAACCTTTAATATACTTTGTTTGACTTCATGTACAAATTTTGAGCCTATATAAAGGCCCTTATGAAATGAATTAGAAGTTTTTTGGGTTTGTTTCCTTAAATTATTATATTTCATGGCTAAGCTCATCACTATTGTGAGAGCAAGCTTCAGATACCCTTAATCTATTGATTTCCTCAAAATCTCTAGCCTTTGGAAGTCTATGTTAGTTTTGGATATCACTCCTCTCATTTGGATTCCGTTTTGATTTCACTTGCCTTAGTTCCACCTCTTTTCTTGGCCTGTTCTCATCGTTTGGTATCAAAGCCCGTGTTTTGCCTCTTGAATCTAGAGATGCCGCCCAAAAGAAGACCAGTTGCTGCTGATGAAGTGAACAATGATAATATCCATGAGGAATTAGCTGAGCTGCGTAGAGCTATAGAATCTCTTTCCCAGCAGTTATCTAGACATTCTACTCATCAATATGAAGGAGAGAATGAGGTTGAGGAAAATTCTTTTCACAACATGGCTGGAAGGAGGAGAATGCATGAACAAGAAGAGGTGTTTCATCCACAACAGCGTCCTCAAAATCATAGATGGGAATTTGGTGTCAAAATTGATGTTTCAAAGTTTAATGGTGGACTATTTGCTTAAGAGTTTATCTATTAATTATTTGTTGTGGAAGAAGTTTTAAATTTCAAAGAAGTTTCAGAAAACAAGAAAATTTTCTTGTTGCTACTAGACTGATGGGTTGTGCTGTAGCATGGTGGCAACAATTGAAGGTTACTCGTCAAAGGCAAGGAAAGACAAGTATTACTAATTGGGAGGTCATGAAGAGCAAGATGAGGGAATAATTTTTCCCTTCAATTAAAAGTGAATAATGTGGTACCTCGTTTATTGATTTCATTAGACGTGAAGGGTTGCGAGGAGTGAAACTACCCTATGTGGATAGAGATTGAGGAAACGAGCATAACAAGTTGAAGAACTCGAGAAACAGAGCTAAGGAGTTATGACATCGGGAAGCGTATCTCATAGGTGGGACCTACTTGAAAAGATAGGGATAACCTACCTTGAAGGTTTAATTTCATAGGGCTTGTAGATACAAGTTCAACGGTACCAAGAACACACAAATCTGAGTCCGGGGTAGAAAGATAGGGGTGTTTGAAGATAAAAAATATTTTAAAAAAGAGTCACCACCACTCGACACATGACTAGCATGCACAATGCATAGTAGGCCAGGCTTTGCTGGGTGGACCTATGTGCTGCATCATCAAAATTGGCAGTGCGGCATCACCATTTAAGGCATCGCCAAGCCTTATAATTAGGCTAGGTTCATTTGAACCCCATGCCCCATTTATGATGTTTCTGGGTCATTTTGAGTCTGATTTAGTCCGTTCAATAGGCATTCTTGATAAATCAAGGTTGCTCTACATAATAGAAGGGTATGTTCCTCAAGCATTCTAGAGGGGGAAGAGGAGACTTCATTCCCTACCTTTGGGCAAGTAAAGAAGGAAGTGTCCCGGGTAAGGGGAGGTTCTGTCTGCCGCCTTTGGGCATGTAGAGAGAGAAATGTCTGTGTTAAGGGGATTTTGTCAGTCACTTAAGGCCGCAGAAAGAGAGACACATCTCTGGGTAAGGGGAAGTTATGATCGCAATAGGTGAAAAAAACGTTCTAGAGCAAGAGGAGGCTCCACTCGTTGTCTCTAGACCTGAAGGGGAGGACACCTTGTAGGAAGGAGAAACTCTGAATATTGCTATTTACAGAGATCTCAGGGGAGTAAGCATTTCTAACTTTAATTCTTTTTAAATACGTGCATGTGTATCTTAGTAGTCAACTTAAGTTGCTAAATAAGTTATATGCTTTAATTTGATCCAATGTGTTCTGATTTGCTTTGCTTGATTCGATTGGTTTTGATATGATATACTCCGATATATTCTAATCTAATTTGGTGTTGATTTGATACATTTTGATAAGATCTAATATGATTTGATATGATCTAATGTCCTCTAATATATTTTTCTCTACTCTATGATAGAGCGATATATTTGATTTTGATGATTTATTAGCTTTCGTCAGACTTCGATGGCTAATGAGATTTTTGTCTGACTTTGAATGTTTGATAGGATTATAAATATTATGAGATATGATTTTGTGTTGCCTAATGCATGTATTAGCCATTAGGTAGACCTATGTTTGGATCTGATTGTATTGGAATAACATTGAGGAACTTATCTAATACGTACGTAGGGTCCCAATGACACAGTAACGTTGGCCTGATCCAAATTAGTTATAAATATATGTTTTATTTTGGCCTACACACGACAAAAATTTGAAGCTATGTAGTGTGTAGAGAAACATTATACCTCTTGTACACAGAAATTTTTTATTCGAGGATAAGCTAGGATCATTGCAAATGGTATCGAAGCTTTGATTTGTTTGCAAGAGTGTAACATTTTATTAAAGATATTGATTCAATATAAATTCTGATTTTGAATTTGAAATAACTTGAAATTTCCATTTTGAATATGTTACAATGGGTTTAATATGAATTTTGATTCTAAATTTGAAATAATATGAAATTTCTGTTATGAATATATTGAAAAGATGATTTGCTAAAGTTGTTTTGAGCAAATGTGTTTTGAAAAATGGTAGAATTATCGCAGAAAAAACCATTAAACACCTGTGGTATGGGACATGAGGTGTTATTAAATAGCTTCAAGGTTGATTCTTCTATTGTATTGAAATTAATTTCAATTTCGAGTCTGGTTTAATTGAAAATGTTTGCTCTAAATTTGATTTGAAAATAAATTTTTTTGATGTTTTGGGTCTTTGGACTCTATGATTATTTGGTATAGAGCCCAAAATCTATCAACTTTTTGGATAGTTATTTGTTATAGAGCCCAAAAGCTATCAACCTTATGGATAGTTATTTAGTACATAGCCCAAAAATTATCTATTCTAGACACCTACCTAGAGAAATAATCAATTCTGACGTGCACTGGTGTGGAACATCATGAGAAAGCTCTTATCCTTCTAACCTCAATGGCCCCATGAGTGCAGAGGTAAGACATTTGGTATTATAAATTTAAATAAGGATACTTACTGAAAGAAATAATCGATTTTGGCACGCATAGGTGTGGAACACCATGAGAAAGGTCCTATCCTTTTGCTTCTATGGCCCCATGAGTGCGAGAGTAAGCCATTAGGTATCACAGCTCTCTGAATGAATGTTTTATCTTATTTTCAATGATTTATCTGATTTGAAATGATTTACCAGATTTTGATGAATGATTGATTTATCAAAATTTGAAAGAACGATATGTATAATTCTAAATGATGTATCGAATTTTTGAATAATGGTTTATTTGATTCTGAATTAACTATCGGATTCCGTTTATGAATGATTTATCTAATTTTGAATTAACTATCAGATTTTGTTTATCATTTATTTATTCAGTTCTTTGAAATGAGATATTTGTTTTGATCTAAAATTGTTTTGAAGATTATTTTGGGTGAATTGCATGGATGCAATTCATTTAAGGGGGAAGAATGTGATACCCAGTTTGTCGATTTCATTAAACATGAGGGGTTTAAAATATTTATTAATTTTTAGAAGGATATTAGTTAAAAGGGAGGAATGAAAATACCTCATATGGATAGAGCTCGAAGAAATGAGCATAATGAGTTGAAGAACGCAAGGAATGAAGGTTGGGAGTAAAAATTATAACATTGAGAAGCGTGCCTCATAGGTGGGATCTTGAAAAGAGCATGATAATTTACCTTGAGAGGTTTAATTTTGTAGGGCTCATTGATACAAGTTCAATGGTATCAAGAGTATGCGAATTTGAGTCTAGGGTAGAAAAATATGGGCGTTTGAAGATATAAAAGATTTTTTAAAAAATAAATTAAAAAGAGCCATGCGCCATGCGGCCATGCAGCATGTGATGGGCAAGTGCGATGTGCGGCAAGCTCATGCGTTGCGGGGTGAACCCAAGTGCCACAGAGCGTGCATGTGTCATGCGCGTGACACATGGATGCAACACACACTACTCTTCCGAAATCGGCAGGCACCACCATTTGAGGTGGCGTCGGGTCTTATAAATAGGCAAGGGTTCATTTGAACCCTAGACCCTATTTCTTCTATTCTAGGATCATTTTGAGTCCGATTTAGTCCATTCAAAAAGGTTTTCTTGACTAAATTGAGGGTGTTCTATACAATGGAAGGGTTCATTCATTGAGTTAGGTACTCTAGAGGGGGGAAAGGCCTGGGGAAAGAGGAGACTTCATTCCCCACCTATGGACGAGTAAAGAGAGAAGCGTCTCAGAGAAGGGGAGGTTCTATCTACCACCTTCGGGCATGTAGAGCGAGAAATGTCTCTAGGTTGGGGGGATTCTGTCCACCACTTAAGGCTACAGAAAAAGAGACACATCTCTAGGTAAGGGGCAAGACATGAAGAAACGTTATGGAGCAAGAGTAGGCTCTGCCTCGTGAAGGGGAGGACACTCTAAAGGAAGGAGAATTCTGAACAATGCTACTTCTAAAAACCTCAGGAGAGTAAGCATTTATAATATTAATGTTTTTTAAATAAATGCATGTGTATCTTAAGTAGTCAATTTAAGATGTTAAATAAGTTATCTGTTTTACTCTGATCTGATGTGTTATCATTTGTTTTGCCCTGATTTGATTTGTTTTAATATGATAAGTTCAGATATGATTTAATATGATCTGATTCATTATGATAAGATATGATATGACCTAATATGCTTTGATGTGTTTTGTTATGCTATGTGATGGAGTGAGATATATGATGATTTATGAGATTTTCGTCTCACTCCGAATATTTTATTAGATAATAAGTTTTATGAGTTATATGATTTTGTGTTGCCCAATGCATTTATTAGCTATTAGGCATAGTTCGGATCTAATCGTATTAGAATAATATTGGAGATGTTATCCAATACATACATGGTAACAAACCACATGACAATGTTGGCTCAATTGAAATTAGATATAAATATATATATTTTTAGCCTATGTGCAGCGAAGCTTTGAAGCTTCATAGTGCGTAAAGGACGTTATAACTATTGTACATAGAAGATTATTTCTCTTTTTAAGGAAGAAAATTTTTAATTCAAGATTTTTGAACCCTGATTCAGCCCTGGTCATTACAAGTAATGAATTAGAGATTCCAAAATTTAAACTAGGGATCAAGAATAATTGATGAATATACTGAAGATTTCTACAATCTGGTTGTTGTTTTGAACTTGTTGATTCACCGAATGAACTTCTTGATCACTATGTTAGTGGTCTTCGTCAAAATTTCCAAGATACTTTGAACATGTTTGATTTATGGGAGGTTTTTGATGCATATCAAAGAGGTTTGCAAATAGAAAAGCAATAGGTTTGTTCTAAGGTTAGTTTTGGTGCTAATTTAGTACCTAAACCTACTCAGGCCCCAAAATCTATTGCTACCACGAATCAGTCTACTTAGCAATTGCAAAAGATGGGAAACAAATATGTAATTCATTGTTTCAAGTGTAATGAAGTGGGCTATAAATCTAATGACTACCCTCACAATTTTGGACACGTGGGAAAGCAATTATTGATTGGAGAATCAACTTTGACACTCCACCAATATTTGATGCTAGGAATGAAGAAAATATGGAAGATGAGCTGCATGGTGATGAAGGAGAATTGCTAGTCATTCAGAAAATTCTATTAACACTACGAGGAGATTCTATCGAAGATTGGTTGCATCACAACATTTGCAAAACTACTTGTACCATTGGAGGAAAGGTTTGTTCACTACTTATAGATAATGGAAGTTGTGAGAATGTTGTTTCATAAGAGGCTATGACAAAGCTAGGCATGCCAACAGAATCACATCCCCAACTATACAAACTTACTTGGTTCAGAAAAGACAAGGAAGTAAAATCGTTGAAAGAGATATAAGGACATGTTGCCCTTATAGATGCATGCCACTTGTTTTTAGGTAAACCCTGATAGTATGATAAATCTGCTGGGCATGATGATCGTTGTAATACTTATAGTTTTACATTGGAAAAAGTGAAATTCACCTTATTTCCCTCAAAAGAATTTGAACAAAAATTAAATCATGATAATTCTATATTGTTATCTTTGTCCCAATTTGGATAAATTATAAAGGAAGAAGGAGCCGTGCATGTGCTTGTCTCTAAATAGGAGCATAAGGTAAGTATTACCTGATTGCGCTAGGCCTTTTATTGAAGAATTCTCAGATGTTTTCCTTAAAGAATTACCATATGGCTTGCCTCCACTAAGGAACATTCAACACCAAATTGATTTAGTGCATGATGCTAACTTTCCTAATTGGCCATACTATCATATGAGTCCCAAAGAGAATGAAGAATTGAATAGACATATTACCAACTCTTGGAATATCAAAGACAATTTGAGTTCATGTGGTGTCCCAACTCTTTCAGCACATAAGAAGGATGATACTTGGAGAATGTGGACAATTGTGCTATTAACAAAATAATAGTGGAGTACAAATTTCCAATTTCAAGTGTAGATGATATGTTAGATAATTTAGCTGGAACAAATTTTCTCAAAGCATGATCTTAAGAGTGGCTACCACCAGATCAGAAAGAAGCCAGAAGATGAATGGAAAACTACACTTAAGATGTGTGAAGGCTTATATGAATGACTTGCAATGCCTTTTGGCTTATCAAATGTACCTAGTATTTTCATGCAGGTGATGAACCATGTGCTAAAACTCTTCATTGGGAAATGTGTCATGATTATTTTGATGATATCTTGATCTATAGTGCTAACCCTGTGTTACATTTGTAGCATTTTCATGAAGTACTAACTACTTTACACAGGGAAAGACTATTTGTCAACTTAAAGAAGTGTGAGTTTATGACTCCACAAGTCCTATTTTTAGGATTCATTATTTCAAGAGATGGCACCAAGGCAGATGATGACAAAGAGTAAGCCATTGTTGAATGGCCCCACCCCTGTATAATTTCTAAAGTAAGGTCTTTTCATGGGATTGCTTCTTTCTACAGGCAATTTGTTCATCATTTTAGCACCATTGTGGCTTCAATTATAGAGTGCTTAAAGAAGACAAAATTAGAATGGACTCCTGAAGCCGAGAGAAGCTTCCTTGAGATCAAGGCAAGATTGTCAGTCGCACCTATACTTGCATTACCAAACTTTGAAAAGTTGTTTGAAGTTGATTGTGATGCTTATAAGATTGGCATTGGGGCTGTTCTGAGCCAAGAAGGTAGGCCAATCTTACTTTAGCGAAAAGTTGGGAGGAACAAAACTTAGGTATTCCACTTATGATATGGAGTTTATGTCATTATTTAGACTTTACGACATTGGAAACAATATTTGATTTGGCAAGATTTTATCTTATATGTTGATCATCAAGCATTGAAGTATATTCATAGCCATCAAAAACTCAATGGAATGCTTACCTGCAAGAGTTTATCTTTATTCTTAAGCACAAATATGGAGTGCATAATAGAGTTGCATATGCAAAAAGCCATAGAGAAGTTTTACTTACTCAGATGCAAGTTAAAGTGATCACATTTGATTCTTATAAGGAGTTATATGCTGATGATGCCTACTTTTATAAGATCATTGAAGAATTGAAGGATAGTGTATCTTCTAACTACTTTTAAAAGATGATTTTCTTTCAAAAGAAATTGCTTGTGTGTCCTAGATTGCTCACTTTGTCAAAAAACAATTTGAGAACTACATGATGGACACTTTGGAAGGACTAAAACTCATGAGTTAATTGCTAAAGATTATTTTTTGTTCTCTATGAAAAAGGAGATCAACATCTATGAAAGGCATGGAATATATTTATGTGGTTGTGGATTGTTTCTCCAAAATGACTCACTTTATCCCTTTCCAGAAGACCATGAATGCTTCTAACATTGAAGGTTTGTACTTTTGGGTAGTAGCTCGTCATCATAGTATGCCCAAGTCTATAACCTTAGACCATGATAACAAGTTTGTTAGTCACTTCTGAAAAAGCTTATGGAGATTTCTTGATCTTCAATTCAATAGTGCTTAACACTCTCAAACGAATGGTCAAACTGAAGTTGTTAATAGGAGCCTCATCAATCTATTGGGATGTTTAGTGGGGAACAACCAAAAAAAGGGGGACCTTGCTCTTGCTCAAGCTGAATTTGCTGATAATAGGTCTACTAATTGTCGCACCGGTTTTAATCCAATTGAAATTGTTTATGGCTTTAAGAGGGATGATAAAAAGGCAGAGGAAATTGTATTTGACATTCTAAAGATTCATGTAGCTGCACAAGAAAACTTAGCAACAATAACAAAGACATATAGAGCTTGAGAAGATCCACACCAGTGGAGGCTTGTTTTTTATGAAGGAGATTATGTGTGAGTTGTTCTAACCAAAGACAGATTTCCACCTCGGGAGTACAATAATCTTAGTCCTTGCAAGATCGGCCCTTGTGAAATCTTGCAAAAAATTAATGACAATGCTTATAGGTTGAAACTTCCCTGCCGATAATTCATATGAAGACATTGGAAACTTGAGGACGAGTTTTCAGCTACCAAGGGAGGATGATGTAAATCAGGTTGCTTATTAATACTTATGCAAATTAGAGGCATCTAAGGAACACAAGGCCTGGCCCAAGATTGTTACAAGTCCAGTTAGGAGTTTAATATTAAAAGCAAAAGCCCACACTCAGAAAGCCCACCATAGGTTGGTTCAGGCTACATATAACTATTGAGTTCCTAAGGTTCTAAATTAAGACCCTTTGTTGTTTTCCACCACCTTGGGAAGTTGTTCTTTGTTATAAATGACCTAGAAAGTAGTTTAGCCTTTAAAATACTTTGTTTGACTTCATGCATGAACCATATGAAATGGATTAGAAGTTTTTGGTTTTGTTTCCCTCAAATTATTATCTTTCCTAGCTAAACTCACCACTTTTGTGAGAGCAAGCTTCAAATTCCCTTAAGCCATTGATTTCCTTAGCCTTTTGAAGTCTATGATCATTTTGGATACTTATCTTCTCATTCTGATTCCATTATGAGTTCACTTGACTTCGATTCACCTCTTTTCTTGGCATGTTTGTATCCACCAAGAAGTATATTCTAGAGATGATGGGTGTTGGGATGTGGCACAATGAGGGGACATACATGTTAGTATTTGAGGCGATGTTAAGGCGGAGAAGGTAGAGGAGATGAAAGGCAAGTTCTTTGTTTTTAAGATGGTGTTTAAATGTTTCTATTTTGATGCTTTTATCAAAATGACCTAAGAAACAACACGGTGTTAACCAATTTTAACAATTTTGTCAAAATATTTTAACAAAAGTGTTAAAACATATTAGTAATGGTGTTAAATTGTTGTAACAATAGTTTAAAACATTTTTTTTAAAATGATTTAACACCATTTTCAAAACTTCTTTTAAAAATATTGATCACAAGAGTTAATTCTCTAAGACAATACCTCTCTGTTTAAACTTTTTGATTTTGATGCTTTTTTAAAAATAACCCATGAAATAACATGGTGTTAAGTGCTTCTAACAACTGTGTCATAATATTTTAACAACACTATTAAAACATTTTGACAATGATGCTAAATCATTTTAACAACAATGTTAACCATTTTAACACTATTGTAAAACTATTTTTGTTAGTTGTTGAAAATTGTTTTAACTTTGTTCGGATCTTGTGTAGACTTAAACATGAGAAAACAATGTAAGAAAAGACCCAAGATAATAGTGGTGCCATGCATGCCACATTGCTAGAGAAAAGATAGAGATTGAGTCTTTCTACAAAATTTACTTAGTGATGGGTTTGACGTGTTGCAAACAGTTGCTAGAGCTCTTAGTCTTGAATTGGTGTCTAGAGTCCAAACAGATAACAACGCAATATATAAGCAAACAATTCCAAATTTATAAGAAATTATAACATAAAATTGAGAAAAAGCCTAGATAAAGCTAACTACAAAAAACAAAACAACCAACCATGAGTTTTGTGACCAGAAATAGAATCTTAATTTAGTCCAATCACTTTCCAAAGAGCAATCCCATGACACCTTGGTACATTGGGCCATCCTTATCTAATTGCTCTTTCATGACCTTCTTGTCCGGCACAAAGCCCCTGCCCTTCTTCTCCTCCAGTAGTTCCTTCCCCTCCTCCACCTTCACATACACTTCAAATATTATCGTCAAAATGTTTTAACATTATTTTTAAAATATTTTGACACAATTCTTAAAATTACTTAACATCATTGTCATAAGTTTTTGATATTATTGTTTCTTGGATCATTTTAATAGAAGCATCAAAATCAAAAAGTTTAAACATAGAAGTTCTATCTTAGAGAATTAATTCTTGTAATCAATTCTTTAAAATAATACCTTTTCATAGACTAATCAAAACATTTTAACCCTATTGTTCAAACATTTGATAACAACGTTAAAATAAAAAAGTTTACATGGTGAAGTTTGTCCCAAAAGTTTAAATCTTGTGATCATTTTTTTAAATAACTTTGACTAGAAGCATCAAAACGTTTTAAACCTACTATTCAAATGATTTAAAAAACTTTAAAATTTTTTAATACATCTATCAAAGCTTTTTTACATTGAGACCAAAACAAAACTTTTCCCCAAAACACCAGCCCTTCATCTTCTCCAGCAATTCCTTTCCTTCCTCCTCCTCCCCCTTCACATATGCCTGCAACACTGCAATGTACATCCCTTCATTGGGCCACTTCCAAGAACCCATCATCTCTAGAAGACATGCCCCTTGTTGAAACGATCGATCAATTGAAACCTAAGTTACCTAGTTTAAGAATTCTAAAATGAAGTCCTTTCCTACTTTGAATTCTTTTACCCTAACCGACTTAAAATGTAATAAAAGGTCTAGGTATGGATGAAATTGAAAAGAGGAAAATCATTATTCAAGTGAGAAAACGACGAAACCTTTTGCCTAATTTTTCCTACATCCACCATTGATTTATGAGTGAAAATTCTTCATGGTGAGAAAGGCATAAGAGATAGACAACAAGAGCACAACACACACACACATGAATTTGAAGTGCAGTTGAATCTTCATTAAGGAGTGATTGAAGAGTCTTAAGACAAATCAACAAGCAAAAAGGAGTTTTGATTGAGGAACTAGAAGGAGACAAAGATGAAATAAGGAGGGGAAAAACTTCAAGACTTAGAGGAGAAGACTTGAAGGCCATCAACAAAAGAAGAGTTCTAAAAAAAATTGTGTTAGAGTCTCAAAAGAGGTTGGTGATTTATTTTTGACTTGTAAGTGGTTTTTCTTACTAGTGCATTGATTTGGTATAGAGAAAGACCTCCATTATGTTTTACCTTAGTTTTTGTTTTCCACATTAAACTCTTGCGTCTTTTACATGCTCGTGGTTTATTGATTTGATAGATTGATCATGAATGTGCTTAGAGTTTTCAAGTATTTATTATTTCCATGAAATAAACAAATTCATGCCCATAGTGGTCAAAGCTCTTAAAATTCTTACTTCATTCGAAGTTCTAGTTTTAGGAACTCTTTGTGATCCGCTAGGTCGATTAGACTAATATTAAACTCTCAATTGGTAGTTGAGGATTTGGATTGAGTGTTTTAAGTCTTTCATGATATCTACCTAATTTTGCATGCTTATCTCAAGTTGGTTGTGTCACTTTGCTTAATTTTCCTAGTTTTCTTTGCCTCTATAAGTAATTTGCATGTGTTAGGGTTTGCTTTCTGATTTGTACTAGATTTACTTTTTTTTTATTAGAATTACTTGCAATCTTGTTTATTTTGCCCTAAGTTGTCCTTGTCTTACTCTTGAGTAAATAAATCTCTTATATTGCTTGATTAAAGTGAATTTTTTACTTGTTTCTCTTGATTTTAATCTTAATGGCTGCTTCAAACAACGACATAGTTGAACATGGGGAGTTGAGAAATCCCATAAATTGACCATTATTTGATGGTCAAAATATCTTCTATTGGAAGAGTCAAATGAGAGCCTTCATTCAAGTGCTTGACGATAATATTTGGAAAACAATTATTAAATGTTTAAATCCATCTATGACAAAGACAAAGAGGAGAATATGATTCTAAAGGATGAGAGTAAATAAGATGAAAATGAATCAAAACTTCCTAACTACAATAGTAAAGCCCTAAGTGCATTGTTTAATGACTTAGAAAAATCTTAGCATAGTTTAGTTTCAAATTATACATATGTTAAGGTTGTATGGGGAAAACTTGTGAACTACAATGGCTGAACCAAAGTTGTAAAGGTGTCTAGGTTACAATTGCTCATCCTAAAGTTTGAAAACATAATGATGAGTAGTGAAGAATCAATTTTTGACTATTATGATAAATTTTTTGACATAGTCAACACATGTGATCAACAAGGAGAGACAATCCTGAATTACCTTGTGGGTAGGAAGATTCTAAGGTCCTTATCCTCAAATTTTAAGATTAAGGTTGCTCATAAATCAAAGAAAATGGATACTTTAGACATTGAGGAACTCACAGGAAACTTAAGAATGTTTGAAATGCTAGAAGAGTCCTAATAAAATAAAAAAGAGTTGTTTCAAAAATCAAAGGGAAAATAAAACATTTTAAAACAACTAAAAACCTTTCCAAAAGTCTAAAGCCTTAAAAACCTTAGAAGAAACTGAATAAAGTGAAAGTGAAGATAAACAAATGGTTGTTGACTAAAACTTTAAGGAGTTCTTGAAAACTCAAAATTTTAGGGTTTACAAAAAGGGGCAAACTACTAGATATAAATATAGGGAGAGAAGAGATGAAAAACATAACAAACCCAATAAAAAAAATATGAAATGTTTTGAATGTGGTAAGTTAGGCCATTTTGTTGTTGATTGTCCTAACAATGGTTCTAACAATTCTTCTGGTGATAACCACTTCATGGCATTGATTAATTAAATGGAAAAACAGGCCTTAGATGGGCAAGGTATAACTAGAATGGATCACCAACCACCCAAGAAGATGACTTTATTGCCAAGTAGAGTAGATGACTCCTAATTTAGGAAGAGATTGGCTCAAATAGCGAAGGCCAAGGATTAGTTGAAGATGAGATTGAGATGACTCAAACTAGGAATCCACTCAAAGAGGGAAACTGTCTTCCCATAAGGAGACTTCTCTCTCTCTCCCCCCCACTCTCCCTCTCTCTTCTTTCTCTTGGTTCGGCCCCCTCTCCCTCTCCTCTCTCTCTTTCTCTCATTAGCTGCCCCACTTCTCTCCCTCTCCCACTTCTTCCTATGATGCTTGGGTTCCAAATTAGACACTGAACCCCTTGGAGAAGGAGAAAACAATTCAACAAAATCGTAGGAGTAAATAGAAGCTTTGTTGACAAATTAGAAGAGCTTATCATGAACAAGAGGTAGAGGCTACTCATATGCTACATTAATCTATGATGATAGGATGTTTGTGTATGAATTGGAGAATTTAAGGTCTGATTGATGAGTTGTTTAATGTTGTTTAGAGAACATGTTATTAGGGTTTTGTTTCACATGATAAAGCTATAGCTTTTGATGAATGTTTTTATGGATTGTAGACATAAAAGGCTTGAATATAAGTTTTCCATGATTTTGTTGGTTGATCATGATGTGTTGTGGTGTTTAAAAAGATGTTTATGTTGTTTCAATGGTGTACGATGAAGGGGAAATTAGTTGTTCTTGATTTAATTTGTAGCATTTTATATGTTTTTGCCTTGATTCAGAATGATGGCTTTGTTTGGACCTTCTAGTAAGATTTTTTACTCCAATTTTCTATCAAATCTTAATGATTTGTTCATTTAGACTTAGTAAATTTTCTCCAAGGTGTACCCATTCAACCATTTATCTCTTTTTCAAACCAAGAATTGGACAGTTGGCACTATCTATTGTTTATGATGTAGTTGAAGGACCTTTTATTTGAAGAATTACCCTAATAAAATTACTTAAGACTCATAATCATGTCTAGTTTCGTCCCTAAATTTCCTGGATGTTTCTTGGTTATCCCTATACTAAAACAAATTAAAGCGACAGGTCAAAAATTACTATTATGTAGACCTTTGTTCAAATGTGCCTTTTGTTTTCAAATTGAATTAAGATGCCCTCAAATTACTTGCGGATGTTGTTCCATGATCCCTTGACCAATGCAAAATACTTGAGTCGATTTGTACCTACTTAGATAGAAATATGACCCTAGGAGACTTTACTCTACTTGACCTTTAGTAGAGTCAAAATTAGGGTTTAACCTATTGACCATCATTGGGTAATTTGATGTGTCAATTTAACTAAGTTTTACCCAATGTCCCTCAATGCTTGAAATTGTAGTTTTATAGCCTGATTAATCATATTAAAAGATGGAAGGATGCATGTAAAGTATGATTGAGTAATGAGAGAAATGTTCATGTGTAAAGTTATGATTTGTTATGTGGGCTAAACAGGTAAGTAGAATAACATGTGGGGTATATGCATGTGGGTAAAGATCTAGGAATTAAAGCATGAAAATGATTACTGTTTATTGTTATGATCCAGTCATATGTTTGTTGGTTTGTTGGACTATGTGTGTAACATAGACAAATTGAGAAAATAAAGTGCCTCTAGCTCGCAATTACGTTGCAAAATTTATCTTCCCCCTTTAAACAAAATAAACCTAGAATTTATTCAATTTAATGTGTCTAATTCTAGAGTGTTCAAACAAGAAATTTCCAATCAAACCAGTAACCAAAACACACAAGAATTTTGATGTGGAAACCCTGCCACGAAAAAACCACAGGTCACTCTGTCCAAATTAACTATGCACTATGTAAACCATAGATTACAAAATTACCACTTACATAGACAAAAAACTCCTCTTTTTTCATAATGGATGGTTCTCCACACCACTCTCAAATTCTAAATCAACCACTCCTTAGTTGTTTACCGGCCATAGCTTGAACTTCTCCTTCTTTGTGATATTTTAATCAATATAAATCTTTCATCTCCCCCTTAGAATAAATCTTCTGTTTACTTGATCTTCTTAACAATAAGCTTCAGTAATCACCATGTGCTTTGAGCTTTAATCTCACATCTAATTACTCTTTTTGATTTATAGTATAAATTTTTTCATTCTATAAGACAACTCTCTCAAAACCCTATTAGAGCAACTCCATACAAGGTATCTAGGTTTTCTAGGAATTCTTCCTTCCTCCATCACGTTCCAATCCAGTTTTTTAGATTCCTATACCATAAAAGGAAAAAGTCTCCAATTTGGAATCGAAACCAAATAGGAAAATCTTAATTTAGGCAACTAGCCCCTCTAGCGATGGATTGTTTCCATAGGGTGATCAATTACTCCCTGTATATTTCTTCATGACTCTTCAGATCGATCACTTCATCAAGATATTTGATCGCTAACTCTAAATTTTGTTTTACACATAGCAATTTCATGTGTCGATAGATCATTTCGTAGATCCGATTGATTGTTCAGTCATATTTCAATTTTCACTATTTAAATCTCCAATCTTCATCGTTTTTTCACCTAAGGTCTATTTTATCCTAAGTGTATGAATGTGATGTATGCCTGTCTTTTACTTGACGACAATATGGATTTGAGTCTTCTTTTCATTCTACCTTCAAAAATCCATCTTCAGACTATAACGTGACTATAAATACACACTTAATGACATTGTTTTGGTCACGACAATAAGCCGATATATGACATAAGGACACTTATGTTCTCACAATCTCCACTTTTGGCTATTTCGTGAAAACACATTACAACCTATCATTTGGAAAAATAAAAATTACAACTATGTAGTGTAAAATCAGATTTAGACAGATTATCCAACAATAACTCTCCCCCTTAATCTATAACTCTCTAATTCTATTGTGCTGCAGTCTTCAAGCTATAATCAATCTTCACATCACAAACTAGAACATATGCGCATCATACTATTCTAAGAAATAAGTAAATACATAATTTAAATGTTCAAGTAAGTAAAAGATAAACCAAGTCATAACCCAATAAGAATATTTCTCATTTCATCTCAATTTACCCTAGATTTTCTTTAATAAGCTCTCTATTAGCTTTCTACCCTCAAGACTTAAGGTTTTTGATAACCCAAATTTCTCCTCTTTGTCACAAATAGACAAAAGGAAATATAGGTAAAGAAGAAATAAATTAGAGAAAAAACTTATAAATCAATTTGAAATCACATTTAGAATCCACCTGAAGGAGAATCAATGAAATAACCTTTTTCACTTAAAACAAAGTGTGTTGGGAACCATATACCATTATCACTTGACTATCACACTTTCTAAGGTTCAACATATCGCAATATGTGCATCCCACATTAGCATAACATAATCTCATTAGCCACTCAATGAAAAAATCAGAATTTCAAGTTACAAGCCTCATAATAAGAAAAGATTCAATAGTGGTTTACTTCAAGTCCACGACTATACCATAATCATTTAAAACAATCATTAGGATATCAATGGATAATGTAATAATAAATAATCATTCTCCTCTACTACTTTGGAATTTGACTCCATTGAAAAACTTGGCCTATGCTCTCATTCTGTTTGATCATTAATTTACATTAAATAAATAAGATATACAAGCTATGATACAAAAATTCTATTTCTATTGTTTTCATTCTATATGCCCTTCGTATTTTTCAAATTTAGCTTTTCCATTCTTTTCATGAATAGGCTTTCAATGACTTTTTGTTAGTTTTTTTGACCTTGCACTATATATTTTTTCAATATAAGCCTTTTTTAGTGTCAAGGGGATGGTAGTTTTCACTTTAACATTAGATATGCAGGTAGCCCTCTCCACCATCTTTATGAGAACTATTTATGATAATGTTTACATGTAATAGTAAAAAGGAAACATAAACATCTCAAATCTCATTCAGCATGCAAAGGAATCCAAACTGCTCAACTACCTCATAGTATCAGAGTCAAGTAGTAAATCAACCATATTATATATTTAACCCGATAGATGATCTCAAATTTCTATAATGAGTACTAAGCCCTTCACTAAACCAACAATGCATCATGTCTGATTATGAAATTTAAAACCTTACTCAGTTGATATTCAATTAGTCCTCTTGACCTAAGAATGTATTCATCATGCATTGCATGTGTGACCTACTATTGTGCAATAGCTCCACAATTCAAGTGTGTTCTATATTCTCAGCTATATGTTTGAAAACACACAAACTCTATTTTTTTTGTTTTTTTATTAAAATTTTTAAAAGACAAATCAAACTAAACTAATTCAAACTATCAAAAACTTAAAATTGAAAAAACAAGTTTTCTTTTGTCTAATGTCCCAACAGATTTTCAATCAATATGAGGACAAAAATCACTTATGAAATTATTCTAGGTAAGCAAGTCCAATGGCTTTTCCAAGATTAATGAATTGTTGAATCCAAAGATTTTGTAAAAAATATCAGCCAATTAAAACTATGTTGAAATATATTCTAAGTTAACAATCTGATCCTCAAGTAAATCTTGAATAGAATGATATCTAATATTAACATGTTTTGAAGGAGAGTGTTGAACATGATTTTGAGAAATCTTAATCAAACTTAGATTATCACAATATAAAGTCATCTTGCCCAGATGTATTATATAATAAAATAACATCCTTTTCATTCACATTAATTGTGTACAACCACTACCAACAACTATATATTTAGCTTTAGTAGTTGATATGGAAACATAATTTTACTTTGCACTATGCCAAGAGACTAAGCAATTTTCTACATAAAAAATCTTCCTGAATTACTTTTTCTATCATCTACATTCTCTTTCCAATCAGTATATGAGTATCTTACTAATTTAGAAGTAGTGTCAAATGAAAACCATAAACCATATCTTGTAGATCCACACACATATTTTATTATTTTCTTAATAACAATCATGTGGGATTCTATTAGATCAGGTTTATATGTAGAGCATACTCTTATACTTAAATAGTTAAGTATAAAAGACTACTAATCATGCTTCTATACAAGGTTTGCTCAACAGATTTACATGAAACATCTTTACTTAAATTAACAGAAGGACACATAATTGTCTCAGCATATTTTGCATCTTGAAGTACAAATTTCTTCATCACAACTTTAGCAAACTTGGATTGTGAGATGATGATATTAGAATCAATTTGTTGCATATGCAAACCAAGAAAATACATAAACAAACCTTCCACACTCATTTCAAATTCCTTACCTATTTCTTTTTCAAAAGCTTTAGCAAGCTAATCATTTGTAAAGACAAAAATGATGTTATCCATATAGATATGTGTCATCATAGCATGCTTTCCAAACTTCTTCACAAGCAATGTCTTGTCAACCCCTCCTCTTGTTGTTGACATAAAAGAAAGTTAACATTCAAATGCCATGATTTCGGAGCTTGACTAGCTCTGAATGGGACCAAAATTTCCAAATAGACAAAGTTTCTAAAGTGGACAAAGTCCAAAAAAGAAAATAAAAGAAAGAAGCAAAATCTAATCTTACACATGTAGGAATGGGCTAAGGCTTCTAACAAAAAAAAATTATGTGAGGACCTCATGAAGCCCCCTTATACTCAAAGTTAACTACAAAAGTTGAATCGTCTAAGAGAGGCTTTGTAAGCCTCACGTAGCCACATCAAAATAATTACTAAATCAAAAAATCAAAATTGAAAAAGGTTATGTGAGACCCCATGAATATCACATTAAAATAGTCATAACACCAAAATAAGTAAAAGGCTAAGTGACACTCGTGGACCCCATGATAAATCTTGCTTTTAAAAAAATGTGTAGCCATAAAAGACTAAAATGGCTAAACAACACAAAAAGTTAAATTTCAAAGAACTCAAAGTTCAACGAAAAATGTAAAGAGATTATGTGGAAAAACCCCCATGGGCCCCACATAGAGGAGTGGGATGACTAAGCTAGAGCCTAGAGGCTCATGATCCCCTACTCTAAACAAAAAAAATAAAATAATAAAATTTGAAAAATCAAATGATGAAGATAGAAAAGGAAAATGTATAAAGAGAGTGAATGAAGTGGGGGGGGGGACCAAGTTAAAGGTATAATGTCGGGACTTCATTCATTACTTTCAAAACTGTCTTCACCACACTCTCCACCTCCCACTAACTCACTCCCCATTAACTAGTCCAATTCCCACCAACAATCCCACTAAGTCTCCACCTCCCACGAACTATACCCCTTCCACTCATCCTACTAATTCACTATCTACTTCCCACGAACTACCCTCCCCCCCCCAACTCACCTCCCACTACTTTACTAAACCGTACAACCCCAATGCTATAAATACCCCTTTATTTTCATAGAGATGGGCTTTTGACCTTTAAGTTTAAAGAACTTTCAAAAAGAAATTCAAAGTCCATCACCCACCAAGAGATGTCCAGAAATTCCAAAAGCCTTAATCTCTGAAAGTTGAAGAAGTTTGAGGGATTGGAAGACAAATAGAAGTTCATGATAAGGAAGAAGAAGTTGTATAAGGGAGCTCTCATCTTCCATAAGGAGTTTCTTTGTTTATTTTTTCTAACTTGAAAGTTTTAGTCACTTCTCTTTGCAATTCTTTTTTTTTTTAATTTTAACAAATTCGAAGTTGTCTTCTTCATTTTGCCATTTAATCGAAGGGTTTCAAATATTAATTAATCACTACTACTCTACCCCAAATTATAAAGAGTAGTCTTGATTAATCAACAGAAGGTCTCCCAACACATAAAAAAGGTTAATCTCTTACAAGGAAGGATCATCTGATCCCTTCTATTGACTTGTGCATGGGGAACTACCGAAATCCACCAACAGATTTCTGGCACACCCAGTGGGACATTCTCATCCCTCCATCTTTTTTGCAAAAATGGAGGCTACTGAAATTTTCCAGCTTGTAAATAATTTTGATGAGGCTAAGTGTCAAGCTTCTTGATATGATAGAAATATGAAGAAAAAATGGTGATCCCCCATGAACACCAGCATGGATGCTACCTGTAGCTCTAAGAAGAAGACTAAATTGAATGCTCCATTGCCTAAGACAACTCACTCCCCTCACTTTGCCTATAGAAAAGTTTTGAGCACTGACAGTGTGTTTTCAAGGCAGAATATCAAGTGATGAAAGTGTCTTCTCAAGGATAGGGAACAAAGTTCTTAGGGCAAAGTCGATAATATCAAAAAAATCTCTAAATGTTCCATGACCTATAAACTATAGTTCAAGGGGCTAAAAGAAATATGAATGATAGCCTCATTGATGTTTCTATCTGTGATCAATTGGGTCATTTTCCAACCTCCTTCAAAAAGCTACGACAAAACAATCGGTTTAAGCCATTAGAGGAGCTAAATGGGGAAATGATATGAAGTTTGTTCTTAAGACCTCATTGGCCTAAAAAGAAAAATGGACCTATGACTATAACATTCCCCATGACTGGAGAATTTTTTCAGCCTGGAAAGAAGAAAATGCCATCTACTTCCAATGTTGATTACATTCACTTAGGTTGTTCAAAATAGAATTCCTCTTTCAAGTAACCATTTAGAAAAACTCTTTTAACATCAATTTGATATATTTTGAATTTTAAATGATAAGCCATAGCAAGAAGCAATCTAAAAGATTCAAATCTAGCAACAAGAGCAAAAATTTCATTAAAAACAATGTCGTATAACTATATGTAGCCTTGAGCAAATGATCTTGCTTTGTTTCTGTTCATTTGTCTTGTTCTTGTAAATTCACTTTGTACCTATGACATTACATTGCTTAGGTATAGGGATGAGAAACCATACATCATTTCTAGTAAATTGTCCTAGTTCCTCTTACACTGCATTTATCCAATTTTCATCTTGAAGCGCTTCATCAATCTTCTTTGGTTCAATAAGAGATACATAACAAGAAAATTTTATTTGTTATTCTAATTGTTGTCTTGTTCTCACTTCTTCATTGATGTCATTAATCACATTGGTTTCATGATGGTCTTTTTGAACCCAATTAGGTGTTTGACCAATTTGAGCTTGCGTCTCTTCTTATTCTCTAACTTAAATTCCACGAATATCATCATGAACTTCCCCATGTTCTTGTTCTTTATCATATGCATCACTAAACACATAAGTTGAATCATCAAAATCATAACAATCATCAACTTTTTATTTTTCTTTCCCATGTTGATTGTTTTGTGTTTCAAAAATTTGTGTATCATTCACAACACATTAAAAGACTCCATGACGGTTTGAGTTCATTTGTTAAAAACCTTATATGCCCTACTCAATAGAGAATATCCAAGGAAAATTCTATCATCACTTTTACTAACAAATTTTCCAAAAGATTCCCTAAGTCTTAAGATATAACAAGGATTTCCAATGACTCTAAAGTATTTAACAATGAATTTTTACCTTTTCACAACTCATAAGGGGTTTGGAGTGTGCAAGGTCTTATGTACAGTCTATAGAGGGTGTAAGTTGTAGTGCTTATAGCTTCTGCCCAAAAATATTTAGCCAAATTCTTCTCATTCAGCACAACCCTAGTCATTTCCTGAATAGTCTTATTCTTTTTTTCAACTATCCCATTTTGTTGGGAGTTTTAGGAGTTGAGATTTCATGATGAATTCCATGTTTGATCACAAAATTTTTTATACTTAAAGTAAGTGAATTCACCACCTCTGTCACTTCTAATGTTTTGGATTTTCAGACCACTTGTGTTTTGTATGATAAGGGTATTTGTTTTGAATGCTTCAAAAGCATCAGATTTTTTTCTAAGAAAATCAACTCAAGTGAATCTTTATAGGTCATCTACCATCACAAAGATGTACTTTTTACCATTCAAACTAGTTGTTTGCATTAGTCCTATAAGGTCCATGTGTATCAAATCTAATAGTCTTTTAGTTTTCACATGTTTCAACTTTTTATGATGGGATTTTGATTATTTGCCCTTTTGACAAACACCACAAATAAAGTTTTTAGGGATTTTCAAAATATGAGCACCTCTAATGATCCCTTTCTTATTTTTGTTTTATATATGAAATTCACATGTCTTAATATTTGATGCCACAAGTAAGTACTATCAAGAAAGGACAACTTTACAAAATTAACATAATCCAACAAATAACAATTATCATGTGCTCTTAAGCCTTTCACACAAGTCATTCTAAATTTGTTAGATATAACAAGCTTTCTTTGTAAATTTGACAACAAAATCAGAGTCATAAATTTGACTTATGCTCAAAAGATTAGCTTTTAAACCACTCATACATAAAACATTATCAAAATTAGGAAATCTAGAAATTTTTAAAGTGCCCATCTTATCTATTTTAATGGTACTACTATCTCTAAAGGTAACTTTTCTATCATACTTCTCTACCAAATTAGTAAACTTAGATTTGTCATTAATCATGTGCTTTGAACATCCACTATCTAGGTACCATATGTTGGAATGTTGAGTTTTCATGGCAATGTACACTATAAGGCATTTCACATCCTCTTTCTTCACCCAAATTGTCTTAGTTTTCACAAAATCTTGAATTTCACTCGGATTTTTATCATGTTTAACATTTCTCAAGAGTTTTTGCATTCACTTTTTATTCTTTCTTGTGATAGCCATTATGAGGAAACTTATGAGGAAACCTTAGTGATGTCTGTAAGTCCCATGTCCTAGATTTTGAACTTTTGCACTAAGTTTTCTTAAATTTCTTCACATCTATGTGATTTGTCTAAGCAAATCAATTTTAACGCTATCTCTCTCAAATTTTTTTCTCACTGATTTGTTCTTATTTGATTCAATTTTATTACTAGATCCTCCTTAATCAATTGAGTTCTAACCAAAAGTTTAGCCTTGACAAATTTAGTGATTCCTAGGGAATTTGTATTCTTTTGTCCTACATACCCTAAACCATTTTTGTCACATCTAAATTGACCACATGAGATAATTTTATAAAGTTTTTCTTTGCCTTTTACAAATTCTTTCAATTTAAAATTTGAAATTTTCAACTCATCTTCTGACAATTCAATTTTCTCAAGAAACTCAATATTTTTTATCTCACATAAGGATTTGTCATAAACAAGTTGAAAATTTTTATGTTCCATAGCTCAAAATTTTTCTCTAAGAATCTTTAACTCATAAAAAACATGACTATTCCTAGCAACAACGAAATTTAAAACATATTTACAAACTGAGTATGTTTTTGAATTCCATGGCAACCAAAATCAAAATTAAGCTTCAATCACAATGAAAACATCTCAGAATAATTCAAAATAACCTTAGTTAACCCTTGTTGGTTTGTTGGACTATGTGTGTGGCATAGATAAACTGAAAAAATAAAGCGCCTCTAACTCATAATTTAGTTACAATATTTATTTTCCCCCTTTAATCAAAATAAACCTAGAATTCAATTAATTTAGTGTTCCTAATTCCAATTTATTTTAACGAGAAATTTGCAATCAAATTTGCCACTAAAATTCACAAGAACTTTTATGTGAAAACCCAACTAGGTCAAGACCACATTACACTGTGTCCAAATCAACTATGCACTATGTAAACCAGAGATTACAGAATTACCTATTACATAGATGAATGGCTCATCCTTTTTCTTCCTGTCTGGTTCTTCACATCACTTTTGAATTTTGAATAAACCACTCCTTGGTTGTTTACTAGCCATAGATTGATCTTCTTCTCTTTTGTGTTCTTTTGATCGACCTAGATCTTTCATCTCCCCCCTTGGAATAAATCTTCTATTCACTTGATCTTTTAAGCAACAAGCTTTAGCAAACACCATGTATTTTGTGCTTTAATCTCACCTCTAATCACTCTTTTTGATTTAGAGATTGTCTCATTCTAGAAGAAAACTCTCTCAAAACTCTATTAGAGCAACTCCACATAAGCTCTCTATGTTTTTTAAGTCTTCTCCCTTCCTCTATCACATTCCAATCTCTTTTTATAGATTCCCAAACCATAAAAGGAAAACTTCTCCAATTTCAAATCTAAACCAAACTAAAAAGTCTTAATTTAGGCAACCAACCACTTCAGCAGTTGATCATTTCCTCAGGGAAATCAATTGCTCCCTATGTATTTCTTCATGACTCTTTAGACAATCAATTGCTTCATCAAGCTGATCGATTGCTTCATCAAGCTGATCAATTTCTAACTTTTAGTTTTGTCTTACACATAGCAATTTCATGTGGCCATCAATAGTTTCATAGAACTGATTGATTGTTCGGTCATATTTTCAAATTTTCACCATTAAATCTCTAGTCTTCACAATTCTTTCACTTAAGGTCTCTTTTACCCTAAAATATATAAATGTGATGTATGTGTGTGTTTTTACCTGACAAAAACATGAATGTGAGTCTTCTTTTCGTTCCACCTTCAAAAATCCATCTTTAGACTAAAACTCGACTCAAAATATACATTCCATAATATTGTTTTGATCATGACAATAAGTCAATACATGACATAAGGACATTTATGTTCTTACAATATTCTGTACCTTATTTTAGGTAAATTAAGATTGGAATGAGATTATCATAATTTGTAGGCACCTTAACAAGTAGAAATGAAATGGGTGTTATAGAACACCATGATTATTAATTGAATGCAATGACAACTTTTGGTTGTGTTATCATGTGATGATTTGCTTATTCCAACATATTTTTTCACTATCCTTAGTTTGCCATGGGGTGGGAATAAGATTATCTAGGTCAGGTAACAAGATTGAAACTTGCTTTAAGTGCACATATGAGTTACAAGAAAATTATATGAAAATAGTCCAGAGCAGCTCAGGGGACTTTGGAGGCGTGGGTGTATTGCCTTCAAGATCAGTGTTGGATGCATATTGGTATTATAGGATGTTTCCCCTTGGGGAAAGCGTATCTAAGTAAAATGGAAGAAAAAGGTCTATTTGAGTAAATCTGTGTATATTATTTACTTGAATATATTTTCAAGGTGGTAATGCTTCATATTTATTTAATTGTTTCATAGGTACTCGAAACTAAGATATTTGGTATGATATATCTGATTCCATTGTTATGTGAGTATGATGTTATGATTAGTGTAACGAATGCATGGCTACTTAATTCAGAATAGTGCCAACTAGACTAAAAATAGACTTCAAGAAAATACAAATGGTGGAATCGGTAAACCTTGGAGAAAATGTTTTAAATTTTTACCAAACCTAGATAAAGGATCATGAAGGTCTCATAGAGAATTGGGATAAAAAATCTTACTAGAAGGTCTTGAACAAATCTGGATATTCTGAGTGTGTAGACATAGTCAAGCCAAAAATAATAAGATAGAATAACTTGAATAAAATGCTAACCAATTTCCCATTTAAGATACATAGTTAAAATCACAACCATATGATACCAAACTTAAGAATACATCATAATCAGTCACCAAAATCAAGAAAAACTCATTTAAACATGATATGTCCATATTTTATGGGAACATATATATCAAAAGTGAATAGTAAAGGAGCACCTGGGTGCTTGTGCGCTCGAGTGCTCTTGAGCTATCAAATCATGATCCGGTAGCTTGGGGGGCAGATGACTTCTCTACCCCTTATCCAGTGGCTGATATGCCTCGGGCACATATGTGCCCGACACATGTTAACGAGGTCCATATCAAAAACCATAACTTTAATATGTAAATAAAAACACTAAATATCATGCTTTTAGGAACAATTTCCAAGGCAATCATAAGCATACAAAATCAGTAGGTGTGAATCACTTACCTCTCAAGTTGATCCAAAAATCACGATTTGAAACAAAGAATGATTCTTCATTGCTTTGAAACTTTAATTTGTAGAAAAACACTCAGGTGCCAAACTTCTAAAAGCAGTAATTCTTTGAGATTTACATAAAACCTTTTTTTCTTCACTTGGAAAGGATTCCTACACTCAAGAACCAGTCTTTAATGGTGTGAAAGTTGATGAAAAATCTCCAAGATGGTGCTCCAATATTGAGGGTTTCTAGTGTTTTTTTCAAGGGTTTATCAATGGTGGTGTTCACAAACCTTTGATTTTTCTTTAATCTCATCTTTAGGCACTTTTGAATATTTAGAGCTCATTTCTTCAAGCTATCAATTCCAATGACCATGACTTAAGCAATGCACACACATTGAATCAATTCTTAAAGAATGATTCAAAATTAAAAAATATACACATTAATTGACATTGCTTTGTTCATGGAATATGTCAAAACTCAAATTTTATTTAAAAAAACACAAAAAGATAGAGAAGGAAAGCCTTCATGTTAAGATGAAAAAGAAACAAGAAAAAAAATATTAAATAAAAATCACTTATAAAAAACCTTAAGTAAAGCCAACTATGTAACATGAAAAGAAGCTTGCTGCCAAATTTGGCCACTATGACTAGTTGTCCAGATCTGGCTAGCTGTGGGCTCGACCATCCAGCAGTCATGGCCACAACCAGTTTTGGCTATGGCCAAAGCCAACAATACAACCAACAACTAAATTTGGTTCTCATCGAAGCAACAATGGTAGATGTACCAAGTCAGCAACCAAATTTGGTCACCAAAGGGCTGGTGGAATAAAATTATAATCCCTTCGTCCTAAATTAATAGCTCCATTTGGGAAAAAAGTTTGTTCCATAGTGATAGCTCCATTTTGTTAAATTTAAGTAGTCGGGAAAGAGTATAATGAGCTTATTTTTCCTTCTTTTAGATGTGGGTTTCACCATTCAATAAAAACCGCTATTTTTCTAAATGTAGCTATTCATATAGGACAAAGGGGCATTGTGTAAGCTACAAATATAATTTTAGTGTGTAATTTAGATATTAAAAATTGTACTTTGTGCACATATGTAGGAGTTTGACCAAGGAGTGGCGATAGTGGCATCCATGGCCATAGCTCAACCGGCTGGTGGTGACTAATTTGGCTACCACAGGGCTGGTGGAGTCAATAGGTTACAAAGTAAATCTATATAATGTAAATACAAACAATTCATGCTTTGTATATCTCTGCAATAGTTTGGTAGGGGTGGCAATAGCAACAATGGGGTGGCAAGGTGGCAAGAGGTGGTAGTCATGGTGATGCGGTGGCGGCAGAGGTAGTGGTGGATGTGGTGATAGTGCCAATTCTGTTGGTAACAACAGCAACAACAACAACAATAGCAACAGGACAATAGCATGAGTGGTGACTCTCAGAGTGGTGGTGGCATCAATTATGATAAATGGGGGGTAGAGATGGCAGTGGCTAAGAAAATGGAGGAAGTGGGAGGAGGACAAGAGATATGCAATTCAAAAAGGTTAATTTTGGCATTTTCAAAAGATCTTGAAAAATGGGATGGCATTGTTGTAAAAAAGGAAGATTTTATGAGAAAAAGAAAGAAACTAACTGGCAAACCTGTCTTGTGAGATCAATATTGTGTTGGGAGTTGGGATCCAGGGGTTAATAAAGATAACCATTAGGACCTAGTGGCTTTTTTATCTTTTGTCAATAGATCATGGGGGCTAAGTGTAAATCACAAATAGGGCATTGTCTGAATATGCATATGCATATGCATAAATCACGAACAAAAAAAGGAAAAAGAAGTGAAGCTGAGAAGTCAGTTCGATGGGTTCTATTCATATCACACAATTGTATAGAACCATTACATAACAAAAATTCAGGTAATCTATGGTGGTTAGTACTCTGTACATTTTACTGGACGTTTATTTACAAAATAAAATGCTGGAAGTGTTACAGGGACTATCTCTGTGTTAGATACAAGTACTTCACCGAAAGGAGAGAAAATAAGGTAATCATCATCAACCAACATCCCCAGGCTGTCAGATTGTTGGATGACATGCCATAATCTCCTAGCTTTTTCGGTGGCGAGGATAACAGCACAAAGCGGATGTCATCCTCAATATATACAGCATCAACTGGTTTGAACTTGAGCTGGGTTGCAATAGGCACCTCTTGAAGCCCACAAATTGAGAGTTGTATCCTATAATAGTACAAAACTATCCACTATCAGAGATATTGTTCAATCTCTCATGGTTCCTAAGGTGGTAGATCAGATACATTATCATAGTTATCAATCATCACCTGCTTTTAGTTGATCAGGGTGTTCTGAAGTTGATGTGCTTAAGGGGCTGTTTTTCATGTTTGCGTGAATTTGAGAGTAGCATGCCTGAGATAGTTGTGCCTCTGGTTCTAAGAAAGATTTACAAGATTCAGTACATTGCCCTCCATACCAATGCCTATCACTTTCTGTTGATTTCCTATGGCTTGAATATTTCAATTGGCATAAGTGCAAAGTACTGATGCGAAGTTCAGGTGGGAGATCTTGCAAAATCTCAGTAATGCCCACTTCATGCCTGTCCTTTATATCGAGAAGTTCCTTTTGCTGCTCTGCCAATAGCTGACCTAATTTCTGAGTGACAGCTTTGAATTTCTCTGCATGGAGAAATAACTTCATGTCAACCAACTGATCAGGTGGAGATAATCCAATTCCATTGATGTAACTTCCTAAAACCTTTCTAATTACCTGGAGATTCTTCTGATCCAAAAGTTGCACGTGTAGCTGAAGGTAAGACTAACTGGGTAGGCTTTACTAATAACTCATTTTGATCACCCTTAGGTGAATCTCTGGTATCTGCCTGACTAGATGAAGCTTGTTCAGGCATAAGACCATCTAAAGTTTGATGATTACTAGTTTCTCCTTCTTTTTTTGGAGCTTTGTTTTCCAGCTCAAAATCATTTGGTTCTCCTTGTTCGTTCAAAGAATTCTCTTCAAAAGTCTCACCAGGGTGCCAACTTGGGACATGAGCTTGTATTTCTGAATTAATCATGGCAGCAATTGTTGAGACATCTTCATCTGTCAGGTCTAGTTCTGAAACCATTTCACTAGCAACACTTATTGCTGTGTCTGCTTCTATGTCAAATGGAAAATGGATGTTGCGAATGTCACCTTAGAGAGACATAAAGCAAAGAACATTTGATGATAAAGTTATCCCGCAACAAATGTACAAAAAACCAAATCAAGATAAAAATTGAGATCAGACAGGAACCTGTGGAATCCACAATACGTAACTTCAAGAATATAGTGTTTTGGTCTCTCCTTTGGCCTTCAACTGTAAAGCTTCCATTAGATATCGGAAGACAATCTTTGAGGCCGAATAAGGTAATATCTGTTTCTGGATGTTGATACTTATAATCTGTACACAATATAAACTAATCAACTATTTGATTATACTCATTTTAATTTAACGACAACAAGGATATCCTTCCAAACTTTCACCTGAAGTATCTGTCAGAATATAATCATCCACAATTTTATTTTCACAGTTAGATGTCAAAAATGGAACCGTTAGTAACTCTCTCGCAGATAACCTTTCAGAAACATTGGCAATACATTTGTCAATGAATTTTTTTACTTCAGGGTCTTTTACTTTTCCCAATGATAGAGGCTTGATTCCCTATAGAAAATAAAAAAGTAGATCAATACAATGCAGGCCAACTAAAGTCTTCCATCAGATGATCAAAAAATTAGAAATCACAAATCAAACTAATCTTTATTTTTGTCAAAATCTTCTTTTTTCTTTTCTAGTAATTGAACATGACAAAGTGAGAATATATAAACAAATAAGAAAGTTAAAGGATATCATACTAACATTTTATGGATTAGGAAGCATTCATTATATTCACACCTCGATTTTTCTATTAGAACACTTTTATACAACGCAAATAACGAAAGAAATAACGGAAGAGTGATGAAAGTTAGTATTTACAAAAAGCTAAAAAACTGATTGAAGAAACCTCACCGCTGCTACTTTCTTGTATATTTGAGCTGGATTAACACACTCCATGTATGGGTACTCAAGAGTTACTAACTCTAATAAGCACATACCAAAAGCATATATATCGACTAGTTCATTATAATCCTCCTCATAAAGCTCCGGCGCCATGAACTCAGGAGTACCTACAATTCCAGCAATAAGTAAGAGCACATGGTTTAAATATATTGATTTTAACTGCCTATACACACCGATGAGTGTATGAGCTGAATTTGCCTTGCAAAGAGTGGCTGCCAAGCCAAGATCGCCAATTTTCACCTCGCCGGTATTACCATTGACAAATATGTTATCGCATTTCAAGTCACGATGAATCACTGGAGGGTCATGGTTGTGAAGGTAGACAATGCCTCTCAATATTTGCCTTGACCAATTCTTCAATGCTTGCAACTCCACTCGTTTATATTTCTTTCTATACCTGATTAAGCATCATAAATTCAACGAGTTGATAATTAATTCAAGTTATGAGATGGAGCCTTGATGCTGATCAAGAGAAAATTAAAGAGTCTGAAGAAACGCAGGCAAAAGACTTACTGGCGCAATGTCCCTGATGTAAAGATCTCGGTAATAAAATTGATGTTGTCATTGTTGGTATCAACCCATGATTTGTAAAACTTGATTATGTTTTTATGGTTTAAAGTTTGAAGCAAATGCACTTCAAAATAAAGGCGATCTAGGTCCTCTTGATTTCGTGTGACATCAAACACTTTAATTTGATTCCAAGCTACTTCAATTCCTTCAAATTCGTCAAATGCTTTATATCTAAATTAGTGCCATAAATCAAGGACATATACTCTGCTCGCAATGCAATAATTGACCATTCCTTAATTATACTTTTCTTTTATAATTCACTTGTTAAAAGTAGAAATTCGCCAGTAAAAATTGTAAAAGTTTTCAATTTAAATGAGTTAGGATTGAAAGAAACAAAATGATGCAAGACTACAAACAATGAACAGAGGATACACTGTTTTGAATGCTCCCCTCCCCAACACCTCCTTGTACTGCAAATATTAACACCAAACACAACCATTAAGAATGAAAACAAGACACAACTTGTCAATAATGGAGAATTAAAATGTAACATTATCAACAAAAAAATAAAGAAAATGGCAGTAAGAGATATATACTAACACAACAATAGCGACCGGTGGGATCGAACTCGGCGAAATCCCAATCCTCATTGGGCTCCTGATCGGCAGGGGCATCCATTGATATCGTCCAACAACCAGGACAGAAATCAATGCACCTCTAATCCAAAGATAAAAATGGCTATAGGTTAATAGCAAATATGTAATTCATCCCACCAATTCTGTAGTTATAAGATTGTGAAGAATGCATTGGTTGCAATAAAAGAATGAATGAAGAAGCGAATGGATGACGGACTAGTATGGAAATTGAAATGGAAAAGACACCAGGAAGTTTTGAGGAGGACTGGAGGAGGAGATGGGATGGCTGACCGGTCAGGCGGGATTCTTGGCTGACCAGGTAGCAGTTTCTGTTAGTTGTCTTCCCCTGGGACCCAACTCCACAGATGAAGGTGGGCCCATCACAAAATTTTACTTTATGAGCTATTATTGTCAGCGGGTTTAACTGTTTAAGTTGTGTAATTAAATTGATGTGACTGTCTTCAAAGCCCAGTGCAGACCATCTGACACCTTATCTAAAGCAAGATTTCTTTTTTATCACTTTTCGTTGCATGAGATTAATCTGCGTTAACAAAAAAAAACGAGAAAAAACAAATTATTATCTGATATCATGCTGGGCACGTCTTGTAAAGAGCAGTATGGCCTTAAGGAAGAGCGGCCAATAAAATAGGCAGATAAGATAAATTTTGGAAGCTTATCCTTTTTGTATTGCTATGTTGTTGGTCATTAATACGAATTATTACAACCTGTTACTATTCTTTCAAAACTACTTAGAGTCCCGTTAGTATCAGTCCGGGCTCACTCTGACATACGTAACCTTATGGCATGGTAGTCAAAATCTAACAGTGTTGGGCCCTTGCCCTATCCCTACAAAATGTTTTCCAGCCCTAATTGGGTCTGAATTAGACCGGCCTCATGAAAGTGCTCAAGGTTGGGCATGATCTCTAAAGTATCCAACTCGCATACATAGTTCTATTTGATTTTTTAAAATAAACTAAATGAACTAAGTAGTTCATTTTGAAAAATTAAATGAGGCTATTAATGTGTAACAAGGGAGTATAAATTAAAAAGATTTGATCTGGATCAACGGGGTTTTTTGCCCCTTAGCCATAGCCCTCATTTTTGCAAGGTGGGCCAGGTGATGCGCATGCCTGACCCAATATCCTCTCTAATCATGCATCATCATCTTGGCTATGACCGAAGATGACCCGCTAGTGCCACATTAGCCACCTCATCCACTAGTAGCCCTCTTGTAGTCCTTGGCTCTAATCCCAAATCCCTCGCCTCATCTGTCACGGATCAGGCTACTCAAGCACTTAGACATCAACAACACCCTAGTTTCTATGTTGTTATAATTGACAGGCTTCCACTATGTCCTTGCTCGGTTCCTAGGGGAGATCATTGCAATGTCATAGAGGTGCATGGGAGCAGTCATCAGTGTGACACTGACAAGGCAAATCATCAAAGCAAGTTAGCCTTACTTGTTAAGGTCATGTTCTTATGACATGAGACTGTGTGTGTAGCTTGCAACTCTAAGCAACAAACTTGCCCCAAAGGGGACATGAAAGCATGCCAAGACATTTTCCAAGTGAGCTAACTGGAAGGGAACACAATCTTACTATGCACATAAGCAACTTAAGCAATTCAAGAAGAAGAATGTTCGTTTTAGCACCATGCATACAAAGGCTACAAAGGTTATCTTTCTAACATGGCCATAAGACCGGACAACCAACATGTACATCGGGGAGCCCCATCTTCCAACTAAAGGGCTCTTGGCATGATGGCTAGCCAATTAGCAAGACTTTCCCTTACAACTAGTTGTAAGGGTAGACATCATATGTCACATCCCCAATTTTCTAAATTATAATATTTTTAATTTACATAAAATGATGTGACAAGTGTAAACTCGTAAGGACGTTAAAGTTAAAAATGATAATAAAATCATGTCTTAGAGTATCTTGGGGGCATAATATATTTGCACAACCCAATTGCACTGAGATCTCATGATACATATATCCCTAAATAACTAAATAAATTAAAGAAAGTACATGATCCATAAGTTTGATAGGTGTCTATCATTACATCATTATAACAACAAATTAAAACAAATTGACAATCTCAAGTGCTTACACTTATTTTAAAGACAAGAAAGAAATCTAAGAAATTAGTTGCTACAATTGTATGTCTCATTGCCCCAAGATTGCAAATATCATGTACTTGCAACACAAGACCTATACCACAAGGATGCCGAGTATACCAAATATACTTGGTGGGATAAAAACAATGTAATTATAACATAATATTTTTAGGGAAACTGATCGTTTATAATTAAACATTTTGCAAGTGTACAAGGTAATTGTACTAGGATAAGTATTTAAGGGTTGTCGAACTTCAGGGACGGATGAATTATCACTAAATCTAAAGAGGAATTTTCTGATTAAAAACTAAAAACAACTTAAACTTAAATTAAGCAAAAGAAAGAAATCAACTAGTTTAAAAGCAAGAGATTAATATGATGGAAATTACTTAGGAAATCGAATCCACTATAGAACCATTACAATTCCTTAACTTTTAATCTAAATCTAGTGTGAATATGAACAAGTATTCTCAGCTACAAGCTAGAATTACTTCAAAAAGAATTATTAATTAACTTCCATGGCATGAACTATCTTCGACAATAGCACGAATCATCTACACTAAACTAGCTATAGGCATGACCTGTCTAATCTTAGTATAACTCATCCAAGTCATTAATTATCTGAACATTAAAACTATTGTATGACCATCTCATCTAAATCACAGAAATTAGAATCGATGAAAATATCAAAACTACATCAATCTATCATCTACAAGACAATAAATCAGCATAGATTTGAATAAACATGAAAAGCTCTTCCATTAAAAAGGAAATCCATATCATACAATTGTCATCATTCACAACTGAGATCTAAATTAAAAAGAAAAGAAACTGAAACTTATCTATAGCTTCATCAACTCCTAAGTAAAAGAAAAGTCTAGCCTTCCATTGTAGAAGAAAGCACTTGAATCTCCATTGAAAGCTTTGAGTTCTTCTTCATCTTCTTCTTCCTTTTTCTCTTCATAAAATCTACTGGAATCCCCAAATTTTAAGCCAAATATGTCTTTTTATAGGCATAAGTTCTGTAGCACAAAGTCCAATATGAAAAGGATTGGAATTTGGGTCAAACAAGGAAACTGCACGTTATGCCATTCGAACGCCCTGCATGCCCGTTCAAACGCTTGAAATGTATTTTTGTCTGAATTCACATTATCCCGATCGAACGGTAAGTGACCCCGTTCGAACGGCTACAGTGTTTCTGTTTTCCTGGACAGTTCATATTCTGTTCATTAAGCTTTCCTTCGTGTCCATATTAATTTCTAACTTGTTTATAACTCCGAAAAGTTGTCCAAATCACTTTAAAGCATGTGAAGACTACTTTGAACTATTCAAAACATCGACCAAGTACTTCGATAAGTGCACTTTACCTACAAAACATAAAATACCATATTTTAGACATGTAGAATATAATTAAAATTCCAACTTTGTTTAAATACACATCTAAACTACTAATAACTACAAAATCATTAATAATTAAACTAAAATACTAATATCTATTTTAATCTAAATAAACTATAAATAATACTAAATTAACCTAATCTATACTAGCAAATAAGGTAAAAAGACATATCAAATAGATATATATTTCATACTTATCAAAAACCCATCACATTCACATCCATAATATATATAAATATATGATATTCTCCCAAAACCTAATCATAAGTTATAGACAACTATAATAAGTCATGGCAACATCAAGGAGGTCTCAATGACTCTTTGAAATGTGCATTACTCTACGAAGCAGCTTCAGACTCCTATTGAAGACTATAGCATGATCCAACCATGTTATGAAGATAAGACCTATAAGGGTTCATAGACCTAAGTGGTTAAATTTTCTCACTTTCTATAATTATTGAGAACTCTGTTGTTACACTATGTTGGAGTCATGCTTCTTTTAAAGCTATAACATATGTCCTCTAGTCTCATACACAAAGGTTTAAGATCTCTATCCTTTTGTTATGCTCAAACCTAGGGTTCACTTACCCTTTATTCATGCACATTTTTCCATCAAGTATTTGAATATTTACTTACATTCATTATGCAAGTAAATTATACTTAAAATATACCTCATTAGTACTAAAAGCATTGGTGAAAGCTTCACTTTGAAAATATGAACCTAAATGTCATCGTTTGTCCCATCGATACATCAATATTAGTGTCAATGACCATCAACTCCACCAACGACATGTTAGTCCCTGCCATTGGGAGGCTCACTTCTACCTTAGACACCAATGTGATCATCAAAATGCAACCCCCTACCAACACCCATTGTTTGATAAAATGACATGCCTTTGGCACGTTGGTGCAAGGAAATGTCTTGTCTTCTCCAATCATCGACATGTCAGTCGTAAAATCGATGGTTGAGCAGAAGATCAACTCAATTTCCACAATGGACCAAATCCCAAAATATATTAAAGCATGGAAACTCTTAATTTATAGTAGAATTAGGCTGCAATATCAAGAAATCATCATGAAAACCACTTCACACAATTTTTAACAGCTGAAGGAATCACCTTATGCTTCGTGACATGCTCAACATAGTCAATTTCCATGATATATAATTATATCTTGTTATCATTTAGACATGATAATATGTTGAGATTGTTCTATCCTAGTGTGGGGGACGCTTCCCTCGCCATTGATGCTCCACCACCTCCTGTGATGGGACCGGTCCCACCTGCAGATCCGGGTTTGGCTTCGATAATTGATAAGCGTCGGGTCCGCCGTTTGGGTCACCTCATTATAGAGGTTTTAATTTCTTGGTAGGGCCAGCCACTTGAGGATGCCACCCAGATGCCTGAGGATAAATTCATAGCTCGTTATCCGGCTTGGTCTCCTTGAGGACAAGACGAGTAGCGGAAGTATGGTGGAGTGTTGTACACGTTCATCAGACTCTTCATTTACTTTCTATTTCAGTATATTAGGCTATTTTCCTTTGTAGTTGATCAATATTTGCATATGTATTGGATTATTAAACTGTGTTAGAGACGCTAGTGGACCACAAAATAGCCAAGCCCACTAGCGGCACATTTCCCAAGGTAGGAGGGTGAGGCTTCCCATAAGAGAGTCGACCCTCCCTTAGTTGGTTTATGCAATTGAGTATTCAACTTTCTCTTCCCTTTCTTCCTTCTTCCTCCCCTTTCCTTGAGTGAAACTCCAAGGTACCGATTGTGCCACTTCGGGCACATCAATAAAATATTCTCATAAAAAGTACTCAAAATAATATTATTGGCTAACCGAATCTAATGCACTTCTTATACGAAAGGTCAGATAAAATAGTTCTTCACATAATCATGTAAACTTAGATAATTCTTGATAAATAATTCAAAATCGGATAAAACATCATTCACAAAATGTCACTGATACCGAAGCGACCCATGCTTATGGGGAAACATGATCAGAATGAAGAGGATCTTCCCACTATATCCAACTTTATAGGTGCGCAATACACCATAATAAGCGGTACCTAGGAGTTATAACTCCAATGCTTTTGGGCTTTATACCAAATAGCTACCCTTCAAAACCAATCGTAGTTTTTGGGCTTTATACCAAATAACTACCCTTCAAATCTAGTCATAATTATTTGTAAATGTAATTCAAATAATAATAGTATCGTAAAGTTTGTATCACAATAAAATCCATCTTAAAGGTATATGATACGCTATATCTTAGTGTTCATTTGACCTCTAATAAATATCATCCTTTTTAGACATTATGTTTTATTTAAAAGGACAATTAAATTACAAAATAGAACGCTTAGTTCTAGCATAGAATTAGAGATCAAAATCACCTACCATTTGTCCTTGAAATTGACTGTAGTAATGGCCGGTGGTTGGAGCCTTGTCTCGTTGGTAGGCTTAGGAGCTGCATGCAAAACCTCCCCTCATGTCAGGATAGGATCTCCTTTCGGGCTTTGAAGTAGAGGATGGAGCCTCCCCTTGCACTAGAACAAATTCTTCCTCCCAACCCGAAAGTGGTGGATGGAGCCTCCCTTTACCTAGGGTCGTTTCACCCCTTTAGAGTAGCTAATTCGAAAAATAGACCCTCTATAATGTGAAGCATCCACAAATTATCTAAGAATGGTTATGGAATAGACAAAATCAAACGATAAACAAATTAGAAATAGGCATTTAAAATATAGAAACAGTCACAAGTCAAAAAGAAAGGAGAGGAGGAAGGGCATGGGGTGAGTTGGAACTCCCCCTTCTCTCCCCTTTTATAGGCCCAACAGCCCACCGGATATGCGATACATGCCATGCATCCAACGACTACAAGAGCCAGTATGGCTCCTTCAGTAGCGGACTAGCCTACGGCTAGCTTGCAAACTACCGCATTAACTATCATAATGTGGTATGGAGGGCTGATGCAAAGGCGTAAGCCAGGTTGATGTGTTTGCATCAGCTTTGCCTGACCCCAGGACTAACGCATAAATTCTTTTTTTATTTTTTTTAAATTTAAAAAATTTAATACTTTAAACTGAAGTATCTATTTACCCTGAAGTTGAATCACGCTATATTTGTACTATTGGACTTGTACTGATGAGTCCTTTGAAACAAGACCACACAAGGGTATATTTTCTTGTTAATTTAAAGTCAGTCCCACCCACAACACGCTTCTCAAGGCCATAACCTACTACCCCAATATCTGTTCAACACATTCTTAGGCTCGATACGTTCGTCTCCCCGAGCCCTATAAAATATCTTAAGACTACTCCAAATGAATCAAGCTTAAAATGGTCTAAATTTATAAAAGAATGGTTATTGGGCCCTAAAACTCACTAATGGGCCCAACCTAGTAGCAGAGGTATCTCTTTATGAAAACCATTGAGTAAACTAGGTAAACTCCTCTAAATTAATCTCAAAAGAGCTAATATTATATTATTATTTTATTTTTAAAATAAATTATCTTCGATGATCTCATTAGATTATTGAGTCACCTTAGCTGTGATTGCAAAAACTTGACCCTTGACTCAGGGTTTTTGCTCTTCTTAATTTTTCATTTCCAAGCAATCCTAAGCCTTATGCCCTTGCTCGCCACATGAAAAATAGCGTCCTTCAGAAAAGTAGCAAGGTCTATTAGGGTGAAATCTATTACACAGTGGATATTTCTCCGATTTCTTCTCCTCCCTAGCTAAAGGTTGTATTTCAGTCTGCTTTTGGAACTTGCGGTTACCATTGTCATTGAAGAGAAACTTCTAATTTCCCTCGTCGAACTTGGTGTCACTGCTCTAGCCTCGGTTCCCTCGTTCTGCTAAAAATTCCTTATGGTCTTGTTCCAAACTAGATGTTAACTCCACTACTTTAGCAAAGGTGGAGGGTTGGAAACCTACAACTTTGCTTCACAGACCATTATTCAACCCCGTTACGAATTTTTGCACCTTCTTCAGCTGGGTAGGACAAGTGTCAGGAGCAAAATATTGAAGCTAGACGAATTTGTTCTCAAATTGACCAACTCTCATCCCACCTTGCTGGAGATCTAGAAATTCTTTTTCTTTCTTCTCCTAGACATGAGGATGAAGATACTTGTCATATAAAATAAAATACTTGTCAGTGTACTTCTTAAATCACTAGTGGATGACATCTAAACATAATTTTAAAATAAAATATTTATACTTTCAAACTTAATCTAAATAGTCAAAAATAAAAAGTTAGATTTTTAAAACAAAATATCACTAGTCACATATGCATTTCTATTTAAATAGAAGATATCTACAAAAATTAGAAATAATAATAAAATGTAATAATCAACTCAAATAATTGAAAAAAATATGTACGATAAATTTTCTTTTTTTAGCCTAAAACACTTAGTTACTCATTTGTAGATAGTGGAACCTCGGTTTTAATACAAATTGTAGTGCCCCGACTTTTTAAATTACTTTAAGGTTCGGAATGACACTAATTCGTAATGATAAAATATAGGCTAAGATCAACCATGTACAAAAGAGTAACTTTTCATTAATTACAAAAAAATTACAAAACAAGGCTTATTATGCCTTAGCAAAATCAAAGTCGCGCACTTCCAAAATATATACATAATAAGAGAACGTGGTAAAGTAAATTAGACACGTAGATCTTTTAAAGTTCTATAGGCAATCCTCATTGACATCAACTTCTTCATTCGGACCTGCAGCGTCTAGGGGTGATTTGAGTATAATTATACTCAGTATATTGAGTTAAATTCTATTAGCATGCTAAAGCATAAAACATTAAAAAAAGATGCATAAAATATTCTAAAAAAACAAACTCAAATGATAATATTGACTAACTGAATCCAATGCACTTCTTAGATGAAAAGTTAGATAAAATATTTCTTCACATAATCTAGTAAACTTAGATAATTCGTTTGTAGCCAAAATCCAATAAATAATTCAAAATTGGATAAACATCATTCACATAATGTTGCCGATACTTGAGCGACATACACTAGTGCTCCTGGGGCAACGAGATTAAAATGAAGAGGATCTTCCCACGATATCCAACTTCATGGGCGGATAATATGCCATAATAGGCGGTACCTAGGAGTTATAACTCTGATAGCTTTTGCTTGATTCAATCATCTTTTTCTAGTGGGTTTCTTTCATCACGACAAATACAAAGGTACAAAAATAACACTTATAACATAATCATATTTCACAAAAGCTTGAGCTATTACAAAAGGAAAATTTTTATTTATCTATTTACTTCATGGCGGATAATATGCTATAATAGGCGGTACCTAGGAGTCATAACTCTAATAGCTTTTGCTTGATTCAATCATCTTTTTCTAGTGGGTTTCTTTCATCACAACACATACAAAGGTACGAATATAACACTTATAACATAATCATATTTCACAAAAGCTTGAGCTATTAAAAAAGGAAAATTTTATTTATCTATTTATTGAATATTATAACACTTCTCCATCACGTGCAAGCGTCTAGTACTCAGGACCTCCCATAACATGAAGCTCTAATACAATGAATGATAACCAAGTTTTCTCAAAACTCGAGCTTTTAGGAAGGGATAATCTTATATATTTATTTTATATTCTAATACCCCTCCACAACAAGGGTGAAGCCAATAATTATGGCTAGGTGGGGCAAGATTGTACAAGCAGCAAGTAGATTTTCAATGTACATGTGTGGTCCCCCATATCGGTTAACAAAACTTTTTTCCTGATTATTATTGAATTTTTTACCAAAATAGACATGAACTCCAAAGTAATGCCAAATATGTGTGTAGGTCTGTTGTAATTCTCAAAGTAGACTTGTGTACATTTGAGGCTAGAGGCTCATGTTGAAAAATGACCTTGTCTACCACTGGTGCTTTCCTCTTCTTGCTAGGACGGGCAGGCCAATCCAATAGAAATATGAAAATTTATTGCTAGTGCCACCCTCGCACATCACTGCAAATCCAAGGAGAGAAATATTATAGCCTTGTTGTCCTCTCCCTACAGCTGCATCTCCATCATTCTAAATGACCTCCTTACTCCACATGGGCTTGTCCCCCACATGTCCTCTTGATCGTCCATGTTGTCCTCTCCAAGGTTAAAATGTTTCTCTCTTCAAAGCTCCAATGGCAGGCAAGGGTGATACCAATTAACTATGGGTCTTCATATTTCCACTGGACTAGTCTGTTTATCTTGGCAAGAGGAGGAAAAGCACTAGGGGTAGACAAGGCTATTTTTCCACATGATTTCCAGCCTCACTTATGAATAGGTCTAATTTGGGAATTAAGGTAGACATGTGCACATATTTGGCATTCCTTTGGTAAAAAATAAAAATAATGTATATGTATATATATATATATATATATATATATATATATATATATATATATATATACACATATAAAAATCTAAAGTACATGAAGTATCACACATACTTATATGCTTTTAGTATTAAATATTAATAAATACACTTTAACAAGTATTACAACTACACCTTGAACATTTGACTATAGTCATTAGGAAAGAAGAAAAATATGACAAATAAATTTTAGTTACAAATGCTCAAAAAATGCAGCATTACCATTTTCTTCTCTATATGCTTATAATCACTAAAAAGGATGTAGAAAATAAAAACTAACTTAGGCAACATTATAATTCATATCTTCTTTTCTTTACTTGCTTATATATCACTTATAAAATAACTATCTATTAGCCTAGTATGCCTCTAAAAATTTCCTAAAGTATATGTAAAAAAAGAAACATTTTGTAAGCTAAGCATGGTCCCAATATCATGCTTCAACTTTTAAAAGAATCTTCTATTTATTCTTTTGTAAATTAAGCTTGGTCCCCCTAGTGTCATGCTTCTTTTAGAAAAGTTTTTGGGTATATTAGCATAAAATAATATTGACCCTCCATCATATATTTATAGCTTTATTTGGTTTGGTTTTTCAATTGAACTAGTTTTAGTTCATCATGAAAAACCAAATAGAGCTATTAATTAGGAATAGAATGAGTATATTAATGTTAGTGTGTCTAATATTTTTATTTTTAAAAAATATATATTATACATAGAAATTATATATCTATTACAATTAAATGAGAATATATATCATAAAATTTTTATATGAGGTTGGGCTCACACACGTCAGCATGAGCTAAGGTAATATTGTGATCCAAGGGGGCAAGGAGACATAAAATAACCTACCTCTTGAGTTATGTGCATTGTTGGATTGAAATCTTAGGGTGCACGACATGGTATATCATATATGGTACATGATATATATATATATATATATATATATATATATATATATATATATATATATATATATATATATATATATATATATATATATATATATATATATATATATATATATATATATATATATATATATATATATATATATATATATATATATATATACTCCATCTACCCTAGATTAATAACTCTATTTGATTTTTCAAAATAAAGTAATCAAATGGAGCTATTAATCTAAGACGGAGGAAGTATATCATCACTATATATATATATATTTAAATTAACAATTATATTTATATAAAATATACAAATATATGTGTTATTTATTTTATATATTTATTATTTATATATAATTTTAAATTTATATTTAAGTTCGAGCTCAAGCTCAAGCTTGAGCTTGGGCCGAGTAGAGTCGAGTTCGAGTTTTGTTCAAGCTGAGCCAAGTCGAGCAGGGGTATGCTCGAACTCAGCTCGAGCCTATCTGAGCTCGATACAACTTTGAGCCAAGCCCAATTCGAGTTGAGCCTAGTTGAGCTGGGCTACTCGACGAGTCAGCTCGGCCCATTGACAACCCTGGTCAAGATACATTGAGGTTGAGCCACTTACTTTTAAAATATACGAATATTAAATTAGAGTATATATTAACCATCGTCAAACCATATTATCAAACAAAACAGGTCTTCTTAGAGTATATGTATGAGAACTATAATACACATCAAAATAAATAAATTGGCACTCATGTGTCTACAATTATCCATAAAGGTCTAAGTGACATCATAAAAGATAAATGAATCCTACATATATACTATGTGGCCTGAATTAGATGTGTTTACCATGTATACCAAATCCTCCTAAAAGCTTAGTCCTCTTCAGTACTTGCATCATAAGGATATTAAGTATACTAGTAGGATAACTAAACAAGAACCACAAATACAAATATTATGAAAATAATCAAACTAGTGAGACACTTCGAATCATCCCTTAACACAAAGTACAAAGGTTCACTAATGTTATCAAAATGTGTATCTCTACGAAGTGGCTTCATACTCTTAGTAAAGATTGAAGCTTGCTCCATCGATTTTATGAAGCTAAGGACCACAAGGGCTAAATAATACTAAGATATGCACATTCTTTGTACTATTGACCCTAAGCCTTATCAAACAAGACCTCACATAGGTAGTTTCTTTTGAACTTTTAAAGTGAGCTCAGGGGTAGAGCTAAGAAGTTTTTAAAGGGAGGCACTGTGTGTAATTGTTTAGAGAGGAAATGGGGGAAGAGGGAGGGGGATGGGCAATTGTCACCCCCCCCCCCCAAGCCACAACATGGCTTCACCCTTGGTGGGCCCCATCTATATGGCACACTTCTTTAGACTCAAATTAATATGAGAGATAATAATTAAAAAATAATAAATATATAATTCCAAAATGGGAAGCTAGGAGCTGGAATCACCTCGTAAGGTGATTCGATGATTCCGGCAGAACATGCTAGAATCAACTTTCAAACATAATTTTTAATTCTACCCAACTTCTACATTGAACCATAATTCAGTTGATTTTTCACATAATTAAGATGGAATCAACTTAACAGAATCAATAAAATATAAATTCAAAACCCAAACAGAAGCCCTCCAATAGAGTTGTCAACAGTTTTTCCTATTTTCATTTATTTATTGTATAAAAGTTTCTTATTACTTGTGCTAATAAGAAGAAAAGGGTGACCACGGACACAAGCTCAATGATAGAAGAGATAGTGGGGCCCACAAGATCAATGTGTGAAAATTAAAGTGCTTAAAATTAAAGAGGGAAGATTGTTGGGCTACTCGGTTCGAATGTACTGTGGTATTATCGAAAACTATAGATATGTCGTAATGGGTGACCTATTGCCCACTTGCATGTGTGGCATATGCATCATATGCTTAGAGTTTTGTAGTAAGGAGGTCACATATACAAATTGACAAAGTAAAACACAAGTGAAAAAGCAGAGCACAAGGGAAGAGGCAGAACAAGGTTGAAAGTCTGGAGCCAATTATATACCTGGCCTTTTATTATTTTATTATTTCTCAATCCAAGACATATGTATAAGTTAAGTTCCAAATACTAGCCCCCTACACTCATAACATAGTTCTGCCCCAGGTTACACAATGGGAAGAAAAGATTTTATGCGGAGGGACTCGGAAGTCATAGAGCCATGGAAGCAAGAACTCCTGAACAAAATGGGCTCGTGGAGGATAGACATTTCGTTGAAACTAGGCTTACTTTGCTAGCCCATGGTCATCTCTTTTGCAGGTTTTGGAATTATGTTTTCTCTAAGAAATGGAGTATAAATATTAATTTTCTTTCTTGTAATAAATCGGTTTCCTTCGAAGTCTGTATAGAGATGGACACCATATAAAGTTCTTATGGGTTTTCAGCTGTCTTACTCTCGTCTTTGTACGCCTGGATCTGCATTTTATCCCTACCTACAGCTGTTTGATCACGGCAAATTGGATTTCAAATTACTTCAATGGGTGTTTATTGGCTAAAATTGTGGGCATAAAGTATAAATGTGTATAGATCCTATTAGTAGCAGAATCTATATAGTCATGTCTACTTTTTGATGACTAAACACTTATTTATCTTCGCTAACCCACCTTCCAAGACCACTCCACCTATGACGCACCACTTCAAGCTCTCCAAATTTTCAGCCAGCATGCCATCTTCCCTCCACCTATGACATGGCACTCCACTGCCGTTGCAAGTCCTTCAGCTGGGTTCAACGTCCAATTTTACAAGAAATTAAGAAGAGGATGAATCGAAATATAGCTGCTACACCAAAACAGGGTACAAAGAACCGAAAGCCTTTCTTTGAAGTTCCTCCCAGATACATGGCTTACAGACCCGGCTTACAATTCTTGGAAAACAATGGAATCGAGGCTTTTCAATGACTTGGCTATTCATACTATTGACTGCAATTCAACACTCCTATGAATTTCTGTAAAACTACTTGAATGTAAAAGTACTCAGCCTTGCTGCGGACGTAGTGACATGATAGAAAAGTTGTCATGAATATCGTCCCAGTCAATGAAATCCTCCTCATAATCTTCCCATTCATTAAAATCTTCCCCGTAAGCAGCATCGCCTTCACATTCCTTGTAATAATCCATGTAATCGGCATATCGACCGCCCATGTTTTCTTCAATTAAATCAGTTTTCTTACCTATATTTGTAAACAGAATTTTAATCAAATTACGAAAATAAATTATCACTCTAAAAGCAAGAAGATGTCCCAACAGTAGGCTAGGCGGAAGCGATTTCCCCTACAAGATGGAGATTCAGCCCCCTGATTATGGTTGAGAACTGCGGCAGGAAAGAGGGCAATGGCCTCCAAGGGCCGGTTACTCAAAAGAGAAGCATGGATTGGGAGCAAGAATTTACCATGGCGATTCGTCTGTTTAACACTCGACTTGCGAGAGTACTTGCCCATCATTTTCAGGAGCGATTCAGCGAGCTCCAACCTTGTCTTCCCTTCGAGATGTGGAGGGAGAACATTGCTCAGAGATCCGGCAGTCCACCTCTTGTCTTTTCCGTAGGTCTTCTGCACCCAGACCAGCAAACGCTCTTCCACCGTCAGATCCTTCTTTTTGCCGCCCATTTTTCGCTGCCATGAAAAACAACAGATCATCTCCACACCCTACTATCCTAAGCTCTAGAGGAACACAGGAAAGATCCTTACCTTGCTCAATTCAAATTTCAAATCTTCGTGCGGAATGGGCGAAAACCGGATGTTCAGAGCGGGGAGTGAGGAAGACGAGGCTGGCTGCTTCTTATAGTGTCGTGGATACGAAGGCACTTCCCGCATATGCCGGCGAGGCAGTTGGAGCCAATTTGCTGCCCTTGGCGGGAACGAGGCGGCCCGCAAGAAATCGAACTGCGGGTTGCGGCCACCGAGTCAGCTTGTTGGCCGGGTTAACTGATTTTAACCCGACCCGGTTGCTGATGTCAACGAACTATTCAGGCCGCCGACTCAAATAGAATTGCTGGTTCCGGTCGCCGAGCCAGCCGACCCAAATGGTTGGCCGGGCCGGGCCGGACCGGGCTAACTGATTAAAATGGGACCCGGTTGCTGATGTCAACAAATTTTATTCAGGCCTCCTCCTCCCGGACACCAAATCTCTCGCTCTCTCTCTCTCTTCAGACACCCCACTCCGGGAGTCCAGCCGTTCGTCCGCCTGTCCCTCTTTAGATACGTCCACTCACTGGATACCTTCTTTAGGCCCAGGTGCAATCATCAAAATACACGGCGTAAAGTAACGTAATGATATTTGAATGTGTAGTTTATGTTTTTATTGTGTAGCGTCCAGGTCACTTACCTCCAAATTCACTTCACCAAAATAAAACCCCCCTCGTATCTAGCCCCATAGCCAATAGTGTGTCACGACTTAAATTTTTTAATTTTTTTTATAAAAATATGTAATAAAATATAAAAAAAAAATTAATTATAAAATAAATTATCCAATTAAATATCAAACTTATGATATTTGGGGTTAGGCATCCGATGATCGGAACTCGCAACAAAGTCACCTGAAACTCTCCCTAGAGGGGTGTTTCACCATTTTTTTTTCATCATGCACATTGAGCAGGTCCGCTTCACCCTCATTGTTCATCATGAACGTTGCAAGGTATTCTCCGTACATAGTATGCTTGGTTCCTCCTATGGTGCCTATTCACCAGTAAGTAGTGAAAGCCATAACTTATACGAAAATGTAATTGGTACAAGTTTTGTTACATACTCTGCATTTCTATGTAGTTACTTATCTACCAAATACCACCCATGTGGTTTGAAGGTTAATGGTCTGCTCAAGAACTAGAACCCATAAAGGGTAGCTAATTGCCACCTTCATGCGTGGCACCTTCATAAGGTTTTTGAAGTTAGTGAAGAGGACCTGTACATGATATACTCCCAATGCCCCACATAAATAGTTTTGATTAATTTTTTAAATTAATTAAAATTAAATTAATTAAAAATATTAAATAAAGCTATTAATATGTGACAAGGGTGATCGCATATAATAAATTGAGGAAAGAAGGCATAGGAGAAATAATATAATGATGTCCAACTTCAAATGTGTTGGGGTCATGCACAATAAAAGAAGCAACTCAACCACAAGTCGATTAAACCAAAAGTTTCGACCAAAAAAATTGTACAAATTTTTAAAAAATAAATACCTTGCCAGTTATACCACACATACAAAAACCCTAACAAAAAAATTAATTTTTAATTTAATTTTTTAAACACTTATCATCCTCCACCTACCCTGTTTCCATTTCACTACATTTATGAGGTGATATGCTTGGCCCACTTGGCGGTGGTGGCAACAGGCATAAAGCAAAATTAGGTTACAGTTTGCAGTAAAAACTGTATACTTCATCACAGTGAATTCCTATGTCTTAGATGAGACTGGGCTATGAAGAGTAGAGATCATATAGTCGACGTCGACAGTCGATAACTAACATTCGATCGTCAGTCAGATATAGACATAAGGAAAATTCTGCACATGTCCCCTAAAAAGACCAAAATACCTTTAAGGACATGTGTCGTATAACCAACATACATGTCACGAAAAGATAAAAATGCCCCCAACCAAGTCAAAACCTCAAAAAAAAAAAATTTTCTCATTTCCCCTCAAACTGCTCTCCGAAGTTGTACCGACCAAATGCATCCATTTTCACCCCTCCACTTGTGTCTTCGCTGACACCCCTTCAAAAGGATCACGCCCGCTCCCCCCCCCCAAACAATCTAGCTGTAGATGACGTTTATTCAGCGCCTTCCTCTATATCCTCCAACTTCGTCTTGTCTAAAATATTATCTATGTATAACCCTCTCTACTCTAAGTCCAATAACTATTAGTGTAATGATCTAAATTTTATGGGTTATTAAGTATGTGTGCTACTTAAATTATAAATTGCAGATAAGGTAAATTAAAAGGGTAGAATGATTTTTGAGTTAAAGGCCGAGCTTGTCAAGGTTGGCCATGGCAAATTGCGAGGATGCAATTGCGCCGGCAGTCTATATTTCTAAGCCACCCACCCCTCCACCGCAGTAGGGGGCAGCGCCAGCAAAGGCCGACTAGTCTCTTGCCAGTCGCAGGGAAGATGACCCGCGGTGCAGGTTGTCTGCTCCCTAGACTGGGTCGGGAACCCGATCCGGTTTTGTCAGACTCCTTAAAAAAAACTTACACTCTAACTGAACCAAGTCCGGTTCAGTGAGTTAGAGTAGTCAAAAAATTATGAATGACCATGAATGTATGAATAGTGCTTTGACCAAGTTTTAAATTAAGTAAACATCTCATATGCTTTGAAATGATATATTTACCCTTGTGAGCTAAAGCATAAAATAACGGTGATTAATGATGAGACTTAAGGGCTATGAGTTGATTTAAAAATTAAGAAAAATTATAGTCAAATTTTAATGTGTATCCTAAATTTGGACCAAGCTATAAGCTAGGAAAAAATCCCAGTACATAGATAATTGACTATTTTACCACTAGGGTTAAGGTAAGATAGTTATTTCAACCGGGGTCGGTTCAAGGGGTTTACGACCCCGTTAAACAGGAAGAAAATTACCTCATGTTCATAACATCAAGGTGTACACTGTGATTAGTTTTGGTCCTTTTAGGATTTAGAGAGGCCCTGAACAAAAAGATACAAATACCCCTATGCAGATCGGCCCGCATTAGTGTAAATGAAATTAACGGGCCAATGTGATACTAAATTTTTTTGATAGGTTAAAAACTTAACCAAGAGCAGGGAGTACCATATCCAATGTTGGCTAATTACCTTAATACCGTCAGGTAGATTATGATTAGTTTTTAAAGAGATTTAATAAGTTAACTCGAGGAGGGTTAGGGCATGTGAGCTAAAATAATTCTAATATCATTATTGAATTTAATTATTAATATTATGATTTGCTTAGACCTGTGTGGTTCTGATTGTTTATGTTGTTTATTGTTTTGATATTTTGCTATTGATGTTGTGAAGTAAATTATCACTAGCTTAATATTATTAAAAGATTAATCGATGGGGTGGATAACTTTGGAATAATATCACACCCTTTCCTTTGAAGTTATTTAACATCATTATAGAGTACCCTAACTCTTGGCTAGCTAGGTTATCCGTTTCGGCAAAAATAGAATATACTGCCCCTAAGGGCATTAGAGTAATTCTACCACCTGGGGTACGGTACACTCTCTTGGGTCATTCTGGTAATCTCGCTACCCTCCTATTAATTTTAAGTTATTGCCCTCTCCCAAGGCTTTACTCTCAAATCAACTCGCGCTTCTATTTACACGAATGTGGGCGATTTACTCAAAGGGGGAATTTTGTCATTTTATTCAATGCTTTCTTGACATCCAATAAGCCCAAAATTGGGCTCTCAAAGGTACTAATTGACATCATGGACCCAGGGTAATTTTCCTGGCATTTGACGGATTGTGAACCCCTTGAACTGACCATGATGGTTTACCCTAAACACTAAGGGCATAATAGTTATTTATCCACTTGTAGGTAATTTCCCTCACTATGTGTTTTGGACTATATTTAGAGTACACATTAAACTCTCACTGAAAATTTTCTCAATTTTTAAGTCCACTCGTAGGCTCTTGAACCAGAGCCTCTAAATGGGGTAAGTGAACCACGACTTAGCTACAAGGGTAAAATGCTTATTTCACAGACACTAAAATTTTCTCTAGCCTGAAACTTGGTTAAGATACTTAAACACCTCTCAGGGTAAGTTTTTCTAATTTTTGTGAACACTTATATCTTCTTGAACCGGACCAGTTTCAATGACCCCTCCTTTTTTTAAAAAAAATAGACCCGGGTCGGGTCTTGAACCATGTGGTTCGGGTCGACTGACCCAGACCCTTGCAGATAACCAGCATTGTGGGTCATCTTCTCCACGTCTAGCCAAAGGCTAAGGAGATTTTGGTGGTGCCGCCCCTAGCCACCAAGGTGGGGCGACGGCCAGGGCCAATCGGATTGCCATCACATGGCAATTCCGATAGCCCTGGCTTGGCCACTGCCGGTGGCCAGTTGGGGCAACAAAGCCCCTCTCTCTTTTTTTCTTCTACTCTTTGTCATCTATCTAATCAACATGGTGGCCAGCCGCCATGGCCAGGCAAGGCCTAGGCTCAGCTGCCGCTTGTTCCTTGGCTCCGGACCACCACCGGAATGCAAGCCAACCCATGCTACCAATGTCGCACTGTCCAGAGCCAAAAAGGCTCTGGTTTTTCATCTCCTAGAGCCTTCACGGCCAAGACTTGCCAGCCACGCTTATGCAGCCAAGGCCTCTAAGCTAGGCCAACATGCCCTAGGCTAGCAAAGCTAGACCAGTATGGCCCAAACCCGCCGGTCGATGAGTATTTTGTGCCCTACCGACACACAACATCCTCTAGCAAAGCTAATTAACTCTTAAACCAAATAACATAGTTAAAGACTAGACAAGTTACCTTGTTAAACACCGGTATTCAAGTTTGTTCCTCTTCACCTCCATCAACGGCCACCTTTTGCAGAAAAACCTCCCTCGATGGCTCCTTCTTATTCCTCCCCTCACATCCAAAGCTTCTACCTAGAAGCTTTAATTTGCCCTTTTTATAATGAGATTAGGGTTCCTAATCCAACTCAACATCTCTTAAGCAACCTAATTGGACCTCTTAAATTAATTTCTATAACTTTAATTAACCAAGCCAATAAAACGATTTTAAATATCCAATTCGCACATCCAATTCGGGGTAAATAGGCCCTGTGTGTTATGTTCAACTTCGAACGGTTGTAACTCTCTCATCAAAACTCCAATTCGTGCATTCTTAGTGGTGTTTCAAAGTTCTTTCCGTATACTTTTTATTATATAGGTTTAGCCACTAATTCTAATTATTTAGTAAGTTTTTCTCACAAGAAAGTTAATGGGTCAAATACGCTAATTTTCACATAGTCAACTTTAGGAATTTAAAAATTTTCAAGATGTTATAATGATGCTTTTGTCAAAATGACCCAAGAAATAATATAGTATTAAGTACTATTTAATTATATTAAAATATTTTAACAATAATGTTAAAATATTTTGATAATAATGTTAAATTATTTTAACAACAATATTAAATATCTTAATATTATTGTAAAAATATTTTTGTTAGTAGGTAAAAATAATTTAACTTTGTTTAGATCTTGTGTTGATTTAAGTTTGAGAAAATAATAGGGAAAATTATATAAATAATAATTTTAAAAAAATTATTTACCAAAATAAACCACTTTGGGAAATATTTCCCAAAGTGGTGTTCTTTTTTGCCACGCAGGCGCCAACAAAGCAGTTGACGCCTGCGTGGTTTTTTTTTAAAAAATTTTAAGTTGATTTCGTCGTTTAGAAGGACGAAATTGGTTTTAAGCCGATTTTGTCATTCTAAACGATGAAACCGTTTTAAGTTGACCCGGTTTCGTCCTTCAGAACGACAAAACTACCACACTTCCCATTTCGTCCTTCGGTCTCGGCGACAATACTGATTTCATCGTTCTAAACAACGAAATAGAAATAAATTTTTTAATAAACTATTTGAAACTAATTTTATCACTTGTCCATGTTCATTCATTCAAAACATACACAATTGCATTCATTCCACCCATTCTATGCATAACAAATATAACATTAAAGTACATCGTAGACAAGTATCAAATATATTACATCACAAGTCGAAAAAATGTTTAGTTTAGAATAAACATATAAAAAAAGTAAAGTCATAATCTCCTACGTCGTCGACCTCGACCGGCTTTAGCTCCGACACCGGCTCTGACTCCGGCTCCAGCTCCGGCACCGGCTCCGACTCCGGCTCTGGCTCAGCATAAGTAATAGATGGTACAATACGAGCTGGTTGATATCGTCTATAATATAAAATTGGATCTGGCTAAGCTACATGTGCAGTGTCCTTTTAACGATGTGTCCCTATGGCCCACACAACCTGTTGTACCCGTCTATGAGTCCCTCTCACTTTAACAGTTGTTTAATTCTTGAGACTTAACTTACCAATACTTGATTATAATCTATTGTTTATACCTATTTAAGAAAGTGGACTTGAGCCCCACTGAGATCCACCAAGCTACGGTGAGCTCATATTTTAATCTTACATCTAGAAGAAGGCTTAGATAAATGTTTCGACACAAAGAAAAGAAGGCTCAAAATTTTTTTCAAGAAAACCCAGCTAAAAAACACAAAGAAAAGAAGGCTCAAAAGATTTTTCAAGAAAACCCACCTAAAAACAATTAAGGACCATGATTTCGTCGTTTAAAACGACGAAATCACCACAATAAACCTTTTGAGCCCAGCGCCATAAAAAAAATTGCATGTGTTAGACGTATAAAAACAAAAGCCCACCTAAGTTGAATGTGTTGACAAAATTATATTGTGACTAGTCCCATCAAAGGTCTTATTCCTTTGTAAAAAAAAAAATTTATATTGTGAGCCATCCCATCAAAGGTCTTATGCCTTAAAAAAGTCTTATTCCTTATGGGGTCTACAAAATTTTTGCCTTATTACGCCAAAGTTTAAGTGTTTACACATAAATTTGAGTTTTTTTGGTAGGCATAATATATGTTTATTTTTTATTAAATTATTTTAAAATAATAATTAAAAAAAATATTTATGTGTAAGTGTAGTAATTTATGGACCTCAAAATCATAGCTTTTTAGAGCCCAATGCCATAAAAAAATTGTGGCACTCAAGAGGGGGAACAGTATAAAACTAGTTACGATGTTTTGGCTTGAAATAGTCTAAAGCGAGAATAATTAATTTTTGTCTTGCATATAATTAATGAAGTCGTATTTTAGGATAGAGAAGGGGAGAGAGAGAGAGCATGCTTTCGCCGGGATTTCGACCATAGCTCCGGTGCCCTCGGAGGGGTCATCAGCATCGTCGAAATGCTCTTTCGCTGCAACATCATCACTTTCATCGGCCCGACGATGACGCCAGCAAGATCATGCAAACGTCTATCTTGCAAAGCAACGACAGCTCCATGCTCTAAGCACATTTTATTTAAAAAAGTGAGGTGATTTCGTCGTTTAGAAGGACGAAATCGCCTTAAGGTGATTTCGTCCTTCTAAAGGACGAAATTGGGTCAAGTATTTTAAAAACTTGACCCGATTTCGTCCTTTAGAAGGATGAAATCAGCTCTAAAGGACGAAATCAGCTTAAAGCTGATTTCGTTCTTCTAAACAACAAAATCAACTAAAAAAGTAAAAAAAAGCCCTTGCGCTAAGCTGAAATTTGGCGCGCAATGTGGCAAAAAGAAATACCACTTTGGGAAATATTTTCCAAAGTAGTCCAAAACAGTAATTATTTTTTTTAAATTATTATTTAAATAATTTTCTCAAAATAATATAAGAAAATACCCAAGAGGATAGTGGTGTTATGCATGCTATACAAGTTGGTGAAAAATTGGAGGGTGGGAGAATATAAACAAGAGGTATTTTTGTTTAGAACTGTACAAAAAATGACGTGATAGTAAGTGATCAAGCATACGGAGACTTAAGGGTGAGGACTAAAAGGTAAAAAAAAAAAGGCTTAAAGTTGAGAAACGAGAATTTTTGTAGAAAATGTTAAAGAAATTCTTCAAACAATGAGCTTTGATAAAATGTTATCGTCCAGTATTCTTGCCAAAAACGCTAAAACATGGTTCCAGATAAAATATTATCATAAAATTAAAAAATATTTATATGAAAAAGGGAAGAGAAATATTTCCACGATGTCAAGTATTATACGTGATGGGCTACGTATAGCCATTATGTGCAAATGGACGGTTTTGGAATAACGAAGTGACTTAATCAGTGAAACGCGTGAATGTAGCATAGGTTCTAAGAAAAAGAAAAAAGGAAATGAGAAAACATCGTGAGAAAATTTGCAGTATTTGTTCGTGTTCACGACAAATAAGAGAGCCCAAATACAGAAAGTAGTCCCGCTCCTGCCGCTTTTTCGGCAAGAATGGCGGCGGCGCTGCGCGGTGGCGCAAAGCGGACGCTGAGGGCTTCGAAGGTGAAGCAGGTGACCAAGACCAACTTCGCGACGGAGCTCGACGAGATAAAAGCTCGCATCCAAGGCTGTGACTTTGTCGCCGTCTCCTCCCAGCGGACCGGCGCCTTCTCCGTCCCCTGGCGCCGCCCGCTGCCCTTCGACACCGCAGAGATCGCCTACCGGAAGTCCAAGGAAGCTGCGGAGAGGTTCGAGCTCCTCCAGCTCGCCGTCTGCCCCTTCACTGTCCAGGCCTCCAAAGTCGTGGCCTACCCGTAAGCATTTCAAATTTTACGTGTTCTAGACATTATCGTAGTAAGTCGCATGTAAACTAGTCGACGAAATGCCTCTACGAAGATTAGGAACTACGTAGTCGTTGCTAGTAACGTATACTAACTAGTTTTGGGATAGTGTCTGGAGGGGACAATGAGTAGTCTCCAAAGTTTAGTTTAGCTAGATTGTCATATAGAAGTTTATGATTCAGAGTTTTGAAACTGGGTCTTTCTTGTTTTCCCAAGAGTCTTGAGGTGGTAAGGTGCGGAAAGAACATAGTTCTGGATTTCTATTGCCGTAGACTTGCACTGGAAATATTGGGTTCTCTTCTTCTTAACCCGTGTTCTAGTTGGTTGGTAGGATGCTGTGTGATATGACATGTCGTGCTGATGCTGCAGATACAACTTTCACTTGTTCCCTCGGGATGAATTTAATGTCGGCATGCCATCCTATAGCTTTTCATGCCAAACATCATCGTTGGAATCCATGGCTCGCCAAGGTTTTGACTTCAATGCGTGCATATATGATGGTGAGCCTTCCTATGGTCGAGAAGTTTATTTTTTTTTAATTTTTTTGAAACAATTTAGTCATGAGAAAACCCCAGCTGCTGGGTTGTACTATTCATTCATACTTCAGATATCCTTCTTTTATTGTCTATATACAGGAATATCTTATATGTCAAGAGTACAAGAAGCTAATGCACAAATTCGAGTGGGAAATTCAAGATCATGTAGCTATCCTGTGAAATCCTCTTCCAGTCCAGCAATTGCTGATGCAGTATTTATGGAAAGGATTAAGTCTCGTGTGTGGCATTGGAGGGAATCGTGCAAAAATTCCATTGAAAAAACTGATGGTGAGAGTCTAGACCCATCAGTTGCTTCAGAGTAGATTTGTATTTGTTATCATTTGTAATTATTGCTATCCTATGGGATCGTTACAGATGCTTTGGTCAGTTCCTTAAGGAAAATTATCCTTGGAAGTGAAGTCTATGGTACAAGGCCGTGCATGACGATAGATATTTGCAACAGTCGCCAAGTACAGCTAGTTCTGGAGGTACATTTCGACCTCATTTTACATTTATCAGTATCCAATTGGCCTTCTATAGGTTTAATGTCAATACTTAATTATTTGCTATAGCTTTGATATTATGTCTAAATTTCTTTAGCTTTGACATCTTATATCTTATGCTATGAAAGCTTATAATTCCTCACAGAACTAACCAGGTGTGCGATACTACTGGAATCTGATTATGGAAAACTTTATACTATGTAAGAATAAGCCCATGAAGGCATGATTAGAACACCCATCAATAAGCATGTTGCAATTAATGTCACTCTGCATTTTGTTCATGGCAATTTTGTCTGTTGATTTGGGGTTTATTTAGTTTTTGTTCATGTAGTGCTTGACCTTTTCCTTCATTGATTAGTTTCTCTTCACACCAAGTTTAGGTGGTAGGAACTTCAAGGTTTTGTTCATAGCAATTTCGTTGGTGTTGATTCAGGGTTATATTTTGTGCTTCTTCTGCAGACTGCTTGACCTTTTTGACTGGTCCTCTTTTTACCATCTTTATGAGGTTGGAACTTCAAGGCCATGTTCAGCTCCCTCTATGGCCGTCACTAGGTCAAGGAAAAGTTAATTTTCTGCCATATGCACTTCCTCGATCTTTATGCATATGCGTCCCCTCACCAGCTTGGTTACTATATAAGTTTCATACTCCATTTACCTGTTGCCCACCCAGTAAAGCGGGTGGGTAAGCAGGTGATAATCTTAACGTTTAGGCCCCACCAATTAAGGGTCTTTTGGCCTTCCACATATGCCCCTTCGCCCCCCAAAATACTAGCCTGTCACTTCCCTTACAACAGTCCTGCTGCAATTGTTGCTCTGCTCACACCTTTTCCATTTCAGAAAGAGCAGACTCTCCATGAAAATTGAGGAAAGGAGGCATAGTGATTGGAAACTGAGACCAAAACTGGATTGACCCACAGCTGCAAAAAAATATAAAAAAATGAAACTTAGAAGAAAATCTATTATCTATGCAATGTGTTTTGTCAGCTGCTTGGTACATGGCCCAGTTGATTTGGGTCCTCCTATTCCTCACCTGGGCAGGCAGATGGGTACTCAGAGCAGCGGTTGTTGATGCTGATGTCAGTGGTGGTGTCGGGTTGATCTCAGCAGCTTGTGGTTGGACAATGGCTGCCGTCTAGTCTGCTTTTCAGATGCACTTGGGGATTTGTATGCAAGAACATATTTGTCATATGTCAACCAACATTATAGTGGTATGACAGATCATTTAATGGAGATGGTGAAGGTGGCAGAAGTGACTTGTAACTAGGATGAGATTTGGAATTTGGGTTTTATGAAACACCGAAAGGGGGCAAGGATAAAGGGTGTTATGGAGCGGGTCATGAGTAATGGGTATGGAATAAGGGTTATTCACGCATGCCTGGTTAGTGAATGGTCAACTAAATCACCTACTTTTGCCTGTTGCTTAATCTCAAATTTTCCGTATGTTACAAGTAGATTGTGTGAGGTATTATGGGTGAAGGGTACAAACACCACAAAAGAAATTCATGTAGAAAAATTAAATGTAGCTGAAATGCAGACACTAAGCAGGATGTGTGGAACAAGTTGGAGAGACCAGATTAGGAATGAGTATATTAGATGGACTCACAGACAACACCTTTAAAGGAGAAGCTTATGGAGAATAGGTTGCTTTGGTATGGGCTTATACAAAGGAGACGAAGGGATGCCCTTGTTAGAAGGTTGAAGGAAATGCTAGTTGAAGAGGCCAATAAAGGGAGAGGAAGACCTAATGAGATGAAGTTAAAAAAGAAATGATATGGATATGTTATATCTTACAAAAGAATTGGCACATATCAGGCTAGAGTGGAGTACAAGATCCATGTTGTCAATGCCAAATTGTGGAAAAAAAACATTTCCCAATCATGGTTATGACAAATTTATGCTTCTAGTTGTCCCAAATAAAGCTATATTTGCTAAATGACATCCTTAAAAGATGCATTGAAAGAACAATGCTGCCATTTAGACTGATCCGTATTAGAAAAAATCACCTAGTTTGTCATTAGATTATTTATACACATACTATGTTGAGCCATTGACTGCAAAAGTTCAAAGTAAAGCTTAGACTAATATTGATTATGTGATCTTTGCTGAAATATTTATTCATAAAACATAAACATTTTTCAAGAAAATGCGTACAAAAGACGTTAATAAAATGTTTTTTTTTCCTTCAGAAAATAGTGTTTTGTGTAGCTTTTGCAGTTGAATGGTGGAGATTATCGCATATGACAGCTCACATATGCGGCCTTATGTGAGCTATCGTTTTGTGGGATCCTTACAGGTATGCTTAATATTAAATCCATGTGCTTTTCCAGAAATTTCCCAGATAAGGAGGTACACAAATTTGGTCCTATTTGACATGTTGCCCCCCCCCCCCCCCTTTTGAACACATTAAGCTCCAACTTTGTGTTCTCCCTTATCTGAAATATTTTTGCAAATTCCTGAGTCCCATTGATATGAATCAGCTATGGGAGAGGGAAATCAAGAAAGAGATAAGGGTTAAGAGAGAAGAGATTGAGGACATTTAGGGTTGAGAGAAGGGGAATTGAAATGAAGGTGGCTGAGGCCTTCTGTCAAACACCTTGTATGCAGATAGAAGGGGACGAGATGGGAAAAGAGTTGGACAAAGCGAAGAGGATTATTGAGACTGAAGTTAATTCATTCACTGCCTAATCTGAATGACCTACTGGCCTTACATAGTCTGGCTCCCAGGTGGGCTCATTACCATTTAATCAACTAACAAGAACAGCTGTTCAACTAATCAAGTCTTAAACAGGAATTAAACGCGCCTTATGGGCCAACTAAGAAAGCAGTAAAAACTAACTAAGAAAGCAGTAAATAGGGCCATTAGGCCTAATACAGAGGTGGCGGAGACACACACCCATGTCAAGGGGACCTATTTGGGGACATAGTGAGCTTGTATGCAAGAGATAATTTTTTGTTGAATGATTGGTGTCATGTTGTTTTTCGGGTTAGTTGAAAGACATGCTCAAGGATTGCCATCTCGGTCTTGTCTGCCACCTCAGCAAGCCAAAAATCTGTGACCAAGGAAAGTTTTTTGAAAGGAAGTTAGGATATAAAAAGTTCTCATGATTAAAAAAAAGTCATAAGACTTTCTTCCAAATGGAGTTGTTATCAACCAAGAGAGACTCCATATGAAAATTTTCCATGAGAAAATTGTCAGGAATTTTTTTGAAAAAAAAGGTTTACATAAGAGGAAAATTGGAGAGGATCTCGGCCAAGATTCTCTCCATTTACCCTCTATCAACAATTTATGTTTTTTTTTTCAAAATTCTTTCCTTACAACTGTTCTCTATCAATGTATTTTTTCAAAAACATAGCTTTAATGTCGAGGAGAGGATCTTTGTTGGGTTCTTTTCCCTTAAATTTTGTCTCGCCTCCCATTGGAATCCGAAATCTTGAGAGATCATGGTGAGATGGCATACCATGCACATGCCAAACTTTTCCTAGTGACCAATATTTATGCAAATAACTTCCTACTACCCCAGTGTGTTAGAACTCGCTAAGCTGCAGATTTTCTTTTTATGTGATTCCCAAGGATGGAAGCTTACTAAATTAGCAGGCTGGTGCAGCTGGATTGAAGTTGATGGCAGCAAGGTTGTTGGGCTAATCCCATAATCAGCTTATTCCTTCTCTTTTTTCCTCAAGTACTCATTTATAGTACTATTTGATATTTTAACTTTCATTTGGCTTTCTTGTATACCTTCTTGATTGCTAGTTGAGCTTGTCATCATTGAGGCATCACATTGGAAGTTTAACCAACAGAGGATGAAGAAGAAAAAATTCCTGCACTTGATTGCCTCACCATTTCAATAACAAACTTCTGTCCCACTTCTTCACATAATCCTCGTGCCAATTCTTGCACTGAATCTTGAGCTGCTTGACACACCTTTGCACCATGACCTGGTACTCTTCCCAAATGATACTTAAGCCTTGTCACTGAACAATAGAACTCCCTACAACAGATGCACCTAATTTTATTCCCACTAATCTTCTCAGCATGCTCCCAAATCTTCTCCTTTTGTCTAGGCACTTTTGGAAATCAACTCAAATATCCTATACAAGAAAGAGCACAATGTTAATCCATAAGGAGAAAAATAATTAATCTGTAGATAAAATATCAATTCATAGTCAATCAGTCAAGTTATACAATATTCATCTATAAGCACCCATGCAATAAGTCTAATTAATTGTAACTCAAGTTTAGACATTTGAATGACCAAAATAAAATTATATAAATGCTACAAAGTAGACTTACTTGTAAGTGTGCACTGTAATCTGTAGGGTCAATACAATTGACTTACCAGTTACCATGTAAAGAAATAACAACTTAATCCACTAGATTTTATCATCATGGTCAAATAAACTATGTATGATGAGCACATGGATTACTATTGCAAAAGAAAAAACCCATAAAAGAAACTTTGAAGATGGTTATAAGAAAACTTGGAAAACACAAAAAAAGCTAAGATAAATCAGCATTTCAATAGGAGAGACTGACAAACAGTAAACTTGAATTAAAAAAAACAAAATCCATGGTGTGAATCGACCCTGATCAATATTGACCAGGAACCTCTACTTGCGCTTAATTAGTTTATCTCCAGTTTGCTTAGTATGAAATTGTGTTTAATTGAATTAGGAGCTTGAATATGAATTACTCATCTAAAAACTATGGCAGTACTGAGCAATATGGGAAACTCAATAGTTATATGAAAGGAAAAAATATTTGGATACATGAAACTCAGCAACAGATTAATGTTTACTGAAAAAAAAAGTGTTGTCTACAAACATTCTATGCTACAATATACAATGTATAAAGCAAAACAAACAAGAAGCTGAGAGTAGGAATAGGATGTGGGTCACTGGGAGTACGAGTTTACAGTACTAAGAGACTTTGAACATTAGGAAATTTCTAAGTTCGTAAGTTTTTCCCTCTCTCAAAATTAAAGCTTCCGATACCAAATATAGCCCAAACACACAAATCCAATTTGAGTTAAGAACTGACACAATCAATAGAAAATTACAGCACCTTATGAGAATAGAACAATACAACACCCATTGGGAACTGCAGAAACATTGTCATCCTGAATGACATAATCATTAAAAAATGGCCATGAATTGAATAAGTAACAAATACTTTGTCTTATGAAATTAATTAACATATCATAAACAAAAGAAAAACTTTTAGGTCTAAGGCCATACCTTTCATCCGCCACTGCGTCAGATGCGAAACAGACCAAAACACAGTCTGGGTTCTCATTTGCTTCAAAAAGAATTGTCTATTTGTTCACATTAACAGTGGTTTTCACCGCTGTGGTCTTTTCGTGCTCCACATAAGGATTGAGGAGGCCTGTGGTCGTTTCACTAGCCAGTATGAAGGAGGCTGTCCAAACTGAGCCCACTGTTTAATCTCACCGGAGTAATGAAGAGGAGAGGATAGCTGGAGGCTGGAATTATTTTTCTGGCGAATGCTGCAGCACCTGTGGCCCAAGCAGGCAACCAGCAATAGGAGGGAGGTGATCTCTGCTGGTCTGCTGGAGTTCTAGGCAGTCGCTGTTGGAAGGAAGATCCATGGAAGCCCTAAATCCTCAAACCAAAAGATTGTGAGCCAAGGAAAAAACCACAACCCAGTCCAGTCAGAAAAAAAATAGCTAAAAAAAGCGAAAATATGCAAAAGCCTAAAAAAGTTAGAAACTGCAAAAATTTTCTGAAATGACAAAAATTTTGTCCTGTGGTGCGGTGTAGGGTCTAGAGCAGCAAAAATAACAAAACTTTGCGAAATTTGTTACTATGCTCTGAGAGGGTTCTTTTGTTTTTCAGTTGAGGCACTTATGTGGTCATATTTTCTGTTGATTCATCTATCATGTTGCATCAGATTGTAGGAGGCTTCAGATCTTTATTGTTCCATGCAGGTAGTAAACTCGTTATGTGATGACCTTATACCTCTAATTGTCCCTGATAGAGGTGGGGAACCTAAAGCGGTACAATTAATTTTCACAAGTTCAGAGAAGGACAAGAATCTTCTGCTGGTATTTATCTCTGTATGATATTGTTTATCTTGTTTAACCTTTTTTTATTCCCCTGAAGATCTGTTGGATGCATCTGTTGGTCCAGAGTGAGAATAAAATTTTGGAGGAGGAATGTAGTAAGCAGATGCGCGGTTTCCGTGAAGTCATTGACACAATCTGTAGTGCTCATAAGCCACTTATTGCCTCCAACTGTCTTCAAGGTAGTGATTGTGCCCTCTTTTATTTAACTTGTACTTGTTAGGAAATTCAGAGAACAAGGAAGAAGACTTTTTTATCTGTAAACCATGTTCATTTTCCAATAATGAAGGGATTGACCCCTAACCCTAATCACAGTAGAGGTGCTAACCCTCTTCATTTAGTCTTCACTCAAAGAAGAGTTAACCAATAAGAAAATAACAATTAACTAGATTGGCTAAACTCTGGATGTAGTTAACATAGAGAGTTTGCTCAACAATAATTGAAATTGTGCCATTGTATGAGACTTGGAGAACATGTCGGCCAATTGGAGAGGGGACTGAACATATAGATGGGAAAGAGTTCCAACACGTAGATGATGACGGGCAAAGTGGCAATCAAATTCTATATATTTTGTACATTGGTGGAACATAGAATTGTGAGTAATATGAATAGTACTCTGGTTATCACAAAACATAGGGGTGAGAGCAATAATAGAAACACCCATATCAGACAACAGCCAATGAAGCCAAACAATCTTAGAGGCAGTGTCAGCCATAGCCCTATTCTCAGCCTTAGCAGTAGATCTAACAACAAAATATTGCTTTTTGCTCTTCCAAGAGATAAGAGAATAACCTAAGAATACGCAGTAACCAGTAGTAGACTTGCAATCAACAACATCGCCAACCCAATCAACATCCGAGTAGGCTCTAAGAAGTAGACAAGGATGAAAGGACATTATAATGCTAAGTGCTTCGTACATAACAAAAAATATGAAGAAAAGCAGCCCAAAAGGTAGATCGAGGAGTTGAGGAAAATTGGCTACAATATGTAGAGCATGTTGAATATTAGGACGAGTGACAGTAAGGTATACCAAGGAACCAACAACCTCTCGATATTAAGTAGGATCATCAAGTAAGAGTGCCATCTAAAAGGTCAAACATCAAATTTAGTTCTATAAGAGTAGCTACTAGACAAGAATCATATAAGCTTGAGTGAGCAATAATATCAGTGGCATATTTGGACTGAGAAAGAAGATATCCTTGAGAAGAGTAGGCAACCTCAATTGCCAAGAAATATTGAAGAAAACCAAGATCCTTCATCTCAAACAACTCTATTAATTGGTGTTTGAGAGAAGAGATAACTACAATATCACTAACAATAATAATCATATCGTCAACGTACAAAAGGAGTACAATATGCCCAGACAGAGTGTCTTTCAATAATAAGGCTGAATCATGAGCATTGACAGTAAAACCCAAACGAAGCAATGATGCACTGAATTTCTCAAACCAAGTATATGGGGCTTGCTTAAGACCATACAAAGCATGACAAAGGCGACAAACTTACCCGGACTTATGTAGAAGACCAGGAGGATACTTCATATATACTTCTTCTAAAAAATCACCATTGAGAAAAACATTCTTAGACATCTATTTAAATGAGTGGCCATGTATAGACTGAGGCAATAGATATAAGGGTGCGATCAAAAGTCATTTAAACAATAGAAGCAAATATCTTCTCATAATCAATCCCATATTCCTGAGCAAATCCTTCAGCAACTAACTATGCCTTGTACCGTTCAAGAGAACTCTAGATTTAGTTTTGATCTTGAACACCCATTTACACTCAATGACCTGTTTACCAGGTGGAAGAGAGACTAACTCCCAGGTGCCAATGTTGTGCAAAGCAAATAACTCGTCTTGCATAGCCCTTTGCCAGTATCACAATAAGCCTCTTTGTTGGACTGACTCTCATGAAGAGAGTTAATGATAGATAAAAAACTAAGGAAATTGGAAATGTTGAGAGAAGAGGGAGAACCATACCAATCACCAAGAGAGGCAATAGTAGTAGAATCCAAATGCAGAGAGGTAGCAGAGGGAGGAGGTACAGCCGGAAAGAACCCAGCTAAATGGTGGCTACATTTGTGTTAAGGAATATGCAGAGATGCATTAGAATGGTCTCTAGCAGGGGCAGCAGGAGACAACAAGGGTGTTGAGAGCCCTTCAGGTTACGTTGGTAAACTTGAGTAATGGGTGGATCAGTTGATAAAAGAGTAGACACATAACAGACTTATTGCACTCATCAAAAAGAGATTTAGGAAAAGGATAAATGTAAATCAAAGTAGAGCAATCAACAGTAGAAACAAGATGAGGAATGACATAATAAAATAGACCTTCAACAAACACATGTCGAGAAATATATAACTTATTGCATGTCGGATCATAATATTGATATCCTTTCTGACCAATGCCATAACCTAAAGACATAATCAAGAGCATGTAGATAACTTTGTGCATTCAATAGTAGGGAGCAATATAATAACAAGCATAACCAAAAATACAGAGCAATTAATAATTAGGTTTAACACTATATAAACATTTAAAAGGGGACTTGCCTACAGTCAAGGATGACAGAATGCGGTTGATCAAGTAGGTTTTAGTAAGGACAGCTTCACCCTAGAAGATAGAGGGAACATAAGTAGAAAATAATAGTGCATGTGCATTCTCTAGGATGTGATAATGCTTCTTTTTAGCAAACCCATTCTACTGAGGTGTGTGAGGGCAAGATAACTGATGAAATGTACCTTCATTAGTTAGACAGACTTTAAACTCAGAGGATAAGTATTCACCACTAGAGTTAGAGCATAAGCACTTAATAGTTGCATTAAATTGATGACGCATCGTTATGATAAACTCATGATAAATCAAGAGAAAATTAGACCAGCGATGCATTAGATACACCCAAGGAAAGCAAGTATAATCATCCACAAATGAAACATAATATTTTGAGCCACCTTTGGTAGAAACTGCGGCAGGACCCTATATAACAGAAAGAATCAAGTGAAATGGATGATGAGAAATTGTATCACTTAAAACTAAATGGAAGTGTTGACATTTTTGAAATTTTACAACCACAACAAGCAGAAATGCCACTGACTGACAATGCCTAAAACACCTGCAGAAACTAAATGTTTTAGTCTTGACCTAGAAACATGTCCTAATCGTAAGTGCCATAAGTAAAATAAGGAAGAATAAGAGCAAAGACAAAAGTTGCCCAAAGTAGAATGAGCAGTGCATGTAAGTGATCCAACGGGTAGAGATCTCTACCTCTATGACCTATCCCAATTTACATGCCTATTTTTGGGTCCTACATACCACAACTAGAGGAAGAAAACTAACAGAGTAACCCAATTTAGTAAGTTGACTGATTGAAATAAGACCAACAATAAGCTGTGGGATATGCAAAACATTAGAGAGTGAAAGAGAAGGTGAGCTAATGGAGCACATGCCAAACAATGACACGGAGCTACCATTGGCTGCTTGAATAGTGCTGAAGTGTGAAGAGTCTCCACATGTAACAAAGTAGGTAGCATCTGGCATATATGGTGTGTGGCACCAAAATCAAATATCCAATCGGAACAAGTAAGACGAACAAAATTAAGCAGAGGAGACAAACCTGTGTTTGTGACAAACAACAAAGGAGAGGCAAAGGTACCAAGTAGTCAAGTCAAATTTGCTAGCAAAGACTGGAGCTCAGAAGTGGAATCTACCACTGTTGAGGAGGCATTGGAGATATCTGTAAAATATCCAGTTGATAAAGTTTGGCATAATTAGATTACTCATATAAAGAGGATCAAAAATCTCAAACAGCCTTAGCTGTCTAGAACTTGGCTAACTGTAAACCAACAGAGAAATCCACAAAATTATTTGTCCAAAGTAATAATTTTGGCATTATTTATATGCCATTGAGAACACTGTCTTGCAAAATTCTATGCTTTGACATTAGCTTTCATTATTGGTTCGAGAGTAGAGCTATCAATATAATTCCACAATCCTTTTCCCATGATGAAGTTACTCATGACATAACTCCAATTGGAGTAATTACTACCATTCATATGCACGCTCATGGCTTGAAGATTATCGTGCTTGTTTGACAGATCTATAGTAATGAAATTGGACTAATAAATAAGCAGCCAAGGGCAACATACGGCAAAGAGAGATTAAAAATACCAAAAACTTGAGAGGAACAAATGCAAGGAAAGCATTATGATGAATATTTATGCCGGAACAGCAAACTGCTACAGTTGATAACAATATGTGCTATGCTACACCGGAACCGTATGTTGAACAGTAGCCAAGAACAGTGCGATGAACAGTGCTGCAGGATAATGCGATGAACACTGCAGCAGAACAGAGTGGCGGAACAGTACGATGAACAATGGGGAGGAATAGTGCAATGAACAGTGCCAATGCAAAGCCAACTAAAGAACAGATTTAGAACGCCTCAGCTACCATGTTAGGAAATTCAGAGAACAAGGAAGAAGAAGACTTTATTATCTGTAAACCATGTTCATATTCCAATTATGGAAGGAACAACCCTAACCCTAATCACAGTAAAGGTCCTAATTACCCTTCACTTAAAGAAGAGTTAACCAATAAGAAAATAACAAATAACTAGATTAACTTAACTACCCTCTATAATGTTGGAACTAAAATAAACATTGACCAAAAGACTAAATGATACTCTAATAGTACTCAGCTCTGTCCCATGTTAAATTGTCTGCTTTTCATAAAATGTGAAATTTAAAGGAGTACGAGAAGCAGGTAAGAGGCAAATGTACTGCCATAGATGGGAAGAAATGAAGTAAAATCAGAGCCTGGGACCCACCATACAAATTAGATGATAGGGGCAGCTATTACCACACTCCACAATGTGTCGGGAATAAATGAATTAAATAACCTTGCCCGCATGAGAAGTGTATTAGATGCTTTCTCATTGGTTTTAAATGGGAAAATAAGACAATTTTGTGGGACAATTTTTTGGGAAAGCGAACTTTTAATGATGGATGGAAGGAGTGTTTATTTTTGTTCCATTGGTTACTTTTATTACTCAATTAATTTTTCAAACATAAAGTCGACAGGGATGACTTGTGTATTTTGCATCATGTACCTCCCACATGAAAGTTCCCAGTGTGGATTAGTGTCAGCCCTCAGCCTTCATATGCTAATGCACTTTTTACTCTAATAAATTATAGCTCAATTGCATCAATGTACAGATAATTTAAAGGGAGACCTTGGTGCAATTTTATGTATGTGGAATCACCCATTGGAGAATTTTAAATGAGAAGAACAAACCGAGTCCTCTACTTCTCCATAGTGTTTCAATACCCGAATCGACCCAATTGGTTGAACCATGTCCAACTGGGGACCTGATCCCTTTTTTGTGTCAGTCCTTCCAGACTTTGTAAAATTTGAGACCTGGACCTGACTGGTTAGACCTCTGACCCGAATAGGTCGGGTTGTTTGGGTCAGCTAGAAGTACCGACAAGTTGGGTTTCGATGGAATCAGCACCAATGAGGGGTTGCTATCAGAATCACTTGCAGCAAGCCTTTGGAATCCACTGAAGGTTTGTTCTGAGTCAGCACCAAAAGGGGAGTCCCCTTGAGTAGGAAACATTTAACTCAATTCAACTTGGTCTGATTTCTTCATTGTTCGCTCAAGCCTTTTAACAGGCATACAGTTGTCGTTAAAGTAAATCTTAAAAGTAAAAGGTTACAATATACAAAGTCAACCTTTATGGCTCATATGAAAAGTTAAATATTTTCACACAGAGTCTATAGTAGAGTGTGAATCAAATCAGGGGGCAGCAGCTTTGGGGGTTTGCGTGATCAGCTCCATTGAATGCCATTGAGCCAGGTGAATCCTCGCTCAGCTACCATTTGATGCAGCAGACACAGGAAAGAGAAGGGCACGACCAAATTCGATGTCCACAAAGGGACCTTGTCTCCCTGATAACACAAAGGAATCCTTGAACCCACGAGGAAGGATAAACTCAGCACAGTCACGTGTTGAAGCTGAATTTTTATTCAAGCAAAAGATGCCTAGCACCTAGGCTTACAATACTATTTAAAGTTTACTGACCGAGACATTGAAAAGACGCAAGGAATACCAAAAGACAACATTAAATACAATAATCACTCCACTAATCTGCTAACGACAACTCCAGCCTTTATTTTTCTAAATAGCCACGGCATTTAGCTTTCAGATTGCTCATCTACCCATGACAATTTGACATTCCAACTCTTCAGCTGACTTGACGCCTGAGCTTCCACCTCTTAAGCTCTGTCAACTACCCTGCACCAACAAAAGCCTACAGAGCTTCTTTGGCCTCCCCAAGGTGCTGCTAACATTCACTGTGATGGATCAACTCTGGCTTCCGTTGTTTCCAACAGCCACCCCACTGGCCAGAGATGTTGGTCTTGTCCTCAATAAGTCTGTTGGCAGATTCTTCACATGATATTGAGCTCCTTCAACCGCCCTGCACCAACAAAAGCGTACAGAGCTTCTTCGGTCTCCCCAAAGTACTTCTCACCATTGCCATCATGGATGCACTCTGGCCTTCATTGTTTCCAACAGCCACCTTACTGGTTGGAGATGTTGGTCTTGTCCTCAGTAAGTTTGTCGGCAGATTCTTCACAAAATCAGGGAGGAATGTTCTTTGTAACAAGCAGGTCTGATGTAGGACGAATGCGAGGTGGAAGCAGGTTTTATGTCAGCTGAAGAGTTGGAATGTCAAAGGATTTGCAGTTTGGAAGTTAAAGATCAAGGCTAATAAGTAAATTAAAAGCTAGAGTTAGTAGTTACTGGGTTAGTGGAGTGATTATTGTATATACTGGAGTCTTTTGGGATTCCTTGTGTCTTTTAAATGTCTAGGTCCGAAAACTATAAATAGTGTTCTAAGACTAAGTGTTTGGAATCTTTTCCTTGAATAGCAATCCAGTTTCAGTACAAGTGTGTTGCGTTTATGCTTCCTCATGAATTCGAGGATTGCTTGTGGATTCAAGTACCCTTTGTGGACATCAATGTTGCTTGTGTGTTGCCCTTTCCTGTGTTCACTGCATCATAATGTTAATTTAAAAAAACTAAAATAATTAGAGAGATCTCTCTTTTTCGGCCATCAAAGATGTCACTGATATCTGGTAGAATTATCCAAACTAGGGTTTTTGAGAAGATTTTATCAAATAATAAAGAAGAATAGATAATACAGAAGAGAGGAGTCAACTAGCCTCTAATAGGCTCAAGTTGTCCCTTACAATCTAAAGACTAATCATCGCATCTATATGAACCTTAATGATCCCCTCAGTACCCTGCTTTATTAAAAAAATTCATCAAGGGGGCGTATGGGGTTATTGGGGTACTGAAGGGATTTTTGGGCTGCATAGAGACACATTCAAGACTAATATGCCATTCACTTAAGAGAGGGCTGACCAATAAGAAATAAGATTACTAAGCTATGACTAAACTACCCTTTATGAATAGAAAGATACAATATTAAATACTTAAAGGTATGAAGAAATACTCTTATCTATCCGAGATGGCCAACTTCTCGTGAGAGGACAATATGGTCTCATCTAATTAAGTTCCTACTACAAACGAAAACATCTATTATGCAAAGCTCTAAAATAGATGATTAATCTACCTTCTAATTAGCCTGAGCACAAGTGAAGAAATCCCAAAATTCCTCTTTGCATTAGTGCTAATTCTTCTTTTTACTCTTCAAATTTGTAATTATGTAGTATTATAAATTGATTTTAATATATAAATAGGCATAACTTGACTTTTATCCCCAGGAAGGCCACTTTTAAAGAGAATTGGAAATTTAGGTTGGGGAGGGTGACATGTTGAGCATAGAGTCAGCCAACAAATTAAAAAGTCAAAATTATTTTATCTTCATATAAATCCATATTACCCCCCAAAAGTGGATAAACTCTTTGTCAGCTTGACAGCAGAGCAACAATGCTCAATTTGTTTGACATCAGAAGAGTCACTGTCTACAACTGGTAGATGATGACCAGATAAACTTTTTTCTTTTTCTTAAAAAAAGAAAGGCAGCCTTGTAGGAGAGATGTCTTTTGCTACTTTAGAATCACACAACGCCAAGTGCCTTCACAATGTGGGAAGGTTCCCATCTTAGTTTTGGACTAAGCTACTATGATTTACCCTACTTGGATTGTCTGATTCACTTCCATCAAAATCATGTTTGATGAAGCCTAGCTGGAGGAGGTGAGCTCAAGTTAAGATGATGAAGCATATGCTTAATATAGTAGAAAGTAGGCATCATGGATCTGCTATGTATTAAAAGAGGGAACTCACCTGGCGTAGAAGACCAAGATGTGGTAAGGAGCACTTCTTCATACTTGAAACTAATTCCTTGGAATTTGCTATGCAAATTTGACCAAGACTTCATCCCTCATAAATGCCCAAAATGAAATTGAACAAGAACCCTGTACATCTCATATCCCACTGAAAGACAGTTATCTAAAGATAAATTATTCTTTTCAGTTTAGGATTTTATGCCATTGGAAATCACCTTCCTGACTTATTAAAACAATTTGGACGTACTTAATTAACCTTAGCGTATTGTTCCCTTCTAGTTTGGTAGTCTAGATATATGAAACTTGACGTTAGTACAGATTTGCAAGTCTTGTAGTGTCGAAAGTTTGTACAATTATCTGGTTATAAGTTGAAAGTCTGTTTGTTGTGAAGTTTCCATTTGTTTACTGGGTAAACATGCACATATTTTTGCCCATCCTTCTAAACTAATAAATCTTATGGCTGTAGATTTTACATTCATTCATTCCAAATTTATTGCTCCCTTACCTCCAAGCATGGCTGAGTTTATGTGCTCCTTAAGATTGGCCTTCTACAGTCTCATAGACCTCAACAATCTGTGTAAAGAAATTGGTCCTCTAAAAAAAGCAGACAATATATGGGCGGCTTCTTCCTACTTAAAGAGACAATTTTTTGTGCCCCTAAACATGGAAATTCCTCACAAAGGTACTTGGTTCTCTACTCACTATTTACCTTTCTCAACCAAATTTGGCTGCTTTATTAAATAAAGAAACTAGTGTTGTTCTTGTGTTGTGCAGGTGAGAAAACTGAAGTGAAAGACCATGGGCATAATGTTGTGAGGATAACACAGTTGTTCTCTAGACTTCTAGCTTTATTAAAAATTAGTCCTGAAGATTGCCATCTTCCTGGCTGTTCCTACACATACAATCTCGATACTTGTTGGTCTGACCATGAAACAGAAAATGAAGAAGAGGTTCTACTTGTGAATAATGCGAAAAAAATTAGCACAGACAACTTGTTATTCTTATGGGGATTTAGGAATGGGATTTCTGCCAGAGAGCTTAAGTGCAAACTTTCTGAAGCTCACAGTGTCTTATTTACGGACTTTGAGTTGCGACTTGCGGATAAAACTTGTGCTGTCATAGTTTTTTGGAAGTCAGGCTCTGCACAGGCATTAATGGATGTCATGGATTCTGGAGGTAGTAATTTTGCCGCTCTAGAAGATATGATATCAGCAGGGCTCAAAGCAGCAGGATATGAGGCTTATAAAAGGGTGTTTGATTTGGGCATTCCAGATGCAGATTTAGCTGACTGTTTGGACAAGGTGCTACGAGAGCCCCATTGTTGTCATTTGGATAACTCATGTAATGTGGCAACTGAGATATACTGGGAAAATGATTCAGTGATCCGACTGGATGAACTTTAAGGTTCTGATATGTCCTTGCATTTGGCAGCAATAACCACATCGGATTCATTTTGGCTTGGTATATCCAAGCCTAGAGTACATGGAATCGGAGTGGGGGTTCAAGTACACTGGGATATACTTGAACAAGAGTAATGCTAACTATGCTCGCAGCTTCCAAGAACACTTGCAGCATGCTCGCAGTGATGCACAGGCTCTATGCAGATCTAGGCATGGGGCCTATGTGTGGCCCATGCATCATGGCGAGAATGCAAGTGATCCTCTAGGCGAGTGTACTTAGGATTTTCGACTAGAATGTTAGTGATTCAGTGATCCAACTTGAAGGGCTTCAAGGATTGTTTTCAGTATGAGAGACAAGCGTGGAGACTCATGGAATTTGAAGAGTACAGGCAGCCGGGTATAACGGAAGCTCTTGGTGGTGGCTGGTGTAGGAGGCCAAATTTCAACTTTTCTTCTATTCATCCTCATATATTATGTATGAAACACAATACATCTGAATAATATATGTAAACAATTCAATTTCAATGAAGAATAATTTAATGACAGAACAATAGCGTACGAACATTCAGATATCGAATCCCCTGGATGTTGTCTTGTATTCCAACGCCCAAGAATGCCCTTTTATGCAATATAAACAATAGGTAGGGGGAAATATTTATTTAGAAGCAAAATATACCTAGGAACACCAATTATAAAATCGTCATAGTTAAATGGAAGCTAATTGTAGTGCCTTGAAATTTTAAATTACTTTAAAGTTTGGAGTGCCATTAATTCAAAAAATAATGGTCAAAATTAACTGTTTATAGAAGAGTAACTAATTATTAATTTACATAATTATAAATTTTTTACAAAATAAGTCTTATCTGCCTTAGAAAAATGAAGTCGCGTATGTCCAAAAGTAATACATAACAAAAGAACGTGACCAAATAAATCCAAAGCATAGATTTTTGAAGTTCTACGAGTAATCTTCATTAACATTATCTTTTTCATTTAGACTTGCCGCGTCTAAGAGTGGGTGAGTATAATTATATTTAATAGATAAAGTTAAATTCTATTAGCATTCTAAAATGTAAAGTATAAATAAATATGCATAAAAAATATTCTTATAATAATTTATATTTAAAAGTTGACTCAAAATAATATTATCAACTAATAGAATCCAACACTCTTTTAATATAAAAAGTCAAATAAAATAGTTCTTCATAGAATCTTATCATAATAAATTGTATTAAAAAGTGGGTTTAATGATATATAAGTGATATACAACTAAATTATATGTGTGTATTTTTAACAATAAATATAGAGAGGTGGTAGTGTTTTGCGCACACATTGATCCTCCCTACTTAGTTCATCTCTGATGAAGAATTACTTTCCATTGTCGTAGCCTTACAATTAACACGCCCACACAAGGCTATTAAAGTCATTGTATATTAAGTATAGAGAGCACTCTCTATGATCTAGTGTTGTGTCAATGCCTTAAATTTTTGGTGTCGTCAAAGCAAACAAACACTAGATTGGAGATCAATTCGGGGGAGTGGGTCAGGTATAAGCTCAAAACAATAGTCACACCCATGTATATTGTAAGAACCCTCATCTTTGAACCGGTTTTGGTTTTCTTTAATTATGAGTTATCGTGAGATTTACGCGTTTTCTGATCTTATTCGGTGATTTCATAAGTAAATAGTGTTTGTGATAGTTTTAACAAAAATTAACTTCAATATTAGTAGTTTTAAGTGATTTTAAACCAAATGTGAATTTTTGAGATTTTTCGGAATTTTTACTATTTTCCCAAAAATTAGGGTTTTGGCGGGACCCCTGTGGGCCCCACCGTCGAAAATTTTATTTTTCTGTCAAATGAACCTAGACATATACTTAAGGTCACACAAAAATTTTCAGAATTTTATTAGGCTTAATTTGTGCTTAAATTTACAAAATGACCACTTTTAGCCTACTTTTCATATTTACACCCCAAAACTTACCTATGCCTATCCCAACCCTTACTATAAAAGGGCAAACCAGAGCCATTCCCATTTTTGGGAATAGGCTAAGGAAGGAGGCTGGCCTAATCCCCACTTAGGCCCGAATTAGAAGCCGATTAAGGTAAGCTTGCTCTAATTAAGCACTAATCATTGGCTTTTCTCTTAATTTCTTCCAAATCTACCATTTTCCCCTTGATTCAATTCGTTTTTGACCATCAAAAGCTATTGATTTGCGTTTTACTATAAACCCTAGCATTCAAAATTCGATTTTTACTACCAATAAGCCCTAGATCTAAGATTTAATTAGGGATTTCTTGAGTAAATCGATTTCCATTAGAGTTTAATTCAAACTCATTGTGTTTTCAAGGATTTCAAGAAGGGTGACTCTTCAATCCGAGCTTAATCAAGTGCTGAGGTAATGGGTCTTCAAAATCTCTGTTTATCCATGGTAAAACTCTTCATTTTTGGCTTATTTCGAAATGGGTTGCTTGATTTAGTGTGTTAATGGTAAGATTAGAAAATGGAATTATTTAATCCCGATTTCTTAGGGTTTTGCATTATTATGGTTTGGTTTGATATTCTGGAAGTCAAGGAGGACTTTTGATGATGATTAGGGTGTTAGATGTGGATTTGAAGTGCTATCTATGGTGTTTCGGTTTGGATTTGCGAAAGGAAGAAGATGACTGTTTTGCCGTGTTGGCGATCGATCAGCCTTGCAGGGCGATCGATCGGCTGAACTGAAAATTTCAAATTTATGCGTGTAACCGATCGAACGGCCTGAAGGGCGATCGATCGGCTACGTAAAACCGTATGTTGTGTGTATGATGCCTATTTTGATGATTCCACTTTAGCTTGCCAATTTTATATGAATGTGGAGTGTTTTAAGCTATGTTAGGCTACTGGAAATGCATGCTATTGAGTTTATAGAGTTGAGACATATGCTTAGAGATGGTGGGATGACTTATGTTTTGTGGCATGATGTTGGAATCGTTATATTGAAATTATGAACGGTTGGTTCCCTTTGGATAAGCATATATTTTCAGTAGGACTACAATCATTGTTGGACTGATTTGTCATGATAAATTGTGATTAATGGTGTGTGAATGTTGGTGATTGCCATGACTCAATGATGAAATGAGTGATGTTATAGATGTTTAGCCTTTGTGGTTGAGTTTTGCATTTAACTATGATTTCAACGATTCTTCTACTATGATTTCCGCTGGAATTCATGTTTAGGTAGAAATTCACATGTGTAGTGTGGTAGTGAGTTGATTTTCAAGCATGTTAATATGCATTATGTGAAAGGCTTCTACTAGTTACACACACATGTGGGGGTTAAATGATGATGTTGAAGCTTAATATCGTGATTATGAATGATGCATTAGGGGCTGGTGAGAGCACTTATCATGATTAGGATTCATGTATGCTTTGCCCACGCATGTACCATGCTGCACGCATCATGAAAATGGATTTCCAATTGAGGCTTCATCGTGATTAATCGAATTTGACCGATTGGATGCAATGTGATGGAATTGTGTGCCGGGTTTATCGGTCGTGGATTAATCGCAAGTTGATTGGTCCGAAAGGACATATTTTGATTTGAAGTTCCTGTGTGGAATGAGTGCACTCCCCGGGTTGAGTCTTGTTTAATGGAATGATGTGGGGACGAGTTGCGTACTTGTCTTGCGGATATGTGAGAATATTATTATGTGTGCCATCTGGACCCTGAGAATCCAGTGTGGTATGCCGTGTGCACCCCGCTACCACGTGTTCTAGGGTTCTCTGTGTGAGAACTCGGGCTCTTCCCTCCGCAGGAGATGTCCCTGGGCGAACACCCCTGCTCTAGATTCTCTGTGTGAGAATGGGACATCCTTGGCCAGGATTGTCTAGGGCGAGCAGTATAGGGATTGACAACCCCGATCTTTCTTGAATTCTTGTGTAGAATTTTGAACCGTGACACGCCTTCGTGGCCTTGTCTATGCTCCCGTCTGTGTGACATTGTTGTGTGGTTACTCCTTGATGGAGGTTGATTTGATACTATGCATGTGGAATATGTATGTTAGAGATACATCTATGCATGTTGATTTTGATGTTATGTATGTGGAATATGTATGTTAGAGATACATCCATGCGGGATTGGTTATGATGTGAATGCATGTGGGAATATGTATGCTAGAGATACATCCATGCAGGTTGAATTATGCATTATGATGCAGTGTTAAGTGATATGAATGTGTGATCAGAAAGTGATGCACCATGTAAATCTTTGATCTGAAACGATCTCATTTCTAAGCTATCGTATTTTCTACGTTGACAGTGATATTTAAAACCATTGCTGAATGTTAAAACTCACCCCTCTTTTGTGTTTTGATTTGGGGCTGCGTGGTGCGACACGCAGATGAACAGGATTGCCTCTATGAGGAAAGGTCAGAGGTAGCTTGGGTGTGATGATGGAGATCGTTGCGTGACTTATCATCGTTTATTTCATGCTTTATGTTCGAACCTTTGTGTAGGGTTCTTGTTTGGATTTATGTCATATTATGCAGTTGTGATGCTTATGACTTATTTTGAGCCGGTGTGGGCTTTACTTAACTAAGTTTGTGGGTTTGAGATTGTTGTTTACTTTGTGATAAGCAACACATTTTCTCCCTTTTTATTTACTCTTGCTCAAAGGATTGTGCGCACTCCGTGTCGCTGTTAATCGCCCGTGGTTAGGGTTAAGTCTTCCGCTAGATCATTTCTAAATTTTCACTTCGTCGCCCCCACGCGCTTGACCAGCCCCTGGACCGGGTTCGGCTCGGGTCGGGCATCGCCGGGGCGTGACATATATACCAAGGGCGATGTGGGTCAAATATAAGTTAAATATTACCTTTCTGCGAGAGGTTTTTGTTTCAATGAAAAATTCTACTATTAGTGATAATTTTTTGCCTTTCGATAATAATAATTGTCGCTAAATTTGATTGTTTGGTACAACTATTTTTTCATTGCAAAAGGTTTCTATTAGTGAGTTTTTTATTTGTTGCAAAAAAAATCCATCTTTATTGCCCTATTTTGTTATAGTATTTGACTACCAAACTGTAGTACCTACTCTATGGTCCTTACCCTCTCTTGAGGTATAGTCATATGCCTAGAATTCATCATAGTCCCTCAAAACTCTCAAGAATTTAACATTGTTTTCCCGTTTAACCATTCAATACTCATGTGGAATTAGTCTTACAAATCCTCTAAGAATCTTACTTAAACTAGGATTTTTATTGTATTAAGCGTACTCAAGAGTGGCTTGCATTATTACTTGACAATAAGTCCATTGCCATGTTAGCACCTTTGTAAATGACTATCCGCATGTCAATATATGTCAACACTTAGAATGCTTGTTTTTTCTTTTTCTCAGCAACATGGTACTGACATGTCTAGCTCATGTAGATCGTCATTGACACTCTCATTGATGCATCAAAGTACGTCAATAGTGAGTCCAGGAGTACATTGACATGCTCATCAACATTTTATCCTTAGTAATAGATGTGTACATCCCAAATTTCAAACCAAAACCAATGGTGGAGGTGGTTGTGCATCTTGCACAATAGAGGGCAAGGGAAGGTTCAGGGTTGAGTAAAGGCCGTCACTAGCTAAGCCCTATGCAGGTGAACTAATCCACCTTCGGTCAAGGTAGGTGTGCGCCCGGGCTCATTCGGCCATCGGATTTATATCCGACGGCCTATCAAATTCACGGGGCATTTAAACCCATGAGTTTAATGGGCCGTCAGATATAAATCCGACGGCTCAATGAGCCCGGGCGCACGCCGACGCGCGTGAGCCCGGGCTCATATTAACTTTTTCATATATATATATATATATATATATATATATATATTTGGTGCGCGCGCGATTGCGGTGCGCGTAACGCGCGACCGCGACGGGTGGTATGCACGCCCATTGCGCTGCGCGTGGGCGACACGAAACGGCAGGCGCCGCTGCCTGAAATAGTGGCACCGTAGTTTCTGGCGGTGCGGCGCTACAGTTTCGGCGGCTCGGGGTCTATATATACCCCATTTGTTCCTCTTTTTTCTACTAGAACTTCTCCTCCCCCGTTTCTGATTGTTCTAAGGCCGATTAAAGCTGTTCAAGACCCGTTTCCTACTAAATCGAGCATGCTCTACGTAATGGAGCAATCATTTCTTCGAGTTGGTGATCGTATGAGGAGGAAATGCCCCAAGACAAGGAGAGGTTCTGCCCATTATCATCGTACACTGACCAACTTCATTTTCTCTGTTTCTGGCTATCCTAACTCCGATTTAGTCAATTCAAGAGGTGTTCTTGACTAAATCAAGTGTTCTATGCAATGGAGGGTTCCGTTTTAGAGTTAGTGATTATATGAGGAGGAGATGCCCCGAGACTAAAAGAAACCCTGCCCGTCATCCTCGAACACCGGAACAAGAAAAAGAGACCAGGAGAAAGACGGGGTTCTGGCCAAAGTAGCCGAGCCACAACCAAAGAAGCATTCCCAAGTAGGGGAGGTTCTATCCGCTGCCCACAGGCACGGAGAACGAGAAGAGTCTCCGATTTTAGCGCGTGTTTGTACATAGTCTTTCGGTGCAAGAAGAGGAACATATGGAGGCTAAAGGAAGCTTTGTCTCCTACCCTCGGATCCTAAAGGAAGGACGCCAAGAAGGAACGAATGGTGGGAGTAAGCATTTATGATCTCCCGTTTTAATTATAGAACGACATGTGCTAGTTATAATGTGTGCTATGCTACGATTCATATGCTTGCTATGCTTATATGTTATGATGTATGCTTATATGTCATGATGTGCGCTTTATATACCATGATGTATGCTTATATGCTATGACGTGTGTGGTCTCGCTCTAGGGTAGAGCGAGACGTGTAATATGTGTTTTCGGTCTCGGCTCAGTGATAGAGCGAGATGTGTATATGTGGTTATGATCCCTCTCGGTGGTACAACGAGATGTACTATTTTATTGATTTATTAATTTCCGCTCTACTCCGATAGATTACGAGTTTTAGTATGATTTCGATTTAATTTTGGTATATACATATTTTAACGTATATGATTTTGTGATGTGTGATGTATGTAGTAGCCAATAGGTAGAACTACGTTCAGATTTGATCGTGTTGGAATAATATCGAATACGTACGTAGGCAACCAATGGTAAGGCAACGTTGGCCCGATCCAAATTAATTATGAATATATGTTTTATGTTGTTTGTCATGCAATGAACTATGAAGCTTCATTGTGTATGTCCGTTACAACTTAAGTCTACGTATGGGGAAGCCTTGAAGCTTCGTAGTGTATAGACGAACGTTGTACCTTTCGCACACAGACGATGATTCCTGGCTCAAAGAAAAGAAAAAAAATTTATTAGTGATTTTGTGGACCCAGCTCGGGTCGGGTTGTTACAGAAAATAAATGAGATACAATTGACTGCCAGATCTTTACCTCTCGAGGCCTTAGAGCTTTGGGAATTATTTTACCATAAGAGAAAAATAGAAAACATCAAGCAAGAGCTAAGGGATCAAAATGTCAATCATGAGTATAGAAAACAAAACTTAAAATATTTTTTTATTACTCCCTTCATCTTATATAAATAGAGGCTCATTTACATGGGCCTAGGCTCCTGTGTTTATATAGGCCTGCCTTATACTCGACCGCATGAGCCCAGACCCTTAGGACAACCGGATTTAAATCCGACGGTTTATATTACTCTTGGGTATTTAATTTTTGAGTAACGTAGGATATTAAATTTAGATTTGATAGCCCTAAGGGCTTGGGCTGACCAATCGTCATGAACCCAAGCTTTTATAAACTTTTACCATATAAATAGTTATATTTAAAAAAAATTATTGAATACTAAAACCCACATCTTGTTAGAAGTAAACATTACATTTAATGGGTTAAGCCTATATCATTAAGATGTGCATGATATTTATGTAGGTCAAGCCCATATTACTTGAGTGGGTTAAGCCCATATGGTAGAAAGAGTCCAAACCCACTTTATATTGAATGAGAATAACACATGTAAATTGGTTGAAGGAGTGAACAGTCTCACATCTCCTAGAAGAAGATGATGATGTTGATATATAAGGCACAAGTTTGGTCTTTCAAGTTAGGCCCTTTGGGCCAACCTACTTTTGTGGTGGGTGAAACATGTTGGACCCATACACGTAGGTGGACTAACTTTCATGCGCACATTGCTGGCCTGGTTTGGTTCACACACGCGGTCGATTGGCCGGGTTGGGTCGGGTCAACAAGATAATATTTTTGGGACAAATTCATTTGGTTTGATTTTTTTATTTATTTAATTTAGTTTTCTATTGACCAAAATAAGTCTTGATTTTCTTTTTTCTAAAGAATGTGTTTGTTAATGGATGGACGCATCCGTTTGAATAGGACGATTTCTGCATTAATCCAATTTTAGATTTTCCATCTATTTTCTTTTTGTGAGAGCATACATATTGTGGTTCGTTGCATGTATTGTGTTAGAGGTGCTCCTATAGTATGTGGTTGATCGTCTTATCTTGGGAGGTAGACGCCAAAAAGTCCTGAGCACCGTTAAGAATGACAAATTCTATCTTAAGGACATAGTGACTTACTTGATTCAATAATAATCTTTCTAGTAAGATTTCTCATCACAATATTTGTAAATGTATGAAAATAACACATCTAAAAAAAAACTTATAATATTTTTTAAATATTTAATTATTTAAATTTAATAAAATAAAATTATTAATATAAAATAAACTATTTTGACGAATAAACTACTAAGATGTCATAGAAGTTGCCCATAGTGGGAGTATAAACTGTGAACTGCCCAAGCACAAACATGTATGCTAAAATACGGTAAACAGGTAAAGGTCACCAACCAGTTTGGGATGGATAGGATTGATCCAATTCAATCTCGTCATTCAGCGTGTCATGTCTTGTAATGGAAGACAGTAGGCACTCTATTTTTGCCCTAATATATCACCAATCTTGTAAATGATGACCATTTTAATAATACAAAGTGCCATAAATAATGGCTAAAGTTGGTATTTTACTCTTTATGTTTTCTATAATGTCCCTTATATATAAGTTGAAATTGTATATAGTTTATGTATATTTTCGTTAAGACTCTTTATATAGAATTTAAATAGAAGATAAGTATGAGTATCCTCCTTTAATTAAATTATTTTAGATGGTTGTTGTGCATGCCCTATTTTTTATTTTAATTTTTAATATAAATTTTGTAAGATTATATTTTCTACTTTTGAATTTAAATTTGCATATTTTTAATATTATTGGATGAACTCTATGAAATAAGACTCCATGTTTGTATGTTTTTATAAAAAAAATTTATAGGTTTTATGCATATAACATGCTTATGGATAATATAATTTTATATTTTTTTATCTATATTACATATATTTAGATTCACGTATTCCAAACACTTTTGGATAATTTTCGATAAACTCTATAAAATGAGACCCAATTCAAAACTTATCCGTAATATAAATGGTGTGCTTATAACACAAAGTCTTTCGACACTATTATTTTCACCGACTAACAACCTAAAATTAATTACCAACTATAAATAATTAGATTTAATATAATACTTAAAATTATATATATGTATAATTTATTATAATAATAATCATAAAAACGTGCAACAATAATGTGTAATAGAGACCTTTTATTTGACATATATATTTAATTTTTAAGTTATTTTATTTTTTTAACTAATCTATATTTATATATGCAAGCATTCTTACCCGTAAGCCCAAAATATAAAGTAGATAAATTTTGACCAAACCAATTTTCTATCGTACTTAATCAATAGTTTCACCAATAATTACACCTACAAAATTTTAATTACGGACGTTCATTTTCATCCAAAAAGTGGCAGATGGGATGAAGGGGGGGCCAACCACATAGGCTTGTGACAACGACGTGGGCTGACACGTGCTCCCTCGATGTGAACAGCTCCCATTAAAAATTTTCTTTTACGAAGTGTCAACTTGCCTAATGTGCATTGTTTCCTCTCAACACCCCCAACTACCCAAACTTTCAGTGGGCCACCAACTAGGGTCCCACATTACAAGGACATACATTTTTTTAAGAAGCGTTTTATGTTCTTCATTCTCCTTAGTTTAAGTTGTGCATTGAACCCTTTATTTATAAAATTTACAGTATATATTAATATTATTTATATTATTACGATTTAATATATAAATTTTAAATATTAAAAATTCTTATATTAACTCAATATAAATTAATATTAATATTATTTAAATTAATATGAGCTAATATATATTATTAATCTTAATTATAAAAAATTCTTATATTATCATAATATATATTAATATTAATATAAACTAATATATATTTTGTTAATTTTAAATATCAAGGACTCCGATAAGCGCCTTAAAAGAGCAGCAGAAAAATGTTTCTATTTGATACATCTAAGTAGGCGGGCCGGTCCAAAGTCCGGATAAAGCCCCGGGTTCCGATAAGCAGGACCCGGCCCACCGCTCCAGGGCCCCACCGTTCTTCCCATTCGCAATTAAACAAGGCACCCAATTAGCTAATTCCAAGCACGACAAGTAAAAGCCTAAACAGGAAATAATAAAAAAAATTCCATTAATTATCATCAAACTCACCGTATGCCCTTCTGCTTCCTTTTGGGCCTTTGGCCCGATTCCTGGCCTACTCCAAGAAAAATCCCATTTCCCGGCGAGCGTTTCGCTTCCGGCCGTCTGCGATTTTCCCGATTCTTGTATCCCCCGGGCTACGAATCGCGTCCCTCCGGCGTCCTCTAGAGGCTGCGAGTCGGCGTTCGGCCCACCAACCGGAGGCCTGAAGGGTGGGAGTGGGTTGGTGCCGGTTTGGCTTGCTGTTTGAGGGTTTGGAAGCTTGGGTTGATTCGATGTGGGGAGTGGACTCGGAGGACGACATGCACGACGCCAACGACGTGGAGTCCTTCGACGATGACTATTACAGCGGCGGCACGCCGGGGGAGAGCGACGGCGAGTTTTTGGATGACAACTACGGCCTTGGCGCTGATGACGATGACTACGACGACTCCAGTGAATCTAGTCTTCAACGCCCACAGGTGATTTTTGTTTTTTGTTTAAGTGGTTATGAATGACTTCTTTATTGATGAAGCTGATTTTGAAATGTGAAAATTATATGTTCAATTGCAGTGTTTAATATTTGCACAATTAGTTTAATTGCCAAGTCTTGCTTCATCTGTTTGATTTGTTTATATGTCTAAGGGATTATTATCCAGATCATTATTTCTCGTCTGAGAAGATTAGTATCTGATAAAATCTTGCTCATTATTATCTTATTTTAAACATGCTTCAATACTTTTATTCTGTTAATAGAATAAAGTGCATATAAGATAATTTCTCTGTCATTTTTTCTATCACTTGTGCATTATTTCTTTGCGTCAGGAATGGTATTCGGTTTTAAGCAATGAGGATATTCTCGTACGCCAACAAGAAGATATATCAACAATATCTACTGTGCTTTCGTTGCCAAGGGAGTCAGCTAGTATTTTACTGCGTTACTATAACTGGTAGAACACTCTTCACCACTGTTAGAGATCATCATTGTACTTATTGTCATCATCATCTATGATTTGTCCCCGCATTTAACTTCGGTATGAAGAAACAATGGTACAGAATCCAATGTGAGGAAACGTTATGGAAGGTTTGATTCATAAAATGATGGTTTTGATGTGCTTATTGTTGATATGATGCGATATTTTAACAATAATGATCATGAATTATTTATGTGCATGAGGCTTTTTTTTTTTACTCTTGTACCTTGCTGTCATTATTGCTCTTTTTTCCTTTCATTGGATGTCGGTACAATTTGTGCTTTTTACAAAAGCATAAAGTTATGCAAATTATCTGCTGTGTTATGCTTGATAGAACTGTTCCTGGTAATTCAGATTTTAATTGAATATTCTTTGGAATGAATACATGACCATGTTCTTATTGTTTTTCACCTTCTTTGAGATGAAATTGATGTCTTATATTGGGATATCACTTCTCCCTTTTATATTTGGTCTCTACAGGGATGTCAGCAAGGTGCATGATGCCTGGTTTGCAGATGAGGAGAGAGTTCGCTCAAAAGTTGGTTTGTTGGAGAAACCAGTTGTTGTTATAAAGCCAAATGCCAAGGAAGTAAATGTTTCTTTTTTGTAAAATTGAGACCTAGGGATTTTGTTAATAAATAATCCTGCATTCTTGCTGCTTGTACTTGTATGAATCCATCATAAGTATCTACTTTCATATGTTGTTATACTAACAATTTATTTGTAACTGCAGCTGACTTGTGGGATTTGTTTTGAAGCCTACCCTCATGCTCAGATGAAGGCTGCTTCTTGTGGTCATCCATTCTGTCGTACTTGCTGGAGAGGTTTTTATTCGTGCAACTTTTGAACAATCTTCTTGGAAAATTTTGTTTTAAATCTTTGTTATGTTTACACTGAAATTAATATGTCAAAAGTGTTTTACTGTCTATGCTAGAAGTGTTGAGGTAAGACTTAAAGAGTCAACAGGTTTTAGAATAAGCAGAACTAAGATAAAGTATATGGAATTCAACTTTAGGGAATGTGGAACTATAGGTGGGCCCCTAGTATAGATGGGCAAGAAGTGCTAACGTGTGAGCAATTCCACTATTTAGGCTTTGTTACCCTCAAGGAAGAGATATAGATGGTGATGTGGTACATAGGTTAAATGTGGGTTGGGCAAAGTGGAGAGCTGCTTTGGGAGTGTTGTGTGATAGCCGCATCTCAATTTGGTTTAGAAGAATATTCTATAGGACAAGAGTAAGTTCAGTAATACTATATTGAGCAGAGTTTTGGGCCCCGAAGCAAAGTCATATGTAAAAATTGAATGTAGTGGAAATGAAGATGTTACGGTGGATGTGTGAGATTACCAAGAGACACTGGATTAGAAATGAATATAATAGAGAGAACTTAGAGGATAGCACCTTCAAGGAGAAGCTTAGTGAGAGTAGATTGTTTTGTTATTGGCATTATACAAACATATGTAATGGATACCCAGTAAGATTGGAGGGGATGCGAGTTGTAGAGGCAAAATGGGGAAGATGAAGACCCTAGAGAGGTCATGGATGGAGTTAATAAGAATGGACATGATATGCTATCTCCTACAAAAAGTTAACACAAAACAGGCTATAGAGTTGAGGTGCAAGATCTGTGTTGTGGACCCCAAATTGTGGGGAAAAGGTGCTTTATATCATGATTATGGCGTGCTGTCTGTCCACTTCATTCAGCTAATTCTTAGTTATTTCACTTTTGTGCAACTGATAAGTTGGTAATTGTTTATAATTAAGTGGCTATTTCTCAAGCTGATTGTTTGAGTTACATGTGTTTGAAAAAATTAATTGTTATTAACATGTGATGAATATGACAGATTGCTGGATGGTGAGTGAACCTAATTATGATAAACCGATACTAGTTTTGTGGCATTAAATATTTTTCGAAGATTTTAGGTCATACTTATGGCTTACTGAGTACATTAAAACTTTATTGATAACAAGAGATGTTGGGTGGTTACAGGAAGATTTTCTGTCCCTCCTATGTGGTAGTTCTAGCTAGCCAATTTATCCTAATTCTTCTCTGCTTTCAAAAACTTTCTCTGTAAAATTTCATTGCTATAACATTTTACATATATACGATAATTTAATTAAGGCCTCTGATTTTGATGCCCTCCTTTTTTGATAAAAATAAGGAATGTGCCCTTTATTTCCAGATGTTGTAGCTAACTAGCTATCGTTAATTGGATATTCCAGTGAACCCTTGCATGTGACATCAGCAGCAAATAAACGGGGACACATTATAGTCAAAAGGGATGGGCCACCCAAATCAATGGCCTATACTTAATCTTTTGTATGTTAAATATCAATACTTCAATTGTCATTTTATCTTTCGTGCTGTATTTGTCATTTTCTTTTAAGAGGGGGGAACAAGGAAGAAAAAAGGAGCTCTTTTTTGAGGTTTAGTATTTAATTTCTTTTAAATTTCTTCTTGAGTTTTTTTTTTCTTGTTTGACTGGTTACAGGTTATGTTAGCACATCAATAAATGATGGTCCAGGATCTTTGACACTGCGATGTCCTTACCCTTCTTGCGTTGCCACCGTGGGTGAAGACATGATTAATGTGTTGGCATCTGAGGATGATAAAGCAAAGTATTCTCGCTACCTTCTTAGATCTTATATTGAAGACAGTAGACGGGTATGTGCATGTTGCAAGGTTTCTGTCTTTTGGGCCATTTTTTAATGGGGTCTCACTCTTTTTGCTACAAGTGTATGTTGTGATCTGAAGGATTACAAAATCTCAAGCATGACATGCATGCTTATGTTTTCCTTAGTGTGGGATAGAGTTCATCACCATCAGCACCTTATGCCATTTGTCCTGCATTATGTTTCACACTACAACATACTTGTGACCTATTTGATTATTATATATTAATGTAATAATTATCTGACGGATTTAATATTTTATAATGCTAAATTATGATTTTTTTATTTTTTATTTCATTTGATAGACAAAATGGTGTCCTGCTCCTGGTTGTGAATATGCTGTGGATTATATCATGGGTAGCGGCAACTATGATGTCACATGCAGATGCTCATATTATTTCTGCTGGAATGTAAGTTTTTTATAAACAGCTTGTCAACATTTATGATTATACTGGATACAGTTGATAAACCAAAAGTTACCATATGTGTTATATTTTTATGAATACCTGTAGTGTTCAGAAGAAGCACATCGCCCAGTGGATTGTGGCACCGTGTCCAAGTGGATATTGAAGAACAGTGCTGAGTCCGAGAATATGAACTGGTATGGCTTAATGTTATTAAAGACACTGCTTCTTGTGTTATCTTGGCATTATCTGGAGAACCTGTGGGAGTTGTGTGTCCAGGTATGTTTTGGGTGCTCCTATTTTTAGCATCTCGGAGCTGTTATTGCAATTAATGTTTTGGCAATGCTATCCGGTATATTTGTCTTAATGTTGACATTATCAAAGCTATTCTGGGAATTAGTTAAACTGGCTGCATTATATATATATATATATATATATATATATATATATATATATATATCTTTGTCATATCTGCTGACATGGTTAAAGTGGTAAATTGTCAGGATTTTGGCCAACTCCAAGCCTTGTCCAAAGTGCAAGCGCCCAATTGAAAAAAATCAAGGTTGCATGCATATGATTTGCACTCCACCTTGTAAATTTGAGTTCTGCTGGTAAATCTTTATCACATTGTTGTCTTTTAAATCGATACCATATATATGCTTAGTTTGTGTAGGGCTGCGAGCGGGCCTGGCCCTGTGGGCCAGGCGTGGGCAAGGGCCCAGGCCCTATTTGTTTTTTTGCAAGGTCTGGCCAGGGCCAAAAATCTGGCCCGGCCCTAAATTTAGGGATTGGGCCGGGCCACTGGCTTTTGGATCCAAACAGACCTAGATACCAGGCAGAGGGACCATGGATTCCATGTAGAGCCTCAGCTGTTTCTGCAGGTTGATATCCAGGTCCTTGGCCCTGGACATGGCATCAGCCAGGTAGATGCTGCTAATGCTCCAGCCGCCAATCACAATTTCATCCGGGTTCACCTACTTTACCAAGCAACAAAGTTCGACAATCAATTGAAACTTAAATTCTAAATCAGCCAACATAGTAACTGAAGCATATGCATGACTGTAAATACTATGGAAGCAAGCTCGTGAAAGGAGTATAGATCACTTCCCCACTGAAAGACCCTTCCCTGATAGTCGAGGCTTGATTTAAAGACCCTTATTAGTCCTTTGTTGCCCATGAGATTCCCCTGAAACAATCTCACATAACAAGAGTGAGGACCCACACGTCTCAAAATGGAAAAAATATTTATGGCGTATACTACTATTACACCAATAAAATGATTCTTAAACTAACTATCCTCATGAATCTGCATCGCATAAGTAATCCCAATTAAGAATGAATTAACTCTCAAAATCTTCACTTGATTGTCTAAAGATTAGACCAGGGCTGAGTGTCATAACACTACCAGAAAAATGACTTCATGTTTTTCCATCTCTCACGGAAGTACAGATGAAGCATGTAGACCGAAATTTCTTCCTCACCTAACTAGGTAATTGGGTTAGTGTATTGGGCTTGGGCTTGGCTGTGGGTTTATGGGCAGTGAGTTAATTATGGGTAGCGAGCCGACTGGTCGGGCCGGGCTGGGCTTCCATGTTTTTTTTTCCCAGGCCTAGGTCATGCCCTAATAGATACGGGTTTTCAAATTTCAGGCACAGCCCAACGGCAGCTCATATTTTAAGGCCCTGGCCCACAAATTTGTGGGCCAGGGCAGGCTGTGCTGGCGGGCCAGCCTGTATTACTTGCAGCCCTAAGTTTGTGCATCCCATTTTCAGGCTATGCCTTGGTTCATGGTCAGTTCATGGGGAAAGGACTGGTGGTTTTTATGCCTGCAATCGGTATGAAACAGCAAAGCAGGAGGGAGTGGTATGTGTGTATTTTGCTATGAACCGGTGTGTCAGCTAATTAATTGGCATGTATTAATGTGCTCCATTGCATGGTAACCTTGTAGTATGATGAAGCTGAGAGGAGGAGAGAAATGGCTAAAAATTCTTTAGAGAGATATACTCACTACTATGAGCGATGGGCCACGAATCAGTCGGTATGTTCCTTTAAAAGATCCTGGGTTTTATATCATGTTACTATGTTCAGCATCTTCTAGTTGATCTTATGGCCACATGTTATATCAGTAATTTCTTCAAGTACTTGTCTTACAAGCCAAGGTGCATGCACAGAAAACTTTGTCAAGGAATATGAGATTGGATGTTCAAATATCTGTATACATTTGAAAAGTGAGCTTTTATTTTTGTGGGATCTACTAAGCACATGTGATTTTCACCCTAAACTGACATTTCAAAAGCTTAGATGGAGTGGCCTATGTCAGAATGACCTCCTCCCCACCCAAAAAGGCACCCTATCAGACTTGTCAATTCTCTCTCATGGCCTCATTCAAAATGAAACCTGTGGGTCCCGCAAATTAATTAATAGTGCTACCAAGATTGTATGCCCAGTATCTAAGTCAAGTTTGGTTGGCTTGATTTCAGGGGCTTGACTTATAGTAGGCCTAATTTTATGTTTTCACTAATTAAAATCAAACACAAGAACTAATGGATACATGTATATAGAACATAATTTTGATATAGATTGTGCTTAAATTATATTAAAAAATGCCTTCATATATAATATGGTAAACATGAGAACCTTGTATTTCTAGACCCATGCTTGTCTCGCTCTTTTACATGCATTATTGGATAGGTTTGTGTGTGCATGTGTGAAATGTTGTTGCTGGTTTTAAATTTATCTTTTCCTATACAATTATCTCTTGTTTGGTTGCATACCTGTGTTTTTTACATTCTATGTTGGCAAAGAAAGTAACTTTATTATTCTGTCAGAAAGAAACTTTGGTTAAGGGCGTTAGATATGTTGTTCATAAGTCCCTGTTGCAGTGGGGACTTGGACCTAACTCCTTGAGAGTCCCCATACTTACACCCTTACCACTTGCTATCATTTTTGAGGAAAAAAGAAAAAGAAATCTAATTGATGGGATTTATAGTTGGATTCTTCTATCGTATTGCTTGTCTAATTCTATATTATTTGATGCGCAGTCAAGGCAGAAAGCTTTTCAAGATCTACAGCAAATGCAGATTGTTCAGGTGTGCCGCTTTGAGTCGGGGAAAAATTTCCTTTACATAATTTTTACCTCTTTTGTTGCATTTAGGGGAAGGGGCTTGCCCTTACCATGGGTTTGAAAAATACATTGTATTTTTTCGAGCATAATTTTGTTTGGTTTAATGGAAAAGATACTGTATTGTCATTTGGTTTCTTATTTGATGTGTGTAGCTTTACAGTTTTTTTGAGGCAACTCATATATATAATTTCTTTACAGCTGGCAAAGCTAAGTGATAGATACAGTCAACCAGAATCAGAGCTTAAATTCATAATAGAAGCTTGGTTACAGGTTTTTTTTATATTTATCTTTCTTAATTCCTTATGTATTTATTGAAAATTATTATGGGTAAGCTGAATTTGGCTGTCTGAAATTTGCAGATAGTGGAATGTAGGCGTGTGCTTAAGTGGACTTATGCCTATGGTTATTATCTCCCTGAGAATGAACATGCTAAGGGGCAGTTTTTTGAGTACTTGCAGGGTTAGTTGTAGACTCTTCCCTTCTATTTCTCAAGTATATGTAATTTTCTAGTGAAAAGTTAAAAATGGGCCAAGGTGAGCATGCTTGAGATGGGTTTAGGATTGTTAGGAATGAAAGGCTTTTGGTGGTGGTGGATTTCTATATCTGGGAGCATTTTATGTGTTTGTCATATTTGCTATCTTGCTCCCTTGGTCGAGCCACCTGTCATTGTGGAGGTTAATACTCCCTCTGTCCTATATTAATTGTCCTTTTTCATGTCATCTTTTTTGTAGTAATTAGTGGATGCAGTTAAAAGGGTTAATGGATGAAGTAAAAAAGTTAATATACTGGCTTCCTTAAATACCACATTTTTTCCAAGTGTGGGCAATTAATATGGGGTGAAAGGAGTATTTAAAATTGTTCTTTTGACTCCTTTGTACATTTTGGCATTGTGTAGGCTAAATTTTTTTCTTCCTTTATCAGGTGAGGCTGAGTCTGGATTGGAGAGGCTTCATCAGTGCGCGGAGGAGGAGCTAAATCCTTTCCTTCGTAAAAAGGGTCGAAAGCCCCTGCCATCAAACAAGGCTTTTGATGAGTTCCGCACTAAGTTAGCTCGACTCACGAGGTAAGGTTTTAAGCCGGCCATTAGTGCCAGTTACTTCATTATCAACGTACTTAATTGACTTTTCTCAAAAAATAAAATAAAAAATCTAATCGATGTATCATGGTAGTGTGACAAAAAATTACTTTGAAAACCTTGTGCGGGCGTTGGAGAATGATCTATCAGATGTGGATGCCCAAGGTGCCTGCAGTAGAACTGAAAGCTCGAAAAGCCAGGGTGGTGGAAGCAAGGTTCACGGTGGGAGAGGCAGATCCGGGAGCTGGAAGAATGCTCTTATTTCAGCATGGAGTGGCGTGGATGGTTCCAATCATTGGTCATGTGAACACTGCTCCTATGCTAACTTAAGAAATGCCAGCACATGTGAAATGTGCCACCATGAGAGGTATACATAGCCTCTTCTCCGTTCTTGCTCCTCTGGGTGACACGTCACTGGTGGGGTTGCACTGTAGTGATCTCGCAGATGCTAAGGATTCATGCTGTTGTCTCTGTTATGCGCTTGGCTATGTTTGTGGACAGAAAGTTAACAACTGCATAGCACGACATCTGCTTGAAAAAAGTGGGGAAAATGATCATAACTGAGGGTAAGGTGAAAGACATCCTTGTTTAGGGCTGGTAATTGGGCCGGGCTTGGGCCTACCCGAGCGTGTTTATTTAGAGCCCGAGCCCGTTAAGCCCGATTACTCACAACCCATTTAAAGGTATACGGTCATCAACCAGTCACTTAACGAGCTATAATTACATTCAACTCAAAAAGAGTTATTTTTTGCCTCATAATAAGATGTAACTTGAATATATTGTAAAATTTGATTATTGGGGTCAAATATTTATTAAAAATTATTATTTTATTACTTTTTTAATAAAAGATAAATATAAAATTTTAAATCTTATTTAGATATAAAACCATCTCAATGGATTTGGCCCACTTAATGTATTTTCTAAAGGGGGTCAATTTCCCTTGCCTAATGTAGTTATTATTTCATATTTTTTTAATTAGTTCTTATGCATCAAATTGGTACGAGACAATCAATGGTATAATTTTGATTATTATAAGGTCGACGATTTAGATGCTATGTAATATTTAAGACGCATTTAAAAACGTATCAATAAAATTTTGATTGTTACCAAAAGTTGATACATATCGGCCGTATCGTATCAATATGATCGATATGTATCGATATAGTATTAAGATATATTTTTTATTTAAAAATAATAAAATTTTTTTTTAAAAAAAAACACAATTCAAACCTATTTTCTTTGAAAGTTTAAGTTTTTGTTATATTTAAAAATAATATTTTTAAAGTTATACGAAATTAATATGGGTAGGTCCATATAATTTTACACAATTTTTTTTTTTACATATAGTGCTCTACGACAATGCATTTATTTAAACATATAATTATGACCCACAATCTTATTATGTTTTAAAAGAAATATTATAATAGTATATTATTAATTATAACTTTCTTGTTTATAAAAGTGCATATGTCCGTTTTAGCGCATACCAAGTATATCATTGATACGTACCTATATTTATAATTATTAATATTGTCATTCATATTGATTTGATATTTTATACTTAAGGATGAAAAAAATACTTTGAAAGCTAAATTATGATTTAGAAGAGTGAATTTAAAAGTTAAGTTTGCATTCCAAAATAGAGTTGCCTTTGATATGGTTGATGATTTATACCAAAATAAAGTTGACATAGATTGAAATAATTTACTTATTATCTTATTTGCCATTGCCATATAGGATTTTTTTAAGCCATGTGATTGCAGTGTCTTGATAACAGTAAAAATGTTTTGTACACAATATAATCTATCTGCTTTTGAAGTATATATAACTCAATTCTTCTCTAGGCATAAACATAATTTTGAAATTACATGCAAACTCCCTATGACCAGCACGATTCTCTTCTACTTCAATAGCTACACCTATTATATAATAGCATGATTCTCTAATTACATAATTTTGGCTGCTGGGACTGCTGTGAAGATGGCTGACAAGTTGATGGTGCGGCAGTTGGATGAGTGGATGGAGCAGGAGGTGGTGGTCTTCACACCCAGCTTGCTGTTGTTACTACAACAAACACAGTTAAATAGTGATTTAGAAAAATAAAATAAATAAAAATTCTTTAATATTGTGTAACCACGAACTCACTAATAGCTTATAACTTCCCTTATTTAAGCCAGGATAATAACTTTGGACACATAACAAAAGAGAGCTTTTACTATCTGGAATAAGTGTCACAGAGAAAGATATGATTGCCAATATTCCCATTGCTATGTCCATGCAATGATGTTGGTTATGCTAGCTCTAAAAGTAAAGAGGGAACACCCTTGCTAGTTATCAGCAAGTGCACGCAACCTAAAAACTAATATGCAAACTGAGCTTTCTTCCTCCTTGCAGTCACCACAAACCTGCTTATAAGGCATCCATCTAGCCTAAAGGCAGGGGGAATACCAATCAGAACATTTTAAAAATTCACATATAGAAAAACTCAAAATAGTTGAAAGTAGAGGAAAGGGCGCGCGGAGCCGGGAATATTTCAGTAATGTAAACAGCAGTAGCCTAGCTAGGTAAATAATTTTTTACAAAGACTTATTATCGCACAATTACTAAAAGATATTTAACCATTGGTTTTTAAGGATATATTGTTGGAAATTGAACACCACAAATTCTAGATAGAGAAAGATAACGGGAAGTAATTTATATGACTCCAGAAGCCACTGGTTTTAAATAACTAATCAATGAAAAATTATTTGGTACAAACTATGGCAAATACCACATGGAAAATGCTAAAAGTATAATCTCCTTCTCTTCTTTTTCTGACACAGTTTTATTCACTCCTAGTCAGAAACAACATGTTTCAACACCAATCAAGGAAGAAAATATCGCATCCATGTAAACGAGACTCACTATTGCAGTCAATTTGTTATGAGATCAACTTCTTATATTGCACTCACCTCACCTAGATGGGCAACGACAGATTGGATCGGTTTATTGGCAGCTGGCGTACGTAAGTCCCAAATGAGAAGATAGTGGTCGTCACCCACCGAACCAAATAGATATTCGTGCCTTAAATGCCATGCAACATCTTCCACAACGCCTTCATGGACCTATTTTGTAACCAAAAGAAAAGAAAATACAAAAAGAGTATACTTAATGTAGTCCATCAATGCATAAAAGATATTTTATTTTTTCAAGAACTTTAGTAAAAAAAAGAAACCAGTAAACATCAACCTATTTGATTTTATATAGTAATACAATATAACTCAAAGTACAGATGTAGTAAATACCCAAACCCAAATATAGGCATAGCAGAGAAAATCACTTTCAAAATAAAAAATATCACCCTAAAGATCTGCTGAGCCTCAAGAGCTTTGTTTTTAGGAGTTGCACATTAATGTCCCACAAGCATATTTGAGCGTCATCAGACCCACTCAACAGATGGCCCTGCTTGAAAACGCTCCAAGATAAACCGTAACCTTCGGTGTTATGACCTCTTAACCTCAAATCAGGATTGCAGGCACCATCAAGAGGAGGCTTGGAAGGATGTTTGCTATAATCAAAGACATAAACTTCAGCACTAACTGTTTTGGTTGCAATGATAAAAGGATTTTGAGGCATATAGCGAGCACGGTTAACCTCTCCCTCGTGGTTTATCTGCTGTATTATTTGCACCTGTAGAAAATTTGGAAATTATCATATAAGATTTTTACATGTATAACGCCCATAAACAAGCCCGTTAAACTATTCACAGAACCATGACTTCGTTATAAGTACAACATTGAGAAAAGTTATGAAATGAGGCAGGGATGCTTTTCAAGTGCAATAAATTGCCTTTTCATACATGTAGAACAGAAATGTGATGTGATAAAAAATGGAAGCAAGAAAAGACTTATTCCATCATATAAATTATCAACGGTCAATACCACTGTGAAAATGATCTCTCACCTCTTTTTGGAATCAAGAAGGCTGGTAGAACGACCATACCATACAAGATCAGAAATGTAAATATCAAAATTATGAATGTGTAAATAATGATTCATGTACAAATGATACTACATTTAGTTGCCACCTCCAAATTTAACCAATTCTATGAAAATGAGCATCCATCAACATAAAAATCTAAATGTTTTCAAACAAATCCTACACCCAAAAAAAACTCCATCCTAAGAATTTTCAACAATTACAAGCCAATTCAGAACACTGACGTTACCACAACTATGAACTTACATGTCAAACATGTATTGTTGCGGTATCATAACCTTAGTCACAATACCAAAAAAATAGAAATCGTGTCCAAAATTAAAATAGAATCTATTTGTTGATCCACCAGATAAATTGACCCGGTTCTTCCTAACTTTTGATCTATTTTTTCTACGCTTGCAATTTCCAACAATTTTTTGATTCCCGAATTGAGAATGCTGGAAATGCTTAGAAATTGCAAGCATAGCACTCAAAAAACGAAAAGAAAAAACAGATCAAAATGTAGAAAAGCTTAAAAATTGCAAGGTAAAAAAAATAGATCAGAAACGCAAATCAGAAATAAATAAAAAAATAGATCAAAAAGCTTTCCAAAAAATAGATCGAAAAGTACAAATTTGCAAGCGTATTGATCAGAAAGCCCAGATCGATACCAAGGACGGGTCAGAGCGAAATCCATGTAGAGGAAAAAAAAAACAAAATGAGAGAAAAGAAGACAGAACAGTCGTCGCAGGTCAGAGAAGATGTAGAAGAGAATACCTTGTCACAATTATCTCTCCACCAACAGTCGCCGCAGAGTTGAAGCGAAGGACGGCCACCGTCACCAGCCTCTGAGTGTCAGAGGAGAGGTGGGAGTTGGAGGAGAGGCGGGAGAAGCCGTTCACATCCGCTCGTCCCTCAACAAGCTGGTGATCGAAGAGCATTCGGGAGCACTCAGGCAATTGGGCGAAACAGTAAATCAGCATGCCCAGATTCAAAAACATAACGGAACTTATCGGGCTCCAGTGGCAGAGCCGGAGCCCGATTCACCTTACTATTGCCAGATAAGAGCCCGTCTGCTAATACTCAAACGGGCTCTGGCCAGGCTGGTCAAACAAGCTCAAGGCCCGATTACCACCATTATCCTTGTTAGTGGAGGCTGTTGTGTTAATAGGTGTATACAACTTATTAATCATTTCCATTGTATATATTTACGGTCCATGAATTGTACTGCATCATGTCTATGGATAATAGCAAAATGGGTAACGCACTCCTCTCTGATCAACTGCTCGGGCATCTTGGGACACTAACTAAGGCCCTTCACATGGTTAAAATTTGCAAATGCTTTTAAGTATTCAGGAAATGCAGGAAACGCATGAAGGTTATGTCATGACCCGGATTTTTAAAAACATTTTTAAATAGCACGAACGGTAAGTAATAATTTTTTTTTCTTTAAATACAAAACAAACCCTTCGATTAAATATCCAGGTCATGATAACTGGGGTTCACAAATACGAATATCAAATCATATGATATTATTTAACATCTGAAAATTCATAAAGACCAGCTCATCCATCTAAATACAAGTCTGTCACCCGTCTGAAAATAAATAACAAGTTGACTCTCACATTTAAGGTACACTTACGTATCGGAGTTTCAAATATGCGGAAACCTCTTGAGATTGCCTGCCTTGGTCTGACTTGTCGTCACCTGGAGAATTTGCAACAAAGCAAACCAAACAACAACCACAACCACAATGGAGCATCTCCGCCTTTAGGAGAAGAGCTTCCAAAGGACAAAGGTTTTATTAGTATTTTTCGGATCAGGCCAACATCACCCGATGTTAGTTGCCTACGTACTCATCAGACAACATCTCCAATGTTCCCAACAAGATTGGATCCAGACGTAGTTCTGCCTAAAAACTACACTATACTAAGAAGCATAGCATCACCCATGCAATGCTTAAGTATTTTCAAGCAACCTATATTTTATGCAAGTCCTTTAATCGTTCCACTTGTTCTAATTAAACAAGCAATATCAATCAATGTTATTAATTATTTCTCAAACCATTGTTCGATAATTAATATTCCCGTCTAATCCCAAAGACAGACAGACACATCAGATGTCAACCTAAGTGACAAATGATAAGAAACACCCTGGAATCCACCAGGCCCTTGGAATCCACCAGGAAGTGCCATCTCCCAACCTAGCCCATAAGGACTTGACCGGAGTGGAAGGGCATGACCCACAACTGTACCTGAATAGAAGTGGTCAGAGACGCCAACCAAGCAGGATGTCAGCGACCTTAATTGCGTGTACACTAAAAGATCCTCAATATATCTGCGGTGAGCCCGGCTCACAAAGAACTCCCTCCAATGGGGAGGTGCAACTACACGGTCAAATCAGCGGCTCCTCAATAAAACTAAAACTTAGGAAACCATTCTGAACCCTATCTTGCTTATCTATAAGCTAGGATTCCGAATAACTATCCCAAACCCTATTAGTCCCTTCTAGACTAAGGTTTACAACTCGAGACATGCCATCAGTTCATCAACCAAGGCAAATCGTTAGGTCAAAGGCTTTGTTCACTGTATGAACTAGTCCCAGACCCCTCTGAGGTATTTTAGTCTTTATCTTGATTAGGTGTTCTTGCCCAATCCAAAGCTATCAAACCCCATCAATTAATCTTTCAATAATTTAAAGATAGTGATAAATTACTATCACAACATCAATATCAAAAATCGAATCAAAGAACAACATAAACCATAAGAACTACACAGGTCTAAGCATATCATAATATCAATAATAAAATTCATTAATGATATAAGAATTATTTGAGCACTCATGCCCTAACCCTCCTTGGGTTATCTTAATAAATCTTTATTAAATTGGTCGAAATGCACCTAAGGGCATTAGAGTAATTATCCAACATTGGATACAGTCTTCTCTGCACTCAGGTAAGTCTTTAACCTCTCAAAAGGTTTCAGTATCACATTGGCCTGTTAATAACATTCACACGAATGCGGGCCGGTCCACTCATAAGGGTATTTCTGTCATTTGGTTTAAGGCCTTAATGATATCCAATGGGTCTAAAATTCAAATCAAGGGTACTACTGACCTTCATGGACTCTGTGTAATTTTCTTGGCATGTGACGGGGTCGTGAACCCCTTGAACCGACCTAGGTTGTCTTAACGGTTTACTATAAACCCCAAGGGTAAAATGGTCAATTAACCACTCATTGGTATTTTTCTTCACCAAGATATTTGGCCTATAAATATTTTACCTAATAAAATCTCATTGAGAATTTTCCCAATTTTTAAATAAACTCCTAGGCCCCTGAACCAGGGCCCCGAAGTCGGGCAAATGGTTCTCGCATGATGATTTAACTATCAAGGGTAAAAAGGTCATTTTAGAATCTCTAGGATTTTTCCCCAATCTGAAACTCGGTCAGAATAGTCCCAAACCTATCCAGGTCCAATAGTAATTTTCTAGGATTTTTCCCACACCTAAACCCTACTGAACCAGACCCGGTTCACAACCCTTCATTTGTTGTTTTTTTTTTTTTTATCAAATCAGACCGGACCGAATCGGGTTGGGAAACCTGACCCGGATCAGCGGCTGACGACCCGGATCGCGGGTCGTCTTCTCTGCTACCGGCCTTTGGCCATTCGGCCTTTGGCGGCGCCGCCAGGACTGTGGCGGAGGAGGGGCGGCCCAGGTGTTCCCGGACCGCCGGCGAATGGCGGAACTGACCGCATACTTTCCGCCGCCGCCTGGTGGCTAGCCGGCGGCCTTTCCTTTTCTTTCTGTCCTTTTTTTTTTTGAAATCCGGCGGTGCCGTCGCGACGGCTGGCCGCTATGGCCGACCAATGGGCCGGGCCTGACCGGATCGCCATCTTCCTGCGATTCCGGTGGCCCTGGTCCATTCCCCGGCCGGCGGCTGCGCCGCGTCGTAGTAAGACTCCTCTCTTCTTCTTTTTTTTGTTGCTGCGCTGAACCGGCGGCAGCAAATCCGCCGCCGCCATGGTCGCCGGATCCAAAGCCGCCTCGGCCAGGACCGGCATGGCCCTCCCTCGCAATAGGTCCAGCCACCAGCGGTCGGCCGGTGGCCGGCCGGCAGATAGGAAACATCCAAAAGTAAACAGTAATTGCAGATATCATTGTTCACAACTTTATAAAAACGATTTATATTTTAATAATAAATTATCTTTGATATTGATTCAAAATCCTACCTCGTAGGCCGATTTGTCGTCGATCCACATCGCCAATGCTTTGCCGGAGTTTCGCCGGAAAATTCTAACGACGGCTCATCCTTTTCCCCTCCAAAAAGCCCCAATTCTGTACTCTGATCGGGCAAAAAGACCCCCAAATTGTGCCCTAAGAAGGCCTTTTATAGGTATGGGATTAGGGCTCCTAATCCCATGAGGAATTAGACCTCAAAAACCCAATTTTGGAACAGTAATTTACCGGGCCCACATCGCAACTTAAACAGACAGTTCGCGTGTTCAATTCCGGTAAACGGGTCCTGCACGATATGTTCAACTTCAGACGGTCGTTTCTCCCTCATCCGGACTCCGATTCGCGCGTTCTTGGTGACGTTTCGAAGCTATTTTCGTGTACTTTCCAATAGAATTAGTTTCAGCCCCAAATTCTATCTAGGGAGAAAGTTATTCTAATAAAAATGTCAATAGGTCAAATACCATAATTTCCACATATTTAAATTTTGAAACTCGGGAAAATTAGGGATATTACATTCTTCCCTCCTTAAAAGAATTACGTCCTCGCAATTTGCCACAACCAACCCTTTCAAGCTCGGCCTCTAACTCAAAAACCGTTCTACCCTTTCAAACTACATCAACTGCAACTTATAATTTAAGTAGGACAAAAAACTTAATAACCCCTAAAATTCAGGTTGTTACATTCTTCCCCACTTAAGAGGAATTGTGTCCCCGCAATTCTCCAAGGCCAATCTAAAATCAGTTTAGCCCTAAAGCCCACACTTACCCTCTCTATGGTTTAGCACCCGACTCACACGAACTTCTGTTTCCATAGCGTAACTCATCTTAATGAATTACTGCAAGGCAACGAATTTCAACCCTTCCACACTAGTACTCATGTCCCATGTTAAATGTGGGTAAGGGTTTTTCCTTATCCATCCATATAGGATTCAGCCACCAGTTCTAGCTATTGATCAAGTTATTCTCACAAGAAGATCAAGGGGTCCAACACCCTAATTTCCCCGTGTACGACTTCAAAAATTTAGAAAATTCCCTGACGTTACATTCTTCCCCCCTAAAAGGAATTGCGTCCCTGCAATTCTCCAAAGCCAATACTAAACAAGTTTGGCCCTGGAGGGCATACTCGCCCCTTCTAGGGTTTCACATTAATCCCACTCAAGCGTCAGCTTCCGCTGCGCACTCAAGTTAAAAGAATCACCACTAGGTAGCATAACTCAGAGTGTGCACGTAAAAATACACCTATGTCGACCTTAGTACTCACGTCCCATACCATGAGTATTTGTGATGCCATAGAAGCAAATTTAACTAAGCACTAGCAAAACAAACCTTAGAGCTATCCATCGACAAACTACATCCCATACCGCAAGTGTCTAATGGTTTCTCCTCGGCCGTTCCACAGCTCTTCTGTCATGAACACCTAGAGGTTCTTCTTACCCGAAACCCATCCACCTCAACTAGATCATAAATTTTCAGACATCTTCAGACTTGCAGTTAGATAAATGGCTCTGATACCAACTGTCACGACCTGGATATTTAATCGAAGGGTTTGTTTTGTATTTAAAGAAAAAAAATTATTACTTACCGTTTGTGCTATTTAAAAATGTTTTTAAAAATCTGGGTCGTGACAGGTTATCTTGTATGTATTGTACATTTAGTAGGCAAAAGATTGAAAATGGTGATAATTTGTATAACCGTCCTAACTTTGAGTTTCCAAGTTTATGATACTTTTCACATCCTTGGGCAAAAAAGGCAACTATCAATTGAGAAAGATAAGAACATTGAAGGCAACTTTAAGTGATTACCATGTCATGGGTGTTGTGGTTGGAAGAGTGTTTCATGCTCTCCTTTGACAAGGAGCAAGCCCACCAAGGGAAGTATAGGGGCCTTTGAATTTTGAATGTATAGGGGCTTTTGATATTGGGCTATTACTACTAAGGATCTATTTGTTTGGTCTAAATTTGAATATGAAAAGCCCATTAAAAATTTTGAAAAGCCTATAATCTGAATTTCACATTGAATTTGAATCTAAATTAGAACAAGATCTGAATTTAAATCTAAATCTTAATCTAAATCTGAATATGCTTAATTTTTAAAAAAATTAAAATAAATAATTTTTTAATTTGTACTAAAAATTTTTTATTGCAGTAAAGATCATATGGATAGATTGTTCATAGTTGATAATCAAACCAAATAAAAAATTTATATTTATTTTTTATTTAATTAAATATTTACTTACTATTTAAATAATCTACACTATCAAACTCAAGCTTTGCTGGGAGACTATATGACAAAAGGTCCAAAAGAAAAGTTACTAAATTGTGAATATAAAATTATATTTAATTACAAAACTACCAACCACAATAAGTCTCATAAAATTTTGATACATTAAAAACACATACAAACCACCTACAAATACTCTAGTTGTCCATACTCCATGTCTCTGTTCACTATTTGTGCCCCTGAAATTATAAAATATTAATAATATATATATATATATATATATATATATATATATATATATATATATATATATATATATATATATATATATATATATATATATATATATATATAGACATATATATGAACAAAGAGTACTACTACATAAAATTTAAAATATCTACTTCTTACCATAAGAACGTCGGCCAAGTCCTCACGCAATTGGTTTATAAAACTCTCATGTTCCACATCTCCTATCTCATGTGGTGGCTTAGCAATATCTTCTTCAATAGATACCTCAAGATCCACATTGTTATCCTCATATGTGTCAAACATATTATCACTCATAACACCTTGAATAGTAAGCCTTCTAATATAATTGTGGATGACTACACATGAAATGACAATATCTCTCTAGATATTAAAGGAGAAAGGTGTCATCATACGCAAGATGGGATATCGTTTCTTCAACACTGCAAAAGACCTCTCAATCACATTTCTCAACTTTGCATGGGAATAATTAAATATTTTATGTCTCGTCCTAGTTGGAGCACGTTGCCTAAATTCAGGTATCTAGTAACGTACATTTCGATATGGTGTCAAAAAGTATCTTTTGTTTATATATGCAACATCACCTAAATAATATTTATCTGCATTACAAGAATATATAAAAACCTTTTAGTAAGAAGCATAGAATACTTATACGTAATATAAAATTTTAAAAGAATTTCTTACCCGGTGGAAGAAATAGAAAGTTACTACTTCACTAATTACATACGCATTTGCTAGTAGATGTCTTTCGAGTCCTAAAAATATCAGTTAGTCTGGAACCGTTTGACATCATATTCTCATTCAAGTTTAATTAACTATTAGAGTTTGGATTCAGAACTCAAACTCGGATTCAAATCCAGATGTCCAAAAAGTAGCTCTACTAGACTACTACATATCCCCAGCTTTGCATACAAGAACCAGTTGCATTTGTGCCAAAAACATCTAGTAGGCTTGTACGCAGCTTCAAGTAAATGAGAAAAGCACTAAGTTCCAATTCTAGTTGCCAGGTTTGAGAAAGTGTAAGGGAGATAATCCATAGAAAGATCAAGTCTCTGCATTTGCTTCTTCCTTCTCTTCTTTTCTTTAACATTTCTATTTGATTACAGTTGGGATATACTATACATTCAATAATCTAAAAACACAAAATTGGCAGATACAGGAGAAATTGGTGCATCCTGACATCCATAATATGTTGAGCATGACTATCAGAAGCTTGCGATTGAGATCGTAAAGTTTAATTATCAATGCACATTAGCAAATCCAGAAGTCTAGCCTTTTGTTGGAATCATAAGTGTTTATGTGGCTTCAGATACGTAGGGAATTTTGCAGATGCTTTTGTTAAACCTGTGAAAACGGGACAGAAAATGTGCTTAGGGAGGAAGAAAAGAAAGAAAAAAGAGTCAATAAACTAAACCTATATAAGGGGACTTGTTTTAGTTCTTGTTTAGCATCAATTCATACACACTCCATAACAGCACCGACATCATAAAGTATCTTCAGAAGACTATCTTTCTGCCAGTTATACTAGGAACAAATGGCAATCACCTAAATATTACTACTTAGATAAACGTTCGAATTTCAGGATAGATCTTTTAGCTTTCCCAAACTACTATAGATTCTCCGTTATTTGATCAAAATTCACAATGAAAATTAGATACAAAATGCCCGTACCAGTCAGTTTGACAAACAATTATTCTTCCTAAGCATTACACCTTCAGTAGCACATTTTACAATGCTGAAGCAAAACAATTTACAGAAGGGCTCTTAACTCATATTGGTGGATGCAAATAATTATTAGAAGAGTACTGCTACGATGGCTCGCAACACATGTGATGCTCAAACATTGAGGGCAATGAGTGGTCTTAGCATTTTCATTGTTAGAAAGCAATTCTCCTAAAAGATTCAGCTATTAGAAATGGTTTCTAACATCTCACAAGCTGGGATGTCCTAGGTTCAATTCATGTCCCTGCATCTGCATGTTCCTGTGTAAGAGTAGTCAGTTCATTTGTATCGATGTCATCATCACCATCGATATAAAAAATTGTAATGACTTCCATTCAGAACGCCATTTTTTTATCCACTTATCCGTACTATATCCTGCTTAAAGAAGTAGGATCAAGCAGAAACCTTCAACATTAAATGCTGTTTAAATTAACCACTATACTATACCCAGTTTGACATTTTTCTTAACTAGTTTCTTTGACCATTAATATAAAACGGGCAATCAAGTTTACGGCAATAACAATATTAATGTTGGAGAAACAATATTCTTCTGCCAAGTGATAAAGGGAAGATACCTGTCTCCTCCTCCTACTTTGTATAGTGTACAAAGCCCGCGCTAGCACATAGCATGGCAGCAGAATACCAGCCAACTGGAGAAGGGAAACCTGAATTCCAGAAATTTGAGGGGGTTGGAGTGATAATTAAATTCAAGTTATGACAGCATGCACAGCCACAAGTATTACTCTCTTGAGGGTTCCACAATAAAGGCAGGCATATTAGTACAGAAAGATCTTTAAGAAAACATGTTAGCTTATGCCAATTCAACAATGACTATTGCATTATCAAGCGAAGTCCACACTGCAACATTATTGAACAAGAATCTGAACGCCTGTGGTATGGTGATATATTTCTGTGAGCTCTACTGCTGTCAGTTTACTACCTTGTAACATGTGAAGCTACTTGCCATCAGTTTATCACCCACAAAGGCAAGCTGAAAGTCTGATAACTGAGTTCATTAGTTATCTATTTAAATGCTGCTATTGCCCTACCCCCCACCAACTGCTCACTTCCCCCTTAAGTATTGAGAAATCTTTTCACACCCAACCCCATTCCTCCTTTCCCATTATCGAAAGAAATATCCCATCCCACTCCTCCACCTAGAATGTTGTAAACCCTAGGGCTTATAAGGGTAAAACTATGGAGAAAGTGTATGTGTGGAAAAAGAAGGGAAAGAGAGTTAGGGAGGGCAGAGGTAAATAAGCTAGACTATTTTATTGCTTAATTTCATAATTCATGACTGTGGGAGATTACATGTTTTATAGACTTGAGCCTTTTCAGATTAAGAAGCAAATTTTAAACTAGGAAAGCAATAACAATAAGAATCCTACCTTTAATAAGCAATTCTAAACTAGGAAAGCAAACCTAAACTAAGGTATACTTAAATAAAGAAAGTCCTAATTCGGAATCATAATTAACATATAAAACACCTTATTTACACTGCATGTTTACCACAAAAAATTCCACCCATTTAGGAATTCATCTCAAACCACCGACCAACCAATCCCTCATAACTAAACTAGCAATTTGAAGAACAGGAAACACATGGAAAACAATCAAAATAAGCCGAGCAAAGACGAAGGACCGACAACCAATTGCAGGGTGTGGGAGAGAATCTAATGGAAAGAAGCGAAGGAATTGAGAACTGAAAACAACAATTCACCAAAACAGAATTTAATCCAAAAATGCACTAAGCATGACCTAACATCCAAACTCGAAAAAAACATATTAGTAAATGATCCAAAATGTGTATGCAATATACTGCTGTAGATACAAACCAAATATAAATTAATCACAACATAACAGACAATTCAAAACACTCAATTAAATATTTCATGTCTCATCCTAGTTGGAGCACGTCACCTAAATTCAGGTATCCAGTAACATACATTTCGATATGGTGTCAAGAAGTATCTTTTGTTTGTATATGCAACATCATCTAAATAATATTTATCTGCATTATAAAAATATATAAAAACCTTTTAGTAAGAAGCATAGAATACTTACACGTAATATAAATTTTAAAAGAATTTCTTACCCGGCGGAAGAAATAGAAAGTTACTACTTCACTAATTACATACGCATTTGCTAGTAGATGTCTTTCGAATCCTAAAAATATCAGTTAGTCTGGAATTGTTTGACTTCATATTCTCATTCAAGTTTAATTAATTATTAGAGTTTGGATTCAGAACTCAAACTCGGATTCAAATCCAGATGTCCAAAAGTAGCTCTACTAGACTACTACATATCCCCAACTTTGCATACAAGAACCAGTTGCATTTGTGACAAAAACATCTAGTAGACTTGTGCGCAGCTTCAAGTAAATGAGAAAAGCACTGAGTTCCGATTCTAGTTGCCAGGCTTGAGAAAGTGTAAGGGAGATAATCCATAGAAAGAGCAAGTCTCTGCATTTGCTTCTTCCTTCTCTTCTTTTCTTTAACATTTCTATTTGATTACAGTTGGGATATACTATACATTCAATAATCTAAAAACACAAAATTGGCAGATACAGGAGAAATTGGTGCATCCTGACATCCATAATAAGTTGAGCATAACTTTCAGAAGCTTGCGATTGAGATTGTAAAGTTTAATTATCAATGCACATTAGCAAATCCAGAAGTCTAGCCTTTTGTTGGAATCATAAGAGTTTCTGTGTCTTCAGATACGTAGGGAATTCTGCGAATGCTTTTGTTAAACCTGTGAAAACGGGACGGAAAATGTGCTTAGGGAGGAAGAAAAGAAAGAAAAAAGAGTCAAGAAGCTAAACCTATATAAGGGGACTTGTTTTAGTTCTTGTTTAGCATCAATTCATACACACTCCATAACAGCACTGACATCATAAAGTATCTTCAGAAGAGAACTATCTTTCTGCCAGTTATACTAGGAACAAATGGCAATCACCTAAATATTACTACTTAGATAAACGTTCGAATTTCAGGATAGATCTTTTAGCTTTCCCAAGCTACTATATATTCTCCGTTAATATGAAGTGACATGCCCATAATAAGCTTTGTACATGAATAATTGGATAGATGGTTTTAGAACCCATGATATTAAAATGTAGTGGGTAGGGGATATTAAAAAACCTACAAGTACTAGGAGATAATATTAGATTTTTTAAGTTTTTCGTACACTTCTTATTTGGGATGTCGTACCTGTTTAGAATTATTTTTCAATCATTTTAAAATATTATGAAAAAATATATTTAAAATAAATTTTTATATTTATAATTTTATTGAGGTCAAGTTGGATCACCTAAAATCCGAACCCTTCTCAAATAACTATTTGGGTTGAGTTTTAAAAACCAAATCCAACCTATTAGGGTTGAGTCGGATTGGGTTTTACCATATGTATCCCTACTTCCTATTAAATCTATATTCAACAAATTTCTTATAATACTCCACTTATGTTTCTAATTGTCCTATACTCAATGGTTAAACGATTCATCTAACTATTTGTGAGGTGGGAAGTGACAATAGTAACTCTATGTTCACCACATTGAACACACTTTGACTAGTAATTAAAAATATTACTTCTATTTAAATTTTGCCCTTGATTATGTAGAATCACTAAATGTCCTCTTCATCAATTTTTGTCAATTTTTGCCTCAGTTTGCACCTCCAACCACCATTGTTTTTTACTTTTATCGGCATCAAAAAGTTGCCATAGGGTCATTCCATGTAGGGAAAATTATATAAATAATATTTAAAAAAGTAATTATCAAAATAGCGGAGAGAGGAAAATAATTCCCAAAATTGTGTTTCATTTTGGTCACTGTTGTGCACGATGACCAGTCTCTCAGAGGACTCTCCCAGACTCTACTTTATTGCTTTTACTTAGTTACATTAAACTATTTATTATTGTAATAGTTTAATATTTGCTTGGTTTGGTATTTGGATATAAAATTGTATTGGTTCAGTTAGTGGCCCGGGATAGCCGAACCACTAACTGGCGTGTTCACCTAGGGAATCGGACCGGCCTAGTTTGGGTTGGGCATGACTCCCTAGGGGACTGGTCATCCCCTATATAGGGTGATCCTTTCTTGTTTTGATAGTATGCTATTGGAATTACTCAGACTTCTCCCCTTCCACTACGTGAATACTTCTTGATATCGATTGTGCCTAAATCGGGCACATCGTTGGTATCGAAGCATTTACAATCCCCGGCCATGGCTCGAGGCAAGCAAGTTGTGGCTATTCCCGAGGTTCCCTCAGCGTCTGCGGACAACCAGAAGGACGCTCCTGTGACAACTAGTGAACCCACTCTGTCTGAGATCATGGCTGCGTTGAAGGCCATGAACGTGCGTCTGACAAGTGTGGAGGCGAAGAGCGAGGCAACTGCGCAATTCCGGGTTGTGCGCGTAGCACCCATCCTACCTGGGCTGCCCCTTGCTGTCCTAGAGAGGGACGGGCCTTCGCAACCCCCCGAACCAACCCTTCCTGGCCCCTAGCACCGGCAAACATCGACACGAGGGTCTTCCCAGGTCCGGTGCGAGTTGGCACTGGTAATCAAGCGCTGGAGGGGAGACGCCAGGCCTGGGACAGGCAAGGCATACCAGGTGTTCGAGAAAATGTCCCTATGGTGTCACCCCCTCCAAATCAGTTCCATGATGCAGAGGAGGAGTGGGACTAGTATCCCGAGCATCGTGGTGGACAACGGGGGGGCTGAACCCCGTTTGGCTCGCCTACAGTGTCACAACCCGGATTTTTAAAAATATTTTTAAATAGCACAAACAGTAAGTAGTGAGAAATTTTTTTCCTTAAATACAAAACAAATCATTAGATTAAATATTCAAGCCATAATAACTGGGGTTCACAAATACGGATATCAAATCATATGATATTTACACGTCTCAAAATTTCAACAATAGCTCATCTATCTAAGTACAAGTCCGTCATCCATCTGAAAATAAATAACAAGTTAACTCTCACGCTAAAGGTACACTAACGTACCGAAGTTGCAGAAACGCAGAATCTTCTTCTTGTGCTCGTCTATCTTGGTCTTACCTGTCGTCGCCTAGAGAATTTGCAGCAAACCAAACAAAACAACCACAACAACAACAGTGGAATCTCTCCGCCTTCAGGAGAAGAGCTTCCAAAGGACAAAAAGTTTTATTAATATTTTTTGGATCGGGCCAACATTACCCGATGTTAGTTGCCTACGTACTCATCAGACAACATCTCCAATGTTTCCAACAAGATCGGATCAGGACGTAATTCTACCTCGAAACTACTCTATCCTAAGAAGCATAACATCACACGTGCCATGCTTAGGTATTTTTAACCAACCTACCTTTTAGTAAGTCATTTAATCGTTCCACTTGTCTAATTAACAAACAATGTTATTAATTATCTTACATCCCTTGTTTGATAATTAATACTATCAAATCTGTAACTTAGAGATGACTCGCCCCTCGAGAAACCTCCAAACAAAGTACTCCAATCTTGGAGTAGACTGCTTAACAACAGCTTGACCAAAATCCCTAGGGCTCTCAATAGCCTGCTATGAATATGGAGAAGAGGATCTCAACTGTGCTCATAGACACAAATTGGCGAGAAGCACAATCCTTCTATGATGCTCATTTAACTCCGCTATTTGTATGTACTAAATAGTCGTGGGAAGACCTGCGGGAGACCTGCGGTAAAGACCCTCTGGTCGATACCCTAACCGTCGTGGTGATGAAGAAGCATATTGCAATCTCCACCATCCCAACTCCGGGAGAAAATGGCTTATAAGACATTACTAATGTATCCATAGAAGCCTCAGGTCCTTATGACCATTGACTCCCCTAAACATCTAACTTAGACTAAATTATTTCCATTCACTCAACCGTTTGGGTCCTCTTCACTTTGTGAATCGGCCCAATAAATAGCTCATTCACTGATCTATGACTTAGAGAACATCCCATAACCACCCTCGGTTCATTAACCAAAGTAAAATTCTATGTCAGGGCCCCGTTCACTCCATGAATGTGTCCCCACCCTAATAAGGGTATTTAATCATTATCTTGATTAGATGTTCTCCCCCTAATCCAACGACAACCCATATCTCTTGATTAAACTTCATTAATCTTAAGTTACAAGATAAATCAAAGCATCAATAATAAAAGCATACGCCAAGGTAAGCAACATAAATAACATTAAGTCATACAAGTTCATAACAATAAACAGAGGCCCATTGCACTCATTTGCAGGGCTAGGGCTCAGCAAATTCAAGCCCGAGAGTGTAAACAACTCTAACACCTCCCGCGAGTTACATACAAAACACTCTAGTCGTTCAATGTACTCGGTTGCAGACACTTGTAATACGCTACCTTAAACCTTGAGAATTAGGGTTCTTCCCCTTGTTTCCTGTGACACTATGACCTGACAAGGTCTTCATGCCACTTACTAGTCACACACTTTCCTTTTGAAGCCATTCCACGTCACTATAGCGTACCCTAACGCTTAGTGGTTAAGTTATTAGTTTCGACAGAAACGGAACATACTGCCCTTAAGGGCATTAGGGTAATTCTACCACTTAGGGTATACTACCCTCCCTTGGGTCATTTGGTCATCTCACTACCCTTTTATTTATTTTAAGTCATAATCCTCTCCAGAGGTTCCACTCAAAGGGGTATTTTTGTCATTTAGTTTAAGGCCTTATTGACATCTGACAGGTCCAAAATTGAACTCAAGCATACTACTTGACTTCATAGACTCTGTGTAATTTTCCTGGCGTGTGACGGGGTCGTTAACCCCTTGAACCAACCTAGGTTTACTAACGGTTTACTATAAACCCTAAGGGCAAAAGGGTCAATTAACTACTTATTGGGATTTTCCTCACTAAGTGGTTTGATCTATATTTAGGTTACACATAAAACTCTCACTGAGAATTTTATCAATTTTTAGATCAACTCATAGGCCCCTGAACCGGAGCCCCGAAGTCGGGTAAGTGGTTTACCCATGGTAATTTAACTATAAGGGGTAAAAGGGTAATTTTATTGTCTCTGAGATTTTTTCATGAGCTGAAACTTCTTCAGAATACTCCCACACCTCTAGGGGTCATTGAGTATTTTTCTATAATTTTTTAGATATTTTTATCCCCCTGAACCGCACCCAGTTCAACCATTCATTTATTTCTCTCTCTTTTATTAACCTGGGCCGGACGGATAAGGTCACCCGGTCTGACCAAAAAAAGAACCCAACAACTCGTAGTGGGTCATCCCCTTCGCTGCCAGCCAGAGGCCGACTGGCCTCTGGCGGTGGTGCCCCAGGCCACCGCTGTGCGGCGAGGGCTGGGCGGAATCGGATGGCTACCAGGCGGTGATTCCGACTAGACCAACCCCGCCGCCGCCCTGTGGCCGGCCGGAGCACAAAGGGGCACTTTTTTTTTTCAATTGACTGATCGGTGTGGCGGCCAGCTGCCATGGCCGGGGGAAATGCCCTAAGACTGGCCGAATCACAAGGATCTGGCGATTCTAGGGCCCAGGTTCCGCAGCCCGCTCTTGGTCGCCTCTGCACCGATGATAGCCGTAATTCTCTGCCCTTTATTATTATTATTATTATTTTTAACGACTTAGCAGCCTGCACAATGGCAATCCGCTTCCGCAAAGGCCGCCAGAGCCAGGCCGCCACTGTTCCGGCAACTGGAAAATCAATTACTGTTCACAAAATTTTGTGAACAGTAATTGCAGAGATCAAAATAAATTTCATTAAAATTAATTAACAACTTCTCTACGAGTCTCAATTTGAAATCTTACCTCTAAGGTCGAGTTGTCATCGATCCAAGGCCACCATCGCTTCGCCGGAGTCTTGTCAAAAAATTCTAATGACGGCTCGTCCTCCTTTGCTCCACCATCCAAAATCTCCCCCAAAAAGCCCTAATTCTTTTTTTATAAGCATGGGATTAGGACTCCTAATCCCATAAGAAATTGGGCCAAAATCTCTTCAATTCAGCAACCAAATTGGGCCCCAAAACACAATTTTGACATACTAATTGAACGGGCCCGTATAGTGACTTAAATGGACAATTTATGAGTCCAATTTGGGTAAATGGGCCCTGCACGCTATATTCAACTTTGAACCATTGTATCTCCCTCACCCGAACTCCGATTCGCACGTTCTTAGTGGCGTTTTGAAGCTCTTCCTGTCTACTTTACATCTATATAGGTTAGCTTTGGGAATAAGTTATTCCAATGAGAAGGTCAAGGTGTCCAACACCCTAATTTCCCATGGTTAACTTCGGGAATTTAGAAAATTTTTGGACATTACATATAGTTTCCCCGCTATAATGGCGATGATGATCCCGTGGAATGGCTATACAAGGTGGAAAAGTTCTTTGCCTACCAAGGGACGCATTCTGAGGTTGAACTCCTATGCATTGCTGCCTTCCACCTCGATGGGGACGCTTCAGTTTGGTTCCATAGTTTCGAAAAAGAGGTGCACTACCCCACCTGGACCACCTTCTCCGGCGAGCTCTGCATTCAGTTTGGGCCGAATGAATTCCAGGACTTTAATGAGATGCTCTCCACCCTGCGCTAGACCACCACCATCCGTGCATACTATACAGAGTTTATGAAGGTGGCCAACCGACTCCCTAAATAGCCGGTGGCCGCCTTGGTGGGCACATTCAAGAGTGGTCTAAAGCCTGAAATCTCTGAGGAAATGTGCCACTTCCCTTGCGCCAGCATGAGGGACGTCATGCGCCATGCCCGCATCGAGGAAGAGAAGCTGACTAGACAATGCAGAGGCGGGCAGCTTTGGCCTATGCCCTGGCCTATCCTGAGCGCCAACCCACTGGCGGCGACCACTAGCAGCCCGGCAGCAGGCCGCACTGCCTAGCCAGATTGTCCGCCGCCTTACTCCAGCCCAAATGGAAGTGCGCCGGTCAAAAGGGTTGTGCTTTTGTTGTGATGAGAAGTTTGTTCCTGGGCACCTATGTTCTGTTAAGGGCAGCCTTCTCATGGAGGAGGTAGAAGAGGACAGCAAAGGAGGGGCTAGAGTTGATTCGTTTTCCCCGAAGGACATGCTGCCGAAAATTTCAGTCCATGCATTTTCAGGGGCATTCACTCCACACACGATGCGAGTTCAGGGTTACCTTAAGCGGGAACATGTGGCTATCTTGATCGACAGTGGGTCTACTCATAACTTTATTAACGACAAGGTTGCCCATCGACTGGGTTGTTTTGTCTCGGACTCGAAACCATTTGATGTGTTGATTGGCAACGATAAGCATCTTCGGAGTTCAGGGGGATGTGCTCAGGTTACGCTCTCTGTCTAGGGCCACACATTTGTTACTGACCTATTCTTGCTGCCTACGAAGGGGGCGGATGTGGTGTTTGGCGTACAGTGGCTGCAGGAGTTTGGTGATGTTGTTTGGAATTTCCGGGACATGGTGATGAATTTTGAGCTCAACGGACAGTGGGTTCGGATCGAAGGCTCACGACTAGGCACCCTCCTCTCGGCCTAGCCCGTGAGCTCCTTCTTCCAGTTCACTCCCCAAGGACTTCTCTTGCAGCAGCATGCCACTATCGGGGTGACTCAGGACGAGATGCCTTCGGATCTCCAAGAGTTATTGACCGACCATCAGGACTTATTCGTAGAGCCGCAAGGTCTTCCTCTGGTCCAGCCTCATGACCATCAGATTCCTATCATTTTAGCAGCAGCCCCTGCCAATGTTCGCCCTTACCATTATCCTCACATACAGAAATCTGAAATTGAGAGACTTGTGGTGGACATGCTCCAGTCCGAGATCATTCGTCCTAGTACGAGTTCGTACTTGTCTCTGGTGCTGCTGGTTCGCAAGAAGGACAGGTCGTGGAGGTTCTGCATTGACTATTGTGCCTTGAATGCAATCACTGTCAAAGACAAATACCCCATCCTGGTGATTGAGGAGTTGTTGGATGAGCTGACAGGTGCCACAGTCTTTAGTAAGCTCGACCTACGTTCGGGATATCACCAGATTTGGATGCAGCCAGCGGATGTGCACAAGACCGCATTCTGAAATCATGACGGCCATTTCGAGTTCCTCGTGATGCCATTTGGGCTAACCAACGCCCCCTCCACCTTCTAGTGCCTCATGAATGATATTTTTAGGTCGTTCCTCTGTCGCTATATATTGGTCTTCTTTGATGATATCTTGGTGTACAACAGATCTTGGGCGGAGCAATTGACGCATCTCAGGTCGGTCTTCTCTATCTTACAAGCTAACTCTCTATTCTTGAAGCGTTTGAAGTGTTCCTTTGGTAGTCCACAGGTTGATTATTTGGGCCGTATTATCTTGAGGAGCGTGTTGGTCCTGTGGCCTACTGTATGGCCTTGCCCCCTGACTCTTTGTTCACCCTGTCTTTCATGTGTCCCGTCTGTGACGATTTGTGGGTGACAAGTCATTGGTTGTGGGTGCGCCTCCTCCTCCATTGATGGGCCCAGTTCTGCTGTCCGACCCTATCCCTGTTGCGGTGCTTCAGAAACATCGGGTCCGTTGCTCTGGTCACATTATTGCTAAGGTCTTGATTTCTTGGCAGAGGCAGCCGCTGGAAGACTCTACGTGGATGCCTGAGGATGAGTTTATGACTCGCTTTCCAGCGTGGTCGCCTTGGGGACAAGGCTAATAGCGGAAGCAAGGTGGAGTGTTGTGTACGATGATCAGTCTCTTAGAGGACTCCCCTAGACTCTACTTTATTGCTTTTACTTAGTTACATTGAACTATTTATTATTGTAATAGTTTAGTATTTGCTTGGTTTGGTATTTGGATGTAAAATTGTATTGGTTCAGTTAGTGGCCCGGGATAGCCAAACCACTAACTGGCGTGTTCACCTAGGGAACTGGACCAGCCTGGTTTGTGTTGGGCACGACTCCCTAGGGGACTGGTCGTTCCCTATATGGAGCGATCCTTTCTTGTTTTGATAGTATGCTATTGGAATTACTCAGACTTCTCCCCTTTCTTCCTTACTTCTCCCCTTTCACTGCATGAATACTCCTTGATATCGATTGTGCCTACATCGGACACATCAGTCACATAGGCGCTCGCCAAGCGCTGGCGCTTGCGAGGCCTTTTTTTAATTTTTTTTTCAGATTTAGCCCTTGAGAAGGTCAAATTCATTTTGAAGTTGATTTCATCCTTCAGAATGACGAAATTACCTAACTTTATTTTTTGACTTTTCGGCTGAAGCGGGCTGGGTTTATGTTGATTTTGTCCTTTCAAAGCACGAAATCAACTTAAAGCTGATTTTGTCCTCCACAATGACAAAATCCACTTAAAAGCCTATTTCGTCATTTAGAAGGACGAAATTCGCGACCTATTACTCGCTCGCGAATTCTCCTCCCCCCCGACCTTTTCATTTTTGAGTGAGCTACCAGAGCCTATTTTCGCCTTCTGCCGCCAAGCATTGCCCAGATCCAACGCCTCCGTGCTCACCTCAGTCCGATCTGCTTCCATCTGCCACCTCCTCCTGCTTGCCGTTTACATCATAGCCACCCCCACCTATGCCTTTGAGTTCGACCACAAGGTACCTATATTTCCCTCGTTCTGCCTCCCTTGTTCCTTTCCTCCTAATTAGGCCATCTCTAGCATTTCTAGTAGATCTAATTAATGCATTTTAGGTCATGTGCTGGTAGATTTTTGCATCTATGTTTTGATTTTTGTGCCTATTTTTGTAAATGTTGTTTTTTTCTTGTATCAGAGTGGGAAGGTTGCTCAAGTTCTAATCCATGAAGTATTTTGACTCAATTTTAATCCATGATGTATTTTGACACAAGCTCATGATCTTGTATCCTTTCGATAATTGGGATCTGGTAAAAGTATTTTTCCTAATGAATTGAGTTCCCAGAATGGATCCGTAATTGATACATCTTAAGTACTAATATAACGTGGATATGTCTGTGGGCTTCCTTCGTATCCACTGCATTTGCTAATACGTCTTGGCAAAGTTGTTCAGTTTGTTGCTTGAACAGTTTCTGAATATGGATGTTTTCTGATTACACGTTGGTTTGATTACACGGTGGATGTGGATGAATTGCAATTGTGTGAAGCTATATTTTTCCATGTTGTATTTTCTGTGTAGTCTTTGGGGTAATTGAATCTTCTCAAGTGCTAATTTTTTGTTCAATCGTATCTTGATTATGGGATATATGATGTTCTATTGGAATTGTGCTATGGTGTCTGATTTTATTTTCCTGTTTATTTTAAGTTCGTATGTTAAGGGATGGAATTGTGCTATGATGATTTTATGTTAGGAGGTACAAATTTTGATCCAAAAAAATTGGTTCGATTTTTGTTGTTTGAGTGGAATTGCTTGGTTAAGTTTGAGTAATAGATTAATCACATATTCAAGTAAGTAAAGTAGTTATTTTGAATAAATGTTTAATGTATTATTTCTCTTATTTATTGGTTATGAATCAAGTGAATAGAGATGGCCGGAGAAGTGATTAATTTTATGATTCACTATGAAGGGGTAAGAAAGAGATTATTCATCCAGAAATTTTCTACTTATGATGAACTTGAGATGCAAGTAGCTAGTGTCACGCCTCAGGATTACACAGAAGCACACATAATAATTTTATTAAAATTTTCGGAGCTTTCCCGGGCTCGCGACTGGGGCTACTTACCATAAGCATGTTGTAAAATAGCATTTACCCAAGCACATGTTGTATGTGTACAAATACACAAGCTGAAAAATAATAAAACTCTTTACTATGATTTAAGTGGAGTTGAAAATCTTTAAAATCAACTCAAAAATTCCCGAGTAGGCCCTTCTACTTGTGTAAGATCCCTCATCTTGAACCGGTTTATTTTAATGATTATTTATTGGTTATCGTGTGGTTTAAGAGTTTTATGATTAAATTCAGTGATTTTAAAAAATAAATAGGTTTCTAAAGGTTTTAATCAAAACCAACTTCACAATTATTAGTTTTAAGTGATTTTGGGTCAAACCTGAATTTTTTGGGATTTTTCTAAATTTTTACCTATTTTCAAAAAATTAGGGTTTGGCAGAACCTACTTGTGGGCCCCACCGACGAAATTATATAAGGAAAAACCTTATTCATTTGCCAAATTTGGAAGAGCTGTGTTAAGGAGGGAGGCTTGTTGCATCCCTATTTTCCAAATCAGAAACCTTGATTAAGGTGAGTTTTTTTCCCTTAATTACCCTCAATATTTCAATTTTTATCTTAATCGCCTCTATCTTCATTTCTCCTATCTTGATTCTTGATTTTCTTCTATCAAAATCTTGTTTTTAATTTTGATTTAGGGCCCTAATTAAATGATTTTCTTTTTTAACCAATGGATGACCTCATCTATCTCCTTTGAAGTTGATTTGAGTCTATTAGCTAATTTTAAGTGGGTTTTATTAAACACCTTAATTTTTGTAGGATTTCTTGAGGTTGAGGATTGTTAAAGGAATTCAAAGGCTTGTTAGAGGTAAGAGGTTTTTACCTTGAGTGGTTTTTCTTCATTGGAATGCATGATTATATGTTTATTTGAGTTCTTGTTTCATTTTGATGTTTAATAATGATTTATTAAAAGTATGTGATTTGTGGTTATTTTGGTATGATTAAGCATGGAGATAATTAGATATATCATATTTTAGGCTTAGATTTTGATTACATAATATTCTATGATGATTTTGAATTTATATGGAATTTTATAATGTTTTCAGTTTGAATTTCTAGAGGTTGAAGATGAACCAAAAAAGTAAATTGTTACAGGCGTTCGAACTATCAAACATTCAAACAACTTGTTAGGTCATTCGAACAACTATATGACAGCTTGGTGAATTCGGCCATTTCTTTTTCGCTTCTCATAATTCTAATGCTCTATGTCTATGATGAGTTATAATTACTTACAAATGTCACTCTTGATTGCATGTGAACCTTTTTTTTATTATGATTTGGCTTAAGCATGAAGATTACTATGCATGCTTACGTTTAGTACGATGTTCTACTAGTCTTAAATCCATATTTCAATAATTTCGTCGTATTTACTCCATGATTTCAGTAGGTCATAACTATGATAAACTATGGATATTTGCACGTCACATTGATCATAAATTATTCATGTTTCACATGTTTTTGTTCAAGTATGAACACTACTATGTATCTATATTCTTACTTATACTTTGAGTTTATTTGTCACAAATGAACCATGTTACATGCACATATGGGCTGCTTAGAGTATGCTTATTTATGCTTATATTCGCTTTGCTCACGTATGTATCATGTCACATACATCATAAAAATGCTTTATAAGCGACGATTTCCTGTGTTTAGTTGTGATTAATCGATTGAGTGCAATTGCTTGCTAGAATAGTTGTCAAAGGTTTATAAAATTGGTTTTATGTCTAAAAAGACATGGTTTTAGTTTGTCCTTTGATGATGGGTTTATGTCACGACCTGAATTTTTAAAAGCCTTTTTAAATAGCACGAACAATAAGTCATAGAAATTTTTTTTCTTTCTTAAATACAAAATAAATCATACGATTAAATATCCAATTCATGATATCTGGGGTTCACGAATACAAATATCAAATCATATGATATTATTACACGTTTCAAAATTTAATAAGAACAGCTCATCCATCTAAGCACAAGTCCATCATCAGTCTGAAAATAAATAACTAAGTTGACTCTCACGCCAAAGATACACTACATACCATAATTGCATAAACTAGGAACTTCATCTTCTACTCACCTCCTAATCTCACTTGTCGTTGCTTAGAGAATCTGCAACGAAACAACCACAACAACAACAATGAAACCTTTCTGCCTTTAGGAGAGAGCTACCAAAGGGGCAAAAGCTTTTATTAATATTTTTTGGATTGGGCCAACATCACCCAATGTTAGTTGCTTACGTACTCATAGGACAACATCTCCAATGTTTCCAACAAGATTGGGTCTAGACGTAGTTCTGCCTAGAAACTACATTATCCTAAGAAGCATAACATCATACATACAATGCTTAAGTATTTTCAATCAACTTATATTTTATGCAAGTCCTTTAATTGTTTCACTTGTTTAATTAACAAGCAATATCAAACAATGTTATTAATTATCTCCAGATATAGAACTCCAACATTGGAGTAGACTGCTTAACAGCAGCTTGACTCAAATCCCCAAGGCTCTCAATAGCATGCCATAAATTTGGAGAAGAGGATCCCAACTGTGATCATAGTCACAGATTGGCGAAAAATATAAGCCTTCCATGATGCTCATACAACTCTATTTTTCGTACGTACTATATGGTCCTTGGAAGACCTGCGGGAGACCTGCAGTAAAGACCCTCTGGTCAATACCTAAACTGTTGTGGTGATAAAATCGCAATCTCCACCATTCCCCAACTCTCGGAAAAAAATGTCTTTTAAGATATTACTAATGTATCCATAGAAGCCTCAAGTCTCTATCACCAATGACTCCTGCAAACATTTAAAACTTAAACTAGATTATTTTCATCAAGTCAAGTATTTGCTCAACCATTTGGGTCCTCTTCACATTGTGAATTGGACCAACAAATAGCTCATCTATTGAGCTATGACTCACAGAGCAACCTGAACCCTAATAATCTCCATGAGACTCAGGTAAACTCCCATAACTACCCACACTTCATTAACCAAGGTAAAATTCTATATTAAGGCATGTTCACTCCATAAACCGGTCCCAAACCCTAATGAGGGTATTTTAATCTTTATCTTGATTAGATGTTCTCCCCCCAATCCAATGACAACCAATATCTCCTGGTTAGTCTTTATTAACCTTACGTTACTGATAGAACTTAACGCATCAATAACAAAAGCATGTAGCAGATTAAGCAACATAAATAACATGCAGACATACAAGTGCGTAAATAATAAACAAAGGCCCATTGCACTAATGTGCAGGGCTAGGGCTAGGACTCAGTGAATTCAAGCTTGAGGGTGTAAACAACTTTAAAGCATCATATGAGTTACATATATAATACTCTAGTTGATCGATGTACTGGTTGCAGACACGTGTAATACGCTGCCTTAAACCCTGGGAATTTAGGATTCTTCCCCTTGTTTCACTCAAAGGGGTATTTCTATCATTTTGTTTAAGGCCTTATTAACATAAAATGGGTCCAAAATTGGGCTCAAGGGTACTTGACTTCATGGACTCAGTGCAGTTTTCCTGGCATGTGACATGGTCGTAAACCACTTGAACTGACCTTGGTTAACTTAATAGTTTACGATTAACCCTAGGGCAAAACAGTCAATTACTCACTAACTAGGATTTTTCCTCAATATGCAGTTTGGTCTTTATTTAGGGTACACATTAAGATCTTACTAAAAATTTTGTCTAATTTTTAAATCCACTCACAGACCCCTAAACCTGAGCCCCTAGGTCGGGTAAGTGAATATCGCACAATAATTTAACTATAAGGGGTAAAAGGGTCATTTTATAGTTTCTGAGATTTTTTCCAAGTCTGATACTTGGTCAAAATACTCCAACCGATCTCTAGTTACATAAGTATTTTTTTTATAATTTTTGGACACTTATACCCCCTGAACCGGACCCGGTTCAATTGACTCTTTTTTTCTTTTTTTAAAAATCGGACCGGGTAAATACAACCCGTGAACTAGTCATCTTCAACCTTGTAAGAAAAAACAGAGCAGTGAATGCTTTGTTTACCATTCTCCTCGCCATCCATTAGGGAACACTCATATGATCAACAAATTTATATAATTCAACATTCATACTTCAAATCACAGTCCTATCAATTAAAATACTAAACTTTCTAGCATATGATATGCAGTCAATTAAACCCACCACAAAAATGCTAAGAAGGTCGGATAAATAGAGCAATCATATTATACTTGAAACCATTCTCGATGCGAAACATACCTTCATTCTGTCCCTCAACTCATTTCGAAAAAGCATTGATCACAGTCCAACTCACTTTTTTTTGCCAATACAATCTGTGCGGTTACAAATCCAATGAGTTCATCACTTTGTTTTCCAGGCTTGTTTTCATGGTCTTTTCTGTAGATTGGCAAAGCTTTCTCAAAGTGATTGAAATTCTCTTTTTCTGCTGAATTTCTCGTCCTTCCCACAGCTAAAAACTAGATCTCCTATTTATCTCATGCTGCCAACAGTAATGAGCATCGCCGGACATGAGAACCAGAGATCCCGGGAGCAAGAGAACAGGGACCTTAGTTATAGGTTGCGCCTCCTCATCTTGCCCACTAATATCATCAACACTAGCTTCTTTGGCGACCTGAGTAAAATGCATCACACCAGGAGACTCTAGGGAGACAATAACAATTCCATCATCTAAGCCTGCGAGATCGACGTGACCACAAATACCCTCACCTGAGTGCTATAAGGAAGCACTAAACGAGCAGCTTCGCGAATCAAGCCGGAAAGATCAATTGTCCAGTTTGTAAGATCCCCAAACTGCATAGCCTGTTTATGAGAAGCCTGAGTGAACCAGACCTATTCGATAGAAGAGAGAAGTGAAGACTGCCGATATGGAGAAAGAAAGGTCTGTGCAGATCACAAGCCAGCGACTTCCTTGATGTGTTCCCAATTGGCTTTCTATCAGACATAAGACAGATATAATGATTGTCATCTTCATCACTCCCTGATGAACTCCTAAATACCATCTCAAAACTCGTTCATGCTCTTTCGCCGTCGCCAAGTCTCTCCGGCAGCTCTTCCCCTTTTTCCCTTAGCCGAAAAGCTAACTTCTAATTTAAGAGCCCTAATTCTCTTTTTATTGGCATGGGGATTAGGAATCTAAGGAGTTGGGCTAAAATCTCCTTAATTTGGTAACCAAATTGGGCCCCAAAAACTTAATTTATAGCATTAAATAATCGGTCCCGTATAGTGATTTAAATGGACAATTCAAGTGTCTAATTTGGGTAAACGGGCCCTGCGCGTTATAACTAACTTCGAATGATCGTATATCTCTCATCCGGACTCCGATTCATGCGTTCTTGGTGGCATTTTAAAGCTCTTTCTATCCACATAGGTCTTGGCTACCAATTCCAAGCATTGAGTAAGTTATTACAAAGATAAGGTTAAGGGGTTCAATGCCCTAATTTCCACGTGGTCGACTTTGGCAATTTAGAAAAGTCCTAGACGTTACAGTTTCCTCCCTGAGTTGAGAAGAGAAGATTTTTTATATAAGAAATTGATGTGTAATTTGGACCCTGAGAATCCAAGTTGGTATGTGTGTGTTCATTGGCTTAACAAGGGGTATTTCCCTATTAGGGACTTACCCAAACTGCTCTAATTTTTCTTTTTAAGAATTCAGACTTTCCCCAAAAGGGATTCTTGAAGGAGAGTGTGTCTACTTATGCTTCGGCCAAATTAAGCAAAATTATTTTCTCAATTGTGAGATATTCACTTGATGGTTTATGCATGTGTATAGAATATTATGCTCATTAACACAGATTGTGTAGGAACAATGATGCTTATACCACACATGGTGTGTATAACATGATTATACTTGAACATACAAATGAGATGTGATATGATATAATTGATTATGCAGGGTAAGTGTGTATATTGAGATATGATTATGTATGTGAACATTTATACTTGATTCATATAGGATGTGAATGCTATAATGAGATTCTTATAATTACAGATGATGTTTATAAGTGTTTTGAATTATGAATAAACCTATGATGCGCAGGTGGCATGAGTGTGTTTATCGATTGTGATTTACAAAATGATGCATAAGTAGCATCAATATGTTTATGGAATATAATTTACATCATGACACATAGGTGGCATGAATGTGTATATGGAATGTTCTCATGATGCATAGGTGTAGAGAATGGATATGTGATGAATGTTTAGATTGGGAATACTTACAATGTTTTCAAGAGTTTATATTCAATTTTAAAATCCTTACTGAGCTAAACTCACCTCTCTTTTGTTGTGGTTTTGTTTTGGGATTGTATGTTGTGCCATGCAGGTGCTGCGAATAGGCTCTATGTTGAGCTGGAGGATGGACACGTTCATTGATAGGGGCTAGTGTTATTTGCTTTTCTATTTGACTTGTCTTATGATTTGTTAAACTTATACTTGACTTCATGATATACTATGGTTAGTTGGTCTTATCTTTAGACTTGTGTAGCCATGGAGGCTTGAGATTATGTTGTTACTTAGATGATGTAGGTATTGTGTGGACTAAGATATTTAAGTAGTCTCTTTATTTTCTTCCTCTACTTGCTTTTGCACAAAGGGTATGTGTTCCTACTCCATTGATAACCAAGAACGGTTAAGTATTATACTTTTCTTTCTACTTCACTTCGTTGCACCGCATCCCATTCTCATGCATAGACCTGGTTCGGTCAGGGGGTGTGGCAGGTGTGATACTCCAGTTATCCCATCGAGCAGTACAAGTTCCTTAATGTTTAGCCTACTCGATAATGTGGCAGCCTTATCGAATAATTCAATGGATGAACTCTACCATACGATGAGGAATATCTTGCTCTAAGTCAAATTGCAGCATCACACGATCAAAACAAATCAATAGTATTCTCGATAGTCATACATATCTTCTATTTGTACATAGAGGAAGTACCCCGAGTATGGTTGCCAAATGACTTGCACGAATTTTTATGCCTAATTAGTGTTTAATAACCTATTGTAATTTATATTTATTATAATACATGTAACATAATAAAATATAATTACCTGATAAGGGTTCTAGTTGTCTTACTCTCTTCTATACAATTGGAGGACTTCTTGTGGATTTCTGCTATATAAGAAAATTCTACACCACAAGGCCATATCTTGTAGTCTTTATCTTTCTAAGATAATCGGACTAGGGAAAATGTGCTAATCCACTAGGTTGCTTAGGCAAATATTAAACTCTCAACGGCTGGCCCCCTACTTCCTCTTTTCAGTTTGCCAGCCACCTCTCCCACTTTCTTCTCCATTTCTAGCCGAAACTGACACCAGAGATAGGTTTGGCCACTGTCGTGAGCCTTTTTTGGTTGGCTACATCTCACCCACCCTACCCATAGCCTGGATCTACCTCCCCATGTCCACCTTCCGCTTCTCTGGCACTGGTTGCCCCCTCCCCACCCCTTTTTCTATCATAATTAGCACGATCACTTTTTTGTACTATTTGGTGACCGATCCACCTTGCCAATGGCCACATCCTACCACTATCCCTCTTGTCTCCCTCCTCCTCAATGCCTTACTTATATCCATTCCCCCTAGCTCCTCTTTCATGGGCATTGGCCTTAGTACGTGGGGATTTTAGTTTCTAGTAGTTTGTGGAAACCTTCCAACTAGAGGCTAACAAGCCCCAATGTCATCATAGCCTTGACCCCCCCCCCCCCCCCCCTCAACGGTCCATTTTGGGCATGTTTGTGCTCTCTGTCATCCCTCATGCATGTATTGGGAGGGGTTTGGGTCATAGGGCACCTCTTTAAACTAGACACAATCTATGTAAACCCTCAAAAAGCTCCCACCAACATTTTTCCTCCCCGAGGCACCCCTTTTTCATCTTAGGTGATGCCTTGGACCACCAAAATTGTCACCACCACCGCCACAACTATACACCTCAATTGCAAACTTGCTGGAACAATAAGGTAAGAGACTTTGAATTCGACAATTCCACATTAGGATGCTTGTATGTTAGAATGCATGCTACAAGCAAGGGAAATGAATATTTAGTATGAGATCATATGAATGAGAATCAAATTGTGCATTTAATGCATTGATGAAAGGTGGACTATTTGTGTGTTCATAAAGAGAATCATGAGCATGTTAGCTAGATGAATTAGTCAAATGCTTATGCTAGGAATTCTCCGCATGTTAATAAGATGAATTGGCTGAATTTTTATGCAATGAATTGCATGCATGCTAGTTAGATGGACTATCCATCTAATTGTGCAATGAATGATGTCTATGCTAGATGTATGATTGATGGTTGTAAGATGTGTTATATTGTTTATGCATGGATTGTTAAGGAACTGTGGATGGTTACATGTATAAGCTAAATGAACGTGTCTGATGGGTTACCATTAGTTTAGACGAGGTCGAACTTTGGAGTAATGACCAAGAGACTTCAAAACTATGTGAGTAAGGCTTAGGGTTGGAGTTACTGGAGGACTGTACGTTAGTAAGACTATAAAGCATAATTGTACTTGTATAACATACATATTATAATTCGAATCATAAAAGAGACAAGTATGTTAATGATAAGTGATGAGGTTTTAGTTAGTTAAGACAGATTTAGATCCATCATCCATGCTTTGTTGCTAGCCAAAGAATATTCGATGTGCACTTGTGGGATCGATGTGGAACATATCCTTAGGGTTGTTGTCTTGGTATTATATTTAAGCCAAGGTATTTGTTGCTCTTTTGAGAGCACTATAATTTTTCAGTTTAAGAGTGGCACCATAAGTTTTTGGCCGAAGAGTAGCACTGTAAGATTTTTTCCCTTAGTCAACACTATATGGTCTTTAGTTGGCCTTGTATGGCCCTAGAAAGTGGGCATTTGTATACTGAAGTAAGTAGTTTCATAGATTTGCTCTCACCTATCTGATCATGTGCCCCATGAGCGCTAGTGTACCTTGCCTTCAGAAAAAAGCATGGTATATAGGTTCATCCCTAAAGGTTAAAGTGGCACTCTAATGACATTCCTTCCATATGACATTCGAGCTAATAATTGCTTAATTGGCTCTAGTTGAGGACTGCAAGTGTAAGATTGTAAGTGTATGACTATAGGTGTAAGGTGGCAAGTGAGTAATAGTAAGAGTATGATTGTACGGGGTTTGAGTATGTCGAAGTAAGGTAATAAAATGATTTATAAGACTCTAAGGTCTAGGGAAAGTGCCAAGTTTGTCTTGAGGCTATGTTATAATATTCTTCTTATTTTATTATATGATACTATCTTGTGAAGTGGCTTTTGTGTGTGTTTGGGTTCATTAATTAAAACTCTCCTATTGGGTATGAAAATACTCATTTTCCTTCCCATAATAGCCAGATACCCCAAGGACTTTTGTAGTTCCTAGATAGAGAGCTTCATAGGCAGGATCTAGGGTCTATTTGGATTGGTGGAAAGTGGGGGAAAGGAAAGGAATATTCTTAAAATCAACCAGTTTCCACTGTTTGGTGCAATGGGGAAAGAGAAACTAGAGTGAAAAGTGAGATAAAATGGATGAAAATTTGGCCAAAAAATTTTCTACCCATCAACCCATGGATTTTGGGAGAAAATCATCATACTAAATACTTATGTCTTACAGTTACTACCACCACCATCACTATCACAGCCTTCACCACCGCAGCTTTCCACCACTGCTACTACTACCACCACCACTACCATCGCTATCGCCACCACCATTGTTGTCACCGTCACCGCTACCATCACCACCACCGCTACCACCACTACCACCACTACCACCACAATAGCCATTGGTACCATCAACGCCATCACCTTCACCACTGCCACCATTGCTGCTGTCGCCACCATCACCACCGCTGCCACTGTTACCGCCACCATCACCACTACCACCGCTATCACCATTGCCACTACCACTGCCGCCACTGCCACCGCCACCACCACCACAACTGTCGCTGCCACAACCACCGCCGTCGCCACCGCTGCCACCACCAATGCCTCCACCACTACAACTGCTGCCGCCACCGTCACTGATACTACCACCACCACTACCACTACCACCGCTACCACCACTGTCATAGTCAATTTTCTCTAACATCATTTGTGTAACCAAACAGTGGAAAATATTTAGGAATCTCCTAGTTTCTCTTTCTCTTTCCCTTTCTCTCAGTTTTCACCAATCCAAACAGACCCCTAGTGTTTTGGGGACGAGCTTTTGATTTCAGGTCAATTTTTTACCTTATGATTCTTTTGTTTATTTTATGCCATAACTTGTAATATTTTAATAAATACATGTATTAAGTGAGATGAGAACTTTCACATATATTATTTTGGATTTGTTCATAAACTAGTCATCTATGCTTAGATTATTATAGGACTTGTAAAACTACGCCTAGGGAAATTTATGTTTAAGCCCATGTCCATATCAATTGTATTTTATGTGTTTGTTTGATTCATGCCTTCAATGGATAAACGTTGGGTTTCACCTGATTTATAATACCTAAGCTGGTGTAACTTGAATTGAATGGGTGGAATGTGAGGTTTTGAATTGAATGTGAAGAAGTTAAAAAGTGTTTTTACATGTTTTCAATTTTGTCAATTTTCACCAATATTGTATAGTCATTATATTGCAAAATATTTTCTTAAAATTTGATGAAAATAGTTTGAAAAACTCTAGGTGTGATAGGTATAGTATGAAATAGGATCATGGTTTTTCGGCTCTCAAAAGGTGATAATTATATGTAAAGTCACTCCCTAGCTTGGGAGCTAGGTTCGAAAAGATGAAAGTATCAAAAGATGATTAGTCCAGTGCAGCGTAGTACAATAAGCTTCGATGATCATATAAGTCAGGATCTTGACCGCTAGATTCATGAGACCTAGTAGGCCCTTTATTCATGGTGTGGATAGGGTAAGGTAGGCTTTTGGTGGAGACTAAAGTTGAGTTTGTGGTAGTCCAATAGCTAGTATGAGTCGTGAACTCCTATATGAGCCTATCATGTCTAGAGAACCTTTGAAGTTTGGTTCATTGATTGTAATTATGATGTGACATTGAAAAGTATGCTTGATTTGACTTGACTTTTATCAAATCATTTACTTTAATAACTTCCTTCTCAACATACTTTTGTCATAATTTTTATTTTTGGTTTTGCAATTTCACTGAATATACTAGTATACTTAGCATCCTTTGTGGTGCAGGTTTTTCTAAGAAGAAGAATTAGCGTAAAGGATTTGAAAAGGTCATAGACGTAGTGAGAGAGTCTTTACTTTTAGTTATTCAACCATTTTCTCTTTCGTATGTTTATCTTTAGGCACATGAAAGTATCATTTATGGTTTATATTTATTAGAGCATAGGTGACAAATAAGTGTCTGATTATAAATCATGTGGTTATTTTAATGTACATAAATATTCTAGAAATATAATCATGGTAGTATCATGAACTATTATTTGTGAAAGGTGTTGATATCGTGTCTCAATTTGGCTTTTGAGCATTTTATACTCATAACAATGACTTTCTCCTTTGAATATTATTTGTTGTGTTATAAAATATTTTTCAACAAGAAAAAAAGTTTAGAAAGTGAATGTATAAAATTGGGGGCATGACAGGTTCCATCTCTCCTTGGGGTATGCTTGGATGGAAAAGGAAAATAGCTTAAAGGACTTTTAAACCAAAACTACTTGGATTATGTTTCAAAGGTCATTCTAAAATGATATGAAATTTTACAAAATGATGTAACCCAAAATAAAAATTAAAAAACTAAAATGGTACCCAAACAAGCCCTTAGATAAGTCTACTTTGGAAGGGTCAAACTAGGTTCGAGTCAGGGAGAGGTTCAACGCTCAAAAAGGAGAGATCTAAGGTAGGTATATTGGTTATTTTTTTTCTTGACAACATGGCATCTTGGGTGGGTGTTGGAGGGGTGTGTGTTATACCAATAATAATAACAGAAAAAGTTAGTTCACCTTATGTGAAGACCACATAATTTAATCGCTTCCCTCATTCAATCTTTGCCCCACTTGTCAATTTTTTTTGGGTCCGCCCCTGATTGCATGAGTTACACAGTTTAACCTAGGGTTATGAGCACCGCTCCCCCCTTACCCCCGTTGAAATTAACTTCTTCATCTACTGAATTAGAATGAATAATCTAGCTTGTTCAACAAAGTTTGGGCCGTCTTTTTTATTTCAGTTTTTGTATGGCCCATGGCGGCGATTTTGACATTAGCTGTGCCCTTGATTGGCACATTGAGTAATTCTATACCGGTACTCCCGTCTTTGCCATCACTTAAAGTTATCCTTAAATTCCTTAGGTATTATTTGAAGATTTTGTCAAAGACAGCTCTTACTCGACATTAAAATGCTGAAGCTAATGATTAGTCATTTATTCTATATTAAAGACAGTACATCCACGTCTTTGTGCTACCCGTCAATTTCAGCCACAAACTCTGCTATGTTCTTCTCAGAACTCCCACCTTCCTCCATTGCCAATCGGGCCAACTCCTTCCATTTCACAGCATTCTTCCTCATCTCCTTCCCTCTCTCCCCTTCCATCACGTCCCTTACACACCTCTTCACCCCCTCCCTCCCTATCATCCCCTTGTCACCATCGGCTCTTGCCCTCGCTCCCACCCACCACACTTCTTCCACATACTTGGCATTGGTCGGACCACTGCGGCACACCCACCATCGGCACACCGAGGCTCACAGCCTCCAGTGTAGAATTCCACCCACAATGTGTAACAAAGCACCCCACCGCCAGGTGAGCCAGCACTTCCAGCTGCGGGCACCGCCCATAGAAAATAGTAGTCGGTCCCCATAAGCCCCCATGCAATCTCCTCCATCAGCTCGGGGCCCAGGTTAGAGAGGCTACCGAAGGAAGCGTAGACCACGGAATGTTCAGCCCTGGCATCGAGCCACTCTTTGCATGTGGCGCTCTCCTTCTTCCATAGGCTCAGACCATAGTCATTGTCCCCTGCAACCCGTTTGTCCATGTACATGGATGGGACCGTGGGCCTACTGTCTTCATGTTTCACACTTTCTTCATCCAGCTTTCGACCTATGGTAGAATTACATATCAAGCCTCCTCCTTCTTGCTGCTGCCAACCTTCGTCGAAGCCGTCTGAGATCTTCTGTATTTTGATGGAGCCGGTCTGGGCTTCTTCCATGGACTTGACGAGGAAGATGGTGGTGACGAAGGAGACCTCAAGGCCCTTGGAGACCAAACGCTTGGCGAACTGGAGAATGGGGTTGATGTGGCCTTGAGAAGGAAAGGGGAAGACCAGAACATGAGCTCTTTGAGTTCTCTCCAGCCCCATCTTGGCTTTGGATGCCTTGCTTGTATAGCAGGGACTATTTATAACTTAGTGAGCATGAGGAAACAAGTTCCTTGCTTTATGTCCAGTTAACTCTTAGGGCTTTGAACATGGTATGCAACAGCACAGCATTTTACATAGTAAGGAGTTGCTAGTACCATGTTAGGAGCTCTATATGAGTCTGAACATGGTATATAAGGGGGCAGCATTACATAAATGTCAAGTTGCAGTTACCATGTTCGGAGCCCTATATCAACTGGAAGGGGGCTATGGTCACATAGCACGGCCAATCTAGACGCGGTCAAAAATTTTAATGTGATGGGTTCAGATTCAACCACCTTGGTCCATATATGTTCCATATATGGTACCAAAGTAAATGACTAGACTAAATTAACGTTTCTTCGGCTACCAGTTCCTCCTTTCCTTTTCTGGGCACTTTGTTCCTTTCTTTCTTGCTCGAACGTGTCTCCACAGCCCCTCAGTAACGTTTCTTCGGCTATCAGTTCCTCTTTTCCTTTTCTAGACACTAGTTCCTTTCTTTCTTTCTTGCTCCACTTAGTGAGAATTTTGCACTGGTAGTCATTTCTGGTTCTCAAAATTCAAGTTTTTAAGTTTTGACATCACGCATACGTACACACAGCAATTGCGCCAACAAAAATTGTGTGGCAACACCGGTTCTCATCTGATACATACGAGACTAGGAGGGTTAGGCAAGGTGAAAGAAAATTATCTTTCCAAAACAAACAGGAGAAAGCCAATTAGTTCTCTTCTACCAAAACTTGTTTGTTTTGCATCAATGACTCAGTGACTACAGAATGGCCAGCATTAAATAGCTCTTAATGCAAATGAATGAAAAGTTTTAAGCGCCGACTCTAAGGGGCTATAATGGGGTAAAACCTGGCTTTTATGACCACTCAAAAGAGAGGTTTGAGTGAGGCAAGAAAGTGTTATTTTTGTACCTTTGTAAAGTTTGTAATGAGAAGTCTTACTAGAATGACTATGATCACTCAAGCAAGTCACTCTGTCTTTAAGAGAGAATTCGCCTTTCTTAAAGGTGTTTAAGATTTTTAGGCGTTTGCCTCCTAGGATAAGATGATCAACCACGTATTATAGGAGCACCTTTAACACAATACATGCAGCAAACCACAGTATGTATGTTCTCACAGAAATAGAAATGGATGGAAATCCAATGTAGGATTAGTGTAGAAATCATTTTTTATGATTTTATAAGGAATCCCGTTGAAGATAACCTTTTTCGTTCAAACGGATACATCCATCCGTTACCAGACACTTCTTTAGTAAAAATAAACCGGACCAATTTTTTTGGTTAATAAAAAACTAAACCAAATAAATTTATCCCAAAAATATTATTTTGTTAACCCAACCTGACTCGGTCGACTGCGCGCGTGGGTTATCCTACTTAGGTACATTGGTCCAACATCCCTTTCCCCCACAAAAGTAGGTTGGCCTAATGGCTTAACTTGAAAAGCCAAACTAATGTCTTATGTACCAACACCATCACATTCTTCTAAGCGATGTGGGACTATTCAATTTTTCAACTAATTCACATGTGTTATTCTCATTTAATATAAAGTAGGCTTGTGTTCTCTATACCATGTAGGATTAACCTACATAAATATCATGCCCACCTTAATGAGATGGGCTTAACCCATTAAATATAATGCCCACTTCTAACAGTAAGGTCAATAAAAGTTGTGGTAAGTAGAGTCCACCCTCATTAGCGAAGAGTTTTTCTTGCTTCCTCTGATAATAAACCTAGTTTAAGAAATATATATGAAAATTTAATATTTAAGATTGACAACATATACACTAATATATGTTAACGTCAATGCTACTAATGTTTATGCGTATTAGTATATATGTTGTTGATCTTATTGATAAAGGGTTTTCATATAAGAAATATATTGACACATGTTAACGTTACTACCACTAATGTTAACGTATGCTGGGCTTATTCTTAAAATGAAACATTAAAAACAATTTCTAGCATTCATACAATTGATTTTGGTAGAACGAGAGTACAACCAAATTTTTAGCTACATGTTTGGCCAGGTCCGTGATTTGCTAAAGGACAAAAATTATAGTCCTACTCGGACTCTTTTGTGAAGGAATAGACAATTATTACCTGACCACATGTTGTGATCACAGTGGAAGGGTGTTCGGAGAAGGGTACGAGAAGCAGCAAAAAAATTTCTTCTTTCTTTGAGGTGTATTTTTTTAGAAAAAATTTTACATAGCGTCATTAGTTTCATATTAATTTCATATAACTTAAAGAGGTAAGTTTTTAATTAAATAATTTATAATAAATTTTATATTTTTAAATAATGACAAATACGTAAGTTATTTTTTGTTAATACCTAAACTACCCTTCTCTTTTTAATTGACTCCTCTATTTTTATACGTTTCCCGTGAAAAACGGGAAATACTGCTGCTCCCATCAGAATAGGATTCAGGTGGAAGAGAGGTAGGACTCAGGCGGAGGAGGAGGACAGGAGAGGGAGCCTTTGATTTCAAACGTGTTATATGTATGTGACGGTTCCAGCTTTCCATCTTCGATTCAAGTGCATCCGACTGCGGCGTCTGTGAATCCGATTCCTCGGTTCCTGTGAATGGTAATCTCCTCCTCCCCACTCCCATTTTCACACTCTATTCCTTATCATCTCTCTCTCTCCCTATCTTTTTCCTTATTAGTGATATGTTAAAATTATAGTTCTTTCAGCAGAGATCCATGTCAATATTGGCTTGTCCTGCACTTCAAGAGTAATCCGACCGTGTTTAGTTCAAGTAAATCTTTCTAGTGTAATAAAGCTCTGAAATCTCGGGATTAACTTATTTTGTTTGGCCTCGGGCATGTTTTTTTAACTGTTGTTTTCTACTTTTTGATTGATATTTTACTACTGTTTGATCTCAGCTTTCATAGATATCATTTTTTGCATCACTCAAACATGTAAATAATGGCGTAGGGAGTCGAACCTGTAACGCCAGAGATTTTTTATCCTTTTTTCTTAAAACTCATAGATTTTTTTTTTTCATAAATCGGAGTCAAAACGATAAAATCAAAACCTGTATAAACAGTTTATAATTTAAAACATCATACGGTTAAGCATCGTACTGTCAAATTAAATATCCTCAGGCACTACTCGAAAACACATGTACAAATAAATTGCTATGATCATAGACTTTTAAATACAAATCACTCTCCCAGGCATCCCTGAGTGCAAGTCCCATAACAGTCCACCGACTAATCCAAATGAAAGTCCAGAATAAACATCTTGTGTTCTCATCTCACCCAATACAACAGATCGTGGCACAAATAAACTCGCAGAGAGTCAAGCAGATACCTGAGTCAACGGGAATCAATCCACCGCTGAAACGAGTGTCCATCTCCAGGAGCTCTCTTCACAACCTGTAAAACCTCCCGTACAACGGGGCTAAAAAGTAGGGTAATGAGTATTTTCATACTCAGTAGGAAAATACCCAGTAGGGGAAAACCCAAACGGTGAACTCACAAGTTCATAAATACATGCGTCATGCAACTCAAACATGTAGCAGTCAACATAATATAAACATAAACATGCTCATACACATACAAATATACCAAATGCACCATCGTGCCAAGATCATACCAAAGGCACTATCGTGCCAAAGTCATACCAAAGGCACCATTGTGCCAAAATCATACTAAAGGCACCATCATGCCAAAATCATACTATCAAATCAAACTTACACAAGCACCCTTATCCAGGGTCTTACAAACTTACTCGTACCACCGTACGCTTACTCATACAACGTACGCATACTTGTACGATCTTACTCGTACAATCATATGCACACTCATACAGCTTACACAAAATCACACTTACTGTCTTACTCAGAAACATATTCTCACAATCATACTCATACTCTTACAGTCGTGCTCATACTCATACGCTTACAGTCGTGCTCATACACACTCTTACAGTCCTGCTCATACATACTCTTACAGTCCTGCTCATATACATACAATCGTACACACACTCATACAGTCGTACTCATACACATAATCGTACACATATCAACAACCACTGAAGCTCATTACAACTAATAAGCTCCAGCATCGAAATGGAAAAGAATGCCACTGGGGCAACACCTTAACCTCCGGGGAGTGACTAGACGCCATGGACTTTTCTGAAGGTAAGGCACACCAATGCTCATGGGGCACTGGATCAAACAGGTAAGAGTAGATCCATGATACTACTTACCTGAGCGCGCAAACATAAACACCCACACATAAGGGGTCATACAGTTGCCCACCATAATGGGTCTTATAGTGCCATTGCCACTCTTGGGCAGAAAACATACAGTGCCACTTGGGCAGAAACATACAGTGCCACTCTTGGGCAGAAACATACAGCGCTCTCAACAGTGCATCAAACGTCTGGGCTTACACAACACACAGACCAAATCGAAAATATACTTCGCTCTCAACAGAGCATCAAACATCTGGGCTTCATACAACACACAGACAAAGTCAGAAACGTACATCGCTCTCAACAGAGCATCAAACGTCTGGGCTGATACAGCACGCAGACCAAAATAGAAACAACATCGCTCTCAGCAGAGCATCAGACGTCCGGTGCTCTATACAGCACACAGACAACATCCCGCAGGATAAACACCATGGCAAGACATGAGAATGCTCGGCCGACTCATTAGCGGCCAGCACAAACACGGAACTTAATCCGTCGAACTCTCAGGTCTCAAACTCACAACGCTATCATTAGTTGTGCTTATAATTTAAGTTTGGATTAAGTATATTATGCGGTACAATTATGCCACACAAACTCACAGTCCTCGATTGGTCAAACCGAAGCTGAGCCCGATCGAAACCCTAGTCCGACAAGGGAGCAGACTTCACTTACCCGTCCACATCATGGACAAAACTCATCGTACATCAAACCCTTACAGTCTTACATACTTCGCCATCCATCTTATGGCCAAAACCTCTTACACTGACATCCTCAAATAAAGCTCCTCAAAGCCAACCCAGTTGTCGCCCTCTTACTTATATCTCACTTATTATGCTTACTTTTCACTTCATAATATGTACATTATGCTTGTACAATTATGCACACTCTTACTGTCTGACAATCGCCCAACATACAATCCAACCCAAACTGATCCATTCTAATCCTTACCCGTCATACGCTTACACAACCGTATCCAAATTCAGATAAAGTCTCTGTTACCTCTTACTGTCCATCACCCATACCTCTGCCCACATAGTCATCATACATACGTATGTCTCACACATACGTATAACACACACATACGGTCATACATACGTAAATTACAAACATGCACGCTAGCCATCACTAGCACATGCATACACACGTCAAACATACACGCTAGCCATCACTAGCACATGCACAGACATTCATACATACTCCAAACATGCACGCTAGCCATCACTAGCACATGCACAGACATTCATGCATACTCCAAACATGCACGCTAGCCATCACTAGCACATGCATAACACATACGTAGCATACTGACATATTTGCTAGCCATCGCTAGCGCATACATAATCCACATCCATAAAACGTGCATACATCTCATGCATATCAACCATACCATACAATCATGCTTACACGCACATCATGCAATCGGATCGTTACTTAACATCCAAGCATGGAATCATACAATCCTAGCATGCTGCTACTCATTCAAAGCATGCTTCATGAATTTATGAGTTCAAAGCTCCCCTACCTCGTAATCATGACGTTTGATGGCGAGCACACGACGGTGGCGGCTGCGGCGGCAGAGTTGGTAGTCAAAACCGATGCCTGGCTGAGAGAGCTGCTGTCCCGAGGGTTTTAGGATGCGCCGGAACTAGTCACGGCCAAACAGGGTGTCAGAAATCAATGCGGTAAAACCCGCGATCCACGGCAGCACACTAGGGCGGCCGGGAGAAATATCATGCCAACATATGTGGTGGTGCGATCAGATGTCGAGGGTGTACACTGAAGATCGGCCGGCGGCTAAGACGTGCTCAGCTGGCCACAAGACGTCAAAATCGGCCGTGGACAGCACCCAACGGCGACGATTTCGGTCAACAAAGGCCCACATACGGGCGGAGAGCGTGGGGCAATGCTCGAGAACAAAGGAGAGGTGGAGGACGGCTCTGTGTCAACTCCAATCGGTGACCAAGCCATCCGATGATCGGGCGGCGCAAAAGCGGCGCCTAAGCCCAAAAGCACACGCGTGGCCACATGCACACGCGACCCAAAGGGCGGGGGAGAGGGCTGAAAGGAGATGACCCAAGGCCCACAAAAGCCAACAGGGCTAAGGCCCTAGCGGTGGCCAATCTAAGCGGCGACATCGCCGATTGCCACCCACAACCAATACCCATGGTGCGGGCGGCTGTGCATCTCGCACGACAGAGAGCAAGGGGAGGGTTCAGGGTCGAGCAAGGCCACGAGGCTGTCACTGGCCAAGGCCTGAGCAGGTGAACTCATCCACCTTCGATCAAGGTAAGACATACAAACTCTTGCCAGAGGCCGTCCGGTACCAACGGCGTAAATTGGGCAAGAGGGGTCAACGGCACACATGCCGGTAAGGCGGAACTAGCTGCAGCTACTAGCCGCAAGGCTAAACAAGGCCCAGAGGGGTGGCCCATTGGCATCACCGGGCCGGGGCGGAGCCCACGGTGGTCATCACCCGCCAACGATGGCGGTGCCAGCCCACTGGAAAATCGTACGGCAAAGCGTACTGGCAGGAGTAAAGAGGGAGGGCGGAGGCGGAACCGGGCATGGAAGTGTAGTCCACTGCCTTCGCCGGAGCAAGGCGAGGCTGGAGGAAGGCCGAATCGGCCATGAATCACCGCCGGCGGCCACTGTTTGCCCAAAATAGTGCGTCGGCGGAATAGTGCAGAGAGGGGGAAATGAGATGGGGCGACAGTGCAGAGGCCCACCGGGCCGGGAGGAGTGGCCTCCCGCCGTTGCCGGAGCAAGGCGGTGCCGGACGAAGCCCAGTCGGGCCGTCCAACTGTGGCAAAAGCCGGCGGGCGAGGTCGACAGAAAAGGGGGCGGAAAACAGAGGCAGTGGGGAAAATAGAGCGGGACGGCGGAGCTAAGGCCCACTGGGTCGGGAGGAGTGTCCTCCCGCCGTCGCCGGCCCATGGCGGAGCTGTGGGCGGCCGGCCTGCCCTCGCCGACCCACGGCGGCAGCGGAATCAAAAAAGACAGTGAGGGGCGGCTAATCGGGAAAAGTCAGGGCGGAGGCGGCGCGGCCGTAGGCGGCCGGGACGGTGGCCCCCTGCCATCGCACGGCCGGGGTGGAGCCGGTGGCGGCGGTCCTGCGGCCCGCCGGTGGCCGGGCACAAAGATCAAATAGAAAGGGGGCGGCGGTGCACTGTTCACCAAAAATCCAGATCGGGCCGAGCCCGATCTTTTGTTGTGTGCTCTTTTTTTTTCCACTTACGTCCCCAATGCACGCGTACCTCCTGTTTACGCGTTATCAGTCCAAAACTCGCACCGTGAGCACGTAGCGAGGCCCGTGGCCCGCAACTAAGCCCCATACCCGACTCTACAGGTATAATACGAGGGAAAATACATAAATACCAATACGCTGAAACGTCACATTTTCCTGCCGAAAATGGCCAAAAAAATAGCAGGAAAATCACAAAAAATCGTAGAAAAATCAGGGACCTTACAAAACCTTCCTGAAGAGCCAACGGGGTGACTCAGGTAAGGATAGCATAAGGCAAAATTGTATAATAGCTGGAACACCAGATACTCCAAGCATCCAACGCCATGTCCCAGGTCACCGACCGGAGATAGGAATCAAGTTCCTTTGACCCAACCCAAGATAGGAACCAAATTTCTTAGACCCAACCCAACTAGAGAGAGGAACTGTAAAACCCAAGGACCGAACTAGAAACGAAGATTCCATCTTGGGTTGGGTCAATTCCAATAATTCAAGCCCAACTGACACTATATTGGGCCGGTACTATCTATGAAAAATTACAAAAAATCACATAAACCCGGGTTGAATATAGCCTTTTAAGTTAATTAGGAATTCGGGTGGAGTCAGATTGGTTCTTGGGTTGTTCACATACTAAACCCGACTTGACCCAAGCTTCATCTTGGTATTTTTCTCTTGGATTTGACTCGGGTTGGGTCCAACTTATGAACACAACAATTTATGAATTGAGTAATGGGCAATTGGCATAAAAGGTTGTAACTGTATCAATAAAATATTGGCCTTGAACAGTGGGGAAGTTTACTCAACAAGACCAATAGTGGGATCAAATTCTCTTGCGTTGCATCTATGGAGTAGCATTCAGCTCAAACAGACTATAATCAAATTTGAGATGGTAAAATATAATCACATTTAAAACCAACCGATTACCAAAATTGATTAAGAAGTAAAACAATTGCAATTTTCTTGTCAGTTGAGGCATTGGATACAACTTCTAATGCAGCAAACAAGGAAGTAGAAGGGCACATCAAGGGTCAATGCCCAATTTATATGCCCTTAAATCCACAATGGGTTCTCAAATCCACAAGAAGATAGAGTGAAAATGCAAAAATGGGATCTTGAGTTCAATTTAATAGAGAATATGATTATCTAAGGGGTTGTTTGGATAAAGATCTGTGTAGCAAATCGTGATTTACCTTAATCTGATTAGTTAAATTTATTAATGAATCATTTTTATGTTTGGTAATGCATATTCCATGAATCTGATTTATAAGAGATTTGTATATGAATCATATTTAGGTAACACATAGAGAAATAAGATTCATGAGTTATAATGACATCTTTTTTTTACAAATACGGCCTCAGCCCGAAATAGAGTAGACAAAAACACACAAGGGCGAAAACAACATGGACACCATAAGCACACCCAAAAACACACCACCAGTAGCTTGTCACAAGAGCCCGCCTTGCAGCTCCTCACCATTCTCTCCTATCCACTTCCAAAGCCAAGGAAAGGAAATTCAAAGCTTCATCTGTCTATAACTTGGGATCAACCAAGAATCAAGCCTATCGTACTAAGTAGTGCACCACCCATTGCCTCCCTTATGAAGATGGACGAAGGGGACCTCCTCTGTTTCCCCTAGAAGAGAGAAAGCAACAATGACCTCCAGGAGAAAGGAGACGCAATCCACCTTCCACTCAGAGAAGCTTCCGATGACATCCATACAGACCCCTTCAAATAAAACTCGCTTAAAGCCCAACACCGTGCAAAGAGAGATAGTGTGGCTTGCCGCCCAAGTTTCCAACTCCAATGCTGAGGCTAGACCAAGCCCTAGGTGTAATCTCTAATTTTAACTCAGTTTAATTTTCTTTTAATTATGTGAATTTATGTGGTTTTGCTTGTTTGCCGATTTAATTTGATTTGGGGGTTAATGGTTAGTAATTATAGATTTAGTAAGTTTTAATTTTACTTTTTATAAGCATTAGTGTCAAACTTGATTTATCCAATTTTTATGGATTTTATGGGATGTTATCATAATTTTTCCTTAATTAAGGGTGTGAACCCTGCTGTAGACCACACATCCATGTTGGACGGCGTGTAAGGTCCTTGATTTTTCTACGATTTTCTGGGATTTTCCTGCTATTTTTCTGGTCATTTTCGGCGGGAAAATGTGACGCTTCAGCGTATTCATATTTGTATACATACCCTATATTTATACCCCTAGAGTCGGGTATGGGGCTTAGTCGCAGGCTGCAGGCCTTGCTGTGTGCTTACGACGCGAATTTTGGAGCTATAACGCATAACCGGGAAGTTAATGTGTGTTAGGGACATAAAGGTAAAAATTAAAAAGTTTATTTTAAATATGAAATCCATCCACTAGATTTAATAAGTTTCGACGCCCGAAATTTTTACAGACGTCCAGTAACATTTTGGAGAAACCTGAGCTCGATTCCGGTCGCTCCGTTCTCCCTCCTCCGTTATCGGATTCCTTCGATTCTTGTTAGGATCCGCTTTGCCTCACCGCCACGAGTCCATAGATACTAGCTATGACCGCCGCCACGGCCTCTTTGCTCCTCCACGAGGTACCGAACTTTTCTTTGGGTTTTTCTCTCATTCAATCCCATTTTTGAATTGTGGGTGTACGATTTTGACGTCGTCTGCGGCCGCCCTTAACTAGACTTATGTTTAGTTGGCCGCTAAGAACCCATAGGCGTTGGCTAGAGCCGCCTCCATGCTTTCTTCGCTCCGTGGTGAGCTACCAACACTTTGGTCGGGTTTTGTTTTTATTTCCATCTCACTATCCGTGGGATTTTTTAGATGCCGGTGTGTTTCCGATCATCGTCCGATCACTGGTAAGACTCTATCCAGCCTACCTCGACCCGGTGTCAATAGGGGTTTGCCGTTTCCGACCCCGCCTCACCCCTATTGCCTTGCTCCGCCCGATTAGATGTTTTGGGTGCGTCTCGGGTCGTTGGCATCGGCGAGTTATGGGCCATTGGCCATTATGGGCTCTACCCTGGCTCGGCGACAATGAGGCTCAGCCCCACTTGGCCTAATTATTCTTTCGCTCGGAATGGGCCGCTTGTCGTTTGCTCTATACCGTACGAGATGCACAGCTACCTACACCATTAGTTTTGGTTGTGGGTAGTGATCGGGTGATGTTGCCGCTTTGATTGGCCACAGTTAGGGCCTTAGCCCTGTTGGCCTTTTGTAGGCCTTGGTTCGCCTCCTTTCAGCCCTCTTCCCCGCCCCTTTGGGTCGGGTGTGCATGTGGCCACGCGTGTGCTTTTGGGTTTAGGCGCCGCATTCGCGCCGCTTGACCATCGGTTGGCTTTGCCACCAAGTGGAGTTGACACATAGCCCTCCTCCACTTCTCCTCTGTCCTTGAGCGTTGCCCCACACTCTCTGCCCTTATGTGGGCCCATGTTGATGCGAAATCGTCGCCGTTGGGTGCTGTCCACTGCTGATTTCGACGTCTTGTGGCCGGCTGAGTACATCTTAGCCACCAGCCGATCTTCAGTGAGTACATCATCGACTTTTGGTCGCACCGCCACTTATGTTGGCACGACTTTCTCCCAGCCGCCCTAGTGTGCCACCGTGGATCGCGGGTTTTGCCGCATTGACTTCTGACACCCTGTTTGGCCGTGATTGTTTCTGACACTTCCTAAAATCCTCGGGACAACAGCTCTCTCATCCAGGCAACGGTTTTGGCCTCCAACTCCGCTACCGATGCCGCCACCGTCGTGTACTCGCCATCAAACGTCATGACTACGAGGTAGGGGAGCTTTGAACTCGTAAATTCATGATAGCATGCTTTGAATGAGTAGTAGCATGGTAGGATTATATGATTCTATGCTTTGGATGCTAAGTAACGATCCGATTGCATGATGTACGTGTAAGCACGATTATATGGTATGTTGAAATGCATATGACACGCATGTTGGCTGTAAGTACGTTGGATGTATGTATGTGCTAGTGATGGCTAGCATGCATGTTTGAAGTATGTTTGGATTATGCATGTGCTAGTGATGGCTAGCGTGCATGTTTGGAGTATGTATGGATTATGCATGTGCTAGTGATGGCTAGCGTGTATGTTTGGCGTATGTATGCATGTGCTAGTGATGGCTAACGTGTGTTTGAAGTATGTATAAATATGTATGTATGCACTAGTGATGACTATTGAGCATGTTTGTAAGCTGCGTATGTATGACCGTATGTGTATGTTATACGTATGTGTGATAGACATACGTATGTATGATGACTAATTACCTATGATATGGATATGTGTAAGTGTATGTGGGCAGAAGTATGGACAATGGACAGTAAGAGGCGACAAAGGTTTTGTTTGGATTTGGATATAGATGTGTAAGTGTATGACGGATGACAGAGGATATGGGTATGACAGGTGAGGTTTGTCAGACAGTGAGAGTGTTCATAATTATACAGACATAACGTACAAATTATGAAGTGAAAAGTAAGCATAATAAGTGAGATATAAGTAAGAGAGCGACATATGTTTTCGATTTGGTCTGCGTGCTGTATAAGCCCAGACGTTTGATGCTCTGTTGAGAGTGATGTATGTTTCCGACTTTGTCTGTGTAATGTATAGAGTACCGGACGTCTGATGCTCTACTGAGAGCGATATATATTTCTGATTTGGTCTGCGTGCTGTATAGGCCCAGACGTTTGATGCTCTGTTGAGAGCGATGTACGTTTTTGACTTTGTTTGTGTGCTGTATAAAGCCCAGACGTCTGATGCTCTGATGAGAGCGAAGTATGTTTTCGATTTGGTTTGTGTGTTGTATTAAGCCCAGATGTTTGATGCTTTGTTGAGAGCGTTGTATGTTTCCGCCCAAGAGTGGCACTATACGTTTTTGCCCAAGAGTGGCATTGGCACTATAAGACCCATTATGGTGGGCAATTCTATGGCACTATAAGACCCATTATGGTGGGCAACTGTATGACCCCTTATGTGTGGGTGTTTATGTTTGCGCGCTCAGGTAAGTAGTATCATGGATCTACTCTTACCTGTTTTATCCAGTGCCCCATGAGCATTGGTATGCCTTACCTTCGGAAAAGTCCATGGCGTCTAGTCACTCCCCGGAGGTTAAGGTGTTGCCCCAGTGGCATTCTTTTCTATTTCGACGCTGGAGCTTATTAGTTGTAATGAGCTTCAATGGTCATTGATATGTGTACGATTATGAGTATGAGTACGACTGTATGAGTGTGAGCACGACTGTAAGAGTATGAGTATGAGCATGATTGTAAGAGTATGTGTAAAAGCACGACTGTAAGAGTATGTGTATGAGCACGACTATAAGAGTATGAGTATGTGTACGACTATAAGAGTATGAGTATGAGCACGACTGTAAGAGTATGTGTATGAGCACGACTGTAAGAGTATGAGTATGAGCACGACTATAAGAGTATGTGTATGAGCACGACTGTAAGAGTATGTGTACGAGTATGATTGTACGAGTAAGGTCATACAAGTATGTGTAAGTTGTACGAGTAAGCATATGATTGTATGAGTAAGGTCATACAAGTATGCGTATGTTGTATGAGTATGCGTACGATGGTACGAGTAAGTTTGTAAGACCCTGAATAAGGGTGTTTATGTAAGTTTGATTTGATGGTATGAGTTTGGCACGATGGTGCAAATGGTATGAGTTTGGCACGATGGTGCAATTGGTATGACTTTGGCACGATGGTGCATTTGGTATGTTTGTATGCATATGAGCATGATATTGATATGCCTATCTACTTCATGTTTGAGTTGCATGAACGTATGTATTTATGAACTTAGTGAGTTCACTATTTTGGATTCCCCTATTGGGTATTTTCCTACTGAGTATGAAAATACTCATCACCCTATTTTTTAGCCCCGTTGTATGGGAGGTTTTGTAGGTTGTGCGGAGAGCTCCTGGAGATGGATGCTCACTTCCGAGGTAGATTGATTCCCTTGAACTCAGGTATATGCTTCACTCACTGCGAGTATTTTTATGCCACGATCGCTTGTATTGGGTGAGACAAGACGTTAAGATGTTTATATTCTGGACTTTCATTTGGATTAGTCTGTGGACTATTATGGAACTTGCACTCAGGGATGCCTGGGAGAGATTTGTATTTAAAGTCTATGATCATAGAAATTTAGTCGTACGTGTGTTTTCGAGTAGCGCCTGAGGATATTTGCGTTGGTCGTACGATGTTTGACCGTATGATGAAAATATTTAGATGAAAAATAGATGTTTAATGTTTTAAATTATAAACTATTTTATCGGATTTTGATTTCGTCATTTTTCCTCCAATTTACAGACGTTATATTGCAAAATAATTTCGTGAATTTTAAGGAAAAAAGTATAAAAAATCTCGGGCGTTACACGGCGTGTGACCCACTTGACCATCTAAACTTCTATTATATTATTTCAGTTAGTTTTGGAGTTATTAAATATCTTTTAGACCAAAAATAACACTAATTAGCCACTTACCCAACAATTTATTTACCTTGCCCAAAACCTTTACTATTTAAGGAAACCCTAGCCAATTTGCCCAAATGGGGAAGAACTGTGTTAAGAGGATAGAGGTTCTCTACCCCATTTCTCAAAGAAAAAAAATGGATTAAGGTGTGTTTTATTGCCCTAATTACCCCTAATATTTCAATTTTGGTCTTAATCATTCTTATCTTAATTTTTCTTATTTTTTTATTCTTAATTTCTTTCATTAAAAATCTTATTTTTAATTTTGATTTAAAACCCTAAATGGTTGATTTTTGTTTTTAACCAAAGGATATTCTAGATCTACCTACTTTTAGGTTGATTTGAGCTTATTAGTTATAATTAAGTTTTAACAAAAACTCTTATTTTGGGGTAGGTTTTATTAAGGATTGAAGCTTCTTCATAGAACCAAAGGCTTCATAGAGGTAAACAAGTTTTTCCTTGTGTGGTTTTATCTATTAGAATGAATGATTGTAGATTTATGTGGGTTCTTGCTTTATTTTGAGGTTTAATGGCGAGGACGGAGGGCGGTGAAGACAAAGTATGCATCGGAGAGGCCGTTTAAAGTCTTGTGAAAGAGGTCAAGGTCCGAAAGGGGAGCCCCAACTGCGGCAAGTTGATCCACATAGGCTTTGAGGCCGTCAAGATATGTGGTCATGGTGTCGTCGCCTTGGATGTGGGCAGCAAGACGCTCTTTCATATTGAGGATGTGAGCCAGGGAGGTAGAGAGGAAGCGATCCTCAACTGCGATCCAAAGGGCAGCAACGGACTCAAGGCCGATGAAGTAGTCGAGGAAGGAAGGAGAGGTGGTGGCACGAACGGTGATGAGGAGTACTCGATCAATGCAGCGCCACTGAGTGGCAATAGAATGGGCGGCAAGGTCACCAGTTGCAGGGCATGGGGTGGAGCCATCAAGGAACCCCATGACGCCATAACCCCCAAGAAGGTCATGAAGTTGAATCCGCCAAATAAGGAAGGTGGTGGAGTCATAGCGTACAGTAACGAGCTAAGGGAGATGGGAACTGAGGAAGCGAACCACCGCTGCCACAGGAGCGAAGAGGTCATCAATCGTCATGGAGGAAGGTGGGGAGGAGGGGGAGTCAGGGTCCAGTCCGGATGTGGCCATGGAGTGACCAGGAAACACCATGAGAAGGTACTGGGAGAGGCTGTTTGGAGGGAAGGGAGTGCAAAGGGGGCCGTGGTAGGCCACCGGCCAGTGCATAGGGACTACCGGAGTGAAGGCCGCTGGAAAGGGGGAGACCTTCTGGAGGAGGGTCGTGGCAAGGGAGGTGACGGGCTGGAGAAGAGGCCAGAGAGAACAGGAGGAGGGAGGAGCAGTCGGATCAGAAGGAGGGGCGACCAGAGCGGGACGGGTCGAGACCCAAATGAGGCGGTGCCGGTGGAAAAAGTGGGCAGGAGCAGATCTAGAGGATGACTGTAGCGGGAGGAGCGATGCAGATCCAGGCGAGCAGATTTGGAATGGGAGGAGGTGGGCAGAGCAGGAGGCTGGCGAGCAGAGTGGGAGACAGCGCCGGTGGGAAAGGAAATCTACGAGTTGAGCTGGATCGTGAGGAGGAGAGGACCGAACCAAAGAGAGGGCGCGGTGCCGGTGATAGAGGAGGTCTAGTGACGGGGAGAGCACAGGACAGGAGGGAAGAGCAGGTGGGCGGCAAGAGGAACGGCTAGCGAATGTGGGAGCATCGGGCATGAGGGAGGGCACCGGAAGGATCGCTGGATGGGAGAGCTTGCCGACGGACAATTTCTGGAAAAGAAAATAAGGATCAAGCCGTTAGGCAAAAGGCTTTAATACCATGAGAACGAATGGCTAAAGATGTATCATTATAGTATACAGCTGTTTATAAATATAAGTATGTATTTCTTATTAGGGAATATACAAGAGATACAAGCATGTATTTCCCATGAGGGAAAACACAAAGAGAGGATGTAGTGATACTTGGATGGAGGAGATGACAAGAAGAAGGGAGTCTAAGATCAATGATGTGACATTGGAGGCTTATGGTAAGATTGGCATTGTGGCAAGTGAGGAGGTGACCTTAATGATTAAGTGGAATGAAAGATCCCACACCTAGATCCATAGCTGTGTAGTAGTGAACGAGATGGATTTGGAGCTCATCCCCTACTCCCACGGTTTGAGGAGTAGAAGGTGGTCATCAAAGCACCAAGGTCCTTCCGCCAAGACCCTATGTCTACCCCGAATAGGAAGCAAATTTGATATATGTGATCCCCTACATCCAGAATCTTCAATATCTCCCCCAACCTCACACAGCTCTAATCGATTGTTTTGTAGCTGGCTAGTTATAGGATTTGGTTGTGAGGAATTTGGCAAGTAGGATTTAACAAGACTCTTCAATCTCCTTTTCGCAAGCCTCCCTACCTCAGTAAGGGACAATTTCTGCATTCACGCCACTAGAGTGGCCGGAACTCCTTTGTCCCCTTCTCCTCCATTCTCCATCGCCACGCAAGAGAGCCCTCCCTTCCGCTTAGAGGGGAAACAACCACTGGTTGGGGGTAGGAAGGAGGAGGGGTACTTTTCCGGTGACCTCTAAACCAGAGGAGCGACCCTCTTCTCATAAGAGAATCTCTCGTGGCTTTGACACCATGTTATATACCCCTTTTAAAGGAAAATGGATTTCAATACAAATTGTTTAGGAAATTAATATGAGATTAATAAGATATAAATTACACACGTAGGCATTGATCTTGTATTGATAATTGGCTTCTTAAAAAACTAAATTGTAAGGATTATAATAAACAATAAAGAAATTTGAGATTCTAATATTATCTCATATTGAAAGGTGTAAGCCAAAAGGATATTTGCATAGTTAAGTGTTGACTATCTCCATTAGTCTCTGGCTTATTTGTTGTTTTTGCCCGAGTGAATCTAACTCAAAGATTGAGAATATTTCAACTTAATCATTCACGAATCTTTCCCATGAATTTGTATGCAAATAACCCCTTAATTTGGGTTGTCTTTTTTTTATTGTTGGATGACAAAAGAACTCTTTTGCAAAAGATAGATAGTAAAGGAGATACTCCATTTGATATTATGTCATCAAGGATGGAGCGGGGCATACCCTTCCCTCAAAAGGTATGGAACATCTATCTGCTTTGATGAGCCCTTTACAGCATGTATACATGCATGTTGGCTTACCTTTCATAATGTTTTGGATAAGGCATTTTAGCACCTTATAACTTCTATATATTATTTTTTATAAGATCTTGATGATATTTAGTTCCGACGTTAGAATTTGTTCTACAATGCCTTTTTCAGAGATGTAATCATATGATTGATCTTTAGCAGTTGAATGGTTTAACAAAGATGCATGAAAGAAGAGCAAATTCAGCCAAATTAAAACACTGAATAATCAAATTTGACAAGGGATGAATAATTTGACTTGTCAAATTAGTGAGTGTAGTAAATTTAAACATAGCATTGAATTGGTTGTTTCTATTCAGAACAATTTCCAAAAAGAGATTTCTATGGAAAATATTATTAATTGGAGACATTAGTCAACTTTAAACCAAAAAAGAAAAAGAAAATTTTAGAGCCCTCTATAAGAAGTCATAATAATGCCTACTTTTCTACCTATTAAACTTTATGACCTTAATCATGATTCATATGGTTTTCAAGATAGGTGATTTCACTAGTAACCACAAGGGTAAACCATGAAGTTAGTGAAATAGAAAAAGTCATGAAATTGGCAGGCATGTGTAATAGAAATCTAAGTCAAGATAAAACATCAAGGAAAATATAATAGTGTCCGACAACAAATACATAAAATGGCATACTCATAAAATCTTGCTCTTTTGGTAGTTCTCTTTTGAATAAATCAAAGTCATATATAGCATACTGACATTCAGTAACATGAAGAAAATAACATACTAATGAAAAAATGAAACAAACTCATATTTTTTGAACTCCAAATTAGATGCAAAAGAAAAGTGAAGAGATAAACTTTTCTATTTCTCGATCCATAACAGTAAAATAAAAAGATGCACCACCTATTTTAGACGGAAAATATTATTTAAGTCAAGCAGAGTAACCAAAACAAAAGGACACACAAAACCAAATCTAAAAGCAGTCGTGAAATGCCAAAAAAAAAACTTTTCGCTTGTTGTGAATTTAATTGACAAAACTCAGGATAGATAAAGAAAACAAAATTAATGATCTAATAAATACAATCTACAAAGAGTTATTATCAAAAGCCACAATGCTCAAATGTAGATAAACTGTTTTCAAGATTATTACAGTGTTGAAGAACTGATGGGATGACTAAGAAAAAAATAGCAAGATTCAAGTGAAAGAAATAGTTTTAGATCAGATTTAGCAAAAAAATTTAAGCCTAGCACTTACATAGATATTAGAAAATTTTAGAAAGAAATGGCTGCAAGACCAAGTAAAAAAAGTAGAATTTTGATAAAACTGCAGCAAAATATAGTCCTCTAAATTGAATCTAGCGGAATAATCTAAGACCTAATACTAAGAAATATCCCTAAGAACTATAAAAGACTTAATTACAAGGAGCAGGACTTTTAAGGGAAAACATGGAAGATTTCACCCAAAAAAATGGTATTCATCACTTACAATTTTATTAACCTTTATAAGTAAAAATCATTCCAAGAAGTAATAAAAAGTTAGAAACTTTATTAAGGCTATTAGGTTCAAGGGAAGAAAATTGTCACGAAGAAAATTGCTACTATTGGGAATCTTATGCAAAACTACTTATGCTTTATAGATTTGCAAAAGGATAAAACCAAGTTTCTATGGCATTTTCAAATAACCAAAACTCCAGCACAATTTTCAATTCTAGACAATGAGAATAGCATGTAGTCAAATAAATGAAAGAAGAAAGCTGCCATAGTATAGAAAATCAAAGCTGTAAAAAATTTGCACCCCCATAATTTGTGTGTGCCCAAATTCACTCTCACAAACAAGATATAACTATCATAATAAAAGACAAAATACTAATATCCATTTATGCAAACCTTGCACAAGCAAAATCAAAGCTAAATTGCTACTAAACAAAATCAATCAAACTAATAAAAATAAAATTCTTCACAGGAAGATGTTGAAAATTTGTCTCGTCAACTTCCCATATCATTAATGAAAATCGTGTAGAGGCATCCCAATCTATATAATCAGCCATCAATTAAACAAAAGCAACACACTAATGAAAAAAAAACCACTGTATAATCTAAAAATGCAAAAAGAAAGAACTTTGGAATTGGGGCGAGGTTCAGAAGAAAGATGCACTGAAAATGGCAGAAAAGTTTCAAGCTTTATGACTGAGTTTCATCTTGTGTTCATCGCTACGTGCTCACAAGACTATAAACACATAATCCCACATTGTAAAAGGAAAAGGAAAAGATTTGGACTTCAAAGTCTAGTGGATTCCATGAAAAAATTTGAGAGAACAAAAAAACAGCCTCTAACTCTGTAGGCTTACATCCTATTTATTGACAAAATATGAGTATATGTACCTTTACATGAAGCCTAATATATTACACAAATGCAAGGGGATTTCATGATAATATTTTATTCTCTTTAGTTGTGTACATTACGTCACATGTGATTTGGTCATAAAGATGGTTTGTATAATAAATTATTGTACCAAAGAAAGTAGATTTATTATTTTAATGAACTCAACAATCTTAGAGCATTTTCAACCCATGCTTTATTTGTAACCAGCTACTCCTAGAAGTAGAGTGCCATGTGGGATAGGCCCCGTTTGAGGGGTACTTTGAAGGGAAAATTAATTTTCCCTTTTATGTGTAATATGTCACGTCAAGAGGAGTTGATTTCCTTTCCAACTCTCTTTAGGAGAGTTGGTAAGGAAAACATTTTCTCCACCCTACGGAGTCTCCCAAACGGGCCCATAGCACTTCTTCAAACAAAGTTTTATATAAAATACAACCATTTTATTATTATTTTTTCTATTATAATACAAGACCTAATTATGTAATTTAATACTCCATCCATTCTATATTAATGACTACATTTAAAAAAATAATGGTTTTACTTGAATAGTGAAACTCACTTCTATGATAAAAGAAAATAAGCTTATGATATTCTTTTTTAAGTACTCAATCACTTAAATTAAATAAAATAGAGTTATTAATATAAAATAATTTTTGTTGTCAAATAGAGCTATTAGTTTATGGCGGAGGGAGTATTATGTATTTTTATTTTACTTTTATACTTTTACATTAGAAAAAGTTAGTATGAGTTCTAACTCACACATGTCAATGTAAGCCCAGGCATCACCAACCATTAAAATCAGGATCGAAAAATGCAAAGGGGCAAAAAAAAAATATTTGCCCCCTAAGTAATATTTGTCAATGGATTAGGACTAACTATATATGCATGTGCATGAACCATATATGTATTGGATAAAACCCATATATGGGTGTTAATAACCCTATACCAGTATTTGTCAAACAACACTTTATACTAAATCGTCACGAAACATAGAAAAGTAGATATCACACGACAGTTGAAGGACCACTTTTCTCTATCTAATCAATAATATGTATAAAGTTTTGTTGGTTAATTGTGTAGAAAAATGATTATCCTTTTTAGATACATACATTCAAATTGCCACCTAAGCATTTCTACCTTATACTTCCTTTATCTCAAATTAATAGCTTCATTTGGCAAAAAAAACTTGTTCCATATTAATAACTCCATTTTATTCAATTTAAGTAGTTGGGTAGTTAAAAAAGGGTATCATAAGCTTATTTTCCCTTCTCTTATTTGTAGATTTCACCATTCAATAAAAATTATTATTTTTCTAAATATATCAACTAATAATGGATGGAGGGAGTATTTGTCAGTTTGATACTTTAAGATTAAATCATCTTAGACGTGTAATTGAAACATCACTTTTGTCAATCATTACATACCATTTTACTATAAGATTAATAAATCATATCATTGAATAATTATTTTGGAAAATTGTTGTATTTGAATCCTGAAAACCGCAGAGTGTCTTGTTTTTATTGTTTTGCTGCTAGGCACAGAGGTCTCATAAGGCTAGGAGGGAAGAGATCTAAGTTTGTGCAAGCCAAAGGATAGAAATTGGAGCATTTTCACTGGCAAATAAGTGCTTGAAGAGATGTACAGTAAGGATCTGTGATTACATTATCTAATCTTCTAGTTATTATTGCATTTAATGTTTTTACATGCCTATGGTCTTAAATAATACTTATGATACGTAATAATTTTAATAACTTATGATACGAAGTGGCATTATGGGGATTTCCAACTACCAATTTTAACATCTTTATGTATTTAATAATTTTAATAATGTAATCACCTTATATATATTTTATCTTTCTTATATTTTAATTAACGTTCATTACTTACACCAATTTTCTAAATAAAATAAATTTACATGTAAAACGTACCTTATGGTTAATTTTAGATAAGAGCTTAGGTACATGAACCCAATGGGCGTGTCAACGGCTCAGAACAAGGTACCAACCACAATCTGGGCCCTGCAATCCAGGTCCCCACATAATGCGCTGGCAAGACAAAGGAAATTTTTTGTTTTTCATATGGCATCTGACAAAATAATAGGAGTTACTTATACGTTTTGGTCTGCCCAGCGGCCCTATAGCCTAATTCCCATTCTAGAGGTGTCAAAATTCATCAATTAACGTTTTTTATCCTTTTATGCCTACAGAAGATCTTCCCCTAAGTTTTATCCAAATCATGGTACCAAAAAGAATGTAAATATGAATAATTACCTAACTCGCAAACTTATAGACTCCGTCAACATTAAAATACACAACTCACCAACGTCTCTAAAACACATTTAAAAAGGGGGTTATAAAATTACCACCACCCTCACCAACATTTCTAAGATGTTTTATTTTTTTAAAACAGATTTAAAAGGGGGAATTACAATATTGTCACCCCCTCCACCAACGTCTTTAAGCCCTAAGTTGTATTTTTGTCTAGCAATGACAAGGTAGAAGTGATAATTACGTAAGAAATCTAAAATACAATTAAAAATGTACTGAATTGTTTACTAAAGAACTTTATTTATATAAGTAAGGTCAATTAAGATAACTTTAACTATTTATTTTCTTTTTTTACTTTAATTTAACTACTTTAAGCCCCAAAATAAAATATAAAATATCTTAACTCTTTAATTTTTTTCATGTTAATGACTGCTTATGCTATATAAAGACCTTTCTTCAATATTTTCATATAATGCCTCTTCTTAAACCTTCTTGTATTTATTTTATTCGGTATATCTACCATCTCTTATGTATTTATCAAACATACGAATTTCCCCACCTATACATACAAAATTAATTTGTAACTAAAAAATTTAAAGTATAAGTAAAAATAAATAATTTAAACATCTACATTAAAACATAAATTATAAATAAAATTATGTACTTTAAGTTAACCAGCTCTCCCCCACCTACTTAACTAATTAGACAGTTAGGGGGGTTTGGGGGAATAAGCTTAGTTCTAAAAGTTTATAAGACATTTTATTTTAAAAAAAATTAAAAGGGGAGGATAAAAAATTACCAACCTAATCACTAATGTCTTTAAGATAATTTTTTAATTAATTTTAAAGAGGGAATTATAAAATTACCACCTCCCTCACCAATGTCTTTACGACGTTTTATTTTTTTTAAATAAATTTTAAAGGGGGATTACAAAATTTACCAACCCCTCCACCAAAATCGTTAAGCCTTAAGGTTATTTTTATCAGGCTACGACAAAGTAGAAATGATAATTATGTAAGAGATTTATAATAAAATTAAGAATTTACTAAACTGCTTAATAATAAACTTATTTAAATAAGTCAAATAACATAACTTTATCCTTCCTCTTCATAGATGTTTCTCAGGCCTCCACCTCTTCATCCATCCAGAATTCTTTAGTAGCTTTCATGAATTTAATAAATTCAAATAGCCTATAAAACAAAACAAAAATAAAAGTCAATTCTTTCTCGCACATTTTTTCCAATTCTTCAAACACAAGTGGGTGAGATCGGTAGGTAAACAGCAATTTAAAGCATCCACATTACTAATTTACCTTTCTTAACATGCTTCATCCTTTTAGCACGGGACTTGCAAGTGTTCTTGTTAAAAATGTTCTTAATGATCAACGCAGCAAGTTCTAATGTTGTCTTCCCTCCCGGAACTAAAGGAAGAATATCGCACCTTTGATAATCATTATTTGGGAAATTCCGAAGCTCCTTTAGCTCTGAACCTACACGTTGAACCTCCGTCAGATACTTTCTTTGGCGACCCATAATTGCTGTCATAAATAAGAGGAAGAATATCTACCATCTTTTATGTATTTATCAAACATACGAATTTTCCCACCTCTACATACAAAATTAATTTCTAAGTAAAAACTTTAAAATATAAGTAAAAATAAATAATTTAAACATCTACATTAAAACATAAATTATAAATAAAATGATGTACTTTAAGCTAACCGGCTCTCCCCCACCTACTTAACTGATTAGACAGTTAGGGGGGTTTGGGGGAATAATCTTAGTTCTAAAAGTTTATAATACGTTTTATTTAAAAAAAAATTAAAGGGGGAGGATAAAAAATCACCAACGTCTTTAAGATGTTTTTTTAATTAATTTTAAAGTGGGAATTATAAAACTACCACCTCCCTCACCAATGTCTTTAGGACGTTTTATTTTTTAAAAATAAATATTAAAAGGGGGATTACACAATTTGCCAACCCCTCCACCAAAATCTTTAAGCCTAAAGGTTATTTTTGTCGGGCTACGACAAAGTAGAAATGATAATTATGTAAGAGATTTATAATAAAATTAAGAATTTACTAAACTACTTAATAATAAACTTATTTAAATAAGTCAAATAACATAACTTTATCCTTCCTCTTCATAGACGTTTCTCAGGCCTCCACCTCTTCATCCATCTAGAATTCTTTAGTAGCTTTCATTAATTTAATAAATTGAAATAGCCTATAAAACAAAACAAAAATAAAAGCTAATTCTTTCTCGCATATTTTTTCCTATTCTTCAAACACAAGTAGGAAAGATCGGTAGGTAAATAGCAATTTGAAGCATCGGCATTAAGAATTTACGTTTCTTAACATGGTTCATCCTTTTAGCATGGGACTTAGAAGTGTTCTTGTTGAAAAATGTTCTCAATGATCAACGCAGCAAGTTTTGATGTTGTCTTCCCTCCCGTAACTAAAGGAAGAATATCACACCTTTGATAATTATTCTTTAGGAAATTTCGAAGCTCCTCTAGCTCTAAACCTGCACGTTCATCCTCGTCAGATATTTCCTTTGGCGACCCCTCATTGCTGTCATAAGTAAGAGGAAGAATATCTACCATCTTTTATGTATTTATCAAACATACGAATTTTCCCACCTCTACATACAAAATTAATTTCTAAGTAAAAACTTTAAAATATAAGTAAAAATAAATAATTTAAACATCTACATTAAAACAGAAATTATAAATAAAATGATGTACTTTAAGCTAACCGGCTCTCCCCCACCTACTTAACTCATTAGACAGTTAGGGGGGTTTGGGGGAATAATCTTAGTTCTAAAAGTTTATAATATGTTTTATTTTAAAAAAAATTAAAAGCGGAGGATAAACAATCACCAACGTCTTTAAGATGTTTTTTAAATTAATTTTAAAGAGGGAATTATAAAATTACCACCTCCCTCACCAATGTCTTTAGGACGTTTTATTTTTTTAAAATAAATTTTAAAGGGGGATTACAAAATTTGCCAACCCCTCTACCAAAATCTTTAAGCCTTAAGGTTATTTTTGTAATAGAATTAAGAATTTACTAAACTGCTTAATAATAAACTTATTTAAATAAGTCAAATAACATAACTTTATCTTTCCTCTTCATAGACGTTTCTCAGGCCTCCACCTCTTCATCCATCCAGAATTCTTTAGTAGCTTTCTTTAATTTAATAAATTTACATAGCCTATAAAACAAAACAAAAATAAAAGCCAATTCTTTCTCGCACATTTTTTCATATTCTTCAAACACAAGTAGGCGAGATCGGTAGGTAAATGGCAATTTGAAGCATTGGCATTAAGAATTTACCTTTCTTAACTTGGTTCATCCTTTTAGCATGGGACTTAGAAGTGTTTTTGTTGAAAAATGTTCTTAATGATCAACGCAGCAAGTTTTGATGTTGTCTTCCCTCCCGGAACTAAAGGAAGAATATCGCACCTTTGATAATTATTCTTTCGGAAATTTCGAAGCTCCTCTAGCTCTAAACCTGCACGTTCATCCTCCGTCAGATATTTCCTTTGGCGACCCCTCATTGCTGTCATAAGTAAGAGGAAGAATATCTACCATCTTTTATGTATTTATCAAACATACGAATTTCCCACCTCTACATTCAAAATTAATTTCTAAGTAAAAAACTTTAAAATATAAGTAAAAATAAATAATTTAAACATCTACATTAAAACATAAATTATAAATAAAATGATGTACTTTAAGCTAACCGGCTCTCCCCCACCTACTTAACTGATTAGACAGTTAGGCGGGTTTGGGGGAATAAGCTTAGTTCTAAAAGTTTATAGCACATTTTATTTTAAAAAATTACAGGGGGAGGATAAAAAATCACCAACCTAATTACCAACGTCTTTAAGATGTTTTTTTAATTAATTTTAAATAGGGAATTATAAAATTACCACCTCCCTCACCAATGTCTTTAGGATTAAGCTTTGGTGTAGGTAAATGGCAATTTGAAGCATCGGCATTAAGAATTTACCTTTCTTAACATGCTTCATCCTTTTAGCATGGGACTTGCAAGTGTTCTTGTTGAAAATGTTCTTAATGATTAACTCAACAAGTTCTGATGTTGTCTTCCCTCCCGGAACTAAAGGAAGAATATTGCACCTTTGACAATCATTCTTTAGGAGATTCCGAAGCTCCTCTAGCTCTAAACCTGCACGTTGATCCTTCGTCATATACTTTCTTTGGCGACCCATCATTGCTGTCATAAATAAGAGGAAGAATATCTACCATCTTTTATGTATTTATCAAACATAGGAATTTTCCCACCTCTACATACAAAATTAATTTGTAACTAAAAAATTTAAAGTATAAGTAAAAATAAATAATTTAAACATCTACATTAAAACAGAAATTATAAATAAAATGATGTACTTTAAGCTAACCGGCTCTCCCCCACCTACTTAACTAATTAGATAGTTAGGGGGGTTTGGGGGAATAAGCTTAGTTCTAAAAGTTTATAATACGTTTTATTTTAAAAAAAATTAAAGGGGGAGGATAAAAAATTACCAACCTAATCCCCAACGTCTTTAAGATGTTTTTTTAAATAATTTTAAAGAGGGAATTATAAAATTACCACCTCCCTCACTAATGTCTTTAGGACGTTTTATTTTTTTAAAATAAATTTTAAAGGGGGATTACAAAATTTGCCAACCCCTCCACCAAAATCTTTAAGCCTTAAGGTTATTTTTGTCAGGCTACGACAAAGTAGAAATGATAATTATGTAAGAAATTTATAATAGAATTAAGAATTTACTAAATTGCTTAATAAGAAACTTATTTAAATAAGTCAAATAACATAACTTTATCCTTCTTCTTCATAGACGTTTCTCAGGCCTCCACCTCTTCATCCATCAAGAATTCTTTAGTAGCTTTCATGAATTTAATAAATTGAAATAGCCTATAAATCAAAGCAAAAATGAAAGCCAATTCTTTCTCGCACATTTTTTCCTATTCTTCAAACACAAGTGGGCGAGATTAGTAGGTAAATGGCTATTTGAAGCATCGGCATCAAGAATTTACCTTTCTTAACATGGTTCATCCTTTTAGCATGGGACCTGCAAGTGTTCTTGTTGAAAATGTTCTTGATGATCAACGCACCCTCACGGAAGTAAAGGAAGAATATCGCACCTTTGACAATCATTCTCTGGGAGCTTCCAAAGCTCCTCTAGCTCTGAACCTGCATGTTGATCCGCCGTCAAGAACGTCCTTTGGCGACCCCTGATTGCTGTCATGAACAAGTGGAAAACAACAGAACAAATCAATCATGTATACATCTCCACCAGCTCTAAAGGAACAGAAAAAACAAAAGATCGAGATTGCAGCTTACCTGCTCAATTCAACATGCAGGTGCCAGCACTTGGTTGGCACCTATGCGGCCAAAATTAACACCACTTTGGGAAATATTTTCCAAAGTGGATTATTTCGGTAATTATTATTTTTTAATATTATTTAACTAAATTTTCCTTACAGATTATATAAAATAAAATATATGAAAAACATATTATGTATTGAACAAAGGTCCCCCTTTATATTATAGTTGTAATATATACTTTTAAGATCATAATGATATTAAATTATATACAAAACTCTATATTGACCGAAATACTCATAGGAAACAACTCTGATTCCAAGTCTTATAGTTTAAATATTATATCATAAGCTGGCAAAGATAGCAGTGTCAAAATACTTTGTATCGTAGAGTATACTATTCATATTTAAGATTAGTTTAGTAGTGAGTTTCATTTGATGGAGTTTCACAAGTTTTAAAGGGCATCAAATATACACAAATTTGAACATATCATATACGTAAAAATAAAAAAAAATATCATAAAAAAGTGTGTTATAAAAGTGAGACCTACAAAAAAGTGTAAGAAAATATAATCAGGTACGATCTCATTTGTTAGAGCTTGTCAAGAGCTTTTAATACTAGCAAAAATAAACAAATTCAAGTTCGAGAGATTAAGATATAATATTATAAAGTTAAAATCATTATAACCTAAAAAATAGGGTCTATGTCATATTGGCTCCTAGTATTATTGTGAACATTTGGCAAAAACCTAAAAGAATCTAATTACATAATTTTATTAAAATATCCACAAATTATATGCACTTAAAATTTATACTTCCTTCAGCCCATATTAATTGCTATATTTGATTTTTCAAAATAAATCAATTTTAGTTAGTTCCTTTTAAAAAACTAAATGTAGCTATTTATTTGGAACATAATGAGTATTAAAGAACATAAGAATATAAAACATGAGTAAAGTATGAATTAAGGGTAAAGTAGTCCAGAAATAGAAATTATATAGTCACCTAATTTAGTGTATATTATAGTATCAACACTAAGTATTATGTTGACATGTGACAAAAAACTAAAAGAATCTAATTATATAATTTTATTAAAATATCGTCAAATCATATACCAATTCAAATTTGTAATAAATAAAATAAAAATATATAATATAGACAAATTTAAAATTAAGGGTAAAATAGTTCAAAAATAAAAATTCTATAGTCACTTAATTCGCTTTATATAATACTATATAATATGATATATACACACTTGAAGACAAAATTATTATTAGCAAATGTTTGCTTACAGACGCCACATAATACATGATGATATTAATCCGCATTTATGTGAGCAATTTTGCAATGGGTAAATTACATGTGAAATAATTGCAAATGAATAGCTTAGAATACAACAGAAACAAATTCACTAGTTATTGTTACTAGTACACTTGCTGCACGAATGGTGAGGCTTAAACTAGTTGATTTGACATGTTGGGTGCAATTAAGCTCTAATTTCTAGTCTCATGAGTTGGGTGGCAAAAGCGGAAGTGTAGTGGTATAGCCCGTGGAGTGGAGGCACCAAGGGGCGATTTTTCTGTGTAGATCACATAAAATTGCATGTGACATATTTATACCGGAAGCGTAGCGGTATAGCCCGTGTAGTAGAAATGCCAATAAGGAGCGATTTTTCTGTCTTTCAAGTGTGTAGATCACATAAACTATGCATATGACATATTTATAAGCACTAATCCAATTCAATAGCATAATCAACATATAATTATGTGAATAACATGCACTAACCTTTACGGGCTTTGCCCCTAGGATGTAGCTTTTGCAACACTCAATCAAATCATGCCCTGTTCTATTTAACTATCAACTAATCAAGTGGGAAAGAGCACCTCTTTAAGGTTAGGGCTTCCAAGCCCTATAAAGGTTGGGCTCCCTTTCCTACATGTGCTAGGGCTCCTATACCCACTTGTATTCTCCTAGATGGGCTTCTCATGTGGTGTCCTAATTATGGATACATGCTCAAAGTTATAAGCCCATGAAGGCCTAACTATCATTCCCTGGCATCCACCCAACCCAAGCTAAACATGGTCAAAGGGACAGTCAAAGTGCACAGGGGTAACAAAGTAACAATTTATAGAAGACTTAACCCCTTAAACAGGTGTAGCACACACGGAGTAGCGCACCGCTTTATCTTTACACAAGAGAAAATAAAGAAAAATATAAAGGACATCAAATTATAATTATTCCTAAACTATTATACTCACATCCTTATAATACTAAGCCGTCAAACATAGCTCAAGTTATAATATCAGAATGAGTCTAAAGCCACAATGGCTAATAAAGTATAAGACAGAGTTAACCAAACATAATATTCTAACACATAAGCTGGATGAACAAGTAAATATAGTAAGGCCTCTAGGCTCCTACGCCTACTCAAGACCATCCACCACATGCTCCTCATAAAGAGGGATCTAAGCATTTACATGTACTATGCAGCCCCAAAACAGAAAACACAAGAGAAAGTGAGGTGAGTAAAATACTTGGTAAGGTTTTGTACTTTGATATGATAAATCTAAAAACATCATATGTATCCCACAATATCCATCACATAAAATATATCATCATATCAACTCATTTCTGCTCACCTTCTCAATGTTTAACCATACTCAATCATAAATAACCATCTTACAAAAGAGCATATCAAAACATAAGGCCCATAGCATGATTAATCATACTAACCCATAAACATTCATCCCGCATGAAGAGTTTAACACGCTAACCGTAATATGTTTATCTATTCTCATTCATAAACATTTATCTTACATGACAAGTGCCTCAAATACACTATTTATATTCATGCATATTCATTTTCATTTATAAGCATTCATCATACATGACAAGTGTCTCAAACACATTATCCATATTCATGCATATTCATTTTCATTCATAAACATTCACCCGCATAACAAGTTTCTCAAACACAGTGTACATAATCATGCATAATAAATCATATTCACATGTGTCAAATAATCTCAATTATCCCTATACAACTTGTGCAATTGGGTATAATAATATATCATACTCATGCATCATCAATAATGGTGAATGTCTCCAACATGGAGACAAGTACAATCATACCACCTGTTCTACACAGTCCAATTTCCTAAATAGAAACCTAGAGCATTAACCCACCTTAGACATGATCCGATTTTCTAGACAATAACCTAGGGTGTTGGGGTAGTCAACCCTTATGCTCGCCCTGGACAATCCAAATGGGAATGTCTGATTTCCTTATGAAAATGTAGAGCACTCTGCTTGCCCTGGACAGTCCTAATCAGGAACATCTGATCTCCTCACGAAAACCTAGAGCAGTGTCTTCACCCTGGATATCTCATGTGGAGGAGAGAGTCTAATTTCTACCAAGGAAACCTAGAACATGTGGTAGCCGGTGTACAAGGGCATACTACACGGGATTCTTAGGGTTTAGATGACTCAATTAATAAATCTCAACATCAACACTTCATCTCAAATCAACTCAACTCAACCCGAGGAGGATCTTTCACGCCCCGGCACCTGCCCGACCCAAGTCTAACTTGGTCCAAGGGCCAGTTGAAGCGCATGGGGGAGACAAGATTGAGTTAAACACACTTTGCAGTAGACTTAACCCCTTTAGTGGGTGAATTACAAACATGGAGTGCGAACCTTTAAACCTTTGTGCAACAGTAATAAGTAAAATAAAAGAGGATAACAACTTTGAAATACATCCTCAATCTCAACCCACATACTTAGCATCCTGAGCCGACACGTGGCTCGAATCAGAAAGTCTTAAATAAATCTAAAATCATAAGTTACATGAGTCTGAAACATAATCATTCATACATGATGTTCTAAGATCATAACAGCGTAGATCAGAAAACACAACAAGGTCCAGAGGCATCCATGCCTACTCCCAAGCATATCCCGATCATTCATCATACAGAGGATCCTTATCAACTGCATGTCTCGCCATGCAGCCCCAAAACAAAACATAGAAAGAGGGGTGAGTAAAACTCAGTAAGGTTTGAAATACGGTAAGGTTAATAAGAAAATAACCACGATACATCAACATGGTAATTCAGATCCATATTTCATATAATATCCTCATTTCTAATTAATTTCCTTACCATACCCTACTTACCCATAAGTTATTATCCTGCATACAAGTATTTCATGCATACTAATCATGGTATGAATAATCACATTATGACACAATATCCACCCTACATAATAAGTGATTCTCACTCAATTACATCATGCTAATCATCACATATAACCTGCATGAGAAGTGTCTCTATAACACATTCAAACCATTCATATCTATCACATTAACCTACATGAGAAATGTCTCTAATACACATTCAGATCATGCATATCCATCACATTAACCTGCATGAGAAGTGTATCTAACACATAATCACATCATGCATATTACAAGTGTCTCAATCACACTATACCAAATCATGCATAATAAACCATTTCATGTGTGTCATATAATCTCAATTATCCCTACACAACCTATATAACCTAGGCATAATATAATCTCATACACATGCATCATCAACAATAGTGAATGTCTTCATCATGGAGAGAAATACAATCATACCACCAGCTCTAGATATCGTCTAATTTCTTACATTGAAACCTAGGGTTTCAACCCAATCTGGACATTAATCCGATTTCCTAGATGGAAACCTAGGGTGTTTGGGGTAGTTAGCCCCTCTGCTAGCCTTGGACAATCCACAAAAGGAGGTTCGATTTCCCTACAGAAACCTACAACAATCTGCTCGCCCTAGACAGTCTTGGCCGGTCACGGAGACCTAGAGCAATGTGTTCACCCTGGACATCTCCTGCAACGGGGTGTAACGACCGCGAATTTTTGGTATGTTTTCTTGCCTCTAATAAAACTATTTTATGAGTTTTTAATTATTTTAAATTATTTAGAGGCAGATATTTGGAGAGTTTTTATTGGGTTATGATAGAGCTCGATGAGACGAGCGTAACGAACCAAGAACGTATGAAATGGAGGTCGGGAGCGAAAGTTACGACCTCGGGAAAATGTCATATGGGCGGGACCCACTTTGAAAGTGCAGGATGACCTACCCATGTGTGGTCTTATTTCGAAGGGCTCGTCGACACGAGTCCATCGGTAACAAGAATGTGTAATACCAACGTCAAGGTTGGAAGTTATCACGTTTTGAGGTCATGATATTATTTGAATAAAATAATATCATTCTGGATAGGATCGATGACGCAGTGGATAAGACTGACGACGAAGCGGATAGGATTGATGATGCAAGTGAATAGGGTTGATGATAAAGTGGATAGGATTGCTGACAAAGCAGATAGGATTGCTGACAAAGCGGATAGGATTGCTGACAAAGTGGATAGGATTGACACATGTCAGCCTCACATCTATCCAGTTTTTCTATAAAAAACATCCTCAGCATCTAGTCTCTCTAACGTTTTCTCATTTCTCTCCCACATTTAGAAACTTCTGTTCTTCATTTCTTACTCGTTTTAAGTCTGATTTAAGTCGTTTAAGAGGCGTTTCTACCTAAATCTAGCGTGTCGGACGTCATGGCGGGGTTATTTTTCTAGTTGGAGACCTCCAAAACCCCAGAAGTGGACATCCAATTTCGTGGTGTCCAATTTATCGGTTTCGAACTTGTGCTAAAAGCGAGGTAGGGGCTTTTATCCTTTCTTATGGCATGATTATAATATTTGGTTGTGTTTTTAACTTATTATTTATATGACTCTTGCATGTTATACGCTAGAGATTATTTTCAAGATATGATTTATGGTTTCTACACATATATCCGATCTGTTGAACGATTAATCGTTGAGATAGAATATGATTTATATAGCGTATATTTATAATGTTATTATGTATATTCGAATAGTCGAATGATTTGTTGCTGGAAGCGGATATATTTTATACTACATGCATTAGATTGCCTCATACATAATAGTTTGATCAAATATTTATTCGTGGATTTTGATATAAATTATACACGGTGAAGTGTGTGAGATAGAAACAAACTAGCTTCGCCACTGTTTTCATTGCGAATGAAAACAGTAAGTTTAAATGACGGTTTTAGAGGACTCGTCCTTTTTGAAAGGAGGATACTCAAGATTATTTTTGAAAAGACGTATAAGCATGGTGATCGAGTCACTGAAGCGGGACAAAGAAGGGGTAACTGTCTTATTGGAATGAGCGACCAACCTTGCCTTTGTAGTTGTTGATAGTGACGCTCCCATGTCTTGTAGAGGCGAAGCTAGGATTTTCAAAAGGATAAACATTGGGATAGAATGTTTTAAAAGAAAACAGCTCTTTTTGGAGTCTAGGAACTCTAGGATATTTCGATTGAGTCTGGGACTCATGAGTGTTTTGGTTGTCCGAAGCTATTATTGGGCGCCCCGATAGAGCTCCGTTGACTAGATGAGAGCACAATTAATCCGGTTCGGAATCGGATGCATAGTACCTAATTTAGCCTGGTTCGCCCCTAACGAAGGGCAAGATCCCTGATTCGCCCCTAACGAAGGGCAACTATCAAGGCTACGCGCGCTAGGGTAGAGAGTATCATGGGAAGACTCTCTACTCTCTAGATCTTGGCGCCCCATGAGCACGGGTGGCTCTTCTATCCACAAGCACAAAATGTTTTGAGATGATCTGTGGAGAAGTAAGAGGTCGCTGCATTGTACCCGCAGCAAGATTCTTATTAATATATATATATATATATATATATATATATATATATGTCTGGGACATTTGTAGCGAGCCGTGAGAGCTTGCAAACCCTAGTAGCATCTTCGATACGTAGGAGGAAGCTCTAGGGGTGGTTTTGGGTGAGAGGCACACCCTGTTTTCATGGAAAATACTATATATATATATATATATATATATATATATATATATATATATCTATGTGTTGTGAAACTGCCATGTGTTTATTCATGCCTGATAGTATAAACTCCCCTACTGAGTATTTTAAAATACTCACCACCCCCCAGACTTTGCAGGATTCAACAAAGCTTAGTGTGCGGGTAGACGGGCCTACTCCGAAGTTTTATCTATTGATTTCAAGGATTTCAGCCGCACCGAAACGAGTAAGAACTCATTATTTTTATCTTATGTGTTTGTACACTGACTGTGGTTCCTGGGGATACTACTATTTTAATATCCCATATGGTGATCGGCTCCAGTCGCGGGCCCGGGTAAACTCCGATATCTTTATGAAAAGAAAATTTTATATGCTTTTAAAATCACGGGGCGTGACACGGGGAGAGTCCGATTTCCACAAGGGAAACCTGGAACACATGGTAGCCATTCACAAAGGCCTACCACTCTAGATTCTGAGGGTCCAGATGACTCTAATAAGAAAATCTCAACCGCATACAAATCAACTCAACTCAACCTGGGGAGGATCCATGTTCTACTCAGGAACTCAAATCGAAATTGTGTCCTTTTGGACCAACCAATTTCTAACTAAGCCAACGATAGATTAATCTAGCACGCAATCTTACATCATTGCATCTAATCGATCAACCACGGTTAATCTCGATAAAATCTCATTCATAAATCCATTTCATAATGCATGCAACATGGTACTTACACGAGCAATCTCTACATTTCATAATTCATGGAGCGTGCTCCCATCAGCCCCACATGCATTATATTTAACCATAAGTATCAACAATTACCATGATTACCCCCACTTGTGTGTGTACTAGGTAGAAACAATCATTTCTAAGCATATGGACGTGTATCAAAGATAATCCCATTAACATACCACACACATGCTCTTTAACATTTAATCATGGCTCTTTCCTTAAATCATGAGTGAAAACCATCAGAAAACATCATTTGAATCAAGTGCAACCTCATGTTAGACTTAAGCAAGCATATTCATACCACACTTAAAGCTAAGCATGGCACTATCATTCACCCATAATTCAAACATAACAAGTAAAGATATACTAATCCATTCTCATGCTATAACCTTACTGGAATCATGCCTAAAATGTAAGGAATCATTCAACCATGGATTCAAGATAAGCAATCATAACATGTTTAACCAACAACATGTAATTCATATAATACTTAAATATTACTCATAATTTTCCATAACAATTTCATGCCCTTCTAGTAGCTCATCTTAGCATAAATTACTCAACATGAACATAAGAAAATGTACTTAAGAGTAAAAACTCGAAAATGAGCAAAATAACAAAAATCACAAATCTGTTGTGTTGGCGTTCGAACTCCCTGCAGGGCCATTCAAATGCCAGAACTACAGTTTTGGTTCGTCTTCTCCATTCTAAACTCAAAACCAAAACTTCACATATACTTCATAAATCATCAAATCTCACTCCCAAACTTCATGATAATCAAATTCATACTTAGAAAACATTAAATCTAGCCATTTCCAAACAAAAACACTAAGAAATCGCAATAAAGATTAAGTTTTTTCCAAATCCACCATTAAAGCTCATCCTCATGGAAACACACATAAAACTCCTCCAAGCTTCAAATATGAAATCACAAACCCATTTAGGATGAAATCCTTTACCTTCAATGTTCTTGTTGACTTGAAATTGATGGTCCAACACCTTCAAATCCTACCCACAAAAGGGTTCTTGTTAATACTTGCATAAATCCGATTAAAACACCTAAAACTCTTGAAGACTTGTAAATCTAGGGTTTAAGGAGTCCAAAAATAAAATTCCTTTCATAAGGGTTTGAAATAGAAGTTCAAATCGGTAGCTTTTTTGGCAAAAATAAATATTAAACTTTGGCAAAAGAAGACTTAGAAGATTAAAGAGAAACCCTAAGAAATTAGGGAAAGATTAAGTAAATCTCTAGCTTAATCTCCTTTCCTTCTTTGTAAATTGGGATTAGGGCCTTCCAAGCTCCTGGTCGCTGCCCATCCCAATTGGGATAGTGGCTCTACTATTCTATTTATAGTAGGGGTTGGGGTAAACCTAACAAATATGTGGGGTATACATAGAGTTTTACACTAAAAATGGAAAAACTTGCTTATTTTAAATCCAAATTGATGTCTAAAAATTTTGCAATATTTATCTACTCTCTTAGGATGTTGCTAGGGTAATTTGGGACTAATTATCCTCATTTCGCACCTAGGACCCACAGTGGGTCCCGCTCCCTACCTTTTCGGGAAAAATAATAAAAATTTCAGAAAAATTCTAAATGACTTATATTAACATAAAAATCATTAATGTGAAGAAAGTTTGGGTTAAAAATTTTGTTAACTACTTTAATTTTGAAAAAGTCAAAACTGATTAGAATTATTATTAAACCACACAATAATAATTAAATAAAATAAAAATAAATTGGTTCAAGTTTAGGGATCTAACATGATCCATGTCCCAAGTTAGGAACTTAAATCGAAATCATATCCTTTCGGACCAACCAATTCTGATACACCATTGATCGATTAATTCGGTAAGTTATATCACTCAATTGCATCCAATTAAGCAACCATGGTTGATCTTGATAAATCTCATTCGTAAATTCATCTCATGATGCATGTAATATGGTACATGCATGAGCAATATTATATGAATCATAATTAATGAAATGTACTCCCATCAGCCATACATGAATCATTTCTAATCATATGTGTCAAACAATCACCACAATTAACCCCCACATGTGTGTACATGGTAATAGCATCCAATTCTAAGTATAGATATGCATTATGAACAACCCATCGACATACTACACACATGCTATTATAATTTAATCATGACTCCTTACTAAAATAATGGGTGAAAACCATCGAAAAACACAAATCCAAGTCAAATACAACTTCATGCTATTAGGTAAACATACTTATTACTACGCTTAAGCTAGACATGGAACTATAATTCACCCATAGTTTAACATAACATGTGAAAACATACAAGTCCATTCTCATGTTTTAAACATGCTGGAATCTAAAGTAAAATATAGAGAATCACTCAACGTGAATTTAGGATAAGAATCATAGCATGTTAGAACCGAATAACATATAATCCACTTCATACTTGAACATCATCATATCTTTCAAAATAATAATCATGTCCTCACAGTAGCATTTTCAAGTAAAAATTACTCATCATAATCGTAATAAATCATATTTAAGAAGAAGAATATGAAAATGAGCAAAATAGTCAAAATGACAAAACTACCATTTGGGCATTTGATCAACTAGAAGGCCATTTAAAAGCTTGGCCATTTGAATGGCCTATAGGGCCATTCGAATGTTTGTACAGTAACTCTGGTTTGTTTTCAACCTTGTGAACCCAAAATCGAAAATATACAAAATCAACTTAAACATTCAAATCCCACTTCCAAACAACTTAATATTGAAATTAAAGCTTAGGAAATGATAGATCTAGTCATTTATCAACTAAAACAAAAAGATATTACTAAAATGCTTAAGCTTTATATAACCCACCATTAAAGCTCAAGATTAAGCAAAACCCACTTAAACTATCACAAACTTCAAATCTGAAACATAAACCCATTTTTGAAAAAAAACCCTTACCTTCAATGAGTTCTTGGTTCGAAATCAAAGCTTCAAATTCTTCAAATTCCTACCCACATTTAGGGTTTTGTTAATACCTTAAATCACTTGAAAACTAGTAGATCTATGGCTTATTTTGTTCCAAATGAAAATTCCTCATTAGAGGTTTGAAATATGGATTAAAATGAGAAACTTTAGTGATATAAAACAAGATCTAAGCTTGGAAAAGATGAGATTAAGAAACGTTAGGCAAAACCCTAGGTGATTAATGAAGAAATCAAGGCTAATCTTACCTTAATCAACCTTTCCTCTTTTAAAATAGGGATTAGGGCCTCTTAGCCTCCAGATTCCAACCCTTCCTAAATGGGAATGGAGTTGTGGCTTTCTATTTATAGTAAGTCATGAGGTATACTTAATAGGAATTTGGGGTATGAATAAAATTTTACACTAAAAATAGGTAATTTGTTCATTTTGAGTCTAAAATGAAGTTTAAATTTTTTAAAACACTTTAATAATGAAATAAGATAGGTTTAGGGTCTTGTGGAACCCATCACCCCAATTTACACATGTGAGCCCACCACAAGACACACGCCCTAACGTTTTCGAAAAAATTGCCAAAAATTTCAAAAGTTTAGAAATTTTTGAATTGACTTAAGAGTTTTTTCCATATTGTCTGGCCGAAGAATGGAAAATTCCATATTCCCTGGATTTTAAACGGAAATGCCATAAAACCTAGAATAACATGATATAAGGTAAATTTTGGACTAAAATACCCTTGACCGGAGATAGGGTTTTATATCCTGTAAAACCCTCATGAAGTCGCATTCATTAGCATACGACTTTAGATAGTGGCGATTCCTCTGATCGAAAAGTCATTTCCGATTGAAAACTTTGTTTCGATTGGAAAATCCCTAATTGAGTGCATTCACGCGGCGTGATAGAATATTTTTTGATGTATCCGACCAGACATTGAGGATTAGAGTTTTTTTGTTCTCGAACGAGTGTGCAAAGAACACTCTAGTGTTAGTTCTGGAACGAGTTTTTTTCTCAAGTTGAGTTTGAAAATGTATGCCCCAAAGCTTATTCTTCTTTGTAGCGAGGTTTTGTTCATGGCAATCCCAGTAAAGGAGTAAACTTTGTGGAAAAACAGCGGCCGAACGAGTGGTTAATTCGGCTTGGATAACATCAGCGGATGTTTCGTGGTAAGGCCTTTTGGATATTTGTATGCACGATTTTTGATTCGGCATGCATGAGAGCACATGACATAAGCAGTTGAAGCAGACTATAGTTGGGTCAAAAATACAATGAGTCATATATCATGTGTTCGATAAGACGTTGGAAACACAATGTTCAACTATTATGTATCGTGTATGAGAGTTCCTCTTCATGTATGTTCGAGCACACGATCGATATACTTATCATATAAATAGAAGTTAGTTAGATAATGTGAATCAATGAGACTATTGATGATGGTCACGACCTATTGTTTATTTACATATATTTATCCAATTTTGCAGATGTAAAGTTAGAGTATTACATCGAATGGCGGAGTCAGTGAAGGTAGCAGAAGAGAAGAAGAAGATAATTTATGGGCGAAGAACGGGTCTGGGAACGAATAGTTTCCTTGCTGGACTGCATCTATCAAAAGACCATATAGATTTACATTCGGGATGTAAGGTCATATTGGTGGAGATTGGGTTCTACCCAGTATATGATTGCGACCCCATCATCATCTCCAAGCTGTTGTTGGATGTTCTCATTGGTGAGTGTTGGGACGACTCACAGAAGGTCTTCAACATAAGGGGGAAAAGACTACCCCTTACTATCAATGAAGTGGCTATGATCACAAGTTTGAGGAGAAAAGGGAATCCGTGTAAACTGGAAAGTAGCGAGCGAAAGGTTGCCCAAGGCAAGGGGCAATTCTACAAGAAGTTCTTCTAAGGGAACTGGCCGAACAATAGAGGAGTTGAAGAAATATTGAAAGAAGTGGCTTCTAAAACACAAAGTGTTTCAAACGAGGACATAGTACGGTTGGCTATCGTGCACATGGGTGTCATCCTGTTATTCACACAGAGCAACAGAGCCATATCCCTAGCTCTATGTAATTACATAGATGACTTGTCGGTCATCAGGAGCTACAATTGGGTTGACGCCATACATGATATGTTGATGAGCGGTATATTAGCAGCCCACCGGAACATCATGAGCAGACAAGATGAGTGTTCCGCCACGACTAAGTGTAATATCATGGATTGGACATTACACGATGGGTAAGTATCATGTCATCAGAATCACGATGTGGATCCAAGCGTGTTATCAGTAACACGACTAATTTGTCATACTTACGATATTGACCATTTACACTACTGACCATTTTCCTTTGTATTGTGCGCTAGGTATGGTTTATGAGCATACCTCCATATGGGCTCCCAGTGGTCCTCCATGCAGCCCAAGGTGCAAGAGGTGGCCTGGATTTACCCAATTTTTGAGAGACGTGAAGAATGTCAATAAACTTGACCCGGCCGATGAAAAGGGGAGGAAGAAGATTCTAGCAAATTATTATGTGAATCACACCAATTGCTGAAGAGGCGCACTTGATGGATGGCCAAAGGGCAACCCCGAAGGCTAAGAAGGCGGGTACGTAGACTTTTCGGCCAATGAGACTTTCCCATGCCCTCCACGAAGAGACGTTGGTGCATGTACATTCTAGCCAGGATGTCATTGAATCATTCATCATGCCAGTTGATGTCATGACAGGAATTTGTAATATTATTTTGGAGAAGGTTGTTCTCTACAGTGAGCAGGGATTGAACACAGAGCGAGTTGAAGCTGCACTCCAGCGTGTTAAGAATGATCTCGAGGTGGCAACTAGCCTCATAGAACATATGCAACCCCCTGAGGAACCAGAGACAGAATAGCCGCATGAACCCCCTCAACTAGATGTTGCCCAAGCATCAACGCCTGCTCCAAGAACCGAAGGATCGCTATCAGTTCGTTTAAAGGCAAGAGCTTCAAAATCCAGAGAAGCTCGCCAAACATCTGCCCCAGAAGATCAACCAGTACTTGTCCCTCAACCGGTGGATGAGGGATTCATTTTGAGTAAGTACGACATATTAATGTATCATGTTTCGTTAGGGGACATTTGTGTAATTGAGTACACGATAGACTAAACAGTTGTGCATTAAGAAATACGATTTCATTATGGTCACGTCATCAATCACAAGATCATTGAAGCAGACGTTACTTCATAAAACAATCTGGTTGTGGTCGTGTGATCATTAGTACGATTAGTCCTCTTTTTGTTTTTCTATCAATACGATATGCAGTTTCATCATGTACGGTAAAAGACGATTGACATGCATATCATTTGTTTACTAATGCGACTGCTTACTTCTTAAATACAGAGAATTGCAATGGCAAGCTACCACCAAACCAAAGAAGAAGACTGGTCCAAAGTTGCAAAGGACCGTAATAACTAGATTTTTAATGAAACTAAATGCAGAATTCCTGAAACAACCATGGGAGGTCGTGGAACAACCTCGGGAGGTCGAAGAACAACCCTGGGATGTCAAAGAACAACCTCAGGAGGTTGTGGAACTGGACCTTCCCTGAGAGGTAGTGGAACCGGATCAAGCCCACAATGGGTTAGGAGGAACCGGCAAAACACCTAGTGGTACCAGAACAACCCCTGGAGGGTCCAGAAGCACCCCAGGAAGCAAATAAAGGAGCAGTTCCAAAACAAGCAATAAAACTAAGATTTAGGTGGAAAGATTCTCCTGGTGCTCCATTCTTACCTCCTGTGCCACGGAAGTTGAGGTCCACTGCCGATGAAGCACTTGCTCAAGGTGAGGAGGCAAGCAGGAAAGTCTCAACTCAGGGATCGAAGAAGCCAAAGCGTTTCATCAGCTATGTTGATGAGAAGTTAGCCAAGTTTGGACACATTGCTCAGACTACAAAGCCTAGGGACGAAGTTCCTCTAGCATTGGTCCTTGGCCATACATTATCCATCTGGCACATCCAAAGTCTCCCACCCCAAAACCAGCAGTCTCAAATGCTAGCTCCAGTGGTAGCACTTTATCGAATACTCTTCTAATTGATACAGAAGTAATGGTGAGTATTTGCAATGTGATAGAGATCGAAGATGATATTGCAAATAAGACGAATAAGGAGGATACTGCGAATAAGGAGGAGCTCAATCTGCGACCAAAGGACTATAATGACACACAGTTAGTGTTCCACATGGAGCTTCAGAAGGAGGCAGATAAGGACATTATCATTGAATTTCTGTTGAACCCATACAAGCCATGACCCATAGAAACTCTCCTCTACACAGACTACCCATCTCTGTTAAAGCAGGAGTGCATAACAAATGAGGTAATATCGCTTCATTGCTCATACATTTTAACCTATATTGTGTTATCAATCAAACGATTAAATAACTAACAAAAATGTACACTTAATTATCGTTTTATCGATTACACGACCTATGCTCATATCATTGTTTTCATAATATGCTAAGCTTCAACTGTAATGGCTGAAGTAAAAATAGTGTGTTAATTAATACACAACTTGTAAATGCATCGTGTTATCGTTCATACAATTTAATCACTTATCGTATAGCAGATGTCACGATCTGTTGACTATTGTGTTATTACTAACACGTTTGGTTTGTTGTAGGTCATAGACGTCTTCTTCCAACTTCTTGATGAATGCAATTTTAGAAATCCAGGCAGGTACCCCAACTATTTTTTTTGGCAAGTTCGCCATTCAGCACTATTTTAATGTTGGCACGGCCGAAAGGTCGACAGAGAAGGAGGGAAAACTCGCTGGCATATTGTTGAGAGGCCTGAATGTTAACACAAATAGCAGTTTCATTCCTATCTACGTCACGGGTCACTTTCTCTTGCTTATTGTCCATTGCAGGGAGAAGCGATTTAGATGGTATAATCCCCTAAAGGTTGACCACAGTCACCACTTTGTAGTTGCAGACAACAACAAGAAAAATGAATGGGATGGAGAACACCCTTAAGATAAAGGGTGCTCGGTAGTGGCCAATGACTAAGATCAAGAAATTCCCGTACCAGGAAACAAATAAAGATTGTGGTTTGTACCTCATGTACTATGTAGCGAAGCTAGCAGGGGCGTCCTTCAGCCTAGTTTTAGACAACTCAAGATAAACTGCAATACAACGGGATCTCACTATCTTTTAGTCAGATACAATGGGACGGAACATTCGCGACATTGCAATAATGCTTGATCGTGTTCTTCCCACACAAGATGCAGTTAAGGACCATATATGACGGGAGAAGATTCATATCAGGCGCAAAAGAAATCTCAAGAATAATTTGTCTCTGCGCCGAACATCAATGGGTGAGCGTTCTGCAAACCCTAACCCTAATATATATAGGCAGGGTGAGAGGGTTATGAACTGTCGGGTCATGGAAGGTATTGATGCAGCAAACATTGTGGTGCTACTTCAGGAATGATGCATCAGGAATTGGGTTGTTATTAACATAAAATTGTTGTGTGTTCGAACACACGATATGACCAATATCATGTAAGCAATGGACACTGTTGACAAAAAAATTTATCATCACTTGTTTTTATCGTGTAATTAGTAACACATAACCCATTTTGGTTGTGTTGTTGATTACATGATATAAATATACAGTATACCTTATGTACAAGATTTCATGTTTTTAGGAACACATTAATTACATATTATGTATTGTTGATAACATGATGCATATACAAAAATTTCAACTAAAGAACGAGGGTGGAAAAGATAACCCTGATCGATGCTTCCCTTCCTTATGTCGTTTGTGTACTATATTATTTAACCTCTTGCAGCTTGTCGTTGGGACATCTGCCACATTGGGAGGCCCCCCTTGTGCGCTGGTACATTGTTTATGGTTGTGACCCAACTAACCGCATGTTCCACATTTTCGTGGGGCTTTAGCAGGCAGTTGTGACTCTATCCATTTTTTTCGAGAATGCCCCCACTGCTTTTGTGGGATAGGTGGGTTGAATGTAGGCATAACTCCAGCCGATGCCCACTGGTGCCTAGCCTTCGTTGGGTGTAAGGGCTCTCGATAGGTCATTCTATACAATTAAGTAAAGTGTCATCTTTCACAGTACACAGACACATAGAAGTATCTATTATCGATTGCTGCGATTGCATGCTTACATGGTAGACCCAAATGTTGAAACTTTCCACATGTGCAGGTACGATCAACCAGGTTTACCACATCTTGTGAAGAAAATATTGTGAGTGTGAGCGCATGATAAACAACTCTATTGTGTCCTCAATTATACGACGTATCATACGATCGTTACATAAATCGTATCAACTTACACGATAAATGAAAATAACGTGTATACACTAACATGATATAAAGCCCTCATGCATAAATGAACACATGCTATATACATTGTCGTATGGATGCAATGTACCTGGTGATATAGCAAGTTAACCTAAAATTCATACATTGACACAGGTAATACAATCACATTCCTTGCTTCTTCTCGCATGTTTTTTTTGTGTTTTTGGGCAAATGGGGTTAACTCTTTCACCATATTCTATCCGCCCGGCCGGCATTTTTCAAATAATGCCATCATGTGCTCCTTCATGTACTCAATTAAATGAGTTATAGGCATCGATCTGGCTTTTTAACATTGCATTTGCACTTTCAAACCTATTTGAGATGAGGGTCCCATATCTTTTCCCTGGAAATGATACATTGGCCCAGTGCTCTAAACCTATCTTATTTAGCCAAGCATATGCTTCCAGATTATGTTCTTTAATGTTGTTTGTTGTTTCATCATAGACATTCTATCTAAAAGTTTCAGCTGCAACATGGAGCTGATTCTTTAGGTAGTTGTCCTTGAATATGTCCATCATATTTGTTGCTATATGACGGATGCAATATCCGTGGTGTGTAGATGGGAAAACTTCACAGCATTTGTCAATCCCTTCTGTCTATCAGAAACAATTGTATCCAACTCAGCTAGAGGATCAGAGAATAAATGATTTCTAAGCAACTCAAGAAATTGGCACCAAGTTTTCTCGCACTCATTCTCAACCACTGCAAATGCAACACACAAAATATTATTGTTCCTATCCAGTGCAGTTGCTATCAATAGCTGTCCAGGCTACTTTCCTCTCAAGAAAGTTGCATCTACCATTAGCAACGGCCTCAGTGTTGTTCTGAAAGCTCTCACAATAGGGCCTAACATCCAGAATACTCTTTTGAAATCCTACCCACCTATAGGTCCGAGAATATCACATGATCTCACTGGAACAACTACACTTCCTGGATTTGTATATACTATCTGCCTTCCGTAAGCAGGAAATATGTGGTAGGATTCGTGTGGATCCTCATATATTAAATAAGTCAGTGCTTTACCTGCATGACCGAATACAATTTAGTAAAGGTTATATGATAGTGTCTTACATCATGTTCCGAATCACACGATATTTTATGTTTTTGTGTGATCGGAATCCATGCATGATGACTAGTCGTGTTTATGTTAGCATGATATTTACGAATGTCATTTGAGTGCAAAATTCGACTGTAATTTAAGTGTGTAAAGGATAACACGGCAGACTAACATATCATGAAACTAAATCAACACTTCGATTATTCTCATGCATTACCTGCGCTCCAGCATTTCTTGTAGTTCGCAGTTATGCCCCAGTGCTTCGAAATATAACTTGTTGTGCTCATAAGTGTAATGTCCATTGAGTCTTTAAACAAGCCAAAACATTTTCTCGCTATCCAAAGGCATGATGCTAGGGGATGGTTAGTTGACTTCCTTTGGGCTCCACATGAATGAGTCGGCACTAACCTCGTGGCGGAGGCACTAACCTCATGATCTCCTATATTTAAAGCCCTTATGTACCAGTTACATGATATGTGAAATTCGCCTTTATTGCTAAGTCGATCAAGACCCTCTTGAAATGCAACAGGCTTAGAAAATGTGCACCCAATTTGAGGAGCTTCTGGTAAACCTTAGCTTACAAACTACCCGTCATTAGCGGGTCTTCACCAATATTCGGTTCCAACATGTATAAATCATCGATTGTATCCCAATATGCCTCCGCCTCAATGTCGACATTAGTGGGAACCTCATTGTTTCCAAATTCTTCATGGTTAGACATACTTTCCATGACAACTATATCATTATTGTACCACTGATCCTCACCCCACATATTCTCAATTCTTCACCTTCTTCATCGTCGTAATTACAAGGGTTGTATTGTCACGTCCTGGGTTTTTCAAACCATTTTCCAAAATTTTAATGAAAATTTTTTGCAATATAACGACTGTAATTTGTGAAAATTGATGAAAATTGAAACCTATGAAAACATTTTATATTTCTCACATCATCAATTTAAAATCACACAACCTGAATTTTTCTTTTAAATCATCAAAACACATCGACTAAACACCCGGGTGTGAGATCAAACAAACACACGTAAAAGCACGAGTGTCATGGCCATGGGCTTAAATACACATCTCCCAGGCATAACCAAGCACAAGTCCGATAACAGTCCAAATATAAACAGTCCATATACAAGTTCAAAATAATACATGCATAAGCTCTCAACTTGCCCATTACATGTATACTCAAGAATTACATTAGATTGTGACATAACTAAACAAAATAAACTGAATAGTCAAAAATTGACCTGAAGTCCGTAAGTCTGTCCTCTCCTCCAAACCTAAGTCCCGCCTACGAAGCTCTCGTGTTAGGACCCGCTGAAGTCATTGGAGGATCTAAAATTCAGTAGAGGGAAAATGAGTATTTTCATACTCAGTAGAAAATACCTAGTAGGGGATTTCTAAACAATGAACTTGTAAGTCCAAACATAGTTGTCTTCATGAAACATAACATGAAGCAGCAAAACATGAAAATCAAAGTCTCTCAGAATATGATGCTCATAACCATACACATCACAAACTCATGTTTGTCCCAGCTTACCACACAATCCTACGCATATACATACACTTATTGTCTTACTCATACTATCTTACTCAAAGTCTTACACTTACAATCCTGCTCTTACAGTCTTACTCAACACATACACTTATGATCGACACCTAGAGCTCATTATCAAGCTAATCAGCTCCAATGTCAACGGAAAGGAATGCCACTGGGGCGTCACCTTAACCTCCGGAGAGTACTAGATGTCATGGACTTTTCCAAAGGCAAGGTACACCTATGCTCATGGGGCACAGGATCAAACAGGTAAGAGTAGTTCCATGATACTACTTACCTGAGTGCGCAAACATAAACGGCCACACATTAGGGCCATACAATCACCCACACTTTAGGGGTCTTATAGTGCCAGTGCCACTCTTGGGCAGAATTCATACAATGCCACTCTTGGGCAGAATTTATACAATGACACTCTTGGGCAGAATCATAAAGTGCTCTCAATAGAGCTGCAAACATCTGGGCTTAAATATAGCACACAGACAAACTCCTGCAGGATACACATCATGGCTAGACATGAGAAATAGTTAGCCGATTAATCACTGGCTAGCTCAACCACGGAACTTAATCCATCTAACTACTAAAGTCTCAAACTCATAAGGTTAACATTTTAGTTTTTCTCAACATTCCAATTTGAATTAAATACATTATGCTTGTGCAATTTTCCTCTGAAATCATACTATCAATAAGTCTACTAGTAAACTCGAAACTAAGTCTGTTTGCCTCAAGAACTCTGGAGCTTTCCACTCATTGCATCAAAGTCTTATCCAATCCAAAATATTTTCAGCCCATCAAGCATACACACATCGATACTATTGATATAAACATCCACCATTGCGCATGTCAAACCACACAAATCTAACCAAACACTACTTACAATTATAGCACATCCAACATGTGCCTAAACCATTGCAAACGCATGTAGATAAATGATCTTACTAGCATGCAAATACTTACACTACAAACATGTACAATCCCTCATTTTCCAAGCCGATAACATGTCATGTAATTAGCATTTGCATAAGCTAATATCATGCAATTATATGCAATATCCATAGCATTACATGTTATGAAACATGTAATTATATTGGCCCTATCATGCATTCTAACATACCAAGCACACTACGATGGAATTACAAGTTCAAAGCCCCCTACCTCGCTTCTGAGCGTATGAATGATGTCTGGGCACACAACTGTGACAACGTCAACGACAAATTCGATGAACCCAAGTGTCACTTTCTATAAAACGAGCTGCCCCTGTGTGCGAAAGTGTTGCAAGCTTGCTGGGGGTTTACTCGATGAATGGTCCGATCCGGTCCCAATTCAACTCCCGTCGATCTCCATGCCTCCCGTCAACACATACAAGAGGTAGTCGGGGTGGACACTATGCCCAAAATGGCTGATATGCAAGCCCAAATTTCCATACTGTGTCCAGCTCAGGTCACAGGAAGATCATGGTAGACCGTCAAAAGCTGGAATTGTCCCAGGTAAAGGTCGGCAATCATTGTTTCGGAGGTCGAAACCCACGTATAAGGGTTAGAGGGGAGTGGGTTAAGGTAGAGGGGTGAGGATGAGGAGAAACAAGGCGATGGTGGCCAGCCACGGCCGCCGGCAAGGACACATGATCGCCGGACAACAAAGTTTTTGCTTCCCGATTGAGAGTTTTTGGGTGCAAAAACAAGGGACGGTGGATGGGAGGAAGGTCGGAGAGGAGAAAGGAGGGCATGAGGAGGAAGCCTCTGACCGGAGGAGGGGTGGAGAGGTGGTGGCCAGCCAGAAACGGCACATGACACACACCAAACAAAGCTCCGACGCTCTTAACGGCCAAAAGGGTGAAAACCGAGCCAAATTCTGGTAGCTCGAGGAGGAGCAAAGAGGTGACGGTGGAAGCTCTAGTCGGTACCACTGGACTCGTGGCAACTGGGTGAAGCAAGATCCAGCAAGAAACGGTGGATTCCGATGATGGAGGAAGCGCGACGGAGGGTCCGGAAAAGCCCTTGGTTTTCCTCTGCTCACTGTGAGTTTCTATATGTTTCTGGAATGAACAGATGGGTCGTGGCTGAAAAGCCATGATCCACTATTCATTTATAAGCTTTTCAATTAATCACATATCAGCCTCCTTTTTCACGTGTTGCCGCTTCCCTACACACGCCACGCTTCCCCTTATGCGTCCAAATGCTAGTAAACACTTCGGGCCAGGCTTTTTTGTACCAAGTCTCCCTCCGTGTGTTGAAGCTTTATTTCACGCACCAAAGTCTCGATTTACGTGCCAAATGCATATTTTAGGTGCAAAACTCCTTTTTACGTGTCGAAACCTTCTTTCCACGTGAAAGGTTTAATTTATGTGGAACTTCTCTACTTACTCTTGAGCTCCAAGCGTAACACCACGTACACATATATATACGGAACAAAAATACAAGTTAATTATAAGGGACAACTTGATTTTTATTTTCCACAAAAACAAGTAGAAACTACGGAAAAAAATTGGGTCATTACATGTATGGAGATTCGTAGTTATCAAATGAAGTTCTTGTCCCTCCCATCGTTGGTGATAATTCCTCTAATCTATTCTGATTGACTTCTATTTCAGGTTATGTTCTCGTTAGATTGGTGAAAGAAGATTGACATGGATTTGTTGAGGGCAAGTTTCCCGGTTTTCCCAATCTGCATTGCACATTATTGTGTTAAAAAAATGTGACATCAGTCGACATCATGTATTATGTTAACATGCTTACATTTCAAAACATGTTATCAAAACCACAACATGAATGCATGTGGTGTTATTATATCTATGTTGCAACTCATAATTGTTATATCACATGTGTATATCTTGTAACTACTAATACAATATATTACACAGCGTGTTTAATTCTTCACACGATATGATTTTACCATAACACAATATGGTCATTATCTTGGTCTCGAGTACACGAAAGAGTCCAATTGTGTATAATCTAAAGATTCATTGTTACCTGACCGTTTCAAAGGTCAACTGAGTTTTATTTTATCCAATATGAAATTCGACATTAGAGCTGGGATGAGCCATTAAGGTGGGTGATTCAACTCTATTGAGTGTCTGGTTCCTTTCTACAAAGGGTGATGGTGATTTATCACCGTTGTCGTGTTCTCTCATCTTGGCATACAATGATAACACCTCCTTATTCGTCTTCTTATGAATGGAGAACACTAATTGGAGGTCCTCATTGTCTTGTAATTCATACATCATGGATGATTGGGAGGATGAAATTAAATACTTCAAATTGACATTACCATTGATGGAAAGTCGTGCTTTGACTTGCCCTAGCAGCTGTCCAAAGCTCACCGACAGATGAATGTTCACCAACCGTGTTATTCCACCAATATATGTGTCGTTGCTGTCATTGCCTACCTCTCCATTATAATGGATGCAAATACCGATCCTATCCATAATCAGTGTAAAAGAAGGATCTTTTCTGCGAAATGCAGCCTTTTGAGAACTCACACAGCGTCTGCAATTTCAAAAAACACTTTTTTCTTATTCATCGATGCTCACCGGTGAGTCACCGCTGGTCAACTCCAACCAGTGAGTTTCGTTCACTGCCGATGACTCCCAACACACGGGAATGGTACAATATTGTTCCAGTGTTTATTTATTACTCTCTACTTTAAAACATGATATAGTGGAAACCTAAGGGCAGTTTGGTCCATATATAGGTCATTTGGCATTTCTGTTTAAAATCCAGAGAATATGAATTTTTTCATTCTTTGGCCAGGCAATATGGAAAAAACTATTAACTTAATTTAACATAAAAACCAACAAAATGAAAAAAATGTTAATTAAAACCATCATTAACCATCTTAAATTCTAAAACAAGCCAAATCAACCAAATTTAACACTAAACCACATCATATTAACAAAGTAAATTAAATAAACCAATTGAGGTTTTAAGGATCTTACACTAATATACCCCTCATGGCTATGCCCATAACCCCTAGAATGTTCATGCGGGTCCCAAGGTTATTGTAAACTTGTCTAGGCCCACGAAAATATGAAGTGTATGCATGTATGCACACCTAACATATATGTAATATACATAAATATTTATAGGTGAATATGTACATGAAACTTAGGCCCACAATTCGTGTACTTTAACTGGCAAAAAGGTTGTGGATCCACCCTCACATTCTTAAACCGTAGTAAACATGTTCTGGTTCACCCAAACCGGATTTACATGTGTAGACCAATATAGACTCAACCCATATATAGGTCCAACATCTACGTCTTTGTGATTTTGAGGAAAGTTTACGGAAGACAATATTGGTATTAACTAATATTTTGGTACTTAATTCTTCCATAAAAATTAGTGTAAATTACACTTACCCCCTTGACCTTTGGCAAAATAGCATTTGTGCATCCCTTAATGTTCAAAAATTATACATACATCCCTTGATATTTGACAAAATGGTGTTTAGAACTTATGGCGTTTAAAAACCTACATGTACACCATCTCTTATTAACAAAACTGTTCATAATCACAGGGAGGGGGGGAATTCCTATAATGTTTATGCGGGTCCCAAGGGCATTGTGCACTTGTCTATGGCCCATGAAGGTACAAAGCATATCATGTATGCATACGTAACATATAAGTAATATATAAATTTTTATAAGTGAATATGTGCACATGACTTAGGCCCAAAATACGTGTACTTCAACTTGCAAAAAGGTTGTGGGACCACCCCCACGTATTGGTTCACCCAAACTGGATTTACACATGTAGACCAATATAGACAAAACCCATATCTAGGTCCAACATCATGTCTTTCATATCATGAGGAAAGTTTAGGGAAGGCAATATTGGTATTAGCTAATATTGTGGTACTTAATTCTTCCATAAAACCAGGGTAAATTACACTTACCTCCCTTTACCTTTGGCAAAATAGAACTTGCATCCCTTAACATTTCAAAACTTACATATACACCCCTTGATATTTGAAGAAATGATATTTAGACCTTACGATGTTTCAAAAACTACACGTGCACCCTCTTTTGTTAACAAAATTGTTAGTGGTCATTTTCAAATGACAAAAAACACTATGACCCCTTAACTGTTAAGCAAGTTACAACCAATGAGAGTATGGTAGGGGAACAAGTAGAAGAGGATGTACATCCATCACACTCATGATCATGGTTCGCTGTCTCGGATATCGGTCTTGTCTCGGTAAACCAAAGAGATGAGATCTCGGAGAGATCTCGAAGAGAACTCGGAGAGATCGTGTAAAACAATAGTAACTATCCAGATATAAAAAGATAATCCACATATTTCTCAATATAAATATATGCTATATTTGACAAATATTAAACACTTACCGAGAATCCTCACTACCTAATACCAACAAAAAATTGTAATTAGATATGAAAACACGATAAATTCACACCCACACTACCCATATCCAGCATACACGCCCCACTCCTAGTGATAAAAAAACAATCAGGCACAAGATAGCAACAATTCCTAAGGGGCTCATCAACCAAAATCTCGCACTTCACAAAAGCAAAATCTCGCACTTCAAAAAGCAACCAAATGGGCACAAAGTTCGAATCAAATCCCACTCTGTATTTGTGGAATCCATTCAGCCTACCGAATGTCCCATCGGATAGCCGGAGAAATGGGACGTAATAACAGAAAAATGAATGTTTGTCTGGCAGGTTCTGAGCTTTTGGCCCATCAAATTGGCCAGCGTTGCTGGTATGAAAGCCTCTTCCTCCTCCCTCTCCACTACCACTACTTTTCATTTGCAGGCAAGTTCCGTTACTTGGGGTATTCTGTCAAAAATAACCTAGCATGGTGCTCTCCAGCTCCTCTGTGGTGTTGAAGAGGAGAGCGTGGGAGTGGAAGCAAAAGGAGATCGTGTGCTGACCCGTCAGCCGCACGGAGGTGGTGGGACATCTAGCTCCGGTAAACGAGGTGGACCTCCAGAAAGTCGGGCAGGGCGAACTTGTTGAAATCAGTGCGGACATGAGGAAGGTTCAGCCAGAGCGAGAAGTTCCCCCATTCTCCAAGAGCCAACGGCCGTAGAGCCCGACCTCTCGTCGGATCTCAGCTATCTCAGCGAGATCTTGCCAGAATTAAGTAAAAATAACTTTACACAATATCGTGGCTCACTAGATACCCCTATTTACTCATGATTGCTTGCGGCCCCCTACCCCCTTAATAGTTAAGTGAATATTTTTGTTATTTAAAATAAGTACTAATAATTTTTTTACCATTGGTGGTCAATTTCAAATGACAAAAATACCATTATCCCTCAACTGCTAAGCTAGTTATGACCGATGAGTGTGGTGGGGGAACATGTGGAAGAGGGTGTGCATTCGTTATGCTCATGATTGGTTGTTGCCCGCTATAACCCTCTTAGCAACTAAGCAAATAGGGGTATTTTTATAATTTTAAAAATAACTACAAATAGTTTTGTTAAAGGCAAGGGTGTATGTGCAGCTATTGGAACATTAAGGGATAAAAGTGTTATTTTGCCAAAAGTCAAGGGGTGCATTTGTAGTTTTTAAAACATAAAAGATGTAATTGCTATTTTGCCAAAAGTTAAAAGGCGAACATACAATATTTGCAATGTCAGGAGGTATAAGTGTCATTTTGTCAAAGAAGGGGATGTAAGTTAAATCACGATGAGTTCGCCTTGGATCATGATAGGAGCTTTGGTTCATTCAACATTTCCTGATGAAGATTAGTTTATAAATCAATTCTATTCCGCATGATAAGCAAGAAAGAATCCACATATGGACAAGTAAGCATATGTCATGCCTGATGCCTTCAGCCCTTTGTTTTTACGAGAACTACCAACACTATGCATAACGAATTGATGTTTGCTTAGTCTGCGCCAAGCCTCGCTTGTGGAAATAACAAAGCATAGAAGACTACGCTGTGAGCAAAAACTACCTTTAGGTTTGGCTTTACTGACGCAAAATCCTAGGTTAATTAAAATTTTACAATGCTTTTCTTTGTTAATGTCAAAACCTACATCAAACTTTACGTCCATTTCTCAACCTATATGCATATATATACGAACGTACGAGTGTCTAGTTAGTCCCTTTTCCACTCCCTCTGACTCTAGGCAAAAACCATGAACTTTAGGTCGATTGCCGGTGCCAAAGCCTACCGCCATGAAAGGCGGGAATATCGCCGGCCAGGGACGCCGCGCTTTGTACCAAACAGCCGGCGGCAATCGCTGGTGGATGACCTAAGGTACCGGGAGTCCCCTAGCCTGTACTCGGCCACCAAGCATGTAGTTGTAGTCATGGATGCACTCATGGAGTTCTCCCCGGAGCCACTTGAGTGGGCCCTTACCCATGTCATTAGGCCCGGCTACGTCGTGACCCTTCTTGGAGTCATGCCATGGCTCAATCTCGCCCGTGAGCCCTCTTTATCACTTATTTCCGTCGTAGTCTCTTCTCTCTCACTCAATTGATTCTTGTCTGATCACAATTCAGTCTCCTGCAAAACGTGGCTTGGTGTTTGGAATCTCAACTTTGAGGCCCTCAAGGAAACCAGTGAGTGGAAACACGACGTAAAATATCAGAAACTGCGGCGGATAATTGAGCTTTGTGATAGTTACGGGGTAATTATTTTTTTAATTTCGAAATCCTGAAAACTTAGTAACCAACAATTCATAAGAAGCTGCTGCATCACTAAAATTATTGTGTGAGAAAAACTTGAGAACATAACAAACAATTCCTAAGTTTTTCCCCTTTATACATATCCTTTAGTCATCCAATCTAAGTAGTAAAAAAATATTTCTTCATATTATTGTATAGATGTAGGACAAAAGGATGCAAAGGCCAATAAACGTTTCCAATCGGTTGAAGAAGCTGTTCAGCCCTTCTCTCCTATCCAAAGTGGCGAGGAGAGCCTCTGTGGCCAAGTTATATAGCATGGTATATAATGGTTTTATGTACCATTCTAGAATCTTTTTTACAAATGTTACCTTATAGACCTCTATGTACAATGTTAAAACCCTTATGTACTATGGTCACAAGCTCTGTCACGGTCCCCGTCAGGCTTAGATGTGCTATGTTTGTGAGCGCCTACCAAAGGTGTATTTTTTCAATCAGTGCTTTCAAATCCGGACCAACTCGACTAGGTTAAACTTGTAGGTTAAACTTGACCAGCCAAAAATCTGAGTTGACTCATCTGGTTTATTCAACCAGTGACTTGGATTAATAACGCTATTTAATTTTTTTAAATAAATTAATTTTAATTATTTTAAAACACAAAGTAGAATATATCCTGTCGGGGTCCTCCTTGCTAAATTTAAAACCTTATGCAGGTTGTGCCACACATGAAGGTGGCAATGGGCCACCCTTTACGGCTTGTAGTTCTTGAGCAGACCATTAACCTTCAGGCCACATGGGTAGTATTTGATAGGTAAGTAACTACATAAAAATAAGAATATATAACAAAACTTATACCAAGTACATTACCTTATAAATTTTGGCTTTCACTGCTTGATGGTGAATAGGCACCATAGGAGGAACAGAGCATATTATGCACGGAGGATACCATGCAACGTCGTCATGATGAACAATGAGGGCGAAGCGGATGTGCTCAATGTGCGGCCGATGATCAAAAATGGTGAAACACCCCTATGGGAGGAGTCTCCAATGACTCTGCCGCGAGTTCCAATCATCATCTCAGAGCACTTAATGAAGGTTCTCAAGGAGAACGAGGAAAGGATGGAGAAAGGGGGCATCAAGCCTAGATATTTTGATCTAAGCTGGATACATCATCTCAAATGGTAGAGGAGGCCCATGGGCCTACCCCCAGTGGTGTGGGTTAGGAAGGAGGTCGAGCCTTCTGCCCGTTTAGAGAGGAAAGAAAATACTATATGAGTCTAATGCCTGTGTGATAGCTAGCTAGCTGCTAGCCCTTTTCTTTGGCTAATGTGGGCATGTTTGCCTTGTACTTTAAAGTAGAAAGAAAATAAATTTTTATTAGAATCGGTTTTGAGAAGAAAAGAGAAAATGAAAAATGTTTGGTTAGAGTTTATTTAGATAATTTTAAAGAAAAATATGATTTTAGCTCACTTTTGCCTTCATTATAACTTATAAGTGGTTTTAATTGACCCAAAAAAAAACTTAAAAAAATTATTTTAAATTAAAATGGGTCATCTAAATGTATTTAACCTCTTAAAGTATTTTTTCATGTCGGGAAAGCGCTTTCCCGCTGTATAAAGTAGTGGTCAGCAGATGAGTACTATTCATCACTAAAATTTAAATTTTGCTTACTTGTTAACTTATGTAATGTGGAGGTATAAAACAAGAGTTTTATTTATGTGAATTCACGCACTTGGCACATAATGTGAAGGTATAAAATTTATATGAGCCTAGGCTTGCATAAGCTACAACAACCCGCCTCGTTGGATCTTATATGAACGTGAGCTTAGTTGTGATTGTGTGAGCCCGGACATAACACATAGGCGGATTGAATGTTGTGTAGCAAGAGGGATTTTTGGCGGGTGGGCCTGGGTAGAGCAGAGGAGGAGGCCTGAATAATTTGTTTACACTGGGTCGAACTTAGTTGACCCGGCCAGGCCAAGAATATGGGTGGGGTGACTCCGACTCAGCGGCTGCAATTCAAATTTTGGCATTCTACTCCCTCCCCATATCTTGCGGGCTGCCTCATTCCCGCCAACCCAAAACGGGCAGCTCCAACTGCCTCGCCGGCATATGCAGGACCAGGAAGTGCCTTGTATCCATGAGACTATAAGAAGCGACTCCCAATTAGGCTGCAAATATTATGGGCCGGCCAGTTAGCCCGGCTCGGCCCATAAAATTTTAGGCTTGGACCAAAAATTAAATGAAATGGGCCGTGCCGGGCTTCTATTTTGAAAGCCCGAAGAATTTGGGTGAGGCTCTGGCATACATACCCCTGCCCGCCAAAGCCTGGCTCGCTTGTAGCCTATTTTAAAATGTTTGCACTGTTTTGTTGAATTTGTTAATAGCTTAGATATTAGTTTTAAATTTGTTCATATATAAATCTTTTGGTGTACTATAGCCGTATCCAAAGTAACTTTAGTTGTAAATGATTTAGTTGAGATTGGCTAGTCCTTAATATTTTCCATGTAGTTCAGTGTAATGTTTTCTTTGTACTATATTTGTATTACATAATTTATGAACAAAATTTTTAAAGAAAATTTGAATTATTGTGTTCTTAATCTGTCCAGACCAAGTAAAGTTTTATTATAACATGAATTTATCTGCGAGACTATATTGTGAATTAGTAAAATGTAGTAAAGGTATATTTTTTTAATGAAAAAAATATATACATATTTTTATATAAAAAACTTGTGGCTTCCACCCAAGCCCAAACATCAGATTGGGCTGGGTTGACTTTTTCACAATGATGTTAGAGCCGGGTAGGACTTTATTTTTGCCATTTTTGTTTAGGGCCAGACTCGGACATACCTATACCCGCTTACAACCCTACTCCCAGTCTCTCTTCATCCTCACTCACTCCACACCAACAATGCTATGTTTTTTTCCCTAAAAACCTTTTAAAAATTTAGATAATTTTGTCCATTACAATGACAAAACCTTCCAAAAGATGAAATCCTTAATTTTAAGTGATTTTGTCCTTTAAAAATAATTTTGTCCTTCCAATCCAAAATGGACGAAATCACCATTTATGTTCACACCAATGACAACTTGTCTCATTTGTATCTACAGTGAACAAAACCGTGCTCATTTAGCTCATGTTATTTCCCATGTATATTAATACGTAAATTCTTCCTTATATGATTACAAAAGCTAATATCTTACTCGTAAATACAGTCATATTTGTCAATCTTGGCCGCTGGCACAAGCATCTTATGCCCTCAGTCTTCAAATAATTGGTCCACCGGTAAGCACGATGGCACCACCTGTCAATCCGTAAAGTCTTACAACCGGAACACGAATCAATGGTAGCCAATAAGGTCTTTTAGAGGGTAGGATTAACACAGCCCTCAAAAATACTAGTCTTAATCTATGACATCATGATGATGCAACTTCTATCTTTGAAAATTGTCACGTCTCGATGTGATAGATATTCAACAAAACATACATGCTTCCTATTTATAATAATCTAAGTCAATTTCGCAATAAGTGAAATGTGTCATGCTAATTATCCAGCAGCGCACTAAATGACTAGTACTAAAACGGCAATTTCTCTAAAGTATTGCAGGAAGACACGGCAAATTACGGTAATTTCTTTAAAGTCTTGTAGCAAGTTTCTTTAAAGTCTTGTAGCAAGAGACAGCAATTTGGTGATTTTATAGTTTGGAAGGACGAAACGAATTCACGACAGACTTAACACCAGTCTTAGCTATTATATACAGCACAGTGTTGCCGGAAGAATTGATGGCATTTAACTGTACTCCGAAGGCCACCTCGGTCCTCGGTTAGCATTAGCACCTCAATATACCGTAGCAAAGCCATCCAATCGTTTTTGTTCTTCATCTCGAGTGACTCCGACACCGATGACGAACTCTCCTGGTCACGAACACATTCCAGAAGCATACAGATAATGTTAGGAATGCCGGCCCCCACTACCAAGTGAAGGGCAGAGTTGTTTGTCCGGAACTGGAGGGAGGGATGGTTCGTGCAGAGCTCGCCCCCTCTGTGTTGACATGGTTGAATCTCACGGCAAGGTGGAGAGCCGTATTTCCGTTGGGTGTTCCACCATTGAACAAGTTGATTCTCCAGCATGCCCAAGCCTTTTCAATCCCCTTGAAAAGAGTTCCTTCTCCTTTCCCGTCCCAATCCGGCAACTCCCCCCCAACTTAATCCAGGTGCGAGCGCAACGCAATCGAGAGTGACGAAGAAATGATCTTCTCTCCTCCGGAAGAAGATCCCTCTTCCATCAAGCAGACGAGGCTCAAGCGACTCAAAAAGGGGTTTACATTTCCCACAACCCCGGTCAAGCTATCCCCAGAACTAGATCCCTGTGTTTTGATTCATTCATCAATTGATGATGCAAACGTAGAGATGGTTCCCGACGATAATAATCATGTGGATCCAGCCGGTTCCGTTGATGGGTTAGAGAAGTTTGGCGAGGAATCTGAGCCTAATGCTGTTACCGGGGGACCGGAATTCAAAAACTTGTTAGACTCGGACGATCAAGTTGAGATCGGATTCTCTAATCCATCGCAGCAGGGATTCGGTGGAGAAAAAGATTATGGGCCACTCGAATTAGGAAAAAATATTCACGACACTGTATATGAGCTGGACATGTCTGAGAAGCATCCAAACGAGGCTGATAAAAAAAGGAAATAAGTAACGAAATTATGTTTTGTTTAGATGATTTCATTCATAAAGTAAATTTTTTGAAGAAAAAAAGTCACGCTCAATGCGCCTACGTAGCCAAAACTAATACTACTTTAAAAAGAATTTTTTTAAAATAATTTTTTTAAAATATTATTTAGATAAATTTTCTAATCTATAATAATACGCATTTTGTGTGTACATTCTAGCTATTTTGCAAATTAGAATAAGGTCGATGAAAAGCAAGAGCTGCTTGGCAATGATAATTCCATATTTAAAACCGCTTGGCAATGATAACACAGGTTACTCTCTTACAGTCCGAAATTGGTCGCCATGAAAAGATCTGAACATCAAAATGGTCAAAATAGCTAGCAGAAATTGCTTATTTACAAATAAATTTTCTTTCTTCGTTCCCAGTTCACTCTATCCTCTGCTCCAACTGATATGAACCGAAACACCAATCCTATCAGTATAGGAAGCTGCAACCGTCAAATCCACATCTAAAATCGATTTTATTTTCAAAGACTTCCCAGTTCGACTTAAATTCAAAAGCCTGTAAGAGAGACTAGCATACCGGAGTTCACGGATCAATCATCCGATATAAACCAAAACCCTATTAATATGCTTGGATGAACTTCACCATTGCATTGCAACAACTGATAAAATGGATTAGTACAATCATATTCTTCAACGAGAGGTGCCAAACTCACCCTTATTGTCATAGATAAATGCACCACTAGGGTTCATTTTAAGTGACAACTTGTACAGATATATGGAAACGTGAACAAAAGTTCCAGAGCCACAAACTATAAATGCTACACATTACAGATGCACCATAAAATCACTTGGTCCTGAGTAGTTAACAACTGAAGAGATTTATAAATTTTAAACTGATAATTCCGTCTGTGAAATCAAAATGCCATCCGTGTCTGCATAAAGCCACTCGCCATCAGAAATTCGTGTCCCTGCAATGTGAATAGGCACATGTTTCTCTCCTATCCCCTTCTTATTAGCCTTGAATGGATGAGAACCAAGAGCTCTGACTCCAATATCACACTCATTAATTTCATCTACATCCCTAATGCACCCGTTCACCACTATACCAGCCCATCCATTGTTCTGAGCTTGCTGAACAGGGTTGCCACCCAATATTGCACACCTTTGGCTGCCCCCTCCATCCACGACCAAGACCCGTCCATGGCCTCTTTCCTCAAGGAATTCTCGCACCAGGACATTATCTTCAAAGACCTTGATAGTTACAATTGGGCCAGAAAAAACACTCCGCCTACCATATTTCTGGAAAATTGGGTGCAGAGCTCTAAGCTCTCCACTTGAGATTAAGTGCGAGTTGGCATCACAGACTTCAGCAGTAGCCAGGGGCAAGGCCGCCATGGATAAAAATTCACAGAAACCTAGATGGAACAAACAATAGAGTCAAAATAACTAGTAATTGGTTGTTACCAGTTCGAACGATTTAGATGTCATTAATTTCTTATCTACACTTGCAAATCAGATCCAGCACACCTAAACTTTAAAAGAAAAGTAGGACACAAGGAGTTGTACAGTGTACTAGTATGCCCTTTAGCTAGACACATCATTAATTGACAAAAAAAACTTACCAATTCAGAATAGCAGTATTCTTAATATATAAGTCAGTGTGCAGTTTCTACGCACTTGAAAGAACAACAGAAAAATTTTAGCACAACTAATATTAACCTAATGCTTTTTGCCCCTTAAAATTTCTAACTAATTCCTACAAATCAAATCAAAACTCACTTCCATCATGAACCAAAAGAGGACGGAGAAAGAACTAAAACAAATATAACAACTAAAATCTCTCAGTTAAACATGTCCTTCATAGAAGACGCGACCTATGACAGTCCAACTAGCATGACACAAAAAATGTTGATTTGGGAATTCAAAATTCACCAGTATTGAAAATTGAAAGTTGAAAGTGGCACCAATTTCCCCCACATTCTGCTTAGAACATATTTATTAAAAAAAACAGAAAACAAAGGTAAGAAGCTAGATACCCATAACAAAGTAAGTTAACATATTATTTTCACCATCATGTCAAATCAATCGTAACCGTGACCGTAACAGAAATAGTAATAGTAATCATAAAAGCAAATTGGGAAAACGGATGGCTGAAACCAAAGCCACCAAATTTTTTGGCACATCTCTTACAGTCCCTTACAGAAAAAAAAATCAGGAATCACCTTCACTGGACTTAATCTCATACCATTGAAAAGAAATTCAAATCTCCCACAAATATGAAGAAAGAATAAACAAAACAAAAATGAAGAATCCATCGCCTCCTCACAGATTTCTTTTTCTTTCTAAAATTTCAAAGATACACAAACGAAGTCAAATCTTGCTAGAAACAAGTGGAGATGTAAGATCTTAAAGCATGCTTCAGCTCATTTTCAGCAGAAGAAAGCGCCATACTGGATAAAGAACCAACAAGCAGGTTCTGGATTTGCGAAGTGAAACCTACAAAGGGAGGAGGGTGTTGGATTGATTGCTTCTGGCGGCCGTCTCACCCTAGGCATCAACGTCCATGCCAGAAATGGAGGAGGGATGAAGAAGACAGAGGGGACACCCAACTGGTCAGTGGCAGCCAGGTAGGTTGTCGCCTCAGACCTATTTGTCACCTGGCCTACTCGTCAAGAAAGCCTAGTCTGAACCGATGGCCAAAAGCTAAATCATGAGAGCATCTCCTGCTCTCACTTCACTAAGAGGGGGTCAATCAATCAAGATTTTAAAATATAGTATTTAAAATATGAGATTTCAAAATATAATCCAAATTCTTTGATTTGAACTGCCAGACTTTAAAATATTTGGATGCCCAAATCTTGTTTTCCTAGAATTCCTTGAGTTGTCAGATTTTGAAATAATTAACTTTTAAAAAATTTGATCTACAATTTTCAAATGTCACTAATCCATAATCTACTAGTCTAGTAACTTCAAACAAGTAATTAACACAAAATAAAAATACTAATATAATAATATTAACTTTTTTAATGAAAATATTACATGCAATGATGCCTAAGACCACTAAATAATGCAAGACTCGATTTATAAGCCCATCATTATAAATATTGCATCGTTCCACATTTCTAAAGCTATTTCATCCCTCCATGCATTAGCTACTACCCTTTGTTCCACTTTAGATGCCATATTGTCTTATTAATCAAAATCTACATTAAGATCTAATGAGACATTTCATGGTGCTTCATCCTCTTCATGATCAGGATCAAATACATCTTCACTATTTTCCCTCTAAATGTAATTATGCATTCCACAAGTAGCAAAAACCATCTTCACTTGAGTTTCATATGAAAATGAGGGTGAACGATCTTTAAAAAAATTTAAACCTAATTTTAAGTTTCCAAAAATCCTCTCAATAACATTCATCACAGATGCATGTCTATGATTAAATACTTTATTTGGATTGCGTGGACAACTTCTTGCTTGTGTATTATACTCGTTGAGATGATAACGAGTTGCACAATATGACACTAAAAAATTATGTCTATTTGGATAGCCACAATCTACCAAATAGAACTTCCATGTTCAAAACACAAATTGCAATAAGTGCACTCGTGCCTAATAAAATTAAAAATAAAAAGTAGAAAAATAGTTACTACAATAACACTTAACAAAAGTAGATTCGCTTTACAAAAGAAAGAGAACTTGCAAAGTACAAGTAACAAGCCAAAGTAGAGGTACACAAAGCCATAGATAGTGATAGCAACAATGTCATAACCGTGGGAACCTAGGTTGAGCCCATTATTAACCATCCTTTAAAAATATACATCTTACATTCTTATAACATAACATGCGTATTTAACACAACCTTCGAATTGGTATTGTATATATCAAGAGATATGTTGTGCAAAATGATCTAGTCATTATTCATGAAACAACTAATAAAGTAATTAATTTCATCTTATAAAACAGAATGGCACAATGTTAGCAAAAACTAAGGCATGAAACATAGTTTTACTAATATGCATAGAATAACAAAATATTTTGTGTTAATGGTGGGGCAAAAAGTGAGGGAATAATTGAAGGCCACCTAAAGGGTGGTCCTGTCGAATCGAGGCCGAGATTGGGTGTGAGTTTGAGGAGAATGAGGCAGCTACGGATGAGACGAGAGACTGATGGAAAAATGGCACACAGTGGCATGGGTGCTTCGCCACTAGCAACCCTATTTGAGATCACACTCTGGCAAGGACAAGACAGAGACTACTACGACGTTAGCCTTGTTGATGGATACAACCTGTGAGTAATGCAATATTACTTGATGTGCAGCTAATCACAATGCCGGTATTGTTAACAATTTGGAAAAAAATTACAAAACAAAAATCCAAGCATCAAACTATATTAGTCATGCAACTGCTAATTCAGTCTGCATTGCACACTGTAGTGACAAAATAGTTATCACCAAAAAAAACAAGATATATATGCTAGAGGCGTAAGAACTCTATTGCAAATAGAAAAGTTATTTTACGAGTCTCATAATGATGTTACAGGTTGCCACAAGGAGCTGCAGGTCGTAGGGTTCAGCTGGTGGGGTGATTGCATGCAAGAGTGTAGTGGGGCGTTTGGGAGTCCAGACACATGCAGGCCTTCTTTCTATTTAACCATCTTCTAGATGGCTTGCTCCAAGGCCTACAGCTTTGCCTACAATGAAGGGTCAAGCACTTTCACTTGCAAGGCATGTGATTATTCCAACTTTTTGCCCTGCCATTAATGGGTCAGACTCAAAAACTACCGTAAGCTTAATTGTGTTACTCATGCATTAGTAAATTAGGGACGAACAAGCATCACACTATGCAATTAATTTTCACTTCGAATGATGAAATACTACAGACTCAAAAACTCAAAGGCTTCCGTTAAAATTTTCCACATTCATTCCCTATTTCAAGACAAACACCCAAAAGGGCCTGGATGGCCTCCTCTTATCTGTAAGTTCAACGAAATGATCTCCTCCTGGTATATCTACATCATCCATCACAAGCATCTCCGTGATCCAACGAGCCAAGAAAAGGCCTGTGCAATTAGCTCCAGCATAGTTGGTGTGAGTGAGCACAGCTTCAAGCCCATATTGAGGCAACACGTGGTAATGCACTATTGGAAGGACAACATGACCAGCAATACTCGCAGAATGATCTACACTATAATGCCTATCTTTGTAAAGCAAGCAACAAATCTATATTTTGGCGCACTAAACTTGTTCTTGTCTTGATTAATCAGCAAAATCAGAGCATTTTCTAGAACCTAACCTTAAAGTGCTTGAAGTAAGACTTTGTTTTTTGTGCCTTAAGAATGGTCATGCTTTCTCTCTGTCTCCTACTATGGTGTGGTTTTTTAGGCAACAACAGAAGAGAAAAAATTAATGGGATCACTAGTCATTTAACATATAAGTGTGAAACTGTTATAAAAAATTCTGAAGTTGATTGTTAGTTACCTTAACTTCATGGGGGTTATGTGCTAGTTTTAACAAGACATGGGAATTATGTACATTTGTTGCTATACTTCATAGGTGTCATATGTAATTTAGTAGTGCATCATATCGGTTAGTATTTTTTACACGCTTCTGTATTATTATTTTTTGCAAATAATTTCACCAAGATGACCACAAAAATGCTAATCATGCAAATTATGCAAGATAACAACAAAAATGCCAATCACTTACCCAAGATAACCACAGAAATGCCAATGACTGCTCAAGAACAAAATTTCCAAGAAATAAATTATGCATGCCAATACAAATTTCAGAAGCAAATTACGCACACGTAAACTCCAAGCCCTGAATTTAAACCACCAAATCTCACTGGATACAGAAAAAAAAATTGTAAATTTGAAAGAAAAAAATGTGTGCTTTCCAACTGACTTTAGAAAATGAAGACTACACAGAAAATTCCAGATAAAAAACTGACCAGAGAGAGGATTAGCAGGTAGACCATCACAGCAGAAGGGTTTCAGTGGTCGATTAAGGAGATTGGTTGAGTAGTTGCTGACCAATGCAACGAGAGAAGCAATGGCAAAAATGCCAAAGAGCTGTAGTAGCTCTTGCTTGGAGGGGAAGAAGCCAGGAGAAGGTTCTTTCATAAATGGAAGCCAGGAGAACTGTTAGCGGTGGGTAGATTTCAAGCATCTTTGGGCAGGAGTAGAGAACATCACTGCAGAAAGGTTTCAGCGGTCGATTTTAAGGGGATTGGCCGAGTAGTCTTTCGAAGAGGGGCTAGCTGGTTTCTGATTCCGGAACTAGGAATCTCCGAAACGCACGACAGTAGGAACGGCCGGATCGTTATGGAAGGCGTAGAAAAACAAAGGAAAATTAGAGAGAAGAGAGGGTCTCAGAAGAGAGGTTGGCCAAGGTCTGGTTGAACAAGAAGGTAGCAGGGTGAGAGAAGAGACGAAAAAACGTTACCTGGACACGATCGTTTCTCCGGCAGGGATGGCGGCCTCCGCCAAGCTCCAGACTCCGCGTGAGAATAGCAGCCGCCTCCTAGCGCGGTGAGAATGGCGCCTTAACTCTCCTGGTGCGCGCTCTAGCAAAGTCAACTAGCCTTGCGTCATTTTACAATATTATATAATCTCACTTCTACGTCATATATTTATTAAAAAAATTATTTAAATAATAATTAAAAAAATATGTGCTATTTGAGCCCCTGTTTTATCCTTATGTCCCTTATTATTTATACCCCAAATGCAAAACTTAAAATTGTTCACTTAAATACTATTTTTACAAAATATTTTAAAATAGCATTATTTTAAAATTCTTTTAATGTATATACCTCGCCCTTTCCTCCCTCTAGGTTTCACCCCTGTCGAATAGGTCTTCGGCTTCTCCAGTCTCCCTGAGCGGCTCCGATCTCCCCCAACGGCTCTACCTAATTAGCAACTCAAATCTTCATCTCTACCGAATTGGATATGCGTGATAGTCCAATTTCTCTGTCAAAGCCTCAAGCTTCCCCTATTTCACACCTTCGCCGGAACACTTAATTGTTTTTGCGCGTTACTAGCGCCTCCGGCTCCAGATCTCTCGGTCTAGCACCTCCACTAGCGCCTCCACGTCTAGATCTCCCGCTCTAGCACCTCCACCAGCGACTCCAGATCCAGCATTTGCCCTTGCCATTAAAAGGTTAATTTTTTATTTTCCCTCTGTTTTGCGACAATAATTGGATTCACAGACTAATGGTTTTTGTGTTCCCTTCCTCATAGACTAGTGGTTTTTGTTATTGTTCATTTTCCAATTTAAATTCTCTTTTGCCACTCTTACAAGCTTAGTTGGTAATTAGGGAATATGTATTGTGTTTAACCCGGAGACTATGTTCTGTGTAGAGTTATAGGAGCTGTTTGACATTTATTATTATTGACTATGATTTTTTTAAAATTTCTATTTCCTATGCTGCTTTTTGGTAAATGGAGAAATATAACTTCTATTTTATATCTTCTTGACATTAAGACCGAGGCATTTTCTAGGTCTTACTTGGAGTTGGAGAGGTAATTAGTTAAAATGGTGACAAGAACAAAATAAGATCTAGTGGTGGAAGTCCAAGTAAGATTGACCTGCGGAAGAGGTTGAGTGCGAGAGACGAAGATAAAGATTTGAGTTGGGACATTGAGGATAAGGATCCTCCGAAGCAGTAATTTGAATGGCCAAATATGATTTTATCTCAACAAATGTGTTCTCCAGTTCAGTGTTATTGCTCTTGTTATGATACTTTTTCTGTGTGTCTAGCTACATATTTTATATGAACTGATTGGTTGTTCATTTTGGCAATCTCATCATGTAAATAGTTGTTTGTATTTGTCAGAGCATTTCTTCGAAAAAAACTCTATCTGGGCATTACTTTAAGTTCGTTGTCCATAATTTACTAAGGGTAAATTGCCTTAAGATGTGATATATGATGAATGATACAGAAGAAGGTTGAATTTTTAGTTTATTTGTATGTTTAAGGCTAGGAAGCACAGATATAGATATCTAAGTTTATTGTGGTTGAAATATTTATTTGTCTATGGAAACGTATTAAAATATAGGTACTTTTGCTGGATGGTTCACATGATAGAGAAATTGTTGCATTAAATGCATCTTATTTTGTAACTGCCATCACATATACACTTAATCGAACTCTTGGTGACCCTCATAATTCTCTCAGCAACCTTGTAAGTGAACAGGGATACTTCAATGCAAGTCAAATTGATGAAATTTAAGATAGCCATCACTTTTTATTGCATGCTAAAGTGTATTTGTACTTATTGAGTGATACAGTGCACGTTCATGGCTCTTACATGGACTGTTATCAGCTACTTACATGGAAAGGGGAAATCTTTAATTCATTCTAATGCTCTGAGCTTCTAAAATAATCTTCTGTTTTGCACAACCTAATGACTATGTAAATGCTTTGTTGGTGTCAATAAAGGGCCAAATTCATCTAGATGTTCAGTCATTGGCAGCCCATCAAATCTTTCATGTGGTAGATTGCATATTTAACTACTAAAATAATTTTTACATTATATTTTGTGGGCTTAACTTTCTTTGTTTCTAATGGCATCATATAATCTGAAAGTTTCATACAGTTTTTTAATTGAGTTCTGTTTGTATGAGTCCTAGAAACAATATCAAATAACTTAGTTCTTTTTCCCTCAAAAAAACTTATTTGACTAAATCTCATTCTTATTGCACGATTCATGTTGTGTTTATTTTGAGTGTTCTAATTCTTATTGTAGTGGTATTATGGGGTTTATGCATATATTTGTATTAATTAAAGAACTATTAAATAATATGGAGGCTAACTTTTGCTTCGATTCTCCATACACTAGATGTTGAGGACACACCCAACAACATCAAATAGGAGGCGACGAGCTGAAGCAAAAGATGGAGTTGCTGATGATGAATTAGAAGCAAATACAAATGCACAAGAATGAAGATAGGAAGTTGATGAAGAAACTACTGCCATTGAGAGAGAACAACAAGGCCATGTAGGGGAGGAGGAGGAAGAAGGGCAGACAGTGGAGGATGAAACTCGAAACAACTTCTTAGAGACATTTCAATTTCAGTCATAGAGACATTAGATAATTGTTGGATAAGAGACTTTGGATAATTGTTGGTTATTTGTGATTCTACTAAGTTATTTGTATAGGTTGAATGATAATCATTGTGACTTTGGATAATTATGTTTAACAAGTTGTGTTTGTGATTAGGTTCTTTGAACCGGTTTGTGATCAGGTTTTTTGACCAGGTGTGTGAGCAGGTTCTTTGAGTTAGTGACCATGTTCTTTGAGTTAGTTGAATTTCTGCAACCTTGATCTTTATTGTCAAAAAGTAGACAGAAAATTTATGTTGAACAGGATGAAAATTATGACCAGGTTCTTTGTGTTTCAAATTATGATCAGGACCTTTGTGTTGAAAATTTATGTTGAACAAAGGACATTTTAGCGTTTTTGTCTTTGAGCTGGCAGGGGTAAGTGGTGGGGGGGTTATCAAGCTTATAACATTCTTTGCAAAATGGCGGGGGGTGCCCCTCGCCACGAAGAAGATAGTAACTCGAAGAAGTTATAGTCTTTAAGCTGGCGTAGGGTACCCCCCACCAAATTCAGCACGAAGTGACAAGGGGTTATTGAGCCCGTAACATTCTTTGAAAAATGGTGGGGGGTGCCCCCCCGCCAAATTCAGCACGAAGTGACAAGGGGTTATCAAGCCCGTAACATTCTTTGAAAAATAGTCCCCGTGAAGTGAAGAACAATGTGGCAGGGGGTATACAAATTCATATGGCGAGGAAGAAATTGAAGCTTACCTTCCGCAAGTATACAAATTGAAGCTTTTACCTAGTTAATACGTGGCAGGGGGTGGTCCCCGTGAAGTGAAGAACAATGTGGCAGAAGCCTCCACCAAAAAAATAGCAAAAGCTTTCTCCTCCAAAAGCATTCTAGCAGAAAAATTTGCGATTAACTTATTTATGGAAGTGTAAAGACGTCATTGATGAACAAATGAAGAAAACTTACAAAAGGGTTCAATGGGTGGGTCGCCGGAGCTTTTTTACCCACCACTGGAGCTTTTTAATCGTCGCCGGAGCTACAGTATACGCCGGCAGATATAATACTCTCTAGTGGCCGGCATCTACAGTGCTCACCGGTGGCTACAGTGCTTGCCGGCAGCCCTTGAGGAGGAGAAGAAAGTAAAAAGCCTCTCTCTTTAGGTTAACTCGTGGGGGAAATAGTGGGGGGGAAAATGAAAGGAAAATGGGGAAAAAGGGAAAGGTAAATGGGGGATAAAGGAGAAAGTCAGTGGGGGGAAAGTGGGGTATAAAAATAATAAAAAATTTAGACTTTTTACTTTTGTTTGGGGGATACAGGGAGAAAATAGGGGTTCAAATAGCCAGCTTCTTTAAAAAAATATTTACCATTTTTAATATTTTTGGAAATATTTTTTAATGTGGTGTTTTTTTTTGTCACGTAGGCACCAACCAAGCAGCTGGTGCCTACGTGGCTTTTTTAAATTTTTTAGCTAATTTCATCGTTTAAAATGACAAAATTAGGTTTAAGTTGATTTTATCTTTCTAAACGACAAAACTAGTTTAACGTGTTAAAAAGACTTGACCTCATTTCGTCATTTAGAATGACGAAATTAACTTAAAGCGATTTTGTCCTTCTAAACGACAAAATTGCGAATTAATTTTTAGACGGTTTGCATGGACTCTATTGCAAACCGGACTGCTCTTTTTTTGGTTGTTTCAACTCCCATAAATAGGTTGCCATTACTGTAGACCCGGGTCCCGGTTCTTCAGTATTTTTTATTACTTATCACTTACTATGTCTTAGTTATTATTAGCTTATTTCTTTGTAAAAAAAATGATTTGATGCTCTAAGGTTGAAACTAATGTGGGTTTTAACTTTTTCACAGTTTTCTATTGCCCAAAGGGCTAATAGTCTAATAAATGATAATAACTCCTTTTGGGTAATAGTCTAATAAATGATAATAACTCCTCAACTGCATTAGTTGTTAAAAAAAAGTCACCAAATCCATAAACATGGATTCATGACATCATTGAAATAATGGAACATTAATGTAAATGTGGAGCATTAAATTAAAGTGAATGTGCAACATTAATGGCACCAATGCTGCCATATTGGAGAAGGGTAACGATCAGGTGATTTTGTCGTTCTTTCATTGTTCAATATGATAAAATCACTACACTTACACACATTTGGACCTACTATGACAAAAACACATATAGAGCTACTATGGCAAAAAACACATATAGCGAACATAAGTACAAAATTTAATTCTTTTAAATCCTCCATATCCACCCTCCTCCTCCTCCCCCACCAACCTCAACCCGGACCCAGAGAGCTTCCTCTTCAACCCGATGGAGCTCGATACTCCGGACTTCGACGACGAGGACTCATATTCCTTGCTTTTGAGTTTCTCCATCCCCCCTCCCATCTGCACCTCCCCTCCCTACCCCCTCTAGGATTCCCCAAAAATTCTACCCCCGACTTCGAATCCGACTCTCTTCCCTCCCCACATTCCTCTCCTTCAACTAGGACCATGGCTGCTTCGCTGTTGGCATAGACCACGGCTTCCACATCTACAACTACCCTTCTACAAGATCTTCTGTTGGGATTTCGACCACAACTCCGGCACCCCCGGAGCTAGTATTAGCGTCGTCGAGATGCTCTTTCGTTGCAACATCATCGCTCTCGTCGGCCCGACGATGCCAGCGAGATCATGCAGACATTTATCCAGTAGAGCAACGATAGCTCTATGCATAGCAAAACATTAATTTTAAAAAATAGTGCATGGAGCATTATCAAGCGTCGCAATTTCGTCGTTTAGAAGGACGAAATCGCTTTAAGTTAATTTCATCATTCTAAACAACGAAATTGGGTCAAGTCTTTTGAAACGTTAACCCGATTTCATCGTTTAGAAGGATAAAATCAACTCAAAGCTGATTTCGTCCTTCTAAACGACGAAATCATATAATTTTTTTTAAAAAAAAGTCATGCAGGTGCCAGCTATGGCAAAAAGAAACACCACTTTGAGAAATATTTCTCAAAATGATCTAAATTAATAAATAATTTTTTTAAAATTATAATTTTCCCTAAATTATTTAGCCAAATCCTCATAAAAGTCAATTTTCTTCTTTTTAATTAATTTTCTATTAAAAAAATATTTATATAATATTTTAAAAAATATTTACCTAAAGAATATATTTTAAGAAATATTTTTTAAAGTAGTATTACTTTTATCGACCGGGTGTAATTTTTTTTAATTTAATAGATTTCATCCTTCAGAAAGTTTGTCCCTTTTAATAACAAAATCTTTCTTTTCAAGTGATTTTATATTTTGGAAGGACGATATCAACTTAAGCTAAAGGATAAAATTACCATTATACACAAAAGTTTATGTTCACATGGACCAACGACAACCTGTCTCACTTGTGTCTATAGTGAACAAGACCGGGGTCGTTCAACTCATGTTGTTTTCCTACAATTAACGTGTGAATTTTTACTTAATGTGACCGTAAAAGCTCATATTTTACCCGTAATTACAGTTATATTCGTCAATCTTGGCCGTTGACACAAACATCTTATGCCCTCAGTCACTAAATATTGAGTTCAACTAGTTGGCCAGCACGATGAGGTTAATTGATTAGCTATTAAAGAAATGACTTCACTGATTCCAACCCCCAAGACTTTGCATTTTGTAAGAAACAACAAAACATTTGGATGCACACCGGTGATTATAATTATATCGTGTAATGACTATTTTAATTGTTGTCTAAATACTTTGAAAGTGGCTTTTGCCTTCTGTTTAGGTAAATAAAAGACATATAAAAGACATTTTGTCTGAAATGACGGGTCACAATGTTCTTAATGATCAGAGCACCGTTTCAATTCAATGGACCAGCTGAGTAGATCCTAGTAAGCTATACGATACAAAAGAGTGATCAATTCTGACACAACTTGTCAACACGTAAAGTCTTGCAACTAAAACACGAATCAATAGTAGCCAATAAGGTCTTTTAGAGGCTAGAATTAACACTGCCTTCAAAAATTACCAAAGTCCAAGACATCATGACAATACCAGTCTAATTAATTACCAAAGTCCAATTCGCAATGAATGAAATGTGTCAGTCTAATTAATTTAAAGGGTTGGTCGTTGCCCTTTTATAATACTGCTATAATAAAAAGAGTTTCGTCATGTCTGTCTTTCAAACTAATCCCAGTTAAAGGATATACTTAGAGGCCACTTGTCCTCACTCATCTGGGCTTCGGAAGGGATATACTATTAAGTGGAGAAGAAGCTTCTAACGCTGCATTAATTGACTAGTGCTAAAGTAAAAATGATTTTATCGTTTCAAAGATGAAATTGTTTAAAATTTCAAAAAAAATTTATGCAGATGCCGACTTAGCTAGCGGTTACTTGGAGAAAAGTAATATTATTTTAAAAAATATTTTCAAAAATACATTATTTCAGTAACAAAAATTAATATTATTTAAATATTTTTCTCTTTTATATTTCAAATACAAGAATAATTTAAAATGTTAAATTTTAAATCTTAGTATATTAACACTAAAAGTAAATATAACATAAATAATCTAAAAAGACAAATGAGAAATTTTAATATTTTATTTTCAAATCTTAATTGCCTAACCCTATAAGAGTAGTTGGAAATGCTTAATGACATCTTTATTTGTCTTTGTTCTAAAGTAAAATACTTTTAAACTTTAAATGTTAAAATTTTATTTTAATATTAAAAATAATAAAAAAAAATTGTTTATCCACATCAGACGCTGGTTGTAGCGTCTCCCTTGGAAATGCTATAGGTGCATGATATATCAATACATATGAAAAAACTACCTCTAGGTCCTATCACAGTTAATACGATATATAATTTTGACTAATACACCAATATTCATCTTACAGTTCTGTTTGTACCTTTTAAGTCCTACATTTTACAGTAATGTTATTTCAAAAATCCCAAAATGTCCTTGTTCTTTCCCCTTATGTTCTTGTCCCTTTTATTCATAATTATTGGCAAATTCATTAACTTATTGACCTCCACTAACTATAATTATAGGTTGGGTTGGTATGCCTACCTAATTAACATCAAACTGACATATCGGCCTTAGTGCTAATAACCAAATAACATATATATAAAAAGCAATGCAAAATCTTTACCATGAGATATTATTGGTAACCTTATTAATAGGTTTGGTCATATCACCATGACCATTAATAGTCTCATTAATATATCAAACCTTCACTGATAATATATTAGTTGGACACCTCATTGACACTATATCGATGTATCGGTCTCATTGCCAATGACAAGTTAACATGCATAGTTTTATATATATGCATGCCTAAGGTACTATTCATCATTTTCCTTTCACCAATGCGATCACCGATACATTGGTAACCTCATAGTTGGGGAAAACATGATCAGAGACTCCTCCTTCCAAAACAATTTTTTTGCATAAAAGACTATTAACAATTTTTCCAAAATAATTTAGAAACCATTTGAATCACAAATCAAATATCAAACTAGTCCTAATCCGAATCCTCTATTAAAGCAGCTTAAGACACAACTTAAGAAAAAATATAAACATGAGTTTATGATCATCAAGAACTTGAAGAAAATTAGAAATTATAATACTTTTCTTAAAAATTCATAAGTAGATTTCGGTCCGATCTATATCGGCACGAAGTTTCCTTTCTCCAACTCAAGTCTTCGTCCCGATTTGTACTCAAACACTAACCCTCTAGTGCTAGTACTCCTCTTAGACTCCATTGTTCTCTAATTTTAATTTTCTATTTATATTGGGATAACTACTTATGGAGCCTCGTCACCGCAAAGCTACTTCGTATTTTGAAATAATTAATGCATGCAGTTATCGTGGGTAGGCCATCGACACATCGATATCTTCCAATATTAACATTGTAATATTCTAACACTATTGTGTTAATGGGTTGCCAGTGATTAAAAATAATTTTTTTAATCAAATAAAAAAATAACTTTCTTCTTAAAAACACAAGGTGTCAGACATTGTTCTTATAGTTACCTAATGGATCGCCACCAATTGATTATCGATATGCTTCCCACTCCTTAGGGATGTGATGGATGGAACTTGTTCATTAGATGAAGAGGTTCCCTCTATTAAAAATTGACCCTTAGGGTTTTACAAAGGCTAATTTAGCAAAGTCTATGTCTCTCTCTTATTAATGGCATTAGCTAGCTCGCCTATTTGGCCTCAAGCTTAACAAATGTGAGAGTGACAAAGTTGGGATTGAAATTGTAGGTCTCATAAAATAGTCAAGACCTTATCTTCTAAACTTAGACTCCGATGGGTTGAACATATTGGAGTTGCACATGAGGTTGGTGGAAAGGGGCTGGTAGACCTTAGAAGTTTTGCCTAGGGGATTGGTTAACCGTTACCCCTTGGTCAGATATTTGCCAAGAAAAATTAATGTGATTCCTCTGCCCAAGGTTGTACATGTTGGAGAAGGGTTATTGTCAGCCTTAGGGAAGGATTGGAACATTGACATGGTCTTGGACAAAATTAGGGAACTAGGAGGTTGGAGGGCACTTGATGATGGTATGGACTGGACTTAGACATATAACATTGGCTTCTTGCTTGTTAGTGTGTTGAAATCATAAGTCTAATTTCCTACTTAATGTCTCAACTATAGTGGAAATGTTAACTGAATTCTTTGACTTTATACATGCCACCTCTAGCGGGGGCATTATTTGAGGAACATTTCTCACCCTCATTTCTATTTAACAAAGCATGTTGTAAAAACATTTCACATAAGTCCTAAAAAAGTTTTCATACCTCATTCTCATTCCCTAACAAATATGTACCCCTACAACTTATATCAACAATATTATGATTTTGCTCAATAAGTCCCTCATAAAATTGTTGAACCAATTGTCATGTAGGGATAACATAATGGGGACACCTCCTAAGAATGTCCTTAAGTCTATCCTAACTCTGATGGAATTGTTCAATTAGAATAGGAATAAAAATGGTTATACAGCTTCGCACATTTGGTTTGTGTTTCCTATGGGAAGTACCTCTTGAGGAACCCTCATTGCATTTGAGCCCATGTGGTAATTGTGTCACGTTCTAGGGAGTGGAGCCTGTTGCACAGCCTCATCCATCACATTTGAGAGTTGGAATATGGTACACAACTCTAGATGGGGTCCTCGTGTCTAGCTGTAGCTTTATTCTCCTTCCAGCTTGTCTAGACATTTCTTTTGTTAGGTTTGATTAGGCACAAAAATGTGTCATGTTAATTTTATTAGCTTTGATATGATCAACATACAATTATGTAGGTGTGATTTCAATGAATATTTTAACCTATTAGATATGTAGATTATTATTTAAGTTGTGATTATTGCAATAATGGATTTGTGAAATGTGGTTATTCTCATTCCCATAATTCATTATTTCTGTAACACCCTGACAAATTTTATAATAAAAGAAAGTAATTTTTGAAAATATATCAAAATATATTTCTAAATGTCAAGGATCACCATGTACCAAAAGAGTAATTATATAATACTTTGTATTATTCAAAAATTCTGAAATTTAGCATAACATGTCTTTATATATCAATCACTACAAATATTACATAGATAAAAAAAGTAAAGTAAATACTATAATTTATGAAATCACTTTATCAACTTCTTCAAGCTCATCTAAGGGTGGGTGAGTAAATTCATACTCAATAAGTTGATTTAAGTTCTAAAAAATACTTTTATGAATACAAAAATTATTCAAAAAATAATAAATTTAAAAAATACAATCACAAAATGTCTTGATACTAGATGACTTACACCCGCGCACATGGGGCAACGGGAGACAGAAGGAATGAGATTTTCCCATGATATCCCAATTCTTATGCGTGCCAGAGCCAAGTGTGGCGGTATCTAAAATCAATATCATGATAATTCCTAGTCTAAAAGAACAAGGAACTATTGTACGATTACCCAAAATATGATAAATCTTTTCAAAAGAAAATAAGTCTTCAAAGGCTACTTCTAACAAAATCTTTAAAAGTCAAAATCATGGCATACATTTAGAAATTAAAACCACCTACTTCTAACAAGTGTAGATTATGATAGAGAGAGTCCCTTCTTGAGTTCTAAGCCTTTGAGCAGTAAACACAAGAGAATAGCTTTTCCGATGTGTAGAACACCCATGATTTAGTGGGTAATAGCTCTTGAATGGACTCGACTCAGTTTAAAATAGTCCAGTGAAAATAAAATAACAAGAGGATGAGGAGAGAGGTAAGGTTTTCTCAACTTTATAGAAATCAATTAAATAAAATGACCCTTCTAGTGTATAGAGCACCCTTGATTTAGTAAAAATTGGTTTTTGAACAGGTTAAAATAGATTAAAATGGCTCGGAAACAGTGAAAACAAGAAGAGGGTGAAGAAATGACCATGGTGAAAAAAAAAACCAAGGCTGCTTTATATAGCTGCCAAAGTCGGTGTTGCGCCGCCATTTTTGGCAGCCCCTATCATAGGTAGTCCGCTCCTCTACCCCATGGCAGCGTGCGATGAATGCACATTTGGTGTGTGTCATGCGTTGTGTTGCGGCGTCGCACGCCAAGCCTTTATTTCTGTATTTTTTTAACTTCTAACTTCAAACAATCGTATTTTTCTATCCTAAACTCATATTCGTGCATTCTTGGTACCGTTGAGCTTATATTGACGAGCCCTACGAAACTAGATTACTTATGAGCAGTTTTGATAACACTTAATAGGTGGATGCCTATAAAATCCCTAAACTCAAACCAGTTTATTCTATTGTATTTAGTGGTTATTGTGTAGTTTAATGTTAACTTTGATTGGTTTTGACCATTTTTAAAATTAAAATAGCTAACTAAAGTTTTAATAAAAAAATCCTTCATTTTGATGGTTATTATGTTAAGATAAGTCAATTTCAATTTTTTTGGAATTTTTTACTATTTTTCAAAAAGTTAGGGGGCGGGACCCGCCTGGGCCCCACATGCAAAATTATGATGATCGGTCCTAAATGACCATAAAAATATCTTATGACAGTAACTAAATATTTTAAAATTTGTAGACATCAATTAGGGCTTAAAATAAGTAAAATTTCCATTTTTATTATTAAATTCTATTTATACCTCACTTATTTGTTAGGTCTACCCCAAAGCCTACTATAAATAGAATGACACAACCACTTTCCCAAATAGGAAGGGTTGAGAGTTGGAGCTTAAGAGGCCCTAATTCCCATTTCCAAAGAAGGAAAAGTGATTAAGGCAAAGATTTACATAATCTTCCACTAATTTCATAGGGTTTCTCCTAAACTTTCTAAATCTCTTCTTTTGCCAATGATTAATCTTGATTTTTACCTATAAAGCTTATGATTTTAACCTTCATTTCAAACCCTTATGAAATAAATTTCATTTTTGAACTTAATAAATGTAACGTCCAGGAACTTTCTAAATTCCCGAAGTCGTACATGTGGAAATTAAGGTGCTAGACCCCTTGACCTTTTCATTGGAATAAATTAATCAATGCTTCGGTTTGGTGGCTGATATATATATGGATGGAAAGTAAACAGAAAGAGCTTCAAAACGCCACCAAGATCATGCAAATCAGAGTTCGGATGAGAGTGATACGACCGTCTGAAGTTGAACATATCGTGCAGGACCCGTTTACCCGAATTGAACGTGCGAATTGTCTGTTTAAGTCACTATGCGGGCCCGATCAATTACTGTTACGAAATTGGGTTTTTGATGCCAAATTTTTCATGGGATTAGGAGCCCTAATCCCATGCTTATAAAAGGCCTTCTTAGGGCACAATTTGGGGGGGGGGGTCTTTTGTGCGATTTGGGGAGCTTTTGGGATGGTGAAGGAGATGAGGGAATTCTCCGGCGAGACTCCAGCGAAGAGTTTGCGGCAATGGATCAACGACAACTCGGCTATTGAGGTTAGATTTCGAGTCGAGATTTGCATAGATTTGTAAATTAGAAGATAAACCATATTCGTAATTGACATGAACAGTAATCTTTGCAATTACTGTTCATGCAATTTTTTATGGTTATTTATTTACTGTTCAACTGCCGGCCAGTCACCAACCGGCCATCGGCCGACCGCTGGTGGCTGCACCCTAGCTAGAACGGTGTGTCGGTTTTGGCCTTTGCCACGGTGGCCGGGGATTCTTGGCGGCAGCGGCTTCTGCCGCTGCCGCATAGTAAAAAAAAAGAGAAAAAGGGGATCTGTGCGGCGGCATGGCACAGCTCCGGCCGGAGGTAGGTCCTGGCTAGACGTTATCGCCGGAAAGTGGTGATCCAGTCAGGCCAGGCCTATCGGCCGGCCATGGCAGCCTGCCGTTGCAGCACCTCCGGCGGATTAAAAAAAAGGAACAGAGAGAAAAGGGCGGCCTTTGGCCGCCGGCTGGCCACCGGGCAGCGGCAGAGAATGTGCGGTCAGTTCCGCCATTCGCCTGCGGTCAGGGAATACCTGGGCTGCCCCCTCCTTTGCTGCAGTGCTGGCAGCGCCACTAGAGGCCGAACGGCCTCTGGCCGGACGCGGGGAAGACGACCCGCGTTGCAGGTCGTTGACCCAAACCGACCCGGTCTAGGTCGGTTTTTAAAAAAACAAATAGAGATGAGGGGGGATCGAACTGGGTTCGGTTCAAGGGCCTTTACTTGTTCTAAAAATTTAGAAAAATTACCCATAGACTTTGAGAGGGTTACGAGTGTCTTGACCAAGTTTCAGAATGGGGAAAAATCTCAGAGTCTCTAAAATGACCTTTTACCCCTGGTAGTTAAATCAATTGGTTTAAAACTTGGGAAAATTCTCAGTGAGAGTTTAATGAGTAACCTGATTATATGCCAAACCAATAAATGATGAAAAATCCCAGTGAGTGGATAATTGACCCTTTTGCCCTTAGGGTTTATAGTAAACCATTAGGTCAACTTGGGTCGGTTCAAGGGGTTCACAAACCCGTCACATGCCAGGAAAATTACACAGAGTCCATGAAGTCAAGTAGTACCCTTGACCCTAATTTTGCAGATGTCATTAAGGCCTTAAACCAAATAACAGAAGTACCCCTTAGGGTGGACCCGCCCACATTCATGTGAATGGAAGTGCGAGTCAGTTTGAAAGTGGAGCCTTTTAAGAGGTTAATGACTTAAAATAAATAAAAAGGTAGTGAGATGACCTAATGACCTAAGGGGAGTAGAATATCCCTAAGTGGTAGAATTACCCTAATGCTCTTAAGGGGCAATATATTCTGTTTCTGTCGAAATGAATAACTAAGAGTTAATCAAGAGTTAAGGTACCCTATAAATGACTATAAAAGGAAGGAGCATGACCAGTAAGTGACACGAAGACCTTGTCGGGTCACAGTGTCTTGAGAAATAATGGGTAGAACCCTAATTTTCAGGTTTAAAGCAACATATTTCACATGTCTACAACCGAGTGCACCGATCGACTAGAGTGTTTTATACGTCACGCGTGGAATATGTCAATTTACATTTTGGGCTTGAAGTCTCTGAGCCCTGGCCCTGCAAATGAATGCAGTGGGCCTCCGGTTATTATTTATCCATTTGTATGATTGCATGATTATTTATGCTGCTGCATGCTTTTGATATTGATGCATTGATTTATATCAGTAACTTAAGATTAATGAAGATTAATCAAGAGACATGGGTTGCTGTTGGTTTGAGGGGAGAACATATAATCAAGATAATGACTAAAATACCCTCTTTAGGGTTGGGACTAGTTCATGGAGTGAACGGGGCCCTGACATATATAATTTTCTTTTAAAAAAATATTTACTACAATAGTGTTCGGTTAGAAATATTTACTGAAATGATGCTGGTTTTTCCTAGTCAGGTACGTGTTCATATGTGGCTTTTTTAAAAAAAAATGTTATTTCATCCTTTGAAAGGAAGAAATTAAAGACGAAAGTAGATTTCGTCCTTTATAAGGACAAAATCAGATTTAATCCTTCCAAAGGACGAAATCCCTTAATTGATTTGTCCTCCCTCATCTCCTCTCTTCTCTCGCTCCTCTTTCTCTCTCTTCTCTCTCTCTCCTCTCTCTTTCGGCTATTTCTCCTCATAGGCTGGGTAGAGAGAGAAAGAGGAGAGAGAGAGTGAGATAGAGAAGAAAGAGTGAATAGAGAGAGAGGAGTGAGAGATAAGAAAAAGAGAGATAGTTGAAAGATAGAGGAGAGAGAGTGAATAGAGAGAGAAAGAGGAGAGAGAGTGAATAAAGAGATAAAGAGGAGAGAGAGAGTGTGAAGAGAGAGAGAGAGTGTGTGGAGAGAGTGAAGAGAGAGAAAGAGGAGAGAGTGCGAAGAGAGAGAGAATAGAGAGAGGAAAGAGAAGAGAGAGGGAGAGAGAAGAGAGAGAGAGGAGAGGAGGGGAGGGAAAGGACAAATCAATTAAAGGATTTCGTTCGTTAGAAAGACAAACTCTAGTTTTATCCTTAATTTCGTCATTTGAAAGGCCAAAATCTTTCAAAAGATGAAATCATCAATAAATAAAAAATAAAAGCAGCGTGGGCGCTCGGAGCTGGCGCATGCATGGCAAAAACTAACACCATTTTGGTAAATATTTCTAACAAAATACTATTTCAGTAAATATTTTTAAAATAATATTATTTATATAATTTTGACAAAAAAAACATTTTCAAAATTGTAAAGAGAGAAAAATATTTGTGAAAGTGGTATTCGTTTTGGCCATGTAGGCGTCAGTCAAGCGTTGGCGCCTGTGTGGCTTTATTTAATATTTTTTTAATTTCATCATTTGGAAGGACGAAAATGAAGAATAAAATCCCAACACATCGGCTTTGCGACAGAAGAAAGATTGAAGGTTATGGTGTTTAGTAGATTTTGTCCTTTCGAACGACAAATTCAACTTATAAGTGGATTTCATCCTTCGCAAGGACGAAATCCACTTAACAGTAAAAAGATGAAATCTTCTTAATTTTTTTTTTGGATAACTTACAACCAGAAGCAACCCCTATCCATGTACATATGTTCCATGCAAAACATATAAATTTATCTCTGTATAACATTACATATATTCCACATAAAAACATATAAATTTGTCCCTGGATAACATCACATATGTTTTACATAAACAACATATAAATCATAATAATATAAACACATCAAGTGATTATAAAGTCAATTGGTAGTATATAAATTACATACAATGTTCTCAAAATATTTTGGTTTACAAAATAAGTATAAAACAATTCTAATTCGCTCTACCTCTCCTACCCCTACGACTACGACCTCGACCCCGACCCCGGTGCTGTACTGACTCCTCTAGCTCTTGCTCTGCATAAGTAACAAATGACTCACCATAAGTAAGAGAAGGCTCCACATAAGATAATGGGATAAGATCCGCACGAGCTGCCCATTGTTGTCTATGATATACTATCGGATCTGGGTGTGGGTAGGTTAGATGTGGAGCAACCAGAGATAATGAACATGGAGCAAAACCAGATGCTGCAAATGAAGATGAAATATCTGTGAATGGAGTGTGCCTCAGCGGTGTCTGAGCTTTTATCGGTAGGATAATGTGACGCCCCGACCTGGAAACCGACCCGGGCCGAGGGTCCGAAAATCGATGAAAACCAAACCCAGAACCATGAGTAGCACACTCTGAGTGCGAGAGTCTTCACGTTCCTCTATGTGCTACGGAACTTTAGCGCTCTGTTGCGCGTAAGCAAGAACTAGCCTAATTATATAACTAATTCGGACCAGGCCAATGTTGCATTGCCGTTGGTTGCCTACGTACACATCGGATAACATCCACGATGTTGCTCCCATATGATCGGATCTGGATGTAGTTCTGCCTATTGGCTACTACATACAACAGGCACACCAAAAACACATATGTATAAAATACGTATCTCCGAATATTTAAATGGAGTTATACGAAAACACCGGCAACACACGTCTCGTTCTATCATAGAGACGAGCACCACACAATCAATACGAAAACCCGATAAAACATCGGCAACATACATCTCGCTCTATCATAGAGACGAGCACCACACAACCACCACAACATGCCTCACTCTACCCCAGAGCAAGACCATCACAACATTCCTCACTCTATCCTAGAGCAAGACCACACATCACCCGTCTCGCTCCATCACTGAGCCGATACCACATACACCACACGTCTCGCTATATCACTTAGCCGAGACCACACACATCACACGTCTTGCTCTATCATAGAGTGAGACGAAACACAATCACAGGGCTCACTCTATCACTGAGCCGAAACCCAACACACACAACACGTCTCTCTCTAACCCAGAGCGAGACAACACACATCATGCATATAATCATAGCATAACAATATATAAACACACACACAACCCGTCTCTCTCTCACCCAGAGTGAGACGGCACACATCATGGCATATAAGCATAGCATAGCATAAGATGAACACACGCACAACCCGTCTCTCTCTAACCCAGAGGGAGACGGCACACATAATGCATATAAGCATAGCATAGCAATATATAAACACATGCACAACCCATCTCTCTCTAACCCAGAGGGAGACGGGACACATCATGCATATAAGCATAGCATAACAATATATAAACACAATCATAGGTCTCGCTCTATCACTGAGCCGAGATCGAACACACACACAACCCGTCTCGCTCTAACCCAGAGCGAGATGGCACACATCATGGCATATAAGCATAGCATATCATAAGATAAACACATGCACAACCCGTCTCTCTCTAACCCAGAGCGAGACGCACACATCATGGCATATAAGCATAGCATATCATAAGATGAACACACGTACAACCCGTCTCTCTCTAACCCAGAGGGAGACGACACACATCATGCATATAAGCATAGCATATCATAAGATAAACACATGCACAACCCGTCTCTCTCTAACCCAGAGGGAGACGACACACATCATGCATATAAGCATAGCATAACCATATATAAACACAATCATAGGTCTCGCTCTATCACTGAGCCGAGACCGAACACACACACAACACGCCTCGCTCTAACCCAGAGCGAGACGGCACACACACCACAACTAACACATGTCATTCCATAGTTAAATAGAAGGTAAGAAACCCTTACTCCCCTGCTGTCCCACGAGGTAGCGGTATTCAGGATGCTCATTTTTGGGCGTCCTCCCCCTCAGATCTGGAGACAGCGGACAGAGCCTCCTCTATCCTCCATACATTCATCGCCTTGTACCGAATGACAACCCGACCAACTCTCCCCTTTCCCGAAGGCCTCATTTTCTGCACCCGTGGGCGGCAGACAGAACCTCCCCTACTCGGGGTGTTCCTCACGCATCGTGGCCCTTCGGTGGGTAACGGAGGACAAAGCCTCCCCTCTCACCGGGCCATCTCTCTCTCTCTCTCGCTCTTGGGGCAGGAGGGTGGCGGACAGAGCCTCCTCTTGCCCCGGGTCGTTCCTCCCTTATAGGAGCACCAACTCAAGGAATGGACCATGCCATTGCGTAGATCACCCTTGAATTAGCTAGGAACGCCTCAAGAACCACTCAAATCGGACTTAAAATGAGGGAGAAATGAAGAACAGAAGTTTCTAAACATGGGAGAGAAATAGGAAAACGTGGAGAGAAATCTCCTCCCCCCTTTCTGGATGTTGTAGTGCTATTTATAGAAAAGCTGGATAGGCGTGAGGCTGACACGTGTCGAGCTTATCCGCTTCATCAGCAACCCTATCCGCTTGCATCATCAATCCTATCCGCTTTGTCAGCAATCCTATCCGCTGCGTCATCGATCCTATCCATAAGATATTATTTTATTCAAATAATATCCTGACCTCAAAACGCGATAACTTCCAACCTTGACGTTGGAATCTCACGCTCTTGATACCGATGGACTCGTGTCAACGAGCCCTTCGAAACAAGACCACACATGGATAGGTTATCCCGCTCTTTTCGAGCGGACCCCGCCCATGCGGCACGCTTCCTGAGGCCATAGCTTTCGCTCCTGACCTCCGTTTCACGCGTTCTTCGATTCGTCATGCTCGTTACTCCGAGCTCTACCCATCCACAGGGGTTTCATCCCTTCAAACCCCCGACACTTAATCACAAAATTACCAAATTACCCTTAACCCACCCGGGTTAAGCGTAATCGAAAAACGGGTCGTTACAGATAATGTCCATGAACATCTGTAATAACTGACTAAAGTAGTCGCAAGCTACAATGAACATCCTCATGGTGCCTGATGACGACTAACGTGATGCTAATAAGACCTCACCCGAAGTATCGGTGTTAATTGCGTCGGTCAAATGTGTATATGTCTGTCGCACTAAATCAAGCTATAAAAGAATTAAAATAAGTCATATAAATGATAAACGAGAAATAAAAAATATTATTATATAATTAATTAAGATAGACTTACCAAAGCTGCCTCAAGGCTGATATGTCATCTCATCTACATCATCACATGATAAAATATATCTATGTGTAATGGGTAAATACCTATAACGCCCTGACTCGGAAATCAACCCGAGCCGGGGGTTCACAGGGGATACTCTGGGTTATCCCATGAATTAAAATCAAAACTAGGAGCGGTAGACTCTGAATGCGAGAGTCGTCACTTTCCTCTACGCGCTTCAGAACTTTAGCACTCTATTGCTCGTAGGCTGGAACAAACCTAATATAATATATAATTTAGATTGGGCCAATGTTGCCTTGTCATTGGTTGCCTATGTATGTATTAGATAACATCTACAATGTTACTCCAATATGATCAGATCCGTAAGTTCTGCCTATCGTCTACTACACACATCATATCATACGAAAACACATACGATAAAATATGTATCTCCGCATATTTAATAGGAGTTATATAGAAGCCGATAAATCATCGAAAACACACATCTCGCTCTATCATAGAGTTGAGTACCACACAACCACCATAACATGGCTTGCTCTACCCCAAAGCGGATCCAATGACATTCACGCATCTTGCTCCATCACTAAGCCGAGACCGAACTGTAAGGTCCCTGATTTTTCTACGATTTTCTAGGATTTTTCTGCCATTTTCTGGTCATTTTCGGCAGGAAAATGTGACATTTCAGCGTATGGGTATTTGTGTCTTTCCCCCGTATTTATACCCGTAGAGTCGGGTGTGGGGCTTAGTCGCGGGCCACGGGCCTCGCTGCGCGCTTACGGCGCGAATTTTGGAGGTTTGACGCGTAACCAGTAGGTTAACGCGCGTTGGGGACGTAAGCGGGAAAAAAAATAAAGGAGAACAGATAAAAGATCGGGCTCGGCCCGATCCGGATTTCGGATGAACAGTGGCCGCCGCCCCCCATTTCCGCCTTTTCCCTGTGCCCGGCCGCCGCCGGCCGCCGGCAGACCGTTGGACCGCCGCACCGGCTCCGCCCTGGCCGTGCGACGGCAGGGGAGCCGCCGTCCCAGCCCCACGGCCGCTCCGCCCCCACTTTTCCGGTGAGCCCTTTTTCTGTGATTTGCGATTCCGCCGCCGCCGTGGGCCGGCAAGGGCCGGCCGGCCGCCCATGGCTCCGCCATGGGCCGGCGACGGCGGGAGGCCACTCCCCCCGGCCCCGGACGGCCCCAGCTCCGCCGTCCCGCTCCCTCTTTCTGCTGCCCTGTTTCGCCGCCCGACTGTTTTACGCCGTTCCGCCGCCGCCACGGGCCGGCACGGCCCGACCGGCCGGCGACGGCTTCGCCCTGGGCCGGCGACGGCGAGGAACCCCTCCTCCCGGCCCGGTGGGCCTCCGTTCCGCCGCCCGTCCTCATCCCCCTCTCTGCCCTGTTTTTCCGCCGGCGAACTGTTTGGGTGAATTGGGGCCGCCGGCGGCGAGCTGCGGCCGATCGGACCTCCGTCCGGCACCGCCTTGCTCCGGCGACGGTGAGGAGCCCCTCCTCCCGGCCCGGTGGGCCTCGGCACCGCCGCCCCACCCTCTTTCCCCCTCTGTTCACTGTTCCGCCGACGGACTGTTTGGGCAAACAGTGGCCGCCGGCGGTGATCTGCGGCCGATTCGGCCTTCCCCCAGCCCCGCCTTGCTCCGGCGAAGGCAGTGGACTATACCTCCGTGCCTGATTCAGCCGCCGCCCCCATGGCCGCTCCGCCCTTACGGGTTTTCTCCTGTTGTCCCCTATTTTTGGCCTACGTCCGTTTTGGACGCGGTGACTGACGTTATCAGTCGGACGCCGGATTTGTTTTGGTGGACCGTAGTTCGGCTCCGCCCCAGCCCGGTGATGCCAATGGGCCACCCTCTGGGTCTTGTTCAGCCTTGAGGCCCGTAGCCGCATCTAGTCCGCCTTACCGGCATGTGTGCCGTTGACCCCTCTTGCCCATTTTACGCCGTCGGTACCGGACGGCCTCGGGCAAGAGATTGTATGTCTTACCTTGACAGAAGGTGGACGAGTTCACCTGCTCAGGCCTTGGCCAGTGACGGCCTCATAGCCTTTGCTCGACCGTGAACCCTCCCCTTGCTCTCTGTCGTGCGAGATGCACAGCCGCCCGCACCATGGGTATTGGTTGTGGGTGGCGATCGGCGATGTCGCCACTTAGATTGGCCACCGCTAGGGCCTTAGCCCGGTTGGCTTTTGTGGGCCATGAGTCGCCTCATTTCAGCCATTTCCCCCGCCCTTTGGGCCGCGTGCGCATGTGGCCACGCGTGTACTTCTGGGTTTAGGCGCCGCATTCGTGCCGCCTAACCATCGGTTGGCTTTGCCACCGAGTGGAGTTGACCACTAGAGCTGTCCTCCACCTCTCCTTTGGTTCTCGAGCGTTGCCCCACGCTCTCCGCCCTTATGTGGGCCTTTGTTGACCGGAATCGTTGCCGTTGGGTGCTGTCCACGGCCGATTTCGACGTCTTTGTGGCCGGCTGAGCACGTTTTAGCCACCGGCTGATCTTCAGTGTACACCATCGACCTATGGTCGCACCGCCACTTATGTTGGCACGATATTTCTCCCGGCCGCCCTGGTGTGCCGCCGTGGATCGCGGGTTTTACCGCTTTGAGTTCTGACACTATGTTTGGCCGTGATAGTTCCGGCGCATCTTGAAACCCTCGGGACAGCAGCTCTCTCAGCCAGGCAACGGTTTTGACCGCCAACTCCGCCGCCGACGCCGCCACCGTCGTGTGCTCGCCATCGAACGTCATGATTACGAGGTAGGGGAGCTTTGAACTCGTAAATTCATGAAGCATGCTTTGAATGAGTAGTAGCATGCTAGGATTGCATGATTCCATGCTTGGATGTTAAGTAACGATCCGATTGCATGAGGTGCGTGTAAGCATGATTGTATGGTATGATTGATATGCATGAGATGTATGCATGTTTTATGGATGTGGATTATGTATGCGCTGGCGATGGCTAGCAAATATGTCAGTATGCTATGTATGGGTTATGCACGTGCTAGTGATGGCTAGCGTGCATGTTTGAAGTATGTATGAATGTGTGTGTGCACGTGCTAGAGATGACTAGCGTGTACGTTTGATGTATGCATGTGCTAGTGATGGCTAGCGTGCATGTTTGACGTGTGGATGCATGTGCTAGTGATGGCTAGCGTGCATGTTTGTATGTTATGTATGTATGGCCGTATGTGTATGTTATATGTATGTGTGAGGCATACGTATGTATGATGGCATTTTGCCTATGCTTTGGATGTACGTATGTGTTTGTGGGCAGAGGTATGGGCGATGGACAGTAAGAGGTGACAGAAGCTCTGTCTGAATTTGGATGCGGTTGTGTAAGCGTATGACAGAGGATAAGAGTATGACGGGCCAGGATTAGAATGGATCAGTTTGGGGTGGATTATATGTTGGGCGTTTGTCAGACATAAGAGTGTTCATAATTGTACAAGCATAACGTACAGATTATGAAGCGAAAAGTAAGTATAATAAGTGAGATATAAGTAAGAGGGCGACAACTGGGTTGGCTCTGAGGAGCGATATTTGAGGATGTCAGTGTAAGAGGTTTTGGCCATAAGATGGATGGCGAAGTGTAAGACTGTAAGGGTTTGTTGTACGGTGAGTTTTGTCCATGATGTGGACGGGTAAGTGAAGTCTGCTGCCCTGACGAACTTGGGTTTCGATCGGGCTCAGCTTCGGTTTGACCAGTCGAGGACTGTGAGTTGTGTGGCATAATTGTACCGCATAATATACTTAATTCAAACTTGAATTATAAGCACAACTAATGATAGCGTTGTGAGTTTGAGACCTGAGGGTTCGACGGATTAAGTTCCGTGTTTGAGCTGGCCGCTGATGAGTTGGCCGAGCGTTTATCATGTCTTGCCATGGTGTTTATCCTGCGGGATGTTGTCTGTGTGCTATGTAGAGCACCGGACGTCTGATGCTCTGCTGAGAGCGACGTTTCTGATTTGGTCTGCGTGCTGTATAAGCCCGTACGTTTGATGCCTGTTGAGAGCGATGTACGTTCGACTTTGTCCGCGTGTCGTATGAAGCCCGCACGTCCGATGCTCTCGCCGAGAGCGACGTATGTTTCTGATTTGGTCTGTGTGCTGTGTATGCCCAGACGTTTGATGCTCTGTTGAGAGCGTTGTATGATTTCGCCCAAGAGTGGCACTGTATGTTTCTGCCCAAGTGGCACTGTATGTTTTCTGCCCAAGAGTGGCAATGGCACTATAAGACCCATTATGGTGGGCAATTCTATGGCACTATAAGACCCATTATGGTGGGCAATTCTCTGGCACTATAAGACCCATTATGGTGGGCAATTCTCTGGCACTATAAGACCCATTATGGTGGGTGATTCTATGGCACTATAAGACCCATTATGGTGGGGAACTGTATGACCCCTTATGTGTGGGTGTTTATGTTTGCGCGCTCAGGTAAGTAGTATCATGGATCTACTCTTACCTGTTTGATCCAAAGGCTCCCATGAGCATTGGTGTGCCTTACCTTCGGAAAAGTCCATGGCGTCTAGTCACTCCCCGGAGGTTAAGGTGTTGCCCCAGTGGCATTCTTTTCCATTTCGATGCTGGAGCTTATTAGTTGTAATGAGCTTCAGTGGTCGTTGATATGTGTACGATTATGAGTACGACTGTATGAGTGTGAGTAAGACTGTAAGCGTATGAGTATGAGTAAGACTGTAAGTGTATGAGTATGAGTAAGACTGTAAGCGTATGAGTATGAGCAGGACTGTAAGTGTATGAGTATGAGCAGGACTGTAAGAGTATGTATGAGTAAGACTGTAAGCGTATGAGTATGAGCACGACTGTAAGAGTATGAGTACGATTGTGAGAATATGGTTCTGAGTAAGACAGTAAGGATGATTTTGTGCAGACTGTACGAGTAAGGTCGTACGAGTCTGATTGTACGAGTAAGGTCGTACATGTATGAGTAAGCTGTATGAGTGAGCATACGATTGTACAAGTAAGGTCGTACAAGTATGCGTATGTTGTATGAGTATGCGTACGGTGGTACGAGTAAGTTGTATGACCCTGGATAAGGGTGTTTATGTAAGTTGATTGGACAGTATGATATTGGCACGATGATGCTTTGATATGTCTGTGGCACGATGGTGCCTTTGGTATGATCGTATGCGTTTGAGCATGTTATGATTATTATGTTGACTGCTTCATGTTTGAGTTGCATGACACATGGATTTATGAACTTATGGAGTTCACCGTTTGAGATTTCCCCTACTGGGTATTTTCCTACTGAGTATGAAAATACTCACCCTGCTATTTTTAGCCCCGTTGTACGGGAGGTTTTGCAGGTTGTGCGGAGAGCTCCTGGAGATGGATGCTTGTTTCAGCGGTGGATTGATTCCCGTTGACTCAGGTATCAGCTTGACTCTCTGCGAGTTTATTTGTGCCACGATCTCCTGTATTGGGTGAGATGAGACATCATGATGTTTATCTGGACTTTCATTTGGATTAGTTAGTGGACTGTTAGGGGACTTGTACTCAGGGATGCCCGGGAGTGATTTGTATTTAAAAGTCTATGATCATAGCAGAATTTATTCGTACGTGTGTTTTCGGGTAGCGCCTGAGGATATTTGATTTGACAGTACGATGTTTAAACGTATGATGTTTTAAATTATAAACAGGTTTTGATTTTATCGTTTTGACTCCGATTTATGGAAAGAAAAAAAAAATTCTATGAGTTTTAAGAAAAAGGGATGAAAAATCTCGGGCGTTACACGAACACACACCACGTGTTGCGCTCTACCCCAAAGCGAAATGGAACACAATCACACATCTCACTCTATCACTGAGCCGAGATTGAACACACACCACATGTCTCGCTCTACCCCAGAGCGAGATGGAACACATCACTCGCCACATCAAAGCATAGCATATCAGAACACAATGGATCAAAACATAGCGTATATCCTAATTAGCACATGCATTTCTATAATTAAAACAGGAGGTTAGAAATGCTTACTCTCTTGATGCCCCACGAGGTAGAGGCATTTGGAGATGTTTGTTAATTCCTTCTGGGCATCCTTCCTTCCGATCTAGAGATAGCGGACGGAGCCTCTGCACATTCCTCGCCTTGCGCCGAAACACGATGGACAAAACCCTCCTCCTTCCTGAAGACCTTTCTTGTTTTTTGTGCTCGTGAGCGGCGGACAAAACTTTCCCTACTTGGGGTTGTTCTACACACTGCGTGGCCCTTCGTTGGAGAATAGGGCCTCCCATACTATGGGCCCCTCTCGTAATTTGGCCTAGTGACGGAGGATGGAACCTCCTATCTTCTGGATCGCTTCCCTCTCTCTCTTTTGGGCACGAGGTTGGCAGACAGAGCCTACCCTTGTCCAGAGCCAATCCTCCCCATTCCCGGTGACACTTAACATATAGCGCACCCGTAGGATGCAGACATAACCCCCTTACTTCGTGACTTCTCTTTTTTCTGTGCTCGTAAGCCACAGACAGAACATCCCCTTTCCCGAGGCGTTTCTCACACTGTGTGGCCCATCGATGGACGGAGCCTTCCCTACTTCGGGCCATAACTCTCGATATGGCCTGGTGACGGAGGATGGAGTCCCCTCTCTCTCCTAGACGTTACTCTCTCTTCGGGGTAGGAGGGTGGTGGACATAGCCTCCTCTTGCCCCGGGCTATTCTCCCCCATTAGGGATGCAAAGTCGAGGAGTGAACCATGTCATTGCGTAGCCAGAAAACTCCTCCGAAAGTTGAATGAGATTTCCAATTTATAGAGGAAATCCATGGGTGTACAAAACGCCTCCCCCTCCCCACTTAGTCACACCGCGCGGGCCCCAACCAATGTACGAGGGACCCGGTTAACAGATGGGCAAATAGATGCCTGGGATGGCCCACGATCGGACTGGCCCATGGGCCCTGCACCGTGCATCGGGCAACGCTAATGCCAACCGCTGGCGTCAGCAATGATGTTAGCTATTTTATCTTTATTTAATTAAAATAATATTTTTCCATATTATTTTAATCCAAAAATAGCCAAACTTCAACACGCGATAACTTCCTACCCCGAAGTCGAAATCACGCATTCTTTGTACTGATGGACTCGTAACGACGAGCCCTGCGAAACAAGACCACAAATGGGTAGGTTATCTTGCTCTTTTTAAGTAGGTTCTGCCCATGTGGCATGCTTCCCGAGGTTGTAACTTTCGCTCCCGACATTCATTTCATGTGTTCTTCAATTTGTTACGCTTGTTGCTCTGAGCTCTACCCAAATATGGAAATTTTACCCCTTAAAACCCCTAACACTTATTTAAAATTATTGAATTACCCCTAACCCCTCGGGTCAGTGTAACCGAAAAATAGGTTGTTACATTCTTCCCCCCTTAAATGAATTGTGTCCTCGCAATTCCAATTCGCCCAAACCACTCTTCCACACACAACGAAATCCGATCATCATTCAGATAGCGAACACAAACATAATTCCAATAATTTTTAAATAACGAAGAAAATCTTCTGGAAACACAATCCAATCGCTACTCGGACAAAACATTCTAAAACTAAATCCGACAATTAAAATTGAATAACACAAGCATAAACAAAATCCGAGGCTTCATATTCGGATAACACAAAACCAAATGAGATAATTAAGATCAGATAACACAAAACCAAATTCAATAATTATGATCGGATAACAAAAAACCAATTCCAATAATTACAATCGGATTAAGCACTTGTAACCAATATCCAATAATTTAAGATTGGATAAACCGTCACAACATAATCCAATGACTTATGATCGGATAAAACACTTTTAATCACAATATGATTTTTACGTCAAAATCAGATAAATCAATACTCATAATGAAAACACATCATAGCAAATCTGAACGAAATAGCTCCCATCAACCACAAACTGAAAACACTCTGAGATGTTTAATTATTCGATAATCACATTCTGATAAATTAATTGGATAAACCATTTCACAAAAATCCGATTTCAAATCAAACACTTTTCTTTTCAGAAACATAGCAGAGCAATTCTGCTCGAAACACATAAAAGCATATTCACAATATCAATTCCGAATCAAATCACATCCACATACTCAAATCCGTGTCACGACACATCAAATCCACAAGCCGCGATACCCTATGGTCTACTCTCGGCGCTCATGGGGCAAACGAGGGACACTTAGGGAAGGAGTTTTCCCACGATACTCCACTATGTGTGTGCCACTTGTCTATTATTTTTCTCGACAGACATCCACTTTAGTCCCCGGTTCTCTATCCTAGGGGCTAAACAAATACACCAACATTCGCACACCAAATCATTTTCTCATAAAACAGAGCCATAAGTCTCGCTTGATCAAAATACTTCACAACACTAAAATCCATTTGGAGAGCACCAGTTTAAAACTCTTTGCTCACTCTAGAGTGTTAAAACAATTTCAATCACATTCACACCCAACACTCTAGATTCAAATCACACTTAAAATGGACATTCCACGTTCATATCATAATCCAAAAATGCATACCCAACCTAACAGATTTGAAATAGAAAATTCTTCTCGATATACATGCATATTTACTTAAGAGATACCCACCTACGCTGCATGTCCCATAACACGGGTGTTTGATGGTTTTTCCTTAGTAATTCTACTGGTCATTGAGATGACTTTATAGTTTCAAATCATTTTTCTAACACACGAAGGGTTTGAAATTTAGTTTTTAAAAGAAATCTACATGCAGACTCAACCGTAGAGCGGTCTATCCACATTGCATGTCCCATAACACAAATGCTAGGCAGTCCCTCTTCAGGAATGCCACTAGCTTTCAAAATAATTTCGCTCTAAGTTAGAGTGAACTTTCAAAATATGAACATTTTGAAATTAAATTTCATTTCGAAACACCAGCAGAACTATCCTTGGAGCGATCCACTAATGCCTTATATCCTATACCACTGACGTTTGGTGGTTCCTCTTAGGGAGTTCTACCGCCTTTTGAAATAAATTTTCTATCTTTCAAATAGATTTGCTCTAATTTAAAGTGAATCTTTTAAAATGCGGACTTTTTGAAATTCATCAGCAAAACAAATACTAGAGCATTCCACAACACATCCCCTACTGTTGATGCTTTGGTGGTTTCTCTTAGGTGGTTTTACCATCTTTTAAAATAATTTGAAATAAATTTTTTAATTTTAGATCATTCGAAATCGAAGCTCAACATATGAACCATTTGAAATCGAAGTCACACAAAATATTTTTAGAAAAACGCGTAATGCGTTTAGAGCAAGTATTTCCGATTCAAAATTGGAATTTGTATAAAAACCCGATCTAGCGGATTCACATAGAAATTTTTAAATAAATTCTGACTTGAAATCAAAATTCCTAAAATCGATGTTCACATTACATACCTTGCAACACTTGCAAGACAGAAATTCAAAAATCATTTTGTTTCAAAATTGAAAGTCATAAAATCAGAGTTTGTCTTAAAATCGATGGCACACGTGCAAAATGGCCAAAAGTCATAATCGATGTTTTTATTAAATCTGATAACACACATGCAAAACGGCAAAACTCACAATCAGATTTTTATCTTAAATCCGATACAACAATTGCCAAAGGAAAAACTTTGGATCAAATCAAAATTGAAGCAAATTAATATATATTTTAAAAATAATTTTCTCTAGCAAACAAAGCAAAGCTTCAATACCTTTTTTAATGCCACGACCCGGAAATAGAACCGAGCCGGGGGTTCACAGGGGAGAGTCATCCCAATAATTAAAATTAAAACAAGGAGAGGCAAACTCTGAGTGTGAGAGTCGTCACTTTCCTCTACACGCTTTTGAACTTTAGCGCTCTGTTGTACGTAGGCCAAAATAAACCTAATTTATTATCTAATTTGGATCGGGCTAACATTACCTTGCCGTTGGTTGCCTACGTGCTTATCAAATAACATCTACGATGTTACTCCGATACGATCAGATATGTACATAGTTTTGCCTATCAGCTACTACACACATCATATAGTATGAAAACACATACAATAAAATACGTATCTCCTCATATTTAATCGGAGTTATACGGAAACCGATAAATAATCGGAAACACACATCTCGTTCTATCATAAAGTCAAGTACCACATGACCACCATTACATGCCTCGCTCTACCCCAGAGTGGATCCAATCACATTCACATGTCTCGCTCCATCACTGAGCCAAGACCGAACACACACCACGTGTCTCGCTCTACCCCAGAGCGAAACGGAACACAATCACACATCTCGCTCTATCACTAAGCCGAGACTAAACACACACTACACGTCTCGCTCTACCCCAAAGTGAGATAGAATGCATCACTCATCACATCAATGCATAACAGATAAGAACACAATGGATCAAAGCATAGCATATATCTGAATTAGCACATGAATTTCTATAATTAAAATGGGAGGTTAGGAATGCTTACTCCCCTGATGCCCCATGAGGTAGTGGCATTCAGAGATGTTCATTCCTTCTGAGCATCCTCCCCTTCCGATCTCAAGATAGAGAACTGAGCCTCCTCTAGCTTCCGCACATTCCTCGCCTTGTGCTGGAACACTACGGACAAAACCCTCCCCCTTCCTAGAGACCTTTCTTGTTTTCTATGCTCATGGGCAGCAGACATAACTTCCCCTACTCGGGGCTGTACCGCACACTACGTGGCCCTTCGGTGGAGGATAGAGCCTCCCATACTCCGAGCCACCTCTCATAATTAGGCCCGGTGAAGGAAGACAAAATCTCCTCTCTTTCAGATCGCTTCCCTCTCTCTCTTCTGGGCACGAAGTTGGTGGACAAAGCCTACCCTTGCACCGAGCTGATCCTCCCCCTTCTTGGTGACGCTTAGCACGTAGCGTGCCCGTAGGCCGCGGACAGAACCCCCCTTACCCTGAGACTTCTATTTTTTCCATGCTCATAAGCCACGGATAGAACATCCCCTTTCTTGGTGCATTTCTCACATTGTGTGGCCCATCGGTGGAGGACGGAGCCTCCCCTACTTCGGGCTATGACTCTTGATGCGGCCTTGTGATAGAGGACGGAGTCCCCCTCTCTCTCCAGGTCGTTGCTCTCTCTTCGGGGAAAAAAGGGTAGCAAACAGAGCCTCCTCTTGCCCTGGGTCGTTCCCCCTCTTTAGGGATGCCAACTCGAGGAATGAACCATGTCATTGCGTAGATCAATGTCGAATTAGTTAGGAAGGCCTCAAGAACGGAAGAAAATAGATTAAGAACGAGCCGGAAAACTCATTCGGAAGTTGAATAGGATTTCCAATTTATAGTGGAAATCCGTGGGTGTATGAAACACCCCCTGCTCACGCGTGGCACGCGTTGCGCATATGAGTGATGCGCTAGCTGTGCGCGGCTCCTGCACATCGTGTTGGAGCCGGCTTGTGTTATGCGGGCCCTGTCCCGTGGATGGGTGGGCTAACATGAGTCGCTGGGGCCAATGGGTTTCGCGCCGCGCTTTGGGCGGAGTAGCTGACACCAGCCGCTGGTGTTAGCGATGACGCCAACTATTTTGTCTTTATTTGATTAAAATAATATTTTTTATATTATTTTAATCTAAAAATACCAAAACTTCAACACTTGATAACTTCCTACCGTGAAGTCGAAATTGCATGTTCTTTGTACCGATTGACTCATAATGACAAGCTTTGCGAAATAGGACTACACATGGGTTGGTTATCCCACTTTTCAATTGGGTCCCACTATGTTGCACACTTCCCAATGCCATAACTTTTGCTTTTGGCCTTCGTTTTACGTGTTTTTTAATTCGTTACACTTGTTGTTCCGAACTCTACCCAAATACAGGGGTGAAATCCCCTAACACTTATCTAAAATTACCAAATTACTCCTAACCCCTCGGGTCGGGTGTAATAGAAAAATAGGTCATTATAATACGATTGCATATACAGGCTACGAACATCTCGTGATGTTGTAGCCATCTCCCCTTGAATAATAGTGGCTCTTGTATTATCCCATCGAGCAATATATGTTGCATGATGTAGAGCTCAGTTTGTAATATGGCAACCTTATTGAGTGATCCGATGTACAAACTCTACAGTACGAGGAGGGACCTCTTGCTCCAAGTTAAATTGCTCTTGCTCCAAGTTAAATTAGAGCGTCACATGATTAGGTAGATAGAGCTCGACAATCTCAAAACAGATGAGCGATATTCGAGAGAGGCACATATCTCTTCCCTCTCTACAAAGAGGAGGTAACTCAACCAACACCTTCGGCGAATACAACTGCCAAATTGACCTACACAATTTATAAGCATAACTAATCTTTAATGACCTTACGTAGCTTATAATCTCTATATGAAATGTGATAATGAAATAAAATTACCTAATAAGGCCACTGGTGGTCTAACTCTCCTCAATACAAACAAAGGACTCCTTGTGGATTTTGGGTTTTTCTCCTCTAAACATTCCACCGTAAAGAGTCAAATTTAAAACATAAGTTCAGCACATCCAAATAAAAAAATGCTAAAAAAATACATGTAACAAAAACCCTACCTGTCTCTTAATGGAGCACCCTCGACTACGTGACCTATCTCAATAGTTAGTCGGCTGACATGTAAATGCTCCCACGACCATAGCTATGCCACAAAATATTATAAAAGTTATTAAAAAATGTGATGTAATTGTGCATATAAAAAATATTAACTTCAATGAAATCATTTACCAGAAGAAGGGTTAGATAGCTTGCAATCCCCGAGGTTATGGCCTGACAAGCTTTCCCTAATTCTTGGTATAAATTGCAAAGGTGGCACTACCCTATGCGTAAGTGCCCGTTATGTCAAAATCCACAAGAGGGAGAGATACGCAACATTAACATGGCTACTCGTGTTATCCACAAATATCATAGCCCCTAGTAAATGTAACAAATATGCCCATGCATGCTGCTCGATCACTATCTAGGTAGCATCTGTTGGGAGCGAATGAAACTTACCTAATAGCCATCTAAGGCTCACTTGGCTACCATGCATCATTAAAGGAGGAGGTGTTTTGCTAAGGAGTCCGACTAATAAATCTAAATCGCCCCCTCCTGTCATGCCTATCACTGTCTGTCCATCGATCCAAAGTCCTAGAAGAACTACCACATCCATAAGAGTGATGGACATCAACCTATAAGGTAGGTAAAACGTCTGTGTCTCCCTCCTCCATCGTTCGACAAGAGTTGTGAGCAATGATATATCGAGATGGACATATTATATATGAATAAAGTTTCTAAATCCTACTTGCTTGATGTATGGTAGAATACACTCATCTCTAGAATGCAACAGTCGGGAGGGGGAAGAGAATGAGAGTGTACATAGAGAGCAATTCGTCCCTAAGAAGGACGAAATGATCTCATTTTGTCTTTTCTTTAGAATGATGAAATTAATTTTAAACTGATTTTATCCTTTGAAAGAATGAAATTGGTTCAAAGTTGCCACTTTCGCCCTAAGTAGTGTAAAATATTAAGATTTTATTATTTAAAAAGATGAAATCAGTTTTAAGCCGAAGGATAAAATTAAATTTTTTTTAATAAACCATGTAGACACTAGCGCTAGGCTGGCGCTGGCCAAAACAGATATCACTTTAAAAAATAATTTATAAAATACATAATTTCGGTAAATAATGTTTTTAATATTATTTAAATAAATTTCCCGTTGTCCCCTTCTATTTTGTTATTTGAACCACGTATCCGGATCAAGCTAAACGCCAAAATCCAAAAAGCGATTATCACTTATCACCTGCAAGGACCCGCATTTAGTCGGTTACATTTCCCCTTGCATCCTACACGGAGCCCGCGCGACCCGAAGTTGGCGGAAGCCACACCCCCACGGCTCTCTACTCGGCCCTTTTGTCCGAGTTGTCTCATTTCCTTCCTCATTCATCACACCAGTCGACTTCGTCTCCATCGATCCCCTCCCGAATTTCTCGTCGTCTTCGTCGACTTCGCCCTCGTCGCCGTCTCCTAGCCTCGCCACCGGAGCCCCCCCCTCCGATGGCCGCCCTGATTACCGCGTTCGTCGGAAGAAGAGCGTAGGAGGATCGCAGCCTCCAATCTCGTCGCCATGTTCGAGGCCCACGTAAGGATTTTCATTCCTTGTTGTCGCCGCATTGATCCATATTTTGGATTTGTGTTTGCGACTGTTGATTTTCTTGTTTCTAGATATTGCGTGGACCTGTTGATTCTAACTTCGCAAATGCTTATATACGTTTTTCCTCTCCTCGTTTCGTTTTCTTTTCTTGTCATGCTTGCTTTTGGAGCGTTGAATTGGACTCGATGCTTGGAGAAATTAAACTGAGGTGGTTTGTTGCTTTGTAATATGTGATTAGTGTGACGGTGAGACAAACTTGCTGGTGCTTGATGACTGTTGAAGTGTGAGATATGCGTTTGAAACTCGTAAATTCAGCGTTTTTTAGCTGACATTACACTGCTGGTGTTAAGCGGAGTTTGTGCTTCTGTTAGCTGTTCGAATGCTGTGGCGGAAAATGTTACTTTTTAGTATGTTGGTATTTTATTAAGGTGTTGCAGTTGCTACTAGCATAGCCTTCTTCTGGTTACACAGATAATTTTCTTATCTGTAGAAGGAAAACTCCCCCCCTTTTGAAATATGTTAGTATTTTTATGAAGTTGTTTTCGTGCCCAGTGGGATAGCCTTCCCTTATAGAGAGCTAAGATACCTTTTTAAAGAGAGCTGAGCAAATGGAAATGGAGATATACATACTGTTGGGGCCCAATCTCTACTTCGTCTATGTCAAAAAGATTGGAGGTGCTTATTGGGGCACCTGCCCTGGTTTCTCTGCCCATATCAGTGGTATTCTCAGTTTCTGCAGGCTTGAGTGATGCTGGAATGGCTGCAATAGTGTCACTCAAGGAAGTGTTTACACTGTCAATATCAATGCTTACTGTCCCTTCAACCATGTCCATTCCAGATTAATCAATGTGCTGATGTAAATTCGTCTCTTGGATACCTAGTTTCTTACCTTAATGTTCTGAAAAAGTTCTTTGTATTTTGGTATACGTTGAAAATTACAAATTTAAATCATATTATTTTTTGGTAATGCCAAATGGTTCACTAATCAATATTTAGCTGGTGACGGCATTGAAGTTTTTTTGAGCTCAACACAGAAACTCTATGACTATAGAGATAAGCAGGAATGCTAGCATATAGGGTAATGATGGCTACAGTGAATTATGAGGCTTTCTTAGTCTTTCAGTTGATCATGCAGTAAGTGAGCAGCTCCATGTTTTTTTGGACTCTTTGGATATTGAAGATAATGGCTTCTTCTTTTGAAACAATCAGGGAAGAGCTTCTTTTGCTCACTTGTTTATTACTTTGTAGAGTACAAGAATTGATGTTTTAAAGAAGTTTGAAATTGCGTACGCTCGTTGTTTTTGTTGTTGTCCTACCTTCTTTACATATATCCGGTGATATTTAGTTCTTTTTACTGTTTTGATATATACATTTATATATATGGAAAATTATTGTTTCTTGGCCCTCCTAAGTACTACCTCCAGCTGTCAGCTTTATGTTGAGTACATGTGGTGTTATTTTGATGTTTTTTAAATGCAGGTTTTGCATCTCCTTCGTAAATATTTGGGAGAATATGTTGAAGGGCTTTCAGTTGAAGCTTTGAGGATAAGTGTCTGGCAAGGTATGCTTTGCGAGTCTTTACTTGGTTTCACTAGAAGCTGAATTTCTAGGTCATCATTCCTTTGCTGGTTGCAGACTGTTGTATTCATTATGTATTTATTTTAATTACCATTGTTAAATATTTTCTCAAGCTGCTCTTTTCTCTTGTGTTATTGATCTACTTGGTTTTTTTCTTTAAAGTGTCCATGCTTGTCAATTTATGGGGAATGATATGGACGTATATCAATATACAGGAGATGACAATCATTACAGGGATTGATTAGGGTAGACCAATATGGGACAATACGTATGGACAGAATAGATTATGCTACTGCTTCCTTTACATCCTTTTATTCATAATTTTTTCTGAAAGTTTACTTGGCTGCACCTCTCGAAAACTTAAAATTTTTTTGGGGCATTTTTTTCTTTTTAAATTTGGTTAAATTGAATTTCATAGTTATCATACCTTCTATTATCCAATTTTTTGTTTGTTTTTGAGCTTAGTAATAGGTTGGGTGGTTAATCTAAAATGGTGTTTGTTGAATGCACACTTTACAAATGATATATAGGTCATGATTGACAATGAGGTTGGGAATTTATATATATGTATAGTCATTACTGCTGGTTCCTTGTGCCAGTCTATCCTGAAAGAAAGTTTTGAAGGTTGTCTTTAAAGAAAAGCATATAAACATTCAATCATGTTGTTTGAGCAAGTTCTTATCAATCTTTTAAATTCTTGTCAGTATGTCATTTGACAACTTTGGCTTTCTTGTAGGAGATGTTGTTCTCAAAGATTTGCAGTTGAAGGCGGAAGCTCTTAATGCTTTAAAGCTTCCTGTTACAGTCAAAGCTGGATTTGTTGGTACCATAACATTGAAAGTAATGTCTTATCACCTGTCGGAATTGATATTTTCAAGTGACTTCTGGTTGTAGTCTCTATAGTCCTAAAAGCATCTCCAACCAAATATGTCAGATATAGTCTTACTTGGAAAAATTTAATATTAAATACTATAACAATATGACTATGTGGAAAATTGACATAGGAGACTTACCATCACAACTCTAGCAACGAACATTAGAAATTGTTATCTAAATATAATTTCTATCTCACACTAAATAAAAAAATAAGTCATATTGTCATTTCGTGAAATGAATGGTAAAAAATTGTAAATAAACAATCAAAAGACATACACCTTTTTGAGATGTTATTTCTAATGTCTCAAAGAAGCTATGCCATACAAGTAGGATATGGCATACTGGGTTGAAGCTGTGCATGGAATGCTTTTTTTGCCCATTGCTCAAGCCCAGTCACATTTGACCTCTCCCATTGGAGATGCTTAAGTAATTGGCTGCTAATTACATCATGCGAGTCCTCAGTTATGATGTTAATGGAATACCTAGTCCGATTTGTTTATGAAACACAATGCAGTTTATATCTGCAAAGTAGCTTATTTAGTTGTCAGTTGTATAGAAGGTATGTGAGTGATTTATTTTGGTGTTACTGTCGGTAGTAAATCTAATAAAAATGGAATAAGGTTCCCACGTTTTCAAGAATTTGTACTGCCATATGGTAAATTGTCAATAGACAGGGAAGTAAAAGAACTAAATTTAGTGCTAGATATTTCATCTTTTTTGTAGTTTCTTAGACCGTTTGTGCTGTTTTTAACCATAATTTAAATCGTTTATGCTGTTTTTAACCAAAAGTTTACATTTATACAAATTTTTTATATGTTGACATAGCCGTGTATTCAGGTTTTGGAATTTATGAAACTTTTATTCATACTGATTGTTAGAAGAGCCATACATGGCCATTATTTAACTGTTTTGCTTTGCTTTTATTCTTTCTAACTGGACAGTAGACATTTATCTGTATTGATGACTGGTAATATCGGTATTACACTTCTCATCCCATTGAAACCCAACTGATAAAGTTAAATTGAAGTTTAATACTATTCACTTTATAAAGTTATGTAGAGTTGATTGTCAGGCTTTATGATCATACTGTTCAATGGAGCTATTAAATATGCTTTTCTCAAAGATAAATAAAGAACTTTACTGTATATGTAACCTTTTTTCTAGTCAATCCAGCAAGTGGTTTTCTGGTTTGACCTGTCCATCCCGAAGGAGAGGTCCCAGGGTCGAATCTCAGCCTTGTGGCATCTAGTGCGTGTCTGGCTTGGTACGAGAGTTGTACCAATCAGAAAAAAGATAACTATTCTTTTTCCGGTTCAGGCTTCAGATATTTGTATATTTACCTTTCCTCAAGGTATTGATGGGTTAATGACGTGGATTTGATGTTGTTTTTTAATAACTATCAATTATGAAGTCTAAGACTGTGAACCTGAATCCAGATTCTAGTTCCTAATTCTAATTTGTGGATCTGGTTTCAGATCAACTGTCTAGTGCATTGGTACTGGTTAGCTTCACTGCACTAATTAGGATCACATGATCTTCAATTTTTATTATAGGGATCCTATTATGGATCCTATTACTATAAAGCCCTGTCTTTCAATACAGGAAGTTGCTATACATGAATGTATTACAAAGTTTGACTCTTTTCTTTACTTTCATGTATTTTGTTGTATTGTTTTTCATATTATTTCCTGATTTTGTTGTTTCCTGTGCAGGTTCCTTGGAAAAGTCTTGGGAAAGAACCTGTTATTGTTCTCATTGACCGGGTTTTTGTCCTAGCTCATCCTGCCCCTGATGGGTACACCCTTAAGGCAAGAATTTGGAGATTCTATTTTAGATGTTTTTATTTGAAAATGCAATTTTGCTACTTAAAGTTCATCTAGGTATTGGCTGTAGTCATTTCTTAATCCTCTGTTTATCATTCTTTCTCTCACTCTCTTCCCATTTTTCATTTTCTTAGGATGAAGACAGGGAGAAGCTGTTTGAATCCAAACTTCGGCAAATTGAGGTATAATAGAGTATTTAAGATGATGGTCTACTCCAATATCTTCCCCATTTGCTCCTGCCTCTTTCTTTTATTTTCCCTGCTTTGCTTTTTTTGTCTCGTCTTCCTCCTTTCTTGGCTCCTCTTGCACTGTACTTGTCCTCCAGCTGTGCCCTAAGTAGTTCGACCTAGTACCCATGGTTTGCAATCTCGCAAGATCTTGCTGCTAAGATCTCGGTCTTGTTGAGTTCACCAAGAATCGAGAAAGGGGAAGCTGAGCGATATCTTGCTGAGATTAGTGAGATCTCTGTGAGATTGTGGAAATTTTTCCTCCAAAAAATTAAACTTTATTCTTTTGCAAAGTTGCACACAGCAACAACTTGAGCAGTTGCACATGCATGCAGTTTTTAGCAACATGCTGTGTATAAATTTTTCACTTAACCCTTAGGATTTAAGTAATGAGATAAAATGAAAAGAAGCTTTGGTCTGCAGATATAAACTGTGATGCAAAAGCAAGAAAGACATTTGATGGCTGTAACCTCATTTATGAAAGACCAAAATATTTAATATGAAAGCAAGAAAAGAATTAAGAAATCTACAAAAATTCATCATCTTTCCTATAGAATGCCCAAAATCTGGGGAAAACGCAATAAAAAAAACAATTATGGGGAGCGAGGATATCTAATTAAGGATTGTATTTAGAAAGTTGTGCAGCGCAATAGAAGAAGTTATTCCTCCTGTGCTATTGGAGTTGATTGGAGTTTTTAGGATGCCACATGTTTGTGGAAACAAACAACATCTCAGATTACTGAAACAAGAAAAAGGTAAAGAAGGAAACTGATCTCAAAATGGAAAGAAGTGCTAGCCTTGATCCAACATGGAAAAAAGACAAAAACTGTTCATGATATTCATAAGGACAAGTACCAAGGATACGGTTAAAAAAAAGGTGGATTAACGAAGTTTAAATACTCGTATTGATGGAAATGTCTATTTTACCACCAATATATCTACTGTCATTGTCCCTTTGACCAAAGTTTTAATGGCGTGCATGGAAAACACTCCTTCGCGAACTATGGATATGGACACATATAGTCGCTTATGGTCACATGGTTTAAACTTAATATTTGGTTAGCTAATGTGTAGCATATATATTTTGCCCATTAAATTGAAAACTGCACAAGCATAGTAAGTATTTCATTATTAGAATATGTAAAAGTAGGAAGATGTTAAGAAGGAGAATATGCAAGCAAGGTGAGAATCTAATTCATAGACCTTATATACATGATGAAACCCTTTTTTGGATCACCTAGATCATCTTCCTTCATCTCTCCGAGACATCACTTCTTTAGGTGACTAAGATGGGACCCAGATCTGAGATGTCAAACCTTGCCCTGTGCGTGTTGGCATAATGCAGTTGATATGATACTTGTCTCATCACTACTGTCTAAAGCTAGTCACAATCTGATACTCTATGATGCAGGACAACTAATAAAACCCTAATTGAGATCACGCAACTAATTGGGCAAATACTGAAAATATAAATTCTAAACCAATTAAAGTAGGATGAAATAAAGCATTTAATCAACAAGTGATAATATCAGCAGATTATGTTCACAATCTCTAGAAAGTTAAACAGAAGTTGTAGCACAGGTTTAGGAAATTGAGAAATTTCTGGTGGCTAGGCAGTAGCAATAGAATATGACTTATGATTGAAGTGTAAACAACTAAAGGACTACTTAAGAAAACACAAATCCACCTCTAACCACACGTACAACTAAAGATAGGCTTGATGCTATAGAAGAGGACTAAATAATTACTAACAGAGAAAAGTGGGCCAACTTATCTTATTATGATGGGGACGGAATACCAATAAGCTGGGCTGAAATTAGAGTCTAAGAACTCCTGCAACAATGCTATTTGTCCTGGTTAGGTCTTCTCTTTTAGTTCTCTTTAGTTCCCAGATCAGACAGCAAGGCAGCAATTTGAAATTGTCTTCAACAGCAATCTTCCTTCAAAGGCTCAGGATTAATGAAGGAGGGACTTCAACATTCAGTAAAGAAAAAGGCATAGAAGAGTTTTCACCACCAGATTCAGCACTGGTGGCCTGGAATCAGCACCAGAATATGGCCAGAATCAACACTGACGGGAAAATTGCTCAGTCTTTTTTTTTAGGAAATCATGGGTTATCCGTTGATGAAAGCATAAGCCATTAAATAGGCATACATAAAGTTTTAAATAAGAAACTTACAACCAATGGAAAGGCTCCTAAAACAAGAAATAGCATAAGACTAGAAGATTCCTAAAATAAGAAACTTCTAAAACAAGAAGATTCCTAAAACAAGAAACTCCTAAAACAAGAAGATTCCTAAAACAAGTAATTACCTAATAAAGGATTTCTAAAACAAGAAATTACTTAATACAAATACTCTAAATAAAGACCCAAATAAAATCCCAAAAGCTACTTGACAGCATGTGTTTTCTTCTGGTGGCGTGCATAGACTTGCATAGGTCTGGTGTCCGCACCACTCTATTCATTGTTTTTAAATTCAGGAGATACCTTAGAACTTGATTAATTCCTTACTATTCAACCAATTAATTAAGTTTGGGAATAATCATATTGAGTAATTTGTGTAGGATTGGATAAAAGAAGTTTTAAGTGAACATTCATTGTAATCAACTGAAATCTGCATTTTCTCATCGTTGTGTATTCTTTTACTGCAGTTTTGGTTCTATATGGTTGAATGTTGAATTCCCCTTTCTAGAAAAGGTTGGTTCTTCTACCTGCTTAAGCAAGGGGGTGGAGAGTGGGGGTTGTTTTGTTTAATAAACATGCAAGCAAACTGGTGGGTCTGCAAGGGGATAAACACATCTCATTTGCCCATCTCCTTTTGCTGACAAAAAGAGCTCTTTTATAGTAGGGTTTTCAACTGGGTGGATAGATTGGCCAAAAAGAGACCTTGTTTCTGTGGCCAACTACACCACATATACAGACATGGACACAGTTGGACAGTTGGACACAAGCACTACATATTTAGATCTTGATGATAAGAAATTGCAAAAAATGAATCATGTCAATATGGTATTCTATTGCAATGTCCATTGTGGTTACTTACATATTTTCATATCAAAATTTTATAATCATTCCAAAATACTTAAAAGCAAACTAATGTTTTAAACTGTTATCATGTATATTCAGATAGTGAGTTTGTTAGTGCATGTGTGCGAGTTTTTCAAGGAAAATTGGGGGATAGGACTTGGTCGTGTATGGGTTGGCTTGGACATGGTTTCGGATGCGGTTACAGGCTATTTGTTCTCAGCCCTGTTCTATGGTACAAATGGGGCCCTTTATATTCGTTTCAGAAAAAAATTGTTTGGTCATTTGGAGAAGCCCATGCACTTCGTTCCAAATATTATCTACTCTTTGTAAAATGGTACCAATTTTGTACCTTTCTAATGTAAATTTATTAATTTTCTTGGACATGCTTCTTGGAAGTTCAGTTTTGACTCATATTCCTCCTTGAGTCAACAAATTAATGTGACAATTCATCCTTATAGTTCTTGGTGTAAGCAAATTGTGGTAGTATAAATTTCTTGGAACCAGCAAGTAAAAGGGTTGACGGCAAGAGTAAAATATGGAGATGAAGGGATCATCCGAGTTAAAGACTGGGGAGGGTGAAGAAATGGTGGGCACTGGCTGGGATGCGACCAAGGTTTGCAATCTTGGATCTCACTCTCGTCTCGTTTGGCCAAAGAGACGAGATTTTGAAGAGATCTTGTAAATGATCTCAGTGATCCTAAAGAGGTTTTTTACATATATTTTGACAATCTAGCACTAATATAGTTTTATTAACAAAATTTAGGCTAATTAAGTGGAAAACATGATGATACTTGAGCATTTATTAACCCAATCAGGTCAATAGTTAGGATCTTCCACATGATCCAAATAACGATAGAAGAGTTAGGAAATAACATGTCATGCACTATGTGATATTGAACGAGATCGATTGAATCAATGTGGTCTATTGGTTACTCATTTCCATATGTTTTCTGAAATTCTCATGCTTTTACTTTTTGTATGCAGGAAGCAGAATCAGCAACCCTTGAAGCAAAATTGAAGAGAACAAAAGTTGGAAGCGTATGTTTTAGCTTATGATTCTCCTCTGTAATTTCTTTTGATGTTCAGTTGATGGTATATGTTCTAATATTGCAGGGGTGTGTTGGTTATATAATACTGGCATCATGTATACCATTTGCTGTTATTCTTCCTCCAGGATTTGTCTTCATTATCAAAATTTCTTATTAAAATTCAGTAGAAACAAGTGTTTCAGATTAGATAGTTTAAATAGTTGTATGGAAGCTAATGATGCTTAGTTTCGGTTTCCTTTTGTCTTTGTATGGGTTTTCTTTAACATATTAAAATCTTCTTAGCAAAAAAACATATTAAAATCTTCTTAGCAAAAAAATAAATGAAAAATTTAGGAATCGATTTGATGACCACCAACCATGACAATCACAACGACCACCACCACCACCACCATCATCATCACTGTCATCAATAAAATTACATATCATCAAGATGTGTCAATTATTTGGCATTGACAACATGGGTCCTATTATGTCATTCCATTAGATCATAGTCGATACTAATGTTTAAACTAATTAGCTTTGTATCTCTTCTTCATGGGCTTCATCTGTGTTTGACCTGTAAATGATGAGGAAGAATAATAATTGAGTGAATAATAAAAAAATATGAAAGAAGTTTTGAGTACAATGTGCAGATTTAATTATTATTATTTAAAAATTTTAAATTAAATGACAATATGTAACAGGTCAGAGCTTGCCGACCTTAAGTTGTTGAGAAAAAGGTGCTTCTTGATTATGATTTAACAATTCAGGGCCATTAAAATATGCTCCCTCTCAGTTCATTTTGAAAAACTAAATAGGACAGTTAATGTGGGATGAAGGGAGTATAGGTTTTGAACAAAAGAGGGGCATTTGTAGATCCGTGGGATTTAAATTCTCAACTTGAACTTTGGCTTTAATATACTCAATGAGTAACATATGAAATGAAATTTCTAAACCTCAGTGATGTGTCCATGTTGATGCACATCTTGCGATTTATGGAAATGAGTTTTTTAGAAGTGAGGGGCAAATGGTTGATGAATAACATTATGTCAAAGCTGACTTTTTATTTATGTTGATCATACTTGGTAGAATAACTAGACATTAGTATTATCCTTCTCATGTTATTTTGTCTTGCCTCTTGTGAGATCTCAGAGATGTTTTATAGAATGATCTTCAATGTTTTTGCTCGAGCCTTTGATTTGTTATAATGAGGCATTTAAAATTGATCCATATAATTTTTTTTATTGGATTTTATCTAAGTGTTACTAGCAATAATCTCTTGTCATCTGCTTCCTGCTGCTTGCTACTGCTGCAGGACCTCAATAATATGCCTAACTACACATCAGATTTATAGGTATTAAATAGAAATAGATATCTTGCGACTGTTATAGGATGATATTTGTACTTTTTAGTGTTAAATAAATATTTATCCATTTTACATGTAAAATACTGAGCAAAAACATTACATGTGAAATTGCTCTTTTCTCGTTGAGATTACTTTCCTGATTTTTTGGGATCTTTCTGAGATCACTCGACTCTGACATCTCTTATTTCAAGCCAGCCAAAATGGCATTTAGACTGAGATGGCAAATTATGATCCTTCTATCTTAATCTGTACATCTTGTTGAAGCACATTTCAGTTTTGTTGGTTCATATGAATTGCATACTGTTGTAGAACGCACAACTGGTATTTTTTGGATGGGGAACACACTTTCAGTTTCTCACTGTACATCCACCTTCGCTATTGCATTTATTGTGTAACAATATTTGTGACACTGAAAAGATAATACCTTTGGCATTGAAATTGTGGGACCTTTGAACATTCGAGTTAAAAAGAATAAGTGAATACTGCTATGCTTTCTCCTTTCGAGTTTATTCATTTTTACATGATTTCCATATGATATAAGTTATAGGAGAGTGTATTCATCATTTAATGGTCATGGATGTTTTGATCAAGTTAGAGGGTGAATATTCAAAATGAGTTTGTTTGTAAGTAATTCTTTGTCTAAATGGTCGTTATCTTTTTCATTTTGGAACAGTATGATGTTTACCTACAAATTAGTAACCCTTGATATTTAAGCCCACTTGCTTTACTGATATGTGGACTGAAAGGATTGTTTTCATTCATTTCATCAGTACATGGTCAACTGATTGGTTGACATGGCAAGTCCGAATGGGTCATTTTGAATCCAGATGTTCGCTTTAGTTCAATGTATTGCTCTACATTCTCAGAAATCCATTTTATTGAAGCAAAAAGTGATCTGATCTGTAATATTCTTGACTTGGAACTTACCTGTGTTCATGTCTGATAATCTAATTGAAACACGTGCATGTTGATTGTGTAGATTAAAAGGTAATGAGCTATTACATCTTCCACCCCCTCAAATTGTGCATGAATTAAATATGATATAGACAATTACCTAATGGAATTCACATAAGTTTGATACTGCAAAAAGGATATTTGATAGAGAAAGCAGAGTATCAAGTTGATTCCAATGTAATTGCAGTTGAAAAGTTTTGGATACAGCAGTGGGCCAATGTATTTTGAAGAATTGTGCTTACCCAGAAAGGCCCATGACATCAATGAACTTGTTTTAGCTGAGCCTAGATATAGTCTCACATGGTTTCTTTCTGATCATTCTTTGAGATCTGAACTTGTACAAATGATTGTGCTTGTTGTTTTCAGAATCAAGCCTAGGTGCAATTTTGGTTGAATCTTGCTTATGCTCTTCACCAGCTGTTTTTATGTGTGTCAATGAGTGTGCCATCATAGCTATGCCATATATTAGCATTATTTCATGTTTAGATGACGTTTCTTGTAATTAATTTGTCTCCGTTACAGTCATTTATAAATTCAGTTTTTATCAGAGTTTTCTTTCCTGTTGGAATTTTAAAAAGCGTTAGACGCATTTTTTATGGTTTGTACTTTTTTTAATAATGGGAGCTGATATGATGTACTAAAGTGATTCTGGATGAAAAAATATTGATTTCTAAATGGCTGAGGAACTTTCTTTCAGACTCCTGGCGGCAACTCTTGGTTGGGTTCTCTTGTTGCAACTATTATTGGAAATTTAAAAATCACCATCAGTAATGTCCATGTACGATATGAGGATACTATCAGGTATGAATCTTCTGCAAAATTATTTTAATGTGTGAAACTTGCTATTGGAAATATCTGATTGAAAGCTTTTACAATTTTTCTAGTAATCCAGGACATCCATTCTGTTCTGGAGTAACTTTGGCAAAACTTGCTGCTATTACCGTTGATGAGCAAGGGAATGAAACCTTTGATACTAGTGGTGCACTTGATAAGCTGCGCAAGGTTAAGCTGCCTATTGCTGAATAATTTAATAGCTGTTAACCATTCCATTTTTCCCTTTTTTTGAGGCATTCACATCTCATTTCCCTTGAAATTGTAAATGTAGTAATGATTATATTAATCTCCTTTATACCGAATTATGACAGAGTTGTCTTTTTGTTTTAGTCATTGCAACTTCAAAGACTAGCTGTCTATCATGATTCTGACACACTTCCTTGGAAGGTTAACAAAAAATGGGAGGACCTTATTCCCATAGAATGGATAGAGGTATGTCTTTGTTTGTTGTTATCAATGTATTGTTCTTTGATCTTTATTATTCCTTAACTCTGATTATGCCTTTATTATTCCTTTGAAAGTTTGACCATTGTCTGTAAATGTTGAGATGGAATGGATGTCCATAGATGTATCTGAGCAGGTTTCTTGTTTATAACAATTGGGCTTGTTACTGCAAATAATTATAGGTAAAATGAAAATGCATTAATTATTCTTCACAAAGGAGAAGAAAATTCAATGGGGCTGTGTGGGTGGCTTCTGTAGCCCCCAATCTAAGAGTGTATTGTCAAACAGATGTTCGATTTTGTGTCAAGCTATTGATCCATTAGTTATAGTGGCTTCACTTTCATGTCTGCATCTTTAGAATGACCCCTTGTGTTGGGGGTGATGGGGGAGAATTGCCATTTTTATTATAGTTTTCTGTAACTTGAGAGAGGGCCATCAGTGAATCTTTGGTAAAAATTTTGGTTGACACCTATTTACATTTATATCAAAGAAAGATTAGTAAAGGGCTTTTTCCTTAGAATAAATTTGCACATGAATGCATTGTGATTTCAGTTCACTTAAGTTCTTTAAAATTAATTTTCACGATGATTATTCTAAAAAAGTTCAATTAAACAGAGTTGTTGGTAATTTATGATTTGTTTATTCTATGTAGATTTTTGAAGATGGAATTAATGAACCTGCAGCTGTAAACCCAACATCTTTTTGGTCTGTAAATCGGAAGTACTTACTTTCACCAATTAATGGAGTATTGAATTATGATCGCCTTGGAAAGCAAGAAAGAAAGGATCCTGATATTCCCTTTGAGAAAGTGTCTTTAATCTTGACTGATGTTTCAGTAACTGTGTCTGAGGTACAATTCTGCAAAGTTTTTCTCTGTAGTTCATGCATTTTACTGTTTTGCAATTATATCTCTATCTTCTTACCAGGCTCAGTATCATGATGGCATAAAAATTCTTGAAGCATTTTCAAGGTACAGAACTCATGTTGATGTATCTCACCTAAGACCTGTGACCTCTGTTTTTGATGATCCTTGCATATGGTGGCGCTATGCAATTCTGGCTTGTCTGCAACAGAAGAAGATGTGGTACTGTTTTATTTCATTGATAATCTGACAACGTACTAAGTAATAATGTTTTGTTTGTGTGGATGATGAATGATAGAAGTGGGATATCTTTCTTCACTTCATTTAATGGAAACATTGCATCCAATGCAGCTACTAAGGAAAAAAAGGAGTTACGATTTACATTATTAAAACATTGAAAAACTAATCGTTTTTACATCATTGTTCTGGTGCTAGATACACACTCCATATGAGCTGTTTTTTTACTTCTATTTTTCTATTTTCTTTTTGGTCTTTCCGTATAACCTGTTGATAGTGCATTGATAGTACATTGCATGTGAGAGGGTGACAGCAAAATTCTTCTTCTGAGTGGCAAGAAGATCTATTTTACTATTCTAGCATTGCTTCTATTATGCAGAACATTAGTTCTAGGTGATAACAAGTCAGGCCAGCTTGCAAGCTTTTCTGGCTGCACTCGTTTCGGCTCGATTCCCAGCTTGAAGCTTGCCACATCTGGCGAAGCTCTTATGCACTCTGGCAAGACTCACTCCAGCACAAATATAATGCAGCTCAATTATGTTATACTCCCTCTGTTCTACATTAATAGCTTCATTTACTTTTTGGAAATGAACCACGATTAGTTCATTTTTAAAAACCAAATGGAGCTATTAATATGGGACAGGGGGAGTACTTTATTTACTTCACATATAAAATCATACATCAATGTAATTTATTATAGGTTTTCATAGAATTTGTGTAATAAATATTCTTAAAAATTGAATATGTTTGACAGTTATGACATACATTATTAATAAATATATGAATAATTAAAGTACTATAGATCTGATTCAACTTGACGGTTCTCAACTTGGCTTAAAAGCTGATTGAGTTTGACCTGAGCTGGATGGAAACTTTACTCAGCTGGTTACAGCATAACCTCTATTATTTTCTTTATGCTCTTATGTCACAATACAATGTCGGAATTTGAATTTTGGAATTTTGGTTTGTGCTACGAAGTATTAATTGATTGTTTTTTCTTAACTGAATGCATCCTCCTGTAGCTACCGATTTTCTTGGGATAGAATCCGACATCTTTGTCAGCTTCGAAGACGCTATATTCAGCTTTATGCAAGGTATCTGCAGCAGTTGTACCAAGTGGATGTGTCTGAAATCAGGGAAATTGAGAAAGATCTAGATTCCAAAGTTATTTTGCTATGGAGGTATGATGAATTTTCTTTTTTCTTGGTTTTGTTTGTCAATTTTCATAAGGTGAATGCTTATATGGAATTCTGGATTGTTTTTATAGGTTACTTGCTCATGCAAAGGTGGAGACCAAAGAAGCAGCTCAACAAAGGGATAATCTGAAGAGGAGCTGGTGGTCTTTTGCATGGTGCGTCATGTTCAATATTTTTCCGTAAATGATTCATCAAGCTTCAGCACAATTTCTGCTATTAATTACTGAGTTATTTTCTTCAGGCGGTCATTTTCTGGTGAGCCTGGAGCTTCTGATAATGATTCTGTGGAGCCACAAGTGGTAGAGAATGAAAAGTTGACTAAGGAAGAATGGCAGGCAATCAACAAGCTTTTGAGCTACCAACCAGATGGAGAGATTGCTAGTTATTCAGGAAAAGACATGCAGAATATGATACAGTACTTAGTGAATGTGTCTGTGAGTCAGGGTGCTGCTCGAATCATTAGTAGCAATCAGACAGAAATTGTTTGTGGTAGATTTGAACAGCTTCAAGTAAGCAGCAAACTTTATCATAAAAGCATCCATTGTGATGTATCACTGAGGTTCTATGGTCTCTCTGCGCCTGAAGGTTCTCTTGTTCAGGTTCTATTTCTAATTTCATTTTTCCTTCTTTCTTCATTTTTTTCATTTTGCGGTTACAAGTGTTGACTGATTTATACTGCAGAGTGTTAGCAATGAGAAGAAGATGAATGCTTTAGATGCCAGTTTTTTATATTCGCCAGTTGGGGAGAATGTGGACTGGCGGCTTTCAGCAACTATAGCTCCATGCCATGTCACGGTACCTTTTTCTTTTGCAAGTTAAATTCGTGAAGCAAGTACGTATATGGTGATATATTGAGAGTGACACATCGGTCCATCTCTCGTATCTAATTAAGTCTTACAAATTCTGTATTTTACGGTCTCTTCATTATGTGATGTCTTAGGTTTTGGTTGAGAGTTACAATCGCTTTTTAGCTTTTGTTAGAAGCAGCAACAATATAAGCCCCACTATTGCATCAGAGACTGCTGCAGCTTTGCAGGTTTGTAATGATGTCTGAATATGATTTAACATGACTAGTATTCTAATTTATTCTTAATATTCTGTAACATGTTGCTTACCAGCATAGGGGTGACTAACATGATGATCTAGTTCTTAGTTTTTCTTTACTGATGTATATTTTTGTGAGAGCAGATGAAGATCGAGCAGGTTAGCAGAAAGGCTCAAGAACAGTTTCAGATGGTGTTGGAAGAGCAGAGCAGGTCTGCCATTGTTGATTATTGTTTATTTCCTTGATGATAAATCTTAGAGGGTAATTTTTTCTTTTTGCATTTGTTATCGCAGATTTGCTCTTGATGTTGATTTTGATGCTCCAAAAGTAATGATTCCTATGAAGAAATATGGATCCATCAATAATGAAGGCTACTTTCTTATTGATTTTGGTCATTTTACTCTGCACACTAGAGTAAGTTGTTTCCATTCCTATCTGGTTGCTAGCTTCTGCAGTATCTTGTAATTGCTTAAACTTTGTCACATGTTGGTTAAAAAACTTTTTGTGAAGGCCCAATCTATTAGGGAAGGGATCACTAGTTATATTAACACAAACAGTACCCCACTGCTTGGCAATCACCCCACTAAGCATTGCACATGAACATGGGGGTTTGCACACAAGGAACAGTGTGTCCCACGGTGACTGAACCCGGCCCCTTTTTTTGATACCATGCTAGTTAACCATTTCTTAATAAAACTTACTGTTAGAACAGGGATAACACTTCATATTAACAAACTAACATTTGCAATAATTTCAGGAAGGTAAACGTGATGAACAAAGTCAGAGTCTATATTCACGCTTTTATATATCAGGAAGAGACATTGCTGCCTTCTTTATGAATGATGATACTTACAGTGAAAATAGCTATATGCTTCCTTTAGTTTTGACAACAGAACCCTCCTCTCCACTGGTTTCAAATAATGATGGTGATTCCTTCCTATCTCTTATTGACCGCTGTGGGATGGTGGTAGTCATTGACCAGGTAAGTTTTTTACCATATGTTAGGAGTAGAGATTATGAAAAGTAAGCTGCAACGGAGACCTGGTTGCTGAGTATTTTTTCGTTCTTTCTTTTTTTGACAAATACTTGATTTATTTTGCGATGCAGATCAAATTACCTCATCCAGGGTATCCATCAACACGTGTTTCTGTTCAAGTGCCCACTCTGGGGATTCACTTTTCACCAAAACGGTATTCCAGGCTTTTGGACTTGCTGAATATATTGTATATCACAACGGGCAATAGTGATAGAACTGCTGGTCAATATCTTCAGTCATTCATTGTCTCTCGAAATCCTGCTGATCTTGCTTCCAACGCTCGAATTCTTGTTTGGGGGGTATGCTGTAATAAGTCAATCTTGATCTTGATATAGAAAATACACAGATTTTGACCTGTAATCTTCTGGAGCAGGGAATTGGCAATGCTGTAGCTGAATGGAAACCTTGTTTTCTTGTGCTTTCTGGTATATATCTTTATGTTTTGGAGTCGGAGTTATCTCAAAGCTATCAACGGTGTGCTAGGTGTGTTCTTTCTTTCTTTTGGTAGCCATGACCTTTGACATTGTTCCTTTGTTATGCCTTTCTTTTTACACTATCAATTGTGAGTTAATTTTTCTTTACATGTCAGTTTGGCAGGTCGGCAAGTAATTGAAGTATCACCAGCCAGTCTTGGTGGATCGTTATTTTCTCTAGCTGTGTATATTCGTGGTACAGATATTCAGAAGGTAAATATTAGTCTCTCTGTTAATTATTCTGTTGGGGCTTGTGGCGATTTAGAGCTTTGGTTGGTCAGTTGCATTTTGAAACATGTTAAGGGTTAGATATGTAGATCCATAAAAGCACTGGAACTTGATGCAATCTTGAATAGAATTGTCATTCCTTCCATTCTTTTAACTTTCTTTCCTATTCTGTTTCTCTCTCCTTGTCTGCTCACTATACAGCTTTCTTAGGTCGCTTTCTCTCCTATATAAAATCTTTCTTCATTATGTGGTGGTGGTTCTAAGTTCTTGGAAAATCCATAATTTTTTTCTGAAAAGTTTGTCTATTTCGAAGGAAATTTTTGCTATCTTCCATTGATTCCTTGTACTCTATTTATGAGAATAATAAGAACTAGGGTTTGTGGAGAGAAGGAGAAGAATTCCCTTTTACAGAAAAGTGAAACAAGAGTACAATAGGAGTTGACCCATGCCTTATAGAGATTGAACTTTATAATAGATGCCTGACCAATTATAAAAAAAAATAAACTCAAATGACAAAACTGCACTCTATGATGACATACATGATACTAAGAATTGAAGCAAAAATCAAATAAGTAAACACTAACACCCCATCAAACTCCAGAGGTTGGCCAATGAAGAGTAAAATTGAGCCAACTTATATGCTTTGTGAACAAACCAACGAGCTGAATAGACAACTGAAAAATGTGAGTGTCAGAGTACCAACACGCAGATGATGACACTCAAATAGAATCAATCCCGATGTGGTTCATGATCTTATGGAAGATGGAATTATAAGTAGTCTGGATGGTTTAGGAGTGAAAGTAGTAATAGAGACACCTGTATCAGCCAATAACATTGAAGGCGGCAATCTTTGGTGCTCTGCAGCAGTAATAGCCATAGCATGATACTCAAACCTCAACAGTTAACCTAGCAATGGCATCCTGCTTCCAAGATGTGAGAGAATCACCGAGAAACACACAATACAGATAGTGGACGTATTATCCACCACATCTCTAGTTCATTTAGCATCAGAATTAGCTCTTAATACTAGGTCAAAGGAAGAAGAGAGAAGCTGACTCTGAGATAAAGTATCCTAGAGATACCGAAGAATGCAGAGCATGGCAACCCAATGAACATCGATGCAAAGGCAAACTGCCTGACAATGGGAACTACATTGTTGTAGAGCCGGTGGTTCACAAGGGGGATTTGTGCATCATCATAACAAGTTCATAAGTAAAGGAGGAAGAGACAGAGCTATGGAAAAAAGAGAGTAAATAAACTAGCTAATACTATTCGCTTCTGTTTTTTCCTTTGCATGAACTGTAGAGTTTAGATAGGCTTCAAAGCCTTACTCCAAATAGGACTAACCCTAAGTAGAAATAAAAGACAACTAGGACAACTAGGAAAGTATTAAAAGACTCCTAATAAGACTCTTAAAAGATGACGGGAGCAAGTTGATGGAATGGGCCCAGTCCCTAGTGGGCCTGGCCCGTTGGGTCATGACATTCCACCTTCACTTCCACTCCACCTCACTCTTTAGGTGTTCTTTGATTCTTGTTTCATAGGTGAGAGTATATGCTGTAATGGGGCCTATCGGAACACAGCACCTGGGTCCACTGTGTTTCCTCTTCATGCTTCCTGTCATGTGGGCTTAACAAGACATAGTGCTAGATAAAGATGGGCCATAGGGGATAGGCCATCGAGAAATCCCCATAAAGAAGCGCAAATAGACTCAGAGAAGGCTGAAGAACATGGTATGGAAATGTATAAAGGCCAGTTGTTGAAGAATAGCTGATGGATACCGGCCTGGGATGAAGTTGATTGAGAAGATGTTGTGAGAAAGGTGAGCTCAAAGTTGGATTCGGATCTGGGAATGATAGTTGGAGAAGGAGTCCTCCCCAAAAAAAATGTTGAAAGGGATCGAGTCCTCTTCCTTTTGCAACGGGTTGCCCTACCTATAGCTAGAGCAATGGTGTCGCTGGGGAAAGCCTTGTGAAAGTAGATAGGGAGGGAGCCACAAAAATTGTGACTACGGGAACGGCCGGAGTTGGGGCAGAGCTGAGGGCGAAGGCAGTTTGCTTGTGGAGCTAGAGGTGGCTGTACAAGATGGTTTGGCTGTGCGGCAACTGGGTATGGCTCCAGACGTGTTCTGGACAAGTCAAGAGGTCGAGATAGCAACAACGGTCTGGTTTTTGTCATTTTGCAGTCCACTGCAGAACCAGGTTGGCTGGGGGACAAGAAGGTGGCAGTTGGAGCGGCGCCAAAGGAGGTATAAGGGCTGGTGGTTGATTATGTGATGCGATGTAGTGGCACTGGTGGAAAGGGAGGCAGCATGTCCCGGAGGGACATCAGGTGGTGGAAGAAACGAGGGGGCTGCACTAGTGCTGGGAGGGTGATGGAGGAGGATGTGTCAATCAGTAGGGCATCACTGGAGAGGACTGATGACAGTGGAGAGATGACAGAGTTGATAAAGCAAAGCCAGCTGTAATTTGTTGGACAGGCGGCTGCATAGGCAGGAGAGGGGCTGTCAAAGACTGCTGGGCAGGTTTCTATGAGGGAGGGGCAGCGGATTGGTTGTGCACAGGAGGGGTTCTGGACGGCATTGGAGGATCAATTGCCAGTGGTGAGGAGTCCTTGGCTGTCTGGTAGATAAGCTGCTGAATAAACTAGCTTATACTGTACTATTCTGTTTTCTTTATTGCATGAATTCAAAGCCTTACTCCAAATAGGACTAATTCTAAGTAGAACTAAAAGACAACTAGGACACTACCTTAAATAATACATACTTTAATTAAAGCTCAACTAAATGAGGAAAGCATTAAAAGATTTTTAATAGGACTCTAAAAAGATCTGGACAGGGGCATTTAGATGGAACGGGCCTACTTAGTGGACCTGGCCCGTCAGATCATAGCATGCATACTGAATATTTGGTCAGTAACTGTGGGATATACCAAGGAATGGACTCTCCTGATATCTAGTAGGATCCTCAAGATGAACACATCTGTAGGAGGGAGCTTTGGATAGAGAAGGTGGTGCATAGGCCTCTTGAACACATATGGGAAGTGTCTGAAATGCAGAGATAAAGTCGCGCAGTGAGGAGATAATACAGCATGTCTCTAGGAAAATGAGAGGCTGGTAGCGCAGGAATCTGAGACCTGAGAGGAGAGGCTCAGGGTACTGAAAGAGGCCTGGTAGAAAATAAGAGGTGCAGACTGACAAACTTCCATGCAAGAGAGGATAATTCAGAGGCACTCCGGGAAAATTGGAAATAAAACCGGATAATGCAGATGGATTCTCAGAGTTGCATGGGCAGAAATTGCACAAAACAAAAATTGCACCCGGCTAAAAGTTTAAGACTTAACAGTTGTACAGATGTAGACTGAAGAACCAAAAACCTAAGCTCTGACATCAATGGAGATTAATGAGAATTAGTGTTTATAGAGAGGAGGAGAAGAATTCTCTATTACTGAAAAGTGAAGAGAGAGCACAATAGGAGTCAACCTATGCTCTAATAGAGGCCGAGCTCTCTAATAGATAAAAAAGACTAAAATGCCTTTCACTTAATTGAGGGCTGACCAATCTGAAATAAAAGATAAACTTGACTGTCAAAACTACTTGACATACATAGTATTACAGAGTACAGACTTACACAAAATACAAGCGAGCTACTGTACTTCTAACACCCTTGACTATTACTTTGTTACGTTTCTTTTGTTATACAAGCTTTGTTAGGTTTCTTTCATTATACATGGTGGACTGGTGGTGATTTGAGGCCCTTAGAAAATCCCATTCTATTTGTTTAGAAATATTGCTAAAAACTGATCTGCACACAATCTTGAACGAGATTTTTGATGTCATCCTTCAATCCCTTCCTCTTGTCACCCCTCTAGGTGCAATCATGAAGAGAACTCTGTGCACTAAACTACTTATCTGTTGTACATCCTCTTAGGGCTTCAATCACAAAGGCTTTGTACACCGAATTAATAATATACAATCAAGCATTTTAAATTAAGAATCTATATTGAAGTGTTCTAATGAAAGATAATTGACACATTAAAGTTCAAGCATGACAAGGAACAAGGAAGTGGTAAACTCGGTTTTTCAGCTTTTCATAAAACAAGAAACCTCCTCTTTAACTAGTATGATGTTGATTTCTGTAATTAAGAAATTAAATACCCCTCCTTTTTTTTTTTTTCAACTCCTATCTTTTCCATAGGGAACATAGGGAATTAAGGAGCAGAAAACTTTGAAGTACTAGAAATTATATTTTCTTTATTCATAATAGAATGCTCTGGTAAATAGAAACCTTCTATATATAAACCTCATATGAACTAGACATTAATTATGAATATTCTACTTCAATTGACATTGTAAGATCAAATGAAATCTAAGCAAGCTTGATGAGCTAATTAGTAATGAGTGTCCCATTATTGATAGAGCAAATGAGATCCTAAACAGATTCTACGCACCAAACTTAAACAAACATATTCTTCCTAAAAATTATTGAAATTTAGGTCTCTGAGGATTATCTACTGCTACAGACAACAATCAGTTGGAGTTCTCCATGCAATGATGTAATGTTTTTACTCAAAAATTCTATACAGCCTGATCAGAGCCGACTTGCTTTATTTGATTTGCATAAGTGGTCCATGATCTTTGGTTCTTGAACTTTGATATCCCATGTAATCTTGCAATTTTGTTTTTAGAATTCCTGATTTGCACCAACTACTAATTATCTGGAACATGTTTACAACCATGCCTTTTCCAAATGTCCAGGCATTGGAATCCACTAGTACTCTAATAATTGAGTTCCAAGATGATGAGGAGAAAGCTACCTGGTTAAAAGGGCTTATGCAAGCAATATATAGGGCTTCGGTACTCAGATTCTCTTACACCTCTATGGTTTTCATTGTATTCTTCTAGATAGATTTCAAATGAACCTATTTGTTAATGTGCGCAGAGTCCTGTATCAATAGATATACTTGAAGCTTCTAGCCGTGAAGTGCCTGATTATGGTGGAACTCGTGCAGTTGCTACTGAAGCAGCAGATCTTGTTGTCAATTGTGCACTTGTACAAACAAAGTTAATGATATATGGACAGGTTTTACCCCCCTATGTTAATCCTTCCTTGCCATGTGCATTTTTTATGGCCTGTATATGCTAGAGTTGATAGCATATTGCAAATATTTTTTGTCCAATTAAAATTATATGAAAAATATTACTTAACCAAACTCTGGAAGGAATAGAAATTTATAAATATGTATGATTTAACTTGTGTAGTCAATTTATGGTGTCATTTACTTATTCTGCTGCAGTCAAGGCAAGAAAAGCATGAAGCACTTGAAGAGATACTGTTTCTAGAGCTTCTTGCTGGAGGGGCAAAGGTCAGATTTGCCTGGAGATATTGCTATTAGTATTCATTTTTCATATTTGATCTGATGTGATGGTATAATTTACTTTTAGAGTGGCATTGTTTATTATTTCTTTCTTGTGTATATAACTGTCATGCCATGATTGAATGTTGTTAATTTTTTACCCTTTTACATTAACTTTATCTTTGAGATATTGCAATTTGTTGCACCTGAGTTGTTTGCATTGTGCAGGTTAACCTTGCTTGTGTGGGAGATGACTTGAACGTTAAAATGAAGTTGCACTCATTGAAAATTAAAGATGAGCTTCAGGGTCAACAATCTGAATCTCCCAAGTATATGGCTTGCTCTGTGCTGAAGAACATTAGTGCCGGTGCTTCTGTTCTTGTTGATTCCAACTCTGAAGAGTTTCATACGGTGATCATGGAAGAGGATGATATTTTTAAGGATGCATTGCCAGATTTTCTGTCTACATCCGGTCAGAGCTTTTATTTACATAATCTAGATATATCTTCTAGTGTAAAGTATAGTTCACTAGACTTGAGTCCACATTCTTTTGCAGGGGAATTATCCGAGGTATTACCTTTTGACAAAGAATTGGCAAAAGGGAAGAATGTAAACAGTGAAGAGTTTTATGAGGCACATGATGGTGAAGAATTTGACTTTGTGTCTGTCACCTTTATGACAAGGAGCCCAGGATCACGTTTCTATGATGGTACTGATACACAGGTATTATTCTGCTCATTGGTTTCAACATAGTATTTGTTTTTCTCTTGCTTGACATATGTAAATTTCTTCTTTGTCAATCTTTTCAGATGAGCATCCAGATGTCCAAGCTGGATTTTTACTGCAATAGACCCACTCTTGTTGCTCTGATTGATTTTGGCATAGATCTGAGTGTTGCAGGCTCAAAAAGTGTAAGCAGTACAACTGGGAAAGATGTTTCTGTAGATAACCCAGATAGAGGGAAGACAAAAGAGAGTGGACATGCCTATGTAATAGGGCTGCTAGGTTATGGCAAAGGCCGTGTTGTATTTCGGTTAAAGATGGATGTGGACAGTGTTTGTGTATATCTTAATAATGAGGATAGCTCTCAGCTTGCAATGTTTGTTCAAGAAAGATTCTTATTAGATCTTAAAGTAAGTGAAATGTTTTAGTAATTATACCTATCGGATAATGGCTTTGTTGTGTTATCAACATGGTGTTTCTTATTCAGGTTTATCCAAGCTCTCTATCTATAGAGGGGACTCTTGGCAATCTGAGATTGTGCAATATGTCACTTGGACCGGAGCATCAGTGGGGTTGGCTGTGTGATATACGCAATCAGGGGACGGAGTCTCTTATTAAGGTACCTGATTGTTTTGTGATAGGTCCCTACAGCATTTTCATGTGGTGTCGATCATTATAGTTTTGACATAAATAAGTTAATCTACACTTGTTGTATAGAAATGTTTTTGATGTTCCTCAAAATGTGCTTGTGAAATGCTTTCAAGTATTATGTGACGCCAAAATTTCTTGTTCATTGGATGTATCTTTTGAACTACACAGCATAAAAATGGTATTTGTTTTCTTTAAAACAATTAAGTGGTTGGGAAAATTAGTAGGTTTTTTGGCTGTAGTTGTTATAAATCTCCCACTTCTTTTAAATGATCACACTAATATAGCTCAATGATTTTTTTGCTGTTTGTCTTTGAACTCTTGCTGTTTATTTTTTCTATTGTTGGTCTTTTGTTGAATTGATTAATATTTTTTTGGCCATTCTCAGTTTATGTTTCAATCCTATAGCAAAGATGATGATGATTATGAAGGGTATGATTATGGCTTAAGTGGACGACTTTCTGCTGTACGCATAATTTTCCTCTACAAGTTTGTTCAGGAGGTATGCCTAGTCTCTTGAAACCTTTGTTTGATTTATATGTCAGTAAAAGGCAAATTGTTAATGCTTTATATTTCTTTTATCTTGCAATAGTTCACCGCTCAGGATTGGCGGTGTCATAGGAGGCTTCATGGGATTAAGTAATTTTTGTTTCTTATTTGCAGATTACAGCATACTTCATGGAACTTGCGACCCCCCATACAGAAGAAGCAATTAAGTTTGTTGATAAAGTAGGAGGTTTTGAATGGCTTATCCAAAAATATGAGATAGAAGGAGCCCCTGCTATAAAGCTGGATATATCTCTGGACACACCCATAATAATTGTTCCTAGGGATTCTATGAGCAATGAGTATGCATTTCTTTCTCTGGTGTGCCTTTTCAATTCCTCCATATGATATCGAAGCATGTGTCGTCTAGATATATATGATAACTTTTATATATAGGAAAAGGTGTATGATGATGGTGAAAGTATTTTTCTATGTATGTCCTCTCTCCCCCCAGTCAATGGTCGGTCTGTCTGTCTTGTCTGTATGTGTCGGTGTATTATTTTTTTAATACTGGTGACAGTTGAATGTAATAATTTTTTGTTGCAGATTCATGCAACTTGATCTGGGTCAATTGCAAGTGAGGAACAATTTTAGTTGGCATGGGGCTGAAAATGACCCTTCTTCTGTACACCTTGATACTCTTCATGCTGAGGTAAAGTTTCTTTGTAATATGTATGCAACACTTTTAAGTAAATTTCTAGGTTTTTACTGATTGTGTGGTTGCAGATACATGGAATCAATATGGCTGTAGGAGTTAATGGTTTTCTGGGGAAATCTATGATGAGAAGAGGGGAGAAAATTTGTATCAAAGTATGTCGTAGCCTGAGGGATGTTTTCAGGAAAGTTCCCACTTTTTCATTAGAAGTTAAGGTAATTGATTCTTTTGAAACATTTATCTTTCTGCGAGGTACATTTTGTTAGTTAAACTATTATTATGAGTCTTCTATTGATGGTATTTATTTGAAAAATTGGGATGAATCCTTATTTTTCTTCAAAAGTCTGCCGGTAATAAATTTTTTACCTTTGTTTTACATTTTTTTATCTTATGCCGATTCTTTGAATTAATTAATTAAATATTTCATTTTGGTATCCTTCTTTGAGCAGGTTGGTTTATTACATGCAGTAATGTCTGACAAAGGGTACAGTATTATTCTGGACTGCTTGTACATGAATTTACTGGAAGAACCCAACCTTCCTCCCAGCTTTCGTGGCATCAATGCTCAATCTAAAGATTCAATACGCATTCTTGCCGATAAGGTTAATTTACAAAGTCAAATACTATTGTCGCGTACTGTGTCTGTTATGGCTGTTGAAGTTTCTTATGCGTTGCTTGAGCTGTGTAATGGCATTGATGAGGAGTCTCCACTTGCCCACTTAACTGTAAGTTTTCTTGTCCTTTAACTAATACTTCCTCCATCCCATATTAATTGTCCACGTGTAAGAATATGATATTTAAGGAAAATTTATTGACCTTTTTGCTCCATCCAGTAATTGGTATGAGAAGGATACTATGAAATGGGACAATTGGTAGGAGACATTTATTTTTTCAAATCCAGACAATTAACACGGGATGGTGGGAGTATCTAATTTCTTTGTCTTTCATGGATGTTTTTACTTTTCTTCTTTTTGTGTTGATTTTCATTTTCCTTTTTTTTTCACATAATTTTTATGAAATTCACTACATTAGGAGGTCAAACCTTGAGTGTATAATCATGGATCTGTGAATTTCAGGTATAAGTTACCTGTTAATATTAACAGGAAATTGATGTAAATCCTAGGGTTCCCTAGAATTAACCCTAAGATCTACAAAGTAGCTGCAGGGTGAAGGTTGGAGGAAGTGGGGAAAGGCCTCAGTCAAACTTACTAGTCCAAGCTGAGACGAGAGAAAGGGGAGAGGGCTGATGACAGAGAAGAGAGAAGAGGGTTGGAAAACTGTTCTTCGTTAACTTGAGAAGAGTGGCTGCACCTCATACATAGGGCACCCGCCATTATGGGCCTGGGCCTTTTTATAACTGCTCCTTCATAATGCTAATAAGAAAAGAGGGCGTTATGGGCTGCCTAATAACCAACCTACTAACATAACTTTAATGTAAGGCATAAAATGGCTAATTAAGTGGCAGTTCATAAAAGAAATCCAGCCTTATTTGATATAAATCAAAAGCAGAATTTGTTATCAACAGTAATTGTATTTAGTAATTCCATTGGTTTGTGTATAATGACATGCTCGAATTAAGTATCTATGTTGATGGATGCGTTTTTAATGGAAAGAAACTCCCTAATGGCTTGCTGCTATCTGCATGATGCAGTTGGTATCTATGGAGTTATCTGCTGATGTACAGTTTCCTCAATGTGGTGGATTGAAGTCATATAAGTAACTTGATTTAAAAATAGTCATGCTATATCTAAAGTTCTAAGCTTCTTGGTCCAAGTTTGTGTTTAAAAGTTTTCATTATCAAGATTTATATTTTGGTAAGGAAGAAACTGTCTACTAATTTCTCTGTTTATCTCACAATTTTTTTATGCTTTTGTAGTTGGAAGGTCTTTGGGTTTCATATCGAACAACCTCATTATCTGAAATTGATCTGTATGTAACAATTCCCAAATTTTCAGTGTTGGATGTTCGGCCATACACGAAGCCTGAAATGCGCCTTATGCTTGGATCTGCCTCTGATCTTTCAAAGCAAGGTGCAGGACCTATTTTGAGTTTGCCGTTAACAGTGGCTGATGGCTCTACAAAAGCATTGGATGAGACAGAAACTCCAAATTTGACAATGCTTTTACTGGATTATAGAGTGCGTTCACATTCACAATCTTTTGTGATCAGAATCCAACAGCCACTAGTTCTTGTTGTACTTGATTTCCTTCTTGCAGTTTGTGAGTTTTTTGTGCCAGCTTTGGGCTCCATTACTGGCCGGGAAGAAACATTGGACCCGAGAAATGACCCACTAACAAGGAGTAGCAACATTGTACTTTCAGTACCCATCTATGAGCAGAAGGATGATGTAGTTTACCTGTCTCCCAGTCGGCAATTGATTGTAGATGCTTCTGGAATTAATGAGTTTGTATATGATGGTTGTGGGCGGAGAATATGTTTAGTGGAGGATTTTGTTCTGAAAGAAGTTACACCAGCTAGCATACTACCTATTATTATAATTGGTCGTGGTAAGAAGTTGCGATTTAAAAATGTCAAGATTGAGGTACTTTCATGTCTCAATTTTTTTTCTGGACTGTCTGACAAAACAAATTTTGGACATTTCTGTAATATCTGTTCTTTTGACTAGCTGTTTAATTCTTGTGATGTTTGTTAGAATGGCACCCTTTTGAGTAAGTATACTTATTTGGGCAATGAGAGCAGTTATTTAGTCTCTTCAGAAGATGGCGTAGACATTTCTTTGGTGAAGAGTTCTGATTCAGATATTTCTAATGACTTGGATCCTCTGCAATGGGGCTCAAACATGTCTGTAGGGTTTTCTGAATCCAAGGGCAATACTATGAGTCAAATGCAAAATTTAACTTTTGAAGCACAGGTAGATCTTTCTAATCTCAGTATTATATGTATCAAATTGTTTTAAATGCATGATTAGTAACTTGGTGCACTCTTATCTTGTTTGGTACTAATTTGGCCATATTTTGGTGCACACCTATCTTCTACAATTATATACTTGTTGTAGACCTCTCTGGTTGTGGGTATGCATACATTGGCTATCATGAATTGTTTGAGGTTTATTTAGTCCTATTTTGGTCATGGCACTGTTGCTTAAGCTTCTTTGTATTGGGTTGTAATGTCCTTCCAGTATAAGGATTTTATCGGGTATGTGTGCCATGTTTTTCTTCCATTGAACACCTGTTCCTGATGATGTTGAATTTGAATTTATGTTCTACTACACTAGCATGCGGTGCAACTTTAGACAGTGGAAGGCAAACATATACTGAATTTCACAATTAGCAGTTGTATATATTTTGACTGAAACTAGTGAAAAAATTTCCCTTTTTGTTTATAAATTAGTGCAAAGTATAATGTGGCTGAATAATCTACAAACAGTTTGTATAGAAGCACTTTCCCTCCTCCCTCGCCCCTCATAGAAAACAAACACACACATGCTATGTAGGATTGTTTGTGTTTTTGGTGGCTGACAGACTGAGCCAGCTCCCTAATTTGAGCTTCGGCAGTTAGATCTTTAGTAATTTTGAATCTGGAACTGATCAAAGGTTATTTGTGGTGTATAATGTGGAAAACAAAAAATATAGCACGAGAAGTGATTTCAGAAGAATTATCAAGTTATTTATGTAAATTGTGTGAGGTTTCATCTATGGTGCTGTATTATTAAGCAATGCCAGTTAATGCTAAATCTTAATTTCAGGAAGTCCACACTTTCCACTTAAAATAAGAAGATACCAGCCTATTTTAGGCTGCAGTATAGCATCAACATAACTGGATAATTTAGATTTTTTTAAAGAACTACTAGTTAATCTTCATGTTTATCTGCTGTCTACTGCGGATTATCTAAATTATTTATGGGTTCATCTTGACTCCAAGAAGCTTCCTAATGCTGTGCTATAGCCATGGGGATTAATTTTGAACTCTACAGCGGAATAGCAGGCATATAGAAGATCAATTTTAAATTATTCACACATATGCTTTATTAATGCATATTTTTAGTTAGTTCATCGTATTCCTCCTTCCAGTTATCATATTACATTACTAGGCCACATTTTTCACAAAAGTTTAGGAAAGATCTGCTGCGTTCTGAATTGCTTAGCTGTCCAGGCAGGTGAGTCAAAGTTTCTCGCTGCTTGACTTAGCTTTTGGCTAATACTCTTAAGGGCAGTCACATTGAAACCCTTTGGGTGCCACTGTAAGAATCTGTTGGAGCTATTATTTCCAAACTGTCAACCTCTCACATTTAGAGATAGGCAATTTCTTTGCAAAAATTTCTTGTTCTTTGAAAGACACCAATTAGGTCTTCTGAAAAATAGGCCTTATCTTGTTGATATGACCTGAATTTTTTAAGGTTTTGTTATTATTTGCTTCATATTTATATGTCAGGACTAGAAGCTTTCAAAATGTTTATTGATTGTTTTTTTCTTTAGAATATGAAAGTGATTCTAATTTCTTTTGGCAATTATTTTTGCCTTTGGTGAACATTTATGTTTATGCAAGAATGATAATGTGAAAATTTTTATTTTATGTTAGATGGTATGTGTCAGCAAATTGCAGTTGTAAAACCTTCGATATTATATGAGATAGTTCATAATTTGTTGTTTAGAGCATAAAAGAACCTAATGCCTACCTCAAGTAGTTGGGACTTGGTGACAGAATTGGAAAAGTTAGGGTTTTTGGAGAGGAAGGAGAATCTGTATTGCTGGAATAATGATGGTAGTAATACAAAAATAAAACTGACCAGCCTCTAATAGAAGTCAAGCATTCTATGTACACAAAGACAATAATGCCCTTCACTTAAGAGAGGGTGGACCAATTAGAATGCAGATTAACACTAATGGCTGGAACTGCCCTCTTTAAAGATACTACTCATACTAATGAGTTTGAAAATATAAAGCAATTATCATCTAATACTTAGGATAACTTGTGGAATGATGTTTAATTTCCTTATTTTGAAATTTTGGTCTTTTTTTATCTCTGGTATTCTTATACGTTATTATGTTATATTTATGTGTTTTCATATTTTTTCTTCCTAAAATTGGCAAGACTTTGAGTTTTAATTTTTGTAAGCACCAATAAATGTATGGAGACATTTTATTGTGGTGCATAGTTAATATGAACATATTTTATCCTTATTTATTCGCAGAAAACAATGTTTTGAGTCTTATGGATGATTGTGTATCATTCCTTTTTATGCAGAATTTAGGTTAAGGAAACATTAGTCAGTTTAATTTGAGTTGGCCATATTATTGGCTGAGTTGCTTGGCAGAATGTTAGTAGATTTCTGTAATCCAAACATGATGAATATTTTTCTCGTTTTATCTTTGTGAATTATTTTCGAGAACTGTCTGTTTTCCTCTGAGTCAGTTATTTGTATTTGTTAGAAAGTGTCTTCAGAGTCCAGTTAGTTATTAGAAGATTGCATTGCAGCTTTCAAAAGTATCATTTCTATGTTACTTTGTCAATGGCAGGTGGTGTCTCCTGAATTTACATTCTACGATAGCACAAAGTTGTCCTCTGATCACACATTGAATGTTGAACGGCTCCTTCGTGCGAAGCTGGATTTAAGCTTTATGTGAGTGATAACTTCTTTGTCTATTATGGATACTTATTATTTCCCTGGTTTATTTTGCATATCACCTGTTTTGTTTTTTCAAGTTATTTCTTGTTTTGGGTAATATTAGTGCCAAAAAATTATTGAGTTAATGTTATTAATCATTTCTTGCTAATAGTTTGATCTTAGTCTTTATGGAATTCATGTTTGTAGTTGTTTTTAACCACTTGTGCATGTAATCAAAGTTTTGAATACATTATCCCCTCGGGTCATCATGCATATTCCACTTCTTATATATGACAGGATGCAAAGTTTCTTCTGTTCTTTGTTATAGTGTTGCTATTTGTTTTAGTACATGTATCATTTTAACTTTAGACCCAGGAATTGGCAGAGATTCCCGTCATGGCATGAACTGTTTCTCTGGCCTGTCTTTTTCCATTTTTGAATGGAGAGAAGGGAGGCTGTTGGTCAGATTGCTCTCCACCTTTGTGTTTGAGGTGTTGGGAAAAGCAATTATCTGTTAGACCCAGAAATAAGAATTTATTTTGGAATCCAAGCCCCTAGATGGCTTTTATTCATTGACGTTTTTCTAATTGATGCTATATTCTTTAAGAGGCTTTCTGTCCATTGTTTTCCATTTCTCTTATCATTTGGAGCCTTTATGTTAGCTTATGCCTCAAATACCTTGAAAAGTTACAATGGATCTCGTTGATACTTGTTACTGTTATTTGCTACTAACCTTTAGCGTCTCGCTTGTCTTCATTGAAATACTTTCCTGCCCTTGATTGTTTTCATTTCTTCTTTATTGTGCTGCCTTCAGAGACTCCAGGATGCAAGTCTGATGCCTATTAGTGTGTGCTTTGTAATACTTAGAAATTGAAATATAGTGACTGGTGTATAGTTGATGTTGGAAGTATTATGTGTGGTTTTATATTTCTTCAACAGGTACGCTTTCAAGGAAAATGATACATGGGTTCGAGCTTTTCTAAAGGACCTTACTGTTGAGGCAGGTTCAGGCCTTGTTATTCTTGATCCAGTAGATATTTCTGGAGGATTTACATCGGTGAAAGATAAAACGAACATATCCGTTGCTTCAACTGATATTTACCTTCACCCTTCCTTAAGTGTTATTTCTTTAGTGCTTCACTTGCAAGATCAAGCAAATGCTGCATTACAGTTTGGAAATGCAAATCCATTGACCACCTGCATCAATTTTGATAGAATATGGATATCACCGAAAGGTTTTTATAAATGTCTATAGTTGTTTGTATGGTTTAATATGATGATCAGTGGAAATAAGCTTCTAATCTTTGGCATTCTTGGTTTCTACAGCTGTTGGAAATGATCATGGTTTTCATTTTACCTTTTGGAGGCCTCAAGCTCCAGCCAACTATGCTATATTAGGTGATTGTGTGACATCTAGGTATGACTGCAACTTTTGTTTTGTTCCCTGTTTTTTTTGTCTCTTTTTTTATTTCTTCTTTAATTGAGGTGAAATTCATGTTCCTTAGAGTGCTGTTCTTAGAAGAGGTGTACTGGGATTTATATGATGGCTGTCGTTGTATTAGGATTATAGAAAATTATCTGTTTTTCGAAAATGAAATTGTTATCTGTATCATGTGTCAAATATCAGCCACATACTTTTAAGTGGTTTATATATTGGTAAGGTCCCAATCTCGGAGTCAATTTGAATCCAACTCATGAATTCGTACATTTTAGTGTTTCAGGACTCAGGTGAATTGGAAATTGGTTGATGGATTACCTGGTTTAATGCAATTTAGAGTAAAACCAGCAATTGCTGACCGATTATATAGTTCTGAACTATGTTTATGATTCAGATTTTACTCTGCCTGTACCTAGGATCCCTACTTAAAATTATTATTATGCAATTTTTAGAAATTAAAATTATATCAATGCTGTCAACAATTAAAATTGTGTTTTTTTAATAAGCATGTCCAATCTTTATCCAATATGAAACACCTGCAAATACTGGCACGCCTGTAACTAAAAGTAAATGGTTTTGAACTCACTTTTAATACAATATAAATTTTAGTTTTGGTGCAAAATGTGGTCCGTATCTGTCCAGATTCTCTTGTTGTTTGTCTGATTCTTATTGTTTAAAATGTATTTTGTCAACTTCTTCCGCTGGTTGAACATGTTTAGTTCATTTTGGATTTCCTTTCACTATCTACATTTGCCTATTTTTATCTGCAGGCCAACACCCCCTTCGCAGGTTGTAATAGCTGTGAGCAACACCTATGGACGTGTAAAGAAGCCTATTGGGTTTGAACTCATTGGTTTCTTGTCAAGTGTTCTAGGTCACCAATGTGATGCTGATGATGATTGCTCTCTTTGGATGCCAATTGCACCGTCTGGATATTTAGCCATTGGTTGTGTAGCAACTAAGGGAAGAAAACCTCCGCCAAATCATGTTGTTTACTGCTTGCGTTCCGACCTTGTAACATCAGCAGCATTTTCTGAATGTTATTTGAGTGTCCCACCAGATTCGAGGTATCTCTCTCTTCCTTCTATTTTTGCCTATTGGTCTGGAGTTTGGACAACAGATCTTGTACTCTATATAGAAGGTCTAGTTTTTTGAAGTTTGACCTGACTGTCATATTTGCTGCATCAGCATAGTTTTGCTTGTGATAATGATAGTTTTCTCAGACGATGTTGACTTTTCCATTTACATACATATTAACTGTCATTGGGGATCATCTTAACAAATAATTTTAAAGGTGTAGCGCTATGATTACGATGATGGTGACGTTGAACCTTCATTTCATTGTTCCTCCTTTGAGGGTTGCATCAGGAAGTGACATGTGAGAGCCAATGTTTCTCGCATGAATTTTATATCATCTTTTAATAATAACAAGAATCAGATGCTGGTATAAATCTGTCTCTGACACCAATGATTTGGATAAGCCTTTTGTGCTAATGTTGTTGATGATCATTTCACGTAATTTTACACCTTATTTTCTTCTCGTTTTTTCTGTTAGACTGCCATCTGGATTTAGCATCTGGCATCTTGACAATGCTCTTGGATCATTTTATGCACATTTTTCTGTGGAATGTCCTCCCAAGATGAATGCCTATGAATTGCACCAGATTCTTTTTAGAAATCCAAGCTGGCAGATGCCTTCAAGAAATAATCCCTCCCCAAAATTTTTGAGTGGAAATTACTGTGGAGATGATAATAAAAGTGATGAGAACAGTGGATCATCTAGGTGGGAAATTTTAAGGTCCATATCAAAAGCAAGTGGTTATTGTGTTTCAACTCCTCATTTTGAAAGAATTTGGTGGGACAAGGGTTGTGATGTGCGGAGACCTGTCTCAATATGGCGACCGATTCCACGCCCAGGTTTCTCGATACTTGGTGATTGCATTACTGAAGGGTGAGATGGTTCTCATCTTTCTTTCTCAATTTCTAGAGCTCTTTTGTCATCTCTATTTTTTGTCAGGTTTATTACTTCTATGTTCAATTGTGCAGCCTAGAACCGCCAGCACTGGGACTTGTATTCAAGTGTGATAGTTCTGGGATTTCAGCGAATCCGGTTCAGTTCACAAAAGTTGCCCATATAGCAGGCAAAGGGCTTGATGAAGTTTTTTTCTGGTACCCAATTGCACCTCCAGGATATACTTCTTTGGGGTGCATAGTATCCAGAACTGACGATGTTCCAAGCGTGGATTCGTTTTGTTGCCCAAGAATGGATCTTGTGCAACAGGCAAATGTTGAAGAGATACCTATTTCCAGGTCAATGAACTCAAAAAGCTCTCATTCCTGGAGCATTTGGAAAGTGGGAAATCAGGTAGTTCTAAAATTTTGGATGGTAAAATTGCCAACACCCAGTTAGAAATTTATGGTCCTATGTTACAAAGAACTGTATGGTTCACCATTCTTAAATAAAAGCATTCTTCATCAATTTAATATTAATTTTTAGCATATAGCATGCACAAGAAGTTTCTAGTAGTCTATTTAACAATTTGTTTCATTATTATATATGCATCATTTGGTTACCAAGCTTGACTAAGTTGATTATGAAATCTTGTTGTTGGTATTAGGCTGGCACTTTTCTTGCTAGATCTGATTTTAAGCAGCCATCAAATCGCTTGGCATACAGTATAGGTAATAATGTTAAGCCCAGGTCTCGTGAGGATGTAAGTGCTGAGATGAAGTTACAATGCTTTTCTTTAACTATCTTGGACAGCTTATGCGGAATGGTACACCCGCCTTGTAACTTGATCTTTCTTTTCGTACATTTTCCTTAGGCTCCTTTTACACTTTTTTTTTTACTTTTCTAACTGTTACTGACTCTTGTCAGATGAGACCCCTATTTGACATGACAGTCACGAACATAAACCTTGCAACTCATGGTCGGTTGGACTCCATGAATGCTGTATTAGTCTCATCAATTGCTGCATCGACATTTAACACACAGTTAGAAGCATGGGAGCCTCTCGTTGAACCGTTTGATGGGATATTCAAGTATTGTATTTTGGTTTTTGTTTGTTTTTTAACATGTAAAGTTAAACATTACGTAATTCTGTGTATGAGAATTACTATTTTTACATTTTGATGCATTATTGATGTAGTTTCTGTTTTATCTTGTGGAGGTTTGAAACATATGATGTGGATAGTCGATATCCATTAAGAATTGGGAAAACAGTACGTATAGCAGCAACAAGTATTTTAAATCTCAATATAAGTGCTTCAAATCTCGATACCGTTGCTGAATCCATCATGTCATGGAAAAGACAGGCAGAATTAGAATGGAAATCGACAGGAATAGAGGTTTCTTATCATCCCTATAATGTTATTTATCTTTAGGTTTTTCTTTACTTTTTATGAAAGAAAGGAATCAGATAACTTGGGTTAGCCTAATTACAGGATATGACTGTTACTACCTTTGCAGGAAGCTGGTACTCATTTGAACTGGAGGGATCTTGCAACATTTTCTGCTTTAGAGGAAGACGAATTTCAAAAGGTGATTGTGGAGAATAAACTTGGTTGTGATGTATACCTGAAGAAGTTTGAGGGCAGTTCGGAGGTGGTTGTTCTGGTACATTCTGAAGAGAGTGCCCCTGCTTGGTTACCCCCTCCACAGTTCTCAGACAGGTTGAATCTAGCGGCTGAATCTAAGGACCCACGCTGTTATGTTGCTGTGCAGATATATGAGGCTAAGGTATGTACTTGAAATTTTATATTGCAGGGATTTCTCAAATATATAACATTCTGCCTAAAATGACTAGATATTACTGTTGTGCAGGGCTTGCCACTATTGGATGACGGAAATAACCATGATTTCTTCTGCACTTTACGCTTGGTAATTGATGGGCAACCATTAGATCAGCAAAGACTTTTTCCTCAGAGTGCAAGGACACGGTCTGTAAAACCTCTGGTTTCTAAGACAAATGAAATGGATGAAGTTGTCTCAAAATGGAATGAACTCTTTATTTTTGAAGTGCCCAAGAAGGTAGCAATAATTTTGATGAATGCTTATGATTATGTTTCTGTTATTTTATAAAGTGCTGTCAGAGGAAAAATAATTTTTAGATCTTTTAACCAACGAAGGACTTTTATTTGGGAAATCTGATTTCATCTTATAAATTTAGAACTTGGTTATTAGCGTTGTTAATGTTATTAGTTGATTCATTCCCTCCTGCTGGATCATACTGGGATCTCACCGTGATCTTTGTCTCACCAAGGTGTTGAGACAAAATTTCGAGGATTTTCTTTAATTTCTCAAGCAGGACAACATTTTTCTTATAAATGTTCCTTAAGTATCTTATGTAGATGTATATAATATCTCATGAATAGATGGAGTGTGTGCTTGTGTAGCTTTATGTACAGTATGTAAATATATGCCACTATATGGAGTATATGCTAATTTAAATACTAAATGAATGTGCAACTTATTGTCCTGATTTAATTAGATTTTATGAAATGAAAGAAATTCTCAGTCTCTTCAAACTCACCATGATCCTAGTGAGATCTCTCTTTTTTGTCTATATGAGATCTCACCAAGATCCGAGATGGCCAACTTTGGCATAATCTTTTAGGTAAAGTGGTTAGCTAACATGGGGCCTGAGAAGAAGCTCCTTTATTTAAGTCTCTGTAGAGGTAAAATTCCTCAATATGTACCCCTTCTATTCGTGTTCCTGTGGAATTAGTGTTTTCCATTACAGCTTATGCTTTTAGGATAAATGGTCTAACTGACATGGTATTAGAGTGCAGGATCTGGGTTCAAGTATCAGGGAAGCAGTGTTCCTTGTCGAATGTGCTATTAGAGTGCAGGATCTGCTTTTAGGAAAGATGAAGCTGTTAAGGGACAGCTTATATGAACCACACTGACTCTACTCCACATGCTCAAGCACCAATTAATCATTGCATGTGAACATACATAGTTAACTAACAATTTTTATAGCCAGTTTTCTCCATATTTGAGTTTTTTAATTAGACCTACTAAGAAATCAAAGATTGTGACCGATTAAAATCTTTACGGGAGGTTTTTTTATTCCATATTTGAGTTAAGATTTTTCAATCTTCATTTGCAGCAAGTAAATTGCATATCTCCAATACACTGTCTAATAATTCGACATAATGCTCTTATGAATGCCAAACACTCAATTAGCTCTCCTGCATGAGTGGTTTATTAGTTGAAATAATGAAAGCCTAGTGATGTGGTAAGAGTCTGTTAGGACAAATATGCATTTCAGTGCTAGGAATCCTAGTCTTGATCCCCACCTTTGCATATTTTGTGCACGTGTGAGCATGTGCATCTGTAAAATTATGCTTTCCTTTGCAGTGGGGTTGTAAAATAATGTCTGTCTGTCTGCATATGTTTGTTTGGGCTGGTCTAGACTTGGTATACATTGTTGGGCTGTTCCTTAACAGTTATGTCCAATTATTTGTGCTAAAATATTTTCGAAATTATTAAAGTCAATAACCTTTCACTTGAAACTGCAATTGAATTTTATGTTATGGGAGAAGTAGGCCTTGGTGTGAACCTTTTTAATTCTTTTTCAGGGTTTTGCAAGATTGGAAGTGGAGGTATCGAACCTTGCATCCAGAGCTGGAAAAGGCAAGTAGAGTTTTGCAGATTATATAGAGTCATTTGCTTTAATGGCTGAACATTGCACCGTAGCATTTGTACTTTGTACAATTCATATGTAAACTTAAATGCACATGATTCTTGCAGGATGTAGAAGTTCTATCGGCCAAATTATGTTAACTTCAATCAGCATAAAGGCTACATTTGCCAAATAATTGTTTATATATTTTTGGTTGATAGGTTCTAATCTTTTATATAATTAATTTTAGGGGAATGATCTCCTACAAGCACTCATATAGGAGGAAGCTCTCCCTTTTTTGGGCCCATTTCTAGAGGTCGGACCAGGATAATATGAAAGATGTACCTTAGAATGGAATTTGTCCGGTTTGGACTTGTGGGCCCACTTCATCTGAACATGTGAAGTTTCAGCATTTTGGCTTTAAACATTGGTTGAAATATTGTGATTTTAACATGTTCAAATGGAGGGCCCATAAGTCGAAATGGGACCAAATGTCATGAGCTCCTTTATTTCAGGTATTTTTTTCCAAAACATGTGGTCCCACCTACAGAAGACCTGTGAAGGCCACAAAATGAGATCTCACATAGGGCCTCCTATGCATGCGCTCACAGGAGATTATCCTCCAATTTCTTTTATGCCCTGAATATAAGTTGCATGCAATTAGGGGTGAAAAAGCTCATTATTGGTAAAAGGACAACTGTACTTCAATATGGAACAAAATCATGTCTGAGGTATGAGGTAATTCTCCTCATTCTGGTTTCAAAGAAGAATTTATAATGAAGTATTGAAGAATAAGTATCTTACTGCTCTTTACTATATAGGCTTTGGAACCTATTTAATTTTGAAAATCTGAAATATGCCTTATTTGTCAGCTTCATAGCCATAAATTTATATTACCAAAGGGAAAATTCATTAAAAGGGGATGGCCAAATTAGAAATATGAGTTGTCTCATTTACTAACTGTGTGACTAGTTTATTTACTGCATAACATGCACCATAAGTAAGTTAATGCAATTGGCAAACGAGAGTAAGTTAACCATGATCAAGTATGACAAAGTTTGAAGGCAATACTTTGGATGAGTGCATGATGATGATGATCATAGTGGTGCACGTAATTAAATTACTTTGAAGCTGGTGTGAGCATGTCAACTGACACCTGTTTACAAATCAAGGCAGCCCTTTTCTTTTCCATTTAAACTTTTCAGCCTTGAGTGTTGTAGGTAAATATAAGTAGTTGTTCATAAGTAATCGACATATTAGTTAATGACTAAGTAGATAGCTGATAGGCATAATAAGTATATAAATGCCATATAATGTATGTAGCTTGAGTATTGAAGATGCATTTTCTATGACCAGATGTGGCTTCTTAAAGACAACAGAATGACAGAGCCTTGGGGTGACAATCTGGCACATTTTGTGGGAAAATTAGGTTCAGCACGCTTGGTGGGGGGGGGGGGGTGTAGAGGGAACTTGTTTCATGTCCAAAAGGACAATTCAGAACTACTATTTTGTTTTGATAAACTGAAATTGATGATGCTTGTAACTTGTATGTGGAATTTATTTGGTGTTCTGCTGCAGGTGAAGTGATTGGTGCCTTTTCCATTTCTGTTGGAAATTCTGCTGGTACCCTCAAAAGGGCATCTTCTGTACGATTGCTGAATCAATCTGATGACTTCCGAAAAATTTCATCATATCCACTGAAGAGAAGGGTATATGCCAATTCAGATATACATATTTATGAAAATGACATATATATTTAAGCCAAGCTTCTATGTTTCCATTCGTTTTGATCATGCTTATGTCCGTAATTTTAGTGTTTACTGAGAGTATCGGGTGGCTTACTTGGCAGTTGATTAGTTGCATCTTTGGAGATCTGAATTTTGTAATGTTAAAGGAATTGGGTGACTATACTCTATTTCTGATTCCAATCAAATTTTAGGAAGGTCAATCTCCATCTCTCAGAATTAACAGAGTCATGGTACTGCTGCTGGATTAATTAGTATTGAAAAATTAAAAGAACTAATTAATTACTTTTAAATTGAAACCTGGAAAAGAGGACAATAGGTGGCTGGTCAGATTTTTATGATTTATTGTTTGCATTCCATTAAGCAATGTGTGGATTCTTTCAGGGTCATATTGCTTCTGAAGGTGTGAGGGAAGATGCCGGAGTTCTACTGGTTTCTACATGTTATTTTGAGAAGAAAAGTAGTGTAAATTTTCAAAGAGAAGTAGAAAGTATGCCAACTACAGATAGTGGTGTGGGTTTCTTGTTAGGACTTCATCCTCAGGGGCCATGGGAGAGCTTTCGATCACTTCTAGCACTATCAGTTGTTCCAAGAACACTGGATGAAAATTTATTTGCCTTTGAAGTTGTCATGAAAAATGGAAAGAAACATGTAATTTTAAGGAGCCTTGGAGTGGTGGTGAATGAAGCTGATGCCACTGTGGAGGTGTCTCTCTGCCCAGTTTCTGCTCTTAATACCAAGACTGTTTCGATGTTGGAAGCTAATAATGTCGTTGAAGAAGTTTTTGAGAATCAGCAGTATCACCCTATTTCTGGTTGGGGAAGCAAATGGCCTGGTTTTCGTGCCAATGAGCCACAACGTTGGAGTACGAGGGATTTCTCATATTCGTCCAAGGTTTGATTATATTTTTAGTACTTGAGATATTTTTTCTTTTAATCTGAACATGAATTCTTTTCCTAAAACAGTTGAAGACAGGATTTTTTCTGTGTTTATTTTTTTTAAACTTATAAAATATTTTGTTTGTTTTAAGGATTTCTTTGAGCCGCCAATCCCTCCAGGATGGCAGTGGATATCTGGATGGACTGTAGAAAAGGCCCGGTATGCTGATACTGATGGTTGGACATATGGACCTGACTATGTAGCTCTAAAATGGCCACCTTGTTCTGCAACATCGTCATTTAAATCAGCTCAAGATTGTGCTAGGCGAAGGCGTTGGATACGTCCCCGGAAAAAGGTAGCAGATGAAAATTTTGAAGACAGAAGCAACATTTTTGCCACAATAAACCCAAAATCATCAGCTGTCTTGCCGTGGAAGAGTATGTTTAAGGATTCAGATTTATGTTTGCAAGTTCGCCCACATGTAAAAGATTCTGAAAGCTATCGATGGGCCCGTTTAGTTACAGACGGTTCTGGTCTGATGCATGGAGGTGACCAATCTACCACCCAGCAGAGTTCCTATCTCAGGCAAAATACTGCAAAAACTGGAAGTTTTGCATCTACTAGTTTTAAGTTGAACGAGCTTGAAAAGAAGGATTTGCTGTTTTGTTCTACTCCTGCTGCTGGGAGCAGTAAATACTTTTGGCTCAGCATTGGTGTTGATGCATCGGTGCTTCATACAGAACTAAATTCTCCTGTTTATGATTGGAAGATATCTATTAATGCTCCTCTTAAATTGGAAAACAAACTTCCTTCTCAAGCAGAATATTCCATCTGGGAGAAGACGAAAGAAGGGAAAATAGAGAGGCAGCGTGGTATTATCTCATCTGGAAGTAGCATGTTCATTTATTCAGTAGATGTACGGAAGCCTATCTACCTCACATTATATATTCAAGGGGGCTGGATTTTGGAAAAGGTACCACAAGTTTAAACTTGTACATGCTGGTATTTTCCCATACTTATATGGTCGAAACTGGGGTTGACATCCATTTTTTATTTGAGCAGGATCCTGTTCTTATTTTGGATCTTTCTTCTCCTGAACATGTCTCTTATTTTTGGATGATTAATCATCAAACAAGAAGGTAATTAATGCCTGTAACTTGTGATGGAGTCTCATTTTATAAGTTGATAACCCTCATTCTACTATAACTGCTTTTTGTGTAGGAGGTTACGTGTGAGCATTGAACATGATCTGGGAGCAAGTAATGCTGCAACAAAGACAATTAGGTTATTTGTTCCATATTGGATTGCTAATGATTCATCATTGCCTTTAGTATATCGAGTAGTTGAGGTTGAATTGTCAGAGAGTTCTGAGATTGATTCACCCTCACTTTCTAGAGCAGTCAAATCGGCAAAGCTTGCTTTGAAACGTCCAACAAGCTTAACATATGGAAAAGCCCCTAGCTCAAGGAAAAATATTCAAATTTTGGAGGTGATTGATGAATCAGGTTCTGAACCTGTCATGCTATCTCCGCAAGATTATGCAATGCGCAGTAACATTCTATCATTTTCTACTCGAAATGATGGCTTCCTTTCCCCACGAGTTGGTATATCAGTTGCACTTCATCATTCCGAACATTACAGTCCAGGACTTTCTCTTTTTGACTTGGAAAATAAGGTGAGAAGACTTTCTTTGTAGCTTTCTCCCAGTATATTATGAGCCAATTTTTTGTTGTTTTGGCAGTATGTGCATTAATTAAATGTATAAAATATATTTTTTACGTTTTTTTTACAGGAAAGTATTGATGTAAAGGCTTTCAACTCAGATGGATGTTATTACAAGCTTTCTGTGATGCTCAACATGGTCTCAAACAGAACAAAGGTTGAATATGAGTACTTGGCGATCTGTGGAAACCTCTACGTTTTGCATTTTTTGTTTTTCACGTATCTGCAGAGTGTAGTATTCAAAATTTCATTTCTATGACCTGTTATATAACGTATGTTTAGGTTGTTATTTTTTCTTGCTGCTTTAATGTTCAAGTAATGTAATAACATGTTGAACAGTTTTGCTATAGATGGTACGGAGTGCTTCGAAATACAAAACCCTAGGAATGAAATTTAGTTGGCAAATTGAATATTTTAGAATTTGAAGATCCATGTAAGCCTTGTCATCATTGGAGACATTTTTTATAATAATTTTAGTTGCATTCTAAGGTTACAGGCTATTTAGTTGGAAGTGGGAGGTGATCTGTAAGGTAAACATTACTATTTTTTTTTTGTCTATCTGATTGTGATTTATCTGCAGGTTGTCCATTATCAACCGCAAGCAAAATTAATAAATAGGACTGGTTGCACTTTATTACTGCAGCAGTTGGGCGCTGAATCTGTGGAAGTGTTTCATGCCACTGATCCTCCAAAAGTATTTCAGTGGCAATCCTCTGTCAAAACTGAGTTACTGAAGGTCTTCAAACTGCCTATATTTTGGATCTGATTGTGTAGCCGTCTTTTTTGTTGTTTCTGTTGTTTTTTCTTTTTTGATCTTCTTCTTGTTTTTGCTGTTAATTAAGAAGAACCAATAGGGTGTTGGTGGGATGGGCAGGACATGCTTTAGGAAGTGGTGATCCTGAGTTTGAACCACTCTTTTGGCCACCCACCTGGGATTATATCCTGATTTACCCGGTCTTATGATGGGTGGGCCTTGTACATACCTGAGGGGACTGGTGGTGCTCTAAGAGGCCGGTTGCCCTGCCCCTTCTAGTCAAGTCCTGAGGGCAATGATACCCTTCATTATAAAAAAATTGGTGATTGAGATGTTGATGACAATGACTATATGGTGCTATTTATCTGCAGCTGCGTTTAGGCCATTTCAAATGGAGTTCAGCTTTTAGCATTGAGTATGAGGGAACAATGCGTGTTTCATTAAAGAATGATACAGGACCTGACCAGATGTTCATAAGAGTAGAAGTACGAAGTGGAACAAAGGAATCACGTTATGAAGTTATTTTTCGGCCACATTGTTTCTCAAGTCCTTTCAGGTTAAGATTACTCTTTGCCTTTTGTTTTCAGTAATTGGCTGTTTATATTTAATAAAGAAACTTTTCTTTACTGAAGTTTTCTGTATTGATATTTTTATTTTATAATTGGTGACCTAAACCAGCAAATGTGCTTAATGCAAGCGTGCTGATTTTCTTCTTACCTTCATTTCATTTATGCCTCTTGTATTTGTTTCAAAACTTATCTTTTCCATAAATTCCTGCCAACACATAGGAGGTGTGTCAAATTCCACGGAGAATATAAACTATAATAATGCTTGTTTTCATTTTGTTGTCTCATCTTTTCTCTAAATATTATATAACTTTCAGATGTTTTTGTGACAGTAGAGGGGTTCGAAGCATAGAGATTTTTTGTTGTCATGCGAAGCAGAAAAAGGCTGTAGTCCTACGTTTTGACTGGAAAAAGAAAATATATAATTTTGAATTGCCATTTTCTCAAAGGAATGATTTAGAAAGATAAAATTTACTACAATAAATTTTGTTTTAATTTGAAGAGTTGAACGTATCACATCATTTAGTACATTGGATGGATTATTTTTCTCTTATATGATTTTTGATGGCCAGTGCCATTAATTTCTCTGTTGTCTATTAATAGGATTGAAAATCGCTCTTCCTTCTTGCCGGTACACATTCGGCAAGTGAAAGGCTCTGATGATTCCTGGAGGCCACTTTCTCCTAACTCAGCTTCTTCATTTTTCTGGGAAGATCTTGGTAGACAACGGCAATTGGAGGTTTTAGTGGATGGCACTGATCCTCTAAGGTCACAGAAGTATAACATTGATGAGATTGCAGATCATCAACCTATTCAAGTCAGCGGTGGGCCAATGAAGGCCCTTCGAATTACTGTTTTTAAAGAAGGAAAAATTTGTGTGGTTAAAATTAGTGACTGGATGCCAGTTAATGAAACTCCATCTATTTCACCTAAGATACCCACATCACTGTCCCGTTTCTCCTCAGATATTAATCCATTGATGCTATCTTCAGTATCAGAGTCTGAGCTTCATGTTATTGTAGAGCTTGCAGAATTTGGCCTTTCAGTTGTGGATCATACCCCTGAGGAGATTTTGTATTTATCACTGCAAAATCTTCTTCTATCTTATTCAACTGGTTTGGGATCTGGGATAAGCAGGTATGGTTGTTTTAGAGTTTTTATTTGTAGTTGGGAATGCCACGATGATTAATTCATAAGCTATTGACCTATTACTTTTGTCTCTTTGAAGATTTAAGTTGCGGCTGCTTGGGGTGCAGCTAGATAACCAGTTGCCTTTAACTCCGATGCCTGTTTTATTTCGGCCACAGAGAGTTGAAGATCAGTGTGATTACATCTTAAAGTTGTCTGTTACTATGCAATCAAATGGATCATTGGATCTGCGTGTCTATCCATATATTGGTTTCCAGGTATAAAATTCTGTCAGCTTTAATGCAATTTCTAGTTTCACTTCATTTCTCATTCACAGGCTTCATGCTGATGCTATTATTTTGATTCTTACCACTTTTAATCTAGGCCCCTGAAAATTCAGCTTTTCTAATCAATATTCATGAGCCGATCATTTGGCGCCTTCATGAAATGATACAGCATATCAAGCCGTACAGAGTGTTCTGTGCTCAATCAACTGCCGTTTCTGTGGATCCAACCATTCAAATCGGGCAAGTTCAAATTTTTTTTAGTATTATCGTGTGGGTTCTGTCTGTCATATGTTATTTTAATTCATATATGTTCTGATGGGAATTTGGTGGGAAATCAGGCTTCTTAATGTCTCAGAAATCCGATTTAAAATCTCACTTGCCATGTCTCCGAGTCAACGACCTAGAGGTGTTCTTGGTTTTTGGTCATCTTTGATGACTGCATTGGGAAATACTGAACACATGCCAGTAAGTCTAAAATAAATTCTTTTTTTTTTGGCTACGTATCGGATGACTCTTGACAGAGGGATTCAGACTTTCTTCTTCAACTTGCTACATAATTTGTCTTAACAAAATCATCATTGATTACAGATTCGAATAAATCAAAGATTTCATGAAGACGTGTGCATGCGGCAAAGTGCTCTAATTAGTGCTGCTGTAGAGAATATTCAGAAGGATCTTCTTAGTCAGCCCCTTCAGCTTCTTTCTGGGGTTGACATACTTGGTAATGCAAGCAGTGCTCTTGGGCACATGAGCAAAGGTGTAGCTGCTTTATCTATGGATAAGAAATTTATAAAGAGTCGCCAAAGACAGGTTATACATCTGCTCTCTTGCCACTTGTTTTTTCTTGTGATTTAGCAATAATTTACTCATTGCTGCAAAAACTTTTTCTTTCAGGAAAACAAAGGTGTGGAGGATATAGGCGATGTCATCAGGGAGGGTGGTGGGGCTTTTGCAAAAGGCCTATTTAGAGGAGTCACTGGCATATTGACAAAGCCTCTTGAAGGTGCCAAGTCATCTGGAGTTGAAGGTTTTGTCCAAGGTGTTGGTAAAGGATTAATAGGTGCAGCAGCACAGCCTGTAAGTGGGGTCCTTGATCTATTATCAAAAACAACAGAAGGCGCAAATGCTGTGAAAGTGAAGATTTTGTCCTCCATAACATCTGAAGAGCAATTACTTCGCAGACGCTTCCCTAGAGTGATTGGTGGGGATAATTTACTTCGCCCTTATGATGAGTATAAAGCCCAGGGGCAGGTAATGGATTAGATTTAGCTTTAGTTGTTTCCCTAATAGATTTTGCATTTTTTTGGTCCAATACTCAAATGCTTGCGAAAGACTTATTATTGTGGTTTGTTATAGATAATATTATTGCATTTAAATATTATGCATTGATATTTATTCAATCGTTGTCTTTGCCTTTTAACGGTGTTTTTTTTCTCACTTGAAGGTTATCTTACAGCTAGCAGAGTGTGGTGCTTTTTTTGGTCAAGTCGACCTCTTTAAGGTTCGAGGAAAGTTTGCCCTGTCAGATGCATATGAAGACCATTTCTTGCTTCCGGAAGGAAAGATTGCCATAGTAACACATCGAAGAGTTCTGCTGTTACAAGTATGGATGGTTTATCTTTTACATGTTATCCTGACAGCAGTCAGTGTCAAACATATGCTAAGATGGTCATTGACATTGTTGTTTGCAGCAACCCACGAACATCATGGTCCAGAGAAAATTTAATCCAGCCAGGGATCCCTGTTCAGTGCTATGGGATGTGTCCTGGGATGACCTTACAACCATGGAATTGACAAATGGAAAGAGAGATGATATAAAATCACCACCTTCACGACTTATTCTTTATTTACATTCTAGGTCCTTAGATTCAAAGGATTCCATTCGTGTCCTAAAGTGCAACAGAGATTCTCAACAAGCTTTTCAAATTTATTCATCTATTGATCAGGCAATAAATGCTTTTGGCCCAAAGCATACAAAGGTTTGAAAAATCAGTTTACATCTTTTAGTCTTGTTCTATGCCATAATGTTCTTGTGTTGAATATGAAATGCGACTGGTTGATGTTCAGAATATGCAGAAAAAGAAAGTCCCAAAGCCTTATGCACCTTACAGCCAAGGCACGTCGTCTGAGATAGTTCGAAGGGATGTGGAGTGTGGCCTTTGGAGTTTCCAGGAAGCACCTCCGGCGGTTCCTCTGAGTTCGACATTTGGCACAGTGCTCACACAACCGCAGTTTGAACAAGAGGGGCAATTCTAAATTATTTAGGTGATAATCATCTCGGACCTGGTGGCTTGCTGTCAGCTCGCTTCTCTGGATAACACTTGCCACACGACCATGTCAGATCATCAGAAGGCTAGTATCTTGTGGTCTACTTCTTTTTGTTGAGATGGGATCATAGGTCCATAACCAGAAGCATGGAATACTTAGTAACATCACATTGTTTGCGGAATTAGTGCAACTTTCTGCTGGCAGTTGTCTTGAAGAAAACCGACAGTTTTGGATGTTACTTTGTCTAATTTACACTCACTGAACATCTTCACTGAGCATTTTGTACATACGTGAGCCAATATATAACTAACCCAATCCTGTAGGAACGTGCTTACCCTACATGGGTTCTGACTGTCGTGTAAGTAGCTTGTTCTGGGATCATAAATTGTAATTGTAATACAAACTATTGATAAAGCCAAGTTGCTAGGCACTTGTTTCAAGTGTATATATTTACAACTTACATGTATATATATATATATATATAGTCAGAACTGTTGGAAAAATCATGATATTTTTTTCAGTGTAAACACTGATGTTTTGTTATTAGTCTAACTAAATATTAGCCAGGCAAATTCATGTTTCTTACATTTTTTAAGTTAGAATAAGTGAATGACATTTGTCAATACTGAACAGTGTTCTGTAATAGTTTCACGCCCTTCTTATTGTTATGCGGTAATTCATTTTCCATTTTCTTAGAAAATGTGCAAAATGACTATTAAAAACTTGTGTAATTTCATAAACTAGCTGATGTGACTGGAATTTCAGGTTTAAGTTGCAAATATAGAACATGTGCAAAATGACCATTAAAAAATTGTGTAATTTAATAAACTAGCTGATGTGACTGGAAAATTTTCAAGTTTAATTTGTAAATATCAGCTTTATAGTTTATTGTTAGGTTTGCCCTTATGATAAGATTAAGGGAAAATTATTAAAATAATAATTAAAAAAAATATTTATTAAAATAAATCACTTTGGGAAATATTTCTTAAAGTGGTGTTCCTTTTTGCCACGCAGGCGCCAGTCAAGCAGCTGACATCAGCGTGATTTTTTTTTTAATTTTTAAGTTTAATTTCGTCGTTTAGAACGATGAAATTGGTTTCAAAATGATTTTGTCGTTCTAAACGACGAAATCATTTGTAAGTTGACCCGGTTTCGTCGTTCTGAACGACGAAACTGCCACACTTGTCCCATTTTGCCGTTCGCTCGGCAACAATACTAATTTCGTCGTTTAGAACGACGAAATCATCGAGTGTGCGGGTTTTAGCCAATTCATTCATCTACAATATGTCCGTCTAGATCGGCCCTTATTGATAGCTCTCGTTGAGAGATGGAGGAGGGAGACTCAGACTTTTCATTTGTCATATGGAGAGATGTCCATCACGCTCATGGATGTGGCAGTTTTATTAGGACTTCATATTAATGGACGTCCGGTGACAGGCACGATAGGAGGAGCTCATATGGATATATTAGTTAGACTTTTTAGTAGAGCTCCTCCTACTACAGTGATGCGTGGTAGCCGAGTGAGCCCATGATGGCTCTTACAGGAGTTTCGCGAGCTCCTAACCGATGCTCAAGAGATTGTCATGCCCCGGCAATGCCCGACCCGAGCTGAACCCGGTCCAAGGGCCGGTCAAGCGCGCGGGGGCGACGAAGTGAAGATTGAGAAACGATTCTAGCAGAAGACTTAACCCTAACCACGGGCGATTAATAGAAACACGAAGTGCGCACAATTCTTTGAGCAAAAGTAAATAAAAAGGGAAGAAAAAGGTGTTGCTTATCACAAAGTAAACAACAATCTCAAACCCACAAGCTTAGTTAAGTAAAGCCCACACCGGCTCAAAATAGGTCATAAGCATCACAACTGTAAAATATGACATAAATCCAAAACAAGAACCCTACACAAAGGTTCTAACATAAAGCATGAAACAAACGAAAGTAAGTCACACAACGATCTCCATCATCACACCCAAGTTATCTCTGACCTTTCCTCAAAGAGGCAATCCTGTCCGTCTGCGTGTTGCACCACGCAGCCCCAAATCAAAACACAAAAAGAGGGGTGAGTTTAACAAACTCAGCAATGGTTTTAATATCACTAACAACATCGAAAATACGATAGCATGGCGATATAATCTTTCAAATCAATGATGTACAAGGTGTCATTTTCTGATCACATATTCACATCACTTAAAAACTGCATCATAATACATAATTCAACCTGCATGGATGTATATCTAACATACATATTTCCACATGCATAGTATCAAATCAAACTGCATGGATGTATCTCAAACATACATATTCCCACATGCATTATTTCACAATTCAACCTGCATGGATGTATCTCTAACATACATATTCCCACATGCATAATATCAAAATCAACATGCATGGATGTATCTTTAACATACATGTTCCACATGCATTATATCAAATCAACCTGCATGGATGTATCTCTAACATACATATTTCACATGCATTACATCAAAATCAACATGCATGGATGTATCTCTAACATACATATTCCCACATGCATAATGTCATCACAATCAACCTCCATCAAGGAGTAATCACATATTAACGTCACACAGACGGGAGTATAGACAAGGCCACGAAGGCGTGTCATGGTTCAAAATTCTACACAAGAATTCAAGAAAGATCGGGGTTGTCAATCCCTAATACTGCTCGCCCTGGACGATCCTGACCAAGGATGTCCCATTCTCACACAGAGAATCTAGAGCAGGGGTGTTTGCCCAGGGACATCTCCTGCGGAGGGAAGAGCCCGAGTTCTCACATAGAGAACCCTAGAACACGTGGTAGCGGGGTGCACACAGCATACCACACTGGATTCTCAGGGTCCAGATGACACACATAATAACATTCTCACAATCCGCAAGACAAGTACACAACTTGTCCCCACATCATTTCATTTAATTAGACTCAACCCGGGGAGTGCACTCGTTCCACACAGGAACTTCAAATCAAAATATGTCCTTTCGGACCAAACAACTTGCGATTAATCCACGACCGATCAACCCGGCACACAATTTCATCACATTGTATTCAATCGGTCAATTTCGATTAATCACGATGAAGCCTCAATTAGAAATCCATTTTCATGATGCGTGCAACATGGTACATGCGTGGGCAAAACATACATGAATCCTAATCCATGATAAGTGCTCTCACCAGCCCCTAATGCATCATTCATAATTACAATATTAAGCTTCAACATCATCATGTAACCCCATATGTGTGTGTGTAACTAGTAGAAGCATTTCATATAATGCATATCAATATGCTGGAAAATCAACTCACTACCACACTACACATGTGAATTTCTATCCAAACATGAATTCCAGCGGAAATCATAGAAGAAGAATCGTTGAAATCATAGCTAGATTCAAAACTCAACCACAAAGGCTAAACACATATAACATCACTCATTTCATCATTGAGTCATGGCATTCACCAACATTCACACACCATTAACCACAATCTATCATGACAAATCAGTCCAATAATGATTGTAGTCCTACTGAAAATATGCTTAACTAAAGGGAAACAACCATTCATAATTTCAAGATAACGATTCTAACATCATGCCACAAAACATAAGTCATTCCACCATCTCTAAGCATATATCTCAACTCCATAAACTCAATAGCATGCATTTTCAGTAGCCTAACATAGCTTAAAACACTCCACATTCATATAAAATTGGTAAGCTAAAGTGGAATCATCAAAATAGACATCATATGCACAACATACAATTTCCTGTGTAGACGATCGATCGCCCTTCAGGCCGTTCGATCGGTTACACGCAAAATTTTGAAATTTACAGTTTTGCCGATCGATCGCCCTGCAGGGCTGATTGATCGCCAACACGGTAGAACAATCATCTTCTTCCTTTCGCAAATCCAAACCGAAACACCATAGATAACACTTCAAATCCACATCTAACACCCTAATCATCATCAAAAGTCCTCCTTGACTTCCAGAACATCAAACCAATCCATAATAATGCAAAACCCTAAGAAATCGGGATTAAATAATTTCATTTTCTAATCTTACCATTAACACACCAAATCAAGCAAACCATTTCGAAATAAGCCAAAAATGAAGAGTTTTGCCATGGATAAATAGAAATTTTGAAGACCCATTACCTCAGCACTTGATTAAGCTCGGATTGAAGAGTCACCCCTCTTGAAATCCTTGAAAACACAATGAGTTTGAATTAAACTCTAATAGAAATCGATTTACCAAGAAATCCCTAATTAAATCTTAGATCTAGGGCTTATTGGTAGTAAAAATCGAATTTTGAATGTTAGGGTTTGTAGTAAAACACAAATCAGTAGCTTTTGATGGTCAAAAATGAATTGAATTAAGGGGAAAATGGTAGATTTGAAAGAAATAAAGAGAAAAGCCAAGGATTAGTGCTTAATTAGAGTAAGCTTACCTTAATCGGCTTCTAATTCGGGCCTAAGTGGGGATTAGGCCAGCACTCCTTCCTTAGCCTATTCCCAAAAATGGAAATGGCTCTGGTTTGCCCTTTTATAGTAAGGGTTGGGGTATGCATAGGTAAGTTTTGGGGTATAAATATGAAAAGTAGGCTAAAAGTGGGTATTTTGTAAATTTAAGCACAAATTAAGCCTAATAAAATTCTGAAAATTTTTGTGTGACCTTAAGTATATGTCTAGGTTCATTTGACATAAAAATAAAATTTTTGACGGTGGGGCCCACAGGGTCCCGCCAAAACCCTAATTTTTGGGAAAATAGTGAAAATTCCGAAAAATCCCAAAAATTCACATTTGGTCTAAAATCACTTAAAACCACTAATATTGAAGTTAATTTTGGTTAAAACCATCACAAACACTATTTATTTTACGAAATCACCGAATAAGATCAGAAAACACGTAAATCCCACGATAACCAATAATTAAAGAAAACCAAAACCGGTTTAAAGATGAGGGTCCTTACAGAGATAGTTATCGAGCAGCATGCACAAGCCTATCTATTACATTTACTTGGAGCTACTATATTTGCGGATACTACGAGCAGCTACGTGCATATTTCGTATCTCTCCCTCCTTGCCGACTTTGACATGACTGATACTTATTCATGGGGCAGTGCTACTCTCGCATTCTTATACCGAGAGTTAGGAAAAGCATGCCAGGCCATGACCTCGGGGATTGCGGGCTGTCTGACCCTTCTTCAGGTAATTAATTGTGTAACTTTACTTAGTATTTTAGTCACGTATACTTTTTTAATTATAATATTTGTTATCACTATTTTCTGACATAGTTATGGTCGTGGGAGCACTTACACGTCAGCCGACCAAGTGCTAAGATGGGTCGCTTGGTCGAGGGTGCTCCATTAGGGGCGAGGTAAGTTGTATTTATGTTTACCACATTACTTTTTTAGCAACGTTTTATGTACATATGCTGAACTCATTTTTTAAATTTAACTCCTTAAGGTGGAATGTTCGGAAAAAGAGAACCGAAAATTCACAAGGAGTCCTTCGATTATATAGAAGGGAGTTAGACCACCAGCGGCCATACCAGGTAATTTTATTACTTTGTTAAACTTTTTTATGTAATAATTTTAAAAAATTTTGTTGTTATTTAAACTAAATTATCTTTATATATTGTATAGATTATTTGACAGCCGTACTCAGAGGACTTGTTGGCTGTGTTACCTCCCCTATGCACGGACGGTCGAGAGGTGTGGCTATTTCGAACCCCTCTAATATGTTACGAGATTATCGAGATGTATGTGCCGGATCGTGTAATGCTCTAGTTTAACCTGGAGCAAGGGGTCCCACCTTCTATTGTCGAGTTTGTCCATCGCATCACTCGACAAGACCGCCATATTACTGACTGGGCTATACATCATGCGTCATGTATTGCTCGATGGGAGGATAGGAGAGCCACTGTTATTAGATGGGAGATGGCTACGACATTGCGAGATGTTCGTAGTACTTATATGCAGTGGTATTTACCGATTACACGACAATATATTTTATTGCGCGATGATGTAGAGGAGATGACATATCAGCCTAGGGGAGTGTCTGAGGCAGCTCTAGTAAGTACAACTTTGTTAATTAAGGCATATATTATTTTTTTATTTTATTTTAATTATTTATCTAATATTTAATTTATTTTTTTATAGCTTCGTCTAGTTCAACGTACGCATGCACATTTGAGTGACGCACTTATCACCTGTACTTCGAGCAAGGACTTAGCAGTAGCATGTGAGTCGGTGATTAGAGCGTCTGATGATGTCCTTCGTAGCTTGCCACTGCTTCATTCGGTGATCACGGATGTTCATCGAGATTATCCTGTCGACGAGGCCGCTCAGACGTAGCCAATGCACTCTTCATGCCCAGATATTCCATCATCATCAACAGCTTATAGCTCTCTTCCAGGTTCATCATTTCTGGACACTGCACATGTAGCTCAGCCAGATCCGATTTTATATTATAGACGACATCGGCTAGCTTGTATTGTACCATCTATTACTTATGCTGAGCCAGAGACAGAGCCGGAGCCAGAGCTGGAGCCCGAGCAGGAGCCGGACCTAGAGTCGCAGCCCGAGTCGGAGCCAGAGCCACAACCAGAGCCAGAGCTAGATCATGAGGAGCTCGTACACCACCGTTGAGGACGAGGTCGAGGTCGAGGATGAAGTTGAGGACGTAGGAGATTATGACATTACTTGTGATGTACTATATTTGTTACTCGTCTATGATGTACTTTAATGATATTTGTTATGGGTGGAATGAATGAAGTCGTGTATGTATTGTGTATGTTTTGAATGAATGAACAGGGACATGTGATAAAATTAGTTTCAAATAGTATTTTTTTTAAAAAATTATTTTGATTTCATCGTTTAGAACGACAAAATCAGTATTGTTGCCGAGCGAACGGCGAAATGGGACAAGTGTGGCAGTTTCGTCGTTCAGAATGATGAAACCGGGTCAACTTACAAATGGTTTCGTCGTTTAGAATAACGAAATCTTTTTGAAACCAATTTCATCGTTCTAAACGACGAAATCAACTTAAAAATTAAAAAAAAAGCCACGCTAGTGCCAGTTGCTTAGCTGGCGCCTGCGTGGCAAAAAGAAACACCCTATTTTGGTAAATAAATTTTTTTAATTATTATTTTAATAATTTCCCATAATATTAATGATTTAAATAATTTTTTTTTAAATAATATTTACCAATTTAGACCACTTTGGGAAATATTTCCTAAAGTGGTGTTGCTTTTTGCCACGTAGGCACCAACCAAGCAGCTGGTGCCTACGTGGCTTTGTTTTGAATTTTTTTTTGATTTCGTCTTTTAGAAGGACGAAATCAGTACTGTGCAGAAGGATGAAATCAGCACCCTCTCTCCCCTCCCCTCCCCTCCTCTCTCCTCTCCACTCTCTCTCTCTCTTCACACTCTCTCTTCACTCACTCTCTCTTCACTCTCTCTCTTCTCTCTCTCTCTCCACTCTCTCTCTTCACTCTCTCTCTTCACTCTCTCTCTTCACTCTCTCTCTCTTCACCCTCTCTCTCTTCACCCTCTCTCTCTTCACTCTCTCTCTCTCCTCTCTCTCTCTTTCTCCACTCTCTCTCTTCATTCTCTCTCCCTCTCTTCACTCTCTCTCTCCACTCTCTCTCTCTTCACTCTCTCTCTCCTCTCTCTCTCTTCACTCTCTCTCTTCTCTATCTACTCTCTCTTTCTCTCTCTCTCCACTCTTTCTCTCTCCTCTCTCTCTTCTATCTCCTCTTTCTCTCTATTCACTCTCTCCTCTTTAAGAGAATGAATAGAGAGAGAAAGAGGAGAGAGGGTGGAGTGAGAGAGGAGAGAGTAAAGAGAGAGAAAGAGGAGAGAAGAGAGAGAGAATGGAGAGATAGAAGAGAGAGAGATTGTAGAAAGAAAGAGGAGAGAGAGGAGAGGGTGAAGAGGGAGAGAGATTGAAGAGAGAGAGAGGAGAGAGAGAGTGAAGAGGGAGAGAGAGGAGAAAGAGAGAGGAGAGAGAGAGTGGAGAGAGAGAAAGAGAGAGTAGATAGAGAAGAGAGAGAGGAAAGAGAGTGAAGAGGGAGAGAGTAAAGAGAGAGAGAGTGGAGAGAGAGGGTGAAGAGAGAGAGAGAGAGTGAAGAGAGAGAGTGGAGAAAGAGAGAGAGAGGAGAGAGAGAGAGTCAAGAGAGAGACGGTGAAGAGAGAGAGGGTGAAGAGAGAGAGAGTGAAGAGAGAGTGAAGAGGAGAGAGGGGAGGGGAGAGAGGGTACTAATTTTGTCCTTACAGTATTAATTTCGTCTTTTTAAAGGATGAAATCAATAAAATGACTAAGAAGGACGAAATCAGTGCACAGTACTGATTTCGTCTTTCTAAAAGACGAAATAAAAAAAAAATTTAAAAAAAAGCTACGTAAGCACTAGCTACTTGGCTGGCGCCTGCGTGGTAAAAAGTAACACCACTTTGAAAAATATTTTTGAAAGTGATCTAAAATGATAAATATTTTTTAAAAAAATATTATTTAAATAAATTTCCTTTTATAATTTGGACGGCACATGACAGCAGGATCAAATACACCTAAAGCTGGCTAAGAATGCTGTTCATCAAGAGATGGACCAGGTGTTAAACTATCAAAGCTTGAACTGAAAGCCCTTCAACATATTCTCCCAAAAATTTACGAAGGCCATGCAAGACCTGCGTTTAAAAAAGTAATTAAGGAAATTCAGCAGATTATAAAGAAAATATACTCAAAAGAACACCTGTACTCACCATAATGCTGATAGCTGGAGGTACGCTTAGAAGCACGAAGATGCAATAATTTTCCAGTAAGAATCATGCTAAAGCGACGTCACATGGCAAACCACTACTTCAAAAGACGGTGGTCATCATATTGGAGCCAAGCCTATAGCTCATCTTGGATTTCAAGCATCCACTCTTGTACACTACAAGTGAGTAGAAGAAGCTCTTCCCTGATTGCTTCAAACGAAGACGGCATTGTCTTCAATATCCAGGGTCACCAAAAAACATGCCCCTCTATGATTAGTTAAGAAAACTATTACCCCTCTATGCTAAGTTAATAGAGTTTTTGTGATGAGCTGAAGAAAACTTCGATGTCATTACTAGCTGAATAAAGATGAGTGAAGCATTTCATTCCGAAAAAATAATAATTTAAATTTGTGTTTTTCAGCGTATAAAAAAAATTCTTCTGTGGAACACTCAAGGTCAGAAACAAGGTATCCCAGAGACTTTTAGAATTTACATCGGCACATCATTAATCTAGAATGGACATGGACGGCAAGAATTGACTGACACATGCGAACCAGAACTGTACTCTTAACTCTCCTTAGTGTAGATACAGACTATGAAAAAGAAACCCTCAAGAAAAAAAATACAAAAAATATCCATACAAAGGCAAAGTATTGTATAGTATTTGTAGACCATATGCTAAGGGATATAATGACCATACAAGATACAAAGGGATACAACATTGTACATAGTTAGATTAATTTAATAACAAAAAATTAATTAATAGCAAACAAATTAGTCCCGAAAAGAAAGGTTTCATTTTTCTAATGAACCCAACTCAACCCAACTGACACCAACATGGCCCAGCCTATCCTACCGTGAGAGTACAAATCAAGCCAAGTAAACCAGCCACCGATTGCTGTGTATACATGTGGGTTAACACAACTAGGTGCATGAGTTTAATATATCTCCCCCCACAAAAGTGGGGTGGCTCAAGGGCTTATCTTACAAGGCCAAAACTTAGCTCTTATATATACCTACACAATTTCTTTCTTACTTTTGATGTGAGACTATTCACTTTCCCTTCCACTACCACTTAACTATTCTTATTCACTTTCACTATGGGCTTGGGCTTAATCACATAAGTATAGCATGAATTACTATATCCAACTAATGACAAACTTTTTGCTTGATAGGTATTTAACTTCTTAGATCCTAACAAATATCTAAATACCCATTTCACTGTTTGTTAGTGTTGAATTCCATGGACCAGTTGAACAAGCCTACCACAAAAACTCAAATATGGTCTTGTATAAATCATGACATACGTTATGCTACACATAGTTTGCGCATAAGGCATTGACTTCATTTGAAGTCTATCTTCCTGAGTCCAAGGTGCCATACTTTTAGATTACTTGTATAATCAATAACACAACATTCTAATTATCATGTTTTACTTGATTTATATGGTATTTAAGTTTGGTTTTGTGATCGATTTTGGTTTTTCATATTATGTAGTCAAAGTTTGGTTTTTTAGTATTAATTTTTTAAGAAATTATTTAAATTATATTTTAAAAAATATTTACCAAAATCACAAAAAGAGAAAAATATTTCTCAAAGTGGTGTCCATTTTGGCCATGTAGGCCCAGCCAAGCACCGGCGCCTGTGTGGTATTTTTTTATATTTTGTCCAAATTTCATCTTTTTGAAGGACGAAATCAGTTTTAAGTTTATTTTATCATTTTGAAGGATGAAGCCCTCTTTAGAATGCTTTCATACTTCACAAGGATGAAATCACTACACTTGTACATGATCAAAATGAACATATTTTGGGTTCAAGTTGATTTCGTCCTTGTGAAGGACAAAATCAATGCAAAAGCTCATTTCGTCCTTATGAAGGATGAAATCGACCTAAGCTAATTTTGTCCTTCAAAAGAACGAAATCCGTGTGTTATTATCCGAGGGGAGATGACTACAACATCGCGAGATGTTCATAGCCCGTATATGCAGTTAATACCTATACTTTGGGTAAGGTTTTATTAATATCATGTTAGTCGATCATCAGGCACCATGAAGATGCCCTTTGTAGCTTGCTACTACTTTAGTTGGTTATTACAAACATTCATGGACATTATCCTACTGACGAGGCAGCTCAGACACCGCTAAGGCATGCTCCATTCCCAGATATTCTATATTCATCTCCAATACCTGGCTCTCTTCCACGTTCATCATCTCCGATTGCTCCACATTTAAACTACCCACACCCAAATCCGATAGTGTATCATAGACAACAGCGGGCAGCTCGTGCAGATCTTATCCCATTATCTTATGCGGAGCCTTCTGTTACTTATGGTGAGCCATATATCACTTATACAAAGCAAGAGGAGCAGGAGCAGTAGGAAGAGCCACTACAACACCGTCGGGGTCATTATTGAGTTCGAGGTCGTAGTCATAGGAGTAGGAGAGGTATAGCGACTTAGAGTTATTTTATACTTGTTTTGTAAACTAAAACATTTTGAGAACATTGCATGTAATTTTGATACTACCCATTAACTTTCTAATCACTTGATGTTTTTATATTATTGCGATTTATATGTTATTTGTGTGGAATATATGTGATGTTATATAGGGATAGAATTATATGTTTTGTGTAGAACATATATACAAGGACAGGGGTTGCTTCTGATTGTACGTTATCTAAATTTTTTTTAAGAAGATTTCGTCCTTTGACATGACATAATATATTATTAAGAAAAGGACAAAATCTAGTGTTAAAAGGATTTCGTCCTTGTGAAGGACGAAATATGCTTATAAGTTGAATTTGTCCTTCGGAAGGGTGAAATCCACTTGAACACCAAAACCTTCAGTCGCAAAGCCGAAAGTGTTTGGATTTTGTCCTTCGAAAGGATGAAATCAATTTAAAAATTTTAAAAAACCACAACCACTTTGAGAAATATGTTTCTCTTTCCGCGATTTTGGTATTTATTTTTTAATATTATCTAAATAATTTTCTCAATTTATATTTGAGCTATTTCTCGATAAAGAGGCCCGAGTGCTTACTAAAGGGTGCAGTGTAAGTAGGAGTTCACACAGAAGCTCATATAGGAGCTCTAAAAGAAATGTGAGTTGTGGAAGGCACATGCAAATGTCAATGGATAATAATGAAGAGGAAAATTAACATCAAACGAGAGCCATAGGTCTTCTGCACTTATTGACAATGAAAGTAGACCTAATTGGAGGTAAGGTTTTTTAAGATGTAAATCATGTGTGAATCTTATGATTGTCGATAAAAATTAGGATATTGAATTATGAATTTTGTGCGTAATATGGAAGGTACACATTGCATGCACATAAGTCATTTAGTATTTGAATGTCACAAAGAGGTGCATAGTTTGGAACTCAAAGCTCGATGAACATTTCATTACCCCTACACAAATGTTATACATACTGATGTTGGACCATCTAATCTTATTTCTTACTAGTCAGCCCTCTCTTAAGTGAATAACATATTAGTCTTGAATGTGTCTCTATGCACCCTAGAAATTCCATCAACACCCTAATAACCCCATAAGGCCCATTATGAATTTTTATATAAAGCATGGTACTGAGGGATCATTAAGGTGCATATAGGCGCGTTCATTAGTCTTTTGATTGTAAGGGGTAACTTGAGCCCCGTATTATCTTCTTTATTATTAGTAATAAAATCTTCATCTTAAAAAGAGGAAATTATTTAAATAATAACATTAAAAAAATATTTACCAAATTAACCCATTTAGGAAATATTTTCCAAAGTGGTGTTACTTTTTGCCATATAGGCGCCAGCTAAGCCACTGGTGCCTGCATGGTTTTCTTTTTAAATTTTATATGATTTCATCCTTTGGAAGGATGAAATCAACTTAAACTTGATTTCGTCCTTCCAAAGGATGAAATCGGGTTAGAATAGGTTTAGCCAATTTTGTTCTTCTAAAGGACAGAATCTCCACCATGACGAAATCAAGGTGATTTTGTCCTTCTAAAGGACGAAATCTAATTCAATTTTTTTTTAAATTCTTTAAACTAAATTTAACACCTGCCACTGTTCATTCATTTCACACACATTCCATGCATATGTTTAAATTAACATCTACAAAACATCAAACTTATCTACATTAACTATTATTCACATAACATTAAAGTTATCAACATCAACTATCATCTGCACAACATAAAAACAAGCATAAGATATAAATGTTTATAAAATATATTACATCACATGTTAATAAAATATTTAGTTCAAAAGAAGCATATGAAAAATCTAATACACTCAATGTCACGATCTCCTCATGGTCTGCCTGCTCCTCATGATCCGCCTGCTTTGGCTCTTGCTGTGGCTCTAGCTCTAGCTCTACATAAGTAAAAGATGGCTCAACACAAGCTAGCCAATGTCGTCTATAATATAATATAGGATCTGGCTGAGGATAAGCTACATATGGAGTGACTGGAAATGATGAACAAGGAGGAGAGCTATGCACTGCCGATGAAGATGGAATATCAGCGAATGAATCATGCCTCGGCTGTGTTTGAGCGGCCTCGTCGACAGGATAATATCTATGAACATCTGTAATCACCGATTGAAGTAGTGGCAAGCTACGAAAGACATCATCATGCTCCCTAAGCATCGACTAACATGATGCTAAAAAGTCCTCACCCAAAGTACAGGTGTTAATTGCGTCAGTCAAATGCTTATGCATACGTTGCGCTAAACAAAGCTATAAAAATAAAATAAAAATTAGATAAATAAGAAATAAGAACTAAGAAAATAATATGTGCCTTAATTAACAAAGTTATACTTACCAAAGCTGCCTCAGACGCGCCCCTAGGCTGATATGTCATCTCCCTACTTCATTGCGCATTAAAATATATTACCGTGTAATTGATAAATACCACTGTATATATGCGCTACGAATATCTTGCGATATTGTAGCAATCTTCCCATGGATAACAATAGCTCTCCTATCATCCCATCGAGTGATATAGGTTGCATGATGTATAGCCCAATCGGTAATATGGCGGCCCTGTCGAGTGATGCGATGGACAAACTTAACGGTAGAAGGTGGGACCACTTGCTCTAGGTTAAACTGGAGCATTACACAATCTGACACATACATCTCTATAATCTGGTAACAAATTAGTGGCATTCGCGATAGCCACACATCTCGACCGTGGGTGCATACAGGAGGTAACGCAACCAATACTTTCGGTGAGTACGGCTGCCAAATAACCTATACAATATATAAAAATAATTAAGTTTAAATAACCTCACATATCTTATAATCATTGTAAAAAAGTTAATAATAAAATAAAATTACCTGATATGGCCGCTGGTGATCTAACTCCCCTCTATATAATCGAAGGACTCCTTATGGATTTTCAGTTTTCTTTTTCTGAACATTCCACCTTAAGGAGTTAAATTTAAAAAATGAGTTCAACATATGTAAATAAAACCTTGCTAAAAAAATTAAGTGTTAAAAAAAATAGAACCTACCTCGCTCCTAATGGAGCACCCTCGACTAAGTTACTCATCTCAATACTTGGTCGACCGACGTGTAAATGCTCCCACAACCATAGCTATGTCACAAAATATGATAAAATTTATTAAAAAAATTAAGGAATTATATGTGCAAAAAAATATTTGAAGTTACAAATTTATTTACCTAAAGAAGAGTCAGACAACCTGCAATCCCTGAGGTTATGGCCTGGCATGCTTTCCTTGACTCTCGGTATAAAATAACAAGAGTAGCACTGCCCCATGAATAAGCATATGCCATGTCGAAGTATGCAACGAGAGAGAGATAAGAAACATGTACATGGCTACTCGTGGTATCCACAAATATCATGGCCCCAAGTAAATGTAATAAATAAGCCTATATATGCTGCTCGATAACTACCTTCGTAGCATCCACAGGGAGCTCACAAAACTCACCTAACAACCATCGAAGGCTCACTCGGCTACCACGCACCACTGTGGCAGGAGGAGCTCTACGAAGAAGTTTGACTAATAAGTCTAAATGACCTCCTCCTGTCGTGCCCATCACAGGATCTCCATCGATGCAAGTCCTAAAAGAACTGCCACATCCATAAGAGTGATGGTCATCTCTCCATAGGGCAAGTGAAACGTCTACGTCTCCCTCCTCCATCTCTCAACGAGAGCTGTTAATAAAGGCCGATCAAGACGAACGTAATGTAGATGAATGAACTATCTAAATCTTGCTCGCTTGATATACGGTAACATACGCTCATCTATAGGCCAATGATAGAGATATCTAAAATGTTTGGTGCACTGAAGGCATCCGAGGTCCTATAATAAAATTTTAAAATTATAACCCAACGTAATTTATAATCTAAAAAAATGAAACAAAATTTATAAAGAGTTATCATACCTCTCCTCGCCAAATAGAAGCCGACCTATGCGACTCCTATTGGACAAGTATTGACTCATCAATCAGGCCTGGCCCATAAAAAGGCTCCACATAATCCATATGATCTGCGGAGAATTAAGATAATTAGGAACATATAATCATACCTAAAATAGAAAATAAATAAAAAGATTTATTATATGTTTACCGATCAATAGAAGGGTTTCTACATGATTTACTATTATGCCCACTTTGTTTGTACCTCCCGCATTTATACCCTCCTCTATCATCTCTCTCCATAGTCATACGGTCCATTGTATTCCTAATGCGAATGGACCGTGGGTGACCGGGTTGTCATGTTGCTCTTGGAGGGAATAACACTCCCGACCACGAGGAGAATAGAATTGTGCCGAGTACACATTTTTGTAAGTGGTAGATGTGTAACAAAGTCCTGCCTGTATAGGCTCCCACCGCTTTCCCCACATGGCAATAAGATGCGAGCAAGGATACAAATAGACCTTAGGGATATTGCATGTACAAGTACGAACCCTCGCATTCACCACAACCTTCCGGCCACGAATTGATATCACTTTGTAGTGGTTGTTGTTGATCCTATTAACTATATACTCCCCAATTTTTCTTATTTGTTCTCTAATTATCTCTTCCACTCTGGGAGTATATGGGGTGGCCATGGCAGATGTGGCAGAAGATTGTTTAACGAAAAAATTTACTACCCGATAAAAAGTAGCTAACACTAAAGCCTGAATGGGTAATCTTCGTGCCCCCTTCAAGATACTATTTAAACTTTCAACCATATTTGTAGTCGTCGTGCCAAATCTCCTAAAACCATCGTGAGCAAGAGATCATTGTGCATGATAGAATTTTTCTCCTAAGAGGAGATGTTTTGCCCTAGGATTTTCTTGACTAATCAAGTCCATTTTAGCATCAAACTTTCTATCGTAAGTGCACAAGCTACTGCCCCAATCAAGTCCATCAACGTATCATTTTTAAACTCATTAAAATTTACTTTATGTGACAGATGCAATAACGGTGGTAGTACATAGGCTTAGGAAGAACCTTAGGCACAACCTTTGAAGCAACTTACGTCGATATGAAATAACTACGATATTTGGCAAGCCCATCAGTACATGATCCCTCAGTTCACTTAAGAACCATTTCCAATTGTCTCTATCTTCCTTTCCGACTATCCCAAATTCTATAGGAAATAAACCATTGTTTTTATTTGTCACCGTTGCAGCTATAAGAGCTCCGAGATACCGGCCATACAAGTGAGTGACATTAACACCAATCACCGGGATGTAATGTCGAAACCCCGCTATAGATGACCCAAATGCAAAAAACAACTGCTAAATCTCATACACATGCCACCATCTAGCCGAGTTACTTCATCATACTCTAAGTTGTAGTAGGTGCCGGGATTCACTTCTTGCACAGCCCTGAGGTACATTGGCAACAATTTGTATGATTCCACTCAATCCCCATAAATGGCCTTTATAGCAATATCCTTGTTGCCCATACTTTCTTATAAGATATGTTAATATGAAACCTCTCCTTCATTCTTTGAATAATATCACATGGTGCGAGAGTTAATTCGGCTTGGATAGCAGACATTATGACCTTCGAAACAAATGATGCACTGCACTGCCTATGATCTATGCTAAGCTGTGCATTCCGACATGTGTGGTCACCTCTATATGTCTTCAATTTAAAGTACCCTCTACCCCTTTTTATTGAGCCGTGAACTCTCCAAGGGTAAGTACTATCAATGCACTTCACTATATACTCTGACAAATTTGTGCCTACAACCTTGTATTCGACATGATTTTTAATGAAAAACTCCTGCAAGGCTGTAACAAATGCTTCTTTATTCTCAAAGATACGACCAACATATAACTCATCTTCATTTTATTGGTCTATATCCATGGCAGAATTAACTGTCGCATCTATGTCCTCATCTGTGATGTGTGCATAGAGTGGCTCCTTGTTATAGTATGGCGGCTCTTCATCATCGACATTCATATCATTTGTGGCAATTGCATTGTCTACCGCATCATCCCCCTCACTGTCAACCATCTACTAAGCACTTTCTTCACCTCTGACCTCTTCTTTGTTCATGTCAAAATCTTCTCCACTTGCTTTGCCAATATTATCTTCACATTCATTGGCCTCATTTTCATCAATATCTTCATCGTGGACATAAGCACCCCTACATATGAACATCGCATATGTATTAAAATTCATATGACTTAACCCCTTCTTTAAAGCCTAAAAATGTTATATTCATTTATGAATATATATTTTACCTTTGATTGGATGATCCAACATCGGTATGACCAACACATGTGTAGGGGTAATGAATGCCCATTGAACTTTGAGTTTCATACCATGCACTGCCTTTAGATATTTGAAAGCTAAATGACTGGTGTGCATGCGATGTGTACCTTTCATATTACACACAAAATTCAAAATTTAGCGTCCTATATTTCATTGATAATTATAAGATTAAAAAAAGATTCACATTCACAGCTTAATAAACCTTACCTCCAATTAGGTTCACTTCCATCGTCAATAGGGGCAGACGACCTCTGACATTCATTTGAAGTTATTGTGATAGATAAATTTCTTTCTTCATCTTCCACCGACATTTGCATATGCCTTTTATTATTCACAGTTCTTTTAGAGCTCCTGTGTGAGTTCCTGTGAGAGCTCCTATGTGAACTACTTCGCCTTTCATTAGGCACTCGGGCCTCTTTTTCAAGAAATAACTCGAAACAAATTATGTGACGTGAGTGGTAAAACATAAAACTCATTGATGCATCATCATTTATAGATATTAATCCCATTCTCAATCTATATGTTGGGATATTATATTTTATAGTAATTTTCCATCTTCTTCGATCCCACCAACCTTGCTAGCTACTTGCATCTCAAATTCATAATATATAGACGGTTTTTTAATTAATAATCATTCTGTGTGTCCGTTATAGTTAAGTAAAAAATTAATCATTTCTTCTGCCATCTCTACTCAATTTATAAACAATAGATTACATTAATATTGGATTAAACAATTGTCTCAAAATAGCTACTTAACGTAACATGAGATTATCAACTCAGCAATTATATATATAAGCTAACAAACATATGCAATACCAAACAATAAAACACTAAACTATACATTTCACTCTAATTATCGAGCGATAAAAACTTAGCAAATTTAACCAATTTTCTATCTTGAAAAAAAAACCCCAAGCAATTATTAACTAAATCACCATTTCAAAGAAAACCCACATAAACCCAAGCAAATTATAGGGAAAAAGTCACATACCTGAGAGCTAGTTGACCAAGCCTGGGACTTGCCCAAATATATGCCCAACGGTCAAAATTTCCTCCTAAATGTTAAAATCAAAGCTCCTAAATGTTAGAATCAAATAATCTATAGAAATTGTGATAATAGGGGCTGGTTTTTTATAATGGAATCACATAGTAATCCTTATTCATACATAAAAATACATTGCTTTCATATTTTCTTCAACAATAGTCACCCTTGGACCGTAAGGAAAATATGACCCGACCTGACTTGATAAGTCATATTGGGCTGATCAGACAAGTGATTATAGAATGGAGGAGGCGCAATTGGAAGCCTTGCTTGAGGTCCCCTAGCACCATTACTTCTAAAATAAAGTAATTTAGAAACTAACTAATTTAGAATTACTTGGGTTATATTTCTTTATACACCAAATTCTCTTGTTCTATTTTGGCATTTAAAAACCACAACAACATTTAATTAAAGGGTAAATAAAGAGGCAAATCGACCTCCTTGGACAATTTTGATCTAATGGCTGGAGAAAATAATAATTAGGAAGAGTAGCCGTGTCTATTAATTCGGCACAAACATTTTATTGGTTTTTAAATTTTTTCATATTTGCATCTTATCAACTTGGTCGCACTGAAATCATAGCCCGCAATCACGGGCATCACCCAAGTTGCTCACGAGTCAAACAAAGCCGGAGGACGGGAAATCAATCAACGCCCGAAATTGAAATTAGGGCAAAGGACACCGGCGGAATTAGGGAAAATAAACCTAAAATACGACAGAGGACGAGATCTGGAGGGCAAAGGACACCAGAGGACGGGATCTTGGCAGCAGTGCTCAAACATGAAGCACGGTGGAGCATGGTAGTGGGGCAGAAAGGGGAACGAGTGCGGAGCAGAAATAAGCTCAGGATGAACTGGAGCGGAGAAGCGGAGTCAGGTTAAAAAAGAAGAAGATTTTGTCTATTTATTGGATGAAATCATGTTTGGCTTAGAGAGACTAAAGGCTTAATCTGTTGTAACCCGATTTCGTCATTTGGAAGTTGATTTCGTCATTCCAAATGACGAAATCATGTATTTTTTTTAAAAAAAAACATGTAGGCAATGACTTGGCTGGCGCCTATATAGTAAAAAGTAATATCACTTTAAAAAATATTTTTCTAAAGTAAGTTAATTTAATATTTTTTTTAAAATTATTATTTAAATAATTTTTCCTTTCAAAAATCCTATGTTGGGTAATTCTATCAAACATATCTGTCTAATCATTTTAGCTTTTTAAAATTAACATTATGGCGCAGCAGACACAGAAAAGAGCAACACACGGGCAACATTGATGTCCACAAAACGGCACTTGAATCTACAAGTAATCCTCGAATTCATGAGGAAGCATAAACGCAACATACTCGTGTACTAAAACTGGATTTCTTTTCAAGGAGAAGATGCCTAATACTTAGTCCTATTAGACCTAGACATTGAAAAGAGACGACGAATCCCAAAAGACTCCAGCAGCCACTACCCAGAACTCCACCGGATCATCAGAGATCATCTCCCTCCTACTGCGCTACAGCGCTCACCAGGAAAATAATTCCAGCTATCCTCTCCTCCTCCTCATTACTCCGGTGAGATAAATGGTGGGCTCAGTTTGGACAGCCTCCTTCATACCGACCGGCGAAACTACTGCAGACCCCTCCTCCTTAATCCTTACGTGGAGCACGAGACGGTGAAAAAAGCTGTTCATGTGCACAAAGAGACAATTTGGCTTAAAGCGAATGAGGAGAACCTAGACTGGGTTTTGGTCTGTTTCACATCTGACGCAGTGGTGGATGAAAGATGTGGCCTTAGACCTCAAAGTTAATACTTTTGTTTATAATATAATAATGGAAAAAATATTTAAATAATATTTTTTTTAAAATATTTACTAAATTAATTTATTTTAGAAAATATTTTTTAAAGTGGTATTATTTTTTCCAACATAGGCGTTACCCAATCCGCTGACGCCTACATGACTGTTTTTTTTTAAAAAATTAGATGATTTCGTCCATTCGAAAGATGAAATCAAGTTTAAGTTAATTTCATCCTTTTAAAGGATGAAACCTTTTAAAGAAAATTAAGCAATTTTGACGTTTAAAATGACGAAATCATGTTAAGTTAATTTCGCTTATGAATTTTTTTTAAAAAGCATGAAGCTATCGGTGCTACTTGGGATAAAAACATGCACTCTTGCCGGCATGGGGAGAAGATGAGGAAGCTGGACTAAGAAATAAGTCACAAAGAGAAAACCCAACATCGAATGAGGCTTCGGGAAATCCCACCAAGGCGGTTGAGGAGGTTAACAGCAAGCACGATCATTAGGGTGGCAACGCCAGAGCCCAAGGAGTAACCAACGAAGACGAGTTTGTAAAAGGAGCCAGTCTCCTTCTAGAGCTTCCGCAGCATCTCCCACTCGCGTTTGAGCACCCAGACGGCAGACTTGAGGAGGCTGTGATCGACATAGCTGTCGTCGAACATTTAGCGTCCGAGGCCATTGTTGAGCAAGACCTTGTAGTCACTCTCCTTGGCGAGGTTGAGACCGCAGAGGGTGAGGAGGATCTCGTGGTGGCAGTGGTTGGCGTAGAGGAGGTAGGGTGGGGTGGCACATGATGTGTCAGCATAAGCAGCGTGCCTGACGACGTAGGCGGGGTCGAGGCCGTAGCCAACGTTTGGGGTGCCCAGAGGGGGTGGGTGACGTCATCCTCGTAGACGGTGAGGATGGCGTGGCAAACATGGGGGACGGGCTCAAACTCGTCGGTGGAGTTGACTATGGGCTAGGCAGTTGATTCGTCGGAGCCCACGTGGATGTAGCGATTCCAGACCTAGTGGCCTCCACAACGGCCACCTCGACACTGTTAAGAGGTCATCCTACTCCACGCCCTTGTCTGCGGCCACCGTTGCCTGTTCTACACCCGCCCATGTCAAAGTGGAGAACGAGATCAACATCTTCTCCCATATCCATGTCGAAGTGGAGAATGAGACCAAGCCGTCGGCCACGATTCGACCCTTGACCCGATCATTGAGCTGGGTGGCAAGCATCACTTGCTGCGTAGCTACCCCGTTAGAGAGGATCATCGTGTACCATTTCTTCTGTCATTCATTTCATTTCTCTCTCTCGTCTATCATCCATTTCTTCTCCTTGTCAAAATAAGTAGAATACTAACCAAAAGAACCAGAACAAAAAGTGAGATGAGAAAAAAAGTTTATGTGAAAAAAAGTTTCCGTGAACATTATGTGGCACATCTACATCATCAAGCTCTCAACAGACAAAAAATACAGAACAAAAAATACAAAACTGTATACAAAGTCGTCAAGCCATATTCTTCTCTCCTCGCTACCCCTCTTAGAGATGTACAAAACAAAAGGGGAGGAGAAGATTTTTTTACAAGCAAGAAAACTATATTTGCATTCTAGAGCTTCACACATCTCGATCTCACAGACCCACAAGTCTCACTCACTGCACTTCAGTCTCCTGCAATACAGAAAAAGGGGCGGAGCAAAATCAAGCTGATGAGTAAAAAGAACTGTCCCCCAGAAGCTCCATGTGATGTCTATGTACATAAACATAAAACTCAAGCCTATGACGAATTCACAACATTATATTTATTTTATACTTATGACAATTTCGTCCTTTAGATGAAATTGTATTAAAATGGCTTAAATTTTTTAAAAAGATTTTGTTCAATAAAAAGATAAAATTAATTTAAACCTAATTTCGTTATTCTATAATGAAATTATATAAATTTTTTTTAGAAAAAGTCACACAGGCGCCCACAAATGCTAACTACTTAGCTGGCGCTTATGTGGTAAAAAACAACACCACTTTAAAAAATATTTCTTAAAATAATTTAAATTAATAATTATTTTTTTAAAATTATTATTTAAATAATTTTCCTTTTAATAATTAATTACATAAGACAAAATATTTATTAATTATTCAATTAATGATTATGTCATTCGCGATGGCAAAGTTGATGCAGTTCCCAATGTGTATTGTTGTGTTGATCGTGTTGACCCACTGGCAGCCATAGAGGGAGCTGAATTGGGCCTTGAAGGTCCAACCACATAAAGAGGACCAGTAAAAAACGGTCAAGCATTCTCCAGAAGAAGAACAAAATATTAACCCTGAATCAACACCAACGAAATTGATATGAACAGAAAGAACCTTGAAATTCCTACCACCTAAAGATGGTGAGAAGAGAAACTGGTCAATGAAGGAAAACGTCAAGCAGTACATGAACAAAAACAAAATAAACCCTAAATCAATAGATATAATTGCCATGATCAAAATGAAGAGTGACATTAATCGCAACATGATGATTGATGGGTATTCTAATCATGCCTTAATGAGCTTATTCTTACATAACATAAAGATTTCCATACTCATTGTCCCCACCAGAAACTACGCAAAAACTTGTTAAGTACATTACTAGCATTGACTACGCAGTTCCAAATCTTCCTAGAGGCATTTCGTCGATTAGTTTACATGCGACTCACTAAGATAGTGTACAGAATACGCAATAATTGAAATGCTTCCGGGTGGGTCACAACTTTGGAGGCATGTAGTGAAGGGGCGGACGGCGAACTGCGAGGAGCTCGAACCTCTCCGCCGCGTCCTTGGACTTACGGTAGGCGATCTCTGCGGTGTTGAAGGGCAGCGGACGGCGCCAGGTGACAGAGAAGGTGCTGGTCCGCTGGGAAGAAACGGCAACAAAGTCGCAGACTTGGATGCGAGCTTTTATGTTGTCGAGCTCCGTCGAGAAGTTGGCCTTGGTCACCTGCTTCACCTTCGAACCCCACCGTGTCCACTTCACGCCGCCGTGCAGCGCCGCTGCTATTCCCTCCTCGGGGGGTGGTAAAAGTGCGGGCCGGCCCTGGACTGGCCTGCTACTGTAAGTGGGGCTGGCCCGGTCAGCCCTATTCGGGGAGCAGAGTCGTGCCGGGCCTGGGTTTCGAGGCCCATTGCCGGCAGGCCCACCCTCAATAGGCCACGGCTAGAACCGTAGGTCCGTAGGCCCGCTCATTTTGAGCAATTGATCTGCCTAAAGCAAATATTAGCCCATAATAATAGGCTGATCGATTGGTCGGAGATTTTTAAAATTTAGCCGCAGAGGCAGCTAAAATAACTGGGCAGTTCCCTTTGGCATTTTTTTAAAAAAATAAAAATTAATATTAGAGGGAGTAATTATAATTATAAAATTGTTACTATAGTTTTATCCTTTTAAATATTAAAAAAATATATTTTTAAGCATAAAAGGTAACTTTAATATTTAAAAATATATAGTAGGGGGAGATTTTGTAACGTCTGGAAATTTTCTAAATTCCTGAAGTCGTACACGTAGAAATTAAGGTGTAGGACCCCTTGATCTTTCCGTGGGACTAATTTAATTATCAGTTGGAAGTGGTAGCTAAAGTATATTTGGATGGAAAGTAGACAGAAAGAGTTTCGAAACGCCACTAAAAACGCGCGAATCGGAGTCCGGATGAGGGAGATACTATTGTTTGAAGTTGACTTTAATATGCAGGACCCGTTTACCCGAATTGAACGCCAAACTGTCCGTTTAAGTTGCGTTAGGGGCCCGATCAATTACTGTTCCGAAATTGGGTTTTTGAGGCCTAATTTCTCATGGGAATTAGGGCTAATAGAAGAGGAGTTATTAGGACGGTGAAACGATGATGGAATTTTTCGGCAAGATTTCGGTGAAGTGTTGGCGGCAGTGGATCGACAACAACTCGACCTGAGAGGTAAGATTTCGAATGGAGAACTGCAATTACTGTTCATGTAATTTAGTGAACAGTAATTGATTTGTAGTCATCGGATCAGCCCTCGGATTGGGGCCGCACTGGCTGATAAGTATGAAATCTATATCTATTTTATATGCTTTTTTACCTTATTTGCTAGTATAGATTAGGTTAATTTAGAGTTAATTATGGTTTATTTAGATTAAGATAGATATTAGTATTTTAGTTTAATTATTAATGATTTTGTAGTTATTAGTAGTTTAGATGTGTATTTAAATCAAGATGGAATTTTAGTTACTTTTTACATGTTTAAAGTATGATATTTTATATTTTGTAGAAAAAGTGCGCTTATCGAAGTACTTGGACGATGTTTGAAATGATTAAAAATAGTCTTGACATGCTTTAAAGTGATTTGGACAACTTTTCAGAGTTATAAACAAGTTGGAAATTAATATGGACATGAAGAAAAAGCTTAATGAATAGAATATGGATTGTCCAGGAAAACTGTCCAAATTGCAAAAATAGTGTAGCCGTTCGAACGGGCATGCAGGGCGTTCGAACGACATAACGTGCAGTTTCCTAGTTTGACCCAAATTTCAATCCTTTTCATATTAGACTTCTTCCTACGGAACTTACGCCTATAAAAAGACATATTTGGCTTAAAATTGGAGGATTCCAGTAGATTTTAGGAAGAGAAAAAGGAAGAAGAAGATGGAAAAGAATTCAAAGCTTTCAATGGAGATTCAAGTGCTTTCTTCTACCATGGAAGGCTAGACTTTTCTTTTACTTAGGAGTTGATGAAGCTATAGATAAGTTTCAATTTCTTTTCTTTTTAATTTAGATCTCAGTTGTGATTGATGACAATTGTATGATACATATTTCCTTTTTAAAGGAAGAGCTTTTCATGTTTATTCAAATTTATGTTGATTTATTGTCTTGTAGATGATAGATTGATGTAGTTTTGATATTTGCATCGATTCTAATTTCTGTGATTTAGATGAGATGGTCATACAATAGTTTTAATGTTCAGATAATTAATGATTTGGATGAGTTATACTAAGATTAGACGGGTCATGCCTATAGCTAGTTTAGTGTAGATGATTCATGCTATTGTCGAAGATAGTTCATACCATGGAAGTTAATTAATGATTCTTTTGAAGTAATTCTAGCTTGTAGTTGAGAATACTTGTTCATATTCACACTAGATTTAGATTAAAAGTTAAGGAGTTATTATGGTTCTATAGTGGATTCGATTTCCTAAGTAATTTCCATCCTATTAATCTCTTGTTTTTAAACTAGTTAATTTCTTTCCTTTACTTAATTAAAGTTTAAGTTTGTTTTAGTTTTCAATCAGTAAATTCCTCTTTAGATTTAGTGATAATCCATTCGTCCCTGAGGTTCGACAACCCTTAAATACTCATCCTAGTGCAATTACCTTGTACACTTGCAAAGGGTTTAATTATAAGCGATCACTGGCCCTGGCCGTGGAGGCCCTGGCTATGGCAGCCTTGGCTGTGGCGGCCTGCCGTAGCAACACCACCGTCTATTTTAAAAAAATATATATATAGAAAAAGGGGCGACTTTGGCCCTTGCCGGCTGCCGGGTGGCGGCGGGGGGCTAGGCCCATTGTGATCGCCGCCTGGCGGTGATCCGGTGGACCCCAGCCCGCTGACCGGCCGTGGTGGCCAGGGGTGGCGCTGCCAGAGGCGTTTCCGCCTCTGGCAGGATGTGGGGAAGATGACCCGCGTTGCGGGTCGTCAACCCAAACTGACCCGGCCCGGGTCGGGTTTTTTTTAAAAAATAGAGAAAAAAAGGGGGGATCGAACCGGCTCCGGTTCAAGGGTCTTTACTTGTTCTAAAAATTTAGAAAAATTACCTATAGACTTTGAGAGGGTTACAAGTGTCTTGACCAAGTTTCAGGACCGGTAAAAAATTCCAGAGTCTCTAAAATAACCTTTTTACCCTTGATAGTTAAATCATCGTGTGAAAACCATTTGCCTGACTTTGGGGCCCCGGTTCAGGGGCTTAGGAGTTGATTTAAAAATTGGGAAAATTCTCAGTGAGAGTTTAATGGGTAATCTAATTATAGGATAAACTGTTTGGTGAGAAAAAAATACCAATTAGTGGTTAATTGACCCTTTTACTCTTAGGGTTTATAGTTAATCGTTAGTCAAAACCTGGGTCGGTTTAAGGGATTCACGAACCCGTTACACGCCAGAAAAATTACACAGAGTCCATGAAGGCCAGTAGTACCCTTGGTTTTAATTTTAGACCCATTGGATGTCATTAAGGTCTTAAACCAAATGACAGAAATACCCTTTGAGCGTAGCCGCCCACATTCATGTGAATGGAAGCGCGAGTCAGTTTGAGAGTGGAGCCTTTTGTGAGGTTAATGACTTAAAATAAAAAAGGGTAGTGAGATGGCCTAAGGACCTAAGGGAGGGTAGCATACTCCAAGTGGTAGAATTACCCTAATGCCCTTAGGGGGGTAGTATGTTCTGTTTTGCGGAAACGGATAACCTAACTATCAAGCGTTAGGGTATGCTATAGTGATGTTAAATGACTTCAAAAGGAAGGGGTGTGACCGTTAGGTGACACGAAGACCTTGACAGGTCACAGTGTCACGGGAAACCAATGGAAAACCCTAATTCTCAGAGTTTAGGGCAGTGTATTGCACGTGTCCGTAACACAGTGCAGAAATCCACTAGGGCATTATATACGTCACTCATGGAATATGTTAATTTACATATCTAGCTTGAATTCTCTGAGCCCTAGTCCTACAAATGAATGCAATGGGCCTCCGTTTATTAATTATATATTTGTATGTTTACATGTTATTTATGATGATGCATGTTTTTGATATTGATGCATTGATTCATATCAGTAACTTAAGATTAATGAAGATTAATCAAGAGACATGGGTTGCTGTTGGTTTGGAGGGAGAACATCTAATCAAGATAAAGACTAAAATACCCTCAATAGGGTTTGATATCGGTTCATGAATTGAACGGGGCCTTGACATAGAATTTTACCTTGGTTAATGAATCGAGGATGGTTATGGGATGTTCTTTGAGTCATAGCTCAGTGGATGAGCTATTTTGTGGGCCGATTCACAAGGTGAAGAGGACCCACATGGTTGAGTGGTTACTTGACTGGATGAAAATAATCTGGTCTAAGTTTCAGATGTTTGGGGGAGTCAATGGTCATAAGGACCTGAGGCTTCTATGGATATATTAGTAATGTCTTATGAGACATTTTCTCCCAGAGTTGAGATGCTGGAGATTGCGATATGCTTCTTCATCGCCACAATGGTTTGGGTATCGACCAGAGGGTCTTTACTGCGGGTCTCCCACAGGTCTTCCCAGGACTAGTTAGTATGTACAAAAAGCGGAGTTGTATGAGCATCATGGAAGGCTTGTGCTTCTCGCCAATTTGTGCCCATGAGCACAGTTGGGATCCTCTTCTCCAGATTCGTGGCAGGCTATTGAGAGCCTTGGGGATTTGGGTCAAGCTGCTGTTAAGCAGTCCACTCTAAGGCTGGAGTACTTTGTTTGGGGATTTCTCGAGGGGCAAGTCATTTCTGAGTTGCAGATTTGATAGTATTAATTATTGAACAAGGAATGTGAGATAATTAATAACAATGTTTAATATTGCTTGTTAACTAGAAAAGTGAAACGGTCAAAGGACTTACTAAAATGTAGGTTGAAAATATTTAAACATTGCATGTGTGATGCTATGCTTCTTAAGATAGAGTAGTTTCTAGGCAGAACTACGTTTGGATCCGATCTTGTTGGAAACATTGGAGATGTTGTCTGATGAGTACGTAGGCAACTAACATGGGGTGATGTTGGCCCGATCCGAATAATATTAATAAAACCTTTTGTCCTTTGGAAGCTCTTCTCCTGTAAGCGGAGATGCTCCATTGTGGTTGTGGTTGTTGTTTGGTTTGCTTTGTTGCAAATCCTCCAGGTGACGGCAAGTGAGACCAAGGCAGACGCGCACAAGAGGTTTCTGTGTTTCTGTAACTTCGGTACGTAAGTGTACCTTAAGCGTGAGAGTCAACTTATTATTTATTTTCAGACGGACGATGAACTTGTACTTGGATGGATGAGCTGGTCTTTATGAATTTTCAGACGTTAAATAATATCGTATGATTTGATATTCGTATTTGTGAACCCCAGTTATCATGACCTGAATATTTAATCGAATAGTTTGTTTTGTATTTAAAGAAAAAAAAAATTCTCGCTACTCACTGTTCGTGCTATTTAAAAATACTTTTAAAAATCCGGGTTGTGACAGATTTAACCTTCTTTTCACTCTTTTATAGACTCTCTAAGACTCTAACTCTCATCTCCTTTATACTCTAAGCTCTCGATCTCTTTAATTTCTATTTTAAATTAAAATTTAAAATTAAGTTCTCAAATTTTCAAGTTTCAAAAATAAAAACTTCCTCTCAAGCTCAAGTTTCAACTCTTAAGTGTCCTCATTTCCCTTGTAATTGAAGTATTAAGTGGGCAAGATCAAATCAAACATTAAACATAAGGTATATAATTTTTATTTTATAATTTAAAGTTTATGTTATAATTTTAATTTACACTTTAATTAAAGGGGTAATTATTTAAATAATAATAAAAAATAAAATATTTACCACTTTGGAAAATATTTCCAAAGTGGTGTTGGTTTTCGCCACGCAGGCACCACCAACATAGCTGGCGCCTGTGTGGCTTTTTTTTAATTTTTATAAGGACGAAATCATGTTTAAGTTGATTTTGTCCTTCAAAAGGATGAAATCGGTTTGATGATTGTATTACTTAACCCGATTTCGTCCTTTAGAATGATGAAATCACCTTAAGGCAATTTCGTCCTTCTAAAGGATGAAATCACCGACTTTGCTAAGGTAATTGAGTCCGTTAAAAATAAAGGAGTTGTTGTGGCTATTGCATCCGGGATGATGTTGCTGCAGCAAAGGAAGAATGCCCTAGTTTTTTCCAAGTGTGCAGTTAGTCTTGTAAGAGCATGGTCATAGACATTACATTAAACTCAAATAGGAAGCAGCCTACCCCACCTTCCAAGTTGAAAGTTCTCATTGGTTTAAATTCTTATAATATATTTCATGTTTACCAATAATGGTTTTTGTATCACAAATAGTCAGTCCATATTTTGTTGACATGAGGTTTGACATTTATCATAGTAAAAAATGTGTGCATAGTGCTAAGCTTTGGCATTTATCATAGTAAAAAACGTGTGGACTTATAAAATAATGTAAGTATGGTGATTTCATCGTTCAAAACAACGAAATCACCACGACGGACTATCTGCAGGCCAATCTTGCGATTTTTCTTATAGCCAATATGAGCTTTTTTAATGTGAAATCTATCATCTAATTGGATCCCGAAATCATGACTTCCCCTCTAGCTGTCTGCCATGCCTTTTCAAGAGATTAGTGAAAGGCACTATGGATTTAAGATAAATTAACAAGATTCAAACATGATAACAAAAGCTCCTAATGGGACAAAATATGTTAAAACTAACTAGATGTTTAGCCTCAGCTTTTCTACCCTACGGACTGAACATGATGATTCCAAAGAAAGGTGAAAAATATATACTAAATTGAAAATTACTAAAAAGAATAGATTTTCCTTCGTCTTCAAGTAGGGTAGAAAACCAAATGACCGAAATCACCATGACGGACCTCATCTATTATTTTTGGAAAGCACAAAAGTTCTTGAGAGAATATATTAAAAATATATTATTTAAACCTTAATTGTAACTTAAAAATATGGTATATATAGAAATGTATGTTTTTGGAAATCAAACGACCGAAATGTGGTAAGAGGTGATTTCGTCCTTCTAAAGGACGAAATCGGGTCAAGTCTTTTTAAGATGTTAAACTGGTTTCGTCCTTTAAAAGGATGAAATCAACTTAAAAAAAAGCCATGCAGGTGCCAGCTGCTTGGCTGGTGCTTATGTGGCAAAAAAGAACACCACTTTTGGGAAATATTTCCCAAAGTGGTCCAAAGTGGTAATAAAGTTTTTTTAAATTATTATTTAAATAATTAAACTTTATATTATTTTTTTAGAAACTGGTTACCTACTCTCACTAGAATACCTCTTCCTCCTCCCATGCCCCAATGACAATGAGGTCTTCTTCAATTTTCTTGAAGGAGGTATTCTCAAATCAATGAATAAAATTGATTATGAAGGACTTCTACTGATGCCTCACACATCGGGAGTGAAGATTGTAAAGACTGGATGTTACTATTGCAAAGAAATCCTAAACATTGAAGGTGGGGATACTAGACATCTTGTCTAACAAATTAGATCATGCTCCGCTAAACACGATCCTAAGGAACCTAAATAATCTTATCTATGTGCCTTGAGTTCCTCCTCCACTTCTCTTAGCACTTTTAATTGGAGGGAGCTCTTGAAGTGTATTGTAGATGATAAATTGTTCAAGATATTTGTGAGGCAAGCTATCAACTTGGCATTGAACAAAATCGTGCACAACATTATAAGTAAAGACATTTTCAAACTATACTTGGAGTACATGGTACAACTTATTAATACTTTACTTACAAGTTCGGGTAAGATTTGTTAATTTTTTTATATTTGGCCCAATAACCAAGATATCACATATACATGTATTACAACTCATTTTATAGACAAATAATGGAGATTACATAAGAGAATAATTTATTTAATGTTATAGAATATGCTTATTCTGCCTCAATTATTGAAAAATTATAGATTTCTATTTTAAATAAGTTTTCAATTAAAGATAAAATTATGTCTATTACTTTAGATAATGCTTCTAATAATAATTTCATTGTAGGACTTTTAGAATCTTATTGCAATAGAGTCTAATATGTTTCATATTAGATGTGTATGTTACATAATTACTCTATTTGTTCAAGATGGTCTAAATATAGTTAAACCTTAGTATTCCATTAATTGAAAATACTTTGTTATACATAATTTCTTCATCCTTTAGAATATAAGAATTTAAGGAGTAGTGTAGATTACATGATTAGAAATATAGGAAGTTTTAATTAGATGTTTGTCATAGGTAGAATAATACTTCTCTAATGTTAAAACACAATTTGTTGGGCTAAAGAAAAGTTACCTAATCTTGGCCTTAACGATGGTCATTCTCAAATTTCCACTTGTTTGATGTATTTTATATTAATTTTTTATAATGCTACTAAAGAATTATATGGAGTTTACTATGCTACGTCTTGCTTAATTATGATCCACTTGTATGAAATAACTTGTGCATTCAAAAGTTAAAGAAGTAATAGAACTTTTGTACATCTTGTAAAAGAAACGAAGACAAAATATTGGTCTCTTATTCCTATGATTTGTTGTTTAGTGACTGTAATGGATCTTAAGGTTTGATTAGAAGGTGTATAATGTTAATAGATGGTATACATAATAACATGTGTCCCTATGTTGATAATAATGATAATTTGTATTACTTTACGTTCATTATATAGTTTTTATAAAATTACATATGGGCCAAGACAAAATAAATCAACTTCTTCTTCTTCTTCTACTACTACTAATACTATCCTTACTTAAAATAAAATTAAGACATAGATGTTACTTAAAAAAACAAAAATATACTTCTTATGCTAGTGAATTAGTTATATATTTAAAAACTAATTATGCTTCATTTCTTACTGAGAAAGAAAAAGTAATTTGAATATTTTAAGTTGGCAGTAGATACATGGAAAGAGCTATCTTGTGTTGTATACTTTAGCTTTATGATATACTTACCCCCTCAATGTCCACAATAATATCGGAATATACTTTTAGTACAGGAGGTAAGATGTTGCTGATAGGTGAAGTTGACTAACTCCTAATATGGTGGAGGCATGCATATGCTTAAAGAATTGGTTGGATACAAAACAAAGGGCACCAACTCCCATGTTAGAAGATGAAATGGGAGAAGAAATATAAGACTTAAGAATCAATTAGTTAATAGTGTAATTTCTATTTATTTTTATAATTAAGGTTTTAGATTATATTTGCAAATGATATATAGGTGAGTTGGTGTCAACCTAGTTTTGACACTCATGTTATATTGATGCAATTCTAGCATCCTCTTTGTAAATTACAAAAATTGTAATCTCCTGCCCTTCAAAGGGTAGGGTAGGGCCAGCCACCCCACCCAATATGGGCTTCGGGCTAGGCTTGGACCAACCCGCTACCACTTCTATTCTCTTCGCAAGTGGCAGGAGCATGGGATCAACGAGGACAATTTTTTGTAATGAGGAATTTGCTAAAATGGCTCTATGATACAACATATTACACGAAATGTCTCTCATTTTCGACCAACACAAAACCCAAAAAGACAATATGCATCTCATTTCCCCTTGATTCCCAGTTTCTATCGGTGTGCAACCATTTTTGGTGCTGCACTTCCATCTACACACCATCTCCTCGTCAATTATCCCTGGACACTAACGTCGAGCTTATCCTTACAATCTAACCTTAGTAATCTACCTACTGAAGCGAAAACAACTAAAGAGAAAGACTTAGCTCCAGTGGAAGAAGGTCATTTGGCACCTGCCTCCAGCTCGTCCAACTTCAACTAGCTGGAGGTAGGCACCTGATGCTCAAAAATTTTGTCTTCCTTTTTTTACTAAGGAATGGAAACACAAAAAAAAGAGGTATGTTTTCATCATTAGTTATTCATGTTTGACATCGTAAATCTAGTAAGAATAAAGGTAAAAATTTTAGTCATATTTATGCATAAATGGAATGTGGATTGTTAAATGCAGGCCATGACAAGACAGTTAGAGATGTGATTTTAGAGTAGAAATATACTAAAATGTAAAAGGGTGTGGTGATTTTTTGGGGATAGTGGGGTGTTGGAATTGTTGCCTAATGTTAATGGTGGTTTACTAATGCCGACTTAGTGACCAGGCCAATTGTTGACTGTTAATTAGGATGACTGGCAATTGTCGATTGTGCCGACTATCGACTATGGTGACTGCTAACTTAACTTACTCTCAATTGTGGCCATTTTAACTTGGCCAACTCGGACGAATGTAGAAAGTCAATTATCATACTATTGATCTCGTAGATTTTTGTAGGTAAAGACATGAAGATCAATTCAAACTACATCCACAATTGGGAAAATACTACATTGAAGTAAATTAGATTAGAAGCTGCGTCAATGTGAATTTTTTTTATAGATATGTAGGTATAATCAGCTTATAGGTTTTGGTTAGTTGGTGAAATAAGCTAGACATTTATTTAGATTAGAGTCAGACTAACTTAGATTAATCACTTTATATTTGTTAGCTACATTAAAGGAAAATCAGATCATGTAAAACAAAGAAAAACTTAATTCTATGGTCGATGTTTCCTAGGGACAACTATAAATCGCCACTAATAAAAAAGAAAAATTTATTAGCGATGCTTTTAAAAGCGTTTCTAATATAAAAAGAATTTTAAAAAATAAAATCCCACCTCCGTTGGGATTCCGGGAAGGGAGCGGGTAGTGGGGGGTCCGGCCAAAGGCGGCCATAAAAGGGAAGAAGGGGGTGGTGTAACATCCCATGTTCCGATTACACCAAAACCAACATGTTAAGGGTAATTATATAATTTTTAGTTAAATTTTAAGGGGTTTCAAAGGATGGAATCCCAAGGGCGGGACCTAGGTAAAAAGAGCGAAAAAACCTACCTATGTGGGGCCCATTTTCAAAGCTTTCAATGATGCAAATCCATAAGTACCAAGAACATGTAATTCCAATTTCGGGGTAAGAAGTTATTGCATTTTGAAGTTAGAATTGTATTTGAATGAAATAATAAAATATTGAAGAAAAGGCAAAATAGTTGACGTCAGCGGGAGAATAGCCGAGTCGATCTGGAGTCGAGCTGGAGCCATGCCATACAATGCGATCGCACAGATGATTGCGCAATATGCAACGGACGACGTGGTGCGATTTGTGCACCGCACGCTGATGCGCATGTCACGCACCTGCGAGCGGACTAGGTAATACGGTTGAATGACCGCACACCATATGGTGTGTGTCCATGTGAGCGTATTCTTTTTCCACCGTACGCTCACACAGCTTCCCCTATAAATTCCGATTTCCATTGAAACATTCAGAGGAGTTTTCGGGTCATTCTGGGTCCATTTTTGTCTGTTCAAAAGACATTCTTAGCTAATTCAAGGGTATTCTACCTAATGGAAGCATCCATTCCTCAAGTTGGCAACTTTATAAGGAAAAATTGCCCTGGGGTAAGACGAGACTTTGTTAGTCACCTTAGAGACATGAGGAGAGAGAATGGCTTGGAGCAAGGGGAAGTTTCATGCTCTGACGTCAGGCCAAATTGAGGGAAGTGGCACAGAGTAGGGGGGACTTCGTTTCCCACCGAAAGGCCAAACAGTAAGAGAGATATCCCTAGGTTAAGGGGAGGTTCTGTCTATAAAATATGGGCACGAGAAACAGAAAGTCTCTGGGTGAGGGAACGTTCTGTCCGTAGCCTACGGGCTCATAAAAAGAAAAGTGTCCCCAGGTAGAGAAAGTAGAAAGAGGAGACAGAGAGTAGAAAGAGAGAGGAGAGAGATTGATGAGAGAGAGGAGAGGATGAGAGAGGAGAGAGAGAGGGAGAGGGAGAGGGAGAGGGAGAGGGGGAGAGAGGAGATATAGAGAGGAGGGAGAGAGTGAAGAGAGAGGGAGAGAGAGGGAGAGGCGAGATAGAGGTTGGGTGAATATGATTTAGAATTCTTGAAAGTTTTTTATCATATCTTATATTTTAAAATTAATAAAAGAAATTAAAAAAGATATAGTAGCAACGCATAGCAAAATACATCGCTACCACCCAAGGTAGTAGCAGCGCTTAGTAAAATGTGTCACTACTAACCCATATAGTAGCGACGAATATGCATGTGCACCGCTATTACATTTAATTTAAATTTTTTATTGATTTTAAAATATAATATATAATAAAAAAGAGATAAAGAAAGAGCGAGAAGGGGAAGAGAGAGGTAGAGAAGGAGCGGGAAAGAGGAGAGAGGGGGAAGAGAGAAAAGAAAAGAGAGAAAAAGAGAGGATTGAAGAGAGAGAGAGAGGAAATGGAGATAGGGAGAGGAGAGAGAGAGAGAAGAGAGAGAGAGGAAAGAGGAGAGAGCAGAAAGATTAAAAAAATTAAGCCTATTCTCTTCCTATCTCTCCTCCCCTTCTCTCTCTCTCTCTCTCTTCCTCTCTATACTCTCTCGTGTCTCTCTTCTCTCCCTCTTTCTTCTCTCTCTCTCTCTCTCTCTTTTATTATATATTATATTTAAAAATAAAATTAAAATAAAATGTATTAGCGATGCATAGAAAGTGTGTCACTAGTAACCAGGTATTAGCGATGCATATTTATATGCGTCACTACTAGCTAGGATACCAGCTATGTAATTTCTTATGCATCGCTCATATATTTTTTTTAGTTTTTTAAATAATTTTAAAATATAATATATATTAAGATTCCTAAAAAATCTATATTAATTTTCCCCCCTTTCTCTTTCTCTCTCCTCTCTCTACCCTCTCTCTCTCTCTCGTCTCACTCTCACTCTTTCCTCTCTCCTCTCTCTACCCTATTTCTCTCTCTCCTCTCATCTCTCTCTATCCACTGTCACTCTCTCCACACTATCTCACCTCTCACTCCTCTAGATCTCTCTTCAGTGCTCTCTCCTCCCTATTGTCTCTCTCCTCTTTCTCTTCTCTCTTCACTCCTCTCTCTCTCTTACGCACGTGAGCATAAGCCCTAGCTCTAAGGAGTGAAGATAAAGCAAGAAAATTTTTATTTTTTTCTTATTTATTTAGAACATATAGACATAAATATTAAATAAAATGTATTATATTTGTGAAGTTTTTTAATATTTATAGATTATATAATATATATTAAAACAATAAATATAAAATAAAATAAAATAATAAAACTATTAGCAACACTTTTGTAGAAGTGTCGCTAATGGTGCTTTTTGAAAGCATCAATAATAGTACAACTATTTGCAACGCTTTCATAAAAGCATCGCTATTATTAATACTATTTGTGACGTATTTATAAAAGTGTTGCAAATAGTTCCAAATTTTTTCCTTAAAAATTTATAACTATTTGTGACACTTTTTTGAAAGCGTCACAAATAGTGTAATATTAGTGATAGTTTGATAAAGGCAATGCTAATATTTGTACTATTAGCAACGCATTTAAAAAAGTGTCACTGATAGTTATAAATTTTGCAACGTTTTTCTTTGCATCGCAAATAGTCATTTTTAGCAACGCTTTGGATTGCATTACTAATACCCCTTTTTGTTGTAGTGTGTCAATGGTTAGATACACACACCACACATACGCACAACTTTTGTAGAAGCTACACAATTTTTGCAAAAGTCCGCAAAAGTTGCACCTGTGGCAATGAGCAACTCCATATCGACAATGTGTTGTACAATTGTCCTACTGTTAGGGCTTTTCTTTCATGCAATGTGACATAGTATGACAAATGAGATTACATTCAAGATATGCAATACTTCTTTGCCACAAATGTAGTATTTGAGAAAAAAGTGTTCCCTGAAATGGCATAGAGACTACTATGAAAATTTTCTTTGTATGGAAAATGCATCTATTGATTCTTTTCCTTACTCTTTATGTTGTGCATATGGTTCTTATTATCTTTCACTCATAAAAGAAAAATCTAACGACAAGAAATGATTTTAAGTTGAAGCTATTTGACTTAATATCACGACATTTATGGGAAGGTGTATTACTTTGAGGAAGTGCACGTCTAGTTCTATTGCACTATTTTGCAAAGAAATGTATATAAAGATGGATTGAAGTCTATTTATTGAGTATAATGACCTTCTCAACTGGTGCATGAAACTATGCTTATAGACATTGATGATTGAAGATGCTAGATTGTCCTATGTATTAATTTAAGTTTCTATATTCATAGAATGACTCTTACAAACTATGATGATTGTTGAGGCTAGATTGTCAACTATACTAATATAAGTTTCTAAGTTTACTCTTGCAACTGCATTAAAACAATTAAAGATTTATGGTTTTGTACATTTGTGTGTCCAAACGTCAAAACCTTTTAATATCTGTGTTAACATGTATTCATACATATGTCCAAATGTTATGACTTATGAAGTATGAGAACCCTATTATCGTATAATGTATCCCAATGAAGCAAAATTAGTTTAGAATATGTAGTAATGATAGTATACTTCATCATTGTGGCTTGGTAAAAACGTACTCCTGATTGTTTATCTCCAAGTCCCATGGGCTCCTATGTTTTAGATGAGAATGGACTCTTATGAGTAGAAATCTTATAGTTGACATCGACAGGCAAAAACTAACATTTGATAGACAGGTAGATATGCAAACATGGAAATTCCTGTACATGTACCCTAAAATGACCAAAATAGCCCTAGCCAAGCATATGGGTCCTATACACATGGTTAGGCCCACACGCGTCATAAAAAGACAAAAATGCTCCCAACTAAGTCAAAACCCAATAAAGAGGTTCTTTTTGTCATTTCCCCTCAAAGTGCTCTCCCAAAACATACCTCTTTCAAGCAGATGCATTCCTTGCGAACTTCATCCAGTTTACACTAGTGAGGCTCCCTTCCTAATCAAAAACTCCAAAGTCACCTCGCCGAAACAAAAACCCTCCTCACCAAAGCAAAACACCCCTCATTCCAAGCTCTGGCAGGTAGTTATTCAGTGCCTACTACTGGCCCCTCCAACTTCATCTTGTCTGAAGTCTTATCTACACATAACGGTCACAGTTTTAAGTCCCATAACCAATAGTGTTCGGAAAAGAAGGAAAAAAAACTAAGGGTTTTATCATCCATTGCCCATTCGTCTCAGTGCAAGATTAGCAAAAAGAAAGGTAAGAATTTTACTTATTTGTGGGCATTTTGTGTGTGTTTGGCATTGCATGCACACTAAGTTTTCTCTGATTTGACTCATATTTACTCATACATAGGCATAGTTATTGTAGACGTATGGTAAAATAAAGATGTGTGGTGATTTTGTGTTACAACCCTGACCCTGAGAGCCCACAATCGCGACAAGGGGGAGTGTGAGTAACACAATGTGGCCCACTTGGGAACATTAATCAATACTACAAATTATGCTAAACTAAATAATCCAACTTATAGCATAAAAATCCATCAAATGATCCATCTTGTGTGGAGTTATTACAATACTTTTGAAATAAAAGGAAATAACTAAGAGTTTCATGCTCTAGTAACAACTAGTGTTATACCCCTGTCACATAGGACAAATATTATTTTGCAAACTCTCGAAATCTTCTCACTAAGCATATGCAAAGTCGAACACTTTTGTGTGTACAGTACATGCAGTGGACAAGTTTATGCAAAACAAAACTAGTCGTAAGCTTACACTAGGTAAGAAACTCATACACACTAAACCACATTCTCATACTTTGAAAAGCAAACATGTAAGTAAATCATTTAAATCCATAGAAATGTAAACATGAAGCTTCCGCTTTCAACAATTTAGTAAATTGCATTGAATGATTTACAAAAATATAAGTGAACATTTCCACTTAATCTAGCACCCTTGGACAAAGGGACTGTAATGAACTGCCAGTGTGTAGCTAGCACCGGTTCTAATAGCATTGCCCCACATCACCGAAGAGTCCTCAGGAGCCCACTTGGACTATTTCAATAAATTTTTATGTATACAATTGGCACAAAACTTTTCCAATTTCATTATCTTGTTAACCGATATAAGAAAATAGCTCAATCCCATCCCATGGTATAAAAACATATAAAAGGTGCTTAGGAACCAATTTACAACATTGCATGAGCCAAAATGCCCTACTATATGCATTAGGTGAAAACCCTTATTTTTAAATATTACTTGACTTCAAATTTTTAGAAAAATGCATAATGGTATCAAAATCAAATGAAACTTGGAACACTAGAACTTAACCCAATCAGAAATTTAGAAATAAATTGGGGGTATAGTACACATAACAATAATTTAATTCAAAATTTGGAAATGGTTTTATTGTTGTGGAATCTCTATACAATAGGAATACAATTGACATAAAGCACTCCAAAAGACTCCACATCGATCCAAACTTTTTTTGTTGAACATATAGCACATGATATTGCCGACAAGAATTTTTTAAAGCAATAGAAGTCCAATTGAAATCAAGAAAATTCACAAAATACTAAACAATAGATCTGTTAATATGGAACATAATGAATTACAAAAATCTAATAATTCAAGTTTAATCGGGAAAATCCCCGAAAATAATTGTTCAAAATAGATATGAATATTAATCTCAAATATTTTTCTCAAGTCTATTTGATGAAGAAAAGACCCCGAAATGAGGCCTTAAAGCTTGGCCAATGACAACTGCCAGAAAATCAAACACATGAAAAGATGACTCTTTGACAAAGCAAAACTCCGAGAAATCCTTAAATTTTTTTTTTTACCAAACCTAGAGTGAGGAGTCAAGATACTCTTGGAGAAATTGGTGTCGAGATTATAAACATCACTAATATGGTACTATTAGTGACAAATTTTGGTAAGCATCGCTAATTTGCATTAGTGACTGTACGTTTATTGACGCTTTTGGAATAATCATTTGCGGCGTTTTCAAAACTATTAGTCCTTTTTGTTGTAGTGGTTGTTGGAGAAGGAATGAATAATGAAGTGTGAAGTTGTAAGAACATTTTAGTCATATGACTAGTTTATGAGCTGATTTCTTTATCAAAATTATGTTAAGAAAGCATGTGTATGTAATGTCTTATAATATGATTTGAGGTTGTTGTGGTCAAGTTAGATTTGGAATTGACAGACTTCAAAAATATGAGTAGACATGGTCTTATTGACCAAGGTGGAAGACTGAAGAATGTGAAGGGTTTGAAACTTAATTAGATCACATTGACATACAAAAATCACTTTGACAGGTTTCAAAAGTGATATTAGAGGTTTTAAAAGGATTTAGGGCAAAAAGGATAAAAATGTAAAAATATAGCAGAAGATTGATCACCCTTAATTTTGCCCTGTGTAAAACGAAACCGAGAGTAATCAATCGTTCGCTCTCATAATCGATCGATCACTCTCATAATTGATTAGTCACTTGAAGTATCGTGCACCTTAAAAATAGCAACCAATCGATTGTTCAAAGGATAGTTGGCCTGAATTAAGACCTTTCTTTTTCAAATTTATTCTTTATTCAAGTCCCAAACCAACTTAATGAGCTAGTGCATTGATTTGGTTCATTCAGAATTGCAGTGGTTTTTACCCTAATTGGGTTTTTCACATAAATTGTTGTGTTCATGTGTGGATTGGTTGATGGTTGATTGATTGATATTTCAAGAGTGAGACTTAAGTGATCATTAGGTTTTAATCGTTTTCAGTTAATAAAAAATTCTTTACAAAGAAGCTGGAACTCTTAATTTTTACTTGTTGAAAGTACTAATTTTAAGAGCAATCAATTGATTTGCTAGGCCGATTAGACAGATATTATATTCTCAATTGGTAGTAGAAGATCAAATGTTAAAAATTTGATTTTGTTATATGATATCAATCATATTTGCTAAGATATTGCTTTAGAATCTTGCTTAATCTCACTTACTTTTCCTAAATGGTGTGTTTTGTTAAATTTGTTTATTTATGCTTATTTGGTTTATAATGTCTAGTTCTTATTCTTCTAGTGTTAATGAGGATTTAAATTTTGAAAGTCTTTTTAGACAAGCTATTGAATCAAGTAAAAAGTGTAAGAGGTTAGAAAAAATTATCAAAGCTAATGCAGAGACAATTAAATTTATTTCTATTAAAAAATTTTAATTGGTTGAAGATAAAGAAGAACTAGAAAAAGAGATTCAAACTTTGAGAAGTGAACTTGAGAAAGAGAGGAGAAAATCTAGATCTTTTTAGGATAAAGTTGTATCTACTAATGAATAAGTTAATACCTTTAAATATGAGAAAAATAATCTTTTAAATAAGATAAAATTCTTAGAGAATGAAGTTTATCAAAAAGTAGAGACAAGTAAGGCTTCTTTAAAGAAGATTGAAGATCTAGAGAATGAATTGAAAATTTCTCAAGAAAAGTTGAAATATTTCACTTTAGGGCAAGAGAAATTGGAAAATTTTATGTATATGAGACAAGATAGTAGTGATAAATGAAGACTATGGTTTGGATAGTCAAATTCTACTAGTTCTAAGGGTGTCACTATGTTTATTAAAGCTAAAGAACCCATGCACACTATGAAGGTTGTTTGAATAGTTGAAAATCGTTCAAAACCTAAAAATCCTCTTGGGAATCAAAGTTCAAAGTCTAACTATAGGAAGAGGATTTAAAAGAAAGATAATTATAGTCCTTTTTAATTAGACAAATTCAAGCTATAAAACACAACATAAATCACCTTAGTCATTGTGCCATGAACAAATTAGAAACTGAGGAGAATTATATGCTTCATACTTAAACAATTTACCTAAAATGAGGAAAGAAATTAATTCAAGTCATAAGAAACCCTGAGAAAAAAGTACATGGATTAGAAAGAACACGCCAAACATCACACCACATAAGGTTGCTCAAAACAATAAGAAGAAAATTTTACAAATTTGGGTTAGAAATGATGTCTTGGAAAACTTTAGATCTCAAGTTGATGTAACAAGGAAGTCTACCTTAGGATTGGTTGGCTTGACAAGAATAAAGAGTATTACATCTCTAAATAAGAGTTTTTATTTGTGTCCTTGATTAATTCTTTCTATCATTGGAACATTTATGTTTTTTTTTTGTTTTATTTTATTTTTACTCTATCTGTAAATTGTTCTAATTCATAGGTTTTGAATTGAAAAAAAGAAAAAAAATTATCAAAAACAAAAAAATTAGTGTAGCTTTTGCTTATTTTGTAATTGACATTGTTTTTGTTTTTTATAAAGTTTAGCTCTTGAGATATTTTGAAATTAATTTTCTTTTAAGCTGAAAAGCAACATAATTAGTAGTCAAATATACTACAACTAAGAGAATGATACACCAAGTAAATTGAAGATCAATTTGATTTTCTTTTCCATAATGTTGCAATTTTTTATTTTTTAAAATATGTGCACACATCATGTTGAGACTTAAGTCACTTTTAAGTATGAACTTTAAGATAGAATTCTTAAATATAACTTGACTTAGGCGTTTGCATTTTATTGGAGTATAGGTGATCAAATTAGAGGATTTTTGGCTGGATTTCTATTTAAAATTTAAAGAAAATAAAATTCTATGTAATATAGTTAAATGTTTATAAGTATTATGTACTTTCATATCTCTTTTGATAATGAAATTGTCTTCGTAAAGATGATAAGAAAAGCTAATGTGAAGCACCCATCCACTTCACATTGAAAGAAAATAAATGAAAAATAAATAAATAAATAAAAAAATAATGATGCAAGTATAGAGGATTAAGAAAAAACCAATCTTTAGAAAAATAAATTGAGGAAAAATATTATGAATTAGGAAAAAAAATAGGGGCCTGTTGATTAAGAGTTTTATGTTTGTTGATTGTCTTTTTAGGAAAATAATGTACATAGATTCTAGTTAAAGAGAATCAAAAAATATGAACTTAGTCTTTACTCTGCTCTAAACAAATTTGTCTTAGTTTGGTTAAGAATGATCTTGCGAAATTCAAGATTAAAAGACAGGACTTGACTATGTTTGTGGTTTTTCTTCAAAAACTAATAAAACATAATTAATGTGTCAAAAAGAAGAGAATAATTGATAATTACATACTAATGTGGTTAACTAATCTAAGGTAAGATATTAATGAACATAATATGTGGATGCACTTAGATTAAGCGAGAATTGATTAAAAATCATAAAAAAGAGCTTAACTTTGCTAATTTTGAATATTTGATTTTCAATTTAAGTTGTAGATGTCAAAAAATTTTTATTTTGATGAAAGATGTCTTGAAATAATTTTAAGAATATATTAGAGTTTTTTCTAAAAAATTTGAAATTTACAATTTTTGTTATATTCAAAAAATAAAAATTTGGATTTTTCCCCAACTGATCAATCATTTCGATCGATCAACCTGGTCAAGTTTTTTGTGTTGATGCTCAATTTTAATTTTGGTTTCATTCCATTTCACCTCCATTTTTCTCTAAATTTCATCTAAACTTCCATGGGAGAGAATAGAGTTGGTTGGTTTGGATTTTTAGCTAGAAACGACCAATTTTCTTTGACAAAATCCAATTTTCACCTCACCCAAAGGTCTGCTCTAAAACAAAGTTTAATTTTTGGGAAAATTATATAAATAATAATTAAAAAAGTATTTACCATTTTAAACCATTTTAGGAAATATTTCCCAAAGTGGTGTTCCTTTTTGCCACACAGGCACTAGCCAAGCAGCTGGCGCATGCGTGACTTTTTTTTAAAATTTTTAAGTTGATTTCATCGTTTAAAAAGACGAAATTGGTTTTATGCTAATTTCGTCCTTCTAAACGACGAAATCGGTTTAAGACCACTTGACCCGATTTCATCATTCTGAACAACGAAATCATCTTAAGCTAATTTCGTCTTTCTGAACGATGAAATTGTCACACTTCTCCCATTTCAGCTTTCAGTGCTGATTTCATCATTTAGAAGGACGAAATCATCTTAAGTTGATTTCGTCCTTCTAAACGACGAATTCATCTTCATTTTATCCCGACTCCGACTCCGCCTCTAGTCGCGTTTCCAGTAAGTTTTTTCTGCTGCGATCCAAGGTTCCGCTCTGCCGCCACTTTTTCCATTATCATCGGGCCTGCCGCTGGTCCCACCTCCTCCGGTCAGCCGCCGTTTCCATCGTCCGCTATCCAAGCCGCACCAAATTCTCCCCACTGCCGAGTAACCTAATTTTCTTTAATTCAAACATATGTATTGTGCAATGTATTAAATCTTTGTTTTTTAGGATTATTGCTTTAATGATGTTGTGTTGTTTTACAACTATTTTAATTTCCTTGATTAGGAAATTTGCTCATTAATTTAAAGTCTTCATGATATACTTATATACTTGGAAAATCTATTGGTACTTTAAATTGAAGATGTACAAAGGTGACCACACATGTCGGAATGCCCAGCTTAGCACAGATCATAGGCAGTGCAGTGCCTCATTTATTTCGAAGGTCATAATGCCCGCTATCTAAGCTAAATTAACTCTCACACTAGGGAATATTATTCAAAGAATGAAGGAGAAGTATCATGCTGACATATCTTATAAGAAAGCAAGGGCAGCAAGGAATATGACGATCAAGGCTATTTATGAAGATTGTGCAGAATTATATAAATTGTTGCAAATATACCTAAGGGCAGTGCAAGAAGCGAATCCTAACACCTACTACCGCTTAGAGGATGATGAAGTACATCATGCAGATGGTGGCATATGTAGGAGATTTAAGCGATTGTTTTGGGCATTTGGGCCGTCTATAGTAGGGTTTCGACATTGCATCCCTGTGATTGGTGTTGATGCCACTCACTTGTATGGCAGATACCTGGTGCTCTTATGGCTGTAACGGCTACAGATGGAAGCAATGGGTTATTTCCTCTTGCATTTGGGCTTGTCGGGAAGGAAGATGGAGACAAATGGAAATAGTTTCTAATGGAATTGAGGGATCATGTACTGATGGGCATGATGAACATTGTCATTATTTCAGATCAACATAAGGGGCTTCAGAAGGCCGTGCTGAGGTTCTTCCCGAGCCTCTGTACCACCATCATTATTGCATCTGTCACATAAAAGCAAATTTTAATGAGTTCAAAATGATACACTGACGGACTTGATTGGGGCAGCAGCTTGTGCACTTACAGTAGAAAAGTTTGATGCTAAAATGAACTTGATTGGTTGAGAGAGTCATAGGGCAAAACATCACCTCTTAGGAGGAGAATTGCATCCTGCACAGTGGTCCCTTGCCCACAGTGGTTTTATGACATTTGGCATGACGACTACAAATATAGCTAAAAGTTTAAATAGCGTCTTGAAGGGGGCACGAGGTAATTAATTGTGTAACTTTACTTGGTGTTTTAGTCACGTATAATTCTTCAATTTTAATATTTGTTATCATATTTTCTGACATAGTTATGGTCGTGGGAGCACTTACATGTTGGACGACCAAGTGCTGAGATGGGGTTGCTTAGTCAAGGGTGCTCCATTAGGGGCGAGGTAGGCTGTATTTATGTTTAACACTTACTTTTTTTAGCAACATTTTATGTACATATGTTGAACTTATTTTTTAAATTTAACTCCTTAAGGTGGAATGTTCGAAACAAGAGAACCGAAAATCCACAAGGAGTCCTCCAATTGTACAAAGGGAAGTTAGACCACCAGCAGCCATACCAGGTAATTTTATTGCCGTGTTGAACTTTTTATGTAATGATTTTAAAATTTTTTGTCATTATTTAAACTAAATTATCTTTATATATTGTATAAGTTATTTGGCAGGCGTACTCAGAGGACATGTTGGCTGCGTTGCCTCCTATATGCATGGACGGTTGAGAGGTGTGACTATCTCAAACTCCGCTCATATGTTATGAGATTATAGAGATGTATGTACCAGATTGTGTAATGCTCCAGTTTAACTTGGAGCAAGGGATCTCACCTTCTACCATTGAGTTTGTCCATCTCATCACTTATCAGGGCCGCCATATTACTGATTGGGCTATACATCATGCGTCATATATCATTCGATGGGCGAATAGGAAAGCCACTGTTATCAGAGGGGAGATGGCTACGACATTGCGAGATGTTCGTAGTGCTTATATGCAATGGTATTTACCGATTACACGACGATATATTTTACCGCACGATGATGTAGAGGAGATGACATATCAGCCTACGGGAGCATCTAAGGCAGCTATGGTAAGTACAACTTTGTTAATGAAGACATGTATTATTTTCTTATTTCGTATTAATTATTTATCTAATATTTAATTTATTTTTTTATAGCTTCGTCTAGTTCGATGTAAGCATGAGCATTTGACTGATGCACTTAACACCTATACTTCGTGTGAGGACTTTTCAGCATCATGTCAGTCCATGCTTAGAGAGCATGATGATGTCCTTCGTAGCTTGCCACTGCTTCATTCAGTGATTACGGATGTTCATAGAGATTATCCTATTGATGAGGCCATTCAGACTCAGCCAATGCACTCTTCATCCCCTGATATTTCATCTTCATCAGCAGTGTATAGCTCTCCTCCAGGTTCATCATTTCCGGTCACTGCACATGTAGCTCAGCCATATCCGATTTTATATTATAGACAACATTAGCCAGCTCGTGTTGTACCAACTATTATTTATGCTGAGCCGGAGCTGGAGCTGGAGCGGGAGCCGGAGCTGGAGCAGGAGCCGCAGCCAGAGCTAGAGGCAGATCATGAGGAGCTCGCACAGCACCGTCGAGGTCGAGGACGTAGGAGATTATGACATTACCTTTTTTACATGTTTATTTTAAACTAAATATTTTTTCGACTTGTGATGTAATATATTTGATACTCGTCTATGATGTACTTTAATGTTATATTTGTTATGCATGGAATGAGTGGAATAAATGCAATTGTGTATGTTTTGAATGAATGAACAGGGACAGGTGATAAAGTTAGTTTCAAATAGTTTTTTTTTAAAAATTTAATTTGATTTCGTCCTTTAGAAGGACAAAATCAGTATTGTTACCATCCTAACGCAAAAATGAGAGAAGCGTGACAATTTCGTTGTTCAGAACGACGAAAGCGGGTCAAGTGGTCTTAAACCGATTTTGTCGTATAGACAGACGAAATCAGCTTAAAACCAATTTTGTCATTCTAAACGATGAAATTAACTTAAAAATTAAAAAAAAAACCATGCAGGCGCCAGTTGCTTGGCTTGCGCTTGCGTGGCAAAAAGGAATCTAAAATAGTAAATATTTTTTAATTATTATTTATATAATTTAACCTTAATTTTTTAGGTGATTTTTGAACACTTTTTATGAGATTTGAACCATTAAAAAGATAAGAAATAGGATTATCCAACTTTGATTAAATTTTCATGCATTTTGATATGTTAAAACTTAAGATTTGATGGAAAATTCATGCGATTTTAAGGTTTTTTACCATATTGGCTGGCCCATAATTATTGAAAGCAAAAAAAATTATGTCTACGGTAGACACGAATATTGATACAAACCATCCAATTTTGTTTGCCCTAGTAGGCAACTACGGACATGGACAAACATTTGTCCATGTTTGTACATTTTCTATGGCGATAGGGACCCTAGTAAAAATAAAAGGGATTAGTCCATATGTAGCATATTAGGACTTGGTATATAATTGTTAGACAATTTGAAATAGTAAAAAAAATTGGGATCTAGTAGCTATGTAGCATATTAAGACTTGGCCTAGCATGTTAAATAGCCAGTAGACCCTAAGGGTTGGGGATTTTAGTGTATGTTGAACCTAAGGACAAAATAGACTCAGGACTAAGGCAGACATGGATGAAAGGTATGCATATAGCATATAGACATTAAAATTGGGATCTAGTAGCTATGTAGCATATTAAGACTTGGCCTAGTATGTTAAATAGCCAGTAGACCCTAAGGGTTGGGGATTTTAGTGTATGTTGAACCTAAGGACAAAATAGACTCAGGACTAAGGCAGACATGGATGAAAGGTATGCATATAGCATATAGACACTAATAACCCTTTGTCTATGTTTGTTTCCACTCGTGAACACCCCTACTTTCTAAATGCCAATCTGGCAAGTAGTGTGTTGGTTCAAGTCAGGGAGAGGTCCCACACTCAATAGGAAGATTTCAAAGGTTCGATTCTACCCTATGTTATTTAAGATTTTTTGGCAAACATGACTTCTTGGGTGCTTAAACACTGGACGACTGTGGTTTGTACTAATAATAATGAATTTTTTTACCAATGGAATACTAAATATGTGCACACGTCTACTTTAACTCCCAAATTAGACTTGTGTACGAGTGAGGCTGGCAGCTCATGTGGAAAAATAACCTTGTCTATCCCTAGTGCTTGCCCTCCTCTTGCCAGGATAGACAGTCTAGTCCAATGGAAATACAAAGATCCATAGTTAATTGGTGTCGCCTTTGCCTGCCGCCAGAGATATGAAGAGCAACATTTCAGCCTTGGAGAGGACAGCATGGATGGTCAAGAGGACGTGCGGGGGATGAGCCCATGTGGAGTGAGGAGGCCGTCTAGAGTGATGGAGATGTGATCATAGAGAGAGAACAATGAGGCTAAAATATTTCTCTCTTCGAAGCTCCAGTGGCGTGTGAGGGCAACACTAGCTAGCAATGGATTTTCATATTTTTGGTGGATTGGCCTACTTGTCCTAGCAAGAGGAGGGAAAACACCAGCATTAATTAGACAAGGTCATTTTTCAACACGAGCCTCTAGCCTCAAATATACACAAGTCTACTTTGGAGACCTATACACAAATTTGGTATTACTTAATTTGGAGTTCATGTCTATTTTGGCAAAAAAAATAATCATAAAAAAAGTTACCTTAACCTATATGGGGGACCACACATGTACAGTAAAAATCTACTTGTCCCTTGTACAATCCTGCCCCACCTAGTAAAAATTATTGGCTTCACCCCTGTTTTGGAGGGGTATTAGAATATAAAATAAGTATATGAGATTATCCCTTCCGTAACGGCTCGAGCTTTGAGAAAACTTCGTTATCTTACATAGTATTAGAGATTCAGGTTATAGGAGGTTTTGAGTACTAAATGCTTGCGTGTGAGGGGGATGTGTTATATTATTATATAAATAAATAAACTTTTCCTTTTTTAATAGCTCATGCTTTTGTGAGATATGGTTATATTGCAAGTACCCCTCCTTTCTTCCCCATTGAATTTCAACACCTTGATCTACTTAATTTGAATAAATAATTAAAGTTTAGGCTTTCCTTCTTTATTTTTTTACGTGGGCTATGGCTACAATTTGTACCTTAGTTGTCCTTGATTGGTGCCAGAGTGTAACATAGTGTAACATAGTGTACGTAATTTTATACTAGTGTTACAGTTAAGGCGGCATTTGGATGATGCTTTGCAACCGCTTTCTGTCCACTTTTTATTGTTTTCTATATAAATCTTGTTTAGTTAGGCAATTTAGACTAAAAGCCTCACTTTGTTAAAAACATTTGTATTTCCATTTTTTACTCGTTTTTGCTTTTCAACCACTTTCTGCTTAACTCTCCTCCTGATAAGGATTAGGTTAAAAGCGTATCAAAACAAGAAAAAAATATCATAAGTTAACATTTTTACCCTTCTCTTATCTCTTGTTATAACACTATTTTGCATTTTTTTCTTTTTTGCATGCACTTGATTTCCTATCTAGTAAAATCCCTTCCCCCTTCTCCTCCCACCATGACGCCCTCACATAATTGTTTTCTTCTCTCTTGTGCTAACTCCCTTCCCTTTTCTCCTCTTCGGTAAAATATTCTTCCCCTTCTCCTCTCACCATGACCACCTTCATCTACCATTAATGACCACCCTTGTTCGCCATTGATGAGCACCCTCATCCACCCAACCTTTTTTCCTCTAATTATTTAAGGACAAAGTAGATGTTTTTCATAACGGGGTAATATACAATATAATGGCTACCCAAATAAGATTTGTAGAACTGTTATTAAAAAACTAATTTTCTATAATATATATCCAAACATAATCCACTTTTGCTTTATTTTTCAAAAAATAATTTCAACTAAAACAGCTTTCCATGAGTCAAAGTGTCATCCAAATGACAGCTTATATTTTTTGCTTTGCTAGGTGCCATCACTTATAGTTATCCTTAAATTCATTATATTTGAAATTTTTGTTTAACAGTTCATAATAAACATTAAAAGGATTAATTTAATAATTAGTCATTTATTCTATATCAAAGGAAACTATCCATCCATATGTCTTTATGCTACCCAACAATTGCAACCACAAACTCGTCTATGTTCTTATCTGAACTCCCACCTTCCTCCATTGCCAATCTGGCCAACTCCTTCCATTTCACAGCATTCTTCCTCATTTCCTTCCCTCTCTCCCCTTCCATCACGTCCATTACACACCTCTTCACCTCCTCCCTCCTTACCATCCCCTTGTCACCATCGGCTCTTGCCCTCACTCCCACCCCCCACACTTCCTCCACATACTTAACATTGGTCGGCTGGTCAGACCAGAGTGGCGCACCCACCATTGGCACGCCGAGGCTCACTGCCTCCAGTGTAGAATTCCACCCACAATGTGTAACAAAGCACCCCACCGCCCGGTGGGCTAGCACTTCCAGCTGCGGACACCACTTCACAATCAGGCCCCTCGTGGCTGACGCCTCCTCGGAGAACCTGGCGGGGAGCTTGCCCTCTTCGGAGGCTCTCACCACCCATAGAAAATGGTGGCCACTCTCCATAAGCCCCAATGCAATCTCCTCCATCTGCTCAGGGCTCAGGTTGGAGAGGCTACCGAAGGAGGCGTAGACCACGGAACCTTCACTCCTGGCATCGAGCCACTCTCTACATGTGGTACTCTCCTTCTTCCATAGGCTTAGACCATAGTCATTGTCCCCTGCGACCCGTTTGTCCACGTACATGGACGGGACCGTGGGCCCTACTGTCTTCACGTTCCACACTTTCTTCATCCAGCTTACGACCTGTGGTGGAAATTATATATTATTTATTTATCTATAGTATAGCATAAGTACAATGAAGAAGTATTATTCTCAATAATTTGAGTCTGAAACATGACGTTTAAACCTCCATTCTAATAACTTTGTTTTGTGCCAACTATTAGAGTTAACTTGAATTTATATAAGCTTAAAGCCTACTTGCGAAACAAAAGTTTTACGTGTCATTATATTTCAATCTAATGTGCACATTACTAATGGTAACGATTTAATGGCCCACGATGCTAGGGTCCTGATCAACTATTTCCAATTAAAAAGATAACATAGGAGGAATTGATAAAAACATAAAATAAAGAGAAGGGCCTACCTCTCCCTCCAACTCGTCAAAGGTGTTGCAAAGGACCCAATCAGCTTTGTCTAGGTTGATGTACTGGTTCAGCACAAAGTCCAGTACCGTTGGGTACCTATCTGGAGTGTAGACAAAAGATGGCAGCTCATCGGGCTGGAATTCAGGCAGTCCAGGCAAAGAAACAGTCGTCACTTCCAATGGAACGGCCAACTTCTTCTGGTAGATATTGTAGTAAATAGCATCCACTGCACAGGACTGGGTGAAGAATGCACCAGCATAGACCCCTTGTCCCTTAGCAACTTCAAGAACCCAAGGGAGAAATGCATCATATATTAGACAAGAAACGGGGTTTTCTGAGCTCTCAAGCATCTGGATGAGACTGCACAATGATTCTGACCCAACTGACTGGAACCTCTCAAGGTAGTCGTTGAAGTCTACTCCTTGCTGCTCCCAACCTTCGTCATAGCCGTCTGAGATCTTCTGTGTTTTGACGGAGCCGGTCTGGGCTTCTTCCATGGACTTGGTGAGGAAGACGGTGGTCACCAGGGAGACCTCAAGTCCCTTGGAGGCCAAACGCTTGGCGAACTGGAGCATGGGATTGATGTGGCCTTGGGAAGGAAAGGGAAAGACCAGAACATGAGCTCTCTGAGATCTCTCCTGCCCCATCTTGGATTTGAATGCCTTGCTTGTAGAGCAGGGACTATTTATAACATAATGAGATATGGGAAAACAAGTTCCTTGCTTTATGTCCTTAAAAAATGACCACTCCCTGACCAGTTAACTCATAGGGGCTCTGAACATGGTGCATGAGAGGGCATCCATACATAGTTAGGAGGTGTTAGTACCAAGTTGGCAGTTAAAGAGTCTGGATATGATACATGAGAGGGCAACATTAAAAGCAAGTTGCTGGTACCATTGTCAGAGCCATATATTGGCTGATAGGGGGCTCTGGTCACAAAGCACAGTCAGGCTAGACGCGGTAAAAAAAATTTATGTGATGGGTTCAGATTCAACCACCTTGGTTCCATATATGGTACCAAATTAATTGACTGGACGAAATTAATCGTTTCTTCTGCTATACGTTCCTCCTTTTGTTTTCTGGGCACTTGTTCCTTTCTTTCTTGCTCCACATGTGAGAATTTTGCACTGGTAATCATTTCTGGTTCTCAAATTCAAGTTTTCAAGTTTTGACATCACTGCATACGTACACACAGCAATGGCGCCCACAAAAATTGTGTGGCCACACTGGGTTCTCATCTGATACATGAGACTGATCGAGAGTTAGGCAAGGTGAAAGCTAATTATCTTGCCAAAACGAAAAGGAGAAAGCCAATTAGTCCTCTCCTGTTTTGCCAAAACTTGTTGTTTTGCATCAATGACAGTGATTACAGAATGGCCAGCATTAAAGAGTTCTTCATGCAAATGAATGAAAAGTTTTAAGCGCCGACTCTCAGGGGGGGCTACAAAGACAATGGGCTAAAAACTGGCTTTTATGACTTCAGTTTAAACTCAAAGAGAGGCAGGTAAGGTCAGTAATAGCTGTCGCAAGCATATTCCACCGGCGTATACATGGCAAAGTGCAACGCTGCAATGAATAAGATTGCATTGATGCAGATGGTTGTGGTCGAACGAGAGTAGAACAAAATGAGAGTATGGACTTGTCAGAACCTCTCTGCCACTACATGTTTGATTTGCTCAAGGACAAAAATTGTAATCCGACCAGGACGTTTTTTGTGAAGGAATAGACAAAGTAATACAAGGGACAAGAGAAGGCGTTGAGGAGATGGGTACGAAAGAAAAGCTCCAGATTTTTTTCTTCTATCTTAGAGGTGTGTTTTTTTTAAGTACGGGCTTTACAAGGGACAAGAGAAGGCGCTATCGTAATCGTGATTTTTTGCACATTTATTGGAGTTTGTTGTTTGTTTCCTATTCTACCATCGTTTAGGCAGGCCTATATGTCTACCCTTAAGAACCATTGTAGGGGGGGGGGCGGTCACGCCAACCCTATAAGAACTATTGTGACACATTTTTTTACAAGACCCACATTTGAAGTATTGTAGATAAGGTTTATGAGTAGAATATACATATTCACTTTGTAGGGCCCTATCTTAGAATAAGTGTATATAATTAAATATGTGGTTAACGATGGGTCAACTTTGTTGTAAGCATGGTCATCTGTAGCAGCTCATGTCTATGTAGGCTCGAATAAAAAGAGTTCAATCTCGTCGTATCAAACCCCCTAATTTAATTTAGGTAAAATTCAAAATGTAGGCCCAATAACTTAAGTCAATAAAGGAAAATGAAATATAAAAAAGAATAAGTGAGAGCAGAAGGTCTAAGGCACATTGCGCTCTCTCCAATCATGTCCCCCTCTTCTCTCTCCCTTCTCTCTTGGCGTGTTGAAAAATGGAAGAAGAAACGAGTGTTGACCGCCCCTCCTCTCTCCCTAGTAATTTTCCATCGCGTGGTGATTGCCTTAGGATTCATGTAAATGTCTAGATCCACGAGAGGATTCAAGAGAAGGGCTTAGACAACCCATCCAGAGATCTATACTTCATTATAAGGGATTTTTATGATCTATACATAGACAAGGTATTTCTCTCTTCTTTGAATTGAATCGTTATTCAATTGTCAATTACGCATTAACATAAAAGAAATTATTGTCCTGGGGCTAATCAGCTCCAAAGGTCAATGTGTATCATCCTTTGTCTCAATTTCAATTGATTGATTGCCTCATGTACATAATTATTGCTTATGATTCTTTGTATTCTTATTGCATGTGTGGAGATTTGTAAAAAGACCACCCCTAGGGCTTGCACCCTACCCACACTTCTATTTCACCGCCACTTTAGTATTATTGGAGCTTGGACTTAGTGGTTTAGGTCACTGATTTGAAAAAAAGCTCAAGTCTTGTTCTAATCTAGGGCTGGATTGTGTAGAATTTGGCGGGAAACCCTAAATTATTATCTCTATGATTGATTATTAATTGGGATTTTTCTATTTGATTGAAAATGAATGTTATATGTGCTGATTAGCCATTATACCTTTCTTAAATTTTTTATTTGATCACCCAATTAGGCATTGACACTCCCTAGGGGTAATTTGGTAAATTTGTTATCATATTTTTATGCATGTTTAGTTGCTGATTAGGTTATTTATTATTATTTGTGTGGTGTGAATTAAGGGTGAAAAAACCAAACTAGCCCTAAGGTTAATTTGGTAATTTTGCACCAAGATTTCCTAGACAGAAAAGTAAAATTTTACAAACATTAAAAATTATTTTTTTTGCTGATTTATATGCTTAGAGGGTAGTATTTCAAGTTTGCTTGCTTAATTGCATGTTGAATTGAATAAACCTCAAGTGGTTACGGGTAGTTTGGGTACTTCACTTCCTCCTTGATTAAGTGCTGGTTTTATGCAATTCTTGTGATCGTTTCAACATAAAAATTATCACACCCTGGACTGAGATCCTACCTGAGCCGGGGTTATGAAAAACCCATAATATGAGGTAAATAAGATAAACCAACAAGGAGCAGCAAAATTTGAGTATGAGAGTCATAATATTCCTCTATGTACTACGGAACTTAAGTGCTCCATCATGCATAAGCCATAATAAAACTATATTTTGGTCTTCATTGGATTGGGCTAACATTGCTGTATCATTGGTTGCCTACGTATGTATTGGTTAACATTTATGATGTTATTTAAATAGGAATGAATCTCAACGTAGTTCTTCCTAACGGCTATTACATGTATCAAGCAATCCAAAAACACATACGTCAAAATATGTATATTCAAATATTTAATTGGAGTCATACGAAAATTGTAAGGTCCCTGATTTTTCTATGATTTTTTGGGATTTTCCTGCTATTTTTTTGGTCATTTTCGATGGGAAAATATGACGCTTCGGCGTATTCGTGTCTGTACACATACCCCATATTTATACCCGTATAGTTGAGTGTGGGGCTTAGTCGCAGGCCACAAGCCTCGCTGCGTGCTTTTGGCGCAAATTTTAGACTTACAACGTGTAAACAGTGAGTTAAAGTGTGATGGGGATATGATTGAAAAAAAAAAGAACAGAACAAAAGATCGGGTGAGCCCGATCCAGTTCCAAAAAAGTCAAGAAGTTCTGTGCACCCCCCTGGCCTCATTTGCCTGGCCGCCTCCGGCCGCCGGCAGGCCACAAGACGCTGGCACCGGCTCAACCCCGGCCGTGCGACGGCAGGGGGCCACCATCCCGGCCCCCATGGCCGCTCCGCCCTCTGCCCCAACTCTCCCCGATTAGACTCTCTCCCCCTATTTTGAGTTTCGGTTGCCGCCACCGTGAGCTTTGCCCTGGCCCGGCAACTTTAGGCCGTCGCCCCTCCCGGTCCCAGGGGCCTCCGCCCTGTCGCTCCAGTTGTTTTTCCCCCACTGCCCCTGTTTTTTCGCCCCCCTTTGATTGAGCTCGCCGACTGACTTCGGTCGCTGTTGGACGGCCCGGTTGTGCTCAGTCTGACTCGCCTTGGTCTGGCGACGACGATGGGCCACTCCTCCCGGCCCTAGGGGGCCTCCACTCCGCGGCCCCACTCATCTTTCCCCTCTGCGCTATTTCCGCCGGCGCTCTGTTTTGGTGAAACGGAGGCCGCCGGCGGCGAGCCTCAGCCAACTTGACCTCCCTCCAGCCTCGCCTTGATCCGGTGAAGGCTATGGACCACTCCACCCAGCCCGGTTCCATCACCTCCATCGCTTGCTACTCTGCAAGTTCGATTTGCACCTTACTGTGGGTGGATTTTTGGTGAATTGTCACCGCCATCGTTGGCGGGTGAGGGTGACTTAGCCACCGTGGGCTTCTCCCTGGCCCGGGGACGGCCCCACCCAGACCAGTTCAGCCTCCGTCCCTTCTGTCTCTCCTATGCTCAATTCAGTTGTCCCCTATTTTTGGTCTACGTCCTTTTTGGACCGTGTGACTGTCGCCATCAGTCAGACGCCGGATATGACTTAGCAGATCTTTGTCCAGCTCTTCCCTGGCTTAGTGATGATGGCAAGGGCCACCCTAGCCTGGCCCCACCTAACCCGGTGTTATCGCCTCTGACCTGTGCTCTTCCTTGTGGCTCGTAGCCGCAACTAGTTCCATCTCACTGGCATGTTTGCCCATTGACACCTCTTGCCCATTTTATGCCGTCGGTACCAGACGGCCTCTGGCAAGATTCAGTGTGACTTACCTTGACTGAAGGTGGACGAGTTCACCTGCACAGGCCTTGGCTAGTGACGGCCTCGTGGCCTTTGCTCGACCTTGAACCCTTCCCTTGCTCTTTGTCGTGCGAGATGCACAGCTGCCCGCACCATTAGTTTTGGTTGTGGGTAGTGATTGCCGCCGCTTTGATTGGCCACAGCTAGGGCCTAGCCCTGTTGGCCTTTTGTGGGCCTTGGGTCGCCTCCTTTTAGCCCTCTCCCTCGCCCCTTTGGGTCTCGTGTGCATGTGGCCACGCGTGTGCTTTTGGGTTTAGGTGTCGTATTCGTGCCGCCTGACCATTGGTTGGCTTTGCCACCGAGTGGAGTTGACACATAGCCCTCCTCCACCTCTCCTTTGTCCTCAAGCGTTGCCCCACGCTCTCCTCCTGTATGTGGGCCCTTGTTGACATGAAATCATCGCCGTTGGGTGCTGTCCAAGGCCAATTTGCACGTCTTGCAGCCGGCTGAGTACGTCTTAGCCACCGGCCGATCTTCAGTGAGTACACCATCGACTTCTGGTCACACCGTCACTTATGTTGGCACGACATTTTTCCCGGCCGCCCTAGTGTGCCGCCGTGGATAGCGGGTTTTGTTGCATTGACTTCTGACACCTTGTTTGGCCGTGATTGTTTCCGACACTTCCTAAAATCCTCCGGACAGCAGCTCTCTCCACTTGGAAAAGCTTTTGGCCGCCAACTCTGCCGTGGACGCCGCCACCGTCGTGTGCTCTCCATTGAACGTCATGATTACGAGGTAGGGGAGCTTTGAACTCGTAATTTCATGATAGCATGCTAGGATTGTATGATTTCATGCTTTGGATGTTAAGTAACGATCCAATTGCATGATGTGCATGTAAGCATGATTATATGGTATGTTGAAATGCATATGACGTGCATGTTGGCTGTAAGTATGTTGGGTGTATGTATGTGCTAGTGATGGCTAGCGTGTTCGTTGGTAAGCTTCGTATGTGTATGCATGTGCTAGTGATGGCTAGCGTGTATGTTTGACGTATGTATGCATGTGCTAGTGATGGCTAGTGTACATGTTTGAAGTATGTTTGGATTATGTGCTAGTGATGGCTAGCGTGTATGTTTGACGTATATATAAATATGTATGTATGCACTAGTGATGGCTAGTGAGCATGTTTGTAAGTTACGTATATATGACTGTATACATATGTTATACATATGTGTGATAGACATACATATGTATGATGACTATTTGCCTATGATATGGATACGTGTAAGTGTATATGGGCAGAGGTATGGGCGATGGACAGTAAGAGGTGACTGAGGTTTTATCTGGATTTGGATATGGATGTGTAAGCGTATGACGGATGACAAAGGATATGGGTATGACGGGTGAGGTTTGTCAGATAGTAAGAGTGCGCATAATTATACAAATATAACGTACATATTATGAAGTGAAAAGTAAGCATAATAAGTGAGATATAAGTAAGGGGGCGACAAGTGGGTTGGCTATGAGGAGCTTCATTTGATGATGTCAGTGTAAGATGATTTGGCCATAAGGCGGATGGTGAAGTATGTCAGACAGTAAGGATTTTGTTGTACAATGTGTTATGTTGTAAGATGGACGGGTTACGTAAAGTGTGCTGCCTTGACGAACTTGGGTTTCAATCGGGCTCAGCTTCGGTTTGATCAGTCGAGAACTGTGAGTTTGTTTGGCATAATTATACTGCATAATGTATTTGATTCAAACTTGAATTATAAGCATAGCTAATGATAGCGTTGTGAGTTTGAGACCTGAGGGTTCGACAAATTAAGTTCCTTGTTTGGGCTAGCCGATAATGAGTCAACTGAGCATTTCTCATGTCTTGCTATGGTGTTTATCTTGCAGGATGTTGTCCGTGTGCTGTATAGAGCACCAAACATCTGATGCTTTGTTGAGAGCGACATATGCTTCTGATTTGGTCTGCGTGCTGTAAAAGCCCAGACGTTTGATGCTCTGTTGAGAGCGAAGTATGTTTTCGATTTTGTCTGTGTGCTGTATAAGCCCAGACGCTTGATGCTCTGTTGAGATCGTTGTATGATTCCGCCCAAGAGTGGCACTGTATGTTTCTGCCCAAGTGGCACTGTATGTTTTCTACCCAATGAGTGCCATTGGCACTATAAGACCCATTATGGTGGGCAATTCTATGGCACTATAAGACCCATTATGGTGGGCAATTCTATAGCACTATAAGACCCATTATGGTAGGCAACTGTACGACCCCTTATGTGTGGGTATTTATGTTTGCGCGCTCAGGTAAGTAGTATCATGGATCTACTCTTACCTGTTTCATCCAGTGCCCCATGAGCATTGGTGTGCCTTACCTTCGGAAAAGTCCATGGCGTCTAGTCACTCCCCGGAGGTTAAGGTGATGCCCCAGTGGTATTCTTTTCCATTTCGACGCTAGAGCTTATTAGTTGTAATGAGCTTCAGTGGTCGATAGTATGTGTACGATTATGAGTATGAACACGACTGTAAGAGTATGTGTATGAGCACGACTGTAAGAGTATGTGTATGAGCACGACTGTAAGAGTATGTGTATGAGCACGACTGTAAGAGTATGTGTATGAGCACGACTGTAAGAGTATGTGTATGAGCACAACTGTAAGAGTATGTGTATGAGCACGACTGTAAGAGTATGTGTATGAGCACGACTGTAAGAGTATGTGTATGAGACCGACTATAAGAGTATGTGTATGAGCACGACTATAAGAGTATGTGTATGTGTATGACTGTAAGAGTATGTGTATGAGTACGATTATGAGAGTATGTTTCTGAGTAAGATAGTAAGTGTGATTTTGTGTAAGCTGTACGAGTAAGGTCGTATGAGTATGCTTGTACGAGTAAGGTCGTACAAGTATGTGTAAGCTGTATGAGTAAGCATATGATTGTACGAGTAAGGTCGTACAAGTATGCGTATGTTATATAAGTATGCATACAATGGTACGAGTAAGTTTGTAGGACCCTGAATAAGGGCATTTGTGTAAGTTTAATTTGATGGTATGATTTTGGGCACGATGGTGCATTTGGTATGTCTGTACGCATATGTGCATGATTATGATTATATTATGTTGACTGCTTCATGTTTGAGTTGCATGAACGCATGTATTTATGAACTTAATGAGTTCATTGTGTTGGATTCCCCTACTAGGTATTTTCCTACTGAGTATGAAAATACTCATCACCCTACTTTTTAGCCCCGTTGTACGGGAGGTTTTGCAGGTTTGTGCGGAGAGCTCCAGGAGATGGACGCTCATTTCAACGGTGGATTGATTCCCGTTGACTCAGGTACATGCTTGATTCACTGTGAGTTTATTTGTACCACAATCTGATGTATTGGGTGAGATGAGAAAACAAGTGTATGTATTCTAGACTTTTGGTTGGATTACACTATGGACTGTTATGGGACTTGCACTCAGGGATACCTGGGAGAGATTTGTATTTAAAGTCTATGATCATAGAAATTTAGTCGTACGTGTGTTTTCGAGTAGCGCCTAAGGATATTTGCTTTGGCCGTACGATGTTTGACCGTATGATGAAAATATTTAGATGAAAAATTGATGTTTAGTGTTTTAAATTATAAACTGTTTTATCAGGTTTCGATTTCGTTATTTTTCCTCCGATTTACAAACGTTATATTGCAAAAATTTTCTGTGAATTTTAAGGAAAATGTATAAAAAATCTCTGGCATTACAAAAATCTTGTAAATCATTGGAGTTAAACACAAGCTATTAAATCAGCGGAAACATATATCTCACTCTATCACATAGCAAAGCAAAACACATCATAGCATATTGTAGGAGATCACATGAGATTATATCAGATCTTATCCGACCATACTAGATATTATATCAGATTAGAGCAATATCAAAGCTTATCAAAACAAATTAGATCATGGCAATTCATTAATAGTCAAACAGATCAAAGCAAAACATATTATAACACATCGGATCATATCAAATCATAGAAAAGCATATGTAATTCTATAGCAACTTAAGTTAATGACTTAAGATGCACACACTCATATAATTGTATATGAAATCAGAGTGTGAAAAATGCTTACTCCTCTGAGATTCCCAAAATTAGCGGTATTCGGAGTTGCTCCTTCCTTTAGGGTGTACTTGTCATGCCTGAGGTTTTTCCACATATTTACTTTAAAATTTTACTAAAATTTCTTTTTCAAAACACAGATGTAAATCAAATTAATTAACAAAATTTAAAACGTGTGAAAACAACTTTCGTAAATTAATTCATCATACGATAAAACTAAAATTCTCAAGTGTAACCCGAAACGAAAACATATAAATAAAACTCGCCATGGTCATGGGCTTTAAAAACAAATACATCCCAGGCCTTTCTGAGTACAAGTTCTTCAACAATTCGCATTCTGATTCATATATAGATACACAAGTCCAGAAAATAATACATTTCTCTTACCTTAATCAATACATGAGATCGTGGCACTAAAATCTACTAAGCCTCACAACGATTTCACTGCACTCCAGGTCAAGGAAGGATAGTCTACCACGGGGAATAGTCCAGTCTAAAAAGCTATCGATCGACCTACAAAAGCCTCCGGACAAAGGGGCAAAAAAGATAGGGTAAGTATTTTCATACTCATTTGGAAAATACTCAGTATGGGGAAATAATTCAATGAACTTCGTAAGTTCATACTGAAGCATTCATGCAATCACACATGAAACAAGAAATACAAACAACATAAATAATGTATCTTACACTCATACAGTCATACTGACGGAACTTACACTTACTCTTGTAGCATACTCTTACACTTACACTTATGCTTATGCTTACACTTACACTTATGCTTACTGTTTGAATCAATGTCTCACGACTCACCAACTTACTCGTACAATCGTACGCTTACACTTACAACACACATACTCATACGACCTTATTCGTATGAACTTACTCGTATGACCATACCTGTACAATCTTACTCATCAACTTACTCTTACTGTCTTCCATAGAAGCCCACACTAACTCTGGATCTTACATGTACAACTTACTCAAAATCTGAAACCTACCACTTACTCTTATGATCGTACACATACTACCGATAATTGAAGCTCATTACAATTAATAAGCTCTAGCATCGGAAAGGAAGGGAATGCCACTAGGGCATCACCTTAACCTTCAGGGAGCAACTAGACACCATTGACTTTTTTGAAGGCAAGGCACACCTATGCTCATGGGGCACAGGATCAAATAGGTAAGAGCAGGTCGATGAAACTGCTTACCTAAGCGCTCAAATGCCCACTCTCTGGGGCCATACAGTGCCAACTAAGGGCGGAAAAACATACAGTGTCACTCTTGGGCAGGAATCTTACAGTGCCTCTCTTAGGCAGAACATACAGCGCCATCTGTATGCAGAAAACATACAGAGCCCATGAAGGGCGGGAACTTATAGCCCTCTCAAGAGAGCATCAAACGTCTGGGCCGAAATATAGCACCAAAACTAAATCCCACAAGAAAACACCATGGCTAGACCAAGAAGGACGCTCAGTCAATTACTTATCGACGAGCACAAAAACAGAACTTAATTCGTCAAAACCCTCAGTCTCAAACTCATAACGTTATCAAATTAGGGTTACTTACCATTAAGTTAATATTAGGTAACTTATGTATGTACAATTATGCTCAGAACGACTTCCATCTTACATTCTTCAGCTAACAAGGCTAGAAATACATCCATCTAGAAGTTCCAATCCACAAAGGTAGAATTTTTTACTTAACTCATTCCCCACCTTTACACTTACCATCTTACGAATCTCATGTAACGTCCCTGATTTTTCTACAATTTTCTGAGATTTTTCTAGTCTTTTTCTGTGGAAAATTTGACGCTTCGGCGTATTTGTACCCGTAGTCGGGTGTGGGGTTCATCGTAGGCCACGGGCCTAGATGCGCATTTTCGGCGTGAAAAATCATTAAAGAAGAAGGCTGCAGAAGAAAACAAAGAAAAAAAAAGAAAGGAAAAGAAGATCGGGCTCGGCCCAGTTGGGAAATTTTCGGAACAGTGCACCACCCACCCCCCTTTTGGCTTCTCTCTGTCCCAGCCGCCGCTGGCCGCCGGTGGGCCGTAGGGCCGCCGCCACTGGCTCCGCCCTAGCCGTGCGACGGCAGGGGGGCCGTCGTCCCGGCCCCACGGCTGCTCCGCCGTCCGCCCTGTCTCGCCCCTGTTCCGCCGATTTCGCTGCCCTTTTCTCTGTTCGGTGCTGTGGCGGCGCCGGTAGTGGCCAGTGGGCTCCGCCCGGCCTCCGTCCAGCCAGCCTCAGGCCGGCGACAGCAGGGCCGCCGCCCTGGCCAGTTCTGCCGGCTTCCCCCACCTGGATCGTCCTGGTAGGCACTCTCTCTGCCCCTCTCTGTATTGAGATGTTCCGCCACCACCACGGGCCAGCATGGCCCGACCGGCCGGCCACGGCTCCGCCCTAGGCCGGCGACGGCGGGAGGCCATCCCTCCTGGCCCGGTGGGCCTCCGTTCTGCCGCCCCGTCCTCATCCCCTTTCTGCCCTGTTTTCCGCCGACGCACTGTTTTGGTGAAACAGTGGCTGCCGGCGGCAATCCTTGGCCGACCGGACCTCCGTCTGGCCCTGCCTAAGTCCGACGAAGGTGGTGGACCACCCCACTTAACCCGGTTCCATCTCCTCTGCCGTTCTCTCCTCCACTGGTGCATTCCTGCCCTGATTTTTGCCAGAACCACCCAAAGCCCCCTTGCGTTCTGGTTGAGCCTGAGGAGCGCCGTGGGCAGGCCACTGGCCAACCTTGGCCTGATGATGGCCAGGTGATGGCTAGGCTGCCTCCCCGATGCCGTCCCAGCTCAGGTTCGCCGACCTTAGCACTATTCTGCCTCCACCCTCCCTAGCCCCTATTTTTAGGTTACATCTGTTTTGGACGTTGCAACTGCCATTGCGAGCCGGACATCGGACATGGCTGTGTGGACCTTTGTCCGGCTCTGCCTTGGCCGAGTGATGCTAGTGGGCCACCCCTCTAGGCCCTGTTGAGCGTCCGTTCCCTCCGCTTTGTTGGAACCAGATCTGCATCCAGTACTCGGGTGCTCTCACTGGGAAAAATAGGGTCTCTGTCCCTCACTGTGCTGTTTGTCCGGCTTGTCGCCGTTGACTTTGGCCGTCATCTCTGGCTAGAGATAGCTCCTCCTGGCCGCTAGGGCCACGATGGAGTCGGCCAGAGCCGCCAGTAACCCCTGCTCCTTTGTGCCCCAGGGTTTTTCACCCGTTTTGGGCCACTGTAACATCTCCTCTGGACGCTTGTAGTTGGGTGGGTCTCAGCCTAGAGATGACTGGCCACCCTAGTGCTGCACCGCCCCTCTTCTTCGGCATGAGGTAGGTTCCCCCTCTGCCGATGATGTGTGTTTGACCGCGCTATAGAGAGCTCCATGTTTTGCCCTCTTACCGTCCTACCTCCACCGGACACTGTATGGCTTCTAGTCGGCCTACCTCGACACGACAATCGCAAAGACCATCTTTGTCGGTCACCACCCTTGGGCATAGCCCTACCGCCCTTATGAGCTTTGGGCCGACACCGTCTAGCCCTCTCTCCCCTCCCTTTGGCCGCGTGTGCAAGTAGCCACGTGTACAGGTTAGGGTATTGGTGCCGCTTTGGCGCCGCCCAACCGTCAGATGGCTCTGCCATCATCTGGAGTTGACATCGAAGTCTTGTTTCACCCCTCCTCCATCCTTTAGTGTTGCCCTCCGCCCTTATGTGGGTCCTTGTGAATGTGAAATCGACGTCGTTGGTTGCTGTCCACGGCCGATTTCAACGTCTTGTGACCGGTTGTGTATTTTTCAACCGTCGGTCGAATTTTAGTGAGTACACCCTACCTTCCGGTCGCACCTGCCACTCGTTGGCACGATCTTTCTCCCGGCCGCCCCTAGTGTGCCGCCGTGGATCGCGGATTTTGCCGCGTTGATTTTGACATCCCTTTTGGCCGTGTGTAGTTCCGGCGCTTCCTAAACCTCGGAACAACAGCTCTCTCAGCTGGGCAATGGTTTTGACTGCCAACTCCGCCACCGACGCCACCACCATCGTGTGCTCGCCATCAAACATCATGATTACGAGGTAGGGGAGTTTTGAACTCGTAAATTCATGACAACATGCTTTGAATGAGTAGCAACATGTTAGGCTTGCATGATTCCATGTTTGATATTAAATCATAACATGTATGCATGATGTAAGATAGTGAATTATGCCACATTGAGATACATGTATGTATGTATGTTAGTGTGCTACGCATGCGTGTGATGGACACGCTAGTGATGGCTAGCGATGTCGAGTAAGTTACGTAATGTGAACTGTGTGTGTGGGCAGAGGTATGGGCGATGGACGGTAAGAGTGGTAAGGGTTTGGTACGAAGTTAGTTGTCAATGTGGATGTGCAAGTGTGTGACAGAAGACAATAGACGTAAGTTTGACATGCAAGGAGTGGAGCAGATTGGTTTGGTTCAGTTTGGAGCATATGTCAGGGGTTCTGTAAGTAAGTGGGCTTCGGCTTGGAGCCTTATGAGGGTTTATTAGACAGTAAGAGTGTGCATAATTGTACAAGCATAACGTACAATTTATGAAGTGAAAAGTAAGTATAATAAGTGAGGAATTAAGTAAGAGGATGATAACAGGGATCTGCTGTGAGGAGTCAGTTTGACGATGTAAGTAAGATGTTTGATCGTAAGGTGGATGTCAGAGGATGTATGTGTACATAAGGATTTGTGTACGGTGAGTTATGTGTGACTTGGACGGGTAAGTGAAGTCTGCTGCCCCGACGAACTAGGGTTCGGATCGGGCTCAGCTTTAGTTTGATCAGTCGAGGACTGTTTTGTGTGGCATAATTGTACGGCATAATATACTTAAGTCATACTTGAATTATGAGAACATTAATAATAGCGTTGTGAGTTTGAGACCTGAGGGTTCGACGGATTGAGTTCCGTGTTTGAGGCTAGCCGATAATGAATCGGTTGAGCACTTCTTGTGTCTTGCCATGGTGGTTATCCTGCGGGATTTTTGTCTGTGTGCTGCTATATAGAGCACCGGATGTCTGATGCTCTGTTGAGAGCGATGTATGCTTTGTTTTGGTCTGTGTGCTGTATTTAGCCAGACGTTTGATGCTCTGTTGAGAGCGTTGTAAATTTCCGCCCCTTGTGGGTTCTGTATGTTTCTGCCTATAGATGGCACTGTATGTTCTGCCCAAGAGTGGCATTGTAAGATTTCCGCCCAAGAGTGGCACTGGCACTATAAGACCCATTATGGTGGGCAATCGTATGGCACTATAAGACCCCTTATGTGTGGGCAATTGTATGACCCCTTGTGTGGGTGTATGTTTGCGCGCTCAGGTAAGTAGTATCATGGATCTACTCTTACCTATTTGATCCTGTGCCCCATGAGCATAGGTGTGCCTTACCTTCGGAAAAGTCCTGGCGTCTAGTCACTCCCCGGAGGTTAAGGTGATGCCCCAGTGGCATTCATTTCCTTTTCGACGCTGGAGCTTATTAGTTGTAATGAGCTTCAGTGGTCGATAGTATGTATACGACTGTATGACTGAGTGTGTGCATTTCTGAGTAAGCGTATGATTATGAGTATGAGCACGACTGTAAGAGTGAGTATGAGCAAGACTGTAAGAGTTTGAATATGAGTTCGACAGTAAGTGTAAGACTGTACGAGTAAGTGTAAGATTGTACGAGTAAGGTTGTACAAGTATGTATAAGTTGTATGAGTTAGCATACGATTATACAAGTAAGTTTGTAAGACCCTGATTAAGGGTATTTGCGTAAGTTTGATTTGATGGTGTGTTATGCGTGCTTATATGCTTATGTGCATAATTATGTTATACGTTGTTTGCCTCATGTTGAGTTGCAAGACGCATGATTTATGAACTTATTGAGTTCACCATTTGGGATTTCCCCTACTGGGTATTTTCCTACTGAGTATGAAAATACTCACCCTACTTCTTTTAGCCCCGTTGTTCGGGAGGCTTTTGCAGGTTGTGTTGGAGAGCTCTTAGAGTTGGATGCTCATCTCTGCGGTGGATTGTTTCCCCCTCGACTCAAGTATATTTGGTGCCACGATCTGATGTATTGGGTGAGATGAGATGTATGTTTATATCTTCTGGACTTTTAATTTGGATTAGATTAGACTATTTATGGGACTTATACTCGGGGACACCTGGGAGTTATTTGTATTTAAAAATCCATGATCATGGTAATTTAGTCGTACGTGTGTTTTCGAGTAGCGCCTGAGGATATTTGATTTGGCGGTATGATGTTTAACCGTATGATGTTTGAAATTATAAACTATTTATACAGGTTTTGATTTTGTCATTTTGACTCCGATTTATCGTAAAAAAAAAAATTCTATGAGTTTTAAGAAAAATGGATGAAAAATCTCGAGCGTTACATCTCAGCATAGTTTTGCTTGTCAAACTTGAATTTCATACTCACACTCTTACCATCAAATACTTATGGTCTTACATCTTACATCATTTGCCTAAAAACCAAATTGTCCTTCTCGAACACCTCAAGTGAAACCCTTAGACCTAAGTCCCGTCAACAAACCCTTACTAATTCCTTACACATTATTCTTTCATTATAATTCATATTACATACATTATACATGTACCATGGTGTTGTTATCTCTTACTAACTCACAATCCCCCAAGATGTTCTGAATCTTAAGTCTTCTAAATCCTTACATCCCCGAAGCCTTTAGCTCGTTGCTCCAATACACCATTAGACTCAATCCAAACCAATTTTTCAATCTCATCAAATCCAACCTTCACTTGTCAATCTTACGTCTTTCCTCGCCCGACATACAATCATAATTTCCACGTCATGGCCCACGAAGTACCCCTTTGCCAAACTTACAATCAAACACTTCTACTCATGCCCATTAATTACATACCACCAGTCCACAACGAAAATCACACACTCTACTCACATACATGCGATTCATAGCAACTTACTACGTGCCCTTAGTCTTCATTAACATATGCACACAATTCACATACATACAACATGCTTTTATAATCAGCATAGTAATGCAAAACATTAAATTATAAACGCCTAGCTTGCTACTACATAATCAAAGCATGCTATAATGAAATTACGAGTTCAAGGTCCCCTACATCGTAATCCATGTGAGTTTGATAGTGAGCAAAAGACGGTGGCAGCGTCAATAGCGGAATAGGTAGCCAAAAACATCGCACTGAGAGAGTCGTTGTTGTCCTGAGAATTTTCAAAGATGCTGGAATTAATCTCAATAAGGTTAGATTAATTTCACTCAAGGCAAAAGACTGGGCGCACTAGGGTGACTGGACACAAGGTCGTGCCCCTAGGGATGACAAAAGTGACCACAGAATAGGAGGTGACTAATTGGAGGTCGGCCAATAGTTTAAAACACATGTTGGCCACAATGTTAAAGTAGACCGCATACTACATCTAGCGGTAACAATTCCACATTGTCGAAGCCTCACAACATGGCAAAGGGCTTTAACGGCCATATTGCCTAGTGGTGGAATCGTTCCATAAACACACGTTGAAGCACTAAGGCCCAGCGTAGGTGGCCGACAAAAGTAGCGTCATTTCTAAATGCTACCCGCAACAAAATCATCGTACAGACAGTTGCGCGTCAAGCACGGCTTATGGTGTAGGTTATGGGAATGACATCGGTTGAGCCTTCGATAGACAAAGTGTAATGGCTGACAATTTTACTTCCCCTTGGAAGAATCGGAATTTGGGAACTCTTTCCCGTAGGTTTTGGGTCATGCTTAACAAAAGTGGGGGTGCAGAGGTAGAATCAGGCCAGAAGTGTTGGCCCTAGCCGTTGCTAGGCAGGGGCAGACCCACGATATTAGACATCCAACCCAAGTATACTCAGTGTTATGCTGAATAGTTAGCCCTAGGATGCGGTGGGTCTCGCGGCGGCACTAAGAAATGTAGCCCAAAGTTTGGGGGCATGGTTTGGGCAGCAGACATGTAGGACAGAGGAGCATGGGAGGCCATGAACAGTAGCCTCATGTTGTTGGGTCAATTGGGTATCCGCGGCCATCCATTGGCTGACGTAGGTGGTAGTTGACACGTTGTCATTAGGCCACAAATGATCGAACAAGGCCGAGGGACGAACCTGGAAGATGTCGGGACCCGGCAGTCGCTAGATAGCTGCAAGTCAAGTGGACGTTGGCCCAATATCGTCCAACGTCCAACTATTGAGGATGGATGCGGCCTGCGAAAAAGTGCAACTTTGCTCTAATGTGGGTTGGCCAATTGAACGAATTGGGACTAATCAATACAAGAGGCTAGACCTCGGCACCTTGCCGTTGTCCGCTCAAGGAGGCAAACCGGAGGCCGACCAATGGGTGGCGGTCAGCAGAGAAAATTATGACAAAAATCTACAGATGGGGGAAAATTCTGTCTGGATCTGCATTGGGCAAAAGAGACTAAGGGAGGCGGTGGCTAGGGTGGCGGTTGGGGCGGCAGCCTTGTCGTCGCCGGACTGGGGGAAGGCCAAAGGCTGGTCAATGGTGGCCGGCCACCGGTGGCATAGCCGGCAGCCGCAACACACTGAGTACATAAACAAAACGAAAAATGGGAAAATTGTTCTGTCCGGACCGGAAAATAGGAGGGGTCACGGTTCGGGGAGGCGGCGGTCCAGGCCACAGGGTGGTGGCCTTGTCATCGCCAAGCCAGAAGAGAGCCAGAGGCCCAACGATGGCAGCCGGCAACCAGCGGCACATCCGCAAGTCGTAATAAACAGAAAACCAAAAAAAACAGAGGCAAAACATTTTTTACCTCACGGCGGTGAACTAGGGTGGGGAGGCCGGGACGGAGGTGGCTGGAGTTCACACTAGCTAGGATGGAGCTGTGGCAGCGGTTTGGATGCCATGCAACTACCAGCGGTGACAAATCGGGGCAAAAACAAGAGTGAGGTTCTCTATTGGGCTAAAAAGAAAAAGAGAGAACGAGGCTGCAACGGCCGGTGGGGACAAGCCGAGGCTTGCCAGGCGAAAACCGGCGGCCACCGGAGGCACCGCCTCAGGCCTCACACAGTGAAGGGACTGCCCCCCCTTTCACTGTTCAATAGTGGATTGGGCATGCTGAGGCACGCCCTATCTGCCTAATGTGTATATATTTATATTTTTTTTTCTCAGTTTATGATCTCCTTTGCATTGCACCCTTTTTCTCTCCCATTTTCATGCCAAAAAATTTCTGTGTTACATCAAGGCCCATGACCTGCGACTAGACACCACTCACGACACTTACGATCATGGATATTACAAATACAGATACGGTGAAACGTCAAATTTCTTTATCAAAAATACGAGCAAAAACTACATAACATTGTAGAAAATAGCAAAAAAATGCAAAAAAATTGGGGATGTTACAGTACTCCCCTTCAAATCCAGAGATGACACAAAGCCTCCTCTTGCTCCATAACATTTTCAGTCATGGTGTTCGAGGCCACAGAAAAACATTTCCCTTTTTTTATGGCTTTTCTCTCATTGTGTTTGACAGGCAGAAACTCCCCTTACCCAAAGACATATCACACCTCCCGCACTCGTAATTGGTGGATAGAATGTCCCCTTAGCTGAAGACACTTCACATTTCTTGCATCTGTAGTTAGTGGACATGAACTCCCCTTCCCCAGGGAAGTTTGTCTCTCATTGTGGCCTGTTGGTGTAGAATGAGGCCTCCCCTCAACTTGGCCACTACTCCCTTTGATGACCCGACAACGGGAGACAAGACCACCTCCTACTCTTGGCCGCTAATCTCTCTTTGGCCCGAGGGCATTAGACAGAGCCTCCTTATTCCCTAGGTCATTTCCCCCCCTTTAGAGTCCCTAACTTGATGAATGAATGCTTCCATTGCATAGAATATCCTCGAATTAACTAAGAACACCTCTAGAATGGGCAAAATGAACACAGAACAAGCTGGAAAATTGTCATGAAGTCTACATAGGTTTCCATACATAGGGGAAGACATGTGAGGGGACGAAGAATGCATGCACGTGCTCGCACCAAACGCCGCATGCCTGTTTTGCATGCAACTCCACAACTACGCGTAATGCGCAGTCGTGCTACATCGCATGGGCCAACATGGATCATATGGGATAGCCCATGCTGTTGTGGGCCCACAAGCCCGGTGTGACTAGCGTCAGCTATTTCATCCTCTTCTCAATATTTTAATATTTTTCTCATATTATTTTATTCAAATAATACTTAAACTTCAACATGCAATATCTATTTACCACGAAGTCAAAATTGTGCATTCTTGGTACCCATGTACTCATATCGATGAGCCCTTCAAAATTAGACTATACATGGGTAGGTGATCCTATATTTTTCAAATAGCTCCTGTCCATATGGCACACTTCTTGAGGTTGTAACTTTTGCTTTCAACCTCTGTTTTGGGTGTTCTTTAATTTATTATGCTTGTTACTTCGAGCCCTACCCTTATACTAAGATTTCATCACATGAAACTCCTTAAAACTTATCTAAAAATTATATAATTATCCCTAACCCTCTGATTAGGTGTAATAGGAAATCGGGGCATTACATTTTTTCCCCACTAAATAAATTGCTTCATCGCAATTCGCTCAAAAATACTCTTCAAAACACAACAAAATTAGAACATAAAGATAACAGAATTAGATCGCTATTCAGATAGCAATCATAAACATAATTATGATAATTTACAATTGGACAAAAATATTCAAAAGCACAATCTGATAGTCACTTGGATAAAACATTCAGAAATTTGAATTTCATAGTTAAGATCATATAACACTTTCAAAAATATAATATGATAGTTACTGAGATAAAACACACACAAACAAAATTCGATAATTACTCGGATAAAACATTAGAAAATAGAATCTACTAAGTATAATTGGATAAAACACTCAAACACATATTATGATAGTTAATACTCGGATAAAGCAAAACGGAATCCAATCAATTATAATTGTATTAAACACTTGTAAATTGAATCCAATAGTTTACAATAAAACATTCAAAAATCTGAATCTGATAGTTAAGTTCATATAACACTTTCAAAAACATAATCCGATAGTTAATAATTTGATAACATATTCGAAAACAAACATTATCCAATAGTTCAAATCAAATAAAACATACACAAATAGAATCCATTAATTACTTGGATAAAGCATACGAAAAGAGAATATGGTAAGTATACTCAAATAAAACAATCAAACACATAATCTGATAGTTTATACTCAGATAAAATAAAATAAAATTTGATAAATTATAATTGAATTAAACAATCATAAATGGAATCCAATAGTTTACAATAAAACATTTGGAAATTTGAATCAAATAGTTAAGGATCAAACAATTTAAAATCACATAAAACATTTGATTTGGGTTAGATTCCGGTTGGGGAGGATTCAGGTTACAATTTCCTTATCGAGTTTGGGTTTGTCAAAACCCGACCCGAACCAATGGCATCATTAGTTCTTCAGCCAAGGTACTACCATAGTGGAGTATGCAAGCAAAACATAATACAATGCATGCAATCATTTCTTACAATTATTATATTCTTTCTAAAAAATGCAATGAATAAGTATGACTAAACAAAATAACTCAAAAGAGTTAAATTCTATGAACAGAGCATGGATTTAGAGTTAAAAATCCCCTACATAGTAGTTTGAACTAAAATCTAAAGTAATGCTAAGCAAAAATTTATGAAAAAAATTATAATCTTTTCATAAAATTGTTTGTTAGAAAACAAATCATTTAGAAGCAATTTAATTTAGAATATATGTAGTGGGTTCATCCGATGACAACAAAAATAAGGAGTCATGATACCAAACAACATTCCCCCTTATACTCATGGGGTAATCTGAAGGCCCAGGACGATAGGAGCTTTCCTATACAATTTTTAAAACCCGGCCTGATCCCCGACCTGGATTAGTGGCTGGGCTAGGTCAACCCAGTTGAACCGTGGGTCGACCCGGGTTGACCTAGGGGATGGCATCATCACCTAAAAATATTTACAAAAAATTCCCCGTAAAAACTTGTTCAAAATCTCACTTAAACCTATTTGACCATTCAAGATATTATTCATTCCAACCTATTTTAATAAGTTACCATTTCACATTTCCCATTAATATAAAACAACATAAATAATAACATAAACAAATAAATACTAAATTTTAAACCTACACTTCTCTTTCAAAGCCATAGTTCTAACATAATTAGAAATATAAACAAACATTCATAGTTTCAAATCTAAAACAACCATCTACTTTTTAGTTCTATGTCTAAATTAAACATGAACTCATCGTCCACTCCAATTTCCACCAAACATAACTAAATAACTCGAATCACTTCAAACTCCTTAAGCTAAGAGAAGCTGCTGCAGTAGAACAGGTTGAGCCCTTTGTAGATGCGTATATCCAGGAACAATTAAACTTTCATTTTTCAAAGCTAACATGACTAAAGCCAACTGAAAAACATTTAAAAACGGAAGATTAGTTAAACAAACTTCAAAAGAAAAGAGACAGTTGTATTTTGTAAAAAGAAAATACAAGAAAGAAGATACATCCAAAGGTTCATACTACAACCTATCTATGCCTATAAATTAAACATGCAGGTGGGGATTTTTTAGACCTCAGAACAGATGAAAGATGCAATTCAAATAAATAAAAACCTTTCAATATCAAAATTCAAGCGTGGACATACTTTAAGGCTTTACCCTGAAACCCATTTTCTTCCAAGTTGTTCTACCCTCGCCCAAGTGTGTAAAATATACAAATATATTTCAGCCAACAACAGGAAGAAAATCAAGAAGATTCAGTGGCAAATCAATAATATTGCATATGCACTACGCAAGATGTTATATGTTCAACTGAATATATCAAAACGGAAATGAATCCACCCCTGACAACAAAAGCACAAAAAATCATTCATGCTCAGAAACTAAAAAGAACATCAAAATCAAAGACCAAATGGAGGCATTTGGGGTAAAAAAGGTACCTTTCGATGCAACTCAACGAGGGCTTTTTCCACCAATGCGATCTACAATAGGAAAAACATGTGTAAATTAGAAATGAACATAGAATGCCTCTGATAACATGGCCTTTGGGGAGAAGGCTTCGCAGCACTGAACTTACCAGCGGTGCCTCCGAAGTAGACGGGGAGGAGTTAGCGATTTAGGTAGAAGAATAGATGGCGGCGAGGGAAGAAGAGAGAGGAGGGATTTTCGTCGGAGAAAATCGCCAGCCACCAGCCTAAAGCTCCCAAAGCTCCTCCCTGCTTTTAGGCAATGGACGGCGACAAAGCATGTAGTGGGAATCATTGGAGGAGATTGCCGGAACATTGAGAGAATCGCCGGAGGAGATTGCCGCTCACATATTCGGCGTCGCCCCAAATCGCTCAGCCCTCCAAGCTCCTCCAGTCCAGATCCAAAATTCCGATCGCAAATTCATGGTTTTTTTTGGAAAATTATTTAAATAATAATAATTACTATTTTAGACCACTTTGGGAAATATTTCCCAAAGTGGTGTTCCTTTTTTTCACACAGGCACCAGCTAAGCAGCTAGCGCATGTATGAATTATTTTTTTAATTTTTTAGATGTAGAAAGATGAAATCGGGTTTAAGTTGATTTCGTCCTTCTAAAGGATGAAATCAGTTCTATACTTTACTATACTTCACCCGATTTCACCCTTTAGAAGGATGAAATAAACTTAAGGCAATTTTGTCCTTCTGAACGACGAAATTGCCACACTAGGCCATTTCGGCCGTTAGTTGCATAAAGCAGATTTCGTCCTTTTAAAGGGTGAAATCATCCTCTTCTTTAAACTGCCTCCTCTTCTCCCCTCCAAATATTGCCTTCTGTGCACGATTCACCCCGCTGCCATGCTATTTCTGCCCACCGCCAGCGTGTGATTTCTGCCAACAAATCCGTCGTCGCCCTCCTTTGCCTCTGTCAGGTAGCTGCTCTTCCCCCTCTCTTCTCAGTCTCCCTCAACCTCTCATCTCAACATTGCCAGATTTGGGCCGCTTGGCCACAAGCTACCCTCTTTCCTATTCTGCCCAACAAGCTAACTTTCCTCCTTCCCACCTCCAATTCCCCAGCCTCATTCACCCGACTGCCCCATCTCCCTCCTCTCTTTCCCATCCATCCCTTTTAGGAAGATGCTTGGTTAGAAATAGATATACTTAATTAGATTTTGATATTTGAGGAACTCTACTTCTATGTGCTTCTTCTGTTTTTTCTCAGCAATTGGGTTGTAACCCAGCAGTTGCATAATTTTATGTTCATTTTAGAGAATACAGGATTTCTATCCTCCATCACTTGCTGCCAACACCCCTCTAATTGCTCATAGTTCCGTATAATCATCAGAAATTGATCTTTATTTGGGTTCTAACAAATTTGATCTTCACTTTACTTTCCAGGGCTGCATTATTGGGTTTGACCATCTGGTGGGGTAAATATTTCCTTGTTGTGTTCTAGTTTTCATTCCTATTTGATTCATTGAATTGCTCCTCTTCTAGTTCCAAGAAAAAAAGTAGAAAATCAATTAAATCTAAAAAAGTAGCTCTTCATAATTTGTTGCAAGAAACAACAAGATATACAAGAAGAAGAATCATAAAGTCAAAATTGAATAATCCAAGTTAACCATTATTTAATTGTGAGATCATGAACCATATCATGCATCTTAGTGGAGTTTTGTTTTTATATAGAGTTATTGTTAGTAATAGTCAAATATTTTTATCAGTAGGGTGGATGTAATCTTTGAAGAAGTTTAATATTTTTTGACTTCTTTTGTAGATACATTTAGGTTGCTGTGAAACAATTATTTATCTACTTATGTGGTTTATTTTGATTTAGAATTTTGGTCTATGTGGCTTAATGTAATATTAATTTAATTTCTTATTTATGAATTAAGTGAATAGATATGGCAGAAGAAATGGTTAGTTTTTTACTTAACTATGACGGATGCACAGAAGGATTATTAATTAAGAAACCGTCAACATATGATGAATTTGAGATGCAAGTAGCAAGCAAGGTTGGGTGTGATCGAAGAAGATGGAAAATTACTATCAAATGTAATATTCTTTCATATAGATCGACAATGACACTAATATGCATAAATGATGATGCATAAATGGGTTTTATGTTTCACCACACATGTCACGTAATTTCTTTCGAGTTATTTCTCGAAAAAGAGGCCCGAGTACTTAGTGAAAGGCGAAGTAGTTCACATAGGAGCTCGCATAGGAGCTTTCACAGGAGCTCGGATAGAAATGTGAACAATGAAAGGCATATGCAAGTGCCAGTGGACGACGAAGAATAAGAAAATTTATCTATGACAGTATCTTCAAATGAACGCCATAGGTCGTTTGTCCCTATTTACGATGGAAGTGGACCTAATTGGAGGTAAGGTCTATTAAGTTGTGAATACATTTTGAATCTTATAATTATTAATGAAATATGTTTAGCTAAATTTTAAATTTTGTGTGTAATATGGAAGGTCCACAACGCATGCACATGAGCCATTTAGCTTTCAAATGTCTTAAGGTGGTGCATGGTATGGAACTCAAAATTTGATGGGCATTCATTACCCCTACACATATGTTGGTCATACCGATGTTGGACCATCCAATCAAAGGTGAAATATATATTCATAAATGAATATTTTTAGGCGTATAAAATTTAATACATATGCGATGTTTATATGTAGGGGGGCATATGTCCATGATGAAGATATTAATGAAAATTAGGCTAATGAAGGCGAAGATAATATTGACAAAGCTAGTGGAGAAAATTCTGACATGAATGAAGAAGGGGGTCAGAGGTGAAGAAAGCTCTCCACAGATGGTTGACAGTGAGGGGGATGATGTAGTAGACAATGCTATTACTGCAAATGCTATGAATGTAGATGATGAAGAGTCGTCATACTATGAAGCAGAGTCACTCTATGCACACATCACACATGAGGAGATAGATGTGGCAGTTAATTCTGCAATGGATATGGCCAACAAAACGAAGATGAGTTATATGTTGGCCACATCTTTAAGAATAAAGAAGCATTTGTTATAGCCTTGCAGGAGTTTCCATTCAAAATCATGTCAAATACAAGGTTGTACAAACAAATTTGTCAGAGTATACAGTGAAGTGCATTGATAGCACTTTCCTTGGAGAGTTCATGGCTCAATAAAAAGGGGTGGTAGGTACTTTAAATTGAAGACGTACAAAGGTGACCACAGATGTCGGAATGCCCAGCTTAGCACAGATCATAGGCAGTGCAGTGCCTCCTTTATTTCGAAGGTCATAATGCCTGCTATCCAAGCCGAATTAACACTCACACTAGGGGATATTATTCAAAGAATGAAGGAGAAGTATCATGTTAACATATCTTATAAGAAAGCATGGGCAACAAGGAATATGGCAATCATAGCTATTTATGGGGATTGGGTAGAATCATATAAATTGTTGCCAATGTACCTAAGGGTGGTGCAAGAAGTGAATCTTGACACCTACTACTGCTTAGAGGATGATGAAGTACATCGTGCATATGGTGGCATATGTAGGAGATTTATGGTGTTGTTTTGGGCATTTGGGCCGTCTATAATAGGGTTTTGACATTGCATCCCTGTGATTTGTGTTGATGCCACTCACTTGTGTTGCAGATATCCTGGTGATCTTATGGCTGCAATAGCTACAAATGGAAACAATGGGTTATTTCCTCTAGTATTCGGGCTTGTCGGGAAGGAAGATAGAGACAATTGGATATGGTTCTTAATTGAACTGAGGGATCATGTATTGATGGGCATGATGAACATCGTCATTATTTTAGATAGACATAAGGGGCTTCAGAAGGTCATGCCTAAGGTTCTTCCCGAGCCTCTGTACCACCATCGTTATTGCATCTGTCACATAAAAGCAAATTTTAAGGAGTTCAAAAATGATACTTTGACGGACTTGATTGGGGCAGCAGCTTGTGCACTTACAGTAGAAAAGTTTGATGCTAAAATGGACTTGATTGGTCAAGAGAGTCATAGGGCAAAACATCTCCTTGTAGGAGGAGAATTTCATCCTGCACAGTGGTCCCTTGCCCACAGTGATGTTAGGACATTTGGCATGATGACTACAAATATGGCTAATAGTTTAAATAGCGTCTTGAAGGGGCAAGATGATTACCCATGCAGGCTTTAGTGTCAACTATTTTTTATCTGGTCATAAAAAATTTTGTTAAACGATCTTCTGCCGCATCTGTCATGGCCACCCCGTATACTCCAGAGTGGAAGCAATATTGAGAGAGCAAGCAAGAAAAATTGGGGAGTATATAGTTAATAGGATCAATAGTGGTCAGTACGAAGTGACGTCAATTTGTGGCCGGAAGGTTATGGTAAATGCAGTGATGCATACTTGTATTTACAACATCCCACCTTATCATCGTGTGGGCAAAACGGCAGGAGCCGATACAAGCATCACTATTTTACACATCTTCTACTTATCAAAAAGTGTACCCGGCAGAATTTTAATCTTCTCATGGTCGGGAGTATTGGGAGAGGGATACACCTTTTGTGTAATACCCTCCGACAACAACAAGGCAACCCGGTGGCCCACGGTCTGTTCGCAATAGGAATATAATGGACCGCAGAACTATGGAGAGAGATGGTAGAGGAGGATATAAATGCGGGAGGTGTAAACAAAGTGGGCACAATAGTAAATCATGTAGAAACCCCCTGTTGATTAGTAAACATATAATAAATCTCTATATTTATTCTTTATTTTAGGTATGAGCATTTGTTCCTTACGATTAATGATATGATCTTAATTTTCTGCAGATTATATGGATCATGCAGAGCCTTGTTACGGGCCAGGCCCGATTGATGCTTCTTTACTCGTATAGCAGGAGTCACATAGGTCGGCTGCTATTTGAATAGGAGAGGTATAATAACTCTTTTTAAAATTTTGTTTCATTTTTTTGGACGATATAGTACGCTAGGTTATAATTTTAAAATTTATTATAGGCCCCGAGTGCCTTGAGTGCACCGAACATTTTTAATATCTCTGCCATTGGCCCATAGATCAGCGTATATTACCCTATATTGAGTGAGCAGGATTTGGGCATTTTATTTATCTATAGTACGTCCGTCTTGATCGGCCTTTATTGACAACTCTCATTGAGAGATGGAGGAGGGAGATACATATGTTTCATTTGTCCTATGGAGAGATGTCCATCACTCTCATGGATGTGGCAATTCTATTAGGACTTTGCATTAATGGAAATCCGATGACAGGCACGACAAGTGGAGCTCATGTGGAATATTAGTTAGCCTCCTTGATAGAGCTCCTCCTACTACAGTGATGCATGGTAGCCGAGTGAACCTACGATGGCTCTTGCAGGAGTTTCGAGAGCTCCCATCCGATGCTACGAAGATAGTTATCGAGCAGCATGCACGAGCCTATCTATTACATTTACTTGGAGCCACGATATTTGCGGATACCACGAGCAGCCATGTACATGTGGCCTATCTCTCCCCACCTTGTGGACTTCGACATAGCGGGTACTTATTCATGGGGCAGTGCTACTCTTGCATTTTTATACCGAGAGTTAGGGAAAGCATGTCAGGCCATGACCTCGGGGATTGCGGGCTATCTGACCCTTCTTTAGGTAAATGAATGCATAACTTTAATTATTGCTTTGGACACTTATAATTCCTTAATTTTATTTAATAATTGTTATCATATTTTCTGACATAGCTATGGTCATGGAAGCATTTACACGTCAGATGACCAAGTGCTGAGACGGGTCACTTAGTCGAAGGTGCTCCATTAGGAGCGAGATAGGCTGTATTTATGTTTAACACTTAATTTTTTTAGCAACGTTTTATGTACATATGTTGAACTCATTTTTTAAATTTAATTCCTTTAGGTGGAATGTTTGGAAAAAGAGAATTGAAATCCACAAGGAGTCCTCCGATTGTGTAGAGGGGAGTTAGACCACCAGCGGCCATATCAAGTAAATTTATTGTTGTGTTGAACTTTTTTGTAATGATTATAAAAAATTTCGTTGTTATTTAAACTAAATTATCTTTATATATTGTATAGGTTATTTGGCATCCGCACTCACACGAAGTGTTAGCTGCATTACCTCCCCTATGTACTGATGGTTGAGAGGTGTGACTATCTCGTACTCCACTAATATGTTACAAGATTGTAGAGATGTATGTGCCAGATCAGGTAATGCTCCAGTTTAACCTGGAGCAAGGGGTCCCACCGTCTACCATTAAGTTTGTCCATCGCATCACTCGACAAGGCCGCCATATTACCGACTAGACTTTACATCATGCGTCATATATTGCTTGATGGGAGGATAGGAGAGCCACTGTTATCAAAGGGGAGATGGCTACGACATCGCGAGATGTGCATAGCGCATATATGTAGTGGTATTTATTGATTACACGATGACATATTTTACCGCACGATGATGTAAAGGAGATGGCATATCAGCCTAGGGAAGCGTCTAAGGCAGCTTTGGTAATTAAGGCACATATCATTTTCTTATTTCTTATTAATTATTTATCTAATTTTTAATTTATTTTTTTATAGCTTCGTCTAGTTCGACGTAGGCATGCACATTTGACTGACGCAATTAACACCTATACTTTGGGCGAGGACTTTTCAGCATCATGTCAATCGATGCTTAGGGAGCATGATGATGACCTTCGTATCTCACCACTGCTTCAGTCAGTGATTATGGATGTTCATAGAGATTATCCTGTTGACGAGGCCGCTCAAACACAGCCGATGCACTCTTCATTCCCTGATATTCCATCTTCATCAGCACCGCATAGCTCTCCTCCAGGTTCATCATTTTCGGTCACTGCACATGTAGCTTAGCCAGATCCGATTTTATATTATAGATGACATCGGCCAGCTCGTGTTGAACCATCTATTACTTATGCTGAGCCTGAGCTAGAGTTGGAGTTGGAGCCAGAGCCACATCCGGAGCCGGAGCCACAGCTAGAGCTAGAGGCAAATCATGAGGAGGTGCTCGTACAGCACCATCGAGGCCAAGGCCGAGGTTGAGGACGAGGTCGAGGACGAAGGAGATTGTGACATTAACTTTTTTATATGTTTATTTTAAATTAAACATTTTTTTGACTTGTGATGTAATATATTTGATAAACATTTCTATTTTATGTTTGTCTATGATGTCAATAACTTTGATGTTATATTTGTTCTGCATGGAATGAATGCAATTGTGTACGTATTGAATGAATGAACAAGGATAGGTGCTAAAGTTAGTCTAAAATAGAATTTTAAAAAAAATTAATTAGAAGGACGAAATCAGTACATGATTGATTCCATCCTTCAAAAGGACAAAATTGGCTTCGATTAAGAAGCGAACGGCCGAAATAGCCAAGTGTGACAATTTCGTTCTTTAAAAGGATGAAATCGCCTTAAGTTGATTTTGTCCTTCTAAAGGACAAAATCGGGTCAAGTCTGGTAAAACGTTGAACCGATTTTATCCTCCAAAATGATGAAATCATCTAAATTTTTTTTAAAAAAAAGCCACGCAGACGCAAGCTGCTTCGCTGGTGCCTGTGTGGTAGAAAAGAACACCACTTTGGGAAATATGGTCCAAAATGGTAATTATTTTTTTAAAAAAATGGACCGAACTAGAACACTGAGTAACCGGTTTAACCAGTCGGGTCAACGGGTCATGCTGACCCAGCCAGGTTAAACCGACCAGGAAATCCAGTTGAACCGACTCATTTTTTACATGGGTCCAATTGAACATGGTCGGACCGGCCAGTCCGGTTCGGTTTTTAAAACATTGTTCCCATGTTGCTCCACAGCTTTTGTGAAAGCAAAAGGACCGATCATTTATCTCGGTGGGTATTCAAGTTACAGTAAGTATTAGTACTTTAACCAAAGAACTAAGCAGGGAGTGCAAGTACCTGCATATCATTGTATGCATCAAATCATTTTTAAAAAAAAATTGTTTCAAAAAAATAGAGCTATAAATTAGGCTCAAGCAAAATATTTCAAGGCACTAAAATTCTTTTGGAGAGCATCGGTTTAAAACTCTACTCCCTCTAGGGCATTTGCAACAAATTCTTCTATTTACAAATCAAATTCAAAATAGACATTCTATAATCAAATCAAACTCAGAACAAACATTCCAAACCAAACCTGAAATCGAAATTTGTCTCAATGCACTAACGGAATCAACCTTGGAGCCATCCATTAACCCCACATGTCTCATACCACGGGTTTTTGATGGTTTCTTTGTAGTAATTTCATTGTCCATCAAGACAACTTTGCAATTTCTAATAATTTTTTAAAACACAGTGGATTTCAACTTAAATTTTATATCATATCCACTGGCAAACTCAACCATATCATGGACCAAATACCGCGAGTCTCATACCACGGGAATTTGGTGGTTCTCTTCGGGAATGCCATTGTCTTTTAAAAAAGTAGATTCGCTCTAAGTTAAAGCAAACTTTTGAAATACTAATATTTTGAAATTGTATATAATTTCAATACACCAGCAAAACTAACCCGAGAGCAATCCCCCAAAACTGTGTGTCCCATACCATGGATATTTAGTGGTTTCTCCTAGGTAGATCTTCTGTTTCTCCAAAATAGATCTATTCAACTTTCAAAATGTAGATATTTCAAAATTGAATTTTATTTTAGTATACCTATAGATCTAACTCCAGAGCTTTCCACTATCAACTCGTGTCCTATACCATAGTTGTTTGGTGGTTACTATTAGGTAGTTCTACCATCTTTTAATACAAATTCATTTCTTAATCAAAGGCATTTTTTCAAACAAACAATTCGAAATCAAATTTTATTTCATTACTTTAGTAGAATTAATTGTAGAGTCATCCACTAACACCTCATGTCCTTGGTAGTTCACCTGTCTTCCAAAATAGGTTCACCCACATAATTTTTCAAACTTCAGGCCATTCGCAATTGAATATCAAAATATGACCAAAATCAAAATCGAAGTCATTCAAAGCACTTTTAAAGTCATGTAATGAATTCTGAATAGATATTTCCAATTGGTTCAATTTAAAAATTGGAAATAGTATAAAACCTAATGCAAAAAATTCAGACAAAAATTTTAAATAATTTATAACTTGTAATGAAAATTGATAAAAAACAATGTTCGCATCAAATACCTTGAAACACATGCAAACAGAAATTTTTAATTAAAATCTTCTTGAGAAATAGAGTTCTTAAAATCGGAGTTTCCCTTAAGTCTGATACATCACATGCAAAGCATAAAGTTAAAAATTGGAGTTGGTCTTAAATACGATGTCACATTTATAGAACAAAAATACTCAAAATGGCAGTTTGTATTAAATCCTATATCACACATGTTGAGCGAAAAGTGCACAATAGGAGTTCATATTAAATCTGATATCACTTATGCAGGACAAAAAGTTCCAAAATGAGAGTTCATATTGAATCCAATACAACGCTTGTAGAACATAAATTTCTAATAATTTCATATTCAAAATCGGAAGTAGTGAAATTGGAGATCATATTAATTCTGAGGTCACACATTTGAAACAAAAATTTTAGGTCAATTACGATTTAAAATTAGAATTTGAATCCAATGAATTGGAGCACATGCAAAATAAAAAAATTTCCAAATTAATTCTAATTTATAAATTGGAATTTTAATCAAATCAATATATATCTCAAAAAAATTTCCTCTCGCAGATAGAGCACAAGTCTAATACCATTTATCACACCTCGACCCAAAATCCGACCCGAATAAGGGTTTTGAAAAAGCCATAATCCGATGTAAAACATATAAACCAACCAGGTGCAGCAAAGTGAGCGCGAGAGTTGTAATATTCCTCTATGCACTACGAAACTTAAGTGCTCCATCGTGCATAGACCAGAATAAAACTATATTTTATTCTTCTTTGGATCAGGCAAACATTGTTGTGCCATTGGTTGCCTACATAAGTGTTAGATAACATCTGCAATGTTATTCCAATACCATCAAATCCAAACATAGTTCTGTCTAATTGCTATTACACTCCAAAAATATATATATCTAAATATTTAATTGGAGTCATATGAAAATCTTATAAATTATTGGAGTTAAACACAAGCTATTAAATTAGTTAAATCACACATCTCCCTTTATCATAGAGTAAAGCAGAACACATCAAATCTCATTAGACCATATCAGACCAGATGAAAGTTTATTAAAACACATTAGATCATAGCTAAGATCATTCATATCTAAGCAAATCATAGCAAAACATATCATAACACATCGAATCACAACAAAGCATATATTATTGTGTAGCATCTTAAGTTGACTACTTAAGATGCATGCATACTATCATGCCCTAGCACATGCCACCCTCGAGCTGAACCCGGCCTAAGAAAGAAGCAGCACGCAGTGTGACAAGGTGGAGTTTAATTGCCAAAGACTTAACCTATCCTTCAGTTGCACACGAATGTTTTGTACAAAAACAAAATGAGCAAAGGACTACTAATTAAGCATTAGTCAACTCATATCCACCTACTAGTCATAACAAAACCACACGTGGCTAAAATAAGTCTATGCCAACAATGGCTAACAAAAGTGTGAAGTAGAGTCAAATGTATATCTATGTCAACATGCTATAACAAAACTAACATAAAACCCAACATCTCTATGAATTCCCTCTCAATGATCGACGTCATCTACATGCTCAACATTGAGCCCATCTGAATAACATACATGGCATGACATGCAGCCTCAAAACAAAACACAAAATAAAGAGGGGTGAAACAAAGCTCAATAAGGGTTTTAATATGCAAAGTAAATTCATAATGACAACGTTGGCATAATTAACATAACATTCATAATCACAATGGCCATTCATCATGTAACAATCACATAAACTTGTACTACATGTGCATCATGTCATAATTTATATTCTGTAAGCATCTACTCATGACACTTGCATGCTATTTATAATATGTCTCATCAACACATAGTCTTGCTACCAAAATATCATGCTATATTTAACATATTTCATCAACACATACTCATGCTAACTACATACCATGTTATATATATCATATTTTATCAACACATAGCTATGCCACCTGCATATCATGCTATAACCCACATTCCATAAACATACTTCATGTCACATGTGTATCATGGGTTCAAATATAGCTCATAACACATATATACCTTATGTGTAAACATATAAAACTCATTATTATAATCACATCATGCATGAATCATTCTTAATATAAACTCATGCATAATCATTTCTTAATAAAAACATTCACCTTGCAACATCAAGTACATAACTTATATGACATCCTGTATATCCATACAAATCATACCATAATCATATGTGTAAAATAAACTTTATTGTTCCTCTATAACCTATGTCAATGAGCATTATCTTCCATACACATGCAACAAATCAATGATGAATGTATCACAATCAACCCGCTAGCAAAGGACAATCCTTTGCGGGGAAGGTCCGAATTCGTAATAAAGAAAAACTAGAGCGTTTTGGGTAGGTTCATGTATTGGGTAGGTACACCCTTTGGGTCGCTAAGGACAATCCTTAGATACGAAGGTCTGAATTCCACAAAGAAAAACTAAAGCAGCCTGCACGCTAAGGACAAACCTTGGAGGGAGAGTCCAAATTTTAGAAAGGAAAACTAGAGCAATGTGCTCACTAAGGACAATCTCTTGTAGGGAGAGTCTGAATTTCATAAAGGAAAACTAGCGCGTGTGGTAAACCAGTACACATGGACATGCCATCCTGGATTCTCAGGGTCAAGATAACTTAACAAATTAACTCACATTGCAATCAACTCATCTCAACCCAGGGAGGCACCAAGTTGTCGAATGAATGCAAAACAAAATCATGTCCCTTCAGACCCTCAACTAATTCAATAGGCCTTCGAACAATTTAACCCTACATCCAATGTCATCAAATTTTATTCAATTGATCAATCATGGATAATTATGATTAATTCGTGTTTATAAATCATTTTCATGATGCATGTCACATGATACATACATGTGCAATGGTGAATAATTCCAAGTGTACATGTTCAAATCAATCCACATGTACATGAAACATAGTCCATTTATGTCAAATAGAATCATAATTATCTATGCAATAGTGTACATAAGTGATAGCATACAAACCAAAGCTAAGACATATGAAGCATGAACAAACTATAATCAATGTTATATATGCATGCATCCATAAATTTATCGTAGTCCTACCCTACTTGAATCATTGAGTAAATGTGATAAACAAGTTGAAATACCAGTTCAAGACAAGTATAACATCATGCTAGACCTAAACAAGTACAAGCATCACCATACTTAAGCTAAAACATAGGAAACATGATTCACCTAAAATTAATAGAGCATGATCAAGCATATATATATATATATATATACATCATCATGGTTAAACCTACTAAAATCATCAAGTAATCATGAAGAAGTCATCAAACATGAATTTAAAACAAGTACAATATCATGCTAAAATTAAACAAATATAGCCTAAATCATGTTTGAACTAAATCATAATTATAAGATGGTCCTCATGCAATAACAGTAGCATTTATAGGTAATCATATGTCATTTTAATCATAAAAAATTAGATTTATTAGCAGAGAACAAAAATAGTTAAAAATATTAAAAAATATGCTAAAACACTATTATGTTGTGTTGCCATTTGATTAGCCAAACAAGTCATTCGAACGTCTTGCCATTTAATTGGCCATATAGGCCATTTGAATAGTTGGCCATTAAAATGCCTATTGGGCCATTCAAATGCCCTTAACAATTCATTTTTTTCCCATTTTTTGGTTCATTTTCAACCTTCTAAAATTCAAACCAAGAGCATTCCAAATTTCAATATAAATTCCAAAATCACCATAATATTAAAATCTAACCCTAGAACATGATATATCTAATCATTTTCATGCTTAATCACAAAAAAAATAGTCATAAATAACATATTTTTAACAAATCACCATTAAAACACAAAATGAAGCAAGAACCAACATAGATCTAGAACCATGCATTCTATTCGATAAAACCGTATGAGAAAACTCAATTACCTCTATAAGGCATTTGGATCTACGAAGAAGCTTCAATCCTCAAGAAATCCTTTTCAAACATTAGGGTTTTTTTTAACTTAATTAAAATTAACTAATAGCCTCAAACTGACTTGAAAATAGGTAGATCTAATATATCCTTTGGTTAAAAACGAAAATTACTCATTTAAGGTTTTAAATTAAAATTAAAAAATAAGATTTTTAATGGAAGAAATTAATAATCAATTTGGGAGAAATGAAGATAAGAAGGATTAAGACCAAGATCAAAAGATTAAAGCAAGAAAGCACACCTTAATTCGTTTTTTCTCCTTAGGAAATAGGGGTAGAGCACCTCTTTCTCCTTTGCACATCCCTTCCCTAAATGGTTAAGAGGATAAGATTTTTCGTTAAATAGTAAAGTTTTGGGCTATGTTTACAAACTATTGGACTATAAAATAGGGTAAAAAGCCCTAAGGGCTAGTTAGGGTTATTTTGGGGTTAAAAATAAATTTAATCATTTTAAAATCCATTGAAATAAATTTATAAAGATTTAGAGGGTTAAGTGGGTCACACACTGTCCAATGTGGGCATGGGGCCACACTCTTAATTAATGAAAAATTATAATAAAATCCAATAAATTTTATAAAAATTAGATAAATCAAGTTTGATACTAAAATTTATAAAAATGATTTTAAACCTTATTAAAGCCATAATTTCTAACTTTTAACACCAAAATTAAGTCAAACCGACAATTTAAGCAAAACCACACAATCCACACTGTTAAAAAGGGAATTTACTGGGCTAAAGCTAGAGATCTTACACACACTCATATAATCATATATGAAATTAGAAAGTCAAAAACACTTATTCCCCTAAGATTCCCAAAATTAGCAGTGTTTGGAGTTGGTCCTTCCTTCAAGGTGTACTCCCCTTTAGGTTCGGAGATGAAGGACGAAACCTCCTCTTGCTCCAGAATATTTCTCTCATGGTTCCCAAAGGTGATAGACACACAATTCCCTTTACCCGGGGCATTTCTCTTATCGCGTTTGACAGACATAAACTCCCCATTCCTAGAGACACTTCACACCTTCTGCACCTATAGGCAGTGGTCATAACCTCCTCTTACCTAGAGACACTTCACATTTCCAGCATCCATAGGCAGAAGATAGAACCTCCCCTTACCTAGCAAACTTTTTTCTCTCATTGTAGCCTGCCAGCATAGGATGAGGCCTCCCCTCACCCTGGCCACTTTCCTTTTGATGACCCAATGCCCTCTACCCTTAACAATTATTCTTTATTAATTTTGATGCATTGATTCTCAAGATGCAACTATACACATAGAACAAATTAATAAAGTCTAGCAACTCACGAATAATTCAACCATATAGTTATTAGGGTTTAGCCTCAAAAATCACTAAGAAGCCCAACTTAACTCCCTGGATAAGGCTCGGGCTGAAAGAACGGTTGAATTCTGATCAAATTTCAAAAATAGTTCATATGTACCAGACTGCACATATATGTACTATGCAGGATACGTTATATCCCTTATTATGATTCAATATACCAAACTGGCACCTCTACACATAACAAGTTTGGTTTAATTTAATCTAATTCACTTTAATTTTAAATTTAAATTTTTTACCATGACCATGAAACCCAGCCCCACTGGCCCAGCCCAGTGGCCCGATTTAGGCCGGGTCGACCCAAGCTGAGATCGTCTTCAACCTCCCAACGCACTGCGTCATTTTCTTTCTTTCTTTTCTTCAGAAGCAGAGAAGAGGAGAATGGGGACAGCAGCTCAACTTAGATCTCCTTCCGGAGGCAGAACGTTGCCGGAAGACCAGGAGACGTAGCCGCGGCGAGCCATCCGTGGCTCACGCGGCCAACTCCTCCAATTCCTATAAATAGTCAAATGCGACCAAAAAAATAGAGGCCTAGTGTAGCAACACTCACGGCGGCGCGAGGCCAGATAGTGGTGGTCTTGTACCACTCTTCCCCTATCCCATTTCACAAAGGCTAGAGGAGGCGGCGGCAACAAACTGTCGCCTTTCAGTAGCAGCACTGATTTTTTTCCGAAATCGTCCGGTGCTACAGCAACTTTGCCCACATAGTGAGCTTCCGGTCGTAGTGACTAGAGGCGAGCAGCAAACAAAAGGGAAACAAGGCGGCAAGGGTCCCCTCTTCCCTTCCCTAACTGAGGACCGCCATTCGACACCCACTGGCCAAGACAAAACAGGGCGACCTAGAAAGCCCCTTTTGTGTGTGTGTGTGTGTGTGTTTGTTTGTTCACTGTTTCCCCTTTCGGCGATCGTGCGTTTGGCAAGAAGGAATAACGGACTGCCCGGTGAAATAGGGTCGTGGACATTCCAGTAGAGAGGGGCTGGCTGGTGGCCAGCCGGCAGCAATTGGAAAATTTCTATAGATTCACTGTTCCTTAAAATTACAAGAAGAGTGATCTCTGCACTTAACTGTTCAACTAATTACAGGAACATTGCAGAACTCTCTATTCAGTTTATTTACAAAACAGTAAAGTTCAAATTTTAATAATCATACAATCTACACATTATTTATTCAATAAACAGTCACTAATCTCGTCTCAAAACTAAGACAGGAAACCTACCTCAAACGTCGGGCTATTGTCGATCTACAATCGTTGGAGCACCACCTTCGACCACCTTCTTCCTCTCTAATTTTTTTAGGGCACAATTAGGGTTATAATTAGGGGAACACCCAAATATATAGAGAGGGTATTAGGGCTTAATTGGGTAAGGATTAAACCAAGTAAGATAGGGAGTCCTAAGTGGTTTAGACCCTCCCAAAGTAAGTGGTCTGTCCATCACTTAATTGGGCCTGCAATGAGCCAAGCATATCTTTCTGCGCAATCCAAAAACTATTATGCATATCCCAAATTATGCAAATTCCCCAAAAATCCAAAAAATTTAGGAAAATTTCTTTAAAAAATACCTAAAATTTCCTGGATATTACAAGCACATTGCCAATGTTCAAAATATCATTGATGCTATATAGTATGTTCATTTTGATATTGTTCATCTTCTTCCAACCACTAGCACCATAACTGACATGTCGGCAACCACGTTGAAGATCGAGAAGAAAATAAACAAAGACCAAACTGGCACTCCAAGTATTCTCTTCTGTAAAACATGATAATCTCCCTATCTAAACAATAAATCTTACTGTTTAAAACATAAATAGAGCAATATATCACATTGTATGCATCAAAAAATAACCATTATTACTATGAACATGACATAATTCTAAGAAAACCATCATAGCATGCATGCATCAAAACACACCAAAGGCATACAATCAAATCAAAAATATCAATTTAAACTACCATATGATTGCAAGGTTAGAATCCCACCAATTTTATGAAATATAAATCCTTTCTCAAGTGCACATTATCAGCTATTCTCTACAAAATTTAATCCCTCCCTTGATGCTACTTGATTTGAGAGCCATTGATTTTCTCCATCTTGATTTTGAGAAGTTTTTTAAGAAATGAGATTCTAAGGGGCATTAAATAATATTTATAAGGGAAAATAGATAAAATTTTAATATATAACAATCAAACTAAGTGATTTTTTAGCCAATCAATAGAATTACCTGAACCTTCAGCATGCTCACTAATGTATAAGTAAAAATAGGTCAACTTCAAATAGTCATAACTTCTTCATTTAAACTCTAATAAATACATTCTTGGTGGATTTTGAAGATATTTGTGTCTATTTTATAACTTAAAATTTCATATCAAAATTCCTTCAATAGAAAAGTTATCTATTAAGAAAGTCTATTAGTTTGATTAGTAGGTGTTGGTGGCTCATCGGTAGGTCACTAGCAACACCTCAAGTCTAATTTGAAATGATCAAAACTTCTTCATCTCAACTTCAATTTGCACATTATTCAAAACAAATCTAATTTCTATCCCTAAACATTCATACTAGAACTATAAATATAGTATATTATAAGGACAAAGGTTATGCATATAGCAGACAGACCAAGATAACGTTTGTTTGTGTTTGTTTCTGTTCATGAACACCCCACTTGCCAAATACCAACCCAGCAAGTAGTGTTTTGGTCGGACAAGAAGTGGTCCAAGGTTCAAGTCTAACCTATGGTATTTAAGGAATGCTTTTGGCAAACATGGCTTCTTGGGTGTTTAAATATTGAATGGGTATGTGTTGTACCCATAATAATGATTTTTTCCATCAAACTAGACCTAAATTCCTTCCTAAGGGCTTGAGTTTTTGGAAAATATGGTTATATTTTATGCACCTCTCCCCCTTCCGCGTGGAATTTAACCACCTTCATCTACTAAATTTGAATGATTAATCTGGTTCAACAAAGTTTGGCTTTTCCTTTTTTTTTCTTATGTGGGCCATGGCCGCGATTTGCACCTTATCTATGCCTTTTATTGCTACGAGAATGCAACATAGAGTACTTAATTTTATACTGGTGTTCACTTATATTTTTTTCTTTGCTAGGGTGCCATCACTTATAGTTATCCTTAAATTCATTAGGTATTATTTGAAGATTTTGTTAAAGACAGTTCATAATCAACATTAAAAGGATTAAGTTAATAATTAGTCATTAATTTATTCTAGAATAAAGGAAACTATGGATTCATATGTCTTTATGCTACTCAACAATTGCAGCCACAAACTCTTCTATGTTCTTATATGAACTCCCACCTTCCTCCATTGCCAATCTGGCCAACTCCTTTCATTTCACAGCATTCTTCCTCATCTCCTTCCCTCTCTCTCCTTCCATCACGTCCATTACACACCTTTTCATCTCCTCCCTCCCTACCATCCCCTTCTCAACATGGGCTCTTGCCGTCACTCCCACCCCCCCACACCTCCTCCACATACTTAGCATTGGTCGGATGGTCGGACCACTGAGGCTCACCGACTCTAGTGTCGAATTTCACCCACAATGTGTCACAAACCACCCCACCGCCCAGTGGGCCAGCACCTTCAGCTGCGGGCACCACTTCACTATCAGGCCCCTCGCCTAATAAGCCCTCTTCGGAGAATAAGCCGACGCCTCCTAGGAGAACCCGGCGGGGAGCTTGCCCTCTTCGGAGGCTCTCACCACCCATAGAAAATGGTGGCCACTCTCCATAAGCCCCCATCCAATCTCCTCCATCTGCTCCGGGCCCAGGTTAGAGTGTCTACCGAAGGAGGCGTAGACCACCGAACCTTCGCTCCTGGCATCGAGCCACTCTTTGCATGTGTTGCTCTCCATCTTCCATAGGCCCAGCCCATAGTGATTATCCCCTGCGACCCGTTTCTCCACGTTCATGGATGGGACTGTGGGCCCTACCGTCTTCACGTTCCACACTTTCTTCATCCAGCTTTCGACCTATGGTGGAAATTACATATTAATTATATATTTATAGTATATCATAATTACAATGAAGAAGTATTATTCCCAATAATTGAGTCAGGAAAGTTGACTATTTAAACCTCCACTATAATACCTTTGTTTTGTGCCAATTATTTGAGCCTATATATAAGCTCAAGCTCACTTGCAAAAATAGAAGTTTCACAAGTCATTAGATTGATTTCATTCCGACAGTGCATATTACTATGGGTAACAAGTACTATTTAATCTCCATCAGGCCGAGATTGCTTGGGCTCCCCAACTGATGACCTAAGAGATAACATAAGAGGAATTGATAAAACATATATAAAATGAAGACAAGGGCCTACCTCTCCCTTTAACACATCAAAGGTGTTGCAGAGGACCTAATCAGCTTTGTCTAGGTTAATGTACTGGTTCAGCGCAAATTAGTCCAGTACCGTTGGGTAGCTATCTGGTATGTAGACAAAAGAGGGCAGCTCATCAGGCTGGAATTCAGGCAGTCCAGGCAAAGAAACAGTTGTCACTTCCCGTGGAACGGCCAGCTTCTTCTGGTAGATATTGTGTTGATTTCTGACATGATATAAAAGTAGGAATGGGGTGCCGTTTTATTTGACTTTTTTGGTGTTGACCCGATCGATCGCTCTGTCACCCGATCGATCGCCTCGTTCGAACAGTTGTTGCCCCGATCGAACGGCTTAACAGATTTCTAAAAAAAAAAGAACAATCGCGATGATTAATGCAACGGTTATTAAAAACTTAGCCGTTTCGGTTTTGTGGGAGCGTATAATCATCAAAGACCGACGGGAGAAATAGAGAGTATTGAACAGACAGAAAATAGAGAGCGTCTCTTCCTTTTCATCGGTCTTTTCTCTAGTTCTCTGAGAAAAAAATCCTAAAAAACCACTCCCTCTATTCTCTCTGATTTTCTGAGTTTTTCACTGAGCAATAGAGTCTACCCCGATTGAGATCCTGCCTGTTTGAGTGGAAGTGCACCTTCAAACGGGCTGTGTGGTTTGTTGTATCTCAGGAACGGAATGCTCTGGAACGCTTGTGCATGGAGGGCGGCGTATCTGTTTCAAGGACAGCATGTAACGCGCCTCGAACTGGGTTCATAAATTTCTCTTCTCTCTGGTATTTAATTTATATATATATATATATATATATATATATATATATATATATATGCGAATATATTTATGTGTGATGATTTGCATGTTAATTGTGACTTGTATTCAATCTACACTACATTTTGTAGTAACCCCAACAATCTTGAAACAGATACGTTTGATTGTGTTGATTGAATACTGCAATTATGGGTGTTGACAAATCTCTGAAACCTAAGAAGTTTAATGGAAAAAATTCCATGAGATGGCAGACAAAGATGAAATTTTGGCTGACACAATTAAACATATTCTATGTGGTTTCTGATGCTATTGCTAATAAGACTGTTTCTTCTGAATCTGATAAGACTACTAGTTCTTCTGAAATTGGAATTGATAAGACTCATGATAGTGAGAAATTCAAACAAGATGATGAACTATGCCATGGTCAAATTCTTAGTGTTTTGAGCAATGAACTGTATGATTTGCATGTGAACACTAAAACTACCAAAGAATTATGGGATACCCTTGATAAAAAATTTGAAAAAGAGCATGAAGGGGAAGAAAAGTATGTTGTGGGAGAATATTTTGACTATAAGATGGTTGATAACAAATCTGTTAGAGACCAGGTAGTTGAAATACAGAATTTGGTAGCTAAGATCATTGGGAAAGGAATTTCCGTTGACGAGAAGCTCCAACTTCCTACTCTTATCGACAAACTACCATCCTCATGGCAGGATTTTCAAATTACCTTAAAGCACAAGAGGGATGCCATGTCCGTTAATGAGTTGACAGTGGCCATTCAAATTGAAGAGAAGCACAGGGGTAAGATGAAAGTCATGCAAGGTACTTCTTATGTGGCCAATGAGAGTGCTCAAGCTAATGTTGTGGAAGGGAAACCCAAGTTTTTTGGTAACAAAAAGAAGAACAAGAAGTTTAAAAATCAGCCTCTCAAACCTGGTTTAAGTATCCAAAAGGACAAGAAGTTGAAAGTTTGCTGGGTCTGTGGGAAACCTGGACATTTTGCAAACAAGTGCAAGGAGAAGAAAGGCCAGGACCAGAGTCATGGTGGGGCTGCATCTTCTGCTCAGGCTAATGTGGTTATTTCAGATGATAGGTTAGTAATAACTAATTTTGAAATTAACTTGGCATATGAACCTACTGATTGGTGAGTTGATATAGGAGCAACTGTTCACATCGGTGTTAATGTTTCTTCTTTTTCTTTCTATCAGGAAGTAAAGGATAGGACAGTGACAATGGGGAACTCCTCTGTGGCTAGAGTTCATAGAGTTGGAAGTGTGGACATCCGGTTTACATCGGCGAATACCTTAACTCTCCATAATGTGTTGCACGTGCCAAGTGTGATGAAGAACCTTGTTAGTGGAGCGCTTCTTAGTAGTGAAGGATATAAATTAGTGTTTGAGTCAAATAAAGTTATAATAACTAGACATTGTACTTTTGTTGGTAAAGGCTATGTGTGTGATGGTCTCTTTAAATTAAATTTGGTTTCTTATAATAACTTTTTATTTCAAGTAGATAACTCCTTAATTTGTCATGTTGATTCTTTTGATATGTGGCATATGAGGCTAAGACATGTGAATTTTTAAATCATTAAGAGTGATGAATCTTGATTTGATCCTAAGTTACATGTTGAATCTATTGATAAATATAAAGTTTGTGTTCAAGCAAAACAACCTAGGAAACCATATAAATCTATTGATAGATCTACATGCTTGCTTGATTTAATTCACTCTGATATTTGTGAGTTGAATGGATTATTGACTAGGGGTGGTATGAGATATTTCATTACTTTTATTGATGATTACTCAAAATTTTATTATGTATACTTGCTTAAGTATAAAGATGAGGCTTTTGAGAAGTTTAAGGTTTATACGATGGAGATTGAGAATCAGACTAAGAGGCGGATCAAGAGACTAAGGTCTGATCGTGGTGGGGAGTATTGTTCTCTTGAATTTTTCAACTTTTGTGAAGATTAAGGAATAATACATGAAACTACAGCCCCTTACTCTCCTCAATCTAATGGTGTGGCTGAAAGAAATAATAGAACTTTTATAGATATGATAAATTTTATGCTTTCCTCTTCGTGTTTACCTAAAAATCTATGGGGAGAAGCAATTCTTTCAGCATGTATAATCTTAAACTGTGTGCCTCATAAAGGACAAAATGTAACCCCTTATGAATTAATGAAAGGAAGAAAACCAAGTTTAAAGTTCATTAAGGTTTGGGGATGTCTTGCTAAAGTTAAAATCCTAAATGTGAAGATGGACAAGCTAGGTTCTAAAACTTATGATGCAGTTTTTATTGGTTATGCACAAAATAGCAGAGCTTATCGGTTTTTAGTAATTGAGTTTGATCGGCAAGATTATGCTCTCAATACTATTAAGGAGTCCGATGATGTAACATTCTTTGAGAATGTATTTCCTATGAAGGAAAAGAATAAGGTTGTAGTGCATAAAGAAGATGTTTCAAAGTTTTCAACTCCTAGAATGGAAGATTTGTGAACTAATGTGGATGTTAGGAGATCTAAGAGAACTAGGATAGATAAGAACTTTGGGGATAACTTCTATACTTTCATGGTGGGGAATGAGGATCCTTTGACTTTTAATGAAGCTATGTCGTCTAGTAAAGCTCCTTTATGGAAGGAAGCGGTATAGAGTGAGATGGATTCAATACTTGCACATAGGACGTGGGTTCTAATGAATCTACCTCCAGGGTTTAAACCAATTGGATGCAAGTGGATATTCAAAAGAAAATATTATCCTGATGGATCCATTGAAAAGTACAAAGCTAGACTAGTGGCTAAAGGATATAATCCAAAGGAAGGTCAAGATTTCTTTAACACATATTCTCCTGTGTCCATGATAACTACAATTCGAGTACTTCTTAAATTAGCAGCTCATTATAACATCGAAATTCATCAAATGGATGTCAAAACAGCATTTTTAAATGGTGAATTAGAGGAGAAAATTTATATGGAGCAGCCTGAAGGTTTTGTAGTTCCTGGTCAAGAAAGAAAAGTATGTAAGTTAGTAAGATCTCTCTATGGTTTAAAACAGGCTCCTAAATAATGGCATCAAAAGTTTGATGATGTTCTTCTTTCTCATAACTTTGTTGTTTGTACTTCTGATAAATGTTTGTATTGGAAGTCTTTTGATCACTCTTATGTAATGTTATGCTTGTATGTTGATGATATATTACTGTTTGGTGATAATGTGGATCATATCAATAAGGTTAAGGACTTCCTTAATGAGAATTTTGATATGAAAGATTTAGGTCTTGCAAAGGTTATACTGGGCTTGAAGATTGATAGGACTTCTCAAGGAATAGTTGTGAGTCAATCACACTATGTGGAGAAAATTCTAAAGAAGTATAAATACTTCGATAGAAAACTTGTCAATACGCCATATGATGCAAGTGTAAGACTTAAGAAAAATTGTGGAGAAAGTGTATCACAACTTAGATTTTCATAGCTAATAAGAAGTTTGAGTTATCTGGCTAACTGCAGTAGACCAGATATATCCTATGTTGTGGGAAGACTAAGTAGATATACTAAGAGCCCTAATGAATCTCATTGGATCGCCATTGAGAGAGTTTTCAGGTATCTGAAGGAAAGTGTAAACCACGGTTTACATTATTCCGGGTTCCCTGCTGTATTAGAAAGATACAGTGATGCAAATTGGATATCAGATTCTGATGAAACCAAGGCTACTAGCGGTTATGTGTTTACACTATGTGGTGGGGCGGTTGCATGGAAATCTTCTAAACAAATACTGATAACAAAGTCTACCATGGATGCAGAGTTGGTAGCTCTTGATAAAATTGGTGGAATGGGGGAATGGCTTAGGGATCTTCTGATAGATATACCCTGGTTGAATAAGCCAATTCCTGGAATATTGATTCACTGTGATAGCCAGTCATCTCTTAATAAGGTTAAGAGTAAGAATCATAATAAGAGGTCCTCCAGGCACATTGAACTAAGGTATAAAATCTTGCGCAAGTTGACTACCTCAGGAGTCATTACCTTAAGTTTTATATGATCAGCGGAGAATTTGGCTGATTCATTTACAAAAGGGTTGTCAGCAGGGCAAATCCTTAACTCATCTAGGGGAATGGGGCTGAAAGCCTATGATTAAGTCATCGTTAGTAGCAACCCAATCTCTCTGCGTGGAGATCCCACTACGAAGATTCAATGGGTAAAAACAAGCTAATGCGTGACTTGGAGAGAGCACTATTAAATATTATATGCTCATTCCTGTGATATGATGAGAATGCTCTTAATGCATATGAAACAAGTTGACGAAAGTCTTAATGAAGTCAAGGCTTATTTAGCAAGGTATTATTATACATATTACCCTTGGAGACTGTCACCTATATGAGTGCCACTGAGGTCGCAGTTAAAGAGAACGAGGGCTTGTTCTCTGACGTGCAATTCATGAAAAGATACAAGGTGCATGGCTGTAAAGCGCTACCCCGAATGATCTCGAAAATGGAGTTATTTTAAGTGTTAGGTTTGTCAAAGCTCTTGCTTTAAGGTTCAAGTTCAAGACTTAGTTCACTTCGAACTTGTGAGAGTGGCGGCTTACCAAACTGGGTGCAAGTTCAAACCCGTAAGGTACCTATCACCGAAAACTTGGAGTACTATTGCTCAGTGTCTCTTTTTATGTGTTTTATTAAAAATTTGTGTTTGTGGACGTGTTTTATATCAAGTCATGGTGGGGTTGTTGATTTCTGACGTGATATAAAAGCAGAAACCGGGTGCCGTTTTATTTGACTTTTCTAGTGTTGAGCCAATCGATCGCCCTATCACTCGATCGATCGCCCCGTTCAAACGGTTGTTGCCCCGATTAAATGGCTTAACGGATTTCTGAAAAAAAAAAAAGAACAGTCACAATGATTAGCACGACGGTTATTAAAAACTTAGCCATTTCGGTTTCGTGGGAGCGTATAATCATCAAAGACCAATGGGAGAAATAGAGAGCATTGAACAGACAGAAAATAGAGAGCGTCTCTTCCTTTTCATCGGTCCTTTCTCTGGTTTTCTGAGAGAAAAATCCTGAAAAACCACTCCCTCTATTCTCTCTGATTTTCTGAGTTCTTCACTGAGCAATAGAGTTTACCCCGATTGAGATCCTGCCTGTTTGAGTGGAGGTGCACCTTCAAACGGGTTGTGTGGTTCGTTGTATCTCAGGAACGGAATACTCTGAAACGCCTGTGCACGAAGGGCGGCGTATCTGTTTCAAGGACAGTGTGCACCTCGAACCGGGTTCATAAATTTCTCTTCTCTTTGGTATTTAATTTATATATACATATATATATATATATATATATTTGCAAATATATTTATGTGTGATGATTTGCATGTTAATTGTGACTTATATTCAATCTGTACTCTATATTTTGTAGTAACCCCAACATATTGTAGTAAATAGCATCCATTGCACAGAACTGGATGAAGAATGCACCAGCATAGACCCCTAGTCCCTTAGCAACTTCAAGACCCCGAGGGAGAAATGCATCATATATAAAACATGAGACGGGGTTTTCTGAGCTCTCAAGCATCTGGATGAGACTGCACAATGATTCTGACCCAACTGACTGGAACCACTCAAGGTAGTCGTTGAATCCTACTCCTTGCTGCTCCCAACCTTCGTCATAGCCGTCTGAGATCAGGGCCGGCTTGACAACTTAGGCAGTTGCCTAGGGCCCCAACAAATACCACAAAAAATCCTAACCCCCAATAAACACCACAAAAAAAATTTATAATTCATGATTCATTAAATATAACTTTTTAGAAAACCAAAGAAACATACACCAATTAATATTATTACATGCTTTGTGAGCATTTTCTATATAATAGATATAGATTATCACTTACCATATGAATTACTTTCTTTGAAATTAAAATACCCACTTAACATATAGGTTGTTATTTTAGCCTTAAAATTTACAAACCCAAGCCCCAACTCTTTTACATATTTTTATAGATCTTACTATTTCACCGAGACCCCAAATTCCTTACAACAACATTGATATCTCTCTTATTTTTTTAAATATAATAGAGTTTTCTGAATTTTACATTATAGCTCTATTTTGTTCAATTTAAGAAGTTTGGTATTTAAAAAATAAAATTATAAGCTTATTTTTTCTTCTCTAATACATGGGTTTTACCATTCAATAAATTTTTTTTTTTTAATATAACTATTAATATAGGAAGGAGATAGTATAATAGAGCAAACAAACAATTTGTAATATATGTGAGAAAGGAAAACAAGTCGCTTATTAATTGGCATGCCCACTAAAGCATATGGAGGTTTTTAAGAATTGTCGGGGTGGGGGAGGGGGAGAAAAGGCCACCGTCATTTTGTTAAAATAGCTTATGTGTACAATTTAATATATGCTTATTTGAATAAATATATTATTTTTATAAAAAAAATAAATTCTTAATAAATTTATTGATGTAATAAAGAAGATATTTGAGAAACTTAAGTTAAGGTTAGTAATTGAACAACTAATTTTAATAATTATTTCATTGCATTAATCTATCAAATTAAACGTAAAAATACTCATCTAAAAATTTGCCTTATGCCTCAAATTTTATTGAGCCGGCCCTGTCTGAGATCTTCTGTATTTTGATGGCACTAGTCTGGGCTTCTTCTATGGACTTGGTGATGAAGACGGTGGTGACGAGGGAGACCTCAAGGCCATTGGAGGCCAAACGCTTGGCGAACTGGAGCATGGGGTTGATGTGGCCTTGGGTAGGAAAGGGGAAGACCAGAACATGAGCTCTCTGAGTTCTCTCCAGCCCCATCTTGGCTTTGAATGCCTTGCTTGTAGAGCAGGGACTATTTACAACAAAGTGAGAATTTCTTGCTTTTATGTCCTTAACAATTAAACAATACCACTTAACTCGACCATTTAACTAATAGGGCTCTAAGCATGGTATGAGACCATTTAACTTCACATAGTTGGGAGTTGCTAGTACTATGTTGGGAGCCTTATACGAGTCTGAACATGATACATAAGAGGTCAGCATTACATAAATGTGAAGTTGCCGGTACCATGTTTGGAGCCTATATGGGCTGGTAGGGCAGAGCACGGTCAGGCTAAATGCAGCCAAAAATTTTAATGTGATCGGTTTAGATTCAACAACCTTGTTTCCATATATAGTACCAAATTAAATGAGCGGCCAAAAGCATGCATTAACTAACGTTTCTCCGACTGATCAGCTCCTCCTTTCCATTTCTGGGCGCTAACTCCTTTTCTTTCTTGCTCCACATTAGAGAATTTTGCACTGGTAGTCGTTCTGGCTCTTAAATTTAAGTTTTCAAGTTTTTACATCACTGCAGACGGACACACAGCAATTGCACTCACAAAAATTGGGTGACAACATGGAGACTAATCTGATACACAGTATAATAAAATGTAGTATTAGCAATGCATTTATTAGCGATGCTTATTTAAGCGTCGTTAAAAATAACTATTTTCGACGTATAAAGAAACATCGCAAAAAAATAAACTATTAACGACGCATTTTAAGTGTTGCTAATAATAACTATATTAGCGACACTTTATTATAAGTGTCGCTAATAGTTTATGTATTTGCGACACTTTATATAACCGTCGCTAAAATAAATATATTTTAAATAAAAAAATATAACTATTAGATAATTTATTTAAAAGCATCGCTAATAGTGTAGCTATTAGCGATGCTTATAAAAGCGTTACTAATAGTTATTAATTAAAAATAAAAAAATAAATTTTAAATTATTAGCGACGCTTTTTAATGTGTCATAAATACCATTTTTAATAAGCTTTATTAATTAATTTTATTTAATAAATAAATATTAAAAATTTATAATAAACTTCTTAAATATAATATATTTTATTTAATATTTACTATTTGTATATACAATAAATAAATATTAAATTTTTAATAAAAAATAGTGTTAAATTTTGATTAAAATTTCACTATATTATATATAATATATTTTATTTGTTAAATTTTATTATTATTTTTAAAATATAATTTATAATAAAAGAGAGTGCATAGAGAGAGTGTGAGAGTGAGGAGAGAGAGAGGAGAGGGAAGAGAGAGGGAAGGGAGGAGAGAGAGGGAGGGAGGAGAGTGAGGGAGGGAGGGAGGGAGGAGAGTGAGGAAGAGGGAGGAGAGAGGAGAGAGAAGAGATGGGAGATGAGAGAAGAGATAGAGGGTAGAGAGGGTGAGGAGAGAGAGAGGGAGGAAAGAGAGAGGAGAGAGAGAGAGGGGAGGTGAGAGAGGAGATAGAGGGTAGAGAGGGTGAGGAGAGAGAGAGGAGAGTTATTTTGGTTTTTTAATTTTTTTATATTTTTAAAATTAAAATTAAAATTAAAATAAATAATAATAAAATTTAATTTTATTTCTTTTAATTATTTTTCATTTTGGAAAATTAATTTTAAAGAATAAAAAATCTTAAAAAATTTAAATTAGAGGAGATAGAGAGGGAGGAGAGAGAGAGAGAGAGAGAGAGAGGAGAGAGGGAGGGGGAGAGAGGGGAGAGGAAGGGGAGAGAGGGAGAGGGAGAGAGGGAGAGCCGGGGAGGAGAGAGGAGAGGGAGGAGAGAGAGGGGAGATAGGGTAGAGAGAGGAGAGAGAGGGAGGAGAAAGAGAGGAGAGAGAGGAGAGGGAGGAGGAGGGAGGAGGGAGAGAGAGGAGAGAAGGAGAGAGAGAGAGGAGAGGGAGGAGAGAGAGGAGAGAGAGAGAGGAGAGGGAGGAGAGAGAGGAGAGAGAGAAGGGAGAGAGAGGGGAGGGGATATAAATTTTTTTAAAAAATAAAAATATAAGTATTAGCAACATATAAAATATACATCACTAATACAACATAGTATTAGCGATATATAAATATATACATTGCTAATATAACATAGTATTAGCAATGTTTTAAAACCTAGCCCAGTCCCCAACCCGGATTAGTGGCTAGGCTGGGTCGACCCGGGTTGACCATGGGGATGACGTCATCACCTAAAAAAAGTTTGCAAGAATTTCCCCATAAAACAAAAAAAAATTACTTAAACCTTTTCAAAATCTCATTTGAACCTATTTGACCATTCAATATATTGTTCATTCCAACCTATTTTAATAAGTTATAATTTCACATTTCCCTTTAACAACATAAAACAACATAAATGGTAACATAAATAAATAAATACCAAATTTTAAACCTACACTACTCTTTTAAAGCCATACTTCTAACATAATCAGAAACATAAACAAACATTCAAGATGACATTAAATGCCCTTTGTCCGATCTAGTGTCACATGCCAACCATTTACGTTGATGTTCCTTCAAATTCAGGTAACCATACATACAAATACACTAAGTAGCATCCATTCTCATTACTTGATGCTTCTCCTCTTAGTTATGTTTCTTCCTCCAAATGGATAGCTAGAATTAATTAGAATCACCCCATTAGCTCAAACAAGTAGAGTACCACCTCTGGATTTTGGACATATTCCCAAATCCTTGGCTTCTTCTCCATGTAATTCATCCCTTCAAAGAAAAAAAGAACCAGAAAAGAGAACCTACTCGTCAGAAAGAGTAAGTACCAATTACCACCACCAAAGAATTTCTTCAGCATTTCAGGAGACCCAACTGTGAAGAGACCTATAAATTCATCCTACCTCAACACATTCAATCAGGGAAGTACAGAAGGAAAAATGGATGGGTATTCTAGGTTTGAAGTTGGTAGCAGCATGAAGTCCAGCTCCATAGAATTGCCAGATGTCACTTCTTCCTCATTTCCTACACTAAACCCAAATCCCAGCTCCCAGCTTAAAAACCAGTATACCCAAGAACAATTTGCCACCCAAAATAGCACAGCAGAGGAAAAACCAGATGAAGGTTTAGGGGAGAAATTCGGTGTCATTTTGAGCATAGGCCGATCACTCTTGTCTGCTGCTTCTGGCAGTTTCAAATCCAAAAGCCAAAGCACAAGCTCCTAGAGGGGAGAAGTTCAACCTATGTTTACAAATCAATAATATTGCATATGCACTCTACGCAAGATGTTATATGTTCAACTGGATATATCAAAACATAAATGAATCCACCCAACAACAACAAACACAACAAAAGTACAAACAATCATTCATACTCGGAAACAAGGAAGAACATCAAAATCAAAGCTGAAATGAAGGCATTTGGGGTAAAAATGGCACCTTTCGATGCAACTCGACGAGGGCTTCTTCCACCAATGCGATCTATAGTAGGAAAAACATGTGCAAATTAGAAATGAACGCAGAACGCCTCTCTAGAAGGCTTCGCAGCACTGGACATACCCACGGTGCCTCCGAAGTTAGACGGGGAGGAGTCAGCGATTTAGGTAGAAAAATAGATGGCGGCGAGGGAAGATGAGAGAGGAGGGATTTTCACCGGAGAAAATCTCCAGCCGCAGGCCCAAATCGCCCAAAGCTCCTCCCTGCTTTCAGGCAATGAACAGAGACAGAACGTGCAGAGGGAATCGCCCGAACGTGGAGAGAATCGCCCGAGGAGATCACTGCTCACAAATTTGGCATCGCCTCAAATCACTCAGCCCTCCAAGCTCCTCCAATCCAGATCCAGAATCCCGATCGCGAATTTGCGATCTGTTTTTTTATAAAAAAAATAAGCCAGACCGGACCGGAACACAAGGGTAACCAGTTTAACCGGCCGGATCAAGCTAACCCGGCCAAGTTAAACAGACCTGAGAATCCAGTTGAACCGGCCTGTTTTTTACAACGAGTCCGGTTGAACCCGATCGGACCAGCCGGTCTAGTCCGATTTTTAAAACACTGAGTATATACATCGCTAATACTATGTTGTATTAGCGATGTACAGCTTATACATTGTTGTTATTTTATATTAGTGACTCTCACTATGAGCGTCGCTAATGTAATTTTTTAAAAAAAAAAATTTCTGGGAGAATTAACACCCACGCGGCAAAATTTCGCACGCGGGTGAAATTCCCCTGCCCATTTCTTATCAAGCCCCCCCAGACCCGGTATCCCCTCTGCTCCCCGTTGCCTCCACCACCCCGCCTCCTCCTCCCCTCTCCCCTCCTTGCCCCGGACCCCACCCCCTCCGGTTCCCCCTTCTCCCTCCCAGTCCCCCTTTCCCTCTCGTTATGCACCCCCGCCTTCACAGCCTCCTCCTCCCCCTGCCCCGCTTGTCCCGGACCCCACCCCCTCCGGTTCCCCCTCCTCCCTCCTGGTTCGCCTTTCAGAAAAGGGGGTGTAATAACCTGGGCTTTTCTGTGGTTATTTAATTGCTTCTTGGGAAATTAATTATTTGTTTTAATCTTCTGTATTATCTTTCTCGATAATTATGTGTTAGTGTTGTACGTAGCCTCGGTCGTGGGTGGAAAAGGTTGTACGTTTTCAAGAGTTTAAACGCGTAAGTTAAGATTCGGAGTTTAATTTGAAAACTTGGTCCTTAAGATAGGGCTCTCGGATAAAAAATAAAGTTGTTTTGGTCATGGTGGGGTCTTGTGGTGGAATTCACCATGTGTTGGGAGTGCTCGCGCGGGTAAAAGAAGTTGAGACGTGTGAGGTAGAGGTGCATGTGTGAAAAAAAGGGGGTTAAAAAGAAATGCAGAACGCGCTTTGCGTTCTGCACAGTAAATTCCGCCGGCAAACAAGGAGAGTCACTACCCCTTTTTCACTGTGAGCGCCGCCGCCGCCCCTCCACCTTCGCTAGAGTCTAACCATTCGATTACCGTGAGACTGGTTGTGCCACATTCGGCCACTGTCGTGCCTCCTCCCCTCAAACAGTTCGCTGACTGGATTGTGGACGCATTTCTCTGTTTTGGGCCAAATCGCCGCCGGAGCAGACAAAAGCCACCAGAGCCGCCAAAATCCTCCTGAGCAGTCGCCTGGCCACCATGAACCGGAAGGTACACCCTTTTCCCCCAATTTTAATCATGTTGGCTCTTTCTCCAAAGATTTCATTTGTGGACTATTTTTGGGATTTTGTTGTTCTGGGCCGAACCACCACTGTAGCTGACGGGGTAGGCAGCCGTGAGCTATTTTCCGGCCAGCGACTACTCTACCAACCCTCTGGGCTACTATTGGGATGCCATGCAACCGGATTTTTTACTCCGATCAACCACCCCTTGCGGACCTGCCCTGTTTTTGGGACAAACTGCTTCTGGGACCGGCGAAACTTGCCATCTTGATCCATTTTCCACCGGTTCCGATGTCATCTCTCCCACCTCAGATCTTGACTTATCTCCTCGCATACCCTTTTCCTCTTCTTCAATTTTATCCCGCCCATGCTGCATGTTTTTCCATTAGAAAATTTGCAAGGAGAATTGCCCAGTGACTAGTTCACTTTGCCAGTGGCCAGGACCACCATTGCATTTCTTTTTCCCTACCTACTATGCGCCTAAACCCCACCCATGTTGTTGGGCTCATATTAACTCTTCTTTGGGCATGCAGGCATCTGAATCACCGGGGTGGATGTTGTGAGAGACGTTCATAACTGCAGGCATTAATTTGAGACCTCCGCTATAGTTTCCACCCTAGAGCTATCTCTCGTAGTGGAAGGGTGTGTGGGCTGTTGTGTATGCACCAACACAGCCTTCGTGGTACGCCCTGACATCAATTTTGGCCTGGACGATAAGGTAGGAGACTTTGAACCCTAGAAATTCACTCTAGCGTGCTTTTTTGATAGAATGCATGTTAGGACTAAGGTGTTAATTGCATGATGTTTAGATGTATATTAATGTGGATGATGTCAAGTGTAGAGGTTAATTATAGTGGCCATATGTTTATATTTTTAAAATTATTTGTGTATTAGTTAGTTGATTAGTCGGACGTTTACATTATGACTTCTTCATGATTGGGATAAATGGATGAGCAGGAGACCCATGTAATTAATTATATTTCTTGCTAAATGCATGAGTGGTCATTATGTTTATGTAGAGAATTATGTTTACATGATCTAAAGTTTATAAAACATGTTGTAAGATGTATGTGGGGTATCTAGTTTAGAACTACGAGTAGTTATACGTGTGCAGATGATGTGCGTAGGTTTGTTAAGTGACAATCAATTTTGGCTGATTTGAATTTCATTGAAGTGAGGCAGATACTTCAAGGTTTAGTAAATCGGCAAATTAAGGTTTGGGGCTTAGATATAATTTACTGGTAAAAGTGTAAACTATAATGGTATCTGCATAACGTATGAACTATAAACTTCAACATAATTAAATTATGTAGATTCATAATAAGAGTGAATCCTTAGCTAGTTTGACAAATTGAATTCGGTATCGGTTGACGACTAACTAATGGTCAGTTGTTCACTTGTAAGGTCAACATGGTTCATACCCTTGTGGTGATGTATGTAAGTTCATATTTTTAATGCTCTGTTGAGAGCACTGTAAGCTTTCCGCCCAAGAGTGGCACTGTAAGTTTTTCCGCCCAAGAGTGGCACTATAAGTTTTTCGCCCAAGAGAGGCACTATAAGTTTTCCTGCCTTAATTGGCACTTTTAGGACCAAGCCTTTGTTGGCCCTATATGGCCCCAAAGAGTGGGCATTTGCGCGCTCAGGTAAGTAGTATCATGGATCTACTCTTACCTGTTTGATCCTGTGCCCCATGAGCACCGGTGTACTTTGCCTTCGGAATCTTTTTAGCACATAGGTTTCTCCCCGAAGGTTAAGGTGACGCCCTAGTAGCATTCTTTCTTTTCGACATTAGAGCTAATTGAGGTTTAATTAGTTCTATTTGTCAAGTGTAAGTGTAAGATAATAAGCGTAAGACTGTAAGTGTAAATAGTATGTACATGAGAATAAGAGTTTGATAGGATGTGTTTTGTTATAAGTATGATGGAAAGAAAATTTTGTAAGTCTAGGAAGCTCAGAGGAATTGTAGTACTCTTGGTTGAGATTATATATTTATCTTCTCCTGGTTTATGGTATGCTACTGTCTTGTTGAGCAGTTGTGGTGTGAACTTTTAAGGTTCACTGATTTTGATTCTCCTATTGGGTATGAAAATACTCATATTCTTTTTCTCTAATCTTCAGACACTCCAGGGACTTTCATGGGGCCTAGTTCGAGAGCTGCTTAGCATTTGAGGATACACTTTTTGTACTGTAGGTCAATTTTTTGATTATATTACTCATTGATTATTTTATGCCACGATCTGTTGCAAATAAATTTTGAAGTGCATGTATTAAGTGAGGTGAGCGCTCTTACATGTATTATTTTGGACTTGTACATGGACTGTATTATTACTTTTGACTGTTATGGAACTTATACCCAACTACTCCTGGGAAAATATATTAAAAGCCCATGGCCATGGCAATTGTGTCTTTTGTTCATTATTCATGCCGGGGATTCGTTATTCATGCCAGGGATGAATGAACTACGAGATTTGAATGATTTATTGTTGTTAAATCTTTGTTTTGAGTTGAAAAGAAAGTATTGAGATGGATTTGATACAAATGAATGAAAATTATAAAATTGTTTTTCACAGGTTTCTTATTTTTGTCAATTTTCACCAATTTACAGTCATTATATTGCATAATTTTTATTTAAATTTTATGAAAAATATTTCGAAAACCCCGGGTGTGATAGGGGGGGAGAGGGGCGAAACCAGGGAGTGAGGGACTGCCGAAGGAAGGCAGCCATCCCCCCTTCTCTCCCTCTGATTCCCCTTCCCCGGCTCCAGACCCCCCTGCTCCCCTCTCTCCCCCTCCTCCGCAGCTCCGAACCACCCCTGCTCCCCTCTCTCCCCCCTCCTCCGCAACTCTGGACCCCCTGCTCCTCCCTCTCTTCCCCTTTCTCTGGACCCCCCCCCTCTCCCTTCCCTGGTGGGCGCCCACCAGGGATTTTTTTTAAAAAAAAATTACTCTTTAGCAATGCATCCATATGCGTCGCTAATAATTATTTTTAACGACACTTTTCTATATGTCATTAATAATAAAAAAAATTATTTTTAAATAATTATTCTATTAGTGACGCATAAAAAAGTGTAGCTAATAGTTATTATTAGCGACGCTTAAAAATAAGTGTCGCTAATACTTATTTACTAGCGACGTATTTATACATCATTAATAAGTAAGTATTAGCGACGCTTATTTTCAAGCACCGCTAATAATAACTATTAGCAACGCTTTTCTATGCATCGCTAATAAAATAACTATTTTAAAAAAAATAATTTATTAGCGACACTAATAATCAATTATTAGCGATGTTTATATATACGTTGCTAAAGGGTGATATTAGCAACATTTTTGTTTATATGTCGCAAATACATAATAGCGACGATACTTTTTCAACGTTTAGTAGACTATTAGCGATGCATAAATGCGTCGTTAATAGTCCTTTTTGTTGTAGTGACATACAAGACTATGAGAGTTAAGCAAGGTGAAAAAGGGCTAGCTAGAGCCTTAGGCAGTCTAGGGTGCTGCCTAAGGCCCCTCAAAACATGAAAGCCCTCTCATCCCTTCATAGACGTCCATTGTCCGTATGTCCATCCGTGTCTGCATCCGTTTTTATATAGAATGGACAGTTTTTTTGGTCCGGGCCGGACACGGACACAAACAAAGTTTTTTGTCCGCACTAATAAGGAGCTACTGACATAGACATACCTTTGTCCGTGTCAGTGTCCGCGGACACCCACGTCCACCACTCTTACTTAACATTCCCTTAAATATAGTAGTAATTATTACTAATTACTAAAAAAAATAGAATTTAGTTCCTATGTAGCATCTTAGGACAGTCCTAACATGCTACATAGGTGCTTGACTACTTAAAAACGTGAATCCAGTACTTATGTACCATGTTAGAACAGTACTAATATGCTACATAGGTACTGGACAGTTTGAAAATATAAATTCATAACGTTTATAGCATATTAGGATAATCTTAATATACTACATAGATATTAAATAACTTAAAAACATAGACCTAGTACCTATATAACATGTTAAGGCAACTTTTACATGTTATAAAAGTGCTAAAAAATTTGAATTGGGATAAAAATTTAGGTGCTGAAATATTTGTCCATGTCTGTCTGTATTCGTCCGTGTCTGTAGCGGATGGAATTGGACAAAGTATAATACGGACTAGAGCGGACACAGACAGACACAGACTAGAGTAATTTAAATGACGGACAGACACGGACAACCCTCTATCCACGTCCGTTTCCGTCCGTGAACACCCCTACTTGTATAATAGATTAGGACATCAACACTATGAAAAAATATCCAATCCTATTTAGGAGATGGAACAAGGCTAAGAAAAAATTTTCTTCTTTGTCATAGAAACAATGCAAACTTTCTCCTTTAATAAAAATATAAAAAATTAAATTAAATTTTAGCTCATCATTCCTTTATGGGTAGATGTATTATTACTATAAGTTAATACCTTACTTTATAGGCTCATTTTATTAACATACAAACTTAACTCAAGCCTACTTTTATACTTTATTCACGTGAAATCCCCGGTCACAAAACACAATAACCCATTGTCATCTCCCTCAACACTGACTTACCATAAACAATCTCACTAGATAAGAGGATTCTTTAGTTTTGTTTTTAGAATTAAATTTTAACTAAATTGCAAAGGCAAATAATCCCCAATTAAAATTCTAAACAATAATAAATATTAGATTATTTTCCAAATGAATACACTCTTATGTTTAGGGTATTAATGATATTATTTTTTTATATGATTTCTGGATTACACAAATGGTTAAACAGGACATCATGTTTACCAATAAGCCAATAAACCCAATAATTGTGAAAGGTTTAAAGTCATAAACTACCTCACCCTATAAAGGAACTTCCTAATATTTGTTTATTGATATTACACATAATTGTTACTTAGAAAAAACTTTTTAAAGCTACAATTTATAATCATACCTATAATTGAAAATCTAACAAAAATTTCATCAAAAATTTCTCTTCTCAAAATGTAATTTTTGAATAAAATTCTTTATTAATTAAATATATAATAATAGTTATATTTAAATTTAAAATTTTTGCCTTATGCCTCGAGTTATCTTGAGTTGGCTCTAGGCTAGTGGCCGAGCTGCCCGGCCATGCCAATCTCTTGACGGTGGTCCGAGGCAAGGGCATCTTGAGGGAGTTGGAGGCAAAGTGCTCAAGACGTGCTAAAACTAGATAGACGCAGTTTGGGTATTAAAAAAATATTAATCAGGTGGTGGCAAACTTATAAAATTAATGTCTTTTTAAGAAATCTGAAATAAAAATAAGGATTAATTTAAAAACGCATATAACAAATGGACTAATTTAAAAGTTAAACTAAGTTAACGGACTTGGTCATAAATTCTTGGAGAAGAAGAGAGGAAGGGGAATGCCGTGGTCTCCTTGGAACTCGGTTAAGGGGGTAATAAGAAACAGAATCACTTGCCCCTAAACTGGGAATCCGGAAGCAATCCTACTTAAGATAGGATGTCTTATTTTTCGACGCCAACATTATTTTTGAAGTGAGCAAAAATTGAGACACCTAATTATAATAGAAGAATAAAACGACCAGTCCTGTAATTCCATCTATAAATACTAAGCCTCTGCCTTTTCTCTCCGTTTATGAGATGGAGGGTGAGTTGAAAGAAGAAGAAGAAGTCTTTTCTCTCTCTGAGATGGAGGTTGATGTGAAAAAAGAAGAAGAAGAGAAGACGGTGGGGGGCGGTATTTAGAGCCAATAATCGTGAAGCACATCGATGTTATTGAAGACATCATTAGCTGTCGTTCAGTCAGCCGCTTATGGAAGGGAGCTGTTGACGGTTGGATTCGGGAGGGTCAAAAGATGGATACTTTGCTGCTCATGGAAAGAAGCCCAGGCCAATTAACCCTGTTCAGCCCCACGTCCGGCAGTTTGTACGAGCTCGAACAGGCACAGCAGCAGCCCTTATTGACGGAAAACGAAATGATAGTTGGGTCCTCCTACGGCTGGCTCGCCGCTTTTGATTGGCTTTCAGAGAAGTTCAAGATTACTTTAAAAAATCCACTGACTGGTGCTCACGTCTCCCTACCACTAGCACCTGAAACATGATTACTTTAGCATATTTAATTTTTTATATTTTTTCTAAGAATTATACCTTTAGAGTCGTGTGTAGGGCTTAGTCTTGGTTATTAGGCTTTGATGTTTTACATATATTTTTGGCACAAATTTTGGTTATACAACGTGTAAAGAAGTAGAATGACGGGGAGATATTAGTAACCAATGCACAAAGAAGTAGAATGACACATAAGGAAGTAGAATAACGCATAAGAGGTTAAGTGGAAGAAATATTATATATATATATATATATATATATATATATATATATATATATATATATATATATATATATATATATATATATATATATATATAAAAAGCCATGACCGCATTCCAGAAAGTCCAGAACATCTAGAAGAGTGGAGAAGAATCCCAAAGGCAATTCTAGACCCTTTGTTTTGCTATCAGTGTTTTCCCTTGGTTTCAACGTGTTTCATCAACATTGAGCTGTCAGAGAATTTTTCGTCATCATTTGCCACTACTCTCCACTGAAATTAGCTTCATCCAACCGCCAGAACTCCAAAGATGCCGACTAGAGCTGCCGCCACCCTCTCCTCACTCCTCCACGAGGTGTTAGTCTTTTCCTCATTTTTTTCTCATTGTCCAGTTTGTTTTTGAGTTGCCGGTGCACTTTTAGCTTCTGTCTGGCCTCCAGATCAACTCCACTTGGTCTATCTTGGTCCATCAACAGCAATGGACCACCCCTTCTAGCTCTCTCCTGGATCGGGTGAACCTCCTCCACCCTCCCCCCACTATTTTCTTCTTCAATACGACCCAAACTGCCCCTTTTTTCTCAATTTTGAGGCAGAGGCTCTATTTACCATTTGATGCTACCATTGGTGGCCGGATGGGGACTGTCAGTTTTCGCTTGACCTGCCTTGGGATGGAGAGGGCTAGGCTTGCCACCATCAACCTCGGAGCCGGTCCTACCCTTCCACCCTTGACTGTGCTAGATGCACAGCCACCCGCACTATTGGTTTTGGTTGTGCGTAGCGATTGACAATGTTGTTGTCTCCTCCAGCCACCACTAGGACCTAATCTTTACCACCCTTTTGGGCCTTGGGCTGCCTCCATCCAGCCCACCCTCCTTGTCACATGTGCAAGTAGTCGCATGTGCAATTTAGGGTATGGGAGCCGTTTTTGCAGCACCTGACCGTTGAATGGCTCCATCATCAATTGAGTTGATCACCATAGCCCTCCACATCTCCTCTATCCTCGAGCATTGCCCCATGCTCTTTTCCCCTTATGTGGGCCATAATCAAGGTAAAATCGCAGCTATTGGTACTGTCCATGGCTGATTTAGGTGTCTTATGACCGGTTGAGTGCTTTTTAGCCACTGGCCAACTTCTGATTAGTTCACCCTCGACTTCCAGTTGCACTTGCTATTTTTGTTGGCACGAACCTTCTCCTGGCTGCCCGTAGTGGACTATCATGGGTCACAGATTTTGCCGCACAAACTTCCATTACCCGGTCTTGCCATAATTACTTCTAGCACTCCATCAACCTAGGTACAACAACTCTCCCCACTGGGCAATGCTTTTGGCTGCCAACTCCACTGCCGACGCTGCCACTGTCATGTGCTCGCTATCAAATGTCATGGCTTACAAGGTAGGAGAGCTTTGAACTCATAATTTTATGATAGCATACTTTAAATATTTAGCTAAATGCTAAGATTGTATGATTCAATGCTTTCGATGCTAAATGATGATCCAATTATACGATGTGATGTAAGCATGATTATATGGCATGTTTAAAAATGCATATAACATGCATGTGAGCTAAAAGTAGGTTTGATATATGTGGATTATGTGTATGCTAATGATGACTAGCGAGTATGTTAGTAAGCTATGTATGGAATTATATATATGTTATACATATGTGTGATGGACATATGTATGTAAAATGACTATATGTCGGTATGAAGGAGATGTGTATGTGTGTGGGCAGAGATGTATGGGCGATGGACGATAAGAGGTGACATAGGGTTTGGATGTATTTGTTGTGGATTGTAATCGTATGACAGAAGGCGGAGGATGTAAGTTTGATGGGTGAACATTGGGATATATTTGGTTTGGAGTGGAGCATATGTTGGGGGTTTAGCAAGTAAGTGGATTTAAGGTTTAATGCCTTACAGGGGATTGTCAAACAGTAAGAGTGTTGCATAATTGTACAAATATAATGTACATATTATGAAGTGAAAAGTAAGCATAATAAGTAAGGTATAAGTAAGATGGTTATAACTGGGGTTGGCTTTGAGGATCTTAGTTTGATGGCTTTCAAGTATGATGATTTGGCTATAAGGTGGATGGTGGCGTATGTAAGAATTTGGTGTATGGTGAGTTATGTTGAGAGTTGGATGGGTTAAGTGAAGTTTGTTACCCTGACGAACTAGGGTTTTATAACGGGCTAAGGTTTGAATTGGTCAGTGGAAGATTGTAAGATTGAAAGTTTTTGTGGCATAATTGTACCTGCATAAATTACATAATTCAAACTTGAATTATAAGCAAAGCTAATATAATAGCACTGTGAGTTTGAGACCTGAGGGTTTCAACTGATTAAGTTACATGTTTAAGCTAGCTGATATTGAGTCAGCTAAGCATTTCTCATGTCTTTCCATGGTATTTATTTTGTGGGATGTTGTTTATGTGCTTTATTAAGCCTAGACATTTGATGCTCTATTGAGAGAGCTATATGTTTTTTCCTTTAGTTGGCACTATATAATTCTACCCAAGAGTGTCAACTTTATGATTCCGTCATTAGTTGGCACTATATGGACCCTAGAGTGTAGGTGTTTGCGCGCTCAAGTAAGTAGTATCATGGAATTACTCTTACTTATTTGATCTTGTACCCCATGAGCATAGGTGTGCCTTGTCTTCAGAAAAATCGATGGTGTTTAGTCACTCCCCGAAGGTTAAGATGATGCCCAGTGACACTCCTTTCCATTTCAATGCTAGAGCTGATTAGTTGTAATGAGCTTAACTGATTGATAGTATGTATATAATTGTATGAGTGAGTATCTATGTTTTTTAGTAAGTGTAAGATTTCGAGTAAGACTCTAAGCGTAAGTTTCTGAGCAAGACTGTAAGAGCATGTTTCTGAGTAAGACTATAAGCATATGTTCTTAGCAAGACTATAAAAGTAAGAATTTAAGTAAGATGTTATGAGTAAAGATTGTAAGAATGGCACAAGTATGACTATAAGTGTAAGAGTAAGTGTAATGATATATGGCATGATTGTATATGTATGTGACTCTGATGTATTTATATGCTTTATGCTTCATTATTGAGTGCATGAACACATTTATGTATGGAATTGCAGAGTTCATTATTTAGAACTCTCCTACTGAGCATTTTCCTATTGAGTATAAAAATACTTTTTTTTCTATTTTTTTAGCCCTCGTGTTCGAGAGGCTTTTGTAGGTTTGTAACGGAGAGCTCCTGAAGATGGACACTTATTTCCATAGGTGGATTGAATTCCATTGTGTCAGGTATATTTCTAACTCATTGTGAGTCTTTATTTTTGTGTAACGATCTGATATATTGGGTGAGATGAGAATTAAAGTGTTTATACATTTTGGACTTGCAATTTGGATTAGATTGTAAATTGTTTATCGGACTTGTACCCAAGGATGCCTGGGAGAGATTTGTATTTAAAATCCGTGGTCATGGTAATTTCTTTTTTACACTTGTTTTTGAGTAGCATTTGAGATTGTTTGGTTTGGCCATGTGATGTTGGATTAAAAAGAAAGAAATTTGTAGGAAAAAATTGATGTGTGATGCCTTAAATTATAAAACTACTTTCACAGGTTTTGTATTTCATTATTTTTCCCTATTCACAGGTATTATGTTGCAAAAAAATTTGTGAATTTTTAAGAAAATGTGATGGAAAATCTTGGGCATTATAGATATAGCTTGTCCTTATGGGCATGGTTCCCTCTTAGCTAGGTTTCCTTATTTGAATCTATCTAAATCTCTCCTCAACCAATCAAAATTTAAACCTCCTTATTTGAGTCAATCTCTCCTCAATTTAAAAGATGCTAAACCACTTAGAAGCTTGGTGCCAAAGTCATCCTCTTGGGTGGGCCAGGTGGCCAATTTGGCACATGCCTTGCCCCATCTAGGTCCTATTTACCTGCATACCTATTCATCCTCATTCTTCTTCAACTACAACCCATTTTCCCCGTCTTAATTCCTTAAATTAATCACCCTAGCCCCTAACCCTTGATTAGGGCTAGTTGGGCAAGCCCCAGACAAATCTCATTTATCTACGGGTAAGCACTCATGTGTGGTTACTAGGGTCAGGTCACATAAGTGGGTCCACTTACTTACGTAGAACGAACCCCCTTAAGTGGTATATTTTTCCCTTCCCACACCTCCAGTTAGGGTACTAGGGTTTTACTTAGATTAGTTGACTAGGTTGACTGCACAACCCTACATTACTAGCTGAATTAAGAAAGTTTCCCTCCCGATCATAATGGTCAAGGGGTAAAATTTAAGATTTCACCGTGCTCCAAATTAACTCCATGAAAAAAATTCACTCCCAAAATCATTTCCACGCCAACTTTTCTCTCTCTCCCATTTTCCACCCATCTCTCTCCCTGTTCCCTCCATCTCCCACTCCTCCCTACCCTTACTCTCTTCTCCATTACTAACTCCACCATTCAGCGAACAATGCTTTTGATTTTCAATCCTTGGAATTTAGGTTTTGACAAGTCATCATGAGGTGTAGAAGAAAGGGAGAGCTCCATCTACTAGCCTAGTAGAGAGTTTCATCATCAACAATAGGTAAGAACTATTCCATCTATTACGATGATGTAGGTTTTGTTGTTCCATACGCTAATTGATTGGAATTTTTGCATGATAATAATATGATAGAAGTATAAGTTAAGGTTTTGCATGTCAAAAACTTGATTTTTATGCATGCTACTTGTTAATCCATGATCTTTGGCTTATCATGAAAAGTTCCGTACAATATTATGTTGATTCTTGATTTTATTATTCATGTTGAATTATATTACATCATGTTCTAAGTGTAACACCTCGACCCGGAAAAGGGTTAGTTTGGAAGACAAAATCGGAGTATATTAAATAAGCAAAAAAATTAAAATCGAACTAACCAGGAGTTGCAGACTCTGAGTGCGAGAGATATAACGTTCTTCTACACACTACATAGCTTTAACGCTCCATTGTGTATAGATCAGAACAAACATAATTTTATAACTAATTTGAATCGGGCCAACGTTACCTTGTCATTGGTTGCCTACGTACATATTGGATACCATCCACAATATTATTCTAATACGATTGGATTTGAATGTAGTTCTGCCTAATGGTTAATACAAGCATCAGACATCACAAAATCATATACGTTAAATATATCAGAAATCTTATAAATCATCAGAATCAAACAAAAGCCAATAAATCAGCGAAATACACGTCTCACGTAGATGAGCAGAACATTAACTAAATGACACATCCCACTCTATCATAGAGCGGAGCAAAACACACAACAGAGCATGTTGGATTATATTAGATCCTATGAGATCATATCAAATTTCATCCAACCATCCGATCATATCAGATCATATCGGAGTATATTTGATCACAATAGAGTATTTCAGAGTAATTTGAATCACAACAGAATATATCAAAGTAGATCGAATAGGACCATATCAGCATATATCATATCATAACAAATTATATATCTTAATTAGTATATTACTAATTAGTATATTACTAATTAAGATGTGCATGCATATAAATCATATTAAATTAAAAGGAAAGAAAAGTGTACTCCCCTGCAGTTCCGGAAGTGGTGACATTTGGAGTTGCTTGTTTCCTCAAGGCATCCTCTCTTTCAAGTCCAGAAATGGTGGGCAGAACCTCCTCTAATTCCGGAATACTTTTCTCTTTCCGCGCCCGTAAGCAAAGGACATAACCTCCCCTTAACCCGGGATACTTTTCTCACAACACGCCCTTAAACGACAGATATAATCTCCCCTTACCCAGAGATACTTCTCACTTTCGCGCCCGTAGGTGGCGGACAGAACCTCCCCTTACCCAGAGACACTTCACCCTTCTTATGCCCACAGGTAACAAACATAACCTCCCCTTGATCGGAGACACTTTACCCTTCACACGCCTATAGGTGGTGGACAAAACCTCCCCTTGCCCAGAGACACTTTACCCTTCACACGCCTATAGGTGGTGGACAAAACCTCCCCTTGCCCAGAGACACTTTACCCTTCACACGCCTGTAGGCGACAAACAAAACCTCCCCTTTCCCAGAGACACTTTACCCTTCCTGTGCCCGTAGGCGGCGGACAGAACCTCCCCTTTACCCAGGGGCATTTCCCCCATATAGGGTCAATAACTCGAGGAATGGACACTTCCATTGCATAAAATACCCTCGAATTAACTAAGAACGCCTTTTGAATTGAAGAAAACAGACTCAAAATGACTCCATAAACTTTTTCAGAAGTTTGACGGAAATGAGAATTTATAAGAAAATGGCATGCGAGCGTACGAAGGAAGTTGGAATACACACGCACACGCTCACGCCACATGGCACATTTTCATTGGGCCACCAAACAAGCCAGCATGAGTGATGCGCGCGTCACCGTGCTACGAGCGGCGCGTGAGGCTACTCCATGCATCCACCGCTTGTCCCACACAAGTCTGCGGCTCGGCAACACAGTGATGCGGCGGCTTGGCTCCGGATAGCTGAAGTCAGCTATTCCATCCTTTCTTGAATATTTTATTATTATTTCATTCCAATACAATTCCAACTTCAAAACGCGATAACTTATCCTGATGTCAAAATTGCACGTTCTTAATACTGATGAACTCATATCAATGAGCCCTTTAATACTAGACCCCACATGGGTAGGTTATCTCGCACTTTTAAAGTGGGTCCCGCCCATATGGCACATTTTCCGAGGTCATAACTTTCGTTCCCAACCTCTGTTTTGCATGTTCTTTGATTCGTTGCGCTCGTTACTTCGAGCTGTAACTAAATTCAGGAATTTCATCTCTTGAAACCCTCTAAAAATTATTTAAATTTATTTAACTACCCCTAACCTTCTTTGATTAAGTGTAATTGGAACACGGGGTGTCACACTAAGTGCCTTTCTTTTCTTGCTAAGAGTTGAGAATTGATTAATGTTTTCTTCTCTTCAACTAAATTTTTGATTTCTTTGTGCATCTATTATGGCCAGATTGGTTCATGCCCTTCCACTTAGAGTTTAAAATTGGAATTTCTCTGAGAATTAGTAGACTTTCTCCATTTGATGTTTAAAAATTCATGTCTTTTTTCCAAGCATTTCTTTACAAAAAGGTTTTCTTTTCCTAAAACTTTAATATAATCCTATGATCCATTAGAGCTCCTAAACATTAAATTAAAGGGATAGGAGACCAATATTTATTAAATTTTATTTCCATTTCCTTTACAAGAAATGCAAATGCTTCAACCTCTATATTGTACAAATGCATCGGCTATGTCATTCAAGTGGCTTAGAATTGAACAAGAAGTAGAATAGTAAAGTCCAGATAAATCTCTAGTAATATAATTTAAAAAATTAAAAAATGCATCAAACAAATAGATATGGCAAAATTACTTTCATTAAGTCCTACATGAGGTAAATTTTCTATAGCCCACCATAGAATTAAATTTTCAAATCCTACATAAGATTTTAACATTAAACACATGACATTCCACCTATGATGACATCTAATTGAAACTTTGCATATTTCCTACCATGCAATCTACATAATTCTTTAAATTCTTGTAATCTAGAGGGTGAAGAGGTGATATGTAACAAAATATTTTTAATTAATTGAATATGAGGTTTTATTATATTTAAACCATATTAAACATGTACAAATAAATTAATTATGTGACATGCACATCTAACATGAAATATATTTGATTTTATTGGACCAATGTGATCACAATGGGATTCTAAAAGTTCTACCATTAAATTAATATTAGAGGCATTATTTAAAGTAATAGCCATAATTTTATCTTTAATTGAGTATTCACTTAAAACATACATCTATGATCTTTCGATAATTGAAGCAATGTGAGGATATTCTGAAATGTTGAAAAATATTATTCTCTTCTTTAATTTTCATAATTCATCTATAAAATGAGTAGTAACACATGCATAATCAATATCTTAGATACTAGTCTAAATATCAGAAGTTAGAGAATAATCTTACCCTGAATTGTTTATAGGCGAAAGAGAAGGGTTGCTCGGTGCACACAACGTACTTCACAAGTTTCCTCCAATTTGTATCTTGATTAAAAGAAAAAGTATTATGAGAGGTAGAAGAGGCGATCATAGAACTTAGTTATGCTTGTTTGGGATCCTTCGGTCTATGTTTGGCAGAACATGATCTAACATAGCAAAGAAGATGTCTGGTACCCCCCTCCTCCCTTAGTTCCCATGCTTAGAATACTTTTATAGTAATTACATTTAGCTTCGAGGATGAACTTGTTGGGGTTGTTAGGGTCATCCACCCTAATTTTTTTCATATGGCTTCACTACATAGAAGGTTGCCACTTCTTTTTCTCCCCAACCGACGAAGGCATTCATAGAATTCCTTCATGGTCGACTTCATTCATGTTTGTAAGTCCTCCTTTGGGAAAACTGATAGTCGAACTAAAGGGGGTGACCAAGGAGGAGGCATTGTAGGTTGATTGGGATGCCATATTCTTTTAAAAAAATTAGTAAGAGAAATAATATATATTAAAATAAAAATTAAATTATTAGTTCTAATTTACTTACCTTAATGCTTGAGAGTTTAGACTTGAGTTACCAGTTGCCTGCTTGATGGAGGAGGAGAAAGTTTGTGAATTGAAAACTTGAATCTTGATGATTGAGAAAGTGGGAGCTTAATTTTAATTAAAATAATAATAATTAAATTAATTAAGAGCTTGAGACTTGAGAGTATGGGAGGGGAGGATAAAAAGAGACTTAGATAGTAGAGGGAAGGGTGACTAGAAGGTTAAACACTTCCCCCTATTTATAGATTTTTAAATATAATAATTACCTCTTTGCCCTTAAATATGATTGTTATTTGATTGATATTGGGGTTAGAATTGTTTTTATGTGGGGAATGTGGCAATTTTGAAAATATAAGATTATTTTAATATTTTTTTAAAAGGGGGGCAGTGCCCCAAATGTCTGAGACGTAGGGGGTATTGCCCAGAACACGTTGGGGCATTTGCCCCATCCCATTGGCTAAGAGTCGTTGGGTGCCGGGCTGGGCAAGCTAGCCTATGGGTTGGCCCGGCCCTCCTCTTTATAGGCTGCCCATGGGCAGCTTGCACTTTTCCCATCCCTAACACCACCCCTACCACTACCATTACTGCCGCCACCGCCACCACTACCATGATTGTCGTTACCACTGCCACCGCTACTGCTACTGATGCCACCTCTGTCGCACTATCACCTCTACTATAATTGGTGGATTTAAGTTTCAATTTTCTATAGTATTATTGGTATAAACAAATTATGAAAATTATTTAGGAACCTCCGAGTTTTTCTTTCACCCGGATTCACTTTCTATTTTTTTCCCTTTGTCTCAATTTCTACCAATGCAAACAGACCTTAAAGGTCTGTATTTCAGTACATTGGCACAATGAGCAGTCTCATTTGGAAGGAGAATAAGGACAATAAAGTCAAGGAAGAGAAGAAAACATACAAATGTGTCATCTGATTACTCCGATAAGGGTGAGGGGAGAACAAAGACAGTTTTTCAAATGACGGTTGTGACAAGGAGGTGGCATCGGGGAAAGGCTGTAGCACAACACAAGATGGTGGAAGAAAGATGGTGATGCAGCAAGGCGATGGTTCAGGTGAAAAAGTGGTCAACAGAGAGATTGAACTTTTTATATAAAGAGTGGGTATTTTTGCCTTTTAACACAACAACGACCATTAATGACGTTTTATTACAAGTAATATAGTTGTTTGAGTTATTTATAAATATTAAATTATCTTTAATTTTATACATTAATAAAAAAAACTAAAGGTGTGCATTTTGGTACCTTGGCGGGAACATATGCGAATCCCTTCTTTAAAATAAAAAACTACTTCGGTGGTAGTTGATCAATTAAATCGTTCACCCAAAATTAAGAGGAAATGACCAAAGTAGACTCATACTTTGGTCAATTAACTGAAATGTGAGCAAGTTTCTACTTATTACCAAAGTAGACTTTCTCACATGAGAACTTGTACATGTGGGAGCATTTTTGACTGAAATACCCTCCCCAAAGTACACTTCTCCTCAGTGAATGGTGTCTCTTCGTCTCCCTCTCCACCGCTGCTTCCCGGAGAGTAGCTATTTGTCTCCCTCTCCACATCCAGTTCCATAAGAGCAGCTGGTTGTCTCACTGCCCTCTTTGTCATTTCCGACATCATCTCTCCCCCTTACTGCCCTCACCTCGGCCTCGCTCTCGTCCTCAATGTCCTCATCTTGCCCTCATCTGAAGGTATTTTTTTTAAACAAAATTGATATATTTGCTATTGAGAGTCATTGGATCTTGCCTCCATGTCCCATACATGATTATTGAAATGAATATTAAACAATTTTCATGCTTTGGTCTATTTGGTTTGTGCCTGTAGTTCCCATATTATTGTGACTGTCACATAATAATAAAATGGTAGATTTTGTTGAGAATAAAGCATTTTACAAATTGCTTGTTGTGATTAGTACGTGTGATAAATATTAATATGAAACTGTGAACTGAATAACTACAAAACTGGAAAACTATAAAACCAAAAAATTGGAAGTTGACAGGAATTTTACTGGTCATTTGCCGTAAAATAGGTGGAAAAGTATGAAACTAAATAACTGGAAACATATAAAACTGGAAAACTATAAACCTGAAAAACTATAACAATGGAAAATCATAAAACTGGATAACTGAAAAGGTAGATTTTGTTGAGAATAAAGCATTTTACAAATTGCTTGTTGTGATTAGTACGTATGATAAATATTAATATGAAACTATGAACTAAATAGCTACAAAACTGGAAAACTATAAACCTGGAAAACTATAACACTGGAAAATCATAAAACTGGATAACTGAAAAGGTAGATTTTGTTGAGAACAAAGCATTTTACAAATTGTTTGTTGTGATTAGTACGTATGTTAAATATTAATATGAAACTGTGAACTGAATAACTACAAAATTGGAAAACTATAAAATCGAAAAATTAGAAATTGATAGGAATTTTACTGGTCATTTGTCGTAAAATAGGTGGAAAAGTATGAAACTGAATAACTGGAAACATATAAAACTGGAAAACTATAAATTTAGAAAACTATAACACTGGAAAATCATAAAACTAGAAAACTGGATAAGAAAGAGCTTCATTAGTGAGCAATAATTGAATTTTTTAGGCATTATTTTTTTCATATGATTATACAATATATGTTTATTCCCTTCTGATTGATTTTTAATTTAACATGTTTGTATAGGAAATGTCAAAGGCTATAGAAAAGAAAATCGATTAGAAAGGGGAAATTGCCGAAGAAGCTGTATGAAGAGGATGACAACGGCCTTCCGGAGATAGAGAACTAAGCATAGATGCAGTATAACTTTGGAGCTCCGGGAAGCCTAGACATTAGCTGAGCTCAGCTATCATGCGATCAACGGGGGGATCACAATAGGTGGGGCACGTCTCAACTGTGGATCTTCCTCATGGACTACAACCGATTGGTCTATGACAATTTCTCTCAGCGCAGCATAAAATTATGCTGCACTGATAGGAATTGGCATAGGCCATTCTCGCTGACGTCAGTGAGGAAGATCCATAGTTGAGACATGCCCCACCTATTGTGATCCCCCAGTTGATAGCATGATAGCTGAGCTCATCTCATGTCTAGGCTTCCTGGAGCTCCAAAGTTAGACTGCATCTATGCTTAGTTCTCTTGGTGATCAAAGTAGAATTATGAAATTTATCTTCATTGTAAACAGAATTGAATGTGTTTGAACTATCTTCGCTATTAAAAAACTCAGTTCAATGTTTTTTAATTATGTTCAGATGGTTGTATTATCTTATATGAAAAATACTAATACAAGAAATTCAATTCTTCGTTGTTTCTATTTTTTATCACACGAATGTGCAAATTTTCTATCTTAGAAAGAGATGTAATGATGGACCTAGCTAGAAACTGGAAATCCAGCAACTTCAACATTGACAACAGGGAACACGGGAAAACTAGAAATGGGAAAACTGTCAACTGTAACACTGGAAACAGGGGAACTAAAAGCTAGTAACTGGAAAACTGGCAACTGTAACACCGGAAACTAGAAAAGTGTCAAACTGAAAACAAGCAATGTCTACTGGAAACCTGAACAGAAACTTGATAACCGCCAAAAAATGTAATATAAACAAAAAAATTGTCGTTAGACACCTTTCATATCCACAAAAATACATTTCTCTCTAAACATGTAACACATTTCAAGGAGTTATTGTTTTTTTCTTCTTTGCTGGGACTTGTCTCTTTCCTGTATGATTTCTAACTGCCTGAGGTTTGCCTATATCTATTCTACTACTATGTTCATTGTCTTTGCGCTCATGATGCCTAACTGGGAATTGACAAGTAGCCCTGTTATGGATAAACCCCTTACATTTACTACACTTCACTGTTCTCTTTTCTTCGCAGTGCGAGAGTATTTGCTTCTTCTTTGGTCATCCGGCCGGAATCCTTGAATGCGGAGGCTTCAATTGAATTACACTGATAGAATCCAGTGTTTCCCACCTTTATGTAGAACAAGGTATATGCCACATTTGTAAACCTCCTTATATGTATTAGCCCTGTAAAATGGTGAAGAATATGCATGATAATCAATGTGTCTTTTTGAGCATGTAGCCAGTGCATGTTCACATGGTAGACCCATAGCCTAAAATTTCCCACAAGTGTATGTCCTACCTTCCAAATCAACTTTATCATCATAAGGATACGACTTCATATAAAACTCATGTGCACTGATTGGATAGCATGCAAGTGCACGTGCTTCCTTAGCCATTGCCTCAATCTCATTTTCTGCCCACAAGGTTAATTCACTAGTCCACTTCCCTGCACATGTGATACGTTGATACCACATATCTTGCATCTTTAAGCATATACCCTCTAATATGGCTAAAATTGGATATTCCCGATGCTCTTTAATCATGAAGTTAAAACTCTCGCACCCATTAGATGTCACAACATTATACCTCCTCCCGGGAAAGTGTACATTTGCCCATTTAGCTACATCTACATCCACTAACCACTTGTGCGTATCTGGATTAATCCGTTGTATGATGGTCATTTGTTCGTCAAATACCTATGGCCGATTTGTCTTTGCTGCAATGTAGAAGTGGGGGGAGATGTAACACACCGCTTTTCGATTACATCTAACCAAGGCGTTAGAGGTAATTAGTGATTTTTCAAATAAATTATAGATAGTTTTAACCATTGAAGCCTCCGTATTTGAGTAGAGCTCGAAGAAACGAGTGCAACAAATTAAAGAACGGGCAAAATGGAGGTTAGGACTAGAAGTTACGACATTCAAGAAACATGCAATATAGGTGGGACCCACTTAGAAAGAGCACAATTTATTGCTTTAAGTGGGTTAGTATCGAAGGGCTCATTGATACTAGTCCAACGATACCTAGAACGCGCGAATTCGATTTTGGGGTAGGGAGATACGCGCGTTTGAAGATTTGATTTTATAAAAATATATATTTTAAATAGGTGTGCGCACGATGCGCGATCACCGCGCGCGTAACGTGCGGGCGACACGCCGGGCACACAGGGTGCGAATTAGTGGGCGCCCGCAGCATGCTGCGCTCTTCCGTGTGCGCTGCCGCCCGAAACCCATGGTGCCGCCGTTTCGGCGGCTCGGGCCTATTTATACCCCCATTTTCGTTCTGTTTTGAGTTAGAACTTCTCCCCCGTTTCTGACCGTTCTGAGGCCAATTAAGGCCGTTCAAGACCCGTTTCCTACTAAATCGAGCATGCTCTATACAATAGAGTGGTAATTTCTTTGAGTTGGCGATTGTATGAGGAGGAAACCCCCCAAGACAAGGAGAGGTTCTGCCCATTATCTTCGAGCACCAACCAACTTCGTTTTCTCTGTTTCTGACCATCCTAACTCCGATTTAGTTGATTCAAGAGGCATTCTTGACTAAATCAAGTATGTTCTACGTGATGGAGGGCTCCATTTTCTGAGTTGGCAACTGTATCAAGAGAAAATGCTCCGAAACAAGGAGAGGCCTTACCCGTTATCTTCGAACACCGGAACGAGAGAATGAAACCCGGAGCAAGACTGGGTTTTGTCCGTAGTTACCGAGCCTCAACAAGAGAAACAATCTAGAGTAGGGGAGGTTCTGTCCACCACTCATGGGCACGAAAAATGAGAAGAGTCTCCAGTAAGAAGAGTGTTCATATGTAGTCTTTTAGTACAAGACGAGGGAAATATAAAGGCTAGAGGAAACTCCGTGTACTACCACTGGATCTGAAGGGGAGGATGCCCAGAAGGAGCGAGTAACTCCAAATACCGATATCTTACGAGACATGATGGGAGTAAGCATTTTTTATCTCCCATTTTAATTATAGAACAGCATGTGCTAGTTATGATGTGTGCTATGCCATGATGTGTGCTTTATGCCATGATGTAGACTTATATGCTATGACATGTGCGGTCTCGCTCTAGGGTAGAGCGAGACATGTAATTTGTGTTTTCGGTCTCGTCTCAGTGATAGAGCGAGATGTGTATATGTGATTATGATCCCACCGATGTGTATATGTGATTATGATCCCGCTCGGTGGTAGAGCGAGATGTACGTTTTTGGCTTATTAACTTCCGCTTGACTCCGATATATGACAAATTTTTGTAAATATCAGTATATACGTATTTTAACGTATATGATTTTGTGACGATGGTTGTATGTAGTAGCCGTTAGGCAAAACTACGTTCGAATCCTATCGTGTTGGAATAATATCCAATACATACGTAGGCAACCAACGGCAAAGCAACGTAGGCCCGATCCAATTTAATTATAAATATATGTTTTAATTCTATTTTATATACGATGAACTATGAAGCTCTGTTGTGTGTATTCATTCGTTACAACCTAAGTCTTCATACGATGAAGCTTTAAAGCTCTGTAGTGTGTAGATGAACGTTGTACCTCTCACACACAGATGATGATTCCTAGCTCAAGGAAAAGAAAATTTTCTATTGGTGATTTTGTGGGCCCGACTCGAGTCGGGTCATTACAGGAGAGGCCTGGATCTTTGAATTTTGCATGCATATTAGACCACACATAATAAGCACAATAATCCATGTACACAATCCAGAAATTCTTTTTGAACCTGTGAAATGATTGAACGGTTTCTGTCAGATTTGATAACCAGCCCTTCAATGTGGCCCAGGACATGCTTTAGAAGGTTAAGGACCCACTCCCATGAGTCGTTGTTTTCCGATTCTCCTATCCCCAATGAATGGGGTACAAGTGATTGTCACCATCCAAAGTTAATCCCACAAATAAGATTCCCTTGTACCGTCCTTTTAAATGTGTGCCGTCTATGGCAATTACCTTACGCATGTGCCTCTTGAAATTCTCAACGCACACACCAAATGATACAAAAAACCTTTGGAAAGATTTGTCTCTAATGTCATATTGGATATTTGTGGTAGTCCCTGGATTCATCCTTTCCAATTGGTGTAGATATGCTGGAAGGTCCGCATAAGACTCCTCAAACGTTCCCCTCAACTTCTCCACAGCCGCCTCTTTAGCCTTCCATGCCTTATGGTAACTTATGGAAACTCCATACTTGACATTAATATCTTTTTTTATATCATCTGGTGTGTAAGACCCACGTCCCTCCATACGACTGTATATAGCATCAGCGATAATCCCACTTTTTGCTTGACAATGATCTTTACCAGGTAATGTTTTTGAACATGTATGTACTGAATTCATTTCCTTCACTTTGAACATGAAACATCCACTAATTCTCGAGGCATGTAGTCTCCACGGACAGTTCTCAACAACACATCTGATTGTATACCTTGATTTATTTGAATATATAACCTTAAACTGAAACTTGGTGTACATGGCCATGTTGTGAAGGTGAAGTTGAAGCATGGCTTTGTCCTTGAACTGTTGACCAATTTCTATCGATTCGCGATCATAGAAGGCCTTCCCTAATTAAACACCAAAATCATTATTTACATAGGGATCCTCCCTACTAATGTCCATTTTGTACACCAAACTTGAGGGTTCTTCAACAAGTATAAATCTCTTATTCTTCCTAAAAATTATAAATATAAATTATTAAACTAGAAACAACCAACAGTAAACCATGCCAAAAAGAATAACTGCCACATACTAAAACACTGCCAAAAGAAACACTTCCAAACTGAAAAACTGCCACATTGTATAACCGCCAAGCTGAAAAACTGCCACACTCTAAAACTGCAGAACTTATAAACTTCCCAATAAAAAACAAACTTACCTTCTTTCAACTGGAACTAGAACTTGAACTGATATTTTTGGACTATCTATGTTTTCCACATCTTCATCAATAGGCGATTGTTGACTACAGTTGCTTCCATTTGATTAACACAATATATCTTATATTAATAGTCTCATACATATACATACTTAATACAAAGTTACAAATCCGGATTCACAATATTGAATGTACCTTTGATCATTAGGACAAGGCTGATCTTCAAGTGTTAGATCACTCATATCATGGTCTTCTGCACCATTATTCTTCTCGCCTATAGAATCATCTTTACAGTCATCCACTATCGGATTGGCACAAGCAATCTCTGCAAACACATAGTAAATTAACTTTCATCCTCACAGTTATTCACTATCGGATTGACAGTTATCCATTATCATATTGACAGTTATCCACTATCCGATTGGCAGTTATCCATTATCCTATTGACAGTTTTCCAATATCCTATTGATAGTTATACATTTCATAGTTCATAGTTCAGTGTATTAAAAAAATGATGACTTACCAGGAAATGAACTGAGTGGAATGCTTGGTCCCTCACCCATCAAGGCCCATTGTTGTGCATGAGTGTCACATAAGCATCAATGTGCTATATAGAAACAAAAACACAATAGATTAATACATATTCCTTCCTTAACTCTTACAAACGTTTATTAAAATGGCATAAATCAATACACATACTTCATCTCCTAGCCATCTCCGAGGGTCTGTAAAACCCTTCAATAATGCTGGGGTTATAAGAATGCCCCCAAGTTCTGCATATCTGCTTATTACAAATACCAACCCTCAAATCAAATACAATGCCAAGTAAATAGTATTAAAAATAAAAAGGACCTAGTTTTGAATAATAACAAATGAACTCACTTCTTAGCACCCTTTTCTAAAAACTTATTTAACTTGTCCTCCTCTGTTGCCCCAAATGAAACTGGGTTAGTAAAATCCAATCAAGCAGCCTCACTTAGCATGAGCAATTTATTGCTCTTCACCTTCTTCATGGTAGAGGTATCAACCTTTAGGGGTTCAGGCCACATATCCATATCCTTCTCAATGGCCTTTCCTTTTTTGCCCTTTTTTTGTGGGTCTGTGTAGGGGGGTTTTCGATATTTACTCTTAGCCCTCACCCTTCCCGCTGGTACCATTTTCAATTTACGCTGACTCAAAGATTTATTGTCATCTTCTTCGTCCTACATAAGAAGATAAGAAAAATATTAGTTCTTGTTATATGCAACTACCTTCAATAAACAAAAATTATCTGTACCTCAATGGCAACAATAGTCCCCACGACACCCTCCTCCTCCTCCTCCTCCTCCTTATCCTTTACATCCTCTCCCTTCCCCTCCTCCTTTTCCTTATCAGGCTCCTCCTCAGCCTCCTCAGCCTCCTTTGCATCCTCCCTCTTCTCCTCCTTCCCAGCCTCCTTTGTCTCCTCCCCTTTCTCCTTCTCAGGCTCCTCCTCATCCTCCTTTGCCTCCTCCCCTTTCTCCTTCTCAGGCTCCTCCTCATCCTCCTTTGCCTCCTCCCCCTTCTCCTCCTCCTCCTCCTTTGCATCCTGACCCTTCTCCTCCATCTCCTTCTCACCCTCCTCCTCAGCCTCCTTCTAATCTTCCTCATCCTTATCCACCTCCATACCCTCATCTTTGGCTTCCTCCTCCTTCTTCTCTTCCTCTTTATCATCATCCTCCTCCTCATCCTTCTCTTCCTCATCCTCATCCTCCTCTTCCTCCTCCTCCTCCTCCTCCTCCTCTGCCTCCTCTTCATCATCCTCCCCCTCCTCCTCAGCCTCTACCTCATCGTCATCCTCTTCATCCTCCACATCCACCGCCTTTTCCGCCTCTCTATCCATCTCTTTAACAACATTCTACATAAAAATAGCAAAGAAAAATTAAACCTGTTTTACAGTTTTACAATACTGTACTTACTTCATCAACATGTGGCAAATCGTAATCCATTTGACAAGAAACTTTTTCTTCAACAACAGGAACCTACAAACACATCATTCCAGCTCATTTTAAATCAAATATAAAAATTGGCAAATTTGTAATGAAAACATAAACCTCATAGTCTTTTTACTTTTTCCTTAGATGCCTTGGTCACAACCTCTGACTTCAATTTATCTACTTTATTTTCAATCCTTCTTAAGGAAGACAATATATCTTGCAATGTGGCATGCAAACCCTCATCCCCCACCCTATTCTTCCCCTTTCTATCCTCCTTCCAATTAGAAGTCTCCCCAGCCACTCTGCATTTCAATATAAAATTTTCATCTACATCTTCTTCTAAAGATTGAGCCACCTCTTGGGAACTCCATTCCCGCATAGAGTCATCATCAGAGGTAGGCTTCTCATCAACATCCTCACCATCAGAAGCTATTTGAAGACTAATAAATGATGTAAATGTTACTCTCTCATTCGTCAAGAAGGACTTCAAACTTGCAGCTTCATGAATAAGTGCCTTGGATTCTTTGTCCTCCGCATCTACAGTTATAGCCTTCAAAACCTTTACCTACATACCAATACATATCGCAAGGTGAATGTACCATGTATGTGTATAGCATAAGTCATTCTAAATGAATGAAAAGTTAGTATATATGTAACGCTCGCCCATTATAAGATAATATAATATTAATGATCCTGTCCGACGTGCGAAATTAGTACACACGAACCGGACTGACGGGCGTTAATCGTGAAATGATCGTATGCTCAATGTAGAATACGTCGGAGTAATTGCACAGCCAAGAAAAGTTTATAACATAAGTTTAATATACATACCAAAATTTACTGTACATGGAACCAGTAGTTATAAAAACATGATTATCCTAGCACATCATGTCTTTACACGTCGGTCACATATATAATTACATTATGTAGAAAACACACGACTACTTGAAAAACTTTTCTTCTTTCCCTTCCTCCATCGTCGCAACATCTGCAAGGGCTGGGGGTGCATGAGTATATTTATACTCAGTAGGTTTGTTTAAAAATCTAAAAGAAATGCTAAGCAAAAACATCTTTTAAAATCAAATCAAACAAATTCACAAAATCAATCAAATCCACAAGCCGCGATACCCAACGGCCTACCTCCGCGCTCATGGGACAACGGAGGCCACTAAGGGAAGAAGTTTCCCCATGATGCTCCACCCTGTGCGCGCCACTAGCCGATTATTTTTCTCGGCGGGCATCAAAACAATGTACGAAACCACAACACTATGTAGTACGTACAAAATCAATCGATATACGTAGCAAAATTGTCACATAATTCAAGAGAAAATCCATTCATCGGTTAAAACAAGTATCATACTTATACTTGAATCAAATACTTCAAGAAAGATGGACTCAAATCAGCAAAGCAGTTATTTAGAGTTTAAAACACCCTACCTTAGCCTTGAACATAAAATTCATCAATATAAAGACTCCAGAAGGTGAAAATAACCCCACCACAGTGTTCAGCACGTTCGCTTTAGTAGAGAATGCCTTTTGAACGGGCAGAATAGGGCTTGAAATGACTCAGAAACAGCAAAAAGAAGAAAAGGGGTAGATTAAGGAAGAGGCACGTTTTTTGAGGTCTTAGAGGGGTCTCCTTGAGAAAATAACACTTCCGGTGCGTAGAGCACCCTTGAATTAGTAGGAAACGGGTCTTGGAACGTGAAAATCGGACTTAAAATGGGTCAGAAACGAAGAAAACAGTGAGAGGGGAATTCTGCAGAAAAAACTGGCCGGAGTGGTTTAAATAGGGGAGGAGGAGGCGTTTTCCGGTGGGCGCCGCCGCCGGAACCGGTGGGCGCACGCCGGCGCCACCACAAAAACGGGCAGCGCCCACTGGCGCCGCCGCGAGCTGTGGGCGCGCGTGACGAACGCGCGTTCGTCACCGCGAACGCGCGCCCGTCGCGCGTTCGTCGCGCGCAATGCGCGCATTCGGCGCGCACCGCGCGGCATACGCCGCGCGCTGCGCCGTGCCGCGCCGTGCCAAGCCGCCGAAAATATTATATTTTTTTTTTCTAAAAATTCCAAAAATCGTAACTTCCTATCCCGAACTCCGATTTGCGCATTCTTGGTACCGTTGAGTTCGTATTCACGAGCCCTACGATACAAGACCACTTAAGAACCATTTTACCTAAATTTCAAAAGTGGGTCTCGCCGGTTGAACATGTTTCCCGAGGTCATAACTTTTGTTCCCGACCTCCGATTTACGCGTTTTACGACTCGTTACGCTCGTCTCCACCAGAGGTCGGGAGCAAAAGTTACGACCTCGGGGAACGTGGTTGACCGGCGGGACCCACTTTCGAAATTTAAGTGGATCGGTTCTTAAATAGTCTTGTATCGTAGAGCTCGTGAATACGAACTCAACGGTACCAAGAATGCGCAAATCGGAGTTCGGGATAGGAAGTTACGATTTTTGGAATTTTTGGATTTTTTTGAAATTAAAAATAATATTTTATTTTTCGGCGCGGCGCGACTCGGCGCAGCGCGGCGCGGCGCAGTGCAACGTGCGGCGTGTGCCGCGTGGCGCGCGCCGAACGCGCGCGTCGCGCGCGTCGAACGCGCGACAAACCGCGCGTTCGCGGTGACGAACGCGCGTTCGTCACGCGCGACCCCCGTTTCGCCGGCGCCAGTGGGCGCCGGCCGGTTTTCCTGGTGGCGCCGGTGGGCGCCCACCTGTTCCGGCGGCGGCGCCCACCGGAATATTCCCCTCCACCGCCTATATATACCCTTTCCGGCCACTTCTTCACCCACATCTGATTTTCAGCCCCCTTCACTGTTTTCACCATTCCCGACCCGTTTTAAGTCCGATTTTCACGTTTCAAGACCCGTTTCCTACTAATTCAAGGGTGCTCTACGCACCGGAAGCGTTACTTTCTCGAGACGACCCCTCTAAGACCTCGAAAAACGTGCCCCTTCCCTAATCTTCTTTTTTCATCTTTTTACTGTTTCTGGGCCATTCCTAAACCTTTTTAACCCGTTCCAAAACCTTACCCTACTAAATCAAGGGCATTCTACGCGTTGGAGTGGTTATTCTGCCGAAATTCTTGCTCGAAGGCTGATATATTAAGGCGGGACTCTCTTTACGCTACGAGGAGATTTCGCACGTGTTATAGGTAGGTAGTTTTAAATTCTAATCGTATGCTGAGATTTTGACTCGCTAAAGTCTTACTAAAAGTTTTTCTGTTACTTTATGAAAACAAAAGCTCTGACTTCAAAATCATCTCCTCCTTTCGAAAATTTCTCCGAGTTTTGGGCAATCGTGCCGTACGGATAGTTCTCGGTTCTTCGGAGCTAAGAATTATTATGATTTTGGATACCGCCAAATTTGGCATCTGGCGCGCACAGGATTGGGATGTCATGGGTAAATCCCGTCCTTTCAGTCTCGCGTCGCCCCATGGGCGCGGGTGTAAGTCGTCTGGTATCGCGACGTTCTGTGATCGTGTTTTCAGGTTTTCCGAAGGATTTCCGAAAAGAAAAATGGCATGTGCACGAAGCATATTCTTAGAACTTAACTCGACCTACTGAGTATAAATTTACTCACCCACCCTCAGACTCTGCAGGTGTTTCACTCAATTCTGAAGGAGTCGACGAAGGGTTTCCTTAAATTACAAGTTTTGTATTACTGTTTTTGTATTTATGTAAATTATTGTATTGACCAATGTACAAAGGCACGTGATGCCTAATTTTGGACAATCTTTGTATAATACAAAGTATGTTGTAATTACTGTTTTAGTACACGGTGATCCTTGGCAATTGTAATTAAATTTTGTTACGTTTTCAAAAATTGTTTTCTTTTATTCGAAAATACGAGGAGCGTTACATCTACTGACACTCCGTCCTTTGAAATAATGTGACCCAGAAAAGCAATTTGTTCTAGCCAGAATTCGCACTTACTCAACTTAGCATAAAGCTGATGATCTCTTAAAGTTTGTAGAACGATTTGTAAGTGCTCTCGGTGCTCTTCTGGACTAGTAGAATAGACTAAAATGTCATCAACAAAGACGATTACAAATTTATCCAAATATGTTTGAAAAACTCGATTCATCAGGTCCATGAAAGCTGCGGGAGCATTCGTTAATCCAAATGGCATTACTAGGAATTCATAGTGGCCATAACGAGTACGGAAAGCTGTTTTTGAAATATCCTCAACCCGAATTCTCAACTGATGATACCCCGATCTCAAATCTATCTTTGAGAATACTTTAGCTTCTTGAAGCTGATCAAAAAGATCATCAATCCTGGGTAACGGATATTTATTCTTTATGGTTACAGCGTTAAGCATCCTGTAGTCTATACATAATCTCAAAGAGCCATCCTTCTTTCGCACAAACAGAACTGGAGCTCCCCAAGGTGAAACACTAGGTCGAATAAATCCCTTATTTAGTAACTCCTGTAGTTGACTTTTTAATTCCCTTAATTCCGCAGGGGCCATACGATAAGGTGCCTTAGAGATAGGGCCAGCGCCAGGTAATAAGTCGATGCCAAAGTCTATCTCTCTTTTTGGTGGTACCCCAGGGAGATCATCAGGGAATACGTCAGGAAAATCTCTTATCACATCAATATCTTCCAACTTAGAGACTAAGGGCTCTTCAGATATCACAAGAGCGGATACACCTGACATCCCTTAGATAATAATCGTTGAGCCTTAATAGCAAAGATAACAGATACCCCAATATGTTCTTGCTTTCCATAGAAGGTAATGCTTCTCTCTCCTTGCTTATGAAACAAAACTCTTTTTCTCTTACAGTCTACTAAGGCCTCATTTTCAGATAGCCAATCCATTCCCAATATGACATCAAAATCTGTCATACTTAAAAGTATAAGATTGACTCCCCATCTTTTGTTTTCCAAGGACACAGACACATTCTGCAAAAACTCTTGTGCTAGAAGAGTTTTTCCCATAGGAGTTGATACTTCTAATGTATATCCTAGTTCCACAATTTGACAACTAGTACTTAAAGCAAAATCATAGGATATAAAAGAATGCGTTGATCCTGGATCTATCAAAACTTTAGCAATCTTGTCCAAGATCAAAAGTGTACCTTGTATAACTCCATTTGATGTCTGGGCTTCTTCTGTTGTGATGGCATAAACTCGCCCTTGAGCCTTAGGCTTCTGCTCTGTCTTGATCTCTTCTTGGCTCTTCTTCTTCGGGCAGTCTTTAATCTTATGTCCCAATTCGCCACAAGAGAAGCATCGTCCTTCAGCTTCATGACTCTTCATTTTTGGGCAATTATTTATCCGATGCCCCAGTTCGCCACAAGCAAAGCAACGTCCCTCATTATAGAAACAAACTCCAGGTGGGTGGATCCGGTAGCATTTAGAACACTTTTCCAATTTCTTCTCCTTCTGAAATTGAGTTTGAGTTCCAAAGGGTTTTTGAAATTTAGCATTACTATTCTGGGTAGGAGACATGAATTTCCTTTTTCTTTCATCAGTCTTGAAGTTGCTATTTTGCCCACGATCTTTACGTTCAACCAGAAACTCTTGATACTCTTGTTCCAGTAAGGAAGCCAATTCTACTGCCTTTGCAAACGTAGTAGGTTGAAAACCTACTATTCTGCCACGGAGACCACTATTTAATCCCCTAACAAACTTTCGAGCTTTCTTTAACTCCGTAAGACAGAAGTCAGGGACAAAACGCTCTAATTGTACAAACTTATTCTCATACTGAGTGACTGTCATATTCCCTTGCTGAAGGTCCAAGAATTCTTTTTCTTTCTTATCCTGAATATGAGGAGGGAAATACTTATCATATAGTACTCCTTTAAACTCTTCCCACCTAATATTTTCTTTGTCAGGAAAGAAGTTCCTTTCTGCCGTAGGCCACCAGAAAGCTGCTTCACCCGATAAAGAGAAAGTGGCCACATCCACTTTTCTATCCTCTGGAACTTTCATAGCCTTAAATATTCTTTCGACCTCAAATATCCATTTTTCGGCTGCCTCCGGACCATCCTCTCCAGTGAGAGTTGGAGCAATTTTCTTGAATCGTTCTAGTAAATTATCCTTCTCATTCCGACCATTTTCAGCTGATTCCATAGTGTTTCTCCCATGGTTAGGATTGGGCTGAACTCCTTGAGTTTGCATATGCTGGGTCATCCTTTGTATCATTACATCGAAGAAATTTTCCATATGATTATCTGATGTTGCTGCACCATGAGTCGCCGTTTCAGCTTGGGGGGAATCATCAGATAGATGGACCTCGGAAGTCATTTCCGATTGCCAGTAGACTATAATAACCTTAGTTCCACAAGAAGTTGGTTTAAACAAACGAAGATCATCATTTTAAAGCCTATATACGTATTAACATGTGTATACATAAAAAAAATAAAAACACCTAACTTCATAATCATAATTTAAAGTAAGAGCAAAACCAACTTAAAACGACCTTTTGAATACAAAAACACATATTTTTGACTAAAAATAATATTAATTATTTATGTGACCGATTTAAAGCTATTGCTCCTAGACAGTAAAACTTTGAGCTCCGATACCAAATGTAACGCCCGCCCATTATAAGATAATATATTATTAATGATCATGTCCGACGTGCGAAATTAGTACACACGAACCGGACTGACGGGCGTTAATCGTGAAATGATCATATGCTCAATGTAGAATACGTCGGAGTAATTGCACAGCCAAGAAAAGTTTATAACATAAGTTTAATATACATACCAAAATTTACTGTACATGGAACCAGTAGTTATAAAAACATGATTATCCTAGCACATCATGTCTTTACACGTCGGTCACATATATAATTACATTATGTAGAAAACACACGACTACTTGAAAAACTTTTCTTCTTTCCCTTCCTCCATCGTCGCAACATCTGCAAGGGCTGGGGGTGCATGAGTATATTTATACTCAGTAGGTTTGTTTAAAAATCTAAAAGAAATGCTAAGCAAAACATCTTTTAAAATCAAATCAAACAAATTCACAAAATCAATCAAATCCACAAGCCGCGATACCCAACGGCCTACCTCCGCGCTCATGGGACAACGGAGGCCACTAAGGGAAGGAGTTTCCCCATGATGCTCCACCCTGTGCGCGCCACTAGCCGATTATTTTTCTCGGCGGGCATCAAAACAATGTACGAAACCACAACACTATGTAGTACGTACAAAATCAATCGATATACGTAGCAAAATTGTCACATAATTCAAGAGAAAATCCATTCATCGGTTAAAACAAGTATCATACTTATACTTGAATCTAATACTTCAAGAAAGATGGACTCAAATCAGCAAAGCAGTTATTTAGAGTTTAAAACACCCTACCTTAGCCTTGAATATAAAATTCGTCAATATAAAGACTCCAGAAGGTGAAAATAACCCCACCACAGTGTTCAGCACGTTCACTTTAGTAGAGAATGCCTTTTGAACGGGCAGAATAGGGCTTGAAATGACTCAGAAACAGCAAAAAGAAGAAAAGGGGAAGATTAAGGAAGAGGCATGTTTTTCGAGGTCTTAGAGGGGTCTCCTTGAGAAAATAACACTTCCGGTGCGTAGAGCACCCTTGAATTAGTAGGAAACTGGTCTTGGAACGTGAAAATCGGACTTAAAATGGGTCAGAAACGAAGAAAACAGTGAGAGGGGAATTCTGCAGAAAAAACTGGCCGGAGTGGTTTAAATAGGGGAGGAGGAGGCGTTTTCCGGCAGGTGCCGCCGCCGAAACCGGTGGGCGCCCGCCGGCGCCACCACAAAAATGGGCGGCACCCACTGGCGCCGCCGCGAGCTGTGGGCGCGCGTGACAAACGCGCGTTCGTCATGCGCGCGGCAGTGTTTTAAAACCCGGCCCGGCCGGTCGGACCAAGTTTAACCGGACCCGGCCTATAAAACAGGCCGGGTCACCTTTTTTTCCGGGTCGTATTGACCCGGCCGGGTCAGTATAACCCGGCCGGTTGAACCGCCAACCCGGCCAGCCGGGTCGGTCCGGTTCACAATCCGGAACTAAAAACATTTTCCTAAAGGGATTCGAACTCACGCATACAAAGCGCACCTCCAAGCTTTACCCAGTGGGCCACAATTTTTAACTGGTGAAATAGTAATTTCTATTATTTATAAACATGTTGTAACTGTATAATGCCTTCAGAAAAAATCGTCACAGAGGCGAGGTTCGAACCCAGGCCCAGTGAGTGAACACGCTCGCTTTCATCCACTGGGCTATGGTGATTTTACATGTACAGATGTGACTGAATTTAAATATAATATAATATATTGAGAAGCGGGTCAACCCGGGTTAACCCGCGGTTGAACCCATTTGAACCGGCCCGGCGACCATTCCTGGTCGATAGCCGGGCCGGTTTTTAAAACACTGGCGCGCGGTGACGAACGCGCGTTCGTCACCGCGAACGCGCGCCCGTCGCGCGCGATGCGCGCATTCGGCGCGCGCCACGCAGCATACGCCGCGCGTTGTGCCGCGCCGCGCCGTGCCGCCGAAAATATTATATTTTTTTTTTCTAAAAATTCCAAAAATCGTAACTTCCTATCCCGAACTCCGATTTGCGCGTTCTTGGTACCGTTGAGTTCGTATTCACGAGCCCTACGATACAAGACCACTTAAGAACCATTTTACCTAAATTTCAAAAGTGGGTCTCGCCGGTTGAACACATTTCCCGAGGTCATAACTTTTGTTCCCGACCTCCGATTTACGCGTTTTACGACTCGTTACGCTCGTCTCCACCAGCTCTACCATACTCTTCTAAAATATTATCTTGTAAAAAATCTCTAAATATTTAAAACTCCAAAATCATTTTTACTAAAGACATAAAATTTTACCGAGAATTTAGAGTCGTTACAATATACCTTCCCACTAAGTATTACATCCTCAAGATAATCGAATTTGGGCTTCTTGTAAAATGCCCAGCTACATATCAAAGGAAAAGTACTCCTCGTTTTGCTTGCACAGCAATCCCCCAACAACGGAATCCTCTCTATTGCCCACACCTACAACATAACTCTCCATCAGTTAATTACTAAAATGTTTTAAGAAATTCAAAAAATAAGTAAAACCTACCGTTACAACATGCACAAAATCATAGACATTGTAATTCACATTACCCATAAACCTCGCAACTTGCTCTAAACCCCGCAATATGTCCCAGTAGCAAAGGTTTCCCCAAGGATACTCATCAAAACTATCCAGGTCATCTACAAGCTGCAAGTATCTCCTATCCACCTTATTGTTCCACCCTCTACCCACCAATAAACTTTCTAATACAAGAACTACCGCCAACTTTACGGCATCCTTGTCATTTTCACATACTGTAATCTTCTGGAACAACTCCTCCTTCCTTATTAATAACTTTGACCTCCCAAATATTCACAGTAAAAGGCTGTCTTTCTTCAAGAATTTGGGCACTGATGGGAGAGGAGGGGTAGAGTCAGCAAATTTCAGGCCACTAACCATAAAAACTTCCTTTGGGGAAAGCTTTATGCTTGTTCTCTCATTCACTTGAAATAGGTAATCCCCCTTACGCCTCTTAAGGAGATGGTGGAAGGCTTGGGTAGGGAACATGTTTCGCGTAATCTCACATTCCATAAACTTACCAAAACATGTCCCATCAAACAACTTCTTCTTAACTTTGTGCCTGTCAAAGTGGTCTTTTAATTTACCAATATAATAATAACTTGACTTGCATTTGTGGTCCCCTTCATAAAGCTTATTCGGCAGATTTCCCTTTTTCATTGTTTTTCCTGCAGACTTAGACATATTTCCTATATAAATATGTTAGATTAAAAATCAATGAAAATAGAATATAAAAATATTGTATAATCAAGATATTAATAAAGAGAATGTTCAAATAAAATAAAGAAAATGTTTCTCATTTATTATCCAATGATCCAATTTTATAGTTTTCCAGTTGTATGGTATTCTAGTTTTATAGTTTTCGGCAGTTTCCACTTTTTCATTATTTTTCCTATAGCCTTAGACATATTTCTATATAAATATATTAGATTAAAAATCAATGAAAAGGGAATATAAAAATATTGTATAATCAATATATTAATAAAGAGAATGCTCAAATAAAATAAAGAGAATATTTTTTATTTATTATTCAATGATCCTGTTTTATAGTTTTCCAGTTTTATAGTTTTCCAGTTTTATAGTTTTTCAGTTATCCAATTTTATAGTTTTCCAGTTTTATAGTTTTCCAATTATTGTGTTTCATGTTTTTCCACTTATCCACATATTTATATCAAATAACTAGAAATTTTAATTTCAATTAAATTTAATTTCAGTTCTATTTAATTTTATTTAACCACATATATTTAATTTAAATTTACATTTTTCCAATTTTGTAGTTATTCAGTTAGCAGTTTGATAGTAACATGTAACATAATTTCTTCACAGCAGTCAATTTGAGACTAATTGATGCTTACTCATAACAAAAATACAAAATTTAATCATTACGAATTAATCACAGCAAGCAATTTGTAACTAGTTTTGTTGTTATTCAGTTGGCAATTTTTTTTTAACAATCACAATAATATAAGAAATACAATCAAAACCCAAATAACACAAACTGAGGAAATTTGTTAACCAATTACGTATGGGAAATGCAAGTAAAATCAAATGACTAAAATTAGAAAAAATAGCAAATTTATAAGAAAAATCATACCTTCAGATGAGGGCGAGGCTGAGATATCGCACTAAAGGCGTGGGCAACGCTGAGACGAGGGCAATAAGGGCAAAGGGAAGATGGTAGAGTCCGAGATGAGGACAGTGAGAACGGTGAGGGCGAGGGCAAGATGACCAACGTCAAGATGAAGGTAGTAAAGGTACTGAAAGCGAGGGCAAATGATGGCTCCGAAAGGGAATGAGGCCAAGAAGACTAAAAGCTCTTTAGCGAGGATGAAACAAACAGAAAAATAAAGTCAAAAATAGCTAATATGATCCTCTCTAAGAGGTAATGGTGGTAAGGGAGATAAATAGTCGCGACCGAGGGAAAAGAGACATAACCGAGTGGGAGTAAATACCAAAAAGTAGAAAGAGTACTTTAGAAAAAATATTTTAGTCAAAAATACTCCTATATATATAAATTCTGACATGTACAAGTCTTTACTTTAAAAATAAATAAAATTTTACTCACATTTAGGTTAGTCCACTCGGGTCAATTCCTCCAAAATTAACGCCTCTTTATTCCGTACGAAGGAACGAGTCTCGACAAAGAGCCAGCCATACGATCACTGCTCAAGTTCTAGATGATAAAAAACGATGAACAGTTCCAGACCTGTAAAAGCCAAGGAAGCCAGAAAAAATAAAACGTCGACCATATCTACTCTCTCTGTAAATTGATGTCCTGCAATTTCACACATGATTTTCTTACAAAACAAGGCTTGAAGCCAAAGAGTGCTGTATAACTCAGCAGAAACTCGCGGCAGGGAAGGGTGTCATGGGGTTTGCTCTTCCCTCCACGGTCAGTAGCAGGCTAGTTCTTGTGTTTGTTCAAGTATTTTATTGAAGGAAGACCCATTTAGAGGGGCCCTGTGTTGAATCTGCTGTCATTGAGATGGCCACTATTTTTTTAATATGGGGCCGTTTTCCCCTTCTCCTACTGGCCTGGAGCTCACTTAATTTTTACCACCGAAGCTCGTTTGAGTTGATTTCTTTCGTAAGTTAGCAATTTGATGAGTTTCATCCTAACAAAGGCCAAAGGTTACACCTTTGGATCAGAGTTATCAAACTTTCATTTGGGTCCTCATTAGTAGTCGGCAGATTGTACTTCGCAGTTTGTTCATTAATGGATGCTGCAATTTTAGCATGAATAGTCTGCTATGTCTGCAGACGAACGTCTCACTTGGCAGCCACACTACACAAAAGGTCTATAACTCAAAAAAGGAAGCTCTATATCATTGGTACTTTTATCAACCACGTACGAGAAGCAGCATTATTTTTTCAGCTTCGAAAAGAGGGCGCGGCTTCGGCCCCCAAAAGGAAAAGGTAATATGGTTGTACATTTGTATAGATGTTTGGAGATGGAGTATTTTCATTATCGCAATTTTTTTGGCTATTTTGTTTCATTTTCTTTGATTGAGGTGCTGATTATCTTGTTGCTTCGTGTAAAAAAAATAATCTTGCTGTTTTGTTGTTTCTTCTTTCTTGACGCTATGACTTCATATGCAATAAGGAATACACAGAAATTATTCATTGATAAACGCATTGCATGTATACAATTTTAGAAAAGGCAGTCTAATAACTGTCTTCAGTGTGCAGTTAAGAAAGCTTGGCATGGAGACATGTATATTATTATAGCATTTTATGATGTATTGAAGAAGAGTAACTTTGCCGTTTTTATTAGTTGATTTGCTTTCAATTTCTATCAGCATCCTCATTTTTTCTTTTATTCATTTCTTCATTAGCAATATCAATGTGATTTTATATTTTTCTCACTTCTAATGTCATAATTTTTTTTCCTTTTCTGCTTCCTGTCAACTTCATTATATGTGAGGTATTGTTCTTTCACTTGGATTCATTAAAGTGAACTGATTCATGAAAGTACTTACTTGATAGAAGCAGATTTTACCATTCAAAATTAAGTCTAGACTGTCTTCAGTGTGCATTGGAGAAGCCTACACAAGGAGAAATGCATGATGTTATTGGTTATTCTAATAATACCTAGAATCTCATTGATGCTGTTAAAGAATCAATAGATAATCATTTATTTGTTGTCACTTACACTAGCAAAGATGTGATTGGTTCCTTTGTTAAGGCTTTATATTATGTAATTATTTCGGCATAAGTACAACTAACTTTTGTCATGTGTTGTAGTTTTCCTTATATCTAATTTCCCTGTCTATTGATTTAGTTTATTTAGCACTTTACTAAATTTAGATTGCTGGATGCGAGGCTGATAACTTCTTGTTATGTGTTGCAGTTTTCCTTATATCTAAGTTTCCTATCTATTGCTTTAGTTTATTTAGCAGTTGACTAAATTTAGATTGCTGGAATGGCATGGATGGATAGTAAATATTATATACTGATTACTATATGATGAAAACAAAAGCACTCTCCATGAAATATTAATTTTAACATTTTAACAAAAACTAACCAAACATGCAAGGCATAAACCATCTTTAATCTTAGTACATTTGAATTTAATTTGTTTATGCCGATTATACTGTACATCTCAATGGCAAGTAATACATGTCATCCACAGGCTAATAATGTAAAGACCTCTGGAGAAAGTGGACCTGTTGCCTCACCAGATTCACAGAAAAGGTAAACACAAAACACAATTTATTACTTTTGAGCATTACTTTTGACCATCTAAAAATAATCCATATATCTTTATATTTAAGTGAAATCTTTTTATGTCCTGAATCATGCTCTTACTGTTGCAGGAGGTCAACATTTAGGCAATCTGATATACTAAGTGGGCGTAAGTGAATCTGTCATGTACAATCTTGATATGTTCATCTTAAACACAAGTATTGTTGATGTCATCATGATAGTAAGCTAGCCCCAACTTTCAACCTACCTAGTTTTGTGTACTTTTTTTTTAGTTTAAACTTCTTCATTACTATATAGACGGTATTTCTGCCTAAAAAATAATATAGACTGCATTTAATATTTTAAACTCAAGATCAGGTTCTTTTCTTCTCAATTATGAGTTTAGGATGTGATTCCAGGGGGTTGTTGAGGTTGAATCTTCATAAATGATCTTGTGTGGACTTAGGACTTCATATGTATATGTTGATACTTCGAGTACCATCAGACTCTAAAAAACCTTTGTGCAAGGGATTTCCTGAAATCCTTTTATTTGGTGTTCATTCCAATAGTCTTTCTCTTGAACTTATGTCCTTGAGTGCCAAGGACTGTAAGTCCTTTGTGTGAAATAGGTTTCTGAACCACCCTAAGCTATGCTCTCTACCTTTCTGGTCTTTGTCTCTTTGTTGTCAATCAGAGTTCTGTTCCACGTCAACAAATGCTAAACTCTGGTGATCTATTCAAATCCTGAAGATGAAATATTGTGGATTGGCCTTGTTTTTTTCAAGAAGTGCATTATGCTGAATGAATAAATAAGGTTATGTTTAATTGTACATTACTCTGTCCTTTCCATCTTAACTTTGTACTTCACTCCTTTTACCAATGCATCATTTCCTATCTTCTCACTCTTCATGCATAACTCCATTGTTATCATTGGGACTAGTAAGGCTTCCCAGCTCCATGAAAGGCATTGGTGCTTTGATGCCAATTTGATCACATCACTTAGGCGTATTCTTTCTTTTACTCTTTGAGGAGATCTTATTTTCGTGTCTCATTTTTTAAGTGGATTTGAAAGTTCAGGTAAATTTCTCATCTGTTATTTTATGACCTTGTAGAAGCACCAGGTATAGCTAGTGGCTCAAAGGGAAAACCTAGCAATATTGTTTTTGACCAGAAGTTTGAGGAACGATTGGAAGCAGTTAGAAGGTGTAGCAAGTAGTTCCATTATTGTGTTATTATATTACTGAATCTTTGTTTTAACCTGTTACTGAATTGTCTTGGCCAAACAACCAAAAAAAATGCAAATTATTAAGTCCTTCAATTCTGCAAAATTCTAGTTCAGGACTTCAATATATGACTCATCCTTTTTTTCCTTGCAATTATGATTAGAATAAAAAATGTTGCATGTCTGCAAATTGTTCCATTGTTTATCAGAGAAATAATGCTACACTAAATAAGAGGCTGGGCCTGCATGGGGCCCATTACTATCATGTTTGTAAGCATATAGAGAATTCAAGAGATAGCTATTCCTAAATAGGTCCAACCTCATTGTCCAAGTAATTTATTCTCAATTCAGATACATGTTACTTTTGCATTCGCGTTACAAAATTTTGGCTGCTTCATGAATTGCATCAATTTTTCATCAGGTCTGCTGTAGAGCAAAAAAAGGAAGAAGAAAATGACCTTTATCAGGCCATTGACTATAATTCTCCGGTTGAAAAAGAGCAGAATACTATTAGTTTTGGTACCAAGGTAAGATCTTTTGCAAAGAGAATGCATGCTCATAGAATTACTTTAATTTTCAAATTACTTTAGTAGCCACTGTGGACCACTAACTGGAGGTTGGTGTACATAGGTTGGAGTGGGGTTTGCTGTTGTTGTCTTTGGTCTTGTCTTTGCTTTAGGTGACTTTCTTCCTTCTGTAAGGTTTGGAATAAACTATTACAGCTTAAACTAGTTCTCTTTATAGTTGTTATTGTACGTAGTCTCCTATTTGAAATGACGACACAATAATAGAGAAAGCCTTGATTCAAGATTCCAATTCACTAGTCTCATATCTAATATAGCTTTTATCTTCTTGTCATGCAAGAAAAGCCCTGATGAGAAGGCCACAACTGCTGAAAGCAAGCTTACTGAAGAAGAGGCATCAGCTCTTAAAGTAAAAATGTTGATAGATAGAACTATTTTATCACTGTTTTGGTCATCTTGGTTGGGTTGAAATGAGCTACTCTGTTTTCTATTCTGTCCTTTGTCTTGTATTCCTGTATTTAGAAGTTTCTAGCTTCATAATATTTTCAAAACAAATTGTCTTTAGATTTTGCTATAACCATGTCTGACGTAGAAGGAATCCAATAAAGGGACATAACGCCTTATATTTGTTTTTTTTTTATGTATCCTCTTCAGTCTAGGCTTCAACAATATGAGGCAAAACTTGCTGCATCACCACAAGACTCCACAGCTCTTGAAGTAAGTGATGAAATGTACCATCATGCCTTCATTGTTGGTGCTTAATGTGTTCATAGTATCTGTCCTTTCTTCTCTTTGTTATTGAAATGAAAAATATAATAAAAATTCTGGAATATAATTAATGTGCTTAATTTTTAGCTTTCTTTGACTAGGTATAATCTTCAGCATGTGTTTTCACTGTGTGATTTTAGTTTAAAGTTGCAATGGGCAAATTCAGGTATGGTCAATGAATTGAAGCAAGATGGTGTCATAGAAGTCTTGTAGTGGACCTCAAAAGTTTGCATTATATGATAATGAAGTTCTACTAGTGCCTTTACACCATGTTGCTTGTATATAATTTTGCTTCTCATCTACTAGTGTAAAATGTTATCCCAATTCCTTGAGTCAAAAGAAGTTACTTTTGGCAGAATGTCTCCTTAGTTGCTCCAGTATTCCAATCTGTTGAATTTCTTCTTTCACCTTATTTACTGATGATTTTGTAGGGAGCTGCTGTGACCTTGGCAGAGTTAGGGGAGTATAATCGTGCGTCCTCCCTGCTTGAAAAGTTTGTAAAGGTTTGTCATAATTCATATCATTCGATCATACCAGTTGACTGGAAAGATGTCTTGGAAATATTTGTTATCAAATTTGAGAATCTCTAACCTTTGAGGGCAATTCTAAAAAATTTTATTTAGGAGAGACCAAAGGATTCTGAAGCTTATCGTCTGCTTGGAGAACTAAAATTTGAACTCAAAGATTACCAAGGCAGTGCCGATGCATACAGGACTGCTGCTTCTGTTAGTTCATTTTAATAAGCTTCTATATATACGCACTGGGATAAATAGTTATATCTCGTGATCAGAAGTAGGAACCTAGAAAAGTCATTTGATGTTGTGAATGTGAAACAGGCTTCAGATGGTATTCGTCTTGAACTTTTGAGGGGCCTAACAAATGCGTTGCTTGCTGCCAACAAACCAGATGAGGTTAGTCATCCTTTTGTTTGTGTTTATGTTCTTTTTATTTGTTATGGTGAAAATCATTTCATCAATGTAACCTGCGTTGTTTATGCAGGCTGTCAAAACACTTCTTGATGTCCGTGAGTCATTGGACAAACAAGTGGTAACAAGTCGCAATCTTGTGGATGGTGAAAACAACAGAGTGGGGAAGGAAACACCAGTTGACCCAATTCAAGTGAGTTACATTTTTGTTTCTTTGAATGAATTCATGTTTAAGAATGGGATAGATTTATACCAATTCAGTTCCATGTGATAGCAAAAAAACAAGGACTGCTCCGAACGAAAATTACATGGTTAAATTGAATTAGTCTTAGCATTAATCGAATGAGTTGATTTACCTCAGACCAGTTGTATCCCATAAAATAGTCACAGTACCACAGTAAATAACAGATTCCCTTTCTATTGACCTGATTCAAGTAGAGGTGGCAAAGGGCCAGGCCGGACCCCTTTACTAATGGAGCCCGGCCCATTCACAACAGGGCCCAGGCCCATATGCGGCACAGGCTGGGCCTTGGATTGAGGCCCTTGGGCCTTATTAGGCCTGTCCCAGTCACGGCGGACAGGAAGAAGGCCCAGTCAGTGCCTACATGGTCAAGGCCTGGCCCAAGGCTCCCATAAGGCCTTATAGCCCATGCCCATAAGGCCTTATGGGCTTTTAGACTCATTTTTAAAAAAATATTTTTTTTGTATGTTTAGGAGGGCCCATGGGCCGTCCCAGGCTGGGCCAGGCCCAGCCCTTTGCCATCTCTAGGTTCAAGTTAGTTACTTTTATTGTCTAGTTGAGTTCATTTATCTAAGAAAAGGTTAGATGTTCAGACGAGTTGTATCCATATGACACTTAACAGAAGATGTGAGATTTCCAGCATGAAATTATAATCTTAACGAGTTGTACCCATAGGTTGTATATCTATTCTCCTAGATATAAACTTTAGAAATGGAATGTAAGATGAGTTCTAATGTAATTTATAGTCGTTAGCATTTTTCTGTCCTCACCATCCTGACAAACTTACCTAAGTGGATTCTATGCATTTTTTGTGTAGTTCAATGCTAAAATGGAATTTTCCATTTACATGTTCCTACCAACTAAATGTAGGTGATTTAGAAATCCTATAGCACTTCTCAAAGATGGACATTCAATTTATGTTTCCAGGTTGATTTGTTGCTTGGGAAAGCTTATTCTGACTGGGGCCATGTTAGTGATGCAGTTGCTGTCTATGACAATCTCATTGCCACCCAATCGAATGACTTCCGTGGGTACCTGGCCAAGGTAAAAACTGTATAATGTTTCTAACTAGGAAACTAAAGAAGAAAACAGAAAAAAGAAAAGAGAAAAAAGGTAGAACAATGGTACATAATTCCCTGACATCAGTTGAGCCTTTTATTAATAATAATAAGAAGGTTCTAAAACATGTCAGTCCTAACAAGAAGCAGGGAAGTTTTTAAGAAGGTTTCTTTTAAAATGAGATGCTAAGAGTTTTTTTAAAAAAAGATACTGCCTTTGCCGTGAAAAGAACTTCATGTGCTCTCTGCAATCAATTAGACAATCTCCAATATTGCCTCTTGAGCTGGAGCCTATATACTATGTTTGCCTAGCTTGGGCAACATAAAAGGACTGCACGAGCAACGGTGAGCCATAGAAAACACACACCTTAATCAATCCTTAGACTGAGTATTCACTAAACTTCTTTGGCGACCACCTTGTCCTGAATAAAGTGACAGCTAGCTTCATTGAATTTAGTATGCTTGTGATAACATGTTCTTCGTTGTAAGATTAGAAGCTTGATTGTCACAAAAATAGGTGCATAGGACATTCTACAAAAAAGCCAAGCTCAAATGAAAGCATTTTCAGCCATAGCATTGTACAAGCTTAGAACATGGCATGATTCTTGATATCAACACTTGTGCACAACAATATTTTGTTTACTACTTTGCCCTGTAACAAGGTTATAAGTCACGTAAGTGCATACCAACTTGCTGACTGATTGTCAATAATAGGACCAGTTCAATCAGCATAAGAATAAGCATCAAGTTCTAAACTATTATCGATCCAATGTCTCCGAAATCACAGCCATTGATAAGAAGTTTCTCTTGAAATATAGAAAACCACTGCCCCTTTACCTAGTAGAAGGAGGATGCATAATGAACTAACTCCAATTGGTGAAGAGATGATAGGACAAGTTAGAAAAATTTTCCCACCAAAGAAAACTACCTTTTGGATCATTTATAGTATAATTTTATTCAGGAAGTAAGTTGACAATAACATCCATAGAAATATCAATTGGCTTATAGTATAATTCCATTCAGGAAGTAAGTTGGCAATAACATCCATAGAAATATCAATTGGCTTACCCCTAGTTGTATTTATAGTACCTAATATAACAGCAGCATGAGATCATCATATGCCTTATCCCTGCTATCTGGGGTTGGTGGCATGGATCCTATATCATATTTGACTCTTATTAGAATCAAAATTGATACAAATTCCATGTTAAGAAACATAGTGGCAAGTTTTACGCTAGATGCCCTTTCTGACGGAAGCCTCTAAAGAAGGGACAATGAGATGAAGATTCAACATCATCATCATCTTCAACATATGCCTTTCCAATTATGTGGACTGGCTTCATGAGAAGATGGTTGCACATAACACCTTGATGTGGTCTCTTCCATCACAATTCACAAAGCTGGTAAATGACAAGCCAGTCTGCTTTAATAGCAGCATGAAATCAGGCTACCATAATACAAAGGACTCAAGAAGAGCTAGATTTTTCAATGGCGGGTTGATGTTATGTTAATTGAGCACTATCATGCAAGTCCCTCCTAGTAATAACAATATGGTCTACATAGACAATCAAAATAATAAGCCCTTGGGATGAGTGATGCAAACACGGAATGATCGGAGTAAGTAGTTAGAACCTCATTCAATTTTTTAAACAATGCACTATGAAACCGCTTAAGCCCATAAATGGACTTAAGAAGTAGATCCCCTTGAACTTCATAACTAGGTGGTTGCGTCATATGCTCTTCATGGAAATCTTAATGACAAAAATGCTCATCATATCAAGTTGAGACCAAGGCCAATTATGGTTGCACATACTTTAATTTCGTAAATGGATCCCCTTGCCCCAGTGACAAAGGGAATTACGCATGCATCTTGTGTCCTGGGATCAAGGATTGCCATCTCAGTCTCTGGGTTACATCTTGTGTCCTAGGATCAAGGACTGCCATGTCAGTCTCTGGGTGATCTTGTGGGCCAAAAATTCGAGATCTCAGCAAGATTAGCAATTTTTTTATTTTTCCGAAGAAAAGAAAAAAGTTTCCATGAAGAACTTCTCCCCAAATTGATAGGATCACGGACTGAAAAAGTGGAGAGAGCTTGAAGAAGTTCAAAAAAAGTTTCCATATAAAAAGTTTCATCTCAGCCATAAATTTTTACTTGAGGAAAATTGGAAAGGATCTCAGCTGCGATTCTTTCCAATTTCCATCTATCAACAACTTTTTTAGAAAAAAAATTCTGTAGAATTTTTTTATCAAGAACACTTTTAGAAAACTTTTCTTAAAATCCAATGGAGATCTTGGCCTATCGTCACCTTTTGATTTGAGATATCGCAATAACTTGGCAGGATGCCTTTCCATGCCCAGGGTTGAATCCTCTGCAGTTGCGGGGATTAGACCCAGTTTCCCTAGTGTCCCTTACTGCTAGTCTAGCATTGATGTGATCACTAATATCTGGGTTACATATCACAAACTATACCCAATGAACCGCTACTGCACCACCTGCTTGTCCTTTCTTAAGAAAATCAAGTTCTCCGCTACACAAAAGAACTGCACAGAGGTATTAGCCCTTTGCAAGTGATTGGAACCGTAGATATTACCAAACAAATCAGACTACCGGGATGAACAAACAAATCAGTCACATACAGCATGGATATGCCTAACTGCTTACTCATACAGCGCAAGAACAAAGGGAGGACAACGGACAAATATCTGAAGACCGAAAATGCCAGGGACCATGGGAACAAGACTGCTAGTACTTTATCTCAGCAGCTTCTTATACCAATTGCAGCTCTCACGGCAACCTTCAGGAACATAAACCACGATAAATCTTCAGTACAGTCCTTGAAAAAGCAGCACGGCGGCACCTCGCATCAACGGCATCACAGCAACATAATAGGAATTAATACTGAAAGGGCAGCCAAAGATGAGCTGCTAAAATGAAGAAGACGTAACCAGAGACCAGGTGGCTATCAGTCCCAAAAAAGGGAAAACCAAACAAAAAGAAAGAATAGAAAGAGGTGAAGAATCTGGGATTTGATGATGATCTTGCAGTATCCCAGAAACAAATCGTTTCTGTGTACAATGTGATTAAACATGATGTCCTCTGTTTCTGTCAAGGCCAAAAATAATTTATCATCTGAGATAAAGTTAATTGGTCATGTTTCTCCATCCTTTGAATGAAAATACATTTTGTGGTGTTCTTACTTCTGCTAAACTGCATCATCTTGGAGATCCTACTAATTTGTGCTTGATAGCCTAAGAATTTATTTCAAAGGTGCACATGTCCAAGTAAGCGACAGAAATACTAACAAGGTATGGCCCTACTAGAAATTGCATATATATATATATATATATATATATATATGTATGTATGTATATATGTATATATGTATATATCTGTGTGTGCTAGCTATAATTTTAATTTTGAACATGTTAAACTGTGGGGCCTCCAAGTGAACCACACCAACTTGTTAATAACTATTATATATATGAAAGCTTCAGCTGTTAGGGAAAGGATAACTTTTATTCATATGCATACCACACCCACATTCCCTTGCACGTGCAAGAACTGTAAGCATTGCTCATGAACACACACAAGGGGCACACTCACGGTAGGGTACACTGCATTCCATAAGAAAATAATACAGAATGTTTATATTCTGATACTATATAAGCTAACCATTTCAATTAGGGTAGTGATATACCCCCGATGCATCTGCCCAACAAAAGATGCATCTGCCCAACAAAACCCCCCAAGTGGGTTTTAGTTGGACAGAATGTGAAGGCCTCACACAAAGTTCACTTGGGCATACATGTTTTGTCCATCCAAAACCCAGTTAGAGGGTTTTGTTAGGTAGATTCGTTGAGTGACTATCATTTTCTGTTCAATTAAAATCTTACATTGTTAGCAAATGGATAGCTCTTATATATATTGACTAACATATCTCCAGCATAAATTGTAGCCAAAATTATTCATAAAACAAACTAAGAAACTTCTAGAAATCACATTTAATGTGATTGCCCTGCTGGTTTATTGATGGCATAAGATTGACATAGTCATATTTATTAGAAACTGCTATTCATGGTCCCCTGCAGGGAATTATCTTGAAAGAAAATGGGAATTCTGCAGATGCGGAGAGAATGTTTATTCAGGTAACTAATCCTACACCTCTGGGTAGAAAGAATTATACTAATATTTCCCAAATAAAACTCTATTTTAGTTAGCTCCCTAAGTCTTCCTTTCAACAGTCACCAGCTTCCCTACTCAGACACATTACGTTATCCCAACTAGATGGGAAAAAGTAACATACATTCTGCATTAGCATTCCAATCTGTAGAAATTCATGTCATGTATGCACCTGATTGGTTTATCTCTTTAATCAAAGAGTAATGCCATGCGCACTATGTATGCTTTCTATCTGCTATCTACATGCATGCCAAAATGTACATGATCCGTGAGTAGGCCATTCCTTTATGCGGCATCACTGGCATGAGTGCAGTGAGCAGATGGCTTGCCCTATCTGCTTGCTGCACACGCACCAGAATGTATGGGGCCCATGTGCAGACCCCATGCCTTCATCGTGGCACGCCTTCTGCAAGCAAATGGTAGGCGAACATGCAATAGCATTATACTTAATTGAATTTCTTTGTTAGAAAACACAATCCCATCAAGCTTCTTTTGCTTAATTATTTCATGGAACACATGGATTGCAACCTTAGAATAGAATATGCATATTACTAGCATATCGACTTGAATAATTATTTTCACAAAGTAATACTGCACATTTTCCTCCTTGACAACTTAAAAGTAAATCATGAAAATATCATTAGTATCTGCTTCCTTCCTGATCCCAAATGACATTCTATCATGTTTCCATGATCTAGTGCATATAACAATGTTATCCTAAGCCTCCTTTTGTAACTAATTAACACAAAGGGATTAAATAATCTCCAAAATGCCTTTAGTTTCTGCTTCCCACCTAGTTATGAATGATAGCTAAGATGTTTCCATAATGTAGTGCATCTCATCATACTGTGTTTTAAGCTTCATTGTGTCATTGATCTATGTAAAGAGAACAATTAGAGGCAAGAATGTGCTGCTTCCATTACAAGTTGATTTGTTCGTGTGTAGGCGAGATTTTTTGCTCCAGAGAAAGTCAAGGCACTTGTTGATCAGTACGCAAGAAGGTGAAAGTCGGCATTGGGAATGATGGCATGTTCTCATTCTATGAACTTAATTAAAGCTTGTACCCATCACATAAAAAATGACCTGCAGATTCAAACTGGTTTACCAACTTATATCATAAAATTATATAAAGTAAATTTTATGTATTATAAATACAGAGTTTGTATATATAATTAATCATCATTATAACCCTAAATGCAATATTGTAACTATAGCATGCAAGGGAGACTTTTGTTCAATATATATTGTACTTTAAATTTATTTTATTTTATCTTATCTAATTTATATTTATACACATGTATATGCATTTTTGTTGGTACATTTAAAGCGTTTATAATGACTTTTCATGGAGGGTTCTCTGTCCGCCCTTTTGTGAATTAAGCGATCAAAATTTGTACTTCGGTCATCTACACAAAACATAATAACTTTGTTTATGCTGTATAACGTTCTAATATATTAATGATAATAGTTAAAAAGTTAAAACTGGCACAAGTTCTTATCATTGCATGATACATATTGAAGGGCCACTCATCAGTGTGTCCTTCGCTCATAGCACTTTGTTGATGCGAAGCACCCCTAACCGGATCTCTCTGAAAATGCACATTAGTTTTGAATGTGGTTTGCCCGTTTAAGCTTGTCTTGTTTTGGTTTGATCCGCTTGCTATATTGAGGGCAACAATCTCTACATGAGAAAATGGCGTTGAGCTCATGGTATTAGGGGCATTGATTCCATTGTATGTCCTGTATGAGTTTTTCGTCTCTTAAAATTAAAAAATTACAGAATCATGGAGACTTTGGACAGATAGGGGTGTAAACGGACAACCTCTGTCCGCTGTTCGTCCATAGCCGTGTTCGTCTGCAATAAAAACGGACGGTATTAACTTGCCTGCACGGACATGAATGCGGCTATGGACGGTGGTTTCAGTCCGGTCATTTTACGAACATTGCTGTAGAGAACGCTTGTCCATGTCCTCAGTTGTCTACGTCCGCAAGAATATAACTTTTTTTCCCTTCGTTATGCCCTAATCCCGCTTTGATCTTTTTAAAATCGAGCTCTCGTACAGGACACGGCTCCGGCGATTTGAGCTCTTATACCGGATGTGGCTTTGGCAGTGAATCCTCCCCTCGGTCTGTCGTGGCCCGCCGAAAATCTCTCTGCTTCCTATTACATAGTGAATCCTCCCCTCCAAAAATAGAGCCTCTGCTGATTTATTTCCTCTTTCCCTTCTTCAAAAAGAAGAACAGCGAGAGATCATCAGAGGATCTCGCACGACTTCTGCGTCACTTCCACCTGCTACGCACTGTCTGTCTTGGGCGGATCTGCAAATGCCGCGAGCTCACTCTTCTTCTGTGCTTTATAGTGGTGAGTTCTCTCTGCCTTTTTTTTTCTGTGTTTTTCGTCTAGATTTTGGGAAATGGGTAAGCTTTTACTATTGTTTCTGCATTTAGGCAAATGGGTCGTCAGTTTGGAGTTTGATCCACCGGTTGGTGGTAATATCGTAGTTATTCTTATTCTTTTGTGCCTTTTCTTTTTTCTCTCTTTGATTCTTTTTGTGTTTTGTGTTAAAACTTTCTAAAATTTCATATTTTTTTACATTTTTTAATATAAATATTAAAAGTATTTTGTTGTTGTCAGTTTTGAGTTTGATCTACCGATTAATAGTAATCTCTTTATTATTCTGATTCTTCTATGTCATGAAAGTGTAATTGTCCGTGTCCATCTGGACGGACAATTTACATGTCCGTCATGGACACCAGACAGATGGACAATTTGATTAAGTAAAAACGAACGAATATAAACAGCCCTTGTCTGCATCCGTCTGTTTACACCCTTATAGACAAGGCTATGAACCCCAGCCAAAGTTGGCTCGGGGGTCACTTCAGAACCCATTTAGAGTAGGCACCATACTGGTCCCACAAAGTTGTGGGATACGTGCTATAAAAATAGGCATTCAACGCATGGGACCTACCGAAATTGGTCTCATTCTCATATGTAGAAGTAAATCCACTTGATCTCCATAAACCCCCCAATGGGGATAAAAAACCAGATGCTACACCTGTTACAGAGGCTCACATGTCTTTCTCAACAAGTTACGCTCATGTTTTGTTTTAACGTATTTCCTTGGCTACTTCCGTAAGACAAATCACGAGAGGTGAAGGTGGTTCTGAAAACTGCTGTTCTAAACAACTTAACATTATCGGATACTGTCTTTCCTTTGAGCCCAAATTAAAATTAACTGAACATATATATTCCACACAACTTTCAAATGAAACCAAATATAGCGGTTTTCTTATACTCGAGCCAGGAAAATCATCACAGCATGTCACTGTAGCCCACAATGCCATACAGAAACTGTGTACTTGGCTTATTGCAAGCAACAAATGAAGCATTTAAGACGGTACATGTGCACAAACACGGGCATGTCTGAGAGTCGAGCAACACTTAATTGAAAAGGTAGTTTTAGATATGTGAAAACAGATATACTAGCAGTTGCTAAAAGTTCACCACCCTATCTTCTGTTAAGTGAACTCAATTTGGCCCACTTATTCTTCTTCTTCAGCTTCCTCCAGCCACTTGACAAACGGCTCCAATGCTTTCACAAAGGTTTGCCTGCAACATTCACATTAAACACAAAACTAGGAAATAAGTAGCTACCTTTAACGTCTTAAGAAACACAGAAAGCAAGAAAAAGCCCAAGTTAGAATGAACATAAAATATAGCACATCTTAATATAACACTTAAAAAAAAATGAAAAAACAAAGATCTTATCCAAATGAGAGGTAATATAAAGTGCAATGGAAAGGCCGCGAAGATTTAGAGATCACTAAATTTATACTTGACTTGGACAGAATAGCTACTTAGAATTGAAAAGCTAAACCATAATACCATATCATAAAACCTTTAACTAAACAAGCTCCAAACAGAAGACCCAAATTGCAAAATTGAATAACAGGACAGATTTAAATTTGATTGATTGGTATTCTCCAAAAACTGAGCTAAAAAGATCACTCGGTCCCATCTGAACCAACCCATTAAATATAAATTTTGGAAGCTTTTCTAATTAAGACATACATATGGTCAAGGGGAACTATTCAAGACAAAAATTGAAATGCCGATCTGAAACAGCAGTTCACGTAAAAAAACACTCATACCTGCCCTTCGGGATTGTTCCTTTGCGGAACCAGAGGAGAATGGTATCCTCTGCTAGCACATCCTGGTCATACAGAGACCTCACAATCTCCGGGAAAAGCTTCATGAGCTTAGCATCCTCATAACATTGACTCTGGACTTTGTATATGAGTTCCAGCTCTAACTTTCCACTAGTACAGAACGTGCTTAAAAGTTTGGCCCATGTCTTGACCTGTCAAAGAAAGAAGGCAATCAGCTGCAATGCCCATACAAAATAGCACCATAGCACACCAAGGGCTAGCAGATAACTGTGCCAACTATGCTATATACTAAATCTGTTACCTGACGAAGTGCCGCATTAGCATTTTGCTGTTGATTCTTTCCAGACCACTGAACAGCATCCATAATTACATCCCACAAGATTCGTACAATCTCCACGTCAGGCAACTTTGCATCTTTAACACGTTGTTTCACAGTGTCAATCACTTCTGTTATATCAGCTTCCTCAGCTATCTGGCTTGTCAATGCCGATTTCATCTCCTTCAGCTTAACCTCAAATATTTTCTTCTCATTGTACTCAACAAGAGCAATCAGACCCTCCTTCCTAAATTGGAAGGAAAACTCATGGCATAAGTCATACATATGGCCTAAATTTTATATCCAGCCTATCAGAAGGAAATAAAACAAACCACTAAAAAACAAATTAAGCTCAGTACTAGATATACACCTGAAATGCTCCGCAAAACCCTCAGGTGATCTCTTTGCAGAAGGGAAAAACTCAAGCAGATTGTCCTCCATTTTACCTCGCTTGAGCAGCGATATCAAATCATCAACACTATTGTCAATCAAATATTCTCGGAAAAAATCAGTAATAAATGAGAGCACTAGCCCCTTCGCCACAAGGTTGTCTTTGAGAAGAGGCTGGAATACTGTTTCCGGCGGAAGGCCGGAAAGCTTTTGAGAGAATGCAAGTGCAGTGAAAATGGCAAGCCTCTTCCTCTCTGTCTCTTCAAACAGCTCCAATGATTGGAGAAATCTTCGCATGACATTTTCAAGATTCTTTATAAGGAACGGCTTCCTGCGTAGAATCTTCTGAATGAAGATGACAGATGGCAAAATGATTTCTCTCGTGGCCTCAGACTCTAGAATAGAGTAAGGGTGGCGATCTCCTTCATCTGGCTTTATTGTACCAGGTTGGGTACGCCCTCCAGTGAAGGCGACCTACAGTTATATAAAAAAAAATCATTAAGTTTCTCAAACAAATAAGTAGATAAAAATCACAAACTAGATGATAGCTAAAGACGAAGAAGCTAATAGGATGAGCAAAATAAATAATGAATAGCAAATATAACAGCTGGTCTTGGACTGCCAGAATATATCAGTATTATACATTTTTTCCTGATATTAGGCAAGCTTGCTTTCAGAAACTCTTCTACTCTAACCGTGACACTTCTATTTCAATTGGCAACCCCTTGCATATGAAAATATGAAACACAGAAAAAGAGATATGAAAAAATAAACTGGGAAAAAATATTTGTAGGTGTGCTAATCAAGTACAACAAAATTCAGCCTGAAACCCCAATTCTTGCAGACCTATGATTCCAAATGAACTGCAAAGAGAATCATGTCGTCAACCACTTTAATACAGATGTATTCTTATAGAAGCACACTAGAACCTAATCAACAATTAACATGGATGACGATTTTTGTAGATATTCAAAATCCAGAAAATTCATTCAGGTTGTCCTAACATCACTTGAATATTGAACATGTAAAGCAATTTATACTAGCTAATCCTTAATAACTACAGAAAAGCATCCAAAAATAATTTCCTCATTATTATATCATCAAGATCTGAAACAACTTTCAACTCAATCAAATTCTTTAGTCATGTGTCATAAGGTCCCAGATCTTTTTTTGTTTTGTCACCTGTTACACACCTTACACACTTCCTAATAAAAATTTTGCTTGTCTTTTGGTAAACAAAATGGAAATCCTGCTCAAAATATGGTTGTTTTTCACTCAATCAGGCACATTTTCTTTACACGATCAACAAAAATGACAATCACCAGAGTGAAATTTTTTGTTTCAGCAAAAGGAAATAAGAAAAAAAAAGATTGAGGTTCATATGACAAACTAAGAAAATTTATATATACAAAACTTCATATTTTGAGCTGTACAATTCAATGTATAATTCCTGTGGACATAACAAGAACTAAAAACAATGAGACATGGATATGGTCAAACTAGAGGCTTTCATCCAGTCACAAGAAGCCAATGCACTTCCCCAAAATAAATCCTACTAAAGAAAATCACACGAGCAGCTATACTACCTTATACAGCAGCTAAAAATTATTTGGTTGTGACCTGCAATGATCAAATGAACGGTAACACAGATGTTGATGACTAGATTGATACACAAGTGTATCAGATTTGACCATCAACCAATGTTACTTGATGCACTAGTCACATTGGCCATTTAGCTAACTCTCTCCTTATCAATTTTAATTTTCTGGGCCATTTGAGGAAAGTGCATCAAAGACCAAAACGTTAATGCAAATCATTGCTTTGAAAGCCATAACTAAAAAAATTCAAAGTTCTGATTTAAATAATAAAGAGCAAAAAATCAGGGCCACCCGCACAAATAAACAAAGAAAATAAACGTTATGTTTCTTGTGATGTTGTAAAAGTTACCTCAAAGAAGGTGTCACCATATCTTGAGAAGTTAAGCTCCGAAGATTCGACGCTTTTGACAACAAGTTCCTGATCAGGCACAAAGAGAATAGAAAATGTGGCCAAATTAATAAACAAAGGATTGAAAGAACATATCAACATGGGTGCAAAAAAAGTGGCTAAATAATATCTGTCTCTGGATTTCGAGATGCAAGCTTGTTAACGCCTCCATGAACAAACAAGAATTAAAAAGCACTGACCACATCATAACAAGTGTCAAGCCACATACCACAACAGACTCAAACTCCGAAAAAACTATGGGAGAGATGTTTCTACCAATTTTAAGCTCTCATAATAAATAAAAAATCCTATACTATCCAAAAAAGCACCTAACACATAAACCACACAGGCGTTACGTACAGCTTACCCATTTGAGGAATCCGCTAGAATCACACCATCAATGGGCTGGAGAAATAGGAAGGATACCCATTGACTAGGAGCTACTAAAGGTGGCCTTTCCTTCGGTATTTTAATGGTAGGCCACAAGAAATAAAGCTCATTCGTCATGGAGCTCAAACCATCAAATAATTGTCTGTTAAAGGGCCCTGCACTTAAAACTTTTTTCCATTCACAAGATCACATAATGCAGGCCCCAGAAAAAACTGATCCCTATTTCCTTACATGAAAATTATATTTCACTGAAAAACACACATGTAACAAATTATCAACATGGATAGTCCTAGACAAAATTCATGACCTCTGGTAGGTGGCTTCTACCTTGTAGTCATGCAAAGACAACCTTTGAGTACAATTCATATGAACTTATACATATACATACATACATATATACATATGTATATATATATAAAACAAATTAACTACTAAAAAGTGAGCAAATCAGAGAAGGCCACAGTTCAATTTTTCACTTGACTGAAATATCAATAAATTATTCCATTCATTAGGCTCGTCACTAACTTCTAAAGATCAAAATGTACAAACGACAACAGCTTTTCATTACTAGATACCATCTGGAAATTGTTGACATTAGCACTCACCAGATCACCAGCATTATCCAAGTATATTTGGACCACTGCATCCGCAAATGCTGCAGGGTCCAAAGGCGCTGCTATATTCCGTTTGCGGGTCTTAATCCGCGTGCCACTGAAATAACAGTTAACATAAAAGTTAAACCAAATCAGGAAGACAAGAAGAAAGCAGCAACAGTATACCCAATTGCAACAGCTTTTAATGCATTTGGATAATCATGTCAAGAGAAGAAGAAAAAAGGAACTACAAAAACGAGGGATGACCTTAAAAATAGAGAGTGACCAACTATCCTTTATATTTAGAGAGATCAAGATAATGACTTAGTCCATCAATTTACCCAAACAGAGCATTCATGACATGGCAGTGGAGGAACAGCATGTTCCAGTTAACTATAGATAGAAAATCAGCACATTCAAAACTACTGTTCTAAAAATTTAGCCATTCAATCATTCCTCAAAGTTAATTGAGAGTATACTACAAAAATCATCTTGATGTTAATGCTTACTAATCACATTCAGCTTTTTCTTCAGGACTAAATATTTATCATCAAGCAGAATAAAGCACTTCGCTAAGACAAAAGTCACTAGCATTTAGTATTAACAACAATTTTCCACCAAGATCAAGCCCCAGTCATCCAATTAAGATATATTTTGAAACGTCTCTTTCCATTTGTAACCCCTTTGACACTGAATGTCCAGGTGTTATATACCTGCTCCGGGATATTGATTTTTCTCTACAATTTTGAAGGTAAAGGCTTCTTTCCAATCATTCAATACGTGGTATCGAACGTGGAACAAAAGGTGTGCAAAGAAAGACATTCAAAAACATAAAGAATAACATGAAAATGAAATAGTCTAGTAAAGCTATTCCATTGTATTATCACAATCAGATGCATGAGCGGCCTATCGAGAAAGCTAACTACCGCCACAAATAAAATGAGAATAGATGCATATGTCGGTCAACAAAGAAAATTAAATAACAAAAGCCCTAAAGCATTTAATTGATAACATGTAGAGGCGATAGAAACATACCCAAGAGTGGGTTTCTCTTTCGAGCTGTCAACAAAAAGAAGAGGGATAAAAAAGATTAGTAAATGAGCCAAAATGTGTATGCAATATACTGCTGCAGATATAAACCAAACATAAATTAATCACAACAGACCAAACAATTCAAAACACGCAATTAAATCCATAAATGGAATGATGAAAACAGAAATATCTAGATTTGAAGCCCACCCAAATTTATCCATAAATTCAAAGCACCCAATTCTCTTGCAGCAAGAAAGTGATAAACAAGGAGCAGAAGACAAAGATCCCCAATTTCAAAGTCAATACACAAACTTCCAAACGATACAGATGCTTCCCAAGAAGCACATGAAAAACCCCCAAAACCGAAACTCACATCAGGTAGAAACCCAAAAAACGCGATCCTTTTCCGCCGCCAACCAAAATATGAATCTTAAATCGAAAACCCACAAATTTCCCACCAAGTCTACACCTTTTCCCCCAAAAACCCATACGAAAATACGCTTGAAAACAGCCCAGATCGGCAACTAAGCAACACGATCGCACAAAATGGAAAAACAACAGAAAAGGTGCAAACACGGACTGCGAGAGACCAAGATCGTCACCTCATAAACCAAGACCGGGGAGATCGGGAGGGGTCGCGGGCTGCTGCTTGGGCTCTGCGGGGAATAGAGGGGATAGAGGCTTCTTTCGATGACTTCCTCAGAAAGAGAGAGAGAGAGAGAGCGCTATTTGTCGTCAGTTGGGTATATAAATGAGACGGAGAAAAGGCAAAAGGAAGGAGAGATTCTCAGACCTTATTGTAATATCGTATATCTGCGTACTTATGTACATGTATGGCATGCAAAGACAAGGTATATACGGGCTTGCCACTTTACTTTCATGGGTACGAGGTACGAACAAAATATGGATTTTATACATATTTGATATGCATAAATAATATTTTTTCCATCATGACATATTAAATAGTGTATTAATTGTATTTCTTTTGTTAAAATGCATTTTTTCCCGTTTCATATGACTTAAGACTTCTTCCCCGGTTCCATTTCTACGCCCAACCCTTCCCTTTTTTTAATATTTTTTATTTTTTATCTCTTTCTCTCTCTTCTCTTTTCCTTTTATTTTCTTATTTTTTTCTCTTTTTTTATTAAAAATATTTATAACACATCAAGGTTTAAGACTTGCGATTAAACTCCATGACTCTATAGGTATTAATATCAAATAAATATATAAAAATAAATAAAAGTAATAATAAAAATATTATAAAAATTACAAAAAATTTAGGGACATTACAACTCTAACCCAAAAACCTCTTTTGTTTAGATCTTCAACAAAGCTCCTCTAATTGTTGACCTTCAAATCTTTTTCTCAAGCTTTAAAATAATTTCTTCTACTTACTTTAGCTTTGTTTTCTTCTAGCATCAATAACAAGCTTCTTTTGTTATTTGACTTTATCTTTAATCCTCTTCAACTCTCCTTTTAAGATTGTTGCATCTCCTCTATGTTTCAGTGTATGTAAGACTCTTATTTAAGTTGTGTCTAAAGAAATTATCGTTAACATAAGTATGAAGCTCTAAGATGATCTTCTCTTGGAAAACTATGAAAAAAATCTTTCATTTCTTCTCTATGAATTTCTATGTTTTCCCTGTTAAATTGTGTGTCCACCTAGCTCTTAAATAGTTCATTAAGTCGGTTTAAGTATTTAATTTCAATTAGGAATAAAATCTTTTTTGAAAAAAATTAAACTATACATCTAACATAGATAGCAATCGATTATTTGACACAATGATTGAGCATTCACTGTTTCAATTAGAGTACAACACTTCAATTAATCGGTTTATTGATATAGCGATCAATCGATAAACTTTTGGCTTAATTTTACAAAGGCTGATTCAAGTACCAATTGACCGATAGGTCCAGTATAATTTGCAACTATTGATCGATGGTATAGTAAAATTCTTGTTTTGCTCTAATCCAGTCTGAAACTCTCGAATTCACTTGATCTACTTATTCTAAGTTAATCTAAGTGATTTATGTATATGAGTGTGTGTAAATTTACCTCTTACCTTCAATACTCTATTTAGTCCTCATCCTTGATCGATAAGAACATGTTTGCTCCAAGTCTGCTCTTATTTTTAAGTCCATTAATTCTAAATTCGACTTTACCACAAATAAATCTAGTTGGATTAATAAGACTAAAAACATACATGAAGTTTTGACATTCTTTTGATCATCAAAATTAGTCACTTCCAATACATTTGTCTCATATGTTCTTTTAGCAGGTAGCAATAGCCCCTTAAGCAGGCATGTTGGCCAACCCATGGGCGGCACATCCCTAAAGGGAGTAAGCCTCCTAGCTCGGCTAGCCCGCTCTGCCAACGGGCTACCTGCACTTTTGCCACCCCACCCTGTTTACTCACTTACCCATTCAACCCATTTTCCCTTCAATTAACAACCTATTTCTCTCCTAGGCGCTACCCTTCGGTTAGGGCTTGTCGGTGAGTGTTGACAAATTTTGTTCACCCATGGATATACTTTTGTACTTGGGTCACTCGGGTCGTCATGTTGGCAAGTCTATTAACTTAATCAAATATCAATCATTTGATCAAAGTGATGTGTTTTTTCAAAGTTTTAGGGTTTCAAATAGTCGGCACGACTAAATTGGCTATACAATTTTGTACTTTTGGCTTAAATTAAGAAAGTTCTTGCCCCCTACCCCTAATGATCAAGGGGTAAATTCTAGGCTCTCAACATGGTTTTGTTTAACTTAATGGCTCCAATTCACTTCCCAATATTTGATTATCGAAAGAAAAGTATTCCGAATTTTCAAGGCGTTACAATTGATGCCCTGCCAACATGTCCAAGCCTATGTCAACATCTCATGAGTGAGAGTTTAATATTCATCTACTAATTCATAGTGCCTCTAGTCCAATAATTTTAGAAAGATAAAGACTACAAGATGTGGCCTCAACTATGCATAATCTATAGATCAAGAACTAAATTATATATGCTATCAATCAATCAAGCACATAAAAAGCCCTTACCATCACATTAGGAATTAATGTGGAAAACCCAAAGTAGTTAAATAAACTACAATAGCCACACAATACTAAATCAATGCACTAAAACCAAGATCTTACACAACCAAAATAACCAACCTTAACCCGACACACAAGAAACTCCTTTTCTTTGTTCAATCTTTTGTTGGCCTTCAAGTCTTTCCTCCATGAAACCTAGAAGCTTGTCTTTTCGTGTTGTCTTCGTCTTCTTCTAGAGGTTCAATCAAAAACTTTTTCTTTGATTGTTGATCTCTATTTGAGTTTCTTCAACAATCCTTGACAAAGAAGTCCTCAACAACTTTTTCTGTGTGTGATGTGTTGTATGTGAACACTCATCTTTAATTCATAAGAATCAAAGCTCTCTCACCAAAATAAATTAGCACTTAAATCTACGATGGATTTTGAAAACTCTAAACAATGAAACTCTCAATTTTTTTCTTCTCAAAAAATGATTTGTATCCTCTCTATTTCATCTATGACTAGGCCTTATATAGACCCCAAAATGGCTAGGGTAAAAGATACCCAAGTTTTAGAATGACTATATTCTAAAATCCTAAAGTAGGCAACTATTTTATTAAAAGATTGATAGTTTCACAAGGTGATCAATTGTTCCCTATTGTTGTGATGGCCAAAATTCGTACTGATTAATCTCTCTATTAAACGATAGATCGATTGTGTCCTTGGTTAGAAAATCTCAAAATCATTCATTAAATGATCGATTCATTCACATAGTATGTTCAAAACTAATTATTCTCTAAAGTGTTTTTGTGATTTTTCACCATCTCTCTCCAAAACACCCAAAAAACTCCTTACGATTATTTCAATTGAACCTAAGTGTTTTTGTATGTGTTAGTTTTACCTTGAAGTATGACATTCAGAATAGTTTTTATTCTTGAACTTTCAGAACTCGTTAGCTCTTATTTTTGAAGTCTTTTAATTCCAAATCTGACTCGATCACATCACTAATCTCATTAGACCTTAAGACTAAATGTACACAATGTTTTGATATAGTTTGTTCAACTAAATAAGTCAATTACTGTAATATCCTAAATTTTCCTAGGTTTCAAAATTTAACCACGTGGAGAATAGTGTGTTAACCCATTAATATTCTTAGTTGAATAAATTCCTAAATGTATAAAATTTATGGCTAAAACTAATATGATTAGAAAGTAGACATTAAGAGCTTTAAAATGCCACCAAGAATGTGTGAATCAGGGTTCTAATGAGGAAGATATGACCATTCGAAGTTGAACATATCATGAAGGTCCCATTTACCCAAATTAGACGTGCATTTGGGCAGTTTAAGTCGTTTTGCAGGTCTGATTACTTATGGTGTTGGGAATTATTAAAATATAACTCAAGTGATCCACCTTGGCCCAACTTTTGAGGGGATTAGGATTTCTAATCCTCATGCTTATAAAATGGCCGCCTAGGGCTTATTTTAGGGGCTTTTGACGAAAGATAATAAGTCGTCATGCAAGTTTTATGGCAAACGTGGCCAGCAATGGAGTTATAGAGGAGAGTGCATGAAGAACCGAGTATTGACGAGGTAATATCAATGAATACGTTAATTTTCCTTGAGGATTGGATAAATTATTTCTATTTTAATCATATTAAAGTTGTAAATTAACATCATTAATTAAGAAGAAGGAAAAACCTTAAGATAGATGGGTCAATTAGTTCATTGTCCCGTCGGCAAATCACCAGTATACAGTTCTGGCTAGAGAAGTGTAATGACCCGGATTTTTCCGCGGTTTCTACTTGTTTTGTGGAAAATAAAAATCAAGTTGTCCCTTATATTTAATTTGTATTTGTTCCGTATATGTATGTGTACGTGTGTTACCTTTGGAGCTTGAGTAAGTGGAGAGGTTTGCGTGTAAATTAAACCTTTGGCGTGAAGAGAAGGTTTCGACGCGCAAAAAGGGATTTTGCACCTAAAATACGCTTTTGGCACGTAAGTCGAGGCTTTGGTGCATAAAAATAAAGCTTCAACGTATGATGGGAGGCTCAGTGTGAAAAGGGTGGGCCCGAGGTTTATTAGCATTTGGACACATTAGAGGCAGCTGGGCGCATGTACGGGAGCGACAGCGGGTAAAGAAGAGATGTTGAGGTGTAAATAAATTGAAAAGCATATAAATGAATAGTGGATCACGACCCACTATTCATTCCAGAAACTTCAGAGAGAAATTTCAGTCTGGGAAGAAAAACGAGGGCTTTTCTAGACCCTCCGTCGCTCCTCCTCCATCGTCAAAATCCGCCGTTTCTTGCCAGATCTCACTTCACTTGGCCACCACGAGTCCAGTGGTACCGACTAGAGCTTCCGCCGTCTCATCCTTGCGCTACCGGATTTTGGCTTGGTTTTCACCCTTTTGGCCGTTGGAGCGTCGGGGCTTTGTTTGGTGGCCGTCGTGCACCGTTTCTGGCTGGCCACCACCTCTCCACCCCTCCTCCGGTCAGAGGCTTCCTCCCCACACCTTTCTTTCTCCTCTCCAACCTTCCTCCCATCCACCGTCCCCTGTTTTTGCACCCAAAAACTCACACCGGGAAGTAAAAACCTTGCTGTCCGGCGGTCGTGTGGCCTTGCCGGTGGCCGTGGCTGGTCGCCATCGCCTTGTTTCTCCTCCTCCTCACCTCTCTACCTTAACCCATGCCCCTCCAGCCCTTGTACATGGGTTTCGACCTCCGGAACCATGATTGTTGACCTCTACCCAGTACGGTTTTGGCTTCCAACGATTCGCCACAATGCCCGGTGACTGACGGTGGAGCTAGACACCGCACAGAATTTGGATTTGCATATCAGCCCTTTTGGGCGCAGTGTCCACCCCTGACCACCTCTTGTACACGTCAACGGGAGGCATGGAGATCGATGGGTGTTGAATCGGGACCGAACCATTTCATCCCGTAAACCCCCAACAAGCTTGCGGCACTTTCGCACCCAGGGGCAGCTCGTTTTATAGAAAGCGGCACTTGGGTTCGCCGAAGTTGCCACTGACGCCGTTACAGTTGTGCGCCCCGACAACATTCGTACACCCGGATAGCGAGGTAGGGGGCTTTGAATTTGTAATTCTATCGTAGCATGCTTGGTATGTTAGAATGCATGCTAGGGTCAATTTAATTACATGCTTCATAACGGTAATGCTATGGATATTGCGTGTAATGGTATGATATTAGCTTATACAAATGCTAATTAAATGACATGTTATTGGCTTGGCAAATGAGGGATTGTACACGTTTGCAGTGTAAGTATTTGCATGCTAGTAAGATCATTTATCTGCATGCATTTGCAATGGTTTAGGCACATGTTGGATGTGCTATAATTGTAAGTAGTGTTTGGTTAGTTTTGTGTGGTTTGATATGCGCAATGGTGGATGTTTATATCGATAGCATTGATAAGTGTACGCTTGTCTTGATAGGCTGAAATTAGTTTGGATTGGATCAGGCTTTGATGCAATGAGCGGAAAGCTTCAGAGTTCTCGAGGCAAACAGACTTAGTTTCAAGTTTACTAGTAGACTTGTTGATAGTATGATTTCAGAGGAAAATTACACGACCATAAAGTATTTTATTCAAACTGGAATGTTAAGTAAAACTAAAATGTTTACCTTGTGAGTTTGAGACTTTAGTAGTTAGACGGATTAAGTTCCGTGGTTGAGCTAGCCAATGATTAATCGGCTAAGCACTTCTCCTGTCTAGCCATGGTGTGTATCCTACGGGAGTTTGTCTGTGTGCTATATTTAAGCCCAAACGCTTGATGCTCTATTGAGAGCATTGTATAAATTTCTGCCCAAAAGTGGCACTATATGAATTTCTGCCCAAGAGTGGCATTGGCACTATAAGACCCTAAAGTATGGGCGATTGTATGACCCTAATGTGTGGCCGTTTATGTTTGCGCGCTCAGGTAAGTAGTATCATGGAACTACTCTTACCTGTTTGATCCTGTGCCCCATAAGCATAGGTATACCTTGCCTTCGGAAAAGTCAATGGCGTCTAGTACTCTCCGGAGCTTAAAGTGACGCCCCAGTGACATTCCTTTCCGTCAACATTGGAGCTGATTAGCTTGATAATGAGCTCTAGGTGTCGATCGTAAGTGTATGTGTTGAGTAAGACTGTAAGAGTAGGACTGTAAGTGTAAGAGTTATGTAAGACAGTAAGTGTATGTATATGCATAGGATTGTGTGGTAAGATGGAACGAACGTGAGTTCGTGATATGTGTGTGGTTATGAGCATCATATTTTGAGAGACTTTGATTGCCATGTTTTGTTGCTTCATGTTATGTTTCATGAAGGCAACTACGGTTAGGCTTACAAGTTCATTGTTTAGAAATCCCCTACTGGGTATTTTCTACTGAGTATGAAAATTCTCACTTTCCCTCTACTGAATTTCAGATCCTCCAGTGACTTCTGTGGGTCCCAGCACAAGAGCTTCGTAGGCGGGACTTAGTTTTGGAGGAGAGGACAGACTTACGGACTTCAGGTCAATTTTTGACTATTCAGTTTCTTTTGTTTTGTTATGCCACGATCTGATGTAAATTTTGAGTATACATGTATTGGGCGAGTTGAGAGCTTATGCATGTATTATTTTGGACTTGTATATGGACTGTTTATATTGGGACTGTTATCGGACTTGTACTTGGCTATGCCTAGGAGATGTGTATTTAAGCCCATGGCCATGGCGCTCGTGCTTTTATGTGTGTTTGTTTGATCTCACGCCCGGGTGTTTAGTCGGTGTGTTTTGATGATTTAAAAGAAAGTTTCAGGTTGTGTGATTTTAAATTGACGATGTGAGAAATATAAAATGTTTTCACAGGTTTCGATTTTCTTCAATTTTCACAAAATACAGCCGTTATATTGCAAAAAAATTTCATAAAATTTACTGGAAAATGGTTTGAAAAACCCGGGGCGTGACAAGAAGGGGAAGATGGGTGAGGCATAAGGGCCTGCCTTTCTGCCTCTCCCTTTTCCTTGCTTTTGACCAGGATGCAGTTGTAGCTATCGGAATCCATGGGCGCCTATTCTCAAAGAGAACCAAAGACAACGAAAAAGGGACAGAGTCGATTGTGTTCCACAAGCTAATGACGGGACGAAAGCTCCCAAGCTCGCCGTGTGATGGTGGTCTGATTGAGCCATCCGGTCGCCAGGCTGTGAAGGATGGCCATTGCGCCAGCCAAAGGCTATAAACCTCTATCCATGCATAGAGAGGAACCCCCGCATTGTGGGTCGAATCCGGGTAAGCAATGGGACCTGGACTCGTGGACTCATTGTGCGATAGCAGTCTGGTTGAGCAAGTCTTTGCCGGGCCGTGACTAGTGGCCGAAAGCCGCCTTTGCTAGGTGCTTCCAAAAAACAAAAACAAAAATCTCCTTTGGCCCCAGCCAACCACCTATTGGTGGCATCACAACAAAGCGACAATCCAATTACGCCTAGCCTTCTGCCTTGCCATGGCGATTAGGGGTGGCTCCGCTATATGCTTTCTAGCCTTTGGCCGGATGTGGGGAAGACAACCTACTTTGCGTGTCGTCAATGACAGGTTCGGGTTTGGTCCGAACCACGTTGGTTAGCATAGGCCTTGCTGACGTGGACTGGGTCCGTTTAAAATAAAAGATGAACCATATCTAGTTCAATGGGTTAATGAGTTGGAAAAAAATCATAAAAATCATTGAACGACCGAGAGTCAAGTGCTAACCAAATTTCAGCCTCGGGAAAAATCCTAGAGGCTATAAAATGACCAATTTACCCCTTATAGTTGAATCAATGTATACTATTCAATTACACAAGTTAGGGGCTTTGGTTCGGGGGCCTAGGAGAGGAGTTAAAAATAGGGGGAAATACCAGTGATAGGTGTAAGTGTACCCTAAATATAGAATAATTCACATTGTGGGGGGAGATCATAATATCAGATAATTAACTATTTTGCCCCTAGGGTTAAGATAAAATCATTAAATAAACCAGGGTCGATTCAAGGCATTTAAAACCCCGTTAAATGGCAATAAAATTACCCGGGTCTATAACGTCAAGGAGTGCCCCTAAGATTAGTTTTGGACACATTAGAGTTCAGAGAAGCCTTGATTAAAATGATAAAAATACCCCTATCACTGAACTATCCACATCCGCATGAAAGGAATCAATGGGCCAATTTGAAATCAAAACTCTTAAGAGGTCAAGGACTTACCCATGAGCAGAGAGGACCATGTCCCATGTAGGAATTTTTTTTTAATACTCGTAGGTTCATTATAACACGTTTTCATGAAAATACAAACTCCTAACCCAAGGAGAGTTAGGGCACGAGAGTACGGGTTTTTTAGTGCCTTAATTAGGTTTGGCCCCTGATATTATGATTCATTTATACATGTGTGGGTCTGTATTAATTATGCTTTTATTTGCTTTAATATTTGTATTGATGTTATGTTCGTAATTTATCACTGGCTTAAGATTAATGAAAGATTAATCAATGGGGTTAGATAGCTTTAGATTGGGCGAGAACACTTAATCAATATATAGACTAAAATACCCTCAAAGGGGTCTTGGACTAGTTTATGGAGTGAATAAGGCATTTGACCTAACTATTTACCTTGGTTAATGAACTAATGACAGTTTTGAGTCTTGACCCTAGTCTGAAAGAGACTGATAGGGGTTGGGATAGTCATTTTGAATCCTTTCTTGTCTATCGTGCACGAGTAGAATTTAGGATAGTTTTTTGGGGTCTTAGCTCTATTGAGGAGCTATTGATTTGGCCATGTAGTTGCACCTCCTTATTGGAGGGAGCTCTGCGCAAGCTGGTCTCATCACCGATCTATTAAGGATCATTTGGTGTACATGCATTTGGATAAGTTAACATCCTGCTTAGTTGGCTTCTCTTGCCGCTTCTGTTCAGGTGCAATTATAAATCATGCCCTTCCACTCCGATCAAGTCCTTAGGGACGAGGTTGGGTTATGACAATTCTTGGTGGATTCCAGGGTTGCACCATAGATAGTTCCTTTTCGAGGATGGTCCATTAGTTGTATCATTTGTCAATTAGGTTGACATTTGATGGGTTTGTCTATCTTTGGGATTAGACGAGGATATTAATTATCGAACAATGGTTTGAGAGATAATTAATAATATTGTTTGATATTGCTTGTTTAATTAAAACAAGTGGAACGATTAAAGGACTTGCATAAAATGTAGGCTGGTTGGAAATACTTAAGCATTGCATGTGTGATGATAAGCTTCTTAAGATATTATAGTTTTTAGGTCGAACTACATTTGGATCCGTGAATTAATTAAAAGCAAACCAATATCAACCATGCATAGAAGAGTAACTATTCATTAATTTACATAATTATAAAAACTTTACAAAATAAGGCTTATCGACCTTAACAAAATTAAAGTTGCGCACATCCAAAATTAATACATAACAAATGAACGTGATAAAGCATAGATCTTTCAAAGTTCAACCGGCAATCTTCATTAATATCGTCTCCTTCTGTTTGACCTGCAACGTCCGAGGGTGGTTGAGTATAGTTATACTCAGTAGATAGAGTTAAATTCTATTAACATGCTAAAACATAAAGCATAAATAAATATATCACAATCATTTATATTCAAAAGTTAACTCAAAATAATATCTTCGACTAACCGAATTCAACAAACTTCTTATACCGATGAAATAGTTTTTCACAGAATTTGGTAAATCCGAATAAATCATTCATAAGTAGAATCCGATAAATAATTCAAAATCGGATAATTCATCATTCACAGAATCTGATAAATAATTCAAAATCGGATAAAACATCATTCACAAAATGTTGCCGATACCGGGCGACATACAGCCATGCTCGTGGGGCAACAGGATCATATTGAAGAGGATCTTCCCATGATATCCAACTTCATGGGCGCACCATATGCCATAATAGGCGGTACCTACAAGTCATAACTCCAATCGTTTTTGGGCTTTATACCAAATAGCTACCCTTCAAAACCGATCGTAGTTTTTGGACTTTATACTAAATAACTACCCTTCAAATCTAGTCATAATCATTCATAAAAGTAATTCAAATAATCATAATATCATAAAGTATGTATCACGATAAAATCCATCTTAGAGGTGTACAATACGCTATTATCTGTGTTCGCCCAACCTTTAATAAATATCATCCTTTTTCAAAACAATATTTTATTTAAGAGACGAATAAATTACAAAATATAAAGCCTAGTCATAGCACAGAATTAGAGCTTAAAACCACCTACCATTCGTTCTTGAAATTGACCAGAGTAACGGCCGCTGGTTGGAGCCTTGTCTTGTTCTTGGGCTTAGGAGAGGTGGGTAGAACCTCCCCTCGTGCCAAGATTGAATCTCCCCTTCGAGCTCTGAAGCAGTAGACGAAGTCTCCCCTTGCGTCTGGACAATTTCTCCTTTCAACTCAAAAAGTGGTGGACGGAGCCTCCCCTTACGTTAGGACAAATTCTTCCTCTCGGCCCGAAAGCGGCGGACGAAGCCTCCCCTTACCCCAAGTTGTCCCCCCCCCCCCCTTTAGAGTAGTTAACTCAAAAAATGGACCCCTTTATGATGTAAAGCGCCATCGAATTAGCTAGGAAACAGTTTTTGAATAGACAGAAGCGGGTGAGATACAGTAAAGAAATGCACGTTTAAGTCTTAAAACGCGCGTTACACAAAGAAAATGAGGGGAGGAAGGGATGCGGCACATTGGTCCTCTCCTTCCCTCCCCTTTTAGAAGCCCCAAAACCTGCCAGATGCGCGACACATGTAGCTCATCTGGCAGCTCATAGATGTCTGCGTGTGTGTGAGGATTGCTTATCGGGTAAGATGAGCAGACAATCCTTCGAAAAGGGACAAAGGGCAAATGAACTCTTAGGGGTGGTACATTCAAACATCTATGGGCCCTTGAATGTTCAGACCCACCCACAGAGGAATGATGTACTTTATTATGTTCATATATGACTATTCAAGATATGGGTACATGAATTTAATAAACAGGAAGTCCGATGCCTTAGATAAATTTAAGGAATTTAAAGCTAAGGTAGAGACTTAGTTAGGTAAGAAAGTAAAAATCTTGAGGACTGACAGGGATGGCAAGTACACCTCTGACCTGTTTAAAGACTACTATACTGATCAGGGAATAGTTCATCAGTACACCCTTCCATACACTCCACAATAAAATAGAGTGGCAGAAAGGCGTAATAGGACACTAATGGACATGGTTAGGTCCATGCTAAATCACTCTGAGGTAGGAACCAATTTCTGGGGTGAGGCTTTAGACACTGTCGTGTACATCTTTAATCGTGTACCAACAAAGGTAGTCCAATGGACACCTTATGAGTTATGGACGGGTCGACGTCCAAACTTAGGGCATCTTAGAGTGTGGGGGTCTAGGGCACATGTTAAGGTGCTTGACCAGCATAGATCAAAACTAGACCCCAATACCATAAAGTGCAACTTTATTGGTTACTATGACCACTCTATGGGGTACCGATTCATGGTTCACCACACAGATGGGACAGTGGGGGTAATTGAGTCTAGAGACAGTTATTTCTTAGAAGAAGAATTAAACCCTAAAATACTTAACAAAAGAGTTGATTTATTCGAGGTGGTTAAAGAGGCTGGTCCTAGCACTTCCTCTGAGGAAGTAATTGGATCAGATTAAAACCAAACCGAACCTGAACATAGGGCATTGAGGGAAAGAAGACATTCAATAATGTTGAGGGACTTCTATACAATACTAGGGGAGGACAACGTTACGTTAGATGAACCCATTCTAGATGACCCAATTACCTTTGAGCAAGCTTTAAGTTTTCCAGACGCTCAAGAATAGCAAGTTGCTATTTAGGAAGAGATGGACTCTATCCTAAAGAACAAGGTCTGGGAGATAGTAGATCCACCTAAAGGGCGAAAGCCTATTGGGTGTAAATGGATCTTCAAAAAGATGCTTAAGGCTGATGGGTCTATAGATAAGTACAAGGCAAGATTAGTGGCCAAGGGGTTCACCCAAGTGTATGGGATGGACTTTAAAGAGACATACTCACCGGTGTCAAGGTTTAACTCGATTAGATGTCTCTTAGCATGCGTTGCTTTTTATGATTTAGAGCTACACCAAATGGATGTAAAAACTACCTTCCTAAAAGGAGATTTAGTGGAGGAGATTTACATGGAACAACCTGAGGGTTTTGTGGTTCCTGGAGAGGAACACAAGGTGTGCGAGCTTATAAAATCATTGTATGGCCTAAAATAATCTCCTAGGCAATGATACTTCACTTTTTACAAGGTGATCAGTGAGTATGGGTTCATAGTAAACAAACATGATCACTGTATTTATACCTTTTGGGATGGAGCTACGTATATGATGTTGTCACTATATGTAGACGACATACTCTTGATGGGGAATGACCTTAGTATGATAGTCAGTTTAAAGGAATGGCTAAAAACCCAGTTTGAGATGAAAGACATAGGTGAGGCATCCTACATCCTCTGGATGAAAATTGACAGAGATAGAAAAGCTAGGAAGCTTAGTATATCTCAAGAGTCATACATAGAGAGCATTCTCAAACGCTTCAATGTCATTGGTTGGAAAACTATTGAATCCCCTATTTACAAGGGTACTATGTTGTCTAAGGATATGGCTCCTCGGGCAGAGAAAGACCAACTCTGGATGGAGTATGCACAGGCTATTGGTAGCTTGATGTATGACATGACCTGTACATGGCCTGATTTGAGTTTTGTGGTAAGCTTGTTAAGCTATTACGAAGCATACCCTGGTCTTCAGCACTGGCAAGCGGTGAAGAGGGTATTTCAGTACCTATTAGGGTCTAAGAGTTTAAAACTCACATATCAGGTGGAAAGTCTGTCATTGGCCGGATATTGTGATTTAGCCTATGCGAAGGATCCAGATGACAAGAAATCCACTGCAGGATATGTCTTCATGTTTGGAGGCGGTGCTATATCATGGGCAAGCAAGAAATAGAAGAGTGTTTCTAAGTCTACAACAAAAGCTAAATTTTATGCATGCACTATTATAGCTTCCCATGCAGTATGGATAAAGGAGCTTCTAGAAAGATTGGGGCTAGAAGATTGGACTGATGCTCCTGTCCAGATGTATTGTGATAATTTGGCTACAGTGTCGACACTCAAGAATAGGGAGATCAGTGCTAGGGGTAAGCACATTGAGGTGCATTACTATTATATCTTCGACATGCTACAGAGGGGAAAGGTAACTATGAGTCATCTTCCTACTATTGAGATGTTGGTTGATCTGTTCACTAAGGCTTTAATGACAGATCTATTTTCTAAGCACACTCATAGCATTGGTCTTCGACAAGACTAGCGCAAGTCACTGTTGGACCATATTGAGCCCTTCACCCATAGTGGGGGATGGTGGACCATAGTATGGGCTCGGGCCCGGTTCGGTCCAACATGTAGCAGTCCGAGTGAACTAGTACGGGCCATGGGGTCCAAGGGTGGTGGGGGCGGTCGCACTGACCCCACTTGCACCTTCATTACACATAATTCGAGTGGGACCTGCATATATCACACACATGCACTAGGCATTCGCTAGGTTGTGCATTTACACGTTGTGGGGCTTAGACACGTGAATTAGGTGTCGAGGGTGGGACCCGTGGTTAGCGAGGGGTTGATCCTGTCGAGGGCTTGACAGTGTGCAAGGGGTCCAGGCCTCGGAGGGTTATGAGAAACAGAGCCCGCTCCTGTTGTGATTGAACCTCTAAGTTAAACCGGAAGGAATTAAGCATATAAGCCCATATTGAAAAGCCCACAATTAGGCCCGCCTAAATATGGAAGGTAGGGAGTATTTAAAGAGAGAAAGAGAGGAGGAGAACCCTAATTGCACAAGCAAGGGCCGCCCCACTCCTCTCTCCTCTCCCCAATTCCGCACCCCTCCTCTCTTTGGTTGGTGCAGCCTGCTCAAGCAAGGAGAGACCTTGCTGCTGGCCACCCTCCTTCTCCCCTCTCCATGATCCATTTGGTGGGCTGAACGAGGGAGAAGACTCTCCTCCTTGGCTGGATCGTTGAGGCTGATTCAAGGGCTTGTTTGTTGCTGAGAATTCCTTCATTCCAATAGGTGGTTTGAGAGGGATCATCACATAAGGTATTCTCCTAATCCTCTACTTGTTTGATCTTGTGTTGGCGTGCAAGGATCTGATTTGTGGAGGGCATGCTAGGGCTGAAAACACCTAGGTCAGTGAGCATTGGTTCCTATTTCAATTCTCTTTTGATTGATTCATGTTTGGATGCATGTTTATTGCCTAATCAATTGTGTATTATGCATGCTTTGTATATATTGATTTTAAAGATTGAATCTTGATCTGTGCGCCAACCCCCTCTCACCATGCTTCTGCTGGGCCGGCCACTCTACAAAACCTCTTCACCAATTCACACTGCCTCCATATGTGTAGGAAAAGGGTTTCCCATTGCCGTGCATCAATTTATACTCATGAAACACACTGGGAAGTAGCACTAGGGATGAGCTTCATCACTTGCAGGTTGGTTGCATGCATGTCGACACCGACTTCCCAAACAGTCAACATGTTAAACCTAGTGTGTGTCAAAATGACTTGTAAGTAGTAATGGTGATAAACATTAATCCAAGAGCTTCATAAGCCCGTTGACACTTCTCCCCTAGATGGTCAACATGTGGACACCCCCCCCCCCTTAATTACATAAAATCGTCAATTCCCTTTAACTTTGAAAATTACTCTTGAATTTCTATGATGCACATCCTTCCCCAATTTAGAAATTCCATCCCCAAAATTCAAATATATTTTTTCACATTATCACAATTCTATTGTAAAAGAAAGAGTGCCATATAAAAGAAAGGGTCTTGACAACCCTCCATAATGTCAAGACCCTTGTCAATAAAAATTGGCTCACAAAAACATGTTGATCATCCATCACATGTTGGAGGCGTGCCATATATAATAGAACGTGGCTATTCAGACCCTAGTTTTTTCCCTCTATCCCCCATTTTTCTCTTACCCCACCCTTTTTATTAAAATCCCCCGCATCCCCATATTTACCCCACTTTCCCCTCCTCCCAATTCCCCTTCTTCTCCGGTGCAGATTTAGTTGCCAGTGTCGGTGCCGAAGGCCTGTCCTCACTGCCATGGCTAGCATGTCACTGGTTATATCTGGCCGCAACTAGTATGCCGCCACAGACAGCATGCCAACGACCAAATCTGGCCACAACTAGCGTGCTGCTATGGCCAACACGCCACCGCCAAATCTGGTCGTGGCCAAATCATTGTGGCCGACGTACTGGCTGCAACAGGCTGGCTAGATTTGGCCGCAATAAGATTTGGCTGTGTCACAACCTAGATTTTTAAAACCCTTTTCAATAAAGGATACACGATAAATCATGATAAATTTTTTCTTTCTTTCTTAAATGCAAAATAAATCATCCGATTAAATATCTAGGTCATGATAACTAGGGTTCACATATATGAATACAAAAACATATAATATTATTACATGTGTTAAAATTCAATAAATAATAGGTTAACCCTCTAAGTACAAGTCTGTCATTTGTCCGAAAATAAATAACCAAGTAAAGTTGGCTCTCACGCCAATTATTACAATTACTTACAAAATTGCATAAATAAGAAACTAGATCCCACTAGTATAATGTCGTCCTCAACTGCTCATCGATGTCCTGATCTTGCTAGTCCTCATCTAAAGAACTTGCAACCAAATAAGACTAAACAACAGTAAAACATCTCCTTCCCTTGGAGGAGCTTTTCCAAAAGAACAAAAGTATAAATTAATATTTTTTGGATCGGGTCAACATCACCCGATGTTAGTTGCATGCGTACTCATTAGACAACATCTCCAATATTTTTAATAAGATCGGATCCAAATGTAGTTTTGCCTAAAAACTACAATACCTTAAGAAGCATAACATCACACATGCAATGCTTAAGTATTTCCAACCAACCTATATTTTATGTAAGTCCTTTAATTGTTTCACTTGTTCTAATTAAACAAGCAATATCAAACAATATTATTAATTGTCTCTCGAACCATTGTTCAATAATTAATATCCCCGTTTAATCCCAAAGACAGACAAACTCATCAAATGTCAACCTAAGTTACAAATGATACAACAACTATAGACCTTCCTCGAAAGGGAATTATCCATAGTGCGGCCCTAGAATCTAGCAAGAAGTACCATAACCCAACCTAGCCCATAAGGACCTGACCGGAGTGGAAAGGCATGACCTACAACTAAAGTGGCGGGAAAAGCCAACGAAGCAGGATGTCAGCTAATCTAAATGCGTATCTACTACACGATCCTCAATAGATCGATGGTGAGCCCAGCTCACGCAGAGCTCCCTCCAACGGGGAGGTACAACTTCACAGCCAAACTAACAACTCCTCAATAGAGCAAAGACTTAGAAAAACCATTCTGAACCCTATCTTGCTCGTCAACAAGCAAGGATTCCTATTGATTGCCCAAACTCTATCACTCTTTCATACTAGGGTTAAAACTCAAAACTGACATTGGCTCATTAACCAAGGTAAATCGTTAGGTAAAGGCCTTGTTCACTCTATGAACTAGTCTGAGACCCCTCTAAGGGTATTTTAGTCTTTATTTTGATTAGGTGTTCTCGCCCAATCCAAAGCTATCTAACCCTATTAATTAATCTTTCATTAATTTTAAGCTAGTGATAAATTATTATCACAACATCAATAGCAACATCAAAACAATAAACAAGGTAAACAATACAGACCCACACAAATCCAAATAGATAGTAATATCAAGAACCAAACTCAATAATGATATAGAAATGTTCGCGCTCTCATGCCCTAACCCTCTTTGAGTTACCTAATTAAACTTTTGTGAAAATGGGCCATAATGTACCTAAGGGCATTAAAGTAATTATCTCCCATTGGTCCTCTTCATTCTTGGGTCAGGCTCAGTCGGGCTTGGTCCTGGCTAACGTGATTCGGATCGCCCGACCCGAACCCACACCCAACGACCCTCGGCGCGGGTCACCTCCTTCGCGTCCGGCCAGAGGCAATAAAGCCTTTGGTAGTGCCTCCGCCGATTGCCATAGTAGGGCAAAGGCTGGGCCTCACCAAATTGCCACCTAGCAATGATTCCGATGGGTTTGGCCTCGCTGCCGCTCGGAGGCTGGCCGGGGCTGAATCCACTTTTTTTCCTCTAAGATTTTTCCATGGTGATTGTCGGCCACCCATCACAGCTTGGTGACGGGCTGACTCAACCGGACCTTGTCGCATGATGAGTCCAAGAGCCCAAGTCCCTTGGCCGGTCCAGATTGGACCTATGGTGCAAGGGTTCATTTAAACATGCGGTCAGAGGTTTCTGACCTTTGGCCGGTGCGGTGGCCATCCGTCATGGCCTTGCGACGGGCGGTTCAACTGGACCACCATTGCAAGACAAGTCTAGGGCTCCTACCCATCACCAGCTGGAGGAGCACCATCCGACTCTCTCTCCCTTTCGTTCTACCTAGTTCGCTTGACGTTTTTTGGCCAGAATAGAGCACCGACGTTTAGCCGGTCGATCAACAAACCAAGTGATGCATCTAACTTACAGTTTTCTCCTTAATTAATAACATTAATTTACACATGAATATGATTAAAATAAAAATACTTATCTATTTTTCAAGGAAAATTAACATATTCAGCGATCTGACCTCATCAATACTCTAGTTTTCGTGTACGCCCCTCTCCGACTTCATCCCAACCACTTTTGCCCGAGAACTCTCATGACAACTTCTTCTCCCCCTAAAGGCCAAAAGCTCCCTTAATTCTGCCCTAAGAAGCCTTTTTATAATTATGAGGATTAGGAACCCTAATCCCCTTGGAAGTTGGGCTAAAGTTGACTAGTTAGGCTATATCTTAATAATTTACATCACTCTATGTAATGTCCCTGATTTTTCAACAAATTTATGTGATTTTCCTGCTATTTTTCTGGTTATTTTTGGCGAGAAAATGTGACACTTTAGCGTATTTATATATTTACCTCGTATTTATACCCATAGAGTTGGGTGTGGGGCTTAGTCCCGGGCTGCGGGCCTCGCTGCACGCTTACAGCGCAAATTTTGGAGGTACAACGCGTAACCGGGAGGTTAACACGTATTAGGGACATAAATGTAAAAATTAAAAAGATTATATATATATGAAACCATCGATCGGATTGAGTACACTAACTTGTTTTTTACGTCCAGTGAGTTTTGTGAGAACCTGAGTGAGATTCCGGTCACTCCATTCTCCCTCCTCCGTCATCGGATTCCGCCGTTTCTTGTCAGGATCCTCTTTACCTCATCGCCACGAGTCCGTAGGATTCTGGCTATGACCGCCGCCATGGCCTCTTTGCTCCTCCACGAGGTACCAAACTTTTCTTCGGTTTTTCTCTCCTTCAAATTATGTTTTTGAGCCGTGGGGGCACAATTTTGATGTTGTTTGCGGCTGCCCTCAACTAGACTTATGTTTAGTTGGCCGCTAGGAACCCATAGGCGCTGGCTAGAGCTGCCACCATGCTTTCTTCGCTCCGCTGTGAGCTACCGGTATTTTTGTCGGGTTTTGGTCACATTTTCCTATCACTGTCTGTGGCTTTTTTTTAGACGCCAACGTGTTTCCGGTCGTCATTCGGCCACCGGACGGACACTGTCCAGCCTACCTCGACCTAGTGTCTGTAGGGGGTTACCGTTTCCGACCCTGCTTCGCCTTATTGACTTTCTCTGCCCGATTACACGCTTTGGGTGCATCTCAGGTCGTTGTCATCAGCGAGCCATGTGCCATTTGGTCATCGTGGGCTCTGCCACGGCTCAGCAACAATGAGGGTCAGCCCCACTTGGCCCAATTATACCTCCGCTCGGAATGGGCCGCTTGCCTTTGCCCTATACCGCGTGAGATGCATAGCCACCCGCACCACGTGTATTGGTTGTGGGTGGTGATCGGCGATGTTGCTGCTTCGATCGGCCACCACCTCCTGGCCATAGCTCAGTTGCCCTTTTGTGGGCCTTGGGCCGCTACTGTCCGACCCATCTCCCCCTAGAGTGGTCCTTTTTGGCCACGTGTGCATGTGGTCACGCATGTGTTTTTGGGTTTATGCACCATATTTGTGCTGCCTGACCGTCGGTTGGCTTTGCCACCGAGTGGAGTTGACCACTAGAGCCTCCACCACCTCTCCTCTGTCCTCGAGCGTTGCCCCACGCTCTCTGCCCGTATGTGGGCCCTTGTTAATGCGAAATTGTCGCCGTTGAGTGCTGTCCACGGCTGATTTCAAAGTCCTGCAATCGGCCAAGTACGTCTTAGCCACCGGCCGATCTTCAGTGAGTACACCATCAACTTCTGGTTGCACCGCCACTTATGTTGGCACGACATTTCTCCCGGCTGCCCTAGTGTGCCGTTGTGGATCACAAATTTTGCTGCATTGATTTTTGACACCCCGTTTGGCCGTGAGTAGTTCTGGTGCTTCCTAAAATCCTTGGGACAACAGCTCTCTCAACCTGGCAACGGTTTTGACCCCCAACTCCACCGCCGCCGCCGCCACTGTCGTGTGCTCGCCATCGAACGTCATGATTACAAGGTAAGTGAGCTTTGAACTCGTAATTTCATGATAGCATGTTTTGAATGAGTAGCAGGATGCTAGGACTATATGATTGAATGCTATGGATGTTAGCTTATGATCCGTTTGCATGATGTAAGAGGATGAATTATGCCATGTTGAAATGCATATGACATGCATGTTGGCTGTAAGTATGTTGGATGTATGTATGTGCTAATGATGGCTAGCGTGTTTGTTGGTAAGCTCTGTATGTGCATGTATGTGCTAGTGATGGCTAGCGTGTATGTTTGAAGTATGTATGGATTATGCATGTGCTAGTGATGGCTAGCGTGCATGTTTAAAGTATGCATGAATGTGTATGTATGTGCTAGTGATGGCTAACATGCATGTTTGAAGTATGTATAAATGTGTATGCATGTGCTAGTGATGGCTAGCATGTATGTTTGAAGTATATATGGATTATGCATGTGCTAGTGATGGCTAGCGTGCATGTTTAAAGTATGCATGAATGTGTATGTATGTGCTAGTGATGGCTAGCATGCATGTTTGAAGTATGTATAAATGTGTATGTATGTGCTAGTGATGGCTAGAGTGTCTGTTTGACGTATGTATAAATGTGTATGTACGTGCTAGTGATGGATAGCGTGCATGTTTGAAGTATGTATGGATTATGCATGTGCTAGTGATGGCTAGCGTGCATGTTTGAAGTATGTATGGATGTGTATGTATGTGCTAGTGATGGCTAGTGTGTATGTTTGACGTATGTATAAATGTGTATGTATGTGCTAGTGATGGCTAGCGAGTATGTTGGTAAGCTACGTATGTATGAAAGTATGTGTGTTATACGTATGTGTGATGGACTTACGTATGTATGATGGCTATTTGCCTATGCTATGGATATGCGTATGTGTATGTGGGCAGAGGTATGAACTATGGATGGTAAGAAGTGTTAGTGTTTGGTATGGATTTGGATGTGTAAGCATATGACGGATGACAGAGGATATGAGTATGACGGGCGAGGATTTGAGAGGATTGTTTCAGATCAGAGCGCATGTTGGGGGATTGTCAGACAGTAAGAGTGTGCATAATTGTACAAGCATAACATACAGATTATGAAGTAAAAATTAAGCATAATAAATGAGATTTAAGTAAGAGCTTGATAAATGGGGTTGGCTCTAAGGAGCTCAGTTTAAGGACTTCCGAGTAAGATGTTTTGGCCATAAGGTGGATGGCGGATCATGTAAGACGTAAGGATTTGTGTACAGTGAGCTATGTTGTAAGATGGACAGGTTAAGTGAAGTCTGCTAGCCTGACGAACTAGGGTTTCGGATCGGGCTCAGCTTCGGTTTGATTAGTGGAGCACGGTATGCTTGAGTGCTTGTGTGGCATAATTGTACTGCATAATTTACTTAATTCAAACTTGAATTATAAGCACAACTAATGATAGCGTTGTGAGTTTGAGACCTGAGGGTTCGACGGATTAAGTTCTGTGTTTGAGCTAGTCGATAATGAGTCGGCTGAGCATTTTCTCATGTCTTGCCATGGTGTTTATCCTACGGGATCTTGTCTATGTGCTGTATAGAGCACCAGACGTTTAATGCTCTGTTGAGAGCGATGTATATTTCTGACCTCGTCTGTGTGCTGTATGAAGCTCAGACGTCTGATGCTCTATTGAGAGTGAGGTATGTTTCCAATTTGGTTTGTGTGTTGCATAAGCCCAGACGTTTGATGCTTTGTTGAGAGCGACGTATGTTTTCGATTTGGTATGTGTGCTGTATAAGCCCAGACGTTGATGCTTTGTTGAGAGCATTGTATGATTTCGCCCAAGTGTGGCACTGTATGTTTCTGCCCAAGTGGCACTGTATGATTTCTGCCCAAGAGTGGCACTGACACTATAAAACCCATTATGGTGGGCAAATGTATGACCCCTTATGTGTGGGTGTTTATGTTTGTGCGCTTAGGTAAGTAGTATCATGGATCTACTCTTACCTGTTTGATCTTGTGCCCCATGAGCATAGGTTGTCTTACCTTCAAAAAAGTCCATGGCGTCTAATCACTCCCCAGAGGTTAAGGTGATGCCCGAGTGACATTCTTTTCCATTTCGACGCTGGAGCTTATTAGTTGTAATGAACTTCAATGGTCGATAGTATGTGTACGATTATGAGTATGAGCACGACTGTAAGAGTATGAGTATGATTATAAGAGTATGTTTTTGAGTAAGACAGTAAGTGTATGATTTTGAGTAAGATTGTAGGAGTAAGGTCGTATGAGTAAGATTGTAGGAGTAAGGTCGTATGAGTAAGATTGTACGAGTAAGGTCGTACAAGTATGTGTAAGTTATATGAGTAAGCATATGATTGTACGAGTAAGGTCGTACAAGGATACATATGTTGTATGAGTAAGCGTACGGTGGTACGAGTAAGTTTGTAAGACCCTGAATAAGGGTGTTTGTGTAAGTTTGATTCGATGGTTTGTTTCGCATGTTTGTATGCGTATGAGCATGATTATGATATGCTTGTTTGCTTCATGTTTGAGTTGCATGAACGCGTCTATATATGGATTTACTGAGTTCGCTGTTTAGAACTCCCCTACTGGGTATTTTCCTACTAAGTATGGAAATACTAATTACCTTACTTTTTAGCTCCGTTGTATGAGAGGTTTTTGCAGGTTTGTGGGAAGAGCTCCTGGAGATGGACGCTCATTTCCAAGGTGGATTGATTCCCTTGGACTTAGGTATACACTTGACTTACTGCGATTTTTGTTTGTTGTATTGGGTGAGATGAGAAAACAAGTGTTTATATATTTTGGACTTTCAGTTGGATTAAACTGTGGACTGTTATGAGACTTGCACTCAGGGATGCCTGGGAGAGATTTGTATTTAAAGTCTATGATCATAGCAATTCATTCGTACGGTTGTTTTTTGAGTAGTGCCTGTGGATGTTTAGTTTGGCCGTACGATGTTTGATCGAATGAGTAAAAATTTATATGGAAAAACTGATGTGTTATGTTTTAAATTATAAAACTATTTTCACAGATTTCGTATTTCCCAATTTATAGCAGTTATATTACAAAAAATTTTCGTGAATTTTGAGGAAAATGTATGAAAAATCTCGGGCGTTACACTCTAAATAATGAGGCCTGGAAAACGACTTAAACGACCCAAATACGCGTCTAAATTGGGTAAGCAGGCACCCTATGATATGTTCAACATTGAACAGTCATAACTCCCTCATCTAAACTCTGATTTGTACGTTCTTGGTGGCGTTTTGAAGATCTTTCTATCTACTTTCTTTCTACAAGGTTTTAGTTACCAATAACAACTATTGAGTAAATTATTCTTACAAGAAAGTTAAGGGGTCAAATACCCTATTTTCCACGTGGTCAACTTCAAAAATTTAGAAAATTCCTAGACATTACAGGCCGACCATGGCCTGTAGCCGGATCTGGCTGCTGGCCAGATCTAGCCACCGCCTGCCTATGCACACAGTCAACACACTGTCGAGGCCAAATCTAGTTGCGACGGGTATATGAGAGGTACTAGAGCCATTGCCGTAGCCGAAACCGTTGCTGGAGTTGCAATTGGAGCCATCATCGGAGAAGAAGGGGTTGGGGCTCACATATTGGGGAAAACATGAGCAAAAAAGAGAGGGAAATATAGGAGAATAAAGTAAACTTTTTTTTCACTTTAGTTGGGGGACATAGGAAAAAACTGGGGTGTGGATAAAAATGTTCATGGTGAAGTATAAAACTAACCATTTCTTCCACCATCTCTATTCACTTAATTCATAACCAATAAATTACAGAAATAATACATTAAATAATTAATTCAAAATAACTACTTTACTTAATAAAATATGAGATAAATATATTACTCAAATTTAATCAAGGAATTCCACTCAAACAACAAAAATTATATCACAATTCCATAAAACCATAGCACAATTTTACTCCCTTAACATTGAAATTCATAGTGCTAATATAAGACTTAGTGCAAAATTAAAACAACTAGTAAAATAAGCTAGCCAGTAAAATGTAATGAATCTAGCAATGGAATCAAACATCAGAACTACTTTCTTCGAACAAAAACTACAAACATTTCAAAAATCTAAGCAGTTCTTAAGACCCAATTCATGAGAAACATGGAATGTCTTCGAAAATTAATTACAGAGTTTAGGAATGACGAATGAGTAGCCATCATGTTTGTAACTTGAACACAAACACTATCAAAATTAGCAAAATTGTGAGAAAATTACCCCAAAACATTATGTTTTTAACATAGAAACTAGTAGCAGAATCCAAAAAAACATTTCATCAAAGACTATGGAAGACTGGATTAAAAGAATTAGAACAAGCAGCAGAATTATGAAAGCTAAAGTAGAAAATTTACCCAAAAATTGCGGCGGATTTGTGAGAAATAGCGGCAGATCTAGGCGGATTTGGGCAAAATAAAGGCAGCTGACGGTTTTGAGCGAAGGGGACGACGGATCTGGGTGAAATAAAGCGGCGGATGGCGGATCTAGACAAAGCTCTGAACGGCGGAGCGCAATGTACACAACACTCTGGAAGCAGAGAAGGCGAAATGGGAGATGAAGAACAGCTGGGAGGGGGGACTGTCGGGCAAGTAGGTTGCAGATTTCGTCCTTTTGAAGGGCAAATTCTCCACACTTCCCTTATTAAAATAAAGGTATCGGGACAACTTGATTTCTTTGATTTCGTCATTCGAAAAGACAAAATCAATTTAAAACTAATTTCATCCTTAAGAAGAATGAAATCAAGAAAAAAAATACTACATAGGCACCAATGCTTGGCTGGCGCCTATGTGGCCAAAATGGATACCACTTTAAAAAATATTTTTCTCTCTCCATAATTTTGATAAATATTTATTTTTAATATTATTTAAATTTTTTTCTCAAAACCCAATTGCCGCTCCTACTCCCAACTCGCTGCTGTTGACACACCCCTCTACCTCTCTAGCTTTTGAATTGTTGTTGACACAATTTCCATTTTTAGGCTAGCTCGCCTTCTTCTTCCACTCTCTCCTCTACTGAGTTGGGTTGGCACCTAAGCAAGAGAGCGGGGACGAATCCTTTGTTCGTGTTGGTGTCAATATCCTCACCGTTTTTGCATATTTCTCCTTCTCGAACCCCTCGTTCTGTGGATGCCTCCCCACAATAGACTGAGACATATTCCATTCACCTCGTAGCAACAACCGACTCCACCCAATGCATATAAGGTAAAAATTCCACCTCAGTGGAAGTCTACCACACATAGCCCACATGGCTCGCTATATATTTGGAGCCCACCGTTTAGTCCATAGGCTGTTGCAAGCATCTACCTCCAGACCAGTCTAACTACGTACTATCAAGATAAAGAGCAACATCCATACAGGTTGAGTCATTAACCTCACAACAAGATCCACAGGCTACCCACCCAAAGAATTTTGGGATGGACCAAATGAACAATTACCTTCCTCTAAGCTCTAGAGCTCATCAGTCTGAGCAACGCACGATAGTGGACCATTAGTTCCTCACACCATGCATGAGATTATGTATGTACTTAGGGACAAAGTCACCTGCCCCAACGGCCAATTTTCACCTTGTCCATCCCACATGGGACTAGGTGAACGATCACCTTCCACTCACCCACCTCCAGTAGCCTATCATTCTCAAGCAATGCACAATAATGGTTCATTAGTTGCTCGCCAATGAGGTTATATATATATATATACACCATCGACAAAGTCTCATTAGCAGGGGCGGAGCTGCATTCCATCCATATTATGTATTTTGTCATGACCTTCGCTTCCTTCATACTTCATCAAGCCTTCCTCTTTGGCTACTTAATGATGAGGCTAGCCCCGGAGTGTGGACTCCCAAGTGACTTGAGCGCACTTTCGTTAGCAATACATACATAACACGCGAGGTATCCAACAAGACTAGACATTTCTTATTTGGTACATATGGCACTTGAAGACCACCACATGAGGAGCTTTGTTTCCATGCCCCATGCTCCCCAGAGTCTCCACCACATGTCCCTGGAGCCTTATAGTATTTGTCATGCAAGTTTTTTTTACTAATATATATATATATATATATATATATATATATATATATATATATATATATATATATATATATATATATATATATATATATATTTTAAACCCTTGATGTCCTTAATTTATATGTAGTTATGAGTACATCTTTCTTTTCTAACGTCATACTTCATTGCACTTAATCCCATACGATCTTTTTTCTTAATAATAAACATAATAACCAATGCTTAATACAAAATCGAATAAATTAGGAAAGAGCATGTACATGTCCTTGACCTTCCTTTTGGAGAGTCCCAGGGTGATGAGCTTCACTCATGAGACATTTGCCATGCCTTACAAAGCGTGTAATTGAAAACTTGAAAAACTAAAAAATGGACCAAGGATTAGGAATCAACAAGTTTGACATGTACTAGCCAACTAGTATGTCTTCCATGTTTTTGGGTTGGAGATATAGTAGGTTCATAGAATTGAAAATGAAAGTGGAGCCCCTCTTGTCAGGGGGTTGCTGCATTGGACACAATTGTTTGTATGTTGATGTTATCACAAGGGTAACTGTGCAAAAACTAACTCTTGAATCATCTTTTTATATAAGATTACCAAATATGGTTCATTCCATAAAATTCTCATGAAACATATTCATGAAATATGTGACACCAAGCATAAATTCTTCACTAATGAATTTGACTAATCATACTAAGGTTAATAAGAAAAAAATACTTTAGTGATATGAAGATAAGAAGATTCATACGTGAAAAACCTACCTCTTTTTTAAAACACCGTTGATTAGTAGGGCACATTTTTCTGACCCCACCAATCAACATGTTTTAAATGATGAAGTACGTTCTTCAAGTATAAAACCTGACATCAATTTAGCATTACTCCTTTAATAATGGTTCACTGCACCCATTAATTTATATCAAAATAACCCTTAAGAAATATCATTGTGAAATAAAAATTTATCTATACTCCTACTAAGAGTAAAAAGGGTGTAACAAATAATTTTAAGTTTGTTCTTAAATTCTGATCCCTCACCAAGTCCAAGTTGACCCTGCTCAACCGCAAAACCGGGTCGAAGGCCAACTTTGTTGCACCATGGGCAGTCAGTTATTCGGACAATTTGGTCTGTCCGATAGTTAGATAGATATTAGGGCTCACATATTGTCATTCGGACGTTCGGACTCAAATGGATAGTAAGACTGATTAACAAACAGATATTTGGACAATCGGATATATCCGACTGTCTGTCCGACTATCCGATTACCACCCAAGTATTCCCGCTAACTATTGGCGCCTAATTTGCGCCGTCGTCAGTCGTCTCTCTCCCTCTCTCCTTTCCCCACAATTCCTCCGACTCAATCCAGCTATGGCTGCCGGGGACGCGGCCGAAGAAACCCGCGTTATTATCTCTCGTGGCAAGCCTACTTCTTGAATAAAAAACGTTACTTTCTGTTTCCATTCTTTTTTCGTTTCAATTCTTGCTTGTGTTTGATTCGTGTGGACGTTGGTATGCTCGATCCAGTGCCGGGTCCTCAAGTTGCAGAAAGTTGCAGAGATGCGAAGTTGGAAGGAACTTTGTTACGTCTTCGTCATCCTAAATCTGGTATTTGCTTTTCCCCTGACAATGTCTTTCATTTCCTTTAAAAAAATCTGTAATTTAACATCACCTAGTTAGTGAGAAAGGAACTAAGAATACGGGCCATGGATATCTTAATTATTCGTTTTGGGCACCTGGGTTTTATCAAGTGAGTATGATTGGAACCCTTTTTTGGTTGGGTTAAAGCGGGACGGAGAATGGGTTATTGCGCTATAGTTTTGTACAAAGATTGTGTTTTTGTTTTTCTTTTGCTAAAATAGAGCCTGTACCTCATGTTTGGTTTGCATTTTTCTTCGAATTTAACAGGAAAGCCGACAGCTTACAATTTCCTTGGTGGGTCAGTTCAAGAATTTCATTGGTTTAAACGGCCTTATGGCTCATGGTTTCTAGGGAACTTCGTATGCGAAGGTAAACGTAGATTATATGTGCAAATCGACTATATGTTGATCTCTTTGTAACAGACTATTTGATCATGTTCATGTTTGTGTTTTAATCTTAGCTATTCCTCGGATAGCAGGAGGTGAATGTTTGATGTAGCAATAGCTGAACTTTATAAGTATAGTCATTTTGTTGATAGGATACAATTGCTACTTTTCTATAGAAGCCAAAGATGATAGGAAGTGCAATGTTCAGATTTGTCAAGCATCGTGGCATGCTTGCCTTGCTATTATGCCATAGAGCTGTAATTGCTCTAATTCATCTAATAAGTCCTGCTTGCACGTATAAATATAATAAGAAATATATTCTTATTGATTGTTGTTGATACTTACGAGCTAAACATGAGCATTATCCCAATCAGCAGTTATTCCTACAAGATTCTTATAAAGGGTTTGCTACATAGAGCATAAGATGATCTTTCCTTCTTTGTTAAGCTAACCTTTTGCATTTGTTGGGCATGAGTTGTCAAGTGTGGCTCCATATTCTTCTTGCTCGTGGAAGATTTGCATTACCATCTATAATTGGTATATTTCTATCTTACTGAAAGTGTCAATTGGCTTGATAATTGTACAATAGATGGTGGCTTATATATGTCAACTCCAGTTGACCCTGTTTTCCTCCTATTGCCCATTTTTGAGGAAGCTAGAATGAAGGTACAGCTTGCACGTGTGAAATTTTTGTAGACGATGTTGACTTCTTTTATGTTATCATTGAAGCTAACTAACCTGCTTCCAAATGCAGAAGGGAAACGATAATGGAAAATTCCGAGGTTTAGATGAAATTATGTTTGTTGATGGTTATCCAGGCTATAGGAATTTAGCTGCCATTGCAGAGATCTCAATGAGAGTAGTGTGCGAAGTCAAAGGTGTGTTGGATTTCTTCCATATCCTTGTTTGATTGTCACTTGCATTTTTGCTCATTTTTTAAGTTCATGCAGAATTTGATTCTTCAAAGTTCTATAGGCTCAATGACTCCAAGGTTTTAGCATGGCTTTGCCACAAGGTGTGCTTTATACGGCTTATGTTCATGTAATACTTTTACCAGTGCTGGGCATAATGATGGAGCTTGGGTTAGCTTGAACTGGGTAGTAACCCTTGAATTAGAATGTTTAAATTTGCACGAAGATAAATTGCATTAACCTTCAATGAGTTTACAAAGCAATGAGTGCAAATTACATCAGCCAACAACACTAACACATCACCAGAACTCTTGGCATCAGCATTCCTTAGGTTATATTCACTGTAGTCTCTTATTATTTACTTTTCTAGAAAGTAAGTTTTGCTTGAATTTTCCAATTTCTGCCTCGCACCTCAGGTTGATCAACTAAAGCTGGCATTTCGAACTATGGACAAAAATTATGCTTCCCAGGATGAGAAGGATACATGTACGATAATGGTGAAGGTGTTCTTAGTGCTGAATGATGAGAGCATTCAATTATTTTTTCAGTTCCACTTTTCTGTGATATTTTCCATCTTTTCAAGTGTATGCCAAAACAAAATCTTTATAATGGTTTTTGTTTCTCCACATTGGTTCTTAATGCACTAGACTGTGGTACTTGAAAATCTAATCTGCATCATAATTATGGTATATTTGATACTTGTTAACATACGAAATGTAGCCTTCTTTCAAGAGGTCGGCATTTTACAATTAATGTTTGTAAGTTCTAACCCGTTTTTAACTGGTATGTGGCATTGACAACAACAATGATGATTATGAAATGAATAAGCTGAAGGTTCTGATGGACTGTCTGATGATTTTTTCTTTTTGCTGAGTCAGTATGTCAGATGAATGTTTTTGTAACTAACTTGATTGCTTTTATTATGGATAGTGCATTTTCTTCTATAATGTGGAGCTGCTTTGTGTATATTTCTATTCAATTAATTTCCATATATTATTGTTTTATTCTTTATTTTTCTTGCTGAATGTATCTGCTTGATGAACTGGTGCAGTAACTGATGTCATTTCACTATTGGGAGATTACATAAATGATGAACCCTGGTTGAAGCTTCTATGTGATCATCTTGGGTAAGAAAGGCATAGTTGTGGAAATTACTTCATTTTGGTCTTCTCTCATATGGTGTTGATGGATTACCTGGTGTTTGGTTGAATGATTAAACTAATCTTTAGGTTGGATGTCCAAGAGGCAACTAGGAAAACAGCCATATCTGAAACTCTTATATTTAATGGAGAAAATTCTCCAAATTCATTCCAGCCAATGCCGGTAAGCACACTTACTAAACGCAGGTGAATGCCCTATTTATTAATATATGTTTGATTTGTCTCATATGACTCTTCGTTTTTCCCCATTTGTAAGATGAAACCTGCGAATGAAAAGAGTGGATCAACTGCAAGAAGACAATCAAAAAGGCTGAAGCCAGAAACAGGCTCCCTTAATATCAAAGACATGTTCTGCAAGGCATCAAAACCAAAAAGGTGATGAGCTTATTGTAGCAATTTATGTTATTCTTTTTACATTTCTTAACAAATTGTTACCTGTTGTTGATGGTGCAGTTCATGCATCTAATTGTATTATGATTTGTGCTTCTTTATAACATGTGTATTATTAAGCCAAGCTTACCTGCCATTGCTTGATGACAAACTGCTTATACACTCTCCATCGGATATTAAGTGCTCCATTTAGTTTTTCAAAATGAATTAATTTTAGGAAAACCAAATAGAGCTATTTATGTGGGACAGAGGGAGTATTCAGAAGACAGTGACTAATTATATGAGATGAGTGTATCTGTTGACTTTTGGCTAGGCCGTCAAATATGGTGTTACTGTTTGTACGCAGGATGCAAATCTTACAGATTAAATATCAAATATAGGAAGTATTATATTTGGTAACTTCAGCTATGTGGTAATACACAAATCCTAAAATTAACAATCCGTGCTGTGCTCACATTGTCTTGTCTTTCTTGCGACACGAAGTTATTACACAAAACAGCTACATATGCGAAAAAGTGCACAGCTACATATGCGAAAAAGTCCCTTCTGGTGGCCTTACTAAGACCGCATCCTGTTGATCTGATTCAAAGCCGGCTGGAGAATGTTGTAAAGAACCCAAGCAACAGCTGGAGCAATTACAAATAGCAGAAGTAATCCTCTGCTGTCATTTGATGAGGCATCAGCGACCATGGTGATTTCGCTGGCAGAGGCACTTGGTGTGGACAAGAGCCCGGAGCTTGCCCATGCTCCAAGGCCAAGGCCAAGGCCAAGTCCAACTATGACACCATTGCTGCTCCTCATTCTGTTGATCTGGTTGAGTGCTGGCTGAAGAATGTTGTATAGAACCCACAGTATAGCCGGGATTAGGGGCAGCAAGAGTGCAAGACCGCGGCTGTCTCCGTCGGCTGCAATGTCAGCGATCTGTTGCACAGCAAGTGCCGAATCACAGCAGCTCAAGGAGGAGAAAACGGCTCCGGCCAAGGCAGTGCTCAGCAGTGATGAAGCATTGGAGTTATCATTGAGTTTGGGTGTGGTGAAAAGCCCCTTGGGAAGGCTTTGAAGTGAAAGGAGTGAGATGGGCTTCAGTATTGTTGGTTTGGGAGGGCTGATGTGGTTGGGTGTCCCGAAACTCAGGCACTTTGCATTGAGCATGGCCATGGTGGCTATGGTTGCAGCCATGGATGTCTTGGGAGTTCTATTTTGCCGGGCAAGAGACGATAGAAGTTGAGTGCCTTTGTTGGTGATTGTTGAGCATAGAAAAGATCCAGTTCTTAGATTCTTTTCTTATCCGGAGAATGTGATTGGGGAATATGGGCCTCACGTTGCTAACCCCACCAGCCTTATCACTTGTGTTCCAAAAATCTATAAAATGAATAAGAAGCACAAGATTTATTCCTTAGTCTTGCTTTGAACACGGTAATTAACACCTTATAAGTGCGCATTATTGAAAAGGGTCAGTAAAACTCAAGATCCGGCGTTTCCTAAACAGCTTGACCTACCATACTGAAGTGTACATCAATTGGTAGTTCCGGTTTATGAAAAACTTAGTCGTTGGTGCCTTTTGTTAGTTACAGTTAATGATACACTAAACACATTAGTGTACAATAAGGTTCGAGAAATTTTCATATAACTTTTTTGCTAAAAAGGGTTTTACCCTGGGCCAAACCTAGGACTTCGGATGACTACTCAGTGAGATTAGTCATCGACCACTTAATTAATAAGATGATTTTTGACATACTGTGATGAATAAGTGTTTTTGTCAGTCATTATTCCATGTCATTTTTTATCTAATCCTTGATTAAGCAATGGGACCATTGGTGTAGTGTTTTTTGGCAGCAGCTAAATGACAGCATAGCTCTGCTGAAGCAACGCACACAAACAGATCCAATCACAGGATAGCACTAACGAAGATTAATTGTGCTGGTGATATACTCTTGTTAGAGAACAAAAGCCTAACTAGTTGTATACTTGTGAAAAAACTCAAGATATTTGGCGTGGTTCCTTCTTTAATTGATAACTTTAAATAACGGTTACAAGAGTATAAACAGGGATTTCATTGCCCCGTAAACTATGGTAACTTCCATACAAAGAGAGATCTTCGAAGATTATGTTACTTGATTGGAGAATAGAAGGAATGAAAGTTTGCCAACGTATGTGTTTGAACTTGGCTCCGGAGATTAGGAGGGAGAGGGCATTTCTATTTCATATCCTCCCTCAAGCTTATAGAGGGAAGTCCTGAAGATTAGGCTTGTCAGAGAGAAGAAGAAAGTGAGGGCATGACAAGCACTTGGTAAGAATGTCAACAACTGGGTTCATGCTCGGGAGGTGAGCATCCTGGATCATCCTGTCTAAAACATGTTTCTGAATGAAGTGGATGTAATTCCATTAGGGGAGTCAGATCCTTAGACAAATGTAAAGCACTTACATTGTCACAATATATATTGGGAGCCGAAGGAAGATTAACTTTGAGGCGGCAAATGATGTATAAGAACTAGAGAATCTCAACAATTGTAGAAGCAAGGGAGCAATACTCAGCTTTGGTAGTGGAATGGACCGTAGTAGCCTGCTTCTTAGTGCCCCATGTAAGAAATTGGGGCTTAAGTAGGGTGCATACCATCAGGGAACCAGGCCGGTCTCCATAAGAGAAAGCACGTGTGGAGAGATGAGACCCCTTTGTAAACTGAAGGCCATAAGTTAAGGTTCCCTTTCCACAGTGGAAGGTCAGCTTGACAACTTCTATATAATATGCATACATGGTTAACAACAAAGGCCAGGTCCGATTGGTTGCTGATAGAAGACCAACACTAAAAGGACTTTGGCGGGTTGGACTCCAGTAAGACCAAACTTCTCCAATAGTTGTACCATATAACGAGATTAAGAGAGAACCAATGCCTCATTAGTATGACAACTAGGGCTGGTCATGGACATTCATCATTTGATATTTGGGCTTTGTCCGAGGTATCTGTGGCCGTGCCTAATTAAATTATTTTTTTTTGTTAATTTTTGGATATGGCTATAGACAAGACCTTGTTTGGCCGTTTGTCCGAGGTCCGGTTAACTTTTAAATAGAATGTACAGTCTTATATAAAAGACAATTTTTTTCTCTTCTAATTATTCTTAAACATTATTTTTTTATATTTAAATTTTTAATAATTTAAATACAATCATGTTAATGTTATATTTAAGTTTTTTTTTAAAGCTAGTTATTAAATATATTTTTTATCCCAAATTAATAGCTTTATTTGGCTTTTTAAAATAAACTAATTTGGCTAATAATAATGCTACAAATAAAAAAGATAACATATATAAGTTTAAAAATTATTATTATATACTAAATTACTTAATCTAGAGATCCTTACTCTAGTTGCCCTACTTAGTTAAAGTTGTTAACACTGCTTTTATTCTTTCTAACTACTTTAATTATTATTTAATTACTTAAGAGGTTTGTCCATAGATAATGACCGTGTCCGCAAAAAATGAAGCTTTATCTATAGGCAAAATACCGATTTATAAATTGTTAGCGGATATAAACATGGACAAACTTTATCCGCCTACTATTTGGCTGAAAACCGCCGTACGGGCAACATACATATCTAAGATAAAAACAAAAGGAAGTAAGTCTTACATATCAAATGGTTTGGGGGCAACATACATATCTAAGATAAAAACAAAAGGAAGTAAGTCTTACATATCAAATGGTTTGGAGTGGTTCGGAGAGCTGCTCAATAAACTTTTGTAATAATGAAGAATGACTACAAGTGAGGATTATGCCATCCACATATATTAAGGGAAGAAAAACTTTGTCCTTTCTGCCACATATGTAGTCATGCCATATGTACATTTTTGGAAGTCAGAGTTACCGAAGATAAGAAGTGAATTTGTTGTACAAGGATGGAGGGGCTTGCTTGAGCCTGTACTACACTTTATGCAGACGTAGGCATGAGGGAAAGAGGGGTCGACAAACCCATCGGATTGTTGGAGATAAACAACTTCCTGTAAAAGTTGACGAAGAGGCCAATTAAATGTGATGGCCAATGAGATAAGTAAATGGAAGATTTTACCTCTAACTACGAGAGTGATTAGACTCCTCAAGGATCAAAGTCAAAATCCAGACGCTGGTTGTATCCCTTTTGGCAACAAGACGTAAATGTATCCTTTCTGGCGATAAGACTGGCTTTGCACCATTCACTGGATTGGTGGCTGCTTGTTTATAAGAAGATGGCTCCTGTGGTTAAGCGAGATGGGTAGCAAAGTAACTGTGGAGGAAGGGGATTTTGAGCAGCCAAATACTCTATCCTAAATTAATATCTTTATTTAATAAAAAAGTTTATTTTATATTAATAGCTTTATTTTGTTTAAATCAAGTGATTGAAGAGTTCAAAAAGAGTATTATATACTTATTTTCTTTCATCATAGATGTGGGTTTCACTATTTAATAAAAATTACTATTTCTATATTACATTAATAATTATAATTAAAAAAATAATTATTTTTATTGAATGGTAAAATCTACCTCCAAGAGAAGGGAAAGTAAGCTTTGATATTCTTTTTTAAGTATAAAATGACTTAAATTTAACAAAATAGAGTTATTACTATGAAATATTTTTTTTTATTAAATATAGCTATTAATTTAGGATAGAAGAAGTACTTATTTTACTCTAGCAATTAATATAGAATGGGTAAAGTATAACTTTGGCCGTCAAATGCCATCATAAGAGTAAGTGATTATGTGATAACAAGGCAGTGTAGAGGACTATTGAAGAGGATGTAGTAATGGGCATAGCAGGTGGGTGAGCATCACTCATGGTAGGCCCGCAAGGTGGAGAGTCAATAGGAGTACTGGAAGAAATATGAAGAGCATCTAACATACCTGGTTTACCTAAGCGATGTGGGGACAAAGTTGGGTGACAAGTAGGCATCAATAGAGGCCACATAGAGGGATTTTATGCTCCTTTCTAACAAATAGACTGAGCGTAAGTTCTATATGGGAGACATTGATATTTAAAATTGATGATATATTATTGTGTACTAGCATATAAAGCCATTGATCTCATGGATGAACAACTTGATGAGTGGCGTCGAAGCAAAAGCATGTAGTGGGGCGAGCCCGGGGTGACACCTTATATAAAAAATACAACTTTAAACCGATTTCTCTACACAATCATATAAATAATAATATATATATAAGCAATAAACATATGTAAGAGAAATAATAAATTAAAATAAAGTTTGGGAGAGATATGAACTAACTTTTGGGGTTGATTAGCCTCCGAACGCTCTATCCCTTCACTCTAATGCCCAACCAACAATTGAATATCGATTCAATAAAAAATAGAGAGGAGAATACCTTTGTGTTTGTGTAGAGCACTCAAAATATCTGCTTAAATTGTGGAATCAACTCGAAGGAGTGCCTTAGCCCTTGCCTTGAAGCCACACAACTCCAAGAACTTTGATCCTCTTTTGTGCACCACGCAAGAGGGAGAAGCGAGGGAGAGAGAGGGGCGGTCGACCTCTTTTTCTCCTTGTCTTTTAATCAACACGCCAAGAGGGAGAGAGGGGGGCATGATTGGGAGAGAGAGGAGAGGAGTGGGGGCTACCCTAAGTGTTATGGGCTTTCTCTTTTATCTTAAAGTTTATTTATACCCCTTCTTAATTACCCTACATGGGTTTTTCTGAACAGGCAGCCCACAAAGGCTTGAACCACGTGTACACGGCCAAGCCTGCGACAGGGTTGACCCCTTGCTAATTACGGGTCTGACCAACAATACTAATTCATGAGTTGAGCCCCACAATGTAATTATGCATACCCTAATTACATGCCTAGTGTGCGTGTGATGGATGTAGATCCCAATTGAATTTGTATCACGATGGTTCTTGTAGGGTCGGCACAACTACCCCTACTATATATCCTTAGACCCGTAACCCATACCGCTCACTCAAACCGCGAACAAAATAGACCAAGTGGGGCCCATACCATAGTCCAACATGGCTCTTTTACACTAGGCTATTATCATAAAGGAGAAAAAAGACTCTTCTCAAGTAATTCTCACGTAAGAAATGAGATATGATCGGAGGCACATGGCATATAAACCCGGAGCAGAAGGACTTGCAAGGCAGTGGAGTTGCATGTCCTAGGCGGAGGGAAGATAGCATGTTGGCTGAAAATTTGGAGAGCTTGAAGTGGTGCGTCATAGGCGGAGTGGTCTTGGCAGATGGGTTTCCAAAGATAAAATATTGCTCATCAAAAAGTAGACATGACTAATATAGATTTTGCTACTAATAGGATCTATACAAATTAAGCTTTTATGCACACCATTTTAGCCAATAAACACCCATCGAAGTAATTTGAAATCCAATTTGCCATGACCAAACAGCTGTAGGTAAGGATAACATGCAGATGCAGATCCAGGCGTACGAAGACGAAGATGAGAGTAATACAGCTAAAAGCCCATAAGAAGTATATGGTGTCCGTCTCTATACAGACTTCGAAGGAAACCAATTTATAACATAAACGATATTAGAGAGAAAAATAATATTTACACTCCATTTCTTAGAAAAAACATAATTTCAAAACTTGCAAGAGAGATGACCATGGGCTAGCAAAGTAAGCCTAGTTTCAACGATATGTCTATCCTCCACGAGCCCATTTTGTTCAGGAGTTCTTGCTTCCATGGTTCTATGACTTTCGAGTCCCTCCGCATCAAATCTTTTCTTCCCATTGTGTAACCAGGGGCAGAACTATGTTATGAGTGTAGGGGGGCTAGTATTTGGAACTTGACTTATACAGCTAATACATATGTCTTAGATTGAGAAATAATAACATAATAAAAAGCCAGGTATATAATTGGCTCCAGATTTTCAACCTTGGTTCTGCCTCTTCCCTTGTGTTCTACCTTTTCGCTTGTGTTTTACTTTGTCAATTTATATATCTGACCTCCTTACTACAAAACTAGACTTTGTCATGTGACCTCCTTACTATAAAACTCTAAGCATATGATGCATATGCCATACATGCTGGTGGGCAATAGGTCACCCATTACGACATATAGTTTTCGATAATACCACATTACATTTGAACCGAGTAGCCCAACAATCTTCCCTCTTTAATTTTAAGCACTTTAATTTTCACCCATTGATCTTGTGGGCCCCACTATCTCTTCTATCATTGAGCTTATGTCCGTAGTCACCCTTTTCTTATTAGCACAAGTAATAAGAAATTTCTATACATTAAATAAATAAAAATTGGAAAAACTGTTGACAACTCTATTGGAGGGCTTCTGTTATTGATTCTATCTCAATTATGTGAAAAATCAACAGTATCATGATTGGGTGTAGAAGTTGGGTAAAATTTAAAATTCTGTATGAAGGCTAATTCCAACATGTTTTTCTGGAATCATCGAATCACCTTGTGAGGTGATTTCGGCTCCTAACTCCCTATTTTGGAATTAAATATTTTATTATTTTTTAATTACTATCTTTTATATTGATTTGTGCCTCAAGAAGTGTGTCATATAGGTAGGACCTACTAGGGGCGGAGCCACGTTGTGGCTTAGGGGGGGGGGCAATTGCCCCTCCTCCTCCCTCTTCCCCACTTTTCTCTCTAAACAATTATACACACCAACTCTGCCCCTAGGGCTATTTAAAAGTCCAAAATAACCTACCCATATGAGGTCTTGTTTGATAGGGTTTGCCAATATGAATGCAAGAGTATAAAGAATATACATTTCTTGGTACTGTTGATCACTTGTGGGCCTTAGCTTTATAAAATGGACAGAGTGGGCTCTAGTATTTAATAAGTGCATGAAGCTACTTCGTAGAGTAATATACATTTCGATGACATTAGTGAACCTTTGTACTTTGTGCTAAGGGATGATTCGAAGTGTTTCACTAGTTTGATTATTTTATAATATTTATTTATGGGGTTCTTGTTTAACTATCCCACTGAGCAAATTTAACATCCTTGTGATGCAAGTACTCAAGAGGACTAAGCTTTTAGGAGAATTTGGTGCACATGGCAAACACATTTGATTCAGGCCACATAGTATGTCGGATTCATTTATTTTTTATGATAACATTTAGACCTTTATGGACAATTGTAGACACATGAGTGCCAATTTATTTACGTTGGTGTGTATTATGGTTCTCATGCATGTACTTTGGTAAGACATGTTTTGTTTGATAATATAGTTTGACAATGGTTAATATATACTCTAATTTAATATTAGTATATTTTTGAAGTAAGTGGCACAACCTCAATGTATCTTGATGAATGCTTTCGACAAATAATGATGATATTGTTTTCAATGTTATGTTTTTGTGAAAAATAAATTTTAAAAATCTAGGGATGTGACAACTTGGTATAAGAGAATGTTAATATGTTTACATGCATGAAATGATATTATATAACTAATTTTGTATATTTGATGTGGGTAGAAGTAGTGACTTCTTTAGTCTGTACACTTATAAATTGTAGATTGTGATGATATCGAATACCTCCAATCATGTTAGGCAAATTGCAATGGAGAAAAATGGGGTAGGAGATCTGCTACTAACATTGTCATGCCCCAAGAATTTAAAACTCATTTTCCTCATAATTCAAATAGTGAAAACAAAATTTTTAAAAACTTTTTTATCAATCTTTCGACAAAATTATCTTGGAGGTGATCCACTTATTTTTTAAGATACTAATATTTAAACAAAATAATATATATGACAAGGTCAAATCAAACTATAAACACACAAGGTCTTGCCCGAGTACATGCCATGATCCAAAAATGCACGTTACTATAAGTTTGTTAATAGAAATAAAGAATCCTACATCAGAGATAGAGAGAGTTGTCGTCCTTTCCTTGCATGACGTTCCCAACCCGGCTGCTCTTCTGGCCAACTTGTATCATAAGATGCTGACTATATGAATACTTCCAGTGGGATGACTAAACAAGTACTATGAAATAATAAAGTAAATGAATACACCACATCATCACATGATAAATTACCATTATAATTAGTAATTAAAATCAACATAATCAACTATAAGTGAAATAAACACAATCAATTATAAATGCTTTCACATGATTACAATTAATACCATGAAAACACTTGTAAAATAATTGCTCCAAAAGTATAAATCATAAAAGTTCTCTATGACACGGTAACCATGTCTAAGAGTTCAACCATACCTTATATAAGTAAACACATATTTTGGAATGCTTTTGAGTAATTTTGGGAAGCTAGGACAATCTCTGTTTCTTCCCAATTGTCAGAACAACCATCGACACATCAATTACGTCACTAATGAAAGGAGATAGATGATAATATAGACATTGACACACATCGACGCGTATGTGAGCAACCGACCTGTCATCGGTAGTGAGATCGACACATCATTGAGCTGCTGATGAGGAAGGTTGTATTATGCCAACCCACTATCGATGAGGGTTCAACATGTTGGTGGTCATCGGTGATTGGTCTAACACGTCAGTGACTAACGACAATAAGTTGATTTTGGATAATTTTTTTGCATGAATTGCTATGTTTTATAAACAACTATAATGTATGATAATAACACAAAATTCAATGCATATTAGTACAAGAGTATGTAATGATATAATTGTTGATGTTTTCATATGAGTACTTTTGTGTGTGAGAATCCTTATAATAGATTGTACCCCAAAATAATGTTTAAAGACACATAAGGACAGAAGATCCAAGTGTCTGGATGACTCATCAAGTGAGTTGTTTAACCACATAACAAAAGAGTTTGGTATGAAATGGGTTCATGATCTTTTAGCTCTCTAAGGATAAGAGTTATAGAGAGCCACTTCTTTGGCTTAAGAGTCAAGTTTGAATGGAATAAAGTATAAAAAAATGATTGGATTTGCACAATACAATACAGGAGGTTTCAACAATCATAGTAGTTAAGCTCGACCACTTGGGTCAATGATCCCTATTTGGCTTTAGCTTCATGGCATGGATGGATTGGGTACTTTAGAAGAAATGAGGTTGGATATTTTCATGTCAAGAGAAATCATAATCCAACTCAAACATGTACTTCCTAATTAAACCACAATAATAAGGTTAGCAATCCAAGCTCTTATCTAATACTATTACAAAGGTCGCCATAAATTCGGTCTTTTTCTCTCTTCCTCTGTAATTTGATGAGCCCTAGTACTCTGCCTTTCTCCCAAAGTTAGAGAATTGGGAAAGATTTGGGTTAAGGATCGTCAAAGGTATTTATACGAGGAGAAGTTAATTGAATTATGGTGCATAACTGACTCAAGAAAATGCTCAATATTATTTTCAAGTTCATTTTTGAAACCACTGATAAGACTGGCCTAGAACACTAATATGTTGAAGGTTGTTGACAGTGTTTCTGGCATCTCATTAGTGAATCAACCGATGTGCCAAATTTTACCAATAGTGGTTTATAGTTTCATTGATAAGGTCACCGACACATCAATGCCTACCGATAAAAATTTATTTCTTATAAAAAGTTGAAATTAAGTTTATATTTATTATTGTTGCTACTTTCTTGAATTTATTACTTAGTAATACTATCTTTCTTAAAGGAGTTCATCGACTCATTGAACATGAGGCTCACAAAACTCAAACATCATGAGAATAACATGAGTAGAAATGACAAATATAATGCACAACAATTTCAAATAGAAATCATAGGTGTCACAAATGTAACTGCTGCTTCAACTCCAATTCTTGAAAAGAGGTGTAAAGCCAACTAATCTTGGGAATAGTTATGGAGTGTCATCATCTGAAGTCGCTTATCGTAGAACATAATGAGTCTTGCAGAGATGATAAATATGTTTTAAAACATGGCTCAAACTATGTAAACTCAACTCAAGCTATTAAGACACAACTCCAAGCACAAATAAAGCTTAATAGTTCTAAAGCTAAAGAAAAAGAGGAGAATGAGAATATGAGTTCAACCAATTTGGAGATATTCAAGAAAATGACAATATTGTCCACTAAAGAGGATGAACTAGAAGAGGCTAAAAAGTGGGTAGAGGAGGTAAAGAAAACTTTTGGGATAATGTCCATTAGGAACCACAATAAGGTGAACATGACTACATTTATTATGGTGGGTAAAGCCCATTTATTGTGGAAGATGGTAAAAGGATTTCTCTTTAAGAGCAAAGAGAACATAACTCGGGAGTTCTAAAATATCTTCAATAAGTAATATTTTCTTCCTCACATTTGTAGGTGAAAAATATGGAGTTCTTAGATCTTCAACAAAAAACTATGATGACATAATTTGTACCCTTCTATAGGTTTGCTCAATATGTTGCACCTACAAAAGAGAAGAAGGTGGAGACTTTTATTTTTGGGTTAAAGAATAGACATAGGTCTAAGGTACTCACTTCAAGACCTACCTCCTTTGCAAATGAAGCAACTCAACATCTATTATGGAGGAGAACTTTGAGAGATCTAAGATGCCCTCAAAGAATTTTGAAGCATCCAAAACTTTGAACAAAGGAGGAGACAATAGGAGACCTAGAGGTGGTAACAATGGGGATAACAAACCTTACAAGTAAACGATAAATTTCAGCCAGCTATCTAAGTGTGGTTATAAACCTTTGGAAAACAATAAGCCAAACTTGAAATGTCATCTTTGTGATCAGATCAATTATAACTTTCAGTCATGGTATTAAGGTTTCTCTTAATTGAGTTGATTGTGTTGACTACTCATGTGACAACCCAGATATTAGGTAAGTAATACTACTAGAATTTTTATATATTATTAGAACATTATTTTGAATGTTGAACGTAAATAAATGTTGTAGAACTCTAAAAACCGAATATAAAGGTTTTTGAAGCATTTGAATCGGAGATGGTGGCCGTATGTAGCGATCGTGGAAGTGCGCATCATAAGTGGGCCCATGATAAAACTGTGGTAAAACCTATCCTTGAGTGGTCTTGTTTCAAAGGGCTCGTCGATATTAGTCCATTGGTACCAAGAACATATAATTCCGATGTATAGGTAAAAAGTTAGAGCGATTTAAAGTTTTGAAGGAAGAAAAAAAAAATATTTACGTCGGCTGACGCAAGCATTGCATCAGCCGACACTGACACAGGCAGCGCGCGATGTCGCATGGTTCGCGCGTCGGGCCCGCGTGCTGCGGGCCACCCGTGCCGCCAGACACAGGACCGCGCGGTCTCGTCGCGGACCACGCGCAGTCCGCGCGACGTGCGGAACCCGCGCATCGGGTTTTGCCGAACTGCGTGAAACCGCGCGGTTCTGCGTGGCATGTCCGCACGCCGACCACTTTTCGGCGCGTGACGCATGTCACACATGCGTCGCACGCCCATTACTCCGTTCCCCCTATTTAAACGGCCTCCATTTTCATTTATGCAAACTTCTATTCCTTCTTTCTGAATCGTTTTAAGTCCGATTTGACCCATTTCAAAGGCGTTCTTAACTAAATCGACTGTGCCGGACGCTGTGACGGAGCCAAATTTTTAGTATAAGCTCTGTGCGACCATGAACTTTCTACTCCGATTATAAGGTAGGGGGTCTTAAACTCTAATTTATGCTTTGCTCGTATGTTTTACTTTTTATTTACTATTTTTATTCCTTATGCTCATGTGTGGGAGTTTTTTTGAAAAATGTTATACACGGGTTATGTTTTATTTACCCTGATTTGGGTCATGGTACTGGTATTTTTTGGATAATTTTGGAATTAAATTTGGAATTATAATATTTTATCTGGATACCTACCGAGAAAAATAATCTGTATGGCGCGCGCATGGGTGTGGAGCATCATGGGAAAGCTCCTCACTTACTGAGCTTCCCGTTGCCCCATGAGCGTCAGGAGGAACGCCGTTCGGTATCACGGCTCTGGATTTATCGTCATCGGATAAACCGGTGTTTTCTGAAATTGTTTCTGAATCTGTTTTGCAAAAATTATTACGATCTGTTACTTAGCATTAAATCTGGATTTATCGTCATCGGACGAACCAATATTTTTTTTCTTGAAATTATTCCTGAATTCATTTTTGTAATACATTATGTTTAGCAAAAGTTATTATCGACATGAATTTTCTACTTAGCATCAAATTAGATCTTAATTCTACCTACTAACTATAAACATACTCACCCACCCCCAGATTGTGCAGGATTTACAACTAGAACGGGGATAGGAGACGAAAAGTTATCCAAACAATTTAGGTGGTAGCTGCTTTAGATATAAGCTTTGTAAACCTTTCTTTGACACTATATCAAGACATGATATGTCTCAATTTTGTATAACTATTTGTTCTACGCACAGTGATCCCAGGCATGTAAATATAAATCACTATGTGCCGTGAATACTATTAATTATTTTGGTTGTATAATTGCTCCGATGTTGAGTTTAAATATATAGAATATATCCTATTTTGTGTGTGATATGCATTGACGACCGTCATGTTCGGTCACATGGATATAAATTTCCATGTGTCGGACGAAGCCATATTATATGGAATATATTTCAAAATGGCGGTTGCCACAACTCAGCCCTCACTCATGGATAAAATAAAAAGTTCCATCCTTTGCGCCCCTAATGGGCAAGGGTTTAGATTGATGTTCCCATCGTAGTTCGGTTTAACTTAATAGGGTAATTTCTATACTCAAATTCTAAATATGAAAAGAAAATTCAAACGAATTTGGGTGTTACAACTTTCATTTTTATAGTATTTATAATATCAATTTATATCTAAAACCTGACCCTCATCTCTCTCTCAATCCTCAAAACACAAAATTTCTTCATCTCTTTCTATCCTCAAAGAGCCCAACATGTTATATTGATTAAATATTAATATTTTAATTTATACTATTCTCATTTTTAGTTTTTTTTATAATCAAAGCCTTTAATTAGTTTATAATTTTTTATAATAAAAAATATGACTACTATAAAATATGGATCAAAATATGAAAAACTTAAAAAATAAAGGAGAGCAGACAAATTAATTCAATCTTAAAAAAGAGGTATTGATAAATTCATTTCAAGTAATAGAAAAGATATAACGACAATTATAACATAATTAGAGATTAATGAAGTAATGAATGAATATGATAACAATAAGCATAATAAGTAATTATATTTTGTTCCTAATGAAGAATATAAAAAATTAGAAGAAAGGGTCAAATAAACCATATAATTCAATTCCTATCAATATTTGTGATAGGGGAAGATGGCAAAATATTGATGTAAAATTGAGAAATTTATTAGTAGAAAGAGGTCCTATTATAGTAAAAAAAATGCTATTTTTCCTTAAGATGAAAATTCTATGCATCTTTAAGTACACATTATATTTGAAACTTGTCAAATGGAGTGAATCATGAAAAAATAGTTGGCGTACTATAAGAGATTTAGGTAAAGTGTATTATTTTTGTTGCAAGTTGGTTTAAAGAATGAATTTAATAAAATCATTTATTTTAATTAATCATTGACAAATTTTATTAATATGTCTATCTTAATTTTGGATAAATTTTCGCCCAAATTGTGTTGAGCCGGCGTTAGTAAGTCTCCTTCAAGACAGCATATAGCAGTTTGTACCAAGCAACAACAATTATGCCTTCAAGGCAAGCTTCAGCAATCACATGAACAAAGTGATTCAATTTCCTAAAAGTTTTGGATGAGTTTTTGTTGTTGTTGAGAAAACAGAATTGTATTCTTTTTTCTTTATAATAACTAAAAAATTATATGAACTAACTCAAATATATCCTTTCTGAGCGTGCATTTTTTCTTTGCAGGCAACTCATGACAAGCCGACAACAGAGATAGAGTTGTCTCCTCCATATCTTAAAGCCTGATCTTAATACAGGAAGAGAGCCGATGCAGTCGTCTTCTATAAAACAAGAGGAAAATATGAGAGAAAATTTTCTCTTTCAAATAATTCCAGCAAACAAAAAACCTAGTGTTCGTTCTCCGTTGCAGAAGGTACAAGTTTAAGTATTTTTCCTAAGTATGAAAAGCATAACTAAGCAGAACGATTGGCCAATGAAATAAAAGCGAACCAATGCAATACTTCTAGGATGTATCTGTTAGCATCCAAGCCTATCTTCCAATTTGACACCGTTTGGGGGCTTCTTGACACGGTTTGGCTAGTGGGCAGAATTTATCCCCGAATGCCGCACATCAACATTGTACAATTGTGAACATAGGATTCATTCCTACAGTGAACTTGTGCATTCATATACGCAACAAAGCAATGATCCACGCATGAGGAACATGCCCAACATGAGTGTAAGACTCCCATGTAAGCGACATATTTGCAATGTGCAAGAGCCATTACTAGTCGGTCTTCTTCAACCCACATGCAGCCCGAGACGAGGGTCACACATGCGCCAAAGGGTCAGAGAAAGGAGAGTCCCTTTCTTGATCACCAAAGGAGTGGGCGGCGCCTCAACCCAAAGGAAGGGACGCCGCGATCAAGCTGAGGGAGAGAGGAGACAAGGGGAAGGGGGCCTTGTTAGGCTAGGACTATAAGCCCAATAAGTCTCTTCTATTATGGGCTCAACCTTATGAGCCCTTGAAGGTCTAGTATACCCCTCATGGACATGCTCGCAAGGGGCTAACCTCTGGTGAGTTCACATGAGTTCCGCTCGAGGCTGTGCACATATTTGGGGCTCAAAAAAAAAAAAATAAAAAAAAAAAAAATATATATATATATATATATATATATATGAACATACACACATATATATATATATGTATGTATATATATATATATATATATATATATATATATATATATATATATATATATATATATATATATATATATATATATATATATGAGACCCGTTTATATGAGCCCGGGCTCATATAAACTTACGTGAGCCCAGGCTCTATAGGCCGTCGGATGTACATCTGGCGGCTCATAATACTCATGGGTTAAACTTATTGGTTAAACTCATGAATATTATGAGCCGCCGGATGTAAATTCGATGGCCCATAGAGCCCGGGCTCACACAGGTTTATATAAGCCCGGGCTCATATAAACTTTTTCCTATATATATATATATATATATATACTTTAATATCAATAATGTAACTAGTGTACGACTTGGGCCCACCAAACACATGTAAAAATGGTAGTAAGTTGTGGGTTCACCTCAAACCAATTCACTCTAATCAGAATTTTCATGTGATCAATGTGGGCCGAACCCGACAGATAGGTCCAACACAAGCTTCTTTTATTTTTTATGGGTAAGCTTCTTTCAAGAGATAGGGATGGAGAGCAAGCTGCCAAACTAATTCTTTCTAGAATAACACCGACCAATGGCATAGGCATATATGGGCTTTGGGTGAAGATAAATGCCTTGCGGGCTGGGCCGAGATAGGCAGCAAACAGGGGCTGGTAAAGAATAACCGCACAAGACTGAGTTAAAAAGTTTCTTATTTCAGAAAGAGATTTTTAAGGAACTTAAAAAAAAAAATATTACATTCGGTATACTTCTTTCGTTCGGTATTAATTGTTCGAATGGAAGCTGTTTTTTTACCCCTCCCATAGTATGTAAGGTCTAAGGTACTTTTGATTATTACCTTCTCAACAAAAAATAAAAAAGTAATTTGATTATGTAATCGGATGCATACCTCAAAGCAAAGGACACGTGAGGGCTGGTATGCCAACGCCAAGTTCAAGGTTTTTGGGTCTTTTTTTACCTTTTGGTCTAGTCCTCGACGGGAGACAGCCGTAAAAACCACACAATTAATTGGAAAATTATTTTTTTTAAATCAAGAACAATTAATACCAATACTCCCTCTTTTAAAGTTAGCCAAAAGGTTCTTGTTGTAGGTGGCAAATTAGGTGTTTTCTGTCATCTTTTTTGTCAAATAGCTGCCTTGTGAATAGGAAGCTGATGTTCTTACTTACTTTTTCAACAATAAAATTTTACTCCTACTTTTTATTGGAGAGAGAAACATAGGTCTTCTCACTAGATATTAAGGGTTTCACTTTTCTTAATCTAATTAAATGTTAAAATAAAATTTTAATGTAGATAAAATAAAGTAAAAATATTATTTTCTTTATGAATAGAAAAATAAAATAAAATATTAAAGTTAGGTGCATTGCTAGCTAGTGAAGCTAGCAACAAGGTCCCATGAAATTAAGAACAATAGGAACTAACTCTCTTCTTTGTTTCACTCTGGATTCAATACTCTATTAGAAAAAAAAGATAACGAACATAATATTTAATCATGTCAAACTTACTAGGGGTCCTGTGATACATATTTTTTATATGGTAAAAATATGAAATGTCGTATTGGTATGGATGACCGTATCGATGATTATGGATATACGTATGCTCCGACAATACGCTTAGTATGTGCCGAAACGGACATGAACTCTTTCATATATATAAAAAATATTATAACTAATAATATATCATTGTAATACTTCTTTATAATATAATACGACCATAGAAGGCTTGGTTGATACTGGCGTTCTAAAATTCGTTTATTTTGGAACTATACACTATAACTCCCTCCATCCTATAGTAACTATTACTCATTTTTTTCTATATTAAGTGCTATTAAATCATTTTAGAATTAAATAAGATGTTTAATATGAGTCATAACTAGATGTTCAAGTAAATGCATACTTATGGAGCATTATATTTAGAAAAAATAATGATGTAAAGTATATGAACCCACCCATATTGATCTCATATAAATTTTTAAAAAATATTTTTAATATAAAAAATTGACATCTTTAATTTTTGAAAAAGTTGGGTTTGAAACATACTTTTATTTTTAGGAAAATAATTTATTTTTATTTTTATTTTTTAAATTAATTAAGTATCGATACATATTATTTGCATCGACGCGGTACAACCGATACATATTGATTTTTATATGGGGGCATACCCCCCCCTCTCCCCATACCGGTCGTTACCAATTTGCGTACGTATCAGCCAATATTCACCTATATTAGCTGATATGGCCTTCTATAGGTAAAAATTGAGTTATTAAAAAAATTTGAACATATTACACATCCTATTTGGGAAAAAAATTATCACATATCAAAAATCCTATATTATATTATCCTCCTCGTCTTAATTAGTAGATGGAGTTAAAAAAATTAGTGAATAGAGTAAAATATTAATTTTAAGGCTTCCATAAATATCTCAAATAACACTTCATATAAAAAGGGAGAAAATATATAATTAGTTCACTTCCTCTGAGAAGAGTTCTCAGTTTGGTTTAATCTTGAATATCGTTCCAACCCACACCACAATATATACAAGTTATAAACCAGCCACTCAAAGACCAGTCAAGTAAACCTCCCTTTTTTAAAGCCTTAGTAAAGGACTAAAAAAGGGAGAAATTTAAGGGATTGGCCATAAAAATAAAAATAAATAAAATAATTGAAGGGATTGAGCTTTTCTTCTTCTATGACCTTGGAAATAGTGCCTAAGGCAAGTGCCTTTGAGTTACTAAGATTCTAAGCATAGTGTCCTTATTCCTGTGGCCCTATAGATTGCCTTCCCTCAAGTGGCGGACCCCACAGGACACACCTTGGACCAATCATCTCTAAGTAATCATGCTCAATGAGATTGTAGGACCCACTTAGACCACAAATGGAATCAAGTCTATAGTTCATTTGAACCAACTCTAATTTGGACAATGTATTAATAATGTAACATAACTTTGTAAAATAGCCGATATAAATATGACAAGGACGGATCTTTGTCATTCATGTGCGGATGTTCATACCTATACCATTTCGATTGATCTGGACGTGGGTCCTACTATTAGATTAAACATAAGGGGGTTTTGAAAACACTAATATTTATTTTGAGTTATGAAACCTTTACTTACAAGTCACAATTTTGGTGATAAGATAACCTTCCTTCTTTGTTAACAAGGGTACCAAAGTATGTAGGACCTTAATTACTAGAAGGGAGATGTGATTAGCTGGTGAATCTTTTCCAACCGTCGATCATGGGAAATCAATAGCTCACACATTAGCACACTCTTTTCACCTACGAACTATGTCTCCACATGAAGTGTGTGTGCCGTCAATTTCTCGAGATGGACGGCTTGGAAAGGTTCACCAACGGATATGCCGGTGAGCCTCTTCATTAGCTGATCATGTCTACTGGAAGGAGGACACTCTTGCATCTCCACTTCATGAGATGTGGTCATGGCCGTCCCTATATGAAATACTTCCATTATTGTCCCATATTAATAGCACCATTTGATTTTTTTAAATGAACTAACTATTAATATAGAATAGGGGGAGTATCTTGGTAGAGAAAGAGCTTCAATAGAATGCGTAATGGAAGACTTTATAGCATGTTCCACACATAAGAAAAATGGGAGAGAATAGACGCAAAGATAGATTAAACTGCAATTAGCAATATACCAACTAAATTACAATAGAAGTTCAGTTCAAGAGCACCATGTGCTGTTTGGAACTTAAACACTCCATTGGAGCCATGATACTATTCTCACCTATAAGTAGAGAAAAAGAGATCCAGCTTATGACGATTGAAGAATCTCCTATCTTGAAGACAAGTGAGTAGATTTTAATATACTGAAGCACCCAGCTAAGAAATGTGTAGTCCACGCATGAGTTAAATGCCCAACATGACTCACAAATGTGAGGGAGACGCAAGAGGGCAAGCAAAGATGAGTTGGTTTTCGCCTTTTTATATTTCTTTCACTTGCGTGACAGGTATATAACGTAAAAAAATTCCAGTTCTTATTATCTCACAGACGAAGACCAGTGTATGATAGCTGCGAGCTTAACATGATTGCCATATTTACCTCCTGAAGCTTCTGGGGCAATCTGAGAAAGAGGAAATCAGACCACAGCAACAAGGGCGACAAGGGAACCATTATTTGCAAAAGTCATCAAATGGAGGGCCCATTACTACATATCACCTTCACAAGAACGTGATTCATGCTGTAGGTGGTAATCTATGTGTCATGGTGAATTGGCTCAATTAATGAACTCAAGAAGGTGCTTCCTCTCTCCCGTAATAAGTGTTTTGGATTAAAAAACAAAACGAGCTAGTGTTCTAATAGAGACAGTTATTACTGGACAGAGGGGAGTATATGATTGAGATAGGAAGGAGGCTGCCGACCAGGGTGGGGCCTTCTCGAATTGTTGAGACTGTAAAGGGGCTTCTTTGCTCCAAATTAAAACGTGCACTACTGGTATGAATGCTAGGCCCTTGGCTGCCTACGGAAGATTGACACATAATCCCATGAAAATGACCAGAATTCAAACAGGACATAACCCTGGTCTTATATTTTGTGGCTATTAGTTCCATTCTGATTAAAAAAGAACATATTCATCCTTCATCGCTTAGTCAACTTGACAATATATCAGGTGAAATTTATTGTTCATGTTGTTATCAAAACTGATGTTTTAATTAATAAGAGCGTTGTTGCATCTTCTCTTAATTCAATTCTCAATGTTCATCACATGAAAATTAAGGGGGATGTGAACTTATCTAGGAGAAGTCCAAATCAAAGTATAGACATCTCAATCAAGTTTAAAGTCTAGAAGACATTGTTTAGGTTTACCTTGATCTTTGTTTTCATCATTACAACAAAAAAGACTATTAGCGACGCATAAAATAGTCTCATAAGCGTCGCTAATGACTATTTGCGATGTATAATAAACATTGTCATAAGCATCGAAAAAACTATTGTTGCTATTACCAATTTGCAATGTATAACTAAAAGCATATCTAATAAGGTATATTAGCAACGTATAGTTATGCTTCGCTAATAATAACTTATTAGAGACGTATATTTATACGTTACTAATAGAAAAATAGTTTTTTTTAAATAAAATATTAGCGATGTATATCTATAAGTGTTGCTAATAAGGAATTATTAGCGATGCTTATGTATACGTCACTAATAGAAAAAATATTTTTTAAAAAAATTTAAAAATAACTTATTAGTGTTGTATACTTAAAGTGTCGCTAATAAGTCATTATAGTGACACTTTCTATACGTCACTAATAGAATAATTTTTTTTTAAATTCAAAGCACCACTAATATTATAATATTAAAAAATTAAAATTAAATAACAATGTTTTTTAAGCGTTGCTAATAATTAAAATTTTTTTTAAAATCAAATAGCGACACTTTTTAATAATTATTTTTTTATAAACAAAATCCCCAGTGGCCCACTAGGGAAGGGAGAGGGGGCCATAAGACGGTGGGGCGCTGGAATCCAAACCCCCAGCTCCTCCCCCCTTCTCTAAAAATCAGAAGCGGGGGGGAGCAGGGGAAAGGGGGCAGCGAGGGGAGGAGGGGCCAGCAAGGGGAGGGGAGCAGGAGTGGAACGACGGCGGAGGTGCCGCAGTCCTGCGGCCTCTCTATCCCTAGCTTCGCCCCTCCTTCCTCCCCCACCCTCCTCTAAAAATCGAGAGGAGGGGGCGGGGGGGGGGGGGGGCAGAGTAGCGGGAGAGGGGGATCGGAGCAGAGGGAGAGGAGGAACGGAGCAAAGTAGAGAAGGGGGAGGGGGGACCGGAGGGGATGGGAGGGCAGTGGAGGGCGGAAGGTAGTGGGCGGAGGGGAGGGGTGATGGTGGGCAACAGGGTAGAGCGAAAGAGGAAGAAGGGCCGAAAGAGAGGAGGAGGCACTGGAGGGGGTGGGGGGCCGGAGGACGGCAGGCCGTGGGTGAGAGCTAGAGGATGGCAGGTCGTGGGCGAAGGGGTGGGTGGCGGGGGACGACGGGTTGGAGTGAAAGAGGAAGGAGGACTGGAAGGGAGGAGTGGGCAACAGAGGGGGTGGGAGGCCGGGGGATTGTGGGCCATGGGTGGAGGGCAGCGGGGGCGAGAGGTGGAGGAGGCGGTGGGCGGCATGGTGAAAGATGGGGGAGGGGGGGTTAATTATAAGCAGCGGGTGAAATTTCGCTCGCGCGGGGAAATTTTGCCTGCATCATTTTGTTTTTTTAAATATAATTGGCGAGCGTCGCTATTACTATATATATTAGCGCCATATAATTTATACATCGCGAATATAATATTGTATTAGTGACGTATAATTTATATGTCGTGGATATAATATTATATTAGTGACGTATACACATATACATCGCTAATACAACGTAGTATTAGCGACGTATACATATATTTGTTGCTACTACTCTTATTTTTTGAACAAAAAATTCATATCCCCTCCTCTCTCTCTCTCTTCCCTGTCCTCTTTCTCTCTCTTCCCTCCCCTCACTCTCTCTCTTCCATCCTCTGTCTGTTCCTCCCCCTCTCTCTCTTCCCTCCCCTCTCTCTCTCTTCCCTATCCTCTCTCTTCCCTCTTGCTCTCTCTCCCTCCCTCTCCTCTCTCTCTTCCCCCCACTCTCCTCTCTTTCTCCTCTCTCTTTCTCTCTCCTCCATTCCCTTCTTTCTCTTTCATTGAACTTTTTGTTAAACAAAACTAGGTAGTAGCGACGCATAGTACCATGTGTCGCTACTACTGTTAAGTAGTAGAGATGCATAGGTCGGGGGGGCCGGTTGGGGGAGGGGGGCAGCAGGGGAGGAGGAGCCGGTAGGAGGTGGGGGCAGCAGGGGGAGGAGGGGCCAGCAGGGGAGGGGGAGCAGGAGTGGGATGACGGCGGCGGCGGCGGCGGCGGTGCCGCAGTCCTCTGGCCTCCCTATCCCTAGCTTCGCCCCTCCTTCCTCCCCCCACCCCTCCTCTAGAAATCAGAGGAGGGGGACGGGGGGGGTGGGGGTGGGGGGCAGAGCAGCGGGAGAGGGGGATCGGAGCGAGAGGGAGAGGAGGAACGGAGCAAAGTAGAGAAGGGGGAGGGGGGACCGGAGGGGATGGAAGGGCGGTGGAGGGCGGAAGGTAGTGGGCGGAGGGGAGGGGTGACGGTGGCCAACAGGGTAGAGCGAAAGAGGAAGGAGGGCCGGAAGAGAGGAGGAGGCACCGGAGGGGGTGGGGGGCCGGAGGACGGCAGGCCGTGGGCGAGAGCTAGAGGACGGCAGGCCGTGGGCGGAGGGGTGGGGTGGTGGCGGGGTGGAGAGAAAGACGAAGGAGGACCAGAAGGGAGTAGTGGGCAATGCAGGGGGTGGGAGGCCGGAGGATTGTGGGCCATGGGTGGAGGGCAGCGGGGGCGAGAGGTGGAGGAGGCGGCGGGTGGCAGCGGCATGGTGAAAGATGGGGGAGGGGGGGTTAATTATAAGCAGCGGGTGAAATTTCGCTCACGCGGGGAAATTTTGCCCGCATCATTTTGTTTTTTTTAAATATAATTGGCGACGCTCACATTGAGCGTCGCTATTACTATATATATTAGCGCCATATAATTTATACATCGCGAATATAATATTGTATTAGTAATGTATAATTTATACATCGCGGATATAATATTGTATTAGTGACGTATACACATATACATCGCTAATACAACATAGTATTAGCGACGCATACATATATTTGTCACTAGTACTCTTATTTTTTGAACAAAAAATTCATATCCCCTCCTCTCTCTCTCTTCCTTGTCCTCTCTCTCTCTCTCTCTTCCCTCCCCCCTCTCTCTCTCTTCCGTCCTCTGTCTCTTCCCTCCCCTCTCTCTCTTCTCTTCCCTCCCTCTCTCTCTTCCCTATCCTCTCTCTTCCCCCCACTCTCCTCTCTTTCTCCCCCCTCTCTCTCTCTCTCCTCCCTCCCCTTCTTTCTCTTTCATTGAACTTTTTGTTAAAAAAAACTAGGTAGTAGCGACACATAGTACCATGCGTCGCTACTACCGTTAAGTAGTAGAGATGCATAGGTCGGGGGGGGCAGCAGGGGCCAGCAGGGGGAGGGGGAGTAGGAGTGGGATGACGGCGGCGGTGCCGCAGTCCTCTGGCCTCCCTATCCCTAGCTTCGCCCTCCTTCCTCCCCCACCCCTCCTCTAAAAATTGGAGGAGGGGGGGGGGGGGGGGGCAGAGCAGCGGGAGAGGGGGGATTGGAGCGGAGGGAGAGGAGGAACGGAGCAAAGCAGAGAAGAGGGGGGGGGACCGGAGGGGATGGGAGGGCAGCGGAGGGCGGAAGGTAGTGGGCGGAGGGGAGGGGTGACGGTGGGCAACAGGGCAGAGCGAAAGAGGAAGGAGGGCCGGAAGAGAGGAGGAGGCACCGGAGGGGTGGGGGCCGGAGGACGGCAAGCTGTGGGCGAGAGCTAGAGGACGGCAGGCTGTGGGCGAAGGGGCGACGTGGCGGCGGGCGACGGGGTGGAGTGAAAGAGGAAGGAGGACCAGAAGGGAGGAGTGGGCAACGGAGGGGGTGGGAAGCCGGAGGATGGTGGGCCATGGGTGGAGGGCAGCGGGGGCGAGAGGTGGAGGAGGCAGCGGGCGGCAGTGGCATGGTGAAAGATGGGGGAGGGGGGGTTAATTATAAGCAGTGAGTGAAATTTTGCTTGCGCGGGGAAATTTTGCCCGCATCATTTTGTTTTTTTTAAATATAATTGGCGACGCTCACATTGAGCGTCGCTATTACTATATATATTAGCGCCATATAATTTATACATCGCGAATATAATATTCTATTAGTGACGTATAATTTATACGTCACGGATATAATATTGTATTAGTGATGTATACACATATACATCGCTAATACAACATAGTATTAGTGACGTATACATATATTTGTCGCTAATACTCTTATTTTTTGAACAAAAAATTCATATCCCCTCATCTCTCTCTTCCCTGTCCTCTCTCTCTCTCTTCCCTCCCCTCTCTCTCTCTTCCGTCCTCTCTCTCTTCCCTCCCCTCCCCTCTCCTCTCTCTCTTCCCTCCCCTCTCTCTTCCCTATCCTCTCTCTTCCCTCCTTGCTCTCTCTCCTCTCTCTCCCTCCCTCTCCTCTCTCTCTTCCCCCACTCTCCTCTCTTTCTCCTCTCTCTCTCTCACTCTTTCTCTCTCCTCTCTCCCCTTCTTTCTCTTTCATTGAACTTTTTGTTAAAAAAACTAGGTAGTAGCGATGCATAGTACCATGCGTCGCTACTACTGTTAAGTAGTAAAGATGCATAGGTCCATAAGTCGCTACTACCTCTTTGTTTTTAATTTCTTATATTTTTTTTAAAATAATTTATAATTAAAATTTTTTTCTCCCTCTCACTCCTCCCTCCTTTCTCTCCCCTCTCTCCTCTCTCTTTTTCTCTCTCTCCCCTCTCTCCTCTCTCTTTTCTCTCTCTCTCATCTCTCTCCCCTCTCTCCTCCTTCCCTCCCTCCCTCTCTCTCCGATAATTTCAATTTTTTCTAATTTTTTATTTTTAAAAATTAATGTTAAAAATAAAAAAAATAAATAAAAATATATACTATTAGTGACATCTAATAGTGTAGTTATTAGCGACGTATAATAATATACATTGTGAATACCTTTATTATTAGTCACGTATATTTCTATACATCGATAATAATAATTATTTTATTTTTTATTTTTAAAATATAATAATTTGTATTTTTTTTTTAAAATAAAAAATTAATTAATCTCCCTCTCCCCTCTCTCCTCTCTTTCCTCTCCCTTTTCTCTCTCTCCTCTCTCCCTACACAATATCTCTCCTCTAATTTTAATTTTTTAAAATTTTTTATTCTTTAAAATTAATTTTTAAAAATAAAAAAAATAAAGTAATCATATTAGTGACGTATATAATTATACGTCTCTAATACGTCATGCATTAGCGATGTATGATTTTATATGTCACTAATACATATATTAATAGCGACGTCTAAAATTATATGTCACTATTATTATTTATTTTATATTTTAAAAATATAAAAATAAATAAATAAAATTAAAAATTAAAATAAAATTACTCTCCCTCCCCTCTTCTATCTCTCCCTCTCATCTCTTTAAAATTAATTTTTAAAAATAAAAAAGAATTAAAAAAAATATATTAGCTACGTATATAATTATGCATTGCTATTATGTCACGTATTAGCAATATACGTCGCTAACACATATACTAATAGCGACATAAGAAATTATACATCGCTATTAGTATTTATTTTAATTTTTTATTTTTATTTTAAAATATAAAATTTAATAAAAAATATTAAAAAAATTAATATAAAAATTACTCTCCCTCTCTTCTCTCTTCTCCCTTTCCTATCTCTTCTCCCTCTCTTCTCTCTCTCTCTCTCTCTCTCCCTCTTCTCTCTTTCCCTCTATCTCCTCTCTCCATCTCTCTCCTCTGCCTGTCTCCTCTCTCCCTCTTATCCCTCTCCTCTCTCTCCCTCTCCTCTCCTCTCTCTCTCTCCTCCCTCTCTCCTCTCTCCCTACATAATATCTCTCCTCTAATTTCAATTTCTTAAGATTTTTTATTCTTTAAAATTAATTTTAAAAAATAAAAAAATAAAAGTAATCATATTAACGATGTATATAATGTCGTTAATACGTCATGTATTAGCAATATATGATTTTATATGTCACTAATACATACACTAATAGTGACGTATAAAATTATACTTCGCTATTAATATTTATTTTTAAAATAAAATTACTCTCCCTCTCCTCTCTCTCTTCGCTCTTCTCTCTCCCTCTACTCTTTCTCTTCATTCTTCTCTCTCCCTCTCCACTCTTTAAAATTAATTTTAAAAAATAAAAAAATTAAAAGAAATCATATTAGCGACATATATAATTATACGCTGCTAATATGTCACATATTAGCGACGTATAATTTTATACGTCGCTAATACATATACTAATAGCGACGTATAAAATTATATGTCTCTATTAGTATTTATTTTAATATTTAATATTTATTTTAAAAATAAAAAATTTAAAATAAAATTACTTTCCCCCTCCTCTCTCTTCTCCCCCTCCCCTCTCTCTCCCTCTCCTCTCTTTCCCTCTCTCCCCTCTCTATCTCTCTCCTCTTCCTCTCCCCTCTCTCCCTCTTATCCCTCTCCTCTCTCTCCCCTCTCTCTCCCTCTCCTCTCTTTCCCTCTCTCCCCTCTCTATCTCTCTCCTCTTCCTCTCCCCTCTCTCCCTCTTATCCCTCTCCTCTCTCTCCTCCCTCCCTCTCCTCTCTCTCTCTCCTCTCTCCCTATACAATATCTCCCCTATAATTTCAAATTTTTAAGTTTTTTTATTCTTTAAAATTAATTTTAAAAAATAAAAAAAGAATTTAAAGAAATCATATTAGTAAATTATATTATTATATGCCGCTAATATGTCACGTATTAGCGACGTATAATTTTATAAGTTGCTAATACATATATTAATAGCGACATATGTATATATGTCGCTATTAATATTTATTTTAAAAATATAAAAAATTAATAAAATAATTTTAAAAAATTAAAATAAAATTACTCTCCCCCTCCTCTCTCTTCTCCTCTCTCTCCTCTATCTCTCTCCCTCTCCTCTCTCTCTCCTCTTTCTTTACACACTATTTCTCCTCTAATTTTATTATTTATATACGTTGCTAATAGTATTTTATTTTATTTTTTTAAAATATAATAATGTATAAAAAAAATCAAAATTAATTAATCTTCCTCTCCTCTTTCTCCTCCATCTCCTTCCTCTCCCTCTCTTCTCTTCTCTCCTCTCCTCTTCCTCTCCTCTCTCTCTCCCTCTCCTCTCTTTCTCTCTCCCTCTCCTCTCTCTCCCTCTCCTCTCTCTCTCCTCTCATCTCTCTCTCCTCTCTCTCCCTCTCCTCTCTCTCTCTCCTCTCCCTCCCTCCCTCCCTCTCTCCCTCTCCTCTCTCTCTCTCCCTCTCCTCTCTCCCTCTCCCTCTCTTCTCTCTCTCCTTTAATTTCAAAATTTTATGATTTTTTATTTTTAAAAAAATAAAAAATAAAATGAAATAAATCCTATTAGTGACGTCTAGAAATATATGTCGTTAATACTTATACTATTAGCGACATACATTTCTATAAGCGTCGCTAATAGCAGAGATATTAGCAACGCTTAAGAAAAACGTCGTTAATAGTTATAATTTTTTTCTTTTTTTATTTAAAATATATATCTTTTACCGACGTTTGTATAAAGCGTCGCAAATAGGTCAACTATTAACAATGCTTGTAATAAGCGTCGCTAATATCTGACTATTAGCGACGTATATATTTATGCGTCGCTAATAGTTGACTTTATTGATACACTTTTCTATACGTCGCAAATAGTTATTTTTAGCGACGCTTAATTTTACATCGCTAATAAATATGTCACTAATACTACATTTTGTTGTAGTGCATGTAGAGTTTCATGTCAAGAACTAATTGCTTTGTATGTTCCAATGCTTTTACATTTGAGTTAGAAATCGGCATGTATTATGGTAAAAGTTTTAGCAAGCTTTAGCCTAAGAAGTCTAAGTGGTCATTTTGAAGTAGAACAATGCTTAACCATATGGTTATATGGATAACTCTTTATAGAATGAACTTGAAGCAAGCCCAATTGCAGCATAACTTGGCATCTCTATTTCTCAAATTTTGAGAGCTTAATAATAGCCTGATTTTGTAAATGTATATATGTAATTTCTGCCTCTATGTTTGTAACAATAAAATTTGACTTTTTTAATTTTACCCAGAGTTTTATAAATTTATTTTTTATTTTAAATTGGCATAAACACACATATTATATCAATACCCTCCCATAATTTATTCTGTTATTAAACATGAATATTTTTCTTATCTTTATTATCTATTCTAATTCCTTGACTCATTGTGTTGTTATTGTTGATTTGTATATTTCTATATACTAGTATCAATTTTTGATAAAAAGAGGGAGAAATTATGGAAAATCATGAGTACTTAATAAGTGAAATAACCACTTTCACTACTGCACTTCTTTGGATTATATTACACATTTTTTTTTTGTGGTGAGTGTGAAGGTCAATCACATATGTATAAGGCTTCTCAAGTCATTTCTAAAAAAAGTCTTTCTTCATTCAATGTACATGTTGAAAATTTATATACTATTAATAAAAGAGTTGCACTTTTTTATATTTTCCTACTTTGTAGAGTTTCATTATGAAATAGCCAAATGGGGAGATTTTTAGAACATATATATCATATTAAATGTATCGCTTAATTTTGATGATCAAACTATGTCATCATGTCACTATATGTGTGTTTGAATTCAAGAAGATTGAGTTTATTAGCGATGAGTCAAATTAGTTTTTGGAATTGAAAGACTTGAAAAATTCGTTTATTTCCTTGAACATTGAAGAGAAAGATTCATGAGTGATTTGGGATTTTAATGGTTTTATAGGAATGAAATCATGAGCATTTCACTAAAGATAAGATTAACAATATATGAGTGAAAAATAGTAAATTGAAATAATGAATTACTTAAAATTATAAAATATTCTTAAGCAATTGATTGGTCTTGATTGATAGATGGTGGATTTAATATGGATTATTATATTCAGTGAATACTCAATCAACAATCCTAAGTAATCCATCGAAAAGAGACAATAGGTTAGGCGATCGAATGGACCTATTTGGTGATTAGTCGGGGTTTACACAGTTTTACTTAATTTACACATTCTAATTAGAATTTAATTCCTAATTAAATACAAAATTGTGAACCAACTTAAAACTGTATATAAACCTACTGGGGCTAAAAAATAGAAGAAAGTAGAGAAAAAAATTAAGAGAATTAATGATCTAGAAAATTGATTGTTGAGAGGAAAAATTGTAAGATTTTTCTAGTTGAATTTCTTTACATCTTTGTATTTTGAGTTTTTATTTTAAATAAAGGTGAGAACTTGATTTATGGAGGCTTTATGATTTAAGGAGTGATTTTCATGGGTTAGAGTAAATTACACAAATCACAATCATCACACACAAAGGGTCAACAAAGTTGAAGTTCATGATGGAGATAGAGCTTATCAAGAAGGACATTGATTAAAACTTCAAGATGAGATGAGTCCTACTAAAAGGAGAGGAAGAGAAAAAATTTGAAAGTATCAGAGGGAGTTACTTGTTGGGATTTAGAAGGGGTTTCCAGTTACAATAACATTTGAGTTTGTAAGTTTCTAACTTCTAGTGCATTTGGTTTAATTGGCTTAGAGCATTCATGTGGTTTTTTCTCGATTTGAGTTTTTATGTAAAAAATTCTTTTGTGTATTTTTCATGGTTGTGATTAATTAATAGTAGGAAGAATTTGATAGAATAATTCATTGCAATGTAGTTCAATTTCCTGTATAATTAAAGAGACCATAACTTGAAGTACTTAGTTGGATTTACAATTCTATTTCAACTCACACTTGTACAACCAACATAGGACTATATAAATAGTTCCTATGATAGTTTGAAGAAGAAAGAAGCAAAAAAAAATCTTTTAAATCTAGGTTTCACTGAGAGAGCTTTCTACATTAATTTGTTTCAAAGTTCCTTCAAACATTCATGATTTAGAATTGATTTATGATGTTATTTGTTTATCTATAAATCTAGTCAAATTTCTAAGTCTAAAGGTTTTTCTTTTCAAACTTGATGAGAACTTGATCATAAACCCTAAAGTTCTTACTTCAAACCCTAGTCCTTGATCTAGTTGTTGGAAAATAATTGAATTGTTTATTCTTTTGTGAAATCATTTGAAGAGTTGTTAGAATGCATAAGTAGTTGAAGATAACTTGAAATTATAAAATGGATGACGAGTGGATTCGTGGACTTTGTGCAAGGATAACCATAGTACCTTAGTTGATTGTATTATATGAAAAAGTAAAGTTTGTAAACTGATTTTCAAGTAAAACCTTTATTTGTATTGGGTTCTCATAGCTTTTGTCAGTTTAATATCCTTTAATGAGGATCCCTATAGTGCCTCTTGCCCAAAATACTTGTTGAGGACTACAAGATGTGACCACTTCTATTATGCATAGGAATTTGAATCTAATACCAAAATAAATAATCAACACAAAAGTACACAAACAATTTTAATGTTAAAACTCAACAACCAGTCCCTTATCATATTAATCAATGCACTAAAATTTAAGACTTATAAGACTAAATATTACCATAATAATAGAAGTTCATTTTTACATGTACCTTAACTACCAATGTTCTTCTTGACACTTTTAAATGTAGTCTTCATCTCCTCCTTCATTCTAACAATCTCCTACTTTATGAAGCTTTAATAAAAGTCCATCTTGATTCACTTCATCTTTAACCCTTATTTATGATGACTCCTTGTGTGATATATAACAACTCAGAACCCTCAATCTTAATGCATAAACCACTTATGAATTAAGTTTTCTCACATCTATTTTGATAAATCACTCAATACATAATAGCCATGGAAACACTCTTAAAACACTTTAGAGAAGAATCACAAATCTCTCTCTAAATTCTTTTAGCTTCTATTTATATTTTCTACATCCAAACACCCCTTATACAAGTCCCTAAGCCAGTTTTTGTGTTAGATTTTCAATAAGACTCAAATCCCCAAGTTAATTGGTACAATCTTTAATTGATCTTTTGATACAATTATTGTTATATCACCTAATTTTAGAACTCTAAATGATTGGTTGCTACAATAACCTGATTGATAGTTGTTGTAGTACTTCTACAATGCCTAATACACTATTCAATCCTAATCGATCTCATTTCAACCCCAATCAACTGCAGATGAAAATTTTGCATAATGTAATTTTTTACTATATATATATATATATATACTTTACCTACACTCTCATACGATTAATTCATGAATTTCCTAAATATGTGTGATGTATGTGTGTGATCCCATACCTATTCTTCATTGAAAAATTGCAAATACTTCTTTAAGTCTTCTACCTTGAAATCTTAAAGTATGTCTTCTCCAATTTTTTAAGTGTTTCAATTCCAAATCCAACTTGACTTATGAATAATCAATTAGACTTCACAAGACTTAAAAAAATATTGAATGGACATATTTTTGTTTAACAAACTAAAACCAATACAACACATATCTCACATATGTACTAACAAACTCTCCCTTTGGCTATTTTGTGACAATACAAAGTATGAAAATTAGAAAATTATACTCTTTTGAAAATAGATATAATTATTTTTAACTTGTTCAAAACTAGACTTGACTTGGCTTAACTAATATTTTTTAAGTCTCTTTGGACTTGAACTTGAAGAGCTTTGCACCTATGATTAATCTTCACATTCACCAACAAATAAGTTTGCATAGCACTGTAGTGTAAAACCACAACTTATAAATTTCAATAATCTCTCCCTTTTTGCTAGAAGTAAACAAAATAGAACAAAAATATAAAAAATCAAACATTTAAACACATCAAATCAAGTAAACAAATCAAAACTAGACAATAAATATAAACACAACATAAATATGTCTAATATAAATATATTAATTTGAGAGGGAACCAATATCCATGAAGTACATATCTCAACTAAAAAAAATTAGATACTGCCCCTCAATATACTTAGTCTATATAACAATCTTTATTTTAATAATTTAAGACATTCTAAGGCTAATCAACAATCTAGAAATAAATAACGCACTCTACATTCATCCTAGAAATTTCTAAAAGTTTAGTGCCCTCAAAATTATAAATTACCATAATATCATTGAACAACAATAATCTTAGAATCAAAACTTTAATTTTTCTTTCTATTTGTTGAGTTCCAAAAAGTTCAAAATTCTAATTACATAGAACACAGATTAAAGAGTTAGAATTGCTTTAAAATTTAGCATAATTTAAATATAGGCTAGACTAATATATTACAACAACAATAAAAACATCAATGAAGATGTCCTAGAATTGATTGAAAATAAAATACCCGATAAAATCATATGTCAAGTTCATAGTTTATACTTTAAAACTCACAACCAAAGTAATAAAAAACCAAAGATTTATGTCGTTGTTCTCTTACTTTGATTAGTCAGCTCCTTAGTTTGAGAATTTTAAGCTTATTTTCTTCACGTTGACATTGTGTAAGGTCCCTGATTTTTCTACGATTTTCTGGGATTTTCCTACTATTTTTCTGGTCATTTTCGGTGGAAAAATGTGACGCTACGGCGTATTTATATTTATGTATACATACCCCATATTTATACCCGTAGAGTCAGGTGTGGGGCTTAGTCGCAGGCTGCGGGCCTCGCTACGCACTTACAGCGCAAATTTTGGAGCTACAAGCGTAACCGAGAGGTTAACGTGTGTTAGGGACATAGATGTAAAAATTAAAAAGATTAACTATATATAAGAAATCCATTTCACGGATTCCAGAACTCGACTTCCAGTAACATTTCACGTCGAGTAGTTTTTGGAGAAACCCGAGCTCGATTTCGGTCATTCCGTTCTCCCTCCTCCATCATCGGATTCCGGCGGTTCTTGTTAGGATCTGCATTGCCTCACCGCCACGAGTCTGTAGATACTGGCTATGATTGCCGCCACAGTCTCTTCGCTCCTCCACAAGGTACTGAACTTTTCTTCGGGTTTTTCTCTCCTTCAATCCCGTTTTTGAGCTGTTGGGGTATGATTTTGATGTCGTTTGTAGCCACTCTCAACTAGACTCATGTTTAGTTGGCTGCTAGGAACTCATAGGCACTGGATAGAGCCGCTGCCATGCTTTGTTTGCTCCGTGGTGAGCTACCGGCACTTCGGTCGGGTTTTGTTCCTATTTCCATCTCACTGTTCGTGGGATTTTTTGAGACGCCGATATGTTTTCGGTCATCTTCTAGCCACCGGTAGGACTCCGTCCAGCCTACCTCGACCCAGTGTTGGTAGGGGGTTGCCATTTCCGACCCCACTTCGCTCTATTGTCATGCTCCGCCCGATTAGAGGCTTTGGGTGCGTCTCGGGTCATTGCCATTGGCGAGTTGTGAGCCATTTTACCATCATGGGCTCTGCCTCGGCTCGGCGACAGTGAGGGTCAGCCCCACTTGGCCTAATTATATTACCACTCAGAATAGGCCGTTTGCCATATACCGTACGAGATGCACAGCCGCCCGTACCATGGGTTTTGGTTGTGGGTGGCTATCGACGATGTCGCCGCTTTGATTGGCCACAGCTAGGGCCTTAGCCCTGTTGGCCTTTTGTGGGCCTTGGGTCGCGTGTGCATGTGGCCACGCGTGTGCTTTTGGGTTTAGGTGCCGCATTCGCTCCGCCTGACCATCGGTTGGCTTTGCCACCGAGTGGAGTTGACACATAGCCCTCCTCCACCTCTCCTTTGTCCTCGAGCATTGCCCCATGCTCTCCGCCTGTATGTGGGCCCTTGTTGATGTGAAATCGTCACCGTTGGGTGTTGTCCACGGCTGATTTTGATGTCTTGCGGCTGGCCGAGTACTTCTTAGCCGCCGGCCGACCTTCAATGAGTACACCATTGACTTCTGGTCGCACTGCCACCTAGGTTGGCTTGACTTTTCTCCCAGTCACCCTAGTGTGCCGCCGTGGATTGCGGGTTTTGCCGCATTGATTTTTGACACCCCGTTTGGCCGTGACTAGTTCCAGCTCTTCCTAAAATCCTCGGGACAACAGCTCTCTCAGCCAGGCAACGGTTTTAACCGCCAACTCCGCCGCCGACGCCGCCAACGTCATGTGCTCGCCATCAAACGTCATGATTACGAGGTAGGGGAGCTTTGAACTCGTAATTTCATGATAACATGCTTTGAATGAGTAGCAGCATGCTAGGATTGTATGATTTCATACTTTGGATGTTAAGTAACGATCCGATTGCATGATGTGCATGTAAGCATGATTATATAGTATATTGAAATGCATATGACATGCATGTTGGTTGTAAGTACGTTGGATGTATATATGTGCTAGTGATGGCTAGCGTGTATGTTTGAGTATGTTTGGTTTATGCATGTGCTAGTGATGGCTTGCATGCATGTTTGAAGTATGTTTGGATTATGCATGTGCTAGTGATGGCTAGCGTGCATGTTTGAAGTATGTTTGGATTATGCATGTGCTAGTGATGGCTAATGTGCATGTTTGGAGTATGTATGGATTATACATGTAGTAGTGATGACTAGTGTGTATCTTTGACGTATGTATAAATATGTATGTATGCATGTGGTAGTGATGGCTATCGTGCATGTTTGGAGTATGTATCGATTATGTATGTGCTAGTGATGGCTAGAGTGTATGTTTGACGTATGTATGCATGTGCTAATGATGACTAGCGTGTACATTTGAAGTATGTATAAATGTGTATGTATGCACTAGTGATGGCTAGTGAGCATGTTTGTAAGTTATGTATGTATGATAGTATGTGTATGTTATACGTATGTGTGATAGACATACGTATGTATGATGGCTATTTGCCTATGCTATGGATATGCGTATGTGTATGTGGGCAGATGTATGGGCTATGAATGGTAAGAAGTGTCCATGTTTGATATGGATTTGGATATGGATGTAAGCATATGACGGATGATAGAGGATATGGGTATGATGGGCAAGGTTTGTTAGACAGTAAGAGTGTGCATAATTGTACAAACATAACGTACAGATTATGAAGTGAAAAGTAAACATAATAAGTGAGATATAAGTAAGGAGGCGACAACTGGGTTGGCTCTGAGGAGCTTCATTTGATGATGTCAGTGTAAGATGATTTGGCCATAAGGTGGATGGCAAAGTATGTAAGACTGTAAGGGTCTGATGTACGATGTGTTATGATTGACATGGACAGGTTAAGTGAAGTCTGTTGCCCCGACAAACTTGGGTTTCAGATCGGGCTCAGCTTCAGTTTGATCAGTGGAGCACGATATGCTTGAGTGCTTGTGTGGCATAATTGTACCGCATAATTTACTTAATTCAAACTTGAATTATAAGCACAACTAATGATAGCGTTGTGAGTTTGAGACTTGAGGGTTTGACGGATTAAGTTCCGTGTTTGAGCTGGCCGCTAATGAGTCGGCCGAGCATTTCTCATGTCTTGCCATGGTGTTTATCCTGCGGGATATTGTCTGTGTGCTGTATAAAAGCACTAGGCGTCTGATGCTCTGCTGAGAGCGACATATATTTTTGTTTTGGTTTGCGTGCTGTATAAGCCCAGATGTTTGATGCTCTGTTGAGAGCGATGTACGTTTCTGACTTTGTCTGTGTGCTGTATGAAGCTCAGACGTTTGATGCTCTATTAAGAGCGATGTATGTTTTCGATTCGGTCTGTGTGTTGTATAAGCCCAAATGTTTGATGCTCTGTTGAGAGCGTTGTATGATTCCACCCAAGAGTGGCATTGTATGTTTCTGCCCAAGTGGCACTGTATGTTTTCTGCCAAAGAGTGGCAATGGCACTATAAGACCTATTATGGTGGGCAATTCTACGGCACTATAAGACCCATTATGGTGGGCAACTGTATGACCCCTTATGTGTGGGTGTTTATGTTTGCACGCTTAGGTAAGTAGTATCATGGATCTACTCTTACCTGTTTGATCCAGTGCCCCATGAGCATTAGTGTGCTTTACCTTCGGAAAAGTCCATGACGTCTAGTCACTCCCCGGAGGTTAAGGTGTTGCCCTAGTGACATTCTTTTCCATTTCGACGTTGGAGCTTATTAGTTGTAATGAGCTTCAGTGGTCGATAGTATGAGCACGACTGTAAGAGTATGAGTATGTGTATGACTGTAAGAGTATGAGCACGACTGTAAGAGTATGTGTATGAGCATGACTGTAAGAGTATGTGTATGAGTACGATTGTGAGAATATGTTTCTGAGTAAGACAATAAGTGTGATTTTGTGTAAACTGTACGAGTAAGGTCGTACGCGTATGATTGTACGAGTAAGGTTGTACAAGTATCTGTAAGCTGTATGAGTAAACATATGATTGTACGAGTAAGGTCATACAAGTATGCATATGTTGTATGAGTAAGTGTACAATGGTACAAGTTTGTAAGACCCTGGATAAGGGTGTTTGTGTAAGTTTAATTTGATGGTATGATTTTGGCACGATGGTGCATTTTGGTATGATATTGCCACGATGGTGCATTTGGTATGACTGTATGCATATGAGCATGATATTGATATGCCTATCTGCTTCATGTTTGAGTTGCATGAACGCATGTATTTATGAACTTAGTGAATTCATTGTTTTGGATTCCCCTACTGGGTATTTTCCTACTGAGTATGAAAATACTCATCACCCTACTTTTTAGCCCTGTTGTACGGGAGGTTTTGCAGGTTGTGATAGAGAGCTCCTGGAGAGGATGCTCAATTCAGTGGTGGATTCATTCCCATTGACTCAGGTATATGCTTGACTCACTGCGAGTTTATTTGTGCCACGATCCGATGTATTGGGTGAGACGAGACATTAAGATGTTTGTATATTCTGGACTTTCGGTTGGATTACACTGTGGACTGTTATGACTTGCACTCAGGGATGCCTGGGAGAGATTTGTATTTAAAGTCTATGATCATAGTAATTTAGTCGTACGTGTGTTTTCGAGTAGCGCCTAAGGATATTTGCTTTGGCCGTATGATGTTTGACCCTATGATGGAAATATTTAGATGAAAAATTGATGTTGAGTGTTTTAAATTATAAACTGTTTTATCAGGTTTTAATTTCGTCATTTTCCCTCCGATTTACAGATGTTATATTGCAAAAATTGTCCGTGAATTTTGAAAAAAATGTATGAAAAATCTTAGGCGTTACACATTGTAAGCTCTTTTATTATTATTTTTGAAAAATCATCAATTAATTCTTGTCTCTCTCTAAAAAATTAAACTCTAATGTTCAACTTAATCAAGATGAAACAAAGTTTTCTATTCTATAGCTGAGAAAATGTTCTCTTATTCAATTCACTTGCTAAACTATATTATGTTTCAAATATTTTCACAAATGGATAAGTAACATGTAGAATCTGTAAAGTTTTACTATTTTTTGTAAGAATCGTAAAGTTTTACCATTTTTTGTTTACTGTATAGTTGTACTATTTTTCATATATTTTGATTTTTGTGCGATGGTTTGGTTTAATTACAAATTTTCTTAGGTTTATTTTAATTTTTAATTCGAAACTACTAGTGTCTTTTTTAATCCACTAAGTGTCATTCTAATTATTGTCACTTTCTATGTAATTTTTATTTATCAAGGAAGTGGGCCCCAGCCTAGGCCCGACGACTATCTCGTGCGACGTGCTAACTTCTTGACCATCGACCCTCACTTGACATCTTAAATGGGCTTAAGCCTAGTTTAATTTGTTTTTTGGTCTATTTCACTAAGTGGGTTCACTTATTTCTTTATTGGGCTTATTTTAAGCCTACTTACTTGCCCTAGCTATAAATATAAACAATGACCATTTCCCCATTTGGGGTAGGCTAAGATTTTTGAGGTCATTGAGAGAGCTCTGCCCTTCTCAAGAAGGGAAAGCTTAATCCAAGGTACAATTACTCAAACCTTTCTATGTTTTTTTTATTTTCACCTTCAATCCCATGTTCTTCTCCTCTTGAGTGAGATTTTAGGTTTTCTTATTCTCAAGTTCATTCTCTTATTCATGTTTTAAAACCCTAGATTCATGTTTCTTGCTTCTACTCTTATTATTTTTTGCACAAGAGGATGCTATATCTATCATCTATTAGTGAATTGAGTCTCTTTTTGCTGGAAAGATGAGATTTTTTTTGCTTAGGGCTAATGTGATCTAATTTGTTAGGTTGGGATTTCTTGAGCTTGGTAGGAGATTGAAGAGTCTACAATCGGATTTGAGGTGAGTGGTTTTTTTGATAGAGGTTTTACTTGCATTAATACCTTGTTTGTAGGTGGATTCATGTTCTTGAAGTTTATGGATGTGTATGATTAGATCTTTTTGAATGGATGTTTTAATGGTGTTTTGACATAGATATGTATAAATTATGTTAGTCTATTATGAATAATTGTCAGAGAATGATTTTATGAAGTTTCATGAAGGATGAATTTGATTCAATTTCGTGCAAGAAAAAGATCTGTTTTTGCAATTTTTGGGCCGATCAATCGACCAAATGGCAGATCACATGATCTTTGTTTCCAATCAATTGCCCCAAGGGGGCCGATCAATCAGCTAAATGTGAAAATGTCATTCTTATTTTAAAGCTAGATTATGATAGTTTTTTCGCGTTTATTTCATGACACCAGTAGAGTATGATCATACTGAAATATGAATGCTTGCATATACACGACATTAATTATGTAGGAATTATATTTCACGTGTTTTATCTTATTTATGAACTTGACTATTTATGTTTATGCGCACTAATGCTTATATATCTCTTAGCCACATACAGACCATGTCTCATGCATTATAGGATTGTTGATTATATGATTACTTATACTTACATACGCTTAGCATTGTGCACATATGTATCATGTCGCATGCATTATGAAAATGAGTTACTAAGCATTAGCCATTGTGTGTTAAAGTTTTTCAGATTAGCCATATCAAAGATTTATATGAATCTGTTTTAAGTCTAAAAGGGCGGGGTTTTGTGTCAAATGAGCAGGGTTTTACGTATGAAAGGGCGGGCTTCCTCTCAGGGTGAGATAAGAAGAATGTTATAATGAGAAAACTATTGAGACTTCTAGAGCAAACTCTAAGTTGGTTTGTCCTTGTGAATCGGTTAACCAGGGACACTTCTAGTTTATAAGATTTGCCAAATGCTTAGGTCTTCCTTCTTAGGATTACCAGGGTGGCTAGGCTGCTTAGGTCTTTCTTCTTAGGATTGCCAGGGTCATGGGATCAATATCTTCGGGTATCGAGATTTCTCTATCGTGGGACATTCATTGTGCTTATTTACACGGGGTTTATGTATGGATTATGATGTTTATGTTTTACACAGGTTGTGTGTGGATTATGATGCTTGTTCATGCATGATGTGTATGGATTATGATACTTGATCATGTAGGATGTATATGGATTGCGATATTTAATCATGCAAGATGTGTATGGATTATGATACTTGAATACATAAGTTATGTATGTGGATTATGATAAATTGAGACATCATGCACTTGGTTTCCTTATGGATATATGAAGCATGAATGAGATACTTGCACAGGTTATATGTGTGAGGGATTTAATGTGCTCTTATGTTGTTAACATCGGTTTGCATGAGGTTTACGTGATGTTTCTTTAGGATTATATTTTGGTGTTAACGTGAGTTTTATATTTTCAAATCCTTACTAAACTAAGCTCATCCATTTGTAATGCTTTGTTTTGGGGCTGTATCGTTGTGCCATGTAGGTGCTTAGGATGATCTAATTTATGAGCATGGAGGTGATTAGATGCACATCGAGTGGGGGATAACTCTTATGTGATGGGATAAACTTATGATGATTTTGATGTAACCTTGTGACATAACTTTGACGCTTGATTTGTTATGGCAAAGCCTTATTTGTTAGCTTAGACTCATGTGTTTGCACTTTTGAGGCTTAAGACTTGCTGTGTTTTTGTAAGATTATATAGGTAATGTGAATGATAAAGAGACTTTAATTAATTTCTTTTATCTTCTGCTAATTACTTTTGCATAAAGTGGAGTTTTTATGTACTTTGATCGAGCCTGGTTGTGGGTTAGCTTTCCACTTTGTCGCATCTTTCTCATCTCACTTTGGCCGGGTTCGAGCTAAGGGGGTTTGGCAGGGCATGACATAACATATTTTCTTTCATCTTTTATGCATCAATATTTTTATCTACAGTTTGAATTTTTATAAATCCTCTCAACTTGCATCAATATTTTTTCTTATATTTTTTTCTTTTGGAAGTTTAGTGGATGGTAACTTTCACTTTAAATAGATTTTCTCAAGTAGATAGCTTCTCCATCATTTTTATGAGGAGTTTTTTCTTTTTATTTCGTAAAGAAAAAAATTTCAAAATCTTTGAAAGATCAAAATAAAAATTACATCAATTCTTTATAGAATTTTAGTAATATCATTTAATTTAGATTTCCTAGTCCGTATTAAACTCTAAATTTCAAAGTCTTCAATTTTTTTATAGATTTTACATGAAATTTCTAGCTTGTAAATTGACTTGAATCCTATGATGTGTGCAATGTTTTTAAAAAAACATAGATTTATAGCATCATGATAAAAAAATTAATATAAATTTTACTTGCCTTAGTGCATTCTTCTCTTCAAAAAGAAACAAAAACACTCATCGTGGTGCTTTTAAGCCTTTATAATAAATTTTTGAAAATTGTAAACATAAAAAAAAACAAAAACACCACAAAATCTAGAGCACTAACTTTTTTTTCTTTCATGTTACTCTACCACAAGTAAATAAGAAAAAACAAAAATTAATAAAAAATAAAACAAAAAAAATTGTCCCAAATGATTGAAATAAATAAATCATGGATTCCATGACAATCTTTTTATTTTTAAAAGGGGACACCCTTTGACTTTCTTTGTAACTAGTTGTAAAACAATCCAAATGTATTCTTTTTTATCCAAACCATCTTGGTTTTCATCTCATGAACTTGGTTAGTCTTCTTAAGAATGTAAGTGGGTGTGGTGTGTTTCTTGATGTATATAGATTTGAATTTTGGTCCGCTCCTTTAAGAGTGCAAGGGGGATTCTAGTAAATTATTCGGCAAATTCTTTTCCTTATTTTAGACAATTTGTTCATGCTATAAGACATAACTTTCTTTAGTTTTAGAATTGTTCTTGACATGTTGACTAATTTTTTAAGTTGGTTTTCATATCTTAAATTTGTCTAATTGAATATAATTTTTTATTTTCCTTTTTATGATGACTATTCTTATAATTTGATATTGGATTAAGATTGGTAGGAAGTTCTTTTGACTTTGGAGTGTGAACAATATGTAAGTAACCTTTCTAGTTTACATGGGTTCTTTTGTTATTACAAATTTAGTAACAACTTTAGAACTTAAATGATTTATTTTATTATATCCTATTCCTAATTTATCACTACTACCTTGTATCATGCCTCACCATACCCCCTTGACCCGAACTTAGTCCAAGGAGAGATACTAAGACACAAATAAGTGGAAAGCTAACCCAAAACTAGGCTAGGTCGAAGGACAACACTCTATTTGTGCAAAAACAATTAATGGAAGATAAAAAATTTAATTAAAGTTTCTTAGTCATTCACATTACCTACATAATCTCATAAAAACATAGTAAGATAATTAAGGCTCTCCCACAACAAATCGAGTGTCAAAGTCATGTCACAAGGTTACATCAAGATCAACATAAGTCTATCTCATCACATAAGAGTTATCCCCTACTCGATGTGCATCTAATCGCCTTTATGCTCATAAATTAGATAACCCTAAGCACCTGCATGTCACAACTATACAACCCCAAAATAAAACAATGCAAATAGGGTGATCTTAGCTCAGTAAGGATTTGAAAACATAAAACTCACATTAACACCAAAACATAATCCTAAAGAAGCATCACGTAAACCTCATACAAACTGTTTTTAACAACACAAGAGCATGTCAAATTCTTTACATATTAAACTTGTGTAAATATCTCATTCATGCATTACATGTCCATAACCGTAACCTATGCAAGATGGCTCAATATATCATAATCCACACACACAACTTGTTTTTTCAAGTGGCATAACCCACACATATCCTGTATAATCAAATATCACAATCTATATACATCCTGCATGTTCAAGTATCACAATCCATACACATCTTATATGATCAAGTGTCTTAATCCATTCACAACCTGTGTAAACATAAACATCATTATCCCTACATAAAACCTTTATAAATAATTATAATCTACACACAAGCATGTATAAATAGCTCAATGAATGTCTCGCGATAGAGAAATCCCGATACCCAAAGATATTGGTTCTGCTCACCCTGGCATAAGCCTAAGCAGTTTGCTCACCATGGCATAAGCCTAAGCAGTTTGCTCACCCTGAAAATCCTAAGAAGGAAGACTTAAGCAATTTGACAAATCCTAATTAGAAGTGCCTTTGGTTAGCCAGTGTACACAGAGAAACCAACATAGATTCGTAGTCCAGAAGTCTCCATAATTTTCTTATTATAGCATTCTGTGCTTTTCCCCAAGGAGGAAATCCGTCTTTTCGGGCATAAAACCCTGCCCATTGAACAGAAAACCCCACTCTTTTGGACGTAAAACTAGTTCATTAAATCCCTGATACATCTAATCCAGAAAACTATGACTCACAACTATTAATCACATAGTTAATCATGACTTAACAAATCATTTTCATTATATATGCTACATGATACATACATGAACAATGTTATGCAAGCATAAGTAGTCATACACTAATCAATATTATCATGAATGAAACATGGTCCATATGTGGCAAATGAGATCATGTAAGCATAAGTATAAACATACATGGTCATGTTTATAAATAAGGTAAAACACGTTAGAACATGGTTCATACATAATTAATGTAACATGTGTGCAAACATAATTATCATTAATTTAATAAGATAATAATCTACTTGTAACATGCAAGTGACATGAATAAATCACCAAAATCTGGATTAAAAATAAACATACATTCATATTCAGTTAGCTGATCGATTAGCCCTAAGGGGTGATTAATCAGTTAAATTGTTTTTCGATGCCCATAAACCTAAAAACAATTCTTTTTCTTTACACAAAATTGATTCTAATTTATTCCAAAACTCCATAAAACTTCATATAATTATCATCTAACCTTAAGACATGATATAACTAACATTTCTCATACATATTCATGTAAAAATAATATTAAATTATCCATTCAAGAATGTTCAAGTTCACCCATCTATAAACTTTAAGAACATGATTTCACCTGCAAACATGGTGCTAATGTAAGTAAAACCTCATTAAATAAAAAATTCTTACCTTAAATTAGATTATAGACCATTGAATATCCTCTCAAGCTCAAGGAATCCCTATCCATCAAATTAGGTTACATTAGCCCTAAGAAAAAAATCCAACATTTCCACTAAATAAAGATTCAAAACTACTAATATATGTAGATCTAACATCCTCTTATGCCCAAAACGAAAATCACAAGAGTAGAAGCAAGAAATCCAAATCTAGTATTTCAAAACATAGGTAAAAGAATAAATTTGAGAAGAAAACCTACAATCCCATTTGAGAGGAGAAAAATATGGGATTTAGGTTAAAATAAAGGAAAACATAAAAGGAGGGATTTACCTTGGCTTAAGATTTTCTTTTTTGAGATAGGGTAGAGCTCTCCCAAAGCCTCCCAAATCTAAGCTCATCCTAAATGGGGAAATGACCAATATATATATATATATATATATATATAGCTAGGGTAAGTAAGTGGGTTTGAAATAGGCCTAAAAAGGAAATAAGTGAACCCACTTAGTGAAATGGGCAAAAAATTAATTTGACAAGCTCCAGACCCATTTAAAATGTTTTAAAATTTTAAATGAGGGTTGGTGGCCCAAGAAGTTACTACATTGTAAGAGATGGCCATGGGTGCTAAGATGGGGCTCACTTTCTTAATAAAATAAATTACCTGAAAAAATATAACAATTAGTGTGACACTTGGTGGATTAAGCTAGACACTAATGTTTTCAAGCTAAAAATCAAAATAAACCAAAGAAAATTAGTAATTAACCGAAGCCATCACACAAAAATCAAAACATATAGAAAACAGTAAAACTTTACGGTTCTTAGAAAATAATTTGACTTTACTGTAAATAAAAAATAATAAAATATCATATATCTTACAATTTATCTCATCTTCAAAATCTTATCCAACTTCACTTTCTCTAGAGTGAAGGATTTTTGTTTTTCTTGAGAAGCTTTTAAGTCATGACCTAGATCTTTAATCTTTTGCGAAAATAACTTATTTATTTATATTTTCTTATGAACTTTATTACCTAAGAATTTTAACTTTTCTAAAAGACTAATTTCCTTATATTTAAATACAACTATCTTCCCATTGGATGACTGACATTTACCTTCTAGGGATATTGACTTCTCTCTCTTATACAAGTTCAACTCTTAATTTGTGAATCTTTTTTCCTAATGATTTTTCACCCTCAACCAATTATAAATTTAATTTAAAAAATGAGTTAATTGTCTCAATTTTTCTACCCAAGGGAAGTCATAATTTTCTCAATTTTTGGCTTCCTTAAAAAAAATCCAATTCATCAAGGGAATCTTCTTTATTAGATGGATCATGATCAAATTTAATATTAGTTGATCCTTGAGGTCCATCTTTTTTAAGGTCATTAATCTCTAAACTTGCATGTAAAAAAATATAGTTGCAAGCAATATCATAAACATCACAAGAAATAGTTAAAATCATGATATTTCAATCAAACACAAGCACCCAAGGAGACAATTTATGAAAGACTAAAGAGCAATAGCAACATGAAGCAAAAATTTTAATTTTCTATTTAAAACCTTAACTACTAGTTTGAGTTTAATATTTGTCAGAACTTTGAGGATCACCACAATATCTCTAGCCCAAAATACTTGTTGAGGACCACAAGATGTGATCTCATCTATTATGCACAGGAATTTAACTATACTACCAAAATAAACAATCAACCACACAAGTACACAAATAATATTAACATGGAAACCCAACAAAGCAAAATTGCGTGACCAGTCCCCTTGGCTGATTAATTAATGCACTATGAAATTAAGCCTTATGAGACTTAACATTAATATAACACTTGATCCATCTCTACATGTCCTTTGACTACCAACTCCTTCTTGACACTTTCAAATATAGTCTTGATCTCCTCCTTCATTCTTACAATCTCTTGCTTTATAAAGCTTTAATAAAAATTTGTATATTCTCTTCAACCCTTGTGTGTGATGACTCCTTGTGTGATATGTAACAATTCACAACTCTCAATCGTAATTCATAAACCACTTATAAATTAAGTTATCTCAAATCTCTTTTGATAAATTTCTCAATGCATAGTAGTCACAAAAGTATTATTCTCTCAAGGTAATGCATAGTGTGTAATGCACTTCAATCTGATCAATACTATTTCAGACCAAATCGATCACTGATGAAAGATTTGCATACTTATGCAAATTTTTTATCTTTTTTTACTCACTTTTTCTACACTCATATGAATAATTCATGACTTACCTGTGGTGATGTGTGTACTTAATTATGTACATGTTTCTCTATTGAAAATTACAATTACTTATTTAAGTCTTTCACTTTGAAATCTTAAAGCATGTTTGCTCCAATTTTATAAGTCTTTTAATTTCAAATATGACTTGACTCATTACTAATTAACTTTGACTTCACAAAACTTAAAAATACACATTGATTGCATATAGTTTTATTTAACAAAATAAATGCAATATAATACATATATCACATATGTACTAACAATTTTTCCTGGATAGGGTTTTGCAACATAAAATCTGTGTGTGTGTGTGTAATTTTATAGTTTATTTATTATTTGCATACAAAGTCTGAGGGCTACAATAATACTACACAATAATCAAGTAATATATCTTGATCTATTAGTTATATTATTTTTATAGTGAGTTTACTAATCTAATCATTAGAGTTTATATGTGATTGACACACTTAATGTGATACAATACACGTGCTAAAACTTGTAGTTGTTTCTTATTAGTTACAACATTGGCTCATTCTTCTACTCAGGTCTCATGTGTCGGCTTCTCATTTGCCAAATGTGATGATGGTTGTGGCTCGATAGAAAGTCAAACCTCTCTTGCCACCAAAAAGAGGGAAGTCGGGAGAGGGGGGGAAAGGGAGGGAGGGAGGGAGGTCGAGCCTTCTAGGAGAGGGTGGGAGGTTGGAAGAGAGGGAGATTGGACAAAGGTAGAGTGGGGCAGTAGTGGCTGAAGAAGGTGAATAGCATAAAGGGAGGGGGATGCTAGAAGGGGCACGCAGGTTTCAATTGCCTACTTGCCTCCTTAATTATCAATGTATGGTGTCATATCTCCATTCAAAGCCTTGAGGTGCTCATATTAAATTTTTCTAGAAAAAATACCAATAAATTTAAAGTAAGATAGCTCCATGGCCTATGTACAATAAGATGGATTCCCACATTGTCACCTTACCTTTTAACCGGAAACTGGTTAAACCCGTTACCATAGTTAAGCAGTAGATGCTCGGCTCACGTGGCACAAAGAAGCCACATATAAACTCAGAAATTCCCAGCTCTCGTCCTTCAGCACTGTGAGGACACCTCATCCCTTTAAAAACGTATGAACTCAGAAGTAGAGGAAGAGATGCTGATTGGAAACAACAAAGGCAGATCAATACCAACAGAGCAAAATCCTTCATCTCTTCTTTCCAATTCCACTTCCTTCCACTGCCAAAATCATCAGAAACGAACATAAGAGAAAATCTCGTCTCCAAGCACTTCTGCTCCAGAATTCTAACTTTTGTTTCAGATAAATTTCATTGTGGGAAGTGCAACAACTGATTTTATATTTTGAAGAAGCAGGGATATTATCCAGATGTAATTATCCTTATTCTTATGGTTTTGTTGCTTGATATGGACGATCGGGCTCTTGGGTCTGGAAGATTTCTATCTGTTTGTTCATGGGTCATGGGTCTCTGTCTTTTCGTCTGCTTCTTACTTGATGACTGTGGTAGGGAAGGGATGACCCATAAATTTGTTTGTTGCCTCTCGATCTGATCGGCGATCAAGCATTGAATTTCTGTATGTAAATTGGTGTTTACTATCGGTCTTTCTGCTGCCGAAGTGGCAAACTTCTGTTTGTTTTTTTGCCTTTTGTGTTCATCTTATTTCGATCGGAATTGGGATTTGTGTTTGCTTATTTTCCTTGCGAAATTTTGTGATATTTCATGTGTAGATGAAGAAAAGTATCTTTGATTTGAGAAAATTCTTGTCTTTCTTGTTTCTTTTGGGCAGAGAATATCCTTTGTCTGCGGAATAGTTCAAGTCTTCCAGCATAAGGACTCTCAAAAATTGTTTACAAAATTCTGCATCTTGCCCTTCGTCGTTTGTCTTATTTATCTCTATCACATTCTCTAAAAGAGAAAACTTTTCTTATTGCCTGAATTGCTCGTAGCTGGATTCTGGTGATTTTCCCTTTTCTGTTTCTAAATTCAGATTTTATTTAAAGAGCATTGAAATCTATAGCGGATGAAATATTTTAGAAGAATATGCAAATTCTCTTATAAATCTCCACCAGTATCGCACTCTTTTTGTTGACTCAAGAGATACATTACATCTGATCCTTCTTCACAGATTTTCTTAAAAAAGGACAACTGTTGTTTACAGATTTGTTATGTTTGCAAAAGAGTGATCTGTGACTGAAACTTGGTAATTAGTTCATGTCAATGCGACTTGAACATAGCTTGGTTGCTTCCATTCTTTGGCTGCCAGACCATCCTCTTCCTCTGTTTTCAACTGTCTTTTGCTGATGCCGTTTGCTGTTATGGTTGTTTACTCTCATGGGACTGTGCTTCCTTTGAGCACCAGGGTTACCAGTAGTTAATTTAAATCAAATTGCAGATAATGAAGGAGAACACTGCCATTATTGTTAATGTTTCCTGCATTATAGGTTTGAGCATTATAAAGAGCATTACAATTTGTTTCTTACTTTGTTCATTGGTTCCAATCATAGGTTGGAGATGTGGAAAAAGCTAATTGATTCACACGTCAAGGAAGCATCTCTAGAAGGCTCATTTTATGCAAAATAGTACATTTAATGTAAGTGATGTCTGTCACCGAGTATATCTAACTTTGATGATGTAAATTTAAAGATGTTTTTAGCTGCAATGGTCATCCTGACTAATGAATGACTTATTTGTAGTTCAAACTCTGCACTCATCTCACTGGGGCTCCTCAAGCTATAGGCACTGACCATGGATGCCACAACGAGTGGCCCACCGTCGGTTCAGCCATACAAGCCACTGTCTCTAGTTTCTACATTACAGACTTTCCAACGCCACCAACGCCATTGTTTTGGTGACTCCACCCCCGGGGAATTTCCATTGGCTGCCAATCCATCCATAGTCCTTCATGTTCTCACGGGGTGTAATTTGGATCCTCAAGACCTTGCAAATCTAGAGGCAAGTATTTATTTTCAGTTAATCTGAATAAAATCCAATTTGGTGATATTAGAACTGATAATGCTGCTGATCAATTTCGGTGGTTTATGCAGGCAACTTGTTCTTTCTTTAGGCAGCCAGCAAACTTTGCTCCTGACTTTGATTTGTCAATAACGGAGCTTGCTGCATTGGATATGTGCCAGAAGAGGGCCATATTCAAATCTATGACAGTTGAAGAGAAGGAAGTGTTGAAGCAGAGATTAGGTGGTTCATGGAAGCTTGTTCTCAGATTTCTGCTTGCTGGGGAGGCCTGTTCTAAGAGGGAGAAATCACAAGCAATAGCAGGGCCTGGCCATAGTATAGCTGTAACTTCTTGTGGAAATGTGTACTCATTTGGGTCTAATAATTCAGGGCAGCTTGGGCATGGCAATTTGGAAGAGGAATGGAGGCCCCGACAAATCAGGTTTTCTAAGTTTCATTTCCTTACATTTGATGCCTAAAAAATTGAGAATTTGCATGTAACTTGAACCAAAACTGAGTGCTTATTGAGCAAAAGATCTATAAGTGAAAATTAGATCAATATGTTGATATTAGTCCTCCTGACGGTGTGCAGATCACTTCAAGGAATTCGAATTATTCAAGCAGCAGCTGGTGCTGGTAAGACAATTTTAATTAGTGACACTGGTCGAGTATATGCCTTTGGTAAGGATTCATTTGGAGAAACAGAAAATGGTGTTCAAGGCAGCAAGTTCATTACCTCTCCTCAATTGGTTGAATCCTTGAAAGACATATTTGTGGTTCAAGCTGCAATTGGAAACTTTTTCACAGCAGTTCTTTCCAGAGAGGGCAGGGTGTACACATTTTCATGGGGAAATGAAGCAAAGCTTGGCCACCAAACTGACTCCAATGACCAAGAACCTTATCTCTTATCAGGTCCTCTTGAAAACATTCCAGTGGTGCAAATTGCTGCTGGATATTGTTATCTTCTAGCATTAGCATGTCAACCTTCTGGCATGTAAGTTTTTTTGCCTTCCACGACCCTTTTATGTCTTATTAGGTTGCTAAGATGTAATCATCTACAATCAACTAAGTCACAAAATTAGATGTATATCTCTTTTACAGATCATTATAGGCATCTATTTATGAATGCAGGTCAGTATACTCAGTAGGATGCGGTTTGGGAGGCAAGCTGGGACATGGGTCTAGAACAGATGAGAGATACCCAAGATTGATAGAAAAATTCCAGGATCTGAATATTCAGCCGATGGTGATGGCAGCTGGTGCATGGCATGCGGCCGTTGTCGGCCATGATGGGCGTGTATGCACTTGGGGCTGGGGTCGTTATGGCTGCTTGGGGCACGGAAATGAAGACTGTGAATCAGCTCCCAAAGTAGTGGAAGCTTTGAGCAAGGTTAAGGCTGTTCATGTTGCAACTGGAGACTACACAACGTTTGTGGTGTCTGAAGATGGAGATGTTTACTCATTTGGTTGTGGTGAATCTTCAAGTCTTGGCCACTCTGCTGGAGCTGATGGACAGGTACCAGTTCCTATTTGCTTTTCTTTCCTGATGACTTTATTTGGCATTTCTCCACAGTAGTAGCATTTCAAAACTTGATAGAATCCACAACCAGACTTGAACCTGTCACTTAAGTTCCATTGAGCACTACTACATTGCAACTATTCTTAAAGAGTTATGAAATATTAGACACCGCCAATCTCACTCTTCTCTGATTCCAGCAGCTGTTAATGTCCCAACAAATGAAAATTGGAGGGCTGTTTTGCAGTTCTCACATGATTAACATGGCCACCACCTCACTCTAGTCGGATATAATAGATGTAAAATAGTGTTTCTGTAAGCATTTTTAGGAGTTGCATTTGATATAGTAAACATTAATTGATAATCACTTGTGCAGCAGGGCAATAGGCACTCGAATGTGTTGACGCCGGAGCTCGTTACATCGTTGAAGCAAATGAATGAGCGGGTGGTGCAGATCAGCCTCACTAATTCAATCTACTGGAATGCCCACACATTTGCCCTAACAGAGTCAGGCAAGCTCTACGCCTTTGGTGCCGGGGATAAGGGGCAGCTGGGAGTTGAACTTGTAGCGCAGCAGACGGAACGAGGGAACCCCGAACTGGTGGACATTGATCTCAGCTAGTTTATACAAATTCTTACATTATGCTCTTGTTCATTCTCAAATCTCAACCAGCCCCCCATATCTTATGATGATTCCTGTGCTTCATCAGTTATTCTTCCACCCAATCTCATCTGCTTCCTATGCTTTCATCTGTTCATTTGTACATAAGAAGGTTTTCAATTCCAGGATACTAGGATTTCTTATTAACTGTTCATAACTGCTATGTTTCATTAAGTTATTGTCAATTCATTTGTCAGTTCAACAATTACTAGTTCCCGGTCAACTTGCCTGCTCCTAAGGAACAAGAATAATGTTCAACCATACTCTTTTGTACATATGACAGGAATGGATGACCCTCTAATCAATGACTGCTGGCCGTGAGAAGGACGAAGTTTCTGAAGGGTGGAAAGTAATAAAATACAAAAAACCAATGGAAGTTCTTTGTTTCGTATGAACCTGGCTGTGTTGAAATTTTCAACACAAGGCAAGAATTAGGAAAGTTGTTCCGTGTTGGCTGGGCTACTCCTGTTGCAATAGAATATGGAATGTGTGGAGTGTACATGGCTTGTTACTTAATTGGCTTGAATTCAATCGCACTCGTCAGCACACGAAAGCAAAAACTGTCAAAACTTAGATTCCATTTGCTTCGTGGAAGCTACGTCTCTAAGTCTTCTCGTAGGGTTAAATTGGGAGCCCAAAAGAAGGGTGAAAGTTCGACAAATGGACAAGTTATTTGGACAACCGGGCAAGTCAGTTAAACGGACAGTTGGTTAAACAGGCAATGGGATTATCGAGCATGTGGACAACTAGACAATCAAACAATCCGATAATTGGAGCCGGAATCGGGACTTGGGTTATCTCAACCTGACTTGGGCTCACGTGTTCGGCTCAACCTAAATGGACCATTTCATTAAAAAAGAAAAAGGAAAAAAAACTAACTGACCATGCTGGGGTTTTGGCCAAGGTATGAGTTAGAGAACGTAAAACATCAAATTGGAGATTTCCAACTAAACTTCAAAGAAACATTGCTTCAGGGCAGATTTTGGAATCAACTCATACTTCTATTAGTATAGCTGATACATTTGGAATAACTCTTGATTTAGTTTCCATTATCTAATAAAGTAGGGATGTTAAAAGATAAAAGTTTTTGAACATCTAATTTGCTTCACAATATTTTGGGTTCCATTAGAACTGTGGCCATGGCTAATATGTGAACAGTGATTAAATTTCTACAACATTGGCTATATTGTGTGTCGGTAAGTAGTTTTTTATATAACTCACACTATTCTACAAAGGAAAAAGTTTACAGGAGCCTCGGCTCTCATGCCACTGCATGAGCAAAGGTAATGTGAGCTATTGGATCAAAATCATATGGCTTGTATTACTCAAGGGTTATTTGCCCCCGAGTAAACACATAATGTCAGATTTCGATCCGACAGCTAAAGATGCCTTCGCTCACACACGCCTAAGCTCATGTAAATGAGCCTCTTATACCAAATACAAACAAATTAGCTTTTACAAGCCGCTTTAAAAAATTCGCTAACAATAGTTCTCATTGGATGTAGGCTTATTTGAAACTGTATCTAGGTAAAAAAATTAACACTAATCACTATGAAAAATTCTGTAATATTTTCTTGTGGACAGAATTCTTGACGATGAAAGCGAGATTCTTGGAAGCACATTTTATTTGCGAGCGGTTTAGTAATTAAAAATCATATGCTTAACACATGGTTTACTTTTTTGTACAGCACGGTTGTCATGGTTAACCTTTCACGTAATTGAAGCTTTTCCATCATTTTACTTACTTCTTGTCTTTCTCTATAAATTAAATTATGCACAGAGGCTATGTGTAGGATTTTTAATAGGTAATAGGAGTGCAAGCTTCAATAGGTGATAGGAGTTTTTTGTGGTTGCTAATAGGTGATGGGGTTGTGTTCAATTTAGTCGATTTGGTTTATGATAGAGAAAGAGATAATTTCAAATCATGTCTCATACCCTGCTCTTTCTAAATCACACGAGATTTTTTCTAATGATTACTCTTAGCTTCCTCTCTCCTGAGCTCCTCACTCTCCTCCGAGCACTTTGACTCTCTTCTTTGATTTGTTTTGTAACAAAATTTATATTTACATAAACAACTCACTCTTAAAATCACATTGTTCCCAAACACCAAAAATACTAAATATAAATATCATGTTTGTGGTTTAAAATGACATGATTTAAAAATCATGCCACTAAATCCAAATCAAGGTTACCAAATGCACCCTAAGGCATATTCCAACATAAACTTAGGTTACTTACAACGACTTACTCATTAAGAGGGCTGTCAGATGAGGACCCAATGGCCCTCATTTCACTACTACTAAAAAACACTTGATCCATCTTGGTTAAGGGTCCACATGCATCTTCAGCTTCGTTGTTCAATCTTTCTCATCCTCCCTGCTCCACACCTATCACTATATGCATAGACCCTCCTGTCTCCCTCGTCCATGGTGCTCTCCCTGTTCATAATCTTCCATCTCTCTAACTTAAAAAATTCCATATGAAAAGAAGCCTTAGGTAGTTGGTACTTGGGCAACCCTCGATTTATGCTTTTCTCTCTCACTACTCTCCCTTTGTAGAAAGGCTTTACAGGGCCAACTCAATGCCTTAGCAACTTAGGCGAATGCCTAAGGCCCAAGCATTAAGAAATGACTATGGCCCATTTTCTCCATATACACTCCCTATATTTAAAGCCTCACCTTGTAGCAATGAAAAAAAAGGTCACCTTACTATTCTTCTTCCTCTTTTTTAGCTGAAGTATTATTCTTCATTCATTGCATGCTCCCGTTAAGATAAACATCTATGACTATGATTAGAATATGAAAAAATGTATACCACATACCAAAAAAAATAAATTATATAGTTAGAAGATAAACCTAAATTCTCTTTAATCTCGGTGTTTTAGGGCACTTGCCATTTATATGTTTTTATTTAACAAGTTATTCTTCATTTTTTTATTTTATTAGTATTATACACCTAAAAACAAGAAATAAATTATTTTAAATAAAATTACTAACTTATATTAACACATAATTAATTATATAAATATTGTTATAAACTTTTTTCCTTAGGCCTCTACTGGTATGGTAGGGCTGCAAATGGTACCCATTCTACCGTTCGTACTATCTTGATAAGAAGTTAAATGATATGATTAAATTTATTTGAGAGGTAAATAAGAAGATAATTTTATCCAACCATTATTTAAATGGAAGGTGATATAAATTTTTTTTCTATATCCGTTTATCCATTACCTATTGGTCATATTTAAAAATTGTAAATATCTTATACCCATTAATCTTAAGTGATTTAATTTAAAAAAAGATTGACTTATGGTCTTTTACAACAATTTTCATGCCATGATTTACCATTGTGATTTACTCAACGAAAGATGTATTTAAATCTCAAAATATTTATTAAATTAATTTAACTACTCATTATAGTTGTTACAAGTTGCTACTTAGAAGATGATTTGTTCTTTATAGTATTTCATATATATCCATCTACAAATTTTTTGATAAAAAAATATTTATATACAATTTACATAGTATAGTCTCTTAAACACACTCCACTTCGATGTTTCCCATTTGGTTGTTTTGTCTAATTTCTTTGGTCTCATTAGTTCAGGATTCGTTTTTAATCATATGCACTGGAATCTTAACTTGCTACACAGACACTTTGTGCAAGATACTTTTGTAGCTCTCAAGTCAGTTTAGATTCTGTTATGATAATTCATACCTATGAGTATTTTTTTGTTTTTGATAATTAAAATCATGGAGTGTTTATTTGTACAAAAAAATTATTAGTGAGTTTGAAGTAAGATTGCTAAGACTGCTTTATTCTATTCAAGGCTAGACTCAAGTCAGCTCAAATCAAAGCTCAAACTTAGGCTAATGGAAACAAACTCGTGTTTGGCCCATCTCGAACTGACTTGGTTTGAGTGTTAGCTGGCTTAATTTTGAACGAGATATAAGTGGTTTATTTTGAGATTTGATATATAGTGATTGGAATCATGATTATGTTACAAATCATGTTTATATATGTTAGATTAAAAATTTAGAATGATGTTTCACTTATTGAAATAGGTTAGAATGAACAAATTTTGAATGGCCAAACAAGTAAGTGATTTTTTTTCTAAAATATGGGGGACTCTTTTAATTATTTTAGGTGATGATGTCATTATCATGATCAACCTAGGTTGACCTAGCCTAGTTACTAATCCAAGTTGATCTCCAAGCCGGGTTTTAAAATAATGCTTCAAAGAGACACTAATAGATAATATGCATCAGTCCATGTAGTCTTATTGCTACCTGCAAGACACCTTTGAAGATAACTGGCTACAAGAAAGCAATTGTCATTATTTAACACTTGGGATTCTTCTAAATGGAGGGATGCTTTGGAGTTAGACTCATATGATAGGAAAAAATTATTAGAAAACAAGGTGTTTTATGTTTGATCCTCACAATTAGGATTTTCCTAATGTATATGTTCATTTACATTTCATGTTTGATCCTCACAATTCATTTGTAGCAACTATAAATAACACTAACAATGATGCTAGTATTTAACCTTAGTAATATTTGATTTAGTGAATAACAAATGTTTATTTTGGCATTTTTTAGCACATTTAAAAAAGTGTAATGGATAATGGTTATCCGATTAACCTGCCGATTATTGGTGGATGAAACAATTATGAAAGTACTTATACCGTTTACTTAAAAGAACAACATGGATAAAAATTTGGGAAATAATTATAGTAATAGAATAAGTTATACCGTAGCAGTATCGTTCCATTAATAGCTCTATCTGCTCTATCTACTGGTACCAAGCCGCCTGGGCATGTAACATGGATGAGACATTACTAGTTTCATTTGTAGCCTCAACTAAAAAATTAGATTGAACCTTGGTCTCTGGTTCTTCACCAATCACAAACTAGATTCTCATAAAGCAAAAAAATTATTAAAGGAATAGCTTTTGTACTTTGTACATGTTTCACGATCAAAGACCTTAAATGTCTTTTGAATGAATCAAACTCAAAATGGTTCAAATTTAAGAAAAACGGTTACTAGGCCCAAAATTGGATTATAGGCCCAAAAGTTCTATTTTTTAAAATTTTAGAAAATTACATGTTGTTAGAATCTTACTAGTATTTTATAAAAAGTGGTTCTCATGTTATATTTTAATATTTTGTATACTTCATAGTGTGAGGGAATGTTTTATAAACTTTTAAGTTAAGGCAAATATTTTTCTTGAAAAATGCTTGTAAAAATTGGGGGTGTGACAGAGAAGTTCACGCTGGAGAGGAACCAGAGCATGAGGTACATGGCGAGCCATTTGAATAATGGGTTGTTGAGGTTCATGACAGCCTCGAGACATCTGAGCCCTAAGGGAAAGAAACAGGAGGAACAAATTCTGTCATGCCCCGCCACACCCTCTGACTCGAAACCAATCCAAGGAGGTAGGACGTGGTGTGATGAAGTGGAGTTTCGAAAGAGTAACCCATCCTGGGTGGTTCTCATCGAAGTACACAACATGTGCCCTTTGTGCAAAAGCAAATAATGGAAGGTAGAAGAGATTAATTAACAATCTTAGTCCAACAAAGTACCCACAATATCTATAATGAACATGGTCTCAAGCCTTAGGGCTACAACATATTAAAAGCCATCATAGGCTAACCAAGTATGAAATAAAGTCAAATCTAAGATCATCATATCATGTGACAAGTCTAAAACAATACAACGTCTAGCCCCTCTCATGACACATGCCCATCCTTAAGCTCAACATAGAGACCATCCAAAGCACCCGCATGACACAATATACAACCCCAAAACAAAACTACAAACAAAAAATGGGTGAGTTTAGATCAGTAAGGGTTTTAAAACGAAACATAAGCTCATGATAGCACCACATGCATTCTTCCCATAAAGGTCAATTTAAATATGCATTACATATTCATTCTCTATACCTGTACATCATGAGATAAATCACATTATATATATATATACACACACACACATTCACACCACTTGTGTATTATAGGTTTATTCATAATTTATAACACACATGTACACCCTATATAACCATTTAAGTTTCATGGTTCATTCATATCCCACATGAAGCATATATCAATATTCAAATTCACATTGCATAATTAAGTTTATCAAACCACAATTCATACTGCATGTTCAAGTGTAATCATTCCATACACACCATATGTAATATAAACATCATTGTATCTATAAAACTTATGTCAATGAGCATTATCATCCATACACATGCATAAACCATCCGGTAAATGTCTCACTATATAGAAAACAACCTTGCTTATCCTGGCTTAAGCACAAACAGACTTGCTCACCTGAGATAGTCCTAACAAGGAAGTCCAAATTCATAAAAAGAAAAACTAAACCAGTTTGGGTAAATCCATAATGGGGAAGTACCCCTAGTAAGCCAATGCACACAATAAACCAGCCTATAATCTCCTGCCCAAAAAACACATCAATTTAACTCATTATAGCAAAGTTGCTCTTCTTACTTGGGGAGAAAACCTGTCCTCAAAGGCATGTAAAGCCCTGTCCATTGAACATAAAATCACATCCTTTCAGATGTAAAACCATTCGATAAACCTCTGATGCTATTAATCCAAAAAACAACAACATCCAATTGATTAATCATGGTTAAACACGAGAAATATTCATTTATAAACATTTCCATGATGTATGTAACATGATACATACATGTGTAATATTTAATGAATACAAACATAGGTAAACATACTCTAATCAATCTATATATGCATGAAACATGATCCATTTATGACAAAAAAATCATATAAGCATAAGTAAAAATATACTGGTCATATTCATATTTGAGATAAACGTGTAGAACATGGTTCACCTATAATTAATGTGACATGTGCAAGCATTCATAATTCATCATGGTCATATTTACTAGAATCATGGAGTAAAGAAAAAAAATAATCGAAATATGGATGTAAAATAAGTAGGACATCATGCTAGACAGGAATAGTCATCTTCATGCTTAAGCTAAATCAGGAAGTTTCATATATAATTAAAATGACAATTATAAGTATTTCTAACTGATCATAGTCATGGAGAATTAGAATTATGAGAAAATAATAAATGATGGCAAAGAATCCACCAAATAGCCATTTTCACAAAATTGCCATTTGGCCATTTGAATAGCCTTGCTACTCGTTCGAACGCCTAACTGTTCGAATGGTCTGTTAGCCCATTTCATCGATCGTAATAATTCACTTTTTTGGTTAGTCTTCAACCTCTGAAAATTTAAACTGAAAACATTCCGAAATTCTATATAAATTCTAAAATCACCATAAAACATTATATAATCAAAATATAAGCCTAGAACGTGATGAATCTAATTATTTTCATGCTTAATCATACCAAAATAACAATAAATTACATGTTTTTAATAAATCACAATTTCACATCAAGATGAAGCAAAAGCTCAAATAAACTCATAATCATGATATTTCAATGAAGAAAACCACTCAAAGTAAAAACCCCTTACCTCTAACAAGCTTGTGAATCCCTTGAATGAACTTTAACCTCAAGAAAACCCACCCAAAACTTAGGGCTTTTAGTTAAACCTATTTAAAACTAACTAATCGACTCAAATCAACCTAAGAAATGATAAAAAATATTGAGTTAAAAACGAAGAGAATCTAATTAGGGCTTCTAAATTAGAATTAAAAATATTATTTTTGATGGAAGAAAATTAAGAATCAAAATAGGAGAAGTGAAAATAGAGTTGATTTAAGATAAAAATTGGATGATTAAGAGAAAAACCTTATCTTAAGAAGAGTTTCTTCTTTGAGAAATAGGGGTTGAGTTACCCTCCCTCATATTCTCAACCCTTCCCGATTTAGAAAATGACTAAGGTTTTTATTTATATAGTAAAGCTTATGAGCTAGAAGTTGAATTATTGGGCTAGAAAATAAGTGAAAATGCTCTTAAGTGACCATTTAAATGCACTCTTGACACCAAAATGAATTTAATTACACCCAAACCCACTTAGAAAAATTAATAGAAGGTTGGAGGCTAAAATGGGTTGCACGCCCTCCCACATGAACGTGGGTCCCATAGTAGGGTCCGCTCCTCTAACCAAGGAAAATAAAAAGAAAATACCTTTAAATAGGTAAAATTTTAGGTAAATTAAGCTTAACACTAATAATTTAAACTAAAATAAAATTAACCTTCAGAAATTTATAAATAACCTAACCTATTACCCGATGAAAATCAAATCAAACTAACAAATAAATAAATTCACACAATTAAAAAAGAAATAAAATTAGATATCATACTGATTTGATGTCTCTGGGAAATTCAAGTCCAAGAGCTCACACTCATATGCAAGGAGCATGACTACAAGGTGCAACACAACGATAGAGGAGAGCAATAGGCTAAGGGAAACTAGAGCCTGATGCAGGAGGTGGCCGAAATGATGAGATCTTTGCTATGCTGATGAGGCATGTTGTTAGCGATGGGTTGGTAGCTAGGGTGCCACTAGATCTCATGTTAATGGTGTGGCTTGCCGAGGAGAGGGACATAAATGCCACTGGAAGTGAAGGCAGTGTCAATGCAAGCGAGGAGGACGGGGGTGAGGTACCATAGACTGTTATGAATTTCTATTGGTTTGAAGCGGGGGTGGGATAGGGAGTAGAGGTTGCCGGGATAAAGAGAAGATGGATCATAGCACAAGGAGCTGAGGTTTGGATCATTGGATCATGGGGTTACTCCACCAATTGCCTCTATAGTCTGTACGGGAAACGAGGAGTCTAACAAAACTTATCAGGCCCAAGTGGTGGAGACCAAGCCTAATTTACTTTACCAAAGCCCAAAAGTAGCTCATCTAGAACCACTTACATGGGCTCAGGCCAAGCCTTTTCATTTTCCTTTCTTATCGAAATTGACGCTTATAGAACCGAAGGGCCCTTTAGTCTTTTCTTTTTGATGTAAAGTATTTGACATCCCTTCACTTTCACACTTAGCAAGGGAGAGGCTTTGTAAAGTAATCAAAATTAAAAACTGAATTGACCATGGACCTTATAAATTAAATAATATAAAAATATTTATGACCGATAAAAATCATGTGTAGTAGTAACAAAAATAGTTTTGAATTCATTATGATCATATTAGATATCAAATAGGAAGTATCAAATTAATAATTATCTTAAGATTAAAAAATTTAGTTGAAATTATGCCTTATATCATTGTAAATTGTATATCAATATGAATTATATTTACTGTGATTAATATCATTTTTATCATATATTTTATAGTTCCAATTTTTTACCCAGGAGAACTGAATTTTCCTAAACCTAAATGAATCTACTCGTCGCCAAAGTTAACATGAATAAGAGCTTTGTGACCATGCTCTTAACATGCGGCGTTCTATTAAAAAAGGAAACTTATGTAGTCACTTCTATCCTTCAGCGCTAACGTGTGCATTGTCGATCTTAAATATCAAAGGCTCATATGCATTCCTTACAGTGAGCTTATTGTCAGAGGGGAGCATGAAAAACTCTACCCTTCTCATAATGCTTTTCTCCTTCCCTTTTTCACTATAGTCATAGAACACCTATCTACGGTAGCATGGATTTCACACAAACAACAATAACCAATGGGAAGATAAAAAAACTAATTTAGAATCCCAATATAAAAAGAAAAGTATAGCCACCGGGGAAGGACACATCTAGCCTAAACGAGCTCCATGACCATATCTTTGACCATGCAACACGAGGGGCTATGATAGATCATAGTACATAGATATTGTGCCAACCTTTATGTACCACTTTCAAATCCCCATGTAGCATAGATATTGTTTCATAGGGCTCATCGATATGAGTCTAGCGGTACCAAAAATATGTAATCTTAAAAACAAAAAAAAGGTATAAGCTGATGCTAGGTAGGGTAAGCAGTTGACAACAAAATATAGCGTCAATCAATGATGTCAATCCTTCTTTAGTGAATAATTTATGTGAGAAAATGTTGTCCACTTGTAGGGCCATACTTTGTGCATGGCGCGACCCATTTTGGGTTGCTGATGTGAGCCATGTGGTGCACATCTAGTAGCCCCACCCCTCTATAAAAAAAGGGGCGCAAGGTCTCCCTTTATATAGACACCAATTTCCTTCTTATCTCTAATTTACTACAACAAATATAGCCTTTTGCGACAAAAGAAAGCTCATCCCAAAGTTGTTACAAAAGGCTCATCTCAAAAAGTTTTTTGCAACAAAATAATTTTATCCAAAAAGGTATACATTCACAACAATATTATACGTCACAAAAGAGAAGTATTTTTGTCCCAAAATGCTATAATTATATGTGGATAAAGCCCCAAAAAAATTGTCACAAAAAAAAATAAAAAATAATTTTGCATTTGCCATGAAATAAATTTGTTGCAAAAAATATTTTTAAAATTATAAAAGAAAATATATTTGCCACAAATGCATCCCTTTGAAAAAAATTACTTTTGATTTATTATCTTTAGTATTTGTGACAAATTATTTTGTCCCAAAATGTATATGCAAGACTATTTGGGACAAAAAAAGTTGGTTGCAAAAACATTTGAAATTTGAAAAAAAATTTGATAGTTTGCTACAAAATTTTCTTGTAGAAAAAATGCATTTAAAAAAATCAATAAAATTTCAAGTTAAACTTGAACTCAAATATTGCCACTACAAAAAAAAAAGCTCAACAATGACGGTCGCCAATCGTTGTTGTTGCTTACTTTGGCTATCATTAATGTGAACAACGACTCATCAACAGCCGTTGCAAAAAGTCGCATTGCTAATAGTTTCAGCGATGGTCGAGATGACTTTCTGTGACAGTTACGGCCATCGCAATAAAAAATGTTTCACCATCTACTTTGGACTAGCTGCAATGGCCGAATGACCTTTAGTGATGGTTATGGTTGTCGCAATTGTTTATTTTTTAAAAAATTTAAAAATAATTTTAAAAATAGAAAAGAATAATTTTAAAAAAATGACATCAACGATGGCTATAGCCGTGGCATTTGCTAATTTTTTTAAAAATTATCTTTTATATTAAAGTTTTTTAGAAATATAAAATAAAAAAAATATTTTAAAAAAATGACATCAGTAAATACTATGGTTGTTGATGATGTTAATTTTTTTAAAAAAAGTTATTTTTATTTAATTTTTTTTAGGAAAATTAAATTTTTTTTAAAAAATCTTCTATACTTTTAATTGCATCTACTTGAAAATGAGGATAAAACTATTACAATATCTAACTGATTTAAACTTGATAAATCTAAAAATATAAAGGCAGCTCAAGAGCATAGCTGTGAACATTTTCAAAAAGACAAAGCTTATTTGCGCATGATTTGACCACAAGACAACCAACATAAGAAAAAAAAACACATAAGAGCAAATAACAAATCCAAACCTTGTGGACATCAGCACTCTGGCTTCACTCTTCTTGTAAAAGCCATCCTACAAGCTGAAGTTACGACGCAAAAAGATGACATTAGAAATTAATTCATATATAAGATCACACATGTAATTGCCACAGCCATCCAATTTCACTACAAAAAAATTGAGAAACATCAACGGACATAAGTCGTACTGCTGCTAGGACTAGCTGTCGCTATAGCTAATAGGAACGGTTACTCGACCGTTGTATGTGCTTGCGTCGCTATAACCATCGATGGACAAAATACCCTTAGCCGTCACCCAAAAAATAATGATACCGTTATCTTAAAGTTTTCAACGGTGACTGCATGACTTTTAGCAGAAATGGCTTGAACTGTCGCTAAAAGTAAATACAGCGACGACTTAGTTGACCACGCCGAAGGTCAATTTTTAGCAAACTTCTTACAAGAGCACAAAGCAGAATTGGATGTATAATGTACCTTACAGTAGCAAATAGCTATCATAAGCTGTAATAGATGAAGTCACGAAGGATCACATGCATTCACAACAGAATTTGCCCAAAATAGAATCCCTTCTACGTCTCACAATATTCTTAAAGTGAACAGGAACATTAAGAACAAGAATTCCCTGTCATGACATACAAAAAATTAGTCTGAAAGTTTAATCATCAGCTGATTCATGCCAGCTGAAAGACTAAAGCAAGCATCTCAGATTATGAAACTAACCAACACTGAGACTAGTCCAGTTGCACAGGTGACCAGATCCTTAAACGGACTAAAGGCATGAATCCTCAATAATAAAAAACAGCAGCCAGACAAAACGATGAAAATCAGGCACATGTCCGGTACTTCTGGCAAAAGCTGGATTGCCATTATTTATGTCACTTCTCAAGAAGAACTTTTGATATGCACCTTTGTAGAAACAATTTAGATTGCACATATTCTTAATGGTTCTGATTCTAAACCAATGTTTAGAGTGATTGGAGCAGCCAATGCAAGAGTTCAGGGAGTTTTAACCTGGCAGTAAATTTGGTTGATGGTGGTGGCCGAGGAATTGAAAGTGCGCAGTAAATAATCAGTGCCCCATCTGATGAGTTCCCTGGTGTGATTGTATTCACCAGTGGCCTTGGACTTGTCACTGTATTCAATCAGAGTTCAGTTTAGCATGCTCAATGAGAAGGCCATTGGAAAGCTGAACTTGATATTGTCTCCTGCATTATAATATCCTCCTACAAGCCCTCCTTTCACATCAGTCAGTCCCGATCCATCTTCCTGTTGGGTCTGGGTTTGCACCCACGTAAATCAAAACCGCCACGTAAATTAAAACCGGGAAAAGAGTCCTGGTTGAGAGAAACGTGAGTGGAGAGGCTTTGTCAAGATAGGATTGACCAAGTCCTATCTTGACAAGGATAATTTTGTGGGCAGTTATAAAAACTGCGTCCTTTTTTATTGAGGACTTACAAACTAAAATCTGGGCTTCTCTTTTACACAAGGAAAAACAGAAAAGAGGTTGCGCTCCTTTTTCTCTTGCGGACGAAATACAGAAAGTAGTTTCAACTTGTTTCTTCTTTCTTAGAAGGAAGAACTAGAGAATTCTCTTTTCTCTCTTCATATTTTACCCAACTAAAGCAAAGACTCTTGCTCTTTTATTCTCTTTCATAATTGGTGATCAGCCTCATTCAAGCCAAATTATCCCAAAAATTTGGCTACAAAATAAAGGGGTTTTCTCTTGATAGGAAGAGAAGAGATTCATCAAATAAAGGGGTAATTCTAATTCCCTCATTTATATTTAATATATATAAAAAGTCGTGCGTTCTTTTGGGTGTTTGGGCGCGTCCTTGGGCTTAGCCCCTAAAGGTCAGTAGTATTTTATCCTTACTTTAATTTCTATTAATTCAAAGTAATTTAAATTTGCTACTGCTTATTTGTGTTTATGTGTATATGCATGTAATTTGATTGAGAGAGACATAAAAGTGATATTTTTGCACATCCACAAGGCCGGCACGAAGCTTCCGCTGCGCCACCCAACAGCAAGACTGAGTCCCCTCGCCATGGCACCCCATTGTTCTTTGGAAGCTTGCTAGCTGCAGGACCCAGTTCCAGAATAATCAGAAATGGTTAAATTGAAACCTCAATGTTGTATGCACTTTGAATTGGTTATTTCTCGTGATCTTATAAATTTAAATGATCTTAAGCATAAATCAGATCTACCTAAATGGGCCATATTTCAGGATTATTGAATAGTTCATTATCATTGCCATAATGGAGAGATCTCATCAACACTTGAGTTTGAAATCATCAGTAAAAGCTACAATGAGATAGATAGAAATTAGGAGACAAAAGAAGGAAATCTACTCACACTTTTGAGCATTGAAAAATTGGAGGACCTTGTGAAGGGCCAGGGTGTAATTGTCAGGGGGACGAGGGCATGGGTGGTTGATCTCGAACGAGCCACCCCAATGATTTGCTGAATGCATCTTGGTCCCTGACTCAGCACAATGTCATTGAATATGTGTGTTTATGTGCAACTTACCGCAAATGCGATATCACTTAGCTCAATGACAGCTACAGTCAGAAGTAAAGGTGTAGCCTGCACCAATGTTCATTCAGGACAAACTCATCAGTTATTTATTCATTTGCAATTTATGATTATTCAATTTATATTAGAAGCCTGGAAGAAGTCAATCCAGAATCAATTACAATAAGCCCAAGTCAGTTGCAGTAGCGGACAAGTTTTTCTGAGTAGTAGCATCAGCTTCATGACAAAAAACACATAAAAATCTTACCTTCCACACACCTTCCCTTGTTGTTGCACATTTATTACCATCATATTCAGCTGGAACATGATTAAAAAACACATAAAAATTAAACACAAAGCAAATCATAACCACTTCCATAAGGATGAGGGATGAATGAAAACTTGAGTCTGTACTTCAAGAAGATACCTGGAAATAGGAGTAGATACAAGGCATTACGAGAATGCTTGTTCAATCCACAACATACCATAGATATTGACTTATCAATGCCGGCCGGGTCCAGGAAAAAACATACTACGAATGTAGAATGCAAAATAAATAGATTAAAGAATAAAAAAATAAAGAAACTGCCGAAGCGGATAAATAACACTTTTGCAGCAACCAGGTTGCGGTGTAACTGGCACCGGCTGGCATTCAATATTTTATAGCCAGAACATATAGAACAGGACATATTAGGATTCAAAAATCAGGTATAACAATTTAACTGACTTGCAACTCCGATCTTGTGCACTTCACACGATTGGGCATACCACATTTCGTAGAGGTTGGCCACACCCAAAAACAGACAGATCAAAAGCCATTACGTATTTCTCATGGCCTGTTATGTACTTAATAGCCATCCATAAATAGGAAATTGTGGAAGAAATGAATTGGCCGCGCGACGGAGAACAATGTTAAATGAGAATTGAGCGACCAATCAGGGTTATAAATGAAAGTATCGTGCGACCGATCGGGTATTAAATGGCAGGGATAATGTAGTACATTATTTATTTGTGATTAGTGTTGGGGTTATTTGGTTTAATAAAGTTTTGTCGGGACTAATTAGACATTATCTCAAACCTCTCACCTTTCTTCTATAGGTCGATCACCATACTTCTTAGCTCTACCACAAGGGTGAAATTCAAATTTGTCTTGGGGATTTGCTTTGCTCAACGATTCTCTATTTAGGGTTAGATTTGGGGATTACATTGTTTTGACTTTGCTCCACTTTTGGATTTCATTTGCTTTGTAGTTGATGGTCTAGTTTTTTAGTTTAAACTCAATTTTTTGTCACAATATTAATCTCTTTAAATATATGATTACTTTTAGAGTTAGTGGGAGATGAATGTGTTATATTATTTGTTGATTGGTTTAATTTTTAGGACTTTGTTGTGTTTCAAAAAACATGAGATTATTTATGAATATTAAGGAAAGAGGAATGGATAATGGTTAACTAATTAACCGGCTGAATAATAGTGGATGGAATAGGTATGGAATAGCCTATATCGTTTAGCTAATAAACAATTATACACAAAGATTTTAGAAACGCTTATGGTAATGAAATAAGTTATGATGTTATCATATCGTTCCATTAGTAGCCTTACTCCCCACCCCCCATTGTATTGTGGCCACTACGACTAGATTTGGCTTGGATGTGTTCACGACTACCCTTGCCTAGCATGGCTAAGAACGGGTACTATGATTGCAGTCATATTGACCTTTTTCTTTCATTTTCGTTATGGCCACCATGGCCTTGGTCCTGTTGTGGGAGTGGAATAGTAAAATTTTACTATTTGTTGTAAATATGAACTATAAATGTGAAAAAATGTGTTAAAGATTAAAAATTTCCCTTTTGCTAATGTTTTTTCCAATGTCGATGTTGTTCTTCATCTTTTACCAATCTCACTGTTTTTTTCTAGATTCAACCTCGATAGGGCTCCGACTAGCATGGTAGAGATTTGAAGCACCTTCGTTGTAGTTCAACATATCTTTGATGACTTAAAACACTCTCTTATCTAAATTAGCTGCGCTTGTCGTGGTTGTGCGACTGAAAACGATGACACGTTTTTAGATATCTGGTTGCTGTCGGATCTGACATAAAGGCTACCAGAAACAAATGATTATGGGAAGGGGAGCAGCAAGGAGATGAGAGGTAGAAAAGAAGATAAAAGGTATATATGTAAAAATCAGATGAGAAAGAAAAGAGTACTTTTTTTCCGTGACTCTTTGTCCTGTCCCACCTATAAGGAGATTTATAATATTTAAATTCATTTATTATCCTTATGTGATAATTTCCTATTTATCATGTATTATCTTATAAAAAAATATACTAGAGAAATCAAACAAGCACGTGACATGTTTTGTCCTAGGCAAGGTAATATCTCAGTATGTGGTATGGATGGAGTCTTATTTTGGGTTATAAAATGCTATTAATCGAGTCTCAGCCCATGTGAAGAAAATCAACACTTCTTTTTTTATATAAATAAATCATCACCAATTTATATCGTAAGCTTATAATTAATAACGGGATGTTCTACGACCCAGAAGACACACAATAGGGCTTAACGCTTCAATATTTCCATTCTTGGCGTAGCAAATTTGCAATGGCTTTCCTTTCAATTCTAGCAACGTTGCCAGCTTCTAAACATGGCAACCAGGAGATCATTCATAAGTCTGCAAGATACCATCCCAGCATCTGGGGTGATCACTTCATCATGACCTACTCTCAGGATCAGACGGTAAAGCCATAAGTGCTCTCTCTCATCCTCTTTTCTCAGACCTTCCAGGACCACAGCAGCATGGATTGCAGAGAACGCAGTGCTTTTTTTCCTCCCTATTGTTTGTTTCTGATGAGTGAATCTTGCGTGCAGAATCTGGATACGGCGAGTGGAAGGGTGGAAAAGCTAAAGAATGAAACAAGAAAATTGTTGAGGGATACACATGGTTCCAACCAGAAGAACCATTTGATCGATAAAATTCAACGACTTGGATTGGCTTATCACTTCGAGGAGGAGATCGAAGAGTCACTCTATGAGATGAACAAAAATATATACCCAGATATTCTCAGCGATGTTGATGTATTCTCCGTCGCCCTCAGATTTAGACTTCTAAGACAAGGAGGCCACTACGTTCCGTCTGGTTAGTCTCTCGTGCTCACTTCTCTTATTCTCTCTGTTTCTCGCTTTTATGTGAGGCATATTTTTCTCGTTCCAATCAAAGTGCAGAATTTTATTGGACAGATTCTTGTGTACTGTTATTAGTACCTCTTCACAAGTACCATTCCAGCCTCGGTATGCAAATAGAGTTAATTGGACCAGCGTCGTGATTAGCCCAAATGGGGCTCTAGATATCGTACATAAAGGAGCACTGATTAATGGAGCATTGATTAATGGACATAATACATAAGGATCAGAATCTGTGCCCCTTTATGCCCCATGTAGGTTGGTCATGGTCATAGAAGTCATAAAAATCGATCAAACTTCATTCCCCGTGTCATCCTCATTTTTTCTCTTCCTTTTCTTTTTCCCATTATATAAAATTATTTTTTATTTTTTCTCACGATTTTGACTTAGACAATACACCTCTAACCCAGTGATTTAAGGCCATGATTAGATCTGGCTATGGTCGTCAACCGAGTCAGTCTGGCCGGTGGCTACAGAGGCTACACCCAGATCTGGTCATGGCCACCGGACTGGCCAGATGGCTTTATAGCGACCATGGTTGTTAGCTTCACAAGCAATCGAATGTTAGCGGCTAGATCTGGCCGCTAGCCGGCTGCTTTATTTGCTAGAGACTACGATCAAATCTAGTTGGGGTCACCGGCGACTTCAATGGCTACGGCTAGATTTGGGCCGTAATCACCAGCCGCACAAGCAGTTGACTAGCGGATCTAGTTGTCGACGGTTAGTGCGGCCACGATCAGCTATCATAGCCGTTTATTGTGGAGGTCGGCAGTGTAAGCGCCAGTGCCAAAAAAGAAAAAAAAATAAAAAAGAAAAGAGAAGTGGGGTAAACAGAGAATATGAGAAATTTTAATGAAAATTAACCACGTAAAATAAAAATAGGGGACATAAAAAAAAGGGGTTTACGTAGCCACGTTTATCTACTTAATTATGAATATATAATTGGTTGCAGATGTATTCAGTAAGTTCACAGATGGGCCAAACAAGTTCAAACCATGTTTGTGTACTAATATAACGGGTCTTCTAAGCCTATATGAAGCAGCTTTCCTAAGCATTCCTGGAGAGGATATACTAGACGAAGCAATACTTTTCACAAGGGAGCATCTCAGCTCTGCTGTGCCATACCTTGAAGAGCATCTAGCTGCACATGTCAGAAGGGCTTTGGATCTGCCACTCCACAAGGGCATGCCAAGGCTGGAATCAAGGCACTACATTACGTTCTACCAACAGGAGAAGACACGGAACAATAAACTGCTGGAGTTTTCAAAACTGGATTTCAATCTCCTACAATCATTACATCAGAGAGAGTTAAGAGAAGTTTCATTGTAAGTTACAACAGCTAAATTATTGCTCATAAGCAGTTCGCTCGATCACAGTTTACTGAATATATCTTCCATGGCAGCTGCCGGCGCTTGAGTACTGATCAATGTGAATTTGTGAATATATACCACGCAGGTGGTGGAAGCGCCTTGATCTTCCACGAAAACTGCCTTTTGCGAGAGACCGACTGGTAGAGTTGTACTTCTGGATACTGACGTTGTACTATGAACCTCAGTACTCTAGATCCCGGATCTCATTGACCAAGTTAATCTGTTTGGCGTCTGTGACTGACGATATGTATGACATATATGGGACAGTAGATGAACTGAACTGCTCACAGAAGCAATCCACAGGTTTTGAAGGATGCACATGATCTTGCTATTACTCTCTCTTATTATCTTTTACATTATCCACTTTCCGTTTTTTAGTAGTTTAATATATTTATGGGTTATTATTTTTAACATTTTAGCTTGTAGAAAAAAAAATTCTTAATTAATAACTCTAGCAACCAGCTTATGCCCGGTCTTGTTAGATTCTAGAAAGTAGGGAAGAGGAGGAAAAAGGGAAGGGAGGAAGAGGAGAGGAAGGAAGATAAGAGAGAGGAGGAGAAGAGGAAGGGAAGAGGAGGCGGCAGCGGGGATAGTATGGCAGTAAAAGTGAAGAAGAGCTATTGGCAAAGTGACGCATTAGGTTGGTGAAGTTAAAATAAATAAAATAATAAAAAAATGCTTTAGATAATTCTAGCCACATATGTCAAGCTTCACATGTACATAGAGTCATTATATATATATATATATATATATATATATGACATTTTGTATATGACTATATTCTAGATCTATTTTAGTAAAGCGCTTTCCTTTTCCTCCCTACTAATGTCTCATTCCCTAGTATGGAAGGCCGTATCGATACGCATGAGATGATCGATGATCATAGATACATGTACGCGCTGATGATACGTTTGGTAAGCGCCGAAACGGGCATAAACCCTTTTATAAACATAAAAAAATATTATAATTAATAATATATCATTATAATACTTCTTTTAGAACATAATAAGGCCATATAATACCGTATCAACGATACGGGTATTCTAAAATTAATTCATTCAGAACCATATACTATTATGTTCTCCGTCCCACATTAATATTGGTCATCCTTTCTCATAATTAATACTTTAAAATTAATTTATTTTAAAATAAATTATATACTTAATATGAGTCTAAATTACATGTTTAAATAAATGTATATTTGTGGAGCATTATATGTAAAAAATAATTATTATGTAAATTGTATGGACCTACCCGTATTAATCTCATATAATTTTAAAAATATTATTTTTAATATAACTAAAACTTAAATTTTTAAAGAAGTTGGGTTTGAATTGTTTTTTTATTTTTAAGGAAAAAATTTTCAAAAAAAATTTATTATTTTTAATTAAAAAATATTTTTTTAATATAGTATCGATACGTATCGACCATATCGATATGGTGCGGTCAATACGTACCAAAAAAGGGTGTGGGGGCATATCGCCCCCCATACCGTATCGGTATCGACCGATATGGACCCGTATCGGTCAATACGTCCTTCCATGTTCCCCAGGCCTTCTTAAGTTTTTTGTAATTTTTTATTGCTATCTTCCTCTATGTATACCCCCATATTCTCTTCCTATTACCCATCTATCACCCTTTTTTTTGCTAACGTCAATAGTGGTACAAGAGGTTGCTCCAGCCATAAGAAGAAAAGAGGAGGATATAGGTGTGGGTGCAGTTGCAGCAACGGTGTGGGATTTTTGGCCATACTAGCCATGGCCAATGCGGCGAAAAAGGTTGTGCCTTTGCTGAAGCCATTTGCGCCTAAATGAACACTAACAAAAAGGTCGTGCCTTTGTCATCCCTATGTGAGCCTCTATGTGAGTAATTTTTTTGGTCAAGGAATTGATGAAGAAAAAAAAAGGAGGAGGAGCATAAAAAAAGAGGAAGTGGAGATGATAATGAGAGAGGGGATGAACGGAAAGAGGATGTGGGGCGGAATCGCCATGTCGGCTCCCTCTTCATTGTAGGGGGTAGGATATATTTTTTGAAATGCAATTATTTATTCCCTTGAGTACCCTATTTTACTCATAAATTCATGAGGGAATTTATAGGGTTATTACTTATTAAGGTATTGACGAGATTATTGGGGTACATATAAACTCAATTATATTTTTTGGTTAATTAAAAAAAGTAAATAAGGTGGGTATGAGTTTTTCATGTCTATGTCTTAAGTAAAAAGGCTAAAGTAAGCTTTTAATAATGCAGAGAAAATAAAATAGAAGCGTCATTTTCCTAGATAAATGCATGCTGGTAGGCACTAGTCAAATTGACGATTATGGTAAAAAGTTATGGTCATATATATTTGGACCACTTGTGTATATTCTGCATCTTAATCTACTGCACTCATTAATCTAAGAGAACCCTAGATTATGATTCAAAGTCTGATTACTTACGATAGCACTTTCTTTATTTTCAGGTGGGATATGGGAACCATGGCTGATCTGCCTGAGTGGATGAAAGTGTACTACCGTGCACTCTTGGACACTGTACAGGAGATAGAAGACCAACTTGCACCAGAGGGATTCTCCTATCAAATAGACTACTTAAAGGAAACAGTAGGAATCACAAACATATATCGTCCAAAATGTTTTCCTGACTGGACTCTGTGACTACTATATATGACCTACGCATAGGATTATATAAGATCTTAGAATGGTACATAGAAGCTTAACACAGTATATAGTTACTCAAAAATATTATAATGGACTGCTATATACCATGTTAGGACTTCTATGTAAATTGTACGTACCATGGTTATAGACTTTTGTCATGGAACCAGTCATGCTACACATATAATAACAAACTACTTATCTATTGTTACAGGTGAAGAATTTTGTCAGAGGTCACCTACAAGAAGCTAGATGGTGCAAAGCCGGGCATGTGCCAAAACTAGAGGAGCACTTTACTGCATCGTTATCTGCTGCAGGTTACCCATTCCTGCCTGTCGCTGCCATCCTTGGATTAGGAAAGGTGGTGACGAGGGAGGCTCTCGATTGGCTTCTGAGCCTACCCAAGTTCATGAAGGCCTCAGCGATGGTCGGTCGGCTCATGGACGACATTGTCACCCACAAGGTATTCATTTTCTCTTCCTTCATGAAGGCCTCAGCTATGGTCACGTAGAAGAAGGATCGTAGATTGATTTGGGTGCTCAGATAACTAATTTTTTTGCAATGCGATGTTTATTAGTTTGAGCAAGAGAGGGAGCATGTTGCCTCAACTGTGGAGTGTTTAATGAAAGAGAAAGGAGTGTCGGAGGAGGAAGCATGCAATGAGTTGCGGAGAATGATAGCACATGCATGGAAAGAAGTGAACGAAGGCCTCCTCAGGCCTTACCCGTATCCGCTGCCAGTTCTTCTGCCCACACTCAACCTGACCCGGACTGCGGAGCTCCTTTACAGGCATAAAGACGCTTACACCAATTCCGCCGGTGAGACCAAAGACAACATAATCTACCTCTTCATCGAGCCCATCCAGGTCTGAGAGCAGGCAGTTCTGCTGAGGTCAAACTGACTTCAAAGGATTATATGGAGTTTAAATGCGGTGTGCTGTGTGTATGTCATGGTTGAATTATCGATCTTGTGTATGTGTCGAATATTTAAACTCAATATGTTTCATTTGCCGTCTCTTGTCATAAATTTATGGGTTGTGTGTAACGCTGCAATCATAAATGATTCCAGTGAAAGGAAGAAACTTGAATTGTCCTCTCAAACACAATGTGGCATGTGGGCCATCTTGCTCTTGGTGTGAGAAAATCACCCACGGTCTGGTAAATTTTATTTCTATTTATACAGTTACAAAATAATTTAAGGAAATTTTAAACATGAATGAATCTCAAAATTGTCAAGGAAAAATATTGAGAAAGTTCCGTTGAGACCAGGAGAGATCGCCACCCCGCCACACCCATTGTAATGTCCTTGAAATTTTTGCGACCTTTTGATTATTTTTTGCTCATTTTTTATGAGAAAATTTGACGTATTGATTTTTTATATTTTAACCTCAATATTTACAACCTTAGAGAGTTAGGGGTGGGGCTCAATTATGACCGTTAGGCCTAGGTGCACACATAAGTTTTGGCGTGTAAAAGAAAGAAAATAAATGAGAAAAGATAAGTGAGGAAAGAGAAGAAAGAAAAAAATTGAAAAATAACAAATAGATTGTAGCTCTTAGATGTAATATCCTTAATTTTTCTTTAATTTTTTGTTGCCTTTCTACTAATTTTTTGCTTATTTTTTGGCAAAAAAATTTGACGCTTCAACGTATTGATGTTTCATATTTTACCCCCGTGTTTGTAACTATAGTTAGGTGTGGGGCTTGGTCGCGGCCATTACGTATACTATTAGCGACGCTTGATAAGGAAGCCTTCACGAATCCGTCTTCCGCTAGAAGTCCTTCGCTATGCTGCCACCAAGAGTCATACCATCCAAGGGAACCAACCAACCAACTCCCATCTGTCCTAGGAGTGTAGCCAGCCTGCCTGTACGAGTCATGTCCGTCCTAGGAGTCTGCTGCCCGGTCTCCTACTCCAACTAGGAGTGCAGCCAGCCAGCACAAGCTGAATCCTATCCGCCTTAAGAGTCCTCCCCCTAAGTCCAAGCAGCGCCCAGCTTCGCTAAGAGAGTCCCGCCCGCTCAAGGACTCCTACCCAGCCTGCTCCGCAAGGCGAGTAGCTCGTCCGGAACATCTCTCGCACTGTCCCAGCATTCGTTCGTGCCCAAGGGGCTGCCTAGGCTGTCCGCTGCCTAGCAAAACTTGGCTGTCCACTGCCAAGTATGGGGGTAGCCGCCCCCTTTCCGCATCCATCAAGTTAAGGGGCTAACAACTGGCATGGTCATTATATCAATAACCCAACTAACATGACCTCTGAATGGATTTAGTGTGGCTTTAACATAAATGTTACAAGCAGTCCAAACTTTAGACTTTATTGCTACTTCAAAAACTGAATGAAGAGCAACAAAATAACCACAATTAACTGTAGGTTTCTTTAACTGAATGAAACATAATGTGGTTCTTAAGTAAGAATTATCATTACAAAATGTCTGCAGACAAATATATACACTCCCACTGACTTAGACATCTAAAGAAGCTCTTACACCCATACCATATGAATGTTCTTTAAACACTCTAAGGGGTAAGCCTTTTGTCAAAGGATCAGCTAACATCTTGTCAGTGCTAATGTGTTCAATAAAGACTTGATGATTCTTCACTCTTTCTCTAACAACAAGATACGTAATGTCAATGTGCTTTGATCTGGTTGAACTCTTGTTGTTTTTAGAGAAGAGCACAACTGCAGAGTTGTCACAATAAATTTTCAGTGGCTTCTGAATGGAGTCAACAACCCCAAGCCCCAAAATGAAGTTCCGCAGCTAAATAGCCTCCTTAGTGGCCTCAAAACAAGCCACAAATTCTGCCTCCATAGTGGAAGATGCTATAAGAGTTTGTTTAGAACTCTTCCATGAAATAGCCATTCCTACCATCATGAAGACATAACCTGAAGTAGATTTCTTGCTGTCAAGGCAACCAGCAAAATCTGAGTCAAAATATCCCTCAACTAGTAGGGACTCTAATCTCCTGAATGTGAGCATGAAATCTTTAGTGCCTTGAAAATATCGCAGGATTTTCTTTGCAGCCTTCCAATGAACCATACCAGGATTATGCTGATAACGACCAAGCATGCCTACTGCAAAAGCAATGTCTGGGTGAGTACAAACTTGAGCATACATAAGACTCCCTACAACATATGATACTGGCCATATGAGATTTCTGAACCTCGCTTTCTGGACATTGCATTAGGCTAAATTTGTTTTCCCTTTAAAATGGGAGCTTCACATGGAGAACAAGTTTTCATCTTAAATCTCTTGAGCACACGGTCAATATAAGCCCTTTGAGACAAACTCAGAAGACCACGTCGTCTGTCACGATGTATCTCTATTCCGACCACAAAAGATGTCTCCCCAAGATCTTTCATCTCAAAATTTTGTGATAGGAAATCCTTAGTCTTTTGTAAAAGACGAATGTCACTGCTGGCCAAAAGGATATCATCTACATACAAAACAAGGAATATAAAATTTCTCCCCTTAAACTTTGAATATACACATTCATCAACAATATTCTCCTTACATCCATAAGAAGAGATAATCTGGTGAAATTTTAAGTACCATTGTCTAGATGCTTGCTTCAATCCATAAATAGATTTTTGGAGCTTACAAACCAAATTTGAATTCTCAGCATTTCCAAAACATTCTGGTTGCTCCATGTACACTTCCTCTTCTAAATCTCCATTCAAGAAGGCTGTTTTGACATCTATTTGATATAATTTAAGATTGTAATGAGCAACTAAAGCCATGATCACTCTAAGTGAATCTTTCTTGGAAATTGGAGAGAAAGTGTCACCATAGTCAATGCCCTTTCTTTGTGTATATCCTTTTGCAACAAGTCTTGCTTTATATCTTTCTATATTGCCCTTTGAGTCACGTTTTGTCTTAAATACCTATTTACAGCCGATGGGTTGAACACCTTTTGGTAATTCTACAAGTTGCCAAACTTGGTTTTGGTTCATCAATCTCAATTCATCTTCCATAGCAGCCTTCTAATTTTTAGCGTTTATACTAGATAGGGCCTCTTTAATAGAAGAATGATCATTATCAATCCCAATATCATAATCTTGCTCTTGCAAGTATACCACAAAATCACTTGAAATTGCCGATTTCCTTTGCTTCTTAGATCTCCTTAGAGATTCATCATCAGTCGAGCCCTTATATCATCTTCTAGTTGATTTGAGTTCTCCCTTGGCGATTGAGGATGCTCTAAAAGAGTAGGTGTGGATGAAGGCACCGAAAGAGGTTCTTCCAGAATAACCTCTCTATGAGAATTGCTCCCACTAATGGTATAATCCTCTAAAAATTTAGCATTACCTATCTTAAGGATTTTGGTAGAATGACTTGGGCACTAGAAATGATATCTTTTAGATTTTTTAGGGTATCTAATGAAGAAACAACTTATAGTTCTGGAATCAAGCTTATTTTCCTGAGGGTGATAAGGCCTAGCTTCAGCTGAACAACCTCAAATACGCAAGTGCCTCAAACTTGGTTTCTTACAATGCCATAATTCAAAAGGGGTTTTTGGCACTGATTTGAAGGCACTCGGTTCAAAATATAGGCAGCTGTCTTTAATGCTTCTCCCCATAAGGAATCTAGTAAGGAACAATTTATAATCATACTACGCACCATATCCATAAGTGTTCTATTGCGTCGTTCGGCAACTCCATTTTGCTCAGGGGTTCCAGACATACTATATTGAGCAATAATTCCACATTCCTGTAAGAAAAGAGAAAATGGTCTTAGATGTTGCCCTATTCTATTAAACCTTCCATAATACTCTCCACCTCTATCGGATCTTACAACTTTAATCTTTCGATCAAGTTGATTTTCAACTTTAGCCTTATAAATCTTAAAAGCATCAAATGCTTGAGATTTCTCATGAAGAAGAAATATATAACTATATTAGGAGAAGTCATCAATGAAGGTGATGAAATACCTTTTTCCTCCAAAAGTAGGCACACTAAATGGACCACAAATATCTGTATGGGTCAATTTTAATAGACTTGAGCTTCTGGTGGCAGTTTTCTTTCGAGTCTTGGTCATTTTTCCTTTAATACACCCAATGCAAGTGTTGAAATCTGAGAAATCAAGATTGCACAAAATCTTATCCTTTACTAACCTCACCATTCTATCCCTTAATATATAACCCAAACGTCTATGCCACAACGTGGATGAATTTTCATTTTGGAGTCTACGTTTAAGGCCAACCACTTCACTAATATGCAGGGATAACGACGTAGAAGAGTCATGTAAATTTAGTTGGTAAAGGTCATTACTAAGAAAACCACTTTCAATCATAGAGGAGGTAAGGTATAAAGTAAATCCTTTATTTATAAAGTTAATAGAGTAGTCATAAATATCAAGTTTAGAAATAGACAACAAGTTACCGGCAATGGATGGCACAAAAACTGTATCAGGTAGGTCCAATACATATCCAATATGTAGTTTTAATCTATAGACTCCAATGACTTTCACTTTGGCCTTAACTTCATTTCCCATCAAAATGACTCTCTCATTCTCATTTGGCTTCCTCTGACTTAGAAAACCTTGCATATTATTACAGACATGAATAGTAGCTCCTGTATCTATCCACCAAGTGTTTGAGGGAATATCTGCTAAGTTAGATTAAAAAATCACAAAGGATTGAGAAATACATTTCTTCTCCAACCAAGCTTTAAACTTCCTACATTCCTTTTTGGTATGACCCTTCTTCTTACAGAAAAAATAAATCATATTTTTTTTCTATTTTGAGGGTTTGAGGAGTTTTACTGATGTTAAAATTCTTCGACTGTTGATTTACTTGTTTCCTGTTCTTGTTCCAATATGGACGACCATTAAAGCTCTTATTAGCAGTCACAACATTTGCACTCTTCAATGTTTCTTAATGCAACTTATCCTGATTAAGGTGCTTTTGCTTATTAACTGTCATGGAGATTAGTTCATTCAGGGTCCATTTCTCCTTTTGGGCATTATAGGTGATCTTAAATGGGCCAAATTCAGAAGGGAGAGAATTAAGGGCAAGGTGGACAATAAAATTTTCATCAATATTCACTCCATATTCCTTGATTTTCCCAGCAATATGTGACATTTCTAAAATATGCTCACGAATATCCCCTGTACCAGTATATTTCATGTTCACCAGCTTATTCATAAGAATACTTGTCTCAACTTTTTCAGAATTGTAGAACTGTTCTCCAACCTTTTCCAAAAAGTCCTTAGCTTTGTCACATTTTAGAATTGATCCTCTAAGGGATTGAGGAATGGATTTCATCATAAGCTGCATACTAATACGATTGGATTTCTGCCATAACTTATATTTAGCCTTTTGGTCATTGGTGCTTTCATCTGTAGGTATAGGTGGCTCATTCTCACATAAGGCGATATCCAAATCATGAATGCCAAGTTGTAACTCAACATCCTCTTTCCACTCTTTAAAATTGGTTCCCGTGAGAGTTCGAATGGAGAACATTGGATTAAACATAGAATGAATGACTGTAATCCAAGCGATAAAATAAATACTCATGCTCACACAGACTGAATACCTGGCTTAAAGGAGCATTAGCTAGAATCCCAGGGTGATCTAAACGCATCCCTTAATGTCTCTGTCAAGAGTCTAAGTGCATCATTGTAATCTCTCCTGTGGGATGAAATCACAACACACTAGTAGTCCTCTTGTCCTCATGAGACTCGACCATGCCTAGCGAGAAACTGAGTGCATCACTGCAATCCCTCCTATGAGATGAGATTTCAGCATGCTAGTAGTTTCTTCAAACATAAATTCCCCACAAGTTTAAATCACACAACAAACAGTAGTCTCCTATGGGATAACTACACTCATTAGGATCCAAACTCGCAATTCAAATTCAATCTCATAAATTATCACGGTCTGGCCACTATGGTGACAAACAAGATTAATCTAATGAATGAGATTAAATCAGACTGCTCACATATAAAACTACTGCTCCAAGTGGATAACTTAAACATGACAATATCTTGATAATAAAGTTGCTTAGAAAATCACAATATCTAACATCAAATAAGCAAGATGTATATCATACTAGTTCACGAATCAATCACAACACTAGTAAACTAATTAACTCAAAAGAGGCAAAATTAGACTAAATGTGAGTGAATCAATATAAATAAGCACTAAACCGGCTTAAAAGGATTGAACCATATATTTTGTTGAGTGAACTAGATAAAATAAATACAAATTGGAGGCCTTTAAAAAATGAATTAAAATCATAAATAAATTGATAAAACTTTAGTTTTTCACATAGACCTTTGAAGTTTATGATGGGTTAATGGATTCCACATCAAGAGACTCAAATATGGAACCCAAAACTTCAAAAATCGAGTGAAAATCAAGATATTGTCACAAAACCAGAAATGAAGAAAACTTAAAACTTCAAAACCTATGCTTTTCCTAAGTGAAAAGGCTCTGATACCACATGTTAGATTTAATTTTAGCTGCAGGATCATCACTTAGGGATAAAGCATAAGGCAAATGACATAATATCTAAAGATAAAGGCGTACCTTGTTCCTTCGCCATATATAGATACAAGAAGATCCAGCAATATGAATAATACTAAGTCTTCTTCATTCTTCTTGTTAAGAATAGATGGGGAACCTGAAGATTGACAAGTGAGTGGAGGGACTAGGCATATATATAGCCTCATGGTGACCCTTCCCATCAAAGGGACACCAATAAATGGCCTCACATACACCCCTTCATAACCGACCAAATTAATTCCGAATTTCTATTTTATTAAATGCAAAACATGACTTTTCATTTCCAAATAACTTTTTATTTTCTTCATAACTTTTGGGTTTCCAATGGAGTCCACATGTGGGGACACACCAACACTATGAACCTCAGTACTCTAGATCCCGGCTCTCATTGACTAAGTTAATCTGTTTGGCGTATGTGATTGACGATATGTATGACATATATGGCACAGTAGATGAACTTGAACTGCTCACAGAAGCAATCCACAGGTTCTGAAGGATGCACATGATCTTGCTATTACTCTCTCTTTTATTGTCTTTCATTTTTTTAAAATTTAGACTTGTAGAAAAATAAATAAATTCTTAATTGATAGCTCTGGCAACTAGATTATGATGGGTCTTGTCAAATTCTGAAAAGTAGGAAGAGGAAAAAAAATTGAGGATAGAGAGGAGGGGAAGAGGAAGAGAGAGGATGATAAGAGAAAGGAGGAGAAGAGGAAGGGAGGAGGAGGTAGCCACGGCAGTAGTTATGGCAGAGTTAAGGAGGAAGAGTTATTGGCGAAGTGAAGCATTAGGTTGGTGAAGTTAAAATGAATAAAATAGAAAAGAGGAGCTTTAGATAATTCTGGCCATAAGCGTCGAGATTGACATGTATTGCACATAAATATGTGATATTTTATGTATTACAGAGTATTTTAAGGCTATTTTGGTAAAGCGTTTAGCGCCTCCCTTCCCTCCCCACTAATATCCCATTCCCCCAACCTTTTTTAAGTTTTTTGTAATTTTTTATTGCTCTCTTCCTCTATGTATAACCCCCATATTCTCTTCCTATTACCCATGTATCCCCTTTCTTCAGCTTGCGTCCATGGTGGCACAGGAGGTTGCTCCAGCCATGCCTCCCATGATAGCGTCGGCACCTAGATTTCCATCCACTAAGCTTCCATCTCCTGTTCCTCCGATTTTCAAGAAGAGGATAGGGAAAAGAGGAGGCTATGGGTGTGGGTGCAGTTGTGGCAATGGTGTGGCCTTTTTGGCGGTACTAGCCATAGCTAATGTGGCCTAAAAGGTTGCGCCTTTGCCGCAGCTAACACTAATAAAAAGGTCGCGCCTTTGTCGTCCTCACGTGAGCCTCCCTGAGAGCAATTTTTTTGTCCGATACCCAAGAGGTGGGAGGAATAGGTGAAGAAAATAGAAGGGAGGAGGAGTATAAGCATAAGACAAGAGGAAGTGGATATGATAATGAGAGGGGATGAACGGAAAGAGGATGTGGGGCGGAATCGCGAAGTAAGCCTTTAATGTAGAGAAAACATAATAGCAGCGTCATTTGACTAGATAAATGCATCCTGGTAGGCAGTAGTCAAATTGACGATTATGGTATAAAGCTACGGTCATATATACTTGGAGCGCTTGTCTATATTCTGCATCTTAATATACTGCACTCATTAATCTAAGAGAACCCTAGATTATGATTCAAAGTCTGATTACTTACGATAGCACTTTCTTTATATTCAGGTGGGATATGGGAACCATGGCTGAGCTGCCTGAGTGGATGAAAGTGTACTACCGTGCACTCTTGGACACTGTACAGGAGATAGAAGGCCAACTTGCACCAGAGGGATTCGCCTATCAGATAGACTACTTAAAGGAAACAGTAGGAATCACAAACATATATCGTCCAAAATGTTTTCCTCACTGGACTCTGTGACTACTATGACCTGCGTATAGGATTATATAAGATCTTAGAATGGTACATAGAAGTTAACACGGTATATAGTTTCTCCAAAATATTATATTGGACTGCTATATACCGTACCATATTAGAACTTCTATATAGTATGTACCATGGTTATAGACTCTTGTCATGCAGCCAGTCAGGCTAGATGGACGCCGTCCATGTATCTTTGGCAACTTTTTACATGTCCATAAGTATACACATATAATAACAAACTACTTACCTATTTTGACAGGTGAAGAATTTTGTCAGAGGCCATCTACAAGAAGCTAGATGGTGCAAAGCCGGGCATGTGCCAAAACTAGAGGAGCACTTTACTGCATCGTTATCTGCTGCAGGTTACCCATTCCTCCCTGTCGCTGCCATCCTTGGAATAGAAAAGGTGGTGACGAGGGAGGCTCTCGATTGGCTTCTGAGACTACCCAAGTTCATGAAGGCCTCAGCGATGGTCGGTCGACTGACGACATTGTCACCCACAAGGTATTCATTTTCTCTTCCTTCATGAAGGCCTCAGAGATGGTCACGTAGAAGAAGGACCGTAGATTGATTTGGGTGCTCAGATAACGATTTTTTTTTGCAATGCGATGTTTATTAGTTTGAGCAAGAGAGGGAGCATGTTGCCTCAACTGTGGAGTGTGTAATGAAAGAGAAAGGAGTGTCGGAGGATGAAGCATGCAATGAGTTGCGGAGAATGATAGCACATGCATGGAAAGAAGTGAACGAAGGCCTCCTCAGGCCATACCCGTATCCGCTGCCAGTCCTGCCCACACTCAACCTGACCCGGACTGCGGAGCTCCTTTACAGGCATAAAGACGCTTACACCAATTCCGCCGGTGAGACCAAAGACAACATAATCTGCCTCTTCATCGAGCCCATCCAGGTCTGAGAGCAGGCAGTTCTGCTGAGGTCAAACTGACTTCAAAGGATTATATGGAGTTTAAATGCGGTGTGCTGTGTGTATGTCATGATTGAATTATCGATCTTGTGTATGCGTCGAATATTTAAAGAACGTCTTGATTTGAACCTCTTTTTTTTCTTCTATGTGTCGTTGCTTTTTTATCTTACTATTTTTTAATTTTACTCAAGTACCTTTCCTTTTATTTTCTTTTTTCTTCTTCCCTCTTTTTTGGGTACCGACATCTTCTTTTCTAGCACCAGCGTCTTTTTCTCGGTTCTGCAACGCATATTGGCCACGACTGCACGTAGGCCACAGGCACGGATGCTGGCTGCAGCCAACAGATCTAGCTGGCCGTGACCAGCGGCCACGTGCTAGTTGCGGCCATGCGCTGACCATACAGGCCATAGCCGGCCAGATCTGGCCAGCTGTGACTAGCGGCCGCGTGCTGGTCACGATTATCGCAATCTTGGCCTGATCTGGCAGTCCGCCGTCGGAGTTGGTGCCGACAGTAGCCAGCACCGGAGGAGAAGAGATAAAAGAGAGTATGTTTGGGGGGAGTACGGGTAAATGAGATAGGGGAGATAGGGGGAAAGAAAGTAAAAAAAAATACAACTTTTTCTTTATTCGGGGGATATAGGGAAAAATACGGGGTTCAAATAGCCACGTTCATATTTAAATTCAATCTGGTTCGTTTACCACCTCTTGTCATAAACTTATGGGTTGTGTGTAATGCTGCAATCACGAATGATTCTAGTGAAAAGGAAGAAACTTGAAATTGTCCCCTCAAAGACAATGTGGCATGTGGGCCATCTTGCTCTCGGTGTGAGAAAATCACCCACGGTCTGGTAAATTTTATTTCTATTTATACAATTACTAAATAATTTAAGAAAATTTGAAACAAGGATAAATCTCAAGATTGTGTTATAAGTCATCCTATGCGCAAGGAAAAATAGTGAGAAAGTTCCTTTGAGACTAGGAGAGATCGCCACCCTAGCACACGCATTGTAATGTCCCTAAATTTTGTGCGACTTTTGACTTATTGTTTTGCTCATTTTTTTACCAAAAAATTTGACGTATTAATTTTTTATATTTTAACCCCGATATTTGTAACCTTGGAGTCGAGTGTGGAACTCAATTATGACCGTTGGGCCTAGGTGCACAACATAGGTTTTGGCACATAAAAGAAAGAAAATAAATTAGAAAAGATAAGTGAGGAAAGAGAATAGATGAAAAAATAATATAATAAAAAATAGATTATGGCTCGTAGATGTAACATCCTTAATTTTTCTTCAATTTTTTGTTACCTTTCCACTAAATTTCCTCTTATTTTTCGGCAAAAAAATTTGTCGCTTCGACGTATTAATGTTTCATTTTTTACCCCGGTATTTATAGCCTTAGTTAGGTGTGGGGCTCGGTCATGGCCGTTGGGCCTCAATGCGCTACATAGGCTTCGGCGCAAAAAAGCACAAAAAAGAAAGAAAATAGACAAAAAAAAGAGACGTGGGGAAAGAGACACTACAATAAAAAGGACTACTAGCGACATTTTTTTTAGCATTGCTAAAAATATTATTTGCCGTGCAAAAAAAATGCTATTAGCAACATTTTTTTAAAAGCGTCGTAAATAGTACCACTATTTGTGACACTTTAAAAAAAATATTGTAAATATAAATTTTTTAATTTTATTTAAAACTATTAGAGATGTTTTTTTTTTAATATCACTAAATACTATTGCCTATTTGCAACGCTTTACGAATAGGTGTCACTAATATAATTTTTTTTAAAAAGCATTGCAAATAGAAAATAATTTTTTAAAAAATATATATATCATTTGTGACGCTTGAATATAAGGATCACAAATAATAATATTATTTTTAAATAAATATAAATAAAATTTTATTTTTTTACTATTTATGACACTTATGTTTAAATGTCACAATTACTATACGTATTTTCTTTTGTCTCATTTTTATTAGGGGTACATCTCGGTTTGGTTTCAGGCGGTTCCAGTAGGAACCGAACCGAACCGAAATTAAGAACCGAGATACAGAAACCGAACCGAACCGAGATTAAGAACCGAAATATGAAAACTGATCCGAACCGATATGAGAACCGAAACCGAATAAAAACCGAATATTTTAATTAAATTACTTAAATTAATCAAAATCAGATAAAAATAATACAAATTTGCCAAAGTTGTAACCTAAGCAATTTTTATTGTTTCATGTACGTGACTTTACAGTCAAATAAAACAGCAAACCGTGTATCCATTTCTTAGACAAACAAACTGAACTAATCTCTCTGTAGCAGACATTAATAATTTATCCACTAGCCAAGTACATTTGAAGGATTTTGAAGAGTGATCAGATCAATTGGTAGAAAGATCTTCAACCTCAATCCTCTTAGCATTCTGAACAAGGAACCTGTACGCATTGTACGAGGGCAGGAAAACATCCTTAACCTGCAAATATATATAGATGTAAAGGCCTAAGGATAGTTCTATACTGGAATAGTACAAAGTAATGGTTGTGAGTAAATAGAAACTAGAGTAAATAGAAACTAACAGAATGTTGGATCCAATCCAACGATTCCAATTTGTTACTGGTTTGATGGATCCAATCCCGCAATTCGAATTTGTTATTTAGCCATTTGTCCAGAATGTTGACTTACATTGAATGCTATATAGAATATTTTTTATAAGCTCCTTTTCAAAAAAATGTAAACATTTTAAAACCTTGACATAAATTAATTTGTAGCACATGGCCATACCACTTGTAGGAAAGATAACTTACAACCCCATAATAAGATTACTGAATGCAGGTTTCTTAAATAATGCAGTTGATAATACCATCAGCGTATAAAACCTGAGAAACCAGACAAAGATGGCGCAAGCAAGAAGATGAATAAAAAAACAACAAATTAATCACTACAGGGACTGATGCATACCAAAAATAAACCTAAGAAGACTCTAGCTGTTAGAAACAAGGCCAAGGGATAAATAAATACTAACCATCCTTGAGTTTGATCTATCCCTTCAGTGACAAACTGCCCAGGAAAATGAAGAATCAATATCTTTATTACATATTGGACAATTTTCTAGACAAAATTTTCCGTTGATCAGTTAGATTATTAGCATATAGAATGATTTTTTTTGTGCGGATCTGATTACTAGAGAGAATAGGATGAAATAATTAATTTTCCCAAGATCAGTAGATATCAGAATTTTTTACTCCAACCGGCCTGTGCATATTCCCTTTGTTCTAAATCAATAGCTCCATCATTTGGCAAAAAAAAACATACAAGAATACCATGGGTCATAACAACCATATCACTTTCATTAAACATACAAGAACACGAAGAAATGGTCTAAATGGATAGTCTCTTGTCTGTTCCCGGAATACACCCGAAACCCCCAACATACAGATTCATCTTCCTCCCCACCGACCCCCACCACATTCCCCCAAAGAATCGACCCAGACCCACATACAAAAATTGACAGAGGACAAGCAGAAAATTTAAAAAAAAAAAAAAGAAACCTTTTTTCGAGCAACAAAAACAAAAACACACTTCACCAAACAAAGTGCAAACTGCATAAACTTCAAAACAAGCAGAGAGAGCAAACCGGGGAGCAAGAAAGGTGTTACACACCTTGTGAAAGAGGACCCTCCCACTTGTGCTCGATTCGAATCAAACAACAAGCAATGAAAACGAAGAGAACGGCGAGTGAAATGGGGTGGCGACGCGGCGTTGGTGGGCTAATGAGGGAGGCGTTGGTGGGATAATGAAGGAGGAGTTGGAGCCTCGAAGGAAACTGGAAAGGAAGATCGGCCGAATGGGGGAAGGAGGATAGCTGAGTGAAATACGAAATTAGGGTTAGGGAGGAGTGAAAACGAGGGATTTTATATGGGTTGATATCTCGGTCCGGTTTGGTTCCGGTTATTTTTTCCTCGGAACCGAACTGAACCGAAATACACTCGGTTTCTTTTTCAAGAACCGAACTGGAACCGAATAAGGAACCAAACCGAACAGAACCGCTAAATTTCGGTTCGGTTTTACCTGGATCGGTTTGGTTTCGATTTTCTGGTGCAACCCTAATTTTTATGAGACTAAGAGAGACAGAGAAAAAAAGAGAATAAAGAGAAGAGAAATAGAGAGAGAGATAGGAAAAGAGAGAGTGTGTGTGGAGAGAGAACAAATTAAAGAGAGTGGAGAAATAGAGGAAAGAGAAGAGAGAAGGAGATAAAGAAAGAAGAGAGTAGAGACAGAGGAAAGAGAGAGAAAGAGGAGGGACAAAAAGAGGAGAGACAGAGAAAAGAGAGAGATAAACAAGAGAGAGACATAGGAAGAGAGAGAGAACAAATTAAAGAGAGTGGAGAAATAGAGGAAAGAGAAGAGAGAAGGAGATAAAGAAAGAAGAGAGTAGAGACAGAGGAAAGAGAGAAAGAGGAGGGATAAAAATAGGAGAGACAGAGAAAAGAGAGAGATAAACAAGAGAGAGAGACATAGGAAGAGAGAAAGAGGAGAGAGAGGAAAGAGAGAGGGAGAGGAAAGAGAGGGAGAGGGAGAGGGAGAGAGGAGAAATTTAATTAATTTTTTAAAATTTTTTAATATATATTATATTTAAAAATAAAATAAAATAAAAGATATTAGTCATGCATAGGAATGCGCATTGCTAATACCCCAAGTATTAGTGACACATATTCCAATGTGTAGCTAAATATTTTATTTTATTTTTATTAATATTAAAATATGATATATAATAAAAAATTTAAAAATTAAATTAAACTCCTCTACTCTCTCACCAATCCACCTTAAAGCTAAGGCTCATGCTTATGTATATGAGAGAGAGAAAGAAGAAAGAGTAGAGACAGAGGAGAGAGAGAAGAAAGAGACAAAGGGAGACCGGAGAGAGAGATGAGAGAAGAGAGAGGGAGAGAGAGAGAAAGAAGAGGGAGTAGAGAGAGAGGGAGAAGAGACAGACAGAGGAAGAGAGAAAGAGACATAAATAATGAGGAATTCAATTTAGATTTTTTTCATAATTTTTATTATATATTATATTTTAAAAATAAAATAAAAGGTATTAGTGACGCATAAGAATATGCATTACTCATACCTTAAGTATCAGTGATGCATAAGAAGGGTATTCACGACATATATTCATATGCATCGCTAATATATTTTATTTAATTTTATTTATTTTTAAATATAATATATAATAAAAAATATTAAAAATAAAATTAAATTCCCTTGCTCTCTCATCAATCTATTTCAGAGTTAGGGTTCACGTTGATGCGCATGAGAGAGAGAGAGGAGGAGAGAAATGGAGAGGGAGGGGAGAGAAAGAAGAGAGAATAGAAAAGGAGCGAGAGAGTGAGAGAGAGAAATGAGAAGGAGGAGAGAGGGGGGAAGAATTTAATTTAGATTTTTTAGAATTTTATATTATATATATTATATTTTAAAAATAATAAAATAAAATAAAAGGTATTAGTGACACATAAGAATATGCAACGTCAATACTCGCAAATACTAGGGTATTAGCGTTTCATATTTATATGTGTCGCAAATACCTAGGTTATTAGTGACACATATTCCTTGCGCTGCTAATTCTTTTTATTTTATATAATATTTTTATTAAATTAAAAATATAATATATAATAATAAAATCCTAAAAATTAAAATTAAATTCCTCTACTCTCTTAACTTTTCTCCTCATAGCGGGGCTCACGTTGACACACGCGAGAGAGAGAAGAGATAGAGAGGAGAAAGAGGTGTAGAATGTAATTTAATTTACTTTGAAACTTTTATTATATGTTATATTTAAAAATAATAATAAAAATAAAATATATTAGCGATGCATAGGAATATGTGCCGTTAATACCCTAGATATTAGAGATACAAACTCATATGCGTCGCTAATACCTAATATATTTCCTTCCATCGCTATTTTATTTTATTTTATTTTTATTATTTTTAACATATATAAATTATAAAAAATTTACAAAAAAATTAAAATTATATTTCCCTACTCTTTCTTACCTCTCCTCCTTAGAACCGAAGCTCACATTAATGCGTGCATAAGAGAGAGGAGGAGAGAGAGAAGAGAGAGGACAAGAGAGAGATCGACATGAAGGGAGAGAAATAGGGAGGAGAGGAGAGAGAGGGAGAGACATGAGAATTTAATTTTAATTTTTTTTATATTTTATATCATATTTAAAATAAATAAATAAAAAGTATTAGCCACACATACTCATATACGTAGCTAATAAATTTTATTTTATTTTATTATTTTTAAAATATAATATATAATAAAAAAATTTAAAATTAAAATTAAATTCTCATGCTCTTTCTCTTCTCCTCCTAAGAGGTGGGGCTCATGCTGACCTGCATGTGAGAGAGAGAAAAGAAAGGAGATAGAGCGAAAGTGAGAGAAGAGTGGAGATAGAGAGAGTGAGAAGAGAGAAAGTGAGAGGAGAGAGATAAGAAAGAGAAAGAGGAGAGTGGAGAGAGAGGAGGAAGAGAGAAAATGTGAGAGAGAGAAGAGGGGGAGAGAGAATGGATAGACAGAGAGAAGAGAGAGGAGGGAGAGAGAGAAGCGAGAGAGAGAGAGAGTGGAGAGAGCGAAAGTGAAGAGAGAGGGAATTAAAAGAAAGTTTGTTTAAAAAAATAAATGTGTACTATTAGCGACACTTTATTAGAAGTGTCACAAATAGGTTACTATTTACAACGCTTCTAATCAAACGTAGTTAATAGGAATAACATTAGCGGCGCTTTGTTAGAAGTGTTGCAAATGGTAGACCATTAGTGACACTTTTGGCGAAGCGTAGTTAATGTAAACACAAGCATAATTTTGGCCAGATGAGAAATTCACGCACTGCAAAATTTTCACGCGAGGGTGAAATTTCTCCTACACTCATTTAACTGGCCTCCCACATTCCCTCCTCTCGCGTCCAACATCCATTGTTAGCCCCCATTTGGCCCTCATCGTCAACCCCCTCCACGCCCCGTCGTCAGCCCCCATCTAGTCTCTCTCCTTCATGTTCCCCTTCCTCGCCTCTTCCCCCATGCCCTTTTCTTGGCTACACTCCATGCTGCCGAAGGGGCGCATGATCCACTTTCTCGGCCTCTCTCTGTCATGTTCCCCCCTACTCAGCACTTGGCGACCCTCCCCCCTCTCTTGGGCTCCACCCCCTCCTCCTAGCTCTGAGAGAAGAGAAAGCAGCACTGGATCCAGCTCCGGAGCTGGAATCCTGCGTTGCACCCCTCTTCCTCCTCCACCCCAGCTACCCCTTTCCCCACTGCCCCTTGTCTCCCCTGATTTCTTTCTGCCCTTCCCCTCTTGCCCCCCTTCCATTACCCTCTTGGCACAGGGGATGAGAAAGAGGTGATGGATCTGGCTCCGCCATCATATTCTGGCACCACCTCCGTCCCCCTCCCCGCAGCTACCCCCTTCTCCTCTCTCCCCTCTCTCCCATGTTTTATTTCCCCCCTTCCCCTCCCCTTCAACATCCCCATTGGCTCCAGGAAGGAGAAATCAGTGCCGCATCCGGCATTGCCTTAGGATTCCGGCGCCACCCCCTCTTCCCACCCAGCTCCCCTCTTCTCTGCTCCCCTCCTCTCTCTTGTTTCCCCCTTGCGCGGAGCAATATTCTGGCGCTGCCCCCTCTTCCTCCCCCTCCCCTCAGCTCCCCCCTTCTCCACTCTCCCCCCTCTCTCCCGTGTTTTCCACCCCTCTCTCCCGTGTTTTCCCCCATCCCCCCCAATCCATTGCCCCTCCTGTGCTGGATTCGGCTCTATAGTCGGATTCCGCTGCTGCCCCCTCTTTCTCCCTGCTCCACCCCACTCCTCTATAGCTACTAGAGGAGTCTGATGCCCCTCTTTCATTTTTTTTAATTTTTTTCTATTAGCGACGCTTTTTAAAGTGTTGCTAATAAGTGATTTTATTATTTTTGAAAAAAATTATAATAGGGTTATTATTATTATTTTTCTTTATTACCATCGCTTTTAAAAGATCCATTGATAAGGTTTTTATTAATTTTTAAATTCTTTTTCTTATTAGCAACACGTTTAAAAGCCTCGCTAATAACATTTGTTTTTCTTATTAGCAATGCAGAAAAAAGTGTCGCTAATAAGGTTTTTTAAAATATTTTTTATATTAGCATTTTCAAAGTGTCGCTAATAATATGTTATTAACAATGCTTTAAAATGCGTTGTAAAATTAATTTAATATTGTGATGTAAAAAAAGCATTGCTAATAGTACTACTATTAGCCTTGGAAGGCCATATCGATACGGATGAGAGTATCGATGACTATAGATATAGGTACGCGTCGATGATAAGCTTGGTACGCGCCGAAATGTTTATAAACCCTTTTATAAATATAAAAAAATATTATAACTAATAATATATCATTATAATACTTCTTTTAGAGCATAATAAGACTATCTAATGCCGTATCAATCGATACAGGTATTCTAAAATTAGTTCATTTAGAACCATACACTATTATGCTTTTCGTCCCATACAAATTATTGCTCAAATTTTCCCATATTAACTGCTTTAAAATTAATTTATTTTAAAAATAAATAATATACTTAATATGAGTCTAAGTTATATGTTTAAATAAATACATATTTGTGGAGCACTATATGTAAAAAAATAATTATATAAATTACATCAACCTACCCTTATTGATCTCATATAACTTTTAAAATATTATTTTTAATATAAAAAAATTTAAAATTTTAAAGAAGTTGGGTTTGAATTGTGTTTTTGTTTTTAAGGAAAAAAATTTTCAATTTTTTTATTTTTTAATTAAAAATTTATTTTTTTAAAATAAAAAATTAATTTTGAAATAGGGTATTGATAGGTATCGGCCGTATCGATATGTTACGGCCGATACGGGGGCGTATTGTACCGGTGTTGGCCGATACGGCCTTCCATGCTATAAGCAATGCTTTTTCTTATGCATTAAAAATGAGCAGTTGCGATGCAGCTTTTTTTGACGCATTTAGTGACATTTTTTAAGTGTGGTTAATAATTATTAGCGATACTTTGAGGACTCTTGTTAATGCTCAAAAGCGTTGCTAATAGACTTTTCTCTTGGACTAAGAAGAGATAAAAAATAATAAAATAGATCACGGCTCGCGAAAGTGTGGATTTTTTCTCTCATCCTAGAACCCCTGTCCCCCATCTCCCTTTGGCTCTCCATGCGTGCCACCACTATTGGCTGAATCTAGTTCCCACAGCCAAATTTCACTCCACTCCGGCCAGACGACGATAGGGCCACAACCTTGGGGTAGCACGACCTCCCCTTTTCACCCCTCTGCGATTTGTCAAATCCTGCCCCTCTCTATGTGAGCTCAAATGCAGTGTCGCCAACCTCAGTCTATGTAATGTCCTTAATTTTTCTACAATTGTATGTGATTTTTTTGCTATTTTTTATCATTTTTGACGGGAAAATATGACGCTTCGGTGAATTTGTGTATTTGACCTCAATATTATACCCATAGAGTCGGGGTGGGGCTTAGTCGTAGGCCGTGGGCCTTGTCATGCACTTTCAGTGCAAATTTTGGATATACAACGTGCAAATAGGAGGTAAACGCGTGCTGAGGACATAAAAGGAAAAAAGATATATAACACTGAAACCCGACGACCGAATTCCAGAAAGTTTTCGATGTCGAGAAAACTTTGACGTCTAGTAACTTTGAGAGAAACCCAAGTGAATTTTTGGTCACTCTATTGTCCCTCCCCCATTGTTGGATTCCACCGGTACTTGTCGGGATCCACTTTGCCTTACCACCATGAGTCTGTTGGTACCAGTTATGACTGTTGTCATGTTCTCTTCGCTCCTTCACGAGCAACCAATTTTTTCTTCGTTTTTTCTCACCTCTTAAATTCGTTTTTGGGCCACAGAAGGGCGATTTTGCTGTCGTTTGCGGCTGCTCTAAACTAGACTTATCTTCGATTGGCTGCCAGGAACCCATACTTTATCTCGGTTTTGTTTCTTTCTCACTGTGCCAAAACAAATTTGGTCGTGTGATGATTATTCGTCACCTCTGTTAGCCGTTTCCAATCAGCTACCACCCCTCCATTCCTTGTGTGGCTGGATCAACCTCCTTTGCCCCCTCCGCCCAGTTTCACCTCCGCCTCACTGTTCCTCTATTATTTCTCCCGGTTCGATGCTATGGGTGCGTCTCAAGTCGTTGCCATCGGTGGGCTGTGGGCCATTTGGCCAACGTGGGCTCTGCCCCGGCTCAGCGACAACGAGGGCCAGCCCCATTTGGCCCGATTATCCCCTCCACCCGGAATGGGCTGCTTGCCTTGCCCAATACCATGCGAGATGCACAGCTGCTTGCACCAAATGCATTGGTTGTGGGTAGCAATCGATGATGTCACCTCTTCGATCAGCCACCACATCTTGGCCTTAGCTCAGTTGCCCTTTGTGGGCCTTGAGCCGCCACTGTCCAACCCATCTCCCCCTAGAGTGGCCCTTTTTTGGCCACGCGTGCATGTGGCCACGCGTGCATTTCAAGGTTTAGGCACCGCATTATTGCCGCCTGACCATTAGATGGCTCTACCACTGAATAGATTTCACATCATAGCCCTCCTCCACCTCTCCTATGTCCATAAGCATCGCCCCATGCCCTCCGCCCTTATGTGGGCCCTTGTGATGCGAAATCGACACCATTGGGTGTTATCCACGGCCAATTTCGACATCTTGCCTCCAGATGAGTACTTCTCAGGCGCCAGTTGACCTTCAATTAGTCCATCTCGACTTCTAGTCACACCTACCACTTATTAGATGACCTTTCTCCCGGCCGTCCCTAGTGTGCCGCTGTGGATCACAGATTTTTCTGCATTGACTTCTGACCCTCCCTTTGGTTGTGAGTACTTCTGGCACTTCCTAAACCCTCGGGACAACAACTCTCTCAACTTGGCAATGCTTTTAGCCAGTCGCCAACTCTGCTGCCGATGCTGCCACCTTCATGTGCTTGCCATCAAACATCATGATTACAAGGTAGGGGAGCTTTGAAATCATAATTTCATTATAGCATGCTTTGAATGAGTAGTAGCATGTTAGGATTGTATGATTCAATATTTTGGATGTTAAATCATGATCCGTTTGCATGATGTAAGAGGATAAATTATGCTATGCTGAAATGCTTATGACATGCATGTGAGCTATAAGTATGGTTGAGGTATATGCTAGTGATGGCTAGCGAGTATGTTTCTATGAATATGGATTATGTATGTGCTAGTGATGGCTAGAAAGTATGATTCTACATATGTGGATTATGTGTGTGCTAATGATGGCTAGTGAGTATGTTGGTAAGCTATGTATGGAAGTATGTGTATGTTATACATGTGTGATGGACATACATATGCCTGATGGATGTAAGCCTATGTGATGGATGTGTATGTGTGTATGCGCAAAAGTATGAGTGATGGACGGTAAGAGGTGACAGAGGGTTTGGAATGGAGTTGAATGTGGATGTCTAAGCGTATAAAAGAAGACAAAGGATGTAAGTTTGATAGGTGAGGATGTCTAAGCGTATGAAGGAAGACAAAGGATGTAAGTTTGATAGGTGAGGATGTCTAAGCGTATGAGCCGCGGACGCACCGCAAACGGCACCATGCGCACCGCGGTGATAAGCACGTTATGCACGCCTCACTCGTTCCGACTTGTTTGGCGGTCCAATGAAAATGCACCGTGTGGAGCGAATGCATGCGAGTGTATTCCACCTTCCTTCTCGCACACCATTTTCTTATAAATTCTTATTTCAGTCAAACTTTCGGAAGAGTTTCTAGAGTCAATCTGAGTCCGTTTTCTTCCTTTCAAAAAGCGTTCTTACCTAATTTGAGGGTGTTATACGATCTTATTAGTTGTAATGAGCTTCAGTGATCGATAGTATGTGTATGACTATATGAGTGAGTATGTATGTTTCTTAGTAAGTGTAAGTTTATAAGTACGACTGCAAGTGTATTATTCTAAGACTGTAAGAGTATGATTATGAGCATGATTGTAAGAGTATGATTTTGAGCAAGATAGTAAGCGTATGTTTATGAGTAAGACTGTACGAGTATGGTCATATGAGTAACAATGTACGAGTAAGGTCGTACGAGTAAGACTGTACGAGTAAGGTCGTATGAGTATGTGTAAGTTGTATGAGTAAGTATATGATTGTATGAGTATGTTTGTAAGACTCTGATTAAGTGTGTATGTGTAAGATTGGTTTGATGGTATGTACTTGGCATGATTGTATGTTTATGTACATGATTATTATATGCCTGCTTGCTTCATGTTTGAGTTGAATGAATGCATCAATGTATGGACTTACTGAGTTCACTATTTAGAACTCCCCTACTAGGTATTTTCCTACTAAGTATGAAAATACTCATTACCCTATTTTTTAGCCTTGTTCTTCGGGAGGCTTTTGCAAGTTTGTGTGAGAGAGCTCCTAGAGATGAATGCTTGTTTCTGTGTTGGATTGATTCCATTTGACTCATGTATATACTTGACTTACTACAAGTATTATTTTGTGCCACAATCTCTTGTATTGGGTGAGATGAGAATTAAAGTTTTTATATTTTCTAGACTTCTAATTCAGATTAGACTATGGACTATTATGGGACTTGCACTCAGGGATGTCTGGGAGAGATTTATATTTATAGTCTATGATCATAACAATTTATTTCATACATTTGTTTTCGAGTAGCACCTGAGGATGTTTGGTTTGGTTATATGGTGTTTGAATGAGTAAAGATTTGCATGGAAAAACTCAAGTGCGATGTTTTAAATTATAAAACTACTTTCATAGGTTTTGTATTTTTCATTTTTCTCTATTTACAGCCGTTATATTGCAAAAATTTTCTGTGAATTTTAAAGAAAATGTGATGAAAATCTTGGGCGTTACAGTCTGGCCAGCCACAGCCTGACGACGGTTGGGCTATCATCATTGTCCCACTTGGCTCGTTTCTGCCTTTCCCTCACGCGTAAGACCTCATCTTTCTACCCTTTCTTTGTTTTTAGATTTTTCATTGCCGTTGTAGGCCTATAGGGGGAAGGCCGACGGCATGGGCGCCTCCCCGATCTGGCTACAACAATTCCCACCTCACCTAGCCCAACTCCACCTTTTGTAGTCGAAGGTTGCTACCAGCTATGTCTGGATTTAGCTTTTCTTGGCTGCCACAAAAATGGAGGAGTTGGTTAGAGCTGCGACCCCCCTCTCTGACTTGTTCCTCTCCTTTCTTCTCCTCTCCTCCTCATGTCTCTATTATTATCTTACCCGTACGATTTTTAATGCCTTTCTTATCATTTTAATACCTCCAGTCACCGAGTGGCCTCCGACTAGCCTCTATTGAGCTCTCTTGGCAAGATGACGACAAGGATTACTTTCTCCTCCCTCGTGGCCATCTCTGTTCATCTGCCCTTTCGTTTGATTTGATTTTGGGTCGGGATTAGGGATGTCACCACCCACCCTTGCCTAACCGTAGTCATGTTGCCCCTCCTAGGCCTCGCGCCATTGCCGTACAACCCTCCTCCCTTGTACGACCATTCTATTTGCCTAAAGACCACTCTTTTATTGGGTTTAACAAAAACAACACATGGGTATGTTGTCTGGAAGCCGATCCCAGTCATTAGTTGTCACCAGCTTGAGCCATCTCCAGAACCACCAACAACCATTTCTCCCCTTCTTGTTACCCCTTTGGCCACATGTGCATACTGTCTTGTGTATGTTTCATGTTGTAGGTATTATTTTTTTGAACCTGGACATTTGCTAGCAACACCACTAAGTAGATATGATCACTAGAACCCTCATCCACCTCTCCTTCATCCCGGAGCTCATAACCACTCCCTTCGCCCTTTTTGTGGGCCATTAACGACATGAAATTATTGTCGTTGGGTCTATCTACAGCCAATTTCGATATCTTGCAGTCGGACGAGTGTTGCTCAGCCGTTGGCTGACCTCCATTATGTCCACCTTGATTTTTTATCACACTTGGCACTTCTATTTGACACAAACTTGCTTTTGGCCTCCCTAGTGCATCGTCTTAGACCAAAAACTCTATGCTTGGAGTGCAATTAACCCCCATCTTACTGTGCTTACTTCTGGCATTTCTTAAATCCTCAGGAAAACATCTTTCTCGACTAGGAAACATCTTTAGTAGCCGCCGCCACCAATGTCTACTCACCATCGAACTTGAGTGCATTATGAGGCAGGGGACTTTAAACTCATAATTGCATGATAGCAAGTTTTGAATATTTAGCAGCATGCTAGGATTATGAAAGTGTAATATTGTGGATGATATGTTTAAATGATGTATGAGGGGAAACTGTAGGAATATTTTATGTTTAATTATATGTATGACTAACATGTAAGTTACACGTTTGATTTACGTAATTGATTATGCGTGTATGTTAGTAAGACTATTAATGAATATGGTGGTAAGTATGTGATAAATTGTGGGTATGCAGAAGGTACGTTTGGCGGACATGTGTATATGTGAGGAATGATGAGTATGCAAGGCTTAGGTGTGATGTATGGTAAATTTTATTGGATTAGTTATCTGTCGGTTTTGGTGTGGATTTTTAGTAGCTTATTTTATGTTGATGGGTGTATGTTTGACGGGCTAAAACTGGATGGGATTGGTCAGAATGTTAGAGTAATGGGCATAAGACTTAGGGGTTTGGTGAATAAGTAGACTTAGGATTTTGTGCGTTTTGGGGGATTGTAAGATAGTAAGATTTGGCATCATAATTGTACAAACATAATGTACATATTATGAATTGGAATGTAAGAATAATAAGTAAGGTTTTAGAAAGAGTTTGATTATTGGAGTTATATTAGAGGGGTGAATGATTTGCAAGTAAGATTATATGGCCATAAGGTGGATGGCAGAGAACGCATTGATATGCAAGGATATGTTGTAGGGTGAGTATGATTATGAGATGGATGTGTTAAGCGAAGTATGTTGCCCTGACGGACTAGAGTTTCGGAATGAACTCAACTTCTAATTGGTTAGCAAAAAACTATATGACAAAAGGATTTTGTGGCATAATTGTACTTTTATAATTTACGTAAATCATACTTGAATCGTAAGAAAAACTAGTTTGATAACCTTGTGAGTTTGAGACCTTAGGGGTTCGACGGATTCAAATTTGTGTTTGTCTTTTGGTTGTGTGTTTTCCATGTCTAGCCATAGTGTTATCGCGTGAGATGTTGTCTTCGTGCTGTAGTTAAGCCCAAACGTATGATGTTCTATTGAGAACATTGTATATTTTGTCAGTCTTGTATTAGTGCTATATTTAAGCTTAGGCATTTGATGCTCTATTAAGAGCATTTTATGTTTTTACCCTTAGTCGACAGTATATAATTTCACTCATGTGTGACACTATAAGATTTTTGCCTAAAAGAGGTATTATATGATTTTTGCCCATAGTTGGCACTATATGGCCCCCCGAGTGTGGGTATTTGTACATTCAGGTAAGTAATACCATGGATCTACTCTTACAAGTTTGATCCTATTCCTCCATGAGCATAGGTATATCTTACCTTCGGAAAATTCCATGGCATCTAGTTGCACCCAAGAGGTTAAGGTGACGCCCCAGTGACATTATTTTCCTTCAACTCTAGACCTAATTTAATTGTAATAAGCTCTAATTATTGAGAGTTTGATTATATGAGTATGCACACGATTATAAGAGTAAGTTTGTAAGATTTTGAGTAAGAGTAAGTTTTAAAGATTTCTAGATAGATTGAAAGTGTAAGTTTTTTAATAAAACTCTAAGAGTAAGTTCCCGAGTAAGACTTTCAAGCAAGATTGTAAGCGTACATATTTGAGTATGATGAAACGAGTAAGTCAATGTGTGTAGGATGGCATGTGTGTGAGCATAGATATTTTGTATTGTGAGATTATGTTTTGGTATCACTACAACAAACAATACTATTAGCGACGCTTTTAACCATTGCTAATAGTTCTCAAAGCGTCGCTATTGACTATTAGCGATGCATACAAAGTGTTGCTAAATATGTCAATAAAAATGTAGTCGCTATTGCTCATTAGTGATGCTTATGACAAAGCGTCGCTAATTGTCTGACATGAGAAACATTTATTTTTGTGTCACTAAATATTTTATTTTTGTGACGCTTAATTCAAAGCATCGCTAATAATTAGTTATTAGTGACGCTTCATAAAATGTCGCGAATATAAAAAAATTGAACAAAAAACCAAAAAACATCTTATTAGCGATGTTTGTACATGTGTTGCTAATAATAAAAATGATAAAAAAATTTTATCAACGACGCTTATATAATCGTCACTAATAAGAAAATTTTGAAAAATAATAAAAAATAGTCTATAACAACACGTAGAGGGAGGGATTGGGGTGGAGGATGGGGGTGTGTTGGAATCCAATTGAGGTGCCAGATTTGGCACCGTCTAGGGCAGCTAGGGTTTAGGGTGTGACCGGGGAGAGGGATGAGGAGGGGGAGTCGAGGTCGGCGGGGAGCCACATTTCGGTCCCCAGGCTCCCTCCTCCGGTCGGACAGACTGAAAGACGGGGTGGAAATCAAGATGGGGGGCTGGGGGAGGGGAAGTGACCGGGGAGAGGGAGGAGGAGGGGGAGCCGGAATCTGGCGGAGAGCCAAGTTCCCGCCCCCCGATCCCTCTCCTCCAGTCGAAAATATCGGAGGAGGGGCGAAAATAAGGAGTGGGGGGGAGGACAAAGAGAGGGGTAACTGGGAGAGGGGGTGGGGTGACCGGGAAGGAGGGGGAGTTGGATTTCGGTCCCCAGAGCGCCCCCTCCTCTGGTCTAGGTGGCGGAAATAGTGAACGGGGGGGGGGTGGCAGAAAATTTTGTGACATTATATTATAAATGTCACAATAAGTAACCCAATAGTGACTCTCAAATGTGAATGTCGCTAAAAATGAAAAAAAGTGAGAGAGAGGAAAGAGGAGAGAGAGAAAGGAGAGGAGATGAGAGAGAGGGTAGAGAGAGTGAATAGAGAGGGAGACGAGAGACGAGAGACAAGAGAAAGAGAGTGAATAGAGAGAGAGTGAATAGAGAGAAAGAGAAGAGAGGGGGAAGATTTTAAAAAAAAATAGTACATGTAGTTGCGATGCTTATTCCCAAGCGTCTCAACTAGTGATGCTATTAGCGACGCTCACTATTGAGAGACACTAATAGCTTTAGTTTTTTCTAAAAAAGAAATTAGCTATTGGCGATGTTACATAGTGAGTGTTGCTAATAGTATAAGTATTAGCAACAATTAAGAATAAACGTTGCAAATAGTGATGTTATTAGTGACGCTCTCTGCCGAGCATAGCTAATAGTTTAATTTTTTTTTAAAAAAATAAGGCTATTAGCTACGCTCGGTAACGAGTGTCGAGCGTTGCTAATAGTGTGATTAGTTGCAACGCTTAAGAATAAGCGTCACAACTACATGAACTATTAGTGATGCTCTTTACCGAGCATCGCTAAAAGCCTTATTTTTTATTTTTTTTCTTCCCACTCTCTCTCTCCCCCCTCTCTCTATTCACTTTCTCTCTCCTCTCTCTATTCACTCTCTCTACGCTCTCTCTCCCTTCTATCTTCCTCTCTTCTCTCTCTACCCACACTCTCTTCACTCTCTCTACCCTCTATCTCTCTTTTTATTATTTTTAAAATATAATATTTGATAAAAAATTCAAAAACAAAATTTAAATTCCTCTCTCTATACCGTCTCTCTCCTCTCTCTCTTCACTCTCTCTCTTTTCCTCTATCTTCTCACTCTCTACTATCTCTCTCTTCTCTCTCTACACACTCTCTTTCCTCTAATTTTAATTTTTTTATCATTTTTATTTTTATAATTATATTTTAAAAATAATATAAAAGAAATAAATTTAAAGTTGTTAGTGGCACATAGATATAAATATCGCTACTTAAGTATTAGCGATGCATAAGAGTATGTATAGCTAATACCTAGTTTATTAATGACGCATATTTCTTTGGGTCGCTAATAAATTTTTTATTTCTTTTTTATTATTAAAATATAATACTTTATAAAAAAATCTTAAAAAATAAAAATTATATTCCTCTCTACACATACTCTCTCTCTAGCCCCCCTCTCTCTTCTCTCTCTAGCCTCTCTTCTCTCTCTCTCTCTCTTATCTCTCTACACACTCTCTCTATAGCCTCTCTCTCTTCACTATCTCCCTCTACCATCTCTCTCTCTCTTTCCCCCCTCTCTCCTCTCTCTCTATCATCTCTCTCCTCTTTCTCTACACACTCCCATAGGATAAATCCAGCTATAGGTTCAACAACCTTCCTCACATGTGCTCACTCTAGTTCAAAAAGAGCATTCAAATAGAAGGAAATACTAGGGCTATATCTTGGTTTGGGTTAGGTTGAGTCGGTTCTAATAATTCAAACCAAACCAATATTATATTGGGTCAGTTTTATTTATAAAAAATTATAAAAATTTATATAGGTTACGTTAAATATAGCTTTATAAGTTAATTAGGAACTTGGGTTAGGTGAGGTCAGTTCTTAGATTTTTCAAATGCTAGACCTAATCTGAACTTAGATTTATCCTTGTACTTTTTTTCTTACACCTGACTCAACTCGAACATGGTCAACTCAAGTAAGTATCATCTGGATCGGTTCAGGTCTACCGTTTAAAAGCAACCCTAGGAAACAAAGATAAAATTCTCTTCTTTGGAAAAGCAATAACAAAATATTAAAAAAAATAATTGGGTAGCCATGAATATTACCAATTGAAAGGCTTCAACTGTGAAACAAGCCGAGAGGAGAGAGATGGCTAGCCGGTTGTGGCTTGAGTGCATGGCTAATGAAAAACAAAGATGAAAAGAAAGGGATCGATTGGCATTGCAGAAAAATGGTGTTTGTAGGTTCTTTTTATCAAACCACATATCGGGTCTTTAACTGATTTTTTTGTATTTTTAGTTCTAATAGGTAGTGCTGAATCCATGTTGAGTGAGGAAAGCAGGAGCTAGTCCCTAGCCTTAGCCTCCATAGTTTTAATCGACTATATTTTTTTTACGATTGCCATGTTTTAATTATAAGTTGGCTTTCAAAAGTTTGGCCCTAGCCTAATCCAAAGTAGGCTTGGATTTAACTACAAATTTTTTTAATATTTTTTTATTAAAAAATATTTTTTTAATAAAAAAATATAAATTTTATGTGATGTCTCATTTAGTTAGCCCCACAAGATACATGATAATATTCATTTAACTTTTAGGTAGGCCATGGTAACATATAAATTTAAAATATTACAAATTTCTTAAAATATACAATTTTTTCTCTTTTTTCTTCTCTTTTAACCTATATCAAATTATTAATATAAAATAATTATTTTAATACTTGATGCAAATGGGCCCAAGGCCCAGTAACATTTAAAAAAATATTAAATTTTATTAAATAATAAAACTTAAATCTAAAAAAAGAAAAATAAAAATATATATATTTTAAATATTTAATTACTTGAATTAAATAAAATATAATTATTAATAAAAACTAATTTTTTTGTCAAATAGAAATATTTATATAAAAAGGAGAGAGTTTAACATAAGTAAGCTCTGATTTTGCTTCATCCATTTATCAGGTTAAAATAATAGCTCGTTCAATTAAAAAAACACTGAATTTATGTTATAATGATTAAATTTCCGTATTTAGATAACTGCTAAAACTTTTGATCCCAAAATTTGTGTTTCTAACCGAAATCATAAGGGCGGGCCCCCCTATTGAGCGGGTCCTCAACGGGTTTAATTGACAAATCCCTGCGTAACGCCTCTTTCCTCTTATCTGCTGTATCCTGTGTGCGCGGAGCGAGGGGAATGGCGCTCAAATCCCTCTTCACCTCCCCGCCACCGACCCTCCCACCGTCTCCCCTCTACACCCAGACGCCCCTGACCTCCAGATTCCCCTTCTCCTCCAACTCCTCCCATTTTCGCATCTCCATCTCTCAAACACCCAGTCCGATCTTCCTCCCTCTGCTCGAGGAACCGCTATTTGCGTTAGATGAAGATGAAGATGAAGAAGTAGAAGATGAAGGAGTGGAATATGATTTTGAGGAGCAGGAAGAAGAATCTGTAGACCCAATTCTCCGATTCTTCAAATCCCGGACAGGCACCCAAGACCCCGACCGCGAGGGCCGCCTCCGCCTCCAGAAGAACCGTCGCACCTCCTGGCGCATCGCGGACGCTGTGGAGACCGTCCCAGCTGAGCTCGAAGAGGTAGAGCTCGAACGGGTTGTTTCTTCAAGCTTGGACCCAGGTCTTGAAAGGGAAGGAATTGTGGGTGAGATTCTCCAAATCGCGGGAAACCTCCCGCAGAATACGACTTTGGGGGAGTTACTGGGTCCGTACAGTGGGAGGGTCAGCGAAAAGAGCTGTCTTGAGCTGTTAACTCAGATGGGGGATGTGGGTTGGGCTTTGAATTGCTTATATTTTCTGGAATGGATGGGATTGCAGGAGCCCTCGCTGGTGACTCCCAGGGCCTATTCCATAGTTTTTCCGGTCTTGGGTCGGGCAAGGATGGGGGATCAGATGATGATTTTAATCAAGAATTTGCCTGCTGGGATGCAATTCAGAGATGTACGTGTATATAATGCGGCCATTTCAGGATTGTCAAGCTGTGGCAGGTAAAACTTGTTTTCTCTTGGTTTTTGCTTGAACTGGTAGAAGGAATGGTTTTTATCCTTTACTTCAGTCAAGCATATAAAGCAATTTCCGCATGAAATGTGAAACTCAGATTCATGTCCATGTTGCTTTAAATGGTTATAGTTGTAATGCTTTTATTTTGTAACTGTGTCAGGTATGATGATGCTTGGAGTGTCTATGGAATGATGGAGGGAGAAAATATCCATCCAGATCATGTTACATGTTCTATTCTGATAACTGTCATGAGAAAAACTGGTAAGAGTGCGAAGGATGCGTGGGAGTTCTTTGAGAGGATGAGCCAACAAGGAGTAAAATGGAGCCTGGAAGTCTTTGGTGCTTTAATTAAATCCTTCTGTGATGAGGGGCTGAAGAAAGAAGCACTCATCATTCAATCAGAGATGGAGAAGAAAGGAATCAGATCAAATTCCATTATCTACAACACCTTGATGGATTCCTTCAGCAAATCAAATCAGATTGAAGAAGCAGAAGGTCTCTTCCTCGAAATGAAACAGAAGGGCTTGGAGCCGACTGTTGTCACCTATAACATTCTAATGGATGCATATAGCCGCCGGATGCAGCCAGAGATAATTGAAGAATTGATGAAAGAGATGCAGGATTTGGGCTTGGATCCAAATGTTAAATCTTATACATGCCTCATAAGTGCTTATGGGAGACAGAGGAAAATGAGTGATAAGGCTGCGGATGCCTTCCTGAGAATGAAAAAGTTTGGAATAAAGCCGACTTCCCATTCTTATACTGCTCTCATTCATGCATATTCACTTGGTGGGTGGCATGAGAAGGCTGACATTGCCTTTGAAGACATGAAAAGGGAAGGTTTAAAGCCATCTGTAGAAACTTACACTGCTTTGTTGGACGCATTCAGGCGAGCTGGAAACACCCAAAAGCTGATGGAAATTTGGAAAATGATGTTGCGTCACAAAATTGAAGGGACCCGTGTGACGTTTAACATCCTACTTGATGGATTAGCGAAACATGGCCACTATGTAGAAGCAAGAGATGTGATCTTTGAATTTGGCAAACTTGGATTAGTACCCACAGTTCTTACTTACAATATGCTGATCAATGCTTATGCACGGGGAGGACAACCCTCCAAGTTGCCTCAACTTTTAAAAGAAATGGCAGCTCTTGAACTTAAACCAGATTCTGTTACTTACTCCACTATGATCTATGCATATGTGCGAGTGCGCGATTTTAGGCGGGCTTTCTATTACCACAAGCAGATGATTAAAAGCGGGCAAGTTCCAGATGCCAGGTCTTACCAGAAATTGAGAGCAATTTTGGAGGTAAAAGCAAAGACGAAGAATAGAAGAGATAGAAGTGCTATCTTGGGTATCGTCAAGAGTAACATGGGTTTGGTAAAGCCCAAGAAGGGCAAGAAGGACGAGTTTTGGAAGAACAAGAAGAGGCGATCTCAAATGGCCAGAGTTGACTAAGATTGACACGAAGAATTGATGAGCCTTATGTATACATGATGCGACTATGTTGATGAAGATACGGTGGGTGTGCATTTTTAAACAGCGGTTGTTGGGTTCTGGTTTTTGCTTGGGTAGATTTTGGAGCTCTTCAATGTGGAAGATGAAAAACCGTGTTACTACTAGCCAGCAACTTGAACTTGGAAGTATCACAGAGCTTGTAAAAATACAAGATGTTATAATCAAATTGGAGCAATTTTTTGGCTCTTGCCGACTTCGGATGTAAAACCAATTGCCCCAGGATGTACAAAAGCAACTATTGAAGAACAAATTTTTATGTATCAAAGAATGATGGGCATGGAAAAACTTCGTCACTGGAACAACCATGCTCAATCCCTGGGAGTATGTTGTCATTGTTGAGATCTAAAATAAGCCACATGCTTGGAACAGACATCGTTTTTGTATTCGTTTCTTTACGTATATTAAAAGGTTCTGAACTGATTGAAGGTCTAGCAAGAAAGGGGCGTTCACTTGGTTGTCAGTTGCCACAGGCCAGGTTTCATTTGCATATTTGGTATTCACGGAGAACTGCACATCTTGGTTTCTCAATCCCTTCTCTGAGAGTGATTATAAGTTAACGAGGGAAGTGTTTTTGGTGCTCCTTACCACTTTTACTAATCTGCGCTATCATGTATGCCGTCAATCTCAAAAATAAACTTTTTACGAACATAAAAAAACAAGGAGCTAAGTAACTGCACCCCCCTCAGTAAGCTGACCTATATACGGTAGTTTTAGATACATTAAGCCATTTTCAAATGCATCTCCTGGTACTTTTTGCTAGACTCTCTCTCCTTGTACTTGGGCACGCTGGCCATGGTATCTGTAAGGATATGGGCAATGCTTTTGTCTGCTCTGTCCACTTAAAAGGAAGCCTATCAAATGTCAAATGGGTTCTCGATTAGTTGGGTTGAGCCCAGCTTAAATGGGCAGGATGGGTTCTTGATTAGTTGGGTTGAGCCCATTTAACCCAGCTTAAATGGGCAAGTTACGTTGGCTTAGATAGGGCTGCAAGAATATGGTCTGGCCGCTAGCCTGACCCATAAATTTGTGGACTTGGGCTTTAAATTATAAGATATGGGCCGGGCCTAAAATTTTTAAATTTGTTGTTATTAGGGTTGGGCCTGGGCTTGGGAAAAAAAAACAAAAAAGCCTAACCTAGCTTGGCCTGTAAATATTAAGGCTTGCTACCTATACCTTATATACTAAGCCCATTACCAACCCACTTACCCTAAGCCCAAGCTCAAGTTGCCCAACATTTGATCTAAAATCTAAGCCCAGTGAATTTTGTCTAATGTTTGTTGCAACAGTTTAGATCCTATGCTTTTTTTTATTTGTTATGGGCCGGGTTTTTAGTTGTGAATAGTTAGGAAACAGATAAAATCTAAGCCCATCATAATTTTATATTAAATTAGTTTGGGCCCGAAAGCCCGTGGCTCAACCTGAGCCCTTTTAAATTCAAGGTTGGGCCAAATTTTTTGCCTTGGCTCCGGGCCAGGGCCGAGCCTTGCAATTTCTATATTTTTTATGGGCCGGGCCTGGGCCTACCCTGGCCCGTCAAGGCCCGGCCCGTTTGTAGCCTTAGGCCTATATATACTGGACGGTTGGTTTTAGGGCCTAAATTGGATGATAGAGTTGTATTTAGGGCTACCCCAGACTCCTGCTCATGAGATTCGTATCCCAAGCCAAATTTGTGGCGATGCGAGAAGAATTCTTTGCGGCATCATATGGCTCTACTTTTTATTACAGGAGCGGCTTTAACATCACATCCCTCTAACATCCCTCTTTCACGGGGTGAGTTCTTATGAAAGCCGTTCTTTGTCGCGAAAAGGTGACAACCAACTGACGCCGAAGAGGAAGAAAGAGAATTTAAGTTTTGGAAATAAATCATAGACCTATCAAGTATAGTAATATGGGTGTAATATCATCCGTTTGTCTAATTGTGCAGCTGTGTTTGTGTGCACTAATTAGATAATATTATTTTGTTTGTGTATAATGCAGAAGATAGAGACAAGGGTTGTTCGTTAATTATATATTTTATTATTATTATTAATTTATATTAAATTAGTAATTTATCTCATATAGTTAATTTTTATAAAAAATACATGCTATACTCTAACATGTCTTTCATAGCATTATTATTTATTTATTTAATAGATTAGTTTATCCTACTATTATTATAATTTATTTTTTAATTATTTTTATTAACCACTTTTAATTTGAGAACAAAGTAGTCTATGTCAAAATTTCATCTTTATTTTGTCTGTTTCTGTCTGCGTCTGTCATAAACATGCAGACAGACAAATACATAGTCTGCGAAAAAATGAACGACTGCGGACATACCTTATTCACATTCGTGTTCATCCGTTTGCACCCCTACATAGTAAGGGGCTATGGGGAGGGGGGTTAAATATGGGTAATATTTAATAGTTTGTCCTAATTTTATTTGAAATAATTGAAATCATAGTTGAGTGCAAAAGTTTGGCAAAATTAAAAAATTTATTTAAAAGTTAATTTTAGGTGATTTCCAATCGGAATCAAAGGTGACTATGTCAATTTCGGCATCCAAGCCCCTGGTTTAAATTAATTAATTATTATTTTTTAATTGTTACCCCTTATATCTATTGGAACCTTCAGAAGTATGTATATAAGTGAAGATTACTTTCAAAGTTCAAAATTGCTTAACCATGTGGGATCTTATTTAATAGAGCTGATCTATATAAGCACAACAATATAAAAAATGTACATATTTGAGTTCGGGACAGAGTTATGTTAATTTAAAGTTTTAGAAATGGGTTTGACGCGACATTCGAATTTATTCTAAAAAATTTTATTACCAACTTTAACTTTCCTTCAACTGTAAATCAAAAGAATTATTTCCAAAATCTTTCGTTTTCGTTTTTTAAAAATTTCACACCCAAATAGCCTAAAGTATGTTGTAGCGATGTTAGTCCCTCAGTCTCTTTTAGATATTGGAATCAAGTAGCTCTTTAACTTTAACCTTGGTGAATGGATAGTCTAAGGATTGCATAAATGTACTCGGGGCCAGTGTATAAGTGGATAGCAGTATTGGCAAAGCATGTTGGTGGAAGTCCAACCCCTAATGAGACTTAGTGCCTAGTTCAGTGCCAACACATAGGGCTGAAGTCCTATGGAATCCCAAATATACTTAGACATGTTGGTAGGACTTCTATTGCGACTAGAAAACAGAGTGACATACTCCTAATTAGACACAAACAAAAGTTGGGTAGCTACATAGAGACTTCTAATAGGAGTAGGAGTGTGGTTGACCCTCCCTAATATGTTAGGGTCGTATTCCTTTGTTGGCAGAGATTAAGAGGGAGTGATTCTTCTTATCTGGGTGGGATTCCTGTAACTTACTTATACTATACTAGACTTTATCTAAGGTTGGGACTTCATAAAGAGGGCTACTGAATCGCTAGAGTGATTCTCCTTATTCCCTTGTACTGTTATAGAGATTATGTGAATAAAACTTGGGCCGAAGTGTCACACCTCCAAAATTCGAAACTCAAGAAAATAAATTATTAATAATAAATTACACCCTAAACTAGGGTGTGACTCAAGTGCCTTAACTCAACTATCAAACTATCTAAGATTCGTCATGTATGAGCAAAATAGCCTAAAAAATTATCGATGTCTTGTAATTCCTTCAAGTAACACATATCTGTGTAAAAGACATAGTGAAAATCCCAAGGAAAGATTTTCAAAAAAAGTGTGCAATGCCCAGTAAAGAAATAAAACATCATCACATATATTATGAATACCCATTAACATATGGTAACACATAACATTCAACCATACATGATGAAATATCAAATCCATATTAAAATGATTGTCATTAAACCATGTTTAAAGTTAATTACATCATTTTGATATGATAGAAACCTCAATTGAACCCCATTCAATTGAATCAATATTTCCACTTAAGTATCATTAAACCTATTGTGTCTACTATGAAATTATAACACTTCACTAAGTCCACTACGAAATCTAAGCAAAAAAGTCGTGGGAGGGATTTAGGGCCTTACACTCTAGGTTGGACCCCCATCGTTTTGAAACTTTTAGGGCACGAGAACCATACATTAATCAATATATTTTTTCATTGAGCCATCAATCATCACATGCCTCATTTTTAGTTAAGAAAGGGGAGAGCATCGAGCTGTCCGTTGTGTGATCTATTACCCAAATTATTTCACAATCCTGTTAGGTAAATTTCATAAAATCCCTTATCCCTTCCTAATTATGCATAAACATGTCATATAAAACTAGAGGATGCATTTATAATTTTATAATCATATCAAAGAAAATGTCTATTTCATTTAATTCAAAACATATATCTCTTTATGTACATGCATTCTCATACATACAAACATTGTAATAGTAAATCTTTTAAACTTATATGGACATAAGATACATAATAATTACTAATATTAGATCATCAAAGATGCATTATTAATGAATATAAGAAGAAGATCTCCTCTATTTTTTATAGTTGTACAAAATTCATACATAGTGTATAAAAATGTAGTCTTAGAGATAAATTTGTAATAAATCATAGACACATCCAAAATTACTAAAATACTAACTTAACACTACTCACATAATAATAAATAAATATAAAATTTTTACCCCAAAAATAAATCATCTAGGCATTACAAAAATAGTAGAAGTTAGAGGGGTAATTTTGTCTTTTGATCTACCTTGAGTCTTCTAAAAATTCTCAACAAATCATAGAAAATCAATCTCCTATGAACGAATCATGGTTAAATTTTTATGATTTTTCAACACCTATAGAATTATATATGAATTTTTTAATAATAAACCAAAAATATCATGCCAACTAAATATTTACAAAAATATAGGAAAATAAAAAAATTCCACCTCATAACTAGAATTCAATCAAATCTTATTATTGGTAAGGCGCTACATGGATCACATGTGAAAGGCCTTGTAAAGCAAGAGGTAGGGAAAAAGGGAGTGACACATTGCAAAGAAATAACTAAAAACAAGCATAAAGACGGATTGCATTAACTATCAACGAGCTTACAAAGCAATTGATGCAAATTACTTGAGCTAGCCACACTAACACTACCTCCCCCTATATAGCATAAAGGATTTCTTGCATATTGTTGGGCTGGCAACCAAAGTGGATGGTTACATAAAAATAAATAAAAATACATAAAAGCATAAAGAAATACATTAAAAGGTATTTACAAAGGTTTCTAGACTAGTTTCGTGATATTTTCCCTACCTAGAATGTGTAAGGCTTTTGACCTTTGTCGGGCCACTTCGTCACTCAATGGGCAGCTTTCTCAAGATAGACTTTGTCAATGTCTACTTGGAGGTACCAATCTTTTGCCAAATGGAAAGCGGGTGGGATGTTTCCCATGTATCGGGTTGCTAGAGTATGCGGTGTTGCCAGCTAGTGGCCAATGGCCAACTAAAAGGGACTGTGGTTGGTAGTGGAACTCCATTAGAGATTGTAAGAGAATTGGATGACATCAAGGAGGTTCGCCCAATTCTTTTGGTTGTCCTTGATAAAGTGGAAAAAGTACTCTTCAAGGATGGAATTGATGCACTTTGTTTGACCATCAGTTTGGGGATACATGCTAGAGGAAAAGCTTAACTTCGAACCCAATAGCTTGAATAACTTTGTACAAAAGCGACTAGTGAACTGCGTGCATCATGGTCACTCACAATGATTTGGGGTACACCCCAAAGTTTGATAATATTTTAGAGGAATAAGTATACACCTTCCATGGCCGTACAATGCTTCAGCGCCAGGATGAAGGTAGCATATTTCAAGAAATGATCGACCCGAGCCAAACCTGGTCTAGGGGCCGGTCAAGCGCGCGGGGGCGACGAAGTGAAAATTGAGAAACGATCTAGCGGAGGACTTAACCCTAACCACGGGCAATTAACAAAAATACAGAGTACGCACAATCCTTTGAGCAAGAGTAAATAAAAGAGAATAAAGAGTATTGCTTATCACAAAGTAAACAACAATTCTCAAACCCACAAGCTTAGTTAACTAAAGCCCACACCGGCTCAAAATAAGTCATAAGCATCACAACTGTAAAATGTGACATAAATCCAAAACAAAGAACCCTACACAAAGGTTCTAATCATAAAATATAAAACCAAAGAAGAAAAGTCACACAACGATCTCCATCATCACACCCAAGCCATCTCCAACCTTTCCTCAAAGAGGAGATCCTGTCCGTCTGCGTGTCGCGCCACGCAGCCCCAAATCAAAACACAAGAAAGAGGGGTGAGTTCAACAAACTCAGCAATGGTTTTAATATCATTGTCAACATTGAAAATACGATAGCATAGTAATAAGATCATTCAGATCAAAGATTTACATGATGCATCATTTTCTGATCACACATACATATCACCTAACACTGCATCATGGTACATAATCAACCTGCATGGATGTATCTCTAACATACATATTCCCACATGCATTATATCATAACAATCTGCATGGATGTATCTCTAACATACATATTCCCACATGCATTATATCAAAATCAAACTGCATGAATGTATCTCTAACATACATATTCCCACATGCATTATATTATAACCAACCTGCATGAATGTATCTCTAACATACATATTTAATCATGCATTATATCATCACAACCTCCATCAAGGAGTAATCACAATTTTGGTGTCACACAAACAGGAACATAGACAAGGCCACGAAGGCGTGTCATGATCCAAAATTCTACATAAGAATTAAAGAAAGATCGGGGTTGTCAATCCCTAATGCTGCTCGCCTTGGACGATCCTGGCCAAGGATGTCCCATTCTCACACAGAGAATCTAGAGCAGGGGTGTTCACCCAGGGACATCTCCTGTGAAGGGAAGAGCCCGAGTTCTCACACAGAGAACCCTAGAACACGTGGTAGCGGGGTGCAGACGGCATACCACACTGGATTCTTAGGGTCCAGATGACACTCATAATAACATTCTCACAATCCGCAAGACAAGTACACAACTCGTCCCCACATAATCCCATTTAATTAGACTCAACACGGGGAGTGCACTCGTTCCACACAGGAACTCAAATCAAAATATGTCCTTTCGGACCAATCAACTTGCGATTGATCCACGACTGATCAATCCGGCACACAATTTCATCACATTGCATCCAATCGGTCAAATTCGATTAACCACAATGAAGCCTCAATTGGAAATCCATTTTTATGATGCATGCAGCATGATACATACGTGGGCAAGGCATACATGAATCCAAATCCATGATAAGTGCTCTCATCAGCCCCTAATGCATCATTCATAATCACAATATCAAGCTTCAACATCATCATTTAACCCCCACATGTGTGTGTGTAACTAGTAGAAGCATTTCATATAATGCGTGTCAAAATGCTTGAAATTAAACTCATTACCACACTACACATGTGAATTTTCATCTAAACATAAATTTCAGCGGAAATCATAGAAGAAGAATCGTTGAAATCATATCTCAATTCAAAACTCAACCACAAAGGCTAAACACATATAACATCACTCCTTTCATCATTGAGTCATGGCATTCACTAACATCCACACACAACTAACCACAATCTATCATGACAAATCAGTCCAATAATAGGTTGTAGTCCTACTGAAAAATATGCTTAACCAAAGGGAATCAACCATTCATAATTTCAAGATAACTATTCCAACATCATGCCACAAAACATAAGTCATTCTACAAATTTCTAAGCATATATCTCAATTCCATAACCTCAATAGCATGTCTTTCCAGTAGCATAGCATAGCTTAAAACACACCACATCATATGAAATTGGCAAGCTAAAGTGGAATCATCAAAATAAACATCATGCATTAGAAAACCAATCTACTGTGTAGCCGTTCGAACGCCCTTCAGGCCGTTCGATAGGTTAAACACAAAATTTTGAAATTCACAGTTTTGCCATTCGAATGCCTAGCAGGCCGTTCGATCGGTTGAACTGGAAAAGTGTCGTTCCGGCAGTGTTGCCGTTCGAATGCCCAGAAAGGCCATTCGAACGCCAACAAGGCAGAACAGTCCATCTTCTTTCTTTCGCAAATTCAAACCGAAACACCATTGATAACACTTCAAATCCACATCTAACACCCTAATCATCATCAAAAGTCCTTCTTGACTTCCAGAACATCAAACCATACCATAATAATGCAAAATCCTAAGAAATTGAGATTAAATAATTCTATTTTCTAATCTTACCATTAACACACCAAATCAAGCAACTCCATTTCGAAATAAGCCAAAAATGAAGAATTTTACAATGGATAAACAGAGATTTTGAAGACCCATTACCTCAGCACTTGATTAAGCTCGGATTGAAGAGTCACCCTTCTTGAAATCCTTGAAAACACAATGAGTTTGAATTAAACTCTAATAGAAATCGATTTACCCAAGAAATCCCTAATTAAATCTTAGATCTAGGGCTTGTTGGTAGTAAAAATCGAATTTTGAATGTTAGGGTTTGTAGTAAAACACAAATCAATAGTTTTTGATGCCCAAAAATGAATTGAATCAAGGGGGAAATAGTAGATTTGGAAGAGATTAAGAAGAAAGTCATGGATTAGTGCTTAATTAGGGTAAACTTACCTTAATCGGCTTCTAATTCGGGCCTAAATGGGGATTAGGCCAGCCCTCCCTCCTTAGCCTATTCCCAAAAATGGAAATGGCTCAGGTCTGCCCTTTTATAGTAAGGGTTAGGGTATGCATGGGTAAGTTTTGGGGTGTAAATAGGAAAAGTAGACTAAAAATGGATATTTTGCAAATTTAAGCACTAATTAAGCCTAGGAAAATTCTAAAAATTTTTGTATAACCTTAGATAGATGTCTAAGTTCATTTGACATAAAAATAAAATTTTCAACGGTGGGGCCCACAGGGGTCCCGCCAAAACCCTAATTTTTGGGAAAATAGTAAAAATTCTGAAAAATCCCAAAAATTTACATTTGGTTTAAAATCACTTAAAATCACTAATACTAAAGTTGATTTTGGTTAAAACTATCACAAACCCTATTTATTCATGAAATCACCGAATAAGATCAGAAAACACGTTAATCTCGCGATAACCAATAATTAAAGAAAACCAAAACCGGTTTAGAGATGAGGGTCCTTACAGACCACCACCAAGATAGATCCATAGCCGCTTACCCTTGGTAAGGTAGAGATGAAGTCTAGGGAGACACTCTTGCATGGTCCTCATGGCACTAGTAGTGGTTCAAGGAGACCACACAGTTTGTTTAGTTCTACCTTATCTTGTTGGCTTGTGAGGCATGTTCGGACATACTCTTCAACATCATCGCTCATGGAGGGCCAAAAGTACCCCCTTTCTAATAGAACCAAGGTGAGATGAATGTTTGGATGTCCTGCCTATGGAATGTCATGACATTCTTGAAGGAGATCCTTCCTTATCTTGTCAAACTTTGGCACATATATCCCTTTGTCATGGGTTGTAAGGTCCCTGATTTTTCTACAATTTTTTGGGATTTTCCTACTATTTTTCTGGTCATTTTCGGTGAGAAAATGTGACACTTCGACGTATTCATATTTATGTATTTACCCCATATTTTTACACGTAGAGTCGGGTGTGGGGCTTAGTCGCAGGCCGTGGGCCTCACTGCGCACTTACAACACGATTTTTGGAGGTACGATACGTAATCAGTGAGTTAACGTGTGATGGGGATAGAAGTGGAAAAAAAACAAAACAAAATTAGAAAGATCGGGCTCTGGCTCGGCCGAGCCCAATCCAGAAAATTTTGGACCACCCCGATTTGCTCTCTTTCTCCGGCGGCTGCCAGCGGGACGCCAGGCCACCACTGCCGGTTCCGCCCTGGCGGTACGACGCCAAGGGGCCACCACCCTGGCCGCGCCGCCTCCTCCCCGGTTTGCCCTCTCTCCTCTCTGTTTTGTGTTTCGGCTACCGCCGCCGTGAGCCGGTGAGGGCTGGCCAGCCAGCGATGGCTTCGCCATGAGCCAGTGATTGCAGGAGGACACTCCTCCCGGCCCACGGGGCCTCTACTCCGCCACCCCAGTCCTTTCCCCCTATACCCTATTTTTCTGCCGGCGATCTATTTTGTTGAAACGGAGGCTGCCGGCGGCGAGCCTCAGCCGACCTGACCTCCCTTCAACCTCGCCTTGGTCCGGCGAAGGCTATGGACTACTCCACCCAGCCCGGTTCCATCTCCTCCGCCGTACTCTACTCCAGCCAGTACATTTTCCTCGTACTGTGTTTCGATTTTTTAGTGTTTGTCGGCGCCGCTGGCTGGTGAGGCAACCCGCCCGCTGTGGGTTCCGCCCCGGCCTGGTGATGGCCCGGGGATGGCCCCATCCGGACCGGTTCAGCCTCCGTCCTCTCTGTATCTCCTCTTCTCAGATCGATCGTCCCCTTTTTTTGGTCTATGTCTATTTTGGACCGTGTGACTGTCACTATCAATCGGACGCCAGATTTGATTTAGCGAATCTTTGTCTGGCTCCGCCTTGGCCCGGTGATGCCAATGGGCTACCCCTCTGGGCCTTGTTTAGTCTATGCTTTGGAACCATGTCTGGAGCGCGATGCGTTGTTCGGACGATTTGAGCGAGAGGCTCTATTTTGGCTGCCATTGTGTTGTCGGTGAGTGGCTAGGGCTGGTCAGCCTTTGTTCGACTCTGTCCCGACTTCATGATGATGGCAAGGGCCACCCTAGTCTGACCCCACCTAACCCGGTGTTATCGCTTCTGACCCATGCTCCTCCCTTTTGCTCACAACCCTAACTATTCCACTCACCGGCATGTGTGCTCGTTGACTCCTCTTGCCCATTTTAAGTTGTCGATATCGGATGGCCTCTAGCAAGAATTTGTATGACTTACCTTGACTGAAGGTGGACGAGTTCACCTACACAGGCCTTGGCTAGTGACGGCCTCGTGGCCTTTGCTCAACCTTGAACCCTCCCCCTGCTCTCTGTCGTACAAGATCACAGCTACCCGCACCATTAGTTTTGGTTGTGGGTAGTGATTGGCAACGTCGCCGTTTGATTTAGCCACAGCTAGGGCCTTAGCCCTATTGGCCTTTTGTGGGCCTTGGTTCGCCTCCTTTCAGCCCTCTCCCCCACCCCTTTGGGTCGCGTGTGCTTTTGGGTTTAGGTGCCGCATTCACGCCGCCTGACCATCAGTTGGCCTTGCCACCGAGTGGAATTGACACATAGCCCTCCTCCACCCTTCCTTTGTCCTTGAGCGTTGCCCCACACTCTCCGCCCTTATGTGGGCCCTTGCTAACACAGAATCATCGTCGTTGGGTGCTGTCCACGGCCGATTTCGATGTCTTGCGGCTGGCCGAGTACATCTTAGCCACCGGCCAATCTTCAGTGAGTACACCATCGACATATAGTCGCTCCTCCACTTATGTTGGAATGACATTTCTCCCGGCCGGCCTAGTGTGCTGCCGTGGATCACCGGTTTTGCCGCATTGACTTCTGACACCCTGTTTGGCCGTTGGCCGTGATTGTTTCCGGCACTTTCTAAAATCCTCGAGACAGTAGCTCTCTCAGCCAGGCAGTGGTTTTGACCACCAACTCCGCCGCTGACGTCGCCACCATCATGTGCTCGCCATCAAACGTCATGATTATGAGGTAGGGGAGCTTTAAACTCGTAATTTCATGATAGCATGCTTGAATGAGTAGTAGCATGCTAGGATTGCACGATGTGCATATAAGCATGATTATATGGTATGTTTATATACATATGGCATGCACATAAGCTGTAAGTGCGGTTGATGTATGTGTAATACGTGTGCTAAGTATGATTGATATGTATGAGATGTATGCATGTTTTATGGATGTGGATTATGTATGCGCTAGAGATGGCTAGCGAATATGTTAGTATGCTACGTATGTGTTATGCATGTGCTAGTGATGGCTAGCGTGCATGTTTGGAGTATGTAAGGATTATGCATGTGCTAGTGATGGCTAGCGTGCATGTTTGGAGTATGTATAAATGTGTATGTATGCGCTAGTGATGGCTAGTGAGCATGTTTGTAAGCTACGTATGTACGACCGTTGTGTATGTTATACGTATGTGTGATAGACATATGTATGTATGATGGCATTTGCCTATGCTATGGATATGTGTAAGTGTATGTAGGCAGAGGTATGGGCGATGGACAGTAAGAGGTGACAGAGGTTTTGTCTAGATTTGGATATGGATGCGTAAGCATATGACGGATGACAAAGGATATGGGTATGACGGGTGAGGTTTGTCAGATAGTAAGAGTGTGCATAAGTGTACAAGCATAACGTACAGATTATGAAGTGAAAAGTAAGCATAATAAGTGATATATAAGTAAGAGGGCGACAACTGGGTTGGCTCTGAAGAGCTTCATTTGATGATGACAGTGTAAGATGATTTGGCCATAAGGTGGATGGCGAAGTATGTAAGACTGTAAGGGTTTGATGTACGATGTGTTATGATCATGATGTGGATGGATTAAGTGAAGTCTGTTGCCCTGACGAACTTGGGTTTCGGATCGGGCTTAGCTTCAGTTTGATTAGTGGAGCACGGTACACTTGAGTGCTTGTGTGGCATAATTGTACCGCATAATTTACTTAATTCAAACTTGAATTATAAGCACAACTAATGATAGCGTTGTGAGTTTGAGACCTGAGGGTTCGACGGATTTAGTTCCGTGTTTGAGCTAGCCGATAATGAGTCGGCTGAGCATTTCTCATGTCTTGCCATGGTGTTTATCTAGCGGGATGTTGTCTGTGTGTTGTATAGAGCACCGGACGTCTGATGCTCTCTTGAGAGTGACATATGTTTTCGATTTGGTCTGCGTGCTGTATAAGCCCAGACGGTTGATGCTCTGTTAAGAGCGACGTACGTTTCTGACTTTGTCTGTGTGTTGTATGAAGCCAAGACGTCTGATGCTCTGTTAAGAGCGATGTATATTTTCAATTTGGTCTGTATGCTGTATAAGCCTAGATGTTGATGCTCTGTTGAGAGTGTTGTATATTTCCGCCCAAGAGTGGCACTGTACGTTTCTGCCCAAGTGGCACTGTATATTTTCTGCCCAAGAGTGGCATGGCACTATAAGATCCATTATGGTGGGCAATTCTCTAGCACTATAAGACCCATTATGGTGGGCAATTCTCTGGCACTATAAGGCCCATTATGGTGGGCAACTGTATGACCGCTTATGTGTGGGTGTTTATGTTTGCGTGCTCAGGTAAGTAGTATCATGGATCTACTCTTACCTGTTTGATCCAGTGCCCCATGAGCATTAGTGTGCCTTACCTTCGGAAAAGTGCATGGCGTCTAGTCACTTCCCTGGAGGTTAAGGTGTTGCCCCAGTGACATTCTTTTCCTTTTCGACGTTGGAGCTTATTAGTTGTAATGAGCTTCAGTGGTCGATAGTATATGTACGATTATGAGTATGAGTAAGACTGTAAGAGTATGAGTATGAGCACGACTATAAGAGTTTGAGTATGAGCACGACTGTAAGAGTATGTGTATGAGTACGATTGTGAGAGTATGTTTCTGAGTAAGACAGTAAGTGTGATTTTGTGTAAGTTGTACGAGTAAGGTCGTACGAGTATGATTGTATGAGTAAGGTCATACAAGTATGTGTATGTTGTATGAGTATGCGTACGATGGTATGAGTAAGTTTGTAAGACCCTGGATAAGGGTGTTCATGTAAGTTTGCTTTCATTGGTGTGCTATGCATTATTATATGTAGATGTATATGATTATATTATGTTGTTTGCTTCATGTTGAGTTGCATGACACATGTATTTATGAACTTAGTGAGTTCACTATTTTGGTTTCCCCTACTGGGTATTTTCCTACTGAGTATGAAAATACTCATTACCCTACTTTTTAGCCCCGTTGTACGGGAGGTATTTGCAAGATTGTGCAGAGAGCTCCTGGAGATGGATGCTCATTTCAGCGGTGTATTGATTCCCGTTGACTCAGGTATATGCTTGACTCACTACGAGTTTATTTGTGCCACAATCCGATGTATTGGGTGAGATGAGAAAATAAGTGTTTATATTTTCTGGACTTTCATTTGGATTAGTCTGTGGACTGTTATGGGACTTGCACTCAGGGATGCCTGGGAGAGATTTGTATTTAAAGTCTATGATCATAGCAATTTATTTGTATGTGTGTTTTCAAGTAGCGCCTAATGATATTTGCTTTGGCCGTACGATGTTTGACCATATGATGAAAATATTTAGATGGAAAATAGATATTTAGTGTTTTAAATTATAAACTATTTTAACAGGTTTTGATTTTGTCATTTTTCCTCCGATTTACAGACGTTATATTGCAAAAAAATTTCGTGAATTTTAAGGAAAATGTGTGAAAAATTTCTGGTGTTACATGAGTAGTCCATCTTCCACCCAAAACATGCAAGTTTTACCTATGGTTACCTATTGGAGAAGGAAGGGGGCTAGACTATCCTTGTCCATCACATCACAAATTTGAGCATGCAAATCGCTCTTGCACTAGCTAACACTGGCCAGCTTGTTTAGCTGAAGGCCAACAAGGTCATCAGACTTAGCCTTTCGGCTCATAGCATCATCGACAATGTTGTTCTTGCCAGGTTTGTACTTCAAGGTAAAGTCAAACTCAATAAGAAAATCTTGCCAACAAGCTTGCTTTGGAGAGAGCTTCTTTTGAGTTTCAACATAGTTAGTAGGAATGTTGTTGGTCTTGACTACGAACCGAGAACCCAGCAAATAATGTTGCCAAGTGTGAAGATAATGAATTACAACTATCATCTATTTCTCTTTCGGGAAGGAATTGAGTCTTGATTGACTCTTCAGCTCCTCCCACGTGTCTATCCAAATTTAGCCTCTTGTTATCTCATTATACTTGGTCCTCCATCATAGCTTGGCATCATCGAACAAATACATCATGGCCATAGCCACTTTTGCCTCTTCCATTTCTGGTTGATAACTTGAAAGTATTGTTCCATATCAAACAAAAAAAAGTTGCTTAACATCTCTTACACCACTATATGCAGTGGGTTCTGACACTTTGAAGCATCTTGACCTATCCATAGTGGCAATCGGTTCTTGGCGGGTAGCATTACGCATGAGAAGTCACACTTGGGCTGCCAAGCCATGAACCACTTCCAGTAAGGAAGTCATACACTTGCGCATCATCACGAAGTTCGTTGATCAGCTCACAATTCTCCATGCTCAAATCATGGATCTCTTTCTCCCACGCTTCGAGGGAGTTCACCTTCTCATCTAGCTCGTCAAAGCTGGTTGCGAAAGATGATAAATGCTCCTCCATAGCAACTATGCACAACAATGTCTTTGGAGTCTTTGTCAGCAACAGAGTAGCCTCTTCCACTCCATTTGCCTCAACCATCCACTTCAGCGTGCCTTTTGAAGTTTGATTGAATCGAAATGGGGGTTGCATGAACCAAAGCTTTGATACCAACTGTCATGGCCATGCTTAAGGGATAAGCTACCGTCGGCTGTAACGACCCATTTTCTAATTACGCCTAACCCAAGGGACTAGTGGTAATTATATAATATTTAGTTACGTTTTATGGGGTTTTAAGGGATGGAATCGCCATATTTAGAGCTCGAAGTAAAGGGTGTAACGAATCCAAGAACACGCGAAACAGAGGTCAATAGTGAAGTTATAACCTCGGGAAGTGTGCCACATGGGGGAATCCACTTGAAAAGTACAAGATAACCTACTCATGTATGGTCTAGTTTTGAAAGGCTCATCGATATGAGTCTATAGTACTATGAACGCGCAAATACGACTTTGGGGTTAGAAGATATCATATGTTAAAGTTGGAATAATATTTGTTTAAAATAATAATAATAAATTAGAAAATGACGAATTAGTTGGCATCATCAATGACAATAGGAGCCGCGGCATAAGATCTGTGTCGTGTCATGCGGGGTGCACATCTGTGCGACATGCATGATGCGTAGCTTATGCATGGCGTAACCACACTCTCTGAGTGCATAGCCGGCCATGGTGCCACATCGTGGATGCACGATGTGTGGCATGTGCATACACGCGATCTTCTCCGTTCACTCGCAAGATTCTCTATATATTTGAAATTTCATCAAATCTTTGGGAGAGTTATCTGGCTCATTTAGAGTATGTTTTCATCTATTCAAGAGGCATTCTTAGTTAATTCGAGTATGTTCTATTCAATAGAAGTGTACATTCCTTGAGTCGGTGACCATATAAGATGGAAACATCTTGGGTCAAGAGGAGGCTTTGCTTGTCGCCCTCGAGTCCCGAAGGGAGAGAAGTTGCATGAAATAAGAGGAGGCTTTGTCCTCCATCGTCGGGCCATAATGAGAGTAGTGGCCTAGAGTAGGGGAGGCTCTGTCCTCCACTGAAGGGCCACATAGTGAGAGAAACGTCCTTAAGAAAGAGGAGGTTCTGTCCATAGTTTACGTGCGCATAAAGAGAGAAATGTCCCAGGTTATAGGGAGGCTATGTCCGTTGCCTTCGGGCTGCAAAGAGAGAAACGTCCTAGGTTAAAGCGAGGTGATGTTCGCCGCCTTTGGACGCAATGGGAAAAATATTTTGAAGCAAGATAAAGTTTTGTCCTCCGTCTCCAGACCTGAAAGGGGGGACGCTTTGAGGAAACAAGCAAATCCGAATGCCGCTACTTTTGGAACTATAGGGGAGTAAGAGTTTTTTGACTTTTAGACTTAATATGATTTATATGCATGCACATCTTAATTAGTAATATTAATATACTAATTAACATATATGATTTGCTATGATATGATGAATTCTGATATGTTCTGATTCGATCCACTTTGATATGCTATGTTTTGATCTGATCTGTTCTAAAATGCTATGTTTTGATTTGAAATGCTCTGCTTTCATCTGATATGCTCAAATTTGATTTGATATGATCTGTTATCGTTGGATGAAATCTGATATGATCTGATGGGATCTGATATGATCCAATTTGTCTCTATTGTGTGTTTTGTTCCGCTCTTTGATAAAGTGGGATGTGTGATTCCACTGATTTATTGTCTTCCGTTTGATTCTGATAATTTATGAGATTTTCGTCTGATTTTGAATGATTTATTCAAATATAAGGATATACGTATTTTAATGTATATGATTTTGTGATGCCTGAAACATGTATTAGCCATTAGGCAAAACTACATTTGGATCCTATCGTATTAGAATAATATCGTAGATGTTATCTAACATGTACGTAGGCAACCAATAGCAAGGCAATATTGGCCCATCCAAATTAGTTACAAAATTAGGTTTGTTCTAGCCTACGTGCAATGAAGCGCTAAAGCTCAGTAGTGCATAGAGGAACGTTACGACTCTCGTACAAAGAGTCTGCCACTCCTGGTTGGTCTCGTTTTGGTTTTAATAAAAATTAATTTACTCCAATTTAGTTTTCCAAACCCCCCAGTCTAGGTCAGTTTCCGGGTTGGGTGTTACATTGGCACTTGGAAGGTCTCACACTTAGTAAGTTAGTCTTTTGAGTGCAACAAGTATTCTTGCATGGCAAGGTGCTGTGTGGATCAAGCGTGAAGGGCCTTGAGAAGTAAGAGGTAGGGGGAAGGAGAGTGATGCATTGCAAAGATACAAATGTGCACAAACATGAAAATGCATTGCATTCACTATCAAATTATTTACAAAGCAATGAGTACAAATTACATGAGCCACCCATACTAATACTACCTCCCCCTATATAGTATAAGTAATTTTTTGCATATTACTAGAGTTACAGCTAAAGTGGCTCTACGGTCATTACGTAATGATAAAGAAAATTACATAAAAGCATAAATAAAGATATTAAAGATATTTTCTTGTGCCAGTCGTGGATCCCCTCTATCCCCCTTGCTTCCTTGTGGTTCAAAAGAGGGTTTCTCTCTCTCTCTCTCTATCTCTCTCTCTTTGGGCATGCACTGCCAACCCCATGGATTGCGTGCAGCTTGGAGAAATTGGATGAGCAGTGGCCCAAGCACGCTGCAAGGAAGCTTTTGTAGGCTGATCTCTTATTTCTTCTATGTGAAAGGGTTATAATAATCTTAATTATAAAATTGCATAAAAATAATAGGGAAATTTATTTAAATAATATTTTTAAAAAAAATATTTACCAATTTAGACCACTTTGGGAAATATTGCCCAAAGTGGTGTTGCTTTTTGCCACGCAGGCGCCAACCAAGTAGTTGGCGCCTGCGTGGCTTTTTTTAAATTTTTTTTATTTCATCCTTTAGAATGACGAAATTAGTCATTTTATTGAGAAGGACGAAATCAATACCGTGTACTGATTTCGCCTTCTAAAGGATGAAATCAGTACTTCCCTCTCTCGCCTCCGCTCTTCTCTCTCTCCTCTTCACTGTCTCTCCCCACTCTCTCTCTCTTCACTCTCTCTCTCCTCTCTCTCTCTTCACTTTCTCTCTCCACTCTCTCTCTCTTCACTCTCTCTCCTCTCTCTCTTCTCTCTCTCTTCTCTCTCTCTCTTCTCTCCTCTTTCTCTCTTTCCACTCTTTCTCTCTCTCCTCTCCACTTTCTCTCTTTCCACTCTTTCTCTCTCTCCTCCTCGCTCTATTCACTCTATCTTCTCTCTCTTCACTCACTCTCCTCTTTCCCTTCTCTCTCTCCTCGTGAAGATAATGAATAGAGAGAGAAAGAGGAGAGAAGAGAGAGAGAGTGGAGAGATAGAAGAGAGAGATTGTAGAATGAAAGAGGAGAGAGAGTGAAGAGAGAGAGAGGAGAGAGAGAGAGAGAGTGAAGAGAGAGAGGGGAGAGAGAGAGTAAAGAGAGAGTGAGGAGAGAGAGTGAAGAGAGAGAGTAAAGAGAGAGTGAGGAGAGAGAGTGAAGAGGGAGAGAGAGTGAAGAGAGAGAGAGGAGAGAGAGTGAGGAGAGAGAGAGTGGAGAGAGAGAGAGGAGGGGAGGGGAGTACTGAGAAGGATGAAATCGGTACATAGTACTAATTCCGTCCTTTGTACACAGTATTGATTTCGTCCTTTGTATACAATATTAATTTCGTCTTTCTAAAGGACGAAATCAATAAAATGATTGATTTCGTTCTTTAGAAGCAAAAAAAAGTTATGCAGGCTGGCCCCTGTGTGGCAAAAAATAACACCACTTTGAGAATCTAAATTGGTAAATATTTATTTAAAAAATATTATTTAAATAAATTTCCCAAAATAATATTTACATAACAAAAACTCCTACATGAGTTTTTGGTTAAATAAATAAGTGAACCCAAGTGAGCTTTATACGAGGCCCACTTATTTTGTCCTGTCAAAACTCATGTAGGAGTTTTTGTTAGGTGTTTTTGCCGCGTCATTATCACTATCCAATTGCATAAAGAGGTACTCCTAATCCCTTTTTGATTTAATTGATTATAAGCACAAAGTGTCTTTTGGGTGTTGTGAAGGCCGCATCTTAGGGGGAAAGCTTCTAAAGGTTAGTGAGTCTTAATCCTTGTTAATTAATTGATTATATGCTAGTCATGCCTTAAATTTAAATTATTACTTATGTATATATGTTTTGTGCATATTTCATATGTGATATTCATCATTGAGGCGAGAAAGCCTCCTCTATCAGAAGGGCACACTGTTGAGGCATATGCCACCAACCAAATCGTCAAACTACGCTTTTGTAATTTCACAAAGACTAAAACGAAACCAAAAAAATTGAACCCAAAGGCTAGAGATGCACTCGCGATGCCCCCCGCACGTGCTCACGAATCTCTCACGAATCCGTACGTCCTGTTGTGTAGATTACAAACTTTGGAGAATGATGTACTTAGCTCCCCATTGAGTACTGAAACATTTGGGCCTGTAGGCCGAAGTTTTGAAGGCCCACATGTCCAATACGGATGGAGCACCTACATGTTTTCACCTACCTCTTGTTCATGTATCTTGGTCCACAGCCACAGCCCAGCACGAAGAAGGAAGAAGCGTTTTTAATCCTCCCCTTTCACAATGTGCCCCCTATAAAGAATACATAAGAGCTCTTTGTCCATGAGATGAGATTAATGGCATACATGCTAGGATATATTAGCACCCCTGGTAACGATGTTAACTTGTGCACTGTCAATTTCAAATATCGAAGGCTCCCATGCTTTTCTCATAGGATAAAAGCATTAAAAACTTCCTACAAACAAAGCATAACTTCCTGCCCTTGGAATAATGTTGGCCAATATGCCTCCTTTCCTGCAGTAAGAAAACGGGTCCCTTCACATTTCCAGGGGTGATTGTCAGTATCCAGAATTTGTGTCCTTGCCTCTGAATTCACACATGCTGTAGCTCACTATTCATGTTTATCAATTTTTTTCCCAATCTAGGAAATGAACAGGTTAATGTGTGAATGTGTATGAACAGGCACATGAATCACTTCAAAATCAAGATTGCTAATTTAGGTAGAATAGGGTTCACGGAATCATAGACTCATATGTGATCATGACATGTAGAATTCTACTACATTTTTGTTCTATTTGTTTATGCTTTCGGGGATTATTGTGTCCACCACAAGAAAAAATTTGAAGGATTTGAACTTTGACGATTACAACATGGTTTGATTATAATCTGAGCCGAAGGTGAAACATAATGATACCTGTCATTGACTTCTGTAACACAAAGCCATGGTAACACTGGAAATTAGGAGATTGAGTCCACGCCTGTGCCAAAATCTTCACTCTCATTTCCTGTATGGCATGTGATTATCATCACCTAATGTGCCATTATGTGTTGGGTCCCAACTATGGTAACTTCACTATGTAGAGAAAGGTGTGATCAAGGATCAAAATCTTGCACATGACTGCAAATCATTAGTTAGGGCCTGATGGTATTGAATCAGTGAACACGATAACGTAAGGCTGCACCCAACACGAAATTTGCATACACAATTAAATGGATGTGAAACTTAATTTATTTGATAACTGCAATGTGTTATACTCTCTTTGATCTTAATTTCTATATAGAGGTTTATTAATACAAGCCTAAGCTCACATGCCACTACGTGAGCCAAAGCATCTAGGGTCGTTTGCTTTTGTTTCAACAATATGTATTACTTGAGGGACAATAGCATGGGCTTATATTAATCTTTTTCCTTTGATATATTGGAGGTGAAGTAATTGTTATCCTTCATAAGTGTCTCAATTGCTGGTAATAAAAAATGAATGGTTAATGTTTGTGAAAAGTTGGCCCCATGATGTGAAGAAATTATTCATGGGTCATGGACCACCATGTCACATGGTACTCCAAGTTAATCGCACTTCAACATATATTTTGACATTGTAAATGTGAAAAATATGTGGTTTCCTTCATTTAAAAATGACAGATAGAAACTTTAAGTATGCGTTTCTCATATTTGAAAACATTAAACATTCGGTGAAGCATGATTGATCCAGAGTAGGACTGTGTTGAATTTTCACCGATTTGAATAGAACCGACCCAAGATTGACCTGGGAGTCTAAGAATAAAATACCCGGGTAAATCTAGGTTGGGTCAAGTTTAGCATATGAAACCCTCAAAACCGACCCAACATGAGCTCACAATTAATTTATAAAATCATATTTAACCTAAATTATATAAATTTTTAGAATTTTTATAGATATAACCGGCTGAATATAGTATCCAATTTATTTGAATTATTAGAACCGATCCGACCCAACATAGAATCTCAGTTCCTATTTTGGTTCTTTGGATTTTTTATTCTTATTACGGGTCGAACCGGGCCCAAGAATTTAAGTTTCTATCCCAAGTTGGGTCCAAAGAACTCGATTCCTATCTCAGGTTGGGTCCTCCAGAACCCAATCTAACCTGCGACCTAAGATCCAACCCTAACCTAGAGCACCACATATATATGATAACATAGTGGTATGGACGAATGAATAATTTCTTAGATGTGTGTGGTTGGGATTGAACCATCAGGATTGGTGGCAAATCATGGAGAAATTATTGAGTATTCTTAGAATACCATGTGGGATTTACTCGCTATTTATATGAGCCTTTAATCCTCAAGATTGACGACATACATGTTAGCTTAAGTAGGAGAGGCCTACATGAGCTACATCTTGAGGATCAACGGCTCCAGCATAGTGAGAGTAAATCCCAAATGTTCTTGTGTACTTAATAATTTCTCCATATTATAGTGCTTTTGAACCTATAAAATTTTAGCACAATTTGATATATCTAACAGATAAAAATTTATGATTTTAAGAGGCTAACATTTTGGAATTGGCCTAATTTTAGTACCCCACCTAGTATGTTATCCTTGTTTATACCAACTTTTCCTCATGCCATGGAACCCACATGGGTTCCAAAGATCAAAACAATTAACATGTACTCCAACTATCCCATATTAATTGTCCATGTATGAAAAAGAGGTCAGTACTAAAGTTGCAACGGTGTCTATAAAAAAATTATAGTAAAGAATACTAATGTATAAACTTTTCTCTCCATCCGACACCCCGTTTTACTCCATATATCTACTAATTACTATGATAAAGATAACACAATTAATATAGGAAGGTGGGGATAATTAAGTTGTTAACATTAACATAAAGAATATTTTATTTGTAGTCTATTCTTTCGCTTTATTTCACACGAATAGCTCACAAAAGATATATTTGCGACGTCCACCAAGACCTCACCAACACTTCAATAGGCGAGATCACTAAGGAGAGGTCTCTTTTCTCTTTCAGGATTTGAATATTCCTTCCGCATTGAGTGGATTCAAAAGAAAAATTGTTATGTGGACCCATAATTCCGCACCAGACACATGGGGAGGCTACTGTATTTATTGACTTTAGCGTGGTTGACAATTGCATCAAACCGTATTCACAATGTTGAATTTAAGTTTGTAACCTCTAAATAACGGAATAACCCATGCTGGTTCTCCCACTTACATCTTCCAGGATGAGTAATCACCACGATTGACGGTGTACACGCTAGTATAATATATACGCACCGTCAATCCTGATGATCGACAACCCATGTAAAGTGGAGAATATCCTGGAGTTAACTCCGGGCGACAAAAATTTCTTGGCTTCTTCAAATGGATAATATATTACTTTTGTTATCATAATTCGTAACATTTGAAGGGTTTAATCCAACTGTATAGAATTTTATGCAATAGCACTGTCAATATGTATTGACATGGAATGTGGAGATTGAAGAACTTAATTAAATAGAGGAAGTGACTTATTGATATTAACCTATAGAAAGTTATGCATATAGTGTTCATTACCAGTAGGTGGTGGTTCATTTCCAATTATTTTGTGTATTCATTCAGTTTAGAATGAGAACTCTCCCACCCCCTCTTTTAACAACCTCACCTCCGTTAACAAAGTCGATCGATAGATATCTACGGTCTTCGTATATGTGGGGTGTGGTGGGTAAAGCATGGGGTAGCAGCATGACTCCTTATCTTTCAGTTACTGATTAGTAGGCAATATTCTAGTTCTTCCTTAAAAAATGCCATCAACTGAATGGTAGTAGCCAACAAACTTTAAACTATTAGATGGACCAACAATCATAAAGCCATGAAAATTTGCATCTATATTCTTTTAGTTTATGTTTTTTTATTCCTTTTGTTTTGTTTTGTTTTATTCTGAGCTCTCCCACCTGTGCAGCCTTCAAGATATACAGGAAACATGTGCACTCCCCCTTTGGGGGCTTCCTAAAAATAATGAGACTTACTATATTCTCAAGATTAGGCCCTTATCCATATACAGGCAACCCATTTGAGGTGTTGGGTGGGAGGATTGAGGAGATGACTCAATTCTTCTTCTTCTTTAATACTCCATCTATTTAATATTAATATTTATATTTTTAAAAATAACGGGTTTTATTAAATAGTGAAACCTAATCTAAGAGAAAGGAAAAAAACTTATGATATTCTTTTTCAAGTGCTTAATTATTTAAATTTAACAAAAGAGAGCTATTAATATGAAACAAATTTTTTTGGCTAGGAAGAGCTATTAATTTAAGACCAATGGTGTATTTCTTTTGTCTCATATTAAGTATTCTTTTTAATTTTTAAAAATAAATTTATTTTAATTTATTTTAAAAAATCAAATAAGACACTTAAAATGGGACCGAAAGAACACTATATTTGGAGGATTCAATTATAAAAAGGGGAAAGAGACCAGACAGTGTGATTATTGATCAAGGCGGGCCTGTCTCCACCCCATTTGGAGGGACAGCTTAATGTGCATTTCCTTTTCTTTCAATTCATGCATCAGTCACAATCTGATCCACCCGCATAAACTTACATGAACCACTGGTTGGTATTAAAGATGTTTTTTTTTGGTTTGGCAAAAATTGGTACCAATTTTCAGAGACCTTCACGCTACCAACTTTAGCAAAACTTCATTAGATAGTTGTTGAGAACAGCAATTATAGTTAGACGATAATGGATAAAAAATTCTTGCACTTTAGATTAATTTGTAATAGCCCTAACAATAATAATCTCTTTTAATTGTAAGACAATCATCTTATTTCTAATTACATATGTATTTGACGCACTTGCTAGCGTACGTACTTAACGCAAATGCACAACCTGCGACTAGCTAGTTAAATTTAATATGCTTTAAGCTTCACTAGCTGATTACATCTTCCCCAACCCTTAATTTACTTTTAATCTCTTCCTTTCTTTATTTTATTCCTGTACCATCTAAGATGTTGTTCATATACTCTATTAAAAAGGATTATAAGATAATATCTCACAAATGAAATAAAAGACATCCTGTGGACATTGGAGAAAAACTTGCATTGATGCTTTGTAAACCAATTGACTTAAGACCAAATTGAAACTAACTAAAAATAAATAAAAAAATTAAAAGAAGTAACAATTAAATATTCTACCTCAATTGCTGGAACTCTTGCTTTAAGTTATGAAATGTCAGGTATTTTTTAATAAATACTTATATTATTTTCGTATAATAAAGGCATCTGCATTGCGTACTCTGATGTGGGGGCCCAGAAAGAGTATTGCCAAAGTGGAGGCCCAAAGGTTGGCCCAGTGGCCTTCTGTTTTCCTTTTCCGGGCCCACGGTTTGGCCCCTAACCGCCGTGGTGGACCGGCAACCCCTACAATCATAAGTGGGCCCCGCGCAAGGAACAAACCGCACATGCTAGCACATGCCTCATTGGCCTCCTCCAACCGGCACGGTCCACGTCGGCTAATTGCGGAAGTACGGCCCAGATCGCGCTTTTCGTGTCGGCGCTGACGTACGGGCCAACGAAGGAGCAGAACTTTCCACGCCAAATGGATGCATTAGTGGGCCGGGTCCACTCCCGTGGGCCGTGCACCCTGGCCCACAAATGTGGCAGCCGAAACGTGGAGCATTCGTGGACACGCATTATCCGTATGCCTTGTTGGCCCAGTTTTGTTTAATAAATATACAAAGCCCACGGACAATAACCATGCTTTCAAAATTGGGTCCCACAGATCAACGGTCAATAATGCTTCATTCCTGGACTATTCGTGATTATGCTGATTAAGATGTTTTTTATATCTTAATAGGCCCGTGGAGGGTAAGTGGGCCCCGGGCCACTAAAGGCTGTGGGGAAAACAACAGAAACGGCCAAACGGGAGATGCTCTAACGGCCTCAACTAAAAAATCAGTAGAAGCTACGTATTATGAAGAAAGGAAGGCCCAGGGAAAAGCGCCGGCAAAAGTATGGTTGAAACTGCTTGGTATTATACAAATGTTGCATATGTGAAAATGTTGTGTTATAAATATTCCTTTTATTACAAACTTGTTTGTTTGTTGCGGAATCTTCAATCTTACTCAGTCGGCATCATCTAGATCGTCTATTATGTGGGTTCATCAATGGCTAATTTTAGAGAAATTTTTGGGTGTACGTTGCACACCGGTTGTGTTAACTATGTATATATATATAGACCCGTTTATATGAGTTTATATGAGCCCGGGCTCATATAAACTTACGTGAGCTTGGGCTTTATAAGCCATCGGATTTATATCCGGCGGCTCATAATATTCATGGGTTATACTCATTAGTTAAACCCATGATTATTATGGGCCCCCGGATGTAAATCCGATGGCCCATAGAGCTCGGGCTCACATAGATTTATATGAGCCCGAGCTCATATAAACTTTTTTCATATATATATATATATATATATATATATATATATATATATATATATATATATATATATATATATATATATATATATATATATATATATATATATATATATTACTATTCACCAAATGACTTATTAGCATGTTTTAACCCTTAGTGTATATTGTCTCACATACTATATTAATAAGTCGTTTAGTAAGTAGTAAAATATATGACCAACATGGTGTGTGACATACACTTAAAATTTTATCATAATTTTACCATTAATCACAATCATAATTAAATGGCATTTTTTCTCACCAATTTAAGGCGAGTGATCAGCATTGATCTCACACATCAACTCTTGTACTACTTCTTTCATAATATAATAATTTTGCTATTTGGTGTAAAATTTATGGAGATTAGCAAAAAAAAATTATAGTCGACTGTCAACCTCAATAACCCTTCTTTTTCCCATATTAGGCGAGGGTGGAGTTATACTTTGCTTTTAATTGCATTAGTTTTTGGGTAATTAATGACTCAAAATTCTAATCAATTGATTAAACCAGCATTTCTTCACATAGATTAAAGAAGATTCCAGATAGCTAATAGGCTGCTAGAGAGGTTGATAGAGAGAGAGGCCTATAAGGGGGCAGGGGGGGAGAGTCAAAAGGAAGGTGGTGAAAATGTGGTCTCTCTCCTTACTTAACGGCCTAAACTACCGGGAATGGAGGCCAGAAATCACGTCCAGGGTGGGCTCCACCAGTTGGAGTTCAATCACGCCTGCTTGCCCGGCTTTCCCTATATATGTCCCCCTCCTCCTCTCTCCCTCTTTACCAGCTGATCCTCTCTCTCTCTCTCAGACTTTCTCCCATCTCCAACATAGAGTGGAGACCAGAGAGAAAGACATGGCACTTCCCTCATTGTGTCTCTTTCTCTTCCTCTTCGCTTTCATGGCCTCTTCACACCCCATTTCCTCCTCTCCAGTAGCCCAGGATCCAGATTCAATAGCCAGTGAAGTAGACAGGTAAAGTGTAGGACAATGCAGTCTACAAGCAGCATGAAGCATTGGCTTGGCATTTATTACTCTGTATAGACTTCAGTAAATATGTTATGTATCAAGTGGTAGTGTACCAAAATAGTTCACATTGTCATGGCCTATGTGTGTGTGTGCAGGAATGTGAAGAACAGCACGGCAAGGCGGCAGCTGGGCTACCTCTCCTGCGGCAGTGGCAATCCGATCGACGACTGCTGGCGGTGCGACCCAGACTGGGAGAAGAACCGGCAGCGCCTCGCCGACTGTGCAATTGGCTTTGGCAAGAATGCAATCGGCGGAAAGAATGGCAAGATCTATGTGGTCACTGATTCCGGCGACGACGACCCGGTGAGCCCAAAGCCGGGAACCCTCCGGTACGGGGTCATCCAGGACGAGCCCCTGTGGATCATTTTCGCCCGGGACATGGTCATCAAGCTCAAAGAGGAGCTGATCATGAACTCGTACAAGACCTTGGATGGGCGTGGGGCCAGCGTGCACATAGCCGGTGGGCCCTGCATCACCATCCAATATGTGTCCAACATCATCATTCACGGACTCCACATCCACGACTGCAAGCAAGGGGGCAATGCCTACGTGAGGGACTCACCGGGCCACTACGGGTGGCGCACGATATCGGACGGTGACGGCGTGTCGATCTTCGGAGGGTCCCACGTCTGGGTGGACCACTGCTCCCTATCCAACTGCCACGATGGGCTCATTGATGCCATCCATGGGTCCACGGCCATCACCATATCCAACAATTACCTGACCCACCACGACAAGGTCATGTTGCTGGGGCACAGTGACTCCTACACACAGGATAAGAGCATGCAGGTCACCATTGCCTTCAACCACTTTGGTGAGGGTCTTGTACAAAGAATGCCCAGGTAATTAATACTTGACAAAGTGTGATACTTGGAAAACCCTAATTTCCCATTAGGCATGGTTGTTAATATTCTTGGTTCTTTGTCTTGCAGGTGCAGACAAGGGTATTTCCATGTGGTGAACAATGACTACACACACTGGGAGATGTATGCCATTGGAGGGAGTGCTGACCCTACAATCAACAGCCAAGGGAACAGATTTCTTGCACCAAATGACAGATTCAACAAGGAGGTCATACATTGAGCTCCAACTTGTCATGCATTGTTTTTCTTCTGAGATACGACATCTTTTTAAATTTGATCTCAGAATAACCTCTCATTAATTACATTGAAAAAGACTGATCACCTAGCTGTTTGTACTCAACCAAAATGCTGTACAGACAAAAATTAACTATGGTTAGTCTTAATAAAATTGTGTAATGACTGTAGGTGACCAAGCATGAAGATGCCCCAGAAGGTGAATGGAAGAAATGGAATTGGAGATCTGAGGGTGACCTTTTGTTGAATGGTGCCTTCTTCACTGCATCTGGCTATGGGGCCTCATCAAGCTATGCCAAGGCTTCTAGCTTGGGTGCCAGGCCCTCCTCTCTGGTGGGCTCCATCACATTGTCGGCCGGGGCACTAGGTTGCAAGAAGGGGTCTCGGTGCTAAAAAGAATTTGGACCAATGTTTAAGTTGGAGAAATTTCATTTGGCTGAAAGAGATGAAATGCCTGTGTATCACAGGAGTATTATAGTTTTATCTTAGTCTCGTCTTGTCTATTTTGGTTCTCTCTTTGTTTTTAGCTTTCTGTGCATTCCAACCTCGGCCTCTGCAGCTCTTGGAACCAAAATCTGCCTTTGGACTCTGTTAAGAGAATACAAGGTGGGACAAAGGGTTGCAGAAGTCCAGAAGTGTTGATTTTGTTTATATAATTATCACAATCCATATGTGTTGATGCAATGGAAACTTGTGTACTAGTACTTCAAACCTTCAAGCCCCTCTTTAAAAACTGAAAATTTAAGCTTGTGGTGTGACAAGGAAAAGACTAAGTTGTGCCTAGCAAATTGGCAATTCTGATCAATGGAAAGCAACAATTCTCTGCGCATGCTACTGTAACATGCGCTACCATTGCCTACCACCATTAACGGCCTATTTAAGTCACATACTCACATTAAAGGCTATCTCCCCTCCCTCAGTAGTTTTGATGGGACGTAGACAAGGCTGTAGCACATGGGTTTTGATCCTTCATTCATGTTACTCAAGCCGCAACGACTTCTGTGAAGAAAAAAGGGTTTCATTTATGGTCACCGGTTCAACTTTATAAGACAAAGTGTCCCTCAACCGTGCTTTGTCTCCCCTTGCTTGAGGTGCTTTCTAAGCGCTCGTTACAGCCCCAAAAGAACTTTTAGTCCTCCCACTTACATCCTAGCTCCACCATGACATTCATAATTTTTATAGCAGTTGTCGGTGGTCAGGTCTTATGGCGCATATACTAGTGCACATTAATATATAATTTTATAATAATAACGTGCATTAACACATGTGCCTCAATTCGATCGTGTTTATCGACGGCTCCCATAAAGTGGAATATATCATAAAAAATGTCAAGGGGACCAAAACTTTTCCCTATCCTTTTTTGGCTTCAACTCACCATATTCAAATCCTAGCTAGCCTCTTAAGTTTGGATATCTTATTGCAACCCTACCTCATATATATATCTAAGTCTCCTTGCCCTTAATGTGGACGTACCCAAGTCAACAGGTCAAAAGTTTTATTTTATTAATCATTTTTTCTTTTATGTAACAACCTAAGTTAATTATCTAGTGTTAGAACATTCAGTCATTTTGAATTATATTAGTTGCCCACACGAAGCCAATTTCATTGTTTTTTTGTTTATTTCCTCAATCATTGAGTTTGATATGTTAAGGTTTTCACTCTTACCCTTTCTCTTTTTATGCATTGTGCAAGTCACCTCTTTTAGTAATACATATAAGAGAGAGAGAGAGAGAGAGCGAGAAGGTAGCCCAGTTCCCCTTAAAAAGCATTGGAGCAGTCAACATGGACTTCCCTCTAATGTTTCACGTATGATCAGACAAACATGATATAGTTTTTTGAATAATGATTTTAATTGGTGATCAAGATCTAGTGTATACACAGTGACAGAGATTATGCACAATTTTTTTCCAAGTAAAGCTAAGAGTGCGTACGCTAGCTCATGTAATGCAAATGATATACAACCTCTTATACAACAAGAATAAATTGTCAAGTGGCCAAGATGATAATGACTTCTTATAAGAAAAGTCAAACATAAGGGCTTTGTTCAAACCTTGGACTGTTTCAATGAATGAACATCCACAATGTAAGAGTTTTCTATAGACAAATTGCTGCAGCATACACTTGTTTACCCTAACAAGGTTTGGGGCAGAATGCAGATCATATTCTTGCTATAAAGAATCCAAGAAACTAGCATTCATCAAAATGGCTGTAACATGCATGTCATAAGACATGACCTGCCCCATGGATTCATCAATAAAACCACTTCCTCCTTCTGGCTTCCATTTCTCTTCATCCTAAACTGGAATCCACTCGCCGACAGTGACATGGTGAACAGCGCCAGATCAAGTAACCATCAGAGCACATGGATGCACTAAGCTGTTCATATACAGGGATCTCTGGCCATTAGAACTGTGAGTAGAACAGCATTCAAGTGCAAGAGGTGGTGGCCGGCTGTTGCACGAAATTGATGCTGTGGAGACCCACCATGTGCCGAGGCTTACGCGAGAGACTACGCCCACAAGGCAGAAACACAGATTAGGACTTGAGAGGATGTGAATGTTACCTAGTCACGTGCATATGCCCCTTGCATGTTGACAAAAGTTTCAGTTGCTTTCACACAAGGATACAAAGAAACGCAATGAGAGAGATGCATTGATGGGAAATCTAAGGTACCCAAAGAGATGAAAGCATCATTTGGAGTTGGAAAACGCTGCCAATGTTTGGAAGGAAGCATATCATGTATCAATGAAGAAAGGCAAGTACATGTAGATAGGCCATGGAATTTATCATTCTGTGGCTTTGTTGGTTAATGTGTAACAATTCTGTGCAGACGCGATTCTTAACTATAAGGGAAGAGTTTTTTTATGCTTCCTGTCTTGACAATGTAGTGATGAGAGGCAAGAAGCCCTAGAGATTGCACTCCTGCTATATCTCACCTGATTTTGTTCTTCGGGGCTGGCAGACCCATCCGTAGTACCCCAAGTACTAATGTTCTATGTAGAGTGGGGAAAGTAATTTGTTCCTCTTGCTTGGTATTTGTTGGGATATCCTCTATTAGTTAATAGTTATTTATTACGAGGATCAACAAACACATAGGCTAGCGCACATTAGTGTATGTATGCTAACACATCACTTGCACCATCAATGCTCATAATCAACTGCTCCTATTCCTCTAAAAGGACCATAAAGTTTTCAAGCGTAGAGATGTTGTATTAAATAGTTCAAGTACAAATTTAATCCGTTGATTATTAGGTTAATTTGGATCAGCACTATATGTTTGCATCATTATCTGAAGTAGTAAGTAAGGAAAAGAAATAAATAACAATTGCACATTCACAGTTCAATTTAATTTCAACAACTAGGCAAAATCACAGTCTGAGATTCTGGTTTCCATCACTTCTTGCTCTGAACTTTTCAATAATTGAACATCAAGAAATGCGAAATGCACTTAAACTTTTTGCCCTAGAATGGATTAAATGACCAATACCTATTAATATACATGAGGTACAAAGTTTTCATGAGTTAACTTCTTTTATTTAAAGGTTTATTTCCCATTTCAATTGCATTATGGCTCCCATTGTTGATTATATGAAGTTAGGATCTTTTGTTTGAAATGATGAAGTTGAATGTGTTTTTGTTCTTATTAAAGAAAAACTTATTTCAGCACTTATGTTAACCTTTCTTAACTTTTTCAAGCATTTTGAGTTATATTGTGATGCTTCAAAGGTTAGTATTGTGGTTTTCCTAAGTCAAGAGGGTCGTCCAATTACTTATTTTAGTAAGAAATTATTAGGAGCATGAGAAAGGCATAATGCCTATTATGTTGAGTTTTATGTTGTTGTCCATGCTCTTTGACATTAAAGGTATTATTCAATTCACACAAACTTTATTATTTATTCTGATCTATGATGAAATAGTGGACAATAATTTTCCAAAAAAAGAAAGGGAAAATCATCATCTCCTTCATTAAGTGGAGGAGAAATTTCAAAAATAAAATTTAGGATCATTTTTAATTTTTTTATAAAATATAATTAATTGATAAATATTGTCATTATTTTTTTCCTAAATACACCCCTACAATCTACCCATCTCTATCTATCAGGGAAGAGATTTTCATGCTCCCCTTTAAGTAATGAGCACAGCATAAAGACACATATGAGGCATTGATATTTAAGATCCAATGGCCCATATATTAACGTCCATAGATGAAAGGGTCTCATACGTTTTTTTTACACTGGGCTCATTATCAAAATGAAATATAAAAAACACTTCCCTCTCTGCGAAGCCTAGTTTAAGATTTCTTCACACACAAAAGTTTTTTTTTTTTGCTGCCACTGCTGCTGTCATCGCCTGGCAAAATTGGTCATGCGCTAATATGGCTAGGCTCAAGGCCTGATAGCCATGCTGCCAAGCAGTGTCACACATCCTGGCGATCTAGACATGGGGCCAGCTATAGCTGCTAGATGGCCAGTCATAACCCAGTGGCTATGTTGACCTCGCAACAAAGGGCAAAGTGGTAAGGGGGTTTAGTTAAGGTTTCACTCTTTTGAAAATAATAGGCCTTTAAAAATTAATCAATACTGGAAGGTTGGGTTTTTTCAATAAAAGGCATATAAAAAGATGCTGGTACTATTTGAATCATTTGACTAACCCTATTCAATAAAACCAAAAATTGTCTTCATTTGTCCGGATATAGAAGTTGACAGACAGAAACATAAACAGACATATTTCACACACTATACTCCAATTATAGAAGCTTATTTGTTAATTAAATACATATATTAAAAAATTATTGTTGGCAAATAACAACGCAATAGTGTCAATATAAGTGATTAATCTTTTGAATTCAGTAGTGGAACCACTGATGCATCAATGAATAAAAATATTTTTACCAATAGGGATTGAATTTGTTTAGAGAAAAAAGTTATGTGCGGTTACGCACTGGATTCAATTACCTTGTTCCCCTATAATACTCATTGGTGCCTTACAACCTGAATCTCTTTGAAAATTAGAGTGAAGGAAGAGATTTAGGGCACGTTAAAGAAGAGAGAAAGGGATGGAGCATTGGAAACATTGTACTTTGTAAATGGAAAAGAAAGGTTGAATTGTTAACCTTATAGTAATTAAATTGGTTGTTTTTAATCTAAACACATGTTTGGTAATATGTTGTAATACATATTATGGATGGTTTCTAAGATTTTTTCTATGCTTTAGAGTAATAACGATAATTATAAATTATATAGATTAAATTATTATAATTATGGTTTAAATTAGAGGTTTTTTGGTTTCAATGAGGTGGCTATCATGCTTTATAGAAGGGGATGTTCGGAGAATCTTGGTTGTCTCTATTTATTTTCTATCTTGATTATTAACGTGACCATTGTAACACCTCGACCCGGATAATTGACTTGAGCCAAGGGTTGGGAAAACAAAATCGGAGTAAATTAAAACAGGTCAACCAGGAGCAAAAGACTCTGAGTGCGAGAGTCGTAACATTCCTCTAGGCACAACGAAGCTTTAGTGCTACGTTGTATGTAGGCTAAAACAAATCTAATTTTAACCAGGCCAACATTATTTTACCGCAGGTTGCCTACGTACGTATTGGATAACATCTATGACATTATTCCAATATAATTAGATCTAAACATAGTTATACCTAATAGCTATTATATGCATCAAGCATCACAAAATCATATACGTTAAAATATATGTATATCTTTATATTCGAATAAATAATTTAGAGTCAAGCAAAAATTTTATAAATCATAAGAGTCGAACAGAAGCCAATAAATTAGCAGAATCACACACCTCTAGCAAATCACACATGCCACTCTAACACAAAGTGGAGCAGAACACACAACAAAGCAAATTAGATCATATCAGATTTCATCCAACCAAAACAAATCATATTGAATCAAGACATATTAGAATCCATCTATATATATATATATATATATATATATATATATATATATATATATCATAAATAACATATTAAACTCCCCTGTAGATCTAGAAGTCACGATGTTCGGAGATGCTCGTTTCCTCTGGGTGTCCTTCCCTTCAAGTCTGGAGACAGCGGGCAGAAGCTCCTCTTATTTCAATACATCTTTCTCAAGTGGCGAACATCACCTATTCCTTAACCCGAGACGTTTCTCTTCTTACAACCCGAGGGCAATAGACATAACTTCTAGTTATCCCGAGACTCTTCACACTTCTTGCACACGTAGGCAGTGGTAAGAACCTCCCCTTCCCTTAGATACTTCTCTCTTTATGTGCTTGTAGGCTACAGACAAACCTTCCCTTTACCCAGTAACTCTTTCCTCTTTCCGTGCTCGTAGGCTATGAGCAGAACACCCCCTTAACTCGGAGATGTTTCTCTCACTGTGTGGACCTTCAATGGAGGACAAAGCCTCCCCTACTTTGGGCTACTTCCCTCGTTATGACCCGACGATGGAGGACGAAGCCCCTTCTTGCTCCGGCCTATTTCTCTCTCTTCGAGGCTTGAGGGTGATGGGCAAAGTCTCCTCTTTCAGCGGGGCATTTTTTACACCTCATGTTCCAACTACACCTAAATTGATGGGTAAAGAGTAATTACGTAATTTCAATAAAATTTTAAAAGTTTTCAAGGGATGGAATTCCCTTATTTAGTTAGAACTCAAAGTAATGAGCGTAACAAATAGAAGAACATGTGAAACGGAGGTCGGGAATGAAAGTTACGACCTCGGGAAGCATGCCATATGGGCGGGACCCACTTGAAAAGTGTAAGAAAACCTACCCATGTTGGTCTAGTTTTGAAAGGCTCATCAATATGAGCCCATCGGTACCAAGAATGCATGATTACAATTTCAGGGTAGGAAGATATCGTGTCTTGTAGTTTTGAAAAGAAAAAAGAAAATAATTTTAACTGTCGTCACGTGGAAGCATGTAAGCCACGCGTGTGCCACGCAGCTATGGCGCGTCAGAAGCTAACACATGTCTGACATGTGACGCACGTCTGAAGCATGTTAGACATGCGTCAGATGTGTGACACGTGTTAGACACCAGTTTCTAGAGTCATTCTGAGTCTATTTTTTTCCGTTCAAAAGACGTTCTTAGCTAATTTGATGGTGTTCTAAGTAATGGAAGCATATGTTCCTCGAGTTAATGACCCTATAAGGAGAAAATGCCCTAGGACAGGAGGCGACTCTGGTCGTTGCCCTCGAGCCCTAAAGAGAGAGAAGTGGCCCAGAGTAAGAGAAGGCACCATCCTCTGTCGTCAGGCCACAGTAAGGGAAGTGGCCCTAAGTAGGGGAGACTCCATCCTCCACAAAGGCGCTAAATGGTGTGAGGTACACCCCTGGGTTAAGGGGAGGTTCTATCTGCAGCCTACGAGCACAGAAAGGAAAAAAAGTCACCGGGTAAGGGGAAGGTTTGTCCGTTACCTACGAGCACATTGTGAGAAAAGTATCTCAGGGTAATGGAGGTTCTGTCTACAGCCTACGGGCACGAGAAATGTAAAGTGTCTCAAGTTAAGGGGAGGTTATGTCCGTTGCCTTCAGGCCACATTGAGAAAAATGTCCCGATTTAAAAGGAGTATTTGTCTGCCGCCTTCAAACATAATGAGAAAGATTTTCTGGAGCTAGAGGAGGTTCTGGCTGCCATCTCCGGACTTAAAAAGGAAGATGCTTTGAGGGAATAAGCAATTACGAACGCCTCAACTTCCGGAACTAAAAGGGGAGTAAGCATTCTAGACTTTTCTATTTAATTAGATTATATGCATGCATATCTTAATTAATAATATGTATATATTAATTAGGATATAGGTTTTGCTATGATATGGTAGATTCTGATACATTCTAATCCAATTTTATATGATATGCTCTAATCCGATTTGCTCTGGAATACTCTGTTTAATCTAATATGCTCCGATCTGATATGATATTATATGTTATGGTCGGATGAAATCTTTTATTGTCTGATGTGATCTGATATGATTCGATCTACTTTGTTTTGTGTTTTGCTATAGCTTTGAGATAAAGAGACATGTGTGCTTTTAATAATATTCTTCTCACTTCTACGATAGAGTGAGATATGTATTTCTGTTGATTTATGAGCTTCCATTTGACTTCGATGTTTTATGAGATTTTTGTCTAATTCTGAATGATTTATTCGAATATAAGAATATACATATTTTAACATATATGATTTTCTGATGCGTGATGTATGTAATAGCCAATAGGCAAAACCACATTCAGATCCGATCATATTGGAATAATGTAAGAGATGGTATCCAATAAGTACGTAGGCAACCAACGGTACAATAACGTTGACCCGATCCAAATTAATTATATAATTAGGTTTGTTCTGATCTACACACAACGGAACATTAAAGCTCCGTAGTGCCTGGAAGAACGTTATGACTCTCGCACATAGAGTTCGCCGCTCCTAGTTGGTCTCGGTTTTAATTTTTCTATTTGTTTAAGAAATCCAATTTAGTTTTCTGAATAACCCCCGGTCTGGATCAATTTTCTGGGTCGGGGTACTACAACATTTCTCCTTATAAAGTTACTAACTTGAGGAATGAATGTCTCCATTGTATAGAACACCCTTGAATTATCTAAGAACGCTTTTTGAATGGGCAAAAACGGACTTAGAATGACCCAAAAAAATCCTCTCGAAGTTTGGACAGAAATCCGAATTTATAGGCGAAGGCATGCGAGAGTTTGGTAGAAAAGGGGTATGCACACACGTATGCACGCCACGTGTAGTGCATGTGCAACAGGACACCGCGGTGGGCATGTGTGTCAGCATGTGGCACGCAAGTCAACGTCATGCATCGCGCAGACACATTTTCGCACCACGGCTAGCACGACTCAAAGCAGCTCCAACTGGCTTGGCTCTGGCTGACATCAACTATTCTGTCATTTCTCTAATATTTTATTATTATTTTACTTAAATACAATTTCAACTTCAAAATATGATAACTTCTTACCCCGAAGTCGGAATCATGCATTCTTGGTACCAATTGACTTGTATTGATGAGCCCTTTGAAACTAGACCCACATGGGTAGGTTATTTTACACTTTTTATGTGGGTCCTACAAATGTGGCATGTTTCTTGAGGTCAAAACTTTTGCTTTTGACCTCCATTTTGCTTATTTTTTTATTTGTTACGCTTGTTACTTTGAGCTCTACCTACATACAGGATCCATCCCTTGAAACACCTTAAAACTTATTAAAAATGACATAATTATCCTTAACCCCTTGGGTTAGGCGTAATCGAAACACGGGTGTTACAACCATCAATATGTTGGCGATTAGAGGAAAATGAATAGTATTGACATTTACATGTTGGTATTCACCGGTGTTATATTAGACTAGATGTGGCCATGGGCTAGGCCTACTGGTGTCCCCCTCAATGGGCGGGCTGGACTGATGGAGTAAAAGGTGGGGTCGGCCCACTCCCCCCTCCCTCTATATTTTTTCAAAAAATAAAAAATAGTAAAAAATTCTAAAAGAATATTTATTACAAATTTTATAAAGTTACACAATGAAGGCTAGAATTGTATCACTATAGAATGAGTATATCCTAACTAGGTTGGCACCCACTCACCTATCTATCATTTGTAATTATAATCTCAAACCTAAAATATAAAAATAAATAAAAGTTATATTATTAACTAATTAATTGTCAAGTCTTCTAAATCATCTCCCATTTCATCTTCACAATTGGGAGCTTGTGCCCTTTTCTTATGCATCCAATCAATCCTTCAAGTAAATGCATGCCTCCATCACATCAGGTGCTAGTCGTTTTTGCACATCATCTAATACCCTATTTCCTTCACTAAAAGTAAATTTCAATGCTACTTTGGACAGGGGGGGGGGGGGGGGTTAGTAGTAAATCATGAGTTGAGGCAGACGATATAGGATAGTTCTTTTAATGTGTGTCACTAAGTTAAAATATTCATATTACTAAGTTCTTCTTCGGTAAAAAGGAGATTAAAATCAGTTTGTAAAAAGTTAGCTAATTTATTAGTATTAGAACTAAATTTTTGTTTATTTTCAAAGTAACATCTAAGACTTAGTTTTATATGGAAGAGTCATAAGAGTAGAAGAAGGAGAAGTTGATTGATTTCATCTTGACCCATAGATTATTTTATATGTATTATATAAAGAACACAAAGTAGTTTTTACAGTTTTATATATAGTACCATTTTCATCGACAGAGAGACTCATTTTTTTCCCATATATTATCTATTAATTTTTGTACACCTTCTAATCTAACCATAGGATCCATTAGAGCCCCTAAGCATCAGACCAGTATTTATTAAATTTTGTTTCCATTTTCTTTACAAGATATGCAAATATTTCATTATCTCTATATTGTACTCCTTGTGTAGCTTGAAAATATTCTCTTCAAAGTGTTGTGCGAGATTTTGTTGAAGGCCAGGTTGAGAGCTTGCCTCACATACGTCTCTAACTCTGAGTCATTGGTGAAGGAGAAGGGTTACTCAGTGTGCACAATGTATTTCACGAGCTCCATACGATTTGTATTTTGATTAAAATTATACGTATTAAGAGAGGTAGAAGAGGCACTCATGGCACTTAACTATGCTAGTTTGGGGTCATTCGCTCCATGCTTGGCGGAGCATGATTTAGCATGTCAGAGAAGATGTTCGTACCCCTTCCTCCCCCGGTTCCCACGCTTAGAATATTTTTACAATAGTTGCATTTGGCTTTTAGGAGGAACGTGTCAGTGTTGTTAGGATAGTTCACCCTAATTTTCTTCAAATGGTTCCACACCATAGAGGGTTTTTTTTCTCCGTGACCATCAAAGGCATTGTGGAATTCCTTCTAGTCGACTTCGTCCATTTCCGGAATTCCTCCTTGGGGAAAATTGGCTGTTGGGCCGACCGGGAGGAGGATATATTGTAGGTTGACTAGGATTTCAAATTCTTTAAAACAAAAAAAAAATTGCTAAGAGAAAAAAGAGGCAAATTAAACTAAAAATTTAATTATTAAATTAAAATTACTTACCTTGGACCTTGATGCTTGAGAATTGAATTGCCCACTTGATGGAGGAAAAAACTTGAGAATTGAGAACTTTTTTCTTAAATCATGAGGCTTGAGAGAGTGAGAGCTTAATTTTAAATTTTAATTGAAAACAAAAATTAAAGTGATTAAGAGCTTGAGGGTATGGAGGAGAGAAAAAAGAGAATCTTAGAAACTAGAGGAAAAGGTGAAGAGAAGGTTAAACTCCTTCATATTTATAGATTTTTAAATTGAAAATGACTATTATTTGATTGTTATTGTGGTCAAATTTTCTTTTATGAGGGGTGGCAATTTTATAATTTTTCTCCTTTTGTAATATATTTAAAAAAAATAAAAAAGGGGGCTCCCCCCCCATCTGAGCAGCTGGGGCTTTCCCTAGCTCGACCCTCTACCCCTATGGGTTGTGATAGATAAAATGTGGCCTGGCCCACGTATGCCTATGGGCCACCCACCCCTATATTAGACAACAAGAGTGGGACTAATGCATAAGTGACGATGTCCGCAAGATGGACTCCCACAGTCCACTCACTTAAGTGAGGATTCGACGCGTGGATGACCATCGACACTTGCGCTGACTTGTGGATGGGTTTACCAATGGTACCTCAGTTTATAATTTACAAGCAAGCTTTCTACCGTTGTTTATGTTATATATGAGATTTATAATTGTCACACCCTGATTTTAAAACTTATTTTTATAATCTAATCAGTACAAAAGAATTTTTTTAGAATATTTTGTCAAATATTCGATAAGTTATCTCAGGGTATGAGCCAACTGTTTTCCTAATATACGAATATTAAATTTGAATACAATAATAATCTAAGTCAAATCTCATCTTAAATTGAATAGGGTCTTAACTGAGTACATGTCTAAATATCTTGATATGCAAAAATACAAACATATTGACACTCACATGCCTAAAATCATCTACCTTTGAGTAAGAAAATATTAAATATACTAAGGGGCATAACAACATAATCTTTGACGCATATTCAAAGTCCTAAAGTAAATTTAACCCAATAGGGAACTTGCATCACATGGATACTGAGTATACGAGCATACTCGGTGGAATGACTAAACAATATGTAATAACAATGTACATAATTACACCACATCATCACAAGGTTAACAAGTATTATATTCAATAGTAAGCATTATCATAACCACATATAAGAGAATAAACAATAATATTCACAAATGATTTCACATGATTTCAAATTCATAATGTGACCTACTTAGGAGTCTCTTGTTCCATAAATGTAATCTATCAGGTTCTCTCTGACATGGTAGCCACATCTAGGAGTTCAATCACATCTCCTTAAACCATGAACTACTCACAATCCAACCTGAATTATTTACCTTAAGTTTGCTCTACTCCAACCACGATATGAAGTAAGGGCTCATAGACCCTAGTGCTAAGATCCTGACTACCATGATTGTCAAAGCTTCATATATTGTATTGTGCAAGATTAGTCATCTTTTAATACTTCAATCAATTTGAACATACCTCCCAAGCTACGGAGTGCTTTTACATAACTCTCATACTTAGAGAGCCAAAATATTATGATCATTTTTCATATCAAACCCATCAATCATCATGGGAAAATGACTCACTTGAAGAGCCAATAATACCTTTAATGTTTCCAACATAGTGTTTACCTCACCAACTCTCAATCCTGGGGAGAAGGCTTAAGAGAATTTCCCACTACATGCCTAAATGGACCCACACATGTAGCCTAACTCTAGTATTTTATTTTAATCCTTTCCACATATAATCTAGAATAACTCATTCTTGGAGTCAACCTGATACTAGACTCATGCATCCTTAAGTGTCAAATAGAATGGTCAAAGAACATTTATCTAATATAAGGATTCACTCATTCATAAGGCTTACTTACCCCAATATTATACATGTATAGTTTAACATGCATTTACATATCCATCATACACAATAATCATGTTATTATATATCTTATAAATAGCATTTGCTTCAAAAAAAAATTGCTTGAAATAAGGTACATCTATCTAATACAAGGATTCATACATACAAATGAGTGCATTTACCCATAAATAAATATGCTCATCATCATACTTACATACATTCATATGTATTGAAATACATGTAATCATAATACTTAATAATTGCACATAACATATCATAATTTATGTTGATAGAATACTCAATACTGATTTACTTTTAGTAGACTCACCGACGTGTAACCGATGCCCATTGGTAAGCCACCAACATGTCAAACCCTCACCAACAGTGGGATAGCATCACATACACTTTCACTAATATGCATTGAATTTAATGCTATTAAATCACTTACTAATAGCTTATAATACATTGCAATTTATGCTGAAGAATTACCCAAAAACTAACTTATTGTCAGTAGACTCCTCGACGTGTCAGCTAGGTCACTGATGCCCATTGGTGACCTACCGATGCATTGAATTATCGCCGACAATGGGATGACAAAGAAAGCCTTCCACATTGACACCTCACCGATGCATCAGCCTCATTGTCGGTGACCTACCGATAGCACACCGACGTGTTGATGTTCATAAGTGGCAGTATTGTCATCTTCTCCATTACATCGGCAATGTCACTGGCATGTCGATGAACATGTTGATGGTTAGAAAAGAAGCAGAAATTGTCACAACTATCCAAAATCCTCCCAAAAATATGTTGAAACATATTTCATCACTTATATTATCTCTTAACATAAAACTCATGATTCATCATCATCATCATAACATGAACATCTCAAAGATTCATACTTTCATGCTTTCATATCAAATGATTTCATAGATCAAATTATATGTGTATATTCCATATTAAATTATAGTAACAAGGTTAGCAATTTGACCTATTTCACGACATAAAAATCTTTTCTCACACATGAAGACGACTAATTTTAGTAGAATTTACTCTCTCCATTTATTTGTCTTCATTTATAGAGAAAAATGAAGACAAATTGGTCAAATTGCTCTTTTGGAGAAGTTTTTCTTAGAAAAATGAAGTCTAAGGAGTCACTTATAAGCAAAAGAGACGAAATTTTGGTTTAAAACTGTCAAACTAGGTAGTTGTTTAACAAACCATACAACTATCCGAAACCATTGGCAACCCATCGAGTATCAGCTAGGCTACAAACAGTAATTATGACAGTACATATGCCCCAACTTTGAACAACCATAACTTCCTCATCTTAACTCTGATTAACATGTTGTTGGTGGAGTTACAAAGATATTTCTATCTACTTTCTATACCCAAAATTTTAGATCATTTGTAAAAAAAATTATCTTATTAAAAATGACTAAGGGTCAAATTGGTAGGCATTTGTAAATCACAGATAACACCTCTAATCCAACTTCGGACAATTGGAATTCCTCCATCCAAACTCCAGTTCATGCATTCTTAGAGGCATTTCAAAGATATGTCTATCTATTTTCATTATAAAAGGAGTTTCGTACTTAAATTTAAACATTAAAATAAGTTATCAGACTGAGATGTACAAAGGTCAAATTCATTATTTTTCACATGTACTCCAAAACTTCCTTTATGTTCCATTTGTCATAACTTCCTCAATCGAACTTTGTTTTTGCGTACTCACAGTACCTATAAGATGCACTTTATGTCTAATTTTTAATAATAAATTTTTTATTCATAATTTATGTACAAAGGAAGTTATTATACTAAGAATACCCAATGGTAAACTCACTTATTTCCATGTGGCCAAGTATATGGAATTTTAAAAAATTCTCAGGTGTTACATTAGCATGATTTACTTGCATGATAAGTGTATGAATACATAAAAGAATTACATGTATAATATTAGGGTAAATAAACCATATATATGTTTAATCCTTATAATGTGTAGATGTTCCTTGACCATAGCATTTGACAGTTAAAGATATACAAGCCTCGTGTTGGGTTGATAATAAAAGAGAATCTTTTTAGCCATGTATAAAAGACTCAAGATTGAAGGTTGACTCATAATCTCAGTTTCCCCATAGACTTGAGAGTTTATTTTTAAAGTTGCTTCCCTGACTTGGGAGTTAGGTTCGAATAGGTTATAGCATTAAAAGATGAATGACCCGCCACAATGCAACAAAAGAGGTCTTCATAATCATGGAAGTCGAAAATCTTGACCACTTGGGTCCATGAGTTCTTGTAGCCTTAACTTAATGACACTAACGGAGCTAGGAAAGAGTCTTCAACAAAAGTCTAGAGTAGAATAATATAGTGCCATACATTCCTAGAGGTGTGGTTGCACTCTTTGATGAAGCCACAGTCATTGTGACCCCATACTTCGTTTTTATTGCATGATTTAGTACATGATGTTTGAACTGCTTATCTTGTTGTTATCAAATGTGGTTTTTGTTTAGCCATCTTAGTGGGTATATTCATATACTCAGCATCCTTGTAATATAGGTATTTAGGAAGATTAAGCTATTTAAATGATTTTGTATGCATGGCGAGGATGGCTATTCCATACTACTTAGCAATGTAGGATTTATATAATTTTAAGGTAACTCTTAGACAATTATAGATGACTAGAGGAATGTGACTGACAATTTATTTTCATTGGTGTGTATAATGTTCCTAGGCATGTACTCAGGTAAGACCTATCTCCTTTATGCAAAGGTTGATGACAGATAATTATATACTCTAGTTTAGGAGTTGTTTGGGCATAAAAGGTTTTAGGAACGAAAGTAAATTTTTTTGGAATTAATTCTCCATCAAATTATAAGTAAGGTTGGTAATAGAACTTTGATTAGAATAAATTCGGATAAATCTTCAAACCCATTTCTTAAAATATTTAAACTAATGTAACTCTCTCGCCTGAACTCGGATATGTATATTCTTAGTACTATTACACTCATATTGACAAGCTCCATCAAACAAGTCCCCACATGGGTGGGTTATTTTGAACTTTTAAAGCAGGCCCCACCTACATAGCGCACCTTTAGAGGCTCAAATCAATATGACAAATAACAATTAAAAATTAACAGCATCATTAATTTTAAAACAAGGGGATGGGAGCCGGAATCGATGGAATCACCTCGCGAGGTGATTCAGTTATTTCGATGGAAACATGCTGGAATAAGCCTTCCGGTAAAAGTTTTAATTTTGCTTAACTTCTACGCACAACCATGATTCTGTTGATTCTTCATGGAATTGAGATAGTATCAACTAAATTTGGCCTAAATTCAGAATCCAAACAACCCCTTAATATTCATACTTTTAAAAATCAAGGAATTCGCCCCAAGATATTTTTTTATGTGAGTTATATTATTGTTGACGTTTTTATTTTGGGTTTCATAAAAATAAATTTAAAAACATTGGGGCGTGAAAGACCATGATCAAATAATTCATCTTCTAAGAAAAAGAAGACCTTAAAAATAAAGGCCTATAAATTTTGAGCTGATCTTGACATGTGGCCTCCTTCATCATGTTATGTCATTTCAACCTCACCTTCAGATTAGTGTTTGAGATTACTTTTCCTAATTGGTAAAATAGGTGTTTTGAAATATATTTTGGATACCACTATGAGGATCCTATGTAGTCACGGTATATTTTGGATACCACTATGAGGATCCTATGTAGTCACGGAAACTGTGACTACATAGGATCCTCATAGTGGTATCCAAAATATATTTCAAAACACCTATTCACCCCCCTCCAGTTTCTCTGAGAGTGGTAACAAAATGACTGATTAACCTTCCTCTTAATCGTCTTCTACTAGCCTCTCACCAGGAGATGAAAAATATCATTCCAATTTCAAATTATTGTTCCCAGCACGCCATGGAAAGATCTAAACTTTTGCATGTTGGTATGTGAATGAACCCCCAACTCATGCTCTTGATGATGAACTATAAACAGAAAACCATGAAGATTGACAACAGGGTATGAAGTATAAAATTAAAGCTCTCATGTTGTACAACCAAAAACTCTCACTCCACTGAAAAAGCACTTAATTCAAAGCACAAAATAGATAATTATGAGAGGTTATATATTTTACGGCATTGGCTATATTTTTTTCTATTCTAAATTTGGTGGAAAACTAAATTAAAAATAAAGATGGGTTTTTCCGCCGATAATGAAGGGATCAAAACTGATCAAAAGACAATTGCGATTGGTCTCCTTTATTTTCTATGTGAATTTACCGTCCAAACAAAGCCAAAATAAAGGCGATGGCCAAGGTGATCATTTTTACAAAACCATCCTACTCGATCTTGTATGAATGCATATGAAGGTGGACAATCTTAAAGAAATTTTTATACTTTAGCCCATTCAAAAGTATATTTGATCTTGAGAAATTGAGTCACTTTATTAATTTTCCTTCCATAATTATTAAATGTCATAACGAAAATAAACTCAGTCTGTGTGTGTGATGTGTGTAACCAACTTTACTTGATGAGGCATGAAGTTGTGGACCCTGTGGTTTGATCACTTCTTGAACCGAACAACTCTTTTCAAAAGTTGCCCTCCTACTAAACTCAGATCAGAACCTCATGCCTCGCTCATTGGCACACCAATAATAACTCAAATATAGATGTAAAACACAGCAAATAGGACATAGTGTTGCCATACAATTAGTAATCGGACAAATAATTTAACATCTTTAAGTGGATCTACAATTCCAGTTGGGTCCAAACTGTATACGAAGAAAAAAGTTGGGCCCAAACTTAGTGGGCTCATTAAGGGCAGGGTTTCATTCATTATATTTATGTGTAATCAAAATTTCACCCATCCAATGTATCTAATCAGCTAATACTCTCATTTTATCTTATACTCTCTCCATCATAAAATAAGCTTTCTATTTCATTTTTCAAACTAAATTTTAATTCATTTTAAAAAGTTAAATAGGACACTTATTTTAAAACAGAGCAAGTATTAATTGTCTGAATTTAAAATTTTTTGTCACATTTTAGCGAAGTTAGATGGGAAAAGAAAAGAGAAAGAGAAGTGACAAGCTAGGACTTCTAGTTTAGCAGAGACCGTCCTCTTCTCCGTCACAAATCAAATTTCAAATGTATATAACACCTCTATTTTTTTCACATTTTTTCATATTAGTGATTACACCTTATGCGAACATATATTTTCTGATGTTCGACTCTAATTTTAGAAATACCTGCACAACCTCATAGCACAAAGACTATTAGCTAGAGGCCGATCATAAGGAGAGCTCAACGGTGGTAGAGATGGGGTTATTGAAGAAAGTTCTAATTTTCTTGGCCTTAATGAATCCTACAAGGTTAAGGCTATGGAACTATGGCTAGCCTTGGGCTAAGAATGCCACTATCAGGTATAACCTTAATAGGTTAGTTTTAATTTTTGAGACCAACTATAATGGCTATTCTAATTGGATTTAGGTTTTAGGTAATGCAACCCAACCTCACCCGAATAAAATTATAAATATAAAATTTTAATTTTTTTAAATATATTTTAATAATATTTTTAAAAAAATTAAATTTTTTTTTTAAAAACAGGTCAAACGGGTTAAATTTAAGTCAGGTTTAGGTTACAATTTCTTTTGAGTTCGAATTTGGCAAAATTTAACCTGACAGCATCCCTAGTTGTTCTAAGTGAACAAATTGTCAACACAGAAGAAACTCGAAGATGCAGCATAAAAAGAAACGAAACCACCAACTTTGCTAATACTATGCCCAGATCAATTGGATTTTATTTGTAACTCCACCACGGGTAAGGAGATGGGATTCATACACCGTAGCCATATGCATCCTCAATCATGAATGCATCAAGGGCAGTTTCAAGTGTAACAGTTCTCAGGAAAAATTGGGCCTGCGGGAGAATACCATTTTAGAACCATCTGAAATTTTAAGGTGCCAAAAACAGTCCAAAATATTCTACCAAACAACACATGTTTCAATTAAAGTATTTAGCCAGATGCTAATGGATCATGCCCACAAATTGCTGGCATAAGCCAGTAGTATATAATACAATTAGCATTTATCAGACAATGTATATTCTACTAAACATAAATCAATACAAACAATAAAACGCTAACTCCACCAAGCTGAATGATTAATGTCCTTCAGCTCAGCTTCATGTCTCCGAATTATGACTACTTTGCCGGACTACCTGTCAGGTGTATACGTAACAAATTCTCACAGGCTGCTGCGATGCCTTAACTTATCATTTCCCAAAAAGAATGAAGCTGTAAATTACAGCATCCAACAAAAACCTTACTTTTCAATGGCTATCATCTATTATTATACACAACTCCTAACTCTTCCAGTGGGTATGTGGCCCAGAACTACTTGTGTCCCTGCCTCCGCAAGTCAGGCCCGAGATCAGATCTGCTTTTCACTGCAGGATATCCGAACAGTTCAAAAGGAAAAATTAGTCGTCCTTGTTTCAATACATTCCTTTAAAAACGGGGTTTGTCCTGCAGATACTAGCTCCATACTCCTCATATTCTTCTTTTGTATGGCAAGCCTGTGAATTTATAATGTACTCCATATTTAGATATTTGTGTCCCACATTCCTCAACAATAATAGCAGTAACATAATTATTTTGAAAAAGAAAAGAAATAAAAATAACAAAAGAAAAAAGAAAATAAGGAGATATGGTTGAGTGTAAACAAAATCTGAAAAAGACAAGAAATAAAAATAACAAAAGAAAAAAGAAAATAAGATATATGCGTGATTGTAAGCCACAATTCATAACGCTCATAGTCTTTATGGCTGACAGAGATCCTGTCCCACCTATGACCAGGTAAACAGTATTAATCTCAAAGCAGAAAGCAACTTGGGAAAGCATATGCTCCAAATACGAAATTTGTGAAAACCAGGTATTCAACATTAAATATGTTGATGCTTATCTTAAAATCGTCAATCTACTACTGATCACTCAAGAGCAACTCTTTCATTTAGAAATGCAACCACTTCATACAGTAGCATTAATTAACTCGTTGCAGAGGCAGATATTACCGTATAGAATTCAGGTGTAGATGCAAGAACCGATCCACCAAACCACACTGCAAACTTCTGAATAGGATGGCTGACTACATTGACCTCCACTGGTTGTGACTGTAGGCCAAAAAGGATCCTATTTGTCATTTTGATAAAGATAAAAAACAATGGCAAAAAAATCCATTTTTAAGGATGAAAACTCCACTTTAAATTCTCCACCATGTCGGGCCTCGGATGCAGCAAGTCTGGCATCTACAATCTTCTTCAAATCCCTCTGCAACCTTCTATGAAAATCCTTGAACATGGTAGAACCACCAGACAGCACTATATTCTGAAAGAAATTATTATAGATATAACCGCATAAGACTCAAGTGTTCACAATGTTTTTACTGAACCATGTCTTAATAGTTAAAATTTTGTTTTAATCTTCTGCAAACTCATACTCTAATTTGTTATCAACTGACCTTATATAGAGCCCTCCTTGTGTCAATTGGTGCTGTCTGTATACATTTATCAATTACTGCGGGCAAAGGGGTTGTGAAATCAGTGCTATAAATCTCCGGATTAAAGAAAACCTGCACAGAAAATCTGTTGTAGTTACACATACATGTTTTGTCCAAGAAAGAAAAAATATATTATCCCCACAAAAAAACAGCACCATCTAGAAAGGCTAAAGGCAAGGAGACACATAGAACAGACACAAGCACAGGCATGTACCAGGGATGATTATACAATTCAACAAATAGCAATATCATCAACGGATATGTTAGATTTGACCACCATCAACTGATATGTTAGATATTACACGCAATATCATCAAAGGTACAGATATATAGACACTTGCTCACCACTCTAATGTTGCTGGTCGACATCATTAGATGCAGAAAGAATGAACTATGCAACTTCTCTTTTATAATATTATAGACAACTCTACACAATGTAGAACATATTTTTTCTGGATACCTATAAGCAACCTCAGGCATCCAAAGAATATTTTAGCTGTGTTAAAGTCTAGGGTCACGAAGAAGAAGAAATCCCTTATGACCAAGGACTCTTCTTAACCAATGAGGCCACAAATAATCCACCAAAGAGGAGTGCATATCCCCAACTCAAAGGGGCAACTTAATGACCAGCATATGACACACATCTTTAACAAGATGTATCATTGGATTATAGAACAGAGGTCAGGAGAAATATTACATAGACACAAAGAAGCCACACATACTCAATAATTTTAAAAAATTACAGATTTACAATGAATAAAAAGGCTATTCAACTTCACAATCCATGTACAAAGAGACACTGTTAAATGGGTGACGTTTTCACAGTCAAGATGTTGTCTGAGATGATTGCTGACCTCAGGGCCCATGAAGCGCTCATAGCCAATATCACAAGAGTAAGGCGCTCCTGTCTTCGGTTTAATTCCAGACCATCGCTTGATATATTTGGATGGTTCTCGATCATGTTTATTGAACTCCTGAGAAGGAAAGAAAACACCAATGACTAGCAAGTCTAAACATATGTTTGGTGTACATTAGGAACACTAATTAAATGTTATTCATATAGACATGGGCTTCTTTCTATCCATCAAAGCAGTTCTGTCTATAAAGATGTATATATACCTCATTCACCAGACCAACATAACTTATCGTTCACATTTCAAAGACAACTTATTAAGGCATGTTCTAGTATTCCGACCCAAAATTAGATTCCAATCAACATAAACAAGATAGCAAAACAAAAGGTCTGGGATTTAACAGGAAAGCATGCATAATCCAGTATATCAAATAAGGCAAATAATCAAGCTACGAGATGATGGCTCTCACATTTTTTTTCTTAATTATTTACTGCCATGCATCTCAAATTTTTGGACCTTGGCCTCTTGTGTTAAAGGAGACCAAACCACCTCTTGGCAGATACTTAATGCATAAGGTCCACATACATGACATGCTAGATGATTCTCGTTGCTGTTACATACGATCACAAAGAGTGTCTTCTTAAAATGACATTTCACAGCTACTCCTCATTCCTTTATAAAACTATAAATTTCATTTTTGATTTAAAGCCCGTGGTATTTGCTTGCAAATTGAGTTGAGAACTGGATGTTTACCTTAACAATGTCAGAACAAGTGTAGCAATACATTTCTTTCACCTTGCGAGCCACTTCAAAAGAGTCTTCAGGCGGTATGTGCTCTCCCCTTTCCTACAATTATTAAACATCAACATGGAATATCCCAAACAGATGTAATAAAATGCATCTGTTACAGTGATGAGTTTTTAAATCTAGTATAGGATACTATTGCTAGTATGATTAATATAAATAAGTGAGACACTTCCCTAATGGCTTAAGCTTTTAGGAGAAGTGGTCAACTAACATGGTGAGAACCTGGGCTTTGGGTTCAAGCCCCCGTGCACGTTGTACTGTTGTCTGTGTAGACCCCATGTGTGTGTTGGCATGCAATGCTTAGTAATACTGATACATGAGGGTAAGTGTTATCTTAGCAAAAAAAGAAAAAGAAAAAAAAATGTGTGGGAGAGCTTTAATGTGGTTAGTATATATTAGTCCCTTTTGGTTACCTAACAACTATTAGTTATAGAAAAAGTTAGCTTGCGTGCCACTGGATCTAAATCCATCAGACAGCTCACATGATTTAGAGGTGGTAGGCAGTATATAAAAATCCCACCTGCCACTGTATTACATGTGTCTGAGCAATGAACATTGCGCGGTCCCACAGCACCCGGAACGCACAAGTGGGCATGCATCAGGTGCATATAAACGAAACCCATAAGTTATAACAGGTGAGGGGCTCTTGGACTTAAAAGAATATTAAAGCTTACCCGCAGGAGCTGCTGAATGAAAAGAGTAACATCCTTTCCGGCTATAGGGATAGACTTAATACTACTTCCAATAACATAACCATCCGCAACAGGCACAACATGCGTAGCTCCATCTCCAACATCAACAACAACCCCTGTCATTTCACACTGCAGTATTTAAAAAAAGTTAAACACAGGTCAAAGAGAAGTAAACCATGACAATAGATAATATACAGGTGAGACAAACCCCCTCATACAGTTTGCAAACCTTAGAAGTTGTGTACCCAGCAGCAAGAGCAAGGACAGGCTGAACTGCAATGTAAAGTCCAGGAACATTAAACGTCTCAAACATGATTTCTCCAGTGTACTCACGACTTTCAGGAGCAGTCAGAGGACTCTCAGTTAGGAGAAAGTAATGGTCCTCAGGGTCACATCGCAAATAATTGAATATACACTGCTGCCAAAATCTCTCCATTGCATCCCAATTCTCCACCTATAGAATGCCATCAACTTTTGATGTTTCAGAAAAAATTAATATCTTAGAAATAGAGTCCGTAACTTTAACAACTCAGGTGTTTACCTGGCCATGCTGAATAGGATAGGTAAGGTTGTATGTGCTGCTAGATCTAGACCTAGACAAAGCCTCCTCTCCGACACAGAAATCAAGATCAGCCATTACACCGGCACTGTGCTGTGCCAGCAAATTTCCTTTTCCTGAGCCTCTAGACGGATTAAGAAATGATTCATTGACAGCTACAACAGTTGGAACCGTGAAGCAAGGTTCAACATTGCCCGCAAAGCCAATTTTAGTATATCTGAAGATAAAAGAATTCTAAAAATATCAAACAAATGTAAGTGGGCAAAATTACAGAGAAAGGACACCAAGTTAATACTGAAGATTGGCAATTTGGAAGTCTGAATACAATATAGCATTAGAAATAAAGAATAAACTCAGTAAGGAGGCCAGACAGAGAATATAGCATCATGGAAGACTAAAGAATTCTAAGTAGCTTTAAAGAGTTGCAACAAACTGAAGCGCTAAATTGCAAAATTAGCATGGCAGATCCTAAAGTATGATACTCGAAGTCTCACTGGTTCACGCAACAACAGCAGAGCAATGAATGTATATCAATCAGAACTCAAGCGAAAACGCACCCGGTGTATCAGTCCAAAATCCAATTTTAAGGCAAACCAATGTGATCATAATTGAAAACATAGTAAAAAAGAGAAACATCACACAAAGTGAATTCCAATTTCCAACTCCATGGAAGCAGGAAGAACGGTAAAAAGAAGCTACAATCGGACCAATTATGCGTCGTTTTCTAAAGAGTCACCAAAAAAGCACCTACCCAGTTCCGTTATCGATGACCACCGCCGGCCTGGATGCGGCGGCGTCCATTGGGAGGAGGAAAAAGAAGACGGGTCGTCAATGGAATTCTCGTCCGATCTCGACACCTCGCTGGGTCCGCGACCGAGATCCGCCAGACGGTGGGGGGCGGAGCAGAAGCGGCGGTTCATGTCGGCCTCCGCGGCGGGAGGCGCTGGAGAGATCTCGGCGGCGGCATCTCCCCGCCCAACCTCCAGATTCCTTTCTTCCCCCTCCTCTCCCACCTGCACTACTCCTTTATCAAAGCCTTCAGCTTTTGCTCCACAAAAAGACTCAACTCCGAGCGGGTGATTGGGCAATTCTGCAGCAAAGCCAGCCGGTGGGAGGAGCTCGATAGCCCACCTAAAGCAGCAGCCGCCAAGCCTGGTCTGCCCACCCCTGCTCCGGCTCCAGCTTTTCCTTGCTCACTTCTGTGATGAAGACGGAACTTCATCGAAAAATGGTCTCGGTCAGTCTGCGCCGACGGTCCTGTCCGTGGGACCCACCAAGTGTGGCCCAACGTAATCGTGATATGAGCGTTCGATTAGAGTCTAGAGAGGCCACCTGGTCCACTTTGTGCTGGGTTTTGTCACAAAACCCTCTAAATTCAAATTCCACCCAAATATTCATTAGGGGGTTAAATTTAAAAATCTAAACTCAAATTTATTAAGGTGAGGTAAAAGTAGATTTTATTGAAATATAAACTTCATAATTTTATTTAAGTTAAGTTGAATCACTTAAAACTTAAATTTAACTCGAATAGTTATTTAAGTTAAATTTAAAAATTCAAAACCAACCTATTAAAGTCTAATTGAATTAGATTTTATTTATATACTTAACCCTAATAACATCCCTACTTAGAAGCTTCTAGGCAACCATTTATTTTAATTTGCGCTTGTGACATGCAAATTACGATAAATGGGCCCATTCATCATAAGCATTTTTTTAGGGATAAGAGCCACTAAATTTAACATTTTGAACTATGTTTTACTTGTGTAAATCAACCTTATTACAAGCCCATTGATATTTGAGGTCTGGGTTAATATTTTTAGGGATGGACCCACGAGATAATATAATACCATTAAGGTTTATATAATTGGGCCTGTAAAAAAGGTACTTTTTAACATTTATTTTCAGTCAAGAGCTGCATACGGGCAAGGAAGTGCAACTTCAGACATTTCATTACCTCTTTTTTTAGTAAGAGTTTTTCAAGCTTTCCTCTCGTTACAATGTCCACAATGTAAAGATTATATATAAGCTTTTGATATTTGAGATTGAAAATATATATATCCCTTATATTATTACCAATATTACTAGTATTAATGTACGCTAACATTTATCGATCTCATCGATAAAGGGCTCCTATGTATTCTTTACATTTGGCTCATTCTCAGAGTAAATTATTATATATGTTTCTTATATTTTAAGGGCCGTTTGGGTATAAATTTTTTTAAAAATAAAAATATAATAATTTAGAATTAATTTCATTAATTCACCGTCAAATAAGAATTAAGGTTAGTAATATATATTTTGGAATAAATTTGAATGTTGTCTTAAACTAATTTTTAAAATTTTAAATTAACATAATTCTATCTCCCAAATTTGGATATGTATATTATTGGTACTTTTATGCTTGTATTAACAAGCTCTATCAAATAAAATATAAGTTGGTAATTTTAAACTTTTAAAGTGGGCCTAACTTATATGATACGCTTCTATATAATCAAATAAATATGAGGGGTAACAATTAAAAAATAAGATGATCTTTAATTTTAAAAAGGGAGTTGTGAGCCAAAATTGATAGAATCATCCGGTGAGGTAATTTGGTAATTTCAGCTATAAATAACATGTAATCACTTTTCAGATAGATTTTTTAATTTTATTTACCTTTTACACCTAACCAGGATTTCAATGATTCTTCAATAATAGAATAGGTAGAACTGGTATTTCTCCTTAAAAAACTCTCATATTGGAATTCACTTTTGCATTATACCATCTTTAAATGTGTGGAGGCCACCATGTCAAAACATGAAGTGATGCATATTTTAAGGAGAAAGAGCATAATCCATTCTCCATCAATGAAATTTCATGTTTTAAAAGCCCGTATTGGAATGAGTACTCCTAAAGTGTAAGTGGGATTACTTTAGGAGCAGTTGATTTTGTAAAGCCTTAGTGCATAGAGCATGTTAGTGTTAGTGCACTTATTTTAACATGCACTAATATATGCGTCATCAATTATAAAAATAAACCCTAAAATAAGATCTCATCCAACTTAGTATTTTAGTAGTATTGGACAATTTTAATACTTTGAAAACCGGAGTGGGGTTGGGATGGAAAGAGAACCATCAAGGCATCAAATATGGTTGAGACCCACAATTTGGTCCCATTCTGATGTGAATCCTGTCTATCTAGCCGGTGAATTGTCTTTAAATGGACCCACAGGTCTCAATGGGTCCACAACTGAGGCTCCTTATCTCAATGATCCTCTTTCAGTCCCATCGCAACCCCTTGGGACCACTAGTTGGCCCATGATGCACAGCCTTGTGAGTTGTGACTTCTAAAGCAGTAAAAAAATTTCATATGATCTATAATTTGGATTAAGTCTGATTATTTCTTATAATTACTTTGAATATTAATATACCTCCTACCTTATATTAATAGTTTAATTTAATTTTTCAAAATAAACTAAAAGGATGAAGGAAGTAATAACTAATGGGGTGTTTGTTGGATAGAGAGAACCACACTTAAAGAAGTAGAGATTTTGAGTTTGAACCCCACTTTAAGAGGCTCTGCCTTTTTTAGATGTGCCCTAAGGACTCAAATGCCTCTAGTTTAAAAAATAAACAATTTTAATGATTAGCTCATCTCTACTTTACCCATAATAAGTGTGTATATGTGTCGTCCCTGTGCGTTTTCCTTTTGTTCTTTTTTTTTGCATTATGCATTATGCATTATGCATTAAGCACAACTTGGGGGAGACTAAAACATACTCAACTACCTTCATCATGATGAAGCATTTGCCTAAGTAAGCCTTTGGCGTTTATGCCAAACATTATTTTGTAGACCCTATTTTCACCCTTTGGCATTTCAGCACAAGAATTTAGCCTCGTCTCTCCACTTACTTTTTGATAAATATATCCTTTTAAGTACACCATTTGTCTTATATTAATAATTATATTTAAAAAAGTAATTTTTATTAAATAGAAAAATTTACACGAAAGAAAATAGAAAATAAGTTTATGATATTTCTTTTACTCAACTATTTAAATTAAATTAAATAAATTTATTAATATAAAATATATTTTTTGTTAAATAAAGCTATTAATGTTAGATGAAGGGAGTATGCTTAAGTAAATTTTCTTTTTAAGTTAAAATGAAGCAGGTGAGGTTGATTGGTTAACACGTCCATGTTGCTTAGCCAACTCCCAAATTTGACTAAGGCATACCTAACCCTAGGTGCGAGCCCTCAATCTAGAACTCAGCTGCACAGGAAAATGACCCTACACCTTCAAACCAAATGGAGACATGGAGTTGTCGCCGTTCAAGTACATCCGTTCTGGTTATAACGTACCCAGTACTCAGGACATGGTCTCTGTTGTGTGCCACACGTAATCTGGGCCAACTTAAGATTCTTGTTTTGTTCTGGCAGCCCATTCGGTGACTTCGAAGTTTGCACCTTGGATGTTTCCGTTGGTCAGGGAAGTCATAATGGGCCGGTGGTTTCTAGGCACACATACAATATATGATAGATTTTTACCCACATATTTCACAATTTTTTTTTATAGTGGTACTCTTATATTTTATTTTTTTATATTATATATCTTACATATATCATTTATAATTTGATGATGTAAAAATATAAGGCATAAAAATATTATTTTTCTTTTTTTTCTGACACTTACAATTTATTTACCTGCATGATTGCTCCTATGTCTTGCATATAGGTCCAAATATACTGAATGAGTTCATCTCAATTATTTATGCTCCGTTTGATTGAATTGTTGTGCTTCCTGTTGCTAAAAAAGAGAATGGAAGTTATTTTATTTATTTATTTTTATATATAATTATCATATTTTTTATTAAATATTTCATTTATCCCACATTAATAACTTTATTCGGTTTTTAAAATAAATTATAATTAATTTATTCAAAAAAATCAAAGGAAGCTATTAATATAATATAAAAGAAGTATTGCTTTTATAGAATAATAAAATATTTACATTCATCAATCAGAAATATATCATACTTATACAAAGAAAATGATAATGGACTAGAAGTAGACTTTGTGTTATAGCTACAACCTTTTCATTACCTCTAACCTTTTCTCCTTAGAGACCTACACCACAAAGGATATTAATTACACTGGAATTGCAATCTAGATAAAAACAAGTCTATCAATAAATATACCGAAGAAAGCTCTATTGCCAATCATAATCATCGATTTAAAAATTAAAACACACACATCTTTTAGTAGCAAACATACTTATAATAGAGAATTGCACATTAAGGTTCACTAGACATGATACCCTTGTCTAAGAGTGTAACACCCTATATTTTTTGAAGAAAATATTATAACTTATTTTATATTTTTAGATCATTGATAATCATCAATGTGTTGATGGACTTAATAATGAAACTTAAGAAATTTCTATTGGTGGACTCATCGATGTGTCAATAAAGCCACCGATGGTAATTGCATGCATGTAGTTACTCTAAAATACAAGGTAGTAAGTGAGTTTTGGATTTTGTAGGTAGTTATGATAGTATTTAAAACTTAGGAACGATTTGAAAAGGAAAAACATGAGTCAAATGGGAGACTTGCAGCCCAAGAAGAGAGCAGGGATAACTAGGAATGAAGCAAACACCAAAAAATTGAGCGACACTTGCGTTTTAGGGTAGGATAGCTTTCTAAACTTGAGATTTCACCAAATTGGTGTAGTTTTGGATTTCCTTCATGCTCTTCATGATTTGTGTTGGATATATTGTGAATTGAAGTAAAATCCTTGAAATTTACAGTATTCAAAATCAAACTCATGGTTTTTACGACACTACAAAGTAAAATTATGGTTTAGCTCAATGATTTATTCTTTTAGGAAGGATTTTTATGAAGAATATACATAAGTATGTTTTCTGCAATGGATGAGAGCATTTGTGCATAATTCTGATTGTTGGTGGAGTTACCAACTTGTCTTGGTTGCACTGACAAAAAGAAGAAGATGAACATTGCTCATACATGCATGTGTAGACGACATGTTGTTTTTGATCATTAGCAGTATGAACGACTTGTCAGTGAGAATGGCACAATAGTGTTATTCTACTATTGGTAGGGTTTGACATGTTGGTGAACTCACCGATGGTTATTGACAAGGACATCGATCCATCCACAAGACCGTTGATAGGGTTGTTTGTGTCGATGAATTCACCAATGGTCATCAGTTTGGTAATCGACATGTTAGCAAGGTTGTTGATGGAATATATGCTTTTTGGATTTCGTTGTGATAATAGTTATAGTATGCTACAATAATTATAATTGATATTGCATAATTTTTTGTGTTATGGAACATAAATAAAGGAAAATTTATGCAAGTATTACTTAAGAAATAGTAACCTTGTATGCGTATGAGACTATTGATTGTGATGAATGAGTACCCAAACGACTATACATATGGTGTAAGATCCCCGAACTTGAACCGATTTATTTTATTCTATTTAATGTCAATTCTGATCGATTTTGACTATTTTCGAAATTAAAGTGGTTACAAAGGTTTTAACCAAAAATTTCTTTACATTTTAGGTTTTTAAGTTAATTTAAGTCATTTAAAATTTTTCTGAAATTTTCAAAATTTTTACTTATTTTCCCGAAAAGTTAGGGTTGGCAAGACCCACCATGGGCCCCACAGATGAAATTGATATTTTTAGTCCGAAATGACCCTAACATCAACCTATGACCCTGAGTAATTATTTCAAAATTTTTAGACATCAAATTGGGTTTCAAATAAGCAAGTTTTATTATTTTTAGTATAAAATTTTATTTGTACCCCACTAATTAATTAGGTATACCCCACCCTTTACTATAAAATGAAAGGCCCAACCACTTTCCCAATTGGGAAATAGCTGAGACGTAGAGCTTAAGAGCCTAATCCCTATTTTCCTAAAGGAGAAAGAAGATTAAGGTATGATTTTGCTTAATATTTCATTAATCCATTATGATTTTGCCTAAATCTTTAAAATATCTTTCTTTCCTTTGAATCAATCTCGATTTTCACTAAAAAAAACTACTAATTTGGGTTTATATTTCAAAACATAATATTTGGAATTTCGTTTTTGGATCTCTTGAACCCTAGATCTACTTGTTCTTAAAGGTTTTAGGTGTTTTAAAATCGGATTTGAGAAGTATTAATAAAAATCATGGTTTTGGGTAGGTTTTGAAGAAGTTTAAGGAGCCATCTCGCATCAAGAACTTGCTAGAAGGTAAGTGTTTTAGTCTCAAACATTGATGTGATTCAGTTTCAGTTTTTAAGTGGCTTTGAAATGAGTTATATGATTATGTTCTTTAATGGTGATTTGAGAAATGTTTGATTTTTAATAAAATTTCTTGGGGTTTATGTTTGATAATGACTAGATTTTATGTTCTGGAAGCATGAATTCGATTATAATGAAGTTTGAGGATGTTATTTGATGATTCATGAAGTGTATGTGAAGTTTCGGTTTTGTATTTGAAGTGAGGAAGATGAACTAGAACAACCGTTTTGGCGTTCGTACTGCCTTGTAGGCCGTTTGAACAGCCCTGTAGGCCGATCGAACGGCCCTGTAGGCCAATCGAACAACTGTACTGCAATTTTTGGCCATTTTGATTCTTTTGCTTCTTTTCATGTTTTTACTCTTAAATACAATTTTCAGTGTTCATCTGTCTATTCCAAACATCATTCCTTGATGTACAATTCAAAATAAATCTTTCCAAAACGGGTTAAAATCATTTAAATTTACTAAATAATTATGGCATTGAACTAATCATTATCCAAGTTCACTTGAAAACACCTTCAAGTAAGGCACAATTTATTTCGAAAAAGAACATATTCATGAGTTTATGATCATCAAGAACTTGAAGAAAATAAAAAATTTAAGTACTTTTTTCTTGAAATTCAAGAGTAGATTGCAATTTGTCCTCATAGATATGGACTTCTTTTTCTTCTCCAATACATGCTTTTCTTGAACCGACTTTGGACACTATCTCACTAGCACTCGAACTCTCATTGAACTCCTCTTTCCCCCAAAATTTGAGTTTTACTCCTTTTTTTCCTAGGATAACTATTTACAAATTCTTTGAATTGTCAAACTATTTTGTTTTCTAAAATAACCAATGCATGTAATTATCATTGGCAGACCGACATGTTGATGTCTGCCAAAAGTAACATTCTATTATATCATCGGTAGCCCACCTATATGTCAGAGGTTTGCTGGTGATTTAACAATAAACTTTTAAATTAAATAAAAAGAAATAACTTTCTCCTTGAAAGCATGGGGTGTCACAGTAATGTCTTAAAATAATTTGAGGGCAGTTTGACACCATATGTACCTCAAAAACTATGTAAATCTCTGATCTATAGGGACTAGATTTTTGGACCTTTTTCTATTCCAGAAAATATAATAATTATAGAGAAAATTATTTAAATAATAATTACCAAATCGACCCACTTTGGGAAATATTTCCCAAAGTGGTATTGGTTTTCGCCAAGTAGGCACTAGCTAAGTAGCTGGCGCTTGCGTGGCTAGTTTTTAAAAATTTTAACTAATTTCGTCCTTTAGAACGACAAAATCAAGTTTAAAGGACGATATCATGTTAAGTTGGTTTTGTCCTTCTAAAAGAAGAAATCACATTGAACTTTTAAAAAATGGAATTGTAGGTGGTCTGCGAGATAGACGTCCCGGGGCGCCGGAGCTGTGGTCAAAATCCCAGTGGAAGATCTAGCAGGAGGGATCGCAGTTGTAGATGCAGAAACTGCGGTCAGTGCCGGTGGCAAAGCAGCCGTGGTCTTGGTTGAAGGGGAGAGGTAGAGGAGGGTGGGGAGGGAAGCTGCCTGGGTTTGGGTCGGAGTTGGTAGGATCGGGGCCGGGGCCAGAGAGAGGCAAGGGGGAGGTAGGCATGGAGAGTTGGGGTAAGAGGAAAAAGAGAGGCGAGGGGGGACGTGGGCATGGATAGTAGGGGTTAGAGAAAAAAAAAAGTTACAGGAAAAAAATGAACTAAGTATGGTGATTTCGTCTTTCAAAATGACGAAATCACTCGACATGCTGAATAAGGGTATTGCCAACTCACGCCTGCAAAAGTTATCCTTCACAAAATAGAAAAGGGTGACCACACTTGGGTCAGGAACAAGCGGTGGGTTAGTCTGCCTTCTAAATCTTTATGAACCACTAGATTTCAGCCACTGTATTCCCACATTGCAAAGAAGAATTCATGGAATTACTTCATTGCCATATACTGTATGGAATGCTGATTGTCAACCAAATGGTGCTGATTGTCAACCAAATGGGACACTTGCTGCAGTTAGTACTCTCTTGGCCCTCTTAGCTTTAGCGTATTAAATAACTTGTTACTTATCTGCTAATTATTTGATAAAACTATGTATGTAAAAACTTTTTTCTAAGCATGTCTTAAATGTTATTCATTGTTTCTGTTTGTATTTTTTTTATACTTACATGAATGAATTTGGGAGCTGCCATGATTAATATAAAAACTGAAGCATTAACATGGGTTTGCTGCAGTAAAAGTGATGCACTGTCTCAACACGCGGCCGGGTGCTTGAACACCACGTGGTTCTACTCACGTTGGTGAAGATCTTCCTCTTCCTCTTCCTAGACTTCAGCTCAATGGCCTTGCCTTCAGCCATGACATGCCAGAGATAGTCCTCCATACATGAGCCATCGGTGGTCGCGGTGGAAGGTGTAGTACTTGCGGTCGGTGGCCACAGTTGAATTCCAGGTGATGGTGGTCCTCGAGGGTCTGGATTGCCTGTAGGTCCACCACACTTGGGCGCCGTGGAGCTCATCCGCTACCTGCAGACGTCTATCCCACAAACCACCTATAGTTCCATGAAGTTCTTTTTTTTTAAAAAAAATTCAATGTGATTTCGTCCTTTAGAAGGACGAAATCAACTTAACATGATTTCGTCGTTCTAAATGACAAAATCGTTTTAAAACGATTTTGTCCTTTAGAACGACGAAATCAACTTAAACTTGATTTCGTTATTCTAAATTACGAAATCAGTTAAAATTTTAAAAAAAAACCACTCAGGCGCCAATTGCTTTGCTGGCGCTTGCTTGGCAAAAACCAACACTACTTTGGAAAATATTTCCCAAAGTGGGTCGATTTGGTAATTAATTTTTTTAAAATTATTATTTAAATAATTTTCCCATAATTATAATAGTTACAGGAAAAGTCCCAAATATTCAATTTTCCTAGGGCAATTCTATGAGGTAATGGTCCCAAAATTTGATCCGAATTTAGGATATTGGAAGTTAATAGAAAACTAGTTTGAGAAAGAAGCAAACCATTGAGCCATGAAAACTTTGTGAAAACATTTGAACTTTTAACCAGAAGGAGTTGAGGATGTCTTTGAACCCCCACAAAAATTTTGGATTGGTCTAAGCATGAGAAGGTTCTAAAAACTCTGGCCTTGTTGTGTGCACAGTGAAAACTGAGAGTGAAACATCTCATTTAAAAAAAACCAAGACTTAACCCTAATAATCACCTCCATTAATCAAGCCCTTGAAAACCATAATCACATATATAAAACACCCCCTAACATCAATCATAGATATCATACATTAATTCTAGCACATGTATAAGATAAACAACACATGATAATCATCAAAATTCTAACTTTGATAAAGTAAAATACACAAACATGCTTCTACATTCATACATGAATCACACCTAAGATGGCATCAAACACTCTTATTATCATGAACCAAAGAATAAGAGGTAGTCTCTACTCTTTCCACAAAGAAAAACTCCTCTCTTATGAGTCTAGCTCCTTGCTTAGCCTACAGAGAAGGTCATCTTTCTTCTCCGAGCTTCAAGATTGCCTTTAATGTTTTCCAAGAACAAAGGATCCAAGGTAGAGGGGAAGAGTGGGGTGGCTAGGGCAAGAGAGAAGAAAAAGAGAGAGGAGAGGGTGGTAGAACCAAAGGGGGTGGCGGGTGGGGAGAGAGAGAAAGAGGATGGGAGGAGTCCTTATAGGGGAGGTTCCGAGTTTGGTTAGAATTTCTCCCATATGACCTTCCCAATCTCATCTCTACTAAGATTTCTTGATTTGAGTATATCTTTCCCAATTTGAAAGATTCTAGCCATATTGAGTAGCTACAAAGAAGAAGTTTTGTAGGATTGGCAGCCAACAGGGTATGTGCCCAAGTCCATCTGAGGTCCGTTTACTTGTTTGTCTGTCTAGTTCTTTCCTTTTCCATTTAAGGTCGGGGTGTCATCATAGTTTCCTTAAATAGCACACCCCTATCCCCTACCCTTCATGCTAGGGCTAGGCAGGCCAGTCTTTGTGAATCTCATCTGCCCATGGGTGCTCTCACATACACAGGTCCTGAAATAGTCCCTTAGGTCAAATTGTTACGTTTCAACCTTCCCAAACCTCATACCAAAGTTGACTAGATTGACCGTGCAAACTTATACTCTTGACTTAAGTTAGGAAAGTTCCCGCCCCTGCCCCTAATAGTTAAAGGGTCAAACCTAAGCTTTATCGTGATCTGGTTTAATTTAATGTGATTAATTTATCTCCCGAAATTAACTAGCTTAAGAAAATTCTTCCCCATTTATGGGCTGTTACAGTAATGAAGGGAGTATTAAGAACTATTATAATACAAAGAAATTTGTAAAATATATAGGCCTTATGTACCAAATTTATAGCTCAATTTGGTTAATTTTGAAAAACCAAATAGAGTTATTAATGTGGACATGGGGAGTATAAGCATACTCAAGACATAATATTGTGTAATCTTTGTCAGAAAAAAAAATTACGATATAATGAGAAAGAAAAATTTTATTTCTTTAAAGTAAGCCACATAATACTAGGAGCCTATTCGAATAAGATTAAGATTGAGCTTAACTTGATGAGCTACTTCTTGAGTACAAAGCTGGAAAACTCACAATTTCGCTCAACTCGTTACCACAATAGGGTAACAATCTTCAACATCCTACTCTGTTTGGTCGAGTAATTTGAAATATTATTAGCTAGAAAAATGGCTAATTAAATCTAAGTTAGTGTTCTTGTGGATGTCAAGGTAGTAGTGTCATGCCCCGGGACTGTCACAACCCTGGCGTTTAGAAAACGAACATTAGAGTTATACTTTTCGATACGTGCGCTAACCAGAACAAACCTATATTTTATAACCAATTTGGATCAAGCCAAACATTGTTATAATGTTGGTTGCCTATGTACGTATTGGATAACATCTACGACATTAGAGCAATATGATCGGATCCCAACGTTGTTTTGCCTAATGACTATTACATGCATCAGGCAGTACAAATCATATATTTTGTATACTTATAATTTGATAAATCATTCAGAGTCAGATAAAAATCTAATAAATCATCAGAGTAAGATAAAAGTTAATAAGTCATCAGAGTCAAATGGAAGCTAATAAATCATCAAAGTCATACATTAGATGAATCATTCAGAACCAGACGGGATGGAATATAATAAACTAATCATAGTCATATATCTATTTCCTTCATAAAGCAAAGCAAAGAAGAGTAGAGCATATCAGATCAGAACAAATTAGAGCAAACCATATTAGAGAATATTGGATTAGAATAAAGCATATATCTCATTCAACATCTTAAGTTAACTACTTAAGATACACATGCATTTACTTAAATATGCATTTGAATTGTAAAGTCAAACTCCTTTGAGCTTCTTGGAGGTAGTGGAGTTCAAAATTTTCCTTTATTCAGGGCATTCTCCCCTTGAGGTTTGGAGATGGCAGGGGGAGCCTCCTCTTACTTTGAACCTTTCTCCCTTTCTCACCAGTAGGCAGCAGACATAGCCTCCCCTCACTTGGGACGTTTCTCTCATTACACTTAAAGGTGACAGACAAATTCTCCCCTTTCCCAGTGATTTTCTCCTTCCGTATAGAGACATATCTCTCTTTTTACAACTAAAGTCAACGGACAAAACCTTCCCTTACCCGGGGACATGGCTCTTGTTCCACACACATAGGCGGTAGACAAAAATTCACCTTAGCCGAAGACATGCCTCTTTTTTGCATGCGTGAAGGCGGTGGATGGAACTTCTTTTTACACAAGTTGTTTATCTTATTGTGGCCAAAGGCAATGAATAAAACCTTCCCTCTAAGGCCCATAAGCGCTCATGAACCCAAGTCGTCGACATTTTCAGCCTTCCATAATTATTGGGGACCTTATTTTGTGTTGTACTATAATCCTCTAAAGATTTGAACCAACTGCCAAGGCTTGGGGGAGACAGAGGCCAAGGCCTCTAAAGACTAAGTAAAGTATGCCAAACAACCTTCACTAATCAATTAATGGTCATAGTAAAAGAATACTTTGACAACCCAATACCTAACATAGGCCTGCCAAACTTTCAACATGTTGGTGTTGGTGTTAATGGTGATCGACACCTCCACTGAAACGTCAGTTCCCGCCAACAGTGGGAAGACCACTAAGATCCTTAGTCATGGACGTCATCATTGACACATTGAACCTCTTGCCAATGCCTAATATACTTCATCGATGTATCCCTGCAAGTTGGTGCTGGGAACCTTTCATTTTCTCCCAACCATCGACACCCTATCAACACATCAACTTCAGCATTGGTGATCAGAGCAAAAGAGTAAACCATATATATCCAAGTTAAATCCATCTATCCTTAACTTATATGAATTTTCTTGACACATGTTCCTCAAGTAAACCCCTTAGAACTTCACCGACTTTAACAATAAGATGATGTACAGTAAAGTACTATTTTCAATTCTCAACATTTGCATGGGAACCGCTCCTTAGTTGTTGGTATTCGCTCATAAGGGTACAACCAAGAGGAGTCTCACTCCATGATTACTTAAAAACCCAAGGAGATGGCGCCACATAATGAATCACAAATACTCCTAATGTAATGCCTCACTTGGAAAAATTACTGCATACATATATCGTCAACACACACATCATTTTAAACATCTATGTGAAGATTAATTCATCCAACCTCTTAGACACCAAATCTGCTCCTAGTTCTCTTTCAGTCCATTGGGTTTTCAGTGAAGAACTCCACAATCTCTGACATTGCTTATAAGTAGTTTCTCCTCCAATTTGTACTTTAATCTTAGACTCATTCACTCACATGACTCTTTTCTAGATTTCTAGTCTCCAAAACAATCCTTTTTCAGGGTAAACTGTGGGCTTTTAAGGAGTGTAACCAACTAACTCCATCATAAACCACATAACTATCCACGATTCTTTCTATAATGGTTTTGTGTTCATGTCATTGACACATCTTTGGCTTGCTGATGATTCTATTAACGTGGCCACTGGTATGTTGGTGTCCTACCAACGACCATAATATGAAAAAACTTTTATTGATAAAATTTCTAACTGTTATTCCGAAACACTGATATGAAATAGGCACCTCCATGTTTGCAATGTAGGTAAGAATGTCAGCGAGGAACTTCCGTTGGAGGAACTACTGAGACACATGCCATGGCAAGGCACTTATAATTGAGGTCTATAATCATGAGCTTCAGCTCAACTATAAGATTATTCTGATTCAACGATGCATATTACTCATGAAACAAGTTTGAATCACTTGCCCACTCCTATTATTATACACCATTACATATCGATCTAACTCGATCACTCATGTTAACTTTTTCAATTATAGTTAGTTGTCATTAAAACTACAAAAAAATCATTTTTATAAAAGAAACAGGTTTGACATTTCTTCTCATAAACAAGGGTATGGTCATTCGATGACTAGAAATTATCCAAGATTAATATAGGGAATAGGAAAATGTTTTCCCACCAGGGTTTATGACTACTCTGTTAGCATGGTACATGGAGTTCTACCATGGTACATAGCTATTAGGTGTCTTATTAAGACCTACCTATGTAACAATGTCCTATTTAGGACTCTATGTACCATGCTAGATCCCTTACATACCACCCCGGTTATGAACTACACATTATTGGGACCCATAAGATGAACAGTCAAATCACATGCTCGCGTGACATAGGTTACTTTAACGACAGAAGCAAAAGGAAGCAAGGCCCCATCCGTCCAACTTAACAATTCGACTACCACATGCATGCTACTTTCTGCCTTCAGGTGGAGATGGTCACATGAGACAAAACCTAATCAAGATTTTCTCAGCCATTAAACAAACCGATTCGCCCCATCAATTATGTGTTATTTGAGGCATGGAAAGCTTGAAATGAACTAGCTCTCATACTTGAATATGAAATCCTAGACCACTTGGGCTAGCATTAGAGATGATATATACATAGATACGCATGGTTATCATATATGCACTCACATCTAGGCACCTTGGTCTTGCCAAAAGGACTGCATGCGACAAAATTACAAATAGGGTGTGTCTCCCTAGCTCACAATAAGCGAGAGTTAATCTCAACCATGCTAGTTAGATTGATTCAAATGGAAGGCTTGCTGGTGCTTCTGATGTTAATGAGCCTTCCCCTACATCTACAGCCTGCAGTTGGTAATCATACTTCCATCATCTATTTGCTCTTCTTTTTCTCTACTAACTAGCAGAATGATCAATAGATTTATTTATATTGAAGCATAATTACATCATACAATTCATTTAGATGGGGCAACCGCAGTGCCTGCGGAGTGGCAGTCAATGGGAAGGAGATCGATGCCGGTCCGGCAAGGCACAAACTCCTGGTGGTGGTCAGAAGATTATTCTTCGGTGCGGCAGAGGCGAGCTGAGCACAATAAGCTGGACCCGTAACCACTAGCCTCCTTCTCTTGGTTTCTCCAGTCTGAGTCTTGTAAACTTTACATAAACATGTGAAGCAGAAGTTCCATCTTTCTGTGAAATTGGTTGTTCTTTTTGGTTAAGTGATGCTCTCTCTGGTACTTCATATTATGATATATGGGCATCATACCAAGAAGGTTCTTTTGCGTCATGCGATGTAGTTTGCACTTTGCAGTTGCTAATTTTCTGCATTTTAAGTCTTCTGTCAGTGTGATGATCAGGAAGGTCTCATCTGTGGCTGTAGAAAATAGTGGCAAGTTAGTTTGAAGGTTTATTCAGGTGATGAACTGCATGGTTGCTGGTGAAGGCACGGATCCTATTTACCAGCTTAATTGGCATCATGCATGAGCCACCCCTATTGAATACTTTCATCCCTTGTGAATATTTTTATGAATCTCATCTTTAGTATTAACAATACCAAGCAAAACACTATTACTTTCTTCTCTTTGGAAGGCTTTTACCCCTGTGAATTCATTTATACATCAATTTGGTCCTCCCATAGCTTATGAAATCACTGTCCACCATTAGAGAATCGAATTCTTCCAGTTTTTTAGGTATCAAACTCTTGCAAAACCAATCCACTAAAGAAGCATTAACCAGATTCTACGTGATCATGAATATATTTGACAATCAACATATACCATTATAAGATTACGTGCGAGGAAAATGTTCTTTCTTAACAATTTTTTTCTTTGAATGCGCGTGTTTCCATGTTCAATTCACAAATTAGCATAAAAGCTTCTTAAATCCACATGCTCCTCAGGTCTGCTAAACTAAAAATAGCACCTTGTTCAGCTAGCAAGAGGATCAATGGGACCTACCAAAGGGATTATAATGCGTATAATTTGCACATTCCTCAAAAGACGGGAAAAGTATCTCAGAATCTTCTGAACACCTATTCAAATAAGAGGCTCAGAAACAAAAGGAATGTTTTGATCCTAGGCATGATTATTCCGCGTCATGTCAAATAGATGACGAATAATATTCTAGAATGTGTAGATACTATAAGTTCAAGCCTACACTAAGATTAGGAGACTAGAGGGTGTCGAATGGTCGATCAGCTACTATGGTTTCAAAATTACCAAATTGAACAAGATAAGCTGGAGATTAGTCAATTGTTATATAGGAAATGACTTAAGTTCCCTTTACCTTTTTAGCACCTGCTGTATGGACTTTAAACTTGTTCCAATCATATATCCTCCTGTATATTTCTTATATTCCGTGTGAGAAACTAAGGCTGACTTGAGAACCATTATACGAAGGGGTCTTTGGATGCAAACTCAGGCCGAAAATGAAAGGCCATTTACCTCCTTTTCCTTTTAACAAAGGAAAGCAAAATGGGCTCATGTTTGGGAATGTTTCTTCTTCTTCTTCTTCTTCTTCTTAAATTTCTACAATTTCAAAAGTAAATCATGTTTGGTTATAACAATTTGGAAGGTCATTTAATAATAAGAAAAATATCTAATTTGCCGTTCAGATGGCCATCCCTTTGCACCCCCTCTTCTCCACCACCTCCAGTCCACTCACCCTTCCATCCATGTGTTTGTTTCTGTCCCCATCTCCATAAGACATTCTAGCTCTAGCTGCAACTTATTGTACAAATCCCATCATCTCCAACATCTTTGTGATGATGATGCAAGGTGACTGCATCCAACACTGACTTTCACCACAACATGATAGGATACACTATCCTGTGATTGGCTCCATGCTAAGAAGAAGCCCTACCCAGGGGCGGAGCTGGGACTTTTAGTGAGGAGGGACAACCTTGAACATAGAGGGAATATAATTATTTTGGGGGGGAATGAGTATTACATTATATACATAGTTAAAAATATTTACAAATGTTTGGGGGGGGGGGGGGGGGCGGGTGTGACTCGCCCCTCCAAATCTTGTATGTGGCTTTGCCCCTGCGTTTACTAATGTTATTTTGTTAATATATACATTAAGACATGCTATCATGTGATCGACTTCGTTCTAAGAAGCTCTATTGTATAGTTGTTTACTAGCGTTATTTTGTTAGTATATACGATAGGATATTTAATCATATGATTTAATTACTCTGCCTTAAGGAGTAGATATTCAGTGGAATTATTCAACAAGCCATGTGGTAAATATGTCCATTCACTATTTGACACGTTTAGATGGTTTCTACATATTTAAACATGGGTAAATTCAAGTTTTCACCTAAGTATATATGTATTAAACCACGAATGGACCTATGCATGGCCATGTGGTACAACGGCTCCACTGGATACCTTCCCCTTAAGAAACTCTATCATAAGGTTGCTTACTAGCATAATTTTTTTAGTATATATGATAGGGCAAACTATTGTGTAATTGGTTATGCTATAAGAAGCTGATAGTTTATAATTAAATATTTTACAATTGTACAAGACAATTTTATTAGGATAAGTATTAAGGGTTATTGAACCTCAGGGACAAATGAATTGATTACTAAATCTAAGAGTTTGTTAATGATTGAAACTTAAAAGAACTTAAACTAAAATTAAACAAATAAAGTAATCAACTAAACTAAATGAAAGAGAGCAATATGATAGCAATTACTTAGGAAATCAGACCTACTATAAAATCATAACAATTTCTTATAACATAAATCTTGAGTGAATATGAACAAGTGTTCTCAACTACAAGTAAGAATTACTTTAAAAAGAATCATTGATTAACTTCATAGCGTAAATTATCTTCAATATAGAACAAATTATCTACACTAACCCTAACTATAGGCAGACTTGCCTAATCTTATCACAAATCCAATTCATCAATCATATGAACATCAAAACCTATTGCATGACCTTCTTATCTAAATCAAAAAAATTAGAATTGATATAAAGATTAAAACCATATAAATTTATCAACTATAAGACAATAAATTAACATAAATTTAAATAAACAAGAAAATCTTCCATTAAAAATGAAATATTTGTCATATAATTGTCATTATTTACAAATGTGATATAAAATAATAAAAAAAGTATAGATCATTCATAGTTTCATTAACTCCTAAATAAAAAAAAGAAAAATATAGCCATGCATGTAGAAGAAGACTCTTAAATCTCTACTGAAATCTTTGATTGCTCCATTATCTTCTCTCTTTTTCTCTTCAGAAAATTTACTTGAATCCTTTAATTTTAAGACTCATTTGTCTTTATATAGACATGAGAGTCATGAGAGAAGTTCTAATTAGAAAATAACTCAAAACTGACCTAAAATAGAAAATTTCTTGTTGAGTCGATCAATCACCCTCGCTGCTTGATCTATTGGGAAAACTATTTCTAAAATCAAATTCCCTTTGCAGCAGATCGCCCTAAGAGGCTGATCAATCTCTTACACTTGTTATGCGTAACAATTTTCAATGTTAGCAAATTTAATTCAAAACATCACACAAGTGTTTCCTAACTAAATTAACCCTGATTCTTAATTATCTAAGCTATATTAACTCTTAAACAAGATTAAAAAATATAATGAATAAGGGTAAAATAATATATAAATTATACCCATAACTTAAATTTTGCTAGTCCTCGAGCAAAACATAACAAACTAATATAAATGTCATCACTTTTTGTAGGGAATCACGATTACGTTTAGTATATACAACAAGGTTTTGAACCCCTAGGAGTCCCTAATTGGACGAGTTGTGTCTCATGAGTGCTTGCAGCAATGATACCCACAAACATTAAAACCTAAGAAAATAAATAAAGCAAAACAAAAACATGAAAGCAAAAAATTTGAAAATGATCTTCTCTTAAAAATATATAACAATTTTTTAAAATGTAAATAATTTTGATTTGATTTGAAAAAAGTAAATAATTTTGATTTGATTACTTTCAAGTAAGGAATCATCAATTCTATAACTTTATCTTTGAAAGAATTGGGCATTTACATATATAAATTTCAAAAACATGAAGTGTAGAAATATGTAGTCATACAATTTCAATCTTTATTAACAAACATATCTTAATGTGACCCACTAACTAAGCTCATTAAATTTACTAAGTCAAAAATAAAACAATGACAAGATTGTCTTTGAAAATTTTTAATCAATTCAGGAAAAAAGAGCATAATGTACCTCAACATATGACTCGTGTGTACTTACTTCTCTTAAGCTTTCTAAATAGTCCAAGTAACAAAAGTTAGATTAGTGTTCCCAATCTACTTGGCTCAAGGCACTAGGTATTGAGACACCCATTGGGCTTAATAACTCAAACGGCTACAAAATATGCAAATCATAAAAAGAATTTATCTCAACTTTCCACCTTTTTTTGCTAACCCCTATGTTTGCCTAGGCACAAGGCCCAATTACTTAGTGAAGAGATAAACAAACATTTTTATAAATTTTTTTTGCATTCCATTAATTTTTTTTCTTTTCAACTTCTTTTTCATCATTCATTTTTTTATACACTCATCCCATTTTTTTTCAAATAATAGCCAAGCATAAAACATTAAAATATATCAAATGTGTTAGACCATATGTGTCATATGTTAGGATAATTGGCTAATTTTATTGTCACAATTATGTTAAAAACCTTTAGTATAAAATTAGTTTTTAAATTTGATTAGACATAGTTGTGATCGAGTCAAATTTAGAATTGATGGACTTGAAAAATAGGGGCAGACATGTTCTTATAGCTCAAGATTAAAGACTTAAAGGATGATGATGGATTATGAAGCATATTAAAATTACATTCTTATACTAAAATTACTTAAAAAATTTCAGATATGATTTCAGAAGTTTCAGAAAGATTTTGGGTAAAAAGGGCAAATTGTCAATGAATAGTACAATCGATTGATCGTTGAACATAATATGGTGAGAAACGATTGATCTTCACTTGAATAAGCCCTTTGTTAAACAAAGCAATGAGTTTATTGATCAATCGCTTTTTAGAAAAATGATCGCTCAAGGAGTTGTAACTTAAGAAAATAGTGAACCAACAACTGCTAACAATTTTAGTTGCCCTATAACACCCCATATTTTTTTGAAGAAAAGATTATAATTTTTTTTATTTTTTACCATCTATTACTATCTATGTGTTGATGGACTTGTAAATGGAATTCAAGAAATTTCTTTTAGTAGACTCATCTACGTGTTAATGAAACTGCCGATGGTAACGGCATGCATGCAGTTAATCTGGAATACATGGCGATTAATTAATTTCAGATTCATTGGGTAGTATTTAAAGCATAGGAACAATTTGAGAAGGAGAAAACAAGTCAAAGAGCAAGACTTTCGGCCAGAGGAGAGTGGTAGATGACTAAAGGTGAAGCGAACACCGGACGGAAGTTTGAGTGACACTTGTATTTCAAGGTCAGATCGCTTTCTGAGCATGAGATTTTACTGAAATGGTGTAGTTTTGGATTTCTTTCATGCTCTTCATGATTTGCATTGGATATATTGTCAATTGAAGTGAAGTTCTTGAGTTTTACAGTCTTCATAGTCAAATTCATGGCTTTTTCTATAATAGAAACTAAAATTATGATCTAGGTAGATGATTTCTTCTTTTTGGAAAGATTTCAAGAAGAATATACATAAATATTTTTTTATAGAATGAATGAGATCATTTGTGCATGATTCTGATCATTGGTGAACTTATTAACATGTCAGTGGTTGCACAGGCGAAAGGAAGAAGATGAATGGTGCACATACATGCATGCATAGCAGGCACGTTATTTTTGGCCATGGGTAGTGTGAATGACACGTTTGTAAGAATGACAAAATATTTGTATTCTACTATCAATAGGGTTTAACGTGTTGATGAACTCACCAATGGTTATTGGTGAAGGTGCCAACCCATTTGTGAAGTTACTGATAGAGGTTGATATCTATGTCGGTAAGAGTCGATGTGTTGGTGAACTCAACAATGGTCATCAATGAGGGTGCCAACTTGTTTGATAAGTCATTGATAGTACTTGGCATTACTGTCGATAAGGTTTGACATGTTGGCGAACTCATCGATGGTCATTGATGAGGGTGCAGACCTGCCTGTAAGGTCACTGATAGATTTTGTCGGTAAGTTTCGATGTATTGGTGAACTCATCGATGGTTATTGGTGAGGGCACCGACTAGTCCATGAGGTTACCGATGGACCTCATAGTTATTGTCGGCAGGGTTCAACGTGTTGGTGAAGCCATTGATTGTCATTGGTGAGGTAATTGACATGTTGGCATGACTGTCGATGGAACATATGTTTTGTGGATTTCATTGTGATTATAACTAGGGTATGTTGTAGTAATTATAATTGATATTGCATGGGTTTTGATCCGTGATGTTAATGAAGGATCAATTATGCATGTATTATTTAGGGGTTAGTAACCCCAATCCAAGGTCACATTAACCCTTGGTGTCTTGGCTCCAAAAGCGAGTCATTAGTCACGTTGACAAAAGGGTCTAGTCTAAAATAGGACTAAGGCCTTTTGGCTCTCTATGGATGGGAGTTATTTAAAACTACTTCCCGAGCCCGGGAGTAGTGTTCGAATGGACTAGAGTATTAAAAGATAACTAGTCTTGCGTAGTACAATACATGAGGTATTGATCATCATGGAAAGTCTAAATCTCAACTCTAGGTTTCAGGAGCGCTAGTGAGCCTTTACTTCATGGCGTGGATGGGGAGAGGCAGAATTCAGAGCACTGAGGTCATAATGTGATGACCCAATATCTAGCAAAGTGGAGCTCCTAGATGAGATCATCGTGTCTACAGAACCTTTGTGAAGGGTTTTACTTATGAATAAAATGATTAATATGAAAGGTATGTACTCTTTCAATTGTAATGAATTGAATACTTTCTTCTAACAAGAATTCCATGGTGTGTTGATTGAATCTTTATGTTTCCTTAATATTGCTATCCTACAAAGCATTCCTCCATATTTAGCATCCATTGTGGTGTAGGTGTTCGGGTTGTGATTTGAAGGTAGTGTGAAGGTTTTAGTTGTAGTGAAGTTCTACTTTGCATTTATAGAGATACTTCAACTTGGTTTGACTAGGCACGTGAGTGTGCCATTTTTTGTTCATTAGTTGGATATTATTACAGGGAATACTGAACTTGTGGATCCTGTGAATATTTTAATGTAATAGCTATATATTCTCATTAAAATTATTATTATCACATCAAATAATTGAGAAGGTTGATGATACTCATACCTCTAATTTTTTATTTTAATTATTTACTTGTATGTTTTTGTAACAACCCGGAATATAAAAGTTTCAAAATTCGAACGTTTGGGCCCATCAACAACTTTTGAGGCCCAATAACAGTTTTTCTTAAAATTAGACTATTTTGAGCTTAATTCGTTTAGAGGAGCCTTAAGATATTTGATAAGGCTCAGAGAGACAAACATATCGAGCCCCAGAATGTGTCAAATGGACACCGGTATAGTAGGCTATGGCCTTGAGAAGCATATCATGGGCAAGACCTACTTTAACTTAGTGAGAATATGTACCCTTTATTTTGAAGGGCTCGTTGATACGAGCTCAACAATACAGAGAATGCATGATTCCGAGTGCGGGGTAAAAAGTTATGCCCAATTGAAGTTTTGATTTTCGTCTACCTTAAAAACAAAAAAAAAAAAAACTATTTGCGCCAGCTTTGGCATCAGCCACTTTACCCTCCCACTTTGCGGTAGGGTAAAGTGCCGCATTGCGGCAGTTCAATTAACGCAATGCGTAGCCTACCACGGTAGGGCTAGATGTAGCTAGAATGTAGCTAGCCTACGGCTAGCCTGCATGAGCCATTCCGGCTCCTACAGTTACCGAATGTGCGACACATGTCACACATCATGAATGCCTTTTGGTCTATAAAAAGAGAAGGACTGGGGAGGTCCAACTTGCCCCATCCCTTCCTCCTCTCATTTCTTTTGTGTAATGCGTGTTTCCACACTATTTCTCGTTCATTTTCACCCGTTTAAAAACCCATCCTACCTAATTCAAGGATGCCCGATTTCGTGAGAGGGTCCATTTTTTGAGTTAGCCTCTCTAAAAGATGGAACGACTAGGGGGAAAAGGAGGCCCTATCTACCACTCTCGGGGCAGAAGCAAAGACTGTCCCAGCGCTAGGGGAGGTTCTGCCCACCTCACTCGAGCCGGAAGCGAAGATTGACTCAGCACTAGGGGAGGTTATGCTCGCCTTAGTCGAGCCAGACGAGAAGACTGTCCCAGCGCTAGGGGAGGTTCTGCTCACCTCATTCGATCCGGACATGGAGCCCGCCGCATTTAAGCGGACTACGAGTGAAGGTCTCACGAGTGTAGGTGGTTTTAAGCTATAATTCGATGGTACGACTAAGCGTTCTATTTTGTTATTTATTCGTCACTTAAATAATTATTATTTCAAAAAAAGATGATATTTATTAGAGGGCAGGCGAACGCTAAGATAATAGTGTATCATACACCTCTAAGATGAATTTTATTGTAATAATTATTATTATTTAAATTATATTTACAAATGATTATGACCGAATTTGAGGGGTAGTTATTTGGTATAAAGCCCAAAAACTATGATCGGTTTTGAAGGGTAGCTATTTGGTATAAAGCCCAAAAGCTATTGGAGTTATGACTCCTAGGTACTGCCTATTATTGCATATGGCGCACCCATGAAGTTGGATATCGTGGGAAGATCCTCTTCATTCTGATCTCGTTGCCCCACGAGCATGGGTGTATGTCGCTCTGGTATCGATGACATTTTGTGAATGATGTTTTATCCGATTTTAAATTATTTATCGGATTCTGGCTACGAACGAATTATCCAAGTTTACCAGATTCTGTGAAGAACTATTTTGTCAATTTTTTTGTATAAGAAATGTGTTTGATTCTGTTAGTTGATAATATTATTTTGAGTTGGCTTTTGAATATGAATTATTATAAGAATATTTTATGCATCTTTGATTATGATTTATGTTTTAGCATGCTAATAGAATTTAACTCTATGTACTGAGTATAAGTATACTCACCCACCCCTAGACGCTACAGGTCTCACATAAGAAGATGATATTAATGAAATTGCAGGTAGAACTTTGAAAGATCTATGCTTTATCACATTTTTTGTTATGCATTAATTTTGGATGTGCACGACTTCGATTTTGTTAAGGCATGATAAGCCTTGTTTTGTAAAGTTTTTGTAATTACGCAAATTAATGAAAAATTACTCTTCTGTGCATAGTTGATCTTGGCCCGCTTTTAATTACAAATTGGAAGCACTCCAACCTTTAAAGTAGTTTAAAAGGTTGGGGCGCTATAGTTTTACCACTACAATTGGCAAGAAGGAAGGACAAAGATTTATGATATCTTTTCTTAAAAGGAAGGAAGAATATGTGTTTCACGAAAAATTTATATGTGAATATTAAGGGTGTGATTGTTTGGTATAAGAGAAGTTCACAAAGTAAACTCACAAGTTGTCAGTTAAGATGTCATAACTAATGAAAAAATAAATGGTTGGATGGTTCGGACTAGGAATCAAGCACAAGAGGCAAATGCAAGGTTTGCCGAAAAAATAGTGAGGGCCCAACAAAGAAGAGAAGAGAACTTCTCGAGGGACAGAACATCCTCCACAGTTTATGTGGATCTTGATCTAGAAGAGGAGGATCTTGAAGAAGACCCAGAGGAAGAATACCCAAAGGAAAACCCTGAGGAAGTGTTTCCTTTATATTGGCATCCTCTAGAGGGAGAGGATTTTAGCATTGCCTCTATCATTATAGTAGAGTTAGGTGTTGTGGACGGTTGCCCACAACAGCCTAGCTAGCCGATAATGAGAGGGGAGCAGCACAGGAAAGCTAGGAAAGGGGGAAAGAGCAGCATGGCCACCGGACAGGGGAGAGAGGTAGGGATGAAGACAAGAGGAATAGAGAGACAATAATTCATTCCATAATTCTACTTAGTGCGTAGCCCTTACATTTAGATAGATAATCCTAATGGGCTCACTAACAGGCACCTAAGGCCCAATAACATAATTAAAAGAAAGCACTCATACCCTAATTAGCCTAATTACCTAAATGCCCTTATTACATAATTACTTGATTACCCTAGCATGTGGCCCCAGTGGCAGCCCCTAGGACGTTCACAACATTAGGTTCTCCACTGGAGTTCAACTCCTCTAGCGATGAAGAATAGGATGATAACGACCCAATTTTGGCACAGAGGGGAGTAGGTATGATTTTAATTTTATAGTTTAATTAATTATAAATTTTGTGCATGTTTATATATGCTTTGTTGATGATATAGCATGCTTGAAATGTTTTTATCAAAGATCTATGCATTCAAAAAGAAAATGACATTTCTTTTCATTATTTTGCTTACATCATTACTTAAACAAAGGAAATAAGTAAACTAGTACAAATCCTAAGGGCGAGGAGGAGATGGAGGAAACTCTATTCCTAATCAGGTGCATCGAGCTACCATCTTCAGATGCCCCTAGTACTCTTGAATGTATTCCACCTCTCTGGTAAGACGGTAGAATCTCTAGGTGGTAATGTCCATCAATTTGGACAGAGTTTCCCGCATCTTCTCAATTGCCTCAAAGATGACTTGGTCTACGACAACAACTTATGGTGGTAGTAGTGGTACTGGTTGCTATCATGCATATTGCTACTGGGATTGTGCCTACTGTGTTGGAACAAGTCTAGGATTGTCCTCAGGCCACCTCCGATCACTATGGCGAGGGAGAGGGTTAAGGTAAAGGTTCTGTACACCCCTGCGAGTGAACGTATTGGTCACAACACGGGGAAGAGAACCATCAAAGCAAAAACCTAAATAAGTGGCTATACGAGTCATCAAATAGCCAAAGGGATAGGCTTTTGCTTGAGGCTACGGACGACGGTAGTGGAAGAAGCATAGTTCCAAATGTATTGTGCAGAACTCGACTCAGAAAGAAGCCAAGTGCCTTTAGATATTTAGTCATTTCAACTAAGTCTATTAAAGTTAATAAAATGTGAATATAAAATGCAGAATACCGACAAAATTTTCCTAGAATGAACAAGCGAAGTGAAAATAAAAAAATATTATAAAATAAAAGGATTATAACATTTCGTATACAATACCCTCATAGAGAAGCAACATGTAGATAATGCATCACGTTGTCATTTTATCCTTAATATGGAGGAAATAAATTTCATAAAGTCATTAGATAGGTTCGAATTGACTAAGTGTAGGCAAAGTTATTAACATGAACACCTTTCTTGACACTACGACACCTCCAATGGAGCGGTTCAACTCCAACACACCAGATGTCGATGGCCTACCGATGGAGACTTGGTAATCCAAAGAGATTCGGACATTAATAAAAAATATCTCTAAGTATGTGGTTAATTTTGGAAAATAAAAGGAAAAGGAAAAAGAGTGATTGTGTGTGATTTTAGGAAAAAAAAAACCTTATCGGGTTCCCATCGGTGAGTCACTGAACCATAAGGGAGAGTGGAAAGTGAATCAGTGCATTGCAATAGTTTAAAATCTATAAAAAGAGGAGTTTTGCATGACATACCTTTGTGATTCTTGGTTGATTGTAGAGCTTTTCCTGAATTTTTAAGAGAAACAGAGTGAAAAACACTCCTAAATGTGTAGTGAATAGTACCGCTCAAGAGAAATGGATGATGACAGTGGAGATTCTCGCTGGAAGGATGACAATTTTTCTTTAGAAATAAGAAGAGGAGAATTGTCAAAGATTTTTAGGAGGAATGGCCGAACTTTGGAAGGCCGAGAAGTGAAGCGTCTCCATTATCGACAATGTTTGGGTTAGATACTCAACGAAGGGAGGTGACACTTGGGTTACCAGATGCGACTTTTAAAATGAGCTTTTGAAATTGTCGATGTGTTGATCTATCCACCAATGCGTCGATGGATTAAAAAATTAAATTTTTTAAGATTTTCCTTTAACAAAATTTGACTACCAAAAAGTCAATTTCTTTCAAATTTTGGACATAAAATTCTTTTTAAGAGGGGTAGGATGTTACAACCCATATATTTGGATGAAAATAATATAATTTATTTTATATTCTTTACCATTGGTAACCATCAACATGGTAATGAAGCCAGCGATGGTATTGTCATTCATACAGTTAATTCAGAATACAAGGTGGTTAATTCGTTTCAGATTCTGTGGGTAGTTATAATAGTATGTTTAGCATTGGAATGGTATGAGATGGAGAAAATGAGTCCAAGAGGTAGACTTTTGGCCGTAGAAGAGAATGGTGGATGACTGAGGGTGAAGTGAATGCGAGAAGTTTGATTGACATTTGTGTTTCAAGGTTAGATTGCTTTTTGAACTTGTGATTTTACCAAAATGGTGTAATTTTTATTTATGTCATGCTCTTCAGATTTGTGTTTGATATATTGTTAATTAAAGTGAAGTCCTTGAGTTTTACAATCTTCAGAGTCAAATTCATGGTTTTTATTAGAGAAGGAAGTAAAATTATGATTTTGGTTGATTATTTCTTCTTTTGGGAAAGATTTTCAAGAAGAATATACATAATTATATTTTTCCAGAATGAATGGGTGCATATGCGCATGATTTTGAACATTGATAGTTGCACCAATAAAATGAAGAAGATGAACAGTGCTCATACATGTGTGCATACTAAGCATGTTGGTTTTTAGTCATCAACAGTATGAGGTGTCCACTGATAATCATCGATGGGGTAACTGACATGTTGAAAAGATTGCTATGGAACATGTGTTTTGTGGATTCATTGTGATTATAACTAGGGTAGGTTGTAATGTTTATAATTGATATTGTGTGGTTTCTTATGTGTTATGTGATGTGAATGAAGGATTAATTATTCATGTGTTACTTAGGGATTAGTTACCCCAATGCATGTGTAGGAGACTATTAATTGTGACGAATGGGTACCTAAAAGACTATGCATATGGCATCCTAGGTCACATGAAACCTCGGTAGCTTGGCTCCAAAAGTGATTCATTAGCCAGGTAGGCAAAAGAGGTATAAAATAGGACGAAGGTCTTCTGGCTCTCTAAGGATGCAAGTTATGTAGAACCATTTTCTTGGCCCATGAGCTGTGCTAAAATGGACTAGAGCATTAAAAGATGTTGTCTTGCGCAACATAATTCATGAAGTTTCGATGATTATGAAAAGACAACCTCAACACTAGGGTCCATGAGCCCTAGCGAGCTTCATACATGGATGGGGATAGGTAGACTTCAGAGCACTTAGGTCATAATGTGATGGCCCAATATCTAACAGAGCGGAGCTCCTAGATGAGGTCATCGTGTCTAAAGAACCTTTGAGAAGGGTTTTGCTTATGAATAGAATGATTAATATGAAAGGCATGCACTCTTTCAATTGTGATGAATTGACTGGTTTTTCTAATGAGAATTCCATGGTATGTTGATTGAATCTTTGTGTTTCATAAGGATTGTTATCTGACTTAGTATTTTTGAATACTCAACATCCATTGTGGTGTAAGTGTTTGGGTCAAAATTTGAAGGTAATGTTAAAGTTGTAGTTGAGAAGTTCTACTCTGCATTTATGGAGATTCTTAAGTTAGGTTTGAGTTGGCATATGAGTTTTCCATTTTTTCTTTCATTAGTTTGGATATTATTAACAAACAATGATGAACTTGTGCATTTTGTGAATATTTTAATGTAATAGCTATATATATTCTAATTAAAGTTACTATAATCACATCAATTGATTTTGAAGGTTGATGATACTCATACCCCTAACTATTTAATTCAATGATTTACTTTGTATGTTTTACCACTATAATTGACAAGAAGGAAGGATGACGATTTATGTTATCTTTTTTTAAAAGGAAGAATTTGTATTACACAAAAAATTTATATGTGGAAATTAGGAGTGTGGCATGCCCCAAAAATGCTTTCTGGATTTGTTTCCCTTCCTTGTTGAAGTCAAAGTGCCAAATCGTTGTGGATACCTATATAAAGAAAATGAAGTGACAAAATTAAAAAGATGTAAACCTAGAAAAAAGAAGGGAGAGACCTTTGTATATTATTTTCCTTGAGAATTCACAATGAGTTTGAAGGGAAGATCAATGGTTAATTTATAAAGCTAATGAACAACTAAAGAAGTAATTTCACACAAAAAGGAGTGGTAGAAATTCTTCAATGAGAGATTCAAGAACCCAAAGTCCATATAGAATAAGAAGAGCTTGTTGAAGGCTTGAGGAAGAAGACTTGAGGAAGAGAGAGGCAAAGAAAGGAGAAATTAAAGTTTCAAAGTGCTTGAGGAAGAAGACTTGAAGCTAGCAACGACAAGAATTTGTGGAGATCTAAACAAAATGAGTTTCTGTTAAAGTCAAAACAAAGGTTGTTGGCTTTCTTGTGTTGATGTAATTGTCTTGCTTACTAGAAGTGCATTGATTTGGTTCCTTGCTGGGACTGTCATGGTTTTTTTCATAGATTAGAATTTCTATGTTAAATTATTGTGAGTTCATGGTGTTTGCATGCTTTATGCTTTATGGTTTGTTGATGGATTAATCGTGAGTAAAATTAGGTTTTTATTATTTTTGCTATATAATAAAATTATGTTCAAAGAGGGCATATATCATAGTCTTTGTTTTTCTTAGATAATTGGACTAGGGGTAATGTGGTGATCTGTTATGCCGATTAGATAGATATTAAACTCACAAATGGTAAATGTAGATTTTCATTGATAAATTGAGTTTGCTCCATGATATCAATCTATTTTGGCATGCTAATGCATCATTATCTTGCTTAATCTTCCTATATTTTAATTTCTAGTGATAGATAACTTGTGCTAGGGTTTGATTTCTCAAATTTATCTTTTTTATTATTTTTTCTTTTATAATTACTTGTTAAAAACTTGCTAATTTGTGTTCTCTAGTTATTTAGTTTGCTTCTCTTATAATTATTCCTTGCTTTAATTGCTTAAAGTGTGTTACTTGGGTGATTTTATGTTGGATTAATTTTATTGGTTGTTTTAAATAACTCAATGTATGAACATGGGGATTTGGGTAATTCGATGAATCGTCCACCCTTATTTTATGGTCAAAATTTCTCATATTAAAAAAATAGGATGAGATATTTTATTTATGCACTTGATGGGAATGATTGGAAAACGGGGATTAAAGGTTTGAATCCTATAATAACCAAAAATGAAAGTAGAATTTAAATCTTAAAAGATGAAAACAAATGGGATGAAAATAAAATAAAACTTGCTAATCAAAACAGTAAAGCCCTTAGTACATTGTTCAATGTTGTAAGAAAATCACAACATAGGTTAATTTCTAATTGCACATCTACCTAGGTTTCATGGGAAAAACTTCTGATATATAATGAAGGAAAAGAGGCAGATAAAGTGTCTAGGCTACAAATGCTTACCCTAGAGTTTGAAATCATTATAATGAGTGAAGTTTATGAATACTATGCTAAGATTTTAGACATAGTAAACACATGTGATCAATTGGGGGAGGCTATACCTTATTACATTGTTGTGAGGAAACTGTTAAGGTCTTTGTCCTCTAAATTGAAAACTAAGGTAACAACCATTAATTAATAAAAAATGATAGACAACTTAGACATTAAGGAGTTAGTTGGGTAGAAATCCAAGGGAAAACAAACTGCCCTAAAAGTATCCAAGAGAACTTCTAAGAAGAATAAAACTTTAAATACCTTAGAAGAATCTAAAAAGTTTGCAGATGATAAAGAATTAATGCTTTTGTTGGCTAACTACTTCAAGCAATTCATGAAAACTTAGAACTTTAGCTTTGGGAATAAGGGCAAAATTATGGAAAGAGAAAAATGGATAAGAGAGATGAGAGGCAAAATGAACAAGACAAGAAAATTTTGAAGTATTTTGAATGTGGTAAGTAAGGTCACTTTGCTGTTGATTGCCTTAATAATAAATCTAACAATCTTTTAATGATAAGCCTAAGAAACCAAAGGGTTTTGATAATAAGAGAAATGACAAGGTGTTTAAAGCAACTTACTCTGATGAGAGTTCTTCTGAAGAAGATAAAATGTGTAACTATATAGCCTTCCATGCAAGTGTGAAGAAAGTTATGGAGAATATTCTTATGAGTCCACTTCTCTTGAAGAGAACTCAGAGTTAAACTTTGATTTTGATGAACACAAAGAATTCCACCAACAATTATTAGTCTTGACTAGGAAAACAAAAGCCTTGTAAAAGAGTTGAAAAAGAAAAAAGATGAATTAGTTTTGTTTTCTCAAGCGGTAAATCAAATACTAGAAGGTCAAACTTGAGAGACAAGTGAGTAACCTTAAGAAAGAATTATAAAGTGAAAAAAAGAAGTCTAGTGCTCTGAATAGAGAATTTATATCCTCTAAAGATAAATTAGATGAATTTAAGAGTGGGAAGAAGAAATTGGAAACCATCTTGAGCAATAGACAAACCAACAATATGAGTTTAGATTTTAGGAATTGCTTGACTACCCCCTTAGCAAAACCTACTACCTTTGTGATGACAAAAGAGATTGATAAAAACCCTAAGATAGTGCCCAACTCACCTAGGTAAAGAGTGAAAGGAGGTAACAAGGACACTGATCAATTTGCATAGAGGTCTAGGTTTGGATGTATGGATGCTCAGTCATTCCATGATGCCTGATTTCTGTTTTCTACATGTCATAGCTTAGTATGAAATATGAATTGTTAGTAAGGAGATAGCAGATCACACAATGGCTAGGATACTTTATCTCCTTGCACAACTTGTGCTTTAGCTTAACCGACCTTCCATCATATTCGGTTAGATGATGACATTTCTACATGGCCATACGCACGAGATGCTGCCCTACACATACATCTTGTTTAGGATTTTACTTTGGCATATAAAGATCCCATGAGGAGAGCCTATGATGATTGGGATGGGACCTATTGACGCAGTAATTGTTCATTGGATGTTGTCTCATCACTAAGGTTAGGATGGAGATGCAGAGGAGCCATAGGGACTAGGACATGCACCTCTCGAGGCACCAACACCATAAGATGATCTAGATAGTACTGTCACCATTGCAGAGTTTAGAAATTATTAGGATGCAGCTTTACAAAATCTTATAGATATCCGACATATGCTCAGACCTCAATTTCCACGTGATGACAGTGAAGGAAGCATTCAGATGGTGGAACAGATTGATTTTTAAATTTCATATATCACATTTTCGTGTATTTCTTTGTTTAAACTTGATTCAGTTTAGTTTATATTTAATTGTGATTATGTGATGTATTTTGAAACTGATTTTGTTATGGGATATTTGATGGATGTGGTTAATGTATGGATTATTTATTTTCATGTCTATAGTGATATGTGTAGCTTGATTGTGCTTAATTAAATTTTTTTTCTAATTATTGCTTTTACTTTTGTTATTTATGTCAAAAAGGGGGAGAAAAGATATAAAAATAAAAAATGATTCTCTTTATTTGATTGAATAGTACAATGAAAACCATTTTGATTTAAAGTGTGTAGGATAAGTATAGGTTTAAACAAGGTTTTTCAAGATCAATTCCAAATGAGTGTATGTTAAGTCTCTATGTTGTTAAGTCATCTGATTAAATAGAAAGTTGATGCACTATGTCTAGAATTGTAATTTTATTTTTTATTTTTAATTGTGTAGTATTTTGACAAGAAATAGCCGAAGGGGAGATTATTAGAACATATGCGTCATATGTTAGGTTAATTGGCTAATTTTTTGTCAAAATTATGTTAGAAACCTTAAGTATGTAATTAGTCTTAAAATATGATTAGGTGTAGTTATGGTCAAGTCAAATTTAGAATTGATAGACATGAAAAATAGGAGCAGGCGTGTTCTTATAGCTCAAAACTGGAGACTAAAGGATATTGATGTATTATGAAGCAAATTCATATCACATTCTCATACTAAATCACTTGTAAAAGTTTTAAAAGTAATTTCAAAGGTTTTAGAAGGATTTAGGGTAAAAATGACAAAATTATCAATGAAAAGTACAATCGATCGATTGCTCGAGATAAGATGGTGAGAAACTATCGATCAGCACCTAAATTAGCTATTTGTTAACCGAATCTACGATCAATCATTTCGTGGACCGATTGATCACTCAAGCAGTCATGACTTAAGAAAATAGTGAACGATCAATTGTTGTCTGAAAGAATTAATCGCTAACAGTTTTAAAGTACTAAATCATTTTAGAGACCTATACAAAGGATACAAAGTGACAAAATTGACGAGAAAAAAAACTAGAAAAAAATTGGTGAATAAGGGCTTCGCTTATTGTTTTTTTTTTAATTCACAAAGAGTTTAAAGAAAAGTTCGATAATGAATTTATAAAGCTGATGCACAACTAAAGAAGAGATTTCACATAGAGATTTCTGAGAGGAGTTGTAGTAATTCTTCAATGAGAGATTGAGGAACCCAAAAGCCAAAGTCAATAGAACAAAAGGAGCTTATTGAAGGTTAGAAGCAGACAGAGACAAAGTAAGGAGAGATTAAAGTTTTAAGTTCTTGAGGAAGAAGACTTGAAGTCCAGCAACAATAAGAATTTGTGGAGATATAAATAAAAAGGAGTTTGTGTTGGAGTCAAAATAATGGTTGGTGGTTTGTTTGTATTGATGTAATTGTCATGTTTTCTAGTAGTGCATTGATTTGGTTCCTTGTTGGGATTATTGTGGTTTTTTCCCTGAACTTATTTTTTCCACATTAAATTATTGTGTGTTCATATATGTTTAATGTGCTTTATGCTTTATGGTTTGATGATCGAATAATTATGAGTGCGCTTAGAAATTATATTTTCATTATTTTTGCTATATAAGAAAATTTTGTACAAAAAGGCCATATCTCGTAGTTTTTATCTTTTTTAGATAATCGGACTAAGGGCAATGTGATGATCCACTTGGTTAGTTAGACAAATATTAAGCTCACAAAGTGTGCAATGTGATAAAAAAAAATATGCTCAATTAACGATATCCTACTATGATTACAGACAATAAATCATGGAATTATATTTCTACAAGTTTCAACTGTGTAAAATGTGATTTAAAAATATAAGCACAGTTGTCCGAGATAATGAAAATAGAGTAGAAATTACTTACTCAATCGCTTTCATCACTTAATTAATTTACTTGAGCTTTCTATGTGAAATTGATCTCTTTAAAATTAAACACACACTTTTAAAGGAAAAATAAGAGATAAAAAACATTAAAAACATGAAAGAAATAACAAAAAATAATCTAAGACATCCTAAAACAAGAGAGAAAATAAGAAAGAAAAATATATTTTTGCACCTCCAAATCTAAATCGAACATTGTCCACAATGTCAAAGAAAATATATACAACAATGATAAGAAAAAGGAAAAGTAGGAATGAATGATATCACCTGAGAGCATCAACCAAATAATTAATCCACTAATCTGAAAATAAAGCCCGTACGATTGAGTGAAAATAGATAAGCACAAGTAATGAGCATCCCCCAAAATATAAAGTACTATATCTTACAAAAGAAACAAATTCTACAATTAGAAAATAAACAACATAAATGAAACCTAAAATAGCATAAAGGGAAAAAAATATATCAAAAACATGGGTGGCCTCCTAAGAAGCAACAAGTTTAATGTCTTTAGCTAGACAGTGTGCACTCCCTCAGCATAACAATGGATCAATAAAATCGAAGGATTCAATGACACCCCGTAGACACTATCTCAATGATGGGCTTAAGTCGTTGACAATTAACTTCCAAAATTCGATTATCTCATAGGTCAAAATTTTCAACCACTCCATTAGGAACAACTTAAGTAACAACATATGGGCCGTTCCATTGAGATCGAAGCTTACCTGGGAAGTGACTTATACTTTATGGGTAGCTTGAAAGAAATTTTGATCAATTAGTCATTTGTGTAAAGTCTTAGGTCTTTGTTTATATAATTTAGCACTTTTGTAAGCTTGGTGATGCATCTCTTCCAATTCATTAAGCTAGAACTTATAGTGGGAACTAGCTTTGTCCATATCAAAGTTAAATGGCTTCATGGCCCACAAAGCATGGTGCTCTAACTCAACATGCAAGTGGCATGCCTTACCATAAACAAGACAGTAAGGGAACATGCTAATTGGAGTTTTATAAGTGGTCTAACACAACCATAAGACATTGTTAGGATGAATGCACCAATCTTTTTAATCAGGGTGCACCGTTTTCTCAAGGATTTTTGTAATCCCACGATTGGACGCCTCAAGTTGTGTAACGTCCTATTTTTTTTATTTCTTTCAACTAGAGGGGTTAGTAATAATTATTGATTTTTGGATGAGAATTAGTTAGTTTTGAGGGGTGAAATTCCTTATGTATAAAATTTGAAGAAATGAGGGTAAGAAATAAAAAAATATATGAAATAGTGGTCAAAAGTGATGCACTGAAATAATGTTCAATAAAATGTTTTCAAATTTCAAATTGCAATCCTATTTTGTGTTAAGTTATTGCTTATTTGGGTTATTTATATTTTGAATTGGTTAGTTGGACCTTAATTGAGTTTACATGTTTAAACAGGTTTCAACAGAATCCAACTGGAAGAGGAAATGAAGCCCAACTACCCAAAACTATTTAAAAGTCAAGAATGGGCTCTTAATGGTCTAAACATGCATGGAATGGTCGAATACAACCTTGTGGACCCATTGGATTTGAGATTTGCATCAAGAGAACTAAATTAGGAAAGAAGTTGATTTGGATAGATTTACACAACCATAGTATTTTGATCATATCTTTCTATGTATAATTTGGATTGATACGATTCTGGTGGCATTGGAAAGAAGACTTTCGTGTCTACATTTGTTATTTCAGGAATAAATTCCAAAATTTGAAGATTTGTAGGTCGAATCCGGCATGGAATTGGACAGCTAATTAACTAACTCGAGGCCAACACATGAAGAATATTTTCATTGGTTGTGATTGATACACACAAGGAAAGACAATGAGGCTGATTGGATATCTAAAGGAAGATTCAAAGATATTTATTTTCTAAATAAGTCATTGATTTATTTGATTGATTTAGAATCTAACCATTGTCAAAGATGCAATCAATCATGTAATCAATCAAGATGCAATCAGAGATATGATTTTACTTTCCTCTTTGAAGGAACCCTTTCTATTCCTATAAATAAAGGGGTGGACGTGATAGAGGATCATCCCCTCCTCTCTGGAGCTTTCTTCTCCTATTTTTCTTCTGTTCTTTTATATTTTTGTTTTTAGTTTTATTATAATGACTTTTTAAGCTCTCAAGCTAAGGCTAGTGGTGATTTGTAACAATCTAATGGAGCTTTCTTCTCCTATTTTTCTTCTGTTCTTTTATATTTTTATTTTTAGTTTTATTGTAATGGCTTTCTAAGCTCTCAAGCTAAGGCTAGAGGTGATTTGTAACAATCTAATGGAGTTCTATTCATGTTTCATCAATGGTTTCAAGTAAGTATTGGTTATTTGAAGTAATGTTGATTTAATATTGTTCTTCTTCTTGTTTCTTTGTGATTTGGATACATAAGATGTTTGAAGGCTCCCCTTCTTAATCTTTTGTGATTTTGATACATAGAAATTTTAAGAGACAATTATTTTTCTTCTCCATCTATCCAAAATATTTTTTATCTTTATTTTTAATTTTAATGTTCATATCTTCCAGTTAGATAGAATTTTCATTCGATTCTAACTGAGATAATAAGACACATGAAGAACATCATTAGATGTTATAATGATCCTTAATGCCTTAGTGTTTTCTAATCTTGATTTTTTTTACTCTTTATTGCCTCAATACTCTTCTACTATTTCTTTCTTAATTTTTCTTTTCTCTATTTTTTTGTAACTATTTTCTTTGTTGCACAAGGTTTTCCCTGTAGATCGACCTTTTCTACTACAATTGGCAAGTAAAACAAATATGAATTTGACTTCTTCATAGTCTTGGTTCAAACGTAACAATAGAAAGCAAAAGTTACGACCTTTGGAAACATGCCATATAGGTGGGCTCCACTTAAAAAGTGCAGGATAACCTAGCCATGTGGGCTTCATTTCATAGAGCTCATCAATATGAGTTCAACAGTACCAAGAACGCGCTATTCCAACTTGGGGTAGGAAGTTATCATGTTCTAAAATTTGGAATTGAAAACGAATAAAATAATCAAAGAAGGACAAAATAGTAGATATAGGCTAATGCATAGGTGCGCCACTTGCATTTTTCTTGGTGAGCCGCACGTAAATCCCATGCATCATAGGTGGTTTGCACTGATGTGTAGCAGGGCTGTGTCACGCATCTCGGACTTAAAATGGCTATAAATTGGAGGGTCTATTTATCGAATTAGGCACTCTAGAGGGGTAAAACAGCCCAGTGCAAGAGGAGGATTTGCCCTCCACCATCGGGCTGTAAAGTGAGAAGCCTCTGGGTTAAGGGGGAGACTCTGTCTACCGCCTTTGAGCATGGAAAGTGAGAAACGTCTCGGGTAAATGGAGTTCCAAAGAAAGAAACATCCCAGGGTAAGGGGAGGTTTTGTCTACCTCTTTCTGGTACATAAAGAGAGAAACATCCCTAGGGAAGGTGAGGTTATGCCTGCCACTTTGAGGTGCACAAAATGAAAAACATCTTGGGTAGGGGGAGATTATGTCCGCCCCCTTCGAGCATGCAAAGAGAATAAACCATCCCGTGTAATAGGAGGTTCTGTCCGCCACCTTCGAGCACAAAAAGAGAGAAACATCTATGGGTAAGGGGAGGTTTTGTTTTTCACCCTCAGGCGGGAAAAAGAGAAATGTTTTGGAGTAAGAGGAGGCTCTGCTATCTATCTCTGGACCTTAAAGGGAGAATGCCCTAAAGGAAAGAGAGATCTAGCAGCCACTACTTAAATAAATGCATATGCTTCTAAATTAGTTAATTTAAGATGCTAAATGAGATATATTCTTTCCTCTGATCTGTTTTGCTTTGCTATGATTTGATCTGTTTTGATATACTCTAATAGGTTCTACTTTGTTCTGTGAAAGAAAGAGATGTCTGACTCCAATTAATTATTAGATTTCTTTTTGACTTCGATGATTTATTAGAATTCAATCTGACTCGAATAATTTATAAAATTCTAGCTAACTACAAATGATTTATTGGATTATAAGCATATAAAATATATGATTTTATACTGCATAATGAATGTATTAGCCGTTAAGCATAACTACGTTGGGATTTTATCTTATTAGAATAGCATTGTAGATGTTATCAAATATGTACATAGGCAACCAACATTAGGGCAACATTGGCCCAATCCAATTAGGTATAAAATATAAGTTTGTTTTAGTAAGTGCATAATGAAGAGCTGAAGTTTCGTATTGCGTAAAGTTATGTTACAGCTCTCACACATAGAAGATGTTCTTGGAAAAAAAATTACTGATGTTTTCTAGGCCCCTGGGTCTAGCTAGGCCAATGATTATTAGGGCGGCCAAAGCTTGAGGTGTGACAAAATCATATCAGAGCTTTGATCTGTCTGCAAGAGTATAATGCTCAAGCGAAGATATTGACTTGATTAGCATTTTGATTTTGAATATGGAATTATCTCAAAATATTGTTTTGAATATGTTGCAAAGATGATTTGCTAAAGTTGTTTTTTGAGTAGATTCGATTTCAAATGGTCTGCTATTTGAAAATTCATTTGAAATTTAAATTAAGTCTATTTTGAAAGATGATGGGATTACCAAGGAGAAACCACTAACACCCATGGTGTGGGGCATGAGGTGTTACTGGATAGCTCCAAGGTAAATTGTGGAGGTGTATCAATATGAAATTTAATTTCAAATTGTATGTACTTTGAAAATTCAGTTGAATCAAAGTAAATATTTTTTAAAAGATGGTGGAATTGCTAAATAGAAACCATCAAACACCCATGGTATGGAAAATAAAGTGTTGGTTGATTGTTACAAGGTTAATTCTTCCAAAGTACTGATGTGAAATTTGATTTTGAAATGTTTATATTTTTTAAAATTCTCTTCAATTTTGAGCAAATATATCTTAAAAGACAGTGGAATTACCAAGGAGAAACCATCAAACACCCGTGGCGTTGGACACGAGATGTATTGATATGAAATTCAATGAAATGTCTATCCTTTGAAAATTCATTGAAATTAAATTGAATATATCTTGAAAGACGATGGAATTACCAATGAGAAACTATCAAATACCCATGGTTTGGGATATGAGGTGTTAGTAGATTGCTCTAAGGGTAAGTCTTCTAGTAGATTTGATATGAAAGTTAATTTCAAATCCTCTATATTTTTAAACTAATTCTACATTTGAGTAAATTAGTCTTAATGGATGGTAGAACTACTAAGTAAAAACCATCAAACACCGATGGTATATGACATGAAGTATTAGTGGATAGCTCTAAGGCAAATTCTACAAATGTATTGAAATGAATTTCAGGTTCAAGTCTGGTTTAATTTAAAATTCTATTCTAAATTCAATTTGAAAAGGTAAGGATCTATTTTATAAGTTGAGTATCCTAGTGCAAGCAGGGGTTTTGAATTCTAAATCAATGCTCACTAGAGGGACTTTATTTCTTTTGAAATATTTGCTTGAGTATGCTTAATATCTCTATTTTCTAGAAAGAAATTATATCTATGAACTGATTTGATAGTGCTACATTATGTTATGTGGTCCTTCACTCTTTGGGTAGTTCCTTGATTAACAAACAAGGAATTATCATTAATGTTTTGATACTTACCAATAAAACAATAGGCTTCTACACACATAGGATGTGGAACATCATGCGAAAGCTTCAATCCTTTTGGCTTCTACAACCCCATGAGTTGCGGAGTAGGCTGTTCGGTATTATGGTTTTTGGATCTGTTTTGGCTACTTGCACTCTCTAGTTAGTTATTTAACAAGGAATTATCATTTTATTCTGGATACTTGCCAAAAAGGGTTCTAGTATGCACAGATGTGGAGCATTATGGGAAATCTCCTATCATTCTCACTTTTGTTGCCCCTTGAGTGAGGGAGTAAGCCGTTAGATATCGTGGCTTTTGGATTGATCGGTTATCGGATATTCTAATTTTTTCGAAGGCTTCCAAATTGATATGTTATCGGATAATTTAATTTTTGAAAGCTTCTGTGAAAAGATTGATCGATTTTTAGAATGATAATTTATCCAATTTTAAATTAACTGTAAAATTCTGTTTAGAGATGAATTATTTGATTCTGAATTAATTATCGGATTTTGTTAACAAATGATTTAATTGATTATATGAAAGAATGAGACATTTGTTATGATTTGAATTTGATTTGTTTAACCTGAAGAGTTAGTAAAAATATTTATTTACGGATGAGACTTAGTTGGTTTTTAGGGTTGAAATCCCATTATGTGTGTAGAGCTTGAAGAAATGAGTGTAACAAATCAAAGAACATGTGAAAAAAAGGTAGAGAGTGAAAATTACAACCCTGAGAAACATGTCATATGAGCGGAACCTTAAAAATGACATGATAAGCTACCCATATGGAGTCAAGGTTTATAGGGGCTAGTCAATTCAAGTCCAACGGTGCCAAGAATGCGCGATTCCAACTTCGGGGTATGAAGTTATCCCATTTTGAAGTTTGGAATTGAAAATAAATAAAATAATCAAATAAGGACAAAATAGCTGACATATGCAACTGATAGAACAACACATGTTAGTTGCGCCATCCGGTGTGCTACACACGTTTTGTGTAGTGGGTCCCCGAGATCGCAAGTCATTTTGGTCGATGAGCATTGGGACGCTTGCAGCCCTCCCTATAAATAGGGAGGAGTTGTGTATTTTTTTAAAGGAGTTTTTCTCCCGTTTCTAAGCTGTTTTAAGTTCAATTTTGTTCATTTAAGAGTCATTTCTAGCTAATTGGAGGGCGTTCTATGTAATAAAAGGGTTCATTCTTCAAGTTAGGTACTCTAGAGGGGGAAATAACCGGTGGCAAGAGGAGACACTATCCTCCGCCATCAGGCCGCAAAGAGAGAGAGAGAGAGAGAAATGGCCTAGAGTAATGTCGTTGGGTCATAAAGAGAGAAGCATCCTTGGTTACAAGGGATGTTCTGTATGCTGCCTTTGAGCCTAGAAAGTGATAAATATCCTAGGTAAATGGAGGTTTTGTCTGCTATCTTCGGGTGGTGAAGAGAGAAGTGTTCTGGGTAAGGGGTGGTTCTGTACACCGCTTTTGCATGCACAAGGAGAGAAACATCCCAAGGTAAGGGGATGATTTATCCACCACCTTCAATATAAGGGGAGGTTTTGTTCGCCACCTTTAGACACAAAAAAGGAAAAACATCCCGGGTAAGGAGTGGTTTTGTTTGCTGCTATCAGGTGCACAAAGAAATAAATATCCTTAGGTAAGGGGAGGTTTTGTTCGCCACCCTTAGGTGGGAAAGAGAGAAACATTCAAGAGAAAGAGGAGGCTTTGTCTGCTGTCTCCATACCTTAAAGGGAGAACGCCCTAAAGGAAAAAGAGACTCCAACTGCCGCTACTTTTGGAAAGTTAAGGGGAGTTAGCATTTTTTACTTTCTAATTTTAATGCAAGTTTAAAGAAATGCATATGCTTCTTAACTAGTTAAACATAATATGCTAAATTGGATAAACTCTTGTATGCTCTGCTCTACTCTATTTTGTAAAAGAAAGAGATATTTGACTCTAATGATTTATCATATTTCTTTTTGACTCTGATGATTTATTAGATTTTGATCCAACTCCGATGATTTAGTATATTATATTTGACTTTGTATGATAATATATTAAATATATGATTTTATGCTGCGTGATAAATGTATTAGCGGTTAAGTAGAACTAAGTTGGAATCTGATCTTACTAGAATAACATTGTAGATTATATCAAATAAGTATGTCGGCAACCAAAGTTAGAGCAATGTTGGCCCGAACCAATTAGTTATAAAATGTACTTTTGTTTTTTGTTAGTCCATAACAAAATGATGAAGTTCCGTAGTGCGTAAAGAAACGGTACAGTTCTCACACACAGAAGATGTTCTTGGCAGAAAAAAATTGACTTTGATGTTTTTGGACCTTTAGGTCGGGCTAGGCCAACGATTAGTAGGGCGCCCAGGGCCTTGGGTGTGACAATTCAACCATTGGTACGAGGATGGTAAGGGGTGGCTACTTTATGCTTGATGAAGTACTTTCAAATAAGAGCTTCAAAAGGGCGATTAAAAAAGTGGCTACCTCCATTACTAATGATTGCCCCATGTGTACTAAATCAATAAAAAATATTTTCTTTGAGAAAGACTACATGTAGCTTATGGCCATTAGTTTTCATCGTTATGGTTGTAACCCATTTGGAGACATAATTAACGGTAACTAAGATATAAGTATAGCCAAAGAAATGTAGAAATTGACCCATAAAAATCTCGACTATAAATATGAGTTAGAGAAATATTATGTCTCTATAGCCCCCTAGTCGCTGATATCTATTACAATACTTACAAAACTTATGAACATCCCAAAATAAAGTGGGCCAACAAAATCCGCAATGAAGAATATTAGCGACTATTTTTTTCCCAAAATAACCCTCACCAGCTTGAGAATGACAAAATACAAATATTATGAAATTTACACTCGGGCACACTTAGTGGATTCCACATGCTCCTCAGTTCTAGTAAACTCAAAATAGCACCTTGTTTAGCTAGCGAGTGGATCGATAGGACCCAACAAAGGGCATGTGCAGCGTATAATTTGCACATTCCTCAAAAGACGGGAAAAGTATCTCAGAAGCTTCTGAACACCTATTCAAATCAGAGGCTCAGGAACAAAAGGAATGTTTTGATTCCGGGCATGATCATTCCGTGTCATGTCAAATAGATGATGAATAATATTCTAGAATGTGTAGGTTCTATGTGTTCAAGCCTACACTAAGTTTAGGAGACTAGTGGGTGTCTAAAAGGTCAGCTACTATGGTTTCAAAATTACCAAATTGAACAAGATAAGCTCGAGATTATTCAATTGTTATATTGGAAATGACTTGAGTTCCCTTCTCTATGGACTTTTAAATTGTTCCAATCATATAGTCATGTACATTTCTCAAGAAACTAAGGATGACTTGAGATAGCTGGGAAAACTATTATACTAAGGGGTCGCTTGGATGCAAATGTAGGGGGAAATGAAAGGCCATTTACCTCCTTTAACTTTTAACAAAGGAAAGTAAAATCGCCGCATGTTTGGGAATGTTTTTTTTTTTCTATGATTTCGAAAGTAAATTCTGTTTGGTTATAACAATTTGAAAGATCATTTAAAAGTAAGAAAATATCTTATTTGCCCTTCATATGGCCATCGCTTTGCACCCCTCTTCTCCATCACCGCTAGTCTACTTACTCTTCCATCTATATATTTGTTTCCGTCCCCATCTCTAGAAAACATTCTAGCTCCAGATGTAGCTTGTTGTACAAATCCCTTAATCTCTGACATCTTTTGCCAATGAAGTAAAGTGATTTTATCTAGCACCAACGTTCACTACTATAAGCTAGGACACACTATCGTGTTATTGGCTCCACGCTTAGAAGAAGCCCCATCTAGGGTCGTTTACCAGTGCTATTTTGTTAATATATAGGATAAGACACGCTATTACTTGAATCAGCTTTGTTCTAAGAAGCCTTATCATGTGATCACCTCTATACTAAGAAGCTCTTTTGTATGGTTGTTTATTAGAGTAATTTTGTTAATATATATGATAGGATATGCTATCATATGATTGGCTCAGTGCTAAGAAGCCCTATTATAAGGTCATTTACCAACATCATTTTGTTAGTATATATGATAGAATACACTATCATGTGATTGTCTCTACTTTAAGAAGCCATATCATGTGATCAGCTTGTGCTAAGAAGCCCTATCATGTGGTTGTTTGCTAGTGTTATTTTGTTAGTATACACAATAGAATATGTTATTTTGTGATAATCTCCGCACTAAGAAGACCTATCATATGGTCATTTACTAAAGTTATTGTGATAGAATACAATAATATCATATGATTGGTTCTGCTCTAAAAAACCCTATTAGTATAATTGATAGGCAAGTAATCGAATGATTGGCTCCATGCTAAAAATCTTATCATAGGTTGTTTACCAATGTTATGTTCTTTGTATATACGATAGGATACACTATTGTGTGATCAGCTCTGCTCTAAAATGTCCTATCGTAGGGTAATTTACTAGGGTTATTTTCATAGTATATATAATAGGGCACACTATTGTGTGATTGACTTTGTGCTAAGAAGTGCGATAAACTATGCTAAGAAGTCTTTTCATAAAGTTGTTTATGAGGTTTAGTGCAAGGAGGAGCAACACCTTCTAGGTGGTGGGAAAAAGTGGTTTTGTTGGAAGGGCGAGCAATTCCTTCATATTCTTGTTGGTAGATAAAAGGGGTAAGGAGGAGCAACACCGATCTTTTTGGCAGCGGAAGAAAGGAGTTGGTTAGGGCAAGCGGGAGCCCAACGAAAATGAAGAACAGATAGTGGCATAGGCATCAAATCCACATTGTTCCATTTCAAAATTGTAGCCAATGTCATTTCTACTTAAACCCACCTGGGGAGAAGTGTTCTATGGGAAAATAAAATCCTACCTTTCCGCTCTCCACTGACATTTCCTTTCTAAAATTATTTTCTCTTGTAAAGCGTGTATCCATTCACGGTTTTTTTATATTAAGGGTCATTTGACCACTTTCAAAATAAGCGCATTTCTACCACATAAAAGGTGCATCTAAATGACCCAAGTTTTAAACTGACTGTAGCTTGAAAACTAACTCCTCATCTCAAGTTTGAGTTTAGCTTGGCTTGAATACACTACAAAAATTAATTTTTTGGCGCTTGAAAATAGCGATGCAGTATGTCAATTTATGCAAACTCCTTGTGAGATTCACTTTTATGCCGTCAAAAGAATTCTCCCCGATGTGAGGGTACTCTTATGGTATGCAACTATGACCTTCTTCAACTGACCTTGTTGCTTTCTCTAATGCGGATTGGGCATGTGACATCAATGACAGAAGATCTATTAGTGGTTATTGTATTTTTTTTGGGTCAAAAACTCATTATTTGGAGTGTAAAAAGGCATGAAACTGGTGTCAAATCCTCTTCTCAAGCCAAGTACTTACCTTTATCGCGAGTTAATTTGGTTAAAGTCTCTTTTTAAAGATTTGTCTTTGTCATATTCTCAACTTCTTATCATTTACTATGACAATATTTTGACAATTAGTCTTGACTCAACCCAATCTTTCATGCCCAAACTACTAAGTATCGTTTTATCTTGGGGTATCACTATTTTACAATATTTATCTTCTACTCGTTTTTAGATGCTCAATAAAAAAATTTAGGTTGCATCCTCCCCTCAACTTACCAGGGGCTGTTAGTGTACAAAGGTATCACATATAATTTTTTTCTTATTGCTAGGTGTTGAGAAGTGCCCAGGTGCACTGCAGGCAAGGGTAGATCCTTTTTTGCCCCTTCCTACCTTGGGCACATGGCTATATGTTGGGTGCATATTAATGTCACTCTTTTTGTAATTTTATTTTGTATCTATGTAGCTTTCGTATGTATATATTTTGTCAACTATAGGTGTATATGGACCGGGGTCAGGCTGGTTACAATAATGGGCCTAATAGGCCCAGCACTAACAGTGTCAATAGGTAGGGTATGGCCGGGTAAGGCTTTACCCACATCCATACCCGCTTCTAAAAATTTTACTCATATCCTTCTTAATACTTATATGCATTACTCTTCATTACCCATGCCCTATCCATTACCCCTTACCCATTAGGTAAATGACTAACTAATTAATAAATAAATAATAATAATAAATAATACAAAATAAAATTATCATAAATAATTAATATATGCATTTTAAAAGTCTATCCAATGTATAATAAGTTTAATCCAATAAGGACATGACTAGTATTACATACACAAATCTTATAGTTGATAAAAAAAAATATAATAAGAATACAAGACCTTATATAACAAAAATAAAGATTTAAAAATAATTTCATTACTCCAAAGTTCCTTGTTGATCATACTAAAATATTATAAGATACATGATTAATCTTGTTACATATACAAATCTTACTCTTCTAATCAGCTATAACAAAGTTAAAACTAGGTACTTATCAAAACCAAAAGAAAATATGACATAAAAAACCAAGAAACAAAATTCTCATTGCTCACTCAATGCAAAATCCCCTTACTCATCATTCAATCTCCTATTGTAATTCATCAAGGATAAAATTTATATTAGCTCTTCAAGATATATACTTTATGCAACAAGCAGAACGTGACAAGACATAGAAGATTGACTATATTTTTAGTCTCATTTTCAAAAGCATGGCATTATTCACCACGTCTTATGTTTATATATTCCCAAGAAAAATGTCTTAGCTGAAAGGAAGCATAGACATCTCATTGAAACAAGCTTATGTCTTCTCACCATTGCTTCCATGTCTCATTCTTATTGGGTAGGTGGTAATTCTACTGCAATTTATCTAATTACTTGCATGTCATCCTCTATTTTAAGTAGTCATAATTGTTTCCAATTGTTTTTCTAACAAACAACTGACTATGATTTTATGTAAGTCTTTGTCTTTCCTAGTTGAAGTCATATGAATCTCATAAAGTTTAACCGCATTCTTCTTGTATCTTTCTTAGATACAATCCTTTTGCTAAAGGCTATATAGGTGTCAAGATGTTCAAACTAAAAGGCTTTTATTTCTTGGAATGTGATTTCTGGAAACACTTTCCATTCGTTGCTTCTTCCAATCTTACCTCAAATTCCTCTTATTCTCAATATAGTCATTTACTTTCTTTTCCCCTTACAACATGTTCACCATCCAGCTTATCCTCGTCTTCTAATTTTTCTCACAATTCACCACTTTCCAATCCTTCTTTATCCACTTCTACGCCTACTTCATCTTCCTTATCTTTTGTCTATTTTATGTCTTCTTGTTATACAGCTGAACTTGTTGCTAAAGGTTACCATCAACGAGAAAATATTAACTATAATGAGACTTTCAACCTAGTAATAAAGCAAGCTACTATTCCAGTTATGTTTTGCTCTTTCCTATTATTGGCCTATTGAACAATTGGATATTTCAAATACTTTTTTCCAAGGGTTTAATTTTTAGAATATCTACATAATATAGAACTCTATCCAATTTATGCTTGCAAAGTTAAGAAAGCCTTGTATGAACTCAAGCAGGCTCCCATAGAATGGTACTGCATGTTGGGCTTGTTTTTATATTGAAACATTAAGTGGCCCAACTATCTCAATGGACACTGTTTTGGGCTTTTAAAACAGTCTCTGTAATGGGCCTGAGTTTGAATACCCATTAAGCTGTGATTTTAAGTGGCGAATCTAGACCGTTGGCTGACCTCTCTAGGTCAGGATTTTAGGGTTGTTAACAATGGTATCTTGGATTAGTTATAAATACACCATTAGCTATCCTAATACGGTGCCTTAAGCAAGATTACTCTCAGTCAAGTTCTAAACCAGAAACTCATTGTATGATTCTGAAAAGGATTAGCAGAGACAAGGCTTCATCAATATGATTAAGCTTGGTTGAAGGCTCTAATTGCTACAGGTATGACTAAACCTTGTGTATTATGCTATCAATTTGGTATCAAGGCATGGTTTTATACGGAAAAAAAATCAGCTTACCATTGTTGTGACTGGGCGGCTGCCAGTCCATCAAATAGCCATTTGACTGCTGGCCGGAGTAGACACGCCAACTAGTCGCCAGCGCCGGCCCTCCGGATTCATTCGCACAGTCCAACGACAGCTAAAAATTCTATTTTTCAGCCATTGTGGGCCTCCGGCAGTCGCCCTATTTCCAATCCTACCTAGCTCCACCTCCTCACCTGGTTTGGGTGCTGGCTGGCGCCGCCGCTATGCACATAGCTATTGTTCTCTTCCTTTGTTTTCGATGCTACTGGTTTCGAGTTGGGACACCCACCACTGTACGTTGTCATCTATAATAGGGGCCGGATTTAGGACATACGCCGTCGGGCAGATTGATTTTTGGCCTCTTGGGCAGCAGGTGGGCGTCACACACACTAGCTAGATTTTTTCTCCCTCACTGTGCTATGTTAAATCGGCATAACCAGAAAGCCGTGCTCTGGATCTTCTGACATACAATGGATCACCGTCATCAAGCAGAATTTTTTCCGATCATTTGGGTTGTCAGTGGGCTTCAATGGTTGACGGCGGTTGGGGTAATCACTGGTCGGGTCTGAGACCTCTTGCCATGGCGAGAGGTTGAAGACAAACTGCGCAAGTGGGTCATCTCAAACCTGCCCACATGGGTCTGCCCAGAACCGCCCCTACTGACCCGTATGCGCAAACCATGTCGGTAGACCAAATTTGAACCTATTCCAAGTAAAAAAAATCCTTCCTAAAATATTTTTTTGTGATTGCATGTGGTATTATGGATGTGTTTTAATTATCATGTCAAGGCTTTATTAATGTTATGGGCCGACCAAAGGATTATATTGCAATCGTATATTTTATCAATTTTTTAAAATTTTTGAGTGCACCACTTATGTAATTTTCAGAAAGAGTATACATTATACTTATTGTAAGCGACACCAGAATTCAAGGACCACGTCTAGAGGTGGATGTAGTCATGAAGAATTAATGTACATTTTTTCCCTATTTTAGGGGCTTAAAGCTTCATATTTGTACATTTTCTTTAATGACTGTGCATGGACTTTGGATTATATTTTTTAATTGTGGTGTGTGGTGATGGAACCCCTGGCCAAGTCCCAAAAGCCTGATGACAAAATTGACAAAAAGGCCCTTGTCAATTTTGTATATGGATATTTTTTTATTGTTTGATAATTAATTACATTCATTTTGAAAAGGTGATAAGCACAAATTTAGTTCCCACATCCATTGAGATGACCTAGGAGTGGCCAAAGCATCCTAAGTTATTTTTCAACGTGTGAATCATATAGAATGCTACGGTGAGGTGCATAGATTCACTTAGTTAAAGATGTTCTTTGATAATAGTGTTGTTGTGTTCTTCACAAAGAACAACAAGAGTGGAAGTCGGAGTACGCACATCGATATCAAGTATCTTACTGTTCGGGATCGTGTTAAAGAAGGGACAATTGTTATTGAGCATATAGGTATTAAGCTTATAGTTACTGATCTAATAACTAAGGGCTTACCCCCTTCTCTGTTTAAGAGTCATGTGGATCGTATGGGTCTTATTAGCTCATCGTGCATTTGATTTTGCATATGTACTTCTGGACTTTCTCATTTATTATAGCAGTTACAATTTCTTTCTTGTGATGTCTCATTTTCTGTACACTTAAGTATGAAACAATATTTGTAAAAAAAATGGGAGCATGCCTTCATTCATATATATATATTGCTACATCTAGCACTTAAAAAGAATGAATTAGTTGCATTGTGATACATGAAAGGGAATGTTCTCTTATGAGGACATAACCGCCTTGATTCATGCAATAATGACATTTTGTAAGAGTATAAAATTACCACATACAGTTCGAAAGGTATTATTTTTTCAAAAATTTTATGTGCATATGAAAGTCATTTTAAAGTTTCCCATTACCCACTTGGTTATTTTTTAAACTAAAATATTTTTCTCAAATTCAGTTTAAATGAGCTAGGTGGGAGATTTTATTTCTATGACTCAATTGAGAAGTTGTGCCAAGTGGGAGAATATTGAGCTTGTTTCTATATTGAAACATCAAATGGCCCAACTATATCAATTGACACTGTTTTGGGCTTTTAAAACAGTTAAGGTAATGGGCCTGAGTCTAAATACCCATTAAGTTGTGGTTTTAAGTGGCAAATCTGGACCGTTGGCTAACCTTTAGATGGAAGTCAGGATTCTAGGGTTCTTAAGAATGGTGTCCTGGTTTAGTTATAAATACACCATTAGCCATCCTAATGATTATTTTCAATCAAGTTCTAAACCAGAAACTCATTGTGTGATTCTGAAGAGGATTAGCATAGACAAGGCTTCATTGAGAGGATTAAGCTTAGTTAAAGGCTCTAATGGCTACACGTATGCCTAAACCTTGTGTATTATGCTATCACAGCAGGCTAGCCGAGTTTCTTTATCTTGAGGTTTTATACCCAATATTGCAAACTCCTCTTTTCATTTGCAACAATGACACTCATATTATAGTCACTAGTTCAGACTCTTATCACTCATATTTCATGATTGACATATATGGGTTCTACATTTGCTATTTTCCAACTTGGTCACCTTCATTATTTTCTGGGGCTGAAGTTCACAAAGATGGTTTTGGTCTGTTTCTTTCACAAGAGAAGACTGCAGAAGAAATACTACAACAAGCTTCCATTCAAAATTAGCATTCTTGTGACACTCCACATTCTAAACAAAAATTGCCTCTTCTTGGTGATAAACATTTCTTTGATACTATCCTTTATAGAAGTATTGTGGGTAATTTACAAAATCTTACAATTACAAGTCCTGATTTGTCATTTAGTGTTAATGCTATATGTCAGTTTAGCAAACTCCTTGTGAGATTCACTTTTATGCCGTCAAAATAATTCTCCCATATGTGAGGGTACTCTTATGGTATACAACTATGACCTTCTTCCACTGTCCTTGTTGCTTTCTCTAATGTGGATTGGGCATGTGATCAGAAGATCTATTAGTGGTTATTGTATTTTTTTGGTCAAAAACTCATTGTTTGGAGTGTAAAAAGGCACGAAACTGGTGTCAAATCCTCTTCCCTAGCCAAGTGCATACCTTTATCCTGAATTAATTTGGTTAAAGTCTCTTTTTAAAGATTTGTCTTTGTCATATTCTCAACTTATTATCATTTACTATGACAATATTTTTACAATTAGTCTTGCCTCCAACCCAATCTTTCATTCCCGAACTACTTGGGGTCTCACTATTTTACAATTTTTATCATCTACTCGTTTTTAGATGCTCAATATAAAAGTTTAGATTGCATCCTCCTCTCAACTTATCAAGGGATGTTAGTGTACAAAGTTATTATATGTAATTTTTTTCTTATTGCTAGGTGTTGAGAAGTGCCCAGGTGCACCGCCATCAAGGGCAGTTTCTTTTTTGCCCCTTACAACCTTGGGCATGTGGCTTATATATGTTGGGGACATATTAATTTCACTTTTTTGGTAATTATATTTTGTATGTATATATTTTGTCAACTATAGGTGTAAATGGGCCGGGTTGGACTAGTTTTTGTAATGGTCCCAATAGGCATGGCCGCTTTACCCACATCCATACCCGCTTCAAAATAATTTACCCATACCCTTCTCATTATTCATTCCCCCATTTATTACACATACCCTATCCATTACCCCTTACCCATAAAGTAAATGGGTAGGTAACAGGTAAACAACCAACCAATTAATAAACAAAAAATAATAATAAATAATACAAAATAAAATTATCATAAATAATTGATATATATATATATATATATATATATATATATATATATATATATATATATATTTAAGAGGAATTGACCAAAGTAGTGTCACGCCCGAGGTTTTTCTACACATTTACTTTAAAATTTTACTAAAATTCCATTTTCAAAACACAAATGTAAATCGACTAAATTAACAAAATTCAAAAGGTGTGAAAACAACTTTCATAAATTAAATCATCTTGAAACAAACAAACGTTCTTAGGCGTGACCTAAAACAAAAACATGCGATTAAAACCTACCATGGCCATGGGTTTTAAAAATAAAAACCTCCCAGGCATCTCTGAGTACAAGTTCTTTCACAGTCTTAAAATTATTCGTACACACATGCACAAGTCCAATATATAATACATTTCTCTCACCTTAAACAAAACATGAGATCACAGCACCAAACTCCACATAGCTTCACTGCGATTTCACTGCGCTCAAAGTCGATGAAGAATTGTCCACACGGGGAAAAGTTCAGTCTTAAACAACTATCGATCAACTTGCAAAAGCCTCCCGTCGAAGGGGCTAAAAAGATGGGGTGAGTATTTTCATACTCAATAGGAAAATACCCAGTAGGGGAAAAATATAAATCAATGAACTCCGTAAGTTCATACATAGATGCTTCTATGCAATTACACATGAAGCAAAAAGAATAAGAAGTATAAATATGGTCACCCATACAAATCATCGTACAAATCGAACTTACACTTACTCATATATCATACTCTTACACTTACACTCTAAATCAGTCTTATCAGCTTACTCGTACAAACGTATGCTTACACTTACAACACACACATACTCGTACGACCTTATTCGTACGAAGCCACTTGTATGACCTTACTCGTACAATCTTACTCTTACACATAAATGTACTCTTACATCTCCCAAAGAAGCTTACACTTACACTTATGCTAATGCTTACACTTACGCTTACTGTCTGAATCAAAGTATCACAAACTTACTCGTACGACTTACTTAGACTCATAAACTTACTCTTACTGTCTTCCAAAGAAGCCCACACTTACTCTAAATCTTACACATACAATTTACTCAGAATCTGAAACATATAACTTACTCTTACTATCGTATACATACTACCGACAACTGAAGCTCATTATCATTAATAAGCTCCAATGTCGGAAAGGAATGGAATGCCATTGGGCCGTCACCTTAACCTTTGGGGAGCAACTAGACACCATGGACTTTTCCGAAGGCAAGGCACACCTATGCTCATGGGGCACAGGATTAAACAGGTAAGAGCAGATCCATGATACTACTTACCTGAGCGCGCAAATGTCCACTCTCTGGGGCCATACAGTGCCAACTAAGCGCGAAAAAATATACAGTGCCACTCTTAAGCAGGAATCTTATAGTGCCACTCTTGGCCAGACCATACAATGCCATCTGTAGGCAGAAAACATACAAAGCCCACGAAGGGCATAAACTTACAGCACTCTCAATAGAGCATCAAACGTCTGGGCTGAAAAATAGCGCCAAGACAAAAACCCGCAGAAAAACACCATGGCCAGACCAGAAAGGATGCTTAGTCGATTACTTATTGACTTACACAAAATGGAACTTAATTAGTCGAAACCCTCAGTCTCAACCTCACAACGTTATCAAATTAGGGTTACTTACCATTCAAGTTTATATTAGGTAACTTATGCATGTACAATTATGCTCGAAACGACTCCCGTATTACCTTCTTCAGCCAACAAGACTAGAAATATGCTTGTTCAGAAGTTCCAATCCACAAAGGTAAAACTTCTTTACTTAACTCATCCCCCACTCTTACACTTACAGTCTTATCGATCTTTGCATAGTCTTACTTAAACTCGAATTCCATACTGGTAATCTTACCATCATACACTTACGGCCTTATAACTTACAACATCCGCCTTAAAACTGAATTTTCTTACTCAAACTCCTCAAATGAGACCCTTTTTGACCGAAGTTCTGTCATCAAACCCTTACTAATTCCTTACTCATTATTCTTTCATTACAATTCATATTACGTACATTACGCCTGTACAATTATGTCGTTCTCTCTTACTAACTCACAATCCCCCAAGATGTTCAAAACTTTAAGTCTTCTAAATCCTTACATTGCTTACGTCTTCTGCTCAATGCTCCTACGTACCACCCGAATCAATCCAAACTAATCCTTCAATCTCATCAAATCTAACCTTCACTTGTCAACATACAATCATAATTTCCACATCATAGCCCACGAAGTACTCCTTCACCAAACATACAATCGAACACTTTTCTCGTACCATCAATCACTTACCACCAGTCCACAATGAAGATCACATACTCTGGTCACATGCATACGATTCATAGCAACTTACTATGTGCCCTTAGTCTTTACTAACATACGCATACAATTCACACACATACAACATGCTTTTCTAATCAGCATAAACATGCAAAATATTAAATTATAAACTCCTAGCATGCTACTACACAATCAAAGCATGCTATAATGAAATTACGAGTTCAAGGTCCCCTACCTCGTAATCCACAGGAGTTTGATGGCGAGCAAACGACGGTGGCGGCGTTGATAGCGGAATAGGCGGCCAAAAGCATCGCACTGAGAAAGTTATTATGTCCCGAGGATTTTCAGAGATGCTGGAATTAATCTCGATAAGGTTAGATTAATTACACTCAAAGCATAAGACTGCGCGCACTAGGACGAGCAGATACAAGGTCATGCCACTAGAAATGGCAAGAACGACCACAAAATAGGGGCTGACTGATTGGAGGTCGGCCAATGGTTTAAAACACTTTGTTGGTGACAAAACATGAAAATGGACAGCGGGCCACATCCAACGGCATCAATTCTGCATCATCGAAGCCTCACAAGGTGCCGGAGGGCTTTAACGGCCACATTGCCTTGTGGTGGAGACGTTTCCTAAACATACGTTGAGGCACTAAGGCCTGGTGTAAGAGGCCAACAAAGGCAGCGCCATTTCTAAATGCTACTCTTAACCAATCCATTGTACATATAATCATGCATTAAGCACGGCTTATAGTGGAGGATATGACACGACATCGGTTGAGCCTTCGATGGGCCGAGTTTAATGGCTGACTGTGTTACTTCCGCTTGGAAGGATCTGAATTCGAGGACTCTTTCCTCGTATGCTCTGGGTTGTGTGTAATAGAAAGTGGGGGTGGAAAGGTAAATTTGGGCCAGAAGTGTTGGCCATAGTCGTCATTGGGTCGGGGTAGAGCCCATGTTGATTGGATCTATAGCCTAAGTTCACGAAATCCCAAGCTAAATATGTTGGCTTGGGTTAGAGCGGGGCTCATTAGCAGCAATAAGAGATGTATCCCAAAGTTTAGGGACGTCTGGTGTGTGCAAAAGAAGTGCAGAGGAGGTCGGGAGCGATGGCCCCTTTCCGATATTGGGTAAAGCTAACATCTGCAGTGTCTGCAGCAGAACAACATTGCAGCAGAACAGCCAAACAAAAAATTTAAGAGATCCAAGACCTGATTTTGGTAGGGCGACATGGCGCTAAATTGGGGCGGCAAACATGCCTTACCGAGCTACGAACGGCCCGACATGGCTAGGGGTTACACCTAAGAGAAGACAGGACCTAGCAGTTGCTGGATTGTGGCAACTCAAATGGACGTTGACTCGATGTCGTCAGACATCCGATAGCAGAAAAAGAATGTCACGATCGAAAACTATACTCTAATGTAGGTCGGCCGAACAAACAAATCGGAACCGATCGAGACGAGTAGGGCCAAACCTCGACACCTTGCCGTTGTCGGCCCAAGGCAGAGCCAGTGAGGTGAGCCAAGCTCCTCCGATAACTCAGCATAGAAAAACAACCAAAAATAAATAAATGTTATGTCTTAACCAGAAAAGGGCGGAAGAATGGGTGAAAAACCGGGAAGACAGCGGTTCAATCCAAGGCGGCGGCCTTGCCGTCGCCGGTTTGGGAGGAGGTCAATGGTTGGAGATCAACGGCACAGCCGTGGTTCACAACACAGAGAAACGGGAACAAAACAAAAAGAGGGATTTTTGATCCTATTCAAAGTAGAGTGGAGGGGGCTGAGCGAGACGGCAGCCAAGGCGGCAGCCGGGGTTGCCATCTTGCCGTTGCCGGGCTGGGGGAAGGCCCAAGGCCGGACCACGGTGGCCGGTGATCGGTGGCACAGCCGCAGGTCAACCACGAACAGAAAACGAAAATAAAGAGGCGGAATTGGTTTTTACCTCACGGCATTGAACCGGGGGCGGGGAGGCCGGGACGGCAGTGGCCGGAGGTCCTCCTTGCCGGGACGGAGCTGTGGCGGCGAGCTTATGGCCTTGCAGGCAGAGACAACAGCAGATCTGGCAAAACGCTGTCAAAAATGGCGAAAATGGGAAAGAGGGAGAGGGGCGGCGGTTGCCGGCGGGGCCGGGCTAGGGAGGTGGCAGCGGCGGCACCAGGCCATGGCCGGCTGGGCGGAAGTCGGCAGCCATCGGCGGTGGCGCTTCCAGCCTCACCCAGTGAATCCCTTCATTGTTCACCTAGCAGGTCGGGCGTGCTGAGGCGCGCCTGATCCGCTTTATATATATATATATATATATATATATATATATACATATATTCCTTTTCCTTTTTTTTCTCTTCTTCTATTCTCGTGTCTAGTCTCCTACATCTTGTCCGATTTTTGCGCTAAAAAATTTATGGGAAGCATCGAGGCCCATGACCTGCGATGAAACACCACTTCCGACTCTTACGGTCGCGAAAAATACAAATATGGATATGCCAAAGCGTAAAATTTATTTCTTGAAATTACGACCAAAAATTGCAGAACATTGCAGAAATTGTAGAAAAATGCAAAACAATTACAGAAAAATTAGGGATATTACAAGTAGACTCCTACTTTGGTCAAATAACCGAAGTGTGAGCAAGTTTCTACTATTTACCAAAGTAGACTTGCTCACATGGGAACTTGTAAGTGTGTGAAGGAATTTGACTTAACTATCCTCTCCTTCATTATATGACAAGCCGATGGGAAAAACACGCCAGATCGGTCGCTCAGCCCATGAAAAAGATGTCTTCTTCTTCTTGTTCTCCCGTAAGACTTCATCTCATGGTGATTTTTTCTCCTCCTGGGTAGGTTCTACCTCATATTTTTATTTTCCCAATTTCCTTCCTCTTCTCTGCTTCTTTTCTCTTGGTCTTTACAGCTTCTAGCTCTGAAGACCTAGTAGTTTATTTCCCTTCCACCAAGTAGATTGGTTTAGGTTATTTTAGATGATAAAAAAAGGTGATATCTGATGAAAATGTTGTTTTGGGTTGGTTATATCTTGGACATTACGTAGTTTTTGCTAGTAAGATTTTCTGGGTATATGGAAAATTGGAACACTCAATCATTGAAATACTGGAAAAGTAGAAAACTGGATTACTGATATGATATGAGAAGAGTATGGAAATGGATATAAAAGGTTTGTTGTGTGTTTGGGACGTCCATTGGGATGCAAGTGGTAGGAAATATACTTTTAACAATGCAAAAACAAAACTAATTTAATCACCTTACAAGTTTTTCATTTCAGTTTTTTAGGATTTATGTTTTCCAGTTTGACAATATGTCAGTTTTCCAGTTTTTTCTTCAACACATGGATTATTCTAGTCGATGCAGGCATATATATAGGGTTCCTCCCATTTTTCTTCCTATGTTGTGAAGGTAATTTAGGCTTTTTTAGGGATTTTGTTTATATGTTGTTTCCAAACTTGCTCATTTGTGTGAACTATGATTTTTCCTCTCACCATTCCCTAAATTGCTCATTTGTGCCAAAATATGAGATAATTCTTTCAGAACAAAATAACAAATATGTGAATAAACAAGACAATAGTAATTTAACAAATATGTGAGTAAGATATTAACTTCCTTAGCCAACGCATGTCCTCACTTGTGAAGTCAAAACAATAGCGGTGTGAAAAATACCACATGTATAAGCACCACAAACCCCACAGTCATCATAGTTAAAATTTGGCATTCCCATATACATCACAACCAAAATCAAATGATTATTGTTGACATGGAGTGGGAAGCAATGAGCTCAAAATTCTTAAAATGGTGTTCCATTCACTCTCAACAAGGTCTTCAATGATTTTGGAACTGTTGTCCACATGGCTGCCCATCGCTCTAACTCTAGCAGCTTTCCATGTTCACGTTTAAATGTTATCCATTTGTCCAATGCATCCTTGAATTCATGCACAAGTAGTATATGCAAACACATTACTATGTACCTCAGCTTCACAAGATTCAATTGACACTTATCCACTTCATAGTTATCCTATTATAGTTATTTAGTTGACAGTTCATAGTTTTTTGTATGAAAAAAAAAGACTTATTAGGAAATGAACTAAGTGGAATGTATGGTCCTTAACCCAATGAGACCTATGGTTGTGTAGGAGTGTCACGTATGCATCAATGTGCTATAAAACGAAATGAATAGATTAAATTAGATTCCTTATTTAGCTTGTACAATAATATATTAAAATGAATTAAATCAATATACATACTTCATCTCCAATCCAACTCTGAGGGTTTGTAAAACCCTTGACGAATGCTAGGGTTATTAACGTGCCCCCAAGATTTGTATATTTGATTATTACAAATACCACCCCGCAAATCAAATACAATGCCAACTAAATAAGTAATATTATTAACAGTACCACATTGGGAATAGTAACAAATAAATTCACTTCTTCACACCCTCTCCATAAACTTTTTTAACTTTTCTTCCTCTTCACACCCAAATGAAACTTCAACCTCCCAAATATTCGCACTAGGAGGCTGCCTTTCTTTAAACATTTGGGAACTGATAGGAGAGGAGGGGTCGAGTCAGCAAATCTAAGGCCAATCATCATGCAGAATTCCTTGGGGGACAACTTGATACGCAACCTCTCATTCATTTCAAATAGGAATTCCCCCTTATGCCTCCTTAGGAGATGGTGGAAAGCCTGGATAGGGAATATATTTCGTGTAACCTCATATTGCAATTACTTACCGAAACATGTTTTCTCAAATAACTTCTTCTACACTTTGTGCTTGTTAAAATGCTCTTTTAATTATCTAATGTAATAATAAGTAGACTTGCATTAGGGATTGCCTTCATATAACTTATTCTGGACATGTTTCCCCGTTATGTTTTTTTTGTCTACAGCCTTTGACATTTCCTATACAAAGGTATCATATTAAAATCAATGAAAAAATATAAGGTTGCAAAAAGATGTTAGATTAAAATCAATCAAAAAGAAAAATAGTGAAAATGTAAAATCAAGCTATTAGTTCAAGTATGTATATATGAAAAAGAGATATCATTCCTAAAACAACTAATTATTGCTCACTAATAAGGAGGTTTTCTTACTATACAATACACAAAAGTAATAATTCTTTATTATCTAATTTTCAATTATCCAGTTTTTCAGTTTTATAGTTATTCAGTTTTATAGTTTTCCAATTTTTTAGTTCTCCAATTTTTTAGAAATGTTACATCTATAGGAGATGAAACAAAAGTCATATGCTATCACACAAAGTAACCAATCTAATCAATTACCTAAATTCAAAAAAACATCCACCCAGCCCAATGTCAGTACCCCACTAACAACAAGCAAATATAAGATTCAATTCTCACACAGATACGTTAAATTAGGTAAATCTTTGAAACTTCCCCACATTTTGGTTATACGACCAATCTAAGAGTCTCACAACATGATGCAGCAAAATTTACTTTAGGTTTTAAAATTTGTAACTTGCAAATGACTAGTTATTCAATTTTATAGTTAACTAGTAAACTTACTTTAGGTTTCATCTAGGCTTCTTAAATTTCTAGTTTCACAGTTTCCTAGTTTCATATTTATCCAGTTCACAAATTTCCTTTCGTCCATTTTTCAGAAAAATTACCTTCATTCAAATCAAGCTCGACACAGAAGATGCAACAAGAGACATACATAACTGATAAGCAACAAAAATAAAAGAGCAAAGAGATAATAAATATGCAACAACGATTTGCCCAAATCCCGGATACAAGCACCACTACCCGAGCAATCACAAAAAATAAATCGAGAATCAAGAAGAATAACATTAAACAAACAAAATATCAACATAAGCAAGAATTTACTAGAGGGGAACAGAGAGTGTGCACAGTAGTTGCAACCTTTATGGCAACAACATGAGAGGGAATGGAGAGGTGACACAAGAGGGGATGAATGAGGGCTCCGGGAGGTGGTGAGGGTGAGATGAGGGCTCTGGGAGGCAGCGAGGGTGAGATGAGGGCTCCTGGAGGCGGTGAGGGTGAGATGAGGACTCTAAGAGGCAATGAGTAGTCGATAAAGATACATAGAAAGGAATGAATGGGAAGACAAAGGTGTTGGTCGGTCTCAGGGAGGTGGTGAAGGCGATGAGTCGTCGAGGAGAAAAGACAAACAGAGAGAAAGATACACGGAGAGGAATGAATGGAGAGGAAAGATACATAGAGAATTGGGGAATTATTGTTAAATTACTATTGTCTTGTGTACTCACAAATTTGTTATTTTGTTATGAAAGAATTATCTCATATTTTTGGCACAAATGAGCAATTTCGGGAATGGTGAGAGGAAAAATCATAGTTTACACAAATGAGCAATTTTGGAAACAACATATGAACAAAACCCCTAAAAAAGCTTAAATTAGCTTCACAAAATAGGAAGAAAAATGGGAGGAACCCTATATATATGCCTTCAACGACTAGAATAATCCATATGTTAAAGGAAAAACTGACATACTGTCAAACTGGAAACTGGAAAACTAAAAAACTGGAAAACATAAATCCTGAAAAACTGAAATGAAAAACTTGAAAGGTGATTAAATTAGTTGTGTTTCCGCATTGTCGAAATTATATTTCCTACCACTTGCATCCCAATAGACATTCAAACACACAACAAACTTTTTATGTCCTTTCTATACTCTTCTCATATCATATCAATAATCCAGTTTTCTACTTTTTCCAGTATTTCAATGATCCAGTGTTCCAATTTTCCAGTTTCCCCAGAAAATCTTACTAGCAAAAACTACGTAATGTCCAAGATATAACAAACCCAAAATTACATTTTCATCGGATAACACCTTTTTCATCATCCGAAATAACCTAAACCAATCTACTTGGTGGAAGGCAAATAAACTACTAGGTCTTCGGAGCTGGAAGATGTAAACACCAGGAGAAAAGAAGCAAAGAAGAGGAAGCAAACTGAGAAAATGAAAATATGAGGAAGAAGAACCTACCCAGGAGGAGGAAAAATCACCGCGAGATGAAGTCTTACAGGAGAAAAAGAAGAAGACATCTTTTTCCTGTGCTAAGCGACCAATTTGGCATATTTTTCCCATCGGCTTGTCATATAATGAAGGAGAGGGTAGTTAAGTCAAATTCCTTCACACACTTACAAGTTCCAGCGTGAGCAAGTCTACTTTGGCAAATAGTAATAACTTGCTCACACTTTGGTTATTTGACCAAAGTAGGAGTCAATTACTCTATTTTAAAAGCCTATCCAATGTATCACAAGTTCAATCCAATAAGGACATGAGTAGTATTGCATAAAAAAACCTTACAGCTCATAAAAAAACACATAATAAGAATACAAGACCTTATATAAACTTATATAAAAAATAAAGACTTAAAAATAATTTCATTACTCCAAAGTTCCTGGCTGATCATACTAAAATGATATAAGATACATGACTAATCTCATTACATATACAAACCTTACTCTTTTGATCAACTATAACAAAGTTAAAATTAGGTACTTATTAAAACCAAAGAAAATGTGACATCAAAAATCAAGAAACAAAATTCTCATTGCTCACTCGATGCAAAATTCCCTTACTCATCATTCAATCTCCTGTTGTAATTCATCAAGGATAAAACTTATATTTAATCTTCAAGATACACATTTTATGCAACAAGCATAACATGAGAGGATACAAAAGATTGACCATATTTTCTTTCGATTTTCTCTATCATAAGTATGCAATATAAAATGTTTCATATGCAAAATATTTTCTTTGGGCAGCATACCATATCTTTATATATGTTTCAAGTGACGAGTATAGATAAGGGGTTACCCATACCCTACCTGCATAATAAATGGACAGGTAAAATTACCCACTTATTTTACCTGTTACTCGTTTGTTAATGACCTACCCACAAATTTTAAATTAGGCAAGGCAGTGAGGTGGGTAAATGGTTACCTGTTAATTGCCCTACCCAACATGCTAAAGGGACGGGCCTTTCCTGGGCCTTGGTATCTAGGCTCATGGGTCGACAAACCCAATATACCCCATCTGTAGATAGTCACATAGGACGACCCTTAGGCATACATGGTGAAGAGCCCTGTAACGACTCGACCCGAGCTAGGTCCACAAAATCACTAATAGAAAATTTGATATTTCCTTGAGCCAGGAATTATCGTCTGTCTGCGAGAGGTGCAACAATCGTCTACAAACTACGGAGCTTAAAGGCTTCCTCATATATAGACTTAGGTTGTAACAAACACATACACACAACAAAGCTTCATAGTTGGTCGTGTGTAAAACAGAATAAAACATATATAATAATTAATTTGGATAGGGCCAATGTTGACTTGCCATTGGTTGCCTACGTACGCACTGGATATTATTCCAATACGATCGGATCCGAACGTAGTTTTGCCTAACGACTAATACATACAACAAGCGTCACAAAATTATATATGTTAAAATACGTATATATTGATATTTAATCGAAGTTATACAAAAACTGGTCATAAATTGAAGTCAAGTGGAAGTTAATAAGTCAAAGAAATTGTGCATCTTGCTCTACCACAAAGCGGGATCAAAACCACAAACATACGTCTCGCTCTATCACTAAGCCGAGAACGAGCATACACACACACACCACACGTCTTGCTCTACCCTAGAGCAAGATGGAACATAAATATGTCACATCAAAGCATAGCAGAATAGAGCACAAAGGATCATGACATAGCATAACACACATCATAATTTAGCACATGCAGCTCTTAAACGGGATGTCAGAAATACTTACTCCCCTCATTCGTTCCTTCTTGGCGTCCTCCCCTTAGGATCCAAAGGCAATAGACGAAGCTTCCTTTAGCCTCCATACGTTCCTTGTCTTGCATTGGAAGACTACGTACAAATGTTCTCCTTGTTGAAGACTCTTCTCGTTTTCTGCACCAATCGGAGGCGGACAGAACCTCCCCTACTCAGGATTGCTTCTTTGGTTGTGGCCTGACAACTTTGGCCAGAACCCTGTCTTGCTCTTGGCCCCTTTTTCTTTCTTCGGTGCTTGAGGATGACGAGCAGGGCTTTTCCTTATCTCAGGGCATCTCCTCATCATACAATTGCCAACTCAGAGAATGGACCCCTCCATTGCGAAGAGCATGCTCGATTTAGTCAAGAATGCCTCCCGAATGGACTAAATCGGAGTTAAGATGCTCAGAAACAGAAAAAAAGAAGATTGTTGGTGCTTGTAGACAACGGGTAAAACCTCTCCTTGTCTTGGGGCGTTTCCTCCTCATACATTTTCCAACTCAAAGAAAAGACCACTCCATTGCATAGAGCATGTTTGATTTACTTAAGAACGCCTCCTGACGGCCTTAATCGGACTTAGAATGCTCTGAAACGGGGAAAAGGAAGTTCTCCTAAAAAACTGCACAAATGGGGTATTTATAGCCCCCGAGCCGCCAAAATGAAACCACAGCACCGCACCGGGCTAAAACGTGGTGCCGCCAAAAACATAGGCGCCCACCATTTCACGCGCCGCGACTGCGCATCGCGGCCTCGCATTACGTGAGCCGCACTCCTTTCTTTGTCTTTTTTTTATATATATCCAAATCGTCAAACTCACATAACTTCATACCCCGGATTCGGATTCGCGCGTTCTTAGTATGGTTGGACTCATATTGACGTGCCCTTCGATATTGACCCACTTAAAGCAGTAAATTGTGCTCTATCTAAGTGGGTTCCGCTTATTTTTCATGCTTCTCGGGGTCATAACTTCCGATCCCAACTTTTGTTTTGCTCGTTCTTTAATTCATTATGCTCGTTTCTTCAAACTCTACTCATAAACGGAGGTTTAAACCATTTAAAACCTCTAAATTTTATCTCAAAATTATCCAATTAGGCCTAACCCTTCAGGTTAGACGTAGTCGAAAAAGCGAGGTATTACAAGCCCGCCCAGGCCTAACCAAGTGCCAAGCGCAAGCCACGGCCATAGCTGACAAGTTGCTACCAATCGCATCCTGGGACGAGGTACTGGTTGTAGCCTGTGAGTAATCTGTAGGCACTGCCTTGGAGTAGGTTGCGGCCAGGAAAGGCGGTGGGCCCACAATGGCAAGGCTCAAGCCATGGGCCCATAGTGGCAAGGCTCAGGTCATGGGCCTGTGGTGGCTAGGCACAGGCTATAGACCGTAGCAACTAAATATAAGCTATGAACTTGGGTTGTGGCAAGGTGCAAGCTGCAACTAATTTTATTTATTTATTTTGAATTATAGGCAGGCCTAGTGGGTTGTGCCATGTTTTGGCCCAACCTGCAAGTGGGCTATGAGCAGGCCCCAACTTAGCAGACCGACTGGTGTGCCAACCCAACCTATGAGTAGGCTCTAAGATGGCCCGGCTCCGAGCCAGCCCAGCTTGGACCACTTCTACCCCTATTGTGAACGTACAATCCCCACTGCCACCCCTAATGTCGAATCTAAGGGGTCATTTGGGTACTGAATCAATTCAGTAGCGAATTAATTCAGTAATGAATTAATTCAAAAAATTCACTGCCAAAACTAAATTACGTTTGGTAAGAGAATTTGTTAGAATAAATTCAGATATCACGTCAAACCCAATTTTAAAATTTTAAACTAATATAACTCTCTTTCTCGAACTTGGATATATATGTTCTTCGTACCATAATGCTTCTAAATTCAAGCTCTATCAAACAAGATCCCACAAGGGCAGGTAATATTAAATTTTTAAAGTGAACCCTACCTATATTGTACGTTTATTGAGGCTCAAATCAATATAAATAATAACCATTGAAAAATATAAAATTTGTAATTTTTAAAATAGTGATTAGGAGACTGAATCGACTGAATCACCTCAATTCAGGCCGATTCAAGCTTGAAGCAGCCTAAATCTAACTTCTATACTGAATTCTTAATTCAATACAACTTTTGTATATAAATATTATTCTAAAAATTCAATACTGAATTAATACTAAATTATCTAAATCTTCTCACCATTCAGTGCCCAAATAGCCCCCTAAGTGAAGAAACCATGAATGTCCTACCAGGACTGATTAGAGCAGTCAAAAAAGGTAGTAAGTGTTGCGTTTTTGTAGGTTCAGTGGATAAGAAATACTGTATTAGATATTAGATGCTCCCGACCAGGTTTCAAATTGTCATCATGAGCACATTGATGGGAGTCTCGCAGGCCGCTTTCTTTCTTTGTCTCGTACCAAATCGCGATTGGATTACAATTAGTTGAATTAAATGTTTTTTATGGCCTTATCTCTGACCTAAAAGTATTTTTAATACTTTTTAATAATAATAATGAGCCTATAAATATATAAAAGTTGTTTATTTATAAGATTAATAACTTTTCATACGTAATTTATGTTGAGTTCATATTAGAGGGGGCATGAAAAACTATTCCATAACCTTGATAATGACATTAATACAATAACGATCCACCAAATATTTTCGCGTGTTGCCAAAACCCCTTCTGAACTTAAAGAAAAAGTTGAAAAATTAAATAGTTTTAAAATTAATGTAATAATTTATATTTTTATAGATAATGAGTCTAGTGTAACTGTGTATAAGAGCCATGGATATTTATGAATTTTCAATTGATTTTTTAGATTCAAAAAATTAATATTAGTCATGAAATAATTTGAGTGAATCAACAAAAATAGTTTAATAAATAGTTATAAATATCAACAAAATACGAATGTACAAAATAATATTTCATGACTACCTTTTTTGTTCAAGGTTTTTTTTCTTAATCTAATTAAAAGTTAGAGTAAAATTTTAATATAAAAAAGGTAAAGTAAAAATGTTATATTCCTATACATAATGCGAAGCCTTTCATCACCCATCCGACAAGAACAAACATATATACTAGTCTCCAAAAGCTTATACGAATAAACATAAAGTGGGTGCTTGTCGTGCACTATGAGACAACCATGCTTAAATAAGAGTCTCATTCATCATGATGACCACTCGTGACCTAACAAGAGCTATGACTATTTTCCACATAAAAATGATGCCACTCAGTTAGGACTTTACTTTTGAAGTCCTATGAGACATCAATTTTTTAATGTTTTAGTTGTTATTTTTTCATATTATAACCTCTTTTATTTGTAATTAACATTAATAATCAAAATTCACTAATTATTAAATTACCTCATAAGCAATTCAAAATTAACTCATAAGTAAAAATATGTTCCCAAGAACAAGAAATAGGTATGCATTCTCTTGTTGTAGGGAATGACTCGAATTCGTTTAAAAATATTGAAATGACTTGCAAAGATCAACCCTTCTTTATTAGTTAATCAATTAACGAAAATTGAATAAAATATTATAGGATAACCTTTTTCCAGATAAGAAAGAAAGGATTCCACATCAGCAGCAGATGTGACGAGGCTCGAGAGGGAGGGGATTAGGACGATGAGTGAGCAGTGGGGTAAGGCGCAAAAGGTTTCCAGATCAGCTGAAGCACGGTGACGATTCTTGGGCACCCCAAAAGCCGCTTATTCTAATCGCCCTTTTCTTCCCCCGACGGGGCACTCTATCCTCCACCGCACCCAATTTTACTAGTTTCCCCCGAGTCTCGAAATTTACCGTCGGGCCCATTTTTATTTGACTGCTTTTAGGCCCCATTGTATAGAACTAAAGCCCACTCTAGGGAAGCATTTTTTATATTCCATGAGGAACGTGAGCCGAGCATAAGGAACGCTTGTAAGACATTTATTTTCAAGATCCACACCCCACATAGTAGCGCATGTTAGTATAAGTATTATTTACACTAACGTACGCTATTGTGTGCACCGTCAATTTTGGAAATAAACGTCTCGCAGGTGTTCCTTACGCTCGGCTCATAGTGAACGTAAAGCATAAAAAAATACTTCTCTAAATAGAGTCCATTCCTTGGTATCTACGTGCATGTAAGACACCTATAAGTTGGCAAGTTGCTGCACCAGTGCATTGTTTCTTCCTTACATTTGGCAATTGATGTAGGTCTTCATAGAGAGAAAGTTTTAGGTGTACATCACACCCTACGTTAGTTGTGTATTTCACTCGATATTGACCTATCAACATAGTACTATTTGTGACAATAAAGTATCACTAGTTATAACATGCTAATGAGTCATATGTAAAGGAGTAAAATATACTATTAACTAATATGATATACGATGTACACTTTAAAATTTTTCGTTGGATGAGGAGTCTACCATCTCTATTTTATCCGGCCCACCTTTCTAACACAATTGGTAAATATTACCGTCTATTGTCACGTGGTAGCGAAGCGGACTATTCGTAACATGTGCTAAGGTGCGCACATGTGTGAAAAATGTTATAAACTAGGTGTGTATATATTGTAGGAACTGCCCTTAGTGTTGCACACCATGTCTATAAGCGTTGCGGGAAGGCCCACAATGTTGCGCAACATATGTGCGCAATGTTGTGCAGAAAGTAAGCAACGATGTACATATATAGTTAGCTATGTTGGGACACGGCTAGCACATATTTAGATTCTTAAGATATCTCCTTCCTTGTAAATAGTGTTGGAGAGTCATTGGAAGTGATTTTGGACCGTTTGACATGTTTGAACAACCACTTTGGCTGCTACTCCAACAGAATGAAAAAAATTTCTTATGTTATATAGGTAGACATAGTGAGCTGAAATGACAAAGTTGTTGGTATGATATTTAGCCTTTCAATCGGCTGTCTCATATGACAACAAAGGCTTATTATGTTGCTAGCTATCATGCCAGGTGCCCGTTTGCTGGGAGATGAGGCTCTCAGACCTATCGGGCGTCTGTCCGGCCTTATGGCTACTTTAGATATAAGGACCCTTGTATGCACTTAATTAAGATGGATTGTTTGGATGTCCGAGTTGTCTAAGTTGTATTCATACATCGTAAGGAGGTGTCCCCTGCAGCTAGCTCACTTGGGAAGTGTCCCGATATATTCGCACGTCCGCCTTGGGATAAGTTCGTTACTTAGCTTCATGGGTTGGATATTTGGTCGAATAGTGCGTGACTATGACCTTGATGAGAATGACTTACTTAATTGACTATTTAACCTTATAAGTACTACACGGTAGGTATTTTTTGGGTACCTGCATAACACGATATATATATATATATATATATATATATATATATATATATATATTTACCAATTATATAAAATAGAGTAGCATAAATAAAATAAGGGTCGCAGACGTTTCATTAGTTTTCGTTCACACGTACTTAAAAATTTTAAATACGTATCGCATATGACACTGCTTATATAATTTACCTATTTACCAAATAACCCATCAGCGTATTGTATGAGACATAAAGGTAGTGACAGTGAGACGTAAGGCAGCGCCGTCATAGCACAATCAGGATCCGTGTCTTGAATGGTGGAATACACCGCCCACACGTCGCACGCCCAAAAATTTCTCCTCGACAATTTAAGATTTTTTCGTGGTGAGAAAGAGAAGACAAAATAGGCAACAATGACATCTGGCCCACACTGGGCTTCCCCTCCCCCCGCCAGCCGGGCTCTCTCGTCTTCATTTCCTGCTACTCCTTTTCTCTCGCTATAAATTCCCGCAGATCCGCGTGCGACCAACTCCACCGCGAGAAACGAAATTACAGCTTATAAAGAAACAACAAACATTGTCAACTTTCTTTCTTTCTTCTCTCCGAATTCATGGAAGGCGTGCATCTGACAGGCGTTCTCCCCTCGGATTTCCTTCTGTCCCGCAAGGAGGTGGACGGCGGCGACACCGCCCTCGCCGACGTCCGTGTCGTCACCTCGGCCGGGCTTGTCATTCCTGCCCATTCCTTCGTCTTGGTGGGTTCTTGTTTGTCTTTTCGACAACATCCATCACAAATAAATATACTTGTGAAAAAACAATCAAGTTTCACTTATTCAGCGCATGTTGAAAAAAGTTGTCCAACTCGCCGAGTGTTTATTCTGAAATTTGTGTTTTTCGTATGTGCGGTGGAATAATGAAGGGATCGGCGTCGCCGGTGCTGGAGAGGATGCTGGATCGTCGGCGGAAGAAGGGGAGTCTGGTGAAGACGGTGCCGATTCTTGGCGTTCCCGGCGAGGCTGTCGCCGCCTTTGTTCGTTTCCTCTACTCCTCCCAGTGAGTTCCTCTTCCATTCTTTCCTTTATTTTTACTATAAGAAAAAAAAATTTAAAAAAAATTCGAAAGAACCAAATACACTAGTTTTGAAGGGCCTTTACGCTGAATCACAAAATCAGTGATTAATATTTGCTTCTAGAAAAGAAAAATATCTAATGCATTTGAAATTACGAGGCTACCCCTTTTGAATATGTGACTTGTGATTAATTTCTTTGTAGCATTTTGGACCACACACCTCGCCGTTTGACAGCATGATTCCTCGTGGGCTTAGCACTCTTTGTCCGTTGTTTCTTATAAAAATCTCATGCACATGAAATGACTAGATTCCACCCCCCCTAATTTTTTAAATTCAACGATGCCGATTCTACGCATTTTTACTGAAGATACATTTTTGTACGCTTTTATCGTTGGGATTCGAACAAATAAAGGGGCGGTGGAATGATCTTCTGCTGACCGCCCACCACCGAAAGAATGATGGCCCAACTTCCCACCTTGTCGGAGTTCTTCCTCGAATTTTACTCTCAGTTCTAACATTAGCCGCCCATTAGTACCATAATTAGGATTAGTCAACATTAATGGGCGAAATTCGACGGCAGCCGCCCCTTCCCGTTGAATTGGTGATCCAACCGCAAGAGAAGAGAAAGATAAAGATAAATTTTTGTATGATTTCTTGGGTTGTCAAACAGAGCAAATAAAATTTATAATTTATTCAAAATAATTAATAAGCAGAGTCGATATGTTAAATATGAGCTGCACATGCCTTTGTGTATCCTTTAATATAAAAATGCAACTTGAGTTAAGAATGTCCTCTAATGAAAGATCAAAGATGGTGCAGATGTTCGGAGGAGGAGATGGGCAAGTACGGGATGCACCTGCTGGTGCTCTCGCATGTGTTCCGCGTGCCCGGAATGAAGCGGGCTTGCGAGAGGGGCCTGGCCGGCGGGCTGACGGTCAACAATGTTGTGGACGTGCTGCAGCTGGCGGGGCAGTGCGACGCCGCCTGGCTGGCCGTGCGGTGCATGAAGGTGGTGGCCAAGGAGTGGAAGGCCGTGGAGCAGAGCGAGGGTTGGAAGTTCGTCCAGACCCACGATCCATGGCTGGAGCTGCAGGTCCTCCAGTTCCTCGACGAGTCCGAATCGGTATCGAACCTGCCCTTGCCTGTTCTTCCTTCAATCAAATCACTTCTTTCTGTGGCTTAGTGATAATTGGGTCTTAGTGATTTACTTAGTTATTCGATTGTTAATGTTAGTGATTTCATCTGTGTATCTTAATCACGCTGTTCTCGTCCTGTTGAAAATTGGTGAAACAGAGGCAGAAGAGGAGGATCAGAAACAGAAGAGACGAAAAGCTGTACTTGCAGCTCAGCGAGGCGATGGAATGCTTGGAACACATTTGCACCGACGGGTGCGTCGCCATTGGTCCCCACGATAAAGAGCCTGATAAGATCAGGGTCCCATGCAAGTACTACTCCACCTGCAAGAGCCTACAGCTCCTGATTCGGCACTTCGCCACCTGCATGAAGCGGGTCCCCGGAGGGTGCTCTCATTGCAAGAGAATGTGGCAGCTGCTGAGGCTCCACTCTTCCATCTGTGACCAGCCAGGCCCTTGCAAGGTTCCTCTTTGCCGGTATGGAAATTTAGCATATACCTCTGGCCGATTACCCCAAGGATTCCTTCACATTCAGCTTAAATTTAATGGATTCCACCTATGATTTTGCTCATGATGTAACTGTAGAAGCACTGAGGTCCTGACTTCTCAAGTTGTCCACATTTACAGGCAGTTTAAGATGAAGACGGTGGCAGATGAGAAGACAAAGGAGGACGAGAGATGGAGACTGCTAGTGAGGAAGGTGGTTTCCGCCAAGGCCGTGTCTTGTCTCTCCAAGAGGAAAAGGGAGGAGGAACTTGACAGGGCGCCGTGGGTGGGCAGCGGAAATAGGACACAAATGATGTACCAGAGTGTTCGTTGCTACTGAACAGAAGGCCATAGGTGACCAGTGTGCTATAGCTTTGTCTCTGTTTTTTCTTCAACGGTGTAAATGAGCAAGGAGTCTTCTTATTTCTACGAAGATGTAAATGATAATGTAAATGTGAATGCGGTGGCTGTCTAGCTAATAATACTTAGATGTCTCTTTCTTGCAAACCTCTGTCCATACATATCTACTAGTTACCCAGGAAATAATCTGCAAGTTGGGACATTATTTTCCTTTTGCTAAGAAAAGTTGGGACATGCTTGCCACTCGTTATAGACGCAAAATGGATGGGTGCCATGAATGGTATCATGTAAGAAAACAAGATCAACCTAGTTGTATGCATGAGGTATGCCTTTCTTCTGTTTTATTTATTGCATGTGTTTTTCTCTTAGTTGTAGCGTGAAGTTTGGAATGGATAAGAATGAATTGTAGGGTGCCTGACTAGGTCTCAGACACATCATGAACCAGAGGTTGATTGGATTGTAGTATAGGTAGGGATTTCTTCTTGTTCTTCTTCTGGGACCCTATAGCATCGGATTTTGTTCAACAAAACATTTTTGTAGTCCTGATGAGGACGTTTACCAAAAAAATACGATGCACGATTCGCCACTTGCAAATGTTAACATTTGTTTAGACCTGATGAGGACGTTTACGAAGAAAAAAAAACGATGTACGATTCGCCACTTGCAAATCTGGTAAGATAAGTTCTCGTCTTGGAAGTCAGCAAGTGGCGATCAACTTTAATATCAGCGAATACGGGCTACAAGTTTGGACGTCGGGGAAGATGAGATCGAGTTTAGTTATCTATGTGAAACAGATACGTCACCTTTGGAACAAATGAACGCCCATTTTTCAAGATTGAAATGAATTATCACTGCTTATTGGAAGAATTGTACGTAATAGCAATTCACGGCGAAAAGAACTTTGTTTTACTAACTAAATATAGAACTTATGTGAAAGATCTGTACTAAGTATATGTAAATATTATTTTATATATATTATGAAAAGATGCAAGTCCCAAGGAAACATCGACATATGTACATACAACAAAATGACATTGAGAAGACCATCTAAATAAAATCCTTTGATTCATTAAGGGTTCATTTTAATTTAAATCTAGAAGGATAAAAAAGATATTTAATTTTCAAGGAATGTAACCCAAAAAAAATATTTCTCTTTTACCAAACCTACCTCAGCTGACCGCTTAACACTAACTGAGACGGATGGCCTGCGGCGGTAGTGCATGCATACAGGTTAGCCCATTTAGGTTCATGGGTCTAACATATATCTCCTCTACAAAAGTGGAATGGTCTAAGGGCCTATCACTAAAGGCCAAACTTGAGTCTTATGTATTTACCCTAGGAAAATTTTCTTTCTTAGGTGGGACTATTTTATATGTCAATCCCTTACAATACCCAAATTTTATTCACTCACTCATAGTTTTAGGTTCAAATAGGTTTAACCCACTTAGCCCATCATATATCATGAAGGCATTAAGCCATGTTATCTAACAATTCCCCACATAAAAGAAATTTAGGTGGCAACAATGCAAGTAAAAATAAAGACACTAGAGAGTAATTGGTTAACTAATAAGTGAACATGATATCTTGAACTGCTCGGCTATTAGTGTAAACCAAGACAATAATCCTCAACAACATTTTTACCCTTAACTGTCCTCATATTCATGAGTGGTGGGCAGACATAAGGGCCACATGCCATATGTGCTCCAATAAGAAGATGTTCATATCCATCACTACAGTTAATAATGGAGAGCAACTGTTTATGCATGGACAATTTTGCTACTTCTAAAGTTGAAGGCAAAGACAAGGTCCTATTAAAAATGACTTCCGTCAAGAATCTCACATTCAATAAAGTGTTGCATTGTGATGGTCGCCATTTTAAAAATGATATAATAAATATCATAATTCCATCCAATAGGTGTAAATGGTACTTATGTGAACAAATGTTACGATCGTCGTTGCAGATTACATCCAAGAACATAAACATAACATCATATTTAATATAAAATATGTTAGAGTAATTGCACAACCAAAACATTATATACATCAAGGTCACGGAGCATAATAAAATTTATTTTACATGCCAAAGATCATTGCACGTAGAGCTGATAGTTATACAAAAATTGAGGAATATCCTGCCTTTACATATTAGTCAAAAAATAATTGCAAACATATCTAGAGCAATAACCAGATAAATTAGGTAGAAAGCTCTTCCCCTTTTACCTCTGCTCTTGTTCTACTTTTTGCAGAATCTAAGGGTGGGTGAGTATTTTTATACTCAGTAGATCGTATTAATATCTAAAGTAATACGAAGCATAAAATTAATTAAACAATCAAAATCTTTATCTTTGCCTCAAAACAATTATTTCATAAAACAATTCAGAAACAGAATCATAAAACCTCAGTTTGTCTGATGACGATAATCAAGAAGTAGTGATACCGAATGACGTTTCCGCTAGCACTCTTGGGGCATCGAGAGACTTAGAAGGATATGAGTTTTCCCATGATGCTCTACACCCATGCGTGTGTCATACCGGCATATGCAAAATATTTCACATATATAATATTTTTCATAGAATAAAACAAATAAGCATAATTGAACAAGAACAGTTTAGAAAAAAATTAATTGTACGAGCAGAGCATGGGTTTAGAGTTCAAGACTCCCTTCCTTGAACTTGAATAAAATTTTGTGATTAAAAAAGGCTTTAAACAAAAAAACTAATCCCACAACTGCATCCAGAACACTTGATTTAGCTGGAAATAGCTTTTGAACGGTTTAATTCGGAGTTAAAATGAATTAGAATGGAAGAAAAGAAGTTTGAGTGGTAGAAGTGAAAAGATTGACTGGGGTAAGAGATTTGGGTTTGGAATTTATAGTTGTACCCGTGAAACATGTAAACCGGAACATGCGACATGTGTTGTACATGCGTCACGTGTGGTGAAACTGTGTGACATGGTTTCGCCGTGCAGACTGCACAACAATTGCACGGACATTCTGCGAGATGCGGGGCTGCCATGCAGGCCAGTGCATCAATCGGCATTTGGCACATGTTCGTGTCATCATGCGGACATGGTGCGCTGCTTTGCTGATGCGCAGCTAACGCAATCTTTGTGTCAGCCTGCATCAGCCCCCCATAAAAAATATTTGTTTATTTTTTTCAAAGTCCAAAACTTTAAATGATGATATCTTTTCAACCACAAGTCCAAATTGTGAGATCTTAGTACCAATAGACTTGTATCGACGAGTCCTTTAAAAAAACACCACTCATGGGTACTTTATCCAATACTTTTTCAGTGGACCCCTCCTATGAGATAAGCTTCTCAATGCCATAAATTATGGCTCATATGCCTAATTCAAGTGGTTCGAAGTCCGTTACGCTAGTCTTTTAGAGCTCTACGACAAACCTTTTAAAAACTTTATCTAAAATAATATTTTACTAATAAAATTTACTAAAAATTCTATTATTAATTTTAAAAACTTACCAAAACATCAGGTTTGTACAATCTACCCCCTTAAGAAAATTTTGTCCTCAAAATTGAACTAGTCAATCTTCAAAATTTTTTGAATATTTCTTTAATATTTCACTTTCTAACTCCCACATCGCTTCCTCAGAAGAATGATGCTTCCATAACACTTTTACCAACAAAATTCTTTTTGTTTGAAGGATATGTTCTTTGCGATCCAAAATTTTGATTGGTTTCTCTTCAAAAGTTAAATCAGGTTCTAGGGTGACCGTTGTCTAATCAAAAACATGAGAAGGGTCTTGCACATACTTTCGGCGCATAGATACATGAAATACATTATGAACATTGTCAAGCTAAGGGGGCAAAGCTAATCAATAAGCCACTGGCACCACCTTGTCCAAAATTTCATATGGCCCTACAACATGGGGACTTAGCTTCCCTTTAACATAACATGATCACCTACACAGAAATCAAGATCTTTCCTTCTTTGATTAGGATAGCTCTTTTGATGACTTTGAGCTGTCATTAATCCATTATCGGCACATTATTGCAAGAATTCTGACTTTACCAATTTTCTCACCCCCACTTTGCTCCAACAAGTTGGTGATTGACAAGGTCAATCATAAAGAGATTCATAAGGTATCATGCCTATACTGGTATGATAACTATTATTATAGGTGAATTCAATCAACAACAAGTGCTCATCCTAATTATCCCTTCAATCTATAGCACAAGCTCATAGCATATCTTCTAATGTATGAATAATTCTTTTAGACTGACCATCTGTTTGTGGGAGGAAGGTTGTACTGAATCTTAGATTAGTACCTAACTATTCTTGAAGTCTTTGGAAAAAGTGTGAAGTAAATCAACTATCCCAATATGAAATGATTGATAATGGTACCCCATGTCAACTCACAATTTCCTTTACATACATCTTGCCAAGGCATTTAACAATTGTGTCTTCTTTAGGGGTAGAAAATGTGCACTTTTAATAAGTTGATCCACTATTGTCCAAATAGATTCATGACCCAAAGAAGTCCTAGGTCAGCCTGAAACAAAATCCATTAAGATGTGCTCCCACTTCCATTCCGGAATTTTAATAGGATGGAGAGTAGTAGATGGTTTTTGATGTTGAACTTTAACTTGCTGACAAGTTAAACACCTAGAGACAAATTCTCCTATGTCCCTTTTCATCCCATTCCAACAAAAATTCCTTTTCAAGTCTTGGTATATCTTTGTTCCTCCTAGGTGGATGGTGTAATGTGCTTCATATAACAAATCTTGTTTTAGTTCCGGCACTACCGAAACCACCAATCTTCTTCTTGTCATTAGAGCCTTTACTGAAGTCAAACTTTTCTAATAAACTTTGTACTTCAACATCCTCTTTTTGAGCCTCCAGAATACACTCAACCAACTATGATTTCACCTCTAGGTTAGCCACAAAAGCCTTTTTGTTTTCCAACTGCAACTTAGGTTGTATACCTATTACTCATTCCATCAATCTCCATTTCTTTTACTAGCATTTGAGCCACTTTTGCAGTGGCCTTTTGACTCAAGGCATCGACCACTACATTTGCTTTCCCTGAGTGGTATTGAATGAAAAAATTATAATAATTAAGGTAGTCAATCAACCGTCATTGCCTCAAGTTAAGATCACATTGAGAGAAAATGTACTTTAGACTCTAGTGATCTGTAAAGATCTCAAATTTCTCTCTATATAAGTAGTGTCTTCAAATTTTTAAGGTAAAAACTATTGTTGCCAATTCAAGGTCATGAGTAGGGTAATTAGCTTCATGCTTCTTCAATTGTCTTGAAGCATATGGTATTACCTTCTCGTTATGCAACAAAATGTGTCCATGTACGACAAATCCTCCACTACCATATGGTAATGATAAGATTGAAATGGTAGTTAACTTTCATTTTAACTCTTGAAATGCATTCTCACATTACTTATTGTAATAACCCTAATTTTTTGACATGATATTTTTATAAAGTTTATTCTTTTATAATTTCCTAAGTTTCAGTTAAAGCTCGCAGACACGAGTATAACAAGTCAAAAAAAGCGTAAATCAGAGGTCAAGAATGGAAGTTACGACCTCAGGAAGTGTATTTTACTGGCAAGACCCATTTTTATAGTATGGGTAAAGCAGCTCATAAGTAGCCTAGTCACGTAGGGCTTATCAATATGAGCTCAATGGTACCAAGAACGCGTCAAACTGAATTTGGGATAGAAAGTTATGCGTGTTTAAAAGTTAAGGTAAAAAAAAAAGAAACGGCTTGGCGTGTCACGTGTGTGCCGCCAATTTTGGTGGTGCTCATCGATTTCAGTGGTGGCGCTGCCATTTCCGGCAGTGCACCACCCTCCCCTTTGCCTATAAATATTTACTTCTGGCCATTTCATTTCACCCAAGCCCAGTTCTTACCCCCTTCATTGTTTTCACTATTTCTAACCCGTTTTAAGCCCAATTTACCTGATCCAAAACCCATTTCCTACTAAATTGAGGGTGCTCTACGCACCGGAAGGGTTATTTTCTTGATGCGGCCTCTCTAAAAGCTAAAAAACCCTACCCCATTCCTAATCCTCCCCTTTATTCTTTTTACTATTTTTAAACCGTTTCAAACCCTTTTTACTCTGATCAAAAGCCCAACCCCGCTAAATCGTGTGTGTTCTACGAGTTGGGACATTTAAATTGCTTAATTTCCCACTCAAAGGATAATAACTTAAGGTGGGACTCTCTTTATTCTACGTGGGGATTTCTTTATATTCTACACGTGTTATAGGTAGGTTGCTTTAAATTCTAATCGTATGCCGAGATTTTGACTCGCCAAGGTTCTGCTAAAGGTTTTCTTCTACTTTTCTGAAAAGAAGCTCTATATTTAAAAGTTTCTCCTCTTTTTGAAAATTTCTCTGAGTTTTGGATAATTGTATCATCTGGATAGTTCTTGGTTTCTCAAAACTAAGGATTATTATGATGAATATGGATACCGCCAAATTTGGCTTTGGCGTGCACATGACTGAGATATAATGGGAAAATTCTTTTCCTTCTGTCTCCCATTACCCCATGTGTGCGGGTGTAAGTCGTTTGGTATCGTGACATTCTGTGATTGTGTTTTTGGACTTTTATTACTTTCTGAATGTTTTACAAGAAATATGGCACAATATTTTGTTACGTGCACAAATCATATTTTTAGAACTTAACCTATTGAGTATGAATTTACTCACCCACCCTCAGATTCTACAAGTGTATGACTTAAATATGATGGAGTCGATGAAGTGCTTTCTTAAATTACAGCTTCTATACTCCTTTTGTACTTTATGTAATGTTGTATTGACTGATGTATAAAGGAATGTTATGCCCAATTTTGGATATCTTTGTATAATACAAAGTGTATTGTAATTACTCTTTTGGTACACGGTGATCTTTGGCATTAGGAATTAAATTTTGTGATGTTTTAAAAAAAAAAAATATTTTATTTAAAAAATACGAGGGGTGTTACACTTATCCCATATAAACTTTACCCCTTTTCTCGTTAGTTTTGTTAAGGGTAATGCTATACTTGAAAATCCTTCGATGAACCTTCAGTAATAACCAGCAAGCCCCATAAAACTTTTTATTTTTGTGCTTATCTTGGGCCTTTCCCACCTTATTATTGCCTTGATCCTAGTTGGGTTCACTGACACTCCATTTTTAGAAATAATATGTCCTAGAAAGAAAAATTGTTGTAACCATAATTCACATTTACTCAGCCTAGCGTAGAGTCAATGATCTCTTAGGGTTTAAAGAACTATCTGTATTAGATTCCTAGTGGGTGAAATCGGTTACATTTGAAACATTTCTCCACTTTTTTCTCCCCTTAAGACTAGGTTGGCGGTCTAGAGGTCCTCTGAAATTTTTGGTTTATATTCTGGTTAGGGAATGTAACTTTCCTTTCTTGTCTTCAGTTTTAGAACTGTTGCTTTGCCTATAGTCATTTCTTTCTGCCAAAAACTCATGATATTCTTGCTTCAACAAAGAGGCAAATTCCACCGCTCTAGCAAGAGTATAGGTTGAAATCCTACTATTCTTCTGCGAAGTCAATTATTCAAACCTCTAACAAAATTTTGAGCTTTCTTTAACTCTGTAGGGCAAACTTCAGGAGCAAAGCGTTGTAGTTATATAAACTTATTTTTATACTGAAATATTGTTATGTTTCCTTGCTAAAGGTCTAGGAATTCTTTTTCTTTCTTTTCCTGAGTATGAGGGAAATATTTATTATATAAGACTTCTTTGAACTCTTACCACTTGATATTTTCTTTATCAGAGAAGTTTTTCTTTTTTTGCCGATGGCCACCAAAAGGTTGCCTCTCCTGTCATTGCAAAAGTGGCTACATCTACTTTCCTATATTTGGAACTTTCATTGCCTTAAATGTTCTCTCAACCTCGAATGCCCATTTCTCGACTGCTTCTTGTCCATCCCCTCTTGAGAATTCTAGACCAATTTTCTTAAATCACTCAAGCAAATTGTCTTTTTCACTATGATTGTTTTCAGCTACATCCACATAGTTGCTTAAACGATTAGGGCTAGGCTAAAATCTCTGAGTCTATAGATGTTGGGTCATTCTTTGAATCATTAGATTGAGGAAATTATCTCTCTAGTTTTCTGGTGCCCTTACACCCTAAGCAATGACATTTTCAGCTTGGCCGGGATCATCAGAGAATTGTACTTCTCAAGGGGGTCCTCTTTGTACAGATCCTCCTCGAGTGGGTCCTCCTCAAATTATTCTTCTTTGTGTGGGTCTTCTTCGTACGAATCTTTAGTATATATATCAATCAAGGTTAGTGAGTCTAAAATGTTTATTACTTCTTATACATTGTCACTTTGGGATAATGCGACATTTAGTTTAGGTCCATTCGAATCTCCTAAGGTTTCTACTGCAAAAGTTTCCTTTGAAGTTGTTCCACTTCTTTGTTCTTCCTTTGACAACAAGGACATTTTTTTCGTCGCATTGATACAAAGAGCTTGAGATAAGTGTCATTTTTTACTTTCCCATTAACTATCTTAAAATTTTCAAAAAATACATAGCATTAATAAAGTCATTGAAATTAAATATTCATTATTTGTGTGACTAATCATAACAATTGCTCTACCACAATAAGTCTTGGCCTCCGATACCAAATGTGATGGCCACCATTTTAAAAATGATATAATAAATATCTTCTGCCCGACACATGTAAATGGTACTTACGTGAACGAATGTGATGGCCTTCGTTGTAGATTACATCCAAGAACATACACATAACATTATATTTAATATAAAATATGTCAAAGTAATTGCATAACTATTACTCTACCACAGTAAGTCTTGGCCTCCAATACTAAATGTGACGACCACCATTTTAAAAATGATATAATAAATATCTTCTGCCCGACACATGTAAATGGTACTTACGTGAACGAATGTAATGGCCCTCGTTGTAGATTACATCCAAGAACATAGACATAACATCATATTTAATATAAAATACTTCAAAGTAATTGCACAACCAAAACATTATATACATCAAGTTCATGGAGCATACTAAATTTTATTTTACATGCTTAAGATCATTGTGCGTAGAGTTGATAGTGAAATAAAAATTGAGGCATATCTTGTCATTACATATTAGTCACAAAATAATTACAAGCATATCAAGTGCAGTAATTAGATAAATTAGTTAGAAAGCCCTTCCTCTTTACCTATGCTTTTGTTTCAATTCTTGCATAATCTGGGGGTGGGTGAGTATTTTTATACTCAGTAGGTCATGTTATTATCTAAAGTAATGCTAAGTAGCAATTTCGTGAAATAATTAAAATTATATCTTTGCTCAAAATAATTATTTTAGAAAATAATTCAGAAATGGATTAGAAATCGTCATTCGTCCAATGATGATAAATTCAAAAGTCATGATACTGAATGACGTCCCCTTTGACACTCATGGGGCATCAAGAGACACAGAAGGATATGAGCTTTCCCATGATGCTCCACACCCATGCGTGTGCCATACCAATTATATTTCTCGGTAGGTATCTAGATACAATATGATAATCCCAAGTTTACCCTATAATTACCCCGATAACACACACACCAAACGTAAAGTGGTGTTTGCAAAATATTTCATAGATATAAAATTTCTCATAGAATAAAACAAATAATCATAATTGAACAAGAACAGTTTAGAAAAAATTAATTCTACGAGCATAGCATATGTTCAGAGTTTAAGACTCCCTTCCTTGAACTTTGAGTAAAATTTCATGGTTGAAAAAGACTTTAAACAAAAAACCGACCTCACTACCATGTCCGACACACTTGATTTAGCTGGAAACGGATTTTGAACGGCTTAATTTAGAGTTGAAACAAACAAGAACGGAAGAAAAGAAGTTTGAAGAGTGGTAGAAGTGAAAAAATTTAACTCTGAATCCATGAATTGTGTAAATCGGAACACACAACGCATGTTGTACACATGTTGTGCGTGGCGAAACCACTGACACGGTTTCCACACACAGACCACACGTGATGCGTGGACGTTTCGCATGATTTGGGGATGTGCATTGTGCAGGCATCTGCAACATCAAGCGGATGCGACGTACCGCATTGCTGACGCGCAACTGATGCAATCTTTGAGTCAGCCTGCATCAACCCCCATAAAAAAATATTTTTAAAATTTTTTCAAAATCCAAAATTTCAAACGACAATATCTTTTCAACCACAAGTTGGAATTATGCGATCTCAATACCAATAGATTCGTATTGACGAGCCCTTCAAAAATGACTAGTCATGAGTAGGTTATCTTGTATATTTTTGGTGGATCTTGCCTATGAGACATGCTTCTTGAACTCATAACTTAGGATCCTGATGTCTGATTGAAGTGATTCAAAGTCCGTTACACTCATCTTTTAGAGCTCTACAACAAACCTTTCAAAAAATTTATCTAAAACATTATTTTCCTAATAAAAATTTACTAAAAAGTCTATTATTAGTTTTAAAAACTTATCGAAACATTAGGGTTGTTACATGTACGTCCCAAACATCCCCATGAATTTGGTGTCTAATTCATTGTTGATTAAGCACGGATTCAAGTTAGTCTTAGAGTCCGACAAATTTGTACTCACAAAGAAGGGGGTTTGTGTAGGGAAAAGATACTTAAGCGAAGGCATTTTTAGGCTAAATACTTTGACTATTGTACCGGCTTCTTTGATGAATAAGCATGAATCTTCTTCTTATTTAATTGAGTCTTTTAATTTGTAGCATGCACGCTTCAAACATATTAATTATGATTCTTTATGAAGATTAGTTAACATGGAGTATCTGCCCAAAATTAACATTAACATCAATCGTAAATGCGAAATATGTGTGGAGTCCAAATTAACTAGCACCAAAGAAATGACATGAGAAATTTAACAAAGTCATACTTTCCGGTGGATTCAAAACCCATGAATGTGACAAGTGTGTTTACATCAAATAGAGCGAGAAAGACTCTAATATAATATGACTATACGTGGATGATACATTTATACTTGGTAGTGATAATGATATCATTAAAGCAACAAAGAAAATATTAAATAATAAGTTTACATGAAATATTTAGGTGATGTAGATGTGATCCTCAACATGAGGGTTACGAGAACATCTGACGACTATGTTATGCCTCAAAAATATTACATAGATAAAATATTTGCTAAGTTTAACAAGTATGATAGCCGTCCTACATGTACACCTATCGACGTGAATTTGCAATCTTAGCAAAAACATGGGAAAGAGCATATCTCAATTAGAATACTCTCAATTAATAAGTAGTCTCATGTACTTAATAAATTACACAAGACCAGACATAGCCTACTCAATGAGCAAGTTGAGTAGATTTAATAATAACCTAGGAGTAAATCACTGGAAGATAATAGTTAGAGTCCTTCGATGTCAAAGACAGACTAAACTATAGGTTGCATTATACTAGATATCCAACAGTTCTAGATGGATACTATGATGCGAATTAGATATCTGATACAAAAGGCTCAAAATACACTACTGGATATGTCTTTACCATTGGAGGTGCAATATTGTGTTGGAAATCCTTAAAACAAACATGCATAACTAGATCTACAATTGAATCTGAATTCATTGCCCTAGATCTTGCATGTGTACAAGCAGACTAACTTCATCATTCAATAGAGGATATTCTAATGTAGGGGAAACTTGTGCCACCTGTCGACATACAGTGTGATATCAAAACCACTATTGGCAGGCATGAAATACTTTGTATAATGATAAGTCTCAACATGTTCGTCGATGACACAATATCATTAAACACTTGCTTTCACATGGAATCATTTCCATTGAGTATATAAGGTCAAAAGAGAACATTGCGGATCCGTTTACCAAAGGTTTGACTAATGACCAAGTAGAGGCTTCATCAAGGGGAGCCTATCAATTAAGAGTTGTCATAATGGTAACCTAATGTGTACAGACTAGAGATTCATAGAATTAGGTTCAAAGGGACAATCGAATTGTGAGGGCTCCCAAAGATCACTAAGAAGATTTGATCTCCAGCACTACTTAATCTTATGTTGAAAATGAAGAAGTGATACCTACACCGCTTTAGGGTAAGTTTCGCTTTTAATTATTCTTTTGACTCAAAATGTTGAGTGGGGTATAGCAGGATACTCTTAATAAGAATCACCTATATGGGTGTGAAGTGAGCCACTTTTATGTAGATTTTAAGAATGAATCTATTATAGCACTCATGATTTTGAGTACAATTCACACTTTCTATATAGCCATTGTTGGCTTAGACTCTTGTTAGCCATTGTTGGCTTAGATTCTTGTTAGCCATTATTGGCTTAGACTTATTTTAGCCATGTGTGGGCTTGTTTATGACTAAGTATGTGGGTATGAGTGGACTAATGCTTTTAATTAGTAGTCCTTTTATTTCTCATTTTACTTTTGTACAAAGAATACGTGTGCAACTCCGTAGTGTGTTCTACCCAAGGATGGGTTAAGTCTTTCACAATTCAACTCCACCTTTTTGCGCAGCGTGCCACTTCCTCCTTGGACAAGGTTTGGCTCGAGGTGGTGTGTGTTGAGGCATGACAATTAGAGGATAAGTGCATTGGACCTTATGTTTTTCACATGGAAGAACTTCATTGTCATCTAGATATTACGTTCTTTCCTATAATTCAATGTTGTCACCTTGAAATGAAACAACATAATAACTGGATTATGAGAATTTGTGATGCTTGTATTTAATGATTCATTAGACAATGTATGAAATAGATAATCGATTTGGAGCTCCAATATGAGAATCTTCTTGACTTAGCTTAACTTGATAGGCTGAGAAAACAAAGTATCGGGACAAAAAAGTGAGATAGAAAGCTGAAAAAGAGAGTGTAATATCCCGGATTTTCTGAGGTTTTGAAAATTAAATACATGGAAATTAGGTTATTTGACTCTTTGACATTCTTAGTAGAATAACTTACACAACAGATAGAATTAATAGCTGAAACTCTGTGGTTATAAAGCAGACAGAAAGAGCTTCGAAATGCCACTAATAATGAGCGAATCGGAGTCCGAATAAGGAAGATACAACTATTTGAAGTTGAATATATTATATAGGACCCTTTTACCCTATTTTAAACATATGCTTGGGTCATTCAAGTCATTTTGCGGGCCCGATTAATTAAAGTTTTAAAATTTATTTTTAGAGGCCCAATTAGGTTGCCTAAGGGAGGAGGATTGACCAATTTATAGGGGGATTATGAACCCTAATCCCCATGCTTATAGAAAGGGTTGCTTAGGACACAATTAGGGGGCTCTTAGCTTTTTGGCCTTAAGCTGGCAAGAAGGTGGTAGACGGCGAGGTTCCGGTGGTAGCCGATTGACGGTAAAGTGGCAATTAAGGTTGGATTTCTATCTTAATCTTCAAGTCGGGATTAGTAGGAGTTTCGTTAAATAAATCTGAATGATCATTACATTACTTAGAAGTTTCTACAATTTACTGTATATTTTATAATTTATATGAACATCGTTGTCCCCATAATTAGGGGGAAGTGATTTTTGTCGTGAGTAAATCCACTGGCCGGCAATCGTCCGGCGATCCAATCGTCAGTTGAAACTATAGTAAGGGAGGGTCCACCCTGGTCTTGGCTGCGGCAATCCAGGCAATAGTGGCCATGGCCTCAGTGGCCGTGGCTATTCGGCCGCTAAGCAGGAAAAAAAAAAGAAAACAAAATTTATTGTGCGTCCTTTATTTAAAAAGCAATTTAAAAATTCGGGTCGTGACAATTGGTAGCTGAGTTAAATGCAGGTATGAAGTTATTTGAATATTATAACCTAATTAGGGTTGATGGGATGATGTAGACATTTTGTGTTTGTTAAACCCTAGGTAAGCTGGTCCAAAGGGTTGGTAGCTGAGTAGACTGCCGGACCGGTGCAGAGCAAAAAAAAAGGAAACATGGGGCATTGTTCCTCAGGTTGTCGACGACCTGTGACAGGACCCAGTCTCCCGGAACCACTTTGCGACGGTGGTCCTGTTGAGCCGGTCCCTCACTGGTCCGTGACCGGAGGCCGGTCTCCTCTGTGATTAGTTGCAGAAAGTAGAAGAAAAAAGAAAAGAAAGGCCGCCTTTTGGTAGCTGGCCGGCTACGGACGGTGGCAAAACCAACACCGTTGGTTCTGTCATGCACTAGCAGCCTGGAAGCCCTTGGGCTGCCCCCCTCCGCCATAGTATGGGAGGTGCTGCCAGTGGCTAGGTGGCCTCTGGCCATTCGAGGGGAAGACTACATGTGATGAGGGTCGTCAGTGTCATGCCCCGGCACCACCGGACCCAAGCCGAACCCAGTCCAAGAGCCAGTTAAGCATGCGGGGGCAATGAAAAATTGAACGATTAATAGATAGCGAAAGACTTAGCCCCACATATGGGTAATTTAACTAGCAGAGTTATGCACCTCACGTCCTTTGAGCAAGAGTATAAGTAGAACAAAAGAGGACTTTAACTCAAAACTAGTCCACAAGTCTTATACCCACATAATTAGAATCCTGAGCCAACACTCATGGCTCAAATCAAGGTCTAAAACAGATCTAAAAACATAAGATATACATGAGTTTGTAACAAGAACTACCATACATGAAGTTCTATTATCAAAACAGAGTAAATCAGAAAAAATATAACAAAGTCTAAAGGCATCCATGCCTACTCTCATGTTCTCCCCAATTGTTCCTCATATAGAGGGTCCTGCCTGACTGCATGTCGCAATATGCAATCCCAAAACAGAAATACAGAAAGTGGGGTGAGTAAAACTAGTAAGGTTTGAATACGACAACAATAATAAAAAAACCATCACAACATGGTAATATAACAATTCAGATTCATAATTGACATGGTAAACTATTTTATGATCATTCCCTTGCTAAACCCCTATTTATCCATAAACATAAAGGTTAGCATGCATATGACACACCTATCAAAGTTAGGAAATAAATAATCATATCATAACTTAGCATCCATCCTGCATATATAATGATCCTCATCCATTCAAAATAAAGCATAATAGCATGCATAATCCGCATGAGAAGTGTCTCTCGATCATGTGGCCATATCACATAAACCTCCATAATAGTGTCTCAATCACACTATTTAGATCATGCATTCATATCACATAAACTTGCATAATAGTTTCAATCACACGATTCAGATCGTGTATTCATATCACATCAACCTGCATGAGGACTGTATCTAACACATAATTTAGATCATGCATTCATATAAATCTCATACATTCCATAGCTCATTCACATGTACGACAAGTTTCTAAACCACACTACATCAAGATCATGCATAATAAATCGCATCCACATATGTCACATAATCTCAAATATCCCTACACAACCTTTGTAATCTGGGCATAATATTATATCATACACATACATTATCATCAAATGGTGAATGTCTCCATGATGGAGAGGAATATAATCATATCAGGAATACAATCATATCACCCACTCTGAACGTAGTCCAATTTTCTATACAGAAACTTAGGGCATTGCCCGCTCTGCGGTGGAAGAGTTTGAATTAACTAGAACACGTGGTAGTCGGTGCACAGAGGCATACCACTCTCGATTCTTAGGGTCCAGGTTTGACTGTCTCAATAAATAAATCTCAACTACATTAATAATTCAGATCAACTCAACTTAGGGAGTATACATGTTCCACATAAGAATTCAAATCGAAATCATGTCTTTTCCGACCAACCAAGTTCCGATTAAGCCAACAATCGATTAATTTGACACACAATCTAACATCATTGCATACAATCGATCAACCATGGCTAATCATCGATAAATACTCATTTGTGAAGTCCGTTTCATGATGCATGAATTCATGATACATATGTGAGCAAGTTCTAAGTGAATTCCCAAACATGGAACGTACTCTCATCAGTCCCCACATGCATCATATTCCAATCATAAACAACCATGATTTCATAGCAAATACCCCACATGTGTGTGTTCATACATTTCTAAGCACATGGTCATGCTTTGCCAATAACTCATAAGGCAATCTATACATGCTTCAATAAAAATCTAATAATAATTACCAACTAAAATCATGGGTAAAATCTAACGTAAACCATCATTCTATTCATATGAAACCAAATGCTCAACTCTTACAAGCATGATATCACCATTCACCCACAATTCATTCATATTATAAGATAACATATCATCTCATTGTCATACAATAACCTTGCTGGAAACATACTTAGAACATAAGAATTCCATGACCCATAAGTTCAAGATAATCAATGTTAACATGTCTAACCATCCACATGTAATTCCACAAGATACTTAAGCATGTTTTATAAATGCCAACATAAGTAGCATACCCTTCCAATAGCTTACACTAGCTCAAAACACTCCACATAAACATTAAAAACATCACTTGGGAGCAAAAACACCAAAATGAGCATAACAAACAAAAGGGCTAAATCTGTTGTGTAGCCGATCAATCGACCTAGAAGACCATTCGATCGGTTGGCCTTAAAATCGGCCAAATTTGTTGTGTGGCCAATCGATCAGCTTGGCAAGCCGTTCAATCGGCCCAATCGATCACCAACAAGGCAGATCGAGGTCTTCTTCTTCCTTTCGAAATTCAAAAAAGGAACACCATTAATGGAGCTTAAAATCTTCATTCCAAGCCTCATACACCATCAAAATTAAATTAACATTCCATAACATTAAATAAACTCATTTCAAATCAAAACCCTAAATAATCAAGTCAAAAGATTAACTTTTTGCAAATCCACCATGAAAGCCCTAAATATGTAACTCATTCAATCAAAATACATAAAAAGCGAGATTTGCATTCATATTATGGCTGAGATGAAAACCCATTACTTCTCCATTTGATTTGAGTCGGATCTACGTGTTAATCACCTCTGAAACCTTCGAAAAGTAAGATTTTTATGTTAAAACACACCTAAACTTGATTCAGACTTGAAAATCATAAAACAAATCTTAGATCTAGAGCTTAGGAGGCATAAAATAGATTTTGTGAAGGTTAGGGTTTGAAGTAGAGGAGTAGAATAGTGATTTAATGCTTTAAAAACGGATTGAATCAATGGAGGAAGACAAAATTAAGAGAAGTTTAAGAAAACCCTAAAGATTAAGAAAGCATTAAGGAAATCTTACCTCTAATCACTTCCTTTTTGGGCAAAATTGGGGATTAAGCTCTAGATCTCCTAGCTCAGCCTTTTCTCAAATAGGAAAGGGTTAGCCTCTTTCGTTTTATAGGAATGAATGAGCTATAACAAATTAAAACTTGGGGTGAGAATATAGTTTTTAACTAAAAGTACGTGTTTTGGCTATGTAAACTCTAATTAAAGCTAGAAAAATTTTAAATTTTTTTATATTGACTTCCTTTGATGTTTAGGATGTTTTGGACTAGAAACCCCAAATTCGACCATGGTGCCACCAAACCCTAATTTTTCAAGAAATTTACATAAATTCTAAAAATTCCCAAAATTTTACAAATGGTTTGGATTTACTTAAAACTCATAAATATTAAGTTATTTTTGTTTAAAACCTTTGAAAATCACCTTTATTTCCGAAAATCATCAAAATTTATCAGAAACAGGTTAAACCACATAATGATGATTAAGTAATAAGTAAAAAAGAAAGTAAACCAATTCAAGACAAGGCCTTGGATTGGGTTGGATCACCTGATTTGGTTCAGTCCGGCCAAAAAAAAAACTTTAACTGAACCAGTCGGTTCGATGGGTTAATAAAGTCATAAAAAAAAATGACCATGAGGTTATGTAGAGTACCTAGACTAAGTTTTAGACTAGGAAAAAATTATAAGGTCTTTGAAATGACTAATTTACCCCTATGAGTTGAAGTGTAAAATAATGATTAATGACCAGATTTAGGGGCTCCGATTCAAGGACCTATGAATTGATTTAAAAATTGAGAAAAATCTCGGTGAGAGATTAATGTATATCCTAAATTTTCACCAAGCCACAAGTTAGGAAAAAATTCCAATAAATAGATATTTGACTATTTTACCCCTAGGGTTAAGGTAAGATGATTAATCGAACTGGGGTCGGTTCAATGGGTTTACGACTCCGTTGAATGGCAAGAAAATCACCTCGGGTTCATAACGTTAAGATGTACCCTTGAGATTAGTTTTGGACCAATTAGTGATCAAGGAAGCCCTAAACAAAAAGATAGAAATACCCTTATGAGAGAACTGGCCTGCATTTGCGTGGATGAAATTAATGTCCCAATGTGATACTAAAACCTTTTGAGTGGTTAAGGACTTACCCAAGAGAAGAGAGGACCATAATCATTGTTAGATAGTTACTTAAATGCCCGTAGGTGCATTATGACCAATTTTCATAAGTTTAATTAATTAACCCAAGGAGGGGTAGGGCACGAGATCTCAAACAAATCTAATATCATTATTGAATTTGGTTATTAATATTATCATATGCTTGGACTTGTATGGTTCTTATTGTTTATGTTGTTCATTGTTTCAATATTTTGCTATTGATGTTGTGATAGTTATTTATCACTAGCTTAAGATCAATGAAAGATTAATCAATGAGGTTAGATAGCTTTAGATTGGGTGAGAACACCTAATCAAGATAAAGTCTAAAATACCTCAGAGGCGTCTAGGACCAGTTCATAGAGTGAACAAAGCCTTTAACATGACGATTTGCCTTGGTTGATGAACCGATGGTAGTTTCGATTTTTAAACCTTAATCTAGAAGGGACTAATAGGGTTTGGGATAGTTATTTGAAATCCTGCCTTAATGATGAACAAGATAGGATTAATAATAGTTTCTAGAGTTTTACCCCTATGAAGGAGCTGCTGATTTGACTGTGTAGTTGTTCCGCCCCATTGGAGGGAGCTCTATGTGAACCGGGCTCACCATCTATCTATTGAGGATCATTTAGTGTATACGCATTTGGATTAGTTGATATCCTGCTTGGTTGGCTTCTCCCGCCACTTCTGTTTACGTGTAGTTGTGGGTCATGCCTTTCCACTTCGGCCAGGTCCTTTATGGGCTAGGATGGGTGACAGTATTTCTTGGTGGATTCCAGGGTTTTCGTCATGGCTTTACCTTTGAGGGTGGTCTATGGTGAGTGAATCATTTGTCACTTAGGTTGACATCTGATGAGTCTGTCTATCATTGGGATTAGATGGGGATATTAATTATTGAATGGTTCGAGAGATAACTAATAACATTATTTCATATTGCTTGTTTAATTAGAACAAGTGGAATAATTAAATGACTTACATAAAATGTAGGTTGTTTGAAAATACTTCAGCATTGCATGTGTGATGATATGCTTCTTTGGATAGTGTAGTTTTCAGGCAGAACTACGTAAAGATCTGATCTTGTTGGAAACATTGGAGATGTTGTCTGATGAGTACATAGACAACAAACATCGGGTGATGTTGGAGTAACGACCCGTTTTTCGGTTACGCTTAACCCGAGAGGGTTAAGGGTAATTCAGTAATTTGAGATTAATATTAAGGGTTTTTATTAGATGAAATACTCATAGCCAGGTAGAGCTTGGCATAACGAGCGTAACGATTCGAAGAACGCGCGAAACAGAGGTCGGGACCGAAAATTACGATATTTGAGAAACGTGCAATATAGGTGGGACCCACTTGGAAATAATGTGTTTTGCTGCTTTAAGTGGGTTTGTATCGAAGGGCTCGACGATACGAGTCCAACGGTACCTAGAACGCGCGGATCCGATTCCGGGGTAGGGAGATACGCGCGTTTGAATTTGAAAGAAGAAAATAATAAAAAAATATAAAAACGGCGCGCGCGGCGTGCGACTGGCGCACCGCGGCGCGGGCCGTCGCGGGACGTACGCGCCGCGGAACAGCGGGCGCCGCGGTTAAGTGGGCACGACCCGCGTCGCGCGCGGCTCAGTGGGCGCCGCCGCCTGAAACCAGCGGCGCCGCCGGTTTTGGTGGTGCGGCGCCGCAGTTTCGGCGCGGCTCGGGGCCTATATAAACCCCATTTTTCCCCTTTTCGAAAGCAGAACTTCTCTACCCCCGTTTCTGACCGTTCTGAGGCCGATTAAGGCCGTTCAAGACCCGTTTCCTACTAAATCAAGTATGCTCTACGCAATGGAGCTGTCCGTTCTTCGAGTTGGAGACCGTATGATGAGGAAACGTCCTAAGACAAGAGGAGGTCCTGCCCGTTATCTTCATGCACCAACGAACTTTGTTTTCTCTGTTTCTGGCCATCCCAACTCCGATTTAGTCAGTCCAAGAGGCGTTCTTGACTAAATCAAGTATGTTCTACGTGGTGGAGGGTTCTGTTTTCTAAGTTGGCAATCGTATGAAGAGGAAACGCCCCAAGACAAAGAAAGGTTCTACCCGTACCGACAAACTTTGTTTTCTCTGTTTCTGGCCATCCCAACTCCGATTTAGTCAGTCCAAGAGGCGTTCTTGACTAAATCAAGTATGTTCTACGCGATGGAGAGGTTCGTTCTTTGATTCAGCAACTGTATAAGGAGGAAATGCCCCGAGACAAGGAGAGGCTCCACCCGTCATCCTCGAGCAACGAACAAGAAATATGGGCCCGGAGCAAGACAGGATTTTGTCCGAAGTTGCCAAGCTACATCAAGAGAAGTAATCCAGACTAGGGGAGGTTCTGTCCGCCACTCACGGGCACAGGAAACGAGAAGAGTCTCCAGCAAGGAGAACATTTATACGTAGTCTTTCGGTACAAGACGAGGAACGTATGGAGGCTAGAGGAAGCTCTGTCTAATATCTTCGGATCTGAAGGGGAGGATGCTCGTGTGAGCAACTCCGTATACCGCTACTATACGAGACATAAGGGCAGTAAGCAACTCTGTATTCCGCTACTATACCTATATGCTATGTATCTATATGCCATGCTAGGTGCCTATATGCCATGCTATGTGCCTATATACTATGCTATGTGCCTATATACTATGCTATGTGCCTATATACTATGCTATGTACCTATATGCCATGCTATGTGCCTATATACTATGCTAGGTGCCTATATGCCATGCTATGTGCCTATATACCATGCTATGTGCCTATATACTATGCTATGTGCCTATATACTATGCTATGTGCCTATATACTATGCTATGTACCTATATACTATGCTATGTACCTATATGCCATGCTATGTGCCTATATACTATGCTAGGTGCCTATATGCCATGCTATGTGCCTATATACCATGCTATGTGCCTATATGCCATGCTATGTGCCTATATACTATGCTATGTACCTATATGCCATGTTAGGTGCCTATATGCCATGCTATGTGCCTTTATACTATGCTATGTGCCTATATGTCATGCTATGTGCCTATATACTATGCTATGTGCCTATATGTCATGCTATGTGCCTATGTACTATGCTACGTGCCTAGATGCCATGATGTATACTTACATGACGTGTGTGATCTCGCTCTAGGGTGGAGCGAGACGTGTAATTTGTGTTCTCGGTCTCGGCTCAGTGATAGAGCGAGATATGTGTATGAGATTTTGATCCCGCTCTGTGGTAGAGCGAGATGTACGATTCCGTTAATTTATTAACTTCCGCTTGACTCCGATATATGATGAGTGTTTGTATACTCTGATTAAATATTCGGAGATATGTATTTTATACGTATGATTTTGTGATATTTGTAAGTATGTAGTAGCCATTAGGCAGAACTACGTTCGGATCCGATCGTATTGGGATAATATCCAATACGTACGTAGGCAACCAACGGCAAGGCAACGTTGGCCCGATCCAAATCATTATAATAATATGTTTTATTTTGTTTTACACGCGACGAACTATGAAGCTTCGTTGTGTGTACGTGCTCTTTACAACCTAAGTCTACGTACGAAGAAGCCTTAAAGCTCCGTAGTGCGTAGACGAATACATAAACCTCTCGTACTCAGACGATGATTCCTGGCTCAAGGAAAGAGAAAAATTTCCTATTAGTGATTTTGTGGGCCCGGCTCGGGTCGGGTCGTTACAGTTGGCCCGATCTGAAAAATATTAATTAATACTTTTATTCTTTTGAAATGCTCCTCCAAGGGGAGGATATGTTTTGTTGCCCATTTGCTCTTGTTTCCTTGCAAGTTCTTTTCATGGGAATGTTGCGAGATCAGGACGTTGGTGGGCTTTTTAGGATGACATTGCATTAATGGGATTTAATTTCTTCCTTTTGCAATATTGTAAGTAATTGTGATTACTAGCGTGAGAGCAAACTCTATTTGGTTAATTATTTTTCGGACAGATGATAGACTTGTACTTAGAGGGTTAACTTGGTATTTATTGAATTTTGCGTAATAATATCATATGTTGTGATATTCGTATTTGTGAACCCTAGTTATCACGGTTTAGATATTTTAGTCAATTGATTTGATTTGATTTAAAGAAAAAAATTTATCATAATTTATCACGCGTCCTTTATTTAAAGGGTTTTAAAAATTCAGGTCATGACAGTTGGTAGTTGAGGTAACCTTTAAATGCAAGTCTGAAGTCATTAGAAGATTATAACTTAGTTAGGGTTGATGGGACGATGTAGACTTTATGTGTTCGTTAAACCCTAGGTAAGATGGTTCAAAGGGTTGCGAATGGCTAAGGAGAAACCCTTACACATGTTTAACATGGGACATGAGTACTAGTGTAGAAGCATAGAAATTTGTTGCTTAGAAGTGATTCATTAAGATGAGTTATACAATGAAAGTTGAAGCTCGAATAGGATTAATGCGAAACCCTAGAGAGGATAGTGTGGCCTTTAAGGCCAAACTGATTTTAGATTGGCATTAGAGAATTGCGGGGACACAATTTCTTGTAAGAGGGGAAGAATGTAACGAACTGATTTTTAGGATTGTAATTATTTAATTTCTTAACGTGTGTTACTTAAATTATTAGCTGAAATTGATGTGGTTATAGGGGGGAGAATGTTATATGGGCCGCCTAGTTTACTTACTTTTGGTTTCCAGCCTGGATTTGACCTTTTGCTTAGGTTAGGAGAGCAACATTGGGTATAGAATGTGGTAGTTATTTTCCCTTACGTATAAATTGCTTAGGTGAGCAAGGGACCGACCTTGGAGCAGAGAACGGTAAAGGTCTAATGGATTAAGGCATGTGAGAAGATATGCTTTCTATAGGAAATTCCATTCAGTATATGATCTAAATGAAAACCCTAGAGAGTGAAGAATCAGTTTTGAGATGAAGGCCGAGCTTGTCAAGGGTTAGTCGTGGTGAATTGTGAGGATGCAATTCTTTTAAGGAGGGAAGAATGTAATATCCAGGATTTTCCTAAGTTTTAAAAATTAAATACATAGAAATTAGGTTGTTCGAACCTTTGACATTCTTAGTAGAATAACTTACTCAATAGATATAATTTCTAGATAAACCTATGTGGTTATAAAGTAGATAGAAAGAGCTTCAAAACGCCACCAAGAATGTGAGAATCGGAGTCCAAATGAGGAAGATACGACTATTCATAGTTGAACATATTGTATAGGGCCCGCTTACTCGATTTGAACATGTAATTGGGCCGTTTAAGACATTTTGCGGGCCCGACTAATTAAAGTTCTAAAATTTATTTTTAGAGGCCCAATTAGGTTCCCTAAGGGAGGAGGATTGGCCAAATTATAGGGGGATTAGGAACAGTAATCCCCATGCTTATAAAAAGGGTTGCTTAGGGCACAATTAGGGGGCTCTTAGCTTTTTGGTCTTAAGAGAGGGAGAAGGTGGTAGACAGCAAGGCTCTGGTGGCAATGGATCGATGGTAAATGCTATCTTAATCTTTGAGTTGGGATTAGTAGGAGTTTTGTTAAATAAATTTGAATGATCATTACATTACTTAGTAGTTTATGCAATTTACTGTTTAGTTTGTAATTTATATGAATTGCCATCACTGTTCCTATAATTAGGGGGAACAGTGATTTCTAATTTACGTCGTGAGACTCCTATCCTTTTGGCTTCCGTGTTCCCATGAGTGTAGAGTAAGCTGTTAGGTATCACAGCTCTCTAATTGAATATTGATTTATCAAATTTTGAAAGAATGATATGTCTGATTTTGAATGACTTATCAAATTTCTAAACAATGATTTATCTAATTTTGAATTAATTATCAGATTTTGTGTACGAACAAATTATTAGATTTTGATGAATGATTGATTTATTAAATTTTGAAAGAATGATAAGTCTGATTTTGAATGACATATCAGATTTTTGAACAATGATTTATCCGACTCTAAATTAATTATTAGATTTTGTTTACGAACGATTTATCAAGTTTTGATAAATGATTGATTTATCAAATTTTAAAAGAATGATATGTCTGATTTTGAATGACATATCATATTTCTAAATTATGATTTATTCGACTCTCAATTAAATATTAGATTTTGCATGATATTATTCACTCGATTTTATATTTATAATCGGATTTTGTTTAAAATATTTTATCTAATCATAAATTATCAGATTTTGTTTGTGAAAGTGTTATTCAATGTTAAGATTGGATTCTTTTTATATATTATTTATCAAATCACAATCTCTCAAATTCTGTTAATGATTACTTATTCGATTAATTATCAAACTTTATTAGATATTTGATTGAAATTTGATGTGTTTTAATGAATATTTTGGGCGAATTGCAAGGGCGTAATTCATTTAAGAGGAGAAGAATGTGATACCTCGCTTATCTGATTACGTCTAACCAAAGGGGTTAAAAGTAATTAGTATTATTTTTGATAAATTTTAGAAGGTTTTAGAGTTTGAAACCTTTGTACATGTGTAGAGCTCAAAGAAACAAGCGTAACGAATCAAAGAACGTGCAAAACGGAGGTCAGGACCGAAAGTTATGACCTCGGGAAACATAAAATAAAGGAGGAATCTATTTAAAAAGAGTGGGTTATACTGCTTTAAGTGGGCTAGTATCAAAGGGCTTGTTGATACAAGTCCAACGGTACCAAGAACGTGTGAATCCAAATCCGGGGTTTGAAAGTTATGTGCATTTAAAGATAAATAGTCAAAAGAAAAAGAAAAAGAAAAAGCGAATGTGCCGTGCCGTGCACACAACATGCGTTAATGTGACACGCATGAAGCACGTCATAATGTGCAGATGCCACGCATGTTATACCCAAGCATCGTACCATGCATGCACGGTGCCGAAATGCTGGTGCCACTGCAAAAACCAAGGTGCCGCAGTTTAGGTACATTGATGCCTATATAAACCTCATTCTGGTCAATTTTTTTACCCAAACTCCATTGTCTTTGTTCTTGGGAGTTTTGAGTCCAATTTAGCCCATCTAAGGGCCGTTTTTAACTAAATCGAGCATGATCTATGTAATGAAGGGGTCCTTTCTTCAAGTTGAAGACTATATAAGGAGAAAATATCCCGAGACAAGAAGAGACTCTGCACGTCATATTCGAGCAGCAAAGAACTTCTCCTATGTTTTTGATCGTTTTAACTCCGATTTAGTCCATTCAAGAGGTATTTTTGACTAAATCGAGCATGCTCAACACAAAGAGAAAAACCTTCCAAAAAAAGAAGAAGCCCTGCTCGTTGCCCATGAGCACTGGAGAAAGAAAAATGCACCAAGAACAAGAGGGGAAAAATGCACCAAGAACAAGAGGGGATTTTGTCCGCAGTTGCTGAGCCACAACAAGAAAAGTGACCCAGAGTAGGGGAGGTTCTGTCCTCCACCAAAGAGCCGCCCAATAAGAGAAGCATCCCCAAGTTAAGGGGAGGCTCTATCCACAGTTCATAAGCACGGAAGGAGAAAAATATCTCCAAAAAAGGGATGTTCTGTCCGTCACCTCTGGGCACGGAAAGTAAGGAGCATCTCTAGGTGAAAGGATGCTATGTCCACTACTTCTAGTGTCTCCTTTGAGTAAGTATTTCTTATCTTCTATTTTAATATGAGTTTAAGAATACGTATGGGTCGTATGGGTCCTAAGTAGTTAACTTAGGATGTTAAATGACTCATATGCATGCACATCTTAATTGGTGATAATAATATACTAATTAAGATGTATGATTTGCTATAATCTAATGTATTCTTTGTTCAGATATGATGGATGCTGAGATGTTCTGTTTTGAATTGTTTGTTATGTTTTATCCGATATAATTTGAGGTGTCTTGATATACTTTGATATGATATACTCTATTATGATTTGATAGGATCCGATGTGATCTAATCTACTTTATTGTGCTATGTTCCGCTCTGTAGCAAAGTGAGATGTGTGATTTTATTGATTTATTAACTTCTGCTTGACTCTGATAGATTATGAGTTTTAGTATGACTCCGATTGAATATCAGTATATACGTATTTTAACGTATATGATTTTGTGATGCATGATGTATGTAGTAGCCATTTGGTAGAACTACGTTCGGATCCAATCGTATTGGAATAATGCTATGAATGTTATCTAATACGTATGTAAATAACCAATGACAAGACAATGTTGGCCTGATCCAAATTAATTATAATTATAAGTTTTATTTTGATTTACACACGACGAACTATGAAGCTTTGTTGTGTGTATATGATCGTTACAACTTGAGTCTATGTACGGAGAAGCTTTGAAGCTCCGTAGTGCATAGATGAATGTTGTACCTCTCGCACACAGACGATGATTCCTTGTTTAAGGAAGAAAATTTTTATTAGAGATTTTTGGACCCTGGCACAGGTCGGGGCATTACAGCTTTTGCTGGTAATAATAAAATAATTCCATCATATATCACTTATCCTCCTGTCACAATGTGGCAATGGAAGCACCTGTAACTTTCTTTTAAAAAAAAAAACCCTTCAGCGATGGTCTTGATCGTTGCTGAAGGTTACCAAGACTGTCGCTGAAATCGTCATTGTGCCTATATTTTTAATGAAAAAAACAATAGTGATAGCTTAAATAGTTGCTGATACCTAGACATTTAGCAACAACTTACCAAGGTTGTTGCTAAACATAGAGTATGAGCGATGGCTTTAATGGGAGTGGCTGAAAATTATGCATTAGTGATGGCTTCAGCCATCACTAAAGCCACCAAAACTGCTGTTATAGAGTTAACAGTGACATGGGTGAAGGATTTTCAGTGACAGTCATAGTCATCATTGAAAGCCACTCTAATTGTCATTGATAGTATCTGCAACGATATTTTCAGCGATAGACCATAAACCATCATTAATACCAATAGTGACGAATAGAGGGGCTTTCAAAGATTGTTGGCGACCATCGCTTAAAGTCAACTTTTTTGTAGTGATGCACCTTGTATTTGATTCTTGAGTTGAACTTGCCCACTTGATGCTTCAACAAAAATGGAAAGGAGGAGGAGGCTTAAAAGTTGTGATTTTGTTCTTAAAGCTTAAGAGTTTGAGAGCTAAATTTTAAATTAATTAAAAAATAAAAATTAGAGATTAAGAGTATGGAGGAGAGGAGAGTTATAGTCTTATGGAGTAGATGAAAGGGTGAAGATAAGTTTAAACCTCCTACCTATCTAAAGATTTTTAAATGTGACAATTACCCCTCCTATATTTGAAAATTATTGTTATTTTAATATTAAGAGGGTTAAACTTGTTTTTTTGAAGGGTGGCAATTTTGTAATTAATTACCCCCTCAAAATCAAAGTTTCTAGAAAAGAAAAAATAATATAATAAAATAACCTTTGAGGCAGTGCCCTAATGACTATAAGTAGGGCTAGGAATAAGGTCGGGTCGGGTCAAATCGGGTCAGGTTGGCCTTGACCCTCACTGAAATCGGGTCGGGTCATGACCCAACCCTATTTTTAAATCGGGTTGAAAATTCAAACCCTAACCCTACTTGAGTTGGGTCGGGTCGGGTATGCGGGTAACCCTACTTTTTTTTCACAATTTTTTTGTTAGACTCATATTATATACCTTCTCTCTTTGCAAAGGGCAAAAACAAATAAAATTAAATACATTACAACATTAATTTGAAATGTTTGGTTCTTTGGCTAATTTATAGATATATTTTTTGTAGTAGCCATCAATGAAGACCTTAGAGGTATAATGTTGCATTTTTTCCATTCTAAGAGAATGATAACAAAATAGACCTTCAACGTTTATTTACTCATGATCAACCTACTTGTTTTTCGATATTCAACATGTCTTAATTTCAAAATTTTAGTAACTACTTCTGTATGGCTGCTCATAACCCTACCCTCCTTTGCAATAAGTGACACTTGATTACAATTTTCCTCCTTTGAAAATTGTCCCTCATCGAGCTCTATTATCTGCCTATTTAGATACATGTTCCTAACCTGCTCTCTATTATAAATGTCAAGCCTTCAACATAGAGCTAAATTTACTGTGCGATGTGTCCTTTTGAAAGAGAGAGGATGAGTAATGAATACAATAAAATATGACATATTTTTATTTCATTCACCACACCTAAAAGAATAACAGAAAACAAATTAAACTATATATAAATTAACCACACTTTGAAGGTACTGTCCTCTGTTATCCCAAAATGGATGTCTACTATAAAGCAAAATATATGTGATCACACCTATACTCCAAACAACTAATTCATACTCAAATTTATGTTTAAGCACCTCTAGTTCAACATAGTATACACTAAATAAATACTATAATAATAGTATAAATAAGTCCAATAGACTAACACTATAATAATAAGGTTTATTATTATTTGTAGTCAAGTAAAAGTCGGGTTTGTCGGCTTGTGCTAGTTGGGTACGATCCAACCCTAAATTCAAAATGGGTCAAGAACCTAAACCCTGACCCTACCTATAGTCAGGTAAGGTCGGGTGCAGGGTTAAGTGGGTTGGGTTCGGGTTGGGTAAACGGGTCGGGTTAGATTTTCTCAGCCCTAACTATAAGCCGTTTAGGCCGGGTAGGCTCGTGGGCCAGCTTGGCCTAGCCAAGCCCGCTCAAGCGGGTGACTCGCACTGTCCAATTGGGGATGTAGTGGCCATCACTAACATGTCTCGGGTGGCCTTAAATTTATAGTCCTGAGATTGCCAACAACATGATGCATATGATGAATTATATATTAACTTGGAGTAAAATAATTATAGTGATCAATTTGTCATCCAAAATATGATTGTGCTTGAAGGGTCGATATAGTTGCCTATGGGGCACACTTGGTACCTTATGTTGGCGTATGCCCCTCCTCCACCCTTATAGTTTTGTTCTTGGTTCTCATGCTATCTTCATGCGGTTATGTGAGCCATCCAATGACCCTTCGGAGATCCCCAACAAGGCTAGAGTTTTAGGTTCTGTTACAGCAGGTGTGTTTGCCATGACCCGATCGGATTACTGCTTTGAGTTAGGACGTGGGTATAAAGGTAAAATCCAGACCCCGATCTCCGCTCCTCTTTTATCTCGTATCCTCTCCCGCAGCCGCAGCCTCCGACCTTGGCCTCTCCTTCCGGTCGGCCTCCACTCCTCATCACTCTCTGTTCCCCAAAATTGATTGCCATCGATTTCTCAAGCGAATAGGACATCACAGAAGGTGTTGTGCTACAAAAGTGGGAAGACGGGAGAAGCAGTTCAAAGTCTCTCTCCGCCTCTGAAATCTGAGTTCTTGGTGGTTGAAAGGTGAGATTATGGTTGAAGTTCTAACATGGGTTTTCTTTGTTAGATCTTTTTTGAGTTCTGTATTTGCGTGAGTGGGGTTTTGGTTTCGTAGATTTTTTGCATACGGATCTGTTGGATCTGGATTGGTTCGGCCATTTATGTTCCTATTGAAAGAAATCTGATAAGCTAATCATGGCTGTTAACTGGATTGGCTCATTGTGTTTATTTGTTTTATTTCTGTGTTTTGTTCCTCATTGTGTTTTTTTATTTTTATTTTTGTGATCAGACTCGGTGAATCGAGCGACCTTGGAGAAGCAAATCTAATAGTTGTTTTACGTTTCATCGTGTGGCTCCTTCCCTGTTTGAATCTTTTTGCTTTTGCTCTTTTATGATGCATCTGTTTCTGTTATTTTATTTGGAGAAGGACTGAAATAAGGGCTAACGGATATGTCTTTCTGAGGTTGTTGAGTTTTTATGATATTCTGTTTGGGATGTTTCCATTGATATGATTTCTAATTTTTCACAGCATTGATGGAAGAAGCCCTCGACGAGTTGTGTCGAAAGGTGCCATTTTTTACCCCAAATACCTCTATTTCGGCTTTGATTTTGCTGTTATTTCTAGTGTTTGAGTAATAACAGAAAAGATATTATCAATCTATGAAAAAAGATGCCCTGCGTGCCATTTGTGTTGACTCATAGAAATTGTGTTCTCGTGTTATCTTTAGGAAAAAAAGTTGGAGTGGGGCAAAGGCTTAGCTCAGAAGCGAGAAGCTGAAGCTAGGTTGCATGAGATTGAAATGGAGAAGGAAAAACCATTTGCAAGAACAAGGTATTTTTTTGACTTCTGTGCTTCTTTTGACTTCTGCGTAATGTGGAAGTGGATTTGAGGAAAAATTACTGATTATTTTATTGCAGTTTTTAACTTTTGTTTTCTCACCATCTTCTTGCTATCTTTGCAGGGATGATCCCGAGCTTGATAAAATGCTAAGGCAGAGGATCAGATTTGGTGATCCTATGGCTCACCTGGTCAAGGTAAATCTTTTCTGATGAAAAATACCGGATATCTAATAAAACTGAATTACTAGGCAATAATATGGCAATATGGCATATTTATTCCTTTTCTTTGTGCAGAGGAAAAATGAGGAGCTTGTTCTGGAAGATTTGGGGGATAATGAGAAGATGAAGGAATCTGGGTTTCTAATTCCGCAGACAATACCTAGTCACAGTTGGATAAAAAGAGGTATCCACCCTCCTGTAAATCGTTGTGGCATTAAACCTGGGCGGCATTGGGATGGAGTGGACCGCAGCAATGGTGAGTTCTAGCATCTCTAGCTTGTTTGGTTGAAACTTTAGGTTAAATATGTGCTTTGCATCAAGGGCTTGTACCACCGAATGGGGTTGGCCCTTGTCTATGCCAGGTTGGTTGCCAAATATTGCTTAGTAAGGCTGATTGGTTTTTTCGTTCTTGTAGGATATGAGAAGGAATTATTCAAGAGGCAAAATGAGAAGCGAGCTACTGAAAAAGAAGCGTATCTTTGTTCTGTGTCTGACATGTGACACAGGAGAGGAAAACCTTCACGAGCGCTTAGAAGTTGTTATTGATTTTGTTGAAGCCATGAAGTTGTAATTAATGAGAATTGTCAGCAGTCATTCCACAATTGTCTGATTTTTACTGATTGTTTAATATGTAATTGTCTGTTCACGCCACTAATATGATATTTTTTACTTACCATTTCTTGTAGTTTAATATGAAATTAGTCAACTACGATTTTCGTTGTGATGCCTAATGGTCAACGCTACTGTTTTCTATATGTATATATGTTCATCCATCAAAGTTTATCTTCTGTTATCTATTTCTAATATTTTTACCTATTGTTTTTATTTTTCTGCTGTTTTATTTTATTTTGTTTTATTCGGGTAACCTTTGTATATTTGCGAAGTAAATAATGTGTGTGTCCTGTGCGCTGCCGTAGCCATACTTAAGAAATCATTTGGCTAGCAGGGTTCAGGGCTGCAAATTTACGGGCCGGGCTAAGGGTCAAAAATTATTTATAATAGATGAGGCTGGGCCTAACAATTGAAAACCCAAAAAATTTAAGGCTTCCAGAGTCGTTGCTTCCATCTTCACTCTTCACTCTGTTTCCATCTTCAATTTTCACTGCTCAGTGACTCCACTTCTCCCTCTGCCGCCCCAAGTGCAACTCACCGGCTTCTCGGTGTCCGGCTCTCTAACTTAACAAGCTCCATCATGGAGCCTTCATGTCCTCTCCCTCTCGACAACTCCCTTGCTGCACAGCGGTCCTCCTTGACTCAAGCAAGGAGCCTCCCCGTCCAGCTTGACCTAAACAATACCAGCCCACACCATGTGGAATAGAGGCCTCTACGTCCAGGGCTACTCACCGACCATCCATCCCACCGCTGCAATTGACCTTAGCTCTGCCTCCACGATCGACGTCGCCTTTGGAGCCTCTACCTCCGGGCCTTCCCATATACCCGCCATGAAATCCGCCTATGCAGTTTTAAACTCCATCTCATGGGGGTTCCTCCTCCTGCTCAGTGTAGTCACAGCATGCTACCTCTACCAGATTCAAAGTGTTGGGCCCACATGGTTCTATGTTCACGCGGGCATCCAGCTGACTGGAGTCTTGTTGGGGGCGATCGGATTCGGATTGGGAATCTGATTAGGGGCAATGTCGCCTGGGGTGGTGTACAGATTTCACCGGAAAAGTACCGGCAGAGGGATGGGAGGAGGATTGGGGCTTCTGGCCTGTAAGCCTGTGGCTCAGCCAGGCCGGGCCTGACTTCTTGGCTTTATTTTTAGGGCCGGGCCTGGGCTACCCTTGCCCCGTCAAGGCTTGGCCCGTTTGCAACCCTAACAGCGTTACATTTATCGTGATATAATGTCTTCTCTAGTTTAAAATACCATATTAACCTACTGCATTTTAAAATAGCAACGTAAGAATTTTAGGTTAGGGTGTAATGGAAGCTGCACATAAGGGGTGTGATTATGTTGAAAATGGACATTAATTATTTGATTTGTTGATGAATTACTTCCGTGTCCAGAAAATGTGGACCTATTTATACTGCTTGACCTCCAACTCCTAAAATTGTTAACGGGGAGCTTGCCCAGCAAGAGGCGTTTCATGGGCTACCGTAACCAAATCATCCGTTGTACGAACTGCAGAAGCATTGTATGGCAGCCTGGGGAAACCTTTTCAAGAGGGAAGAACTCTGGTTCGCCACCCTCAGGTCCTGATGTAATTGATATTGAGATTGAAGAGAAATGACAGGTTGACCCCAACCTCCCAACATGGAAGAACTGGAGAACGGTACAATGTACGGGCCACACAGCTGGTTGTCCCCAAAATTCCTCAGTGCTCATGACCTTTCTTTTGTTGCCCCATTTGTACACTAATATGAAGAAAATACCGTACACTGTCCTCCATATCTCTCAGTAGCCCAAGATAATACAGATGTAAATCCTACCCATAATTTATGTGAGAATGAGATGTAAAGGTACTTAATTGTTCTTCCATTACTAATAAGTTTTTGGGTTGGAAAATGAGTTTTGAATGAAAGATTTCGAGCCGTCCAAGCGTGAATTAATTTAATTGACAAATCTCTTAGTGTGATTTGTTACATGGTGGCCATTGAAGAAGAAGATATTTGAGCTCTGTTGCACCTGGGCGAGCCACCCTTCAATGGCTCAGCTTCCTGCAGTGCAGTAGATCCTCCAATGCCGTCCAGAACCCCTCTTGTGCACAACCAATCCGCTGCCCTCCCTCATAGAAACCTGCCCATCAGTCTATGACGGCCCCTCTCCTGCCTACTCAGCTGCCTCTCCAACAACTTACAGCTGGCTTTGCTTTATCAAATATCATCTCTCCACCGTCGTCAGTCTTCTCCAGTGGCACCATACTTATTGACACGTCCTCCTCCATCACCCTCCTAGCACCAGCGCAGCCCCCTTGTTTCTTCCACCGCTTAATGTCCCTCCGGGCCATGCTGCCTCCCTTCCTAGTGCCACTACATTGCAGTGCTTAATTAATCACCCGCCATCGTACCTCCTTTGGCGCTACTCCAACTGCCACCTTCTTGTCCGCAGCTGCGGTCGACTGCAAAATGACAAAAATTAGACCATTGTTGGTATCTGACCTCTCCTCTTGCCTTGTCCAGAATATGGAGCCTATGTATTTTTAAAATTTTTAAAGTTAAATACATAAAAATTAGAGTATTGTACCTTTTGACTTTTTTTATAAGAATAATTTAATTAAGAGTTAAATCGGTAGCTAAACCTATATGAATTGAAAGTAGATAGAAAGAGTTTTGAAACACCACTAAGAACGTACGAATCAGGGTTCGGATGAGGGAGATACGACCGTTCAAAGTTGATCATATGGCGCATGACCCGTTTACTCAAATTAGATGCATAAATTAGTCATTTAAATTACTTTACAGGCCTGATTATTTTTGGTGATGAAAATTAATAAAAAATAGGCTCAACTAGCCTATTTAGCCCAACTCCTAAGGGCATTAGGAATTCTAATTCTCGTGCTTATAAAAAGGCTAATTAGGGCTTATGGAAGGGGGGTTAACTTTGACCATTAAGGGAAGGAGGAGGAGCCGATGGAATTTTTCGGTGAGGCTCTAACGGCGGTGGATCAACGACAAATTGACAATTAAGGTAGGATCCTTGTCTTAGACTTCTAGTCGAGCTTAGTGTAGTTTTTGCTAATTAAATATAAATGTAATTTACTTAAATAGTGACTTCTGCAACTAATGTTCATAATTATGTGGAACATAAATTATTGTATGTTTGTTGACCGGTTCTTTTTCAATGGAGGCCAGCCAGATATCGGCTGGACTCAAGGCTATGGTGGTCTAAATCGCCTCTGGACGGCGGACCGACCAATCCTGGCCCTGCAGCCAGTTGAGGTGGCTGTAGCTGAGTCGTCGGTGAATTATTTGTTATAGAGAAGGGGTTATAGCATTTTGGCCTTGGCACCAGTGAGTGGCCATGGGACGGAGGTGAGGCTAGGCCATCGGATTTGTTGCTTGGTGGTGAGCCAACCAGACCTGGCCTCGTGCCTGGTCGTGGAGGCCATTCATTCAGCCAGCAGGTCTGCCCAGAGAGAGACGACATTGGAAAAAAAAGGGTGGCGGCTTTGGCCCCAACTAGCTATTGGGTGGCGGCGGCTAGACCCATTAGGATTGCCGCCCGTTACCTCATTATGGCGGCCAGGGGTGGTGCCACTAGATGCAAAAACACCTTTGGCCGAGCGCTGGGAAGATGACCGGGTCGTCTGGGACCCAACCCAAACCAATTAATTCAAGACCCGAACCGGGTCTATATTAAAAAAAGAAAATAAAAAGGGGATCATTGAACCAAGTCCAATTCAAGAGGCTATACTTCTTCAAAAAATTTAGAAAAATTATCAGTGACCAAGTTTGGGAAAAATCTCAAAGTATGTAAAATGACCCTTTTACCCCTTGTAGTTAAATTATCGTGTAATAACCACTTACCTGACTTAGGGGCTCCGATTCACTGGACTATGAGTGATCTTGAAAATTGGGAAATTTTTTAATGAGAGTTTAATGGGTACTAAATATAGGCCAAATTACTTAGTAAGAAAAAATCCTAGTTAGTGGTTAATTGACCATTTTACCCTTAGGGTTAATCATAAATCATTAAGTTAACCAAAGTCGGTTTAAGGGGCACACGACCCCAGTAAACGCCAAGAAAATTACACCGAGTCTATGAAGTCAAGTGGTACTATTGAGCCCAATTTTGGACTATTTACATGTCAATAAAACTTTAAACAAAATAACAAAAATGCCACTATGAGCGGACCACCCACATTCAAGTAAATGGAAGCGCGAGTTAATTTGAAAATGCAGCCTTGGGAGAGGGTAAAAAATAGATGAGAAATGAGATGACCAGGATAACCTAAGGGAGGGTACTATACTTTAAGTGGTAAAATTACCCTAATGCCCTTAGGGTAGTATGTTATGGTTCCACCAAGACTGATAACCTAGCTACCAAGCACTAGGGTACCCTATAATGATGATTAAATGGCTTTAAATGGAAGGGGTGTGACTAGTAGGTGACATGAAAACCTTTACAAGTTATAGTGTGAAAGGATAGAAGGAGAAGAACTCTAATTCTGAGGATTTAAGGCAATGTATTACAAGTGTCTGCAACGCAGCACAAAAATCCATTAGGATATTATATACAAAACTCTTGTAATGCATTAGAGTTATTTACACTCTTGGGCTTGGGCTTAAATTTGCTGAGCCATGGGGATGTGGGTCAAGCTACTGTTCAGCAGTCTACTCCAATGTTGGAGTCCTATATCTAGAGATTTCTTCGAGAGTTGAGTTATCTCTAAGTGATTACATATTTGATAGTACTAATTATTGAACAAACGTTGTGATATAATTAATAACATTATTTAATATTGCTTGTTTAATTAGAAAAGTAGATTGATTAAAGGACTTTCATAAAATATAGGTTGGTTGAAAATACTTAAGCATTGCATGTGTGATGCTATGCTTCTTAGGATAGTGTAGTTAAAGGCAGAACTATGTTGGGATCCGATCTTGTTAGAAACATTGGAGATGTTGTATGATGAGTACGTAAGCAACTAACATCAGATGATATTGACCCGATCCGAAAAATATTAATAAAACCTTTTTTCCCCTTTCGAAGCTCTTCTCTTTAGGGCGGAGAGGTTCAGTTGTTGTCATTGTTGTTGTTTGGTTTGGTTGGTTGCAGGTTCTCCAGGTGACGACAAGTGAGACCAAAGTTAATGAGCACAGGATGAAGTTCCTCGTTTATGCAATTTTGGTACATAAGTATAGCTTTGGCGTGAGTGTCAACTTATTTATTTTTAGACAGATGACAAACTTGTACTTTGATGGATGATCTGTTCTTATTGAATTTTTAAAATGTGTAATAATATCATATGATTTGATATTCATATTTGTGAACCCCAATTATCATGACTTGGATATTTAATTGAATGGTTTGTTTTGTATTTAAGAAAGAAAAAAAATTCTCGTGAAAGAAAAAAAAATTTCGTGACTTACCGTTTATACTATTTTAAAAAGGATTTTAAAAATCTGGGTCGTGACAGTTTATTGTTTAGTAATTTGTATTTGCATGCTTGATTGTTGTAAATTGTTGATAAAATTTTAATTTTTAATTGGTGCACCACCCCCACAGGCTCGTGACCGCCACGCTTCAATGGTATCAGAGCCTAGGATTGGGGGCTTAGTCGCTGATTTGATTAAAAATCAAATCAATTTACCCGATCTAGGGTTTTTGTATGCTAGAAAAGGGGAAACCCTTAATTTGTCAATCTACATGTGCTATCCATAGGGCTTTTATGATTAAGTTGAAATTGAATGCTTATGGGACTAATTCACACTATTTGTTTGCTAGAAAGTTGTTGATTAGATAGTTAATTGCTTTAAGTGCTTTTGGGCATGCCTAGGGGCAAAAGGGCCTTTTCCCCTTGTGATTTTTGTCCAAATTAATTCTCTAATCACTTCCTGCCTACACACCCACTTGCTGGTCAGCAAGATTAAATTAAACTCTATGCTATAGCATATGCCAACCCTCTGAAGATCCCCAACAGGGCTAGAGTTTTAGGTCATGTACAGTAGGTGTGTTTGGCGGTGGTGTAATTGAGCTTTCTACTAAAGATTTTCAAAATTTCATAACTGTGATTGATCAACCTAAGAGGTGATTGATCGGGTCGAGGAATATTTTTGACAATCATTTTATTGATCAATCAAGACATGAAAATCAACTTATGTTAGCTTTATCAATCGAACAATCCAGGAGATGATTGATCAAAATGTATATGATGATAAACACCAAGTTTACAATTGTTTGAATGATCGATTGCTCTTCAAAGCAATTGATTGGTTTGATAGAGTTTCAAATGATTTCATTTTTATTTTTGGTTTTGAACAATGGGATGCATCTCTTTGAAAGAGGATTCATACCAAAGTCATATAGAGAGAGTTTTTCACTCAGAAAACACAGAACTTTGGTTTTCTTCTCAAGTTTTCATCAAAATATCCTTTTTTTCTCTTTTCTACAGAAGAGATGAGAAGAAAAGATTTGGCCTATTGTTCCAAATGAGAAAGTAGCTTTATCTTCAAGAATATAACTTGCAAATAAAGGAAGTAAGCTTCATTGTATCTTGAGAATAGGTTTTCGGGATTCCCAATTACACACAAAATTCCAAGATTGGTGGGGGCAAATACTATTTTTAGGAAAGTAAAAATATGGTTTGAAGCAAAGTGTGTTGTAGTATATTTTCTACAATGAATTCCAAGCTTTGAAGTGATTTCTACATGAAATTGATTAAGCTTTTTAGCCATTGTACAAGTTTGAAGTTTGGAGCATTCCTACCATTAATCAATCACAAGGTACAAGAATTCACCACCCACAAACTAAAAAAAGTATTTTGACTTAAAGAAATGTAGGACAACACCGCAACTAAGTCTCTCCATCACATGACTGAAAGTTTCATCAAGCTTGATTTGTTTGATGGTGGAGACTTTTTATATTGGCAAAGGAAATTACATTTCCTTCTCATTGTGTTTAAGATCGCTTACGTGCTCATTACTCCAAAGCCCATTGAAGATGACAATGAAACAGTGACACAAGCACATAAACATGAAGGTCATATTCTCAATGCTATCTTTAATGCCATATTTGATCTCTACCAAGGTGTTGAATATGTCAAAGCCCTATGGGACCAACTTGAAGCAAAATACCTCACAAAAGATACTACAAGTAAGAAATTTTTAGTTGGTCAATTTCATAATTTCAAAATGGTAGATGGATGAATCTACTGTGGTCTCCGCCACAATAGAGAAGCTACATCCTTCATAGAAAAACTTTAAGAAAAGTCTTAAACACAAAAAGGAAGAACTTTCCCTTGAGGAATTAGCCTCCCAATTTAGGCTTGAGGAAGGAACAAGAGTCTATGAAGACAAAGAAGAGTGCAACAACTTTAATATGCATGCCATGGAGAAAGGACAAAACTCCAAGAATTTAAGCAAGGGTGGACAAATACTCAAAAAGCAGCTATCCCAATAACAATGTTGGCCAAAACAAGAAGAAAATGGTATGTGCTTCTATTTCAAGAAATCGGGATATTACAAAGCTAAACATCGCTTCTATTTAAAGAAGAAATTTGTACAAGACACAGAAGAAAACTATGTTGTTGTAATATCTGAGGTTAATAACCTCGATGATGATGTTTCTTGGTGGATTGATGCTGGTGCAAACCGACATATGTGCAAAGACAAGATATCATTTGTGATATATGAAAATGTGGAGGATGATACCGTCCTCTACATGGGGAATTCTTCAACGGCTTAGGTGAAAGGCAAAGGAAATATGGAACTTGAATTCACTTCTAGAAAAATATTGACTCTTACCAATGTGTATCATGTGTCTGAGATTAGAAAAAATCTTGTATCAGGAGGACTCTTGAATAAGTTTAGGTTTAAACTTGTATTTGAAGCTGATATGTTTGTGTTGGCTAAGGGCAAAGCCTTTGTTAGAAAAGGCTATTTGAATGAATGGATGTTTAAGCTTAATATTAATAAGAAGGATGTTTGTGTTTATATACTTGATTTTCTTTTTTTTGTCATGGTATTTAGGACATGTGAATACTACAAAAATGAATGAAATGGTCAAGTTGAATTTAATTCCTAAGTATGAACATGATATGCATGATAAGTATAAAATTTGCATGCAATCAAATATTACTAGATAACTTTTCCAAATGTTCAAAGGTCATCCTCTTTACTTGATTTAATATATAGTGATGTATGTGACATGCATGTTATCCTACTAGAGGTGGAAAGAAATATTTTATTACTTTTATTGATGATTGCTCTAAATATTATGTTTACTTGTTGAATGGTAAAGATGATTTTTTAGATAAATTCAAGTCATTCAAAGTTGAGGTTGAAAATATGTGTAGTTCCAATATAAAACGTCTCTATTCGGATAGAGGAGGTGAATATCACTTTTCAAATTATTGTGAATCAATTGGTATAATCTATAAGACCACATCTCCATACACTCTACAACAAAATGGAGTGGCTGAAAGAAAGAATAGGATATTGACTAAAATAGTAAATTTCATTTTATTATATTCATGTTTGAGCATAGGTTTTTTGGGAGAAGCATTGTTGATAGCTTATCACATACTAAATAAAGTTCCTTAAAAGAATTTGAAGGTTACTACTTATGAACTATGTAAGAAAAAAATATCTAATCTTAATTAATTAAATGTTTGGGGGTGTAGAGCTATTATTTCTATACCTAAGAGGAAGAAATTATGCAATAAAGACTTTGAACCCATTTTCTTGGGCTATGCCCAACATAGCAAAGCACACAGATTTTTAGTTATTGAACCAAATGAGTAGATTGAAATAAATATTATTCTTGAATTGAGGGATGCTATATTTTGTGAAAATGTCACTATAATTTCTAAGAATTGTGGATTCAAGTGTTGAAGGTGAATCATTAAATACAATTATCCTATATACACTAGAGAACAAGACAAATGATGAAGTAGAACATAGAAGAAGTAAAAGAATAAGGACACAAAAGATTTTTAGTCCATATTTTATGATCTACTTAATTGAATGAACAAGAGAAGACAATTCTTAAGAAACAAATTTTATCTTATTAATTGACTTAGATCCTCTTATATTTGAAGAAACTATGAAATCTCAAGACGTAGGTTTTTTGATAGATGCTATAAATGAGTACAAGGATTCCATAATAGGTAATAAAACTGGGAAACTTATTGATTTTTACTACCCAGTTCAAAAATAATTAAATGCAAATGAATCTTCAGAAAGAAAATAAAGATTGATTGAACCATTTATAAATATAAGGCTTGATTGGTAGCAAAGAGTTTTACTCAAAAGGAATGTATTGATTATCTTGATAGAGATACCCCGATAATTAGAATATCCACCATAAGTATATTAATAGCCTTAGACTTTATTTATAGTTTTAATATTCATCAAATAGATGTGAAAATAGTTTTTCTTAAGAGCTAGTTGGATGAGGAAATATACATGGAGAACTGGAAGGTTTTGTAATAAATAGATAAAAACACAAAGTTTGTAAACTTATAAAGTCCTTATACGATCTCAAAGAACCTCTAAAACAATGGCATAAAATTCAGAATCTGATAAGTGCCTCTATAGTAAGTTTCATGATAGTAAAGATGTTATAATTTACTTATATGTTGATGACATGTTAATTCTTGGGACTGATATTGATAGCATAAATGATATTAAATATTTTTTGTCATCAATTTTATAATAAAATATATGAATGTTGCTGATGTTATCTTATAATAAGTATTATTAAATAAGATAACAGTCTAATGTTTTCTCAAAGTACGGATATTACTTTTGTGGTAAGAAAGCAAAGTAGATATACTAGTAATATTAATTATCTACATTGGTAAGCTGTGAATAGAGTATTGAAATACTTAAGATGAATAATGAACTATAGAATTTTCTATTGTGGATATCTTACTACATTAGAAGGATTCTCATATGTTAGTTGGATTAATGACCATGATGATTATTCATCAATGAGATGATGTGTATTCACTCTTGGTGGAGAAGTTGTTTCTTAGGGATGTAAGAAACAAATAATTCTAACAAAATCTACTATGACATCTCAGCTTGTAGCATTACATACTAACAACAAAGAAGCTAGATGATTGAGGAATTTATTGTTATAAATTCATGTTAGGCCTAAGCTAATGCCACACATTTTTATACATTGTGGTAATGAGTCCACACTAGTATGGGTATATAATGTGTATAATGAAAAGTCTATGCATATTGGACTAAGACGTAGTTATGTTAAAGAGTTACTCTCCAATAGAGTGATAAATATGGACTATATAAGATCAAGTCAAAATTTAGTAGATCCTTTGGGATGAGATTGAAGCCTGTTTAAATATTGTTACTTTTAATGAAAACTCAACTTGTCACTTGAAGAGATTCAATTTCTTAAGTTTAAATAGTAAAATACATCATAAATTATAACGACGAGCACTTAGAAAAATATTAAGTCATCCCAAGGAGATTGAGATTTACCTACACAACCTCATCTCAATGCTATTATTTAACGAGGTTATAACCTAAAGTGGTGAAATTAGAAAGAAATTTTCTTATAATTTTATTTTTTTTATATTTTTATTTTATATAATAAATAATTAATAATATTGTGAGATTTTTATAATTTCAGTCATGTATCTAATAGTGCAACAATACTCTTTCTAACTCTGACTTTCTCAAATAACATAAAAAATATTTAATATTTATTTATAATATTATAATATATCTAAATTCTTTATGTTTGACTATGCAAAGATAACATATAAAATATTAAGTTAAAAAATAAATAATAAAAAAATAAAATTACCTACATACCTGACCCAACCAAAATAGGGTTAGAGTTTAAATTTTCAACTCTATTCATAAATAGGGTACCCAACCCAATTTAAATGTGGCCAAACCCTAACTGTATCAATCACGTATGGTAACCCTGTCATACTAGAAGTAAAAACTAGTGATAGAAATAAAAAATGACAAAGATTGCATTTTCATAACTAGTAGTTATAACCGGATATGGTTTTCAAATAGTTACTTAGGGTACAATCAAATCAGAATGCAATTTCAAAAGAAAAGACCACAGGTTAATGGTCATCCTAAACTTGCAACTAAGTTATTTCAGGAATAACATAATGATGTTTTACATAACCAAACTAAGTTACCCGACATAAACTTCCAAATTGAATAGAGACTGCATTAACATAGACATTGCATAATATCACATTTATAGAAAATACAAGGACATCAAAATTTTCATTTATAAAAGCATTGTTTGACAACCTATAAGCATTCCACATCAAACCTTCTATAATGTATAACAAAAAATGACCCTTGAAGATAATCATTATAACTAGTGACCTTATCACCGGCACTATAAATTATAGAGCCTAATTATTATCAGTTTTCACTTCCACGCTTTCTTTCCCGTGAACTGTTTGCCTGATCGCTTTTGCTGCTTCCTTCTCTCCTGTCGGGACCTTGCCACCTTAGCTCTTTTGGCAGCTAGAGGCATAGACTTCTTGTGCTCTTTCTGACGATTGCTCATCCCACCAGTCTGCACATAAATTACCACATTGCAGGCATTAGAACAAAAGAAAGTCCATGTCAGCATCTATAGATTATATCAACTTTCCAAAGCAGTCATCAACATAAATAGACTCAATATCTAACTCTTAAATCAATGTAACACATAATTTGAAGGAACACCAAAATTAGGAATGGTATCACGATTGCTTCTAGAACTCTTCTCAAATAAAAATGATAAACTTCAACCCTGCTGATTATCCATCCACATAAATAATAAAAAGATCCCTTCCCGTCGTAAAAGCAATCCAAACAGAGAAAATTCTATCTCGTGCACTACTTAAAAACAACTCAAGTATAAATGATAAACAAAGTAAAAAAAATGAAGGCAAACCTTTTTTTGTTTGACAGCCGCTCGGGCTTGGTATTTCCCCCTATCTTCTCTTCCTGCTTTCAATAATGCAAGTCTTTGCTGCTTGCTTAGCTTTCTTCTTATGTTAGCCTACGTGCACAAATATAAATAAATACAACAAATATGATGAACAAGTTAATGTTCCAACCACTGGAAGAGAAGTTCTAACAGTTTTTAAAAATATGATATTCTTCACCTCAAGTTTAGAAGGGTCCACACGCATTAAGCTTAGCTGCTCAGAGCTAGGAATTTTAAGAGTGGGCACTTTTGATTCTGAACCTTTCCGCAATAGACCATGCTGTTCTAAGGCTATCTTTGCTTCTTTCTTCGCCTGGTGACAATATACATGTTATCGTTTAAAGTTAGAAAAACACAGAGAAGAACAAAATTTCATTTGAATTAACATTTCATCTCTTTTTCAATTTTTAATCCAATAAAACAATTAATAGAAATTATCCAAACAAAAAACAATCAATAGATATTGTTCAAATTCTCATTTTCAGGCAGATAATTAAAAAAATTCCGGTGCCTAGAACATGATGCCTATAATCAGAAATGCTGCCACCACATTCATGCAGAAAGCAAGCATGCATGCAGGAGTATACAAAGGATAATCCGTGAACCACAGAAACTGGTAGCTCACGTTCCAAGAAACCACCGATTAAGCAGGTCACAAAATTACTAACACAAAATGAAAGGCTGCAAAAATGTTGGAACAGACAATTAATAAAATTTTGGCCTGTTGGTATAATCCTGAAGCTCCTGTTTTAACTTTTATAACCCACCAATCCCTATATGATTTTGATTAACGAAGACAGCCAACAGACATTATAGAACATACTGATTCGTAACATACCTTCAGTTCCTTAATCCGTTGAAAATCTTCATTTGAAAGTATGCCATCACCTGAAGTAGTTGAAACACATCCAGACTTTTCTGCTGCTAACCTTTTCAATGCTCGAAGACTCACATCTGCAGCATTAAGCTGGTCAATTTGATCAAGAAGCTTTCTCTTCCTAGTTGAAGTTACTTTACTCTCCCCTTCATCATTAGTACCATCAATTTTGCCCACTTCCTCTTCCTCATCAACATCATTATCATCATCATCGCTTTGATCGGCATCTACATCATCATCTTCAATTTCTTTTTCTTCAGGGTCACTTCCATCAGCATCAACATCTTCCTCTTCTTCCTCCTCCATATCTGTTTCCTCCTCTTCGTCTTCTTCTTCTTCTTCTTCTCCATCCTCCTCTCCTCCTCCATTTATATAATCCATTTCTTCTTCAGAAAGAGGAGTTGCCCCATCATCTGCATCAAATGCATTTTCTTCATCATCAGTACTAGAAAGTTCAGATTCACGATCATGTTGTAGCAGCTCAACGCCAGGAACATCATTGGCAATGTCTCTTTCTCCAAACGCCTTGGGTCTTGCTTTTGGGTTACTAGGACGCCCTCTATCTTTTTTCACCAATAGGGAAGGGCAAACCTGAAAGTAAGAAGGATATCTCTAAAGTTAAAATGGGTTATTGCAACAGCATATGGATTCTATAGCTGTGACCAATTTACACTAGGCTTTCAGTAAATTCCACATAAGAGGAGACAAGCCCATAAGAAGGAAAATTTTATGAATATTCAAAGATCTGATAGAAAAGTTGAACTTGGTGGTAAAAACTGGATTTGGGTCCAATATGTATGATGATACATGAAAAATATTGCACGAACAAAAGATTTATAACATACCTCTCTGAATAATGTTACCAAGGAACGAGCTGCTGATGAAACTCCTTTCTCATGCGACTTCTTATATAGAACAAGATCTTGAAGTAAATCATCTGTCATCAGCTGTCATGTAGAAATGGCCATATTCATGAATCATGAGAAAGCACGCAAGGAATTCATCATCAACAGGGTATGGAAAAATTAGGAGCTAACTAAAAAGGGAACAGATAACAAAAAGTTTAAAAGTCCAGGAGCAGTTTCAGGCAAGCCAAAGAAAGAATGTTGATCCCACAAGCCAAATTAATTATCAAATGAAATAAAAACTTTTAAAGAAAGAGGTCTGGTCCGGTACCAGTGGCATTCGCAGACAGATCTCTCTCACAGAGTTCAGGCCCACAGTGATTGCCTAGTCAGAAAACAATAATTTATTAAATATTTTCAAGAAAACTTTGAAAAAGGACACAACAAATAGTTACATGCTACCTCTGAACGAGAACGGTCATGTATGAACTGATTCACTATTTGTCTGAACAATGGTTCTACAGCATCAGGAGGCACCTACTCATATACAGATAGCAAAATTAAGAATAACACAAAATCTAAACAATATTTCACTAGATAGGTAACTTCTAATAAGAGGCATTACCATATCATGACACGCCTGAACTGCAGCAGCAAGTATGTCGGTGACATCACGTTGATGAGGCTGCAACACAGTATAATGACATTTGAATGAAGCATTTAGACAAAAAAACAAACATTTTACTGACGCATCCACATAACATTATACCTGGCAATATTTTTGAAGAAAGGGATAATAATTTAATAAAATCAACTGGTGGAGTCCGATTGTTCGAGCAACAACTTTCAACATCATCATTTTGACCTGAAATTAAATAATTAAAAATCTTAAGCATGCCCCACAGCCATGCACTCAACTATTTTAAAGAAGAAGATGCCATTTTTGCCTAAAGGATCACATTAGCAATGACAACTCAGCTCTTATGCATGCCACACACTCAACTTCTTTAAAGAATCAAATTAGCATTTACAACTCAGCATGATAAATCTATATACACAACTTCTTTGTGATCGTAGCACTTCTAGTGTCATGGCAATAGGATCCTATATCTCTGTATTTCAGCAAATCATACGGTAAGGCTATTTTTAGATAAACTAGCATACACAACAATCTGCTACAAACAATATCCTATCCTTACGAAACTAAACAATTTGATTGCACACGTTGGGATAAAAACAAATTTTCCCTTGGATAAAAAAATGTTGAAATTGATCTGAATCTTGGCAACATTACTCAAATTACCTGAAAACATTCATTGCAAGACTGCAGACGAGAGAATAACTTCTCAGCAAAATCCTAACAAAAGGCAAGCGAGAAAATAAAAGAGAATGAGCATATCTTACAAATTACAATGATGAAATAAACTAAATTATATAAACCATTTAGTTCGTGAATTAATCATAATCATAATCAAGTACTGCATTTTTCCGACAATTTGGGGTCGGCAACATGGATCTTACGCCTCCATTCTAGCATGTTTTGTGCCATCTCTTTTGTAAGAGATAACATAGTCATATCCTTCCTTATTAATTCCATTCAAAGTTCTCTTAGGTCTTCCCCTCCCTCTTTTAACATCATTTATGTAAAAGGATAAAAGGAGGGTTGCGTCAAGTTGACAGCTGCCTATAAAAACTCTTGTCGATCTCTATGGATCTTACACTACATATTCTAGCTAGTTCATAAATCAATATACCTAGAATATATTAGACTAATGCAGTAACATATAGACATCAGTCAAATGCAACTTCTTCTCCTCCAGATTATCACATTGTACATCGACCAAAGTCAGATATCATACCTGTGCATCTTTCAAATGATTAAGTGGTGAATAGTAATTTGGGCTTTTCTTTTCTGAAGAAAGACGCTGTTGCTTTTTCAAGCTCCGGATAGCACGCTGCAATTTTGCCTGCTTTTTCTTTTTACTTGCAAGTGTGCCTTGATGATGTGCCTATGACAGAAGTTGAAAATTACTGTTTATAGACTACAATAGTAGCATTAGTTCTCTACTGAAAAGGGACAGCAACTGAATCGCACACAAAAATTTATGCAAGTGTGCCCTCACTAAAGAATACAATAGGAGGTAAATAAGCATCTCAATAGTTATATTTATTACAGGTGTATTTTCGTCACTATTACATTATACATAAAAAAATACAAATATCTACTTTAGGAACATGTACTTAGAGCCTAGATAAAATACCTTGTACATAGCTTCCCTGCTAATAATAGCTTGAGGCTTTTGAGCTGTTTCATCCTCACTACTTGAGCCTTCACTGTCGTCGTCATCAATTTGTTCATAACCCAGAAGAAACTTCAAAGCAGCAACCATAATCCTATATATTTGGATGAACTAGCAACAATTAGAAGGCTGATTGATTGCCAGTAAACAAGTAAATGATAGTATGAATACATACTTCGAGCTCGAATGGAAACACGCTCTGCAAATGGCATTAGCTGTCCTATCATCAAACCATACCTTCCTCCGATGTAGATCACACAGTACAATAAGTGACCTCTTGGCTTTCAATTCATCATCTTCCTAAGAAAAAGGCAACACTTAATTTAATCAATTTTCTGTGCTACTATTAAGGAACAAAAGATAAAACAAGTCTCCTGACTGGCTAATAATTGACAACACAATCAAGAAAGAAAGCTACCAACTTGCAACATAGCTAACGTTCGATATTTTCAATAATATGTCACAAAAAAGATAAGCACTAAAAAGTAAGAAAATTAAGATATCAAATACTAGCCTGCAACAACGGGAATAGGATATTCTGAAGCCTGCGATTAACAGCTTCATTCTTATGTTTCTTGTTCATTCGCCGAATGCTATGAATGACGTGATAGAACGTCATCTTTCGCAATTCCCGGTCCCCGAGTGTTTGCAACTCCATAAACAACGGAAAAATCTCCCCAATGTCAATCATATTCCGGTTGCTCAAGAGGATCAAGGCCTGGGCGACATGGCACCGGAGCGAGCAGGGGAGCGAGCGGGCAGCGGAGCCGAGGAATTCAGCTAGGCGGGTGGGGAAGCTGGAGAGGTGTGCGGGATAGAATGGGGCGACGTGGGCGAGGAACATGGCCAGGTCCCCAAGGTCCTTGGAGACGGCGGGATCATGGCCAATACCGCCGCCTCCTCCGGAGAGAGTGGACTGCTGGAGGAAGAGGTGGAGGGAGGAGTCGAAGTGGCGGTGCAGGAGGCGGAGCTCCGACTCGTATCCCTCCGGGTCGCACTTCATCTTGGACTGCAGCGCCGGCAAGCTCAGCTTCTCCGCCGCGCGGCCTGACGCCACCATGGACTCCGCCCATTTCTCGTCCGCCGTCTCCGGCATCGTTCTACTTCTTGGTGGCCGAATGGCAGAGCTGTGGAAGCTATAACGAGGCCCTTTTTTAGGGCGCCAAACTTCTCGGAATACCTGAACCGGCTTCGAACCCTCCTTGGGGCCCGGGGTTTTAAATTGAGAGTTCGGACCGGATCGGGTTACTGAAAATACTGGGAAAGAAAGGGCTTTGAGTTTGAGTTTTTTTTTTCTGCATCTGGTTGAGTTGGATCCTGAATGGGAGAATGGTTTTTTCCACGGTTGAACCCTGTATAATCTTTTGTTTTTATTTTTAATTATATTTAATATAAATAAATAAAATTAGCATGCACTGCACATTAGTTTTATTAAAGGGTGTTAAAAGTAAACATGAAAGCTCAACTTAACTCAAATTTAACTTGTATTTAAACTGAAATTCGAAGTTGGTTAAGCCAATCTCGAACGTATCTGTGTTTGGATAAGCTTGGCTTGAAGCTCAATAAAAACTTAAATTTACATTAAATATATTATATTTTTAAATATGCACATGTATATATTACACATTATATATATATATATATATATATTTCATATCTCCCACATTTTAATTTTTTTTATAAAATATATTAATTTTACATAATTACAAAATTTTTTTTGTTAGAAAAATTATATAATATATCTTGTGAGATCTAGAATTATTTTTTATAAAACTTTACTTCCTCTGTCTATATTAATAGTCTAAATTAAAAAATTAAAATAAATAAATACTAATTTATTAAATTTTTTAATCTAACACATTGAACCACTTACTAACTATATTTATTTAAGTAATTTTTCTCTAAATACTTCTAAGTTACCAATTACAAAACTAAGTAATGATCAAAGCATAATAATTTGACTTGACTCGAAATCAATTCAAGCTCAAAATTAAAGTTTTAAACTCAAGTTTAAATACTATAAAGCTCGAAGATACTATGCTTGTTAACACCCCTAATGTTATCTGTGGGCACATTAAGAGGTGGGGACTATGGAAGCCACCCTGGGTATAGAGGAAATCCTGACTCTACACTAATGGCTTGAGCTTGGGTTTCCAATTTAAACCTAAAGAATTATTCAAGTTGGGTGGGTTTCATGTACCTCAACTTGTCCTAAATAGGTTATATATATTAAATTTTTTAATAACTTTTAAAAAAAATTGATGAGTAAAAGTTAAGGCTAGATAATTTATAAAAGCTTGTTTTTAAATAATTAAGTATTTTAAATTTTATAAAAAGAAAAACATATTTTTTATATTTTAAATGGGATAGGTTGGGTAGGGATTTAATAATTTTGGGCCAAAAGATAGTTGAGTTACTATCAGGTTAGGCAAAATTTGACTTGGTGGCATCATTAGTGGTGACGGCAAAATTAAAGCGGGTATGAACAACCATCCCTTAACTTTGAAGGGTGTTTATATAGGGAAGGAGAAGGAGAAGGGGAGCCTACTGTCGAATATTTAAGTAACGGCACAATACCACTTGGGGAGGCAGACTCATCTATAATTCCCATTATCATTTTTAACTCCCATTCACTAGAAATTAGTCCCTCTGTCCCACATTAATGCTATTTAGAAATTAGTTCATTTTAAAAAACTATATGAAAAGAGTTCAATTGTGATATCAATACCCTTAGTTTCAATCTTATAGTAGTGCAATCTTACAGTAGGAATTACAGTAGATCAAACAAATGATCAGGCATTATTACATGATATTAGACTAATCTATACTTACTGAGGTGTCGTACTTGCATATAATACACCTGCAACTCTAGAAATTAAGCAGACTTTTAAGTTCCCTGAGAAGGGAGTTGAAACTATTGTCTTAGAGTTCATCCTTGGAAACATCAGGATTTGGGGATGTCTTGATGGGATATGAGGCCTCCATGGCAATGCCACAGAGCCCTTCTTTAGCAGTAACTCCTCTAGCCATCCTCACATAGCCTCTCTCCCCCCATTGAGGCCCCCATGAGTTCCTCACTATCCAGTACTTGGTGTCATCTGCAGTTGTTCCATACCCAACAACATTCACTCCATGGTCCAGCTCTGTCCCACAATCACCAGTGAATACTCCCTACAACAAGATCATGTTGCATCATTTATTACTATGTAAATCACAAAATCACTATTAAATACTCCCTCCATCCTATTTGGTAAAAATGTGTCGCATAAAGAGTCTACTTGGTATAATAGATTGTTCTTAATGAGCAGGCTTAGAGAAGTAAAACTTGTGATTTTTTTCCATGTTTTAGATGTAGACTTATTTTTCCTTAAATTTTTTACTTATTCTACAATGCAGACACTCTTTCCCGGACAGAGGGAGTGCAAACTGCTTCATATGCTCATCTAGATACCTACCTCCGAATAGAATTGGAAAGTTCTACCGCCGGCATCAATGGCAACCGCGATAGGCTGAAAGGCAGCAGCTTTCATTAGTGCATCCTCATTGTTAGCAGGCACATTCTCATGGCCATCAATCACCACCACAGGGGAATTTTCCTGCACCAGCCCAAGATATGTGTTATGCGTGAACCTGATGAAGGGTCAAAGATCAGTCATTATTATATACAGAAGAGTTTGTTAATTCCCTAATGAGCCTAGAGTAAGCTACGTATAGGAGCCTTTTATCTATAAAATTAACTACAACTAACATGCGCTAGCGTGTACAATATTAATTTTAAATATGAAGGACTCCTGTACTAGCTCACACTAAGTTCATTATTAACGAAGAGCATAAAAAATTCTTCCTCTGTATTGATGGCCATGTATTTTTGCCTTCTGTAAATTGCAAGTTCCATCTCTGGCCATGTAAGGGTAATTTTGCTCCGTGGTCAGTCCTCCAATCTGCGTAATGAACTCAAATGCGTCCGCCATCAATCCTCCGTTGCATCCTTGGTTTTCACCAGTTCTGTCACAGTCGACCAACTCTTGCTCGGACAGAGACACCAACTTGTTGCCCTTGAGTGCGTTTATTCCCTCGACGGCACAAACAGTTGAAAAGGCCCAACAGCTCCCTGCAAATTCAGTCATGCACAAAAATATTGATTATTTCAACTTTAGTGTGATGCTATGCAACCAATACTGATATGCATAAATCCCAAATACGGGAGTTAGCAAGCTGATCCAGCTCGACTTGGCTCATCTTAGCTCGGCTTGATGCTCCAACTTGCGCGCTCAATGAGCTGGATTCGAGCTGGCCTTTACTCGAGTTAGCTCAATTAAGTATCTTCTATCATTTCGTTTATAATTTTTAATATTAATAAATATATATATATATATATATATATATATATATAAAAAGTTAATATGAGTCTAGCTCAAGCGGTGGCGCTTAAACCTAACGATTTGATATATAACGGTATGCATTATTAGAGAAAGCAGGGGATGGTTTAAACCAGCCAAAGCCCACTCATCAATGGCCTTAGTCATATGAGACTTAGAGATGCACTCATTATGTGATAAAATGGGCTATATATAGAGGTTTAGTATGAGTAACAAAGTTTATGTGGCAATTGTAAAAGTAGCTGGGAACTGTGATTATGTCAAAGTAATTGTAATTATAGAATAATTAGGGTTAAGAGTGATGACGATGATGATAGCCTAAGCAATAACTTACCACATTGGCCTTGATTCTTCACAGGGGCAACAACTCCTTTCTGCCTCCAGTCAACAGACGGAGGAACAGTGGTCACATTCTCGTACATGAAACTCCCAGCCTCACGCTGGCCCCGCCTCATCCGGTGGTGATCAATCCGGGACCCAGCGTATGCGCTCTTGAACTCTTGGTTGGTCATGTCCCCAAACTGGTTGAGGCTCAGCTTGTAGGGCTCATCCTTCTTGTTAAAAGCATGGATGAACCTCACATTGTCCTTGAACACATTGAAGCGCTTGTGCTTCTCAGTGAGGTCCCTGGACACAGTGTGCTGGCTCCTCCACCTCTCGTACAGATCCCACAGCCTCTCCTCCGACTCCAAGTCCTTCTTGTCGAAGCCCATGCTGTTGGCCGTGGCAAACAGCAGCCCAACACAGAGAGCAAGAAACAAAGCCTTCCTCATATTGGCTACCATTAGGAACATACACAAGTATAAGAAGAAGGGGATGTGATTGAAGATCGCATGGAGGTGGATTTATATAGGGAAGAATAGCTTGAGCCAATGTGATCAGCCCTCGTTAACAAAATAGAAAAGCAGGCCAAACTGAATTGAGAGAAGAAGCTGAAGGTCGCTATGAGGCTGTAACAAGAATATCAGGATCAATGGGAGATGAAACTGTGGAATGACGAAGGGGGCAAAAGATTTCCTACGCAAGCAATTGCTTCTGAGATAGGGAGGAAACGGGAAGCAGCTTTAAGTGGTTATTGAGCTGCTCTGGGTGGCAGCTTTTCTGAACTGTGGCTGAGATAGTCAAGCAGCTGATGGGAAGGAGTAAAGCTCAATAACAGAATCCACTCTAAATATAGCAGCATGAAATGTGAAAATTAATTGCTGTTGCTACTTTTGTGGCTACCAATGGGATGCATGTTTCTTCAATAGTTTATGCAAATATAGGGGCCGCTTGGCTAACCATTTTGAGTAAAAAGAAAATAAATTTTTATTAGAATTAATTTTTAGTAAGAAAAATAAAAATAGAAGATGTTTAGTTAGTTTTACCCAATGATTTTATAGAGAAATTTTATTTTAACTCACTTTTGATTTTTGTGTGTAAAATAAAAAAATATCCTCTAACATAATTATCACACAAAAGAAATGATAAGTAGAATGTCTTTTCACATTATTTTAAAAAGAAATGATGTTTTTTTCAAAAACTCTCCTCGTGAGGTGAGTTTTTCAAGAAATTAGATTTTAGGTCAAATCGGTTTGATTTAGCCCAAAAAGTAATTTTGGATAGGAAAGTCATTTTAAATTTAAATGACTATTCGAAACGGTTTTTAGCTGAGAAAGCGCTTCTCAATGTAAACAAATCGCTTTCCTATGGTAGAAAGCGCCTCCCAAGCGGGCCATAGGTAACGGACAATTTGTGGCACATACATAAAAAGATAAAATCTGCGAAGTAAACTTAGAAAGATGACTCACAATATCAAACGCTGACCATTTTTGCCACTAACAGATAATAGCATGAGAGATTCACTAAACATTTGGCAGTCTACAAAGCTTAGTAGTTATGTCTTAATAAAAGAGGACATCAATCTAACACTTAAGACTAATATACTTTCTTTCTTTGACTAATACACTCTCCCATTGGACGATATGGCATTGAATCCTCCTGCAAATGGTCTGTATTAGATACTCAAAGTAAAGTAAATTTAATTTATCTTGGTTTTCTAATTAGACAATTAATATGAGGTAGAAGGGGGTACATATTCAATCTCTTTATCTCTCTCTTTTTCTCCTAGATGGATTGCTTCTCTCTCTTTTTCGCTAAACTACTCGGATCTCTCTATTGCTCTTAAATAATTTGCTTCTTTTAACATTGATTTGAATGGGTTCCACAAGGATTTGGCCCTGAGATCTCTTCGTAGAATCCAAGATATCCAAGCAGCACTCACCTAGATTAGCTGCTTCTCATTAAAATATAACCATGACAAAGTTAATATGAGCCCCACGGCGATTTTGTGAGCTGGGGTATCACAAATTGTTAAATTGAGATCCAACGGTGTGTGTTACTCAAAAGTAGTCCGCCCCCTAAGGAACATGTGCCGTTAGATTTCGGTTTGTGATACCTCAACTCATGTCCATGACTCTCATTAACAAGACTCTAAACAAATGGCCCTCTATGTACTTCATAATCACCAATGGACTCTTCCACGCAGGAGAAAAACAACACATCATCAATTTCATGCCCATTGACTTCTAGGGAGAAACTAAAAGTAGAATAATAAAAACATTAATACAAAATAGGGAATTTATTTAAATAAGATTAAAAAAATATTTACCAAAATATTACACTGGAAAATATTTCTTAAAGTGGTGTTATTTTTGTCTACGTAGGCGCTAGCAAAGCGTTGGCGCCTGCATGATTTTTTTTTAATTTTTTCTTGATTTTGTCCTTCCAAATGACAAAATCAACTTAAGTCCTTTGTAAATCTCAAGCCCATGCCCATGCTTTAAGTCAATTTTGTCCTTTAGTGAGCTGATTTCGTCCTTCCAAGGGACGAAATCCCAGTGTGATGATTTGCTCCTTTGTAAGGATGATATCCTAGAACCAAGGACCAAGGCACACACGGCTTTAAGAATGGAAGTTGAGATTTCATCCTTTCATCTAATGAATTTTTTTTTAGAAACCTGAAAATTAAAAACAACACTTGTCCCTATATAACATCAAATAACACCCACATAAAACATACAAATTTATCCCTACATAAGCATCAAATATAAATGTTCATAAAACATATAAATCGATCTTTATATAACATATGCATGTTCATAAAATGTTTTAGTTTGCAAAACAAACATATCATAATTCTAAGTCACTCAATCTCTTCTACCCCTACATCCTCGACCATGACCCCAACCCCGACGGTGTTGTACTGGACTTCCTGCTTCTCATGGTCTGCCTGCTCCTCCTGTTCATGGTCCACTTGCTCCTCCTGCTCCTTATGGTCCACCTACTCCTTCTCATGCTCTTGCTCCTAATAGATGGCTCAACACGAGCTGCCCATTGTCGTCTATAATATACTATCAGATCTAGCAGGGGGTAAGCTACATGTGGAGCAACTAAAAATGATGAACGTAGAGGAGAGCCAGGTGCTGCAGATGAAGATGGAATATCAAGGAATCAATCATGCCTTGGCTGTGTCTGAGCTACCTCATCGGTATGATAATGTCCATGAACGTCTTTAATCACTAACTGAAGGAGGGGCGACATCTTGATGTTGCTTGATCATCAACTGACATCTAATAAGATCTAACCCAAAGTATAAGTGTTAACAGCGTCAGTCAAATTGGCAAGTGTCTGTCGTGCTAATCCAAGCTATATAAAAATTAAAATAAAAGTTAGATAAATAATAAATGTGAAATAAAAAAATGTTATTAGAAAATTAATTACGATATACTTACAAAGCTGCATGAGACGCATCCCTAGGCTGATATGTCATCTCCTCTACATCATCGCACAATAAAATATATCACCATGTAATGGGTAAATACCACTGCATATACGGGCTACAAACATCTCACGATGTTGTAGCCATCTCCCCTTGAATTATAGTAGCTCTCCTATCATCCTATCGAGCGATATATGTTGAATGATGTAGAGTCCAGCTGGTAATATGGTGGCCTTCTCGAGTGATGTGATGGACAAACTCTAAGGTATGAGGAGGGACCTCTTGCTCCCAGTTAAACTAGAGCATCACACCATCCGGCATGTACATCTTGACAATCTCAAAACAGATGAGTGGCATTCGCGAGAGCCACACATCTTGAACCTCGGTATAGAGAGGAGGTGACTCAGCCAAAACCTCCAGCTACTATGGTTGCTAAATAACCTACACATTTTATAAATATAATTATGTTTTAATGACCTTACATATCTTATAATCATTGTATAAAATTTGATAATGAAATGAAATTGCCTGATAAGGCTACTGGTGGTCTAACTCTCCCTTGTACAAACAGAGGACTCCTTGTGGATTTTCAGTCTTTCTCTTCTGAACATTCCACCTTAAGGAGTCAAATTCAAAACATAAGTTCAGCATATCCAAATAAACCATGCTAAAAAAAATTAAGTGTTAAAAATAAAAATACCCTACCTCGCTCCTAATGGAGCACCCTCAACTACATGACCCATCTCAATACTTGGTTGGCTGACGTGTAAATGCTCCCACGACCATAGTTGTCACGAAATATGATAAAAATTATTAAAAAAGATGAAGTAATTATGCGTGTAAAAAATATTAACTTCAATGAATTCATTTACATAAAGGGTCTGGTCATGGCCTAACATGTTTTTCTTAACTCTCAGTATAAAAATGCAAGAGTAGCACTGCCTCATGTATAAGTGCCTGCCATATCGAAGTCCGTAAGGAGGGACAAATACGCAACTTCAATGAATTTATTTACCTAAAGAAGTGTCTAGTCATGGCCTAACATGTTTTTCCTAACTCTCGGTATAAAAATGCAAGAGTAGCACTGCCTCATGCATAAGTGCCTGCCATGTCCAAGCCCATAAGGAGGGAGAGATACGCAACATGTACATGGCTACTCTTGTTATCTGCAAATATTGTAGCCCCAAGTAAATGTAATAAATATGCACGTGCATACTGCTCGATTACTATCTCTATGGCATCTGCTGGGAGCTCATGAAACTCACCTAAGAACTATCTAAAGCTCACTCGGCTACCACACATCACTGTAGTAGGTGGAGCTCTGCCAAGGAGTCTGAATAATAAAACCAAATGACCTCCTCCTATCATGCTTGTCATGACATCTTCATCGATACGAAGTCCTAAAAGAACTACCACATCCATGAGAGTGATGGACATCTCCGCATAAAGTAGTTGAAACGTTTGTGTCTTCCTCCTCTATCTCTCGACAAGATCTATCAAGACAAATGTACTGTATATGAATGAAGTCCAAATCTTGCTCACAAGATATATGGTAGAATACACTCATCTACGGGCCACCGTCGAAGATATAAAAAATGTTCGGTGCACTCAAGGTACCCGAGGTCCTATAATAAATTTAAATATTATAACCTAGCATAATATATAGTCTAAAAAATTAAATAAATTTCATAAACAATTAGAATACTTCTCTTCGCCAAATAGAAGTTGACCTATGCAACTCCTACTGGGCAAGTACTGTCTCATCAATAGGGCCTGTCCATAAAAAGACTCCATATGTTCCATATGATCTGCGGAGAATTAAGATCGTTAGAAACATATAGTCATATATAAAATAGAGAATAAATAAAAAGACTAATTATATGTTTACCAATCAATAGGAAGGTTTCTACAGGATTTACTATTATGCCCAGTTTGTTTGCACCTCCCACATTTGTACCCTACTCTACCATTTCTCTCTATGGTCACACGGTCCATTGTATTCCTAATGTGAACAGATCGTGGGTGATCAAGTTATCTTGTTGCTCTTGGAGGGAATAACACATAAGGTATATCTCTCTCCCAAAACTCTTGACTACGAAGAGAATAGAATTGTGCGGAGTACACATTTCTATAAGCAGTCGAAGTGTAATAAAGTCCTGCCTGTATAGGCTCCCGCCGTTTTCCCCACACGGCAATAAGGTGTGAGCAAGGATACAAGTAGACTTGAGGGAGATTGCATGTACAAATATGAAGAACCGCATTCACCACAACCTTCCGGCCACGCATTGACATCACTTCATACTCGTTGCAATTGATCCTGTTAATTATGTACTCCCCAATTCTTCTTGTTTATTCTCTAATTAACCCTTCAATCCTGGGAGTATACGGGGTGGCCATGGCATCCGAAGCAGAAGATCGTTTCACAAAGAATTTTACTACACAATAAAAAGTAGTTGACACTAAAGCTTGCATGGGTAATCCTCGTGCCCCCTTCAAGAGGTTATTTAAACTTTCAGCCATATTTGTAGTCGCCATGCATAGAGACCGATTGATTACAAGAGACACTGTGCGGCCAAGTTAAGTTCGCTTGGCTGCCAACTTCAAATTACCTATAGGGCCTCTTAGGGGCCACAAACATGATTGGAAATGGAAATGGAAATGGAAATGAGCTCATTTGTTTTAGAAATGAGTAGATCCATCTAGATGGAACTGAATGAATAGGGTTAACTTTGATAACTTGTTAATGTCATCCACTTCTAGGGCAATTCATCAAACATCATATAAACATTAACTCATTTGTGACTCTAGCATTAATAAAAAAACAACCAAAACTTTTCATTAAGAAAGAGATAAATGAATACTTATTCTTTAACTTTAACATCTGAATCATTAGAAAAACAGTCGTTTTGTGTTCTATGTCTAAATTCTACTCACATAAAAAATCACATCAAGGGAAAACAAACCTATGTCTGTGGTCAGACGGTGTAGGAATGGTGCATGCGGAGCGGATCTGGGTGGACGGTGGAGGAATCGTGTGTGAGGATGGTCGGATGGTGGTTTCCCTTGGTGATTTGGGCGGAGCACTGTGCGGGCTGAGAAAGTTTGAAACGGAGTAGATGAACGGAAAGAGGAACGTCAGGGTAAATAGAGAGTGGATTTCGTTGTTTAGAAGGACAAATATAGCTTAAGTTGATTTCGTTCTTCAAAATGATGAAATCCACTTAAAGCACCCGGGCGTGAGTGAGTTTGACAAAAGGCGAAGTGGTGAGATTTCATACTTTGGAATGACAAAATTTGTTTAAGTTGATTTCATCTTTTTTAAAAAAATGCCTTGGAGGCGTCAGTGCTTAACGAATGCCTATGTGATTAAAAAGAATACTTTAAAAAATATTTCCCAAAGTACATTATTTTAGTAAATATTTTTTTAATATTATTTAAATAATTTTCCTCATATTGCACCATTTAGGACCTTTTTCTTATTTCTTTTTTTTCCCTTACTTTGGAGTCATTGACTAGTTCGTTTATGAACTTCAACATCAGTCATTACATGAATAATAGATTCCTGTAATTCAAAGTTAGTCATTAGAGGAATAGCAGATTCATGATCAGTTCCACCATACAAGCCCTTCAAAGGGCGCAAGAATGGCAGTTAAAAGTATTTGAAATATAAAACACATAAATAAAAATTTTCTTTCCTAACAGCTGAAGCTTTTTGAAAAACTTGGTTATAAAAAAAAACAGTAGATTTTGGGTTGTAAACACTTTTTTTGTTTCTTCTAAAATAGACGTTAATGAAAACCCCTGTTAAATTATCGTTGGAGTACATGCTGAAAACCATTGCCATACTTTGACGGCACGAAGATGTTATGCCAAATGCAGAATAGTCTTCATTGATGCACCATAATAGCCAAGTCGTCAGACGTTAAAACCATAGCATCCAGCTATATGACATGAAGTATACAGTAATTGCACAAGCGTATTGAAATATACAGCATTTGCCAGAAAGGAGCACTTTGGATTCTTCAGCTACCTCTTTCTAAACTAGGATGCATCATCTCATTACAGAAGTCCAAAATTTCAGTTAAACGATGATAAGAAAAACATGCATTTCTTTATTTTTTTTAGGGAAATGGCCGTCAAAGAATCCACTCATGATGCGGGAACAATGTGAGATCCGTCTAGTTTCAGGCTTCAAAGCCAATTATCAAGCACACATGCTTTGTGTTCAACATGGCATCAAACGCTATGGGTGACAACTAGTCCATCAATTACAAATTGAAAAAAAGATATGGGCTGATAGTCTACAAAACAACACGCAAAAACTTATGCAAGAGGGTCCTTTGATTTGGCCTGTGCTAGCAACTCTTCTCTAACACGCCTAATTTCAGCTTCCCTCTCCAACCTCTCCTGCTGAAATAAACACAAATGATCTCAGTTCGAACAATATAAAAGGCACATTGAACATTAAGTAATTTATGCCATATGATTTCATAACAGAGGAAATATATAGTAGACAGTGCAAATGGATATGACTTGTATGGCAATATCGTACTGATAAGAATCATAGCTGAATAAATCTTGCAGTTAAAACCCAATAGGTGTAAAAGAAAAGGAAAGAAAGCTTCTAAACATAAGTGCATTTGATCAACATAATCCAGCCTCACAGTGCATATATCTTAACATGGCAATAGAAACAAAAAAGATAAACATAACTTTCTTCACCTCCATCATATGGTTCAAATTCGGAGTTTGAAATCAATAAAAGGTGAGTTATTTAGACATGTTCGCTAATTCATTTTATAAAAGAAAGAAAAGAAACATTATCTTGTGTCAACAAAGCTACCAAGTTGTCTTTTACGGTTAATCGTTCTTAAAATCTTATAGATGATTTGTGGCAAGTAAAAGGCTCTGTCTATGCTAGATATAGAAGGTAATTAATACAAAGCAAGCAGTGCTCTCATCCTGATAAGCTTACTTTGATTTAACAAATACGAATTGCATATTTCAAATCAAATGCCCTGTTACAATAGAAGATAACTACACATTTACCAAATGAACTCAGAGCTGAAAATAGACAAAATCCACATAAAAGAGAACCAATCATTTATCAGCAAAAAAAATTCAAGAATAACTCATGAGAATGAATCAAATGCCGAATTTATGCCTCAAATTGAACGATATGGAAATTCTCAACTGTTCCTACTCCATTACGAGGTAACTGACATGACGAACACTTTTAAATAGAACCAATTGCTGGTCCGCACAAATATAATAAGCACCAAGGAAGAACATCGAATATGGTATGACACCCAGTAACCATTGATATGATTTGTCAATCTGCAAATGAAGGTGGTCTTCAACTGCATTCAATCAGATTAAGCTGTTCGGCCAGCATTGCAAAACAATTTTGGGGACTTCTCACCAATGGAAACTCTTAAAGTACGATTCACTCATACAACATCATGAATTCTTCTATTTGGGCTGTTTTGGAGAACATTACATCTCCATTTGCTTGGAGATCCATCTTGCATATGTGAGAAACACCTATGCAGCATAAGCAATATTAAATAGGAGATGGGAGGAAAACACTATTCTGGCTAGATCCTTGGTCTGGGAATTCTATTCTTGTCCACCAGTTTGGTAACCAATTTTTTTATCATCTCCATAGTCATATGTGTGCTAGCATCTCAGCTAGTATTTCGAATGCAATTTATACCTTTGATGGGGCCTCTTAGAGTTGGGTTATGACATGTACTTAATATGATTAATCCTCTTCTGCCCACATTCCAGATGCTATATTATGGAAGTCTTTAGCCTCCTCTATCTAACCTCATGCTCCTAAACTAGAGAAGCCTTCTGTTGTATGGTATAAACATCACATCCCACAGCCCTCCTTTTATCTCTTAGTTGATGTTAAAGGGAAAGCTCCTCACCCTCGATTGTATTCGAAGGTTAGACATCTCTTTGGCTAATGAATGGGTCTTCTGTAAGACCAACTTGGAGTCCATTCTTGATTCCACGTCGCTTCTTCTGGTGCTCTTACTCGAAGTAGATAAATATTTCCATCTTACGGTTAATGCATCTTCAGCTTTGCACTCAGAAATTTTCAAGATTTGGTCACTCCCATTCTCCATCATTGCAAGTGGCAGCCCTCCCTTGTGTTCATTTTGAAGACTTTTGTCAACAATAAATATATTCCTCATTTGGCAAGAACGAATGCCTGAATATTCGAAGGAGCTCAAAAACAAAATCCCTTTGCCTGTTCAGAGAATGAACTGCCTTACTTATATATCAGCTTCTCCCAATCCTACCAAGTTTTTCAGTGAATTTTCTTTTTTTCATTAAAATACAGTGTATGACGTGATATATTTTCAATTTCCAAGCTTGTAAACTATTCTTCTTGTATTATTCCCCCATTGATTGATTACTGAAATTTGGGGTGCAAACCCAAGCTTACCGAAGGGGAAAAAAGTAAAAAAAAATATAGTGGCGTGAATTTATTAAAAGAATGGAACTTTACAAGCAAAGTACTGGTAGTAGAAGTCCTTAAATATTAGTCAAAACCCCACATCAAATACGAGTATGACACCAAACAAGATCAGTAATCAGCCGACAACAGGATCTATGTCTCGTTGATATTTCAAAACCCAAAGAAACATATGAACAGTTTCTTCCCCCAATTATGAAATCATTCTGCAAATAAGAGAAATGGGTCACAATCCAAACCGTAAAAAACAAGTGCCACAGCCCGTTCTTCTCCATAGAACCGCGGGCACTCCAAAAAAAAAAGTCCCAATTTTCCACCCAATCCCACATCGAAACTTCACTGCTGTAATCTCACAACCTCCCAATTTGATCAAACTCAACATTCATCAACGACAGCAAAGAGAACAACCAGAGATGAGAGATGAGAATGAAGGGGGAGGGGAGTACCTTCTCGTCCTGGTGGAGGGCGATCCAGACGTGGACCTTATCCATAGACTGCCAGAAAACGAACGCCCCAAGCGTCATCGCGAAGTAGGTCGACACCTTCACCATCTCCTCCTCCTTTCCGCCTTCTGTTTCCCTAATCGGGAGCAATCGGCAGCGCGAGAAGAAAGCTGAAGGGTCTCTGCTCAGCTGGGCTGGCAAGGCCGGGGAGTCGAGGCCCAAGAAACCGGTGACACACTGACACTATGGCCCAGGCCCATAATTAATATAGAAAAATATTTACGTGACGTTCAAAAACGACGCCAAAAACCTACTTCATCTTCCTATCACTATTTTAACATCACATTAATATATTATATAATATAAAATTTATACTATAAATTTTTTATAAAAAAAAAATTTATGAGTATGGCTTTGCACTACAGTATAAGATCTTAATTTTATGGTAGAGGGGCATAAAACTAATCTTTAGGGTTTGTAAATAGTTTATATAAATATAGGCGTGAAATCTAGGCTCACACGCCGTAGCATAAGATCTTAAGTAATGTCCACCGTCAATTTGATTCAAAAGCCTATAATGCTTAGGTTCATGTCGACGCATGTAAGCCCAAACTTATCCAAATAGGCTTCAAAAACAAAAACTATGAAATCCGAGTTCAAATAGTCCCTCTATTCATAGTCATATGTTAAAAGAATGAGAAAATTGTATATAAGGATATTTGTCAAACTCTATTTACTCAAAACTCTAGTTTTGTAATTTTCTTCCATATAAATCTTATAGTAACAAATTTTTAAATTTAAGATGAAGGTTATTAAATCACACCTTCTTTTCACATACCTATTACTTAAACAATTATAAATTTATAATATATAATATATATATTTTAAATATTTATTGTTTGGAGAGCCCATGGGCCGGTCCAAGGCCCAGCACATCGGGCCTATGGGCTGTGCTGGGCCTCCACTTTGGAGGCGCAAGTTGGGCAAGTCAGGCCCAACCCATACACGGGCCCTCTATGAGTGTGGCATGTTGCCACCTTTATATGTGATTAAATACGTTACTTGGATTGCACGGACAACTTCTTACTTGTGTACTATACTTGCTAAAAATCCGCCTATTTGGATAGCCACAAATAAAGATCAATCATCCTAGTGATTGATCGTTGGATGGGTTTTTAGCACCGAAGCACTGTTTTAAATTTCAACACACTTCATTTCAAATCTATTTTACTCTAAACTCTTCCAAAGAGTTCTCAGAGGTGAATAGAGGCAATTTGAGGAGGTTTTGCACTTTTCAAGACCGGATTTCCACATTGATTTGAAGATTTTCTCTATGGCCAAGGTAAAAACCAAACCTAAAATTTTAATTTTTAGTGGGCTTTAACATATTTTAATGAGTTTTGAACCGGTAGGATTGTTAGAAATAGTTAGATCTACCTTTGTTTTAAATTTCATGTGATTTGATCCATTAAATTTTGAGATTTAGTGAAAAATCAAGTGCAGTTTCAACTTTTTATCTTAAATTGGGGATTTTTCAAAATTGCAGGTTTCTAATCAAAATTGATTATAGGTCTAATTATAAAGTTTGTTTAATTCACCGAGATATATTATGGGTTCAAATTTGGAGTTAATTTGGCACAATTTTTTTAGGGTTTATTTAAATTTCAAATTTTAAATTTTCGTACTCATTTTAAGAATTTTTAAAATTTTAGAATATTTCTTATTATCATTTATTTAGCCCTAGGTTGTTTTATTGTCATTTAATTTAGATGAGAAGAGTGAAGAAGCAGAAGGCAGCTGAGTCAGGGTTAGAGGACCGAGGGGCAGCTAGTAGTGGATCAGAAAGAGTTAGACCCATATTGTAACACCATGTGCTTTGATTATGCTTTAACCAGAGGGTTAGGGATAATTACATAATTTTAAGGGGTTTCAAGGAATGAAATCTCAGTATATAAATAGATCTCAAAGTAACGAATGTAACGATTTAAAGAACACGTGAAACGGAGGTCGAGAGCAAAAGTTACAACCTCAAGAAATGTGACACAAGGGCAAAACCCATGTAAGAAGTGCGGAATAACCTAGCCATATAAGGTCCAGTTTCAAAAGGCTCATCCATATGAGTCCATCAATATGAAGAACATACAATTCCAACTTTGGGATAAGAAGTAGCGTTTTGAAGTTGGAATTGTATTTGAGTAAAATAATAATAAAATAATAAAGAAAAAGATAAAATAGATGATGTCAACAGGAGGTGGGGCTGCATGATCGCAGTCTTCAGCATGACATGTGGACCTTGCAATCTCGCAGTCGGCCGTGTAGCTCGGGGAGAGACACACGACTAGTGTGCGTGTTACACGGTGTACACGCAACAATGTCGTATGCTCTGTTGATAGCGCAATGATGTGTGCATCGACCACAGGTGCAGTCGAATAGGCATGCGACATCTGGCACTCGTATCCCTTTTCTGTCGTGCTCTCGCATGCCTTCTTCTATAATTTTGGATTTTCATCCAAACTTTGGGAAGAGTTTTCTGGGTCGTTTCTGTAACGTCCCTCGTATTTTCAAATAAAAGAAAATAATTTTTAAAAACGTAACAAAATTTAATTGCAATTGCCAAGGATCACCGTGTACTAAAACAGTAATTACAACATACTTTGTATTATACAAAGATTGTCAAAATTAGGCATCACATGCCTTTGTACATTGGTCAATACAATAATTTACATAAGTACAAAGAAACAGTAGTACAAAATTTGTAATTTAAGGAAACCCTTCGTCGACTCCTTCAGAATCGAGTGAAACACCTGCAGAGTCTGAGGGTAGGTGAGTAAATTTATACTCAGTAGGTCGAATTAAGTTCTAAGAATATGCTTCGTGCACATGCCATTTTTCTTTTTGGAAATCATCCGGAAAACCTGAAAACACGATCACAGAACGTCGCGATACCAGACGACTTACACTCGCGCCCATGGGGTGACGCAAGACTGAAAGGAAGGGATTTACCCATGACATCCCAATCCTGTGCACGCCAGATGCCAAATTTGGCAGTATCCAAAATCATAATAATTCTTAGCTCCGAAGAACCGAGAACTATCCAGAGGGCACGATTGCCCAAAACTCGGTGAAATTTTCGAAAAGAGGAGATGATTTTGAAGTCAGAGCTTTTGTTTTTATAAAGTAACAGAAAACTTTTAGTAAAACTTTAGCGAGTCAAAATCTCGGCATACGATTAGAATTTAACACTACCTACCTATAATACGTGCGAAATCTCCTCGTAGAGTAAATAGAGTCCCGCCTTAATATATCAGCCTTCGAGCAAGAATTTCGGCAAAATAACCACTCCAACGCGTAGAATGCCCTTGATTAAGTAAGGTAGGGCTTTGGAACGGGTTAAAAAGGTTTAGGAATGGCCCAGAAACAGTAAAAAGATGAAAAGGGAAGATTAGGGAAGGGGCATGTTTTTTGAGGTCTTAGAGGGGTCGCCTTGGGAAAATAATGCTTCCGGTGCGTAGAGCACCCTTAAATTAGTAGGAAACAGGTTTTGAAACGTGAAAATCGGACTTAAAACGGGTCGGGAATGGTGAAAACAGTGAAGGGGTTGAAAATCGGATGTGGGTGAAAAATATGGCCGGAAAGGGTATATATAGGTGAGGGAGGGGAATATTCCGGTGGGCGCCACCGCCGGAACAGGTGGGCGCCCACCGGCGCCGCCAGAAAAACTGGCCGGCGCCCACTGGCACCGGCAAAACGAGGTTCGCGTGTGACGAACGCGCGTTCGTCACCGTGAACGTGCGGTTCATCTTGCGTTCAACACGCACGACGCGTGCATTCAGCGCGTGCCGCGCGGCACACGCCGAAAAAAAAATATTATTTTATAATTTTTAATTCCAAAAATTCCAAAAATCGTAACTTCCTATCCCGAACTCCGATTTGTGCGTTCTTAGTACTGTTGAGTTCGTATTCACGAGCCCTATGATACTAGACTATTTAAGAACTGTTCCACCTAAATTTTGAAAGTGGGTCCCGCCGGTCGACCACGTTCCCTGAGGTCGTAACTTTTGCTCCCGACCTCCGATCTTCGCGTTTTAAGACTTATTACGCTCGCCTCCACGAGCTCTAACCAAAACTTAAGAAAATTATAAATAACAAAATATATAAGAAGATCGTGTTAGAAATTAGGGTTATTACAGTTTCTGAGTTCATTTTTGTCCTTTCAGAAAGCGTTCTTAGCTAATTTGAGGATGTTCTACACAATGGAATTATCTATTCCGCAAGTTGGTGACTGTATAAGGGGTGAACATCCTGGGGCAAGAGGAAGCTTTGCCCGTCATCCTCTAATATCGAAGAAAGAGAAGTGGCCCGGAGGAAGAGGAGGCTCCGTCCTCCATTGTTGGGCCACAATGAGGAAAGTGGTCCAGAGTAGAAGAGGCTCCATCCTCCACTGAAGGCCATGCAGTCAAAGAAACATCCCCGGGTTAAGGGTAGGTTATGTCCTTAGTCTACAAGTGCAAAAAAAAGAAGAAAGAGTCTCCTAGTAAGGGGAAGGTTTGGCTGTTGTCTACAGGCACATAAAGAGAGAAGCGTCTTGGGGTAGGGGAGATTTTATCCACCTCCTATGGACGCGGGAAGTACAAAATCTCTCAAGAAAGTTATGTTTGTCGCCTTCGGGCCTCAAAGAGAGAAACACCCTGGGTTAAGAGAAGGTGATGTCTGCCACATCCGAATGCAATAAGAAAGATGTTTCTGAGCTAGAGGAGTTTATGTCTGCCATCTCCAGACCTGAAAGGGAAGATGCCCTAAGAAAAACTATAAACTCCGTACACCGCAACTGTTGGAACGTCTATAGGGGAGTAAGCATTTTTGACTTTTCAATTTAATTTGATTTATATGCATGCTTATTTTAATTAATAATAATATATTAATTAAGATATATGATTTGCTATGATCTGATAGATTATGATATGTCCTGATTCAATCTACTTTAATATGCTCCATTTAGATTCGATCTGCTATGAAATGTCCTCTTTTGATATGATATATTCTGATATGATCTAATATTTTTTGTTGTGTGTTTTGCTCACATCTGTCATAAAGTGAAATGTATGTTTTCACTGATTTATTTGTTTATGCTTGACTCTGATAATTTATGAGGTTTTCGTCTGATTCCAAATGATTTATTCGGATATAAGGAAATATGTATTTTAATGAATATGATTTTGTGATGCTGAATGCATGTATTAGCCGTTAGGTAGTTATTATTAAAAAAGATAATTGAAAGAAGATGGTACAAAATAAAGAAGGTAGGTGTAATAATTTTTTTTTAAAAAAGCACAAATGGTGTTTCTATTTGGAGATGTCAAAAATGGCGGCCCAAATGGCACCCGGGTTGCAAAAACCGGGGTGCTATTTTCATCCTCTACAATAACCACGTAGGATGCCACATGGATTTGGCATCCTGGGTTTAAGAAGCTCTTAGGTCATTACTATAGAAGTCGCCAACTGGTTGATGCCGTTAAGCTTCATCGGATTAACCCATCAATGGGCCGTTGACCATTTCCGTAATTCACCTTTTTATTGAGCGCGCATTAGTATACCCTCTGGTCAAACCTCACTTCACGGTAGAAACTCGCAAACCTCACTTCACGGTAGAAACTCGCTTCATCGCCGAAATTTGCTTCATGGCCAAATTTAAAAAATGTGGAGTCAAAAATCAGACCTCCCACTACGTTTTCGCTTCTCACGAGTCAAACTTTGGAAATCACTAATCAGAAATCAGAACTCGCACACTGCAGTCAGTTGTTTCTGGGTAAATGAGGCATTCTATCAGTGTAAACAATATAAAACCCTATCCTAGGGATATTTCGGTACAATTTTTCTTGTATATCATGTATTGGGTTCTATGGCATTTAATCTTCAAAACTAGGAAATATGAAATTTAGTCTTCTTCAATCTGGTAATATAGAAAAATCTTCTTAAAAAACACTTGGAATTCTATACCCCGGCGTGAGTTGTAGCATGTCTAGCTATAGAGATACAGCGTAAGCTCGATGCCTTGTATGGGCATGCTAATTGCCCCAGGTGATTCATTTATTAGTTTTTGCGCGCCATTTGTTGCTGCATGGCATGCATTGCCCGAGTCAGACATATAGATTTACTCAGGAACAAATTGGTCGAATCAGCAGCAGCCTCATTGAGTTTTTAATATTCAGAAATGCAAAGTGGCATTTGAAACTAAGCAGTGTTGAGTTAAACAAAAAATAGCTCAACATATATAAAGAGTCGGGACAAGGCTCAGCATGGCAACATAGTCATCCCTCGAGTTCAAAGCCGAAGCAATGGAGAAGAGACTTTAAATAACTTGGAAGGTCGAATCTCCAGCCTCGATACGTTTAATTATTATATGTACAGTAGATCCAACTTGAAGGTTGGCCTCTCACCATATATTTATAACTTGAATTTTCATGTAAAACAGTTGTAGTCAAAGCTTTTCAGACGCCATGGTACGTAGTCTTGAAAACGAAAAGGAGTTACTTGAATAAAGTACGTAATTATTTTTAAAAATTGAAGGATTAAATATATCAAGAAAAGATCCAACTTGGAGGTTGAACTCTGATCAAATCTATTTATAACTTGGATTTGCTGTAAAACAATCGATGTAGTCAAAACCTTTCAGATGTAATCACGAATAATTGAATTTATGCTGATCATGAAAAGGAGTAGTAGACTAAGTTGTTAAATAATGGAATTCTAAAAAAGGATAGATATGTTAAGAAAATATACAACTTGGACTTTTTTTTAAAGATCAGTACAACTTGGACTTTTTTTTTAAAGATCAGTACAACTCTGATCAAATCTATTTATAACTTGGATTTGATGTAAAACAATCGATGTAGTCAAAACCTTTCAGATGTCATCACGAATAATTGAATTTATGCTGATCATGAAAAGGAGTAGTAGACTAAGTTGTTAAATAATGGAATTCTAAAAAAAGATAGATATGTCAAGAAAATATACAACTTGGACTTTTTTTTTAAGATCAGTACAACTTGGACTTTTTTTAAACTATGATGATAATGAAAAGAAAAGTAGCTGCATAATTAAATAATGTAATTTTAGAAAGAAAAAAAAGGCATATAGAAAGAAAAGATCCAACTTGGAGGTTGAATTAAGAGGGAGAGACATTATTTTTTATACGTTGGATGTTAATGGAGTGCATTACTTACACATTATCTGAGACATACATAGATTTTAAATTTAGAATGCTTCCATTTACACCCTGTTAATCTTTTCAATACCCTGATTTAAAAAAAAAATTCAGTCGTTTCTTTTTACGTACTCTATAAAACCTCAAACAGCCCAGTATTTTTCTCCTTACTTAATTACCCTACCTCAACAAAACCTCACACCTCCCACTCTAACTCTGGTGGCAGCGATAACTCCAGTGGCAGCAACTTAAGTCACCTTTCTCTGCCTTCTTCTAGTGCTTCTAACCGCAGCCAACAACTAGTTTTGAGCCTCGCGGCCAAATCTTCTGGTCGCGAGCTTTTGGCCTCAACCAGATCTTCTAACCACTAGCTTTCGGTCACGGCCAGGGTTCTCTACTATGGCCACCGTCAGAGAGAAGGAAGAGGTTGTCGGTGCTGAAGATGAAGAGAGAGAAAAGGGTAAGGTCCACGTAATATATCTATCTATATATATATAATGTGGGGTATATATATAAAATATTTATAAATTAGAAAGAGTAAATGAGAAACAAAGGAATTAATGGGGAACAGATAGACACATTCTTAAACTTTAACAGCAGGAGGAATAGCCCAATCTGGCAAGAACATGGCTAGCTTGACCAAGCTCCAAATTTAATCGAGCGCCATAACCAGCACCTGCGACCATACTACATATAAGGCTCCAAAACCGACCGATCACCATATCCAGCACATGTGACCATACTATATAAGGCTCTTAACATAGTATATAAAGGATACCACAGCTATGTCCGATGGTAGATACGTCACCTCCCAAAGTGATTCATTTCTTGCTCCATGGCGTGCATCTTGCCTTACGAAGATCTCTCATTTATTATTTTCATATAACAAATTAGTCAATCTTCAGCCTCAACTATGAGTATACAAAATGCAAGTGCCACTATAAACTAGCTAGTTTGTTGTCGTTTAAACAACACTAGCTCACCCTACATAAAGGAAATCAGCGGAAGGTTCAGCACTAAAACGTTCCCACCCCTGGAGTTAAGACGAAGAAATGGAGCAGAGTCTATGGCCGGCAGCTCTCGTGACGGTCCTTGCGCTCCTCTTTGTCCTAAGGAAGTTCTCAACGAGAGCAACAGATGATAAGCCAATAGAATGGCCAGCTGGTCCGCGCAAGCTCCCCATTATAGGAAACTTGCACCAACTAGCGAAAGGGAGCGACCTGGTCCACCAGAGCCTCGCCAAGCTTGCTGAGGGCTACGGCCGGGTCATGACCATCTGGGTTGGCAGCTGGCGGCCCATGATCGTTGTCAGCGACGCAGAGCTTGCATGGGAGGTACTTGTGAGCAAGTCACCAGACTATGCCGACCGCGCCCTCCCTTCTGTCACAAGGCACCTCACTGCCAACGGCAGCACTGTAGCCACCTCCGATGCCGGGACCCACTGGCACACCCTCCGCCGGGGGCTGCAGTTTGGGCCCTTAGGACCCAGCAACATCTCAGCACAGGCACACTTCCAGGAGCAAGACATCGAACTCCTCATCGATGGTATGAAAGCAGCAGCTGATCGTCATGGTGGGGTGATCAAACCTTTCGGTTATATCCGACAAGCCACCATCCGTCTTCTTTGCCGGCTCTGCTTCGGAGCCCAATTTGCGGATGAATCGTTTGTGGACAACATGGATAGGGTCGTCGAAGAGAACATCAGCATCACAGGCCACGGCCGCCTCGTGGACGCGTTCGCATTTGCCCGCTTCATCCCATCGGTTCGCCGCAACGTGGCTCAGACCCTCGCGCTCAGGCAAAAGATCGAACAACTGATCCGGCCCCTTCTCTCGCAAACCCCTCCACCCAATTCTTACTTGCACTTCCTTCTCTCACAACGCATGCCCGAACCAGTCACCATCTTCAGCATCTTCGAAGTGTTCCTGCTGGGAGTGGATAGCACAGCCTCCACCGCGACCTGGGCTCTCGCCTTCTTAATCCGCCACCCAGATGTGCAAGAGAAGCTCCACAAAGAGATCACAGAATACTTGGTCGAAAAGCAGGCAACCGTGAAGGTGGAAGATGTGGGCAAGTTGCAATACCTCCAGGCGGTGGCCAAGGAGACGATGAGAATGAAGCCCATCGCGCCGCTGGCGGTGCCTCACAAGACTGCCAAGGAGACGAGGCTGGGAGGGAGGAGGGTGGCCAAGGGGACGCAGGTGGTAGTGAATATCTACGCGGTGCACTACGATCCGAGGGTGTGGGCCGAGCAGCATGAGTTCCAGCCAAATCGATTCCTAGCTGGTGGAAAGGTCGGTAGTGGTGCAGGAGAAGTGCATCTGCAGTTGTTCATGCCATTTGGAGGTGGGATGAGGGCGTGCGCGGGGATGGAGCTAGGGAAGCTGCAGGTGGCTCTGCTCCTGGCCAATCTGGTCAGGGCATTCAAGTGGCTGCCGGGAGCCAAGGGCGAGTTGCCTGACCTGAGCGAGGAGATGACTTTCGTGCTGATGATGAAGAACCCACTAGTAGCCAAGATTGTTCCACATGTTGTCTAAACCGGGCCCACTTCAGGTTTCTAGATGACCAAGATTAATTGGAGTGGGTTTGGAATGAAAGGCCGACATAATAGACATTCCTTAATTTTCAAGAAGTTGTATGTCCTTGTCCTTGTACGGTCTGTCTACCCTGCTAAAAAAACGGTTGCTCAATGTATTGTCGTTTTAGTTTGTGGGGACCTAAGTGCCAAAAAAATGGCTATAGTACGCGTGTTTTTATAATAATAATAAATATTATCTTATTTATATTTTTTTAAAAATATAGATTCAATATTTTATATGTATGCGTAAAATATATACTATATCGGTATTTTGTATTACTTAGTCCTTTGACCGTTAATTTTTTCAATTTTATAAACTGTTGGCTCTACTTGACTAATAAACTCTTTAATAATATTACTTAATCACTAACTTTCTTTAAATTTATTATAATAAATTATTATTTATTAATATATTATAAAAGACATCTTATTTTTAATATTTTAAATTACATAAATTTTTTTGTTATTCATTTAAATATTTATTATTATTATTTTTTATATATTACTCTTTTCATCTTATATTAATAACTATATTTAAAGATTAATAATTTTTATTAAATGGTAAAAATCACATATGAGAGAAACAAATAAACTTAAATACCCAATTATTAATATTTAATAAAATAAAACTATTACTAAAAAATAAACTTCAAATCCTCGTACAACTACATCAGTCTTGTGAAGGGGTGGGGGAAGAGAGGTTTTCAACCCTTGGGGGAATGTAAGTACCTCATTTTTTTTAGAACCAGGTTCGGGTCTTGGTTAAAAAAAATTAGAACCCGTTTTTGTTTTAGAAGGCACAGGGGAGGAGAGGACTCATCCTCCCCCAACTCTAATTGAAATAGGAAGAGGGGCAGATTGATCCCCTCTTCCAGCAAATTGCTCCCTTCTCCCCATACACCCCAAGTTCCCCTCTAAACCTATCTCTCCATTCTCTCTCCCTGCATTCTCTCTCTCTCTCTCTCTCTCAGCCCATCACTCCCTCTTCCTTCTTCTCTCCCCTTTCTACTTGCACAACCCTAGCCTCTCTTTCCTTACCCCATCCTTCCTCTTCCTCATATTCCAACGAGTAGCAGCTTGAGGAGGATTCCGATGGCTAGCAAAGGCTTTGGGGGTAAAGATTTAACAACAAGAGGAATGGGCTACAAAGGGAAGGCAAGAAAGGAAGTTTTTTTTGTGAATTTTAGTGTTCCTCCCTGATTTGGGTCAACCTCTTCTTCCCCAAATTCGAAATTGGCATTCACAGCAGGCTTTTGGGCAAAAAAGAATGCTCATAACCTTATCCCATCTATTATATTTTAGTTGATTAAATTTGTGTTTTCTTAGCCACTAATTAGAGGTTTGAATTGAAATTTTTATAGTAAGTTTTAGAGAGGAGCATTAGCTTTTGGACGTTAAGCGTTGGAGTAGGCTAAGGTGAAGACCCTCACGTATAACATAGCTTGTTTTTATAGCATGAATCATTATGTTTGCTTTGTGGTGATATATGTATGAAATGGATTCCCTAACGTATTGTCTAATATGAAATCTTATTTGAATGAGTAATATAAGTCTTCATCTAGTCTTATGCACCCCTTTTATAGTGTGATATGTTTGAATTGGATATGTATAATGTCAAAGATGTAAGTTGAGTTAATTTTAGGCCCTTCCCAAGGTCTACAATATATGATTGGGTTACTCTATGCATTGCCTAATGTATGAAAATAAACAAAGTGAATTTGTATGCACTCCTCCGGCATCTAATATGTGAATTGAGTTAGATATGTATATTATTTCAGCATATGTTATATGTATGGATTTTAATTGAACATGTACTTTGCTCCAACGTTGGGACATGTTTTGGATTAAAACAAGCATTACCCTACGCTGGATAAATGTGTGAATTAAAGTAAGTTTAATTTAATAGTTTGATAGATGTTTTGTATTAAATTGCTTGAAGTATGTTTTATTCTAAAATGCCAATATAAGTTCTGCTCTAAATAGTTTAGTATGCACTCAAAATATGTTTTGTACATGTTCAGACTGAAATGATGAATGTTCTCTTGTGTTGATAAAGTGATTTATATAGGATTAGGTTGGAGGATGTATGTTTAGAAATTGTGTGACTATTACAAAGTTGTGATTTAACTTTAAGATACTCAAGAGGGTTCCACCGGGCATATTTTTGCGCATGAGTTTATTTGCTGATTTGGATGTTAAGAAAGGATAGAGTTTCCGTTCACATGGATGATGAGGGAATTAGGAGTAGTTTGATTATTTTTCTTATGAGATCAAATATTTAAATTGTAGTTGCATATTAACACCTTTGGGTGAAACTCAATTTATTTTGATTCAATAAAAGCTTAGTAGGAAGGTTATTCAAACTTTAGCTTCAATTCTTTATCACTTGCAGAATATTTTATTATCTTGTCACAACTCGAGTTTAGGTGCACTCCGATAGTGTCAATGGTCTTTAGACTCTACTCAAAGCTTGGGTCGTAATAGGAGAGGGCTTGCAAGTTAAGTCCCCATACAGTCCCTATACAACTACATGAATCTTGTGGAGAGGAAGATAGGGAGGGGGGGACTGTAACGACCCATTTTTCGGTTATGCTTAACTCGGGGGGTTAAGGGTAATTTAGGATCAGTGTTAAGGGGTTTCATTAGGTGATATCCCCGTATCTGGGTAGAGCTTAGAGTAACAAGTTTAACGAATCAAAGAACACGCAAAACGGAGGTCGGGAGCAAAAGCTATGGCCATGGGAAGAGTGCCATATGGGCGGGACCTACACAAAAGTGTAGGATAACCTACCTATATGTGGTCTTATTTCGAATGGCTTGTCGACATGAGTTCATCGGTAACAAGAACATGTGATTCCAACGTTAAGGTTGGAAGTTATCGCGTTTTGAGGTTAGGATATTATTTGAATAAAATAATATCATTCTAGATAGGATCGACGATGTAGTGGATAAGACTGACGACGAAGCAAATAGGATTGCTGATGAAGTGGATAGGATTGATGATGCAAGCGGATAGGATTGCTGAAGAAGCGGATATGATTGATGATGCAAGCGAACATGGTTGTTGACAAAGCGGATAGGATTAACACGTGTTAGCCTCACATCTATCTAGTTTTTCTATAAATAGCATCCATGGCATCCAGAGTGAAGGAGAGGAGACTCTCCCACGTTTTCCCATTTCTCTCTCACGTTCAAAAACTTCTATTCTTTGTTTCTCACTTATTTTAAGTCTGATTTGAGTCATTCTTGAGGTGTTCCTAGCTAATTCGAGGGTGATCTACGCAATGACATAGTCCATCACTCAAATTGGCATCCCTAGAAGGGGGAAATGGCCTGGGGAAAGAGGAGGCTCTATCTGCAACTTTCCTGCCCCAAAAAGAAAGGGGGACTTCGTCCTCCATCACGGGCTGCATCGTGGGTTGTCGCCCGAAGTAGGGAAGGATCTATCCTTCATCAAAGGGCCATGCAATGTGGGAAACGTTCCAGGGAAAAGGACTTTTTGTTCGTCGCTTGCGGGTGCAGAAAATGAGAAGTCTATGAGAAAGTGGACAATTGGTCAGTCGTCTTTTGGTGCAAGACAAAGAACGTGCGGAGGTTAGAGGAGGCTCTATTTGCTGTCTCTGGATCCGAAGGGGAGGATGCCCAGAGACGAGTACCCCGAATACCGCTACCTCATGAGACATTAGGGGAGTAAGCATTTCTAACCTCCTATTTAATTATAGAATGCATGTGCTAGATAGGGTATATGCTATGCCTTGATATGCTATGATCCTTTATATTATGATATGCTATGCTTATATGCCATGATGTGTGCCGTTTCGCTCTGGGTTAGAGAGAGACGTGTTGTGTGTGTGTTCACTCTCGGCTAAGTGATCCGTCTCGCTCTGGGTTAGAGAGAGACATGTTGTGTGTGTTTATATTATGATGTGCTATGCTTATATGTCATGATGTGTGCCATCTCACTCTAGGTTAGGGAGAGACGTATTGTGTGTGTGTTCGGTCTTGGCTAAGGGATAGAGCTAGACGTGTGATGCATGTGGTCTTGGCTCAGTGATGAAGTGAGACATGTGAATGTGATGGATTTACTCTGGGATAGTGTGATGCATATTGTGGTAGTTATGTGGTGCTCATCTCTATGATAGAGCGAGATATGTGTTGCCGGTGTTTTGCGGGTTTTCGTATAACCCCAATTAAATATTCGGGTATACATATGTGTTTTCGTATGGTTTGATGTATGTAGTAGCCAGTAGGCAGAACTACGTACGGATCCGATAGTATCAGAGTAACATCGCGGATGTTATTTGATACGTACATAGGCAACCAACGGCAAGACAATGTTGGCCCGATCTGAATTAGTTGTATAATTAGGTTTGTTCTAGACTACGCGTAACGGAGCACTAAAGTTCTGAAGCACGTAGAGGAACAAGAAGACTCTCGCACTCAAAGTTTGCCGCTCCCGGTTTTGGGTTTGGTTTTCATCATTTTCAGACCCCGACCTAGGTCGGTTTTTGGGTCAGGGCGTTACAAATGGTATCAGAGCTATGCTCTGTCTGTGAGAGAAAAATATTTTCAATAATATTTTGATTTGCTTCAAATTCAGGTTTTTAAATGGGAATCTATTTGTTTTATGAGTCTATTATCAGATTTAATTCATACTCCAATGGTCATTTTATATGTGTGTCATCGGTTTTATGGCAAATTTTGATATGATTTAATGTTCGGTTCTATAAGGGTTGTGATGACCTAAAGTTTTATTCAGAATTTCAATTTGATTTGAAGTTCTGTTTTGTGAGGGTCGAGTCGATCTGAAGTTTCATTTTGGTAAGTGTTGTATCAGAGTTGATATAAAACTCTGATTGTGATTTTTACATTTTCGCACGTGTCATCTAATTTAAGATGAACTCCGACTTGGTTTAACGTGTTGTTTTGTAAGAGTTGTTTCTGTTCAGAATGTGCTGTGTTGGAGTTCATTTATATACTCCAATTGTGATTTTTGTCGTTCTGTTTATGTGATATCGAAATTAAAGTGAATTCCAATTGTGACTGTTCATTCTTTATGTGATATCGGAATTATGAAGAATTCCGATTGTGAACGTTTCATTTTATACATATGGTATTGGATTTAATATACACTTCAATTGTGATTCGCGTTGTTCCGTATGTGTGATATCGGATGTGAGAAATCCGATATTTGAACATTATGTTCTATTTCATATGTGTTGTATCGGATTCAAGGTGAATTCTGATTGTGAATGTTCTATCCTATGAGTAATTTATTGGATTTAATGCGAACTCCGATTTTATGGATTTTGATTTTGAATCAGAAATGATTTAAAATTTTTGTCTTGCATGTGTTGCAAGGTATTTGATGTGAACATTGATTTTATAAATTTTGATTTCGGGTCAAGAATTATTTAAAATTTATATCTGAGTCAGTTTGATCGGATTTTATACGAATTCCAATTTTGAATTAAATTCAATCGAAAATATGTGTTCTAAACACGTTATACGATTTTTTTAGCAGATCCAATCGTATTTGAATAATATTGTAAATGTTATCCAATATATACGTAGGCAACCAATGACAAGGCCATGCTGACCCAATCCAAAATAGTTATAAAATTAGGTTTGTTTTGGCCTACTTATAATGGAGCAAAAAGCTTTGTAGTGCATAGAGAAACGTTACAATTCTCACACACAAAGTTTGCTACTTCTGGTTGGTATGTTTTGTTTTGATGAAATTTATTTTAATCCGTAACTGATGTTATGATGGGATATGTGATAAACATGGTGATGTGATGATATATATATATATATATATATATATATATATATATATATATATATATATATATTCATGCCTTTTGGTAATAATGATAACTTGATTATGCTTTAATGATTAATTTTGTTAATTATTACTTAAAACTCAATGTCTATTTATGTCAAAAAGGGGGAGAAATTATTAATGAAAATTAAAGTGCTTATCTTTACTTGATTGAATAGTACTATGCAAATCAATTTGATTGTAGTGTGCAGGATAAGTGCATGTTTATACAAGGCTTTTCAAGCTCAATTCCAAATTAGCCTATATCAAGTCTTTGAGTGTCAAGTTATTTTGTACAGTTTGAAAGTCAATGAACTATGTCAAGCGTTATAATTTTATTTTGATTTTTAAATATGTAGTGTTTTGACAAGAAATAACCAAATGGGGAGATTGTAAGAACATATAAGTCATATGTTAGGTTTATTAGCTAATTTCTTTGTCAAAATTATGTCTAGAAACTTTGGGTATTTACTTAGTTTTAAAAGCTGATTAGATTTAGTTGAGATCAAGTCAGATATGGAATTAAAAGAATTGAAAAATAAGAATAGACGTATTCTTATTAATCAAGACTGAAGAATGTTAAAGGTTTTGAAGCTTGTTAAGATCATATTCGCATACCAAAATTACTTTGAGATGTTTTGGAAATGATTTAAGGGTTTTAGGGTAAAAATGACAAAACTATAATTTCACAAATATAACAATCAATTGCTGGACATAAGGGTGATGAGAATGATCAATTGGCACTTGACTTCACCATGTTTAAAATAAAACTGAGAGTTATCGATCAATCACTTTGACTCATTGATCGATCGCTCAAAGTATCATGTGTTATAATAAATAGTGAACGATCGATTATTGTTTAAAACAATCGATCTTTTGCATGACTACTTGCCCTAATTAAGTCATTCTGAATTTAATTTCTTTCCTTGTTGAAGTAAAAAACCTATATCAGTTTTTGAGATTTATATAAAGGATAAGAAGTGAAGAATTTCGAGAGAGGAAAACATGGAGGAAATTGGAGAAGAAGGGTTTATACCTTTTGTATATTATTAATCAAAGGGAATTCACATGAACCTTTGAGTTGAAGATCAATGGTGAATTTATGAAGCTAATGCGGTCGTGTGCTCCCTTGTGTGCTCAATTAATTGAGTTATAAGCATCGATCTGGCTTTTTTGAACATTGCATTGGCACTTTCAAACCTGTTTGAGCTGAGGGTTCCATATCTTTTACCTAGAAATGCGACATTGGCCCAGTGCTCCGAACCTATCTCATTTAGCCAAGCATATACTTCGGGATTATGTTCTTTAATGTTGTTCATTGTTTCATCATACACATGTTGTCTAAAAGTTTTGGCTACAAGATGATGCTAGTTCTTTGGGTAGTTGTCCTCGAATCTGTCCAACATATTTGCTGCTATGTGACAAATGCAATATCCATGGTGTGTAGATGGGAAAAACTGCTTAACAGCATTTGTCGATCCCTTCCATATATTAGAAACGATTATATCCAACTAAGATGTAGGATCAGAGAATAGATGATTTCTAAGAAACTCAAGAAACCAACACCATGTTTTCTCGCACTTGTTCTCAACCACTTCAAATGCAATGCATATTATTGTTCCTGTCCAATACAGTTGCTATCAATAGCTATCGAAAATACTTTCCTTTCAAGAAAGTTGCATCTATTGTTAGCAATGGCCTCAGTGTTGTTCTAAAAGCTCTAGTAACAGGACCAAACATCCAAATTACTCTTTTAAAATTGTACCCACCTATAGGTTGGGGAATATCACATGATCTCACTGGAACAACTACACTTCCTTGATTTATATATTCTATTTGCTTTCCGTAAGCAAGAAGTATGCAGTAGGATTCGTCTAGGTCCCCATCTATTAAATCATTCAGTGCTTTACCTACACAACTAAATACACTTTAGCAAAGGTTATACGATAGTGGCTTACCTCATGTTCCCAATCACATGACATTGGACATAGTCATGAGATCGTTAAACCATGCATGATGACTGATTGTGTTCATATTAACATGATATTTACGTATGTCGTGTGGGCACAAAAAGCTAGTCGAGTATAAGCGTGTAAAAGAGAACATGCTAGACTAACATATCGTGACACTAAATCAACACTTCAATTAGTCTCATACATTACCTACGCGCCAGCATTTCTTGTAGTTTGCGGTTATGCTCTAGTGTTTCAAAATATAACTTGTTATGCTCTTCAGTGTAATATCTACTGAGTCTTTAAACAAGCCATAACATTTTCTCGTAATCCAAAGGTGTAATGCTAGGGGATGGTCAGTTGACTTTCTTTGGGTTTCACATGAATTATTCGACACTAACCTCGTGACAGACACATGATCTCTTATATTTGAAGCTCTTATGTACTAGTTACAAGAATGATTGGAACACTTTGCAACGTACGTATTCTTGTTTTCATCAACAATACGGTATGTAAAATTCGCCTTTATTACTAAGTTGATCAAGACCATCTTGAAATACAGTAGGCTAAGAAAATGTGCGCCAAATTTGAGGAGCTTCTAGTGATCCTTTGCTTATAAACTGCCTATCATTAGTAGGACTTCATTAATATTCAGTTCCAACATGTTTAAATCATCAACTGTATCCAAATTTGCCTCTATCTTAACGTCCTCATTACTGGGACCTCGCTGTTTCCGAATTCTTCATGGTCAGACATACTTTCCATGCCAACTATATCATTATCGTACCACTGATCCTCACCCCACATATTTTCAACTTCTTCACCTTTTTCATCGTCATAATTATAAGGCTTGTATGGAGGTTCAAGGTTATCAAACGAAGTTCTTGTCCCACCCATCGTTGGTGACAATTCCTCTAATCTATTCTAATTGACTTCTATTTCGGGTGCTGTACTCATTGGATTGGTGAAAGAAGATTGACATGGATTTGTTGAGGGCAAGTTTCCCAGTTCACCCAATATGCATTGTACATTATCATGTTAAAAAATACGAGATCACTCGACATCGTGTATTGGATTAACACGCTTACAATTCAAATCGTGTTATTGAAACCACGATATGAATACATATCATGTTATTACATCTATGCTGAAAATCATAATTGATATATCACATGTGTATGTCATATAATTTCTAATGCGATATATTACACATTGTGTTTCTTTCTTTACACGATATGATTTGAACTTAATATGATGTGGCTAATATCATGTGCTCGAGTACATGACAAAGTCCAAATATGTGTAATCTAAAGATTCATTATTACCTGATAGTTTCAAATGTGAACTGTGTTTCATTGATTCTAGTATGAAATCCAACATTAAAGATGGGCTGATCCATTACAACCGGTGATTTAGCTCTATTGACTATCTGGTTCCTTTTAACGGACAATGATTTGTCACCATTGTTTGGCTCTTTCATCTTGGATTACAATGATAACACCTCCTTACTCGCCTTCTTATGAATGGAGAATACTGATTGGAGGTCCTCATCGTCTTATAATTCATATATCATGGATGATTGTGAAGATGGAATTAAATACTTCAAAGTGACATTGCCATTGATGGCAAGTTGTGCTTTTTGACTTGAACCAGCAACTCGACGAAGCTCATCGACAGATGAATGTTCATCAACCATGCAATTCCACCAATATACATGCCATCATTGCTTACCTCTCCGTTATAATGTTTGCAAAGACCAATCCTATCCATGATCGGTGTAAAAGGAGGATCAATTATGTGAAATGCAGCCTTTGGAGCCCTCACACAAAATCTGCAGTGTCAATTTTTTTTTCTTGTTGAACGATGATCGCTGGGGAATCACTACCGGTCACCTCCCGCCGGCGACTTCCATTAGAAACCGATGAATCCCAGCACACTGGAAGTGAAAACAACATTTTGGTGTTCATTCATTGTGTTATATAGGATAGTGGAAACCTAAGGGCAGTTTTATCCAAAAGTAGGGCAAATGGCATTTGTGTTTAAAATCCAAGGAATATGGAATTTTGTAATCTTTGGCCAGGCAATATGGAAAAAACTCGGAGAAAAAATGTGTCCCATTTACTTGCATGTTATAGAATCTCAAGTTTCAAAACAAAGAGCTTTTTATTATTATGCACAACATGATTGTCTTAAATGATAAGGTAGTCATTGTCCTCTATAGTTTATATCTCTAGGCAGCATCATATCTTGAATATAGTATCCTTAGTTTTCCAAGGTAAAAAAAATTAGAAACATAAAGTGATTGAAAAGCCCAAGCCCAACCCGAGCCTACTTAGGGCCGTCATTTTGGAAGCTTGCATAACCGCATAGGTTTAGGGCTGGGGTAGGGTTGCGAAATTATTTTTTGTGATAGGGCCAGGGCCTCGCTTTTGCCCAGCCCTACCCGGCCTACTTAAATCTATAAATAAAGACAATAATGGACTAAGGTATGGGCTCAGGCCCATTTTGGTCCACTTTATTCATGGTTTAAGTGACCCGGGTATGGTCCATAGGGTCGAAGGATGGTGGAGGAAGTCGTGCCAACCCCACATGAACTATTGTGACATGAATTCAATTGGGATCCACATCCATCACACACGCACTGTCACGCCCCGGCGATGCCCGACCCGAGCCGAACCCGGTCCAAGGGCCGGTCAAGCACGCGGGGGCGACGAAGGAAAATTGAGAAACGATTTAGTGGAAGACTTAACCCTAACCACGGGCGATTTAACAAAATTACGGAGTATGCACAATCCTTTGAGCAAGAGTAAATAAGAAGGAAAGAAAAAGAGTTGCTTATCACAAAGTAAACAACAAATCTCAAACCCACATGCTTAGTTAATTAAAGCCCACACTGGCTCAAATAAGTCTTAAGCAAACATAACTGTAAAATGTGACATAAATCCAAAACAAAGAACCCTACACAAAGGTTCTAAACATAAAGTATAAAACCAAAGGAAAATAAGTCACACAACGATCTCCACGATCACATCCAAGTCATCTCCGACTTTTCCTGTCCGTCTGCGTGTCACACCACGCAGCCTCAAAACAAAACACAAGAAAGAGGGGTGAGTTTAACAAACTCAGCAATGGTTTTTAATATCACTATCAACATCGAAAATATGATAGCATAACAATATAATCATTCAGATCAAAGATTCGCAAGGTGAATCGTTTTTTGATCACATATACACATCACCTAAAACTACATCATAGTGCATAATCTACATCATGTCATTCTCATCATAACACCCTACATGAAATGTATCTCTAACATACATATTCTATCATGCATCATATCATAATCAACCTGCATGAATGTATCTCTAACATACATATTCCATCATGCATCATATCAAAATCAACCTGCATGGATGTATCTCTAACATACATATTCCCACATGCATCACATCATAATCAACCTGCATGGATGTATCTCTAACATATATATTCCATCATACATCATATCATTCTCATTCACCATGCATGTATAAGTGTCACATACACACACTAGTCCATCATGCAAGTCCATACACATAGAGAATAAACCTGCTCTTCAAGACCGGTGCCCTCGAGCAAACACTTATCAAATAGACATGCTCCTCAAGGCCAACGCCTACTAGCAACTCCTGTTCCTCAAGGCCAACGCCTTCGAGCAACTCTTGCTCCTCAAGGTCAACGCCTTCGAGCAACTCCTGCTCCTCAAGGCCAATGCCTTCAAGCAACTCCTGCTCCTCCAGGCCAACGCCTTCGAGCAACGCCTACCCATCAAGTCTAAACTCCCGGACAACCTTGCTTGTCAAGACTAAAGTCCCAAGCAACAACACCTAGTAAGCCGGTGCACTTGGACAAACCAGCTGGATTCTCAGGGTCCAGCAAATCATAAACAATCTCAATCCACAAGACAAGTACACAACTCATCCCTACTTAACTCCATTTAACTAGACTCAACCCGGGGAGTGCGCATGTTCCACGAAGGAATTCAAATCAAAACATGTCCTTTCGGACCAATCAACTTACGATTAATCCATGACCGATCAATCCGGCACACAATTTCACCATATTGCATCCAATCGGTCAAATTCGATTAACCTCAATGAAGCCTCAATTAGAAATCTATTTTCATGATGCATGCAGCATGGTTCATACGTGGGCAAGGCATACATGAATCCTAATCCTTGATAAGTGCTCTCATCAGCCCCTAATGCATCATTTATAATCATAATATCAAGCTTCAACATCATCATTAAACCCCACATGTGTGTGTACCTAGTAGAAGCATTTCACACAATACATGTCAACATGCTTGGAATTAAACTCACTACCACAATACACATGTGAATTAACATCTAATCATGAATTTCAGCGGAAATCATAGGAGAAGAAATGTTGAAATCATAACTCAAATGAAAACTCAACCACAAAGGCTAAACATATATAAGATCATTCATTTCATCCTTGAATCATGGCATTCACCAACATCCACACATCAACTAACCACATTCTATCATGATAAATCAGTCCATTAATAAGTTGTAGTCCTACTGAAAATATGCTTAATTATAGGGAATCAACCATTCATAATTTCAAGATAACAATTCCAACATCATGCCACAAAACATAAGTCATTCCACAAAATCTCTAATCATATATCTCAACTCTATAACCTCAATAGCATGCCTTTTCAGTAGCATAATATAGCTTAAAACACTCCACATTCATATGAAATTGGCAAGCTAAAGTGGAATCATCGAAATAAATATCATGCATTAGAACACAATTCTGTTGTGTAGTCGTTCGAATGCCCTTCAAGCCGTTCGATCGGCTAAACGGGAAAAATTCAAATTCACAGTTTGGCCATTCGAACTCCTAGCAGTCCGTTCGATCGGCTGAACTGGAAAACTGTCGTTCCGACAGTGTTGTCTTTCGAACGCCCAGGAGGGCCGTTCGAACGCCAACAAGGCAGAACTGGTCATCTTCTTCCTTTCGCAAATCCAAACCGAAACACCAATGATAACGCTTCAAATCAACATCTAACACCCTAATCATCATCAAAAGTCCTTCATGACTTCCAGAATGTTAAACTATATCATAATAATGCAAAACCCTAAGAAATCGGGATTAAATATTTTCATTTTCTAATCATGCCATTAACACATCAAATCAAGTAACTCCATTCGAAATAAGCCAAAAATTAAGAATTTTACCATGGATAAACTGAAATTTCGAAGATCTATTACTTTATCACTTGATTAAGCTCGGATTTGAGGGTCACTCTTCTTAAAAACCTTACAAAAACATAGAGTTTGGATTAAACTCCATTAAAAATCGATTTACCAAAGAAAACCCTAATTAAAACTTAGATCTAGGGCTTGTTGAACATAAAAATCGAATTTTGAAAACTAGGGTTTGTAGTAAAATACAAATCAGTAGTTTTTGATGTCCAAAAATGAATTGAAACAAAGGGAAAATGGTAGATTTAAAAGAGATTAAGAAGAAAGCTAGGGTTTAGTGCTTAATTAGAGTAGGCTTACCTTAAACACCTTCTAATCCGGGCCTAATTAGGGATTAGGCACGACCTCTCCTCCTTAGCCTATTCCCAAAAATGGAAATAGCTCAGGTTTGGCCTTTTACAGTAAGGGTTGGGGTATGCATGGGTAAGTTATGGGGTGTAAATAGAAAAAGTAGGCTAAAAATGGGTATTTTATAAATTTGAGCACTAATTAAATAGATATCTAGGCTCATTTGACCCAAAAATCAAAATTTCGACGGTGGGGCTCACAGGGGTCCCACCAAAACCCTAATTTTTGAAAAAATGGTAAAAATTCAAAAAAATCCCAAAAATTCACATTTATTTTAAAATCACTAATCTTAAAGTTAATTTTGGTTAAAACCATCATAAACACCACTTATTCATGAAATCACTGAATAAATCAGAAAACATGTTAACCTCACGATAACCGATAGTTAAAGAAAACCAAAAACCGGTTTAAGATCAGGGATCTTACACGCACACTAAGCATGTGACTAGGGTGTGAATATTCACATTATGGGGCCCGACTCATGAATTAGTGTCGTTGGTTAGACCCGTGGTTAGTGAGGGGTAGACCTTGTCGCGGGCTTGGCCGTGTCAAAGGGTCAAGACCCCTGTGGGCTCTGTGAAGCAGAGCCCACTCCCATTGTGTCAAACCCTCTAAAATAGCCTGGTGAAACTAAGTAGGAGGCCCACTTAAGATAAACCCACATAGGGTTAATGAGAGAGGACTATAAAAATAATAAGAGAGAGGAGGAAACCCTAAGTCATTAGAGAAGCCTCCACTCTCCTCTCCCTCCCAATCACGCCCCCTCCTTCTGATGCGTGGTGCACTAGTCCAAAAAGAAGGAAAGGGGCTGGCCATCCCCTCCTCTCCCTCTTACATGGTGCTTATAGAAGAATTTTCATCCTTGAAGTTGCATGGAATCAAGGCAAGGATTTGGGCTATCCTCTTTGCTGATTTTACAATCTAAGAAGGGGATTTGGGGGATCTACACAAGCACACAAGGTAATCAGCTCTCTTGTTTAATTACATTGACATTCAATTATGATAGGGCGTTGGAGTGAAGGAAGAACACGTCCGAGGGCTTATTAGCCCCAAATGTCACTCCATACCTCTCCTTAATTTCGTTTTTGATTCATGATCAACCCTATTTACATGCTTATTGCTTATGTATGATCTTATTCATGCGATTGTGTAGAGGTTTTCAATTAAAGTTGTAATTTTTATGCAAGGCGCCACCCTCAGTACTTGACCACCTTTGTTCTTTTGCTTTGACGCCACTCAATAGTGGTATTGGAGCCCTGCAAAAGGGTTTTAGTTGCTGATTCATTGAAAAGTTGTGAACTTTACCTAATTTAGGGTTTTTGTGCATAATTGGGGAAAACCCCTAATTTGAACTCTATGCATCATTCCATGATAGGGATTTTGGAATTAAAATGAAATTAAGTATATTATGAACTGATTAATGTGATTAGTTTGCTGGAATTTTGTGATTAGATCAATTATTTGGGTTGGCACACCTAGGGGCAAAACCATAAATTCACACTTATGGATTTTTGCCCAAAGAAAATTTCTAGTCACGTTATATGCATATACATGCTTTTTAGTCCATGTTGTTTAATTGATTATATTGTATAGTTTTAATTAATTAATTGGATTAGAATTAGTGCAAATTGACCAACTTAACCATAGGGGCATTTTGGTCAATTCACAAGGGCATTTTGTGTGCATGATTTTTTGTTATCCAGAACCTTAATTATAATATTTCATGCTTCTTTAGTGATGATTGATTATTGTGTGCTTAAATTTAGTGTGATTATAAGGGTGAAAAGGCCAAACTAGCCCTAGGGCTAATTTGGTAATTTCACACTATTGGTTTCCTGGACAGAAAAGTCATTTTTCAGCAACCCTATTAAGTGTTTTTCTTTCTGTTGTTTGTGCTTAAGGGGTAGCATAAGTAATTATCATAAGTAATAGCATATTAGGTCAACTTGCCTTTAGGGGTTTAAGGGTAGTTTGGACTTTTCTCATGCTTGTGATTTGTGCCTAAATTATATGCAATTAAATGAATTATATCAGCATAAAAACACTTGTCCCTTTCTATGTATTAGAATAAGTGATTCAAATACATAATTAACAACGTAGTTGTTGGCCATGTCGTAGTATTCATTCATGTGTCTTTACCTTGCTTTGTAGTTAATTTGTTTTGTACATAATGACATCAAAGATGATCATCTCTGACTTGGGAAAGACTGAAAAACTGAATGCTAATAATTATTTGGTATGGAAGACTAGGATGCACCATATCTTCACTATCTCTGACTTGGCTCATGTCATGGAGCATGTCAATGAGCCCTGCCCAGAAAATTGCTCTGCAGCAAAAAAAGGCTTATGAGAAATTGAAGGATGATGACAACAAGGTCAAACCCATTATATTGACCTTCTTGGAGCCAAAGATAGAAATGCTCTTTGAAAAGTTAAAGACTGCCAAAGAGATGCTTGAAGCACTATCTGTAATGTATGGGGAGCAGACTGAGGCTAATAAGTGGATGTTGAACTCTCAAGTATCATAAATCAAGGATGAGAAAGGGATATGATGTGATTGAGCACTTGAGTGTCATGCTCATTATAATTGATGACCTAGAGACCCTAGATGACCCAATCTCTGAGGGAGTTCAGGTGTCAATAGTGTTGAACCGCCTCCCTAAGTCCTGGGAGAGTGTAGTAGCTACCTCAATATGAGTGACCAAAAGCTAACAATGGAGGCTTTGACTACCAAGCTTATACTTGAGTAAGACAATGCTTTAGGGACTACTACTGCCAACCTAGCATAGAACTCTGGTGGTGGAAAAAAAAGTGGATAGGGGCCAGGACCTTTAAGGAAGAAAACCTTCAAGAGAAAGGGGAAGAAGCCTTAGATAAAGGCAATGGCAAGGAGAATAACAAACCCTAGGGTGTCTGCTTCAATTGTGGCCAAGTGGGCCACTTCAAGGCTAATTGTCCCTACAATGATGGCCAAACCAACAACAACAAGGGCATGAACAAAGAAATAATTTGTGTTATTTCTGAAATCATGATAACTGATGTTAAGCAGAAGACTTGGTGGCTGGACTCTAGAGCCACAGTCCATGTGTCACACTCCAAGAGGTCTAGGGGTAAGATGATTGATCTCCTCCATAGACAGAACAAAGTCTACATGGGAAACATTACCTACTTCGATGTGGAGTCCATGGGGACTTATAGGATTCCGTTGAAGGAAGGGTCAACCCTTGGGCTGACTGATATGTTGTTTACTCCCTTCATCATGAGGAATCTAATTTTCATTTCTATTCTAACCAAGAGGGGATTTGAGGCCAGATTTAAAGGGAGCAAAACCATAGTGGCTAATGGTGGCTCGGTTTTATTTATTACTACTTTGTTTGATGGATTATATTGTTTGGATGTTATGGACTCATTTAATTCTAATGAATTAGCATCTTCTAATTATTTCATTTTGTTTGTGGATGATGCATTACTTTGGCACGTGTGATTGTGCCATGCAAATGTAGATAAGCTATATAGAATGTTGAATGCGAGGTTATTATCCAAAATATCCAAAGACTTATGTGTGTGTGAAGATTGCTTATCGAGGAAGATGAGCAAACAATCCTTCCAAAAATGACAAAGGGCAAATAAACTATTAGGGGTGTTCATTCAGACATCGATAGGCCCTTGAATGTTCAGACCTACAGAGGTATGACCTATTTTATAACTTTTATAGATTACTATTTAAGATACCAGTACATGTATCTAATAAACAGAAAATCTTATGCCTTAGATAAATTTAAGGAATTTAAAACTGAGGTAGAAACCTAGTTAGGTAGGGAGATAAAAGTCCTAAGGACTGACATGGTGGCGAGTATACCTTGATTTGTTTAAGGATTATTGTACCAATCAGGAAATAGTACATCAATACACCCTCTACATTCCATAGCAAAATAGAGTGGCAGAAAGGTGCATTAGGACGTTTATGGACATAGTTAGGTCCATGTTAAATCATTTTGAATTAAGAACCAATTTTTTGGGTGAGACTATAGATACCACCGCGTACATCCTTAATTGTGTACCCATAAAGGTAGTCCAATAAACACCTTATGAGCTATGGATGGGTCGTCGTCTAAGCTTTAGACATCTTAGAGTGTGGGGGTCTAGGCACAAGTAAAGGTGTCTGACCAGCATAGGTCTAAGCTGGACCTTTAGACCATAAAGTGTAACTTTATTAGTTACTGTGATCACTCCAAGGGGTACATATTTGTGGCTCACCGCACTGATGAAACAATGGGGGTTATAGAGTCTAGAGATGCTTATTTCTTAGAAGAAGAATTAAACCTAAAAATACCTAGTAAAAGAGTAGATTTATTTAAAATAGAAAAAAAGACTGATCCTAGTACTACCCTTGAGGAAGTAATTAGATCAAGTCAAAATCAAACAAACCATGAACTAAGGGCATTGAGGAAAAGAATATCGTTAATATAGTTGATGGGGAAGACAATGCCACATTAGATGAACTTGTTCTAGATAATCCAATTACTCTTAAGCAAACTTTGAATCTTCCAAATGTTGAAGAATGATAGAATGCTATTCAAAAGGAAATGAATTCAATCCTAGAGAACAAGGTTTAGGTGATAGTGGATCTACCTGAAGGATGGAAGCCCATAAGGTATAAATGGATTTTTAAAAAGAAGCTTAAGGTAGATGGGTTAATAAACAAGTACAAAGAGAGATTAATTGCCAAAGGGTTCACCTAGGTATATGTCGATTTTAAAGAGACATACTCGTCTATGTCAAGATTTGACTCAATCACATATCTCTTGGCATGCGTTGCTTATTTTGATTTAAAACTGCACCAGATGGATGTAAAAACTGACTTCCTAAATAAAAATTTAGATAAAGAGATTTACATGGAACAACCTAAGAGTTTTTTAGTTCATGGAGATGGGACTAGGTATATTTGTTTTCACTTTATGTATGTGACATACTCTTGATGGGGAATGACTTAAGTATAATTATCAATTTAAAGGAATGACTCAAGACCTAGTTTGAGATGAAAGACATGAGTGAGGCATCTTACATCCTTGGGATGAAAATTGATAGGGATAGAAAGGCTAAGATGCTAAGTATATCTCAAGAATCATACATAGCGTAATGCCCGAGATTTTTTATACATTTTCCTTAAAATTCACAAATTTTTTTTGCAATATAACATCTGTAAATCGGAGGAAAAATGACGAAATCAAAACATGATAAAACGGTTTATAATTGAAAACACTAAACATCCATTTTCCATCTAAATATTTCCATCATAGGGTCAAACATCGTACGGACAAAGCAAATATCCTCAGGCGCTACTTGAAAACACACGTACGAATAAATTGCTATGATTATAGACTTTAAATACAAATCTCTCCTAGGCATCCCTGAATGCAAGTCTCATAACAGTCCACTATCTAATCCAACCAAAAGTCTAGAATAATAAACATCTAACTTCTCATCTCACCCAATACATCGAATTGTGGAACAAATAAATTCGCAGTGAGTCAAGCATATACCTGAGTCAACAGGAATCAATCCACCGCTGAAATGGGCATCCATCTCTAGGAGCTCTCTGCATGAACTTGCAAAACCTCCCGTACAATGGGCTAAAAAGTAGGGTAATGTGTATTTTCATACTCAGTAGGAAAATACCCAGTAGGGGAATCCAAAACAGTGAACTCACTAAGTTCATGAATACATGCGTTCATGTAACTCAAACATGAAGCAAACAACATAATATAATCATAATCATGCACATATGCATACAGTCATACCAAATGCACCATTGTGCCAAAATCATACCATTAAATTAAACTTACACAAACACCCTTATCCAGGGTCTTACAAAACTTACTCATACCATCGTACGCTTACTCATACAACATACGCATACTTGTACAACCTTACTTGTACAATCATATGCTTGCTCATACAACTTACACATACTTGTATGACCTTACTCGTACAATCATACTCATACGACCTTACTCATACAGCTTACACAAAATCACACTTACTATCCTACTCAGAAACATACTCTCACAATCATACTCATGCTTGTATTCTTATAGTCGTGCTCATACTCTTACAGTCTTACTCATACTCATACTCTTATAGTTGTGCTCATACTCATACACTTACAGTCGTGCTCATACACATACTCTTACAGTTGTGCTCATACACATACTCTTACAGTCGTGCTCATACACATACTCTTACAATCGTGCTCATACTATCGACCACTGAAGCTCATTACAAGTAATAAGCTCCAACGTCGAATGAAAAAGAATGCCACTAGGGCAACACCTTAACCTCCAGGGAGTGACTAGATGTCATGGACTTTTCTGAAGGTAAGGCACATAAATGCTCATGGGGCACTGGATCAAATAGGTAAGAGTAGATCCATGATACTACTTACCTGAGCGCGCAAACATAAACACCCACACATAAGGGGTCATACAGTTGTCCACCATAATGGGTCTTATAGTGCCATAGAATCGCCCACCATAATGGGTCTTATAGTACCATAGAATTGCCTACCATAATGGGTCTTATAGTGCCAGTGCCACTCTTGGGCAGAAAACATACAATGCCACTTAGGCAAAAACATACAATGCCACTCTTGGGTGGAATCATACTATGTCACTCTTGGGCAGAAATCATACAACGCTCCCAATAGAGCATCAAACATCTGGGCTTAATACAGCACATAGACCAAATCGAAAATATACGTCGCTCTCAACAAAACATCAGACGTCTGGGCTTCATACAGCACACAGACAAAGTCAGAAACGTACATTGCTCTCAATAGAGCATCAAATGTCTAGGCTTATACAACACACAGACCAAATTGAAAACATATGTTGCTCTCAACAAAACATCGAATGTTTGGTGCTTCATACAGCACACAGACCAAATTAGAAACATGTGTCTCTCTCTGTAGAGCATCAGACATTTGGGCTTCATATAGCACACAGACAAAGTTGGAAACATACATCGCTCTCAACAGAGCATCAGACGTCCAGTGCTCTATACAGCACACAGACAACATCCTACAGGATAAACACAATGACAAGACATAAGAAATGCTGAACCGACTCATTATCGGCTAGCTCAAACACGGAACTTAATCCGTCGAACCCTCAAGTCTCAAACTCACAACGCTATCATTAGTTGTGCTTATAATTCAAGTTTGAATTAAGTACATTATGCAGTACAATTATGCCACATAAACTCACAGTCCTCGACTGATCAAACTAAAGCTGAGCCCGATCTGAAACCCAAGTTCATCAGGGCAACAGACTTCACTTAACCCATCCACATCATGGACAAAACTCATCGTACATCAAAATCCTTACGGTCTTACAATCTCCGCCATCTAACTTATGGCCAAAACATCTTACCCTGACATCATCAAATGAAGCTCTTCAGAGCCAACCTAGTTGTCGCCTTCTTACTTATATCTTACTTATTATGCTTACTTTTCACTTCATAATATGTACATTATGCTTGTATAATTATGAACACTCTTACTATCTAACAATCCTCACCTGTCATACCCATATCCTCTGTCATCCATCATACACTTACACATCATATCCAAATTCATACCAAACACTGATACTTCTTACCACCCATAACTCATACTTCTGCCCACATACACTTACACATCCATAGCATAGACAAATAACCATCATATATACATATGTCCATCACACATACGTATAACACACATACTTTTATACATACGTAGTTTACAAACATGCTCACTAGCCATCACTAGCGCATACATACACATTTATATATATGTTAAACATACACGCTAGTCATCACTAGCACATTCATAATCCATACATACTCCAAACATGCATGCTAGCCATCATTAGCACATGCATAATCCAAACATACTTCAAACATGCACGCTAACCATCACTAACACATGCATACATACGTCAAACATACACGCTAGCCATTATTAGCACATACATACACATCCATACATACTTCAAACATGCACGCTAGCCATCACTAGCACATGCATACATACGTCAAACATGCACGCTAGCCATCACTAACACATACATACACATCCATACATACTTCAAACATGCACATTAGCCATCACTAGCACATGCATACATGCATCAAACAAACACGCTAGCCATCACTAGCACATACATACACATACGGAGCTTACCAACAAACACGCTAGCCATCACTAGCACATACATACATCCAACCAACGTACATACAGCCAACATGCATGTCATATGCATTTCAACATACCATATAATCATGCTTACATGCATATCATGCAATCGGATCGTTACTTACTATCCAAAGCATGGAATCATACAATCCTAGCACACTGCTACTCATTCAAAGCATGCTATCATGAAATTACGAGTTCAAAACTCCCCTACCTCATAATCATGATGTTTGATGGCGAGCACACAATGGTGGTGGCGTTGGCGGTCAAAACTATTGCTTGGCTGAGAGAGCTGCTGTCCCGAGGATTTTAGGAAGTGCCGGAAACAATAACAGCCAAACAGGGTGTCAGAAGTCAATGCGGCAAAATCTGCGATACACGGCGGCACACTAGGGCGGCCAGGAGAAATGTTGTGCCAACAAAAGTGGCGGTTTGACCAGAAGTCGATGGTGTACTCACTGAAGATCAGCTGGCTGCAAAACATCAAAATCGACCGTGGATAGCACCCAATGGTGATGATTTCGCATCAACAAGGGCCCACATACGGGCGAAGAGCATGGGGTAACGCTTGAGGATAGAGGAGAGGTAGTGGAGGCTCTAGTAGTCAACTCCACTCGGTGGCAAAGCCAACCGATGGTCAGGTGGCACAAATTCGGCGTCGAAACCCAAAAGCACATGCGTGACACATGCACACGTGACCCAAAGGGGCAGGGGAGAGGGCTGAAAGGAGGCGACCCAAGGCCCACAAAAGGGCAACGGAGCTAGGGCCAGGAAGTGGTGGCCGATCGAAACGGCGACATCACTGATCGCCACCCACCACCAACACTATGGTGCGAGCGACTGTGCATCTCGTACGGTAGAGGGCAATGGCAAGCTGCCCATTCTGAGCGGAAGAATAATCGGGCCAAGTGGGGCTGACCCTCACTGTCGCCGAGCTGGGGTAGAGCCCACGATGACAAAATGGCCCACAACTCGCCAATGGCAATGACCCCAGATGCACCCAAAGCGTCTAATCGGGCGGAGCATGACAATAGGGCGAAGCGGGGTCGAAAACGACAACCCCCTACCAACACTAGGTCGAGGTAGGCTGGATAGAGTCTGTCCCGTGGCCAGATGATAAACAAAAACACTGGCGTCTAAAAAAAATCCCATGGACAGTGAGATGGAAATAGGAACAAAACCCGACCAAAGTATCGGTACCTCACCACGGAGCGAAGAAAGCATGGCGGCAGCTCTAACCAACGCCTATGGGTTTTGAGCGGCCACAAACGACATCAAAATCATACCCCTACATTTCAAAAACGGGATTGAAGGAAAGAAAAACCTGAAGAAAAGTTTGGTACCTCGTGGAGGAGCAAAGAGGCCGTGGCGGCGGTCATAGCCGGTACCTACGGACTTGTGGCAGTGAAGCAAAGCAGATCCTAACAAGAACTGGTAGAATCCAATGATGGAGGAGGGAGAACGGAGCGACCGAAATTGAGCTCGGGTTTCTCTAAAAACTACTGGACGTGAAATTTTTTACTGGAAGTCGCTTCTGTGGAATCCGATGGATGAAAACATATATATAGTTAATCTTTTTAATTTTTACATCTACATCCTTAATACACATTCACCTCCCAGTTACATGTCATACCTCCAAAATTTGCACCGTAAGCGCGCAGTGAGACCCGCGGCTTGCGACTAAGCCCCACACCCGACTCTACAGGTATAAATACAGGGTAAAATATATAAATATAAATATGTCATAGTGTCACATTTTCCTGCCGAAAATGACCAGAAAAATAGTAGGAAAATCCCAAAAAAATCGTAGAAAAATCAGGAACCTTACACATAGAGTGTTCTCAAATGCTTCAATATCATTGGTGGGAAGATCATTGAATATCCTATATATAAGGGTACTGTGTTATCTAAGAGTATGACTCCTTAAACAGAGAAAGACAAACTCCAGATGGGGTCAGTGCTATATGCACAGGCTATTAATAGCTTGATGTATGTCATGACCTGTACTTGACTTGATTTGAGTTTTGTGATGGGCTTGTTGAGCCGCTACCAAGCAGACCCTACACTTCAACATTGACAAGCGGTGAAAATGGTGTTTCGGTACCTTCTAGGGTCTAAGAATTTAAAACTCTCTTATCAGGAAGAGAGTTTGTCATCAACTGGATATAATGAATTAGACTATACAGGGGGTCTAGATGACAAGAAATCTACTACAAGATTTGCCTTTATGTTTGGAGGCGGGTTATATCATGGGAAAGTAAGAAAAGAAAAAGTGTTTCTAAGTCTACAATGGAAGCTGAGTTTTATCGATGCAGTATAACAACTTCTCAAGCAATATGAATAAAAGAATTTCTAGCTAGATTAGGGCTAGAAGACTTGACTAATGCTCATGTCAAGATTTATTGTGATAATCTGGCAACTGTGTCGACACTTAATAATGAGGAGATCAATATAATAGGTAAGCACATTGAAGTGTATTACTCTTATATATTTGACATGCTATAGAGAAGAAAAGTGACTCTAAGTCATATTCCTACTACTGAAATGTTTATTGATTCATTTACTAAGGCCTTAACGACATATCTATCTTCTCAACATGCTCATAGCATTGGTCTTCGATACGACTAGCACAAATCGTTGTTGGACCGTATAAGCCCTTCAACCATAGTGGGAGATGTTGGACCAGGGTATGGGTTTGGGCCCATTTCGGTCCACTTTGTTTGTTGTTCGGGTAATCCAGTACGGGCCACGGGGTCCAAGGATAGTCACAATAACTATAGTGACACGAATTTAATTGGGACCCACATCAATCACACACGCACACTAGGCAAGTGATTAGGGTGTACATATTCACATTGTAGGGTTTGACTCTTGAATTAGTATCATTAATCGGACCCGTAGTTAGCAAGGTTGACCCTATTGTGGGCATGGCTGTGTGCAGGGGGTCTAGGCCCCATGGTCTTTGAGAAGTAGAGCTCACTCTTGTTATGTCAGACCCTCTAAGATAGCCCAGTGAAATCAAGTAGGAGGACCGCTTAAGATAAGCCTACGTAGGGTTAATGAGAGAGGACTATAAAAAGGAATAAGAGAGGAGGAAACCCTAAGTCATTAAATCAGCCCCCACTCTCCTCTCTCTCCCAATCACGCCCTCTCGCTCTTGTGGTGTGTGGCACCCTAGTCCAAAGAGAAGGAAAGGGGCTGGCCGCCCACTCCTCTCCCTCTTGCATGGTGCTTATAGAAGGATCTTCATCCTTGAAGTTGTGTGACATCAAGGTAAGGATTTGGGCTCTCCTCTTCACTGATTTCATCATCCAAGAAGGGGCTTTGAGGAATCTACACAAGCACACAAGGTAATCTTCTCTCTTATTTAATTGAATTGACATTCAATTGTGATCGTGCATTGGAGTGAAGGAAGAACACGTCTTGGGGCTAATAAGTCCCAAAGGTCAGTACGTACCTCTCCTTAATTTCATTTTTGATTCTTGATCATCCCTATTTACATAATTATTGCTTATGTGTGATTTTATTCATGTGATTGTGTAGAGGTTTTAAATTAAAGTTACAATTTTTAAACAAGGCACCACCCCTAGGGCTTGACCACCTTCATGCTTCCGCTTTGACGCCACTCTGCAGACCAGTTAGAGGAGGTTTCCAAAATTCTAACTAAGATTATTACTTTTGTCTTTAGAGTTGATCTCACCCCTTATAACTTGCCTCTCATTGCATTTCTCTTTAATACTCCCTCCATCCCACATGAACTAATTTTAGTTCATTTTGAATGACAAAATAAACCTATTTATGTGTGACAAATTAAGGGAGTACAAGATATTTTTATTATTTTTTGTCATAAAGAAAGCCATGACCCGCTTGTGAGTCTCAAGACCTAAACTGGTCCATTGGTGGGGATGGGTGTTTTCCTGTAGCCATTTCCTATTAGTCCACCTTCAATGATTTTTCACACCTATGAGAGAGAGAGAAAAGTAACATTTCTACTCATCTATTGGGTGCCAATTTCTCTTTCTCCCATAAAAGAAAAGAGCCAACAACAAGGAGGCAAGAGGGCTGGTTGCCAAGGTCAAGGGCGAGCACCCTAATTTGCTGACCCCGACCCCTTGATTTGCAGGGGTGGGGTGGGAGAGGAGGTTGGAGCCACTTGGTATGAGGGGCACCTATGTGACTACGTCAGCATGGATGGAGTAAAGGAGGGGGTAAGAGTAAGGAGCTGAGCGTATTGAATGAGGAGATGCGGGTAGAGTAGGACGAGTCCGGATTGCCTGGTCATACAACCAGGCTGGTCCTATGCTCATCATCTGCCGTGTATTAATTTATAAACTTGATGAGGTTGGCCTTTTGGTGTGTTGTTGTTATATGGGGACATTAAAGTGTATAAGCAAGCCCTAACAGCTGATCTCTCAAATACGCACAATTCAAACATCAAGCTCAACTTTTTCACTTATTAGACAGACATACTATAACTGTTTTTCCCTGGTACAAGACAGATACTATTCTTCAATGATCGTGTAGGATGCATATCTAAGAAGAAAACTGTCTCCTTATTATACTTATTGGTCATAAACATGTGTTGGACAGAACCTTTTTAAGTTACTAGCAAGGGGATGTTGGTCATCTAGGCCCAGATAGATTTGATGCTGGAGGTGGATCTGAAAAGATCAGATGCACTTCCTTATCTATTGTTTCGTTCAAGAAGCTGTACTTCAAACCGGCCTCTACATCTACGGATCCCTCCAAGACTTTGACAACCACTGACATGGAAGGTCTCCTGTTGCTCTCACGTTGTAAGCACCACATTGCAACATCTATCATCTTCAAAGCTTCCTCCTTGTAGCCTGGAGTGTCCTCGCCATATTTCTCAACTAAATCGAACAGCTGATTTTGTTCTGCTTTTGTCCTCAGTATGCTTAGTAAATGCACACCTTCTTCAGACCGGGAATAATCCAGGTTTTTTCTCCCGCACACAATTTCCAAGGCAACAACCCCAAAACTGTAGACGTCAACTTTCTCAGTTATTTTGGACCCCAACCATTCAGGAGCCAGATATCCTAACGTTCCCCTCAATGTGGTCATGACTTGGCTTTGGTTTCGGTCAACCAATGTAGATAGGCCAAAGTCTGATACCTTAGCATTGAACTTGCTGTCAAGGAGAATGTTTTGAGGTTTGACATCAAAATGGGCAATTCTTTGCATACAGCCTTCATGGAGATATGCTAGGCCCTTGGCTATGTCAAGTATAATTCGCTGTTTCACTTGCCAAGAAACAGCAGGCTTGTCATGCTTGTGAAAGATCCATTTGTCTAGTGACCCATTGCACATATGTTCATAAACTAAGAGCATATATGACTTCTCCAAACAAAATCCAATCAACCTTATCAGGTTTCTATGGTGAATTCTTCCCACTGTTTTGACCTCAGCCACAAATTCTTTCTTACCTTGACCTCTGTTGTCCAGTCTCTTCACTGCGATTTTGGCTCCGTCACCAAGTGTTCCTTCAAAGACAGAGCCAAATCCTCCTCCTCCAAGCTTTTTTGAGAAATTCAAGGTTGCTGATTCTAACTCTTTGTAAGTGAACCTCCTCGGCATTCCGCATAGGAACTCCAATTCATCATCCCCTCCTTCGTTTGTCACTTTTTTCTTCTTTAAAAACACAGTACAGACGCCAATGACAACAAATACAATAAACAAGGCCCCCAAACCAGACCCTACAGCAGCTATTTTTTCATAACCTTGATGATGGGGAAATGGTGAATTTAATACCCCAACCGATGCATATGATAGACTACCAATTCGATGCCACCCACTATAGGCATTACTTACTACTAAAGTATAGATCCTCGGTGGTAAGAAGCAGTCTCCAACTGAATCATTCGATTCATACTTGAAAAATGCAGCCTTGCAGGTGCAGTTCTTCGCGCATTCTGCCTTACAGCTATCCATATTTGTTCCCTTCAACACTGCAGCGTTGCTGTCAATGTAATTTAAGTAGCCTACATTGCCAAGAGCTACGAAGTTAGTATCTTCAGGAGAACTGCAAGACAATGGAGTGACCTTGGAACACCCAACACTCGGCTGCCAGACATCCAGTTGCTTGAAGTAGGTCTCAAGTTCCTTATCCCGACATATACAATGGCCATTTGAACAAGCACCATATCTTCCACAGACCGTGTTATATACACAATCATCCATGGTCCAAAGCACGGCCAAAGTCATATAAAAGCTTCCCTTATGTATAGTGCTTTTAGGCCTCTGCCCCTCTGATCTCTTAAACAAATTCTGACCCACAAGCAATGTATCAGTTGGGTGATCATACGATTGCCATATGGGGACATCGTTATGGTCAAAGAGTAGGAGACTCCCTGTTTCAGTGGTCATCATGCCAGCAACAGACATGTTGGATGTGTTGGTGATCCACACCTCTGTTCCACCTGATTTTCTCAAGATTAACTTACCGTATGAGGCGAAATCAAGGGTCTCCCTCTCACCTATATGACTATATTTTTCTCGGTGACGAGTTCCTTCTTCTCGGCGACGACGAATCCCTTCTTCTCGGCTACGACGAGCCTCTTCTTCATCAAGGGTCACTTCAGTTGCAATCTCTTCCGTATATTGATGATAGTCACTCCTAAAACCTATTATATGTACATCAGAGACTGCAATACAAAATGAGCCATTGGTGCCGCTGATGAAACCACACTGAAAATCAGGCCCTGAGCCTCTTTTGCCATCTCGAGTGCCAAAGATTGGCCTTTCTGATTCAGCGGAAGGTCTCTTTTCCCAAATGGTAGAGTAAAAGGGGCCCAGTGTAGTCCCAGATGGACCTGAACCTGGAACTGACCTTGTGCGACATGCTTTCGAAGTGGATGGAGGCTTTGCGATGGAGGGATCAGAAGCCCGAGACAAATGAGAGCACCAACATGAAAAGATGAGGAGGCCAATGATAGAGTTCAGAAACCTTTTTCCAGACCATGTACTGCTACTACCCATGAGGAGGCCAATGATGGAATTTGCGCTGGTTGTAGCTCAATTCTATTCAATGAAAAAATACAAAATGAAATGGAATAAGCAGTAATTCGAATATATATGTTCATTCATAAAGAATATTATGCTGTTAATAAACATTGAAGTCATACAATAACAAGCATATGCAAACACCTCGAAAGATAGAACTCCTTAAGATTATATTTACTTCGATATTTCCCACATCATGATCGAAGGTGATTCGCTAATGATCATTTCTTGCATTTCTGCAACCTCTAAACCAATTTCTTAGAAAGTTCTGCTCATTATATCATAAATCCAACGATGAACTAGGATGTACTTACTCTAGATTTATCTTAATAAAAGCCCCACACATCAGCAGCTCAAATCGCGTCTTGGACAAGAAAGGCAATTGCCGATTTCATTCATAGCGTTTAGACAATTCTTACAGCAATATGCAATTCTGCCTAATACAAGACATACATACATATATATATATATATATATATATATATATATATATATATATATATATATATATATATATATATATATATATATATATAATGTCCATTGCGTATCTTATTACGATGTGGACATAGTAACAGGCAAGTTAATCCAATAACAATGTAGGTTTAGTGTTTAGCGATCAATAAATTAGCATACTACTATTAAACTTCACATTCTGTTTATTCAGGGGCTTTAAATGACAAAGAAGTTAGAGATAAGATAAGTTCCATCATACTCACAGGCTAGAATATAAGTACCAATTGTATTTGGAAGGTGAGATCAGCTCATCTTGAAAATGGTTGAAGCATCATATCTGCAAACTGAAAAGAGGGACAATAAGGGACTTAAAGGCTGTATCTGAGCTTTAAGCCGGAGAGTTCTAATTTATTGATGACAGCTTTTTCGTGGCTTGAGGCCGGGTATCTTGTGACAACTTTCCTACCGAGAAGTATCCGTGTTTCTTCCACGAAAGGTGACCCTTCGTCCACATAAACGAGTTTTTTTTCCAATAAAGGTAAATTCAATAGTATTACTATTTTTAATTTGTTATATTATCTAAAAAATAAGAGGAGTGGACCAAAGTAAATTTTTACTTAATTAAAATAACCAAAGTGTGAGTAATTATTTTTTATTTACCAAAATAGACTTACTTACCTGGGAGCTTGCAAATGTGTGAAGCTTTTGATTAAACTACCATCTCCTTCATTATATAACAACCCGACGGGAAAAACACGGTCGCTCAGTCTGGGTAGTTGTCTTCTTCTTCTCCCTTACGACTTTATCTCGCGGTAGTTTTATCTCCCGTGTGGCTTCCTACTCTTGGGTATGTTCATCTTCCTCATATTTTTATTTGCCCAGATGCTCCCTCTTCTCTGCTTCTTTTATCTAGTATGTCACAATTTCTAGCTCCGAATATTCCCTTCCACCAAGTAGATTTATTCATGTTATTTGGGATGATGAGAAAGGTGTTACCTGATGAAAAATATTATTTTGGGTTAGTAATATATTGGGTATTATGTAGTTTATGCTAGTAAGATTTTCTGCGTAACTAGAAAACTGGAAACTGAAAAATTAAAAGACTAGATCACTAAAAATTGGAAAAGTAGAAAACTGGTTTACTAATATGATTTGAGAAGAGCATGGAAAGAGACATACAAGGTTTGTTGTATGTTTAGGACATCCATTGGGATACAAGTGGTAGGAAATATAATTGTGATAGTGCAAAAATAAAACTACTTAAAGTTCCATGTACGGTGACTTATGATACTTTCTTGGATATGTTGTATGAAGTTTGTAAATGGTCGAAGAAATAATACTCACTAAAGTTAAGTTTTATATATCTGACTGTAGTTCCTATTGACCTTCTACCTTCTTCTGAAGTACATTATACTGGAACTCTCCATTACTTCATTTGAGAGAATAAGTTAAGATTGAATGGAATACCATTTATGATAATTAAAGCAAGAAAAAAGAATATTACTCATGGGAATATTAGTGTCAAAGTGTTGAAGTGGTAGGAGGAGATGGGAAGAAAAAGTACAAAGTGAAAATAGGAAGAACATGAGCAATGTGGGAGGAGAAGGGCATATTTTTTAGTGTTCTATACAACACAATTGTCAATCTCAGTTGTGACGAAGATAACCTCCAATTAGTTGAGTTATTTCATTTATAGGAGGAGAGGAGGATGAAGAAAATGCATACATCATGCATTGACTTTGATTCAAAAGTAATACATGATGCCTTAGTAAGTGTAAAATAAGAGTGTGATATCAATTCAAGCATTAATGAGTACATCCCAAACACGATTATAGATGACTTTGAATTTAGGAAAGATCCTTATTATGTATCATCATCAGCAAATGAAGATGATCCTATAGGAGAGGTGAATCATGGTGCAGAAGAACATGTTATGAGTTCTCCAAAACTCTAAGATCAACCTTGTCCTAATGATGAAAGGTATAGTAAATATTGTGAATATAGTTTATAATTTTGTATTATGTATGTAGATGTATGAGACTATTAATACAAAATATATTGTATTAGATTATGCAGATCAAATGGAAGCAACTGTAGTTAGCCGACACCTTTTGATAAAAAAGTGAAAACTATAGATAGTTGTAACGACCCGACCCGAACCGGGTCCACGAAATCACTAATAAATTTTTTTTCTTTTCCTTAAGCCAGGAATCATCGTCTGTGTGCGAGAGGTACAACGTTCATCTATGCACTACGGAGCTTTAAGGCTTCCCTGTGTGTAGACTCAAATTATAACGAATGCATACACACAACAGAGCTTCACAGTTCGTCGTGTGTAAAACAAAAAAAAAATATTTATAATTAAATTGGATCGGGCCAACGTTGCCTAGCCGTTGGTTACCTACGTACATATTGGATATTATTCCAACACGATCGGATCCGAACGTAGTTCTGTCTAACGGCTACTACATACATCAGATATCACAAAATTATATACGTTAAAATACGTATATATTGGTATTTACAAAAATTCGTCATATATCAGAGTCAAGCGGAAGTTAATAAGCCAAAAACGTATATCTCGCTCTACCACCGAGCGGGATCATAATCACATATATGCGTCTCGCTCTACCACTGAGCGGGATCATAATCACATATATGCGTCTCGCTCTATCACTAAGCCGAGACTGAAAACACAAATTACACGTCTCGCACTACCCTAGAGCGAGACCACACACATCATATAAGCATACATCATGGCATATAAAGCACACGTCATGGCATATAAAGCACACATCATAACTTAGCACATGTTGTTCTATAATTACAACGGAAGATCAGAAATGCTTACTTCCATCATAACTCGTATGGTATCGGTATCTACGGACAGAACCCCGTCTTGCTCCGGGTCTCTTTTTCTTGTTCCGGTGTTCGGGAAGGGCCTCCCTTAGTCTCGGGGCATTTCCTCCTTATAAGATCATCATCTCAAAAAATGGAACCCACCATCGCATAAAACACCTTCGATTTAGTCAAGAACGCCTCTTGAATCGACTAAATCGAAGTTAGGATGGCCAGAAACAAAGAAAACGAAGTTAGTCGATGCTCGAAGGTAACGGGCAGAACCTCTCCTTGTCTTGGGGCATTTTCCTCCTTATACAGACTCCAACTCGAAAAAGGACTGCTCCATTACGTAGAGCACGCTCGATTTAGTAGGAAACAGGTCTTGAACGGCCTCAAGACGGTCAAAAACAGGCGAGAAGTTCTAGGTGAAGAATGGAACAAAATGGGGGTATAAATAGGCCCGAGCCGCCAAAACCACGGCGCCGCGCCGCCAGAAACGGTGGTGCCGCTGTTTCAGGCTGCGGTGCCCACTGAAACGCGCAGCGCGCCGCGGCGCTCGTCGTTTCGCACAGCCCGCGCGTAGCACGACGGGCGTGTGTATTGTGCACGGCACGGCCGCGCGTTACGCGCACCTCGGTCACGCATGCCACACGCGCATCACGCTCACACCCAATATATATATATGTATATATATATATATAATCAAATCATCAAACACGTGTATCTCCCTACCCCAGATTTGGATTTGAGCGTTCTAGGTACCGTTGGACTCGTATCGACGAGACCTTCGATACTAACCCACTTAAAGCAATAAATCATGCTCTTTCTAAGTGGGTCCCACCTATATTGCACGTTTCTCAAATATCATAACTTCCGGTCCCAACCTCCGTTTCGCCCGTTCTTTAATTCGTTATGCTCGTTTCTTTTAGCTTTACTCAAGTAAGGAGGTTTCAACGGTTAAAACTTTTTATAATTTATAAAAAAAAATCACTAATTACCTCTAACCCCTTGGTTAGATGTAATTGAAAAGCGGGGTGTTAAAATAGTCCACAAATATGCGTTCCAGATACATCAATTAAAATGATGTAAGTAATTTTATTTTTCAGTTTGGTAGTTTATCAGTTTCGCAGTTTTTCAATTTGGCAATGTTTTACTTTGACAGTTTCTAGTTCAATAATTGATACTTGTAATTTCTAGGAAGAATGAAGGTGGTGGTAAGAAAAAGAAATTGAGACATGATGAAGAACCCCCAAGTTTGACTCACAAAATAGACATTACTGGGGAGGATCCCTATGTAAATAATAATTTTGGGGTGCAATTAGGGAAGGTCTATAATCGATGAGCGATAGAAATTGGTCTACAATTCAAGGACAAAGCCATGCTTCAACTTCACCTTCATAACATAGCCATGTAGACTAAGTTTCAGTTTAAGGTTATATATTCAAATAAATCAAGGTATACAGTGAAATGTGTTATTGAGAACTGCTTGTGGAGACTACATGCAGATTGGTCTATGACAATTCCTTTCAGTTTGTGCTGAAAGATCCCCAATTAGGACGTGGCCCACCTATTGTGAGGGTTCATCGCATGATAGATGAGCTCAAGTCTAGGCTTCCTGGAGCTCCTAAGTTTTTTTTGTGCATTCTTCCTAAAAGGAAGAATTCTAATATTTATTTTGGGAATGGACATTTCCTTCTTTGTAATAGAACTTAGTGTATTGTTTTGAACTTCTGCTCTGCAGACCTGACTTTGGGTAGATATGTGGATTCAGAATATTTTTTTTTGTCCTAGTTGAAATACAAATACAAATTTATTTCTTGTTTTGTTTTTTTATCACACAAATGAGCAATTTCAAAAATAACATATGAACAAAATGGGTTGCGCCGTATATATATGCCTGCATTGGCAATGGAAATTAGTTGGATAATTGGAAACTGAAAAACTGGAAAATGGGAAACTGGAAAACTGGATACTCAAAAATTGGAAAACTAAAAAACCTAAAAAACTGTCAAACATGATAAACTAATGTTCGTACTGTAACAAAAACTCATGCAACTTGCAAATATAAATATCATTAACAGCGAACTTGGGATTTGTGTACAATTGAGGTCTCAAAAACCCTTTGTGTATGTGAGATACACAAAGAAGGAACTATGAATTAGTGCATACAAGTAATATCAACAAAAAATTGTTTATGTATACCTTTTATATCTACAAAATCACATTTGTCTTCAAGCATGTATCATATTTCAAACTCTAAACTGAAATATTGGAAACTTTCACCTCCAACATCAATGTTGGAAGGTTGTCACATATCTTCTGCACCATGACTGCTTGAGTTCATCAACTTCGCTCGTTTAGGTGTAGGCCCAGACTTTCTAGGTGTACTTATTTTTTTTCTTATTTGCCACTTGTCTCTTTTCTTTATGATTTCTGATTGCTGGAGGTTCTCCTATATGCATTCTACTTCTGTCTTCATTGTCATTGTCAATATGATCTCTAACTTGGAACTGACAAGTAGCTCTGTTATGTCCATGCCCCTTACATTTACTGCACTTGACTGTTCTCTTTTTTTCGCCGTGTGAGAGTAGTCACTTCTTCTTTGGTCGTCCTACAGGAATCCTTGAATGTGGAGGCTTCAACCCTTACAAAATTCGGTGTCTCTGATTGACCTTTATGTAGAATAGGGTATATGCCGCACTTGTAAACCTATCATATTAGAAATCTAGTTTTCTACTTTTCCAGTTTTTCAGTGATCCAGTATTCCAATTTCCAGTTTCCCAGTTACCTAGAAAATCTTACTAGCAGAAACTACATAATACCCAATATATAACAAACCCAAAATAACATTATTCATTAGGTAACACCTTTTTCATCACCCCAAATAACATAAACCAATCTACTTGGTAGAAGGGAATATTCGGAGCTGGAAGTTGTGATATACCAGAGAAAAGAATTAGAGAAGAGGGAGCAACTAGGCAAACGAAAACACGAGGAAGATGAACATACCCAGGAGTAGGAAGCCATACAGGAGATAAAACCACCGCGAGATGAAGATGTACGGGAGAAGAAGAAGACATCTTCCTGGACTGAGCGACTGTGTTTTTCCCGTCAGGTTGTCATATGATGAAGGAGAGGGTAGTTCAGTCAAAAGCCTTCACATATTTGTAAGCTCCCACGTGAGTAAGTCTTCTTTGGTAAATAGAAGATAGTTGCTCATACTTTGGTTATTTCACTTAAGTAGGAGTCTACTTTGGTCAATTCCTCAAAAAACTATTTTTCAGACTTTTTTTCCCTACCAAAGACCGACAAAGGCTTCTAGCTACAAGGACTCAGTGGACCCTAATCCAATATCTAAAGTATACCCACAAGTCTTGCCTGACAAGTGTAGAGTGTACTTTCAACTTTTATTCAACAAAAAAATGAACGCTGCTATTGGCCCCATTAAAATCGGATTCGGATCAGTGCCCACCCACCCAATCCAAATTCATTAAATTAATGTCAGTACCTGTAATAATTTTAGTTTTTTAGAGTAATGCTTTCTCACGTCAAAATACTACTTCAACATATCATACCATTGATGAGTGGGGCTCATTTTTCACTCATCAATGGTATGGGAATGATGAAGTAATGTTTTGACGAATGAATCTTAACGTTGTGAAAGTATTTTTCATTTTTTTATTACTCTCTCTGTATTAACCCATGTACCCTTTATTTTATTTATTCCTTCTTCCTTCGACACCAGCGATGGCACCTATGGCCGTGTTGTAGATGACAATGCTATCACGTAGATAGTTTGCAGCCATGCTTCCATCCCCTATTTCACTAGTTTCCGGGAAGAGAAGAGGAGGAAAAAAAGAAGGAATGAGGAAGAAAACAAAGGATCCTGTCGACATCTAGCCGAACCTGGCCACGACTAGTGTTCTTGGTACTATTGTACTTCTAAATTTGAGCTATATTAAATAAGATTCCACAAGGGTAGGTAATTTTAAAATTTGAAAATGGGCCCTACATATAAGGCATGTTTGTCAAGGCTTGAATAGACATGAGAGCTAATCCTTGAAAAATATCTGAACTTGTAATTCCAAAATAGGGGTTGGGAGGCAGAATCGACGGAATCACCTCATGAGGTGATTCAGTGATTCTAACTTGAAATGACTTAGAATAAACTTTCAGACAAATTTTTTAATTCCACCCACCATCTGCACACAAACATGATTCTGATAATTCAGGTCAAAATTAAGGTAGAAATGATGAAATCTAACATAAATTCCATATCCAAACAACTCCTTACTCTTCAGTCATGCTCAGAAAAATATGCTTGCAGTCTTGCTAAAATACATACACTTAGAGTCTTATTTAGAATCTTACACTTACTCAAAAATATATATACTCATGTAGTAATACACATATTATTGACCATTGAAGCTCATTACAATTAATAAACTCCAGCGTCAAAATGGAAAGGAATGTCACTGGGATATCACCTTAATCTTCGGGGAGTGACTAGATGTTATAGACTTTTCTGAAGGCAATGCACACATACTCATGGGGCACATGATCAAACAAGTAAGAGCAATTTTCTAATACTACTTACCTGAGCGCGCAAATGCCCACACTCTAGGGGTCATATAGTGCTAACTAAGGGTGGAAATCATAGTGTGTCACTCTTGGGTCAGAATCTTATAGTGCCAGTCTTAGGCAGAATCATACAGTGCTGACTAAGGGGAGAAGCATACATCACTCTAAAACATCAAATGTTTGGGCTTTATACATCACACAAACAAAATTGAAACATACATCACTCTCTATAGAGCATCAGACATCTGGGTCTAGATATAGTACACAAACATCTCGTAGGATAAATACCATGACAAGACATGAGAAATGTTTATCTGACTCATTATTGGCTAGCACAAACACAAAACTAAATCCATTGAAACCCTCAGGTCTCAAACTCACAATGTTATCATATTAGTTTTACTTATAATTCAAGTTTGAATTAAGTTATTATGTGAGTATAATTATGCTATAAAAACTTTCTATCTTACAGTCTTCCACTGATCAATCCAAAGTTGAGCCTATTCTAAAACACTAATTCATCAGGGCAATAGACTTCACTTAACCCATCCATCTCATAATCATAATTCATCGCAAAACATATCCTTACATATTCATACATAATCCGCCATCCACCTTATGACCAAAACATGTTACTTGAATGTCATCAAACTAAGCTCCTCAGAGCCAACCCAAGTTATCACCTTCTACTTATACCTCCCTTAATGTTCTTACATTCCACTTCATAATATGTACGCTATGCTTGTATAACTATGTTATGTGCTCTTACTATTGGACAATTCCCCATAATGTTCCAAACCTAAGTCCGCTTATTGAACCCCCAACGTATGCTCCAATCAAAACCAAACTCTTCCGCTCTAATCCTCGCCCATTGAACTTACATCATACAGTTACACATCCACAACAAATCTATACCAAACCCTTTGTCACCTCTTACCATCCATTGCCCATCCATCTGCTCCACTAACATACACATCCATCATATAGGCATATAACCATCATACATATGTATGCCCATCACACACACACGCACGCATGCACACACACACACACAGATATATATATATATATATATATATATATATATATATATATATATATATATATATATATATATATATATATATATATATATATATATATATATATATAACATACTCATAGTTCCATACATAGCTTACATTTTTAAACATATGAAATAATCATGCTTACATGCACATCATGCAATCGGATCATTATTTAGCATCAAAAGCATTGAATCATACAATCCTAACATGTTGCTAAACATTTAAAGCATTCTATCAAGAAATTACGAGTTTGAAACCCCCCTACCTCGTAATCCATGGCGTTTGATTGTGAGTACATGACAGTGGTGGAGTTGGCAGCCACAAGCATTGCCTAGTTAAAAGAGTTGTTGTCTAGAGGTTTAGAAGTGCCAGAAGTAATCATGGCAAGACAAAGGTGACACAAATCAATGTGGCAAAACCCACAATCCACAGCGGCACACTAAGGCGGCTTGGAGAAGGGTTGTGCCAAAGAAGTGGCAAGTATAACCAGAAACCAAGGGTAGACTAAATAGAATGCCAAAGGGGAGGGGAAGAGACTGGATGGAGGCATCCCAAGGCCCACAAAAGGGTGACAGAGCTAGGGCTAGAATATGGTGGCCGACTAAAGCAATGATATCACCAGTCACCACCCACAACCAAAACAATTGGTATGGGCATTTGTGCATCATCCACATTGGAGGGCATGGGAAAAGCAGCCCATTCCAGGTGGAGAAGGCCAAGCAGTCTTCGGCGGTAGCCCCTTGCAGTCACCAGCCAAAGGTGGCATACTGGAGACTGGTGACCTGGTGGTATCCATCAAAACACAAAATGGGAAGCGGGAGAGGTTAGCCGCCATGCGGCATGGTGCTGAGTAGAGAGGTGAAACAGGGCCTGCATAGGCAGATCAAAGCTGGGAGTGGAGGCCTCCCATCAATGATGACAAAGCCAACCGAAGGATGAATGGTTGCCATCAGCAGCCAAAGACTCACCTAGAAGCTCTACCCGACAAAGGTTAAAAAAATAGGGGAGGGCAACACTGTGAGGGTGGGTGGCAGACTAGTGCGACATGCAACATATGTATAGAGGCAGTGGGGCTATGTTAGGGTGGTGGCCATACCTTTCCCAACCCATGAAAGACCGGAGGGAGGTGGTTGGGAGGCCAGGCTGTGGTCAGCAGCACACCAGTGGCTCAAAAATGAGTTGAACAGTGAAAAAAAGGGGGGAAATACTAACAACTCGAGGAGGAGCAAGGAGAGGGTGGTGTCGGCTTTGGCTAGCGCCTCTAGGGTCCTGGCGGCCAGACGAAGCTAAGTCTAATGGAGAGCGGTGGGCCACACTCGTAGCTCGAGGAGGAGCAAGGAGAGGGCGATGCAGGCTAGGGCCGGTACCACCAGACTTGTGGCGGCAAGGCGAAGCGGATTAAGACAAGAAGCAGCAGAGTCTCGACAGAGGAGGCCCACAAGAGAACCGTAATTGCTCTCGAGTTTCTTCTCGTTGCTTCTAAACATTCCAGAGAGAAAAGCGAATTTGATATAGCTCATTTGAGTCGCGATCCACATTACAAATATATATATATATATATATATATATATATATATATATCCCACACCATTATCTTCCGCATCGTTCCATTTTACACATCATTTATCCAAAATTCATGCCAAAAACATATGTGATGTGCCGAGCCCAACGGCTGCGACTAAACCCTACACCTGACTCTATGAGTATAAATACTAGGGTCAAATATGTGAAGATAAATGTAACACCCCGCTTTTTGATTACATCTAACCAAGATGGTTAGAGGTAATTCATGATTTTTGTAATAAATTATAAACAGTTTTAATCATTGAAACCTCCATATTTGAGTTGAGTTCAATGAAACGAGCATAAAGAAATAAAGAACGGGTGAAACGGAGGTCGGGACCGGAAGTTATGACATTCGAGAATAGTAGAAAATAGGCAGGACCCACTTAGAAAGAGTATGATTTATTACTTTAAGTGGGTTTGTATCTAAGGGCTTGTCGATACGAATCCAACGGTACCAAGAACACGCAAATCTGAATCCGGGGTAGGGAGATATGCATATTTGAAGATTTGAATAAAAAAAAGAAAATAGTGACGCACGCGGTGCGAGCGACCACGTCGCACGTAATGCGCAGCTGCGATGAGCTGTCACCGTGCATGTTACACGTGGGTGACACGCCACGTACACGTTGCAGGAAATGACGGGCGCCGCCGTTTCTGGCGGTGCCACGGTTTGAAATCAGCGGCGCGTCAGGGCCTATAAAATCCTCATTTCCATTCCATTTTCAGTCAAAACTTCTCCTCCCCCGTTTCTAACTATTCTGAGTCCGATTAAGGCTATTCAAGACCCGTTTCTTACTAAATCGAGTATGCTCTACGCAATGGAGGGTTCCATTTTTTGGGTTGGCAATCGTATAAGGAGAAAATGCCACAAGACAAGGAGAGGTTCTGCCTATTATCTTCAAGCACCGACCAACATTCGTTTTCTCTATTTCTGGCCATCCTAACTCCGATTTAGTCGATTGAAGAGGCATTCTTGACTAAATCGAGTGTGTTCTACGTGATGGAGGGTTCCGTTTTCTATGTTGGTGATTGTATGAGGAGGAGATACCCCAAGACTAGAAGAGGCCCTACCAGTCATCCTCGAACACCGAAGCAAGAAAAAGAGACCTGGAGAAAGACGGGGTTCTGGCTAAAGTTGCCGAGCCACAACCAGAGAAGCAATCCCAAGTAGGGGAGGTTCTATCCGCTGCCCACGGACACAGAGAATGAGAAGAGTTTCCGGTTTTAGCGCGCATTTGTACGTAGTCTTTCGGTACAAGACGAAGAATGTATAAAGGCTAAAGGAAGCTTTGTCTCCTACCCTTTGATCCTAAGGGAAGGACGCCAAGAAGGAACGAATGCGGGGAGTAAGTATTTTTGACATCCCATTTAAATTATAGAGCTGCATGTACTAAATTAGGATGTGTGCTATGCTACGATCTATATGCTTACTATGTTTATATGCCATGATGTGTGCTTATATGCCATGATGTGTGTTTTATATGCCATGATGTACGCTTATATGCTATATTGTGTGTGGTCTCACTCTAGGGTGGAGCGAGACGTGTAATATGTGTTTTAGGTCTTAACTCAGTGATAGAGCGAGACGTGTATGTGTGGTTATGATCCTGCTCAGTGGTAGAGCGAGATGTACGTTTTTAGCTTATTAATTCTGCTTGACTATGATATATGACGAATTTTTATAAATATCAGCATATACATATTTTAACGTATATAATTTTGTGACTATTGTTGTATATAGTAGTCGTTAGGCAGAACTACGTTTGGATCCGATCGTGTTAGAATAATATCCAATACGTATGTAGGCAACCAATGGCAAAGCAACGTTGGCCCGATCCAAATTAATTATAAATATATATTTTATTTTGTTTTGCACGTGACGAACTAAGAAGTTTCGTTGTGTGTATGTGCCCGTTACAACCTAAGTCTATGTATGGGAAAGCTTGAAGCTCCATAGTGCATAGACGAATGTTGTACCTCTTGCATACAAACGATGATTTATGGTTCAAGAAAAGAAAATTTTTCTATTGGTGATTTTGTTGGCCCGGCTCAAGTTGGGTCATTACAATAAATATGCCGAAATGTCACATTTTACTATAAAAATTAATTAGAAAAATAGCAAAAAAAATCACGGAGAAATCAGGGATGTTACATAAACTTAGTTCCCATTCTACCATAAAAAAACTCTTCACATTGTCCATTGATAGTGGATTGCATTATTTATGACACTACATATCTTCCTCCACAAATTTCTATTTCAATATAAAAATAATGCATTCTTTGGATGCACATTTTGAGAGGAAAAATGAACCTTTGTAAGGATGGAAAACCCATTTCTACATTTTTTTTGGATGGGCTCTTTTTGAGAGGGATTTTCACCCAAAAGACTATAAACGGCACTTTAGTATCAAATCTGCTTTAATTGACACCACCTCATATAAGTCCCTTTTTGTTGGGATTCTTTTGAAAAAAGAATGTCACCCTGGAGGTAATCATAATTCTCCATATCGTTTGGCTATTTATGTCATTTAACATATCAAAAGGTGTTAAAGAAGAGAGACCCAAATAAACTCATGTTTTAATTTATAATAACAAAAGCCACTTTTGGTAATAGGTGCTTTCCATTTCTTGAAATTATGCATCTAATTAGCGCTTGAACTCAAGCAAGCAAGAATGATATTAAGGGGCACAATGATATTAAGGGGCCCAATGATTCCATGGATTCAGACATAATTCTGCCCTAGTTCTACATAATCATGTTTTGACGAAGATTTTTTGTGGACTGAAAAATTATATTTTATTTAGTCAAATGCCCCAATTATGTAGAATTTGCAATTCTCCTTGTTAACTTTTTGAGTCCATTAGAGTTCCTATAGTATTCCATTCCATTTCGTTCCATGGAACCTAAAATTCTATTACCAAACATTTTCCCAGTTTTGCTCAATTTCACTAAATTCATTTTGTCGAATCCGCAACCTGATTTCACTCAATTTACTATCCCAATAGCCCTATAATTCATCCCTTCTATAATTGTTACAAGTTGAGATTTATACTTCAATCATCCTACTTTACTCCATCTAATGCATCTCATCTTCTTTCATCTTTGGCTAACTGCTCAGGACTTCATACATCATCATCTGCTTGAGCGAGTTCAGTGCTGGCAGCTGAACAACAAAACCATGGAACACTTCCTAGCCATAATATCTTCAATGGGTGCGGACTACAAGAACTTTTGTTGCATTTTTCACAATAGACAACATTTTCATGGTTGTTCCAGTGTGATCCAAAATGTGTCCAGATTTGTGTTTATTTTATCTAAGAAGATGGTGTTGAGAGCACGTAATGCTGATCTACTTCTCACTTTAAAATCCTTGCTGAGCATCACTACCGATGATTTATGGTACCCACGCTGTCAAAACACGGTGATGATGCAAACAATGGTTCTAAAATGCGATTTTGGAAAGAGAAACAACATTTTTTTTAAAAAAAAAGATATTTTTTTAAAACTTATTAAAAGAAGATGACAGTATAGAGGCCTTTACAAATTTGTTGGGGGCCTAATGTATAAACGTCAAAATTCTTCCATTACTATCCCCATAATAATTCAACTGCTTAAGCAAAATATAATTTTTTGCATAAAATTTACTATATATGCTTTCTTCCTAAATTTTGGTATATTTTGAAATAAGTGACATTCACAATTTTTTTTCTCTCAATGGCATACAAATTTTGTGTAATGAAAATAACTATTTCTATGTAAATGATATTTTGTAATTATTTCTCGAAGAAGAATGTATGTAAACATACTTTATGTACTTTAACTTTCTACAAGCTTCTTTATAACTTAAAATATAATATTCCCAATTAAATAGCTCAAAATTGAGAAGGACAATGTTAGGTGGATCCTATACAATAAACTGGGCTCTGATAAGGAGGCCCATATCAGGCCTGGCTCCTTGTTTGAGGCGGGCTTGGGCTCAAGTGTCTTCTAACTTCCCAGGCTCATAGTGCACCAAAAGCCACAGTTTGATTTAACAAAAAGGGATCAATTTGGGCCCTATCTTTATGCTCGCTGAAGAGTATCAATGTACATATAAAACGCCAACATTGGATGCTTTATCATTCTTATCGACGTCGTAAATATGCAATTGCAAAGAATACAAGTTATCTTGCTTAAAGTGGATTTTCATACTCCTTATGTTTTAAATTAATAGATTTATTTAGTAAAAAAATTTGTTTTATATTAATAGTTCTATTTTATTAAATTTAAATAATAAACAAATTTGTTCTATAATACTTAAAATAGAGTATTATAAGCTTATTTTTCTTTCTCTTATATGTAAATTTTATTATTTAATAAAAATTATTATTATTTAAATATAGTTATTAGTATGGGACGAATGGAGTATTAGAATGAGTCCACAATTGCTTACTCTTGAGAACGCTTGTGTGTTAGACTTTGAATTGTCTAAGCATTTTTATATTAGAATAGGTCAAAATTTTAGGGTCCTTTGTTAAGTAGATGCACATAAATAAGTTATTAATTTATATTAAAATAATTGACATAAATTCTTGTATTTAAAAATGATCAGCCAATATAAATAATAATAAAAAATGCCCCCTACCCCAGTTTCATAAATGAGAAAACACTTAGAACTTTGATATAAATAGTTATGAGGTGGCACTCCTTACTCAACATAGGTTATAGGATAAGGACGCAAAACGAAAGTAGACAATGGATTGGTCTCTTTCACAATCCCAATGATTGAAAGGGTAGATAGTAAATAAGGAAATTATTGGGTCATATTTGGATTGGGGTTTATTAAACTTGAACATTATATCATTTAAGAATAATAACCTAACCCGACTTAAATAGGCTAAACCTAATTAATTTGCCTTTTTAGAATAAAAATTAATTAATTTTTTAAAATTATTTATCTTTTAAAAATATTAAAATCTATTACTAAAATATAAAATTTAAAAATTATACTTATAAATTTAATTGAGTTGGGTTGGTTTCGGTCGAATTAGATCACTTAAAATTTAACTTATTATTAGGGTAAATTTTGAAAAATAAAACCCAACCTATTAAGGTCACGTTGGGTTAAGTTTTAATATATATCGAAGTAACATCCCTACAGGTAAATCTTCCGGTCAATTGTGAATAGACCAAGTAGCAAACATTGTGGTCACCTCGTCCCGGCAATTTCTAGAAATAGATATAGCTGTGAATGTCGGCTTGTGTGGTGTGAGCTGTTTGACCCAACATGAAAGGTAACGCATGCAATGCACCAAACATGTGGCCCGCCGGCCATCGAGGTCTCTTTCACGCGTGGGCCCACTAGCCAGCATTTGCAAAATGTTTTAATTGCTAGTATACAAAATAAACAGTGACCCATCAATAATTTTTTTTTAATAAACTGCATGCAAGAAGTAGGTTATCTGTTACTGATGCCCACTTTAATTTATTAGCTTTAATGATTGATGAAAATCCACATTCAAAGCAGATAGAGAATGAGTAAAAACTTTGGCAATTTTATGTCACCAAGTGCCTTAAATCTGTTACCATAGTCAACCAAGATCACCATCTATCATAAATTTTTTATAAGGAAAAGTTCGAACATGTTGACTTGTATGTACATTGCATGCAGTTGGAATCGAGATCTAACTGTGCAAGGTGATCAGTTCTAAATTTACCGGAGTAACACGGCCGTGTGATAGAAATTATGCAAGCCAAAAACAGCCAAAAACGCCCGACACACATACACGGGCACACACCTAGCACATATAATCAGGCTTTTTTTTATAAATAGCTAACAATAAAAGTGGGTTGTTCTACCCCTAAAGACTATCTATTGCCTCTTTTTATTTCAAAATTTTTATAGTATTGGGCTATACTAACAAAAATGAGGAAAACTTAGGTAGCGATTCTTGATTAAATTTTTACGTAGATTAAAGGCATGGGGCCCAGCAGCCCACATTTGAGCGTAAAGGTTACACATAAGGCTCATATGAAATATTAAGGACAAACATTTATTGGTGTGGGTGGTTGGGCACATCATTAATTTTGTTGTACTTCCTTCATCTTAAATTAATAGCTTTATTTAACAAAATAGCTTGTTTCTTATTAATAGCTTCATTTTATTCAAATAAAGTTATTGAGCACTTAAAAAGGAGTATGGTGAACTTATTTTCTTTTACCTTAGATGTGGGTTTCACTATTTAATAAAAATTACTATTTTCTATTGAAGCTATTAATATGGGAAAAAAAGAGTATAAATTTCTTGAGTAATAGAGTAACATAAAAGTGAAGGGATGGCAATGACACCCCGCTTTATTATTACACAAAATCTCCCTGCCCTGTGGAATTTAAAGCAAAATCTGCATCCATATAATAGGAAATAAAGATCTAGTGACTTGCTGTACTAAAAATTAATGTCATGCACTTGCAACTCAAACTCTCAGGCTTAGGCATGGATTGTTGAGAATGTACTGCAACACTAGGCTATATAATGTTAGAAAGTTATTTATTTAAAATAGATAATGGATTGATCGATTGGTAAACTTACAATCGAAGACAAGAAATAAAGCGATCGATCAATGATTTAAATGATCGATTGACACATATTTCTGGCCTTTGTTAAATTAGGTAAAAATTAGTGATCGATTGTTAACTGGTAGAGATCGATTGATCAATGGGGTTTCCATTAAGGAATGAGTCAAATTGATCTGTTTAACATCATTTTTCTCATAAAACTTCTATGAAACGTGAGATAAGTGGTTCTTAAGTAGAAGATGACATCCCTAACCCTATTTAAAAGTGAGAAAAAAATTCTCCTTTCCCAATTCCAATTTGGTTTCTCCTCTCCACAAGAGGTTCTCATCCAAAAAGGAGTCGACTTTCAACGATTTGGTGTGTGGGCAATAGTTCTCTTCTAGAGTTCCTTTTGTGAATCTTTGGAGTGCACCAACAGGATTCCAAGGAGATGTCTATTGTATATTAGGAGTGGGTCACCGGAGAAGCCTTGGACTGAGGTTGTAAATCTCGTTTCAAATTTAGTCTCATGGAGGTGCCTCAGACTTTGATCTTTGCTCAGAACTATTTGCTAATTTTATTGGTGGTAACTTTCGCATCTTATTGACGGTAACCCTAAATTTCTCAACAATTTTAAAATGAGATTACTCTAGCTATTGTTATCATCATGGGCAATGATAAGAGTTTCAAACCGAATCGGTTTGAGGGTAAAGATTTTAAGAGATGGCAAAATAAAATGAAGTTTTGGCTGATCATTCTTAAAATTTTCTGTCTTAACTAATCATGTTGATGAAAACTCCAACAAATATAAACATGCAAAGTCAACCTCCAATAAGAAATTCAAGAGGGATGACGAACTTTACCATGGTTATATTCTTAGTTGTTTAAGTGATGAGTTTTATGATCTTCATCATAAATTGCCTACAACTAAAGAATGTTAGGAAGCTTAAAAAAAAAGTTTGGCCAAGAAGATGCTGGTGAAAAAAAATATGTAGTTAGAGAATACTTTAATTTTAAGATGGTAGATGACAAACCGGTTCTTGAACAACTAGTGGGAATTCAAAATATTGTAGCCATGATAATTGGAAAATAAACTCCAATTGATGAAAGGCTACAAGTTCCAGTCTTGATTGACAAACTACCACCTTCTTGGAGTGATTTTCAAGTTATTCTAAAATACAAAAGGGAGGCAATGTCATTGAACTGTCTAATTGGTGCCATCCAAATAGAGGAAAGGCATAGACAGAAGAAGAAGCTTGATGAAAGTTCTTATGTTCAAGTAAATGATTAGTCCAATGGGAATGCAAATGTGGTAGAGAACCACCCAAAGCACTTTAGTAAGAAGAAGAAGAACAACAACAACAACAACAAGAAAGACAACAATACCACAAAGCCGAAAGGGAAAATCCTAAAGACTAAAAGAAGAAAGTTTGTTTTATGTGTGGTCAACTTAGACACTTTGGAAGGCAATGCTCGCAAAGGAAGGGAATTGAGGATGAAGGTCAAAACCCTCAAGTCAATGTAATAATCACAAGGGACAACTCAACTGAATTTAATGACAAGTTTGAAGGTCAAAACCCTCGAGTCAATGACCTAGTTTCTAGTCTACCTCTTTGATTGGTGGATATACACAGGAACTAGTGTCCACATTTGTTCTGATCTATCTTCCTTTTCTTCATATCAAGAAATGAAAAAGAGAGCAGTAACAATGGGGAATGACTTTTGTAAGGTCCATGATTTTTCTACGATTTTTTGTGATTTTCATGCTATTTTTCTGGTCATTTTCGGCGGGAAAATGTGACGCTACAACATATTCGTATTAATGTATATATACCACATATTTATACCCATAGAGTCGGGTGTGGGGCTTAGTCGCGGGCTGTGGGCCTCGCTGCGCGCTTACGGTACAAATTTTGGAGCTACGACACGTAACTGGGAGGTGAACGTGTATTGGGGATATAGATATAAAAATTAAAAAGATTAACTTATATAAGAAATCCATTGACCGAGCGACTTCCAGAAGAAAAAAAAATCACTTCCAGAGAGAAGAGAAAACCCGAGCTCCATTCTCCCTCCTCCGTTGTCGGATTCCGGTGGTTCTTGTCAGGATCTGTTTTGCCTCACCGCCACGAGTCCGTAAGTACCGGCTATGACCGCCGCTACGGCCTCTTCACTCTTCCACGAGGTACCGACCCTTTTTTTAAGTTTTTCTCTTATTCAATCCCGTTTTTGAACTGTGGGTGTATGATTTTGACATCGTTTGCGGCCGCTCTCAACTAGACTTATGTTTAGTTGGCCACTAGGAACCCATAGGCACTGGCTAGAGCCGCCGCCATGCTTTCTTCGCTCCGTGGTGAGCTACCGGCACTTTGGTCGGGTTTTTATTCACATTCTCCATCTCACTGTCTGTGGCATTATTTTGACATCGGTGTATTTCCGGTCATCGTTCGGCCACCAGTAAGACTCCATCCCGCCTACCTTGACCCGGTGTCGGTAGGGGTTTGTCGTTTTTGACCCCGCCTTGCACCTATTGCCTTACTCCGCCCGATTAGACGCTTTGGGTGCGTCTCGAGTCATTGGCATCGGCAAGCTATGGGCCATTTGGCCATCGTGGGCTCTGCCCCGGCTGGGCGACAGTGAGGGTCAGCCCCACTTGGCCTAATTATATTACCGCTCGGAATGGGCCGTTTGCCATTTGCCCTATACCGTGCGAGATGTACAGCCGCCCGCACCATGGGTTTTGGTTGTGGGTGGCTATCGGCGATGTAGCCGCTTTGTTTGGCCACAGCTAGGGCCTTGGCCCTATTGGCTTTTGTAGGCCTTGGGTCGCCTCCTTTCAGCCCTCTCCCCCGCCCCTTTGGGCCGCATGTGCATGTGGCCATGCGTGTACTTCTGGGTTTAGGCGCCGCATTCACGCCGCCTGACCATTGGTTGACATTGCCACCGAGTGGAGTTGACCACTAGAGCCTCCTCCACCCTTCCTTTGTCCACAAGCGTTGCCCCACGCTCTCCGCCCTTATGTGGGCCTTTGTTGACAGAAATCGTCGCCGTTGGGTGCTGTCCACGGCTGATTTCGACGTCTTGTGGCCGGCTGAGCACATCTTAGCCACTAACCGATCTTCAGTACACCATCGACTTCTGGTCGCATTGCCACATATGTTGGCACGATATTTCACCCGGCCGCCCTAGTGTGCCGCCGTGGATCACGGGTTTTACCGCATTGATTTATGACATCCTGTTTGGTTGTGACTAGTTCCGGCGCTTCCTAAAACCTTCGGGACAGCAGCTCTCTCATCCATGCAATGGTTTTGGCCACCAACTCCGCTAACGACGCCGCCACCGTCGTGTGCTCGCCATCAAACGTCATGATTATGAGGTAGGGGAGCTTTGAACTCGTAAATTCATGATAGCATGCTTTGAATGAGTAGCATCATGCTAGGATTGTATGATTCCATGCTTTGGATGTTAAGTAACAATCTGATTGCATGATATGCATGTAAGCACGATTATATGGCATGTTGAAATGTATATGATATGCATGTTGGTTGTAAGTATGTTGGATGTAAGTATGTGCTAGTGATGGCTAGCGTGCACATTTAAAGTATGTATAAATGTGTATGTATGTGCTAGTGATGGCTAGCATGTATGTTTGATGTATGTATGCATGTGCTAGTGATGGCTAGCGTGCATGTTTGGAGTATGTATGAATTATGCATGTGCTAGTGATGGCTAGCGTGTATGTTTGACGTATGTATGCATGTGTTAGTGATGGCTAGCGTGTATGTTTGACGTATGTATGCATGTGCTAGTAATGGCTAGCGTGTATGTTTGACGTATGTATGCATGTGCTAGTGATGGCTAGCGTGTATGTTTGACTTATGTATAAATGTGTATGTTTGCACTAGTGATGGCTAGTGAGCATGTTTGTAAGTTACGTATGTATGACCGTATGTGTATGTTATACGTATGTGTGAGACATACGTATGTATGATGGCTTTTTGCCTATGATATGGATAAGTGTAAGTGTATGTGGGCAGAGGTATGGGCAATGGACAGTAAGAGGTGACAGAGGTTTTGTCTGGATTTGGATACGGTTGTGTAAGCGTATGACAGATGACAGAGGATAAGAGTATGACGGGTAAGGATTAGAATGGATCGGTTTGGGTTGGATTGTATGTTGGGCGATTGTCAGATAGTAAGAGTGTGCATAATTTTACAAGTATAACGTACAAATTATGAAGTGAAAAGTAAACATAATAAGTGAGATATAAGTAAGAGGATGACAACTGGGTTGGCTCTAAGGAGCTTCATTTGATGATGTCAGTGTAAGATGATTTGGCCATGAGGTGGATGGCGAAGTATGTAAGACTGTAAGGGTTTGATGTGCGATGAGTTTTGTCCATGATGTGGATGGGTAAGTGAAGTCTGTTGCCCTGACGAACTAGGGTTTCGATCGGGCTCAGCTTCAGTTTGTTCAGTCGAGGACTGTGAGTTTGTGTGGCATAATTGTACCGCATAATATACTTAATTCAAACTTGAATTATAAGCACAGCTAATGATAGCGTTGAGTTTGAGACCTGAGGGTTCAACAGATTAAGTTCCGTGTTTGAGCTGGCCGATAATGAGTCAGGTGAGCATTTCTCATGTCTTGCCAAGGTGTTTATCCTGCGGGATGTTGTCTGTGTGCTATATAGAGCACCAGACGTCTGATGCTCTGCTGAGAGCGACGTATATTCCTGATTTGGTCTGCGAGTTGTATAAGCCTAGACGTTTGATGCTCTGTTGAGAGCAATGTACATTTCTGACTTTGTCTGTGTGCTATATGAAGCCCAGACGTCTGTTGCTCTGTTGAGAGCGACGTATGTTTTCAATTTGGTCTGTGTGTTGTATTAAGCCCAAACGTTTGATGCTCTGTTGAGAGCGTTATATGATTCCGCCCAAGAGCGGCACTGTATGTTTTTGCCCAAGTGGCACTGTATGTTTTCTGCCCAAGAGTGGCAATGGCACTATAAGACCCATTATGGTGGGCAATTCTTTGGCACTATAAGACCCATTATGGTGGGCGATTCTTTGGCACTATAAGACCCATTATGGTGGGCAACTGTATGACCCCTTATGTGTGGGTGTTTATGTTTGCGCGCTTAGGTAAGTAGTATCATGGATCTACTCTTACCTGTTTGATCCAGTGCCCCATGAGCATTGGTGTGCGTTACATTCGAAAAAGCCCATGACGTCTATTCACTCCCTAGAGGTTAAGGTGTTACCCCAATGACATTATTTTCCTTTTCGACGCTGGAGCTTATTAGTTGTAATGAGCTTCAATGGTCATTGATATGTGTACGATTATGAGCACAACTGTAAGAGTATGTATATGAGCACGATTGTAAGAGTGTGTGTATGAGCACGACTGTAAGAGTATGTGTATGGGTACGATTGTGAGAGTACGTTTCTGAGTAAGATAGTAAGTGTGATTTTGTGTAAGTTGTACGAGTAAGGTCGTACAAATATGATTGTACGAGTAAGGTCGTACAAGTATGCAAATGTTGTATGAGTATGTGTATAGTGGTACAAGTAAGTTTGTAAGACCTTGAATAAGGGTGCTTGTGTAAGTTTAATTTGATGGCATGATTTTGGCATGATAGTACATTTGGTATGATTTTGGCACGATGGTGCCTTTGGTATGTTTGTATGCGTATGAGCATGATATTGATATGCTTCTGCTTTATGTTTGAGTTGCATGAATGCATGTATTTATGAACTTAGTGAGTTCACTGTTTTTGGATTCCCCTACTGGGTATTTTCCTACTGAGTATGAAAATACTCATTACCCTACTTTTTAGCCCCATTGTACAGAGGTTTTGCAGGTTGTGCGGAGAGCTCCTAGAGATGGATGCTCATTTCAGCGGTGGATTGATTCCCGTTGACTCAGGTATATGCTTTACTCACTGCGAGTTTATTTGTGCCACAATCTAATGTATTGGGTGAGATGAGACATTAAGATGTTTATCTTTATGGACTTTCATTGGGATTAGTTTATGGACTGTTATGGGACTTGCACTCAGGGATGCCTGGGAGTGATTTGTATTTAAAGTCTATGATCATAGCAATTTATTTGTATGTGTGCTTTCGAGTAGCGCTTGATGATATTTGCTTTGGTCGTACGATGTTTGACCGTATGGTGAAAATATTTAGATGGAAAATGGATGTTTACTGTTTTAAATTATAAATTATTTTATCAGGTTTTGATTTCGTCATTTTTCCTCCGATTTATAAATGTTATATTGCAAAAAGTTTCCATGAATTTTAAGGAAAATGTATGAAAAATCTCGGGCGTTCTAGTTGGTATCAGAGCCTAGGCATCTGACTACAAGTCCATAACAGTTGCAAGTCCAGAGTCGTGGCATGTAAGAGTAAGTTGAGATTTGGTTTTGGAATGGGTCAAGGTGATTGTTTTTCCCTTGATTCCATTTGTTTTTGCTGTTGGGCAGAGTTGAGCCGAAGTGCCTCCACCGCTGAGAGATTTGGTCGGTTGGATTGCACGTTTGTTGGCTAAGGAGAGCCATTGGCTGCTTTTAATGTGTTGAGTTTTTGAAAGGTTTGCTAGCACCTTATTGGTTGGTAAGAGAGCCAGAGGCTGCTAGTGTTGAATTGAGAGTACGAAGCACCTCATTGAGGTTTTGTAAGTTCCGAATGACCGGAGAGTGGTTATGGCCACTTACGTTCTGACTAGTGAAAATCTGTCAGACATATTTTCTTCCTAATTGGTCAGCTTGTGACCTAGATGGAGTGTGTTTCTGTGACCTTCGTTGTCGGAAGGTTTTGAAATTCCTTTCGCTTGAGGCAAGGGAGTTTGTATGCGGTGGAATATGAGACTCTTTTCACCTCCTTCCGGAGATTCATGGTTAAGAGCGGTTTAAAGGATGAGATTTTGTGCCTCCAAGATTGTGGATGGCCTTTGAGGTAACTACTTCAACACTAGTGAGTGTGGTGGTTACAATTTTGAGGAAGGAGGGTGTAACTTTGGTGTGGTTTTGATGATTGGTTGACCGCTCAGAGATTAGTGGTAGACCATCATGAGAAACAAATGATGTTTGTTTGCCCTGAAGGTTTGAATATTGTATCTAGGGTATTTGATAATCGGTCATCCCTATGCTTTGGGTGAACCGTTAAGGCCAGGCAAGGTGCAACTAAAAGTCTGCAGAGCCTTTTGGTGGGTTGTTTGAGATGCAGCCTCAGGGATTTTGTCTAAAAGAGCTAGACATTGTCTGTGATTTTTCGGACATGTTCCCTTATGACTTACTGTGTTTTCCGCCGAAGTGAATGGTGGAGTTCGTTGAGTTAGTGCTTAAGTGCACTCTACCTCTAGGGCATCGTGCGGGATAACCTGCTAGAGTGGAATGAACTCAAGGATGAGTTTGCAGAACTTATGGTTAAGATGATTGTTTGACCAAGAGTATGATCTTGGGGGTACGTTGGATTTGTGTCGGTGAAGAAGTAGGTTGTATCCCTACGATTATGCATCGACGTTGTATGTGTAACTGAGCGACTTTTGAGAGTAAGTCTCTTGCTCAGATTGGATGACCCTTGGGAGGTCTTGTATGAAAGGACATTTTGATTCGCCGGCATGTTGGGCCGAGGTAAGTGAGCTGTAGATGCTCAAATGTGAATTGTTTGGCACTGTGCAGCCAGGTTGAAGTTAGCCAGGCAAGGGCATCAGACAGCTCAAAGCTGATAAGAGAGTTTTGCTAATTGGAGGCGAAGCGATCTCCAATTCAGTTGCGATCATTTAAGTCAGATCCTTTGATGGACAAGGTAAGTTGAGGACAACAAAGGTCATTCGTGTGGCAAAGATATTGTGGCAAGTATCATACTCCCAAGATGGCGACTTGGGATGTTCATGCGGATATGAGAGAGATACCCAAAGGTATTTGTTATTTCAGCTGTACGTTGTAAGTTGATCGTGAAATTTCGGGGACGAAATTTTTCCAAGGAGGGAAGAATGTATAGTCCCTGATTTTTCTACAATTTTTTGTGATTTTCCTGCTATTTTTCTGGTCATTTTCCTGCTATTTTTCCCGATTCCTTTCTAGTTTTCTTCACTCCAGAGCCATTTTATGTCTGTTTTAACCCGTTCAAAAACCGTTTTCAACTAAATCGAGGGTGTTCTTCACAATGGAAGGGTTATTTTCTTAAACCGACCTCTCTAAGATCGCGAAAACCTTATCTTCCTTCTTGTTTTCTCCACATCCTATTTATACTGTTTCTGGTAGTTACAAGTCCAATTCTACTCGTTCAAAAGGCGTTCTCCACTAAAGTGATCGTGCTGAACGCTATCGTGGAGTTATTTTCATCATCTGAGACCTCTATATTTACGCATCCTTTACCCAAGGTTAAGGTAGGGTGTTTTAAACTCTAGATAACTGCTTTGCTAATTTGAGTCAATCTTTCTTGAAGTATTTGATTTAAATATGAGTATAATACTTGTTTTAACCGATGAATGGATTTTCTCCTAAATTATGTGACAATTTTGTTACGTATATCGATTTCGTACGTACCACATAGTGTTGTGGTTTGTACACTGTTTTGATGCCCGCCGAGGAAATAATCGGCTAGTGGTGCACACAGGGTGGAGCATCATGGGGAAACTCCTTCCCTTAGTGGCCTCTGTTGTCCCATGAGCGCAGAGGTAGGCCGTTGGGTATCGCGACTTGTGGATATCATCGAATTTGTTTTAATCGATTTTAAAAATATTTTATTTAGCATTTTTTTAGATTTTAAATAATCCTACTGAGTATAAATATACTCACGCCCCTCCAGACCTTGCAAGTGATGCAACAATGGAGAAGTGAATGAAGAGAATATCTTTTAAACAGCTGTGTGTTTGTTATATGACCAATATGTAAAGGCACAAGGTGCCTGGATAATTATTTTGTATAACTACTGGCTCTATGTACAGTAAACTTTGGTATGTACAGTATGTTTATGGTATAAACCTTTGTTAATATATTATAAAAATTTTGGTTGTGCACTTACTCCGACATTTTTTTTATATACAAATTTTTGACTATTCTCGTTAACGACCGTTCTACACGATTACATACTAATTATACATACTAAATATTATTTTATATTATTTTAAAATGGACGGTCGTTACAAGAATTTAGTCAATTCTGGTCTCCAAAATAGAGAGAAAGAGAACTTGAGAGTTTACAATTAAAGTCCAAAGACAAAGGAGCAAAGCAGAGAACCAGAGAAGAAAAATTCATGTTGCAGTACTATTCATGCTAAAGGTTGAAGATGATGAACAGTAACCCGTTCATCGTTCCTATAGTCGCCCAAAATTTTTAAATTTTTCTTAATTTTCTTCTAAAGTTGTAAGCTTCTTTCTACTTTATTTTATGGAAATTTTGTTTCTTAGGCTAATGAGTATAGAATTTCATGATTATGAGACTTGATTAATTTGCCTTAATAGTAGATTTAATGTTAGTTATTTCTACCTCTTTAATTGATGAGATTGATTTGAATATGAGTTAAATTATGCTTCTCTCAAGATTTATATTGGTTCTCATTAGTTTCTTACTTGGTTTTGTCTTGTTTAATATTGAAATTGGGTATTAATTATGATTTACAAATTGTATATACAATTAATGACTTGATTTTAATCCGTTGAAGTGTGGAGGAACAATATTTTTTTTTATTATACATGAGAGCTTAATGATGATATTTTCCATTATAACGAAGATTGAATTCTAGATTATTATGATATGAATGTGAAAAAAAATTAATGATCATACCTATGAGTTTCTATGATTTAATGAATGTGGATTCCTATGCTCTAGTGTTTTGTTTATTTGATATTTTAGTTATTTTGCATTGTTTTCTTATTCTTAGATTAAAACTTTAGAATTTTGATTTGGATAGTTTAATTGCCTTTAAATTGTTTTTGCTTTTGTTAGTTACTTTAGTTAAGTTATTATCTTTATATTTATTAACTAGATTAGGGTTTCGTTGAGTTAGATTAATTTTAGTTTTCTAATTTCAAGTCTTTGTGTAATCGACACTCAATTTAGCCGCTTAACTACTATAGATTTGTGTGCTTGTGAGTAGATAATTAATATTTAACAACACAAAACATGATAATAACCATCAAAATGATGTGATAATCATTCTTTAAACATGATTTGAGAAAACCCTAGCCTTAATCATGCAAAACCATACATAAAAATAATTAGAACATGGTAGATCAACAAGTTAACGTCACTTACCTTTAACTTTGATTCCAAAAACTCAATTTTGAAGAAGAAAGGAAAAGAAAAGCTCTTCCTTAATCAAAACCCTAAGGCGTATATTCAAAAATCACACAAAAATTAAGAGTAATGGAGATATGATTCCATTTAATTTTATTCAATAAAATACACTTAGGAACTCCTCTAATGGTGTACCAAGCTGATGTAAATTCCTCCAAATCAATGATATATCCAAAGGTTCAATTCCCAAGTAGTGCTTCAATGGTGATTTAATGGAGGGGTGAGCAAGCAAAGAAGAAGGCAAAAGAAGGAGTTGGGGAGAAGAATTGAGAAAGAGGAAGCGAGGGAAAGTGGTCCAGCCATGAGGAGAGAGGGGAAAGGAGGGTTTGGCGACAAGGGAAAGAGAAAAGAGGGAGGAGGTAAGTAGCTTTTTCATAAGGGAGGTGTCCTCCCTAGGGCAATTACCCTGGTTGGCTAGGTTTATTTCGATCTTTATCAAATTAGATCAAATCAAATAAAAGAGGATCAAATCACACCAAATTGAGGTTATCTTCAGCTTGGTGCCAAAGGAAGCCTGGTAGACAAGCCAATGGGCTTGGCCAATGCATGCCTAACCTAGCTCAGTACTGCGAGCCCTTCTACCCACTTATTCATTTTTCATCAATTGGAGTCAAAAAAACTAAAAAATATACCTTTTTAAAAAAATCTAGAACAAAAATCAAGGGTGTTATATGTTTAGCCATTCTACTGGGTATGCTTGTATGCTATGCATCTTTATGGTGTAGGTGCAGGTGCAAGTAGAAGACATTTGCAACTATGGCAGAGAAGGATGTAGATTTGATAACCTGACTTTTTAGGATTCTTTTTTATCTCTATTAGGAGTAAAATGTGAACACAAGATTGTGTCAATTATTTCAGCTTGTAGTCAAAGTGGTGTATTGACATACAAGTGCCTAATTAGGGATCATATGTTTCTTAGACAAGTGCCTAACTAGAGATCCTATGTTTCTTAATTTAACTTAGCTAACTAGTCATGTAATTATTATGTTAATCTAATTGCATCAGATTGAGAAAATAAGTACTCATGCCCCCTAAGTTTTTTAAGTCACGATTTGATTATTTATATAAAATTATCTTGTGTTATTTTGTTGTATTATGTTTCACTTTACAAAAGATAAATATAATTCCCACGTGTAAAATTTGGGGGCGTTATAGGAAATTGGCTGATGGAATAGTAATGACAATTGAGCAATGGAGGTCCTATGTGGGTAGGGTTCTTGATGGATCCCTTGATTGGGAGTTGACCCCCACTTTTATATTAAAACAAGTCTCCCAATATCAACACATTGATGTAAGTTGTAGACACTTGTTTCATAACTCTATGGCTAAGTCAACAATACTCCTTGACCTATGATGCCTCCTCAAACAGGAAAATGTTGTATGATTTAATGTGTTCTTGTAAGTGTACAAACTACATGTAGTGAAGCATACTACGACATAGCTTGTAACACACAGAAATTTTGGGAAACTTTCAGTAGTTAGTTAATTTCAAGAGAGGAATTAACCTTGTTAAATTCAACTCAAACACGATAAAAGCTTATCATTGACCCCTTAACCGTTAGGGGTAGGGAATGGGAAATTTCCTAATTTAAGCCAAGAGTGCAGGTTTGCATGGTCAACCTAGTCAATGCTGCTGCTTAAAACCCTAAAACACGAACCAGAGGTCCAAAAGGGTTAAACATACCATTTTGACCTAAGGCTCTAGATTTGGTAAGTTAGTGGACCCATCTAAATGATTTGACTCGAGTGACCTGTGTATGCAAAAGAAGCAATGGGTGGATGAGATTCACTTAGAATTGATCTTGAAGCCCTAACTAGAAGCTATTTAAGAAAATTACAATGAAACCCCAATCTTAAATTGGAAAGGGAAGAACTAGATGGATAAATGGGTAAATGGGCCTGGGCATGAGCCCTATTGGCCGCTTAGCCTGCCCAACTCCTTGCTTTGGCACCAAGCTACTCAAGATGGCTAGAATCTTTTCAAGTTGGGAAAGATAAACCCAAATTAGGAAATCCTAGTAGAGATGAGACTTAGGAAGGTTATATAGGGGGATCCTAGCCAAAGTAAGAGCCTCGTCTATAAGGACTCTGCTCTTCCCCTCTCTCTCTCTCTCCCCTTCTCTTTAGTTTAGCCACCCTCTCCCCTCTCTTTCTTTCTCACTCTCTTGCTCTATCCACCTCTACCTTGGAGCCTTAGTGCATGGAAGCTATTAAAGACACTGTTGAAGCTTGTTGAAGAATGAGGATCTTCTCCCTAGGCTGAGCAATGAGCTAGACACATCGGAGATAAGTTTGTCCTTGCGGAAAAGGTAGAGACTACCTTCTCTTATTTGGTTCATGATAAACAGGGTGTTTGATGCATGCTTGATGTGTGATTTATGTATGATTGAAAATAGAAGCATGATTATCATATGTATTTAATCTTATGCATGTGTTAGTTTTCATCTATGTTATCTAAGATGAATCTTAGATTAGGATTTATGTATGTAATTACAGTTTTCTAGATCTTTATTAATTCAGGTGATCATTAGGGTTAAGGATTGGTTGTTTTAAATGAGATGGTTCACTCTCATATTTCACTATTCACCCAGAAAGGACATATTGTTTCAGAACCTTCTAGTACTCCGTTTAATGCAAAATTTTTATGGGAGTTCAAGGACATAAAAAAATCTATCTGATTAAAATTTCAAGTTTTTTTAATGAGTTTTCATGGGTAAATTATTTGTTTCATTTTTAAACAAGTTTTTTGTCGGTTTCCATTATCCTGAACTCCAGATCACATTTTGGGACCATTACCCCATAGGATTTCCTAGGAAAAATTTTAGACTCTTGAAAGAGTCTAGTTTCATTTCTTATTTTTTTGTGATTTTCCATGCAATTTTTTAATTATTAGATTTTTTTGAAATTGTAAAATGTCCAAAAATCCAATTCATGTAGTTGTGAGTTTTACACAATTTTTTAGGACGAAACAATGCTAGGACACCCTAAAAATTTTTGGAGATATATCCTATGAGTACTGATTCTAATGTGAAAACCTTGTGTCTATTTGGATCCATTTTGACCTAGTTAGGATCTTAAGAGTCCTAACTATCTAGAAAATTTTCCATTGTGAATCAGTTTCTATTAAATCTGGAAAAATTATTTCAATAATTAGACTAACGTAGAATTAATTATGGACCGTGGACACATGGAATTCATATTGGTCAAAATTTTAAGTCAATTGAATACACTTTATTAATTTTCTTAAAATTTAGAAATTAAAACACTAAGTAATTAAGGTTTTATCTCATATAAGACATAGAAAAGTAATTGTCTATGTTGATCACCCAATTTGGCTGAAGTTTGAAACTTTTCCTTTGAAAGTGTCTTGAATGCTCATAATTATAGGTTGAAACTACTCGATGATATTCAGAAAGAGACTTGCACGTATGGGTAGCATGTTAATTCATTATATAATGTGATTTAAGCAGAGTTTGTAAGGGAAAAATGGTAATTTGTATGTTGTGATCATTGGTACGACCACTGACATATTAGTGGATACACCGGTGAGAGGAAGAGGATGAACAGTATTTTGCATGCACCAATTGGCTAGCATGGCATTTTGGTCATCGGCAGTGGAGTCGACATGTTGATGAAGAAGGTAGACTGAGAGCCATCTAACTATCGGTATGGTTCAATGTGTCGATGAACTTACTGATGATAATTGATGAGATAGTTGATATGTCAGTAAGGTTATCGATAGCACCTTTAGTTTATTATTAGCACGGTTCGACACGTTGACTAACCTACCGAGGGTCATCAGCGAGGTAACCGTCATGTTGATCATGTCACTGATGGTCATCGTGAAGGTAATCGACTTGTCGATAAGGTTACCGATAGTGATGGTGGTTATGGTTTTTCAAGAAATAATATAGCAATGATTAATATTATGATTATTATTTATGTAAATATATGATTTGAGACATTTGATGGTGTGATTGAAGTGTCAACTACGCACTAGTAAGTAAGGGGTTAATGAACCCTAAGTCATATATATGAGACCTCTTGATGTGATAATTAAGATGAATGGGTACCCTGAAACAATGCATTAAACATCTATGGTCAAGAGTTCCTTAGTGTCTTGGCTCCTCAAGTGAGTCATTTGTAATGTAAGTATAAAGGGTTTGGTATGGAATAAGACTAAGGTCTTCCAGTTCTCCAAGGATGGGAGTTATGTAGAACCACTTCTCTAGCCAGAGATTTTAGTTCGAGTGGACTAGAGCATTAAAAGATTACTGGTCCTACTGGAACAATATAGGAAGTTTGATTATCATGAAAGTCGAACTCTCATCTATAAGCCTTTATTTCATGGCGTGGATAGGGTGAGGCAAATATCAGAAGTACTAAGGTCATGTCATGATGACCCAATATCTAGTGGAGTAGACCTTCTAGATGAGGCTATCATGCCTAGAGAACCTTGAAATGAGATTGCTCTATGTGAAATGACTACTTGCTTAAGTAAAGTATGTTTGATTGTTGTTTATGTTGATTTCCTAAAAGTTTTATCAACAAGAAATTATTTGTATGTTGTTTTAGGAATTTTTTTTTTTAGATTGCTATCCTACTTGGGATTTTTTTTATACTCAACATCCTTTGTGGTGCAGGTTTCTAAGTTACTTAAAGAGATACAGGAACGTCAAAGATATAGCCTAATTCTCCCTCTAACCTGTCAAGACATTTCTTTTGCTAGGTTTGACTAGGCAAGAAAGTGTGTCATTTTAATTTTGTTAGCTTTGATATGCTCAATTGACAATTAGGTAATTTGTGAATCCTATGAATATCTTAATTTATTAGATATGTAGATTTATATTTATATTACAAGTATCACAAGAATGAATTTATGAAATATGATGGAGACTCATGCCCCTAATTAATTATTTAAATGTGTTTGGTAAAATGATTTAGTTTTACGATCTATATAGAGGAGATGGATTATGATTTTCAAATTGTTTCATAAAATTGGAACTTTTGTTTTTCATATATGGTATTTTGAAATTGGGAACATGACATACAACATTGTATGAAATATTATATGTTCACATAAATCAAAGGAATGAAAGAATTACATTCATGATAGCACGGTGCATGTAGTTGCATGGGTATGCCTAAGATGTATATAGTTGTATATTTATTATGATATGAAGTAGGCAAGCCTACTAAGCTTTGGCTCATAGGTAGTTCAACACCAAGCATATTTTGTTCGGATATGTATACACAAAGATGATAGAAGATCAATGAAAAAGGTTCTTCGTTGCTCAATGATCCTCTGCCTCAGACTCACTCCCTTTGTGTGTGTGTGTGTGTGTCTATATATATATATATATATATATATATATATATATATATAGTTTTATAAAAATTATTTTGTTGTAATTTCCAAAAAATACCCCTAAGTTAGGTCATGGCATAGCCAATTCCATAAAGGCTAGTTTTATGTTTCGGAAAACTAATCAAATCTAATGCCCCATTATTTTTCTAGTTTGTCGAGATTGTGCTTCTTTGTACCACCCAGAAAATGGGTCTAAACTTTAGAGCGGTGGGAACTTGAGCACCCAATGTGATACCCTCCCATTTTTTTGTAACCTAAGGTAGTTAACAAAAGCAAAATTAATTAATTAATTAAAATAAACTAAGTTATATGAGCAATAATCAAAGGGCAGTTTAAATCATAAAAAATATCTAAATTGACATAGAAGAAATTATAAAACTGTAATTAAAATGAAACAAAAATAACTTAAAGTGATTTATGATCAAAGAGAAACAATTAAGAGTTTAGAATCTCATCTTATTAACTTTAGAAACTCATATTAATGTTTATTAATTTATTCCCTAAATATAGCTCATAATAATTAGTATTCAATCATAATTATTACATAAAATATAATCATGTATGCTCTATACAAAAATCTAAAATATGTTATTCCTTGCTTCAATGGATTAAAATTAAATTATAAGTTGTATCCATACATGTAAATCACAACCTATATCAAATTTTAATATTAAAAAATATTAAATCAAGCATTAATTAATAAAAAGTAGTTCAAATCATGAGAAGAGTATGGCTAGACCTATATCCAAATTAATTCTACTAATTAATAATATATATGAACATCAATCAATAAAATACAACTTTGGAAAATTATTCACATAAACATCATTTCTTTACAAAGCTAATAAGAGGTTTATCCTATCCCTGAGTAAGAAAATTGTCCATTGATTTACATATTAAAACTAAAAAACTTCATTGAGATAAAAATATTCACTTCATCAATGTTCCTCACCACCATCCTTTTTTGTAGGATCTCCAGATTTATACCCACATTTGTCACCACCATAGCCTATACAATAGCATTAGTTCAACTTTGCATTAAGCTTGCCTCAATACTTGGGCTCAACATGCACATATGTTACAAATCCAAATATACTTAAATGATTTAATTTTACCTCATTTGTAGCCTATGCATATTCAAGTAGCCCACCATCTAGGGATTGAGACGTGAACCCGTTGACTGAAATAAAATACATTGTTAAATGTAAGAGCCCAAAATTGCTTTGGCAATACAAAATATATTCTCATATTTTTAGCACGCTCAAGGATTATATTATTCATCCTTTCAACAACACCATTTTGTCTAGGCTTCCTTGGGCTGGTAAGAAATCTCCTATTTTATTCTAAGCACAATAGGATTAGAATTCTTTGTCACAATATTCCCCACCATTATTAAACTTGAGACTCTTCAACTTTAAACTAGTCTAATTTTCTACTAAGGTTTTATAAATCTTAAAGTCACTAAGCATATCTAATTCATGCTTAAAGAAATAAACTTATTTATACTTGCATCATCTACAAAAATGACAAATTACTTTGAACCACTAAGAGAAGGTATATGTGTTGGCAGGACAAACCAACTTTAACTACTCTAATTTTTTAGCCTTTAGTGCCATGGTAAAAGAGATATTTCTATGTTTCCTGAAGATACAGTCTTCATAGAACTCTAAATCAAGTGATTTCAACCCTTGCAACTTCCCCTATGGCATTATGAGCTCCATATCTTTCTCTCTCATGTGGTCTAGTTTTCTTTACCATGACTAATGTCTCTACCTAATGATGTTACTATAATCGTAGTCTGACATCCTGAGGATATATAGAACATCACCACCATCTTACCCCTAGCTAAAACCATAGAACTCAATGTCATTTACCATGTGTAACCGATGAAAGAGGTGATTGCACAATTTTCAACTAATCAACTAACAGATATCAAATTTCTAGTTAAACGAGACATACATTTAATATCCTCTAGACTCAATATTGTTCTATTTCTTGAGATATTTTAACTTCACCCTCACTAATAATATTACTTGCATCATCATCCCCTAGATAAACTTTCTCAAAATTTCCTTGCAGATTATTTTTCAACACATCCCTTCTAGATGTATCATGAAAAAAAGCACAATAATCTACTATCAAAGATTTACTATAGAATTCTAGGCACAATACCAGGTAATCAACATCAAAATCAATATTAAGGTTAATGTATCATTACCTCCCTACAAATAATTTTTTTATTTTTCTTCGGGGTTTTGCAATCCTTCTTCAAGTACTCTGTTTTGCGGCGCTGCCAATAGGCCCCTATCTCCTTCTCCATAGTAGATTTAGAGCATTATCTCCTAGACCTCCCATGATTACCCTTTTTTTTCTAGTTTCCTTGGAATTATACTCATGTCCATTCAACACCGACCTAGATTCTAAAGATTCTCCTAAAATTTTCCTTCAAACTTCCTTGGCAAGGAGAACCCTAATAACATCCTTCATCTTCAAAGGAGGATGGGTAGCTGAGTTATTTATTGCTACAACCAAGTTGTCCCAAATGTTTGGCAAACCTGATAACAAAGTTGTGGCCTAATTAATGTCCTCCAACAATGCCATCCCAACATATTCCAACTGATAAACTAATGTGCTCAAGTTGTTAAAATGCTTGGTCACATGATGCCTTCATCTATCCATAAATAAGGGAGCCTTTTCACCATATACACCTTTTTGGATACTAAGGACTTCTCCTACATTTTCTCTAGGGCTTCAAACAACCCTTCTTTATCACATCCTTTGTGATGTTCACTACAATTAACAATGGGTTCTAAGGGCTTTTTGATTTAGAACAATCCAATCATCTTTAGACATCTTCTCAAGGTTTTTCCAAGAGATTAGTTGCTATAAATCCTTTTGATACAAATAATTTTCTACCATTGAACTTCTCAATCTTCATTTTTCTCTCATTCACCTCACTAGACCTTTTTTTCTTTGCCTTGCCTCCACTTGTTGGGATTTTGATAACACGTAGTGTTCGGGTCGAGCAAGATAGAATAAGATAAAACAAGACAAAACACATAAGAAATTAACGTGGTTTGATGATATGCCCACTATCTCAAAGGAGAACAAAAAGATTTTCAATCTCTCCCAACTATCTCTGACACAGGTGATTTTGAGGAGCTTACATCTCCTCACCCTTCTAAATGGCAAGTTTATTATGAAACTGCCAGGGGTTTGTTTATTTCTAAAACTTTAGACGGGTCATTATTTTGCAAAATTTCATTGAAAACTTTGGACTCAGTTCTTGTTAGCTTCTATTCCTAAGGAACATATTTTGATATCTTGGCATGTTAGTCTTAAGATTTGATATGCTTCAAAGCGCATAGGTGTATTAATATTAATGTCTTTGACTGAGCTAGCTTGCCAACGGGCTCAATGGGATTTTCTATCATTGATTTACGTGAGATCAATTATCCTTGGCTATTATGTGGGGTTTCAATGTCATCTTCCACCTGTGTGAAAATTTTGTTGCTCCTAATTTGTGAAATTAATGTGTAAAGTGTGCTTTCCTTTACTCACTCTTCGAACTTTCTTATGATGGCAAAAAATTTACGTGGTCTAATAAGAAGTAAGGTTTTGCCTATGGGCTTAATGGATTAATAGATCCTTGGTTTCCAATGGCTAGGGGCTTAATGGATTAATAGATGCTTGGTTTCCAATGACAAGGGGACCATTTGGCTAAAGTTTCCCTTCTTCCTATCATTGCTTTTGCTTATGCGCCTATTTTAATTAATTCTAATCCGACTGAAATGCTTTAGGCTGCCTCTTTTTATTGCCCTCTGGATAAATTATCCGAGAGTCGATTTATTGTTCTTGTAGCTTTGAAAAAAGATGTTGTGGGATCTACATCTTTTAAGCTTCAAATAAAGATGTTGGCGGACCATCTTTTAACCTTACCGAATGGGCCATTGATTGGGGATTAAAATTTCTACAAATTTTCATTATTAGGTCCCACTTATGCCGATTTGCCACTTACCCTTGGGCTTATACATTTTTTTTATGTGGTGGCCCCCAAGAAAGAGGGTTCTCCAAACTACTAACACCAAAAAATCTCTCTTAATTTGACTTGAGCGTTCTGACTCTAACTATAATTAACACACTGAATGATGCGAACTTTCAATCAAGTCTACTTATTATAATATACATTCAAAAATTAAAATTCTTCCGTCATAACTGGCCCCCAAGAAAGAGGGTTCTCCAAACTACTAACACCAAAAAATGTCTCTTGATTTGACTTGAGCGTTCTGACTCTCTAAGTATAATTACACACTGAATGATGCGAACTTTTAATCAAGTCTACATATAATATACATTCAAAAATTAAAATTCTTCCGTCATAACGCCCATGAACAGTAGAAGAACTAGGGGTGAAGAAACAGGGAAGTCAATTATGCATTTATTGCCTACTTTCTATAGCATAACCGAAGATACAATCACTACAACTACAGAAAGATTTCCCAAAGAGCCGGTGGTCATGGCCTCCTTCGTCGTAACTTAGGTCGGCCCTTGCCCATGAATTAAGACTATACTCTCTCTGTCCTAAGTTAATAATTTTATTTGGAAAATTTTTTATTTTATATTAATAACTCTATTTTTTAAAATTTATTACTTAAAAAAGAGTATTACAAACTTATTTTTCCTTGTTTTAAATGTACATTTCACTATTTAATAAAAACTAATATTTTTTAAATATAACAATTAATATATTAAATATAGAGTATATCATATAGGTTACAATATTTGCTTAAAGGTGAACATGGCAAACTATATTTCCATCCACGCAGGTTGGCAGCCTCATAGTTTAGAGCTTTGGGAGGAACCAGGTTTATGAAATGGGTTGAATTGATGACTGAACAAGAATTCAAAGAAGCCAGTTAAGCCATGGTTCTTTGGTTTCACAGAGAAGGACGGTGACACCAAGTGGCGATTATCCCCACTAAAATTTTGGAAGCACTAGGGTTGGCAGCACATAATGTACATATGAAGGAGGGCTACCCTTGGCTGTCAACTGGCCATAGCAGACAAAATGAAAAGGCTAAAGAGTTTTCTTTCATTGTTACCTTAAGTATGTTACATATAATTTTTTTTTAAAAATAAAAAAGGGAAAATTATTTAAATAATAATTTTAAAAAAAATATTTACCGGAATAATACTTTTTGGGGAAAAATTTTCAAAATTGTATTGCATTTGTCCACATAGGCACCAGTGTAGATTTTTTTTTTTAAATTTTTACTCAATTTTGTCCTTTAGAAGAACAAAATCATGTTTAAGTTGATTTTATCCTGTAAAAAATAAAATCAGTTTACAAATAAATAAGCTTAAGGCAATTTCGTCCTTTCAAGGGACCATATAAACACAATTTCATCCTTTTAAAGAATAAAATTAACTAGTGTATAACTAAACCCATCTTCTCTGCTACCTTCTTCCAAACTCTTAAACGCCCAGCACTTTCTTTTATAGTAGCTTCCATCATCTTTTCCAGCTTCTTCCTAGCACTCATGAGATATTAGAGATGATTTCAAATCCTCAGATAAAATTAACAATCATAAAGCAACATGTCATGTGTGATCCCTTAGAAGTTACCTTAGCTTCCATAGCAGTGGACAAAGCCTAAGCAAGGGATCTGCACTTATGCTTTTGCCGCTCTCTTACTTTGTGATTCTGAAACCAGCAGAACACATTCTTCCCTTCAATCTTCATGTACTTCCCCAGCTGGGCTATGATCTGGTCGATCTGCTAAGCAGTGGGAGTTCTCTTCCCTTCTCGGAACAACACCTCTAGGATCCGTAGCTACTCCTAGGCCGGGTTCCACCTTGTTCCTCCAGCTTGAACAACACTATGCATGAATTATGTTGTGTCTTTCAAGCACTTTCAGACAGAACTGATCAAACTAGAGGAGAGAGAAGACCACGGTATACCAGACTTGCACCAGCTTTGCTATGGTGATCAGTGGAAGTGGCCACAGGACCAAAGGTTGTCTTGGGCCTGCTCTTATTAGGCTTGATGAAGCTTTTAACGTCCATAGCAGCCATAACCGTGTTGCTGCTCAGCTTGGGTGCATGTTGGCACAGTCTCTTGCATCCCAAAGCTAAACAAGGCTCCTGCTGATCCTAGATGTCCACACATGCAAAACGGTCAATCTTCATGCATGGTTGCATGCCTTACAATGAAGAGGATAGTGATTAGTTGATGAGGAGCTAGCAGCTGAAGTAGCTATGTTATATACTTATGCAAAAGAGAGAGTAGAGGCGAATGAATGAATGATAGAAATGTGGAAGATTTTTTGTCCTCTATTAGGATACCCACAATGAAGGTCGTCGATTAGAAGGCACATACAATAATTGAAGGCCGAAATGTAAGTATGGTGATTTTGTCCTTTGAAAGGACGAAATCGCCTTAAACCGATTTCGTCCTTTACAGTTTAAGTATTTATAAACCGATTTCCTCTTTTGAAATAACGTAATCAACTTAAACCTAGAAGGACGAAATCAAGTAAAATTGCAAAAAAATATCCATGTAGGCGCCAGTGCCTAGCTGGTGCCTACATGGATAAATGCAATACCACTTTAGGAAATATTTCCTAAAAGACACTATTTTGATAATTTTTTTAAAAATTATTATTTAAATAATTTTCCCATAAAAATTCATCTATCTTATATTAATAGCTATATTTAGAAAAATAATAGTTTTATTGAATGGCGAAACTTATTTCTAAGAGAAGGAAAAATAAGTTTTTGATACTATTTTTCAAATACCCAATCTCTTAAATTTAACAAAATGAAGCTATTAATATGGTGCAATCCTTTTTTACAAATGGATCTATTAATTTAAAAGTAGGTGGGTATTTGTGATTCTCTCCGAAGGCCCATGGTAGTAGGAAGTTTCTTTAAAATATGTTACATGCAACAACCATAGTGTGAAAGTATTGTAGAGAAGGAAAAAATAGGGTTAAGGTAATTCTAACTTTGTTGCATCCATACTTCATAGGTTGCATTTTGAGCCGATGATCAAATGTTATTTGTCTAGAAATGAGTTCTATACAAAACTACCTCCTCTTGAATTTAATCTTGATTAAACAAGGGATAAAGTAATTAGGATTATTACTTTTTTATAACTAATTATGATTATTACTAGTGATACTGAGAAGTCTTCTAGGATTAACTACTTAATCTAACACTATTAATCAATAAAGCTTAAAAGAATGAGAGAATCACTTGCCTCTAATAGTTACCACACCAATTACACAAACTGGTAAACTCTAACAGTTCTAGCCATTAAAATGTTTCATGCATAGTAACTAATTATATAAAAAATGCTCTATTTTATCATTTTAGCACTGTTTATAAGTGAAAACTCATTAATAGTGTTGAAATGATGAAATAGAATTTTGACATGAGAAAGTTAACGTCACAATACCATGGAAGTTTCTAAACTATTTTCATATTACTGCTACAGCTTTTACTGATGGCTTGTTTATTATAGTTTATACACCCAATAAGCCTAAAGACATGGTCCCTTTCTCTTTCTTAAGGAAGAGGTCTTGACCTAGGCCAGCATCTTCCCCAAACACGCCTCTCCAATTAAAGATTCAGCAACGGCCAAATGCTGGAAACTGGCCTGGATTTAGGGATGGTGCAGATGTGGAACACGACCCGGGTTGGCCCAGTTCCCTTTAGAACCCATTTTTATGTGTTTTACTAGGCTAGCTACTCATTAAGGGGAGCCTTTTTATGCTCTCTATAACAGTGGCCCCAGTAAAAGCTGTGCATGGGACACTTTTATCTATGAAATTAATGGTGCACAGACATGTGTTAGCGTATGCACTATGTAACTTAAATATTAAAGATTACTTAGACTAGGGTTATTGTTAGTGGAGAGTATAAAAATACTTCCTCATTAAGGTACTTAGGTACAATCTGGCTTTATCAACTAGGAAGCACTAGCAAATCATCACTAGAAGTCAAAATATACCACATCTTACTCCCTCTGTCCCAAATTCATAGCTCTATTTAATTTTAATTAAATAGAGCTATTAATTTGAAATGAAGTATATAAGATGGCATTATAATGCAAGTTCTTCGGTGTAGATGACTATGACCCCCAAATCAACGACTGCCAGACTACATTACTAATTTCATATTAAGGAATATGTAATATACTTTCTCTGTCTTAAACTAATAGCTCCATCTGAAAAAATAATTTATTTCATATTAATATCTTTATTTTATTAAATTTAAGTAATTAGGTATTTAAAAAATAATATTATAAGTTTTTTTTTCTTTTTTTAGATGTGAGTTTTATCATTTAATAAAAATTATTAATTTTTTAAATGTAACTATTAATATAGAATGGAGGAAGGATCACTGAGCTTCAAAATATTACGCTACTAAGTAATACATTAACAGTTTCACTTGAAAAGCCTGACACCTAAAATAAGCTCAGAAAAATAAAAATGAACGTGCTTTAGAAAATATGTTAAAAATTGTGTAGAATAGAAATCCTTATATCTAGTATATATACTGCCTATGATATGACAGTTGCCACCCTTGCATAGGTTTTAAACACATTAAGATTTAACAAAAATGATTCGGTGAAGTAAAGTTTTATATGTCAAAAGCCTACTCTATTATCTAAATACCATTGATTACCGGGGTTTTACTTTTTGGGCCCCATTCATCAATGATGTTTAGATGATGATGAAGTAGGTTTTGACATATGAAACCTAACATCATATGTTACCATTGCTCAAAACTTAAACAAATTCTTTAACATTTAGTTCATTCATCCGTACTATTAAAACCAAAAACTAGGGAGTATAAATTATGTTAGTAATATAATTTCAAGATTTACCCAAGAGTATTATGATGCTTAGTAACATAATTTTAAGATGTGCATGCCAACAAAACTCCAAATTAAGAAAAAATAATTTCATGCGTCACTGGGAAGTATTTTTAGTCATTCTACTTTGTATCCATCAACATAAACTCCATAAGGATTGGCATCACATACACTAGCATATTAATAAATGTACACATACATATCACTTGTACTAATATACACTTGCGTATACAGTTTTTCTTGCCACACACACCATGCAATAGGGGCTCGTTACATATTGAAAACCCCTAGCCCCACGCTCCAGCTGCAAGCTGGCTAGTGCGCTATAGATTGTGACTCGCTTAAGTGGAAAAGCCCCTAAATCTAACAACGAGGGGGACTACAATGGACTAGTACACATGTAGCCAGAGGCACGGAGCGTATATCTATCTGCTTACATATTTGCATATCTAAATTTCTTCCAAAGATTAAATACATGTTCTTTATGCATATATATCTTTAGTATGATCTGTTAGTATGAGTCAGGCCTCATGTACGCCGAAGTGAGCTTGGGGATCATAGATTATCAAGATTTTGATCCAATGGGGGTAGGCAGGTTTGAATTACTACACGGCCATCAGGTCAAGTTTTGATGGCTTCATATGTTAAGCCTCATGCTAGTGCATTGTTACTACCAAACTCGATGGATAGACAACCGTGTGGCACTTACGAAGCTTCATGCTGAACAAGTCAACTTATAAGTCACTTGGGAAAGGACGTACAAAACAAGAGGTAGAAGGAATGAGAGTAATATTGTAAAAAAATAAACAAACACAAACATAAAGATGAATTGCACTATCACTGAGTTTATAAAATAATTAACTGTAAATTACATCAACTAATATTACTTACACTTTATCTCCCTCAGTATTGCGTAGAAAATTTATTATATATTATTTGAGTAGCAGCTAGCAAAAAAAATATTATATTAAAAAATAGCATAAAAATAAAAGTATAAAAAATTAAAAAATATATTAAAAGATATTTCATTGGTCTTATAGTAATAGCTATATTTAGAAAAATAGTAATTTTTATTGAATGGTAAGACCCACATCTAATAAAACAAAAAATAAGCTTATGCATTCTCTTTTTTAAGTACCTAATTATTTAAATTTAATAAAATAAATTTATTAATATAGAAAATAATATTTATACTCTATTCTTTCTACATGTTAAGCCTTACACCACTGATATGCACTTTTTCTTATTCAATCATAAGTAGTGTAAGGCATGTGTATACAAAAAAAGTTGTCTAGAAATATCACTAGCCAATAGTAAGAAATAAGTTTTTTTGGAAATAAAACTGTTAATTTAAGACAAAAGAAGTATTTCCCAAGAACTACAAAAATTATAAACTTGTCTAAAGTGTTCTTACCCATCCGTGAGGGGGCAAACTCATCTATACCTTAATATTATATATATGGATACGACTATTTTCCCCATAGTATACTCAAGCCCCTTATACTTGACACAACCCAAAATTTTTTTAATAAGATACTAGATTCCCGCCCCCCCACTATTCCTTTTAACTCTATTTTTGATCTTTCATTAGCCCATTCCCAATTTCCTTGCTCCGCACGTGAGCTCTTTTATCTCCCCTATATATTGTTCGTGGCTCCTCTTCCCCTCACCTTCACCTTGTTGTTCTTTTGGAAAAATTTTAGATGATTTCTGATGGGGTGGTCATCGCCAAAATATGTAAAATTTGATAGATAAATTTTATTTAGTGGATGATATCCCTTACTAAGAAATATCCAAAAAGTTTTAAAACTTTTGAATAATTTTTGGCAGAGAGCGGTCACCATTATAATATACAGATATTGATGAAGACAAAGAATATTAAGATGTTAAAATATGTCAATTATTTTTTGTAATAATATACAAAATTTATATAGACGTAAAGTCTTTGTCTAAATCAGTTTTATTTAACGAATAGTACTATTCGCTAAAACATCTCTAAAATTTTTAAAATATTTAGGTGAGCATGAGTAAAATTATAAAGGGTATAGTGAGTATTAAGTTGTTAAAATATACAAATTATTTTTTGTAATAAGAGGCTCTAAATATTATTGGGAGAAATAAACACCTTCTCTCTCTATATATAATTTAATTTTAAAAAAGTTTTAAGGCTCTTTGTGGACCCACAAATTTCGCCGCGTAGGGATCGAAGTCAGCAAGACCAGGCTGACTCCACGCTTTCATCATATGATCAATTGTGACTGAAGCCACGCCCTAGACCGTGGTCCCCACAACTACATAATTAGACAGGTGGCGAAACACTAGCTAGTACCATTTCTATCACAAGTTTTTGTGCTTTGTACAAAAAACGTAAACAAAATTTTTTTCTGTCTATTTATTTTAAAACAATAAATAACTAAAAATTAGGTTGAAGTACACAAGGGGCCCCACTAAGGGAAAGTGGAGTGGCTATGGGGCCCGCCCCCTCGTCAATATCTGATTATCCGGGGACAACATTTCACATCCGTCCATCCTTTTCTTTGGCTTTCCGTTTTTGTTCTACTATTTTAATATTAAAAAAGAGAGACCCCACGGATCTTCACCCACGCTATGACCCACGGGAAGTTCATCTGAAGTTGATAATCACGTTTTAAACCACAGATTAATTAGACTAATTTTTCTTCCTCTCTTTTGATAGCCAAGTGTCAATCATTTATCTATAAAATTGACGTACATATATTATTTTTTAACAATAAGTCAAGCATGAACTCTAAATAAGAGTTATTTATCCACTAAAAATAGGAGTTTACGCTTTATCTCGGAGAACATAAAAACTCTTTAGATTTAGTGAGCTACCCTAAATTTTAGTAAATGTTAGTGACTTCGCCACGTAAGTAATAGACGTGGGTGTAGCAAAACACCACTGAAAGTCACATTTATTGCACAAATTAGCCTGGAACAGACATGAATACATAATTTTAAAAAAATTAAAATTAAAAATTGATTTAATGAAAAGAGATAAATCCAATAATCATTCATTATTATCCTTAAAAAAGGTGAGGCAGAAAAAAAAAAGAAAAAGAGAAGAAACTTCTCTCTCCTCTCACTCCCATTTGCCCTCATGTCCACATTTTCTTCCTTCCTCTGAAAAAGGCGAGACCTTTCCTCTCTCTTTCGTCCTCCTCACTCCCCACCCCCCGCCGACCCAGATAGGGATTCGAGAAACTGGCAACGACCCATTTGAGGGTATGCCCTGAAACCTCTGCCTGCGGAATTTCGAGAGTGGAGATGCTCTCTGTCGCCCTCTGAGACTCGGAGGAGTTTGGGGGGGAAGGAGTAGTTTTTGTGTTCAATTTTTGCAGAATTTTTTGTGGGGAGGATGGGGGGCGTGACCTCTTCCATGGCGGCGAAGTTCGCCTTCTTTCCGCCCAACCCGCCGTCGTACAAACTGGTGCAGGACGAGGTGGCTGGCCTGCTGACGCTAAGCTGCTTCCCGCACCGGGAGAATGTGGAGGTCCTGAAGTTGCCGACGCGTCGGGGGACCGAGATCGTGGCGGTGTACATACGAAATCCGATGGCGACGTCCACGCTGCTCTACTCCCACGGGAACGCCGCGGATCTTGGGCAGATGTACGAGCTCTTCATCGAGCTCAGCATCCACTTGCGGGTCAATCTCTTGGGGTGGGTGTGGTTTACTCTTCTTTGTACATTGTTTTGATTTTTACCTGAATTTAAGGTTGGTTAAGCTGGTTGACTGAAGGGGTGATCAGTAGCTGCCGGATTTGTGAAGCTAAGTTGAATTAAATCCATTTTATTTGGGTATTAAATGCTTCAATGGTTTAATAATATGTTTAAATGATTCAAATTGAGAGAAAATTGCAGCATTTCGTCTGTTGTTTTTGTAATTGGATTAAATGAAAGGGATGGTAATTTAGAACAGAGATGTAATTGGTTAGATATTTTGAGCAACACAAGGAAGAAATATAGTACACTTTTTCCTTAAAAGCTTTGTTTTAGTAATGTTTTTTATGATCTATAGTTCTGGGTACTTTTCCCATGCAATTTCAGTGCCATTTTTGTCCTGATAATGGGTTATTCTGGAAATACATAAACTATTGTTTTGTAGAATTTAGGGCTATCTGGTTCTTCCATCTGTATGGACATTCGTTGTAAGTAGCAGTATTGTAGTTTCCTCTACCTGAGAAGGAATATACCCTCAACTTTGATTTAGCCGATCTTACTGATGAAGCATAATATGTCGTTGATGTGCACATTATACTACATCGTTTTACCCTTTTAAGTTCTTTGTGTTCGTTTAATGTTGTTATGACTGGTGAATGGACTTGTTAGGAGTTTCCTATTATGACAAATCTCCTTCTTTGCAACCTGGCATCGAAATATCCTCATTTGTTTTGACAGATTCATTTTTTTGTTTATCATTATCTAGTCTTTGGTCAATTTTGGGTGTCATAATTTGGAAAGTAATGTTTGGTCAGATTGAAGTCAAAATTTCTCCCTTTTGAAAAGGAAGTGCTGTTTATCCCATCATTATTGTATTTTTAATATTCTAATATTTGATTTCATTTTTTTATGAATGTTAACATCTTTTACTATTGTTGTCTTAATAATCAAACTAATGCCTCATTAATGCTTGCCTTAGTTGAAATGGATACATATAAACATGGAATGACTTTAGAATTAGGTTACTGAAGAATGTCTTCAATCCGTTCTTTAGTTTGTACTTAATGTTGTGGCTGATAATTTCGTTTGGCTTCTTTTTTATGTTATATCTACTTCATTGTCTATTAATATCTCTTGATAAATGAGTTTTTTTAACTCTTTGTATATTGGTTAAAAATTCTGCCAAATAGCTTGACCGGATAGAAGAGAAAAAAAGAAATATAGAAAATTATAGTAGTGTTCAATGAAGTTTCCTTTTCCCGGTCTTTTTAAAAAAGAAGTTTTGTTACTATATTTGCAGAATATATATTGATGCTTGTTTTATTTTCCTAAAAATCAAAGGGTAAATTTGCAAAATACATAGAATCAAGAAATGTGTATTAACAAAATTTCCATGTGCGTGATATCTTACTGGTTGTTTGTGTTGAATGTATTTATAAACTTGTTGTTGAACTGTAAATCTTGATTGCAGAAATCTTGGGTAGTTGTGTTGAAACATCTAATGTCTCATTTTTATATTTATTATAGGCTTTTCATATAGGTTTCACATTTTCTTCATTTTTTTTTTGTTCTGCAGTTCTATTTACTCATTAGTACTCCCTCTGTCCTACATTAATAGCTGCATATGGTTTTCTAAAATTAACTAAAATTAGTTCGTTTTAAAAAACCAAATGTAGCTATAATTTAGGACTGAGGGAGTATAATTTTTTTTTAAAATCATTGCGAGAGTTGATTTTAAGCATTTCTTGTTAAGTTTCCGGTTAAAAAATGGTGACATCACTTTTAATTGAAGAGCTGGGCCCAAACATTAATTTTATGGTTTTCACTCACCATCTTGCAACTGAATGCAGGTATGATTACTCTGGATATGGGCAGTCTTCTGGAAAGGTCAGTCCATCTAACTCAGAAAGTTTTCTGAAATCTAAAATAATTATCAATTGATTAGGTGTCATGATCTGTTTTCCTATTTTCTGTTACTGACTATATTTTCAATTTAATAGCCAAATGAACAAAACACTTATGCTGATATTGAAGCTGCTTACAAGTGTCTTGAAGAAAACTATGGTGCTAAGGAAGAAGAAATTATCCTTTATGGCCAGTCCGTTGGTAGTGGGCCAACTTTGGATCTTGCAATGCGCCTACCACGACTGAGAGCAGTAGTTCTGCATAGTCCTATTCTTTCAGGTTTAAGGGTTATGTATCCTGTGAAACGTACTTACTGGTTTGACATTTATAAGGTTAGTTTTCTTTAGCTTGACTGATTATAGATTATTTTTATATTTTTTGTATCTTCTTTCGTGAATTTAACCTTTATTTTGTGTTTCTGCAGAATATTGACAAGATACCCTTTGTTAATTGTCCTGTGTTGATTATTCATGTAAGTATGTTCATCATTTATATTTTATTTGTTGAAAATTTTATTCTTAATTTATAACATGTGGACCTCCTGGGATGTGGGTAACTGTTTACCTGTTATGTACCACAGGATTTAGATTCTGTTAATTTTGAGACTTTATCGGTATTGCTTCTTGCTAAGAATTCAAAAAATGGTGTTTAAAGCTCAATTTTATGGCACTTGTTACTGGCTAACAGTTTAGGTGTTCTTTCACTTTAAGTTGTAGCTATTATCATACTTTGGAGAGAATGAGTAGTTTGCCACCCCCTGTTGGGCGGTGGATATCAACCATCCGTGTTAAGGGGGTGGGTTGGCTAAAAGAGGGGGTGGTGAACTACGCATTCTTATGGAGATTATGATATTTTATCAAGCATTAGGCTTATGCAGCTGTTATAATTAAAAAATGGAAAAAAATTAGTGTTGCTTTCTAGCATTGATAACTTCACCACAACATAAAACAAGTACTAAGATAATAGTAAGAAGCTGTGACATCCTGGGAGTCAAAGTTGATGGATGCTTTGCCTGGTGATAATGTGGCCAGCTCAGCTGTGACTTGCAACTGCAGACATGCACCTACATATATCTGTGTGAAATTTCAGTAAGGGAATAAAAATAGAGTTCCTGATGTAGGGCTTGGTTTGGCTTGAGTGTCGACTCTTCGGTATAATTGTGCTAGCATTAATGCTGAATATATAAGACTACGGGGAATTGAGGAAACAATATATGTGTCAGTTCTAGCCACAGGAACTAATCAAATTTTGAGTAAAACTTTTTATATATTTCATTATTTAAGTGAGATTGCTCAGGAACGAGATGTTAAATTCCTCTACACTTTTGTGAAAAAACACAATTGCATCAAGAGCTAAAGTTTTGGGTCCAGATCAAGTTTAAGACTTAATGTTTGTCTCAGCATCTATAGTGGTATTTTTTCTCTTTTTGGGGGTTTAACATTTTATGTCCTACAGGGAACTGCTGATGAAGTTGTAGACTGTTCTCACGGTAAGCAGTTGTGGGAACTCTGTAAAGAGAAATATGAACCACTATGGCTTAAAGGCGGGAACCACTGTGATTTGGAGCTTTTTCCTGAGTATATTAGACATCTGAAGAAGTTCATAGCCACAGTTGAGAAAGCACCTTCTCAGAGGCACAGTTTGAGAAGGAGCACTGATCGATTTGAACCCTCGAGAAAGAGCACAGATTGCTTTGAACCATCAAGAAAGAGCACTGATCGAAGAGAGAAACCCAGGAAGAGCACAGACAAGGGTGATAAGCTGAGAGCTAACGAAAAATTAGATAAATTGAGAATCTCATTTGACCAACTGGAGAAGTCTCGGAGAAGTGTAGATTGCCATGAAAAGTCTAGGAAACTAACTGACCAGATGGATAGGGGGCGCAAGAGTGTCGACCGGTTAGATAGAATTAGAGCAGGGTAACAAACGTTATTTGAAACTTAGATGTAAAAATGATTGGGTGGGCTTGATGTGTGGGGAAGTTTATATTTATAATATGCTGTACTCTTATAATGGTTGTGCAAGGAACATTATGTGGAAAGTTTGTTGATGGGAAGTTGTGTATTATTGTGGGTTACCTCTTTATTGGCTTCATATTAACAATTTATGATGATTTATCAGAAGGGTTATTGAGATGTCATTTCCTCGTCTGCACTTGTAATACGCTGTCAACACGCTGTCAACAGGGAAATATACAGAGAAAGGAACAAATGCATCATTATACAAGAGAAACAAGAGATTAGAGACCTCTAACCATTCCAAGAACTTGAAAAGTAGATGTCTTTTCCTCATTTAATTACATTTTCAGCTTTAACAAAAACATAATTAATATACATCATCTTGCTTCAGAGAGTTCCTTCAGCTTCACAAGGCACACCATGCAGGTAGTCACATGAATGACACATAATTTTAATTCCAAGAACTATCTGATGGCAGGCGAGGTGCTGAATATATACACTTAACTGATTAAAGGCGAAGCATTCCCATTCTGAAGTTTGATCAAGGAATAGTACGCACCTCGGCGGCCAACAGCAAGTAGTTCAGAATGAGAGCCTTTTTCGACAATTTTGCCATTTTTTATGACTGCAATGGTGTCTGCTTTCTGAACGGTGGAGAGACGGTGAGCCACCACAATACAAGTCCGACCCACCATCATCTTGTCCAAAGCCTGTTGGACTAAGCTCTCTGAGACACTATCCAGTGCACTGGTGGCCTCATCCAGCAGCAGAATCGATGGTTTCTTCAATATTGCTCGAGCAATTGCAATCCTCTGCTTCTGCCCTCCTGACAACTGAACTCCCCTCTCACCACAGTTGGTATCGTAGCCATCCTTCATCGAGCTGCAAATTTGCTAACTAATATGAGAGAGAGAAAGAGTCCTTACCTGATGAGATAGAGAGAGAGAGAGAGAGAAAGTCCTTACCTGATGAATTCATGGGCATTTGCTTGCATGGCTGCTTCTCTCAACTCAGATTCAGTGGCATTCTCCTTTCCGTATGCAATATTTTCCCGGATAGTACCAGCAAAAAGAGTTGGTTCTTGACTCACTAGTGCAATATGGGCTCTTAGGTGTCTGAGGTTGTAGGTTCTGACATCACGGCCATCAATTTCAACTGTACCTTTCAGTGGGTCGTAGAATCTCTCAACCAGCCCAATGACGGTGGATTTCCCGGAGCCACTTTGTCCAACCAGTGCTACTGTCTTCCCTGCATCAATCGTAAGGTTCAACCCTTTGAAGATCATCTGTTCAGGCCTTGCAGGATAAGCGAAGAATACATTCTTCAGCTCCACTTGGCCCTTCATGCTCTTCCGGGTCTTAATCCCATTTGGATCATCTGGTTCAATCTCACTTACCTTGTCCAAAATTGCAAAAACTGATCTAACTGCATTGCTCCCCTTGGCCAAATCTGAGCTCATACTCCCTGCATCGGCTATAAGCCTGGCTGTGCTCATTAAGATGAAGAATGCCTCAAACAATGATTTAGAACTCACCTTTCCTTGAATCATCAACCTCCCACCATACCAAAATGTGAGAGATATGCTTGCAGTAGTCAGGAACTGAGAGACAAAGAGACCAATGCCTGCATACCAGGACTGTGTGACACTCTCTTTCTTTGGGACCTTCAATGCTTCTTTATAGAGGTTTAGTATCCTGGGCTGAGATGAAAATGCAGTGATGGTTCTGTGATTCACTACAGCTTCACTCGCCAACTGGGTCCCTTCTGTTTGAGCCTGTTGTGCCTTCTCTGACATGCTATTCATCAGCTTGCTCCTTGCATAAATACTTCCAACCAGTAATGGCTGCACTGCTAACATGACGATTGCCAGCCTCCATGTCACCACTAAGGCTGTAGCAAAGGCTGAAACAGCAGTGGTGGTCACCTGAATTATCAAGGACAGGCGATCTCCGACGAGTGACCGGACGACATTGGCATCGGTTGCGATTCTGGCACAGACTGCTCCCGTTGAATTCTCGTCAAGATCGAACCAGCCGATCTCGAACGACAACATCTTCTCCAGCATCTTCTCCCTTATCCGCTTGGTCAATCTCTCCCCCATTATAGCGAAGTTGTAATGCTGCACCACATTGGCAGCTACAGTTGCTAGCCCAATTATCAGGAACACGAGACAGTAGTATCTGGTTCTTGACCGGATAAGATCATTATCATCAAGGAAGTAGACAGAGAGAACTGCTCCCATGCTGTAGGAGTGAATGGTCTGAATCCCTCCATAGGTCATGGCCCCCAGACACCCCACTATGGCGTTCTTCCACTCTGGTCCATTCATCTTCAGCAATCTCCATTGAGATGGAGCAGGAGTTGAGTCTATGTAGTCTTCTTCATGAACTTCACTGATTTGGCTATGATCCTGTGTAAATGAGTGAGCAGGGCTATTGTACCTGCTCGTTCTTGCACTGCTATAAGGACTGCCATAAGGGCTCCTCATGTTGCCCCTCATTTGAAAGTTGGGCGTCTCCGGCCGTCGGTAAGCCACCGCCGGAACTCCTACTGACTGCTGCAGTTGCACCATTCTAGCATAGGGGCCACCTTCTCCATTGTTCGTCTGCATTAGCTGATCATGGGTACCCGATTCAATGAGCTTCCCGGACTGGAGAACTGCAATCATGTCGGCATTACGAAGAGTAGAGAGGCGATGGGCTATGATTATGGTTGTTCTTCCCACAGAAGCTTGGTCTAGTGCATCTTGAACAACTCTCTCAGATTGTGCATCAAGTGCACTTGTTGCTTCATCTAGCAGGAGAATCTTGGGGTCCTTTATGAGGGCCCTGGCAATTGCAATCCTCTGCTTCTGGCCTCCTGACATTTGGAATCCAAACTGCCCAACCTGATTTATTAAAAAAATGATCATGATTAGTTATTAATCTTAGCTCTACTTGTTAGATAATCGTTGTTTTCTAATAGTAAACGGCTGAAAAACTAATTATTAATATATTACTCTTCTGATAGTAACCGTTCTTTCGGAATAAGCTGTTTAGAAATGGATTATCTATGTTCTCCCTCCGTCCCATAATAAGTGTCTGTATTAGAAAACCAAAATAAACTGATTTTAGTTCACTTTTATTTTTTTTATCAAGACACATTACCTGATCATCACTATAAACCTCCTACACCCTGGAGTTCTTCTGATACCAGGCTAGAAAACCGTTGTTTCTCAATAGAGAAAGTTCTTAGGAAACGGATTATCCATATTCCTTACTATTTCAACACTACTTAGTGATTGAATTATGGCTATAATTACAATGTGGGCATTGACACTTAAAAATGTTTTACCTGAGTTTCATATCCATCAGGTAGTTTGGTAATGAAATCGTGGGCATTTGCAGCCTTGGCTGCAGCTACAACCGAATCCATTGAAGCAGTTTCGTTGCCAAATAATATGTTCTCCCTAATGGAAGTGGCAAAGAGGACTGGCTCCTGACTAACCAAGCCCATCTGAGACCTCCACCACTTCAGCTGAAGCCTCTTGATTCTGGTCCCATCCAGCAGAATGTCCCCCTTGACAGGATCATAGAACCTCTGGAGCAAAGAGATGGAGGTGGACTTGCCAGACCCGCTGCCTCCCACCAGGCCGACTGTCATGCCGGCTCGTACTCGGAGATTGAAGTTCTGCAGAATCTTGGCATCAGGTCTTGATGGATAGTTGAAGCTAACATTCTTGAACTCAATGTTCCCTTTCACTTCATCAAGAATCAATCCTTTTTCATTCTCGGAGTCGATTGCTGGTTTTCGATCAATCATGGCGAATATTTTTGAAGAAGAGGCCATGGCACCTGCAAGGGGTGTAAGGTTTGGAAGTGCCAGCATCACAGCCCTGTGTTCATCCAACAGAGGAAACACTTGAGATAAATGCCGGACATGGTCGTGGCATAAGTACTGAGAAAACGGAAGAGAAACTGAATAAGAGGGGAGAACAACTCACAGTCCTCCATAGATGACACAAATGCCAGATATGAAGACACGGCCACCACCTTCTCCCTTCTCAGTCACCAAAATTGCACCAATCCAGGCCTGGTAGGACCAAACCGCAAAGATCATGCCCATGCTCCCAATCGCCATCCCCTTCATGAATCCAAGCTTAATCCCAAGCTTAGTGCTCAGCTCAAGTGACTCACTGAACCTCATCAGAGTCCTGTTCTCTCCAACATATGACAGTACTGTCCTAATGGAAGAAATGGTCTGCTCTGCGATTCCACCAGCAACCCCATAAGCGTCCCTCATCTGCATGGCCACGTCCATCATGAACTTGCCAAAGACAACGCCAGGGACTATGTAAATCAGTGAGAACGGAAGAGCAGCGAGGGCCAGGCGCCATGATAGGTAGAAGGCAGCTGCTAGAGAGAAGACAAGTTCTGAGAGGTGGCAGAGCAAATTGGGAATCTGCAGAATTTGATAAAAAAATTCGTCACAAAAAGCCTAGTACGTAGGAGCATTGTCACAAAGTTTTGTTTTCAGTTCATTTTGGCAAAGGATCATTCATTTCGGTTCGTTTCGTTTAGTTTCGGAAAAAATTCGGTAGTGCAAAGAATAATGATATAAAGATGTGTATTTACTCCAAATCAACGTCTCATATGTAAACAACAAAATCACAAATCACTATGAAAATAACTAGCTTAGAACCCAAGGATAAACAATAACGTGCATCAATAATTCAAATAGGATAAACAAAGGAAAGCCCATAGCCCAAACCAAAAAGAAGTAAATGAAAAACCCGTAACCCAACCCAGGCTGAAATAAACGAAGAAAAAAAAAACCAAAATTTTTGTTTTCCCAAAATTTTCAGGAATCTTTCAATTTATACTTAAATAGGCAAAAATAACAAAAATTCGCAAAATTTATGACTATGCGTAGGAATATATAATGAGGCAAGTTGAGTTCATTTACTTGCTTGAGGTCGGCTCTCCTTTTGGATTTTGAGGAAGGCTAATCTGTGCCAATCTCAAAAAATTTAAGCTTCAGCTTAATTCACTCATCTACACTCCTCATAACTATTTTTTTAGTTCTATCAATATTATGCTAATTGTAGAAAACTATATGCTAAAGGTATCATTTAAGATAAAATGTACATTTAGTTATTAAAAAAACAGTGTGATATACAACAATTTGAGAATTGAGATGAGTCTCGTCAACGTGATGGGAAGCATGGGGCATTTGATTACGATCGATCCAATAGTGCATATTATTTAAGGGCAAATGGGTTTGAATCATGGGCTTGACCTCTCTATTAAGGGGTTGTTTATGTATGAAAGTTTTGTAAGATTCTACCTTAATTTTGACTTGAATTAATTGATTTGTGTTTGTGGGTAAAAAGTGAACCGAATTTTGGAAGTTGATTCTTAAGCTGTTTTAAGCCAAAATTGGCCTAAAATTACCAAATTACCTCGCGAAGTAATTCTGTCAATTTCGGCTCTCAATCTCGTTTCGAAAATTATAGATCTTATTATTTTTTAACATTTACCTCTTATATCGATTTTAGCTTGAAAAGTATATTATATAAGTGGGGCCTACTTAAAAAATTTAAAATAACTTACCCAAGAATGTGCATATCAAAATTCAGAAGAAAGTTATATTATTTTAAAACTTTAAAATTGGGTTTGACATGATATCCAAATTTATTCTAAATTTTTTTATTACCAACAATAATTTATATTCAACAGTGAATTTTTAGAATTAATTCTAAAAATATTTTACTTCTATTTTCTAAAAATTTAATACCCAAACAACCTCTAAATTGTAATGTCTATTTGAGATAGGACACTTGCAAACTTGGGTTTCAACTTTCGTTTTAGCTTTTAACCCTAAATTTAAGTAAGCTAAATTGAGACAATAACAACTTCGGCGGAAAGTTTTAAAAACCGCCCCAATCATTGACCTAGAATGGTTGCTGAGCCAAGTCAACTAGGTTTAACCAATCTTAGGTCAACTTCGGTTAACCCAATTTTTTTATATATTAGATTAAAAATAATACTACATATACAATTTATATAAAATTCTTATAATTCAATAAGTAGAATATGTAAGACTATTTATAAGATGTTCTGGGCAGATGAGCGTTATAAAGTAAATAAATATTAAATAAAATAATTACATAAAATGTATATAAAAAAATTGTTATAGCCAAAGGGTTAGCCATTATCATTACGCTTTAACACGAACATTAAACCGGTCCAACTATGGAGTATTTTAGTAGTAGTACTTTTTTTTGTGGTTGATAGTTACAACTTAGCACCCTACAGGATACACACTACATACCACATGGATTCTTCTTCAAGAAAAAATCCAACCAGCGCATCACATCCAATATATGCTTTGGCCGCCTCAATAGTTTGTTATGTTCTTTTCCTCGACACATTGACATCATATTGATTGTGAGGGCTGAGGAGGGCTGTCAGGAGAGTTTATGGGGTGGAAGAAGAGGAAGACAAACCTTTTCGCTGATGGCATCTTGAATGGAGTTAGCGTCGGTAGAGATGGCAGTAACAACGTCGTAGGTGGTGGAACTGGAAGCATTCATGTCGAAGTAGGCCACATCTTGGCGGAGGACAGATTTTAGATACTCCTTTCTCATGCAGGATGCCTGCCTCTCCCCAGTTCTCGTCCAGCAAGCTCCCTCTGGTTAATTAGTCAGCTTCGAACTCAGCCAAGAAGGCTTAAAAACATATAGAGCAACTCTAAGATGAAAGCAAAACATATTAAAAGAAATGTTTCACTTATACATAACTCTGATCATTTAATTAACCACCTTACATAGAAATGTGTTTTCACTCTTACCACCACCAAAACTCCTTCCAAAGATTTTTTAGTAGGATTATAATAACTGGGTTTCTTCTTCTTCTCTCTCTCTCACATAACTTATGGGCTTCTTATAGTCTTCTTATTAAGAGAAATGTTTCACTCATACATAACTCTCTTTGATCATTTAATGTGTTTTCACTCTTACCTCCAAAACTCCTTCCAAAGGTTTTCTAAGTAGCATTACGGTAACAGGGCTTCTTCTTCTTCTCTTTCAAATAACTTGTGGGCTTCTTATAGTCTTCTTCTTCCTCCTCTCTCTCTGGATTAGAAATTACTTGTGGGCTTTCTACAGTCTTCTTCTTTCTCTTTCTCTCTCTACATCCTCAAAAGCAATAGCATATTTTCTTGTCCAAATGCCAATTTCTTATTTTGAGTCATGGTTAAGGATGTTTTATACCAAAACTCGATTTCTGTATGCTTTCTCTCCCCAGTTCTTACAGACGTTTATCATAATGAGAAGTTTTTTAAATGCATCCCTGGGCAATGAGCTTAAAATGAGCGCCCCACTGCAAATTAAGGGGCATGGGGCAAATTAAAATCAGCTAATCCTGTCAACCGGTAGAAGGTTGGGAGGTTACCGTGGGTTTCCCATGCCACACACCACTCCGCAATAGGTGACTAATGTTGGACTCATTGCAAAGTGGTGCATCTTAATATCTCTCATCTTAATGCAAACAATTCTGTTGAAATACTAGGCCCTAAACTTTATAACACGGAAATAAGTTTTAGAAAGTAGCATACCAGTAAACGCGGATAGAGCAACAAGGACGGCCCAGATTAGCACTATGAGGGCATACTGCAACATCAAATGGTTCATGATGAATTAGAACTTGTCTATATATGGACTAAATCAAATACAAACTGTTTTTTCAATGGCGGAACTGAATTTGATAAGGAAAACCCCTGAACAACTGGCAAGCAATTGATGGCTAAATCCTCACCATGCTAATGATCATCAGTTCCAATCGAACTCAGGCCACTAACCTTGTTCACCAAATGATAGTCAAAAGAGGAGCCCGGTTTCCCATAAATGTCGACCATGCCACCAAGGATGGACATATTGATTGGCATGAGCAGCCCGTCTCCAATGCAGCCTAGAGTTCCCCAGAACATCAACCATTTGTCGACGCCGTCAGCAAACCTGAACAGCTGAAATACAGAAGGCTGATCCTTCTCAGATCCCATTTTTTCACTATTGTGGCCTTGCTGCACCTTGGTCTTCTCCTCCAAGCTGGGAAAAGAGTATCAAGCTGTCCGGCTACCCTGCTATATATACCCCCCACTCCTCTTAAGGAGTACTATATGGAGGAGGATACCAAAGTACAGATCCTTGCCGGCTTTCTTCAGCGTAAGTGTTTGTTTCTTACATTCCATGCAGGCTTCTTGTATTTTCTCTTAGACTAAAAGTGCTTGTCTAGTTAGCCCTTCGGCGGAGTTGTCTAATTATCAAAGATTTGATGGAATGGAAACAGAATGAGTGTGCGTTGTGATTGAGGCAGGCCATGATCCCTTTTCTGTCCATTGCACAACTTAGACTTAACAAATGAAATGATCTTCTCTCGGGTACCACATGTTTCAAATAGACAAATCATCTCAGCCATCTGATCGTCGTGACCTCTTGGATTTGTTTTCATGTGTCATGACCGTTTCTATCTAGCATCTTTGATAAAGTTTTAGATACATGACATTGTTGTGGTTTATAAAGTTATGTTTGTCATTATATATAGGCCAAGTACTGATCTTGGAGAAGGTTTGTTTTGCATGTGGTCAAGTCCCTTCTTTGTACGCCGGTACCTTTTTCATATGAACGTTGGTATTTCCCCCTTATAAATTCTATGCGGGTGACCCCCAAAAGAGAGAAAAAGTAAGATATTTATTTTTTTGTCAGCCTCCAAGCTTCACCCATTATTTTTCTCCTAGATCCCAACTAGAAAAACTCTTGAAATTTGTTTTCCTTACTACCAAGTATGACTAGATTGTAGAACCATTGGACATGTGGAGGGGGGAAACGTGAGAACCTTTAGATGATCATGTTCCCAAGTTTCTTTCTCACCACTTCTTGATGATGTGGCAGCTTCCCATTATTAGTCACCAAGACTTGGTCACAAAATCTAATCACACTACATGGGTTTAAAACCGTTTGGCTCCCCTTTTCATATTTCCTTCTCCTTATTTTCCTCACTTTCAACTAGGCTAAGCTCTCTAGGATTAAGAGTGGATTATAGGTGGGAGAAGGATGGACAAGAGAGAGGTAGAGGGGGGAAGAGAGAGAAAGGAGCTCTAATAGTAGCAAAGATGGGAGGGTAAGTTCTAGAAGGACACTACAACAAAAATAACCTCTTGCAATGAAAATAATTTTGTTGCTAATAGTGACTTTTTATAACAAAATTTTAAAAATGTTGTAATAACTACGATTTTGGAAAATGTGAGGATTTTTGCTACAATTTGTTTATTTTGTTACTAAAAGATGGACCTTGTGGGATGAACTTTTTGCAATAAACACATGATGATCGTTTATCATGGCTTTTTGCAATAATTTTTTTATCTTGTTGCAAGAAAGCTTAGGTGTTAGCAAAGTGATAGTTATTTTTACAACAAAATGAATATTATGTTGCAAAAAGTTATATCAAAATGTTCATTGCAAAAACATTTAACTTTTTGCGATAAACCGCATTGCGTTGCAAAATATTATAATTTGTTTCAACTTAATATGCTATTTATCATAATATATTTTAAAAAAATTTATCTATATATGTTTTTAAATCAAACTTTGGAAGTCATTTGCAACAAAATAAAATTTTGTAGCAAAAAAAAAATTTAATAAATATTTTTTTTTGGTAATAGTCAAATTTATTTAAAGGGTGTTTGCGACAAATAAATTGTTGCTTGGCAAAACATTCTAAACCAAAGATAATTAGAGACAAAATGTTAAATTTGTGCAAATAGTTTTTATTAAAAAGTGTCTTAATAAAAAAAGAATAATTTTCTAAAAAATGAAATTGAAATGAGCTTCAAAATATTGCAAATAATATAATATTTGCGACAAATTATTCAAAAATGTGTCAAAGTGTTATTTGAGATAATTGTACGTTGTGGCAAAAGAGCTAGTATTTGCAACACTTTTATATAGTTTATAGCAAAAACAAAATTATTTACATGTGAGCTTGGTCTTACACTAATGAGACTTGTACATATTACATATTTTCAATGATTTACAAATAAAACACAATTGAAGTTTTTTGGCCTGAATTGTATTCTCCATTGCAAAAGAGTCACTATTATTATGCTCTATATAGTTATTGGCAAATGTTTTTTTTTGTTACATTTTTGTTGTAATTTTCTCAGTGAACTTAAATTATCGGATAAAATTGAGTTTTAGCCACCTCAACATGATTTTATGGCTAATAGAACTGGAAAATAGGATGTAGTCACTAATCCGGTTGGTACGCGTCTGGGGATATTTTTAAAAACACTAGTTCAGGTTGGGTTTTGTTGAACACCATTTGGATAACTTGGTATTATTAAACTTGAACATGACTTGGCCCTTTTACAATATATAAATTTTTTTAATTCTTTTACAAAAACCATTAAAATATTAGTTAAGTAATACCAAAAATTAAATAATTATTTGGTTTTAAGTACTCTTACACACATACATAACCAAAATTGTATGCAATACTATCAAAACAAAAGGAATAATATCTAAAACCTAATATTTATAAACGTTGCCAATTCAAGGAGAGCCAAGTCACCTGAAACTCAAACTCGATCTAAAATTTTTAAAATTGGAACCCTGATATGACCCATTTTGGTTGGGTTGGGCCATGATTGCATATATACCCAACATGAATGGCATTATTGACCTTGAGTAAAGTGTGTAGTTCGATTGAAAATCATCGACTTGTGATACTCGAGCATAAACCCATTTGGACAATGCACTATTATTAAATCCTTACATAATCATATATGTTTAGAATATAAAAACTTTCTCTTTATTTCTTATATAAAAATAAGTGTTAAGCAATAATACGAAATTTTAAATAGGTATTTGGTTTAAACTCTTACACAAAGAAGGTTATTTTCCTTTTACAACCATAACTCAATCTTATACAACTACTACTTATATATGTGTTTATCTTTTATAATCTTCCCTCCATCCTAAATTAATAGCTCCATTTGGAAAAAAAGTTTGTTTCATATTAATAGCTCCATTTTGTTAAATTTAAGTTAATAGATACTTAAAAGTACATTAATAAATATAATTTTATGATGCATAATTACAATGAAAATAAATTATCATTTTATAAATCTATTTATATGGAAAAATACTAATTTACAAATATAATAGTAATCTATATTACTTTTAAGAAAAATTATAGGAGTATATTTGTGGCTAAAAAACCCATTATAATTATTAAAAAAAACTCATTTGTCAATACATGAATTAATAGATATAGTCTTTTAAACAACACATTAATAAACTTTTTTTAACCAACTGGATTTGGTGGGATGACCATGACATGTGTGTTATGACCAGGCTAGGTCCGCCTCAAGGTCTATTCCAATTAGGAGTTAGTTACTAGTTATAATATTTTAGTATAATTAAAAGTTTCTTCTTAATGGGATTAGGCTAATGTTAAACGCCCTATTTGAGAATTCAAAAAATCAATGGAAAAATAAATCAATTATTTTAATTTAACTTCTCTATCTCTTGTCTGCTTTCCCATACTATGGAAATCCCTTATAGACTACCCGTCTACAACATTGGGTCAGATATACTTCCCATTTCCTACACACCCTCCCACCCTCCCGTGTTGCCAATGAATTTTGCATGTGCTTTGGAGAAGGCGATACTTGAAGTTGAACAAATCATTGCTGAACACAAAGCAGCTATGATGAAATTAATCATGCATTTTGACTACATCTCATACTCTTTCACCAGTTGTTCCAAGCGTAAGAATTGGTCGTTATACAATGGAGCTTTGGTTTACCCATGTGAAGTCATTTGTTGCATTGAGCTTGCACATATTCATTCATCTGTCACACGAACTGTATACCACCTCAAGGACGAGGTAGACCGGAAGCAAGATAGAATATTAGGACCCACCTTTAAAGTCTATTTCAATTAAGAGTTAATTATTATTTATAGTATTTTAGTATAATTAGTACTTTGTTCTTATTAGGATTAGGCTTTTGTTAGAGGCCCATTCTAATTAGAAGTTCTATTAGGATTTGGATTATGATTCGTAATTGTCTACAAATATATAGGGGATATGACCTATTTGATAATTCAAAAATCAAATTCAGTAGCTAGTTTAATTTTAATTTGTCTCTTCATTATTTTCTTATATTTTTTTTTCTAATTTGTCTTGTGTAGATATTGGTCTACCTAAGAGATTGTTACTGTCAAACCCCTGCACTGCTTGACCCAAGCCGAACCTGGTCCAAGGGTCAGTCCAGCGCACAGGGGCGACGATATTGAGAAACGGTTAAAGAAATAACGGAAGACTTATGTCCCACCTATGGACAGTCTAATTAACAGAGTTATGTACTACTTTGAGCAAGAGTAAATAAGTAGAACCAAAAAAGTTACTTTTAACTCTAAATTAAACTATAAATCTCTAACCCACATACTAATAATCCATAGCCAATACACTTAGCTTAAAACAAGGTTTCAAACAAATTTAAAGGTATAATATATCGCAAGTCTGAAACAAGAACCACTCCACAAGGGGTTCTAACATTATAACAGAATAATCAGAAAGACATGCAAAATCTAGTGGCCTCCACGCCTACTCCCAAGTTCTCCCCGACCTTATCTCATAAAGAGGATCCTATCCGACTATATGTCACGCCATGCAGCCCCAAAACAAAACAAGGAAAGTGGGGTGAGTATAAAAACTCAATAATGGTTTGAATACAACTATAATAATAATAAAACACGACGACATGACAATATAATAATTAAGATCAAAAATTAATATACTATACCACTTTCTGATCATTTACTAGCTAAAACCTCTATTTAACCATAAACATAAGAACTAGCTTGAATAAGACACACCTATCAAGTCAAGTCATAAATATTCAAGTTATAACCTAACACGCATCCCACATAGGTATTAGTTCATATATACTCAAATCAAGCATGATAATCCCATAAATCACATAAAAGGTGTATTTCACACCCTTTTCTGATCATGCAACCATATCACATAAACTTGCATAATAGTATTTCATTTACACACTTTTTGATCATGCATTCATATCACATAAACCTGCATAATAGTGTCTCAAGCACACAATTTTTGATTATGTATTCATATCACATAAACTTGCATAATAGTGTCTCATTCACACACTTTCTGATCATGCATTCATATAACATAAACCTGCATATTAGTGTCTCACTAACACAATTTCTGATTATGCATTCATATCACATCAACCCCATTCACCCTACACGATAAACATGTCAAACACATGATATACAATCATGCATAGCATTCATAATAAATATGTATTAATACAAATGGTGAATGCCTCCATTAAGGAGTAAACACAAATATTGCCACACAGGCAGGACACGGTCAAGGCCATGAAGGTGAGATGTAGTCCAATTTCTACATAGGAAATAAAAGAGGGTTGGGGTTGTCAGTCCCTAAAGCTGCTTGTCCTGGACAATCCTGGCCAAGGATATCTAATTTTCACATAGAGAACCTATAGCAGGTGTGTTCTCCCAAGGACATCTCCTGCGGTGGGGGAGAGCCCATATTCCCATACAGGGAACCCTAGAACACGTGGTAGCTAGTGCACTAAGCGTACCACTTTGGATTCTCAGGGTCCAGATGACAATCATAAGTAATCTCATCCGCAAGACAAGTACACAACTCGTCCCCACATATCTCAATTTAACTTGACTCAACCCGGGGAGTATATATGTTCCACACAAGAACTTAAATCGAAGACATGTCCTTTCAAACGAAACAAGTTTGGATTAATTCATCAAGTGATTAATCCGGCACGCAATCTCAACCATTGTATACAATGGATTAATTCTGGTTAAACATCGGTAAAACTTCATCCATGAATACCGATCCATGATGTATGATATCATAATATATCCATGAGCAAGACCTACATAGGTTCCAACACATGGAACATGCTCCCAATCAGTCCCCTCATGCATCATAATCAAGGCATAATTAATTACAATTTCATAGCAGATTCCCTATACGTATGTGTATTCATGCATATTCTAAGCATATGACCAATGTTTGACATAAACTTATATGACAATATACGTATGGTTAAACACATTCAAAATAATGATTCTCAACTGAAATTAAAATAAAATCTACCATAAAACTTAAATCCATCCATGTAAAATCGAACGTTCACTCCCACAAACATGATTTTTCCACATATTAAGCCACAACATGATCACATCAATTACCCATAAACCATCCTCATTATAAGAGAACACATCTCACCATTTCCATATAATATCCCTGTTGTAACATATTCTAATCACAAGAATTCCTACATTCAAAGGTTTAAGTTACTTCAATATTAACATGCATAATTATCAACATATAATATAATACCACATGACAACACCTAAACATAATCCATAAACTTCCATCATCAATTTCACACCTCTAGTAGCCTAATTTCAGCATAACACACCTCTCATAACCATTATAATCATTAAATGGAGTAAAATATTGAAATGAGCATAAATTTCAAAAATAACAAAACTGTTGTGTAGCCGATCGATCGCTCTGTAAGGCTGTTTGATAAGCTAAACTGTAAATCTGCCAAAAATATAGTGTAGCCATTCGATCGCCAACATAGCAGTTTTGACCTTCTTCTTCATTTCGAAAATCAAAACTGAGACACCGTGAAAACACCTTAAAACTTTCATCCATGGTCTCAAACATTATCAAAAAATTATCAAACCTTCTATAACACTAATCTAAACCATTCTAAGATAAAACCCTAAGAAATCGAAATAAAAGATTAATATTTATTAAACCCACCATTAGAGGTCAAATCAAGTAAAATTCATTTAAATAAATATCATAAAACTGAGATTTTTAACCACCAAAGATGAGATTTGAAGGGCCCGTTACCTTATCACTTATTTTGGTTTGGATTTGACCTTCACTCTCCTTAGAAACCTTCCAAAAACATAGTGTCTAAGTTAAAATCCATTAAAAATTGATTTAACCTTGAAAACCTTAAAGAAATCTTAGATCTATGGTTTGTTAAGCATGAAGAATGAATTTTGAGAAGTAGGGTTTGAAATAAGGGAGTAAATCAATGATTTTAATGCTTGAAATCGAATCAAATCAAACAGGAAAAGATAAAATAAAAAAATATTTTTAAATTATATTTTTAATTTTTTTAAAATATATAAAAAATTTAAATTTTATATTTATAATTATATTCGGGTTAGATAGGGTTGGGCTACCTAAAATGAACCTAACCCGAATAGCTATTCGGGTCAAATTTTAAAAACCAAACTTGACCCATTAGGGTCGGATGAGGTTTTACCATATACTTAGACCTAAGTGGCATCCATAATTACATGTAACATGACTTAGTTATTGTGTGTGCTATTGATCCTTATATATAGACAGTGAATAAACCTCCACCAGCGACCCCAGATGAAGTTTTACCAACCAATTTGACTTCATCTCCTTGTGACCGTTTACATGATCATCTCATCTTGTGTAGTGCAGGCTTATATAAGAAGAGTGAGATCGATACGCTAGGCTGGACTAATAAAGTCAAAAGGTGTATTTATTTTGGACAGTCTGGTATTAAAGTGAACTGAGATGATTAAAAGTGACCAGCCGAAAAATATTCACAGAGCATCTATGATTGTTCTAACATTATTCAAAGCATTTGCTTTCGGCACCAATCCCAGCAAAAAAGAACAAAAGAAATTACTTTCGGCACTAGGAATAATTTATCTTAGTATCTATTATTTCTTATCTAGAGCTGCAACGAAGATCAGACTAGTATCAATTACAAGTTGTACAATATTAGAAGGAAATAAAATTTATCAACAATTATGGGCATGGTGTTTATGGTCATATTTAGATTCTTAATTAAGAGTGTATTCCACCAGCATAAGCCAATAAGCGTATAAAGGTTTATTGAAAGAGAATTGTTAAAACAAGTAGAGGCCACAATTGACATCCATTTTACCTCCCCCCACCTTATGGAAGCACTTTAAGGAATAAGCGGCACCTTACTTTTGTTATTGTTGTTGTTATAATTTAACCATCATTCTACCCTTGTTATTTATACTTCATGTAGCATCTTTATTATTTCCTCTATCTTATATTAATTGTGTGAATTTTAAAAAAAACTTGCCCTAAATTAATAATACTATATCATATTGTCTTTCTCGTAGTAATTAGTAGATGGAGTAAAAAGATCAATAAATTAACTTTATTATATTACATTTTTTAAATATGGAAAATCAATATGGACCGAGAAAGCATATGATAAAAACATCTTTTATTATTAACATTGGAGACTCATTAGTATGAGCCTGAGCTCACGTGCATAAGCAGGAGCCTAGGTATCAAGAGCCATTATTTTGATTAGACGACACAAATTACTTAGGAGGCATGTAGTTTTAATTGCCCGCCCCCTCTATTAATGTGCGCCATTAGATCTGATGGCTTGCAATTCCAAGCTCATGTTAACTTTTTCCTTAATATACATTAGCAATTACATAAATTGATTTTGATCTTTTATTTGTTGGTGTGCCATGTAGCACCCCTGTCTAGCTCCTCCAATTGCATGCATCTCCTATATATGTGAATAATGGAAATCTACCATTTCATCTTTTCTTAATTATTCTCACGAACCAAGGTAGAGCCAAGATGCAGATAGGAGAACTAGAAAATGTATAGCCCATAGAGCTTTGGTTTGAGATTCAATATTATGAAGGTTGTGATCAATGTTTAAAAACTCAAGACTCATACTCAATTCCTAAGGCCATGAGACGAGTCAACTTGGAGTCTTGATGGAGTCAGAATGGATTCATGCAGGATCTAAGTCTTCACTATGGATAAGTTTTACTTTTATACTAATCAAATTTTAGCAAAATCGTAGAGATTATATTTGGTCTAAAGTACAAAAACACCTTCAATATCATCAAATGTTTAGTCTTAGTAAAAGTGTAAAGACTTCCTAGTAAGATAAAAAAAATGTTGGGTAGTAAGATGACAATACAATCAATTTCCTCAATATGAAAATATCATCAAACAAAACTTCTTGTTACATGGTCACAAAATCAAATACTTTAGATGTGAAATTTCATCTAGAAAATAACTCAAAGACTGAAATTAAAGAGGTTGTGCATTATAGTTTTTATAAGAATGCACACGCATTACGTGTATAAATACAAACAAGAAAAATTAAAATAATTTATTAATAAAATATGTATCAAACAAGGATCTCCCTTGCATGCTATAATTATAATATATGTTTTCAAGATCTATAAATTATACATAGATGTAATTATAAAAAGTATATTGACCCATATACATACGTAATAGGCAATTGTGAGTCCAAATCTTATAGTTTTTATATTAGGTCATAGGTTGGCAAAGATAAAGGTGTTGAAAGACTTCGCACTATGGAGTGCGCTATTCATATTCATGATCACAACCTTCCAAATCTCATTTAATAACTTTGCAAGAGTTTTCCAATGGCATAAAAAATATGTGAATTTCAACATGTGAAGGTAAAAATGTAAAAATTTATTATCGTGAAGCATGTTGTATATGTGGGACCCATAATTATTTTTTGAGAAATCGTACTCATGGGATCGCATTTGATGGAGCTCATTGAGAGCTTTCTAATGATACTAAGAATGTGTGAATATGAGTTCGGGCATGCAAGATTTAACCTTACAAAATTATAATCAACATAACCTAAAAAGTAGGGCTCATGTCAATTTCAACAACAAGTAGCAGGTTGACATTTAGCGGTCATCTAAAATCATTTAAATATTTAATTTTAGAAAAATATCCTCGTATCACATGATAATTCAAATTTGAATTAAAGGGCATTATAGGAAAAAGTGAGGGGAGTATAGGAAGTTTGCCAAAAATATAGTCACTTGATTTGATTTATGTAGAAATATGATATGAATTTAAAATATGGGTAAAATAGGAATTATGGGTAAATATATGAGTAAAATAGTCTAAAAATGAAAGTTATATCATCATTCAATTTTCTTTATATAGTAGTATGATTCTTCCTAATACAAGTATTTGGAGTACAACAATGGACTAATTGTAAATTTAACTTTCGGGTAATTTATTATATGAACGTTTTCATTCACCATGCCAACATGATAAAATGCATGAGGATGTTGATATAAGTTGTCTATCAAAGTATTACTCCAATTAATGAATAGATTAAATGGCCTTGATAAGGATGCCTTTTCTTCGCCATTAGTGAGCTACTAACAAACTAATAAATAAAATACCTCGATTACAATATTACTTTAAATAGAGGAATAATAATTATCATGATTTAAAAACTAATTTTAGTTTTGAGGTGTTAATACAACAAGTTTTAATGAAAAATAATTTTATGGAAAATAAGGAGTCAATGGAGTCGTTTGAGGTAGAATAGACTTGGCAAGTTAACTCAGGAGTCAATTGAGTCGCTAAGGGAGTCATTGTAATGCCCCATAATTTTTATGTTTTGAAAAAATTAAACATTTGGGCCCATAAATGAGTTTTAGGGCCCAATAGGTTTTTCTTTTAAATTAGACCATTTTGAGCTTGATTCATTTAGAGGAGCCTTAAGTTATTTGATAGGGCTCGGAGAGATGAATGTATCAAGCCTAAGAACGTATCAATCAGACACTGGGATATTAAGCTATGGCCTTGAGAAGCATGTCATAGTCGGGGCCCACTTTAATTTAGAGAGAAAACATGTCCTTGTGTGGTCTTGATTTGAAGGGCTCGTCTATATGAGTACAAAGGTACTAAGAACACGCCATTCTGAGTTCAAGGTAAGGAGTTATGCCCGTTTGAAGTTTTAAATTAAAATACAAAATTTAAAAAAATATTAAAATATTGCATCAACAACATTGACGTAGCATGTTTGCAGCAACAAGTCATGGCAAACCATGGCTTGCGGCAGGCCATGTCTTGCCATGGCGCTGCTCATGCGTCAGCGCTGACTAGGGGTGTTAACGAGTCGAGCTGAGCCGAGTATTAGGCTACTACAGCTCAAGCTCGAATTGCTAAAGCTCTACTTGAGCTCAGCTTGAATAAACTCAAACCTTTCAGCTCAAACTCGGCTCAAATTAGAAATCTAAAGCTTAGCTCGAGCTCGAGCTCGAACTTGAATAAGTGAATCATAAGCCTTGGCTTGAACTGGGCTTGAACTAAAAAAATAAAAATAATTTATATATAAATATAAAGTATATGAAGTATCACACATACTAATATATTTTTAGTATTAAATATTAATAAATATACTTTAACAAGTATTACGACTACACCGTGAACATTTGATTATAGTCACTATGAAAGAAGAAAACTATGACAAATAAGTTTTAGTTACATATGCTAAAAAAATGCAACATTATTATTTTTCTCTCTTTATGTACATATAATCACTAAAAAAGATGTAAAAAATAAAAAAATTATTTAGGCAACATTTTCATCTACTTTTTTGTGTTTTCTTTTCTTTACATGCTTATAAATCACTAATAAAAAAGTTATTCTGTAACCTTAGTGTGCCTCTAAAAAATTCTAAAGTACATGTAAAAAGATATACATTTTGTAAGATGAGGATGATCCTAATGTCATACTTCAACTTTTAAAAGAGTATCTAATCATTCTTTTCTAAACTAAGGTTGGTCCACAAGTATCATGCTTCTTTTAGAATTATTTTTAAGTATATTAATGTGATATCATGTTGACCATTTGTCATATACTTATAGCTCCATTTGGTTTTTCAATTGAACTAATTTTAGTTCATCTTCAAGAATCAAATAGCCCTATTAATTTGGGATAGAAGGAGTATATTATTGTTTGCGTCTCCAATATTTTTATTTTTATAAAATATATTTTATATATAAAAATTATATATCTATTATAATTTAATAAGGATATATATCATGAAATTTTTTTATATGAGTTTAGACTCTCGTACGTCAGCATGAACAAAGACATCATGGGCCATCAGATTGAGATCCAAATGCGTAAGAAGACAAACTAATCTACCTCCCGAGTTATGTGTGTTCTTAGATCATAATATGAGGATGCATGACATCGATACTCACATACTCGTGAGTGAGCCTTGACTCATCTAAACAGGTCTCATATATCAATATGATACATAGTATCAGTATATAAATATGTGATTATATGTCATTTTATATATTTCATTCGTCTTAGATTAATAGCTCAATTAGATTTTTCAAAATGAACTAATCAAATAGAGCTATTAATCTAAGAATGGAGGGAGTATGTTATAAATATATATTTAAATCAACAATTATGTTTATATAAAATATGCATATATATGCATTATTTATTTTATATATATTATTTATATATAATTTTAAAATTATATTCAAGTTCGAGTTTTTATTCGAGTTGAGCCGAGTCGAGCAGGGGTCTGCTCGAACTCGGCTCGAACTTATTCGAGCTCGAATCGAGTTCGAGTCGAGCTTAATTTGAGCCGAGCAGAGCTGGGTTTGCTCACGAGCCAGCTCGGCTCATTTACAGCCCTAGCGCTGACGCATGGTGACCTTTTTACCCGTTGGATGTGTGCCATGTGGCGCGTATCTGACGGTTCCAATTTCTTATAAAAAGGGAGGGGGTAGCCTTACATTCACATAATTTTTCTCCTCACTTCTCTACCCGCTTTAAAGCTTTAAACAACCATTTCTAAACCGTTTCTCGTCTGATTTCTTTAGTTCAAAAACTGTTTCTAGCAAATTTGAGGGCACTCTATGTCATAGAGGGCTCCCTTTTTCGAATTAGTTACTCTAAAGGGGGAAAACAACCTAGGGTAAGGGTAGGCTATGTCCGCCGCTTTTGGGCCGGGAGGAAAAAAATGTCCTAGTTTAAGGGGAGACTTTGGTTGCAACTTCTAGTCCGGAAGAAGAATTCTTTTCAGCGCAAGGGGAGGCTCTGTCCTCCACTTCCGAGCCTAGAAGGAGATCCTTTCTTGGCGCCAGGGGAGGTTCTGCCCGCTGCTCCAGAGGCCTGAGAACAAGACAAGGCTTTGACTACTAGACGTTACTCCGGTCAATTTCAAGAAAAAAGGGTAGGTGGTTTTGAACTATAATTCTGTGTTATGACTATGTTGTACAATTTTGTATTTATTTCATAAAAGATTATTTCAACAAAGATGGTATTTACTAGGGGTATGATAAATGCTAAAATAATAACGTCTTGTACTCCTTTTAGTGGGATTTTATCGTGATACAGGTTTTAAAATATTATTATTTGAATTACATTTACAAATGACTTTGACCGGATTTGAAGGGTAGTTATTTGGTATAAAGCCCAAAAACAACCATCGGTTTTGAAGGGTAATTATTTGGTATAAAGCCCAAAAGCCATAAGAGTTATGACTCCTAGGTACCACTTATTAAGGCATATGACGTGCCTATGAAATCAGATATCATGGGAAGATCTCTTTCATTCTGATCTCGTTGCCCCACGAGCACGGGTGTTTGTCGCTATGGTATCAGTGACATTATGTGAATGATGATTTATCCAATTTTGAATTATTTATTGGATTCTTTGAATGGTGATTTATTTGATTTTAAATTGTTTATCGAATTCTGCTTAAGAGTGATTTATCCAAGTTTACCAGATTCTGTGAAGAACTATTTTATCTGACTTTTTGTATAAGAAGTGTGTTGGATTCTGTTAGTCGATAATATTATTTTGAGTCGAATTTTGAATATAAATGATTAGGAAAATATTTTATGCGTCATTGATTATGATTTGAATATAAATTATTAGGAGAATATTTTGAGTTGACATTTGAATATAATTATACTCACCCACCCCCATACACTGTAGGTGTAAATTCAAAAGCCTCACTTTTTTTAACAATAAAAGCCTAATGTGTGACTAAAGAAAAATCATTAAAAAGTACTATTTGAACCCCAACAATCTCCTACATCCCCCTACAAATAAAAATATAGAAAACTATATTGCTATATTTTTCTCCTACTTCACTTACCTCATCTCCCTGTTCAAACTCTCACCTATCACCTTCAACTTAAAAAACAAAAACAAAAAAGAAATTGCTTCCTTCATGTCAACCCAAGCGTCAAAATCACCTCTCCCTTTGCCAGCCTCAAACTAGTAGCCGACCTCTCTAGCCCTCAGATCAAGCCTTGTCTCCATCCCAAACCTTTGTAATACCTCCCCTTCCCATCACCCATAGTCTAGACTCCCCAACAAAACTAGGGTGGAGCAATGGCCAAAGTAGGCATGAGTTATCCTACTTTAGCTCAATTTAATGGTGGGAGTCAATTTGGGTTGGGTCGTGTTGTTTTGTAGGAAAGAGTTCATGTTAGTTGGGCCAGAGCATTGGGGAGTTGATCTGTCTGCTCTGACCCTACAACCCACATGTGTTTAAGATCTCCATGCAAATGACGTTGGAGCAAAGCAGGGTGGGGAATGTTGGTACCAAGGGGCTAGATTCAGATCTGCATAAATCATTGTTGGAGCTTGAATTGTAACATATGACAAGTGAACTTCGGTACAAATGACAACTGAATAGATGAAGAGTGAATAAATTGCAATTTGTTGTAAACCCTCTACATAAAAAGTGGATGAGCACAAAGTGTCTGACTCTAAGGCAAGTACAAACATAAGTTTTTTTAAGGAATTATTTATCCCCCTTGAATAAATCCAAGTTACTAATAGGCTACACGACAAAGTTCCTCCTAGGATGTAGTAAAGCCTTTGAAAATTTGCAGCCAGAAAAGTTGCAGAATTCTCCTTGAAAAAACATAAACAAAGAATGATTTATTTATTGGAAAAACAAAATAAAAGTGAGGAGAACAACACAAAGATGGGGGAGGAAACTAGTGTAGTGCAAGTAAATTACAATGTAGTGCTACAAGTGGCCAGGCTAAGTCTCTATTTATAGATTCTCATGGGGTACGAGGTGAATAAATGTGTCCCTTCATAAAAAAGTGTCTCATCATAACTTAAGGGATGCAACCATTTGCAATAAGTGCAACCCATGAATGAGATTCAAGAGAGGCAACAATTCACCAAGAGGTGCAACTTAAATAAAAGCCGACACAAATATAAGAGAAACGACTTTTCAGCAAAAGTTGCAACCCTAAGTAAATTATTGTAATGTCCAAAAATTTTTTAAATTTTTAAAGTTGGCCACATGGAAAATAGGGTATTTGACTCCTTTACCTTCTTCAAAGAATAATTTATTAAATATTTAGAATTGTTGTTGACCTATGTGGATAGAAAGTAATAGAAAGAGCTTTGAAATGACACGAAGAACACATGAATCGGAGTTCAGATAAGGGAGATACAACCATTGAAGTTAAACATGGTACGCAAGGTCCATTTACCAGAATTATACGTGCAAATTAGCCATTTATGTCACTCTACGGGCTTGGGTAATTAGGGTGATGGAAATTTACTTTAGGGGCCTAATTAGGTCACCTAAAGGCAAAGGTTTTGGCCCAACTTCTAAGGGGATTAGGTTTCCTAAATCTCATGCCTTTTGGCCTTAAGGGAGGAGAGAGAAGAAGCCGTCAGGGAAGTATTCCAGTGAAGGTGGTGGGCACCGGAGTCGAGGAGTAAGCACGAAGACCAGTATTTTGCAAGGTATGATGTCTTACCTCATATTAATTTTATCGAGCTAGTTTGCGTAGTTTGAGAAAAGAATTGGTTAAAATAAAATAAAATAAAATAAAGAAAAAGGTTTCAGCCATGTTGATCCTCATGATCTCGGCCGGCCGCATCAACTGTATCTCAAGCGGGGTCCTCGCCTTAGACCCCAATCTCCTCCACCATCTTTAGGCCCAGTCTAGATGTATAAGCTTTTGCCCTTGGTAGAGACTCGGCGGCCATCCACTGCCAATGAGGTCAGCATAGTTGGGATTGCAGCTCAACGGCTATCCATCCACACCTGGTCTTGAATCCAGCCGAGGTGGCTGCAGCCACAACCGTGCTATTTGGCGCAGAGCAAATCAGAACTAAAGAAGGGGTGGGGCTTTTGGGCTTTGGGCAAAGGCTAGCTGGCCATCAGCCGACTTCGGGGGTAAGGAATTTGGAATCGCCCATGGATGGCGGACAAACTAGTCTTCGTCCTGTGGCCAGCTAAGGCGGTTGTGGCATCTTCCGGCTCTTAGAAGAGATGGACATGTAGAGCGTGGGGAGCAATGGCATGGGTTTGGGCAGTTCGCCGCTGGCACTAGGGCTAGGGCATCTGCCCTGGCCACCCCTTGCTCAACAGCAACTAGACGCTAGGTCCAATTGCCGCATGGCTCAGGGGTATATCCAGGAAGGAGGCAATCCCGTGCAGGTCCATGTCCAGGTCAATTCACCAACCCATTTTGAGTAGGATATGATCTAAACTAGTTCATATTCAAAAAGGGGGGACAAAATTGGGTCTAGTTTAGTGGGTCATAAATGGTTTATAATTAAAAAAAATTATCAAAAGATCAAGAGAGCATGTCAAGTACTCTAACCAAGTTTCAGCTTAGGGAAAAATCTAAGAGTCATAAAATGATCAATTTACCCTTATAGTTGAATTGTAGAATAATATTTAATTACCTGAATTAGGAGCTATGGTTTAGGGGCCTATGAGTGGATTTAAAAATTGCGAAATATCTCAGTGAGAGTTAAGGGGTGTATCTAAGTATAGACTAATTCACATGGTCGGGAAAAATTATACATTGGTAACTGACTATTTTATCCCTAGGGTTAAGGGTAAACCATTAAACGAACGAGGGTTAGTTCAAGGAGTTTATGACCCTATTAAATGCTATAAAAATTACCCCGGGTCCACGACATTAATGAGTACCCTTAAGCTTAGTTATAGACCCATTAAAGTTCAGGAAACTCTAAACAAAATGACAAAAATACCACTATGAGTAGAAGTGTGAGTCAATTTGAGAGTAGAACTTCTAGAGAGGTTAATAACTTAAAATTAATGAAAGGACAGTGAGATGACCAAAATGACCTAAGGGAGAGTATCATACCTTAGGTTGTATAATTACCCTAATGTCCTTAGGGGAAATCTATTTCATTTTTATCTAAATAGGTACCCTAGCCTAAGGAGAGTTAGGGCACCCTATAATAATAAAGGTATTTAAATGGAAGGGGTGTGACTAGTAACTGACATAAAGACCTTTATAAGTCACATTGTTACAGGAAATAAAAGGAAGAACGTTCATTCCCAGCATTTAAGGTAGTGTACTGTGTATGCAATAGATTACATCGAATCGTTAGGGTTGTATTTATGTAACTTGCATGATATGTAGGAGTTATTTACATTCCAGGGTTTGAACACTACCACAAAATGAACTATTAGCGATGCAAAACTAAGCGTTGCTAAAAACTAATAATGGCGACACAAAAAAAACCGTCGCAAAATAATTCACTATTAGCGACGTAGAATATTAAGTGTTGCCAATAGTCATCTATTAGCGATGCATAATCTAAAGCATCGCTAATACCAATCCTATTCGCGATGCTTTGTACTATGCATCCCTAATAGTTGTGTTATTAGCGACGCTTTAAACAAGCGTCACTAATATATATATATATATATATATATATATATATATATATATATATATATATCTTTTAATTTTTTTTTAAACTATTAGCGATGCTTTTTCTTAAGCATCTCTACTAGTTTTAACAATAGTGACGCTTGTGAAAAAGCATCGCTAACAATTCTGAATTTAAAATAAGAAATTAAAAATTTAGAACTAATAATGATGCTTGTAAGCATGCATCGCTAATATTATTGATAATAGCGATGTATGTACACAAGCATCACTAATATCTTTATTAATTAAATTTATTTAATAAATATTAATAAAATTAAAATAAAATTTTTAAATATAATATATTTTCTTCAATATTGACTATTTGTATAAATAATAAATAAATATTTAATTTTTAATAAAAGGCAGTGTCAATAATAGATTAAACTTTTACTATTTAAATATAATATATTTTATTTTTAAAATTTCCTTATTAATTTCAAGATATAATTTATAATAAAAGAGAAAGAGTGAAGAGAGAGAGAGAGGAGAGAGAGAAAGGAGGGAGGGAGAGACGGGAAGAGAGAAAGAGCTAGGGAGAGATTGAGGGAGAGAGAGACTAAAGGGAGAGAGAGGGAGGGAGGGAGAGAGGGGAGAGAGATGACAAAGAGAGAGGAAGAAGAGAGACGAGAGAGAGAGAGATAGACAGAGAGGAGAGAGGAGAGAGAGGGAGAGAGAAGAGAGACAGAGAGGAGGGGAGAAAGAGGGGAGAGAGAGGAGGGGAGAAAGAGAGAGAGGAGAGAAAGAAAGAGGAGAGAGAGGGGAGAAAGAGAGGAGAGAGAGGGAGGAGAGAAGAGAGAGGGAGGGAGAGAGAGAGGGAGGAGAGAGGAGGGAGAGAGGGAGGAGAGAGAGTAGGAAGGGGAGAAAGTAATAGTATTTGCAACACTTACGGATAAGCGTCACAAATAATACAGTTTTCGCAATGCTTATTTATAAGCATCGCAAATAAAAATAATTAGCGACGTTTTAAAAAATGCCGCTAATATTAAATACTTGAGACGCTTTATAAATGTCGCTAAATGGTTTATTTTTGCGATGCTTCAATGCCGTGTGAAAATGGCCCGCAAAGGGTGAAATTTTTGCCCCACGCAAGCAATTTTGCCCATGCGGGTGTTTTTCGCCAACTTCCTCCCAACTCTGTCATTCGCCGCCCGTTTGCCGTTTGTCTGCCACCTGTTCGCCTCCATCTACCCCATTTCACCCCTGCTGCTCCTCCCCTCCTATCGCCACCCCTTAGCCGCCCTCCGTTGCCCGTGTCCGGCCCCGACCACTCCGTGTCCACCCCCAGCTCTCTCTCCCTGGCGCTCTAGTCCCGAACTCCTTGGCACTGCCCCCCTCACCCCAGGATCTGCCCCCTCCTTTGATACAGAGAAGGGGAAGCAGGGGGGCAGACCCAGGGAGAGAAGGGGGGAGGAGGGAGGCCGGGGAGAGGGGGCCGAGGCCCCCCCCTCTCCCCCCTCTATGTGGACCTGAGGATAATGGGGTGACACCGTCCTCCGGCCCCCCATCCCCTCTAGTTCCCCTCCCCCTGCTCCGCCTCCCCTCCTTCCCCCCCTCTTCTGATTTTCAGAGGATGGGAGGGGGGGGAGCCAGGGAGAGGGGGAGACCAAGAGAGGGTGGGGGCTAGAGGACGGCAGTGCCGCTACCGTCCTCCCATTCCCCCCTGCTACGGTCCCCCCTCTCCCCCTGTTACGCCCCCTCCTTCCCCCCTCCTCTGGTTTTCAGAGGAGGGGGAGGGGAAGAGGGGGACGAAGCCGGCAAGAGGGGGCACCGGGAGGGGGTGGGGGGACGGAGGATGGTAGTGCCACTGTCCTTCTCCCACTCCCCCTGTTTCGCCCCCCCTCCTTCCCTCCCTCCTCTCAAAGGAGGTGGGGAAGGAGGGGGCGGGAAGAGGGGGGACCGGGAGGGGGGTGGGGGGCCAGAGGATGGCGTCGCCGCTGCAGTACCTCCCCACTCCCCTCTGCTCAGCCCCCCTCTTCAGAGGAGGAGGGGCAAAGCCGGGGATAGAGGGGGGCCGAATTCCGGTGCCCCTCTGTCCTTTGGCCCCCTGCCATCCTCCGGCCCCCTCTCCCTTCCCCGACGGGCCCAGTCGGCCTACTGGAGATTTTTTTTATAAACAAATTCGACTTTATTGATACATATAAAAGCGTCGCTAAAGGAATTTTTTTATTTTGTAAAATGTATTAGCGACGCTATTACATTTAATTTTTTTAATATTATATTATTAGCGGAGCTTTGAATAAGTATTTTTTTTAAAGAAACTTTATTATATTAGTGACATATAGATTAATGTCGCTAATAACTTATCATTAGCGCCGCTAAGAAATAAACGTCACTAATAATTTATTATTAGCAACTTAGTTTTACCAATAGCAACGCATAAGTATGTGTCGCTAATAGGCACTATTAGCGACACTTTGTGTTATGCATCGCTAATAGACAATAACGACAACACTTTTATCAATGCTTATAGCGACATTTTTTATGCGTCGCTAATAGTTATTAGCGATGCTTAGGGAACTATTAGCAACACATTTAGAACTTTTAGCAACACATAAATGCATTGCTAAAAGTTCTTTTTGTCTTAGTGGAAGTTGTCTATGAAGTCCATGCTAATTATATTTACTTACTCTGATGCATACTTTTTATGTTGTATTTGTAATATAGTGTTAATGTGAGATTAATATAGATTAATTAAGAGAGATTGGTTGGCTTTAGATTGGGGGAAGAATACCTAATCACGATAAAAACTAAAGTACCTCCAATGGGGTTTGGGACCAGTTCATGAAGTGGATAGAGACTTGTCATAGAAACTTACCTCGGTTAATGAACCAAGGGTAGTTATGGGAGTTTACAATAGTCTCATGGGGACTATTAGGGTTTGGGTTGATTTTTGTGTCATAGCTCATTGGACAAGCTATTTATTGAACCAATTTACAATGTGAAGAGGACCCAATTAGTTGGATTGTTAATTAACTGAATAAAAATAATCGAGTCTAAGTTTTGAATATTTTGGGAAGTTAGTGGTCATAATGACCTCAAGCTTCTGTGGGTTACATTATATATGTTATTGAAGACATTTCTCCTTGAGTTAAGAAGGTAGAGATTGTGTTACTTGTATACTTTCTTCGTTGTCATTACAGTTTGGGTATTGGTCAACAAGGTCTTTACTGTAGGTTTCTACAAATCTTTATAGGACCATATAGTGTGTATGAAAAGGGAGTTGTACGAACATCATATACGGCTTGTGTTTCTTGCTAATCTGTGTCTATGAGCACAATTGAGATCCACTTCTCCAGATTCGTAGCAAGTTATTGAGAGCCCTAACAATTTGGGTTAAGCTGTTGTTTAAGTAATTTACTCTAATATTAGAGTTGAGTATTTGGGGATTTTTTCGAGAGTTGAGTTATCTTTGGGTGAACACATATTTATATTATGTTTTTATTTCCTTACACTCTGATTGTAGTGTATTGACCCTCATCGTGAGTTATATTCTGTTAAATTTAGAGTTGGGTAAGAATAATGAAAGGTGGTTAGTATCATGTGTCATTGTAATTGACATATGATGTATCTGTCAAAGGGATTAGACATGGTTATTAATTTAAAGAAGGGTTGTGGGATAATTAATGACATTTATTACTATTGATTGTGAATTAGAACAAGTGGAATAATTAAAGAACTTGCATAAAATGTAGGTTAATTAAAAATACTGAAGCATTATATGTTTGATGCTATACTTCTTGAGATACTGTAGTTTCTTTGTAGAACTACGTATGGATTTGATCTTAATGGAAGTAGTATTGAAGATGTTGCCTGACGAGTACATAGGCAATTAACATCTTGGTGATATTGGTCCGATTCGAAAAATATTAATAAATCATTTTTATTCGTTTGGAAACTCTTCTCCTAAGGGTAAAGAGGTTCTGTTGTTATTTGATTTGGTTGGTTATAGGTTCTTTAGGCGAGGACTAATGAGACTAGGACTGACAAACGTGGAAGATAGTTCCTCGATACTGCAATTCTAGTAAGTATTGTATCTTTAAAAAAAGAGCTAGCCTGACTATTTATTTTTAGGCTGATGACAGACTTGTACTTAAATGGATAAGCTATTATTTATAGATGTTTGAGACATGTAATTATATCATATGTTTTGATATTTGCATTTGTGAACCCTAGTTATCCTGACCAAGATATTTATCCGAATTTATTTTACATTACGAAAAAAAATTCCTCATGACTTATTGTTCATATTATTTAAAAAGTTTTAAAAATCCATATTGTGACAATTATAAAAGCTCTTAACATGGCATAGATGACCTGAACCTCCCAACCCCATTAGAGCTGTAAAACAAAAAATGAGGTGGGATTTCTCAACCATGGCAAGATATGCTCCTGCTCCACTTCTGAAGCAGGAAGGGGCTTGTCTTTTAAGTTGTTGCAAGCATGACAGGGAAGCCTAGGCAAAATGTTTCCATATTAATGAAGCTTCCTTGAAGGGCCAATGACTACACTAAGAAGGGGATTGGAAATTAGATGGGACAAGGGGCTCTGATGTGGAGGGAAGGGGATTGGAAATTAGATGGGACAAGGGGCTCTGATGTGGAGGGAAGGGGACTGTGAGAAAGGGGAGGAAGGATCGGGCCCATGGATTGGGGAAGTAGGGCTAAGAAGGGGAAACAGTGTCGGCTATGGAGATAGATCGAGGATTAATGGTGATTTTTTCTTGTTCGTAACATGGGGTGGACAAAGTATATTATATGGTGTAAAAGGGAAAACATTATTAATTTCAGACAAATTAACGAAGTAAAAGGGATGCTACACCAACATCTATTAAGTATTAACCATGGAAGGCCGTATCGATACGCATGAGAGTATCGATGATTATGGATATGTGTACACGCCGATGATACGCTTGGTACACGCCGAAACGGGTATAAACCCTTTTATAAACATAAAAAAATATTATAACTAATAATATATCATTATAATACTTCTTTTAGAGTATAATAAAACCATATAATACCATATCAACCGATATGGGTATTCTAAAATTAATTCATTTAGAGCCATATATTATTATGCTCTCCGTCCCATATTAATATTGGTCATTCTTTCCCACATTAAATACTTTAAAACTAGTTAATTTTAAAAATAAATAATATGCTTAATATGAGTCTAAATTACATGTTTAAATAAATGTATATTTGTGGAGCACTATATGTAAAAAAAAGAATTATGTAAATTATATGGACTTACCCGTATTGATCTCATATAATTTTAAAAATATTATTTTTAATATAATTAAAACTTAAACTTTTAAAGAATTAAGGTTTGAATTGTATTTGTATTTTTAAGAAAAAAATTAAAAAAAAAATTTTTTCAAAAAAAAATTAATTTTTTTAATTAAAAAATAAATTTTTTTAATTAAAAAATAAATTTTTTAATTTTAAAAATAATTTTTAAATATAGTATCGATACGTATCGGCCGTATCGATATAGTACGGCCAATATGTATCAAAAAAATATGTGGGGGCGTATTGCCCCCCGTACCGTATCGGTATCGATCGATACGGGTACGTATTGACCGATACGGACCCGTATTGGTCGATACGGCCTTCCATGGTATTAACCCATGCTACGAACCTACAACATTTATTTTATATTAATAACTTTATTTTATGTAATTTAAATATATTTATTAATATAGAATAGAGGGAGTGCTATATTTATGCAAGGTGTAAAATTTTATACTTCCTTCATTCTAAATTAATAGTTTTATTTGACTACAAAATTTGTTTCATGTTAGTAACTCCATTTTGTTAAATTCAAATGGTTGAATATTTAAAAAAGAGTATTTTAAGTTTATTTTTATTTTCTTAGATATTAGTTTTACTATTTAATAAAACTATAATTTTTTTAAATGTAATTATTAATATAAAACAAAAACAAATCTAATTTTAATTTTGAATGCTGCTACTTGAACCCCTACAAACTCATACCAACCCCATTAAACACCTTAAATCTCGCCAAAAATAAACATCAATCATATACCGGCCCCTTTAATCTCCTTACTTCAAAGACCGAAAAAGAGGACTTGTGACATTCCACGTTCAAACCACCCAAACACGTCTCAAACAGCAAGAGCGATCGAAATTAGGCAACCAACCACCTTTCTTCACTCTCTCTCTCTCTTTCCCCTCTCAATATGATGAGGAAGCCCGGCTCCGTCCTCAAATTCTTCCTCCTCTCCGTCTCCCTCGCCTCCCTCCTCATCCTCGCCCTCCTCCGCCTGTCCACCCGCCGCCCACCCACCTCCGTCATCTCCTCCCACGACGCGGACCTGGTCATCCGGCCGGGCTACCCCACTTATGAGACCTACATCCAGCGGCAGCTGAACAAGACCCTCAACCCGCGGCTCCGCAAGATATGGACCACCCGCGATTGGGACCGCAAGGTGACCGTCTTCTCCACCTTCTTCGCCCGCCTCCGCTCCGACGGCCTCCTCTCCAACACCTCCAAGGCCCTCTGCGTCGGCGCCCGCGTCGGCCAGGAGGTCGCCGCCCTCCGCCGCATCGGCGTCCCTGACGCCCTCGGCCTCGACCTCGTCCCCAGCCCCCCTCTCGTCGTCGAGGGAGACTTCCACAGCCAGCCCTTCCCCAACGGGAGCTTCGACTTTGAGTTCTCGAACGTCTTCGACCACGCCCTCTACCCGGACCGGTTCGTGGCCGAGATCGAGCGCACCCTCCGGCCCGGCGGCGTCTGCGTCCTCCACGTCGCCCTCATCCGGCGGGCCGATAAGTACTCGGCGAACGACCTCCGCAGCCTCCGGCCGCTCTTCGCCCTCTTCCACGCCTCCGACCTCGTCCACGTCCGCCGCGTCGACGGCTTCGGCCTCGACACAGAAGTGGCTTTCCGCAAGAGGGGCTCCTCGGGGGCAAAATCGTAAATTCATCATTCCTCTCCCTTTTTTCAAAAATTTTTCGTTAATGATTTTTGGGTCAGGCAAACACAATACTCCACAGATTTCTTACGTCCATTTGTTGTAGCTACGCCTTTTCTGTAAATTACTGAAATTACGTAAATGCCACTATCAGAGAGGCCGCGTGGAAATGCTGTAGTCTTTAGACGTAAACGTAGTGACACGCGTAAATGCATGGATTCATGGAATGCCAGTTGCTGGTGTCAAACAACAACAACTGGCCTCAAACAAGAAGATTAGGGTTCACGAGACCTAGCCAGGCTGTGGTCATGGGCCATGGCACTGAAGCCAGCTTTGCTATAACAACGACGTTAGGATGCGTGTAGGGGCTGAACGTTTTATATGACATAAATGCTGCAAAGTTTGAAATTTTTTATGAGTTTCCTCCGCGTGCCCCCTCACGTCGGCGGATTTGGGTGCTTGCTAACTATTTTTTTCTATTTTATATATATATATATATATATATATATAATTTGTTGCATGAAAAGTTTAGCATAATGTTAATTAGATATGCTTATCTTAATCGCAATGATTGAGTGAGGTACTCATTCTTCATTATTTATTGGTTTTTTTTTACTTGTAGTGCTCATGCCGATTCCATCAGCTACTACTTTGTAATAATTGTTGTTTAAATACAAATTGATTATTTGGAATTTAACATTTTTATACATATATTATCAGCTTCATGCCAATCTGATTGGACTCTTATCCTCTACATCCTAAGCGGGCCGGGCATTAGATTAGGTTCATTTTGTCTGCAACATGGCCACATGGGTTTTGGTGGATGTTTAATTTGGAAGCTTATAATCCATAAGTCTACACTAATTTTATACACGTGAGGTGGCGGGTTTGATGAAAAAGTAGGCAGTGTGGCTATCCAACAAAAACTCTTTAGTTTAAGGGTGTATAAGTTTGTTTTTCTGTAGCATTATTATTTTCTTTTAATTTACCAGAGTATAATGCTTCTTTTATGCACATATTAGTAGCTCTAGTTTTTTTATTTAAGTAATTAAGTACTTAAAAAAGAATATTATGAGCTTATTTTTCCTTCTTTTAGAGGTGGGTTTCACCATTACATAAAAATATTATATTTTTTAAATATAGTTATTAATATAAAACAGAGGGAATAATTAAGTTAAGGGGAAAAATACTCTTATGCCACCACCTAAAGGCATCACTTAGTGGAGAGTAGGCGGGAGTGGTGGGCAGGGTTTATCACTGATGATACATACTTCCCTTGAAGTATTTTGTCAATGTAGTATTGTGGAAGCAAAGGCAAGATGATAAATTTAGTGTGTTAACCAAAAGTAAAATAATAAATAAATAAAAATAATAGTGATGACAAAGTGACAAGTTTAAGATTTTGCTAGGGGTCATTTCGGTTCGGTTCAGAAAATTTCGGAGACAAATTATGTTGTGAAGGCTACAAGTGGAAGAAGATAGCCTAAAACCTAGGAGGCTTAATTAATTAACCTATTAATGAAGCCCTTATCCCAAAAACCTGCTAAAATTGACTTAAAGTAAAAAAGAAGAGTTGGGGTGAACCCGAATGGAAATGAATTCATGGTAAAAAAAATTGGCAAATTTTTTTCCCAAGGTTCATTTGGATATTTTTAGAAGAATTTTGGCAAACTAGGAAAACTTCATCACTATGGCTAGTGTGTTGGGGACAAACCCTTGTCTATGAATCTACCTCGTGATGGTGTGGTTGCACCATGCAACCAATAGCTAATCCACCAAGCTTTCGCCTAATTTGGACACCAACACTTAGGAAAAAGAGGCTCCGCTTAAAACCTTTATTCCAATAAACCTTTGCTCGAAAATCTAAAGAACAAGGCCCTCTACTTTGGCCCCAAGCCTAAGATACAAGCTTGCACTCACATAAGACTATACCCTTTTGAAATCAGGTCCCGTCCAACTAACCCTCATCACTTTGCCCTCTATAGAATTGATTATAAGTCTATTGAATGCCCTCTCATTCATCCATAAGCTCATTATGTAGAGGAAAGACTCCAAGACTCCCGTGAAGTTGAGTACTACTAGAATCATTGTCCTTTTATAAATTCGTTATACAAGTGAACCGTCCAAGTACAACTAGGAAACTTGCGCACAATCCCACCTATGACATCCATCCAGAGTCCTAGTACAAGTAGGACTCAACATGCCCCCTCCTTCAAGAGTCCCTCTTTTAGCCAAGAGAGTTTATGCCTCCTACACCTACTTGATGTCCTTAGCTTGTAGGCCTCTTGCCTTAGCAAAGTCTGCCTTGCATTTACCTCTTGTAAGGAGTTTGAGTTCTACTAAGATTCGGGCATCTTGAACAACCCACTCGCATAGTTGCAACCAAGTTTCACATTTGCACTTAGCCTCCGCACATGCTCCTAATTGAACCAATGACTAGCAATTAGCCAAGTCTTCATCAGTATATACTTAGCCATCCATCTTGTGCAAGGCCTGCTATTTGCACATTTGGGCATGGTTGTTTGCATGTGCCCACAAATCCGGCCTCTTATTCGATTTCTATGCCAAGTAGAAGTCTTTAATCATTTGTCCCATATGCATAAGACTCCCCATCGGATGATGACACTTGTGATTATGTCCCACTCTGAGTAGGGCTCCCACAAATCTCTCTGCCTAACACACTTGTGCTACTAATGTGTACACTCGCACCGAAGTGTGCAAGTCTCTTCAATCGAAGTCCCACTCTAGGGCTGTTTGGATGACTATTTACCACTAAGATTCTTCTAAGATTAACGATAAATCTTATAAATCACATTTGGATACAAAAATTCTTATGTGTTTCAGATTCATGATGAATTATCAGATTCATTAAGATTTCTCATTAATTTTTACTTTCCTAAGTAATCACCTCCGGAGGAGATTTCCTAACTAATTAATAGCGGTAATCTGTTTTTGTTTTTATTTTCCAGTTATACCCTTTGAGTTTGGTTTTAATTGATCTCCGCTGTGAATTTTGTGAAGCTCCACTGTGCAGGAAGACGGCTGGTGGCGATTGAGGCGCAGAGCCTCGGCAGACTCCCATCCATCCCTCTTCATCTTTGAGTAGCCGGCCATCTTGCTCGGTTCCTCCCTGAGCATTGCTTCGATTCTTTGCTTTTTTTGTAGGTGTGAGAATGTGTGGGATACTTGCGGTGCTAGGCTGCTCCTACGACTCGCAAGCCAAGCGGATCCGGGTGCTCGAGCTCTCTTGTAGGTGGGTCTGATTGGTCCTCTCTACCCGTTCTTCTATTTTTCGGTGGTTGGTATCATTGTTGTTGGGTTTTTGATGATGGGTCGTTTTGATTCCACCATTTGCACACTTTTTTTCTATATGAAGAGCAGAACTTTGTTCTTCCTCTGAGAAGGGAGTGGGAGGCTCTGCTATGCTCATCTGGCTGCGACATGTCAATATGCTTTAATTCTCACATCAATTAGTTATATTCTTATGTTCATAACTCACAAAGCAGATGTTTAAAAAAAAAACGAAGTGAGGAACGAAACTTTGGCTGTTCATTTTGATTCTATTATTTTGGACAAAAATTAAAAGGCAGCGTCTTTTTCCTCATTTCTTTGAATGGCTCTCCAGGAGGTTGCATGAGAAATGGTTGGTCCCATTTGCGTGGAAATGCATATGGTCGCTACAAGTCCTTGGAGTCAGCTATTCTTGCTTATAATTCAGTAAATGCTCGCTATTTTGCTGGGTAAACAAGTAAAAAATTCTCTTTTTGCAATGTCAATTGGACTGTAGTTCAAATTTGCAATTTTGATTTACTCAAGTGATGTTTGGAGCAACGACATTTCCTCATAAGCTTGATAATATAAGTTTTATTAACTATGTTTTATTTTATTTTCATTCCTTTCGCTTACATTTTTCTTATTTGAATGGCATTGTAACAACCCCCTTACCTCTGAATTTTAAAGAGGTTGTTTCTCGTTTATGTCAATATCTACCATTCACACGTTCAAAAGATTGTGTCCCTCAAGGAAGAAGCTCATCTTAATACATACTTCAAACATTTTATCCTATTTACAATTGTAAGTCCTTCACACTTTTACGTCTCTAATAAAAATAATTAAAGCTATATATATTACCTGTTTATTAATAGATACTAGTGGAGGTACAGTCTTGGACAGGAGTGACATGAAAGGTGGTACATGGATGTGCTTTTTACTAATAATATCTTCTTTATTTTTGTTCATAAATGCAACCCAATGGATTGCAATTGTAGTTCAATTTATTCCTATTAGCAGTTTTTTTTAGGATTATTGTTGATTTTCTTGCGATGGGGAGAGGGTGTTATTTTATGTAGTTGGCATTTGAGCTTTGGCAACGAAATCGTTGTTCTTCATTGCTTCCTATTCTATTTAGTTATTATTTCCAATCCTTTATTCTCCTAGTAGGACATGGTTTCACTTGTTTCCCCCTTACATCATTTTCTTTCTAGTTGTTTTTTCTTTTGTATATTGACATATTATTCTGAATATATTTAACCACTTTTGTCATGGATTTATTTGGTTAGATCGAATAGATAATGATTCAAAGAAATTGATAAGGAATTTATGTCTTGTTCCTTCAACTTACCTCCTGGTTGTTCTTGTAATTGTGATGCAGGAATTTGGGTTGATTGACAAGAAGAAGCTTGCTCCACTAAATGAGTTAATAGAAGCCATTGTTTATTCCTACTAATAAACCATATTTTGTGTTTCTAGAGTTTCAACTAGTGGATTGTGTAGACCTTATACTACTTTGTGATATCTTTGTCTGTGAGCTAGGTGAAAAGCAAATGTGTTTGTTCGAATTTTAACAATGATTGTGTAATGCTAATAATTAAGAATTGATTTGGATCTTATTGTTAGGAGATAAATAACTATGAGTTATAGGATTTTGACTTAGATTGCTTCAAAGCTGCCAATTATTTCTTATAGTGTGAGTTACATGTCTATGGTTATTGTTGGCTAACTGAGATTGTTGAATCCTCCAATTCCTTTTGTTCATGTCATTTTTGTTATTTGTTTCTGATGTGTGACAATATAATTTTTAGTTTTTGGAATATGAATGCACAGTTTTGAAGCACATACACGTAAGAATTAGACCTTGTTGTCAGTAGATTAATAGTTATAAGATTTTGACTTGGGTTGCTTCAAAACTGCCAATTATTTCTTCTTGTGCGAAGCTGATGTATATGGTTATCGTTGTCTAACTATGATTGTTGAAGCTTCCAACCCCTTATGTTGACTGCATTTTTGGTACTTGTTTCTAATGTACGACTGCTAGAACACACAATTTTTTTTTTAATCTACTAATGTGCAAAGTTTGGGAAAAGCTAGATAGAAAATGCAAAATTCCAATCACTAAATGCAAGAAGCTTACTGCCAGAAACCAACAGTTGCAAAGGGACCAACAACTTGCAATATGGTTGTAAAGGATATGCAAGCAGAAGTAGAAGAAGGAAAGACACAATTAACAACCAGGTCATTCTTTTTGCAAAAGAAGTCTGACCAAAATTTAAGCCTAAACATTTTTTTATACTTGAAAAATGTTTATATTATTAATGCAGATCAGACTTATGATGGTGATTGCCACTGGGGCTACAAGGTCTTCTCGAGGAAAACTTCAACCAAATGACAAAGAGAGAAAGATAATCCATCCAAGAAAAATATTGTGTGGTCTTCTATGTGAATGCAACATGGCCTGACATATAAACCTCCAAGAAAATAGGACTTGATAGAGGAAGATGCACAGAGTATTATACAGGGTGTGTAACATACCTAGTCTTTTGCTAAGAATCTTGTAATGGCCAAAATTTTCAAGCAGCCGATGACCAAACTCAAGTTTTTCACCCACACAAACATAAAACCCATGCTTATAGTATATCTTCGACCGGGGACATTAAAAGAAACCGTTGGAGATGCTCAAGGCGCAATTCTATTTGCTTATATGGCAAAGTAAAGATGGTGAACTCCAACTATAGTCTTCAAATGTACTTAAAACTATGTACAAGTGTAGGAGGGGTGGGTGTGTGAAGTGTATTTATTAACAAAATATAAAAAGATGAAATGACATCTTCAAATGGAAATTGAGGCGACAAAAACCAGTGTGCCATTTTTTTGGCCACGGGGTACCAAATTCATTTGGCGTCCAACTTTGGAGATGATCATAATAAATAAAGTTCTATTTTCTTTTAAAAGGGGTATATATGTAATTTGTAACTCATAAATCATATTTTTATATGAGTTTACCAAACATAATTTATATATAAATCTTTTATAAATTAGATTCATGAAATATGCATTACCAAACATAAAAGTGATTCATCGATGAATTTGACTAATCAGATTAAAGTGAATCATGATTTACTACACCTAGTAATCTTCATCCAAACAGCCCCTAAGTAGGGCTTCCACAAATCTTCCACAAATCTGTCCGCCTAACACACTTATGCTACTAATGTGTACACTCGCCCTGAAGTGTGCAAGTCTTTGGTTGTCTTACATGTCAAAGCTAAGAGGCTACTCGGCCCCTTTAACTAAAGTGGCTAGGGGTTTAACTGTGAGCTACTCATCTATACTGCATTGTAAAGACAAGATTGACCATGCGCTACTTCTAATATTTGTTAATTGTCATTGGATACAATTATCAGTTTCACCTTTTTTTTTTCTTTTGAGAATATGCATTGCATGCATTGCGACCTGCTTTTTATAGTTTAGCACTTTCATGGCAATCCGATTGACTTGTTATAATATCTTACGTCCTCAGAGGACGCCTTGCACATTAAAAAATGCAGCTGGATGGTCCTTTGTGACAATCATAAACCTGATTTATTAGAAGAACCTCTTCCAATGCTTCAATTTTTAATCTTTGCTTAATTTATAACTCTACAAAAGCTTTTAAAACATTTGAGGCCTAGGATCCGGAGAAAGGCGCCGAAGAAGTGTGAAAGTGGTGGTGTGTTCCGTGAGTCCATGGATGAATAAATGATTCGGTTAAGGTATTAGGAGACATTGTGGATTGCATGAGTCGCTTTTTTGCGTTTAATGCTGAGGGATGGAGTAATTTAAGGTTGAAACACTTGCAGGGATCGAGTTTGGTGAAGAACACGCTTGCTTTAATGGCTCTGATTTGTTTAATTGATAACTAATTTGAAGTTGGAGGATTATTACTCATACTAGAAACGTTTAAAACAAAATTCAAAGCCTTTACAATTTGATCTGTACGAGTATAATTTTACAAAATATTTTGTTTTATTATTTTATACTCTCTCCGCCTCACATTATTAGCATTATTTGACTTTTCAAAAGAAGCTAATTTTAGTTTATCTTTAAAAACTAAATGAAGCTATTAATGTGGGACAAAGCTAGTAAAACTTACAGTTGAAAATTTTTATAAAATTCATCTAAGTGGCCTCCGGAAATCATATTTGTCTTAGATAGAACTAAGCAGAAGATTACATGTATACTACACGTGATGCACTCTAAATTTAGAATCTAATATTACAATATGCAAATTGAGCTTCATGTTTAATGATTTTACCTGATCCATAAATAAGGTTCATAAATAGTATTTTTGGTATATTAGGGGCAATATAGGACTTTTATAACAAAAATTTGCCCCCCTTTTAACTTTAATAATAGCATAGATTAAGGGTAATTTAGAATTTCTATAACAAAAATCTCTAGCCCTCTTGGTACTTCAATAAGTTTTAAAACAATTAGAACTATGAAATTTATAATTTTATGCCGCTACTGTAACACTCCATATTTTTTGAAGAGAATTTTCTAATTTATTTTACTAATTTATATTTATAGCTCACTGGTAACCATTGACGTGTCGATGGACCTGTCGATAAAATTTTAGAAATTTTTGTCGGTGGACTCATTGACGTGTCAATGAAGCCATTGGCCATAAATATATGTATACAGTTAATCCTGAATACGAGGCAGTTAATCAATTTTAGATTCTATGGATAGTTATGATAGTATTTAAAGCATAAAAACAATTTGGGAAAGAGAAACAAGTCCCAGAGGACGACTCGTGGTCAGAGAAGAGGGTAGTGGATGACTAAGAGTAAAGCAAACACTGGGAGTTTGAGTGGCACTCACGCTTCAAGATCGAGTCACTTCTAAACTTGAGATTTTATCAAATTCGTTAGTTTTGGATTTTCTTCACGTTATTCATGATTTGTGTTTGACATATTATTAATTAAAATGAAATCCTTGAGTTTTATAGTCTTAAGTGGAAAATCTACGATTCTTACTATACTATGAGTAAAATTATAGTTTGGGTTAATGATTTCTTTTTTGAGAAAATATTTTGAAGGAGTTTATACATAAATATGATTTTTGGAATAAATGGGAGAATTTGTCCATAATTATGATGATTAGCTGAATTACTGACATGTTGGATTGTACCAGTAAGAGGAGGAAGATGAACAGTGCTCATGCATAGCAGACATGCTTCCTTTTGGTTATTGGCAATGTGAACGACACATCGGTGAGAATGATAGAATAGTGTTATTCCACTCTCGGTAAGGTTCGACATGTCAGTGAACTCACTAGTAGCCATTGGTGAGGTTGTCGACCCATTTGTGAAGTCACCGATAAAATATGACATCTTTGTTGGTAAGGTTCGGCATGTTGGTAAGCTCACCAATGTTCATCTGGAAGGTTATCAACCTGTTTGTGAGGTCACCAATGGAATATGACATCTATGTTGGCATGGTTCAAAATGTCGGTTAGCTCACCGATAGTTATCGACGAGGGAATAGACCCGTCCATGAGGTTACCAATGGAACCTCATAACCACTGTCGATAGGTTTGACGTGTCGATGAACCCACCGATGATCATTGGTTGGGTAACCAATATGTCAATAAGTTACCGATGAACCATATGATTAATGAATTTTATTGTAATTATAGCTAAAATATGTTATAGTAATTATGAATATTATTGCATGGTTTTGAAGTATTTAGGTGATGTAGATGAAGGATCAATTATGCATATATTCCGAAGGGTTAGTAAATCCTAATGCATGTGTATGAGATTCTTGATTGTGATGAATGAGTCCCCAAAGTCTGTGCACATGGCATACAAGGTTGTAGAAACCTTGGGTGTCTTGGCTCTAAAAGTGAGTCATTAGTCACATAGACGGAAAGAATAACTACATCCCTGACCCAAGAATCGTGCTTGAATGGACTAGAGCATTACAAAATGATTGATCCCTTCCTGCACAATACATGTAGTCTTGATAATCACAAAAAGTTGGAATCTCAGCACTAGTGTACATTAGCCCTAGTGAACCTCTACTTCATGGTGTAGAGAGGGTAAGGTAGAGTTTAGAGTACTGTGGTTGTAATGTGATGGCCCAATATATAGTATAGTGAAGTTCCTAAATAAGGTTATAAAATTTAAAGAACCTTTGGGAAGGGCTTTGCTTATGAATGAAATATATTATACTCTTTCAATTGTAATTAATCATCTAGTTTTCTAAATGAGAATTCATTGGTATGTTGATCAAATCTTTGTATTTCTTTAAGATTACTATCGCATTGAGTGTTTTTATATATTCAACATCCATTGTAGTATAGATGTTCGGGTCAAGATTAGAAGGATAGTTGTAGTTGTAGTACAGTTCTACCTAGCTATTATGATGTTTCTTCAACAATTTTTGACTAGGCACATGAGTGTGTCATTTTAGTTTTATTGGTTTAGACATTATTAACAAGTAATGATGAACTTGTGGATACTGTAAATATTTTAAGGTATTAGTTACATACATTCTTATTAAAGTTACTAGTATTACATCAAATGCATATGAAGGTTGATGATCCTCATATCCCTAATCCTCCATTTCAATTATTTGCTTTGTATATTTTACCATTGTATTTAACAAAAAGGAAGAATGGAGATTTGTGCTATTTTCTTTTAAAAGGATGAGAAATATAAATTTCATGAAAATTTGTATATAAAAATTAAGAGTGTGACAACTACTAGGTTATACTTATTGAAGAAATTATAGTGATATTGTAGGTCTCTTGAATTCTAAATTGATTAAGAGTTTTTTTGAAAAGGTAATATATACATAGTGTGCCAAAAATATCTACCCCCTTCTCACTTTACTAATAGTATAATATATACATAAATCTAAATATAAATTTGCAGTGGTTCTATTGTTAGTAGAAAAGAAGGAATCAACAACCTTGAAACCCTTTTGCCCTTCTTACATAGAATATTAGCTGAGGCTCTGCATTAAGGTCGCCAATAGGAAACATATACCTATGGACCAGCCCTGCCGTTAGTAGTACTATGCTAGAATATTAGCGGCTGTTTTATCTTGCTGCCGTTAACGTTCAATAGTTAGCACTACAACAGCTAGAATTGGGCTACCAAAACTTGTTTTTTTTTTGGTATACAACGTATTACTGGCAATGATAGATACTTATGATGTTTAACAGTTTTAAAATTGCCGAAAATAGTGAACCGCTAGAATATCTTCTTTTGGTAAATTGCACATAGCCAATATTGCACATAGCCAATATTGCACATAATGTCTATGAATCATTAAAACCTTGACTTACCCATGCCTTAGATATTGAAATTGTTGATATAATTTTTTTTGAAATTGTCGGCGTCATCATCTTTTGCCAAATTCTCATCCTACCCTCCACCTGCTTCCCCAGGACTTTTAATGGATATTTCAAACCTCCATAAGAAAATTGAAGTGCTTGCAAAGGTAAGAAAAAACTTGTGCCGTTGAAAAATTATGCGCTTAGGTTACATGGATGCCGAATCATATACTATAGGGAGGGTTATAGAAATGAAAAGAGGACAACCGAATGTAACTTGGACCAGAGGTCTTTTCACCAAGACGACAAATGTGTTCTTACTCGTCACAGGGAGGAGGATGGCCTGCCGGCCCTGTCCACTAGCTGCGACTAACTGTTGATGCCTTAACGGAATACTCTATCTATCCCAAATTATTAACTCTATTTGGCAAAAGAAATTATTCCATATTAATAGTTCCATTTTGTTCAATTTAAGTAATTAGGTATTTAAAAAATAATATCATAAGCTTATTTTCCCTTCTCTTAGAGGTGGGTTTTACCATTCAATATTAAATATTAAAAATTTACTATTTTTTCAAATGTAGCTATTAATATGGGACAATAGGAATATTTTCGAAAGAGACAATTTTTGGTTGGCTGTTGAGATGGGCCCACAAGCCAACATGACCATCAAATACATATTTGAATAAACTTCAACATCAAGCCGATTCTCTTAATTTAGACGATTGTGGTATGAAATAGTTAGAGATTGAAGCGACATGTAATATAAGGACTCATAAGTATTATTATCTTAGGCATTGTGTAGTAAAATTTTTAGACCCCCTTTTGACTTTAATAATAGTATAAATTAGCGAGTGATGTAAAGTGGAGAGCAGATTTGGGTCCCACACAAGGGGCCAACATGCTTTAGTATATGATCTTCTTTTTCCTTGCCCAACCCTCACACATATCTAACATTCAACCCATAGACCACTTTGATCCAAGTCTAGTTCATTACCCAACTAACCTTCTTTCCATTCACACATAAGACCCAAGAGATTAAGGTTCAATCTACTAGTCCAAATGTGATCAACTGCAAATCATAATTGTATTTTTTATTTAATTAATATTATGTAAAAAATTTAAGATTGGGAAATTTTTTGTTATTTTAATGATTTTTATTGACTAGTTGTGTATAGTAGTTACTCAATTTTGAGTTACCTGCCTTTTATAGGTTGGTTTAGTTGTCGGTGCACCCAACCAACTCATCAACCTAAGTTTGGGGTCTAAGCTAGCTTAAAATACTTAATTATGTTTTGGTAAATTTTCCTAATTTCATTTAGTCAGGTTCTAAAATAGGAAAGTATTGAAGCTATATAGTATAAGGTAGTATACCAAGTGTAGAATGGTTTGTGGACCCACTGTAGGCCCCACTTCTCTAGGACAGGTTGAACTCTCTCTTCCCCTCTAGCCATACCCCTTTGCTCATGAATAATGATATTATGACTTTAACTTTTAGACATCAAAACTCTACTTTATCATTTCAACACTATTAATGAGTGGGGAGTGGCATCATTGATGAGTGGAACCCACTCCTCAATGATGTTGAAATGATGTAGAGTTTTGACATGTGAAAATTAACGTCACTCAAGCATTTTTCTTTACTCACCCCTTTCTCTCTCTTGGATTCGGCTCCACCCCTTTGGATGCTTTGACCTTGATTTAGAAACTCGGGAAGGAAAGTCTCAGTTACGAAATCGAAAAAGAAGTGGGGGACCCATAGGCAAGCCCCATCTTGTTAGAGGAGGTTGAACACTCCCTTCTCTCCTCAAGTGGGTGTCAACCCCTTAGCTTACCATATTTACATCTTTCCTAAATTGAACTAGAATTACAATGGATAAGAATAAAATCTTGATACTCTAATTAGTAAAATCGTAATAATATTTATAAAATCATGACTTAGGAAATTTTGGAGGTATGATTAACCATTTCTTCAATTCATTACATAGAGATATCATAATATGTATATCTCTAAATAACTAAAACAAGGTAAAGAAAATACAGAATCTATAAGTCGGGCACTTGTCTGACGTTACATTATTCCAACTACAAAGTCAAGACAATTCGGCACATGCTTACAATTATTGTCGTAATAAAGATAAAAAAGACTCTTATGAAATTAGCTGCTACACGTATACATCTTTCATTGCAACCATCCTTTCCTTCACCAAAGTTGCAAATGTCTTCTACCTTCAACACAAAACCTTCACCATGAAGATGCTAAGTATTGAATATACTCAATGGGATAAAATAATATATTTATAATGAATTATCATTAAACAACCTGTCACACACACACACATATTTAAACATAGGTTATAAAAGAACATACTCTAATAAGCCATAACAACATCAAGGAGATCTTAGTGAGTCCTTGGAATGTATGTGATAACCTATTTTTTTATGGAAAAAATTACCCCTTTTATTCATTTAAATTTTATTTTCATCGACAAACCACCGATATGTTGATGATTCACTAATGAAACACTGTAATGCTATTGTCAATGAGCATCAATGAACCAACAGTCCACCGATGAAAATTACAAGCAACGGTTATTTTGGAAAACCAGGTGATCTAACGATTCTCGGCTTTGAAAACAATTACTACGGTATTTAAGACAAGTAAAACTTGAGATTAGGGATAGAATGAAGTCTCTAAGGAGTCCTAGCACCAATGAGGGTCTAGGAGAAGTTTAGGGGATACTCACATTGGGAGAGGAGAAACTTCACTTTGATTCAGGTTGGATTGCGATCTTTTCCTTGAAATAATGAAAAGTTATTTGTAGATACATTATTTCCTTCAAATTCTTGATGAGATTGAATGTGTGCATGTATTTTTTATTTACACCATGCATGATGCACTATAATGGTGATTGCAAATTTGATTGGTTTCAGTACTCAATTTATGAAATAAATGATTTAGAACTTTGATTTGAGAAGATCTCTATGATTTTTTCATGGGAAAAAGTGTTAAAAATTTGAGTAAGGTCTCTAATCATTTTCTTCTCAATCATCAGTAAGGTCACCGATACATCAGTGCCTACATTGGTGAAGAGAGGAAGATGAACAGTACCCGTGCATGCATGCAACATCATGCATGTTTACTAGACATTAGTAGGTTAGGCTGACACATCAGTGTGACATTGATGAGGTGAGATATTCCAGCCAACCCACTGTCGGTAGAGGTTCAACACTTGATGGGACATGAATGGTCATCAGTGTCCTAGCCAACACGTTGGTGAGATTATTGATGGTGCCTCGAGATAAGGGACTTCTATCATATTTTATATCAATGATTATGGTATTTAGTAATTATACAATAGCATAGTTTTTGAAGAATTTGGATGCATAAATGGATGATGATTAAGCATGTATTAGGGAAGGGTTAGTAAACCTTGATACATGTGTATGAGACCTTGTGATATGATGCTTGGTCACCCGAACTAATGCATTGACACTTAAGGACAAAGGATGTTGTTGTCAGATTGGCTCCTTAAGCGAGTTGCTTAGCTATGTAGAACTGAAGAGTATGATATGAAACAAGATCATAGTTTTCCAACACCCCCAAGTTGAGAGTTATGTAGAGCCAATCCTCTATCCTAGAAGTTAGGTCCAAATAGATTAGAATATCAAAAGATGGTTGGTCCATCGCAACATAATACATGAGATTTTTTAAGATCATGGTAGTCAGAATCTCAACCACTAGAGTCTATGAGCCCTAGTGGGCCCTTGCTTCATAGTGTGGATGGGGTAGAACAAGCTTTAGGCAAATACTAAAGTTGTCTTTGTGGTAGTTTAGTATCTAGTCAAGCCTTGATCTCCTATATGAGGCTATCATGTCTAGTCAACCATGAAGTTGAGTTTCTTATTTATGAGTATATATGGCTCATAAAGGTACACATGATTTGGTTTATCTTTGGCTAAATTATTACTTTGGCAATCTTTCTTCTCATTATGTTTTGTCAAAATATTTGTTTTTGGTTTGTTGCAATCCTATTGAGTATACTTATATATACTCAGCATCCTTTGTGGTGCACATTTCTCAAGGTAAAAGAGTTTACTTTGAGGTGTCGGGAAGGCCGTAGTAATAGAGTGAAGTTTATGCTTTCAGTTTGTTGATTCATCTCCTTTACATAGGTTTGTTTTTAGGCATGAGAGAGTGTCACTTATCATTTTATGAACTTGAGAATATATAATAGATAAGTTACAGACTATAGATTTAATGGCTATTTTTATATACATAGTTACTTAAATGTATGTGATTATGATATTATCATAAACAAAGATTATGAAATTTGTGACTATCATATCCCCAATTAAGTATTTAACATTTTTTAATAATTTCATGAAATAGTTTTTTCAGTCCATATCATGAAGGGTAGCACGACATATTTTTTAATGGGAGAAAAAGGATTTATAGAATGAGTGTGCAAAAATTGGGGGCATGACAATATATCACTCTACGAAGCATTTTCAGACTTACATAAGACTATTGCTCTCTCCACCATGCCATGAAGCTAAGACCCACAAGGGTTCATAGACCTAGGTGATTGAGATTCTTGACATTTTGTGATTACCAAGAACTCATTTGTTGTGTTGCACTGAAGTCATGCTTCTTTTAAATCTATAACACACTTGAACCAACTCCCATGCCTTGGAGAGATGATCTACAAACAATAAACTTTTAAGCCTTGGAGAGCCCAAAATCCCTTGTTCCTTTTCATACCATAAATCTCCTCTACGTGGCTAAACAAATTTGCTACCAAAGCCTAAACTAGCACTAGGCACCCATGTCCCTAAATGTCATATATATAATGGTTTAAGGCTTCTACCCTTTTGGTATGCCCAAACCTACGGTTCACTTACATCTTATTTACACACATTTTCCATCATGTATTTCAATATTTACTTGCATTTATTATGCAAGTATATTATACTAAAATACACCTTATTAGTAGTAAAAACATTGGTAAAAACTTTACTTTGAAAAAAATAAATTGAAGGGTCATTGGTTATCCCATTGATGCATCCATGTTAGTGTTGATGGCTATCAACACCACCAATGACATGTCGGTCCTTGTAGACAATAATAAGGCTAACTTTAGCCTTAGACACCGACGTGATTACCAACACATCGACCCCCCTATATGCCCATCATTTGGTACAACAAGGGAACCATCTGTCTTCTCCAACTATCGCACCCCATCAACAAGTGGGTAGTTTAGTAGAAGATCAAATCAATTTTCACAGTGAACCAAACACTTACAAATTGTTCACACTTACAAATTGATCAAAACACGGTAATTTATAAATTGTAGTAGAATTAGGCCACTAATAATAAGAAATCTTCATGAAGACAATTTCTCATTAAACTAAAAAATTTGAAGAACCACCTTTTACTCTTGACATTCCTAACATTGTCAAATTTCATAATATGTAACTGTATCTTGTTATCATTAAATCATGAAAATATATGTTTTGTTCTATCCTACCTTTGATTCAGGTTTGCTAAAGAATTCCCTTTTTTCCCTCTATAGTTCACCTCACTTCGGCGTTCCACAATGAATGCCACTCTTGTTCTTGACTGAAAGCCTTTGCCTCTTCTTGGACTCATTGGATCCACCCTTTAACCCCCACCACAAATCTAGTGAGCTTTGCATGTTTTAAAGAGTATAACTGTGTAACCACCCTTGTTTTTACTTTAACATACTCTACCAATTTTACCAACACATCAAAAATTTGTCAATGGAAAAAAATTCTCAAAAATAATTATTAATAAAAATCATAGGTGTTACATGATGATAAGATTATACTATGCAAATATATCTATAATAAAGAAACCATTAGGTTTGGTTCCACGGTTGGAGAGAGATGAGTGTGAATGTATTAGGTGATTGGGTCTTCAACATGAGATGACTGAATGGGTTGCCAAAAGGGCACAAATACCCATGAACAAGAAGGGCCAAAGGTTCTCACAACATGAAATGGTGCTAGTAGACAAAATAAAAATGACATTTACACATAAAAAACACACAACAAATACTCCCACATGTTTGATTGGATTGGATAAGTGAGCCGAAGTGAGTGTGAGGACCACTTGTTAAGTCCAACCAAAACTCATGTGTGAGTTTTTGTTGTGTGAATATCACTATCCAAGCCAAAATGTGATTTATGTTTCTACTTAACTCTTAGTTAGAACCTACTTTATATGAGTAAAAATTAAGATGATGATATTGTAAGCAATACTTGTGTTTGTATTGACAAATTCTATGACAAAAGCACATGATAAGTATATTTAGGAGAATTTGTTTTGTAACTTAGAATTTGTAGGGTTGTCTAAGTAATCAAGGTGAACATAGGAGCTTAAAGAATGAAGTTAATTGAAGATTTAGATTCAAGTCAAGCCCTTTGTGAAGGTTCTATTGAAAGTGTACGAAATCTATCTTTCACATACTCTTGGATAGCCTTTCACTTCATTTCTATTATTTCTAAATTGTATTCAAGTTGCCCTTAAACTGAGAAAGAGTCAAAAGAAGTTAGAAAGAGTTAGAAGTTTGTTTAAAACATAGGCGAAAGATCTATAGGTAGATTTATTGCCTAATAGATTACCCTAGTGTTATGCAAATTCCATAGAACTTTTGGTTGATCGTTTTGATATTCTATACTTCAATCTACTATGGTCACTATGGGAGTAGTTTCCCAATTTAGTACTATTTGATTCCTAATTGGGCAAAACTTCCTCTTGGACTCTTCCACACTACAAATATTAGTATTCCACAAATAACCTATAAGAGAGAAGTTTTTTTCATTGTTAAGAAGCCCTAGTTTCAAGTCTTTAGTGCTTTATTCATTGTTATTCTCTTAGGTAAGTCTCTTTTGATCTCAAGATTATTTTCTTTGATTATATTCTTCCTTGAGTTAGTAATCTTCTTGCAAGTTGCGTCATGAAGTTATGAAGATTGTTTAGGAGTGATTTGAAATACAATGATCAAAACAGGATTTTCTTATTTAGTGAGTTTAAATCACTGAAAGAAGTTACCTTGACCAACTTGGTGGATATCCAAGGAGATCATTCACCAGTGGATAAATAAAGAACACAAAGAACACACCATGGAGATTGGTTTTTCATGAATTGGAGTTGAAGACATCGAGTAGATTGACAAATAATGGTTGTTCTTGGGAAAATGTTAATTTCGTGAGCAAACCTATAGTGAAAAAAAAGTGGCTTGAATAGTCAAATGATTTTTCCCAAGTTTAGGTTTTTGACATAAAAATTGTGTGCCTTTTTTTCTTGTGTTTTAATTATTTGTTTGTTACAAAATACATGATTTGGGGTTTATATGGTTTGTGAATGTTTGGAACATGAATATCAGTTAAGTTATTCAAATGATGCGTTAGATTGGTTATTCGAGGTGTGACAATCTAATGGAATTGATTTTTCAGTGGCTAAGTATGCATAGTGTGATGCCTAGTGTTGTTGTGAACGTCCTAGGGGCTGCCAGGGGGTGCCACATATTTAGGTATTTAGGACTTTTTATATAATAAAGGTATTTAGGTAATTTGGTAATTAGTACTTTATTTTAATTATGTTAACGGGCCTTAGGCATCTGTTAGTAAACCCATTAGTTTACTTATTTAAGCGTAAGGGCTATGCCATCATTTGATTATGAAATGAATAATTAGTTCTCTCTTCTTCTCCTCTGCCTCTCTTCCCTGTCCGGCGGCCATGCCGCTACCCTTTCCCTTTCCCGGCCTCTCTGCGCCGCTCCCATCACCTATGCCGGCTACCATGCCGTTGTAGACAACCATCCACAACATTGGTATCGGAGCCGTCAATCCTTGGCCACCATACATGCCAGAGCCGCCGGATCCAAGGGCAGAGATGAACGCTTTGCTCGCGAAGGTTGAAGTGGGGCTCGAGGATTTGAAGAGGATGATAATGTCCATGATAACATCCCAGGCAGCCAAGGTGCCGCCCCATGCCGCCCCGCCTCCTCCACCATCAACGGATCCTCCACCACGGGTGCCCGATGTTCAGCCAGCGAAGGAGCCACCCCATGATGCCCCACCTCCTCCATCGACGAATCAGCCACCGCTCAACGGCAGCGGCAGGGGAAGACGGCGAGACATTACAGCCCCGCCACAGGACTTCTCAGCCAAGTGTGTTCCCTTCAGCACGGACTCCACTCCTTCCAACGGCATCATCTATCGCAGCCGCCATGGCGGTCTCCTCGATGGACAGCACTACGGGAAGAGGCTGCTGGACCACGCGGCCCTCCTTCCCCACCGCCCAGACTTAAACCGCATCCGGCCTTGCACCGGTGGGGGCAGCAACAGCCCAGCCGCGGGGCCTCGTGCCGTTATGGGTCGGCGGCGGGGGAAGCGGTGCGCGAGTGATTTTGTCGAGCATTCTCTCGGCAGGGACAATCTTCATGGTCCCACAGTCGTCGGCCTTAGCGCGCCCCAGCAACCAGCCCCTCATCAACCTCTCTGGTGTCCGGCCCATCTCCACCGTCTTCCAGGCCATGCCGGGGCTGTAGGCGTCTTCACCACCACACAGCGGGGGATCCTCGTTTCCTGCTTCGCAGGCAACGCTGGCTCAGGCGCCTTCAGCCTCTCCAACGTCGCCCCGTGGATCACTACTGTCGACGCCGGCACCTTCGACAGTGAGACCCCCGTTTACGTCGGCCTCGGCAACGCCACCTACGGCAACCTCTGCATGACCTGCAGGACGCTGATTCCAAAGAAGGTTGACGGGAAGATCATGCTCCGAGACAGGGGGATCAACGCGAAGGTGCAGAAAGAAGCGGCGGTGAAGGATACAGGCCGCGCAGGGATGCTGCTGGTCAACACTGCGGCCAATGGGGAGGAACTCGTGGTGGTCGCCCACCTCCTTCCGGCCACCGGATTCGGCGAGAAGACCGGCGACAATATCAGGGACTGCATCCTCTCGGTCCCGAGCCCGACGGCGACGATCCTGTCCGCCCGTTCCGCACCCTGTTTCTCTGTTGAAAACAGAGAACCAGCGACCACGCTTCCCAAGTTTGGACCTTCCCAGCAGTCGTCCCACCGCCTGAACTCCGGCCTACTCCTCCGCCCGCCGCCGACGCCGTCTCCATCCTCTCCGCCGATCGATTCCACCGTCTCGCCGGCCTTCCACTATGCTCTGCCTCAGACGCCACAGCAGCCTGCGCTCCCGTCGCCGGAGCGGCTTGCGCTCCATCGTCTGAGAACCGGCCTCATCCTCCTCCGCTCATTCACCGCCGCCAGGGATGTCGCCGCCGGTGTAACGCCGGAGTAGCCGTCGCCATCGCAATCTCCGGGCCAGCGGTTTTCCCTGCTCACACGGGATTTTCGGGATTTGCTTTCCCGGTTTGGAGATACCGCTCATATGGTGAATCGGGATTTTCTTTCCCGCGTGCTTTTCATTGGCAGCTGGACCGCTTGCCATCCTGATTTCTGGCGGTTCAGCAGCAAAGGGGACTCCAGTCCAGTGGTTGCCCAGGATTTCTGGAATTCGAACACAGCAACAACCGACGTGAGACCCACCTTCCTTTTATCTTGGCGAAGATTTGGGCCTATACCCTTATTTTCACCGGGATTTTACAAAAACGAGTTATGCTTGCTTTCTTCGGTCTGCTGGGCATTTACACCATATGTGTCGGTGTTGAACTTGTATGCGGTATGTGTGTGCCTTGGGCTTGGGCTTTACCACAACTTGGCAGTCCATTTGGGTGGGCCTTTCATACGTTTATCTTATTTCGGTCTATAAGCGGCTATGGGCATGGACTAGGTCTTCTGTGGGCTCTAGAATATGGGTGGCCACATGGGTCCAGTATGTCTTTGTCCAAGGCTGTTACATTGCTTATGCCTCTGCTATCGGCTACCCTCTCTGGGCCGATCATAGTGTTGTCTGACGCCCTCTATCGGCCGACCTTGATGCTATTAGTTACCCTCTGTGAGCCGACCTTGTTGCTGTCTGCTGCCCTCTGTGGGCCGACCATAGTATTGTATGATGCCCTCTGTGGGCCGATCGTGCTCCTGTCTGCCGATGCCCTCTGTGGGTAGTCTTGGGGTGCTCTATAATCGTTGAGATGACCCCGCTTGTTGGAAACATGTGTGGACAGTTTGTTTTGTCCTGCAGCCAACAAGTTGGGCCGCTCCTTTGTCCTGCCCTTGGGTTTCGTATATGCACTTCCATCATGTTTGTGCTGGCTTCTGCACGTCTTGAGTAGTGACCCACTATCTCCATCATTCGGCGTGTCTCATCCACAGTTCTGGACCCGCTATTCACAGTGGAGCTTTGGTGGGCCCGATGCCTGGAGTTTTAGATAACCTTGAGGACGAGGTGATGCGCAAGTGAAGCGTGGTGGAATGTTGTGAACGTCGTAGGGGCTGCCAGAGGGTGCCACTGGGGCCACGTATTTAAGTATTTAGGACTTTTTATATAATAAGGGTATTTAGGTAATTTGATAATTAGTACTTTATTTTAATTATGTTAATGGGCCTTAGGCATCTGTTAGTGAGCCCATTAGTTTACTTATTTAAGTGTAAGGGCTATGCCCTCATTTGATTATAAAATGAATAATTAGTTCTCTCTTCTTCTCCTCTGCCTCTCTTCCCTGTCCGGCGGCCATGCCGCTACCCTTTCCCTTTTCCGGCTTCTCTGCGCCGCTCCCATCACCTATGCCGGCTACCACGCCGTTGTGGACAACCGTCCATAACAAGTGCATCTTATTATTTTATGTACCTTATCATAGCACTTCTTACTATGTATTCTAAAATACTCACAACGACCTTGTGGTGAGTAAAAAAATATTAAAGTGCACAACATAAACATAGTAATAAAATTAAGAGACAAGGTGTCAGAGGAATAATTGTAATATTTTATGTTGTTTGTTATTGTTATAATATTTTATTGAAACATGAAGACCCTTGCTATTGTATAAATTGAATGAACTGACTTTTAAAATTATGCCAATGTAATTCTTGGGTTGTTTTTTCCACTACATTTTATTAGTTTAAAGATATGGGATGTTTTAAGAGTAAAATACGCAAAGCATACAAGATTTTTTACGTGGAGTCCCTTATGGAAAAAACTTAGGTCCTAGTTCAGCCTTCAAATATTTCATTGTGAAGAAGTAAAAGTACAAAATATTTTAGCTATACAATCTCTATGATTTAATTTTTGTTTAATATTCTTAACCACCAACTATTTGATTTTTCTTTAATTAACAATAACAACTATTAATCTTCTTAGAAATCTTTAACAAAATAACTTAGATAATGTTCAGAATAGAACACTCAAATCTCAAGTTTAAAAACATAGTTGGGACTTAATATGGTATTTAATAACACTCTCAATACTCCCAATGAAATTCAGTAAGGACTTTTGGAGTATTTGCTAATTCAAATTAAAAGAATCAATAATGAAGCAATTTGAATGTGAGAATAAAATTCAAACTTGGAAACTCAATTCTCAAAAAGAAGTAGAAAATTGAAATTTGACTCTAGGGCTTCTTTTATGAAGTTTCTTACTTGAAAGACTCTTTATATTCTACTAAGTCAATTTTTTCATAAGAAAAGAGTCGTTTTCAAATTATATTCAAATTTAGAAATTCTCGATGCTAAGATTTGATTGAATGTACAATCAAATGTCCAACTCGTTACTAATGAAGATTTATACATTGAAGGTTAATCAATGGAAAACTCGAATGATAACATAGAGTGAAGTTTTTTAGGGAAAAAAATCAAATTTCAAGAAAACATATGATTGGTAATGAACTAACTTTAAAAAAAATTGGATTATTTTCCAAATTTTGATTAGAACAATACAGTACTTAACTATGACTCTTGATTTGTCATGATCAACTTAGGAAGTTATTGCTTTAGAGCTTAGATTGCTGGTGTTTAAGTTCTCATGTGTTTTCATGAGAAATGAATAGTACCTTCTTCATTTTATCTTTAAACTTAAACTTGAAATTTGAAGCCGACCATGAATCTCTAAACAATAACATGTTTTTAGATTTATGGTAGATCTTTTACATTTGTTAAAGTAAGTTGTTTTTATAAAATTTATCAATTTACAAAAAATTAACCTTATATTTATTATTGTTATTTTAATCGGGTACTTGCAACAAAAGAAGGTCCCAAGAACATTACCATGCCTTGATCCACGTTGAAGCACACCACTTGAGTTGAAATTCCAGTGCTTCACAAGGTAAGTGATAAGATTTTTCTTCCTATACAAAATCTATTGCAATACAAGTCTCCTTGAGATTATTTATAGGGGAGACTTGGCTCTCCATTGGCTCCATGAATTCCTACTTTAGCTATGGGGATGCTCCTTCAGTTCTCATATCCAAATGTTAATTTTTTTGTTGTAAAAAGTATGTGTAATGTACACCATATGAATGAAGATATGATTACTTATTCACATAAGTTGTTGGTCCTATATACCTTGGTTGCATTGTTTGTCATGTTGATGATGATGTAGTCATAAATTACTAGCAAAATTTGTTCTCAAAATGATTTTATTTACTACTTTTCATAAAATTAGAAAGCTACAAATGTATGTTGAAGAATGAAGAAATCTATAAATCTAGTGTGCAAGTATGTGGAGTATATAAAATATGTAATAGACATTAATGCTTGGAAATCTATTTTTTAATTGAAGTGAAACTTCCCTTGCTCCCTGATTAATGGTCAACTGCCCTTTGTTAACTTTGGGTGGACTTCCTGTTTATATTTCCCATTGGAATGCCATGTTTACCCTTGCTCATGTTCTCTTCTCGGGAGAAAATTTTGATTTGGTAGTACCAGCCTATTGGGTTGTTGAAAGCATGAAATGATAGACTTTCATGGAACCTATTTGGTCAAAGCTATGGAGTATGGAGTGGAGAAAGGAGATATTAATTTTTACTGCTCCTCCTACCTATTGGCTGAGATATAGAAGAACCCTTGGTAAAAATCTTTGGTATAGAAATTTAATGTGACATCATGACTTGTCTTAAGATTGGAGTGATAAGATTTGATAGTGTGCCTAGTGAAAGACAACAGTTATCTCACATTATATAAGACTACAAGATTAGGAGGTCCTTGGTCAAGATTGAAATAGTTATATTAATAACCTATTTTGTAATAGTTTAAGTTATTAATTCTATTGGATAGGAGTGGTGGCCCCGTTTGTATTCTTAATGCACACATGAAAAATATAAATAATGTGAATTCCTTCATAAACATGCTATCTTAAGTATGCAAATACAAAATAATGATACATGATATTTTACATATAATGTGGCTGGTCCCCCTTTCTCACGAGGTGATTATAATAGGTCATCATATGTTCACTAATGCCAATTCCTAAACTAATTAGCCATTACTGTATTCCCTTTCTACATTGTGCTTAACCATTATTGCATTCCCTTTTTACCTTGTGCTTAATGAATAGGGATGCCATCGGATTGGGTTTGGGTCAAGTTTTACTAAACTTGAACCCGATACTATTTAAAAAATAGTTAATCCAAATTCAACTTGAATAGTGAATGGCTTAAATTTGGAAACCTAAACCCAATCTAAATAGCTATTAGGGTTGAATTTGGAAACCCAAACCCAACTCATTAGGGTCAGGTTGGGTCGGGTTTTATTTAAATATAAAGAAAATATAAAAATTTATATGTATAACCTCATTCAGGTTTAGATTTTGTTAAACCTGAACCAAATACCATTTAAGAAATAGTAAACCCGAATCCGACCCGAATAGCTATTCGGGTTGAATTCAAAAACTTAAACCCGACTCATTAGGGTCGGGTCTAGTTTTATCATATATCCAACCTAAATGACATCTTTTTTAATAAATATTATATAATTATAGCCTGTTAAAAATAAAATCAATTATGGGTTCATAACTATTTTTTTAGGGGCTGTTTGGGCACTGAATCGTGAGAAGATTCAGTCGATTCAGCATTGAATTTTTAGAATCCTGTTTGTGTACAGAAGTTGTACTGAATTAAAAATTCAGTATTGAAGTTAGATTTAGGCCGTTTCAAGCCTGAATCGGCTTGAATCACTGAATCACCTCAATTTAGTCTCCTAATTACTGTTTTAAAAATTACAGATTCTATATTTTTTAATGGTTATCGTTCATATTAATTTGAGCCTAGACAAACATGTCATATAAATAAGGCCCACTTTAAAAATTTAAAATTACCTACCCTTGTAAGATCTTGTTTGATAGAGCTTAAATTTTGAAGTGTAATGGTACGAAAAACGTGCATATCCAAGTTCAAGAAAGAGAATTATATTAGTTTAAAATTTTAAAATTGAGTTTGATGTGATATTTAAATTTATTCTAACAAATTCTCTTACTAAAAGTAATTTAATTTTAATAATAAATTTTTTAATTTAATTTATTATTAAATTAATTCAATACCCTGAGTAGTTGGGCTTAACGAGCACAAGATCAGCCCGATTAAGGTACCATCGGGGCCTTTTCTTGCCCAAAAAAATATCTGGAAATTTATTGATTAAACGGTGTCGGATTATTGTCCTCTTGTACTTGCCCGTTTGGTTGTCCGGTCCGATATAGATGCTGACTGCTGAGTCTGCTGACAGAGTCACAGAATGAGACACTCTGCGAACGGACGAGGCAGCCCTCGTCCATGTTCGTCCGTTCATCTGTAGCCTCATGAACAAATGCCAGCGAAGGGTCACTCTGCTTCTCTATGGCCGTATTATCCTCTGCCTCTGGTGGTATGTGGCAGCCATCTCCTCCATTCGACCATTCTCCGGCCTTCCATACACGCTTCTGTAATCTCGTGCTGGCTGCCGGCCATTGAACTGTATCCTAGCTTCCCCAGGTACCCGTTCATCTCCTCTTCATTTCATTTCATTGGGTTGTTAACTGTATCTAGTCTTGCATAAGCTCCTACCGTGATTGAGTTCTGCCCCTCTTTCAGTTTAAGCCGCAATTAATCAATTTGTAGCTTCCTTTTATATGGATTTTCCTCCGAGCGTCTGTATAGTGGGTGCAAGTTCTCCTGCAATGTGTCTAAAAACCCATGAGTTTTTTGTTCTCTCCGGTATTAGTGGAGTTGACAAGACCCCATTTGGTCACTGAAATTTTCCTACCTGAATGAGGTACAGCTTCCTGGATTTTTATATAACAGGCGAATTCTCTTCAACATGCAGTCTCTTAGTTTCTGGTCTTTCAAAAATGACATCTTGGAAAGACCTACTTCGAGTTCTAACTTTAGTTCGCCATATATGCTGAAAAAGAGGAGAAAGAAGAAACGATGGGAAGCTGGAAATCTCTTCTTTGATCACTGTCCTTCAATTGTTACATGCAGTTTAAGCAAATCAAAAAGTTATCCTGGAATATCCTTCTGTCACCAGAAACTAGGATCTATTTCTGAATGTCGACAGTTTGACATATATCCCAAACCAAAGTATATTTATGAATATAATGGAAAGATAAGCACTTGCAGAGTATCAATTGTTCTGGTGTCTGCGCTGGGGCAAGAAACAGTTGGAGGTGATCACAGACGAGAAGAGCTTGATTTAGCAGATGTGTTTAATGGAAAATCAGATATCATGGGTGTTAATTTTTCTGATATAGAAGAAGCCAACAGCGGAGGGACAAGTGATTTAGATGAAGAAGAAAACAAATTTGACAAAAATGTGAAAGATGGAAGTGAATCAAATAACGAAGATGCTTCCAGGGTTGATGTTCGAGCACTTGCATGGAGTTTAAGGTTTGCTAAAAATGCAGAGGATGTAGAAGAGGTTCTTAAGGATTTGGAAGATCTGCCTCTTCCCGTTTACTCATCCATGATTAGAGGATTTGGCACGGAAAAGAAACTGGCTCCTGCAGTTGCTGTTGTAGAATGGCTGAAGAAAAGGAAGAAAACTACAAATGGTTCAGTTGGTCCTAATCTTTTCATCTATAATAGTCTCTTGGGTGCTATGAAACAGAATAAGCAGTTTGGACAAGTTGATAAAATCTTGGAAGATATGATTGCTGACAGAATTGTTCCTAATATTGTAACTTACAACACTTTAATGGCAATTTATCTGGAGCAAGGGAAGCCTGAAAAGGCTCTTGATGTTTTTTTTGATATCCCAGAGAAAGATCTTGTGCCATCTCCAGTGTCCTATTCAACAGCATTATTGGCTTATCGAAGGATGGAAGATGGGCAGGGTGCTCTAAATTTCTTTGTTGAAACGAGGGAAAAATTTAACAGAGGGGCTATAGGGAAAGACCCAGAGGATGATTGGGAGAGTGAGATAATTAAGCTTGAGAAGTTTGCAATTCGTATTTGCTACCAAGTGATGCGCCGGTGGCTTGTTAAGGGTGACCTCTTAACCACAAATGTCTTGAAGCTTCTTAGCAACATGGATAAAGCTGGGCTACAGCCTGATCGATCAGACTATGAGAAATTAGTCTGGGCCTGCACTCTTGAGGGTCATTACACTGTTGCAAGAGAACTGTATGGACGGATAAGGGAGAAGGAGAACGAGATTAGCTTATCTGTATGCAATCATGTGATATGGTTGATGGGTAAGGCTAAGAAATGGTGGGCAGCTTTGGAGGTTTATGAGGACCTGTTGGACAAAGGACCACAACCCAATAATCTATCCTATGAGCTCATTATTTCTCATTTTAATATTCTGCTCACAGCAGCTCGGAAACGAGGAATTTGGAGATGGGGTGTGAGGCTTCTGAATAAAATGCAAGATAAGGGACTAAAGCCAGGGAGTCGGGAATGGAATGCAGTTCTTGTTGCTTGCTCGAAGGCATCAGAGACGGCAGCAGCAGTGCAAATATTTAGAAGGATGGTGGAGCAAGGGGAGAAGCCTACAATTATTTCTTACGGTGCATTGCTCAGCGCCCTTGAGAAAGGCAAGCTGTATGATGAGGCCCTTCAGGTATGGGAGCACATGTTTAAACTAGGTGTAAAACCCAATTTGTATGCTTATACAATACTTGTCTCTGTTTATATTGGACAAGGACGACATGACTTAGTTGATTCTGTGATTCGTGAGATGATTTCCAGCGGAGTTGAGCCAACAGTTGTGACCTTCAATGCAATTATCACTGGGTGTACAAAGAATGGTTTGGGTGGCGCAGCATTCGAGTGGTTCCATCGTATGAAACTTCAAAACATTAGTCCAAACGAGATAACTTACGAGATGCTTATTGAAGCCCTGGCAAGAGATGGGAAGCCGAGACTTGCTTATGAGATGTATTTGAGGGCCCGCAATGAAGGTTTGCAGCTTTCTTCGAAGGCATATGACTCAGTTGTGCTATCTGCAAGGTATTATGGTGCTAGTATAGACTCAAGTGCTTTAGGACCCCGGCCTCTGGAAAAGAAGAAAATTGTAAAGACTAGGAAGATCTTGTCGGAGTTTTGTGACTTAGCAGATGTTCCGAGAAGGAGTCAACCATTTGATAAGAAAGAAGTATATGCCTCACAAACCCAAGAAAAATGTTAATTAAATTATATGAAGAAGAAGGTGACAGTTTTAGGCCAGTGTATACTATCAAAATTCTTGTTTCCATTTTATACTATGAGCAATAACATGTCTATCCAGATACACCACAGTCAATTCAGCTGCTGTTTAATTTAGAACGGCGAAACACCTTTGTCGACTGCTGGAAACTAGAGTAGAAAGCTTTGATATTTTCTAGCTTTGCAGATGGAATGCTACATCATCTTCATTTGTGCTGTTAGAGATATGAGAAATAAGGCAATGCAAAACACCACAAACGAACATGGAGTGATCAATATGTGCTATCGTTGACTGTTAGTGGATATGTTATAATTGTGCAAACTCTGCCCTGTGGACGGTGGGAAAGGAAAGTTCGTTGTTGCGCTTACGGTTTCTGGCGGCTTTTAGGTTGGCTCATTTCCAAAGGGCGGTTAAATTTACTGCAGATATGATGTATAGACAAATGTTAAGAATGTGGTATAAAATGGTTCTATTCAATTTCCTTCTAATTTTTTGTTCATGAAACTCAAGAGTCATCGTCATCATCACTATCAACGTAATTTGTCTTATAATAGAAATATGGCGCAAAATGCATTTTAAATAATCATTTTGACTCTCGTCTTGGGTGCATTTGGTAATTGATTTTTGAAGAATCTAAATCATGATTTACTATTAATTGCTTTTTGAGAAATAGCAATGATGACGATTATAAGAAATCTCCTATGTGAGGCGATTGTTTTCTTAAATCTGATTAAAAGCGAAATTTGTTAAATTCTTGTTTGCCATCTCCCGGATTTGTGACGAAGCTAAAGATTTGATTGAGGAATAATCTTGTACATCTAAATAGAATTTAAGGAAAACTAGTAAGAATGCACACTCATTATATGTATAAATATATAAAATAAAATAAGATAGAAATAAAATATATATTAAATAAAGGTTTTCCTTACATGTTATAGTTACAATACATTCCTTTGAGGATCATAATGATTATTAGTTATGAACACAAACTCTAATTCAACTCATATAGACCCAGTATTATGCAAATGTGAATCCAAAATATATATATATATATATATATATATATATATATATATATATATATATATATATATATATATATATATATATAGTTACAATACATTCCTTTGAGGATCATAATGATTATTAGTTATGAACACAAACTCTAATTCAACTCATATAGACCCAGTATTATGCAAATGTGAATCCAATATATATATATATATATATATATATATATATATATATATATATATATATATATATTGGAAAAAGTTTATATGAGCCCAGACTCATATACGCCTACGTGAGCCCGGGCTCTATGGGCCGTCGGATTTATATCCGGCGGCCCATAATATTCATGTGTTTAAACCCATGAGTATTACCCATAAAAATTATGAGCCGCCAGATGTAAATCCGACAGCCCATAGAGCTCGGGCTCACGTAAGCATATATGAGCCCGGGCTTATATAAATAAGACTCATATATATATATATATATATATATATATATATATATATAGATACAGAGAGAGAGAGAAATGATACAGTCCGCTGTCGGTTTAAATCCGCTAGTGTCTTCGTGACCCTCAATTCCTCGTCAAACGGCACTCTGCCGTGCAGTGGAAACAACCAATTATATAATTTTTATCATTTCCCCGTGTTACCCATCCCTCAACCCGTCCCCTTCCCTATTCCCCCAATCCAGCAGCCAGAGAATCGGAGGGGAACTCCTCACTGCCAAGCCCCGCCCCACCCCTATGCCTCTCTGACCAGAAGAGGGCGGCTAACCGGAGCCATCACCAAGCAGAAGTTCCAGCAACCGGGAAGCCTGGGATACATCAACTTTTGATATGCAACGGAGATTGGCTACATCAACCTCCGCCGTGATTTTGGTGGCATCTAGTCCTCTTTTTCATATATTACTCCCTCTTCCGTTGTTTTCCAGGCAATTTTTGTTAATGCATTTTGAATGATCATCTTTTTTCCCCCTTTCTATATATGCTTATAAAGACAAGATTTTTCAAAATTAGTGGTGGTGGGGCCTTGCTTATCTTTCGTTCAAAGGGGGGAAGTGGAACAACTACAATTTCAATTTGCGCGTTGAGGGATGATGATGATCATCATCACCGTCATGATCAAATTGGGGGGAGTAGCTAAGACAGGAGAGGGCCAGGATTGGGCGGGGGAGAGTGCTACCTAGCCATACCGATTACGGAAGGTCTGTAATTTTGAATCAGGAAAGTCAGTTTGTTCATCCCAGAAAATCTTTTCAATTTAGGAAAATTCGATTCTTGTGGTAAATCTCACCTTGGTGTTCAGCTTAGGAAAGCCGGTGTTTTAAATTCGGGAGGTTCTTCTTGATTGAAACTGAGCTATGGACTTATGAGCCTTTAAGAATTACAGTTTTACAGTTTTTTAGCTATACAAGGAGATCAGTGAATGCAGCAAGCACCACCTCTGCCATGATTTGCATGCATGTTTGAAAAGTTTCTTCTTATGATGTGATTAGTTTGAGATGTTTTTTGTTAAAAAAAGGAAGTTTCCTTGTGCGGTTTCTTGGTTCTGGATTTAATAAAGTTTCTATTCAAGAAAAGCTTTTCAATTTGTAGGTCCGAATGTGTCTCCTCTGTTTTTAAATTTTGTTATGAAATGTCAGTTTGATTAGTTACGAAATGTGGGTTTTACCATCATGTATTAAATCTCCATTTTTAATAATGATTTTGATTTAGTGATGGATTAATGGATTGACAGCGATTGATGAATGGGTTGAGTAACATGGAGGGATAGACCAAGGAAGAATGTGCTTGAGAATAAGTATGATACTTGTTAAGAAGATGCAGCTTGTCCCCTGTGCTTGATCTATTTTCATTCTTATTAGTGCCGGAATTTCTTCTTCACAAATAATTCTGATAAAGTTCCACTTCAATTATAAGAATAAAATTATTGAATGTCTACTATGTTTTTTTTAAGAATTATTAAAACCCATTCTAGCATCATCTCCATTTGTTTTGTTTCTAAGTGTCATTTGAATTTCACATGTCATGAAGCAGTTAGTGTTGATGATTGGATGATGTCTGTTTTTCCTTTTAGCGATATCTAATTATTTATATGCAGTCAAGAGGCATTTAAGCTTGTCACCACTCAATCTTCTTACTCATAATTAATTTTCAAGAGATTGTTTGGTGTGTTTGATATCTCTATGTGATGTATAGTCATATTTCAATTATATTATTTAAATAGGTTGATTTAATTACAACTGTTTATTGATTGTCATCTAGCTCTATTTACAATGATGTGATTTGTGTCACCACTTTATTGTTTTTAGTAGTTAAATTTTTAAGAATGTCTTATATCATTGTGTTCCTTATGTTAATTATTTTAAAACTGAAATGAGATATTTATTTAGTAGGGTTCTATAAACATGGATAATCTGAAGTACAAGTCTCCTACCAAGGAAAAAACCTTATATATCCCACCAGTTGACAATGAACTAAGACCTGTCATTGGAATGTCATTTAAATCATTAGATGATGTACATATGTTTTATAATAGGTATGCCAAGAATGTGGGGTTTAGCATCCGTAAGAATAGTTCGCATTTGGACAAGGTCACTAGAGAAGTAATTGGCAAATCATGGTGTTGTTTCAAAGAAGGAGATTCTGTTTTAAAGCAATATACCAAACAAGATGGAGAAGTAACATGTTTGAAGGAAAAAGGGAATAGAAAAGTTCATCAAATTATGAGGGAGCAATGTCCTGCTTACTTGAGAGTTTCTAAAGGACAAGATAGGAAATATAAAATAACTAGGTTTGTGGAGGAGCATAGTCATTTATGTACATCACCTAGGAAAGTACATCATTTGAGATCACACAGAGAGGTATCGGGAGCACAAAAGGCTTTATTCAAAACTTGTAGTGAATAAAATTAATCACAAATAGAAAAACACACATATTTTCTTATAGTTTATCATCAAACTTATGGATTCCCTTGATAGGGGGTCTCTTTGTTAGTTTAGTTTAGTGTACTTTATAAAAATTATAACTTTTAGGATCTTGGTGGATTCGAACCACCATATCTCAAGAGTAGAGTTTACCCAATCTTGAGTGCTCTATCCATTTGAGCTAAAGATCCAAGGATAAGAACAAAATCTGAAGGAAATTTATAATTTTTTCTTCAACGCTATAATCAAATATTATTACATATATGTAAATCTGGAACTAATTGAGAAGAATGCTGGGAAGAAGTACACCTAAAAGCATCATCCAAAGAAAAAACTACATACTACAACTAGCACATTGGCGAGAGACATCATAATCATGCCAGAATATTTATTTTTTTCTGGGTAAAGGCGATCACATTAATGGATTAGTGAGTATAAAGGATTTTGCATCTGCAAAACTAACACAAGTGCACCAAAAAGGAAAAAAACGTAAGAACACAAATTTTTACAATAAAACTTTCCTCACAACCACTTTTACCAAGGAATTCGCTAATTGGCTGCTGCTCAACAATTTGCATTTTATCATAAAAATATTCAATAGACACCATCAATCAACCACTTCTGTGTTTTACGCAGCCACAAAATTCCATACGGTCTTGCTAAGGGGTGTATAATGTCTAGATCACATGAAAACCAAATTGGTAGAAAACAGAATTCGATATGAACAATGAAAATACAAGATGAAATAGGAGAGATAGAGACAAAGAAGGAGATACCAATCCAACATTGCCAACATTTTACGGGGCTAGAGATTTTGAGGTGGATGTTGCGGCTGGTGCTAGTGTTACTGCCACCCCCACCGACTTGGTTATTCATTTTCAGGAATCTGCAGGACTGAATCGAAATACTTCTCGATCACCCACTCCCCATTCCTCCATTCAAAGCGGTTATTGAGAAAGAGAGGACGCTCGTCGAGCTCGCATCAGAGATCTCATTGGAGATCCTACAGTCCTGCCTATTATGGCCGATATTGAGCCTCCCAAGATCTTCCCCCAGCGACAACGCAGAGTAGCCGGCATGTAGTCGTTCTCCTCCACCGTCTCGTGCAGCTGAGAGAGGCAAATCTCATACTTTTTGGCCATCTGTTGGTACTGCAGTGAGAAGCTGAGCCAGCGGCCTCCGACAGTCGGGGCAGAGCTGGGCAGAGAGGGAGGACAGTGAGCCGATTATGAGAGGTGAGAGCACGATCCATGTGCAGACGGTCGATCGGAAGAGGGTCGGGTTGGTGACAGCTCCAGTCAGATGCCCTCTTGTGGTCAGAGAGGCACTGGGGCGGGGCAGGGCAGTGAGGCATTCCCCTCCGATTCCTTTGGCTGGATCGGGGGAATAGGGAAGGGGACGGGTTGAGGGATGGGTAACACAGGGAAATGATAAAAATTATATAATTGGTTGTTTCCACCGCACGACAAAGTGCCGTTTGATGAGGAATTGAGGGTCACGAAGACGCTGACAGATGTGGCGGATTTAAACCGACGGCGGACTGTATCATTTCTTTCTCTCTCTCTCTCTCTATATATATAGTCATTTTGGGCACAAAGATTGACATCTCTTGAGAGGATAGTGTTGGTCAATTGCATTATGTGGAGAAGATTGTAAGGAAGCATATTTGCTTCAACTGCAAACATGCTAGTACTCCATCATGATTCTAAATTAAGGAAAAATTGTAGGGAGATGTGTCACAACTAATATGCTCCCAAATATATGAAGTTTAAATTATCCGTAAACTGCAGTATACCATATGTATCCTATGTTAGGGAGAGACTAAGTAGATATACTAAAAGCTAAGATGAATCTCACTGGAGAGCCAATGAGAGGGTGCTTAGATATCTAAAGGGAACTATATCTCATAGTATATATTATTCTGAATTTCTTACTGTTAGAAAATACAGTGATGCAAATTGGATTTCAAATTCTAATGAAACTAAGACCACTAATAGATATTTTAACGTCCCTAATTTTTTACGATTTTTATGCTATTTTTAAATTTTTTGCTGGAGAATGTGATGCTTCGGCATATTTGGCCTCGATAGTTGTACCCGTAGAGTTAGGTATAGGGTTCAATCATAGGCTGCGGACCTGGACACATGCTTACGGCATAAAAAAGAGAGAAAGAAAAGGAAACAACAAGAGAGAGAGGAGAAAGGGAAAAAAACAAAAAAAGGAATCTGATCGCGATTGAGCAAACCTGTCTAGATCCTCCCAAAAATACCCCACCCCCGGTCTCTCTTCCCTCTCACTTTGTCTCATGTTGAGGCAGCACTAGTGGTGGCCGGTAGGCTCCGCCTGGCCTCCAGCTATCCAGCAACAGAACCCTTGTCTTATGTGTCATGCCCCAGTGCACGCCACCCCCGAGCCGAACCCGGTCTAAGGAGGTAGCGGTACGTGGCGTAATGAAGTATCGTTGGATTGCGGAAAACTTAACCCATACTTGGGTGAGATACTACGGAGTTATGCACGTACCCTTTGTATAAAAGCAAAATGAGAAATAAAGGACTACTAATTAAACATTAGCCCACATATATAGTCTTAAACATCCTGCACATGGCTAAAAGTACGAGTCTAAGCCCCTAATGGCTAATAAAAGTCTAAGCCAACATTGGCTAATAAAGTGTGAAGTATAATCAAGTAGATAAAAGTCTCAATACAATATGCTATAAAATAAATCATAAAGCTCAAGATCTATAAGTGGCCCCTCCTAAGCAACGTCACCAACCATACGCTCTACAAAAAGTCCATCAGGACAACCTGCATGGCACGACATGTAGCCCCAAAATAAAACACAACAAAGAGGGGTAAGCCACAAGCTCAACAAGGGTTTTAAATATGGAAAGTAAATCCAAAATGACATCACAGGCATTTAACATAATACTCATCATATAATCAACTACAATACTCATTCATCATGGGATATCCACATAAACCTGTGCATTCATTTCATAATTTATCATTCATAAGCATCTACTCATGCCGCATGCATGTCATACTATCTCTAACATGCCCCATGAACACATTATCATGCCAATTGCATATCATACTAGGTGTAATATATCTCATCCACACATTTTCATGTCACCTACATATCATGCTATATGACATATCACACTTTCAAGTCACCTGCATTTTATGTTATGTAACGCCCCGACCCATACCACCTGACCTGGACCAGGGTTAGTTCAAAAAACACAATTGGAGTGTATAAAATAAACGAAAAAATTAAAACCGACTGACTAGGAGCTGTAGACTCTGAGTGCGAGAGTCGTAATGTTCATTTGCGCACTACGGAACTTTAACGTTCCGTTGTGCGTAGATTAATACAATCCTAATTTTATAACTAATTTGGATCGGGCCAAAGTTATTTTGTCGTTGGTTGCCTACGTACATATTGGATACCATCTCTGACGTTATTCCAATACGATCGGATCTGAACGTAGTTCTGCCTAACGGCTAATACATTCACCAGACATAAAAAAATCATATATGATAAAATACGTATACTTTATATCCGAATAATTCATTTGGAATCCAACGAAAATCTTATAAATCATAGGAGTCAAACAGAAGCCAATAAATCAGTAAAATACACATCTCACATAGGTGAGAAGAACACTAACAAAACACACGTTCCACTCTATCATAGAGCGGAGCAGAACACACTACAAGCATGTTAGATCATATCAGATCCTATCAGATCATATCAGATTTTATCCGTCCATACCAGTCATATCAGATCGGAGTATGTCAAGTCACAATAGGGCATTTCAGATCACAACAGAATAAATCAAAGCAGATTAAATAGAAACATATCAGCATATATCATACCATAACAAATAATATATCTTAATTAGTATATTACTAATTAAGATGTGCATGCATACAAATCATATTAAACTAAATGATCAGAAAAGCGTACTCCCCTCAAATTCCAAAAGTGGCGATGTTCGGAGTTGCTCGTTTCCTCAGAGCGTCTGCCCTTTTCTGATCCGGAGACGGTGATTAGAACCTCCTCTAACTTCGAACACTTTATCCTTCCTGCGCCCGTAGGCCATGGACAGGGCAGCGGACAGAACCTCTCCTTACCCGAAAATACTTTACCTTTTCCACTCTCGTAGGTGGCGGACAGAACCTTCCCTTACCCGGAGACACTTTTCCCTTCTCGCGTTCGTAGGCGGTGGGCAGAACCTCCCCATGCCCGGGGACACTTTTCCCTTCTTGCGCCCATAGGCGGCAGGCAGAACCTCCCTATGCCCGGGGACACTTTTCCCTTCCCGCACTTGTAGGCGGCGGGCAGAACCTCCCCATGCCCCGGGACGTTTCTCTTAGATAGGGTTACTAACTCGAGGAATGGATACTTCCATTGTGTAGAACACCCTCGATTTAGCTAGAAACGCATTTTGAATGGAAGGAAACAGATGCAGAATGACTCCAGAAACTCCCTTGGAAGAATGAACTGAGATTTCAATTTATAGAAGTCTACGAGAAGGCGATGTGCGCGCGCTAGTGTGTTTGACATGTGTCAGGCCACTATTGGCCAAACGAGATGGCATCGTGTGCATAACGCATGTGAGGTGCGCGCGTGAAATGCGAGCACCGGCGCGCGTCCTGCGCGTTCGCGTGGATGTGCCTCGCATCCCGTGCGTTCCCGTGGACGCGCCGCTTGTCCCATGCGTTCCCGAGGATGCGCCATGCATCCCGTGCGTTCCCGCGAATGTGCCGCGCATCCCGTTCGTTCCCGCGGACGCGCCATGCGTCCCGCGTGCATCGCTCGATCGGTCGTCCAATCTCGCGGCCCCGCGTCGCACGGACGGTGGAGATTTGATGGCGCGGTTCAGCGTGGCTCCGACTCGGCATGGCTACGGCTCCGGATCGGCTCGACTCGGCTCGCTAACGTCATCAATTCTATTATTTTATTATTATTTTCTTCAAATACAATTCCAACTTCAAAATGCGATAACTTTTTATCTCGAAGTCGGAATTGCACGATCTTGGTACCGATGGACTCGTATCGACGAGCCCTTCAAAACTAGACCCCACATGGGTAGGTTATCTCATACTTTTAAAGTGGGTCCCGCCCATGTGGCACGCTTCTGGAGGTTGTAACTTTCGTTCCCGACCTCCGTTTTGAGTGTTCTTGGGTTTGTTACACTCGTTACTACGAGCTCTACCCAAATATAGGGATTTTACCTAATAAAACCCCTAGCACTAATATCAAATTACCAAATTACCCTTAACTCCCCGGGTTAAGCATAACTGGAAGACGGGTCGTTACATGTTATAACCAATATTATCTCATCATCACATACATGTGCCTCTTGCACATCATGGGTTCAACCTAACTCATAACATTCATACACCTGGTGTAAACATGTAAAAAATTACTAACATAATCACATCCTGCATGAATGACTTCTCAACATAAATATATCATGCATATCTATTTCTCAATGAAAACATCCACCCTGCAAATCAAGTATCTCAAACACACTATCCTACATAACATGTAAATGAAGTCATACCCACATGTGTAACATAAGCTCCTTATCCCTACACAACCTATGTGATTGAGCATAATCTTACATACACATGCAACAACAAAAAATGGTGAATGTCTCACAAATAGAGAGAAATAAACCTACTCATTAGGGTCAGAAACCCTAAACACGACTGCTCATCCAGCCAAAGCCCTGGGCACTACCACTCATCAAGACAATCCCGAGCACGACTACTCATTAAGACAGTCCTGAGCACTACTATTCATCAAGACAATCCCAAGCACGACTGCTCATTAAGACAATCTTGAGCACTACTGCTCATCAAGACAACCTTGAGCACTATATGTGGTAAGCCGATGCACTCGGACATATCACTTGGATTCTCAGGGTCCAGATATCTCATTAAATAACACACATATAGCATTTTGCTCTTCTTAACCCGGGGAGGTACCAAGTCTCGAGCACTACTACTCATCAAGACCAAACTCTAAACGGAACCATGTCCTTTCGGACCCAAACTGATTTGATAAGCCTTTGATCAATTAATCTAACAATCAATGGTATCCACTTACATCTAATATACCAAACATAGCTAATCACGATTAATCTCATTCATAAATCATTTTTATAATACATGCAACATGGTACATATGTGAGCATTGCTATAGGAGCCTAAATATAAGTGATATGCTCAAATCACTCCACATGTGCATCAATTATGGTCCATTAGTGTCAAATAATCATCACAAATATCTACACAAGTGTGTATATAAATAGTAGTGTTCAAGTCTAAGCGAAGGCATGTGAAACATGAGAAAACCATAATCAATATTACATCCATGCATCTATGATTTTATCATAGTCCTTCCCTACTGGAATCATGAAGCATGTATGGTGAAAACATCGAAATATGAGTCCAAGTATAACATCATGTTAGACTTAGGCAAGGATAAACATCACTATACTTAAGCTAGAACATGAAAACATGATTCACTAATAATTAATATAACATGTGCAAGTATATATCAACATCCTCATGGTTAAACCTACTGAAATCATCGGGAAATCATGAAGTAGTCATCAAATAGGAATTTAAGATAAGTGGAATATCATGCTAAAGTCAAACAAATATAGCCTAAATAATGCTTGAACCAAATCATAAATTTCAAGATGGTCTTCATGCAATCACAATAGCATTTATAGGTAATAATAACTCATTCTAATCATAAGAAATTATATTCATGGAGAGAGAACAAGAAATGGCCAAAATATGCAAGAATGGTAAAAACTACCATTTGGTTGTTCGAATGCCATGTTGGGCCATTCGATCGGCTAGATAGATCATTTGAATGCCTGTTGGGCCGTTCGAACATGCTTAACAATTCACTTTATGCCCATTTCTAGTTCGTCTTCAACCTCACGAAAACCAAACCAAAAATACCCAAAAATACTAGGTAAATTCTAAAATCATCCAAAACTTTATGATATCAAAAAGTAAACCGAAAACATGGTAGATATAACCATTCTTAAGCTTAATTACAAGAAAATCAACATAAATGACATGTTTTTAATAATCCACCATTAAAGCACATAAAATAAGCAAAAACCCACATAAACCATTCAAACATAAAATCCAATGCATAAAACCTCATGAGGTGAAAATCTCTTACGTTCAAGAAGTTCTTGGGTTGAGATTGAAGCTCTACCCCTTAAGAAACCTTCCCCAAAATTAGGGTTTTGATTAATGCTTAATCAAAATTGACTATTAAGCTTAAACAACCTTGAAAACAAGTAGATCTATGATTTTATTTGATTAAAAACAAAAATCCCTCTTTTAGGGTTTGAAGTCGAAACTAAAACTATTATTTATAATGAAGTAAATCAATAATCTATTTGGGGAAAAGTGGAAATAAGAGAGATTAAGAGAAAATTCAGAGGATTAGGGAAGATTAAGGGTAAAAATTACCTAAATCAGATTTTTCCTCTTTGGGTAGTGGGGTTAGGGCATGCTCCAACATGCACGTAACTTGCTACCTTTGCCTTAGCGTGTGCATGAGGCTGCTGCCATCGCCCGTGCACTAAATTCCCACCTTGGCATGCTCCTTGTGTTGCTGCAGTGTGCTTGTGTGCACCTTCCCAAGGCAGCGCCCACCTTAGACTGCTTCGTGGCTAAGTCAACCTAGGTAGGCCACACTAGGGCTTACAAGCCCTCCCCGGCTGAAACCATCGACGCCCTCGTCAATGTGAAAAACCTTTGGATCTGGTCTTCGAATTGCCAAAGAGTTGTATCCCGTTCCCAACTGTTCTCACTGTTCGGCAGGCCCTTCCATTTGACCAAGTAATAGGCTCGTTGATTCTTCTTGATAGTGCCTTCGACATTCATATCTAGGATAGTCTCAAATTCTCTTTCAAACTGTTTGAACACCATGGGAGGTGCCCTTCTATAATGACCGCGAATTTTCGGTATAATTTCTTGCCTCTAATAAAACTATTTTATGAGTTTTAATTATTTTAAATTATTTAGAGGCATATTTTTAGAGAGTTTTTATATGGGTTGATAGAGCTCGGTGAGACAAGCGTAACGAACCCAAGAACACGCAAAACGGAGGTCGGGAGTGAAAGTTATGACCTCGAAAAAAGTGTCTTATGGGTGGGACCCACTTTGAAAGTATGAGGTAACCTACCCATGTGCAGTCTAGTTTTGAAGAGTTCATCGATACAAGTTTATTGGTACTAAGAACGTACAATTCCGATTTCAAGATAGGAAGCTATCGCGTTTTGAAGTTGAGATATTATTTGAATAAAATAATATTATAACAGATATGATCGCTGACGAAGCAGATAAGATTGATGACGCAAGTGAATGGGGTTGACGGTAGGGCTGCACTTGAAAACTGGAACTGAACCGAACCGGGTGAAACCGAACCGAAATTTAGCGGTTCGGTTCGGTTTCGTTCCTGTAAAAAAAACCGAATGACTTTCGGTTCGGTTCGATTTTAAGAAAAAAAACTGAAACCGGAACCGAACTGAAACCGAATCAATTTAATTAAAATAATTACACTTCAGTTAGGTTTTAAGGGAAAAAAAATTAATTTTTTATATAAAAATATATAATTTTATATTATATTTACCTTATTTTGATTTATTAAAATAATTTAATTAAAATATTCGGTTTTTATTCGGTTTCGGTTCCTATGTCGGTTTGGTTCGGTTCCTGAATTTCGGTTCTTAAATTCAGTTCAGTTCGGTTCCTGAATTTCAGTTCCTGAATTCGGTTCGGTTCGGTTCCTGCAGGAACCGAACCGAGATGCAGCCCTAGTTGACGGCGAAGCAGATAGGGTTTCTGACAAAGCGGATAGAATTGCTGACAAAGCAGATAGGATTGTTGACGAAGTAGATACAATTGACACGTATCAGCCTCACATCTATCCAGTTTTTCTATAAATAACATCCACATCATCCAGTCTCTCCCACGTTCAGAAACTTCTATTCTTCATTTCTTACTCGTTTTAAGTTAGATTTGAGTCGCATAAGAGGCGTTTCTACCTAAATCAAGTGTGTCGGACGTTGTGGCAGGGTTATTTTTCTGGTTGGATACCTCCATAACCCCAGAAGTGGACATCCAATTTCGTGGTGCCTGATTTATCAATTTCAAACTTGCACGAAAAGCGAGGTAGGGGCTTTTATCCTTTCTTATGGCATGATTATAATATTTGGTTATGTTTTTAACTTATTATTTATATGACTCTCGCATGCTATGCGTTAGAGATTACTTTCAAGTTATGATTAATGGTTTCTGCACATATATCCGATCTGTTGAATGGTTAATCGTTGAGATACAATATGATTTATATATCGTATATTTATAATGCTATTATGTATATTCGATTAGTTGAATGATTTTCCGCTGGAAGCGGATATGTTTTATACGACATGCATTATGATTGCCTCGTATATAATAGTTCGATCGAATATTTATCCGTAGATTTTGATATAAATTATACATGGTGGAGCGTGTGAGATAGCGACAAACTAGCTTCGCTACTGTTTTCATTGCGAATGAATATATTATATTTGAAAGACGGTTTCAGAGGAATCATCCTTGTTGAAAGGAGGATACTCAAAATTATTTTGAAAAGATGTATAAGCATGGTGATTGAGTCACTAAGGCGAGACAAAGAAGGGGTAACTGTCTCATTGGAATGAGCGACCAACCTTGCCTTTGTAGTTGTTGATAGTGACACTCCCATGTCTTGTAGAGGTGGAGTTAGGATTTTCAAAAGGATAAACATTGGGATATAATGTTTTAAAAGAAAATAACGACTTTTTGGAGTCTGGGAACTCTAGGATATTTCAATTGAGTCTGGGACTCAAGACTATGAGTATGAGACTCATGAGTGTTTTGGTTGTCTAGAGCTATTGTTGGGCGCCCCGATAGAGCTCTGTTGACTAGATGAAGGCACAATTAATCCGGTTTGGAATCGGATGCACGATACCTATTTTAGCCTAGTGAGCCCCTAACGAAGGGCAAGACCCCTGATTCACCCCTAACGAAGGGCAACTATCAAGGCTACGCATGCTAGGGTAGAGAGTATCATGGGAAGACTCTCTATTCTCTAGGTCCCAGCGCCCCATGAGCACGGGTGGCTCTTCTATCCATAAGCACAGAATATTTTGAGATGATCTGTGGAGAAGTAAGAGGTCGCTGCTTTGTACCCGCAACAAATTTTTATTAATATATATATATGTGTCTCATACATTGGTAGCGAGTTGTGAGAGCTTGCAAGTCCTAGTAGCATCTTCGATACGTAAGAAGAAGCTTTAGGGGTGGTTTTGGGTGAGAGGCACACCCTGTTTTCATGAAACATATTATATATGATATATGTTGTGAAACTGCCATGTGTTTATTCATGTCTGATCATATAAACTCCCCTACTGAGTATTTTAAAATACTCACCACCCCCCAGACTTTGTAGGACTTGACAAAGCTTAGTGTGCGGGTAGAAGGGCCTACTCCGAGTTTTATCGATGTGATTTCAAAGATTTCAACCACACAAAAACGAGTAAGAACTCTCCTTATTATTTTTCCCTTGTGTGTTTGTACACTGACTGTGGTTCCTGGGGAAATTATTATTATATTATCGCATAAGGTGAGTGGCTCTAGTCGCGGGCCCAAGTAAACTCCGATATCTTTATGAAAAGAAAATTTTATATGTTTCCAAAAATCCCGGGGTGCGACACCTTCGCTTTGCATTGCGGCTGGGATCTTCCAAGTCTTCTGCATAAGGCTTCAAAAAACTAACATGAAAGACCAGGTGTAGTCCAGCAATGCAAGCTGATAAGCCAGCTTCCCCACCTTTTGTACAATGTAAAAGGGTCTATCATACTATTGAATTACTCCTTGATGAATCACCTGCCTTGACATTTTCATCCAAACTTGAGGAGTGATCTTAAGCATCACCCGCTACCGCTCCCTAACCTGAAATTCATGAGCTTGTTAGTGCCGATCCGCATTTCTTTTCATCCTCTTGATTGCTTTTTCAAGGCAGTCTCGTGCTTCCTCCATTTGTTCTATTTGTGTCCTGGCCAGCTTGTAGGCTACCGGGCAACATTCTCCTGCATGCTGTAGAGACACATCGTTTGGAGTAAGTGGTTATTGGCCCGTTGTCAACTCGAAGGGACTCTTTCCCGTAGATGAGCTCTTTTGTAGGTTGTAGCAGAATTGTGCTATCTCCAAGAGATTCACCCAATTTTGCTGATTGGCAGTCAAATAATGCCTTTGGTATTCTTCCAAGATGGCTTTAACCCTCTCGGTTTGGCCATCGGTTTGCGGGTGGTTGCTGGTTGAGAAGTTTAGCTTGGTGTCGAGCATCTCAAAGAGTTGCATCCAAAACCTGCCCATAAACCGGGTGTTGTGATCACTAACGATGTCCACTGGAAGTCCCCAAAGTTTGACAATGTTCTTGAAGAAATGTTCCGCTCAATTTTCTGTTGTGCAAACTTTAGGAGCTGCGATGAACGTCCCATATTTTGAGAATCTGTCCACAACCACCATGATCGACCCAAAGCCTTTTACCATTGGGAGCCCGGTGATAAAATCCATAAATAAACTTATCCAAGGCCTCTCTAGTATAGTAAGGGTTCTAGTAAACCCACTAATTTCTGCCTTTCAACGTTGTCCTACTGACACACCAAACAAGTGTGTACATACCACTCCATGTCTTCTCTCATGTGTGGCCAGTAATAGTTGCGGTTCAAGAGAGCAAACATGCGCTCTTGTCCTAGATGTCCAGCCCACGTTGCATCATGAGCTTCTTGCAGCAGCTTTCACCTCAAGCCGTCTGCATTTGGAATAAAGAGGCGTCCTCCCTTAGCGTGCGATGCCCCATTCTCAATCCAAAATCGTTGAATCACACCATCCTTCACTACTTGTAACAACTGTACGCAGATTTGGTCTTTCTGCGTCACCTGCACCACTTGGTCTAGCAAGTCTCCCAAGACTTGCACTAAGGCAGCTAGCATCATCTCTGGGTCCATTTGGCGGCTGAGGGTATCGGCCACTATGTTGGCTTTGCCTAGTTTGTATTGCAGCCCATAATCAAACTCTGCAAGGAATTCTTGCTGTTGAGTTTGTTTCGCGGTGAGTTTCTTTTACATGGAAAAATATCTTGTGGCCACATTGTCAGTCCAGACTATAAATTTTACCACCCAGCAAATAGTGTCTCCATGTGTGCAGGCAATGCACCACTGCAGTCATCTCTTTCTCATGAACGGAGTATCTCTGCTCCGTCTCATTCAGCTCTCATATGCCATGGGATGACCGGCTTGAATGAGCAAACCTCCAATAGCATGATCAGAGGCATCAATTTGTACCTCAAATGGTACATCAAACTCCAGCAACTTTAGAATAGGCTTCGATGCAATGGCCTCCTTTAGTCTCAAGAATGCCTCTTGGCACTCATTCATCCACAACCAAGGTTGGTCCTTCTTTAAGAGATCAGTCAGCACCGCCACCTTCTTTGAGTAGCTCTTGAAGAAGCACCGATAGTAGTTGGCTAGTCCAAGGAAGTACCGCAACTCAGGCACTTTTGTGGGAGCAGGCCACTCCATGATGGCTTCGATCTTCTTCATATCCAACCGTACCATGCCCTGCGATATGCGATGGTCGAGGAAGAAGATTTTTTCCTGGGCAAAGCTACATTTCTCCAACTTTAAGTACAAATGATGTTCCCTCAACCATTCCAACACAATACTTAAATGGCCCAAGTGTTCATCTAAGGATTGGCTGTATACAACAATATCATCCAAATATACCACCACAAAGAGGTTAAGTAGGGTCTAAACACATAATTCATCAACATACAAAAAGTAGTAGGGGCATTGGTTAGGCCGAATAGCATAACTAGGAATTCGTAAGAACCATACCGTGTCACCATAGTTGTCTTGGGTTCATCCCCTTGCGCAATTTGCACTTGCCAATAACCCAACCGAAGATCAAGCTTTGCGAAGTATGAAGATTTGGCCAGCTTATCGAACAAATCAGCAACTAAAGGCACTAGATACTTGTCTTTGACAATAATCTTGTTGAGAGCCCAGTAGTTGACACACAACCGCAGCGAACCGTCTTCCTTCTTTTGGAATAGCACTGGGGCACCAAAGGGAGCTTTTGAGGGTCGAATGAAACCCGCTTGCAACAACTCATCAAGCTGCTTCCGAAGTTCCTTCAATTCTGGGGGAGCCATACGATAAGGGGCTCTTGTGGGAGAATGGTTTCCTAGCAAGAGTTTGATCTCATGATCCATCGTATGCCTTGGTGGAAGAACTTGCAGTAATTCGGGTAGCATGACATCCGCAAATTCAGCTAGCAGGTCATTGACTTGTGTAGGAATGTCCATTCTTCCTACAAGCTCTTCTCCCAGCTTCGTGACGGAGACAACCTTTCCTCAAGCCTTTGGTCAGTTGCATTGTGGACAGAAATTGCGCCGACCTCTCCTCCTTCTGACATGGAACAAAGGAGGGGCTCTATTCATCACTTATGAAGAGCCCTCCAAGATGTGGAACAATGGAGACCTTTGCTTTTTGTAAGAAATCCACACCGAGCACAACCTAAAAATCATCAAGGGAAACCACAGTAAAGTTAAGCTTTCCCGACCACTTCCCTATCCGCACATCAACATGTTGGCAATGCCACTGACAGGGGTGCATCCGAGTTCACCGCTTTGATTTTCACTTGTGCCTTCGTCACTATGAACTTGCTTGAGTCGGCCAACTTCTTTGATAGGAAGTTGTGGGTTGCCCCACTATCGACCAACGCCTTGACCCGCTGATTGTTGAGGGTGGTCTCAACATACAACAAGTCTGCCCTATCCTCCTTTTCCTTGTGCACGGTGTTCACCAATTGCAAGGGATTCATGCATGTGGTCTCACCATCGGATGAGGACTCATCGTCCGCCACCATCACATTCAGCTTCTCTCCCTTAGGATAGTCACAAGTAAAGTGGGGACCTTGACAAATAAAGTAGTCAGTTCTCCTGCCCTTTTGATCCGTCTTCTCTTTGTCCTTGTCTGATCGTCCACCATTGTTGCGTTCATTCTTTTCGAACTTCTTGTGACCGCCTTTGAAAGATCCATTCTTCTTGTCCTTCGGGCTGGAGGAGTTTGGCCTAAGCTCCACCAACCTTTTCGGCTACCATAATAGCCACTATGAGGTCTTGAACGTTCTGCCTCCTCAACTCAGTCTGGGCCCAAGGTTGGAGTCCCGTCATAAAATTGAAGAGCTTGTCTTGTTCCGTCATCTCCTTGGCATCCAGCATCAACGATTGGAACTGCTTGATGTAGTCCCATACCGATCCGGTCTGCCTCAACTTCCTTAACAACTCTTGGGCCGTCCAAGCAACATTGGTTGGAAGGAACTGATCATTCAGCTCTTTCCTAAAAGTCTCCCAATCATCAATCTTTGCATGACCAGCACTCTCATCATCTTCAAATCGTGCATGCCACCACAATTTTGCATCTTGAGCAAGATACATGGCCGCCACTGCTACTCATTCGGTGTCGGGGGTTTGGATCAACTTGAAGTAGTTCTCCAAATCACATAAGAAGTTCCCCACTTCTTTTGCACTCTAACCTCCTTAGTTCTCTTTTGGTTCCGACACTTTGGTCTTCTTGGCTGAAGACTCCATGCGAGGGATGGTGTTGACCATCGCCCTCTCCAATAGCGCAATCTTGTCCATTAGGGCTTAGACTCGAGTTGGCCCTTCATTGGTAGTTTCCTACATCCTCTCATTCACCAACACGGCCAGACTGGTCAGCTCCCATTGAAGATCCACAACCTGGCTGGGTTCCAAAGAAGAGACATCCACCACTGTTGGACAAGCACCGACAATGGAAGTAAAGGGAAAAATGCCCAGCCTGAAATAACCCTTTCGCACTTGATGTCATATAAGCACTTGGTTTAAATTTTACTGCCAAAACCCAAACCCACTTGCTCTATGCATTCTCTACATGAGCTTACATTGTTTTTCCCCACCCTTTTATACCCACTGGCCGTAACCAAGCGGTTACAACATGACCCCCATGACTTAGCCCACTAGTTTGTCTGTAACCATCCGTAACCGTCTTGCGGTTATGCCCAAAAGTGTGCAACAACCACTTTGGCAACTGTCAGCCACCACTCCCATGTTCCTCGCCATGATGCACTTAAGTCATAGTGGGGATTGTGCTGGTCGGTTACGCAACCGCCAGTCTTGGCACATCACCCTTGTGCCAATCACCATGCTGAGACATGGCCACGCCCGTAACTTGCTGCTTTCCTTAGCATATGCATGAGGCTACTGCCGTTGCCCGCACACTAGATGCCCACCTTGGCACGCTCCTTGTGTTGCTGAGCATACTTGTGTGCACCTTCCCAAGGCAACGCTTGCCCTAGACTGCTCCATGGCTAAGTCAGCCTATGAAGGCCGTGCTGGGGCTTACAAGCCAAGTGTTCTCTGGTTTATAAACTATGTCATTGTTGTAAAGTGTTTTGTTGGGTATTTGTATCAAGTCGCATTCAGAGTGAAGTTGGAAGGAGTAGGCTGATGTTCACCTTGGTTTGTCATGCCCATGAGATGAGCTACCATCCGAATGGCGCGATGAGGGGCCATCCACATATGTACACGCCTTTAGACCGGGAGGTCAAAGCCGCATGTTGCAAGTGTCGGCACTAGGCGGACACAAGGAGGCGGATGGATGCGCTTCCACAGAAGCACAACCAACGGTACCATGCACTCATGAAGCTCGGATTGCGTAACAGAGCATTAGTTGAGTTGCAGGCGCCTTAAGCACATACATAGGCTCAGCGACACTCTAGGTGCAGCGTGTATGCGGTTCCAAGATGGAGCGGCGCGCACGATGGACGCACAACAGATGAAAGGGGCATGGAGGAAACCTCGGGAGCCGATGCGCATCCTTGCAAGGTATGTTCCCAAAGCACGGTCCCAACCGTTAGCGTAGTTGTGCAGTATGGCTGCACCCAATGCTAAGGGCAGGGAACGTGTGATCCTAAGTGTTTCCAATGACTTAGACATGTTGGTTCTATGGGTTGGACCCAAGGGGCGGGTTAGGCTAGACCGGACAGCACCATGACCCGCAGCCACAAGCAAAAGTCATGAGCTGCTACACATTCGGAAATTGAGTGGCTTGAAGTGGCAGTTCACAACGGTTGTCACTAGGAAGCGGTTCACAGCAGTTGCATATCCGGAAGTGGAGTGACTGGAGGTGGCGGTTCTCAGGAAGTTGCCACACTCTCAGCGGTTCACAGCAGTTACAAAATGAGGGATCATGCATGAACAGGTAAAGGGAACATGGGCAAACTGAATTGGATGTGAAGGGGCATGCTGGCCTTGTCAAAGTAGTTAGCTAACTGCTGACCATGAAGGGGAAGAGAAGGAGAGCGTGGGCTCTGCCCAAACTGCTCCTCCCTCCTCTATAAAAGCCCCACAAGGTTGGTGGAGATTAGAGACTGCACGTTATGAGAGGAGAGGGTGGAGATAAGAATGTTGGGCCGTGGGGGTGGCTAACTGGTAGAAGGCAGTAGTGGCGGAGGAGGATCTCATTGCTGAACGCTCTAATCTCCAGTACTATATAGAGTTGTATTCTATAATGATCGAATTCCATAAACTATCTTTTAGATGTATTCCATGAGTAGAATGACAAAAGTGTGGACACGCGCGCATGCACGACATAGGCACTTGGCTGTATTGGAGTGATTTCTACCTAACACATATTAGGTTGGTTTAGGAATCAAGCCAGCTCGGGTCTAGCGGATAGGGTCATACGCGTTTGGGTGGGAATTTGCTCATTCAGTTGTTCTTTAGATGAGCATTAGGGTCAAGGTGTGAGTGTGTTGTAAGAGCACACCCAACAGGTCCATAACGGTCCTATAAAAGCTGAATACACATAGAAATGAGTTTTTAAAACACGCACACAGTTCTTGTAATTCTACACATATTTTCCCTTCATATGCAAGTCTTTAGATAACATAAATATCTCTATAAATTTGAGTTTGATTTGGGCTTATTAAGCCCGGCAGAAATATCTGTTGTATCTCGGGAGTAAATTGTCATAACAAATGAACTGAAGGGCAGGGCAGCAATATCTGCTTCAAAGTCAACAGATTCATTGTACTTCAAACCGAATCCTTTCCGCTCCTAATCCCTTGTATTTATCAGGTTCTAATTTTAAATTTAATATTATTATTAGCTACTGTAACGGGCAAAGTACTAATATAACTATGTATTTTCTCCCAGTGAACTGACGAGGTCGAACAGGCCTGGGAAGGTGAAGGTGAAGGTGGAGGTGGGGTCAGCAACATGAGAGAAGCCATACCTCCAACCCCATGTTTTGCGGGAGCCTAGAGGATGGTCTGGGCAGAGTAGTTGGTGCACAAGTGTTGTTGGGAGGGTGGAGACAGGTGGTCGGGTTATGTTTGTAGGGGGAGCTGCCAAGGAAGGGGAAGAGCATGGCATTGCGATGGTAGACAGACAGTGGCTTACGGTTCAACATGTTGGAGTCAAAGCTCTCTCACGCGGTGGTTTTCCCAGCTTGGCATGTCTACTACTACGAAGAGCATCACATTCTGGACTGGAAGAAAACCACATCTGCTGGAATGTTTGTCCATCAAAGCTTCCACACGGAAGATATCGTGACTAAAATGATAAAAGGAGGTTGGGAAGTAGCTTGGTGGACAGCCTCAATATCGTTGTTTTAGGTGCAGACGAAGTTGGAGTCGTTAGTATTTTTAAGGGACCGTTGTTGCCTCTGCCTCCTCGTAGGCGGCCTTTTTAGTGATACTATTGCGTCAGGGTCTGATTAGATTTTTCTAAATTCGACCTTGTTATCATTTGAGAACTAATACTTGGACTGGCCAGCCCGAACCATTTGGAATAATAAAAAATTATTTTTTCAAAATTTTAGAATAGCTTATTTAATTATGATCAAATAAAATATTTAAAATAATTATTTAACTTATCAATTAAAATTTGAGATAATTCTCACCAGAACCCTCCAGTCCCCATTATTTCTCAATAGGTCCTATTTAAAATTAAAATTCTTAAATTTTATTTTTAGTTTTTACTTATTCTTAATAAGTTCTTATCCTTTCACTTGTGCCACCAATTAGCCCCTATTAAGCCTAAAATGCCCCCGAAGACTTCATATTCGAGAGTGCTGACATATTCGGGTGCAACACACGTAACCAAAGTCCCCGAAGACTCCATGAATGAAAGTGCACAAATCATAAGCTCCATCCAGTGTTTTCCTCCAAAATTTTCTTCATCCTACAATTTATACAGAAATCAAATTAGCACAAATCACCCATAAATTTTCTCAAACATCTCATACAATCTTTTCTTTATTTGGCAAATCAATAACTTACTATTAGAACCATATGATTTCTTTCCTCTTAACATGTGTTTCTTCTATGCTATTTTAAAACTTATAAATTTTTTTACTGTTTTGCAATATCTTTTACTTCTATGAACTCTCTTATCAAGTCTTGAGTTGAAATAACTAATTCATCTCTTCTTTTCATAGTCTCTTTTGAATATTTAACCAATTCATTTTATGTAAAAAAGAAAATTTCAAATGGTAGAGATTGAAGGTACAATTTTACTTAATATACACAATAGATAACTATTGTAAGTAAACTAGAATTGATTCTTACAAGAGAAAGAAATTTACCAATTTCATGGCATCCTTCTTGTATTGGTCAAGTGAAAGACTTTTTGATTTGTATGAATTGTAGTGCTTCCATTCTCGTGTCTCATCATCACTTGACATAAGGTGCCAATGATATGGTCCATGTCCATTATCCTTGAGATTTGATGCAATAGAAAAAAAATTGATATCTTATTTTACCACATTTATATAAATATGGGTCAAAGATAAACCATCTCGCTTCGTCTTTGTTCCCATTTTTCAAATATCTCTATTTTAATAAGAACTCATTAGTCAATTATTAAAACAAAATCATTTCTAATAATATATAAAAAATAAATTTATACTCTATATTTATACATAAAATAGTAAATTTATTCTCTAATTATGTATATAGAATAGTAAATTTATACTTTAATTTCATAAATTGAACAATAAATTTATACTCTGACAACCTACATGGAATAGTAAATTTATGCTCTGACCTCATATATGAAACACTAAATTTATACTCTGTATATATACATAAAATAGTAAATTTATACTATATTTTATATATAGAATATTAAATTTACACTTTGAACATATATATGGAATAGTAAATTTATACTCTTGATGAATATTTTTGACATACAAACTAAACTGTTCAAAACCATGCTGAAGCAAAGTCATTTGAGAAAAAACCCACAACAATAAATGACTAGACAACTCTATCCATTTTTCAAATATCTATGTTTTATTAAGAAGACTTATTAGTTAATTATTCAAACTAGATAACATGCAAGTCGAAGAGTGGATGACTTGCCAAATGATGAATACTTACAAAGGATCAGGAGTTGTGGAAGAAAATGTAGTTTCTCTGACCAACTCTTCCCATCTTCTACATCTTTCTTAATTTCTTTTAAAAGAACTTCAAAATAGGCATCTATCACTAACAAAAATTAAAACAAGTTATAATAAATTTTTACTATGTACATGTTCATTCAACAAAATATTCAATGACTCAAATAGTTACATTAATGTTCACAAATTTTTCATCAAGCAAATTCTTCACATCCTCCCTTGTGAGTTTTGCTTGCCAAATACTTTTGGATGTCAATATTGAAGATATACAATACATTAAAAGCTTGTTTATTAAAAACATTAACAAAATCATTCACATTATCCAACATGAGAGTCCATTTATACTTTGTAATTCAAATTCAATCAAAAAATTTGAAACACTTAGGTTGCCTCTTGTTTTGTTTTCCAATTCCTTGAATTTTTTTTTGTCATTTTCTAAAAGATAAGACCACACAATCCCACTATTTGTTTTTGTTTTTGTTTTCTTGGCCTGTTTATCATCAGCCCCTTGTGCAAACTTCCTTTTGTAAGTCCTTACTTTCTTCTCAACCTTTTCATAAGCATGCACTAAATCATTTTCACCTTGTTTTTTCTCTCTTTTGAGCCCTACATTTAATTCTTGTAATCCATGATAGCACCTCAGTTGCCACATGGATTGAATCTTAGGGTGTCTCATTAGTGGCCCTCTCACTTGGAAGTAGTTTGTCGTGATTGTACTCCATCAATTACCAAAGGTATTGAAGATGGGGTTGTCTCATGGACCACATTCTTACCCTTAGTTTTGGAACTACGCCATTCTAATTCTACCCTCAAAACCACCATCTCTTCCATTTGTTGAATGAGCTCCTCTTTTTTCTTTTTCCTTTTCTTGCAATGCTTTTTTAAGCTTCAAATTTTCTTCATCTTTTTCTTCAATTATTCCCTTCAACTCATCAACTAATTATTATTGCACAACATATGTTTGCATCAATCCATAAGCAAACTTATATGTTTAAGTAATACTATAACAAATTTATGTTTGGGAAATGAAGACAATAAAAACAAACTTGTACTATCAAACCATAGTAATATTATACACAGAACAGTAAATTTATACTCAAATTTTATATACACAATGATACACCTATACCTTGAGATGTTATAGTTCACAATAATATCAAAAATAAATTAGTAAATTTATATTATTACCAAAATTTTCTTCAACATGATCTTCCTTGCTCTTGCTCTCTAGCTTAAAGCAATGATTGAACCTATGCTTCCTCCTCACTCTCTTTTTGCATGCCATAAAATGCTAAATATTCTTTTTCTTCATTTGTCTTCCTCAACTGACCATCATTAACTTGTATTGAAATATTACAATATTTTCTTAATTTTGCAAAATCAATAATTTTAAGTTTTACTGTCAATTGACAAATATTACCATTTCATCTATCAAATCATCCAAATGCCCAAATGCTTTAGATAGATCTGTCATGCTCCACTTTATCAATCTAGGAACTAACACATTGTTATCCCTCCTTTCAATAATGGTGGGGTGTTCACATATCCAATACTACAAAGCAAGCCATATGTTACCAATTAAAAAAATAAAATTGTATTGACAAAGTTATAGATTTTATTCTTACCAAAAGTGTCATAGTGCACCTGTGACATGCTCCGACTTTCCATACAAATCAATTGAACGTATGAGATGCACTTTGATTGCCCTTGGCCAAGTATACATCTGCATATCTTGTATTATTATCAACATATTTTGTGAACTTCCATGGGATAGATGTTCCCTGTGTGGAGAAAAATAAAGTCACACATGCATAAAGGCATAAAAGGCGCATCATGCCTTCTCTTTCATTTTGCCCATCTATTCTTATAATTTCCTCAATAGCTATTTTTAAAGATGGTTTATCCATTGACTTGACATCCCTAAGCCATCTATTTACAAAATCTATATTTTTTTCCTCTTCTCACTAAAAGAAATTGTTACCTCACCCATTGGAATTCCAAAAATCTAAGAAATGTCATTTGCAGTTAATTCTACTAGCTTCCTATCTACTTCATATATACCTATCCCATTTATGTTCGTTAACCTTTGCAACCTCGTTATATTTCAATTTTTTGTTTAAAAACACACTAAATATCCCCAAAAATGAGTCTCCCTTAAAATCTCACTTGTTACATCCAAACATCCCTTTATATTTATTGAACAGCTGCCACATTGAAATAAGGTTTGATCTGTACTGAACCATGTCTAAAATCACAAAAAATCGATATAAAAATTTTAGATTAACTTTCATTAAAGAAAGGAGGAACAATCAATTTAATTACATATAAAGAACATTCAATTTATACTCTGTTTACATCCACAAAACAGTCAATTTATACTCTGTTTACATCTATAGAATAGTCAATTTATACTATGTTTGCATCCATAGATCAGTCAATTTATACTAAATTTATATTTACATATCAGTCAATTTATTCTATTTACATACTCATTACAATCAATATATACTCTGATCACATACACATCACAATCAATTTATACTCTAATCACATACAAAGAATAGTCAATTTATTCTCTGTTTACATCCACAAAATAGTCAATTTATATTCTATTTACATTTACAGAATAGTCAATTTAAACTCTGTTTATATTCATAGAACAGTCAATTTATACTCTGTTTACATCCACTGAATAGTCAAGTTATACTTTGTTTACATATTCATCACAGTCAATTTATACATTAGAGTAAACATGAATAAGCACTAAAGAATAAAAATGACCAAAGTAGAACGAACCCAGTCATCCCACATAAACTAAGTACTAAAATGCTAACTAATAAATGATGGCCTAGACTTTGGAAAACACCAGTTCATGTGAACTCTAGGAAAAATCTAGATTGTTTACTGCTTCAGCCATTATCCGGTTACTACAAATAAAGCCATAGTCCCAACCGAAAGTAGTCACCACGCAGGTAATTCCACAACCATTTTAAATCCACAACCCGTAAAGTAGATTTCACAAAATATCCAACATTCCATGATCCACTTTAACTTCCAATACCACAATCACATCTATTCATAGCCCGTATAGAAAACCCACAGGAAACCACCAATCAATCCGTCAAATTTCAATACACTAGTAAGGATTTTCAGAAAGAATGAAGGGATTGGGAATTTGAAAGAAAGAAACAGGTGAAAGAGAAACAAAGAGATGAGGAGAATAGCTCACGAATGAGTACCTATAATGAGATACTTCAATGGCGATCGAGGACAAAGTGATTGATGGCACTGGAAGTTCAAAAGCAGTCAATGACATTCAGGTATTGGGCGTAGAATCCGTTGTTGGAGCTTGCCTACTTGCCAAGGTGGGGTTTCATCATAACAGAGCTGAGCGAAGGGCGATCAGGTTAGGGCACTGAATCGGATGCGTTCCCAATTGGGATTGAGTTTAGTAGCAGTGAATTAGAAATTTAATGCTTTAAATGACCAAAAGAAAGGAGCGTATTTTAGTATTTTTAGAAGCAACATATAACTAGTTTACTTATTGGTAAATTTGTGACAGTCGGGACCTAATGATAAATAACTACTAAACTCAGTCCTAATCGGTACGCGCCCTTAAAATTTTAAATATTATTATTAAAATATAATAAATATAATATTTTAAACCTTAATCATGTTAGATCATATAAATCCTTGACTCGACTTGAATAATTAATCGGATTCAATTTAACCCAAAATTTTCATGTACCTTACCCTAATCGTATCAACCTCTTCTATTTATGATGAAAAGAGTATGCTACACTGACATTAGGTTTTATAGGTGATGAATGTATTTCATCATCCAGAAAGGGTCAATCATTGAGGCTAAAAAAATGTGAGCCCTGCTAATATATAATAGAATGTGTCTATATGTATCTCATTAATCTCCTCAGTACCCAATTTTACCAAATATTTTAGCAATTTTGTTTACTTATCTAAAACCCCCAAGAACCGCATTGTTTCTCTCTCCTATTACCCCAATTCTAAATAACCCCTACCTCCTTCTCTAATTTTGGCAAAGGAATCAAATCTCCAATGGCAACAAATAGATGATATAGAGGAACAACCGTGACTGCAGCCAATCTAGTCATGGCCATGCCATTCTAGCAACGACTAATTTTTTCAAGCGCAACCAATGCTTTATAATTATGGCTAGACCATTCTAGCCAAGGCCAATTCAGGCCATGGCTAGTTCAGTTGTGGCCTTTCTAGCAAAGGCTAGCCACAACTAGACCAATTGCTGCCCGAGAGCCCTCTTGCCATAAAAAAGGTAGCAACTTTTGTTATAACATGTCAACATTGTAGAGATTGGCACCTAAGAGGAAATTAGGAGGAAAGGGAAGGGACAAGTAGAAATTTTTTTATATAATATAAGATAAATTTGATAAATTTTACAGACATAAAATAGGGGTAAAAACTGATTAGTCCTTTTATATGTAGATAATTAATGATTAATCCCAACCGGTTCTCAACTTACCTCTACGTCTTGACATTAATGACAACTTAGAAAAGACTTAAACACCCTTGTTATATGAATAAACTTGAACCCATCGCATCATCGTCCATTTCTGAACCATTAATAAAGCTCTTCTGCTCTACAAAGGAATTCAACTCCAACACTGGCGAAGATCTTCCTCCGGCCACCAAACAATGGTATCGATTTAGTGGACAACGCTACTAATCCTCCGGCCACCTAACTCCGACAGTATTCCATCACCAAAGATGACCCAAGGTTGCCTGCAACATAGCATCTCCTCTAATGATGCATCAGGCCCCTCTCACAGAAATCATTGCCGCTTCGACCCAAGGACACCAACAATGTTGCAACTTCTCCTTCTACTTGCTTTTCCTCTCGATTTTTGGTAAGGAAGACAATCTCACTTCTAGATCTGCTGCCATAGTTGTTCACTGCAATAGTTTTGTTGTGGATGACTCATTTTCCAAAAATTGGAAGATTTGTTCTATTGAAGTTTGTGACAACTGATTATGAAAATGGTTGTATATCTATGAATATGTTTTTTTTATTGTGGAATAGGCCATTAAGTTTTTTGGAATGGACAAAGTATGTTTTAATTGTGAGCATAAATTAAAGATTTTCTTTTTCATTTGAGAATAAATTAACTTGAAAATGCTAATGTGGTAATGATAAAATATGATTTTACTATAATTAACTTGAAAATGCTGATGTGGTAATGATACAATATAACTTTACTATAAGCATGATGAAAGACTTGTTGTTTTCATTTGAGTAAATTTTTTACTTTAGAATGCTGATGTGGAATGTACATTGTCTATTTTTACTATGAGCAAATGTCGATGGCACACTGGCATAGGTTCAAGTTGATAAGAAGGTAAGGAGTGAAGATGTGAGGGATGTAGTTAGCAGCATGGTGGAAATGCTAAAAGCTGATTTGTTGGTCATGGTGCATGGGAAGCCACGACTATGGTTCCATCAAAAGGTATTTCTTCAAATTTTCCTTTGCCTACTAACAATTATTTTATGTTGGTCCTTATCCCTCTTTTTACCTATTTTTTTAAAAACATAATTTTATTGTAGTTGATTTAGTTATATTTTACTAATTGTGTTTTAATTGTATTTGACTAAATGTGTATTGCTTAGGGTTTAGTTGTAAATTTCATTGTATACTAAATCTAGCTTGCTTGCATATTAGGGAGAGTACAAATTTACTGTAACTTGGTTTTTTAATCTTATTTTTCAAAAGTATAATTTCACTATTATTTAGTTTCAAATTAGGGATAGTGTAAATTTACCGTAACTTATTTTTTAACCATGCCTATTTTTTCAAAAGTATAATTTTACTATAGAGGTGCCGATAATTCTAACTTCTGGCCCTTTTTCTCAACTTAACAAATGCCATGACACAATGTCAATATATGAAAGAAATATTCTAAAGCACAAGCTTGACCTCAAACAATCATATTTTAAAGATATTGATAAGCATTGATTTAATCAACTAATACTTCTTAAGTTTTGAATCATTTCTACTTCTTTTTTGCTTTCATAATTTAAACTTGCAATATAGGGATGATTTAGTTTGAGTATCATCTTTTAGACAAGCGAAATGACAAATAAGGACATGGACAGATATGATAATGCACTTGATAAGTAAGCATTACTTGTCGCTTGACTTCATGGTCTATAGTTAGTATGCTAGTCATGGAATCAACAACTAACTTGCATTATTGTCTACTTGACTAGATATTTTTAAAATATTGTGTTTTACTATAAAAAAGCAAAGCTACTATGTGTAACCTCTTGCGAGTAGTTATTCAGAATGGACCTATAGACAACCCTCATCTGTTGTATGGAAAGGGCGAATTGTGGAAAGAAAGAATTAAAATAGGACAACTTAGAGATGGGACCATAATTCCCAATTTCCATCTAAAAGGCTTGGGTTTATAACATAATCAATCAAGTTACTTAACTATCAAACATCAATAAGTAAATTTTATTTGGTTCAATCAGCATGTCCCACTTATCCTCATAAAAAAAATTGCTTTATTTCCTAGGCCAAAGTGAGACTTTGTAAGTTGTCATTATATGTTGTTATTACAAACTATCCATAAGACCACAAGGCATATTCCTTCATGTGGTAGTGTGAGCACAGTGGCCCACAAGGCCTCCTGTCATATGACATATGTATTCATGTATGTGGAGAGCTAGAGACTTGCTTATGTCTCTTCACGCACTTGGTCAACTTTATGCAATTATATGATTATGGTAAAATAACAAGTTAATTCTTGTTGCACACATGATTGTTATTCCTTTTCAACTTTTAGTGTCTAAACTTTTGTTCTTGACTACAGGGCACTTATGCGTTTACACACAATGAAGATGGAGGAAATTAATAAGATAATTAGAGAACTGTGGCAACAGACCTATAGAGGCCGTGATAATTTCACTATTGCTTGGTTTCAGATTAGGGATAGTGTATAAATTATTTATTTAGTATATCTATTTTTTCAAAAGTATAATTTTTCTATGGTTGCTTTAGTTGTATTTTACTAATTGTGTTTTGATTTAGGTGCAAAATATTAGTGAATGTGGTGTAGGATTCTTTTTGTTTATGTGGTATAAATTTGCTTGACAGTTACTATAGCATTCTCAAGTTCTAATTTTTTAGTATTCATCTCTTTCTAATTTGCTCTATTATTTATTGATTAGAGGAAAAGTACAATTTATTGTAGACTCGTTTCTAATTATCTTAAATTTTCAATGGTATAATACTATTATAGCTTCATTCTATGATTATGTCCTATACCTTTCTTTGCTTTTTAGCTAAGATCAAGTTTATGATTATGCCTTAGTTTTTTCAACAAAATAGTTATTATAGCTTGGCTTTATCCTCCTTCATTGAGTAGGGACAAAATATAATTTTATTATAGATATTCTCATTATGTATATATTTTATCAAAAGTATAATTTTATTTTAGATGTGGAGTATAATTTTACTCCATGATGTTTTTAAAGTATAATTTTTAACTTTAGATAAATTTGTGATTTGAATGCTTTACTTTAGTTTTGTAGAGTATAATTTCAGTTTGCTAGAACTATACCTTGTATATGACTGAATAGTGTTGTATCAATTCTTATATTGGGCCAAATTAATTTTTCACTTTGTTCAAATATGAATTATTGAACTATTTATGCATTTGGTTGTATAAAAAAAAAGTATTTGATTTTCGTATGTATGAACAAACTTGAAATTAGGAAATTATGTTTGTAGTATAATTATTGTCATCAAGGACATGGTTGACAGGTTGTTGAATATATTGGAGGAAATAATTTCTATGTTAATTTGAAAAGAGATCATTTGATGTTAGTCATTGAAGGGATGAAGCTTTCTTTTAACAGTGAAAATGATAGAGTTATGTTGAAGACCTCATTTTTAGGAAGGTCTTCCTTCGAGTCCATTTTGAAAATGATCGTCTTCCTTTGTACAAATAGAAATATTGGTTAAGTAGACCTTACAAATGCCAATTTACATGATAATATGCAATTACAAACTTGATGCCATATAATTTTACTTTGTAAATGTAATTGTAATTATATTATGAGGCAACCATATGAATGTGTTATGAATAGCTTTTTTATTTTGAGGTTGTAAATTCTTTTCAAGGATGTGTGGAAATTTATGAGAGAAGTGAAGCAAATGAGTGAATTGATATGAACTAAGTTGTATCGGGTCTTAAATACTTTTCCCAATAAAAATATCTAATCTCTTGACTACCATTATCTATTGGCTAAAATGTCAAATCTCCTTACTAACATTTCTCATATTTAAAAATCCCATATGTATCTTAAAAGTAAATAGGTAAAATTAACTTATTCAACGCTACATGTCACTCAACCCACCCTTCATTCATATACATAGCAATGAAAAATCTACTTACATATTTCACTTGCTATCAATCAATAGCGGATCTACATTGAAGACTAGGTGGTCAAATGACCACCCTGAATTTTGAATTTTCTTTAAACCACCCTCACTATTCACAATTCATTGACCACTTTTAAAAAACACCCTGGCCACTATAGACCCAACACCTCCTAAGGCCAACTTAATAACCATGACATGCCACCATTGCAATTAAGTTATTTTGATATGAGATTAGGGAAATGGACTTGTAATTGAGTTATTCTGAATAGGAATTTAAATAAGATTATAGGTTATGGGTTGTATGAGGTTTGATAAAGGATGGACAGTTGTGGGAATACTGATTTTTCAACAATGACATTAATGATTTTTTTTTTCTGGGTACAAATGGCATTAGAGTTTCTCATCTTTGGACCACAAAAATATTCTTCGTATAAATGCCTAGAACATGCTCACGGAAAACATGCCTACATTCCCTTGCAACAATGGAAACAACAATGATTGATGCAATACTTTCATGTTCATCCAATCAATCTCTCCTTTTTCTAAAAAATAAAAGATAAAAGTAAAAGCAATCCTTCCCTTGAGTCCTAACATTGGCATTCAATTTAATTGTTTCTAACTTTCATTGAAGATCTCATTAGTTTGATACTTTTAAATTTAAGTAAATTTTAGTAGTCTTCTAACTCAAGTTGTGCCTTCCATATATACAGACATAATGTGATTAATTAGGAGCTAGTGAAGCATCACCAAAGTGAGCTCATCATAGTTATAAAGGCTTTGAAAAATACCTAGTTAGAAGTTTCATTGATAACTCAGAAGATGCAAGAATTCAAGAGTGGGAGGCAAGGATATGAATGTATATAGTTGTGTCTTTTTTCTAATTTGGTTTGCTTTTATTGTCTTATTTATAAGAAATTTAGTAATTAGCACTTTCCATGCTCAAGTACCAGGATATTAATTTTTTATCGATGTAATTTGTTTATAATAAAAAAAATTTAATTTACTGCTTTTAATGTCTAATTTGTTGGTTAGGGGGTCTTGTTGATTGACAATGTACTCAACATAAAATGTAAACCTAATATAGAGTGCTATAATTTCTTTTGTTTAATTATTAACAAACAAAATAAAATGAAAACATAGTATAGAGTGCTATAACTTCTTTTGTTTAATTAATAGCAAATTTCTAGTTTTTTTGTTTGAATTTGTGCTCTATTTTTTTTTTGTATTAATTCATTTGTTAATATATCTTTTGAAACTGTTGTTTAGACCATAAGCAAGAGAATAAAAATTGATAAGCTTCTAAAGAAAAAAAAAGATTTATTTGCTTCCTTCGAGAAAATGTGAAATACTTCTTTCATTCAACTAAAATAAGTCATTTTACCCAAAATAATAAAATAAATTATATTATGACATCTTTTTTTTTAATACTTATGGACAAAAGTTATTTTATTTTAGATTTCAGGTAATGTTTGACTGCCCTATATCAAAATCCTGGATTCGCCACTACTATCAGTGAGGTAGATGGTCTTTCCACTGATTTATCAGGTGATAATTGTAATAACCCTATTTTAACACATTATTTTATAAATTTTATTATTTCCTAAGTCTGGTTATAACTCGTTGAGATGAGCATAATAAGTCAAAAATACAAAAATTTGAGACCGGGAACAAAAGTTACGGCCTCGGGAAACATGCTCTACCGGCGGGACCTACTTCTTAAATACAGGTAAACCAATTCATAAATGGTCTAGTCTCGTAGGGCTCGATAATACGAGCTCAACGGTACCAAAAATGCGTAAAACGTTGTTCGGGATAGGATGTTATGTTTATTTAAAAAAATTAAAATAAATAAAATAATATAATATAAAATCCGGCTCGGTGGCTCGGCGCTGCACGGCTCGGGGCATTGCAGCACGTGAACGCGCGCATCACACAGGTGATGAACGCGCATGTGATGAACGCGCGTTCGTCACGCGCCCGCCAGATTCGGCGACGGCGCCCACCTGTTCTGGCGGCGGTGCCCGCCGAAAAACATCCCCTCCTCCCCTATTTAAGCCCTTCTCCGGTCATTCCTTCACCCACATCCAAATTTCTACCCTTTCACTGTTTTCACCGTTCCCAACCCGTTTTCGAATTTCACAAACCAAGACCTGTTTCCTACTAAATCAAGGGTGCTCTATGCACCGGAAGGGTTATTTTCTCGAGGTGACCTCTCTAAAATCCAAAAAACCCTACCACATCCCTAATCCTCCCCTTTCTCCTTTTTACTATTTTTGGACCATTTCAAACCTTTTTCAGCACTTTCAAAAGTCGTACCCCACTAATTTGAGGGCGTTCTACACGTTGGGACCGTTATTCTGCCAAATTTCCTGCTCAAAGGAAGGATCTTCTACAAGGGGATTTCTTATACTCCACACATGTTATAGGTAGGCGACTTTAAATTCTAATCGTATGCCGAAATTTTAATTCACCAAAGTTTTACTAAATATTTTTCTGAAAGAAAATTATGTCTTTAAAATCTTCTCCTCCTTTCGAAAAATTCTCCGAGTTTTGGGTAATCGTACCCTCTGAATAGTCCATGATTTCTCGAAACTAAGGATTATTATGATGATTCTGGATACCACCAAATTTGGCTTCCGGCACGCACAGGATTGGGATATCATGGGAAATTCTCTTTCCTTCCGTCTCCCATTGCCCCATGAGCGTGGGTATAAGTCGTCTGGTATCGCGATATTCTGTGACGATGTTTTCAGATTTTGAAAGAAAGATGACACGATATTTCTACGTGCATATTTTTAGAACTTAACTCAGCCTACTAAGTATAAATTTACTCACCCACCCTCAGATTCTGCAAGTGTGTGATTTGAATATGAAGAAGTCGACGAAGAGCTTTTCTTTGTAAAATTACAATGTTTATACTTTTTTGGTATTTTTTTGTAAATTTTGTACTGACTGATGTATAAAGGCATGTTATGCCCAATTTTGGAAATCTTTGTATAATACAAAGTATGTTGTAATTACTCTTTTGGTACACGGTAATCCTTGGCAATTGTATTTAAAATTCGTTATGTTTTCAAAAATCATTATGAATATGAGGGGTGTTACAATAATGATATGTTATCAACTAAGATGGAAGAGTAGAAATAAAAACAAAATGATAGTTTGTAAATTACAATAAGAAAACAAACTATATTTTTGTAATATGAAATATCAAATTACCATAGTTTACCAATCTTCCCTAGAAGAACCCAAAAAAAAAAAGATAATAACTACATTAGATTGGGGAAATTGACACCACTTGAGGAAATGTATTAAGATGCTATTTTCTTAGGTGACTAGGTGCCTTGGCTGCCTTCTTTGGGAGAACGCCCCTATGGGCTATGGTCATACCACACAAAAGCCTCCTAAGCTCCTCATCATTTCAAATTGCAAGAAGTGCATGCCTAGGTGTGATCCAATTCTTCTTCTTATTTGAGCAACATTTCAAACCAACTTGAGCACTTGAATGACACAAAAATTAATTATATTTTCAAATTTTGAACAGGGGAATATTCATTATAAGACTCCATAATATAAATGCTCCATGACTTAAGAGTATTTCATTCCTTAAGGATCTTTGGACAACTAGAGTCCATGTTTCCCTTTGCAGAATATATTTTTTTTTGCTCATAAATCAAGACTAAAAGCATTCTTCTATAAAAAATTAATCATATCTACTCTAAAATTAATGTTCTTTAGTTTCATATCATAAAGATGCAATTAGCACATTTAAATAATTTGTAGCAAAAGTAATATTATATTCATAGCATGTTATGCTGGCCTTGTCAAGTTCTCCCCACATAACAAACAAGAGGAAAAGGAAGCAGGAAATTGGACACATGAATAAAAAACTCACAATTGGAATCGATCCAAGTATATATAAATATCAGTTTATGGTAAAATGATATAAAAATCAAAACTAATTCAATCAATCATATCTTAAGATGACAAAAAAACATTAAGATAATCCAAACATAAAAAACATGAAAAGAAAATCTCTTGAAAACTAATTTGGAATAATGTTGTATTGGCTGAGATGTTATAAAAAGAAAATCACTGACAAATGGAGTTGTTCTATCTCTAAGCTGCTTATTGTATAACAAATTGGTTAGTTGTATACACATGTTGAGTTTTAATAATGATTGGTGAATGTTGATTGATGAACAAGTCAGCTTCTGCCAACACATGCCAAATCTCAACTTCAAACAGCTCAAGTGTTTGACAATTGAAACAAGTAGAGCCCAATCAGGTGGTATAGGAGGAGCTCCTCAATGACGTTTAAATTCGCCTAATTTCTCAAGCATACAATTCAGTTATATCAATCAAGAGCGTGAATCTACTGGGGAGATTTCCCCCCTCAACGCCCTTGGCCACAAATAAAATGAGACATGTTGGGGACTCCAACACACTTTTGAAAACCCCGTAGACTCCTTTTTTACCTCGTCAAACAATTTTGAAGGGGAATAAGTTATAAATAAAACCTTCTCTAAATAAATGCAATAGGTGAGTATTTCACCTCTACCCTAATCTGGATGCTATCGTCCATCTTGAAGAGGTTATGTATACTTACCTCAGCCTACAATTGATTTTAAAAGACAATGGATGTTCAATAATTGTCCAATTATTCAAAAGAATGTGGCTACATGGATTCTAGTGAAATGTCTAAAATTTATTGTTGATGAAGCTAAATCCTTACCTCTGCAAACAACATATTAGACTCAACACACCACAACTTTATGAGAGCTAGGAAAGGAATTTGGTTTACACGCATCATGATTTCTCCTATAACAATTAGCTGTGAAATGAGCCCTCCATGGCACATAATGGGATTATGTGATGCCCAAGTGACAAAGTATGGGTACCACAATAATGCGGTTAGGGGAAACATACGGAAAAAAGGCAAAAAATGGAGAATATGGGAAAAAAGTACACATAAATAATAAAAATAAAAAATATATACAAAATATAACCCAAAAAATTATGTAACCTAAAATACTAAAAATATGATGTCTTCTTCCTTTCAAATAGTACATTGAAAAATAAGAGCTTCATTATCATAAATTTAGAGAAGGTTAGTGGATAAAAATATTATTAGAAAGCTCATTGGCTAATTAGAGCCAGATGATTGTAGAATTGGTTGAAAAATTGTCAAAGGGTTATGAAACAAAGTATAGGTATAATATGCATTTTAAACGCAAAGTATGAGAAAAAAACACAAAATATGTATTTTTTTTAAAATGTAAATAATATGGTATTTTTTGTGGTAGGATAAAAAAATATAAAATATGCATATAAAATGTGCATTATACCCATTTTTTGTCACTTAGGATAGTGCCAAACTCAATTCAGTGCCATGGAATGTCTACAACAAGAAACAACCATCAATCAACATTAATTGCAAGAATTTGTCCTTGTTTCTCCATTTCTTGTCTAACTGCTCATAAGCATCCATCAAGTCTTCCAGTGTATCATCAAGAACTCCTGTAAATTCTCGTATGTTTTTCCCTGTTCTCTTGATGAATGGAGCAAGTATCCACCGCTTGAGATGCTCCATCGGTTGCAAGTTTAGTTATGTTTGGAAACATGGCCCGTAAAGAAGAGAAGATGAGCTTCGATTTGGCCAAAATCAGAAACAATGGTAGCCAATAAATGCTGAAAAAATAATATATTGTGTAGACATGAAAAGACGAGGCCAAATTTAGCCAAGATTGAAAACAACACAGGAGAGAGTAGCAAGTGTGAAAATAAAGATCAAAAGGGATAAAAAAAAATATAAAGAAAAAAAGAATAAGGGTATTTTATGGATTTTTAAAATAATTAATGGCATCAGTGTAAAAAGTAGGACTTGAAGGTATAAACCGTTTGTAGGATACGCTAAATATTGGTATTTCGGTGGAGATTTAAGGCTTATTAACTGCAAGAGTTAGGACAGAAGAGGTGGTTTTCTATAGTAAATAAGGAATGGGGTATTAAAAGGATTAATGGGGTGCAAATAAATATATTCTATAATACGTATTTTTCTTAATAGGAGGACGTGACAGAAGTACTTTAGCATCTCAGGTGCTTCTCAGTTCTCGCAACGGGCAACGTGGGGCTCTACACTTTACTTTACAGGCAATTGCTTCCGTCCTTTGCTTGCCGTTGCAACTACCCACTGATTCCAGACCAGCGGGTTTTAGACAAATGGACACAGATTTCTCGTTTTCTTTCTCAGTTTTAATTCTCTCATTTGTTTCCTCCTCCATTTGTCGTTTTTCATGATTTTCAGGGAGGAAATCCCATCCATTTTAGCCTGGTTCTGGTTAGCTTTGCACCTTGAGTGTGGAGTAAGCCGGAGAATACTTCTTTTTGTTCTGGGTCTTCTGCCTCTGTATGTTTGCCCTCAAAGTCTCAAACCGGTCAGGTTCCACATCCTGCGACCTTTGACGGTTATTAAACCGCTTCCCAACTGAAGTGGTTTGTGTCTTGTCGACAGTGGGTTTTTTCAGTAAGAGAGACATCGGATGATGGAACCAGTAAGTGGGTCGTCACTTGGATAGAAATCTGGAGTGGTTGGAAGACCCTGTTAGCGAAGATGGAGCCTCCGAAGGGGATTTGGGCTTCTTGCTGGAGCTTTTTGTACTTCCTGCCCTTCTTCTTTGGCTTGCTTATGTTAGGCATCATAAAAGGTCCGTCTTTTCCTTCTCAGTTCCTTAGCTTGCTAAGTTCTCTGTTAATGAAATTTCCTGACATGGGGGGCCTTACATGTGGGCGATATCACTGTTTATATGCTTTGTGTGGTAGATTATGATGGTTGTTTTCATTTTGCAATCAGCTTATATTAAGAAAAATAATTAATTTAGTTGATTTATTCGCCATTACAAGACTTTTTTACTCGATGAATTGTGACGGATTTTGCTTTGTTACATTTGTTTTTTTAGTCTTGCGTTGGTATGAAAACTTAGATCCACCTTCGGTTGTTGGCCAAGCATTCCTTGGAATGTGGATGTGGCCGGGGCAACATTCGAATTTTAAGCAACTGTTTGCCTTTTATCTCTGCTTCTTAATCACGCATTCCACATCTTTATGCAACTGGAATGGTTACACCTGGTTATGATAAGGAAGTGTTGAAAATGAGAAAAAGTTATCATATGGAAAAAATTTATTGACAGTCAGTGGTAGACTCGGTGGTTTCGTGCTGCAGCTAATGCATTTGTTTATTTAATTTGCACGTTGTACACAATGAAGGTTGATTTCAACTAATTTCGGTATAGTTGGTTTCTTTTACTAGTCTCCCCAATGAGCGGGCAACCTTGAATGTGGGATATATGTTTTCTATATCAGAATGTGGTGTTCTCTTTGTATTACAGATATAATTACTAGTAACGTTTCTATTATGTGCAGGTCTAATATTTTGTCCATTGGTGTGTCTTATTATGGCAATTGGAAATTCTGCAATCATTATAGGTCTTTGGCCAATGCATGTAATTTGGACAATCTATTGCATTCTTAGGTATGCTAGCTATATGTTATTAGTCCTCATAAGTTTTTCTACATGACAGTTTTATAATCTAGTGCCAATTACCATGTTCTTGCGTTTTACATTGTGGCAGAGCCAAACAGCTTGGTCCAATTCTCAAGCTGATGATGTCCATTTTCGTCTTAATTATTTTGGTTATATGGCCCTTAGTCGGTATCACAGGCAGTATACTAGCAGGAGCAGGGTATGGCCTACTATCCCCGCTTATGGCAACCTTTGATGCAGTTGGAGCTGGCAAAACCAATGAACTTATGCATTGTTTTGTGGTACATTTATGATTACATTACCTGTTAATGATTAAAATTTGTTTATGTCATCAACCTCCTATATTCCTTGTTTACAACCTATAGTGTAATGCTTCTTTACACGTGCAGGATGGAACTTGGAGCACAATTAAAGGAAGCTTTACTGTGGTCCGCGACATCAAGGATGTTTGCTTTCACTCATATTTTTCTGCAATGGATGAATTTCGTGTACAAGAACCTTCAAATGGATATCCATATGAAATTAGGTTTGTGATTTTGCTACAGCTCATCCTATTTGCATTAGTTATATAATTATAATTTATGAGTTTAACTATTAAATCATCAAAAAGCTATACGGATACTACAATACTGCAATATACATTGAGTTAACTGTTTCTTCTTCAACTATACAGGATGTGCCATTTTCTAGGTGCTATACCAGTTGGTCTCCTTGGTATTTTGGTTGATGTGCCAATGGTCTTGTTGATTGCATTATATAAGAGCCCCATCATGCTTTTCAAGGGCTGGCATAGACTAATACATGACCTTATTGGGAGAGAAGGACCCTTTTTGGAAACTGCATGTGTTCCATTTGCTGGTCTTGCAATTCTTTTGTGGCCTTTAGCAGTTGTAGGGGCAGTACTCGCTTCTTGTCTGTCAAGTTTCTTTATGGGTGCATACTCTGCTGTTGTTGTTTACCATGTAAGACTATCTATCTTTATTCCCTTTTTATACAATAATAGATAAGTTTTTAGCATGTAACTTTCTAAGATATATTTGCATGTGGGATTTGAATGCAGGAATCTTCATTTCATTTCGGCTTTAACTATATTATCTCGTCATTAGCTATATTTGATGAATATAGCAATGACGTCCTTGACATGCAAGCAGGGAGTTGCTTTCCTAGGTTCACTCTTGTATACACTTCACTGTTTCCAGTATAATTTATTAAACTTATCATGTTTTGAGAAAGTTAAAATTTGTACTGTCAATATTAGGTACCAATACCAAAAGAAATCCCCATCTTCAAGAGCCAGCTCCTTCTCAAGGCATATATCATTTAGCAAAGAGTGTGGGGGTGGGAAAAGCCCCCCAGCACGCTCAATCTCATTTAAGAATGCCGTGGTTGAATTGAAGTTGGTTGAGGTATTTTTTTATTTAGCTTTACATCTTCGATTTGTGTCCATGTATGTGTGTGTCCAAGGTGGGTTTGCATCCAAGATGGATGAATCATGAATGCGTTTGTTTATAGACTAATGTATGTGTTTATGTACTTCATAGCTGCTCAATACACTCTTTACAGAGTGTAAACAGCAAGGTGAAGCTCTTATTAATGAAGGGTTAATTAAAGAGAAAGATATAGAAGATTATAAATCTAGCAAAGGTGGAAGTCAAATTATAAGCATCGGCCTGCCAGCGTACTGCATTGTTAAGTCACTTATACGCTCGGCCAATGAAAATTCTGATGGTTTATTGTTGAGTGAGTTGAAACCACTACCTATTTATCCCTCTGCTTTGGTAGAGACATAATATCGAGCCATATATTAAGAGTGATCCTGATTGCAGGTGACAATACTGAGATTACTGTCCAAAATAGTCCCAAGGATACAATATTTGGTTGGTTTTTCAACCCCCTTATGATCATTAAGGATCAGATTAAAGCTGAAAATCTGTCAGAGGAGGAAGAATTTTATCTTCAGAAATTGGTCCTATTGAATGGTAATCCTGAGCGTTTGAAGAGTTGGAATATTGGAACCCCACCGGAAACCGAGCGAAGACGCGCCGAGCTTGATGCTTTGGCACGAAGGTCAAACTAATTCTTCTTTAACGATTTATATTGGATTCTTACCCCCACCCCGGTCTAAATTTTGGCTTGCGTCTCCATGAAGGTTACAAGGGATCACCAGGACGATTTCAATGTACCCAACTGTGAGGCGGCAGACAAAGACACTCTTTAATCAACTCGCAAATGAAATTGCAAAACGAAATGGATCTCAATCTAAAAGCATCAGATTGAAAGGTGGCCTGACTCAAATGTTTAGTTTTAGAAACAGAACCAGTTCCCAAGTGCCTGATCAAGAAATTCAATTGGTGAGCGAGAACAGCGAGCAGCATGTATGAATAGTCTCATTATATTTTTTGCCGTATTATATCATTTGCAATTTTTTGATGTTTACATGAAAGATGTTCCAACTTACGTCCATGGAAGGTCTGTGTAATTAAGCTCTTGTCTGTATTTTTAATCTTCAAATATAAAGGTTTTTCATGATTTTGCATAGACGATATGTGAGTTGGATGTGCCTGAGCCCATATCCGTATCTCCATTAGCCTCCATCACAGAAATGAGCATGCAGATGCGTTATGAGTTCATGTTGCGAATGCAACATTGGCATGTCATTTGGCTTTCATTCTCTTAACCGGAGTTCTCCAGGTCCAAAACACACAGGCCAAGGCAACAAGCTGCCTATCCCCCACAGGGCATGGGCAACGCCCGCCATTTTGCATATCATCCGCCACCAGCTTTTAAAAATTCAAACAAGTGAAATAACACATCTAGTGCGGTGTGTGCGGGGAATCTACGAAAAATGGCCATGTTAGTGCTATAGGGGTGAAACTTTTAAAAGCGGGTCTGCCTACTGCCTGTAAAATTATGAAGGCTAGGCTTTAAAATTTTTGGGTTCAATCTGAGGGCTAGGCTTTAAAATTTTTAGTTTGCCTTACCTCACGTAGATGTGGGTTGGGGCAAAAAGCCTATAGGCCCGTTTAGCCCAATATTTTTGAAAGTGACCTAATCACTGGCCCGTGGTAGGCCAACCGGGTTCAACTAGCGGGCCAACTCTAGTTAATATAAAAATCTCATCCCCCCTTCCTCCCACCCCCTGAAAGAATATTAATATATATTAATTTCATATACATAACCTCATTCTACACCTTCAAATAATACTATTTTATACTTAATTTCATGTACATAAACCCATTTCACACCTCAAAGGAAGTATCCACTTATATGATTTTTTTAAAAATAAAGTAAATACTCTCTTTATCCTATATTAATAGCTCTATTTGTCAAAAAAAAATTTAATCCATATTAATGGCTTTATTTTGTTCATTTAAAATGGTTGGGTACTTAAAGAAAGTGTATTCTAACCTATTGTCCCTTCTCTTATGTGCAGGTTTCACTATTTAATAATTTTTTTTTTTTTCAAATGTAACTATTAATATAGAGTTATAAGAATATAACTTTTAAAGAAGAAAATTTCAAATTCAACTATTGTAAACTTCAACTCTAATAAACATAAATTAAGATTCTTACTCTAACATAATCAACCTTCAATAATCAAAATGTAGTACTCCAAATTCTTAGCATAAAATCTACTAATAAACATTATTTTTTATCTTCAATCATGATTCAAGTTCCCTAAAGATCTCTTTCTTCGTACAAGTTGGTGTCTCTATCTGCTTGATCTTCGTCATCATCTGAAATGGTTGCACCAGTCCCTTCTCCTCTCATGCAGAATAATGCCAACTTACACCATAGATTTTACTTTTACATATTATTGATGGATTAAATTCCTGGAATCTACACACTGCGGGGATGGAAGGGTTCATGGACTCAAGGGAGGAGTAGGAATGAGGGGAGGCGGGGACAGCATTGCAAGTGGACGCCTTGTACAATTGCACTAGAAAACAAGGGAATGCACTACGCCGCAGAGGACTCAAGAGGAATCAGTTGAGGGGAAGGAGGAGTCGGGGGGACTGTTTTGTTATTTTTTTAACCCAGGTGAACCAATCCGAGCCGGGCTAACAGACCATTGGTAATTCTTAGTAAAAATTCCTAGTAAAACTGGTCCGCCTGGCCCCTAAAACAAATCAAGTCTACTCGGATCCGTCTGTTTTTTAAAAAACACCTTCAAGTATTAAAATATTTTTTATATTATCCATCATAAAGGAATGAACAAGGAATTAACTTACATATTCTTAAGAAGCTTAAAAGACTTAAGCTTACAAATCATTATAAATTGTTGTAGATTACCCACCTAAAAGCCAAACGCAAGCCATTTTTTATCTTATAGGGTCAACTAGTGATACCTCATCTAAAAATTATAAATATTTTATTAAAAATATTATAATGAAAAATTATTCATTCGGTCCTATGTTAATAACTCCAATAGAAAATGTTATTATTTTATATTAATTACTTCATTTGGCTCAATTAAGCTAGGGATACACTTTGAAAACCCGCCTAAGCCAAGGGCCCAACTCCGACCTAGTTTTCGCCCTAGTTGCTAAGGCAGAGATTGTATGGTGCAGCACCAACAAACCAAGCAACCCATATCCATTGTATACATCCTCAACTTGAATGGCCTTGATGATGACCTGGAAAAATTACCCAAAAGTCTTGGGACATACAGTTTTGTTTGGTGCTGGGAACAAACTAACAGTATATCTATCACACTGATATATTTATCAAATCAGATTCTGAAATATTGAAGATTTAACGAGTTTTCTTCTGAGGGGAACCGCACACGATAACAAAACCAAGGAGATACTTCGACTAGAAAATTTAGGGCTAGGATAAAGATACAGGGAAAGCAGCAGCAGCAGCCTGACTGTCAGGAACAGAATCAGGAAGCTCGCTGTCTGTGCTTTCCAGCAAGGCCTGTGACGCCGTAATCTTGGCTTTTCTGTAACTGCTCGAGTTTCGCAAGATAGTCCCAAGAGGCGTCTTTGCTGTCACACTTCTGTTAAGACGAAAACACCAGTGTACCAACTATTAATTTCAATCAGTTTCAGGCAAGAAAAACAAAATTTGAATATGGCGATTCAAATTCAGACAACATTATCCAGAAACGAATAAATTAATTCCATGATGAAATGAATGGGAACAACAGGTGATAGAAACAAAACGGTGTGCCCTTCATACGTTTCTCTTTCATGAAAACCAATTTATAGGTTGACCAAAAGCAAAACATGCCCGGACATGCATCATTCCCACACATGGAAGTATCATCCCGTACAAGCTTGTAAACAAGAGACAGTTACCAAAACAAGCTGGTGGCCCAAAAATTTAAACAAGAAACAGTTACCAAAACAATATTATTGAAAACTGTAAGAAAAAACTGGAGAAGATGACGTGGTGATGAACACTGTTATAAATACGAGTTAAAAATTAAACATGTCTCTATTTGAGTATATATTTCATAAACAGAAACAGAAATGAATTTTTAATTAACCATATTACTTTGTTTGCGAGTTGTACTTACTGTGAAAGATGTATGCCACCGCCATTAGTTGTATTACTCTTCCCATCATGTGTAGAATGTGCCGTTGATCCTGGCAGCATACCAGAATAACCAATAACTTAGTGTGTGACACCATAAGAATAAGCTATGTAATTTTGTTAAATAAATATCCCCCTTCAACGGCATTTGGAAATATTGTGTCACATATAAAGTGGTTTAAGAACACCAAACACACTCCTTACCAAAACATGGTTACCAGTCAATTGAGTATTACTTCACTAGGAAAATTATTGCTCCATCTTTTCTTGTATACTCAGGAAGGTAAATGTGCATTTAAATTTTGAAAGTTTTCATAATCTTGTGATCCAGTTTCAAATGTAGTTGTGTGAGACGCTCTTTATTAACAAGAAATAGAATATAAATTACCAGTTCTGGGTGAACCTATACTTGGCAACTTTTTAGATTTTGGAGTCCCATCTTGCCCAGAGTACGTAGATGAATTATCTGAAGGACCATCCGATGTGGAATCAGAGTTTTTAACTTCACCAGCATTCAGGGAGCTCTCACTTTCACTGTGTTGAAAAATTGAGTCAGACTCGGTTAACAAACTCTTCTTCTGGTTAGAATGATTTACAATGGTGCCAAGCACTTTATCATGGGGTTTCTTAGGAGCCAAACAATAAGCATTGGTATGTGGCGGAGTCTGTTCATGATGATAGCTAATAAAAACAGTGCCCTCTAAATCTTCTGTGTTATCACTTGATGCATAAATTTCTTTTGGGGATGGGTTTTTTGCTCTTGAGGCCTTAAGTCCCCTTGGAACAGCTTTCTTGTGTTTTACCACCCCTCCATGTTCAACAGGTTGGGCTGTTTTAGGCAAGTATATATCAAGCATGTCACTCTTATCATTTTCAGCTTGCTGTGTTCCCTTATCAACATCACCTAATACACTAGTTTTTGTTGCAGCATCAGGCTCCAAGTAACTGTCCTTTTTCTGATCCATCCTTGATTCTGTTAAGTCATATTTCACTTTTTCTGATCTAGACTTCCGCTTTTTCGTTGGTTCATCTTTCTCAGCTTCACTAGAATGAATACAGTTTTTGCCTGTTAGTGCTTGTAAATGATTATAAGATTCTATTTTCTGAGTCTCAGTTCCTTCCATGTTCTTGGATGAGTAGTGTGCCTCTTTCCTGCTGACATCAGTCTGATTGGAACTGACATTTCTAACCAAAATATCTTTTTCAGCATGCATCTGAGATTTCTTGGATTTGCGTCTTTGTCTACTAGCATTTAGTTCCAAATTTTCCATGTATCCCAAGTCCCCAACCAACTTTGAGCCAATGTACACCTTTTCAGCATTTTTGACATTTAAACTACTTGCTTTCAAAGTTTTTGGCTTCTCAGCTTGCGTTATCCCACCATCTAGTATCAGATCCCCATTCTGGCTACCCTCAAGAATTTTTGAATTATCCACCTTTTTACCTGTCCAAACATGAATTTCTACATCAGTCCTACTTTTCTTAGATTCTGATTTCGTTCTATACTTGTCTCCAAGGGCTTCAGACTCTATAACCTCGAAATGCTCCATGACTCTGGAAGCACCATTCCCATCTTCAATGCCAATTTGGTCCCCACACAGACCCAACTGTTTTTCCTCAAGAGCATTGTCCTTAGCTTTCTTAGCAGGAACTATCAATTCATCACTCAATAAATCAACTTGCTTTTCATTTGAACTGTCACCTACTGTTGGCACCTTGTCTTCAACCACTTGATGAGTTCTCTCAAATGAACTCTTGTGGTCAGACTTCTGCTTAACCTCTGTCATACCCACGCCTTTTTTTCTCAACCTTGAATTTTTTCTTCTTTTCTCCAAAACCAGAGTGTCTGTGTTTTTTACAGCCTCTAAAACCTTCAAGCCATCATGTCCATCCTGAGCTTGGGTTTGAAAAAGATCTGACGTTGTCCCTTTGGGAGTTATATTTTGAAAAACCTTCAAAGAATTTACCAAGTTGATGCTCCCATTATTTTCTTCATTTTCATGCATATTATTACCCTTTCTCAGCTCCTTATCTTCATCAACATTACACTCAACAGACCTACCAACGTCAGATTCTTTATATACTTCTTCAGTAACTGAACTCGCATGGTTTTCAAAAGACTTTCTGGATTTCTTGGACTTTGAATTCTTTTTTTCTTTGTCATTGAGAAGCTCAGTAAGTGTGACTTCATTAGATTCTGGAGCCTGCACAGCAGCATTCCCATCTTGGATGTTCTTCTGGGCTCCATCCAGACCCCTTCTCCGCCTGTTGGACCTGGTTTGAACTTTAGTTCCCACGGTTATCTCAGCATCACTAATTTTATCACTGAACGCACTTTCCTCATGCACTGAAGGATTTACAAAAACATTTTTTGCTTCGGAAACCAAGTGTTTATGCACAGATTTTTCAGTGACAGGCAGGCGCATCTTTGTTTGCCTATTACCCTCATCTCTTACTGTAACTTCTTCCTTTAAAACTTCACCTTCAGTTTCTAGTTCTCTGGTAAACTCCTCAACTTCTTCTTTACTAACAGTTTCTTTTACATTCACATTATCCTGGCGGGACCTACTTACACATGGAAGAGAATCTGCAGCAACTTCTTCAAGATTAGTAGGATCTTCTTGTCTACCTCTCCACAAAGGATCATTGGTACTTATCACATTTTCATTCTGAATGGCATCATTGTTGGAATCTTTACTATAATTCCTATCAACGCTGTCAATTGACTTAACAAAATTCTCTTGAACAAACTCCCTTCCAGAAGACTCCTCACATCCATCATGATTTGGTATCCTGACTATTGCACTACCGTTTATATTCCCATTCTCAGTTTCAGACAGCAATCCAGAGTCCACGTTGCTCAGTGGATTTGATTTTTTTTTCTTCCTTTTCTTCTTCTCACTGTTCAAGTCCTCACTGGCCATCTCTTCTTGAGGTCTCTTAGTTAATCTTTTTGAGGTGGAACCTGTTCTCTTAGATTCATTGCGACTCAGATTTTCTAATTTTGTACTTTCTGTATCAAGCATCTCTTCACTATCATTACCTGCATTAACATGGTTCTCCATTATTGATCTCTCAGACTGATTTGCAGAAGAAACATCCTTTGTGACTTCCTTCTGACTTTTCTGAGTGACACCTCCCAAACCTTTGCCTACCTTCACTGCTCTGCTTCTCCTGGGAGCATCTTTCTTAGCGGAATCAAGAGCAGACACAGTTTTCATATCATCTGCTACTATATTTCTCTCCTCATCAATATCTTGTGGTAGAATATCAATCTCTGACACATGAAGTTTTGCAGCAACTACATCACTTGTCCTTTTAGAAGGAAGAGATCTGGTCTCCTCTAGATCCGAATGATCTAAACCTTGACATAATTGACTTAACATTTCTTTTTTCCCCCATGTAGGTGACTGCTGGTTGTCAAATGAATTTAAATTTTTTTTATCATTACAAAGCACAGTGTGATACTCCAGTTGATGGCTAACCTTTTGAAGTGGCACTTCATTATTGGGTACATGACTATGCCCCAGCAGAGATGCAGGCTCATCAGCATGTTCACAGTTGCTAGTATTTGAGAAATCTACCACAGTAAACTTGTCGTGTTTTACCACAGCCATGGGACCAGCATCCATGTGGAGAAACCAAGGTCCATTATGCCCATCAAAGGCACTTTTCACAAGCATTGAATCTGAAAGGTGGTACAAGTGTGACTTGCGCCTCACCTACATAAACCAAAGCAGCCCATTAATATCACAAGATAAAAATGGAAGTTCGGCTATTTAGACTTATCATAAGTATGGAAAGGATAACAACCACAGTAATCTATTACTCCCTCCGTCCCACATTAATAGATCCATTTGGTTTTTAAAAATGAACTAATTTTAGTTCATTTTTAAAAACCAAATGGAACTATTAATTTGGGACAAAGGGAATATATACCAAAGCAATTTTGCGCTTTTGAGGCACTTCGCTATCATTTCTACACTTCAGAACACATAAAGCTAAAAAAATTTAAGAAATTGAAAAATAAAAAATATCATGTGAAGAAGCATTACCTTCATTGCAAGAATTTTTATATCCCCTATATTAGGGAAACAAAGTGAATGCTCAATAGCTACCTTCTCTGCAACATGTTATAAAAGATGATTAATAGACAAAACCAAATGAGATGGCATACAGAAGAATCTGATTTTAAACGATTCTGTAAAATACATGCTGCATTATATTTTTTATTATTTGCCATATTAGACCGCCGGTGATTTTAAGATCAAGCACCAAAAGACCATTGGCCATATATAACTATCCATTCAGAATAAAACAATCAAAGGAACAGAAAAAGTTTCACGACTAAGCTTCTTTTCATCACCGATGAGAAGTTCAACAAAAGATAACAATCCAATCACAGAGAAAACACAGCGTGTATTCCAATTAATGACCAGGACCGAGCAACTAATGGTGCGAAGACATCTGCTAAGCCTAAACAGATAATCATTTGAGCTCGACACTAATTTCGTGAAAGCACCAAAATCCGCACTCCCCAGCATCAAATAAACACTCTCGGAAGCATAAAACACTCGAATTCCAGACTTCAATCGCCACCGACCAGCTCGACCCAACATAAAATCATCACAATAGCTTCAAAGTGACTGAAACAACCAACCGACAGTGATTCTTCTTCATCAAAATGATAATGGACCAGAATCATCCACTCGAAGAAGCGATCAGATGCAACTACATTGAGGAAAAACAAAATCCAGATGAGAGTGCGGGGCTCACGTTTGAGAAGGCCGATGGTGTCGGCGTCGGAGACGTTCATGGCGAGGTGAGTGTCCAGATTCGTGCTGATGAAGACTGTCCGAATCGCGGGGTTTGCGGACGAGCTCTTTCCTTCTTCCGCCATTATCGCGCCGGCGCGAGCTGCGCGGGGGGAACCAAGGCGAAGGGGACGTGCCGTGGTCTGGTGCGAGAGTGGAGAAAGGTTTTTGATTTATGGGGATGCTGACTAGTCGCTGGTCTGGCGTTTCGCAGTCACAGACGTCGTTCCGTATCTCGCGATTGCTTTTTAACGGCTCAGATTCAATGTCAGCTTGGAATAAAACGCGAGGAAGAGTTTTCGTACTTAAACGGTGGTTAACGTGCACTATCGATTTTAAAAATAATAATTTTTAGACATTTTTCATGCTAATTAAAGAATATTAAAAACTCTTCTTATGGAATGATGGTCACATACCATGATACCATGTTTTTTCTATGTTATCCGTCTACCCTTTTATTCTTACATTTTTTTAGAAAATATTTATAAATTTGAGTTGTGTTCAGATGCACTTTGGGGTTGCACAAATACAGGTAAGGGAGGTTTGGATTTGCCTGCCCACCCTATGATACATGTGCATATTCAAATCTTAATTCGAGGCCATTTGGGTTAGGTATTTTTGGTTATCCGAACCTGACCCTAATTGTTAAGTTTGATTTTATTTTTATGGTAAATAGACCATGTTTGAGTTTTTAAATCCTTACCAAAGTACCAAGTTCGATCGATCAATGTTTCTAATTTACTAGAAACTAGTAAGAATGTACATGCACAATACATGTGAACACTAATTAGATAAATAATAATAAATTAAATTAAAAGTAAAGTAAGTATTAAAAAAGGTCTTCCTTGTATACATGCTTATGCCTATAAATGATACACAAAAATTTTGTATTGACCCAAATTTACTCATAGTAAATAACTACGAGTCCAAACCTCATAGGCTAAATATATATTATAGGTCGGTGAAGACAATGTTCTCGAAAGACTTTGTGCCGTAGAGCCATGTTATTCATATGTAGATCAACTTTGGCGGTAGGTTTTATTTGATAGAGCTCTTCGGGAATTTTTCGAAGGGTGCCAAAAATACATAAATTTGAGCATGTATAATATAAATAAAAATAAAAGTAATTATTATAGAGAAGTATGTTGTATACGCAAGGTTTATAAATAAGTTTGAGAAAACATAATCATGTGAAATCTTATTTGATAAAGCTCTTTGAGAGATTTCTAAGATACCAAGACCGTGCAAATCCAAGTTTGGTAGTGGAAGATATAACATTACAAAGTTGAAATCAATATAACCTTAAAAATAGGGTCATGCCATATCAACTTCTATTATTATGTTGACATGTGGCAAAACATCTATAAAATGCAAGTAAATTTTTTTACTAAAATATCTTCAAATCACATACCAATTCAAACTTATATTAATGAACATAAGGATATAAAACATGGGTAAAATAAGAACTAAAGATAAAAAATATGGGTACAATAGTCAAAAAATGAAACTTGTATAGTAAACCAATTTACATTATATTATAGTATGATTGTGTAATTTTTATTCTCTGAATAATTTATGTTAAACTTCTTTGGTGACTCAAATGAGATATAGCATGTGTTAGTAACATAATAAGTAGATCATATTATAGAATGAGTTTTATTTTTAATAAAATAGGAAGATTGGACGGGAAGGAACTTAAACCTGATTTGATTTACCCTGAACGGACTCGAGACTGATTTGGTTAGGGTATAGGTTGGGGTTCCTTAAATCATAATGGGTTTGAGTTTACCAAAACCTGACCTAATGGCAACATTAAGGGTACATGATGTGTCGAGCACACACTTATGCACACTTGTTAACTTTTTTCAATAAATTTTATTCTTATTATATCTATAATATTTATGTTACAGTAACATGTCCCTATTTCAAATTTTCTTTTGAATTACTAAATCCTAATACTATTTTTTATAATGTATATAAGCGAGGGCTCATCATGTTGTGTATCCATTATGCCCCACCATATTAGAGACCCACAATGCTCCTATTATTTTATGAGTCTACCATGCTTCACCACATTGTGGGGGCACTCTTGTTAACCCCCACATGTTCATGGATCCACCATCCACAATCATGTGGGTTCAGCATGTTATGTGCCAACTACGTTGTGGACCCACCATGTTGCATCATGTCATTGGCCAACTATGTTCTATTACAAAAGGCATAAAATGTTTAAATTTTAACTTAGAAATAATTAAAAGGTATTGTTGAGATTTAGTAATTCAATGGGTTTAATGTATAAGAAATTTTGAAAGGGATACATTTGATATTGGCAGTTTGTAAAGGTCAATTTAAAATTTTACTTAAGAACTACAAGATGCATTCCCTCATGTTGTAAAATTTCGAAACAACTTTGTCTACAATCAATGCTAAAAATCTTTTGTATGGAAAATATAAAAATCAATAAAACCACGACACAAAAGATTTTTATGTAAAATAGCTATTCATGAAAAACTATGGGACAATCTATCTAAACTAATAAATGTACTATGAAAACAAAATACAGAGTTATCAATTACAACAAAAAAGTTTTTCATTTCTTCAATTAGTTGGTCTTTTCACCACTCTAAATTCTTATATCACTACTCTGATAATTTAGTTGCATTCAAATTGATATACACTCAAATATTGCTTTGAACGATCTCAATCTTTAATGCAGATCCATTAACTTAAATGATCCTCCCTTGATCTTCTTAATAACACCCTTTGAAACTTAGATGATGGTTCTAATTTTAATCCTTTTTTCCTTCTTCACCAATTAGTTCCTGAAGTGTGAATGTGTGAAGTCTCCTAAAAAACTATTAATGAAGCTAGAGGCTTATACATAAATAATTATAGGATTTTAATGACTAAGTTTGATGTCCATCTCAAAATCCAATAGCCATGGAAGCTCTCTCCCTTTTCAAATTAATTGATAAATCTTTCAATGTTTTCTCTAAGTTTTTTGGGATTCCTCTCTCTCTTTTCCACGTCCACACCCCCTTTATATGGACCCTTAAGTGGGTTTAGGTATTTGACCTTTGATTGAAAACTAATTCCATATAGAATCTCCTATTTTTAGCAATTTTGGCATTGACCAATCAATCATTTCATAGGGTGATCAACTGTTTCATGTTTTATTCTCAACTACCCTAGAACTAATAAATCTTTTTATTAGTGTGATTGATCATTCACTATTATAAAGTTTGATAAACCTTGCTTAGATCGATCCATGCATAAGATATTCAATCAATTGATGTTCTAAAGAAACTCTTTGAAAAAACATTCAAGGTGTAATGACCTGACCCGAGCTGGGCCCACAAAATCACTAATAGAAAATTTCTTCTTTCCTTAAGCCAGGAATCATCGTCTGTATGCAAGAGGTACAACATTCATCTACGCACTATGGAGCTTCAAGGCTTCCCATATGTAGACTTAGGTTGTAATGGACACATACACACAACACAGTTTCATAGTTCGTCGCGTGTAAAACAGAATAAAACATATATTTATAATTAATTTGGATCGGGCCAACGTTGCCTTGTCGTTGGTTGCCTACATACATATTGGATATTATTCCAACATAATCGGATCCGAACATAGTTCTGTATAATGGCTAATACATACAACAAGCGTCACAAAATTATATACGTTAAAATATGTATATACTAATATTTAGTCGAAGTTATACAAAAACTCATCATATATTAGAGTCAAGCGGAAATTAATAAGCCAACGAAATCGTACATCTCGCTCTACCACAGAGCGAGATCAAAACCACATACACACGTCTTACTCTATCACTGAGCCGAGACTGAATACACACACACACCATATGTCTTGCTCTACCCTAGAGCAAGATAAAACATAAACATGTCACATCAAAGCATAGCAAGTTAGAACACACAAGATCAAAGTATAACACATCCTAATTTAGCACATGCAGCTCTATAATTTAAACGGGAGGTCAGAAATACTTACTCCCCTCATTCGTTCTTTCTTGGCGTCCTCCCCTTAGGATCCAAAGGCAGTAGACAGAGCTTCCTCTAGCCTCTATATGTTCCTTGTCTTGCACTGAAAAACTATGTACAAATGTTCTTCTTGCTGGAGACTTCTCGTTTTTTGCACCCGTGGGTGGCAGACAGAACCTCCCTTACTTGAGGATGTTTCTCACACATCATGGCTCTTCAATGGGAGACAGAGCCTCCCCTACTCTAGATTGCTTCTCTGGTTGTGGCCCAACAACTTCGGACAGGACCTCGTCTTGCTCCTGGCCCCTTTTTCTTACTCTAGCGCTCAAAGACTACGGGCATGGCCTTTCTTTGTCTCGGGGTATTTCCTCCTCATACGAATTGCCAACTCAGAAAATAGACCCCTCCATCGTGAAGAACATGTTCGATTTAGTCAAGAACACCTCTTGGATGGACTAAATCAAAGCTAGGATGCTCAGAAACAGAGAAAAAGAAGATTGTTGGTGCTTGAGGACAACGGGTAGGACCTCTCCATCTTTTGGGGCGTTTCCTCTTCATACAGTCTCTAACTCGAAGAAAGGACTACTCCATTGAGTAGAACACACTCGATTTACTTAAAAACGCCTCTTTAACCGCCTTAATCAGACTCAGAACAGTCAAAAATGGGGGAGGAGATCTAATTGAAAAACAAAATGAAATGGGGTATAAATAGGCCCCCGAGCCGCCAAAACCGCGGGTGTTTGATGGTCTTTTCTTAGCAATTCCACAAGCAATTGAGATAAATTTACTAAATTTCAAATCTATTTTCAAATACCCAAGGATTTGAAATCAAAATTCCATATCAAATCCACCAGCAGATTCAACCTTAGAGCAATCCACTAACGCTTGATATTTCATATCACAGGTGTTTAGTGATTTTTCTTCAGGATTTCCACTGTTTTTTTTTTTAAAACAGATTTGCTTAAAGATCAAGAAAACTTTTAAAATACTGACATTTCATATAAATACATTGGTAGAATTTATTGCAAAGTTGTCCATTAACACCTCACCTTCTATACCATGGGTATTTGATGGTTACTCTGACATGGTTCTACCGCCTTTGAAAATAAATTTATTTCTAAATTAAAAATATTTTCTAAAACAAACAATTTAAAATCAAATTTTATTTCAACACCCTAGTAGAATTAACTATAGAGTTTTCCACTAACATCTCATGTCCCGCATCATGAGCGTTTGGTGGTTACCCCGTGATAATACTACCAACTTTGAAAAAAATTAATTTCTAAACCAAAAATATTTTCTAAAATAAATAATTTGAAATTAAATTTTATTTTAATACCCAAGTAGAATTAACCGTAGAGTTTTTCACTAACGCCTCATGTCCCATAGCATGAGCGGTTGGTGGTTACCCCTTGGTAATTCTGCCACTTTTGAAAATAAATCAATTTGAAATCAAATTTTATTTTAATATCCTGGTAGAAGTAACCACAGAGTTTTCCACTCGCACCTCATGTCCCATAGCATGAGCGGTCGGTGGTTACCCCTTGGTAATTCTGCCGCCTTTGAAAATAAATTAATTTAAAATCAAATTTTATTTCAATATCCTGGTAGAAGTAACCATAGAGTTTTCCACTCACACCTCATGTCCCATAGCATGAGCGGTCGATAGTTACCCCTTGGTAATTTTACCGCCTTTGAAAATAAATAATTTACAATTAAATTTTATTTCAATACCCGAGTAGAATTAACCGTAGAGTTTTTCACTAACGCCTCATGTCCTATAGCATGAGCGGTTGGTGGTTACCCCTTGGTAATTCTGCCGCTTTTGAAAATAAATCAATTTGAAATTAAATTTTATTTCAATATCCTGGTAGAAGTAACCGTAGAGTTTTCCACTTGTGCCTCATGTCCCATACCATGAGCAGTTGGTGGTTACCCCTTGGTAATTATACCGCCTTTGAAAACAAATCAATTTCAGAGTTAGAAACATTTTCTAAAATAAACAATTTGAAATCAGATTTTATTTCAATATCATGGTAGAAGTAACCATAGAGTTTTCCACTCGTGCCTCATGTGCCATACGATGAGCAGTTGGTAGTTATCTCATAGTAATTCTACCATGGTTTAGAACGCATTGAAATCGAAGTTGCACTAACATAAAAAAATGTAACTAATCCAAAACAAAATTTTCGATCGAGTCAACTTTAAAATCAAATTTCGTAAAAATTAAAGTTTCAGATTGAATCTAAAACCACATTTGTAAAACAAAATTTCAATTCATTCTCGATGAAAAATTGGAATTTTGAAAAAAAATCGAGATCTGTTTTAAATTCAATGTAATACGTTCAAACTTACTATAAATAATTTTCAATTGAAAAATGAAAATTAACAAATTGATGTTTGCATCAAAACTCATGCAACACATGGCGATAAAAATCTCAAATAATTCTTTGATTAAATTTTGTACTAAATCAGATGCAACATATTCAAAGCAAAAATCCCAAATCACTTCTAATTCAAAATTGACATCTATAAAGTCTAAGCTTGCCATCAATCAGATACACATACATAAAATAAAAATTACGTCTAATTTAACAAATCAGAATTTGTCAAATAAAAATTACTTCTAATTTAATAAATAAGAATTTATCAAAATTAGAGTTCAATGTAATTTTAAAATTATATAAGCAAAATAAAATTACATGTCATAATCTGGCACAATTTATTCATAACAACATTTTCAAATCATTTTTGTTTAAGATTAAAATTCATAAGATTTACATTCATAGCAAATCCATTGCAAGGTATGCAAATAGAAATTTCAATTCAAAATCTACTTAAAAATCAAGTTCTTAAAATTAGAGCCTATATTAATCTAAAGTCGCACATGTAGAATAGAATGCTCAAAATCGAGGCTTGTATTAAGTCCAATGTTACATGTGTAGAACAAAGTTCAAAATTAAATTTTGGATTAAAATCTAATATCGTACATGTATAGCTGAAAGTTAAAAATCAGAATTTAATTCAAATCAACAACACATCTTAAAAGAGAAATTTACTTCAAATAAAAATTTATTTCAAGACAATCACAACACATTCAAAACAGAAATTTAAAATCAAAATTCTTATTATACTCTCGCAGACAGATCAATGCTCTGATACCATTTGTAAAGAACCGACCCGAGCCAGGCCCACAAAATCACTAATATTAAATTTCTTCTTTCCTTTAGCCAAGAATCACCGTTTGTGTGCAAGAGGTACAACATTCATCTACGCACTACGGAGCTTCAAGGCTTCTCATACGTAGACTTAGGTTATAATGGACACATACACACAACAAAGTTTCATAGTTCGTCGCGTGTAAAATAGAATAAAACATATATTTATAATTAATTTGGATCGGGCCAACGTTGCCTTGCCGTTGGTTGCCACGTACGTATTGGATATTATTCCAACACGATAAGATCCAAATGTAGTTCTGCATAACGGCTAATACATATAACAAGCGTCACAAAATCATATACGTTAAAATATGTATATACTGATATTTAGTTGGAGTTATACAAAAACTCATCATATATTGGAGTCAAGCGGAAATTAATAAGCCAACGAAATCGTACATCTCTCTCTACCACAGAGCGGGATCAAAACCACATACACACGCCTCGCTCTATCACTGAGCCGAGACCGAACACACACACCATACGTCTTGCTCTACCCTAGAGCATGACAGAACATAAACATGTCACATCAAAGCATAGCAGGTTAGAACACACAAGATCAAAGCATAACACACATCCTAATTTAGCACATGCAGCTCTATAATTTAAACGGGAGGTCAGAAATACTTACTCCCCTCATTCGTTCTTTCTTGGCGTCCTCCCCTTAGGATCCAAAGGCAGTAGACGAAGCTTCCTCTAGCCTCTATATGTTCCTTGTCTTGCACTGAAAAACTACGTACAAATGTTCTCCTTGCCAGAGACTCTTCTCGTTTTCTGCACCCATGGGCAACAAACAGAACCTCCCTTACTCGAGGATGTTTCTCACACATTGTGGCTCTTCAGTGGGAGACAGAGTCTCCCCTACTTTGGATTGCTTCTCTGGTTGTGGCCCAGCAACTTCGGACAGAACCTCATCTTGCTCTTAGCCCGTTTTTCTTACTCTAGTGCTCGAGGATGACAGGCAAAGTCTTTCCTTGTCTCAGGGTATTTCCTCCTCATACAAATAGCCAACTCAGTAAGTAGACCCGTCCATCGCGAAGAACATGTCCGATTTAGTCAAGAACACCTTTTGGATGGACTAAATCGGAGCTAGGATGCTCAGAAACAGAGAAAAAGAAGATTATCGGTGCTCAAGGACAACGGGCAGGACCTCTCCATCTCTTGGGGCATTTCCTCTTTATATGGTCTCCAACTTGAAGAAAGGACTGCTCCATTGCGTAGAGCACACTTGATTTACTTAAGAACGCCTCTTGAACGGCCTTAATTGGACTCAGAACGGTCAGAAACGGGGTAGGAGAAGGTCTAATTGAAAAATAGAACGAAATGGGGTATAAATAGGCCCACGAGCCGCCTAAACCACAACGCCAGAAACTGCGGTGCCGCTGTTTCGGGCGGAGGCGCCCACCATTTTGCACCGCACGTGTGCAGTGCGACTCCCAGGCATAATACACGCGGTGACTACGCATCGCGGCCGCTTGTTACGCATGCCACGGTCGCGCACGACTTATTTTTTTTTATTATTATTATTTTATATATGTTTCAATCTTCAAACATGCATATCTCCTTACCTTGGATTCTGATTCAAGCGTTCTTGGTACCGTTGGACTCATATTGACAAGCCCTTCGATACTAGCTCACTTAAAGCAAAATATCTTGCTCTTACTAAGTGGGTCCAGCCTATTTGCTATACTTCTCGAGGTCGTAACTTCCGGTCCCGACCTCTGTTTCGCCTGTTCTTTGATTCGTTATGCTTGTTTCATCGAGCTCTACTCAAATACAAAGGTTTCAACCTTTGAAACCATCTATAATTTATAAAAAAAATACTAATTACCTCTAACCCCCTTGGTTAGAAGTAATCAGAAAAACGGGGTATTACACAAGGTCAATTGAACAATCATATGTAATCGATCGCCAATGAACTAAAACACATTCTTTTACAAATTTGTATCGATATTTCTCTTACTCTCTCTCACACTCTTATATGATAATCTCATCATTCCCAAGTGTATGTGATGTATATGAGTGTGGTTTACTTATTATAATATCTTTTGAGTCTTCATATTCTGCTGATCTTCATTTTATGATCTTGAGGAGCAATCAAACACTAGTATAACTCAGTTATATACATTCGACATTGTTTTGAGAATTGAAATAAGCCAAAACTTTTACATATGACTCAATATATACTTACAATCTTCCCCTTTAGCTATTTTGTAACATAATATAATAAACTATCATTCTAAAAAAAAATACAACTCTATAACATATAAATCATACTATAATAGATTGTCCAACCAAAATTTTTTGAGTCACCCCCTTAATCTAAAACACACAATTCTTATGGTGTGGTCTTCATCCTTTACTCAGCCTACCCATCACAACTAAGAACATACCCACATAATGCTAGCCAAAATAAGTAAATACAAAATTTAAATATTTAAGTATATGTGACAAGATAGTAAATTGGTTTTCTCCCCAATATCCAATTATCTCACATATTTCTCCTGCTATTTGTCACAAATAGACAAAGGTGAATAACAAAAGCAATTGAGAAACTACTATATATTCAACCACTTTAGAAATCAAGATTACGAAGAATCAAAATTTAAAAACAAATAGGTGTGTTAAAACAAATACAACATTACCATGAAGGAACACAATCATGTGTTGACAATTTCAAGCTCCAAGACTCAAATACACTACAACAAAAAGGACTATTAGCGACACATTTATGCGTCGCTAAGAGTCCCATAAGCGTCGCTAAAGACTATTAGTGACACAAAAAAAGTGTCGCCATAAGTGTCGAAAAAAGTCCAGTCGCTCTACTATTTAGCGATGCATACACAAAAACGTCGCTAATAGTGCAATATTAGCAAACACCCTAATATCAACCGTTTTTGCGATGCATAAACAAGCATCGCAAATAATAGATTATTAGTGACACATACTAACTTACGTCGCTAATAATTATTATTAGCAACATTTTTTATGCGTCGCTAATAATAAAATATTTTGAAAAAAAATCAAAAGTTATTATCAACTATTAATTTTGTGAAATTTAAAAAAATATAGTTATTAGTGATGCTTATATAAGCGTTGCAAATAAAAAAGACAAAATTTATAATAAAAAAAAAGTATTAGTGATGCTTATAAAAACATCGCTAATATAAAAAATAATTAAAAAAACATCGGCTTCGGCTGATTACAGCCGGAGCGGAGAAGAAGGGAGAGGGGGAGAAGAAGGGGGAGGGAGGGGTCTGTGTGGCACAGCTGGAGCAAGGAGAAGGGGAGGGGAGGGAAGGGAGAAGGGGGAGGAGGGGGGGCAGTAGAGGGGCACAACTGGAGCAAGGAGGGGGAGGCGGGTGGCAAAGGGGCGCGGCAAGAGAAGAGAAAGAAGGGGGAGGGCGACGACAGAGGGGGCCTATTGGTGGAGGGGGGTCATTTGTAGGGGGCGGAGCCTTAGGGGAGAGGTCAGATGGCGGAGCCGCAAGGAAGAAGGTGGGGGGAGTGGAGCGGGGGGAGGGGGGTTAAATAACTGCGCGGCAAATTTTTGCACACACGGTTAAATTTTGCTGTGCAGGTAAAAAAAATCGAGTATTAGCAACGTATAATATATGCATCGCTAATACTCTAGTTAGTAACAACGCACAAGGTATGCGTCACTACTAAATAAGGATAATAATGACACATACCTTATATGTCACTATTAAGAATTTATTTTATTTTTAAAAAATTTTAAAATAATTTATATTAATAAATAATTCTCTCTATTTCATCTCTATCTCTTCTCTCTCTCTTTCATCTCTATCTCTTCTCTCTCTCCTCACTCTCCCTCCCCTCTTTCTCTCTCTCTCTCCCTCTCTCTCTCTTCCTCTTGCTCCCCTCTTTCCCTCTCTCTCCTCTCCTCTCTCTGTCTCTTCTCTTTCTCACAGCTTTCCCTTTTCTCTTTTTTATTTAATTTTTTTTAAAAAAAATTGTAGTAGAGACCCATAACAATATGCGTCGCTACTACACAAGGGTAGTAGCAATGCGTAACCGTATGCAGACGGACTCCGTCACTCAAGTGTGTGCATCACCCAAACTCCGCCCTTCCAAATCTACAACCTTCCAACTAGCAGCGACTTGTCAAACTCAAATCAGAGCAGATTCAAGGAAGATCACTCCCAAATTCTCGTGCTCGCTGAAGCATTCCCTGTGAGCGTACCAGGGGACAATGAGAGGAACTCAAGTCAAAGCCCTTAGAAATGTGTGAGCAACAATAGGTCTCACTCGAAAGATGTTTCAGCCATCTTGGTTAACTATTTACTTTGATTGTTTCGCTAAAAATCTATTTGAATTTTGTCGCTTGTGTTTTTGGGTTTGAGTAAAAGAAGTGCTTTCTGAAAATCCATTTTTTTTCTTCAACACCGTTTCTCCCTTTTCCCTTCTCTCTCTCTCTCTCATCTTTCCTCCTCTATCTCCTGCCTCCTCACTATCTCTCTATCTATTTTAATTTATTTATTTTTAAAATAAAAAAATTACTATTAACGACGCATATACGTATGTGTTGCTAATAACCTGGGGTACTAGAGACACATACGAATATGTTGCTATTATGCTAGAGTATTAGCGACACATATGCGCATGCGTTGCTACTACCCCAGGTTATTAGCGACACATACTTATATACATCGCTAATATGAATGTTTTTTATTTTTTTAATTTTAAAAATAATTTATAATAACAATTTTAATTCTCTCTCCTCACTCTCTTTCTATCTCTCTCTATCACTCTCTCCCCTCTCTCTCCTCTCTCCTCTCTCTCCCCTTCTCTCTCCTCATTCTCTCTCTCCTCTCACTGTCTCTCTCTCTTCTCTCTGCCCTCTATCTCTCCTCACCTCTACCCTCATTCTCTCTCTCTCTCCTCACCCTCTCTGTCATGTCTTTCTCTCTCTCCTCACTCTCTCTCTCTCTCTTCTCTCTCTCTCTCTCTTCTCTCTCTTTCTCACTTCTCTCTCTCTTATTATAAATTATATTTTAAAATTAATAAGAAATTTTTAAAAATAAAATATATTATATTTAAATAGTGAAAGTTTAATCTATTATTGACACAACCTTTTATTAAAACTTTAATATTTATTTATTATTTATACAAATAGTCAATATTGAAGAAAATATATTATATTTAAAAGTTTATTTTATTTTTTTAATATTTATTATATAATTATTTATTAAATAAAATTAATTAATAAAGATATTAGCAACACTTGTTTACAAGAGTCACTATTATCAATGCTATTTGCGACGCTTGTAAAGTTGCTATTAGTTCTAAATTTTTAATTTTTTATTTTAAATTCATAACTATTAGTGACACTTTTCTTAAGCATCGCTAATATGCTAACTATTAGCGATGCATTTTCACAAGCGTCGCTATTGTTAAAACTATTAGCGACGCTTAAGAAAAAATATTGCTAATAGTTATGATTTTTTTTAAAAAAATTAATACATATATCTTTTAGTGACGCTTGTTCAAAGTGTCGCTAATAATATAACTATTAGTGACACATAATATAAAGCGCCGCTAATATGATTAGTGTGAGCGACGCTTGATATTATGCGTCGCTAATATATGACTATTAGCGACGTTTAATATAAAGCATCACTAATAGTGAATTTTTTTGCGATGCTTTTTTATGTGTCACAATTAATAGTTTTTAGTGACGCTTGTTTTTGCTTTGCTAATAGTACATTTTTTTGTAGTGATAGTTCAAGGCATGATCATTGTATATTAATAGACCTTCTATCGTTAAAAGCATTAGAATGATAGACTTAATAAGGTTGTGTATGATTACAAGTTAAAAGGATGAACTGACTTGATTTTGGTTGAGTTGAGCTGAATTGGAGTGACTTAAACAGGTTCTAATGCTATCTAGATGATAATAAGACCTTGGGAAGTGAAGGGAACTGAGTGAGCAAACAGAGAATTTGAATTGAAGAAGATATTAGTTGGTTTCAAACCAACCATGGAACTATCCACAAACACCTTGACCCATCGAGAGGTGTGTTCAAGTGAACTAAAATTAATAATTAAAGAGGAAAAGATAGGAAATGGAGCTTGAAACCTTAACTGATGATTTAAGAGCACATGTACAGGTTTATCACACATGAATGAGCAAATGATCAACCATTAACAAAGGTTCATTAGGCATCTTAAAACCTGCTGATAGGCGTTGAAAGGGCAATGGGAAACACGTCAACATGCTAGCTAGCAAGGAATTAAAAAATAGGAATTTGATTATGATAATGATGCATAATAAGCAAATTAAACTCCTAAACAAGTAGGAGGGAGAAACTAAATGCTAAGATGATGTGATTCTAGGAAATTAAAAATGAAATTACTAATTTACTGTCACGCCCCGGCGATGCCCGACCCCTAGCCGAACCCGGTCCAAGGGCCAGTCAAGCGCGCGGCGGCGACGAAGGGTAATTGAGAAAATGATTTAGCGGAAGACTTAACCCTAGCCACGGGCAATTTAACAGAATTACGGAGTACGCACAATCCTTTGAGCAAGAGTAAATATGAAGGAAAGAAAGAGTGTTGCTTATCACAAAAATAAACAACTAATCTCAAACCCACATGTTTAGTTAACTAAAGCCCACACTGGCTCAAATAAGTCTTAAGCAAACATAACTGTAAAATGTGATATAAATCCAAAACAAAGAACTCTACACAAAGGTTCTAAACATAAAGCATAAAACCAAAGAATATAGGTCACACAATGATCTCCATGATCACATCCAAGCCATCTCCGACCTTTCCTCAAAGAGGAGATCGTGTCCGTCTGTGTGTCGCACCACGCAACCCCAAAACAAAACACAAGAAAGAGGGGTGAGTTTAACAAACTCAGCAATGGTTTTAAATCTCACTATCAACATCGAAAATACGACAGCATAGAAATATAATCATTTAGATCAAAGATTTACATGGTGCATCATTTTCTGATCACGCATACACATCACTTAAAATTTCATCATAGTACATAATCCACATAATTTCATTCTTATCATAACACCCTGCATGAAATGTATCTCTAACATACATATTCTATTATTCATCATACCATAATCAACCTGCATGAATGTATCTCTAACATACACATTCCATCATGCATCATATCATAATCAACCTACATGAATGTATCTCTAACATACATATTCCATCATGCATCATATCATAATCAACCTGCATTGATGTATCTCTAACATACATATTCTATCATGCATCACATCATAACAACCTGCATGAATGTATCTCTAACATACATCTTCCATCATGCATCATATCATAACAACCTGCATGGATGTATCTCTAACATACATATTCCATCATGCATCATATCATAACAACCTACATGGATGTATCTCTAATATACATATTCCATCATCCATCATATCATAATCAACCTACATGTACAAGTGTCACATACCCACACTAGTCCATCATGCAAGTCCATACACATAGAGAATAAACCTGCTCTTCAAGGCCGGAGCCCTCGAGTAAACACTTATCAAATAGACATGCTCCTCAAGGCCAACGCCCACGAGCAACTCCTGCTCCTCAAAGCCAGCGCCTTCGAGCAACTCCTGCTCCTCAAGGCCAACGCCTTCGAGCAATGCCTGCCCATCAAGTCTAAACTCCCGGGCAACCCTGCTTGTCAAGACTAAAGTCCCAAGCAACAACACCTAGTAAGCCGGTGCACTTGGACAAACCAGCTGGATTCTTAGGGTCCAGTGAATCATAATATAATCTCAATCCGCAAGATAAGTACACAACTCATCCCTACTTAACTCCATTTAACTAGACTCAACCCAGGGAGTGCACTCGTTCCACATAGGAACTCAAATCAAAACATGTCCTTTCGGACCAATCAACTTACGATTAATCCACGACTGATCAATCCGACACACAATCTCACCACATTGCATCCAATCGGTCAAATTCGATTAACCTTGATGAAGCCTCAATTGGAAATTCATTTTCATGATGCATGCAGCGTGATACATATGTGGGCAAGGCATACATGAATCCTAATTCATGATAAGTGCTCTCATCAGCCCCTAATGCATCATTCATAATCACAATATCAAGCTTCAACATCATCATTTAACTCCCACATGTGTGTGTAACTAGTAGAAGCATTTCACACAATGCATGTCAACATGCTTGAAATTAAACTCACTACCACACTACACATGTGAATTTCCATCTAAATATAAATTCCAGCAGAAATCATAGGAGAAGAAACGTTGAAATCATAACTCAAATCAAAACCCAACCACAAAGGTTAAACACATATAAGATCATTCATTTCATCCTTGAGTCATGGCATTCACCAACATCCACATATCAACTAACTACATTCTATCATGACAAATCAGTCCATTAATAAGTTGTAGCTCTACTGAAAATATGCTTAACCAAAGGGAATCAACCATTCATAATTTTAAGATGACAATTCCAACATCATGCCACAAAACATAAGTCATTCTACAAATCTCTAATCATATATCTCAACTTCATAACCTCAATATCATGCCTTTCCAGTAGCATAATATAGCTTAAAACACTCCACATTCATATGAAATTAGCAAGCTAAAGTGGAATCACCGAAATAAACATCATGCATTAGAACACAATTTTGTTGTGTAGCCATTCGAACGCCCTTCTGGCCGTTCGATTGGCTAAACATAAAAATTTGAAATTCACAGTTTGGCCGTTCGAACGCCTAGCAGGCCATTCGATCGGCTGAACTGGAAAACTGTCATTCCAATAGTGTTGCCGTTCGAACACCCAAAAGGGCTGTTCGAACGCCAACAAGGCAGAACTGAACCATCTTCTTCCTTTCGCAAATCCAAACCAAAACACCATTGATAACACTTCAAATCCACATATAACACCCTAATCATCATCAAAAGTCCTTCTTGACTTCCAGAAAGTTAAACCATATCATAATAATGTAAAACCCTAAGAAATCGGGATTAAATAATTCTATTTTCTAATAATGTCATTAACACACCAAATCAAGTAACTCCATTCAAAATAAGCCAAAAATCAAGAGTTTTACCACGGATAAACTGAGATTTCGAAGACCTATTACCTTAGCACTTGATTAAGCTCGGATTTGAGGGTCACCCTTCTTGAAAACCTTACAAACACATTGTGTTTTAATTAAACTCCATTAAAAATCAATTTACCAAAGAAATCCCTAATTAAAATTTAGATCTAGGGCTTGTTTAACATAAAAATCAAAATTTGAAAGCTAGGGTTTGTAGTAAAACACAAATTAGTAGTTTTTGATGTCCAAAAATGAATTGAAACAAGGGGGAAATGGTAGATTTGGAAGAGATTAAGAAGAAAGCTAGGGTTTAGTGCTTAATTAGAGTAGGCTTACCTTAATCGCCTTCTAATCTGGGCCTAATTGGGGATTAGGCCAGACCTCCCTCCTTAGCTTATTCCCAAAAATGGAAATGGCTTAGGTTTGCCCTTTTATAATTAGGGTTGGGATATGCATAGGCATGTTATGGGGTGTAAATAGGAAAAGTAGGCTAAAAATGGGTATTTTACAAATTTAAGTACTAATTAAGCCTAATAAAATTCTAAAAAATTTTGTATGACCTTAGGTAGATATCTGGGTTCATTTGACCCAAAAACTAAAATTTTGGCGGTGGGGCCACGAGCCCAGCATAAGGGAATGTCTTGGGACCATTCATTTTTAAGATTGACGACACACATTGATCTCATAAATGAATGACCCTCAGGTGTTCCTTATGCTGGGCTCAGGGTGAGTGGGGAGCATTAAAAACTCTACTCACAATATTGTAAAATGTTATTAAGGTATTGATCCCACGAAGGGGATGGTGGCAGACATCCACTCCCACAAGTCTCTGTGCCTTTCCACGAAAGAAATCATTTGTTCTGTACTATTACATATGACAACGCCCTTAAACCCAAGCTCATGCAAATAGTTGCTTGGAGGCAAGGCAACAATTCAAAGGCAGATGGGAGCAGGATTGGGTTTTCCCTATGTAGGCAACCTACCAATAATTTAATGGTCATAAAAATAGTCAGGTGAACTTGCCCAGAAAAAAGTGTGAATTAGGTCGGTTGAGATCATTTGTGAGAGTGAGTGCTTTCATAACAACCCCTCATGCCATAAATACTTGTGCGAGTTTTCACGACATGAGGGGCTATTGTAAGAGCAGTCATGTGAGTACTATAATGACCCAGGCCCTCTAAAGCCTCCAACCCAAAGCCAATACCCGACCCGAGGGTCAAAATATTTTAAGAATTTTTTTTCTTACCTCTACATATGAGAGCTATAACAATCTTTTGGCACATTGCTGCTCACTTTCATTAAATAATAAATAATTATTAATAGGATCAAGCCAACATAGTCATAATGTTGGTTTGCTACGTACTTATTAGATATCATCTCCAATGTTATTCCTATAAAATAGGATCCCAACGTAATCTGCCTAATGACTAATAAAAATCTGTCAAATTATTTTAAAAATAGATATTTACTTACATATATTTTGATAAATCATTCCTTTATGGAATTGGATAAATCATTCATTCAAAATATGATCAATCAGTATTTCATCAAATTTGATAAATCATTCAAAATCGAACAAATCATTCTTTCAGAGAGTTGATAGCTTTTGAAATTTATACCAAATAACTATCTAGAAAGTTGATAGTTTTTGGGTTCTATACCAAATAACTATCTAGGAAATTGATAGCTTTTGGGCTCTATGCCAAACAACTATCCAAAAAGTTGATAACTTTTGGGCTTTATACCAAATATCTATTAAGGGAGTCTGAATACCCAAAATATTGGAAAACTTCATTCAACGATCAGAAAGTCTTTTCAAAACATCATATACTATCAAGTGTCATTAGGATTTCCCCCTAGTGACACAGCTTTTCAAAAATAGAATTGTGGGAATAACCTCAAAAGAATATATAAAAATCAGGTTAAACAGAGTTGTGGGCGTAGCCCCAGAGAAGTCCTTTGAAATCTGATCAAAACTAATATAAGAAATTCAAGAAGCTTAACCCCTATAGAGTGCCTAACTCGAGGAATAAATAATTCTATTGCATAGAGCATCATCAATTCAGTTAAGAATCCCATTTGAATGGACTAAATTGGACTTAAAATGACTCAGAAACAGAGAAAATAAGAAGATGAGAGAAAAGAGGTTTATTATTCGTATCACCCCCTCCTCTTTATATATTGTGCAACACCACACTGTTGTTTTTGGTCCTGCCGCCAAAATGGTGGCTTGTATGTGGCACCTGCTCGTCATATGAGTGATATCGTGCATGTTGCAAGTCTTGCAGCTCACCACCCGTTGCTCACTAAGCGTCTGCATCCCAAGCGCGGCTATTTATTTTTTATTTATTTATTTATTATTATTATTATTATTATTATTATTATTTTGTTTATATCTTCAAACGTTTATATCTTTCTACCGCAGACTCAAATTTGTGCGTTCTTACTATCGTTGAGCTCGTATCGATGAACCCTATGAAACCAAACCACTTAAGTAGGTTATCATTCTCTTTTCAATTGGGTCCAACCTATGAGACACACTTCTCAAGGTCGCAACTTTCAAATCGGTTTTATGTCCTTTAAAGATGGAGTTTTACGTCCATTAGATGGGGTTTTACATTCCTTTGAGGATGGGTTTCCTCCTCGGGTGAAAAGAGCTTAATGTTATAATGAGTTAAATTGATAAGTCTTTCTGGACATTAGAATCTAGGTTGGTTTATTCATGTGCACCGGCTTACCAAGGGGTACTTTCGCCGTTAGGGAATTACCCAAACTGCTATAGTTTTCCTTTTTAAGAATTCAGACTTCCTTATTAGGATTTTAAAGGCAAGTAAGTCTACTTGTGCTTCAACCAGGATAAACAAGGTTGTTTTCTCTATTATGAGACATTCACCGGATTGTTTTTGCATGTGTATGGATTATAATGCTCATTGACACAATTTGTGTAGGGACAATGATGCATATGTTACACATGATGCATATGGAATGATTACACTTAAATATTCCGGATGAATTGTGGTTTGATATACTTGATTATGCAAGGTGAATGTGAATGCTGATACTTGCTTCATGCAGGATGCGAATGAACTATGAAACTTAAATGATTGCACAGAGTGTGCATGCGTGTTATGAATTATGAATGAACCTATGATCTACATGTGGTGTAAATGTGTATATACAATGTGATTTATCTCATGATGTAGAGGTGTAGAGAATGAATATGTGATGCATATTTAAATTGACTTTTATGAAAAGAATGCATATAGTGTTATCATGAACTTATGTTTTGTTTTAAAACCCTTACTGTGCTAAGCTCACCCCACTTTTGTTTGTGGTTTTGTTCTGGGGATGTATGATGTGTCATGCAGGTGCTCTAGATGGTCTTTATGTCAAACTTAAGGATGGGCACGCACCATGAGAGGGGGCTAAATGTTTGGGTTGTTTTAGACTTGTCATATGATATGATGATCTTAAACTTGACTTTATTCCATACTTTGGCTAGCCTATGATAGCTTTAGTTATGTTGCATCCTTAGGGCTTAAGACTATATTCATTATAGATTTTGTGGGTGTTGTGTTGGACTAAGATGGTTAATTAATCTATTTTACCTTCTATTAATTGTTTTTATACAAAGGGCACGTATTGTGTACTTTGATGAGAACACAGGATGGGTTAGTATTCCGCTTCATCGTGCCGCATCCCACCTTCCTAGACCAGGTTCAGGTATGAAAACCCAAGATGTGCTTTGCTCTGATATGCTCTATTATGCTTTGATATGTTTTTGTCTATTCTGTGAAAGAAAGAGATGTTTGATTCTGATGATTTTATGAGATTTTCATCTAACTCCGAATATTTTATCAGATTTTAAGTATATGGAATATATGATTTTGTGTTGCCTGATGCATATATTAACCGTTAGGCGGAACTACATTTAGATATGATGATATTAGAATAATATCATAGATGTTATTCAATACGTACATAGGCAACCAATGACACGACAATGTTGGCATGATACAAATTAGTTATAAATATAGATTTTGTTCTAGCCTACGCATGGCAGACCTTTGACACTTCGTGGTGCGTAGAGGAATATTACAACTCTCACACACAGAAGATGCTTCCCTGTTTTAAGGAAGATAAATTTTAATCAGAGATTTATGGACCCCTAGGTCAGCTCGGGTCATTACAAAATCGACGAGCTCAATAGTACCAAGAATGTGTGAATACGAGTTTGGGTAGAAAGATATGGGCGTTTGAAGATAGAAACAAGTAAAAGAAAAAGAAAACACCGTAGGTGAAGAGGCTATGCAGTACATGACAAATGTGCACAACGCGTGACTCGTTGCAGACCCTTGCACCGTAGTGCGCATGTGATGCGTGGAGATGACGCGCATGAAGTGCAGGTTCCACGCACGGTGCCACCAAAATTGATGGCGCTACTCCTTATAAATAGGGAGTCAAAGGTCTGCCATGCGTAGGCACTCTAGAGGGACCCGGTTTCCTTATTTTTGAGTCATTTTAAGTCCAATTTGATTCGTTCAAAAGGTGCTCTTAATTAAATTGTGGTTTCTCTATGAAATAGAGGGGTCCATTCTTTGAGTTAGGCACTCTAGAGGGGGAAAGCTACCCTGGGAAAGAGGAGGCTTCTTCCTCCACCATTGGGTTATAAAGAGAGAAATGTCCCTAGTAAGGGGAGGTTTTGCCTACTACATTCGAGCTTGTGAAGAGTGAAATGTCTAAGGGAATGTTTTGTTTGTCGCATTCAGGCGCAATGAGAAAAATGTCCTAGATTAAGGGAGGTTTTGTCCACTATTTTCCGTGTGCAAAGGTGTAATTCAAAAGGTTTGAGTCATTTTAAGTTTGATTTGAGTAATTCAAAAGGTGTTTCTATCTAATTCAAGCACATGTTACACAATGGGAGGGTCAATTTTATGAGTTGAGTAACCTAAATAGGGTAAAACTTTATGAGAAGTGAGAGAGCTCTAGTCGGATGAGAGAAAGAGCTAAAAGGAAGATTTTCACAATGAAGTGAGGCTCTCCTCGAATTAAAATTTTTCTTCCTTAAACAAGGAAGGATTTTCTGTGCGTGAGAGATATAATGTTCCTCTATGCACTACGCAGCTTCAAAGCTCCGCCGCGCGTAGGCTAAAACAAAACCTATATTTTATAACTATTTGGATCAAACCAACATTGTCACGCCATTGATTGCCTACGCACATATCAGATAACATCTACAATGTTATTTCAATACGATCGGATTCAAATGTAGTTCTACGTAACAGCTAATAAAAATCCAATAAATCATTTTCAAAAATTAATATTTACTTACATATATTTTGATAAATCATTCCTTAACAAAATTAGATAAATCATTCATTCAAAATTTGATAAATCAGTCTTTTATCAAATCCAATAAATTATCCAAAATCGGACAAATCATTCTTTCAAAAAGTTGATAGCTTTTGGGCTCTATACCAAATAACTATTCAGAAAGTTGATAGTTTTTGGGCTTTATATCAAATAACTATCTAGAGAGTCTAAACACCCAAAACATCAAAAAACTTTATTCAACGATCAGAAAGTATTTTCAAAATATCATATAATATCTTATAATAAGCGTTATTAAGATTTCCCACTAGTGACACAGATTTTCAAAAACAGAATGGTGGGAATAACCACTGAATAATCTATAAAAATCTGGTTAAACAAAGTTGTGGCCATAGCCCCAAAGAAGTCCTTTGAAATCCGATAAAAACTAATATTAGAAATTCAAGAGGCTTACCTCCTCTCTTAATTGCAAGTCATAGTGATTAGCACCTCTCCTAGTCTAAGGTCAAGGCGAGCGGAGCCTCTCTTCATTTTGAAATCTTTGTTTTAGAGCTTTTTCTCTTCCGATTAAAGCTCTCTCACTTCTCATAAAAGTTTTACCCTATTTAGGTTACTCAACTTATAAAAGTAACCCTCCCATTGCATAACACACGCTTGAATTAGGTAGAAACACATTTTGAATTACTCAAATCAGACTTGAAATAACTTAAAATTTGGTAAAAGAAGTTGAAACATGGGGATGAGGGATCTCCCATAAGATTTTCTTACTTTAGAGTAATCAAAACATGAAAATAACCCCTCCATTATGTAGAATATACTCAATTTAGTTAAAAATGTCTTTTAAATGGACTAATTAAACTTAAAATAACTCAAAAACATAAGAAATGAGGTATAGGGTTCAAAAAACCCTCTTGCCTATTTATAAGGCACGATGCTACCAAAAATAGTGGCACTACAGCAGTGTGTGTGCTTTGTGTGTGCCGCAGGTGTGCCTAGTTGTGTTGCAATGATGCGCATTATGCATGTGCCACCGCCACAAATTTTTTTAAAAATAAATCTTCAAATGTCTGTACCTTCCTACCCCAGACTCAGATTCACCCGTTCTTGGTACCATTGAGCTTATATCAACAAACATTATGAAACTAGACTACTCAAGGTAGGTATTTCGTATTTTTCCAAGTAGATCCCTCTTATGAGACACACTTCCCAAGGTTGTAACTTTCATTCCCGACTTCTATTGCTCACTTTCTTTGACTTGTTACACTCGTTTCTTCGAGCTCTACCCACACAAGGGAGTTTCACTCCTCTATTTTGACTAATCTCCTTCAAAAAATAATAACTATTATCTATCCTTCATGTTTAACAAAATCAAAAAATGGGGTATCACAAGTACTTTACAATGGATCTGAAACCATGTTAGGTGACCCCTAAAATTTTCACAGTGTCAAGACAAGCAGCCCAACGGGTAGACTTGTCTAGCCTAACCAATTTTCGTGACTAAGGCTAGGTGACTAAACAATGAGAGACTACAACATCACCCAAAAATGGTAAAAGACCATTTCCCAAGTTCCCCCCCACCACATGTCTATTGATCATGCAATTTAGTCAGGAAGTACCATTCTAACCTCAAGCTACCTTCCTGTTTTCTCATCTTTTAGTGTTTTAAGTCACCTACCTTGGGCATGAATTAGAGCAGTGTTTTAAAACCCGGCCTGGCCCGGCCAGCCTGACTGGGTTCAACCGGACCCGGATGATTTTCCGAGCCGGTTCAATATTTCTTCTGGGTTGGAAAAGTGAAAAAAATTTCACGAAATAGCAGGATTCGAACTCCCAAAATCTTTCAACGCCTTACCCACTGGGCTATGTTAATTTTGTTATTCACATGTCTATAACTATTTTAATTAAGCATCTACTACATAACACACTAGAAAAACGTAAAAAACCAACCCAGGACGTAAACCAAATACCTTACGCGCTTTATCCGCTAAGCTACGAGAACGTTATATGCACATATTATTACCTAATATTATTTTTAATCTAACATATAACAAAACAGGTCAACCCGGGTTAACCCCCGGTTGAACCGGGTCAACCTAGCCCGGCGACTAATCCGGGTCAACCTCCAGCCCGGTTTTTAAAACACTAAATTAGACTTACCTACCTCGTGTGAAAGAAAAAAGAAAATATTTATGATTAATTTATGATGTTAGTACGTTCCTGCAGTATGTTAATGATACCAAAGAAAAAGGGAAACATATATTTATAATGTTAGTACCCTCCTATATGTACGGTATCTACACCTATGTTGTTAGTGGCAAATATTTTTGTCATAGAAGTTCTAAATTACTATTAATATCCTAAATATTACTTATAAATTAGGTAAAATTGTTAAATTTGAGCTCAATTTGCATGTTGTAATAAGATCTGAAGAATGCATCTGCACATGCACTTTTACTATTATTTTTTGCTGTCAAATACTTCATTTGTCCCACAATAATATCTTCAGCTGGTTCTAAAATATGAACTTTATTTTAGAGAACTAAATTAAGCAATTAATACGGGACAAAGGGAGTAAAGGAAGAAGATAAGGTAAAAATATGGGACGAAGGGCCTTGACAGGAAAGTAAATATCATCTTTATAAAGAACCAGAATTATTAAAAGGTCGTTAGAGTCAAATTACTGCCCCAGTTTCAAACTCCCTAAGCCAAAATTTAAGAGCATTAAAGATTCTTGCTTTCTTTGAAATAAATATTTTTCATGAATGCAAAAATAAATTACATACTACGAATAAAGAAATTAATAAAACTTTCTTGGGGATGAAAAATATAAAAAAGAAAAAGACGGGGGTATGAAAACAAGGACGGAATTAATAAATAGGAAAGTAATTAAAATACATAGCCGTTGAAAATGAATATAATCTTGCAACTTATACAACTTGATACGCAAGGGACATTGAATCAAGACTGCATAATAGGCAAGTAGTAGTATCTTGCAAATTGTCTACATCATCTTCTTATCTTTCTCCCTCCTTTTCAGAACCATCTGCAGACGCCATGCGTTAAGAGCAGCCTCCGGTACCAGGGAAGCCAAACACCATTGAAGAGAGTGAAACCAGTATGGTGAGCACCTTGGTTCATAGCCTACCCATCTGAGAGCACTCCGTGCATATGTCTGGGGTGACGGCACCGACAGTGTTTGTTCAGTATCAGGCGCCATTAGCTTCATGTTAGAGACCATCTTTGTGGCCACATAAAAGGGAACCTGCAAGTGCAAAAACCCCTAGCATCAATCCATGCTTTACTAATTAACAAATGAACAAGCACATAAAACGAAGTGTGGCAAACCTGGCACTGCACATCAATTCCAAACGTCTTGTATTCAACATAGAGACTTCTTGAAAATTGATCTACATAACTACATGGCACATATATTAAAGCAACAGAGAAGAAAAACAATATAATCTGAACAGAAATCTTCTTAATTCATCTCCAAAAAAAATTTGTTTCTTAAAAATATTTTAGTCAATGAGAAAAAAGGAATAAGTGATTCTTACGCTTTAGTAGAAGAATACATAGCATAGAGTGGGAAGGATGGAAGTGCAACTGAAGAACCGGAGCCTATGTTAACAATTGCACCTCTCTTTCTCTTGATCATCCCGGGAAGAACAGCTTGTGTAACCCTTGTGGTGGCTTCAATGTTCACCTTGATCATGTTCTCCCAGAACTCTTCCTCCACTTCATGAAAGAATCTTGCAACTGGGTCATTCACCCCCACGTTGTTAACCAATATCCCGACGTCTAGCCCGTCAATGGCCGCCTTGATTCTCTCAGTTCCAGTATCAAGATCGGTGGAGAAGTCGACTACAACGGTTTTGATCTCGGTTTCTCTAGCTTCTTGCAGGATGAGATGGGCAACTTGTTCAAGTTTTTCAAGGTTTCGACCCACCAAGACCAGATTGAGGCCTTTTCTTGCCAACTCGAAGGCTATGGCCTTGCCGATACCTTCAGTGGGTCCAGTCACCATTGCCCATGAGCCATACCTCTTGAGATCCTTACCACGTCTGAGGACAGTGACGAAGACCCAATGAAGAAAGGCTAGTGAGAATTTAAGCAAAGAGATTAGTCCAAGAGAAGAGACAAGAAGGATCCATAGGGGCTGGTTGCTCATGAGCTGCTCCATGGAGTGCCTTTTGCCTAAATGAAACAGTCAGAAGATTTCATAAAATTCGAGGTGAGAATTCGGAGTATTTTGTACTTGTACAGCCAACTTTGGGGGACCATTGACTTCATCATTTAAGAGGTCGTAGTGCGGGACCTGTATTGGTCACAAAAAGGAGGGGAACCATGGTACATGAAATTAAAATGAGCAATGATGATATTCATGTGAGTTTAGTGCTATCCACTTGTCTTATTGATTATGACTTATAACTGTGCAGTAGAGGTAGAGGAGATTTTTCGAAGTTGAAATATTATGTTAGGTTTTATTGTCACATGTGAGTTGTGACACACCGGCGAAGGGATTAAAGAGGGCTGTAGGAGGGGGGTTAGTTGGATGAGGAAACGAATGAAGTGTGTTTGGGCATATTTGAGTAGACGCCTGCAAGTCTTTTTGTAAAGGAGTCTTGCCCTATTGTAGCCTGCCTATGCATATTCAGTAGATATTAGTTGTCTGAATATATGTAAACATCCACCAACTGTCCACTTAAGGGAGTGGACAGGCTTAAAGAAGGTGTAGCACTCTCCTTATTCTATTATCAATTGAGCTTCTTTAAATAATTTATTAGGTTTAATTATATTATAATATAAAATAAATTGATGTATTATAGAGTTTTAAAATTTTAACTATTTAATCCATATTTTAACTATTAATTCTTATTTTACCCTTATTTGACCATTTAAATCCCCAAAAAGTTATAAGTATTATATTATTAATCCTTATTTTTGAGCTTATATTAATTTTTTTATATTATTATATTTATACTTCTAAATTTAAATTTGTGCATTCTTAGTATTGCTAGAATGCTCTCAATGAGCTCTACCAAATGAGATCCTTGAGGACTATATTTTCTTAAAACTTTTTTGTAGGCCCCAAGTATATAGCATACTTCTCAATAATAATTTTTTTATATTTATATATATTATATATGTTTGAATTTGTATATTTTTAATATCATTGGAAAACTTCCAAAGAACTCTATTAAATAAGACCCACTGCCAATCTAGTATTAAATATGAATAGCGTACTCAAAAATACGAAGTCTTTCGACACCATGGTCTTCATCAACTTATGACATAATTAGGGCTGATATCAAGTTGGGTCGGGAAGGGCCAAAGTTGGGGCTTGGCCCTAGCTTATTCGATTATTCCGAGCCCTTGGCTTGACCCTAGTTCTATGTTGACCTTAAAAAGTCCAACCCTATAACCTTGTCCTAAGTGGGCTTGGGCTTGGCTGCATTGTTATTGCATTTTATTATTTATATTTTTATTATTAAAAAATATTATTTTGATAAAATATTATAATTTTTGGGTTGGGTCCCACTAATTTATCGCATGAGATACACAAGTTTATATACCTTTAAGTGGGTATTTTACAACTAACTATAATGATGTAAGCGTAGAATCTCCTAATCTTCTATATGAAATACTATGTCTTTGCTTTCTCCTTCTATTTCCACCTATTTGGGACTATCAAAAAAAGTAATAATATTTTTTTATACTTGGCATTAGGTTAAACGAGCTTTTTGCCTCTCAGCCCTAGCCTTACCCTATTTAAGTCTGGCCTAAAATTTTTAGGCTTGGCCCTAAGACAGGGCCCAAAAAAATTTGGCCCTAACTCGTATTTTTATGGGTCGAGTAGGGCCTGGCCTTAAAGGTTTCACCCCCTAGACATAATATTTAACTTATGATATTTGGATTCATAGTTGCCAACTACAAGTGTATATGGATTAGTATTGTCACTCCCTGAGATTTAAAAAGTTCATTTTATTGAATAAACAATAGAAACAAAAAATTTAAAACTTTATGTCAAAACTTTCGACAAGATATCTCGGGGTATGAGCAAACCATTATTTGAACATACGAATACTAAATCAGAGTATAATAGTAATTCAAGTCAAATCATATCATAAACTGAAATATGGTTTGGCGTGGGTACATGTTTGAATATTTTGATATGCACAAATATAAATGTATTGGTACTCACATGCCTAAAGTTATCAACCTTTGAGTAAGAAAACTCAAACATGTCAAGTGGCCTAGCAATATAGTCCTTGTCGTACAACCACATTCCTAAAAGAAATTTAACCCTACAAGGTGCCTGCATCATACAGATACTGAGTATATGAATATACACAGTGGGATGGTTAAACAAGAACTAAGCAATTACTACACAACCATAATTCATGAGCATCATATAAACATATATGATCATCATTTAATGAAGTACATCAAGTAAAATATAAAAATAGAAACAAACCATTATATATATAAGCATGCTCCAAAGCAAAAAAACATAATCATCTTATTACTATGACTATACTAATGAGTCACTTGCTACCTAAGTGCAAGTCATAAAGGTTCTCTACGACAAGATAGTCATGACTTGGAGTTTAACATCTCCTCACTAGACCATGAACTACTCACAAACTCAACCTTAGTTCTTCTAAAGCCCACTTGTTTCATCCACATCATGAAGCTAAAGCCCATAAGGGCTCATGAACTTAAGTGATCAAGAACTCAACTACCATAATTGTCAAAACATCATGTAATGCATTGTAGGGGATTAATCATTTTTTAATACTCTAGTCCATTCGAACCTAACTCATAAGCCAGGGGAGCGGCTCTACATAACTCTCTTCCTTGAGAAGCCAAAAGACCATAATCTTGTTTTATATCAAACTCTTCCATTCTACATGGCTAAATGACACTTGAAGAGTGGACATGACACTAGGAATCTCCGACCTTATTTGTCATTTACCATCAGTCCACTATATGATCCAATAAAAAGATTCTTGCACACAAAGGTTTATATAATCATACTTCAATGATCTTATCATCATATACATATGCACTTTTATGCATAGAATTTCATGATATTATATTACTTAACAATAACTTATATCATATAGCAACTCATGTTGAAAAATATTTTTTAACATATTATAGGTAGGTTCACGACATGTCATCCAGGTTACCAATGCTGATCGGTGACCAACTGACATGTCAAACCCTCACTAATAGTAGGTTGGCTTGGAATAACGTACTGCGTCAACATCACATTGATGCATTGACCTTACTATAATTGATTGACTGGTTTTACACTAACCTGATGCATGTTAGTGTCAGTACAATCATCTATCTCCTTTCAACAACATCATCATCAACGTGTTGGTGGTCCCGGCGATGATCAGGAAGAAATAACATAGACCGTTTATGGTTCCCCATTTAACTCTAAAACAAGTCATAACGCAATTCTCTTCACCCACACCCTCCCTATAGTAACTAATGATGATTAATCTATCTCATGACCAGTATAAAGTGGGAAAAACATAATTTCGAATATCTTCAAGACAAAAATATTAGAAATCGTTCTCTAACATCCTTTCATTTCAAGAAATAATAATGATTCAACTCATACAATCACTTTAAAACCAAATTGTAGTGTAAAGGTTAACAATCCAATATAGAATCATGAATTCACAATGATTTGAGAAACACAACATTCTTAAAATTATGCATTTTCTAAGTTTCAAAACCATAGATGATTCAAGGTTAGCAATTTAACTTTTTTCATAATATAAAAATCCTCCCTCGCGCACTATGCCGACCAATCTTTGTAGAAATTTACTCACTCCTTTAATTCTTCATATTTTGGAGAGCCTTTGATCTTCTTCCTTTTTATTTTGAGAAATTTTTCCAAGAAAAATAGAGTCTAAGGGTCTCAAAAGTAACTTATTGTTCGTACATGGCTTTGCCTTGACCAAATGATCTTGGCGTGGCTATGCACTTCCTTGTCTGAGGAAGTTTTGACACAAGTCATCACTTGTGAGACTGCTACTGAGCTTTGGCAATCCCTTGAAATATTGTATGGGACTCTCACAAAGTCTCGAATTCAACATATGCGGAAGGAACTTCAATCGATCTCGAAGGGCTCCATGACTGTTTGATCGTTTATAATTAAACCTTTTGCAAGTGTACAAGGTAATTGTACTAGGATAAATATTTAAGGGTTGTCAAACCTCAGGGACGGATGAATTATTACTAAATCTAAAGAGGAATTTGCTGATTAAAAACTAGAAAGAACTTAAACTTAAATTCAGCAAAAGAAAGGAATCAACTAGTTTAAAAGCAAGAGATTAATTTGATGGAATTTACTTAGAAAATCGAATCTACTATAGAACCATAACAATTCCTTAACTTTTGATCTAAATTTAGTGTGAATATGAACAAGTATTCTCAGCTACAAGCTAGAATTACTTCAGAAAGAATCATTAATTAAATTTATGGCATTAACTATCTTCGACAATAGCACGAATCATCTACACTAAACTAGCTATAGGCATGACTCGTCTAATCTTAGTATAACTCATCCAATTCATTAATTATCTGAACATTAAAACCATTGCATGACCATCTCATCTAAATCACAGAAATTAGAATCGATGAAAATATCAAAATCACATCAATCTATCATCTACAAGACAATAAATCAACATAGACTTAAATAAACATTAAATGTTCTTCCATTAAAAAGGAAATCTTTATCATACAATTATCATCATTCACAAGTGAGATCTAAATTAAAAGAAAAGAAACTGAAACTTATTTATAACTTCATCAACTCCTAAGTAAAAGAAAAGTCTAGCCTTCTATTGTAAAAGAAAGCACTTGAATCTCTATTAAAAGCTTTGAGTTCTCTTTCATCTTCTTCTTCCTTTTTCTCTTCATAAAATCTACTAGAATCCTCTAATTTCAAGCCAAATATGTCTTTATATAGGCATAAGAGCCGAAGAAAGAAATTCAATATGAAAAGGATTAAAAATTGGCTAAAACTAGGAAACTGCGCGTTATCCCCTTCGAACGCCCTACATGCCCGTTCGAACGCCCTGCATGCCCGTTCGAACGCCTATACTGTATTTTTCTTCAAAATCACGTTATCCCGTTTGATACTTCAAACGCCCCGTTCGAATGGCTACACTGTTTCTGCAATCTAGACAATTTTTCTGGACAGTCCATTTTCTGTTCATTTAAGTTCTTCCTTTCATGTCCATATTAATTTCTAACTTATTTATAACTCTGAAAAGTTGTCTAAATCACTTTAAAACATGTCAAGACTATTTTGAATTATTTCAAACATCGTCCAAGTACCTCGATTAATAATCAAATTAAAATATTAATAACTAAAATATTAATATCATATTTTAGACATGTAGAATATAACTAAAATTCTAATTTGATTTAAATACATACCTAAATTACTAATAACTTCTAAAATTAATTAATAATCAAACTAAAATATTAATAACTATCTTAATCTATATAAACCATAACTAACACTAAATTAACATAATCTATACTAGCAAATAAGGTAAAAAAGTATATAAAATAGATATATATTTCATACTTATCACTGTTTCTGCTTATCTCCACAAAGCAAAGTCGCTTCAATATATGCTCTCCAATGTTGGCCGTCCAGTTTCTAATGACGATTTCGTCGAATGGGTATTGTAAGGTCTCGCCTCAGAATTTGATCTTATCGTTGCTGCCATCAACCTTTGCAAAGAGACTCCTACAATCAACGAGGTAACGACTGTTTTTCTTGATTTTGAGGTCCGTATGCAAGGAAAGTGTCACTCATCTAAGGACTCCTTGTCAGCTGCCATGTACTCATCCCGCCAAGGTGGCTGGGCAGTCGACACTTTTCGCCCGCAGTAGGGTCGTGGCCATGGTGGTGCTAGCTGCACCACTCTTGTTGCCTCTAGTTCATCATTTCAAGGTGGTGCTGGCCGCAACACCACTGCTGCAACTGATTCATCATCATCTTCCTTTCACCGTGGGCATGGCCAACCTACTCATGGACGTGGAAAAGCCCGAGCAGCACCAGTGACAGATGATTCATCTTCCGTCTATTGTTATAAATGTGGTTTTCCCAACCACAGTGCTAATCATTGCAAGGCCACTTATCCCTCTCCAAATAACACTACTCATTCTTTTGCCACCATGCACTTAACTAACCATCATGATTCTACTTGGTACTCCAATTCCGGGGCCACCCATCATATGACGGTCGACGCTTCACTTTCCAAAGGTATTGTTCCCTATAATAACTCAGATAAGGTCCTTATTGGAAATGGCACAGGTCTATCTATTACCCACAAAGGCCGTATTACTCTACCTTCCACGTCTTTGCTTCTTGAACAAGTTCTTATAGTTCCTCAATTAAAAAAGAATTTGCTAAGTGTTTCTCAGTTTACTAGAGATAATAATTGTTGTTTCCAATTTTATCCATGGGGTTTTATTGTTAAGGATCTACAGACAAGGAAGATATTGCTAATAGGCCTAGGCAGGGTGGTCTCTACTCTCTTTCTGCAAGCGGTGGTTTACGTTCTCCTCCAGTAGGTCTGATTTCAAATAAGGATGATGGTGCTCTTTGGCATGCACGGTTGGGCCATCCAAGCTAACAAATAACTCAGGAGCTTTCTTCAGTTTTATATTTACCAAAAATTACTTCTAAGCATTTTTGTGCAAGTTGTATGTTGGGAAAGACTTCTAAACTACCTTTTTCATAGTGATGTTTGGGGACCTGCCCCAATTAACTAACTTGATGGGTATAGATTTATCTTGTCATTGTGGACGAATATAGTTGTTTTACGTGGTGTTTTCCTCTACGCTGCAAATTGGATGTGGCCCCTATTTTTATGGAGTTTATTAAATATATAGCAAATTATTTTAAAGTTTATATTAAGGCAGATCAGACAGATGGAGGTGGTGAGTACCTTAGCCACATACTTCAAGACTTCTTTAAGGACAGCGGCATATCTCACTTTCTTTCTTGCTCGAGTACTCCCGAGCATAATGATCTTGCTGAGCACAAGCATTGCCATGTCGTCGAAACAGGTCTCACCATGATGGCTCATGGGAATCTTCCCAAAGTATTTTGGCATCATGCCTTTGCTACAACCACTTATCTTATTAATCGTCTTCCTTCTAAGACATTGCAGGGTTGGACACCATTTGATCTTCATTTTGTGATACGTCAAAGGCACACTCCACTACGGGTTGCAATTTTGTAAGACAAATCAGCCCATCTTACGGTCCTTCTCTGATGCTGATTGGGCAGGTTGTCCCGACACTTGGCGCTCCACCTCAAGGTACACCATTTACTTTGGATCCAACCTTCTTTCTTGGGGTGCAAAGAAGCAAGTGATGGTGTCTCGCTCCGCCTCAGAGGCAGAATACTACGCCCTTGCCACCACTACAGCTGAGTTGTTTTGGTTTATTCACCTCCTAGGCCGCTTGAAGATATTTTTACCCTCTACACCTGTCTTATACTGTGACAATGTGAGTGCAATTCACATGACAAAGAATCCAGTTTTTCACTGTTGCACGAAGCAATATTGACATTGATGTCTACTTTGTTCAAGAATATGTCTTGTGTGGAGTTATTCACATTCAACATGTTACAAGTTTGACCCAACTGGCTAATATATTCACCAAGAGTCTCCCCAATCCGCACTTCACGAGTCTTCGTGACAAGCTCAACCTTCGAGCGATCCCTCCTTGAGCTTGAGGGGGGCTGTGAGACAATACATCAAAGTATAGATGGAAAGGTGTATAAATGGCAAGGTATTGTGAGATAACAATGCACAATATAATTGGAAAGATACCAAACCTGCAAGAGTGTCAACTATTAAATAATGAGGCGCTAGAATCCTCAATCACATATCCTCAATTAAAAATCATTCTTACCATATTTTTTCCATTGATTGTTGCATATAATCTTTATATAGAAATAGATTCTTTCTTATTTTATTCTCTCGGATTTCAAATCCCTTAATTGTAATACAAAAGGCAAACTATGCCATTGACCTCCATCATTTCTTACATCTATCATATGATGTGTTCTCTTAAATTTATAATATAGACCAACTTACTACTTGATTTCAATCTCTGTTTATGCTTTTATAGATGTAAGGCTTATAATAAACTTTTCAATAATTCTAAAGTTTTAAGTTGCTTGCTCTATAAGTATCAAAAGAGATGTATTTCCAATTTTCTAGTTTTTCAATTTTCTAATTTTTCATGTTCTTAGTTATCAAGTTCACAAATAAAAAAGCATAACAGAAAACATAGCAAGTTCAGTAGTTGCAAAGAAATCCAAGCAGTCCCACAGGTTCATAGTTTATTTTTCATTTCTTTATGAAAATATTGGCATTTCCCATCAAATAATAATTTCATCAACACTACATAATGTTCCCACAATCAACCATATAACAACTAAAAAATAATAACCTCCAATGTATTTAATTTGTTCCGCTTTTGCCAATAACAAGGTGCCGAAGTTTCAATTTTCCAAAAGCTTTGTTCAGCCTGCAGCTCTACAAAAAAAAGGTGCTCAAATTTCATACCATAATGAATTATAAGAGTTACACCATGAACAAGCCTTGCAATCACATACTTCCCAACAGCTCACCTCAGAAATGTCCAAAACAAAACCCAGCTCCTCAAACTTTTGACAGACCAATGACCATCAAGATTGTACCTTTCAGACTTCTAAAAACTTTTGTGCCTTGTTAAGCAACAACCAGCAGACGAGTAACCTCCTTAGCTCCCCCCGCTAAGGACCAGTAACCCAAATCAAAAGGTTGAGCAGAAAAGCTTCGGTCTTGAGAGACTGAGAGACAAAGAAGAGAGTCAAGGAAGCGGGAGGGCAAGAGGCGATTGGCGATAGAGGGCCTTGCTGCTACGTGATAGAGGGCCGAGAGGCGGGAAGCAACTGGGAGGGTGATTTGGCCAGCGAAGAGCGAAAATTCCAGTTTGCACAGAGGGAAGGGATGGGAAAATAACACGTTGAAGGGACAAAGGGTGTAGCAAGGGTTATATGCATAGGGGGTATTAATGTCAATTTTAGTCACACGCTTCTTAGTTCCCATGGGTAAATCTGTTTGGGAAGATACAAGAAACATTGTCACATTTTATATGTCAATTGCTCTTTCATCTTCTAAAGTGCAACATGGTGTCTTAATCCAATGTGTATCTCTTTAGTCCACACACGCATAGCTTAAGTTAAAAGTGGCTTGACATTCTTGTGATATATCTTTGTAATTTTTTATAAGATTAAGATATCTTAGATTATCATTATAATCCATCTATCCGATAATCCATATTAATAGCTCTATTTGGAAAAAAAAATTATCATATATTAATAGTTCCGTATAGCTCAGTTTAAGGGGCTAAGTACTTAAAAAAGTGTCTTACAAGCTATTTTTCATTCTCTTAGTTGTGGATGTTACCATTCAATAAAAAATACTAATTTCCCAAATATAACTTTTATATGCGACACAGGGCTATAAATGAGTAATGCTACAGCCGTTCACAGCACACAAGGCTCGTAGGATGCACATTGATGTGATGGCACAGGCCCCACTTGGGCACAGGCATGGACCTGCATGGGGCTTGCAGCATTAATGCGCGCATCCTGGCCCCTGGGAGCATCATGTACGTCAAGTGGCATTAGCATTTTTATCAGTAAATAGCAACTGTTCATAACAAAACTACAAAATATCCATATACCACTAACGTATTATTCTCCATAATTAGGCAATAAGTGGAGAAACTCAGATCAGCTGCTTTTGTTACTAAACAGATATTGATATGTAACAGATATGCTTTCTTGACCACACCAATCAATGGTGCGATAGCTTTGGATTTGCCAATCAATTAAATCATAAGACGATCATAGAGAAGCTTTGATAGTGGAACTGGCTAAGCCACATACTGCTTCTCGAGAAGATTCCCACAGAATGTCAAGTCAAATCGCTGCTCTGGAGGGTCTCCTATGCAGTCAAAAACTGCATCTGCAGTATCAAAGTCCTCTTCAGCTGTGTAACTGAAACCATGTACAGAATTAGGAGTACTAAGGAGATTATGAGACCCTGGTAACATAAGGAAATTCACAAGGGAAGATAATCGTCAAATAAAATAGACAATTATTTTGCTACCCGCTTTTTGTTACTATGCACTTCATTCCAGCAGCTTTGGCAGCAGTGAGACCAATAGCACTGTCCTCCACCACGACACAGCTGAGAATAAAGAAAGGATCAAATGTTAAATAGTCCTTTGAATCAAGTTACATACAGATGTAATCTAACCTCTTCATATCAAACTTGTCTTAGTCCAAAGAATGGCAGAGTGAGTTCAAAAGGTAAGTCATATCCAGTCAAGCTGCATACCTTGATGGTTCCACACCCAAAGTATTGGCTGCTAGTAGATAGATGGCCTAACAGGAAAAGATAAATATGGATTAGTAAGCCAGATTATTGACTACAATCCATAAGATTCAAACAGTAAGCAAGCTACAATTATTTCCGACATAGGCAGGTAAAAAGTGACTGCAACAACAAAAATAGAAGAAATTAAGTATCATGGCGCAAGTATTTACTGGATCTGGCTTTTTACGTGGTACCACATCTCCAGCAAATATCTTGATTTTTTCAGCTCGTTCAGGACCCAATAGGCAAGATACTATCGCTGATACCTGTAAATTAATACAAATTAGTTTATTTGTGACAGAACTTAATTACAACATGTGACATACAAATTTGCTTTTGTGAAGCAATTCATTTATAACGATTGTGTTATTTAGCCACCATTTTGGCTGAAATGCATATTTTGTGTTGTTTCAAGGTTGATATACTACTCTGAAGTTTGTCCGTGGGACGAAAGTTATTGAAGAGAAGATGTTCTCTAAAAAGAACATTCTTGCAGTGCTTATTGGTGTCAAAATAGGATCCTATATTGTAAATACTTTGGCTTTCCGGTCTGATGCAGGGGCGAAAGTGAATTGAAATTATGAGCCAATGAATATGATACTGTTGTGGAAGGAATCAACATGCTTTAAATTGAAATTTGAGTCATATGCATGAGTTTGCTTCATTGCCATCGTGTAAAAACTCTCTTAAAAGAAGCTGATTTAATGAACTATCTAACCAATAGAAGAAGAGAAAAGGTCCGGAATGTGTTTGTATTTATAACTATTCCATCAAGAGATTTTCTTCATTTCATGTTGTTACTGTCTATTGACTTTTTTGACCCTTCTCCTTTTTAACCCATCATTCGTAAATTCTAGTTTCGATTAGCTTTAGTATTTGTGTTCACTTGTGTGGACAGCCCCATAACCTCTGGTCATAAACTTAAGATAGTCAACAGGAATTTATTATTAACAGAATTAAGAGATTATCAACTTGGGAAATTCAGTGTCCCTTCATAGATTGAAGACATAGTCTGCTACATTGTCTCCTTTCAAGCCTTCTTGTATTATACTTAATTTCTCTCTTCAAGTGTTGCTCCAACTTAAAACGTAAAATGCATCTTTTTTTCTAGCATGGGCCTGAACAACAGACAAAATGCACCTTGTCAAGTGGCAGAATTTACCAAAGCAGGGAGGACCAGGGGTTAAATCTCTTAGAAACTTTTCCCACCTTCACGACTGCATGTAAACTAAAGAAACTTTAAACTATGGTGTCATTTGGCCTTTTTCTTCAAAATGTCTTTGCCCGGTTAGACCATTTACAGGATTCTACACCTCCAAACAATCTCCCACCAGCACTCTTGGGTGAAATTAGTGATGGGTATGCACCCTTTAGAAGTAAAAATTCTTTATCTACTAAGCAAAAAAGCATGAAATTGTTGACCCATACATTTAAAACCAATAAACTTTCTCTCTCTTAACGGGACAATAAAAGGAGGTAAATCTATAGGTTTTTTGGAGTACAGCATCTGACCTAGATGATGCCATGTCATGCATTTGTGTCAACGATCCTTAAGTAGTGATCAGATCTCCTAATACAAGACAATGCTGAAACGGGAAATATCTCAAGCAAAAGGGAATTAAAAAAAGATTTGATGAAACGACCCTCTATAATGATGAAGCTAACTCTAGAGAATACCAAATACAAATACAATCAAATAGCTCTAACAGGTTCCTCTTAAGTAGTGATCAGATCTCCTAATACAAGACAATGCTGAAAAGGGAAATATCTTAAGCAAAAGGGAATTAAAAAAAGATTTGATGAAACGACCCTCTATAATGATGAAGCTAACTCTAGAGAATACCAAATACAAATACAATCAAATAACTCTAACAGGTTCCTCTTGAGTATAGATTGAAATGGTATCATCCCTCCAAGTACCTGATCATGCTCAACTTTCATGATAGTTGGCAATCCAGTTTTCCTGGCATTTATTACGTTTTTAGAGATCAGAGAGGTTTTGTCCTGAAAGCTTTTTTCAGCTGATAGTGAAATCTAATTCTTCAATAGCAGAAGCTCTGGCTCTGCATTATGAGATCTATCTGTTCAATTCTAAATTACTGGATTCCAGTCTGCATGTTGTCCCAGGGGAGATTACCAACATCAGCTACCGCCAATCAGCAACAAGATAGAAGCCCATTGAGTGGCAGATCTATTGGCAAATGTTGGTGTGACAGCATCATATCATAGAAAGATTTTCACTACTAACCTTTCTGAAACTAGTATTTGGGTGGTCTGTGTTATTTCTTTGGTACCCTATTTTTATATCTTTTCGTGACAATTTTTTTTTTTTTAACATAGATTCTGTCTTTTTTTCCCATGAAAGAAGCATTTAATAATTGACAAACATAAAATATGCATTCAGAATTATAGACTCCATATAAGTTCTTATCAAAAGCCTCACTATCCAAAAGGTGATCATCCTTAGCAAAGAGGAAGAACAGTATGTTATCATAATTTGAATTTTCACCAGACAAAAGGAGAGCACCATCATATACAAGTGAACTGAATAGTATACTAAATTTAATGGCTCCAAATGCAACTTCACTTATATATATTTCATTTTTTTAATAAAAACCTTAGTGGCATGCTGGCACTACCACGTTTCATATATTTAATTATGCTGAACCAATAAAATTCAAATGAATTATAGGTATGAATTAATAATACAAACCCAACTGAGCAAAAAGATATGAACTATAGGACCTGATTATCCATACCGCCTTCTCATTTGATGTACTACATACAGCAACATTCACTCCTTTCTGCAAAGCCTCATCAATCAACCTAAATGCATAATATTTATGCTTTAAGATAATGATTGCAAAGAGAAGAATACTGATTGCAAGCATGAAGAAACAACTCCAGACTCATGCATAGATGTCTAAACAAAATAATTTAAAAATTAGAAGCACCCATCCATCTAACTGAAAAAGGTACAAGTATAAATGGTAGCTGTAAATAAAAATTAACCTTGCAACACCAGGTCGAAGGGGAAGCAGTTTTTTCTCAATTTGAGCCATGAATAATTCTGTTTTCCTTTTGTGAAGAGATGCTATAAATTCCTTTCTTTCTTCATCAGTTTTGGGAGCCTTTTCTGGCCAACTTGTCTTGTTAAAATATGCTGTCATTCTGAAAGTGCCACAAGAAAACGACCTCAATCACAACTGTAAGAATAATATCTTTAATTCTTCTTATACATTTTCTACAATACTTGAGAAGTATAAAAATACGTCGGCAAGTGGAATCAACTATTTCATATGACGAAATTTCAAAATGTTACTGTGGTTATTACTTTTTAATATTAATAAGATTTTGACACACCAAAGGTGATAAATCACTCAGGAAGCGTTACCTTTCTTTTCCTCCTCCAATTTTGAGCAACTCTCCATACAAATCTACATCCCACGTGACACCCAGTTCCCTCTAATCGACCAATCAGTCAAAATTGGAATAAAAGTCAGTCATTGTGGAGTAATTTCGCCAAAAGCATTGTCTACCCACAAGAAAATTGGAAAATCTGAAAGGCAAATGTCAAAAGGAAGCTATCCATGTGCTGACTATTAACATTGAAGCGTAACATTGATACGTAGTAATCCTAAACAGGTATAATGCGACCTTGATATTGCCAGAGAAGAGGAGTCAGGAAAAGGTTCAATTTCCTCAGCAGCAAAAGAACAAAATTTCACAGTTGAAAGGATACACGATTCAATCAAAATTAATACGGATTTAGACTATCCTACACAAGCATTGCGGAATTACTAACTATCCTAACCCAGATTGAATATAAAATGTCAACCATGACAACTCAATGAAACTGAAAACCCCATATGGAAAGAATGGCACTTAAAGAATGAATTCAGCTATTCGACCTCAGCAAAAGTGTCGTTGAAGGAAATGCGGTGACCATCCTTCTCCGTGTCCACCAGCACCCCATCGCAGTCGAAGAGTAGAGCAGAAGGCAGAGAGGCAGACACGGCAAAGCCCCCTTGAGACCTGACCCGGGTTGTCGCTCGTCCTGTACATGCTTTTAGCAGAGCGAAGGAGTTTCTTTGAAGAGAGTGGAGGGCAGAAACGGATATCTTCTTGCGAGGCTGCAGCAAGGCTGTTGGTTTTAAACAAGCTGCAGAGGAGGAGCTCCTGCAGGTTGAAGCAATGGCGGGAGGGGAAACGGCAGCTGAAGCCGCCGCCATTAGTAACGAGGATAGTGTGTCACCGGCCCAGGGAAGATGCAGTCGGCTTTCCTCCGGTCGTTGGGTTATGTAACGGTAACATGAACTGCTGTATCGTCCGACTTATCCACGAGCCGACCACATGTGGTTGAGGCATGCGTTGTACCCCCTCCTTCGGAAAAAAACAGTTTGTTATATATTAATAATTTTATTTTTATTAAATTTAAATAATTAAATACTTAAAAAAATTATAAAATTATTTCTCATTCTCTGTATTTTACTCTATAATAAAAATTATTATTTTTTTAAATATATTTATTAATATTGAACGAAGGGAGTTGTCGACTAGGCCACGGGAACAAACCAAAAATTAACAAAGTGGGTTCTTTGCTGTGTTTTTATTAAATTGATCGTTATAAATTAATTTAGTGCACCCTTTTCTCAAGTACCCAAAATAACCTTTTACAATTACTCCAACATAACCCATATAATCTGCACTTTTTTAGTGCCCTTCTTTTTTTAAAAAAAAAAGTCTAAAATGCAGCCAGCCAAGGCTACCCAATCCAAGGTGGGTGTTAGCCCCTTAACTTGACGGATGCAGAAAGGGGGGCGGCTACCCCCATACTTAGCAGTGGATAGTCAAGTTTTGCTAGGCAGCAAACAGCCTAGGTAGCCCCTTGGGCACAGACGGATGCTGGGACAACGCCAGAGATGTTCCAGACGAGCTACTCGCCTTGCGGAGCAGGCTGGGTAGGAGTCCTTGCTCGGGCGGGACTCTAGCAGTGAAGCTAGGCGCTGCTTGGACTTAGGGGAGGATTCCTAAGGCAAATAGGATTCAGCTTATGTTGGCTGGCTGCATTCCTAGTTGGAGTAGGAGACTGGGCAACAAGTTCCTAGTACGGACAGGACTCGCGCAGGCAGGCTGGTCACACTCCTAGGACAAATGGGAGTTGGAGTAGCTGGTTTCCTCAAATGGGCTGACTCTTGGAGGCAGCATGGCGATAGACTTCTAGCGGAAGACGGACTCTTGAAGGCTTCTTAAACTATGTTGGGGCGGAATGGCTTTGGGTTGAGAGTTGGACAGGATGAGGACTCTTGTATTGGGTGGGTTTTGTACTTCTAATGGCACTAGGATGGCCAGCCTAAGGCTGTGTGTATATAAAGGGATGAGAGGGGCGGCCATGGCTGTTTATGATCTAATTTCTTCCTGCACAGCGAACCAGGGAGCAAGAGAAGAGAGTTCTCAGCCTGGTTGTTTAGCCCTGCCCTCTCCCTACATTGTATTTCAGCAGACAGAAATATAGCTTGGGCGGAGACCCTTGCACCAGGTCAGACTGTGTTACTGTTTTGTTTATTTTTCCCTTGTGCATACGAGGGGGAAGGGAAGAGAGTGGCTGCTGGCTGCGGGGTGTAGTCAGGCCATCACGAGTGCAAACGCTAGGCAAAGCTTCATGCCCGTGACAGTTGGTTCCATTGTCGGGATATACTGAAGGAGGTGAAAGCTTTGTACGGTCTCTGTGAAGGAGTTGGCTGAAGGTTGCTAAGTCGCTGGGATACTCGGGAGAGGCGGATTCCTTGCAGGTTGGTGCTGGACGGATCAAAAACCCTTGCTGCGTGCAGACCCTTCCTTGACGAGTTGCTAAAAACACAGGGAACTGATGGTAGGTTCGATGCTGACTTTCATGGCTGAGCTCGAGGCGAAGGTTGATGCGATGACCATAGGGAATGGGGCATTGGCTGAAGTCCAGAACTCGTTGCACAACATCAACGAGCGTTTGGCCCTCTTCGACCAGCGAGTGTCCCTGCTAGAAGTTGCACCACACCTTGACTAGTCTCAAGAAAAAGGCAGTCTGGCTGAAGGGGCAGCACGTCTCACCACATTAGCGGCTGATGTGGCTGCAACGACGGATTATCTTAGGCAGCAAGTGCAATAGGTTGAGGAGACAGTGGCAACAAAGATGGGCGAGTTGGTGGACGAAGTGTTGTTGCTGAAACGGGCAGTCCTCAATACTTCATCATGAGATGGGGGCGAGTCCACATCTCAGCAGGTTGCGAAGAAGACTAAGGTCCCTGAATCGAAGGCGTATGCTGGGACGCGAAGCACCAAGGAGATAGGGAACTTCCTTTGAGATATGGAAAGCTACTTCACGCTGGTCCATACTCAAGGGGAGGAGAAGGTTACCGTGGCAGCAATGTACCTAGAGGGGGATGCAAAGCTGTGGTGGCGGATGCGGTTGGAGGATGATGCAGTTGTTGGTCGGCCAAAGATAGGAATGTGGGATACGTTTAAGAGGGAGTTGTAGGCACAATTCCTTCCCAAAAACGTGTCTTGGATGGCTCGAGAGGCGTTGAGGAACCTTAGGCATACGGGGGCAGTCCAGGACTACGTTAAGGAGTTCCAATCACTGATTTTGGGTGTGACGAACATGATGGAGGATGACAAGCTATTCTACTTCGTGGCAAGTTTGTAGACTTGGGCTCAGAACGAGCTGAGATGGAAGGAAGTGGAGGACCTTCCCGCAGCGATTGCAGCGGCTGATAGCTTGGCGGATTTCAAGCAAACTCCCGCTGAGCCAACGAAGAAGAATGGGGAAGCGAAGGCATCCAACAAGGAGAACACTAAGGGTGGTAACGGTGGCAAAGCGAAGGGCAGCAAGCAGACTATCTGGCCTAACAGAAGTAGTGGCTGCTTCATATGCGATGGGTCGCACCGTGCCAAGGAGTGTCCGAAACGGGAAAGGCTGAATGCACTTGTCGCTGAAGAGGAGAAGGCAGAATCTGAGCACGAGGAGGTAGTCCGGATGAGTCCCTTGCAGCGAATTGGATGTGTTCGGTTGATGGAGTCCCCGGTTGAGGGGGCAGCTTTGGGTCATTGAGGATTCGAAGGAAGGAGGGGAGCGGACTCCCCATGCCTTGGCTGATCGAAGCAGCTAAGGGATGGACTGATGCAGAGGTTCATAGGATGGTGGGCAGCGGGTGTTGCTCAAACCTGGCTGAAGGATGACTTAGGCTGGGTGGAATTTGACTTGGCCGTGGTGTGATGCGAAATGTTGGCTTCTTGCTGGCGGGTTCAGCGAGGCAGATGGCTGAAGTGCTTCAATCGGTGCACCTGAGAAGTTGGGGCTTCGACGAGGGCGTCGAAGAATCAAGTGCGGGAGGCCTGTTAGCCCCTTAACTTGACGAATGCAGAAAGGGGGAAGGCTACCCCCATACTTGGCAGTGGACAACCAAGTTTTGCTAGGCAGCGAACAGCCTAAGTAGCCCCTTGGGCACAGACGGATGCTGGGACAACGCCAGAGATGTTCCAGATGAGCTACTCGCCTTGCGGAGCAGGCTAGGTAGGAGTCCTTGCGCGGGCGGGACTCTAGCAACGAAGCTGGGCGCTGCTTGGACTTAGGGGAGGACTCTTAAGGCAGATAGGATTCAGCTTATGTTGGTTGGCTGCATTCCTAGTTGGAGTAGGAGACTGGGCAGCAAGTTCCTAGTACAGACAGGACTCACGCAGGCAAGCTGGTCACACTCCTAGGACGAATGGGAGTTGGAGTGGTTGGTTTCCTCAGATGGGCTGACTCTTGGAGGCAGCATGGCGATGGACTTCTAGCGGAAGACGGACTCTTGAAGGCTTCCTAAACTATGTTGGGGCGGAATGGCTTTGGGTTGAGAGTTGGACAGGGTGAGGACTCTTGTATTGGGTGGGTTTTGTACTTCTAATGGCACTAGGACGGCCAGCCTAAGACTGTGTCTATATAAAGGGATGAGAGGGGCGGCCATGGCTGTTTATGATCTAATTTCTTCCTACACAGCGAACCAGGGAGCAAGAGAAGAGAGTTCTCAGCCTGGTTGTTTAGCCCTGCCCTCTCCCTACATTGTATTTCAGCGGACAGAAATATAGCTTGGGCGGAGACCCTTGCACCAGGTCGGACCGTGTTACTGTTTTGTTTATTTTTCCCTTGCGCATACGAGGGGGAAGGGAAGAAAGTGGCTGCTGGCTGCGGGGTGTAGTCAGGCCATCACGAGTGCAAACGCTAGGCAAAACTTCGTGCCCGTGACAGTGGACATGGTGGCTAGGTGAGCCTAACCAGGGCCGCCCTTGTTTGATGATCTCAACCCAAGGCCGCCCTTGCTGGGCAATCCCATTCTAGGGCTGCCTTTGTAGATCCGCTTTTGTCTGGTCAGGCCTAGGTCTTACTTTAGATCGGGCTTCAGGCTTGGCTAGTTAAGTATGGGCGGAGATGGCATCGTCTTCGCCATTGGAGCCGTGTCTGTACTTAGAGCCACCACCTCGGCATTGTTATTGTTATGTTAGAGTTGTAGAAGGAGAGAAAGGAATGGGGGTTTTGGGGTTAGAAGAGAAAAAGAATTACTAAAGTTTTTTGCAAAACAGGGTACTAAATAAATAAGGGCCTCTAATAGTTATTTGGGACTATTGCACAGGACTACCAAAAATCTTAGAAGATACAATTTGTATTTGAAAGAAACATTGGCACCTTGGTGCATGGTGTCGGTGTTAGACCCTTAACTATTGATTAGGCCAGGGAGATGTAAAATAGCAAAGAATGGACCCAAGCTAAGGGTTTATAGCAAGATAAACCCCAGCCCAGCTTGGGAAACTAGACCCATAGGCCTACGAGAGAACATATCAACAATCAAAACTGACTGATAGATTCAGCCCTTTTTTATTTATAATTCTTTCCCCCATTAATTTCCAAATGACCCAACCTTTAACAGACTCTTGCCCAACAAAATAAACCAAAAGATATTGTAAGGAAAAGACTAATTTGCCCCTTTATTCAATAATTTATGAAGAACTATTTGAGAAAATGCATCAACCAACTCTATTTTTTGTCTTATTCTGCATTAGTTTCCCATCACCTAGAGAAGTTCGACCACAAGCTCAATGACTTGTAACAGTCATGAAGTGGAGGGTGATCAGGGACCAGATATGCAACATTAAAGGTGTTAGAAATTGCCATGTTTCTAGGTAAGTTTATGTAAGTGTTGCTGCCAATTTTGTGCAAAATTTTGACAGGGCGAACTTGAGAAGCAACTTGTTGTATTGGCCTACCGGCATGCGCTCCTTCCTCGAGTGGACCATTGCCAAGTCACATGCATTGTGAATTTTCTCACGTCAATGTTTGTCTACCTAGTCTTGGTAAGTAGAATAAGAATCTTGCTGCTTCTTATGAACATGGTGAAATGCTTTCAGTTTGGAAAATGTGTGAAGGTGCTACGAAGCAAGTTTCCAAAGGTGATTCACCACTTTGGTTTGGTCATCTGTTTGAGGATGCATGTTGAGATAAATTGCGAGTATGGAGCCGGAGACCAAATATACACCAAAAATGGCTAAAAATGGTTGTCTCGGTACTTTGAGGTAATGCTCTTAGGAACTCCATGGAGACAAAAAATCTCTCTGAAAAAGAGGACCCACAAGGGTTACATCCATGGTCTTTCGGCATGGAAGAAAATGTATCATCATGGAGAAGTGATCAACTACCACAAAAACTGAATCAAATCTGTGTTGAGTTGGTGGAAGCCGGAAGACGAAGTCCATGGAAATGTCCTCTCAAGGCCAGAAAGGAATTGGTGGGGGTGTATATTAACTTGTGTTTTGGGAAAGACCCTTAGACTTTTGGCAAAATGAACAATGCTAAACAAACCTGGCCACATCTCGCTTATAGCTAGGCGAAAATAACTTTTCAACCACGAGCGTCATGGTCTTGTCCTTCCCAATGTCCCCCCTAAACTGCCACTCATGGATTAGTTTAGACCATAAGGAGCATAGGGGTATGCATAAACCATTTACACTGGTAGAGGAAACATTGTAGCATATGAAAGTCTTGGTAATGTTGGTTATAAGTACGACAATGCTCCTAAACAAGCTGAATGTCTGGATCAGTGGCATGCAATTCATGATCGGTATGAAGGATAAACTCCCGGTGGAGTAGATAATGTCTCATGCTTGAGGGCTTGAATGAGGGTGAAAAACTCTGAAGCATATACTGGCAATTTCCGCTCGGCTTCGCTAAGCTTTTCACTATAGATTGCATTTGAATTTCGTAGCTCAGATAACATGCCACCAATGCTAATACATGAAGTGTCACATTCAACGTCATCACATCTAAGTTGGGTAGGGCTAATAGTAGTCAGTGTATACTGATTCAAACTTGTGCTTTTGGTTTTTTTTCTTGAGCAGCTCCTCGAGTTAATACCTAAAATTTTAAGTGTAAGCTTAATTATCTAAAAATTTGACTCAATTCGGCTTGTTAATACCCCTAATTGTATATTACTAAAAATATAAATTAATTTAATTTAATTTTTTTTAACTCTATTTTTTTTCTTTTTTATTTTTATTCTTTTTAATTTTCTTTCTAGACAACCTGTCTACGTTGGTAACATTGATAACTCCTGTTCCCTCCCGTTCATATCCACTCCCATTTATATCCATTCTCGACTTGGGCAATTGGTGATGGTCAAGAACTAGCCGCCGGGAGATGCTTCTCGATGGGCGCAGTGCTGTCAGCCACATGCGAATCCCCGTCTGCAGCTGCCTAACCACAGTCCTCTGTAGCACTACAAACTCATCCGGTCGACACACAGAACGGAGATTCAGAACACTGTGGACGAACCAGAAGCTGCACTATTCGAAATCGAGGACAAATCAGGAGAACAAACCAGAGATCAAGCTGATAACCGTTCCAATCACCTTGCTGTCGCCACGGTCTCCATCGGCCATGTTGGTGCTCTCACCATTATAGCTGAAGGTCGTCTCGGCCATGCCGGTCAATATCGACTTCAATCTCGTGCCCTTGCCTGTCATTTTCAGCTACGGTGGTGGCGACTGCAAACTACTAGGGAGAACCAGCGTCACTCCTCCCACCAACTCATTCGCTGCCATGGGTCGCATGCATCTAGGCGTTGGTGTTGGCGCTCTCGAACTGGATCAAGATCTCCCCTAACAACCTTGATGAGAAGATCTGCACGATGGCGAAGAGAACCCACCTTCGAAAATCAGGGTCCTGCAGGTGAAGAACATCACCAGAAGCAACAAGGTGATGACGATCCGCAAGCACCTTGAGCCGAACCACATGAATAAAAACTCCAAATTCCGTCTGATTCTGGTCTTGTTATATTGGCCTTCCAAGACCCTTCCATCCCGCGGATCTCAGATTGATCCTAGTGGAACTGGCTGGTTCTCCAGAACTCCTCATGGTTAAACGATAAATCATCTGGATGCTTCAGTCTACACGCTGCCTTTGTTGGCGGTGCCAGCGCAAGTTCAGGCATCCTCATCTGTTCACGCGTTCCAGAGGAAGAAGACATGCATTTGTTGTAGCGGGTCTGCATCATATACGCTTGAGTTCAGACCTCACAATGCCCAATTTTGCTGGGTTTCTCCTTGTTTTACCTCTTTTTCATATCTGCCGTGGGTCTTAAAAGTTTTAACGTGTAAAAATTTACACTTCTACTTACTTAACTGAACCAACTTTAGTCCTGTCTCTGTGAGCATTTCAGGGTTTATCCAATTAACTGTAGTCCTATTTTTGTAGAAATTCTTGTAGCAGACAGTCAAGTTTTGTTAAGCAACAGATAGCCTACATAGTCCCTTGGGCACGAACAGCAGAAGATATTCCAAGCAGCGCAGAAGATATTCCGGACGAACTACTCGCCTTGTCAAGTAGGCTTAGTAAGAGTCCTTGCACGGGCGGAACTCTAGCAGCGAAGCTGGGCGCTGCTTAGACTTAGAGGAGGACTCCTAAGGCAGATAGGATTCAGCTTGTGTTGGCTGGCTGCACTCCTAGTTGGAGTAGGAGATCGGGCAGTAGGTTCTTAGTACGGACAGGACTCGCACAGGCAAGCTGGTCACACTCCTAGGACGGATGGGAGTTGGAGTGGCTGGTTTCCTCGGATGGGCTGACTCTTAGAGGCAGCATGGCGATGAACTTCTAGCGGAAGACGGACTCTTGAATGCTTCCTAAACTATGCTGGGGTGGATTGGCTTTGGGCTAAGAGTTGGACAGGGTGAGGACTCTTGTATTAGGTGGGTTTTATACTTCTAGTGGCATTAGGACGGCCAGCCTAAGGCTGTCTATATAAAGGGATGAGCAGGGCGGCCATGGCTGGAGGATGATCTGATTTCTTCCTGCACAGCGAACCAGGGAGTAAGAGAAGAGAGTTCTTAGCCTAATTGGTCAGCCTTGTCATCTCCCTATATTGTATTTCAGTGGACAAAAATATAGCTCGGGTGGAGACTCTTACACCAGGTCGGACTGTGTTGCTATTTTGCTTATTTTTCCCTTGCGCATACAAGTGGGAAGGGAAAAAAGTGGCTACTAACTGCGCAGTGTAGTCAGGCCATCACAAGTACAAATACTAGGCAAAACTTCATACCCGTAATACCTATCCAAGGAGCCTTTGGTGTTTATTCTTTTTCACCATTATGCTGCACATGGGAACGATTAGTTCTTCCCGTTGTTGTAAACCGAGAGCAGCATAGTTCTCCATCCAATGTCCGTGAGCTACTACTCCAAACTCTTGCCTCTTATTCAAGCAAAAATTAGAGGCTACGAGCGGAAGTAAAGCTTGAATTTTATGACCTGTCCTAATGGATGGATCCACCTTTGGGGTTAGTTATGGTAAGTAATATAACTAAGGTTTAATTATTAGTAAAAATATTTTAAAATAATTAAAATTTTATTTTAAATAGGCTAAGGCTAATGTTAAAGGCGTATTATAATTAAGACTTCTGTTAAAATTAAATTCTTAATTAAGAGTCTATAAATATATATATAGGGGCTTTGACCTGATTTATTTTTCTCTAACCCTAACCCCCTTCTTCTATCCTTTCTCATTATTTTTCCCTGGTCAATCAGTCTACAACACAACCCACACAAAACAACAAGTTATGCGGGTTTAGTCAAGTTGTGCAAGTAATTACCCAACACCACGCACTCAGAAGGGATTTGCAGTGTCAGATTAAATCTAACATCTTGATTGGCGTAGAAAAGTTAGCGCACACATAGTGTGGGCTAACTTTTACACAGGGCCCACAAATTTAGGCCCATATGGATGTGTGGCTTTCTTACCCTATTGCAAAATGGATGGGGACCTCATATTATCTTTGATGATACCAACTTTTGGATAATTCAATATGTGGGGACCTCATATTATCTTTGATGATACCAACTTTTGGATAATTCAATATGTGGGGACCTCATCAAATTTGATTTCCCAATTTGGAGTTAAAAATTACTCAAAATGGACCCAAATTTCAAATTTTATTTACCCCCATCATCCTCAGCACCACAAACCACACTGCCTTTGACCTTGTGAAGCCACAAAATGGACCGATTCATCTTTGTCCGGCGGTGTTGTCTCATGACAGTAGGTGGTAGTGGTGGTGAAGTTTCAGCACTTAGCTGAGCTCCGGCAACTGCGGTGGTGGGTGATGATAGACACAAGGCAGCTGATATTTCATTTTTATTTTTATTTTTGTTATGAGATTGTTTGGCTTATGGCTAGTATAATTATTTTGATTCAGCCTAAGCCATTGGTGACGTTACTTAAAAAAACATTAATTTGGTTGTGTAACAGAGATAAATTTCTATGACGGTATCTGTAATTGCCCCTAAAAAATGTCATATGTTCGAAGTAATGATTTTCTAACATTTAACGAATGAAAACTTTTGTAATCCTGCATTAGAAATCATAAAAAATCCTATCTAATTTTGTTTGAATAATTAAACATAATTATTTATAAAAACTAATTAAATTTGTATCTTTCCTATTAGTATCTATTACGTGTGATATAAACTCATTTTAAATTTTAAAAAGTAGTTTAGCGAAAACCACGAAAAGTTCGGCACAGTTGTTGTGAAGTGTGCTGAAACTGAACCATATGGGACTTGCTGCCGGCTGGGGTCAGTCATTATCCGTCAACTACAAAGATTGGTAGCAGATTTTGCCAAATTCAGAGAGTCAATTTGTTGCCTCTTGTCACTGATCAGGGGAATGTGCTTTGTGGAAGGTCTACACAAGTTCCCTTCCCCCTCTCTCTCTTTGGACCGGGTCATCTTCAGCACAAACTGCACGCCCGCTAGTCCGAAGAACATTGCGAACAGTTAAGCCCATGATCCCCATATCTGCTCAACTCAGTTTAAATTCATAACCACCTCGCCTTAAACTCCTCTCGGATATAATCGTCCCTCGCCTCAAAGTCCCTTGAGTCAATTTAGTTCTACTTCCTTTCACCAAGCACTGACCAGACGTGCATTCAAACAATGGCTTCTTTCCTCACTGCCTCCTGCAACTTCTTGCTCTTCCTGGTCCTGTTATCCTCTCTGCAACTCCTCCCTGCCTCCTCCCTGGAGTTTGACGCCGGTGGCACCAGCGGCTGGGTGGTTCCTAACGCCAACAACTCGCAGTTCTACAACATGTGGGCCTCCAAGAACCGGTTCCTTGTTGGGGACACCATCAGTAAGCTCTCTGTCTTTGTTTTTTTTTCCTGAAGTTTTCAAGTTATATCAAGTCATATTACGAGAACAGACAGACCCATTTATCTCAGTTTCACATAATTGTGTGAGAGTCTTTAAACTGATTTCAATTACAATGCAAGATACCTCATCAAGACCCGTTTTAAAATTCCTCATCATACTGATTTTTTTAACTGATTTTATTATATTGCAAAAAAACTCATCATCGTGAAAATCTTTCATACGCATTTTCGAATTTTAACTGACCTTAATTATCCATCTCTATATATATTCTTAGTTTTGCTTGCGTATTTAGCATGAATGTTTGAGTCTGATGCCCATTTTTTGACAACATCTGCAAGTTCCGTATAATGTGGACCCGTGACCCAGGATTACTCACCAAATAAAATGATTGAGATTCATACTTCGTTGAAAAATTGGTTAAGGAATAATTTTTTGGTTAAGATGATTGTCATTTGTGCCAGTTTTCAAGTACAAGAAGGATTCAGTCATGGTGGTGAACGAGGATGACTACAAGCACTGCAATGCCACCCATCCCATCTTCTTCTCCAACACCGGCAAGTCGACGGTGGAGCTCGACCATTCAGGCTTCTACTATTTCATCAGCGGAGCATCTGGCCACTGCGAGAAGGGGCAGAAGATGGTGATAAAGGTGTTGGGTCATGCTCCGGAGGCTGCTCCTTCCAACTCCACTGATTCCAGCAGTGGTGCAGTTATGGCTGCCTGTGTTTCTTCACTCTTCCTTGTGCAGCTTGTTCTGTCATTTCTTGGAGTAGGGTTTGCTTAGCTTCTGAGTAATTAGGTTAATTAGTAGCATTGTGCTGTTTGGGGCATTGTTAATAACAAGCGTTATGGATTTCAGCTAGGATTGAGACTGTTTTAGAGTTCTTATTTTCATTCTTCACTAGAGACTACAATTTTCTGCCTCTGATTTGTGGAGTTCTCTCTTTTAAATCTAACATAAGCATAAATAATCATGAGTTGATCAAATTAGACACTAGACGGTGGCTAACCTTTCTCCGTATCGCCTTCTTCTCACTGTGGTCGGCGGCAGCTGCAGCACCGGCGGCCTCTCTGCAAGTGGCTGCGGTTGCGCCTGCCTTCGCACTGCCGTGGAGCCTGCATCATCTTTTCCTCTTTCTATGAAGAAGCACTACTATCGTAAAAAATAAGCTTAGAAACATGCTATCTAAAATAGGAAAGCTTGCAAGATACAGATCCTTAATTCAAAACGAAAGGATTATTTGGTAGTTCTGGATCAGTTGTAAGATTCCCTTGCTCAGCTAGCAATAAATAGCACAAACAAAGCTTAATATGCGTATGGACGATCTGTAATTTGCTATGGCTGTCAACATATATCCAGTGGATCCGATTCACGACGTTGCACTGCACATTTGGTGAATCGTTCCAGTCAGAAACTAACATTTAGATTGTGTCAGACTTGGCCCCCACATAATAGTGTGAGGGAAAGATATTGACGGAGTTAACGCTTGGCTTAAAATTTTCACTTTACACCCTTTGAAACGTTTTAGCTGATATATTTCAAATTAACCCATTTTTGGATATCTTAATTTTCTCTTTTCAGAAAACCCTAATCCTCAGTCTAATCGAATTAGCTTATTGCCAAAACAAAAAAAGACTATATTTGTTTCTATCTTCAGAAAATTGGACCCTTCGGTAGTCAAAGAGAGAGAAGAAGGGGAGGATGAACTTAAAACTTGGAATAAAAGTGAATAGTGAATAAGTAGCTTATGACCTTTACAATGATTATGCCATAAAAAAGGGTTTAGTGTCCGGAAAGGGCTATATTAGAGAATTAAGAGTGATGTTATTCGGGGCACGTATATTTTGTGCTCAAAAGCTTGGTTGCAAGAGGACGTAGACCCTACAGAAGAAAGGAGAGCTCATAGATTAGACACAAGAATTAATTGCAAGGTTAAGATTGTCTTCAATGTAACAGATGGTGTGTGGGAGATTACTTCTTTTAATCCTGAGCATAACCATGAACTTGCTAGTAAAGAAGAGAGACAATATCCTACATCGAGTCAGAAGTTAAATTCTGTACACGAGGATGTTATTAATTCTTAATTCTATGGTTGATGCGGGTATAAGACCCACACAAACTTACTCATATTTCGCAAAAGAAGTAGGTGGAACTAAAAGTATTGGTTTTACAAAATGAGATTGTCATAATTTTTTGCGTACCAGGAACTTGATTTTGAGTGTAATAAATTATTCAAAAAAACAAGTTGAAGATTCTTTGTTTTTCTACTTAGTGCAAGTACATAAAGAAAGTAGATTGATAATTTTTTTTGAAGGGACAGGTGATCAAAATTTGATTATGATTGTTTTGGAGATGTTATAGTGTTTGACACTACATATCGTACCAGTAAGTACAATATAGTATGTGCCACATTTGTAGGTATCAATCAACATTGGAGAAATATGTTTCTAGGTTTGTTCTTTTTTGTTAAACGACGGCCTCTTTTGTGTGGTTGTTTGAAACATTCTTGGAATCAATGGGGAATGAAGCACCAAAGACTATTTTTATATATAAGTGTCAAGTCATGTCAAATGTTATAGCCTCTTTTCTTCCCAAAGACCTACCACTGTTTGTGTTTGTGGCATATATCAAAAAATGCCACACAAAAGCTTTCTAATTATTATGTTGATCATGACTTCAAATTTATTTTTAATAAATGCCTCTATGAGTGTCAAGATATAATGGAATTTGAGGCTACTCAGTATGACATGATTCGACACTTCAACCTTCAAGATAATAAAAAGCTAAAAACCCTATTGAGGTAAAGGAAAACCGGTGCCCTGCATTTAGCTTTGATACATTCTCGGCTAGGATAAGATCTACACAGAGAAGTGAATGCACAAATAATGTCTTCCACCATAAAGCAATGTATCTTACTTAGTTTGTGTATCAATATGAGAACCAGCTTGAGTCCAAACAATCATTGCCTATACAACTCTTCTTATTTGCTTCTTTAGTCCATCTACTTAAAATAAATTAGGGTGGTAACCTTGTGAAATTGTTAAAATAAAGAACTATCAAACAATGGTGACACAATGTGCCCTTAGATTCAAACATTTGACAACCACAAAAAGTGGCCCAATCAAGAGAGTTAAACTGCACAATATTGGCTCTTTTATTTCCCAATTCAACTAATTCATATGTGTGAACCACCCCTTCCATACCACATAAAATTGTCATAACACCCAAGCTATTCAAAAATTTATTTTCAAACACCTTAAACATTCTGATTGTGTACACTTTCAATGCATGTTTTAAAATACTACTTTTTGCCATCATTGGAATGACACCTTGTTTACAACTAAAATCTTCCTTTGTTCTTCATCACGCATTTTCTTAGCCTACACTACAACAAAAAGGACTATTAGCAACAATTAAAAAGTGTCGCTAAAATTATCGATAATAGTCTCGTCGCAATTGCTCATTAGTGACACATTTAAAAGTGTCTAATAGTATAATATTACAACGCTTTTTTTAGTCACTAATATTAGTATTTTTTACAATGCTCTGAAAAGCGTCGCTAAATAATTATTAGCGACATTCCGTAAAGCAGTGGGGGGAGGTCGGGGCTAAGGGGATAGAGAAGGGGGGCACCGAAATGCGGGGCGGAGCCGAATCCAACGTTGCCCCTCGATCACCTCCTCCTGCGGCGAAGGGGGTGCAAGCTGTAAGGGGTCGAGAGATGGCGGGGAGGGGAAGGAGGAAAAGGAGGGGGAGGGAGGGAGGAGGAAAGGGAGGGGGTGGCACTAGAATCTGGGGGCGGAGCCAAATCCAGCGTTGCCCCCTCAATCACCTCTTCCTCTGGTGGACGAGGGGGGTGAGACTGCAAGGGGGGCATAGAGATGGCAGGAGGGAGTTAAGGAGGAAATGGAGGGGGGGATCTATCACTGGCCCCTTGATGACCTCCTCCTCCAGTAGAGGAGGGGGGCAAAGAGATGGCAGGGAGGGGGGAAGGAGGAAAAGGAGGGGAATGACGCCAAAATCCGAGGGTGGAGCAAGATCCAATGCCCCCCCTCTTGATCACCTCCTCCTCCAGCAGAGGAGGGGGAGTGCGACTGCAAGGGTGGCAAAGAGATGGTGGGGGAGGGGGAAGGAGGAAATGAAAAGTGGGGGGAGATGAGGGTGTCGCCAGATTCTAGGGGGGAGCCGAATCCGGTGCCAACCCCTCTGTTCCTCTTCTCACACCGGGGGTGAAGAGTGTGGGATGGAGGGGACATTTTATATAAGGCAGGCAAAATTTTGCCCGCGCTCCCCTTTTTGCTACACTTCCAATGGAAGCATCGCAAAAAGGGGAAGAGAGAGAGGAGAGCATAGAGGAGAGAGAGGGTAGATAGAGAGAACGAACAGAAATAGTTTTTTTTTTAAAATAAGGCTATTTGTGATGGTCTTTACTGAGCGTCGCTAATAGCATAAGTTTTTGTGACGCCTATTCTTAAGTGTCGCAACTACTTCTGTTATTAGAAACGCTAATAGCTAAAATATTTTTAAAAAAATAAGGTTATTTGCGATGTTCGCTAAAGCGCGTCCTAATAACATAAGTATTTGCGACACTTATTCTTAAGTGTCGCAACTACTTATGCTATTAGGACACGCTTTAGCGAGCATCGCACATAGCTCAATTTTAAAAAAAAAATAAGGTGATTTGCAACGCTTGGTAAAGAGTGTAAACTGGAGTTATTTTTTGTTACATCTTGAACCTGTCGGGTGTTTAATTTCTGGGAGGGATAGGGGGAGAGGAAAATCATCCTCCCCCAGCTCTAGTTTATGCCGGAGAAGGAGAAGTCCTCCCTCTCACAGCAGGTTGCCCCAATCCCCCTCTCTCCCTGCGTCCTCTCTCTCTCTCTCTCTCTCTCAATCCATCTCTCTCTCCTTGTGCTCTTCTCCTCCTCTCTCAACCCATATCTTCTCTCTTCTCCCTACTCTCCCCTCTCTACTTGTGCCCTAGACCCCTCTTCCTCATATTTCGGCAGGCAGCGGTGTGTGGAGATTTTTGGCGGTTGGCAACGATCGTGAGGATGAATTTGGGCAACGAGAGGGCTGGGCTGCAAAGGGTAAGAAAGGTATTTTTTGTGAATTTTAATGTTCCTCCTTGATTTAGGTCAACCTCTTCCTCCCCCAAAATCGAAATTAGTATTCACAGTAGGCTTTTGGGCACAAAATAATGTCCAAAACCTTGTCCCATCTATTATATTTTAGTTGATTAAATTTGTGCTTTCTTAGCCACTAATTAGAGGTTTGAATTATAATTTTTATGCTAGGTTTTAGAGAGGAGCATTAGCTTTTGGACATTAGGCGTTGGAGTAGGCTAAGGTGAGGACCCTCACATATAACATTGCTTGTTTTCATAGCATGAATCGTTATGTTTGCCTTTTGTGATATACGCATGTGAAGTAAATTTGAGTATGTATGTTCTAAGAAAAAGTATTCATTTCGTACTCTATTTAAGTCTATCTTATTTTATTTTTGGCTAATCTGTCTAATGTACATCTTGTGCATCATTTCCTAATTTATGTTTTGATGTAAGCATTAGGAGATTTGATTCAGGTAATATCTAAATGACTAATTTTGGTTATGCTGGGAGTATGCACTAAGCATAGAAATTTATTTTGATATCAATGATTTTATGGACAGATGTTTGTTAATAGTAAAGCATGTTGTGACTTATATAAGGCTTAATTAGTTCATCTATGATACTGCTGCTAAGAAAAATTATATAGATGGCCTCATGTGTTGCTAGGGTGATTTATGTATGAGGTGGTGGAATGATGTATGATAGGCAGTTAATTATTATTAGTTGCAAAATTTTGAATTAATTGTGGAACATTACATGTTATATTTATGTTTTGGAAGTTTCTATTACTTGTGTATGCAATGATTTTGTCATGGTTGTATAGAAGCTATTAGCCAAATGTAAAAGGTATTTTGGGTTCATCCTGGAGAACTAGGTTTACTATAATGTTGTCTACCTACTCTCATCTCACATAGGCTTCTCAATGTTGTGTTTGACAAGTACATTCTTTTTCTTGTTCACGTTTATGCATAGTCATATTAATGCATGAATGTCTATGGTTGGTGAATGGTGGGTGTCTTAATATTGCTTGAGAACATGAAATTTTGTTGTTATCTATCAGTTTGATCAATGAAGCATATCATGGGTTTTGGGGGCTATCAAATTACTATTTTCATCTTTTATGGGCATGTGAGAGAAGCATCTTGCATAAATGGTAGAGCAGAGATTAAGAACTAACCTAAGAATGAGAGGTTGAACAAGGGGAGTTAAGGTCAGGGTGTAGTGCCTTAACTTCAAGAACAAGATAAAAAATTTACCCAGGTGCCACGTAGGGATGAGGGTGGACCCCAGCCTTTGGCAATTCCCTCCTGGTTTTTACGGGTCATACCGAGTGCACACGGATGACCACACACAGCACTTTCGCACTAACAAAACTCACGGATCACATAACTAATTCTCTAAGTGATATAGGGAATGGGTTGTGTGTATACTACGAGATATGATGCATATGGTGATTAAAAGTATGATATGAGGAATGATCATGTGAATGTTAAGTTAAATTGTCATGCATATATGATGTCTATGTTTAGATATATCATGTTGAGCTTGAATATTAAATCTTTGTTATTATATAATTGTTGTTAAATTACAAGACATGTTCTATTTGAGGCAGGATCACAGAGCTTTGGCTCATGGGTGGAATGTCTGTTCCATCGGGCATATTTTTTAGTGTAGGTTTATTTGCTGATTTGGATACGTAGGAACGTCAAGAAAGGGTAGATTTTCTGTTCACATGGATGAGCAAGGAATTAGGAGTAGTTTGATTATTTTCTTATGAGAAATCAAGTATTTAAGTTGTAATTGCATATGAACACCCCTTGAGTGAATCTCAATTATTTTGATTTAATAAAAGCTTAGGAGGAAGGTTATTCAAGTTATATTTCCAATTCTTTATCCCTTGCAGAATATTTTATTGTCTTTTCACAACTCGAGTTTAGGTGTACTCCGATGGTGCCGATAGTCTTTGGACTCTACTCAAAGCTCGGGTCGTGACAAAGAGTGTCACTAATAACATAAGTAGTTGTGACGATTAAGAATAAGCATTGCAACTACTTATGCTATTAGCAACGCTCTCTTTTGAGCATCGCTAATAGCTCAATTTTAAAAAAAAAAATTAAAGCTATTTGCGAGCTCGGTAAAGAGCGCCACTAATAGAATAAATAGTTGAGACATTTATTCTTAAGTATTACAAATAGTTATGTTATTAGCGATGCTCTCTACTAAGCATCACAAATAACTTTTTTTAAAAAAAATTGAGCTATTAGCGACACTCTCGCAATTACTTATGCTATTGCGACGCTCTTTATCGAGCATCACAAATAGCCTTATTTTTAAAAAGAAATATTCTCTCTCTTTCTTTTATCTTTCCTCTCTCTCTCTCCTCTCTCATACTCTCCTCTCTCTACTCTATCTCTCTATGCACTCTCTCTCTTCACTCTCTCTACCCTCTATTTATCCTCTCTCTCTACAATTTCTCACTATCCTCTCTCTCCCCTCCTCTCTCTCTCTCTTCTTCACTCTATGCACTCTCTCTTCCTCTCTCCTCTCTCTCTCTCCACTCTTTCTCTACTCTCTCTCTCTTCCTCTATTCTCTCTCTACATACTCTCTCTCTACCCACTATCTATCATCTCTCTCTAACTTCTCTCCTCTACTCTCTCTCCCCTCTCTACCCTCTCCTCTCTCTATGCAATTCTCTCTCCCTCTCTTCTCTCTCTACCCACTCTCTCTCTCTTCACTCTCTCATCTCTCTCTCTTCACTCTCTCTCTCTCCTCTCGCTCTCTATGCACTCTCTCTCCTCTATCTTCCTCTCTTCTCTCTTTACCCACTCTCTCTACCCTCTTTCTCTCTCTTATTATAAATTATATTATAAAATTAATAAAAAGATTATATAAAATATATTAACGACGATTATGCATTTGCGTCGCTACTATATAGTGACGCAATTTGATAAGCATAGCTAATATATTTTAGAACGTGACTATTCAAACCCCCTTTTTTTCCATGTATCCCCCAAACAACCAAATTTTTTTTACTTTCCTTCCCCCATCTCCCATCTCTTTCCCCTCCTTTCTCTTCCAACTCCGGCACCGGCGCCAGTATAGCGCTGGCCAACTACAGCAGCTGCAGCCATAGGCCGCTGCTGGCTAGCGGTGCCATGGTCGTTGGCCGCCACACTCAGCGGCGTCGTGGCTGTTGGCCGCCGTGCCTAGCTGCGCAGCGGCCGCCCCAGTAGCAGCGCCGTGGCCACTAGCCGTCGCGCCCAGCAGCAGCCACTGCTGGCTGCCCCGCACAGCGACGTGCGGCCGCTGCGTCCAGCTGCACAGCGGCGCGCAGCTGCTGCTCCCAACTGCGTGGCGGCCGTGGCCTCCACCGCCCCACACAACGGCGCGTGGCCGTTCCTCGCCACCCCGCACAACGGCGCGCGGCCGCTGCACCCAGCTGCGTAGCGGCCGCGGCCTCTTGCTACCACGCACAGCTGCGCAACGGCCGCTGCTAGCTGCCCTGCATAGCAGCGCCATGGCCGTTGGCCGTGCACAACGGCCCAACCCAGCGACTGCTGGTGGCCATGCACAGTGGCCGCTGGTGCGGGCGGCCGTGCCCTGGCGCCGCTGGTGGTCGGAGTTAGCGGCTGCCAGCACCGGAGAAGAGAGAAGAAGTAGGGGGAAGGAGAAATGGGAAAGAAGGAAAGTGGGGGATGTGGGAGTTTTTAATAAAAGAAAGTGGGGTAAAAAAGAAATGGGGGACACAGGGATAAAAGTGGGGTTTGAATAGCCACGTTCTATATTTTATTATAATTTTTTTATTACTTTTAACCTTATTTGGGTTGGGTTTTACCAAACCCAAACCCAATACCATTTAAGAAATGGTAAACCCAAATTCGATCTGAATAGTTATTCGAGTTAAATTTGAAAGCTCAAACCCGACTCATTATAGTCAAATCGGGTCAAGTTTTACCATATATCCAACCCGAGTTGCATCCCTAATTTTGTTCCTAAACAAGCTATGAAGCACCAGAAAACCCAATCAGCTCAATATGACTCTCAAATTGATAAAAAAAACGAAAAGCTATATTAGAAAAATGTCATTGACCCTTCAGGAAATAAAAAAGATCTTTCTGTCAGCTTCATTTGACAGAAAAAAGGAACTGTAAAGCAAAAGTTAATACCCGAACAAGTTCTATTTAGCACAAACTGTTCAACGAAAGAACAAATCCGTATAGAACTTAAAATTTAAACCTATATTATTCACTTCATTTAAGCAAGGAACTTATTCGACGGATGTAAACATAATACAACTATTGTCGCTCGTACTGCAATACTTTCACATTTTCCCTTCCCCCTCAGACAACATTAGCATCGCAGGCATTTATATCATAAAAGAACCTTTCACCCACCTTAAACTTAAATTAGCTGTAACTGTGATGTTTCCTATCAAAAGAAACTTGGGACACATACATTAATTGAAGCATACATCATAAAATTCAGATGTGAAAGTTGGGATTCCAAGCTTCTGTCTTTGAAAAACATTGAATCCTTACAGATGAGCACTATGCTACAGATGCAACTATCACGTTGCAGATTAAATGGATCGTGATACTCAGATGCGAAAATTGGGATTCCAACCTTGAGTGTATCACAGTGATGGCATGCGGAAGTGTTTTTCATACTATGCTGTGACAATGAGCCGAGCCGAATGTAAGGAACATGCGCGAAACGTTCATTTTCGACATTGACGATGTATATATCTTTCACTAACAAATGCTAGCATGTGCGCCGTCAATCTCGTAAATAAATGTGCACATATTTTACACTAACAAAGGCTAACATGTGCACCGTCAATCTCACAAATAAATGCTTCACGGCATTTATTGAGTAGGGAACATGAAAAATACTTCCAAAAGCTATATGCCACAACTAGGTCGGCTCCATCAAAATATAAAAAAGGAAATTCCCAGATAAAGCTTTTCCTATTGTTGCCAATCTAATCAGGGCATCCCAAAACTTATCCAGAGATTTAAAATTTAAAATGCAAGCTCTATTTGTAATTTCTACATCGATCCACTCGAGCAATATGGCATTTCAAATCACTAGCAGTTCGGAAGAAACGAAAAACATGAATAAAGAATTCAATCCCAGCACTTCGACCATCAGCATGATTTTCTTAAAAACAAAGGAGATCCAGAAGCAGAGTAAACTAACAATCAATGAATTTCATCAAAAAGTGCACATATGCATCAAAAGAGTGTTTAAAGATTCATCAAACTTTAAAAAAAAAAATACAGAATGAAGAAAAAGGAGGTGAATAAACAAAACTAAGCCAGATCCGACGATGATGTTGTTGATGGGGATGAAGATGAGCTTGACGAAGAAGCCGACAAATCCCATCACGACGAAACCGATGATAGTGCGGATCCCCGCCTTCGAGAATGGGCGGTCCGGGTCTTCCCTTTTCGTCCCACAAGATTGAGGACACCGCGGACGGCGAGCATGCCGCCATCACTGGTTTCTCCCTCCGCGCTGGGTATCCCGTCTGGTTCCTTTCCCGATGGAAGCTTCTGCCGATTCGTCAATCGCCGTCTCCGCCGCAGCGGCTTCCGGTTTGCCCGCTCTGTCCTCTTTTCCTGTTCGTCAACCTCCGGCGGGCCGCGTTTCACCGTCAGCGGATCGCCCTGCCACTCCTCTTCTGCCGCCTCATTCCCTTCCTCCACCACGCTTCGACTTAAACCCGCTGTTAGTAGAGGACGCGAGTCATTGTCAATCTCCAGACTCCACAAAGATGTCAAGTGGAAGAGCCTACGAGGAATGCAATCCCTCAAACTTGGGCAATTTCGAATCGTTATATCCTCTACTTGGGGGAGGTCCATCTGTGATGACAAACTGGAGTTGGAATCTTCAATGCATAATGCATGGAAGCAGAGAATCTTCAATGCGTGGAAGCAGAGACAGTTCTGTCAACTTTTGGCAATCTTTCAAATTTATTTTTGAAAGTTGCGGAACCGCCATAACAAAATCTCTCAACTGAGGGCACTCATAAACATGCAGCTTCTTCAACAATGGAAGCTCAACGTCTGCTATTCTCTTGATCATGCGCAGCCCTTCTATATTTAAACTCTTGAGATAGGAAAACCTCACTGTGAACATCCACTTTGGAAATCTGTTTCCACTGTATTTGATGAAAGATAAAGACTTGAGGGCGGTTGGATGAGGCTCAAGAGCTTCAAGTATATTTACTTCCGCTTCTCTACCTTGCACCATGGAAGAACTACTATTATCATCCTTATTGGGTGTGAGGGAGCTCCACTTGAATGTTAGCTTATTGATGCTCTCCTTGCACTTCAGATCGGCCATTGCTGCCTCTTCCACGCTAACAACATTCTCTAAACCAGAGATGACAAACTTGGCTCTGAGGTTTTTCATGTCTCTCAGCTCCCCAATTCCCGGTCCATCCTTGCCAACGGGATACCTATCCAAGTCATGTAGAGTAGTCACATTTATTGACTTTGGAAGACTTGATATTAGAGTGTCTGATATGCGTAGGTCCTGCAGGTTTGAGAGTTCCCCAATATCTTGTGGCAAGTGGGTAAGGCTTCTACAATAGGAAAGGTTCATCTCATGCAAGTTGGACATTTTGCATATTGAGTTTGGAAGACTTGCTATTCTACTGTATGAAAGGTCTAGGTTACGTAAGTTTTGAAGTTCTCCAATATCTTGTGGCAAGTGGGCAAGGTTTTTGCAATTGGAAAGTTTTAAATGAAGCAAGTTAAACAGTTTGCATATTGAGTTTGGAAGACTTACTATATTAGTGTATGAAAGGTCTAGGACCCCCAAATTTTGGAGTTCTCCAATATTTTGTGGTAAGCTGGCAAGGCTTTTGCAGTAGGAAAGGTCTAAATTAAGCAAGTCGGACAATCTGCATATCGAATTTGGAAGACTTGATATTTGAGTATGTCTCATGTCTAAGTACCGCAGATTTATGAGGTCTCCCACATCTTTTGGAATGTTTTCAAGCATTTCACAATGATGTATGATTAGGCACTGCAAATAGTAGAGCTTGCATAGTGCATCCGGTAGATTTGTAATACTAGAATTGCAAGAGAGATCAAGGTACCTAATATGCTTCAAACTGCCAATGGATCTCGGTAACTTTGATATTTCAATACAACTCAAGTCAACTACACGTAATAATTTTCACTCTGAAAGTCTATACAACAAACCTTGATAATGAGATCTGAGAACCAACATTGTCCGCAAGCCTTTAGCTTCCAAAAGCAACCTAAAGTCCACTTCCTCCTCAAATTTGCCACAAATAGAAACATGTCGTGCTCTTGCCAAAGACTTGCATGATTTCTTATCATTCTCTAGTCGACAGTAAAATTGTCCCGATAGAGTGCAAGCTAGATTGCCTACTAGGTCATGAATCTTGTTATCTTTTTGAATCAGACATCTCCTTTTTAATTCATCAAAGTAATGAATCCCAATGTCCTCCAATAACCTGTTTTCTTTAGCCTCTACAAAGCCTTCTCCAATCCACATTGAAACTAATCTCTTCTCATTAAATTTATAATCAGCAGGGAAAACAGAGAAGTATTCAAAGCAACGCTTTAAAGGGGAAGGTAAATAGTGATAACTCAATCTCAAGGCGTAGAAGATTTGATCCTCATTGTCATTTTCCAAATGCCAAAGTTCATTTTTCAATACAGCCTCCCACCTTTCTTGCCGAGTACCTTGTAACATTGCTCCCAATACTTTGACAGCCAAAGGAACTCCTTTGCACTTTTGGACAATTCTCTTTCCTAATCTGATCAAGTTCTTATCAATATCTACATCCACTTTTCCAAAAGCTTTATCTTGGAACAAAGCCCAACATTGATTGTCATCGAGTTTTCCTATCTCGTAGGGTGGCATATTACTCATGGTTTTTGCAATTGTGTGGCTTCGAGTAGTCACAAGAAGCATGCTTCCTTTTGCACAATCACTTAATGGAGCTTTCATAATATCCCATTCTTCCAATGTCCATATATCATCCAACACCACGAGAATCTTCTTACCTTGCACCAATTCTTCAAGCTTATTTTGCAATGTAGCTAATGACATGTTTGGACAATTATCTCCAATAGAGTACTGTATAAGTTCTTTGGTCACCCTAGCAATGTCAAAAACATCAGACACGCACGCCCAACTTTGCAGGTTAAACTCTTTATTAACCCTTTCATCTTGGAAGACAAGTTGGGCAAGGGTAGTCTTTCCTAATCCTCCCATGCCCACGATGGAGATCACTGAATAATTTTTCTTCGTTTGATCGTCCCCAGCAAGAGGTAACTTTATTATCGTTTCTTTATCATCCTTTCAACCATAAACCTCAGACTCATCTACTGAGGGACTCGTTTCAGGTCTAAGCCTAGTTTGACTGAGCGCCAAACTCGACCCAATTGAATTTTTTCTCAACCCAAGGGAATTTGCTTCTTTTACAAACTCATCTAGCCTCTCCAAAACATTATTTATATTGCTCTTGAGCTCTCTATTGAACTTTATGTTTTTAGTAAATGATTTTGCTTTATCTAAAGCAGCACAAGCGAAAAGGAAGCCATGTACCTGATCTTGACCTCTCGTCATGGAAGGCTGTATCGATACACATGAGAGTATCGATGATCATGGATACAGGTATGCGCCGAAACGGGCTTAAACTCTTTTATAAATATAAAAAAATATTATAACTAATAATATATTATTATAATACTTCTTTTAGAGCATAATAAGACCATATAATACCGTATTAACCGATATGGGTATTCTAAAATTAGTTCATTCATAATCATATACTATTATGCTCTCTATCCCATATTAATATTGGTCATTCTTTCTCATATTAAATACTTTAAAATTAATTTATTTTAAAAATAAATAATATACTTAATATGAGTCTAAATTACATATTTAAATAAATATATATTTGTGGAGCACTATATGTAAAAAAATAATTATGTAAATTACATAAACCTACCCATATTGATCTCATATAACTTTAAAAATATTATTTTTAATATAACAAAAACTTAAATTTTTAAAAAAGTTGGGTTTGAATTGTATTTTTATTTTTAAGGAAAATTTTCAAAAAAATTTCAAAAAAAAATTTTAAAAATTAATTTTTTTAATTAAAAATATTTTTTTAAAATAAAATAATTATTTTTAAAATAACGTATCGGCTATATCGATACGGTACAACCAATACGTATCGTTGATACGTGTAGGGGGTGTATCGCCCCCTGTATCATATTGGTATCGTCCGATACAGGTACGTATCGGCCGATACGCACCCGTATCGACTGATACGGCCTTCCATGCCTCTCACCGCTTGATCCAGGTACAACCGTCGGGTGTTCATCTCATCAATGATGTCATCCATGTTGTAGGCTAGCTCCCTAAGAACATCCAGCCAGATATTCACATCCGGCTTTGTGTATCTCCTCCTCTCGGCATCATCCAGCAGCACTTGAACTGTTGACAGCTTTCTTTTCAGTTTTGCCAGCTCTGAATTGATATAAGAACGATTACCGTGGAGGAGGATAGAACTGAGCTCCTCAAACAAAGTTTGGAAAAGGGCACCGAGGGCCGCCCCCGCAATCAGCTCAACGGCCATGGCTTTCTCCCTTCTTCTCGAAAAGAGTTGAAGGTAAAATGGTAGGAGGAATAGAAAGGAAGCAAGAGATGTTCAGATACAAGAGACTTGACGTCTTTTTTTTGCATCCCAAATGTGTATGCCAACCGTGTGGGTCCATTAACTCATCCCATGGCAATGTCTCTCACTATTTTTTAATGAAACCTGCAACCTTCTAAAGTTTTTTAATGGCTACCCTCTCCCCCGAAAAGATGCTTATACGATAAGCCTCTACTATAATACTAACGTATGAGTATATATAATTGTAATCTATTTTTGAGTCAGATCCAATCTAAAGTCTAATTACATACTACTAGAGAATAGACCGGAAATATCTTTTTATACTTGTTACAGTTTAAGGATTGTTTGGATGTTGAATTTGTCTTGATTCTGTTTTTAATTTCAATCCAAGAATCATGTTTGTGCCTAGAAGGGGGGTAGAATTAAAAATTTAGCCTAAAGTTAATTTTAAGTTATTTTGAGTTAAAATTGATCAGAATTATCACATCACTTCATGAAGTGATTATGTCGAAACTAGCTCTTAGCCCCCGTTTCAAAATTATAGATTTTTTTATTTTTTAACAGTCACCCCTTATATCATTTTGAGCCTCAAAAAGAATATCATATAAGTGGGGCTTATTTTAAAATTTTAAAATTACTTACCCTTGTAAAATTTTATTTGATAAGTCTAAAATTTAGGAGCATAATTGTACTAAGAATGTGTATGTCTGAGTTCGGAAAAGAGTAGTTTAAAGTTTTAAAAATAGGTTTAATGCAACATCTAAATTTATAAAAAAAAATTCTATTACCAAACATAATTCTAATTTTGTGGTTAATTATTAAAAATATTTACATTTATTTCTACTTTTATTTCTAAAAAAATTAATACACAAACAACCCCTTAATCTTTACAGCCGGTGTTATTTATTGAGATAAGAGTAACTAATTATGCAATTAAATAAGGACAAAGTGTTTGTCTTTGGCTTTGGTTTGCTGCTTCTTCCTATGCCCCTCCGGACCCCATCCCTTTAATAACTGCATAATCTTTCAAACGAATATTTAGCTCAATTTAACTATAATAAATTATAAATTGGATGTTTCAAATCAAACGAAAAACCGTTCATTATAAAAAACCGGATAGAGTTTTTAATGTAGAACAGAGGGAATTGTTTTTTTTCAAATAAAATCTTAAAAATCTCAGAATTTAAAATCAAATCCCTAGAATTAAAGGACATGAGACACTACTTCAAGAAAGTGAATAATTTGATCAATTGTGTGCAGGTCGTGGCAGGGGCTAAATTTGGCTATTAGCAGCAGCCAACAGCCACAACCGTTTGCAAGTAGCGCCAGTAGCCGCTTGTTACAGGCCACGGTCAGCATCCACGCTAGTGGCCAAATGCGGTCAATCCGACTGCGTTTAGTCTGAAGTGGCATGAGCCAAGCTAGTCCAAATTTGGCCTTAGCCCTGGCTGTCCTAGCCTCAGCTTTGGCAGCGGCCAGGTATTGGCAACAAAAGAAGACCAAACCTTCAAATCTGCAAGAAAACCAAGTTAGTGTGTGCCACGTTAATTAATTTGATAACAAACCCCAACACCATCTTTGTTGAACCCAGTCATGTGAGCTACCTTCTGATGATAAGCCAAGGGTAAGTTTTATTTGAGAATTATTGATATTTAAGATGGATATTATACACATTATTGCATGTTACGTCAAATAAGTAACATGCGCTAAATATGTGTAGTCCATCTTATAAATGAACAGCTCCGATGAAGCTTACGCTCAAAGGGAGTAGAAAAAATTCTTCCCAACATTGATGGGTTCTTATAGAGCAATTTCTGAGCAAGCATAAGATAGGTACTAGAAGGGCCAAAGGAGTAAAACATATTTTTAGAGACAAATCAAACCAGACAGGAGCCACCGTCAATTGAGGCAGCATAAGACTCACAGTTCGCATTTAATTCGTATGGGGCGTGAAGGGGTACATTGAACCCATAGTCATGCCATACTGACATTCAGTATCATATGTGATGAAACTACTCCATGGGACTTAAAATTATTATAGTCTTATGTTAATAACGAGACCAGTTTATATAAGCTTGGGCTTATATAAATTTAAGTGAGCTCGAGTTTTATGAGCCGTTGGATTTATATCTGGTGGCTCATAATACTTTTAGTTATATTTATTAGTTAAACTCATAATTATTATAGACCGCCGAATGTAAATCTAACCGCTCATAAAACCCCATGTTCACGTAAATAAACCCGGGCTCATATAAACTTTTTTTATTAATAATAATTTTATTTCTTATTTTTGTTATTTTTATCGAAAGCCTATCATCAGCTTTTAACGATAGTAATATCAGACTCTGCATGGACCTCCAGATCCGAGGCCAACCCCTCCGCTGACTCTGCATGGACCTCCTTCTTCTCCGGAGGCCATCGTGAAACTAACTGCGGCAGCATCCTCAACGACTTCCTCTGGGGCTGCTTTCCCCCGGACTATGACTGGAATTTCGCAGATGCGGCGGCTGAGTTCGATCCGATCTTATGACGGGCTCATCTTCTTCAGCTCGTCAACAGTGAAGACCACATCAAAAAAGTGCTGGTTCTTCACATTTCTCAGTCTTACAATCCCCACTATCTCATCCACAATCAGCTTTTCCACTCTTGGGTGAGTGTGAATGAGCCAGAAGAATCATGCCAGTGCAACAGAGCTAGTGTCTCTTCCGGCCAGTATGAAACTGATGTAGAAATCCTTCAATAACCTTTCCAAATACCTGCAGTTCCCTCCTTGCTGAGCCTCAATGAGCCGGGAAAGCAGGTCGGACCGGTCCTTCAGCCCGCCGAGCTTCTGGCACTCACTACGCCGGTCCCTTACGCTCTTCTGTGCAAACTCATGGACTATTTTCACGGTATTCTGCAGCCGCCTCTCAAATCCCACACCCAAGAGCCTCATGCTCTTCCAGACGAAGGGAGGGACCATAAACCAGAAGAGGGTCTGCTAGGTGGCTTCCTCAAAGGCCCTCTCAAAGGGAACATCCATGAGGTCGATGGCCAAGCAGTCCGGGTCGACTCCGGAAGCCGCCATGCAGATGTTATCGAAAGTGAAGCGGAGATGTCCTGGAGGTCGACACTCTCGCCGGACACGGCCAGCTTGAACAACCTGCGGTCCACCGCCTGTGTAGGAAGCCCGGCGGGGACTTCAACCATTTTAGTGAGAAGCAATATAGGTCCATTTTAAATTGGAATAAATAGAGCAATTAATATAAAATATTTTTTTTATTAAAACTATTAATGTAGTACGGAGGGAGTATAAAATATATTATATTTTTACTTAATATTTAAACTGACCTTTTGTATATGTAAACTGCCACGTATATATGGCATGTACAAGCTACAATATTCTCTTTATATTTCCTTCTTTTCAACTTCAATAATTTATTATTTCTCTTTATATTTCCTTTTTTTCCCTCTTATCCTCTTCTTCTTTCCCTCCCCATCCCCCGCACCTCCTCTTTCATCTCTCCACTACAATAGAAAGTGCTATTATCGATATTTTTAAACATCACTAATAGTTTCAAAAGTGTCGGTAATATTTATTAATGATGTTCAAAAAGTATTGTTAAATGCTTCGATAAAAGTCCAATCGCTAATGTGAATTAGTAACATATATTCACAAGCATCACTAATAGTTCAGTATTAGCAACGCTTATATTTTTGTACTAATATTAATTTTGTTTTGACGTTTTATCTTACGTTGCAAGCAATATATTATTAACGACACTTATATATGTGTTGCTAATATCAATTTTTTGCGACGCCCAATTATATGTTGCAAATAGTAAATTAATAGCAATGCTTCACAAAGTGATGCCAATATTAAAAAATACTGATAAATTTTAAAAAAATATCAGCGACGCTTATGTTTGCGTCGCTAAAAAGAAAAAAAAATTAATAGTCACTTTTAAAAACATTGCTAATAACAAAAATAAAATATACGAAAAAATTATTAGCAACGGTTTTGAAAGTGTAGCTAATATTTTTTATTTTTTAGGGGGGGGGGAAGAGGTGGGAATACGAGTGAAGGTGGGGGGAGCCAGTGGCAACACCAAAATGAGAAGGTGGCGGAGGCAAGAGAAGGACGGGCAGCTGCCAAAGGGGAGAGGGGTAGGTGGGGTATATATAACACGCGAGCGAAAACTTCACCCATGCAATAGAAATTTTGCTTGTGCAGATGAAATTTTTGCCCTTACGGGGCAAAAAAATGTTATCATTAACAGCGCTTTGTCAGAAGCGTTGCAAATAGTTATATTATTTACAACGCTTCCTTATAAGTGTCGCAAATAAGATAAAATCAATAAAAAAATATAAAATCATCTCTTTCTTCTCTCTCTCCTCTCTCCTCCACTACTCTCTCTCCCCTCTCACTATTATCTTTCTCTCACTCACTCTCCTCTCTTTCCCCTCTCACTACTATCTCTAATCACTCTCTCTCCCCTCTCTCTCACTCTCTCTCCCCTCTCTCTCACTCTCTCCTCTCTCTCGCTCTCTCTCTCCCCTCTCACTCTCTCTCTTCTCTCTCCCTCTCTATATATTTTCTTTTATTTAATTTTTTTTAGTTTAAAATATAATATATAAGAAAAGGGAGAGAGAGAAAAAGCAAGAAGGGGAAAAGAGAGGGAGAGGAAAGATAGGGAAGAGAGAGATGAGAGATAAGGAAGAGAGAGAGAAGAGAGATAGGGAGAGAGGAGAGAGAATGATATCTCTACCTTTTCCTCCCCTCTCTACACTCTCTCCTCTCTTTTTTTCTCTCTCCCCCTCTCTCCTCTCTCTTTCTACCTCTCTCTTCCCCTGCTCTCTCTCCCCCTCTCTTTTATTCTATATTTTTTAAAAAATTTAAAAAATAAAAAATATATATATAATAGCAAAGCATAGAAATATGTATCGCTACTATAAAAGGTAATAGTGACACATAACAATGTGTCACTACTATCCTACGATTGTAGCAACTCATAATTCCATGCATCGTTACTATTTTTTTAAAATATATATATATATAGTTAAAATTTTCTCTATATCTTTGTCTCTTCTCTCTCTCCCTCCCTCTTTTTTCTCTATATACTCTCTCTCTCTTTTTCTCTCTCACCCCTCTTTTTCTCACTCTCTCCCTCTGTATACCTCTCTCTTCTCTTACTTTTTTTCCCTTTTCTCTCTTTTTCTCCCCTCTCTCCTCCCCCCTCTTTTTTTTTTCTATATTTGTTAACATTAAAAAAATATTGTAGCAACGCATAAAAATATTCATCACTTCTATACAAAGTAGTAATGACAAATAACTATGTGTTATTATTACCCTAGATAGTAGTGATGCATAGGGCTATGTGTCGCTACTATCTTAGGGTTATAGCGGTGCATAATTTTGTGAAGTTATTATATATGTTTATTTTAAATTTTAAAAAATAATGTATAATTAAAATCCTCTCCATCTCTACCTCTCTTCTCTATCTCTTTCTTCCCTCTTTCCTCTCTTTTTTCTCTCTCTCACCTCTCTTCCCCTTCTCTCACTCCTCCCTCTCTCATAGAACTATGCGTCGCGATAGTAGTGACGCATATGGCTATGTGTCGCTACTATCATAAGGTTGTAGCGAAGTAAAATTCCATGAGTCACTACTCTATATATTTTTTAATTTTAAATTTAAAAAATATATAATTAAAATCATCCCTATCTCTACCTCTCTTTTTCTCCCCTCTCTCTCTCCTTTCTCTCTTTTTCTCTCTCTCCCTACCTCTCTCTTCTCCCTCTCTCTCTTTTTCTCCTCTCTCCCTCTCTCCCCTCTCTCTACCTCTCTCTTCCCCTTTTCTCTCTCCCCCTCTCTCTTTTATTCTATATTATCCAGACTTCAATGGACTTCATATTCCATCCAATAGTGACCTCACTGAAAGACTTACTAGACTTCCATGAGGCTGAGACCTCAACATCTCACTCCTTGCAAATTGGACAGTGGCCTAGTTACTGTTTCTTTTGTCAAAGACTCATGAAGTTAGATCTTCCATCAATTATCTTTGTATGTATTATGACCTTTTCTACATAGTCATACTCATTAAATGTTGTCATATCTGTATATACTTTGTCAAATATTTACTTATGTATACTGAGACGGGAGCATACTTTAGTTGGCATGGATCCTCTATATGTTATTGTTCGATGAATGTTATCTCACTAGGGGATATGAAGGAGTAGGACGTGAGGAACAATAGGCACAGCTACATGCACCACCAATATCAGAGAGACCATTTGCGCATCTAGATTGACCAATGACATATAAAGAGTTCCTTACATTTCATTGGAACCTAATAGATAAAATGCAATAAAATTTTGCAAACATGAAGAAGACGATTAGAGATCATATTCCACTCTCAAACAATGAGGAATATTCTAATAAGGAAGATGATGCACTTGCTCTAGCTACTTGATGATTTTTATGTTTTTTTAATTTACTTGATTATGTATTCTTAAAACTTATGTCTATTCATTATATATTCTATGTGACATTAAGATGTATTTTTAAACTAATGATCTTTAGTGGATATGTAATAGACATGTTTGTTTTATTATTTATTTATTTTTAAGACTTGTGGTGATGATTATGACTTGAATAGTTTAAATTGAATTTTTCGTTGATTATTGATTCCCTTTTTTCTCAATCCGTTTCTCTAAATTCTAATTCGGTAACCATAGTATGCGTCCCACGCCTATCAAAAACCTAGTTCACGATATTTCCAACCTTTGAAAAAGTGCAGTGCACAACATTTAACGAATTCATACACGAGCACAAATGCCTGCCCAAGCATGTCTTCACTTACTGTCGAACCCTCTGCACAAATCACAATTCACAATTATTTGAAATCTATCTATTTGCATCCTTCAACACCGTCAGCGTCATTTGCTGCTCTTAGCTGGTAATGATTAATGATACCGGCTAACAGAAGCCATGCCTGATGAACAAGCCGCAAAACAAACATAATCAGGTCGGACCCGGCCATTTTTTAGGGAATACGAGATAGGCATCTGAACAGCCCAGTAAGCAAAGCTGATGAACATCCCCACAAATGCAATTTTTCCATCTTATCTTCTATACATAAGATACACAATCTGGAAATTTTCAGGCATCTCCAGTAACATCAGCAACGTCATTTTAGAACTCTTAGTACCTTCTCAAAAAAGGTGGCACACATGTTCATGCCAAAAATCATATCCTCCCTCATCCATTCAGGAGCCACTCTGACAAATGTGCCCAATGAAAGAACATGATAGAATATCTCACCCTCGCCCTTGTCCAGGCTGTTGTCTACTTTTAAGATGAAAGAATAACCTATAATAGAAAACACAAAACAAAAAAGAAGATACATTTAATTTACAGGACATGAATTAATATATTGGAAACAAAAAGTCTAAGAAAGCAGTTGGCAAAGAAAGGTAAAACTAAATTGATACTCCCTCCGTCCCATATTAATAGCTCCATTTGGAAAAATAGTAATTTATATTGAATGGTGAAACCCAAGTCTAAGGGAAGGGAAAATAAGCTTATGATACTCTTTTTTTAAAGTACCCAATCACTTAAATTGAACAAAATGGAACAATTAATATGGAACAAACTTTTTTACCAAATAGAGCTATTAATTTAGGACGGGGGGAGTATAAAGATTCAATTATATGGCGTTAATGAACATGCCAAGTATGACAGGAGGCGGAAGAATTAACAACTTAGATGCAGCCATATATGGCTTGGGACATGTCGGGGGTTTTAGAAACCAAAAGCTAAATGTTATTCCAGCAACTATTACCCACCTTTCCTTAAGGCCACCTTATGCTTGATAACTCAAAGACAATGCATATTATAACAGCCAATTCGAACTTAAGAATGCCATATTGAAACAAAATCCAAATTGTCCCTAATTTGACACTGGTCACTGGATTACCTTATATTGCTTAGGCTGTCTACAAGCTACTTTCTTCCTCAACCAAATGGGCAAAAGCCCATATTAGGAAAGAAGAGTTCAATATTAAGTCATATAAATATCGCATACTACCAGTGTTATAAAATCTACACTCAGCTATTAACATGAAGCAGAGACCCTCAATTCAAAAATGTTTTCCTGGCCAACTCCATGAGCAAAGCCCGTGACCATGTCCTAAGATGGTACATAGAAGCCAACACGGCATCTATGTATCATGTCATTTAACATGGTACATGGATGCTGTGTTGGCTTCAATGTACCATGTTAAGAGCCCTATGTAGCATGGTTACCGGACTCTGGTCATGGAGCCCAGTCTAATAGAGATGTCCACGTCAATTCTTATTCTTTGGAGACCTACAAGTGTTATTCAGAGCATTCTAATGAAGTTATCTAGAGATATAAAAGGTGACCAAAAAAGGAAACAACAAAATAGCAAAAAGGAAAAATGGAATAAAAGAGCATGTTGGCTCACACATCAATCAAGAATTCTAAAATTTTCGTTAATTGAGCTATTCAACCATAAATAAAGCAATAAGAGTCAGAACTCATAAAACAGCAAAAATTGAAAAACCCCATCAAGATAAATATACCACTAGATTGGTGGAGAACTGAAAGACTTAAGCCATCTTCTTGATTTATCACAGAGAAGTTCATGCCAACCAAGCATTGAAGAAGTGTTTGAAACAAGCAATTTTTATGACCAGCACTGTTTGCACCATCTCCTACAATTTCAGGCCCACCAATAGGGAAAAAAATATGAGTAAATGACAAGAAATGAAACCAAATGGAAATATGAGTAAATGACTCAGTAAAAACCTGAATTTGCAATCTTATCTTCATAGCAATTGGGCTGCAAAACTCGAAAGCCACATAGTTGTGTTAGAAATAAAACTGGCTACTTGTTGATTAAGTAACAAGCAAATGAGCCATAAGAAACATTTTCTAAACAACTACAAGATCACTGTATCTTTACCATGAGGTTGATGACATGCATTTCAGGGTCTGTAGCCAATGAAACAATCTCACTTTCGTCAGTTTGGATGCCAAAGTGCCTGGTCGATGGCTTCACATTCTTTTCCTCGGCAGGTCCAATGAATGGACCTCTTGATCTGACAGGAGAAGGCCTAACAGGAGAACTTATCGTGGCATGGTAACTATTACTTTCGCCCTGAGCTGTATTAGGCAGCAGCTTCTCAACTTCTCCAGAAAGAGCTTTTGCTGCTAAGAATATATATACATAAGTAACAACAAAAGAGGACACAAGCCAAGGAAATCAAACCAAACCATCCCAGAACTATGTTTGACGGTATTAAATCTTCACTTCTTATCCTAAAGCATAGTTATATTTTCAGCCTACCAACAATATTTTCCTTTTCCAATTATTTGACAAGAACATAAAACCTTAAAATGACATTAAACATAAAGAACACCCAATTGAAGCCCCACCAAATAACTTTTATCCAAGTAATAATGCATCTAAAATGGGTAAGCTGTGAAAAATGATTGTAAAACATATTCAAAATACAAAATAATTTGTAGGATAAAATCAGCATAGCTAGCACAGGTTTCAAATATAGCAATAGGCAATTCAACCAACTCAAATATATTCCAGCCATCAATAAAAACGTGTACCTATTGTGATCTTCTACACTCATCAACATCATCCCAGCATCAACAGTATAGTTAGAAAATACCTGAATATGTCCATCTTAAAGGCATTCATTTATGCAACAGCTGTCACAATTTGCAACCTTTTAGTTAATAATTATATCTGAAGTGTTCTTTCGGTGATCCATCACAAATAAGCACAGCAAGGATAGGAAAAGCCACAATGAGTTTGAATTTGGAATTACGAGTGAGGTTTGTTATAGTGTATTTGTTCTATATTTGTCCTCAGTACTAGGCTTTTCATTATAGAGGGTAGTTTAGTCATTATAATTTATTTCTTATTTCTTATTGGTTAGCCTTTAAGTGATGGCCATTATCATCTTTTGGGTTAATCAGGAGATCAATCTCTATTAGACAGTTTGACTTTCTTTTGGATGTACAAACCTTCATTTTAATACAACAGAATTCACAAACCCTAATTCTATCAAGGACAATGAAGTAACTCTCTTTTTGGATTAAAAACAAAGAAGACATCATTGCTATCACGGAGCCACATTCAAAACTGATAGTTCTTACTCTTCTCTTTTTCTTCAATCAAAAGCTGATGGAATTGAGAAGACTGTCTTCCTGCTTCCCTGAAATTAGACAATTGCGTAAAGTAGGTATTCTACCCCTAGAACAGAGAAAGATAAATGGAAAAAGAAACATGCCTATTCTGATTTGACAATTCATGTATCTGCGTCTTCAGCCTTTCATTTTCCCTTTTCAGATATTCTACAGCCTCTTCTGCAGCTGTAAAAATCATAAAAAAAATAAGGTTCATAGTTTATGCATGGATCAAAAGTTGGCATTTATTTGTCCATGCTGATAACCCTACACCATTTTTGCCCATCAAAACCTTACACCAAGTTCTGATTGGGCAGAGAAGAGTAGGTCTCACATGACAATAAAGGGGATTTACTTTTCTCTGTCCAATCAATACCTAGTGCAAGGTTTTTCTGTAGGAAAATCATTATCCTTTGTAGTATAATGCAATATAGCATAGATAAATAGCTTACATAATATATACATACAAGAAAGTTAGTGAAAGTCACCATCACTAAACAAATCTGAGCAAATAGGCCAGGAGAGTCCAGGACTCATTTGCATAGAAAAAAGGCGTTCTAAATTTTCAATTCAAATTAGCATGCTGAGGTTTTGAATCAAAAAGGAAAGGAAGTATTAAGTACCAGAGACATAGTTATTGTATTTCACTTCTACCTCACGGCTGCATCCATCTAGTACAGAATCTTTCTCCGTCTAATGATATTCAAGTATATTCATCAGAAGAGATCAAGGTCGAGGAAGTAGATATCAGACAATAGAAAGAACCCCATAGCATTACACATCATTTCGTTACATTCTAGTAAACAGCAATGTACCTTCAATCTTTTATACTTATCCAAAAGTTTAAAGTATGAAACCTCCATCTGCATCAGCAATAAAGATGGAGTTACTAATAATAATTAAACAAAAATAATCTGAGGGAGGGAGGGGAGAGAGAGAGAGAGTAATCTGAGGGCAAAAATTTCTGAACCTCATGGGAATTAACCAATTGGAAGTACCCAAATAATTGCAGTAACCATTATAATTGCTCCTTCTAAAGCAAGGTGGGCTGGGCATACTATTACAAGACCCTCACACACATTTGGAATTGTGCCTTACTTTTGAGAGAGAGAGGGACAGATAGAAAGAATGATCTTGACCCTAACTTTTCTCAAGCTTTCAATATAGAGCACGATCCTGATCTCATCTGCCTTCCACCTTCAACACAATTACTTAAACAGATAAATGTATCTGTAAAGATGTTTCATGAATTCGGGATACATTGATTGAGTTCAGAGCCCCAAAATTAGTTCCTGACTAAATATGTTCCCATGTTTTTAAAACATTTTTACAGAGTGGAAATTAGGCACTGAATTGTTATTAAAAAAATAGAAATGAGCCACTGAAAGTAGATAGTAACCCAGTAAGAGGACTGAAGGCTAAAGATATTAAGATTTAAAAAGTTAGAAATGAATAAATAATTTTGTTCCCAAAATGGTAATGCTCTGGTTGAGAATAACCAACCAGTGACAAGTCGTTAGCTGAAAGAGTCATATTAAATAATGGTGATCAGTTGGCTGACACCCCAACCCCCAATAAGAGGGAAACTTATGGTTCAGTTTTCCGCATGAGAAGTTGGCTTACCTTGGAAGGATAAAGAAGATGATGACAGAAATGGCATCAATCGAGAGAAGAGCAGAGAGCAGTGCAGCTAAGGGTAAATGTGGACAAAGTGATCAACAATGGGTGGGTGCTTTGACAATGGCACAATGGCAGTTTGTTGTTTCTGACATTATAATAAAGAGAAGTCTCAAAATGAGAGCAGCAACCTTCAGCTAGGTCTGTCAAAGAAGTCTCAAAAAGAAGAAGAACAAGAACAAGAAGAGTGGTTGCTGCCCTCTTTGGCTCTTCCCTTCATCATGGATCCCAGTTCAAATTTTGTATTGATGACTGGTCGGATTTTGAGTGCATCTCCCAACAGCCTAAATCGAACCAGTTGAAAGGGGTATTTAGGATCAAATATAGGCTGAGACCCCTATCAAGACCAAATTAACTATTGACATCAACATTACGATGAAAAACTATAATAAAATGATTAAATACTTAAAGTTTATGCCTCTCTTTATTTTTTTGCAAAAGAGTATCCGAATGGGGTTGGGCAACCATTATGCAAAGCCATAATAGGCACCCAGCTTGATTTGCTATTTTTCCTAGTTTAAGACCTAGGACTTATTTAGAAGATTACAATTCTAATGAAATTAGGACTTTAGATATAGATTCAATATATTTTGTTTTTCTATATTTAGGATTCTCCCATCCGGTGGTGGATTTCCAACTTAAAACACATATGTAAGCCTATTTAAAGGTTTATTCATAAATGAAAGGGGAGAATATGATTTTGACTTTCAGAGTGAAGAGTTTTACTTCACTGTCGGTGGATTCCATAACCATTGCCAGTGGACTCTGGCAAAAACCTTGGTGGATTCCAAGGAACCCATCCCCTACCCTCCTTGCCCCCCTCCCCCTCCCCCCTCTCATTTCCTCGTTTCCCTTCATTACGATGCACCATCCAGCATCAAACCAGCTCACCAACCCCCTAGGGTACATGCCACAGGCACAGCACACGCACTAGGTAAATTGGGATATAATTCTTTTGGGAAGCTAACGGAATGGACTTCACCTGTTAGAGAATTGGCTATTATATTGCACAAATTAAAAGATAAATTTCAGCTTAGTTTTAGTCCTTAACAAGTGTACTTAAATTTTACTGACGAGTGACACCTTGTCAAAGACCAATTGATTCATGTTTTGGCACTAGATGAATTTTAAGAAAAAATAATTGACAAAGTTCTAGCATATTGCTATGTTATGCCGACTGCCTAGTAGGATAGCCCCTCACCCATTTACTTTTGCATTAGTCCTTAGTATTATTTATTTTCAAGCCATCGAATTAGATTAATGATCTAGATTTATTTCTTGTTGAGTTGTGGGCCACAGTAGGATGACCCCTCAGACCCATTTGGTTTTGCATTAGTCCTTAGTATTACGTATTTTCTAGCCATCAAATTAAATTAATGATCTAGATTTATTTCTTGCCACTGTGGGCAAACTATATAAAGGCCTGTGGCCTCTCCTTTTGCTCTATGGAAAGACAATTTAGCTGCTCGAATCTCTCTTTTCTCTATCCCCTGTCAACTCCTTCCTTGATCCTTTCTTTCCCCTCGGAGCTTACATGCCAAGTGCTTGCTTTGAAGGTCCAAATTCACCTTTGAGTCATCCTGTGCACTGCACAGGCAGCTCAACACCAGCTATGTCAGCCAAATTATGGATGATGCCAGGTATGCTGAATTTGGCAATCAGTTTAATTTTGATGATGGTTATGATTTTTCAGCGTGAGCGCTTTGCCCGAAACCACGCCATATTGGCCATGATGGTCGGCCTCTGAATAGGGGTTTCCAAAAAGGGGCAGTGCACTGGGAACTTTGATAGAGGCTATATAGAGTATGATGATAACCGCTAGGCCCCTAGTTCTAGCATTTAAATGCCTATCACTCAAGCTGATTTTCCAAATTATAATGGTGAAGACCCAATGAATTAGATTTATTAGGCCAAGCAATTCTTCGATCATCAAAAGAGTGCGGAAGACAAGGTCAAATTGTCCTCCTTCCATATACAGGGAAATGCATTGTGTTGGGTTTGTTGGTTCCTTCACTAATAGTTTGGTATTACTTCAGCAGAATTCACTCAGGAGTCATGCATTTCATTTGGAGCTACAAAGTATGAGGACTTTAATTCTCTTATGCCTCTGTGTCATTCAAACCAGTACAGTCCAACAATACCAGGATGATTTTGAACAACTCGCAAACCATGTTGCAAATTGGCTAGAGTCCGCACTAATGGAAGTTTTCCTTTCAGGCCAAAGTTCGTTACTCACAACCCACACCTCGCAGGAATGTATCAGGCTTCTGGGCGTGGCAGAAAAGAAGTTCAGCTTCCTTAGACTTTCACTTCTATTCATTTGCCCTTGCCATCTACAAGCTAGACATCTACTCCTAGTACTTCATCTACAGTTCCAATTAAGAAGATGTCCTTCAGCCAAAATTGATGCATGACGCTATAAGGAATTGTGTTATAATTACGACAAAAAATACATCACCGGCCATCAGTAAGACCATGCAGACTTTTGTGGTTGATGAGACACATGGACCTATGAATCCTTGAGGTCCTATGGCTAAGTTCAACCCGATTCAGCCACATTGATGAATGACATCGACATATTTGTCTTCTCATGCCTTTCAAGGTGGCAATGCTCCTAACACGATGCGCATCAATGGCCAAATGGAAAAGCGATGTGTCCTTGTTATAATTGATACAAGTAGCACACATAGCTTCATCAATGATGTGGTTGTTAAACAATTGCACTTGAAGATTTCAGATTGCCCTGCCTTCAACATTAAGATGGGTGATAGTTCTAAGCTACATAGTACGGGGGTTTGTCGTGATGCATCTATGTTTGCTCATGGCCACACCATCCAAGCCAATTACTACATCATACCAATTCAAGGGTGTGGATGTCATACTTAGCATTAACAAATAACTGGCTTTGTACCCTGTGCAAAATAAAGTGGGACTTTGATTAAATGGAAGTGAGCTTTAACATGGATGGGATCAAGTGTTGCCCGACCTTCGAATAAACTAGACATCATTTAGCGGCCTCAGCCTAAGTACGTGTGGGTTCTCTAGCTGCTTCCAATTGACGAGACTATTGACAATTTGCAGCCTTGAGGACAAGGACAAGGCCAATGCAAAGGAGGATGGAATGTTATGACTCTACTGCCATTGGACTCTTGTGCACCCATTTTACATTAGGAAGTTACTTGATTTAGTTGATTCTATTTGGAATAGATTTTATGTTTCCTAGCTTTCCTAGTTTAGTTTATGCTTAGTTTGATTTCATCTATTAAATTTATTTCCTAGTTGAGTCAAAGTAAGAGGATGTAATTTGGAAAGGCTGAACTATATAAAAGGCAGTCAGCCCCAAACTTTTGTACGGGAAAATTATTATTGGAATAGATGTTTAAGTTCCTTGATCTTCTTCCCTCTCCCCTTCATCTACACTTCTCCTAACCTTCTCCTAAACCATACCCTAATTCCCTTATAATCCCTACAGGTTAAACAAGTTGCTGCTTTCCACTTCAAGACTTCTACTCTTGGTTATATTGTCAAAAACAGAAACTGTCATCATGTTATTGTCAAAGTACCCACCCAAAATTGTTCCCTTTGTTCACACTTAGTTCTAGCTGCTTTGCACTCCACTCTTCTCTCCATTGATGGCAATTCCGTCACTATCCCTGTCAAGTCCAGAAACCATCTACTTCTTTATTCTTTCATGTTAAGCCAACTTGGCACACCCGAAACTAAAACAAAGTTTCTTTCTTTGTTGGGGGTTGGTCCGATGGCTTATCACCGGCAAGTCTCAACTAGTGCACTACCATTTTGAGAACAAAATATTTAGTCACTGCTTGATTTCTAAGGCCTAATATCTATAGCCTTCAGTCAACTTACTGTGTTACTATCTTCTTTCTGTGCCTAATTTCCACAAACTGTAAAAATGTTCAAAAAATAGAAAGTCTTAGCCTTTATATACTTTACTTCATTTTTGCATCCTCGAAGCTGGTCAAACTTGGGAGGGAGCAGATTCAGTTATGGGCTAATTTTGGGACTCTCTTGATTAATGTATGCCCAAATTCATTTAACACCGTAGCAAATATATTTAATTGTTTGTATGTATTTTGATTAACATCAATGATCCTTTAAGTAATCATTTTAAAGGAGGAAAGCAAATGGGAGTAGTATTGTGGATTCCTCTGGCGAAAAGGCATCAGTGCCAACCACAAATGCATAATAGTTGCATTTGAACTTCTGCTCGATTTGCTAAGGCTAGAAGTCAGAATCATAATGCACATTCAAATCATTCGCAAGCCAGAAACTGTGCACCAGCACAAATCAAATATCTCTTAATGTCGTTTTCATTTCCATTGATGCTTGGTCTTCGAGAAACCAAAGAAAATTTTGTAGATTGTTCTGCTTTTCAGCATATGGATTTCAAGACTGGCTAATAAGTGACTTCAGTTTTCAATAATAGCTAATAAATGACTTCACCATCAGTCAAGTTATGAAAACTTTTATAGATTTTAACTGCTGCTAATCAATTTACCCATCTTCCAGATAAACCATAAAATTTTCCGTTATTAATCAGATACTTTTAAAATTATTCATCTGAAATGAAAATAAGCTTCTGATGAGACTAAAAACACCATAGCAATGGATAATAACTCTGACATCATAGCAATAAGGAACCAGCAATAACAGTTGAAACAAATACAAAACCAGCAGTAATATTTGAAATACACTAAACTATGAGATCATAGTTAACTCTACAGAACCAGCAAAAAACCTTGCTCTTTGTTTTCTCTAGTTATATAAATCCCATAGTTGCTGACTTAAACCTCTTCGCAAGTAATCTTCATGAAAATAAAAAGCCCTACAACGTTAACCATTGCCAATAGGAACAGAACGCAACGGGAAACTGGAAAGACGTGATCTTTATGAAGGAAGGCTTACCTTTAGTAATCCGGGAGGGTCGTAGAAGCCTTAGGGCACGGAGAAGATGGTGCTAGGGCACGGGGTAGGGGGGAGAAGGCAAGAGAAATGGCATGGGAAATGGTGGAGAAGCAATGCAGTGGTGAGGAGAAGGCCGATGGGAGAATCCTCCGCTGCTAGGGCACGGGAGCTCTCCGGTCGCAGCCTCGCAGGGGAAAGGCGTATTTCTTTCTTGTCCCTCCCACCTGCCTGTCTCCGATGTCCCGCCGTCCGCCGAGGTCGGATTCCCGCTTATCCTCACGGCCTCGCCCCAATGAATCACTGGGCCGGGGAAGAAAGAAGAACATTTTTCTGCTTTTTTAAACGAGAAAATTAATTTGGATGCAAATGTGGGCGGGAAATGAAAGGCCATTTACCACCATTAGGAGAACAAAATGGCTTCTTGGAAACAATGTTTTAAAATCCGGCCCGTGGATTAGTAGTTCGGCTGAGTCGACCGGGTTAGAATCATGAGTTGACTCGGGTTATCCTGGGTGATGATGTTATCATTAGAAAAATTTATAAGAGTTTCTCTGCAACAATAAAAAAATTTATTAAACCTAATTTAAAATCTTATTTAAACCTAATTAACTATTTAAAATATTATTCCTTCTAACCGCATCTAAACTTACAATACTCATTCAAACTTATATTATTGTCATAATTAAAAATATAAATAAATATTCATAATTTTAAATTATAAAAAATTATCTTAGTTTTTACTTTTAAGTCTATTAGTTTAAATTAAGCTAACAATTTATTGTTCACACTAATGTTTACCAAACTTAAGTAGATAACTAAAAGCACACAAAATTCCTTTAAATGAAAAATCCTAATCTTCAACTCTAAAGTTTAAATTCTAAATTTTTAAATATCAAAATTATCAAATTTTGTATTTTTTTTTCAAATTTTTTATAAAAAATATTACATATTAATATAGTAACAAAAATAAAATACTAAATAAATCAAAAGTCATATGTAAACATTACCATTCTAAAATAAAAAATTAATATTATTATCTAATCCAAAATCATCATCCAACCCTTGATTATACATTAATGGCTCTTTCTCATTTCTTATAAAAATAAATTTATTACTAACAATAAAAAATAACAAATGATGTAAAATTATATTATAAAGTATGAACTCTAAAAATTAAATATATTATCACCTTGATTTCTAAAGTTAAGACCCAATTCATTAACCTCATCTCTAAGTTTTTCGTTATCAATATCATCAAAAATGATATATTTGTCTATTACCCAATCTTCAACCAAGTCCTTCAAATGAGATATAGTCAAAGATATCTTTTAAGTCCTTATTTTGACCCTTCTCAACCAAATGCCTTCATTTACGAAAAGAAAAAATAAATTTATAATCATGAATGAGACTTATATAATACAAAATAAAAAAAATAAAAACATATATTAACTATTAAATAAGTTATCTTACTTTAACTATATATTATATTGAACAAAAATAAGATCATTAAGCCTTTTGTGCTCCAATCTATTTTTTTTAATCATTTTAAAGATATTTCAATTACAATTGCAACCCAAAGAAATATATATTTGATTAAATATCCTAATTGCCATGTCTCATAATTTTGTGTGAGAAATGGGTACTTGGAAACATTTTATATTGCATACGGTAATGCAACCTAAGATAGGATGTTGTTGAAAATTGTAAAAAAAATATTGATTTTTTATGAAAATCTTAAACCTTAGGGGTAATATTATCATTTAAAAACAGTAGGTGAAAAATCTTACAAGGATTACTCCATAAAGTTGAGAGAAAAGGAAAAATTAAAATTTCTACAGTTAAAGAAGAAGCCAAAATTCCCTAATTTTTTCTATTGACGGCAATTGAAATTGCCAGGTGCATTCCTATACCCCATGTAATTAAATTTTATAAACAAGAAAACAATTTTTCGTTAACAATTTTTCGTCCCATATAGATCATATTTTCATATATATACTTAATTGCTCAGTATATATATTTATCAAGTGTTCTCTTAAAATTATTTTAGACGACTTAAAGTGTATACTTAAGTGCCATTAAAAGATTGTTTATGCTTTTTTTTTCAATTGCAGAAATTTTTGTGCTTTTCAGTGTGGGCCCTATAGTCTAAAAGAAGGTGAAATATGCAAGAATACGCCTCGCTTTGGTCCATAACAAGATACATGGATTTCATACAGTCACACGATGGCAATTGAAGGTCCACTCGGCCCATTTGCATCATACATTATACTCGAGTTAGGATTCCAACTTTGCAGAGTTGCCTAAAATAGTTTCTTTCCTAAATATTAAAGGCGGCTAGAGTTTTGCCGCCTTTCCAAAGAATGTGGACGTTGGAAATACGCTAATGAACTTCATCATTCTTGCATGATATAAATTAAGAGCGTTAAAGCTGGGTTGGCCATGTTTTCTTTCCCAGTACATGTTTCTGTTTCTTATCTTTTAAGCTTGGGGAAGTAATCGGAGGAGCGGTTAGGCAATTACTAGGGTGAAATTTTTGCCCATGAGGAAGAACAGGATGGCTGAGAAGGGGGGAGATGGGAACCAGAAATTGGTCAGGTGGCGGCTGAGGTTCCAGGGAGAAGTCATATGCTCTGGTTCATGCTTCCAAAGTCTTGGTGAATGGGGTACTAATGGACGAAAGGTATTACACTACCATCAATACTTGCTTCTTGCTGATTTCAATGGCCTATTTGACATTGAAGGAGTTGATTATTAGAATAGTTTACTATTTGACATTGCAAGAGTTGATTATTGGTCATCAAATTTTGTTATACTAAAATTTTGTTATACATCAAAGTAATTGACTAGATTTTTTATGACTTGGTTTGATGAATCCGTACTATTTTCTGTCGTTGTTATATTAAAATTTTGTTACTGTTTACGTAAAGAACTTCGTGTTATTAATGTTCTTGTAATTATCATCTTATTGCCCTGCTTATTTGATTAATCAAATTTTAGGTTCAAAATTTTCATTAATCCAACTTGTTAATTTGGTGCCGATCCTACTTATTCACTGTTTAGCGAGAATGTCTCATATAAATTGAATGATGTTCTAATCCCATGGTCATTCTTTATTTGACTATTTCCATAACCAACAGGCAGGGAAGACTAAGATTGATAGCAATAAGAAGAGGAAGATCCAGAAAACATCAGAAGATGTATCGGTGCAACTCCAAAACACACTGGCTGAGCTTGAACTTGCAGCTGACAAAGATGCAGAACTCAACAGGCAGTCCAAGCCCGCCACTATGAAAATAGAGAAGATGCAATTGCTAACTGACCTGCTTTCCAAGTAAGATAACATTCTATGGCTTCTCTTTCATGTTCTTCTTGCATTACACTTCCTGTTAGTCTTATGCATCTCCTCATTTGTACTGCAGGATGCAACATCAGATAAAACTGCTAGATCATAATGTACAAACTATTTTGAGGAAGTGGTTGGAGCCTCTGCCAGATGGAAGCTTACCCAATGCAAACACGATAAGCATAATACTTAAGGCTCTTGCTAAGGTACATGCAGTACGCTTATGAACATGTTTATCCCTTCTTTGGTCATATTGCCATTAAACCAGATGGTATAAATTATTTTACATGTTTGCTTTTGATGCAGTTTCCAATAGATTTAAAACAGGAGGAGACTCGAGATCAATTCATAATCAGTGGTCTTGGAAAGGTATGCTTAAGTTGTGGTTTGAAGACTAATATTCTTTTGCTGTCTCCCTATTTTTGCCTGTGTTAGTAATGGAAGTTCCTTTTTTTTCGATCACGTTCTGCAGGCTGTCAAGTTTTTATCAAAATCTGACAAAGGGATCAGTCCCAACAGGGAACTTGCCAAGGATTTGCTCGAGCAATGGGTACTTGAAGCATTTCATATCAACCATATACGTCTAAGGAATTCGCTACTAATTATAATGACAATATATATTGGGAAATGGTCTACAGAAGCAACAAATATTGGGTATAAATACGGGTTTTGCAGAAAGGAGAAGTAACGATCATAGGCCACCAGCTCCAAGGTAGTAGAGTACATAACTTGATTTTCCTACATTGAATAAACTTATACTAGGTGTTATTTGTAAGTTTCAATTGAACCTTTTTCCTTGAAGTAGGTCATCTATTGGAACTCCTGGTGGTTGCATGGCGAAAGCATCATCCCATGGCGTACAAATGCACCCGATGTGTTCTGACAAAGCTCCTGCGGGACACAATTCCTGCCGGACCAAGGTCAGTTTGGGTATAGTTTTATTTGCTAGTAACATGAAATATGGAACAAGGCTAGTGCATAGTTGGTTTGTGACTGATAGTATAATACTCTCTTACGTGGGCAGATCCTTAAAAAGTTCAAGCACATGAAGGCTATGAATGGAAGACCGCTGCAGGCAATGAAGATGAGGGCAACCGGCAGATAGTTAATTACTCTTGCGCTTGATTAGGCTGATCAAGTTTCACTCCATTTGTGTAAACAATGCTTCTATTATTATTCTATGCGTACAGCATGGTATGAAATGTAAAGCAGCAATTAGTTGAGGTGGCTGCTCAACATGTAAATGATTTGTAGATACAAGTTCATAATGAATTAATATGATTTTTTTTTAGAATTTCAATTAACATTCAAAGTATTTATTTCTTCCTATAATTATGTAAATAGAGGTCCATTATTTTCATAATTCAAAAATTGCATTAACTTAAAGAGGGATGAGTACAAGAATAAGGCATACTACAACAAAAAGGACTTTTAGCGAAGCTTTTATGCATCGCTAAAAGTACATTAAGCGTCGCTAATGACTATTAGTGACGCATAAAAATGTCGCTATAAGCATCGCAAAAAGTGTCATTGTTATTACCTATTAGCGCCGCATAACAACAAGCATTGCTATTAGTAAAACTACGTCGTTAATAATAAATTATTAGCAACGCTTATTTATTAGTGTCGCTAATGATCATTTATTAGTGATGATATTAAATATGTCGCTAATATAAAAACTATTTTAAAAAAACTTCAAAATAACTTATTAGCAACGTAAAATTTCAAAAAAAATCCCCAGTGGGCCACCAAGCACACGGGGAAGGGAAAGGGGGCCGGAGGATGGCAGGGTGCTGGAATCTGGCCCCCCTCCTATGAAAATAAGATGAGGGGGGCAGAGTAGGGGGAGCGGGAGGATGGAAATGGCGGCGCTGTCCTCCGGCCCCCCACCCCCCTCCCAGTCCCCTCCTTTGATCTTTGTTCCCTAGAATTAACTGTCATTTGATCCGTTTAACATATGGGTCAAAACATTTTAATAACTATGTTAAAATATTTTGAGACATAGGCTAAAACAATTCTATAAGTATATGTCAACATGTGTTAACATAGTCATTCAAACATTTGTTAAAACATTTGATAATTGTGTCAAAACATTTTAACGATTGTGCTAAAATGTTTGTAAAGTATAGATCTAAACTTATTTGAATGGATCTTGAATATGAGAAAACAAGTGAAGAAAAGGCTGAAGTTAATAGTTGTGTCATGTGTGCCAGACAGGGTGGACAACATAAGGCCAATAATAACGAGCAACACACTTATAGCCGAAAAGATAGAGTTTGGGTCATTATACAAGTTTTATGCAGCTACTACAACAAAAAGGACTTTTAGAGACATATTTAGGGGTCGCTAATAGTCCCCTAAGCATCGCTCATGACTATTAGTAACACATAAAAAACATCACTATAAGCATCGCAAAAAGTGTCATCGTTATTGCCTATTAGTGATGCATAACAAAAAGTGTCACTAATAGTGTCTATTAGCGACACATATTTATGTGTTGCTATGAGTAAAACTACATTGCTAATAATAAATTATTAGCGACGCTTATTTGTTAGTGTCACTAATAATCAGTTATTAGCGATGCTATCATATACGTCGCTAATAGAAAAACTATTTAAAAATAAAAATAACTTATTAGTGATGTATAACTCTAAGCATCACTAATAAGTACTTATTAGCGATGTTTTTGTATATATCACAAATAGAAAAAATATTTAAAAAAAATTAAAATTACTTATTAGCGACCTATAACTCTAAGTGTCGCTAATAAGTCCTTATTAGTAACGTTTGTCTATATGTTGTTAATAAAATAATCTTTTTTTTAAATAATTATTCAATGTGTCACTAATAACATAATATTAGCGACAAAGTGTCGCTAAAAATAAAAAAAAATTTAAAAAAATATCTGGTGGGCCATCGGGGAAGGGAGAGGGGGCTTGAGGACCACGGGGCTCCGGAATCAGGCCACCCTCCTCCCCCCCCACCCCCCCCCCTGAAAATCAGAGGAAGGGGGGCAAAGCAGGGGAGAGCAAGAGGATGGCAGCGGCTTCCTCCGGTCCCCCACCCCGCTCTTCCCTGCTCCGTACCCCTTTTTCTGAAAATCAATACTGTCTTAATATCAGAGGAAGCGAGGGACGGGAGACTGGAGCAGGGGGAGAGGGGGGACTGGAGCAAAGGGGAGAGGGTGGACCGGCGGCAAACTGGCAGTGGTCGGCGGAGGAGGGGACCAGGAGGGATTTGGCGAAAAAAAGACCCACCCAGGCGATATATATTTGAAACACGCAGAGCGAAAATTTCGTCCCGCGTGGGCAATTTGCACATGGTACACGCGCAAAACATTCGTTTGCGTGCCTTTTTTCTAATGATGCATAAAAAGCATCACAAATGAATATCATTCGCGACGCTTAATCTAAGCGTCACAAAAATAATTCTTTTAGTGACGCTTTTACAAGCGTCACAACTATTTTAATAATTGGGGCATTTTTAAAACGTCGTATTTGCGACGCTTATCCATAAGTGCCACAAATACTGTAACTTTCTCCCCCTCTCCTCCATCTCTCGCTCTCTTGTCTCTCTCCTCCCTTTCTCTCCCTCTCTCCTCCCTCTCTCTCCCATCTCTTCTCACTCTCTCTCTACTCCCTCTCCCTCTCTCCCCTTCCATGCCACTCTCTACCCTCTCCCCTCCATCTCTCTCTCCTCTTTCTCTCTCCCTCCCTCTCTCTCCTCTCTCTCTCTCTCCTCCCTCTCTCTCCTCTCTCTCTCTCTCCTCCCTCTCTCTCCTCTCTCTCTCTCTCCTCCCTCTCTCTCCTCTCACTCTCTCACCTCCCTCTCTCTCTCCCCCTCTCTCTCCTCTCTCTGTCTCCCCCTCTCCTCCCTCTCTCTCTCCTCTCTTCTCACTCTCTCTCTCCTCCCTCTCTCATCTGTCTCTTCCCTCTCTCTCTCGCTTTCCTCTCTCTCCTCTCTCTCTCCCTCTCTCCTCTCTTTTTACACATTATCTCTCCTCTAATTTTAATTTTTTATTTTTAAAAATAGAAAAATAAAATATATACTATTGACGACGCATAGTAAGCATTAGCGACGCATATTAATATGTATAACTTGCCTACCCTATTTGTGACGTATATTCATATGCGTTGTTAATAATATTTATTTTATTTTTTATTTTTAAAATTTAATAATTTATAAAAAAAATTAAAAATTAATTAATCTCCATCGCCTCTCCTCTCTCCCCTACTCCTCTCTTTCCCTCTCTCTCTCCTCTCTCTCTCACCTCCCTCTCTCTTCTCTCCTCTCTCTCCCTCTCTCTCCTCTCTCTCCCCCCTCTCTCTCCTCTCTCTCTATGCACTATCTCTCATCTAATTTTAATGTTTTATTTTTAAAAATTAATTTTAAAAATAAATAAAATAAAATAAATATTATTAACGATGCATAGTAATTTACATCACTAATGGGCTAGGTATTAATAACGCATAATAATATGCGCTGCTAACACCTACCCTATTATTCTTAGGTGTTCCTAATAATATTTATTTTATCTTTTTTAATATTAAAATATAATAACTTATAAAGAAATCTTATAAAATTTAAAATTAATTAATCTCCCTCTCCTTTCTCTCTCCTCTCTCACTCTCCTCTCTCTCTCCTATTTCTTCTCTCTCCCTCTCCTCTCTCTCCCTCTATCTCTCTCCTCACTCTTTACACATTATCCCTCCTCTAATTGAAATTTTTTATTTTTAAAAATTAATTTAAAAAATTAAAAATAAATAAAATAAATATTATTAGAGACGCATAGTAATATGTATCGCAAATAGGCTAGGTATTAGCGACGTATAAAAATATGTGTCGCTAATAACTACCCTATTAGCGAAGTATATTCCTATACATTGTTAATAATTTTTAATTTTTTTTTAAAAAATATAATAATTTATAAAAAATTAAAAATTAATTGATCTCCCTGACTTCTCTCCCTGTCCTCTCTCTTTCTCTCTCCTCTCTCTCTCCCTCTCCCTCTCCCTCTCTCTCTCCCCTTCCTCTCTCTCCCTCTCTCTGCTCCATCTCCTCTCTCTCCTCTTTCTCTCCACTCTCTCCCTCTCCCTCCCTCTCTCTATCTCTCCTCTATCTCCCTCCCTCTCCTCTATCTCCCCATCTCCTCTCTCCTCTCTCTCCCTCTTTCTCTCTCCTCCCTCTCGTTTCTCTCCCTCTCTCCTCTCTCTCTCCCTCTCCTCTATCTCCCCATCTCCTCTCTCCCTCTTTCTCTCTCCTCCCTCTCGTTTCTCTCCCTCTCCCCTCTCTCTCCCTCTCTTTCTTCTCTCTCTCCCACTCCTCTCTCCCTCTCTTTCTTCTCTCTCCCTCTCCCTCTCCCTCTCCCCCTCTCTCTCCTCTCGCCTCTACACACTATCTCTCCTCAAATTTTAATTTTTTATTTTTAAGAATTATTTTTAAAAATAAAAAATAAATACTATTAGCGATGCATAGTTATATGTGTCGCAAATAGTCTAGATATTAGCGGCACATAATAATATGTGTTGCTAACACCTACCCTATTGGCGACGTATATTCATATGCGTTGTTAATAATATTTATTTTATTTTTTTATTTTAAAAATATAATAATTTATAAAAAACTATCTTAAAAAATTAAAATTAATTAATCTCCCTCTGCTCTCTCTCTCCTCTCTCCTCCCTCCCTCTCCTCTCTCTTCCCTCTCCCTCTCCTCTCCTTTCTCTCCCCTCTCTCTCTTCTCTCCCTCTCCTCTCTCTCTCCTCTCTCCTCTTTCTCCCTCTCCTCTCTCCTCTCTCTCCTCTCCATCTTTCTCTTCTCTCCCTCTCCTCTCCTTTCTCTCTCCACTCTCCTCTTTCTCCATCTCCTCTCTCCTCTCCATCTCTCTCTTCTCCCTCTCCTCTCCTTTCTCTCTCTTCTCTCCTCTTTCTCCCTCTCCTCTCTCTCCTCTCTCCTCTTTCTCTCCTCTCCCTCTCTCTCTTCTCTCCCTCTCCTCTCCCTCTCCCTCTCCCTCTCTCTCTTCTCTCCCTCTCCCTCTCCTCTCCATCTCTCTTCTCTCCCTCTCCACTCTCTCACCCTCTCCTCTCTCTCTCTTCCCGCTCACTCCTGACCCTCTGATCTCCTCCATCTCACTCTCCCCTTTCTCTCTCTCTCACCTCCCCCTCTCTCTCCTCACCTTCTCTCTCTCTCTCCTCAGTCTCACCCTCTTCTAACTCTCTCTTCACTCTCTCTTTTATTATAAATTATATTTTAAAATTAATAAAAAAATTTAAGAAATAAAATATATTATATATAAATACTAAAAATTTAATTTTATATTAACACTAATTTTTTTAAAAAAAATTATATTTATTTATTATATATACAAATAGTAAATATTGAATAAAATATATTATATTTAGGAAGTTTATTTTATATTTTTTAATATTTCTTTATTATTTATTAAAATTATTTAATAAAGCTATTAACGACACTTGTGAATAAGTGTCGCTATTATCAATGCTATTTGCAACGCTTGTTTATAAGCGTTGCTAATAATCCAATAATTTAATGTTTTTATTTTAAGCGTTACTAATAGCAGGGCTATTAGCAATGCTTAAAAAAATATCGCTAATAGTTATAATTTTTTTATTTTTTTATTTAAAATATATATCTTTTAGCGACATTTGTATAAAGTGTTGCTAATATGATCAATATTATCGACGCTTTAAACTAAGTGTCGCTAATATCTGACTATTAGCGATGTATATATTTATGCGTCGCTAATAGTTTATTTTATTGCGACGCTTCTTTATGTGTTACAAATAGTTGTTTTTAGCAACACTTGGTTTTGCATCGCTAATACTACATTTCATTGTAGTGATTGCCCACACCTAAAATAACTCTCCATGAGTTAATTACTAAAATAATTTAACAAATTAATAAATAAGTAAAACTTACCGTTACTGCATGCATAAAACCATAAACATTGTAATTTACATTGCCCATAGACCTCGCAAGTTGCTCTAAACCCTGCAATGTGTCCTAGTAATAAAGGTTTCCCCAAGGATACTCATCAAAAACATTCAGGTCATCTACAAGCTGCAAGTATCTCCTATCGACCTTATTGTTCCATCCTCTACCCACAAATAAACTTTCTAACACAAGAACTGCCACCAACTTGACAGCATCCTTGTCATTTTTACATACTTTAATCTTTTGGAGCAACTCCTCCTTCCTTATTAATAATTTCGACCCAAATATTCGCAGTAGGAGCTGCCTTTCTTCAAGAATTTGGACACTAATGGGAGAGGAGGGGTAGAATTAGCAAATCTCAGGCCAGTAACTATGCAGAATTCCTTTATTGAAAGCTTGATGCTTACAATCTCAATTACTTGAAATAGGAAATCCCCCTTATGCCTCTTTAGGAGACAGTGGAAGGCCTGGGTAAGGAACATGTTTTGCATAACCTCACATTCCAAAAACTTACCGAAACATGTTCTCTTAAACAACTTCTTCTGCACTTTATGCCTGTCAAAGTGCTTTTTAATTTTCCAATGTAATAATAACTTGACTTGCACTAGGGGTCCCCTTCATATAGCTTATTCGAGAGTTTTCCCTTTTTGATTGTTTTTCCTGCAGCCTTTAATATTTCCTATACAAAGATATCACATTATAATCATTGACAAAATATACAGTTGCAAAAAGATGTTAGATTAAAAATCAATGAAAAGGGAATATACATATATTGTATAATCAAGCTGTCAATATATAAAAAAGAGAATGCCTAAAAAAATAAATTATTGCTCACTAATCAAGCTCTTTATTATCTAGTTTTCAGGTTTTATAGTTTTAGGTTTTCCATTTTATAGTTTTCCAGTTTTATAGTTTTCCAGTTTTATAGTTTTCCAATTTTATATTTTTTCAGTTATTCAGCTTCATACTTTTCCCCTGATCCACAAATTTTATGCCAAATAACCAGCAAATTTACTTTAAATTTCCAATTTTTCAGTTCTATAGTTTACCAGTTTTGTAGTTATTCAATTCATAGTTTGATAGTAATATTTAATAGACAATTTCGTCACAACGGTCAATTTGAGACTAATTCATGCTTAATAATAAAGAAAATACAAAATTTAATCATTATGTACTAATCACAACATGCAATTTGTAACTAATTAATGCTTGATTCTCAATAAATTCCAAAATTTAGTTATTATGTAATTGTCACAATAATATGGGAAATACAAGAAAAAACCAAATAGACCAAATGAGGAAATTTGTTAAACAATCATGTATGCGAAATGAAGGCAAAATCCAATGACTAAAATTAGCAAATATATCAAATTTATAAAAAAAATCATACCTTCATATGAGGGGCAATGAGGGTGGGGGCGATATGAGGCAGTGAAGGCGAGGGCAAGATGGCCGATGGCGAGATGAGGGCGGTGAGGGCAAAATGACAGCTTGGAATGGAATGAGGCAAGAAGACTAAAAGCGAGAGAGGAAAGAGCGGGCAGATGAAGGTGGAACGGCAAAAGAGGATGCTTTCCAAGAGGTGAAGGCGGCAACGACAACGAACAGACACTACCGTCCACCTAGGGTGATGACCGAGCGCGAGGAGAAACGAACAAGCAGAAAGAGGCAGTTGGCGAATGGAATTTCAGTAAAAAATTCTTCCATTTTTCCTCGTTCTCATGTGAGCAAGTCTACTTTGGTGAATAGTAGAAACTTCCTCACACTTTGGTTAGTTGACAAAAGTAAGAGTCTACTTTGGTCAATTCCTCTAGTCTAAAAGATGGTGAAACGAGCACAAATATGCCTCTCTTTGGTCCATTACAATATACATGGAATTCTAGGGTTGCATATCAGGTAGGGTGGTGTCGGGTAATGCAATACTCGACCCTACCCGAGATAGAACCCACGATTCTTATACCCGACCCAAGATAGAACCTACAATATCAATACCCAACCCGACCAGAGATAAAGCCCGACCCTACCCGAGAACCCGAGATAAAACCCAGGTCAAATTAATTTTCTACAAACCTAACAAATCTACTATCACATAGCACCATTAAACCTTTTACTTATAAAAAATAAGAATTACTACTTATAATAAATTGTTGTTCCTTGATAAATATTGTATGGGGCATATTAAAAATTTATATGAAGTTAGCCACATCATGATGCCCAATACAAAGCAATTAGAGTAATGAGATTAGAGTTAATATAGTGATGTATAATATCGGGTTAGGTTCTCGGGTTTTTTTTGTTAAACCCGACCCGATCTGAAAAGGATGCAGGTTTTTTTTTCAAACCCTACCCTCTCTGAGATACTACCCGACCTACCCCGAACCCGATCAATTTCGAGTCGGTTTCACCCAGGCCAAGTCTGGTCCAAGTTTTTTGTGCAACCTTATGGAATTCATAGCCGTCACATGAGGCAACTGAAGGTCCACAAGACCCATTCACATCATATATACATTGGTCTTATGCATCTCATTACTTGTACTGCAAGATGCAAATTAGACAGCTACTTGATCATAACGTACTAATTATTTTGAGGAAGTGGCTAGAGCCTCTTCCAAATGGAAACTTACCCAATACAAACACGATAAGCACAATAATCAAGGCTCTTCCTAAGGTACATGCAGTACGCTCATGAACATGTTTATCCCTTCTTCGATCATATTGCCATTAAAACAGATGGTATGGATTATTTATTGTAAGCTTTTGATGCAGTTTCCAATAGATTTAAGCCAGGTGGAGACGCAAGATCAATTCAAAATTAGTGGTATTGGAAAGGTAAGCTTAAGTTGCGGTTTGAAGACCAATATATTCTTTTGCTTCCTCCCTAATTTTTGCATGTGCAAGTAAAGGCAGTTCCATTCCTTCTCATGTTCTGTAGGGTGTCATGTTCTTATCAATGCTTTAAAACCCGGCTAGGATCCCAACCCGGATTAGTGGCTGGGCTGGGTCGACCCGGGCAATGACATCATCATCAAAAAAAAATTTGCAAGAGTTTCCCCATAACACTAAAAAAAAATTGTTAAACCTATTTCAAAATCTAATTTAAACCTATTTAACTATTCAAAATATTGTTCATTCCAACCATATCTAAACCTACACTACTCATTCAAACTCATACTTTTATCATAATTAGAAACATAGACAAACATTAATAGTTTCAAATCATAAAAAACCATCTACTTTTCACTTCTAAGTCCATTAGTCCAAATTAAACAATAATTCATTGTCCACACCAATGTCCACCAAGCATAAGTAGATAACTCAAATTACACAAAATTCCGTTAAATGAAAAATCCTAATCTTCAACTTCAAAGTCCAAACTTCAAAGTCCAAATCTCTAAATGCCAAAATCATCAAACTTTGCATTCTTCTTCCAAATTCCCTACATAAAAATATTACATATTAATATAGTGAAAGAAATAAAATACTAAATAAATCACAAGTCATATGTAAACATTACCATTCTAAAATCAAAAATCAAGATTATTATCTAATCCAAAATCATCATCCAACCCTTCATTATACATGATTGGCTCTTCCTCATTTCCCTCAAAAATAAATTTATTACTAACAATAAAAAATAACAAATGATATAAAATTGTATTATGAAGTATGAACTCTAAAAATTAAATATATTATCACCTTGATTTCCAAAGTTAAGATCCAATTCATTAGCCTCATCCCTAAGTTTTTCTTCATCAATATCATCAAGAATGATATCTTTGTCTACTACCCAATCTTCAACCAAGTCAAAGGCTTCAAATGAGATAGGGTCAAAGATATCTTTTAAGTCCTCCTTCTTACCCTTCTAACCAAATGCCTTCATTAACGAAAAGGAAAAAGAAAATTATAATCATGAATGAGACTTATATAATACAAAATGAAGAAAATAAAAACATATATTAACTATCAAATCAGTTATCTTACTTCAATTGTAGATTATGTTGAACAAAAACAAGATCATTAAGCCTTTTGTGCTCCAATCTATTTCTTTTTTTTGTATGAATCTTTTCAAAGATACTCCAATTACGCTCACAACCCGAAGAAGCACATGTTTGACTTAATATCCTAATTTCCATGTCTTGTAATTTTTCGGCAGAGCCTCCAAAATGTGCCACCACTCAGCTACATAAAATAAATGGTAAATAGTCAAGCAACTATATAATTATATATCATGATAAAAAATTATGTAAGTATAAAATATAAATCACCTAGAAGCATGGTCTTTCGTGAGGCAATTGCCATGTCACGTGCAAACCCTGTATTAATTGTTACCTTCCTAAACAACTTCACCTCATTGACAATTGTAGCTTGGGTTTGAACATCATCATGGTGCATCTTCTCAACCACATCTAAAAAATCCCTTTGTAAATGAACTGATGATGCTTTAGAGTTTTCATCATAATGAAATTGAGGATTCAAATAATAAGCCGCTACATGAATAGGCCAACAAAGTTGATCCTTCCACCGTCTCTCAATAATACTTAAATAAGGGTCATACTCTTCCACCCTCCTATTACATATAACTTTAACTCTTTTCATTACCCTCCTCATCCCTTCATACAAATAACCCATTGACGGTTTCTTATCACTATCAACCATCCTAAGTATTCTCACAACCGGCTCACTTATGGCAATGACCTTAGCACACTTTGGCCAAAATGATGAACTTAAAACCACATTTTGAAATTCCACCCATTTAAGAGATCTTCCTAACTTTACAATCTTTCTTTCTTTCTACTCCTCTACAACCACTATTTTTCTTAATGCATCTTTATTATTGTAAATACTTTGTAATGTCAAAAGGTTGGTTGCAAACCTAGTGGCAGCGGGTCGAATGATCTCCCTCTCATTGTTAAACTTCTTCAACAATTGTAAAATGGCAAGGTGGTTATAGACAAACTTTGTTATAACTCTTGCATCATCCACAACATCACTTACTTCATCCACATATTTACAAAAATCCTCCAACATCAAATCCAAACAATGTGCTGCACAAGGAGTCCAATATAATTTTGGATACTTAATACTCAATTCTCTCCCTACAGCCACATAGTTAAATGTATTATTTGTAACCACTTGAACAACATTTTCAGGTCCAACAAAATCTATAATTTGAGAAATCTCATAGCATAACATATCAACTGTTTTGGATTGATCAGATGCATTAATAGACTTCAAAATATTGTACCCTCAAGAAAATAAACAAGAAAATTTATCAATGCCCTATTCCTATTGTCCGTCCACCCATCAGTCATTATGGTACAACCACTTTCTTTCCAATGACCTCTAAATTTGTCAATATTAGTTGTTACTTCTGAGACCACATCATCCAAAATTCTTCCCCTCAAAGCATGATAACTAGGGGCCTTATAACCAGGACCGATAGTAGTAACAACATCAATCATTTCTTGAAAGTATAAAGAATTAATAGCATTAAATGGTATGCATGAATGATAGAAGAACCTACCAGCTGCCATGTCCGCCATTTCAATAGCTTTTTTTCCTGCCAACACACTTTTGATAGTTGGTTGGGCTCCTGGGGTAGTACATGGAGGAAAGTAGCTACCTATGCTATTTTTCCCTTTCCCTCCACTTGGTCCAATTGGTTGTGGTGGTAGACTTGCTTCCTCTACCTCTTCAACTTCATCTATTAGAGGCTCTACATCCACAGTTTTCCTCTTCTTACTTTTATCTGAACCATTACCATCTAATAAAACACTCATTTGATATTGCACATCATCTGGAACTTTAGTACAAGAAACCACACTCCCTCTACGTTTACTCAAGTGTAGCTTTATCCTATTAATGCTTCTACCATTGAAATTTTTTTCACAATAAAGACACTTAATAGACCTCTTTCCATCTTCAACTAAACAACAATGCGCCCATGCTGGATATATTTTTCCCCTAGTTGATAATGTGGTTGTGAGTATGGGTGTGCTAACATTTGGGCCCGCTATAGATGCAGTAGCACTAGGTGTGTTCCCTGAAGATGCACTTGGGGCTACCTCCATAGACGCACTAGCACAAGAAGACCCCGACCTTGATGCCATTGTATATACACCTATAAAAACTATTACAAGATAAAAATGATCAATCAAACAATTATTTAAAAACACAACTGATAATGCACCCTCCAAATTTTTTTGTCACAAACTAATTACAAGTTTAGTAATTACCTAATATAAACAGTAAATAAATGCCGGCCAAAATGAATCAACAATGAAAATGAATTGGCAGTTTTACTGTTTGTAAATTTAGATGGCCAAAATGAATCAATTGTCAACACCGCAAAAAAATAACACCATTTTTACTGTTTGTAAGTTTAGATGATAGGAAAATTGTACAAGTCATTCGGTTTGTATCAATGTTTTACTTGTAAATTAGTAAATGTCATTCGGCACTTGCAGACTTGCAGTCGGCACTTGGCAGGGAAGATGGCCGAAGGCAGATCCAATGTTCTGACTTCCACTTGCTCAGATCGAGCTGGACCAGCGGAGAGAAAAAAGTGGCACAAAAGGCCGGCGGCAAATAGCAGAAGAAGGTAGGCGGAGAAGTCTGGCATAGAAGTGTCGTTGTAAGGGAGAAGAAAGCATCCGAGTGAGGCAGATGTGAAAAAAAACAATAGATGAGGCAGAGAATGGATGAGAAGATAAATGAGGGGTTTTTACCAGAAATGGGTTTTCAATGGAGAGACATCTTTGCCGGAGAGGAAGCCGCTGCCCAAATAGCCCAAATTTCCTCATTGGCCGCTACTGTGAGATTCAATCGGCTGTGGAACCGCGCTATGGACGGAATCAACTATGAGATAACCGGACGGCCGAAGAAGATGAGATCACCTCTATCATTGGCGGTGGTGCCCCAACTTTTCGCCGGCCGCCAAGCTCCAGATAGCCAATCGCCACTATGCACAAATCAAATGGAAGATCAACAGTAACTATGTTCGATGTTCGCTCGAGCCCGACGCTTTGACTTGACCAAATTTTTTTTAAAAAAAAAAAATAGGACCGGACCAAAACGCTGGGTTTGCGGTTTAACCGGCCGGGTCATGTTGACCTGGCCGGGTTGACCCAACTAGGATTTTCACTCAAACTGGCCCATTTTTAACACCGGGTCCGGTTGAACCCAATCGGATTGGCCGGTCCGGTCCAGTTTTTAAAACACGGCTTGGAAAGGGCTTTTTCCCCTTTTTTCTTTTAAGTAAACCTTATTTTGTTATGTATGACAAAGGTTATATTAGGGTAAGAAAATATCTAATTTGCCCTTCATAAACATATGGCTACCCCTTTGCACCCCCTCTTCTCCACCTATAGTTAGGGCTGGGAATAGGGTCGGGTCGAGTCAAATCGGGTCGGGTTGGCCTTGACCCTCATTGAAATTGAGTCGAAAATCCAAACCCTAACCCTACTTGAGTCGGGTCGGGTATGCGGGTAACCCTACTTTTTTCCACAATTTTTTTGTTAGACTCATATTATATACCTTCTCTCTTTGCAAAGGGCAAACACAAATGAAATTAAATACATTACAATATTAATTTAAATGTTTGGTTCTTTGGCTAATTTGTGGATATTTTTTTTGTAGTAATAAATATAACAAAATATGACATATTTTTATTTCATTCATCACACCTAAAAGAATAACAAAATTTTTTTTAACTATATATAAATTAACCACACTTTGAAGATACCATCCTCTATTATCCCAAAATGGATGTCTACAACAAAGCAAAATATATGTGATCACACCTATGCTCCAAACATCTTATTCATGCCCAAATTTATGTTTAAGCACCTCTAGTTCAACATAGTATCCACTAAAAAAATATAATAATAATAATAATATAAATAAGTCCAATAGACTAACACTATAATCATAGGATTCTTTATTATTTGTAGTCGGGTAAAAGTCGGGTTGTGCGGGTTGGGTACAACCCGACCCTAAATTCAAAATGGGTCAAGAGCCTAAACCCTGACTCTGACCCTACCTGTAGTAAGGTCGGGTTGGGTGCAAGGATAAGCGGGTCAAGTTTGGATCGGGTTGGATTTTCCCAGCCCTACTTGTAGTCAGCTCACCTCCTTTTCTGGAACGTGATATTCTTACTCCACTTTATACTCAAAGTCTACTCTAACTTATGATTATATATAAAGGTAAGTTACACTTCACAACATTAATATATACTTTTTTTCATCAAATCATAAGTTAGGCTAGACTGTTGATTTTAAAAAGGTAAAGTAAAATTATTATTTTCCTCCGTGTATATGTTTATCTTCGTCCTCATCTCCGGAAGACATTTCAATTCTATATGCAACTTACTATACCAATCTCATCATTTTGAGCATCTCCGCAACAATCATGTAAGGTGACTGTGCCTAGTGCTGACCTTCACTACCATCTATTCTAATGGGGTTGTTAGTATCTACAATAGGACACATTATTGTGTGATCAGCTCTCCGTTAAAAATTCCTATTGTAGGGTCATTTACCAATATTATTTTTAGTCTATACAATAGGATATGATATTGTGAGATTGGCTCCACCTAATAAGCCATATCGTAGGGTCATTTATGAGCGTTATTTTATTAGTATATACAATAGGACATGGTGTCATGTGATCGGCTCCTCACTAACAAGTACTATCATGATTACCAAAGTCATGTTGTCAGTATATATGATAGGACATGTTATCGTGTGATCGTCTTTGTATTAAGAAGTCAAATCATATGGTCATTTACGAAGGTTAGGGGCTTTAGGATTAGGGCAAGGAGGAACAACGATGTCATCTTCTTGATGGCTAAAAAAGGGGGCAAGCATTTAGGTTGTAGAATAAATGGGCATTAAGGTTAGGGGAAGGAGTAACACCTTCTTAGCAGCAAAAAAATGGAACTTTAGGAGGAAGGATGAGCTATGACTTCGCCTTCTTGCTGATAATGAAATGGGCAGCAATCATCTTGCCAACGGAGGAAATGTGTAAGGGGCAATACCGGTCTTCTTGGCTGCGGAAGATTGGAGTGGATTAGGGCAAAGAAGAGCCCAATAAAAATGATGAACATAAGGGCATATGCATCAACACCGGTTGGTTTGTTGTTTCTTCCTAAATTCTCCTATGAAATAGAGTGTCACGGGTGAGAAGATGTGCCTAGCATTCGCTCATGTGATGGCCTACTCGCACTGTGCAACCAGCAGCCAATTTCAACCTTCCCACTCGTATGTGCAAGGGGAAGATGATCTCAGCAACACAAAACAGTCTCTGTGCAAAGCAGCTCCACCCTTATGCTTTATTGCTATAGTTCGTCATAACAATGGTAAGGAGAGGCTGGCCGAAAATCCAAAGACCAAAGTGGCTAGCCTGCCTAACGTCCCTCTTTATATATAGGCTCAGCCCATGTTGATCCGATTACAACTAGGCATTACATGTCCTACCCATACAAAAGGTTCGCTCTCTCTCCAACTCTGCTCCCTAAGGCAACTCGTCTTAGCCTAAACTATGAAAATTGTAGACCCCTTGTCTAGCTAGAAATCTGTGCGCTAATGCCTCCAAGAGTCCTATGGCTAAAGGGGAGCCGTTGTCTTGTCTCCTACTGAAGCTAGGAGACTGGCAAATCTGAATGGATGAGTCTCATCCAACATAGGAGTCCATCCCCATGTGGTAGTGGTGCCCAGCCCATCACCTAAGTCGTATCCGCGCTAGGACTTGTCTCAGCATGCTCCACTATGTTGTCCAACACGCCAAGTGATTCTCCAATGAATCCGATGTTGTTGCCCAAGTTACTCAAGGACTTCCCCGCCCAAGTGCTCAAGGACTTCCCTAGCTATCTGCTACCAAGGGGACTTGGCTATCCATCACCAAGTCTAAGAGGTTGTTGGTCCCTTTTTCTATGCAACTGGTTGAGGGGCTAACAAGCCTCCCCAACCAATCTGCTCGACGTCCTCGTCGAGGCTAAGTACTCGCTAACTTTGTCTTTGAACTACCACAATGTGACATCTAGCTCCTAGTTGTTCTCTAACGTAGGAAGATCCTTCCACTTAACCAAGTAGAAGACTCTTCGATTCTTCTTGCTCATCCCATTGACCCTCCGGTCTAGAATGGCTACAACCTCCTTCTCATAAGAGGTTTTGATCTAGGTAGTGCTTGCTTAGAGGTGTTTCTGTTAGAATCCTCTAAGTCCTCTTGAAAAGGCTTCAGAAAGCTTGCATGAAAAACATGTTGAATCTTGAACCGCTTCGGTAGTTCGAATTGGTATGCTAGCTAGCCAACTTTGAGCTTCACCTCAAAGGGTCCATCATATCTCTACATTAACCAAATTTGCTCATGTCTTACTGATTAGATGGATTCAATCACCCGAGAGCTTGGCAAGGCTATACATTTAAGAAATTGTTAGGCTCCATGGAACACCATTGTCTATTGTGTCGGATAGAGATTACATATAAATATTGGAGTAGTATACAAAATGCTTTGGGAACCAAGTTACAGTCTAGTACAACTTTTCAACCTCAAATAGATGGGAAATCTAAACAAACAATTCAAACTTTGGAATACATGCTTCCTGCTCATGTGCTAGAATGGAAAGGAAATTAGCATGAATTTTTACCACTCATAAAATTTTCCTACGATAATAGTTATCATTCTAATATTGGCATAACACCTTTTGAGGCATTGTATGATTGACGATGTCGTTCTCCCACGAGTTGTGGAAAGACATTTCACCCACTAAAGGAGTAAAAATTGAGCCCAAGTTATGTTGGCAAGTTTAAATTCTTGCAAAGAATAGGACCGATAGGGTACAAACTTGCTTTGCCTCCTAATCTCGCTAATGTGTGTGATGTTTTCTATGTATCCATGTTGAAAAAGTATATTGTTGATCCTACACATGTGCTTGATATGTTAAGTGTGGAGATCTTTCCTATAAGGAAGAGTTTGAGATTATTATGGATAGGAAAATAAGGACATAAAGGAATAAGGAAATACTAATGGTGAAAGTTTAATGAAGAAGTCAAACTTTACAAAAAATGACTTGGGAGGTGGAAGCTAAGTTCAAAAAGGCCTATCCCCACCTATTTGTTGGTGAGTGACCAAATTTTGAAGACAATTTTTTTCTTCAATGAGGGAAGGATGTGACACCCGTGATTTTCATAAGATATTCTTGTGCATTTAATTAATTATTAATCTGCATTTGAAATAAATAAAAGTATTATAGATTTTTTATTTTCTTTAAGTTATTGATGATCTCCAATGTATATATGTGATTTACCTTAATGTTCTTGTGTTGAATTTTGATGATAATACATTTGAAGTATTGAAGAACTTCTTTGGTAATAATAGTATTACTCAATAATAAACTCAAGAAAGCAATAATAATGATAAATATAAAGTATATTTAACTTTTTTTATAAACAAAGAGTTTCTATTTGTAGGCATCGACACATTAGTGTTTGCGTCGTTGAAGTTTTGGGTCACTGTCGGTAAGGTTTGACACGTAAATTACTTCACCTATGAAGCACCAAATTCACTCTCAACAGGCCTTCGATGTATTGGTATTTTGGGAGTAGCCTACCGACAAGTTCAAAACTAAATAGAGAAGTAGTTTCGTAAAGTTTTTGATATGGTTGTGCACAAGAATTTGGTTATTTCTCCCTTGTATAAATATCTTTGACAATCATTGACCCAAACTCTTCTAAATCTCTAACTTTGGGCTAAAGACGAAGGATTAGGGTGATCAAAGTCTAGGAAGAGGGAAGACAGCCGAGTTTATGGAGACCTTTATGTTCAGTGAAGGAAAAAGGTTGGATTGCCAACCTCTTTACCATGATTTGGTTCTGGAGTGAATGTATGGAATTAATCATGATCATTTCTTAGTATGAAAGCATGTAAAGAATTTTTCTTAGATTCTTGTCATGAACATGACTAAAATTATGTACCTTTTCGCTTTTTATTGACCATGTGATAAATAAATCATCATTAATCATTGTGAGAAGGGTGCATGTGGAAAGGTTTGTCTTATAACATGATTTGGAGTGATTTTAGGAAATTGGAAATCAGTCTTTGATGTCTTTCCTGATCATCGGGATGATCATCGACATGTTGATGATAGCATCGGTAAAAAGAGAGAGATGACAGTATGGACATAGACAGGCATCAATGTGTCGGTGGGCAGCTGGTTAATCATTGGTAGTGAGATTGTTGTGTTGGTTAAGTGCCGATGAAGGAGGCTATTCCATGCCAACCCACTATCAATGAGGGTTCGAATGTCGGTGGGTTGCTGATGGGCATCTATGACTGGGCTGACACATGGGTGAGTCTATCAATAGTAAATCGGTATTCAGTATCCTGCCAACATGAGTTATGATATTATATATGTTATTATTAATTATTATATTGACATGGGTTTAAGTGCATAAAAATGCATTTGTATGTGATGATAAGCTTAATAATATCTGGGTATATGTACTTGATTGTTTATATGAATCCTTATATTGGATCATATCCCAGACTAATAATATTTGACACATAAGGTCAGACCTGAGCCAAACCTAGTCCAAGGGACGGTCAAAGTGCATGGGGGCGACAAAGTAACGACTTGCGGAAGACTTAACCCCTTTAACGGGTATAACACACACAGAGTAATGCATTGCTTTATCTTTGTGTAAGAAAAAATAAGAAGAATATAAAGGACATCATATCTGAATTACGCTATTAGAAAGTCATAATGTCATAACAGGAAAGTCTGAAAGAATACCCTATTGTGGACATCATAACCCCACAATCTTATCCAAACAATACCCTATTAGAAAGTCTGAAAGAATTACGCAATTTGGGTAAATTCCATAACAGGAAAGATACCCCTTGGTAAGCCAGTGCATAGGCTACATCAGCTTGGATTCTTAGGGTCCAGATGGTCTCAATAGTTTTAGTCTCCTTATAACATTGTTGCCCTTCTCAACTTAGGGAGGAAAAACCCATCCTTTTGGACGTAAAACCTAATCGCTAAGCCCCCGATCAATTAATCCAGCAAGCAATATCACACAATTGCATCCAATTGATCAACCACAGCTAATCTCAAAAAAATGTCATTTGTAAATTCATCTCATAATGCATGCAATATGGTACATACGTGAGCAATAACTACATGAATCCTAATTTATGAAACGTGCACCCATCAGCCATACATGCATCATTTCTAATCATAACAAATAATTACCATAATTATCCCCAACGTGTGTGTGCATAGTAGTAGTATATATTCCTAAGCATAGGGATATGCATTATGAACAACCCATCGACATACTACACACATGCTATTATAATGTAATCATGGCTCCTCCTTTACTGAAATTATGGGTGAAAACCATCGAAAAATATGAATAAAAGTCAAATACCACTTCATGCTAGACCTAGGTAAGCATACTCATTACTACACTAGGCTAGACATGGAACTATAATTCACCCATGATTTAACATAACATGTGAAAGCATACAAGTCCATTCTCATGTTGTAAACTTGCCGGAATCCTAAGTGAAACATGAAGCATCATTCAATATGAATTTGGGATAATAAATCATAAAATGCTAAACCAAATAACATGTAATCCACTACACATCTGAACATCATCATAGCTCTCAACATAGTATTCATGTCCTCATAGTAGCATTTAAAGGTCAAAATCACTCATCATAACCATAGTAATGAGATTTAATGAAAATAATATAAAAATGAACAAAAATATTTGAAATGGCAAACTACTGTTTGGCCGTTAAATCGGACAGAAGGCCATTTGAAGCAAATCAAAATATTTTCTCTCGTAGACAGAGCGAAGCTCCGATACCATTTGTGACGCCCCGACCCGAAGATCGACCCGGGCCGGGGGTCCCGAAGGCGATAAAAACCAAACCCAGAACCAAGAGCAGCACACTCTGGGTGCGAGAGTCTTCTCATTCCTCTATGTGCTACGGAACTTTAGCGCTCCGTTGCGCGTAGGCAAGAACTGGCCTAATTATATAACTAATTCGCACCGGGCCAACGTTGCATTGCCATTGGTTGCCTACGTACATATCGGACAACATCCACGATGTTACTCCGATACGATCGGATCCGGACGTAGTTCTGCCTATTGGCTACTACATACAACCAGCATACCAAAAACACATATGTCTAAAATATGTATCTCCGAATATTTAATCGGAGTTATACAAAAGCCCGATAAAACATCGGCAACACACATCTCGCTCTATCATAGAGTCGAGCACCACATGACCACCACAACATTCCTCACTCTATCCTAGAGCAAGACCACACATCACACGTCTCGCTCCATCACTGAGTCGAGACCACACATCACACGTCTCGCTCCATCACTGAGCACGAGACCACATACATCACACATCTCGCTATATCACTTAGCCAAGACCACACGCATCACACGTCTCGCTATATCACTTAGCTGAGACCACACGCATCACACGTCTTGCTCTATCATAGAGTGAGACGAAACACAATCATAGGTCTCTCTCTATCACTGAGCCGAGACCGAACACACACACAACATGTCTCGCTCTAACCCAGAGCGAGACGGCACACATCATGGCATATAAGCAAAGCATATCATAAGATAAACACACGCACAACCCGTCTCTCTCTAACCCAGAGGGAGACGGCACACATCATGCATATAAGCATAACATAACAATATATAAACACAATCATAGATCTCGCTCTATCACTGAGTCGAGACCGAACACACACACAACCCGTCTCTCTCTAACCCAGAGGGAGACGACACACATCATGCATATAAGCATAGCATAACAATATATAAACACAATCATAGGTCCCACACTATCACTGAGCCGAGACTGAACACACACACAACCCGTCTCGCTCTAACCCAGAGCGAGACGGCACACATCATGCATATAAGCAACACATATCATAATATAACACACGCACAGCCTGTCTCTCTCTAATCCAGAGTGAGACGACACACACCACAACTAACACATGTCATTCCATAATTAAATAGAAGGTAAGAAACCCTTACTCCCCTGATGTCTCACGAGGTAGCGGTATTCGGGAAGCTCGTTTCTGGGTGTCCTCCCCCTCAGATCTGGAGACAGTGGACAAAGCCTCCTCTAGCCCCCGCACGTTCTTCCCCTTCCACCGAAAGACAACCTAACCAACTCTCCCTTTTCCTGGAAACCCCGTTTTTTGCACCCGTGGGCGGCGGACAGAACCTCCCCTACTCGGGGTGTCCTTCACACGTCATGGCCCTTCGGTGGGGAACGGACCCTCCCCTACATTGGGCCACTTCTCTCGATCTGGCCCGGTAAAGGAGGATGGAGCCTCCTCTCTCTCCGGGCCATCTCTTTCTCACTCTCAGGGCAGGAGGGCGGCGGACAAAGCCTCCTCTTGCCCCAGGTCGTTCCTCCCCTATAGGAGTGCCAACTCGAGGAATGGACCATGTCATTGCGTAGATCACCCTCGAATTAGCTAGGAACGCCTCAAGAATGGAAGAAAACGGACTCCGAACGAGTCCAGAAACTCCCCCCGAAAATAGAACGGAGTCCGGTATTTATAGAGGAAGAGCTGAGGGCGTACTAGACGCCCCCGGGACGCGCGCGCCATGCGTCGCATGGGCCGATGCGCAGCTCCCGTGCGTCGCGCGGGAGCTGGCCAGCGACGCGGGCCCCGTCCCGCATCTGCGCGGGTGACCGCGCGGGCCCGCGGCCCCCCCGCCACGCCGTGCATCGGGCAGCGTGGCTGACGCCAGCCGCTGGCGTCATGCTAATGGCAGCTATTTTGTCCCATATGATTAAAATAATATATTTTCTTTATTATTTTAATCCAAAAATATCTAAACTTCAACGCGCGATATTTTCTTACCCTGAAGTCGGAATCGCGCGTTCTACGTACCGATGGACTCGTATTGACGAGCCCTTCGATACAAGACCACACATGGGTAGGTTATCCCACTCTTTTTGAGTGGGCCCCACCCATATGGCACGCTTCCCAAGGCTATAGCTTTCGCTCCCGACCTCCGTTTCGCGCGTTCTTCGATTCGTCACGCTCGTTACTCCGAGCTCTACCCATCTACAGGGGTTTTATCCCTTGAAACTCCTAACACTTAATCATAAAATTACCAAAATACCCTTAACCCTCCCGGGTTAAGCGTAACTGGAAAACGGGTCGTCACATTTACCTAATAGGGTTTTGGGGTACGAATAAAATTTAACACTAAAAATGGGTAATTTATTTATTTTGAGTCCAAAACTATGTTTAAATTTTTTGAAACACTTAGTTACTGAAATAAGATGTTTTAGGGTCTTATGGGACCCATCATCCCAATTTACGAATGTGAGGCCTACAGTGGGACCCGCCCCCCTAACTTTTCAAAAAAAATAGTCCAAAATTTTAAAAATTCCAGAAATATTTGAACTAACTTATTTTAACATAAAAAACTATCAAAATGAAGAAAATTTTGATTAAGACCATTGTTTACCACCTTAAATTAAAAATTAAGTCGAACCAGCCAAATTTAACACTAAAACACATAATATTAATATAATAAATTAAATAAACCGGTTTAGGATTTAGGGATCTTACATGTTGACTCCTAAATTGAGTCATTTAGTCACATTAAATGAAGGGTATAATATGACAAATGATCATGGTCTTCTAGCTCCTCAAGGAAGGAGTTATGCGGAGCAGCTCCCATAACCTAGGAGTTAGTTTTGAATGGACTAGAGCATTATAAGATAGGGGTGTAAATAGATGGATGCAAACACATATAAGGCATGTGTACAGTTGTCCATTTTTTTGCGGACCATGTGTTTGTCCGTCGGCTTATGTCCGTGACGAACACAGATGAAAATGGACGAACATAGACAAAATGAAGGTGAAAGTTTGACATAGACTACTTTGTTCTCAAATTAAGGGTGGCTAGTAAAAAATAAATTAAAAAATAAGTTATAATTATAGTGGGATAGTATAATCTATAAATTAAATAATTAATAATGTTATGGAAGATATGTGAGATTATAACATGTATTTTTTACAATCTTTTTATGAAGGTTAACTATGTGATATAGGCTACTTATTTAACATAAATTAAAATATAATAAGAATAATAAAATATATAGTTGGTAGACCCAGACGGTTGCGGACATGAATAATTCTTGTTTGTGTCCGTCCTATTATGGATGGACAAAAAAGAATATTATCCATTTTAGTGTGGATGAACGCATATGCGGACGCGGACAAACACCAGACAAGCATATGTCATTTACACCTCTATTATAAAATGACTAGTCATGTACAATGCAATTTAAGAAGTTTTGACGATCATGGTAGTTAATATCTCGACCACCTAGGTCCATATGCCCTTGTGGGCTTTAGTTTCATGGCGTAGATGGAGCGTGTAGGCTTTAGAAGAACTGAGGTTAAAATTGTAAGTAGCTCGTGGCTATTGAGCAATAGACTCCTAAACGTGGCTACCGTGTTATAGAGGACCTTTTATGACCTACACTTAAGAAGCAAGTGACTCATAAGTATGGTCATGGTAACATAATATTTATGTTTTTGTACTTTTGAATATGTTGTTATATTGTGGATAATTTCTATTAATTTGTTTTATCTAATGTATTTGTGAAACAATGATGATGATCACTTGGTTTATGATGTATACGATTTATAGATGTTTTACTATTCTTTGGTACTTCTTTAGCTATCCTACGGGGCATATTCGTATAATCAGTAATATTTGGATGCAGGTTCACAAGAAGAGTGACCGGGTTGGGATTGTAGTTCTCATAAAGGATGACCAACTTTCTTCATAGTTTGATGTAGAATTTTTTGGACTTTATAAGCAAACTTTTAGTATATGTATATTTGAACTTAGGCATGTGAGTGCAATTACTTATCACTATTTTATAACATGTACTCAGGTCATACCCTGCGTGTTTGTAATATAGTTTGACTTTGTGTAATATATTATTTTGGTTTAATTATGAGTATATTCGAAAAAGAGTGAATCACCTCAATATAATTTTGTAATAAGTTTGACAAAAGTTTAAAAAATTTGTTTCCACTTATTGATAAAATAAGTTTTAAAATCTCGGAGCATGACATATATTATATAGTTAGACTTATTTTTCTTGGATTTTGGTTTATTTAATTGAAGTATAATTAATAGTAAATGATTATTATCTTTAAGTGGGCCACACTGTATTTGTATAGTTTCTATTATTACGGCTTTGGGCACTCCGAGTTAGGGTCGTGATAGTTTCACCAATGTGGTCATCGACACATCGGTACACGTTAATAGTTAAAACCCAATTTTGCTTATGTGCACACTAGCACATTTGTGACGTGCCAATTAAGAAAAAAATTTAAAACAAAATTGAAAAAATATGAGATGTGTCACTTGCTACAAGAGTTGTGCATTCCACTTTAACTAAAGACGAACTCTACTAAGGAATTTACGTAATTCAACAAAAGTGGTATCTCTACCATGCCGATTGGCCAATAGTAACTAGAAGTATAAGCTCTCTTACTTCCTGTGAACTATTTTCATTGTATCTACATTTCAGCCCTTTGAAGGCAGGTGACCCCTCACATATACCAACACTTGGGTAATAACACTTGGGCATTGACATTTTAGATCCCTCACACAAGTTAGTACTAAACGATTGTTTGAATATCTATATTGGTAAGGAATTTTTTTGTCAGCACCCTCGGTAAAGACCCCTCACATCACCTCTCAGACATGGCAATGCCTTCACACAAGTCAAATATGCACAAACTCCTTATATTTAAATTTGAGATGAAACCCTCCCTAAGGACCTTACGCACTACCAGTCCTGAGGGAAATTATTTTTACTCATGATGGGGCTGTACTGAAAAACTAAAACCGAACCGAACTTAATTTGATAGTTTCAGTTCGGTTTAGTTCCTTATTCGGTGGTTTGGGTTTGGTTCCTGCCTATACAAAACCCGGAACTGAATATTTTATAAATATTTTTTTATAAATTAATCTTGACCATTGAGATAAATGAATGCCAAGATTAACCCTAATCTTGACCATTCATTTAAATAAATGGCCAAGCCATCTGCCAGCTCGGTCGGAGCGTCGAAAAATCTCAGTTCCGGTTCGATTCTCAATTGAAATTCTGCTTCCATGTTGATTCTGGTTTGGTTTTGATAAAATTGGTTCCTTACTAGGTTCCTATTCAGTTCTAAGAAACCAAGATGTAATCTTAATTGACATAAAAACCCTCATCTACCAGGCATCCGTGACTATGTATTGCATGTGGGTCAGGCCTTGGTAGGCAAACGGTAGGCCTCGGCATGACCTTGAAAATGAATGCAAGATTAAGGGCTCACTCCGGCCCTAACCTCCCCAACAAAAAAAGGCTGTCCTCCCGAGTGAGTGAGGTTTTACCTTTTGAGTGAGGTCTCACTAATAAGCTTTAGCCTTTAGGGTTAGGACCTTCGTAATGAAAGACCACAAGTTTAAATATTTTGTCCCTCTTAAAAAAAAATTATTTCTTTCAAATTTTCTTATTTCTATAATGTGGGAGTATCTTATATATCTACAATCTTAAGGGGCTGTTTGGGTATTAAATTTTTTGGAAACATAAGTAAATTTTTTTTGAATTAATTCTAAAAATTTACTACCGAATTTGAATTACATTTGGTAATGAAGATTTTTAGAATAAATTCGAATGTTACGTTAAACCCAATTTTAAAACTTCAAACTAACATAATTCTCTCTCCCGAACTCGGATGTGCATGTTCTTCGTATTATTACATTCTTCCGAACTCTATCAAATAAAATCCCACAAGAGTATGTAATTTTAAACTTTTAAAGTAGGCCCTACCTATATAATATATTTTTTAAGGTTCAAATTAATATGAGAAATAGCTATTAAAAAATAATGGAATTTATAATTTTTAAAGTGGCGGTTGAGAGCCGAAATCAATGGAATCAATAAAATTACCTCATAAGGTGATTCTCATTCCGTCGATTCTAGCTTAAAACACCTTAAAATCAACTTATGTATAAATTTTTTAATTTCGTCCACATTCTATAGATGATTCCGATAATTTAAAATCGATAATATCTAACAAAAATTCAATATCTAAAGAGCCCCTTATTATTTACAAGAGACTTTGAATTATTTAGCCCGACCCAAGTATTGAGACCCGAGCCTGTTATTTTGCGGGCCGGGTCAAACGTGCAGCCCTAACCGTGAATAATCCCTGCACACAAACGGGTCCGCATGAAGACCCAGATGTCCATAAGCATTCAGTTCTCTTGCTTCTGTAACAACGCCGCGGGGGGAGGGAGGCCTTGCTACTTGGCACTGTGTTGCTGAAGGAACTCTGCGCTTCGAGAGGAGAAGGGGGAAAATGAAACGTTTCTTCAAGCCCATAGAGAAGGAATCGTCCAACAAGAGACCCTCTGTCGCCCCTACAACTGGAGCACAGGAGGACGGAAGCAATTCCCATGGAGAAGCTGAGTCGGGGGAGAAGAGGAAGGAGCCATTGAAGTTCTTGACGTGGAATGCCAATAGCTTCCTGCTCCGCATCAAGAACAACTGGACCGAGTTCACCAAGTTCATCGAGAGAACTGACCCCGACGTCATTGCCATACAGGTTAGATTTCCTCAGCCATCCCCCCCAACTTCCCTTTTGTGATTTTACACTTTTTGGCTTTTGCATTGTAAGAGACTTGTTCCTATCTGCTCACTGGGCCTGTATGTAGCATTTTAGAGGATGAATGCTCACGTGATTCAACGAGTTTAGCAACCATTTGAAATAAAGTTGTGGTTGTCTGCTTGAACTCGGACATTTCGTTGCGTGCTTGCTTTGTGGAAGCTTTTTCCTGTAAATTTCTGGGTTTTTCTTGGTGGATTTTTGCATTTTGAATTTCTTCTTGTTTGCTGTTTGTTTGAAATTATTGATATTCCAGTCCAGCTTGTTTCCTGGAAGTAACGTGCTGTTTGAGTTTCTCCTGTCAGGCTAAAGCTCAGATTTTTCTCATACGTCTAGGGTTATGAATTTGTGATGTTTTTTGCACTAAAATAATGATAAAATTACATATACTTTTCTGGTAGCTCAATGTAGTAGATTGCAAAAATGTGAGGCTTCATTTTCTGGAGAGAGCAGAGAATTTTATCCTCTACTGCTACAATGTAATGGGTAGTTTACAAAGGGACTGAATGCAGCTCTATTTGGTGTTTTTTCTTAAATAACAATGTCTTTGAGGGCATTAGCTCAAAACCATTGGACATAGATGTTTGACTGATAGTAAAAGCTTACTAACAGAAGTCTAGATGGGTGATGGTAGGAAGTGCGGATGCCTGCCTCTGGGACCAAGGGAGCACCAAAAAATCCTGGGGAACTGAAAGATGATACTTCCTCCTCACGTGAAGAAAAGCAGGTAAAAGTTGAGGGACACTCTTTTGTCTATTTTCTAGTATTTTAATCGTCAAATGAAAAGCAGTCTATGGCATTACTTTTTTTTTTTTATGCATCTCTAAGCATTACTATTTTGATATGAATACTTGCACAAAATAATGAAGAAATCAGAAGACAGTATCTTGTGTTCATACAGTTTGATTCAAACAAGCTATCATCCTCTATTATGATATATGACAGAGAGATCTTACAACCTGTGCAGGCTATAATGCGTGCAATTTCAAGACCTCCATTTGGAAATTATCGTGTATGGTGGTCTCTTGCAGAGAGCAAATATGGGGGGACTGCATTATTTGTAAAGAAGCAGTTCCAGCCTATCAAGGTGTCTTTCTCTCTCGATCAAACTGGTAAGCAAACAAGTTAAAATGGCAGCTGTTTGTTACCATATTATCTTCTCCTTTTCGTCTAGAGTAGTCACTGCACAATAGAAGTGCATCTGTGGTGTAACTGCACTTATTTTACAATTTTAGTAGATGTATATTTTCTTGTGTTTGGTTTCAAATTTAATAATTTATTCCCTAATCTTAACAAGGAACTAGAAAGATTAATGCAAATAAAGTCCACAGTGTATGTTGCCAAGCAATTATATTGTGTATCTTGGTCATCTGATTATTAAGGATCAGATAATTTGGAGAGGTGTATTGCTAAAATCGTTTTGAATTTAATGACACAATCTTGTGACCAGAAACTCTCATGATGTAGAAGGATGTTTACTTTATAAGTTTTTGAAAAGGTAATTTTGTAAAACAGAAAAAAAGTACAAAATATACAAAAGATTTACACAGGAGGCCTAGAATATGCTATTTTTCTCAAACAACTTAAATGAGCTTCCAAAGCAGGAATAGATGCAATTGACTCTTACTACTGTCTTTTGCAATGAAATCGTGCTCTGTGCATAACTTTAAATCAAGGATTTTGTTGGTTGCACCAAACTGAAATTAAATTAAACGTCATCCTCTAAAAGCTCTTGTTTTCATGTGAAAAAGCAAAAACTGAAATTAGGACTCTTTGGACCTGCCCAAAAATTCATATTTTGTTTCAGTGACTTGCAGATACCATTTCAAAGGAGGATATTTGGGTCAAATTATGGGTTATGATATATTTACTTGGACTTTTCACTTATTGTTGTGTATTTGTATTTCTTTAAGCTACATAATATTTAAAAGGATTAAGAGCTACTCGATAAAATGTCTAGTTGGTTTGGTCAGATGTGCACTTGATAATTTTGTTCAAATCATTGGCCGAGTCTAGTTGGCCTTTGCAATGCAATGGAAAGCTGCCAATACTATGCAGATTGGCTTCTATGTAGATTGCTTCTGGAAGCACTTACATTTTGACTATAGTAGATGACGGCAGATAGTTTGTGTACGTTACTCTTTTTGGCAGTTTCCAAACATGAGCCAGATGGACGAGTAATCTTTGCTGAGTTTGAATCCCTCCGTGTGTTAAATACCTATGTGCCAAACAATGGGTGGAAAGATGATGATACGTCATTCAAAAGAAGAAGAAAATGGGATAAGAGGATTCTTGAATTTGTGTTACGGACTCCCAGCAAGCCTTTGATTTGGTGTGGGGACCTGAATGTTAGGTAATTGCTCCGAATCATCTTGACTAACCTTAATAGTTAGACTATGATTCCCTTATTTGCGTGTTTTGTGGGGCTCAAGCTACTTGGATTAAAGAACTGGATGATTAGTTCATACCTTGATTTGTGAGTGTATACTCTGTTAAATTTATTATTGTGAAAGGAATCTTATGTATTTGAATTTTGAGCTTTTCATGTCCTGAAGCAATAATTCCTTGGTTTTGGTTGATAAGTATAGAAAATTGGACAACATCAATTCAGCCCACGTGCTTTTAATATGTGTATGATCTATTTGCTTATTTGTATTTCATATTTCTCTGTTGTTAATGAATTCTTACACCAATGTCTATATGGAGACCTGATTAAGCATTGAAATATAAGATATCCCAACTAGCAGCTGAATCATAATACTGTTTACATCAGCTGTTTTGGAGAATATTCGTCCTATAAATTGAAACACTTGTTTCATATTGTTATGTGCAGCCATCAGGAAATTGATGTGAGTCATCCAGAATTTTTCAGGAACGCTAAGCAAAATGGTTATATACCTCCGAACAAAGAGGTACTCATATTTCTGTCACTTTTCTTTTGCTAAATATGACTGCTGATATGATGCTCATTTTGAATGAGAACTCAAGACACTGCCTTGGAGTCTGTGTGTGACTGATTTCTTTATATTTACTACTTGTTTGTATTTCACGTACTATTTGAAAATGCATTTGGTTAAAACAAAGTTCCCCATTTCTTTGGTTTATATGCAGGATTGTGGACAGCCTGGATTTACATTAGCAGAGAGACAACGTTTTGCAACCATATTGTCAGAGTGCGTTCATCTGTTGCAAAACTAATAATGTTTTGTTTGTTTATCTCAAAGGTTTATATACAAGGTTTCATATTTGATGTACTTGTTGTTAAATTGATCCTTCCTAAATATATATAAAATTGTATGCTTCATATATGCCAGCAATTGTCAATCAATTTTTAGTAAATGGTTAGGCCTTGTATTGTAAAACAAGATATCCATGTCCAAAAAAATGACCAATATGAAAGTAATTTTTGATAGCATGCTACCATTCCTGTCTGCTTCTCTTGTAACGTTTCCACTCTTTACCTTTTGTAAGTATGGGGCTTTATTTTTATGACCATATGAGCTCCCTTGAAGTAAAAATTTTAATGTGCTTTCTCCTGTATATTATAACTGTTTATGATTGTCCTTATTGAGAAAGTAATGTTGGTAATGATTACTGATATGTTGAATTTCCCATAGGGGAAAGCTGATTGATGCATATAGATACCTGCACAAAGAGGAAGATATGGAACGTGGCTTCTCATGGTCTGGAAATCCCATTGGGAAGTAAGTTGTATGAGTGAAGTGATAGTTTATCGTTCATATTAGCATCCCTATTTAGTGTTGTATTATACCTTCCCAGGGTTCTTATGTGAGCAACATTGAACTATTGGCTGTACTTTTTTATCTATCTTATTAAGTTACAGAAGTTTCTAGTATATCACTGTTTTTTACAATTGCTTCTTTTATATCTGTTTGATATGTGTGTCAAGGCTAATGCGCAGGCCATTTTAGATCGCATACGGATAGTTTATTCATCTGGTTGTTTATAATTATGATCCCACGAAGTCTTGTTAGTTGCTTTAGTTGATGTTATCATTAATTATAAACTAATGACGAAGTTGCACATTGAGCTCAGCAGAATCTTCTTTCTTTCTCACTTTCCTAAAATTCTATTATCAAATTCTACATGGCATCAGATCGCATATGGATAGTTTATTCATCTGGTTGTTTATAATATGATCCCATGAAGTCTTGTTAGTTGCTTTAATTGATGTTATCATAAATTATAAACTAATAACGAAGGTGCACATTGAGCTCAGCAGAATCTTCTTTCTTTCTCACTTTCCTAAAATTCTATTATCAAATTCTACATGGCATCAGAGCAGGGAGGTCCTTGGTATTAATCTCTGTAGAGGAAATTTTTTTTATTATATATCCCTTGTGTTTTTTTCCTGTGCATAGCCTAAATAAGCTAGCTAGCGGGGTGTGTATTGATATATATAATCCCCTCCCTAACCGCTTAAGCTTTTAGGTGAAGTGGTTAATCAAGGAGATTTATAATTTTTTAGATGTTTTTTTTCTATGGGAGGAAGTCACAATTATATATTGTTGAAGTACTTTTTGGGTTGTGTGCAGATATCGAGGCAAGAGAATGAGGATAGATTATTTCATTGTCTCAGAGCAGTTTAAAGACAGATTAGTTTCATGTGAAATGCAAGGGCAAGGAATTGAGTTGGAGGGTATGTATTCGTTCTTTCCTATTTGGACTAGTTAGAAACTTAAAATCAGCTTACTGACTGGGCGTTTTTTTGAAGTGAATGTTGTTATTTAGTATAATCATGCTTCTTTTGTGCATTTGACAGGATTTTACGGAAGTGACCATTGCCCCGTGTCCCTAGAGTTATTACCGAAAGCTTCTGACCCTTTGGCTAGTTAATCTGTTAACTTTCCTCCTCCCTAGAATCGCATTTTGTTGGATCAGAAATAGCTGGATCAGAAATAGTGAAGATGGTACAGCTGATTGTGCTGTCAGGACATTTTTTACAAGAAATTGGATATACATCTATGCCCATATTAATGTTAATCTCGGAAATCCCATCAGGCTTGTATTTTCCTGCTGTTGATTCGACACCTATTGCAAACTGGTCTAGGTCTGCCTGAGAATGGATTTCCTGTACATGAAAGGGGACTATTTTAATGTTGAACTTCCCACTTCCATTAAATTATTTTACAGTTTGTTCATTCGGGATCTTATTCCCGGCAGTCAGCTGTAGCTTATAGCTCCTCGATTAAGGGCTGTTTGGGAACACATTTGTGGGCCATTCGACGGCATGTGTGGCCCATTTAGATTGAATCATGTTTGGATACAATTTTTTGTATCTGGTTTAGTTTCCTTACAAATGGCATAAATAAAATTTTGTTTGACCTACAAATATTCCACAAATCTTCTCATTTCTCGTAAATGACCTACAAATGCTGAATGTCATTCTTGGGATATGTGTCCTGGGGAAAAAATGTCTTAGGGAGGACATTTGCCCAACACATGGCCTAGATATGGGTCTCACATGTTTCTTGGCACAATAGTTACCTCACACTCGCAAGAGTAGGGAGGACATTTGCCCAACAAATGGCCTAGAAATCCTACAGTAGGGAATGGTGCCCAATGTCACCTAATGTTGACTTTTGCACCTACCGCCATTCAATACAGACTGCAGATAAGGCAATAAAATGGCTAAGCAAAGAAAAAATATATAATCTCTTTATCTTATATTAATTGTCATTTTTTATATCATCTTTGTCATGATAATTAGTAGATGGAGTAATCAAATAATGGATGAAGTGAAAACTTTATTAACTTTACTAAATATTATATTTAAAAAATGTGAGTAATTAATATGGGACAAAAATTGTATAATCGAGACAAAAAATTATATGTATGAAATATGGTACAAAAGCCTCAAGGTTTAGGGGTTGTTTGTGTAAATTTTTATAAGATTTTGTTGATTCTACCTCGACTCTGGCTTGAATTATCATAATTATGTTTATACGTAGAAGGTGGGTAGAATTAAAAATTTCACTTAGAAGTTGATTTCAAGCCCTTTCGAGCTGGAATCAGCCAAAATTACCAAATCACCTAATGAGGTGATTCCGTCGATTTGGCTCCAAGCCCCATTTTAAAAATTAGAGATTTTGTTATTTTTTAATAATTACTTCTCATATTAATTTGAGCATCAAGAAATGTGTCATTTAGGTAGGGGCCACTTTAAAAATTCAAAATTACCTACCTTACAGGATATTGTTTGATAGAGCTCAAATTTAGGAGCGTAATAGTACCATGACTGTGCATATCTGAGTTAAGGAGAGAGAGTTATATTAATTCAGAGTTTTATAATTAGGTTTGACACGATATCTAAATTTATTCTAAAAAATTATATTATCAACCGTAATTCACATTCAACGGTGAATTTTTAAAATTAATTCTAAAAAATTTTACTTCTGTTTCTAAAAAATCCAACACCCTCCCCTTAAAATAAGAGGAAGGGGTCAAGCTCATAAATGATATGTGTGAAATATGGTACAAAAGCCTCAAGGTTTAAAATAAGAGGAAGGGGTCAAGCTCATTGAGCTTATGTTGTAACCTCTTTAATGGGGCTTCTTGTCCCAATGCTCCAAAATTTCACTTCAATGTATGGATTCTTATCGATCATCCACTGTAAATTACAACTTGAGTCTTGAGTGGAAAACTCTTTTGCTATGGTCATAACCACAAACACTAGAATAGTGATGTACTCCCTCTATCCTATCTGTCCTATATTAATAGTTACATTTGGTGAAACTTACATCTAAGAGAAGGAAATATTAGCTCATGATTCATATTTTTTAAGTACTTAACTACTTAAATTGAACAACATGTAACTATTAATATGGAACAAATTTTTGTGTTGAATAGAGTTATTAATACAGGACATAGAGAATACACAAAAGACTACATATTTTGTCAACCAAAACCTAATTATTGGGTAAATACTTTGTGTGATTATCATTTTTCTTATTACTTCCGTTATCTCCGTTGTTATTATTGCTTTACAAACACCTTAGAACTACATTAAATGTTAATGTACAAATACAACATCGCACGGTCGCACCAAAGAAGGAATTTCTACATGGGCTCATGCCCAGGACCATAGCCACATGCTCGCCACGATATATGGGCCCCATCTGCATGCTACATGCTTGCAGGCAGGCCCCATACTTTCATCATAGAGAGGTGAGAGCCCTTTGGTGAAAGATCTTGGCTGCAAATTGTGTGTAGCATTTCATGGTTTTCACCTTTGAATAATGTTACGCTACCTCAAAAGAATTGCTAATGGCTTCATACAACCATCGCAACAAGCGTGCTGCATGCCTTTTAGGTTTACCATTTTCAAACCCGCTTTTTAAAGCTTTTCACCAATTGTAATGCTATGACTGCTTACAATAGCATCCAGCAGCATAGGGCCTGTGCTCTCAATGCGCGCATCCTTTGAGCATTACATGCTTTTAGCGAGATCTTATCTACTGGAACGGTTCTACTAGTCACACGGTATATAAATTTATTTTTTTAAAGAAAATTATTTAAATATTATTTTAAAATAAAATAATTATTTAAATTGTGCACTTTAAAAAATATTTTTGAAATTTGTGTTATTTTCCAATCAAGTGCTGACATATACATGGTTTTTTTAAAAATTTTCTCAAGGAAATTTAAGTTGATTTCGTCATTCCCAAGGATGAAATACACTTACAGAGGGACAAAATAATGTTAAGTGGCCACTTAAAATGGATTTTGTCAGTCACAAGGATGAAATTTGCCTTACAACGATTTCATCCAAACACATCTAGCAGAAGATGAAGCATGCATGCAAGAGCCCAACAAAAGGAAGGTGCTTATTCTTCAACCTCTCAAAACCCCTAAAACCTCACCATCATCATCTTCGCCGCCCAGTTTGCAACTGGTTGCAGGCCCGTTCCCCTCCCACCCTCGCGCCCACTCCTGAAGAATGTTGTTGCTTCGTCCGAGATGCCCTCTTGGCTTTCCACAGATTCCCCCAACAATTTGCCAAATTCCGATGCCATTACTTGTCCGACCACCCATTCTCCTCCTCCTCCTCCTCCTCTTTTCCTTCTCTGCGTTCTGCTCCGATGGAGGGTTCTTGTGAGGAGGAGAGTGTGCTAGATGGGCTTGTCAGGACCCTTTTGACACCACTAACGCCAACTCGGATCAGGCTTTCGCCTCACTTAAATTGGCTTTCCCCACTTGGGAAGATGGATGTTACGTTGCCCTAACTCTGTATTTTTTGGTACAACTCTAAGTTTGCATTTTCCATTGATTGCATGTGCTTCTTCTCATGTGTCTGCGTTCGTTTTTCAGTTGGGTATGTGATAAGTACTGATATTACATATATATTGAAGGTTTTGGTTGCGGAGTCGAAATACGTGTGGGGAAGTTTAATCTTGGGATTTCATCTTTTGGAATGACAAATTTTGTCAACCAAAAGATAAACTTGATTTTTTCATTCCAAAAGATGAAATATATATATATTTTTTAAAAAAAACCACGCAAACACTAGCACTTAGTTATCACATACATGACAAAAAATACAATCACTTTGAGAAATATTTTCTAAAATAAATAATTTAAGTAATTATTTTAATTTTTAATATTTTTTAAATAAATTTTTTAATACATAAACTAAAGTTAATATTTAAAATTACTCATTATCAAATACGTAGAAAATATTAAATAATGTTAAATAATAATTGGACCTGCACACTGCGTGGCTTGCGCCACGGTTGCACTGAATAATTAATTTCTCGGGCGGCCATAGCATTTCACGTCCACAAACCACAAAAGTACACAGATCATCTGTCAAGGGAAACGGTATGCAGCCCATGGGCCCAATAAAAAGCGGCCCACATTCCATATGGGCCTTAATATGCACACTACAACTGGGAGATTTATCTGGGCCGAGAATCTGCGCTCACAGAAGCAGGCAGTTCCAGGCCCGGGCGATTCTTCTCCCGTCGCCTCCCTCACTGTCTCCGCGACCCAGCCAGCATATAAAGGAGCTCTCCGTCCGTTGCCCATGGCCTCCTCCTCTCCTCCTGTTTCCTCCCCCACTGCAAGCCCAAGATCGCTCCTTTCCGCAGAAGGGCTGCTCCCCAAGCACTTCCTGAGGCTGGGTCCCGTCAAATGTAGTGGTGGGAGATGGCAATATGCGGCGAGACTCCGTTCACCGAAGCTTTGAAGCTGGCCTTCCCTGCCCCTTCTTCCCCGCCTCCCGATTCTGCCGATTCACTGGACGAGAATATTGGGAAATTGGGATTGCAGGAGGGGGATGGGAAGGAGGGGGAGCCCGATCAAGATGATGGTGAGGGCAAGAGGGACAATGTGATTCGAAGACCTCATTTTCCCTTGAGGCCCGGGGAGCCGGATTGCGCGTTTTATCTGCGGACCGGAGCGTGTAAGTATGGGGCAAACTGCAGATTCAATCATCCGCCCAGGAGAAGGAGCCAGGTGTGTTTGATCGTTTGAGTCCATGGGCCACTTCGGATGTCACTTATGTAACCTTTATGCGTAGCTTTGAAACAAGTACATTGATTTTCACTTTCGACATCTTGGAGGGGCGAGTGACTGATTGTTTGTTATTCAACAAAGCTTGTGTTTTACTCTTGTGTGATGGTTTGTACATAAAACGAAGTTAGGGAAGCTTATTGGGGTTTTGAAGAAGAATGATGCTTTGTCGTAGTTGATGAGGATGTTCGAAAATATGTATTGTGACTTTTCCTCCATAATTCGGTCTATACTGCTGACCTATTTAAAGTTTTCTTGACAGCGAGAAGTGAAGGATTTTTTGTTATTTCTTTACGTCCAAAATTTTTAAAATTAAAATTTGTCACCTGGTTTATTCGAAGTACATATTTCAAGTTATTTAGGTGCTTATTGACCGTCTCAATCTATTTTCAAAGTTTATATAATAGCATGGTAATCAGTCAGTAAAAGTTGACATGCTATAAAGGATATAGGTTGTACTTTCCGTCCCAATTTTATTTTCTTGAGAGGATAGCCACTAAACACATTATACTGTTTGCAGTTTCAATTATATTTTTCTAGTGATTTTTATGAATATGACAAGTGTATATCGTTTTATGCATGAAAGTTATCGCTTTTTTCAGTGTAGGAATCTATAAATCCATATTTGTGAAGTAAAGAAGTTAAAAAAATGTTAGATTGGATAGCGAAGATGTTTATCTGATAGGGTGTGCAAATGTTTCTCTTTTGTCCATTTTCTCTTTATATTAACAAATACATTTAGCTAATTTTTAGGCTTGATACAGTATTTAATCTGTTTGATTTGCATACTTGTTGCTTTTTGAAGGAAAAGAACAATGAAAAAGACAAGACTCAGGAAATTGACAAAAATGAGATCCCTGAACAGACAGAGCCTGCAGAGTGCAAGGTTTGCAGTTATTTTATGTATTAAATGTCCCATTCTTTCTAGAACATAATTTAGTGATCATACCCTGAGAATTATTTTAGGCTTTAACGGAAAATATTGTCTCATATCTTGTATCTAGATAATGTTTGCTTCGGAATATAATTGGAATATTATGCTTTTTAGCCCTTTAAGAGGATCAATTGCATATTTAGGCAGTAGGCAAACTTTTAAGATTTTCAAGTAATTAATAAAGAAAAAGACATGAGTTTGTAGTGTATGTCTTTGCCTTTGAGGATTTTGAAATGGGAAAATTTTCTATATCCATCTACAAGGTACAAGATGGTGGGGTGAAAAATTGTTCCCGAAATTCTAGTATCTCCTAGCCTTCTCTCGCTCTCTCTCTCATTCATGATTGAGTGTTTTTTTTTAAACTCCCAAATATTTCTATTGGACCTTCATTTTGTACTTTTTATTTGGGAAACCAGTTGAAGTAGGATCAAGATTTTGACTAATCTCAACCCTGATATTTAGTTTGCTAGGGAGAAAAAGCAGAAATTTTGCTTGATTGATCCTTATAAACTGTGAGTTCAATCAAAATTAAGTTGGTTTAGTTTATGATTCTGTGTAAAATCATAACCGTGTTTTTTCTTGATACCAAATCAGTATATGTAGCTAGAACTGTTCTTTTCCCAAAACTATATAAACTCCTAGCAGCTGTGTGCTGCCCTGTGGATATTTTTAGCCCCTTAATCTGAAAGAAAAACAAAAAATTGTTGATGAATAAAGTTAAGACATATATTTAGCATGATCAATAATTCCGTGATTTATTAAACTTGAGGAAAAATCAGGACTCTTAGCTTTCCACCACATGAACATTTAGATTTTTGTTACTTGTCATGGCTTTCCAACTCGGGGCAAGTTCCTGGTGGACTCACTCAGTGAACCAGGCCAGGTCATGAACCTGGTTGCTGTGTCAAAACGAGTTTAAGGTATAACTTGGTCGACCAAGGGAGTCAGGCCAAACTTGGTTGTACTCGGGCTGGCCAACTGAGTGATGGAACTGCAGTGGACTATATGAAAAGTTCAGAGGTGACAGAATTGAAAATTGGAAAAGACAAAGAAGAGAGCCGATCCAGCCTTTGGTGCGCTTATTGGATTGTTCTTGGTTGTTGGAGAGGTCCCAGGGTTGAATCCCATATATGTATAGAGTGTGAGGGGGCATGAGTCTTGTCTATAAAAAAAAGAATAAAATTATGGGAAAAGTTGAAAGAGATACGAAGGAAATATGGAAGAATGTGAAAGCCTTGAAAGATGACAGAATAGGATATGTGGAAGAAGAAGATACAAAGGAAGATCTGATCTGAAAAAAAGAAAAAGAAAAAAAAGAAACTTCCTAGAAAATAGAGGTAGTGATGGGGGAGGAGGAAGATGAAGAATCATGCATTTATCCCCTCTACTGCTTCCAGAAGCTCCTTGATGGCTGCTGCAAAAGAGTCTTTTCTGCTTTGTTGACTGGGGACCTTGCAGGGTAAAGAGGAAGGAGATAAGGAGTTAGAGGAGGGCAGAGAGCGACAGGCTAAGATGGGAAACGAGGGGGAATGGAGGAAGTAGCAGAGTTGTAGGAATGAGATTGGAGGAGATGTGTTGGAGAAGATACACCGGCGGGAAATTAGATGGGGAGAAGAACACAAAGAGGAGGTGGTGGTGGAGGAGGATGAGTTGGTAAAAACCGAGGAAGAAAATTGACTCATTGGTCAACTTTGCAGGATTCTTGGTTGGCCAGGCAAGGCAATCGATTGAATCACCTTGACGACCAGGCCTGGAGAATTATGAGGTTTAATGAAATAATTAGATGGAAAACACTGTTTATATTTGTAGACACCAAAAAGGAACTTGTCTTGTTACCATGTAGGTTGTCATTGTTGTCAACTTCATTGCCTCTATTTGGAGGCCATACATTCACTGTTGAATGCATGCTATTCGAGGTCTTTTCTTTTTAGAGCCTTTTCCATATTCCCCCAGACTTCCTCTGCTCATTATGGGTGACTCTTAAGCCAATGGTAACATCTCCTACAGGGGTTGTCAGCGATCATCTCTACACATGATCAACGGCTGAAAATGAGGCCTAAATTTTTTGCTTATCCACTCGACCATCTATTTTTTCCCGATCATCTTCCTTTCAACTTTGTAAAATTTGTTGATCACAAAGCAGACTGTAAGTAGCCCACAGCTTCAGCCAATTAGGTTGAGTACTCTTGTTCGGAAATTTAGACCTGCAGCACAGGCACTAGGGGATTGCATTTGACTCAAAAAGATCCCATAGGAAAGTTTATCTTTTTAAATGAATTAGTATCAAAAAAGTTATTTTTCATTTGTTAGAACCGTAACATGATTAACCATTATTGAAGTCCAACAGAATCGTAACACAAATGTCAAATTGGTTTGCAGTACTATTTAACAGCTGGCGGGTGTAAGTTTGGAAAGGCTTGTAAGTACAGTCACACAAAAGAAAAATCTGCCACAGAAGATTCCGTGGAGCTTAACTTTTTGGGCCTTCCAATTCGCCTGGTATTAGTATAATCAGTTCTTCTGTATTTGTATATCAATGGAGAATGACAGAAAAAAGAAAAATTTCTGAAAGATGGTGGTCGTTTATAATACTCTTTATGTTACGAGTTACTCTTTTGTTGAAGGGGGAGAAGGAGTGCCCATTTTATATGAAAAATGGGTCCTGCAAATTTGCTTCCCACTGCAAATTTCATCATCCAGACCCGACTGCTGTTGGAGACTCTAATCAGAATGATGTAACTCTTCCATTTCAACCACCTGTCGCACCATGGAATATGCAGACACCTTCCAGTCAGCCACTTCCGCCTTACTTGGGTGTACACCCTCCTTATGTCCCGCTTATGTTTCCACATCCTCCGGGAGCCTCTATAAACTCAGAATGGAATGGCTACCCGGTTAGTCTCTAAATTATTCAAAAACGAGATTTTATTGATGGCACATTGACTGACTTTTGTATGTTGAAAAAGCATTCCATCGTGTGATGGTGTTTAAGGACGAATGTTACTTTAAAGTTATAATGCAACTTCTTTTCCCTGCATTCCTCTTATGACACTTCTGTTGGCCACATATTTAGGCCCAAGCAAGTTCAGTTATTTCTCCAGATTGGAATATACGTCCACAACCTTCAGTGACTGCTTTGGTGAATATAAATGAGATGGGAAAAAAGGCTGATGCTTCTACCTCTCAACACCGGCAGACAACTGTTGAAGAATTTCCGGAAAGGCCTGGAGAGTCTGAATGTCATTATTACATGAAAACTGGAACTTGTAAATTTCGATCTGCATGTCGATATCATCATCCCAAGATCAGGCCTCAAAAACCTTCTTGTGCTCTTAACCCCTCAGGCCTACCACTTAGACCAGTGAGTTTGTTTTTAATTTTTTTTCTTTTTTCCAATTGTTATCTGATTTTTCTCTCTGTGAGTAATTCTTGTTATTTTATGTGTGCTGACTTTAAGATTTTATTGAACTGTGTTTGCTGCTTGGTTTATCTCTCTATCATCCAGGGTCAAATAGTCTGTGCACATTACAGTCGTTATGGAATCTGTAAATTTGGACCTGCCTGTAAGTTTGATCATCCTGTAACAGATAGTTCTGCAATATCAACTCGGACATCCTCTTCATCACCAAGTGCCGAGTCTTTGGACAAATCTTTGGATTCTTCTGAGCCTGCTGAACCTGCTTGCCAGAATACTTCCGAGGAACTGGCTGAGGCATCTGCATAAAAGCTCTGCGGCATTGCATCCATTGTCACAAAATCCGTGACAACCTTTTTGAGATTTGATAAACCTTTTAAGTAGTTCTTTTGTTTACTGGGAAAAAAATTTTTGTGCCCTTTTTTACTTCCTTTATTTATGCACTTAGAGGGCTGTTTGGTCGCCTTGCCAAATGTTTGGACTTCAGTTAGGTCCACTCAATGTATAGATGTTAAGATTGGACAATAAACTTGGGTTGTTCACAATAATGCTCGTTGACTCGTTGTTCGTAATAATGCTACTGATCATCCCGTGGCAATGGGGTGATTTTCTGTGTTGCATATGAGTTGCCCAGGTTTAGCTTACGCGGAAAGATCAGGACAGTTGGGAGTATGTGTTCACAGCAGGTGCTGAGACAGGTAAAAATGTCTTAAACCTTGGAGGCTGCAAAGTCTTCAAATTCTTGGACAACTGAACATTGGCTGCTGAGAGCTGAAAGGAGCCAATGTGTGTGCGTTGTAGCAAGTTTGAACGTGTATCAGTTTAATACCAAGAAAGAGGGAGGCAATAGAAGCCGATTTGGGGAGCCACGGAGGAAGATGTGACTTTAAAGGCCAGAGATAGGGACATGAACTACAAAGACAAATTGTGGCGTCTAAGACAATGCCACTGCCTTCTTTGATCTATCTGATTCTCGTTTAAACCAATAGCGAAGGATAATTTAGCTGATCTAATGTCTCATCTCAATTACAAATTCCAGTAAACAAGGACAAGACTATCCAGTACACAAGATGCGCCAAACACACGCCAATGCGCATGCAACCTAAGAACATCTTAATTTTTCCATTGTAAATATTGTATTTTGACATAACTCCAAACACACATTCTCCTTAATACTTTTGGCCATGTCTATATTAAACACTAAATTAAATTAAATAATAAAATAATTAAAAAAGATCATGATCAACTAGGATGCACCGGGCGCATATTAACGAGACTCATTAAACAACCTTTAAAAACAAAAACAAAAATTATAAGTAGTAGTGATTTAAGGCCCACACAAACACCCCCCTATTTCCGTGTCCAACTCTTCCACCACATTTCCTATATTTTGGCCCTCCCAACCGACCCGCCCTTTTTAATTCGTGTGCATTCCACGCAAGCCCCCTTCGCCCGATTCCCAGGCTAATGGCGACGAGTCAGCTCCTCCGCCGGGCCCTCTCCTCCCCCGCCTCCGCCGCCACCGCGACCCTCCGCCCCCTCATCTCCGTACGGACCCACTCCACGGACGCCGCCGCCGCTGCCTCCCCGCAGCCCAACACCAGGACCTTCTCCATCTACCGGTGGAACCCGGACAGCCCCGGGAAGCCGGAGCTGAAGAACTACGAGATCGACCTCAATGCCTGCGGACCCATGGTGCTGGACGCCCTCATCAAGATCAAGAACGAGGTGGACCCCACCCTGACCTTCCGCCGCTCCTGCCGGGAGGGCATCTGCGGCTCCTGCGCCATGAACATCAATGGCTGCAACGGCCTGGCCTGCCTCACCAAGATCGACCGCGCCTCCGCCGCGCCCACCATGATCACGCCCCTGCCCCACATGTTCGTCGTCAAGGACCTGGTGGTCGACATGACCAATTTCTACAATCAGTACAAGAGCATCGAGCCCTGGCTCAAGCGCAAGACCTCGCCGCCGGAGCCCGGCAAGGAGATCCCCCAGAGCAAGAAGGACCGCGCCAAGCTCGACGGTATGTACGAGTGCATCCTCTGCGCCTGCTGCAGCACCTCCTGCCCCAGCTACTGGTGGAACTCCGAGTCCTACCTTGGGCCAGCCGCCCTCCTCCACGCCCACAGGTGAGTTGTTGTTGCTTTGAATTTTGTAATTCTTTTTTCGATTGGGATTGTTTAGATGATAAAAACCCTTTCTTTGTGGGATCTCAAATGAGTTGCCGAGTTTCGAAGTTGATCTAATGTTTCATCCTCTGGACTTACATTTAAAACCATTTCCCCTTTTCTTAATGAAAAATAAAGAAATAGTACATGGAAGTTGTCCAGTGATTGGTTAGAGAATTCTCTGATCAGGTTTTGATTGATTTTATGGAACTGGAAATTCATCAATGGTCTACTGCTATTCTGCTATAAATGTTCTTTTTTTCTTATAAGAGATGATCATGATATAAAAGTGGCTAATGAAATCAAAAGCCATTCAATTGGTGAAGGCAATACACTTCTTCATGGTCTCATGGGCTGATCTTTTTCTGGTCCTTCCTGGAAATGTGCATTGGATGTTCCTGGCGTCTCTGTCAATGTGCAAATACATGAACATCTTTGTTTTCCCTCTGGAGAATGTTCATTTTGAAAAATTTTCATGTTGTATTTATATAACTTTCTCAGTTTGATTACCTTTCCTTAGTTCCCAAAAGTAATGTTTGTGTGGAAGCTTACAAGCATGTGTTTATTGTAAGCACCTTTGGTGATCAGTAGTTGCCCAAAATCTTCCTGTCTGTTCCTTTCTTTTATGAATTTTTAGACGTGATTCCAATTTGTATACGAGAATAACTGGGTTCTAGTTCATCAACGTTGTGCTACACAAATGCTTTCATGAAACATCTGCTATTATCCCTTTTTTATTTAGTTGTTGTAAATTAGTAGACTTTTCTCCATTGTAAGAGTCATTCCACCTACCACCATGTGTCAGCTTCTGTTATGTTGTGGGCTAAAGTAAGGAGCTGAGTTTGGCAGAGCTCTTTCTTATGGAGATACGTTTAAACCTTTGCATTATAAGAAAAATGTAATAGGAAAGAGTTAATTTTGAATGTGATGTTGTTAGTGATCGGACTAAATGTGATGTGGTCAATTGTTTCTGCCAGGATAATGCACAAGAGTGCTGTTTCTAGGAGCACTTTACATAGAAATGACATTGTTTTTACATGTATAATTACATATGAAATGTTCAGATACACAAAACACCCTGTTATTAACATCCATTACACATAGATGACCTAGCATCAAACTCCAAATGACAATTAAGTCTAAGTACACTGTACTGCATCTTTGTATGTTTTTTTCATGTTCTTATGCTTATTTGAAAAAAAATCTTGATCACTGATTTCTTTATGAGAACTTGTAGTTGTGTTACTTGTGTGTGTTTTCATTCTTGACCTCTATAAATTAGTGTTTTTCTCTAATTAAGAATGAACAAATCATTTTGTATTTGCAGGTGGATTCAGGACAGTAGGGATGAGTACACAAAGGAACGTCTGGATGCAATATGTGATGAGTTTAAGTTGTACCGGTGCCATACAATCCTCAACTGTGCCCGCGCCTGCCCCAAAGGATTGAATCCAGGGAAGGAGATTGCATCAATTAAATCGCTTCAGCTCACCAAGGCTGAGCTTTAGTGGACTTATCAGCTTATGATGAAATTAAATTTGAAGTCATAGCATCTACATGAACATTATCCTTTTAGATATAATAAGGAGCTGCAGTTTGTATTATCTGCGTATGGGCTTTTGGCTAAGCTTAATATTCCATCATTGTTTGAAGCCTTTGCTTAAATAATTGTTTATAGACCCTCCCTTCTTTTGATGGGGCAATTCTCCGTTGTTGTGTGAAGTAGGTTATGTATGACATGTCATTTCCAGTAAAATTTTTGTATGACTGATTTTTGTATCTTGTTAGTGAATTTTTTTTAATTGAGGGTTTGACTCCAATCCCTTATATATTTGCTTGATTGCAAGGAGTGATGAATTCTCATCTCGATACCTGTTTGCCCACTCATGAGTTGAATGTAGTGAGGTAAGCCTTGTTTAAGGGAAAACTAAAAGAGGCAAACTTGATACACTGCAGATCATGGATTTTTTTACTCACTCTGTCCCAAATTAAGTGTTTCATGTGATTTTTTCAAAATGAACTAAATTTAGTTTATTTTGAAAAATTAAATGGGACACTTATTTAGTTTATTTTGAAAAATTAAATGGGACACTTATTTTGGGACAGAGGGAGCAAATACGTAGAGATTAGCAGCAAGTTTGATCATACAGCTCAAGCATCGCACATGTGAATGTCATAATGTTGGGATGACAATGCTCCTATTTTCTAACCCGTTTTTCTTCCTCACAGTCGGCTGTGCCCCTCCGATAGCCTTCCCAATGCCGCCTCCTCCACCAGCTCTGTTCAAAACACGATCGTCCACGGTGCATCTTTACTGTGCGTACATGTCAACCCCCATGTAAAATCTGCCAAATTGGACATTGTGTATCCTGCTTTCGTGACAAATCCAACACATCAAAGAATGTGCTAATTAGGCACTTATAGGTCAAGTTATGGACATCTGTACTCAGTATAGCCACTCATTGTTACAACATAGAATTTTAAATTCATATTTGAAGCCAACGAAGTGGCCACATCCTATTTTTTCCTTTCAAACATATACTCGGCCATAAGCAAAGCTTTTCTAATATCCAGAGTATTGAGCATAGTTTTTCTAACATATAGAGTATTAAACCATTGTCTAATTAATATTGTTGATAAAAACAATACAAACAAGCCAAGGCCTACCAAGTACAAGTTAGATAACCATATGAAGTAATACACTACAAACTGATATCGCATGTGCCTGGAGACTAATTATACAGCGTTAGGTATAGAACTTTAACTTTACATTTGAGCAACTTCACTCTTCACAGCAGTCCACTACCACCCACAAGGATGCATGAGTATAAAAATATAATATAAAAAAATATTCTCTTTGTCCTAAATTAATAACTATATGTAGTAAGAATAATTTATTTTATGTTAATAGCTCAATTTTGTCAAATTTAAGTGATTAGGTACTTAAAAAAAGTATTCTAAACTTATTTTTTCATTTTGGGTTTCACCGTTCAATAAAAATTATTATTTTTTAAATATAACTATTAATATAAGATAGAGGGATTAAAACTAATACATAATCATAAAGCTTTGTTGGTTCACTTAAAGGATTTTAATTCATGGCCATTCACTCTTCTCAGTCTTTTCTCACACATGTCAGCTTATGCCATTTCTTTTATGCTCATAGTGTATTTAACGCTTAGTCATAACATCCTAACAGGTGCTGCTGAATAAATCTGCACTCAATATATCATTAGGGCCTACATTTCATCTTATGAATAACTTTATAAAATTTTACCAAGAATAGCCCTAAAATATAAAAAGTTATATAAAATATCTCATATTTTTATATAATACATATGTAAACCTCCATGTATATAGCATATTAAACCTTATAACTTTACCAGCCCATTACATTTTATTTTCAATAGCTCCAACTTTAACTTTGCAACTAACTAACTCTACCACCTCTGCTATTCACTAGTTCTTTTCTTGCCAACTCATTGTCTTCACCACTGACTCCTTTTCATCCAACTTCATCTTCTCCCCTCTTCTGCTACCACCTTCCCCTTCTCCCCTCTTCTGCCACTACCTTCCCCTCCTGCATATCTGTTTCTTCATCTTACTCCACTCTCTCCTCCTCCCTAGGAGTAGCAGAAGTGCAGCCCAACCACAAGCGGTAGATAGGCCCACTTCAGTGGGGTGGGCCTGGGTTTCCGGGCCCCTAGGCCAATCCCCTAGTGGGGCCATAATCATCTAGACCCCGTGGCTTTGCCCTGCCCCACTGGTTACCTAGCTGCAACCAAACTCTCCTGTAATAGCCAAACTCTCTAGTTGAGACTAATTTTTTTTATAAAATAAAAAATAAAATGAGAGGGGCAGGTCTAGCGGGTTAGCCCACCCTCTCAAAGGGGGGTGTGATTTGTGCCTGGCTCACCACCCATCCATATAAGTCGGATTTGCTGCCACCCTTGTCTTTCTTTTCTCTTTATCCTTCTCCCCTTTCATCCTTGATAAGCTGCCACTTCCTCCCTTTTGAAATTTAACAAGATCGGTCAATAAGCGACCGGGTAGAGTTATTAAATTTTTTTGATTATATAAACTTAAATTTTAAAAAATAAATCTATAAATATGTTAAACTACTAAAAAAAATAAAATTTATTTTACATAATTCTATATAGTTTTATAATCTCGACAAAACCTCATACAAATGCTTAAAATGTACTTACAAGGCATTAGTCATTTTGTATTTTGAATTATAATTTACTAATTTAAAAATATAATATTAATTATTAAAGAATTTATATATATATATATATATATATATATATATATATATATATATATATATATATATATATAGTGTTAATCGTTTAAGATTTCACATACATATTTTAAATATGGTATTAGTAAATTAAATTACGATTTAACCACCGTTGTATCTAAAATGCACAAATAACGAATACGTTTTCAATTACGACCACCTCCCCCGTTGCAGAGCCATCTGTTTCTCCGTCTTACGTCATCTCGCTCGTTCCCTACTAGTGCCGAGACGCTCCTTCTCCGCCGGCGCCATCTTCTTCCAGGCGTTCCGGCACTCTCCACCAGGTGCTTCCCTCTCTCCCATCTCATCTTTCCTTCTTCCTCTCCGGCGTTCCTTCTTCCTTTCCTCCGGCTCAGCCATCTCCTTCCTCCCCTCCGGCGTGGCCATCTCCCTCCCATTTATCGTCTCCCCTTCCCTATTTCCCTGCTGTCCACCGGAGCTGGCCGGCTGGCTTCCTGGCGACCGGAAGCGGCGCAGCTTGGCAGCCCCGCAGTTCCGAGTCCCCTGAACACAGGTCCGAGTTCAGGGCAGCCATGACACTTTAATCTGGCAATTTATTAATTAATTTTCTACAATTTTGCAAACACAAATTCGCCCGTCAGGAAAAACTCCTCGCTTAGACAAAATTTGTCTTCCCTCCGTTCATCATAAGCCCGACATTTCGAACTTCCCTTACATATTCGTCGTTGCCTCCCTCCTTGTACGTCCCGTTGCTTCGAAATCTGCTTCTCCAAGGTTTCCTTGAGAGGCCATCTGTGGATGGAGGCATGCACCGGCGGCGTCGCGTCCGGGGCGGGAGGGAAGATGCTGAAAGACGTAATTCCTTTTCCCGAGTCTGTGCTTTGAACATTGATTTTTACTTTTGCACCTCCTCATCGTTCAGTTTTTAACGTGTCCTGCGCTCCTGGCCGTGATGAGTTGGCTTATTACGAGTTGCATTTCTTTCTCTTATAGTTTCTGGCGTTTTCGGCTTTTTCTTGTTGGATATGACGATTTGGTTGTGACTGTGTTTGGTCTGGTATAAGCTGGTGTTTTTATGCGCTAGTGCTTGTAGTTGCCTGTATACTGGTGCTTATAGTTGCCAAAGTGAAAGCTTTACTGAAATAGACGATTGTTTATTTGGGTTCATAAAGCGTGCTTGCGTTGACAGTGTACTGGATTTATAATGCGGATTGTAGAACATCTTGTGATTCACATGTGGACTCTGGTGCCGCTATTTTGGGAAATATTTTGCTTTATTATCTACTTAAGCTTGTTTGCATCATTAATCTGGCACTTTATTAATTGTTCTTCTACAATTTGGCACTATATTAGTTGTTCCTTTTATTATTTTTCTATCCATGAGTGTACATATGTTATGGCCATGACGAATCACAATATCATTTGCTCCTTTTTCTAGAGCTTTGTGGCTTTACAACTTTCATTTTGGTAAGTTGTTGATGGCCATTTTCCTGTCTCTGCATATTGGTTATTATACTAGCTTATTGGCAGAGTTAAGCAGCTTGGTACGTCTCACATGGTTGTATGAGGGGGTTGTTTGCCATTATTTCCAGATTGTACCAAAAAAATCATTGTTTCCAGATGACCTACTATTGATCCCTAGGCTATTGCCCCCATTGTTGATGATATTTTTATGTCCTGACTGAATTCAAGCGTACTTATATAGGAGTCCAATAGGGCAACAGATGCATTAGCTATGTTACTGAAAAAAAAAAAACAGAGTACTGAGAGGATAAATAGAACAAGTTTGTGCAACATTTCAAAACTAAAGCTGAATGTATTCTTAATAAAACATGTGAAATACTCATATATGTGACCTGAATATCACTTCATGAGGCCAGGGGTTGATGAGGTAATGTTGCTTTCTAATTCGGCTAAGTTTAACATGGTTCCCCTTATGATTGGTGTTGGAGATTAAAGTAGCATGTATAACCCTCGTGATGCCAGAAAAAGAAACTTTATTGTAGTTTGTTTCAGGACATGTTGCTGGTTTATGTGAGAATCATTTTTATATCGAATCCTTGATAATAAACATAATGAAGCAGCATGTCTGGTATCTTGTGTTTAAATGAAAATTGAATGTTACAAATTCTATCATGTATTTTGTCATGTGTTCTAAAAACTCAGGATTCTGGCATGCATTCTAAAATCAAGCATCTAAAATACAGGATTTTGGTTTGCATTTTGAAATTGAGCATATGAAATACACCAATCTAAAATACAGAACGACTAATGCCCTGTTATTGTCAAAATACATTTAAAAGCCCTTTTTTTAGACCGTCGATATCATTTTACGTGATATCTCCGATTTTTCATATCTTTGGCCAACTCATATTATCTCTGATAACCGATATGCAATCCTGGGATGCAGTGCAGGCCCTCCGGCTCGTGAGTCACGACCTCTATCCCCTCTTGGCTCCTCTTCACTGACGGTGAGACCTAACGAATCAGTGGCGCTGCAATCTCCCGCCCCTTATCCCTCCTTTTCCTTTCTCTTGTAAGTCATGGTCTTGTGAAAGTGTCTGTTTGCTTATTGTTTGAACAGTCTTTGCAAGGTTGTAAATACGAGTAAATGGGTCGTGATTGCTCAATAATAAGAATGATTTCTTAATAAATTGGCATTTGTAAGTGTGGATTCTCTTATTTCCATCCTGTTAATAAAATTTGCTGATGTTGGCTTAACCGGTGATTATGTTCAATAAAATGCCCGTGAGATGGGTACATTGTGTTTATCCACAGCTCATTCTGTTCCTGGAACTGTAGGCAATCCCATATTCCCATGTTATTGGGTCATGAGTACAGTTGAATCTGTGTAGAGATTGCCCTCTGAAAATATATGGCGGTTTATATTGAAATAGATCACCAAAACGAGAAGACTGATAGGAAGAAAACATATGTCGAGGCATGAATTTTCTCACTCTATATTTGAGTATGAGTTAGCTGTATTCTTCAGGACTATGAGCCCTTTACTTGTGATTTTGTGGCTTGTCCTTTTTGAGTGGCTATTTTATCTAGCCTTCTTGGTTGCTTACTTATAATAGCGAGTTTAGAACTGATCATATCAAATGGCCTAATAAATTGGAGCTTACACACATCATAGTTCCGTGGAAATGTAAAGGGCCATGCTATTTAAATTATATTTTTAGTTTATAGAAAGATTGCATTGTGTGAGAATATTAAATGTGTGGACATGTCTTTTTTCTACAAATTATTTTTTAGGAATTATGCAGCATATTGATATTTTCCATTCTACTCTTTCGGTATATTAAAGGATATGTAGCCTACATCCTCCACTTGGTCCATCTCATCATATCTTATAATGTTTCCTAGGGATTGAGGTTCTTTAGGTGGGCCAGATACCAATGTTACATTTAGGTATGCAGCAAATTGTGATCCTGGTCTTTGCATCAAATCGACAAGAGACAATCATCTGAGCTTATTAAACCTGTCATTCCAGCTGCATTTAAATAGTAATTACTCTTGTTTGATCTTGTGTAAAAAGAAAAGACGAAAGATAAAGGGTTTTTAACTGCATTTGAATTCTATGCTCTGAGATTCACATAATTTTGTCGGTTGCATTGTATTCTGTTAGTTTTCCCTCATTACGTGTCAAATTACATGCTTTTGCTTCCTACTTGACCATGAATGAAGGCCCATAAGGTCGAATAAGTCACAAAATTTTCAGCTATTGTAGCAGAGTCAAGCTCGCAATTCAGTAACTGTGGTGGGAGATTTGTGTGAACAGCTTTAGTTAAGAATGGTAGCATTTACTTCAGAACATCCCAGTGGTCAACAATTATGTGCTTATTAGACTACTTAATTATAAGCTATAAGTGTTTTGATATACATTGACCTACTTTTACATTCTGAATGAAGTTCATAATTTATATGTTTCTGGTCAACAATTGCTGAATTAGCTTCTCTTAAAGATATAGAAGGCTCAAGGCTTTTGTCTGTATTTGTTTTTCTGACTACTGTCAAGTCTCATTTAGAGTTAATGTGCCACGAGAGAACCTGTTTGTTTCAACTTTCTTCTATTAATATTATGCAGAAAAGTGGATTCACCTATGGACTCGGTTGAACCCATAATCCATTAAAAGCTAGAATTTTATTTTACTTTTCAATTTTGAAATATTCTATGGGTAGATGGATGAGGATAAGAGATTTATTCTTAGATAGATACCGATTGCTATCTTTTGTGAATGCCTCTGTTTCCAAAATCTAAGCTTGATTACTCTTCTTTGTCTAAGTAGGCTGCTCTTTAAGGTATGTCTTGTTTTGTATTCTGATCATGGTTACCTTTTGTGAAACTATAGGTCTACAAGTAGTAAAGAACGAGCATGGATAACTTGAGGGAGGCAAAGGTGCAAAAATTTGAGGAATTTGTTGATTGTCGTTTGAAGCCTGATCTTGTTCGTACTATTGCAGAAAGGTTATCTTTATTGCCTCTCTTTTGTGTATTCCTTCTTGTTCGAATTTGTCTGATTGTATGAGAATTTTTTGCATGGTCTTATGGTATGAGTTTGTTAATGTATTATTGCAATGTTAATGTAAGTGAAAGTTCTTATGATATTTACCTTCCATTTAGCATTGTCCCGGAAAAATATAGGGTTTAGCCATTGTTTCTTGGAATTGTTGGTAAAAATGTAAGTTTGAAAGTTTTAGCAGAGCCAAAACATGAGCATTGCCACATGTGTAATAAAGAAATAATTTTGCATAAGATGATGTAGCAAAAAGATGGGACTAGGTACTTCTCGTTTTTTTTTGACACTTGTCAGAATGACATGCTGCCTTCTGTTTTATCCCACAAATTGCTTATTTTGGATAACACACTTATTTTAAACCGACGAGGTTACTATTAGTTAAAGCATGTTCAAATGGCTCTTGTAACTGGACCTGGATTCTATCTCTTTATTATTGCAGTAAGCTTTTGTCGGAGTTGGCATAGTTAATCTTTTATCAATATCTTTGTTGAACTTTTCACCATAATTTGTTTGTTATAGATGCTGCTGAGCTTATAAAATGTCAACTATTGATTCTTTAAAACGTTTGTATGATTCTAGAAAGTACTGGATAATTAGTCAGCCATGTATACCAGTTGTGATTTATGATGGTTGATCATGGTAAACATGCATATGAATGCCTTGGAAGGTATATATCAGATATATGTTTCCATCATTTTATGTTTTAGGTGCCACAAATGTTTATGAAAATGTACATTACTCCTTTCTGTCTTTTCTCCAGGGACAAAGTTTTTGAACAGCAGAAAGTTTTGTATCCTTTTTTGTCTTCTTTGCTGGTTAGGCTTACATTTATCCCAAATACTGTTTAAAATTGTGTTCCCTGTGCTGTTTATATGATACATAGTGAAATGTCAATTCATGTCTTGCAATATTAGCAGTTAGTCTTTCATTTTCATATGATAAAACCTCTGCTCTTGTCAACTATGTATTTTCTGGAATACATCTGTCCTTAAAAATATTTACTTCGATGAAGATGATGGTCTGTCTTAGTTCCTTCACCACTTTTACACAATGCCTGTTGAAACTTTTTTAAGTCACTGCAGATGACGACATAGCTGCTGTTAAAACAACTGAGAATAGGGATACAGTAGTTGATGGCTTTTTGTTATCAGGGCTTTTAGCCTTGTCCTACAGTCCTACTGCTGAAGTTTCTATTATACAGTTGAGCCATCAAATGACGGGTCAGAGATATATGTATATCGTTCTATTTTTATGCTCTGAAATGTTTTAATTTGCACGCATTTTGGGCCACGTAATAGCTCATTGTTGTTTCTTAACATCAATTAACATATTCTAGTTCCGACCTCAGAAAAAACATTGAGAATTTACAGAAAAATGGAGTAACCTCCCTTCGCTCAATGGTTAATCTTGGCTCTGAAGTGTACATGCAAGCTGATGTGTATGCTTTCGTTCTAATCCCCTTTTTTTATAACTTTTAGAAAATTGTGAGATACATCTGTGGTTCCTCAAAGCAAATACTTGATAACTTGTTACTTTGTCTGCTACTCAGAAACCTTATTTAATGTTTAAATTCTTTATGCCTTTTCTGTAATGTTTGGTGTTGCGAGATGGAAATAGTTTGCATCAGCCCAGAATGACACTGACAGCAGGATCCAGTCTTGCTAAACTGCAAGAATTGTTTTAGTAATCAGCTTTTACGTGTGAACTTGTATTTATTCATCTGTTTTTTTGCATTTGGACAGCCCTGACACAAGCCACATATATGTAGATATTGGACTGGGATTTCATGCAGAACTTACATGGTCTGAAGCTTTAGAGTTCATTGAAAAGAAAGAAGCAAGACTGGCAAAGTAATTTACTCTTTTATGCATGGCACAATTTTATAGTCCCTTGTCAAATTGTGTTATCTTATTAAAGCGTATAGAAGATCAATCTTATAAGAAAACGGTCATTTGCTTATGGCTGGTTAGGTTTAAATAGTGGGCTGTCTTATTCTGTGGCCTTTTGTGTCTTTATATGGCAATAGTTGAAGTGCTCATTCTATCCTATATCCTGTGAAACTTGACACGGAGTTTTTGTCTTTAATGTGGTGTTATTTTCCCAAAAAAGGGCTCACTTCTCTCTCTCTCTCTCTGAATATCATGAGTTGGATGAGAATCTTGTTTCCTATATTTGGCAGGGAAATAGAGGACTACACGCGTCTGATTGCTAGCATCAAAGCACAAATCAAGATGGTATACTCACAGTTCATAAACTACTTGTGTAATGAGAGAGTTCCGTTCTTTTATCTTCTGTTTTGTTATTCTTGTTCTGCTTATTCTGGGAATTACTACATGTTTAAAAACAGTTTTGGCTGTTGTAGTTCTGATTTCTTTCTTTTTGATATTTAGTAATTCTTATTCATTTACACTTGGCACTGTTCTACCTTCCATGGGATTGTATATAACCATCATCATGATGTAGTCTATTAATTTTACAAATAAATTTGACTCCAAAATATTGGTGATCATGTGTACAAAATTTGGTCCTTTCAGGTTTGTGAAGGTATTCGTGAACTACTTCAGATTCCAGTATAGCGGAGAAATTCATGGATTTTGGAAAGGTTATCGTAAGCACATCCTTTTATAGGATGTATAACATGGATTAGGAGGAAATGAAGCAGAATTCTAGCAAGTGACAGAATCTTTGGAATGATGACATATAGTTGTGACTTGTGAGGGACTGTCTTGGGGCTTTTGCTTTGCGCGCATGGGCAATCTGAGGAAAGCCATTGATTATATTTTGTTAACGCTAAAGTCAATACAATACACTTAGGGCACGAGACTTTGTTGGTGGAGGCTTCGACACAAATAAAATAAGCACTATACCTGCTGCCCGTGTAAGTTTTGTCCCTTTTTTGTCCGTTTAAATCCGAAGTAGGTTTTGTGCTCTATTTTACTCTTAACATGGGCCAGCCCTACTCTAAACTTCAAGCTATTTGATGTATCCCCTTTTTAGTACGATACTTCCAATGAATTTAAGATCCAAATGCGAATATTATTAAGTTAGTCCAACTTGTCTGAAACCAGGATCTATGAATGTCGATTGCTGGCTGATTCATTTCCGACATTCTGACTGAAAAATCATGGAGACTTTTAATGATCGTTTTCTGTTTTGAATGTGAACAATGCTTAAAACTTCTAGAAAATGCTTCACTACTACAAACTTGTTCTCCAGACCTCATTGTTTTCATTGTCAAATGCTGGATGTTTGTTGCTTTGGCTTTTGGTCATGTGTTTAAAAAAGTGTAACTGGGGCAGTTGAAACATATGTTGAAAACGGTGATATTTGTATGATATTGAACGCTACAAAGCAAATGAACGCCATAGATATCTCAAGAACTTGCATTTCATTGTTGCTATAAACGGTATTTCCAATGCCTTTCATATTTGGCGTCGTAAAGGGCTCCCATATAATAAACTGAAGGCCTTTGAATAAAGTAAAATTTTTTCTCATGATTCTCATCTCAGCTCCTGGCAAGAATATTAGATTTTTGTCTACCGTTTATATATGCTGTGTATAACAAAACCAACAAAAAATGGGCTGTGAATTTTCTTTTAGACAAGGCTTTGGGGTACAAATCTGGAGAACCTAAGAATATTGCAGCCCAAAGAATATTCAACTTTCATTAGGTACATTCGTAACTCTTTTGAAGTGTTGTCACCTTACTCCGTCTTAATCTGAACTAAATTGTGATGCGATGGTGAGCAAAGATGTTGCAGTTCCACTGCCTCTGCATCCTGATTGATCTCTCAAAACCACTGAGTTAGGTGATCAGGCCAAAGTAGGCAAGGTGTAAGTTCTCAGATAATTCAGGAAGATTGTAGTTGCAACTTACAGCTTCAAAAGGATTATTTCATGCTACAGTTCCATAAATTATTGCTGCCTACGTATTACTAAAATTGACCCCCAACAAAAAATGCTGATATAAAAACAGATGGACCAAATTCATGACGCTACCAAACATACTAATGAAATTTTCAATACAAATAAGTTTCCTCTTCCTCCCACCCACCTCTAATTCCTTGGCATAAATTCATATAATAGTGTTGGTGCCAAAGGGGGGGTGAATAAAAGCATTATTAACTAAAATGAGGATGCATTTAAATGGAGGAATGAACGAAACCAAACCGTAATACAGAGCAGCAGTAATTTTTCTGTTTGGCCATAATGAAAGCCTTGGGCATAGGTGTAGTTTGTGTCTATGCTATTAGTGTTTTCATGACCTCTTCAGCCACCTCTCGTTGTCCATATCTAGTCAGTCCCCAGGACCTTCCACAGTCAGATACTGTAATCATAAGAGGTGAGCTAACTAAAACTAAGCTCATGGATGCCCATTAATGTTGATATTCCAAGGATAGATCGTTGTCGCTTTTACTATCTTTAGTTTTGCTTTTGTCGATTTGATACTCCATCAGTCCTATGTTCATAGCTATATTAAATTTTTTATTTATTGAATGGTGAAACCCATATCTCAAAGAAGGAAAAATAAGCTTATAACACTCTTTTTTAAATACCAAATTACTTAAATTTAATAAAATAAAACTAATAGTATGAAATAAATTTTTTTTATTATATATAGCTATTAATTTAAGACAGAGGGAAGTATATTTTACTAGAAGAAAGTTATTGTATGTTAATTTATGTGTGTTATCCTTGCATTGTTATTGGTTTCATCCCTGCAAGGCAGAGTGAAACCATGATAGTGCTCATGAAATATTTTATATTTGTATATTATTGGAAGCTGAGAGCCCTGGCTCATGAGGAAGTGAGTGACCCGGGCATTGCAAATTATATCTAATGGAGTGTGTTACTCGAAAGCCGCCTGCCGATGAGCAACATGCATTGTCAAATTGAACACGGCCCACGATGCCCCACCTCACGCAATTGCAAATTGTAAAGGCTTTGCCTTGTTTTATTGTTTAGAAAATCAATGAAAAGGTAGAATTATCTAGTTATATTTAGCTTTTCTAACATTAATCCCTCTCTTCTTCTTATGATGAAAATCTATTGTAGACAACCAGTTTACAACATTAGTATCTTAGACAGTTTCCGTTTAATGAAACAAGGCAAAATCTCTACATATTTATAGACTCAAATAAAAACCTTAATCCTAATAGAACTCATAATCATAATAGGCCTTTAACATTAGCCTAAGTCCAATAACATTAAATTCTTAATTATTCTAAATTACTATCACTAGTAATTAAATTCTAATTCTAATAGACTAAGAAGGAGGGACCTGACCCCCCTAGGATGCGGTCATAACAGATTGTAGACCAATTTATCTAATTTGGTGTTGTTTCATAAGCAAAATCAAATCATTGACATAAGTTACTTCTATTTGCAGGTTGCAACAACCACTGTGAAGTCTCATGTTGCTATTGCAATATGCACAAAAACCAGCCAATTTGTGAGAAATGCTGTGAAGCAAGAGTCTAATATTGCTAAAACAAAAATGAGTGAGAAAATGGAACAGGACAGCCTTCCTGGACGATCAAAATGTACACGGAAAGCCATATGATTGTGATTTTTTCTATACATAGATTATACAATTAGCATAAAACAGATAATTAGTTCCCCTGGTTTTCTAGATTGGATGTGTATCTCCATATAAGTGCTCCAACCAGATTATTCAACGAGTGTGAAGCCATAGGGACAATTAGGCTTGAAGATGCGATTGTTGTGAGACCATAGGCAAAACCAACAAATGTAGCCCTGAGACAAAGCAGGTTATGAGTGATATATTTTGAAAGCTAGGGAAAAAGCAGTAGAAGATATGAATGATGAGAACACCAAAGCAAAAAATAAAAAAATGCCAAAAAAACTGAGTGTTTAAGACCACCCAGAGGTGATGATATGAAGTCTTCCTTGTGAACAAACAAATATACACTAGAAGACACTCTGGATTGAATTTCCTTGTCCTCAGCTTACTCAGAAAGTAAACCATTTTGTTGTGTTCATCACATTTCCCGAAAATGTAAGGAATATTAGGTAATTAATAACAAAATTATCTGCAGGTCAATTATCTGGATTAGATGTCAAACTATACACATAATTGCCAATAACAAGACCAGTATCAAGTTTTGGAAGATAAAGACATTTGCTAGCCAGTGCTAGTGATGCTAATGGGACAACTAGTGCCAGAACGCTAAATATTTTCCACCAGGTCTATGTTGTCTGGCGTACTATCCTGATGTCATGATAAAATTTTCTATCTAAACGTGAGAAACATATAATTTTTTGTGTTAAATTTTATATGAAAATCAATAAAACAAAAGATATTACCAGATTGCAAAGGAATATTTCCGTCCACTACCCAAGTGGAGAACTCCAAATATAGCACCAACCACCAGGGCACTTTCCCATTTAAGACCAAATAGAGGAAGTAATGCCCCACGAAATAATAACTCCTGAAAATTTTGGGGGCAAACTTTATTTTTATGGCTTACTTACATGTCTACTCAAACTCCAATTCAATTTGGTATATCCAATTTACCTCACTAATTCCAGGCAAGAATGCTACAGCTAGATAATCCAATGACTGGAGTTGTCCAAGAATCTGAAAGAAAATTAAGAAACTTAAGCAGCTATCAAATTCACAAAAAGGCTCATCATTAGAGGCATTTTATGTTCATAAAACCTTTCTGTGGGAAAAACATGTTAGCTACCTTCAATGGATTCATAAAATATTTCTGTGGGAAAAACATGTTAGTGCCCCTACCTTAGTTACAAGAGGGGACAAAGAAAGTATATGAAAAACTTACTTAAATATATTTTTTTTTTTTTAAAATTGGATCATGAAGCAGATTGGGCCTTAGTGATCACAATTCATTCACCTTGAATCAGCCAATTTAAATTCAAATCCACCAATTATGTGCGAATTTAGCATAAAATGATGGAAAATCATGCCAACAAGTATAACTTCTAAGAACAAAATAGTTAACTGCATCAGACCTGTTTATTTGAAGCTTCAGTAGACTCGGCAAAGTCTGGCCATATATTGAGAAGTAAGTATCGACTAGAAGATATCAACAGAACAAGTCCGATGATCAACTCAAGATGCCATGTTTCGAGGGTAACTGCATAGAAAGCTTATTATTGTACAAGTGTACTGCATAGCAGAGGAAATTAATTTATGTATACATTAGTATTTGAGGTAGCTTTAAGTGACGGGAAATAATAACAAAGAATGGAGCGCATAAATACAATAAAACTACACATTATATATCAGCTGCTCCAAATGTACATAACAAAGGATTTATTGCCAGTGTCAGTTCTAAACCACTGGTCTGCGTGTACCTTTTGATTGCCAGCTCCAGCACAAATGTAAAGAGCTAATCATTAAACATTCTCTTTTTACATGCAACACAAGGTAATCGGTACTTTGTAGATTTTGGACTGACTTCCAGTGATGTAGCTTTTAGCTTGTTTTAAATCAGTAGTATATTTATACAAGATTTTTGCATGCTGTTTCGAGATTTGTTAGGTTGTTAAGAAAAAAAATTTAGGGTGCAGGTGCCTGATAGGAGTTTATAAGTGTAAATGTCAGTAACAAACTCCTGAATTAATATAAATTTAATTCCAATAAAGATTGTAAGAGGAAAAGTAATTAAACAACAATGAATACCAGCATCTTTGTCTGAACCTTTATGTCTATCGTCATGCATCTGCTACTATACATAAGCAGAGAATGGAGCGGGGGGTTTAAATGAAAGTTGAGTCCCAAGAATTTACATGAAACTTCTGTTGAACAGTCGTGAATGGGCCAACCTTCCATGAACGCAACATGGGCCACCTGCCAATCAATAAAGCTAATAATCATCACCTTCTACAAAACAAGTCTGTCATAAGTGAAGCCTGAACATAACAGAATGCAATAGGCTCACCAGATCCAGACAAAATAATGCAGTAGGCCAGAAATCTTAAGCACCGTTTACCATTAATGGAGAAAAATAGGCACATTCATAAACATACCTGTCTAATAACCACACCCAGGGCCAGTATCAAACCACTTGTGACAATGCACGCCTGAAGCACTGCACCCCTGGGTGCACTTGAAGCTGAAGTGCCAGCAGCACTCAATTCATTGTTCAGTGACGTATCAGTAATATCAGGAGGGACGCAAGTTTCACCCAGAGGCGATTGGTCTGCCAATTCCTCAACTGCATTGAAAGGGCTCTTTTCGGTTTGGAACCCTTTACCGTTGGATTTCCTCCCATCTCTTTTGACCTTGGATTTCCGACTTGCAGAGGCATGCACGCAATTAGCTCTAGAATTCTGAAATCAGTATTGCAACAAGCAAATAAGCTGTTTGAAAGCACTGGGAAATTGAAGACACAAACTAAAACAGTCAAACAGACCCTTTTCACACAAAATTGGCCGGGAGAGAAGACCCACTTGGAGGGAAAGACGGAATCATGCTTACAACTCCCTGATCAAATTGAAACCATTATCAGTGATACTCGAGAGACACAAAAACAAGCAGACCAAAGAGAGAGAGAGAGAGAGAGAGAGAGAGAGAGACCTCCTGGGAGTGCTCTATTTAAGCAGAGACTTGTACGGACTGTCATGCTGCAGCGGTTTGCTACGGCAAGGATCAGCGGCATTCGTCCGGTTGAATTTCAATCTGATTGTAGACGAAGCCCAGAAGGCAAAATCAAGATCAAACTGACAAAGAGCGAGCGTTCTTGAGGATTGCAAGCTGAAAGATAATTTCTTGTTACCGTTGGATTCAAATCCAGTGATCAGAACATGCCTCCTGTTCCCACGTGAGTTCATACATTCGACCAACCCGGGGTGCTAAAAGCTTCCCGCAGACGACGGACTCGAAGTCCAGTGCCCCTGACTCGCCGGGTACGGCCGATGCCTCGGCGGCGGAGGCTGGTGCAGATTTCACAGGTCCCGCCCGCGCGAGACGCATCTCCTCCGCCATCAACGTCACGACGCGACGGATCCATTTGCGCCGGTGAAGTTCGACAAGTTGTAGGTTGGCCGCTTGGAGTATGGTCTTCTTGCTCCGATACCTGCAACTCGGCTCTAACGAGCTTGGCCGGCCGCGCCACCCCTGCGGCCGCCAGGACTCCGGTCGTCTTCGAGTGCTCAAAAAGCAGCCGTGGATTTGAAATCCAACGGCTCTGCAATGTTGGGGCTTGGTACAAATTGTCGCGGCTATTGAGTAGCAGAATCGCAAAATGGTTATGTGTGCGTGCGCGATGCCCTCACGCAGGATCGAACTACGGACCTTCAGTTTACAAGACTGACGCTCTACCACTGAGCTATAAGGGCTGCGGCTGTGGCAAATAATATCAAAACTTAAATTTTAAAGCATGCAAGATTTTTTTATCGCCCACCAAATAGGTAGTGTGGAAAGATGACGTGAGGAGTTCCATTTAACTGATTCGAGTGATCCCTTGAAACAGCTGGCCCCACAAATTGGTAGTTTGGCGAATGAGAATTACCTTCAGCAATGAAAACATTTAGAATAAGTTTAGGTAATGTGTCAAACTTATTTTTAAAATTTTAAATTAATATAACTATCTTGTCTGAACTTGAATATGTATGTTTTTAATATTGTTGTGGTTCTAAATTTGAGACCTATGAAACAGATCTTACAGTGGGAAGTAATTTTGAACTTTTAAAAAGGGTGTTACACATATAACATACTTTTCCAAGCTTAAATCAAAAGGGTAATAATTAAAAAATAAAAAAAATAAATTCTAAAATGGGAGGTTAGGAGCCAGAATCGATGGAATAACCACACGAAGTGATTTAGAAACGACCCAGAATCAACTTTCGGGCAAAATTTTTAATTTCGTCTACTTATTGCACCCAAACATGATTATGCTAATTTGGGTTAGAATTGGGGCAGAATCGATATAATCTTACTGAAATTATACATCAAAACAACCTCTTAATGTTTATGTAGCAATTCTTTTCTCTATATATATTAAGAGGGGAAGGTTTTCGTTTCGAATCAAGCCTAATTCACATTTAAGGTGCTATAGGAAGCAGGGAGAGTGGTTTGGAACTTTTGGGGGGTCTTTGATGGTTAATTTAATAAAAAAGAAAGAGGAAGACATTGATAAATTTTTAAAGGTTTGGTGTTGTAAGAAGGGAATTTGTTTTGGAGACACTAATAAGAATGCATACATATTACACGTGCAAATATAGATATTAAATGAATAAATTAAAAATAAAATATAAACTGAAAAAAGGTCTCCCTTGCATGCTATAGTTATACTACATTGCTTTAAGGATCACAATGATAATTAATTATGCACACATGCTCTATATTAACTCATATACACTTGTAGTGGGAAAGTGTGAATCCAAATCAAAGAACTTTGTAATGTAGAGCATGTTATTCATATTCATGACCCATTTAGCGGATGATCGCATTTGATAGAGCTATTTGGGGGTTTTTTAAGGGCATTAAAAATACATAAATTCGAATATGTATAATAGATATATAAAAAATTATTATTGAGAAGCGTGTTATCTACTTGGGGGCTACAAAAAAATTTGGGAAAACATAGTTATGTAGGATCTCATTTGATAGAGCACATTGAGAGCTTTCTAACAATACCAAAAATGCGCAAATCCGAGTTTGTGTGTCATGTCCTAAGATTTTTACACCCATTTTTCATAAATCAAATAGTAGAAATAATTTTTTTTATATAAATTAGTGACAAGATATCTCATGGCGCAACTAGCTTATTTTTCGAATATACAAATAATAAATTAGAATATAATAGTAATCCAAGTCAAATCACATCTTAAATTGAATAGGGTATTGCCCAAGTATATGTTTGAATATCTTGATATATATAAATACAAATATCTTAGTACTCACATGCCTAAAATTATCTTCCTTTAAGTAAGACAACATTATAAAAATGCCAAGTGGCCTAAAAATATCTTCCTTGTTGCACATTTAGAGTTATAAAAGAACTTTAACTCTGCAAGGTACCTGCATCACATAGAAATTGAGTATATAAATATACCCAATGAGATAACTAAATAAGAGCCAAGTAATGACAATACATCCATAATTCAAAAACATCATATAAGTAGACCATGATCTTTATTTCATGAAGCACATCAAGTAAAACAAAAGAAAAGAAATGAATCACAATATAATAGTATACTAAAAAACACAAGAGCATAAACATTCCTTACCATGATTACACTCATGAGTCACTTGCTCCATAAGTATAAGGAATAAAAGGTTCTTTATGACACAGTAGCCACACTCTAAGAGTTCAACTACGACTCACTAGATAATGAACTACTCACAAATTCAACTCAGTGTTTGTCTGAAGCCTATCACACTCCAACCATGACATGAAGTAAGGGCTCACTAGGGCTCGTAGACCCTTAAACCAAGTTCTCAACTTCTATGATCATCAAAACCACCCATATTGTGCTATGTGGGACCAATCATCTTTTAATGCTATAGTCCATTCCAACCTAGCTCCCAAACCAAGGGAATAACTCTACATAACTCATATTCTTAGAGAGTTTCAAAACACTATGATTTTTTATCATACCATGCCCTTTTGTTCATCGTGGAAAAATGAGTCCTTCGAGGAGCCAACATGACGTTAGGAATCTATGACCTTATGTGTCATTTACCAAAAGTCTAGGGTGCAATCTAATACATAGGTTCTTACATACAAAAGGTACATATACCTATACATCAACAATCATATTATCACATACACATGCACTCTTATGCATAGTATTCTATGTTATCATATTATGCAATAATAGCTTATATCATATTGCAACTCATGTTAAAAAATACCCATTACTAGTTAGTGTCGGTAGACTCACATAATGTCATTTAGGTTAACAATGCTCATCGGTGACCATCGACATGTTGAACAGATAGTGGGTTGGTTTGGAATATCCTACCTCATCGATGCCGTACTGATGCTTGACCTCACTATGGATGATTATCTGGTTGTACACCGATGCGGTGATGCATGTTAGTGTTAGTATTGTCATCTCTCTTTTTACCAATGTCATCACCGATGTGTTGGTTGTTGTGCTGATGACTGGGAAAAAGGAACAGACTATATATTCATTGTTCTCAAAATCACTCCAAATCATGACATATCGTAATCCTTCCCACACAAAACATTCCCACAATGAAAAATGATGATTATTACTATAAAATTTATCATTAAAGATGTGAAAACATGATATCATAACGTAAGCATGACAATATCTCAAAAATCATTCTCTACATACTTTCATGCCATGAAAATAATCGACACACATCTCATACAATCACTTCAAAACTAGATCACGGTAACAAGGTTTGTTGTCCAACATAGAATTATGAATTCACAATGATTTGGGAAACCCACAATTCTTAAAATTATGCATTTTCTAAGTTTCAAAACCACAGAGGTTTCAAGTTCAACAATCTGGTCTATTTTATGATATTAGAATACTTTTTCACACACAATGCTGACCAATCCTTACAAAAATTTACTCCTTCCCTGAAATCTTCTTGATTTGGAGAGCCTTTTTTCTTCATCCTCTTCATTTTAAGAAGTTTTTCTAAGAAAAATGGAGTCTAATGGCTTCAAAAGCTACTTATTGGAAAATAGGATAAAATTTTGGTATAAAACTGTCAAACTAGGTGGTTTTTAGTAAAATTCACCAAAACCATTAGTGGTTTGCTGACATAAACTATATTTTTCAATGATGCATCCATTGACACATTGATGGTCCTTTGACAATTCCCAAGACCCAACTTTGGGAGGCCATAGGCCCATAACTTCCTCATATAAACTTTGATTAATGCATTCTTAATGTCTTTATGAAGATATTTTTGTACATTATAAGATCCTAAAATTTCAAATCAAACCTATATCTGTAGAAAAATTTATATCATTAAGAAAGTCTAAGGGTCAGATCAGTAGGCATCTACAAGTCACCAATAGCTCCTCAAGTTCAAGTTTAGATGATCATAATTCTTTCATTGAAACTCTAATTTGTATTTTTTTAGATGACTTTTGAAGATACATTTATCTAGTTTTCTATCATAGAAATTTCACACTTAAATTCAAACCACAAAATAATTTATTACATTGAGAATGCCCAAAGGTCAAATTTACTATTTTTCACATCTACTTTAAAACATCCTTGATGTTATATCTATCCTAACTTTCTCATCTGAGCTTCGATTATTATAGTAATTGTATCTCTACGAACTGCTTCTTTATATATTTTAATAATATATTTTTAAATCTAAACTCCATGTATAGGGGAAGTTATTATATTGATAAGACCTAAGGGTTAAACTTACTTATTTCCACATGGGCAATAAAAAGGAGATTAGAGAATTATTGGGTGTTACACCGGGAGTGCAATATATAATATTATAAAGTTAAAATTAATCATAAACAAAAAATTAGAGATTAAGATTCTAATATCATTGACTTCAAATAGGGGTAACATATTGATTAATGGTATAAAGCATGGGTAAAATAGTCCAAATTTGAAAGTCCTATAGTCCACTAACCTGCTTTATATTATTTATATGATATTAATAACAAAATGTATTGGATGACCCCATGTATTAATATCATTCTTATGTATACTATAGATAAGCCCATGTGTTCATCTTGTGGATGAAAAGACTAGAGCATTGTTCTTCGGAGAATACTAAGGCATTGTTTGGATATAACATTAACTACAAAGGAAAAACTCTTTAAGGTGTAACCACAAAAGAAGGGTGCTTTAAGGTGGAAAACACCTAAATTCTATTTGGATGACAATTTTTATTCTTAAATCTATGCAGCCCTTTAAAGTGACTTTGGGTGCTACTTTCCACTTCAATGTTATTTTGGATTTGAGCCATAAATAGATATATAGGCCAAGGCTTCTTTCTAGTGCCCTTTTGCTTTCCCAACAAAATATTTCCAAACAAAGAACCATTTTACTTTAAGTTAAAGAAAGTCGTTTAAAGAAAACATGGCTTTTATTTAATAGTTAAAGATGCATCCAAACAACACTTAATACCTATGAATTTAACTAATTGTGACATTGGTGGAAAATGTAGGACCAAAATTTCAATTGTGATACATGAACTTTTGGGTTCATCCTATGGATAGAACTTAGAAATAGTTGTAACATTATTTATGTTGAATTCAAATCCATTGGTGAAGCTTCACCGGTGAAGTCGCTCACATAAATTGACAATGCACACAATAGCACACTTGCATCACGCACAAACTGTGATTATGTGTGGAAGGTGCACTATTATGTGCGCCATCAGAGCAAACTATATTAGTATTCAACTTTGAAAAAAGAACCTATCGGTGTAAGTCATAGTTATTTTCCAATAATTGTTTCCTCCACTAAAATAATTTAATCCAATTTCCTTTTAAATGTTTATCGATGTCAATGCTTAAAGATATGTTTGAATTGGTGGAGAGTAGGGGGAAATAAAGGAAATACTTTAAAATTCCCCTAGTTTCTTCTTTTTGGTATGATAGTGGGAAAGAGAAATAGAGTGAAAATTGGGCAAAAGGCATTTGAAAATTGGCCTAAAGGTTTTCTACCCCTAACACATAGATTTTGAGAGAAAATTTGAAGATTGAGGACTCATATTTTCAACCTTGTTGGTGTCAACCTTGCTGCTTCCTATGCCATCACGACCATTGTCTTGCCCCCTCCAAACTAGCCAGAAAGCATGACAATATTTACTAACCTAAAATCTGGGCTAGATTGAAGTAGACAACCACCACTTTCTCTTAAAAAAAATTACTGTGAAAAATAAGGGAAATTAAACAAAAGTTATTAAGCATAAACATATATATCCTTACATACATCTAATTTCATAGTCATAATGGAGTTTAAGCCTTCAAGAGCATTAAACAAGTCCATAGCTATGAAAATGAAGACTCACTCTCTAACATAGCTATAGAGTCTCAAAGTTATATTACACATCAACTACTAACTATCCCATAATAGTTATTTTATCCCCTCTCAAGATTAATTAGTCTTCACCTTGCTTGCCAAGTAAATCATCCTAAGTACCTGCGTGACATAACCACACAGACGATTCCATAGGGATACCCATAAAAAAAATAAATGGGTGAGCATAGCTCAGTAAGGGTTTGAAAACACAACGTTTACATAAACACTACAAAACATAACCTCAATATGCATAAAATAAACCTTATGTAATACCAGTGTTAACATTTAAAAGATACATCAAATCCCTCCCACAATATCGGTATAAAGCATCTCAATTATGCATCAAGTTCCCTACACAAAAACCTGTGTAAATATCTCAATATTGAATCATATTCCATAGACAAACCTGAGTATATATCACAATAGTGTGTCATATTCCATACACAAAACATGTGTAAATATCATAATAGTACATCATATTCCATACATAAAACCTGTGTAAATATCTCAATAATTTATCTAAACATAAGATAGAGAAATCTCGATACCCATAGATATCAAATACCTACTTACTCGATATTACAAAGCCGAAAATATCAAAAGAGTGATTTGATGTGAGATGAATGCACACAAACATATGTGTGACATGGTGTTTTATTGAAGATTGTTACTGAGAAGATCAAAGAGAAAGAAAATTCATTCCAATGAAGGAGATGAAATATCTAGATTGATCAAGAGTACAATGAATAGAAAAAATCAAGGTGATGCCGGTAAACAATCAAGGAGTTATTGATTCAAAGTTAGAGTAGTGTGAAGGATCAGCCATGTGGAGAAAAAGAAAGTCTCTTGTCTTTGTAAACGATAATTCTATAATTGTTGGTTTACATAGTACATAATTAATCTAGACAAAGTGTCTTGCATTTTTTCCCTTGTTCCACATACAAATTGTGGTGTGTTTGCTTCATGATTTATTTGCTAAACTTTTCAATAGAACACATAGGAATTGTGCACGTTAATTAGAGATGAATTATAGGTTATTTTAGTTTAAAAGGGGAAGATAAATATTGTAACTCAATTGCAGGTTAAAAACACTTTATTTTTCTTAGTTTGTGCTGTCACACATTCATAATCACAAACTAACAGTTTACTCATAGAGCAATTGGCTAACTGAAGAATAATTGATGTAGGTTGTAAGTCACCTGAACCTAACTTCTTATACATGGAGTAAGAAAATAGGTTGACACTTACACAAAGGTTAAGGAGGGCATGAGTCCTTGATTTTTGCTTTTGAGTACATAGGTCTTTGAGAAACTTGGTGTGAGCAGACTTTCTCAATGACATCTTGGAGGTGAAGGTTGATTTTAACTTGTTTAAAAGTCTAAAAAATCTCACTCAACTTACTGTGCTCTCACTAAAGGGTGGGGCCATGTCAAAACACTGAGGAAATAATGCCTTAGGGATATAAGATCCCTTGGAAGCTATCCTAGATTGTGGCTTCTAAGGAGGGAAAGAAGAAATTAACTCATCTTTTGGCTCCTTTTGTATCTCTCATGGCTCTTTAGGGGATGACCTCTCTAGCTCATCACTCATGGTACCCAAGGGATCACCCCTAATCTGATTGTCGATGTGCCCCCTACTGTTATGACTTGGATTTTTAAAACCTTTTTAAACATAGCATGAATGGTAAATCACAAGATTTTTTTTCATGAAGTGCAAAATAAACCATTTGATTAAATATTTAGGCCATGAAAATTGGACTTCAAAAATATGAATATCAAATCATATGATATTATTAGACATCTAAAAAATTGATAAAAAATAGCCTATCCATCCAAGTACAAGTCTATCATGAGTATAAAAATGAATAATTAAGTTGATTGTCACGCTAAATATACATTTACCAGAATTGCATAAATAAGGAACTACATCTCATGCTCGCCTATCGTGGTCTTCCTAGTCTTTGCTTAAAGAACTTTCAGTCAACCAAACCAAATAACCAAACAACAACAATGGAACCCCTCCACCCTTAGGAGAAGAGTTTCAAAAGAACAAAAGGTTCTAATAATATTTTTTGAATTGGGCTAGTATCACCCGATGTTAATTTTCTATGTACTCATTAGACAACATCTCTAATGTTTCTAACAAGAAACAAGATCGAATTTAGACGTAGTTCTACCTAGAAACTATAGTATTTCAAGAAGCATAACACCAAACATGCAATGCTTAAATATTTTTAATGAACCTATATTTATGAAAGTCAATTAATTGCTTCACTTGTGCTAATTAACAATAAATAGCAATCAATGTCATTAATTATCTTACATCTCTTGTTCACTAATTAATACCAATGTCCAATCTCTTGGACAGGCAGATACATCATATGCCAACTAAAATAACACATGACACTAAACACCCCTTCATTGTTCTGACCAAACTCTAGGTTTAATATAATATAATATAAATATGTGTTCACTCAGAGATAACTCTAACTCTCAAAGAAATCCCTAGATACAAGACTCTAACATTGGAGTAGACTGCTAAACAGTAGCTTAACCTAAATCCTCAGGGCTCTCAATAGCCTGCTACAAATCTAGAGAAGTGGATTCTAACTATGCTCGTGGATACAAATTGGCAAGAAGCACAAGCCTTCCATAATGCTCATGCAACTCTGTTTTTCGTATGCACTATACAATCCTGTGAAGACCTATGGGAAACCCTCGGTAAAGACCTCGCTGGCCAATACCCAAACTATCGTGACAACGAAGAAAATGTGCAAGTATCACAATCTCCACCCTATCAACACTGAGAGAAATATCTTCAAAGACATAAATAATATAAACCAGAGAAGTCTAGGGTCTTTATGACCACTTACTCCCCTAAATATTTGAAACTTAGACTAGATTAATTTTATCCAGTTATATATTTACCCAACCAATTAGGTCCTCTTCACATTGTGAATCAACCCAATAAATAGCTCATCTAATGAGACTCCATGAGACTAGGGTAAACTCTCATAACCACCTTCGGTTCATCAATTAAGGTAAAATTCTATGTCAGGGACTTGTTCACTTCAAGAACAATCCCAAACCCCATCGAGAGTATTTTAGTCTTTATTTTAATTAAGTCTTCTACCCCCAATCCAAAGGCAACCGATATATCTTGATTAATCTTCATTAATATCAAGTTACCATTATAAATTAACACATCAATAAATAAAGCATGCATTAGAGTAAGCAACATAAATAACATTAAGTCACATAAGTCCATTAATAGTAAACGGAGTCTCATTGTACTCATTTGCAGGGCTAGGGCTAGATAAATTGAAGCCCAAGATTGTAAATAACTCTAACACATCATGTAATTTATGTATATACTACCCTTGTAGATGATGTACTGCATTGTAGACACGTGTGATACACTGCCTTAAATCTTGATAATTAGGGTTCTTCCCCTTGTTTCCTGTGACACTGTGACCTGTAAAGGTCTTTGTGTCACCTATTGGTGACACCCCTTTTATCTAAAAACCTTTATTATTTAAGGGTGCCTCTAACTCTCCTTGAGCTAGGGTATCTGTTTAAGTGAAAACGGAATAAACTACCCCTAAGGGCATTAGGGTAATTCTACCACCTAGAGTATGACACTCTCTCTTGGGTTATTCTAGTTATTTCACTGCCCGTCTATTGATTTTAAGTCATTGACCTCTTCGAAGACTTTAAGCTCAAATTGACTCGCGCTTCCATTCACACGAATGTGGTGGTCCGCTCATAGAGGTATTTTATTTATTTTTTTTAAAGCCTTCTTTGACATCCAATGTGTCCAAAATTGTTCTCAAGGGTACTATTTGATGACATAGACCCAGTCATTTTTCTGGCGTTTGACAGGGTCTTGAACCCTTTGAACTAATTATGACGGTTTACCCTAAACCCTAGGGGCAAAATAGTCACTTATCTATTTACTAGTATTTTTTCTTATTATGTGTTTGGTCTATATTTAGGGTATATATTAAACTCTCACTGAGAATTTTCTTAATTTTTAATTCTACTTATAGGCCTTTGAACCAGAGCCCTTAATTTGGGTAAGTGAACCATAATTTAGCTATAAGGGTAAAATAGTTATTTTATAGTATGTACAATTTTTCGCCAACCTAAAACTTGGTCAAGATACTCAAATACCTCTCAAGGTACATTGATAATTTATTTTATTTTATTATCATTTATAACTTTATGAATAGGATTCGATTCGGTACCCTTTTTTTTACTGAACGAGACTAAAAATTAAATTCTTGATCCAGACATCATCTTCCTCACGTAACTTTTCCTGAATGCAGCCATGAAGGAAGCTCATTTTTCCTAAATGTGGCCATGGTGGAAGCCCCTGCCTTTGGTGGAGCCCCACCATGTCTTCTTTACCCAAAGACACGCTGACAAAGGCCATGAATTTATTATTTTTATATTATATTGAAGTTGTCTATGAAGTAAGAAAATGTCAAAAATCAATCTACAATGCATGTTTAATTTTTGTAAGGTGATTGATTGCCCAATCAATCAACTTGGTGTTATGAATATTTTAGAAAGTTAGAGGGTGTTGATAGATGCCTAGAGTACCTTTGATGGCCTCGTAGATATGTCAAAATGGGTGTCAACAGTGAAGATAGTAGGCAATGACTAAAGATTTGAATGTGAATTATACATAACAAAATAATGCAAGATTATAAGACGTCTCAAAGGAATGAGGAAATTTTTGGAGGAGGAAGAAAGATGGTGAATTTTAGAGAACTACATAAAAATTAACTAATCATCTCTTGAGGAGAAAACTTGAACAAGTGAGCCAAATAGAGCTCTTCGATGGGCAGGGCTGTTGATAAAATTAAAAGACGAATGACAACATAAATTAAGGATGTTCTTCAATAAAGAGGACTTGGATTTAAGTGCATGCAAGTGAGGTCGTGTATGGTGGAAGTTGATGCTCGGATAAAAAAATTCATTTAGATGCAAGTTGAAAGAGCTTTTGAGGTGCAACACTTTAGGGGATTATTCCCCCCTTCAATTTAGTGTGACATCTTGTACTTTTCTTTCAAATCACCGCCCAAATAACCTATAAATAAAAATGTGTAAATAAAAATAACATGCATCTCTTCTACATCCTTAAAAATTTGTTGGGTTAACAAAAATACACTTTTAACTTGAGTTGTCCTACATATTTACATACTTCCCCGTATTAATGCCATATTTTTTTAGAATTTTTCATTGCAAAACTATTAGAAATATTTACTTCATAGTTATTACTTATTATCTAATAGAATACTGCATTAATTAAGGTGAGAGAAAAGTAATTTCTATTACAACTCTCCTTTAGGTCCTATTAGATGTCTCATTGGTCCTCTTGAATACAAAATTAAATCTCCACACTTTATGTGACATATTAAATTAAAAGGGGAAAATTTGTCCTCCAACGTCCTTCAAAACAACCTTTTATTATTATTTATTTATTTATAATCTTTTAAGTATATCACCAGCCCAAGTGAAGTCGATAGACAGTCACAGAGGTCTGAGCTCCGACCACCGTTGCACCTTTCGAGCTCTAGGAGAAAAGGGTGGGAAGGAGCGACGAAAGAGGGAAATGGAAGGAGGGAAATGTGGGGTGCAGGGGAAGAAGAAGGTGCTCGTTACTTTCGATGTGGATGGCACTCTTACAAAGAGCTCCGGCCCAGCTTCCAACCGCCTCCACCGCCGCGCCTTCTCCCACGCCTTCCTCTATGTCTTCGGTCTTGATGCTACCATCGATGCCATCCAGGTCTCTCTCTCTCTCTAACGCTTATTCGGTTTGCTGATGAATCCAAATTGGTTGTAATGCACTAACTTGTCTTAATCTAACTGTATTACTGAAAACTTTTGTCCAATCTGTTTTGCAGCATCATGGGCAAACCGACCCGTCAGTGATAGTGAACACCCTTGTTCACTACGGCATCCCGGCTGATGTTGGTATCTTCTGTGCTAGGCCGCTGGCTGAATTTTCCATAATACAGTTTTTGTACATGCTGATGATTTTCAATATATTTCTTCTTTAACCTTTGAATTTGGAGGGTATATGACGTTAATCTATTTTGCATAAGATCCGCCATCCTATAAGTTGTTTGGATACCATTCAACAGTTAAGGAATTATTTAGCATCATAAATACGAGACTTGCTTGTAGTTGATTATTTATTGGGCATAAGTGAAAGCGTTGAAGTCCAATATAATATACTTATTTTGTCCTTAACTTTGAACTATTAAGAACAATAATAATTTTTTGCGAAGAAAATAAGAACAATCTTATCAGGCACCTGTTCTAGATGCAGTGCTCGAGCACAGGGCTGAAATATCTGTTGGACCATTTAGCATTAGTGAAGAAGATCTGTTGACTTGTCCTTTGGCGTGCGTATAATAATCGGCATCACTTTCTTTATTTTTTCCTATCATGCATGATATTACCTGCAAATTAGGCTGCATTTTAAATGAAGTTGTTAATTCTTCATTCATCATATTATCCTTTATCCATTCTTGCTCAATCTTCTTTTTTTTTATTTATCCGCTCACGTAGTTTGCTTCTTCATGAATATACTCGCATATGTTGAGATAGAGTTCTATAGTTCTAGACCATTCTTTATTTCTTCCTTGTTATGCTAGGTGGCAACTGAGAAATTGCCGGAGTTGAAGTCAAGAATGATCCAATATGCGAGAGAACATGCTGAAGCTATTGGGGAGGGGCTCCAGGTGCTTCCTGGAGTTGCCTCTCTCCTTGATGCTCTATTGTCCAGGGAAAATGTAGCCATTGGCCTGGTATATATCAATTTCTCTCTTTATGGTTAGAACTCTCACTCATTGAACTATGTCTCATAGAGCAACAGATGGCTATTATGCTTTAGCTGTTTCGTGAACAATTAGAGATGTATTGTAATTAGTGTATTCAACTTAACACACAGATTTTAGCATTTTAATATTCTTTTTTCGTCTTCCTCTTTTATTGTTTTAGTGCACGTGCACACACACACATTTTACCCATAAAGCGGTTTCTTGAACAGTTAGAGTTGTTGCACATTCCTACTTAAACATTTCTCTCTTGGATGTATTTTTATTTGTGTTTTCAACTCAAAACAAACACACACATTTGCAGTTCGATATTCCTTTCTATCGTTTCAACACCTATGCAGTTTTAACACCTAAGCAAATGATATGTTATCTTGGCCAGTTCGTCACTTCAGCTTGTCTGGTTTTCTTCACCTGCTAATGGGGATGAGACATTTTTTCCTCTATTATTCTAGGTTACAGGTAATTTAGAAGAAATTGCATGGATGAAGATGGATGGCCTAGGCATTAGGAAGTACTTTACAGTTCCCAATTTTGGAGGGTAAGTTAACCTGGAGAAACCATCTTTTGTTATAGATGATTCGATTCTCTCATAAGATTTCTGTGGTAGGTTTGGAAGTGATCATACTGATCGAGGTCATCTAGTTAAAATTGCTGCAGCAAGAGCTGAAAAACTCTTTCCTGGAGGATTTGACCTGCAAGTCCATGTTGGAGATACGGTAAGTCGAATTTTCATTTAATTTTTTCATGTGATTTGTCCATTAAGCAAATTTGTATTGTATTCTTTGAATTGCTGATCATTTAGTGAGAGTATTTTGCCCTGGTATGCTTGTTTAGACAGAGAAAGCCACTTGAACAGCACATACTTGGCCCACTCTTCATTCAGTTGTCTCACCAAGCTGATCCAGTGACCATAGCTTGTTTTACTGTGGTCGCTGTTGAAGACCAAGTATCTTCCAAGGGCGATACTTTTCCTCTTTGATTGGCTGAGTAACATATGCCATGTCTCATGTACAGGCCAAACTTGAAGCAATGCATTTCAATGAGATTTTAGTTATAGATATCAATATGGCCTGCATAATTCCATATTTATGTATTTGTGGTTCTACTAAGTGGCTGTTTGGATACAAAATCTCATTAGGCTAGATTATAAATTCTAGCAAAATTAATTCTTCTCAATTCTTAGAAAATCAGAAATTTGTTTGGTAAAGATTTTTAAGCAATTTTAATTCTGGCTACCACCTAGTTAGAAATAGGTCCAGTCCCGAAATCACCTCAGGAGGAGATTTTAAGAATTTTACTAAAATTTTGGCAAAATATTTATTCTAGACTAATTTTAGATATGCGGGGAATTTAGTTAGGAACAAATTTTGTGCAAATCCACTTAAATCCTTTGAAATCTTCCAGAATCTAAGGTTAGATTTTCTATCCAAACAGCCCCTTAATATCAGAGAGATTGAAAATAACTTAATATTCACTGATATGGTTAATGATCTTAGGAATCAGGAGTGTTGAAGCCAACTGAAATCTCAGTTTGGACCGTATTCATTATCCATAATACACAAAAAACTAAATTGGTTTGAGGTCGTTTACAAACACTAGTCTATATTTCCGATTATTCTAATAAATGGACACTAGTGGTAGTGCATGGCCATTTACTCCTAGTTGCCACATGGTGAAAAGACCAAGTGCTGAGAAGTGCATGGCAGAATTAATTTGGAACTGTTGAATATAGGTGGTTTTGAGGTGGATAAAAGGTATAGAAGGAGTGAGAAGAGTGGAGTATCTTTACCCTAGAGAAGTGTGGAAGATTGAGGATGATCGGGGCAAGTGGGGGTTGATGTTAGAGTTTATGTTCTGTTTTTTCTTAAGTGTTTATATTAGTCTTTATACTATAGAGGGTAGTTTAGTCATTGTAGATTAGTTTCTATTTTCTTCTTTGTAAACCCTCACTTAAGTGAAGGGCAATTAGGATTTTTCTTTCCTTAGTTTTGCTGGATCGATCTCTCTTAATGTGAGGATCGTTTTCCCTTTAATGTATGATTCTATTCTCAGAAATTAAGAGCTCTTCTTATTAAAAACCCTAGTTCTGATTTTGCTATCATGGTATCAAGAGCTTAGGTTTCAATCCTCCATCTATAACCCGAACTTGTTTTTGCGGCTGTACTGTTCGCCGCACTGTTCATCGGTACTGTTTATCAACTCTGTTAATTGGTGGTGTTAATCAATTTTGTTACTATGGATATGTTGGACAAACTCTAACAGTAACAACTTTGGTGAACCAAGAGAACTGGTGGGATGGCCAGGACGACCTCTCAGGAAATGGAGGTCCTCACTTTGAGCCTCCACTTCAGGATGATATCCCAACATACCTGGTGCATATGATGTGTGGGCGATGCATGTGCACAAGGGGGATAGGTAGTGTGATATGTTGCTCTAAGAGTCCGGATGCCCTGCTCCTTGTAGTCAGGTGCTAAGGACCTGGACTCCCCCTGTTGACCAAAAAAAAAAAAAAAATGAAAAGAGCAACGTAATTGGTGACTGGGGAAGCACAGATGCTGGTTATCATACTTGCAGATTCAGATGAGAACCAACAATAACTTTGTAGTTACAGAGTCCACCTTTTCATTCTCCGCATAGTTTGGATCTGCAGCTGCAACAACATTACCCCCTAAGTGCCTTTCCATGTTAATCCTTTCCTCCAGGCCAGAAATTCATCCTTTACCCCACTCTTGCCTCACTCTCTACTGCATTATTTACTCATTCCTTTGTTTATGTTGGCACTTTTGGAATTTGGAATTGTCTTGTAATTGTAGCATAGGCTTTTACCTCCTGTGGTAACTTAAAACCATATGAATTTCCAGTTTGGCTATCCTCCAACTGCTATTCTCCTTACTCCCCTTCAATGTTTGTCTCCCTGCTACATTCCACTGCATTCTTTCCAACAGAGAGCTGTGTGGTCCTCGTTCATGCTCTCTCAGCCCAGAGTGGAAGGCAATGGCACTGTTGTGAGGCTGGTCCATCTGGTTGCTATGTGATATAGCAATCATAAGAACAGACAAGTAAAAACAACATAGATGATATAGCAATGATAATCTTGTTGTGATGATATTATGTGACGACTGTTAATTGATGTAGGGAAAATGATATTTCAACATCAAAAACTCCCATGAGTTTTGATTGGTCTAGAGAAATGAGCCCATGTGAACTTTGTGTGGGGTCTACTTGTGAAGTCCAATCAAAACTCTTGTGTGAATTTTTGTGTGTGTTTTTGTTTTGGGAATATCACTATCCTTGATGTATTCCTCAAAAGACAATTCTTCTGAACAGCGTTTGGGTACAAAAATATTTACGAAGTTTGGCCAATGAACCATTGCTTAAACTAACAAGTCTATTTTGATAATTACATCTCAGATTTTATTTTGAATTGCTTAAAGGCCTTCTACAAATACATGGATGGGGTTTGAATTTTAGAAAAGAAACAGCTATACCTAGCCATATACAAGTGGACCCCAAGTGCCCAGGCAAGCTAACGGGGTGGCTCACTGCCTCACTCGTCATACTATTTCTTTTGTTTGTCAGGAATGGCTGGGATCCCCTCCGTATTTTCTGGAGATCCACCTCTTGTCTGATATTTCCTTTTAGCTCCTGGATGTGTATAAAAAACAAAGAGTGGCTTTAGTTTATAATTATGTGACTCTGCTTGTGCAGCCTAATGATATTCAAGCGGCTGAGTTCGGAGGGGCTTTGGCAATCGGAGTATGCACAGGCATCTTCGGTAAAGAGGATTTGGAGCAGGCAAGTTCTGGAAGTGCTGTTATTCTTCCTGACCTTGCCGATCTTGGATCTTTCATGAGCTTGCTGGGTATTGATAACTGAAGTCATGGCTGCCCATGTCTGGGGCATGATCTTCCATTTCGCTTCATACCAACTGAAATAGTTACTGATACAAATTTGTGATGGTATGTGTCAAGGCAAGCGATATGTCATTTTTTGGAAACTTTCCCTACCTTGCTCTTAATTAGATTTTCGCTTGTGTGGGACCACCTTTCTCCTTGCTTTTTATGAATAACCGCAGAAACTGGTGAAGGTGTATGAATTGCACACTAGACTATTCCAAGCTCCAACTAACACCTATCCGTTTACAATGTATTTACACCCAAGCTTTTAAATCCTCACCGCCTTCGCCTCTAACTTGTCCTCAAAGATGGATGGTTTCACATTAGGCTGGAATATGTACATACATTTACGTTGTTATGATATTTTTGTAGTCTTTATCATTGCAAGCAAAGACTCAGTATCAATTTTTGGTATTTATCCCAACTAGTTCGAAGTAATCACTACGGACAGTTGGGTAGGTATGGAGGCTATTGGTGGCAGTTCCAAAGTGTGCAAGAAAGGAGAGAGCTCCTGGCCCCCAACCTCCACAGTCCCACACAACCCCAGTCTGTCTTAAGTACAAATGACAGTAAATGAGAATGAGCCATCACTGAATGCTAGACCTTGCAGAGTGGTAATGGATGGCATGCAGGAATTATACGCTGACAGTTTTTAAGCAGCCCATGAACTTTGGTTGGATGGCAATAAATACACACCTCAATTGAAATTGTGAGGGGCATGCCAGTCCTTTTCCTCAGAAGACAAACTACTATATAGCTTCAGCTAGTTGCTCACTCCCACTTCGCTGAAGGACACCATACTCTGCATTTGCAATGGGGCCTCTCTTCCTTGCCCTGGCTACCGTCATCTCTTTCTTCTCCTCTTTGCCTTCCTCTTCCTTGGCAACTGCGCCGTTATCATCGTCAAACGCAGGTTATTTTTCAAAGATCTACGCATTTGGTGACTCCTACACTGATACTGGGAACACTGGTTCAACATCAGGCCCCCAGAGCTATGGTCATGTTTCCAACCTCCCCTATGGCATGACCTATTTCCACCACCCCACCAACCGTTACTCCGATGGGAGGCTTGTTGTCGACTTCCTGGCTGATGCCCTTTCCCTACCGTTCGTCCCGCCATACCGCAACCGATCGGCAGACACCTCCCATGGTGTGAATTTTGCTGTTGCCGGCTCCACGGCAGTAGACCATGACTTCTTTGTCAACAACAGCATTTTCCTTGACAACACTCCCCAGTCCCTATTGACCCAACTGAACTGGTTCAATGAATTCCTAGGCAGGAGGGGGTGCCGGGGTGCAAGGTCGCCGGCATGCAATGAGGCCATGAAAGATGCCTTGTTTTGGGTGGGCGAGATTGGAGCCAATGACTATGCTTATATCATTGGGTCGTCGATCCCAGACCAGACTGTCCAGAATCTCGCCATTAGGAACATAGTTACCTTCTTGCAGGTAATAATTCATTTGCGTTCCGTTCTTACCTCCATATTTTTTGCTTAACATCCATTTCTTTTTGTACTTAGGCACTGTTTCTTCTTTTAGTTCTTGCTCTCTCTGTTTTTAAATTAATACTCTCTGGTTGAAATTAATAGTTCTATTTGACAAAAACGTTTAGTTCATATTAATATCTCTATTTTGTTTAATTTATAGCTTCTCTTTTCTTAGATGTGGATTTTACTCTCTAATAAAAATTACAATTATTTTTTCAAATAGAACTATTAAATATAGAACGGAGGGAATACATTGGTATGTTGATTTGCTGATTAGTTAAAACAAATCTCTCTTCAACACAAAGTTGCTTGAGTCATATGACAGACGTTTGTGAATAGGACAGGACCGCTGGATACTCCAAATCAAGTGGTTAGTTGCTGGCGGCTGGAATTTATTGAGCCCATTTGTTTGCCCAAAGGCCATAAATGAAGCACCGTTTCTTCGGTTGATACTTGATACTAATTCAAAATAAAACACACCCATGTGTGGAATGGGTGGCACACTTCTGGCATATGGAGTTCCATTTATTTCACACGCACTATCTCACATTAGCTTCTTGTTGTTGGTGGTGGCAGGCCTTGCTAGAGAAGGGAGCAAAGCACATTGTGGTGCAAGGACTGCCCATGATCGGCTGCCTGCCTCTGGGCCTCTACTTCGCCACCCCCGACGACAGGGACTCCGTCGGGTGCGTGGCCAGTGCAAATAGCCATGCCCAGACACACAATGCCCGCATCCGGTCAGCGCTCGCGAACTTCCGAAAGCAGTACCCTAGTGCCTTCATTTCCTATGCTGACTACTGGAGTGCCCACTACTCCGTCATGAAGTTTCCGGCCAAGTATGGCTTCCGGGAGCCCTTCAAGACGTGCTGCGGGGCGGGCGGCGGAACCTATAACTTCGACGTGTTCAACACATGTGGGTCGCCGGCGGCGACAAAGGCATGCTCCAATCCTTCCAAGTATGTGAACTGGGACGGGGTCCACCTCACTGAGGGCATGTATAAGGTGGTTGCAGAGTTGTTCCTCCGCAAGGACTACATGAAGCCTTCCTTCAGTGAATTGCTTATCAACAAGAGGCGTGGAGGTTAAAGCCTACTTGTTAACGGACAATTCTTAGCTAGTTTGCCAGCTTAGGTGCGAGTAGTAGTACTAGATCTCACGTTAATGGCTCTTGTCCACATAAAGAAGTTGATTGAGTTGGAAGTACACTTAGTTTGAGTTACGTTCAATGTCATCTGCCTCATTTTCCATCTTAATGTATTGGCGAACAACGAAGAAGATAGAATTAATGATGGTGGCGAACTTTCATTCTGAATATATGACTACAAGATGCTTGTAGTTGTCACCTTTGCATAAAAAATGAGAGCTGATGTGCCAAAAACAAATTAATTATTTGTCTTTAAATTAGTAATGCTTCCTATTGACAAAAAGGTACTTGAGATTGCATGTTGGGCTGCATAAGGTCCTGAGAGAAATTGTGAATCTATGCAGCCTTATAAACTCCAAAATTTACTCAGTTCAATGGATGAGAAAGAAAGAGGATTACATGCATGTATTTGTACCTTAAAAACATACCAATTTTATATTAGAAAATATTCATTATGAGGATCATCTACCCAACCTGTGTCCAATCTTTTTTATTATTTTATTATATTAGGATAAGAAAGAGGGGGTTGGATTAATAAAACCCCAATATAGGGTTGGTACACTTAAAAACCTTGACAAGTTGTATTTCACCTCCAAACACCCTAACACAATAAGGGGACAAAAATAACCTTATGCCACTTTAAAGTTTCAAATATATGTCATCCCCTATGCCACCCTTTTTATACTCCCTGGATGCTTGGAGATAGCGGCTGCGAGTTTGCGACAAGGCAAGCAAGGCCAGGTCACGGCTTACCAGTTGTTGTTTACGACCATTTTTTTCATAAAAAAACAAACTTAAAACTAAACCTAGATGAGAAGGGTGAACCCGAGAGGTTAACTTGCCACTTTTTAAAATATTAATGGTAAATTCATAATTAAATGAAGTATTTAAGAAGGCTAATATAATGGGAAAGGGTTTTTTGGTTTCCCACTTTTTATCAAGCTTTGGAAAGCAGCGAACATGGGAAATTAGGTTTAGTGGGTAGTTTGCCCTAAGAAAAAGGCTAATTTTATGTCAAAATTTTAGTGTCTATGCACTTGCTTATTTCATCCCTATTTGTCCGCTTGTCCTTCCCAACAGGTACTTACTCTTTGAAAATCATTTGTCCTTTTAGCATATAGAATCGTACCATGTGGTGTTCATGGTCATATTCATCTGTTTACCCCCCTACGGCCCTACCTCGTAGAAGTTTTTCTTTGTCTAGAAGATCAGGGGAAAAAAATATTGAACAAACAAAACCATTTCGATTTTAATGATTGTAATTTAAAATTCAACATATGATTTAAAGTATTGTTTAACTATAGGGTACTCTCTAATTTTTTGTACCTCCAGTGAGGTAATTGTGTATGTTAAATGGAAAGTTCAAACAATGGATGTTGCCCTTATTAATTTTGAGGCCCGACCATTGACCCAAATTGATCATCGGAAGTCAATTGGGTTCAATTATGGGGCAATTGGGTTGATTTTATTGATGATGTTATTAAGTGTAATTCTCATGAGTTAGTGTAACACCTGAAGAACTTAGAAAAAGAAATTCGACTGAGAGAAATTAACCCTCTATAATTAAAATTGGTCATGACAAAAACTTGGGTTTAACCCCTTTACGGTTAGGGGTAGAGGGTAGGAATTTTCCTAATTTAAGCTGAGAGTATGGGTTGCTGGTCAACCAAGTCACTCAGCTACTCAAGAACCCTAAAATCCTAACTTGAGGTCTAGAAAAGGTGAAAGACAACAATTTGACCTAAGAGTCCATTTTAGGAAAGTTAGTCGACCCACCACCTATGTGACTTGACTCGGGTGACCCAAGTAAGCAAGGGTACCCATGCTAGATGAAATTTGCTTAGGCTTGCCTGCCAATGCCCTAATCAGAATAGGGGCTAGGGGTATATTATGTAAAGAAACTACTATGGACCTTGATAGAAAATCAGAAAGAATAACACTAGTTGGATAAGTAGGTTGTTAGGACTTAGATGGGCCTGAGCACATGCCTTGGTGGCTGCCCAAACTGCCAAGCTCCTTACTTTGGCGCTAACTTCCCAATATGGTTAAAATATTTCAAGAAGGAAAAAATAAACTAAAATAAGGAAACTTGATTTGAATTAGGATTTGGGAAGGCTTCATGGTGGGAAATCCTAGCCAAAGTAGGAACCTCCCTCATCAGGACTTGCCCGCACTCGCCCCTTTCTTTCTGTCTTTCTCTCTTGGTTTGGCCCCTCTTCCCTCTCTTTCTCTTGCCCTAGCCACCCCTCTCAATTTCCCTTCCCTTGGAGTTTTGAATTTTGGAGGCCATTGGAGCACTCCTTTGAGGTTGGAGAAGAAGGAGAACATTCACCCAAAGCTAGATAAGGAAGCTTTAAACGTGGAGAGGAGTCTTTTGCTATTGGAAGAGGTAGGGACTACCTAATAAGTATGAAATATATATCTATTTTATATGTCTTTTTACCTTATTTGCTAGTATAAATTAAATTAATTTAGAGTTAGTTATGGTTTATTTAGTTTAAGATAGATATTAATATTTTAGTTTAATTATTAATTAATTTGGGAGTAATTAGTAGTTTAGGCATGTATTTTAATCAAGTTGGGATCTTAATTATATTATATATGTCTAAAATGTGAAATTTTTATGTTTTGTAGGTAAGGCTCGCTTATCGAGGTACTTGGATGATGTTTGAAATTATTCAAAACACTCTTGTTATGTTTTAAAATAATTTAGACTTTTCTGAGTTACAAACAAGTTAGAAACTAATATGGATATGAAAGAAAGAATTCAATGAACAGAGTAATAAGAGTAATAAACCGGACAAGAATATGGACTGTCCAGTGAAAAACTGTCCATAATGCAGAAATAGTATGGCCGATTGAATTAGGCATTTTGAGGATCAAACGGATAAACGTAAATTTGGAGAAAAATACAATATAGGAGATCGAACGGGCATGTAGGACGATCGATGGGGATAATGCGCAGTTTCCTATTTTGAGCCAATTTTGTGTCCTTTTTATATTAGACTTTTTCCTACGATTCTTAATCCTATATAAAGACATATTTAGCTCGAAATTGAGGGATTTCAGTAGATTTTCTAAAGAGAAAAAGGAAGAATAAGATGAAAGATTATTCAAAGTTTTTATTGGAGATTGAAGAGCTTTATTCTATCATAGAAGGCCATATTTTTTTTTTACTTAGGAGTTGATGAAACTATAGATAAGTTTCAGTTTCTTTTATTTTTAATTTAGATCTCAGATGTGAATAATAACAATTGTATGATGAGGATTTTCTTTTTAATTGAAGAGCTTTTCATATTTATTCAAACCTATGTTGATTTATGGTCTTGTAGATGATAGATTGATGTGGTTTTGATATTTATATTGATTCTAATTTCTGTGATTTAGATGAGATGGTCATGCAATAGTTTTAATGTTCAGATAATTAACGAATTAGATAAGTTATACTAATATTAGATGAGTCATGATTATAATTAGTTTAGTGTAGATGATTCGTGCTATTGCCGAAGATAGTTCATGTCATGAATTTAATTAATGATTCTTTCTGAAGTAATTTTAGCTTATAGTTGAGATTACTTGTTCATATTTACACTAGATTTAGATTAAAAGTTAAGGAATTATTATGGTTCTATAGTGAATTCGATTTCCTAAGTAATTTTCAGTGTATTAATATCTTTCTTTTAATTTAGTAATTACTTTCTTTGCTTAATTTAAGTTTAAGTTCTTTTTAGTTTTTAATCAACAAATTCCTCTCTTAGATTTAGTAATAATTCATCCATCCCTAAGGTTCTTATCCTAGTACAATTACCTGTATACTTGCAAAGGGTTTAATTATAAACGATCACTACCACCTCCATGTTTGATCATGATAAAATAGGGTATTTCATGCATGTTTATGGTTAAATCATGTGGTGTGATTAATGCTTGAAGTAAGATTCCATGACTATGTGTGACACCCCATATTTTCCAAAGGGAAATCATATCTTTTTACTCATTTGAAAAGATTATTTTTGGTCACACGAAAGCCACAAACATGTTGGTGAGCTACCAAAGAAATAGTGTATTATTACTATCTGTATACATTAGTTAAATTAGAAAACAAAGTAGTTTTGTGGTTACGAGATTTCTTAAGTAGTTAACCCAATATAAATAGAGTGAATTCCAGAATTGCGAGAAAAAATGGGAGTCTCATAGGAGTCCTAGTGTGACACCCCGTGTTCTGATTACTCTTAACCTAAGAGGGTTAGGGGTAATTATATAATTTTATTTAAATTTTAAGGGGTTTCTGTAATATCCTTGATTTTTCTGTAGTTCTTTTTTTTGCTTCTTGGGGTATTGATTATTTATTTTAGTCTTCTATATTACTTTTCTCGATAATTATGTGTTGGTGCTGTGTGTAGCATCGATCGTAGGTAGAAAAGGTTTGTACGTTTTCAAGGATTTAAATGCGTAAGTTAAGGTTTGGAGCTTAAATTAAAAACTCGGTTTTTAAGATAGGGCTCTCGGATAAAAAAAAGGGGGGGTTGTTTTCATCACGGTGGGGTCTGTGGGGGAATTTACCGTGCGTCAGGAGTTCTCGCGCGGGTAAAAGCAGTTGAGACATGTGAAGTAGAGGTGCACGTGAAAAAAAAAAGATTTAAAACAAAATGCAGTACACAAGGAGAGTTGTTCCACCCAATTTCATTGTGAGAGCCGCCGCCGCCCCTCCCCTTTGCCGGAGTCAGACTGTTCAGTCACCGTGAGGTGGGCCATGCCGCCTTTGGCCGTCATCAGGTCTCCTCCCCTACAAAACCGTTCGCCGGCTAAATTGTGGAAGAATCTCTCTTAGGGTTGAAATGCTGTTGGAGTTGTTGAAAGCCGTCGAAGCTACCGGAATCAGCTAGAGTGGTCGCCTAGCCACCACGAGCCGGGAGGTACCACCCTTTTCCCCAATTTCAATCCGGTTGGCCCTTTCTCTTAAAATTTTGTTTGCGGACTGTTTTGAGGAATTCCTTTGTTCTGGGCCGAACCACCGCTGTAGCTGACGGGATTTGCCGCCATGAGTTATTTCCGGCCTGCGACTACTCCACCGACCCATTTCGGCTGTTGTCGAGTCGCCATGCACCTTGATTTTTCACTCCGACCAGCCATCTCTCTCACAAATTGCCCTATTTATAGCCAAACCACTACTGGGACAGCCTAAAGTCACCGCCTTGAGCTGTTTGCGACCACTGACATCGCGTCTCCCACTTTGGGTCCCTACTTGCCTCCCTGCATACCCTTTCCCCTTCTACAATTTTAATCTGCCCTCCTGTACTCAATTTAATCTAAACATTTTATGGGAGTTCATGGACATATTTAACTCCTTATGGTTAAAATGTGTAATAGTTTAATGAAGTTTTCATTGATCAACCAACTATTTAATTTCAAAACATATTTTTTACATATTTTTTGTCAGTTTCTTATGACCTGACTTCCAACTTAAGTTTTGGGACTAAAAAATGGCATAGAATGACCATAAGAAAAATACTAGAGAATAATGAAATGGTCTATTTTTATGTATGAAGTTTTGGGGATTTTTATCACACCTGGTTTATTTATTAGATTTTACTGAATTGGAAAAGGTCATAAATTCCAATTTCTATGTTTTCAAGTTTTTCATGTTTCCTGAGGACCAAACAATGTGAGGTTGTCCCCAAAATTACTAGAGACTATAGTTCTAGTGAAAAATCCTGAGTCCAATTGGATTGAATTGACTTAGATATGACCTTAGGAGTCCTAATCGCTATGGGAATTATGCATTGTACAACAATTTTCATAAATCTGGAAAAAATAATTTAATGACCATACTAGACCCCAATTTAATTCTGGATTAGAGACCTTTGGAACTCACTGCAGTCAAAATTTTGAGTCAATCAGACTTATTTTGATTTTTTTTCTAAAACTAAAAATTTAGAACATTAAGGGAATTAGAGTTTTACCCCATATAAGATTTAGACAGGTAATAATTGGTTATACCAGTTGCCCAATTCGACCAAAGCTTAGAATGCTTCATTTTCAATTATTTTGAATGCTCTTTTTATTGGCTGTGACAACTCCATAGCATATTAAGTAGAAAATTTCATGTGTGACATGCTACTTTATTTACTCTATGCATGTGGGGTACGAGCAAAATAATCATTTGCATATTATTATGAATCTCATTGGTTAGGGGCATAAATGAGATTGAGATAATGATATGCATGTTGATCGTGGTGATTTTTTTTTAATTTGTGTTTGGTATGCTTAGATTGGCTAAGGGGTTACCATAAGGTTACTTAAGTTAATAAGTTAATGGGTAATAGCTAATGCTTTGAATATCATGAATATGGAAATGTTCTGATATTTGGGTGTTTTTTTAAATTGAATGACCAGGTTTTCCTTCATTATACACTATGGGTTGGGAAAGGGATTACCTAATATGGGATCAAGATAAAAAATGAAATATTTTATGTGCCAAGTGAATACCCAAAAAATTACAGAAATCGTCCAAGTAGGCTTAGAGGACTTCTTGGCATAGTAGTTAATGCCATAAAGATTGGTGTCGGTTGTAGATGGGCGATCCATGAATCAGCCCCTTTAGTGAAGAGTGTTCAGGTACAGTAGAAGATGAATGTCCAGGTATGCAATTTACTTAAATATACTTTAGGCTGAATGCCTCTTGTTTATTTTTAAGATACTCTAACTGTGTGATGTAGAGGTAGTTAAGTTAGATTTCAGACTGATTACATATGGTTACATGTTCTTTATATGGTAAGAATCAATTAGAAAAAGAAAACAATTTTTTGAATTGGTTATATTTGATATGTTGAGCATATGGTTTCCTTGGTTGAATGACATATTATGTAGATAGATCATGTCAAATAATTTCATGGCATATCATGAACACATAAATCAAAAATTTGGAAAGAACGACAATCACGTGGTATGATGCATGTAAATTGCATGACCATGCTTAGGATGCACATATGGTACATTTTTATTATGTTCTAGTGTAGTAGTAAGTAAGCCTACTAAACTCTGGCTCATGGTTAGTTCGCCATTGTGTGTATTTTATATGCATAAGTTTTCACAAGGGTTGTAGAAAATGCATGAAGATGGTTCTTCTTTGTTGTTTAATGATATTGTGCCTCAAAATCATGGTCACAATTCCCCAAGTTTTAAATTATATGTATTATTATTATAAAAATTATCATGTTGTAATTTCTGAAGAATATTGGGGGAGTTGTGTCGTGACAATTAGAACATTTGTTTTTGGTATATACGAATTAGAACTAAATATATTAGTAAGCTAGCAAGTCTATCACAAAATCGTAATGGCCAAGTTGTTTGGCTGCTCATTTCATACCTTTGACAAACATCTTTTTTTTTAGATGACAGCACGAGCAAGTCCAAACCGGACCAGCCCGAGTCGATGTGTCATCGGTTCGACCAGTTGGGCCAATCCAAGTTTTAAAACACTGGGTAGATATACAAATTATGTCATTTCTTTGCTAAATGACATGCAACAATGTGAAAAAATAAAGTGAAATTTAAATAGACGTAAAAGGCAATCTACAGAGCTATCTAGAAATCAATTGCTTTACCAAAAACAAAACATTAATAAGGAAATGTACGTAAAAGCCAAACTAAGAGCTATTTAGAAACCAACAGCTTTACAAAAAAAAAATAACATTAATAAGGAAATGTACAAAAAAGGTAAACTAATTAAGAGCTATCTTGAAACTAGCAGCTTTACCATAAAAATAAACATTAATAAGGAAATGTTTAGTAGAAGAGAGAGATTCACGTTTTGATTGGTATTAATTAATAAATAAAGAGGGAAATTCAAAAAAATTGAAAACAAAGGTGGCAAGGCTCAGGAAATATAAAATAGAGTTTTTTCCATATTGCCTAGGCAAAGAATGAAAAATTTTACATTCCCTGGATTTTAAACAGAAATGCCATAAAACCTGGAATAACACGGTATAAGGTAAATTTTGGATTAAAATACCCCTGACTAGAGGTAGGGTTTTATATCGTGTAAAACCCTCATAAAGTTACATTCATTGGCATACAACTTCAGACGCCGGCGATTCCTTTGATTGAAAACACCATTCCGATTGCAAAGTACTCTAGTTGAGCACAGTTCACGCGGCGTGGGAGAAGATTTTGCGACCTATCTGACCAGACATGGAAGATAAGGGCTTTTTTGTTCAGGAACAAGTTTGCGAATAACAAGTTTTAGAATGAGTTTGCAAAGTTGAGTTTTGAAACTGTACGCCCCAAAGGTGATTCTTCTTTGAAGCGCGAGTTTAGGTTTGCGGTGATAAGGGTAAAGGTGTAGAAAAGCAGTGGCCGAATGAGTGGTTAATCCAGCTCGGAGAATCGCAGCGGCAGTTTCATGGTAAGGCATTTTGGATATTTGTATGCACGATTTTTGATTTAACGTGTATGAGAGCACATGACATAGGTAGTTAAAGCAGACTATCATTGGGTTAGAAAGATGATGAGTCATATATCGTGTGTTCAATAAGATGCTGGAAACACGATGTTCAACCATTATGATATTGTGTAAGAGAGTTCTGCATAGCGTATGTTCGAGCACACAATAAATATACTTATCATATAAATACAAGTTAGTTAGATAATGTGAATCAACGTGACTATTGATTATGGTCACAACCTATTGTTGATTGACATATATTTATCCAATTTTATAGACGTAAAGTATTACATTAAATGACGGAGTCAATGAAGGTTGCAGAAGAGAAGAAGAAGAGAATCTACGAGAGAAGACCAGGTTTGGGAATGAATAGTTTCCCTGCTGGATTGCGTCTATCAAAAGACCTTGTAGATTCACGTCCATATTAGTGGAGACTGATTCTTCCCAGTATATGATTCTGAGCACATAATCATCTCCAGGCCGTTATTGGATGTACTTATTGGTAATTGTTGGGATGACTCATTGGAGGTCTTCAACATAAGGGGCAAAAGACTACCCCTCACTGTGGCTAAAAAGGCTAAATCTTTAGAAAGGATGAATGTGTTTGTATGCTCATTCCACCCAACTCTAGTCATCTCCCTTAAAGCCACCCAAGCTTCATAGAATCTTCTCCCAGTGTCGTAGTGATATTTTAGCATGTCCTTGTTCAAATCAATGTCATGCTCATTCTTGAACATGGCAATTACAAAAGTCCAACCCTCATGATCAAGTCTACTCCCTTTCCCATGGCCCTTATTAATTTCATGGTCCATATAAGATAAGAATGCATAATGAAGTGGCTTGTCCCATTTAATGTTTCTCGGATACCTTTTGCTTCCCTCAATAGAAGGAGCGTTGGGATACATATTAGGTGGACTAGGATAATATGCCATTGCAAGCTATGAGAAGTTTTGGCAATGTGAAAACAAAGTAAGCTTTTACAAAATTTACAAGGTACAAACAAACAGATGGATCTAAAATGCATGATCAAACAAATATACTTATGAGAAATGTGGATTAAATGTAATGGATTGGAAAGAAAATGTATAGACTAATCAAGCTATCAATCAGAATTCCAACACAATTCGTAACAATAAAGCCAATCAAAACATGGGAGCAATCATGCAAATGAATGTAAAAGGGGGAATCATCTTTTGTTTAGCTATATTTGAAACTTGAAGACTAGCATATGTGATTGAAACACGGGTTTGAGGGGGAAAGGGAACCCATGTAAATTGGAAAGTAACGAGGGGAAGGCTGCCCAAGGCAAGGGGCAATTCTACAAGAAGTTCTTCCAAGGGAAGTGGCCGGAGAAGACAAGACTTGAAAAAATGTTGAAAGAAGTGGCTGCTGAAACAAGGATTGTTTCAGACTAGGACTTAGCACAGTTGGTGATCATGCACATGGGTGTCATCTTGTTATTCACACAGAGTAACACAACCGTATCCCTAGCTTTGTGTGATTACTTAGATGACATGTCGGTCGTTGGAAGCTACTATTGGGCTGACACCGTACATGATATGCTAATGAGAGGCATATCAGTAGCCCATTGGAACATCTTGAGCAGACAGGATGAACATTCCACCACGGCCGGAATTCTCGTTGGGGCTTCATTAGTGCTCCAGGTAACGCTCATATGTTTTATACTACGCGAAGTCTAATATTGTCTTGCTAATGCCACAATATGTTTATGGACAGATAAATATTGCAGTATCGGTCACATGATACGAACTCAATCGTGTTATTGGACATACGACATATAACATGCACGTAGACATATCGTGTTCTCGGTAACATGACTAAGTGTAATATCATGTGTATGACATTAGATGATCTGTACATATCGTGTTACCAGACACATGTTGTAGCTCAAAGCGTGGTATCAGTAACATGACTAATTTGTCATACTGAAAATATTGACCATTTACACTAATGACTATATTCTTTTGTATTGTCCACCAGGTATGGTTTTATGAGCATACGTCCATATGACCTCCCGTGGTCCTCCATGAAGCCCGAGGTGCAAGATGTGACCTAGATTTACCCAACTTTTGAGCGATGTGGAGAAAGCCGATAAACTTGACCCAGTCGATGAAAATGGGAGGAAGAAGATTCTAGTTTATCACCTGATGAGGAAGTGGTATGAGAATGTCTTCATTAGGCTAAAGCTAGACTCGCAAATTATTATGCGCATCACACCAATTGCCGAAGAGGCGCACTTGATGGATGACCAAAGGGCGACTCCAAAAGCTAAGAAGGTGGGTACACATACTTTCCGGCCAATGAGACCCACCCACGCCCTCCACGGCGAGACGTTGGGGCATGTTCATTCCGGCTAGGATGTCATTGAATCATTCGTCATGCCAGTTGATGTCATGACGGGAATTTGTGAAGTTGTTTTGAAGAAGGTTGTTCTCTATGGTGAGAGGGGATGGAACACAGAGCAAGTTGAACCTACACTCCAGCGTGTTAAGAACGATCTTGAGGTAGTAACTAGCCTCATAGAACAGATGCAACCCCCTGATGAACCGGAGATAGAACAGCCACCTGAACCCCCTCAGCCGGAAGTCGCCGAAGCATCAACCCCTTCTCCAAGAACCAAAGGATCGCCTTTGGTTCGTTTAAAGGCAAGAGCTTCAAAATCGAGAGAAGCTCGCCAACCATCTTCCCCCCAAGATCAACTAGTGCAAGTCCCTCAGCTAGTGGACGAGGGATTCATTTTGAGTAAGTACGATGTTGTAATGTATCGTGTTTCAAAAAGGGATAATCATGTAATCGAGGCCACAATAGACTACCCAGTTGTGCATTAAGAATGACGATTACATTATGGTCATGTCATCGATCACACGAGCATTGAAGCAGATGTTACTGAAGAAAATAAATTGCTTATGGTCGTGTGATCGTTAGCACAATTATTCATTTTTTCATTTTTCCATCAATACTATATGCAGTTTTATCGTGTAAGGTAAAAGACGATATAATCATTTATCGTGTATGTACTAACCTGACTGCTTACTTTTGAAATACAGAGAAATGGCAACTGAAAGCTACTACCAAACTGAAGAAGAAGATTGGTTTGAAGTTGCAAAGGACCGTAATAACTAGATGTTTATTGAAAATAAATGCAGAATACTTGGAACAATCCTGGGAGATAGAAGATCAACCTCGGATGTTGAAGAACAACCCTTGCAGGTCATGGAATCGGAACAACCCCGAGAGTGACTGACAGAACACCTGGAGGTTTTGGATCAACCCCGGGAGGTCAAACAACAACCCCGGGAGATCGTGGAACCAAAACATCGCCGGATGGGACTGGAAGCACCCCAGAAAGCGAATAAAGGAGCAATTCCAAAAAAAAGCAATAAAAGTAAGAGTGAAGCGGAAAGATGCTCCTGGTGTTGAGGGATCGAAGAAGCCGAAGTTTACCAGCAGTTACATTGAGGAGAAGTAAGCCAAGTTTGGACACATTGCCCGGACTGCAAAGCCTGGAGAGAATAATCCTCTGGCATCAGTCCTTGACCCATACATTGGCCATCCGGCACATCCAAATTCTCCCACCTTGAAACCAATTGTCTCAATTGCTGGCTGCAGTGAAAGGATTTTATCAGATACTCCTCTAGTTGATGCAGAAGTAATAAAGAGTATTCGAAATGTGATAGATGTCAAAGATGATACTGCAAATAAGACGAATAAGGACGATACTGCAAATAAGGTGGAGCTCAATCTACGTGCGAAGGACTATCTTGACACATAGTTGGTATTCCACATGGAGCTTCAGAAGGAGGCAAATAAGGACATTATCATGGAATTTCTATCGAACCTATACAAGTCATGGACCATAAAAACACTCTTCCACACCAACTACCTATCTTTGTTAAAGCAGCAGTGCATAATGAATGAGGTAATATCGTTTCATTGCTCATATGTTTTAACCTCTAATCGTGTTATCAATCAAACAATTGAAGAACTGACGAAGATGTTCAATTAATTATCGTTTTATCGATTAGACGACCTTTTCTCATATCATTGTTTTCATAATATGCTAAGTTTCGACTATAATGGCTAAAGTAAAACTAGCGTGTTAATTAATACACGACTTGTAGCATATTCATGTGATCGATAATAAGATATAATCGTACAGTGTATAGCCGATGGCATGATCCATCGACTATCGTGTCATTACTAACATGTTTTGTTTGCTGTAGGTTATAGATGTGTTCTTTCAACTTCTTGATGAATGCAATGTGAGAAATCCAAGCAGGTACCCAACTATTTTTTTGGCAGGTTCGCCATTCAACACTATTTTAATGTTGGCATGAAGGAAGGGCCGGTGAAGAAGGAGGGCAAACTCTCTGACATATTGTTGAGAGGCCTGAATGTTAACACGGAGAGCGGTTTCATTCCTATCTACGTCAAGGGCCACTTTCTCTTGTTTATTATCCATTGCAGGGAGAAGCGATTTAGATGGTACAATCCTCTAAAGGGTGAACATGGTCACCACTTCGCCGAGGCGGATAGTGTCAGGAAACATGTGCCAATGGAATGGAGAAGGCACTTACGATAAAGGGTGCTTAGTTGTGGCCAATGTCTAAGATCAACAAATGCCCGTACCAAGAAACAAACAAAGATTGTGGTTTGTTCGTCATGTACTACGTAGCAAAACTAGTAGGGGGTGTCATTTAGCCAGATTTTAGACAACTCGAGATAACAGGCTTGGTTAGGCCGATGATTTGTGCTGCTATACTTCGGGCCCGAATCGATGAGGAATTTGATCCAAGTATAGATGAATTGTAACAAGAAAATATACTTCTTTCACGCTTCGATTGACTGACAAATTATCAGTTCGACCAATTATTTTGTAATTATCCAATGGAATAGAAATACATATACCAATGTCTTATGGCGTATATTTGATCAAACGATTTGTACCAAAGTCGTGTCTTCAAAAGCGCAAAACGGAAGTACACATATATCCGATCGCATGGAAGTTCTCAATATCGTCTATTAGGTTGTGTTATCACATATACGCCACCTCGTATTAGGTCGTGTAATTGTGTAATCAAAGAAACGGTCGCCTATTAGGTCGTGTTATTGTATACACGAGGATCATCACATGAAAGTAGCAAAAATTAAACCAAATGAAATATAGTTCTGGACGATTGTCTATTAGGTCGTGTAATCTAGAATACGATATGCACCAATGTCGTATTAGGGCAAATATGAGTGACACATATGGCCGATTATTCAATCGTGTAATCTTCAAAATGCGATTGTATTATTAGCATGTGGTCGATAACACGATATACAAACATAAAGTGTTGCGGCATACACGCCAAATTTATAATACCTATGAGCCATCATTTCTTATGGTTCACAGTTATGCCAACCATCGCTGTCATTGATATATCACCGTCTATTGAATAGGTCACAAAATCGATGGATCATTAGAGACGTTGATATATCACCGTCTATTGAATCAAGTCCTCCATCGCTACAGCAATACCTCGCATGTCGTGTAATGAAAGAAACGATGTTGACGGATGTCATTGATCCTATCCGACAACCGAATCAAATATAGTTTTGGACGACTATTTCAGAGGATGTTGATGACCTATATGTCATGAAAGTGATGGATCATTTAAGACATTGATATATCATCGTCTAGTGAGACGAGCCATCCATCAAATATAGATGAATACCGTATTTGATGGAGGGCTGATTCACCAACCGCCGCTAAAGCAATCTCTCATATGATCCATCTCTGCGAATAACATGAGTATGTCTATGATCTCGATGCACACTCCATTGATAGGGCGCGACTGCAACGGATCATTTGAGGCATTGATATATCGCCATCTAGCAAATCTTACCCTCCATCAGATATTGGTGAGGACCATATCCGATGGAGGGTCGATTCACCAGCCGCCGCTACTGCAATCTCCCGAATGATCCGTCTCCGCGAAGAACACATGCTGGCTGAGCACAAACCCTAACCATAATATATAGTGAGACAGTAGCACGAGAATGTTCTATCGCCCCTGAACCGATAGGCTCCGCGGCCCAAATGATAAGGTTTGGGCTGCACTAAAAGTTTGGCCTGAACCAAGAGGTTTGGTGAGCTTGCCCTCATTTCATGTTATTGATCAAATGACCACTATATTTGTTGTGTGACCGTGCATACACTGAATGTATCTTACGTATTGCTAATAAGAACACAAGTGACACCTATGGCCGGTTTTTCTGTCGTGTAATCGAGAATACGATATGTACCGATGCGTGCATTCGGACCGTCGATGCTTTATTTCGAAACGAAAGTACACATATATCTGATCGTAGATGATGTCATGTAATCGCGAATACGATTGTTACCGATGTCGTGTTTGCAGACAGACGATGTATTATTTCAAATATCTTGGTGGTCATGCTATCAGAAATACCATTATTCAAAAACAAGATGAGGAAAAAAAACAAATTAAATTAAGTAATATTCTGATGTGAACAAACAAATTTAAAAGTAATCCTTTTCATTATATAGCATTGATTCAATACATCAACATCACTGTGCAGTCGATCTCCCTGCAGACTCTCGGATCCATCGGTTCAATTAGTGATGCCACCGGGTCAGGTTTGGGTCGGGTTTTGCCAAACCCGAACCCGAACCCACATCACAAAGCTGTGACCCGAACCCGACCCGACCCGACCCGAACCCGACCCAACCCGACCCGTTTGACCCGAATAGATTAAAAAAATGATTTTTATATATTTTTTTATTATTTTTTTCAATTTTTTTTAAAAAATAATATTAAAAAATATATTAAAAAATATAAATTTTATATTTATATTTATATTCGGGTCGGGTCGGGTCGGATCACTAAAACCCGACCCGACCCATTAGGGTTATTTTTAAAAACCAAACCCGACGCATTAGGGTCGGGTCGGGTCGGGTTTACCATTAACCCGACCCAAGTGGCATCCCTAGGTTCAATTGTGACAGAACATTCGTGACATTCATATAATGTGAGTTAGTAAATTGCCCCCCATCAAAGGCTGGTTAGGACCACGTCTGATGAGGGGAAGGATTACCATCTCGCGCAATATGACTGTCCCGAAGGCTCCGTCTCGTCCAGCTCGCGAATTTGGTAAGCTTAGAGGTCACCATTATATATATAGGAGAATGTGAGGTATACGAACTGTAGGAATCAACGGACCGAACGGTTATGGAAATTATTCCATATATGGTGTAGGTCCGGGTTACCATATTGTAGTATCCGAATTTGACACATTGGAAATGATTCCTTGTGAATTGGTGATTCTAATTTAATTGAAATGTCGGAAATTGTGGTGATTCTTCGTGAAATGGGTGGTTAAATTAATGCAATTGTCGTGTATTCAATCGCCCGACATGACCAATGCCATGTAATGGATTACACGTCTAGCCAAAATATTCATTATCGTAGTCGTGAGATCAAAAAACGGGAATGATAACTCATTGTGTTCATGTTAACACAATATTTATGTAAGTCGTGTGAAAACAAAATGTGAGTGTCTTATTAGCATGTGGTTGATAACACAATATATGAACATTTTTTGTTATGGCATACACGCTTCAACAAGTATTATACATTTATATTACCTACGCGCGATAATTTCTTGTGGTTTGCAGTTATGCCAAACATTGTCATCATTGATGTATCGCCGTCTAAGTGAATAGGGCACCAATGTGACAGATTATTCCAAGCATTGATATATCGCCGTCTAGTGAAACATGCCCACCATCGAATATAGGTGAGGACCGTATCCGATGGAGGGCTAATTCACAAGCCGCCGCTAAAGCAATCTCCCAAATGACTTGTCTCCGCGAAGAACATTACTGTGCGAGCGATTTCGCTGCCAACTCCTACGATAAACTACAATACAATAGGATCTCACTGTGTTTCAGTCAAATGCAATAGGACGGACCATTCGAGACATTTCAATAATGCATGGTCGTGTTCTTCCCCCCTAGATGCAGGTGAGTTCTGTATTTAACAGGGGGAAGATACACCATCAGGCGCAAAAGAAATCTCCAGAATAATCCATCTCGACGCCGGCCATCAGTGAGTGAGCATTCTGCAAACCCTAACCCTAATATATTTATATATAGGTAGGGTAAGATGGGATTGGACCGCTGAGTTATAGAAGGTATTGATGCAGCGAACATTGTGGTGCTGCTTCTGGAATAATGCCTCTGAGATTGGGTCTTTACGATCTTAGAATTATCATGGGTTCGAACACACGATATGACCAATATTGTGTAAGCATAGGACTAGGGCTGCACCAAAAAACTGAAACGGAACCGAACCGGGTAAAATGGAACTGAAAGTTAACGGTTTGGTTCAGTTCTATATTCGGTTCCGATTCGGTTCTAAAGAAAAAAACCGAGTAAATTTTAATTTAGTTTGGTTTTAAAGAAAAAATTTCTGCAACCGGAACCAAACCAAACCGAACCGAAAAATCTACCCATCTACGAAAACATAGACATTTTCACTCTTTCACTTTCCCACCCTAAATTCTCATTCCGTCCTGCCCAAATATCACCCATTCGGGTGGCGGTGCTGTGGTGGCTCCTCCCTCATCTTCGGCCGTTGTGGCTCCTCCGATTGTTTATCTCCCTCATCTCCGGCCATTGTGGCTCCTCTGACCGTTCATCTCCCTCATCTCCGGCCGCTCTATAGAAAAACCCTTGTTTAGGGTCGAATTACTAACCGCCCTCCTCTCTGCTGCCTTGTCTGCTCTCTCCGCCACCTACCCGGCCGACATCTCTGCCCTATCAACCTTCAAGATACTTCAGTTGAAATCGCCGGCGGGAGGTTGCTCCTTCAGTTGTTGTCCTTTGTCTTCTTCCTTGCGAGCTCTCTCCATGTGGCAAGATCCGGTCGACAGTGCTCTTTCTTCATCAGCGTGAGCAAGGTCTGTTTTTTGGCTGGGTCGTCGGAGCTAGATTTTTCGGCAGCGAGGGGGTATTCTACTCGATCCTGTGCTGCTTAGCTGCGAAATTGGGTCTTTGGTTCGCTTCGAATGTGCTGCTATGGTTTTTGTTGAGATCTGGGGGTGGGTTTTGTTGGTGGATGATGTGGTATGAGGTTCTGAATCCGCATTCTTCTCGAAAGTGGTTGCCTTTTGGGACAAATCTTTAAGTTATTTCGAATTTCTTGGCCTTGTTGTCTCCTTCTCGTTCGGTTTCATCTCTAACAACAACAAAGGTTCAACTTTTTGTTTTTGCTTGATTTCGGCTTGGATCTGATAGTTAGGACCGGGACTGTGTTTTGATTGGACTTTGTTTCGTTGCTACTGATTACAGTGATGGTTATTTCTTTGCCTTCTTTTGTTGATCTATATTGTAGAATTCAGAGTTATTTTTTGTGAATTCAGCTGTAAAAAGTGATGAGTGATCTTCAAATGAAGTAGTCCTGGTGCAATGGGAATGTAGAGAGAATTTTATTTGAGTGATCTTTTTTGTTATTTTCATGTATCTAATGATATTTGGTGGTTTAAATTCGGTGCTTGCTGATTATTTGCGTGTAATTTGTTTATGAAATGTTGATTTAGTGCATAATTTGTTCATGAAATTTTTGTTCTTGGCCAAAGATTGTTTATATTAAGCACCGGATTTTATTCATTCTAAGTAAAAAACAAGCTTTGTATTCATCTTGTTGACAATGGTCAAAGGGGCATCCGGGGCATCGGCGAGTTCAATGGAAACTTTGGTTTCAAACCGGTTCTTGATTCAGTTTTGGTTCCGGTTCGGTTCCAAAGAAATCGGTTTTTTATTTGGTTTGGTTCGGTTTTGAAATTTCAGTTTTGGTTTCAGTTCGGTTCTTATAAGAACTGGCAGAACCGAACTGAGATGCAGCCCTACATAGGACCCTCTTGACAAAAGAAATAATAATCGATTGATATTATTGTGTAATTAGGAACACGTAACCACTTTTGGTCATCTTGTTGATTACACGATACAAAATATACAATATACCTTATGTACAACATTTCGTGTTTTTAGGAATATATTAATTACATATTACGTGTTGTTGATAATATGATGCATATACAAAAGTTTCAGCTGAAGAATGGGGGTAGAAAACGTAAGCCTGATCGATGCTCCCCTTCCTTATGTTATTTGCGTATGCTATTATTCGACCTCTTTCTACTTGTTGTTGGGACATCTGCCACATTGGGAGGCCCCCCTTGTGCGCTGGTACATCATTTGTGGTTGTGACTTAACTGATTACATGTTCACATTTTTGTGGGGCTTTGAGAGGCGGTTGTGACTCTATCCGATTTTTTCTTGGACGCCCCCACTGCATTTGCGGGATTGGTGGGCTGAATATAGGCATAACTCTAGCCGGTACCCACTGGTGCCGATCCTTCACTGGGTGTAAGGGCTCTCGATAGGTCAGTTTATACATTTTTTATAGAGTACCATCTTTCGCAGTACTCAAACACATAGAAGTGTCTATTATCGATTGCTGAGATTGCATGCTTACACGGTAGACCCAGATGTTGAAACTTTCCACACGTGCAAGTATGATCAACCAGGTTTACCACATCCCGTGAAGAAAATATCGTGAGTATGAGCGCACGATAAACGACTTTCTCGTGTTCTCGATTACACAATGTGTCATACGATCGTTTTGTAAAATCGTATCTACTTACACGATGAATGAAAATAACATGTTTAAACTAACATGATGTGAAGCTCTGACGCATACATGAACACACGCTATGTACATCGCCGTATGAATGCAATGTACCTGGTGATATAGTGAGTTAACTTGGAATTCATACATTGACACATGCAAGACAATAACATTCCTTGCTTCTTCTCGCTTGTTTTCGATGTGTTTTTTGGGCAAATGGGGTTAACTCTTCCATCATATTTTGTTTGTCCATACGATATTTTTTAAATAATGCCGTCGTGTGCTCCCTCGTGTGCTCCATTAAATGAGTTATAGGCATCGATCTGGCTTTTTTGAACATTGCATTTGCACTTTCAGACCTATTTGAGCTCAGGATCCCATATCTTTTCCCTAGAAATGATACATTAGCCCAGTGCTCCGAACCTATCTTATTTAGCTAAGCATATGCTTTTGGATTATGTTCTTTAATGTTGCTCATTGTTTCATTGTACACATTCTGTCTAAATGTTTTGGTTGCAACATGGAGCTGATTTTTTAGGTAGTTGTCCTTGAATTTGTCTAGCATATTTGCTACCATGTGATAGATGCGATATCCGTGGTGTGTAGATGGGAAAAACTTCTTCACAATATTTGCCAATCCTTTATGTCTATCAGAAACAATTGTATCCAACTCGGCTGGAGGATCAGAGAATAGATGATTTCTAAGCAACTCAAGAAACCAACACCAAGTTTTCTCGCACTCGTTCTCAACCATTGCAAATGCAATGCACAACATATTATTGTTCCCGTCCAGTGCAGTTGCTATCAATAGCTGTCCAGGATACTTTCCTTTCAAGAAAGTTGCATCAACCGTTAGCAAAGGCCTTAGGGTTGTTCTGAAAGCTCTCGCAATGGGGCCAAACATCCAGAATACTCTTTTGAAATCATACCCACCCATAAGTTCAGGAATATCACATGATCTCACTGGCACAACTACACTTCCCAAATTTATATATTCTATCTACCTCCCGTAAGCAGGAAGTAAGCGGTAGGATTCGTCTGGGTCACTATCTATTAAATGAGTCAGAGCTTTACTTGCACGACCAAATACAATTTAGTAAAGGTTATACGACAGTGGCTTACATCTTGTTCCCGATTGCATGACATTTTATGTTTTCTTGTGATCGGAATCCATACATGATGACTGGTCGTGTTTATGGTAACCCGATATTGACATATGTTGTGTGAGTGCAAATTTCAACTATAGATTAAGCGTGTAAATGATAACACACTAGACTAACATATTGTATACCAAATCAGCACTTTGATTATTCTCATGCATTACATGCACACCAACATTTCTTGTAGTTCGCAGTTATGCCCCAGTGCTTCGAAATAGAACTTGCTATGCTCTTAGGTGTAATGTCCATTGAGTCTTTAAATAGGCCATAACATTTTCTCACTATCCAAAGGTGCGATGCTAGGGGATGGTCAATTTACTTTCTTTGGGATCCATATGAATGAGTCGGCACTAACCTCGTGACAGTCACATGATCTCCTATATTTGAAGCCCTTATGTACCGGTTATAAGAATCATTGGAGCACTTTGTGGCAGATGTATTCCTGTTTTCATCCACAACATGATATGTGAAATTCGCCTTTATTGCTAAGTCGATTAAGACCCTCTTGAAATGCAACAGGCTTAGAAAACGTGTACCTAATTCGAGAGCTTCTAGTAATCCTTAGCTTGCAAACTACCCGTCATTAGCTGGCCTTCACCAATATTCGGTTCCAACATGTTTAAATCATCAACTGCATCCCAATCTGCCTCCACCTCAACGTCAACGTTACTGAGAACCTTGTTGTTTCTAAATTCTTCGTGGTTGGACATACTTTCCATGTCAACTATATCATTATCGTACCACTGATCCTCACCCCACATATTTTCAACTTCTTCGCCTTCTGCACCATCATAATTATAAGGGCTGTATGGAGGTTCGTAGTTATAAAATGAAGTCCTTGTCCCACCCATCATTGGTGGCAATTCCTCTGATGTATTTTGATTGACTTCTATTTCAAGTTCTGTACTCGTTGGATTGGTGAAAGAAGATTGACATGGATTTGTTGAGGGCAAGTTTCCCAGTTCTCCCAATCTGCATTGCACATTATTGTGTTAAAAAAATTTGACAACAGTCGACATCGTGTATTCTGTTAACACACTTACATTTCAAAATGTGTTATTGAAACAATGACATGAATGCATGTCGCGTTATTATATCTACATTGAAACTCATAATTGCTATATCACATGTGTATTTTGTGTAATTACTAATGCGATATATTACACGTCGTGTTTATTAATTTACATGATATGATTTACCCTTAACACGATATGTTAAATATCATGGTCTCGAGTACACGAAAGAGTCCAATTGCATATAATCTAAAGATTCATTGTTACTTGACAGTTTCAAAGGTGAACTGAGTTTCATTGAATCTAGTATGAAATCTGACATTAGAGCTGAGATGAGCAATTAAGATGGGTGATTCAGCTATGTTAACTGTCTGGTTCATTTCTATGGAAGGTGATGGTGATTTATCACCGTTGTCGTGCTGTTTCATCTCAGCATACAATGATAACACCTCCATATTTGCCTTCTTATGAATGGAGAACACTGATTGGAGGTTCTCATTGTCTTGTAATTCATATTTCATGGATGATTGGGAGGATAGAATTAAATACTTCAAACTGACATTACCATTGATGGAAAGTCGTGCTTTGACTTGCCCCAGCAGCTTGCTAAAGCTCACCGACGAATGAATGTTCATCAACCGTGCCATTCCACCAATATACATGTTGTCATTGTCTACCTCTCCGTTATAATGGATGCAAATACCGATCCTATCCATGATTGGTGTAAAAGAATGATCGTTCTTTTGAAATGCAGCCTTTGGATCACTCACACAGTGTTTGCTGTGTCAAAAAATATTTTTTTCTTGTTCATCGACGCTCGTTGGTGAGTCACCATCGGTCGGCTCCTGCCGGCAAGTTCTGTTTGCCGCCGATGACTCCCAACACACCGGAACGGCGCAACACTGTTCCGGTGTTCATTTATTACTCTCTACATTAAAACATGATAGAGTGGAAACCTAAGGGCATTTTGGTCCATAAAAAAAGGTCATATGACATTTTCGTTTAAAATTCAGGGAATATGGAATTTTTCATTCTTTGGCCAGATAATATGGAAAAAACTCTATATAAGATATAAATGTAATAGCTTGTAGAAACTTAATTCAGACATGACACGGTCAATGGGCTGTTCATGCACGCACCAAAAACCTATTACACTGAGTTCATGTCCATCCAATATTGTCCTAGAGGACACAAACAAGCTTGAACACTTAAATGGACAAAGACAACTTAATGTAATGTGCATACAATTCTTATATACTACAATGCTAGTAGTTGATTCAACATTGAAAAAAATAAGAAGATATTAGAGATAGGTTACCCAGGAAGGATTAGTCAATTATTGGGCTTGGGTATTATGTGTAAATATAAATGTGCACGAACATGAATAACTATATGTCCACGTCTACAATCTCCTATTTGGGCAGATGAAAAGGTCTTGTTTGTGTCTGCCATGAACATTAAAAATTGTCGGCCTTATATGAAAATGGACATGACCGCAAACATAGATAGACAATCGGACAGCGGATACCCATGAACACTCTTATCTAGGGGTATATGTATTCTATATTCGTAGCATGCTAAAAGAAAAATAGTTGTATTAAATTGTCTCCAATTGTTTGGCAGTGCATTGATTCTTTTCTTAATAAACATGTTTAACATGGTAGCTTCTCTAAGTTTAATATCCTTTAATTTTAGGAGGGTCATCACAATGTTTCTAGCCCAAAACTAACAAAGTTAGACAGCTACAACTTGTGAAATCTTCTACAAAGAAATTTATAAGATATTAATGCAAAAAATTCAGCAAACAATCACACCACAAAAATTACTCAAGATATTTTTTACGTGAAAACCTAACCGCGAAAAAAACATGCAACCACTTTAGGCCAATTAGCCAATGCATGATAAAGATATAGGACTTAAAAAACTCAAAGTTACTAACCCAAAAAAACTAGAAGTCCATCACTAGTCCTTCTTGGCCACCAAAGTCCATTTTGGAGCTTGCGAGCTTCGTCTTCGTCATCTCTAGGTCCTCAAATAATGATTTAAGTAAGTTAAGGTTATTATCTTTTAATAGGAAACAAATTGTTCTCGGAATGACCTATTTCAAGTAACTACTCTATAGTGTGATTGTTCCACAGGGCGATCGATTGTTCTTCATATTATTCTTAAACCCTAGCAAACCAATCAATCATTTTGACATTGCAATCAATTGTTCCTCATATTATTTTTAAACCCTAGCAAACCAATCAATCATTTTGACATTGCAATTGATTGTCCAATATTTAGGACCTTATGAAACTTCTCTTGATCAATCTTTTCATTAGAATGATTGACTGTTCGAAGTTTTTGAGAAAAGTCTCAAAATCAAATGAAGCATGATCAATTGTTGTTCAAGGACAATTGACTGCTTTTGAATTTATTTGCAATTTTTTGTCCTTTTTTCTTCATTCTTTTATCAACACACAAAAAATGCCTTCTATAAAAACCCAAATATTTGTGACATTTTTTGGATAATATTTAATTTTTATCTTCAAACTCTAATTATTTTGATTAAGTCTTCCACATTAAATCTCCAAAATACGCTTTCTCCAATTTTTCAAGTGATTTAATTTCAAATCTAACTTAACACATCACTAATCTAGTCAAACTTAACAAAGACTAAAATACACACACATGAATGAACAAAATTTTGATCATCGAAATTAATATTACTAAATATAATACATATATCACATATATTCTAACAACTTCTAAGATTGTGTCAGTGGAAACTTAAATATCTACTAAGGTATTGAGAAGAAACATACTTTGTTTTGACACTTATGACATATTTTTCTTAACTATTTTGGGGTTTATGATACACTTTGCTTATTTATCTTAACATTCTTTTCATGCAAAATTTATTTTGACACTTATTGACACAATTTACTTATTTATCACTTTGCTTATTTATTTTGTCACATTTTTTCATGACACATTATGTCACTTATTTTTTATGGAATACTTATGACACATTTTTGCTTATTTATTTCAGCCCTTATAACAACTTCTGAAAGTTTATTTTGACATTAAAGACATTTTTCACTTGAGACATATTTCACTTACATCTTTGACAATAGTTATACTCTCTCCATCTCATATTAATTGTCCTTTTTTTAAAGAACTAAAATTAATTTATTTTTCTTATAAATGGCTGGTTTGCCAACCCCCCATTTAGGTAGCCCACCTCTTAACACATATATTTACTGCCATGAATAGGGGGCTGGGGCTGCCTAAATGGGGAGTGGCAAATCTGCCATCAATTTCTTATTTATTTAGGCACTTGTGTCAAAATTTGCATATTTATTTTGACATTTGGCATTTCATTAATTTAATAGACCACTTGCCTACCAATTGTAAGTAAAATAGAAGAATTTTTTGTCATCCTAGACTTATTGTCAAGGATATCTTCCACATTACTAGTGTTGTTGATCAATAGGATCGATGGCGTACACATTACAATAGAGAAGTATTTTTTATGTTCTGTACTGGCAATGAGCCTAGTGTAAGCCGTCCATTAGGGTTGTTGATATTTAAGATCGATGGCTCATACATTGGTGTCAAGTTATTTATGCTAATGTGTACTAACGTATGTACTGTCAATCTCATAGATGAACTCCAATGCACGGTTTACACTAACCCTGCTATCAATAAGGAGCATGAAAAACAATTCCCCACAATAGCTGGCACTAGTATATGCACTGCTGATCTTGGTGATCGATAGCTCCTATAAAATGAAGGATATATTGGAGGATGTAATTGGTTGGACAAGAATTCTTCCACCTAAAATTGGTATTGCCCCTCAAGCGAGTAGGTTATGTCATAGTTGGAGGAAGACTTAAGGGGAGAAGGGTACCCAAGTTTCACTGACGTATGAGCGTGAGTGTTCCATATATGTCGTCTCAATCTCCGGAAGAGAGGGGCCTTTGCGGTGGGGTAGAAGTTCCACCAACAGGGAAGAAGATCTTTCGACTCAGACCTCTGCTCCATTGTTGTCAATTTATGGTGTTGAATTGTCAAATTCAGCTCCACATTCAACCGGGTACAGGCTTTTAATTGAAACAAGCCCACCAGACCCACTAAGTCTGTCTTTAACTCTTCTCTTTATTTGAAAATGGAAAAAGTTTATTTGAAAAATACCCATTTTCTCTATACTGTAGGCTTTTTTACGCCATATAGAAAAGGTGAGGTAGGTCCCACCTAACAACATAGATTCTTCATTTTCCCCTGCCTACGCAAAAGTGGTGTAACAACTACGGGTACAAAGAAAGGCTTGTAGAATATCACTATCCTTCATAAATTACCAAACAAATACTTTCTGCAGCATAAGATGCCTCCCAGAAAACTTTTTAAAACCATGAACAGTTTCAAAGAAAAGGAAATTATGCAAATCCCATATATAAGTATCCAGATGGAAGAATCATTCAGCTGAAGCATACGAGTCAACAACGACTAAGAATCAATTAAAACTACGTGGATACTGAGAATACTGGGGGGACTCTTGGTGTGGGGTTTCTGATTTCCTCTGTTCCCCTCAACAGCCACCATAAATTGACTTTGGTTTTGAATAATCCCACCATAGTCCAAAACCAAATAATCTTATTGAGAAAGACAGTTGCACGTCCCTCTTCTCCAGTCAAAGATGATTACCATCACATTTAATCTATGAAATTTGCCTCTCCATTTTTACACCACTGCAAAGCCAAATCAGACTCAATTGAGATGAAGAAGCTTGCCAGACTCTTTATTTACACGGGTAGGTCGGCCTTGGCTTGTTCTTTGCATCAATCTTTTCCACCATGTAGATCAGATTACATAATCATAGTAGACTAGTAACACGTTGTCAGAAACTACAAGAGGCAGACTGTCTACATAGACGTAGAAGCGTCTCAAGTTATCCTTAGCTAGAGTGACTGCATCTACCACATCACCATTTCCAGTGAGGACCCATAGGTCTCTGGAGCTTACTCTCTTTAGGCTGCCTCGGCAAAAGGGGCATGACTGTGACCTCAAGTTCCTGGATATTTTACAGACAAAGCAAAAGTTAAGACAATGAACTTTGGTCGTGAGATATATAATTTTGTGAGATTCAATGGGACTGAATCCTATAACTAGAGATAAAATTGCATGCATGTGGTGTGATATGTGTGTGACAGCAACCATGGTTGAACGTAGAAACAAATTATTCCTGAATGGGGTATCTTGGCTGTAGATTCAATGGTTTAAACACAGCCGAGCCAGAAATAACATGCCCAGGGTTGCCAAATTAATTATAATTTGGTACATTGTGCAGTCACTGAAATTGATCAGTCTAATTAATTTCAGTGACTGCACATATACCTAAATCTCATCCCTTTGCAAGAGCTCGGGTGTCTATGAAAGTACAAACATCGCTAATCGTATGCAACCAGGATTGAGCTAATGGCTTACCAGTCTCTGTAACAATTTATGCACATTGCATGGTTACAATTAGGCAAAACTATCTTGGAGCAAGGTTCCAAACAAATTCCACATTCTTCTTCTCTCTCTGCATCCTTGTCAGACAATTTTCTTCTCTCTTCCATTGTTTTCCTGTTAAAGACATCCATGTATCGAGCCTTTTGTCGAGTTTCTTCCAATTCAGCAAGCTCACCTTCAAGTTGTTGCAAGGAAGGGTATATAACAGCTGCAAGATTGTAGAAAACAATATTTACGAATTAGGTACAAAGAGAAAAGCCAACAAACACATTGTATGGGTGTGGGCATAAGACAGAGAATACTGCAAACCTACCATAAAATTCCCGTAGGCTGGCCTTCCTTTCGAAGGTAGATATCGTTGTATTACCATCAACATATACCTGAAGAATGCGATGCAAATACATTAAGCACCACAGGTTCAAGCTTTCTTCATTCAGTTTTAAGAAATCGCCCAATTAAAATGTTCATTTAAAAGGAGAGAAATTAAGAAATCAAAAGGTTCAACCTTATGTATGAGTACATGAAAAAGACCCAAATAGCTAGGAAGGCTGTAGGAACAGGTACAGTCTATCCATTGCATCAAGAAGAAGAAGATTGGTGCTAAAGGACTGTAAGCCAATCTCATCTGCAGGCATGCTCCACCATAAGCTCTTGGAATTGCAGAAGCCCTGGAAGCCCAAATGTCCACTAGTCAGAGTCAAAGTTGGCTTCAACATCCTCAGACAACTCCACTCATCAGACAATCACAACAAATTTTCATTTTTTCACCATATCAAGCAAAGAAGTGAAGCATACCATCCACACCATGGACCCCAATGCTCATATGGTTCAATTTCTTTGGGAAATCAGCGGGATAAAACCAGATAACTTCGAAATTGAATAAAAAAGCACCCATGAGAGGAAAACTTACAAAGTATTTGCATGTTGTATATCAGCTTCAAGCCCTTTCAAGGATTCTCTGTAAGATGATCTTACAAGCTGATTTTGGAGCACCTCCATCACTCCTCTCCCTTTTCCAATTATCTGGACTTGGGTGGGTGGGTGCAGGATTATAGAAGAAATCGATAACAGAAAAAGGAAAAAAAACACCCAGAAAGAATGATCAATCAGACGAACAAGATGAAGAAGCAGGTGTGGGCTTGTGGCCTACAGAAAGGCAGGCGTGGCTGCTGAATACATGAAATTGATGATAGAACCAGAGCCTAAGACTTGGCCAAGGTTCTTGTTCAGCAAAAGAAAAAAATAATAATTGAAATGGGGCCCTTTTCAGCATGGACCCCTTTTGTAAGTTGGAAACCTAATCCACCCAAGTGATAGCAACAGGATAGATAAACACCCTTTTGCAGGTTTTGCTTGTCCATATGTTGTGGAGAGGTAGGAGAGGGGGGCTGAATGGGAAAATTGCTTACTGGAGAATTCCTATCAGTCAGTATGTTCCACCAACTCTCATGCCTTTCGTGCTGATTCATTTTCATTTCTTTCTTATGAGGGATAAGCTGACCAAATGATACTGTTTGATTAATATTTAAAAGAGTTTTTGACTTGATTAATCATCATAAGACCCTGCACTAGACCTTTTCAATTGAGGCCTTGTCCATGTGCAAAATTTATTTATACTTTTTTTTGTTTAATCATCATTAGACACTTATTTTTTATATCAGGGTCAAAGGAATTGTGCTGTGAATGGTAATTGGTGTCTGCTTACGTGGTGGCTGGAGAGATTAATTTCTTGATTAGCGATGATAATCATCACGGTAATAACTATGCAAAAGATGCTGTTTTGGGTTGCCATGCAGAAAAGGTAGCCGCTTGGTAGGTGAAAAAAGCTCTAACACCCACCAATTATATAAAATGAAAAAAAAAATACCCACCGCAATTATGGGAAGGGGACCAGTTCATTTTATATTAGGGTTTGTTATAGCTTATGTTAATTAACCAAGTTCTGGAGGATGAGGGAATTGTTGACTTAGTTGATGAAGCTTGGAAAGAGGCGGCACAGCTTGGTGAGTTAGAGAACAAAGTAGATAGTACACGCTTCCTATTAATGATAAAGTAACCTAAAATATATGCATTAGAGTATTAATCAAGCATCATGTGCTTGGGGATAATTGCAGGTTTCTCTCTCTGTCACCCAATCTGAATTCATGGAGGGTTCATTGGGTTTCCATTTAATTGATTTTCATGGCTTTCATATGTATCAACACAGGCAAGTACTTGGATTAGGGTTTGATTGGTTAGGCTTTAATAGTTTTATGGTGAAGACAATCAATAGAGCAATGTACGTTGGACAGGAAGTTGGTTGAGCTGTATTAATAAGGGGTTCTGGTCATTGGAACTTTATGGGAGTTAGAAGATGAGACCAATAACCCGTACTGAAATCGTTGAGCTTGTCAAACAGGGCAGATTCATATGTGTCGACTGTGGACTAGTCCAAAAGGCCGGCAAGTCAAAACATGGTTGGCAGTTGGCTTGGTCGGCTTGTGGGCCGCTGGCATTCTTCTAGAAAGCAAGCCCAATTTAGTATAATGCTTACAACAATGTCATGAATTTAGAGGGATTTACCGTGAAGGAATTTCAATTTTTCAGTTTTTTTTATAAGAATTCACATTTCTTATATTTATGCCATTTTATAACCTTTTTGCCTTTATTTTCATGTCTCCCTCTCAGTATCTTCTATACATCTTTGGAATATATTCTCTTACCATTATGATCCATTTCTCACCTTCAACTCCTTCTTCTTTCCCACCATGGTGCCTTGTCTATAGAGAAAAAAGACCTCCACCTCAATTGGGGCAATAGCAGTGGCACTTTTGCACTATACCCCCTTAGTTTTGTTTGTTATGATTGAAATCTCTAGTGACCTCTCCTCTTCTCTTCTCTAGTTGGCCCCGTCGACCCATCAAAGCTTCCCCTGTCATATGATGACCACAAGGACCTACAACACTCCTTCCACACTTATGCACAATATGACCTTCTCCCATATCAAGGACGAGGCTGTCATGCTTGATGTGGTGGCCCATACTTCAGTTGCAACAATGAGGCCTTCAAGTCCTACTTGAGGATGATCTCCTCCCTGGTGAAGCCCAATGACTACACTTATGCTATGTTAAATAAGGGTACATCCTGGGATGTGTAAAAATATTTGGCCAATGTACAAAATATTTTGACATATGTGTCCAAACGATATAACACAGATGCTAAAATGTTTTAAACTAAACACACAAATGCAGGACATCGTAAATATTGAAACAAAGACATGCAGCTACAAAAGTAGATATGAAAATTTATATTAATCCATATAAGCATTTTTAATCATCATTTTCTATAAGAGTGATTCTATGAACCATTTGAGAAGGCGCTGGATAGGCCATTAATTATCATGCGCATGGCCATAAGAACCGTATGCACCACCGCCAAATCCAACCTATTCAACATAAAACTATTTCTTGCCATTAGAAATTAGATTACCAGTTGAAAACAATAAAAATCATATGCGCAAGACAAAGAGTATCTGATTCACCAAGAAGCACAAGAAGAAGAATGTATCAATGCATAGAAGAATGCATCAAGACATGCTTGTTCCTAGCACTTCTTAGCCAAAACAAAGGACCCTTGGTGTCCGATACATATGGTTAAACACTCTAATTGCATTCCACTAATAAACATTAGTCTAAAGATTAAGAAAGTCTAGTGGCTTTCACCAACTAACCAAAATACTTTAATAGTATAGTTGTGTTAAAACGATTTGACATAAGTGTCAAAACTAATATAACACAATATTAAATCATTTAAATAATCCTAAACCCTAAATTGATAACGATGTTAAGATGTTTCGACATTGTTGTCTAATTGTGTTAACACTATTGTTTTAACAAATCTATAACTTTGTCGGCTAACTAAGAAAATTATTTAAATAATTATGTTAAAATAATTTAACATAAGTATCAAAATAGATGTAACACTATGTTAAATCATTTAAACAATCTTAAACCATAAATTTATAATGTTGTTAAAACATTATGACATTGTTGTTAAATCGTTCTACCACTATTGTTTAATATAGTTGTAAGTTTGCCCACCAACTAAGCCTAATATTTTAACAATTGTGTTAAAACGATTTGACATTAGTGTTAAAATGGATGTAACACAATGTTAAATTATTTACACAGTCCTAAACCTTAAATTGACAATAGTGTTGAAACGTTTGGACATTATTGTCAAATTAGTAGAATAAAATCAAAATCAATTTTTTAAACGCATCTGTCAATACATTTTAACCCTAAGTTTCAAATGATTTGAGAAAAAGTTCAGATTTTTTTTGATAAAAAGATAAAAGTCAAACAATTCAAAAATTTTAATTGCATCTACTAAAACGTTTTATCCCCATGGTTCGAACAATTTGAAAAAAAGTTCAAAAATAGAACTTTTCCCAAACACCTACCTGCCAAATCTAATGGCCATTTTCCTAGACAAATTTGTTGATGAATCTGTCATTTTTGCTTAACATTCAAATGCCCAACCACTTCTAGAACCTACTGTCTTAGCATAGGCTTCTCTACTCATATTAGGAACTCCTCAATAGAGGGTCCTAGGACTTCTTGGTGAGCACATACAACCAAAACTTGAGACTCTATACTAGTGATTTTTTGTGTGGTCATAGTCAAGATGGGGAACATTACTCCCCTTACTAGAAGCAACAATGAGATCAAGAGGAACTATGGGATGAGGAAGAGCATTTTGTCTCTTCATAGTTTGCCTGACACCCGTTTGCTTATCTGCTCACATTCAACAGACACATTAAACATGGATGCATTAAACGGGGAGTAATGTTGTAGTAACCTAACAAATGCATGAGATAGTGAGGGCAAAATTTTCATAATAATGAGCAAAGCTAAGAATTGACAATTCTTGCCAAAACTGTTGAATATTTGGAATTCCAATTTTGACTTGACCACAACTAAATCTTGTCAGATTCCTAAGAATAAAAAATATATGAAGTTTTGACATTGTTTTAATAATTAAGATTAGCCAATTACAAAATATATGGTCACATATGTTCTAACAACAACATCCATTAATTAATGCACTAATGGAAATTGTCGAATAAGAAAAGGGTGGGTATTGCCACTTTAGAAAGCCTCAAGGAAAACCATGGTCAAGACTTCACATGGTTTAGTTGAGTGAACCCAAGATAGCACTCTATAGATTGTGAGAGTATAAACTTCTATGTTACTAGGGTGCTGCCATATGCGTGAAGGTGGTATATATGTCCTTCATGGGGCCAACATGCAACTCACATGACTATTCTAGGATGAAACTCAACATCTGTCATCATTCTACTATAAGTAGCCTTCTTGCATAAGGGAACATGGCCCTATACTCAATTGAATGTGTTTTTGGTTAATTGGAATCACATATAATTACTTAAGATTATTAGGATTAATAAAGCAATGTTTTTTTTTGCATCTTAGAAAGCATTGTTGTTATCCTAATAATATGTTAAGGCACATTTTTGACATATTTGGTTTTCATCGAGGTATTTTTAGTGAGGAAAAAAAGTTGTACAAACCCTATGCCTATTTAGTCGGTGTCATATGTTTTTACACATGCATGCAATTACTATCCTTTGTTCAGTGCTATTTTAGTATAAATTGTAAGGGACTTGCAATCATTATTATTTCAACATCATTCAACCCAACATTAGTACCCTTCTAGATCTTTGGGGCTACGGTATATTCCTGGGGTTGAGTTCCCCCCATCACAAATGCTTATCTACCATGGCGACCCTGTAAGGACCCTCATCTCTAAACCGGTTTTGGTTTTCTTTAATTATGGGTTATCGTGAGATTAACGCGTTTTCTAATCTTATTCAGTGATTTCGTAAAATAAATAGAGTTTGTGATGATTTTATCCAAAATTAACTTCAATATTAGTGGTTTTAAGTGATTTTAAACCAAATGTGAATTTTTGAGATTTTTCGAAATTTTTACTATTTTCCCAAAAATTAGGGTTTTGGCGGGACCCCTGTGGGCCCCACCGTTGAAAATTTATTTTTGGGACAAATGAACCTAGACATATACTTAAGGTCACACAAAAATTTTCAGAATTTTATTAGGCTTAATCAGTGCTTAAATTTGTAAAATAACTACTTTTAGCCTACTTTTCCTATTTACACCCCAAAACTTACCTATGCATACCCCAACCCTTACTATAAAAGGGCAGACCTGAGCCATTTCCATTTTTGGGAATAGGCTAAGGAAGGAGGGCTGGCCTAATCTCCACTTAGGCCCGAATTAGAAGCCAATTAAGGTAAGCTTACTCTAATTAAGCATTAATCCTTGACTTTCTTCTTAATTTCTTCCAAATCTACCATTTTCCCCTTGATTCAATTCGTTTTTGACCATCAAAAACTACTAATTTATGTTTTACTACAAACCCTAATATTTAAATTTTGATTTTTACTACCAATAAGCCCTAGATCTAAGATTTAATTAGGGATTTCTTGGGTAAATCGATTTCTATTAGAGTTTAATTCAAACTCATTGTGTTTTCAAGGATTTCAAGAAGGGTGACTCTTCAATCCGAGCTTAATCAAGTGCTGAGGTAATGGGTCTTCAAAATCTCTATTTATCCATGGTAAAACTCTTCATTTTTGGCTTATTTCGAAATGGTTTACTTGATTTGGTGTGTTAATGGTAAGATTAGAAAATAGAATTATTTAATCCCGATTTCTTAGGGTTTTGCATTATTATGGTATGGTTTGATGTTCTGGAAGTCAAGAAGGACTTTTGATGATGATTAGGGTGTTAGATGAGGATTTGAAGTGTTATCAATGGTGTTTCGGTTTGGATTTGCGAAAGGAAGAAGATGACTGTTCTGCCGTGTTGGCGATCGATCGGCCCTGCAGGGCGTTCGATCTGCAACACTGCCAGAACGACACTTTTCTAGTTCAGCCGATCGAATGGCCTGCTAGGCGATCGAATGGCCGAACTGTAAATTTCAAAATTTCACGTTTAACCGATCGAACGGCCTGAAGGGCGATCGATCGGCTACACAAGAAATTGTATGTTGTGCATATGATGTCTATTTTGATGATTCCACTTTAGCTTGCCGATTTTATATGAATGTGGAGTGTTTTAAGCTATGTTAGGCTACTGAAAATGCATGCTATTAAGTTTATGGAGTGGAGATATATGCTTAGAGATGGTGGAATGACTTATGTTTTGTGGCATGATGTTGGAATCGTCATCTTGAAATTAGGATTGGTTGGTTTCTCATTGTTAAGCATATTTTTAGTAGAACTATAATCTATTATTGGACTGATTTGTCATGATGGATTGTGTTTAGTTGTGTGTGGATGTTGGTGAATGCCATGACTCAATGATGAAATGAGTGATGTTATATGTGTTTAGCATTTGTGGTTGAGTTTTGAATTGAGATATGATTTCAACGATTCTTCTCCTATGATTTCCGCTGTGATTCATGTTTAGATGGAAATTCACATATGTAGTGTGGTAGTGAGTTTAATTTCAAGCATGTTGGCATGCATTATGTGGAATGCTTCTACTAGATACACACACATGTGGGGTTAAATGATGATGTTGAAGCTTGATATTGTGATTATGAATGATGCATTAGGGGCTGATGAGAGCACTTATCATGGATTAGGATTCATGTATGCTTTGCCTACGTATGTACCATGCTGCATGCATTATGAAAATGGATTTCCAATTGAGACTTCATCATGATTAATCGAATTTGACCGATTGGATGCAATGTGATGGAATTGTATGCCGGATTGATCAGTCGTGGATTAATCGCAAGTTGATTGGTCCGAAAGGACATATTTTGATTTTGAGTTCCTGTGTGGAACGAGTGCACTCCCCGGGTTGAGTCTTGTTAAATGGAATGACATGTGGGGACGAGTTGTGTACTTGTCTTGCGGATTGTGAGAATGTTATTATGTGTGTCATCTGGACCCTGAGAATCCAGTGTGGTATGCCGTGTGCACCCCGCTACCACGTGTTCTAGGGTTCTCTGTTTGAGAACACGGGCTCTTTCCTCCGCAGGAGATGTCCTTGGGCGAACACCCCTGCTCTAGATTCTCTGTGTGAGAATGAGACATCCTTTGCCAGGATCGTCCAGGGCGAGCAGTATTAGGGATTGACAACCCCGATCTTTCTTTAATTCTTGTGTAGAATTTTGGACCATGACACGCCTTCGTGGCCTTGTCCATGCTCCCGTTTGTGTGACATTAATGTGTGATTACTCCTTGATGGAGGTTGATGTTGATGATATAATGCATGTGAGAATATGTATGTTAGAGATACATCCATGCAGGTTGATGTTGATGATATAATGCATGTGGGAATATGTATGTTAGAGATACATCCATGCAGGTTGATGTTGATGTTATGCATGTGGAATATGTACGTTAGAGATACATCCATGCAGGTTGATGTTGATGATATAATGCATGTGGGAATATGTATGTTAGAGATACATCCATGCAGGTTGATGTTGATGTTATGCATGTGGAATAGGTATGTTAGAGATACATCCATGCAGGTTGATGTTGATGTTATGCATGTGGAATATGTATGTTAGAGATACATCCATGCAAGTTGATTATGCACTATGATGCAGTGTTAGGTGATATGTATATGCGATCAGAAAATGATGCACCATGTAATTCGTTGATTTTGAATGATTATATCACTATGCTATCACATTTTTCGATGTTATTAGTGATATTAAAACCATTGCTGAGTTTGTTAAACTCACCCTTCTTTGCGTGTTTTGATTTGGGGCTGCGTGGTACGACACGCAGACAGATAGGATCGCCTCTTCGAGGAAAGGTCGGAGGTGGCTTGGATATGATCGTGGAGTTCTTTGTGTGGTTTATTTTCCTTAGTTATGTTGTTGTTCAGGACCTTTGTGTAGGGTTCTTGTTTTGGATTTATGTCATATTTTACAGTTGTGATGCTTATGACTTATTTTGAGCCGTGTGGGCTTTACTTAACTAAGCTTGTGGGTTTGAGATTGTTGTTTACTTTGTGATAAGCAACACCTTTTTCTTCCCTTTTTATTTACTCTTGCTCAAAGGATTGTGCGTACTCCGTGTTTCTGTTAATCGCCCGTGGTTAGGGTTAAGTCTTCCGCTAGATCATTTTTCAATCTTTACTTCATCACCCCCACGCGCTTGACCGGCCCTTGGACCAGGTTCGGCTCGGGTCGGGCATTGCCGGGGCGTGACATACCCCCTTTTCATGCCTATGATATTTTGTAGGATTATTGCCACTTTAGAACACACTAAAGATATAAAGTTGTTTCTACTTTCTACGAAATAAAATGCTTTTGCATATTTACGAGTAGGTGATATAACATATGGCAAGAAAACATATCTTTGACTAATTAAATTTAATTCTAATTATACAATCAGTTGATCAATCTCTTATCCATAAGGTTGCTTCTCCAAAGGATATTAGGATCCATCATCATTAGTTCATGGTCTAACTAAGATTTCAATTTTAGGGGTAGGGGTAATGGGGGGGGCTATTTGGTTGGGGATTTCTAGAAAATTCTAACAATATTTTGTTTGTTTGCATTGTTTTTTGAAAGCATGATTAAAATCCAAAATTTAAAGAATTTGGAGTGTTTGGACGGATAAATTCACCCCTGCAATTCATTTGCTTACTTTGTCTAGGACTCCTATCTAAGTTAGGTCTTTATTTAATTACTTAGTAGTTTGTTGGTGAGTAGAATACAATTTTATTTATTGACAAACTTGCCATTGAGGCTTTATCTCTTTATATTGACAACATTGTTGATGGATTGTTTTGTTTCATATTTCCCATATGCAACAACATAGAAAAGTTTTCTCTTTGTTTACACTCTTTTTCGTGTGAGAAAGAGGGTGTTTGTGAGGAAGGTCACCAAACTAGTCCCTACATTAGTTGGTGGCCATATGCAGGTCCAACATGCAGCCTGACGTCATAGATAATGTGTTGCAGGACTTGATGGAATTCACAAGTGTGATATAGCAAGGTTATCAAGACAGGAAGAGAAACTTACATAGTGTCTAGCAGCTTCATTGGCCATTGTTGTCATGCCCCTACAATCGCCACCCCTGACTTGAACCCAGTTCAAGGAGGAAGGGGTATGCGGCGCAACAAAGTGAAGTGGAAATGCGGAAGACTTAACCCATCCTTGGGTGAAACACATCGAAGTAAGCGCACATGCCCTTTGTGCAAAAGCAAATAGAGAATTATAAAGGACTATTAATTAACAATCTTAGTCCACACATACCTGCATTGTAAGATCCCTGATCTTAAACCGGTTTTTGGTTTTCTTTAATTATCGGTTATCGTGAAATTAACGCGTTTTCTAATTTATTCAGTGGTTTCATGAATATATAGTGTTTATGATAGTTTTATTCAAAATCAACTTGAAGATTAGTGGTTTTAAGTGATTTTAAAACAAATGTGAATTTTTGGGATTTTTTGGAATTTTCACTATTTTTCCAAAAATTAGGGTTTTGGCGGGACCCCTGTGGGCCCCACCATCGAAATTTCAGTTTTTGGGTCAAATGAACCTAGACATCTACTAAGGTCATACAAAAATTTTTAGAATTTTCGTAGACTTAATTAGTGCTCAAATTTGTAAAATACCCATTTTTAGCCTACTTTTTCTATTTACACCCCATAACTTACCCATACATACCCCAAGTCTTACTATAAAAGGCCAAACCTGAGCTATTTCCATTTTTGGGAATAGGCTGAGGAGGGAGGTCAGGCCTAATCCCTAATTAGGCCCGAATTATAAGGTGTTTAAAGTAAGCCTACTCGAATTAAGCACTAAACCCTAGCTTTCTTCTTAATCTCTTCTAAATCTACCATTTCCCCTTTGTTTCAATTCGTTTTTGGACATCAAAAACTACTGATTTGTATTTTACTACAAACCCTAGCTTTCAAAATTCGATTTTTATATTCAACAAGCCCTATATCTAAGTTTTAATTAGGGATTTCTTTGGTAAATCGATTTTTAATGGAGTTTAATTCAAACTCAATGTGTTTGTAAGGTTTTCAAGAAGGGTGACCCTCAAATCTGAGCTTAACCAAGTGCTAAGGTAATGGACTTTTGGGATTTCAGTTTATCCATGGTAAAACTCTTAATTTTTGGCTTATTTCGAATGGAGTTACTTGATTTGGTGTGTTAATGACATGATTAGAAAATAGAAATATTTAATCCCGATTTCTTAGGGTTTTGTATTATTATGATATGGTTTAACATTCTGAAAGTCATGAAGAACTTTTGATGATAATTAGGGTGTTAGATGATGATTTGAAGTGTTATCAATGGTGTTTCGGTTTGAAATTGCGAAAGGAAGAAGATGGTCAGTTATGCCTTGTTGGCATTCAAACGGCCTTCTGGGTGTTCGAACGGCAACATTGTCGGATTGACAGATTTTCAGTTCAACCAATCGAACGGCCTGCTGGGCGTTCGAACGACGAAACTGTGAATTTCAAATTGTCCCGTTTAGCCGATCGAATGGCCTGAAGGGCATTCGAACGGCTATGCAGCAGAATTTGTGTTCTAATGCATGATGTTTATTCGATGATTCCACTCTAGCTTGCCAATTTCATATGAATGTGGAGTTTTTTGAGCTATATTATACTACTAGAAAGGCATGCTGTTAAGGTTATAAAGTTGGAATATATGATTAGAGATTTGTGGAATGATTTATGTTTTGTGGCATGATGTTGGAATTGCCATCTTGAAATTGTGAATGGTTGATTCCCTATGGTTAAGCATATTTTCAGTAGGACTACAACCTATTATTGGACTGATTTGTCATGATAGAGTGTGGTTAGTTGGTGTGTGGATGTTGGTGAATGCCATGACTCAAGGATGAAATGGATGATCTTATATGTGTTTAGCCTTTGTGGTTGAGTTTTGAATTGAGATACGATTTCAACGATTCTTCTTTTATGATTTCCGCTGGAATTCATGTTTAGATGGAAATTCACATGTGTAGTGTGGTAGTGAGTTTAATTTCAAGCATGTTGACATGCATTGTGTGAAATGCTTCTACTAGGTACACACACATGTAGGGTTAAATGATGATGTTGAAGCTTGATATTGTGATTATGAATGATGCATTAGGGGCTGATGAGAGCACTTATCATGGATTAGGATTCATGTATGCCTTGCCCACGTATGTACCATGCTGCATGCATCATGAAAATGGATTTCCAATTGAGGCTTCATCGAGGCTAATCGAATTTGACCGATTGGATGCAATGTGGTGAAATTGGGTGTTGGATTGATCGGTCGTGGATTAATCGAAAGTTGATTGGTCCGAAAGGACATGTTTTGATTTGTGTTCCTATGTGGAACGAGTGCACTCCCCGGGTTGAGTCTAGTTAAATGGAGTTAAGTAGGGATGAGTTGTGTACTTGTCTTACGGATTGAGATTATTTATGATTCGATGGACCCTGAGAATCTAGCTGGTTTGTCCAAGTGCACCGGCTTACTAAGTGTTGTTGCTTGGGACTTTAGTCTTGACAAGCAGGGTTGCCCGGGAGTTTAGACTTGATGGGTAGGCATTGCTCGAAGGTGTTGGCCTTGAGGAGCAGGAGTTGCTCGAAGGCGTTGGCCTTGAGGAGCATGAGTTGCTCGTAGGCGTTGGCCTTGAGGAGTATGTCTATTTGATAAGTGTTTGCTCGAGGGCTCCAGCCTTGAAGAGCAGGTTTATTCTCTATAGGTATGGACTTGCATGTTGGACTAGTGTGCGTGTGTGACACTTATACATGCATGATGAATGAGAGTGTTGATGCATGATGGAATATGTATGTTAGAGATACATTCATGCAGGTTATTATGATGTGATGCATGAGGGAATATATATGTTAGAGATACATTTATGCAGGTTGTTATGATGTGATGCATGAGGGAATATGTATGTTAGAGATACATTCATGCAGGTTATTATGATGTGATGCATGATGGAATATGTATGTTAGAGATACATTAATGCAGGTGAAATATGTATGTTAGAGATACTTTCATGCAGGTTGTTATGATGTGAATGACATTATGTGGATTATACACTATGATGCAGTTTTAGGTGATGTGTATGTGGGATCAGAAAATGATTTACCTTGCCAATCTTTGATCTGAATGATTATATTGCTATGTTGTCGTATTTATCGATGTTAATAGTGATATTAAAAACCATTGCTGAGTTTGTTAAACTCACCCCGCTTTCTTGTGTTTTTATTTTGGGGCTGCGTGGTGCAACACGTAGACAGACAGGATCTCCTCTTTGAGGAAAGGTCGGAGATGACTTGGATGTGATCATGGAGATTGTCGTGTGACTTATTTTCCTTTGGTTTTTATACTTTATGTTTAGAACCTTTGTGTAGGGTTCTCTGTTGTTTTGGATTTATGTCACATTTTACAGTTGTGTTGCTTAAGACTTATTTTGAGCCGGTGTGGGCTATAGTTAACTAAGCATGTGGGTTTGAGATTAGTTGTTTACTTTGTGTTAAACAACTCTCTTTCTTTTCTTCTTATTTACTCTTGCTCAAAGTGAAATGTGCGTACTCCGTAATTTCTGTTAAGTCGCCCATGTTAGGGTTAAGTCTTCCGCTAAATCATTTCTCAATTTCCCTTCGTCGCCCCCACGTGCTTAACCGGCCCTTGGACTGGGTTCGGCTCGGGTCGGGCATCACCGGGGCGTGACATGCATCATCTAGTTAACACAGTAACAAGCCTCAAGGGCTAAACAAGTCTAAGCCAACAATAGCTAAACACAATGTGAAGTAAAGTCAAATGTATAAGTTCAACATAACATATATCCAAACTAACATAACCCCAAGCAATTACAACCTCTTTCAATAAACGTGTCTATCCTTATGCACAACTTAGAGCCCATCCGAAGCACTTGCATGGCACAACATACAGCCCCAAAATAAAAACCACAAACAAAGAGGGGTAAGCTTAGCTCAGCAAGTATTTTATTTCGGAATATAAACTCATGAAAGCACCACACGCATTCTCAATCTAAACATGCATCGCATATATTCATTCTCTAAACTTGTGCATCATGAGATAAATTATATTCCATAAACACATGTTGATGCCACCTATACATCATGATATAAATCACTTTCCATAAACAAATATTCTTACCACCTGCACATCATATATTCATCCATATTACATAACACATATACCCATTACTTATAATCATATGAATCTCATTATAGCATTTACATCCTGCATGAATCAAATATCAATATTCACATCCTGCATAATCATATCTCAATATACACATTCACCCTGCATAATCAAGTGTATCAAACACATCCTATCCTACATGTTCATGCATAATCATTTCATAATTACTATATGTAACATAAACATAATTGTTCCTACACAACTTGTGCCAATATGCATTATATTCCATACACATACAACAACAATTAGGTGAATGTCTCACAATTGAGAAAACAATTTTGCTTAATCTGGCCGAAGCATAAGCAAACCCGCTCATCCATGAAAAACCCTTGTGGGGAAGGTCCACATTCTTAAAAAAAGAAAACTAGAGTGGTTTGGGCAAGTTCCCTAATTGGGAAGGTACCCCCTACTCACCTAGAACAATCCTTGTGTGGAAGGTCTAAATTCCTAAAAATAAAATCTAGAGCAGCCTAGTAAGCCGGTGCACACAGAAATACAATCTTAGATTTTTAGGGTCCAGATAACACATCAATTTAACTCATGTAGCAAATCCACTATTCTCAACCTGGGGAGGCAACCCATCCTCAAAGGGATATAAAACAAAAACCCCATCCTTTAAGAAATAAAACCGATTTGATAAGCCTTCGAGCAACTAATTCCGCTACCAATGATATCCAATTACATCCAATCGATAAATTACGGCTAATCATGATTAATCTTTATTTATAAATCATTTTTATGATGCATGTTGCATGATACATACATGAGCAAATGTCAAATGTGTACAAGCATAAGTAAACATACTCTAATCAGTCCATATGTGCATGAAACATGACTCATTTGTGACAAATAAAATCATATAAGCATATGCAAGAGTGTGCATACATAGTAATGTTCATACTTAGAATAAAACATGTGGAACATGAATCAACTGTAATCAATGTGACTTGTGTAAGCATCCATAATTTATCATGGTCATAACTTACTGGAATCACGAAGTATATGTGAAGAAATCATTTAAATACGAATAAGTAGAACATTATACTAAAAATAGATAAATATAGTTATATTCATGCTTAAGCTAAATCATTATTCAAAGAAAGTTCACGTGCAATTATAGTGACATTTATAGGTAATCATTACTTATCTTAGTCATGAAAAATTGGAATCACGAGAAAAGAACAAGAAATAGCCAAAAATCCACAAAAATAACCTATTTCACAAAACTCCCTTATTGCCGTTGGAACACCCGGCAGGCGTTCGAATGGCCAGACAACCTATTCGAATGGTTGTTAGCCTATTTAATCGATCAGAACAGTTCACTTTTTTTGCTTTGTCTTCAACCTCCCAAAATTCCAATCGAAAACATTCTAAAATTTCATATAAATTCAAAAAATACTATAGAACATCATACAATCAAAATCTAAACCTAGAACATGATGGATCTAATTATTTTTATGCTTAATCACAAGAAAATAACCATAAATTGCATGCTTAAAAATAAATTACCATTAAACATCAAAATAAAGTAAGAACTCAAATAAACCTATAATCATGTATTCCAATGAAGAAAACCACACAAGGTAAAAATTTCTTACCTCTAACAAGCCTTTGAATCTATGAAAGAACTTCAATCCTCAAGAAATCCTACTCCAAAAATTAGGGTTTTAGTTAAACCTAATTAAAATTAACTAATAAACTCAAATCAACTTCAAAATAGATAGATCTAGGATATCCTTTGATTAAAAACGAAAACTATCTAATTAGGGTTCTAAATCAAAATTTAAAATAAGATTTTGATGGAATAAAATCAAGAATCAAGATAGGGGAAATGAAGATAGAAGTGATTAAGACCAAAATTGAAAGATTAGGGGTAATTAAGAGTAGAAAATACACATTAATTTAAGTTTCTCCTTTGGAAAATGAGGGTAGAGCACCTCCTCCTTTCTAATACATCCCTTCCCCAGTTGGCAAATAGGTTAGGGTTTTCCTTAAATAGTAAGAGCTTGGGGCTGGGTAAACAAACTGTTGGGCTAAAAAATATGTCAAAAAGCTTTAAGTGGCTAATTAAGGTTGTTTTGGTCCAAAAATGAATTTAATTACACTCAAACCCACTGAAATTAAAAATAGAAGTTTAGAGGGTCAAATGGGTCACACGCCGTCCAACATGAATGTGGGGCCCACGGCAGGGTCCGAGCCCTTAATTAAAAAAATAAGAAAAATGTCATTAAATTGGTAAAAATTTGGTAAATCAAGCTTGGCACTAAAACTGTTAAAATAAAATTAAACCTTATTAAAGTCATAAATAACTAATTCATAACCCCAAAATCAAATCAAACTAGAAATAGGCAAAACCACACAAATTCACACAATTACAAAGGAATTAAAATAAAATAAAATTAGAGATCTTACAATTGTTGCTCACCAAAAACAAATTGAGGTTGAATACTGAGGGAAGACCTGAATTATCCCTTTAATGACTTTAGCCAGGTACCCTAAGAAAAACCAAATTTTGTGTCATGTCTTATAGGGTGGTCATCTACATTCGACCTAGTGATTTTTTTAGTCTCACTTCATTCATTTCAATCACATAATAGAACCAACCCAACATTTGTGTCCTATTTGCTAAATTCTTAGTCTTTGAATCCCTCTCTACCCCACATCCATATCATCGCACAAAATATATTACGTAAGCTTGTGCAGCCTATCTACTTACCACATGCTCGCCACATTGGTGCCTGCATGTGACACAGGGCCATATGTTGCACCTACATGTGGTGAGCATATGAGGGTGACAACATACAATGAAGGCTCTTATAAGGACCCACAATGAGGCTATGGAAGGGGAGGGTGATAGCTAAAATTTTTTCTTTGAGGAAATGATCAACCATCATTCTTGGATTAGTTGATAGAACAAATAAAAGCAATGTATGTGTTTTGACCGGGAAAAATTGAATTAAAATGAGATAAAATTGTCATGCACATGGGAATCCTTTAAAGCATGAAGGTGGAAATTAGGAAATAATTGCTTCGACTTGAAAACTTTTGGTGAGCTTTATCTTTAAACCACTCATCTTATTGATAATTTTCTCTAGATCATACATTGATCCAGAATTGGTTTGTTATAAGCCATTTGGAACTCAAAGTACTTACAAATTAAATACTTATTCATGCATTGCTCCTCAACTTTGGACTTGAATTCTATAGTTCAGATTTCCTTTGTTGTCTTTTTTTTGGTGTAGGTATCAAAGAGATGATCTCATAGCATGCTTAGACTTTGTTCATGACATAATAGTTTGTCTTCCTCACTCTTCTTTCACTCTACAATTAATGTCTCTAAATCTTCACTTGTAGGGATTGTAATAGACTACAAGCCAGAATCAAGAGTGTAGAAGATCTTCGACACAATGAGAAGGAATTTCTTCTTATCCGCCCAACGAGTATAGTTTGAACCATTATAGTAGTCCAACTTTACCAAATCTTGGTTCATGATCATCCAAGAAACAAATTCAGTGTCCATTGAAGAAGCCATTAATATTTCCTTAAGATTGTATATGATTCACACCTAAACAATTTGAATTCGCAAGTAAAACACAAAAACATAGGCTCTAAATTTCTTATAATATATTGAAAGTTTAATATCCATCTCATCGACCTAGCGGATCACTAGATTGCTCCTAAACCTAGTACTTGGATAAATAAGAACTAGAAGTCCTACCTCTATGTGCAAGAATTATTAATTAACAACGAAAACGAATTATCCATGTATAAACTATCAATCAATCAAATATCAAATCAAACTAAGTATGCAAATCACACATGAACACACAACAATTTAACGTAGAAAACCCCAACTTGGGTGAAAAATTATGACAACCTCATAAGGCTAAACCAATGCATTAGCAAGCAAGAACTTACATGACCCAAAGAACAATCAACTAACCTCTTTAGACTCTATACAAATAAAAACACTTTCTCTTTGTTCAATCCTCTTCGTTGTTGACCTTCAAGCTTCTTCTTCCTTTGAATCCTTAAAGCTTTCCCTCTTCAATTCTGTCTTTGTCTCCTTCTTGTAAATCAATCAAAGACTCCTTCAATTGTTTATTCACCTTTGAGATTCTTCAACTTCTTTGAAGAATTTATTGTGACTCATCTTTTGTTTGTTGTGTTAGAATCTTCTCTTTTAATTGTGCGTATTCATGAATCCACCATTAATATGTGCATGAAGTTTTTTGGTGAACTCTCTAAGAAAACTATGTAAAGAAACTCTTATTTTTTCTCTTATTATTTTCTAGGTTTTCCTCTTTTCAAATTTGTGGTTTTTTAGCCTTTAAATAGGTCTCTAAATCGGTTTGAGACTTTGACTCCAACTAGGAATAAAATCTTTTTTAGAAAGCTTAAACGAGGTAACCATAACTGTCGGTGATCGATCGTTCTCTGTTTGCTTAGGGCAAGACTTTGCTAGCGATAGATTGGTCATTAGGGCGAGGTTGTTTCAAGTTCCGATCGATCATTGACATGAAGTGATTAATCGATTCAATAATGTTCCGTTGTTACAATTCATAATCGATCGATCAATTTAAGCTATGTATGTTGCAGTGATCGATCGATGAAACAATAAATTTATAGTTTTATTTTTTTTACCCCAATTTAGTCTGAATATCCTAAACTTAAGCCATTCCAAGTTATTTATGTATGTGACTTATGCAAACTTAATCTTTTTAACTTTCAATACTCTTAGCCTTCACCCTTATCCATAAGAATACACGTTCTTCTATTTTTTAAGTCTATCAATTCCAAATCCAACTCGACCATAACTAAATCTAGTTAGATTCCTAAAAATAATTACATAAGTAAAATTTTGACATAATATTGATCAACAAAATTGACCAATTACAATACATCTATTTCATATGTTCTTACATATATTCTTTAAGAAAGTATTTACCTCCTTTGGTAAACCAAATTTCTTGAGGGGTTTTCAAGCAAATTCTCCTACTAGGATAATTAATGCCTTGTAGGATTTGCACTCAACAAAAGTAAAGAATCACCTTGTTTTATGCTTGAGGCTATTGTGAAAGAGTTGGCTTGAGAATGATTTTATTGAACACCATAAAAACTGTTATACAAAATATATACATAGAATATTTATGTAAGCCTACTTATAAAGAGACCCCCTAGGAAGAAACACAAAACCTTCCAAATAGACTTGTTTTTAACTGCCATAAAATGAAGGGACACCCCAACCGATTGATCACACGTGTGTTGCAATCAATCATCTGGATTACTGCTAAAATCGAAAGTTACATACAACTGACATATATCGATTGGTCTACACTCCCGATCAATTGATTGGTCCTTTCTATGATAAAAATACAACAAAAGTTTTCTCTCTTTCAAGCTGTGCATTGATTCTTGTCACGTATTTATAGGTATACTATTGTTACACCCTTGGTTTGTGGTATACGGGAGGAGCTCATGCGCAGACGACGGAAGCAGCCTAGTGCACATGCTAAGGTATGGAGGGCGTGTGGAGGGCATGCTAAGGGCGTGGCCATGTCTTCTCCTTCTCATTGGCACATGGGCGACGTGCCAAGACTGGCGGTTGCATAACCGACCAGCACGATCTCCACTAAGACCCGAGTGCATCATGGCGAAGAACATGGGAGTAGTGACTGACGGTTGCTGCCCACTACCCGAGCGGTTGCTGCACACTCTCGTGCATAACCGCAAGACGGTTACGGACAGTTATGTACGAACTAGTAGGCTGAGTCATGGGGGTCATGTTGTAACTGCTTGGCTGCGACCAGCGGGTATAAAAGGGTGGGGAATACATTGTAAAAGAGGGGATGAAGAGAGGGACGAGAAGAGTACAAGTGGGTTTGGGTTTTGGCACTAAGATTCAAACTAAGTGCTTGTGTAACATCAAGTGCGAAAGGGTTATTTCATGGGCCTTTTTTCCTTCACTTTCGTTGTTCTTTATAGCGTGCGTGCGTTTCCTTGTGATCGTGTGTGCGCTAATAGAGTGAGAAGGCTGCTGATTGCGGAGGGCAGTCAGGCCGCACAAGGCGTGTGAAATCATAGCGAATTTCGGGCCTTGTGACAACTACCATACTATGAGAATAAATCTATCGACAGTGTAACTATAATTGTAAACATTATTTGAGTCAATACAAGCACCTAACTAAAGCAACGGGTTAGCATTCTTTCATAAATGACTACCACATGACAAATTTCATGTAATATATCGTTTCTGCCTGTTCTATGGGAGCTTTGCAATTAGACTTCAGGTCACTTGTTCATACGAACTTTTTGACAAAAATGAATACCTATACTATGTCGATTGTCCGAACAAATTTAACAAGTCAGGAGCATAGTTCGGAATTCGTCGAGAGAGGCCAGTGCATTTTTTTTCTGTTTGAACGGGAGGACACTTGGATAGGGATGTGGAAAAAAGGGAAACTGGGTCCAATTCCTTTGCAACTGGAGCAATTATCAATCTGAATCTCTATTAAGACTCTCATTCACAATTAACAGATGGAAGAAACATGTATTTACACAGCCCAAAATTGCTTTGTATCGAAGAGACAGTTCATTTCTACCTAGCAGATGGAAGAACATAATTGTCAACGAAATCAGAGGTCTCAATATCAGGTGGGTTGGAGTGTATCTGCAGCTGCGCAAATTGACGGGATGAAAATTCTGATTCCATTGTTTCTTTATTTCCCCCTTCAATCATAATGGCTTCCTGGAGAGCTAACACTACTTCTTGCATATTTGGCCTTGAAACCCCAAGTGGCTCAACACTTAAAATTGCAACTTCCGCGATTCTCCAGACAGACTCAATCTTGACTTTTCCCTGTAGTGAGGGATCTATAATGCTGCTAATATCTCCCTTCCGTATGTAAGATCTTGCCTGAAAGGTAAATCATGATTTTTTTTAACGAGAAAATCATGATGTTACTTGTGTATAACTTTGAAAAGATGGCATGCACATGTATCTTATTGCTAAAAAAACAAAAAATATAAATTGTCCTTCTGTAATGGCAAGATCATAATCAATTTTGGACCAGTGCTACTTTAGTTCTCTACATGGTAGTTTCAAATCATGTTCCGAGTTCAAAACATAACATTAGGATGCAACTTATGAACTTACCCAGTGAACAATGTTCCACTCAGCACCATACTCTTCAGCTGAGACAGGCTTCCTTCCAGAGATGAGCTCTAAGAGAACAACCCCAAAACTGTAAACATCACTTTTCTCTGTCAACAGTTGACAGGCATAGTACCTGAGACATGCATGGACATAAGTGAGAACAAACCGCAATGTTAGCAAAACAGATAGCCAATGACTTACTCTGGATCAAGGTAGCCCACAGTCCCACGGGCAACACTGGATATGTGGCTTTGGTTTTCATCAGTTTCCCTCGATAGCCCAAAATCTGACACCTTTGCCCTCATATTGACATCTAAAAGAATATTGCTCGTCTTCACGTCACGGTGTATTATACTTGGGTTGCATCCGCTGTGCAAGTACTCAAGGCCTATGATGCAACTTGCATGGTCACATGACTGACGAGAAATAAACAGACAACAATGGAACGTAGATATGAGTGCTAGCCTTTCCTTTCATACCTTTTGCTGCATCTTCTGCGATAGAAAGACGACATAGCCAATCCAGATTCTTCTGTTTAAATGAGTCTGTACAGTAGATTTTTGTTTCAAATTAGCATCTAATTGCACCTTGCAGTCTTGACACAGTAAATATAATAATCGGGTAAGGACAGTACCATGTACATGCTCCCGCAAAGATCCATTGTGCATATACTCATAAACTAAAATTCGTTGAGACCCTTCTTCACAGAACCCAATCAGAGAAACCAAATTCCTGTGGTGAATTCTTGACAAGAGAGCAACCTGAAATAAGTGCAGCAATGTCGCTACCTAAATTAAAAAATAGTACAAGTTGGATTTACTATGGACATACAAAAGGCAAAAAGGTTTTAGATGAACAGACTCAACCAACAACCAAAAGTCTTCTGAAGCATGAAAAAACCGTGACAATCATCAAAACAAGAAAACTGTATATGAAAGTACCTCATTTTCAAACTGGTGGGCTCCATGGTATGCTGAATCAGCCATAAGTTTAACTGCTACTTCCCTACCATCTTTCATTTTTCCATAATAGACGGGGCCAAAACTGCCTCTTCCAATTTTCTTTGAAAAATTTTGTGTCATCTTTTCTATCTCAGCAACTGTGAAAGAAGTGACATCTGGTACTTCGTCCATAAACATTGATCCACCCCGCATAAAGGAATATGCAGTTGAACGTTTTGATGTAGTGAGTGAAGAGTCCCCTAAAAAAGAAAGATTATAAGGCGAATAGATTGAAATGGTGAAGAATAAAAACACTGTAAAAGCAAGCAGTGTAATACTTCTACGTTTTTCTTCGTGACTTTCATCCAACGATTTCTTAAAATATTTTAAAAATAGCAAACTTCCGACTAAAAGTAATATGAAAACAGCAAACGCTCCAACTGAAACGCCAACAATTAATTTCCAGTTCTTCTTTTTCTGAACTAGTTCAGGATTCCCATCGTACCTGCAAATTTTGTAATAGAGAATAGTAATCAATTCTAGTGAAAAAAGAAGCATGCAATATCAACTGGAAAAATATTTCTCTCCTTTCTCCCTTTCTTTCTTTGTTAGAAGATGTGCATTAATCATGGATGAACATAAAGTACATCGTTCTTATTTTTTGGTAAAACAGTAGGTACTTGGTTCAAATACTCAGAAGTTCAAAAAATCATGCATTCATGTCCATTTGATCTCCACTTTGAAACCACAAAAGATCCCATCTTACGGTATTCTATAATGTAAATCAAAGTTATCATCCGACAGGATTTGCATCTTGCAAGTGGTTTTAATCATCCATAAACAGAAAGTAGTGGTTCAAATATTCAGAACTTTTTATAATCATGTATTCATGACTACGGGATCTACACGTTAAAACTAAAAAAGGCCCCATCTTACGGTTTTCCATATAATAATTTTTTTATGAATGACAAGATTAGCAACTTTCAAGTGTTTTTTTTCTTCTATGCAGCAATAATTGCTAAAATTATTGCTGTTGTAACGTCCCGACCTGAGGATGACATTCCCACATAAGGGCACCACCTAGTTGATTAGTAATTAGTTAGTGGTTTATGTTATGGGTAGAGTTAATAGTCTTTTTCTATTTGTTAGGTAGTTGGTTTAACAGTTTGAAACCCTTGGCCACCCACCTGAGATTATATCTTGATTTACCTAGTGCATATGATGGGTGGGCCATGTATGTACCCAAGGGGATTGGAGGCGGGATATAGTGCTCTAAGACGCTAGTTGACCTGCACCTTCTAGTTGGGACCCAAGGACACGAACACAGAGAGAAGAGGGGAATTTTTCATTTTTGCAAGAGAGAAAACATTGTATATTTCAGTGCATTTCGGTCCGTTAAAATTTTGGTGCAAATTAAAAATATTCCAAACTTACCCCTAAATACCCCAGCTATTTATTCACCTTGGGATGTCGATGGGACTACCTTATGAGGCAGAGAGGCCATGACGCCCCCACCCCCACCCCCACCCCTCTCAACAATTTTCTATATGGATACTCTAACTCGTATAATCTAACATACGAATAGAAAGGATTACTCATTGTTAAAAATGAGACGAGAGCATAATTGAAGTGAATGAGACAAAAAGGAAAATATGCAGCTTGTCATAAACAAATTAAAAGAAAGGGATGTTGGCATAACAAAATCAAGAGAAGAAGAAAACAAAGACATGGGCTCTACTTTTGATTGGATAGCTAGGAAGTAAGAAAGGCAATAGCTTCAAAAGGTAGTAATTAAATTCATTTAGAAAAACAGTCCGTGGATATATAAGGCATAAGTGGCTATTAACTTAGGGATCTACTTAATTAAAGACCATTAGTCTAATTGGTTTCTACCTAGTTTCAATTAGACGGAAAGGTAATGTGTGTGTGAAGGCCAGGAGCAAGTCAGCAAGGAAAAGAGCATTAGAGACCAAGTTCTCATTTTTATTCATATGTTTTGAGGTTGAATATATGGTGTTTTTTTTAATAATAATAATTTTCATTCTTTTACAATAACATTTGGTAAAATTTTATTCATTTCTTGGCCCCCCGAGAGATGAAATCCTGGTCCTATCCCTAGTTTTGGTGTACAACGAGATGTGTTTTGGTGTACAATGGGATGTGTTTCAATGTATAGAGGAATGTGTTTTGGTGTACAGATGTGTTTTGGTATCTTCTCATGGGAATGTTACAGTGTATAACAGGACCTGTTAGGTGTACAATGGGATGTGTTTTGGTGTACAACAGGATGTGCTTGGTGCATTTTGATGTGTTTCACCGCCTATGTTGGTCTATACAAGGGCTCTTTTCGTCATTTCCTATATATCATATCTCCTCATACCAGTAAAAGGTATATTGAACCTTTTATGTCTTTTCACAACTCCCCGTATCTGTACCCACCTAAAATGAAAATTCATGACCCACTTTGAAAGAACTTTTGGTTTGATGCCTTTTTTTAAATTTTCTGATAATAATTATAATAATTGCTAAAATTGCATATGAAATTACAATAAAGCACTTTGTAAGGCAGAAGAGATAAGTACTCACTTAAATACAAACTTTCCAGTGAGTAATGATGGTGGTATCTTCCCACTCAAAGAATTATTCTGGATGTACCTAAGGAAAGGAATCAAACTATAAGTTTATATCCTAAAAGTGACAAAAGCTGGTGGAAAATATGCAAGATGGTCATACAAAGATAAACAGTAATTTAAAATACAGTTCCATAAACAATTCAGTAGCCAGAAACATGATTTCAAGATTAAATATCAACTGATCATAAAATTTCATGCTTTTCCCCATAAGAACTTGATCTAGTCGACCACTTTCTTCAGTTGAAATGAAATTCAAGGGCATAACTTGAACTTTGGCACCATACGACCACCAGATCATAAATGTATATTTAGTAAAACACAATTCTAGACATAAACATATGTGCTCGAACACAAATTTTAACATAAATAATATGTAATGCAGATATTCTAAACCATTAGAATTCTTACATACAGTTCTCGCAAGCTTGGCAGATCACCGAAGTAAGAAGGTAATTGACCAGTTAATTGATTGTTTTCGAGATGCCTGCACATTCAAAGTACATCAAATTTTATCGTTCCAATTAATATCCATGGACTGTAGATTTCAGAAAGGATGCTTACACGATAGTTAAACTTCTCAGACTGCTCATATCTGGAATGGGGCCGGTTAGTGAATTTCCATCCAGCCACCTAACACAATAAATCAATAAGAGCTACTATAACTATAAAGAGTATAAAAAAAACGAAAGTGTACCACTTACAGCTCTGTTAGACCGTCCAGCTGCTCTATTTCAGTTGGGATATCACCCTTCAGATTCTTTCTTGACAAGCCACTGTTAAGGAGATAAAGATATTAGCCTTTAACATAATGGAAAGAATTAGAAATTTTTGCTTTATGCTGGATAAAATGATTTTATATGCCTTGGCTTCTATAGATGTAAATTTAGCTCATTTCTGGAATGAATAGATTTAAGCCTATAAATCATCAAAATAAAAACAATACAAGTCATTATAGGGACTCACATTTTAGTGATCTTGGGCGGCTTCGTGTTGCTGCAGTTTATCCAATCCCAGGGAGTTGGGACACATGGATCCCCGTCTTCATTTGCCCAGTCACTATTAGCAGCCATGGTTCTCAGAGCATCCAGAACAGCCACTTACAAATAAGAAGACTATCACTCATAAGTTCGTCTTTAAAGCAGAAACTGGCTTTTTTCAAATACGAGTTCAATGTTAAATGATTAAATTTTGTAGTGAACGTATCTTCCTAAAACAGAGTTATATCCATATGAACTCACAATGGACAATGCCTTATGAACACACAATTTATTTAATTCAATTCATCCATTAACTTACCATTATTTCTGTCTGTCTTTGGAGCAATCTGTACATATCTGTTGATCTCAATCGCATTTACAAGAGGTCCTAATGTTGAATCCGGTGTTTTAGAAAATGAGAAAGACAGCACAAATTCCAATGTTATGTTCATGTTGCTGGGTTCATAGAGAGTGTAACTTCCCCCTGCATTCTCTGCAATGTTCACCACAGCATTGCTAAATGAAGGCACATACGGTTGGTTCATTGTAAATTTGCGAGTATCATTTGGTCCCAAATCTTCAATTTCAGCCAAATATGCATAAGCTCGAGCATTAGCAGGGAAGCCCTCAAGATTTAGCCTGTAAGTTAAGTTTCCTTCAGTTCCAACTACAGCAGTCTGCATCACTTTCATGGGTGGAAATTCTCGGGTTCCTGTCTTAATAGTCTTGGAAGTGTTTTTTCTTTCTGTTCCAGGGGCTTCTCCCACGAGAAAATTGGGTCGTCGACTTAAATCTGACTCCCAGATTCTATCGTAAGGGTCATCAGGATACCTGGAATGGTACCTAACAATTAGCAAAATTCCAGCTTGGGCAATATGCCTATTAATTGGAAGCAACCAAATTGATCATTAAAATATATGATTGCACCATACCTTATGGCATCTTTAGTTAAAGCACCAAAATTTATCCTGGCAGCAACTGCAAGATAAAAATCATCCTCAAAATCTGTTACATACATTGAAACATTCAATGGCCTCAGTTCAAGGGTCGATAGGAAGGGAGAGCCAGTTGAGGCACAACAGACACAAACAGTAGTTGTGTTGCTGGGTGCCCTTAGGATCATCTCTTCGACATAAATCCTCCCAGCATCAGTGATAGATATGCTTGCCCACAAGGTGCTATCCAGGTAGAGCTGAAATTTGGGAAATGTGTCCCCTGTTTCAGAGTTTCCGTACAGGAATGTCGATCTAACAATGTATCGCCTTCGCTGAACTGTGGTTAAAGTGTAACAATATTTTTTGTTGTCTGCAGGAAAATCTCTTCTGTATCTATATTGCAAATTGCTGTCATTAAAACCCTTTACTTCTGCCACCTTACCATGTTTGGTAGATGCAGCATCAGATACCCAGGTCAATCCAGTACTTCTGTCTGTGTAATTACCAGTACCTCCACAATCTATGCTGACAAAATCTGTAAGCAAAGTAAAAAGAGTTTCAACTATAATTACACAGTACCTCCACGATTCTATGCTGGCAAAATCTTCATGCAAATTAACAGGGATTTAACTATTTGAAATCCTTTTGAACATCAAGAATAAAGCATATCTTGCATACACCATTTACTCACTCCTTTACCTCGTATGACTCAATATATGGCTTCAGTAAAAATGATAGCAGAAGACTAGATTATGAAGAAGAGCACATGATTTATCATTTTACGATATCTTGTGCAGATACTATTTTTCAATAATGATATCTTGTGATGAGAAAAGCAACAGTTGAACTGTTGAGTATTTCTTATTCCCACTAAAATCAATTTCTTAACTGTTGAGCAACAGTTGAACTGTTGTGTAATAATAATGATATCATTGCCATTCTTATTACACCAGCTCTACATGATACTATCAATCTTCATGTAAATAAGAAAGATATGGAAGCGTTTTTTAACAAATTCTAAAAAACCATTTCTTTAGCCTCACCAATACCACACCTCCTAAAAAAATACAGCAGTTCAAGTCCGAAATTTCATCAACTATGCATACAGCACTCTTTTCCTATCCTTATCTGTGTTTTTTGCTCCTATATCTCTTTGAATCCACTGCAGAGTTAGTCTCTAACCAAACAGAAATTCAAAAGAAACCCATCAGGAGAAGGAGCAGAACATACCTGCAACTTGACAAGCAACACCAGGAATTAACAGAAACAACAGCAGCGCATGACAGAAGAAACCCATGGAACCCAAGAACAAAACCCAGCCTCCTAGCTGTTGGTTATGATGTTATATAAATCTTATGAGCCTAAAATATTATTCAACTCACGCACTTGTATTGATAAAAAAACGAAAACTGTTATATACTATTCAACACGCATTACTGTGCTTTTCCTGATGCAGTCTGGAAGAGTCCACCAATGCGCGCTCGCAGTCGCAGGTCCATTTCTATATTGGAATCTGCTTTTCCCAAGATATTAAAGCTAAGGGATCATTATCAGAACCCACTGGTTTGCATTCAATAACGTTAAAAGCAAAGCTTTAAAAAGTACCCAGCTGCATACATGCCTTTCTTTTTCATGCTATAATACGAGTATGATTCACTCCAAGCTGACATTCATCGGATGGCAACAAGTAGCAACCATACGGTTTAGGTCCCACCAACCACCCTCGTAGGGATTTACCACCTACGCAGTTGCTATGTTGAATTCAACCCACACGTACTACAAACAATAGAAAAGAAGAAGAAGAAGAAGAAAGAAGAATTCAAACCACACGTGACCTGAATATGGTGGGCGTATGAAAGACTTTGAAAGTTGAAATGTCAAAGTTTGTATTATCCTGTCCCAGTTTGTATTATCTTGTCTCAGTTTGCAAAGAGACCAGTTAACAGAATCATTTTCTATACTCCCTAAGGAATGCATAAAACCTTTCTATAAAATTTTGATAGTGCATATATTAATATATATTAGTGTCAATATGTAACGTTAATATGTGCTAATGCGTACCATCAATCTCAAATATTAGGGCTCTTATATATTTTTTATATCGGGCACATTGTCAATTAGGAGTATTAAAAATACTTCTACCTAACCCGGGCCCAGTCAGTGCTAACGTAAGCCTTACATCATATGGACTTAGATCAAAATTTGACCGCCATATTACTACTCTTGGGTAGGCAGGCTTAAATTACTTACCAACCACCTCTATTATTAAGAATGGTGATACTTTTACAACAAAAACACCCATAAAAATTTGATTGGATTTAACAAATAAGCCCCACACAAAGTCACCCATGTTCATCATAAAGAGGAATCAAACGCACATGCTAGATCAAGTTGTGAAGGCGATTCTTCCAAAAAAACAGAAAAACGTTGAAAAGGCGACTGGGTCTCTGATTTTAACACCTACTTCTAGGGTATATAAATGAGCATGGATCAGAAACCACTATTCCAAATAAACCACTATTACAGCTCGTATTGGATTGGACAACAGAGACACAGGAAGCGAAAATACTGATTTTCGCATAAAATACAGACGTTTGTATTGTCCTCTGACTCTACATAAGTCTAGTCTTTATCTGGTTTGCGTGAAAAACCCCAAAATTTAACGAGGGGCACACTTTGGCAACACTTTAAAAGAAGGCTTTAGATTATCTCCAACCAAATCGTGTGACTTCAAATTTGAAGTGTAGAGATTTTAAATATTTTTTTTTTAATATTTCAATTATCATTTCCAAAGATTTTGGTATTTTTTATTTGTATTTAATATTTATAATTAGAGTTAACGGGTATCTATTTTGCCACATAGACAAATAAAGATGTAACTTGAGCATCTCCAACCACTATTTTATAAAACCCACATTATAGATGCTCTTAAGAATAGGGGTAAAACTTTTAAGAGTCAGCCCGCCTAGCCTTACTCAACCTTTAAAAATATGGGTTAGGGCCTAAATTTTTTTATTTGTTTTAAATAAGGTCAGCCATGTCAAGGGGGCAAAAACCCAAAAGGCATGCCCCTAAATATAAAAATAATTAATTTAAAGCTTATCAAAGGGAAATTTATTTAAATAATATTAAAAAAATAATTACAAAATCGCAAAGAGAGAAAATATTTTTCAAAGTGGTGTGTGTTTTGGCCACGTAGGCACCAGCCAAGCACTGGCGCCTGCGTGGTATTTTTTATACTTTTAGAAAGATAAAATCAGTTTTAATTTGATTTCTTCTTTTTAAAGGAAGAAATCCCCATACTTCGGCTTTCCGACTGAAGGTTTGGCATTTAAGTGGATTTCATCATTGCGAATAACAAAATCAACTTAAAACTAATTTCGTCTTAAAGTAAGTTGATTTTGCCTTTTGAAAAGAAAAAAATTTATTAAAAAAAATTAGATAACTTAAAATCATAAGCAACCCCTGTCCCTCTATAACATCACATATGTTCCACACAACCAATATATAAATTTGTCCCTATATAACATCACATATGTTCTACACAAACAACATATAAATCATAATAATATCAATACATCAAGTGAGATACAATGTTCTCAAAATGTTTTGGTTTACAAAATAAGCATATAACAATTCTAAGTCACTCTACCTCTCCTACTACCCCTACGACCTCAACCACGATCACAACCCCCGCGGTGATGTACTGGTTCTTCCTACTCCTCCTACTGCTCTTACTCCTGCTCCTGCTCCTCCTGTTCTGCATAAGTAACAGATGGTTCCCCATAAGTAACAAAAGGCTCTAGATAAGATAATGGGATAAGATCCACACGAGCCGCCCACTGTCATCTATGATATACTATCGGATCTGGCTAGGGGTAGGCTAGATGTGGAGCAATCGGAGATGATGAACATGGAGGATAGTCAGGAGCTCTATATAAAGATGGAATATCTGGGTATGGAGTGTGCCTCAGCGGTGTCTAAGCTGCCTCGTGGTAGGATAATGTCCATGAATGTCTGTAATAATTGACTGAAGTAGTGGCAAGCTATGAAGGACATCCTCATGTGCCTCACTATTGACTAACATGATGCTATCAAGCCCTCACTCGAAGTAATGGTATTAAGTGCATCAGTCAAATGGGTATATGTTTGCTGTGCTAAACCAAGCTATAAAAAAATTAAATTGAAATCCATATAAATAAGAAATAAGAAATAATAAAATATTGTTATATAATTAATTAAGACATACTTACTAAAGCTGCCTCAGACACACCCTTAGGCTGATATGTCATCTTCTCTACATCATCGCGTGGTAAAATATATGTGCGCATAATGGGTAAATACTACTACATATACAGGTTGCAAACATCTCGTAATGCTGTAGCCATCTCCCCTCGGATAATAGTAGCTCTTTTATTATCCTATTGAGCGATATATGTTGCATGATGCATAGCCTAGTCGGTAATATGATGGCCTTGTCGAGTAATCCGACGGACAAACTTTATGAACGAGGAGGGACCTCTTGCTCCAAGTTGAATTGGAGAATCACACGATCAAGCACGTGCAACTCGACAATATCAAAACACATGAGTAGCGTTCTAGAGAGCCACACATCTCTTCCCTTTGTATAAAGAAGAGTAGCTCAGCCAACACCTCGGGCGAGTATGACTGCCAAATGACCTACACAATTTATAAGCATAATTAGTTTTTAATGACCTTACATAGCTCATAATCATTATATTAAATGTGATAATGAAATAAAATTGCCTGATAAGGCTGCTGGTGGTCTAACTTTCCTCTATATAAATGAAGGACTCCTTGTGGATTTTTAGTTTTTCTCCTCCGAACATTCTATGTTAAAGAGTCAAATTTAAAATATAAATTCAGTAAATCCAAATAAAACTATGCTAAAAATTTAAGTGTAGAAAAAATACCCTACCTAGCTCCTAATGGAGCACCATCGACTACGTGACATATCTCAATAGTTGGTCTGACGACATATAAAATGCTCCCACGACCATATAGTTATATCACAAAATATTAAAAAAGTTATTAAAAAACGCGAAGTAAATGTATGTGTAAAATATATTAACTTCAACTAATTCATTTACTTGAAGAAGGGTTAGATAGCCTACCAACTTCGAGATCATAGCCTGACAAGTTTTCCCTAATTCTCAGTATACAAACGCAAGGGTGCCACTACCCCATGTGTAAGTGCCCGCTATGTCGAAATCTGCCAGGAAGGAGAGATATACAACATGAACATGACTACTTATGTTATCCACAAATATCATAGCCCCAAGTAAATGTAACAAATATGTGTGTGCATGTTGCTCGATCACTATCTAGGTGGCATATGCTAGGAGCACATGAAACTCACCTAATAGCCATCTAAGGCTCACCTAGTTACCAAGCATCATTGAAGGAGGAGGTGCACTGCCAAGGAGTCTGACTAATAAATCTAAATATGCTCCTCCTGTCATGCCTGTAACTGCCTGTCCATCTATGCGAAGTCTTAGAAGAACTGCCACATCCATAAGAGTGATGACATCTCCCCATAAGGTAGGTAAAATATTTTTGTCTCCCTCCTCCATCTCTCGACAAGAGTTGTGAGCAAAGGCCTATCGAGACGAATATATTGTATATGAATAAAGTGTCTAATCCTGCTCGCTTGATGTATGGTAGAATACGCTTATCAATGGGCCACTGTCGGAGGTATCTAAAATGTTTGGTGCACTCAAGGCACCCAGGGTCCTACAATAAGTTTAAATATTATAACCCAACATAACTCATAGTAAAAGTCACAGTCTAATTGTATGTTTACTAATCAACATGAGGGTTAGTGCATCTTTTACTATTATGCCTAGATTGTTTGTACCTCCCACATTTATACCCTGGTCTACCATTTATCTTCATGGCCACATGGTCTATTGTATTCTTAATATGGACAATAGGTCCACTTCTATCGTCAATAGGTGCAAATGACCTGTGGTGTTCGTTTGAAGCTACTGTCATGGATAAATTTTCTTCTTCATTATCATCCATTGGCATTTACATGTGTCTTCCACTGCTCACGTTTCTTTCAGAGCTATCAACACAAAGCCTTTAAAGACCTTGAAAGTTGACTGTCAAAGTTTGTATTATCCTGTCCCAGTTTGTATTATCTTGTGTTAGTTTGCAAAGAGACCCCTTAACGAAATCATTTTCTATACTCCATACAGAGTGCATAAAAGCCCTTTTATAAATTTGATAGTGCATATGTTAATACATGTTAGCATTAATATCTCATGCTAATATGTGCTAATTTGTACCATCAATCTTAAATATTACGGTGCTCATATATTTTTTTATATTGGGCATATTGTTAATGAAGAGCATTAAAAATGCTTCTACCAACATAAGGCCAAGCCCAGGCCCACTCAGTGCCAGCATAAGCCTTCCATTATGTGGAGTTAGATCAAAATTTGACCGCCCACATTACTCTTGGGTAGGTATTCTTAAATTATCTACTACCTATAACAAAAATACCTATAAAGTTTTGATTGAATTTGACAAGTAAGCCCCACGCAAAGTTCACGTGAGTTCACTAATTTAATTCAACCAAAACTGATGAGAGTTCTTGTTATGTAATTTTATTGTAGAGTTGTCAAATTTCAACCAGGAATGCTTCGGTAGCCGTGGCCTTCCTTTGGACTCGGCCTTGGACAAATTACAGGACACATTATGCATAAGAAATCAAAGCCACCCACGTTGATCATAAGAATGAAACGCACATGCTAGCTCAAGTTGTCATCCAGAAAACAGAAAAAACGTTGAAAAGGCGACTTCTGAAATTGTGTAGCCGAGTCTCTGATTTCAACACCTACTTCTAGGGTATTTAAATGAGCATGGATCATAAATCACTATTTCAGCACCGTCCAAATAAACCTACTTTTGTTTGCGGAAAGGTACAGCTCGTATTGGATTGGACAACCGACACAGGAACCAAAAATACTGATTTTCATGTAAGATACAGACGTTTATATTGTCCTATTACTCTAGTCTCTACTTTAAGTCTATTCTTTTTCTGGTTTGCGTGAAAGACTCCAAAATATAACGAGGGGCACACCTTTGGCAATACTTTAAAAAGAGGCTTTAGAGTATCTCCAACCAAATCGTGTGACTTCAAATTTGAAGTGTTGAGATTTCAAATATATTTTTTTAATACTTTAGTTATTATTTCTACTGATGCTGTGTTAGGAACAGGAACTTGCATCCAAAAAGAGGGCACCTCATACACCTAAGTCAAAAGGATGATGGATGATCAGCATAAAGCTTTTCGGAAAAAGAGTCTCCTTTGCATAGATGTACCTCATGGTATATATAGAAGCATGTAGTTAAATTTTGTACATGTCATGTAGGAGATGGTTGTAACTTTGAAGTAGTTAAAGTTTTACCTGTGAAGTAGTCAAAACTCCACATGTCGAATTTCTATTAGTAGTTATGTATTATCCTCGTCAGTTGCCCCGCCCCCCCCCCCCCCCCCCCAAGTCCTTTGTCTTTAGACATAGGACTTGTTCTGCATTTTCTTTAAACATTGCTTAATGAGTTTCTGGCATAGTTTGTCTTGATCATCAATGTAATGTCCCCGATTTTTTTACAAATTTTTTATAATTTTCTTGCTATTTTTCTAGTTATTTTCAGCGAGAAAATCTAATGTTTCGGCATATTTGTATTTATACCAATAGAGTTGGGTGTGAGGTTTAGTCATAGGCTATGAGTCTCACTGCACGCTTGTGGTGCGAATTTTGGAGGTACAAAGCATAAACATAAGGTTAACGCGCATTAGGGACATAAATGGAAAAAAATAGGAAAGGATCGGGCTCGGCCGAGCCCAATCTAGAAATTTCTGGACAGTGTTTTTTCCCCCCATTCTATAGTCTTCACTCCGGCGACCGGAGGCCGCCAGCGGGATGCCAAGCTGCCGCCAGTTCTGCCTTGGTGATGCAACGCCAAGGGGCCATCGGCCCGTGCCGTTCTCCTCCCCAGTTAGACCTCCCTCTCTTTGTCTGTTTGTGTTTTCGCCGCCACCATGGGTTGGCATGGGCCGGCCTGCTACCCACGGCTCTGCCTTGGGCCGCAGACAGCGGGAGGACACCCCTCCCGGCCCCAGAGAGCCTCTCCTCCGCCGCCCGTTCCTTTCCCCCCTTTGCCCTATTTTTCCGCCGGTGCTGTATTTTGGTGAAACAGAGGCCGCCGCTGGCAATCCACAACCCACTTGACTTCTCTCCAGCCTCACCTTGGTCCGGCGAAGGCTATGGACCACCCCACCCAGCCCGGTTCCATCTCCTCCACCGTCCTCTACTCCACCCAGTGCGTTTTGACCTATTGTGCTTTGATTTTCCAGTGAGTTATCACCACCATCGTTGGCTGGGGAGGGCGACTTGGCCACTGTGGGCTCCATCCCGGTTCGGGGACGGTCCCACCTATACCGGTTCAGCCTCCGTCCCCTTCGTCTCTCCTATGCTCGGTCTGGACGTCCCCTATTTTCGGTCTATGTCCGTTTTGGATGTTGTGACTGCCGCCGCTAGTCAAATGCCGGACTTGACCTAGTGGACCTTCATTCAGCTCCGCCTGGCTCGGTCTACGTCCGTCTGGAACATGATGCGTTTTTTGGTTGATTTGAGCGAGAGGCTCTATTTTTGGCTGCCACTGTGTCGTCGGTGGTTGGCTGGGGCTGGTTAGCCTTTGTTCGGCTCTGCCCAGGCTTGGTGATGATGGCAAGGGCCACTCTAGCTTGGCCCCACCTAACCTGGTGTGATCGCCTTTGACCCCAGCTCCTCCTTGTGGTCCGTAGCCGCAACTAGTTCCGCTTCACCGGCATATTTTCCGTTGAGCCCTTTTGCCCATTTTACGTTGTAGGTACCGGACAGCCTCTGACAAGATTCTATATGGCCTACTTTGACCTAAGGTGGACGAGTTCACCTGCATAGGCCTTGGCAAATGATGGCCTCACGGTCTTTGCTCGACCTTGAAGCTTCCCCTTAATTGACCTTTGGCCACGCGTGCATGTAGCCACGCATGTGTTTTTGGGTTTGGGCGTTGTATTTGTGCTGCCTAACCATCGGTTGGCTCTGCCACCGAATGAAGTTGACATCAGAGTCCTCCACCACCTCTCCTCTGTCCTTGAGCATTGCCCCATGCCCTTCGCACTTATGTGGGCCCTTATTGACACGAAATTGCCACCATTGGGTGCTGTCTGCAGCCAATTTTGACGTCTTACGGTTGGCCTCTAGTGGCCGACCGTCAGTGAGTACATCCTCAACTTCTGGTCACATCGCCACTTATGTTGGCATAGCCTTTCTCCTGGCCGCCCTAGTGTGCCATCATGGATTGCGGATTTTGCTGTACTGATTTGTGTTACCCCATTTGGCCGTGATTTCTTTTAGCACTTCCTAAACCCTTGGGACAATAGCTCTCTCAACTTGGCAAAGCTTTTGGCAGCCAATTTTGCCGTCGACGCTGCCACCATCGTGTGCTTGTCATCGAATGTCATGATTATGAGGTAGGGGAGCTTTGAACTCGTAATTTCATAATAGCATGTTTTGAATGAGTAGTAGCATGCTAGGACTACATGATTGAATGTATGGATGTTAGATTATGATCTGTTTGCATGATGTAAGAGGATGAATTATGCCATGTTGAAATGCATATGACATGCATGTTGGCTATTGGAAGTATGTATGTGCTAGTGATGGCTAGCTTGTATGTTTGTAAGCTACGTATGTGGAAGTATGTATGTGCTAGTGAGTGGAAGGGGAGAGAGAGAGAGGGAGGGATGAGAGCGTGAGAAAGGAGAGAGAGAGAGGAAAGAGAGAGAGGAAAGAGAGAGAGAAGAGGGAGGGAAGAGAGAGGAGAGAGAGAGGGTGGGAAGAGAGAGAGAGAGAGAAAGAGAGGAGAGAGAGAGGGAGGGAAGAGAGAGAGAGAAAGAGAGGAGAGAGAGGGAGGGAGGAGAGAGAGGGAGAGAGGAAAGAGGAGAGAGAGAGAGGAGGGAGGAGAGAAAGGGGGAGAGAGAGATAGGGAGGAGAGAGAGATATAGTGGGAGGGAGAAAAAAATTTCATTAAAAATTATTTTTTAAATGTTTTTTAAAAAAACAGGTAGTAGCAGCGCATAGTTCTATGCATCACTACTACTTAATAGTAGTAGAGACACATAGTTTTATGCGTGGCTACTACTATTATGTAGTGGCGACACATAGTCCTATGCATCACTACTACCTACTAGTAGTAGCGACGAATGATCATATGTGATGCTACTACCCTTAATAGTAACGATGCATATGACTATGCATTGCTACTACCTATTTGTAACATAAAAAATTGAGTGAAAGAGAGAGGGGAAGGGGAGAGAGAGAGGAGAGAGAGGGAGGAAGGAAGGAAGGAGAGAGAGGAGAGAGAGAAGAGGGAGGAGAGAAAGGGGAAGAGAGAGAGGGAGGGAGGAGAGAGAGAGGGAGGAGGAAGAGAGGGAGGAGTGGGATGATAGAGAGGAGGGTGAGAGAGAGATAGAGAGAGAGAGGAGGGTGGTAAGAGAGGGAGGGAGGAGAGAGAGGGAGGAGAGAGAGAGGGAGGGAGGAGAAAGAGATGGATGATAGAGAGGAGGGTGAGAGAGAGAGAGAGGAGGGTGAGAGTGAGAGAGAGGGAGGAGGGTGGAGAGAGCAGAGAGGGGGGAGAGAGAGAGAGAGGAGAAAGTAAATATAAAAAATCATCTTTAGCGACGCTTATGAATAAGCGTTGCTAAATAACGTAATAAGTAGTGACGTATAAATTTATACGTCGCTATAGACTCGATAATAGTGACGTCGCTAAAAAAAATTTAATTTTTTTTTGTCGCAGGCGAAATTTTGCCCGCGCCTTATAAATACCCCCTTCCCCGTATTTCCCCCCTCTTCCTCACAGCCTCCTCCCCCTCTCTCCCCAGTCGCCTTCTGCCCACAACCCTCCTCCTAGCTCCCTTCGGTCCTCCTTCCGCCGCCGTGCCACCCCATTGCTTGCCACTGCGCTGCCCTATTGCTGGCCACCCCTCCTCCCCTCAGCCCAAGACCTTCCGTTCTCTGCCGCCCTCCCACCGCTGCCCCCCCCCGGTCGCCCCCTCCCAACCAGTCCCCCTCTCCCCCAGCCGGGCCCCCTCCCCTCTCCTCCAGCTGCCCCCCACCCTCAGCCACGCCCCTCCCCCGGCGGCCCCCTCCCCGGTGCCCCCCTCCCCCGGTTGGCCCCCCTCTCCCCCTAGTTGGCCTCCCTACCCCGGCCGCCCCCCCTCTCCCCAGCTGCCCCCTCCCCAGTTGGCCCTCCCTCCCTTTCTCCCCCCTCTCCCTCCTCTGATTTTCATAGGAGGGGGCGGAGCCGGGGAACCGGATTCTGGCGCCCCGCCGTCCTCCAGCCCCCCGGCTCCCTCTCTCTTCACCAGGGATTTTTTTAAAATAAAATGCAATATTAGCGACGCTTAAAAAGTGTAGCTATTTAATTTTTTTAAAATAATTACTAATGATGCTTTTTAAGCATCACTAATAATAATTATTATTATAAATTTGATTTAATTTCAATTTTTTTAAATTTTTTATTTTATTAGTGATGTATGGAAAGCTTCGCTAATAATGAATTATTAGTGGTGCTTTCCATATACATCACTAATAAATTATTTTTAATTTTTTTAATTTTTTTTCTATTAGCGACGTATACATAAACGTTGCTAATAATTCCTTATTAGCGATGCTTATGTATATACATTGCTAATAATTTATTTTTTAAAATTTTTAAAAAAATTAGTTTTCTTTTAGTAACGTAAAGAAAGCGTTGTTAATATATTAGCATTAGCGACGGTAGATAATATATGCCACTGATAAGTTATTATTAGCAACATATATTATATGTCGCTAATACGTCTTATTAGCGACACTTTTTGGTATACGTCGCTAGTAGGTAATAGCAACAACACATTTTTTGACACTTATAGCTATGTTTATTATACGTCGCTAATAGTCATTATCGACGATTATGGGACTATTAGTGGCACTTTATGTATCACTAATAGTCCTTTTTGTTGTAGTGGCTAAAGAAAATGGAGTCTCTTCTGTTGGGGTCCTTTTGGTTGTTCAATATGCCCAAAGTACTCCTGAGAGTTCTTCTACCCATTTTCCTTTTGTCATTTCTAGGCACTTTTTCAAATTATCAAGAATAGTCTAGTTTGTTACCTCTACTTAACCATTTGCTTGGGGGTGTCTAGGAGATGAGAAATGTTGTTTAATATTCAAGGCTTTACAAAAATCCTCAAATATTGACCCTTTGAATTGGGATCCATTATCCAGGATGAAGACTCTAGGAATTCCGAAGCGGCACACAATATTCTTCCAAACAAAACTCCAGACATTTTGTTCCTTCACATGAGCAAAGGGTTTGGCTTCAACACATTTTGTTAAGTAATCCAAAACGACCAACACATATTTTCTTCTTCCCAGAGCTTCGTGGAGTGGGCCAACTACATCCATTCCCCATTAGGCAAATGGCCATGGACTCACCATAGGGGTGAGTTCTTAAGGTGGCTGATGTGAAATTGGAGCAAACACTTGACACTTCGAGCATTTTCTGACAAACTCTTTAGAATCTTGTTGCATTTTGGGCCAATAAAAGCCTTGAGTTAGTGCCTTGTGAGCGAGTGATCTTCCCCTTAATGATTTCCACAAACATCCTCATGAATCTCGGCAAGGACAGATTGAGACTCCTCGTTGTGACATTGCAAAAGGGGTTGAGAATAGGATCGTCGTAACAATTCTCCTTCTAAGATACAATACTTAGCAGATTGGATTCTTACCTTCCTTGCTTGAGCTTTGTCAGCCGGCAAAATACTATCTTTTATGTATAGAATAATTGGATCCATCCAACAAGTGGCTTTCTGTAACACCCTGACCAATAGACCGACCCGAGCCCAAGGTTCACAATCGGTAAACCCATATTTCTGGTTCCCGAAAAATTAAAATCAAAATAAGGAGCAGCGAACTTTGAGTGCGAGAGTCTTAACGTTCCTCTACGCATTATGGAACTTTAGTGCTTTGTTGCGCGTAGGCAAGAACAAACCTATTTTTATATCTAATTTGGATCAAGCCAACATTGCCTTTCCGTTGGTTGCCTAAGTATGTATTAGATAACATCTACAATGTTACTCGAATACAATTGGATCTGAACGTAGTTTTGCCTATCGGCTATTACATACATTAGGCATTATGAAAACACATACATCAAAATATGTATATCTGAATAATTAATTAGAGTCATACAGAAGCCAATAAATCAGCAGAAATACACATTTTCTCTATTATAGAGCTGAGCATAACACTAACACAATCACACATCTCGCTCTACCATAAAGAGGATTATAACACTAACATCATCACACATTTCCCTATACCCTTGAGTGGGACAGAATACAATAGGTCATATCAGAACATATTGGATCTATGCATAACAAAACACATCGAATCATAGCATAGCATGTCAGAACACAACAAATCATAGCATAGCATATATATATATATATATATATATATATATATATATATATATATATATATATATCTTAATTAGCATATTCATTTATATAATTAAATCAGAAAGTCAGAAATGTTTACTCCCCTGATGTTCCGAGAAGTAGTAGTGTTCGGAGTTACTCATTCCTTCTGGGCGTCCTCCCCTTCAGATTCGGAGGTGGCAGATGGAGTTTCCTCTAGCTCTGGCACTTTCTCTCATTGCATCGGAAGGCAGCAGACAAAACTCTCCCTTTTCTCGGAGACGCATTACTCTTTGCACGCTCAAAGGTAGTAGATACACCATTCCCTATACCCAGAGATGCTTCTCACTTTCTGTGCTCATGAGCGGCAGACCGAACCTTGATAAGTATGAAATATATATCTATTTTATATGTCTTTTTACCTTATTTGCTAGTATAGATTAGGTTAATTTAGAGTTAGTTATAGTTTATTTAGATTAAGATAGATATTAGTATTTTAGTTTAATTATTAATAATTTTGTAGTTATTAGTAGTTTAGATATGTATTTAAATCAAGTTGAAATTTTAGTTATATTCTACATGTCTAAAATATGATATTTTATATATTGTAGGTAAAGTACACTTATCGAGGTACTTGGACGATGTTTGGAATAATTCAAAATGGTCTTGACATGCTTTAAAGTGATTTAGACAACTTTTTGTAGTTACAAATAAGTTGAAATTAATATGGACATGAAAGGAAGAGCTTAATAAACAGGAATATGAACTGTCCAGAAAAACTGTCCGGATTGCAAAAACAATGTAGCCGTTCGAACGGGACATTTTTAGTATCAAATGGCTAAACATGATTTAGAAGAAAAATACAGTGTAGGCGATCGAACGGGCATGCAGGGCGATCGATCGGGATAACACGTAGTTTCCTAGTTTTAGCCAATTTTGAATCCTTTTCATATTGGACATCTTTCTCCGGTTCTTATGCCTATATAAAGACCTATTTGGCTTGAAATTGGGAATTCCAGTAGATTTTATGAAGAGAAAAAGGAAGAAGAAGATAGAAGAGAACTCAAAGTTTTTAATGGAGATTCAAGTGCTTTCTTCTATAATGGAAGGCTAGACTTTTCTTTTACTTAGGAGTTGATGAAGCTATAGATAAGTTTCAGTTTCTTTTCTTTTTAATTTAGATCTTAGTTATGAATGATGACAATTGTATGATAAAGATTTCCTTTTTAATGGAAGAGCTTTTAATGTTTATTTAAGTCTATGTTGATTAATTGTCTTGTAGATGATAGATTGATGTGGTTTTGATATTTTCATCGATTCTAATTTCTGTGATTTAGATGAGATGGTCATGCAATAGCTTTAATGTTCAGATAATTAATGAATTGGATGAGTTATACTAAGATTAGACGAGTCATGCCTATAGCTAGTTTAGTGTAGTTGATTCGTGCTATTGTCAAAGATAGTTCATGCCATGAATTTAATTAATGATTCTTTCTGAAGTAATTCTAGCTTGTAGTTGAGAATACTTGTTCATATTAACACTAGATTTAGATTAAAAGTTAAGGAATTGTTATGATTCTATAGTGGATTCGATTTCCTAAGTAAATTTCATCATATTAATCTCTTGCTTTTAATCTAGTTGATTCCTTTCTTTTGCTTAATTTAAGTATAAGTTCTTTCTAGTTTTCAATCAGCAAATTCCTTTTTAGATTTAGTAATAATTCATCTGTCCCTGAGGTTCGACAACCCTTAAATGCTTATCCTAGTACAATTACCTTGTACACTTGCAAATGGTTTAATTATAAACGATCAAACCTCCCCTTACTCGGGGATGTTTCTCACACTATGTGGCCCTTTGGTGGAGGACAGAGCCTCCCCTACTCAGGGCCACTTCTCTCAATGCAGCACAATGATAGAGGACGAAGCCTCCTCTTTCTTCGGGCTGCTTCTCTCTTCGGGGCACGAGGGTGGCAAACAGAGCCTTCTCTTGCCCCAAGTTGATCCTTCCCATACTCGGAGACACTTCCTACGCCCGTGGGCGGCAGACAGAACCTCCCCTTCCCCAGAGACTCTTTTTTTTTCGCCCTCGTAAGCTATGGACAGAACATCCCCTTACCCAGGGATGTTTCTCACACTATGTGGTCCTTCGGTGGAGGACAAAGCCTCCCTTACTTTGAGCCACTTTACTCAATGCGGCCTAGTGACAGAGGATGAGGCCTCCTCTTGCCCCTGACTTTTCCCCCTTCTAGGGACACAAACTCAAGGAACAAATCATGTTATTGCATAGGTCACCCTCAAATGCTAGGAATGCCTCTCGAACTCCTTGAATCAGACTTAAAATGAGTGAGAAATGATGAAAAGAAATTTTTGAACATGGGAGAGTATGAAGAAACATGGGAGGGTATGAAGAACATGAAAACTGGAGGATAGAGCTTCCCTTACTTTGGGCCACTTTACTCAATGCGGCCTAGTGACAGAGGATGAGGCCTCCTCTTGCCCCTGACTTTTCCCCCTTCTAGGGACACAAACTCAAGGAACAAATCATGTTATTGCATAGATCACCCTCAAATGCTAGGAATGCCTCTCGAACGCCTTGAATCGGACTTAAAATGAGTGAGAAATGATGAAAAAAAAATTTTGAACATGGGAGAGTATGAAGAAACATGGGAGGGTATGAAGAACATGAAAACTGGATGCGATTTATAGAGAAAATAGATAAACATGAGGCTGACACATGGTAGATAGGACTAGCATGTGCCAATCATATCCAACACATCACCGACCTTATCTGCTAAGTCATCGATCATATCCAAAATGATATTATTTAATTCAAATAATATCCCAATCTCAAAAGGCGATAACTTCCTACCCTGAAGTTAAAATTGAACGTTTTTCATACTGATGGACTCATATCAGCGAGCCCTTCGAAACAAGACCACACATGGGTAGGTTATCATGCACTTTTTGAGTGGGTCCCGCCCATGTGGCATGCTTCAAGAGGTTGACCTCCATTTTGTGTATTCTTCAATTCGTTACGCTCGTTACTTTGAGCTCTACCCATATACAGGGATTTTATCCTTTGAAACCCTAGACACTTATTCAAAATCAAAGAATTACCCTTAATCCCTCAGGTTAGGTGTAACCAAAACATAAGTCGTTACACTTGCTCAATGGGGCACACCTACATTGTTCAAACTGGGATTAGACGCTTGGTTCAACAACATATCTCAATGGTATTGACCATTTGTAGTTAAATTCAACACCGGAGGCCAAATTAGCAAGAGCACCTGCATGCCCATTTTGTTCTCTAGGGAGTTTACTAATAGAACACTTTTTGAAATTACTCCCAATCTATTGAGCATTTTGAAAGTATGTTGTCATTTTTTCATCTCTGGAAGTATACTCTACATTTAGTTGGCTTACGACAAGTTAAGAATCACTATATACTTGCAATACACTGGCTTCTAGTAACCTTTCCATCTCAACTCCCACTATTAGAGCCTTGTATTTTGCTTCGTTGTTAGATGCTTTGAAGCCAAGATGAATGACTTGTTTGAGTAATGTTCCATCTGCAGTCTTCAATGTGAGTCTAGCTCCACTTCCTTTGACATTGGAGGAACCATCATGGAGGGTCCAAGTAGATGAGTTGTCTATGCCCCCATATCCTCTAGGGTGTTGGATGAAGTCTCTTGAACTTCAGCCACTAGAGTATTCTTTTTTGCATTGAGGGTTAGTTTGGCTACAAAATCAGCTAATACTTGTGTTTTTAGTGCAGATCTTGGTTGGTAGTGGATGTCAAATTCTCTCAATTCTATTGACCATTTTATTAACCTTTCAGATGTGTCAGGTTATGAAGTACCGCTCAAAGTGGATGAGAAGTCAACACTATGATTGAGTGGGATTGGAAGTAAGGTCTGAGTTTTCTTGAAGACACTACCAATGCAAGTGCTAACTTTTCAATTTCATGATAGTGCGCTTTTGCATATGTGTATGTCTTACTAACATAGTAAACAGGCTTTTGCCCACCTTCTTTAACCAAAACAAGGCTTATGGTTGTGTTTGAGGCACCCAGATAGAGTTATAATTCTTCACCCACGATGGGTTTTGAAGTAAGGGAGGTGAACCAAGGTAGGCTTTAAGTTGCCGAAATGCATCTTCACACTCTTGCATCCATTCAAAGGCTTTTTTGCCTCGTAATATTTTGAAGAAAGACAAATATTTGTCTAAGGATCTTGATATGAAGCAATTTAAAGTTGCAACTCTCCTGGTTAAACATTATACATCTTGAATATTGCATGGGGATGACATATTTATGAATGCCCAAATTTGATTCGGGTTGGATTCAATTCCTCTTCGGGTAACCATAAGCCCAAGCAATGTACCTGATGAAACTCCAAAAGAACACTTAGTTGGGTTCAACTTCATGTCATGTTTCTGCATTATTGAGAAGGCTATCTTGAGATGGTTGATGTGATCTATTATTGCAATGCTCTTCACAAGTATGTCATCAATATATACCTCCATTACAGAACCAAGTTGTTTTTCAAACATCTTGTTGACTAACTTTAGTATGTGGCGCCCGGATTTTTTAAACCAAAGGGCATGACTTTGTAGCAATATAATACCCGTTCAGTAATAAAAGCAATTTTTTCTTCATTAGATGGGTGCATATTAATTTGGTTATATCCTAAGAATGCATCCATGAAACTGAGGAGATCATATCCTGCGGTAGAATTGACTAACTGATCAATGCGAGGCAAATGGAAGCTATCCTTGGGGCACGCCTTATTAAGGTCAGCGTAGTCTATGCAAAGTTGCCATTTTCCATTTTTCTTTTTGACCAATACAATGCTTGCTAGCCAATCCAAGTAGTGCATTTCTCTAATGAAGTCTGCATCAGGGAGCTTCTGTACTTCTTCATTAATCACTTCTTTCCTCCATTTGGCAAAATTTCTTTGTTTCTACCTTACTTGAGGATGGAAAAGGCTAACTTCTAGTTTGTGAGTGGTGATATTTGGATTAATGCCCGACATGTCTACTGGGGACCAAGCAAAAATATCTTTATAGTTTTGAAGAAATTGGATAAGGTCTTTACTAATTGTTGGTGTAAGAAGTGATTCGATTTGCACTGTTATGTCTTGCTTCTCGTGTTCGAGAGGTACTTTTATTAACTCTTCCACTGGTTGTTTAGTGCTTGACCTATCACGGGGACTATCTGGGGGTTCAATAATTTCTAGAGTATCTTCAAAATATTTTCTTTCAACTTTGTGGGCCCCCGTCCCCTTCTGTAATTGTTATTCAGTTTGGTCCTTCCTTTTGAGGGCCGCTGCATAACACTCTCAAGCCATCAACTCGTTTCCTCGTACCGTTCCGATCTTATCTTCAGTATAATATTTCAGATATTGATGATAAGTAGAGACAATAGCTTCCGCATCATAGAGTCAGGGCTTGCCAAGAATGCAATTGTAGGATGAAGAAGAGTCTACAACTACAAATTCAAATATTGTGGTGGACTGATGCGGCTCATCCCCCACCATAATTGGCAAACTAATTGTGCCTTTAGGGTGATACATTTCTCTTTTAAAGCCTACATGGAAGGTCTAAACTGACTCTATCTTCTTGTTATCCAACTTCATCATTTTAAAGATGTCCATAAAGATCACATTTGCATAACTGCCTGTATCTACCATGACCCTTTTTACAACAAAGTTGGCTGATATAATAGAAATCACCAATTCATCATCATGGGGGAAGTGTATTCCAGCCAAGTCTTCATCAGTAAAATTGATTTGTGGTCGCTCTCTCTTTTGACATATAGTTGCAAGTTGATGGAATTATGGGCTTTGTCAAGCTTCTCTTACATATTTATTTCAAGTGGAGGCAGGAATTTCTCCCCTCAATGTTCCCCCATGTAAGACATAGATTACTTCTGTTGGTATTTTTGGGGGCTCAAATCTTGATCCAAATTGAGGGTATTGCTCACGGGGGTAGTCATGGGCAGCATACTCTTGAAGCTTACCTTTTTGTATTAACTTTTCAATTTCATCTTTGAGATTTCTGCAGTCTTTAGTAGTATGGCTGATCTCTCAATAGAAGGCACAAAATTTTGAAGCATCCTTGCATCGTGGATCACCTCTTATTTTCTCCGGCTAGTTGACCTTTTCTTTTGATTGAATTTGGAGTAATATATGTTCAATGGGAGCATTAAGAGGAGGGTACAACTCTCTGCAAGGTACCTTGTTTGCCCTTTCATCCCTTTTGGGTGGATTATTAGCAACTCGTTTCTTATTTTTGCTATTATCTTCCCTTGGGTTTTTTTTTCCTTTTTCTTTTTCGTGAATGCATCTTTCTGGGCTGCTCTCACATCTTCTAGAGTAATATACTTTTGAATGCTATAGAGGAGTTCAATCATATCTGCGGGGTGATTCTTGGTGAGTGAATCCTGGAATCATCTAGAAAGAAGGCTAGCAGTGGTGGCCAAATTACCATCGCCTTTGTCAATTTGTGTGAGCTCATTGCTGAATCAAGACACAAAGTCCCTAAAAGATTCATCTTTTCTTTGTTTTAGGGTAAGGAGGTATCCGGTCCTAAATGAAGTCTCCTGCTATTGATGAATTTGCTAATGAACATTTTACCAAGTTCTTTAAATGGGTTTAGTGACTTTGGTTGGAGGCGATGAAACTATATAGGAGATGCTCCCTTAAGACTAGTTGCAAAAGTTTGGCACACAAGGGGTTCACCTATATAGGGTCATCAAATGTCGTAGTACTGAAGATGGTCAGTGGGGTCAATAGTATCATCATATTGTTTAAACTTTGGAGGAACAAACTTCTTTGGTAGTCTTACTTCCATAATTTCTTGTGAGAAGGGAGGCTCAGTAAGATCAAGGAGGGCCTCTTGATCTTTTGAATGTGGGACCCTTTCCTTTTTCTTAATTTCTTCCAACTGAGCACTGATTATGCGGAGACGTTCTTCAACATGGTCTTGAACCTTTGTACGATGAGATGAGACCTCATGATTATCTTGAGGAATACGAGATGGGGCTTTGACACTCTCCCCCATTTCGGAATGACGAGAGATTGAAAGCAAGTGAGGTGCAGGACTAGAGGGATGATGATTTCTCCGGGAAGGATGCACATGATGCCATGGTGGCCATGGTTTCATTGCGGTATCTCTCCTATGATGGGACCGACGCTCTGAATGTCAGTACGATACTGGACGAAGGTTATCCTCACATAGTCGGTGTTGAGTTGGGCTTTGGATGTGCTCACGAATATCTTGTTGGTCTTGGCGCAAGGCTTTGACCGTGTTGGCCAAAGTTTGAACCTGGCCCACCAAAAATTGTACTTGAGCACCAATGGCCTATCCTACCAAGGTTGATTGCGGCATCATTCCTTCTTGGTTAGCACGCAAGTGCGGTGATACTACATCCCCTTAGGTTTGGCCGATAGGGTGGTGTTGTTCCTCATGTAGCATCATTGCCTCTTGGTTGACAAGAACTTGTGGAGGAAGCATAACACTTGAAGTTCGGTCAACTGAAGGGTGTTATCCTCCATGTGAAGTTACTGTCTCTTCATGAACTTGTTTGTTCTATATTTTATTTCGAGGAGCAAATAATTTTCCCAACCGGGTTGGCATTGTGTCACAATTCTTTTTTTATTTTTTTTATTGTGCAAGTACAATATTTTTTTTTTTATATTCATAGCCTTGGACCACAACGTGTGTTAAGCCATACTCGTTTCTCCAAAATGATTTTAAATCAACTCACTCCAATGGACTACTCCATGTGCCACCAGTAAACTCCCTCTCCCTGTCGTTGTTGCGTGACGATAGTGAGATCAATGGTGCTAGAGATTAATTCCACCTATGGAAAACATTGATGCACCCTGCAAACTCCCTCTCACTGCTGAGCTCAGCCGCGTCAACTTGTAACTCGAGCAAGGTTGGGCTCGCATTTGCTGACTCGCCCGTACCAAGCCAAGCAGTGAACCACGAGATTTGGGCGAATGCCTAGGTTGCTCTATTCCTAGAGTGGAGGAAACCGAGTCAAGCTAGTTTCATAGAGCAACGATCACCTCACACATCAAGCCAGTTTCAAAGAGCAGCGATCACCACCTTCGTCAGGCTGGTTTTATAGGTGAGATTCCAGTCTTGTTCCAGAGCTTCCAAACCGCAATCCAGCTTCAAACGACACTAGATTTTTCTGCCAGAAAGGAGGGGCAAGCGAAACCACACTGGATTTAGGTTCGTTTTTGCCTGGAATCGCCTTCAATTAGCTCGGATCTAGCTTCAAGATCTGTTTCTGATGAAGCTCGTGAAGCTCGTGTTAACGGAGAAAGACCGTTCTTTTTTTTAGATCTGTTTCTCATGAAGCCCTTGTTAATGGAGAAAGGCCGTATTTTTTTAAATCTATTTTTGATGAAGTTGAATCTCTTTTCCAGGTCTTTGGCCTTCCTTCATCAGACAAAACCAATTTTACCACCAGGAAGCCGATCGATCACCTTGTAGCAAAAAAAAAATTGTCTGTTTTCTTTTTGGATCTGATTCAAACACAACATCCCACACTGTGCCAGATCAATGCCAAGCAGATGTTCACAACAAGAGCCATATTAGGAGCCGAGTTGAAATGAGAGGTGAGATTTGTCATTCCTCGGTGCTCTACTAACCCTAGCTGGACCCGGTCTTAAGGGAAGGTCGGTGCACAGGGTGTGACGAACTAAGCAAAAGAGTTAACTCCTCGCACGGGTGAAATTATACGGAGTAGCACACCAAACATTGTAAAAGAGAAAATAAGGAGAAACAAAGGATAACATATAACATTTAGTCCATACAAAACACACATATTTAAGTTACTAAGTCCTCTCACGGATTAAGATATAGAGTCAACATGAGTCAAGGCCAACTAATGAATAAAGTATATAATATAATCAACTGAGAATAAAACTCAAAGTAACATGTTGCATAAACAAGCAGGGAACACAAAGCCTCTAGGCGTCTTCTCCTATGCCAAACCATCCACAATTCTTTTCTCATATAGGGAGTCTTGATCACTTGCATGTCACACCATGTAGCCCTAAAACATAAATACACAAGAAAGAGGCGTGAGTGAAAATACTCAGCAAGGTTTTATATGTCGAGAGAATAAATCCAAAATCATCACAGATATTTCACATAGAATTCATCACATAAAACACACTCATTCATCATAGGACATTTACACAATCTGTGCATCTCTATATCATGACTACTCATTACATATACATACTCATAAAATCATCAACATATTTCCTGCATAGTATTCCACATGGCATATCATAATATCATCTCATTCATGATTTGTTCCCAATGCATACATTCGTTCTGCATATCATTTCACATTGCATAACACAATATCATCTCATTTATGATTCATAGTATACATAATTATTCTCAATCATAAGCATTCTCAATTATAAACATTCACCTTTCATGACAAGTGTCTCTAATACATTATCTATAATTATGCATAATTATTCTCAATCGTAAGCATTCTCAATTATAAACATTCACCTTGCACGACAAGTGTCTCTAACACAATATCCATAATCATACATATTAAACCATATCCACATGTGTCGCATAACTCAATTATCCCTACACAACTTGTGTAACTGGGCATATTAATATTATATACACATGCATTATCAACAATGGTGAATGTCTCATAAAACAAAGAGAATAAGCCTCCTCGTCAAGGCTGAAAGCCCCTAAGCAACCCAACCAACAAATAAACCTGCTCCTCAAGGCCGAAGGCCTTGAGTAACCCCTGCCCATCAAGACTACACTCCCGAGCAGCCCTGCGTATCAAAACCGAAATCCCAAGCAATCGTGCTTGTCAGGACTGAAATCCCAAGTAGGTATACGTGATAAGCCGGTGCACTCAGATATATCACCTGGATTCTCAAGGTCCAGATATCTTAATCAATAACACATAATGTTTAGTTATTCTCAACATGCAATTAACTCATCTAAACTCAACCTAGGGAGGAACCATGTTCCAAATAGGAACACAAAATGAATTCATATCTTTTCGGACCCAACCAATTCAATAAGTCATTTGATCGATTAATTCGGCAAGCAATATCACTCAATTGCATCCAATTGATCAATTCTAGCTCATCTCAATAAATCTCAATCATAAAACTCTTTTCATAATACATGTAACATGGTACATACGTGAGCAACATTATATAAATCTTAATACATGAAACGTGCTCCAATCAATGCATATGTGCATCATTTCTATTCAATATGTGTCAAATAGTCACCACAATTACCTCCACATAGTGTGTGCATAGCAATAATGATCAAATCTAAGCATTGACATATGCATTATGATCAAACCCTCAGTATACAATATACATGCTTTTATTATTCTATCATGGTTCCTTCTTACTAAAATCATGAATAAAATTCGGTAAGAACTTCAAAAAATACAAGTCCAAGTCAATTACAACTTCATGCTAGACTTAGGTAAGCATAATCATCACTTCACTTAAGCTAGACATGGAGATATAGTTCACCCATAATTAAATATGTCATGTAAAAGCATACATGACCATTCTCATACTTTAAGTTTGCTGGAATCCTAAGTAAAACATGGAGAATCAATCAACATGACTTTAGGCTAAGAAGAATAATATGCTATCATCTAATAACATGTAACCAATTTCATACTTGAACCACATCATAGCTTTAAAGATAAGATTCATGTCTTCACAGTAGTATTTCCAAATAAAAATAACTCATCATAACCTTGATCAATGAGATTTAAGAAGAAGAACATGAAAATGAACAAAATACACAAAATGACAAAACTATCATTTTACTATTTAATCGGCCAAATGGCTGTTCGAACGCCTAGCAGTTCGATCAGCCTATAGGGCCATTCGAACACATGTACAGTTAAATTTGGTTCATCTTTAACCTTGTGAACCCAAAACAAAAAATACACAAAATTGACAAGAGCATCCCAATCTCACTTCCAAGCATCATGATATTGAAATATAAGCTTAGGAAATGATAGATCTAGTCATTTATCAACTAAAACGCAAGAAAATTACTAAAAAGAACATGTTTTACTTAACCCCACCATTAAAGCTCAACATAAAGAAATACTCACATAAACCTTTCCAAACCACAAATCTAAAACATAAACCCAATTTGGAAGAAAAACTCTTACCTTCAGTGAGCTTTTAGTCTAAAATCGAAGCTTCAATCTCCTCAAATCCCTACCCATATTTAGGGTTTTGTTAATACATTATTAAATCTAATTATTTAAGCTTAAATCACTTAACAACTTGTAGAATTAGAGCTTTCTTTATCTACAACAAAAAATCCTTATTAGAAGTTTGAAATAGAGATTAAAATCAGAGACTTTAGTAGGGTAAAACAAGATTCAACCTTAGAAAAGATAGGATTAAGAAAGATTAAGCAAAACCCTAAGAGATTAATGAAAAATCAAGGCTAATCTTACATAAATCAAACTTTCCTTCTTTGGTATGAGGATTAGGGCTTCTCAACCTCCCATATCTCAGCCCTTCCTAAATGGGAATGGAGCTGGGATTTTCTATTTATAGTAAGTTATGGGGTATACATACTAAAACAAAATTTAAAATATTTAAATCTCTTTAATGATGAAATAAGTTGGGTTTAGGGTCTCGTGAGACTTTTACCCAAAAAAAACACGAACGTAGCGCCCATGGTGGGACCCGTGCCCTAATTTTTTAGAAAATCCCATAAATCCCTAAAAATAATAAAAATTAAGTTTAATATGGAAAGTTATAAAATCAAATGAAAACCTCAATAAAACCATCATTATACCATTTTTAACACAAAAACAAGACAAATTGGCCAATTAACATCAAAACCACATAATAACACATAATTAATTAAATATAGACCGGGCTAGGGTTATATATAAGGAGATTCTGCATGAATCTAGAAAGTCAGAAGAAGCTCTAGAAGAACTATGGGATCTCGCTTCTCATTTTGACTCAACCTCGAATACAGCTCTCGGTGTCAACTTTTGCTTGACAGTTAAAGTCGGGTCATGCAGAATCTCCTTATTCACCGATGGTAATGATGAAGATACTAAAGACCAATGTCTTCTAAAGACAAAGAAATTTTCACCAAGAATGAGAGAGAATTGAAGCCGAAAAAATCTTTTGATTCCCGCAGATGATGCCAAATTGATTATGATATTTCAGGATTAGGAACCTCTGATGATGTTGTTTCAGGAATTTGAACTTGCATACAAAGAGAGGGCACATCCGATGCCCAAGTTAGAAGGATGATCATTAGGAAGTTTTGCAGAAAAAGAGTTTCCTTTGCATGGATGTACCTCATGGTATATATAGGAGCATATGGTTGAATTCTATTAATGTTTCATATTGATCACATACCTTGATTAGAGGAGATGGTAGTAACGACTTTGAAGTAGTCAAAGCTTTACCTTTGAAGTAGTCAAAACTCCATGTGTAGAATTTCTATTGGTGGTTATGTATTATCCTTGTCAATTTCTCAAGGTTTTGGCCTCTCTTATTTGTATTTAACATTTATAATTGTAGTTTATAGGTATCTATTTTGCCACATAGATAAATTGAGATGTCATTTGAGCATCTCCAATGACTATTTTGAAAACCCCATTAGAGATGATCTTTGGAGTAGAGATAAAACTTATAAGGGTTAGCCCGCCTAGCCCTACTCACCCTTTAAAAATATGGATTAGAGCCTAAATTTTTTATTTGCTTTAAATAGGGTTGGGCACAGCTAAGGGGCAAAAACCCAAAATGCATGTCCCTGAATATAAAAATAATTATTTTAAAATTTTAAAAAAAAAGAGAAAGAGTGAAAGTTATATATTTAAAAAAAAGTTTAAGAGATTTCTAGTTTAAAAGGTTAAATATTTTTTTGTGAAGGATCTAACCTAAAAGCCAAATATTTATGATATAATACTTTATGGAGTAAACTAGTAGGACCTACTTATAATTAAAAAAATTTTAAAAAAAATAATATAAAATAAAATTTTTGAGAAAAAGAATAAAAGTTCGCAACATGACCCAAGCTTGGTTAAGGACAAATTTTTAAAATCCCGCCTAGGTTAGGGTTAGGCCAAGGCACAACCCTGGCCTGTTGTGGCCCAACTAAGTAGTTGTTTTTCAAAATAGCTTTACTTGTAATGTAACATTGAATACACTTTTGAGAGTTACTTTGGTTTACAAAATAATTAGGCCTTAAAGTATTTCCAAAGGAAAAAGAAATAACATTGATGTAAAGCGGATTCTTTCAACTTATGGACCTTGGGAGGCCTTATGAAGATGTCAGCCCTAAATTTAGGGGTTGTTTGGATAGATATTTAATGAAAAATAAATCAAAATGAGGTTGGTTTGGCCTCTCTATTTTGATGAATTTTAAAGAAAAATATATTTTTAGTTCACTTTTAATTTTTTGTATATAAAATGACAAAATTATCTTCAAATATTAAAAAAAGTGAAATAATGAATGAAACGTCTTTTTACATCATTTAAAAAACATCATTTAAAAAAGGAATATTTTATTTCATGATGAAGGTTATTTAATAAATTAAATTTTGAATCAATTTTGTTTGAATTTATATAAAAGCTCATTTTTAGCCAAAAAAATTCATATTGAAGTAGACTATTCAAACAAAACTAACTCAAAAAATGACATTGCTAAGGGCCTGTATGGCTTCTGCTTTCAAGTAGAAAGTAAATAATTTTTTGTTAAATTACTTTTAGGGAAGAAAGTAAAAAACAATGACGTTTTTGGATAGTCAAGTAGCTATTTTTGTACCGTTTGGATAACTCGGCTTGAAAAATCTAGCTCTCTACCTTCCTTCCCTCCTCGCCATGTAGCTTCTTCACCTGGGCCTTGACCCTGCGAGGCGGACACCAGCCTCCCTAACGATGTCGCCTATCTAGGAGTCCTCAAGCAGGCCGAGGATGAGCTGGACAACAGCGAGGTGGGTGTCACAACGGGACTTCTGAGAGGACTGGAAGGGCGCAGCGAATGGCCATGATGAGGGAGGTGCTGGTGGGGATCTCGTCGGGGGACGGGTTCTGGGAGGGGATCTTCCGCATGGCCTAGTTAAGCACCCGCTCGTGCCGGAGATAGCCTAGCGAAGAATGTCGTTGGGGTCAGCGAGGAGGGCCTTGGCAATGTGGATAGGCGTGAATTGCACTTGCCCGGCCTCCATGGCCAGCTCGTGCACCCTGACCAGCGCCTTGTTCGTCTTGTAGGTGAACTTGTCCGGATTCATAACTCTTCTTTCTCTAATTTGTTCACAATAGCAAACTGATAAAATTGAATGCAAATGGCAGCGATCAAAAGAGCGTTTGGATTTCGAATCGATGCTTTGGATTTTTACAGAGATGGGTTAGGGCAAAAAGATGGGTGGGGGCTCGTTCGAAACGGCGACGCATGCGCTCGAAGAAGCGGGCAGCATTCGAAACGACGGAGCATGTGCTCGAAGAAGCGGGCAGCGTCCTCGTCGGCGGCACGGATGAGGCGGTCGAGCATGAGCTTCCACTTCTGCAGCTCCAGCCGGTCGACCTCGACCTCATAGAGATCCCCGACAAGGTTGCCGAAGATGCTGCGGCAGACGCTGTCCTAGGTCCGAAGCTGCTGTAGGGCCGCCCAGCGAAGCGCATCCTCCTTCTCCGCCGCCGCGCCGCCATCCCGGTAGGAGCTTGACCTCGAGAACGTGGCCCCCATCCCCCACATCTCCTCCTCCCCACCTGTGGCCAAACGCTAGACGCTAGAAGGGAGTCGAGACGATGAATGCGGGCTGACCGTTATCAGATCCGGGGGAAGAAGAAGAAGAAGAAGGTGGGAGAGTGTGGTCACTGAGAGCCGAGCAGGCGCATTAACGGCGGGAGGACAGTAGGGGAGAGGCAGCAAGCTAGTCGCTCCTTCAATAGAAAAACGATTTCTAAGTGAGGGCCGTTTGGGAGCACTGCTGTCTAAAATCTGTTCCTTCTACTAATAATCGATCAGTTAATTAGATAATTATTATTTATTATATTTTTTAAAATATATTAAAAAAAAGATAAAATAAATTTTTTTTATCACCTAATTAGATATAACTAAGGTAAAAAATTAACATCATTATTACTGTTATTTATAGTTATTTTAAATAAATTATAAAGATTAAACATAAAATATAAATAGATATATATATATATATATATATATATATATATATATATTAGGTATATATTTATAATAAAATTACTTATTTTTTAATAATTATTTCTTATTATATGAATCTAGCTTTAGACATCTATCTACTACATGCTTGAGAAGAATCCCAATGTGAGAATAATAATTGTCTTCTCATAGCCAGCCGTCTTTAAAGGTGTATTAAAGGCAAAGTGAGACCATATGTAGTGATGCGCATTATCCATTAGTGTCTTTTTAAAGCAATGTTTTACAACCCAGTCAGGACCCTTACCCAGATTAGTGGTTGGGCTAATGTTTTAAAAACTGGCCCAGCCCAGCTGGTCGAATAGGGCTCAATAAGACCCAGTTGATAAATTGGGCCGGTTCATCTACTTTAACGGGTTAAGTTAACCCGACTAGGTCAACATGACCCGGCCGGTTGAACCGCCAACCCGCTACTTGGGTCAGACCGGTTTAATACTCTCATGAAATTGTTTTATGTTGGAGATGTGTTTCAAACTCACATTCAGTGAGAGCCCATCAGCAAGCCTAACCCAATGGGCTGCAACTACTTTGTTTATACACGTTTTTATTTTATTTTAATATTTATTTGCTTTACATTGCTCCAAAAAAAATTTCTCCACAATAAGATTCAAACCCAGGTCATGATAAACATAACATTTACACTCTACAGACTAAGTTACAATGATTTTGTGTGAATATTGTACCTAACTTTCTATTTAATCTAATATATGAGAAAATTGGGTCAACCCAGATTAACCCGCGGTTGAACCCAATTAACCCGGCCCGATAATTAATTCGGGTCAGTGGCCGGGCTGGTTTTTAAAACATTGGGCTGGGCTAAGTCAACCCGAGTTGACCAGATAATGACATCATCGCCTAAAAAATTTAAAATGGTTCCCCATATTTTAGATAAAGTTTCACTTAAACTTATTCAAAGTTTCACTTAAACATGTTTGGTCATTCAAAACTTCTTGATTCCAACCTATTCCAATAACTAAATCATTTTAAATTTTGTAATCTCATATACAAACATGATTTGTAACATAATCATGATTCCAACTAACATATATTAAAACTCAAAATAAACCACTTATACCACTTATCCAAACTTAAGCCAACTAACACTCAAACCAAGCTATTCAAGATGGGCCAAAGAAGAGTTTGGTTCTATCAGCCTAAGTTCAAGCTTTGATTTGAGCTAACTTGAGTCTAACCTCAAGTAGAATATAGCTGACTGAGCAATCCTACTCCAAACTCGACAATTATTTTCTTACGCAAAAAAACATTCCACAAGTTTAATTATAAAAAACAAAAAAAAAAGACTCATGTGTTTGAGTTATCAAAATAGAATCTAGATTAACATGAGAATTACAAAAATAATTTGTACAAAGCGTCTATGTAACTAGAAAAAAAAGACTCATGTGTTTTATCACATATCATTAAAGGTGAATTGTGACCTAATGAGACATTAAAATTAGACAAAACAACCTCATGGAAAACATCAAAGCGAAGTGAGTTTAAGAGAATATAAAATATAAATAGATATTTTTTATTAAAAAAATACATTTAGATATGAAATGCTAGAAAGAGCAAATTATCTTCTAAGTAGTAGTTTGTAACAACTATAAGAAATAGTTGTAAGTAGTTAAATAATTCAATATATATTTAGATTTGAATGATATCTTTCATTTTGTAAATCACTGTGGTGAATCATGACATGAAGATTATTGTAAAAGATTATAAGTCAATCTATTTTGAAATTAAACCACTTAAGACTAATGAGTATATATATATATATATATATATATATATATATATATATATATATATATAATTTTAAAATATGACAAACGGGTAATGAATAAAGGGCATGGAAGAAGTTTTTCCATTACCTTCTATTAAGATAACAGTCGAATAAAATTATCATCTTATTTACATATAAATAAATTTAACCGTACCATTTAACTTCTTAACGGTATGGTACAAACGGTAGAACGGTAAAATGGGTACCGTTGGCAGCCTTAGACATCGGGTCGGGTTTTGATAAACCAACTCCCATATTATTTAAAATATTAAAACCCAAACCCTATACCAAACCTGTCACGGGTTAAAAAATTTATACTAAACCTGACTCAATTGGTAAATTTAAAACCCAAACCCAACCCGACCCGAATGACATATAAACCCGTGAACACTATAACCCGACCCGACCCAAATAATTTACCGACCCGACCTGAATTGGAAAAAATAAATCAAATTATGACAAACTAACCTCCTAACTTTAAGAATCAAAATACATCCTAACTTGCTATAGTCCAATATAAATCTCTAAAACTTTGAAGACCAAAATACATCCCAACTTCTATAATCTAATACATATCCCTAAAACTTTGTAGATCAAAATGCATTATAATCCAATACATATCCCTAAAACTTTATGGATCAAAATACACCCCAACCTACTACAGTCCAATTCATATCCCTGCAAAAGTCACCTGATCAACCTCTCATCTTTTTATTATTCAAGGCCTGCCAATATACTGTAATACTATTCTAAGATGTAAACAACACACATCACTACTCACTTCACAATCAACATTTAAGTACATAAAATATCATAACTAAGATTTTTAAACAAGTTAAACATAAAAACTAAGATCTTCAAATAAGTTAAACATCTAAAAGTTTTCATTAAGTCACATACAAAACCCCATAACTATCTCAAGGTAAACAAATTGAAGCTCCATTACAAAATAGCTTTCATTACACATATCTAAGATTCAAAGTTCTAAACCACGTGGCATTCTCATCAAGTTTCTTGTGCTTAATCTCTGCACAAAGAAAAAATCAATATACACCAATTAGATATTACAATACATAAGATAATTAAGATATATAGAACATAAATAACAATTGTTTACCTCTACTCAACGTCATCATTGTATGACATAGATATTGATGTAAATGATCTAGAATGTCCACCTGCATAAACATAATACAATATGATGAATATAATATGTTATAAAAGTAAATATTTTTATCACACAATCATCTACCTTGTCTCTCAATACATATCTAATCCTTTGAACACATCAAAGCTTCAATTGTCTCCGGAGCTAATCGACTTCTATGGTTATCGATCACCCTACCTCCTGTGCTAAAAGTTGATTTAGATGCTACTGTTGATATAGGAATAGCCAAAATATCACGAGCAATTAATGAAATAGTAGGGTATTTAGCTGCATTGTTCTTCCACCAACCCAAAATATCAAAATCTGAACATCAAGGATGGTTTGGATCCTCCAAGTAACGATCCAAGTCAGACTTCACTTGTTGACCACTCATGGTGCTAATATAAACATATCAAAACCAGCAAGTGGGTCCATCTCTAAAGATCTACTCAACATAGGTTCAAGTGGAGAAGTTTCACTTAATGATTGATATTCCTTAACAAGCTCATACATATTTTTACGAACAAATTCAATTTGTCTATATGCTTGAACTTCATCTTCATAAAGACAGGGATATGTATACTCAATGATCCTCATCTTATATCTAGGATTCAAGACAATAGCAACCGACATCACAAGTGAGCACACATCCCAATATTTCTCAAATTTATCACACATAGACTTTGTCATAAACCGAATATCATCATTTAAAGACATTTTCCATTGTGTTAATGCCATCCTTATCTCAACAACCTTAGAAAAAAATAAATTAGCAATGGGATATTGTGATCCATAAAAGACTTCAGTCACACTACAAAAAAGCTTCAACTTATCACAAATCTCCCTTGCAAGTATCCACTCATTCTCATCCATCAATCTTCCATGCCACCTTTCACTTTGCTTCAAACGAGGAAAAACATCTTTATATTCTAAAGCAGTTTGAAGCATAAAAAAAGTTGAATTCTATCGAGTTTTGCCATCCAAAATCAACTTTTTAGTGCATGGAATTCTTAACTATTTGACAGCATCCTCAAATTTCTCAATCCGTGATGGTGTTGTCATCCAAAAGACAACACATTCACGAATTTTTTCTATGCCATCTTTGATTATTTGAAGACCATCTTGAACAATCAAATTCAATATGCGTGCACAACATCTCATGTGTAAAATCTGCCCATCTAATAAAAGTGCATGAGACTCTAATAAACTATCTCTCAGACAATTGATTACACTATCATTAGTTGAACAATTATCCACTGTAATTGTATACAACTTACAATCAATATTTCACTCAAGAAAAGAATCCATCAAAGCATTGCTCAAAGTTTCCTTATTATGCAAAGAAGGCACATAAACAAACCTATATTAATTACACACTACCATTAGAAAGATAAATAATATATAAACAAAAAATCTTAACTTTGAATAAAAGGCAAGATATATAAAAAATTAAAGCAAATAAAATAAATAAAGCTAAATACCATAAGAGTCTCTTCTAGAGAGTCCACTTGTCATCAATGAAATGAGTTGTCAATGACATATATCCCTTCTTTTGATTTGATGTCCACATGTCTGTAGTCATAGCTAATCCGGCTTTCAGTCTTTTCCAATGTCATGTAAACCTTTTCCCTTAACTGGTTATAGCCCTTTAAGATTTTATTTTTCATTATTGTACACCCTATATTTTTAAACAATGGTTGAAGGCTCATAGAAAATTCTCTAAAGCTGAGATGTTCTACCATTGAGATAGGGTACTCATGCAAAGCTATCATTCGAGCTAATTTCTCTCTAGAAACATCTTGACTAAAAGTGAAGTTTCCCAACTTCACTGTCCCATCCTCACCAACCTCTTTGCCTGCTATATGATGTTGTCATATGTCTGAGTTCTTTCTCTTCATACACCTTTTGAGATGGTTTGCCAAGTGTGTAGTCCCATACCCACCAGGTGACACAAGCTCTGTAGCACAATGATCACATTTAGCAAAATCCTGTCCATTCTTTTTTATTTTTGGAAGGTTCATCTACATTTGCATCATTCGATTGACCTGAGGCTTCATTTTCACTTGGAGACAGAGGTAGAGGTGGATTTTCAGTTGGAACTGTATCACTTGAATTGGAGTTTTATCAAAAGGTTGATTCTCCATCTCTCAAACCTTTAAGAAATAATATTTGTTAGCCACTTAATCGGGATAATATAAATAGTTCAAGTTGCATCAAAGAAAATCATTTTACAGAAATCAAGCTTATTCCACATAACCAAGGAATAAAAATTAAAAACATAGCCACTAGCAACTATCGCCAATGCAAAAACTTAAAGAGTAACAAAAACAATTTACCCACTTAAATACACTTCATGAGCACACTATTGAAGGCAAACAAAATCCACTAGTCCATATCTCATCAAAATTGATAGCATTCGTGTTAATATGTCATCTAAAGACTAACTTTCAGTTATATCAAAAGAAAACAATTCATCAAAGTTAACCTAATAAAATGCTCATTCTCCAATAATTTATCAAACAATACTTTGATGCTACTGCGACTTGATAGAAGGGCAAAGCACTGATTCGAACCTGTCTACCTCCTAATTTAATGCTTGCTATTAAACCAACATCTTACGAAGACAAAGCAATTTTATACACAAGTCTCTATTTAATTATACTTTTTTTTAAATTATTGAACTGAACTGTATCCACACTCCCAACGATTCCAATGATTCATGATCATCCAAAACAACAACACAAAAACAACGAAAAACACAAAATAGTTGAGTGTCGAAAAATCCACCAAAAAAACCTCCTTTAACTGAAACACAGTTGCATCACTTCAAATCCACCAAATTTTTTTTTGCCAAACTAGCATGATATCTTGAGCAAATCAGCTAAAATGCAACTGTAAATCAGAGAATGGAGAAGTAGAACTTACCGAGATCTTGGAACACAGGCACTGGAGAGGAGATGCCGGCGACATGCAGAAGAGGCATCAGTGAAATGGAGAAGAGGTGCCGAAAAAATGGAGGCGGTGTCTCGATGAACTCTGGAGGCGGCGGACCGGAGAAATGGAGATGATAATCAACGAGATCTGGAGGATGTAGACCGGCAAAATGGAGAAGACGTCCCAACAACGGCTGTCGGACGACCTCTAGAAGCAGCAGACTGGTTGAGTCGTCGACGGTGAAGTGAAAATGGGACCGGGAAAAATTTTAGGGCACAATTGCGAATTGGGTATTCACGAATGGCATCACCGGATGGGGGGAAAATTGGGGCACGACGGTGGACGATTGACTATGAAGTGGGAAAATTTTGGCCTGAAAAATAGGGAGATTGGCCAATGGGTCATGGGATCGCCGAATCGGGGGGAAATTTTGGGCGGCAAAGACTATGAAGTAGAAGTTCAAAATGGGAGAAACATTAGGGCAAGGGCAGTCGAGTGAATATTAGTGGATACTTGGTCGGGTCAGGCAAAACCCGAGTCCGACCCGACTAGAAGGGTGTGGGTCAATATTTAGACCCAAACCCGATTCGTTTTACCATTAAGGATATTCAAACCTGACCCATTAGGGTCAGGTCGGGTTTATCATAAAACCCAACCTGAATGGCATCCCTATTTGGTAGACACTTTCTCTTATTGAAAAGTTATTTTTTTAGAGTGAAAATCATTTTCTTATGTAAAAACCATTTGGAAGAAAGATTCAAAGTAAAATCATTTTCCTAGTAGAATTGACCCAAAATTTGACTTTTTAAAAATTATTATTTTTGTATGACAATTATTTGGAGGATATTTTTGTCATTTTATATATAAAAATCAAAAGTGAGCTAAAATATGATTTTCCTTTAAAATCATCTAATAAAACTTGAACCAAAGATATTTCATTTTTGTTTCTTTGTTTTTTTCAAAAATTGATTCTAAAATCAATTTATTTTCTTTCTACTTAAAATTATTTGTCAAACGCCCACTAGAACTCTCCCGGTAGAAAAGAAAAATAGCCTTTCCCAAATAAAAAATAACTTTCTAACTAAAACCTGATCTTTTTATGAAATGAGCCTTCCAAACTGTAGAAAAGAAAATAGCCTTTCCCAAATAAAAAATAACTTTCTAACTAAAACCTGATCTTTTTATGAAATGAGCCTTCCAAATGGTAGAAACGAAAAATAGCCTTTCCCAAATAAAAAATAACTTTCTAACTAAAACCTGATCTTTTTATGAAACGAGCCTTCCAAACGATTTTAAGCTTGAAAAACGCTTTCCAACGTTTAGAAAGTGCTTTCTACTTCTACAAAGCGCCTCCAAATGGGCCTAAGCATTAAAACCACACGGGAAGGAAAAGTAGCATGCACGCAGCCCCTTCGAATTTTGTTTGGAATGCAATGTAAAAACAATCATCTAGGGATGTACTCGTCAAGTCATCTTGATGAAAACAAGGCCCCCTCTTACTTCGGGTTAATGCAAATGCGCTCCAACGTCATTATTTCATTGCTGTAAAAGTCTAAATTAATTTAAGAGTTTTTTTTCATATTGCTTGGCCAAAGAATGAAATATTCCATATTCCCTGAATTTGAAATGGAAATGTCATATGACCTGTTTGTGGACCAAAATGCCCTTAGGTTTCCACTATAACAGGTTTAAATGTAGAGAGTAATAAATGCACAATGGAACAGTGATGCACCATTTTGGTGGGCTAAGAGTCATCGATAGTGAACGGAACTCGCCAACGGGAGTTGACCGGCAGTGACTCACCGGCAAGAGTCGATAAACAAGAAAAAAACATTTTTTGAGATTGCTGACACTGTGTGAGTGCTCCAAAAGCTGCATTTCGCAAAAACAAATTAGTCTTTCACACTGAACATGGATAGGATCGGTATTTGCATCCATTATAATGGAGAGAGGCAATGACAGCATGTATATCAGTAGAATGACATGGTTGATGAACATTCATCTGTCGATGAGCTTCGGCGAGCTGGTGGGGCAAGTCAAAGCACGACTTTCTGTCAATGGTAATGTTAGTTTGAAGTATTTAATTTCATCTTCCCAATCATCCATGATATATGAATTACAAGATGATGATGACCTCCAATCAGTGTTCTCCATTCATAAGAAGGCGAATAAGGAGGTGTTATTATTCTATGCCGAGATGAAATAGCTTGACAACGGTGATAAATCACCATCACCCTCCATTGAAAGGAACCAGACAGTCAATAGAGCTGAATCACCAGTCATAATGGCTCATCCCAGCATTAATGTCGGATTTCATACCGGATTCAATGAAACTCAGTTCACCTTTGAAATTGTTAGGTAACAATATTGAATCTTTAGATTATACACAATCGGTATATTTCGTGTACTTGAGGCCACGATATTGACCTTATCATGTTAAGGGTAAATCATATCGTGCGAAGTTATAAACACGACCTGTAATATATCATATTAGTAATTACACGATATACACATACGATAGAGCAATTATATGTTGCATCATAGATATAATATCACGACATGCATCCATGTCGTGGTTTTGATAACACGTCTTGAAATGTTTGCGTGTTAACAGAATACACAATGTCGATTAATTTTGCATTTTTTTAACACGATATTGTGCAATACAGATTTGGAGAACCGGGAAACTTACCCTCAACAAATCTATATTAATCATCTTTAACTGATCCAGCGAGTACAGAACCTGAAATAGAAGTTAATCGGAATAAATTAGAGGAATTGTCACCAATGATGGGTAGGACAAGGACGTTATTTGATAACTACGAACCTCCATACAACCCTTGTAATTACAACGATGGACAAGGCAAATAAGTTAAAAATATGTGGGCTGAGGATCTGTGGTACGATAATGATATAGTTAACATGATATAGTTAAAAATATGTGGTCTTTTGATAGACGTAGTCCAGCGGGGAAACTATTCGTTCCCAGACCCGGTCTTCTCCCGTAGATTCTCTTCTTCTTCTCTTCTGTAACCTTCACAGACTCCATCATTTGATATAATACTCTAACTTTACATTAGAAAAATTGGATATATATATATATATATATATATATATATATCCATCAACAATAGGTCGTGACTATAATCAATAGCCGTGTTGGTTCACACTTTTTCTAACTAACTTCTATAGAGACGATAAGTATATGCATCATGTAATCAAACATACGCTAAGCAGCCCTCGTATACACGACATCATTATAGTTATACATCATGTTTCCACCAACTTATTGAGCACACAATATATGATATATCATCTTTTTGAAACAACGATAGTCTGATTTGACGGCCTATGTCGTGTGTTTGACTATACACTAAATCAAAAATCGTACATACAAATATCTAAAATGCCTTACCTTTCCACGAAACCTCCCCTGTTGTTCTCCGAGCCGAATTGAACACTCGTTTGGCCATTGCTTTTCCGAAATCGCTGCAAACCCGATCCGTGCTACAAAGAAGAACTAGCTTTGAGGTGTACAGTTTCAAAACTGGGCTTACAAAAAACCCTTGTTCAAAAACTCGTTCTTTGCAAACTCAAACTTATTACAAAACAAAAAATCCCTAATCTTCAATATTTTGGTCGAATAGGTCATAAAATCTTCTCACACGCCGATTACACTGTGCTCAAATAAGAGACTTTTCAATTGGAAATAAGTTTTCAATCGGAACAAAGTTTTTACTCAGAGGAATTGCCAACATAAAAAATCATACGACACTGAATGAGACTTTGTGAAAGTTTAACACGATATAAAACCCTACCAATTTGGAGTATTTTAGTCTAAATTTTAACTTATATCATATTATTTTTAAGTCATATGACATTTCTCTTTCAAATCCAGAGAATATAAAATATTTTATTCAATATGAAAAAAACTCTTAATTTAAAGGATCATTTCTGTTTTTGCATAATCAAACACTTTGTTTGTGCCACTGTCTCATCAAATCTCACCTATAAAGGAGTTACAATAGCAAAAAGCAAGCATAGCAATTCGTGCAAATGGTTATTTTCCTATGCAAGGAGGTCTATTCGTTACCTCCAGCTTGACATGTTCATTACAAGGAAGAGTTTTTCCAGTCCTACATTGACAATTCAGCGTAAACTATCATAGTAGCCGAACATGAAAAACTCTTTCCACTACAGAAAGTCAGAAACGCTCTTTCAACTACAGAAACGTTTCAGCATTAGGACAAAATTTGGCTATCAACAGAGAATTTCTATGACAAAATAGTGTCAAACTGCTGAAAGGAGAGGGGCCAGGCAACTGGGTTTGTGAACTTCTCACAATCTTGACTGAAGAGAACTTGTGCCGGAAGTGAAATGCTTCAATAAGGAAGTACTTCAGGAACTTCCCAATTGTCTTCCTCCTCATCGTCTACCCTCTTCGTCTTTGGAGCTTCTTGCTTATCCGGCGCTTGGGATCTTTGTTGCGGCCGCCTGACAAAAAACCAAACAAATCTTCAAACATTTGGACTTCAGAATGTACTTGCACCAACAAACATGAGGACCTCCCAGAAGTAAAATCTTGAAAGGGATTTGCCAGAAACAACAAAACATACGATCAAGAAAATGAACACAAACCCAGAAATTAAAGCAAGGTGTCAACTCTAGTCAATCCAAAATAGGCAGAAGTCAGTAGCAAGACATCGAAATGAGAACACAAATCATAAATCCCTGCCCCTGAAAATCAAAATCTTTCCTCAAAAAATTGAAACAACAAACTTCAGATATCACTAACCAAATCTTCAAACAATTGGACTGCAGAATATAATTCCACTTACAGCATCAACCTCGTTAGTCGTTCAGAAGTAAAATCGTGGAAATAACCATTGGGTTTTACCATAAACAACAAAACATCCCAACAAGAAACAGAAAATGAACCCAGAGATTCAAGCAAGGTGCCAACTTTACAGAAGCAAAAATCGGTAAAAGCAAGGAGCTACAAATGCAAATGAGAACCATAATAGCTAAAACCATAAACACTGCCCCTGAAGATCAAAACCCTTTTTTGCATTTCCTCACCTCTTCTTGTTCCTTTTAGCCGCCTCCCTCGTCTTGCGCTTTCGCTCCTCCTGCTTGTTCTCGAAGAACCTCCTCCTCTTGCACTCCTGTATCACCCCCGCCCTCAGCACCTTGCTCCTGAACCTCCGAACCAGCACGTCCTCCGGCTCGTTCTCCTCCGGAGCAATCACCACGTTGCAGGCAGCCCTCGGCAAGAACTTGAATGGTTGCGCCACGGACGGTCTGACCGACGACAAGATGCCATAGAAAGACCCCATCTTTCTGCCGGAAACCAATGCGTTTGATCCGGAAGCGAAGGTAGAAGACACGGCCAGGGAAGCGGGGACCCGATACGCGAAATGGGTCTGAGGAACATTCGCCGGAGTAGACGAGAACAGCCAGAACCTGCACAGGGCAGACGCCATGGCCGCCTGCTTCCCCCCGGAAGAGCCGATCATCTTTCTTGTTCAACTACTTAGTAGGCCTAGAGCATCGGGCCCATCCGTAGAGTACATTAGGAGCCCACATTATAGATGGGCCTGGGCTTTGGCCCGATCGAATTAATTCCCCTTAGAAAGGGAGAAGAGATTCAGATGTCCCTGACAACGAAGCCATGGCGGCTCCGATCGACCCCCACCTGCCGGTTCCACCGGACTCTGGCCCGAAGAAGAGGCCGAACCCCGGCCGGGGCGGGGTTCTCCCCCACTCCCTCACGGAGGAGGAGGCCCGGGTCCGAGCCATCTCTGAGATCGTGGCCTCCATGATTGAACGTTGCCGGGCAGGCGAGGATGTCGACCTTAATGCCCTCAAGTCCGCCGCTTGCCGGAAGTACGGACTTTCCCGGGCTCCGAAGCTGGTCGAGATGATAGCCGCCGTGCCCGACTCGGAACGGGATGCCCTCCTGCCCCGCCTCCGCGCGAAGCCCGTCCGCACCGCCTCTGGCATCGCCGTAGTGGCTGTCATGTCGAAGCCCCACCGGTGCCCCCATATTGCTACTACCGGGAACATCTGCGTCTACTGCCCCGGTGGGCCGGACTCTGATTTCGAGTATAGCACGCAGTCATACACCGGCTACGAGCCCACCAGCATGCGCGCCATCCGCGCCAGGTTTGAGCTCCACTTCGATATGATATTTTTTCTGTTGGTGTGAAAAATTAAAAGCTTTGAGGACTATCTTTGATGAATTATTGTTAATGTTGGTGGTATTGTGCTAAAGCTGCGAATTATTGTGCGAATGTTGGTGGTATTGATTGGCGCTTGTTGATGTTGGAAGTTGTGGAACGAACTTTCAAGCTCTGGCATTCATTGTGAACAATTGATGTCTTGTTTGCAGATACAATCCATACGTGCAGGCCAGGAGTCGAATTGACCAGCTGAAGCGACTGGGTCACAGTGTTGATAAGGTGTGCTTCGATCTAAAATTTCAACTTAATTTTCTACGGGCGCAATGACTTTAGTTTCTAAAGTGCTTATCTAATTGTCTTTTTAGGTTGAATTCATATTAATGGGTGGGACATTTATGTCATTGCCAGCGGATTATCGTGATTATTTTATTAGAAATCTTCATGATGCTTTATCGGGGCATACATCTGTAAATGTTGAGGAAGCTGTGCGTTACTCTGAGCACAGTGCAATAAAATGTATTGGCATGACAATTGAGACGTGAGTTCTGATGTAAATTATTATGATTTATTCTTTCATAGAGCTTGTTAGTGGAATAATTTAATGTTGTTTATTCAGCTCGTGTTATGGTTGTTGATACTACTGATCATGATTAGATATTATTCTTAATGAATAAATATAATTTCTTACCATGTTCAGAAGGCCTGATTATTGCCTTGGTCCACATTTGAGACAAATGCTATCTTATGGTTGCACCCGATTGGAGATTGGAGTTCAAAGCACTTACGAGGATGTTGCCCGTGACACCAATAGAGGGCATACAGTAGCTGCTGTAGCTGATTGTTTTTGTTTGGCGAAGGATGCTGGCTTTAAGGTGTGTAACTAACCTGATTACACTTTGGATCTTGAATTCCATGTCATTAACCTCTCCCTTAATTTAATTAGGGTTTTCGAAACTTTGAGCCTTTTGCGGTCAGTTTGTACTGAATATTTTATACTGCCTTTTTATTGTTGGAGACTTTTCCGTTGCAGTGCACTATTTATCACATTCCTAACTTTTTTAGCTGTTGTCATGTGAATTGGTGTTATGACTCATGTGGACCACCTCTTGGGCGCCATCCTCTTGGAGTCTCCTTAATTAGTTAGTTTCCCTAGTTTAGTTGCTTTCCCATAAGCTATATTGAATTAAAGGTAGGCTTCTTTATGGGGATAATTATATGCTTAGTTTGGCTTATTCTAATTAGAGTAGGAATAGTAGAAGGGTTCTATAAATTGTTAGGCTTCTGGCCATTGTGGAAAAGGGAAGAATCAACCTTAGTATAATTGAATTATGTAATACTGCCCCTCTTCTCTTTCTCCACTGCATCCAAATCTTTACCGATGTCTCTCTATTCCTCTCTCCTTTCAATCCAAATTCTCCTTCCTCTTATCTTATTTCCCTTGTGGTATTCTTGGAACTACATCATTTGGTTTATCTATGTTGTCACATATTATTAATTTGCTCAGTTTACAATAGGTTGTCGCACATATGATGCCTGATCTTCCAAATGTTGGTATTGAGAGAGACTTGGAAAGCTTTCGAGAATTTTTTGACAGCCCATCGTTTAGAGCAGATGGGCTTAAAATATATCCAACTCTTGTTATTCGTGGCACTGGACTTTATGAACTATGGAAGACTGGCAGGTATTTTTGCATTTGAATCTTGCCTTTTCTGTATTTTCTTCTCATGGATTTTAATATATTCAAAGTTCATTAAATGTTGCATATTGTTTACAGGTACAGAAATTATCCACCAGAACTTCTTGTGGACATAGTTGCAAGAATTTTAGCCATGGTTCCTCCATGGACACGTGTTTATAGAGTCCAAAGGGACATTCCTATGCCTCTAGTTACGTCTGGTGTTGAAAAAGGAAATCTTCGTGAACTAGCATTGGCACGGATGGATGACTTGGGTTTGAAATGCCGAGATGTTAGGACACGGGAAGCCGGGATTCAGGTTTTAAAGTAGTTCTTATAAATTCAATTCTTGAGATTTAAGTTAAGCTGTATCTGAGAAAACTTAATTGTTCAATATTGATTGCTTTCTTTTCAATTTGTTAGCTCATTTACATGAAAATTTTCAGGACATTCACCATAAAATAAAACCTGAAGAAGTTCTGCATGTTCGCCGCGATTATGCAGCTAATGAGGGTTGGGAAACTTTTCTCTCATATGAAGATATTCAACAGGTAGAAGTGTTTTCTTTTTTGGAAATGAGAAAAAGGTGTCGTCTTTGTTTTTTGTTGTGTCAGGCTCCATTTATTTTTTAGGTATCGTATCATACATATTTTTCTTATATACTGGCTATATATCTTTCGTGGATTGTTTTGGGAAACTTATTCTAATGCTGTACTATAGTCAAGGTACACCTTAATTGCTTTTTATTTATGGTCTATGTACATTCTGACAACATTATTGTTTTTATATACTTATGTTGCTCTTATTCAATTTTTACTAAGTCTAGTTTAGGCTTTTGATGATAGATTACTTTAATGGCTTCCCAATATATGTGCAGGACATTCTTGTAGGATTGCTTCGGCTACGAAAATGTGGACGTAACACAACGTGCCCAGAACTCATGGGAAGGTGTTCCATTGTTCGTGAACTTCATGTCTATGGCACTGCTGTTCCTGTTCATGGGCGTGACGCTGAAAAACTCCAGCACCAGGTAACATTGAAGAGAACATACACTTTTTTGTTTTTAGTTTGTACACCTGGTTTCTGTTAAAGAAAAAGGAAAAAATTTTCTACACGTGGTAACCTTGTTTTGTGCTTAAATTGTTGGTGACCCATTCAAAAACGGTTGACCATTACAAAATAAAAAAATTCACTTTTCTCGGCAAGCATTTTAATTGCATATACGTCCTACTGAATGAATAGGGTTATGGAACACTTCTGATGGAAGAGGCGGAGAGAATTGCCGTCGGTGAGCACAGATCAAAGAAAATTGCTGTCATATCAGGTGTTGGGACCAGGCATTACTATAGAAAACTGGGATACGAGCTTGAAGGACCTTATATGGTAAAATATTTTGTATGATACGTGAAACATGAACAATTTTGTAATGAGTACATTTTATGAGGATGTCTAGCCAGCACTGTAGAGCCCCTTAGTCGGTGGCCAGGGGTGCCAGCTCACTAGCTAGCATTGAAAGCTACAACACTGGCTAGATTCTTCCATATTTTATTTGTATGAGAGTACCTGTTATTAGGTTTCAAGTTTTAGTGAAGTGCCTTTAAAAGAATGCAGGCATGTATGTTTACCAACTTTATTCCTTTTCTTCCTGCTCCTTAATGTGAGGAAGGCAGAAGGGAGCTGGAAATAAAAAAGGGCGTTTGTAATTAATGCTGAAGCGGGTGATTTATACGAAAAAAGGTAGAATTGATGATTATAAAAATGTCAGTGTTGCAAGTACTTGAAGTGGAGATGAGTGTATTCCACTTGTCATATTCAGGGAGCAAAAAGTACTTTTTTGTTTTTTTAGGGGCTGGGCTTTGAAATTTGGCTAAATTTTATGGGTAGAAGTTGGGCTGATTTAAAATTTTTGAGTGATGGCTAAGTCTAACATATTTTTAGGATTTACCAAATTACCTCATGTGGTGGGAAGTTTTTTTTATGTTTCACTCTCTGAGCATGAGCCAAAGCATAAGGAATGCTTGGGAGCCGTCGGATATTAAGATTGATGGCGCACACGCTAGCGTAAGTTAGTGTAAGTCGTTACTCATATTTACGCTAATGTGTGCGCCACCAATCTTGAGATTCAACGGTTCTTAGGCGTTCTTTATGCTCAGCTCACACTGAAGAGGGAGCATGAAAAATGCTTCCCATGTGGTGAGGTGGTTATGTTGATCCCTCCCTCCTCAACCCCCCATTTTTAGAATTTAAAATTTTATTATTTTTTAATTATTACCTTTTATATTGATTTGAGTTTTGAGAAATGTGTTATAGGCAAGGCTTACTTTAAAGTTTACGTGAGGTTTTGTTTAATAGAGCTTGTTAATACGAGTACAATAGTAACAAGAACGTATATTTCTGAGTTCGTAAAAGAAAATTATGTTAGTTTAAAAATAAGTTGGAAATTTTATTTAAATTTGTTTTTTTATTTTTTTATTACTAACCATAATTTTGATTCCATGATAAATTAATTTCAAAATTTTTTACTTTTGTTCTTAAAAACTTCCCCACTCAAATAACTCTTTAGTGTTTTGTAATTTATCCTATACCAATCCAACACAACATCACTCGTTTGAAGTCTGTAAGAGAGGTGGAGGCCATGAGGAACCCAAGTATGTAATAATGTTTTAAGAATTTGTCCATCTCATTATTTCCTATCAATGGATTGCATTTTGAAGGGTGTATGAAGCAAGTCAGCATACTAAGTTCAGTGGTAGTTGTTTGTGTTGGTGATAGTGATTTCTACTTAAATTTAGTGATGTAGCCGGAACTGGAAGGTTTTAATTCTAATCAATGGACTTGAAAGAACTTAATAATTTAATTCATCAAAGTTCAAGAATTAATATGTAGTTGGCCATTTTAAGGTCAATATGAGAACTAGGGTTTTCTTTTGCTTTAAGTTCCCCCTAAATTGGGTAAGATTTTGTTGATTCAGCCCTATAAGATTTTGTTGATTCAGCCCTAATTTCATCATAAATAATTAGAATCTTGGCTGAGTGCAGTAAAAAGGCGGAATTAAAAATCTTGTCCGAAAGTTGATTTAAGGCTATTTTAAGCCAGAATTACTGAATAACCTTTTCTCAGCTCCCGATTTCAGAATTAAAGATTTTATTATTTTTCAATTGTTACCCCTCATATCAATTTGAGCCTCGAGAAGTATATTTTATAGGTAGGGCTTATTTTATAAGTTCAAAATTACCTACCTATGTAAATCTTGTTCAATAAAGTTCATCAATACGAGAGCAACAATAAAAAAATATGTATATTCAAGTTTAGGTGAGAGAGTTATGCTAATTTAAAGTATTAGAAATGGGTTTAACGCAACATCCAAATTTATTCTAAAAAATCCCATTACCAATATTACTCATTCAATGGCGAATCAATGACATTAATTCCAAAAAATTATACACCTAAACAACCCTGTTTCATATGTGATGAAGCCTAAGATTTGCAATCTTGGTCTGAGTCTCCATGGGCCAAAACTAAGCTAGGGAAAATAATGTCAATAATGAGGGAATTCCAATCTTGTATACCAAATTGATGTAAATCTATATTGCAACTTATAACACAAATACTACCATAAAAATTTACAAGATTGTGAGCTTCTAAAACAATATGCTGAAATAAAAAGAGATCTATGATAATTTTTCAGACAAATAGTAAATCAAATAGATTTCAAACATACAAATAAGATGACATTTCTTAGGCTACGTTATACTAATAAAAGGTAGAGTGGCGAGCAGGTCCAAAGTCTTTATGAATACAAGGGATTTGAGAGTAAATTGAGTCAAGATGGGGATTTGAGAGTAAAATGAGTTAAGACACATTATTGTACCCATGTCATCCTCTGTTGATAGATGCACATGCAATCATGCACATATTTTTTATACTTTCGAGGAGAAACTTGAAGCAATATCCCTATATGTGGAGAAGTAACTGCCATAGTTGTCGTCGGGACGATTGATCTCATGCCTCCTAAGCAAGGCCGGTTTGAGACAATTAGAGGTCTAAGGCGAGATTTTAAGTGTGTTATTTTTATATTTAATATTAATCTATTAATAAAATTAAATTATTTTAAATTTATTCTTTTTATACTTTGAAATAAAAAATTACTAATTAAGTTGTTATTCTCAAGTTTTGCTAATTGGAAATATCTAACCCACAATGCAGCCATAGTCGGGCTAGTGCATCATAGCCCATAGTTAGAACATGGCCAGGGGCTTGTCCCTTATATTAGTAGCCCCCTTGGCCACCAAATTATACTTAGAGACTTTGTGTCATGTACTAATAGCACTGCTTGCTATCAGTTAATAGTTAGGGCTACAATATCCTAACCCTCTTACAGCTGCAACATGGGCTTGACGTCCCCTTGCTAATATATCATTTTTAAGAGATAATATTTGAATTAACTCTATTAATATGCTAATTCATTTAGTAGGGCTTACACCGGGCACATGACGTGCTTTTAGGTAGCATATTCGAATTATCTGCATGCCCTACTTGGTTAGTCACATGCATGGCTAGATTTGCCCTGGTACAATAACTTCTTATTTCAAATGTTGCTTTCAAATTCTAAAAAAATATTTAAAAACATATGAATACCATCATGATTGAAACTAGCTAGAAAATAAGAATAGTATAAAATAAAATTTCAAGTATTAATTAAAAAAGAATATAAACTTAATTTTAGAACATGAAAAAGAACAACCTCAAAGAATCGAGACTGCCAGGAAAAAGAGATGAGAGGGATACCTTGAATATTGAAAATTGAGAAAAATATGAGAGAGTTGTGTGGGAAGAGCTCTCTTTAAAGGTTTAGTATTAAAAAAGCTAATTTAGCCTAAGGCTAAAGGTGTGATATATAGAAGTAAAAAATAAAATAATGCTTAATAAGTGTCCATTGGGTGTTGGGTATATATGGATGATTTTAAGTTAAAACAAAGTAATATATGGTAAGTGATTTTTTCTTATTTGGTGATTGATTTGAGGGTTTTTAGAAAAGCTATACATGGAAGTCTATGAAGTAGAATTAATATGCAAGATGACATAAAAAAAGTAACAATCTTAGTAAAACTCTTTGGATCATTGTCAAATAAATAAATTTTTAATATGGCCTTATTGCTTAATTATGGCTATTGGGGGTCTTGTCTTTTTGTGGGGCCTTAGGCAACCGCCTAAGTTGCCTAAGGCTTGAGATGCCCCTGCTCCTAAGCAGACCTTGGGTTAGGTGAAGTGGTAATTTGAACCTCTCTAACCTAGATCCGAGTAGAGTATGCTTGGAAGTATAACAAAGGAACTCACATATATTATGACAAGAATTTAATTAATCTACTAGTATCTATTTGTTAAAAAATAAAAGTTTAATGTCCAATAACAATAACAAGTCTTAAAATAAATAATACCACTAAATATTGTCTACCCAAGTCTTATGAAAATATTTATTTAGAATTAAAAATCTACTAGAAACATTTATCTCAGCAGTCGATTGTTGCCTTATTTGTTATAGTAATGATCAATATAGTCCATCAAAGAAGCTTCATATTGCAATATCACATCATCGCTTGTGGAATTTCCCCATTGGAAGATTCCATATAAAATAAAGTGGTAAGCTACAAAACCCAGTAAAGAACATGAAAGATCAAAATCATAGGAGATGAACTTCCAATACTCGCATTCTTATACATAAAAATACTTTCATAAAAACATGTGAATATGTATTGTCACGGCCTCAAATTTACATGCACATTTTTTTTGTTTTTTGAATAATATGCAATAAATATTGAACTTGATGCAATGGAAAGAATAAGACATCAGAAGTTTGAAATAATCATTAAAAACACTTGGGGGCATATTAATCCATTTTCACAATCCAATGCATTTGAGTTTTATAATATTTGCATCGCTTAAGATCTAAATCAAATTAAAAAAACTACATGATCTCATGTTGGGCACTTGTATATAAATGCATAACTTTGATTAACAATTGAAATAAATGGCACATTCGTGTGCCTATAAAAAATTACAAAAAAGAAAAAGAAATAACCTATGTTGTGAGAAAGTCAACTTTACAACCTACCCTTCCCTTATTGCAAATGATCTTTACAAGCAATACTTGCACCACAAAGATGTTGAATATATGAATATACCCAGTGAGATAGCTAAATAAGAACTAATGTAATAGATAAATTAATTAATACATAAAATAAATCAAGTCAACTCAAATCATACATTTCGTCCTACTCAGTCATAACCAAACAAAGAGAAATCATAGACAAAAGGTTTACTATGACTCGGTAGCCACATCTAGGAGTTCAACCATGTCTCTTTAGAATATGTACAACCACACTACTCAGCTTCAAACTTATAAAAAAGACTCCTGCCCAACTCTATCCACGTCATGGAGTGAAAGCCACAAGAGATCCAAGTGGTTGAGATTCTCCACTACCATGATAGTAGAAATCTCCTTTGTTGTGTTGTGTTGGGTTAGTTATCTTTTTATACTATTACTCATTTAAACCCAATCCCCAGGCTAGGGGAGCAAGCTCTACAAACATAACTCCCAACTTATGTGGAGTCAGAGTGTAATATCCCTAATTTTCCCAAGTTTTAAATTTTAAATACGTGGAAAATATGGTGTTTGACTTATTGACATTCTTATTAGAATAATATTTTCCCTAGATAGAATTTGGGGCTAAAACTAATTTTATTGGAAAGTAGATAGAAAGAGCTTCGAAACGCCACCAAGAACGCGCGAATCGGAGTTCGGATGAGGCAGATACGACTGTTTGAAGTTGACTTTAATATGCAGGACCCGTTTACCCGAATTGAACGCGCGAATTGTCTGTTTAAGTCACTATATGGGCCCGATCAATTAGCATTCCGAATTTGTGTTTTTGGGGCTCAATTTGGTTGCTAAATTGAAGAGGTTTTAACCTAAATTCTCATGGGATTAGGGCTCCTAATCCCATGCCTATAAAAGGAGAAGTAGGGCTAATAGAAAGGGAGTACTGGTGGTCGAAAAGGCGAAAAAGGTGGTTCCGGCGAAGTTCCGGTGAAGCTCGAGCGAGGCTCTAGTGGCGAAAGATCAACGGCAAACTGGCAATTAAGGTAGGTTGGTTATCATAGTCTCGAGTCAATTAAATCTATAGATACTGTTACATAATTGATATGAGCAGAAATCTCTGCAATAAGTTTGTAATTTCTTATTCATTTAGTGCAGAGATCACTGTTCCCGTAATTACGTGGAACAGTGAATCTGCGTAATAAAAATTTGCACTTTACGGCAGCCGGCCGGCCACTGGCTGGCTGATCTCCTTCCAGAAAGAAACCTTGGTCGCTGGGTGAGAGCGACTGGAAGATAACCGTCGGCGGCAAATTCCGCCGCCGCCGTGCGGGCCCGTACTTCAAAAAAAAAAAGGAGGCTGGCCGCACTAGCCCCGGTCACGCCGCCGTGGCCGCGCAGGCCTGGGTCGCGCCAGTCGTGGCTACACTAGCCCCGGTTGCGCCGGACGTGGCTGCACTAGCCTCGTCCGTGTTGGCCCCAGCCGCAATGGCCCTGGTCGCAGAGGCGGCTCCGCAGCTCGGATTCACAGAGAAAGAAAAAAAAATGGCTCTTTTGGCCTCAGGCCGGCCACCGGACGGTGGCGGAATCGACGCAGTCGGTTTCGCCGCACCCCGGCGGTCTAGAAGCCTGAGGTCTGGGTACCCTCCGCCGCTGTGCAGGCAGCGCTGCCAGAGGCCAGGCAGCCTCTGGCCGGCCTTGAGGAAGACGACCCGCAGTGCGGGTCGTCGTCTCGCTGGATCGGGTTAGGTTACCTGACCCGATTCGGCCCAACTAGAAAATAAATAAATAACTGAACCAAGTCCGGTTCAGTGAGCTATAACTTTCATAAAAACTCAAAATAATTTATGAAGAACCATGGTTGTATGCCGAGTGTCTCTGTACCAAGTTTCAGACTGGAAAAAAATCTCAGAGCCTTTGAAATGACTAATTTACCCTTGTGAGTGTAGCATAGGATAATTATTAATGATCGAATTTAGGGCATCCGGTTCAGGGGCCTATAAGTGGATTTTTAAATTGAGAAAAATCTCAGGGAGATTCCAGTGAGTATCCTAAATTTGGACCAAGCCATAAACTAAGCAAAAATCCCAGTAAGTAGATATTTGACTATTTTACCCCTAGGGTTAAGGTAAGATAGTTAATTTACCCGGAGTCGGTTCAAGGGGTTTGCGACCCCGTTAAACGGAAAGAAAATTACCACGGGTTCACAATGTCAAGGTGTACCCTTGGGATTAGTGTTGAACCTGTCAAGGTTCAGGGAAGCCCTGAACAAAAGACAAAGATACCCTTGTGCAGATTGGTTGTATTCGTGTGGATGGAATTAATGGGCCAAGGTGATACTGAAACCTTTTGAGAGGTTAAAGACTTACCCGATAGCAGAGATGACCGTATCCAATGTTGGATAATTACTTTAATGCCTTAGGTCCACTTCAACCAGTTTTCACAAAGATATATTAAGATAACCCAAGGAGGGTTAGGGCACGATAGCTCGAGTAATTCTTATATCATTAATGAATTTTATTATTGATATTATAATTTGCTTGGACCTGTGTGATTCTGATTGTTTATGTTGTTCATTGTTTCTATATTTGATATTGATGTTGTGATAAGAATTTATCATCTGCCTAAGATTATTGAAAGATAAATCAATGGGGCTTGATAGCTTTGGATTGGGCGAGAATACCTAATCAAGATAAAGACTAATATACCTCTGAGGGGTTTGGGACTAGTGCATACAGTGAACAAAGCCTTTGACCTGGCGATTTGCCTTGGTTGATGAACCGATGGCATGTCTCGAGATTGTAAACCTTAGTCTAGAAGGGACTAATAGGGTTTGGGATAGTCATTCAGAATCCTGGCTTATAGATGAGCAAGATAGGGTTCAAAATGGTTTCCTGAGTTTTAGCTCTATTGAGGAGCCGCTGATTTGACCGTGTAATTGCACCTCCCCATTGGAGGGAGTTCTTTGTGAGCCGGGCTCACCGCATATCTATTGAGGATCTTTTAGTGTACACGCAATTAGGGTCGCTGACATCCTGCTTGGTTGGCGTCTCTGACCACTTCTGTTTAGGTGCAGTTGTGGGCCATGCCCTTCCACTCCGGTCAGGTCCTTATGGGCTAGGTTGGGAGATGGCACTTCCTGGTGGATTCCAGGGGCCTGGTGGATTCCAGGGTGTTTCGTTATCATTTGTCACTTAGGTTGACATCTGATGAGTCTGTCTAGCGTTGAGATTAGACGAGGATATTAATTATCGAACAATGGTTCAAGAGATAATTAATAACATTGATTGATATTGCTTATTTAATTAGAACAAGTGGAATGATTAAAGGACTTGCATAAAATGTAGGTTGCTTGAAAATACTTAAGCATTGCATGTGTGATGTTATGCTTCTTAGTATAGTGTAGTTTTTTGGCAGAACTACGTCTGGATCTGATCTTGTTGGAAACATTGGAGATGTTGTCTGATGAGTACGTAGGCAACTAACATCGGGTGATGTTGGCCCAATCCGAAAAATATTAATAAAACCTTTTGTCCATTGGAAGCTCTTCTCCTGAAGGCGGAGATGCTCCATTGTGGTTGTGGTTGTTGTTTGGTTTGCTTTATTGCAGATTCTCCAGGCGACGACAAGAGAGACCAAGGCAGGCGAGCTCAAGAGGTTTTAGCATTTTTGAAACTCCGATACGTAAGTGTACCTTAAGCGTGAGAGTCAACTTGTTATTTATTTTCAGATGGGTGATAGACTTGTACTTAGATGGATGAGCTGGTCTTTATGAATTTTCAGATGTTAAATAATATCATATGATTTGATATTCGTATTTGTGAACCCTAGTTATCATGACTTGGATATTTAATCGAAGGGTTTGTTTTGTGTTAAAGAAAAAAAAATTTACCTACCGTTCGTGCTATTTAAAAATATTTTAAAAAATCCGGGTCGTGACACAGAGACCCATGAGTCATCCCTCCATCTCAGGTCTCCTACATGTGGCTAGAAAGACCCTCTTTTGGAGCCAACCCAATACTATGCCCATACGTCCTTGAGTGTCAGTGCAATAATCAAGGGACATCTAACCATTACAAGGATTCACACATAAGGTTTACTTACATCAATATCATCTATGCAATTTTATCATGTAATCAAATATCCATCAAGAACAAAAATCATTCTATTGTATATCTCATAAATAATATATATTATGGCAAAAATCATGCTTAAAAATCATGAATTGATGCACCATTGGTAACCCATCAACGTGTCAACCGAGGTGTCAATGACTATTGACACCTCCATCGAAGCGTCAAATCCCCCATCGATAGTGGACATGTTGTGGGAGGCCATCTTACCGACATCATCACCAACAAGTAAGTCCCCCTACTGAAGCTCAATATAACACTAATGTGGTACAATATGTCAGTGCTCGTATTGTTCATCTTCCTCCAATCACCGACGACAACACCATCATGTCAATGGCCATATCGATGATCAAGAGAAAGCAAATAGAGACCAAATTGGCTCTCCAAGCATTCCCTTCCGTAAAACATGATAATCTTATCATTTAAACTGTAAATCTTACAGTTTGAAACATGAATAGAGCAATGTAATCTGCATGCTTCAATATTACCATTATTACTCTAAATATGACATAAATATCATAAAACAATCACAACATGTATAACAAAAATATCAATAGGCGTGCAATTAGATTAAGTAAATCCCTTTTAACTATTATATGGTTACAAGGTTAGCAATCCGACCTTCGATCACTCACTGCTTATCCTTCTTGACACGAAGTCTTATGCACTCCAAGCTTAAAGCACTTTGCACTTCTTTATATTCCTTTGATACTCCAAATTTTCTCAAATTCCTAGATTCTTGCCCTTTATAAAGGGCACAACTGCCTTTCAGAGTCAAAACTATATAACTACCAATGTTTCCTAATGTAATTGTGCCTTACAATTTCACTAACGCGCCTGCTACATGTCAGTGCCTACCAACAATTATACCCATTTTCACTGATGAGCCCACAAACACATTGGTGGATTGATGATGAAAGGGAAAATTTCAAAAATAGTTATATTTTTCTTGAAAAATAATACGTGGTTTTATCTACATAACATAAACATCACAAGTCAATGATAAATATTTTGTAACTCATTCTTCAAACTTTAACATAGCAACATAATGAATAACATCTACCATTCTCATTCAAACTATTTCTCTAGGCATTTCATCTAACCTTTGCCATTAAATTTCTTCTTGTTTATTAATTAGTGTTGAATAAGATGCCCATAAATATGACATAACCTTAAACATTGATACATAAGCAATAAATCATAATATCACATTGGGATAGCCATATTGAACCTATGGATTAGCTTACAAACATAAACATCTATGATATTTTTGTGAATATTTTATTTAATAATCAAAATTCTCATGAAATCATTTTTAGTACCCTCACCCTCTCCTACAGTTAGTATTTTAGTTGCACACCTCAACCTACTCCATGGGGGATCTTTAGTGTTAAGTTTCTTTACATGATATCTTAATTTACTCTCACCCTCTTCCATGGAGGGGTCTTGGACCTCTTGAGGGATCTTGAGTACCTTTAGTTCTCTATGGCCAAACACTTAATTTTGATCTTCTTAATTACATGTTATGCATTTCTCAGCATAACTAAAATGCACATGTGTAATACATACCCTAACATGTCATATGTGCATCCATAGTAAAGTTAAACATGCTGAGTGTTCCAAATAACACAATCCACAATACTAATATATCATATTATTCATTTAATAACTTAAGCAAATACTATAGCATAATTACAACATGTAACTTGCACATTTTTAGAAAAATAGTAAATGTACTTCAATTAATGTGAAATTCATAGAAACCTACATTACAATATTAAATAACATATAAATAAAATTAGATTGAAATCCATACAAAAATTATTTTCGTAATTTAATTAATGCAACTATGCAATTCTACCAAAACTGTGTACTTTAAAATTTACAACCATGCCACTAACTTCTAGTGCTCAAAAGGAAGAAAAAAATTTATAACATGCTCATAACACATATATCTAACCATAAAAAAATATGGAATTAAAACTCATATATTTTCATCCCTAAACATGCTCCTAAATACAAAATAGAGGACCTTTTTACAGTACAACATGTGTCCCAAACAATCTAAAAATACATTATATTAGATAAAATTTTAAAAAATTATAGATACTATCTAGACATAATAAACTACTTCCAAAAATATTTTGGGTTCACAACTTGAAAGAAAAGCATCCAAAAAGTAGTTATGAATCTAAACTAGAGACAATTACAAATTTTAGCAATTTAGTAATTGTATGTTAATCGTTATTCTAAATAAGATTAAAGTTACTAATTAAAACATGAAAAAAAGCACTTGGAAATGTAAGATTTAAGTTACCATATCCATGAAGATTGAAGACATGCCTTCCTTAATTCTTCCTTTGTTGTTCTTGCACAAAGTCCACATTTATCACAAAATAATCACCTTAAGAAGATCATGAAAACCCTAACTATTAAGTAACCCACTTAATGACAAAAATTAATTAAAATTCAATGGAGTTCATATCATATTAAGGACTAAAAAAACCTTTGAAGAAAACCTAATTTGATCATGGAAAAAAAATAGAGGAATATAAGGGACCTGGGATCTAGGGTTTGACCACTTTAAAAGAATACAACATTTGAATCAGATTCATGGTTTCCAATTAATTTGGGATAGTTATAAGGCAAATAAAGATATGAAATTCTATGAAAATGATTAGAATAGGGTGATTGTCATGCCCTGATACTCACCCGACCTGAGCCGTCTTGGTCCAAGGGCTAGTCGAAGCACATGGGGGCGACAAGATTATTAGTTTAACACGTTGTGAAAGTCTTAACCCCTCTAGCGGGCGATTAACGAACATAGAGTCGTGCACCTTTAGTCCTTAGTGCAAAAGAAATAAGGTAACTTAAAAGAGGATAACATATCTGAAACAAATCCTTAAATTTAACCCACATGTTTAATATCTAGAGCCTAAACACATGGCTCGAATAAAAAAATCTTAGATAAGTCTAAAAGCATCAGATACACACGAATCTGAAACATAATCATCTATACATAGTGTTCTATCATTATAATAGCATAAATTAGAAGACAAAATAATATCCAGAGGCATCCACGCCTAATTCCACACATATCCCAATTGTCCCTCAAACATGGGTTCCTGATTAACTGCATGTCACACCATGCAGTCCCAAAACAAAACACAAAAAGAGGGGTGAGTAAAACTTAGTAAGGTTTGAAACATTTCTGAATAATTCTCTGACCATACCCCTATTTACCCATAAGTAATTATCCTGCATACAAGTATCTCATACATACTAATCATGACATGAATAATTACATTATGACATAACATCTATCTTGCATAATAAGTGATTCTCACTCAATCACATCATATATAACCTACATGGGCAGTGTCTCTAACACATTCAAATCATATATAATAAATCATTCTCCTTCATAACATTCAACCTGCATAACACATGTCTCCAACACGTAATCACATAATGCATATTCATATCATTCATCCATAGATCATTCACCCTGCACGATAAGTGTCTCAATCACATAATACTAAATCATTCATAATAAATCATATTCACATGTGTCACATAATCTCAATTATCCCGACACAACCTGTATAACCTGAGCATAATATTATCTCATACACATGCATCATCAACAAATGGTGAATGTCTCCATAATGGAGAAAAATACAATCATGCCACAAAGGCTGGACATAGTCCGATTTCCACAAAGAAAACCTAAAGTGTTCGGGGTAGTCAGCCCCTAAGTCTGCTCGCCCAAGATAATCCTGGCCAAAGATATCAGAATCTCACACAGAGAACCTAGAGTAGTGTATTTACCCTAGACATCTCCTGTGGCGGGAAGAGCTTGAATTCCAACACAGGGAACCTAGAACACGTGGTAGCCGTGCATGAAGGCGTACCACTCTGAATTCTCAGGGTCCAGATGACTATCTCAAGAAATCTCAACAACAAGACGAGCACACAACTCGTCCCCATTCAATTCAACATCAACTTAGATTGACTCAACCTGAGGAGTATCCATGTTTCACATAGGAACTCAAATCAAAATCATGTCTTTTCGAACCAAACAATTTCCGATAAGCCAACGATAGATTAATCCTGCACGCAATCTCATATCATTGCATCCAATCTATCAACCACGGTTAATCTCGATAAAGTCTCATTCAAAAATCTATTTTATGATGCATGCAACATGGTACATATGTGGGCAAGAACATACATGAATCATAATTTTTGATACATGTTCCCATCAACCCCTTATGCATTATTTAAAATCATGATATCAAGCATCATCATAATCATCCCCCACACGTGTGTGTACACGGTAGAAATATACAATTCTAAGCACATGAACATGCCTTGTAAATAACTCCTCATCATACCACACACATGCTCATTAACATTTAATCATGGTTCTTACTGAAATCATGGGTAAAAACCATCGAAAAACATCAATCAAGTCAAGTACAACCTCAAGCTAAACCTATGTAAGCATATTCACACCACACTTGAATCTACACATGGCACTATCATTCGCCCATAATATTACATTATATGAAGACATATTAGTCCATTCTCATGTTATAATCATGCTTAAAACATAAGGAATCATTCAATCATAGATTCAAGATAAGCAATCCTAACATGTTTAGCCAACAACATGCAATTTTTTATAATACTTAAATATTCTTCATAATTTCTAATATCAATATCATGTCCTTTCAGTAGCTCATTCTAGCATAAATTACTCAGCATGAACATAAGAAATGATATTTAATAGTAAAAACTAAAAAATGGACAAAATAGCAAAAATAGTTGAATCTGTAGTGTTGGCATTCGAACGTCCTTGCAGGCCCGTTCGAACATCTGGCTGTTTGATTGGCCTCTCTAGTTGTTCGAACGCCTGGTCGTTTGATCGGTTGTTAGGCCATAATGGCAATCCCTGGTTCGTCTTCCCCACATCGAAATCAAAACCGAAACTTCATATACAAATCTTAAACTACCAAATCACACTCTCAAACATCATGATAATCCAATTCATGCTTAGAGAACATCAAATCTAGCCATTACTAAACAAAAACCCTAAGAAATCTCATCAAGGATTAAACCTGTCTCAAATCGCCATTAAAGCTCATAACCATGGAAGCCACATTAAACTCTATCAAAATTTAAATCTAAAATCGCAACAACATTTAAGACCAAAACACTTACCTTCAACAAGTTTCTTCACTTGAAATAGCTCCTAAAGCACCTTCAAAACCTACCTAAGATGTGGTTTTTATTAATACCTTCATAAATCAGATTTTAAACACCTAAATCCTAAAGAACTTGTAGATCTAGGGTTCAATAGACTTAAAAATGAAATTCCCATCATTAGGTTTTTGAAATGGAAACCTAAATCAATAGAAATCTAGATTAAATCATAGTAATAGAAAAGATTTGGGAGATTTAAGAAAACCCTAAAATATTAGTGAAATATTAAGTAATTTCATACCTTAATCTCTTTTCCCTTTTTAGAAAATGAGGATTAGGTTATTAAGCTCCTAGTCTCATCTCTTTCCAATTTGGGAAAGTGGTCGGGCTATTCATTTTATAGTAAAGGGTGGGGAAAACCTAATAGGTTTGTGGGGTATAAATAGTGTTTTATACTAAAAATAGAAAATCTTGCTTATTTAAACCCAAATTGGATTCTAAAAATTTTAAAATAATTATCTTCTGTCTTAGGTTGATGTTAGGGTCATTTGAGGCTAATTATCCCAATTCTATATGTGGGGCCCATAGTGGGTCCTGCCCTCTAACTTTTTGGGAAATACAGTAAAATTTTCAGAAAAATTCCAAATGACTTAAATTAACTTATAAACCTTAAATGTGAAGAAAATTTTAGTTAAAACCTTTTTAACCACTTTAATTTTAAATATAGTTATAACCGAGCATAATTGACATTAAATCACACAATAGCAATTAAATAGAGTAAAATAAACAGGTTTAAGTTTAGGGATCTTATAGTGGTAGAGGATGAAAAAAAAGATTTGATAGAACTATGGTAAGAAAATTGAAGGAAGTTAATTAAAACTTGAATTGGAATTGTTTGAAGAATAAGAGGTTGACATGGAGGAGAAGGGGGTTTAGCTCACCTTAGGATGGGGTTGCTCTACGCCTTGAATAAGAGAGAGAGGGTTGAGGAGGTGTTGAGGGATAGGAGGGGATTCATTAAGGTCACATTTGGAAATCCTAGTTGTCTCACCACAACCTATTGCCAGGCTCGGCGGTCAGATTGTGGTTGGCTAGGTCTCTCAGCCAGATCTGGTCATCCTTCAGCCACAATAGAAGTGACCATTAGAGGTGAAAAGTGATTTAAAAAAATAAAAACTTAAACTAAACTTAGTAGGGGAGGGTGAACCTATGGGTAATTTCGTTGTTTAGGAAAAGTTAATGATATTTGTTGTTGTCCTTTCTTAAATATTCAAAAAAACTTGTAAAAATGACTCAATATACTTGACATTAAAAAGAGATTTTGAAAAATTTACTAGAAGGAGATATGATTTTCCCCTAAAAAATTCTCCCTTTAACAACGACTAGACTACGCAAAACCTATATATCTTCTTCACTATTAGAATTCCTAAGACTAACTTCTCCTTAGAACAACATCATAAATCAAGCCTTCCATTATTACAACCAAGCCCTTTCATGAACAGCCTAGCTTGAACTCATGTTGCCGAGCCGAGTTTAATGTAGAGTCCAACTAATTTGAATTAAGCCTCTAGCCGAGTCAAGCTTGCTCTGCTTGCATGTCACCCCTAATCAGGGCAGATCAAGCTTTTCGAGTTTATATGTGAGTTTGATAGGGTCAGGTTAGGTTGGAGTCGCCAATTAGCCGACTACGATGGCCTTACTATAACCCTGCCCATTGAGTGAATGGCTCTCACTGTTTGGTATGACCTACCATAAGGTCTCACTTACCTTAAGTGATTTGTAGGTGTAGTCTAGTAATAGAGTTATTAAAAGTTATTTGGTATTATTGTATTTGGGCTTTAAACTAATTGTTAGGTACATTATGATTAAACGTTCTAAGTGGTTGTTCTTAGTTTTGGAAGAGCAATAAGAAATTGGAATTTAGGAATGCATAAGGGAAGGCCACTTGATGGAGGCATGACAAAATTTCTTTATATGTGAGGAAGTCTGTTCTTTAGTAATCTTTAGGGTAGGATCAGGGTTAGAGTGAGTTTTTTGCTCTTATAATTTATATGTAATAATTTTGATGTTAATATATCATTGGGTTATTTATGATGTATGTTATGTAATTTGTTTAGAAGGGATTCAGATAAATATATTTGATAACATGTTTGAAGCATGTCGAAATAAAAAAAAAATTGCAATTGAGAACTACCCCTTCCGTCTCACATTAGCTTCATTTAGTTTTCAAAATAAACTAATTTTAGTTTATTTTAAAAAATCAAATAAAGTTATTAATATAAGGCGAAAAGAGTATTTGTAATGAATTTCACTTTGTCCCAAACTTTCTATAACAAACTTATGTTTTTTGCATTGACAATACATCGTCACAAATAAGCATTTTTGCTACAAATTATTATAGTTGTCACGAAAGAATATAATTTCCAATGATATTTTACATTGCAAATCATGATTACTTGCAACAAAGTAGAATTCATTGCAATAGTCATATTTTTCAAGGTCCCAAATTTTGTGATTTTTTATATTTATGACAAAATGAATCTTTTAGCAACAAACCATATTCGTTTCAAATAACCTAATTTTATATGATAAAATTGATGTTTGTTGCAAAGTACTATTTGAGATGACTTATTTATGATGACCTAGCGACAACTAAAATTTGTTTGCTAAAAACTTTATGCAATATTTTCGACTTTTGCAATGAACTTGTTGCAAAATAGCAAATTTTTTGTAGTAATGTTTTTTTACAACCAATTCTTTGTAGTATTGTTGCCATCAAATTTAAGTTTTTTTAATCAAAATGATAATTTAACCATTTTTATTCACATTTTAGGTTTTTAAAATTATGCTAAAATTATTATTACATCATCCAAGGTCAACTAGATTCATCCAAGCACCTAAAATAAGGTAATGCTCACATCACTTTTTTTAAACATTATTCTCATCTTAACAATTACTAAAACAAAGAAATGTGCATGAGGAATTAGTAGGGATGCCAAAGGTCGGATATATGCTTAGGGCAGAAAATTCGACCGAATCCATTAAAAACTGAACCCAAATAAATATTTGGGCTAGGTTCAGGTTTTATACGATTCAACCTACTGACCCAACTATGGCTATAAATATTAACTCTTTATATTTTTTTAGTTTTAATGATAAATATTAAAATTTATTTGAGTAAGACATAAAATTTAATAATTATTTACAATATTGTATCTTTCAAAATTAAATAGTTTTTAAAAATAAATAATAAATAGATTCAATTTTTTTATTTAAAACGGGCTGGGTTGGGTCGTTTTCAAATTTAACATATTCGGGTCATGTTAGATTTGGGCTACCATAGGGTTTTTCCCAGAATTGATATGAGGCCATTACTAGGAACAAAGGTCTCTTTGAATTAGTTGAAAGTGAGGGAAATGAAATGAATTTTTTTAAAATCCTTCAATTTCCACTATTTGATACAAGGGATAGAGAAACAAAAATAGAAACAGGGATAAAATTGATAAAAAATTAGCCCAAAAACTTTTCACCCCTCGACCCATAAATTTTGGGTGAAAATCTACATATAAAATATTTATACGTTTAATATTCTTAATATGACCTTGTCGCTGCCACCACAATTACCACTACTACTACCACCACCACTACTATTACCGCCACTACATCACCGTTACTACAACCACCATCACCACTACTATCATTGCTACTACCACCACCATCACCACTGCCACAACTTCTACTGGCACTGCTACCACTACACCACCACTATCACTATCACTACTGGCACTACTACTACCATCATTATTGCCACCCCTAAAACTACCTCTACTACTGCCACCACCATCACCGCTGTTGTCACAGCCATCTCCGTTGCCTCCACCACCACTGCTGTAACCGCTATCATTACTGCCACCCCCGAAACCACCTCTACCACACCGTTGTAGCCATGAGAGCCACTACCACCCACACAACCATAACAAACTTCACCACCGTGGTAGATTTAAGTTTCAATTGTCTAGAATAACATTGGTGCAACAAAATAGTAATTTTTTTTAAAGAACTCCTAGGTTTTCTTTCACACCAACTTATTTCCTCTTTCTCTTTCCCTTTCTCCTCATTTTTATTAATCCAAATAGACCCTCAGTTTCCATAAATCCAAATAGACCCTAAAGAACATTTCACAAGAAGAGTGCCCATTAGGTCCAAGTGAGCAATCCTAACCAACGCTCGCCACACTATGATTCGGGGCCTGATGCCCACACGAGGGCCCCATGCAGCCATTGCTGTGAGGATTACCAGATGCCAGCAAGGTGTAGCATTTTCATGTAGAAAGTTACAGCTTGCGATATGGTCATGAGTTCGTAGTTGAAAATGACTCAACAAGTGATCACTCTGGCTTTGAATGCATCTGAAAATTTATACATGATTCATGGGATCAAGTTATGTGCATCTGCTCCCCCTTCACTCAATTTATACAGAGGTGACTTATTTTGTTTGGAAGAGCAAAACTAAAGGAATGCAGAAGCATCAATAGAGTACTAGATTAATTTTGTTCAGCTGGAGGCCGAGAGATAAGCTTATCCATGTCCTCTATAACTTTTAATACTAATGTAGCGAGTTGATTTAGAAAAATTCATTGTAGAGTCTGTCAAGTTTCGGAAAGTGACTCCTTTAGGAGAAGAGGATTTTGGAGGAGCTAATAGAGAAAATGAACCACTAGTTAGCAGGCTGTCTGGCTAGATTTCTAACCCAAGCTGGGAAGTGTGTTCTAACTAATGCATCTTGATCTTCCCAGCCTTCACACCTCATGTCACTTCTTAAGTTTCCAAGATCAGTAACAAAACAGATTGATAAATTAGAAACCATTGATCATATTTTAAAAACCGGTTTGTTTGTGCATGTAAGTTTCATGACCCTCTCCCATTTGGCATCCTCTACGAACTGCAATTGCCAATTTCTCCCGGGTCATCTAGAACAATTGCTTTAGTTAGAAACTATTGACCCAAGCCTGAAATTGATTATTCATGGGTGCTTGCTTTACACTTAGACGGCAGAATCCGCCTTGATTGTTGAAGAAAAATTCAATACCTTAAAAGAGACTAACCCATTTATTTGAATGTCATGCACGCTATAGGCTGGCGTTTTAAGCCATGCAGGGATCTCACCTGTCACCTGCAGGCCATATTCCGTCATTCTCAATGGTTGGATCAATACCATCCATATACACAGCGTCACTTCACTTGTCTATATTCTCTCAAGTCTCAACCCTAGATCATGACCTAATTATTCATGTATCATACAAACTCAGCATCTTTCAAATTCCGCACCCAGTCAGAATGTGAGGTGACTGAAGCCGGAAAGAAGCTTTGAGCAGTCCAGAGGTCTGGTACAAAAATTCTCAGGCCCCACGAGGTAGATATGAGGGGGCATTGATGATTTTGAACAAATCAAATCACTTGGCAAAAATATTAATTTCCTTGTTGTAAGCCCCTATGTATCATAATCAACACAAACACAAGGATTCTAATGGGGTAAATGATTTAGCACTGCAGCCTAAAAAGTAAAGGAGACCCTCAAAAGAAGAGCTTTCTCCTCTGTCTTTTCCTTGCTCCTGCTCACTTCCACAGCTCCCATTCTCTCATTCCCAGTAAGTGAGATAGCTGATAACTCAAACCCCTTAATTCTTCTGACCAATCCATCTTTAAACACATTTCCCCTCTATTTTGTATGTGTTGTTCTGTTTATGTCCCTCCTTTTTCTCTAAAAAGAGGATTAAAAAAAACTGTTCTCATATCCTCGCGCATGCTAGAAAGTATAAATTTTCTATGCCACTCATGTGATCAGAGTAGCCCGTTCATGACTAATAACCAGGCATAGAAGTACTAACTTGACCCAAAAAATTAATGAAAAAGTGTCTGCAGAATCCCAAAGCCACTTCTTGTCAGCATGAAATTCCGGCCTGGAGCTTATCGGAGAGTCTTTTCAGCAGGAATATGCTCACCCCATTTTATTACTGAACACAGTCCCTTTAGAACAGATAAGATAGTAATCAATGTGGTTACTTTTAATACAATTTATTATAGCATAATTTGATCATCAGACCCTTTCACACAATATGCTTGGACCCATCAAACGTTATAATTGGACTGTCACCCATTCATCAGATAATTTGCATTCCTGCATGAGCTAGCATTTGTGGCCCCAAGAGAAAACCTGCCCGTGATTAACGTTTGTTGTGCATGCATGGCAATCTGCCCCTTGGGCCCCAGCATACACTTACCATTCTAATGAAACTCTCATGTGTGCCATGAACTGTACTCAACATTCTTCCAAAAATGATCTACCCAAATTAGTAATGAGAATCACCAAAGATATCTCTCTCTGACAGGCGCAGGGCCGGTAACATGCGTTTGAATCCCCATTCTCTCGATATATTGCATTCATTTCTCTCTGCAAATGCCTACAACTAGTGCAGACGACTTTTGTACTCATCTGCCTATGCCCCAACAAATGTGGTCAAGCTAGAAATCCCTTAGCAGACCCGTTTCGCCTTCAGCCACAAGACATCCTTAGAGAGAGAGAGAGAGAGAGAAGGCTGGGAATGGGAGGTGGTTCATGCAAGGGACTGGTGGAGTCATGGAAGGGAGCACAGAGGAAGCTCAATGAAAGGGTGGCTAAGAGTGCCATTGGCAAGTACTTCAAGCTAGAAGCGCGCAAGAGCACCTTCACCAGGGAGCTCCGAGCCGGCACTGCCACCTTCCTCACCATGGCCTACATCATCTCGGTCAATGCCAGCATCCTGGCCGACTCCGGCGGGACGTGCTCCATTGCCGACTGCTCGCCTCCCGGCGGCCCCGGATGCCAGATGCAGCAGAACCCCGGCTATCTGCACTGTGTCTCCAAAGTCAAGAAGGACTTCATCACGGCTACAATCTTGTCTTCCATGATAGCTTGCATTGCCATGGGTGCTCTTGCCAACCTTCCCTTTGCATTGGCCCCAGGCATGGGAGCCAACGCTTATTTTGCCTACAACCTAGTGGGCTTTCACGGGTCCGGCCCCCTGTCTTATGGCACGGCCCTGTCAGTGGTCATGCTCAACGGTTGTGCTTTCTTCCTTCTAGCAGCCCTGGGTCTCCGGGCCAAGCTGGCCCGGCTCATGCCTCGCCCGGTCCGGCTGGCATGTGCGGCCGGAATTGGCCTGTTTATAGCATTTGTTGGGCTTCAGCCACAGCAGGGACTGGGCCTGGTGGGATCCAGTGATTCCACAATGGTGACCCTGGCGGCCTGCGCTCACGTCGATCCGGCCACCGGCAAGTGCGCCGGCGGTGAGATGAGAAGCCCGACCTTCTGGCTCGGCGCGGTCGGGTTCTTGATCACATCTTATGGCCTGATGAAGGATGTCAGGGGAAGCATGATCTATAGCATTGTGTTTGTGACTTTGGTCTCTTGGATTAGGGGCACTAGTGTGACATTTTTCCCTAACACCTCATTAGGGGACTCCAATTATGAGTACTTCAAAAGGGTAATAGACTTCCATAAGATTGAGAAGATAGCCGGAGCCTTCAGCTTTAGCAACTTGTACAAAAGCCAAGTGCTAGTGGCTCTAGTGACCTTGTTCTATGTGGATGTGCTTGCAACCACTGGCGTATTGTACTCCATAGCAGAATTCAGCGGCTTTACAAATGAGAAGGGGGGTTTTGAAGGTGAGTATGTGGCCTTCATGGTGGACGCAGCCTCCATAGTGGTCGGATCAGCACTCGGGGTATCGCCAATTGCGACGTACGTCGAGTCGACGGCCGGCATCAGAGAGGGCGGTCGGACAGGGCTAACTGCAATCACAGTCGGATTCTGCTTCTTCCTGTCATTGTTCTTCACCCCCCTGCTGGCCAGTGTTCCACCATGGGCAGTAGGCCCTTCCTTGATTATGGTGGGAATGATGATGATGAAGGTGGTGAAGGACATTGAGTGGGTGAATGTGAAGGAAGGTGTTCCGGCTTTTGTGACAATGCTGCTGATGCCTCTAACTTATTCAATTACTAACGGCGTTATTGGGGGGATCGGGGTTTACTTGGCTCTCAGTTTGTATGATTGTATTTTGTGGGCATCTAAATGGCTGCTGAAGGCCAGGAAAATGATGGTAGAGGGCCAAAATCAAGTATCTGCAGCTGCTGGTGACTCCTTATCTACATCAGTATAATGTATGCTATAGCCTTGTTATGCATCAAAAAGCTTAAGCCAACCTTTCAGTAGCAAAAAGCTTCTTCCTAGGAACTTAAATGTATAGACATGGAACGCACTATGTTTAATTACAAGCACGTCTAATTCAACATTTGAAATCTCCAAAACAAGTTATAAACAGAAAGTTGGAATGGAACATTGCAAGATGTGGTTTTTTGCCTACCAGACACTTCCATAACACTAGTCTACCTCTGTGTAATTGTGTATATGATCTAAATAACCCATTCTTTTTGTCTTATATTAATAACTCTATTTGGTTTTTCAAAATGAATTAATTTATGGAGCTATTAATATAAGGATGGAGGGAGTATTCGTTGCTTTGTGACTTTGTGCATGGCCACTTAACTCGTTTGCTCAATTCTCTCATCATGTCCCTAATTTATCACTCATTGCTCATTTCTCAAATTTCATCACCTCTTAAATGAAGGCAAGGAAATTGCAAAAGATCAGTGCAAGAAAAATATACAAGGTCTTTTGTCTTTTTTAAAGGGGGGTTAGTCATGACATATAATATTTTCGCAATCACACAAAACAGAAGAAAAAAGTTACATAGGGTAGTTGAGTGTGACCTATTAGTATGATCAAGTTATTACGCATTAGTCAAATGGGACTTTTTAGTATATGAATTTTTTTATGATAGTTAATTCCTATAGTGATTCAGAAATTTTTTTCCCATGTGGAAATTTGTTTTCCACCAGAAACACATAACTCCAAGAAAATTATTGGGGGTTGGGAAAATTTTTCTACTCAAGGTGGAAATAAAATCCATCACTACTAACCACGCCAATGTTATACTCCTTATCCCACATTAATAACTCTATTTGGTTTTTCAAAATGAACCATTTTTAAACAACAAGATTGAGCTATTATTGTGGGATGAAGGGAGCATATGCAATACATTGAATACAAATTGCCAACAATTATCCACATACTAGCATTCCAATTGCACATAGTTAATCTTATGTAGGGTTACAAACATCCATTGTCCTGTTGTCAATATTTATACATGTTTGTATTTGTATGGGCGAACATATTTTCATGTCCATGACAGCATGGTGTAATAACCTTATTTTTTAGAGAATTTTTTTTATATAATCAAATGAGTTTACTAGACTAACATAAAATACAACTCATATCAAAATATTCTCAATATGTATAGTTCCTTAAGATAATCAAGTCATTCAACAAAGTTGTTTGATGAGATAAGAGGAAAAGGTGTTGTCTTAGCATGACTTGTTGAAGGAGGAGAGAAAAGGGTAAATTCCTCTCCCATCTCCACCCCATAATGTGTTTGTCTTTCCCTCTCGATGTGTTCATCCTTTCTATTTCTCCCTTGCCGTCTCGAGCCATGTTATAATGGTTATAAGCTTCCTCAACCACAATTCTCTCCTAATAAAACTCCTTCCACTTTTAAACTTCGCAATTAAGCCAACTTCTTGATTTAATTAAATGTCCTAAATTAAGGCTAAACAACCCAATAAATATAATTTTCGTAATTATCAATTAAGCATGTTTACAAGTGCGCATACATGTAGACCTGTAATTAAAATTTGGAATAAAAATCAAAATAAATATTTAAAAAATTATATCTTCCTCCTCCGATCTCTATTTTTCATGTTTTTGGTACCGTTACGATGGGCTCAAAGTTTACTTTCTATCAAAATAGATTTCACACTCAAAATTACCATGTGTGGGAAGATATTTGAAAAATAAAATACTAGGGTTAAAATTGCCGGTCATTCGACTTTGGTGACCTTGAAAATGAACTTCATCCTCGAAGTTACCGTGTACAAAGTCTAATGACCAATCGATCGTTCTATAGAGCGATTGATTGTTTATTGTTTTGTTTGAACACATTTGCCCTATTGATTGATATATCAATCAAATATTCGATTGATTTTTCTCTCAGCTAAAAAGCTCAAAAACATTCATTAGCCGATCGATCTATATATTAGGCGATCTTTCAGTTATGAAACTAGAAAATTTTGCGAACATTATCCAAGGCTAATTGATGTTCGATCTTAGCGATCGATCGTATATGAACAAAAATTTAATTTTCATTCAAAATGAATCTAATACTCTACTATACTCTCAAATAAGGTTCCCTTTACCCCAAAGTATGTGAGATGATATGTATGTGTGTGTGTTTTTATCTATCAGAACATTGATTGAGTCTACTTCTCTGCTTCATCTTCAAAATCATATCTTTAGACATACTATAACTCAAAATTTACACACATATGATCTTATTTTGATCACGAAAATAAGTCAAACAAAAATATGCCCCCATATGTTCTTACAATTTTCCTCTTTGTCTATTTTGTGATAAAACACTACAACCTATCAATCTGAATAAGAAAGTTACAACTCTAATTAGACTTAAATTGATTATCTAATTAAACAATAACTCTCCCCCTTAATTTTTGACTCACAAATCATAATGTAGTGTAATCTTCAACTTGTAGATAAACTGCATTATAATACAAGAACATACTAGCATAATTCTATCCAAAACAAATAAATAGATGTTCAAATAAGTGTAAGATTAATCAAGTCAACCAAGTGTATGCATTTTCTCCTTATCAATAAACACAAATTTTTTCTGTCCATCTACCTATCAGCTATCTATTCCCTCAATATTGTTATTTCTCCCCTTAGATTACATAACTTTTTCTCCCCCTTTTCGTCATAATAGAAAAAGGTAACATGAATGATATAAAAAGAAATATGAAGGAGAAAGCTATCAATAATTTAAAACCACATTCAGGATTTTAAAAAAAACAAGGAAAGTCAAAACATTTAAAAAATTGAATTTTAAAAATTAAAGGACTATATCATTAATGAACATACTTGTCCAAGATTTATTTTAGCACAATATGTATATCCTACATGAAACATAACATAATCTCATTAGCTACTCAACTAAAGAATTAAAATTTCAAGTGCCAAAACTCATAATAGTAAGATATACCAAGGTAATTTGCATTAAGTCAAAAATTATATCTTAATCATTCAAAAAAACTTCTTCGAAGATATCAATGGATAATATAGTAAAAAAAAACTTTTTTGCAAATGAGTTCGGCTAAAAACTTGGGCCATGCTTGCTCGCTTTGTGATAATTGATTTACATAGAATCAGAATGAAATAACAAGTATCAATGTGTTAATACAATGTTTATTTGCATTTACAATTTTGCCTTTTCACCTGATTCAATATATGGTTTGTTTCTATTTGAAATGAATGGGCTATCATTAGTTTTTTCTTAGTTCTTGTGATCTCGCACTTTTTATAATTTTTCAATTCATTGCCTTTTTCAGTGTCAAGGGGATAGTAGTATTCATAATAACACAAGACAACTTATGTAGGCAACCCTCTCCATCATCTTGATGATAATTATTTTGCAAATATTTACATAAAATATTCAATAAAAACATAAACATATCAAATCTCATACAGTTTGCAAAGGAATCCAAACTGCTCAACTTCGAGTGAAAAAGTAAATCTACAATGTTATACATTTAACCCAATAGTAGGTAATAAATTCTCAAAAGGAGTAGTACTAAGACAACATTGAATCAACAATGCATATTGTACTAACATGAATTTTAAAGCTTTACTCAATTAATTTATAAGTAATCATCTTGGCTTAAGATTTTCATAACTATGTATAGCATATATGACCCACAATGTGAAAACTACACATGTCAACTATAGTGTTCATGATATTCTAGCTATTGCTTCATAAACACAAAGACTAAAACAAGTCAAAACAACTAAAAACCTAAAAACAACAAAAACTATTTTTGTTTCGCAAAATGATTTTGAACAAAAAAAGGAACAAGGATTTTTCTTTTAAAACTACTCTTGGAAAGAAATGTCTTTGGCTTTCCTCAGGTTAATGAACATGTTAAAATCCAAGGGTTTAGTAAACAAGTCTGTCAGTTGAAACCTAGTTGAAATGTGTTCTAAGTTCAAAATTTTATCATCAACCAAATCTTAAATAAAATAATATTTAATATCAATGTGCTTAGGATGAGAATGTTGGTCAAGATTTTGTAAAATTTTAATGGAACCTTGATTATCACAATACAAAGTCATAATGCCCTAAAGTATTCCATAATCTATTAACATGCATTTCATCCACATCAATTGTTTACACCCACTTTTAGTAATTATATACTTAGCTTCAACAGTAGATAATGAAACACAATTATATATTTTATTTTGCCAAGATACAAGACAATTTCCTACATAAAAACATCATCTTGAAATGTTTTTCTTATCATCTACATTGCCTAGCCAATTAGCATTTGAGTACCTTATTAATTTAGAAGTAGTGTTAAAGGGGTACTACAAACCATATCCTATAGAGCCACTAATATACTTGATAATCCTTTAACAACAATAATATGAGACTCTTTAGGATTAACTTGATATCTACCATATACACATACAATAAGAGATATGTTTGGGTAGTTGGTAGTTAAGTATAAGAGACTACTTATCATGCTTCTATACATAATTTGATCAACATACTTACATTAGGTGTCTTTGTTTTACTTCACTAAAGAAGACATTAGTGTTTTAACATGTTTAGCATCTTGAAGCCCAAACCTTCACAAGATTTTTTGTAAATTTTGATTGTGAGATGAAGATTCCAAAATATGTTTGTTGTACCTACAAATTAAGAAAGTAAGTTAGTAAACCTTTCATACTCATTTCAAATTCGGTACTTATCTCTTTTGCAAAAAATTTGACCACTTTGTCATTGGTAGAGCTAAAAATAATATCATCAACATAAATATGCCCCATCACAACATACTTTCCAAATTTTTTGATGAAGAATGTTTTCTCTACACCACCTCTTATATAACCTTGCTTTGTTAGGTTGTGCTAATCTATCATATGATCCTCTTAGAGCATGTTTTAAGCAATACAAAACCTTCTTCAATTTATACACATAATTTGGATCGTGAAGATCAACAAAATCTTTTGGCTATTCTACATGTTCTTCCTTCAAGTTTCTATTTAAGAGTAGACTTTTGACATCCATCTGATACACCTTATACTTCAAATGAAAGTTGTAACAAGGAGCAATCTAATGGACTCAAGTCTTGCTACAAGAGCAAATATGTAACGCCCAAGAATTTTTAACACATTTTCTTAAAACTTTACAAATTTGTTTTGCAACATGATGATTGTTAATCGGGAAAAATGACGACTATGAAACCTATGAAAGCAGTTTTATAATTTAAAACATTACACATCCATTTTTCCCATATAAATTTTTTTCTTTTAAATCAAACTTTTTACAACCAAACCATACATTTTTAGGCACTACTCAAAAATAAATGTACGAAAGAAATTACCATGATCATAGATTTAAATACAAATCTCTCTTAGGCATCCCTGATTAATAGTCTTAAAAATAGTCTACAATCTAATCCAAATTACAAGTCCATAAATATGAACACTTTAATTCTCATCTCACTCAATACATCAAATCATGGCACAAATAATAAAGACTCGCAGTGAGTAAAGGGATATACCTGAGCCAATGGAATCAATCCACCCACAAAAAAAAATGTCCATCTCGAGGAACTCTCTATCATAAACTTGCAAAAGCCTCCCATACATCATGGCTAAAAATAGTAAAAAAGAGTTACCGAGTAGGGGAAATCTAAATAATGAACTCTGTAATTGCATACATAGATGCATTTATGCACTCAACTATGAAGCATAAACATACAAAGGACAACAAAGTTGCATAATATAACAATCATGCACAAACCCATATCATCATACCTCTCTTATACTTACTCTTACACTTACGGTCTTACTCAAAATATTCTTACAGTATTCCTCGTACCACCTTACTTAAATTCTTACTCTTATAATCTTGCTCAGAAGCACACTCTTACTGTCTTACTCAAAAACATATATGCTCATACAATTGTACTAAGAAAATACTCTTACAGTCTTACTCAAAAACATACATACTCATACAGTCGTACAAAGAAAATACTCTTGCAGTCTTACTCGGAATCTTACACTTACACTCTTGCTCAAAATCTTACAAACTTACTCAAAGCATACATACTCACTCATACAGTCATATACATACTATCAACCATTGAAGCTCATTATAACTAATAAGCTCAAGTGTCGAAATGGGAATGTCACTGGGGCATCACCTTAACCTTTGAGGAGTAACTAGATGTCATAGACTTTTTCAAAGGCAAAGCACACTTATGCTTATGGGGCACAAGATGAAACAAGTAAGAGTAGTTCAATGATACTACTTACCTGAGCATACAAACGCCTACACTCTAGGGGCCATACAGTACCGACTAAGGGTGAAATCATATAGTGCCACTCTTGGAAAAATATTATACAGTGCCAACTAAGGGCAGAAATATGCAACATTATCAATAGAGCATCAAATGTCTAGGCTTAATACATTACATACACACACACACAAAATCGACAACATATATCACTCTCAACAAAGCATCAAACATCTAGCGCTCAAATATAACACATAGACAACATCCTATAAGATAAAAACTATGAAAAAATATGAGAAATGGTCAATTGACTCATTATCGGCTAGCTCAAACATGGAACTTAATCCGTCGAAACCCTTAGGTCTCAAACTTACAATGCTATCATATTAGCTTTACTTATAATTCAAGTTTGAATTAAGTAATTTATGCAGTACAATTATGCCATAAAATTCTTCAGTCTTACAGTTTTCCATTGATCAATCTGAAGTTGAGCCCATTCTGAACCCTAGTTTGTTAGGGTAACAGACTTCACTTAATCCGTCCAACTCATAATCATAACTCATCATAAACAAATTCATGCATTCTCCTCTAGCCGCCTTATAGCCAAATCTTCATACTCAAAGTCATCAAACTATGCTCCTCATAGATAACCCCAATTATCACCCCTTACTTATGTTTCACTTATTATGCTTATTTTGCACTTCATAATATGTATGATATGCTTATACAATTATGCAGCACTCTTACTGATCATCCCCCATAAGGCTCCAAGCCTAAGCTCATTTACTGAACCCCAACATATGCTCCAATCCAATCCAAACTCATTTACTCCATCCTCGCCTGTCAAACTTACATCATCTATCTTACATCATATGGTTACAATCCATACCCAACCCTCTATCACCTCTTACCATCCATTGCACATTCATCTGCCCACACACATACACATATCCTTCATACGTATGTCCATCACGCATACATATAATCCACATACATCAAACATACTTTTAGCTCACATGCATGTCATATACATTTTTAGACATACCATATAATCACTCTTACATGCACATCATGCAATCGAATCATTATTTAGCATCCAAAGCATTGAATCATACAATCCTAACATGCTGCTAAATATTTAAAGCATGATATCATGATATTACGAGTTCAAAGCTCCCCTACCTTGTAATCCATGACATTTGATGGCGAACACACGATGGTGGCAGCACTGGCAACAGAGTTGGTAGCCAAAAACATCGCCTGGTTGAGAAAGCTACAATCCTAAGGTTTTAAAAAGCATCAGAAATAATCACAAAAAAATGAGGTGACAAAAATCAATGTAGTAAAATTCGCAATCCACAGCGGCGTACTAAGGGTGGCCAGGAGAAGGGTCATACCAAGGAAGTGGTAAGTGAGATTGAACACTAAGGGTGGACTAAATAGAAATTGGGTAATGACTAAGAGGCACTCTACCGGCTACAAGACAATGAAGTTGGTTGTGGACATCACCCAACGATGGCTATGTCAAGTTAACAATGGACCACATAAGGGGCAAAGGGCTTGGGGCGACACTTGAGCACAAAGGAGAGGTGGAGGGCTCTAGTGGTTAACTCAAACGGTGACAAAGCCATCCGATGGTTAGGTGGCGTAAAAACAATGCCTATACCTTGAAACGCAAGCACAAGTACTTGCACATGCTACCAAAGGGGAAGGGGAGAGAGCTAAACGTAGGCGGCCCAAGGGCCAAAAAGGGCAACAGAGCTTGGACCGAATGTTGTGAACAATCGAAGCGCCAACATCGTCAATCACTACCCACAACTAAACAATTGGTGCGAGTGGTTGTGCATCTTGCACGGCAAAGGCAAAGTGGTGTCTCAGAGTCGAGCAAAAGCACAGAAAAGGCCATTGGGCCGTTTCCATGCCAAGGATGATAGAGATAACCCCTAACTATCACCGAGTCGAGGCAAACCAAACCAAATTTGGTTGGAGGCCATTTGACATAATCTATGTAGAAGGGGGTTGACCTATGAACAAGAAAAACTAAGCTGGGGGGTTGCGGTGCTAGGTTGGGACGGCCTTAGTATCATCGTCGTGCTGAGGCAAAACTCCTGTGGCTTGCTAGCCCCTACTGGCAAGCAGCAGCGGCAACTCAATGACCCACAGAGATGGATCATTTGGTTCAAGCAAAAGGCAAAGGAGTGGTCTGGGGGTAGGAGACAAGGCCAAAGATGGCCGGGCCAAGGAGATGAAGGCGTGGGGAGGGAGGTTCCAAGTATACATGGCATGGAGGGGCACAGGGTGGCTCAAGGTTGGGTTAGTAGCCCAAACCCTAGGGTGATTAAGAACCCTAATCCCTACCCTATATAAATAAGTTATAAGATACTTAATTAGAGAGTTTTAGAATCTTTTAGATTTGGCTGAGAATTTACAATGCCCTAGCCACCTTCAAGGTGTGTAATTTGATTATTTTCTCCTTAATCATTTGATACTTAATTTGATTATAAAAATCCCTAATTTTTTCTTATTTTATGAACCCTAGAACCCTTGTTTAGATGTAAAACCTTGTGTTTTATGGTTAGGAGTCATTAGACTCAATGAAGCACTTAAAACTATATGGTGATTGTAGGTATAAGACTATAGTTGGTAGAGATTATATTTCATACCTAGAACTAATGAAACCTAATTTTGTTGAATATGGACCTTTTAATTGAGGAAATTTTGAGGAGTTTTTTGCCCTAGAGGTAAGGGGTTTTAGTTTTGAAGTTAATTTATTACATTAGCAGTCTCTTTGATGATTTTTAATCATGTTTTTGATGAATAATAACTAAATGAGTTGCTTCTCTTTTATTTTAGGGTTTTGAGGTTAAATAAACATGCTTTTGCATGGATTTAATGGGGTTTGTCGCAATTTAGGGCTTAGAATTGATTCCACATAAAATTAGAATAGTTTGATGATTGATAGAAATAATTTTTAGTTAAAATTTTGTTTTTCATAATTCTATTTGTAGCGATTGATTGCCCAACTCGGCCTATCGATCACCAATGTTATTGTCTTCAATGTTTTCACAGACGACAGGATCAATTGATCGCCTACAAAACTGATTGATAGAGTAAATGACTGTTTATGAGTTTTCAGCATCCGATCAATCAGCGGAGCCCCCGACCAATTGCTTATGTTATTGTTCAACTATTTTCCTCGACTGATTGATGGGCCAAGTTATCAATCTATCAGTTAAGCTTCTGTGATCGACACAATATTGCCGATTGATCACCAACATAGCAAAACTGAGTTTTTTTATGTTCTTGTTTATATTGAGCCAATTGATTGGTCTAGGGACTTGATCAATAGCCACTCTTAGGAATGGATTACATGTATGTTTTGCATATCTATCCTCATATTTTTGACATTATTTTGCATTTAGGGCTTGATGATGCATATTAGGGTTGGTGAAATATCGGATAGGATCCATGACATCGCAGATAGGACAGACGACGTATCGGGAAGGATCGATGATGTAACAGATTTGATGACATAGCGGATAAGATTAGTGACATGTTAGATAAAACTGACACATGTCAATCCTATCTACCATGTGTCAACCTCATGTCTATCCATTTTCATTATAAATAATGTTCAGTTTTCGAGTTCTTCATACTCTCCCACGTTCAAAAACTTATTTCCCTCATTTCTCACTCGTTCTAAGTCTGATTCGAGTCATTTAAAGAGGCATTCTTACCTAAATTGAGTGTGCCGGACATCATGGCAGCACTAATTTTTTGGTTGGAGACCTCTAAAGCCCCAAAAGTGGATGTCCAAGTGTGTGGTGTTCAGCGCATCATCTTCAAACTCACACGGAGAGCGAGGCAGATGTTTTATCCTATCTTATGGCATAAATGTTTAGTTTGGTTGTCTTTTGAACTTAATATATGTATGAATCTAACATGCTAAGTGTTAGATTTAATTTCAAGTTATGTTTTATGCTTTTTGCATGTATATGATTTATCAAATAGTTATCCATTAGAGTAGGATATAAATTACATACTATATGTTTTATTGTATGATTTATATATGTTGATTTTATTGTTGCCTCATATATTTTTTTTATTGAATGGTTTATCCTTTAAATTTTATTATGAATTATACGCATGATAGCATGTGAGATAGAGAAAATCTAGCTTCGCCACTGTTTTGATTAGAAATGACTAAAGTAGATATGAAAAGCGGTTTTAGAGAATGATTCCTTGTATAAGGATGACCCTCAAAATTATTTTTGAAAATACGTGCAGGTATGGTGATGGAGTTAGTAAAACGGGATGAAGAAAGGGTAATGGTCTCTTTGGACAAGCGACTAACCCTGTATTTATAGTTGTTATTAGTAACTCTCATAGCTTGTAGAGGCGAAGCTAGGGCTTTTGAAAAGATAAACATTGGGCTGGGATGTTGTGAAAGAAAAACTGCCCTTTATGAGTTTGGGAACTCAGAATGGTTTTGTTTATCTAAAGATGTCAATTGGCACCTTGATAGAGCTTCGTGAAATAGATGACAACACAGTCGTGATTCGGTTTGGAATTGGATGTATGGTACACAATTTATCCTGGTTAGCCCCTAACAAAAGGGTGGGAACTACTGAGAAGGTTATGCGTGATAGGGTAGACAGTATCATGGGAAGACTCTCTACTCTTTTGTACTTGGCGCCCCATGAGCACAGGTGTTTCTTCTCTGCAAAAGCACAATATATTTTTGTGATGATCCGTGGAGGAGTAAGAAGTTGCTGCTTTGTACCCGCAGCAAAGTCCATAGGATGAATTAGGTGTCTATGACACTTGTAGCAAGTCATGAGAGCTTGCAAGCCTTGAGAGCATCTGTGATACATATGAAGAATCTCTAGGGGTGGTTTTGGGTGAGACGCATACCCTGTTTTTATTAAAAAAGTTTATTTATATTATATATTTTTGAAACCGCCATATATTACTTTATACCTGATAGTATAAATTTTCATACTGAGTATTATAAAATACTCACCTCCCCCCAAATATTGTAGGACCTGACGAGGCTTAATATGCAGGTAGAAGGGCCTATTTTTTTAGAGTTTTTCAAGATGATTTCAAATATTTTCAACCGCACTTAAATCATAGTAAGAAATTTCATTATTCTTCAGCTTGTGTATTTGTGCACATATAGTATATTCCTGGGTAAATTTTATTTTATAACATTCATATGGCGAGTAGCTCCAATCACGGGCCTGGGGCAAACTCCGATATTTTTATTGATATTTTTATATGTGCTTTCATGAAATCCCAAGGCGCGACACATTAGGTATACACATATCTCAATTGAATTTAATAAATACATGTTACATGCATGACTTAGTATATATGATCTTGATTACTAAAAGTATGTCTTACATGACAGTATGATTATTTAGGGTTGCACATGTAGCCATATTTATAATTCATTGCATCAGAAAAATGATTTGTAAATTATGGATTAATTGTGGTTATTCACGATTTCTGTGGTTGCCGGATTAGTTACATTAGATGTTTATCGAATTGGTTTTACGTTCGAAAGAATGGACATTTACGTCCAATAGATGGGCTTTTACATTTGAAATGACGAGTTTATTCCTCCTCTGGGCTAAGATGATTGAGACTAAATAATTACTGAGACTTCTGAAGTTTACTCTAGGCAGGTCATGGCCATTGTGCACTGGCATGACCGTTGGTATTTTTTAGTATTTGGGATGTCAAGTGACAGGTAACAAGCGACAAGTAATAGATTTTGATTGGTTGTACTATTTTATTATCTTGTAATGACTTTTGCTACTCATTTACACTAAATTGTCGTGTAAAACTCTTGTGATGGAAATGCTGAGATTTATTTACATAGGTTTTTAGGTTTTTGTGTAAAGACTTTTCTTTTAATGAACTTATGTATGAGGGTGTTATTGCAAGTGTTTTCAAAGCCTTACTGAGTCATACTCACCCTTTCTTGTTTTTTGGAATCCTTTTGGACCCTCTATGTGACAGTGTCACGCAGGTACTCAAGACTATTTATTTTACAAGTAGAACGATAATTGAGGAGTAATTGAGTAGGGGATTATGACCTCCTAAGGGTTATTAGTAGGAAATAAATAAGGAGACATTATAAAATTTTATATTATTTGATAGCATTTTATTTTTAGTTGGTAATTTCTTTTTCTTTCTTTAGTTTGAGGCATATGTTTATGTTATTGCATTATAACTCTAGTAAGTATATATTTAATCATGATTACAATAAAAATAGTTAAATTTTCTTTTAACATTATTATCTGGGTTATCTTAAATCAAAGTGATGGCTCAATTATTGTAATTTTGATCTATTCTAGGGTTAAATTAAGGATTATTATATCTTCTGGCTAGTTTTGGGTTAGGGGGCACGACAGAAGGAGGTTAACGATAAATATAATAGTTAAGTACATTGTAGCCTCTTTCAAAAGAATTTACTTGAATGAGTGAATTGGGTCAACATGACCAGGCAAGCAGCAACCCGGATGAACTAGCTCGCTTTGTCTAGGGTGTCCGAGCCCGTATGTACCAAAGCCGATACCGGTTTTAAAATACTGGTGTCAATGCTCATGGCCGCCAACCTGCTTTCAACAACTCCCACGACAACAACATTTCCCGTGGCTAAGCCAATGGTCGTGGCCATGGCCATACGTCGGCCCCCTCTCCTCATATGTTTGAACATCCTTCATCCAGATCTGCAATCTCACTGGCCATAATTCTCTCTTGCCACCACCGATTGATCAAGCCTAACAGTTGGAAATACTAGTGCTCTCCATGCCTCTTCATTCTACTCCCAATGGTACCCTAATTATAGTGCAATGAATCACATCATCCATGATCAATCAAGGTGCTCTCTTTGATTATTCGCCTTACAATGGTGCCCATCAAGTCCATGTTGGTAATGGCTCTCAGGTCTGCCTAGTAAACACGTTGGTTCTCTTCTTTTAAATCTATATCTACTTCTTTAAATAGTTCTTAATGTTCCCCATTTTGTCAAGAATTTAATCTCTACTTCTAAGCTTACCTATGATCATGACTGTTTTGTGGTTTTCACTTTATTAAGGAAGGGACCGCCAGAAAATTCCTTCTTCTAAGCATGATGACTAGGTGAGGTCTATATATCGTCTTGCCTCAATGTGCCTTCTTCTCCGCCTATTTGTTTGCTTGACGCATCTCTGCAATGATATAACACAAAGACTGCAAGAGGCTTGATCATCCAATGACTTTCACAATCCATTATTTAATAAAATAAGTGTTAATTGCCTCTAGCAACTAGTGATTTCAAGTGTTTTTTTGTGGATTCTGAGTCTCTGACCTCTTGGTAAAGCTTATCAGCTTCCTTTGAACTTCGATTTCAAAGGTGTACGTCCAAGCTTCTTGAGCTTGAATCTGCTCATGTGTGGGATCCACTTGTTTCTTTTGGGTTAGGCTTTATGTTTCTTTTCTGAATTGCTTTAGTCGTTTCACTTCGATTTTTCTATTAATGTCTATCCACTTTTGTTAAATTTGTACTATTATGGAGAAAATTCTTGAACAACCGTGTTAAGGTTTTCCAAACTAATGGGGGTGGTGATTTATGTCCCAATATTTTCGCCGCAATTATGAGAAAAGGTATCTGCCATCATTTTTGTTGTTTCTACATGGCTCAATAAAATGGCGGTGTTTTTTATAAACATAATGGTATTGTTGAAAGGAATGACATGCATATGGCTGAAACGAGCCTTACTATGATGGCTCATGCTCACTTTCCTTCGTGCTTTTGGGACTAAGCTTTTCATACAACCCTCTTTATCCATAATTGGATACCTTCTAAGGTATTTCTTAGCAAGAAACAAAGGGATTTATCATTTCATTGGCAGCTGGATTACTCAATGTTGCACAGTTTTGGGTGTGGATGCTATCCTGATTACTCAATGTTGTACACTTTTGGGTGTGGATGCTATCTCCCTTCAACTCTCACAAGCTGAAATATACTTATTTTAAATATATATTTTTGGATATTATTCATCTTATAAAGAATATAAATGCCTTCACATTCCTCCAGAAGGGATATATCGATGAGACTCATTTTTCTTGTAGAGCTAATCTACATCCCTCTCATCCAACTCATGGCTAGCCAATACCATTGCACCTCCTCCCTTCCCCCACCAAGTAGCTCACTTAGCCCATCACCCTGCACATTGCCTGAGCCCACTCCCTATCTATCTCCACTACTATTACTATCCCCAGCCTCACTTTTGACCCTATGAACTTGCCTCCTAGATTGATCACCCCCCCACCCCCACATGGCCCATCCTCTCATTTTTTGATTAAATGGTTGTTTAGATGTTGATTTTTTATTGATTTCACCCCAATTTTAGTCTAAATTATTAGAATTATTTTTATGTATAAAAGGTGGGCAAAATTAAAAAATTTACTAAAAAGTTGATTCCAAACTATTTCTAAGCAAAAATAAGCTGAAATCTCCAAATCTAGCTCCCAACCAGTTTTAGAATTACCGATTTTGTTATTTTTTAACGGTTACCTCTCATATTGATTTGAGCCACGAAAAATATATTATATAGGTAGCACCTATTTTAAAAGTTCAAAATTATATATGTTTGTGAAATTTTATTTAATAGAGCTCAAATTTAGAAGCACAATAGTGCCAAGAATATGCATATATGAGTTCGAGAAAAAAAGAGAGTTATATTAGTTTAAAGTTTTAAAAATGAATTTGATGCAACATTCAAATTTATTCTAAAAATTTCTATTACCAAACATAATTCTTATTCGGTGGTGAATTATTAAAAAAAAATTATTTCTACTTCTATTTATGTTTCTAGAGCAAACAACCCCTAACTTGATGCCCCCATCCATATATCCTCTATCCCCTTGAAACCTAAGGTCATTGTCAACACCTGTCACCCACTTTGCCTCACCACTCCCTTTAGCCTCCCCAAGCCAACCTACTTGTTACTCCTATGTCATAAAATCTCTTAATATTGACATGGATGACAGTATCGACGACCATGAATACATGTACGCACTAATGATATATTTGGTAAGCGCCAAAACGATCGCGAACTCTTTATTACAGATAAAAAAATATTATAACTAATAATATATCATTATAATACTTCTTTTAGAGCATAATAAGACCATGAAATGTTGTATTAACTAATATGAGTTCATTTTAAAACCATGCACTATTACTCCCTTTGTTCTATATAAACTATTATTTCCTCTGTTTTATATTAAGTACTTTGAAATTAGTTTATTTTGAAACCAAATAAGATATTTAATATGAGTCATATAAATATTATGGAGAAACTCATACATTAGATCTTTAAGTAAATGCATAATTGTGGAACATTATATTTAAAAAATAATAATTATGCAAAATATATGGACCCACCTTTATTAATTTCATATAATTTTTTAAAAAATATTTTTAACATAATAAGAACATTATTATCTTTAAACCTTCAAAGATATTAAGTTTGAATTATGTTTTATTTTTAAGAAAAAAATTTATTTTTTTTCAAAAAAAAAAATTTTAAAATAATAAAATATTTTAATATCGATATATATTGGTCATAACGATACAATTGATATGTATCTAAAAATGTTGTAGCGGGCATACCCTTGTACTGTATCAGTGTCTAACCGATACAGGTATATATCGGCCCTATATTAGCCGATACGGCTTTCCATGCCTACCATGGATACCGAATTCAATGCTCTCTTATTCCCTCGTCCCACTGCTTCCTCACTAGAATGTTATTGGTGGGTCCTTGAGCTCAAATTGAGGCCTGATATGCCTTTTGACCACTACAAGGCTCGACATGTTGCTATGGGTTTTTCACAACAGCCTAGATATAACGGGCAAAACTTACAGCCCAATACTATGAGAATAGCTGTACTATTTCACTATCTCGTGGCTGACCCATTAGTCAGGTGGATGCTTTGATGTATTTCTACATGGATTTCTTCATGTGAAGGTTTATAAGCATCAACTATCAAGTTTTATCCACAACGATTTCCTCCTTACGTGTGTTGCCTTCACAACTCATTATATGGACTCAAACTTGCCACTCGGGCTTGGTTCAATGACTTGGTGAATTATTATTCTTATTGCGCTTCTATGGATCTAACTTTGATTCCTCTTTAATTATTTAGATATCTTATACATATTGTATAGATATACTTATTCATGTGGACGACATTATTATTGCATGCAAATCCCTCTTTTTTGTGACTTTTCTTATTTAGGAGATGGGCTCTCATTTTGTTCTCTTAGGATCTTAGACCTTTACATTATTTTATGTCTTTGAGGCTACATTTTATGGATATAATTTACATTTTATGACCCTAACCTACGTCTCCCCCAAATTAAGTATATTAATAATCATCTTAACAGAATCTTAAGACATCTTAAGGCCAGATTGCACTATAGTCTCCACTTATGCAATCAATCATCTTTATCTCGGTGTTTTTTATGATGACAAGCCTGATCACCTCTCTTTGTTTCATAATAATAACTCCATTTGGTTTTTTAAAATGAACTAAAATTTGTTCATTTTAAAAATCCAAATAGAGCTATTAATATGGGACAAAGAAAGTATTACTCATTAGAGTGCTAAGAAGCAACTTATAGTTTCAATATCCGGTGCAAAGTCTTGCCTTCATCATTGTTGAAAGTCCATGGCTTAAACATCTTCTACAAAAGCTTGGTTAACATCAATGCTACCTATTTGGCGGCTAATCCAGTTTTTCGTAATAAGACCAAAGTTCAAGTCAAGCCCTTGTCCGTTTGATGGGGGCAGGGTAATAGCCAAATATCGCATCAGCCTTCTGTTCACCACCAGCTGCACGTTGCATGCATATCACTTCATCATTATCTTATGGAAGATCCAATACTCTCACGTTAGGAATTCAGGGAGAAATCGAAATCTTTCGGAGAGCTCAACTCGTCCCTGAATGACTCTTACTCTACAGACTTCCAGGATTCAAACTGATAGGGTGAAGAGAGGTTGTGTGACGAAGTAATCAATGGCATAAATGACTTGTACTCTACAGACTTCTAGGATTCAAACTAGTAGGGTGGAGCGCTTCTGAAAAGGCAGGGAATGTGTGAGGAAGAAGAAGGAAATTAGGGAGGGTTACACACCCTCTATAATCAACAGCAAAGCACAACTAAAGTGCCAGAATCAGAAACGGCAGTCTGAATGAGCATAGGAAGAAGCCATGCCATAAATTGTAGAGGATTTCAACCAAAGTTTAGCAAAGCATTCGGTGTTTCCATTGATCAATTGATCAATTTGACGCCTTTAAATAGGCATCACAAAGCATGTTCAACTAGAAAATTCAGGCACAATAGGAAATTAAAACATAACCGACCTAAATCACCTAAAATTGCATCTTTCCTCTGAAAGTTGCCAAAATCAAGTCCTTATCAAAATAACCAAAGCAAATAAACAAAATCGACATCCTAACTTAATCTACGCAAAGGCTGCAGGCACCGATGACGTCTGCTATAGGTTCTTGTTACTGGTGGTTGGGATCTAGTGTCCCCACCACAAAGTGAGTACATTTCCTGGCAGAACTCTTCCAGCTCATCATGATTATGCCAAATATTGTTGCTCTGAAATAGAAAAATAACTATCATTTAAGATTTGCAGTTCTTTTTTTAAATTATTGCTGTCATAAGACAAGCAAGTTTGAAAATACAGGAATTCACAATTTGCATAAACATTAAATAATTTTTTTGTCGACAATAATTTTTTTGTATTTACTTACAAAATACATGGCTATCTCAGAAAGTTCAAGGTTTGTTGGAAGATACTGGAGAAATAATTTTATAAAATAAAGAACAAATATGCCACATTCCTTATCATCTTTCTGTTGCATCACCTGTTGAAAGAAGATAGATAAAATTTAAATAATTGAAAACAAATGAGCCCTTTCATGTTTCAGGCTCATTTTTATAAATGTGAGAGTCCAATAAATGCCATAATAGATAAGCCCCTCATAAACCATAAAAGTGCAAAATCAATCAAAGAAGGGTCCTATGATTGTCAGCTATGAGTTAACTTGTGCTATTGATATCCATAAATCTACCCTTTCTTTAGTTCATAGTTTCCACAAGGACAAACTTTCTTTAGATTTTCGCAAATAAGCTAGCATCAACAAAGTTGAAGGGGCATGATGAGCATACAAACTCACCCTTCTGGTTCATGTCATTTATAAAAAAAAATTCTGAAAAAACAACACAAGATAAAACCTCACCTTAGGTACAAGAAAAGGCATATTTGCACAAAACTCCATCTCGTCTGTTCCAACTACAAATTTGTAAATATCTGATACAAAACTGGAAAAGTGCCAAATTGTAAACTGTCACAAAATTGCTAAACATATTCAAGAACAAAAATAAAGGACTTACTTCCTTATACAAGGTTCAAGTCGCTTTGGACTGAGTTCTTCAAGTGAATCAAGCAAAACCATATACGGTTTTTTGGATTCCAGAGTTTCATCAAGGTCACACAAGATTAAAAGGCTCCAATGACTCCTGTTATCAGCATTATAGATATAATAATAGATGAATACGAAACATTTTTATATAAGACTTCATTTTTAAAAGATATAATTAACCATAGACATTAAGAGCAATCATTTGTGAACAATCTAGTTTTAAGTCATATCATAATCATAATCAAGTAGCACATTTTCCCAACAATTTGGGGTCGGCAACATAACTCTTACGCCTCCATTTTAACCTGTTTTAAGCCAACTCTTTCGTAAGAGAGAGCATAGTCATATCCTTCCTTATTAATTTCATCCAAATTCTCTTAGGTCTCATTTTCCCTCTATTAGCATCATTTATATAAAACCCTTCTAACCTTCTTACCGGGCCATCTATTGGTCTTCTTTGTACAAACCTGTACTAATGCAACCTACAATCATTGAGCTTCTCCCCTAAAGGTACTATCTCTGAGTTTTCACATATATACTCATTTAAAATCTTATTTTTCTTAATTATTCAACACATCTACCTTAGCATTCTCGTTTCGGCTACATTCAATTTATCTATATAACTTTTCTTGGGTGCCCAATAACACGAAAAAGAAAAATATGCTATAATTAAAATAGTTATCACCTAAATTTTTACCCAAAAAAGGCTCTTACCAGCAAATGATAGGCACAAAGACGTATTTCCTGGAGAAAACTCTCTTTTCTTTGATCCAATTCATAACTTTCTCCTTATCTGATCCTTTCTTAGCATACATGTGAAACCACAAGCAATCAAGACATGTGTAATCTTTCCTCCTGTCCTCTTCAATAGTTTTCCACATCTTCCTACATGGATCATGTCAAAAGAAAACAAATTAGATCAATGGAATATTCCTAAAATGTGCATCTCTATGAATCGTAACTTACTCCAAGAGCAACTCAAAGATGTCTGTGTTTAATTTCTTTTGTTGATTGAGGATCATAAAAATGGAATTTATGTCCCCTCTGAAGGGCTTATCAGAAGAAGAGTCATCAGAGGAGCTCGAGGAGCTTATGTCTAAGCACTTAGGAGCCTCTTTCTTGGTCATTCTCCGGGAACATTTTATCCTAGTGCCTGCAAAACAAAAATTTTTAAACTTCTACTCATCCTATGGACCGAATAACAGCTTAAGAAAACTAGAACTAGGAATATTAGGACACATAAGTTAGTTACTAACTTACTATTCACCAAATCGGAACTACATTCCCCAAATCACATGGCATACACAGACGCATTGACCCAATTTTAGGACCTATACCAGATTAGCCACAATTTAGAAACTGCATCAAATTCTGTTTTATTAAAAGCTTCTGCAACAGTTCCTTTATCAAATGGAATTTTCAGAAACTTCAAACCGTCAAAAGCAATGTCCCATTTTCGAAAGCCTATACTACAGAAGAAACAAGAATCCCGCAAGGAAGACAAATGAAGTTCATTTTGAAAAAATCAATAATGAGTATTAAAATGGGATGGACAGAGTAGTAATCAACAACTACTACAGAAGACTAAAAAAATACTCTTGAATACTAAACAGAGAAAGAGATGCCGAAGAAACCATCATTCAAATGGATCTTTTCAACAAATCAATAGAGTACATCCAGTAATGGCTAATGTTATCTGTTGAAAAATCAAAATGAAGAAAAGGCTCACCAGCACCCGGGTCGATAACCAAGGGACGGAGCTTCTTTTTTCTTCCCATTTGCAAGAAGCCAAGAACCTAGACCGAAACTCAAAAAAGAAGACAGGAAAAAGAAAAGGGACACTTTACTGAAGATTCAAAGACCTATGCTCTCTTCTTCCCTCAGTTTCTCAGAGCTGCTTGCAAGGATATTCCTGGTAGCGAAGATCGAATTTTGGGGAATGTTTTGAAGATTTCGATCTGTATCCAAACAGAAGTGATTTTCCAAACAGAAGCTTCGGATTGAACGACTACATGCAAATAAAGCTTCAAGTAATGTTGGAACAGGAATTGATATCGAGAATAGAAGCGGGGACGTGAAAATACACCCGTTGAACAGTGGTAGAAGGGTGGGTATGATGGCTTCGGTACGCACCTGAGTTCGATGAAAGATTTTTTACCATCAAAGACGGAAAGGACGAATCCTTTTACCTATTTGGCCACTAAGGGTCTATTTGGATATGTAGAAACGGTGGAAAAAAAAATCAGGGTGAAAAAAAATTAAGGAGATTTTTAAATATTTTTTGCTCTTTAATTATATAAATGATATTAGAGAAAATTGATAGTAATAATAGTGATAGCGGCGGCGGTATTAGCAAAGATGGTAGTAATAATAGTGGTAGTAGTAGTGACAGTAGCGGTGGTTGTAATAATGGTGGTGATAGTGGTAGCAGCGGTGGTAGTAGTGGTAGTGATTGCGATGGTGGTGGTAGAGGCGGCGATGGTGGTAGTGGTGGTGATAGAGGTGGTGGCAGAGATAGTGGTAGTTGTGACATTGATAGTGGTGGTGACAATGGTGCTGGTAGTGGTAGTAGCAATTGTGGCAATAGTGGTGTAGTCATGGCGATGGTGGTGGCAGTGGCAGAGGTAGTGGTAGAGATAGTAATAGCAGTGACATTGGTGGTGGTAGCGACGATAGCGGCAATGCTGGTGGCAGCGGTGGTGGTGGTGACAAAGATGGTGGCGATAGTGGTGGTGGTGATGGTAATGGTGGTAGTGGTGGTGGCAGCGGTAGCGATAATGGTGGTGATGGTTGTAGCGGCAGCGATGGCAGTGGTGGTGGTAGTAGTAGCATTAAGATGTAAGTGTTTAATACAATGATTTTCCCAAAATCCATGGGTTGATAGGTGGAAAATTTTAGGCTAAATTTTTATCTATTTTCTCTCATTTTTTACTCTAGTTTCTCTTTCCCCGTTGCACCAAACAATGAAAACCGAAAGATTTTAAAAAGATTCATTTCCTTTCCCCCGCTTTCCACCAATCCAAATAGACCCTAAGGCTCAAACCGAGCCTTTACCACACAAGTTCAATCACCGGTTAAAATTTTTAAAAAGATTTTTGAAAAAAAATTCTAAAAGAGGTAAAAAATATAAAATTTTATATTAATATAATATATTATAAATTTATAATTTTATAAATATTAAAGAAGTGAAAGCTATATTGCAATAATATGAGTACATTTCAACTAAGTTGGCACTCATACACTTATTTATTATTTACAATTTAACATTAATATTTCTCTAAAATAAAAATAAATTACATTTAAACTATCTAAAAAATTATAATTTCATTAAATTCTTCTTCAAATTTCTCTTCCAACTTTGGAACTTATTCCCTATTTTTAGTAGATAATCCTTCAAGCCATTATTTTATCGTCATTATGTAGTTTAAGCTATTTCTAAGCGATTTTGATGATTTTTGAAAATAAAGGTAGTTTTGAAAGGATTTAAATAAAATTATCTTCACATTTATGAGTTTTATGTGAATTTAAGTCATTTGTAAATTTTTAGAAATTTTTACTATTTTTCAAAAAAAAATTAAGGTTTGGCAGGCCCCACGACCAAAATTGAGTTTTTTAAACCAAATGTCTCAAACATTAAACCAAGGCATTAGAAAATTATTTCAGAATTTTTCCAATCTTAATTATGGTTTAAATAACCAAATTACCTATTTTTAGTTATAAATTATATTTTTACTCTCATATTTGATTAAGTTTAACCTTCCTTACTATAAAAGGAAAGGAACAGCCACTTCCCCATTTGGGAAAGGACTGAGCCTAGGATCAAAAGGCCTAATCCCCTATTTGCCTAAAAAGGAAAGAGATTTGAGGTTTGACTTTCTTAATCTTTTCTTAATTTATTAGGGTTTTCATAAACCTATTGAAATCTCATCTTTCTTCATGAATTAATCTTTTTTTAAGACATAAAGTCACTGATTTGCACCACTACTTCAAATCCTAGTCTTCCTAATTTCGTTTTTGAGTCCCTAAAACCTTAGATCTAAGGGCGTTTTCAAATGATTTTCATATCCTAAGTTGGATTTAGGTAGGCATTAAAAACAATCATATTTTTGGGTAGGTTTTGGAGGAGTTAAGGGGCTATTCCGACCCAAAGAGTGGTGAAAGGTAGTGAGTTTAATCCTTGAGCTTGTTGTGTTTTAAATCTTGGTTTTTGATGTATTTTCTTTAATGCACTACATGTTTAGTACTCTAATGGTAGTAAAAACTTAATCTTTGGTATTAATTTCTTAGGGCTTTGATTGAAAATATGTAGATTTAGCATTCTGGAATGTTTGATTAAAATTTCATGATGTTTGAAGCTTTGAATGGAGGTTTTAAGCTAGATTGATGGTGTTTCAGTTTGGTTTTCAAAATGGAGAAGACGAACCAGATTTGTCGTTATGGCAATCGATCGCCCTTACTGATTGATCGGTCAAATAGCATTGCAGGCAGATTTTGAGGCCAGCTAATCAAGGCCGGTCGATCGGCTATACAACATATTTTGGTCATTTGATTTCCTTTGTTTATTTTGATATTTCTTGTCACGGCCCAGATTTTCAAAACCCTTTTTAAATAAATTACACGCTATAAATCACAACAAATTTTTTTCTTTCTTAAACACAAAACAAATCATCCGATTAAATATCCAGGTCGTGATAATTGGGGTTCACAAATACGAAAATCGAAACATATGATATTATTACACGTGTCAAATTCTATAAATAACAGGTTAACCCTCTAAGTACAAGTCTGTCATCTATCCAAAAATAAATAACTAAGTAAAGTTGGTTCTCATGTCAGTAATTACAATTACTTACATAATTGCAAAAGTAAGAGACAAGGTCCCACTAGTGCAATGTCGTCTTCAAATGCCCACCAATGTCCTAATCTCGCAATGTCCCCATCTAAAGAACCTGCAATCAAACAAGACCAAACAGGAAACAAAAATCTACTCCCCTTGGAGGAGCATTCAAAAGAACAAAAGTATTATTTAATATTTTTCGAATCGGGCCAATATCACCCAATGTTAGTTGTCTCCGTACTCATCAGACAACATATCCAATGTTTCCAACAAGATCGGATCCAAACATAGTTTTGCCTAAAAACTACACTATTCTAAGAAGCATAGCACCACATGTGCAATGCTTAAGTATTTTCAAGCAACCTACATTTTATGAAAGTCCTTTAATCGTTCCACTTGTTCTAATTAAATAAACAATACCAAACAATGTTATTAATTATCTCTTGAACCATTGTTCGATAATTAATATCCTCATTCATTCCCAATGACAGACAGACCCATCATATGTTAACTTAAGTGACAAATGATAACTCACCATAGACCACCCTCAAAGGTAAATCCACGACAAAACACCTTGGAATCCACCAGGCCCTTGGAATCTACCAAGAAGTACCATCACCCCTCCTAGCCCATGAAGAACCTGGCTAGAGTGGAAGGGCATGACCAACAACTGCACCAGAATAGAAGTGGCGGGAAAAGCCAACCAAGCAGGAATGTTAGCTAATACAAATGCGTATACACTAAAAGATCCTCAATAGATCTGTGGTGAGCGCGGCTCACACAGAGATCCCTCCAATGGGGAGGTGTAACTACACGATCAAATTAGCAGCTCTTCAATAGAGCCAAAACTTAGGAAACCATTCTGAACTCTAACTTGTTCATCAATAAACCAGGATTCCGAATAACTATCCCAAACCCTATTAGTCCCTTCTAGACTACGGTTTTAAAACTCGAAATTGTCATTGGTTTATCAACCAAGGCAAATCGTCAGGTTAAAGGCTTTGTTCACTCTATGAACTAGTCTCAGACCCCTCTAAGGTATTTTAGTCTATATCTTAATTAGGTGTTCTCGCCCAATCTGAAGTTATCCACCCCATCAATTAATCTTTCAATAATCTTAACCTAGTGATAAGTTAATATCACAACATCAATAGCAAAATATTGAAATAATGAATAACATAAACAATCAAAACCACACAGGTCCAAGCAAATCATAATATCAATAATCAAATTCAATGATGATATTAGAATTGTTCGAGCTCACATTGTCATCAGGTAGCGAAGCGGACTATCAGTGACCGAGTGCCCCTGTGACAACTCACCCTAACCCTTCTTGAGTTAACTTATTAAGTCTTTATGAAAACTGATCATAATGCACTTAAGGGCATTAAGGGAATTATCCAACCTTGGATATGGTCCTCTCTGCTCTAGGTAATTCTTTAACCTCTCAAAAGGTTTTAGTATCATATTAGCTCATTAATTTCATCCACGCAAATGCTGGCCGGTTTACACATAAGGGTATTTCTATCTTTTTGTTCATGGCCTTCCTAAACCTTGATGGTCCAACATTAATCCCAGGGTTACACCTTGATGTTACGAAGTTGAAGTAATTTTCTTACAGTTTAACAGGGTCGTAAACCCCATGAACTGACCAGGTTCAATTAACCATCTTACCTTAATCCTAAGGGTAAAATAGTCAAATATCTATATATGCGATTTTTATCTAGCTTGTGGGTTGATCCAAATTTATGATTTACATTAAACTATCACTAGGATTTTTTTCAATTTTTAAATCCACTCATATGCCCCTGAACCGGAGCCCATAAGTCTGGTCATTAATCATTATAATACTCATCACTCACAAGGGTAAATTAGTCATTTCAAAGCATCTTCCATTTTTTTTTATCAATATGACACTTTGTCAGAGTATTCATCATACATTCATGGTCATTCATAATTTTTTCCAAATTTTTCTGACTACTCTAACTTACTAAACCGAACCAGGTTTAGTTAGAGTGTAATTTTTAAGTTTTTATTATTATTATTAGCCGGACCTAATTGGGTCGGGTCACCCAACACGGTCCGGAGTGCATACACGACCCGCATCGTGGGTCATCTTCTCCGTGACCGGCCAGAGGCCATTCAGCCTCTGGCGATGTGGCCCTTCCCCCAGGCGTCCCGGCGGGCGAGACTAAAGCCATTCGGATCGCCGTCACCGGGAGATTTTGCCAGACTCGGCCTTACCTCCATCCAGCAGATGGCCGGGGACAAAGTGGCTGTTTTTTTTCCATACTATGCGACGGCACCACGATGGCAAGCCGCCATGTCTAGATGATGGCCAGGCTCACCGGATCTCCATCATCTGACAATTTTGGGAAGCCAGGTCCCTCCTCCAGCCGGGGATGTGACACGCCGCCACAATGTTATTTCTTTTTTTTGTTCAGAGACCGAACTGCCGCTACCGTGGCCAAGGCGGCCCTCCCTTACTATATTTCCAACCGAAAATTGGTCGGTAGGCCGACTGGCGGCTGGTAAATTTACTAACAGCTCAAATAAAAAATCATTGTTCCCCCTCATTACGGGGACCGTGACTTCAATTATATAAATTATAAACAAAAAACTGTAGAGACTACTAACTAATGCAATGATTAATTCAGATTTATTTAATGAGATTTTTAATAATTCAAACTTGAAGATTAAGATAGTGATCTAACCTTAATTGTCGGTTTGCCATCGATCCGTTGGAGCTGGAGCTTTGCCGTCAGCTACCTTCTCCCTCGCTTAATGCTAAAAAGCCAAGAGCCCCCTTAATTGTGTCCTAATTATCACTTTTTATAAGCATAGGGATTAGGATTCCTAATCCCCATAGTATTTGGGCCAAACACCCTCAATTAGGCCACCTAACTAGGCCTTTAAAAATTAATTTCGGAACTATTAACAACCAGGCCCGCAAAACGACTTAAAAGGCCCAATTGCATGTTAAAATCTGGTAAAAGAGCCCTATACGATATGTTCAACTTCGAATAGTCATATCTCCCTCATCTAAACTCCAATTTGTATGTTCTTGGTGGCTTTTTGAAGCTATTTCTGTCTACTTTCTAATCATATAGTTTCAGCTACAAATTCTATATGTGCAGAAAGTTATTTTACTAAGAATGTTAAAGGTCAAACAACCTAATTTCTACGTATTTAATTTTTGAAACCTAGGAAATTTCGAGATATTACATTTCTACTCTCAAATATTATTTCTCATGTTCATATGGGTTTATTTGAGTTATAATAAGCTACTAGAATGGTATGTTGTGGTGTTGGAATGTATGAAGATTAATTGGGTATTATGTAGAATTACATGATGTTGGTTAAGCATGGTAGGTTTGTTAACTTGAACCCATGATTTGAATGATGATTTCTGATGTTTTTCCACTCATGAATTCTAATTTGGATCCATGATTAGATGTTAGAAAAAAAAAATGTGTGTAGTGCCTTGTGAGCTATTGCCAAAGCATGATCATATACTTAGGAATGTATGTTGTAATTTAACCACACATACGGGGGAATTAATTATGAAATCATGGATGTTTATGACTCGAATATGATGCATGTGGGGACTAACGGGAGTACATTCTATGTGTTGAAATTCACATAGAGATTGCTCACATATGTATCATGTTTCATGCATCATGAAATGGATTTCATGGACTAGACTTTACCGATGATTAGCTGTGGTTGATCGATTGCTTACAATGATGTAGATTGCTTGCCAGATTAGTCAATTGTTGGCTTAATCGTAACTTGACTGGTCTGAAAAGACATAATTTTGATTTGAGTTCCTGTGTGGAACATGGATACTCCTCAAGTTCAGTTGATCTGAATTGAGTCGAGATGAATGGGGACAAGTTGTGTACTTGTCTTGCAGTTGAGATTTCTTCAGATAGTCATCTGGACCTTGAGAATCCTAAGTGGTATGCCTTTGTGAACTGGCTACCACGTGTTCTAGGTTTCCTGTGTGGAATTCAGACTCTTCTCACTGCAGAAGATGTTCCAGGGCGAACACACCTGCTCTAGGTTCTCTATGTGAGATTCGGACATTTTATGGCCACTATTGTCGAGGGCGAGCAGACTTAGGGGCTGACTACCCTAAACACTTTATGTTTCCTATGTGGAAACCGAACTACGTCAAGCCTATGTGGCTTGATTGTATTCTCTCCATGATAGAGACATTCACCATTTGTTGATGACACATGTGTATGAGATAATATTATGCCCATGTTACACAGGTTGTGTCGGGATAATTTGATAATATTTAACACATGAATATGATTGCTATACATGATTTAGTATCGTGTGATTGAGACTCTTATCATGCAGGATGAATGATCTATGGATGAATGATATGAATATGTATTATATGAGTACGTGTTGTGGACACGTGTTATGCAAGTTGAATGCTATAAAGGAGAATGGCTTAATGTGCATGATTGTGAATGTAATGGTGTGAGAATCACTAGTTATGTAGGATGGATGTTAGGTCATATCATTTATGCCCTGATTTTGAGATATGTAGGGGTTTAGTAAGGGAGATGATCAAACAATGGGTGCACCATGTCATTTAAGGATCTGAATTGCTATGTTGTTGTGTCATGATGATTTTCTCATTAAAGTTATCATTCTCAAACCATTACTAAGTTTTCATACTCACCTCTGCACGGTGTGACATGCAAATGAGCAAGATTCCCTATATGAGGGACGACATGAGTTCGCGTGGGATTAGCCTTGGTTACATATAGATGATAGTTTATTTTCTGATTTTCTCATGGTTGTCATTTGAGAACATTATATGGTGGATTATGTATCATGCCCGCATTTATCTGTTGTTCTTAGACTTGTCTAAACTTTTCTGATTTCGAGTCATGTGTAGGCTCTGGAGACTATTATGTGGGTTGGTGTGAGGACTATAACAATTTTATTATCCCCTTTGTTATCCTTATTTCTCTTGCTCAAAGGGCATTATGTGCGCTACTCCATTTTTTGAATCGCCCATTTGAGGGGCTAAGACTTCCGCAATACGTTAATTCGTCAATTTCTGTCATTCCTGCACGCTTGATTGGCCCTTGGACCGGGTTCGGCTCAGGTCGGGCAGTGCTAGGGCATGACAAGAGGAGCATGAGGAAGGTAACTAATATCATTTATAATAAGAGATTCAATATGTTTGATTGCGCCCCAGTCTTATAGGTGTGGGCTCAAGGACTATCTTGATCTCATGCAATGGTATTTTGATGGTATATTTGTATGTTGGGATTAATATGTTGATGCATATTTGCAGCAATAATGGTAAATCGTTAGTTGTGACGGAATTTCGATGATTTTATGCAATGGGTTAGTGGAAGTTGTGATGGAATTGCAATGCATATTGCAATGGAAATGTAGAAAATATCACAATAGGCATCACAACATGCATCATAATTCCATCGCAATAAGGTAATACCATCACAATAAGTATCGTAATACATTGCAACATGTAGCAAAAAATATAAGGTGTTTAGTGGACTAGCCTACAATTGTATATTTTGTTTTACAGTAGTGTTATTTCAGTCTGATACCATCTATGGGAGGGCATCATAGGATTTCTTATGAAACACCTTGAATCTAACAATGGTCAGTCCTTTCTACCCCAATGCCAAGGGAGGGTGAGCGCTTCATCAAAAGCCATCAAATTGAAGAGGTTGAAATAATAGATGAAGAGGCAACCACTGAAGTTGTTAGGACTAAGATCGCTATCCAGGAAGAGATTGAGGTAGCATGTGATTTGGTCGAAAAAGAGGAGGATGCAACATCCCAATCCCCTCTTGAAGTACCTCTTGCTAAGAGGCAGTGCACCAAGAAGTTCGACAGCCATGGGTAGACGTCCCAAGCCCCCTTTGAATCTAATGAGGAGAATGTTAGGAGGAGAATAAGGCCAAATGAGAGAGATGATCTTATGAAGAAAATGTGTGAGAACTTCTAACACCTATATAACATCCACATAAAACTAAGAGAAGAGAACAGTGCTTTGATGTACAGGATACAAAAAGATATTGCATCTCTCGATCAGACACTTTATCCTTTAGTCGCTAATATTAGATATTTTGCGATGCATTAAAAAACATTGCTAATAATCTATTATTAGCGAGCTTAACATAACATCGCTAATAATTTTATTATTAGCAACATTCTGCCAATTGTCGCTAATAATCTTATTATTAGCGACATTCTGCCAATCGTTGCTAATAATGGATTATTAGCGACGTTTTAGATTGCATCACTGATAATAGACTATTAAGGACGTTGTTGGTAAAGGGTTGCTAATACAATTTTTAGTGACACTTTTTAGAACGTCGCTAATACGTTAATAGATTTTTTAAAAAATATATAAAAAACAATATTAGTGACATTTTCTTAAATGTCGCTAATAAAATATAAAAATCAAAATTAAAACAAGCATCGCTAGTTAAGTGTTATTAGCATCGGTAACCTAATCGTCGCTATTACCACTAGATTTTAAAAAAAATAGTGACGACTCATTTGCATTGCTAAAATGTTATTAGTGACGCTCAATAACGCTAAAATTTAAAAAAAAATTAAAAAAACTCTTGCCACCTCCCCCCTAGTCCTCTTCCTCCGGCAGTCGGAAGGGGGTGGAAGCCGGGTCCCCTCCTTTGAAAAACAAAGGAGGGAAAAGAGAGTGCAGACCTGGGGAGAGAGGGGGCAGTGGGAGGGAGGAGGGGTTGGGGGGCCAAATTCCAATGGCGAGCCAAAATCGGCACTCATGGAGGTCCCAAGGAGAGGGGGAGCGGGAGGGACAAGGGGAAGGAGTGAGAGGGGACCCGGGGAAAGAGGGACGAGGGGAAGGAGTGGGGGGGGGGTACCTGGGGAGAGAGGGAGAGAGGAGGGGATGGGGGTGCGGATTTGAGCAAGGAGTCAGAATCTAGTACTGGTGGAGGTCCAAGGGAGAGAGGGGGGATTGGGAGGGAGGAGGGGAAGGAGTGGAGGGGGACCTGGGGAGGGAGGGAGGAGGGAGGTGGTCGTCGGGGCGGAGGTGGTCACCGTAAGTAAGGGCAGAGAATGGGGGGTTAAAAAGAAGGCAGGCATTGCGGTGCTTATAGCGGAAGAGACACAAAAAGGGGAGAGAGTGATAGAGGGGAGAGAAAGTAGAGAGAGAGAAAAGAGAAGAGAGAGAGAGTGTGTGAGGAGAGAGAGTAGCGATGCATAGTCTCTTTTATTCTATATTTGTTTCAATTAAAAAAATAAAAAATATATAGTAGCGACGTATACTGATATGCATCACTACTATCCTAGATAATAGCGACACCTAGGGCTAGGGTAGTAGCAATGCATAATTCTATGCGTCCCTACTATATATTTTTTAATTTTTTAAATTTAAAAATAATATATAATTAAAATCCTCTTTTATCTCTACCTCTCTCTCCCTCTCTTCCTTCTCTCTCTACCCTCTCTCCTCTCTCTCTATCTCCCTCTCTCTCTTTTTCTCCTCTCTCTCTATCTCCCTCTCTCTTTTTTTCTCCTCTCTCTCTTTTTCTCTCCCTCTCTCCCCTCTCTTTCTCTGTACCTCTCTCTTCCCCTTCTCTCTCCCCCCTCTCTCTCTTATTCTATACATTTTTTTTAAAATAAAACAATATATAGTAGCAATGCATAATTCTATGCTTGCTACTATATAAGGTATTAGCGGCATATAACAATATGTGTGGCGACTACCCCAGATAGTAGCAATGCATAGGGATATGTGTCGCTACTACACTAAGGTAGTAGTGACACATAATTCTATGCATCACTACTATATATTTTTTAATTTTATTTTAATTTTAAAAATCATGTATGATTAAAATCATCTTTATCTCAACCTCTCTCTTCTGTCTCCCTCTCTCTACCCTATCTCCTCTCTCTTTCTCTCTCTCTACCTCTTTCTCTCTTTTTCTCCTCTCTTTTTCTCTCACCCTCTACTTCTCTATCTCTCCCCTCTCTTATTCTATATTTTTTTTAAAAATTAAAAAAATAAAACAATATATAGTAGCGACCCATATTTCTATGTGTCACTACTATACAAGGTATTAGCGGCGCATAACGATATGCGTCGTGACTACCCCGGATAGTAGCGACGCATAAGTATGTGTCGCTACTACCCTAAGGTAGTAGTGACGCATGATTTTATGCGTCGCTACTATATATTTTGTATTTTTATTTTAAAAAATAATGTATAATAAAAATTCTCTTTATCTCTACATCTCTCTTCTCTCTCTCTTCTTTCTCTCTCTCTACCCTCTCTCCTTTCTCTTCTCTCTCACTTCTCTTTTCTTTCTCTTCTCTCTCTTTCTCTTTCTTTTCTCTCTCTTCCTCTCTCCCCTCTCTCTTCCCCTTCTCTCATTCCCTCCTCTTTCTCTTATTCTATATATTTTTTAAAATTTTAAAAAAATAAAATAATATATAGTAGCAACGCATATTTCTATGCATCGCTACTATAGAAGGTATTAATGACGCATAATGATATGTGTCGCAACTACCCTATGAATAATTCTATGTGTTGCTACTATATATTTTTTATTTTAATTTTGATTTTAAAAATAAGGTATAATTAATATCCTCTCTATTCTCCCTCTCTATATTATTTTAAAATTTTAATATATTATTAAATATATATATATATATAATTAAATATTGCATAATTAATCTACAAATTTTAAATTTAATGCCTTCATTTGCATCCCTTTCTAGACTCGGCACACGTGCATCCCACTTGATATATGATATGTTAGATTTCGAATCGATGAGGAAATATATCGTTCACTCAGGCTGCGAGTAGGTTGCAAGTTCAAACTAATCGTCTGGGCTATTGTTTTTTTAGTTAATATCTTTATTTCACCGTATGTGACATTATGCTCTAGCGCCTCAATGGGAGCCCCCATAATGCTGAATGTCGGATATAAATCATACGACACACATACATAAATCATGAGACATGCAATATGCATGCCCCCACGCCTAGTCGAATATCAATTTGACGCCTATGAAAGCCTGAGCCCACATCACCAAATACTAAATAAATTATCCAAATTTTTTCAGTAATCATATAGTATGTATCGATATAATTAAATCATATTTGAGAATTTTAAATTTTAAAAAATTAAGAGTCTTTGCGACGCATAGATCTGTATGTCGTAAATACAACAAAGTATTTGCTTGTATTTGCAACGCATAATACTATGCATCGCAAATAAGTTTTTGTATTTGTGATGCTCATATTTATATGTCGCTAATACTTTAGGGTATTTGCGATGTACCACTCTATGTGTCGTAAATACCACTTTTTTTATTAAAAAATTCTTTTAAATTTGATATCTATGCATATTTACATACGTCGCTAATACCCTTATGTATTTGAGACACATACTTGTATGAGTCGCAAATATGTGTGGTGGCGGGGGTGCAAATTGTATTAGCAACGGTTTATTGGTAAGCGTTGCAAATACAACTCATAATAGCAATGCTTATGAGTATGCATTGCTAAAAGTTAAAATATTAACAACGCTTAGAATGCACTACTAATTGTTAGTTATAGCGACGCTTTTGTGAGCATTGCTAATAACTAGTTTTGTTGTAGTGTCTGATTTACACGTACATAGGCTCGATACCTTCATCGCTCCAAGCCCTATCTAACATATAAAAGTTTATTTATGAGATTAAGGCTCAAAGAGACCTAAAATCCATAAAATAATTGTTGGGCCCAAAAACTCAATACGTGCCCAAAAGTTTATATTTTCAAAAATTGGATTGTTACACTAGGTGTGTAGAGAACCAAGGAATGTATGTTTCAGAGCTAGTATGCTAAGTTGCAGCAGCGTGTGAGCATTGGCGGACATATTTCCTAGTCCTAGTAGGATTAAGACTTGTTTTCTAGTCCTACTAGGAGTAAGACTTAATGGCAGACTGGGTACCTTAGCATAGGAAGAGTCTTATCACCTATGCACGTTGGACTCTTGCATAAGACTCCTATTTGGAGTAGGAGACATGTTGGTTAGTTGATGATTTATCGCCAATATTCTTAGCATGACTAAAAGTGTGCTGAGAGGCCTAGCACAAGTGGGAAACACAAACAAAGTTGGATGCAAGCAGTATTGCTCAATACGGCCAAATCCTAATGAAACAAGGACTCCATGCGAGAGGTTGACGCAGTTAGAACTTTGTTGAGGCAAGAGGCATGCGAGTTGAAGATTTTGAGCTGAAGTAGGAAACCCAAAGGCCGCTAGGTGAGGTGGGACTCTTGAAGGAGTGTGCAATTGGGTTTCTAGCAGGGTTGGGACTCCAGAGAGATAGTTTTGGGTAGGATTATGTTGTGCACGATGGCTCAGTCTCTCAGATGACTCCCAGACTCTACTTTATTTATTTTACTTCTTGGCATTGGAACTATTTCTTATTGTAGTAGTTTAGTATTTGCTTTGGTATTCAGATGTAAGACACTATTGGTTCTCTTAGTGGTCAGGGCTAGCCGAACCACTAAATGGCATGCCTGCCTAGGGAACTGGGCTGGCCTGGTTTGGGCTGGGCACGACTCCCTAGGGTACTGGTTGTCCCCTATATGGGGCGATCCCTTCCTCTGTTTGGGGGTATGCTATTGAAACTATTCAAAACTTCTCCTCTTTCTTCCTTGCTTCTCCCCTTTCATTGTGTGAATCTCCTTGATATCGATTGTGTTCACATTGGGCACATCATTGGTATCGGAGCATTTACGATCCCTGGCCATGGCTCGAGGCAAGCAAGATGCTACTCTCCCTAAGGTTCTTCCAAAGAAAGAGGTTCCCGCCTCAGCTTCAGCGGACAGCCCGAAGGCCATTCCTACTGCAACCAGCGAACCCACTCCGACAAAAATCATGGCAGCGTTGAAATCCTTGAACATGTGTATGGCCAATGTGGAGGCGATGGGCGAGGCAGCTGTGTAGTTACAGGCTGTGTGCGCAGCGCCTCTTTTGCCTGGGCCGCCCCCTACTGTCCTAGAGAAGTGTGGTCCGTCACAGCCCCCCAAACAGCACATTCCTGACCTTCCAGCACTTGCAGACAACGACATGAGAGTTCTCATGGGTCTGGTGCGGTTTGGCACTGACGACCATGCGCTGGATGGGAAGTGCCAGACCTAGGATAGGCAAGGCACACTAGGTGTTAGGGAAAATGCTCCTGTGAGGCCTCCTCCTCCAAATCTGTTCTAGGACGTAGAGGATGAGTGGGACGAGTACCCTGGGCATCGTGGAGGACCACGAGGGGGGGCTGAGCCCCGTTTGGCTCGCCTACAGTTTCCCCGCTACAATGGGGACAATGACCCTGTGGAATGGTTGTACAAGGCGGAAATTTTTTTCGCTTACCAAGGGACACACTTTGAAGCTAAGCGTCTATGCATAGCAGCCTTCCACCTCGATGGGGATGGTTCAATTTGGTTCCAGAGTTTCAAAAAAGATGTGCACTACCCCACCTGGGCCACTTTCTCTGACAAGCTCTGTATTCAGTTTGGGCCAAATGAATTCCAGGACTTCAATGGAGATGCTCTCCACCCTGCGCCAAACCACCACTGTCTGTATATACTATACAAAGTTTATGGAGGTGGCCAACCACCTCCCTGAATGGCCGGTGGCCACCTTGGTGGGCACGTTCAAGCGTGGCCTAAAGCCTGAGATTTGTGAGGAGATGCGCCACTTCCCTTGCACCAGCATGCGGGACGTCGTGTGCCATGCCCGCTTCGAGGAGGAGAAACTGGCTAGGTAGCGCAGAGGCGGGCAGCTTGGGCCTTTGCCTCGGCCTGCTCTTAGCACCAACCCCCTGGCCTCACCTGCCAGCAAGCCGCCCCGTCCAGCCAGATTGTTCAACGCCTCATCCGGGCTCAGATGGAGGAACGCCGGTCTAAGGGGCTGTGTTTTTGCAGCGACGAGAAGTTTGTAAAGTAGCACCACTGTTCTGTTAAGGGCAGCCTTCTCGTGGAGGAGATCGATTATGACGGCGATGGGGCTGACAGAGCTGACTCATTCTCCCCTGATGACGTGCTGCCCAAAATTTCAGTCCATGAATTCTCAGGGGCATTCACTCCACGCACGATGCGAGTACAGGGCTACCTCAAGTGGCAACAAGTGGCTATTTTGATTGACAACGGGTCTACTCATAATTTCATTAATGACAAGGTAGCCCATCAGCTAGGTTGTTTTGTCTCATATTCTAGGCCATTTGACGTGATGATTGGCGACGGGAGGCACCTCAGGAGCACTGGGGTGTGTGCTCATGTTACGCTCTCTATCCAAGGCCACATGTTTGTTACCAACCTCTTCTTGCTGCCTACGAAGGGGGCGGATGTGGTGTTGGGTGTGCAGTGGCTGCAAGAGCTTGGTGATGTGGTTTGGAACTTCCAGGACATGGTGATGGACTTCGAGCTTTAGGGGCAGCGGGTTCGCATTGAAGGCTCTAGGTCGGGCACCCTCCTCTTAGCCCAGTCTTCGAGCTCTTTCTTCCGGTTCGCCCCCCAAGGGCTCCTCTTGCAGCAGCAACGCCACTATTGAGGTGACTCAGGACGAGATACCTCCAGATCTCTAGGAGTTGTTAGCAGCCCATCAGGACTTGTTTGTAGAGCCACAGGGACTCCCTCCCATCTGTCCTCATGACCACCAAATTCCCATCATTCCTAGAGAAACCCCGGCCAATGTCTGCCCTTACCATTACCCTCACATATAGAAAGTAGAGATTGAGTGGCTCGTGGCGGACATGCTCCAGACATGGATCATTCCTCCTAGCACGAGTTCCTACTCGTCTCCGGTGTTGCTGGTTTGGAAGAAAGACGGTACATGGAGGTTCTGTGTTGACTACCATGCCTTAAATGCAATCATCGTCAAAGACAAATATCCCATTCCGGTGATTGAGGAGTTGTTGGACAAGCTGACAAGTGCCACGGTCTTTAGTAAGCTCAACCTGCGTTCAGGGTATCATCAAATTTGGGTGCAACTAGCCGATGTGCACAAGACTGCCTTCCGGACTCATGAGGGTCATTTCGAGTTCCTCATCATGCCATTTGGGCAAACCAACGCCCCCTCCACATTTCAGTGCCTCATGAACGATCTCTTCAGGATGTTTCTCTATCGCTATATATTGGTCTTCTTTGATGACATCTTGGTGTACAACTGGTCTTGGGTAGAGCACTTGACGCATCTCAGGTTGGTATTCTCTATCTTGCCTCTAACTCATTATTCCTGAAGCGTTCGAAGTGTTCCTTTGGCAGCCCACAGGTTGATTACTTGGGTCATATTATCTCAAGGAGCAGCGTTGCTACTGTCCTAGCCAAGGTGGCCGCCACCCACATGTGTCCGGGCACTCAGGGGTTTTCTGGGTCTTATAGATTATTATCGGTGGTTCATCAATCAGTATGGAAAGTTGGCTCGCCCTCTTACAGAGCTGCTTCAAAAAGGGGCTTTCGCTTGGAACGCGAGTGCCCAAGTAGCATTCGAAGGATTGAAACAGGCAATGGCCTCAGCCCAGTTTTGCTCTTACTAGATTTCAACCAACCTTTCGTGGTGGAAATAGAGGCTTCAAAGACAGGCCTCGGGGCGGTTGTTCTGCATAATGAGCGTCTCATTGCTTACTTCAGTAAGGTTTTGGCTGGCCGCTCTTTGTCGTTGTCTGTGTATGAGAAAGAGATGTTGGCTATCGTCCTCGTAGTCGACAAGTGGCAGCCTTACTTACTTGGCCGCCGGTTTCTGATTTGTACTGACCACCAACCCTGAAATATTTCTTAGAATAGCGAGTGTCCACTCCATCTCAGCAGCGGTGGGTCAGCAAGTTACTTGGCTATGACTATGAGGTCGTGTACAAGAAAGGGTTAGAGAACATCATGGCCGACTCCTTCTCTCACAACCCAGGGCCAGGCTCTTGCTTGGCTTTCTCTACTTTATCTTGCCCCTTCATTGATGAGTTGCAGCAGGCCTATCGTGATGATCCTTCGACACAGGATGTGATTGCCGCCCTCCAGACCAACCCTGCTGCCCAGCCCTTCTTTGTGTGGCGGGATGCTCTTCTCTTCTGGATGGACCGCTTGTGGGTACCTGATGTAGCTGACCTCCACTGCCACATCCTTTCTCACTTCCATGACACTCCCATGGCTGGACATGAAGGGGCTTTCCGCACCTATAAACAGGTCAGCCAAAGCTTCATGTGGCAGGGTATACATCAGGTTGTCCAAGAGTATATGGCCGCTTGTGATGTTTGCCAGTGGGCTAAGGCTGCCACGACTTCCCCTGCCAGGTTGTTACAGCCCTTGCCTATTCCCTATAAGGTGTGGGAGGAGTCTCAATGGACTTTGTGGAGGCATTGCCTGTGGTGCAGGGTAAGTCTGTGATTATGGTTGTGGTGGACAGGCTGTCCAAGTATGCTCATTTTTGTGCGTTGGGCCATCCCTTCACTGCCAAGACAGTAGTTAAGCTTTATGTTCGCGAGGTGGCCCAACTTCACGATATGCCCCGCATGATTGTTTCTGACCGTGATAGGATATTCCTTTCGCAGTTCTGGCAGGAGTTCTTCACTTTACAGGGTACTTCTCTCCATGTGACCACTGCTTATCACCCTCAGATGGATGGTCAGACCGAGGTGGTTAATCCTTGCTTGGAACAGTATCTTCAATGTTTTACTATGATGCAGCCCCGCCGATGGCTTCAGCTTCTTCTATGGGTAGAGTGGTCTTATAATATTGCCTATCATACTCAAGCCGGCTTCACTCCGTTTGAGGTGCTATATGGCCGGCCGCCACCGACTGTGTTATTATATGTACCTCTCTGCTCCTTTGTGGCTGAGGTGGATTATATGTTGCAAACGCGCGATGAGGTCTTATGTCAGCTCAAGGAAAATTTATCCTCTGCCCAAAACCGGATGAAGCATATTTATGATCAATGCCACACTGATTGCGAGTATGTGGTAGGTGATTTGGTTTATGTGTCAATTCTTCCTCATTGATAGACCTCCTTGTTTCAGCCTGAGAACTCAAAGCTTGCTCCCTGTTTTCATGGTCCCTACTCTATCGAGGAGCATGTTGGTCCAATGGCCTATAGCTTGGCCTTGCCCCTTGACTCTTTGGTTCACCCTGTCTTTCATGTATCCCGTCTGTGGTGATTTATGGGTGACAAGTCCTTGGTTGTGGGTGCTCCTCCCCCTCCCTTGATGGGCCCAGTTCCGCCGTCCGACCCTGTCCCTGCTTTGGTGATTGGGAAGTATCGGGTCCATCGCTCTAGTCGCATTATTACAGAGGTTCTGATTTCTTGGCAAGGACAGCCGCTCGAGGATGCTACGTGGATACCTAAGGATGAGATTATGGTACGATATCCATCTTGGTCTCCTTGAGGACAAGGCGACTAGCGGAAGCGTGGTGGAGTGTTGTGCATAATGGCCCAGTCTCTCAGATGACTCCCAAACTCTACTTTATTTCTTTTACTTCTTGGCATTGGAACTATTTCTTATTGTAATAGTTTAGTATTTGTTTTGGTATTTAGATGTAAGACACTATTGGTTCAGTTAGTGGTCCGGGCTAGCTAAACTACTAAATGGCGTGTTTGCCTAGGGAATTGGGCCAGTCTGGATTGGGCTAGGCGCGACTCCCTAGGGGACTGGTCATCCCCTATATGCAGTGATCTCTTCCTCTGTCTTGGGGTATGCTATTGAAACTATTTAGAACTTCTCCCCTTTCATTGCGTGAATCTCCTTGATATCGATTGTGCTCACGTTGGGCACATTAAACTATGAGTTGTTCTCCTTATTGTAATAGGCAATAATGCTTGCGTTACGAATTTGTATCAAAGAGCATGCAAGTTCCAGTAGTATTAGGCTTCCTGACCATCCGCTATATAAAATGGGTGTGTTGGATGATTGAGGGGGAACCATATCTTCATAGAAAACAACTTTCAACAAGCTTAGACTTGTGGGCAAGTTGGGTAGGGCCTAACGCAGGGGTGATCTTGTGTGAGTGCAAGTGAATAAGTTAGAAGGCCATGTTCAATGTAAAACAAAACAAAGGGTTGCTAAAATAAAAGTTTTGGGGCAGAGCCTCTTCTTCTTACGTTGTACTTGTGCTTAGAGTGCAATAACATTGGGTGAAAGCCAAGCGAATTGGGTGTTAGTTGTGCAGTGCAATCAGGCCATCACAGGCAGATCCATGTATGCTAATTTAATTATCCGCGTAACACTGTGCATCATGTTGAGCATACACTAAGTGGTCCCGGGTGAGATCCTACGTAGCCCTCATACGTGAAATTGAATTTTGATAAGTCCGTCTTTTTTACAATGCTGACCATAGTCTCTGATGAAGCCTCACCAGCCTTCATCAGTCGAAGAATATCGACGAAGCACCTGTTAACGCACAGGCCTTATGCAAAATCACAATCCACTTATATAGACTATGCTTAGCGGGTGCGCCAATCGCGTTTGATTGCAGGCGAGCTTCACCAGCTGATTACATCTCGCCTAAGTTATTCTTTCCAAAAAGTCATTCTTTAGGAACCAAATACTCTAATTAACGTGCTTCTTATGTCAGCGAGCTGACACACCAAAGGTGAATATAATAATGACCATTGTTTGGGACGAAATCAAGGCTTTGTTATGGGCAAGGAGTAGACGCGATCATGCGAAACTTTGAATATTATGAAGTCCACTTAGGAAAGAAGTGACTGCCGACTACATAGCATGCATAAACCAGACACATGGAGACTTCAGAGATTAAGATCAATCAGGTTTAGCTCTATTCTTTCTTGTTTCTGCTCTTAGAGCTATTTCTCTTTAATAAAAGCCAGTCAACTTTCTTTTTGGCCGGCTATATCTCATCATCAAATTGCTTTAAGTTTGGATGGAAATCTTTTATCCTTCCACCACTTTGCCGGCAGTTTGATAGCCATGTTTCCCAGTTCTAAAACTAATTTACGAAGGGTTTTAAAAGACATGTTGACATTTCTATTTTAAGAAGAATAAGAATTCAAAGATGGCATCACAAGCCAACCCAGTCCTCAGTGTCACACATTATATATTTTGATTATTATCAGGCTCTCTATATATAAGAATTGGAAGAAGACAATGTAGCTGGTATCTAATTGATCATTGAAGATGGGTTTACTTTGTCTAATTAGGAAAAAATTGTGCATCTTGATGGCCATCTTCATGGTGCTTTCTGCCAGAGGAAGCTTTGGAGCTCGGCCAGTTCCACAACTTACAGTCTTTGAAGTTGAGCGCGGCCAAGGTGCAACCAAGTTTGAGTTTATGACATTTGGCGCTATCCTTCCCAAGGGTGTTCCTGTGCCACCATCAGCACCAAGTCGGGGGGGCAATTAATAGAAATTCAGTACTCCTGATTTGTTCACCCATTCATGGTCCCTGATTTCATTGTGGTAACCAATTAGATACAACTTTGGTTACATTCATGCTACCTTATTGCTTATTCATTCGTTATGTAGTATTAAAAATTAGAGATGGTAAGGTTGCTAGTGGATTTACATAATGTAAACATGATTTTATCTAAAGTGGGTATTGTTGAGTCGCGCACAGGACGTGGTGGGAAAGGACCTGGTGGCATTGCTCAAAGCATAAAAATTGCCCATTCAAAATTCAACTTACATTCTATTATCACTAAGGATATAAACACAAGTAATAATCATATAATTAAGTATATAATGATGTGATATAAATATAAACTTAAAGATCATTAAGAACTGACTTCACTGCAAAAAAATTACACTAATGGAAATGCATAAAAATGTCCCTACTAATAATAATATGTGTTGCTAATAATTTGTTGTGGCATTTTTTTTGTGCTGCTAAATGCATCACTATAGACTTGACACATCTACTTAATAATGACCAAAAATCAAAAGCATCACACCTACTCCACTATTGCAGTAGTTAGGAGTAGCATTACAAAAGATTTGTAGTGGCAGTTTACATGTGTCGTCATAGACATTTGATGGCACTTCTAGAAGCACCGACAGACCATTAGTGACACTTTTTTAAATCATCAAAAATGAGAAGTTGCAAAATAAATTTTATCTTTAGCAACGCTCCTTCAAATTATCACAAATGTGAATTTGCAAATTTTTTAGTTTTAACAATAGTTCTCAACTTTTACAATTGATTTACCCCAACTGTGATATGAGTATTTAAAATTTGTAACTATTTAGTACTAATTATGACACCATGCAACTTTGCAATTAATAAATAGCGATGAAAATGATAGTGTTGTAGATGAGCTTTAATGACAATTGATATAATTTTAAAAAAAATCGTTGCCGATACTTGAAAGTGTTGCTATTGGTCATTTCTAATAAGATAAAAGTTCTAATTATTGCTTACTTACAAGAGTTAAAAACGTTACAAGAAAGTATCATTATTAGATAAAAATTTGTAATTTAAACTTTCTAGTATATGATCGTTTATAATTAAACTATTTGCAAGTGTACAAGGTAATTGTACTAGGATAAGTATTTAAGGGTTGTCGAACCTCAGGGACTGATAAATTATTACTAAATTTAAAGAGGAATTTGCTGATTGAAAACTAAAACAAACTTAAACTTTAATTAAGTAAAAGAAAAAAATCAACTAGTTTAAAAACAAGAGATTAATATGATGGAAATTACTTAAGAAATCGAATCCACTATAGAACCATAACAATTCCCTAACTTTTAACCTAAATCTAGTGTGAATATGAACAAGTATTCTCAGCTACAAGCTAAAATTACTTTAGAAAGAATTATTAATTAAATTCCATGGCATGAACTATCTTCGACAATAGTACGAATCATCTACACTAAACTAGCTATAGGCATGACCCGTCTAATCTTAGTATAACTCATCCAAGTCATTAATTATCTGAACATTAAAACTATTGTATGACCATCACATCTAAATCACAGAAATTAGAATTGATGTAAATATCAAAACCATATCAATCTATCATCTACAAGACAATAAATCAACATAGATTTGATTAAACATTAAAAGCTCTTCCATTAAAAAGGAAATTAATATCATACAATTGTCATCATTCACAACTGAGATCTAAATTAAAAAGAAAAGAAACTGAAACTTATCTATAGCTTCATCAACTCCTAAGTAAAAGAAAAGTCTAGCCTTCCGTGGTAGAAGAAAGCATTTCAATCTCCATTAAAAGCTTTGAGTTCTCTTCTATCTTCTTCTTTCTTTTTCTCTTCAGAAAATCTACTAGAATGCTCTGGTTTCAAGCCAAATATATCTTTTTATAAGCATAAGATCCGTAAGAAGAAGTCCAATATAAAAATGATTGAAAATTGGCTAAAACTAGGAAACTGCACGTTATGCCGTTCGAAAGCCCTACATGCCCGTTCGAACGCTTGAACTGAGTTTTGCTTCAAAATTACGTTATCCCGATCGAACGGTAAGTGACCTCGTTCAAACGGCTACAGTGTTTCTGCAATCTGGACAGTTTTTCTGGATAGTCCATATTCTGTTCATTAAGCTTTTCTTCATGTCCATATTAATTTCCAACTTGTTTATAACTCCGAAAAGTTGTCCAAATCACTTTAAAACATGTCAAGACTATTTTGAATCATTCCAAATATCGTCCAAATACCTCGATAAACGTAATTTACCTACAAAATATAAAATATCATCCTTTAGACATGTACAATATAATTAAAATCCCAACTTTGTTCAAATACATATCTAAACTACTAATAACTATAAAATTATTAATAATTAAACTAAAATACTAATTTTTATATTAATCTAAATAAACTATAACTAACTCTTAATTAACCTAATCTATACTAGCAAATAAGGTAAAAAGGTATATAAAATAGATATATATTTCATACTTATCAGTATACTTGTATATAAAAACAATGTACTCATGAAACTAAACTGTTTGTGCATCATTTTACTAAAAAATAATTGAGACACATTGTAATACTCTTGATTTTAATCCCAAAGAGGGCTGGAGTTTGTTCAACCTAGGAGTCTTTTCCATAAAGGAGCCCCATCCCTCCCTCTCCTCTCTAGACCCATCGCCACTCTTTCCTCTTTCTCTCTCTGGACGATCCATCTCCCCTCTCTTCTCTTCTCTTTCTTTTATGTTCTTTCCCTTGTTTTCTTTCTTTGTTCTCCTTTATTCCACCAATTGTTCTATTGTTTTCCGTGAGCATTTGTGAACACCACCATTGATAAACCCTTGGAAAAACCTTAGACTTTGAATCCTTACCATGGCACTTTCCTTAACTCGCATACCATTAGAGGACTAATTTTTTAGCATATGAATAATTTCAAGGTAAGGGAAATAAAGTTTCCCATGAATATCAAAAAATCGTTGCACTTAGAAGTTGGCGCCTAAGTGTTGTCTCTATGAATTAGGGTTTCTAGTAAGGAAGGGTCCTCCTTTGTTTCAAACCAGGATTTTAGATTAACTTGAGAGGTTAAGAGATCCACGTAAACTGATTTGTATGCATGTAGTGGTTTTGAATGTTGTTCTTGAAAGCATAATATTTAGGGTGTCTATTTACATGCTATAGTTATGGATTTTGACATATGTTCTTATGAAATATGGTTATATGTTGATTGAAAATATGTTTGTTAGAACATATGAGACATATGTGATGTAATTGAATAATTTTGATGATCAAAACAATGTCAAAACTACCAATATATTTTATTCTTAGGAGTCTGACTAGATGTTGTAGTCAAGTTAAATTTAGAATTGAAAGACTTGAAAAAATAGGAGTCGACATATTCTGAAAGTTCAAGATTGCAGACCATGTTGAGTGTTAAAGGTAAAAGGTATAATTTAACACACTTACGTACACAAGTCACTTAGTTTTGATTATGAATAACTATTTAAAGTGATTTTGAAAGTTTGGAAAAAGTAAGGAAAGATGGAAAAATATATAATGTTCTCCATCGATCATTTGATGATGAACATACTGGAGGATTGATCGACACTTAAAAATGTCTTTGTAATTTGTCATGCCTCCAAATTTTTAAATTCATTTTTATAAATATAATAGAATAAATAAAATTTTCAAAACTTTTTGTAAACATTCAACAAGTTATCTAGGGATACAAGCCAACCGTTTTTTTAGCATACAAGTACTAAATTAGTGTGCAGTAATAATCCAAGCCAAATCATATATTAAATCACATATGGTTTTGCCTAAGTACATAATATCTTGATATGCACAAATCCAACAAATTGGCACTTACATGCCTAAAGTCATTTACCTTAAAGTAAGAAAATATTAAACATGCCAAGTGGCCTAGCAACATCGTCCTTATTATACATCCAAAGTCTTAAAGTAACTTCAACCCTGCTAGGAACCTGCATCACATAGATGCTGAGTATACGAATATACCCAGTAGGATGACCAAGCAAGTATTATGCAATAACAATTCTTATTATTACATGACATCATTACAAAATCATTAACTATCATATTTAATAGCAAATATTATCATCACCACACACAAGTGGAACAAGCATAACATCATAAACACAACAATGCATAATTAGAATAAACATAATATTCACAAATATATTTCTCATAATTTTATAATCATAATGTGACATCACTTAGGAATCTCTTACTCCATAAGTGTGAGACATAAATTCTTTATGAGACGGTAGCCACGTCTAAGAGTACACCTCACCTCACTAGACTAAAAACTACTCACCACTGACCTCAAGTATTTTGAGGCATTCTTGGCTCCATCCACATTGAAGCTAAGTCCTACATGGGCTCATGGACCAAAGTGGTTGAAGTCCCAACTTCTATGATCATTGGAATTTCTTGTAATACGATGTGCAAGACTAGTCATCATTTACTACTCTAGCCCATTTGAATACATCTCCCTCATCAGGGAAGCGATTCTACGTGACTCTCATCCTTAGAAAGCTGGAAGACCTTTATCCAATTTCATACAAAACCCTTTCTGTGCATGGCTAAAGACTCACTTGAGAAGCCAAACCGAACAAGGATCCTCTTGTCCTTAAGTGCCTTTATCTAATAGTCTCGAGGTGCGATCTATTACAAGGATTTCCACACATACAATGGCACAAAACAATAATCAATCACAACATCACATACACATGCACTCTTATACATATAATTTTATGCTATTATATTACTTAATAATATCGTATATCATCGCATATATGAACAATCATATTATCTCATATACATGTTGTAAGGACTCTCATTCCTAAACCGGTTTTTGTTTCTTTTTAATTATCGATTATTGCGTGGTTAACTCATTTTTCTTATTAATTCGGTGGTTTCGTAAATAAATGGTGTTTATGATGATTTTAATCAAAAATCAACTTTACAATTAGTGGTTTTAAGTGATTTGAGTCAAATGTGAATTTTTGGGATGTTTCTGAATTTTCACTATTATTTTCGAAAATTAGGGTTTGGCGGGACCCCTGTGGGCCCCACCGTCGAAATTTAGCTTCTTGTGTCAAATTAACCCAGACATCAACACAAGCCCTTATAAAAATTTTCATAATTTTTTCAAGTTTTATTAGTGCTCAAATAACTAAATTACTCATTTTTAGCCTATTTTTCTATTCATACTCCACAATTTACCCATACACACCCCAAAACTTACTATAAAAGGCAAGACCTGAGTCATTTCCATTTTGGGAATAGGCTGAGAAGGAGAGGTCAGGCCTAATCCCCAATTAGGCCCGGATTAGAAGGTGTTTAAGGTAAGTCCCTTCTAATTAAGCACCAAACCCTAGCTTTTCTCTTAATCTCTTCTAGATTTATCATTTCCCCTTTGTTTTGATTCATTTTTAAATATCAAAACTATTTATTTGCAGCTTTACTTCAAACCCTAGCTCTAAAAATCCAATTTTTATGTTTAACAAGCCCTAGATCTAAGTTTTTAATTAGGGTTTTCTATGTTAAATCGGTTTTAATGGAGTTCAATTCAAACTCTATGTCTTTGTAAGGTTTTCAAGAAGGGTGGCCATCAAATTCAAGCCTAATCAAGGGATAAGGTAATGAACTTTCGAAATTTCAGTCTTCTTATGGTAAAACTCTTGATTTCATGGTTTATTTTGAATGGATTTACTTGATTTAGTGCATTAATGACATGATTAGTAAATGGTAATCTTTAATCCCGATTTTATAGGGTTTCATCTTGTTATGATGTAGATTAGCTTTCTGGAAGTTATGGTGGAATTTTATTGGCATTTAGGTTGTTGATGGAGATTTTAAGGTTTATCAATGGAGTTTCGATTTGAAAATTTGAAATGAAGAAGAAGGTCGATTCTGCCTTGTTGGCGTTCGAACGGCCTCCTGGGCGTTCAAACGGCAACACTGTCAGTTCGATAGATTTCTAGTTTAGCCTATCGAACGGCCCTCCTGGGCGTTCGAACGGCTACACAGTAGATTTTGTATTAAGTGCATGATGTTGTATTAAGTATATGAATATGGAGTGTTTTGAGCTATAGTATGCTACTGGAAAGGCATACCATTGAGGTTATGAAGTTGAGGTATATATTTAGAATTATGTGGAATGACTTATGGTTGGTGGTATGATATTGGTATTGCCATCTTGAAGTTATGAATGATTGACTCTCTATGGTTAAGTATATTTTCAGTAGAGCTACAGCCTACTAACGGACTGATATGTCATGTTAGGATGTGGTTAATTGATGTGTGAATGTTAGTGAACGTCATGGCTTAAGGATGAAGTGAAAGATCTTATATATGTTTAGCTTGTGGTTGAGCTTTGATTTGAGTTATGATTTCAATGATTCTTCTCCTATGATTTCTGCTGGAATTCATGATTAGATGTTAATTCACATATGTAGTGTGGTAGTGAGTTAATTTCAAACATGTTGATATGCATTGAGTAAAGTGCTTCTACTATGTACAGACACACACATGTGGGGGGTTTAATGACGATGTTGAAGCTTGATATTATAATTATGAATGATGCATTAGGGGCTGATGAGAGCACTTATCATGAATTAGGATTCATGTATGCCTTGCTCACGTATGTACCATGTTGCATGCATCATGAAAATAGATTTCCAATTGAGGCTTTATCGAGGTTAATCGAATTTGATCGATTGGATGCAATGTGGTGAAATTGCGTGCCAGATTAATCGGTCGTGACTTAATCGAAACTTGATTGGTCCGAAAGGACATGTTTTGATTTGAGTTCCTGTGTAGAACGAGTGCACTCCCCGGGTTGAGTCTAGAGAAATGGAATTATATGGGGACGAGTTGTGTACTTGTCTTGCGGATTTGAAATTATTATTATGAGTGTCATCTGGACCCTGAGAATCCAATGTGGTATGCCGTGTGCACCCGCTACCATGTGTTATAGGGTTCCCTGTGTGGGAACTCGGGCTCTCCCCTCCGCAGGAGATGTCCCTGGGCGAACACCCCTGCTCTAGATTCTCTATGTGAGAATGGGACATCATTGGCCAGGATCGTCCAGGGTGAGTAACCTTAGGGATTGACAACCCCGAACTTCTTAAATTCCTGTGTAGAATTTTGGACCATGACACGCCTTCGTGGCCTTGTCTATGTGACACTAAATTGTGATTACTCCTTAATGGAGGTTGATATGATGCGATGCATAATTGGATATGTATGTTAGAGATACATTTCATGCAAGTTGATATGATGTGATGCATGATTGGATATGTATGTTAGAAATACATTTCATGCAGGTTGATATGATGTGATGCATGATTGGATATGTATGTTAGAGATACATTTCATGCAGGTTGATATGATGTTGAGGAATGATTTGATATGTATGTTAGAGATACATTTTATGCAAGTTGATATGATGTGATGTATGATTGGATATGTATGTTAGAGATACATTTCATGCAGTTTGATATGATGTTGAGATATGATTTAATATGTATGTCAGAGATACATTTAATGCAGGTTGATATGATGTGAATGGCACTATGTTGATTATATACTATGATGCAGGTTTAAGTGATGTGTAGGTGTGATTAGAAAATGTTACATCTTATCAATCTTTGGTTTGAATAATGATATTGTTATGCAGTTGTGTTGCCGATGCTGATAGTATATTAAAAAAACCATTGCTGAGTTTGTTTAAACTCACCCCTCTTTATTGTGTTTTTGCTTTGGGGCTGCGTGGCGCGACACGCAGATGGAGAGGATCTCCTCTTTGAGGAAAGGTCGGAAACGACTTGGATGTGATCGTGGAGACTCTTATGTGACTTATTTTCCTTGGTTTATGCTTTATGTTTAGAACCTTTGTGTATGGTTCTCTGTTGGATTTATGTCACATTATACAATTATGTTGTCTAAGACCTATTTTTAGATCCAGAGTGGGCTATGGTTGACTAAGCATGTGGGTTTGAGACTAGTTGTTTATTTTGAGTAAGCAACTCTCTTTCTTTTCTACTTAACTCTTGCTCAAAGTGGTGTGCATACTCCGTATTTCTGTTAGGTTGCCCGTTTTTAGGGTTAAGTCTTCTGCTAAACCGTATCTCAATTCCCCTCGTCGCCCCCGCGCGCTTGACCGGCCCCTGGACCAGGTTCGGCTCGGGTCAGGCAGCGTCGGGGCGTGACACATGCACTCATGTATAGAATTTCATGTTATTATATTACTTAATAATAGTTTATGTCAAGTAGCAACTCATGTTGAAAATACACATTACCGGTTTACTGTTTGTAAACTCACTTACATGTCGGCAAGGTCACCGATGCCTATTAGTAACCCACCAACATGTTGTTTAACATCACATACTCATGCATATCATTCATTAAATATCGTGATATTATATATTATAATAATAGCTTAACACATATAGCATTTTTGTTGAAATTACCCAAAAGCAACTTGTTATCGGTGGACGCATCAATGTGTCAGCCAAGTTCACTTATGACAATCAGTAACTCATCAATGTATCGACATTGCCGACAATGGGATGGCAAGGACAACCATTCTCATCGATGCATCGAACTCACTGTCGTCATTGTTATCACACTGACATGTCGATGCTCATCAATATCATCACTATAATCTCCTCCGTTACGTCGACAACATCAGCAACATGTCAATAAAATGCCAATGGTCGAGAAGAAATAACAGAAATTATCCTGACTTCCCAAAATTAAACCATATTATGACATATCATAATCATTCCCACACAAAACCTTCCCATAATTACAAATGATAATTTTTATATAATCATGACAAAATCTCATAATTTTCCTTTACATGCTTTCATATCATGCAAGTAATCAAAATATATTTCATACAATCACTTCTAAACTAAAGCATATAATCAAGGTTTGCAATCTAACATAAAATCATGATTCTTCAATATTACCATGCAAGAAATTCACAAAGATTCTTATTCTCATGTTTTCATATCTAATAATTTTATAATTCAAATCATACATGCATATTCCATGTTAAATCACAGCACAATGTTCGTAATCTAACCTATTTCTCGACATAAAATCCTTTCTTATACGCAATGTCAAACAATCCCAGTAGAAATATATTTCTTTCCTTGATTTCTCTTAATTTTAATTGCCCTTGATCTTCTCCTTCTTTAGAGAGGTTTTTTTTAAAACAAATGGAGTCTAAATGCCTTAAAAGTCACTTATAAGATAAAAGAGATGAAATTATGGTTTAAAATCGTCAATCTAGGTGATTTTTCAGCCAGAACAACAAAACTGCTCGAACCATCGAAAGGTTATTGACATGTCAACCATGCTACCGACGGTAACTATGACATTACATAAAACCCAACTTTGGATAACCATCACTTCCTCATACAAACTCCGATTAATGCATCCTTGGTGGTGTTACAAAGATATTCTATGTACTTTCTAACTCAAAATTTTTATTTTAAAAATTATTATGTACAAAAAGTTGTACTATTAAGAAAGACTAAGGGCCAAATAGGCAAGTGTCTACAAGTCATGATAGTATTTCAAGAGTAATTTTTGAAGATATGTTTGTCTAATTTCAAATATTTGTCTATCTAATTTTGAAGATATGTCTGTCTAGTTTATATTCTTACAGTTTTAGACTAAAACTTAATCCACATAATAAGTTATTGTACTGAGAATACCCAAAGGTCAAATTCACTATTTTCTACCAAAACTTCTTTGATATTACATCTATTATAACTTCCTCATCTGAGCTTAGATTTGCACACTCTTAGACAAAAATCTTTATGTCTACCTCACATACAAACTTCATGTATAGAGAAATTATTATACTAAGGATGCCTAAAAGTCATACCCATTATCTCCACATGACAAGTATAGAGAATTTAGAAAATTCTCAGGTGTTACATAATTTTTGGCCGAGAAGTTTTTGATCGATCGATATCTAAGAGAGATAAATTGCTTCATAAGTTTCACATGAACAGAAACAGTGACCGATCGATCACTATTGGAACCAATCGATTGTTGTACGTTCAAGTTACCTAGTTTAAGCAATCCAGAGAAAAGTGGCATTCCATCTTGGACTCTATGACCTAAACTGACTTAATGAACTATAAAAGTACTAGGTATGTACAAAATTGAAGAAAAGAAAACCTAAATTTTAAGATAATAAAAAGGGAGAGTCTTTTTGCTTTAGTTTTCAGTCATAATCATCATTGTTCTTGGCAAATAATTTTATTGGTGATTGAATAATAAGAGACGCACAACAAAGAGTATTTTACACACGCAAAGTTGAGGAGAGTGTCATGTAAGTCTTCAATAAGATATTGAAGAGATTCAAAGCCAAATCAATAATCAAGAGGAGCTTCAATGAGAATATTAGAAGAAGATAAAGACAAAGCAAGGAGGGAGAAAGCTTCAAGACTTGGAGAGAAGATTTGAAGGCCAACAATAAATAAACAAGAAGATCTAAAAAAGAGGGACTTGTGTTAGAGCTTTTATAGAATGTAGGTGGTTTGTTTGTGTCATGTAAGAAGTCTTTTTGCTAGTGCATTGATTTTGGGCTAAGAGTAGTCAACTGTAGTTTCACCGTAGTTAGGGTTTTTCACCTGAATTTTCTTTGTAAATTTGCATAAATGTGGTTTTATGTTTGAAAGATAGAATAGTCTTAACATATTCTTCAGGTCGATTGATTGTTTCTGCTATATAAGAAATTCATGCTCAAAGAGGGGCTAGAACTTTTGAATATTCTTGTTTTTATTAAACATTAGGGTTATGAGCAATCTAATGATCCTCTTAGTTTTAGACGCTCAATGTTCCTCGTAATCTTAGTGACTGATTATGATGTATTTTTATGTTTGGAGTTATATTCTTATTGTTTCAATCGTGTATCTTAAATGGGAAAATTGTTGGCCTTTGTTTCAAGTTGTTCTATCTTATGAGTTTTTACCTCAATTTTATCTGCGCACTTCAAATGTATAGATTCGTTTAAGACCTTTCAATAAGATTTTTTATCCTAATTTTCTCTAATACCTTCCTTATTCATTCATCTAGGTCTAGTAAAAATTTCAAGTGTTTTCTCCAAGGTTTAACTATTCAACCGTTTGTATTTTCCTAAAGCTTATTTACAGCCAGTTAGCACTATCCTAAAATTTTCAAATATTCATTTATGTGTCAAGGTTTACTTTCTAGTAATGGGTATTTTCTCGATTAATTTTAATTATTGTATTTTATGTAAGGCAAAAGGTCAGATTTCACATTTCTATGATTCCATGTTCAAATGTGTCTTTAGCCTTCAGAATTAAGAAAGTGACTTTTTACTCCCAAATTTATTGAGGATAAAATGTTATGAGTTATCTCCACATAATAAAAACCCCTGATTGATTTGATGTCTCTACCATCCCGTTAAACAATTTTGTTTCCGACTACTCAAGTTTTCTAGAGATGTGAAGAAATTTTCAGAATTGTAATTTAATTATTTTTAAAGTCATCTTAGTTCCATAATTTAATTTTGTGTCAGAAAATCTCTCATTTGAGTATGGGAAAAAAATTGTGATCATCTAACATCGGGAAGTATTTTTCCCAAATATTATAATCAATCATAGTGTCAAAATTAGGGTTTTGAACCTTCGGTATAGATGGGTAATCGATTCACCCAAGATCTTGAGGTTATTTATTTATTTTTCCAACTGGTTTTTCCATCATCTTATATGTCATATGGTGAGAATGGGATTATGCATTATCTGGGTAAGCAGATGATAATTGGTAAATTCTATATATGTCGAGTGTACAAAGGAAATTGTACAAAATTAGTTTAGGTTAGCTCATGTGGACTTTTAAAGCCATGATATGTATAGCCTTCAGGATCATTGCTAGATGCATAAAAGGGATCTAAGACATGGCCTCTTAGGTCTAAGGGTGTCATAGTAAAATAGAAGTTCATGCTTAAGTTTAGTAGATCTAGTTATGGTTTACAGAATATTTGTTTAGAAGGCGGAATGCCTTCAATGTTTACTTTTACTACAGTTTTTATTTGTATGTATGTATTTATATTTTTTTTTTGTTACATCGAATAGAATATCAAGAAACACTAGGCCTAGCAGTATATGCTCCAGAAACATCATAGGTCGACATATAATCTCTGAAAAATTATAGTTGATGGAGGAACCGGTAGCAGGCGTAGTCGTATATGGCAAAGCTGGCAACTCTATCTGCAACCCGATTGTCTTCTCGAAAAACATGAACGAATTTGCAACGCGAGTGTGCGCCTAACAACAAGCTCATGTATCCCCGATATATAGGCCTGTATCTGTCAAGTTCCATTAGCGTCGTTGGAGTTAATTAATGAAATAAGGCATTGAGAATCACCCTGAAAAATAAGATTAGGGAGTTGCAAGTAATTCGCAAGTTGCAGACCAAGCAAACAAGAATTAGTTTCAGCCATCAGAGCTGAATTAAACGGTAAGAGAACTGCATAGCACACAATAAATTGACCATAGTGATATCTGATTATGCCTCCAGCAGATACTGATGATGAACTCGTCCTATAAGCACCATCAAAGTTTAGACAATACCAACCCATAGGAGGGGTACTCCATTGTAGCAATTTAAGAGTTTTAGTTCGCCAGCCTGGTGATAAGATAAAAGCTTCTGATGAACTGATTTTGAATAATTCATCAAAGCATGCGATTGGCGTAGAGTGGCAGTTAAAGAAGGTTTAACTTTTGAAAAAATGGCTGCATTTCGAGCATTCCAAATAAGCCACATTGTTTGCATATAAATTTCCAATCATCCTGCCAGTTAGAAAATCATTCTTGTGAGGAGTTTTTTTCAATTGAGTAGGAGGTTGTAAAAGGCTGCCAGCTTCCTGTGAGATATGTGTTTGAGTGATCCTGAACCAAATTTGTTTGATGAATGCACAATCCGCAAATAAATGGTTGAGTTTCACAATCACTAGAGCATACTGCACATAGATTAGGATATATATGCAACCTACTGTATAGTATGTCAAAGGTTGGAAGCCCATTCCTGCATGCTCTCCACACAAAGTGTTGTATACGAAACCTTAGCATAACAGATAGAAAACCATTTATAGTATTGTCAAAACCTGTTTTATGAATTATCAGCCTATAAGCCGAAGAGACTGAGAAAGTGCCCCTGGATGTAAACTTCCACACCATTTGATCTCTTCGAATCTTGTGAATGGGGGTGAGCAATACTTTGGCCGCTATGTGCTGTGACCAAAGTGAAAATATAAATTTAGAATCCCATTTAGAATGAGGTGTCATAAGAGAATCAACCGTGGCATTTGATTGCAGGAGATCAGGAACTGTTTCTCCAGTGATTAGCATACTTTCCTGTAGAAACATGCCAACTTGTACCCATATGTAGCCAAGGCAACAACTTAAGGAGAGACTTTCAGCAAGGGGAGTGAGCTGATCGAACTGTGAGGGAGTGAAATATACCATTTGTTCCCACATATTTACTGTTCATCATAGAAGCCTATAAAATATTTTTACATACTATCACCTCCCAAAGCTTTTTGAGCAGCATGGCATCATTAAAGCATTGTTTTCTTGAGCCTCACTCCCAGTAGCCTTTTGGGGAGGGTTAAAATATCCCAGCATATGTTATGAAACTTTCTGTCATTGTGTTGAGACCAATAGAAATCGCGGAAGGTTTTATCCAGAATATTTGTAACAGAATTGGGAGTTTCTGGACAGCCATTTCATGGACGGGCATAGCTGAAAATGTTGATTTGATTAGGGAATATCTCCCAGCCTGGCTAAGAAGATTAGATTTCCAACCTGCTAATTTTTTATACGCATTCGTTGTTGTCAATTCCTGACAATGTTGCTTCTAACCATACCTTTAACCATAGACACTCCAAAAGATATTTATCAATACCTAATCTTCGTTTAATATGGAAAATGCCTCTAAGCTTCGCGATCGTGTAACTGGAAACACTGGGACTACATTGCAAGCATTAATATCAAGACCTGCAGCTTGATAATGTTGAGTAATTCTTCTCGTGGCTTCACTGCACATTTAGTTCTGGCCTTTAGAAAAAGGATTAGATCATTAGCATACATTAGATGATAAATTGGGTCAGCTTCCTTACATATCTTAATTCCCTGGAATATTAATGTAGATGTCCCGTTGGAGCTCATCAGCAAGACAGATATGACTTGTTGAACCACTACGAATAGAAGCCGAAAGAGGATTTCCCAGATGCACTCCTCTATCCCGGTAGTGCCCCAACGGCTAAGTGGCCATTTTTTTAAAAAGCTTAATACGGAGGGGGCAATCATAAAATTGTCACTTCCCCCTTAAAAAGACACTTTTAACCCTTTTAACATTAAAAAATAGTCATCTTTAATGGTAAGAAAAATCTATAAATGGGGAAGAGGTTTAACCTTCTCTTAGCCATTTTATCTATTCTCTAAAACTCTAACTCTCTTCTCCTTCATAATCCCAAGCTCTTAATCTCTCTAATTTTTTTATTTTTAATTAAAATTTAAGATTAAGCTCTCAAACTCTCAATCCTCAAAAATAAGAATTACCTTTTGAGCTCAAGTCTCAACATTTAAGCCTCATTTTTTCCATTTTTATTAAAACATCGAGTGGGCAAGATCAAATCAAACATTAACACAAAGGTAAGTAATTTTTATTTTATAATTTAAAGTTTATATTAAATAATTTTAATTTAAAGTTTATGTTATTTTTTTAAAAGAAAATAGCATCCCACTCCCACTACAATACCTCTTCATCTTCCCATGTCCTCAATGATAATGAAGTCTTCTCCAATTTGTTTAAATAAAGTATTCCAAATCGATAGACAAATGAAGTCGATTATGAATGACTTTTACCAATGCTTTCGACGATTGGGGAAAGAAAAAAGTGGCAAACCTCTATGGCGTTGATCCACATAAAGAAAATTAAGATAGATAACCCTCACACACTAGGAGTGAAGATCATAAATTAAAATACTAATAAAATAGTTATATATTTATAGACTAATTTTGGCTCTTTGCTTACTGAGTAAGAAAGCAGTAATTTGAATATTTTAAGTAGGTAATAAATATATGAAAAAAATTATTGTTTGCCTTATCTTATGATATAATAACTCCCTTAATGTCCATAATAGTATCAAAATATGTTTTTAGTATAAGAAGTAAGGTGTTGGGCGATAGGTGAAATCGACTAACTCCTTATGCGATAAAGGTATGCTTCAAGGATTTGTTAAATGTTAATTTAAGAACATAAGTTCCCAAGTTAGAAAAGAAAATGACAGAAGATTTAAAGAACTTGAGAATCAATTAGTCAATAATATAATTTTTATATTTAATATTTTATATTATAATTATAAATTATAAATAGGTGAGTAACTAACAACTTAATTAGGATATACTTATTTTAGAGTAACGTAATTCTAACATCTACTTTATAAATTACAAAAATTATAATAAAAAGTGAGCGGGTATGCGGGCCGTACTAGGCTCTCTCCTAGTCCAAATGGTCGTCCCGAGCCACGCCTACTTGCGGGCCAGCGCCAACGCCCAACTCCACCGGCCCTGACCCAGCTCGGACCGGTTTCGGTCCATCCAAGACCCAATTTTGCTCCTGTTGAACCTGGCCAAGCAAAAGGTCCGGGCCTGGCAAAATGAGTTGATTAAGCAGCCGGGTTTTGGGCCATGGGCCAACCTTGATAAAACAGGGACCTTGCCCGTTTGGTCCTCCGACTTTGTGACAGCTCCCGCCCCTCATTTCCACTCCTTTGCCGCCCAATCGCCGGGCAACCCTCGTCGCCTCCCCCCATTTGCTTCTCTGCAGCTCTGCTCCTCCTTGCTTGCCTCTCTTCTTCTTCTCCACCTGTTCAATTCAGATTTCTTTGCTCGTATCCTCTGTGAATCACTTCCCCGCTTCTAGAGTAAGGCAAGCTGAGACTTTTGTATCGTTTTTTATTTTTATTTTACTGAAGTTTTTTATTTTTGTACGTATTAGTTGTGTTCTGTGTTTAATGGGCTCTTTGGAAGAGTTAGCGAGAATTGGTGAGTGGGGTTGGTGATATGTAAATTCTGCGTTTTTTTTTTTTGATCGAGTTGATATCGTTTCTTGATGGCTCAAAATAGTGTTATTCCTGATAGTGCTATTAGACAGAAAAATACTGGTCGAAATTAAAAAAATGTTTTAGATGTGATGCATTTGGTTATTGTAAAGATTAATCTTTTTATTGTAATACGGAGTATTGTGTTTTGTCACTGTCAATTAGATATTTTTGTATTTGTTAATTATGTTCTTATTTCTAATTGCAGTTTTTTCTTTTATTGTATCTTGTTTTTTTATGACTTCCGATACGAAGTGATGATTATTATGGGTTTCTCCTATGTTTACTTAATTATTCTTTTTGATTTATTGATTTTACATAAATTTTGTGTTTTCTTATTTTCAAAATTATTTGTAATTATTGTGTTTACGATGTTGATTCTGTTTGTCCCGCTTTTATGTTTCTTACCTTTCCGAGTGCTCTGAGTTTTAATTGTTCCTGCCCAATTGAGAAACCTTGCGTCTTAATTTCAATGCCTTAAAGGAAAGAAGTTCTAGTATAGTTTTTTAACTTCTCTTTCTCTCTATGACAGAGGCTGAACATGAAAGAATTTGATGTGAATGGGACGCCTCTCTCCCTCGCCCTTTTCACTGATGTTACCAACAGCAAGTACTGCTTCTTAACTAGATTGAACTTACAGTTTGATTTAGGATTTTTTAAAGATGCATCTTTTGCATTTCAGGGAGCTGCTGGAATATATGCAAGCGGGCACCCTGGAACCGGAAGTGGCATTTCTCAATGCATCCCTTGTAAGTTTTCTATGTTAACTGTTTTGTTTGTGTTTGTCTTTGTTTTTTTAATGATGATAGACTTTTCTTATTGTGTACTGAATTCAAATTTGGAACAACTTTAATCTGGGTAATGTAGATACCAGATGTGTTTCCTGTTCTTGCTGCCGCCTACAAGACCTTGGTCACAAAATCAAGGGGAACACTTACCACACGGACCCTCCATTCAGAACTTGTGTATAATTACTCAGGATCTAAGCATGCAAGTTTATATGCCTCACTATGTGATATATCTTGTGTAGTTTGGCTCTTTTGCTAAATAATTGTTCTGGACGATAATATTTGGATCTCTCTCTAGATATCCGAGTCATTGAAGAGATGTGGGATATCTGAGACCTGTACTTATATACTAGTAGCTCGCTTTGGTGCTTCTCCTGATGAAGTAAGTTATTTCATTCAACTTTTACATGTCATAGTCATTGATGCTTATGAGCAGAAGGTTGCAAGTGGTTACCAAGAAAAACAGCAGAATACTAAAATCTGGAGACAACCATAGAAAGCCAAAATACAAATGAATACCCTGTTGTTATACCAGAGATTGGACAGTAGGTTGTTATAATTTTGGCACTATGGTTGTTTCCATTTATTACCTTTACTACGGTAACTATGAAAGATGGCATGCATTTTCACTTTAGCTTTCTCTTTTTGGGATGTCGTATCATCACCGCATCAATTTATTGGTTGTTTGGCTGTTTCTGATACATTATTTTAAGTACATAAGAAGCTACCTTCTTTTGATCCTGTTAATGTTTTGCCAACCGTAGTTTTTTCCAGAATACAAATGATTAAGTGCAATATTGCCTGAATACTAAATTTTATTCAATTGATTGGAACCTGCTATTTTTTAGCATATGATGAATAGCCATTCCTAGTTGAGTACTTGCTCATGTAACAACTTTAGGTTGAAATTTGTGACCAATCATCAGGTCTACTTCTTCTTCCTGCAATCATCAGTTCTGACAATTCATGTTTTTCAACCAAATTCTTTGACATTAGTTTGGAAGCAGCATGGGAACTAAAAAAGGTTCTTTCAAAGTATGAAATACTCGATAATTTTATTTTTGTTAAAGTAAATACTAAAAAAAAATGTGTCATATGTTGTGGTTGACATGTAATCATTTCCTATTTCATCCCTTATAAGCAACTACTATTCAATGAACATAAAAGAGAAGTTACTTGTGGGGACCACTTAATCTGGAGATATATCTTCCAAATCGTTAATTATTGGTTTTTTCTATCTTGATATTTATTTTCTTGTGTAATCATCTTATCGTCAATTTTTTTATCAATTAATTTTCTATCATCGATGGTTGCCGAGCCCAAATTGATGGGAAAAGGGGCTACTTGATTATGATTATGAATTTTCTATCATTGATGTCAAGTAAGCCTTTGAACAGCTATGACTGTACTGCAGATTGTTTACATTATCAGAAAATGTCTTGGTAGATTGTCTGAGTCCACAGAGATTAGATTATCTTTGATGTGATTTTAATTCAGTGCAATTGCTGACATGTATGAATTGTATTGTATTGACTCTAGACTGTAGGGTTACATTTTCATTACTGTTTTTACTTAACTATTATTTTGCTCTGTCATTTTGTGATGTTCAGTTATCATGCCTTGAACATTGCTATTGTGTCTTCCTTTAATTGTTATTGTTTGTGTTGTGTTCTTTTCTTCTTATTGTTGGCTCAGTTTTTTGTATGTTTAAATTCCTTGATGCTTTTGAAATTGTTTGATGTAGTATTTGTTTAATCCTATCTTTTACATGAGACTATGTTATTATATAAAAGATATAAATAAGATTTTCCTTTCTTAACAGCTCAGGCTTTTAGGAAACTTGGTTATCTTATATGGTATCAAAGCTTTAGTTTATGGGAGGTTCTAGATTCAAGTCTTGTTGGAGACATTTATTCCCCAATTGTGTTCCATGTGCCACACTTGGTGGATGCTTGCACATGAGGGGGGGGGGGTTATAATATAAAAGATATAAATATAATTTCCCCTTCCTAAGGGCTCGAGTTTTGGGAAACTTGGTTATCTTACCATGAACATCATTGATTGTTCTCATTTTCAGAATGCAAAAACTTTGAGTAGGTTTCCAGACTTGCAACCAACTTTTTTTGCCAATTTGCATTGGCAAATCCACATGATAGCTACAACAGAAACCACAATCACTTAATCATTTTACATAATGCTGTCAAAGGTTTTAGCTCGAGTCTTTGAGATTGTAGATGATATATTTGCAAAAGACATTAGTTTAAGTTAAATATTACTCCCTTCATCCCATCTTTATTGTCTAGATTTTAAAAAAATTGTCCCATAATGATTGTCTTATTTCATGTTATCATCCTTCTCTTATGAATTATGGATGCACTCAAAAGAGTTGGTGGATAGAGTAAAAAGAATAATAAAGTGGCTTCCTTAAATATCACATTTTTTCAAATGTGGACAATTAATATAGGACAAAGGGAGTGTGTATCCTCCTGTCCTTCCTCAACACTCATTCTATAAAAAGGTTTTGCCAGGATAGGATAAATAATTGAATGAAATTAATTGATTTTTGACATGATATATGGCCTAAAACTTTCATGAAAACCAACTATTTTCTTTTTTTCCTGTTGGTAAACTTATGTTTATTCCCACCCCAAATTGTTGGGAAAATGCATTACTTGATTATGATTATGAGCAAGCTTAGGTTTTCCTCATTTCTAAGGGTTTCCATTGACTAGTGAGCCCATGTGCTGAAGATTCACATATAGCAGAAGTTGTAAGAATCTTTCATTGTGTCTGCTTATGCACTAATAGGTTTAGTGAAAAAAAGCACTAACGTGTCCACTTAAAAAAAAGGAATATATTATCTTAGTACTAGACTTGTTAGCATAACGGAAAAAAATATGAGCAAAGCTGGGTGATATGCATAAACTCATGCATTCATGCTGAGAACAGAATGTTGATCTGCTGCCTTTGCTGGGCTGTGCATAGTTGACCTTTATTTATGTTATTATTGAAAGATTCGAAAGTGGGAACTGAAGTGGGAATGTATAAACAGTTATGCTTCACCCCTACCTACTGGGGCAAAGGGTGCTTCGTATGCTTTTGGAACTCTGTTAGTATTGCTTTGAAAGTAGTTATAAGAGGTGTGTTACAGACCATTCTGCTTGTTTCTGCAAAGTGTTAAGACAGCTCCTAAACTTAATTGTTGCTCTTTAGATCATACAGTAAACTTTAGGAAATTCTACTTGATCGTGGCAGTTTCTCTGTTTAGTACATGTTTGTCTGAACTATTGGGTCTTAGTGAGAAATGGCACTGTAACTGTTGATAGATGAAAGCTGTTGAGAAACTTATCACTGGAAAAGAGATTGATTTGGATGAGATAGAAGGACGAGCCAACAAAGCCCAGATACAGAAGGTTTGAATTCAGTATTTTTTTGCAGGAATATCTGCATTGATTTGCTATTAACAATTCATTTTTTTCAGCATTACAAAATATCATCCCTGGAGTTATCTATATCTTCGTTGTCGGACTCCATCACATGCCGGATTGCTGGACGAGATGCTTTATGAGGATTCCATTGAATGTCCGTATTTTTATCCTTATTTATGAACAGTTCTGAATTTTTGCATGAGAAGAATTTTGCAATCTGCTTACCATTTCAGTGAATGAGATATATTATTTCATGAATTGGGACGAATTTTTGAATCAGGAAATGTGTGACAACTGTTTTCCATTGCAAACTTGTATTTTGGATGATTATCTTGGTTTTTGCTGGGAGGAATGTGAAGTTTTGAACACTGAACGTGCCTTGGGGAGTTGAGACTCGCATTTCTGATAATTATTAAATTTCTAGAAAATGCCATGGAATATAATTGAGCTGAAATTTGGCAGTTGCAGCAAATATGGCCGTTGCGCATACTGGGAAGAGTGTGTTCGTGCTGCTTGATTATTTTTTCACAAAAAAAAAAACTGTTAATTTTCCTTATCATATTCCTCATTGATGATGGTATGCTACTTTCTAGCTAATTCGCACCTATATACCGTTTAGCATACGGGGAGACAACCAACAGCAGAAAGTGGATTCATCTCGCCAGAAATCATTGTCGAAGTTAATATCGATCTCAAATCATCCTCAATCAATTCAGAAACATTTTCTAAACACTTCAATTTAAATAATGAAGGTCAAGGTCGAAATGCAACAAAAAACGTGTAGCTGTCCTTCTGTAAGTATGATTGTTCTTAAAGATACTGCTATTGATATAGTAGTAAATTGAATAGGAGATTATATAAGCATAGGTAAACTCAAGTATGACGTTGGTTAGTTAGATTTAAAATTGGAATAACTATATTTTCCATATGTATTTCCATCGTTCTTTTTATTTGTGCGTTCGATTATTTAGTAGCTCTTTACAAAATAAATCAATTAATCAGTAATTGGCAAAAGATAAGACAAGTCTAAACCTGTTTTTTGTGTTGAGGGAGCCCTAAGATTGCCCATCAATCAATGCGTAATTGCTTGTAACTGCCTTATTGTGTTAGGGATGGGATCACAATCCAAAGATTCACTAATTTGACTTGATTAAAAGAAGCATCCGAACTCTGCTAGAAATAGATGCACTCTTTTCACACCAGCCACAAGCTCATCACGATGAGTGGTCCTAAGTACACGCTGCAGGTAGTCATAGACTCAGCATGGTGAGCATTGGCAGGAGTACGTCAGTATGTGTAGTATTTCGTAAAAAAAAAAAAAATTGACACGAGTCCATAGAAGGACGTATTAGTCAATACGGCTCTATATTGACCAATACATATTTGTATCGGTGAAGACCGATAAAAAAAAATTTTAATTTTAAAAAATAATTTTTTTTAAAAAAATAAAAACACAATTCAAATTCAACTTCTTTAAAAGTTTAAGTTTTTGTTATATTAAAAATAATATTTTTAAAGTTATATGAGATCAATATTGATAGGTCTATACAATTTACATAATTATTTTTTTACATTTAGTGTTTTACAAATATGCATTTATTTAAATATATAATTGTGACTCATATTAAGCATATTATTTATTTTTAAAATGAATTAATTTTAGAGCACTTAATATGGAAAATAATGAGTAATAATTTGTATAAGACGGAGAGCATAATAGTGTATAGTTCTAAATGAACTAATTTTAGAATCCCCGTATCGGTTGATATGATATTTTACGATCATATTATACTCTAAAATAAGTATTATAATAATATATTATTAATTATAATATTTTTTTATGTTTATAAAAGGGTTTATACTTATTTCAGTGCATACCAAACGTATTATCAGTACGTACCTATATTTATAATCATCGATACTGTCATTCGTATTGATATGGCCTTCCATGCATGAGTCACGATTTATGAGTGTTAGTGTGAACCTAGGCATCATGAATAATCAAATTAAGATTTTATAGTGCACCTGACTAAAGGAGGGCGAGCTGACAAAATTTGACAGCTTGCAATGCCCGGACTCATGTTGATGTCTTATATTAATACTTCTATTTAGTTTTTAAAAATAAAAAATAAACTACTTGACAAAAAGAGTATAAAATAATAAGATGTAAATTATTTAAAAATAAAATAATTCTTTGTTGCACAAAAGCATGAATTTTTTTAATCTTGAAAAACAAGAGTTTTGACGGTCTCTCCTTAGTACTACCAAAGATGAAGTGGAGATTGCATTGATGCTAAAGATAAATGGTGATAACTCTGAGCTGTCTTTGGGCCTACCAAAGATGGAGAGGATTGTGTTGTTTGCCAAATGCGGATGAGACAATCTTAAGTAGAGACAGTGGAGAAGATTGCGTTAGGGCTGCTGGAGGAGGAAGGGAGTGTTTTGGACTATTGCAGCCAAATTTGTTTGGCAAAAGGCTGCCCTTACTATTTTCTACAATTGAAAGCGTCAAGTGGGAGCATTTTCTTGCCTGTACCAAATTAATGGTCTTTTGGGGTAGTGGCTAAAATTATCCACTTAATTAGGCGATTATGGTCCAAATGACATAAAATTTGTGTTTGTGAACCGTGCGTTCCATGGTGGTTGGCCTCCTCCTGTAAGGACTGCATGGGTTGGCATTACAGTTCAGACTCCAAATAAGAGGACATTTTGTGGATCCTGCAAGGAGGGCTTATGGTGTTAACGGCAGTGTTTTTAAAATTGGCCCGGCCATTAACTTAGGTTGACCTGGCTACCAACTTAGATTAGTGGCTGGGTCTTAATTCAACCGAGCATAAATTTGCTTTAATTGAGTAAAATCTGCAGGGTTTAACTGTTGAATAACCTGGCCCATAAAGCTGACTGGGGCCTGGCCTGCATTAGGATGGCGAACACTCAGGCCCTATCTTTTGGTTTTTTGTTTTGTAATAAGTACTCTTTTCTTAGTTAAGAAAAATACAAGATCAACGTATAACTAGCCCATTACATACAAAACAAAAAAAATGCCAGGGAACCAATATGACATAAACAGTAAAAAATGAAAAATCATCCAACTACATATAATAAAGTCCATAACAAAAATAAAAACATTGTGCATACAAGCATTAAGAAGAACATTTATAAAAACCATCAATATTGTAACTGACTTGCTAGTGCAACTCATAAAGGATGTTTCCTTCGCGCCACCAAGATGCCGATAATATATCCAAGAACATCACTACCAACATGTAAGTGGCAAAGAGAGTGAACCTTGATGTCACAAATTGAATAAGTGGAGATAAACACCAAGGATGGTGCATACTCTTTACAAAACTGAAAGGCATCCACAAACCCATTAGACCTCTACCCAACTTACTTGGGGAAGGATGGGGCACGCCCAAAGGACCAACACGAAGACCTTTACTTTGATCCTTGGAAGCTAGGACCGGTGAATATGGTCTAAGTAAGCCGAGAAAATTCTTCACCCAAAGCAACACCTTTGATTACCCAAATGGATAGTAGGACCTGAGAGTTGAAGAAAAGAGAATATATGCCCAAGCAAACAAACCTAATATAGTGGCGAAGGGATAAAGTAGATAACATAAAGACAATTAAAAGGGTAAATGATGCAAGAGGAGAGGATGGTTACGAGGAACTGAGAAATAAAACACACCTTAAAAAGGATACGGAAAAAGAACATATAAAAAGGGGAAAAGGAGATAAAAAAGAACATAAAAAAAGGAAAAAGACAGACATAGACCTAAATAAAGAATGAGGCTATACACACCCTAATAATTCTTTTTGTACCCCGTTTATTCATTAAATTCACAAGGAGTTTTATAGGGTTATTGGGATACTAAGAGGATTATTAGGGTGCATATAGCCTCATTCATAAATGAAAGGGAGATAGATAATTAGAAAAAGAAGATAATTGAAGATGCCAAGAAAGCTCCGGTTGAGGGAAGTAAACTCAAAGGCCCATCTTATTATCTTAGTAAGTGTGTAGTGTTATGTCTAAAATTTGAAAAAATCAAGTGAAATTCAAAATACATATGTATGAAAAAATTTCTAGAACAATTTAGAGTTAAAAATGTGAAATCATGTTAAAACACGTGAAACAGTAACATATGACACATGGTTCTACGGATACCTTTCATAGATTTGGGGTTGGCACATCCCGGGGACCACGAGGGAGCGGCCATGGGCGTGAGCCCACTTAGTATTATATCCTTGTTTGTATTTTTACTACAATCACGCTTGTATTATATTAAGCATTAAGACTTTAGGGGCTTCAAACGACCTGATTGCGGACCCGGAATCTTCTCCTGCACATGCGCGTTTATTTTTCCTTTGAAAATGGCATTCCATTGACAACGCCTATTTTTCATAAAATTGTGGTTATACTTAAAATATTTTAAAAATTATATATATTTTTATAGTTAATAAATTATTTTTAATTATTTTTAAATAATAAAAGATACAGCGTTAGGAATACATGAAAACTCTTTATCCTTAAGATCAATTGTGTACGCGCTAGCCAATTATTATAGTGCCCCAATTATTTCAACTGGGGCACCACATGGAGATGCATTTTTTTTATTTTTTAATTATTTTTTACCACTTATTTTTTCAATATTTTTTATTTAAAATATTATATTTAACATCTATAGTTAAACTTCACATCTAAAATTGTCACATAGGCATATAAATGAGCGGCTTGAACATGTCTATATTAAGGCTCCACATCTTACATGAATTGGCCATATACCCCTTACTTGGGACTTTAAATTTGAAATACCATTTTCAAGATGTCTTTTACTGTTTTTCATTTTTAAATAATTATTTTTTAAGGATTTTAGCCCTCCTTACTTGTATTTGATACCTATGGTTCAAGTTTACATATTTTCAAATCACCACCTAAGTAAATAACAATATTATTTTTGCCACTTGAGCATCTCTAATATTTTAATTTAACATCTAGTGTTGAAGATGCTCTAAAGCTTTTTAAATAAATTATATTACTAAATAAGTCCCTAAGTGAATAAAATTATTTTTTATCACATAAAAATAATTCTTAATATTTTTATTAGCAACGAGGGCTGTATAAAGAATCTTAGAAACTCAGAGGATATAAATATAATTAAACAAAAACTAAGGAGCATAAATACAATTTACTGCAAAACATTGGTTAGAACTTAGAAGACGCTGAAGTCCAACGACAGTGGCCTTGTTTGACCAACTTTCCATCTTAATCACAATTTCAATATAAACAAATCCGAAGAATCCGGCTTAATACCTTAATTAACCGACGCAGCCAGCTCCTAATATTACGCAGTATATATTGCAGCAGTGTCCTCCCTTGCTCCGCCTCGCCGCCCTCGGCTTCCTTCCTCCGGCGTCAACTCATGCCAGCCCCGGCTTCCGCGTCTTCTGGGTGAGGAGGAAAGCGATGAAGGATCGGCGGAGGCGGGATCTCGCCCCCTGGAGCACGTTCTTCTGCTGCACCCTCGCCGTCGTCCTCTTCTCCTCCCTCCTCTCCGCCCTCACCTTCTCCGCCTTCCGGCTCTTTGGAGGTAACTTCTGATTCAATCAAGTTCGTGTTTTTGTGTTTCATGGGCTCGATCTGGGTTTTGCTCCTCCCTCAGTCTCCGGCTCCCCGCAGGCGAGTGAAGTTGATTATGTCGTTGGCTTGTTGATAAGTTTACTCTGCAATTCATCTATTTGTGGAAAAAGATCGAGACTTTGCTCTAGTCCACAGCTTCAACCCATCTTAGCTTATCTGTTCTGTGTTCTGTTTTCGTTTTCAGAATATGCCGTTTGAGCCATTTCTTTGCTGTTTATAGTGAATGGCTTGTTTATGGTTTTGTTTTTCTGATTTTGCTGAAATCTGTCAATAGCAGAAACATGTTGTTAGGATTTTTCAAAGTTTCATCTTTCTGAAATATCTCATTATCTTCAATTCATTTAGTTCCTTTCTGATTTGCTTGATTAGATTTCGCTGAATTTGATTCAATTTCTTGCACCCAGTGTTTTGATTGAACTACGAAATGTTGTGAAATTTGTATGTAAATGTAATCAATTAAAAACATATTGTGGTTTGTGGTTTTCTCTTTCTGCAGTGTCCTTTCGGCCGATTCTGCTGCCCTCCTGGCGATACCCCGGCGCCGCCCTCAACGCCGCTACCGGCGGCAGTGGTCCCACCTTCGAGCACTACGCCCCTCGCCACGTGTTCCGGCGCCGCCCTGTCAGGACCGCCAACCAGGATGCCGTCGTCTTCCCCGACCAAATCCTGTTATTCATCAACTATCCACCTCATTTTCCCTCGTTCCCCGCCCAGCTCAACTTCCTCCGCTGCCACTTCTTCGGCCCTGACCTCCAGCTCCCACCCATCTCCACCCAACCTGGCCTGGAGCCAAACACCCAGATCGTGCGCTGTCCGCTTCCACCACAGGGCGGTCACACCGGAGTCTCTGCGCACGTCGACCTCCAGCCAGTCCCACTGGGGCAAAGCTGGCACTCACTCGCTTACAATGCTCTAATTGACGGCAGCAATAATAACACAACCGTCGTCTTCGTCAAGGGCCTGAATTTGCGGCCAGAGAAGCTTGCAGAACCCAGGCGGTTCGAGTGCGTGTATGGCCAAGGCTTTTCCGGCCGTCATCGGTTCCTCCGCTCTGCCGCACTCTCTGTTGCCCAAGAGATTGTCCGGTGTCCCACGCCGGCTGTGTTGTTAAAACAGCCGCAGTTGCTGAGCTCACTCAAGGTGTCTGTGAATGTGAAGGGCAGAGGGATCTTTAACTCTGCTGCCCGCCTGGCCAGAACTCTGGCCTCAGCGAGCAGGGGACAGAGACATACTATGTGTGTATGCACAATGTTGAGGAACCAGGCAAGGTTCTTGAAGGAGTGGGTGATGTACCATAGCCGAGTGGGGGTGGAGAGATGGTTTATCTATGATAACAATAGTGATGATGATTTAGAGAGTGTTATTGAAGCCTTGGGGGGTGATGGCTATAAGCTCAGTCGCCATGTTTGGCCATGGATCAAAACACAGGAGGCTGGTTTTGCTCATTGTGCCTTACAAGCCAGGCAGTCGTGCGAGTGGGTGGGCTTCATTGATGTTGACGAGTTTTTTCATCTACCCTCCAACCATACATTGCCGGATGTCTTGAGGAATTATTCTGATTCTTCACCTTTTGTGGGCGAATTGAGAACCTCCTGCCTGACTTTTGGTCCCTCTGGACTGAGTCGAGCTCCAGAGGAAGGTGTAATGGTGGGGTATACTTGCAGGATGTTGGCGCCGGAGAGACACAAGTCGATAGTGAGGCCAGCTGCGCTCAATGAGACCTTGGTGAATGTGGTGCACCATTTTCACCTCAGGCAAGGATACAGTTATGTCAATGTGGAGAGAGGATTGCTGGCGATCAATCACTACAAGTATCAGGTGTGGGAGGTGTTCAAGGAGAAGTTTTACAGGAGAGTTGCAACTTATGTGGCGGATTGGCAGGAGAATGAGAAGGAGGGATCGAAAGATCGTGCGCCAGGATTGGGCACACGGGCAATCCAACCACCAGATTGGTCAAGTCGCTTCTGCGAGGTCACAGACACTGGATTGAGGGACTGGGTTTTGCAGGAGTTCGTGGACCCTATAACTCTGCTCCTTCCATGGCAGCAGATAGCAACTGATACATTGAAATAGAGAACGGATAGGAGAGTTGAGATAGTTGAAATTGGTGATTTCTCTTCCTGGCTATTTTTGGTCATCAATTTTTTGCTGGTAATTGTAATTGTTGATTCACACATGAATCGATTCTTTTGTAGATACATTACAATAATTCAAAATGATTGAGCGATTTAATGAAAGTTCCAGGGAATCTGTTCGGTTTGGATTTATGTTTGTGGACCAAGTGTATTCCTGCAAGGAGTGAACTGTGTTTTGGAGTTGTCCCATATATTAATCAACTTCCGGAAAATTGAGGTTATAGAAAGAGGGGAGGCCGGATGAAGACATTGCAGCATAGCTACCAGTCCCTGTCTGGCTGCATCATTCATTCACGTAACAACCATGTGTGTGCCAATCCAGCTACTGTCATGCTGGATAGGATCTCTTTCTGTCAAGCCAGCGGTCTCAATCCAATCACTTGCGCTCTGGCGTGTTAGATATGATCTCTCCTTTTAAGGAAAGGCCCCGTATTCCACCTTCGGGGAAAGGGGGTTTGGGGTTTTGAGCGTGAGTACATGTCCCTGTTGCCCTGTAATGGTCCTTCAGTAATATACTTGCCTTGATGCTTCAAGGAGGATCTTTAAATGGCTTTTAGAAAAGCTAATTTGGGTGGAGTGGGAGTCTGGTCATGTGGATAAAGATGAAGGAAACCCATCATTTTGATTAAAAAAAGGGCTGGATAATCACAAAGAAAACTTTATCTTATGCACCCCTTTTCTTTTCCTCTTCTTGTTTGTTTGACATGAGCTGTATGAAAGTTCTCCACTCTCGGCCAATTGAGTGTGGCACAAGCGATGTGCCTAACTTGGCCGAGTGCTCATTCCTCGTATTCATGATCATTTCACTAATAAGCATCACAAATTCTCATAAGAATCATACAAAGAAAACAAAAGGCCTGATAAAGAATAAAATGGGTAAGACATTAAGATAACACCGGCAATTGGTATGGGACCAAAGGATTCAATTGTATAATGAGAAATCAGTACTTATATAAAAGAACATTAAATAAAGAAATGGTACAATGGGAATTGGTAGCATTGTAATCAACGCTGTAATGTCTCAAAGCAGGGAGACTTTAGTGCACACTGGACAGAATCATTTGGTGGAGGCAACGGGATCAGGAACATTCTTACATGTTTTCGTTTCAGACCTGTAATTAAGAATACGTCAGCAGTGGTTTCTTTAATGCCTTTCTCACAGAGGACAGGTATTGAGTACAGATGCTCATATTCAGTTTACAAATGCAAAAGGTACTGGTCTTCCAAGTGCCTGACTTCAGTTAAGAGAATGCTGGTACACTACCCAGAATCTGCAGACTCATTCTTCAGGCGTGTAATCTGTGCCTGCTGGAACAAGGTCTGGTCTCTGTAATCTGTACTAGCTACGCACTTCGCTGATGTAAAACGTGGTTTGCAGCTTCTATTGGAAAAGGTAAACAGGTTGACCGAATGTTGCCAGCGAAGTGCTTTTTTGGGGTCCAATCTTTTGGGTGAATGTGTTCCAACCACCTAGGGTGAATGTGTTCTAACCCACCTAGCGTCTTTTTCTATTTTCTAATAGAGGCCACCTTATAAGGGTCTTTGTTGAGTTTTTATCATAAAAGCTTTGATTGATTGGCGTGTGAGTCAATTGATCGCTTGATTCAATCGATTGCACAATCTGATCTATTGGACAATCTGATCTATTGGTTTGATCGATAACTCTTGAGAAAGTTTTATAAATAATTTATTTTACTAGTGATCAATTAGTTCTGATTGATTATTTGGAGAATTGTTAAGTGATTTTTCTAAAGCGATTGATTACTATGTGTGGGCGATCGATCGCTGCATATACCTTTTCGTGTTTTAAAAATTAAAATGTTTATTTTCAAAGGGTTTTGATGTCTCTTCATTTGTGAGGACTTTTCAATGTATTATATACATAAATATATTGAAAGTGTATATTTATAACAAGAGGTTTGCACATTTTCTTAGAATCTAAACTTGTCAATTCACTTTTACAAAAGTGTAAAGGAGAGAATAAGAGGATTCTTCACTTTTGCTGGGTACACATCCCGTAAGGCTTTGATTATCTTAGGAGAATAGTTTGCATGAGAACCCCACAATAATTTAATTTATCGAAGGGGGCAAATATTTCCTTAAAGAAAATTGTATCCTACACAATTCAAAGCTGTTTTTTGTGTGTTCATAAAATTTTAAATTATTTAACGTAAAATTTATAACATTTTTTACCTTGTAGTGAAATTAGATAAGGACGTAGTATGAAACCAACCTAGACACACCTAGGACTGCTAATAAAAAAATTATGGTTTTCTATAATTTTAATTATTTTTTAAGAAAATATCAATAATTATTTTTTTAAAATGTATAATTTATTTTTGTAATTTTTTTTCCAAATTATTAATATTTTGGTGAACCCCCATCCCCCCCTCCCTCTCCTACATGCCCCCTCCCTCCTTTCTGTCTCCCCCCTTGGCCACAGACCAGTCAAGAAAGAGGGTTGTCCACCCTATCCCTCCTCCTCGTTGCCTTCTCGCGTGGATTGTGCCTAGGGAAGCATGCCTCCAAGAGGTTGAAGTGTGGCTTTAAGGAAAGAGCTTTTGGGCACTACATCAAAGGATCTACTAACCATTAATAAAGGATTACAATGTTCTTTATATAATCAACAAGGTAATCCCCTTCTCTTAATTGAGTTTTAATTCAATTGCTCATGGGCATCAACATGAAGAATATTGGTTTCTTGGGGCAAATCATCCTCAAAGGTTAGTGTATAGACCCTCATTGATTCAATATCTTGTGATTAATCTATGATTAATTTATTACTCATAATAATGTGAATTTCGAGTGTTCTCTTCTGTGCCAACACCTAGGGCTCGCGCCCTCCCTCACTTCTACTATGTCACCACTCATAAGTGGTATGGGAGCTCGGAAATTGGGCGTTTGGTCGTTGATATGAGAAAAGCCCGGAAATTGGGTTTTTATAACTAGTTTTGGGGGAAACCCCAAATTAAGTTCTCTATGTTTCTTATTTCATGGGGCTTTTGATATTTGAATGAAATTGAGTCATATTATTTCTTATTTTACATTTCAAGTTTATGGAATTTTTTCCATTTGGTGGTTGGATTAGGCGTGTGTGAGCCATAGGGGCATTTTGGTCCTTGCACCCCTATTTTATTGTGTAAATTGATAATTCCCCTATTATATTTAATTCTTATATATTTTCTGATCTAGATTGGTTGGAGTATTTGTTTTATCATTGATTAATTAATTAATTAGATTAGAAAGTGCTTAGAATTGACCAAACTAGCCTTAGGGCATTTTGGTTAATTCACTAGGCAAAATTTGTGAGTGGCCATCTTATGTCCATAAAATTGTAATTTATCATTTCATGTATGTGTAAAATGATGAATTCTAATTAGGTGATTTGTGAATGCATGTATGTGGTGTGCATAAGGGTAAAATGACCAAACTAGCCCTAAGGCTAATTTGGTAATTTTGCCCCATATTTTGTGTAGCAAAATTTTAAAATTTTAGTAACTTTAATTTTTTTTATTGTTGTTTTGTATGCTTAGTAGCTAGCATATTAAGATTGTATGCTTAAATACATGTTGAATTGAAATTACCTCAAGGGATAAAGGTATTTCGGGCAATTCACTACCTTAGTGTTTAAGTGTTGATTTTTTTGCAAAATTTGTGACTATTTTCAGCATAAAGTATATTTATTTATTTATTATTTTTTTGGGGGAGGGTATTTGGGGGTTTGCCTTTACAAGGCAATTCTTCTAATTTGTTGATTTCTTTTTCACGTTTATCCAATTACATCAAATCAATTTTAATTTGGGGTTATCCACTCCTTAGTGCCAAGCAACCAACCAAACGAGCCAATGGGCTTGGATGGTGCATGCCTAGCCCAGCCCAATCTCACGAGCCTACCTAGCTGCTTATTGGATTATCCATTTTCATTGTAATGGAGTCTAAACTATTTAAAAAAATTTCCAAAAAATTTAAAAAGAAAATTGGGGGTGTTACATCTAGTATTTATTATAATTTATTAAAAATTATTCAGTATTTAAATTAAAAAAATTTCAAATTTTGAGAAAAATCATGTAATTTTAATTGGGATTGATAAACTTGTTTTAGGGTATTTTCACTGGTTCGATTCCGACAGAAAAAAATGTGTTCATCCTTGAATTCGGCACTGAACATTAGTATTTTTGGCATTGTGTTTTCAATAAGCATTTTTGGGTAGGAATGGGTGGATTGATGTGTAACATATAATTCAAATAGTGAAGCATAATTGGGTTATAGCCAATTTGTTCACTAGGCAAAGGAAGATGAATTTGAGTTTTCTTGTTATGTTATGTTACGTTGGGGTGCCCAACATAATGAGAATGGATAATGATGCATGGGCAATTTAATAAGATTGAAGATGCCCCTAGTGGTGGAAGACCAATATCTCCTCTTGACTTCTTTTAGCAAGACCTACCCGTTGGTCAACCCTTGAGCTTGTGGCAATTAGCATCGACGTCATTTAGGTGGTAACATAATTAAGAAAAATGATAATAACCTAACGAATCTAGCTAATAAAACTTTCCAATTAAATTTTGGTTGGAGAGTACAAATGGGCTCAAGCAAGCTTGAGGCCCATAGTTTTTCTTGCATGCATGAGCATTGGTGAATGATTTTGAGTTTATATGCCTTTGGTTGTATGATGCCCCACAAAAATTATTCTTTGTTACTTCACTTTATATTACTCTCATAAGATTTATTCGAACCCATATACCATACCATAGCTAGCGATGGCGGAAGTAAAGGTATTAATTGATGGGTTGAAAATAGCATCACCCTCATATTATGATACCTGGACCTTTGGCCAATTGTTCATGCGAATCTAGTTTCTTAATTGGAAGAATCCAATTAAGGAGGAATAAAAAATATCAAACAGCCTCATTGCACTTGTGTCCCTTAGAATTATATTATAATACTCCATTTATTATGTTAGCCGCTATGTCCACAAATCCTTTGTATGAGTATATTTACATAATTTTAAAAAATAATTAAAATGCCATTCACACAAGTCTTTTTTAGCATTGTTTCCAACATTTTAAAATCCGGACCTCTCCTGACAAAAACCGACTTGTTTGCATTAAATTGGCCTATTTTAAATTTATTTTTGTTGATCAAATTTTTGGCATCTTAGAAATTAAATAAATAGAACTGCTAAAGCAGTTTGCAAACAAGAACGGGTTTGCATTTAGCATGGAGCCCACATAGGGCCCAGCATTGTGGCACGCATCGGGCAACCACTCGTGGGCCCAAGTGGTTGTAACATTACTGTTTGATAGGATATTTTGTAAAATCACAATTGTCAACGCATATTCCAGGGAGTTTAGAGAAAAGGAGATGCTTCATTATATGATAATAGAAATGTGATTTTACATTGCAATGACACCATACATTCAGCTTCCTAATCCTCTCTTATGTACTTCATAAAGGCCAATCAAATTACGCCATACACAATACATAACACGACGGCAACGACCAGGGAAGAAGTACAACATTCTTGCTTTTTATTGCCTAGAGAATAATGCTAGTCATGCCACGAAAATACATTGCACAAAACAATTTCTAGGAAAGTTTGCTAGGAACTCAAGATTGCAAAGCAAATTCAAATGGTTGATTTTCCCCTTCATATAAATATACAATAGACGACAAGAGGGGATAAAAGAACCAGCCAGGTCAAAAGAAGAAAATGAATGTGAGATGATTTTTTATGTACATAGACAAAAAGTTGTGACAAATGTAGCAGACAAATGAGACAGACCATTCACATGTGGATCCCTCTTTGACCGTTGAATGCCACTTGATAAATAAACTATGGATTGATTCATTATTTAAAAGTAATAACAAAGAAAATGCGCTTAGAAATAAACTATCGATCGATTCATTATTTAAAAGCAATAACAAATAAAAAGTGCTTGAAATAAGGCTTCATCATATGGCAGCACTAATTTCCCCTTTCATCCACAATAACGTCGCCTTTTCCAATCCAATTTACACGCAACGTACATAATGGATACTGAATGATAACTTTTTGACAAAAGTCAAAGTTCTAACTTCTAAATGATGAAAAAAATACACAACAATATTTCTTCTCTGTCATCACTTTTTTTCACTAATCCTTTGCCTTCGTGCATAAGACATTCTAGTGCCCCATAACTTTGAACTAAAGGAACCTAGCACGAGTTAATAGGTTGTCAATAAAATGATCTCTCTTTCAAATGGAACTCTTAGTTGGAAGGTCAGCACGTGGCTTCCAAAGTCCCAATCTGTACTTGTGGGCATATGATAAAATCAATTTCCGCTGCATAGAAATTGACAAAGGCAACCATCAATCTTCTCACAAAGTTGATATGAAATATTAGTCATATAAACAAGAACTTAGTGCATAATAGAATTTGAAACTAGCATGCACAAACCCCATCATTGTCATCATCGGATATCTAACTTTAAGAATAATAAGATTCAAGAAACTAGGATGTATAGAAAATGATACACCCAAGACCAGTTCAACATGTTCGACCAAGATTCTAAAACTTTATACAACATTTAAGCATATCCTCTTCATGCCCTAGCTGCTCTCCTCAAAATTTGTGGTATAACAATATTGTGAAGTGTGATGAAGAAGTTGATGATAAAGTACAACATGCATAAAAAGTAGCGTATGACACTCAAAAAGAAAGAGAAGCATTCAGCCTACAAGTGATTGGTATGAAGCCAAGTATATTTTCAACAATTGCAAAGATGAGTATTAACTCCAAACATCCAAATAAGTATTCTTTTTACTTCTATTTAATGTCATGTTAGTTTTGATAACATCTATCTACTAATGCAAGCTTCCCTAAATCTTCTGAAGGTGATTTGGTGGCAAACTGCAGTTACCCCAACTAAATGTGAAAAACTTCGAAGAGTAGCAATGAGATTATTTAAGCCAACCATGCATTGCAACAACTTGTGAGAGAAATTGGAGTGCATTTGAAGTTGCTCATTTAAAAAAGAGAAATAGATTATCACCAAATATGCTAAATGATCTTGTTTATGTGAGGATGAATCTCCATTTAAAAGACACTAATGCAACTCAAGAAAATCTATTGCAGCGCATAAGCTTTAGATCATATTCATCCTTTTGAAGAAGAGGAGGAACATGAATCGATTGGTGAAGGAGAAGAAGAAAATAACGTGGAGTGATAGAGAGAAATTATGTAGGGAACTATGGTTGATTGTGTTTTGATGTTTTTGTTGTCTTAAAGTTAGGAATTATGGTCGTGTTCAAATTTTGGTATTTTGGATGACTTAAAAATAGGAACTATGGTTGTGTTCATATCTTGGTATTTTGGATGACTTAGAAATGAGAACTATGGTTGTGATGACTATTTTGATAATTTGATATTATTTCGTGTGGTAATGTAAGACTTTCCTTTGTTTACCTTTAATATTGTTCATTGCCTTTTTGAAATATGTTGGTGTTGTAAGTTCTTGGCATGCTGTTACTTGTTAATTTTTTTGGATAAATTTATGATATTTATAATATGATGCTTTTATTTTTATGCTTATGTAGGGGGTTATATCATCAGTTGAGTACTTAAGAGTGACGAGCTATTGGTAAAGTCAAGCTCGAAAATATGTTATACTTCAACTAGAAGCTTGTGGTTATCACATAAGTTATGTCAATAAATTTTATTTTTGTATTTTCTATAAGAATCATTGTATGCATGTTAGTAAATATTTATCATTATATCATATTTTTTTATACTACTGAAATGTTTCCAAAATTTTCTCGCAACGAAATGAAACGAAACCAAAATGACCCTTGACTGAAATGAACCGAAAATGAAAAGTTGGAACTAAGCTTATAGTTCTATCATGAATGGTTGATGCATCTCGGATCTTAATTTATGGCTTGAAGTATATTAAACATGTAGGAGTTCGCAATTCATACAAATGGGGACGGTTATCAATGTAAGAGCTATATATCAAAATTAAAAAAATCACCAAAATGGGCAAATTTCAATGCAGCCTATTCAGCCAAAATTACCTATATTTCACAAAACTTTTGCAAAATTTGTTACTATGTTATCAATGTAAGAGCCATATATCATAGCTAAAAGTTTCATTTTAACATTGAAATACATAATATAACATGAAGCACCTTTTCTAAAATAATGTCATGTCACAAACACATAAAAAAAAGGGGGGTGGAGGGGAAGCGGGGGGGAGGGAATACCCAAGGAAACTCTAGCTACACCCATGCAATCATCTTGCATTCCCTTTTTGTGTGAGAAAATTGTTCATTCCATTATTGTAAATTTTATCTTGTAAATATATGCATAAAATTGATAAAATCTAGTCTTACCAATAACAATTAAAATTTTACTATAAAAAAGGCATTCGAACTTGCAATGTAAATAAAATCAAGAAGTGATGGTGTTGTTAATGTTATATGATCTAGGTGTCTATTGGTAAAGACTAATAATAGCAACCCATGTTTGGCTAACCAATTATGCACATAAAAAGGATCCTCACATCCATAAAAAGATGCACATAAAATGCAGTAAACCAAACTCAAATGCAAAACTATCAAGTATTGAATGTGGCATGCTAACTTCTCCAAAGTGCACCAGGTGAAGCATCAAAACCATAATATCTTTGAAAAGCCAGACAATATATGTCTTAGATGTAGTTACTGGAAACATGTGAAATATGAGTTATGAAACCACATTTGTGATAGCATGTTATAAATCTTTAAACAATAAGTTCACACTCTTGTTGGAGTTCTCCGCTACATTATTTTTTTTTGGAAGTACATTACTTATTTTTGTTTCATGAACCACATTGCATTTTGACACCAATTCTGAGAAGCATCATCTCACCTAAGTTGTAAGCGAACATTTCCTTTATCAACCATACACAGGAAACATCATTTACATGTACAACTAGTGACTAATTTGCTACAACACTTATTCCCTGGTGGATATATAGAACTCGCCCATCTTATATGCCTATCTACTGTCATGCCATTGATTAACCATTAGAAGTCGCCCATGTTATATGCCTATCTACTGTCATACGAGTGATTAACCATAAGACTGCCAAATTGAAAACACTTTCAAATCTGATAATGTGATTAAGCCTCATATCCTAAATGAGTAACACAGAGAAGAAAAAAAACACTACTAGCAATTTCCTAAAAAGCCATGCCAATGATAAAATATAAGAATGGATGTGTTCAAAAGGTCCAAGAGCTAAAAGCAACAACAATTACCAAACTGAAAATCCTAGAAAGCTATTAATTTATAGTATGCAAAAAATATAACATGGAATAGGCAATACGATGAACCTTACATTCAGCAAAAAAATCTCAGATGCTAACAAGCGAAATCAACCAAGCAAAAGCAAATGATCTTTGCCATAGTTTAGAAAAAAAAAAGGTGCCAAGGGGTACATACGTGCTTGCAGGGGATTTCGAGCTTCTTGAACCTGAGTGTTCTGGTGACAAGCAGCTTCTGGAAGTCCCCAATCTCCTTCTCCAGCTTGTCCACATGCGTCTCCACCCCCTTCCCTATCCCGTTTAGAAATTCCGGAATCCCCACCTTCTCCGCAAGATGCCATTAGCATTTTTTAAGGAATGCTAATCTAATCAACAAAAAACTTTTCTCAAATTCCAGAAGTGAGAAATGACGGTTTACGGATGTAATGCTTGGATTGGGAGAAGAATCTGGCAAGAGGACGAGGCGAAAAAGTGCTTCTGTCCAAGAAAACGCGCTTGGAAGCCGATCCCATGGCCATATGGTCTGCTGCTTCGAACTGCTATTTTTGTGGACTACTTCATAGGAACATGTTCAATCAGCAAAGAAAGTGAATGAAAACACAGTAAGAGGGACAAAGAATTCTTAAAATAATTTTAGTTCAAAACCCCATTTTTCTCTAATTAAGGTTCCCATGAATAATGAGTGAGGTGAGGCTCATACGGAAAGAGGGAGAAGTGCAAAAGACAGATGGGAAGAAGGAAAAGGAGAGATAAGGCCATGGGAGAGTTGCGAGGAAGCAGCTATTGCAGAGCTGACACAGCGGAGAAGACAGTAAAGGGAAGAGAGAATACCCAGAGGACGATGCCGGAGGGGGTAGCCAGAAAACGCCGCCGGAGAAGAGAATTGCTCCAGTAGGGCGACTGTCTTTGAACCCCGCTTTACGCCTACGGGCCCAATGTGGTCCGCTCCGTCAGTGGCACCAACCAATGTTTAAAACTCGGCTCAAACCCCGACCCGCATAAGTGGCCTGGGTTAACCCGGTTGAACTCTGGGTCAACTCGGATGATGACATCAATATTTAAAAAGAGTTTTAAAAGAGTTCCCCCAAAAAAAATTTATATATATATATATATATATATATATGTATGTATGTATGTATGTTTAAAGGGAAAAGTTTATATGAGCTCGGGTTCATATACGTTTAGGTGAGTTCGGGCTCTATAGCCGTCGAATTTATATCTAGTGGCTCATAATATTTATTGGCATTTAAACCCATTAATATTATGGGCCGCCAGATGTAAATTAGGTAGCCCATAAAGCCCCGGCTCATGTAGGCTATATGAGCCTGGGCTCATATAAATGAGACTCATGTTTAAAACCTATTCAAAATTTTACTTAAATCTATTTGGCATTTTAAAACTTGATCATACCAACGCTCATTTCCCATCTAACGGCCAAAATAAGTCACTACAATGCTCCAATCATATTTTATTTTACTATTTTTTCTAGAATTCACATAAAAAAAAATTGAGGTGAGCCTAGGCTCACGCTTGGTTGCGTGAGCCCAGGCCCACCGGGCCATTGGATTTATATCCAACAGCCCACGTTACTCAGGGGGCAAATGTCTCCTGAGCAACATGGGCCGTTGGATATAAATCCGACAGCCTGGTGGGCCTGGGCTCATGTAGCCGAGCGTGAGCCCAGGCTCACCTCAGCGGTCCTCTTCACATAATACCCCTTATATTACCACTCCCAATTCGATGCCCTCATTCCATATTCTTGACTTTTGCTCTTCTAGGTGACTAGACCTGCCACCAACCTCCATGTAGGGGTATAAACAGACGGACATGAACAAGGCCTGTCTGTGCCCATCCGTTTTTACTTATATATGTTGTTCGTCCATCCATTGTTTGTGATGAACATAAGAACTATTTGTCCATTTCTGTCCGCACAGCTGTGGATGGACACGAACAATTATATCAACACCAAATTAAGCAATCTAGATTCAAATAAATCAACCTACATAAACTGCCTACAACTTACAAACATGAAATAAAAAACATACCCATAAATCAATGAAAATCCAACCAAAGTTGACAAGGAAATACATTTCTACCAAGCTCTTCAAGATCCAAATAAAAAACACAGCAAGAAAATCACAGAAATGAATAATCTATAGAAATAGAGAAAAAGATTAAACCTCTGGCCGAGCTGGAGGATGCCATTGGAAATCATCGGGAGACGGAGGACGCAGTCGCCTGAAATTAATCAAACAAACCTAAAATCAAAATTTGGGCAAGGGACACTAGAGGGAGCCAGAGGAAGCAGGAAGGAGCCAGTGGAAGCCGTTAGAAACCATCTCCCAAGAATTGAATTCCGCCCCCACTTATACCAAGCTCGTTAATGTAATGCAGTGCTAGCCTTGGACGAGACCTTCACCAACCAAGAGTCTCGCAAAGCAATATCCTCATCTTGTCCCATAACTTTTGGGTCTCCACCGCTTACGAGTTCCTGGACACCCAATTGGGTCAAGTTTCTCCTCGTGATACGTTCCAAAGCCCTACTTCACCTTAGGAGCAACAACTTCATTCAAGCTTCGCGTGACTGGTATGGTCTACTCCACTCTTGATTCAACATCTGGTTTCCTTTCATGATCCCCTCCAGAGGTCTACTCCACCCTAGGAGCAGCAACTTTGCACAAGCTTCGCGTAATTGACAAGGTCACCAAACTCCTACATCGTTCATGATGCAGCAATCACCTTGCGTATGTTGCCCGCTGGATGAGGGCCACTTCGCCCAGCAAGTTAAGCCACTACCTAATGTCACACCCCGGCACTGCCCGACCCGAGCCAAACCCTGTCTAAGGGCCGAACCAATGCACGGGGGCAACAAATTAAAAACGGTTAAGGAAAATAGCAGAAGACTTGTGCCCCAACTACAAGCAATCTAATTTACGGAGTTTACGCACTACTTTGAGCAAGAGTAAATAGGCAGAACCAAAAGAGTTAAACTCTAATTAAACCATAATCTCAAACCCACATACTAATAATTTATAGCTACACACTTGGCTCTAAAACAAGTCTCAAGGAAACTAAAACATAGTATCTCACAAATCTAAGACAAGGATCATCCACAAGGTTCTAACATCAAAATAAGATAAACGAAGAGACATACAAAACTAGGAGCCTCCACGACTACTCCCAAGCTCTCTCCGACCTTTCTTCATATAGAGGATCTTGTATGTCTACATGTCACGCCACATAGCCCCAAAACAAAACAAGAAAGTGGGGTGAGTATAAAAACTCAATAATGGTTTGAATATAACTATAATCACCAAAAAACACAATGACATAGTAATGAAGCAATTCAAATCTAAGATTAACATGTTATACCACTTTCTAATCTTACATTCATATCACATAATCCTGCATAATAGTGTCTTAATCACACCATTCATGATCATGCATTCATATCACATAAACTTGCATAACAGTGTCTCAAACACACCAATTCTGATCATGCATTCATATCGCATAAACCTGCATAATAGTGTCTCAAACACACCATTTCTGATCATGCATTCATATCACATAAAATTCATTCACCCTGCATGACAAACATGTCAAACACATGATACATAATCATGCATAACATTCATAATAGACATGCATCAATACAAATGGTAAATGCCTCCATCAAAGAGTAAACACAAGCATTGCCACACAGGAAGGACACGGTCAAGGCCACAAAGGCAAGACATGATCAAATTTCCACACAGGAAATGTAAAAGAGTCGGGGTTGTCAATCCCTAAAGCTGCTTGCCCTGGACGATCCTAGCCAAGGATGTCCCATTCTCACACAGAGAATCTAGAGCAGGGGTGTTCGCCCAGGGACATCTCCTGCGGAGGGGAGAGCCGGAATTCCCACACAGGGAACCCTAGAACACGTGGTAGTAGGTGCACACGACATACCACACTGGATTCTCAGGGTCCAGATGACACTAATAATAATAATCTCAAATCCGCAAGACAAGTACACAACTCGTCCCCACATAATTCTATTTCTCTAGACTCAACTCGGGGAGTATACACATTCCACAGAGGAACTTAAATAAAAAACATGTCCTTTCAGACCAACCAAGTTTCGATTAATTCACCAAGCGATTAATCCGGCACACAATCTCAAGCATTGCACACAATCGATTAATTTCGGTTAAACATAGGTAAAATTTCGTCCATGAACATCGATCCATGATGCATGATAACATGATACATCCGTGAGCAAGACCTATGTGGGTTACAACACATGGAACGTGCTCCCAATCAGTCCCCTCATGCATCATAATCAAGGCATAATTAACTACAATGTCATAGTAAATTCCCCATACGTGTGTGTTCATGCATATCTAAGCACATGCCCAATGCTTGATATAAATTCATAAGACAATTTACACATGTTTGAACACATTCAAAACCATGATTCCTAACTGAAATCAAAGCAAAATCTACCATAAGGATTAAATCCATCCATGTGAAATCGAACATTCACTCCCACAATCATGATTCTTCCATTCATTAAGCCACAACATGATCACATCTATTACCCATAAGCCATCCTCATTATGAGAGAACACATCTCACCATTTTTCCACATAATATCCCTACTGGAAACATATTCTATTTATAAGAATACCAATATTCACAAATTTAAGGTACTTCAACATCAACATGTATAATTATCAACATAATATGATGTCACAAGACAACACCTAAACATAATCCATCCACTTTCATCATCAATTCTACACCTCCAGTAGCCTAATTTCATCATAATACACCTCCTATAACCATTAGAATCATCAAATGGAGTAAAACATTGAAATGTGCATAAGTTTCAAAAATAGCAAAAACTGCCATGTAGCCGTTCGATCGCCCTGCAAGGCCGTTCGATCGGCTATACTGAAAATATGTCAAAAATATAGTGTTGCCGATCGATCACCCTAGTAGGCCGTTCGATCGCCAACAAAGCAGTTTTGACCTTCTTCTTCATTTTGAATTTCAAAACCGAAACACCATGAAAATACCTTCAAATCTTCATCCATGGTACCAAACATTATCAAAAACTCATCAAACCTTCCAGAACACTAATCTAAACCATTCTAAAACAAAACCCTAAGAAATCGAAATGAAAGATTAGTATTTATTAAACCCACCATTAAAACACTAAATCAAACAAACCCATTCTAAATAAACCATGAAAATCGAAATTTTACCATAAAAAAATTGAGATTTGAAGACCCATTACCTTGTCTGTAACGTCTGGGAATTTTCTAAATTCTTGAAGTCGTACATGTGGAAATTAAGGTGTAGGACCCCTTAATCTTCCCGTGGGAATAACTTAATCATCAATTGGGAAGTGTAGCTAAAGTATATATTGATGGAAAGTAGACAGAAAGAGCTTCGAAACGCCACCAAGAACGCGTGAATCGGAGTCCGGATGAGGGAGATACAACCGTCTGAAGTTGAACATATTGTGTAGGACCCGTTTACCCGAATTAAACGTGCGGATTATCCGTTTAAGTCACTATACGGGCCCGATCAATTACTGTTCCGAAATTGGGTTTTTGAGGCCTAATTTCTAATGGGATTAGGAGCCCTAATCCCAGGCCTATAAAAGGCGAATTAGGGCTAATAGAAGAGGAGTTTTTTGGGGGACGAAGGGAATTTTCCGGCAAGGCACCGGCGGCGATGGATTGACAGCAAAACGGCAACTAGGTAAGATCGTTGTATTAGTTATTGGAAAATTAAGACTAAATTGTGTTCTTATCCTGTTCTGCAATTTACTGAATCATCTATGCAACTGCAGTAATTTCTGCAATGATTCCTTAATAATTTTATTTATAAGCTTTCGGTCGCCGACCAGCCGCCGGACGACCACTTGACGGCCGCCAGTTGACTACTGGATTTTCGGCCAGGAACCCCGATGGCCGCCAGTCGAAACTGACCGAAGGTGGGCGTTTTCCTTTCTGGGCAAATCAGAACAAAAAAAATGGAGAAAAACGGCAGCCCCGCAACCCTTGGCCATGCCAACCATGGTCGTGCTGGCCTTGGCCGCGTTGGCCTAGGCCGCATTGGACTTGGCCGTGGCGGCCTCGACGGCGGCGATTTCTGCAGCTGTGCAGAGTTTAAAAAAGAAAAGGAAGGAAGAAAGGCCCCTTTTTGCGTCAGCCGGTCACCGGACGGCGGTGGGGCTGGGCTGGTTGGAGTTGCCGTCTGGTGGCAATTCATTTCCGCCCAGACCTCGCCGTAGAGCGGCAGCCTAGGGCAGCGCCAGTGGAGGCCAGTTGGCCTCTGGCTGGCTGTGAGGAAGACGACCCAGCGGGTCGTTGAGCTCTGTTTCGGACCAGGCCGGACGGGGTGAACCAACCCGTTCGGCCTGAGTTTAAAAAAAAACAATATACATTCCCTGAACCGGGTCCGGTTCAGGGGGTTAATTGTGTCAAATAAACCCTAGAAAATTACTATTGGACCTGGCGAGGTGTGGGATTATTCTGACCGAGTTTCAGATTGGGGAAAAATCCTAGAGATTGTGAAATAACCTTTTTACCCTTGATAGTTAAATCATCGTGTGAGAACCATTTACCCGACTTCGGGGCCCTGGTTTAGGGGCCTAGGAGTTTATTTAAAAATTGGGAAAATTCTCAATGAGATTTTAATGGGTAAACTATTTATAGGCCAAATATCTTGGTGATGAAAAATACTAATGAGTAGTTAATTGACTATTTTACCCTTAGGGTTTATAGTAAACCGTTAAGACAACCTGAGTTGGTTCAAGGGGTTCACGACCCCGTCACATGCCAAGAAAATTACACAGAGTCTATGAAGTCAAGTAGTACCCTTGACCCTAATTTTGGACCCATTGGATGTCATTAAGGCCTTAAACTAAATGACAGAAATACCCCTTAGGGTGGACCCGCCCACATTCGTGTGAATGGAAGCGTGAGTTGGTCTAAGAGTAGAGCCTTGTGAGAGGTCAATGCATTAAATCAATAGAAGGGCAGTAAAATGACTAGAATGACCCAAGGGAGGGTATCATACCTTAGGTGGTAAAATTACCCTAATGCCCTTAGGGGCAATATGTTCTGTTTCTGATGAAATAGATGACCTAGTGAATCAAGAGTTTGGGTACCCTATAAATGACTTCAAAGGGAAGGAGCATGACTAGTAAGTGACACGAAGACCTTGTTGGGTCGCAGTGTCATGAGAAATAAGGGGTAGAACACTAATTTTCAGGTTTAAAGCAACGTATTTCACATGTCTGCAATCGAGTGCACCGATCGACTAGAGTGTTTTATACGTCACTCGTGGAATATGTTAATTTACATATCGGGCTTGAATTCTCTGAGCCCTGGCCCTGCAAATGAATGCAATGAGCCTTCGTTTGTTATTTATACATTTGTATGATTGCATGATTATTTATGTTGGTGCATGCTTTTGATATTAATGCATTGATTTATATCAGTAACTTAAGATTAATAAAGATTAATCAAGAGACATGGGTTGCTGTTGGTTTGGAGGAAGAACATCTAATCAAGATAATGACTAAAATACCCTCTTTAGGGTTGGGACCAGTTCATGGAGTGAACGGAGCCTTGACATAGAATTTTACCTTGGTTAATGAACCAAGGATGGTTTTGGGATGTTCTTCGAGTCATAGCTCAGTGGATGAGCTATTTAGTGGGCCGATTCACAAGGTGAAGATCATCCACCTGGTTGAGTGGTTACTTGACTGGATGAAAATAATCTAGTCTAAGATTTAGATGTTTGGGGGAGTCAAGGGTCATAAGGACCTAAGGCTTCTATTGATACATTAGTAATGTCTTATAAGACATTTTCTCCCAGCGTTGGGAAGGTGGAGATTGCAATATGCATCTTCATCGCCACGACGGTTTGGATATTGACCAGAAGGTCTTTACCGTGGGTCTCCTACAGGTCTTCCCAAGACTATTTAGTACGTACGAAAAGCAGAGTTACATGAGCATCATGGAAGGCTTGTGTTTCTTGCCAATCTGTGTCCATGAGCACAGTTGGGATCCTCTTCCCCAAATTCGTGGCAGGCTATTGAGAGCCCTGGGGATTTGGGTCAAGCTGCTGTTAAGCAGTCCACTCCAAGGTTAGAGTACTTTGTTTGGGGATTTCTCGAGGGGCGAGTCATCTCCAAGTTGCAGATTTGATAGTATTAATTATCGAACAAGGGATGTGAGATAATTAATAACAATGTTTGATATTGCTTGTTAATTAGACAAGTTGAACGGTTAAAGGACTTACTAAAATGTAGGTTGAAAATATCTAAACATTGCATGTGTGATGCTATGCTTCGTAGGATAGAGTAGTTTCTAGGCAGGCCTATGTCTAGATCCGATCTTGTTGGAAACATTGGAGATGTTGTCTGATGAGTACGTAGGCAACTAACATTGAGTGATGTTAGCCCAATTCGAAAAATATTAATAAAACCTTTTGTCCTTTGGAAGCTCTTCTCCTGTAGGCGGAGATGCTCCATTGTGGTTGTAGTTGTGGTTGTTGTTTGGTTTGCTTTGTTGCAGATCCTCCACGCGATGACAAGTGAGACCAAGGCAGGCGAGCACATGAGGTTTTCGCATTTATGTAACTCCGGTACGTAAGTGTACCTTAAGTGTGAGAGTCAACTTATTATTTATTTTCAGACGGACGATAGACTTGTACTTTGATGGATGAGCCGGTCTTTATGAATTTTCAGACGTTAAATAATATCATATGATTTGATATTCAATTTTTAGACGTTAAATAATATCATATGATTTGATATTTGTAGTTGTGAACCCTAGTTATCATGACCTGGATATTTAATCGAAGGGTTTGTTTTGTATTTAAAGAAAAAAAAATTCTCGCTACTTACCGTTCGTGCTATTTAAAAATGCTTTTGAAAATTTTGGGTCGTGACATTGTCACTTGTTTAGATTCGGATTTTAACCTTCACCCTTCTTGGAAACCTTCCAAAAACATAGTGTCTAAGTTAAACTCCATTAAAAATTGATTTAACATTGAAAACCTTGAAGAAATCTTAGATCTATGGTTTGTTAAGCATAAAAAACGAATTTTGATAAGTAGGGTTTGAAGTAAGGGAGTACATAAATGACTTTGATGCTTGAAATCGAATCAAATCAAAGGGGAAATGATGAATTAAGAATGGATTAGGAGAAAATCTAGGGTTTAAGCTTAATTAAGGAAGAACATACCTTAATCCTTTCTAATCCGGGCCTAATTGGGGAACTAGGACTTAATCACCTCCTCCTAGCCTATTCCAAAAATAGAAATGGCTCAGCCCTTTTTCCTTTTATAGTATTGCTTGGGGTACACTTAATGAACTAATGGGGTGTAAATAGAATTTTGGGCTAAAAATAGGTATTTTACAAATTTGAGTACTAATTATATCTGAGAAAATTCTAAATTTTTTTTTATGAGTTTAAGTTTATGTTTGGGGAATTTTTGTTCAAAAATCCTAATTTCGTTGGTGGGGCCCATAGGGGGTCCCACCAAACCCTAATTTTTTGGAAAATTAGTGAAAAATTAAAAAAATCCTAAAAATTCAGAATTGACTAAAAACTACTTAAAACTCATAAATATATAATTAGTTTTGCTTAAAACCTTTAGAAATTCTATTTAATTTTGAAAACCTCAGAATTTAAATCAGAAAACGAGTAAACCACACATTAATCGATAAATAACATTAAAATAAACCGGTTAAAAAATGAGAGTCCTTACACCTAAAACTAGCAATCAATCATTAGTGCCGCCCTGCCAACCCAACATGGCATATAGGGCCATGTTTAGAAATTGAGGGGGTGGGAACATCTGTTATTGTTCACCCCGATCAAACATGCTTCGGATGCTGCACTTGCATCCTGACCCAAACAAACCAAGGGTGGGAGTGTTTTACTCTTGTTCACCCCAAGGAGCTGCACTACCTCTTGCTACAACAACACCCAATCAAGGGCACGACTATCCTCGCCATCATGTGTTAAATCTCTTCCTTTTTCTTGTCCAAACTTTAGATGCACACTTGCACGCCGAATGTATTATATCTTACTTGTCTCTATTTCCATTCTCATCACTTGAATTGGATAGTTTCTTTTATGCTCATGTCCAAAAATTCACTATTTTTTTAGCCCAAGGTGTTCCATTCCCAGGACCAATGGCTTTCAACATGTCTTTTCTCACATCTCCAAGTTCAGCCTAAAACTGCCCATCAACGAGTCCCATACCTCATTAACAAGAAGAACCCGACTGACCTTGGTTGCACACTTCATCTCAAAATGGGCTACGCATCCATTCACAACACAAACACCCTACTTAGGGCCCAATCTCAGCTCATCCTCATATCAAGGAGTCTTACATTAAACTTGTATAGATAGCTGGCTGCATACCCATCAACTTGGTTCCAATATGCTCTTCCACCCACAACATCATCAGGTAAAAAGGTTAGAAGATTGGCAAGGCTTCCTACTGCTAATATGTCCCATACTGCACCATTAGCAAGAACTTGTCATTTACACCATTTTTGAGTCCCAATATGACTCCACATTGCTTCAGCGACATTGCTGCATGAATGACCATGGAACAAGAAAACTACTACATGAGGTCCTTATAAAAACTGCATTGTAATGGTAAGTATCGCTCACACAATCCAAAACTAAGAAGGAACCTGATCATCCATCATCTATACACATCCATTTCAGCCCACATTTTCATCAACTTGTATTTCACATGTTCATTTGTTTGCCTCACATCATCAAGGTCGAAAAACATTGCAACAACACTTTCCAATTCTTCGTTCAACTGTTCGTCTTGCTCGCCCAAGAGGATGAAACCTTGGCTTTGATACCACTTGTCATAGAGGTGTCCAGGAAACTCCTACCATGTGGCACTCACAGGGCCAAATAGCCAAGTAAGTAAGCCTTCTTTGTCAAGGTCATGGCCTCGTGCCATTTGACCAAGTGTCTAGCATGTGGAACCAAGCAACAAACCCGTCCCAAGGCGGACATGCGAGCATATTGGGACATTCCCAAGCGAGCTAGCTGGAGGGGGACACAACCTTGCAATGCACATATCTAACTTAGGCAACTCAATTATCTAGACATTCTATCTCAGCCAAGTGCATGCAAGGATCATTCTTTTCAACAAAGCTATAAGGCCGGATGGCTGCCTCGTAGGTCGGAGAGCCCCATCCCCCAGCAGACAGGGCTCCTAACATGATGACTAGCAACCCAATAAGCTATCCTTGTCATCCGAGATAGCTGGTTGCAAGGCTAGGCATCATACCAATAACTCATACATATCAGCTCACCATGTCCCCCCTAAATAGAACAAGAGATTTCTTGTATTATGTTGGAGTGGCAGCCAAAGAGGCTGTATGGGCATAGTCCCTCCAAAGTTTACCAAACGGCCGCAAAACACTCTACAAGACTCTCCAACACTATTTAGGGGGGAAGGGACATAAGTCTTTAAATATGTGCTAGCCAACTATGTGTTCCAACATGGCTAACTATTTAGGCTAGGCATCGTTGCGTGCATTCTATGCACACACATGTTGCGCAACATTGCAAGCCTTCCCCGCAACGCTTGCATACATAATGTACAATGTTGCAGGCAATTCTCGCAACACTTAGTATACAACACATCTACACGTGTGTGCCCCAGCACGTGTCAAGGATAGCAGTCCACTTCGCTACCCTGTGACACTTAGTCCCCTTTGCTACCCCGTGATAGCGTGCCCTTCAAATGATTTCACCATGAATCAAACCTGGAAACTTCTATATAAGCGCTCTATCTATGGTATGTTTCTTTTGACAAAACTAAGTCCATGACTCTTAAGTATATACATAAAAAGCTAATATAAGCCCGAACATCATGGGCCATCAAATCTATATTTGATGGCTCAAGGGCATAAGCCCCAGCTCATAATAACGGGATTGTATAGGTAAGCAAACTACACCCAAATAGGGGTGCTCACGGACAGAAAATGGACATAGATAGAGGGTTGTTCGTGTCGTCCGCCATTTGAATATCCCTTGTTCGTGTCCATCCGTATCTGCCCTAGTTTGTATAATACTTTGTCAAAGTCTGTCTGCTACGGATACAGTTGAACACAGACGAACCTGGACAAATATTTTAACACTTAAATTTTTATTCCAATTTAAATTTTTTAGTACTTTTATAATATGTTAAATTGTACTAACATGTAACATAGATACTAGATCTATATTTTCAAGTTATCTAATACCTATGTAGCATGTTAAGATTATCCTAATATATTATATAAGTTTTGGATTCATATTTTCAAGCTGTCTAGTACCTATGTAGCATGTTAGGACTGTTCCTAACATAAAATACTACAAAAGTACTAGATTCATGTTTTTAAGTTATTAAGTGCTTATGTAGCATGTTAGGACTTTCTTAAGATGCTACGTAGGAACTAAATTCTATTTTTTTAATAATTAATACTAATTATTAAAATATTTAAGAGAATATTAGGTAGGGGTGGTGGATGTGGAGGGCGTATGTAGCTCCCTGTTAGTGCCAATAAAAAACTTAATCCATATTTATCTTTATCTAAAAAAAAAATTTATTAAATATAAAAATAGATATGAATATAAACGCATGGACAACCAACGTTCGTGAACTCACGGTACACCCAAAACTAGATCTTAGATGACCACCGCTAGTTTCCATAGCCTCCGGGACCTTTGCACGAGTGCACTACGTATATACATATGTACGAGTGCCTTCAGGGTGAGGAGAAATAAAAATAAAAATAAAAATTTCAACGACAGACACAGAGGACACGGCCCTTCCGAGTTTGCTTCCGCCGTTTTTGTACTCAGGCATCACTGGGTCACACGACCGGCGGCCGGCGCTGTCCTGGTACTCCTTCAGCATGAAGGCTGCCGTTTTTCGTACCTGGTGAACTTTCTGAGTGTCCCCCGCCCTTCTTCATAAAGGTGGCTTCGATCTTTTCCTTCCCACTTTTCTGTCCACTCTTCTAGATTCCTTGGCATGAGTCAGCAAGACTCTTAGATATGCTGTTTGCTGTAAGCTACCACATCCAGTCAGCCTCCCACCTGCTTACCAGTTATTTAATCTTTCTTGTATAAGATTTTGTTTTCACTTGGGTTCTTCATATATCATGCCTTTGCTTCAACTCCATGATTTGAATGACAAACTGTCCAATTTGTTCACGCCATGGCACCGCTCATTCGAATTCTGGGTACGAGCCGCGGATATTTATATTGGCTATAAGGTTGTTTTCTGGCTTTGATTCTATTTATTTTTTGAATTTTTGGGTGTGCAAATAATCGATCCTCCGTTTTGGGTGATGGTAGGTCTGTCAGAGTCGGGTGAGGTTTGTCAAAAGTGTTGATAGACAGGAGGCAATGTGGGAAGAACAACACGAGCTGGCAGCCGAGAAGCTCTATTCATTGTGCTCAGAACTTGGTGGGTTTTTCCTTAAGGTACTGGAATTGTATTTTTTTCCTTGGTTCCTCATTTATGGTTTCGGCAGCTTAATTAATTGAACGCGTAGGTACAAAAGCTTGATATTTTATATTGTCCCAAAGACCTGTGCTATAATGTATCGACTGTTGCTTGGTAAAAAATGCTAACAGGCGAGGTGGTTTTCCATTTTGTTACTTTCTATTATCTCTACTCATTGTCAGCTAATGTTAGCTGGAAAGAAGTTGCAAATTAGCTTTTTCTTGAGTTGGAGTTATTTCCCGAGGTTGTATTTCGTTTAATTTGTCTCTGGTTTAAGGTCAGAATGAACAGGAAAGCTTAGCATTTACATTCCTTTTGGTTCTGTTCTTTTGTGATCAAGCATTTTTTAATGCTGCAGGAAGTTAATTTTTGAGTTTTTCTGCACTAGGTAAAAGATAAATGCTAACAACTTGCGCTGAGGGACCTATGAGAAAGGAACGGCGAGATTAATTTAGTTAATGTAGACTTGTGTGAGTGTGTGAAGTGTACAATGACATGTACTATTGTTGGATGATCTGTGGAATATCGGACATCGGAGATATATTGGTGACCTAAAGATGAGATATATCAGAGATATATGGGAGATAATAGGAAAATGATATCGGTGACCCAAAGAATGTATTTTTCAGATGTATCTGGACAATCTAAACATATATCAACATCTAGGAGCCCTTACGCTAATCTCAGATTGCCAGATTACCATGAACGAACTTCCATCTTAGCAACTAAAGTCATAAGAAGACGCAGCCAGGTCAAATATTTCAGCAATAACATATGGTTTGTGATGATGTATCAATTGATTGACTTAATCACAAATCTCCATATATCTGGTCTGGAAAACAGATCTAAAGTAACTCTGTGAGCATTCAGTCAAACAGCACGAGTGCACTCACTCATCCAGTCCCATAGGGCATTACCAATAGGTTCACTATCCATGAACAAAGATGTAATAATCCAAATTGATGAAGTATCTTACAGTCTAAAGCAATGTCACAATGACTGACAACAGCCATAATAGACTGCCGGCACTTAATAAAAAGAAGTACAGAAATTCATATTTGCCATTTCTGAAGTTTTTTTTCTTTAGATCCGGAAGAAGAAAAACAAGCAAGGAGATCTACTGCAAGGTACTGCCGCTGCCGGAGTTTGCCACCTCTGCTTTTTCCGAAGATTAGTTAAAGAGGGGGCCTGAGGCGTTTGTGAGTGTTCTGGCGGAAGAGGCATTTTGTGAAATTGGGGTAGGGGTGGGGAAGGGAGGACGGTGGGTGGGTGTTAGCAATAAAGCTGATTCGTAAAGTTATGTATGTGTTGGCATATTTTGTGAACAAAACTATGTCAATATATGAAAGTTATATGTATGTGTTGGCATATTTTGTGAACAAAACTATGTCAATCTATGGATGAGTAAGAATTGAGCCATTGAGTCAATGCTTGGTGCGTTCTTTGGATAATAGCAGCTGAACTCATGTATTGATGTATCATCCAGAGTGGAGTCAAAATTCAGATGAAGATTCAATGATCAATAGGTGAATTATTATCAGAATAAAGGCAAAAGATCACACCATCACACACTTAGAATTAATTTGTTTATTACTTGTTTGAGTGTAGAAAGTAGATTGAAAATTTGGGAAAAAGCATGTAGAATGAGATTGTTTGTTGTGGTTGAAGTCATGTATTGATGGATCATCTAGAGTGAAGTCAAAAGACAGATGAAGATTCAGTGATCAATAGGTGAGTGATTATCAGAATAAAGGTAAAGATCACACATATCACACACTTAGAATTAATTTGTTTATTACATGTTTGAATGTAGAAAGTAGATTGAAAGTTTGGGAAAGAACGTAGAATGAGATTGATTGTTGTGCGATAGATTGCATTCGTCCAGAGGAAGTTTCCCCTAAAACGCAGCTCTTAGGTTTATCCTCCTCATGTGCCTGATATTGTCTCGAGGATGTTTGTTGGAGTTGTATTAACTCTTGATTTCATCGGCCATGATTGACCAGCATCGTTTGCAATTGAACAGCCTTGTCTGGCGGTTTGCAAACTTACTTATTTGAGTCCAATACGACTTGGATTCCTTCCCAATTTAGGACGATTACCTTCTGCTAACTTAATAACCTTTAAAAGGGCTTCAAGGATGTAGAAATGCTAATTCTCTTTTAGGGTTTTCTCCTATAATTTTTTGTTGAGATATTTTGTTAAAGGGGAGAGCTTATTAGGTTCCATTCTAAACTCATGTTGATGATTTTTTGTGTCATTGAGTGGATGAATTGAAGTATCACGCACACCCATACACACTAATCATCTCACACTTTGTGGAAAAGTGCATCTAGGATGATAGTCCAGAATTTGGGAAGGGTAGACGGTGCTAAGATTGGACTGCCTGGAACACATAGTAAAGTTTGAGAGATGCCCAGTGGAAGTGCACGTGAAGAAGTGAACGGCTGATCAAGGTGTGTCAAAATTTCAGAGTCAAAGTGGTATGATGCCAATCGAAAGGACATGTTTGTGTTTAGTTGTTGTCTGTAGTTGGTAACTCTGAAACTTGTTCATTTAGTGCGTATTTCTGGCTGGATAGAGAACCCCGTAGTTTTTACATGCTGGGTTTTCCGCGTAAAAATCCCGTGTGTTCTGTGTGGTTTTCTTATTGATATGATTATTTGTTGCTACTTAATATTATATAGCAATCAATTTTAAACGTAGTTTGACACAACCCACACAAGAAAAGGAGAACTTGTGTCTTATTCCTTGTAGTAGCTTCTTTTGGGGGCACCATGTATCTCCCACATGATATCTTAGCAATATCACCAATATATCGGTCATATCACTAATATGTGATATTGCTGATGTCAGGAAAAATCAATTGCCCCCCATATCTTTTATTGGTATTTTTATTGGCTATATATCAGTGATACGCCTAACCATGGAATGATCTAGGACACTTGTTTTGGTGGCCTAAGTAGTTGGGAGTTGGGATTAAGTGATAATGACAAGGTTGATTCTTCTAGTAAGTAGTCACTATATTAGAACAAAAAGCTTGTCTGTGGTTAGAGATAAGTGTTTTGTACCATGGCTTCATGCTCTCTAGATAAAAAAGATGCTAAGATGAATCTAATTTTGCTTGACTTTTTCTTAATTAATCTTTTTATGTTGATTGCATTATTTACATACCAGGCCGCTCAAATTATTGGAAAGCCTGATCTGGCTCCTCCCGCATGGGTGAGGAGGCTTGTTACACTGTGTGATAGGGCCCCTGCAACTCCTTTTGAAATGGTTCAGAACATACTGGAGAAAGAATTGGGTCAAAGAATTGAGGATGTTTTTGAAAGATTTGATAAAGAATCTGTCGGCTCTGCTTCAATTGCACAGGTTTCATTTCTAATTTATGCTTGTTTACTTTTTAGATGGGGCTGATATAGATCCCCTGCCTAAATTTACCAAATCTTCTCTAAATCTTCCGCACTTGCATAACTTAAAGGTTTTCATATGCATTTTTCTAACTAGGCCCCTCAAACTAGTGCTCCACCTTCAAGAAATTTTATTTCTGCATAATCTGCATTGCCTATGGTCGTATGTGTTATTTGATGAGAGTACAAAATTTACTTAACAAGGGTATGCCTAGATTGATGGAAACAGGGAGAAAGGGAAAGAGAGTGAGAAAGTTAATCCGGGTGAAAGAGAAACTAAGAGATCCCTAAATTTTTTTGACTATTCGGTTGTACCAATAATCTTATAGAAAATTGAAACTCAAATCCACCGTAACCACAAGAATAACATTGTCATATATATTTTTAATGGAAAAACTATTGCTCATTTGTTGTTGCCTCCACTACTACCTGTGGAGTGCTTTTGGTGGTAGTAGAGGTGGTAGGGCGGCAATGGTGGCAGCTGCGGCAGTAGTGGTGATGACGGCGGAGGTGGTGGTGGAGCAGAGTTGATATTGATGGTAGTTGTGTGGTGGCTGTAGTGATGGTAGCAGCGACAGTGACTATGATGGTAGTAGTGGTAGTAGCAGCAGTAGTGGTGGCTATTGTAGGGCTTGCGGCGGCGGCGGCGGTAGATATGGTGGTGACAACAGTGGTGTGGTGACGACAATGATGGTGATAGTGGTAGTAATAGTGGTGGTGGCTACAGTAGCTGTGGCGGTAGCGGTAGCGGTGGTAAAGGCAATAGCAGAGGTAGTGGTGGTGATGGCAAAAGCATTGGTGGCGGGTGTAGCGGCAGTGTTGACGCCAACAAGGTTGAAGTCATGAGTTTTCAAATATGCAGATTTTCTTGCAAAATCTGTAGAGGTTTTTGAGCAAATTTTCACCCTTTTTCACCGGGTTTCCACCCTAGTTTCTCTGGTCCAAATAGTATCCCTTTACAAGATTGTGTTGTTTTGAAGCTGTTAAATAGTTTTGTTCTTCCATTAATTCTGCTTTTCACCAGGTGCACAGGGCAAGAATAAAAGGCACTACAAATGATGTTGCTGTCAAGGTAAGGATAATGAAGTGTTTTATGTGTGTTGTGTGCGTACATGAACACATGAGGGAAATTTTTTCCTATTTACATATTTCACATGTCTTCATCATGCCAGGAAAGATGTTCTAGTGAAGGCCTGATCATCAAAGTTGATGTGTCTATCATATATGCACAAGGAGAGTAAAGAGTTGTTGTGGGTCTTGTTTGTGCAAAATTAGCAATCTCGGATCTTGATCTCATCTCAATTCACCAAAGAGAGATGAGAGATTTTGGAGAAATCAAGAAAAAAATGTCTTTAACATGTATTTTGAGAGAGTATGTATTTTTACCAACTACAAACAGTAATATGATACAACACAATCATAAATCATGAATTGGTGGGAGGGATCTTGGTAATCTCAGTGAGATATGGGAAAATTGCAAAACAGACGAGACCTCAGGGAAATCTCACTGAGAAAGGGAAACCAAGGCAGAAACCATGTTTCTGATGTTCAGACTCTCAGTTTTATATCGAGATGCAAGATCTCGTGAGATTGCTATCCTGGACATGCATACACATACATTCCACGTGTAGATTTCTCATTTCAGTATGATACTTACCATTAAAGTGTGTGTTTGTGGCTGTGTGCCACAAATACGAATGCACAGTATGTACATTTCTCTTCATCTAAGTGTGTGTGTGTGATAGAGAGAGAGAGAGAGTTCATGCACATATATATTATATGCAAAGTATCAAATTTATCTTGTCCTAAAGTAATTGCTATAGTGAATATTTTGTTCCTTCCCTTGTTTTAGTACTGCATCAGGAAGGAAATCTTTGTTATTGTTGAACTGCAGAGTGGATTCAAATGTTGCCAACCCCAACATGCTAGAACAAGGTCTAGGATGGAAATGATGAAATATATTGTGCAAATTTCATTTTCTAAGTCATTTCTTGCCTAATTCATTGGCAGGTGCAACATCCAGGTGTCCAGGATTTGATGTTGACTGATATCCGCAACTTGCAAACTTTTGCAGTATTTTTACAAAAGAATGATATCAAGTTTGATCTACTTTCTATCACTAAAGAAATAGAAAAGCAGGTTGGGGTCTATATTCTTTCACTTAAAAATTTTAACATATTTTTTTTACAGTTTGCCCCAATTGTGTTTTAGCCAATTATCAGGTATGCCTTCATATATTGTAATCCTCCTCAAAAGAGCTGTGAGTGCACATGAACACTGTACACTAGTTTTTTCCTGATTTGGGAGGTGAGCAAGACTAATTTCCTTTTGTTTAATCCTCAATACAATCATCTAGAAAATGTGCAAGATAAATTTAATGATCATGACTTGACTACTATCATGTTTCTGTTACACACAGGAGCACGACTTGAAATTCTGAGTATATACTCTTATAGATAAAGTAGGGGCTCACTATATTCTTATGTTGTTTGTTAGAGCTATATTTTGCCTATCTGGTGATCAACATTTTTGCTGATTTGTACGTGCTACAACATTTTCTCATGCAACAGTTATATATATTCTGGTCTTTTGTAGGTTGGATATGAATTTGACTTTTTGCGGGAGGCCGATGCTATGGAAAGGATTAGGCACTTTCTACATGCAAACAACAAAAAGGCTCCAGTTTTGATACCACATGTTATGCATGACTTGGTTACTAAGTATATTTTCATTAGAAGTTCAAGTTAGTTATCCCACATCTAAATCTTTCTAGATCATGTATATTTGTTCCCCAAAAATGGTAGGCCAGTTATGGGGGGTATCCCTTGGCTGCATCTTAACTACCCTTATACTTTGTGCCTGAAAAGATACAAACTGATGAGATATTCATAAATGTCTAGCCTAATTTTTGAAGAAAGCTGTCTCAGTAGTTAGTATGTTATGTTAGTATTGTTCAGTAACAAGGGTTGATAATTTCAAGGCTGAAATAGAGTACTAATAATATTCTATCTTGACATAAAAACTAAATCCTCTGATCCCTCTGCTTTCTTAGGAAGGTGTTGGTGATGGAATTTATGGATGGAATTCCACTTTTAGATCTTGGCAAGGAGATGGCTAAAAGAGGGATAAATCCTGGTAGTAAGCTGGCAGCAGCAGCAAAGCAGTAAGGCCTTTTGATTATCAGTAGGAGATATGTTTTTCTCTCTATCATAACTGTCCCTTCCTATGAAACACTATGCTAAACTAAATAGCTTTTGAATCTTTGAATTGTCTAAATCATATATGATCTTTATTTTCTTATGTGCAATATGTAATAGGATCCTGACTTCACACACCACAATGTATATTAAGTTTTATCTTTGTCAACTGCAAATACATATCAAGACCAGATGACTGTGGGAGAGGAGTGCAAAAATACCTACTAGAAGGGGCCTCTCCTGGTAGGAGTGAGGGGAGCTGTGACAAGTTGCCGAATTCAGTTAAATCTCTCCAAGGCTGCCTTTGGCGAACCTTTTTTGAGCACTTTTAATAAGCCATTTCTCCATAAAAATGTTGTTTGAAGGCACAAGCAGAGCCACATCTCAGAAGACAAGTGCTTATCCCACCCTATGTGATTAGTAAAGAAAACACGGAGGAAAAAAAATTTCTTACTTATGTTGCAACCTATTGGGTTGTGCTGCTAATGAAACTTTTATAATTAAATTCTCATGTGTTTAACAAAGAAAATGTTGGAAACCAAGTTGCCTCAAAAACTTGAGCTGTTAAGGAACAGCCCAATAATGTATATCAAGCCAGACTGGCCCAAACAAACAGACAGATGCAGAGGCAGATTGACAGATTGTTCAACCGAAGACACTATCCATCTTGTCATTGTTTACTTCTTCCCCTCTTTTCTTTGCTCTTTTCAGTATCTCGCTCTCCTTTTTTTTGTTTTCTGCTTGTTCTCCAGTCGGTTAGGGTGGAAAATCTTAGTTTTGCAAGTTTTGTGTTTTTGCAATGAACAAACCATTTGCACGCAGTTGGTCAATATGACCAGCTAATTTCCAAATCTGAAGGAAGCTCTTGATCTGCAATAATGGCCTTATCTGACAATAGCTATTTATATTTTGTTTTAATAACAAAATCAAATACCGTGGGCATTGTATTTATCATAATTGATAATTATGATTAAAATATTATAGCTTAAGATAGTGAAAGATTGGATGTGCCAAATCTTTAGGTCATATTTGTGTTTAGTGTTTGTGAGGTGTTTCTAACTTTTCATATTGAACAACCTTTGAATGCCAAAGATACTATCAGCTTATTGTGCCAAAGACTTGAAAATCTGGTGAGCAGCTGATGTTCATAAGAGCTGGAAAGAATGCTTATTACTTAAGAGGCATTTAAGTGCAACCAAACACAGTCTATGCAATGCCTATAATTTCATCTTCCAATCTTTAAGTGTACAATAATAACACAAGTTTCTTTGTTTTGACTTTTATCGATTTTCTTTTGGTGTGTGTTCATTATTGAACTCCTTACTTTCCAGGGGAAAACAGCCTCCATGATCATGAAATAATAACTTTTGAATGTTGGTTGGTATTGCAGGAAAATTCTGGGAAGTTTAACTATGGCATATGGCCAAATGATTTTAAAGAGTGGATTTTTTCATGCAGATCCTCACCCTGGAAATATCCTAATTTGTAAGGATTTAGAGGCAAGTGAGGCAGTACATCCACATCATCCACCTCATAATATTTTTAACCTCATATGTTCAATGTGAATACTGAAGATGTGCATCAAGAATATTTTTGAGCTCATAACTTGTGTTCAAGTTTATTGTTTGCATTCTAAAGAAATAATTAGGATTTTTGGGTGGCTCTTAACTCTTAATTTACTTTATTATTCTGAGTGTTTTCTTAAATCACCAGAACGCTTTTGAATATTCAGGTAGCACTGCTGGACTATGGGCAAGTAAAGCATCTTCCAGACAGCTTGAGGCTTGCATATTCTAGTCTTATTCTTGCAATTGTAGATGATGATCCTATGCGTACAACACAAAGCTTCAAGTACTAGTTTGATTTTTTGAACTTGTGTTTTTTTTTCTTCTCTATCAAATCAGTATGATGAAAATCTTTTCTCCTTTGCCATCTTTATTCTGAATTTTCTTTCACCTTAGGGAGTTGGGTATAGAAACGTTGAGCATGTGTGCAGATGAACAGCTTGAATTGCTGAAGTTGTCACAAACAATGTTTGATACAAAGTTACCTACGGGGGTAACAGTGATGTCACCATTTTCAGAAGATGCTTCAATTAAAAAAATTGGCATTCAGGTAAGCAGTAATTTCTCCTGCGAACAGTTATTTTACCTTACAAAATAAAAAAATTTGCTCAAACCTGTCCAGAGTCTACATAAAAGTGATCATCATCAGAATGAAGAGGGTTATGCATGCCTATTTATTCATTTCACATATTAAAACCATTCTTTTGCAGACTTTTCCAGAGGAGCTGTTTTCTATTCTGCGTACAATCCATTTACTGCGAGGACTTGCTGTTGGTCTTGGAATCAATTACTCTTGTGCTGAACATTGGAAATCCATTGCTGAAGAATCATTACATGCTGTTGGGAGGCTCTATGGTTTATTCTATATTCATCTGTGGTTTCTTACATGCAATTAATTGATCAACAACTGCTAAAATGTCTTATAATTATCCAGATGAAGGACCCAAAATACGACGTAGGCGAAATCTTTTAAGAAGAAAACTTTGGAGGAGTTGACTTTTCAAGTTAGTGATAATGACATTTCATATTACTGTGAAACAAGGTTTCCATGGATATAGGAAGCCTTACCGTACAGGTATTTACAAGCCCCTTTACATGTAATATTGAACAAAACATAAGGTATAAAATGCCACAGATTCGAGTGATTTTTTAAAGCGGTTGGTTAATTTTTACAGGTAGTTACATATGGTAGTAAATGATGATAATTGGAATAGAAAGTAGTCCCTACCTGTTGACATCACAACTTTCACGGAAAACAACTCATGTAAATTATTCCATCAAGACTAACTATTTTTTTGTGGTACTTTAGGTTGATGGAATAATTGCTGATGATTTGATTGGTATGTTTTTAAATCCTTGTGTTTCTGGGCATAATGATCATAATTTTTTCTTCCGTATGCAGCAACAGCTGACGCTTGACTATTTTGCTGGGGTTATACTGAATTAAGTTGCCCAATATCTGAACATTCTTATTTAAAATTGTAATTATTTATTATTTTATTTGTAACTGCCGGCTGCCAACAATAAAGTGTAATTATTTATTCTCCTTGTTATATATAAAATATAAATATTTACTTTTTATATTTAACAAAAAGAGAAAATAACAAAGAAAACTTTGACATGCATGGCACTCGATTAGTGATCTAGAGAAGTTTAATAATGGAGCTTTCAAGTTCTGATTTTGTCGGCCAGAGATTTTTTTGGCAGGCCAATGAAATCCAACATACGTTTTATGATATTGAAGAGACCTTTGAGCTGAATCGTGAAAAGCATTCGGAGTGTTGGAAGTTAGAAATTTTCATGGCTACCCATGTTTAAAATGCTATAAATGAAGTTGTTTGAGTTGTCAAAGGCTTAGTAGGGCCTGCTGTCATATCTTATTTGTTGCCAGAATTTTCTGCGGCTAGCGGAAGGAGAAAGGGGCGGAAGAGGGAGAAGGGGAGAGCGGCAGCAGGTAAAGGAGGTGGCGGCAAGCAGAAGAGGTGGAGGAGGGAAGGGAAAAGAAAGGAGGAACAAAGAGGAAGTAGGGAAGAAGAAAAAGAAAAAAAAGGGGTAATTTCATCCATTGCATCAAGTGGTATACTCCCTCCGACCACTATTAATAGCTATATTTGTAGAAATATTAGTTTTTATTAAAAAGGTAAAATCTTCATCTAAGAAAGAGAAAATAAGTTAATAATATTTTTTTAACTACCCAGCCACTTAATATTTCTTTTTATTTGTAGTGAGATCAGCCGGCATTTCCACCAAATTCCCCAATCCGGCATAGCTGGAAATCGCCTGGCAATGCTTGGTTGGAGGAGTTCGTACTAATGATTAATGGCTTTGTACTTCCAAGATGTGGTTGACTTGTACAGTTGTACTAGCACATCCTAAACTTAGCGCAATCAAATCCATAATGGCCTTTCAAAACCCCAATAGGATAACAAAAGTCAACCATTCCTAAGTTCATGATAATGGCCTACCAGGGTCTCAAGTCTCAACAGTGCCTATATAAAGGAACCTGGAGGCAAGCTACAAGATTGAGAAACGAGTGCCAAAATCTCATAAGAGCCTCTCATTTCTTCGTGCAGTTTCTTCTCCTTGAGTCAATGGCAGCTAAATCAATTCCGCTGTCACTGATTGTGGCAATAATCTCAGTATCAGTTCTGATGGTTCTCTCTCGAGTGGCTGCACATGAAGGTCATGCCCATGCACCCTCTAGCCAGGGCGGCCCGGAAGGGCATTCTGCCGCTGTCCCAGCACTTGCTTCTATCACAATGGGCTTCTTGGTGTCTCTTGGTTTCACATTTCTTTCTTTGTCATCCTATTGAGTCTACTGATCCCGTGAAGATGGCTCCTGTTAGTTGTTCTGGCTCTTATGTTGTGCATGGGGCTTTGGGGATGATGAATGAAATAAGCAAGTTATATACATCATGTGGATGATGTGAATTCAATTGTCATGCTGTTCTAGTCTGCTTTCCATTGCCCCGTTCATATTTGTTGTATGTACCATTGGTTGTTTGTTTGTTTGTTTTTTGTGTCCATTTGTCCGCTTGGCTTATCTTAATGTTTAAGTTCCCATGGTTCGAGAGTTTGCTTCAACGTCAAAGCTTATTTATGGTCTAAAAAAGCTTTACCTTCATTCTGAGATTCTTGAATATATGAAGTAGATGGAGACAATTTAAGTAGAATGCTGAACCGGTCATAATGGATCCAAACGCGAGTTAATGTCGAATTATCTTTTCAGCATAAAGGAATTTTAGTCTAGAACTGAGACGTGGTCAAGAGGGATTCTTGGCTTTAGAATTGTTACCACTTAGGCTACCACTTATTCATAATTATTATAATTTAAGAAAAATTATTTAAATAATATTAAAAATAAATAATTATCAAAATCATAGAGAGAGAAAAATGATTCTTAAAATAGTGTACGTTTTGGTAATGTAGGCGCTACCCAAGTGTTGGCGCCTGCATGACTTTTTATTTTCAAATTTCGTCATTCAAAGGGACAAAATCAATACAATGTAGACTAAATCAATACTCTACTAATTTTACAAAAGATGAAATTAGTATTGTAGAAGGACCAAATTAGTACCATACTAATATGTCATCTATCTCTCCTCTCTCTCTTGTCTCTCTCTCTCCTCTCTACTCCCTCTCTCCTCTCACTTTACTTACTCTCCTTTTTCTCTATTCACTCTCTCCTCTCTTTTCGGGTCTCTCTCTTCTTCTTTCTCTTCTCTCCCTTTCCTCTTTTCTAAAGGACAAAATTATGAAATTTTTTTGAAAAAAATATATTGATTTCATCTTTTAGAAGACAGGAGAAAGAGAAAAGAGAGAAAGAGAAGAGAGAGAAAGAAGAAAGAGAGTGAGTGAAGAGAGAGAGAGGAAAAAGGAGAGAGAGTGTGTGAAGAAGAGAGATAGCTGAAAGAGAGAGGAGAGAGTGAATAGAGAGAGAGAGAGTGTGAAGAGAGAGAAGAGACAAATCAGTATAGTACTGATTTCGTCCTTTGAGAAATCACTATACTACTGATTTCGTTATTTAGAAGGATAAAATTTGAAAAAAAGCCACACAGGCGCTAGCATTTGGCTGGTGCCTATGTGGCTAAAGCGAATATCATTTTAAAAATTATTTTTCTCTCTTTGCAATTTTGGTATTTTTTTAATATTAATTAAATAATTTCCCTACCATTTACCCTATAATAGAATTTTTAATTTTTACTTATTTTACACACATTTTTTTACCCTTAATTCCTATTTTATCCTTCTCTATCTTTATATTTTCTATAGTACCCTTTAATAAAAGTTTGAATTAATATATAGTCTGAATATATTTTAGTAAATCTCTCTATTTATATGCTTTTATATGGTTGCAACATGTTAGCGTAATATTAATTGCTAGCATGCCATGAGTATTACTTTTTATATTATGTTAATTTTAACTTTGGAAGGTTATATCGTGCACTCTTAAACTTAGATTTATACATTCTTGGTATTGTTAGAAAACTATGAACGAGCTTTATTAATTAAGATCTCATATGTGTATATTTTCTTGAACCTTTTTATAGGTTCTATGTATATAACATATTTCTTAATAAGTGATTTTTGTATTTTTGCCTATACTACACAAGTTTGTATTCATGTATTTTGGGCACTAATGGAAAAATTCTCATAATCTTTATCAAATGAGACTCACCACCAAATTGGTCCTAAATTCGAAAGGTGCGCTCCATGGTGTGAAGTCCTTTAACACTATTGTCCTCACTAACCTATAACCAAATATTAAGCCTATGAGATTTGGACTTACAGTTGCCTACTATGATTACATTTGGGTTAGTGTGATGCTTATAGTTTATGAATATTATGATCCTAAAAGCATGTTTTGTAACTATAGATCGCAAAGGGGACTTTTGTTCAATATATACTTTATCTCTAATTTACATTATTTTTTCTCATCTAATTTGTATCTAAACATGTACACGTAATGCATGTGCATTCTTGTTAGTGAAAGTTGAATCCATTTCAAGTGCTATGATCCAAAATTCCTAAATAATGCTTTCAAATTAAAAAGCCAACATCCTTGTTAATTGTAAAATAAATAACAACTTAAAATCACATATCTATTCAAGACTAGTATGTTTCAAAAACCAGCCAGCCCGGCCAAGCCAACTGGATTAAACTTATCACGCCCCAATAACCGCCTGACTCGAGTTGAACCCGATCCAGGGGATGGTCAAAGCACATGGGGGTGTTGCGAAAGCCTCGACCCCTCTAACAGGTATAACACACACGGAGTAACACACCACTTTATCTTTGTGCAAGAGGAAATAAGTAAAATATAAAGGACATCAAATCTAATTACTCATCAACTCTCGAACCCACAATCTTACAACACTGAACCATCAAACATGGCTCAAGTCATATCATCTGAAATAAGTCTAAAGTCACAATGGTTAATAAAGTATAAGACAAAGTTAACCAAATATTAAATTCTAGCACACCAGTAGAATAAATAAGTAAAGATAGTAAAATCCCTAGGCTCCCATGCTTACTCCCGACCATCATCCACACATGCTTCATAAAGAGGGACCTGATTGTCTACATGCAGCACTTTGCAGCCCCAAAGCAAAAAACACAAGAGAAAATAGGGGTGAGTATGACACTCAGCAAGCTTTTGTATTTCGGTACGATAAATTTGAAAACATCATATGTATCTCACACCATCCATCACACAATACATATCATCATATTAGCTCATTTCTGATCACCTGCTCAATGTTTGACCATACTCAATCATAAATAACCATCCTACAAAAGAGGATTTCAAAACATAATATCCATAGCATGAATAATCATACTATACTATAAATATTTATCCTGCATGAAAAGTGTCTCAAACACATTAGCATAATCCTGCATAATCATTCTCTCTCATAAACACTCATCTTGCATGAGAGTGTCTCAAACACGCTATCATAATCATGCATATTTATTCTCATTCCTAAACATTCACCCTGCATGTCAAGTGTCTAAAACACACTATACCTAATCATGCATAATCAACCATATTCACATGTGTCACATAATCTCAATTATCCCTACACAACTAGTGCAACTGGGTATAATATTATCATATATACATGCACTATCAACAATGGTGAATATCTCCATCATGGAGAGATATACAATCATACCACCCGCTCTAGATATCGTCCGATTTCTTAAATGAAAACTTAGGGTCTTAACCCACCCTGGATGTGATTCGATTTTCTTACGGAAACCTAGGGTGTTGGGGGTAGTTAGCCCCTCTACTCGCCCTAACAATCCACAAGGGAAGGTCCAATTTCTTTATAGAAACATAAATCACTCTGCTCGCCCTAGACAATCTTGGCTGGGAATGTTCGATCTCCTCATGAAGACCTAGAGCAGTGTGTTCGCCCTGGACATCTCTTGTGGCGGGGAGAGTCCAATTTCTACAGAGGAAACCTAGAACACGTGGTAACCGGTGCACAAAGGCATACTACTCTAGATTCTCAGGGTCTAGATGACTCTATCAAGAAATCTCAACCACATTCAAATCAACTCAACTCAACCTGGAGAGGATCCATGTTCCAAATAGGAGCTCAAATCGAAATAATGTCCTTTCAGACTAACCAATTCTGATAAGCCATCAAATGATTAATTTGGCAAATAATATAACTTAATTGCATCTAATTGATCAATCACGACTAATCTCAATAAATCTCATTCGTAAATCTATCTCATGTTGCATGTAACATAGTACATACGTGAGCAATATTACATGAAACCTAATTCATGAAACGTGCTCCCCATAAGTCATATATGCATAATTACTAATCATATGTATCAAACAATCACCATAATTATCCCCCACATGTGTGTGTACATGGTAGTAGCATTCAATTCTAAGCATTGGTATATGCATCATGAACAACCCATTCGACATACTACACACATGCTCTTATAATTTAATCATGACTTCTCCTTATTGAAATCATGAGTGAAAATCATCAAAAATTACAAATCCAAGTCCAATACAGCTTTATGCTAAACTTAGATAAGCATACTCATTACTACGCTTAGGATAGACATGGAACTATAATTCATCCATAATTTAACATAACATGTGAAAGCATACAAGTTTATTCTCATAGTGTAAACTTGCTGGAATCCTAAGTAAAACATGAAGAATCACTCAAAATGAAATTAGGATAAGAAATCATAACATGTTAAACCGAGTAATATGTAATCCACTTCATACTTAAACATCATCATAGCTCTTAACATCATATTCATGTCCTCACAGTAGCATTTCAAAGTATAAATCACTCATCATGATTATAATAAATGATATTTAAGAAGAACTTGAAAATGAGCAAAATTGGCAAAATGTCAAAAACTGTTGTGTTGGCGTTTGAATGCCAAACTACAGTTCTGGTTCGTCTTCTTCCTTTTGAACTCAAAAATGAAAATACACATATCTGACTTAAACCTTCAAATCTCACTTTCAAACATCATCCTAATGAAATCTAAGATTAAGAAATGGTAAATCTAATCATTTATCAACTAAAACACGAAGAGATAGCAAGAAAGATTAAGCTTTACATAACCTACCATTAAGCTCAACTTCATGCAAACCCACATAAACCTTCACTAAACTTCAAATCCGAAAACCCAGATCTATTTTGGAAGAAAACCTTTACTTTTAGTGAGTTTCTTGGTTCGAAATCGACGCTCCAACCTCTTAAAATCTATACCCACATTTGGGTTTTGTTAATACATGTATAAATCCGATTAATAAAGCCTAAATTACTTGAAAACTTGTAGATCTAGGGCTTTTTTCTGTTCTAAAATGAAAATACCTCATTAGAGGTTTGAAATAAAGGTCAAAATTAGAAACTTTAGTGGTAAAAATCAAGATTTAACTTTAGAAGAGATGAGATTAAGCAAGATTAGGTAAAACCCTAGGTGATTAATGAAGAAATCAAGCTAATCTTACCTTAATCAAACTTTCCTCTTATGGAATGGGGATTAGGGCCTCTTAGCCTCTAGATTCCAGCCCTTCCAAAATGGGAATGAGGCTGCGTCTTTTTATTTATAGTAAGTCATGGGGTATGCCTAATAGAAAATTAGGGTATGAATAGAATTCAAGACTAAAAATGGGTAATTTGTTCATTTTGAGTCTAAACCAAAGTTTAAAAATTTTGAAATACTCAATTACTGGATTAAGTTGGGTTTAGGGTCTTGTGGGACCCATCATCCCAATTTACGAACGTGAGGCCCACGGTGGGACCTATGCCCTAACTTTTTCGAAAAAAAAGTCAAAAATTCCAGAAAAATTTGAATTGACTTAGTTTAACATAAAAACCAATAAAATGAAGGAATTGCTGATTAAAACCATAGTTAATCACCTTAAATCCATAAACAAGTCAAAATTAGCAAAATTTACACTAAACCGCACAATATTAACAAAATAAATTAAATAAACCAATTTAGGGTTTAAGGATCTTACAAAAATTGAACCCGGTAGACTTTTTGGGCTGGACATGCAAATTTTCTTAGGTTTTTTAACCTATACGAGCTATGGAGACTTGGTCAATTGAACCATTGGTATGTGGACCTGTCCTAGATTGGTTCACCCAGTTTTCTTAAAAAAATCATGGATCGACAACTCTAGTTACATGTCCCTACCTCCACCATTTCCTTTCCTCAATCATGTGCTCCCTCTTCTCTACCATCCCCAACTCTCTCTTGACCTCCCCTCATTTCGCTGCCTGCCAGTTCTTCCCCTATGTAGTTTGTCATATCTTCTTTAGCATGCCTTATTCAAGATTCCAAATACCCATTTTTCCTACCTTCCGATTGGGCACAAAGTACCACTCGGCGGAAGGCAATAAGGTGAAGGGACGCAAAGAGGGAGAAAGGGGAATCGGTTCTTCAAAAATGGAAAAAAGAGGCCTAATTGCAATTACATAGTCTATGATGCCAGTGGGGCCCCACACTTATTACATGTGATCTACTGATCTAGCTAATCATCATAAAGAGGAAATGCCGAGTCAGTGGCTGATTGAATCATGGTTGGAGTGAGTACGTGGAGGAACCACGTACACAACATTCTACTAGGCTCCGCATACACCTTGACCTCAAGGAAACCATGTAAGGTACTGTTCTAAAAAATATCCTCCATGATCCACGTAGCATCCTCAAGCAGAAGGTCATGCCAAGAAATCATAATCATTGTGACAATGCAGCCAGCACATTCCACATGATGTTTATCCACAATGAACGTTGGCTCCAGGGTTGTTGACTGTAATAACCCTAAATTCTAACATGATTTTCTTATATATTTTTTAATTCATGAGTGTTAGTTAGAGCTCGTGGAAATGAGCGTAACAAGTCTTAAAACGCGAAAATCGGAGGTCGGGAACAAAAGTTACGACCTCAGGAAACGTGTTCAACCGGCGGGACCCACTTCTAAAATTTGGGTAAAACGATTCTTAAGTGGTCTAGTTTCATAGGGCTCATCAATACGAGCTCAACGGTACCTAGAACACACAAAACCGACTTCGGGATAGGAAGTTACAATTTTTGGAATTTTTGTTGGAAAAAAAATAATAAAATAAAATATTTTCGGTTTGATGGCGCGGCACGACGCAGCACAGCGCGCGGTGTATGCCACATGGCACACACCAAATGTGCGTGTTGCACGCATTGAACGCGTTACGGGCGCGCGTTCGTCACGCACGCACCCGGTTCCGACGGCGCCTGTGGGCGCCAGCCGGTTTCCGCGGTGGTACCTGTGGGCGCCCACCAGTTCCGGCGGCGGTGCCCGCTGGAAAATGCCTCCTCCCTTATTTAAGCCCTTCTCCGGCCAGTTTTTCACCCACATCCGATTTTCATCCTCTTTCACTGTTTTCACCATTCCCGACCCGTCTTAAGTCCGATTTACACGTTTCAAGACCCGTTTCCTACTAAATCAAGGGTGCTCTATGCACCGGAAGGGTTATTTTCTCGAGACGACCCCTCTAAGACCTCAAAAAATGTGCCCCTTTTCTTATCTTCACCTTTCATTTTTTTACTGTTTCCAAACCATTTGAAACCCTTTTTAACCCGTTCCAAAGCCCTACCCCACTAAATCAAGGGCATTCTACGCGTTGGAGTGGTTATTTTGCCAAAATTCTTGCTTAAAGGCTGATATCTTAAGGTGGGACTTTCTTTACTCTACGAGGAGATCTCGTTATATTTTGCACGTATTATAGGTAGGTAGCTTTAAATTCTAATCGTATGCCAAGATTTTTACTCGCTAAAGTTTTACTAAAAGTTTTCTGTTACTTTATGAAAACAAAAGCTCTGACTTTAAAATCATCTCCTCTTTTTGAAAATTTCTTCGAGTTTTGGGCAATCGTGCCGTCTGGATAGTTCTCGGTTCCTCGGAGCTAAGAATTATTATGATTTTGGATGTCGCCAAATTTGGCATCTGGCGCGCACAGGATTGGGATGTCATGGGTAAATCCCTTCCTTTCTGTCTCGCGTTGCCCCATGGGCGCGGGTGTAAGTTGTCTGGTATTGCGACATTCTGTGATCGTGTTTTCAGATTTTCTGAATGATTTTCAAAAGAAAAATGGCACGATATGTGCACAAAGCATATTCTTAGAACTTAATCCGACCTACTGAGTGTGAATTTACTCACCTACCCTCAGACTCTATAGGTGTTTCACTCGAATCTGAAGGAGTTGACGAAGAGTTTCCTTAAATTACAGTCTTATACTGCTGTTTTTATACTTTATGTAAATTATTGTATTGACTAATGTACAAAGGCATGTGATGCCCAATTTTGGAAATCTTTGTATAATACAAAGTGTGTTGTAATTACTGTTTTTAGTACACAGTGATCCTTGGCCATTGTAATTAAATTTTGTTACGTTTTCAAAAAAATTGTTTTCTTTTATTCAAAAATACGAGGGACGTTACAGTTGGTATCGGAGCCAAGGTTCTACTGTCTACTAAAAAGTAATTAAATTAGTCAATACAATTATTTATATTTTATCGTATATTTTCCTATTTGAAATTTCTTAATGAATTTTTATGTGAAGCTAAAACAGATGTCGTTGCTCAGGCATAAGACATATCTGTCAAGCAATCTTTATCATTCTACTGCTCGTAAATTGCCGCTTCCAATGGAAGGAAGTTGTAGCAAGAGTATATACAATGAGAGTAAAATACCCATCGAAATTTCGGACTCAGAAGATTCTAAAATCTTTTACACCCCTGGTTCACCTACAAATAGTGACGTGACCAAAATAATAGTTATCCTGGACTCGCCTACTACAGGAGAAGAGTCTGAAGAAGATCCCTCATTGGAAGTGGAAGAAAGTGAAAATTCTAACGAGGATAACCCTGAGTATAAAATGGATTTTAACCTGAACGAACTGCCCCCACTTGAGGAATGGGTGGAAGAGCCAGGCGTCCAGCGTCTCCTGAAAGGGAAGGAAACTGGAAGGCATGGAATGCCCAAGCGGTGCTCCTTTTGTGGACTTTTAACCCACTTTTTCTTTGAGTGCCCTAAAGCTAGGACCTTTCCTCTCTAAAGTCTTAGAGAAGAAAGTCTGTAAAAATCTTGAGTAAATAGTTCCGTGGGAACAATTTTGATGTGTACTAAGAGTGTGTAAATAACTAATGTAGCTTTTGAGTGTTGTAATTACATTTCAAGGTTGCTATGAAGTAAGCTTGTTTTCTAAAGATCTTGATGTTACTAATCCATGTTTAGATGACGAACGTTAGTGGTAGCGATGCTCAACCGGTAAGTAGCTCAACTCCACCAGATGTCACTACGCCAGTCACTTTGACATCAGGAGATCCTATGATGCACTTTGTGGACTTATGAATACAAAGAATGACTCAAGGATTCCAATCGAATCATTCCAATCATTTGACTAATTCGGGAGATAATACCCACGGTGAAAAGGATAATTTGTTGGAACATTTTAAGAAGCTTGTGCCAGCGTTTATGGGGGAAGACGGCCCTGAGGCCGCTAAAAGGTGGACCTTTGAAGTTGAACGGATTTTTAAAGCAATGAAGATCCCCGATGATCGTAAGGTGCCACTAGCCACTTTCTCCATGATTGGCGAAGCTGCTTTCTGGTGGCCTACAATAGAAAGAAATTTCTTTCCAGATGGTGATCATATTCAGTGGGAAGAATTAAAAGAAGTATTATATGACAAATATTTTCCTCCTCACGTCCAAGAAAGAAAGGAAAAGGAGTTTCTAGATCTACAACAAGGAGGGTTAACGGTGACTCAATACGAGAATAAATTCGTACAATTACAACATTTCACTCCAGATTATTGTACGACAGAATTAAAGAAAGCACGGAAGTTCGTGAGGGGCCTAAATAATGGATTAAGAGGAAGAATTATTGGCCATCAACCCAAGACTTTTGCCAAAGCGGTTGAACTAGCCTCTATCCTAGAACAAGATTATATGGAATTTGTGGTCGGACGTAAAGACCGAGAACAAAATAATGGTTTCCGACCCAATGAAAGGAAAAGGAGACTTACGTTTAACAATCAGAATAATCGTAAGTTTTAAAAGCCCTCAGAATCACCTTCACAACCAAAGGGAGAAAGGAAGCTAGAAAAATGTCCTCAGTGCAGTAAGATCCATCCTCTTGGATTGTGTTATCATACCGAAAGAAAGTGCTTTTTCTGTAGTGAACAAGGCCATCAGATTAGAGACTGCCCAAAGAGGAAAATGCAAGAAGAATAAAAATCGGAGCAAAAACCAAAAGCTCAAGGGCGGGTCTTCGCAATTACTGCTGAGGAAGCTCAAGCGTCGATCGCAATCATTCAAGGTACACTTTTGGTCTTGGATAAATTAGCAAAAATCTTGATAGATCCAGGGTCAACACATTCTTTCATATTGTTCGATTTTGCTTCAAGTCTTGGCTATCCTATTTTAAATTTAGGATATGTCTTAGAAGTGTCCACCCCGATGGGAAAAATGTTTCTAGCCCGTAAATTTCTTCAGGGGATACCTATTTCCTTAGAGAAATGCCAGTGGGAGGCCGACCTTATTCTCCTAAATATGACCGACTTCGACATCATATTAGGTATGGATTGGTTAGCCGATAATGGGGCGTTAGTAGACTGTAAGCAGAAGAGGGTGATCTTTGAACAAGGTGAAAGGAGTTTTACTTTTTATGGGCTTAAGGATCATTCCAAGCCATGTATCATCTCGGCAGTCAAAGCCCATCGGCTTTTAACTAAAGGATGTCAGGCTTACCTTGCTAGTATGGAAACTAGTGAGACTACCATATTAACTTGGAGAATATTGAAGTAGTACAAGATTTCTCTGATGTTTTTCCTGATGATCTCTCTGGTCTGCCACTAAAAAGAGAGATAGATTTTACTATCGAGTTGATGCCAGGAACAAGCCCTATCTCTAAAGCACCTTACCGCATGGCTCCTGTGGAGTTAAAAGAATTAAAAAGTCAATTGCAGGAATTACTTGAGAAAGGATTCATACTGTCACGCCCCAGCGATGCCCTACCCGAGCCGAACCCGGTCCAAGGGCCGGTCAAGCGCGCGGGGGCGACAAAGTGAACATTGAAAAAAAAAATGATCTAGCGGAAGACTTAACCCTAACCACGGGCGATTAACAGAAACACGGAGTGCGCACAATCCTTTGAGCAAGAGTAAATAAAAGGGAAGAAAAGGTGTTGCTTATCACAAAGTAAACAACAATCTCAAACCCACAAGCTTAGTTAAGTAAAGCCCACACTAGCTCAAAATAAGTCATAAGCATCACAACTGTAGTATATGACATAAATCCAAAACAAGAACCCTACACAAAGGTTCTAACATAAAGCATGAAACAAACGAAGGTAAGTCACGCAACGATCTCCATCATCACACCCAAGCTACCTCTGACCTTTCCTCAAAGAGGCAATCTTGTCCGTCTGCGTGTCGCACCACGCAGCCCCAAATCAAAACACAAAAGAGGGGTGACTTTTAACACTCAGCAATGGTTTTAATATCACTGTCAACGTAGAAAATACGATAGCTTAGTAATGAGATCGTTCAGATCAAAGATTTACATGGTGCATCACTTTCTGATCACACATTCATATCACCTAACACTCATCATAATGCATAATTCATCCTGCATAGATGTATCTCTAGCATACATATTCCCACATGCATTCACATCATAACCAATCCCACATGGATGTATCTCTAACATACATATTCCCACATGCATAATATCAAAATCAACATGCATGGATGTATCTCTAACATACATATTCCACATGCATTATATCATTACAATCAACCTCCATCAAGGACTAATCACACATTAATGTCACACAGACGGGAGCATAGACAAGGCCACGAAGGCGTGTCATGATCCAAAGTTCTACACAAGAATTAAAGAAAGATCGGGGTTGTCAATCCCTAATACAGCTCGCCCTGGACGATCCTGGCTAAGGATGTCCCATTCTCACACAGAGAATCTAGAGCAGGGGTGTTCGCCCAGGGACATCTCTTGCGGAGGGAAGAGCCCGAGTTCTGACACAGAGAACCCTAGAACACGTGGTAGTGGGGTGCACACGGCATACCACACTGGATTCTCAGGGTCCAGATGACACACATAATAACATTCTCACAATCCGCAAGACAAGTACACAACTCGTCCCCACATCATTCCATTTAACAAGACTCAACCCGGGGAGTGCACTCGTTCCACACAGGAACTCCAAATCGTTCCACACAGGAACTTCAAATCAAAATATGTCCTTTCAGACCAATCAACTTGAGATTAATCCATGACCGATCAATCCGGCACACAATTTCATCACATTGCATCCAATCGGTCAAATTTGATTAATCACGATGAAGCCTCAATTAGAAATCCATTTTCATGATGTGTGCAGCATGGTACATGCGTGGGCAAAGCATACATGAATCCTAATCCCTGATAAGTGCTCTCACCAGCCCCTAATGCATCATTCATAATCACAATATTAAGCTTCAACATCATCATTTAACCCCACATGTGTGTGTATCTAGTAGAAGCATTTCACAAAATGCATATCAACATGCTTAAAAATCAACTCACTACCACACTACACATGTGAATTTTCCATCTAAACATGGATTCCAGTGGAAATCATAGGAGAAGAATCGTTGAAATCATATCTAAATTCAAAACTCAACCACAAAGGCTAAACACATATAACATCACTCATTTCATCATTGAGTCATGACATTCACCAACATCTACACACCACTAACCACAATCTATCATGACAAATCAGTCCAACAATGATTGTAGTCCTACTGAAAATATATGCTTAACCAAAGGGAAACAACCATTCACAATTCCAAGATAATGATTCCCAACATCATGCCACAAAACATAAGTCATTCTACCATCCCTAAGCATATATCTCAACTCCATAAACTTAATAGCATGCATTTCCAGTAGCCTAACATAGCTTAAAACACTCCACATTCATATAAAATTGGTAAACTAAAGTGGATTCATCAAAATAGACATCATATGCACAACATACAATTTCTTGTGTAGCCGATCGATCGCCCTTCAGGCCGTTCGATCGGTTACACGCAAAAATTTGAAATTTACAGTTCAGCCGATCGATCGCCCTGCAAGGCCGATCGATCGCCAACACGGCAGAACAGTCATCTTCTTCCTTTCGCAAATCCAAACCGAAACACCATAGATAACACTTCAAATCCACATCTAACACCCTAATCATCATCAAAAGTTCTCCTTGACTTCCAGAATATCAAACCAAACCATAATAATGCAAAACCCTAAGAAATCGGGATTAAATAATTTTATTTTCTAATCTTATCATTAATACACTAAATCAAGCAAACCATTTCGAAATAAGCCAAAAATGGAGAGTTTTACCATGGATAAATAGAGATTTTGAAGACCCATTACCTCAGCACTTGATTAAGCTCGGATTGAAGAGTCACCCTTCTTAAAATCCTTGGAAACACAATGAGTTTGAATTAAACTCTAATAGAAATCGATTTACCCAAGAAATCCCTAATTAAATCTTAGATCTAGGGCTTGTTGGTAGTAAAAATCGAATTTTGAATGTTAGGGTTTGTAGTAAAACACAAATCAATAACTTTTGATGGTCAAAAACAAATTGAATTAAGGGGAAAATGGTAGATTTGGAAGAAATAAAGAGAAAAGCCAAGGATTAGTGCTTAATTAGAGTAAGCTTACCTTAATCGGCTTCTAATTCGAGCCTAAGTGGGGATTAGGCCAGCCCTCCTTCCTTAGCCTATTCCCAAAAATAGAAATGGCTCAGGTCTGCCCTTTTATAGTAAGGGTTGGGGTATGCATAGGTAAGTTTTGGGGTATAAATATGAAAAGTAGGCTAAAAGTGGGTATTTTGCAAATTTAAACACTGATTAAGCCTAATAAAATTTTGAAAATTTTTGTGTGACCTTAAGTATATGTCTAGGTTCATTTGACACAAAAATAAAATTTTTGACAGTGGGGCCCACAGGGGTCCTGCCAAAACCTTAATTTTTGGGAAAATAGTAAAAATTCTAAAAAATCCTAAAAAATCACATTTGGTCTAAAATAACTTAAAACCACTAATGTTGAAGTTGATTTTGGTTAAAACCATCACAAACACTATTTATTTTACGAAATCACCGAATAATATCAGAAAACGCGTTAATCTCACGATAACCCATAATTAAAGAAAACCAAAACCGGTTTAAAGATGAGGGTCCTTACACATACGACCCAGTGTCTCTCCTTGGGGAGCACCGGTCTTATTTGTGAGAAAGAAAGACGGGTCGTTAAGGTTGTGCATTGACTACCGACTTCTCAATGCTATCACTGTAAAGAACAAGTATCCCTTGCCTCGTATAGATGACTTATTCGATCAATTGCAGACGGCTAAAGTTTTCTCCAAAATAGATCTACGGTCAGGTTATCATCAACTAAGGATACGAGATGGGGATATCTCTAAGACAGCTTTTCGTACCCGTTATGGCCACTATGAGTTTTTAGTGATGCCATTTGGCTTAACAAATGCCCCGGCCGTCTTCATGGATCTCATGAATAGAGTTTTTCGACCCTTTTTGGACAAGTTTGTAATCGTGTTTGTCAATGACATTCTTATCTACTCTAGTAGTTTATAAGATCACCGAGTGCATTTACAAGTAGTTCTGCAAACATTAAGGGATCATAAGCTTTACGCGAAGTTTGGCAAGTGCGAATTTTGGATGGAACAAGTGGTGTTCTTAGGACACATCGTTTCAAAGAACAGAGTATCAGTAGACCCAACCAAGATTGAAGCTGTCATCAAATGGGAAAGGCCGAAGACAGTAACGGAAATTCAGAGCTTCTTAGGCCTTGCAGGGTATTACCGAAGATTCATCCATGGATTTTCAAGCATTGCCTTACCCCTAACAAAATTGACAAGGAAAGGAGTAAAATTTGTTTGGGATGAAACTTGTGAACAAAGTTTTCAAGAACTAAAGGAAAAATTAACAACTGCACCTGTTCTGGCGTTGCTGACTGGTAGTGGGGGTTTTGTCGTGTACAGCGATGCTTCTAAAAGAGGATTAGGATGCGTATTAATGCAAGATGGAAAAGTGATAGCGTACGCTTCACGACAATTAAAGAAACATGAAGGTAACTACCCTACTCACGATTTGGAGTTAGCAGCGGTAGTTTTTACTTTAAAAATATGGAGGCACTATCTATATGGGGAAATGTTTGAAGTTTTCACCGATCACCAATGTTTAAAGTATATATTTTCCCAAAGTGATCTTAATATGAGGTAAAGACGGTGGATCGAATATCTTAAGGATTATGACTTTTCTATCAAGTATCATTCTGGAAAAGCCAATGTAGTAGCTGATGCTTTAAGTCATAAATCTGGGGGATTGGCTTTCATGCTTATTAAGGAGTGGAAACTATTGGAAGAAACAATAGGTTGTCAACCTGAATTACAACCTGGAAATAAGAAATCTTTCATTGCCAACCTAGAAATAAAATCAGTACTAGTTGAGTGTATTCTTAAAGGTCAGAAAGGTAATGAAGAAGTGCAAGCTCTACTCGAAAGATTTGACTTCACCCAAGGCTCTGATGGAAGTGTACGATTTCGAGGATGGTTAGTAATACCCGAAATTCCTGAGCTAAGGGAAAACCTTTTACATGAAGCACATCATTCTCGATATACCATCCACCCAGGAGGAACGAAGATGTATCAAGATTTAAAAAGGAGTTTTTGGTGGAATGGAATGATGAATGATAGAGGATAATATATTTCGAGATGCTTAACTTGCCAGCAAGTTAAAGCCGAACACCAAAAACCTTTAGGGTACTTCAAACGATGGAAATCCCCAAATGGAAGTGGGAACACATTACTATGGATTTCATCTTGGCACTACCCAGAACTTCACAAGGCCATGAATCCATTTGGGTGATCGTGGATCGACTCACAAAGAGTGCACATTTTCTTCCATTAAACAAGAAGCAATCCTTAAGTTCTTTGGCAAAATTATACGTAAAGGAAATTGTGAGTCGGCATGGGATACCACTATTGATCATCTCAGATCGGGATAGTCGATTTACCTCTAAGTTTTGGCAAGGATTTCAAGAAGAATTGGGTACAAATCTTAAGTTCAATACTGCTTTCCACCCATAGATGGATGGACAATCAGAAAGAACTATCCAAACTTTGGAAGATATGTTGTGCACTTTCACAATGGATTGGAAGGGTAACTGGGACGAACATTTACCGTTGGTCGAGTTTGCCTACAACAACAGCTATCATAGCAGTATAGGTATGGCACCTTATGAGGCATTGTACGGACGACCTTGCTGATCACTGACGTGTTTGTTGACATTTTTTTTATATAAAAAAAATTCAAAAAAAGACTTAGTCCAAAATTTTGGAGTTTGACTAGCTCCAAAATGGACAAAGTCTTTCCTGACTAAGTGAAAAAAGAGAGAGAGAGAGAAAGAAGAAATTGTCATATTCTACACATGTAGAAATAAGACAAAAAATTATGACAAATTTTTATTAATTAAGTAAACCCCTATAGGTTTCACATCAAATCAAAATAATAAAGGGCTAAGTGAGACCCCAGTGGTCCGACGTCAAATTAGTCATTAAATCAAAAAGCTAAATGAGACCTCTACGGGTCCCACATCAAATTAGTCATTAAATTAAAATTACAAGAGGCTAAGTGAGACCCCACATGGGTCCCACATCAAATTAGTCATCAAATCAAAAGTTACAAAAGGCTATGTGAGATCCCACAGGTCCCATATCAAATTAGCTATCAAATCAAAAGTTACAAAAGGCTAAGTGAGACCCACATCAAATTAGCCATTAAATTTAATCACAAGAGGCTAAGTGAGACCCCGCGGGTCCCACATCAAATTTGCTATCAAATCAAAAATTACAAAAGGCTAAGTGAGATCCACATCAAATTAGCCATTAAATTTAATCACAAGAGGCTAAGTGAGACCCACATGGGTCCCACATCAAATTAGTTATCAAATCAAAAAATTAAGAGATTGGATGAAACCCACATTGGTCCCATATCAACTTAGCCAAATTGAAATATAAGACCCTATATAAGTCTCATACAAAGAATAGACTTTAAAATAAATCCTAAAGTCTAAAAGATGATTTTAAGACCTACCTCCTAAAGGCTAGTTATGTAATTGAGAAAAGATAAAAGAAAATAATAACAAAATAAAAGAAAATACATGGTGAACTAGATAGACCAAGGAAGGAAAAATAATTAAGTCCCTATAAATAGTGGGCCCCTACACTTTTTAAAGAATGTCTACTTAACTAACAAAATTAATATTTAAGAAGACTAAGTCAAAACTTCTTTGAGTTAACTCACGTAAAAAAAATGAATGAATGAATGAAATGGAAGAGTAGGGCAAAGACCAAGTCAAACCACTACCACATGCAAATGGTCTTTCCCACTACCCCACTAATTCACTAACTCACTTCCCACGTTCCACAAACTACCCCACTAACTCACCACCTTCTCCCACTACTTTACCCCATGATACCACTCCAACACTATAAATACCCTTTTCTTCTCATAAAGAGGGGCTTTTGGCAGTTAAGTCTAAGAAGCCTTCACAAACTCTAAAGTTCCTCATCCCAAAGGAAAACACTCCACTAAGAAGAGAAGAAGACTCCAAGAAGAAAGCTCATCCACCAAATCTTTCAAAGGTCTTTTTTTCAAGACATCATTTCAATTCCAAGGATTCAATCCGAAGGAGTTTGCAAGGAGCTTGAAGTAGGAGAAGTTGCACAAAGCAAAGGAAAGAGGATTCTAAAGTTTAAAGACAAGAAGACATACAAATGATGAGTTCTTATATGTGATCTTTTTTATTTTCGTTGTGTTCTTTCTTTTTAATACTTATAATTATCTTTTGATAATTTTAATATTCTTCTCCTTTTTCTACTTTTAATTTGTCTTTATTTTTTCGCCATTTAATCGAAGGGTTTAAAAATTAGTTAATTACTGCTACTATATCCTAAATTTTAAAGAGTAGTAGCAATTGACCAAGAGAGGGTCATTCACATAAAAAAATAGGTTTCTTCTCTATCTCTTGCAAAGAAGGGATTATCCTATCTCTTCTCTTACTATAAAATCAGAACGTTCTAGTGGGGAACCTACAGTGAGGGTTAAAAAATATTCCCGCTAAAACGTACTTATGGCAGGGGTTTATCGTGCCCCCCGCTGAAGTTACTTGTGGGAGTTTAATTAACGGGGGGCAGTTCATAAACCGCTGCAAGAGGCCAGGAGCCCGCTTTTGTATTTTTTTTGGACTCAAAAATTCACTGCGTGCTGTATCCTGTTCTGTTTGGAGTCTCGTAAACCCGCCGCTCAAAGCAAAATGTGGGGAATCCAGGAACTACCTGCCGTTAGAAGAAGGTACCCACAATCTCAATCGCTACGGAAAATGAGGAAAACTGGCGCGGCGTGGGGAAATTGCAATCTCAATCCCGGTAAACTCTCCCGCCATCTTCAAGGAAGATCTAATTTTGGTTCTCCCTATTGCACGCCATCATCAATTATTCTAGGCTAAGGGGCTGAAGACGCTGAAAGGTGGCCATTTCTATCTTATTCGCTCCTAACTACAGGTATGTGAATAGTATACATTTTCTACTTCTTTTATTTCAGATCAATTTTTTTAGTAACAGGGCCATGAATCCTTCGATTTCTATCTCTCTATATTCCAGTTTTTTTTTGTGGGAAATGAACACATTAAATGAAATGTGATGAAGTAAACAGAATGAAAAATTATACTTTTCTGTCAATGATGGTTTGTCCATTACGGGGTTATGCCAGAAACTTTGTTATTATATTTTTTTTAATTAATCATTGGTTATTTGCCTATGCTTTAATATATCATTGGTTGTTTTTTTTTCGTAATACAAAATGAGAAAGATTGAGAACCAATATCGACAGAATCAGTGCCGATAAAATAATTTTCGAGGTGGCCTTCAAAACAAAGTTTGAATTTTTTTTTCTTTTCTATTATAGATAGCATGCTTTCTCTGGTTTTTGGTTTGTTAGCTCAATAGATCATGTAGAGCAGGAATAAAAAATACATGTCCACATCCACATTTGCGTTTAAGGTTGTCCGAGAAATAATTTTTTGGAAGAGATCATCACCACAGAACCAAAAAGATCATTGAAGTCTCCATAAACACCGGTTTGAAATTTGTACTTTGGCTTGATGCTGCAGTTGTCTCTGTATGGAGTTGAACGAGAACCTCGAACGTATCCAACAGCAGTGCCACACATTCTGCTTGCTTAGGAAAAGAATTGTGTCCTTTAAAAGTATGTCTTGCACTTATTATGTGCTATTGAAGAACAATTGCAGGCCAGTGAGGATCATCATTTGGAAAATGGGTCACTACATGGGCAAGGTATCTTAAGTTCATCTCTGTTTCCTGGGATGAGTAGACAGAAATAGTGACACCCATTACTCAATAGTTGGATGGTGTTCTTGATGATTGGCAATTGGCTTCAGGATCCACGCCTACAAGCAACAACATGTCCAAAGTGGATGTCATATCTACCAGTTTAAGAAGCCTGGATCAAGATGATATTGTGTTTGACATATTAAATATACCAGAATCATTTTCACGAGCAGACCACTTCAGTGAAGTCACATCCGGAAAGGAAAATTGTACAGAAGCATATATTAGTCATGTTGGCCTAGTGATATTCTTGTTTGTTACTGATCATGTGCAACGAACATATCTTGCAATTGGCCTTAGAGGTTACTTATATTATGCCTATTTCAAAACTGTATTTAAAATTTTTGCTTCCCTGTTAGCTGTCTATGTTGTCTGGCCTGTAATTGGTCTGCCAGCATTTATTTCAGTTGCACCATTTCTAATTAGTTGTGCTGCTCAATTTGCGTATGAAGTGGTAATTTGTAATCAGTTGTACATAGATGCTTTGAGGTGCTGTTCTTTTTCTTAATGCTACTCTTGACAAAATTATGAGAATACTGAATTATTGTAACTCTCCTTGTGGAGGGGTGCTTATGCTTGGCGAGCTTACATTTGTGGTGATTAATATTCTTTCTAGGACAAGAAGTCAACAGAGCATAACCTGTATCTGTAAGGATTCGCCTCAAATTGTCTTTGCTAAAGCCGACAAGCAAGACTGAGCTAGAAGAGCTGCCCTGTTTGGCTTATTTGTTTACATTGCTGTTCAAAATTCCATTGTTACACATGTTTCTGATTTGGATTGCTTTTTACAGGAATACTGTTAAAACTTTCTATGCTGCAAGTATTTTCTTTAAGATTCTTAGTCAGTATGGTGAACTGCAGCCTGATGTAAGTTTGGTGTCTCCAGAATGTTGTGCATAAATTGTTGCACATTCCATTCTTTAAAGTATTTTCTTGCGGCCTTGCCTAATGTGGTTTAATATGCCATTTTCATTTTTTTTACAGCTACAACAAAAATAGAAGTATGCTGTTTGGAAAGCTGTAGATAGTAGGAAAGCTGCAAAGGAAGGGAGGAAGCCTGAACCAGGTCACCGGGTGGTGAGAAGGGATATATCAAGCTCACCTGCCACCACATATGTAAGTCTGTAGTATCCAATTTTTTTGCGGTAACTCTTTATGTCAAGCTCTGGAATCATATGTAAGCTTAGGACGGAATGAAAGCTTTGCAGGATTCAGCCAAGACTTGACATGTCATCTCGACGATACCTATACCCATCAAGCAACATGTCCAAAGTGGATGGGATCTTTTTATTTTAACACGTACAAAAAAGAATGGCAAGTATGTTAACCAAGATGCAAAAAATAAGATTGTAAGTTAAACATTCTCTACACAAGGACTATTTTTATACCGAGTATGTATGCGACTTTTTAATAATATATAGACCTTCAAAAATTATATTACAATCTAAAAAAAATTATGAATTATAGAAAGAAATCGAGGCTCGCATAGAAAAAGATTGTCTTCAGGAGGCGCCACTTCCTTCACCAAATGATATCTTTTCTATTGCCATGGGAGCAGAGAAATCAAAACGTACTCGGGGTTTTGGTCACGGAATAACTCTAACTAGTTAATGGGGGGCATCATCTAAGCATGCAAGATCTTCATCAGTTGCTAAATATAATTCTATGAAAGAAAAATTATCAAATATAAAAGAGAGTAATTTAAAATTCAAAGATGAGAGCTTAAAGTATAAGGAGGAAATAGTGCAACTCAAAGATCAACGGGCATAATTATTGTCAAAGAGGAATCAAATGATGAGTTTCTTTCGGGTAAAAGTATACAAAGTAGTTGTGCAGTATAATTATATTTTTAGTAGTTTAATAGTTTTATAAGCTAATTTTATTTTATTTCATTTTTTTGTAGGCTAATGGTGAATGATTTTAAATTGACAAGTTGAGCTGACGAATCTAAGTCTTATCGAAGACTTTTTCTTCTTCTTTATATTAAATAATTTTGTCATTATTACTTAGACATTGTAAATATTTGGAACTATTGTATTTGCAAGCTTCTTTTTCAATACTTATTGTATTACGTATTTGATTTAAATAATTTTGTTATTTTAAGATCTTTTATGTTATTATTAAAACATCAATTTATAGTTATATGTAAGGTGCAAATTGAAGCAAAGTGTGTTTGAGAATACATAATTGTGCAAGTGAGAAAAGAAAAATTAATTAAAATTTTGGGTAAATAAAAAATAATTTGTAGTGATAGTTTTGACTTTTAGCGGAGGTTTCTTAAATAGCCGCTAAAAGGTTTTCACACTCATATAGACCCCCCGCTAAAATGTTTTAGCGACGGTTTTGGAAAAGCCCCGCTAAAAGAATTAAGCTTTTAGCGGGGGTTAGTCCGGTCACCGCTAAAAGAGTTCGATTTTTGAAACTTATTAGCGACGGTTGTCAAAACCCCCGCTAAAAAACATACATTTTAGCGGCGGCTCATAAAACCCCCGCTAAGTTCCCCACAAAAACTTTCTGCGGGGCTCTTTTTAGCGGCAACTTCAAAACCGCCGCTAAAAGTTTTAGCGGCGGTTTTGAGACCTGTAGCGGGGGTTTTAAAACCCCCGCTAATAGTTTTTTTTTTGTAGTCTTGTCATGTGCATAGGGAACCAACCAAAATCCCCCAACAGATTTCTAGCACACCTGGTGGGACCCTCTTCTCCTTCTATCTTTTTGGCAAAAATGGAGGCTAATGGAAGTTTCAAGCTTGTCATCAATTTTGATGAGGCTAAGTTCCAATCATTTTTAGCCAACAAAAATATGAAGATGAAATGGTGACTACCATGGACACTAGCATGTATGCTACTCATGTCTCTAAGAAGAAGGCTAGAGCCAAGGTTCCAAAGTCTAGGACAACTTCCTCCCCTCAATTTGGCTATGGCAAAATGTTGAGTGGTGATAGTGCGTTCTCAAGACTTGGGAATAATGTTCATGAAGACTCAAAGACTAAGGCACACTAAATGCCTAGGACAACTTCCTCCCCTTAATTTGCCTATGGCAAAATTTTGAGTGATGATAGTGCATTTTCAAGGCTTGGGAATAATGCTTATGAAGACTCAAAGACTAAGGTTCCAATGCTTAGGACAACTTCCTCCCCTCAATTTGCCTATGGCAAAATTTTGAGTGGTGATAGTGCGTTCTCAAGGCTTGAGAATAATGTTTATGAAGACTCAAAGATTAAGGTTCCAAAGTCTAGGACAACTTCCTCCCCTCAATTTGCCTATGGCAAAATTTTGAGTGGTGATAGTGTGTTCTCAAAACTTGGGAATAATGTTCATGAAGACTCAAAGACTAAGGCACACTCAATGCCTAGGACAACTTCCTCCCCTCAATTTGCCTATGGCAAAATTTTGAGTGGTGATAGTGCGTTCTCAAGGTTTGAGAATAATGCTTATGAAGACTCAAAGACTAAGGTTCTAAAGTCTAGGACAACTTCCTCCCCTCAATTTGCCTATGGCAAAATTTTGAGTGGTGATAGTGTGTTCTCAAGGCTTGGAAATAATGCTTATAAAGACTCAAAGACTAAGGTTCCAAAGTCAAGGACAATTTTCTCCCCTCAATTTGCCTATGGCAAAATTTTGAGTGGTGATAGTGCATTCTTAAGGTTTGTAAATGATACTCATAAAAAACTAAGACCAATGTTGCTTCAATGCCCAAGACAACTCCCTCCCCTCATTTAGCTTTGGGCGAAAATATGAGTGGTGATAGTGTATTTTCAAGGCTTGGGAACAAAGGCTTGAGCTACAAGTTTTTAAAATCAAACCCTAGTGATGCTTTGGTGTTGGACCGATTGGGGGATATACCAACTTTGTCCCAACAAAGTAATAAATTCAAATTATTGGGGGACTTGAATGAAGAAATAAAGACAAAATTATCTTCAAGGCGTCAAAGGCCCAAAAGAAGGAATGAACCAATGATTATGACATTCTATAAAGATGGTGAACCTTTCCAACCAGGAAAGAAGAAGATGCCTTTTGCTTTTAAGCCAAAGGTGAAGAATGTCTCATGCATGATGGTGGAAACTCTACTTGAAGAAAAGACTTGGCAAATAAAAAGTAATATAAGGAAAAGGAATGCTCTTGAGCATGAGTCACCTATAATGGAGAATAAAGTTTCACAAGGTGGCTATTGCATTACGAGAAATGATTTAAATACCAAAAAGTGGAGGCCTATGAAAATAAGAGGACAAAAAGATATGAGGAGGGAAAACTCTTTCTATAAAAAAGAAGATGAATATTTTACTTACAATGAAACTTTCCCAAGGAAATCTCAACAAAGTGTACTATTTTCATGCCCTACATGTGGCAATCTGTTTCAAGGCCAAAACTATCAAGGGAACAACTTTGGGAAGAGACCACACTTTCAAGGAAGAAAGTCATCAAAATTTAGTCCATTTCCTACTTTTGACAAATCAAAGTTTTGTTAGAGGAGGAAAAATGTGAAGGATGAAGATATCAACAAGTCTTCACAACATCCAACTCCTAAAGATAATATGTTAAATGAAGATTCTAAAAGACTGTCTTCTCCCAATGGGTCCGATTCTTCAATAGATCTTGCCCCAAGAAGAAGAAAGAATTTTAAGAAATCAAGATCAATATCAAGTGGTAGTTGGGAGAAATTGTCTTTGGACGATAAACTTGAAGATTCGAGTTCAAATTCTCCTAAAATTTTGAAAACAACTCAAAGTTGGATCCCTAAAGGAAAAGAGCCTAATATTGTAATAGTAAACATGGTTGGCTCTAAAGAAGAAGATGTTCAAGCCATCAAGACAACTCAATACTACACAAGGAGTAAAAAGAAAATTTCTTTGAAAGACGAAGGTGTAGGGACTTCTGCAGGGTCTCCTAAATTCACTTTTGTAACAAGTGAATTCCCTTCGATTACTCCTCATAATGAAGATGATAGTGAAGAAGAGGTGCAAGTTGAAGAAAGTTCTACATCTTCTAATACTATCCCAATAACTTTGTCTTCCTTAGAATCCAGAAAAGTTGGAATGTATATGACCACGGGAGAAAGAGAAGACATAGAAATAGGGCAAGTTCCTACTCGTTTTATCAAATTCATGGCAGATCAAGAGAAGCAAATAGAAGAATTGAAAGCCATGATTGGACCTTTAGCCACAAGAACTCAAAATCAACAAAGCACTTCCAATCATCAAGGTGATTTCCATGAAGTTAATTTTCACGGGAATGAAGGAATGGATCGAGAAAGTCCTGAAGCACTTGTATCAAGAAAAGAGATGCAAGAAACTCTTCAACACATCCAAGAAGAGTCCAAGTTGAGAAAAGCTGGAGTAAATTCCCCATACCTGGCTTGGATGGACAAAATACCATTCCCACCTAAATTCAAGCAGCCAAACTTACAAACCTATAATGGTCAAGCTTCTCCAAATCAACATCTTTGCCACTTCAAGGCTTTGACTGGAAACCTTGTTAGCAATGATGCTGTACTAATTAGACTATTTGTTAGCACTTTGAAAAGAACTGCATTCTACTGGTATATGATTTTGCCAAAAGAATTGGTACAAACATGGGCAGACTTGGAGGCTAAATTCTTGAGCCATTTCTTTGATGAAGAAGCAACCACTTCTATGACTCAACTTTATTCAACAAAGCAAGGGCCAAAGGAGACGGTACGTGACTTTATAAAAAGATGGAGGGCTCTTGCACTAAAGTGTCGGAATGGAACAACTCAAAAAAATCTTACAGAAATATGTCGTTTGAATCTTCGAGAAAAGATTCAATCAAAGATGGGATCTATAAAGCCAGAAACTTTTAATGATCTCATGAAAAATGCTATTGAGGCAGAGCGATTAGTGTTTGAATGAGAAGCTGAAAAATGTGGTGAAAATAAAGAATATGTTAAGCCTAGTAAGAAGAAAGAAGCACTTTCTATTCAAATTTCTGAAGTAACTTCTCAAGAGAAGAAAGACAAGATGGTTGAAGTGAAGAAGAGAACATTAAAAGAAAGAATGAATAGAGAATATTCTTTTGATGTAAATGAAACTGAAAACCTCTTTCACGAGTTGATGAAGAAAGGGAAGATCAAGCTGCTGGAGTGCAAAAGACCAAATGAAGAAAAACAAACAAATGATTCATCATTTTGTTTGTTCCATCGGATACTGGGCCATAATATCAAACAATGTTATGTTTTTAAGGATCAAGTGCAGACTCTAATTGATGAGGGAGTCATTAGGTTGACTCGAGAAGAAAAGAAAGTTTTTGCAAATTTAATTTCAGTCCAATTCGGGGCTTTTGAGCCGATCCAAGTACGGGTTCCTTATGAAGAAGAAGATGTAGAGTTTAAATATGCATAAGTTTTCCTAGAAGATTACGAGTCACTTGTCCCTCTTCAAATATCAGATGACACCTTCATGTGGGTGCATCCAGATCTCTTGAAGGATGAAAAGTAGGAGATTGTTAAGAAAAAATCTCGTACACCCAAAGTATATGATATGATTAGAACGAGAACATTCCTTCCCCTACCAAAGTTACGTGGTGTAACTAAGTCAAAAAATAAGAGCAAGAAGAAAAAGAAGGTAATAAAGAAGAGTGAGGTCTTGCCAATAGAATTGCTCGAACAAGAGCCAAGGGTTCCATGTACTTTGGCAGAGTTTATACCACCGGAACCTTGGGAAAAGGAGGAAAGGCTAAATGACATGGTGGTCCCAATTCTCGAAGAGAAAGAAGTGATTGAAGAATTTTGGGAATGTAATAATGTCATTATAATCTCAGACTCAGAAAGTGAAGATGATCATTCAGAAGTTGAAGATAATCTCGTCATTATATTGGATTATGAGTCAAATGACTCAATTGAAATCCAACAAAGTATTTTAAATCAAGAACTAGACATTGAAATAAACAACAATGAACCATGGTTAACCTTTGAATATGGAGAGCACTTCCTTCCAATTGAATGAAGGGCTTGGCCAGAGGATGAAGTGAGAAATACAAACACAGAAACTAAAATAGATAAGCCTTGGCCTATTCTTGAAAATCAAAATGAGAAATTTTTACCTAATGGATAGAGAGCTTGGCCAGAAGATGAAGAGATGGCTATCCTTTTGGAAAAAACAGATATAGAAACTAAAATAGATAAGCCTTGGACTATGCTTGGAAATGAAATGAGAAGCCTTTATCTAATAGTTGGAGGGCTTGGGAAGAGAATGAAAAGGAAGATAACCCACAAAGAAAAGAGACTGAATGGGAAACATAAAACATTGAGGGGCTACCACAACTTAAAGAAGGCAACCTCACAATTCAGTCTCACTTGGAGCAAAATGAAGATGAGATGATCGTCCCAATTAAGAATGAAGAAGACGATGAAAACATAACTCATGAGTGTCATATGGTTTCGGTGAAAGATTTAAAGCTAAGAATGGATTCAAATGACTCACCAAACCTAGTGGGGACATTGGTGAAAGACTTTCAAGAAATAAAAATAAATCTTCATCACTCTTGGCTTGGCTTATCTTCAAAGGTACAACAATCTTCTAAAAGCCTAAAGAACCCTCAAATTGATCCCTATGTGCACAAAAAGAAAGAATCAAAAGCCCCATGGGGAAAAGAAACGAGTTTTGAAACCAAAGTTCCAGATGTAGAAGCTCAAAGACCTCCATACTCGCCTCATCATCCGAAGGTGACTTCTTTTGCTGGAAATAATTCGTTATTAAAACGAAAAGCTAGATTAAGGTCTAGAAGGGCTAAGTCTCTGATAAAATCTTCTAGAGACCAAGTCATTACCCCCAAGACTCAAGTTGAAGTATCTAATGACCAACTTCAAGTCCCAAAGGCTTAAAATTATAATCTAAAAGACTACGAAGAACATTGGGTTGAGCATATGGGACAAAAAAGGTACAAGATAAGATTCCCCAAAGTCTCTCCATGGGCAAGTGATGAAAAAATTATTCCTAGTGGATGGGAATGTAATGATGAATCAATGATTGCTCCTTTGAAGGAAAAAGACAAAGACAATGAGAAGACATTCATGTGTAACATGATTTCTCTTCATCATAAGTTTGCTCTAACAATTAAAGAGGAATGTTTGATTAAAGACTTTTGCAACATGACCAAGTTAGCAAATGAAGTTGTTGGTGAAACTTATGATGATTCTGCATCTGATTCTGAGGGAAGCTTGGAGCAAATCCACAACACTGAAGAATTAAATTCTGGAACAAGGTCAGGGCGAGATTATCACAAAGATTATTTTGACTATTGGAAGGAAAAGAAAAAATAAAACAACAAAAAGTTGTTCGGTTCCAAGAGCCAGTTAAAAGAAATTCACCTTTTCCAGCATGACCAAGTTAGCGAATGAAGTTGTTGGTGAAACTTATGATGATTCTGCATCTGATTTCGAGGGAAGCTTGGAACAAATCCACAACACTGAAGAATCAAATTCTGGAACAAGGTTAGGGCGAGATTATCACAAAGATTATTTTGACTATTGGAAGGAAAAAGAAAAAATAAAACAACAAAAAGTTGTTCGGTTCCAAGAGCCAGTTAAAAGAAATTCACCTTTTCCAGATATAAGTGAGCCTCTAAACTATGACTTGATCGCTCAACTAGCAAATGTGCCTGCCTGGTTGACCATATATGACTTGCTTCGATTGTCTCCAGAGATTAGGAAGACGGTTGTCAATGTGCTAATGGAAGCTGAAAAATATGCACCTCATGTCAACCGTGTTGAAATCAAAGGGGAGAAAGAAATATGTGAAAAGTGTCATGAAGTTAAGCTTGAAAATCTTCAAATATCAATCACATTCTCCAAGGATGATATGCTACTTGGAGACATGAAACATACAAGGCCATTGTATCATACAGGGTATATTGGTCACGTAGAACTGTGTCAAATTCAAATAGACCCAGGTTCCGGAATCAATATTCTCCCAATTCGTACCTTGGAATACTTAGGGATCCCTATGAAGAAGCTTACTCCTACAATGACAAGTATTCAAGGATATGATGCAAATTCACAAAAAGCTAAAGGAAAGATCCGCCTAAAATATCGAATTGGAAGTTTAAAGTCTGAAGTGACATGCTATGGAATCAGTAACCAAACTTCCTACAACCTTTTGTTAGGTCGAACTTGGATACATGAAAACTTAGTAATCCCTTTAACACTTCAACAGTGCTTTAAGTATATTGGAGATGATAGAAAAATTCATAGTCTTTTGCCGACAAAAAACTGTTCAAAGGTGTTGAAGCCTATTTTGATGACTTTGTAATGTATGAAGATGATGAAATTGCAGAATTTCAAGGCTCAAAAGCAATAGATTCACAAGGAATCAATGCAAGGTTTCTGAATGCTAAAGGAAAGTACATTGTACATGTAAATGAAAAGCCATATGGTAAATATGTTGTAAATGATGTAAAGAAAATGACTTCTAAAGATGATGTATCTCGTGTATGCATGAATAAAAAATTATTTTTGAGGTATATTGCATCTTCTTTTGAAACAAAAATGTTTGTAGATCAACCATTTAAAACTTTGAAAAATGATGATTTTTTAGAATTGGCCACTTGTTTTGACTTGCCTTTGACTCGTTTACACACCTTTTCATATATAGAAAATCCTGAGGGATCTACTTTCCTTGTACCAAAAAATGATAGTTCAAAGGAAATTATATTTCACCGAAGTTCCATTGTTGATCAATTTTCAAAAGAGGAATCAGACTCAGAAAAAGATGAAGTTGAGTGAGAAAACTATAGTTCAATTTCAAAAGACATTATGAAAAATATGGGCTACAACTTTGATTCTCTGGGTGGTCTCAATAATGGTGTGGGGAGAAAAACCCCATTACAACCATCTATAATGTCAAAACGAAAAAAATTCTTCTTTACATGGCCTGGGATTTAAACCAGACTTTATTGACTTATCTCAACGGGATGAAAGTGACAATGAATCATGCAAAACTTCAAGTTGGGACTCAGATGCAGATACTTGTGATTTCTTTGAATCACTTTAAATATCCAACCTTGACACAAAGTCTGTAAATATGATCTCAATAAAATGCCATGAAAATAATAAGACTAATAATGATGAAAATAACAAAGCTAGTGATGTTGAAGAAGTCCAAGAATATGAAATTGAGGAAGAAGTAAAAATTCTTCCTCCTACACAAGATGAGGTAAGAGAAGTAAATTTGGGTACAGAAGAACACTCATTGCCTATCTTCCTTAGCACTAGTCTTACTACGAATGAGGCAGAATCTTTGATAAGTCTGCTTAAGGAATTTAAAGATGTGTTTGCTTGGAATTATACTGAAATGCCAGGACTAAGTCCAAAAATTGCCGTTCATCATTTGAACATTAGGTCTGAGGTAAAACCTGTAAAACAAGCACAAAGAAGGTTTAAACTTTCAATAATGCAAGAAATTAAAAAAGAAGTTCAAAAGCTAAAGGAAGCTGGTTTCATTAGGGAAGAGCAACACCCAGATTGGCTTGACAATGTTGTACCAGTTATGAAAAAGAACAGAAAAATTCGTGTGTGCATCGATTTTAGAGACTTAAATGATGCATGTCCAAAAGATGAATTCCCCTTACCAATCATAGAAATTTTAGTTGATAACACAACTGGTTATGACCGTATGTCATTTATGGATGAATATTATGGGTACAATCAAATAAAAATGAACCTTGAAGATGAAAAACATACAACATTCAAGACTCCTTTTGGTATTTATTGTTACACTATTATGCCATTTGGCTTAAAGAATGCTGGAGTAACATATCAAAGAGCTATGACAAAAATATTTAAAGAACATTTACATAAAAGAGTGGAGTGTTATGTTGATGATCTTGCTGTCAAAAGCAAACAAGCAAGTGATCACATAGCAGACCTTCGTATGATCTTTAAAATTTTAAGAAAACACCAAATGAGGATGAATCCTCTCAAATGCTTTCTAGGAGTGTCTTCTGGTAAATTTTTAGGATTTATTGTAACCAAAGATGGAATCGTGGTGGATCCTGCAAAAACAAAAGCAATAATAGAAATGAGACCACCAAGAAACTTGCGAGAGTTAAAGGGGCTGCAAGGGAGATTAGCTTATATAAGAAGATTTATTTCAAACTTATCTGGAAGATGTCAACCATTCTCTCCGTTGATGAAGAAAGGAGCAAACTTTGTTTGGGACAAAGCATGTGATAATGCCTTCAACGAGATCAAACGTTATCTCACTCAGCCACCGGTTTTATCGGCACCCATCCAAGGTCGACCCTTCATCCTATATACAAAAGCTCTTGATCATTCACTTGGAGCAATGCTTGCACAGAAAAATGATGAAGGTCAAGAACAAGCTTTGTATTACCTGAGCCGAATGATGGTTGGGGCTGAGCATAGATATTCTCCTATCGAAAAAGAATGTTTGGCGCTCATGTTTGTAGTTGAAAAACTAAGACATTATTTGTTGGGTCAAACTACATTTGTCGTATCTCGAATTAATCCACTCAAAATCTTGATGACGAAGGTAGGATCTCTTAATTCACGATTGGCAAAATGGTCACTTTTGTTATCACCCTATGATTTGGTATATATTCCACAAAAGATAGTAAAAGGTCAAGCATTAGCAGATTTTCTTGCTGAACACCCTTTAAAAATGGTTCAAAATTACAAGAAGATTTACCTGATGAAGCTGTCTTTTGTGCAAACTCCATAAGAGTTTAGGAAAACACATGGCAGATGTATTTTGATGGTGCATCAAGGTCAAACGATAAAGGACAGAATGTATCTGGAGTAGGCATTGTCTTTATCACATCTGAAAATTATATAATACCACATGCTTTTGTGTTAACACAACCATGTTCTAATAACATGGCTGAGTACATGGCCTTGATCATTGGAATGCAATTGGCACAGGAATTACGAATGAAATCCCTTTTAGCCTTCGGTGATTCCTTATTAGTTGTTAACCAGATGAAAGGGGTTTTTGAAGTAAGAAAAGCTAAACTTGTACCCTATCATTCCATGGCTAAAAAATTAGCAGAAACATTTGATGATTTTGACATACAATACATTGTAAGATCAAAGAATGTCAAAGCAGATGCTCTTGCAGCCTTAGCCACCTCTATGACAATATTAGAAGGACAGAGTATAGGAGTTTCTATATGTGAAAGAAGATTATTACATGACGAAGCTAAAATACTAAGTGATTGTAACAATATAGAGCAAATTTCATTTGACTTTGAGTCAGATGATTGGCGTTCTCCTTTCATTGATTTCGTCATGCATAACATCTTACCTCAAGAACCATCAAAGGCTGCAAGCATAAGGCGACGAGCCCAAAATTTTTATTATGATGCAAAAATGAAAACATTGTATCGTAAGTCTTATGACGGAATCTTACGTAGGTGTTTATCGCAAAAGGAAGCTGAAAAAGTGATCAAAGAAACTCATGATGTCATTTGTGGTACCCATCAACCAGGTCCAAAATTGCAAGATAGGATCAAGAGGTTGGGATATTATTGGCCTACTATGATAAAAGATTGCATGAAATATGCCAAAAAATGTCTAGCATGTCAATACTATGCAAACTTTATACATCAGGCACCTGAATTTCTTCACCCCACAAGTGCCTCTTGGCTATTCGAAACATGGGGAATGGACATTATAGGTCTTATTACCCCTAGTTCATCTAAAGGCCATAGATTTATAATCACACTTACTGATTATTTCTCAAAATGGGCAGAAGCTACAGCCCTTCGTGAAACAAAAACCAAAGATGTATTAAAATTCCTGAGAACCCATATCATTTATAGATTTGGAGTTCCAAGGAGGTTTGTTCATGATAATGGACCTCAATTTGCAAACTATAAATTTTATCAATTTTGTGCAAAGTATGGCATTGAGAGCGTTGCCTCAACAACATATAATCCTGTAGCCAACGGACTTGCTGAAGGTTTCAACAAAACCATATGCAAACTCCTAAAGAAAATTATTTCAAAGAATAAAAGAGATTGGCATGAAAAGTTGCTAGAAGCATTATGGGCATATCGCACCACAGTTCGAAATGCAACTCAAGCGACACCTTTCTCACTTGTTTATGGGTGTGAAGCAGTTTTACCTCTAGAAATTCAAATCCCATCATTAAGAGTGGCTTTGGCAAATCAATTAATGGATGATGAGAATATCAAACTACGCTTACAAGAGTTAGAAACTCTTGATGAAAAAAGACTAGAAGCCCAACAAATTACAAAATTATATCAAGCAAGAATGATAGGGGCTTTTAATAAAAAAGTTAAACAAAGATCTTTCAAGAATGGTGACTTGGTACTCACCGTCAAACGACCAATGATTTTTACACATAAGTCAAAAGGCAAATTTGAACCCAAGTGGGAAGGGCCATATGTTGTTGAAACAGTATATTCCAACGGAGCATATTGGCTCCTAACACAAGAAGGTGATCATTGTTTGCTACCAATCAATGAGAAATTTCTAAAAAAATATTATCCCTAAAAAAAAAGTGATAAAAAAAACTTTTAGTTATATCACCAAAACTTTGGAGAAAGATGCAAATAAATAAATAAATATGCATAAAAAAAAAGAGGAAAGAAATAAGGGGTTAAAATAAGAAATCACATCCCAATTAATAAATGAAGTGGTGAATGTCATCAAGACTAAGGTTAAAATGATCTCTCAGCTATGATTAAAAAAAAAAAATACACATGAAGAATCTAAAAATGAAAATTGTTAAGAATAGTGGTTAGTTGCTCTCGTGCATGACTAGTTGCATCTTCTCGGGCTTTTGAAATGGTTGATTCCATACTTTCCATTATTGCAACTTCTTGATGAACCTTGTTTAATTCCCCATAAAGGTTACCAATCTTCTCATCCAAGTCCCTAACTTGGGGTGACAACTCTAAGAGCTTAGCTTCAACAATTTGTTGTTGCACTGAAATTTCTTGACCTTTAAGCTGAAGGGCTTGCTTCTTCTTAAGAAGTATTGTAATCTGACTTTCCACTTCATTTAATTTTTGTGTGACAAGGGTTTGGGAATTCGTCAGTTCAATTAGAGTTGAAGATGCCATATCAGTGAGAGCTTCAATATCTTTCAACTTATGGTCAAGTTTCTCCCGCTCTTGCAAAAGCTCTCTTTCTATCCCCATCTTGAAATCTCTCTCTTTTTGAACATTAGCTGAAGAGGGAAGATTATAAAGTTCCTCAGAGATCTTGACCATCTTGTTTAGATCACATTGGCATGAGCTGGTATCAAAGCCTTGAAGCTTGATAAAATTTAAAAGACCTTCCAATTCATCTCGTTTCATCCCAATCATGTGGGGAGTTTGTTCAACCAATGAACGAAGTGTTTGTATTAAGATTGTAGACAAGTTGGTAATGAACAATGATTGCACATAAGCAATTTACTCACTTGATGGTTCACCTGAAGGAATCAATTTATCACAATATGGTTCACTAGAAGCAACCAACTTATCACTAGATGATTCACCAGAAGCGAGCAATTTGTCACTAGATGGTCCAGCAGAAGAAATCAATTGGTCAACATTTGTATTTAATTGAGCCTGGGGGCTCGCAATCTCTAAGGGATTTGCCTCTAAATTAGACGCACTCTTACTTGGGACAATACTTGGGATCGTGCTAGAGCTAGAACTTGGAGTACCAGAAAGGTTACTCAATGCTTCAATCCTTTCTACTCCTGCTTCCAATTGAGGCCCAAACTCTTTAGAGGAATGAGAAACTTCCAACTCAACCCCAATTTCTTTGGACGAATGAACAATTTCCATTCAGCCTCAAGTTCCTTCAAAAAAATATGAATTAAAGGATCCTGCAGTTTATACTCATAAAGTAAGTAATTATAAAAAAAAAGATGATAATAAGATTAGCCTTGTCTTGAATTAGATCATCCATCAGCATTGCAGTTTTAGAAACATTATCATGAGTAACATCCTCCTTTGAAAATTGCCCTACCTAAGTATCTTGAGGGTTTATGATATCTTGAATCACATCTTCATTGAGGATTTCTAAAAAAAAAAAAGAGAAAAAAAAAGAGAGAAAATAAGAAGGGGGATAAAGAAAAAGAAAATTGGAAGATGATAATAAGAAAAATATAATAATAAGAAGAAGAAAATAAAAGTAATACCTAATTGGGGGACAATATTAGAATTAAGGACACAAGTTTCTTCTTCAAATACATTTTCTGACATCCCAGGAATCATAGGAAAATCCTCAGAACCCATGTGATAAAGAGAATTTGAACTAATGTCCACATTATCATTTTCTCCAGATTCAGTATATTGATGAGAAGAGGAGACATTTGTAAATATATAATAAAAAAGGGGTGAGAGGAGGATTTTAGAAATACATAGATGAAAGGAAATAATATATATAATGCACAAATATGTGAAACTCACCTATCGGCTAAGAATGCTGAGAGGGAGTGGGTGAAGGGAGCTTTGAATCTTGTGTAAGAGCTTCTGCACTATGGACCTTTTTCTTTTTCAATCGAGGAGGATCAAGTTGAGGTTCGAGATTAAACCCTCTATCAGAGCTTGCCCTTCCACAAGGGCGCTTCTTTACAAGAGGGGCATCTTTAGAAAACACAATGGAACTTCGGAGCTTGTGATAAATCAGCATTTAAATAAGCCTCTGCTGCACTCACCCACCAATGTGCAAAACATTCTGTAGTGGCTGCATTAACATCTGGATACAAAAACTTACTTCCTGTACCACCTTCGATAAAGTGATACCAAGCACATGCAGCATCACAAACTCCTCCATGACGATTCCATCGAAGATTAGGGTTACCAACCAGCCCTTGAGTATAGCCAAGTTGAGTTGCAAACGAACTGGGCATATATGGTTCCAACTCTATTTGTCCCATGCCACGATAAACTAAAGTGCTAGGGTGGATGCAAAGAAGCCAACTAAAAATACTATCGCTCAACTCTTTTGTGCGAGAAGGAGATAAAGAATCAACCATCAACCCATCATTACTATGAAGTGGTGCATCCCCTAACTGCCAATTCCCATGAAAACGAATAAGCTTTCTTGTTTCTTTTAAAGAAAAGTGCTTAGGGGAACTCCTTGTCAACCTCCTCAAAAAAGCTTCTCTTAGATCCCGTTGAGGAGCAGGTGCACTATGTAAAACAGGATAGTGGAGGACATACCATGCATAAAAATAATGCGCAGGATAGGCCTTTGGCTTTGATTTATCTATGCATATATGTTTTATGTGCCCTTGAAGTCCGGCACATAAACGAGCAATCATAGCAAGGCAAACAACAAACTTTGTCCCTAGGGCCATACGGGATGACACAAGAAAAAGTGAAGGGTCAATGACTTGAAAGTTTCTATTGGGAACAACACAACTACGAAGCCAAACAGCAATAAACACAGCAAGGAAAGTTTCCCTCTACATTTCACATGCATCAGCCTCTAAAGCATGCACTCCAGGTTCCTTACTCTTAGGAACATAGAAACTTTCCAGGCTAATATAATCTTTTTTAGCTTGTCTTTTGATCCGCTCATCAAGTTGACCACGACGAAATTGAAATTTCAGACCCTTTTTGCTGGAATTGCCTTTGGCATTTAATTGGTTGACTTCGGCAATATTAAAAAAGTGACCTGTCCACTGCTGTAAAGATACACCCTTGGAGTTACTCTGCCTCTCCTTAGCAATGATGGTGAAGTGGAGAAATAACTCTGTTAAAATCCTGTATAGCTTGGGCTGAGACTGTGATATCAACTTTAATTCTCGATTGCAAGGGATGTATTCTTGATAAACCTCTCCTATACCTGGAAGAGAAGATACTATAGTCATTTCATGCAAAGAAAACCCAAATTCTCCATTAGGAGAGAGGCATGTGTTGGTGGCTGGGCAGAAAGACTCTAACATGGCGACATACATATGCTTGTTGAATTCAAGTCCTCTTTTGGTGGCTAAAATTGCATCCAACAAGCCACAACGTTCCAAATCATCCTTGTAAAATTCTACCATCATGTCAGTCAACAAAACCCAACGTTCTGAATGGTAGGCCCAACCATCTATGAAGTCAAAATCATTATAAGAAAAACCTTTTGCCATTGCGTTGGTCAAAAGGGTTTCCAATTGACTATGCTGCTCTCTTTTCATACTAGTAGAGGCAACAGTGCTTGGAAATAGAACTCTACGATCCACATCAGTATGACCCTGTTTCAAGTAATATTCGGTCCCCCTCTTTGTAAATTCAACACACTTGATCCCTCGCTGGCGAAGATTGAAGTCAGGAAGTCGCTTTAAAAAGTTTACTCATGATTCATATGCACTAATGGACAAATCGCGTTCCCATTGAAGACTGGTCCAAAATAATTTACTGATGTAGCGGAAGATACCTACTTCAACTTGAGGAAATCTGCCATCAGAATCCTCTCCATCCCCACAAATGTACATAGGTTTTGGGTATATCCAATCCCTACTTGTGAGGAAGATTCAATCTAAATCAGGAGTACTTTTCTTTAAAGCCTGATTCCTTTTATGTTGATCCTCATTGGTTAAATCCGTGATCGCTCTAGTGGCAAGTTTCCCATCAAGGCGGAACACTGGAAATCGTGAAATATGATGAGTAGCTACTATTTGTTCTTGAGAGTTGGAAGAAGAAGCCATTTTGCTAAGAAAAAAATAAGAAGTCTTTTTGAAGTATTGACAAAGCTTGTATATTCTCTTCAATAAGTAAACACTTGTGAAGAAAGAACAAGTAAAATTCTTGTCAAAATCAAATTTAAAAAAAAAATTAAAAAAAATAAATGAATAATAATATATACAAAAAGTATATTATTATTTTTTTTAAAAAGGAGGCATTAAGAACCATTATGCCTTAAGGTAAGTCAAGTTGTCCTTTCTTGAGCCGGATCAAATGCCAAGTTAACATGGTGCTGAGAGCCGTATTCAAAGAAATTGAACCAAACTTGAACTCAAATTAAGATGAGTTGAATACCAAAATTAATGTTAAGAGCCGGTATGTCCCAAGTTAAGCCAAGTTGGTCTTTTCTTGAGCCGGATCAAACACCAAGTTAAGATGGTGCTGAGAGCCGTATTCAAAGAAATTGAACCAAACTTGAACTCAAATTAAGATGAGTTGAATACCAAAATTAATGTTAAGAGCTGGTATGTCCCAAGTTAAGCCAAGTTGGTCTTTTTTTTTAGCCGGATCAAACACCAAGTTAAGATGGTGCTGAGAACCGTATTCAAAGAAATTGAACCAAACTCAAACTCAAATTAAGATAGGCTGAGTACTTTTTTCTTGAATCGGATCAAACAACACAAACCAACGGATCGGCACTAAATAAATCAATGCAGAGAGCCGTATTATATAAAAAAAAGAGACAAACAGATCGGCATTGAATAAATCGATGCAGAGAGCCGTATTGAAAAGAAAAATAATAAAAATAATAATAAAAAAAAAACAAAAAAACAAAACAAAACAAAAACATAAAAATTAGAAAAAACAACAACAAACAACAAACAGATCAATGCATATAGCCTTAATCACAAAAGAAAAAAAGAACAACAAATACAAACAAATTGGTGCTGATTAAATCGATGAAAGCCGTATTAAAAAAAAACAAAAACAAAAACAAACAGATTGGCGCTGAATAAATCAACACAGAGAGCTGTAATCATTAAATAAATAAAAAAATACAGATCGGTGCCGAATAAACGATCATAGAGAGCTGTAATTAAGTTATGATTGTGAAACTCTTCTTCTGGCCAGACCACTATTTCTCTCTACTTTCAGTCTCCGCCGCCCAAAACTCCTCTCTCCCTTTTCTTCACCGATGCTCTTCTCTCCTCCGTCCGGACCACCAGCAGCCGACGGTCTTCCCTCACACCGCCATTTCCCACCACTGGCGGCACTCCACCTTTAACCACCATGGACCGGCATCTCGCCTCCCGTCCTTCCCATCCGCCATCTCCTCTCCTCTGTCCGGACCACCACTGACCACCTGCCGCCCTCAATCCCGATCTCCCTCTTCCCCGATCTCCGCCATCCCCTTCTTCTTTCATCAACCCGCACCATTCGCCGCCGACTGCTACCATTCCCCTCTGATCTGACACTGCAAATTTCACCCCTTTTCCCTGCCTTACTGCTGGATTTCCACCACCTCTCCCACTTTCTTCCCTCACTGTTTTCAATCCACCAGTCCTCCCCAATCCATCCCACAAATCAACATGGCTTTTCCATCTCTCCGCCGCCTTTCTCACCAGATTGCCACCATCTCTCCGCCGGACCTCCCCATTTCTCTGCCACTACCTCCGCAAAAAACGCTAGCTACAGAGGGCCTCATCTTCTTCCCGAAATTGCGGGAGATCCTGCACATCCAGGGCGGGCAGTGCAGCAACCAAATCGGGATGAAGTTCTGGGAGGTGGTTTGCGTCGATCACGGCACCGACCCAATCAAGCGCTACAAGGGTACTACTTCCAACCTGCAGCAGCGGCGGCCGGTTCGTTCCCCACACCGTCCTCATGGATCTCAAGCCCGGGACCATGGACAGCTTCCGGCCCGGGCCCCTCACGGCCAAATCTGCCGCTCTTTGGACACTGCCCCGCCTTTCTCACTTTAACCATGGATCCATCTTCCTCTCTCCCTCGGGCCATCGCATCACTACCACCTTGCTCCGTCAATCGCACAAAAAAAAATTGATCTTTGGCCATCGCAGCAACAATACGGTGAAGATGCTCCATCACTTCTCCCTGCTTGGCCGCCGGTCACCTAAATACTCCATCACAGCAAAGCGACGCTTCGGCCATAAGCGAGCACAGACGCCCCAATGGATCACCACCACCTTGCACCGTTAATCGCACAAAGAAAAAATTTTTTGCCATCGCAGCAACAGTGTTGCAAGGTGTGCCATGATTTCTCTTTGCCCGGCTGCCGGTCGCCTAAATACTCTATCGCGGCAAAGCGACACTTCGGCCATAAGCGGGCACAAACGCCGCAGGGGATGAAGAAAGCAAAGAAAATTTGGAAGAAGAGAAACAAGAGCGAAGAAACAAACCAAAAAAAAAGCTACTCACCCTGCAATCAATCCGGAGAAAAAAAATCCGATGTATGTTGCAGGGATTTTTATATTAGAACGGACAATGTCGATGAAGATTAGGATTCGTATTGAGATAGGTTGTTGTAAATCTGTTACAAGTTACAAAATATCACTTACGATTAGTGGAGTTTGTCACATAATCCAGATTTCGGGATTTGTTGTTATCGTTGGTAAGATACGTTATTAAGAACTGGATAACCAACCAAAGGTCTACCTCCGATTAAATTTGGATACCAGGACCGGTTCAAACTCCCATTGAGTCTTGACCAGTTCAAACTCCCAATGAGTCTTGACGACGTTGGTACGAGAAGTTTCAAATGCTTATAACGTGGGACCGGTTCAAACTCTCAATGAGAGTCTGAACCACTAAATTTTCATAATAGTCCAGATAGCATAGGACCTCTGCTCATTTATCAAACTCCAAAATTTGGATAGTACAAGATATAAAAATAAATAAATTTGTGATGAAATTTCTCCTACCATCCCCTCTCAAGGTTATTACCTAATAGCAACAAAAAAAAGAGAGGATGATCATGAAGAAATTTATGAAGGAAGAATTCCTTCTCTCATCAATTCTTCTTTTACATCATCAAGAAAAATAATACGGCCATACTCTAGATCTTCAACGCAAAAAAGATATCCTTGAGCAAGAATAAAGCTGGGGAGTCATGAATCTCTTGAACGCTCTACAATAGCACCTCTATGAGCTCTCATTATGCTTTCTATGGCCCTATCTATTACAACTTCAGAAACTCCTTCAAAATATAGATGAGTACCATATGGAGCAGTTTGAGCTGCAAGTACCTCATTTGGAGAATTTAATGGAAGGCCAAGCATACTCTCTAATGATACTCATTTCCGAGGTGTAACAGTTGCACTTATAAAAATGCTCCACTCTTACCCCTCGGAGGGGCTATTTGTTGACATTTTTTATATATAAAAAAAAGTTAAAAAAAGACTTAGTCCAAAATTTTGGAGTTTGACTAGGTCCAAAGCGGAAAAAGTCTTTCTTGACTAAGTCAAAAAAAAGTGAGAGAGAGAGAAAGAAGAAATTGTCATATTCTACACATGTAGAAATAAGACAAAAAATTATAACGAATTTTTATTAATTAAGTAAACCCCTACAGGTTTCACATCAAATTAAAATAATAAAGGGCTAGGTGAGACCCCAGTGGTCCCACGTCAAATTAGTCATTAAATAAAAAAGCTAAGTGAGACCTCTACGGGTCCCACATCAAATTAGCTATTAAATTTAAATTACAAGAGGCTAAGTGAGACCCCACATGAGTCCTAAATCAAATTAGTCATCAAAACAAAAGTTACAAAAGGCAAAATGAGACCCCACGGGTCCCATATCAAATTAGCTATCAAATCAAAAGTTACAAAAGGCTAAGTGAGACCCACATGAGTCCCACATCAAATTAGCCATTAAATTTAATCACAAGAGGCTAAGTGAGACCCCGCGGGTCCCACATCAAATTAGCTATCAAATCAAAAGTTACAAAGGCTAAGTGAGACCCACATCAAATTAGTCATTAAATTTAATCACAAGAGGCTAAGTGAGACCTACATGGGTCCCACATCAAATTAGTTATCAAATCAAAAAATTAAGAGAATAGATGGAACCCACATTGGTCCCATATCAAATTAGCCAAATTGAAATATAAGACCCCATATAAGTCTCATACAAAGAATAGACTTTAAAATAAATCCTAAAGTCTAAAAGATGATTTTAAGACCTACCTCCTAAAGGCTAGTTATGTAATTGAGAAAAGACAAAAAAAATACTAACAAAATAAAATAAAATACATGGTGAACTAGATAGACCGAGGAAGGAAAAATAATTAAGTCCCTAAGAATAGTAGGCCCCTACACTTTTTAAAGAATGTCTACTTAACTAACAAAATTAATATTTGAGAAGACTAAGTCAAAACTTCTTTGAGTGGTAACTCACGTAAAAAAAAATGAATGAATGAATGAAATGGAAGAGTAGGGCAAAGACCAAGTCAAACCACTACCACATGCAAATGGTATTCCCCACTACCCCACTAATTCACTAACTCACTCCCCACTTCCCACAAACTACCCCACTAACTCACCACCTTCTCCCACTACTTTACCCCATGACACCACTTCAACACTATAAATACCCCTTTCTTCTCATAGAGAGGGGCTTTTGGCAGTCAAGTCTAAGAAGCCTTCAAAAACTCTAAAGTTCCTCATCCCAAAGGAAAACACTCCACTAAGAAGAGAAGAAGACTCCAAGAAGAAAGCTCGTCCACCAAATCTTTCAAAGGTCTTTTTCTCAAGGCACCTTTTCAATTCCAAGGATTCAATCCGAAGGAGTTGGCAAGGAGCTTGAAGTAGGAGAAGTTGCACAAAGCAAAAGAAAGAGGATTCTCAAGTTTAAAGACAAGAAGACATACAAATGATGAGTTCTTATATGTGATCTTCTTCATTTTTGTTGTGTTCTTTCTTTTTAATACTTGTAATTATCTTTTGATAATTTTAATATTCTTCTCCTTTCTCTACTTCTAATTTGTCTTTATTTTTTCGCCATTTAATCGAAGGGTTTGAAAATTGGTTGATTACTACTACTATATCCCAAATTTTAAAGAGTAGTAGCAATTAGCCAAGAGAGGGTCATTCACATAAAAAAAGGTTTCTTCTCTATCTCTTGCAAAGAAGGGATTATCCTATCTCTTCTCTTGTCTTATGCATAGGGAACCAACCAAAATCCCCCAACAGTGTTGGAATGAAGTAGGAGAACGAAGATTGATTAAGTCTGAATTTCTGCAACAATGTACAGATAAGGTGAAACTTGTCAAGCGTCGTCTAATGGCACCCAGAGTCGTCAAAAGAGTTATGTAGATCAGAAACGGAAAGATATTGACTTTAGTGTGGGAGATCATGTATTACTAAAAATTTTGCCAACCCGAGGAGTCATGAGATTTGGAATTAAAGGCAAACTAAGTCCTCGCTTCGTAGGACCGTTTGAAATTTTGGACAAAGTAGGAGCTGTGGCTTATAGATTAGCTTTGCCTCCTCAACTTAGCAATGTCCGCGATGTATTTCATGTGTCCATGCTTAGGAAATACGTCCGAGACTCCTCTCATGTTCTTGATCAGAGTTTAATAACCCTCAAGCCCTACCTATCATTCGAAGAAAAGCCACTTAAAATTTTGGATCATAAGGAACAGATCTTGAAGACAAAAAGGATCCCCTTAGTCAAAGTGCTATGGCAGTACCATTCATCGGAAGAAGCCACTTGGGAGCTGGAGAGCGAAATAAAGAAGAAGTACCCTGAGTTATTCATTGAGTGAATAATTCAAATTTTGAGGACAAAATTTCTCTGAGGAGGGTAGATTGTAATAACCCTAAATTCTAACACGATTTTCTTATATATTTTTTAATTCCTGAGTGTTGGTTAGAGCTCATGGAGACGAGCGTAACAAGTCTTAAAATGTAAAAATCGGAGGTCGGGAACAAAAGTTACGACCTCGGGAAACATGTTCAACCGGCAGGACCCACTTCTGAAATTTGGGTAAAATGATTCTTAAATGGTCTAGTTTCGTAGGGCTCGTCAATACGAGCTCAACGGTACCTAGAACGCGCAAAACCGAGTTCGGGATAGGAAGTTACGATTTTTGGAATTTTTGTTGGAAAAAAAAATAAAATAAAATATTTTCGGTTCTGCGGCTCGGCGTGGTGCAGCGCGGCGTGGCGCAGTACAGCACATGGCGTATGCCACATGGTCCATGCCAAACGCGCACATCACACGTGTCAAACGCGCAACGGGCACGCGTTTGCGGTGACGAATGCGCGTTCGTCACCGCGCTCGTGACAAACGCGCGTTCGTCACGCGCGCACCCGGTTCCGGCCGTGCTTGTGGGCGTCAGCCGGTTTCTGCAGCAGCGCCGGTGGGCACCCACCAGTTCCGGCGGTGGCGCCTGCCGGAAAACGCCTCCTCCTCCCTTATTTAAGCCCTTCACCGACCAGTTTTTCACCCACATCCGATTTTCATCCTCTTTCACTGTTTTCACCATTCCCGACCTGTTTTAAGTCCGATTTACACGTTTCAAGACCCATTTCCTACTAAATCAAGGGTGCTCTATGCACCGGAAGGGTTATTTCCTTGAGACAACCCCTCTAAGACCTCAAAAAATGTGCCCCTTTCCTAATCTTCACCTTTCATCTTTTTATTGTTTCCAGACCATTTGAAATCCTTTTTAACCCATTCCAAAGCCCTACCCCACTAAATCAAGGGCATTCTACACGTTGGAGTGGTTATTCTGCCTAAATTCTTGCTCAAAGGCAGATATCGTAAGGTGGGACTTTCTTTACTTTACGAGGAGATCTCGTTATATTTTGCACGTATTATAGGTAGGTAGCTTTAAATTCTAATCGTATGCCGAGATTTTTACTCGCTAAAGTTTTACTAAAAGTTTTCCGTTACTTTATGAAAACAAAAGCTCTGACTTTAAAATCATCTCCTCTTTTTGAAAATTTTTCCGAGTTTTGGGCAATCATGCCGTCTGGATAGTTCTCAGTTCCTCAGAGGTAAGAATTATTATGATTTTGGATACCGCCAAATTTGGCATCTGGCACGCACAGGATTGGGATGTCATGGGTAAATCCCTTCCTTTCTGTCTTGCGTCGCCCCATGGGCGCGGGTGTAAGTTGTCTGGTATTGCGACATTCTGTGATCGTGTTTTCAGATTTTCTGAATGATTTTCAAAAGAAAAATGGCACGATATGCGCACAAAGCATATTCTTAGAACTTAATCTGACCTACTGAGTATGAATTTACTCACCTACCCTCAGACTCTGCAGGTGTTTCACTCGAATCTAAAGGAGTTGACGAAGGGTTTCCTTAAATTATAGTCTTGTACTGCTGTTTTTGTACTTTATGTAAATTATTGTATTGACTAATGTATAAAGGCATGTGATGCCCAATTTTGGAAATCTTTGTATAATACAAAGTGTGTTGTAATTACTGTTTTTAGTACACGGTGATCCTTGGCAATTGTAATTAAATTTTGTTACGTTTTCAAAAAAAATGTTTTCTTTTATTTGAAAATACGTGGGATGTTACATCAACTCTCAAGAAGAAAGTGATAATGGTGTTGAGGGAGAGGTCTCCAACAAAGTAGCAGAGTAGAAAGATAGGATGGACCTGGGACTCCTCCAGCAATTGCAAGCGGGAGGCCATTGACCCCACTGCTCCAAAATAGGGTAAGGCCCATGGAAGAGGTGGCAATGAGAGTACCTTTCCTCACAAATAATTATTTTCCTATTTTTCTTTATTTGCAAATTAAATATTTGCAAGGAAATATTTTTTGTTAATTTTTTTAACTCATAACAAATAACTGTTGTATGTGGAAAATTTTCTCTTCATTGCAAATGCTTATTTTCTAGTTTTTTTTAGTTAGTATCAAATTATTTATGGTGATGAAAAATAATGGTTATTTGTAATGAAGGAAACATATGTTGCAACTAATTATTATTTGAGGTGCATTGTGAAACTCATCACAAGTATCATTATTTCAAAGTATAAATCATTTATCATGATCATAATAAATGGTATTTAAGAAGAAGAACTTGAAAATGAGCAAAATAGGCAAAATGTCCAAAACTACCATGTTGGCATTCGAACGCCCTGCAGGGCTGTTTGAACGCCAAACTATAGTTCTAGTTCATCTTCTTCCTTTCGAACTCAAAACTAAAAATACACATATTTGACTTAAACCTTCAAATCTCACTTCCTAACATCATCCTAATGAAATCTAAGCTCAGGAAATGGTAAATCTAGTCATTTATCAACTAAAACATGAAGAGATCGTATGAAAGATTAAGCTTTACATAACCCACCATAAAAGCTCAACTTCATGCAAACCCACATAAGCCTTCACCAAACTTCAAATCCAAAAACCAAGATCTATTTTGGAAGAAAACCTTTACCTTCAATGAGTTTCTTGGTCTGAAATCGACACTCCAACCTCTTAAAATCCTTACCCACATTCGGGTTTTGTTAATACATGTATAAATTTGATTAATAAAGCCCAAATCACTTGAAAACTTGTAGATCTAGGGCTTGTTTTGATCAAAAACGAAAATCCCTTATTAGAGGTTTGAAATAAAGGTCAAAATCAGAAACTTTAGTGGTAAAAATCAAGATTTAACTTTGGATGAGATGAGATTAAGAAAGATTAGGCAAAACCCTAGGTGATTAATAAAGAAATAAAGCTAATCTTACCTTAATCGAACTTTCCTTTTATGGAATGGGTGGGGTTTTGTGGGACCCATCATCCCAATTTACGAATGTGTAGCCCACAGTGGGACTTGTGACCTAACTTTTTGGAAAACATAACTAAAAATTCTAGAAAAATTTGTATTGACTTAGTTTAACATAAAAACCAATAAAATGAAGGAATTGTTGTTTTAAACTATAATTAACCACCTTAAATCCCAAAAACAAGTCAAAACCAACCAAATTTACACTAAACCACACAATATTAACAAAATAAATTAAATTAACTGGTTTAGGGTTTATGGATCTTACAAAATTGAACCCGATATGCAAATTTTCTTAGGTTGTTTTGTCACGCCTGGGGTTTTCAAAATATTTTTCATCAAATTTTAAAAAAATTGCAATATAACAGCTGTAAATTGGTGAAAATTGACGAAAATACAAAACCTGTGAAAGACATTTTTATAATTTTCATTTATATGTATCAAATCCACATAAATATTTTCTTTTCAACTTAATACAAATACATAACATCAATAAAACATTTCAATCCCATAATCTACTCATCCTAGGCGTGAATAATGAACAAAAAAGATACGGTTGCCATGACCATGTGCTTTAAATAGATTTCACCTAGGCATAGTTGGGTACAAGTTTCATAACAGTCAAATATAATAAGACAGTCCATGTACAAGTCCAAAATAATACATGTAAGAGCGCTCACCTCACTTAATACATGTATTTCAAATTTTATTTACAATAGATTATGGCATAAAATAATCAAAGAACAATAGAGTCAGAAATCGACCTGCAATCCAAAAAGAGTATCCTCAAACACTAAGCAGCTCTTGAACTAGGCCCCACAAAAGTCCGTGGAGTGTGTGAGGATTATAAGAAAAAGAATATAAGTATTTTCATACCCAGTAGGACAATTAAAATCAATGAACCTTAAAAGTTCACACAAAAGCTGCTTCACAGGATAGTAACATACTATAAACCGGAGAAGATAAATGCATAACTTCAACACAAGTACTACAATTCCTCTAAACTTCCTAGACTTACAAATTTTATTGTCACCTTACTTATAACAAATCCGGTACTCTCAAACTCTTATTCTCACGTACTTACTACTTACTCATATAGTCTTAAGCTTACCATCTCACATTTACACTTACACTTGACAATTAGAGCTAATTTAGCCTTAACTAGCTCTATTGTCGAAATGAATGAATGCCACTAGGGCGTCACCTTGACCTTTAGGGAGGAACCTATACGCTAGAAAGATTCCAAAGGTAAAGTACATAGGTGCTCATGGGGAACAGGATGAAACAGGTAAGAGCAGATCCATGATACTATTTACCTGAGCGTGCAAAGGCCCACTCTCTGGGGCCATACATGGCCAACAAAGGCCTAATAGTTTCTATTAAGGCAGGAAAACTTACAATGCTCTCAACAAAGCATCAAAAATTTGAACTTACACATATTTTTAAGACATCACCCCAAAGGTATGAACTATGTTAACCTTACAGGTGAACAACTGACCATCAGTCAATTGTCAACCGATAGGGAATTCAATCTATCAAACTAGTTAAGGACTCACTCTTATTATCAATCTACTTAATTCAATTATGTTAAAATTTATAATTTATATGTTATGCAGGTACCAATATGATGCACATCTAACCAGCTATAAGCTTATATCTAAGCACCGAACCCCAGTCTGCCCATTCACTAAACTTTGAAGTCTACGTCTCTTTTCTCTGAAATTCAGCTGAAACTGATCATCACTTATCAAACACATGCGCATCATCATCACATATATAACCAACCGCTAGTAGTTCTGAACTATACGCCACACATAAACCTTACAACATACTTTATAGCCTTTAGAACGTATAAACATAATTATTTACATAAGCATAACGACCACCCATGCATTTAGTAGGAAAAATAATTCATTACATGGGCCTTCCGCTCATCCATCTATCTAAATCAAGAATGAGTCATAACGTAAATGTCCGACAAATCAACTAACCAACACACATATAATTTATAATACATGCATTCGGCCACTTTAATTAACTTACGTACTTGACATCCTCTACATTAATATCCATCTAAACATGGTGCATTTAACACCTTAGTCCTAGCATGCATTCTATTATAAAAGCATGCTAAAGGGAATTTATAAGGTTCAGAGTCTCCTACCTAGTCACCTAGGCCAAAATTGATGTCAGGGCGTACCACAATGGCAGCGTTGGTGAATAATCGGCAGCCCACGCACCCTTACACTACAAGAGATGGCTCTAGGGTGGAAACTGCAGTGGTTGGTCTCCAATCAATGCCCGAGGTTTTGGACATCTCTCACAACACCCCCACCGGCGATTCGGGGCGCCTTCATGCCCAAAGAAGAGCTAATGTGAGTCCAATAGTGTGGTTATGGTATAGGTGTATAGAAGAAGGGGGAAAAGGAGTGTGGTGGTGGTCTCTGGCCGCTAGCAAGGTGGAATGGTCACTGGACAACACATACAATTCACTCCATGTAAATTTTCTGGTGGATGAACAGGCAGGGAGGGCGGAATAATATTGGAGAAGGGGAAAGGGTATGTGGGGAGGCAAGTCGGGACCCAAGGTGGGAGAGACAACATCGCAACTAGCTTAAAACGGCTCAAGGCGATGACTTTCGCTGGTCCCAGCAGTGGTTTGGCTAAAAACAGGGCAGATCCGTGAGAGATGGCTGGTTAGAGTGGAAATCAGGTGGACGACGGCTCAACGGTGGCCCAAAGTGGTGCAACATCATCGTGGCAAGGGGGTGGCTGATTTCTGATGGTGGTGATGTGGTGGCGCACTACATGCACTCACAGAACCAGGGAGAAAGGCGGAGGAGGCTGCTAACCCAGGGTGGTGCAGCCAACCAAGGGTGGCTTTGCTTAGTTCGTGGTGGCCAGGCGACCAAGCTTCGGCAACTCCCATCAGCTTCGGCAGTGTTTCGGCCCAAAATAGTGAGATTCTCCACAATTTGGCCGACGAATGATTTTGCAGGGGAGGAGGCGCGATGGTGGCGAAAGGCAGCACGACCCGTCTCACGGTGACCGGATGGTCCAACTCCGACGAAGGGGGAAGGGCGGCAGTGGTGCTCATAGTGAAATAGAGGTGGAGCGCCTCTCCTTCTGCTGGCGGAAAATGCAATGCAGAATGCGTTATGCATTATGCATTTTGTTTTAAAATGACCTTTCCCTTTTTTTTTCACGTGTGCACCTCAACATCGCGCGTCTAAACTTCTTTTCCTCATGCAAGAATTCCCGACGCACGATGGACTCCCCCTTACGACCACACCTTGACCAAAACAACCCATTTTTACCCGAGATGCTCATATTAAGGACCAAGTTTCTAATTTAAACTCCGAAACCTTAACCTACGTGTTTAAACCCTCGAAAATGTACAAAACCTTTCCCACGTATGACCGAGGCTACGTAGGACACCAAACACATAATTATTCGAGAAAAGTAATAAAGAAGATTAAAACAAAAAACAAAGTTCACAAGAAGCAAATAAAAACTACAGAAAAATCTAGGTTATTACATGTTTAACCTATATGGGCTATGGAGAATTGGTCAATTGAACCGTTGGTATGTGGACCTGTCCTAGATTGGTTCACCCAGTTTTCTTAAAAAAATCTTGGATCGACAACTCTAGTTACATGTTCCTACCTCCATCATTTCCTTTCCACGGTCATGTGCTCCCTCTTCTCTGCCCTCCCCCACTCTCTCTTGACCTCCCCTCACTTCGTTGCCTGCCAGTTCTTCCCCTATGAAGTTTGTCATGGCTATGCTCATCTTCTCTAGCATGCCCTATTCAAGATTCCAAATACCTATTTTGCCTACCTTCCGATTGGGCACAAAGTACCACTCGGTGGAAGACAATAAGGGGAAGGGATGCAAAGAGGGAGAAAGGGGAATCGGTTCTTCAAAAATGGAAAAAGAGGCCTAATTGCTATTACATAGTCTACGATGCCGAGTCAGTGGCTGATTGAATCATGGTTGGAGTGAGTACGTGGAGGAACCACGTACACAACATTCTACTAGGCTTTGGCTTTGCATACACCTTGATTTCAAGGAGACCATGTAAGGTATTGTTCTAAAAAATATCCCCCATAATCCACGTAGCATCCTGATCAAGCAGAAAGGTCATGCCAAGAAATCGTAATGATCATTGTGACAATGTAGCCAACACGTCCCACATGATGTTTATCCACAATGAACATTGGCTCCAAGGTTGTCGACTCTCGAGAAGAAAGTAATAGTGGTGTTGAGGGTAAGATATCTCTGACAAAGCCTCTAGCAGTTGCATGCGGTAGGCCACTGACCCCACTGCTCCAAAATAGAGTAAGGCCCATGGAAAGGGCGGCAATGTGAGTACCCATTCCTCACAAATAATTATTTTCCTATTTTTTCTTTATTTGTAAATTAAATATTTACGAGGAAACATTTTTTGTTAAATTTTTTAACTCATCACAAATAACTGTTGTATGTGGAAAATTTTCTCTTCATCACAAATACTTATTTTATAGTTTTTTTAGTTAGTAACAAATTATTTACTGTGATGAAAAATAATGGTTAATATGTAATGAAGGAAACATATGTTGCACCGATATGTTTCACCTAATTATTATTGGGAAAACTACTGGTACATCCCTGTTGTCGCAGATAATGTGCGATAGGTGTCGACCAAAATACTTAATGCTCAGCGCATCCTGCCATCGGTTTTTTATGTACCTTTTGAGTCTTACATTTTTACACCAATGCCATTATTTTCTTAGAAAAAACCAATATTACACTTTTTCTTTTCCCTTCCGTTCTTCTTCGATGGTGGCCAGAGAACGCGATGGCTATAGCCGCGGTAGGGTTCAATTGGCAGTTGCAACTATCTACAAGGAGAGCAAGCAAACGCCGGGCGGAGTGAACGCCCGACAACGATCGAGCGTCTAGGCCAAGGAAGGAGCCGGGTGGCAGTGGGGGAGTCGGCTTGTCGTGTGACCTGAGCATGGCTGCGACCGAGGCGGAGGAAGAAGCAACCGTCCAAGAGGCTTCTCTCAACTCCAGTGACCTAACCATGGATCGGGAACTGGAGACCCGGTTGGCAACGACGTGATTATCCCTGCTACCAAGTGACTTGGTGGAAGCGGTGGACGAGACGGCAGCCTTCAGGCCAGTGGACTTCGAGCCCCTCCGGACAAGGATGCGAGCACGATTACGACCAAGTTCGGGAAGGCAGCGGGAGACGGGCTGTTGATAGAATTGGATGATGACGCGCTTGACCGGATCGTTGGGGGTGTCTGGTTCGGTCGGACTGGGCTGGAGGAGTGGACGGACCGGGTTCTGGTGCCCGGGTTTAGGCAGCTGCATGGCTGCCTCCGTGTTGACATGGACGAGGCATGGAAGGTGGTGAGATTGACAACTCTCCTGCTTGATAATTGGCTGCCGAGCAGGCTGTCGGTCAATCTGGCCATGTTATGTGAATAGACCAGTAAATCTACAACACCAGTTCTCTCTTTTCTGAAGGGTATATTTGTAAATACCTCCCTTTCTTGTCACAATGCTTGCTTAGGTTTTATCACAAAGTCATAAATTATGTTCTTCATGTTTTAGAAAAATGTGTCATTGTCTTTTCGCTTGAGGATAAATTATTTTAATATTCTAAAGTTTATTATTATTTTATTTAGGTATTTCAGTACTCTTTATAGATTTCATAACCTATTAGTGCCTTTTTGTCACTTCTTATTGTAGTTCGAGTTTATTATATGAATTTTACACTACACTATTGTGAAAATCTAATAATAATGTATATTTGCAATCAACTTCTATAATATCAGGAACCGACCACTCTATCAATGATTTTGCTAACATTGGAAGCATCCACATAATAAAGTGTTGTCGTTCACTTTAGCAGATGTAAATATATAAGATAAATAATAAATTTTAAAATATTAATTACAATCTAAAAATCTCTTTTCCATGTTAAGTTATATTATATGTAAATATTTATACTACTAAAACAAGTAGATATTACGTATATCTCCCTTAAAATAAGCATATAATGTAAGATTATGTTCTAAAGTAAAATTATATTCTGCAGGTATTCTAAAGTATAATAATACTCTTTATACTAAATTATAGTAAAACATAAAGCAAGTTTGATATTTTGAAGTATAATAATACTCTAATGAAAATTATACATTAATCAATAAAGAAACATTACTTGACAAAACAAACCAAATAGAAAGATTTGGAGAACTAAACTCTATAAAATTATAATCAAACGAATAATAATACTTTTTGTACTAAATTATAGTAAAACATAAAGCAAGCTTGACATTTTGAATTGTAATAATACTCTTATGAAAATTATACATTAATCAATAAACAAACAATAATTATACTCAAAGACATTATTATTTTACTGCTAGCTCCAAATACAGCTCCAGAGGAAGCCATAATCTAATACCCTTTGTTGACCTAACATGCCCTTTGTGGATCTAACATGTAAACAAACAAAAAATCAACTAAAGTATAATTATAGCATAAAGTATAAAGTAACTTATTAAGATATATAAGTAAATGCATAATAATTCTCTCTATTATAGTAAAAACATAAAGCAAGCTTGACACTCTAAAGTATAATAATACTTTTATGATCTCGTTGCCAATTCATGAGAGGACACCATTGCCAATCTATAGTTTCCTCTAATGAGAACACCTAATTGCCAATAAATTTTAGTTGCCTAAATTAAGGACAACACGTGAATGGCTTGCTACCAAAGTAATTTCAGCAACCGGATCGACCCGGTTGGGTTTTCATTGAACCAACAACTATTGATGCACTAATTAAGCCTCCTAGAGCATCCCATGCTGAGCTTTCATTCACAATTAACTTAAGTAATACAACTTGATCCCATTAAATAGGCCGTTAAATTTGACATTAATTTAATTGAAATTGAGCGTTGTAACAAGTAATAAAGTAACAACACGAATTGCATGCTAACTTGAGCAATTAGATCAAGCCTAATAAAGCATAAATCTGAGCTTCAATGTGATTTGGGCTAAGGTGGAGTTGGCCTGTGCACGGAATTTAAGCCGTGGGTCAATGGGGGAGTTGGTTTGGTCTGTCCAGAAATGGCCAGGTCCATAATGCGCACAGCCTAGCCTGGTTTCTTGGTCAAGGACTAGGTCTTCGATGGGGTCCTCACTTATAAATAGCCTGCATGGGGATGGTGAATTACCAAAAGATGATCTCAACAGTTTCCTTGTAAGGACTCTTATTTTTGAACCGGTTTATTTTAATGTTATTTATCGGTTAATGTGTGGTTTACGCGTTTTCTGATCTAAATTCTGTGGTTTTCTAAAATAAATAGAATTTCTAAATATTTTAAGCAAAACTTACTATACATTTATGAGTTTTAAATAGTTTTTAGTTAATTCTAAATTTTTGAGATTTTTTTTATTTTTTATTATTTTTTTAAAAAATTAGGGTTTGGTAGGACCCCCTGTGGGCCTCATCGATGAAATTAAGATTTTTAAACCAAAATACCCTAGACATCAACTTAAACTCATACAAATTTTTTTAGAATTTTATTGGATTTAATTAATGCTAAAATCTTCAAAATACCTATTTTTAGCCCAAAATTTTATTTACACCCCATTATTTCATTAAGTGTACCCCAAGCCCTACTATAAATGAAAAAAGGTTGAGTCATTTTCATTTTGGAAATAGGCTGAGAGGAGGTGATTAACGTCTAGTTCCCCAATTAGGCCTGGATTAGAAGAGATTAAGGTATGCTCTTCCTTAATTAAACTTAAACCCTAGATTTTCTCTTAATTTATTCTTAATCTATTATTTTTCCTTTGATTTGATTCGATTTCAAGCATCAAAGTCACTGATTTACTCCCTTACTTCAAACCCTACTTATCAAATTTTATTTTTTATGCTTAACAAACCCTAGATTTAAGATTTCTTCAAAGTTTTCAATGTTAAATCGATTTTTAATGATGTTTAACTTAGACACTATATTTTTGGAAGGTTTCCAAGAAAGGTAAAGGTCAAATCTGAACCTAAACAAGTGACAAGGTAATGGGTCTTCAAATCTCAATTTTCTTATGGTAAAATCACGATTTTTATATTTTATTTAGAATGGATTTATTTGATTTAGTGTTTTAATGGTGGGATTAGTAAATGTTAATTTATTGTTCCAATTTCTTAGGGTTTTGCCTTTAGATGGTGTAAATTAACATTTTGGAAGCTTTGGTAAAGTTTTAATGGTGTTTGGGTATATAGATGAAGGTTTTAAGTTATTTTAATAGAGTCTCGATTTTGAAATTTGAAATGAAGAAGAAGGTCAAAACTGCTGTGTTGGCGATCGAACGGCCTGCCAAGGCGATTGATTAGAAACACTGTATTTTCAACTGATTTCCTATACAACCGATCGAATGGCCTTACAGGGCATTCGAACGGCTACACCACAGTTGACCATTTTTAAAACTTATGCTCATTTTAATGTTTTTACTCCATTTAATGTTTCTAATGGTTATGGAAAGTGTATTATGATGAAATTAAGCTATTGGAGGTATAAAATTGATGATAAAAATTTATAGAATGTGATTAAGTGTGGTTATGTGGCATTATATCATGTTGATAATTATGCATGTTGACATTGAAGTACCTTAAATTTGTGAATATTGGTATTCTTATGAATAGAATATGTTTTCAGTAAGGATATTATGTGGAACAAATGGTGAGATGTGTTCTCTCATAATGAGGATGACTTATGGGTAATGGATGTGACCATGTTGTAGCTTAATGAATGGAAGAATCATGATTATGGGAGTGAACATTCGATTTTACATGGATAGATTTAATCCTTATGGTAAATTTTGTTTTGATTTCAGTTAGGAATCATTGTTTTGAATGTGTTTAAGCATGTGTAAATTGTCTTATGAGTTTATGTCAAGTATTGGGCATGTGCTTAGATATGCATGAACACATATATATGGGGAATTTACTATGAAATTGAACTTAATTATGTCTTGATTATAATGCATAATTGGACTGATTGGGAGTACGTTCCATGTGTTGGAATCCATGTAGGTCTTGCTCACGGATGTATCATGTTATCATGCATCATGGATTGATGTTCATGGACAAAGTTTTACGGATGTTTATCCGAAATTAATCGATTTTATGCAATGCTTGAGATTGTGTGTCAGATTAATCTCTCAGTGAATTAATTGAAATTTGGTTGGTCCGAAAAGACATGTTTTCAATTTAAGTTCCTGTGTGGAACGCGTATACTCCCTAGGTTGAGTCTAGAGAAATGGAATTATTTGGGGATGAGTTGTGTACTTGTCTTTCAGATTTGAGATTATTATTTTGGGTGTCATTTGGACCCTGAGAATCTAGAATAGTATGCCGTGTGCACCCACTACCACGTGTTCTAGGGTTCTCTGTGTGGGAATTCAAGTTCTCCCTTTTGCAGGAGATATCCCTGGGCGAACACTCCTGCTCTAGATTCTCTATGTGAGAATGAGACATCCTTGGCTACGATCGTCTAGGGCGAGCAACTTTAGAGATTGACAACCCCGACATTTTTTCATTTCCTGTGTAAAAATTTGACCTTTTCTTGCCTTCGAAAAAAATCAAACAGTAACAGGGAAACAAAAGGTTTAACATGGCTTAGCAATCTTGCCTATGTCCATGGCTCCCACCAATTTCACTCTACTTTGACGAGTAAATAAAAATGAATAGCACATTCGCTTGATTGGGGATGTACCTCAATAGCATCCTTAAATACTCTAGTTAAACAGTCTATTTGGGTATCAAAGCCTAGTTCATGTTCTTATGCCTAAAAATCAATATTATAAATGAGAGATGATTAGAGGATGCAAGTTTAAAATAGGAATGGAAGGAATGTTTTCACATGGCTGGACCTGTGGGCATGTTCATAGCCTTTATGGTTTGGTTTGGAGGATAATTGCCCAATTTGATCGTTCTATTGGAGACAAATTGCTTGTTCTATGCAAAATGGGGATTGCGTCCTCTATGAGCTATCGATAATTCGTACCAAGCAGGCATGGAATTCTTAAAAGATCATAAACCTTCTTTGTCCATTGATGATGATGCTTATGGGTGGATTACTTCTCCAGGAAATTTTCATTCAAAAAGGCATGGAATTTTTTTAAGACCTCACTCTTCCGTTATGGAATGGTATCATTTGTTGTGGCATAAATATAGAGCAAACGGTATTCTTGTTTGCTTGATTAGCCCTCAATAATGGGCTTCTCACCTTGAATGATTTGTGTAGATGGGTTTCCATTTGCCTAAAATGTGCATCCTTTGTTGGAAAAAGCAGGAAACAAGACCACGTTCCCATTGAATGTCCTTATTCCAAGTGGGTGTGGAAGTCTTATTGAGGAAATGTGGCGACTTTAATCAAACTGTCATTCAACTTAAGACTATTTTTTCGACATTTATCACATTCATATGGAATGAACGAAATCAGCCGATCTTTGAAGGTAACAAGAAAGGCACTTCACTGTTAGGAACAATAATTACCAAACAATGTCGTCTAATCTTAAAAGCTTTTGATCTTAAGAAAAAATTTATGAAAAATGCCAATTTTTACATGATTTTTGGGATGATGGTTAGTTTGCAGCTGTTTTTTCAGCCCTTTGTGGTGTTCCATTCGTGTTCTCTTTTTTCCATTAACTACTCCTGTGCAAATTTTTCTGTCTATATTTGTCTGGGAGAAGTTGTAATCTTTAAAGACTTCTATGTACTCTTTCTCAATTTTGTTCAATATAAATTTTTTATTAACCAAAAAAATAGCGCTTAATTTACACTATAAATAACGCAAAAATGCTCTTTTCCATACGCCTTCAATCCATCATAGAGGTCGATCGATACTATAACAACTGGGTGCTCTAAACCTATTACCATGCGGGTTGCAATAACCCCTACAACGGTCGACCAATTGCTTTGACCACAAATTTTCTATGACTATGGGTCGATGCACTTTAAGCTATAGGAAGGTGCATGCATACCGGTTAGCCTAAACCTTTAACAATATACTCTCTCTGTTTCCCATTAATATATAGTTTCATATATTTTTTCAGAATTTTAAAATTAATTATTTTTAAATCAAATATAACTATTAATGTGGGATGAGAGGGAAGAGCTTTTCCGGCTAGGGTGTACATTAGCGTGTTCACCGTCAATCTTATAGAAAGCAAGAAAAACTCTTCCCTCAACTTGAGCTCTCTATAGAGAGAATTAATAGACAAGGACTCCCAGACCAGACCATGCATGATAATGTTTACTTCAAGCTCAAAAAGGACAAAATGATCTTCAATTTTTTCTTAAAAATATCAAACCATCTCCAAGCATGCATGGAAATAAGTTTGTCACCCCCTATTTTACCCAGCCCACCCCATTTTTATGTAGTAGATATTTATTAGCCTAATATATATAGACGGGGATATGATATATACAGATGGTAAATATCTGCGTTAAAAGGATGGGCTGGATAAAATAGGAGGTGACACTCTAATCCTTTAAGCAGACATCGTTGACAGCACTGCGGAGATCACTACGGAACGAAAAGAGAAGGTTGTAGGCTCACTGATGGAACGAAAATAGAAGGTTGAAGGCTCACTGATGTTGTTATCTTTATTCCATTACAATGTTATAATGCAAAACCATGGTAATACAATACTATAATTAAGGGACTATGTAACTATCCAGCAGGGAATATTTAGGTTATTACAGGAGATGAGATATCCATCTTTTTTTTCTTCTATCAGGTAAAATGGGGGAGAGGACTCCCATCCATTTAAACCAAGAGATACAATGAAGGAATTAAAAAGAAAAATTACAAATGTTATTTTTCAACTATAAAAGAAAATTCACGAATAATTTATGAAAGATGAGAATTTGCAGTGACGTAAACTTGGACTTGAGTTTCATACTGCTTCAAAAGAGATCTTTTGCGGAGATTTTTGAAAATACGGTTACAATTATTTATCAGCTTGGAATGTAAGAACTCTAGAATCGTAAATTCTACCCATCAACTGGCTCCACCTCAATGTTTGGCAAGCAGCTGCTAGTTCTGGAAATTTTGCTTACCTTTCTTTGGCGGAAACTTACCTTGATTACATCTCTCATTGCCCTGGCAAGAGCGAGCTTTGGATCATCCCTGATGAATTTGTTGAAATTGTTGCGGAAAGCCGTCTGACACTCTATAGCCTCCTCAATTCTCTTCTTGGGAGCTCTATTCATGTATTCTTTCACAGCTTCGGAGCAGAGGCCACAAACCCATTTTCCACTGTAGCAGTTCTTCACTTGGTCTATATACTCCGGAGTGCAATCCTCGTGTAACCCGCAACACTCGCATTCGGCACTTTGGACTTCTGAGATCTTAGCGAGATTCCACTCCTCGGCAGCTTTGTTTATCTCAACTGATATGTCTGACGCCACCCTTCTGATTCTTTCATCCTTCTGCATATTATCCCAGAAAAGAATTAGTAACGCAGTAGGCAGAAGATGGAAATGAGAAAACAGAGTTACTACTACCTTGAATTGTCTGTGCGGCATTGTTCCTCGACAGTTCACAGTTATCGCTCTAGGAAGGGTGCAAGGCTTTGCTAGCTTTGTATCTTCAGAGTCTATAAGCTATGCAGAACGTCGTTGTGGATTATATAGTGGGAAGGCTTTTTTTATGCTCCTCACTCACAATGGTATTAGATTAAGCCACGAGGCCTTCATATTTAAAATTGACAGCACGTATGCTAGCCCAACATTAATAGTACAGGACTCCCATGCATAACTTAGGCTCATTGTCAATGTGAAAGGAAAACTAGTTCTGTAACTTGCCGGTATAGGGCTCATGTGTACCGTGTCCAGAGCCCCATGTGGGCTATTCACGGGGCTCCGGTCATAGAATCCGGCCTGTCACGCTAGTTTTTCATTATTAAATTACCAAGTGGAACCGGTGAGGCACATTATTACGGTAGTATTTCAGTGTAAAAGGCTTAAAAGGGTTGGCGTTCACCCTTTCATTAATGTATTTACTGTTGCAATTGTGAAGTGGGTCTGATTATGACAAAAAGAGTATAGGGGAGGTGCACTGAGTTTAAAGGGGAAAAGATCACCTGTCATTTCGGCCATGAACTGAATATGCATGATCGGATAGAATTTAACATGTTCCCAGTCTGAATACTTGTAAAGTCTCACGAGGGACATTACAAAGTTGAAAGACATCCGATCAACTTGGAAAACTTCCAAAATGTTATAGGCTTTTTAGCCGGCCAGCTACCTATCTGCCACAGTTGTAAAGCAAATGGTTAAACATTTTTCCAGTATACTTCCGTTTAGATGTATGTTTTCACGACTACGTACCCAATGAACTGCTCAATACGGGACCAAAATTATCCATGGCTTTTGTAGCGATGGCAACTGCAATGGCAACTAATCTTACAAATCAAAAGGAAAATAATGAGAAGAACCTATAATTATTTTTATGTGGTGTATATAATTTACCAAACAAAAATACTCACTTTGTCTTATATTAATAGTTATACTTAAAATTTTAGTTTTTATTGAATGGTGAAACCTACATGAGATTGAGAATATAAGTTTATATTTTTTTATGTACCCAACCACTTAAATGGAATAAAATGAAACTATTAATTAATATGGAACAAACTTTTTTGTCAAATGGAACTATTAATATAAGACATAAAAGGCATGTTAACATGATATAAAACCTTAAAAAATAAAAAAAAATCACATAACTTCACTAAATCATGCGATTCAGCTCGAACCTTGCTGTGCTTGAGGTTCTTGTCTGAGGGTTTACTTTGAATGAGTGCAAGTACATTTACAAAGTTTTACCACCTTTTCACTTAGTTGCAATACTTATATGTTGTGCTCAAGTTTACATATAGTCTTAGTATCCATGAGTTATACTCCGTTCATTTTATATTAATAGTTATATTTAAAAAAATATACTTTTTTATTAAATAATAGAACCCACATATAAGCTTACAATACTCTTTTTTTAAGTATCATCTACTTAAATTAAATAAAATAAAGCTATTAATATAAAGTAATTTATTTTGCTAAATAGAGGTATTAATTTAAGACAAAGGAGTACTTGATTGAAATACTTAGAGCTATCCAAGTAGCATAAGTAGCCTAACTACTTACTAGACTCACATATATTCCTCATGTCCTATATATTTATTATTGAATAGTAAAATATATATCTAAGAGATAAAAAATAAGCTTATGATACTCTTTTTTAAGTATTTAACTACTTAAATAAAATAAAATAATTAATATAAAATAAATTTTTTACTAAATAAATCTATTAATTAAAAACGAATAGAATATATATACTTAACGCCATGAATATAACGGAGTTACTTTGCCTTGAAAACATCGTAGTGGGTTATAATGTCAAGTTGTACGCATGTGTTCGCTTAAAAAAGGTGATATGCATGCGTCTACCGGTTAGTTGAAAAAAAGTTACATGCGTGTGTGGGTGCTTAATTAGGACACGATTCTCAGCTATTTACCATACTTCGTAGCAATGACAACTTGACATGAAGTTTAGATAACGACAACACAAGGATTCTTTTTATTTTTTCGAACGACAGCACAAGGAAATCACTTAATGCCTTACTAGTATCTTTACTATTTGGTGAATTAGGAATATACAGTTAAAAATAACAATGTTGTAAAATCCAACCCAGCCATCAACTCGGATTGGCTGTCGAGCTGAGCTAACTTGATTTATCCCCTAGTTTATCCGTTTATAACATTAGCAACAAAAATAAGTTATCTCCATTATAATTTTAATAATTTATTTATATATAATTGAGTGCTATGTGTATAGTACAAATTAGAAGATAGTATAGTTTGTAAAATTATGTGATGTGTTTGGGCATTTAAAGGTTCAAACCCTCCAAGAAGGAAGTTTTTGTTGTGTTCTTATTTTATATATATATATATATAGAGAAAAAAGAGGGAGAGAGAGAAAGAAAGAGAGAGAGAGAGACCCGTTTAAATGCATCGGGAACATATGCATCCGATGCTCCATAGTCACGGGATTCTCATCCTGTGGTTACGAGGCACGTGGGGCCTTCATTGCCCTTGTATCTCTCAACTTTTTCTATATATGTATATATAGCCCACTTGGTCAAAGACCCATGTAATGGGAAGGAGGGACCATGTTAGAATCCCCCTCTCCCTCTTCACAAAAATTATTTTGTGTAGAATTGTTTGAACATGATCGAACTAGTTCACCGAGTTGTCAGTTTAGTTGGTTGGGCGAGTGTGACCTAGCCTAGATTGGCCCGACGACTAAGGATGAACCGGCCTAATTTTAGAGCTAGGTTGAGTTGAACTTGGTCAGATCAGCTAATCCGGTCCAAGTTTTAAAATGAGTCCCGTTAGTATGAGCCAGGCGCCGCAGCGCGTGCGCCCGGGCTCATACTAACTTTTCCCTTTTAAAATACTGAAAAATAGTCCCTCTATCCTATATTAATTACTAATTTTGAAAAAATAGTAATTTTTATTAAATTATGGGACCTACATGACTACATCTAAGAGAAGGGAATATAAACAATAATCTTTTTTAAATACTCATTCATTCAAATTAAATAAAATAAAGTTATTAATATAGAACAAACTTTTTTACAAAATAAAATTATTATTTTAAGACAAAAAAAATACAAAATTGGCTGATAATGTACTACATCATAGATTATTTTGAAGTAGCTCGTGGATTTGGCACTAACTTGTGCTACAACTACGAGATCGTATATATGCATATCACGTGATTATTGTAACTAAGTCTTCCAAAATTACAGCAAAGACTGCAGCTCCAGCTCTTCATTTCTTGCTCTCCTGCAAACTCTATATGTACGCGCTTAATTCAGATCTAGTCAATCAGGTCACAAGAATGTACAAGTTCTGAAAAGTGTGAAGCTGCTCATTTCTTTCTCCTAGTTTACTTTCACAAAATTTTCTCGATCATTAGCCAATCTGTACAAATTAAGTAGGTTAGGGGACCATTCGCTTTCTTTGCTAAGGTGTTGAACTTAATGGTTGGAGAAGTACCTGAACTTTGTATTTTAATGGTCATGGAAAAAGTAGGCATCGCCATGCTACATCCGTGCATTTGCAATGGGAGGGTTGGAAGGGACCATAAGCAAAGCTATTTATTGGTCCCCCAGTTTCTTTTACTGTAGACTAAGATGTTGATGACCTATATCAACACACAGAAAATTATAGAGGAAGAAGAGAGAAGAAGAACAACTTAAAACTAAATTAATTTTTGAATTGAATTTTCTCTTCCTTAATCTCTGATCTGCAGTATAATTTATAGAGGAATTATAAATTACTAATCTTATTTGAATCAGAAAACTACTCTTAATTTAATTTAAACTTAATTAGAATATCAAATACCAATGAATTTAGGAATCAAACTAAATTAGGAATCCAAATATAGGTCATAACATTTCACTTTCTCTTCCGCTCTACCTCGTCTTCAAGGTGATCCTGGATTCATGCATCATAGGTGCAAGTATGCATAGAAGACAATGCTCCAAAAGATATAGATGTGCACTTGAACCTATGAAGACGTCTCTCATGGTATCTAAATCAATGTGTTTAGGAGTACCTTGAACTGGGTCTTGTAGCAAGTGGCCCAACGTAGTCCAAGACGATGAACTAGTAATCGACTGAAACACGAGAATGAAAATAACGGGCTATGGAAAGGGATAACGTGCACTAGTACTGAATATTATTGTGCCTTGTAGCAAGCGAATCACTCAAAATGCAAAAATGGGTTAGTGAACAGTGAACATAAGAAGCAGATCCCGGTAAAAATAGAGAAAGATGGGTATGGTTCGCTAGACCCAGATCTGGAGTAAATGCAAGTAAATTTGCATAAGATGACTCACATCTGTAAAGATGAGTATAATCGTACTACATTAGAAAACACCAATGGTTTATGATAAAACTTTCTAATTTAGACTATTTTGCTGATGCAGGAGCATAGTGTTATGGCAACTGGAATTGTGTTTGGTTCAGGCATTTCTTCAAACACTCGTAACAGGTTTAAATGGCCAGAAGGGTAAAGTTGGTAATCACTAACACTAACGATATGAAATCCAGCTTGTTGGTGTATCGGGTAATTTCAAGAAATGTGAAAGGGTATATTAGACTTCACAGTTTAGACAAATATACCATGAAAGTCGTTAACCTTCTCCTTCCTTAGGTCATTTGAACTGTAGCTGATCACAGTGTATAAGTAACGGCGTTTCTACAAGTAATTACCGTCAAAAGGAACTTTCGAGAATTTGTGTCCTTGTTTACGAAAGTATAAATAGATTTACGAATGTATTTGGAGGGACTTTTGATTTTGTTGACATTTTTTGAACTTCTTGTTCAATTTGAGTGAAAACCTGAGCTTTGTTTGAGCTGGAACTAAGAACTCAACGAGAGGTTAAATTCTCTCTTCGTTTCTGTAATTGTTTGAATTTAGTGAAGATTTGAAATTTCTGCGAAATTGTTTAGTTTCAATTTGATACGCTGCATCATTTACCCTTAAATATTTTTTAACAAGTTTTATTAAAGGTCATGTGCCTCCTTCTGGCTATGTATTCAATCTGTTGGATAACTTGATTTGACATATTACTTAATAATGTCAATTAATATTATAATTAATGAATGATAGCTTAATGAAAACTAATAACGATAAAACTTAACTCCAATCAACAATTTTTGTTTTTACAGCTGCAATAATCAACTTAGATAGCATGTTAAACGAAAACCAATGAAGTTATAAATTAATCATATTCATCATTATTAGTATCAATAATTATAAATATTCAATGTTCCAATTAAGCCAAAAAATAATGGGTGTTTGAATAATAATCAAACCATAATATCATGTATTACATTTATTTACAAGAGGGATCGCTCAAGAGGAGGAGCCCTTGGCCCCGGCCATCTGGGCGTGACTAGCCTCAGAGTGGGTCATCTTATCCATGAGGTTGGCCAGGCGACGCTGCTGAATCCGTCAGTACAGAGGGAGATGAAGACATGTTGTGTCTCCACCTTGGCAGAAATGGTCAGGGCCATGGCCGCCATGGGATGGTTGTTGGCCTCGGGTGTGTACAGTGTAGTTGTGATACCCAGTGCTCTCCAACTCGTTATCCAGGCCATCCCTTGAGATGCTCATGTACCGCCCTGAGGAGGTCTGATGGTCGTGGGTAAAGGTGACGGTGGGGTCCTGATGAGGCCTCTCCGGTGCCATGTCCGACGGTAGGAGCTGCCTGCTCACTTCTATCTTTACTTTGAATAAACGCTAATGAGTGATGATGTGTAGTAGTAAATAAGCACCAGTTGTATTTCCTGATCAAATTCATGCACACAAGTAAAAGGAGAAGATAGGATTAATTAGATAATAACTAATATATTAAGCATGGAAGAGCAGAAGCAGGGAACATAAAATTTGCTTCATCTTTGAGCATTCTTTCCAATGATAACTGTAATAACTGGGATTTTTATGTGGTTTCTATTTTCCACTCGCAGGGAAAATTGAGTACTTTGTTGGTCATATCTATCTTTTTCTCCAGTGATTGTTTGCTTGGTGTCATACTTGGGCATGGTCGTAAGTTTGGGTTTTTGAAGGTTTAATGAGTAGTTTAAGACTTCTACACTTTAAGGAGGGCTCTTGGGTGAAAAAGGTGGTTTCAATGCGAGGCGAGGGCTTTAGTGTGCTGGTAGGGGGCTTTAGTGCGAGGGAGGACGGTTTTGATGCGTGATTTGGAAGTTCGAGAAGTGAAGAAGGTTTTTTTCTTTTTTTAGAGAAAATGAAAAATAAAATGCAGAACCATGATCACGTTCTGCCAGCCAGTGAGGAAGAAACCCCACCCCCCATCCTTGTGGTCTCTCAGCGGTGCGCCTGCCATCCAACAACATCCTGGGCTACCCCCCGCTTCCTGCCGGTCACCTGTCCCTCTTTTTCTCTGTTTCTAGCCAAAACCACTACTGGAGCTGGGTTTGGCCGCCATCGCGAGTTGTTTTTGGCTAGCCGGAGCTCTGCTACCCCACTCATGCCCCAAACCTACGTCCCCACCACCTCTTTTCCCCTATTTGGCACTGGTTTGCCCCTTCCCACCCCTTTTTTAGTTAGAATTGGCTGGGAAAACACTTTTCTGTGTTATCTGGTAGCCGATCAACCTTGTTGCCAGCCAGAGCCCACACACTACTCCTCTTGTCTCCCTCCTTCTCAATAGCCTACTTGTATCCACGCCCTCTAGATTCTTTTTCATGGGAGTTGGCCTCCAGAACCGTGATATGTGACCTCATATGTGGGGGTTTCAGTTCCAAGTAGATGATTGCCACTTTTTAGCTACCAGCTATCAAGTCTTTGGCGTCGACACAACCCTTAACCCTCCTTAACAACCCTTTTAGTCCATACTTTGGCCCTGGCTGACCCTCTGCATGTGTTTGAAGGCTTTTGGGTCGTTGACACCTCTATGGGACAGGCAACAACCCGCCCAACCCCATATAAGCTCTTCCGATAGTTTCCACCATGTGCTAGCCCCTTTTTTATAAAGGCAATGCCTTAGACCGCTAGAATTAGGGATGCTACTCGGGTTGGATAAATGGTAAACCCGACCCGACCCGAATATAAATACAAATATAAATTTATATTTTTTTTATATTTTTAATATATTTTTTAATATTATTTTTAAAAAAAATAAATTTTTTTTTAATTCTATTCAAGTCAAACGGGTCGGGTTCGGGTCGGGTTAGGTCGGGTTTGGGTCACAACTTTGTTATGTGGTATCGGATTCGAGTTTGGCAAAACCCGACCTGACGGCATCACTAGCTAGAATCATCACCAATGCTGCTATTGTTGTATACCCATACATCAAACTCGCTTGGACGACAATGTAGGAAACTTTGAACTCAATAATTTCACATTAGCATGCTTGTATGTTAGAATGCATGCTAGGGGCAAGGGAAATGAGTGCTTAGTGACACTTAAGGTTGATGATATCACATGTATGAGGATCACTACAACAAAACTGGGTATTAGCGATGCTTATCTATGCGTCGCAATACTATGCGTCGCTACAAAGTTCTAATAACGACATATAACAAACCGTCGCAAAAAATACACCTATTAGCGACACATAATATTAAGCGTCGCTAATAATAATCTATTAGCGACGCTTAACTCCAAATGTCGCTAATACTTACGTTATTAGCGACGCTTTGCTAAGCGTCACTAAAAGATATATATTGAATTTTTTTCAAATAAATTTTAACACTATTAACGACGTATACATATAAACGTCGCTACAAGTTTAAACAATAGCGACGTTTACAACTGAGCGTCGCTAATAATTCTCAATGTTTTTTAAAAAAAATAAAAAATAAGAACTAATACCGACGTATATGTATACGTCGCTAATACCTAATAGTAGTAGCGACGTATGAAACAATGCGTCGCTATTACCCTTGGTAGTAGCGACACATAGTCCTATACGTCGCTACTACCTATTTTTAACTAAATTTTTATTTTTATTTTTTTAAAATTTTATTATTTTTATATTTTTAAAATAAAAAATAATTAAAATAAAATACTAATAGCGACGTATATAGGTATACGTCGCTAGTAATATTTTTATTTAATATTTAAAATTAATTTTAAAAAATAAAAAATATTAAAAATTTAAAATTAGAGGAGAGATAGTGTGTAGGTAGATAGGAGAGAGAAGAGAGGGAAGAGAGAGAGGAGAGGGAAGAGAGAGAGAGAGAGAGGGAGAAGGGAGACAGGGGGGAGGGAGGAGAGAGAGAGGGAGAAGGGAGACGAGGGGGAGGGAGGAGAGAGAGAGGGAGAAGGGAGGAGAGAGGGGGAGAGGGAGGAGAGAGGGCGGGAGAGGGAGGAGAGAGGGGGGAGAGAGAAAGGAGAGAGAGAGGAGAGAGAGAGGGAGGAGAGAGAGGAGAGAGAGGGAAGAGGGGGGAGAGAGGGAGGAGAGAGAGAGGAGAGAGAGGGAAGAGGGGGGAGAGAGGCAGGAGAGAGAAAGGAGAGAGAGAGGAGAGAGAGAGGAGAGAGAGAGGGAGGAGAGAGAGAGGGAGGAGAGAGAGGAGAGAGAGGGAAGAGGGGGAGAGAGGGAGGAGAGAGAGAGAGGAGAGAGAGGAGAGAGAGAGGAGAGGGGGAGAGCGAGGAGAGGGAGGAGAGAGAGAGGAGAGGGAAGAGAGAGAGAGAGAGGGAGGAGAGAGAGAGGAGAGAGGGGGAGAGAGAGGAGAGGGAAGACAGAGGGGATAGGGGAGGAAAGAGAGGGAGGGTGAGAGGAATTTTATTTTGATTTTTTAAAAAAATTTATTAATTTTTTATTTTTTAAAATTTAAAAATAATTAAAATAAAATACTAATAGCGACGCATATTCATATACGTCGCTATTAGTATGTGTATTAGTGACGTATAAAGCTATACGTCGTTAATACATGTATTAATAGCGACGTATATGAATATACATCGCTATTAGTATTTACTTTTTTTATTTTTGTTATTTTTAAAATTAATTTTTAAAAAAAATTATAAAAAATTGAAATTAGAGGAGAGAGGAGAGCGGGGAGAGAGAAGAGGAGAGGGAGGAGAGAGAGAGGAGAGGGGAGAGAGAGGAGAGGGAAGAGAGAGAGAGGAGAGGGGAGAGAGAGGAGAGGGAAGAGAGAGAGGGAGAAGGGAGAGAGGGGGAGGAGAGAGAGAGGAGAGGGAGGAGAGAGAGAGGGAGAAAGGAGGAGAGAGAGGAGATAGGGGGAGAGAGAGAGAGGAGAGGGAAGAGAGAGGGGATAGGGGAGGAAAGAGAGGGAGGGTGAGAGGAATTTTATTTTGATTTTTTAAATTTTTTTATTTTTTAAAATAAAAAAATAATTAAAATAAAATACTAATAGCGACGTATAGGAATATACGTCGCTATTAGTATGTGTACTAGCGACATATAAAGCTATACGTTGCTAATACACATACTAATAGCGACGTATATTTCTATACGTCACTATTAGTATTTATTTTTTTTATTTTCAAAATTGATTTTTAAAAATAAAAAATTATAAAAAATTGAAATTAGAGGAGAGAGGAGAGCGGGGAGAGAGAAGAGGAGAGGGAGGAGAGAGAGAGAGGAGAGGGGAGAGAGAGGAGAGGGAAGAGAGAAAGAGGAGAGGGGAGAGAGAGGAGAGGGAAGAGAGAGAGAGGGAGAAGGGAGAGAGGGGAGGAGAGAGAGAGGGAGAAGGGAGAGAGGGGAGGAGAGAGAGAGGAGAGGGAGGAGAGAGAGAGAGGAGAGGGGAGAGTTGGGAGGAGAGAGAGAGGGAGAAGGGAGGAGAGAGAGGAGATAGGGGAGAGAGAGAGGAGAGGGAAGAGAGAGAGAGAGGGAGAAGGGAGAAGGGAGAGAGGGGAGGAGAGAGAGAGGAGAGGGAGGAGAGAGAGAGAGGAGAGGGGAGAGTTGGGAGGAGAGAGAGAGGGAGAAGGGAGGAGAGAGAGGAGATAGGGGGAGAGAGAGAGGAGAGAGGGAGAGAGGGAGGAGAGAGGGGGAGAGAGAGAGGAGATAGAGGAGAGAGAGAGAGAGAGGGGAGAGGGGGAGAGAAGGAGGAGAGAGAGAGGGGAGAGAGGGAAGAGGGGGAGAGAGGGAGGAGAGGAGAGGGAGAGAGAGAGAGGAGAGGGAAGAGAGAGAGAGAGGATAGGGGAAGGAAGAGAGAGAGGGAATATATTTTTAAATAATAAAAAAATTATTTTAGCGACATACTTTAATGAACATCGCTAAATGATTTGCTTATAGCGACGTGCCAATCCAAAGCGTCGCTATAAATGGCGTATTTAGCGACATATTAATCAATACGGCGCTAAAAAGTAATATATTTAGCGACGTATTGAGTAAAACGTCGCTAAATACTTATTTTTAGCGACGTATTAAACAATACGTTTCCGAATTCAAATAGCGACGGTCCTTAATTAAATTTTGTAAAAAAAAAATACACCGAAATTTCACCGCACGGGCAAAATTTCCCCGCGCAGCTTATAAATCACCCGGCCTTCGCCCGTCGCTAGCTGCCCGCCATCGCTCAGCCGTGAGAGAGATAGGAGATAGGGAGAGAGAGGAAAGGAAAGAGATAGGGAGAGGAGGGGACATATATTAGCGACGTATATACATATACATCGCTAATACTATGCAATATTAGCGACGTATAGTATATAAGTCGCTAATATGACATTGTATTAGCGACGTATACACTTATACGTCGCTAATACTAAGTTGTATTAGCGATGTACAGTATATACGTCGTTATTAGTTGATATTAGTGACGCTTAACATTAAGCGTCGCTAATGTAATTTTTTTTTTAAAAAAATTATTTCGGGCGAAACCCCCGCGCGGCAAAATTTCACCGCGGGCCTTTTTAAACCCCCCCGGACCCCTCTGCTCCCTGCCGTCTCCTCCGCCGCTTTCTCCGCCTCCGCCGCCGTCTCCGCCTCCGCCTTCGCCGTCTACTCCTCCCCTAGCCCAGCCTTGCCCCGGACCCCCCTGCTTCCCCCTCCTCACTCCCGGCCCCCCTTTCCCCTCTATGACGCACCCCCGCCTCCGCCACCTCGCCTCTTCCGCCTCCTCCTCCCCTCGCCCGGCCTTGCCCCGAACCCCACCTCCTCGATCTCCCCTCCTCCCTCCCGGTCCCCCTTTCCCTATGTGATGCCCCTGCCCCGACGCCTCCTCCGCCCCGCCTCTTCCGCCTCTGCCACCTCCTCCTCCCCTCGCCCCGCCTCTCCCGCCGCCGCCTCCGCCTGCTCCCCCCTCTCCCACCTACAACCCCCCCTCCTCAACCCCTGCTCCCCCCTCTTCTCTCCCTCTGATTTTTCAGAGGGGAAATCAAAAGGGGGGAGGAGGAGGGGCGGAGCCGGGGAGTGAGGGCCTGCCGGAGGAAGGCGGCCCTCCTCCCGCTCCGCCCCTCCCCCCTTCTCTCCCTCCCATTCCACCCCGGGAATGGGGGCTACCGGAGGAAGGCGGCCCCCCTGCTCCACCCTCTCCCCCTTCTCTCCTTCCCCCTCCCTACTCCCCGACTCCGGACCCCCTGCTCCCCTCTCTCCCCCCTCCCGGCTCCGGACCCCCTCTCCCCCTCCCGGCTCCGGAGCCCCCTCTCCCCCTCCCCGGCTCCGGACCCCCCTCTCCCCTCCCCCGGCTCCGGACTCCCCTCTCCCCTCCCCACGGCTCCGAACTCCCCCTCTACCCCTCCCCGTCTCCGGAGCCCCCTCTCCCCCTCCCGGCTCCCGGACCCACCCTCTCCCCCTCCTCGTTCTCTCACCTCCTCTCATCCGGTTGATAGACGGATTCCAATCCCCCGTCGGCGGCATGATGCCGCCGGCGAGTTTTTTTATTAATTTATTAAGTTTTTAGCGATGCTTTTATAAAAGCGTCGCTAATGATTGTTATTTTTTTTATTTTTATTTTACATTAGCGACTCTTTTCTAAGCTTCGCTAATGGCTTTTTTATTTTTATTTCATAATAGTGACGCTTACAAAAGCATCGCTAATAGGAAAATATTTTTTTTATTTATTTAGAAAAATTTTTATTTTATTTTATTTATTATTTTTTAAATTTTTTATTATTAGCGACGTTTTTCTAAGCGTCGCTAATAGAAAAATAATTTTTTATTTCATTTTTTAGAAATTTATTTTCATTATTTTCATTATTATTTTTTAAACATTTTTTTTATAATTAGCGACGTATATTAAGCGTCGCTAATAACTTACTATTAGCGACGCTTAATCATAAGTGTCACTAATAGTAACGTATTAGCGACGCGTAATATACGTCGCTAATAATAACTATTAGCGACGCTTACTATAAGCGTCGCTAATAAGCAATAACGACTATACTTTTATCGACGCATTTAACGACGTTTTTTATACGTCGCTAATACGCATTAGCAACGCTTATGGTACTATTAGCGACGCTTATATGCGTCGCTAATGCTGCAATTTGTTGTAGTGGATGATATGAGATTGTAAGAATGAGAATCAAATTGTGCATTTAATGGGTTTGACGAAATGTGGACTATTTGTATGTTCATAGAGAAAATAGTAAGGATGTTAGCTAGATGAATTGGTTGAATGCTTATGCTATGAATTCTCCGCATGTTAGCTAGATGAATTTGCCAAATGTTTATGCAATGAATTGCATGCATGCTAGTTAGATGGACTATCCATATGATTTGCAATAAATGATGTCTATGATAGATGTATGATCAACGAATTGTAAGATGTGATACATTGTTTATGCGTGGATTGTGTTATGGAACTGTGGGTGGTTAAGTGTATGATCTCGATGAACATGTGTTGGATGGGTTAGGTTTAGTTTAGATGGGATTGAACTCTGGAGCAATGAGCAAGAGACCTCAGGGTCATGTGAGTAGACAGACTTAGGATTGGAGTTGTCGGAGGACTGTAAGGAAGACTTTAAAGCATACTTGAACAATGTACATATCATAAATCTAAGCATAATCGAAACAAGTAAGTTAATGATAAGTGATGTGGCTTAAATTAGTTTTGACATATTGTGTTTCGTATTCTGTTGTCAACCAAAGAATAGTCGGTTGTGCACTTGTGGGATCGATGTAGTACTTACCCTTTAGGGTGTTGCCTTAGTACTATGTTTAAGCCCAAATGTTTATCGCTCTTTTGAGAGCATTGTAAATTTTTAGCACAAGAGTGACACTATAAGTTTTCGGCCCAAGAGTGACATTGTAAGTTCAAGACCCAAGAGTAGAATTATAAGATTTCTGTCCTTAGTTAGCACTGTATAGCCCCTATGAGTGAGAATTTTTTGCACATATATATATATATATATATATAGTATAATTTATTTGCTCTTACCTGTTTGATCCTATACCCTATGAGCACATGTATACTTTACCTTCAGAAAAAGTCTAGCGTATAGGTTCCTCCTCGAAGGTTAAGATGATGCCTTAATGGCATTCCTACTATACAACATTAGAGCTGATTAATGCTTAATTGGCTCTAGTTATTGAATGTAAGTGTAGGACATTAAGTGTAAGGTAGTAGTGTGTGATAGTAAGAGTATGATTGTACAAGGTTTAAGTATGACAAAGTAAATTTTTAAGAAGATTTGTAAGATGGTAAGGTTTAGGGAAAGTATAAAGTTTGTTTGAGGCTCTATTAACATATTCTTCTTGTTTTATTGTATGTTACTATCCTGTGAAGCAGCTATTGTGTGGACATATAGGGTTTTCTGTTTAGAACTCTCCTACTAGGCATAAAAATACTCATTTCCCCTTCATTTGATTTCCAAATACTCTAGGGACTTCTGTGGGTCCTAGTTCGAGAGCTTTGTAGGCTAGATCTGATGTTTCAAGGATGAACTTTTTGACTTTAGGTCAATTTTTTGACCTCATGATTATTTTATTTATTTTATGCCACAAACTGTTGTATTACTTAGGATATTACATGTATTAGGTGTGATGAGAGCTTTCACATGTATAATTTTAGACTTATACAAAAGTTGTTCATATATGTTTGGATTGTTAAGGGACTTGTATTGAGCAACGCCTAGGGAAATTTATGTTTAAGTCCATGGTCACGACACTTGTGTTTTATGTGTTTGTTTGATTCATGCCTGGGATAATTAAATGTTGGGTTTCACTTGATTTATAATAGTTAAGGTGGTGTTTTGAATATATTGTGTGGTGTTGAATTGAATGTGTAGAAGTGATAAAAATGTCCTCACAAGTTTTAGGTTTCTTTAATTTTCACCAATTTACAACTATTATATTGCTAAAATTTTCCTTAAAATTTGATGAAAAATGGTTTGAAAAACCTCAGCCATGACAAAAATTTGCTCATTGAAAAGAAGGGAGTAAAGATGTTTGATAAGATTGGTTATCATCGCATAATTGGCGCCTATCAATAGAAATTAAGGTGTAGAGAAGAGAAAATGCAAGAAGGCAGAGCTCCATATCAAATGACAAGATCTAACTATGTCGATCTTCAATCAATCTCTTTTGCAAGGAGGAGTGTGACACGAACCTTCTTTTCTTATATCATATGTCTTCCGAGTTCCCACCAAATCCATAAACAAAATGCAAAAAATATTCTACTAGGCATGTGGTTGACCTCCAAATTTTTAAGCTCTTACAAATTCTAAAGTGACTAACAAGCATCCAAAACTTGCTAGCCATGACAAAATGATAATTCAAACGCGATGGGACGTAAAAATAGATGGTAGTATGCATTTGCTGCAGGAAAATGGTGAACTGCTAAAGTCGAAAGAACCCCATCACAATTGCTGGCATTTGAGTGTGGATTTATGTTTTCTATTTTTTGTTACCTAACTATATATGTCATGTATTAGAATTTTTATCTTTTTCTATCCAATGGTTTAAGTTTTTATTTTTACTATCTAACTATGTTTTGTGGATTAATATTTTATATCTTCTGTTTAGATGAAAATAAAATTTAGGTTGTATTCTATCATGCATTCTGAAAACCCAGAAATAAACTTAATTAATAATTTTCTTACATGTTAAAGTACAATAATGAAAAGGAAATTATAATTTAAGAAATAATATTTATAACTAACCTTAAAAATTGATAAAATAAATGATAAAATCAACTACAAATAAAGTGTATTAAATATAAAAAAGCATAGAAGAAAACTTTGGCAACTAGAGCTTGTAAAAACTTTAATATATAGAAAACTTTTAAAAATATGAAGTCTTTTCTATTTAAACATAATTTTAAAATTCTCTCAAATTTTAACATTGGATCAGTTGCTAATATTCATCATTAGTTAACTATTGGATCAATAATGACATACATAAAAGTTAGTTGCATAAAAGAGAAACTGTGATGGTCAATTCTTGTGCATTGCATATGCATACTATCAGCGATGGGTTTTTTTTGTGTGTCACTGTTGTTTGCATCATTGTAGATCATTTTTTTTTGTAGTGTCTTATCCACCAATTGTATGAGAATACTAGCACTACTTTGCACTAGATTAGGTATAGGACTACAAAATTAGGACTCCTCATGGAATCTATCTAGGGGGGCAAATATTTTTGACATAAAAATCCTAAATTACCCCTAATACACTTGAAGTATTATTTATGGACCGTGCAAAATTGTTATACTTAAGCTCAATTTTTAATATGGTAATACAACTTTAAATCTCTATCGTGTACACATGTGTGAGACCCTAGAAATTTTTTCTTCTTTTTCCATATTTTATTTCTTTTTATTTGAACCCATTTTGCTAAATGAGAAATTCGTCACTAAAAAATGTATCAAATTTCTGAAAAGAAATGTTATTTTAGGCAATCATCGACATGTCAGTGCTCACACCAATAGAAATTTGGGTCACTATCAATAATCATCGACACGCTAGTGTTCATGCCAATGCAATTTTGAGCTACTGTTGGTAGACTTCGACGCATTGGTGCTCGCATCAATAAAGTGCAATTTCCATTGTCGGTAACCATTGACGCATCAGTGAAAACTATTAAGCTTGCCGATGGGTACGAAATTTCTAGATGGTGGGTTATTTTCAGTTTCAAAGGAGGCTATGCACCAAATTTTGGTCATATACAATGTCCATGTATCATTTGAAATTAAATGGACCGAACTAAATGGGGCTAAGGCACGTTTTATCCAACTCTAAGGTCTCACCCTATAAAAACTCAAGACCTGCCCCTCTCTTGGCATTAGGGTTGCGTACTTCACCCTTCTCTCCCTTGGGCGTGCGTTATTCTCTCTCTCCTCTCTAAAGGTAGGTCAGCCCTTCTTGTTTCTCCTGATCTTCTTTCTTACTCCTTTCTCTTGCATATATTCACTCAAAGCTTATTTGTAGTCAAACCCTAAATCCAAAATCTCTTCCTTTCTCCATTTTCTTCCAAGATCAAACTAAAGTTTTCTTCTTAGGATTATGGAGTCCTTAATATGAGAGAAACTCCATTATCCTTTTTATCAAATTTGTCATTAATTGGGTTAATTAATAGTTAGGGTTTTTTATATGATTTTGTTTAGGTGATTGTTTTGTAGAAAGCGTGAGTTTTGCGCAAGAACCACATGGTAAGTGATGCTCATCTTTAATTTTAATGGATATGTTGTCCTAGATCTTATTTTTTATAGTATATTTAACGTTGAAATTAGGGATTTTTAGTCATATTTAGAGTAGAGATTAATGTGTGATATGTGAATTGTTCGAATATGTGATTGTCTCTGTTTTGGATTCACGATTATGTTTTAGATACTTTTACTTTAATTTTTTCCCTCAAACATTTTTATTGAAGTAGTTTACATGTCTAGATAGTATAAATATTTTTTTGGATTTTCTTGAATATTATGCAATATTTATATTTTTTGGGATGTGTGCTCTACAGTAAGACGGTTTCCTGTTTCCGTGTTTAGAAGCTTGTTTAGGATGAAAATATATGAGTTTTGTTTCCTTCTTTCTCTTATAGATTGATATACGTGTTATAAGAATGTAGTAAAATTTTAAGTCATTTTGAGCACAATAAGTCTATGGCATAATCATCAATTTGAAGGGGGTTAGTGTTCTAGCAGAATTGTACATTCTCATTAATTAAATGACAAAATATTATTTATTTATTTTTATATGATATTTATTTATATTATATTTAAGACTGTGATGTAGGTTTCTATAAATTTTTACGTTGATTGGAGTTCATTTGTTATTTTTCCTAAAATGTACAAGTTATATGTTGTGATTATACTAAAATATCTATTTAACCTATTATAGGAATAAATGAGATATTATATTATTGATTGTGTTATTTTGGTACTCTCAGCATCTTTAGCCTCGTTAACGATATGCATATGACATGATAGGGAATTTCATTACATATGTGAATATTAGGTCTTTAGCCTCGTTAAGGATATGCATTTGACATGATAGAGAATTTCATTACATATGTGAATATTAAGTAGGGTGTAAAAGGTTTCTATAAATTTTTACGTTGATTGGAGTTCATTTGTTATTTTTCCTAAAAGGTACAAGTTATATGTTGTGATTATACTAAAATATCTATTTAACCTATTATAGGAATAAATGAGATATTATATTATTGATTGTGTTATTTTGGTACTCTCAGCATCTTTAGCCTCATTAACGATATGCATATGACATGATAGGGAATTTCATTACATATGTGAATATTAGGTCTTTAGCCTCGTTAAGGATATAATGTGTAACCAAGATGATTGAAACTAAATGTTCGGGGTATAGAAAACTAAAGGCGCATGGAGAAGGTTGAGACACGAGGTCCAAGACCCCTCTATTAGTGAGGGTGAGAGTATAATTAAAATTCCATGTAGAGAAAATTAAGGATCAAGATCCCCCACAAGTAGGTTGAGGTACGAGGCCAAAATACCACTAGTAGGTGAGGGTAAACGTCTTGCACCAAGCAAAAAAGGAAAAATCCAATGACAAAGGTTAAAGAGAATATTTATGGAACTTGTCTTAATGAGGACGGCGAATGATGTTTAGCATGTTTATATGCCAAAGTTGAAAGAATGAACTAGTGAGTGTAATAATGGCTTATGAAGCATATTTTTACATGAGTACATATGATGTTTTATTTATGAATATGATATGATTTGTGTAATGCAAATGCGAGATTTGGAATATCTTATGGTTTTGGTGTTGTTTGTTCCTTATTGGGCTGTCTAGCTCACCCTTTTTACTTTTTATGAAATCCTCTAGTGGGGGGATGCCGCAAGTGATGTTGCAAGATGAAGATCCGTTGATAAATTATATTGATGATGACTTTATCGAAGAAGGCAAAAACTAAGTGATGAAATAAATATTTCGAGTAGACTTTTAGTTCAAATAAATGTGTTCTTAAGACTTGGGTAGTTAATCATATTTAGTGATGTTATTTATTTCTAGACTTGTTATTGTTAATGAATTTTAGCTTTTATTATTGAATAGATAGAGACAAGTAGATTAGTTAAATATTCTTCATAATGTGTATAAGTGCCTTTGTTATGCTTCTAAGCGCACTTTATTTTGCTATGGGTTAGATTAGTCTAAATGCCATGTTGCTCAAACCAGGGTCAACATTGGGGGCGTGATAGTTAATGATATCAAAGATTTAGGTTTAATGGATGCAAGGAGGATTAGTCAAGTGGAATGAAAATAATAATCATTTAATCTTAGGATGGGATTGTGATGATAAAGAAATAGAGAAACCCTAGGATTTTGTATCATTGAATGAATTACTGTGTGATGTTTGTTGAATTGTGTAATTTTAGATGTATTTTGATATAATTATAATTAGTCAACATGTAGACTAAGTGATAGCTAGTGGAGCAAATCGTAAAGTGGTGCCAAATAGTTGTAGTCGCTTTTCAAGAAGCTAGGACTTTATTTGATTTTTGATCATCTCATTCTTTTATTTCTCTCTATTTTGCTAAAGTATTGAATTGAAATAAGAAGACTTACCTACCGTTAAGAATCTCAACTCCTTCTTCTCTTAGACCCGACTAAGTTCTTAAGAAAGTTCTTTTGTGAGTCGGGGACCTAAGTTGTCTACTGATTTTATTATACTACCTATGATAGACTTTGATGTGATATTGGGAATAAACATGATGTTCTTTTACCATGCTGAGGTAGATTGTTGAGGTAAGAGGGTAGTATTTAATGTTCTAGGTTACGAGGCATTTACTTTTCAAGGGATGAGATGAGTCAGTAGTAAATTTATTACATCATCAACCAAGGCAATCAAGTGGGTCAACAAAGGGTGTTCAACATTTTTGGCAAGCATCTTGGTGGAAGAAAAAAAAGTATTTGAATTGAAGATCTCTTTGTAGAGGATTTACCAGTATTACATTTACTACAACAAATAAGAGTATTAGCGATGCTTGTAAGCCTCGCTAATACTCTCAAAAGTGCCGCTAAAGGGTTGTGACGCTTAGAGAGTGTCGCAAATAATCGGGTCACTAATAGTAAGTCACGACAGAAAAGCTAAAGTGTCGCTAATAGTACCTTTAGCGACGGTTTATAATCGTCACTTATAAGCAATTGCTAATAATTTAAAGTATTAGCGACAATATTAATTATGTCGCTAATGATAAAAACTAGCAACTGTTTTATTTGCGTCGCTAAAAATAGTATTAACGACGGTCGAAAACCGTGGCAAATAATAAGTATTTGCGATGATGTTTGTTATCGTCGCTAATAATAAATGTATTAGTGACTTTTTCATTAAAGATATATATTAGTGACGCTTTGCACGAGTGTCACTAATAATCGTGTTAGTGTCGCTATTTAAGATCAACTATTAGCGATGTTTGGTAAGCGTCGCTAATAGGACAATTAGGGACGCTTTTGTGAGCGTTGCTAATGAACGAAATTTTTTTAAAAAAAATAGTGCGCTGAAAATTAAATTTATAATTTCTGATTATATCAATACAACCATATGTCGATTACAATTTAAAATCTCTTCTTACAATAAAATTTAAGTTCTTTCCTATTAATGGCATATTTAAAGATTAACTATCTTAACTCAATTTCAAAATCTTCACTGCCTCCCCTCTGAAGTAGGTATACATCAATATGTTCCTCAATGTGTTGCGATTGTGATACATATCTCATTGCGAGATGGAATAGCAACTGTAAAACCATCCATCTTTCATCACTTTCTTTGGTCAATTCTAGATTTTTGTGGTAGCCACACCCCCCCTATACATATCTCACCACGAGATGGAATAGCAAGTGGGTCATAGCCAAGCTCCAGGACCTGCTCAAGACGAATCTCAGTGAACACTGAAGGGGCACCAATCATTCCAATCAATTCCATGTCATCGGGATAACAACATGATACCAATCCACAAGTCTCTGTCAACCCTGTTTATTCAAGCAATATAAGATGAAATAGGTTACTAAAAAAAGTATAATTTCCTATATATATATATATTCATTAACATTACAATGATCAAAATTCAAGCTATTTTGTTCCACTTAACCATAGCCTTGAACAACAAAACTGCAGCTCGTAACCCTCAAAAACTCCTCTATCTCAGTGCTTAAAGGAGCACCTCCAGAAATTATTAGGTGGATCCACCCTCCTAATCTTGCCTTGACTTGTATAAACAAATCCTATTGATGGATCAAAGAAGTTTTTAAGGACAGAACAAATCCTAAAAGTAAGGAATTTTGCCAACTAAATGGTACAACAAATACCATATTACGACGATATGGCTGTCAATTCAGTAATCCTTTATATTAGGTACGACAAACCTTGGGCAATCGTGTCTTAACCCTTATCCTATTTTTTCCAATCCTGTACAACTCCTATTTAGTGTATTTTACAAATATTATAACCTCTTTTGGAAATTATGCTAACTATTTGTATCTAGCCATAAAGATATCAAATAAAGAGCAAGAATAAACCTTACAGAATGCTAACAAATCCGCCAGAGATGATGCTTTTCGGTGCCCATACCCTAATTTCATCCAGTGAAGTTTGCTGATTCACAACAAAGAAAACAAAAAAGTTTAAAATATATATAATGCTTTCAACTAGGAACAATGGAGAACATTATTATTGAGATCACGTTTTGGTCCATTCGGCATTATGTCTCGGCACTTGAACAGCTTGAAGGCATAAATGATTGATTTTAAATATTATTCATGTCATATTACAAACCAGGTTCTAATGAAACCAATACGTAAAAAATGATGAAAATTTTCGATCAGGTCACTATGACCTATTACCACTTTAACTTATTACTTGTATAGAAGATCAAATATCTTTCTCCTCCGTGGGTTCAATTCCTCTAATGCTCTCATAACACCTGCAAAACATTACAAGTGTCCATTATGCCACCATTTACTATGCCACCATGATCCAGTTAAAGCCAAAAGGATACTAACATACCTTCATGAACCTTTTTCAAACACTCTAGGCACGCCAACAACCAAGGTTGGCTTCAACTCAATAAGATCATCCCTAATAGCATTCATATCCTTCATAATTGTTTTTTTTATAAAATGTCACATTGGCTGGTCAATCAAGAAATTTGAAAAAAAAAACCATTAAGAAACAATGATTAGAAGCCCAGATCCCTTGATAGTAACTGACGGAATCATGCTAGCATTTTTCTCTAATTGAGACTATAAAGTTGACATATGTCTAGCATTTTGCATGAGCAATCTTGTTTGGCAGTTTGCAAGAATTTCAAACAATAGCCCGAAATGTCAATTTATGTGCTAATATCAGACAAGCAAGTTGTACCAGGTGGGCATCTTTTAAAACTGTTAACTATCAATGCCCAAGGTTGCCAATTTACCGTAGCCATTGAGTTGAATAAAGTGTATGGTTCTTAAGATTTTAGTAGAATTGGTTACTAAAATGGTTCAGAGCAGGTTCCCTTCCCTAAGGGCTTAAGCTAAGTTTCTTTGTGGCTCATTATAAATCAGGAACATGTTGAATTCGTATTCATGCAGCAGACCTATCAAAATTAGCAGCTCTACATTCAATTTTTTTAACCAGATTACTTTTCCCATGGAGAGAAATTTGGCAAAGAAAGATACAATTAACATCAAGTAAAAAAGCACAAAAGTCTCTCAATATGGTGCTAGTAACTACAACAAAAACACAATAGTTCATATAATATCAATTCATAGAGATCTTCTGAGGACTCTGCCTGCGAAGGCAAAACATAATAAAAAAAAAAAGGTATAAGAATATACAAAGATATCACAATTAAGAACAAAGAGTTCTGCACTTCAAGGAGGATTGATATCTAGATAGTCAATGAAGCACCTTCAGAGTGAATGCTACTTCAGGTGCTTTTTTGGCACCTTGGGGGAAGAAGAGTGGTGTTCTCTATTAATTCCTGGACGAACAATGGTTTACAAGTTTGAATCCACAAGCTGCCTTCAAATCCATGAAGGTTTACAGAAAAAGCACAAAACTGAATCCACATTTCTTAGCCCCAATCCATGAGCAAAAGGGAAAGAAATTTCTGGGATACATTCAATTTCAAAGTTCTTAGTCCATCACTTTTTATTGTTTAACTTTTTAAATTTGCAAAGCTAAAGGAATGGAAGGTCTAAGTAATTTACCAAATGCTGGAAACTACCAAAGAGCATTGAAGAAGATTAAGAATTGCATGGGTGCCACCCCTTTTCACCCTGCAGTTATTAAAAGTGGATTATCAGAGTAATGTTTTGATATTCGTAATCCAGTGCATAGAATTCATAATCTGTCAAAGTGATTATGTGATATTTTACCCTATTTCTGAACATCAAGTAATTGATATGTGCTTACAATTGCCCATTACAAGCACATTTATGCAATTTATGATCAATACAATCTTAAAAAGATATATTGTAACTATGACATGCAGGGATATCTCATAATTTTCTGCAGAACATGATTCAATTCCAATAGCTCAACTCTAGCGGTTCTTGAAATACTCCGAAATTTTCAATTAATTTCTTCAGATTAAGTCTTAAAATCAGACTTGCATTACAATTTTAGCATTCCAATGGACAGTCTAGAAGCTATATATGGCTATAATGGTTCTAGATTTTACTTAGTCTTTGCACTCATAATACGTGGCTTTTATTGTTTTAAAATATATACGACAACGAAGGGAGATTGCCGGCGTCCGAGCTAGGCCAACTACAGAGGATGGAAAAATTAAACAGAAGATCACACATTAGACATTTTCAAAGATAAAACTGATTATATTGCCAATTAAAACACTACACAAGTTAAAATAATTATTTAACACATGCATATTAATACTATGTCTTAATTATTCCTCATTAAAGGAACTTTTTCTAAAAAAATGGCCAAAAGTCCAGCATAAAGATGCTTAAATCAGTGTTTGGTGTATAACAGAGTCACACCTTACATTACAACAATATCAAAGTTAAAGTCCCCTCAGAATTCACAGAACAACTTACAAACAAAGAACTGCAACTTACAAACAGAAGAACTGATGTGCTCAGAGTTTAATACCATCATATTTAGATTGCAAGATAGTTTGGTGGTATATAACTAAATCTATTCAAAACTTCAAATTCAACGATTAAGCAAAAGAACACACCTCTGTTCCCTGCACTGCTAGCCTTCAATGTAAAGTATAGCCTTCGTAACGTCAACTAAAGAGGAAATGAGCGAGACGAGCTAGACACTCTAGACGACTTTGTTGAATCAAAGACCTGTTCGAGTCTATAGCTTAAGGCCGTGAGACAAGCATTATTATTTAGTAGTCGGAAACCAAAATCGACTCTGAGAATAAATTTCTAACCTTGAAGAATTTCTGGACTCTGAAGAAATATGGGCTTTGAGAAAACTTGGACGTTGAAAAGATATATGAATTTGCTGGTTTTTTGGCCAATATAGGACATGGAATGAAGATTTAGATTCTACTAATTGAAAAATGAAGATTGAAGACTAAATTTCATGAAAAGTATCAAATTAAAAATAAAAATAAAAATTTTACCAAAAAATGCAGTCTACTTGCATTGTTTTCTGGCCAACGTGATGAAATCCCTATGCGGCTTGCGACTCCTCTTCATCGTGGGATTCCTAGTTAGTTAGGGTTAAATTTTATTTCATGCAATTTTTAGGGATACCATTGGTTACAGGATATAGCGTATCTATTTTCAATAGATGAAAACGTGAGACGCGGGAGTGGGAGTGGGAGCGGGAGCTGGTTTTTTTAGTGGGAAGGATTGCTGGTTTATTTTAGGCTTTATTAAGAAAATTTTGAAGGAGCAATTCTATGTGGGCCCATGAATCATTATATTAATTTTTTTCTTTTTGATTAAAATCTAACGCTTATAATGTTGAGCTAATTGTAATATAAATGAGCCTAGGTCATCCAAGGTCATGTGTGATATGAGTCTTTATGGTTAATATTTAACCATGCAAGAGAAATTAATGGTCTAAGATAGTACAATATTGTTATATTTTATATTAACTATTTTAACCAAGTTCTCTGTTTAAAGGGATTTAACTCACCACTTATCAATTAAGTATATTTAGTTCAGTTCCGGCTCATGCATAGTTGCTTGAGTCCAAGCTCTGTAGCCCAACAAATTTAGCTTCAATGATACATATTACTTTAAGACTTGAGTAAACATAGTACAACTCAGAGCATAGGGCATGCACTCACCTAAACTTTTATTTCCAAAATTTTATGTTTTTAATTTAAAATATTATCTTATAAATTTTATATGGGTAATAGATAAATTTTATAAATTTGAATTTATTTTGGTAATTAGTCAATTAATTTTAAAAAAAATCTAACTTGATCCTGACCAAAACGTACATGCCATACTTTATGTATGCTTCTACCTAATTGTCATCCATACAATTCATATATAGTCATAAGTTGTCACATCAAAATATAAAAACATATTTAAGTGTATGCGCAGTTGCTTGAGCCCAAGCTCTATAGCCTAACAAATTTAGATTCAATGATGCATATTACTTTAAGACTTGAGTAAACATATTACAACTTATCAAAGCCTAGGGCACTCACCTAAACTCTTTTTACCAAAATTTTATGTTTTTAATTTAAAATTTTATCATATAAAATTTATATGATTAATAGATAAATTTTATAAATTTGTATTTATTTTGGTAATTAGTCAATTAATTTTAAAAAATATTTTAAAAAAATCTAACTTGATCTTGACCGAATCGTACAGACCATACTTTATATATCCACCCAATTGTCATCCATACAGTTCATATATAGTCGCACATAGGCTTATGCTTCATAAGTTATCATATCAAAATCTGACAACATAATTAAGTGTACTGCATGTATGAACTCATGCTTTATGGGTCGATTGATCTAAGGTCCGACAATACAAAGAAAATATATTTTAATCATACAAGGAAGTGATTCATTTTGCCAAAAATTAACTCAAAACCTATCAAAAGATGTCTTTGGGTCTCGTTTGTGGTTGTTGTAGTTATATGTCATGGAGTAAACTAGTATCCATACTCAAATAAAGTTATATATAATTTTTTAATTTTTATAATTTACTTTTTAATTTGATAATTACTAGCTCTAAAAAATTTAACAAGTTAAAGATAAGATAAAATAAATATATAATTATTTAAAATTTTTATTATTTATTTTTATAATAAGGTTAATTTTTAAGTTTTCTAAACATTTGAATTAGATCAGGTTGATAAGTTATTATTTATAAAATGGAAACATATTTTGGCTTTAGATAACCTACCTCAAGCTTGACGACTCGACTTTTTCACTAACATCGAGTGTTGATGGACAAGAGTTGGAATAACACTATTTTTACAAATTAATAACACTATGGTCGTAAATAGATTAATAAGTTGCAAGCCTTCATGTTACCATAGTAGTAATGTTTTTTATGATATTTATATTGATATAATTTAATAGTACTAGTAAATAGTTATTTTTTGCACATTAAATAAATTTATTATGTAAAATAATAAATAATTATTTAATAATTTTATTAAATAATATATTAAATTAATTATTTCATAACTTATATTATTTAATTTTAAGATATAAATTATTAAATTAAATAATAATTTTATTATATAATTACAAAAAATAATTCTTTCATCATGATATATATAATAACACGACCCATTTTAGCCTATTTCTTTAATGAAAAATATTTAAAATTTTATGTTGTATTTAACTGGAGTTTAGGCAAATACAATCATTCATAGAAGGCCATATCAATATGGATGACAATATTGATTATCATACGGGTATGCATCGAAGTTAAATGTTCAAGTATATGGCTATGTTGAAAGCCTTATATGCCTATACGGTACAAGTGGGTCAAGTTGGCTCCGTTTGGGTCTTGTTCTGGGTCAAGTTGGCTCAGGTCTAATACATGAAAACCAAAGAATCTACCCGAATGACCTAAATTGGAATGCCGATACTTATTTTAGTTTTCAAGTTTTTAATTTCTTATTTCGGGTCGAGTTGGTTCATGAGTTTTGATTCTTATGTCAAGCTGAGTTAGGTTCAACACACTCGGTTTATATCTCAAGTCAGGTCCTGCAAAACTCGACCTAACCCGACCCGAGCGTATCATGAGTTTTGGTTCTTATGTCAGGGTGAGTTAGTACTAATAAATAGTTATTTTTTTAAAAAATTATATAATATAATAAATAATTATTTAAGAATTTTATTAATTTTTGCATTTCATAATTTATATTATTTAATTCTATTGTATAAATTATCGAATTATCATAACTTTTTAACAAATTATTTTTAGTATATCAAAACATTATCGCATCTGTAAACCTTCAAATAGGTTGAGTTTACACTGTGTTTTTATTTTTTAAAAAAATTAATTTTAAAGTAACTCTTAGTGACGGTTTTGTAAAGTGTTGCTACAAGTTAGCTTATTAGCGACACTATTTAAAGAAGTCGCTACAAGTATCATTAGTAGTGACGCTTCATAAAAGTGTCCCTAATAGTTATTTAAAAAAAAATTAAAAATATAACTTATAGCGATGTTTTTATACAGTGTCGCTACTAAGCCAACTTGTAGCGACGCTTTCTGTAAAGTGTCACTACTAAGCCAATTTGTCACAATGTTTTACAAAAAGTGTCGCTACTAATGTACTTGTAGCGACGCTTTGAGTATTGCGTCGCTAAAAAATATTAGCGACACTTCTCATAGAGCATCACTAAAAGTATCCTCAGTAGCGACGCTTCATAAAATTGTCCTTAATAGTTATTTTCTAAAAATTTTAAAATATAGCTTATAGTGATGTTTTTATACAGTGTCGCTACTAAGCCAACTTGTAGCGACGCTTTCTGTAAAGTATTGCTACTAAGCCAACTTGTTGTGACGCTTTACAAAACGCGTTGCCGCTAATGTACTTGTAGCAATGCTTTGAGTATAGTGTCGCTAAAAAACCATCTTTTAGCGACGGTTTACAGAAAGTGTTGCTAGAAGTATATTATTAGTGACATGTTTAGTAAATCGTCGCTAAAAGTATAATTTATTTGTGACGCTTTACAAAGTGTCACAAATGACAATTAGTAATGACGCTTTTAATTGCGTCATTAATAAAAATGTCGCTAATACCCAGCTTTGTTGTAGTGTTACAACAAGAAATCGATTTCACAATTGATCTGGCTCCAAGCACGAAACTATATCCAAGGCACCTTACCGAATGAATCAGCAAAACTCAAAGAACTAAAAACTCGGTTACAATAATTGCTAGAAAACTGGCTATAGAAGGAATGGTTGGTATGATCATGTGGCCATTCTTGTGCCTAATTAGTGCATTTACTCAGGGAGTACCACCAACCACACTATTTCTTTTTTGTTTATCATTAAGGGATGGATTTGTGATGTTTGAAGACAACAAAGATAAGCTTGACTTGCTCTTGCTTACTTTTTATATAAAAAAAATTGGGAAAATTTTTCTAATTTAAAAAGAGGATTTGAACCATGAATAATAACTAAATATTTCTATATAAACATGTAATTTCTAATTAATGAAGATTTTTTAAGTAGCTACATTATGCACAAATTTTCCATAAATTTTGTTGTGGTTGCAAGTAGGGGTGTTACTTAATTGAGCTGACTCATCAAGGAAACCTGACTAGATCAAACTAAGATCAACTTGAACTCAACTTGAGCTTGAATTAACTCAAGTCAAGTCTAAACACTCTGCTGGACTCAAAGTGATTTCAAAATCAGCTTGAATAAGGTTTGAGATTAGACTCAAATATAATTTACAAACTATAATACATAAGCTATATTAGTTAGGTTGTATTATTGTAAAACAATAATTTGGCTGGATTTGAACATGCATCAGGCCTAGACTTGAGTTTCTTACGATGGAGATTTGAGCTCAAGTTTGAGTTGTGCCTCAAGTTTTCTTATTGAGTCAAGCTGAGCTTGAGCTAGTAGCCCAAAATTAAAACTTGAGCCAAGCTAGGCCAATACTCGACTTAGCTGGGCTCATCAGCACCCCTATTTCTAAGAAAAAGGTATTGCTATAAGTAGAAAATAACAAAAGGAAAGTGTAAAATTGATTATAAACAATAGCATATTGATTTACATCAGACATGTCTTTAGAACAATTTTGATGCTAGTTGTGTCCTTGTTCTATTCCTTTTGAGTGTAAAATCAATTCTTTGCTAAAAAATTGAGCATAATTGACTCAATGCTAAAAATGAATAGCATAGAGTTGGTTTGACACTACAAACATATTATTGAATCGAATTTACTCTAGAAACATATTCTTGACTTGATTCAACTCTAGAAACAACTATATATCATGAAATGGATTCATGTTAGCAGATAATAACTTTTAAAAAACTTTTGGATTTTGTGTACAATCACTTCAAAATTATTTGCTTTTTATGAAAAATTGATTCAATGCTATTTGTTTTTGGAGTAGAATCGATTCTACACTATTCATTTCTAAAGTAGAGTTAATCTTACCCTATTCATTTTTAGAATAGAATCAATTTTGCCTAGTTCGTTTCTCGTATATAATAATACACTATATTAAAACTAGGTTCTTAGTGGGTTTGAAACATCATTTTCTTAGGAAATATGGTTGAATCTTATTCTTAAGTGCTCTACCAATTGACCTAAAGAGACATGAGGACATGTGGAGGAAATTTATTTTTTTACCTATCTACCAACACCCCCGCTTTTTCCTTCACATCTAGTATCCATTAAGAGAAAAAGAAGTAGTTTCTTAAGAGAAGAGAGGGAGGGACAGAGAGAGGGTGAAATGGGAGTGGTGGCATTGAGACATGGATTGATGGTGGAATGACATCGGTAAGGGGGGGTTGTGGTGAGAGGCAAAAGTGATCTTCAAGCAAAAGAGGAAAGTTAATATTTATATGCTATGGATGTCCATTCGAGATGAAAATTTTATTGTATTGTGTCCTTTATAATTATGATTTATACAAATTTTTTTACAAAAAATAAACATTGTTCGGTGGGTTAAATAACTGCACCCTGGTCAGTGGTGGGTCAAACAACCTCTGTATTTTTTGAAATCAGTATTAGCTAAGACAAAGGGCTATAAATCAAATTTTCTATGATTTTTTGTCAATCAGAAAAATATGTAAAAGATACTCTTGTATCAGGACTTAGTGATGATGCTGATGAAAGTTGATGATAAGTGTTTAGTCGTTGAGAACTATCAGCTTGGAGAGTGTGTCTTGCGGTTTGTTTTTTTACTGGTGTTATAGAAGTTTCAAAGAATTACTAAAGGCACACCAAGTGAGAATGAAAAATGATAAAATGAATTTCATTGAGGACATGAAGTTGAAAACGTGGAAATGATTGTGTAATTAAGAAAAAAATATGAATGATTAGATATGTGATTAAGAAAGAAATATATATGCTGGCGATTGAAATGAGTTCCTAAAGCAAAGGAAACCTCCTTGCATCTTGATGTGAACTTGAATTAATTTTTGAATTATGTATGTTGTTTTATAAAATAAATATACAGCTTATTAGCTTCCTTTTAGTGGTCTTTGCAACTCACCCTTTTGAGGGCATATTGCAAACCTAGGTTCTAGAGTTAGCAATGGAGTCTCGAGGTCATCCTTATGTTATTGGTAGTTGATTTGATCCTTAAAAGAATAGTACTCATGCCCCTAAGGAATTATTTCATGTTCTGTGCTAACCATGAGCCGAGAATAACGAATATTTAAAAATTATTTATTTTTAAATCGACAATGTTATATTAATACTAACATATGTGTTGTAGATCTCATAAATAGCCCCAAATATTTTTTATTTTGGGCTCACGGTGAGTAGAATCATGAAAAACTTTTCATATCATAATGACATGGACACCTCTGTTCTTGGTCTAACTATTTGTGCCACCTCATTGGAGAGGACAAAAACCATGAAGTTGTTGTTTATCCCATAAGTCATATAAGTCATACTCAAGGTACCTTATGTATGGCATACTCCCTCCATTCCATTTTAGTCGTCCATATATTCAAGAAAATGTGATATTCAAGACAACCTAATTAAGAATCCACTTACCATTTTTATCATCCACTAACTACTATGAGAAGAATGATATAAAATGAGATAATTAATATGAGATGATTTTTTTAAAATAAGACTATTAAAATGGGATAGGAGGAGCATCATGTTGGCTTACCGTCAAAGTAGTGATGTCCCCAGCGGTGAAAGTTCATTGAGCTAATTGGTTTTGACCACAGATACAATTTGTTTAGCACTTGGGGTGTGACTCTAACACCACGATATTTTTTTATGAAATTCTTGTATATATATAATTTTCTATTTTAATTAGCTTTTTTATAACAACATCTATTTTAATTAGCGTTAGAATAGTTATTTGGGTTGAGTTTGAGTTTCATGTGATCCAACTTGACCTTATAAATATAATTTTTTAAATTCTTTTTATATTTTGATAAAAACCGTCTAATCCAACCTTAATGAGTTAAGTTTGGGTTTGTATGCTTAGATACTACTGTTTTCTACTAAAAGGGAAAAGGTAATCCACTTCTTAGAGTAGTATCTTATAACTTCTTAGAGTAATATCTTACAAATAATCTTCTTGAAGACGTACCAGGCCCAATCATAAGACACATAAATAGATTAAGATATAATCTTGTATAGATAATTAACATGAGTGAAGTTTTTAGCCAATAAAAATATTAGTTTTTCATCATATTCAAATTCTTCTAACGTGTTTAACACTTTATAAAAATTCTTTTAAATACTTTTAAGGTATTCTATTTTTTTTTTGCAGACTTATCAAATAATTCTTTACTCTGCTCCATTTAAAACAAAAAATTGCCCATCAAAAGAGGCCTGAGCCATAGACCAGCTGGGTGGTTGGTGGGCCGGGGTCCCAAGGTGGGGGTGCCTCTCTAGGCTGTCCAGTCTACCGGTCGGGCCCTAAAGGGTGCAGGCCCCCTAGCTGGTGTGCTGTTGGATCCCAACTATGTACGCGATGCCCGGGCTGGTACAAACTGGGCTATCAGTATAAATTTTAATTTATCAGTAGCGAAAAAAATGAGCCCATGGGCCAAAACATTACCCATTTCTAATGTATTTTCAAACACACCCATTTCCAAGCTTACTCCCGAATGGCCAGGGGCACGTACTTGTGTAACACTTTCGTGAGAAGTGAGAGTGTGGCTTGTCGGAGTAGTTCGCGGTTGCGGGAACGAAGCCCTGGCCGCCAGTGAGAAACCTTCGCCCGCCAGTTCTCCCGCCGATGTCTGGATTCCCGGCACTTGCAATTGGGCGATCGACCTACCGGACCGGCTGCAGCTGAGAATGCGATCTAAGAAAGCTCAACCGCGATGAAGCTGGAGAAGGAAGATAAGTAGCAGGACCGATTTGAAATTGGACGGAAATCACAAGATTCAACATGGCTCAACTAAAGGAGAGAGTAATTCGGCAATTTTCTTGGGGTAGATGCAAGTCTGCCGGTAGGAATTCCTCAGGGCGTATTACGATTTTTCACGGGGGAGGTGGAGCGAAGCGATTGCAGCGAGGAATTGATCTGAAACGAAGCACTCCGTCTGTGGGCATTGTTGAAAGGATCGAATATGACCCTAATCGGTCTTCTCGGATCGCTCTAGTACGATGGATCGACGGGGTGCAGCTACACCGCCGGAGGAAATGCAGCCCGATGGAGGAGTTTTCTCCGCCGCGCCAGTTCTTCGAACCCACCGCGGCCACCACCCGCGGCCTGTTTTCGTTCTCTTCCCTGCCCGGAAGAGTGGATCAAAGAAAGCTAGCTTGCTTCTCTCCTGGACCTTCTGCGGCTTGTGTAGAGGTCGGCCTTCCTACCAAGATGCCTCCTTTCTCTGCCCTTTCCTATCCGAATGCCAAGGTAGAGACTTCATCCCTTCCCTTGGGTAGCTCTTTTCCTCTCCCAAGGATAGCGGTAGCTGGGGCAAAGCCAGCTTTTTTCGCCCCGCGAACGAGAGAGGAAGTTATCGGCAGAAATACGTTCTCTCTTTGCGAGGTCGTAAAGCGGACAACGGATAGCGTGCTCTGGGCACATAGGATCAAACGTCAAGCAGCGCTCTCTTGGCAGACTTTGAGACAACAGGAGACTTCAGGGCTTGTTGGGGCTGCTGATAAGCATGGCGAATTGAAGCCCAAGGCGGATCAAGGTAGCTTGCTCCCAAGGCAAGTGTTTACTTACGCTTTATGTAATGGTCGGCCCTCTTACCAGAATGCCTCTAGAAGCTTATTCAAAGCTTTGTCTCCTGTAGAAGCTAGTAGCTTCGGTAGGTTGCCTGCTGCCAAGCTGATAGGGGAAGGGCCGACGGAGGGTGGAGGGTGTAAAGTCGATCGTGCACCTGTTACTTATGTATTAGCCAGTCATCAATTGGAAACTGGAAAGATGGAAACTGGAAAGATGGTGATGAATTGCGATTGGCCCAAACAGTCTCCATACCCGGTTTGGTCCATTCCGAGTGTTAAAAAAAAAAAAAAATCTCTTTTATTTTGTAAATTTTTTTTTATATAAAGTTGTGATTGCATGTATGTTATGGATGTATTATTTAATTATCATAATTGAGGCTTTATTAATATTATGGGCCGGCCAGGGGATTATATTGCAATCGTATATTTATCAATTTTATTTTTTAAAATTATTGAACGCACCACTTATGTAATTTTAAGAGAGAGAGTGTACATTATACTTATTGTAAGCGACATCAGCATTCAAGGACCACGTCTGGAGGCGGATGCAGTCATGGAGTCTTAATGTATATTTTTCCTATTTCAGGGGCTTATAGCTTCCACCTTGTATATTTTTTTTTTAAGGACTGTATAAGAACTTTGGACTATATTTTTATTTGTGGTGTGTGGTGATGGACCCCCTGGCCGAGTCCCAAAAGCCTGCTGACAAAATTGACATTAATGCCCCTGTCAATTTTGTATAGATATTTTTATGCTTGCTTGATAATTAATTGCATTCATTTTGTTATTTGAAATGGTGAATAGCACAAATTTAGTTCCCACATCCGTTGCGATAATTTAGGAATGGCCAAAGCATCCTAAGTTATTTGTCAACGTGTGAATCATATAGAATGCTACCATGGGGTGCATAGATTCACATACATCAAAAATATTGTGCTATCATCAAATTCTGATTATGTGACAAAGACTGTCATCCGGCCCCAAAGGGAGGTGGTAGTTAGCATTACATAATTAGGATAGGGTGGAGGGTTATATATTTTAACATTGGTAAATCCCTATGCCCAAAGGTGTGGGATTTTCCTGTCATGTTTTATGTATAACCCACTAGCCTTATCATGAGACAAAATTAACATTTGTTTCTATATAGCTTAGTAAATTTGATGCAGATTGCAACCTTTGCCCAAAGGGAGGTTTTCAATTTTACTACATGATTTTAGCATTGGCTATTTCATACTTATGTTCTTGTTTCTTGCCCTCTTTAATGTTTGCATGTATTTATTCTTTTATTGCAGCTTATCCGTCTTTTATTTCTGACCCTAATCAGCATCTTCCATTATTGTCTGGGGACAATTTTACGGATTGGAAGGAAAAAGTTCTTTTACTGTTAGGGTGCATGGACTTAGACTTGGCGTTTCGTATGGATGCACCCACCACTCCTACGGAAAAAAGTACGCCTAGTGACGTAGCATCTTTTGAAAAGTGGGAGCGGTCTAACCGCTTAAGCATGATGCTCATGAGGTCTCACATCAATAAAAGCATTAGGGGATCTATCCCAGAATGCGCTACAGTCCAAGAACTTTTGAGAGCTATTGAAGCTCAATTCAAGAGTTCTGATAAAGCCTTGGCCAACACCTTAATGTCCAAGTTGTCATCCATGAGGCTAACAGATGACAAAGGGGTGAGAGAGCATATCATGCAAATGCGTGATATTGCTAATCAGTTAAATAGCATGAAAATAAAGATTGATGATACTTTTTTGGTCTACTTTATTCTGAACTCCCTGCCTGCACAATATGGGCCATTCAAGATTTTTTATAACACACATAACACTCAGTGGTCAGTCAATGACCTTCTGAGTATGTGTGTGCAGGAAGAGGGGAGACTTAAGCAAGAGAAGCTAGAGAGTGCCCATCTAGTTTCTCATAAAGGACAAAAGAAGGGTAATCATGGTGCTTCAAAGACAAAAGCTGGTAAAGGTGTACCAATGAAGTCTACTGGTGTCACAAAGGAAACCAAATGCTTTTTCTGCAAGAAGAAAGGACACATGAAGAAAGATTGCCCTAAGTATCAGAAGTGGCTTGCCAAGAAAGGAGGTAATTTCATGTCTTTAGTGTGTTATGAATCTAACTATGTTAATTCTCATCATAATAACACATGGTGGATTGACTCTGGTTCTACAATCCATGTTTCTACTGTCATGCAGGGGTTTCTCAATCTAAGGAAACCAAATGATGGGGAGCACAACATCTATTCTGGCAATAAGATGTGTTCGAAGGTTGAAGGTGTGGGGACATATAGACTTGTTCTCCATTCAGGATACACCTTAGATTTAGAGAGAGCTTTCTATATTCCAAGTTTTTCTAAAAACTTAGTTTCTGTATCAAGACTAGTGCCTCATGGCTTTAATTTTCAGTTTATGAATTCTTCATTTCTGATTATTAAAGATTCAGTCACCATTGGTTCTGGTTCTTTGATTGATGACTTATATTGTCTTTCTCTGCATGTTTCCTTTGAACAATCTATGATGTCTGTGGAAGGAAGTGTTATTAAAAAGAACTCCTCTATGTTATGGCACAGGCGGTTGGGGCATATCTCCATTGACCGCTTAAAAAGATTAGTGAGAGAAGGAGTTTTAAAAACTCTTGATTTTACTGATCTAGAGACATGTATAGACTGCATCAAGGGAAAGCAGACTAACAAGTCTTCTAAAGGTGCTAAGAGGCATGATGAGAAATTAGGCACCATACACACTGATATCTGTGGACCGTTTAGTACTCCCTGTTTGAATGGTCAAAGGTATTTCATTACCTTTATAGATGATCATACTCAATACATGTATCTTTATCTCTTAAATGAAAAGTCTGAAGCATTTGATGCTTTCAAGACTTATAAGGCAGAGGTAGAGAAACAATATGGATTGAGTATCAAAATTGTTAGATCAGACAGAGGAGGGGAATACTATGGCAGGTACACAGAGAGTGGACAAAAACCTGGACCATTTGCACAGTTCCTGAAGGAAAATGGTATTGTTGCACAATACACAGTACCAAGCACACCACAACAAAATGGTGTTGCTGAAAGGAGGAACCGCACTTTGATGGATATGGTGAGGAGTATGATCAATAACTCCTCTCTTTCTCTCCATATGTGGAGTGAAGCCTTAAAGACAGTCGTGTACATTTTAAATTGAGTTCCATCTAAAGCCGTTCCTAAAACACCCTTTGAGTTATGGAATGGATGGAAACCTAGTTTAGATCATGTACACATTTGGGGTTGTCCAGTTGAGGTTAGGGTGTACAATCCACTTGAGAAGAAGCTTGACCCTAAGACTGTCAGTGGATTTTTCATTGGCTATGCAGAAAGGTCTAAGGGTTATAGGTTTTATTGTCCATCTCACACCCCTATAGTAGTTGAAGCAAGGAATGCACGTTTTCTTGAGCAAGGCAACTTTAGTGGGAGTATTTCCCCCAAACACATTGTGTTTGAGGAAATACGGGTTCCAGTTGTTATACCCACATCCGGTGGAGGAACATATGCTGCATCACCAATGGTGATTCCAGAGCAGCCTCTCCTTCCTTCACCATCCCCTCAGGAACAAGTTGCTGTAGTTCCTATTGCATAGGCACCTCTGCCTGTTGCTGACATAGGACTTCAAAGGTCCTCAAGAGTGAGGAAACCTTCACTCCCTTCTGACTATGTTGTATACCTCCAGGAGTCTGACGAGAATGTTGGACTCATTCAAGATCCTATTACATATTCACAGGCCATGTCTGGAGATAACTCTAGTAAATGGTATGATGCCATGCAGGATGAGATGAAATCTATGGCTGATAATCAAGTCTGGGATCTCGTAGAGTTACCGCAGGGCGCCAGGACTCTTGGTTGCAAATGGGTCTATAAGACCAAATTAGATCCATCTGGTAACATTAGCAGATATAAGGCCCGACTTGTAGCCAAAGGTTTTCTTCAGAAAGATGGTGTTGACTATAATGAAACCTTCTCTCCAGTTTCAACGAAGGATTCATTAAGAGTTATTTTGGCCCTTGTAGCTCATTTTGACTTAGAGTTACATCCAATAGATGTCAAGACGGCATTCTTGAATGGGGATCTTGAGGAGGAGGTATATATGATTCAGCCTGAAGGATTCACCTCAGCTAAAGGAAGTCATCTGGTTTGTAGACTCAAGAAGTCAATATACGGACTGAAACAAGCCTCCCGACAGTGGTATTTGAAGTTCAACGATGTTATTACTTCATTTGGTTTTAAGGAGAACATTGTTGATCAACGCATATACCTTAAGGTTAGTGGGAGTCGCTATACGTTTCTGGTCTTGTATGTTGATGACATTCTACTTGCAAGCAGTGACTTAGGGATGTTGCACCAGACTAAGCAGTTTCTTTCTCAGAACTTTGACATGAAAGATTTAGGAGAGGCATCCTGTGTCATAGGGATTGAGATCTATCGTGATAGATCCAGAAGGATCCTTGGGTTGTCTCAACAGGCCTATATCAATAAAGTTCTAAAACGGTTTAACATGGAAAATTGCTCCCCTAGTGCAGCTCCTATTGTGAAGGGTGACAAATTTGGCTTGTTCCAGTGTCCAAAGAATTCTTTGGAGTTGGACAACATGAAGGACATTCCTTATGCATCGGCAGTTGGTAGTATGATGTACTTGGAGGTCTGTACAAGACCTGATATTGTCTTTGCTATGGGAATGCTGGGTCGATACTAGAAAAATCCAGGGATGGATCATTGGAGAGCTGCAAAGAAGGTTATGAGGTATCTGCAAGGAACGAAGGATTACATGCTTACATATAGACATTCTGATCATTTGGAGCTGGTTGGATATACAGATGCAGACTTTGCTGGTTGTGTTGACTCGAAAAAGTCGACATCGGGTTATATTTTCCTTTTGGCAGGCGGTGCTATCTCTTGGAAAAGTATTAAGCAAACCCTTACAGCGTCGTCGACTATGGAGGCAGAGTTTGTTGCTTGTTATGAGGGCACATCACATGCTACTTGGCTGATGAACTTTGTCACAGGACTTACTATTATGGATTCCATATCTAGGCCGTTAAAGATGTTCTGTGATAATAGTGCTGTTGTGTTTTTCACGAAGAACAACAAGAGTGGTAGTCGAAGTAAGCACATCGGCATCAAGTATCTTGTTGTTCGGGATCGTGTTAAAGAAGGGACAGTTGTTATTGAGCATATTGGTACTGAGCTTATGATTGCTGATCCCATGACTAAGGGCTTACCCCCTTCTCTGTTTAAGAGTCATGTGGATCGTATGGGTCTTATTAGCTCATCGTGCATTTGATTTTGCTTATGTACTTCTGGACTTTCCTCATTTATCATAGCGATTCTGATTTCTTTTCTCGTTGTGTCTCATTTTTCAGTGCACTTAAGTATGAGACAATATTTGCAAAATGAGTGGGAGCATGCCTTCACTCATAAATATATTTTGCCACATATAGCACTCAAACAGAATGAATTAGTTGCATCGTGATACATGGAAGGGAATGTTCTCCTTTGAGGACATAACCGCCTTGATTCATGCGATTATGACATTTTGTAAGAGTATAAAGATACCACATACAATTTGAAGGGTATTGTTTTTTCAAACATTGTATGCGCATACGAAAGTCATTTTAAAGTTTCCCATTACCCACTTGGTTATTTTTTCACTCAAATATTTTTTCTCAAATTTAGTTTAATTGAGCCAAGTAGGAGATTTTATTCTTTCTATGGCTCAATTGAGAAGTTGTGCCAAGTGGGAGAATGTTGGGCTTTGTTTTGTATTAAAACATAAGGTGGCCCAACTATCTCAATTGACACTGTTTTGGGCTTTTATAAAACTGTCTGGGTAATGGGCCTGAGTCAGAATACCCATTAAGCTGTGGTTTTAAGTGGCAAATCTGAACCGTTAGATGACCTATGGATGGACGGTCATGATTCTAGGGTTCTTAACAGTGGTGTCTTGGTTTAGTTATAAATACACCATTAGCCATCCTAATTCGGTGCCTTAAGCGAGATTACTCTCAGCCAAATTCTAAACCAGAAATACTATTGTGATTCTGAAGAAGATTAGTTGATTCTGAAGTGGATTAGCTGAAGATCAAGCTTACTTGAAGAGGTTATCAATTACAATGGCTACAGGTATGCCTAATCCCTGTAAAGTCTTTCAAATCCAGGTCAAGGCGCCAAGCTGGCTCGAGCTGCAGGAACTTCTGCAAAAATAGTGAAAATAGTGAAGGATTCAGCACTACAATGTCTTGTGCGGCTACCATCTGGTGTTGAAAAACTCATTGATTCCCAATGCTGAGCAACTATTGGTACGGTTTCCAATCCTAACCATGGTGTACGTAAGCTTAGAAAGGCAGGACAAAGCCGGTGGTTAGGCAAATGGCCCATTGTTCGTGGTGTTGCAATGAATCCAGTGGATCATCCTCATGGAGGAGGTGAGGGGCGCACTAAAGGAGGTAGACCTTCGGTGTCACCATGGGGGAAGCCCACCAAAGCTGGATATCGGACAGTGGTGAAACGCAGAAATTAGCTCATGCCATGTCACGGCGATCTACATGGAAGGCCTTTTTTTTGTGTTTTCCTGTTGAGAATGAAGAAGAAAAGAGAGGGTGAACATGATTTTTTTTAGATTTTATGATCCACTTAAGCCTATGAATGTGGGCACATCAGTAGTTGATTAATAAATAAGTCTCAATTAAATTATTATTGAGCAATTTTGATTAATTGATGTCTTGTTTTATGATATTTGACCTTTCGGCAGTCACATTATATGAAGTAAGAGAGGGGGTAGTAAGCATATTCTCATTGTTTTTATGCAATATCTAGGAATTTTGATGCCATCTGTCATGGTTTTTTATTTTCTGATGCATTGTTTATTAGTTGTTATGTTAGTCTTATTGAATGATGTCATATCTTAGTCATAGGCAACAATACACTTCATCTTAATTTTCTGTGATCGTCAACAATGGTTTTGCTTCACCATTTAGGTTTATTAGTTAACCAGATCAATTTTACTGTTTCTAGTGAACTCGCTCCTTGCTCAGTGTGAGCAAAATGTGGGAGAAGTGAACATCATTTCATGACAGTTGCTATTGTCAGATGGAACACTATTTGTGCAGAATGTTGCCTACATGCAAAACTAAATATTTTGCATAGAAGGCTATTAAGTAAATATAATTATATTGGTGACTTTTGGATAAGAAGTTCATTCATGTATAATGATAAGCTCATACCTATGCTGTGTTTCGGAAGTTGAAAAAATGAGTTATTGATAAAATGAAAACCCTTTTAGTTTGTACCTAAGACAGATGTGACATAGAATTCTATTTTATATGCTTCTAAACACTCTTTTCCTGTTACCTATTTTCCTTACCAACTGGTAAATTATATGAGAGTAAGCCTTTCAAGTTGTAGATGTAGCACTCACTGCAGTCTCGGTTGATATCAAGACTGGTAACAGTTGCATCATATGCTGTAAAATTGTGCATTCAACCCGCAAATTAGTATGTATTCTGAGTGATAAGGGAGATGCTTGATCTCTATTATTGGAAGTAACTTAATGAGTATGATGAAAAATATTAACATTTGTTTTCATTTATTTTGGTTTATCATCATAGCCCGGTTTCAGCAGCAATTATTTTCCTCGTGAAGCCAAGTAGTAATTAATATTAGACTATGTGATGAGAATCCTCACCATACATAAATAAGCAGGCAATAGCATGATCCCTGCCATGAAACCTCACCCTATGTTTACTAGAATGATCTATATCATTGTATTTTAAATAGCAAAGACATTTTGTGATACTGAATCCATGTAGATAGCTAGATCTGGCATATTTTCTGTTGCTACTGGTTATCATACTAAGATGTTTTGAAGTACAGTACTTTTTCTTGTTATGCACTGTCTTCTAATGATTTTTTAAAGTTACTTGTATCAAGGGCATTTAGAGTGTGAATGGTCTATTATTGTCTTATAAATTTATCATCGTTGTGTCACATTTATATATAAGCAGGCCAGTTACTTTTATTGATCATCGTTGTGACTTCATTTTTTTTCTCATGAATTAAAGTTTTTATGGGTTTTTTCCACTCTTTTTTATGATTAAAGAAATGGTTATTGTTTGCTTTTCCATATATGAAGAAATGTGAATTTTCTTTTCTAGTTTCCATCTCGTTACGATATGAAGAAACAAAGCAGAATGACAGTTTTGTTACTCTGGAATATTAGAAGTTGGAATGACCAAACTTTCCTTGTTAGAATAAATTACAACTTATTGTGAGAGATAACAATATGCTTTGTTGGTTGCATAAGATACATGTAATTGTGAGAGATATATTGTAAGGATTTTCATCTTTAACCAGTTTGTATTAAATTTTATTTATTAATTAACGGTTATTGTGTGATTTAAGTTTTTTCTAATTAAATTTAGTAATTTTTAAAAATAAATAAAATTTTTATGTTTTTTAATTACAATTAATTTTATATTTATGAGTTTTAAGTAATTTTGGGTCAATTCTATATTTTAAGAATTTTTTTATTTTTTTAAAAATTAGGGTTTGGCGGGACCTCTGGTTGGCTTTATCGGTGAATTTAGGGTTTTTATTTCAGAATGTCCTAGACATCAAAGGAAGTTATTATAAAAAAAATTTCGAATTTTTCTAATCCTAATTTTGGATTAAATTACTAAATTTTTTAATTCTAGTTAAATTTTTTTTTCACACCCTAAGTTTTAGTTAAGCTTACCCTATTCCTTTCTATAGAAGGAATATGTTGAACCATTTTTAAATTGGGAATAAGCTATTTAAGGGTATTTAGAGCTTAATCCCTAATTAAGCCTAAAGAAGAAATGATTAGAGGTATGCTCTTCCCTAATCCAAGCTTAATAATTATGATTTTTTTAATCCTCTCTTAAAATCTACTTCTCTAAATTGATTTAATCTATTTTGAAAACATTAATTCACTGTTTTACTTCTCTATTTCAAACCTTAATATTTTAAAATTCGTTTTTATGTCTCCTGAACTCTAGATCTAAGGTTTGCTTTATGATTTTTAAGGTTTAATCGAGTTTAGGTGTGTTTTAACATAAAAATTTTGCTTTTGGAAGGTTTTGGGGGTAATTGAATGATTAATCTGACTCAAATCAAGTGGAGAAGTAATGAGTTTTCAAATCTCAGCTTTATTATAGTAAATTTTTTAATTTTTATGGGTTTTTTTATCAAGGCTTTAATGGTAGATTTATGAAATGTTAATTTCTTATCTTGATTTTTTAAGGTTTTACATTAGAATAGGTTAAATTAGCTTTCTAGAATGTTCGATTAAGTTTTGATGGTGTATGAGGCTTGAGATGAAAGTTTTAAGGTTCTTCAATGGTGTTTCAGTTTTGCATTTTAAAAGGAAGAAGAAGGCTCGAATTGTGTGTTGGCGATTATCGGGCCATTCAAACAGCTTGCCAGGCCAATAGATCGGCCATACAACAGTTTTTATACTTATTGATTTTCATGTTTATTTCAGTGTTTTCCTCCCAATTGATGTTTCCAATGTTTAGGGAGAGTATTTTATACTGGAATTAAGCTACTGAAATGGTGTAGAATTTGTGATGGGAATTTATGATTATATACTTGTTATGTAGAATTATATATTGATAGTTATACATATTGACATTGAATTATCTTGAATCTATGAATGATAAAATTCTTATTATTAGAGTATGTTTCCAGTAGAGATATTACATGGTAAATGATAAGATATGTCAACATATAATGAGGATGGATTGTGGGTGAATGGTGTTATTATATTATAGTTTCATGTGTAGAATAATCAAACTTGTAGGAGTTAAGTATTTGATTTCACATGAACGGATTTATGTTTCATGGAAGAGTTCACCATAGATTTCAGTTAGTAATTATGATTTGAATATGTTTAAGCATGCATGTTTTGCCTTATAAGCTTATAACAAAGCATTGGTCATGTGTTTAGGAAATACACGAACACACACGTGGAGGGAATTTATTATAAAATTATGGTTATTTATGATTCGATTATAATGCATGAGGGGACTGATGGGAGCACATTTCATGTGTTGGAATTCACGCATATCTTGCTCACGGATGTATCATGATATCATGCATCATGGAATGGACTTCATGAATGATATTTTACCGATGTTTAACCGGACTTGATCGATTGTATACAATAATGTGAGATTGCGTGCTGGATTAATTAATCGGTGACTTAATCGGAACTTGGTTAGTCCAAAAGGACATGATTTTGATTTTAGTTCCTGTGTGGAACATGTATACTCCCCAGGTTGAGTCTAGTTAAATTGAGTTATGTGGGGACGAGTGTGTACTTATCTTGCAGATGTGATTATTGAGATTGTCATATGGAACTTGAGAATTCAGAGTTGTATGCTTTCGTGCATTGGCTACCACGTGTTCTAGGGTTCCATGTGTAAGAATTTGGGCTTTTCCCCACTGCAGGAGATGTCCCTAGGCGAACACACCTGCTCTAAATTATCTGTGTGAGAATCGGGCATCCTTGGCCAGGATCGTCCTGAGCGAGCAACATTAGGAGCTGACCACCCCGACCTCTTATACTTCCTATGTAGAAAACGAACCACGCCTTGCCTTTGTGGCCTTGTCTGTGTCCTGCCTATGTGGAAATGTTTGTAATTACTCTTTGATGGAGGCATTCACCATTTGTGCTGATGCGTGTATATTATGAATGTTATGCATGACTGTGTATCATGTGTTTGACATGTTTATCGTGCAGGGTGAATGAGGATATGATAAGAATGCATAATCTGAATTGTGTGATTGAGACATTATTATGCAGGTTTATGTGATATACATGCACGATCTGAAATCATGTGAATAAGACACTATTATGTAGGTCTATGTGATATGAATATATAATATGAAATCGTGTGAATAAGACACTATTATGCAGGTTTATGTGAGATGGTTACTTGATTAGAAAGTATGTGAAAGACACTTTTTATGAGGTTTATGGTGTTATCATGCTTGATTGATTAGTATGAATTATTACCTATGCAGGATGGATGTTAGATGATAATTCAATCATTTATGTCTTGACTTGGATAGGTGTATCTTATGCATGTTAACTCTTATGGGTATAGATAAATAAGGGTTTAGTTAAGGAATGATTAGAAAATGGTATATTGTATAAATTATGGATCTAAATTGCTATATTGTTATGTCGTTATGTTTTTTTATTATTGCCATCATGTTCAAACCATTATTAACTTTTATACTCACCCTACTTTCCTTATTTTGTTTTGGGGCTACATGGCATGACACACAGACTCACATGATACACTATACAAGGAACAATATGACCACTCATGGGATTAGTTTCTGCCATGTCATGATGGCATTTTATTTCCTTATTTTCATCTTTTTAGACCTTGAGAACTCTATTTGGTAGATCATGTTTGTTACTAGAGCTTACTTGTTGTGGCTAAATGCCTCTAACCTTTTTAGTGGGCTTGTGAGATGTTTATGTAAGTTTTGTGTGTGATGAAGATGATTATGTCATGTATTTTATCCTCTTTATTTTCTCCTTAATTACTTTTGCTCAAAGGTTATGTAGTGCATAACTCTACTAGTAAAACCACCCGTAGTAGGGGCTAAATCTTTTGCTTTTCATTAATCGCTTTAAATTTCGTCTTCCCATGCGCTTGACCGGCCCTTGGACCGAGTTTGGCTCAGGTCGGGCAGTGCTGGGGTGTGACATATATCATCGTGTTTTTTTATTAAATCAGGTGTGAAATTGTGGTATATTAAGTTTGTAACTTATCATTGGATCTGTATGCTTGTAGTTAGCCATAAGTTAAAAATAATTGGATCAGAGATAAAAAATTTTGGTTTTGTTTGATCAAGTGTGGCATTATGGTACTAACTTATTGCTTCTGTAGGCTTAGAATTATTGATGCCTTTGATACAATTGGCCTAAATTATCTCTTGTTGGGAGTCAATTGACGATTACATAGGATTGGCTTAAATAATCCATGCCCTAAAGGATTTCCAAGAGAATTTTGTGTATGATCATAGAAACTATTGACCACTTTTTAAGGTGTTCAACAATGAAGTTTACATAGTAGGTTTCAAGTTGCACACCACACTAAAAGTTATACTAAATAAGATAAGAAATTTTATATTTCTTCTAGAGCTTGTCGCCCTTTCGGAGCTCTTGTTCCCAAATCGACTATTAATTTGGTGAACTTGCATCATGAAGATGTTGAGTATATAAATATACCCAGTAGGATGGCTAAATAAGTCATATATAATAACAATGCATGTGTTCTCATCACTTCAACAATACTAACATATCTCTTAATAAATTCATCATCACCATACATAGATGAAATAAACAAGAGATTCATAAATACTTTCTCATGATTTCAATTATATATAATGTGACTTCACTTAGGAGTCTTTTGCTCCATAAGTGTAAGCTACATGGTAGCCACGTGTAGGAGTATAAGCTCGTCTTACTAGACCATGAACTAGTCACCAATGTCCTCAAGTATTTTAAGGCATGCCTGCTCCATCCATGTCATGAAGCTAAGGCCTATAGGGGCTCATAGACCCAAGTGGTTGAAATCATGACTTCCATGATCATTGGAACTTCCTGTATTGCGTTGTGTGAGACTAGTCATCTTTTAATACTCTTCCTAGGCCAGAGAAGTAGTAACTCTTATCCTTAAAGAGTCGAAAGACCTTGGTCATATTTTATACCAAACTCTTTTCATATGTGGCTAAGACTCACTCGAGGAACCATACCGACATAAGGATCTTCTTGTTCTTAAGTATATTTATCGAATAGTCTAAGGGTGTGATCCATTACAAAGATTTTCATACACACAAACGAGTGCACATATACCCAAACATCATCATAAATCATAATATCACATTTAATTGCACTTCAAGCATTTCAATCTCATGTTATCATATATTATAATAATAGCCTAACACTTATAGCATTCATTGCTAATATTTTTCCTAAAATCAACTTATTATTGGTGAATTCATCGACATGTCAACCAAGTCACCGATGACCATCGGTAACTCATCAACGTGTCAAACCTTGCTGACAGTGGGATGACAAAGACAATCATCCTTATTGATGCCATATCGATGTGTTGACCTCAGTACTGGTGACTCATTTGTGGCACACTGACGTGTCAATATTCACTGATATTAGCATTGTCATCTCCTCTGTGACATAGGTGACAATCGAAATAAATAACAGAATTGACACAATCATTTTGAATTCATCTAAACATGATACAACATGATATTTCACATTAATATTCTAAAATCAAAACCAACATGATCTTATAGAATAAAACACTCATTTAAACACAAAGATCATGATCATGGTAAATGTCATCATAGAGCATTCAAAAATCATGTTTCATAAGATCAACCATCATAACAATGCAATTCAAATCCATCATGCTTCCGCATGGTGTTAAATTATAATACATGGTTAGCAATCTGACCTCTTTCTGCAAACAAGCAAGGTCTCCACAAATTTGGTTCTTCTTCCCTTTTGCAGAACTTTGACACGCACTCACGCTACCACTTTCTCCTTAAAGTTGGAGAATTTGTAGGATTAGGGTCACAATTTAGCAAAGGTATTTATATGAGAATTGAATTTAGGGTCACAATTTAGCAAAGGTATTTATATGAGAATTGAATAACAGAATTTTGCTGCGTAACCATCCTCAAAACTGCTTGGAACTGCTCCTTCGTGCAATTTTAAACCCATTTGTGGAATTGTTTCCCAATCATAAACACGTGGAAGGTTGCTAACAATGTCCATAATACTACATCAATGAGTCGATCACGTGTTGAACCTCACTAACAATGACATACTATTTCATCGCCCAACAGAACTTTCTATTTCACACCAAGATTAAACAAACTTCATACTTAGCACCCTTGCTACTACCCCAAGTTCAACACTCAAAAATACTAGTTACAAAAGAGATTTATTGGTTCAAAAGATACAAGATCCTCCCACCAAAGGTCAAAAACAAACCATGAGGAAAATCATGAATAAAATACATGGAAATTCCTCACAAAATTATGGGGGTCACAATTTTATAATAAGGAAAATGTTTATATGAGCCTGGGCTCACGTGAGTCTGCGTGAGCCCAAGCTCGATGGGCCATCGGATTTACATCTGACGGCTCATAATATTAAGGGGTTTAAATGCCCCTTGTATTATAGGCTATTAGATATAAATCCGATGGCTCATAGAGCCTGGGCTCACGTAAGTGCATGTGAGCCTAGGCTCATATAAACGGGACTCTCTCTCTCTCTCTATATATATTTATATATAGAGAGAGAGAGAGAAGTCTTAGGGTAAGGTCAACCTCACTCAAGCTTCAGTGAGGTTAATTCTTGTATGGTCATTCTTATAGAATTACTATCAAGACCGGTCAAATTTTTAACCCTAAATCAATGGCTCAAAATTGATGTGGTTAAATGAATGGGTCTTACATATTAAAATGACACCAAATCTGGTTGAACCACATCATCAATGTGGATCTTTAAATCCCATTGGGTCTCACACCTTTTTGTGACCTCCATGAATCTAAATTAAAAATATATATTCTCAATCATTAATTTGAAGGTGAGATTAAATGGTGGCTCATACATCCAAATGGGGCCAAATTTTTCCAACCCATATTTTTTATGCAACTCTTTCAATTTCCCTTAGTCCAAACCTTGTAAATATTAGAAAGACCTACATCTAGAAATTTAGCATCATGGAAGCTTGTATGAGGTTGAATTTTTGTTAATTTTTCAAAACATAATTATGTGGTATATTGTGTGTAGGTAATCTTATTGGGCGTAAGCTTGCAGGTAGATTTTCTTTTTCATAGATTTTAAAGCATGTTGATGTTTAGCCGGGAGATGCAAGTACATTTGGGTGAATAAACACCTGCGTGTGGGAGACATGGTTTCTTGCAGTAGGGGAACTCTAGTTGTTTTATTTATTTGGATAACTGTAATAATTCTACAATATGGCATAACATTTGGTACTTGTACTATTTTAATGGGGTTTAATTTAAGTAATGACTATATTTACTTTAAATGACTATTATCCTTCTGTTGCACTATGTTGCTCTTCATGATCTTGTTTCAAAGACCAGGTTAGGGTCGTGACACTCACCTCTAAAATCTTTGATAGTTAACAATCCTACCTCACAAATACTAAATTTTGTTGTATGCTCACCTCCTTTTTCTCTTTCGGTCACCTTCCTCATGCCAAACTCTCAACCCTTAACTCAAATTTAAAGTTGTAAATAAGGTTCAAGAATCTAAAACTAGGGTTTCCCCCAAGTTCTATTTATATTGGGTTTAAGGCAATAAGTAGAAAGTTGTCACTTTGCTCAAACAATGCCAAAATTCTAGTTAGAGGCTTTACAATGCAACTGGTTTGCACTAATGACATGTCGATGAGTCACACAATCTTCAACATGCTGAGATCGTGTCGATAGTTTAAATTTTACATTTAATTGTTTCTACTCAAAATTCAGAGTATACTTACATTTCCAAATTGTCATGGTTCTCATAATTCTTTTCTCCTAATTTTTCAAGTTTAGATCATTTGTGAGATAGAGGGATCTTTCTACATCCTTCAACTTCATCGTTTGATCAATTCTCTTTATTGATTCAAGCTTTGATTATTGGAGATGAGTGTGCGATTGCTTGAGAGATACGTTTTGAGAGAGAAGCGCACACGAACACACACCAAAGCCAGTTCCTTTCTTCATTTTGGTGAAGTTTGCCAACCCTGGATTCAACTAGATGTTGAGGAGCTTGTTGTAGTTGGGACTGGAGACATCTATGAAAGAGTTTCAGGTTTGCAAAGTTTAAGCCATAGGGAGCCAGCCGAGGACAAGTACTCTGGGGATGGAGTCTCTGCTTAACTTTTTATAACTATGAAAATAAGTTTGTAGTGATAAGCATATTAAGATGGTTATTCATGGAATCTAGGTTTTCCAAGCTAATAATCGTGCGTTCATTGTGTGGTTGATTGATTTACTTTATTCACTGCATGTTTTAAGTTATTCTTCGATATTTGGTTTATAGTAATCAACTTTAGTACTAAATCACATAAAAATCCCACACTAAGTGGTTCATTATGCCACAATGACCCACCAAATTCTCTAGGCCCCATTATGTCTTCTTTTCTGTGTTATTAAAAAACATGGGGTAATTAAGGGCAATGGAGTTTGAAGGGTACACTAGATACAAAACTTTTTCAACTGCCGGTTTTGAAAAGAAAAAGGCATTGCCTAGGTTTACTGCAAATGAAAGTTAAAAATTTTGATATTTTCTCTTTTTTACTTTATAATAGATAAATAAACTTTAGTAAGAAAGGTATGCTTGCATATGACAAGAAAATAGGAATGATGATGCAACAAAAAAACATGAAAAGAAAATCGTTAGCTATCTAGAGAGCTTGACAGGTGGCTCCAAGGCAAGCTAGAGTAGGCGAAATCGATAAGTGTAATATCTCTAACGTTAAACTAGTTTATTTTCTATTTAATTGTGTGATAGTGTGTGGTTTTACTTAAATTGCTAGTTGACTTGATTTTGGGGTTAAGGGTTAGTCATTATAATTTTAACAAGGTTTAATTATATTTTTATAAGTTTTAATATCAAGTTTAATTTATCTAATATTTATGGATTTTATGCAATTTTATAATAATTTTTCCTAAATTAAGGGTGTGGACCCTACTGTGGGCCCCACATCCACATTAGATGGCATATGACCCACATGACTTCTAAACTTCAATTATCTTATATCAATGATTTTGAAATAATTAAACTCGTTTTTAACCCTAAAATGACCCTAATTAGCTACTTAGGGCATTTTTACCCTATTTTATAGCCTAATAATTTGTAAACATAACCCAAACACTTATTATTTAAAGAAAAACCCTAGTCACTTGTCCATTTAGGGAAGTGCTATGCAAGGGAGAAGGTGCTCTACCCCCATTTCCCAAAGAGGAAAACTCGAATAAGGCAAGTTTTCTTGCCCTAATCACCCATATTCTTTCGAATTTGGTCTTAATCCTCTTTATATTTATTTTCCCCAAATATAGTCTTAATTTCTTCCATTAAAAAATTTATTTTTAATTTTGATTTCAAACCCCAAGTGGGTGATTTTAGTTTTTAACCAAAGGAAATCATAAATCTACTTATTTTCAAGTTGATTTGAGCTTATTGGTGGTTTTTAATTAAGTTTTAACAAAACCCTAATTTTTGGGTAAGATTTCTTGAGTGTTGAAGCTTCTTCCTAGATCCAAAGACTTTATAGAGGTAAAGATATTTCATCTCATGTGGTTTTATTCATTGAATTGCATGTTTAAGAGTTTATGTGGGTTCTTGCTTCATTTTGTACTTTAATGGTGATTTATTGAAAGCATATTATTTATAGCTATTTTCTCATAATTGAGCATGAAAATGATTAGATCTATCATGTTCTATGATTATATTTTGATATTATGAAGTTTTATGGTGATTTTAGAATTTATCTTGAATTTTTGGATGTTTTCGGTTTGAATTTCGGAAGGTTGAAGACGAACCAGGAAATGGGTTAAAAGTGGACTGTGAAGGGTGTTCGAATGGCCGACATTCAAATGACCTGTCTAGCCGTTCGAATGGCGAGACATTTAAACATCCCAATAGGGCGTTCAAATGGCCAAACGACAATTTTGTGCCTTTATCATGTTTTGAGTATTTTCGACTATTTCTTGTTCTCTTCCCATAAATCATATTCTTCATGATTAAAATGACTTATGATTACCTATAAATACTGCTATGATTGCATGAGGACCATCTTCAAATTATGATTTAGTTCAAGCTTGACTAGGACTATACTTGTTTAATTTTAGCATGATATTCTACTTGTTCTAAATCCATATTTAATGACTTCTTCATTATTACTTGATAATTTCAATAGGTTTAACCATGATAATATATAGATATGCTAGCACATGCTACATTAATTTTAGGAGAATCATGTTTCCCATGTTCTAATGTAAGTATAGTTATGATTATACTTGTCTAAGTCTAGCATCATGTTGTACTTGTCTTGAACTCATATTTCGATGTTTTCATCACATTTACTCAATGATTCCAATAAGATAAGACTATGATAAAATTATGGATGCTTGCATATACAACCTTGATTATAGCCTGTTCATGTTTCACATGGTTTAGCTTAGGTTTGAATGCTTCCACTTATATACACTTGCATAGATGTTTATGATTTTATTTGACACAATTGGACCATGTTTCATGCATATGTGGATTGATTTAAGCATGTTTACTTATACTTGGGTTCACATAATATTTGCTCATGTATGTACAATGTTGCATGCATCACGAAAATGATTTATAAATAAGGTTAATCGTGATTAGCCTTGATTGATCGATTAGATGAAATTGGATGAGATTTGATGTCGGATTAATCGTTCGGAGGCTTATCGAATCGGTTTTGCGTCCAAAAGGACATGGTTTCTTTTTACATTCATTCGAGAACATGGTGCCTCCTTAGGTTGAGATGAGTTGATTGCTATATGAATTATTTGATAAGTTATTTGGACCCTAAGAATCCAACTAGTTTATCAGTGTGCACTGGCTTACCAGAAACTACTTAGGCTTTAGCCACGGCCGGTAGGTCTGCTTAGGCTTCGGCCAAGGTGAGCAGGTTTGCTTAGGTTACGGCTAAGGAGAGTAGGTATGCTTAGGCTACGACTAGGGTGAGTAGGTCTGCTTAGGCTATGGCTAGGGTGAGCAGTAGGTTTGCTTAGGTTACGGCCAAGGTGACCAGTAAGTCTGCTTAGGCTACAACCAGGATGAGCAGTATAGTTGTATTTCTCAATTGTGAAACATTTATCATTGATTGTTTGTTGTGCACGTTCTAAGGCTACCACTGGGGCTATATATTAGGGTAATTAGGGCTTTTATGCAATAAGGGCATTTAGGTAATTAGGTTAATTAGGCTTTCCTTTAATTATGTTAATGGGCCTTAAGTGCTTATTAGTAAGCCCATGTAGTTCTTCTATTTAAGTGTAAGGGCTATGCCCTAATTGGGAATTATGCATGATTAATCAGTTCTTTAGTTATCCCTTCTTCTCCCCTGTCTCTCCCTCTTTCTCTTTGGCAGCCATGCCTTCCCCTCTCCCCTTTCCTGGCCTCCCTGCGTCGCTCCCTTCCCTTACGCCGGTTACCAAGACGTTGTGGGCATCATATCACAACATTGTTGCATGTGTATATGAGATAATGCTCATTGATATAGGTTGTGTAGGAACGATAGAGTTTATGTTACACATATAATATAATATGATTTGCATGGATATGCATGATGGTGTGTAGTTGATGCACTTGATGTTGTAGGGTGAATGTTTTCATCGAGAAATGAATATGCATGACATATTTATGTTGAGAATTATTTATGCAGGATGTGATTATGACAATGAGTTTTATATGTTTACACATGAAGTGTATATGTATTATGAACTATATTTGAACCCATGATGTACGGATGACATGATATGTGCTTATTGAATGTGGGTTATAACATGATATTGAGGAGGCATGATTATGAGTTGATGAAATATATTATATATAGCATGATATGCAGGTGGCATGACTATGTGTCGATAAAATATATTATATATATAATATGATATACAGGTGATATGACTATGTGTTGATGATATATGTTATATATAGCGTGATATGCAAATGCCATTGTTATGTGTTGATGAAACTTAGGGAGCCAAAAACATGGGCATCTAGTCAGCTCCTTATCATTTGGTAGAGTTGGCTGGTCATCTCATCCTCTCCTAACCGACTTGTAACCTGAAACAACATGATACATAAATTTCTATTATCCTTTGTGTACCATGATAGGAACATTATATTGCATGGTCACATGGCTTTGGTCATAGAGCTTGAACAGGTTAGTCATATTCTATTAGTTATAGTTTATGTTTATTTGTTCCTCAGGTGTTTGCTTGTGCCCATACCCATAAAAAAAATTTAGAGCATGTTGCCAAGATATGAGCAATTCTGATATTTAGGTTCTATTATCTACAAAAAAAAGAGAGATTACTAGTAATGTGATACATAAGATTAATGCGGGCCAGGTGAGTAAAATAGAGAAAACTGTCAGAAGTTTTGTATAATATTTGAGTCCCAAATAAGCTCCAAGGTAAGTTCTATAGGACAACTATTAGACCTATAATACTCTATGAAGTAAAATATTGGACACTAAAGAAAAATCATATAAATAAACTAAATGTAGTAAAAAATAGGATGCTAAGGTGGATGTGTGAAATAACCACAAAAAATAAGATTACAAATGAGTATATACGTGAAACTTAGGGGTAGCGCCTTTAGGGAGAAACTGAAAAAGTGTAAGTTGTGTTAATATGACTATGTATAAAGAAGACCAATAGATATACCGGTAACAAAGTTGAAAAGGTTTTACGTAAATGATGCCAAAAGAGGAAGAAAGACCTAAGAAAACCTAGATGTAATTAATAAATAAAGATACGACTATATTATCTCTTACAAAGTGTTGACATAAAACAAATTAAAATATAGGTGTGAGATCCATATTGTGAGCCCCAAATTATTCAAAAAAAATGCTACTTGATTATAATTATGATTATGTTGCCCAAACAAATTTAGGCATAGTGTTGTTAATAATAATTGGAAAAGTAAAGATGTACTAGCCGCCCGTGCATCAGCATGCGCCTAAGACTTAGTGCATTTTAGGATCTCAATTTAGCACATTATAATGATCTCAATTTAGCACATTTTAATGGAGGCAGGTGGATCAAAACCCACACACTTTTCCCATGAGACGATCATGTGACCAAAACTGCACAACCAAAAAATGAATGATGCAAGCGTACGAGCATGCATACTAACGAGACTAAAGACAATTTTCTCTTGTAATATATGCAATGAAATACTTAGGGCTACAAATAGGGTTGAGTCGACATAAATAGAAAGTTCCTGGAACCCAACTCATCTTGAGATAAGTACCAAAAAAATCTAAGAAGCAAAACAAAAACCGAGCTTCTATTTGGGCCAAGTCGGTTGCAAGAATTTAGAATGAGATAGGGTCAGTTTTATTTATAATAAATTACAAAATCTCATCCTACCTAAATTAGATAAAATTTTATAAATTAATTATAAATTCGGTTCGGCTCAGGTTAAGTCGAATCACGTCACTTCTTCTCAATTGTCAAGACTCGATACAAGAAATAATTTAAAACTTTTTATAGACCCGATCTAACCCAAGATAGGACACGGCAAAACCCAACCCAAGTCAATTTTAAGTCGAATCCGCTCAGGTCAAATCGGTCCGTGTTTTAAGTGCAGCCTTACAAACTGAAGATGATCACCTAATCCATATCCAGGTTCATCTCTCTCTCCATGTCCATATTCATTTAAACTGAAGATGATCACCTAATCCATATCCAGGTTCATCTCTCTCTCTATGTCCGTATTCATTTGTGGCGTTTACCCAAAAGATGAAGGCGTAAACCGACAGAAAAATGCAATTAAATAGAACTGCAATTGCCAATGTTTCAACGACCGTGACTTGTTCAATGAAGACATCCAGGACAGAATCAGTTGCGTAAAAATATGGGGCTCAACAAGCACAATTGAGACTTGTATTTAAAAGAAACATATCTTACAAAAATGTAAAATTTGGGGAACAGCCCAGTGATATGCAAGGCCCTAATGTATCTTTTGAAAGGAAAATACTTCCTCAAGACAGATCAATCTGAGTCATCTAAATCCTAATCTCTGCAGAGTCATACATAAACATTCTTCCATTGCAAAAGTAAACAGTGGGTGGACCTGGAAAATGAACCTCCATTGAATGAAGGAACCTGATGGGAGGAATTAGTCAAATCACTAAATTACCAGACTAGGAACGGATGTGATTTGCCGAGATATGCGACTCATAATCGAAAAGCCGTAGTTGCCTCTACTTAATCTAGTAAGAGAATTCATGGCCACGAATAGATATATATTTTTTTACCCAAATTGCTATGTCTTCTGCACAAGCATGTGCCTGTGGTGATTTAAGAAGCATATCCAGAGTTGCAAATTCATGAACAGCATCCTTGTATTCAAGAACCGGAGCATCCACTTTTGCCTTTCGTAGCTCTGCTGCATAGGCTATTGCACGATCTCTCATCCAGTCGTGTTCAGCAACCACTATAAGAGTCGGGGGCATAAGTTTCAAGGGCGGTCCTCTACCAGGTATGAGGGGGTTTGCTGCAGGATGATCTAAATCAAATTCTTCCTCAGGCAGGAAGAGTTTCCATGCCAGTATGCACATGGCCTTATCATAAAAATAAGAGTTTGCTAGCCTAATTTCTGAATGGGTAGGTACACTTCCAATGAAGAAGGGGTACATCAGAACCTGGGCAACCACTTTGACAGGATCCAGCAGCCTTCCAGCCTCAACTGCCTTGCGAGCCACATAGTCTGCTATATTTGCTCCACAGCTCGCACCTAAAAGAACACACCTATTGTAACAATAAAATTAGCAACAGAAGCTCACTGAGAATGAATCTAATTTCTTCTCAATTATATATCAAAGAAATCAACCAACAATTCTTTTCATGTATAATATATTTGCCTTAAAAAGAAATGCTAGTAGCAAAAAAAAAAAGAATAAAGCCTTCCACGCATATGTGCAGAAAAACAGAAAAAAGAAGGTTGAAGTTCATACTGGCTATATCAACAGAATTACAATACTAATATTCAAGCAGCAGCATACTTGCCGAGTGTAATAACTAGTACAAGAATCTGAAGCACAACATTTAGACACCTTGCCACTTGGCCAGCCACCATAATCACAACAACTTATTTTGACATATAGCAACATTGCGGAGTTTTTGAGCAGGAAATAGATCTCTGCATAAAAGTAACTCAGATATTGTGAACCTTAAGGCAGGACCCAACCCATAGGGACGCTCATAACACATATCAACTTGGCAGACATGTATTAGTGAAAATGAAACAAATCTGGTTCATAATTTCAATCACTAATGTTAGAGGACCAAAATCAGATGTTGTTACAGTCAACTACCAATTCAAAGTTCTGACATAGCATACAAACCAGTCAAATAATATGCTCAGTATAGCATCCCATCAGTGTCCACTTTCAGTAAAGTTGCGTTTCATAAGAAAAAATGAATAAAAAATATCAAAAGCTGGTTCTTTCTTCAGCATCTTCAGTCATTGTAAGTGATTAATTGCAAACGTTCACCATACTTATAAAATAATTAGAGGTTTCTAGTAAAAAAGTGAAACTGTTGTTAGTCAAGCTGTATGCGAGGCAAGAATGAATTAAGCCAAGCCAGCATTCATGATCATCCCAGGCTTTTCTGTTACTAGGATAATTTTATGTAAGTCTCATTTACTCACAAAAGCATAGCTATCCTTCCAACTATCTCATAAAGAGAAATGTGAGAATATTGATTATGAAATTGTACCTCACATGCTTATGCCTGCCTATGTGAGAAGCATGCATCAGTGGCTTTCCAAACCAAGACCTAATTTTTCATTATCTACCAAAGGCAGCAAATGCTAATGTATTACCACCACTACGAAGTATTAAAAGTTCACAATTTGCAAGTTAAAAAAACTGGCATACTAGGAAGCCTTCCTGTTTGAAATACTAATGAACAACTTCAGGATTCCATACAAACATCAACTGCAAATAGAAACCCCAAACCAGTAGTGCCCATAAAAGCTTATTCGTAAGATTTAAATCATTTGGATCATATATGTAGCCACCATTGCTGTTCCTTGTTCAGCTCATAGAAGTTTAATCCTAATAAAAATATAGACAAATTAAATGGTAAAACATGCAAGAGAATTTGGTACAAACGAAATACACTTAAAATCAAGATTGCATATTCAGATAATTCTGGTTCTTTTAAGACATCAGTAGCAGGATAGGGAATGCAGTTAAAAATTCCGCAACTCAGCAAACAAGCAATGCAGAGCATTTATAAGAACAGCTCTGGTTTCTGCATAAAGTTGCAAGTGTTCTTATTCATCTGCATTATGCAAAAGTCATATGGCTAAAAAAAATGAAGCTGTAAACAATTTTCAAAATTCAGAATCCAACCAATGCCAATAGCAGTTTCCACACGCATATAGAAACGCTTAAAAGTCGTTTATGGTGACTGTATCCGATGGATCGAGAGATGTGTAACAAACCTGGATGGATCGCCATGAGCAGCCAACCAGGGCTCCAACATCGACGCCCCAAACGCATCCACAATATGACGATGCACGTCAGACGACTTCCTGGCATCGCTGCCGCCCCCTCCGCTGCGCACATTCCCCATCGACTTGCTGCATTCGGACAGATTCGCCTGCTTCGCTAGCCAATTCAGCACCTTTAACCCGTCCTCAAATGCAGCTGGGAACCGATTCTCCGGCGCTAGCCGGTACCCGACTGCAATGACGATCACGTCGCACAATTTTGCAATTTTCCGGCAGAAGATATCGTTTGCGGCGGAGTCGTTGCTTCCAGCCACAAACCCCCCGCCGTGGAACTGCAGCATCACTGGCAGCTTCCGAACGCTATCTGCCGAAGCGGATGGCGCATAGCCACGGTAGCCAGCCTCCAGCTTCAGATCCGGTTCCGCCCCGCCGTAGCTGCTTCGCCGGACGATGTCGGAAGCAGCAACAGAAGCGGCCGTGGACGAGGAGGGGGGCTTCACGATGGGTCCGATGCTGTTGCGGCGGGAGAGCGGTGGATCCTTGCGGAGGCAGGAATCGGGGAGGAAAATGCGAAGAGAGAGGGAGGTGAGTGGGTCGATGTGAATATCCTTCGAGGCCACCCCGTCGGCTCCGAACGACGGATTGGCAGCGGCGATCGTCTCCTCCTCCGGCCGCGACGTCACGCCAAACGGGCTTCCGCCTCCTCCTCCCCCACCCCCACCACCGGCCTCGTCCAAGGAGTGCCCCTGGATTCTGTTCTGGAGGCGGTGCTTCAGCAGGAACTTGAAGAAGACACTGTACAACTTCACCGCCACGCTCGGCATTTCCAATATCCAATGCCCACCCTGCCTCCCTGCCTCTCCAAATCTCCGCCTATATCTCCCTCCAAACACCCAAATCCTGAAATTGAACTTCTGGGTATCAGAAGAAACCGGGAAAGGAGTGATTTCCCATAGAGAAGGAGGAGGAGGATTGCCTTCACTACATGGATGGATCGAACGATCAATCGAATTGGTTGATATTATAGACGGCAAAAGAAGGGAACTTTCTTCACGGGTTTCGACGATTGAAACGCATACACCAACTGGGTCCAATCCCGGTGGATTCAATAGGGAGAACGGGCACGACCTGGAGGAAGAGAGGGAGACGAGTTGCGACAGAACCAGGGGGGAGGGGAGGAGACGAGGATGAAAGGAACCTGGAGGTCCTGGACTCTGTGCCTAGGTGGGTGTTGTTGATTAATTAATGGGATTAGTAGAGTGATTAATTAACTAAAGTGCTTGATATGGAAGAACTTTAATTGGGTATTTAAGTGGGCCCAACATAGTAGGTATTGATTATCAGTAAACAAAGGCTGAAGAAAAGCATGTACTATGGAGTGTGGAATGTCCTTCCTTAATCAAGTTATTATATCTGTATTAGGTAACTGCACTTCAAATATGCATTGGATTATGTTTTGAAATCTACGGGCAATCATGCAGAAAAAAATCACGGGCAACAACTTTGAATCATAGCCGTCAATAATGAGCGTGGCTCATCAATCAACGGTTTCAAAATTTTCGGGTTCTTCCCGTGGATGAATTAACGTAGGTCAAGGATCGCTTACATTAAAAGGTTGAAGATACGCAATGCCTTTAATCAGCCTGCGCCTTGTTTTGTTATCTAGTGAAGTATAATTGTGGTTAGGAAGTGTTGGCTATTAGACGGGACAGGAATGGTGGGGCTCTCTTAGTCTGTCAGGCATTTATGTGATATAAACATAGAGTAAATATAGTTGCCTCTTAAAAAGACCTAGGGGTTGTTAGGGTATAAAATTATTTTAAAATAAATTTAATTTATTTAATAAAATTTGTCGATTCCATGTAGAATCATAATTGAGTTTAGTAATATAATTTGTTAGGATAAATTTTAACACTACAAAAAAAAAAAGTTTAACGCAAACACAAGAAGAGTGATGCACGCAAAACTCACCACTATTAATTGGTATTTGCGACACATGTACTTTTTGTGATGGACTTTTACATCTGTCACGGTTGATCCTATAGCTCTAGTCCCTGACTAGTTATGACCATCAGCGATGGATCTAATTGCCCTGGTTACTCATAACCATTAGCAACAAACATAAAAGTCTATCGTCGATGATCCAACCCACTTGCTCGTCCTCACTACTAATGTACATCAACGACAGAGTAAAATGATGAGTTTTAATGATTTATATTTTTATAATATTAAAACTTATCATTATACTTCTAATAATTCTTGTACTTTAAAATAGATGTAAAATGTCATAAAGGAGCATATAGATAAAATATCAGAAGGGTACGAAGACAAGCTCTCTAAGGATGACTTATTTTCTCAAGTAACTAACCATTTGGACTAGGACCAACACCTTCATAAGTTTGGCTCAAGCAAACACGGTCAAGTGTACAAGTAGGCCTAAGCATAGCACAAAAGTTATCTCACATGGAGTTAGAGATTTAGCAACTAAAGGAGGGTATGAGACTTCAACAGGAGTTAATAGACAACCTACTTCAGGTCAACCAATTTGCAACACCTCTACCATAGCAGCCTCTAGGAGAGTGATTTGAGCATTTTGGTTGTCATATATTTTGGCATGTGGGATTAGCAACAGAGTAACATGAGAGATTTGGAGATTTTTTATGTGGATGTAGTGCTAACTTATTTTCTGTAGATATAGTGCTACCATGTTTTTGGTGGATATAACATGTCCAAAATTAAGACTCAAGTCGATATTGTACATATTGTCAATTTACAGATGTATGGATGCTTATAAAGAATAGTCTTTTCTTTTACATATACATCTTTTTTATCTTGTTTAAATCAATTTTATAATGTATATAGATTTTTTAAATCTAAGCAACAACAATGGTTGCATCCCTAGCTAAAACACTAGTTTATTATAATTGTTTTAAAAAAAATTGTAAGCATCAGTGATTGAATGTATATGTTATTTTTTCTAAAAAAAGTCTAAGGAACAACAATAGAGGAAACCGTTGCTGAAAGTATTATACTGCCTCTTATACGCAATGTTTCAGCTATAGTCAATTCTATCCATCGCTGAACTATTTAAGAAATAATTGTTTGGACCCATTATGATTCAAATCATTATCTATCTTTATTTTTACTTTTAAAGTTCATATCTTTCGATTAGATAGAATCCTCATTATATTCTAACCGAGATAACATAACATATGAAAAACATAATTAGATGTTATAATGTTTGCCTTTAATGTTGTCTTTAATGGCTTAGTGTTTTATCTTAAACTTTAGTTTAACACTTTTTTTGCCTTAATAATCTTTTTGTCTACCTCTTAATTTTTATTTATTTTCTACTTCGTAACCATTGTCATAGTAACACAAAGCCAATCCATGTGGATTCAATCTTGTAAGACTACAACTATTTGTGCACTTACAAGTAATATAACCCTAAGTTTTGGTTTAATTTAATAAATCAATAGGTTAGGTGTAAGAAGTTTCTTATTGGTTGGTTTGTTATTGAAGTCCGATGATAGGGTTGGTGGCACAAATAAAGAAATGAAGTGTGGTCGATGTGGCAAAGTTGGACATCATAATAAGAAGATTTGTAAAGATGCAATACAAGATTTGAATGTCTAGACTATCAACCTTATTTTAAGTTTATTAGTATTTTTAATTTGGTTGTTAGTGTTTGAAAACTTATCATTTAGATTCTATATTCAGTGATTATGAAAAACATAGTATGATTCCAAGTATTTTGGTTATTATATGGTTTATATGAATCTTACATCTTATTTTTAGACTTGAAAGTGCTTTTGTATTAGGATTAACTTTTACTGGTATTTTTTGGGCTTATCTTTAAATATGATATATTTTGAGTAAAATAGTATCATTGAATACATATTTTAAGTATAAAATTAGTATTGTTATTAATTATTTAAACAATGTTTAGATCCAAACATTAGAATTGAAGTACCCCAAGAAAGATGTGGGTTGTTTGCAATAGATTGTCTTGACCTGGACATAATACATTTCTCATCCTCTTCTATGAAGCGTTTTTACTTCCCCTTCATTATGTAAGATTTGTAGTTATAAACAAAAGTTAATTTTGATAATTGGACCCAAGTAAATGCTGATATATATCAACAGTTAATTGATAAATACTTGTTCATACTTTTTTATTCTTGAATAGGTTTTTGCAAAGTATTTGAAAAATTGGAATGAGATTGTCGCACCATTTCAAGGCAAGTAATTTTAGCAACCATTTCTATGTGTGACATCTTTGGCTCTATGACTCATATTTCATGGATACTATGCACAATCATCATTGGTTAACTTTGTTTCTAACTTAAATTATTTATGCTTTTTAGATAACTTAAATTATTAATTTAAGGTAACTATTTTTTCTTCATTCTTCTTTTGCAGAAACTAAATGATCATTCAAGAGATGCAAAAGGTATTGAGTATATTTAATGTTTTTTGATTATATAGTTAAATATTACTTTGTATTTCATAAGTAAATTTTGAGCATGTTTCTATCTTGTTTCAGGAACGTGAGGTACTTAAGGAAGTTCTGGCTAAATTCAAGTACTTTTTGTTTTAACTAAATGAATCATTTGACAGCATGTAGGATGTATATCTCCAATTGCCGTTGTTATAACAACTATAACAACTTTAGTAATTCGAAGTGATTTTGGTGTTTTCTCAACAGCTATCCACACATTCAATTTTAAAATTATTTATGCAAATGGTACCTGAAGTATAATATTGCTTTTACTATAAATTATAGATTGTGTAAAGGCATTGCATGTTTATTCTTTATACTTGTTGCAAGTGGAAGTTACTAGATTTTTTAGTACTCAAATAAAGTTCAGTGTCTTTTGTTTACATTGTCAAATTAGGGACAACTATTTCTCATTGGTTAAGACAAAGAACTAGGGCTTAATTGTGACAGTTGGAAACTCTTTTCCTACTAGGAAGACTAGCCCTTGAGCTTGAAGTTTTAATTTTTGTGACTAATTATACATCCAATTGGTATAGACTAATCTTTTAATCTTTGGATTTTTAGGCTGGATTATAACCTTCGTGAATGTGTTGGTTCCAAACTTGAGCAATAGTGCATCAAATATTTAGGCCCTGTAAGAAGATTCTTTCAATTGTGGTTGTTAAAAAGAAATATTAGTGAAGATACAAAAAATCAATTATATTTGGTTGTGCTATCAATTTTTTATTAATCAAATAATTGACTTTTAAGGTAGTGCTATTAGCATTCAGTGCATGATCTTCAAGAACATTGTGGAATTTTAGGAAGTGGTGTTCTATTCACTAGAAACTTAAACATATATGAAAGTAAGCTCTATGAGGAATTTCTTATTATTGCAAAAGTAAAGTTCAATTAAAGCTCAGAATGTATTGCACAAAGGTTCTAAATATTCCCACCTTCACAGATTATTCAGTTTTTTTATTTGATCAATGTTTACTCTGAACATCTAAATAAAAATGACTCTATTTTGAACAAGGGAAGGATATGGGGGTAGGATCAGGATCCTGGAATACCTAGACACCATGAAGACCTCATCTCTCTATAAAACAAAAAAAACTTTATCCAAAAAGATGATTAATCTGTAGCATAACATCTTTTGCTCGTGTTTGAGCATATAGTTTTATGTGGGACACTATATGAGCTGGTCTATGCCTGGTTGTAAGATGTAAATAAACAATTCTTTTCTTACTTTGTTAACTTTCAGATTTCATATCTTTTCATTTCACATAAACCAAGTACACATGTTTTTCAAATGTTATAAACCAGGTTTCTCCCTTGAATATCCTCTTGATTGTAGCTGAGAAGTTCTTAGAGTGTGTTGCATAATTCTTAAAAGGATTGGAATAGTGTTTGTGTATTGTATTATCTATTTAGCTTACTCAATACAACTCCTTGGCTCCACGGTGAACTTACTGCACCATAAGGGAAAGAATTGCCCATCTTTTTACTACCCCTTTTTTAGAATCCTTTGCAAATTGCTATGTGAAAACTATTTTTGATTTGTCCACAATCGAACAACAAGGCAAATTAGGTTTGTTATATATTGATTAATGTATCACATTTTTTAAAAGTCTTATTATACTTTAGTTGTGTCCTTCATATTTTAGTAGTAATATTTGTGTGTTGTAATTATACTTTATGTTATTTTGTTGAAAAGTATAACTATAGCATAAAGTATATTTATACATAGAAAATAATTATAAAACTGTCGTATATAATAAAATTTATATTTCAAAAGGGATAGATTTACATAAGGTTTGATACAAATAACAAGGTGCAAACAAGCAAAACCATGTCACTGCATTTCTGGACATTTAAGAAAGGTCTCACACTTTACCTCTTCAAATTAATCTAACCCCTTTATTTAAACACTTTCACATGACCTTTGTGTTATGAGTACAAAGAGCCAACTAACATCAAAGACTTTCTTTAAAATTGATTTAAACATAGCACGTAAACAAGCTAACAATAAAAAAAATTATATCAACACAATAAAAAATTTCAATGCCTTTGATGATAAGCCCCCTCCTCCAGTGCCCACCTTTGATCTCCATCACACATATCTCTACTTCTCCATCCTCTCTATCATCATTGTCACACTAACATAGACAAATAATCTCATAGAAAACCATAAAAACAACAATCACAACCAACATGTAGACCATAAAACTAAAAATCTCTGCCACGTACAATCATCTAGCATCTATAGCTTTAAGAAAATAAAGATAAAGAACAGAAGAAGAAATAAAATGCACTTGCCCAATTCTTAAAAATCCTATTCAATCAAATGAAGAATCTCTATGCCGGCAACTGAGATCTAGAAAAGCAATTAGATTTCTCCACCATTCATGAGTTTGTCAAGCACCACATTCAAAAAAGTAACTGCATGTCTAATTTCTCAAAAATAATTCAAAGTTATAGACTTTGATATGTATGTCATGTTTCTCTCTAGTTGTTCAATAGTGAAGACACAAAAAGAAAGATCCCCTTTGTATTTAAGACATTGTCTATTAGACGTAGGCAAACAACTTTAAACACCTATGACATTTACCTCTCATTCTCCTTGTCATATATAATTGGATCAAAAATCAAATAAAAACCATCTACCAGTTGTGGCCATGATCCAATCCTTTTAGCATAATGGACCTAATAGATGTCTACTTTGTCCTTTGCTAAGGACTACAACTTACTCTTCACCTTTCTCTTCCCAACTTGAAACCCTCCACCACATTTCTTGTTCTTTTTGTTAATGTCATCAATATGAAACATATAGAAAGACAAGATGCAACAAATGAGTTAATCAATATAGCCAACAAATGGACAATATATCTAATCAACTTTTTTTGTAAACATCCAGGAAGACAAGATGCTTGTGCTTCTTCCAACTTAAAGAGACTTGCATGTTATGCTCCAACTTAAAAGTAAAAAATGGCCATGACTAGGAAAAGTTGAAATGCCATATACTGTTGTGATACATAAATGATAGGAACATCTTTTCCAAAAAAAATAGAAAGATATAATCATGATAGTAATTTTTTATTTTACACACATATGTTCATGAATTATAACATAAAATAAAATCATGATTATAATTTTTTTATGGATAAAGTTTATTTTGTTAATGTCATCAATCTGAAACATACAGAAAGATAAGATGCAACAAATGGGTTAAGTAATATGCTTAGATAAATAATTGTGCATGCTAAGTCAAGGATATGACGTGCCACTTTAAGTAATGTTAATCACATAACATATTATTCTCACCCAAACCCATCAAAGTTACCTAAAAGTTTACGCCAACCAATTAATGCTTACAAGCATGACAGAAAAAATCATATATTAATCATTGAAAATGTAATTTATAAAGAAATAAACAAAGAAAACCATACCTACTGATAACAACAATTAAAATAAGCAAAAAATACATTCATTGGACATAAATTCATTGGACATAGATTATACTTTATGCTATAATGATACTTTTAAGCAAAATAACATGAAGTAAAATTACAGCATGCAAATATTACTATTATGATTTGAAGGACCTAATTGTATTATTATACAACTAAAGTATAATAATAATTTTTGAAAGCATAATACATTAATAAATCTGTAAGAAGCCTAAAGTGACGAAACACACCAATCATTTTAAAGTAAAATTACACTCTTGTAATTCCATATCAACATTCTAAAGTATAATATTGAAAATTTGTATAGTAACTAATATATTTATACGATTATAAACTATCCATATGATCATATTGGAACTTACAATAGATCAAAAACTTGTAAAAAATAGTTATTAAGGCTATAGATTAAGAAAAATGAAGCTTGAGCACTTGCATTAAAATAATATGAGCAACATATTCTTACATATATTTTCCATTTAGTGATCATTGCCACATTGAAATAAGCTACCTAACATATTATATTATACAAGATTATGACAAAACATAAAGTATAATAAATCTTCACAAGATTATGTAAACGAAAAAAATAAACTTACATGATCTAGTAATACGTAATTTCTTTACTAGTTAGCAGCATAGATATCATTGAAGCTAAAAAATTTGAAGGCTTTTCTTATTAATTTTTTTGGATTTTTTAATTTTTCTTATTACATGATGCATGTAGTAACAAAGAAATATTCCATATTTATCCTTGCAAAGAAAAAAAATTATATCAGCATAATAAATTTTTTTTATGTTTTTATTTAAATATTCTTTGCATTGTATAAACTTATGAAATTGCAGTATGTCTGTTAATATTCTCAATTCTAAAAAATGGTCCTTCAAATTCATGTGTGGATAGACTAAGATTCTCTTTTCTTTCAATCACATCTTTTCCATAATTTGACAATATATGTATCTGTTAAAAGAGAGAGAGAGATAACAACCAATTTGTATAAATTTTATAATAAATTATAAATTTATAATGTGCATGAAAAGAATTACCATTTTCTTTGCATCTTCTTCATATTTGTCCACAAAATCAGACTGCGATAGAAAGGAATTACAATGACTCCAACCTTCCTCGTCATCATACACTAGCAAGTGCCAGTGATAATCTCCTTCCTTCTTATCGTCCAATTTTGAAGCAATTGTGAATATTTGATACCTTGATGAATTTTTTCTCTTTATGAAATTTTTGCAAAGGTCTTCTCTTTGCATTACATCAATGACTTTGTTCTATTTCAATAAGATATTTATTTTGTGAGTACTAAAATATGTTATAAACAAATAATATATAACATATTAATTGTAGGAAGCACACTTATAAAGCATAAGGCATTGTGGAAGTTGTAAGGACCATCATCTTGAACCATATTATATTGAAGATACTATAAAAAATTTTAGATTTTTTTTAACCTAATATTGAGTTAAATTGCCAAATTTACTAATTTTAATTAAAAACTCTATTTCTACCCTACATTTTAATTAGGTTTAACCCAACTCCTCCTATAAAAGGAAGGGGTTGAGCTATTTCTAAATTTGGAATAGGCTTAGTCTAGAGATTGGCGCCTAATCCCCAATTAGGCTCAAAAAAGAAACAATTAGAGGTGAGTTTAGCCTAATCTTTGCTTAATCTTTAAGGTCTTCTCAAATTCCTCTCTTGTCTTCCCTCATCATTTCAATCTATATTGAAAGCATTAAATTACTATTTTTCTCTTCTTTTTCAAACCCTAATCTATATTGAAGGATTAAATTATTGTTTTTCAAAACTAAATCGAGTTTAGATGTGTATTAACATAAAATTATGTTTTTGAAAGGTCTTGGAGCTGATTGAAGGTTCAATCCAACCCAAATTAACAAGGAAAGGTAATGGGTTTTCAAATCTCAGCATTGTTGTGTCAAAATCTCGATTTTATGATTTTATTTGAATGACTTTTGCTTGATTAGAGCTCTAATATTAGGTCTAATAAATGTTAATATCTTGCTTCAATTTCTTAGGGTTTTATCTTAAAATTGGTTAAATTAGTGTTATGAAAGGCTTGATGGGATTTTGATAATGTATGAGACCATGGATGAAGTTTTTAAGGTGCTTTCATGGTGTCTCGGTTTTGATTTTTAAAATGGAGTAAAAGGTCTCGATTTGCTTTGTTGGTGATCGATTGGGCCGATCGAACGGTCTGCCAGGCCGATCATTTGGCTATACAATAGTTTGGCTATTTTTGGAAATTTATACTCATTTTGGTGTTTTTCCTTAAATTGATGTTTCCAATGTTTATGGAAAATGTTTCATGTTGCAATGAAGCTACTGGAAGGGTGTGAAATTGATGATGGAGATTTATGAAGTATGCTTAAGTATTTGTTGTGTGGTAGAATATGGTGATAGTCATATATGTTAACATTGAATTACCTTGAATCTTGTAATGTTGGAATTCTTATGATTAAAGTATGTTTCTAGCAGGGACATTACATGGTAAATGCTAAGATATGTTATCTTATGATAGGAATGGATTGTGAATAATGAATGTTATCATGTTATGGTTTCATGTGTAGAATAATTATGCTTGTAGGAGTTGAGTATTTGGTTTCATATGGATGAATTTAAGCTTTATGATAGATTTCACTTTGATTTTAGTTGGAAGACATTGTTTTGAATGTGTTTAAGAATGTGCATATTGCCTCATGATTTTATGTCAAGGCATTTGTCATATGCTTAGAATATGCATGAACACACGCGTATGGGGAATCTACTACGAAATTGTAATTAGTTATGATGTGATTATGAAGCATGAAGGGACATATGGGAGCACGTTCCATGTGTTGGAACCCATATAGACTTTTACTCACTGATGTATTATGATATCATGCATCATGTATCAGACTTCATTAATGAGGTTTTACTATTGTTTAACCAGAATTGATCAATTGTATGTAATAATTGAGATTGTGTGACAAATTAATTGGCCAGTAAAATTAATCTGAACTTGGTTGGTCCGAAAGGACATGTTTTCGATTTAAGTTCCTGTGTGGAACATATATACTCCCTAAGTTGAGTCTCGTTAAATTGAGTTATGTAGGGACAAGTTTTGTACTTGTCTTGTAGATGAGATTATTGAGATTGTCATCTGGACCCTAAGAATCCACCTTCATATACCAGCTACCACGTGTTATAGGGTTCCTTGTTGGAAATTCGGGTTCTTCCCCACTGCCGGAAATGTCCTAGGGTGAACACACCTGCTCGAGGTTCTCTATGTGAGATTCGGACTTTACTGTGTGTACTGTATAGGCGAGCAGCATTAGGGGCTTACCACCTCGACTTCTTATCTTTCCTATGTGGAAAAGTAGACCATGTCTTGCCTTTGTGGCATTGACTATGTCCCGCCTATGTGGCAATACTTGTGTTTACTCCTTAATGGAGGCATTCACCATTTGTATTGATGCATGTATATTACGAATGCTATGCATGATTGTGTATCATGTGCTTGACATATTTGTTGTACAAGATGAATGAGGTTGTGATATGAATGCATAATCATAATTTATGTTGTTGAGACACTATTATGCAGGTTTATGTTAGGTTATAACTTGAATATTTATGACTTGACTTACTAAGTATGTCTTATGCAAGCTAGCTCTTATGTTTATGATTATATAGGGGTTTTAGCTAGAAAATGATCAGAAAGTCATATAGCATGTAAATTTTAGATTTAAATTGCTAAATTGCCATGCCGTCATATTTTTTGATTATTATAGTTGTATTCAAATCATTATTGAGTTTTTATACTCATCCCACTTTCTTTGTTTTGTTTTAGGGCTGCATGGCATGACATGTAGTCAGACAGGATCCTCTGTATGAAGAACAGTTTGGGAGAGCTTGGGATTAGGAGTGGAGGCCTCTAGACTTTGCATGTTTTTCTGATTATTTTGTCATGATATATAGAACACCTTGTGGGGTGGTTATTGTTTCAGATTTGTAATATATTATGTCTTTAGATTTGTTTGAAACCTTGTTTTGAGCTAACTGTGTTAGCTCTGGATTATTAGTATGTAGGTTTGAGACTTATGGACTAATTTAGAGTTAAAGTCCTCTTTTATTCTACTTATTTACTCTTGCTCAAAGTAGTCCGTAACTCCTCTAATTAGACCGCCTGTAGGTGGGACATAAGTCTTTCGCTACTTTTTAACTATTTTCAATTCTGTCGCCCCTGTGCACTGGATTGGCCCTTGGATCGGGCTCGCCTCAGCTTGGGTCTCAACAAAAGTATATTAATATATTTAAAAGAAATAAAGAAAGAGAATACAACTTTCATTATCTTCATCTTCTTTTTAAAACATTTCCTCTTGATTCTTATTTTATGATGACTGACCTTAAATTATAACAATTTATATATAATTATAGTTGTAATACTCGAATAGAACAATCCCTATATCCCTCCTAAACTCTTGAGTACAAGAGCATTAATACTTTACAAAAAATATGAAATGCAATCATATTCTAAAAAATATTAACAATTAATAAAATGTAGTCATTTATAAAATTACCCCTTCTTCTTGGACCTTTGTATGTCTAATCTTATTAAAAAACACCATCTCCTAAGGGGTCAATCACACATTATTTTCCATAACCTGCATTTAAATATAAGTAAGAACATGTTAAATACTTCAAGATTCTACAAAAACAAAATTTTACTTTTGAAAAAATCTACTACCATGTCATATGTAATATCTCTAAATTTGCCACTAGAAAATGCTTTGTTTACTTCCCGCATACTCCACTTCATGAATCTTGGAAATGAATTTGTTGTGACTTTTCTTTCAACTATATTTGAATGTTCACAGAAAAAATACTAAAAAAATATATTTGTTAACATTTGCATATTATTGATTCTAAAAAGAAAATAAAAATAGTTGTGCTTCTAACCAACAAAGCTGCAACATAGCCTGTCACATCTTTAAGATTTGGCTATCTTTCAATAGATGACATCAAATTGAGTCTAATATATTTCTACTAAGCATATGTAGTTATCCTATCTATATCTTCTACAAATTCTACATAAGACTATGGAATTGAAAAAACCTTTGTGGGGCATAAAAGAGTGACAACTGTATAAAAGGTTAGTAGCTTAGCTACATCCTCATTGTCAACTTTGCTTTTATGTTTAACTGCTTCTTCAAGTGACTCTTGTATGAAATTATTTTTCAAATATTTCATATTTAATCTCTTTTCTACAAAACTTAAATTAGACTTCATTTTACTAGGTTTAAGTATTATAGTAACTTCTCCCATTGGTATTCAAAAAAGTACTGAAATGTCCATGTTTGTTACTTCAACATACTTCGATGCTATTTTAAATTTATGAACATTCTTGTCATAGAGTTTGCTCAATTATAAGTAATACATAACTTAAATCACAAAACATAATTATAATCAAAAGGTATAAGTAACTATAGTAGTTAATATCTAATTATATCTTTAAATTCTTTTAAATACTTAAATATAGCTCTAATAAAGCTAGTATAATGATACTTAAAAATATAATATACTTTATGTTATAATGATACTGCTAAACAAAAAACATAAAGTATAATTATATTTTACAATCTCAAACATAAAGTGTAATTATAACGTGCAAATATTATTATGATCTAATTAATGACCTAAATATATTATTATACAAGTAAATTATAAAAATAATTTTATAAATATGATACATTAATCAATCTGTAACAAACATGTAGTGACAAACCAAACCAATCATTTTAAATTAAAAGTATATTTTTCAAAATAACAAAAAGTATAATAATACATTACAAATTATATCTATGCTCAAATATAAAAAAATGTCATATACATGTACAATAAAATTATACTCTTGTAATTCTATACCAAGATTCTAAAGTATAATATTGAAAATTTGTACAATCACTACTATATTTATACGATTAGAAACCTAAGTATAATCAAACTTTAAAAATATTTAAAGGCCTAAATAATCATATTATTACATGTTCATTAAGAATGAAAAGGAAAAGTTGATGCAATAGTAAATAAAAATAAAAATAAAAATAAAAAAATAAAAAAGTTATATAAACTTTTTACTTCTGAACATCAAACATTACCATACTGAAAAAATAGAAATAAACAAGACCATATCTTTTTCAAGCAAAGACCATATCTTTTTTCACTATTCCTCAATCTTTCATGCACATCTTAACCTATCTTTACTAATACTTTAGGGTGTTAACTTGCCTTTATAAAAAATTAAAATGCAAACTTAACTATAATCATACTTTATGCAACAATGATTCTTTTCAACAAAAAATCACTATTATAAAACTTAAGTATAATAATAGCATGCAAATATTACTATTAGGACCTAAAAGTATTATTATAAAACTAAAGCATAATAATAATTTTTAAAAATATGAAGCATTAATCAATCTATAGCAAACCTAAAGTGACAAACCAAACCAATTATTTTAAAGTAAAAGTATATTCTTCAAAATAACAAAAAGTGTAATGATATATTGCAAATTAAATGTATTGTCAACATACATGCACAATAAAATTATTCTCTTGTAATTTCTTATCAACATTCTAAAGTAAAAGATTAAAAAATTGCACACTCACTAATATATTTATACGATTATAAACCTAAGTATAATCATACTTTGAAATATTTAAAGTCCTAAATAATAATATTCTTATTGTCATTACATGTTCAGTAATAAGAAAAACCAAAATATGATACAATAGCTAATAAAATTAATGAAAAAAAAATAACTAACCAAGTTATATAAATTTTTTACTTGTTAACATAAAAATTACCAAGCAAAAAAAAATATTAAAAAACAAAACCTTAAACGTAAATCAAAATCGCCATTAAGAAAACTTAAGAAAATAAGAGAGCGCAACATTAAAAAGAAAAACTGCCATCCGGAGCAGTGATAGTAAGATTTGGTAAAGAAGCTCGATCTTCTTAAACAAAAACTTTGTTGATTTTTCTTCTTAAAGGAGGTTGGTCGTCGAAAGCACGACACCAATATCTTTTTCTCCAGGTAGGAAAAGCTCTTTTAGTCTTCTCTCATCATAATCTATATAATCAAAAAGAGAATAAATAAAGACAGATTAACATAAAAATGCATATTCGATCGAGAGACAAAAATTAGAAAAGTAGAAAAGGGAAAAACCTCATAGCGAGAAGAGATTTTTGAGTGTGGTGGAACTTGATTTTCGATGAATAAGCTTCGTATTTCTGGCAAGAATTTTTGAGTTTGGACGTCTCGCGGTCGAGGACAACCTAACTCGGCCAGGCTTAGTTGCAATATTTGAAGACTGTTGAAATATTCAAGACTGATCTTTTGCGTTTTTCAGACAAAGGTAATATTGTATTTCTCTTATTTATCATTGGTGCCGAGATTGGTATCATACAATTCCGTCAGGGCTAATTAGACATTAGATACTTAATCTAGTCCTCATGGATCGTGCTCTCTTTATTGAGACTACTTTCTTTTTGGTCTTCATATAGTAATTCAAGCAACTTGACTAAAATATTAAATATGACACTAACCCCTTTCTTTGTTTACTTATGTGTGCATAGTTGGGCACGAGGAGTGCTTTGTAGACGTTGTGTGGCCCGGCGTATGGTGCCGGTCAGCTGGATATGTTTGGTATCTACATGCAATGTTCATGGGTGATCCTGAACTCCACAACCTCCTATGCGTCTTCGCAACCTCCTACCTCAAGGGGACGCGAATCTGCTGGGGAGGGTTTTTCGCTCAGCACCCATTGGCCACTAATGAGTAGCTTCCACGTCACAAGGACCAACATCAAAAAAGAGATGCTCAAATTAATAGATAGAATTTGGGTCACGGTTCTCACTCAAATTAATAGTGATGGAACCCGGTTCTTCTAACGGAGACGGAACCGGGTTCTTCTTTCTGAAACAAACAAACCCAGTGCAGAAGATGCGAATCCGAACAAGTTCAGAAAAAGTAGGGACTTTTTTCCCGCCTTTCATACTTCCTCCCACCTCATCGACCGTTGCCACCGGAACTGTCCACCGTAGCGCCTCCCTCTTGATCGATCATGAACAAGAGCCGCAGGAACCGGACTTGTCGCATAGACTCAAAAGGTGGCATCAAAGATCAGAGCACAGCAAGATACTCATTCATTTGTTTTCGGCTGCTGCACTCCACTGCAATGTGAGTCATCCTCTGGTTGTCCACCTCTTTGTTCCTGAAGCTCTTAGTTTGTCTCTTCTTTGTCCCATTTTTTGATGTTCTGTACCAAAGAAGAAGGTGAAGAGTCTCAATTACCCTGAAGGCCATCTAACCCACCACTCAACCCCTTGTTCTGGTCAAAGGAGTCACCCATCTCACATTCAGCTTTCATGACTCCCTTCTCTTCTGCTTCTTCTTGTACCCAAAAATCGTAGCATTATTGCTGCAACGTTGTAGCGTTATTGCTACAACGTTGCTGTGTTCCTCGATAACGTTGCAACATTGCAGCAATAGCGTTGCAACAATATTGCTGCAATGTTGCAGCGATATTGCTGCAACGTTGCAACGTTATTGCTGCAACGTTGCAACGTTATTACTGCAACATTGCAACGTTATTGCTATAACGTTGTTGTGTTCCTCGATAACGTTGATGTGTTCCTCGATAACGTTACAACGTTGCAGCATTGCCCGATAACGTTGCACCATTGCACCAATAACGCTGCAATGTTGCACTGATAATGCTACAACGTTGCAGCGATAATGCTACAATGTTGCAGCATTGCCCGATAAGTTGCAACGTTGCACAATAACACTGCAATGTTGCAGTGATAATGCTACAACGTTATAGCGTTGCCTGATAATGTTGCAATGTTGCAGCGATATTGATGCAATGTTACAACGATAATGCTACAACGTTGCAGCGTTATTGCTACAACGTTGGAGCAATTACAACAGTCATGGTCATGGACACGGACATGGTCAGACTGCTTTTATTTTTTTTGTTTTTTGTTTACTTAGTTTATAGTATTTATTTTAGATTCTATTATAAAAAATACTCCCCCCCAACCCTCTCTCTTGCCGCCCTCACACTTTCCCCCACATTTTTCCCACCCTTCCCTCTCCCTTCTCCTTGCCCATCTATGGCCACCATGCTCGAGTTTAGTGTGGCCACATTGCTCAAATCTCACTTGCCTCTACAGCCCACCGTATTTGAATTGCATCACGATCAAGGAGTCCTTCTGTATCTAGTACAATTGCAAGTATGATTTTATAGTACATATTATCAAAATTTTGTTTTATTGTGTCTATGGACGTCACCATATATGAAAATTAGGGCTTGATTCCTTGGAAAAAAAATATTGAAGTTCTAGTTCATAGGTTTCTCTGGTTCTGTAGATCATGATGTCACCTATTTTCTCTTCTAATACTCATTGATCTGCTGTAATTTTATTTTTTATATATACAAATTGTTTGAAAGAGCAGACATTTTGAATCTGAGTGAGGACTTCATTCTCCAACACGAGTAATTAAGTAAGTCACTCTAACCTTAAAACAATTTCATTGGGAGATCAGTCTAGCCAAACACAACTAGCAAATCTACAATATCCCTTCTCTCCCATATTCTTAAGAAAACAAGACGCTGATAAGACATTTTTAAGCATTCCACAACAAACAGTCAAATGCCATTCACTAGACTTATGTTTCTACAAATAAATACAAGAAGATATTATATCCGCCCCTGTCAATTTTCCTCAATGAAGTGGCCAATATTGTTTCAAACGTGATCTGAGCATTTTCAGTTATAAATACATTAATGATCCTTTGATTACTGTTCTTTACAACACCTAATGGATGTGAACAAGTCGAGCTCAGGAACTCCAAAAAGAGAGGATACACATTGTTCATTTTGGCACTGATTAGCTAATCCACAATATTAATTTTGCGCTAGGGCACATCACCAACAAAAAATGGTCAAGCAAATGCTATTAGCCCAATAGAACATGTGACCAGCACGCCTCCCAACCAGAGTTGTGTATTCTCTAGTAACAACCTCCTTCTTGCCCTTTCCCTTCTCAACAATTTTTGCTACTCCACACAAATGTGCTCTCAGAACAACATTGATAGAACAAAAATGCTAATATTAATCTCTCTATACAAAATAAATACTATAAACTAAGTAAACGAAAACAAAAAAAATAAAAAATAGTCTAACCATGACTGTTGTAATCGTTGCAATGTTGTAGCAATAATGCTGCAACGTTGTAGCATTATCGCTGCAACGTTGTAGCATTATCGCTGCAACGTTGTAGCATTATCGCTGCAACATTGCATTAATATTGCTTCAACGTTGCAGTGTTATTTGTGCAACGCTGCAACATTGTAGCATTATCACTGCAACATTACAACATTATTGGTGCAACGTTGCAACTATTAGGCAATGCTGCAACGTTGTAGCATTATCACTGCAACGTTGCAGAGTTATTGGTACAACAGTGCAACATTATCAGACATAACTGCAACGTTGTAGCATTATCGTTGCTACGTTGTAGCATTATCGCTGCAATGTTGTAATGTTATCAAGGAACACAACAACATTATAGCAATAATGTTGCACTGTTGTAGCAATATCGTTGCAATGTTGCAACGTTATTGCTGCAACGTTACAATGTTATCGAGGAACGCAACAACGTTGTAGCAATAACGCTGCAACATTGCATCAATAATGCTATGATTTTCGGGTACAAGAAGAAGCAGAAGAGGAGAAGTGAGTCGTGAAAACTGAATGTGAGATGGGTGACTCCTTTGACCAGAACAAGGGGTTGAGTGGTGGGTTAGATGGCCTTCATTGTAATTGGGACTCTTCACCTTCTTCTTTGGTACATAACATAAAAAAATGGGACAAAGAGGAGATGAACCAAGACCTTCAGGAACATAGAGGAGGTGGATAACCAGAGGATGACTCACATTGTGGTGGAGTGCAACAGCCGAAAACAGATGATGAGTATCTTGTTGTGCTCCGATCTTTGATGCCACCTTTTGAGTTTATGCGATAAGTCCGGTTCCGGCGGCTCTTGTTCATGATCGATCAAGAGGGGGGCGCTATGGTGGATGGTTTTGGTGGCGACGGTCAATGAGTAGGAAGTACGAGAGGCGGGAAAAAGTCCCAATTTTTCAGAACTTGTTCTGATTCACGTCTTCTGTACGAGAGGCGGGTTTTCTCTGTTCTGGTTCCGTCTTCGTTAGAAAACCGGTTCTCCGTTCCGTGAACATGACCTGAATCCATGTTCCGTGTCGCTGTGACCCAAATGCCATCCCTTAATTTGAGTGTCTCTGTGCTGATGCTGGTCCTTGTGATGTGGAAGGCATCCATTAGTGGCCAATCGGTGCTGAGCGAAAGACCCTCCCCAGCAGATTCACTTCCACCTGAAGGCCATGGACGCGAATTTGCTGCGGAGGGCTTCTCGCTCAGCACCCATTGGCCACCAACGACAATGAAACACGTCACAGCCTTCACATAGATGGAGATGGTTCTTAAAACCTCGTTACCGCTCCGTCTCCGTTATCCTTATTCACACGTTAAGCCCCTGTTCACTGTTAACTTATTTCAAATGAAGACGCTGTTCAGCCCGCTGGAAGATGCAGCTTGGACTTTCCATTTCCCGACTTCTCCTTGCTCAGCCGTCAGACCCACCCATCTCAGTCCTCCTCCCTCCTCATCTCTACCCACCAGCACTGGGGCTTTCCCATCAACACCAATTTTCCCTCCTTCCCCTGCTCAGCCCACTGGGCATGCCCCTCTCCCCCTTCTCCTGGTCTGCTTCACCCCTCTTCCCCCTCCGTCATGGTCTCTCTGGGCGGCACCCCTTTCCCCCTTCTCCTGGTCTGCCCCGCCCCTCTCCCACCTACCTCCTGATCTACCCCACCCCCTCCCTCCTGATTTATCTTGCCCCTCTCCCTCTCCCACCAGATTCGCGTTCTGCTTGGCAGACACCCAGACCAAAACCAGTTCATAAGCAAAACAATATGGAGATCAGCGAGGAAGAAGAGGACTTCCCGATCCACGTGTGGATCACCCCTCAGTTCAAAAACGCCCTTTTCTAGTCTCACATGCATAAGTTCCTCCCTCTCTCTGTTTTTTTTTTCAAATTCCAGTTTATTTTTCAGACACTCTTTGGTTGATCTTTCTCTCTTCTGTTCTGTCATGTACATTTGTTGGCTCAAATTTAGTGACACCCATGTTTTCAATTTCCACATATTATGTATTGTTAATATTATTTTGGCTCCTGTGTTGTGTTCTTTGTTGTACTTTCCTAAGAATGTGATGGATCCTTTTGAAATCTGCATTTATTGTGGTCATTTCTTTTGTGGATTTGAGTTATAAATTTTAGTAATTGGAATTATAAATAACTGATTTGTAGTTTGTTACATTGCAAAATATAATATCAAGATATAAATCTTTGTTTCCATATCCAACACTGGTTATCTCTAATGTATAGGCATTTAAATAAATATTGTTAATAAAAACTTCTAACAGACAAAAATAATTTTCCTTTGACTAATTTGTTGTAAATATGCTAGATTGAATTTATATGATGTTTTAATGCATGACCTATATTGCATTGAGCAAGTTCATCTATGTGGTTTAAAAAATATACTATTTTTGTATTGGTTTGACTAATTATGCTATTGGGAATATGGAAGACCAAATTTATAAGATGTCTCAATGCATGAGTCTTACCCATATTGCATCAATCATGTCATTTTCTTTGGTTTAAGATACATAGGATTCTATAGTTATCACTCATTTTCTTGTTGTTGGACTTCATCACAAGTCCCGTAGCAAAGGGAGTGCATGCTGCTATCCTAAATTGTACTTTGTGCTTATATGACTATTTTTTCTTTCTTTTTGAAATTATTCTAGACTAATTGAATCACTGATACGATGGAAGATGGTGCATACAAGATCTTTGGATGGTAACTCCAAAGGTAAAGACAGAAATGAAATCCACCAAAAAAGGATGTGTATTCTAGTTAGACATTTTTTTGTGGGCATAAAGAGGGGAGCATTAAATCTAGTTTTGTGAGAAAAAGGTTTAGACTACAGTAAATCAGCATTCTTACTTGTGGACTTGGAGCAGAAATTTATAGAATCTTAAGTTAGGTTAACTGGCTTGCCACATTTTAGTAATTTTGTTTCCATTTAAGAAATGGTAATTGATAAATGTAGCAATCGCCATATCCACAAGTAAAATGATAAAGAAAATTATCTCAAAGTTTTGGCAGTGGGGAATTCAATTTCATGGATCGTCTCAAACTTTTGGCAGTGCCCATTTAATGGGGAATTTAGTTTCGTGTGCCATTATTATATTGTAATTTTGCTTCTTGTTTGTGGCAATCTCTTGTAAACAAATACAATGATATACTAGGACGTGTTTGCATGCATTCCAAATGATCTAATTCATTCCAGGTAAGATTGCACTATGCAATTTCATTTCTTGCAGTTTCCTCCATTTTCTTCTCACAAGGAGATACTATCCAAGAGTGGTAATTCAAATTTGGAGAATCAGAACTATTCTTCTGGAGATGTCTCCACTTATTGTCCAATCTTATCACAAGGTTCATTTGCAACATGTGGGAGAAGGGAGACCATGGAAGACATACTTTTTGCTCCCTAAAATGTGTGATGGGCAGGACGTTCATTTGTTTGGGATATTTGATGGGCATAGAGATATGGAGAACAAGATTTCTTTATGTTGTATGGGTGGTTGCAGTACTTTTAATATCTTAAATAAATCCACAGGTGCGGCAGCTGCCGAGTTTCCAGTTCAAGCACTACCGGGATTTTTTCAAACTTTGGGCCGAGCAACTAGGTTGCTCTCATTTTTGTTCCTTCAGCCTCCATTGATAGTTACTTTTGCAATTGTACATTGTTATGCCTTTTGAAAAAGCAAATCATATTGCTGAGAATATTAAGATAGATCTATTACAAGCTTTGTCATGTCTCAACTTGCATACAACGAGTATTGCGAGAATTATTAACTAATGAAACTGATAATGAAAAGACAGTAACTCCAGTGATGTGGATCTTTTTGCCACTTCTTGGTTATATTCACATAAGTGAGAAATTGGTAGAAGGAAAAATTATCATACTCTGATCTAATATACCAGAGAAAGAACATGCTCTATTTATTTGCAATTTTAATGATTGAATATGCTCTGTTTATTCACATTAGTTCACAGTTTATTATGTAGTTTGAATGTTGCGGCTTTAGATATTTGTCTAAGTGCTGAGAGGAAATTCTTTTCATTTTTACAAACTGCAGTCTTGCTAAAGCCATATCCCAAGCATTTGTTAAAACAAATATTGCATTCCGGAATGAATTAATTACCCATCGTAAATTTAATAAAATTCTGAAAAAGGAATGGCATCGAGGTTGCACTGCGAGCGACTACTTCTTTGATTACTACAACATTACAACGATAATGTAGCAGCAACGTAGCGATAATGCTACAATGTTGCAACATAGCAATAACGCTGCAACGTTGCAGCATTATTGTTACAACGTTGCAGCAATAATGTTACAACGTTGCAGCAATGTTGTAGCAGCAACGTAGCGATAATGTTGCAACGATAGCAATAACGCTGCAACGTTGCGGCAATAATACTACAACGTTGGAGCGTTATCGCTTCAACGTTGCAGCGATAATGCTGCAATGTTCAGCGTCATTGCTACAACGTTGCAGCAATCACTCTACAACATTGCGCAACAATAATGCTGCAACATTGTAGAGTTATTGTTGCAATGTTGCAGCGTTATTGTTGTAACATTGCAGCATTATTGCTACAACGATGCAGGGATCACGCTGCAATGTTACAACGATAATGCTGCAACGTTGCAACATTTTCGCTGCTACGTTGCAGCGATAACACTGCAATGTTGTAGGGATAACGTAGCAACATTGTAGAGTTATTGTTACAACGTTGCAACAATAATGCTACAACATTGCAGCAATAATGCTACAACATTGCAGCGATAATGCTATAACATTGCACAACAATAATGATACAATGTTGCAGCAATAACGCTACAACATAGCAGCGATAATACTACAACGTTCAGCGTCATTGCTACAATGTTGCAGCGATCACGCTACAACATTGCCCAACAATAACGCTGTAACGTTGTAGCATTATTGTTGCAACGTTGCAATGTTATTGCTACAACATTGCAGGGATTACGTTGCAACATTGCAACGATAATGTTGCAACGTTGCAAAATTATTGCTGCAACATTGCAACGATAACGCTGCAATGTTGTTGGGATAACGCTACAATGTTGCAGCGTTATTGCTACAACGTTGCAGCGATAATGCTACAACATAGCAACGATAATGCTATAACATTAATGTCATAATTCTACATCTTTTAGCGATAATGTTATACCTTAATTCGGCCTATATATTGAATCTTTACATTTGATGGAACAGCTAATCAAATTACGAATCAACTACGACTTTCCTCCATATTTAGGGTTTTAGGGTTTAGGGTTGAAGAGAAAATTGGTCTACCATCAAACTGAAACCCACTTGCAATGCCACCAATTCTAGGAAATTGCTTGGGTGTAAATTTTTGTACATTGGTAATTTTTGTACCTTTGTGCTAGTAAAACTATCAATTGAATCAAAGAATTATAACATTACAAAGATTAAATGTTCTCAATGACGCTACTTTACAACAATTGAAAGCAAACTAACATAATTTCAAATAAAGGTAAATAATTGTATCCAATACACAAGGTAAGAATAGAGATTCTAGTTACGAGATTAGGATTCAATATCCATTTGATGAGCCTCTTCACATTAGAAGAGAACCTCAAAGGACAAGTAAAATTTACCTTAAAAATCTACAACCAAAGACAATAACTCTGTCTTCTTCATTTGGCTCTTTTTATGTAGGTTCACCATATAGTTGCAGGATTGAGATTCAAGTATCTTTTAATGAGCTCTTTTTACAAATAATATATATATATATATATATACAAAAGGTGTCTTTAGTTATACATGTTGAAATTAACCTTCTCTCACTCACAGTGAAGCACATTTACAAAAAAAAAACAAAATTTGTAGGATGATGAAGTCCCAAAACATAGGTTAATAAGGGTTCTTGAGCCATGAGCTTGGATATCAATTTGACTCTTCCAAAATAGATGTACAAGAGAAAACAGTATCGCAGAATCACTAGGTGGGAAAATCACAATGACCATCTTGATTGATCTTCCTTCAGCTTGATTTGACAAAATATTTCTTCATGCATAAAATAAAACACCTATGACATCCTGCACTAATTAACATACCCTGATTTCAGAGAAGTTCAAATCCAATAAGAATAAGTATCAAATAACTTATAATAATAGATTCAGCTGTTGTGAAGCCATAAGGCAGATTAGCAAATAATTTCTCTAAACAAGCCATAGGGCAGAGTAACAAATGGTTTCTCTAGACATTTCTATCTGCATGTATATTTCCTATATTTTCTCATTCAAGTAATAGCTACATATCCACCACTGGTTTAGCTCATCTTGGAAAGACAATTAGCATAGACACAATCAGCACATCTAAAATGCGTACCTATCTGATATAAACCATCAAATAGTAAGATTGCATACAAATTCGGAAATTTTTAATGAGATTGAATATCAAATGGATACTTTTAATCACCTGTATCTTCATATGCCTAATATTAACCAATTGTTAAGACATAAATTTATTTCTAAATCTTGCATTTAACACTTCAGCAACTCTTAGAGGGTGTGTATGCTTATGTAAAACAATTTACTTATATCCAATGAAAGAATGTGGAAAGAACAATATCAATTAGTGTGTACCACACAATCGGAATGTATAAGTTAGTTCTCTTCCAAAAGGAAGATTCCTAGAACCAATCAATCAAGAAGGGAGAAAGAACTAGGACCTTTCGAAATCAAAGCCTCCAATCCCAAGAGCGTAATCCCTCTCAACTTAAACATATGTCGTCCGCTTAAGATAAGCCATTTGGTTAATGTCAAGTAAAGCATGAGTATGCATGATATCTATTGCAAGTTAAGCACAAGATGTTTAGACCAAACAATGTACTATCCAAAGAATGACCCAACGTTGAAAATAAAAAACCTCACAAAAAAAGATATGAGAACATACTAAAGAGAGAAAATCATAGATGAAATGTTTCTCAATGCTATCAGATGTGGACATGAACAAGAAGATCAATTCAGCCATTCAAATGCACCTAGACAAGCATTACAACCTTGAAGTTTTTTATGATAATCAATCCGAACTTGGATGAGTAGTTATCAACACTAATGGGGAAATATTTAACTTGAAGAACAGGAAGATTAGCGGACAGAAAAATGGTGGTCGAGCACCCGCGTGGTTGAGGTATGGTTGAAGACGAGAATGAGATAATGAAGGCATAGAGAACGAAATCCCTGCTCCTCCTTCCGCACACTCTCGGCCGAGACCCAGCTGTTGCCAGCCGCCTCTTCAGGGTGGGGGGTAATCCTCCTGCAAGCCCCAGTACCTTTCAAAGAGAGGTACAAGAACAAGCTACATTGTTCACACTGAATGCCATATCAAAAGTTGGCCAATCCTCAAAACTTGGAGTTTTGGCTCCCTTGCACCTAAAGGAAGAAAAGTGAACTGATTACTTATTAAGCAATAAGAACATCAAACACCAATTAAAAGAAACAATTGCATAGGAACCCTCCAAAAAGGGGAAAAGAATTTAGGCCATGCCACAATCATTTGGCATACAAAGAAGATTTTGTAGAAAATGTATGAATAATATCTTTAATTCTTCTTAATACATTTTCTACAATACTCAAGAAGTATAAAAATATGTCAGTAAGTGAAATCTACGATTTCATATGACAAAATTTCAAAATGTTACTGTGGTTATTACTTTTTAATATTAATAAGATTTTGACACACCAAAGGTGATAAATCACTCAGGAAGCATTACCTTTCTTTTCCTCCAATTTTGAGCAATTCACCATACAAATCTACATCCCACGTGACACCCAGTTCCCTCTAATCGACCAATCAGTCAAAATTGGAATAAAAGTCAGTCATTGTGGAGTAATTTCGCCAAAATCATTGTCTACCCACAAGAAAATTGGAAAATCTAAAAGGCAAATGTCAAAAGGACGCTATCCATGCGCTGACTAATAACATTGTAGCACAACATTGATACGTAGTAATCCGATATTGCCAGAGAAGGGGAGTAAAAATAAAGGTCCAATTTCCTTAGTAGCGAAAGCACAAAATTTTACAGTTGAAAGAATACATGATTCAATCAAAATTAATACGAATTTAGACTATCCTACACAAGCCTTGAGGAATTACTAACTATCCTAACCCAGATTGAACATAAAATGTTAGCCATGACAACTCAATGAAATTGAAAACCCCATATGGAAAGAAGGGCACTTAAAGAATGGATTCAGCAATCCAACCTCAGTAAAAGTGTCGTTGAAGGAAATGTGGTGATCGTCCTTCTCCGTGTCCCCATTGCAGTCGAAGAGTAGAGCAGAAGGCAGAGAGGAAGACACGGCCAAGCCCCCTTGAGACCTCACCCGGGTTGTGCCACTTCTTGTACATGCTTTTAGCAGAGCAAAAGAGTTTCTTTGAAGAGAGTGGTGGGTAGAAACAGATATCTTCTTGTGAGGCTGCAGCAAGGCTGTTGGTTTTAAACAAGCTGCAGAAGAGGAGCTCCTACAGGTTGAAGCAATGGCAGGAGGGGAAACGGCAGCTGAAGCCGCCACCATTAGTAACTAAGATAGTGTGTCATCAGCCTAGGGAAGATGCAGTCGGCTTTCCTCCTTGCATGGCAGATGATCGCGGTCGATCAGGAGGTAGGCGCTGCAAGAAGCTCGGTTCCAACGGCGATTTGGTCACGGTCGATCAAGAGGGAGGCGCTGCAAGAAGATAGGTATCAGCGGCAACGGTGGATCGCAGGGGGGGGGGGGGGAGTTCGGGCTTTTTCTCCCCCTCTTCTGTCCCGTCTTCTTTTAACGAGGTTAACGGAGACGAGAAGCCGGTTCCGTCTATGTGAGTTTTAGCAAGAAGCCCGGTTCCGTCTGTGAGTTTCCTCTTCTTCCTCGCTGATCTCCGTTCTGTTTTGCTTATGAACTTGTTTTGGCCTGGGTGTCTGCCAAGCAGAACGTGAATCTGGTGGGAGAGGAAGAGGGGCAGGGTAAATCAGGAGGGAGGGGGTGGGGTAGATTAGGAGGTAGGTGGGAGAGGGGCGGGGCAGACCAGGAGAAGGGGGAGAGGGGTGCCACCCAGAGAGACCATGACGGAGGGGGAAGAGGGGTGAGGCAGACCAGGAGAAGGGGGAGAGGGGCATGGCCAGTGGGCTGAGCAGGGGAAGGAGGGAAAACTGGTGCTGATGGGAAAGTCCCGGCGCTGGTGGGTAGAGATGAGGAGGGAGGAGGACTGAGATGGGCGGGTCTGACGGCTGAGCAAAGCTGCATCTTCCAGCGGGGACCAATAACAGTGAACAGGGCTTAACGTGTGAATAAGGATAATAGAAACGGAGCAGTAACGAGGTTTTAAGAACCATCTCCATCTATGTAAAGGCTATGACGTGTTTCATTGTCGTTGGTGGCCAATGGGTGCTGAGCGAGAAGCCCTCCGTAGCATATTCGCGTCCCAAGGCCATCGGTCAGGTGGAGACGATCGCCAGGCAGCGGGGACCTTCGCCCTTCTATATGATCCCACATCTCTTCGCCTACGCCATGAACTTCCCCATTGCCAAGTTCCTCCAGGAGCAGAGCAAAATCCTGGCTATGGCTATCATCTCCTTTCTGGCCCTTCTCCTCCACTCCTTTTTCATGATATGGCTCTTCATGCTGAAGTTGGGGGTGGGAGCTGGTGGGCGGCGCGGTGGTGCTTAACGGGCCGGTCATGGTGGTTCATAGTGGCTGCCCAGCTGGCGTATATATTCAGCGGCACCTGTGGCAGGGCTTGGTGTGGCTTATCCTGGAAGGCCTTTCAGAACCTAGGTGGCTTCTACCGGCTTTCCCTAGCCTCCCGTGTTATGCTTTGGTATGGCCTTTCTTTCTGTCTCCATGTCTCTATTGGTGTGTAAGGGTGTAAAAGTAAAAGTAAGCTCTCAAGTTCAACTTGTTCGCAATCAACTTTATTCGTGTTGGAGCTCGAACTCAAGAATTGCGACAGAGGAACTGGAATGTGCTCTTTGGTATGGCCTTTCTTTCTGTCTCCATGTCTCTATTGGTGTGTAAGGGTGTTAAAGTAAGCTCTAAAGTTCAACTCGTTCGCATTCGAATTTATTCATGTTGGAGCTCGAACTCAAGAATTGTGACAGAGAAACTGGAATGTGCTTGTATTGACGCCTCTCTCAAGAATGCTCCCAAGAAATGGTGATAGAGGAAACGGGAAAAACCTCTGGAAAGTGGGGGATGGACTATGACGAATAAGGAGGGAAGAGATTTCTCCATGCGATGTCCGGGAAAGAAGCCAGGGGAGGAGGATTGATCCATGTTGGAGTAATGCTAGCTATTGTGATGTGAACATTCACACTTTAAAACTCTATTTTATCATTTTCACACCAACGACGAGTGAGGCCTATATTGTAAATCTTCAGTTCAAACATTTTTTATATATTTATATATTCATTAATATCCCTATTGGTGAAAGTATTTTAAAAAAAATTATTGTGAAACCTTGCTTCTCTCATACACGTTTAATAAGTTTAGTAACATCCAATAAATTTTTTTATGGTAACATGGTTCTTCTTTGCTTTGATTGTTTTTTCCTTACAAGTTCTTTGATTTGATGACAGCCTTCGGGTGTGGTATTACTTTATCCTGATTCTATTCGCCAGGTACCTGAAGAATGCTGAAGTATCAGTCGATCCACCGCCTATGTGGTATGATTTCTTCATGTTATGTGACGAGGAAATAAGGATTGTGTGTTTGCCAAAAAAACACACAAACACTTGCAGCCGTGCCCTTAACCAGCACTTGTTTTTCACGTGGATCATATAGGTGGGGCAAACAATATTTAACACCGTTCCTCAGGTCCCCCGACATATGCATGATCAAAAGTCAACATGAGTCGGTTCAGGCTGCCTCCCATGAGCCTGATCATCAGGAACAGTGGAATTGAGATATGATGATTTGCAATAATAGAGAGGGCGGACAAGTGATTCAAACTTGTTTGTGTATCGTCTCTCCACAATCTGACGACTCATGATAGATGGCTCATGTTAGCACGCATGAGCTGGTGCTCATACCAATGGGGAACGTAATACTGCTAAATAGAACAACTTGAGTGACATAGAATTTTTACTTTTTCCCTATTTTACTCATGTTTTTACCCTTAATATCTATTTTACCAATAGTTTATCCTCACAATTTTCTATAAAGCCCATCAATACAAATTTGAATTGTTATATAGTTTGTGTATATTTTAGTAAAACTGTCCACTTAGATTCTTTTAGATATGGCCGCCACTATTCAGCTTAATATTGGTTGCTAACATGACAAGGGCCCTAAATTTTACGTGTTTTTATTTTTAACTTTGTGAGCTTATATCTTGTACTCCCCAAATCGGCTTCTTGCGTTCTTTGTATCATTAGAAAGCTCACAACGAGCTTTATTTTAATTTATTTTATATTTTTTCATCCAATTTATATTTATATATATTCATACATAATGAATGTGTACTCTTGCTAGTACATATAAAGAGAGTGTTATATTATTTATATGACTGAGATCACGTGAGACTTTGTGAGCCGAGGGATTGCATCATAGAATTTTGATCCATAGCACATACTACTTAAGGAGTTGGTGAGTTTAAATCACTCATTCATCTGCTATCTAGGTTGCACCATCTAATCAAAATCCAAAAGCTTGGAATGCCATGGTCATGCAGTGGGAAAGCATTTATCGTGCTCTTCATTGATAATGGGTCTAATGTAAGCTACGCATGGGAGTTGTTAATATTTAAGATTGATGACAGATACATTAACACATATTAGCATTAGTGTTATTTATGCTAATATATGATGTTAATGTGTGCTAATGTGTACAATGTCGTTCTCACAGATAAACGGCTCCTATGGGTAACTTAGGCTTGGCTTATTGTTACTAAAGAGCATTAAAATTAATGCTTCTCATGGTTGTAATTAAAGTAATAAACCACGTGATTGTAGAACCCACATGAGAATACAGCGAAGATTCATTAAATGTATGCACCCTTCATCTTTGAAAAGGATTCTTGACTGCGTGTGGTCCATAACAATCAGCAAGTACAATGTCAGGTTAGACGAACTACTTCCGCTCTTTTCTTTTATGGTTAGAGATGTTATTTGTTGTATCAATGAGAATAGGTTTCACCTCTACCCTCCTTAAAAAATTTAATCTAAAAAATTGTAAATTTTGGGAAGCATTTTTAATAATTTATTCTAATAATGAGCTCAACGTAAGGAATGCATAGGAACTATTTATCCATGAGATCGATAGTGCATATGCTAGCACACATTAGTACCAGTGGTACTAGTGCTAGAATGCGCTAGTATGTGCATCATCGATCTAAAATACCAAGGGCTAACATATATTCTTTATATTGGTATTATTGTGAAAGGGGAGTATAAAAAACTCTTCCTAAATTTTGTAATATTTCATTTTAAATATGGCAAAAATTGAGGTGAGTCTGGGCTCATGCACGGGTGCATGAGCTCAGGCTCATCGGGCTGACGGATTTAAATTTGATAGCCCACATTACTCATGGCTAAAATGTCCTCTAAGTAAGATAGGCTCGTACACCCGCGCATGAGCCCATGCTCATGTCAACACGCTATATTATGTGTAGAACAAGTGAGCATTTGAAAGTGTCTTCTTTTATAAAAAAATATTTCCTTTTATATATGAGTAAATATTTTTTTGTTTTCGGAGCATATAGATGTTTAAGGTTAAATTAGTCCGGCAAAATGGGGCCTTGGCCCTAGCCCACTAACCTATTTCTTGGCTCTAAACTAGCTTTAATCTTAGGTGAACTTTTAAATGTTTAGCCATAAATCAAACGTTTTTCTTTTTTTTTCTGTCTTTTATAGTTATTATTGGAAAAATAATTTTTAATGAAAATATCTATAATCTTTAGGTCAGGTCCTACTAGTTAACTCCATAAGATAAGATAATTTGTCTTTAGTGCTTAGGTAAGGTTATTTACAACTAATCATGATGACTTTGAAGCTTAAAATTTCTTAAACTTCTTTAAAATATGCAGCCTCCACCTAAAGGTGCCATAAGGTCGGGCCTAGCTCAGCCCAGTTGGAGGCCTGGATGGGGGCTGGGTCTAGCCCTCATTGCCCAGCCGAGCCCTGCACGGCCCTAAGGTCTAAAGTGCCAAGCCTAGGGCCGGGCTAAGCCAATGCCCTTTCAATTTTATTAAATATAAATCAAAATAATTTAATTTAAAATTATAAATTTATAAAAAAATAAATCTTGAGGAGGTAAAAATTGCATCATTATAGTATGAGTACATCCTAACTCAGTTGGCACCTACTCACATATCTATCATTTACAAGTTAACATTAACACACCTCTACATGACTACAACTTGATTCTAAGAGTTTAAGATTAAAAAATACATTTGAACTTTCTAAGAAATTGAATTTTTATTGAAGTCTTCTTGTAGCTCCTCTTTTAATTTTGAAGGTTGTTCTCTCTCTTCTGCATTTAGTAAATCCTTTAGTAGACACATCACTCCACCATTGTGGGATTTGAGTGACTCTCCAATTGTCAAGTTCTCTGTTTCCTGGACTAAAAGCAAACTCCGAACCTATTGTAGACATTGGAGGAGTTAGTAAATTATGCACTAAGGCGGTAAGCATAAGATAACTCTTTTAATGTGTTCGCCACCAAACTAAAATGTCAAAGTTACTTGTTTCTTCTTTAGTTAGAAAAGTCGTAAAATCATTTTGTAAATACACAAGTAATTCATTATAACCAGTAGTACTAGTATATTTTGGTTTATTTCAACTAAGTAATAACCAATAAAAGTCATTTTTATTGTAGAAGGAGTTGGATCAATATACCTTCTATTACCATACATAGATTCATATGTATCGTATAAAGGATATAAAATATTTTAAATTTCTTAAATATATTTATTAGATTCTAAAGTCATATTATTATATATACCCTACTAATATTTGTACACCACTTAACTTAATCTTAGAGTCCATAATTGCACCTTAACAAAAATTATAGGAAGTTCTTTCTAATATTTTTATTTTTTTATTTCCATTGTCCCCAAAATCACATTAAATACAACAATATCTCTATATTCCAAAAATATTAGAGTAATATTATAGAGTTGATTATGAACTAAAGTAGGATAATATATACCCAATAATTGTTTTGTAGCTTCATAAAAAAACATGTAAGAAATTCATAATAACTTTTGTTATTTCAAAATTATCATCACATAATAAAGAATCGGGCACTTATCAGTACCCCATAATATTATAATTTCTTTTAATTTATGACAAGAATCTAACATTAAATAAATACTATTCTACCTATGTTTAACATCTAAGATTATTTATTTTTATTTTTTACCGTATTGTTTACATAAATCTCTAAATTCTGTAGATCTAGATGGAAAAGAACTAATACTAACACATCTCTAATATGTACTACATAATCTTTAACAATACTTAAACTATCTTGAATAATTAAATAAATAACATGATAACATCTTACATGAAACATTAATTTTCATCCAACATAGGGTGCAAATGTAATTTAAGAAAATTAATAACACTTATTATTTGAAACATTATATAAGGTAATCAAATGAATTTTATAATTAATATGATATGTAAAGTTGTCATTATAGACCTACTAATTACAACTCCCATATGAGGAGATTCTAATAAATTAAAAGTAATAATTATTTTTATTTAAAACCAAATCATGATCAATGTACTGTGTTGTAATACAAACAAATCCTAAATTTTGGTTATTAGTCCACATATATTAAGTAATAGAAAATTTTCCTAGAATCATAAAAACTTTCAATGAGCTTACCTTTGTATTCATTGAAGATTATGCTACAATATGACTTCGTTGTATTACATGAAACCTTTTAGAAGCATGGTTTGAGGGCATTCTTCGCATATTTTTCAAACTTTTTATCATATGCAAAAGAGGATGGTTGTTTGGCTTGCATAATGTGTTTGGCTAGCTCACTCTGATTTGTATGTGCAATGCATGTGAAAGTGTTCAAACTCACCGATGAGCTAGCCATGCTAGCTAATTGTGTTTGCCATGTATCTAATTTTTTGGCCTTCGCAAGGCACTTGTCGATGTGCCTAGAAAGATAACTAGTGCTGTTGGTGGATATACTGAGATGTGTTTTGCAGTGATAGCAAACTGGTCATTGTAGCATGTGCTTGGATTTATCTGAGTCTGACACTTCTTTCTTTTTAAATGCTCCCACACATAAGAAATTTTGTGCTTTTTTGGTGAACGTGGACTTAGTATATTTCCTATTGCCCATGACCACCAGTTGTCACCATTTTTGATTTCATTGGTTGCTTTTCATTTGTCAAGAATGAGATATCAAACTCGTAATTGGGATGAATTGGATTCCTTTGTTCGATGGGCATTTGACTTTCTATAGTGTTAGAGTTGGACCCATTCATGGAATGAGAGTGAGAGTAGTGAGCCCTTTATCTAAAAAAAGAAATGTTAAGATACAATTAGAAAGAAAGTATGAAAAAATAAAGAATAAAATAAAATAATAATATTACAACAAATACTTCAAATTTGTGTAGATAATTGCCCCTTGATTCTTAAAGAATTGAATTTAGATAATCAGATTTAGATTAGAGAGCTTAAAGAATAAGAACTTGAAGAGTTAAAGATGTCTACTTGAAGAATGTGTAAGAGAGTTTGAAGGAATTGGAGTGAGAGATTGTTTGAGCCTTGAGCCATTAATTACTTAAATAATTCATGACTTTGAGAGATTGAGTATGAGTGAGGAGTAAAAAATACCATCCTATGTCCCTCAAATTTAGAAGGTAGCTTTTTGACCTTGTTAAATGACGACCCCCCCCCCCTCACTGATTGTCAAAAAATGGCTCTATCAACTGGTAATTTCGGTCATTTTTTAAAGTCGATCAATCAGCCCCCCACTATGCCAAAATGACTCACTGTGGCTGATCAATTAGCCTTCCAACAACTCTAAAAAGAGTCATTGGCACCAAGCCACCAAATTGGTGGGTGTAGGCTACTATTGTCAATCAATCGGCCATCAAATGGCTCTAAAGAGAGTCATTTGTGCCATGCAAGATGCAATGCGGGCCCGAGGGCTGGGCCTGCTAGCCCGTATTGGGTCTTGTTGGAGCCTAGGTCACAATCGGGCTAATTTCGGGCTAGGGGCAAAAATCTTTAGCCCAAGTTAGTCTGACCCTTGCCACCTCTACCTTTGCCTTTTCTCCTTCCCTTTCGGCCTACACAAATCTATCAAATAATACAAAAATAATCATTTTAATGTTTGAGGATGAGCTGAACAACTTACAAGTTTTTTGTTCCTTAGCCCTAGTGTGTAACACCCGATATTTTTTATCACATTTTCTTAAATTTTAAGGAAAATTTTTGCAATATAACAACTACCAATAAGGAAAAAGATAAAATACAAAATATGTGAAAGCAGTTTATAATTTAAAACATCACACATCAATTTTTCCCATACAAATTTTTACTCATTCAATCAAATATTGTACGACTAAACCTAACATTCTCAGGATACTCAAAAACAACGTAAGAAACAAATTGCTATAATCATATACTTTAAATATAAATCTCTCATAGGCATCCCTGAGTGTAAGTCCTACAACAGTCCACAGTCTAATCCAAATTACAAGTCCTAAAAGCATAAACACATTAATTCTCATCTCACCCAATACATTACAAAATAATACTCATTGTGAATCAATGATATACCTAAGTTAAAGGGATTCAATCCACCCATGGGAACAAGTGTCCATCTTTAGGAGCTATTCATCACAAACTAGCAAAATCCTCCTGAATATTGAGGCTAAAAAATAAGGTAAATGAGTATTTTTATACTCAATAGGAAAATATCTAGTGGGGAGTTCTAAATAGTGAACTCAGCAAGTCTATACACAGATGCGTTAATACAACTCAAACATGAAGCAGGCAGGCATATAATAATCATGCACATACGGCATACAATCATGCTAAATACATACCATCAAACCAATCTTACACATATTCGTACGACATTACTCATACAATCTTACTCTTACGACCATACTCATACAATCTTACTCGTACGACCTTACTCGTACAATCTTACTTGTACAACCTTACTCGTACAATCTTACTCATATAATTATATACTTACTATCAATCAATGAAGCTCATTACAATTAAAAAGTCCCAACATCAAAATGAAAAGGAATGTTACTAGGCCATCACTGTAACCTCCGGGGAGTGACTAGACGCCATGGACTTTTTTGAAGGCAAGGCACACCAATGCCTATGGGGCACAGGATCAAACAAGTAAGAGTAGTTCCATGATACTACTTACCTGAGTGCGCAAACATAAACGCCCATAGTTTTGGGGCCACACAAACACCCACATTTTTGGAGTATTATAGTGCCAACTCAGGATGAAATCATACAGTGCCACTCTTGGGCCAAAATCTTAAAGTATCACTCTTGGGCAGAAATCATATAACATTCTCAATAGAGTATCAAATGTTTGGGCTTAATACAACACACAGACCAAATCAAAAACATACATTGCTCTCAACAGAGCATTAGATGTCTAGGTTTAAATACAGCACACAGACAACATCTTGTAAGATAAACACCAAAGCAAGACATGAGAAATGCTTAGCCAAATCAATATCGGCTTACTCAAACATGGAACGTCATCTGTCAAAACCCTCTAGTCGAAAAGTCACAATGCTAACATATGAGTTTTGCTTAAAATTCAAGTTTGAATTAAGTAAGTTATGTGGTACAATTATGTCATAAAAACTCTCAAGCATATATTGCTCCACAGATCAAAATGAAGTTGAACCTGATCTGAAACCCTAGTTCATTAAGGCAATATACTTCACTTAACTCGTCAAAGTCACAATATAATTCATTTTACACCAAATTCTTACATATTCTTACAGTCTTCGCCAACCACCTTATGGCCAAATTGTCTTCCTCAAATGTCATCAAACTGAGCTCCTGAGAGCCAACCCCCAATTATCATCCTCTTACTTATTCCTCACTTATTATGCTTACTTTTCACTTCATAATTTGTACATTATGCTTTTACAATTATATGGCACTTATTATCTCACAACCCCTGAACATATGCTCTGATCTAAACCAATCCATTCTGATCCTTGCCCGTTAAACTTACATCCACCATCTTCCATCATACAATTACACATCCACATCCAAATCCATACTAAACCATTTGTCACCTCTTACCATCCATTGCCCATACTTATGACCACACACACATACACATATCCATCGCACAAGCATATAGTCATCATACATACATATGTCCATCACACATACATAAAACATACACATACTTCCATACATATCTTACCAACATACTCAGTAGTCATCACTAGCACAACATATTCCACATATGTATCTTACCAACATACTCACTAGCTATCACTAGCATATACATATTCCACATATGTTGTAACATCCCCGATTTTTCTATAATTTTTTGGCATATTTTTGCTATTTTCTGTAATTCTTTACAATTTTTTGCTCGTATTTTTGATGAAGAAATTTGACGCTTTGGCGTATCTGTATTCGTAATATTCGTGACCGTAAGAGTCGGGGGTAGTGTTTAGTCGCAGGTCATGGGCCTTGACCCATCCTAGAAATTTTTCAGCGCAAAAATTGGACGAGACATGGGAGAACAGAAACGAGAAGAAAGGACGAAGTGGAAAAATATATACATAAAAAAAATACATAAAGCGGATCGGGCACGCCTCAGCAAGCCTGACCCGCGATTGAATAGTGAAAGGGGAGGCAACCCCTTCACTGTGTGAGGCTGGAGGCGGTAGAACCGGTGGCCGCCGGCTTTCGCCCGGTTGGCCTTGGCCTGGTGACGCCATCGCCGTCTCCCTAACCTAGCTCCACCGCCCTGGCCACCGCTCTTCCTCTCTTTCCCATTTCGGCCCAATGACCGTTTCTTGAATTTTTGTCGGATCTGCAGCCACCTCCACCTGCATGGCTGCAAGCTCGCCACCACAACTCCGTCCCAGCAAGGATTACCTCCGGCCATTGGCATCCTGGCCTCCCCTCCCCTCCTTCGCCACCGCGAGGTAAAATCACTACCACCTTTTTTTGTTGTTCTGTCTGTGTTGTGGGTGTGGGCCGGTTGCCGCCAAATGGCTTTTGTTCCCACCTCGGCCTGGCAGCGACAAGACCTCCACCCCCAAACCGGACCGTCGTCTTCCCGGCCAGTCACCTCTCCTTCTGCCATTTTTTGATCCAGTGAGATCATTTTTGCCCTTTTTGGTTCTTTTTGTTCTATCTTTCATTGGTTGTGAATAACTAGAAGAGCTTTCGCTCACCGTCGCGGGCTCCGTCTCAAGCGAACGATGACGGTAACCACCACTTGTGCAGTTTTTTCTCTTCCGCCACCATTAGACTTTAGATGAACAATGATCGGTGTCCGTCCAGCTCGCAGCAGTTTGCGATTGCTAGGTCACTGCCGTGTTCTAAGTCCGGCCCCGTCTGGCCATTCATGGCCCTACAATGTGTGTTTTCCGCCCCAACTTGGCACCCTATCACCCTAGTTAAATTGGGTGTCTTCGTTTTTCTGAGTAGTTGTTCTGCTGCCCGGCATCGACTAGCGGACAACTGCGGATGTTGGTTTGGCCCAATATCGACAAAGGGCTGCTGCTCCTAGCCTCTGCACGTCTTCTGCACACACCAGACACTCCTAAAGTCTAGGGTACGTCTCTAATTGCCGTTAATGGGCCTTGCTCCAACCCAAGCCAACATGCTTAGCTTGATATTACGCAGACATGGGCCACATGTCTGACTGACGTGGGCTCTGCCCAGGCCCAATGACGGCAAGGGCCAACACTTCTGGCCCAATTCCACCTATGCATCTCCACTTTTGTTACGCATGATCCAAAACCTATGGGAAAGAGTCCCCAAATTCATATAATTCCAAGGGGAAGTAACATTGTTAGTTATTAGACTCTATCCATCAAAGACTCGACCGATGTCGTGCCCATAACCTCCACACTAAGCCATGCTTGATGCACGATCGTTCGTACGATGATGTGATTGTGGGTAAGCATTTATAAATGACACCACCTTTGTTGGCCACTTTCTTCGGCCCTTAGTGCCCTAAACTTTTGTTTGGGCAACTGCCACTGGCGAACCCCACCTCTTCCGCTTTTGACCACCAACAGCCTATCCTCCCCTAGGGTCCCCTTTTTCCGCTCACGCTTGTGTTGCACGTGCAGTCTATGTTAAAGACACTGCCTTGGCGGGGTATGATGAGTGAACGATTCCATCATTAGGCAAGCTGGCCATTAAAACCCTCTTCTGTCTCCCTTATGTCTGTAAGTACGCAACGAAGTCCTCTGCCATGTTGTGAGGCTTCGACAATGCAGAATTGTTACCACTGGATGTGGTCCGCAGTCTATTTTAATGTTTTGTAGCCAACAAAGTTTTTTTTTTTAACCATTGGCCGACCTCCTATCAGTTACCCCCATTATGTGGTCGTTTTTCCCATTTCTAGTGGCACGACCTTATGTCTGGCCGCCTTAGTGCGCCCAATCTTTGCTTTGAGTGAAATTAGTCTAACTTATCAAGATTAATTCCAGCATCTCTAAAAATCCTCAGGACAGCAATGACTCTCTCAGTATGATGTTCTTGGCCGCCTATTCTACTATCGACGCTGCCATCGTCATTTGCTCACCATCAAACTCCTGTGGATTATGAGGTAGGGGACCTTGAACTCTTAATTTCATTATAGCATGTTGTGATTATACAGTGGCATGCTAGGAGTTTATAATTTAATGTTTTGCATGACTATGTTGATTATAAAAGCATGTTGTATGTATATGAATTGTGTGCGTATGTTAATGAAGACTAAGGGAACATAGTAAGTTGCTATGAATCGTATGTATGTGAGTAGAGCGTGTGATCTTCGTTGTGGACTGGTGGTATGTGATTGATGGGCACGAGTAGAAGTGTTTGATTGTAAGTTTGGCGAAGGGGTACTTCGTGGGCTATGACATGAAAACTGTGATTGTATGTCGGGTGAGGAAAGTTGTAAGATTGACAAGTGAAGGTTGGATTTGAGGAGATTGGAAATTTTGTTTGGATTGAGTCGGGTGGCATGTTGGAGCAATGAGCAGAAGACATGAGCAATGTAAGGATGTGGAAGATTTAAGGTTCTTAACGTCAAGGGGAATTTGTGAATTAGTGAGAGTGAACAACATAATTATTCATGCATAATGTATGTAATATGAATTGTAACGAAAGAATAATGAGTAAGGAATTAGTAAGGGTTTGATGTCAGGACTTAGGTCAAAAGTGTCTCATTTAAGGAATTTGAATAAGAAGATTCAGTTTTAAGGTGGATGGTGTAAGATGTAACATCGTAAGTGCATGATGGTAAGATTATCAGAATGAAATTCGAGTTTAAGTAAGGCTATGCAGAGATCAGTAAGGTTGTAATGTAAGGGTGGGGGATGAGTTAAGTAAAGAATGCTACCTTTGTGGATTGGAACTTCTGGACGAATACATTTCTAGCCTTATTGGCTGAAGAATGTAAGACGGAAGTAGTTCCAAACATAATTGTATATGCATAAGTTACCTAATATGAACTTGAATGGTAAGTCACTCTAATTTGATAACGATGTGAATTTGAGATTGAGGGTTTCAACAGATTAAGTTCCGTTTTGTGCCAGTCGATAAGTAATCGACTAAGCATCCTTCCTGGTCTAGCCATGGTGTCATCTTGCGGGATTTAGTCTTTTGGTGCTGTATTTTGTCCCAGATGTTTCGTGGGCTTTGTATGTTTTCTACCTATATATGGCACTGTATGTCCTGCCCAAGAGTGGCACCATATGTTTTTCCACCCTTAGTTGGCACTGAATGGCCCCAGAGAGTGGACATTTACGCGTTCAAGTAAGTAGTATCATAGATCTGCTCTTACCTATTTGATCATGTGCCCCATGAGCATAAGTATGCCTTGCCTTCAGAAAAGTCCATGATGTCTAGTTGCTCCCCGAAGGTTAAGGTGATGCCCCAGTGGCATTCCCTTCCTTTCTGAAGCTTGAGCTTGTTAATTGTAATGAGCTTCAGTTGTCGGTAGTATGTGTATGATAGTAAGAGTAAGTTGTATGTTTCAGATTCTGAGTAAGTTGTATGTGTAAGATCCAAAGTAAGTGTGACCTTCTAAGGAAGACCGTAAGAGTAAGTTTATGAGTATGAGTAAGATTGTACGAGTAAGTTAGTGAGACTTTGATTCAGACGGTAAGTGTAAGTGTAAGTGTAATTGTAAGCTTCTAAGGAAGATGTAAGAGTACGTTTATGAGTAAGAGTAAGATTGTATGAGTAAGGTCGTACAAGTAAGTTCATACGAATAAGGTTATACAAATAGGTGTATGTTGTAAGTGTAAGCGTACATTTGTACGAGTAAACTGATAAGACTAATTCAGAGTGTAAGTGTAAAGCATGATATATGAGTAAGTATAAGTTCATCTTGTACGATGATTTGTATGTGTGACCATATTTATGTTTCTTATTCTATTTGCTTCATGTATGATCGCATGGAAGCATCTATATATGAACTTATGTAGTTCATTGATTTATTTTTCCTCTACTGAGTATTTTCCTACTGAGTATGAAAATACTCACCCTATCTTTTTAGCCCCTTCATCCGGAGGCTTTTGCAGGTAGATCGATAGCTTTTTGGACTGGACTATTCCCCGTGGTGGACTATCCTTCCTCGACCTGGAGTGCAACGAAATTGTAATGAGGCTTTGTAGATTTTAGTGCCATAATCTCATGTATTGATTAAGGTAAGAGAAATGTATTATTTTTTGGACATGTATATCTATATATGAATAAGAACACAGACTATTGAAGAACTTGTACTCAGAAAGGTCTAGGATGCATTTGTTTTTATAGACCATGGTCATGACAAATTTTCCTTATATGTTTTCATTTGGGTCTCGCTTGAGAATTTTAGTTTTGTCGTATGATGAATTAATTTATGAAAGTTGTTTTCACATATTTTGAATTTTGTTAATTAATTTGATTTACATTCGTGTTTTGAAAAAGAAATTTTAGTAAAATTTTAAAGTAAATGTGTGAAAAAACCTCGGGCGTGACATATGTAGCTTACCAACATACTTACAGCTCACATGCATGTCATATGCATTTCAACATAGCTTTATTTTTCCTCTTACAACATGCAAACGGATCATGATTTAACTTCCAAAGCATTGAATCATATAATCCTAACATGCTGCTAATCATTCAAAGCATGTTATTATAAAATTACGAGTTCAAAGATCCCCTACCTCGTAATCCATGACATTTGATGGCGAACACACGATAGTGGCGAAGTTGGCGGCCAAAAGTATTGCCAAGTTGAGAGGGTTGTTGTCCTAAGGGTTTAGGAAGCACCAGAAGCCATCATGGACAAATAGGGGTGACAGATCAATGCAACAAAATCCACAAGCCATGGCTGCACACTAGGGCGTTCGGGAGAAAGGGCATGCCAACAGAAATGGCAAGTGTGACCAAAAGTTGAGATGGACTAATTGAAGGTCAGTTGACAGCTGAGAAGTACTCAGCCGGCCATAAGACATCTAAATTGGTAGTGGACAACACCCAATGACATCGATTTCACATCTACAAGGACCCACACAAGAGTGAAGGGCATGGAGCAACGCTCAAGAATAGAAAAGAGGTGGAGTCTCTAGTGGTCAACACAAATGGTGATGGACCCATCCGATGGTCATGCGGCATGAATGCAGCGCATAAAGCCTAAATTGTATGCATAGCCATTTGTACATGTGGCTAAAGGGCCACTTGAGGGGAACAGGGATGGACAGTGGCGGGCCAAGACCCACAAAAGGGTGATAAAGCTAGGCCCAAGATGTGGTGGATGACCGAAGTGGTGGCATCGCCAATCGCCACCCACAACCAAAATAATTGGTGTGGGCAATTATGCATCTCACATGGTAAAAGGGTAAAGTGATTTCTTGTGGTCGAGCAAAGGCAGAGAGCCACAAGCATGGAAGGCCGTATCGATACGCATGAGAGTATCGATGATCATGGATACGGGTACGCGCCGATGATACGCTTGGTACGTGCCAAAACGGGCATAAACCCTTTTATAAACATAAAAAAATGTTATAACTAATAATATATCATTATAATATTTCTTTTAGAGCATAATAAAACCATATAATACCGTATCAACCGATATGGGTATTCTAAAATTAATTCATTTAGAACCATATACTATTATGCTCTCCGTCCCATATTAATATTAGTCATGTTTTCCCATATTAAATACTTTAAAATTAGTTAATTTTAAAAATAAATAATATGCTTAATATGAGTCTAAATTACATGTTTAAATAAATGTATATTTGTAGAGCACTATATGTAAAAAAAATAATTATGTAAATTGTATGGACCTACCCGTATTGATCTCATATAATTTTAAAAACATTATTTTTTTTATAATTAAAACTTAAACTTTTAAAAAAATTGAGTTTGAATTGTATTTGTATTTTTAAGAAAAAAATTAATTTTTTTTAAAAAAAATTAATTTTTTAATTAAAAAATGATTTTTTAATTAAAAAATTAATTTTTAAATACAATATCGATATGTATCGGCCGTATCGATATGGTACGGCCGATACACATCTAAAAAGAGTGTGGGGGGTGTATCGCCCCCCGTACCGTATCGGTATTGACCAATACGGGTATGTATCGACCGATACGGACCCGTATCGGTCGATACGGCCTTCCATGACCACAAGGCTATCGCCATACAAAGGTTGGCTGACTGGAAATAGCTTACGACTACAGCAATAGAGCCCTCTAACAAACCATTTCACACTGTGAACACAAGACAAAATAACGAGGGAAATACCCGATGAATGTATAAGAAGGGCCAGTAGGTAATGGATGCAGCTCTGGCCAGTGCCAGCATTCGTGGCGGCCGGGCTAGGGCAGTGCCTATGTTGTCACCAGGCTATGTGGCTGGTCTAACGGAGGTTGGATAGAGGCCACTAGCCGACGCTAATGTCGCCTCATACACAGAACAAAAAGAGGAAGAGGGTGTACCGGCAAGGCGGTTGGGGGCAGTAGGCAACAAAAGTATAGAGGCTGCGGTGTTAGGCTAGGGTGGAGGCCATGCGTTTTCTAGCCCATGGCCGACCTGAAGGAAGTGGGTGTGAGGTTGGGTGACAACTAAAAAAACTCCAACGGCCAAATTCATTTTGACATAGTAAGAAAATAGGAAAAATACCAGCAGCTCATGGAGGAGCAAGGAGAGCATAGTGGTGGCCCTAGCCGGCGCCTACGGGATCTTGGTAGCTAGATGAAGCTAAGTCCAATTGATGGTGGCAGCAAACGGTGGCGAAATAACCCTTTGGCGCCCTAAAAATAAATTTCAATGGTAAGAAAAATTGAGGAAAAGACTTGTACCTCATGGAGGAGTGAGGAAAGCATGCCAGCAATCCTAGATGGCATCACCGAACTCGTGGCGATAAGGCGAAGTGGATTTTAGAGAAAGGAGTAGAATCCAAGGATGGAGGAGGTACAACAGAGTGACTGGAAACTCTCTTGGGTACCTCTCGTCTTTCTGGAAGTACAGGAAGGATGTGGTCGAGTCGTGATCTGCCTTCTCTCTTCTTCTTTTTTTATAGGTACTATCTTATGTGTTGTTTCATTTCTTTACCCGTTGTAGCTCTAAAATTTGTGCCGAAAGTACGCATTGAGGCCCACAACCTGTGACTAAGCCCCATAACTGACTCTATAGGTAAAATATCATAAATAAATACATAAATATAAATATGTCAAAGTATCATATTTTTCTACCAAAAATAATTAAACAAATAATAAAAAATTATAAAAAAATCAGAAATATTACATAATGTGGCCCTATTTAAGGTGGACTATAAATTTTATGGTCCGATATTAGAATTTTTAATCCTATCTTGAATTTTTAGAAGCTGAGTAAGACCAAGCTAATGGACTAGCCCTCAAAGGTTTCACCCCTTACTACATATAAAACATTATAAAAAATTCCTTAACGAATTGCCTTAGCAATGAACCATGACCCTCCCAGAGAAGGTTTTATCCTGTATGTATCATGTTCAAAGCCATATATAATACGGTCACGGGGCTGGTCACGAAGCTTAGTCTAGCCATACGTGCCCTATAAATTCTAAGGAGACTCTTGCTCTCACTCTTTCTTTGTGGGCACCAATGCCATCAATGCAACAATTATATTGGCGTGGCCAGTCGCAACTTGCGGGGTTTTTACCGTTCCTATTGCATAAAGAAAATTGTTATATACAATAAATAAGAGTGAGCTTGACATATCTAGCCATACACGCGGCCTTGTTCCAATGGCACATCTAATCCAGTAGGTAAAAATTTACCCACAAAAAATATTTTGGCAATCTACTCACGACTCAGATGCAACTGATTGGCCCCGCACCCAAGTCCAGACTAGCGGTCACTCTTCCAAACCCGTCTGCGGTCTGCCCTGTTAGTAACACGCCCTATCGAATCGCCAGACACGCCGTACCAAATGCTCGATAGTACAGCAGTCAGCAGCTTTTTGTCGGTTATTTTAGTGATTAACCATGTCATCGTGATCCAACTTTAATAAAACATTGTCGGCTCAACTTGACATTACTTGCCAAAAAGATTTCGACAACATAAAAATTAAACAAAAATAAGCTGGCAGGTTGTCCCCTAATTTTAATAATATCAACAAGTTTATATTAACAACTTTATTTATAAACTACTACGTGGTAAGGCATCTTACCTGTGATTGTCATTTATTGTGCAGCGTGAACATTCTGGGCTGGGCAAACATGATGGCATTTGGAGGCAATGTATCTACGAGGTAGCTTAATTGTTTCTATTAGTTTTGGGCTTTTAGAATTATTTAGGTAATGGGTCTTAGTTAACTACCTATTAAGTGATAATTTTAGTGACAAATATAGATAGAGGGTCAGGATTTGAAAATTTTAATAATAGTATCCTAGTTTAGTTAAAAATATATTATTAATCATCTTAATACAGTACTTTAAGCGAGAATTACTCTTAGTCAAGTTTTAAACTAGAAACACAATTTGAGGATTTGTAAAATATTAGCAGAGAAAAGCTTTATTAAGGGGGATTGAGTTTGGTTCAGGCTATAATGGTTACAAATATACCTAATCTATTGTATTTTATACTATCAATTAGTATCGAGGTAAGGTTTCAACGGTGACCTACGATAGAGCCACCATTTTTAGTTCTTCTATTTTTTTTTGTGGCGCACAATTTTGTTTTGCATCCGGCGCTGTCAGATGCTGCAATCTATTTTTATGGGCCCGGTCTTAAACTGCCACCATTGGGCGGAATGTTTTTTGGCCTCCTAGGCTGTCAGCGGGCGTCACACACAACTGCCGGACTACTTATCTCACTGTGCTATTTTTTATTTGACCTTGCCGGATAGCCGTGCTCTCGATCATCCAGTCACTGGCGCCGAAAAAGGTTATGCCTTCACAGGCCTCCGTCAGACCCAAAACCGAACTGCATGTTGGTTGTCACAACCTCTCGCAATGGCGAGAGGTTGAAGACAACCCTCACAAGTGGGTCATCTCAAACCCGCCCACATGGGTCATCACTGACCTACTCTGTGTAGGTCAATTGTGACCCACGCCAGATGCACCAAATGTGTGTGTGTGTGTGTGTGTGTGTGTGTGTGTGTGTGTGTGTGTGTGTGTGTGTGTGTGATTGCACATGGATGTGTTTTAATTATCATTTAAGGGCTTTATTAATGTCGTAGGCCAAACAGGGGATTAAATTGCAATCTCATGTTTTATCAATTTTTTGAAAAATTGTTGAGTACACCTCTTATGTAATTTTGTGAAAGAGTGTACATTATACATGTTGTAAGCGACACCAGAATTCAAGGATCACATCTAGAGGAGGATGCAGTCATAAGGAATTAATGTATAATTTTTCTATTTTAAGGGCCTTAGTCCTTCCAACTTGTACTTTTTTTAATTTTTTTAAAGGATGTACATGGATTGTAGACTATATTTTTTAATTGTGGTGTGTGATGATGGGACCCCTGGCCAAGTCCCGAAAGCTCGATGACAAAATTGACAAGGGCAACAAAATTGACAAAAAAGCCCTTGTCAATTTTGTGTATGGATATCTTTGATTGTTTGATTATTAATTGCATTCATTTTGTCATATGAAAAGGTGATAAGCACAAATTAAGATCCCACATCCATTGAGAAGACTTAGGAGTGGCCAAAGCATTCTAAGTTATTTTTAACATGTGAATCATATAGAATGCTACCATGGGGTGAGATTCACATACATAAAACTTGTGATGTTACCAAATTTTAATTATGTGACAATGATTATCATCCGGCCCCAAAGGGAGGTGGTAGTTGGTGTATCACATAATTAGGATAGGGTGGAGGGTTATATGTTGTAACATGGGTAAATCTCTATGCCCAGAGGCGTGAAATTTTCCTACAATGTATTATGTATAACCCACTAGCCTTATCATAAAACAAAATGACCATTTGTTTCAATATAGTTTAGTAATTCTGGTGCAGATTGTAATCTTTGTTCGAAGGGAAGTTCAAAATTTTACTATTTGATTTTAGCATTTGCTATTTAATACTTTTGTTTTGTTTATTGCATTTATTAATTGTTTGTATGTATTTATTCTTTTATTTCAGCTTATCCGTCTTTTATTTCTCACCCTAATTAATACCTTTCACTATTGTCTAGGGACAATTTTTCAAATTTAAAGGAAAATATTATTTTACTATTATGGTGCATGGACTTGGATTTGGAGTTTCGTATAGATGTACACACCACTTATACAGATAAAAGTACGCCAAGTGAGGTAGTATTATTTGAAAAGTTGGAATAGTCTAACAGCTTAGGTATGATGCTCATGAAGTCTCACATAGATAAAAGCATTAGGGGATCCATCCTAAAATGCGCCACAATTCAAGTACCTTTGAAAGCTATTAAAACTCAATTTAAGAGTTTTTATAAAGTCATTTTTAGCACCTTAATGTCCAAGGTGTCATCTATGAGGCTCACAGATAACAAATGGGTGAGAGAGCATATAATGCAAATGCATGATATTGCTAATGAGTTGAAAAACATGAAAATAAAGATTGATGACACATTTTTGGTCCACTTTATTTTGAACTCCCTGTTTGCACAATTTGGGATATTCAAGATTTCTTGTAACACACATAACACTCAATGGTCAATCAATGACCTTCTGAGTATGTGTGTCTAGGAAAAATGAAGACGTAAGCAAGAGAAGTTAAAAAGTGCCCATCTAGTTGCTCATAAAGGACAAAAGAAGGGAAATTATAGTACTCTAAAGAAGAAAGCTGGTATAGGTGTGTCAATGAAGTCTACTGGTATCACAAGGGAAACTAAATATTTTTTCTGTAAGAAGGAAGGACATATGAAGAACGATTGTCCTAAATATCAAAAGTGGATTGCCAAGAAAAGAGGTAAATTCATATCTTTTGAATGTTATAAATCTAATTATGTTAATTCTCATCATAATAACACATGGTTAATTGATTCTGGTTCTAGAATCCATGTTTCTACTGTCATGCAGGGGTTTCTCAAACTAAAAAAACTAAATGATAGGGAGCACAACATCTATTTAGGAAATAAGATGCATTTAAAAGTTAAAGGTGTGAGAACATATCGCCTTGTTCTTCATACAAGATACACCTTAGATTTAGAGAAAACTTTTTATATTCCAAGTTTTTCAAAGAATTTAGTTTCTGTATCAAGACCAGTGCCTCCTGACTTTAATTTTCAGTTTATAAATTTTGTATTTCTGATTATTAAAAATTTAATTACCATTGGTTCTAGTTCTTTGATAGATGAATTATATTGTCTCTCTTTGGATGTTTCCTTTAAATAATCTATGATGTTTGTGCAAGGAAGTGTTATTAAAAAGAATTTTTCTATGTTATGGCACAGGCGGTTTGGGCATATCTCTATTGATAGCTTAAAGTGATTAGTAAGAGAAAGAATTTTAAAAACTCTAGACTTTAATGATCTTGAGAGATGTATAGACTATATAAAGGGAAAACAGACAAATAAGTCTTCTAAGGGTGCTAAGAGGCATGATGAGAAATTAGGCATTATACATAATGATATCTGTTAGTACACTCTATCTGAATAGTTAAAGGTATTTTATTACCTTTATAGATGATTATACTCGATATATATATCTTTATCTCTTAAATGAAAAATCTGAATCATTTGATACTTTCAAGACTTATAAGGCAGAGGTAGAGAAACAATCTGGCATGAGTATCAAAATTATTATATCAAACAAGGGAGGGAAATACTATGGCAGATATATAGAAAGTGGACAAAAACCTATACCATTTTATGCATTGCTAATACCCAGTATAGTAGCAATGCATATTCCTATTTGTCGCTAATAACTTTTATTTTATTTTTTTAGTATTTTTAAAATATAATATTTTACAAAAAAAATTAACAAATCAAAAGTAAATTTCTCTCTCTTTACACACACTTTCTCTCTAGCGCCTCTCTCCTCTCTCTCTAGCCTCTCTCTCCTCTCTCTCTCTCTCTCTTCATTCTCTCATCTCTGTCTAGCCTCTCTCACTCTCCCTCTCTCTCTTCTCTCTCTACCGTCTCTCTCCTCTCTTCTTTCTTTTTCTCTCTCATCTCTTCTCCTCTCTCTTCCCTATCTCTCTTTCTCTCTCTGCCCTATTATATATTTAAATAATAAATATTAAATAAAATAAAAAAAACTATTAGCGACGTTTTTTTTAAAGTGTCACTAATAGTAGTATTATGAGCCCCACTTTTAATAAAATGTTGCTAATAATCTTATTTTTTTAAAAATAAACTAAATTTATTTGCAACACATTTATTGAAACGTCGCTAATAGCGATGCTTTAAAAAAAATGTCGCTAATAGTTCTAAATTTTTTATTTTATTTAAAACATATAACTTTTAGTGACACTTTTATAAATTGTTATTAATAGTACAACTATTAGCGACATTTTTTATAAAACATCTCCAATAGTTGTGATATTATAAAGCATCACTAATAGTTAATTTTTTGCAATGTTTTTATAAGTATAGCAAGTAGTAATTTTTAGCAACGCTTTGCATTATGTCGCTAATAAAACATCGGTAATAGTACATTTTGTTGTAGTGCTTAAGAAATATTGTGACTCAAAATTACACATATTTGACAATGTTTTGTTCACCTAAATAAGGTAATACATATGACCACATATATTTTTATACCAAGTACCTCTATAATTATCTTAAGATAGGTTGGTTAGCCAAGACTAAGGGCGAGAAGCTCTCAAAATAGAGATTTTTATCTCGTGTTCAGATGATGATTCTTTCAATCTTTTGGTAGAAGTTCATGCTTTATTTATGTTTGATTCATTTACTTTTCTTTTTACATGATTGCTTTCTTCTATAGGTTTTGATATTAAAAAGTAAAAAAAATTCAAAGACAATAAAATAGTTAGTATTTAACTACAAAAGTTGGTTTTTTAGTTTTTGAATATTCAACTCAAGGTTTAAAGATTATTAATTTACAATTAAGCTATAAACACCATGATGAGTGTTCTATGTTATTCAACTCAGAGAGGAATGCGCCAAGGGGAATGAAGAACTTTTTGATTTACTTCAGCTTGATGTTGCAATTCCCTCTTTTTGAAAATCTTGTACACACCATGATTAACTCAATTCAAATTCAACAGAAATTTCGTTGACACTTATTTTTTTAATAGTTTAGATTCTAGTAGAGTCTAAGTAATCTAAAATAGAGAAACTTGCTAAACTTTTATCTAAATATTTAAATACTTTTAAATTTCTTATATATATATATATATATATTAAAAAGAATATGTTCATGTAAAGATGATAGGGAAATGCAATCCAATTAGGCCATCCTAAGCTACTGTAAAGTTCCCATGTGCTTGACATAAAAAAATGGCACACACAAATAAAAATAAATGAATGATGCAAGTTGAGAGGATTCATAAAATCCATGCCCATTGAAAAATGAAATTGAGAAGAAAAGGAAATTATTGGAAAAAGGCATGCACAAAATATTTATGAAAAGCCTAATTTTTTTCTAAAAAATTTGATGAAAATAGAATTTAGCCAAGTGAGTTGATCTTAAGATTAGAGTTCAAATTGATGGTTTCTTCAAAATTTGAGGGAATTAAATATTGAAATGAAGATTTTTTTTTTAAATTCACACTCTAAGGAGCTGCTTAAGGAAGAAGAACATCAGATCATAAATCCTTGGCTGTATAAAAATTAAATGAGCTAGAAATTGATAAAATTTACTCTAAGAGCTTGCCATCGAATTTTTCAGTAGCTTGTTTTATTTTCAATTCGAGTTCTACTACTCCTATTTGAATCTTTTAATTACTACTGATTGTTTTTTTGCCCTGGAATTTATTAATTTTTTTAAATTTAAAAATGCTCAAAACCAATTGATCTCACATGTTGGGCAATTGATCACCGATCTCACAGTTGGTGCCCGAATATTCATTTTAAAACCGGTCTAGCCTCATTTTATCCTATTCATTTACAAAGTTCAAGAGAAGCACTAGTGGGTGAAACGAAGGCAATTTCATGATTTTTCGCATGTCAATTTGAGAGATTTCCACATTTCCCCAATTTGAAGGTATGCACCCTATTTCCCAAATCTTGATTTCTAGTGTTATCCAGGCGCTTTCAATGATTATTGAACCATTAGGACTGTTTTATTTGCTTAGATCTACATTCTATTCAATCTTTTCGCAAACTTATTTGTCAAAAATCGAGTTATAAAAGATTTTTCAAATGAAGGTTTTGAAAACTTTTCCCTTTGTGAAATTGAAATTCATGAAATTCTAGGCAGAATTGATTGCTATTATAGTTGTATAACTTGTTTAAAATGCTGAATTCTATAAAATAATTAAATTTGAAACAATTGTGGGATAAAATTTCTACCAGGGATATTTTTGTATATTCATAAATTTGGGTGAATTTTAAAAAAAATTGGAAAATTCTACAAGTGTTTATTTGCTTATCTTACTCCCTAGAGTAACCTCAGTCATAGCAATTTTTTTATATTTAATGGCTAGAGGAAGGTCTTCTAGTTCTTAGGTGTGTACCTCGACTACCCTATTAGATACTATGACTGAGAGACCCATTAAGTTTAAGAGATCGGTTGTGTACTATGACCATATTCACTGTCTTAAGTCGTTAGCGAGCATACCCAAGTGGACCCAATTTTTCATTACCATTACATAGGTACCACCACATGTCCATCGTCGTGTAATTAGACATTTTTACTCTTCACTGGAGACGCCAGATGATGACACTATCCTCGATCAAGTGAACGGGATTACCGTCAAAGTTATAGCTAGGTTTGGAGAGGATGCCCATTACTTATCTGTTGTTCGAGGAATATGTGATGCCCGCTGACAACATCATAACTCGATGGCTTCGGGTATTCCTAGAGGGTGGTCCCTAGATATGTCTATTCACACAGGGTTGATGACACTTCGTTATCGAGTGCTCCACATTATATGTGAGTATAATGTGTGGTCTCCTCGAAAAGTGTTGGTTGATCTTGAAGTTTTGACATTTCTTGCCGACCAGATTTATCCTCTTTCATATTCAGATGGCTCTGTATTTTTACACATGACCATACACAGGGACGGAGGTAGGAAAAAAATACTATGGGGGCCACCTTGTTGCACAAATGAAAAAAATTCATTAATGCATTATAGTTATAATGAAAATTTTCATGAGTTGGGGGGGGCCATGGCCCCCTCTAGCCCCCCCCCTAGCTCCGTCCCTGACCATACACATAAGATGCTAAGCATATGTACCCTCGTTTCCTTTCTAGGATTTTGCCTCAAAGTGCCCACACAGACATGCATGAGTCCTATCAATGGCATTGTCGTTAGGAGGGTGCATGCTCACTCTAGCGAGCAGGAGGATGTGGGGAGGAGCATTAGGAACCTATAAAGGGAGGATCAGCATTTACAGAGGAAATAGAGAGATGCAACACATGATGATTTAGATTTTGAGAACCCATGTCGCCCCATTACTTGTTTAGAGTTCATGGATTTGGGGAGAGAGTTACATGAGTTTTATGATACAACTCAAGCGATGATTAGATGCATGCCAGGATATATATGCTTTATCTTATGATGACGAGGACAGTTGATGATGTTTTTATATCATCTTGATATTTTAGACTTTGATTAATTCATGATAAGTATTTTATTGGATTATTATTATATATCTCTTGAAACTAATGTTTTGTGAGAATATGGATGTTTATTGTGCATATGTTTTATGCTTTTATGGCTATTTACTTTGACATGTAGTGCTTTAATGTTTATTTTTTATAACTCTGGTTCACTTTTTGCCTATTTTTGACAAAAAGGGGGAGAGGCAACTAAGGAAACTCGTGCTTATTGTTCTAAGTATACTTAAGGAAGTAGTGTTATGCAAACTATTTTTGTTTAAGTGTGCATCTTAAGTACAGGTTTAAAGCTTTTAAGGATCAATTCCAAATAGTCTTAGTGAGTTTTATGATGTAGAGTAAAGTAAATTTGTATAAATAAAAATCATTGCACTATATTAACAAAGAGTTGTAATTTTTTATTTTTATACTTCATAGAGTTTTGTCACAAAATAGCCAAAGAAGGATAATGCTAGAACATATATAACATATGTGTTGTAATTGGTTTTTATTTTGTAGAATAAAACTATGTCCATTAAAATGTGTAATTGAGTGTAAGAAGTCTCATTCAATTTGTGGTATTAAGTTAGATTTGGAATAAAAAGACTTGATGAGTTGAAGCAAAGCATGTTTCATGGATTCAAGGTGGAAGACTTAAGTGATTAAACTAAGTTTAGGTAAGAATCATACACACATGAAAGTCACACACACTTAGGATTATTGAATATTTTCATATTTAAGTGTAAGAAATAAAATGGAAAAGAAGAGGAAAAATTACAAAATGTTCATAAACGATCGATCAGCTTGGAATAGGAGATCGACAGTATGAATAAAGTTGGGATTTTGCAAAAATTCGTAACTGATAGATTGTCCAGGTATAACGATAGATCAAGAAAGATCCAGAACTATGAACGATCGATCACCATGCTCAATGGATCGATTGGTAAATCTCCAATAACCCAATCGATATATCGGATGATTCAAAAGATAGATCAATTAAGAGAAATTCATATAGAGAATGATTAATTGCTCAGTGGAAAGATCGATTCATCTAGGAACAATTACCTTTTTCAAGTCAAATCAAGGAAATTTTATTTCCAATTATAACTTTGAACCCTAACTAACTTAGACATATATTTAAAGGTTTTATTGTGACAACTTGGACAATGGAAATGAATATTTTTTAGAGGGAAAAATGAAGCTTCATTCCTTCTAGCCACCTTTGATAATATTGAGAGAAAACAATCAAAAGGTGAGAGAGTTGATTCATAAACATCTTATGAATTGATCAATAGAGAGCTTGGTGAAGCCACATTACACCAAATACACAAGGTTTTTGCTGATAGCTTATGAAGGACATTGGTAGAGTTTCAATAACATCCATCATTAAAAACTTTAATTAAAAATTGTGCTATTGAAGAAGATAAAGATAAAGCTCAAAGGGAAAAGTACCAAGAGGGACTTTGGTGACTAACAATCATCTAGAGAAGGATTTCTAGTTAGGATAGAGGTTGCTAATCTTGTTAGTTATATACTTCATACTACATTGAGTTCAACCAAAGGACAAGGAGTGTGGTTTTTTCTAGACATTGCAACAAAATATATTATTAGCAACGCAAACATAAAGCGTCGCTAAAAACTGATATTTGCGATGCATTAATAAGCATAGCAAAAAAATTAAATATTAGCGACGCTTTTAATTAAGCGTCACTAATAGTTACATAATAGCGACACTTATTATTAAGTGTCGCTATTACTACAATTATTAGCAACATTTAATACAAAGTGTTGCTAATTATATCACTACTAGTGACGCATAAAACAAGCATTGTTAAAAACTATTTGTTTTTTTTAAAACATAACTATTAGCGATGCTTTTTGTGAAGCGTCGCTAATAGTTTTAATGATAGCAACACCTGTGAGAAAGCATCACTAATAGTTATACTATTAGCGGCTAATAGTAATGAATTAAAAAAATTTAAAAATTTAGAACAATTAGCATTGCTTTTAAACATGCGTCACAAATAGCATTGATAATATCGATGCTTGTTTCCAAGTGTCGTTATTAGTTTTATTAATTAATTTTATTTAATAAATAATTATATAATAAATTAATATTAAAAAAATTAAAATAAACTTCTTAAATATGATATATTTTATTCAATATTTATTATTTGTATATATAATAAATAAATATTAAATTTCAATAAAAGGTAGTGTCAATAATAGATTAAACTTTCACTTCTTTATATATAATATATTTTATTTCTTAAATTTTCTTATTAATTTTAAAATATAATTTATAATAAAAGAGATAGTGGGGAGAGAGGATGAGGAGAGAGAGAAGAGAGAGAGAGGAAAGAGAGATAGAAGAGGGAGAGAAGAGGAGAGAGAGAAGAGTGAGGAGTGAGAGACGGGGTGAGGGGAGAGAAGAGAGAGAAAGAGGGTGAGGAGAGAGAGTGTGGCGACCGTCATTTAATAATATACGTCATAACATGTATATTTAATATCCCGCTCAGCACGTGTTACATCACACGTAAAATCAAACGTGACGGCCGACCTTCTAGATAGAAAACAACACATAAAACATAATAACATAAAATACGTTGGAGTTGATGCACAGCTGAGATATTACATATAACAGTAAAACATGACCTAGTCCAAAATACACCGTATATAGAGCAGTTATATTACAAAATATAGGCCTAACAAGCCCTTCATAACAGTCATAATGTTACAGAGATTGATGAAAATTTAAAACTACGTAGACAATTACTCAGTTGACACCTTTGAGTTAATTATACTACCTGCAGAGTCTAGGGGTGGGTGAGTATTTTTTATACTCAATAGGTAGAATTAAAATCTAATTTAATGCTAAATAAAAGACAATAATAATTATTTTTGCTAAACAGAACTTTTTACATAAACAGATTCAGAAATAATTCTGAAAAACACTGGTTCATCCGATGAAGATAAATTCTAAGTCGTGATACTAAACAACGTTCCTCCGATGCTCATGGAGCATCAAGAAGCTCAAAAGGCAGGAGTTTCACCATGACACTCTATACCTATGTGCGTGCACCAGATACCAATAATTTTCTTGATAGGTATCCAGAAAAATATATTTCTAAGTATAAACCTAGAACTATCCAGAAAATACACAGATTGCATCATAATTCTGATTAAATAAAACTTGATATACGGAGAGCATTTTTTCTGAAAACATAAGCAAAGAAGTATGGCTGAATAAAAACGGTCTATAAAACATCAAGTATACGAGCAGAGCATAGACTAGAGTTTAAGACCCCCTACCTTAGAGTTGGGGTAGAAAGTTTGTGGCTGTAGAGAGCTTGTATGGAAAATTTGGCCCCGTCACAGCGTCTGGCACCATCGATTTAGTTGGAAACACCTTTGAAACAACTTGAATTGGACTTAAAACAGTTTGAAACGGAAGGTTCAAAAGTTTTTGACTCAAGGTAGAAGTGAATAGTGAAAATGAAACAAGAGAATTAATAGGTGAGGTGGATCGCGCGACGCGTGTCCGCCATGCGTCGCGTGGTGGCATTGCGCGCAGTGTGATTCCGCCACGCAAAATTTTGCGTGGCGTGCGGAATGCAGCACGGTTCTGCGAGGTGCCTTAGAACCAGACGCACGGGTTCCACTGTTGCGCGAGCGTGGGACCGATGCGCGGCCTGCGTCGTGGGCCATGCGGTCCCATGCGCAGCGTGGGACACTTGCGCGGCGTGGTCCCGCGCGTGGACCTCGGGCCCGTCGCATAGTCGAACTGCACGACGTCGCATGTCATGCGCGTCAACATTGGCTGACGCAATACTTGCGTCAACCAACTTAATATAATAATATTTTTTTCTTTTTTTTGAAAACTTTAAATCGTTATAACTTTTTAACTATACGTCAGAATAATATGTTCTTAGTACCGATGGACTCGTATCAACTAGCCCTTTTAAACAAGACCACTCATGGATAGGTTTTGCCGTAGTTTCACCATGGGTTTGCCTATGATGCACGTCTCCCATGATCTATATGTATGATTACCACATCCGATTCAAATGATTCAAAAACCAATATGTTCGGTTTTTAGAGTTCTATAATAATCCTTTAGGTACAACATTCAAAATAATATTCTATTAATATATTAGAAACGTATGGAAATCTGGTGGTTGTCACAATCTGCCCTCCTTAAAGAAATTTCATCCTCGAAATTGGACTTACTAATTGTCGAATAGTTCGGGATATTTCTTTACCATATCACTTTCTAATTCCCACATGGCTTCTTGTGAAGATTGATGCTGCCGTAATACTTTGATTAATAGAATCCTTTTTGTCCTCAAGATTTATTCTTTTCGATCCAAAATTCTGATAGGTTTTTCTTTAAATGTCAAATCAGGTTATAGGGTGATCATTGTCTGATCTAGGATATAAGAAGGATCTTGTACATACTTGCGAAGCATGGCTATATGAAACACATTATGTACCCTATCCAACTGAGGGGGCAATGTCAATCTGTAAGCTAATGACCCTATTTTATCAAGAATTTGAAATGGTCATACAAATCGAGGACTTAGTTTTCCTTTCATACCAAATCTCATAACTCCCCAAGTTGGTGATACTTTTAGCAGCACATGATCACCTACGCAGAAGTCGAGGTCTTTTTTTCGTTGATTGGCATAGCTCTTTTGACGACTCTAAGCTGTCTCTAATCGACTCAGTATGAGTTTTACCTTATCCACACATTGTTGTAAGAGTTTTAATTTTACTAATTTTCCTTCCCCGACTTCATTCCAACAAGTTGGGGATCAACAGGGTCGTCCATAAAGAGCCTCATATGGTGTCATACCATTACTGGAATGATAACTATTATTATAAGGAAATTCAATTAATGGCAAGTGTTCATCCCAGTTACCTTTCCAATCTATGGCACTCACCCGTAACATGTCTTCTAATGTCAAAATAGTTCGTTTAGACTGACCATCGGTTTGTGGATGAAATGTTGTACTAAATATGAGACTAGTTCCTTATTCTTCTTGAAGTCTCAGCCAAAATTGTGAAGTGAACCGGTTGTCCTGATCTGAAATGATCGATAAGGGTACGACATGCCGACTCACAATTTCCTTTATATACATTTTGGCTAGAACATTCAACGTTTGAGACTTCTTTAGAGGGAGAAAATGAGCACTCTTTGTAAGTCTATCAACTATGACCCAAATGGATTCATGACTAGCTGATGTCTTGGGTAAGCTTGAAACAAAATCCATCAAAATGTGTTCCCATTTCCATTCTGGAATTTCAATCAGTTGAAGAGTACCTGATAGTTTCTGACATTCTGCTTTAACTTGCTGACAAGTCAGGCATTTAGAGACAAATTCTCCGATGTCCCTTTTCATCCCTTTCCACCAAAAACTTCTTTTGAAATCTTGGAAAATTTTTGTTCCTCCTGGGTGGATAGTGTATTGAGACCTATGAGCTTCATGCAACAGTTCTTGTTTTAATTCAGATACTGCAAGAACTACTAATTGTTCTTTAAATCTTATTCCATCATTAGAACGTCTATTAAAGTCAAGCTTATTTAAGAGAATTTGTACTTCTACATCCTCTTTTTGCGCCTCCAAAATGCGCTCAATCAATTCTGATTTTATTTTCAGATTAGCAATGATTATCTTCTTGTTTCTTGATTGTAATTGAGGTTGTAAATCTATTACCTTTTCTATTAATTTGCATTCTTTTATCAACATTTGAGCTACCATCCCTGTGGCCTTCCTACTCAAGGCATCGACCACTACATTGGCTTTTCCTGGGTGATATTGAATAGAGAAGTAATAATCATTCAAGTATTCAATCTACCATCTTTGCTTTAAATTTAAATCCCTTTGAGAGAAAATGTACTTCAAACTTTGATGATCTGTAAAAACTTCAAATTTCTCTCCATATAAATAATGTCTCCAAAGTTTTAAGGAAAAAACCCCTACTGCTAATTCAAGGTCATGAATGGGGTTATTACTTTCATGCTTCTTTAATTGTCTTGAAGCATAGGCTACTATTTTCTCATTTTGCATCAAAACGTATCCAAGACCCATTCTTGAGGCATCACTATAAATTACAAACTCTCCACTACCAGTTGGTAAGGATAAAACTGGGGTGGTGGTTAGTTTTTGTTTCAACTCCTGACATGCCTTCTAACATTCCTCATTCCATAAAAATTTTACTCCTTTTTTGGTTAGCTTTGTTAAGGGTAAAGCTATTCTTGAGAAGCCTTGTATAAACCTTCGATAGTAACCAGCAAGTCCTAAGAAACTTCTAACTTTTATGATGGTTTTGGGTTTTTCCCACTTCAAACTGCTTCGATCTTGGCAAGATCTACTGATATTCTATTGTTAAAAATGACATGACCCAAGAACACAACTTTGTCTAACCAAAACTCACACTTACTTAACTTACCATATAGCTGATGGTCTCTCAGAGTTTGAAGAACTAGTTGTAAGTGTGCTTGATGTTCTTCAGGAGTGGAAGAATAGACCAATATATCATCAACAAAAACAATCACGAATTTATCCAAATAAGGTCGGAAACTTAGTTCATGAGATCTATAAATGTTGCAGGAGCATTCGTCAATCCGAATGACATCACTAAAAATTCATAGTGCCCATATCGGGTACGAAATGTTGTTTTTGGAATGTCTTCATTCCGTATTCTCAATTGGTGATATCCAGATCTTAAATCTATTTTTGAAAATACTTTTGCTTCTTGTAATTGGTCAAACAAATCATCTATCCAGGGTAAAGGATACTTATTCTTGATAGTTACCGAGTTAAGCATTCTATAGTCTATGCACAGTCTTAAAGATCCATCCTTTTTCCTGACAAAAAGGACTGGAGCTCCCCAAGGTGAAACACTCGGTCTAATGAATCCTTTATTTATTAATTCCTGTAATTGATTATTTAATTCTTTTAGTTCTACAGGAGTCATTCTATAGGGTGCCTTAGAGATATGTTCTTTATCTGGTATTAAATCAATACAAAAATCTATCTTTCTCTGTGGTGGTACCCCAGGAAGATCATCAGGAAATATATATGGAAAATCCCTTATAACTTCAATATCTTCTATCTCGGGAGATGATGATTCCTCCAAGATTATACTTGCAAGATATGCTTGACATCCATTAGATATCAAGTGGTGTGCCTTCATAGCAGAAATGATGCATGCTCCTGAAGTGTCTCTGTTTCCATGAAAGGTAAAATTTTCCTCTCCTTGATTATTGAATATGACTTTCTTTTTCTTAAAGTCTACTAATGCTTCATTGTCAACTAACCAATCTATTCCTACGATGACATCGTAGTCGGTCATACTCAAGAGTATCAAGTTAGCCTTCCATGTTTGGTTTTCTAAGGACATGGACACATCTTGCATAACGTTTTGAGCTATAAAAGTTTTTCCTACAAGAGTTGACACTTCTAGGATATATCCTAGTTATATAACTGGATAATCCGTACTTAAAGCAAAGTCACAGGATATGAAAGAATGCGTCAATCCTGGATCTATTAAAATTTTAGTAAATTTATTCAAAATTAGAAGTGTACTTCGTATAACTCCTGCTGAAGTTTGAGCTTCTTCTGCAGTAATAGCATACACTCGCCCCTGAGCCTTTAGTTTCTGCTCCTGCTTGATTTCTTCCTTGATCTTCTTTTTGGGGCATTCCTTGATCTTGTGCCCAAGGTCTCCACATGCGCAACATCGTCTCTCAACAAGGTAACAGATCCTTGCTGGATGAAATTGGTTGCATTTGGAGCACTTCTCTAACTTCCTCTCTTTTTGGTTTTGGGGCGGTGGTTCAGAGGTTCTTTGAAATTTTTGATTATTGAATTGGTTAGGGGTTGCCATTTTTCTTTTCCGATCTTCCATCCTACTCCCTTGTCCACCATCTTTTTTCTCAGCTAGGAATTCATGATATTCTTGCTTCAGCAGTGAAGCCAAATCCACAACTTTAGCCAAAGTAGTAGGTTGAAATCCTACTATTCGACTACGAAACCTATTATTCAAACCTCTAACAAATTTCTGGGCTCTTTTTAACTTAGTGGAGCAAATTTCAAGAGCGAAGCATTGTAGCTGAACAAATTTATTTTCATATTGAAAGACTGTCATATTACCCTGTTGAAGATCCGAAAATTCATTTTCTTTCTTCTCCTGAACATGAGGAGGGAAATACTTGTCATACAATACTTCTCTAAATTCTTCCCACTTGATATTTCCTTTGTTTGGGAAGAAGTTGCGTTCAGCTGATGGCCACTAGAAAGTCGCCTCTCCTGTCATAGCGAAAGTGGCTGCATCCACTTTCCTATCTTCAAGAACTTTTCATGCTTTAAAAATTCTTTCAACTTCAAACGTCCACTTCTCAGTAGCTTCTAGTCCATTTTCTCCATGTACCATGGGCACTGATAGAAGTAATGCCCACTCTGTTTGCACAGTACACAGATTTCTGGTTGTTGGTCTGTGTACCATACTATGCCTTTTCCCCTATCTCCCAGTCGAGCACTCTTATCTTCAGCCATTTCTTCCGCTTTCGGGGGTAAGAGATTCAGATCAATGTCTCTCATAGGGTTATGTATCTCTTCACCCCTAATGACATTTGCCCTCACAGCTTCCTCACCTTCGACTTCCATCATCTCCTCTCCGCCCACATTCTCTATTATCTCTCCCTCCTCCGGGACATTAATTAGCATATCGTTCCAAAAGTACTGATCATCCACTAGATCTGCCTCCAATGGTTCCTCTTCCACCAGATCCTCCTCCAATGGTTCCTCCTCTACTGGATCCTCCTCTCACTGGTCCTCTACTAGATCCTCTTCCGACGGGTCTTCCTCCAACGGGTTGTCTTCCACCAATTCATCTTCTACTGAGTCTTCTTCTTCAATGTCGTCAATCTCAATAGTTGAGTTAGAAATGTTTAGTACAATATCTACCTCGTCCACCGAGAGAGGAGTGTTAGGAATATTGACTACCTCCTGGACATCGTCGCTACTCTGGGGAAGGGCGGTAGTAATTTCTAAGTTGTTTGAGGATTCTGCCATATTGTGCTTCTTTTTGGCTTTTCTTGGTGGTGGTTTTTGGGCTAACATATGATATAAAGAGCCCAAAATAAGTTTCATTTTTTATTTTCTCATTAACTGAATTACCATTCAAAACAAACAAAATATTTCAAAACACAAAATAAAATATGTCATTGCATCAAGCAAACATCGAATATAAGTACTACGATATTATATAAATATATATATATAGATAGATTTTTCTATGACTGTTCTATGAACAGTAGAGTCAACTACTCCGATACCAAGTGTGGAGACCATCATTTAATAATATATGCCATAACATGCATATTTAATATCCCACTCGGCACGTGTTACATCACACGTGAAACCGAACGTGATGGCCGACCTTCTGGACAGAAAACAACGCATAAAACATAATAACATATAATACGTGAAATTGATGCACAACTGAGATATTACATATAACAGTAAAATAGGACCTAGTCCAAAATACACCGTATGTAGAGTAGTTATATTACAAAATATAGGCCTAACAAGCCCTTCATAACAGTCATAATATTACAAATATTGATGAAAATTTAAAACTAAGTAGACAATCCTCGGTTGACACATCTGGGTTAATTATACTACTTGCAAAGTTTGGGGGTGGGTGAGTATTTTTTTATACTCAGTAGGTAGAATTAAAATCTAATTTAATGCTAAATAAAAGACAATAATAATTATTTTTGCTAAACAGATTCAGAAATAATTCCGGAAAAACACCGGTTCATCTGACGACAAAAAATCCTGAGTCGTGATACCGAACGGCGTTGCTTTGATGCTCATGGGGCATCAAGAAACTCAGAAGGCAAGAGTTTCCCCATGACACTCCATACCTATGTGCACGTGCCAGATACCGATAATTTCCTCTATATGTATCCAGAAAAATATAGTTCTAGGTATAAACCTAGAACTATCCAGAAAATATACATATTGCATCATAATTCTGATTAAATAAAACTTAATATATGGAGAGCATTTTTTCTGAAAACATAAGCAAAGAAGTATGGCTGAATAAAAATGGTCTATGAAACATCAAGTATATAAGCAGAGCAAGACTAGAGTTTTAGACCCCCTACCTTAAAGTTGGGGTAGAAAGGTTGTGGCTGTAGAGAGCTTGTATGGAAAATTTGGCCTTGTCACGGCGTCCGACACTGTTGATTAGACACACCTTTGAAACGAGTTGAATCGGACTTAAAACGGATTGGAATTGAGGGTCAGAAGTTTTTGACTCATGGTAGAAGTGAATAGTAAAAATGAAACAAGAGAATTTATAGGTGAGGTGGATCGCGCGACGTGTGTCCACCATGCGTCACGCAGTGGCATTGCGCGCCGTGCGATTCCGCCACACGAAATCACGCATGGTGAGTGAAATGCAGTGCGGTTCCGCATGGTGCCATGAAACCTGACACGCGGGCGCGGGACCGACACACGGCCCGCATGCGGGCCCCACAATCCCATGCACTGTGTGGGACACCCACGCGGCGTGGTTCCGCGTGCGGACTACGGTCCCATCGCACGGTCGAACAGCGCAACATTGCGCATCGCACATCAGCATCAGCGTCAGCTGACGCAATACTTGTGTCAGCCGCCATAATATAATAATATTTGTTTTCTTTTTTTTCAAAACTTTAAATAGTTATAACTTTTTAACTATATGTCAGAATAATACGTTCTTGGTACTGATGGACTCGTATCGACGAGCCTTTCGAAACAAAACCACTCATGGATAGGTTTTACTGTAGTTTCACCATGGGGCTACCTATGATGCACGTCTCCCATGATCTATACGTATGGTTACCACATTCGATTCAAATGATTCAAAAACCATTATGTTCGGTTTTTAGAGTTCTACAATAACCCTTTAGGTACAACATTCAAAATAATATTCTATTAATATATTAGAAATGTACCAAAAATCTGGGTTGTCATAGAGAGAAAGAGGGGAGAGAGAGGAGAGAGAGAGAGAAAGAGGGGGAGAGAGTGTGTGTGTGTGTGAGGAGATCAAGAAAGAGGGAGGAGAGAGAGAAGAGTGAGGAGTGAGAGACGGGGTGAGGGGAGAGAGAAGTGAGAGAAAGAGGGGAGAGAGGGTGTGGAGAGAGAGGGGGAAAGAGAAAGAGAATAGAGAGAAAGAGGGGAGAGAAAGAGGCCGTAGAGAGAGAGGATAGAGAGAGAAAGAGAGGAGAGAGAGAAAGTGGGGAGGAATTTTTTTAATTATAATTTATTTTTGAAAATTTTAAAAAATAAAAAATATGTAGTAGTGACGTATAACCGTATGTGTCACTACTACCCTGTGGTAGTAGCGACACATAAGGTTATGCATCTTTAATACATATTTTAAAAAAAAATTAAATAAAAGAGTGAAAAGGGAGAGAGAGAAGAGAGAGAAAGAGGGGGGAGAGAGAAAGAGGGGAGAGAGAGGGTGTCACGCCTCGGCGATGCCCGACCCGAGCCGAACCCAGTCCAGGGGCCAGTCAAACGTGCGGGGGCGATGAAGTGAAAATTGAGAAACGATCTAGCGGAAGACTTAACCCTAACCACGGGCGATTAACAGAAACACGGAGTGCGCACAATCCTTTGAGCAAGAGTAAATAAAAAGGGAGAAAATGTGTTGCTTATCACAAAGTAAACAACAATCTCAAACCCACAAACTTAGTTAAGTAAAGCCCACACCGGCTCAAAATAAATCATAAGCATCACAACTGCAAAATATGACATAAATCCAAACAAGAACCCTACACAAAGGTTCGAACATAAAGCATGAAACAAACGCAGGTAAGTCACGCAACGATCTCCATCATCACACCCAAGCTACCTCTGACCTTTCCTCAAAGAGGCAATCCTGTCCGTCTGCGTGTCGCACCACGCAGCCCCAAATCAAAACACAAAAAGAGGGGTGAGTTTAACAAACTCAGCAATGGTTTTAATATCACTAACAACATCGAAAATACGATAGCATGGCGATATAATGTAACGACCTGACCCGAGCCGGGCCCACAAAATCACTAATAGGAAATTTTCTCTTTCCTTGAGCCAGGAATCATCGTCTGAGTGCGAGAGGTACAACGTTCGTCTACGCACTACGGAGCTTTAAGGCTTCCTCGTACGTAGACTTAGGTTGTAACGAACACGTACACACGACGAAGCTTCATAGTTCATCGCGTGTGAAACAAAATAAAACATATTATTATAATGATTTGGATCGGGCCAACGTTGCCTTGCCGTTGGTTGCCTACGTACGTATTGGATATTATCCCAATACGATCGGATCCGAACGTAGTTCTGCCTAATGGCTACTACATACTACAAACATCACAAAATCATACGTATAAAATACATATTTCCGAATATTTAATCGGAGTATACAAACACTCATCATATATCGGAGTCAAGCGGAAGTTAATAAATAACGGAATCGTACATCTCGCTCTACCACAGAGCGGGATCAAAATCTCATACACGTATCTCGCTCTATCACTGAGCCGAGACCGAGAACACAAATTACACGTCTCGCTCCACCCTAGAGCGAGACCACACACGTCATGTAAGTATACATCATGGCATCTAGGCATGTAGCATAGTACATAGGCACATAGCATGGCATATAGGCACATAGCATGGCATATAGGTACATAGCATAGTATATAGGCACATAGCATGGCATATAGGCACCTAACATGGCATATATGTACATAGCATAGTATATAGGCACATAGCATGGCATATAGGCACCTAACATGGCATATATGTACATAGCATATAGGTATAGTAGTGGAATAGAGAGTTGCTTACTGCCCTTATGTCTCGTATAGTAGCGGTATACGGAGTTGCTCACACGAGCATCCTCCCCTTCAGATCCGAAGATATTACACGGAGCTTCCTCTAGCCTCCATACGTTCCTTGTCTTGTACCGAAAGACTACGTATAAATGTTCTCCTTGCCGGAGACTCTTCTCGTTTCCTGTGCCCGTGTGTGGCAGACAGAACCTCCCCTAGTCTGGATTACTTCTCTTGATGTAGCTTGGCAACTTCGGACAAAATCCCGTCTTGCTCCGGGCCCATATTTCTTGTTCGTTGCTTGAGGATGACGGGTGGAGCCTCTCCTTGTCTCGGGGTATTTCCTCCTTATACGGTTTCCGAATCAAAGAACGGACCTCTCCATCGCGTAGAACATACTTGATTTAGTCAAGAACGCCTCTTGGACTGACTAAATCGGAGTTGGGATGGCCAGAAACAGAGAAAATAAAGTTCGTCGGTGCATGAAGATAACGGGCAGGACCTCCTCTTGTCTTGGGACGTTTCCTCATCATACGGTCTCCAACTCGAAGAACAGACAGCTCCATTGCGTAGAACATACTCGATTTAGTAGGAAACGGGTCTTGAACGGCCTTAATCGGCCTCAGAACGGTCAGAAACGGAGGAAATGAAAATCTGCGTGAAGAATGGAGTGAAATGGGGTATTTATAGACTTCGGCGCGCCGCGGATTTGAAACAGCGGCGCCGCGCCGCACCAAACCGCGGCGCCCGCCGATACGCGCCGCGCGCGCGACGAGAAGCGCGTGCCTAACGCGCGCGATGACCGTGCATCGTGGCCGCGCGCTACGCGCGCTGCGATCGCGCGTACCGCGCGCGTCCATTGCGCACGGTTCCGATTTTTCTTTTTCTTTTTATTTTTATTCATAAAACTTCAAACGCGTGTAACTTCCTACCCCGAATTCGGATTCACGCGTTCTAGGTACCGTTGAACTCGTATTGACGAGCCCTTCGATACCAACCCACTTAAAGCAGCAAAATACACTATTTCCAAGTGGGTCCCACCTATATTGCACGTTTCTTAAATATCGTAATTTCCGGTCCCGACCTCCGTTTTGCGCGTTCTTCGAATCGTTATGCTCATAATGCCAAGCTCTACCTGGCTACGGATATTTCATCTAATGAAAACCCTTAATATTAATCTCAAATTACTGAATTACCCTTAACCCTCCCGGGTTAAGCGTAACCGAAAAACGGGTCGTTACATTCTTCCCCCCTTAATAGAATTGCGTCCTCGCAATTCGCCAAAATTACTCTTCTGAACACAACAAAATTCAGTCATTATTCAAGCACAAATCACAGATAAAATTCCGATAATCTAATATCGGAGGAAATTTTCACAAAGAAAATTTAATAGTTCACAAACGTATGAAATACTTTATACAAAATTTGATAATTTAGATCAGATAAAATCGTCACAGCATAATCCGATAACTTATGACCGGATAAAACATTCTAAAACACAATCTGATGCTTATGTCAGGATCAGATAGATTGAAATTCAAACACAAAACACAAACGGCAATTCTGGATTAATCAAATCCCGTCAAACACAATTCAAAACACTTCCGGATTCCTTTTCACAATTCGACAATTTGGTCGAAAAATCGTTTCACAAAATAAATCTGATATGTCGTTCAAAATCAGACATATCATTCTTTCAAAGTTCAATAATTTGATCGTTCACAAAATCTGATAAAATTGTTCATAAACGAAATCCGATATTAAATTCAAAATCGGATAAATCATTATTCAGAAATCTGAAAACACAATCACAGAATGTCGCGATACCAGACGACTTACACCCGCGCCCATGGGGCGACGCGAGACAGAAAGGAAGGGATTTACCCATGACATCCCAGTCCTGTGCGCGCCAGATGCCAAATTTGGCGGTATCCAAAATCATAATAATTCTTAGTTCCGAGGAACCGAGAACTATCCAGACGGCACGATTGCCCAAAACTCGGAGAAATTTTCGAAAAGAGGAGATGATTTTAAAGTCAGAGCTTTGTTTTCATATAAGTAGTAGAAAACTTTTAGCAAAACTTTGGTGGGTCAAAATCTTGGCATAAATTTTTTTACTTAATAGGTCGAACTAAGTTCTAAGAATATGTTTTGTGCACATATGAAAATATTATGTCATATTTCTTTTGAAATCATTCGAAAAATCTGAAAACACGATCACAGAATGTCGCGATACCAAACGACTTACACCCGCGCCCATGGGGCGATGCGAGACAGAAAGGAAGGGATTTACCCATGACATCCCAATCCTGTGCGCGCCAGATGCCAAATTTGGCGGTATCCAGAATTGATAGCTTTTGGGCTTTATACCAAATAACTATCCAGACGGTCCGAAGACCCAAATCATCGAAAACTTCATTGTCAAATCAAATCCCGAATAAACATTTTTGATTAAATCAGATTTGTAATCGAAATTCATTTCAATATACTAGTGGAATCAACCTTGGAGCAGTCCACTAACACCTCATGTCATATACCACGAGTGTTTGATGGTTTCTTCTTAGCAATTCCGCAGGCAATTGAGATAAATTTACTAAATTTCAAATCTAATTTCAAATACCAAAGGATTTGAAATTAAAATTCCATATCAAATCCACCAGTAGATTCAACCTTAGATTAATTCACTAACGCCTGATATTTCATATCACAGGTGTTTAGTGATTTCTCTTCGGGATTTCTACTGTTTTTCAAAACAGATTTTAAACAAACTTTCAAAATACTCATATTTCGGAAATGAGATTCGTATAAATATATCGGTAGAATTTACTACAGAGTTGTCCACTAACACTCCACTTTCTATACCGTGGGTGTTTGCTGGTTACTCTGAGATGGTTCTACCGCCTTTGAAAATAATCAAAAATATTTTCTAAAACAGACAATTTGAAATCAAATTTCAATACCCGAGTAGAATTAACCGTAGGGTTTTCCACTAGCGCTACATGTCCTATACCATGAGCAGTTAGCGGTTACCTCGTGGAAATTCTACCATCTTTGAAAACATATTTCAAATTATATTTTGTTTAAATACCCGAGTAGAATTAACCGTTGAGTCTTCCACTAGCGCTACATGTCTCATACCATGAGCGGTTAGTGGTTACCTCTTGGTAATTCTATCGTCTTTGAAAATATATTTCAAATCATATTTTGTTTAAATACCTGAGTAGAATTAACCGTAGGGTTTTCCACTAGCGCTACATGTCTCATACCATGAGCGGTTAGTGGTTACGCTATGGTAATTCTACCGCGGTTTAAAATACATTAAAATTGAAATCATTGAAAATATTTAAAAAGAATTATGTAACGAATTCAAAACAAAATTTTCGATCGAGTCAAATTCAAAATCACAATTTATAAAAATAAAGGTTTCCGATTAAATCCAAAGCCATACGAGAAAACAAAATTTCAATTCATGGTTGATCAAAAATTTGAAATTTAGAAAGATTAAAATCTGTCTGGAATTCAATGTAATACATGCAAAATAGAATTCTAAATGAATTCTAAATCAAATTATTCAGAAAGAAATTTCATATAACTTACGATTAAAAATCAAATTTCATAAAATCGAGCTTCATATAAATCACATATACAAAATGAAAAGTTCAAAAGCAAAATTCATATGAAATCCAATTTCTAAATTGATTGAAATAAAAAAATTAAACAAGATGCAATAAATTCAGACTTAAGCTATAAATAAATTTCAATTGAAAAATCAAAATAATCAAATTGATGTTTACATCAAATTTTCATGCAACACATGGCAATAAAAATCTCAAATAATTATACGATTAAATTTCATAATAAATTAGATGCACCATATTCAAAGCAAAAATTCTAATTCTAATTTAAAATTGACATCTATAAAGTATAAGTTTGTCATCAATCAGATACCTATACATAACATAAAACCTTAAAATTACTTTTAATAAAGTAATTTAGAATTTGTCATAATTAAAGTTCGAACTAGTTTAGAATCAAATATGATACCACTTGTTCATAATAACATATTCAATACATTCTTTATCTAAGATCAAAATTCATAAAATAGAAGTCTATCTTAAATGAAAACTATCGATAAAACAAAAATTCAAAATTAGAGTTTGTGTTAGATTCGATAACACATGGGCATAACCACAAGAAGAAAATCGGATTTTATTTGAAATCCACGACAACACGTCCAGAAGAGAAAAAAAAAAATTTTTAAAAAAAATCACAATTCATTTCAAAAATAATCAAAACGCATTCAAAATAGAAATTCTAATTATTTCAAAATTCAAATCAAAATACTTGTTAAATTAATAAATATTATGCTCTCGCAGACAGATCGATGCTCCGATACCAATTGTAACGACCCGACCAGAGCCGGGCCCACAAAATCACTAATAGGAAATTTTCTCTTTCCTTGAGCCAGGAATCATCGTCTGAGTGCGAGAGGTACAACGATCGTCTACGCACTACGGAGCTTTAAGGCTTCCTCGTACGTAGACTTAGGTTGTAACGAACACGTACACACGACGAAGCTTCATAGTTCATCGCGTGTGAAACAAAATAAAACATATTATTATAATGATTTGGATCGGGCCAACGTTGCCTTGCCGTTGGTTGCCTACGTACGTATTGGATATTATCCCAATACGATCGGATCCGAACGTAGTTCTGCCTAATGGCTACTACATACTACAAACATCACAAAATCATACGTATAAAATACATATTTCCGAATATTTAATCGGAGTATACAAACACTCATCATATATCGGAGTCAAGCGGAAGTTAATAAATAACGGAATCGTACATCTCGCTCTACCACAGAGCGGGATCAAAATCTCATACACGTATCTCGCTCTATCACTGAGCCGAGACCGAGAACACAAATTACACGTCTCGCTCCACCCTAGAGCGAGACCACACACGTCATGTAAGTATACATCATGGCATCTAGGCATGTAGCATAGTACATAGGCACATAGGATGGCATATAGGCACATAGCATGGCATATAGGTACATAGCATAGTATATAGGCACATAGCATGGCATATAGGCACCTAACATGGCATATATGTACATAGCATAGTATATAGGCACATAGCATGGCATATAGGCACCTAACATGGCATATATGTACATAGCATATAGGTATAGTAGTGGAATAGAGAGTTGCTTACTGCCCTTATGTCTCGTATAGTAGCGGTATACGGAGTTGCTCACACGAGCATCCTCCCCTTCAGATCCAAAGATATTACACGGAGCTTCCTCTAGCCTCCATACGTTCCTTGTCTTGTACCGAAAGACTACGTATAAATGTTCTCCTTGCCGGAGACTCTTCTCGTTTTTTGTGCCCGTAAGTGGTGGACAGAACCTCCCCTAGTCTGGATTACTTCTCTTGATGTAGCTTGGCAACTTCGGACAAAATCCCGTCTTGCTCCGGGCCCATATTTCTTGTTCGTTGCTTGAGGATGACGGGTGGAGCCTCTCCTTGTCTCGGGGTATTTCCTCCTTATACGGTTTCCGAATCAAAGAACGGACCTCTCCATCGCGTAGAACATACTTGATTTAGTCAAGAACGCCTCTTGGACTGACTAAATCGGAGTTGGGATGGCCAGAAACAGAGAAAATAAAGTTCGTCGGTGCATGAAGATAACGGGCAGGACCTCCTCTTGTCTTGGGACGTTTCCTCATCATACGGTCTCCAACTCGAAGAACAGACAGCTCCATTGCGTAGAACATACTCGATTTAGTAGGAAACGGGTCTTGAACGGCCTTAATCGGCCTCAGAACGGTCAGAAACGGAGGAAATGAAAATCTGCCTGAAGAATGGAGTGAAATGGGGTATTTATAGACTTCGGCGCGCCGCGGACTTGAAACAGCGGCGCCGCGCCGCACCGAACCACGGCGCCGCCAAAAACGGCGGCGCCCGCCGATACGCGCCGCGCGCGCGACGAGAAGCGTGCGCCTAACGTGCGCGACGACCGCGCATCGCAGCTGCGCGCTATGCGCGCTGCGATCGCGCGTACCGCGCGCGTCCATTGCGCACGGTTCCGATTTTTCTTTTTCTTTTTATTTTTATTCATAAAACTTCAAACGCGCGTAACTTCCTACCCCGAATTCGGATTCGCGCGTTCTAGGTACCGTTGAACTCGTATTGACGAGCCCTTCGATACCAACCCACTTAAAGCAGCAAAATACACTATTTCCAAGTGGGTCCCACCTATATTGCACGTTTCTTAAATATCGTAATTTCAGGTCCCGACCTCCGTTTTGCGCGTTCTTCGAATCGTTATGCTCGTAATGCCAAGCTCTACCTGGCTATGGATATTTTATCTAATGAAAACGCTTAATATTAATCTCAAATTACTGAATTACCCTTAACCCTCCCGGGTTAAGCGTAACCGAAAAACGGGTCGTTACATATAATCTTTCAAATCAACGATGTACAAGGTGTATTATTTTCTGATCACATATTCCCATCACTTAAAAACTGCATCATAATGCATAATTCAACCTGCATGGATGTATCTCTAACATACATATTCCACATGCATAATATCAAAATCAACATGCATGGATGTATCTCTAACATACATATTCCACATGCATTATATCAAATCAACCTGCATGGATGTATCTCTAATATACATATTCCACATGCATTACATCAACATCAACCTGCATGGATGTATCTCTAACATACATATTCCACATGCATAATATCAAAATCAACATGCATGGATGTATCTCTAACATACATATTCCACATGCATTATATCAAATCAACCTGCATGGATGTATCTCTAATATACATATTCCACATGCATTACATCAACATCAACCTGCATGGATGTATCTCTAACATACATATTCCACATGCATAATATCAAAATCAACCTCCATCAAGGAGTAATCACACATTAATGTCACACAGACGGGAGCATAGACAAGGCCACGAAGGCGTGTCATGGTCCAAAATTCTACACAAGAATTCAAGAAAGATCGGGGTTGTCAATCCATAATACTGCTCGCCCTGGACGATCCTGGCCAACGATGTCCCATTCTCACACAGAGAATCTAGAGTAGGGGTGTTCGCCCAGGGACATCTCCTGCGGAGGGAAGAGCCTGAGTTCTCACACAGAGAACCCTAGAACACGTGGTAGCGGGGTGCACACAGCATACCACACTGGATTCTCAGGGTCCAGATGACACACATAATAACATTCTCACAATCCGCAAGACAAGTACACAACTCGTCCCCACATCATTCCATTTAATTAGACTCAACCCGGGGAGTGCACTCGTTCCACACAGGAACTTCAAATCGTTCCACACAGGAACTTCAAATCCAAATATGTCCTTTCGGACCAATCAACTTGCGATTAATCCATGACCGATAAACCCGGCACACAATTCCATCACATTGCATCCAATCGGTCAAATTCGATTAATCACGATGAAGCCTCAATTGGAAATCCATTTTTTTTTATGATGCGTGCAGCATGGTACATGCGTGGGCAAAGTATACATGAATCCTAATCCATGATAAGTGCTCTCACCAGCCCCTAATGCATCATTCATAACCACAATATTAAGCTTCAACATCATCATTTAACCCCACATGTGTGTGTATCTAGTAGAAGCATTTCACGTAATACATGCCATCATGCTTGAAATTAAACTCACTACCACACTACACATGTGAATTTCCATCTAAACATGAATTCCAGCGGAAATCATAGGAGAAGAATCGTTGAAATCATAGCTAGATTCAAAACTCAACCACAAAGGCTAAACACATATATCATCACTCATTTCATCATTGAGTCATGGCATTCACCAACATTCACACACCATTAACCACAATCTATCATGACGAATCAGCCCAACAATGATTGTAGTCCTACTGAAAATATGCTTAACCAAAGGGAAACAACCATTCATAATTTCAAGATAACGATTCCAACATCATGCCATAAAACATAGGTCATTCCACCATCTCTAAGCATATATCTCAACTCCATAAACTCAATAGCATGCATTTCCAGTAGCCTAACATAGCTTAAAACACTCCACATTCATATAAAATTTGCAAGCTAAAGTGGAATCATCAAAATAGACATCATATGCACAACATGCAATTTCCTGTGTAGCCGATCGATCGCCCTTCAGGCTGTTCGATCGGTTACACGCAAAAATTTGAAATTTACAGTTCAGCCGATCGATCGCCCTGCAGGATCGATCGATCGCCAACACGGCAGAACAATCATCTTCTTCCTTTCGCAAATCCAAACCGAAACATCATAGATAACACTTCAAATCCACATCTAACACCCTAATCATCATCAAAAGTCCTCCTTGACTTCCAAAATATCAAACCAAACCATAATAATGCAAAACCCTAAGAAATCAGGATTAAATAATTCTATTTTCTAATCTTACCATTAACACATTAAATCAAGCAAACCATTTCGAAATAAGCCAAAAATGGAGAGTTTTACCATGGATAAACAGAGATTTTGAAGACCCATTACCTCAGCACTTGATTTAAGCTTGGATTGAAGAGTCACCCTTCTTGAAATCCTTAAAAACACAATGAGTTTGAATTAAACTCTAATAGAAATCGATTTACTCAAGAAATCCCTAATTAAACCTTAGATCTAGGGCTTGTTGGTAGTAAAAATCGAATTTTGAATGTTAGGGTTTGTAGTAAAACACAAATCAGTAGCTTTTGATGGTCAAAAATGAATTGAATCAAGGGGAAAATGGTAGATTTGGAAGAAATAAAGAGAAAAAGCCATGGATTAGTGCTTAATTAGAGTAAGCTTACCTTAATCGGCTTCTAATTCGGGCCTAAGTGGGGATTAGGCCAGCCCTCCTTCCTTAGCCTATTCCCAAAAATAGAAATGGCTCAGGTTTGCCCTTTTATAGTAAGGGTTGGGGTATGCATAGGTAAGTTTTGGGGTGTAAATAGGAAAAGTAGGCTAAAAGTGGGTATTTTGCAAATTTAAGCACAAATTAAGCCTAATAAAATTCTGAAAATTTTTGTGTGACCTTAAGTATATGTCTAGGTTCATTTGACACAAAAATAAAATTTTTGGCGGTGGGGCCCACAGGGGTCGCGCCAAAACCCTAATTTTTGGGAAAATAGTAAAAATTCCAAAAAATCTCAAAAATTCACATTTGGTTTAAAATCACTTAAAACCACTAATGTTGAAGTTAATTTTGGTTAAAACCATCACAACCACTATTTATTTTAGGAAATCACCGAATAAGATCAGAAAACACGTAAACCTCACGATAACTCATAATTAAAGAAAACCAAACCCCGGTTTAAAGATGAGGGTCCTTACAGAGGGAGAGGGAGAAAGAGAGGAGGGAGGAGAGAGAGAGAGAAAGAGAGAGAGAGAGGAGGAGGAGAGAGGAGAGAGAGAGAGAGGGAGAGCAAAAGAGAGAGGAGAGAGGAGGGAAAGAGAGAGGATGAGAGAGAGAAGAAAGAGAAAGAGAGGAGAGAGGGTAGAGAGAGAGAGATGAGGGGAGAGAGAAAGAGGGGGAGAGAGAGAAGAGAGAGAAAGATGGGAGGAAAAAAATTAATTGTAAATCAGTTTTAAAAAATTTTAAAAAATAAAAAGAATATGTATTAGCGACGCATAATCTTATGCGTCGCAACTACCTTAAGGACGCATACGGTTTATGCATCGTTATTCCCCGACACACAAGGTTATGCGTCGCTAATACATATTTTTTAAAAAATTTAAATAAAAGAGAGAAAAGGGAGAGAGAGGAGAGAGAGAAAGAGGGGAGAGAGAGACGAGGGAGGAAAGAGAGAGAGAGAGATGAGGGAGGAGAGAGAAAGAGGGAGAGAGACGAGGAGAGACAAAGAGGGAGAGAGAAGAGAGAGATAGAGAGTGGAGGAGAGAGAGGAAGAGAGAGTGTGTATAGAGAGAGGAAATTTTTTTTAATTATAAATTAATTTAAAAAAAATTCAAACAATAAAAAAATTAATAAAAAAGAGAGAGTGGTGAGAGAGAGGAGAGAGTGAAGAGAGAGAGGGTCGCTCCCCTCTCTCTCTTCCCCTCTCTCTTCCTCTCTCTCTCTTTCTGTCTCCCCTCTCTCTCTTCCTCTCTCTCTCTATCTCTTTTAATTTAAAATTTTTTAAAATAAAAAGACTAGTAGTGATGCATAACGTATGCGTTGCTACTACACCCGTTATTAGCGACGTATACATGTATGCATCACTACTAACTAATGTATTAGCGACACATATATTATGCGTCGCTAATACAAATATTTTCACCCATGCAGGTAAAACTTTAATAGCGCAAGCAAAATTTTAATCGCACGGGCAAATTTTAACCCCCCACCCCTCTCCCCTGCGCTGCTACCGCCACCCTGAGCCATTACCACTGCCCTCCTCTAGCCACCACCCCTCTGCTCTCCGTCCCCTCCCCTCCACCCCTCTCCTTGGGGTTTGCCCCGCACCGCCCCTCTCCCTGGGTCCACCCCCTCCCCCCTCCCCCCGCCGTCCTCCGCCCCCCACCCCCTCATCCCTCCCTCTCCCCCTGCTCCGCCCCCCTCGTCTGATTTTCAGAGGAGGGGGGAGGAGGGGGTAGGGGGCCAGATTCCGGCCCCCTCTCCCTTCCTCAGTGGGTCCACCACAGGGGATTCTTTTAAGAAAAAATTTCATCTTTAGCGACGCATATAAAAACATTGCTCAAGTGTTTTTAATTTTTTTATATTATTTTTAATGTAGTAGCGATGTTTTTCAAAGCATCACTAATACACAAATTTTTTTAATATATTTTATTATTAGCGGCACTTTGAATAAGTAATTTGTTTTAAAAAACTTTATTATATTAGCAATACATAACAAAGCGTCACTAATAAGGACTTATTAATGACGTATTTAATTATGCGTTGCTAATAAGTTATTTTATTTTATTTAATATTTTTTATATTAGCGATATATAGGATAATGTTGCCAATAGCTGATCATTAGCGACACAAAAAATTATGCGTCGCTAATAATTTACTATTAGTGACATTATTTTATATATTGCGAAAGGAAACTTATCAGAGACATATAAATAAGCATCGCTAATGTGACATTATTAGCGATGCTTTATGTTAAGCATCGCTAATAGGCAATTGTGACTTGATTTTTTTCAATGCTTATGGCTATGTTTTTTATGTGTCACTAATAGGCATGAACAATGCTTATGAGACTATTAGCAACACATAAATGCATAGCTTAACATGCTTAATATATCTTTTAGTTTTCTACTTTAATTTTTTGTACAAATGCGCCCACATTTGTTAACTCATTGACTTAGTAAGGTATTTAAATTAGAAACACTCTAGTTACCCTTAATATAGTAAATGATATTAAACTCTTAGCATGTACTTAGATACGCTTTGTGGGCCCTAGATGAGTGTCCGATACATGCGGGAACACTTAAATATTTAATAATTAAATATAAAAAAACGTGTTTTGATTGGGTATTGTGAAGGCCAAGTATGAGAGATGAAACATTAAAGTTTTAATTTTGGATTAATTTATTATTTACATTAATAATTTTTTTAATCTACACACTTGAAAAAGGAGGGGAAACGCCTCTGATCACGTCAACGCTACATTACCAAGCATCAGATAAGGCCAGCCAACTCTAGCATTTAGCCTGTTGGATATATCTAAACCCAATAGGGCTGCATAAACCAATTTAGTGACTGAGGTATATAAGAGTCTTAACATAATACATAAAGGTGGCTAAATGTACCATAAATAAATTCTAATCCTAACATAATATATGACTACCTCATTTATTGTGCCAGACCCGTAACATAGTCACGATTGACGAGGTATAAATTATCATTGCACGGTCACCGGTCATCAAAATATTTTTTTAAATTATTTTAAAAAGCTTTATAAATGTGACCTAGAAGTTCGATCATCTGATCTGATCAAGCAATGGCCACACTGCCGGCACATAGTGGAAGAGAGCCACTGCTGAACGATGGGGACCAACGAGGAGGCGAGGGAGAAGAGGAGACGCCTATCAGGAGCGGCTCTCGATCTTCTTTCACGGCACAGGGCGACATCCAACCCATCAAGGGCGTGTCTTCTTTCTTCCAACAGTTTGGGTCCGAATCAAGAAAGCTTTGGTACCTTGCCGGCCCTGCCATCTTCACCTCCATCTGCCGCTACTCCCTTGGCGCCGTCACCCAAGTCTTTGCCGGCCGTCTTGGCACTCTCAGCCTTGCCGCCGTGTCAGTCGAAAACTCGGTCATCGCCGGCTTCTCCTTCGGGGTCATGGTACATGGCAATTCTTACTCTAGTGATCATCATTTTGCTCAAAATGACTTATACATGTCGACCATTAACAGTAAAAATTTCTTGGGACATGGATTACCTAAACTTCAATCGAATCATGATAGTTAGGAGAATCATCAGTGAGCAAAAAGCCTCTACTTTCACAGCAATTTTAGATGGACACAGCACACTCGAATATCTTTGTTTTACAATGAGACTACCTTCTTTGTGGTCGACATCGAGTAGTTCAAGCAACTTGTCTAAAGTAAATGACACTAACCCCTTGCTTTGTTTGCTTATGCGTGCTTAGTTGGGCATGGGGAGTGCTTTGGAGACGTTGTGTGGGCAGGCGTATGGTGCCGGTCAGCTGGATATGCTTGGTATCTACATGCAACGTTCATGGGTGATCCTGAACTCCACGGCCATCATCCTCTGCCTCCTATACGTCTTCGCAACATCCTTCCTCAAGGCCATCGGCCAGGCGGAGCAGATCGCCGAGGCGGCGGGGACCTTCGCCCTCTATATGATCCCCCAGCTCTTCGCCTACGCCATGAACTTCCCCATCGCCAAGTTCCTCCAGGCGCAGAGCAAGATCCTGGCCATGGCCATGATCGCCTTTCTGGCACTTCTCCTCCACTCCCTTTTCACATGGCTCTTCATGGTGAAGCTGGGGTGGGGGCTGGTGGGCGGCGCGGTGGTGCTCAATGGATCATGGTGGTTCATGGTGGCGGCCCAGCTGGCGTACATATTCAGCGGCACCTGTGGCAGAGCCTGGAGTGGCTTATCCTTGAAGGCCTTTCAGAACTTGGGTGGTTTCTACCGGTTGTCCCTAGCCTCAGGAGTTATGCTTTGGTACGGCCTCTCTTTCTCGTATGTCTCAATTATTTTTTGTCGCAATGTGTTTGCGTTGCCCACGGGCTGCTTGGTTAGCTGTAGCCTAATCTAAGTTGCGGCCGTGGTCCTAGCACAACTAGATTTGGATGCACTCGTAGCCAGTTGGGTTAGCCGCATCAAGATCTGGCTACGGCCTATGCGAGGGGTATAAAAATAGATATGAATAGAGGATTATCTGTATTTATCAATAATTTATGTACTGTATCCATATTCGTATTTGCTTTTGTCCATATTATACTTTATCCTATCGGATTAGACAGATAGATATGGATACTTTATTACTTAAACTATATCTCAATTCAAATTATCAAGTACCTTTGTAGCATCTTAAAATTGTCCTAAAATATTGTACGAGTACTAGATACATATTTTCAAGTTGTTTAGTACCTACATAACATGTTAAAATTATCCTAACATACTATATAAGTTCAGGTTTTTAAGTTGTCAAGTACTTATGTAGTTTGTTAAAATTATTATATTATACTAATGTATTCATATTTTTAAGTTGTCAAGTACCTATAAAGTATGTTACGACTATCCTAATATAATACATAAGAATTAAATTTTATTTTCCCCTTAGTAGTTAATAATATATTAATATTTAAGAGTGTTAGGTAAGGGTTGCAGATGGCAGACGCCCGCGGATACATATAAGGGTATGTCGGCATCTATAGCTCTTCATTAAGGCAGATAAAAAACTTTGTCCATCTTTATGTCCATGTCCAACCCAGACATAAAAAATTGTCCGTTCTATATAAAAATGGACATAGTACACAAATGGATATTTGAACTACCGACAACCATAAATAGCCCTAGACATGGTCTATTGATCTTGGCCGTGGCCTACTGCATCATGCCTTGCTAGCCTTGATAGCGGCCAGTCGTAGCCAAATTTGGCTGTGGCTGTAGGCAATCTACTGGGCCAGCTACATCCATATCTAGTTGCGGCCTTTGCCTTAGCCTGCTGGCTACGACCACTGCGTGCGGCACCAAATTTGGTAGCCAAGCTATGGCCAATAGCCAGGCCGCCTACCCACAACAAAGGAAGGGTCGAGCAGGCAGGTGGGCAGGGTGAGCATGCTAAGAGGTGGGAGGCAAAAATTGGGTCCTCGGTGGCCGTGGCAACATTGGCCCACGCTATAGACCAAGTAAAGATGGAGAAAATTATATTTTTAGGTGTGGGGGATGGGTGGGAGACTTTACTAGATAAGACTGGGGTAAATAGGAAATGGGGGGTACATGAATTTAATGGGGTGCAAATAGTCACATTCTACATCTATATTCCCCCAGTAAACCCCTCAGTACTCCGTTTCTCAGTTAACCCATAAAAAACATGTATAATTATTACTATGTACCCCACAAAATCTAAATTTTTTACCTCTATAGCTTACCCTTCTTCCATTTCTATTTTTCTAGCACAAGTGTCGGTGGCCTGTCATGGGGTAGTAAAGCATACTATCTGTGACACGTGCTGGGCCACACACGTGTGAAATTATTATATACTAAGTGTGCATGTCTTGCAAGAACTATCCGCAATGTTGCACAACATATATATAACCATTGTGGGGAAATACTGTAACATTGTGCAACATGTGTGTACAATACTGTCCTTTGTGCAAAATGCACGCAATGATGTGCACACATAGTTGGCCATATTGAGACACTTAGAAGGCTAAAACATATTTAAAGCCTTAAGATGTCCCCTTCCCCCTAAATAATGTTGGAGAGTCTTGTGGAGTGTTATGGAGGCATTTGGCAAAATTTGAAGGGACCTTGCCTGTAGAGCCACTTTGGTTGTTATTCCATCATAATGCAAGAAATTTCTTATGTTATATAGGGGGGACTTGGTGACTTAAAGTATATGAACTGTTGGTATGATGCCTAGCCTTGCAACCGCTTGTCTCGGATGACAAAGAAGACTTGTTAGGTTGCTAGCCATCATGCCAAGAGCCATGTTCACTAAGGAAAGGAGTTCTCCAACCTATGGGTCGGTCGTCTAGCCTTATGGCCTTGTGTATACATGGCTGAGATAAAATGTTCGAATGTATGAGTTGCCTAAATTAGATATGTGCATTAGAAGGCTATATCTCCCTCTAGCTAGCTCTCTTAGGAAATGTCCTGGTACATCCACACGTCTGCCTTGGGATGGGTTTGTTGCTTCACTTCGCGGACTAGATGTTCGGTTGAATGGCACGAGGTTATGACCTTGACAAAGAAGGTTTACTCGTATTGCTATTTGGCCTTGTGAATGCCGTAAGGATGGTGTTTCCTAGACGCCTCTATGACAAGTGGTATATGAGCTAAGGTTCCGTCTTACTGGACGGCCAAGACAAACATTTGGACGAGGAGTTGGAACGTGCTGAATGTGATGTTCTTCGACCTTGGTGCGAGGCAGATGGATAAACTTGTGAAATACAAGTTAATGGAAATGTGAGCTAAAACAAATGTGTAAAGATGATGGCTGATTGTGTTTCCTTTTTTGTTTCAGACTAATTGAGTGGCATTTGCCATCACATGCACAATTTTTATAAAGTTCGAGTGTAGTCTTGTTTTGGTTCCCTGGACGTTGATGTAGAATGCTATTGAATAAATATAGTCATGTTGAGACTAAAAAATGATGCAAATGGCGGCAAGCTCTTCCTAATGGTGCCGTATGGGACGTATCAATAGTAGGAAGCCTTGTGAATCTTGAGACATCTCTACCTGATGATGTTGTGGGTGGAAAAGCATATTGAAACCAAGTTGATGGGTATGCAGTCAGTTATATTTCCAAGTGAAATGTGAGACTACTTGATGTGAGGATGGGCTGAGATTGAGCCCTAAGTGGGGCAGTCATATTGTGAATGGATGTGCAACCCATTTAAGGACAATGTGTATAACTAAGGTAAGTCAGGTTCTTCTTGCTAATGAGCTATGACTCATTGGTGGGCGGTTTTGGGTTGAACTTCCTGGGCCAATAAATTAAGGAATGTTGGACATGAGCATAGTGGAACCTATCGAGTCCAAGTGATGAAAATAAAAATAGTGACAAGTGAAATACCCCATTCGGTATGCAAGTGTGCATCCAAAGTGTGAATAAAAGAAAAAGAAAGTGAGTTGGCACATGATGGCGACTAACATCCATGCCTTTGATGGGGAGTTGTTGCAGTACGAGGAAACACAGTTTTTTTGGGTGAATAGGAGTAAAACACTCTCACCCTTGGTTTCTTCGGATTAGCATGCAAGCGGCGCATCTGAAGCATGTTTGATATGGGTGAACAAGAACAAATGTTCTCACCCCTAGGTTGCTAAACATGGGTCTGTATGCCACACTTGGTTAGCAGGGCCACACCCATGGTTCTTTACTAGTTTTAGGTAGTTGCCTAACTAACTGGGGGAAGTGGCCCTCATCCATCGGCGAGCAACATATGTAAAGTGATTGTTGCATCATGAGCGATGTAGTAGTTTGGTGACTATGTCAGTTACACGAACCTTGTACAAAGTTGTCGCTCATAGGGTGGAATAGACCTTTGGAGGAGATTGTGAGAGGAAACCTGATGGTATGCTACATCGAGAGTAGTGTAGTAGTTTGGTAACCATAGCAGTCATGTGAAGCTTGAGCAAAGTTGTTGCTCTTAGGGTGGAGTAGACCTCTGGAACGTATTGTGAGGGAAACCTGACCGAATCGGATAGCTAGAACTTTGTGAGCAGTGGAGACACAGAAGTTACTGGACATGATGAGGACGTCGTTTTGCTAGACTCTTGGTTGGTGAATGTCTAGTATAAAGCTAGCATTGCAATACATCAACGAGCTTTGGTGTAAGTGAGGGTGGCGTTAGATTCTCGGGAGACGAAAATGGGAGCAAACAAGAGTGTTGAAGCCCAACATCATAGTGTCAACTTTGAAGTTGCAAGTTGTGGCTAAAGTGTAGGCAATTTGTGAGTATCTCAAGTATAGGGCTGGCTTCAAGAGAGGAAGCTAGGCATCATTTGATATATCCTTTCTCAGTCGATGTGCAACACCAACTCAAATGGAATACTTGGGTGCACCTTCTTATTAGAGAAATCTTTACAATAGAGTACTTTTACCTTTATCAATGTGGGAAAGCCATGTTGAGTGACAGAGTTTCATCATGCAATGATTTAACCGAGTCAAGGGCTCGATGGGTGGAAGTTGGTTTTTCCAAAGCATATAATTCATGGGATTATCTAAGTTATAGTGTGAATGTGTATCAAGCGCTACAAGAGAGAAGTCAATCATTTGTCGCAATTATGTGCCATGGTTGGAGAAACGAGTAAGGCCTCCTTGAGGTGTAGCGTCAATGAGGGCATTGACAGATCAAGTGGGGGAGAGTGTCATGGGGCAGTGAAGTGTACTATCTATGACTCATGCTAGGGTGCACACATGTATAGAAGTATTGTATACTAAGTATGCATGCGTTGTAAGAACTACCTGTAATATTGCACACCATGTATGCAAGTGTTGCGGGGAAGGCCTACAATGTTGCACATGTGTGCCCAACATTGTGAAGAATGCACATAACGATGTGCATACATAGTTGGCCATGTTAGGACACTTGGTCAGCTAGCACGTATTTGGAGTTTTAAGACATTCCTCCCTCCTAAAGAGTGTTGGAGAGTCTTGTTGATTGTTTTGGGGTTGCTTTGCAAACTTTGGAGAGTCCATGCCCATTCAACCACTTTGGCTACCACTCTAGCAGAATATAAGAAATCTCTTAAGCTATAAAGGGGGGACTTGGTGATCTGAAATGTATGAGTTATTAGTATGATGCTTAGCCTTGCAACTGGTTGTCTCGGATAACAAGAACGATTTATTGGGTTGCTTGCCATCAAGCCAAGAGCCCTGTTCGTTGGGGGATGAGGCTCTTCAACATACGGGTTAGTTGTCCGACCTTATAGCCTTATTGGAAAAAAGACCTTTACGTGCATGTAGTTAAGATGAAATATTCGGATGTCCGAGTTGCCTAAGTTGGATATATGTATTGAAAGGTTATGTCCCCCTCGGGCCAGCTCGTTTGAGAAATGTCCTAGAATGTCCGCACATCCGCCTTGGGATGGGTTCGTTGCTTAGCTTTGTAGGCTAGACACTCGGTTAAATGGCACAAGGCCATGACCTTAACGAAGAAGGCTTACTTGACTATTTGGCCTTATAAGTGGTACATGGATAGTGCTTCTTGGGCTCCTCTGTGATAGGCCACCAAAATCCTAACTTTAGCTGTTGGTGCACGTTGGTCGTCCCCTTTGCATGCTTGCTAACCAGCTCCTCTAGGTCACTTGTCTCCTTCTCTAATGGCCTCTTCTGCTTCTCAACCCATAATTCCTTCCTTATTGTCAATCTCCTCACCAAATCCTCCAAAACTATCAGTTCCCCGAGTACCCATTTGCTTATGTTACCATAATTTCGTCGGATTCAGCAGTGTTTCCTCATGGGTACAAGCTATGCATCCTCTCCGAATTTTCAAATGCATCATACTCCTCTATGTTCTTGTTTCTGCCCGGCATTTGGAGAAATTTTGGGGGATCCTCTAGTACAACACCCATCATGTGGGTATGTTCTGAATTAAATCTCTCTATTTCGTGACTAGGGAGCCATTATCCATGGTGAAATTCGACATCGAGGCTTGGAGGTGGGGGGAGACTAGAATCACCGAGGGACATTACCTTCATGAAACTGGTAGGTGGGGAAGATAAAGGGCCAAAGAGAAAGAGAAAAATGGTGTTCTTGGTTGGTGGGGTGGGGAGGGATGGTATTTCCAGGAGCTTGAATGCATGGAAGTTGAGAAGATGCCAAGAAGGTAGGAGGAGGGATTGGGTGGTGTAGGGGACTCTGCCAGAGCTCATGTGCAGGAAGAGTGTCTCGGTCTGCTTCCAAAACTACGAGCATGTGTACTGAATCTGGATGGACGGCCTAATCTATGATTTCTACAATACTTGGTCGGAGGTGCAGTGGAGGACTTGGCATTGGTTGGAGAGGTGCCTCCTCCTGCTTAGAGAAGTGGAGTCGTGGCTTCCCGTGGTTTACTTTTGCCCCTAATATGCAGTGGAGGACTTGGCATTGGTTGGAGAGTGTGAATCAAATTGAGCCTAGCCTGGGTTCCCTGGCCTAGCACGCAGATTTTGGCAGCCAAATCAGGATTGCCCAAACCCGGGTGGAGTGGCCACCGCAACTGTCGTGGGATCCACAACCATTATGGAGCCTCTGAAAGCGGCACTATCACTGCCTTCTCTAGCATTGGAGAAGAAGACGGAGAAGTAGCATTGGAGAAGAAGATAGAAGGTTATTTTAAGTTAGGGTAATATGTAAGAGAAAAAGGGGGTTCCTGGGTTAGAACACAAAAGAAGTAAGTGTTATTTTGGCAGAATGTTTTCATCGCCTCCAAGTGATCAAAATTTGAAGCCCCCGTGACAATGCTAATAACATATAGCATAAGGCCGATACAGTTAGGTTTAATAAATAAAAACTTTAGCTATGCGTTATTTGGGTACTAGAGCTTTGCGGGCTTCCATTTGTTATCCCCTTATTTACATATTCTGGGCAGTTTTGGTTGGTTGGACAGGAAGACTCCTTTCCCATGTGGGTAGGCCTCAACTTATTAATTTGTTACTCACCAGAATGTATATATTATGGCCCATGCATTTTCTTCTTACAGTTAAATTTATTAATGAGCTGCAATCTTTGATGACAACATTCCTATGGTCCGGTTTTGAGGAGGGTAATAGAGTTCATTTCCTCAGTTAGAACTTGGTGTATAGACCTCATGGCGAAGGATCTTGGAATTAGCTCTAGTAAAGAGTGATGTCTTCTTGGCATATCTAAGCTGTTCTGGCGCATTCTGGTGGATAAGGAATCCCTATGGATTAAATAGGTTCAATCATGTTACATAAGATCATCTTCCATACGGCAATGTGATGACCATTCATCCCCTTCATTTGCTTGGAAACAAGTTATCTCTCTGGGGGCTATGCTGATTAATCGTTTTGGGTATCAAGTAAAAAATGGTAAGAGTATTTCCTTTTGGTCGGACCCGTGGCCATGGAATTTTACATTGTTGCATAACTATGGACAATGACTATTCATCAATTGGGTAGTCATCTTCTTGCTAAGGTTTATGATTGTTGAGGTGATGAAAATTAGTGTTTTAATACTCTTAATAATCTAAGAGGGCATCATCTGATCTAATATATCCAAGGCATCATCACATGTATTCAGGGGGAAGAAGATATCATTAATTGGTCTGCATGTGCATCAAGAAAGTTTAGCCCAAGATCTCTGTACAATGTTGTCAAGACTAAGGGACCCTCACTGCCTTTGGGCTAAGGTGGTGTGGTTCAAATATTATATTCTTAGACATTCTTTTATCTTTTGGCTAATGCATCATAGAAAACTCTTAACTTGTAGTAGGTTGTAGCATTGTAGGGTCTCTCTACCTAACCATTGTGTCCGACATGCAACTGCTCTCAAGAGTAGAGACCACCTATTTTGTCAATATTCTTACTCTAATTGGTTTATTTCTTCAATGTTTAAATTGTTAAGAATCGATCTCTTTCCTTCTCATTATCACCAATTGGTTGAACATATTGTTTTTTTTTTAAAGTAGCAACCCATATTTGGCTTTTTATTAAACTGCTTTGTGACATCATTGTGTACACAATTTTGGGGGGAATGCAACTCTCGTATATTCAGAAGTGACTCTCAACAAAATTCTCAAATATTGAAGTGCACTAAAGCTGAAATCTGCTCATATGTTTCTACCAATCCTGCAGTTTCGGAATTTCCTTTTCCTTCTTTGAGATGGAATTTGTAATCTCTTTTGTTCTCTTACTTATCTTTGATGTGATCTATCCTTTATATCCTTCTTTTTTTTTATGTAGTTTTACTTCGACCACTTACCAATTAAAAAAAATGACAAAATTTTATTGTTAACAGTTTGGAATTCGAGGTTTGATTCTAAAAGAGTGGTGATTTTCAAAAGAGGAGGGAGAAGAAGGGCCACATATTAGAAAAGGAAATAGGGGTCAAAATTCATGCCAAGAGGTTTAAGGAGGAGGCAAAATATGTGTGAGGGCAAAGGGGCCAAGGGTAAGAAACTTTTGATAGTAGGTTTAAATCATTTCTTCTCATGATTTCATTGGGTTCATAGCGTGTGTTTCATCTTGTAACCATTTTAGTGGGGTTAGGTTTAACTATTATTTAAATTAAGTAAAATTTTAAACTTTGGGGTTGGGTTAAAAGTGGTCTCTATTTTTATCAAGAATAGTGAATAAACTTGAGATGAGAATATTTTAACCCAACTCAAAGGTATATAGAAAGATGGTTTCTAATAATTGAAAAGTCTAAGGCAGCATGACCACCAACCCTACGATATAAATTTGTCACTTTCTATGTAGCATTGTCACGGAGCCTAGTCAAGCTAGCCACATCCACCAAATATTCACTAGTAGTGGTGATAATGAGAATAGCTAGCTCATCTCAATTCAGCTACACTTGCATTGTAAACTAGGCTTGTTGAGCTTAGCTTGAGCTAAAAAAGTTGGGAAAAAATTTTGCCATGATTTTTATAGGAAAATGATATTCTTATTCCACTTTTCCTACACTAAAAGCCTACTATAGAATAAGCTTTTAGTGTAGAGAAAGCAGAGTATGAATATTGGCTTCCAATTTTATATCATATTTTATAGTTAATGTATATATTATTGTGAGTTTAATATCCATTTAACAACCTAGTAAATTACCACATTTGTTTTTAAAAGTAGTGTTTTAGACAAAGTAAGAATTAATAGACATGGACTCTTTATGATGCGTGAATATGTATAGTAGAAACTTAAACAAATCTAAGTGTAATTTATGATAAATCTACCAACCAATCATATGCAAGAAACATGCTAGCATTTACACAACAATTTTTGGAGTAAAAAAACCCAACTAGCGAAAAAATCACGACAATCGCAAGAGACCAAATCAATGTGCTAGATAGCCAAGAACTTAGAAGACTCAAAACAACCAACAAACCTCTTGATTCGACACAAATGAAAATATTTTTTCTTTGTTTAGTCCAACTTGTCGTTGGCCTTCAATATTATGCTCCATCAAATCCGTGAAGCTTTCCCTCTTCATGTTCCGTCTTTCTCTTCTTCTAGCTCCTTAATCAAAGACACCTTCAATTATTGATTCCTTTTTGAGTTTTCTTCAACTACTCCTTAATGAAGAAATCACCCAAATTATTTCTATTGAAATCTAAGTTATTTGTGTACGCGAGTGTGTGTAATATACCATTAAACTCTTACACTCAATATTGTTTTCAACACTTGAATCTTTTAAATATGTCTACTTCTATTTTTTAAATTATTCAATTCTAAATTCGACTTGACCACAACATTAATCTAATCAACTTTAAGGCTAATAACATACATGAAGTTTTAACATAGTTTTGTTCATCAAAATCAACTAATTTATAATATATATGCACTCATATATTCTAAAAATTTTCTACACACATTTAAGGGTACTAACAAGCCGAGTCGAAATAAGTTTTGGGTTTTTTAACTCGAACTCGATTTTTAAAAGCTCCGCTCGAACTTGACTCAAGCTCGATTGAATACTGGCATTCTCAGCTTGGGCTCAATTTGGCCAAGGAACTTGAAACTCGACTTAAGCTCAAGCTTGAAAATATAGTTCTATAGTTTGAACCTACATTCGAATTGGGCTTGAATCCCATTTACAACCCAAATACATTTCCCCATTAAAAACTATATTAATTTGGAGAATCACATTAACATTACAAAAATAAAAAGATTATAACAACCACTATTCCACTATATTAAAGTTGTAAACATTACTTCATAATCTAGGGTTAAAATATGATCAATCTAGAGTTGGTTCACTAGATATATTTGTAGTAAAAAAAGATGTAAAAATTTAAATTAATATGTAGAAAATTAGACTCGGATCACTGGATATATTTGTAGGCAAAATCTATCTATGGTTAAATAGAGCTCCAATTTTAAACCAATATGATTGGTTGAATTAGAAATGTTTATTATGCTAATAGAATTACATATTTATATTTATTAGTATTAAGATGCCTAAGATGATTAATGATCGTTTTTAAAAATTAAATAATATTATATAGATGAATAAGGGTAGTAGAGGAATAAATTTTTTTTATTGTACCTACATTCTAAATTTCATTAGTTGTAGGATTTATATTTATTTGAAATATAATAGCATAATATGGGTATTATATACCATATTATATAGTGTATTGTATACCATGCATTAATGTATATATAGTATATATATTTTTATAAAATCTTATAGAATATTATGGGTACATGAAAGGTGAAAGTTAAGAAAGTTATATAATATGAATATAATATATAAGAAGTAATCTATAATAAATCGAGCTGAGTTTGAGTTAAGCTTTGAGTCGATCTTGAGTTGAACCAATCATATGTTGAGTTAAGTCGATTCGATCTCACCCTTGTTTAAGCTCGGTTCACTTACTTTCAAGTTCGAATTGAGCTCGAGTGGAGCCATCTTCGAGCAAAGCTCGAATGGAGCCCCCTTTGAGCCGAGCTAAATTGAAGCCAAACCTATTCAGCTCGTCAAGATAAACTTATTCAGCTTGTCGAGCTGGCTTGTCTCATTAGCATCCTTACATACATTTAAGTAAAAAATTATTTATTTATTTTCTTATTAAGAAAATATTTAGTTGCTAGGTTGCCATCTAACAATGTATAGAAACTGTGCAATGTTGATCAAGATTGAATCGAGCTCTCACTTATTATTACCGGTATATGTTAATCCTTTGCTCATTGATATGAAACTGAAGTAAATGCATAGTCTCCATCCTTATAGATGTGTAATTTACGGAAAAAGAGATTCCTAACTTTTGAAATTTTGGTCGATATGGATGACAGGCAACGAAACATGATTGATACGTATTCATGTGATCATTGATATCTCTATTAATATAAGTATTTTTTTTTAAAAGTAATGTAACACCTTGCTTCTCATGCACATTTAATAAATTTAGTGACATCCAATAAAAAATAAATTTGGTAACATAATTTCTTATGTGCTTTGATTTTTGTTTCTTATTTAGTTTTTCTTTGCATTGATGACAGCCTTGAGGTGTGGTATTACTTTATCTTGATTCTGTTCGCTGGATATCTGAAGAATGCTGAAGTATCAGTCGATGCACTGTCCATCTGGTATGATTTCCTCATGTTATGTGACTAGGAAATAAGGATTATGTGTTAAGATAAAAAACAAACACTAATTTTCACATATGCACGTACAAAAGGTAACATGTAGATGGGGCACACAACTTAACACCATTCCTCAGTGTCCCAGAACATATGCACATACAAAAGGTAACATGAGCCCGCCCCTGTTTACACTGCCTCTCGTGAGCCCAGCCCCAAACATCATAAATTGTGAATTGAGATCCGATGTTGCACATTAATAAAGGGTGGGGACGGGCCATTCAAACTTGTTTATCCTCTTATGTAATGTGTGTTGTCATACCACAATCTGACGGCTCATGATAAATGGCTCACGTTGGCAAGCATGGCTATATAATATTGTTATATAAAACAAGTTAAGTAATGATAGAATTAAATTTTTAGCCTATTTTACTCATATTTCTTATCCTATAACTCCTATTTTATCAATATTTTATTCGCACATTTTTCTATAATGCCCTTCATTACAAGTTTCAATTAATATATAGTTTATGTATATTTGAATAGCTTTGTACTTAGATTCTTATCGATGACATCCATATTTTAGTTTATGTAATACTAGTTGCTAATGCAACAAGAGCTTTAGTTTTACGTGATGATATTAATGTTCACGGTAAAATGCACCATCTAATCAAAATCCATGAGCTCAAAGTGCGAAGCTCATGCGGCGGTGTCCTGTAGCTTAAAGGTGTAATTGAAGTCATAAACCACGTGATTGTAGATCCCACATGAGAATACAGCTAAGAGTCTTTAACAACATAAGCGTCCATAACCATAAGCGTCTACAGTGTCGTGCTTCTTAAACTTGCTAGTTTAGATGACCTACCTTCTCTCATTTATTTTATAATTAGATATTGAGGGTGTTAATGCACCAAGTCGAACTGAGTTTTAGGGTTTTTTTATTTGAGTTTAAATTTCTAAAAATTAACTTTGACTAGAGTTCGACTCAAGCTTGATTGAACACTTATACCCTCAGCTTGGGCTTTCAAATTTGAAACACGACTTAAACTTGAGCTCAAAATATATAGTATAAGAGTTTGAACCTATGTTCGAATTGGGCCTAAATCCTATTTACAACCTAAACACATTTCCCCATAAAATACCACATTGATTTGGAGAATCACATTAACATTATAAAAATAAACAGATTATAACAACCATGATTCTACAATATTAAAGTTGTAAGCACGACTTCAAAATCTAGGGTTAAAATAAGATCAATCTTAGATATGGTTCACTAGACATATTTGTAGAAAAAAATTGTAAAAAATTTAAATTAATAGGTAAAAAACTAAACTTGGTTCACTAGATATATTTTTAGATAAAATCTAGATATGGGTTACTAGAACTCCAATTCTAAACCAATATAATTGGTTGAATTAAGAATGTTTATTATGCAAGTAGAATTACATATTTATATTTATTTGAATTAGAATGACTAAGATGATTAATGATGGTATTTAAAAATTAAATAGTATTATATAGATAAATAAGGGTAGAATAGGAAAAAAAATTTATCGTACCTACATTCTCAATGTTATTATTAGTAGGATTTATATTTGTTAGAAATACAATATCATAATATGGGTATTACATATCATATTAGATTGTATATTATATACCATGCATTAATGTATATTAGTATATATATTTTTTATAAAATAACATAGAATATTATGGGAATATAAAAAGTGAAAGTTAAGAAATTCATATAATATGGGTATAATATATAAGAAGTGATGTATAACAAATTGAGCCAAGTTTGAGCTGAGCTTTGATTCGATTTAGACTTGAACCAATCATATGTCAAGTTTAGTTAATTTGATTTGATCATTGTTCGAGCTCAGTTCACTTACTTTTAAGTGCGAACCGAACTTGAGTCAAGCCCCTTCACAAGCTCATTAGTTTGTCGGATTTAAATTTGATGGTCCATGTTACTTGGGGATAAATTGTCCTCTATGTAACATGGGCCCTTAGATCTAAATTCAAAGGCCTGATGAGCCTGGGCTCATGCAGCCACGTGTGAGCCCAAGCTTATGGAACACAAGAAACGAAATTTTGTGGCCATGTTCTAGCTTGATTACAATCGAGATAGCGCTAGACTTTTAAAAGCCAGCCTAAGATCAAGGTTGGATCAATGCTGAGAAATAACCTAGTTGGCTTTAGCCAAGGCCCTACTGTGATCCAATTTTAGCCCAAAACATCCATATGCTTCAAAAAGTATTAGCTTAGGCATCATTCGCTATCAGATTTTAATCCAACGACAGATATTACTCAAGGGGAAAATTAGATTTTTACCCCCATTACCATCGGATTTTTATGAGACTGCTTATGATGCTTGGCCTCATGCCGACAAGCACATGCTCATAAAAACTCTCTTTCTCTCTCTTTCTATATATATATAGGTGTAGAACAACTAGTATTTAAAAGTATTTTTAATTAATAATAAAACTCTCTTTTTATATATAAGTAAATAATATTTATTGTTGAATCATATGGATGTTTTGGGTTAAAATTGGGTTGAAGCGGGGCCTTGGCCCTAGCCTACTATCTTATTTCCTGGGCCGTGATCTTAGGCGGGTTTTTAAAAGTCTAGTCCTAGCTCGACTGTAAGTAGGCTAGAGGCAGGCCACATACTTTTTTTAAAATATAGTTGTTATTATAAAAGTAACTTTTAATGAAAACATCAATGATATTTAGGTGGGCTGCAATTGGTTAACTCCATAATACAAGATAATCTATATTTGGAATTTTGGTAAGGTCATTCACAACTAATCAAGATGACTTATAAGCTTAAAATCTCTTAAACTTCCTTCAAATATGCAACCTCTACTTTTTCTCATAAAAATACTCATTTTAATACTTGAGGGCAGGCCAAATAGGGCTACATGTTTTTTACCTTCTAGCCCTACCCAGGCCTTATTTAAGGTGGCTATAAATTTTGAGGCCCAACCCTATGATCGGGCCCAAAAAGTTTTGGCCTTCACCTTTATTTTTATGGGCTTGGTACTAAGCTAGTATGCTAGCCCTTAAAAAATTTACCCCATAAATGGTATTATATATAAAAAATAATAATATCTTTTATTGTTTATATATCATATTTAAAGCCCTATATAGCATGGTTATGGGGCTTTATTCACGGAGCTCAGTCAGGCAAGATGCATCCTACAAATAATAGGAACCTCTCCCACTCACACTTTCTTTGTGGGCAGCTATGCCATCAATGCGACCATTATACAAGGTGTGGCTAGTTGCGACTTGCGAGGCTTTTTACCAATCCTATTACATACAGAAGGTTGTTATATAAAATGAGTTAGCATGTGCTCAGCATATATAGCCGTATATGCGTCGGCAACTGATCGTTTATAATTAAACCCTTTGCAAGTTTATATATAATTGTACTAAGATAAGTATTTAAGGGTTGTCGAACCTTAGGGACGGATGAATTATCATTAAATCTAAAGAGGAATTTGCTGATTACAAACTAAAAATAACTTAAACTTAAATTAAGCAAAAGAAAGGAATCAATTAGTTTAAAAATAAAAGATTAATATGATGAAATTTTCTTAGGAAATCGAATCCACTATAGAACCATAATAATTCTTTAACTTTTAATCTAAATCTAGTGTGAATATGAACAAGTATTCTCAGCTACAAACTAAAATTACTTCAGAAAGAATCATTAATTAAATTCCATGGCATGAACTATCTTCGATAATAGCACGAATCATCTACACTAAACTAGCTATAGGCATGACCTGTCTAATCTTAGTATAACTCATCCAAGTCATTAATTATCTGAACATTAAAACTATTGTATGACCATCTCATCTAAATTACAGAAATTAGAATCAATGTAAATATCAAAACTATATCAATTTATCATCTATAAGACAATAAATCAATATAGACTTGAATAAATATTAAAAGCTCTTCCATTAAAAAGGAAATCTTTATCATACAATTGTCATTTATAACTGAGATCTAAATTAAAAAGAAAAGAAACTAAAACTTATCTATAGTTTCATCAACTCTTATGTAAAAGAAAAGTTTAGCCTTCCATTGTAGAATAAAGCACTTAAATCTCTATTAAAAGCTTTGAGTTCTCTTCCATCTTCTTCCTTTTTCTCTTCAGAAAATCTACTAGAATCCTCTAATTTCGAGCCAAATATGTCTTTTTATAAAGATCCGTAGGAAGAAGTTGAATATGAAAAGGATTAAAATTTGGGTAAAACTAGGAAACTGCACGTTATGCCGTTCGAACACCCTGAATGCCCGTTCGAACGCTTATACTGCATTTTTGTCCAAAATCACGTTATCCCGTTTGAACTCCCTGGATGCCCGTTCGAATGGCTACAGTGTTTCTGCAATCTGGACAGTTTTTCTAGACAGTCCAATTTCTGTTCATTAAGCTCTTTCTTCATGTCCATATTAATTTCTAATTTGTTTGTAACCCTGAAAAGTTGTCCAAATCACTTTAAAGCATGTCAAGACTATTTTGAATTATTCCAAATATCGTCCAGGTACCTCAATAAGTGCACTTTACCTACAAAATATAAAAATATCACATTTTAGACATGTAGAATATAACTAAAATTTCAACTTAATTTAAATACATATCTAAACTACTAAAACTTAATTTAAATACATATCTAAACTACTAATAATTAAGAAATTATTAATAATTAAAATAAAATACTAATATCTATCTTAATCTAGATAAACCATAACTAACACTAAATTAACCTAATATATACTAATAAATAAGGTAAAAAAATATATAAAATAAATATATATTTCATACTTATCAGCAACATCATATGCCTTGATCCAATGGCACTTGTAACTCAGAGGGTGGAATTTTACCCACTAAACCTATTTTGGGAATCTAGTTTCTTTCCAAGACTAGACAAGAAGTTGGATCCCAATAAACCCTTTCTCCAAAAGTTAGGTTTTTAAAATATTTTATTTATTTATTTATTAGTATACCATCAATATTAATAGTATTATAATATTATTCATAGGTTCACCCGTCCCAAATTATCTTTAGATTTTTTATCTTTCAATTAAAAGAAAGATAGCCGAGACTTTGATGCAAACAACTGGCTGCACACTTAGATATGGCCTAGCAATAGCAACTAGCCATGCTCATTGTGGCAGAAACGGGCCATCAAATCAGGAAGCCCATCCAGCCACGGCCATGGCCACCACAATGAAGCCCATTATGGTTGGACTGACTGCGACAAAAAACATGCTCCAGTGGAGACAAGCTGAATCGGCCTTGTTGGCACGACTCGCTTGGCCGGCCGCAGTTAGGACTAGGCTAATTTTGCTGCCGCTTTGGTTGCCCTGAAATAAAAAGGGAAGAGGTAGGGGGGCAGGGGATGACATCTAGTTGTAGATTTGAAGTAAAGTGGGGGTAATTTTATATTTTCTTTTGTGTTAGGGTTTTCAAGGGTGTAATTTAATTGTGAGGGCATTTAGCTCTTTTACCTATTTATTTGGACTCATTACTCACTCTCCCAAACCCGATTGCCATGTTCGTTACACACCCCATCAAATCACCCGACACAAGCCCTACCAAATGCTCGAGGTTCATACTCACTACTCACAAGACTTCATAGTACATAAATAAATAAAGTCAAATTGACCTGACAATTTTTTTGCCAAGTAAAAGGAAATGATACTCCCTCAATCTTATATTAATAACCTACATATGAAAAAATAGTGATTTTTATTAAACTATGAAACCCACATGTAAGGGATTGAAAAATAAGCTAATGATACTCTTGTTTAAGTCCACAACTACTTAAATTTAATAAAATGGAGCTATTAATATATAACATTTTGTTTTTACTAAATAGAGTTATTATTAATTAAGGATGGAGGGAGTATTTACGCACCAAAAACTCATATTTGGGTTTTAATTGTCCAATTAAAACCCAAGTATATGTTTTTGAGGTGTGAATATCACTATCCAAGTTAAATATGATAGAGCCCTTGCTGAGGATCCAATGGCTGCCTTTCACTAATTGTATAGCAGCCTTTGTCCATTATTTTAGTGAGTAACCATGTGATTGTGATCCAACTTCATTCACACTTACTTGACAAAAAACATTGTCAAGTCATCTTGACACTACAACAAAGAGATTTTGACAACATAAAAGTAAAATAAAAATAGGTTGTATATTGTCCCCTAATTTTAATAAGGGAATGGGTAATATTAAGTCAACTTGATAGACTCTATATCGAGTTAACTTTTTAGAGGGTACATATTTGTAGGCCACCATCAAATAGAGGCATCGGACCTAGGGGATGAGTGGCAAATCATAGGAAAATGAGATTGGTATATTTAAGGCCAATTTTGATGTGTGGAACCTGCTCTTCATAGCCGGTTAAAGTTTTAACCCTAAATTAATAACTTAAATTTGACGCGGTTAAAAAGATAAGCTCCACATATTTAGAAGACCTTAAATTTAGTACACCCCATATTCAAATGAGATATTTAAATCATAATTAATTACACACTTACGTTATAAGTCTAAAAACCCAAATTAAAAAATATAATCTTAACTATTAATTTAATGGTGAGAAAAAGTATCATAATAAAGGGGGCCTATACTTCCAAATAGGCCTAAAATTTATGGCCCTTCATCTTTTACAATGTTGTTTTTATTTCTTTTAATCGCACTCTCAATAAATATTGGTAAGATCTATATTTTAAAAATCAATTAAATATGCTCTTTTTTAACAAATTAACTCGAGCTTTACCTTTTTTCTTCTCTTTTAATAATATCATCAGTTACAACTAACTTTACTTACAAAAAGTACTACATGGCAATGCAGGTCGTACGACCAGAAGAGCGGCATCCTACCTTTGAAATAAAACTATCTCTAATGTATGTCTTTTGTTGTGCAGCATGAACATTTTGGGCTGGGCAAACATGGTGGCATTTGGAGCCAATGCAGCTACAAGGTTTGCAACCAAATCATTCTTTTGTTTATATTGCATCTTCAAAACTCAGACGACATTGTTCAAGATTCTTTAAGCTTCATAAGCATTTTATCTGTTAGTGTGAGGGTCTCAAATGAGCTAGGAGCAGGGCATCCAAGGACTGCCAAGTTCTCCGTAGTGGTGGCAGTAATGTCCTCATTCACCATCGGCCTTCTTCTCTCCACTGCCCTTGTCCTTACTCGCAAATCATACGCAAAATTATTTACGACAAGTGCAGAAGTAAGAGAGCTCGTGGATCATCTCACCCCATTGCTAGCCATCTCCATTACAGTCAACAACATACAGCCTGTTCTCACAGGTAGAGATTAATATCCATCCTCGGAAGTTCTTTCCCTTTTTCAACCGCAGCAACTGTGGAATTTGACAAAAAATGACTGTTGCAGGAATGGCCATTGGAGCAGGCTGGCAAGCAGTGATAGCTTATGTCAACGTCGGATGCTACTACTTCTTTGGGATTCCTTTGGGTCTTCTCTTGGGTTATAAAGCCAACATGGGTGTTGAGGTGCAAGATTTTACTCTCCTTTTTGTAGCGCATGGTTGCCTTCTTTTGCAAGGACGACTGTTTCTGATATGCGACTGAATGATTCCAGGGAATTTGGTGTGGGATGCTTGGAGGCACGTTGCTCCAGACGTTTGTCCTCTTTTTGATGACTTACCGAACAAACTGGAATAAAGAGGTAATTGAAATACCAAAGTAGAAGATTTCTGCACGCACATACGGATGAGGAGTCTGCTACCCCTTGTTTTGGCCAGCCTACCCACGCATAGTGTTAATAGGGTGGGGTGGCTGAAATAAAAGGTGGGAGACTTCCCATCCATATCATATACGCCTTTTGCTTATCAGATCAAAGAAAGGAAATGAGATGTTGAGACAACGTAGTAGTTATTATCCAAAATAGAGCATAAAGTACACGAAGATCAATGGTGGAAGTTGATCTCTATGCAGGCATCGATTGCAGAGCACAGGATAAAGACATGGAGAGGAGACGATTCCAATGCCGGTGATGATGCAGAGAAACACTGTCAAAGGTTAGCGCAATAAGACGCTCTTCTCCAGATATCAGAGATGCGACAACGAAGGGTATCCTCATACCTTCAGTGCAACACCTGGGGCTTTCCTTTAGTGAATTTCTTATTTGAAGGCGTATGATTAATCAATAAGGGTAAGAACTGAAAAGAGGGAAAGAAATAGATGCGATCAGAAACAATTTTTTACCCTTCCATGATGTTAGAAGTACTGTATATACTCAATTACAAAAAAATTACTCCCTCCATCCGATATTAGCTCTTTTTAGCAAAAAAATTATTTTACCCTAATTGTTTTATTTTATTCAATTTAGGTGGTTAAGTACTTAAAAAAAGTATATTATAAGTTTATTTCCCCTTCTCTTATATGTGGATTTCACCATTAAATAAAAATTATTATTTTTTCATATGTGACTATTAATAGAACATCACGTTTTCAGTAATAGAGATCAACATGCAATTTATAAACTTGATGGAAGCAAACCCAAATTAATAACTGATCAAAGAGACATGATCTAGGAGAAAAGGAAGAAATGATCCGAACAACCTTCATTGTGCTTTGTGAAAAAGCATTAAACATCTTGAACTTTGCATGCCATTATGTCAATTGCGAAAGGGATCATGAGCGTTTCTATTTCTCCCCGACAAAAGCTAGTACCCCCGAAGGGTATTCACTTACTAGCCACCCCAATGCCCGCTTCTCTTCTTTTCTCTCCGGCACCGGTATTGGCTACTGCCACCTCAAAAATTGGCCGGATTGCTCCGGCCAGATCGCTGTGTCAGATCGCTGGTGCTAGTGAGAGGTGGACCTCTAGCCAGACATTGATCTCCAGCCAGAGTCGATCTGGCTAGAGGTTCTAGCCAGAGGAGGTTCTGGTCAAAAGCTGATGCTAGCCAAAGCCGGCTAGATCGATCTGGCCACTGGCAAGAGGTTCTAGCCATAATCAATCTAGCTAGAGGTTCTGCGCCAAAGCCGGACCTTTAGCTAGAAATCAATTTGGCCAGAGGTGGTTTTGGTAAGACGTCAACGCTGGCCATATCGATCTAAGCAGACGCCGAGGCTTGCCCAAACATTGGCGCCGGCTTAGAGGAGGACCACTAGAGGTGATCTTTGACCTCTGGCCAAAAGAAGAAGCTCTGGCTAGAGCACTGGCATCTGGCTTAGATTTGCCTCTGGTTGGTGGGCTGACAGACCTCTTATCGCAAGAGGTCGCCTCTGGCCACAGGCCAATGTTGGAAGTTTATCCTATTTAGTGATGTCACCGGGTTGATTTTGGGTTGAGTTTTATTAAACTTGAACTCGATATTATATAAAAAAAATTGTGACTCGAACTTAACTTGAACCTAACTTAAACCCAACTCATTTGACCCGAATGAAATAAAAAAAAATTTTAATATTTTTTTTAATTTTGTTAAAAATAATATTAAAAAATTATAAAAATTTTAAATTTTATATTTATATTTATATTCAAGTCGGGTCAAGTTGGATTACCTAAAACCTAAACCTGCTATTCAGGTTAATTTTTAAAAACTAAACTCGACCTATTAGGGTCAGGTTTACCATTTACCCAACCCATTAAGGTCGGGTTTACAAGTGGCATCCCTAATCCTGACATCAGAGAAGAAAATTACTTTATTTTTAAGTTTAAAATATTATTAAGGTTAGAGTAGGGGTATACATAAGTAATATTATAACTTTTATTGAGATAAATAAAGTATGGGAGTATTGAACTTTTGTTGAAGGAGAATAATTGGGTTCTAATAAAAATTATAAATTGTAAATAAAATAAAAGAGTACAAATTTGCCCAATTTGCAAGTACAGCATCGTTGGTTGTGTCAAAAATAAGAAATGAGGATCGTTAGTAAGCATCCGGTGCACACGCATTTGCATGCACCATGTGCTTTTCATTTGTACAGCCTTCAATACAGGGGGCAGATGAGGTTTTTATAACCTGCCCCACCTCCTAAAAGATGTGCATCGCACATCTAAACCTGGTACGTTGTGGAGCATATTTCAAAAAATGTGCATTGCACTGCATATTAACTCTTTACATAAAAAATGGGTCATGAGGTGTAATTACACTTACAGTTTTCAAAGAAATTCTCATTGGTGATTAAAAATGCATGTGGATACCCTAGCTGCACCATTTTGTATCTAACAATATCTTACACTAAGTTTTGATTAGATTAAGAAAAAGTTGGTCTTTCTTATAATCAAAACCTATTGTAAAGTTTTATAGGACACAAAGTGGTGTAGGAAAATCGTTATCCATAAAAAAATAAGTCATTTAACGTAAATAGACTCCAACTCTTAACTATGTACAATGTGTACAACTCTTACCTAATGACATAAATAGCAAATACATGTTGAAGGCCACACAAGTGACATAATATAACCTAACTGCCCCTATCATGTTCTTGTTCCACTTTATCTCCAATAACCTATTTAATTAGTCATGCTTAGCCCTTTGCCTCCGCTTCCTAGCCCTATTTTGCCTCCAACTCCACTATGTTCGCCTCCCTTGCCTCTATCTTTGGCTCCACTGCCTCTTCCTCCTCTTCCTCTTATTTCTCACTCCCACTATTCGGCGAGATTGGAAGTCATGTAGCCATGACCACCACAAAATTCGCAATCCTCTTTGTTGTTATGGCTCTAGCCAAATTAGAACTTGACCATGACCTCCATTGATTTCAGCACATATTATAACTCTATTAATAACACTTTCAAGCAGAAGAGCTTTACAAAATTTTAACTTTGCTTTCTTTACAAGCTTCAAACTTATCAAATGAACCCACAAATATTTTTAACTATTTAAAATCAATAATAAATTTTATTTTTACTCAATTGGGAGTTTTTTCTATCATCCAACAAACCTTAGAGTTACATTAATAGCAACTCATATCTTTCACATTTGACAATTGTCTAGCTCTCATGTTAAAAAATGTCATAATGCAGTTGTAACATGTGCCAAAATTAACAAAGGTCCTAGTCAAGCCAAATTTAGTTTGGTTAGAGCAATAACAACTAAGAGGCTTGTGGCTTTTGTGATGACCATGACTAGAACACGTCCATTGCCACCAAATGCCGAGGATAAGGAAGAAGATGAGGAGTTAGTGGTGGAGGCAAAGAGGCGGCGGTAGTGGCGGTGGGGGGCAACAAAGCTAGAGGCGGAAAAAGGTTGGGAAGTGGAGATGAAACAAGGTTAGGAGGTGGAGGCATAGGTTAGGCTAGCTTGAATGGTTCAAATGAAGAGATGAAGTAGAAGAAGTGTAGGAGCGTGGTAGTTAGGTCATTTCATGCCACGTATAGCCTTTCATATGTATATAAGTCTATTTGTGTTAATAGGCAAGAGTTGTACACGTTTGTATCAATACCTAAGAGTTGGTGTCTATTTATGTCATATGGCCTAAAAATGACAATAAACATAAATAGTCAAATTTACAAGAGAAATAATCATATATTACTCATGTACAAAAAATGTTGTTAGTCATAACTTCCTTTTATGGGTTGAAGGCATCCTTCTAAGCCCATGAAGTATCAGTTTCAATTTCTTCTGTGATCAAAATATGGAGCAACTGCCTTCTTAATTTGTGTGAACTTACTACTACTACTAGAAGAGAAAGAGAACAACATCAGTGGCACTTATCCAATAAATACAAAATGCCACTATATATGCTGATTTAAGATGCCAGCAATGACGAATGCGTGCTTTATCGGAGATCTCAAGCAACCATGTAGTCGGGATAAAACTTCATAATGCATTGATCCTCAGTTAAACGGGGAAGGAAATAGTTAACATATATTAGGTTCCACATGAGTTGGCATGCGCCGTGCCCGGCACATGACGCTCTGTCGAATCAATAATTGATGGGCTGCGTGAGTGAAATCAGACAAAGGTGTGTGCTAAACCGTTGGCGTATATTATAAATGAGTCCGAAGGGGAGTATAGTGTTGCAAATTAATGCTACTAGTTAAAATATCTGCTAGGCTACGATGAATATCACAATGAGCATGATATTTTGGTGAATTTAATTGAGTGGTTATCAAATTGCTTGAAACTAATTAATCACCTAATAAATGTAACTAATTAAAAATTAATGCAAAGAACTGAGCAAAAAGTAATTAATGCAACATAAGCTTATAATTAAATGATCAATCAAAATATGCAAAGTAAATGAGCATGCAATCCACAAGCAGCCACATAATCAACACCAATTGTTTTCACTTAGAGAGGGTAATATTAATACCACAGGACACTATGTCAAGGTAATGTAATGCACTAAGTGGAGTTCAAAGGTACATAACTATTAATAGGACTCAAGTCACTCTTATTGCATGCACCTTGTTTCACACCTAAACAAACTCTTGTATCTTCTACCCACTTAGGGTACGCCTATGATTCAATCTACTTTTCGGTTGTTTCACCTCCATAGCATCGTGAAGACAAATCATTGACTTGAAAGGGATGAAGACCTAGGTAAATATTTCAATATAGGATCGGATTGACAACCTATAGGGGAGTGAATTGTTACTTTTAAAACCAAAGTAGGTTTTTGAAAAACGAAAACAACTAAGTATATTAAACTAATAAAGTGCAGAGGTAAAACTTGGAGGAATATAAAAGTGAAGGAGAAAGGAAGATAAGGAAGGACACAAGGGTGTGTTATAGCAGTTCATGTTCTAATTAAGTAACAACATGAATCTACCTCAAGGCCAAACCTAGGGCCAAATATGGTACCTCCAGTTTGTGAAAGTTTAATATCCATTTAGATAGCAATAATGAATTACTATTTTATCCTTAGTTCAATTATCTTAAAAAGATAAAAACTACGAGTTCTAGCTTCAATGCATAAAAAATTCTATTAGGCGATGAAAACTAAGTATTTATGCATTCATGATCATTCTATCAAACGTTCAATCCACGAAGCATGTAAATTACACATAAAGACACAAGGATTTAACATGGAAAACCACAGTTAGGGTAAAAAATTATGACAATAACTTTTGGCCAAAAATCAATGCACTAGATAGTATGGCATTGCATAAACACTAGCAAACCACTAACCTTTATTATTAACCATAACCCAAAAACTCTTTTGCTAAGATCTCTAATAAATTCCTTTTGTTGTTGGCTTTCAAGTCTTCTCCTCCAAACACTTGAAACTTTTTTTTTGCTTGCTTTATCTTTGCCTCATTCTAGCAACAACAATAAGCTCTTTTGGTTCTTTGACTTTATCCTTGATCTTCTTCAACTCCTTTGAAGACTTTGATGCAACTTCTCTTTAGTTTGTTGTCTGAGACTCTTCTCTTTCAGTTCTGTGCCTTCATGAAATCACCATTAACATAAGTATAAAGTTCTAAGATGATATTCTCTAAGAAAATAATAGAAAAGAAACTCATATTTCTCCTTTATGAATTTCTAGGTGTTTCTCACTTTAATTTGGTGATTTCTTAGTGGTCATATATAATTATACCCTTTATAAGTATACAAGGTAATCGTAATATGATAAGTATTAAAACGTTGTCGAACCTCATGGATGGGTGAATTAATTACTAAATCTAAAAGAAGAATTTGTTGATTAAAAATTAAAAGAACTTAAACTTAAATTAAACAAAGAAAGTAATCAAACTAAACAAAAAAGAATAGATCAAGATGATGACAATTACTTAGGAAATCGAATCCAATATAGAACGATAATAATTCTTCAACCTTTAATTTAAATCTAAGGTGAATATGAACAAGTATTCTTAGCTACAAGCTAGAATTACTTAAAAAAATAATTAATTAGTTCCATGACATAAACTATCTTCGAATTATCTATACTAAACTAAATTATACACATCACTCATCTAATCTTAGTATAACTAATCTAATTAATTAATCATATGAACATTAAAACTATTTCATGACGATCTCATCTAAATCACAGAAATTAGAATAAATGTAAATATCAAAACCACATTAATCTATCATCTATAAGATAATAAATCAACATAGAATTGAATAAACTTAAAAAGCTCTTCCATTAAAAAGAAAATCCTTATCATACAATTATCATTAATCACAATAGACATTTAAATTAAAAAATAAAATAAAACTTATCTATAACTTCATCAACTCCCAAGTAAAAGAAAAACTCAGCCTTGCATGGTAGAAGAATACTCTTGAATCCTCATTTATAGATTTGATTGCTCCTCCATCTTCTTCTCCCTTTTTCTCTTCAAATAATATATTGAAATTTATCAATTTCGAGTACGATATAGCTTTATATTGGTATAAAAGTCATGAGAGTAAGTCTAATATGAAAAGAACTCAAAACCGACTTCAAATAGGAAACTACACATTATCCTGTTCAAATGCCCTGCAAGCCCGTTCAAACGGCTATATTTTTTCTACAATTTAAACAGTTTTGTTTTGTTTTGTGTCTAGTTTTTATTTAGGGAGCTAAGTTTGTTCACTGGACAGTCCATATTCCTATAAGCTCTTTTGTTCACGTCCATATTAATTTTTAACAAATTTGTAACTCTAAAAAGTTTTCTAAATTATTTTAAAGCATGTGAAGAGTATTTTCAAATATTTTGCACATTGTCCAAAAATCTCGAAAGAGCATCTTACCTACAAAACATAAAAAATCACATTTTAGATGTGTAGTACATAAATAAAATTCTAACTTGATTCAAATAAACACCTAAACTACTAATAACTCTTAAATTAATTAATAATTAAATTCAAATATTAATATATTTTTTAATATAAATAAACTATAATTAATATTAAATTAACCTAATACTATACTACAAATAAGGTAAACAGATATATAAAAAATATATATATTTACACTTATCACTTAGCTTTTAAATAGTACACTAAGTCGATTTAGGTGTTTGACTTCAATTAGGAATATAATCTCTTCCAAAAAGACTTATTAGGAAACCAACACAAATATTAATCAATCATTCACTGTTTTAATTTGGGTATGACACTGCTAGCGATCGATCAATTGAAATGGCACCGATTAATAAACTCAACATAATTTTTCAAAGGCCTAATTCAAGTGCCCATCGATTGGTCCCATGTATTTTGCAACATCAATCGATGGTATAGTAATTTATAATTTTGCCATTTTTACCCTAATTCGGTCTAAATCTCCCAAATTCACTTAATTCACTGATTCTAAGTTATTTTTGTATTTGAGTGTGTGCAAATTAACATTTATCTTTAACACGATTTATTCTTTTACCTTGATTGATAAGAACATATCGGCTCTTATTTTTCAAATCCATCAATTCCAAATCCGACTTGACCACAACTAAATCTAATCAAATTCTTAAGACTAAGAACGTACATGAAGTTTTAACATAATTTTGATCATCAAAATTAGCCAATTATAATACATATGCCTCATATGTTCTTTCAATTTAAACTTTCACTTAAGAAATTCTAAATGATTCCCTTCTTATGTTGCAAAAAAAAAAATAATATTTTACACTGAGCCAAAAAGTCCATTGTAACTAGTGAAAATGAAAATCAATTAAACCACATCATAATAGAATTTTTATATGAAAACCCTCTTTGGAAAAAAATCACGGGACATTATGTCTAGACCAATTAATGAACTATTGTAAATAGATATAGAGTCACTAAATACAATGAAAGAGTCCTTGCTTTCTTCTTCATTGGTCTTCACATTACTCTAACTCTTGTATCACCACCTTGGAAGTATACTTGCATTCAATTGATCTTTACTCCGAGTTTGCTTCAAATGATCTCAATCTTCAACATATGCCATTAGCTTGAACGATCTCCTCTTTGATCTTTCTTGCAACTCTTCAAAGATGAAACTTGAAAGAAAGTTTCAATCTCAACTCCTCCTCTCTTTAACACTTTGTCCTTCAAATGTATGTGCAACACCTTCTCACAAGTAATTTATGAAGCAAAAGGCATATGCATGAACTCTCAAGGATTCATATGACTATTTTCATGTTTATCTAAATATACAATAGTTATGGAAGCTTTCTCTCTTCTCAATTTAATAGAGTAACAATTGAATGTTTTCACTAGGTTTTCTAGGCTTCCCCCCCCCCCCTCTCTCTCACACCAATTTTATAAACTCTCAAGTCGGTTTAGGTGTTGGACTTTTAATAGAGAACAAAATCCACACAATGTCTTATTTTAGGCAAAAACAACACAAATCAATCGATCATTCCACAAGGTGATCATCATTCCCTCTATCATTTGAAAACTAGCTTGTGAGAGATTGATTGCTTCATAGTGTGATCAATCATTCACTATTTTGGATTCTTACAAGACCAGTTCTGATATATTTGTTCACTTAGCGATCAATCACTCAATGTTCTAGAGAATCTCTTGAATAGCATTCAAGGTCGATCAATTGTTTAATCAAAGGCAATTGATCATTGATGAACAAAATAGCTCCTATGGTCTCCCACACTCATATATGATAATTTTCATTATTCCCAAATGTGTGTATGTGTGTGATATATGTGCATATTGTTAACCCGCTAAACACCTCTTGAGTTTTTAATTTTGTTTCATCTTCACCATGTGATCTTCAATAATAAAAAGATACAACAATGGCTCAAAATGCAAATCTTTTGACATTGTTCTAATCATGAAATTAAGCTAATACATTACACATAACTCAATATGTTATTACAATCTTCCTATTTGGCAATTTTGTGACAAAACATTGTAACCCATTAATATGAAAAAGAAATATTACAACTCTATGGTGAATAAATCAAGAGTATGACAAATTGAGGCAAATTAGTTGCCTTTGAAATATATGGAAAACTAGTATCAAAAGCTAGGATTTTGCAATAGAACATGCAACGATCAATTGGGTCCTGTGTGTGATCGATTGTCAACCAATGATCCTTTGCATAATGGTCCAATAGCTTGATCGATTGATCAGGGACTTTGAGTGATCAATTGGATAGTTCGATTGTTCATCTAGTAACTCAAAGGATTGATCAACCCTTACCAGCAATTGATTGCGCATATTCAAAAGAGTTAAAATTCCATTTTAGGTTTGGACTTCTATGTTGGGATTATTTATTTAGGGTCTTTTTCATTGGTTATAGACTTAATGCCAGGTGTTTTTAGTTATTTAGGCTTTATTTGACTTATTCCCGCTAATTTTGATTGACTAGTTGCTCTTTGATCTTAGATTAGATTCTTTTATTTAAAGTTTATTTCCCTAGACCTATACGAGTGTTTGATGTTTTATTGGCAGTCATAACTTTGTAATTTTCTCTAAAATTCTATTAAAGAAGAAAAAAAGATTATTTCTATACTTTTCCCTCTATTTTGTAAATTTATTGTGTGATTCATGAGAGAGGAAGGTTGTACACACCTATAGCTAGATTCATCCAATGGAGTGCTTTCTATCAATATCCATATGCATTAGTTGTGGCCCTCAGTAGGTCCAACAAGTCGCCCTGAAGCCGTAGAAAATGTGTTGCAGGAATTGTTGAGATCCATTATTACAATGAAGAAGTGAGGTTGTCACAACATATTGAGCAACTGATGCTTTATATGGCTAATTTGATGGTTGGTTTTGTTTGCCAAAACCCCAACTTGGGTTTACCTAACGACCAAGTTGAAGATAATAAATTGGAGGTTGATGCCAATGTCAAAAACTCATTCCCCAATGTTGGCCTACATTGTGAAGAAGAGGTGGACCAGTAGCCACACTATGAGGCCACCCCATTTGGGTGATTCCTGCTACGGGTTCCAAGGAGATCACAACTAGGCATTAAGAAACAAGTTTGAAATTTTTTATCCCTAAATTTCATGGTGGGATGTAGCCTGAATAGTTCTAAATTGGGTTGCTAATGTGAAGGACATCCTCAATTTTAAGGAAGTCCCAGAGGATAAGCATTTTCCCTTGGTGGAAATTTGCTTCCGAGATTGAGTAGTGGCACGGTGCAGCAAATCAAGGCCACATGTGTGCGGCAAGGCAAACTTAAGATTGTTAAGTGGGAAAAGTTAAAGAAGCATTTACGGCAAACCTTTTTGCAATATAACTTTGTCTGTGTTATGTATCAATGTTTGCAAGATTTATGACAATGATTGAAGATGAGGGATAAGTATACAAAAGAAATTTTCATATTGATACACATGAACAATTTGGATAATTGAGAAGCTTGCATCTTGTTATATTTGAGGTATGTATCAAAATCTCAAGGAGACTAAAATTATTCCATGCTTTCTCTTTGTTGTTGGAGGAGCGTTCTTGGGTGCTTTACTTGGAAAAGCAATAAGGTACTATTGTTTGCTAATTTGGGAGACCATAAACAATTCTTTGCCATGCCATCTACCACCAATTCTAATATATATATATATATATATATATATATATATATATATATATATATATATATATATATATATATATATATATATATATATATATATATATATATATATGTATATATATATGTATATGTATATATGGAAAACGTTTATATGAGCCCGGCCTCATATAAATCTATGTGAGCCTGGGCTCTATGGGCCGTCGAATGTAAATCCGACGGCCCATAATACTTATGGGTTTAACTAATGAGTATAACCCATGAGTATTATGAGCTGCCGGATGTAAATCCGATGGCCCATAGAGCCCGGGCTTACATAAGTTTATATGAGCCCGGGCTCATATAAACGGGTCTCTATATATATATATTATATTTGATTTTTAAAATACAGATATTACCAATATTTATTGAAGGTAGGACCAAAGAAAACAAAAAAGAGCATCATAAAAAATTGGGGGCCATAAAGCTTGGACCCATTTAGACTTATAGATCCCCTTCATCATGATATTTCAATCTCACTATTAAATCAACAGCTGAGATTATATTTTCTAATTTGGGTCTTAAAAGTTCTTAGATAAGTGCAGAACCAATTAGGATTTAAAGATCTAATTTAGAGATGTGGGTCTACTAAATTTTAGGATATTTAAATATCTAAGGCCCATTTATTTAACCATGTCAAATTTAAATAGTTGATTTGAGGTTGAAACTTTAACCGGCTTTGATGAGTGGGTTCTACTTATTGAAATTGGCCTAAAATGTACTAATCTTATTTGCACATGATTTGTCATGCATCCCCTTGGTCCCATACCCCCATTTAACGGTGGCCCACAAAAATGACCCTAAAAAATTCAACATGAGAAAGAGTTTATTATGTTCACTTGATACTACCACCTCTCTCTCTCTATATATATATATATATGAGAGAGAAAAAAATGATACAATGAGCTATTACATATATATATGAGTCAGGTGAGCCGCATGAGTCCTAACCCCCTGATTATCATCTAAGGGCCAAAAATAACAAATTGAGTTGTTAATGTGCGACTCACCTGACTCATAGATATAGTGGTTCATTGTATCATATATATATATATATATATATAAAGGTAAGCTCAAGTCTAACTTGATAAAAAGAGTATATCAAGTTAATTTTTAAAATATAGATCTTACCAATATTTGTTGAAGGTGGGACCAAGAGAAATAGAAATAGCATCGTAAAAAATATGAGTGGCCATAAATTTTGGGCCCATTTGGAAGTATGGGCCCCCTTCATCATAGCACTTTCATCTCATCATTAAATTAGCAGTTGATATTGTCATGCCCCGGCACCGCCCGACCCGAGCAGAACCCGGTCTAAGGGCCGGTCAAGCATGCGGGGGCGACAAAAAATTGAACGATTAACGGATAGTGAAAGACTTAGCCCCTCATACGGGCAGTTCAACTAGTGGAGAGTAAAGATGATAATAAACATAATAAGTCAACATAATCATCCTCACACAAAACCCACATTACAATCTCTAAAGCCCACACATGGCTCAAAGTCTGGAAAGGTCAGAGATGTCTAACAGCAACAAATAAACTCTAGTAACATACATAATCCACCAAATGGAGTTCTCAAAATCCAAAAAGATGAAAATCAGAAAGTAAAACATCATCAGAATGTGACGAAAGCTAATCCCAAGGGTATTCATATCGTCCCTCGAATAAAGTATCATGCGCGTCTGCACGTTGCGTCGTACATCCCCAAAACAAAACACAAAATGAGGTGAGTACAAAACTCAGTAATGGTTTTGATAAAGGCAACAAAAAAAATCAGAAAGATCATCATAGCATAACATCATGGCAATTCAGATTCATAAATGACATGACATACCCTTTTCTAATCATTCCCTTACCCATAAGTAAAAGATCTATCATGCATATAACACATATATCGAGTCAAGGAATAAATAATCATATCATAACTTAGCATCCATCCTGCATAAGTAATGATCCTTATCTGATTATAATTAAGCATAATATCACACATAAACCACATGAGAAGCGTCTCTCACACACTTTCTTATCATGCATTTATATCACATAAACCTGCATAATAGTGTGTCAACCACACCATTCTAACCATGTAACCATATCACATAAACCTACATAATGGTGTCTCAATCACACGATTAAGATCTTGCATTCATATGACATCTATTCCATAGCTCATTCACCCTGCACAACAAACGTGTCAAACACATGATATACAATCATGCATAAATCAATCATATCCACATGTATCACCTTATCCCTACACAACATGTGCAATCATGGGCATAAATGGATCATCAATAAATGGTGAATGTCTCCATCAAGAAGTAAATACAATCATTGCCACACAGGCAGGACATAGTCCAATTTTCACACAGGAAATATAAAATGTCGGGGTAGTCAGGCCCTAAGTCTACTCGCCCAGGATGATCCTAGCCAAAGATGTCCAATTCTCACACAGAGAACCTAAAGGAGGTGTGTTCGCTTAGGGATATCTTCTGCGATGGGGGAGAGCCTGAATTCCCACACAGGGAACCCTAGAACACATGGTAGCCAGTGCATAAAGGCGTACCACTCTGGATTCTCAGGGTCCAGATGACTATCTCAATAAATCTCATCCGCAAGACAAGTACACAACCCGTCCCCACATAACTCAATTCAACTTGACTCAACTCGGGGAGTATACATGTTCCACACAGGAACTCAAATCGAAATCATGTCCTTTCGGACCAACCAAGTTTCAATTAAGTCAACGATCGATTAATTCAGCACGCAATCTCACATCATTGCATACAATCGATCAATCATAACTAAACATTGGTAAAACCTCATTCATGAAGTCTGTTCCATGATGCATAAAATCATAATACATCCATGAGCAAGATCTACATGAGTTCCAACACATAGAACATGCTCCCATCAGTCCCCACATGCATCATATTCGAATTATAGACAACCACGATTTTATAGTAAATGCCCCACATGTGTGTGTTCATATATTTTTAAGCACATGGTCATGCTTTGACAATAGCTCATAAGGCAATCCACGCATGCTTTAATAAAAATATAATCATAATTACCAACTGAAATCATGGATGAAATCTAACATAAACCATCATTCCATTCATATGAAATCAAATGCTTAACTCTTACAAGCATGATTATTCTATACATGAAGCTATAACAGGATATCACCATTCTCCCACAATTCATTCATATTATAAGATAATATATCATCTCATTGTCATGCAATAACTTTTTCTGGAAACATACTTCGAGCATAAGAATCTTATCACCCATAAGTTCAAGATAATCATTATTAACATGTCTAACCTTCTATATGTAATTCCATAAAATACTTAAGCATGTTTTATAAATACCAACATAAGTAGCATACCCTTCTAGTAGCTTACTTTAGCTCAAAACACTTCTCATAAACAATAGAAACATCACTTGGGAGAAAAAAACATTGAAATAAGCATAAAAACCAAAAATGTCAAATCTGCTATGTAGCCGATCAATTGCCAACAAGGCAGATCGAGGTCTTCTTCTTCGTTTCGAAATTCAAAACTGAAGTATTATTAATAGAGCTTAAAATCTTCATTTCAAGCGTCATACACTATCAAAATTAAATTAAACATTCTAGCACATTAAATCAACTCATTTCGAATCAATACCCTAAGTAATCAAGTCAAAAGATTAACTTTTTACAAATCCACCATTAAAGCCCTAAATATGAAACCTATTCAATCAAAACATATAAAAATTGAGATTTTCATACATATTATGGCTAAGATAAAAACCCATTACCTCTCCACTTGATTTAAGTCGGATTTACTCTTCAATCACTTTCAAAACCTTCCAAAAGTAAGATTTTTATGTTAAAACACATCAAAACCCGATTTAGACTTGAAAATTATAAAACAAATCATAGATCTAAAGCTTAAAAGGCATAAAATCGAATTTGTGAAGGTTGGTTTGAGGTAGAGGAGTAAAATAGTGATTTAATGCTTTGAAAATGATTTGAATCCATGGAGGAAGATAAGATTAAGAAGATTTTAAGAAAAACCCTAAAGATTAAGCAAGCATTAAGGAAAACTTACCTCTAATCACTTCCTCTTTGGGCCTGATTGGGTCATTTCAATATGTGGGGCTTATTTTTTAACTGTTTCAAATTTAAGCCATTAATTTAGAGTTAAAAATTTAACCGACTATGAAGAGCAAGTTCCACTAATTAAAATTGGCCTTAAATATACCAATGTCAATCTCGTATGATTTGCTACTCATCCTCCTCCGCCGCATACCCCCATTTGATGGTGTATATATATATATATATATATATATATATATATATATATATATATATATATATATATATATATATATATATATTTATTTATTGATTTTTTCTCTAGTTACCTCTTGGCCACCAATAATAAAACCAAACCAGCTCACACACTATAATGACTTAAGTTCAATGTTGAAATTTCAAACTGTAGCTAAATTCGCTTTAAACTTAGACTCAGACCCTCGTTAGCATCCTTTGAGAAGATGGTGGAGTTAGAAATAATTAACACCATCTGTAAGCAACAAAATAGCTCAAGTTTTTGGCAAAACTCTCTAGTACTTTCCTCTAAATGAAGTGCCTTTGATAAGAAATGACCTTGGTGTTGGAGATACTGAGAGAAAGACAAAGAAATGTAATGAATATAGTTTTTAATAAGAAGAATCAAAGGGGTTTTGAGGTGGAAAGAAGACAACAAAACTGTGAGAAAGAGGTCTATGTTCTTTACTATTTCAATGGCAGTTTCTCACACTCAGCCGGGATCGTTTTCACTGTTTTTAATATCAAAATCCCTAAGATACAACATGGTCATTACATAAATAAACTACCCTAAAAGTTCATAAAAATTACAAAGCATTGTCATTGGACCATTGACCCATTTATAACACCCCTTCTTAATTTATAATTTTTATAAGGTTTCTAAAATGTATAAACTTCTCAATTGTTACCACTTTGGTAAACACATCGGCTAATTGATCATTGGTTTTGATAAACTTCAACTCAATTTCACCTTTCTCCACTAGTTCTCTAATGTAATAATTTCTCAACCTAATGTGTTTTGTTCTTTCATGTTGTCATTGCAATGGCCGATATGTTGTCATAAAATTGTTGGATATGCTTGCTCACACTTGAGATCCTTAAAAATTCAACTTAGGGGTCGTTTGGGTACTGAATTAATTCAGTAGTAAATTAATTCAAAAAATTCACCGCCGAAAGTGAATTACGTTTGGTAAGAGAATTTGTTAGAATAAATTCAGATGTTGTGTCAAACTCAATTTTAAAACTTTAAACTAATATAACTCTCTCACTTGAACTCGGATATGCACGTTCTTCGTACCATTTTCTTCTAAATTCGAGCTCTATCAAACAAGATCCCACAAGGGCAGGTAATTTTGAATTTTTAAAGTGGGCTCTACCTATATGATACATTTTTCGAGGCTCAAATCGATATGAACAATAATCATTGAAAAATATAGAATCTGTAATTTTTAAAACAGTAATTAGGAGACTAAATCGACTAAATCACCTCATTGATTCAGGCCGATTCAGGCTTGAAACGGCCTGAATCTAACTTCAATATTAAATTTTTAATTCAACGCAGCTTTAATACACAAACAGGATTCTAAAAATTCAGTGTTGAATTGAGGCTGAATTGACTGGATCTTTTCACAATTCAGTACCCAAACAGCCCCTTAACCAAACCGCTTCACATGATGCACTTGAAGATGAAATGTACTCAGCTTCAGCGGAGGAGAGAGCAACAGTGTCTTACTTCTTTGATGACTATGATATTACCTTGCTTCCCAATGTGAAGATGTAGCCAAAATTATTTTTTCTATCATCAATGCTACTGGCCCAATCACTATCAAAATACCCAATCAAATCATTATCTTTTTCACATTCATATTTCAGCCTAAAATTCTATGTTCCTTTCACATACCTCAAAATTCTCTTTGCCGCCTCAAGATGAGTTTTACTTAGTTTGCTAATGTACCTAGCAACAATGTTCACACTATGTACAATATCGGGTCTTATGTTTGTCAAGTATATTAAAGAATCAACAAGACTTCTATAAGAGGATTCATCCACCAATATGCATTCATCATCATTTGACAACTTCACATTCATAGCCAAAAGAGTAACAATTTCTTTGCAATTAGTCAAACTAAACTTTTTCAATAAATTATCAACATACTTTTCTTGAGATAAGAATATTTCACCATTTTTTTGTTTCACTTAAATTCTAAAAAAATATATCATGCGTCCTAGATCGACTGTCTCATATTATTTCTTCATAGTTTACTTGAATTCTTTCATCATCCTTAAACTATTGCTAATGTAAATTAAATCAACATAAAGGCAATTAATGATAAAATCATTCATACCTTCTTTCTTTGCATAGAGAGATGACTCATTTAGGCTTCTTTAAAACTCATGTTGTTTAAAATACTTGTCAATCTTGCTATTCCATGCTCTTGGAGCTTTTTTGAGGCTATACAAAACTTTGTGAAGTTTGTAGACTTTGCCTTCCTTGCCTTTGATTTTGTATCATCCCGGTTGCTCAACATAGTCTTCTTCTTGAAGCTCTCCATTTAAAAGGGTTGATTTGACATCAAAATGATACACTTATAGTTTCAATTAAGCGGCACATGTAAGAACAATTCTTATAGTTTTCATTCTTACAATGGGAGCATAAGTTTCATTTAAATCAATGCCGGGTTGTTGTAAGTATCCTTTTACAACTAGCCTTACTTTGTATTTTTTAAATTATGTCATCTTCATTAAACTTTGTTTTGTACACTCATTTCAAATCAATCACTTCTTTGTTTTGAGGTTTATCAACTAACTCTCATGCTTGATTTTCTCAATAATATTCATCTCATTATCCTTTGCTTCTATCCAAACTTCTTCACTTAAAACATCTTCAAATTTTGTTAGATTACAAGAAAAAAATACATCACATTTATCATAAATTTCTTTAAGTGAGCATACATTTCTTAAAGATAAATCACTATCCACATTATTTGGATTAATTTCTCATATCTATTAATCTTGCCTTGAATCATAATGTGTATGAGGATTTTTATGCCCTTATGATTGTAAACCATTTAAGTTTTGATAACTTGATAAAGCCCCTTCTTTTTCATCTTCTACATATACTTTTGAAAATCCACCATTGTTTTCTTTAAGGTTCCGTAAGCTTTCTTAATCAAATATTACATCCTTTGAAATCACCAATTCTTTTGTTTTAAGATTAAAAAGCCTATAAGCCTTAGATTCTTCACTATATCTAATGAAAATTGAGTTTTCTCCTATCTCATCAAACTTGCTTCTCTTTTTTGTAGAAATATAAGCATAAGCAATGCATCCAAAAATTTTGAAGTCACTTACTTATAGTTTTCTCTTGTACTATGCTTCATATAGTGTCATGTTTCGAACCGCCTTTATTGGATACCTATTAAGAATGTAGGTGGCCGAATTAATGGATTCTGCCCAAAATTAGTTAGAAAGATTCTTCCCTTTAAGCATGTTTTTTGCCATCTCCACAATAGTTTTATTTCTTCTTTCCGATACACCATTTTGTTGAGGTGTGTAACTAGTTGTTTGGTCTCTCTTAATGTCATGTTCTTTACAAAATTCTAAAATTTACTTAATATAAATTCACCAACACGATCAGTCCTCAAGGTTTTCAATTTATTTCCACTTTAATTTTTTAAATATCTTTAATTACACAAAAATAGAAAATGCATCTAATTTGACATATATTATATAAACTCATATTATTTTTGTAAAATCATCTACAAAGAGTAAAAAATATATTTTCTTGTTTAATGATAGTGTGTTTGTTGGTCCACATATATCAGCATGAACAAGCTCAAGTTATTCTTTTGATATCAAAGTTCCAAAATAGTAGTCTATGTTATTTTTCATATATACACCTCTCACAAATATCTTCTTCTTGATTAATTCTTTGAAGTCCAAAAATTATATTATTTTAATTGAGCAAAGGGAGACTCTTATAGTTCAAATGTCCAAACCTCAAGTACCATAATAGAGAATCCTATATAAATAGCATTCATTTCATAGTTTGCACAAAGAGACATAACTAATAGAAATACTTTATTTGGTGTCATTTTGACATTTACTATCACTTGCCCCATGCTTTTATAAATTATAACACATTCATCTTTATCAAAATGTACTTTATAGCCTCGTTGCATAAGTTGCCCCACACTAAGCAAATTTTGTGTTAAACAAAGAATATAAAGAACATCATGAATAAGTTTAAACTCATCTTTCTTTGTTTGGACGACTATAATTCCTTTGTCCTCAACTTTTTGCATTTTTCATCTCCTAGCTTTACTTAAGAGTTACTATTTTGTTCAAACTTCACAAAGCTTTCCCAATTGCCCGTCATGTGGTTGCTATCCAAGTACCAAATATCATTACTTTCTTCTTATATGTTCAAACTTCACAAAACTTTCCCAGTTGCCCGTCATGTAGTTACTATCCAAGTACCAAATACTATCCAAGTACTAAATATCATTATTTTCTTCTTGTATGTTCATACAAGGGTAGAACAAGTAGTTTTGTTTATTTTCTTCCTTTTCGGTGAAATATGCTTAGTCCTTACTTTGAAATTTGCAATCATTTAGAACATGAATGTGGTGCTTACATATCTTGCATCTAAAATAACAATCATCGGCAACATGATTTATTTTTCTGCAAATGAAGCAACCATTGTTTTGCTTCTCATATTTACCTCTTCCATTTATATTTTCTTTTCCATAACCTCTTCTATTTCATTCGTTTCCCTTTCTTTTACCTTAAAATGAATTATTTGAAAAAAAAATTTACTCTATCTTTTTTCTCCTTGAAAGTCAATTTAGATTGAAAAGCTTACTCCATAGATTGAAAAGCTTGTTCCATGGATGGAGTAAACTTCTTTGTTCTTACTCTATGAGTTTCAAGAGAACTCATCAACTCATGCATGCTCAATTTTGATAAATCTCTTACCTCTTCAATAGTGGCCACAACATACTCAAATTTGGTCAGCATGCTTCTTAACACTTTTTGCACAATCTTCTTATCCGGAATACTATCTCCATAACTTCTAATTTGATTAACAATGATAGTAATTCTAAAATTAAAATCTTAAAAATTCTCACAATCTTTCATTACCAAATTATCAAACTCCCTCCATAAAGTTTGAAGCTCAATAGCAATGACCTTTTTGGTCTCTTGAAATTTATTTTTCAAAATTTTTTATGCTTCTTTAAATTTTATGGAAGCCATAATTCTTTGAAAAATTATTTTGCTCACCACTTGTTATATGTAGAATAGAGCTTTTGCATCTTGCTTCTTGTTCTTTTTGTATGTCTTCTTCTCTTAATCCCAAGTGGCTAAGTCTTCTCTATTTTGTGGTTCTTCGTAACCTTCTTCGTCATACTCCCATAGATATTTGGATATGAAGAGCGTCCCTATTTATATGCTCTAAAAATCGTAGCTTTCTTCATCGAACACTGGCAACAAAAGCTTCTCTAATGAACTTGAACATGAGGCCACAGTGGTTTTTGAAAACTCTAAGAGGATTTGATTTTTAACCCTTAGTTACCAAACACAACTAAAACTGTGAGAAAGAGGTCTGTCAAAATCCCTAAGATACAAGATGGTCATTACATAAATAAACTACCCTAAAAGTTCACAAAAATTATAAAGTATTGTCGTTGGACCATTGACCCATTTTTAACACTTGGGACTTAAGAGTCGCCTACTTCTGATCTGATCGCATATATTTAGAAACTACAAATAATAGGACTACTTACCAAAACTAGAATCTCTCGATAGATGTAACTCCCTGCTTCATCGTTAAGAATGTTTGTTTAATGTAGGTTTTCCAAATGCAGAGCTTACAACCAGAAGTAAAATAACTATCCATTGAGAAAAAAAAACCAGAACCTTCAGGCCATTTATGAACACTAAGAAGCAGTTAAAAACACATGGCACATACGTTCAACTCCATCCTGGGCAAATACTTTTGACACCCAATGCTCAGTATTGATTGGTTATTCTGCGTATAATTTCACCCGGCACATGAACTCAGCTTCCTCACTTTCACTTATTATACATTTCCTCAGTTGAAACAATCATAGAAACCACGCATACTGGATAACCTGTGTTAGGTATAAGGCTTACCAAGAAGAGCAGCAGTGAAGATTCAGTCATGGCCCAAGTATGAAATTATGCAAAGTTAGAATGAACTGTGTAATAAGGAAGGAATCCTGACAGGCACAAACTGTAATGTGTTCCCCAATCAAGTAAACAGAGAGACTAATATGATACAGCCATAATCTATTTAATTTTTTACTTTCTTTGATACTTTAGAGTTACCCGTAAGCATGGTAACATTCTAAAACCACATTTTACATACAACAAGGGCGGTACACTTCCAAACCCAATTACAGAAGAAACAGTGGCAAAAGTGAAAAACCAACAAAAAAGGAGGACATGAGCACGCATAAATAACAAAGAAAGATGAACAGCGCCAGAGAATGCAAGAAAATTGCACACATATCATCATCATCTTTCAAAATCAGCAAGTTTTCTTGCTATGAAGGGGTATCTACATACACTCAAACAACAATGTACATCGTTCCTATTGAACAACATTCAGATGATCCAATGTATAAGTCTAAGAGATACTATACCCCAAATACAAAGTGCAGATCAATCACTGCCCTGAAGGGGCTCCCTACTGCCCTTGAGGCCATTTATGAACACTAATAAGTGCCTTGTAAGAGCTCCCAAGAATCAAAACATGTAAACTACAACTGCCCATGAGGATGAATGCCAGCATGAAAGAGCTCAAGACCGCAAATGGCTTGAGGAATCAAATCCTTTAGCAACGGATGCACTGCTGGGCTCCGTGCAGCCTGCTCAAGCGCCGGCAAGGCCCCTGCCCGCACCAGAGCCTCATTGTTGCCGGCGTTCACAGCCAAGCAGCAAAGAAGAACCAGGCCATGCAACTGGGCCCTCTCCCCCAACCGTAGCAACTTCATCAATGGAGAGACCCCCTTAAACTCGATGATCGTCTTTGAGTGGTCCACCCGGTTGAAGTTCTTTACGCCAACAAACTTGCCCAGAGCAATGACGGCTTCAATGGCCACCTCCGGGTCCCTGTGGTTAAGCGTGCTTACCAGGAGCCTGATGACGCGGGTCTCCCTCGCCGGGAACGTCTGCGCCAGAGAGCCAATTGACCGAATTGCTGGAATTTGCAGCACCGTCTCGCCTGCTGCGTCTTCTGCCACAGCAAGAAGTTGGTCCACCACTGCTTTCGCTGGCGGGGAGCTCGCCTTGAAGGCAGACCTACGGAGGTCGGCGTTTGCCTCCGCGGCGGCGCAAATCTCAGATAGAGTCATCAGGCAATTGAACCGGAGGTCACCGGCCTCCTTCTTGACGAGCTCAGCGAGGCAGAGAAGGCCCTTTACCTCTGTAATTCGCCGGCTATTGGGGACGTTCCCGTCCTTGGCCAGCATCCAGAGCGCCTCTGCGCATTTGATTTTCAGCTCCAGCCTCACTTCCGGGTTGGCGTAGCTTCGGCCGCCGCCACCGCCACCGCCACCGCCGCCCGGGTCGGAGGATAGTACCGACATGAAGGAGCGAACTGCTTTTTCTCGGCCGAACTCCTCCTGGGACATGGAGTCTTGGGCTGCCATTTTCGCCACCAGCGCCGCTACCTGCGTCTGGACTTTGGCCGAAGCGGATATGGACAGGACATGGACGATGACGGGGATAGCGGTGGCGATTGCACGGACGCGGTTGGCTGAAGTGGCAAGGTGCGCGAGAGTGGCGGCGGAAGCGATTTGGGCAGCGGGAGAGGCTGACTCCTTGAGGAGGCGGACCAGAGGCGGGACACCGCCCTCCTCGACGATGGCTTTGCGGTAGGACTCGTTCTCTTCGGCGAGCTGGGCTAGGGAGGCGGCCGCGTCAGCTCGGTCGGAGAGGGCAGGAGACATCTGGATGACAGCGACGTGGGACCAGACCCAGCCGAGTATGGGGTCGCTGCTGGCGATGGAGGGCAGGGTGAGGAGGTCGAGAGCGGCGCTGCCGCCAAACAGGGAAAGGAGCCAGCGGAGGTCGCCCAGAGAGGCCTCAAGGAGGGAGATAATCTTGCGGAAGTCAGCAGCAGAGGTGATGGTAACGACAAGGCGGAAGATTCCAGTGCGGCGGCAGCGGCGGGCGAGGGAGAGGGCGCGCTCGAGGCGCTTCGTGGCCTCGGCGGCGATGCGGCGGACAGGGCGGTCGTAGGTAGAAGAAGCGGCGGGGAGGAGTAAGGAGGCGAGGGAGCGGAGCTTCTTGGAGAGGTCTTCAGCGCGCTCGGCGAGGTCTCCGCACTCGAGCTTGTAGGACTCGGCTTCGAGGGCGGCGGCGCGGAGGCGGTCGCAGAGGACGATGGGGAGAGCAACCTCCTCCTGCACCGTCAGTTCTCCGTCCCTCGCCGTCAACGCCATGGCCGTTGCCACCATATCCTTCGTCGCCGTCTTCGCCGTCGTCTTCACCGTCGTCATCGTTCCGACTGAACGTGTGGAGTGTTCGAGTCGGGAGCAGCAGGGGAAAGGAGAGTAAGATAACCATGACTGATGAGATGAATGCTGCGTATTGAGATACGTTTTTCTACAAAATTACGATTTTGGAATAGAGAAGTTCTGAAGTGGTTGGTCCGTAATAATAGAATCAGATAGGTGCTTTTCTTAATTAATGGTGTAGACACAAGACTGGGGACTTGGAAATATAATGGAGGCGAAAATTCGTTGGAGTCTACGTTGTACGACAAAAGTCTTCTTCATTCAAATGAACGTGTTGACCCACAAGAGGCGTAGATTGCACGCAATTTCGCTGCTACAAAACCCTCGTCAGCTCGCACGCTTTCTGGGTTCGCATGACTCGCTGCCCCGCTGGGCCGTCACATTACTGCGAGCGTGCTGCGAGCAAGATAGGAGGATTATCTTTTTATAAAAAGTAAAAAAAAGACTAATTAATATAATAATTTACCGTATAAAATTATATCCATCTTATATTAATAGTTTTATTTAATAAAAAATAAGTTTTAATAATGATCAACTTACTTTTAATACAAGGAAAATAAATTTATAATATTTTTTAAGTATTCATTTATTTATATTATATAAAAATGCAGAATAAAAGAAATATAAAAATGTTATAATTCTTAAGGTACGAATGAGGGAGTACAGACATGTTAGACAGGAGGCATACGATGATATAACGATAAAGGACATAGTAATCACGTGAAGTTTAGAGTTTTGGAAAGGACAGGTCAATTCCACACCAATTTCTATCAACAAAACTCACTCCACCGAGTCTCGGTGAATTAACTTTTGATTGGAGAAATAAAGAATGTTGGTAATTGGACTAAGCAAGATGCGCCTCGTGACAAGAGGGGATTTACTTTTCCCTTGATGAAAAGCTGAAGTTTTAAAGTGTGAACAAAGAATATAATTATTTACACCCCATTAAATTCTTACATCTCCCAAAGTGTAAAGTCTTAATTTTTTCACTAATACCCCAACCCTCTCTGGTCATTTTATCCATTTCCCAAAACCAAAACCCTAACAAATTGGCTGTCTGGGCACTCACAAACTTGACCACACCATGGGCTGGCTCTAGGCGCACTACCAGGCTACAGCCTAGTGTCACACCTCATGTTTGCTAATGTTTAAAATTTGAGGGAGAAACCTGACTAGAGGTTTAAAATTGTCGTGCCCCGGCACTCTTTGACCCAAGCTGAATTCGGTCTAAGGGTTGATCTAGCGCACAGGGGTAACGGAATTAAAAAATAATTAAAGAAATAGTGGAAGACTTATACCTCACCTACGGGCAGCATAATTAGTGGAATTACGCACTACTTTGAGCAAGAGTAAATAAATAGAACAAAAAAAGATTTTAACTCTAAATTAATCCACAAGTCTTAAACTCACATACTAATAATCCAGAGTCAACATACTTAGCTCAAAACAAGGTCTTAAACAAATCTAAAGATATAATATATCACAAGTCTGAAACAAGAACCACTCCACAAGGTGTTCTAACATCATAATAAAATAATCAAAAAAATATGCAAAGTCTAGAGGCCTCCACGCCTAATCCCAAGCTCTCCCCGACCGTTCCTCATATAGAGGATACTGTCCGACTACATCTATGCCACTCAGCCCCAAAACAAAATAAGGAAAGTGAGGTGAGTATAAAAACTCAATAATGGTTTGAATACAACTATAATAATCAGAAAACACGACGGCGTGACAATGTAGCAATTTATATCCAAAATTTACATGCAATACCACTTTCTGATCATTTCATAGCTAAAACCCTTATATAACCATAAACATAAGAGCTAGCATGCATAAGACATTCCTATCAAATCAAGTCATAAATATTCAAGTTATAACCTAACATGCATCTTACATAGGTATTTATTCATATCTACTCAAATCAAGCATGATAATCCCATAAATTACATAAGAAGTGACTTTCACACCCTTTCTGATCATGAATTTCTATCACATAAACCTGCATAATAGTGTCTCAACCACACAATTTCTGATTATGCATTTATATCACATAAACCTGCATAATAGTGTCTCAACCACACAATTTCTGATTATGCATTCATATCATATCCTCATTCATTTTGCATGACAAACGCGTCAAACACTTGATACACAATCATGCATATCATTCATAATGAACATGCATTAATATAAATGGTGAATGTCTGCATCAAGGAGTAAACACAAGTATTGCCACATAGGCGAGACATAGTCAAGGCCATGAATGCGAGACGTGGTCCAATTTTCACACAAGAAATAGAAGAAGATCAGGGTTGTCAGCCCCTAAAGTTACTTGCCCTGGATGATCTTGTCCAAGGATGTCCGATTCTTACATAGAGAACCTACAGCAGGTGTGTTCGCCTAGGGACATCTCCTGCGGTGGGGAAAAGCCCGAATTCCCCACACAGGGAACCCTAGAACACATGGTAGCTGGTGCATGAAGCATACTACTCTGGATTCTCAAAATCCAAATGACAATCCAAATAATCTCATCTGCAAGACAAGTACACAACTCGTTCCCACATATCTCAATTTAACTAGACTTAACCCAGGGAATATACATGTTCCACACAAAAACTTAAATTGAAAACATGTCCTTTTAGACCAACCAAGTTTTGATTAATTTCATCGACCGATTAATCTAGCATGCAATCTCAATCATTGCATACAATTGATCAATTTCGGTTAAACAACAGTAAAACCTCATTCATGAAGTCCGATACATAATGGGTAATATCATGACACATCCGTGAGCAAAAGTCTACGTGGGTTCCAACACATGGAACATGCTCGCATCAGTCTTTTCATGCATCATAATCACATCATAACTAATTACAATTTCATAGTAGATTCCCCGTATGTATGTGTTCATGCATATTCTACGTATATGACAAATGCCTTGACATAAATTCATGAGGCAATATGTGCATGTTTAAACACATTCAAAACAATGACTTCCAACTGAAATCAAAGTGAAATATACCATAAAGCTTAAATTCATCCATGTGAAACTAAATGCTCAACTCCTGTAAGCATGATTATTCATTCATTCTTCACAATCCATTCCCATCATAAGATAACATATCTTAGCATTTACCATGTAATGTCCCTGCTGGAAATATACTCTAATCATAAGAATTCCAACATTCCAAGATTCTAGGTAATTCAATGGTAACATGTATAATTACCAATATATTCTACCACATAACAAATACTTAAGCAGACTTCATAAATCTCCATCATCAATTTCACTCCCTTCTAGTAGCTTCATTACAACATAAAACATTTTCCATAAACATTGGAAACATCAATTTAAGGAAAAACACCAAAATGAGCATAAATTTCCAAAAATAGCCGAACTACTATATAGCCGATCGGGCCATAAGGCCCGATCAATCACCAACAAGGTAGATCGAAACCTTCTTCTCCATTTCGAAAATCAAAACCGAGACACCATAAAAGCGCCTTAAAACTTTCATTCATGGTCACATACACTATCAAAATCCCATCAAACCTTCCAAAACACTAATTTAACTCATTCTAAGAAAAAACCCTAAGAAATCGAAGCAAGAGATTAACATTGATTAAACCTACCATTAAAGCTCCAATCAAGCAAAACTCATTCAAATAAAATCATTAAATCGAGATTTTTACCACCACAAAGCTGAGATTTGAAAGACCATTACATTTCTTTGTTGATTTGGGTCGGATTGAACCTTCAATCACCTCCAACACCTTCCAAAAACACGATTTTATGTTAATACACATCTAAACTCGATTTAGCTTTAAAAATCAAAAGTAAACCCTAGATATAGAGTTTTGGAAGCATAAAAATGAGATTTTGAAAATTAGGGCTTGGAAATGAGAAGTAAAACAATGATTTTATTCTTTCAAAATGGATTGAAACAATAGGGAAAGCCAAGATTAAGAAGAGTTTAAGAAAACCCTAAAAATTAAGCAAAGATTAAGTTAAACTCACTTCTAATCGTTTCGTTTTTTAGGCTAATTGGGGATTAGCTCCAAATCTCTTGGCTAAGCCTATTCCCAATTTGGAAATGACACAGCTCATTTCCTTTTATAGGAGGGGTTGGGCTATATCTAATTAAAATGTGGGGTAGAAATATATTTTTTAACTAAAATTAAGAAATTTGGCAATTTAACCCAAAATTAGGTCCAAAAAAATTCTAAATTTTTTTATAGTGCCTTCCATTTTGGGGCATTTTGGCCCAAAACCCCTAATTTTGTCAGTGGGCCCCACAGGGGGGTCTCGCTAAACCCTAATTTTTGGAATTTTGGTGAAAAACTAAAAAAATCCTAAAAATTCAGATTTGACCCAAAATTACTTAAAACTCATAAATATGAAGTTAGTTTTCATTAAAACCTTTAGAAACCCCATTTATTTTTGAAAACTACTGAATTTAATCAAAAAATGCTTAAACTACACGATAACCGATGAATAACATTAAAAATAAGCTGGTTCAAGATATGAGTCCTTACAAAAATTACATAGATACATTTTTTTATCGAACACCAAAATCTTCATATATGTATAAGAGCTGCAACAATCTTTGGGCACCGATTTTTAAATAATATGTTATGTGCTTATTGGATAATATCTATAATATTATTCTAGCATGATCGGACTAAGATGTAGTTCTACCCAATAACTAAGGCTAGTTAACAAGCATTACATCATACATGTAATGCTTAAATATTTTTTAATATGTATTCATATATTAAAGTTGACATAAAAAATAAAAGCACCAATAAATCAAATAAATCAATCTTTTACGAAATCCAATGAATCAATCACATAATCAGATAAATCAATTGTTTACAAAATACAATAAATTAGATAAACAGAATCTGATAAATCATTTAGAAAATCAGATAAATCAGTCATTCACAAAATGTCATTGATACTGAAGCGACATACACTCGTGCTTGTGGGCCAATGAGATCAAAATAAAAGGGATCTTCCCATGATATTGATGAGTGTCATTTAAAGGTCATAACGCTAATAGCTTTTGGGCTTTAATCCAAATAACTACCATTCACATATGATGATAACTTTTGGGTTTTATTCCAAATAACTACCATTCAAATCTGATCATTTTAAATCTTTTGAAATATTATTTAAATAATAAATCAAGTCCCGAAGGTAGAAGACCCAAAAGCCCAAAACCGATAATGGCCTCATCAAACAATCATAAGTCATTAAACATCTTTTTAAAATATTTGTAACATGCATATGTGTATAATTTTGAAACCATACAAGTCAACCATTTAAGGAACATATGCATGCATTAAAATCATAAAAGGTATAAACACTCAAAACCGACTGACCAGGAGCTGCAGACTCTGAGTGATGGAGCCATAACGTTCATTCACGCACTACAGAGCTTTAAAGTTCCATTGTATGTAGATTAGAACAAACATAATTTTATAACTAATTTGGATCAGGCCAACAGTATTTTATTGTTGGTATAGGAGAAGCCCTGCGAGCCGACAGTGTACATGCACATGTGCGTGTGACACATGTCGTGCCCTTACTGGCCAAAAATGCAGCACTACCGTGCTTGGTGCACGCGTTTGCACGGACCCATCACACGTCCGATGCACGTCGTGTGCGCGTCGTTCTGTGCGGTGCAGTTTACCAACCACGGCTTACACCACGCCGTAGCTCGACTCGGCGTCAGCTGCTGGCATCAGCAATGATGCCAGCTATTTTGTCTTTTTCTTAATTATTTATAATATTTTATTATTATTTTAATCAAATATAATTCCAACTTTAAAACGCGATAACTTCTTATCCCAAAGTTGGAATTGTACGATCTTGGTACCAATGGACTCGTATCAATGAGCCCTTCAAAACTAGACCACATGGGTAAGTTATCTCATACTTTTAAAGTGGGTCCCGTCGATGTGGCATATTTTTTGAGGTCATAACTTTCGTTCCTGACCTTCGTTTTGCGTGTTCTTTGATTCGTTGTGCTCGGTACTTCGAGCTTTAACTAAATATGAGAATTTTATCCCTTAAAACCCTTTAAAATTTAACTAAAATTACATAATTAACCCTAACCCTCTTGGTTAAGCGTAATGGAAACATGGAGTGCCACAAAAACATCTCCTTACCCGAGGGCATTTCTCTTTTTACTACCTAAAGGCTGTGGATAGAACCTCTCCTTACCCCAAGATATTTTTCTTTTTGCCGCTTAAAGGCGGTTGACAAAACATCCCCTTACACTGGGACATTTCTCAAGAAAAGGGTATCTCTTGAAACTGACCCTCCCATGACATAGAGATTGAACCCTCGATTTAGCTAGGTTTGCCTTTTGAACTTACTAAAATAGGTTAGAAAAGACTTCAAACGGAGGACAGAAGGTCTAGAGATGGGCAAAAAATTAGAGAGAAAGAAGAGGGGAATGACATGCAATGGGAGTGGAATCCTACCCCCTATTTATAGGGATAGGGCAGTTGGATGCATGCCATGTGTTACGAAGGTAGCATGATTGATGCACCTAATGTCGTTTGATGAACGCAGCCTGTGTCAACGCCTTCTAATGCACGACACATCAAAGGTGCAGTATGCATCAGCTCCTAACGTGGTGCTCTTTTTTTATTTTTTCTTTTCTTTGTGTCCTTATTTGAAAACAAAAATTTAGATTTCAAACGGGTTTAACTCCCTACCCCGAGCTCAAATTCGCACGTTCTTGGTACTATTGGGTATGTATCGATGAGCCCTACAAAACAAGACCACACAATGGTACATTATCGTATAAAATTAAAATGGGGTGCATCTATGGCATGCATCACAAGGTCGTAGCCTACTATCTTAATGTCTGATTTACACATTCTTAGGTTTGATTCGTTCGCTTCTCAAAGTCCTACAAATTGACCTCAAAATAGTTTAAATTTAAAAAATAGTTACTAGGTCCATAACTCGCTTATGGACCTAAATGAAAATTGCAAGTTGTAACACCTAGCCTTTGTGCCACTGCCTTTTGGCTCTAGCCACAACCACTCAGACCAAATATGGCCTAGGTTGTGGTTGTGGTCATGGCCAGAGCCAGGATGCTTAAATGAACATCCCAAAAATTCATTAGAAATTTCAAAATTTCTTTAGTTAACCTATTTTAGGAGAGAAATTAGAGTCGTTAAGCTAAACCAGTATGTGACAAAAAGCTTCGATTTGACCCTTTGACCATTAGGGTCAAGGGGTAGGAACTTTCCAAATTTAAGCCGTGAGTGCGAGGTTGCAAGGTCAACTTAGTCAACTCGGCTACTTAAAACCATAAAACCCTAACCGAAGGTGCGGGAAGGGAAAAACACACTACTTAGACCCAAGGGTCTATTTTAGGAAAGTTAGCAGATTCGCTTATATGACTTGACCCAAGTGACCCGTGTAGAAGAGTGTGCTCGTGGGTGGACAAGATTCGCCTAGACTTACCCACCAAGCTCTAACCAAATGGTAGGGGCTAGGTAGGGATGCCACTTGAGTAGAGTACATGGTAAAACCGTACCCGACTCTAATGGGTCAGGTATATGGTTTTTTGAATTCAACCTAAATAGCTATTCGGGTCGGGTTAGATTTTAGGTGATCCAATCCAACCCGTCCCAAATCTGACCCAACCCGATTAAAGTTAAAATATAATTTTTTATTTTATTTGTATTTTGATAATAACTCTTAATATTTTTTAATGGGTAAAGGCAATTTTGTCCTTAGATAGAGTGCATTTAAATTTTTGACTCAATTATTGAAGTTGGTGTGTTTCCTATTTTGACCTGTTTGGCAGAAGTGTACTAATTTTCAAAAAATAGGAAACACCTATTTGGAGGAATACTAAACATTTTAACATGATTGAATGAAAAGTACTCAATAAGATAATAATATACAAGCCAAATCACTTAAATTTTCCATTCACACATAATTATTGACTTCAGCAACCACAATACCCAAAACACATTAATGTTGGACATTTGCAAGACAATGGATATACAACCTAATATAAAACACTTGCGCACTCATCATATATAGCAACCCAATCCCTGTTGGCACCATCTAGTTTAAGGTCAACCTTATGAATATGTTCACCTATCACCTAAAGAAATTCACAAACTTTAGCACATGCATGACCATTGTTGCTGTTTGGAAATTTACCAAGTTATTGGACCTCAAAACTGCTATAAAGAGTATCTATTGTGCACAATGCATTTTAAAATTGCAAAGACGTAAAACATATAAAGGATAGAATCTTCATGCTCATCAATTAACACACTCTAGGGTTCTTTGATATCAATGTCAAAGAGTTCTTCCATACCAGGCTTTTGAACTTTGACCCCTACCTCCTGCCCTCTCAATTTTGCTCAATGTACCTAGCCTAATGTGACAATTAACTACTTAAAAAACATATTTTTATAAGTTAACATAATCATAAGAGAATACAAAATCTTTAGACACGAATTGGAAATAGAAAATAAGAGTGATGGCAGCCAAAGTACCAAGGCTAGTAGTAGCTATTGGATCATAATCAAGTTGATCAAATATATCACTTCTCTTAGATGTGAGTTCCATATTATTAGCTTCATTTTGTTAAATTTAAGTGGTTAGGAGCTTAAAAAAGATTATCATAAGCTTAATTTTTTGTCTCTCATATGTGAGTTTTACCATTCAATAAAAACCACCATTTTTCCAAATGTAGCTATTAATATAGAATAGAGGGAGTATAAAAACATATAGTTCTCAAGGTACAAATGAGGGAGCATAGAGACATGTAAGACAGGAAGCATATAATGATATAGGACACAATATTCACATGGAGTTCAAAGTTTGGAAAAGGATGCTGTAAATTCTACACCAATTTTTATCAACAAAATTTAGTGCACCGAGTCTTGGTGAATCAATTTTTGAATGGATAAAAAAAGAATGGTGATAATTTGATTGAGAAAGATGGTCCCACGAGACAATACAACTTTTGAATGGATAAATGAAGAATGCTAATAATTTGATTAAGAAAGATGGTCCCATGTGACAATAGGGAGATCACATTTTTCAGTTTAATATTTATACCTCAATAAATTATGTGGTCTCACATAGTGTAAGATCCACATATTTCACAGAAAATGGTATACTTATTCCACTTTCTCTACACCAAAAGTATGCTCCATCCTCTAATTGGGCAAGAAAAAGCGAATCTCCGTGTTGTCAAGTGTGACTCACTTTCTCTATTCAATTAGTGGCTGGAGCAGGCTTTTGGTTTAGAGAAAGTGGAGTACAAATATCAACTTCTTTTTTTTCACTCAAGTACCTTCCCCCATCACTTTCTTTTGCTTCCCTCAAGACCCAAACCCTAAAAAATAGGCCTTTCCTTCAACTTTGATGCCAGAGTTGGCATTTTGGCCACTCATCCTCTCTCAACTCATCATCCCTCTCTTCCTTTCTCCTTCTTCTACTTTCTTTTTCCTTATTTTTCCACCTTTGTCCACCATGCAAGTACCCTAGAAAGCTTTAACCTTGATTTTTCTAGCATTGGATTGTCACTTTGGGAGGATCTACGTTTGCTTAGGATGCCATTAGAAGATTGTTTGAGAGTCTTTTTTATTGAATCAAGGTAAGAGGAATCAGATTTCCTTTGCTCTTAATTGCAATGTAAATATCTTGAATTGGTGCCTTAAGGCTTTTGTGTTTGATTTAGAGCTTTGATCAAGGATAAAAGTTCGAGGAAGAGGTTTTCTTCATCAAAAAAGGTAAGGACTACTTATGTCTCTTTAGTTCATAATGAATCTAGGTTTTTGACATGTTTTGCATGTGGTTGGATTGATCTATCTATGCTTGAATGAGAATTCATGTTTAGGTGTTTCATATATGGTTAATGCTAGGATTTTTTTTGTGATTTCATGTCTTTATGACATTCTGAATATGTTTAATTCATATATGACCATTATGACGGATGGTGTTATGTGTCTCATGGTTGGAGTAATGAGCTTTAAGAATCTTTGTTGACAGAGGAAGTCATTAGTCTTGGGGTTAGTGGTTTCGTATATGATATTTTAGCATCAGTTTAAACTAAGCACTTAGAAAGTACAGATTGTTTTGAGACCGTCTAGCATCAAATCAATTCCAATTTTCTCATACTGGTTAAAGATATACTAGGTATGTATGGATAAAATTTTAGAATTTTCTAATGAGTTTTCATGGTCAATAACTTATTTTTTTTAAAAGCTAGTTTATATCAAATGTCGGTGACCCAACTTCTGATTTAGGTTACATGACTTTACCTATGTGGAATGATCCTAGTAAAATTATGGAAGATCGAGGAACATGTCTATTATGGAATGAGTCTTTAGCACCAGTTAATGTCCTTTGAGATTTTATTATTCAAGAAGTTCTCTAATGTGTAGTAATTTTTAAAATTAAGGTAAAATTAGATTTTCAATTAGATTGCCCCCTAGATTTAATTTTAGGTCTGAGACCTACTAAAACTCTTATGGTCCAAATTTCATTAAAATTGGATTACTAAGGTATTTTTCCTAAAAATTAAAATTCAATAAAGTGGGTAATTAAGGTTTTGTAACCTATGAGTCTACATCATGTAAATTGCCTACACCGATAACCCGATTTACTCAAAATATATAATCCTCCATTACAATGTCTCTTGAAGTTCAAATTCATATGTTGAGACTATTGCAAGAACATGAGTATCCTTATGTCATGTATTGCCGTATTTCTATAATCAAAACAATGTTATAAATGTGTAATTTTGAGTAAATTTAAGTTTGAAGATTGAGTTCTGAAGATGTAGGGAAAGGAAGACTCAAATCCATGTTTTTGACAGGTAAAAGCATGCATGCACATCACATTCACAAATTTTAGGGTAAAAGAGACCTTCAGTGAAAGAATGGTGAGAATTGGAGATTTATTTATATTAAAAATAAAAAATATGCTCAAAGCGATTGATCGATGCACAAAAATGATCGATCGGTTTGGAACTATAGAAAACTCTCAGTAACATTGTTGGTCGATGGATTGCTTCAGCAAATGATCGATTGGCACATGAAAATACACTGTTGAAAATGAAGTCGAGAGTTTATTAATTGATCGCAAGGTCAAAATATTGATTGATTGAAGAGTCGTGGTCTAATTGGAACAGGGATTGATAGATTGCCCTATAGAATAATTGATTGATGGAGCGTAGAGTTGCCTAATTTAGACTTTTTCGGTTTGAATTAGATTCATAGTTGAAGGAATATTCCTTTTGAGACGTGGGAGTCTATAAAATGAGCTAGGAAGCTGATGAAAGAGAGAGAGAGAGAGAGAGAGAGAGAGAGAAGGCTTAGCAAAATTAAAGAGCTTGTATGGAGTTGCTTTAATGGAATTTTGAGAGAATTAGTCTTTTAGAGAGAGATTTTGTCTACCTTAATAAAAAGAGTCATTAGATGTGAGATGAGTATACACAAAACATGTGAGACATGGTGTTTAATGAAGATTGTTGCTGAGAAGATCAAGGAGAAAGAAATTTTTTTCTAAAGGAGGAGAAAAAAGTTCAACATTGATCGAAGAGCACAAAGAAGAGAAGATCAAACTATTATCATTAAACAATCAAGAAGTGGTTGATTTAGAATCAAGTGGTGTGAAGAACCAGCCGTTTGAAGAAAAAGGTGTCTTTGTTCTTTATTATCAATAATTATGTAATCTTTACATAGTGCATTGTTGATCTAGAAATAGTGTCCCATGGTTTTTTCCTAGTTGGGTTTCTATGTAAAAAATTCTTTTATGTGGGTTGGTAATTTCATTGCAAATTTTCTTTAGAATACATTAGAATTAGGCATGTTGAATTAAACAAAATCAGCGTTTATTTTGTTTAAAAGGAAAAGATAAATATTGTAACTTAATTGCGAGTTAGAGAATTTTTCTCCATTTGTAATATATGCCACACACATAGTTTACAAACCAAAAACTTTGAAATGATGTTTTGGGAAGGAAACATTCATGTAAGGGTAGTTTATTAATATGACACATCATTTGGGTAAGCAGGTTTCTAAGGGTATAATGGTAATTTTTGTGTGATGCATTGGGTTACTATACTAAGGAGTATTTGTCACGCCCCGGCACCCACCCGACCAAAGCCAAACCCTGCCCAGGGGCCAGTCAAAATGCACTACGGCGACAAGATTGTTGGTTTAACATGTTGCGGAAGTCTTAACACGTCTAGAGGGTGAATTACATACACGGAGTTGCGCACCTTTAAATCCTTCGTGCAAGATAAATAAGGTAAAATAAAAGAGGATAATAACTCTGAAATAAATCCTTACTCTCAACCCACATACATAACATCTTGAGCTGACAAGTGGCTCAAAATATGAAAACCCTTTACAGGTCTAAAAACATCAAATATACACGAGTCTAAAACATAATCATCCATACATAGTGTTCTAGTATCATAATAGCATAAATAAGAAGACAGAATAAGGTCTAAAGGCATCCAAGCCTACTCCCATGCATATCTCGGTTGTCCCTCATACAGGGGATCCTGGTCAACTTCATGTCGTACCATATAGCCCCAAAACAAAACATAGAAAGAGGGGTGAGTAAAAATCATTAAGGTTTGAAATACGGTAACATTAATTAGAAAACACTCACGACACATCAACATGGTAATTCAAATCCACATTTCACATAATATCACAATTTTATATTAATTCTCTTACCATACCCCTATTTGCCCAAAAGTAATTATCCTGCATGCAAGTACCTCATACCTACTAATCATGACATGAATAATCACATTATGACATCACATCCATCCTGCATAATAAGTGATTCTCACACAATCACATCATGCATAATCATCACATATAACTTGCATGAGAAGTGTCTCTACCATTGTAACAACCCGACCCGAGCCGGGTCCACAAAATCACTATAGAAAATTTTCTTTCCTTGAACCAGGAATCATCATCTGTGTACGAGAGGTACAATGTTCATCTGCGTACTTCGGAGTTCAAAGCTTCCCTGTACGTAAACTTAGGTTGTAACGAACACATACACACAACGAATCTTCATAGCTCGTCGCATGTAAAACAGAATTAAAACATATATTTATAATTAATTTGGATCAGGCAAACGTTGTCTTGTCTTTGGTTGCCTACGCACGTATTAGATATTATTCCAACACGATTGGATCCGAACATAGTTTTGCCTAACGGCTAATACATACATCAAACATCATAACATCATATACGTTAAAATACATATATACTAAAATTGAATCAAAATCATACTGAAACTCGTAATCTATCGGAGTAAAGCGGAAGTTAATAAATCAACGAAATTGTACATCTCACTGTACCACTGAGCAGGATCATAACCACATATATACGTCTCGCTCTATCACTGAGCCGAGACTGAAAACACATATTATACGTCTCGCTCTACCCTAGAGCGAGACCACACACAACATGGAATATAACATCATGGCATATAAAGTACACATCATGGCATATAAGCACACATCATGGCATATAAGCATAGCAAGCGTATAGATCATAGCATTGCACACATCATAACTAGGACATGTCGTTCTATAATTAAAACGGGAGATCAGAAATGCTTACTCCCATCATGTCTCGTAAGGTACCGGTATTCGGAGTTACTTGCTCCTTCTAGGCGTCCTCTCCTTCAGATCCAAAGGTAGTAGATGGAGCTCCCTCTAGCCTTTATATGTCCCTCGTCTTACACTGAAAGACTATGTACAAACATTCTCCTTATAGGAGACTCTTCTCATTTTCTGTGCCCGTGAGTGGTGGACAAAACCTCCCCTACTCTAGATTGTTTCTCTTGTTGAGGCTCGGTAACTATGGACAAAATCCCATCTTGCTCCTGGTCTCTTTTTCTTGCTCCGGTGTTCAAGGATGATGGGCAGAGTCTCTCCTAGTCTCGGGGCATTTCCTCCTCATATGATTGCTAACTTAGAAAATGGAACCCTCCATCGCGTAGAACACACTCGATTTAGTCAAGAACGCCTCTTGAATTGACTAAATCGGAGTTAGGATGGTCAGAAACAGAGAAAACGAAGTTGGTCAATGCTCGAAGATAACGGGCAGAACCTCTCCTTGTCTTGGGGCATTTTCTCCTCATATGGACTCCAACTCAAAGAAAGGACCCCTCCATTATGTAGAGCACACTTGATTTAGTAGGAAACGGGTCTTGAACGGCCTTAATCGGCCTCAGAATGGTCAGAAACGGAGGAGAAGAAGAACTACCTAAAAATCGGAACAAAATGGGGTATTTATAGACCCCCAAGCCGCCGAAATTTCAAGCAGCAGCATCGCGTTAACGCACGGCTCGCACCTGTGCATAGAACTACGGCACCCACGATAACGCGGGCACGTGTGCCATCCCACGTGCTGTGGCGTGCACCAGTAGCGCCATGCGCCAGTTTGTTTTCTTTTTATTTTATTTTATTTTTAAAAAAAATTCAAATCTTCAAACGCGCGTATCTCCCTATCCTGGATTCGGATTCGTGCGTTCTTAGTACTGTTGGACTCGTATCGATGAGCCCTTCGATATTAACCCACTTAAAGCTAAATACTGTGTTCTTTCCAAGTGGGTCCTGCCTATTTTCTACGCTTCTCAAAGGTCGTAACTTCCGGTTTCGACCTCTGTTTCGCCCGTTCTTTGTTTTGTTACGCTCGTTATTTCGAGCTCTACTCAAATACAGAGGTTTCAAAGGTTGAAACTATCTATAATTTATTAGAAAAATTTTTAATTACCTCTAACCCCCTTGGTTAGACATAATCGAAAAGCGGGGTATTACAACCACACATTCGATCATGCATAAACATTACATAAACCTACATGAGAAGTATTTCTAACACACATTTTAGATCATGCATAAACATTACATAAACCTGCATGAGAAGTGTTTCTAACACACATTTCAGATCATGCATAAACATCACATATATATATCAGCCTGCATATAAAGTGTCTCTAGCACACATTCATAACCATGCAAGTCGATAAAAAAACTCTGCTTAATCAGCCGAAGCATAAATAGTCCCTACGCACTCCAAACAATCCCTAACAGGAAAGTGTGAAGGAATTCCACAGTTTGGGTAAATTCCCTAATGGGGAAGAATACCCCCTTATAAGCCAGTGCACTCGGCTACACTAGCATGGATTCTCAAGATAGTCTCAACAGTTTATCTCCTCATAGCATTGCCACTCTTTTCAACCTGGGGAGAACCCCGTCCTCAAGGTACGTAAAACCCTATCCTTTCGGACGTAAAACCTAATTGATAAGCCTTCGATCGATTAATCTGGCAAACAATATCACATCATTGCATCCAATCAATCAACACAACTAATCTCAATAAAATCTCATTCATAGATCTATCTTATTATGCATGCAACATGATACATACATGAGCAATCTCTACATGAACTTTAATTTATGGAATGTGCTCCCATCATCTCAATATGCAACATATATAATCATAAATATCAACAATTACCATGATTACACCCACATGTATCTATTCTAGATAGAAACATTCATTTCTAAGCATATAACCATGCATTGTGGAAAACTCACAAAACACTACACACGTGTTCTTTAACACCTAATCATGGTTCTTAATTGAAGTCATGATTGAAACCCATAGGAAAACATCAATCATGTCAAGTGAAACCTCATGCTAGACCAATATAAGCATATACACACCACACTTGAAGTTCGACATGGCACCATCATTCACCATAACTTAATCACATTATATGAAGACATACCAGTCCATTCTCATGCCACAATCTTGCTGGAATCATGCTTAACATATAAGAAATCATTCAATCATGGATTCAGGATAAGCAATCCTAACATGTTTAGCCACAACATGCAATTTCACACAATACTTAAATATTCTTTATAATTTTCAACATCAATATTATACCCCTCCAGTAGCTCATTCTAGCATAAATTACTCAACATGAACATAAGAAATAATATTTAAAAATAAAAATTTAAAAATGGACAAAATAGCAAAAATCACCATTATGTCGTGTTGGCATTCGAACGCCCTATAGGGCCGTTCGAACGGCTGGCCGTTCACTACAACAAAATTAGGTATTAGCGACGCTTATATAAGCATCGCAATAAAATGCGTCGCTACAAAGTGTTAATAACGACATATTAAAAACCATCGCAACAAAAACTAATATTAGCGATGCATAATATTAAGCGTCGCTAATTCCTAACCTTTTAGCGACGCTTAAGTTCATGCGTCGCTAATACTTAGGTTATTAACGAAGCTTACATAACTGTCGCTAAAAGTTATATCTATTAATTTTAAAAAAAATTATAACTAAGCGTCGATAATATTTATCAATTTTAAATAAAAAAATAAAAATTATGAACTAATAGCGACGCATAGATATGCGTCGCTACTACTTGATAGTAGTAGCGACGTATGTAACTATGCGTCGCTATTACCCTTGGTAGTAGCGACGCATAGTTACATGCGTCGCTAATACCTATTTTTTAAATAAAAAAATTAATGAAAAAAAAGAGAGGGGGAGGGAGGGGAGAGAGAGGAGAGGGAGGCGAGAGAGAGGAGGGAGAGGGAGGAGAGAGAGGGGAGGAAGGAGAGAGAGAGGAGGGGAGAGAGAGGGAGTGGAGAGAGAGGGAGAGAGAGGGGAGGGAGGAGAGAGAGAAGAGAGAGAGAGGAGAGAGAAGGGAGAGAGAGGAGAGAGAGAAGGGAGAGAGAGAGGAGAGAGAGAAGGGAGAGAGAGAGAGGAGAGGGGAGGGAAGAGAGAGGGATTTTATTTTGATGTTTTTTAAAAAATTTATTTAAAAAATAAAAAAATTATTTTAAAATAAAATACTAATAGCGACGTATAGGATTATACGTCACTCTTAATATACGTATTAGCGATGTATATAATTATATGTCGCTAATACATGTACTAATAGCGACGTATAATCTTAAACGTCGCTATTAGTATTTTAAATTATTTTTTTATTTTTATAATTAATTTTAAAAAATAAAAATCTTAAAAAAATTTAAATTAGAGGAGAGAGGGTGGAGGGACGAGAGAGAAAGGGTGGAGAGAGGGAGGAGAGAGAGGGGGAGAGAGAGGGAGGAGAGAGGGGGAGGAGAGAGAGGATAGAGAGGGAGGAGAGAGGAGAGAGAGGGGGGGAAGGGAGGAAAGAGAGAGGGAGGAGGGGAGAGAGGGGGGAGGAGAGAGAGAAAGAGGAAAGAGGAGAGAGAGAGAGAGAGAGAGAGAATAGAGGAGAGAGAGAGAGGAGAGAGAGAGAGAGAGGAGAGGAGAGGAGAGAGGGAGAGAGAGAAGAGAGAGGAGAGGAGAGAGGGAGGAAGAGAGAGAGAGGGAGAGGGGGAGGAGAGAGAGAGGAGAGAGAGGGAGGAGAGAGGAGAGAGAGGAGGGAGGGAGAGATGGAGAGAGAGAGGAGAGAGAGAGGGAGGAGGGAGAGAGAGATGGAGAGAGAGAGGAGAGAGAGAGGGAAAGAGGAAAGAGGACAGAGGATAGAGAGAGAAGAGAGAGAGAATAGAGGAGAGAGAGAGAGGAGAGGGAGGAGAGAGAGAGGAGCAAGGGAGAGAGAGGAGAGGAGAGGAGAGAGAGAGAGAGGAGAGGAGAGGAGAGAGAGAGAGGGAGGAAAGAGAGAGGGAGAGGGGGAAGGGTAAAAAATTGAACTTTTAATGACGAACATAGTAAAGCGTCGCTAATATTATATGTATTTGCGACGTTATTGCTTATATGTCGCAATTATACGGCCTATTAGCGACGCTTGTATGTAGCATCGCTACTATTAATTGGTTTCCTTTTTAAAAAATTCAAACCTATTAGCGACGGTGGGATAAAGCGTCGCTAATAGTAAATGTAATTGCGACGCCATAGATTTAGCGTCGCACATACTTCTACTATTAGCGACGCTTTACTTCAAGCGTCGCTAATAACTTTTTTCTTTAAATAAAGCCGAAACCTTGTAGCGGCGCTCTTAGACGAGCGTCGCTAATAGTGTATAATTATTGCGACGCTATTTTCTAAACGTCGCTATTACTTTACCATTAGCGATGCTTGTGAGCGTCGCTAATAGCATTATTTCTATAAAAAAAATATAAGAAATCTTATTTTCTCTCCTCCCTCTTTCTCCCTTCTATTTTCTCTCTCCTCCCTCTCTCTATCCTCCCTCTCTCTCTCCACCCTCTCTCTCTCCTCTCCACTCTCTGTTTCCTCTTTCTCCCTCTCTCTCTCCTCTCTCATCTTTCTCTCTCCTCCCTCCCTCCCTCCCTCTCTCTTCTCTTTTCCTCCCTCCCTCCCTCTCTCTCTCTTCTCTTTTCTCTCTCTTCCCTCCCTCTCTCTCTCTCTTCTCTTTTCTCTCTCTTCCCTCCCTCTCTCTCCTCCCTCCCTCTCTCTTCTCTTTTCTCTCTCCTCCCTCCCTCCCTCTCTCTCTCTCTCTCTCTCCACCCCTCCCTCTTATCTTTTCTCTCTCCCTCCCTCTCTCTCTTATCTTTTCTCTCTCCCTCCTTCCCTCTCTATCACTCTCTCTACTATTTTCTTTCTCCTCCCTCCCTCTCCTCTTTTTTCATTGTTGCTTTCCCCCTTTTTGCGACGCTTCCACCGGAAGCGTCGCAAATAGCTTTGCGCAAGCAAAATTTTGACCGCTCGGGGAAAATTCCCCGTGAGGGCAAATTTAGCACACAAGCTTTAAATCCCCCTCTCCTATCTCACTGGTCTCCCACGCTCGTCATCCACAGACCATCGCCGGCAACCACCGGACCCCGGGCAATTGCCTCCCGGCGATCACCACCAGTCGTTCGCCCCATGGAGAACAGTCCTCCATCAGCCGCTCTGCTCTCGCTTTCCCCTGTTCCCCTCTCCTATTTCACTGATCCCCGGCCAACCTACTGCCGCCCTGCTACCACCTGTCGGTCACCACCCCCTGTGACCACCTTTTGGAGACCAGGACCCTGGCGACTACTCCCCCTTCTCTCACCAGTTTCCCCCGCCCCACTCCTTCCCCTCCTCTCGTCCACTCAGCTCCTCCCTCCCACTATTGAGCCTCCGCCCCATGCTTCTGGGGGCCGGCGGGCGTCAACCTCATGCCGCCGGTGAATTCAACCTCTCTATCGAGAGGTTGAAGATGACCCACAACCCGCTTCTGCAGGTCACCACCGACCCGAGCGAGCACGGGTCTTCACTAACCCGTGCGAACGCGGGTCTTCAATGACCCATACCAGTCGGGTCTTCAATGACCCATACCAGTCAGGTCTTCAATGACCCAACCGGTTTACTATTTTTTATTTTTTTCTTTTTTAGCGACGCTTTGATAAGCATCACTAATAGTATTTTTTAAATTTTTTTATAAAAATATATTTTTAGTGACGGTGTTTATAGCATCGCTAATAATGGTTTTTTAGCAACACTTGCTTTAATTTTTGTTTTTTAAAACTTAATAGCGACGTTTTGTTAAACGTCGCTAAAGTGTTTTAGCGACATATATAAAACGTCACTAATGTTTTTTATTTTTTTAAGTAATATATTAACATAATAGCCACGTTTGTATAAACGTCGCTAATAATGTCTTATTAGCGACGGTTGCTACTAAACGTCGCTAATAAGTATAATTAGTGACTTTTAGAAAAGCGTCATGAATATTAGCGACGCTATTGCTAACCGTCGCTAATGAGCAATTGCGACGGGACTATTTTTTATGCTTCTAGTGACGCTTTGTAAGCATCGCTAATACCTTAGGCTATTATTAGCGACACTTAAAAGTGTCGCTAATAGTTGATTTTGTTGTAGTGGTTTAATCGCCAAATAGCAGTCTTTGGTTCGTCTTCCCCACTTCGGATTTAAAACCGAAACTTCACATACACTTCATAAATCATCAAATCACATCCCCAAAGTTCATTATAATCAAATCTATTCTTAGAGAACATCAAATCTAGCCATTACTAAACAAAACCCCCAAGAAATCTCATCAAAGATTAAACCTTTCTCAAATCACCATTAAAGCTCATAACCATGGAACCCACTTCTAAACTCTATCAAACTTAATTCCGAAATCACAACAATGTTTAGGATCAAAGCTTTTACCTTCAGCAAGCTTTCTCACTCAAAATAGCTCCTTCAAAATCTTCAAATCCTACCCAACACTTAACTTTTATTAATACTTTCACAAATCCATTTTTAAAACACCTAAATCCTTCAAAAACTAATATATCTAGGGTTCAAGAGACTCAAAAACGAAATTCTCATTATTAGGTTTTGAAATAGAGACCCAAATCAGTAGTTTTTGAATAAAAATCGAGATTAATCCAAAACAAATGAAGGGATTTAAAAGATTTAAGAAAAATCCTAATAGATTAGTGAAACATTAAGCAAATCCATACCTTAATCGTGTTTCTCTTTTAGGAAAATGGGGATTAGGCTCCTAAGCGCCATGTCTTAGTCCTTTCCCAATTGGGAAATTGGCTAACTTTTCCTTTTATAGTAATGGTTGGGGTAAATCTAATGAATTTGTGGGGTACAAATAGGATTTACTACTAAAAATGGATAAATTTGCTTATTTAAACCCAAATTGAAGTCTAAAAATTTTGAAATAATTATTTTATATCTTAGGTTGATGTTAGGGTCATTTGGGACTAATAATCCCAATTTTGCACGTGGAGCCCATGGTGGGTCCCTCCCCTTAACTTTTCGAGAAAAATGGTAAAAATTCTAGAAAAATTCTAAGTGACTTAAATTAACTTAAAAATCATAAACATGAAGAAAGTTTTAGTTAAAACCTTTGTTAACTACTTAAATTTCGAAAATAGTCCAAAACATATTAGAATTAATATTAAACTACACAAAAGTAATTAAATAGAATAAAATAAAAATGGTTCAAGTTTAGGGATCTTATAGTATTATACATGAGTAAAGCTTTATAATGCATGTTGATTGTCTTATGGATGATGAACATGACTATTCTTATACCTAGGAATTGGGTAAGGGTCCAATCATAATGCATAAACAATTAACAAGGGGTAATAGCAAACACCTTGAATATTAAATAATATGGGGATATTTGGCATTTGATGTTGTATTTGATGGTGATTGTATGAAATGTTTGCCGGCATTTCCCTGCATTGATATACCATTGAATGATAATGAGATTACCTAACTTGGGTAACAAGATTATGAAATGGAATGACTTCTGTGCCTCTCATAAACAAAGAAAATTATAGAATTTGACCAAGTGGGCTCCTAAGGACTTTTGGTTCAGCAAACAAATGTCATTATGATTGGTGCTAGCTGCAAATGAGCAATCCAAAGATGCAACCCCTTCAATGAAGGGTGTCTGAGTAATTGGAAGATGATTGGTTACTTATGTAAATCATGGTCAAGCGGTTTACTTATGCAAGGTTAGATGCAGAATACCTCATGTCTATTTTGATGCTTACTCTAACTATGGCATATGACTTGTCTTATTAGATTGAATCGATGGTTATCTAAGTTTTATTTAGTAGGGATAATTATGTTCAATCAAGGAAATCATGATACAATTATATTTGTTATGAAATATATAAGTTTTGCTTTACTTGAACAGTATGAGACTAAGATATTTCAGTGCATAGCATTGCATGGCATATCATATGATCACATAAAATAAGGTCATAAAATGATTTGCATATATGATGGCATAACACATGTAGTTGCATGAGTATATTTTAGGCTGCATATAGTTTGTATGTTTATCGTGAATTGGAGTAGATGTAGGCAAGCGTATTGAGCTTTAGCTAATAGATGGCTTTCGACTGCACAAATTTTGTACACATACGTATGTGAAAAGATGATAGAAGGTGAATGCAGACGAGTCCTCGATGCTCAATGATCATGTGCCTCAAACTCATTGCCACAGTCCCCTAGAATTATTTGATTATACGTAATAAATTTGTAACAATTATTATGTTGTATTTTTCTAAAAATAACCGGGGAGCAGGGTCATGACATGTAATCTAGGATCTAGAGCAGCCTGGCCTCTACACTATGGCCTGGTTGAACACAGCAAGGCCACAACCAAGACGGAGGGGATGCAGGAGTTTAGTGGGGTGCATATAGCCATATTCGTAAAAAAAAGAGTAGGAATATTATTTTCTATAAATAAAAGTGGGTCTCGCATGACAATAAAAAACTCATTTTTGTCACATCAATTAAAACCTAGTATAAGGTTTTGTTAGATAGAAAGTGGGATTGAGAAATAATTATCCTTAAAAATAAATTAATGAGCATAGTTTGCAAAAAAGATAATAATTTTTCTACTCCACTTTCTGTCCAATAATACTTTATACCTGGTTTTGATTAGACCAAGAAAAAAGAATCCTTTTAGTGATTAAGGAAAATAACATTCTCATTCCTCTTTTTCTACACCAAATTACTCTAGCCTCAGTTTAGACTGAGAAAAGTGGGTTTTTCTATTTTCAGGTCAGACCCACTTTTTTTTGTCCAATCAAAAGTTAGAGTGGGTTTTAGAGTAGAGAAAGTGGAGTTAGAATATCAACTTCCATTGATTGATGTGAACCACACATTTTTCTCTCAAATAAAAATTTGGTGTAAGGTTTTTTTGGAAAAAAAGTAGTCTAGGGCTATTAATATCCTTTAAAAACAAAATGTGTTCAAATTCTAGAAATTATTCGATCTTGGGGCTACATACGATTTGACAGTTCCCACCCTTGCACAAATTCTCAATACATTAAATTTTGCACACCTTATATTAACATTGTTCTAAATTTATTACAATGGGTAAAAAAATGAAAAGCATTTTTTAGAGTTGTTCTATTATAAAGTTCATGTTACTAAAATTAATAATAATTTATTCAATTTTATGTAAGATTTATATTCACAATGGGATGATAAATAATATGTTTGGGTTTAATAAGTGAAAATGTGTTTGGTTTTACTAGCGCCAAAATAGTACAGTGGAAAATATGTACTCAAATCTTAATCTCACTATTCTTTTCAACATAAAAGGTCTTCAAATGTTGTGCCATGAGAGATGGGCAAAAGGTACCACACACCGAGAGGGGAGACAGGGAGGAGACGCAAAGAGGGAGAGAGGGAAATAATTCTTGAATAGTCAAAAAAGAGGCTAAATGGCCATTACAAGTAGATGGCACCAACTAGGCCTACTATTATTATACATGATCTAAGCTGCTAACCTAGCTAGTCATCATAGAAGAAGAAACACCTGAATAGTGGCTAGGCTGGACCATGGTTGGCGGGAGTACGTGGAGAAACGTACACAACATTCCAAAACGCTCTGCATACACCTTGAGATCTAGACATCCACGTAGGGTAATAAGCTAAAAATTCATCGTCTATGATTCAAGTAGCATCCAAAAGGGGGTGGTTGTGCCAAGAAACCAAGATCTTTGTGACAACACAAGCAGCACATTGCACATGATGCTTGTCCTTGATGGACACCACAGCGGGGATGGGAGACATGAAAGACAAGATGGACCTAGGTTTCTTCTGAAAATTGCAAGTGCACTCCAAAATAGGGTAAAGTCCATGAAAGTGATGTGCAAGCTTGACAATAATAGGCTGGTACAATGACTAGTGGGGCTAAAAATTGAAGTAGACATGATTGCCCACCTAGAACTAGTGGTCAGTGTAACGATGATCATAGATCTGGTTCATAAATTTAATTTCAGTTGGGGCAAAATCTCATTTTGTGTCTATAGTATGTGGCCCACCTCAAATACATATAGCATCATGGGATAAATGCAAGGATGGTGGGTGGCGGCCGTCCTTAGACCACCTCGAAAGGGGTAAAGCTACTGATAGTATGGTATGAAATATTATAGGACCACTTCACACCAGGACATGTCTAAAGCCACTATTGGGGCTGCTCACCTGCAATACAATGCAAAGGCAGTGGTTAAACTCCTAGTTCTATCTCTTTGTCTATGGGTAGTAGGTTATCCTCATATGTAGTGCAATGCCCAACAGCTTGAAGAACTCTCGCCAAAAATGGGACAAGACCATTGTGTGTAGCATACCATGTAGTCATGCCACCTCCTAGATGTAGAGTTTCACCACAATCCTAGCGGTATAAGGATGACTAAGCGCACAGAAGTGTGCATACTTGGATAACCTGTCAACCACCACCATGATCACATATTTATCGTACACCAATGTCAGAGCCTTAATAAAGTCCATGAAAATATCCTCCCAAACCTTCTCTAGAATGGGAAGGGGTTGCAAAAGCCCCCAGGTTTGAGAGTTGACGCCTTTGTGATTTGGCACCCACGGCATTCTGCCACATGCTATTGGACCATCTGTTTAATGCCCTACCAAAGAAGCTTTGGTTGACCCTCTTATAGATGCAGGAGCCCTTGTGGCTAGCCAAGTGTGGATCATGGAAGTGAGATAGGATATGCTGGAGGAGGTCTAGTATAGCAAGCGCCCATAAGCACCCCTTCCGCTAGATAAATGTATCCTACAAAACAAAAAGAAGTGAGTGTAATGGGTCCTCACAGTGTAGCTGCCTCAGTGCCTCCTATTAGGCTTGTCACGGTTCTTCAAAGAATAGAAAAATTGAAAGAGAAAGGTAGTACTAATCGGCCTTTTAGAATTGGCGGGATAATGTATAACCTATAGTTTTATCGACCCCTCTCTTGTAAATTACCTCATAGTCATACTCCAATAACTTGCTGGCTCATCATTATTGTGCAAGGGTGGATTCACGCTGCTCCAAGAAAAACTTCAGAGGCTTGTGGTTCGTCTGAATCAAAAACTGCTGCCCCAAGAGATAGGGGGGCCACTTCATCACTGCATGGATAATTGCCAAGATCTTCTCATAGGTGGAGAGTTGAAGAGAAGGCCCCAAGAGGGCCTTGCTAAAGAAGGCTGACCACAAGGGCAGTCTGCCTTATGAAGCACAACGAGCCCGCTCCCTGAAGCTTCCATCTCCACCACAAAGGGTTTAAAAATGTTGGGCAAGGCAAGGACTGGGTTGTTATCATAGTTGTATTTAGCGCATCAAAGCCTTTCTAGGCAGCATTTGACCAAGAAAAGGAGCCTTCCTTCATAAAGGCAGTAAGTGGGGAGGCTAGGGGTCCATAGTGAGCTATCATCGATGCAAACCTGTGTAACAACTGCAATTTTAAACTGGGTTTTTTAGAGAAAATATGCAGTAAAACTTCAGCATATTAATAGGGCTCTAAGAAACCAGCCCAAGAACACATAATTCTGGCATCAAGAATATAAGGTATGACTTTGATATGCATATCATATGGGTACGACCCACTTAAAAAATTCTAAGCTATGGACATTAAAAAAATTAAATTAGCTATGAACCTACTATAACAAAACTCAAAAAATATTCAATACCACTGTCATAGAATGTATAATTTGCATGATTTATAACCATAAAAATTTAAATTAAAAACAAAATACAATGAATAGTTTCTGTTCAAATAAAAAACTTACTATGATTGAAAAGAACCATGAATACGAAATATGAGAATAGAATATATTCATTCAAATCAAATAAAAAAAAAACTCACAAAATCTTTTGTATAGTATAACTCACAAAATTCATATGGATTATGATCACGTCTCATCAAGGTAGCTAAAGAATGAGAGCATGGAAAGCCATTAATTTGCACTGAAAACAAGAACACTCATGTTTGAATGTTCACTAAATTAGAAGAAGGAATAAACATAACTTCATAAACATATTAACTAGAAAACATTGCATTCCAACTTGATCCAATCTTAATCTCATAAGTTAACTTTATCTCCATTTCCAGGCAAAAAATACTAGTCCATTTCCTTGACTTCATCCTATGATCTAACATCATACTCATCATTTTCATTCTTATTTTGTCTATCAATTGAGTAATTGGGAGATGTTTTTCTTCAACAATCCAAGCATTAAAACTTTCAAAAAACATTTGAAAACATTTCTCCGTAAAACTTCCTCTTAAAGCATGCATTACATCAATTTTCATTAGGAAGATATGCAAGAAATTTAACAATTTTCTCTCCACCTTCATTTTTCAATTCATCCAATTTAGAATGGAAATGAAATGGACTAGCTAGGAGCATATGCACACTTTTTAAATTTATATACTATCTTTTGGAGATCCTTACTTGTCCACCCAATTCTCCTTAAAATTTTGAAATGCAAGATATAGGTCACCGTATCCATGAAAATTGAAGATGAACATCCCTAACCTTATGGCTCATGCACAAAGCCCATACTTTCCGCAAAATAGTCACCTAAACAAAACCATGCATAAAAACCGTAACCATTAATTAACCCTTAATTTGCTTCATCTTCAACATGCGCAATGTGGTTTATTACCTCTCACATCTCTCAATTCAAATAATAAAAGGCTTATGAATCAAATCAATTCATCTTTCTTTTGAATTCACTCAAAAGTTGCCAAAGGTGTACAAAGGAATTTGCAATGGAATCACTCTATTTTCACTAAATGAAAAACCTTCCTTCCTCTCTAATTTTTCATACCTTGGTCCTTTTATAGAGCTTTAATTTGGTTTAGGAACTGATATTTCAATAGGAAACAGACTCTTCCAATAATGACTTTATTTAGGCATGCTTGGGGGCAAGTGATCAATAGTTCCATAGGGCAATTGATTGTTTCTTGTTCTAGACTCCGGAACCAATTAGGCCGAGTTAAGATTTATTATTCATAAACTTAAATACATGGATGATCAAACGTTTGGTTCTCAGTCAAAGCTCCCAAATTAATTCATTCAAGACCGACTCATCATTGATGAACAATTTGTGAGTTTTTGTCTTTTTTCCTCATTTCTTTTTACAACATCGTATGATGAAAACTTTAAAAACCTAAGTGTGCATAATTCAAACTTATTTTATCTTCAACTCTCCAAATCACTTGAATATGTCTTCAACCTTGAATCCTTAAAATACATCTATTATAATTTTTTAAGTCTTTTAATTCTAAAGCTGACTTGATAGACCACACATCAAACAAGAATCTACAAGATTTAATTGCACACAATTTAATTCAACATAATTTTGATCACAAAAATATAGCCAATATATATATATATATATATATATATATATATATATATATATATATATATATATATATATATATATATATATATATATATATATATATATATATATATATATATATATATATATATATATATATATATATATATATATATATATATATATATATATGAGACCCGTTTAAAAGCGCCCGGGCTCACGCGCGTGAGCGTGAACCTGCGCCCTTTCGGCCGCCGGCTCTAAATCTAACGGCCAACGCTACTCAGGGGGCATTTAAACCCTGAGTAGTGTAGGCCGTCAGATTTAGATCCGATGGCTCAAAGAGCCTGGGCGCTTTTTAACTTTTCTCATATATATATATATGTCACATATCTTGAAAAGATAAAGTAGTAACTTACCTACCACTAACATGGACTTGGTCATGACAGGGTGGTGTTAGTGGCAATCATTAATAATTAATATGGGCTTGACTTGTCGACCATTGCATTAACAGTTGAGCATAAAGAAAATGTAAATGGGCATAAGTTGAGATCCCTGGAGAAGTCTTTGAGTACCTAGAGAAGGGCATTTGGAAGAATTTTCTCGAGATGTTTATCTTATACTAGAGGTCACCCAACAAGAGAATGTATGGAATCAACTAAATAGTGAGGAAGAAAAGAGTGTCGAAGAGTTGTCGACGTGTGCTTGGACATGCCGGCAGGATGTCGATGAGCTCCGAAATGGGTTCAAATAGGTAAGTGGTGGTGGTATCATTGTACTCATTGTTCGTATTAATAAGGCTTATGCTAGCGATTGAGTAAACATACACTAAGATAGCTGAAGTAGAGGCTTATGTTCGGTAAGATAAGACCCATGAAACTGAACATATAAATTACACAATAAATTTCTCAAAATAAATGTAATAAATAGAAGGTTACAAATAATTGTTGTGAGTATACAAAGACTCCATTTGCCATTGATGCGTCAAGCTGGAAATGAAACCCTTTTCATGTGACAATAGCGAGAGAGAAGCAACATGGCTTCTTTTTTCACGTTGTAAAAATGGGTGGAAGGAGCTTGGATCTCCTACCCCTGACAAGAGTGCGAGTGTCAGGAAATGCCCCGCCACCTTCCATCACGTCCCCAACTATACCGTCCATAGATACACTCAAAGGATAGCTCACAAGGTGAACTCCTTCCATGTCCACAACAGTATCCATGCTGTAGATGTGCCACATCTCTTCTCCAATGGAACAAATCCTTCTCACACATTCTATGCTTTGGGGTTCAAGAAACACTCCTTCGCTTAGGCGAGTATGTTCATACCAAAGTGACATCCGGTATGCATGTACAGCTCCCTGGTTCCTCTTGCCTCCTACGTGCATGGGCTGGTAGCAGCCGATGGCTATCTCCGTGTCCCTCCTTCCATCCATCGATCTTTGATTTATGTTTGCAGATCCCATTATCACATACTCGTCATCCACTGTGAATTGAAAGTTTGCCGTCAGCATCAAATTTAACACTAGTTTCTTAACCTGGCAGCGTCCACCCCAATCACCTGGTTGGGTAGTCTCTAACGATGCAGACTACCTACACCCCATAGTTGTAGCATTGTAGACTATTATTACTCTTGCTTCAATCACCATAAATTTGACCCCTCCACCAGAATTTAAATAACTTAAAGGAGAATTATGTCTTTTTCCAGCCACCCAAGTCCAAACCATTTGCCCCCCTTCGAGGTTTCAAATAGTTTAATTTAATTTTATAGCGTGGATTATTAAATTGGGACGAAGGAAGTATTTGAAGTTGATTATACTTTTACTTTTATAAACCTTACACATTTTAAAAAAGTATGTATGCAGTAATACATTTAAAATGTAAAACAATTCAACACATATATATACTAAAAAAATTGTAGATGGATGGAGTCAAGCCAAACACAAGCTTGCTTTAAGCAAATAGGTAGTTTGCTTTAAGCTCATTTATATTTATATCTATATTATTATTAAAGTAAAAAGAGGCAAAAAAATTTATCATAAAAGTTCTAATAATATGCCTACGGTATTATTTATGAAGTCAATTATAAATAAAGTAAAATTAATAAACTTGAAGTTCAATTTGTACGTGGTAATAAGATTCTAAATCTCTTGGCGCAATTCATATACTTATATAAGTGACAAAAAAAATGGAAATTAGTCTTACCTATCATGAGCTTCGAGTGGACATAGATCATGAACCGCCTATGCCTTTGGGATTCCCAATATTGGCTCCCATGCTGAGGTGAGCAAGGAGGAACAAACTCCTCTGCTTTCATCACCTCCCTGTTGGCCAGGCAGAAGAAGTTCAGGTAGTCTCGGGGATGCATCATCTCTCCACTCTCTCCAATCGCCTCTGCAATCAATTTATACATCATCCCCATCGTCAGCCTTGTCCAGTGCAATATGTCTCGAACTGGCTCACTTTCTGGAACCCCTTCCGGCCACATTGGTATCACAATGTACACTGCAAATCTTTCTCCAGCCTTGATCTTACTAGCCACCTTCAATGCAATCTCCGCAGGAATCAAGTTGTTGCATCCACAGTCCACATCCTTCTCCCACAGGTGACACCCCCCTATGAAGTACTGGTTCTCGATGTAGATGAACCTCTCTGCTCGTCGTATTGCTTCTACATAAGCATCGTGGATACTTCGCTCAACTCTCAAGTTACCGGGAAGGTTTGAAACTGAAATGTGATCAATTGATCTGAAAACCTGAACGTTCCATGAATTATCTTCATGGTGTTCCTTAAATTGATCACATGAAGTAATGTTGAGTAGCTGCTGAATGGTTTCGGTTTGAAGAAGCAATGACGGATCACATTGCTTACTCCATCGTTGCTCAAAGTTTAGTAAGACATCCCATGCTGCCTGCCCAGTTATACAGGCGTGTACATCATGCCATGGCTCCCGAGGCCCACCTTTGTGAAGGCTGGCTCCTGCAATGTTGGTTTGGTAGAAGTCACGTGCATGGGTCTCAGTGTTGAGGGTCTGGAACAAAGAGTGCTCTTCAGTATCGTAACGCCCATCGCATAGATCCAAACCCCCCACAAAGCTCACAATCTCTCTGCCCGTTTTGGTTGTGCTATAGAACAAATTTGGGTCGGCATCTACTGTGATAGTCTTCTGGTGGTGGGCAAAGACAGTGGGAAACTTGTGGTGCAGCCTGGGGCACAACCTGCAGATGACGCCAGTATGCTTGAAGTAATCGAATGCATCTTCGTCATGAGTCCTCATCACGCCTTCGTTCTTGACGAAAGGAAGAGAGGTTTCGTCGTCCCAAAGCATGATCCTGACTGCAACACCTTCCGCTGCTTTACGCTTGACCAATTCGCCTATTGTCATTCCCCTTGCGTGTTGGACTTCAGTTTCGGGGTCTCTGACCTGTGGAAGCAAAAGCAAGGCCATTGCCAGTTGGTTCTAATTTGGTTGTTTCATAGACCAAATGATTAGAGACTAGCGTTTGTATGAACTTACCAGCACCATTTTTGGATTAAGTGACCAGCCTGCTATGTATATCAAGTGCTTGGCTCCATTTATGGCCCTGTACACATCCTCCCACAGCTTCCTTGGCCGATGATTCTTCTGCTTCAGTCCAGCTATGCGGATCGGCTGGTCGAATGAAGGTCTGTGGTGGGCATCTTGGTACAGTGTGACACCGCAATTTGCCCGTTGGTGGAAAGTTACTCCCCTAGTGAGCCCTTTGTACCCATGATTCTTTAAGCCCCTGTCCCATTGAGGGTCCAATTCTGCAGGCCTGAAGCACAGGCGGAACCGCAGCTTGAGCTTGGGGATTGGCTTCCCTTTTTCAGTGAATAGATAATAAACCCCATCCTGGGATGTAAATTCATGCAACAGAGACTCTGCCTGGATTTTGATTTTTCCCAAGATTGAAACGTTGGTTCTTAGTGTTATGGTTATAACTGTGTCCCAAGGATGAGCACATAAGATATGGAAGCTCTCGTTCCATGTTCTATCCATTTGGTGACTTGTCTCCGCAACTGTAGCCTTTGCTAACTTGATTGTTACATAGGCCGGCTTCTCTCCAGAAAACAGCCACTACAAAAAAGCCCCGAATCTGAAATGTCACAAATGTGATTGATCTTTTACAAACATGATCAGTTGTGGTGCTGGGTAGAGTACTTACGTTGTAAGGGCAGGAAGGAGTGTAATTAGTTGCATGGAAGATGAAGGCTTCTAGTGTCCCATGGAGGAACCTTGTTCTGGTGGTGGTCATTAGCCTTTTCTCCTCTATTGTCATTCTTAGTAGAACTAGAGTTTGAATTGTGGTAGAGTCTTGCTATCTGTTGTTCCCAGAATCCTGTACGTGGCCATTTATACATAAATAAGGGGATAAGCGCCATATTTCTTGGAATGTAATGGAAGAAGTCGGCAACAATTGCTTGTACCACTTTGGGGTAGATTTCTTAGAGGCAACAATTTGCGTATGGACTAAGAGACCGTGTTAGTGTATTCATAATTCAATCTTTCAGTACTTTGATTTGAAGCGTATAACATGGATGCATAACTTTCATATTAATCCTCGTTGGAAATGTCCCACTAATTAGATTTTTTTATCAGTAGAAGGGGGAATGAACCCCTTAATTCTGTTAAACACTAGAGAGATTGAGATGTAAAGAAGAAATTACAAGAGAAGAGAAAAGTTACAAATGCCTTCATCAAATAGAAAAGGAAATTCGTGCGTAGACTTTGACGATTGAACAAAAAACAGGTAGATGCGACCTTCATGCTCACAAGTCTTGAAGAGTACGTTTAACAGCTTGGAGTGCTTTTAGTCCAATATATGTGGAACACCTAGTTCCATCGAATATACAAGGAATTATGAATTGCAGTAGGAGAAGAAAATTATGATAAAGAGGTCACTACTCAAATTGTAAATTGTAAATAGAACGTGTATATTTGCCCAACAAATACTCAAGGCCCCCTATATTTCTTACACCCGAATAAATTTAAAAAATTATTAGAAGGCCCTCCCCCTCCCAATAATGTTTCATAATAAAATTTAGGCTTAGCTGTCGGTGACGATCACGTGTGGCGTAATGACTGGTTACGGAAATGGAATCAGGTTCTCTAGTTAGATTCTGACGTCTTCTCCCTCTGAACTTCAATGGAAACAATGGCACTCATTCACAACCTCTAATCACCATCTCCAATTAATTACAACTAGTTCGCACCCTGCCTTCATCAAATCCAACTATCTACAACCTCTAGCGAAAAACAGACACTCTTCTCATATTAAGAGCTTTAGTGACTTGCTACAAATATACACAAAAATAATCAACTAGCAGTAGCATGTTTGGATTGAATTATAAAATAAAATGTTGGGAAGGGAAGCAGTTGCGACATAGCTGTGACGAGATTGCAACACGAGTACGATGTAGTTGTGATAGAAGATCACCCTAATTGGGATGCCAATAAATGTCATCGCAACAAGAGTCTCTAACACTACAACTTCATCACTGACCCATTGCAATTACATCGTATAGGGGATGCTGGGATGATTGGAGTTGAGACGTAGTTGCTATGGCATTGCGATGCAAGATCATCGCAATTGAGATGGCCAGTAACTGTCATTGCAAGTGGTTTACAATTTTCATCAAAAGGTTCACAACTGCCTTCCAAACAATAGTATTTTGCATCGCAAATCCTTCGCAACATAATGTGGAGCATCACAAATTCCATTAGTGGTATAGGGGATGTAGGTGAATATAAGTTTATTTAATAGTTGAATATGAAAGAAATTTGTATTACATGAGTGAGTAACATTGTTGTATCTATTTGCAGAGTCCACCATCAAATATATAAGTACTAGCGTGCTATGGGATGACTATTGAACGCAACTCAAATTGCAAATCGAAGATGCACTACAACAAAAAGCACTATTAACGACACAATATAAGGTGTCACAAAAAAATATTTTTTCCAATGCTTAAATAAGCATCGCAAATAAATAACTATTTATGAAACTTTTTGACAAGCAATAATAAGCGTCACAGATAAATTAAGTTTTTAAAAAATGCTATTTTTGACACATTTTTTAAAGCATCACAAATAGTTTCACTATTTGTGCCGCTTTAAAAAATGGTCGCAAATAGTAGTAGTTTTTAAAAAAAAATTAGTAATATTTGCAACGCTTTTAAAAAAGCATCATAGATAGTAGAAAAAATAATTTAAGCTTATTTTATTTGCAATGCTTAGTCAGAATTACATTATATTTTATAATATACTTATTCTTTTAATATATAACATATAAAAAATAAATATAAAAAAATTCAATTAATTTCTCACCAAGATAGAGCAAAGTGAGAGAGATACATATATAAGAGCGAGAAGAGAGAGGGAGAGAGACAGAGAAAGAAAGAAAGATAAGAGAGAGTAGACATGAATATAAGAAATTTGACACGAACAGAAATAGGGCGAGCAGGAAGGTTGTTGAACTCTAGCGGGATGGAGGAAAGAGGACAGAGCATGAGAATTTAATTTAAATTTTTTAAATTATTTTTATTATATATTACGTTTTAAAATAATAAAAATAAAATAAAATAAAAGCTATTAGCGTCGAATAGGAATATGCGTTACTAATTCCCTAGGTATTTATGACACATACTCATATGTGTCACAAATAATTTATTCTATGCGTTGCTAATATAATTTATTTTATTTTATTTTATTTTTATTATTGTTAAAAATAAAATATATAAAAAATCCTAAAAAATTAAAATTAAATTCCTCTACTCTCTCCCCTCTTCTCCTCAGAGTCAAGGCTCATGCAAATGCATGTGAGAGAGCAAAAGAGAGAGAGGGAGATATGTAAGAATTAAGAGAAGAGAAAGGAGAGAGGAGATAGAAAGGAGAGAGGAGGGAGAGGAGATACATCGAGAGTGAGAAGATAGAGGGTGATAAGAATTTAATATTCATCTAATCGACTTAGCATATCACTAGATTGCTCTTAAAAGTAGTACTTCTAATAAGAATTAAAAGTTATAGCCTCTTTACGTAAAAAAATTTTATTAAGCGGAAATGATTGAAACTTAATATTTCACTCAATATCACTCTTGAATTATTAATCAATCAACCATCAATCCCCAAATAGACGTATCAATTTATGTGGAAAACCCCAAACTCAGGGTAAAAATACATGACAATTCCAAAAGAACTAAAACAATATACTAAAATACAGATTTTACATGGACGTAAGCAAACTACCAACCTTGTTTAAACCCTAATATAAGTTCCTCTTCTTTAGATCATTGTTGTTGGTCATCAAGTCCTTTTCTAAGCAGTTGAAACTTTTTGCTCATTTTTTTGTATTTATCTGTTTCTAGTATTCAACAATCTCCTTTTGTTGCCTTGATTATGGCCTTGTGGAAATCTTTAATCTTCCATTGAAGACATAGTGCAACTCCTCTTTGAATACTCTGTGTTTTAGCTTCTTTAGTTGTGGATTGTCTTCTTCAATTTACCATAGATCTTCATTACAAAGATCAAGTGAATTCTCCTTTGAAAAATAATAATCAAAGGTGTAAACCCTTTTCCTCTATTCTCTTTTCTCTTTTAGCTATTCATCTCTCAAATTTCGTGATTTCATAACCCTTACATAGTCTAATAAGTCAGTTTAAGACTTGTAGTTGAATAAGGAATGAAATAGAAATCGAAATATCTTAAATTAGGTAAGCTGTTCTTGAAACTATCGATCGCTTGAAACAACAATCGATTGGTCCCTGTTTTCATTGTGTACAATTCTTCAATCAATTGATCGATTGCAAAAGTGATAGATGGATAACTCTTGGCTTTGTTTTGCACAAGGTTGAATCAGGTGATTAATCATCGATTGATCAATTCATAAGTCTTCAAAAATTATGTTCCAGCGAACGATCATTCTAATTCAACAGTTGTATGTAGCAATCTATCGTTCTGCCTAGCAATTTTTATTTTTTCCCATTTTACCTAAAAACCTTCTGAAACCTCTGCAATCATTTCTTAACATTTTTCAAGTGATTTATGCATGCCAATGTGCTCTAAATATGCTTCAAAACCCTTCATATTCTTCAATCTTTCACCTTGATCAACAAGAGCTCATCTACTCCTATTTTTCAAGTTTGACAATTCCAAATCTGACTTGACCATAACAACCTCAAATTACACTCTAAAGACTTCTAGCATGTATATGGTTTCATGAAATAATTTTGACAAAGAAATTAGCCAACAAACTAGTCATATGATTCATATGTTCTTAGAATCTCCCCCTTCGGTTATTTCTTGTCTAAATACTACACATTTGAAAATCAAATAATAAAATTACAACTAGTCAGAGTGCATTGACATTCAAATTGTACAAACTAACTTAACATTAAAAGGACTCAATATAAGCTCAACAAACTTAAACAAATTATTTGGAATTGAGCTTGAAAAGCCTTGCATAACCCTATACTTATCTTAAATACTTAAAATTAAATTGATTTATATAGCACTGTCCAATAAATGATAAAGATAAGCACTTTGATTTTCATTAATCACTTCTCCCCTTTTTGACAAAAATAGATAAAAAGTTAATGACATAATTAATAAAAATAACTAAATAAAGCTCCATCATCTCATAATCATCACATATAAACATGAAATAAAATGCAACCATTAAAGCAACACATGTCCAGCACATATCCCATAATAAAATCAGTATCAACAACATATCTCATCAAAATAATGAAATATAAGAAAAAGGAACAAGTTTAAATCAGAAGGAATACATGACAAGTGATAAAAGTAAATGAACAAGCATAATCATTCTACAGTTGCATCATTATCTCCACTCTACTCCCCCTCACTAGCATCTCGTGGAAAGCGTGATTGGATCAAATGATCAAAGATTGTGAAATGTTGTAACACAACATCCTGGAACACCCTAAACTCTCTTTTTGTCACTAACCAATCATCATCTATAAGTGGAGGTGGATCTAGAGCTGCATCTGCTCCCTTAATTGCATCTTGTGCTCCCTGTGGCTCCTAATCATCACACCCTGATGGTGAGATAGCATCATGAGAACCACACCAAGGTCAATAAGGCACATCGCAGTCATAGTCGGCTTCATCCTGGGTACGCGAACATGAACCAAGGTAAAGATCTAGTAGATTATGTAGGGGTAGGGCAGCATATCATGAGTGTGACCATGCAAGAACTCCAGCATCCGCCCAAATATCACAGATGGAAAATCAATCTCAAGCTGAGGCTAGGCTAGGAGGTGTAGTAACTTGGCCACCATCCTAACCACACACTCCTTCCTAGCACTCCACACATCATAATGAGCAATGACATGAAGTAAACGAAAGTCCCTAGTTATCAAATGTGTTAGTAAAGATACCTCTAGCTCTAAACCTCGTGGCAATCTAAGTAAAGTGGCAGATATCTCCCTATCAGGTGGAAAGGCATATCCAATAAGAGGAAATGTTAGCTCTTTCCTCTCACATCTGATAACAGTGGCAATAACGTCAGATGTCACTCTCACATGTATGCTTCCAGCAACTCCAACAAGAATATCATCATCGTCTAAAAGGAGTGATGCATACCACTATCTTACAAGCCTAGGTTATACCAACTAGACAAATTTGGAAATAGTGGAAAAATAGACCATCTAATAAGGTTTAGCCTCAATCCAACCCATGGAAAGGGTACATGAACTAAGCTTCTCTCACACCTAATCTGTTTGACCCAATCTAAACCACTACTATAGGATCCTCGGTCCCTTGAATCGGACTTGACAATCTTTAGCTTCTTTGCTCTCACCATCTAGATTAATTGACACATGAAATAACCTAGAGCTAACCAATGACTAGGAATGAAATATTAAAAATAAACAACCTAGTAGTTCAAAGTGCATTAAAATTTGTGCCTAAAATTCAATTTTTGAATTTTAAAATAAATCCCAAAAATATTTTATCATAATTACTTCAAAATTGAATCCAAGGTAGTTCATCATGAGTAGATCAACTTTATCAACTAGGATAATAGTCAACTTTGACCCTAAACTCCCAATTTTGAAAACTCCCCAATTCAGTGAAAAATCAAGAATTCACATGAATGTTTTTGTCAAATCTTAAGTTTTAATGAATCAAAATATGTGAAAACTTATGCAAAGCTAGATCATCCTATTTATAACCATTGTACCGGCCAAATCTCATGAAAAATGGTTAGAAATCACCTAAAAAATTTAAATTTGGTTCAGAACATGCCTTTGGCAGAAATGAAATTGTTGATTTTAATGCAGAAACTCGAGTGTTTTTCAGCAAAAAATCCTACAATTCTTGTATATTCTCTCCCACAAATGTTTAGTGGAGGTTTGAAGAGGAATAGAGGTGAAATAGAGAGTATCCAAATTTTAAACTGAGGTTCAGCATGAAGCTTTTGACCAGTAATCAATAATTCGAAACGATCATTCGAAATGATCAATCGATCATTTGAGAAAAAATGATTTTTGTTTAATTATCCAAAAATATAAAAAATGCAAAAATTCAAAAAATTCTAGAAAAATCCAATAAATTTCTAAAATTGTTTTAAGCATTTCCCATCGAAGTAAAAAATTTATGACATATAGAACTCAAAATAAAATTCAAACATTCAAAATTAGGACAGTTGAGCTCTCATGATGAAGATTTTCAATTATCTTTTAATCTAAGTGCATCCACTGATATGTTCATTAATATCTTGCTTTAGATCAATTAACCCCGTTGGTATGTGATTATTAATTTTATTCTATTATTTTTAGCATATTAATCCCCTTTTATTAATTTTTATAAGAAAACTAGCAATGTAGTCAAATGTTGTCTCCTTTAATTGCGAGCCTCGCAAAATCACTCTCAACTAAATTTTGACAAATTTGTTAAGGCCCTAATAAAGACTTAGTTCACAATTTTTTACTCTCTTTAACTAGAATCTACGTACATAGTTTTCCTAAAAACATAGAAAATAATTAATAGCTCATAATCAACATGCCCTTGCATTTTTTTTAGTTATAATATTTTCCCTCGAATCATTTTTTTAGGGCTTAGCTTTTTCTAAATCCTCTCTACTTTGCATCATAATTTTTTTTAATTCTTTTTCATCCACTTGTTTTCTATTATTTTTTATGTCAAGTAGATGGGTGCTTCACATTAGTTTTTTCATCATCTTTATGAAGACAATTTTATTATCTAAAGAAAGATCAAAGTACATATGACTTGTAAATATTGAAGTACATTGTCTAGAAAATTTTTTCTTTGAAATAAGTAGAAATCTAGCAAAATATCGTCTAATTTGATCACCTTAACTCCACTAGTCAACTTATGTTTATGAATTCTCTCTTGATATTCACTCTTAAAAGTGATTTGAGTCTCAATATGATGTGTGTAAGATTTAAAAATAGAGAATTGCAGCATCAAGTAAAAGAAAATCAAATTGATCTTCACTCATTTGTATATTATTATCTTAATTAAAGTATATTTGACCACAAATTATATTATTTTTTAGCTTAAAAGAAAATTAATTTTAAAATATCTCAAGAGCTGAACTTTATCAAAAAATAAAAATAAAGCTAATTGCAAAATCAAGCAAAAACTACACTAATTTTTTTGTATTTTTTATCATATTCTATTTTTTTATTCTTTTTTCTCATTCAAAACCAATGAATAAGAAGAGATGAAAATAAAGAAAATTGTGATAAAACTAACAAAAAATGTATGTCAAAAGATTGTAAGAATTAAATCATGGAGAAAACAAAATCTCTTACTTAGATATATAAGACCCCTTAGCCTTGCATAGCAACCAATCCTAAGATAACCCAAGGTAGACTTCCTTGTCACATCAACTTGAAATCTAAAGTTCTAAGATAATATTTTCTAACCCAAATTTACAAAGTTTTCTTCCTATTATCTTGAGTAAACTTCTTTAGAGTGAAATTTTTTGTGTACTTTCTAATCCATGTGTTTTTGTATTGAGGCTTCTTATAATTTGAATTGATTTATTTCATCTTCTTGGGCAAATTCTTCAAGTATGAAACGCCATAACTTTTTTTAATTTTATATTTGCTCATGACACATTGACTAAGGAGATTTATGTTGTGTTTCATAGCATAAATTTGTTTAATTATGTAGGACTTACGATTATCACCCTTTTGATGTTCTTCCTATCTTTAGACTTTTAACTTTGATTTTCAATGAAGATTCTTAGATTTTGACACTTTGTTTCAATGTGCATGATTCTTCAATTGATTGATCGATTATGAGAGAGCATAATGATAACTCTCAGCTTTGTTTTGCACAAAGCTGAATCATCAAGCGATCAATCATTTATTAGGGTGATCGATCAATTCATCAGCCTTTGGAAATTATGTTTCAACAATCGATTGTTCTGTTCAATAGTTGTATGCATTAATAGATCATTCTGCTTAGCAATTTATATTTTTGTTCTTTTTACCAAAAAAACTTTTGAAACATTTGTAATTATTTTTTAACCTTTTCCAAGTTATTTATGTACGCATACCAATGTGCTCTAGATATACTTCAAAACCCTTCACATTTTTCATTCTTTCACCTAGCTTAATCATCAAGAACACATTTACTCCTATTTTTCAAGTCTATCAATTTTAAATCTGACTTGAACACAACAACCTCAAATTAGACTCTAAGACTTCTAACATACATATGGTTTTATGACATAATTTTGAGATGAAAATTAGCCAACAAACTAGTCATATGATTCATATGCTCTTCCAAAGGAGAGGAGAGATGGAGAAGAGAGAAGAGGAAAGAGGGAGAGAGACAGAGGAGAAAGAGGGAGAGAGACAAAGAGAAAGAGAAGAGAGAGATAGAGTAGACGCAAATATAAGAAATTTGGCACGGACAAAAATAGGGTAAGCGGGAGGGTTGTCAGACTCATGCAAGAAGAGAGCAATGGGGAGAAAGCATGAAAATTTAATTTAAAATTTTCAGAATTATTTTTTATATATTATATTTTAAAATTAATAAAAATAAAATAAAATAAAAGGTATTAACGACTCATAGGACTATATGTCGCTAATACACTAGGAATTTGCATCACTAATACCCTAGGTTTTCGCGATTCATATAAGTATGCATCATAAATACCTTGAGTATATGCAAAGGTATGAGTAGCTAATATATTTTATTTTTATTATTTTTAAAATATAATATATAATAAAAAATCTCAAAAAATTAAAATTAAATTCCCCTACTCTTCCCCCTCCTCCTCAAAGTTGGGGCTCATGTTAATATGCTTCAGAGAGAGAGGAGGAAGAGAGAGAGAGAGAAAAGAGAGGAGAGAGGAGAGGAGATAAAGAGAGATGATAGAGGAGAGAGAGATAGGGAGACAATGTAAATGCGAATATAAGAAATTCGATACACACCAAAATAAGGAAAGCGGGAGGCATGTTGGACTCCGACGGGAGGAGGAGAGGGGAGAAAGCATAGGAATTTAATTTTAAATACTTAGGATTTTTTATGATATATTATGTTCAAAAATAAAATAAAAGTTAATAACGATGCCTAGGAATATACATCGCTAATACCATAGGTATTTGAAACGAATAGTCTATGTGTCGCTAATATATTTTATTTTATTATTTTTAAAATATAATTTATAATAAAAAAATTAAAAAAAGAAAAATTAAATTCCCCTACTCTCTCCCTTTTCCTCCTCAGAGCCAAGGCTCATGCTGATGCGCTTGTGAGAGAAGAGGAGAGGGAGGGAGGGAGAGAGAAAGAGATAAGAGTGGAGAGAGAGAGAGGAAAGAGGAGAGGAGATTGAGAGAGAGGAGAGGAGAGAAAAGAAGAAAGAGCGGAGAGAGAAGAGAATAAAGAGGAGACATAGAGAGTGGAGGAGAGAGAGGAGAGGAAAGAGAAGAGAGGGGGTAGAGAAAGAAGAGAGAGGAGAGAAGAGAAGAAAGAGGAGAGGAGAGAGAGGATACAGAGAAGACAGAGAGAGGGGAGAAGAGAGAGGGATAGGGTAGAGAGATAGAAGAGAGAGAGAGGAGAAAGGAGTGAGAGAGGAGAGAAGAGAAGATACAAGAGAGAGAAGAGAGGGGGGTAGAGAGAGAAGAGATGAAAGATGATGGAGACAAGAGAGAGAAGGGGTGGAGAGATAGAGAGAGAGGAGAGGAGAGAGAGGGTAGAGAGAGAAGAGAGAAAGGGTAAAGAGAGGGGGAAAGAGAGGAGAGAGTTGTGATTTAATAAGAATTTTTATAAAAAAATTGTATTTTGACACTTCTAACTAAGCATCGCAAAAGGTGAGGCTCTAAATTGTATTCTGGTGCTTCATTAGAAGCGTCGCAAATATTTAACCTTTTTGCAATGCTTATGACGAAACATAGCAAAAGGGTTGATATTCTGCCATCCCGAAATTATATTGCAACACTCAATTGAAACATCTCTAATAAGTAGCCCGCACTGTTATAAACCCCCCCCCCCCCGGTTTGGCCGCTCTGTGTCCAGCCCCTTCCGGCCACCCTCTACTGTCATTGTCAGCCACCCATCCATCAATCATCCCTCCCCTAACATGACCTATCTTCTGTTTCCATCTCCTCCCTCCCCGCTCCCCTTCCCCCACCTTTTGCATCCCCCTTGCGCATTCCGATGCCGGTATTGGAGTGGTGCCAGATCCGGCTCAGTCACCAGCTTCTGACACCTCCCCCCCCCCCCCCCCCCCCCCACTCTCCCTTCGGCCTGCCTTGTCTCCCCCTCCACCTTCCCCCAACCCCCTTCTGTTCTGCCCCTCCTCCCACCTTTTCCACTACCCTGCCCCCCAAATTCGAGCTCTATTCCGGATTTTGGCACCACCCCTATGTTCCCCCTTCCCTCGTCTCCCCTATTTCCCACCCCCTTTCCCCTATTTCCTCGCCCATTCCCTCCCAGCACTGGATTCCAGCAGCGCCCACCCTTGCTTCCCCCTCTCCCTTGTTTCCCCACCCCCTTTCCCTATTTCCTACCCCCCTCTCGGCACCGGATCCTACTCCCAACCAGATTTCGGTGCCTCCCACTCTGGCTTCCCCTCCCAACACCCTTCTCTTCCCCCGACCCCCGCCCCACACACCCCGCTCTACTTCCCCCTTCCACTGCCCTCCCCTCCCTAGTGCCGACCCCTCTGCTTCCCCCTCTCTGCTCCCTACGCCTGTTCTTGCCACTCTCCTCTATCAGCTCCCCCTCCCCTCCTATACTTCCTCCAGTCCAAGGAGGAGGTGCTTTGCCTAGAGTCTGGAGCCCCTTACCTCCCTCCCCTACCGAAGGAGGGGTGCCGAACTCCGGTAAGATTTCCTTTTTATAAAAAAATTATTTGCTAGTAGCAACACTTTTAAAAGCATTGCTAATAACAATATTTTATAGTTTTCTAAAAATTTTCCTTATTAGCAACGCTTGTTAAAGTGCTGCTATTTTTTTATGTATTAGCAACACAAATAAAGCATCGCTGATATTTTTAAAAAAAATTAAAAACAATCTATATTAGTGACAATGTTGAAAGCGCCACTAATAATATATTATTAGGGACACTTCTTCAAGTGTCACTAATACTATATTATTAGCAGTGTTTAGTTATGGAAAACAATTTTTATTTTATTAGTGACATTTTTTCTAAAGCATCACTAAATAATTTTTAGTGATGTTTAAAAATGTCGCTAATAATATTTTATCATATTCACGACACTTAAAAAGCATCGCTAATTATGTATTATTAGCAACACTTGTTAACAAGTGTAGGTAATAATTTACTACTAGCAACGCTTTATAAAGCATCTTAAAAAAGATTCTATTAGCGAAGCAAATAAAAGCCTCGCTAATAAGCAGGACCAACGATACTTTTTCTACGTTTTTGACACTTTAAGCGATTGCTAATAGTCTTTCTTCTTGTCATCACACATTGTAGAAAAGTAGGATAATATCAGTTCATTTGTGTAACGAATAGCAGAATCGTTCAAAATTTTCCACGAGGATGTCAATTTGAAATACATATACCCCAAATTGGATGAGGAGGTTGTTGTGGCTAACAATATGGGGTTCATGGAGATGTTGTATCTGTTCAACTGCAATGAAGAATGCTGCAAGATATTCGTGACAGGGGAGCCATGGTAGAGGACATTGCCAACACAAGCTAGTGTGTATGTCAATGCCTTAGAGATGAAGGAAAGGTCCATAAGTGAAAGCAATCAAGTGATGGTATTGTGATTGAGTATTTGGGAGAACAATTTCATAGGAGTTGGGAAGCAATTTAAAGATCAATATGAAGTAAGGAAGGCATTAAAATTATAATTTATTGCTCACAATTTCAAGTATAAATTAGAAAGGAATGGAAAACATAGAGTAACGGCAGTTTGTGGGAGCCCCAGTTGTAGTTGGAAAATGCATGTCATATTGGACCAGAAGACAAGTTATTTTCAAGTGAAGAAGCATGTTCATCCTCATACTTGTGCAGGGGGATCAGGGAGAAAGTATCATCCTCGTGCATCACAGGGCCTCTTGTTTGAGTTAGTAGAGACTGTGTGACATAAACCTACATATTCGCCGACTGATATGGTGAATGACATGCAACAAGAGTATGGTGTAACCATGGAAGGCCGTATCGGCCGATACGTACCTGTATCGGTCATGATCGATACGGTACAGTAGTTGATACTGTGGGCGCAGGAAATATCGGCACAGAGGCTGTGTTTCGACTGTATCGATTTGATCCGGCTCGATCCGCTATGAACCCGATGCCAAAATGGGAAAAAAATAAGGAGAGCACGATCTACAGAGACCAGAGGGATCGTGCAAAGGGAAAGCACATATGCAGAAGGCGATCTGCAAAGGGAGAGCACGATCTACAGAGGGAGAACCCAATCTACAAAGGCCAAGCACGATCTACAGAGGGAGAGCCCGATCTGCAAAGGGAGAGCCCGATCTGCTGTCCTGCTACAACAAATCTCAGCTTTAGTGCCTCACGCTGACGGATTAGAGGGAGAGGGAAAAACTTTTTTCGATTTTCCTTCCCCTTCTCCGATCAGTTTTGCCTTCTCCCTTCTCCGATCAGTTTTGCCTTCTCCGATCTGTATTCGTGTGTATAATGAAGACGCCTTTTGCTTTTCGGACCTGCTGTTGAAGCGCCATCGGCCCATTTTCATTACTTCACTTTGGAAAATACTGGATTCTACTGCTAGTGGCTGGTGTTTTGCCTTCTCCGATCTGTATTCGTGTGTATAATGAAGACGCCTTTTGCTTTTCGGACCTGCTGTTGAAGCGCCATCGGCCCATTTTCATTACTTCACTTTGGAAAATACTGGATTCTACTGCTAGTGGCTGGTGTTTTGATCTCCTTCCTGTTGTGTGGTGTGCACATGATTTGTGATGGTAAAAGCCGGACCAGCCTTCCACCAAGGCACTAACTACAGCCCCAACAGTACATTTATGTTTTTCCCATCCGAGTTTCCATAGTCAAACGGCTCCCTCCCTTTATAAGAAATGTTAGTTTTTTTATTGGTGGGTTGCTATTAGATGCTGATTGAGTTAATTTGTTTTTTATGCTCACAAAGGTATAAAACCCATTTGATCTCCTATGTACCTTTACTGTTTCTAACAATCCGTTAAGACGTTTTATTCTATGTTGAGCAGCTCCAGCCATTGCTGAGAAGAAGCGAAGAAAATTGGTTATAACTATAGAAAAATTCCCACACAGGTATACCTATGGTATATATGGTTGGCCAATAAATATTACAACTGAATTGTATCGATTCTTTAGAAAAGGCTGAAGACATTCTCTAGGAAAGGCCAACAAGCACCCTATTATAAAATGACCATAAATATATGAGAAAGCTTTGCTTGTTCATGAGTGTCAGTTGGTTAATTCACTGTTATGCATATTGTACTTTGAATTGATTTATATTTTCTTATGGTATTATTACTCATTGATTGGGGCTTTATATTCAATCATATATTTTAGTGTTTTACTATGTTGGAAAAAAAGTATTATAATAGTATATTATTAGCTATAATATTTTTTTATGTGTATCAAAGGGTTTACAACTGTTTTGGCGCGTACCAAGCGTATCATCAGCACGTACCCGTATCCATAGTCATCGATACTGTCATCCATATCGATACTGCCTTCCATGGGTGTAACTATTCCATATCAAAAGGCATGGCGTGCAAATGAGGTAGCAGTCACCCGCACACATGGGGCATACATGAATTTGTACAATGATCTACCATGGTATTATAACAAATTCATGACAATAAACCCAAAAAACTTTACACACTGAGGTAAGCCCATATAGAAGATTATTGCATTGCTTCATTTTATTGAATGCTATATTCTTGGGTTTAGATATTGTCTATCGTTGCTGTTTTTGGATAGCACACACCTACATGGGAAGGAATAATGAACTCTCTTAGTAGCAAGTGCAGTTGATGGTGGAGATCATATCTTTCATGTGGCTTAATGTCTTGTATACAATGAGAATGAAGATAATTGGGCCTAGTTCCTTTATTCATTGATAGTTGTTGTGGGTCATGAGAGGCAAATTATATTTATATCTAATAAGGAGAAAGGATTGATCTACAGTATCATCTTAATATTTCTTAATGGATTTCATGGGTACTGCGTGCACCACTTAGAGCAAAACCTAGAGAATAGGGGATTGAAAAAGTAGATAGTAGTGGGGAGAAAGCCCAGGTAGCAAAGATGATTCATACAATTGCAAATGTAGAAGATATACATGAGTATGAGAAAACATAGCTTGAGCTCTGGCAAGCATTAGATGATGCATATGTTGTGCCCGGTTTAGGCACAATTGGTACCTCGCACGAATCACGCTAAGGAAGATAGAAGAAAGTAGGAGAGAAGAGGGAAAGAACTGATTTCTATTGCCTAAAGAAAACATATAAGGAAGAAGATGACCCATATAGGGAGCCACTCCTCTCTCCTTGGGGATCGTGCCAGCTAGTGGGCCCGACTAATCAGCGGGGACACTAGCTGGCCCATTACACATCACTACCATAATATCCAAGTTACTACTAATTATTACAAACCATAAAATAAATAAAGTAGCCTAATGAGAACAAATAGAATGTCAACAGAGAAAAAAGTGAGCCCGGGTGAGCATGCACAAAATCATATATATGGGTTTTAATAAACGAGTTTGACCACTGGTATAATGCACTCTTTCAATGTGAAAGGTATAGGCACTTGTTGAATAATATAGCTGAAAGCTTTAATAGTTAGGGAAAGGCAGCTGCTCTTACATGCTCTATTTTGATCCGATATTACCCGATGTGTTCTAATATGCTCTTATCTAATATGATCTGATAAGTTTTGATATGTCACTACAATAAAATGTATCATTAGCAATGCTTTTATTAGCGACGCTAGTCGCTAATAACTTCTACTTGTGACGCATATATACGTATCACAACAAAATTACATATTAGCGATGCTTTTTATTAAGCGTCACTAATAGACATATATTAGCGATGCTTAACACAAAGCATCACTGATACTAGAATTATTAGCGACGCTTTATAATAAGCGTCGCTAATAGTTATCTATTAGCAACGCATAAAACAAGCATTGCTAAAAGATATTTGTTTAAAAAAAAGAAAAATTATTATTATTAGCGACGCTTTTTTCTAAAGCTTCGCGAATAGTTCTAACAATAGCAACGCTTGGTAGAAAGTGTCGCTAAATGTTATGTTGTTAGCAACGCTTAATAAAAGCGTCACTAATAGTAATGAATTTAAAATAAAAAATTAAAAATTTTAAACTATTAGCGATGCTTTTTTATAAGTGTCGCTATTATCTTTATTAATTAATTTTATTTAATAAATAATTATGTAATAAAGAAATATAAAAAAATTAAATGAAATTCTTAAATATAATATATTTTATTCAATAATTGACTATTTGTATATAATATATTTTATTTTTTAAATTTTCTTATTAATTTTAAAATATAATTTATAATAAAAGAGAGAGTGAAGAGAGCAAGAGAGAGGAGAGAGAAAAAAGAGAGGAGGAGAGAGAGAGAAGAGAGTGGGTGAGAAGAGAGATAAGAGAGAGAGGGTAGAGAGAGGGTGAGGAGAGAGAGACGATGAAGATAGAGAGAGATGAGAGGGGTGAGGAGTGAGAGAGAAGAGAGGGGGTGAGGAGAGAGAGAAAGAGGGTAGAGAGAGGATGAGGAGAGAAAGATAGATAGAGAAGAGAGAGGGTAGAGAGAGAGCAAGGAGAGAGGAGGGAGAGAGTAAGGAGAGAGAGAGAGACGGAGGGAGGGAGGAGAGAGAAGGGAGAGAGGGGAAAGAGAGAGGAGAGAAGAGGGAAAGAGAGAGCAAAGAGATAGGGGAGAGAGAGAAGAGATAGAGAGGAGAGAGAGACGGAGGGAGGGAGGAGAGAGAGAAGGGAGAGAGGGGAAAGAGAGAGGAGAGAAGAGGGAAAGAGAGAGCAGAGAGATGGGAGAGAGAGAGAGAGAGAGGAAGGAGAGAGAGAAGAGATAGAGAGGAGAGAGGAGGGAGAGAGAGAGGAGAGATAGGAAGAGAGGAGAGAGAGAGAATAAAAATTATTATTATAAAGTTATTTTTAAATTTGAAAAAAAATTCTAAGTAGCTATGCATATACGTATGCGTTGCTACTAGTGTTTTTTATTTTAAAAAAATTTAAATTAAAAGAGAGTGAGGAGAGAGAGAGGAAGAGAGAGGGAGAGAGGAAGGAGAGAGAGAGAAGAGATAGAGAGGAAAGAGAGAGAGGGGGGGAAGGAGGAGAGATGAGGGAGAGAGAGGAAGAGAGAGAGGAGAGGAGAGGAGAGAGAGAGGAGAGGAGAGGAGAGGAGAGAGAGAATTAAAATTATTATTAAAAAGTTATTTTTAAAATTTAAAAAAATAAAAAAATTCTAAGTAGCGACGCATATACATATGTGTCGCTACTAGTGTATAGTAGCAACACATACGTGCATGCGTTGCTACTAGCTTACTATAGTAGCGACACATACACATATGCGTCGCAGCTAACGGGTGTAGTAGTGAGGAGAGAGAGAAAGAGAGAAGAGAGAGAGAGAGAGGAATACACGTATGCGTCACAACTAACGGGTGTAGTAGTGAGGAGAGAGAGAAAGAGAGAAGAGAGAGAGGAAGGAGAGAGAGAAGAGATAGAGAGAGAGGGAGGGAGGAGGAGGAGAGAGGAGGGAGAGAGAGGATATAGAGAGGGAGAGGAAAAGATAGAGAGGAGATAGAGAGGGAGAGGAAGAGAGAGGGAGAGGAAGAGAGGGAGAGAGAGAGAGAGAGAGAGAGAGAGGAGAGAGAGGGAGAGAGAGAGGAGAGGAGAGGAGAGAGATAATTAAAATTATTATTGTAAATTATTTTAAAATTTTAAATAAAAAAAATATTCTTAGTACCGACGCATATACGTATGCGTGCTACTAGTGTAGGGTAGTAGCGACGCATACGTGTTTGCGTTCTTACTAGCTTACTGTAGTAGCGTGCATACACGTATGCGTCGCTACTAATTGGTGTAGTAGCGACTGTCACGGCCCTAGTCCGCTCCGCTACCCCGTGACACGACTCATACGTTATGCGTCGCTACTAGTATTTTTTTTATTTTTAAAAAAATTAAATTAAAAGAGATAGAGTGAGGAGAGAGGAGGGAGAGAGAGAGAAATAGAGAAGAGAGAGAGGAGGGAGAGAGAGTGAGGAGAGAGAGTGAGGAGAGAGAGAGGAGAGAGAGAGGAGGAAGGAGGGAGAGAGAGGAGAGAGGGGGGAAAAAGAGAGAGAGAGGGAGGGAGAGAGAGAGAGAGGAGAGAGAGACATAGGGAAAGAGAGAGAGGGAGAGAGGAGAGAGGAGGAAGAGAGGAGAGAGAGAGAGGAAATAAAAAAATAAAAAAAAATAATTATTAGTGACGCATAATGTATGTGTCGCTACAAATTAGTGTATTAGTGACCATACTTTATGCGTTGCTAATATAATTATTTTTTCGCTTGCACGGGTTAAATTTTTGCCAGCGCAGGCAAAATTTCAACTGCGCAGGCAAAAAATCCACCCACGTAGTTATTTAACCTCCCCCCTCCCCCGGTCCTCTCCTCTGCGGCACCACCCCCCCTCTGTCAACCGCCCTCTCCCCTGCAATGCCGCCCCTTCCACCAGTCGCCCTCTCCCCTACGGCACTACCCCCCTTCACCACCGCCATCCTCCACCCCCTTCTTTCTCATCTCCGGCCGCGCCCTGCTACCATTGCTGCTGCCACCCCCTCCCCTCCCCCTTCTTCCTTTGCTCGACAGCCTCCGGCCGGAGCCCTCCCTCCCCGCCTCTCCCTTCTTCTCCGCTCCCGCCACAATCGGCCGGAGCCTCACCCCCGCCTACGCAGGTTAATCTCTTATTTACGACGCTAGTTTATGCATCGCAAAAATGGTTGGTATTAGAGGCACAAATATAAGCATCGCTAATATTGCACTACTAGCGACGTTTGTGTCTAGTGTTGCTAAATAGTATTAGCAACCGGACTTTTTTTTACGCTTATGGCGACGCTTTTTATGTGTCACTAATAGTATTAGCTATGCTTATGGGACTATTAGTAACACATAAATGCGTCACTAATAGTCCTTTTTGTTGTAGTGTGTTATGTTGTGATCTGATATGGTTTGATGAGATCTGATATGATCTGATGTGATCTGATATAATCCAATTTGCTTTAATGTGTTTTGCTCCACTCTGTCATAGAGCGAGATATGTGATTTTGCTAATCTGTTAGTTTCCATTTGACTCCGATGATTATGAGATTTTCGTCTAACTATGAATGTTTTATTGGATAAGTATTATGACTTTTATGATTTTCTACTGCCTAATGTATTTAATAACTGTTAGGTAGAACTACATTCAGATCTAATCGTATTGGAATAACATTGAAGATATTATCCGATATGTACGTAGGCAACCAACAGCACGACCACATTGGCCCGATCTAATTTTGTTATACTTATAAGTTTTATTCTGACCTACATGTGGTGAGTTTTGAAGCTCTATAGTGCGTAAAGGAACGTTAAACCTCTCATACACACATGATGCTTTCTCTTTTTAAAAAAAAAAAAGAATGAAAAATTTTACTTCGAGATTGTTTTAGACCCTAAGTCAGGCTAGGCCGTTAAATCGACAAGCCCTACAAAACTATACCCCACATGTGTAGGTATCCTGCACTTTTAAAGTTGGTCCTACCCATGACATACGCTTCCAGAGGCTGTAACTTTCTACCCCGATATTCGATTTGGGCATTCTTAGGTTCGTAATACTCTTCTCACATAGCTCTATTCAACACACTTAACTTTTACTACAAGAATATTTTAAAAGGTTCTTCAAAAAATGCAGATGTTATACTTTCTCCTTCTCTCCCCTTTCTCCCCTCTTCTTCTCTTTTTCTTTCTCTTCCCCCTCCCTTTCATTTCCTTTGTTTTGGATATTACAACATTGAAAACACCTCAATAAGTCCTAGACCCTTGATTCACTACCATTGGAGAATCAATTTGCGTATCTTCTCAACTTGGTCATCAACGTAGAGGGTTGATTCATGCATTGGGATTCTGTCTTAAGATTAGGGAAATCAGTTTTCCTTCAATCTCTAAAATTTGGTGTTATTTTTTTATTAGGCACCTAAGTAGTTTTGATGCGAACTAGGTTTTCACAATGGAAGGGTTTTTTTGTCAAGTTGAGATTTGAAATTTCTTAAATAGGTAAGTGATCCACACCCCTTCGTCAGCAATCTTATGTTGGATTAGAACATGCTATTCTAGGGTTTTGAATGCTTGTCTACAATTTTTATACTTTTTTTTTTGAATCCAGACTTCTTGCTTATTGGAAAAAAGTTTTGTATAGATTCTAGGTTGTTTCAATCATGTTGAATCATGATATGTCATTCTCTAATGTTTTTCCTTGCTGGCAATTTCATTTTACAATTGATTAGGGTTTTTATTCTCTTGTTTCCAAATTTTTGTTTTATTTGCACGTCTGTTTTGGTCAGATGGTTCGTGCCCTTCTAGTTAGAATTTTAATCTAAATTTATATGAGGATTAGTAGACTTCCTAAATTTTGTGGTCAAAATTTCATGTATTTTTTTTAAGAAGTATTTTTCGAAAAGGGTTTTTTTTTTCATGAAACCCAATTTCTACCAATTAGTATTGTCTTGGGTTTTCATCAGGTCTTTTCCTTCGAAAAATTATTGGACTCTTAATTTAGTGTTTAATATCAGCCCAATATTTTGGGGTTTTTCTTTGATCTGATCCTACTTTTTTTATTTTGCCGCTGAGGTGGTTGGGTGAAAATATTTAAATCTTTACCTTATCCTTTCATAAATTTACTAGTTTACCGGGGTTTATTACCACCGGGTGAGCAAGTTCCAGGTTCCATTCTGCCACGTGGAGCAGTATTTTCCCTGGTCACGATGCTAGTAAAAAAGCTTTTTTGAAAATATAGCTGAACTCTAAGTACTTGTGCACAAAAATTTTTGTGAAGAAATATTACTGTTAAGATCATTAGAAACGAGGCTAGAAATAGTTGAAGAGTCAAGAGCCTCTTAATTTGATCCCCAACGCCGACTGTGTCCTGTTTAGAAAAGATCAGAATGTGGCGAGGAGGTACTATGTGATGGCCAGATGTGAACTCATCCAAGTTATCTTTCAAAGCTTGCATATAGGACAAATAAGAAAGGAGATAAAGGGACACTCCTGACCAAGGCCGCACTTACTTAAGAAGTGACCATAGTAAATTCATTAATCAAGACGCTAAAAAGAGGTTTTAGTGACTAACTAGAATTTAATTTTTGCATATCACCACCTTTCACATTAGTGACAACATATCTCACTATAGTCAACTAACACTATAATTCTGATTTACATACAATCGCAACATTTAGGTATTGGCACCAACGGCTTTTGATACAAGAGCTTTGAGGACAAATCTAACGGAGAGCCATTCCACTAAAACAACTTTGATGGCTGGCCAATCAAGTATATCTCTCCATGTGGAGGCAGAGCTCCTGATCGGAGACATTAATATGATAAGTATTCATATTTTGCATACCAAAGTTGTTAGTTTTAATTATTTAAATCCAAAAATAATTCTATGTTGTATATATAGTAGAAATTAGGAATATGGAAATTTCACTTGGTAGCTCAATGAAGTATTCATGTATTCATGTAACCGTAGGTTGCAAAGTCTTTCAGCAACCGTAAGGGAAGGAGCCACATACAAGGTAAAGGGGGGCTATTGCCCACTCAGATATTTTGTAAATTTTATAATTATGAGTATATTGTAATAGTTATGCCTCTCTAAAACAAAATATTTTTCCCTTCCCTACTCAACTTTTCTCTCTCTAATGTCTTTTATTCCTGCTTGCCCCTCCTCACCTCAAAGTCCTGGATCCGCCCTTGGGTCAACCCTATGTAAAATACTTTTGTATTAGTATGATATAGTGGAAAGATAATGAGTTAAGACAACCTGATGTAAGAGGAATTCACTTTGTCTTATGAGGGGAGGGTAATCTAACGGTGAAAATTTGATGAAATTGAGTTTATTGGTGATGTATATACCATGGTGATTTATGTACCATGATGGGGAGGTATATATGATATGTTGTGGTGCATGTGTGAAATTTTATTTACGTCAATGAGCTTGCAAGAGCTCACAGGTGAGATCCTCGGTCATGGGTAAATTCTACCTAGCGTATTGGTACTCATTGCTGCGTAAAAGTAAGCAAATAATATAAGATCATGTGAACATATATGTGTCGGCTTATGCACGTAGCACACAAAATTATGTCATTTTTAATGTGTAAGAATCGAGCCATTGAGTGAAAGTTATGTGTATATTGGGAATCAGTGGCTGAAGTCTTCGAATGGTGGAATAGTTAGAGTGAAGTCAGTTGGAAGATGAAGATGTGGTGAATCGTCAAAATCAAGGTTAGGTAATGATAACGCACATCACATATTAGGAATTAAGTTTTATAGTCCCTTTATTTTACATTAATAATTTTTTATGATAAAAAAATTTATTTCATATTAATAACTTTATTTTATTAAATTTAAATAATTAAGTACTTAAAAAATAGTACTATAAGTTTATTTTCCCTTTTCTTGGACAAAGGTTTCGGCATTCAATTAAAATTATTATTTTTTTAAATATAACTATTAATATAGGACATAAAGAATAATTTTTTAGTGTGAAAATAGAGTGACAAATTTTGGGAAGAGAATTGCAGAAAAGAACTCATCGAAACTGACTTGACTTTTGTGTGACTTATCAGTTTTGCCCGGAGGATGTTCATGAATCCGACTTGTTACAGAAACATACCAATTTGAGTCCACTACAGAAAAAAACACCTTCCCGATTCAATCTCTATTTCGTCTACCGACTTTTGAAGCTATTTGATTTGTGGGAAGAGAGAGCATAGGGTTTTCTCTCAAGGAGAAAGTTTTTTGCTACTTTCATGGCTATTATTTATTGAAGTTTTATTCTCCTTATGCCATAAATTATTTCTCCTTCTATTTCTATTTGAGAGTCCTCTAGCTTCATTTTGAGAATAATTTGATTAACAATACACACAAATCACATCTCACACACTTTGAGAAAATTGCTCTAGAAAAGTGTTCTAGTCAATTATGTTTAGAGAGACGTTGTTGCAAAGAATGGAGTTGCGTGAAGGAGATCACATGGGAAGGTACAGTGCCGAGACAAATTGCACGGAGGAAGCGAATGGTCGTAACCAGTGATTAAAGTTCTATAGAGTAGAATTGTTGTGACACCGACCAAGTTGATGAGTGTGAATGTGTCATTGTCTATTGGTATTTTTGTGAGCTCTTTACATAATGCATATTTTTGGTAAAATAGAGTGTCCCGTGATTTTTTCATTGGGTTTTTCACATAAACATCCTTTACTAATTTGTGGTTTGATTGCTTTATGTTGCACACTCCTTACAAATTTTTGGTTTAGGGGCACCATGTAAAATACACAAATGCATAGTTGCAAGGAGCTGAGCAATAAATAATAGAGACTTGTAAACGTTTATGCATTTATTTTCGTTAGATTTAGTAGTTGGACTAAATGTGGAGTAGGTTGTGTTTTTCAAAGTTTTCACGTACTATGTAGTTGTCCTTGTGATGACCAACCACTTGTCACCGCACTAACCCCCAAAGAAAACATTATAAACCTCAATCCTCTTTCTTTTTTCAGAAATTTCACCCAATATTCAGCTAGATCATGGCAGCTTCATATCAAATTAACTCTATAACTACATTAGTTTTGAATGATAACCATTAAATAATTTATTAAAGAATTAAAAAATTATCATAAAAGAAATTAAAAGACATTTTAAGAAAAGATAAGAGTTACTGAACATAGAAAATGCCAAGCTGAAGAAGTAAGGATGAGAAGTCTCCCACCCTCATTAATACAGTCAGTAAATATTTATTGTCTTTATATACGTGGGTGAGCTGGTCAAAAGAGAGGGTGAAAAACTCCTAAGTAACTATCACCACTTTTCCGTTGTCTTGCAAGGGGTACAAATTGAAGCGAGTGTAGATTAAGCCAAGCTAAATAGAGCAAAGCTATTCTCAACTCAATATGCTCATTTTTAACTTTTTTTTATTTTTGTTTTTAAAGAAATTATATCACGTATTACTATATGTTAAAATCATGTTAATGTAAAACTTATTAGTAATGCTACAACTTCTCAGAGTGCTCGCAGCACTGTCACATTGATGGCACAAGCAGGAGGCAGGAAGCTTGGTCCTTGGCATTTTGCAAGTGTTGCGGGTTACAAGCAGTCTTAGCAATTTCAAAAATATACCCCCTCCATCTTAAATTAATAGGTACATTTAGTATTTATTTAAATAAAACATTTTAGTTTATTTTAAAAAATCAAATATAACAATTAATGTAAGATGGAAGAAGTATGTATATTGCATTTGTAAATACGTGGTAGAGCCTATCTAATCAAGCAAGGCGAACCCCAAGCCCAACCCAAGATCACACTTCAACTTAAGTTGAGACACCCAAAACACTTTGACAAGTATCAATCGTAACTCCCATGCTGACCGCTTGAGTAGCCAAAGCAACAAAGTAGTAAGAAAGGAAAGGGCACAACAAATCAAAGAAGAATCCGTTCAGCCTGTCATTCCAGGGGGTGGAGGTAATCTATAAGAACCATGCTCCCCAAGAAACAGACCTGGCATTGGATTGGGATTTTGTTTGCAAGTACGGCTTTTTTATTTAGGGAAAAGTTTAAAAGCACCTGCGTTCATAAGCCCACGCGTTTAAAACCGTCAAATTTAGATCCAAACAGCTAGCTCGCATTACTCAGGACTTAAATGCCCCCCAAGTAACATGTGCAGTCGAATATAAATCCAATGGCCAAAGCTGCCTAGGCTCACGAAATCACGCATGAACCCAGGCCCTTCTAACGGGACTCTTTCATATAACTTGCTAGCACAAAGTTTAACATCGCATTTTTTTATCATTAAAGGGAGGAAAAGTCCAAATTAAAAGGTTTTAAGTGAAGGGCACATTAAGGTGAGTGTTTTTTTCCTTGTCCCAAAGAGGCTAAAATACCATATAACAAAAGTACAACTTTTATAATCAACAACGTATATTCTACAATTAATCACTATTCAAAGGCTGAAGGATACCTGTCATTTTTCTGATAGAAAAGAATTTCACAGATGAGAGCCATAGCCAATGTTCATACAAGACTTAGTTCACAATTAATCACTTCCAGCAATTAGCAAAACCTAATCTTTGCGCAAATAGTGAAAGATAAGCAGAGTGCTGCTGCTCAAAATCCCATGAAGACATTGCCTGCCACTCTATCCCATTAATTCCCTCCATAGGTCAATTTGCCTCAACAAAAGCACCACTAACACTGCCTTTTCCATTATCAAGCTGCACATACACTCAGAAAAAGCTTGCATCAAGGATGCGGTTATAGGGGATGCAATAATATATATGTGCATAACACCCAACAAGGAAGATGGACCAAGGTTAAATAGAGGTAAGTTGCACTATTCCATGCCCAAAGCGATTCTGTCCACTCCCAAAACTCACCAAGATTTGCCTCAGAGAACCCCATACATAAGCCTCTCAAGATGAGCAGAAAAGTGGGTGGAAAACCAATCATTATCATCACTAGATTCATTGCCGCCAAGGGGACTGCATACAAAACTTTAGTTCTACCCATATGCTTCAAAGGGCAAATGATCAAACACATTGGAACTACTAGAATTGCTCCAATTTGAGCAGTAGCAAAATTAATGATTGACATAAGACACAAGCCAATAGAAGTTGCAGCAATTGTCACAGATTTCAGTATGGTCCAATCAGTTATTTGAGATTGCTTTGTGCTGGGAATTTCAGAGTGGACATATGGGGAGCCAAATATCAGGTGTAAAATCAGGAGGATGAAAATAGAAAGAAAGAGCCAGGCTAAATAATAGGCAGTTGAGGTATTTTTTGGCATTTGGTAGAGGACATATGGCAATAATGAAACAACGGTTGCCCATACATGCATAACAAATACGACCTTTGCAGCATGGAGCCACCTCCATGACTCTAACTTCAGCTGTAGCTCAGCATAACCACTGCTAGATTTTATGTCTACTTTTGCACAATTGTCTTCCTTCTTACTATGCGTATAAAGAGCAGCAGCAACTACAGGAAAAGGCATGACGAGCAGCACAAAAGCAATCATATACACTCCAACAGAGACAAATTTGCCGGGAGAGGTTAAGAAATAAAGGAAAAACGATTGATGAAACTTCTCAAGAAGGTTATTTACTGATCTAATGACTCCTTCAATTAATCTGCATCAGGACAATAATAACAAAGATAATAAGAAAATGCATCATGCATCAAAACAATTTTGTTAGTATTAAAGATCTCCTAAAAAAATACTGGGAACCATTTATAGGCATACACACAACAGGTCCAACAAAAATAAAACTATAACTTAAGAGCAAAAATGCACTAAGGCATGAAACCACAAGTTTCCTTCAGACTCCGGAATCAGTTATTTTCCCAGAGTTTGAAGAAATAAACAGTATGATTTTGTATAATGCAGGAACAGGTGATAAAGAGGGATTGGGAAAATCTTATCTCAATATGGATTCCATTAACTTTCACATTTATACAAGGTGTAGGTCCCCCAATCATAGAAGCCCATTGAGATCTAGTAAAGAGGTAAATTATAATTTTATAGTGACAAACTTTCAGTATTATAAAATATCACGACATGCACTGATGGCATTTGGTCAAATATAGCAGCATATGAAGATCTAAAACTCTATAAGTGCATTGGTGGTTTTTTGTTTAGAAAAAGATAAGACAAAATGGGAAAAATTGGGACGAATATTAGGAAAAGAAGGGAGATGCCAATTTCACTAAACTCAGTCAATTCTATATTTGCTTGAAAAGGAAGTTACCAGTGCCTAAATAGTCTTAATCTAACCCTAAATACTAATTAATTAACAATTACAAATAACTCCCTGCTATATAAAAACTTAATAATGTTTCCCTAAGCAAAAAATTAAGCAAAAATAGCAATCAAAAAGGAAATGCAGAAGTACCGTACACAGCCTGATCAACCAGTGACTAATTATGCAGTTCATAAGTAATTTCTAAAGAAAGCAGTCACCGGATTAAAATTAAATATACAAGGTAGTAAATATAACTGATTTGCAGATCAATAATGCATGAGGCTCACATAAGAACGTGAAGAATTTAAAGCATTAAAAAACCTTCTTATTAAGGAAAAGTTACAAAAAACTGTCATTAACTGTCCTGATAATATGTTGATTGAAGTATTTTCAGTTCCAACTTCAAAGCTTCTTTCCTCATAAAATGATTGAACATAAAACAAAGAAAGCAAGAGTGCAGAAAACTAACCTGCCACCCTTTATGAGTAATCCTATTTGTTCAATATCTTTATTAACCGATACTTCGGGAAAAAACTCCAAAGTAATAGCATCAACTTGGTAGTCACGAAAAGCACCATGAGATCCAGTTGGCACACCAAGTGCCTACAAGGAGGTAAAAAACTATAAATTCCTACAAGTTCAAGGCAAAAGCAGGAAATATGGACACCAAATCTAATCCATCATACCTGGTAATAAATAGAACTAGCAAGTGTTGCAGCGCCTTCAACATAATCAGAAGAAGATATTCCAAAATTCCATTGGGGATTTAAGCTGCTGGCAACTCTGTTCATCCACTGCAATAATTCTCCTAGCCTCCTCAACCACACTGAGTTCTGTAACAAAGATGTAGACGCCACTTCTACACGCAAACCTTGCCGGTGAACAGCCAAGTAATTCACAATGTTTACAAGATCCAAGTTTGGCATCTGTCCATTAGATGCTTCCGCATATATCTTAACAGCATCCCTGTTGATCCTTTTTTCTCTCTCTGTAACTTTGAAGACCAAAGCAGCAGCCATTGTCCCCGCACGTTTGAATACTCCAGGTTTTCCTTCAACAGGCATACATATTCTGCTATTTGACATTGCAGACCCACTTAGAAAAGTTGGATTATGATAATCCCTCAACCATGAAGCAAGTGCATGGTATTCTCCATATCGCGAATCTGCAGCCAACCACACAATATCTTTCGCCAGCCAAGTAACATGGCTGAGAAGAGAGAATATAGAGTAAGCAAGGCCCAGAGATAGAATTTCATTTCTCTTAATATCTGTTGAATTGTAAGGGGTCACCAACACAATTGCTTCTTTTCCATCACCCCGAGGAGCTCTTAGTATACCAACCGAATTGAGACCACTAGAAGCACAAGTAGCATTATTTTTTCTGTGCAAAGAATAATGAGTCCCAGAGAAAAAATGCACCGGGTTAAATTGATTTGCATGAGAGGGAAAGCTGTGATAGTAAACCTCAGCCCCAACATCTCGCATACGCTCTGTGATCAATATGGGAATCCCCCTAAAAATTGTCCATTGCTAGTCTAAGATTATTAAGAGTCCATGAACATTTAACAGATACCATATTAAAAACATAGAACACAAAACGAGTGATAAACAAGTAAAGAAAATTAATACCTTGCCGCATCTCCGGGTGCCACTTGCAAAGAAAGTAACTCCCTAACCAGCTTATTTGCTTCTGCAGCATCTCGGGCCCCATACATGGGATTGGCAGAACCTATAAAAGACAGTTACTTTACTTCCTTAACAGCATAAAAACGAATTCAACCTAAGAAAGAATATGAATCATGAGAACTGAAGGTTCACTAAAACCCATTAATAGAACTGGAAGTAAAAAAACTGGTAAAATTTCATGGTCAATAATCTAATAGTACTAGAAACCTGGAGAAGGAGTCAGGCAAGCTTACCAGGCATGAGAGCATTCTCAGAAATATAGGTGTTCTTGGCAAGAACAGGGAGGAGAAGGAGTGCAAGGAACCCTGAAAAACAGCACAAGAAACTGGCCATTCCGAACACAGAATCAGCAAACAAACAAAGTGCCTGAAGAATGACAAATCCAATCTAATTATGAAGAAGGACAAAATTGAGGCGAGTGTTCAATTCATCACATTGGAGGTCTAAGGAAGTAGTTTAGTTCACGGCAACATAATCTCTATATGCTAGTTAATGATGAATTAGTAAATAATGGTAGTTATAAGGGGCAGTTAGTAGCAAAAGGAGGCTGTTAAACATCAGTTTGAAGGTTTCTAAGAAGATCATGGAGTTTGGAGGGCACTGAGCTACATAAAAGTCATATGGCTTCCTGGATGGCAGTTAGTGACAGTTATGTTAGTTTGAAGTTTGTTAAGGCGGTTGGGAGGCAATTGGAGGGGCCAAGAGTGGGCTGAATCGCAGTGGGACTTTGGTACAGAAAAGCAAGGCATTTTGGAAGCTTCCACAATTAGAGCCATTGGGGAGCACATGGGGAAGCGTGCCAGCTTGCTCCAGCTCTCAGTGAGAATGGAAAGGCACACCCTTCAAGGCAAGAGCCTTTTCTCCATTTGAGCTTCAAACAGGGCTTGAGAACTGCCTATACATAGGGCTTCAGGAGCTCATTGCAGGGAATTGCTGATTTTGAGTTAGAACATATACATACATACATACATGATGTGACGTGACATCACATCACATACATACATATTTGTAGCCTGTAGTGATTTTTTCTCAAATACCTTTGGACCACCCATTACAAAGTCAAGCCAGCTCGCAAGCTAAAGCGACTCTACTCAAACTTGAAGTTGAAATTTCAAGTTCAAGTCAAATCAGCACAGAATTCGACTCAGCTGGCAAGCTAAAGAGACTCGAGTCAAACTTGAAGTTGAAATTTCAAGCTCAAGTAGAATCAGCCCAGAATTCAACTCGACTTGTAAGCACCCTTACAGAGGACATCACCCAAAGGCCAAAAGCATATGACCTTGTAACCTATGGAGTCAACTCGTAGGACCCAACCCAAAGATTATAAACTTTTTTGTTAAAAAATTAGCTTTTTTACAAAAAAAAAAATAAAGGTAAAAAGAAAAGAAAAGAAAAGAGTCTGCAGCCCAGCCAAACCTTTGGAAGCCAAGGCCTTGAAATAAGTTAGCAAGCTAGGACCAGGGCCCAGCTCTAGCCTGGTTTCAGCCCTACTTTTTGTTTTGGAGATGTTGTTCCTCCTCAAACTCAGGTGAAGAGTTCAACCGAAGAAGTTGTTCCTCCATTGAACTCATGCTCCAAATACGGATACGGGACAGTTACAATATGATAAAGGTGTGGCAATACAATAATTTTAAAAAATTAAGATACAATACATTTAGTAAAATATTATTTTTTTATATATTTTTATGTATATTTTAAGTTAGTTCTTGTATTAAAAGCTTAATTATAATGACAAATGTAGCTATATGTCTAAAATGCAATTACAAATACCCAATTTTATCCCATAAAGAGTAATATATTGTTTTGGAAAATTTTTACTTAGATCTTTTGAATGGAAAGCACAAACTTCCAAGTCATATAGCAACTGTTTATTTTTTACCTTCCTTAGGATTTGATGAAGTAATTTATAGTTGATGTGTGAAATCAAAGGTAGGACATGCAGGCATTTGTATCCAACATGGATACGATACGAATACACCACATGTTTTGAAGTATCCACGCTTCCTGGCTGGTAACCAATTGAACTTTTAGAGTTTTCGGTAGTTTTAGGTGTAATCAGTACAAAAATCATGTATGAGCTGGAGTTTGTGATTGATTTTCATAGTAAAGTTGCATTAGAACAGTGATTGTGTGAATTTAAAATTTTGAAGTTTAGACTCTTGTAACTCAAGTTCCTACATTTTAGGTTCTGAGATAGGATTCTCCATAGTTTGAATTTGTTGTTGTAGTAGATTTGAGTAAAAGGAGATGTATTATATGTAACCATTTAATGTTTCATTTGAATTGTAAAAGTTGGAGTTAGATCCTGAAATTTTGGATCTAAGGAGCTAAGGGTGATTTTTGGATGAAGTAGATGATGTATTTTCATTTCAATTGTTGTAATTGGGCCCTACAGAAGTTGATTGATGATTCAATTTGGTATATTAAAAGTTCCTTGTAGCTGATTCAAGTATTTTGCAAGTTCAAATTCAATTGGGAAACTCTGATTTGAGTTCGTAGAGAACTGTGATTTGAAGCTTCAATTCAAGAGTTTGAGAGCTGATTTAAGTCCTCAGAAACCAGTAGCATTAAATCATACAAAATAGTTTCTAAAACGAACCTGACAACAGTGCTGTGGGAGACGAGGAAGATGCCAAGACGAACAATTAGCCGTGGTGGCCTCTCCTCTGGCTTCGAAGTCTTGTCTTCCATTGATGGACAATCTTTTGCACCGGTGGGAGTAGAAACTCAATCACATGATACGATCAACCCATCCGCTCCTGTGTATGAACCACCTGATTTCTGCTCCTTCGTCACGTGTTCCCAGATCCCAGAGCCACCAAATCCAAAAAAAATGGAAGAAAAACAATCTTTTTTAAAACTGCTGGATAACAATGCTGAGAGTTTGCACACGTTAAAAACTTAAACAGAGGCGGAGATGGACGCAATGGAGGCAGCACTTATATAGTCAGATGCGGCAACCAAGGTACAAACAGAGGTATAAATGAGGAAGTTAGAAACAGAGAAAACGCTGAAACAGAGGTCGGAGGTGCAGCAGTAACAGCAGCCGTTTTGTGAGTTGATGAGAGAGATGTTTGAAAAGAGAAAGGTCGTCCTGAACCCCTAGTTGATGGAAATAATGTAGGGCCACAATGAATGAATGCAGCTTCCTATGGTATCTTCCAACAGTGGATCTGGAGACAGCAATGTGAATCTGGCAGCACTCACTGTGGTCGCTGCCCTGGCTGCGCTAGGATTTGTGCTTCCGGATGGATGAGCCCGGGTAGACCTGGGTAACATTATAATTTGCAATATAAAATTCCCTTAGTATAAAAAAAAAGTACATACTCCGTACTAAATATGTCAATAAGCAACCAGCCAAGTCTCCTCTAACAACATCCGAAAAGAATAAATCTTGGATTAATAAGACTAGAAAGTTTAGCATCTCTGCAACTTCACAAAAATGCTATGCATTTGACTGGGGATTATGAGCAACCAAAGGCAAAACAAATATAATCAAGAACTAACATATACACCTGACCAGTATTAAATCCATATAAACACATATCTTATATCTGAAGTTAATTAGAGAGCACTTTTAAGTTTTCTATTACATTCACTTTCTCCTTTCAAGAAACTAAAATTACAGCTTACAGGAGTCGGAGAATGTATGTATCTGTATTAGCTGGATCAAAGGGATACTTATGTGCTATATTGGTCTGCTATTGAATGTCTCCTACAAATAAAACATATATATGGAAAAGAAACTTTCTAATAGCCATGAAAATGGTGGACTAAAATTTTACATGGACGGCTTAGTTAATACAACAAACATTTGAAAGGTGAAAAGGGTCTCAAGAAACCCAGCAACTGAAACATGGAATGCTCACAACAACTGAATTGGCAATCAAAGACAAAAACAAAGAAAATTCTTTTACAATTAGAAAAGAGACAAATGACAAGAGATTAAACTAATTAGGGCTCCAAACGTAATATCAAAAGGAAATAAAGGAAATTAGCTTTTTCACTATGAACCAATTATATCGAAAACTCAATGAAAAAAAAAAGAAGAATTCCATAAAACGGATTCAAATAAATGATTTCTCATATTGACACCGAGTCGCTATCTGCTACGATATGGAGGTGAGGAAGCTGGTGAAGAGGGAAGGAGAAGGAGTTGATAAGTCCGGCATTTAAGATTTTGGGGAGTAGAGGCTGGACCTGGAGTTCTCTGGAGTCGCAGGAGCTGGTGTTCTCCGGAGTCTTTGGAGGTTGGACTGGGCATTTAATCGTTCTGTAGTTTAAACTGCTGCATCTCAGATTCTTGATTTCAGAATGCAGATCAAAATCCTGCATTTCAGACACCCAATTTCAAAATACAGACCAGAAACCTCAATTTTTAGAATGCATGACAGAATACACGGCTAAATACACACAGAATCCAATTTTTATCTAAACACAACATATAAAATATTAATCCACAAATCTTATTTGGATAAGAAAAAATAAATAATCAGTTCACAATAAGATAATAAAAATAAAAATTTAACATAATTAGATAAGCTTCCGGATCCACATCTGGTGGACCATCAGTCCCATCATCCATCACATCCTCTTCATCATCAGCTTCAAGATTTAAACGTTTTGATTGTCTGTTTCATTCTCTCTCTGCAAAAAGTACCTTAATCAATTCCCAAATCATTACATGGTGGCAAAGCCGGCTTGATACAATGAGAGGCCTAAGGCGAGAAGTTTAAATTAAATATTTTGTATATTTTATATAAAAATAGTTATATAATTGATTAATTATTAGCATATACTTAACACTTTTATTCAAATAATTTTTTCTTACTTTTGAGGTGTAAAATCACTTACTATTTTCTTATATTTAAATTTTAATAATAAGATAAATAAAAAAAGAAAATAAACAGTTGTCCGTGTAAAAAGAAGAGATGTAAAGCCAAGAACTTAGAAGGTAGCTAGAGAGATTTTGAAATAATTATTTTTCTTTATTTAACCATTGGCAATGCTCTTTACATAGATGCTTATTTCAAAGAGGGCTACCTTGAATTGCAAAAGAAATAAGAGACTACCCTTCAAAATTGTGCAACACTATTTTAAAGAATGGAATGACAGCAAATAAAATAAAGAGATAAGAAAGAGCACGCATTGAATGAGGAATAACCAAGGTGATTCCTTTAATAGTATAGAAAAAATATATAAAAATATATTAAAGAAGGAGAAAATAGAAGGCCTACCACTAAAGGGCGTTAGACAATTGCCTTAGTTTCCTAAGGGATTGAGCCGGCCATGCCTGGTGGATAAACAGTAAACGAGTAGACCTAGATAATCCTGGAACATCAAGCTGTTTCTCAATTAACTCAGTATAAGCATAGCAAACTTATGGAAGTTTTAGACAACTTGAAACTACTTTTTGAAGCTTTAACTTCGATTATCCAACCACTGCATCTGTTGTCCTGTGGCTTAAGGACTTGTGGGGGTTGCTAGAAAGGTTTGCAAGCCCAAGACAATTTCATCACTAGGAACCGAAGTAACCCCTTGCGTCAATTTTTTTTGCAATTACCAGTTAGAGAAAACCTAGATTGTTCATCTCCACAAAACATTAGCAACAAACATATGTTTCTAGAACACGTATGTAACTTTTTAAAAAATATTATTTTAATTGTTGAAAATTCTCCACAACGAGCAGTCCATTATGCATCATGGTCAGCAAGAACAATTTACCTTCACAAGAGCCGGAAGGCCAATAGCAACCAAATCCTCAAGCGACTCTACCTCGTCTAGTGGTAAAGAGTTGTAAAGCTCATCAACATCACTACATTTCATCAAAATGTTCCTTCAATGTGGCGGAGTCTAGGGCACTACGTGACGGCGAAAGATGAGGCTTTTGAGTGATTGGGTCGTCAACGGTACAAGAGGCGACAATCCGACGGCTATTTGGGCAGCGGAGATTTCTGCGTCGGCGATTTGGGCAGATACTAGGGCACTGCGTGACGGCGGAAAAATGGGGCTTTTGGGTGATTTAGGAGGGAAGAAGATGAAGGAAAAGGAGGCCGGGGGGGACTCACAGGCGTCTTCGCCGGAGAAGAGATTTTGTCGCCTGCCAGCCCCTTCGGCCTTCACTCGCCAGTCGCCAAACACCTGAGCCCGATTGAGAGTGGAGGAGCGGGTCTAAAATTTGAGCCGGACGAAAACGAAAACCGCTGTATGTTTTGAGTAACCCGGATCGGACAGGGATACCGGGTACTCCGTTTGACCGTCCGGGACTCCGGGTCTGTGTGACTCGGCCGGATCTAATCTACCCGGAAATAGTAGTAAAGCGACCCGTTTTTTATAACGGGTCACAGTCGGACCGGCCAGTCCAGTCAAGTCCGGAAAACAAAAAACGAAAACGAAAGACTACCAGAAAGGCCAAGCACATCTTGATCATTGTTGCCATTGTATATCTTGGGGATCCAAGAAATAAGCTTCATCAAACACCCTCATAAGCATTCAAATAAAATAAAAAAGAGCCCCCACAAATTGTTGACTGTATTGTAGAAAATAATAAATAGAAACAAAAGACGACCAGAAGAGCAAGTATAGTAACAAATTTTGCAAAATTTTGTTATTTTCTGTAAAATGGCATTGGGCCGAAATATATTTCTAGACTTCGATTTTTGTTAGAATTTTGCAAAAAATACGTTTAAGGTATGTTATTTTCGAATTTTTACAGTTTAAGTAGGTTAATTTTCATTTTTTATATATTAGGCATGTTAATTTTTAGGTTTTTACATTTAGGCATGTTAATTTTATGTTGCTTTACAATTCAAGGAAGACGCTTTTAGGTTTTTCAAAATTTAAACAAATCATTTTAGATTTTTACATTTTAAGCAAGTTATTTTTATTTAAGTCTCCTCTTTTTCATGTTTGTTTTGCCATCTTTCTTCTTCATCATTTTAAATTTTGAATTTTTTTTTAAATTATATGAAATTGAAACTGTCACGACCTAAGCCTTGAGAAGGGTCTAAAGACCGCCAACACCATCGGAGTGCACTTGAGTTCAAGCTGCGATAATATAATAATATAAATTCTGCAAGGGATAAAGAATTAAGTCTAAAACATAGACAACCTTCTTACTAAACTTTTATTAAATTAAATAACTTGAGTTTTACCCAAGGGGTGTTCATTTGCAACTACAAAATAGCTACTAATGCTTCAAAGAAATCAAACTAATCCTAATTCCCTTCATTAACCCTGTGACCGTTATCTCTATCCTTTCTCGACGTTCCTACACATCCAAATCTATAAACAAACTTGCGCGCAAAAATACGCCTGGTGGAACGGGAGTTCCACCCGTGAGCTAAAAGCTCTGTGAGCCTCAAATAAACATACATTGTAATTTTAGCAATCATCGCTCACACAATCAACAACAAATGATCAATCAATCTTCAGAATAATACACCTAACATGATTTCTAAATATATTTATATACATGCATCTCATTTAAACTTAACTATCCATCATTTCATACATTTACCTGATCACCATATGCTTCGTCATTCATAACCTATAATCTACACAACCCATTCCCTATAACACCCAGAGAATTAGCTATATGATCCGTGATTTGCGCTGGTGCAAATGCGTCATGGTTGCTCATACGCGTGCACTCATAATGACTCGTAAAACCGGGAGGGAACTGCCAAAGGCTGGGGTCTACCCTCATCCCTACGTGGCACCCGGGTAGTCTTATTAACTTGAACACTAAAATTGAGTCACCCAACCCAAATCTTAATTACCCTTGTCAACCCATCACTCTTAGGTAGGTTTTTAATACCTAGTCTACCAATTAGGCAATGCATTCCTCTCACATGCCCAACTCATGATCGGTCAACATATCATTCACACTAATACACTTCATCATAATATCATTTATCCTCAGCAAGGTCTTCAAAAAGAAATCTCAGCATAGCATTATTGAAATCGACCTATATCATGCATTAAAGTACAACTAATTCTACTTGAATTAAATCACAAGGAATACAAGTTCCAATTCATTCAGTAAAAGCTTCCCACAACGGCCACAAATCCTGCAAGGTGAATCTGATAGACCCACAATGTCCATCCTTCACAGCTCACATTATTCATAATAATATAATTGTAACGACCCGTTTTTCGATTACACTTAACCCGGGAGGGTTAAGGGTAATTTGGTAATTTAAGATTAATATTAAGGGTTTTCATTATATGAAATACCCGTAGCCAGGTAGAACTTGGCATTATGAACATAACGATTCGAAGAACGCGCGAAACAGAGGTCGGGACCGGAAATTACGATATTTGAGAAACGTGCTTTATAGGCGGGACCCACTTGGAAATAGTGTAATTTTCTGTTTTGAGTGGGTTTGTATCGAAGGGCTCGACGATACGAGTCCAACGGTACCTAGAACGCGCGAATCCGATTCCGGGGTAGGAAGATACGCGCGTTTGAAGTTTTGGATTTAAAAATAAAAATAAAAATAAAAGAATGGCGCGCGGCGCGCGACCGATGCGCGCCGCAGCGCGTTTTCGGCGCGAGCCGGCGCGCGCCCGCGGTAACGCGGGCGCGGCGTTACCGCGGCGCGGGCGCGACCCGCGTAACGCGCGGGCGCGACCCGCGCGTTACCGCGGGCGCCGCGCGCGTACAGCGGGCGCCGCCGCCCGAAACCAGCGGCGCCGCCGCGGTTTCGGCGCGGCTCGGGGGCTATTTAAACCCCCATTTCTCTCCATTCTTGAACCAGATTTTCATTTCCTCCGTTCTTGACCGTTCTGAGGCCGATTAAGGCCGTTCAAGACCCGTTTCCTACTAAATCGAGTATGCTCTACGCAATGGAGCTGTCCGTTCTTTGAGTTGAAGACCGTATGATGAGGAAACGTCCCAAGACAAGAGGAGGTCCTGCCCGTTATCTTTATGCACCGACGAACTTCGTTTTCTCTGTTTCTGGTCATCCCAACTCCGATTTAGTCAGTCCAAGAGGCGTTCTTGACTAAATCAAGTATGTTCTACGCGATGGAGAGGTCCGTTCTTTGATTTGGCAACCGTATAAGGAGGAAATGCCCCGAGACAAGGAGAGGCTCCACCCGTGATCCTCGAGCAACGGACAAGAAAAATGGGCCCGAACCAAGACGGGATTCTATCCGGAGTTGCCAAGCTACATCAAGAGAAGTAATCCAGACTAGGGGAGGTTCTGTCCGCCGCTCATGGGTACAGAAAACGAGAAGAGCCTCCGGCAAGGAAAATATTTATACGTAGTCTTTCGATACAAAACGAGGAACGTATGGAGGCTAGAGGCAGCTCCGTCTAAATATCTTCGGATCTGACAAAGAGGATGCTCGTGTGAGCAACTCCATATACCACTACTATACGAGACATGAGGGCAGTAAGCTTTTCTGATCTCCCGTTTTTATAGAACGGCGTATGTGCCATGCTATATGCCTATATGCCATACTATGTGCCTATATGTCATGCTATGTACCTATATGCTATGCTATGCCATGCTATGTGCCTATATACTATGCTATGTGCCTAAATGCCATGCTATGTGCCTATATGCCATGCTATGTACCTATATGTCATGCTATGTGCCTATATGCCATGCTATGTACCTATATGCCATGCTATGTGCCTATATGCCATGCTATGTGCCTATATACTATGTTATGTACCTATATGTCATGCTATGTGCCTATATATTATGTTATGTACCTATATGCCGTGCTATGTACCTATATGCCATGCTATGTGCCTATATGCCATGCTATGTGCCTATTTACTATGCTATGTGCCTATATGCCATGCTATGTACCTATATGTCATGCTATGTACCTATATGCCATGCTATATACCTAGATGCCATGATATATACTTATATGACGTGTGTGGTCTCGCTCTAGGGTAGAGCGAGACATGTAATTTGTGTTCTCGGTCTCGGCTCAGTGATAGAGCGAGATACGTGTATGAGATTCCGTTCCCGCTCTATGGTAGAGCGAGATGTACGATTCCGTTAATTTATTAACTTCCGCTTGACTCCGATATATGATGAGTGTTTGTATACTCCGATTAAATATTCGGAGATATGTATTTTATACGTATGATTTTGTGATGTTTGTAGTATGTAGTAGCCATTAGGCAGAACTACGTTCGGATCCGATCGTATTGGGATAATATCCAATACGTACGTAGGCAACCAACGGCAAGGCAACGTTGGCCCGATCCAAATCATTATAATAATATGTTTTATTTTGTTTTACACGCGACGAACTATGAAGCTTCGTCATGCGTACAACCTAAGTCTACGTACGAGGAAGCCTTAAAGCTCCGTAGTACGTAGACAAACGTTGTAACTCTCGCACTCAGACGATGATTCCTGGCTCAAGGAAAGAAAAATTTCCTATTAGCGATTTTGTGGGCCCGGCTCGGGTCGGGTCGTCACAATAACTAACCCTAACCTACATTTCCCAAACTAAGAGCACCCTTCCAACCGACCCCAACAACCCATTTTTAATCACTGAACAACTTCTTCTCATACTTACATTAAGGTATAATCAATGATTTTAACCAGGTGTATCTCAGTCAATTTGGCAAACACATGAGGTAAAGAATTTCTGATTAAGGCCTATAGAAAACAAATATAATCAGATATTGCATATACAATTTAGCTTCTCCCATATTTAGATATAAACCGAAACCGGTGCAGAACTTTGTATCCACCTGTGAATCAACCATTACCCACATTAAAACAGAGTATATGAACTGCCCAAATTTCACTTCTTTCACCAACTATTCATAACTGACATAGAATACATCACTAAGAATAATTAAGGGATCAGATCTGTAAGTATGATGCAATACTAGATCGGCAAACATATTTATAATTGACATAGACCCATAGTTGTATATACAGCCTCATGAATTAATTTAAAACCCATCCTAGCATATAAGAGATTCATACCACTGATATAGCATCACCAATTTTAGCTCAGACCAAACCCATACTCCACCTATATGAATCATGCTAAAACCACATAATATTTTTATGAGAGTATTTCCCATCAAATATCAGAAATTTCATATTTAATCAAAACATATAATACTTGCAAGATCAAAATTTGAGTATAAGCATGATATTAGGATTTCTTTCATCACACAACAATCATAACAATTCATGCTGAGAAGACAATTCATGTTCTAAATGAGGGACCTCACCTTAGCCTAATTTGGAGCACAAAACGTCCCAAATATCACTGATCTTCACAAAATTCTAAGGAAAACCACAACCAATTTCTAATTAATACAAGGAGACATGTAACTAACGCAAGGGAAAGAAGATGATATAATTTGAAAAAATTTGTGCAATCGATCTCACTGTGAACAGTGATTCCGGGAATAAGAAAAGGGGAAATTTGGCTAAAACCAAGAGGGAATGTTGTAATACGTCAAAAGACCTTACCTTTATGCCTTCCCCTCTACAGCCCGGTCCTTCGCCGCCCAGATCTCACCTTTATCACCGTCGTCGGACCCAAAATTTGTTCCTCGTTGAACCAGGGAAAAAAGGGACGAATGGGGTTAGAGGGAGGGAAGAGATGAAGTTTATAAAGAGGAGGGAAGAGAGACATCAAGGGAGAGGGGAGGAGAATCGTGGAGGGAAAAGCAAGGATCGTGGGGGAAAAGGACTAGTAGGGGAGAAGGAAATCTCCTTCTCCCGTTCTGCTTGTCGTTGGGGGAAGAAAGATTTTCCTTCCCCCGACTCTCCCAGAAACCCAACGCCCGACGGGTCTGAGTTCAACTTAGACCCGAACTGGGGTCGGTTACTTACGTTTTAATTAAAAAAAAACCAAACGCGGGGTTTACAATACAGACCAAAATAAGGCTTTACCGAAATAAACCGAAAACAAAATGTTGTTACCATGGCATTAAGCGCTTCTAAACCACATCGATTGTCCTGTGATTGTATAGAAAATTTTATAACTAGGTCCTTTGACTTGGTATAAATTTCAAATTAGTTCATCCGTTATATAGATCTTCCTTTTTTTTGTGTTTGAAATTTCTTAAAAAGACAATAATATTACAACTTTATACAACCTTATTTTAAATTTTTTAAAATTCCTTTATGATTTTAGCCCGTTATCGGGTGGAAGACAAAGCCAATATCATGTTGGCCATGGCCAACCAGCAGCAGAGTCATGGATAGGTGAGCGGCCAAGCTACTAGCTAGGCCATAGCCACACTGGCCGTGGTCAGAAATAGTAAATTTTTATTATTTAATGACACAATGGACATGGTTGGAGATGCGGTGAAAGACACAATAAATTTGCGAGCTGGGCATGATCAACTTTTACCTTGGCCAGGGCAGCCATGCCCACATGACACGTTGGCCATGGCCAAGGATGCTCTAGCCATGGCCCGATGTTAGCCATGACCAGATGTTGTTGGCTCACCCTATGGCTATTAACGAGCCGAGCTGGCTTGTTGAGCAAGCCCAGCCTGACTCGGCTCGAACTTGGCTCGACTTGAACTTGATTTGTGCTCGAATAAGCTCGAGCCAAATTCGAGCATACCCATGTTCAACTCGGCTTGACTCAAATAAAACTCGAACTTGACTCTACTCAGCTCAAACTCGAACCCGAATATAATTTTAAAATTATATATAAATAATATATAATAAATCATATATATATTTATATTTTTATATAAATAGATTATTAATTAAAATATATATTTATGACATACTCCTTCTATCTTAGATTAATAGCTTCATTTGATTAGTTTATTTTAGAAATTAAATAGAGTTATTAATCTAGGACAAATAGAGTATATAAAAAGACATATAATCACATATATGTATTAATACTATGCATGATATATGATATATGAGGTCCGTTTATATGAGTCAAGGTGCACTCACGATTATGTGAGCCCTGATGTTGTATGCCCTCAGATTTTGATCCAACAATGCACATACTTAGAAGGCAAATTGGTATATATCTCCTTGCGCCATCAGATCTTAATTTGATGACCTATGATGTCTTAGTTTACATTGACGTGCATGAGCCCAAATTCATATAAAATTTTTCATGATATATTCTTGTTAAATTGTAATGGATAAATAATTTCTATGTATAATATTTTTTTAAATAAAAGTATTATAGACACAAATATTAATATACTCCTTCTGTAGCAAATCATAGCTTCATTTGGTTTTTAAGACGGATTAAAATTAGTTCAATTAAAAAACCAAATAGAGCTATAAATATATGACAAAGGGTCAACATGATATCATATTAATATATTTAATATTGAAGGCATATTAAGACTAAAGATTAGTTCTTTTATAAGTGATTTATAAACAAGTAAAGAAAAAAAATATGAAAAAGTAAATAGCAATGTTGTCTAAGTGAGTTTTTATTTTCTGTATTTTTTAATAATTATAGGCATATAAAAAAGAAAAATGGTAATACTTACATTTTTTGTGCATTTGTAACTAAAACTTGTTTGTCATAATTTTCTTTCTAGTGACTATAGTAAAATGTTCAAGGTGTAGTAATACTTATTGAAGTATATTTATTAATATTTAATACTAAAAGTATATTATGTGTAATACTTTATATATATTTTACATTTATATATTTTATTTTTATTTTTTAGTTGAAACTCAATTTGAACCTAATTCGAGCTTAGACTCATAATTCACTTATTGCAATTCAAGCTCGAGTTTAAACCAAGTTTGAAATTTTCATAATGAGCCGAGCTTGAGTTAAAAATTTTGAACTTTTCACACTTTGAGTCAAGCTTCAACCTTCGAGTTCAAGCCGAGCAAACCTAATATTCTCATGTCGGCTTGTGAGCACACCCAAACTCTCCCACACTGGCTATTGAGCATGTGGGGTATATAATATTTTTATAATTAATGTCAAATGAAAAAATTACAACAGTTGGACTATAATGTATTCTTAAAGTTATCCATGTCTTTACGTGATAAAACCCCAATTATATATATCTTGGGATCCAAGAAATCAGCGTAATCAATCCCTTCACAAGTCAATCAAATAAAATAAAAAGAACCCCACAAAGTCTTAAAATGTGTTGTAGAAAACAACACAAAAAACACATATATAGACGAAGAGAAGAGACGACCATAAGCGCTAAGCTCTTCTTGAACATCGTTGCCATTTTGTATATATAAGCCACATAAGTCGTCCGGTGATTGCTAAGGGCCTAAGAGAGAAAGCAGACATGGAAGCCCCTCTCCACGAGGCATGGGTGCAGCAGCCTCATGCTATCATAAACAGAGTTCACATGCTGCTGCACGGCTATATGCTGCTGGCCCTTCTTTACTACAGGGCCACCACCACCTTCTCCGGCTCGGGGGTCGGAGTCTTGCTAGCTCGATTTGTAGTCCTTATGAGTGAGGCCCTTCTCTCCTTCCTCTAGGTCCTCAGCCAGCCGTTCCGGTGGAGGCCTATGGCACGGACCGTCTTCCCCAAGAGGCTGCCCACGGATGAAAAGCTGCCAAACATCGACGTGCTCGTCTGCACCGCCGACCCCGAAAAGGAACCGGTGGTGGAAGTGATGAACACGGTGATTGCAGCCATGGCGTTGGACTACCCATCGGAGAAGCTGGCCGTGTACCTGTCTGACGATGCGGGCTCGACTGCAACGCTGCATGCATTGCGCGAGGCCGCCGCATTCGCCGTGGTGTGGATGCCCTTCTGCAAGAAGTACGGGGTCCTCACCAGGTCACCGGAGGCTTATTTCTCAGCTCAGAAGCCGGACCATCTGAGTCAGAGTCCTGAGTTGAATGAAGATCGAGAAAAGATCGAGGTAATTAACACTGATCACCCACGCTAAGAGTACTTTATGCTTGATTCCAAATCTAGTTTTGCCTTCAGCTATGCCTTCTAGGCATAAGGAAGAAGGCAAAGCATGCATAGCGTATTCCCTTTGGCTATTTTCTTTGTAATCCGCTCAGTTTTTAATAGAAAAGAGTTTGCTCCCTTTTTTTTACCGATTAAAAAGAAGATGACAGTTAATTTTTCTCTAGCATAGCCTTCGTGATTTATTGGGTTTAAAAGTCAACTTTCATGCTAGTAATTATATTGACATCATTGAACTCGTTATAAAGGTTTTGAATAGTTCTATTCACACCACAACGAAAGTAAGAAAAATAACATTTTATTTTTTACTAGCTAGGCTCTGACTATCCGTGGCTGTAGCAGTGCCCGCTGGAGTTTGGAGAAGAAAAATAAGTGAGATATTTAATAAATAACCCTCTCAATAGCCACGTTCTAAAGTTTTAGCCATACGTTTTATTAATTTGAGACAAAGAGATTGACGTTTATCGATTTTGTACGCTAATGTTCATTCCAGACTTAATTTAGTGGTCTACACCCCACCGAAGATGACACATATATAGATGCATAAATATCTATGGACGCCATTTGAAAAAGAGAGCTTAACATTGGTTAGAATGAGTATCCAAAATTCATAGACACTTCCTGCATGTTAATTGATTAATGACACGTTTGGGCCTGCAATATAAAAAAATAAAGCAAATTAAACAAAAGACTTGCTTGGGATGATTATAGAAGCCTCTTTAGCCTCGTGCATATTGGTGTTGTCTTCTTATATTTCTGTTTTTATATGCTACGATTGCCTTTTATTTGCCCTTGTCATTTTTAATTTGTTGTAGTTTCAATCATACAAGTTGTTTTCTTAGCCTAGTTGGCCAGCTAACCAGGATTTGGTTTCTAGTGACATAGGCTGAGTTCAAGTGGGCGGCTTCCTTTGGAAAAAAAAAAGTCATGTTTGGAATTGAAGTTAATCATGAATTCTACCTACGGGATTTTTATTGGCTTGTTGAGTTAAAAATATATGGCAACGGTAATTTAGGAGCCTAAGGAAATTTGAAGTCAAATTTAAAAATAATTGAAACAAGAAAAAATCATTTTCTCAACTTGCTATATATGGACATATGATAATGGAATTACAAGTAGTATTGTTTTTGTTAAGAATAATATTACTCACTTATTTTTTTAAAAAGAAATCTATACTTCTCCTTGCTTAACACCTTAAACCCTCAACCTCTGTCCTCCATCACCTTTATTCTCTTTTTTATTCAGTGGGTCACCTTTATTCTTTTTTTTCTTGAGTGGAAACTCATGGAGGGGGATTTGACCATAGAAAAGAAAACCGAATCGATACCAGCCATTCCCTTCCCAACACCGGGTCCATATGTCCTTCTCCAACATGGCCTTCACCCACCTTGGTAGTGGCCAATGGCAATGGAAAGATCTAGTCATGGCGGCATGCCTGACTATTGACCATGGTTGAAACGGGGGAGGGAGAGATAGGGTAAAGACCATTCCAAGGAAGAGAGATGTAGCTGGCACCGGGAAAGGTGGGGCCAGCGCCATCTTAAGACAAGGAGGAGAATGAAGGTGGTAAAATGAGGGAGGAAAAATATTTACAAGTGATATTAAGAAGAACACGTTTACACCCCCTCCCCCCCAAAAAAATAAATACTTAGAGCTCCCCACCACAAAAAAATAACTAGTATTTTTTAACAACTCAGTACCTCCCACACCCCTTTATAATTTTACTCTCATGCCACCCCAATACTTTAAAACTTTTTGGAATTTTTTTGGCAAGTTGTACCCTTTGCCAAATAAAATTAATTTGGATGGAGGCTTTAGTTCCCTGTCAAATTTAACATAATGTGACAGTGTACCCCCCCTCCCCCCCCCCCCCCCCCCCCCTCATTTCAGAATTTAAAAAACTTTCTGGAAGTTTCGTGGTGGGAACTATCCCCCGACAAATAAAACTACATTATATGGGGAACAAAAGTCCTTGTTAATATTTGTATATTGTGGCTCCCTACTAAAAACCATATAGAAGTTTAGAAAACTATTGGAGGTTTCTTGGTGAGGGATATCATCCGCCAAATAAAACTTATTTGGATGGAGACCTTAGTTTTTTGTCAAATTCTCTATATTTTAGCAGTGACCACCCTCTGCTAGAAACCATCTAGAAGTTTTCTAGAGGAGCAATAAGGTGAAGGGAAAGAGAAAAAGATAATTGAAGAGGAGCCACAAGCGAGGGGGAAGAAGAAAAATGGTTGAAAAAGAGGAGACACAAGCGACAGGGAAGATAGAAGAGCTTACACCGGGGGAGGAAGATTGGGAATAGGGCAATAAAAGAATAGAAATAAAGTTAAAAGAAATAGTGAGGGGGTATTTAGTAATTTGATTAATTTTTTTAGGGTGTGTAAAGTATGGGGGGATTGAGCACAAGCAATAGGTGCGTTCTATTAAGAATAAAATAAAATTATGTGTTTTTAAATAAACATAAGTGATATTGTGTCATTTTATTAATAGGGCAAAAGTGTTTATTTAACCATTTAACTTTAGAAAATATTATATAAAGCTAGTGTATTTTAGACCTTGTCTTAAAAGCAATCACACAATATGTCTTGTGTAGTCTTTACATATATCCCATATTAATTAATAGCTTTATTTTAAAAAAATATGATTTTTATTGAATGTTAGGGCTCACAACTAAGAGAAAGGACAATAGCTCCTGATACTATCCACTTAGTTTGAACCAAATGGAGCTATTAATAGGGGCAAGACTTTTTTTTCAGATAAAGGTATCAATTTGGCATGGATGGAAGTGTATAAGTCTGTATATATATACAAGAGAGAGAGAGACATATATAAAACTAATATGTTGAACTAACTGAAGAAGTTACACTTATCATCAAGACAAGTACGTTGAGGGATGAATCAGTTTTCATTAGGTTATAATCAATTTCTACTTTGGCAATCAACCAGCTACTTAGTAAAACATTACTAATGTTTTGAAGCATGGAGATATTTTTATGTTTAATATAATAATATAAATAAAATTTGTTAATTGCTTATGCACTTAATATAAGTTGGATATTTATATTATGCTCATTGGAACCCATTCATCTCATTACTTCATTATCTTCTAATTCTCTTAAAATTTGTAGTTCTATTGTTTAAAGTTTACTTTGCTATATTTTATTTATTCATTGCAATAAGTTTATTGAGAGCTCCTTTCTAGAGTGAATTAATTTATTTACACTTGTTTACCACATTATCTTATTATTTAGGAAGCTGATACACGTTCAACGAATTTATCCAATAACACCCTCTAATATTGTTGTGGACAATTTTGGTTTGTAAGAGAAAGTAGGCCTCACTTCTCTTTATTGAAATTCATGTTTTCTAATATATAGTTTTCATTAAAAATATTAAAAGCATTAAAAAAAAACATCTTGATGTGTTGTTAAAAGACACCTTGATAATGAAAGGCTATATTAAAAAACAAGAATAATAAAATTAGAATATAATAGGGAAGAATCAGAAAATGAGAGTTGTCTTCCTAACAAAACCCTCCAACACTGACGTGGGGAATTCTCGTTGGAGAGAGAAAAGCGGGCCTCACATGGCCCACTCTCTCTGCATACCTCCATGTCAGCATTGGAGGGTTTTATTGGATATATTTGTTGCACAAGTCACAATCACTTTGTGTTTGAGAAATCAGAGAAAAAATAGAGATGAGGGAATTACGTCCCAATCCTGGTATTGTATGATGATGGGAGGAATCTAGCAGTGAATAAGGAGAAAAGGTGAGAGAACTAGAATTAGGAAACGGAAAGTATCTTTATTAAGTTGTTACAGCTGAGCGTTGGTGTAGATATTGTGGTATGCACACACTCTCTCTCTCTAAATATAAAGATACTTTGTGACTTATTTATAGTAGACTATATTATGATTCTTTCTGCATATATAGCTCCTCCATTTGACGCATCTAATTTGTTTTGGCTATTGGACCCATCTCTAATATACATAAGACCTTCCTAATATGAAGTACACCAGTTTATAGTGCGAAGAAAAAAAGTACATTTGGAGAACATTAGGCCACTTAACCGCCCACAATTATTACATATTATCTACCTTCTCTATCAATTGTCTACATTTGAAAAAATATGATATTTAAGAAAGCTAATTTATTAACTTTTTTATTCCATCAGCTACCTTGATGAGTAGTTTGCCACCGCCTATTTTACACTGCTCACACTCCATATACAAACGGTGGATACCATCCATGTTAAGATGGTGGTGAACTACGTACTCATCCTACCTCCTTTTACTCCATCTATTAATTTTTACAATGATAACATGAAATAGGAAAATTAACATAGGACTTTTGTTTCAAAATCAGACAATTAATATGAGATAGGAGTATAATGAAACCACTTTTCTATCATATATTTTTAGAAGTTGTCAACTGTAAGGCACTTGTTGTCCATGCCACTAATGATATTTCATGAGTCGCAATGCAGTTATTGTATGAAACCTTCAAGAAGTGTGTCAAGAAATTTGAAGGTGGTATAAAGACTCCCAAAGATCGCCCAGCTTTCATTGAGGTTTTCTTTTGCCATAGCTCTCATTGTTGTTTTTGTTTTTTATCTTTGGCAACAGCTCTCACTGTGGTATTGTCAATTGAAGAATGCATAGTGCAGTAATTAATTAATAATTAGCGACATTTCTTACTTCATTAATAAATAATTGAAGAATAATTATTCAGTGATCCCAGAGTGGTAAGTGGGATTTGCTCTTACTTTACTGAAGCCGTTGATCAGGAAACGTTGAGAATTGTAAAGTGGGAGCACATCCTACTGAATAAATTTTCCTTCAGATTGGCATGCATGGACAGCCGGCATTGCATTTGGTCAATGCCCTGCTAAGTTGAGTGCGGCGGCCATGCTTGGGGCAAGCGTGTTTAGGATTTCATTGACTTAAATGTCCTGAACTGAATCCTCAACATCTAATGCAAAATGCAGGTGATTCCTGACAAGGCCACGGAAGCTAGCGACAAAAAATTGCCCATGCTCGTCTATGTGTCAAGGGAGAGAGAGCAAATTGCGTCCCTCACCACTTCAAGGCGGGAGCGCTAAACGTTTTGGTCTCTCATTCTAAAACTTAACTTTTCTTATTTAGGATGCTATCCACTTAATTGACTGATAGATGTTAATTCATCTTTTGATCTGCCGTTGTTGTAGCTTCGAGTCTCCAGTGTACTGAGCAATGCTCCATACATACTGGGGTTAGACTGTGACATGTGCTCTAATGACCCCTCCTCAGCCAGGCAGGCCATGTGCTTCCACCTTGACCCCAGTCTATCTCCCACCTTGGCTTTCGTCCAATTCCCTCAAGTTTTCAGTAACCTCGGCTGTCATGAAATTTACTGGGGCGGAGTGAGATGGATATTTGAGGTAGAAGCCGAGTTTTAATACTTGGGATAAACCTTAACACTTTCTATGTTTGACAATGTATAATCAGCTTTTGAGAGTACGAGTTCATGTTACTGCTGTGATTACAGAGACTGTGGATAGGTATGGATGGGCTCTTGGGACCAGGTCTATCGGGCACTGGCTACTACATAAAGCGCTATGCGTTGAGTGCAGCTAGACCAGGCGAGTCCGTCAGACAGATTTGCAAGTGTGCTAGATATTATTGCTGACATTTTGGTTTTCATCGTTTTGCCACTAAATGCAGAGAGAAAGGCGGACAAGGACATCTATCATCTCAAAGAAACATTTGGTTCATCTAATCTTCTGATTGCTATGCATCAAGATAGAAAAAGTGTAGCGACAAGGGACTCACGTATAAACGAAGCTCACATTCTCGCTTCTTGCGCTTATGAGGACGATACCAAGTGGGGCAAAGAGGTAAAGAGAATAATGAAAAAGTACATTTTACTCCTTTTGTCTTATACTAATTGTCTTATTTTAAAAAAGTAAATTTAATGAAAGGTAGGAAATTGGTTAGACCACACTTTTTTTGAGCAAGGAAAGATAAAATTGGATGAAACTACCGCCCTCTATTTTAGCTAGCCCAACCTGCCTATACAGTAAATATACATATATAGTAGATATCTACCTGAGAGTGTTAAAAGAATAGACTGGCTAAAAGAAGGGGTGACCAACTCCTGATACCATAAAATTTTTCCCGACTTAAATTTTTCATGTTCCTCCTACTATAGGAAGAAGATAGCATATTAGAAGCTTTATAGCTATTAGTAAAATTGGAAACAGGATAATTAATTTGACATATTTTTTAATTGAGACAATTAATATGAGATGGGAGGAGTATATGCATAGGTTTTTTTTAGAATTGCCCCTGTGGATTCGTAGATTGTTTAAAAGCAATATAATAAAAGCCTTTTTTTGTTTTAGAGTGCACTGCAATTTGAAAATATGGTACTTGTTATATTAATCTAGATAACTGTGATTTCCTAATAGCTAGCTGCTTAAGCTATTAGGAAACGCAAACATCCACCAAGCTTTGCATGTAGAACACCAATGTGGGATATATTGGCATCCACCAAGATTTTGACCCCAAGATAGTTCGGATACCATGTTAAATAACCAGTGTTTCCCAACAACTTTAGATTGTTAATATATTTACATCATATTTGTAGAAGAACAAATCTTCCACTTGCTTACATTATTTGTTGCAGTAATCTGAATCATTCTCTTCTTCTAACCCTAATTAGTGCTCAATCATGGATTTGACAGGTAGGCTTCCTGTATGACTCTGTTGTGGAGGATTACTTTACTGGATACAATTTACATTGCAGAGGGTGGAAGTCAGTCCTTTGCAATCCCTCAAGGCCAGCATTCTTGGGCTCAGCTCCAATCAATCTGTGCTACACTTTGGTTCAAAACAAGAGATGGTCGGCAGGCTTATTGCAGGTGGGACTTTCACGCTTTTGCCCACTCACTTGGGGGATATCCAGGACATCCATCACCCAAAGCATGTGTTTTGCATGTCTAGCTTTCATGCCTCTTCATTCTGTCATGCTGTGCTATGCTTTAGTGTTCCCAGTTTGCCTATTATACGGAATCTCCTTATATCCCAAGGTAACTAAATTCTTCCCCCATGTTTTATATTTATTGTTAGTGATTTGACAGTAAATTCATCATCTGATCATTTTTTTCAGGTTTCAAGTGCCTGGTTTCTTGTTTTTTTGGGAGCATATATTTCATATGTGGGACATCATTTATTGAATGTGTTGATAAGTGGTAGATCCTTTAAGCAATGGTGGCATGAGGAAAGAAGTTGGATGATGAAGGCTGTTTCGGCCTTCTTCTTTGGATGCTTAAATGTCATTATGAAGTTGATTGGTGTTGCCCAGGTCAATTTTGATCTGACAAACAAAGCTATAGATGAGGAACAAATTGAAAGATATGCTAAGGGTATATTTGATTTCCAAGTCACAGGTTTCCTAATAATTCCTATGACTACACTCGCCATTATCAATCTCGAATCCTTCGTTGGCGGTGTTTGGAAGATGGTCAGAGAAGGTAGCTATGATCTGATGCTTGGGCAAGCTATTGTCTCAAGCCTTATACTGATCTTCAGCCTGCCTTTGCTTGAAGGGATTCTAGTTCGGAAAGATAGAGGCAGGGTTCCTTCATCTTCAAGTCTAGTCTCTGTGGTAGTTTCTGTAGTAATTCTCTCTTTGGGATATATAGCCTTCGTGTGATGCATAATTTGCAAATTATTAGAAACAAAATGCACCTGTCACTCTGATAAAAGTAAATCCAAATTGCTCAACTAAATTGCTTAAATTTGATATTACATTTTGTTGGTGCTATAAGATTATATAATTACCTGTCACTCTGATAAAAGTAACACAAGAACACAATTTAGTACACCCAAAAAGAGAATCATATCCCTATCGACGAGTAGTTTGATCATTCCATAGTAGAGAAAATTGCTTAACAATTAATTACAATCCAACTGTCCACAAACAATTTTAGTATGTGGTATAGTAAATCTGAAACATCTTACCCAAGATTAAAATGTTCCTGCGCGAATTTGCTACTCCTTTTTTCTTTTCTCGAACAGTATATAATTAGTTGCAACAACTTTATACTCCCTACTTCTCATAGTAAGTGTCTTCTGTAGTTTTTCAAAAATGTTAGTTTATTTAGAAAAATTATGTAGGATAAGTCCATTTTAAAAACTAAATAGGGCACTTAATATGAGATAAAATAAGTATTTAATACGTTGCCATAATATTTTCATTCTCTCCATGTGTCAGAGTTAGAAAAAAATGTTATCTAGGCATCTGACTTAATTTATAAGTGCCTTAAATATCAACAGATATTCATAGTTACCTGAATTGTTTGAAGTTGTCTTTCGAATCCTGCCAATATGTGGGGGTGCTTATTTGGGGAAGCAATTTGAGTGAGCACATGATACCTGTCCATTTAGGGAGCAGCACTTGACTACTTTGAGGCCAACATGTGATGACGAGTCTGATTGTCAATTTAGATATTTAATACAAGACAAATTTTCTTTTCAATCAAACACTTAAATGCAGGACGGAAGGAATATTTGTCGTGCCCCAATATTTTCAAATCTATTTTAGAAAGTCACTAAAGCGGATAAATTAATATATATACGAAAAAATTTAATATGCGCCCTAGTTAAATGACAAACATTGGATATGATGCAACAACTCTCCATCTATGCAGTTAACCAATCTCCCTCTTTTCCACCAAAGTTGTTTCCCGCCATAATTGTCAGCCCTTACATGCCTTCATCCCCTCACAAACCTTTGTTGTCTGCCGTTGTTAGAGCCTCTCAAATTAGACGGTGGCGTTAACCCCCTCCCAAGCTTTGATACATGTAGCCTTCCCATTTTCTCATCACCTCATGAACCATAGTTGCTTCATCATCTCATTTGGGCCTGCTCTCCTTAGATGTTCGCACCAAAAAAATAGCACAACAGCTCTCCACTCATAGGGCGACGACGACGAGCAAATAGCACAACAACTGCTGGTTCAGCTCCCATATTGGCCCAATTGATCCCACCTCTTGAGTCCTCTGTGCCGGCCAACCTGTCATCCATCTATAATGTCTCTAATTTTTTGTAATATTTTTGTTATTTTTTACTTAATTTTTTATGAAGAAATTTGATACTTTAATATGTTTAATTTTTCTATTTTACTTTCACATTTGTATCGTAGAGTCGGTGTAGAGCCTAGTCACGTGCAGTGAACCTTGAAACACCACAAAATGGTTAGTGTGAGAAAAATAAAGAAGAATGAAAAGAAAAATATGAAAATAAAAAGAGAGAGGAAAAAGAAAAAGAAGATAAGACCACTTGCAGACGCACTTAATCCGTGCAATTCTGGAAACCCCCCTTCGGGTTGTTTCCATGCCTTGTCGCCGGCCCACTTGCCTTGTTGTGCAACGGCTTGAGGAGAGGCTGCATTGTTGCAGCCCGATAGCAGCAGTTCTCAAGTTGACTCAAAAAACAAAAATTACAAACAAAAATAGAGAGAGATTCAGAAGAGAAATGGAGTTTGATTGCAAAGAATAAACCTAAATCTACAGGTTGAGCATAACTAGCTTGAATCCTCAAGCTTGGCTTGGGTTCTCTGAGTCTACAGAGAAGCACAAAGGAATCTATCTACCTTCAAATCCAAATATAAAAGATAGAGACAAACTCTCAATATTTACAAATAAGCAGATCCATTGACTCCCCTTGATGCTGCCACTATTTATGATGTGCAGTCAGTAGACTTGAGCTAATAGCAAAGTTAAAAGACTATTTTGTCCCTACACTTAAACTATGAACAAGTGTTCAATGAAATGCTTAACCCGACTTCCGTGGTTTAATCTCCACAAATAGGTTGGGGGAGGACGGGGGAGGGGGGGCATGTTTTCCCTTCCATTGTTTCTACGATGGCCACTGCTAGTTAAGGGTGGTCAAGGTACAGGGAGCCCATGGGCGGCCTGCAAGCCCACATTAGCAGGCCGGGCTGTCAATTATGGGCTATGGCCTGTAAGGGTAGAGGGCAGGGCCCGCCCGGCTTTTGGCACTTTGTCCCAACAACTAGTTGGGGACTTTGCCCCCAACATATTTATTTATTTATTTAAAAAAAATTGAAAGGAGAGGAAAAATACAAAATTGTTACCCCCTCTCAAAAAGATAATTTTAACCCTAATAACAATCAAATAATAGTCATTTTTAATGATAAGAGAGGTAATTATCACATTTAAAAATTTATAAATATGATGGAGTTTAACCATCTCTTCACCCTTAGCTCTACTATCTAAGTGTCTCAATCTCTCTCCTCCCATACTCTCAAGTCTCAAGTTGTTAATCACTTTAATTTTTGTTTTTAACTAAAATTTAAAATTAAGCTCTCACACTCTCCAGCTTCAAAGATGAAGAACAAAGTTCTCAATTCTCAAGTTTCTTCCTCCTCCATCAAGTGGGCAACTGAAGTCTCAATTATCAAGGCCCAAGGTAAGTAAATTTGATTTAGTAATTTAATTTTTAGATTAATTTGCCTCTTTTTTATCTTAGTAATTTACTTTTCTATTTTGTTTTAAAAAATATGGCATCCCACTCTCAAAATGCTTCCTCCACTACAACAAACTATGAATGCTTCCTCCACTACAACAAAATGGAGTATTAGCGACGCTTAGCTAAATGTAGCTAAAAAAAGTATTTGCGACGTATAAAAAAACATCGCAAAAAATTATATTATTAGTGACATTTTTATATACGTCGATAATAGTTATATATTAGCGACACTTATATTAAAGTATTGCTAATACTAATCTTATTAGTGATGCTTTATTATAAGTGTCGTTACTAGTTCCTCTATTTGCGACACCTCATATAACCGTCGCTAAAATATACGTATTTTAAATAAATAAATAAATAAATATTAGTGACGCTTTTCATAAGCATCACTAATAGATTTCGCAATAGCGACGCATATATATAAGTGTCATTAATAGTGCCACTATTAACGACGCATAGAAAAGTGTCCCTATTAGCGATGCTTGTTAATAAGTGTCACAAATACTATTTCTAATAGCGACATTTGTTAACAAGTGTCGCTAATAAATTTATTAATTTATTTTATTTAATAAATAAATATTAAAAATTATAATAAACTTTTTAAATATATTATATTTCATTTAATATTTACTATTTGTATATATAATAAATAAATAATAAATTTTCAATAAAAACTAATGTTAATAATTCACTATTTATATACAATATATTTTATTTTTTAAATTTTATTATTACTATTAAAATATAATTTATAATAAAATAGAGAGTGAAGAGAGTGCGTTGAGAGAGAGAGTGAGAGTGAGGAGAGAGAGAATATGAGGAGAGAGGGATCGAAGAGAGAGGAGAGAGAGAGGGGAGGAGAGATCAGAGGGAGGAGAGAGAGAGAAAGAGAGGAGAGAGAGAGGGAGAGAGAGGAGAGACTGATGAGAGAGAGAGAGGGGAGGGAGAGAGATAGAGAGGAGAGAGAAAGAGAGGAGAGAGAGAGGGTGGAGAGAGAGGAGAGAGGGAGGAGAGAGGAGAGAAAGAGGAAGAGGGAGAGGGAGAGGGAGAGGGAGAGGGAGAGGGAGAGATGGTAGAGAAAGAGAGAGAGAAGGTAGAGAGAGGGAGGAGAGAAAGATACAGTGGGAGGGAGAAGAAAAATTAATTAAAAATTATTTTTTTAAAAATAAAATTTTAAAAAAAAATAATTAGTAGCGACACATGTTCATATGCGTCTCCACTACCCTCCATAGTAGTGACGCATATGGCTATGCGTCGCTACTACTTATTTTTTTTAAATTTAAATGAAAGAGAGAGGGGAAGGGGAGAGAGAGAGGAGAGAGAGGGAAGAGGAGCGAGAGGGAAGAGAGAGAGTAGAAGGAGACAAGAGAGAGAGTAGAGGGAGGGGAGAGAGAGGAGGGAGGAGAGAGAGGGTAGAGAGAGAGAAGAAGGTGGAGAGAGGGAGGAGAGAGAGAGTGGGAGGGAAAAAAATTAATTAAAAATTATTTTTAAATTTTTTTTAAAAAATAGGTAGTAGTGACACATAGAACTATGTGTCGCTACTACCTAACAATAGTAGGGACATATATTCATATGCGTCGCTATTACCCTTAATAGTAGCGACACATATGGCTATGCGTCGCTATTACTTATTTTTTTTAGATTTTAAATTTAAATGAAAGAGAGAGGGGAAGGGGAGAGGGAGAGGAGAGAGAGAAAGAGAGAGGAGAGAGAGAGTAGAGAGGGAGGAGAGAGAGAGGGGAGGGAGGAGAGAGAGGGAAGATGGAAGATATTCATAAAATATCTTCCATCTTCCTTATGGCCAAAATATCTTACTTAGAAGTCATCAAGTTGAGTTCCTTAGAGCCAACCCCAGTTATCACCATGTTACTTATACCTCACTTATTATGCTTACTTTTCACTTCATAATATGTATGTTATGTTTGTATAATTATGCAACACTCTTACTGTTTAACAATTCCCCAACATATGCTCTAATTCAAACCTATCCATTCCAATCCTCGCTCGTCAATCTTACCTCTTCTGTCTTCCGTCACACTTACACATCCACATTCAACTCTATACCAAACCCTCTGTCACCTCTTACTATCTATCGCCCATACTTCTGCCCACAAACACATATACATATCTATTGCACAGATGTATAACCATCATACATACATATATCCATTACACATATGTATAACATACACATACTTCCATACATAGCTTACCAACATACTTGCTAACCATCAGTAGCATGTACACAATCCACATACATAGGTTACTAACATACGAGTTAACCATCACTAGTACACACATACATCAACCATACTTAGAGCTCACAAACATGCCATATGCATTTCAACATGACATAATTTACCCTCTTACATCATGCAAATCGATCATGATTTAACATCCAAAGCATTGAATCATACAATCCTAGCATGTTGCTACACTTTTAAAGTATGCTATCATAAAATTACTAGTTCAAAGCTCCCCTACCTCGTAATCCATGATGTTTGATGATGAGCACATGACAGTAGCGGTGGAATTGACACCCAATAGCATTACCAAGTTGAGAGAGTTGTTGTCCCGAGGGTTGAGGAAGTGCCGGAAGTACTCATAGCCAAATGGGGTGACACAAATTAATGCAGCAAAATCCGCAATCCAAGACGTCGTACTAAGGGTGGCCAGGAGAAAGGTCATGCCAATAGAAATGGCAAGTGCAACTGAAGTCGAGGTGTACTCACTGAAGGTAGGCCAGCTGCTGAGAAGTACTCAATTAGCCGTAAGACGTCGAAATTGGCCGTGGACAACACCCAATGATGTCGATTTTGTGTATACAAGGGCCCACATAAGGGTGGAGGGTATGAGGCGATGCTCAAGGATGAAACACAGGTGGAGGAGGGCTCTGATGGTCAATCCAATTGGTGGCGGAGCCAGCCGATGGTCAGGCGACACAAATATAGTGCCTAAACCCTAAAACGCAAGTGTTGAAACATGTACAAGCGGCCAAAAAGGGCCACTCTAGGGGGAGAGGGGTTGGACAGTGGCGGCCTAAGGCCCAAAAAGGGCTTCAGAGCTAAGGCCAAGATGTGGTGGCCAGTCGCAATGGTGTTATCGCCAATCGCTACCTACAACCAAAACCAATGGTGCGGGTGGTTGTGCATCTTACACAACAAAAGGGCAAAGGAGTGCCTTAGGGTTGAGCAGTGGCGACGCAAATGCCATGGTGAAACAAGGCTGATCGAAATGCTGGCCAGAGGCTAATCAGCGACCAAAGGTGTCATAATGGCCATAAAGGGTTGTACGTGTAAGACCCCAAACTGACACTGAATCAAGGTAGGCTGGACTAGGCTAAGGTGGTGTCCATAACTTCGCCAACCTAAGGATGAGCAGAAGGAAGTGATCAGGATGTTGGACGATGACCGGATACACACCGACATCTCAAAAATATACTGGACAGTGAGAAGAAGAAAAAAAACCCAAAAAAAGTGTCGACAGCTCATGGAGGAGTAAGGAGAGCATGGCGGCGGCTCTAGCCAACGCCTATGGGATCCTGGAGGCTGAATGAAGATAAGTCTGTTGATGGCGGCAACAAATGGCAGAAAATCGCCCTCCTATGCCCCAAAAATAAATTTAGAAGGTGAGAAAAACCAAGGAAAAGACTTGTACTTTGTGGAGGAGCAAGGAGGACATTGCGGCGGTCCTAGCTAATACCAATGGACTTGTGATGGTAAGGCAAAATGGATCCTGGTAAGAGCCAGCTGAATCTAACAACAATGGAGGGACAACGAAGTGACCAGAAACTCACTTGGGTTTCTCTCAAACTTACTAGACGTACTAGACGTCTCTCCATGTTTTTGGAATGTGGTCGATATACTTTTTTTCCTTTTATATCCCCATCACTCGTTAACCTCTTGTTTATGCGTCATATGTAAAAAATTTGTGCCGAAAGTGCGTGCCAAGGCCCAGGTACTATGACGAAGCCCCACACCCAATTCTAAGGTATAATACTGAGGTTAAATATGCAAATATAAATACACTAAAACGTCACATTTTTTTGCTAAAAATGATTAAAAAAATAACAGAAAAATCACAAAAAAATCAGAAACATTACATCATCTCTTCGAAAGACATGTGAAAAGTGTTTGCTCCATATACCACCTTTTGACTAAGGAAGATATCCACATTCTATTGCTTGTCTTGTATTATGCACATGTTAATGGATACAAATTGCTTGCCTTTATTAATGGACTGTTTGCATTATCATTAAAATCTCATGCAATGAGCTTCTTACGATGATGAATACATCGTAGAGGTCCATGGCCCTATAAAAAATATAAATTTTCTTATAAAAACATAGAGTGAAATGCATGTAAATAAAATTTTAGAGTTGAATCGACTTACCTTGCTTTTCCAAATGTCATAAGCAATGAGTTTTATAATTACTTAAAATATTCCTTTCCATGGGGTGTCCTGGGGAAGGGAAAAGTTTCATCCTCAACTGCTCTCATTTTCTTCATCTTCCCCCTCTCCTCCATTATTTTCTTCTTCCTCGTCCTCCTCTACTTCATTAGTTTCTTTGAACATTTTCTTTTGCCTATCGTGCTCATTTATAGCTTCGACATATCGTTGGACATTTACTCCAACATTTCCTTTGACCTCTCCTCCGACATCTCCTTCCTTTAGTTCGTCTTCTCTTGTATGACATGGTTGGGTGTGGCCTTGGCATTTTCTCACCTTGCCTTTTACATAAATAAATTCTAATCAAACTTTAAAGGACACAAATAAACTAATTTGTACAAATGTTTAGTTCGAAAACTTATACAAATAAAAAGATGAAAACAAAAGTTTCCATCATTTTGTAGTACCAAGTGTGATATATATATGTATATATATATATATATATATATATATATATATATATATATATATATATATATATATATATATATATATATATATATATATATATATATATAGTGCCTGAGAGGCCGCAGGTGCAAGACGATGGGGATCGCTGGTCGCGGGTGACAGGAGAAGTAGTGTAATAGAGGTGTTTGGTTTAAAAGAGGTAGTCGCACGATTATCATCCGATGGATAGCATTAATTCACCCGTATGGAGATGGCCAGCGGGCAATCGGAGGTTAATTTTTTCCATATATATATATATATCATCCCATGAATATCTCGTGTAGGGAGATTAAAAACCAGCTCTTATAGTACTTTCTAAGATCTAAAAATTGAAATACACTTTCAAATTACATAAATGTAGGGAGTATTTCTTTGGTATTTTTCTTTACAAGAAAATTTACATTTAGGCATCTCATAGTTCTACTTTTAGAAAGAATTCTAAATTCGGAACAAATGGACCCTAAGTTGATTAATGACATGGGGCAGCTGGCTTAGGTGTTAATCAATACATTGGGAATATAAAAATAGAAAGGGGCTCATGGAGCTGTGCTCAAAGCAAAGTCTTAAAAGCCCAATTTATCAAAGAGCAAATTGGTCATTGGATTGACTGCCTTGCTTATATAAACCAGAAATAAAAACAAACATAGCCCTTTTTGTGCTAAATCAATTGCTAAAATACTGCTTTTTAGTACTTAATTGTGCACCATCATCATTAAGCTATGAAATCCAGTTATCTTAATTTGAATAGAGCTTATAATTAAACCTTGTAGTGGATCAAGTGTCAAGTGTCAAATCTAAGACACGTGTGGGATTTTATACTACGAACGTCCTGATTCAAAACTTAAGACTAAGCACGACCTCCTTGATTGACCAATTATGCTCCCCACGTCATCCAAATAAAAAAAACTGCACCAAACCTCCTAAGGTTAGGTTGGGGTTAGTTAATAAAAAATAAGGTTAGGTTGGGGTATATATAAATAATTAATTTCAGTTTCTTTTTAGAGTGTGTAAAGTATTGTGGGGTGCGGCGGCTGAGTATAAGCTGGGGAAATAACCGTTCCACAAAGTATTGACTGTGTTATAGAAAAAAAACACAAAAAAACATATAGACGAAATCAAAAGAGGACCAGAAGCGTTAAGTTCTTGTTGAACATCGTTGCCATTTTCTATATATAAACGACATCAGTTCTCGGGTGATTAAAGGGCATGAGAGAGAAAGCAGCCATGGAAGCCCCTTTCCACCAGGCATGGGTGCAGCAGCCTCGTGCTATAATAAACAGAGTTCACATGCTGCTGCATTGCTGTATGCTGCTGGCCCTTCTTTACTATAGGGCCACGACCACCTTCTCCGGCTCGGGGCTTGGGGTCTTGCTAGCTCGATTTGTAGTGTTTATGAGTGAGGCCTTTCTCTCCTTCCTCTGGGTCCTCAGCCAGCCGTTCCGGTGGAGGCCTATGGCCCGGACCGTCTTCCCCGAGAGGCTGCCCACGGATGAGAAGCTGCCAAACATCGACGTGCTCGTCTGCACCGCCGACCCGGAAAAGGAGCCGGTGGTGGAGGTAATGAACATGGTGATTGCAGTCATGGCGCTGGACTACCCGGCGGGGAAGCTGGCCGTGTACCTGTCCGACGACGCGGGCTCGGCTGCAACGCTGCATGCATTGCGCGAGGCTGCCGCCTTCATGATGGTGTGGATGCCCTTCTGCAAGAAGTACGGGGTCCTCACCAGGTCACCGGAGGGAACATCTGAGTCATAGTCCTGAGCTGAATGAAGATCGAGAAAAGATTGAGGTAAGTAATACTGATCACCCACGCCTAAGACTCAAGAGTACTTAATTTAAGCTTGATTCCAAATCCACTTTTGTCTATTGCTATACATGTTTGCTGTTACTTTGTTCTAAAGGACTCCTCCAAAGAAGTTCCTCAAGGACACCTCCGAGATGACGATTAATTTGTCTCTAGCATAGCCTTCCGTGATATATTGGGTTTAAAAATCAATTTTCTTGTTAGTCATACGGCCCATAACCCTCTCTGTGCAGTCTTGCCATCTTTGAATTGTTTTTGTTTTCGGTCCTATATATATTACTCCCTCTGTCAAATATTAAAAATTATATTTATAAATAATAATTTTTATCAAAGGGTGAAACCCACGTCAGTATAAACCCCCGATAAAGAAAAAAAAATTAAGATTATGATATTCTTTTTTAAATACCCTATCACTTAAATTTAATAAAATAAAATTATTAATATAAAATATATATTTTTATAAAATGAAGCTATTAATTTATATAAAGAGAATACTCAATATATATAGGTAAGACCCAATGAGGATGAATTGTCACTTCCTAGTAGATGCTCAAGGGTATGCGATTCTTATAGAGCCGACATGATAGTGCAGCTCCAAGCAAGTACAAATTTTAGATTTTTCTTAAGATTTTGGGTTGGTATGGAAATTTGGAAAATAAAAATAGGAGAGCTTCGATTTACACGCAATCACATGAACAGGCAGCACAAGCTGGTGGACTGGGATTCCATGATGTACGTTACTCAATGGTTGCCTACCCCAAAGTTGTATGCTTTATCCGTCCAATCTAAATCGAACGGCCTGCGAAGCCTCGGCATCATATATACAATGGTCCAGTCCCAGCTCAAATTATTGGGACAACGAATTTTTCCTGTTCCATGGTTCCATGGATTTGTGTGGGGCTCACATTTTAGAGTTGTGATCGAGCAAAGAGCTATGGAACATGAAATTTTTTCCCTAGAGGACAAAACACATATGAGTGGATATGTGGAAATTACACTGCTAGGGAAGAGTGATATCAGGCCCTTTGGATGAGTTTTTGGGGTTGGGCATATCAAATGGAAACCTTTTTATTAGGGCTATCATTTGGAGAAATTATTGATTATTCTCGAAGTACATTCTAAAAATAACACCTACTTTACATGTGTCATCAATCTTAAGAATCGATAATGTGCATGTTAGTGCAAATAGAAAAATCTATTATTTATGTTACTGTATGCTACTATGTTCTCTTCTCTCTCTCCCACCCTCTCTCTTCTCTCTCTCCCTCTCTCTCATCTCTCTCTTCTCTTCTCTCTCTCCCTCTCTCTCCTTCCCTCTCTCTTCTCTCTCTCCTCTCTCTCCTCTCTTCTCTCTCTCTCTCTCCCTCTCTCTCTCCTCTCTTCTCTCTCTCTTTCTCTCCCTCTCTCTCTCTCCTCTCTTCTCTCTCTCCTCTCTCTCTCTCTCTATCTCTATCTCTCTCTCTCTCTCTCTATTTCTCTCTCTCTCTATCTCTCTCTATCTCTCTCTCTCTCTCTCTCTCCTCTCTTCTCCCTCTGCCTCTCTCTCTCTCTCTCTCTCTCTCTCCCTCCCTCCCTCCTTCCCTCTCTCTTCCTCTCCCTCTCTCCTCTCACTCTCTCCTCTCTCTCCCCTCCTCTTCTCTCTTCTCTCTCTCCATCCTTCTCGCTCTCTCTTTCTCTCACTCTCTCTCCCTCCCTCTCTCTCCCTTTCCCTCTCTCTCCCACTCTCTCTTTTCTATTATTTTTTTAAAATAATTTACACTATTCACGACGCATAATGCTATACATCGCTACTACACGATGTAGTAGCAACGCATATCGCTAAGCGTCGCTACTACCTTAGAAGAGACGATTCAAAGTATGCGTCGCTACTATTTTTTTTTTTTAAATAATTTATAACTAAAAAAATTCTCTCTCTTTCTCCCACTTCCTCTCTCTACACTCACTCACACTCTCTCTCTACCCTCTCTACCCTCTCTTCCCTCTCTTCTCTCTCCACTCTTTCCCTCTCTTCTCTCTCTTCTCTCTCCACTCTTTCCCTCTCCTCTCTCTCTCTCCTCTCTCTATCTCTTTCTCTCCTCTCTCTCTCTCTCTCTTCCCATAAGCGTCACTAATGGATCATTAGTTACGCATAAAAAATGTCGCTACATGTGTTGCAAAAAGTTACGTCACTATTACCTATTAGCAACATACAACAAAAGCGTCGCTAATAGTTCATAGTAGCAATGTTTATATATGCGTCGCTAATAATTTATTATTAACGACACTTATTTTGTAGTGTCACTAATGATTAGTTATTAGCGACGTTATTCTATACATCGTTACTAATAAAATTATTTAAAAAAAATTAAAATTACTTATTAGCGATGTATAGATTTATACGTAGCTAATGAGTAATTATTAGGGATGTTTATCTATACATCGCTAATAAAAAATCATTTTAAAAAAAAATTAAAAAAACTTCTTAGCGACGTATAACTCTATATGTTGCTAATAAGTCTTTATTAGAGACATTGGAGTATACGTCGCTAATAAAATAAATATTTATAAAAACTTATTTAATGCGTTGCTAAAGACAATTTTTTTTTAAAAAAATCCTCAGTGGGCCACTAGGTCCACCGCAAAAGGCACAGGGGGCTAGAGGATAGCAAGGTGCCGGAATCCGGCCCCCTCTTTCACCCCTCCTCTGAAAATCAAAGGAGGGGGGGTGGTGGGGGTGGAGAGGGGAGGTAGTGAAAGGGGGGAGAGGGGGAGGAGGGGAGAGGGGGAGGAAGGGAGAGGGGGAGGGGGAGGAAAGGGGAATGGAGGATGGGGTGGGGTGCCGAATCCAAGAAGAGAACCGGCTTCCGATAGCTGCAGAGCCCCTCCTCGGGCAGGCGGTGAAAGAGGGAGGGGGAGAAATGAGGATGGGAGGGGATGAAGGGAGAGGGAGGGGATGAAGGGAGAGGGAGAGGGGGAGGAAGGGATGGGGTGCCTGAATCCGGTGGAGGAACTAGATTCCAGCAACCCTCTTCCAGCGGCGGCAAATGGGGGGGAATGGAAATAAGTAGACGGGAGGAAGGGAGAGGGGGGAGGGGAGGAGGGCGGTGGCGAGGAGGGGTGGGGTGCCGGAATCCAGCGGGGAGTTGGATTCCAGCTCCCACAACCCCTTCCTCCTGTCTGTCGTTCGGAGGAGGTGGGAATCGAAGCATGGGTGCGGGGGGGGGGCGAGAAAACAAAGAGGGGGAGAGGGCATGCTGGGGAGAGAGGGGGGAGCTGGAATTAGGCAGTGAGCCGGATTCCGGCCCCCACAACCCCTTCCTTTGGTTTGTCGATTGGAGGGGGGAATCAGAAGCATGGGTGGGCGGGGGGAGAGAAAACAGAGAGGAAGGGGGATCACTGGCGAGAGAGGAGAGGGGGGAGCTGGAATCCGGCGGGGAGCCGGATTCCGGCCCCCACAACCCCTTCCTCCGATCGACAGACCGGAGGAGGGGGGAGCCGGGACCATGGCTCGAGGGGGATCACTGGCGAGAGAGGGGAGCCAAGGGGGTGGAGGGGGGGGCCAGGGAAAGGGGCAGGGAGCCGGGGGGCAATCTCCGTGGCGAGATCCGGGGGGTGGTCGACAGGGGGTGATCTCTTGGGCGAGGTAGCTGGCAGTGGTTAGTGGCGGAGGAGTGTGGGGGTGAGGGGGGATTTATAGGAGGAGAACGTGCATGCGAATTTCGCCTGTGCAAACGTTCTTGCGATGCTTCCAATGGAAGCGTCGCAAAAAGGGGGGAAAGAGACAGGGAAAGAGAGAGAGAGGAGAGAGAGAGGAGGACGAGAGACAGAGGGAGCGAGGGAGGAGAGAGAGAAGAGGAGAGGAGAGAGAAGATGAGAGAGAGGGAGGAGAGGAGAGAGAGGGAGGACAGGAGAGAGAGAGAGAGAGAGAGAGGAAGGAGGGAGAGAGGGAAGGGAGGGGAGGGGAGAGAGAGGAGGGCGAGAGAGGGGAGAGCGAGGAGGGGAGATAGAGAAGAGAAGAGAGAGACGGATGAGGAGAGAGAGAGGGAGGAGAGGAGAGAGAAAATAGTAAAGATAAAGAGAGAGAAAAGAGAAATGAGACAGAGAGAGGGAGGAGTGGAGAGAGAAAAGAGAAGAGAGAGAGGGAGGAGAGGAGATCCAGTCTCTCTCCTCTCTCTTCTTTCTCTCCTCACCATACTCTCTCTCCTCTCTCTCTCTTCCCTCTCTCTCCCCTCCCCTCTCTCTGTCCCCTCCTCTCACTCTCTCCCTACCTCCCTCTCCTCTCCCTCTCTCCCCTCCTCTCTCTCTTTATACTTGCTTTATCAATTATAAGGTAATAGAGACGCATACTAATATGTGTCGCTAGTACTAAGGGTATTAGCAACACATATTTCTATGTGTCCCTAATACCAATAGTATTAGGGACACATATTCTTCTGAGTCCCTAATACTAATAGTATTAGTAACACATATTTATATATGTCACTAATACATTTCCTTTTTTTACTAATTTTTAAATAAAAAATATAAAAAAAATTGAAATTATATTTTTCTCTCTCCTCTGTCCCCCTCTCCCTTTCTCTCTCCCTCTCCCTCCCCTCTCTCTCTCTCTTCTCTCTCTCTTCCCTTCCCTCTCTCTCTTCTCTCTCTCTCTTCCCTCCCCTCTCTTTTTCCTCTCCCTCTCCTCTCTCTCCCTTTCTCTCTCTCTCTCTCCCTCTCCTCTTTCTCTCTTCCCTCACCTCTTTCTCTCTTCCCTCACCTCTCTCTCGCTTCCCTCCCTTCTCTCTCTTCCCTCTCCTCTCTCTTCCCTCCCCTCTCTCTCTTCCCTATCCTCTTGCTCCTCACTCTCTTTATCTATTTTAATTTTAATTTTTTTAAAATTTAAAAAAGCCATTAGCGATGCATCACTAATACTATAGTGTATTAGCGACGTATACATATATACGTCGCTAATACTCTTTTTTAAAAAATAAAATTAATATCCCCCTCTCTCTCCTCTCTCTTCCCTCTTCCCTCCCCTCTCTCTTCCCTCCCCTCTCTCTCTTCCCTCTCCTCTCTATTCCCTCTCCTGTCTCTCTCTTCCCTCTCCTCTCTCTCCTCTCTCTATCTATTTGAATTTGAATTTTTTTTAAATTTAAAAAAGTCATTAGTGACGTATAGATATATATATTGCTAATACACTATAGTATTAAGTGGCGTATATATGTATACGTCACTAATACTATTTTTTTAAAATAAAATTAATATCCCTTCTCCTCTCTCTATCTTCCTTCTCCTCTCTCTCTTCCCTATCCTCTCACTCCTCACTCTCTATATCTATTTTAATTTTAATTTTTTTAAAATTTAAAAAAGCCATTAGCGACATTTAGTTACATACGTCGTTAATACTATAGTGTATTAGCGATGTATACAACTATACATCATTAATGCACTATAGTATTAGTGACGTATATATGTATACGTCGCTAATACACCATAGTATTAGCAATGTATAAATACATGCATCGCTAATACTCTTTTTTTAAAAATTAAAATTAATATCCCCCACTCCTCTTTCTCACTCTCTTCCCTCTCCTCTCCCTCTCTTCCCTCCCCCTCTCTCTTTTTTTCTCTGTCTCTGTCTCTCTTCCCTCTCCTCTATCTCTTCCATATCCTCTCTTGCCTCACTCTCTCTATCTATTTTAATTTTAAATTTTTTAAAATTTTAAAAAGCCATTAGCGACATATAGTACGTCGCTAATACACTCTAGTATTAGCAACGTATATATGTATATGCTACTAATACTATTTTATTTAAAAATAAAATTAATATTCCCATCTCTCTCTTCCCTCCCCTCTCTCTCCTCTCTCTCTTCCCTCTCTCTCTTCCCTCTCCTCTCTCTCCTCACTCTCATTTATATGTCGCTAATACACCATATTATTAGTGGCATATATATATATATATATATATATATATATATATATATATATATATATATATATATATATATATATATATATATATATATATATATATATGCGTCACTAATAGTTTTGAAATTTTTTTAAAATAAATTGATAACATAACTTATAGTGATGTATAATATAAAGTGTTGCTAATATGTTTTGTATTAACGACCTATATTATTATGCACCTATTAGCGACGCTTAATATTATGTGTCGCTAATAAATGACTATTAGCAATGTTTAATATTAAGCGTTGCCATTAGTGAAATTATTGGCGACACTTTTGTATATGTCGCTATTATTAGTTTTAGTGACGTTTATTGTTGTATCGCTAATAAAAGTGTCGTTAATTGTACATTTTGTTGTAGTGGCTCTATGTATGTGTTTGCTAGTTATGCAAACTCCTTTAAGTAATTCATTGTGAACGTCACTTGTGAACATTAAGCTTTAAGCTCATAATGAGGTTCAAGTAATATATCTAATTGACAGAGACATAGGAGAACTTCAACTATAGGGAAATAGAAGCCGTGCCACTTTTTATGGAAAGAAAGAGTTTATTTCCTAAAGTGTCTTTTGAGAACTGGGACAACACATTGCCAAATAAGTGTTGAGTATGTGATTATGTTCTTCTCATAGAGGCTTGATATTTTATTGTGTATGGAGTTACCGGCTTTATATCTAGAGTGGGTGGTTCAATACCAGGGGTATACCACAAACTTTTAGTTAGTTGTGTAATTCTTGTACTAATTGGAGGTTCAATTCAAAAGCAACCTTATTGTATCAAGTGAAGTGTTAGTGGATTTGTTGACTTATTTTGTATTTATTTTTTATGATAAATAGTGGGAGATTATAAAAACTCAAGCGATCGATTGGTGTGTGAATCGATCGATCGCTCAGTCCAATCAATTGGTTCATTAACCGGTCAATTGATGTCCTCTCGAGAAAGTTTTATGTGTTTTTATGTTTGATTTTTTTTCAACCATTGATCTATCATTTCCTTGAACAATTGATCGACCAATGAATTGCAAAGTAAATTTTCTAAAGCGATTGATTGCTAGGAGTGGGCAATCGATCCCTACACATACCCTTTTGCATTTTAACTACTATAAACATTTATTTTTGAAGGGTTTTGAAGTCTCTTCATTAGGGGTGATTTTTCTACATATTTTATACATAAATATATAGTGATTATATATTTTTGATAATGTGTTTTTTTGTGTTTTGTCAAAAAATTTAAACTTGTCAACATTATCAAAGAAGCCTCAAGAAGAGAATAAGGAAATTCTTCACTTTTATTCAATGCACATCTTGTAGGACTCTAACTATCCTTGAAAAAAGAGTTTATTTGAGAACCCTATAATTATTTTGTTTAATTTCTTTAAGAAAAATTATATCTTACGTGATTTGGAGCTATTTGTTTTATATATTCTTCAACAATTTTCAAATTATTCAATTGAAATTGGGTCCATTGAACATGATCGGACCAGCTGTTCCATTCTGGTTATTAAATCACGTACCCTTGAGATGCAAGAAATCATGTTCATTAAGACGGTGAATTGTCAACAAAAGTGGCTTGTCATATTCAAAAAACTTAGATCTTTCTTACTACCGTTTTAGTGATTTGGCAGTTTTCTAATGTGGGGCACCAGGCCTTTGTGATAAAAACGGGTCCTGCAAAAAGAAATTGCAGATGTATCTTGGGATCCAAGAAATCAGCTTGATCAAAGACCAGGTTATAATAAAATAAAAATGACCCCACAAAGTTTTAACTTTATGCATAAAAAAGACATAAAACTATAAAAGAATATATAAGTAAAAAACAAAAGACGTGCAGAAGCGCCAAACACTTCTTGAGCATCGTTGTCATTGTTCATAAATAAAGCGCATCAGTTGTCCAGTGATTGGTAAGGGCCTAAGAGAGACAGCAGTCATGGAAGCCCCTCTACACCAGGCATGGGTGCAGCAACCTCGTGCTATCATAAACAGAGTTCATATGCTTCTACACGGCTGTATGCTGCTGGCCCTTCTCTACTACAGGGCCACGACCACCTTCTCCGGCTCCGGGGTCGGGGTCCTGCTAGCTCGATTTGTAGTCTTTATGAGTGAGGCCCTTCTCTCCTTCCTCTGGGTCCTCAGCCAGCCGTTCCGGTGGAGGCCTATGGCGCGGACCGTCTTCCCCAAGAGGCTGCCCACCGATGAAAAGCTGCCAAACATCGATGTTTTCATATGCACCGCCGACCCCGAAAAGGAGCCGGTGGTGGAGGTGATGAACACGGTGATTGCAGCCATGGCGCTGGACTACCCGTTGGGGAAGCTGACCGTCTACCTTTCAGACGACGCGGGCTCGGCTGCAACGCTGCATGCATTGCGCGAGGCAGCCGCCTTCGCTGCGGTGTGGATGCCCTTCTGCAAGAAGTATGGGGTCCTGACCAGGTCACCGGAGGCTTATTTCTCAGCCCAGGAGCCTGACCATCCGAGTCTTAGTCCTGAATTGAGTGAAGATCGAGAAAAGATTGAGGTAATTGGCACTTCTCTGACCCTACCTTGCGCTTGTTTCCAAAGTCTAATTTTGTCTTCTAATACGCCTGCCTGGCATAGTATCACGGGGCACCGAAGGTACTTAGAAGTGTCACGGGACACCAAAGGTATTACTCTGCTATGCTCGCTAAAATAGTAGTAACACTGCTCTGTGACAAAAGGGAAGAATATTCTCACATATCACTATGCATATGTTCGCTACCCCGTGACAATAGGGAAGAATATATAAATAAGGAACTTGGAAAAAACATTAAGTGAGTTTGGGCTCACACGCAATTATATAAAAAATGTGATAGCAATGTGAAGATTTTTACGTGGGGCCCATATTTATGATTGGGGCTTATATTATGGGCCCTACTCATCAATAGTGTGAGAATGATGAAATATAATTTTAACGTGAGAATCCTCACGTCACTGTAGCATTACTCCGTATATTAATGCTCTTTTCAGCCTCTAGTGATCCACACCCCCGTCGATGAGGATAAATAGGGTGATATAGATGCATAAATATGGACGTCATTTGAACCCAAATTTATACACTTCTGGCATGTTAATTGATTAATGACACGTTTGGGCAAAACAAGAAGCAAAAAAATTTATTTTCTCAACTTGCTATGGACATATCATACTGGAGTTACAAGTGGTACTATTTTTGTTAAAGATAATACTTTTATTTTTTACAAAAATTCTCCACTTCACTGATTACTCGCCTAGCACCTTAAGCCCTTTTCTTCCCAACTCCTTTATCACCATTATTTTTTTTAATGAACAACTACGATAGCAAGGGAACCAACCTTGCCTTCCCAATGTCAGGTTTGTCTCTCCTTCTCCAACAGGACCTCCACCCACCTTGGCCATGGCTGCGCCTGATCGATGACCATAAGCAGGGGAAGGAGAGATGGGGTGCAGGTCATTCCTAAGAGAAGAGATTTAACCAAGACTAGGAAGGGCAAGGCCAGGATCACCATGGGAAAATAAGGAGATAATGGAGCTTATAAAATGAGGAAGGAAAAAGATTCAAAAGTATTATTGAAGATGAGAGAAAATTATGTTTTTATTAATAAGCATAAGTGATATTGGGTCAAATATGGGTGCTGAGAAATCTTATCATTTTATTAATTACTTGGGGAAAAAGTGTTTTTTGACCATTTTACTTTTAGAAATATTATATAAAGCTAGTATATTTGAGACCTTTTATTAAAAGTGATCACACAATGTGAGTTGGGCAGTCCTCACTGTCAATAGTCATTTGAAAAATTGTGATTTTTATTGTATGGTAGGACCCACAACTAAGAGAAAGGAAAATAACTCCTGATACCTATTTACTTTAACTGAACCAATGGATCCATTAAAATGGGGCAATTTTTTTAAATTGAAAGTATTGATATAGGACGAAATGAGTATATAAATCTCTCTCTATAGAGAGAGAGAGAGTTGTATATAGAACTAATATATTGAACTAACTAAAGAAATAATAATTATCAATACAAGTACATTGAGGGATGAATCATTTCTTGTTTAGGTTATAATCAATTTCAGCTTTGACAATCAACCAGCCAAGTAGTGAGACATTACTACTGTTTTGAAGCACAGCTAGCTCTATACAATTAGAGGCCCAAGGAAAAATTGTTAAATGAGATATTTTTATGTTTAATATAATAATATAAGTATAATTAGTTAATTGCTTATACACTTACTAAATAATATAAGTTGATATTTATATTATGCTCATCGGAACACTTTTATCTTGTTACTTCATTACCTTTTAATTCTTTTAATATTAGTAATTTTATTATTTAAAGTTTTTTAAAATTTCTTGCCGTATTTTATTTCTTCATTGCAATGCATTCATTGAGAGCTCCTGAACGGAAGAAGAAAAACCATGTAGTAATACTAATGTGGAGGATTTTGGTTGGAAAGAGTAAGTGGACCTCACTTCTCTATCCAAATTCATGTGTTCTAATATCTAATTTTTATTACTAATATTTAGAAGCATTAAAAAAATGAAAAACATTTTGATATGATGCCAAACACCTTGATAAGAAAAGACTATATTAATAATTGAAAATAATAAATTAAAAATATTATAGTGAAGAATAGGAAAATCATAATTGTCATCGTAACAAAACTCTCCAACATTTACGTGGAGAGTTCTTTTTGGAAAGAGAAAAACGGGCCTCATATCGATACGGTATGGAGAGCAATATGCTCCCCACACATATCTTCAATACGTATCGGCTGTATCACGATACATATCGATACTTTAATATTTTATTAAATTTTTTTTTAAAAATATTTGTTAAAAATTTGTTCTTTTAAAAATAAAAACATAACTCAAATTCAACCTCTTTGAAAGTTTAAAGATGATGATATTTTTATTATATTAAAAATATTTAAAAAAAAATTATATGAGATCAATATAGGTGGGTCTATATAGTTTATAATTTTTTTTTAAAATATAGTGTTCTACAATTATGCATTTATTTAAACATCTACCATATGAGTTTCTCCATAATATTCATGTAACTCATATTAAATATCTTATTTGGTTCCAAAATAAATTAATTTCAAAGTACTTAATATGAGACGGAGGGAATAATAGTTTGTAGAGGACAGAGGGAGTAAAGTGTATGGTTTTAAAATAAAATAATTTTAGAGCACTTGTATGAGTTTACAACCTTCTGTTGTATTATCATGCTCTAAATGCAGTATTATAATGAGATGTTATTAGTTGTAATATTTTTTTTATGTATATCAAAGGGTTTATGACCATTTCGGTGCGTACCAAGCGTATCATCGGTGCGTACCCGTACCCATAATCATCGATACTGTCATTCATATGGATACTACCTTCTATGCTCATATGTCCTAGTCTCTCTATACCCGTCCATGTCTCCATTAGAGGGTTTTGTTGAATAAATTTGATGTGCATTGATCAGTTTCTCAAACAAGAATATGTACTGGTTGAGAATTGTGAGGCAGAGAAATGGAAGAATCACAATCACTTTGTGTTTGAGAAATCAGAGAAAAAACGTAGATAAGAGAATCACATCCAAATCTAGGTATTAATTGTTAGATGATGGGAGGAATTTAGAAGTGTACGTGGAGGAAATGTGCGAGAACTAGAATTAGGAAAGGGAAACAACTGATGCCTGCTCCCGTGAGCAGGCTTTATCTGACGAGAGGTCTGACTAGTGTGTGAATTATCCCGAAAATCTGCATAATTTATATTTTTGACAAATTTACCCCACTATTTATTTCTTTTTGCTTTCTTCTCTTTTTCTTCTTCCTTTTAGATCTCCTTTTCTTCTTTCTTTTTCTTCAACTGTCCAGATCACTTCTTCCCTTGTCCAAATCACAACTTTTATTTCCTTCATTTAGATTTTAACTCCATGCTCTATGCCTATTTTTCCTCTGTCTCACTCTCCATTTATAGTAGCTTCGACACCTCCTCCACTGCGTGTCCTCTTCCACTAGGCCCTCCTCCCTTTTATTTTCTTCTTTTTTTTTCCTTCCTTTGTCTAGATCGCTTCTTCATCCGTCCAAATAGCTGCTCCCTTTCTTCCTCGATCCAAATCTTATTCCTTGCCTCCTCCTCCATCTCCCTCTCCGTCTCTCCGTTCAGAGTAGATCATTACTCCATGCCTCCTGCTCCATCTCCCTCTCTGTCCACAGCAACTCCAACACATTCTCTACCGCCTACCATCCTCCATTGCACCCTCCTTTGTTTCTTTTTCTTCTTTTGTCCAGATCGCTTCTTCCTCCATCCATAGCATTCCTCCCTTTCTTCTTCAGCATTTTTACTCCATGCTCAATGCCTCCTTCTCCTTGGCCTCCCTCTCTGTCCATAGCAGCTCTGGCACCTCCCTCATAATAAAAATAGTAAATATTTCATCTCTTTGTTTATATACTCTCTTTGTACAAAACAAAGTGAGTAAATATTTATAGTTTTCACTGTTATTTCCTTCATATTTCACTGCCATTTCTTTCATATTTTGAGTGCCGGAATTCTTTGTACCTCTTGACAAAGATAGGTGTAGGCTAGGGTCCTCTTGGATTACATATTGCCGAGGCAAAATAGTGGTATAACGATGCCTTTGCAGGGTTGGGCTTCCTAGCAGTTTCGGAGCCATATAAGAAGGCCATGGACGACTAGGCGTGGGGGTGTCCAACCTGGGCGGCACCCTCGATCTCAGAGGCAGCTGCTTCCATGGATCTCGGATCAGAGGAGACAACAGCAAAGATCATCTTGTGGACATTGGACAAAAAGAGCGACTTGGCGGCCGATATGAAGTCGGAGGCGGAGAAAGAGGAAGACAAGGAGTTGAATGGGAACTCTGGCTCGATGATGGAGCACCAAGAGCCAGGGTTGAGCTGGTCTTCCTCTTCCTTCCTCAGATGAATGGCCATTTTTGTCTAAATACTAATTTTAGAGTTAATATCATATAATTAATAATTATTTTTGGTAGTTAGCAACTAAATCCCCCTTAAGTAATAGGAAGGAAAATTATTACGTGCAAGCTCTCTCTCTCCCTAAATCTAAAGATATTTAGTAATAGTAATCTATACCATATTGTGACTTATTTGTAGTAGACTATTTTATGATTCTTTTTGCATAGCTCCTCCATATGACCTATCTAATTATCTTGGTTAATATTGGACCCATCTCTCATATACATAAGGGATCAATTCCTTTTCACTGTCTAAGACAAAATATTATGCCACTTAAACTACCCACAATTATCTCATATTATCTCCGTTTTCTATCAATTGTATACATTTGGAAAAATATGATAATGAAGAAAGCTAATTTACTAATTTTTTTTCCATCCACTACTAATCCGTCAATGTTAAGGGGGTTGTAAACTACTAATCCTTACTCCTTTCACTCCATCTATTGATTGTTATGATAATAACCTAAATTAGTAAAATTAATACATGACATTTTTTTCAAAATCATACAATTAATATGAGACAGAAGGAGTATAATAGAACCGCTATTCTATTTAAGAAGTATGAACTTTAAAGAATATTGTGAACTATAAAGGCTGTTTGGTCCATGCCACTAATTATGGTATTTCATGAGTCGCAATGCAGTTGTTGTATGAATCCTTCAAGAAGTGTGTCAAGAAATTTGATGGTGGTCTAAAATCTCCCAAAGATCGCCCAGCTCTCATTGAGGTTTTTTTTTTTTTTTTCGTAGCTGTCGTTTTTACTTTACTTTATAGGGTTTGCTGATCAGGAGCCGTTGAGATCTTGACGGCTCCTGTGTAAAGTGGGAGCATATCCCACTGGTCAGCCGGTATTTGGGATTTCATTGACTTAAATGACCTGAACTGAATCCCCAACATCCCATGCAAAATGCAGGTGATTCTAGACAAGGCCACAGAAACTGGCAACGAAAACTTGCCCATGCTCGTCTATGTTTCAAGAGAGAAAAAGCAAAGCGTCCCTCACCACTTCAAAGCAGGAGCACTAAACGTTTTGGTCTCTCATTCTCAAACTATTTTTTTCTTATTCAGGATGCTATCCACTTAATTGACTGATTGATGCTAATTTATCATTTGGGTTGCCGTTATTGTAGCTACGAGTCTCCAGTGTACTGAGCAATGCTCCATACATACTGGGGTTAGACTGCGACATGCGCTGTAATGACCCCTCTTCAGCCAGGCAGGCCATGTGCTTCCACCTCGACCCCAATCTATCTCCCACCTTAGCTTTCGTCCAATTCCCTCAAGTTTTCAATAACCTCGGCTGCCATGAAATTTACTTGGGTGGAGTGATATGGGTATTTGAGGTAGATGCCGAGTTTAATACTTGGGATAAATCTTAAGATTTTCTACTTTTGACAATGTAGAATCAGCTTTTAAGAATGCGAGTTCATGTTACTGCTGTGATTACAGAGACTGTGGATAGGTATGGATGGGCTCTTGGGACCAGTTCTATCGGGCACTGGCTTCTATATTAAGCGCTCTGCGTTGAGTGGAGCTAGACCAGGCGAGTCCATCAGACAGATGTACAAGTGTGCTTGATACTGGAGAAAACTTTGTCCTGCTTGGCTGATATTGTTGTTTTCTTCGTTTTGCTACAATGCAGAAACAAAGGCGGACAAGGACCTCTATCATCTCAAAGAAACATTTGGTTCGTCTAATCTTCTGATCGCAATGCATCAATATAGAAACAGTGCAACGACAAGGACCTTGGTTATAAACGAGGCTCACATTCTCGCTTCTTGCACTTATGAAGACGACACCAAGTGGGGAAAAGAGGTAAATAGAGGAAGATCAATTTGAGTAGATATGCTGCTTGGATTGTGAAGTTTATATTGTGTAGAGAAAATAGAAAAGGGAAAATCTACTCTGAACTGAGCTTATGAATAATGCCGCCCCAAGGTGAATAGAAGTTAGCTGCTAATATCTATGAGGCTTGGCTAGATAAATTTTATCCTCTTCGTCTTATATTAATTGTCTTATTAGGAAAAAATAAATTTTATTAAAGGTGGGAAATAACTTAGAGCACACTTTTTCGGGGCCACGAAAAGATAAAATTTGATTAGGACTATCACCATTCGATTTACCGAGCCCAACATGTATATACACAGTCAATATACATAGAATGTGTTAAAAAGGTGAGTTGATAAGAGAAATGGTGGCATAGTCTTATGCTGATAAATTTTTTCCTAAACTTTTCTAAAATTTACATGTTCCTCCTACTATATGAAAAAAACATATTAGAAGTTTTATAGCTATTAATTAAAATAAAAATATGACAATTAATCTAACACAAGTTTTTTTAATTGAAATAATTAATATGAAATGGAGGGAGCATATGCATATATATGTTTCTTTGGAATGGCCCCCGTAAATTCGTATATAATTTAAAAGCTATAAAATAAGAGTAAGCCTTTTTTTCGGTTTAGAGTACACAATAATTTGACAATATATGTGGTACTTAATATATTAATATTATTAGCTAGATAACTGTGCTTGCCCAATAGCTGCTTATGCTATCAGGAAACAACGCATGCATCCGGCAAGCTTTGCATGTAGAACACAAATGTGGGGTTCAAATGGCATCTTAAATAATCAGTGTTTTCCGACAACTTTAATTGTTATTATATTTACATCACATTTCAAGAAGAACAAATCTTGCACTTACTTATCTTTGAGCAGAAAAGTCTACAACATGTGTCTCTTCTTCTAACCCTAATTAGTAATCAATCACGGATTTGACAGGTTGGCTTCCTGTATGAATCTCTTGTGGAGGATTACTTTACTGGATACAATTTACATTGCAGAGGATGGAAGTCAGTCCTATTCAATCCCTCAAGGCCAGCATTTTTGGGCTCAGCTCCAATCAATCTGTTCGACACTTTGGTTCAAAACAAGAGATGGTCGGTAGGCTTATTGCAGGTGGCACTTTCACGCTTTTGCCCACTCACTTGGGGGATATCCAGAACATCCATCACCCAAAGCATGTGTTTTGCATGTCTAGCTTTCATGCCTCTTCATTCAGTCGTGTTGTGCTATGCTTTAGTGTCCCCAGTTTGCCTATTATACGGAATTTCCTTGTATCCCAAGGTAACTAACTTCTTCCCCCATGTTTCTTTATTTATTGTTAGTGATTTGACAGTAAACATCATCTGATCATCTTTTACAGGTTTCGAGTGTCTGGTTTCTTGTTTTTTTGGGAACATATATTTCATATGTGGGACATCATTTATTGGATGTGTTGATAAGTGGTAGATCCTTTAAGCAATGGTGGCAGGAGGAAAGAACTTGGATGATGAAGGCTGTTTCAGCCTTCTTCTTTGCATGCTTAAATGTCATTATGAAGTTGATTGGTGTTGCCCAGGTCAATTTTGATCTGACAAACAAAGCTATAGATGATGAACAAATTGAAAGATATGCTAACGGAATATTTGATTTCCATGGCACGGGTTTCCTAATAATTCCTATGAGTACACTAGCCATTATCAATCTCAAATCCTTCATTGGAGGTGTTTGGAGGATGGTCAGAGACGGGAGTTATGATCTGATGCTTGGGCAAGTTATTGTATCATGCCTTATACTGATCTTCAGCCTGCCTGTGCTTGAAGGGATTCTAGTTCGGAAAGATAGAGGCAGAGTTCCTTCATCCTTAAGTCTAGTCTCTGTGGTAGTTTCTGTTGTAATTCTCTCTTTGGGTTATATCACTTTCGTCTGATGCATATATAATTTGCAAATTATTCGAAATAAAATGTACCAAGTTGCTCAACTAAATTGCTTTGATATTACCTTTTGTTGATGTTATAAGTTAATATTATTTCCTGTCACTCTGATAATATTATTACCTGTCACTGACAAAATTTAGTACACCAAATAAAGAAAAGAGTAATGCTAACTTTACGTCAAAAAGCATATGTCAAAAGTATACTTCATCAGCCCATCACCATTGATGAGTGGGACCCATTTTTGTAGGTCCCTCTCATCAATGGTGATGGGCTGATGAAATATACTATTGACGCATGCTTTTTGACGTAAAAGAAGCATTTTTCTAAAGAAAATTGCTTAATAATTAATTATAATTCCCTCTCCACCAACAATTTTAGTATGTGCTATAGTAAATCTGAAACATCTTACCCAAAATAAAAAATGTTCCTATGCTAATTAAGGACTCCTTTTTTTCATTTCTCAAAGAGTATATAACTAGTTGCAACCATTAGCAGCAACTTTATACTCCTTCCTCATATTAAGTATCTTGTGTAGTTTTCCAAAATGTTAGTTTATGTTGGAAAATCATATAGGATTAATTCATTTTAACAACTAAATAGGATACTAACTAAAGCTGAGATTAATAGGACTCACGTCACTCAATGAATCTTGCTACAAGCTCACACAATCTTCCTCTTTTGTGATTTACACTAATAAATATACAAAAAAGGGGGCAAAGTAATAGAGAAAGAAGCTCTAGTCTTCTCCAAAAATATTTCAAAAAATTTAGAATAATGACTTCTATGAAAGAGCTGTTTTAATACATGTCCTAATAGCATAATCATAAACGAAAGAAGTTTTCTATAACAAACTAAGCACTATCCAATAAAAATTAGAGAAAATAAGCAGGAAAAGTCCTAAATAAATAAATGATTTTGGAATTGAACCTAGTAAAAAAAATTAATTAAAAAATAAAGCAATCTTGAAGAAGAATCCCAATCTAAAATTGAATTAAAGCTTATCCCGGAACTGTTTGATTGATCACTTATAAGGGTCAATCAATCATGCATGTTACTCTGAGCACAAATAGCCAGATCCATTGATAGATCTTGGCAAGATTGGTTGCTTGAGGCCGTTGTTTGAACTGGAAATTGGCAATCAATTAATCCTTGGGTCTGATCGATCGCTCAACATTCTATTGTGGTGTTTTACTCCACTAGTCTCATTTCTCTATGTATTTCAAGACCTACCAGTTTCCATCATCCTCCCCTAGTTTGAAAGAATTCACCTTCAAATTTAAGGAATCATCATCTAAAGAATTACCAAGGTAAGGAATGAGGTGTTTGACATTGAACACTTCATAAGTATTGTAAACTATTTTTTTTTTAAAACCCAGTCTATCAACTCAGACCCGAAAGACTTAAATCTGGGAAGGCACAAGGGGAAGAAATTTCCTCATTCCCCCAGCCCAATTTCAGTTTGGAGAAGGGAGGATTGTCCCCTCTCCCGGTATGATTCTCTCCTCTCCCACTTTGCCTCTCTTCCCCTCTCAAACATGTTTCCCCTCTCCCTTTGTCTATAAATAGGCCTTATACCCTCCCCTCTGGCCCCACCCTTTCTCCCTCTTCTTTTGCTCCGGCGGGCAGTGACAAGTGTGGGTTTTTGGCGGGTGGTGACTACCATGGGTGAGGAATCGATGGCGGTTATAGGAAGGAGGGTATGATTTCAAGTCAAAGGTGAGTTTTTTTATTGGATCGATTTGGGATTTGAGGATCCCCTTTTCCTCATACCGGTCTACCCCTTCTCCCTGGTCGAACCCTCTCTTAACAGTAGATTTCTAGGCAAGTGAAATGCCTAGAACAATTTATTCCTTCCTATGCTTTAGCCTATTAACAATTTATGTTTTCCTAGCCACTGATTAGAGGTGTTATTTGATTTTAATGATAGGATTTATAGAGGAGCAGTACCTTTTGGTATTAGGCGTTGAAGTTAGCCAAGGTGAGGATCCTCATGTAAGCCATGCATTATTTTCTTAGCATGAACATTTTGTTTATCTTTTGGTGATATATTCATGTGAAGTTAATTTGAGTATGCAGGTTATGTCCAAAGTTGTTTAATATGTGCTCTATTTAGAATTGTGTTATTTCCTTGAGATTGTCTAATGAATGTCAGTATGTCCTACTAAGATATGTTTTGATTCAAATATAATTTAAATGTATGAACTGCTCCAACATCTTAGATATATTTGAGTTCATCCTATTCATTGCTCCAATGTCTAAAATATAAATTGAGTGAACCATAAACACTACCCAACATTTCAGCTATGTTTGTTTTAAATATGCTCACAGCTCCAATATCGTACACATATGATTAGTTTTGATTGAATTATACATGCTACCCAACATCTGTTATAAGCTTTGATTGGATTACATGTTTGGCCCAGCATTTCATCTATAATTGAATTTAAACTGTATATTGCTCCAATGGTGATATATATATATATATATATATATATATATATATATATATATATATATATATATATATATATGTATATATATATATATATATATATATATATATATATATATAGACACACACATACATATATCTAGGTTTTGTTTAAACAGATGTACTATCCATGCCTTAGGTATGATATGTTTAAATTTATGCATGGTTCCAACATCTGATATAGTTATGTATATGTAAATGACTTGCTATGAACACATGCTTTCCTGCTGTGTGGTACATATTTGATTTAAATTCTAGTTTTGTTCTAATGATGTTATATGTGTTGAATTAACCATAGGTTATTCATCCAATGTTCATTATATATTGAATTTCAACAAGATTTGCTCTAACGTTAGATATGTACCTGATTTCATTAATGCTTGCTCAAATATTTATTGTCTATCTAGTTTATCCACTCAAGGGCTTGTTGAGATTATGGTAAATGTTATGGGGTCACGTTGAGAATAAAATTGGTTATACTATGCTGAAGCTATTGTAGTTATTGCATGTTTTGATGAGAATAAAAAATGTTATACCTTGCTGAGACTATGATAAGTATTATGGATCTTGCTCAAGTTAAAGATTGAAGGAAATTGATAGAAAATGTATGATTTAGAATAGGTGTATTTACTTGAATCTTTTATTGACCGGTTATGTGGTGGTATTGTGATTAATAGTATGGTTGTAAGTGATATGTTGTTTTGATCTCTTTATAGGCATGTGAGAGGAATATCTTGCATAAGTGGTAAATCAGGACTTAAGCACCAACCTAAGAGTGAGAGGTTAACAAGGATAGTTAAGGTATGGGTTGAGTGCCTTAACTTCAAGATCATAATAACAAGATTACCTAGGTACCATGTAGAGATGATGGTAGACCCCAACCTTTGGTAGTTACCTCCTAGTTTTTATTGGTCATACCGAGTGCACGCGAATGACCACCCACGGTGCTTTCGCACTGGTGCAACTCACGGATCACATAACTAATTCTTTGAGTTATATTGGGAATGGACTGTGTGAGTATTACATTGTATGATGCATATGATGATTATGTAAATGTTATGACATGATGAATATCAAATGATTATGTAAATGTTATGTTAATTTATGATCCATATATAATAACCATGTTTGGATATTTTATGTTGTTATTTGAGCATTAGGTCCTTGTTATTGTATGATCAATGATTGCTTGATGACAGTACATATTCTATTTGAGGTACGATCGCATAGCTTTTAGCTCACGGGTGGAATGTCCTTTCCACCAGGTGTATTTTTGTGTGTAGGTTTATTTGCTTATTTGGATGCTTAGGAACGTCAAGAAATGATAGAGAGATATATCGTTCACAGGGAGGATTAGAGAATTAAGATAGCTTGATATTTTCTTTTGAGAAATAAATTAGCTAAATTGTAGTAGAAGATGAACACCCTATTGGTGAAGTTCAATTGATTTTGATTAAATAAAAGTTTAGTAGAAAAGTTGTTCAAGTCTTAGTTTCAATTCTTTATCTTTTTCCATAATGTTAAATTGTCTGTCATAGCTCAAGTTTAGGTGCACTTCAATGGTGTGGTTGGTCTTTGGACCCTTCTCAAGGCTCAAGTTGTGACAAGTATAAACATGGCTAGGAAGTTTGCGATGATAAGCATAAGAGTTAATTTTCCAAAAAGTCTCCAGAAGTCCAATCTTCATTGTAGATAATTTGTTGTATTTGCTAGTAGAAAATATGTCTTTGGTCAAAATAGCCCATACTAAATCATCAACATTAAATTCCATATGTTGTCTCTTTATATTTGTAATTAGACACCTACAATTTCTTAAGAGTTTCTGAGTGAATATCTTTCAAGTGTGATATAAAATCCTCAGCCCGACCATTTATTCATTTATGAAATATGAGCCAAATCTAAGTGAGAGTAAAACCACAAACAATAGTGAAAAGGCAAAAACCTATGTTTTAGTTCACACTACGATTATAAATAAACTTAGCTTTATACAAATGTTAATCCCATGATTTTTCACCAAACTTCATAACAAAATTTTAAAATATTTGGTATCCACCTCTGTTTGTCCATCAATTTGGGGATAATAAGCACTACTAAAATTAAGAGAAGTATGTTCTAATTTTCACAAAGAACGCCAAAAATGATTCAAGAAGCGAGTATCCCAATTATACATAAAAAAGATAAAGTAGGCCATGCAAATGATATACCTCCGGAAAGAACAATAATCTACATGAGATGCGTCATTAATCTTCTTAAAAGCTATGAAATAGACCATCTTTAAAAAGCATTCAATGATCATATAAATAGTAGCCATTCCTATCTGAGTATGTGATAATCTAAGAACAATGTCTATACTACTATTAAACCATGACCGAGAAGGGTAGCTAAAGGTATATACAACCAGCATTAGTAGATGTTCCTTTAGCAACATGACATATATGACACCTTCTAACAAATCTTAAAGAAGAATCCCAATCCAAAATTGAATTAAAGCTTGTCCCAAAACCGTCATATTGATCACTCATAAGGGTTGATCGATCATGCATGTTACTAAGAACACAAATTGTTAGGTCGATTGATAGCTGTTGGTAGGATTGGTTGCTCGAGGCCATTGTTCAAACTAGCAATTAGTGATCAATCAGTCCTATAGGCCGATCGATAGCTCAATATTCTATTGTGTGTTTTACTCCACTAGTCTCATTTCTCCATGTATTTCAAGACATTGTTTACATCAATCTCCCATGGTTTGAAAGAATCCACCTTCAAATTTAAGGAATCATCATTTAAAGAATCATCAAGGTAAGGAATGAGGTGTTTGACGTTGAATACATCATAAGTATGAACATGGATAGGAAGTTTGAGATGATAAACATTAGAGTTAGTTTTTTGAAAAGTCTCCAAAAGTCCAATCTTCCCTACAAATAATTTTTTGTATTTCCTAGTAGGAAATCTATCTTTGGTCAAAATACCCCATACTAAATCACCAACATTGAATTCCATATGTCATCTCTTCAAATCTCAGTCAACTATATATTTGTAATTAGACACTTGCAATTTCTTAAGAGTTTTAGAGGGAATATCTTTCAAGTGTGATATAAAATCTTTAGCATGATCATTTAATCTCTTTATATTTGAAATAGGAGCCAAATCTAAGCGAGAGCGAGGATTAAAGACATGAACAATAGTGAAAAAGTAAAAACCTACGTTTTGGTTGACACTACGATTATAAACAAACTTAGCTTTATACAAATGTTAATCCCATCATTTTCACCAAACTCTGTAATAAATTTTCAAAATATTTGGTATCTACCTCCGTCTATCTGTCAGTTTGGGGATAATAAGCACTACTAAAATCAAGAGAAGTATGTCCCAACTTTCACAAAGAACACCATAAATGACTCAAGAAGCAAGTATCCCAATTATACACAAAAAAAAGTTAAAGGAAGGCCATGCAAATGATATACCTCCCGAAAGAACAATAATACTACATAAGATGAAACATTAATCTTCTAACAAGCCATGAAGTGGACCATCTTTAAAATCTAATCAACGGTCATATAAATAGCATCCATTCCTATCTAAGTATGTGATAATCTAAGAACAATGCCTATATTAATATTAAACCATGGCTGAGAAGGGTAGGTAAAGGTATATACAACCTTACATTAGTAGATGTTCTTTTAGCAACATGACATATATGACACCTAACAAATTTATACATCTCCCTGCACATAGATGACTACAAGTAAGAAGAAGAAATAATATGAAATGTCTTATTTCTTCGTATATGACCTTCATCATATAACTCCTTAATGATCTTCAAGCATAGGCTATATAAATGATCACATAACTGAATACCATTGAAGAAAAACCTATCATACAAATAATTTGATCTCTTCTTTACCTCAATGTCAAAACCTAAAACACGAGTACGAATATGAAAGTAAGCACAAAATTTGTTCAAAATTAAATTACTTCAAATAAGATACTCATTGTTTATATTGTGAGTTTAATATCCATCTAGAAGAGTATAGCAGATCACTAGATTGCTTGTAGTCCGATTATTTATAAAGATAGACTACGAGTTCTAGCCTCTTTGTGTAGAATTTTTATACATAGCATAATTAAGTAAATATTATCTCAAAACTCACTCACAAAGTATCAATCATTCAAACCATAAGCATTTAATCTACACATGAAGCACACAACAATTTAACGTGGAAAACCCAAACTTAGGTAAGAAATCATGACAATTCTACACCAGAACCAAATCAATGCACTACTAGCAAGCAAAACAATTTACATTGACACAAGTAAACCACTAACCTTTATTTTGACTCTGACATAAACTCATTTGTTTTAGATCTCCACAAATCTTTGTTGTTGTTAGCCTTCAAGTCTTCTCCCTCAAACACTTAAAACTTCTTTTTCTTCCTTACTTTATTTTTGTATTCTTCTAGCCTTCAACAAACCGCTCTTATTATATTGACTTTGGCCTCATTTGGAAAATTTCAATCTCCCATCGAAGCTATACTTAAACTCATATTTGAAATCTCAGTGTGAAATCTTCTTTTAGTTATGGAAAAACTTTATGTATGTACCATTGATTTTCAACTCAAAGCTTCTTGTGAATCCTCCTTGGAAAACAAAACGTAAAAGGTATAAATACTTTTTCTTTAATCTTCTCTAGATTTTCCTCTCTCATATTTTATAATTTTTTAACCCTTATATAGCTCATTAAGTAGTTTTTGACTTAAATTAGGAAAGAAATTAAAATCAAAATAGTTTAATTAGAGTAAATAGTCATTGAAGCAATCGACCGTTCTAAATAGCGATCAATTATTCATTATTTGTTTTGTGCATGATACTTTAAACGATCGATCGATTAATAAAGGTGATCAACCGATAACTCTTAGCTTTATTTAACATAAGGCAAAATCAAGCATCGATAACTTATTTTAATCAACTATATATTCAACAGTGAATTGTTCTGTCTATATTTGTACCATTTTGCCCTTTTTACATTAAAATCTTTTAAAACTTCTGAAATCACTTTTGAATCATGCTCAAGCGATTTTGGTATGCAAATGTGATTGAATAAGTTTTGAAAACCTTGATAATTATTCAATATTTTGTCTTAATTTATAAGATCATGTCTACCCTATTTTTTGAGTCTGTCAATTCAAAATTTGACTCAACTACACCAACATCTAATCAGATTATAAGAATCAATACATTTATAAGGTTTCTAGACATAATTTTGACATATAAATTAGCTAATAACCTTGACATATGACATATGTTCTTACAATCTCTTCATTTTACTATTTCTTTTCAAAACACTATATATTTAAAAAATAATAATAAAATTATAACTCTTGACATAGTGCATTACCTTTTAAATTTTACAAAATAGCTTGTCACTATAAAAACTTGACGTAGACTCAATTAACATAAACTCATTTAGAATTAAGCTTGAAAAACCTTGTATAACTCAGTACTTATCATCCACATTTAAAATAAAATTAATTTGCATTGTACCGCTCAATCAAATAAAGATAAACATTTTATTTTCATTAATTATTTCTCTTTTTATTAAAATAATTAAAAAAAATTTAAAATAATAATTAATAAAAATACTCATTACAATACAAACAAATTATTATCATCGCTAAAAGACACACACACATATATATGATCTTATTTATACGAGACTCAGCTCATCTATGAGCCCACTCTATAATTGCCGTTAGATTTTGATCTAATAGTTTATTTTAATTTTGAGATGGGTAAGCCGCTTAACCATGGTTACTAACGTCTCTTTCTCTGTCTCCCCCACCTCCCTCCCATGGCCACCGGCTGGCATTTGTTGCTTGCTCCCCCTACTCTTCTCTTTTGACCTTCCATCCTCCCTACTCCTCCCTCCCCCACCCGACTTTCTCCCTGCCGCCATATGCCACCGTAGGTGGCCTCCGCCTGCCATCTATGCGGTCCTCTCCTCACCGGACCCTGCCAAGTGGGTGGTCAACGCAGCCGTCGACATGGTCCGCAACTGGGGTGGCTTCTGGATGGTGAAGCCCAAGTGGGTGGTGGTCCTGAGGACCTTGACAACAAGCCGCCTTGTGGCCCTTCACTGCATAGCTCGTCGGTTCAGCGACCATGTCGATACTCTGCATACGCCAACCACCAAGCCTTCGTCCACATCCCGAGCTGGGTACGCAATCAGCGTAGCGAGCGCAGCCAGCTCGACCTCTTGGGGCCACGCCGGCCGAGCCCTATGTCTGCAGCCGCTAGTACCGAACACACCTTGACCACGGGAATACGAAGTATGAGGCAGAGAGGGAGCTGGTCGTGCCGAAAATCTGGTACAGGCTGGCAAGGGTGTTTTGTGAAGATGGTGGAGGATAAGCCACAGGCGGCGGACTCGGCGCTGAAGAGGCAGGTACAACATTCGATGAGGGGCGGTGTGGATTGGTTGTTCCTTGTGTCGGACGATTTGGTTGTTCTAGAGATGCTGCTAAGGGCAAGGGAGTTCGAGCTAGGGACGGTGGTGATTGGGGATGGGAGGAGGGCACTCTGCCGGTAGGCAGACATACGAGTGCTTCCACGATTGCTTATCTACACTTGCAACAGCTGCATCAAATTGGATTGACAAACTGACATCAGGCCTGAAAATGTGATCCATGTGACATCCGGTGTTAAGAACTCATCTCATGTTGTTATTGGATGGGGCCATGTGGTTTTGGAGGACAGGGACCGGCCAGCCATGAATCTTCTCTTTTCATCCTCATTTTCCCTTCAAGACGGAAATCTTTGTTCTGCTTCAGATGCAGAAAGCCTAATTTATTTGCTTTACTTTGCCTGTGGTGGAGTTGTGCCTGATTTAGACTCAGTAAAAGGGGCCCTGGAGTGAAGAGTGGCAGTTGGTTGGGGAGGTTGATTCAGCATAAACTTGGGGATATGTCAGCTGTACTTAAGGCTTTTGCCGATTATGTGGACAGTCTCTGTGGGACCGTGTACCCAATTGATTATGGTATTTGTCTGAGAAGGTTAAGGAAGATCATTCACTATGTTGATCATGAAAAGGAAATTGAGCAAGCCCGCAAGATTTCTGCTGGGTGGAGGCTCAAGTTGAAAGACACTCAAGAAGTCGTATAGAGATTATGGTAAAGGCTCGGAGACAGTTCAAGGAGCGCAGGTTAATGTTCATTTCTAATATCTTGCCAGATTTATGTGCATATTAATGTTTTGAAAACTAGAATGTTAACAGAACTAGAAAGGAGGCAAGTCCAGTAGAAGCCAGTTTGAGTGCCGGTTCAACCTGGTTGAATTGATGTATAACTTACACGAGTTTAATAACACTAGCACCTTATAGCACATTGACAAAACTGTGGGTCGCAAGACGACCATCATGAGTTCCATAACGCCTGGGGTTTTAGTTTAATTTAATCCATGTTGAGAAAAATTTTACTCGCTCAATTTGTTCAAAATGGTTTATTCAAACCTAGGTTGGATCGAAACTGGTAGTTCAACCTTGTTCACAAGTTAAACCAGTGGTCTAATTCAAAAATTGATTTTTCACTCCATTAGATCATAACCACTACTGGTTCTGTCAATTCTGGTTGATTCTGGTTTTCTAAATGCTGGTGCATCCCATCTGCCTCATGGTTTTGTTCTAAATTTTTCTATTTAATATACCTATGCAGCACGACAACAAATGTGCAAATTGAGCTGCCTGTACCTGCAGATGCTACTAACCCCAGTATTTGAACTTCCATGGGCTCTGCGTCATATGCTCTAGAAAATGATGCTCTGCAATGGAAAATAAAATCCTTTCTTGGTGGTAAGGTGTGGCTTCGCTCTAGTTTCTTCTCCTCTCTCTTATTGCCTTTATATCTGAATTGTTGGTTCTTAAAATAACTACTTACTATCTGCATACTGGTGTTAGGAGTATATGTTGAGAGCAGAATTTAGACCTCCTAATATTATAGCTGAAGAAGAAACTCCTAAGAAAAAGGCTCCTACACGCTTCAAGTTTGAGATTCCATATTTTACCGTCTCTAGTGTATGTTGAATAGTGATCCGGATGATTATTTCCTAGTGCTTTTGAACATGTTTTTTACCTATTAAATAGAACAATTGCATATAGAGGTAGAAAAAAGGATTTGGTGTTCATCTGTGAGGTTCAAATAGAAATGAATTACTACACCTACTAATTTTTTTCATTTGAAAAATATAAGTTGAAAGGAGCTATTTGGAAGTGATTTATTACTTGTGTGAAAGCATTTAACGGAAGCAGTAGCTTTTTTCTCACTGACCTACATAATACATAGTTACATAATTCCTTGGCTTGTAAGCTGGATACTCTAATTTACTTAATTTGAGTTTTCCCATTATATCCATGTTCGTCTCTGTGATAATTCCTCAAGTACACTGAATGCTAATTTACCACAATATTCCTGTGTCATATAACTTCTATTTTTGCTGAACGTCACTAAACAGAGGTGTGTTACTAGCGTTTCTCTACCACTGTTGACAAATTTTTTGTAGCATTGTGTATTTTTCATAGAAATGATTATAACTATGAATATTTTTGCAGGTTCGGTACTTGAAAATCGCTGAAAAAAGCGGGTACCAAGCTCTCCCTTGGGTGAGGTATATAACAATGGCGGGTGAATATGAGTTGAAGCTCATTTAATGTCATTTATTGTCTTGTGGCTTGATCAAATCCGGCAACAGTTGGGACATTTGAAGAGAGCCAGCTGGCTGACTTGATGAGGTGCTGCTACCACAATATGCATCTCCTTTCCTTTAATTTGCTACTTATTACCTATGTAACAGTTGTTGTGGAAGGTGCATTGTGTACCAAGTCCAATATAGAATTTTTCCATTCTGCTTGTAAGAATGGCACATTCTTTAGTAAAATAGTTGAAATCAAACTGTAGAGAGGGCTTTTCGTACGATTGTAATTACAAATTGTGGAGTAATGTATTCATCTACCGTTACACATTTCATTTTCCTTTTGATGATAAAAGCACATGTTTTTAGCATTTCTATTTTATGCTCGAAGGCTGAGGATTGTGATTTTCACGATTCCAAAACAAACAAATCCTTCAATTGACCGTTTAGGAGAATTAGAGGCAGTTGGGAACTATTGTGTTAAACTCTATTTCCTTTTTAAGTTTGCAAAATGCTTCACACTTGAGGCCCTGCTGGACTGTACACATGTGAGTGTAGAGCATGGGACCAGCAGCTATTTCTGCTGGCCTTATGCTCTTGCGACCAGAGCAAGCTGAGATTATGTGTAGGATATGCATTAGTAATAGTTTTTCACCCTAAAATAAAGCCATGAGACTGATGAACAATAGTGGATTTCCGTCATTCATCAAGTACTCGTACTTCGCTGCTGAACCATTTCTTCTAAGAAATGTTTGAACCATATATATGAAATTCAAAGAACATATTTCAGAGAAATTGAGCCCATCTATAATCTGAATATTTCAGTGGGGTTTGGAAGATCAACGGGTGTTACATTTGAGCAGAGAAGTCTTAAAAATCAAATTGCCATCTAACATTCTAGGATACGAGAAGCAATAAAGTTCAAAGTCATGGAAACAAAGTTCAAGGTTACATATTAAAATAGAAAAATTCAAACAACTGTTACAAACAATAAAGGGGAAATCAAATACACCTATTGGATTGCATTGTTCCTCCAACTAATTTCTTCAGCAGCAAACTGAGTTAAGATTTTCTGGTAGATTTCAGAGAGACCCAAAAACCAATTCCAGCTGCAACACAATGTACCAATTGATACCAAATAAAATTAAGATAATCAAAAGCAGAGGCCTACAAATGTATGCCACCAACGTTGGAAAGAAGAAAAAAGAACAAGAGAGCAGATGACTTTGCACCTCTTAGCAACAAAAGCAGCATAAAACTAATGAAGCAAAGCACCTTACCTTTGCTCTATTCCAAGGAATTTCAAGAGTGGCAACTAATCCCTCCTACTTTAATTATAGATACTGTAGGCAATTTTTTCTGCTTTAGCTTCCTCCTACATATGTATTTAGTAGCAAACTGTATGTAAAAAAGGATAAAAAAAAGTAGCACCGCTAATGTTTCTCCTGCCGCAAAAGTTACATGCTTTGCTAATACTATGAGATTCATGTTTCTCCATAGACCATTCTCTTGGTACCAGCTCTTCTGCTTTGGATGTCAACAACATGGTACATGTTAAGATTGTGCCATCAGAATCAATTATGGTCCCAGATCCTACACTTCCGATAGACATGCCATAAAAGCCAATAACACAAAAGACAAGAGATACAAAGTCGTGCAACCACAATAAAAGTATCAAAGTCTTCATCCCAAATAAATTTTGTAATATTGTTCAAATTAAATTGCCTTGTATAACAAATATATTGACAACAACAGGAGCAACTATTGCTGCAGCTTATGCAATGGAATTTTTACCTAAACAACCATTAGAACACTTCTCCCCCATTATTATTATTAGATTCAAAAGTGTCCCTTGAATCTGTCAAAGGAATTCTACCATCATCTCCTCTAGAAGTTTCCTTTATTGATATATTTGAAGGGATGGGACCAGCCGGAGGGGATTCATTACAATTTGAGCAAACACCCCTTGTTTCAATATCAACCTCTCCCTTCTTTGAACAGAGAACAGAGAGAAGAAAAAAATCACTGAAACGAAGACAGAGAGAAAGTTCCCACCTTTGAGCGAGCAAACGAAGAAAACAAATTAGAAAAGATTGCCTCTCTCATATAAACTAAAGATAACAAACACATATTAAGACCCTAATTTAAAGGTAAATAGAATAAGAAAATTATCCATGTACCTTTTAAGGAAAACGTCATGCATCTGTGACTCTTATCTGTCATGAATTATAGATAAGAACTCGTTATGGAGATATCTAGGTAAATTTGGATCCACAGAAGCAGCAGCCACCTCAGTTTTTACATGGCCATCCTCCATTAGTTGTATTGACAACCGTGTTGGACTGGATGACTGCAAAAAAAAGTACCGTCTCAATCATATCTCCCCCCTCTCTCTTATGTCACCGATATAGATAAGAAACCTACGAGGCGGAATCTATTGCATAATCTAGAACATATAAAATTTCCAATTACAATAAAGTTTATATTCCCATCATTTTTCCATCACAGTTTCATCCTAAGTGCGTAGAGGCATGATAATCACACTATCTTCTTGAAGACTAACATCAGAGTGCAGAGAAAAAATGACCTAAAATTCAGTTGTGCTTGTCTTACTAGTCTCAAAATATACATCAATGCATATTAACATCAACTATGAATAAAATTGACAATATTTGCTTATAAACCAAATGAAAAGAAACAAGCATAGATGAATAAATCACATATCAAGTGCAATGTCCTTGTTGTCACCGTGAGGGGGACGACCTCCTGCAGCGGTGGGGTGGAGGGGACGAGGCCTGTGACAATGGGGCAAAGAGGAAGACGAGTTGCGATCGTGGGGTGGAGGTGACGACAGGCTGCAACAGTGGGGCGGAGGGGAAGAGGTCTGCAATGGTGGGACAACCGGATGTGACGATGGGGATGAGGCAGATTTGGGAGTCTCGACGAAAATAAAGAGTAGGGTTAATTGGCCGGATGTAATAGCCGTTCGATAGTATCCAACTGCTATTAGTTAACTAAGGCTCATATAACTAATATGAGACGAGGCTCATAGTAACTAAGGCTCATATATATATATATATATATATAGATAAACATTAACATATTTTATGTCCATCATATATCCCAGCATAACATCAGTTTTAAGGTATATCTCATAGTCAAATTGAAACATAACTGAACTGAACAAGTTTTAAACAAAGAAATACATGAAAAATGATACAAAAATAATATAAAAATCAGTTCACAGTATCAACTCCCCTTCACTATTTGCATGTGTAAGTCAGGCTCTAGGCAAGCAATGAATGTTTATTAGCCTGTGAAACACATCGAAACACTCTAAACTCGACAATAGTAACCGGTCTATATGAATCATCCATTAGTGCTGGTGCCTATGCTGCTTTCTGTGGCTCATGAATATCACTTTGATGGTGGGATAATATCATCTGAACCAATGCAATGTCAATCAGTCCGATGCTGATCATAGTGGGCTCAGCTCTCGGTATCCTCACATCTACCATAATAAAAATTCGACATAGGACTAACGGGTAAGGTAACATCTTATGTGTGTGGCTATGCAAGAAAATCATAATCCTACAAAAAATAATGGAGGGCAAATCCAATTCTAGTTGTGGTGGTGCCAGAAGATATAGAAGTTGTGCTATCGTCCTATCCACTCTCTCCTTCCTATCACTCCAAATGTCATACTGAGCTATGGCATAAAACAACCTAAAATCTTGTGTCATGGAGTGTGCCAACAAAGAAACCACTAGCTTTGGTCCTCTAGGTAAACCAAGCAAACTCCCGGTCAGCTCGCTGTTCGGTGGAAATACATATCCATCAAATTGAGAATATGTGAGTTATCTTATCTTACTACCAATAACATTAACTATGTTGTCGTGTGTCATTCTCACTTGAACTCTACTTAAAACTCTAACTAGTGCATCATCATCCTCCAAATGGAATGATGCATACCAATGCTTGACCAACCTAAGGTAAACACATTAACCCGATGTAGAAATCATGCTAAAGTACTCTATCCAACACAAACGAGCCTCAATCCATCCTATAGCTGTCTCTAAGAGTACATGGACTAAACTCCGCTCACATCGAATAGGCCTGAATTTATCATCCGCATTACTAGATGCCCCTAGCTCCCCTGAGTTTGACTCAACGGTCTTCTATTTCTTAGCTCTCCCCATGTAGATTAAATGATATTAAAACAACCTATGGCTAAGCATAAACTAAGAATAAATAAGTAGCAGAAATGAACATCCTAAAATTTAAAAAATCCGTAAAATGAATGTTAAAATTCAAAATTTAAATTTTAAGTAAACCCTAAAACAATTGTGTCAAAATTAGTCCAAATATGAACCCAAAGTAGATCTCAATGAGTAGACCAAACTTTATCACGAGACCTACTATCAATTTTGAAAAAAAATCCAATTTTAAAAAAGCCTCAATTTGTACAAAAACATTAAAACCAAACTTGATTTTTCATAAATTAGTATGTGATTGTAAATTTTATTTTCTTCTTGTTGACATATTGCTCGTCTTTTATTAATTTTTGAAGAAAAACCACAAATATAGTCAACAATTTTTTTTTTATCTTGAATCTCACAAGATTACTCTTAACCAAATTGAGACAAATTTTTTCAGACTAGTAAAAACTAAGTTCACATTTTCAACTCATTTTAGCTTGAATCTATGTACATAGTTTTCCTAAAAAGATAAAATAATAAAAAACTCATAATCAACATGCTCATGCCTTTTTCTAAGTTATGATATTTTTCCTCAATTCATTTTTCTAAGACTTGACTTTTCTAAAACCTCTATACTTGCATCATCCAATTCTTTTTTTCTTCTCTTTATTCATTTTTCTTGATGTTAAGTGGATGAGAGCTTAACACTAGCTTAGGCCAAGCTAAGTAGGTAGCAATTCTCCATCATCTATGATAATAATTCCTTTATCTAAAGAGATTAAAGTACATAGGACTCATAAACATTCAAGTACATTACATGAAATTTTCTTTTCTTTTGAATTCTAAATAAAAACCTAACCAAATATGCTTTAATTTGATTACTTAGACTCCACTAAAATCCAAACTCCTAAGTCAACTTATTTTTAAGAATTCTCTCTTAAAGTTCATACATAAAAGTGACTTGAGTTTCAACATGATGTGTGCAAGTTTTTTTTAAATTAGATAATTACATTATCAACGAAAAGAAAATCAAATTGTTCTTCACCCTTCTTAGTGTACCATTCTATTTGTTAAGGTATGTTTGACCACTAATCATGTTACTTTTCGATTTAAAAGAAAATTAATCTTAATATGTCTCAAGAGTTGAACTTATCAAAAACCAAAACAAAGCCAATGATAAAACTAAGCAAAAACTACACTAATTTGTTTTTATTTTATCATATTCTAATTTTTTCATTTTTTTAATTAAAAACCTACGAGTTAAAGACATGTAAAAACAAAGTAAAATACAATAAAACTAAAAAAAACATTAATATCCAAATGATAGAAAGAATTAAACCATTGACACAAATCAGAATCTCTTACTTAGAGGCTGTTTGGATAAGGATTATTGGGTGTAGTAAATCTTGATTTACCTTAATCTAATTAGTTAAATTCGTCGGTGAATCGCTTTTATGCTTGGTAATGCATATATGTGAATCTGATTTATAAGAGATTTGTATATGAATCATGTTTGGTAAACACATAGGGAAATAAAATTCATGAGTTGTAAATTACACATACCCATTTGAAACGAAAATACATATCAACACGCATTGGGTATAAATGTATAATAAAGTTAACTTAAAATAAAACTACTCATTAAAATAAATCCTATATTCAACAAAAATAATAAGTATCATTTTCTCCAAAAAATAATTACGGAAGAATTACATAATGTACTCCAATGACATCTCGAATTTCATCACAATTGCGACCCATAATAATGTCATCAAGAATAATGGGTGGTTCAACATCTTGCACTTGGACATTTGGAATCAAAGTTATCATTCTCCCAAATGCTACTCTTTAATAAAATTATGTAATGCCATAAAAATTAGTACTATTTGACATTGTTTTTCAAAACTATATTGAGGAAAATTTTCCAAAATGACCCAATGATCCTTCCACACTCCAAATGTCCTCTCTATAATATTACGTAGTGACGAATGCAAAAGGTTAAATCTCTCATTCCTTCCTCTAGGTCCATGTCGGCGATACTCAAGTACATGGTATCTAGTTTTTTTGTAAGGAGCTAAGAACCTTGACATATTTGAATAACCTGCATGAACCACATAATATTTACCTTTAGGAGGCCTTGGGAACTCTTGCTTTTTTTCATTTATAGCATGTGAAAAAACCTTTGAATCAAACTTCAAGTCGCGCGGCAAATTTAGCACCTATAAGTTTTGATACTTGTTCATGTCAACATTCTTTCTCCCTCCAATAAAATAATCAATCCTTGAAGAAATTAAAAGGAAATCCATTTTAGAAAACAAGTGTATACTTTGCGTCTTTGACCGACACACTAGAAAGAAACCAAAAAAGAAGTTACAGTTTATCAAATTAGGCTTTCAGTAATAGGTGTGGGCTGCAGCTTCCTTACACAGGCAGATGCTCAAATGTCAGTTCAGATTTACACTATACTTAATAAGCATAATCCCCTCATAAATAAATAGACCAAAATCAACTACAAGGGGAAGCTGTAAGCACTCAATGCAAAACTCTTGGTGATGCACAACGAACAATATCACCTACATGTATGCAAACCCTACCATAGAACATCTCTTGAACCAGGCAAATACAACATCAACAATAACAAGAACATTCACTTCCTACAAGTGGGCAAGGTCACTCCATGGCATACGAAGGCAAGCACCACATATGCGATAATCAATAGTAGGATGATCAACATAACCCTGCATATAAGTAAGGCTTCATACTTCAACCTACATATCTCATAACCTAAACAAAAAAGTACATGGAAGCTTCACAATAACTGATAAAAAAGCAGCTACTGTAAAAATAGTAATCAAGCTCATGCAGACAACATTATTTTCCACCACTATAGATGGTAATCTTCCCCATCACCACAGACTGCAATGCACAAGGTTCCAGTTTTATGTGCTATATGCAGCTTTGTGTATTTCGGGCAGGGGTGTCAGGTTTATATAAAGGGAGAGATATTATGAGGCATGAGGATTTTTAGGCTGATCTTTGAGCCAAGTCAAGCTCACACACTCAGCTTACAAAAATAATAGGCTTGCTCATAAGCTTCTCTATATATGTTATGTTGGACCATAACATAACATAGACCATACCAAAGTCATCATATATTTCCAATCGTAAAGTTGTATCTATATACTTTCAAGTTCCAACTTGCATAACCCTACTCATACTCTCAAATGCATTTAAGGAGAAAGCTTTTGCAGAAAAAACCAAAGAAAGGGGACCTGTTATCCATGTGATAAAGTTGTGCAACAAAAATGGAACCTCTTATCTGGACTAGAATCTGATATAAAACACAGTCACCCTACTTCCAAGATAGTTAAAAAACAACAAAATGACTGTTAGAGGCACTCAGGACTGAGGAGATATCCACCGCTAACAAATCCCAAATTGTCCTGGCGGTTCATTTTGAAGAAACTCAATTTACTAAACAATCTCCCACGTGCTATGGTGTTCCTAGTAATCCCATGTTAACAACAATTAAAATACCACTACCCAATGTCTACGAGTTGAGAAGAACAATTTAAGAGACAATGTAATAAAAAAAAATAACCAAAGTTACTACATGTCATTAAACCATGTTTCATTTGCAATAGATATACGAACTCCCCTTAATGTTAAGATGAATAATCTTTCATAAACAAAACCTCCCACTTTTTGCCTGCCCTGCGTTTCCTCATTTATCCACAACATCAATCAAATATGCAACAAGCCACCGGTCGTCAAATCAAACTCTAAACACCCACAAAAAGATCACAAACACAAAAACCAAAATAACTGAAATCACAAATTTTCTTAACACAGAAGAACCAATTAATCTTCAACAAAGAAAACCAAGGGAAGAAACTTACGATCACCAGCAGAGGTCTTGAGCTGCTCCAGTGCGGTCAGGTTAGTTGATCTACTCCCCTCTGCTGCCGGTGGTGGTGGGAACTTCTCCGGTGCCCCAACTTCGCATCTGGACGTAAAAGCCACAGCTTTTTGAGCGACCCATTTGAGATTTCTGACAGGCAGCCTCGAACCTGCCCCAAACAGGGTCGCCTGCTTGCAGACAAAGGTCTCCACCTTCGCCGCCGCAATGGCCATGGCCAAACCGCTAGCAGCAGCTATCTAACTAGCCACAACAGCACCCCCCACCCAACAACCACTAGAAAAAAGAATTTGGGCTCCCTCCCATACCAAAAGAAACCACCAAAGATGGACGGAACAGGGCAAGAGGAGGAGATGGGCTTCTGGGTGGGAAGGGGCTGGAGGAAGAAGGGAATGTTTGATTGTCAAAGGGAATGGGTTGGGGGATAAAAGGGTTGGTATGGAACTCGATGCCGATGGTGGCCACGGAGGAGGCTGAACTCGTCCACCGCTGAGTTTCCGATCGGCACCACCTCGAGCAGTACACAACGCCCGTGCCTTGATCGCCAACAGAGCGGAGCTCCGCAATAATAAATTACAGTAGGCCTGCACAATCACATTCCTTCCTGCACAGTAGAGCTTCCGGGATATGACGGGGCCGTTTGGCTACCGCTTTTAAGTAGAAGGTCGATGACTTTTTTTAGTTAAATTATTAAGAAAAAAGAAGACTACGATGTTTTGGGGCATTTGACAAATAATTTAAAATAGAAAAAAAATAATTTTATAAGAGAATTTATTTTTGATAAAAAAAATAAAAATATGATATGTTTAGTTATGATTTTAAGATGATTTTAAAAAGAAATTAAATTTAAGTTTACTTTTGATTTTCATATAAAAATAATAAAAATACCCTTCAACATAATGACTAGAATGAATTTGACTAATGGGTAAAACGTCTTTTTACACATTTTCAAACCAGAAAGCGATTTCTCCAGGAAGTGAGTTCTTGAAGAAAATAGATTTTATGTCAATTCGTTTTGAATTGACCCAAAAATTAACTTCTGCGAGGAAAGTGATTTTAGTTTTAAATGAGCCTTCCAAATGGTTTTCACCTTAGAAATTACTTTCCACTCTAAACAAATCACTTTCCACCTTAGAAATCTACCTCCCAAATGGGTAAATATACCTTAAATCTAATAGCAAAATTAGAACTAGGGTTTTGAATTAGAAGAACTCTGTATTTCTTATAATAGAATAATATATAAAAGGGAAAACGATCATCACATTAAGAGAGATCGATCCAGCAAAACTAAAGAAAGAAATGTCCTAATTGCCCTTCACTTAAGTGAGGGTTTACAAAGAAGAAAATAGAAACTAATCTAAAATGACTAAACTACCCTCTATAGTATAAAGACTAATATAAACACTTAAGAAAAAATAGAACATATACTCTAACACCCGCTCTCAAACTCTAGATGTAGTGATCATCGAGAGTTTGCTCAACAGAAACTAAAAGCGGGCCACCGTATGAGTTTTGGTGAAGAAGTCGGCCAACTGGAGAGACGACTGAATATACAGGAGGGAAACATTCCCAACACGTAAATGATGATGCACAAAGTGGCAATCAATCTCTAAATGCTTGGTACGGTGGTGGAACACAGAATTGTGAGCAATCTGAATGGCGCTCTTTTTATCACAGTACATGGGAGTGGGAGCAATGATAGAGACGCCCATATCAGCCAACAACCAACGGAGCCACACAATCTCAACAGCAGTGTCGGACATAGCCCGATATTCAGCCTCAGTGGTAGACCGAGCAACAGCATCATGCTTCTTGCTCTTCCGGGAGATGAGAGAATCACCAAGAAAGACACAATAACCAATAGTAGATTTGTGATCAACAACATCACCAGCCCAATCAGCATTGGAGTAGGCATGAAGAGCAAGAGCAGACGAGGAGGAAAGAAGCACACTATAATGTAAAGTGCCCTGCACATAGCGAAGTATGCGAAGAACTGCAGCCCAATGTGTAGAGCGTGGAGCCGAGGAAAATTGACTGACAATATATACAACATGCTGAATATCAAGGCGAGTGACAGTGAAATAAACTAAAGAACCAACAATTTCCCGATATCTAGTAGGATCATCAAGGGAAGTACCATCCAAACAATCCAATTTCAAGTTGAGTTCCATTGGAGTAGCCACAATGCGAGAATCAGATAACCCAGAACGAGCAATAACTTCAGAGGCATACTTGGACTAAGACAAAAGATAACCCCGAGAAGAGTAAGCAACCTCAATTCCCAAGAAATAACGAAGGAACCCAAGATCTTTCATCTCAAACAGCTCCATCAATTGTCGTTTGAGAGAAGAGATACCGGCAGTATCACTACCAGTGAGAATCATATCATCAACATACAAAAGGAGAACAATACGCCCAAATGGAGAGTTTCTAAGGAATAAAGCTGAATCATGAGCACTGACAGTGAAACCCAAATGTAGTAATGTTGCACTAAACTTCTCAAACCAAGCACGTGGGGCTTGCTTGAGACCATACAAGGCACGCCGAAGATGACAAACTTGTCCTTGCTTATGTGGAAGGCCGGGAGGAGGTTTCATGTAAACTTCCTTAGACAAATCACTGATCGTTTATAATTAAACCCTTTGCAAGTGTACAAGGTAATTGTACTAGGATAAGTATTTAAGGGTTGTCGAACCTCAGGAACGGATGGATTATCACTAAATCTAAAAAGGAATTTGCTGATTAAAAACTAAAACAAACTTAAACTTAAATTAAGCAAAAGAAAGAAATCAACTAATTTAAAATCAAGAGATTAATATGATGGAATTTACTTAGGAAATTGAATCCACTATAGAACCATAACAATTCCTTAACTTTTAATCTAAATCTAGTGTGAATATGAACAAGTATTCTCAGCTACAAGCTAGAATTACTTCAAAAAGAATCATTAATTAACTTCCATGGCATGAACTATCTTCGACAATAGCACGGATCATCTACACTAAACTAGCTATAGGCATGACCCGTCTAATCTTAGTATAACTCATCCAAGTCATTAATTATCTGAACATTAAAACTATTGTATGACCATCTCATCTAAATCACAGAAATTAGAATCGATGCAAATATCAAAACCACATCAATCTATCATCTACAAGACAATAAATCAACATAGATTTGAATAAACATGAAAAGCTCTTCCATTAAAAAGGAAATCCATATCATACAATTGTCATCATTCACAATTGAGATCTAAATTAAAAAGAAAAGAAACTGAAACTTATCTATAGCTTCATCAACTCCTAAGTAAAAGAAAAGTCTAGCCTTTCATGGTAGAAGAAAGCACTTGAATCTCCATTGAAAGCTTTGAGTTCTCTTCCATCTTCTTCTTCCTTTTTCTCTTCCTAAAATCTACTGGAATCCCCTAATTCTAAGCCAAATATGTCTTTTTATAGGCATAAGTTCCGTAGGAAGAAGTCCAATATGAAAAGGATTGGAATTTGGGTCAAACAAGGAAACTGCACGTTATGCCGATCGATCGCCCTGCATGCCCGATCGATCGACTACACTGTATTTTCATCTGAATTCACGTTATCCCGATCGATCGGTAACTGACCCCGATCGATCGGCTACAGTGTTTTTGTTTTCCCGGACTGTTCATATTCTATTCATTAAGCTTTCCTTCGTGTCCATATTAATTTCTAACTTGTTTATAACTCCGAAAAGTTGTCCAAATCACTTTAAAACATGTGAAGACTATTTTTAATCATTTCAAACATTGTCCAAGTACTTCGATAAGCGCACTTTACCTACAAAACATAAAATATCATACTTTAGACATGTAGAAAGTAACTAAAATTCCATCTTAATTTAAATACATGTCTAAACAACTAATAACTACAAAATCATTAATAATTAAACTAAAATACTAATATCTATTTTAATCTAAATAAACTCTAAATAACACTAAATTAACCTAATCTATACTAGTAAATAAGGTAAAAAGGCATATAAAATAGATATAGATTTCATACTTATCAATCACCATTGAGAAATGCATTTTTGACATCCATCTAATAGAGGGGCCACTTATGTACTGAGGCAACAGATATAAGTGTGCGAACAGAAGTCATTTTGGCAACTGGAGCAAATGTCTCCTCATAATCAATCCCATATTCCTGAGCAAATCCTTTGGCAACTAGCCAAGCCTTGTACCTTTCAAGAGAACCATCGGACTTGGTCTTGATCTTGAAAACCCACTTACACCCAATTACATTCTTACCAGGCGGAAGAGAAACCAACTCCCATGTTCCAGTCTTGTGCAAAGTAGATAACTCGTCCTACATAGCCTGCTACCAATTGGGATCACTAGAAGCCTCTTTGTAGGACTGAGGCTCATGAAGAGAGTGAATGACAGACAAAAAATTAAGGAAATGAGAAGTATAGAAAGAAGAGGAACACGCATACCGAGCATCAGAAGACACAAGGGGACCAATAGAATCCGAAGGCAGAGTGGCAGCAAGGGGAGCAGGCAGAGCCGAAGGAAGGCCAGCCAAACGTAGACTACGTCTAGGCTCTTGAACAGGTACAAGGGCATGAGTTTGATCTACATCAGGGGCAACTGGAGGAGGCAACACCAATGGGGCCGTGGAACTTTGCATTCTATGTTGGTAAACTGGCGTAACAGAAGGACGAGAAGGAACAAGAGCAGACACATCCACAGACTTATTGCAATCATTAGAAATACATGGAGGAAAAGGATCAACGTAAAGCAAATCCGAGCGATCAACAAGAGAATCATGATGAGGGATCCTATAATAAAAGAGACGTTCAACAAACACAACATGCTGAGAAATATACAACTTGTTGCACAACGGATCATAACATCGATACCCTTTCTGACCAACACCATATCCTAAAAATATGCATAACTTAGATCATGCAGACAGTTTGGAACGTTCAATAGCAGGAAGTAAAACATAACAGGCACAACCAAACACACGCATACACTGATAATCAGGTTTGGTAGTGTATAAGCATTCGAAAGGGGACTTACCGACTGTCAAGGATGAAGGAATGCGTTTGATCAAGTAAATAGCAGTAAGAACAGCTTCACCCCAAAAAATAGAAGGAACAGAAGCAGAGAGGAGTAGTGAGTGCGTAGTCTCCAAAATGTGGCGATGCTTCCTTTCAGCAACATCATTTTGTTGTGGTGTATGAGGGCAAGATAATTGATGTGTTGTCCCTTCAGTTGTTAGAAGAGCCTTAAATTCAGAAGATAAATACTCACCACCCGAGTCAGAGTGGAAACACTTAACAATTGCATTGAACTGAGTATGCACCATAGCAATAAACTCACGATAAATCAAAAGAAAATTAGATCTATGACGCATAAGATAAACCCAAGAATAGTGAGTACAATCATCTATAAACACAACATAATATCTGGAACCACCCTTGGTAGCAACCGGAGTAGTTCCCCACACATCAAAATGAACCAAATCAAATGGATTAGCAGAAAGAGAATCACTTAAGGTGAATGGAAGTGCAGATAATTTAGAAAGTTTACAACCACTACAAAAGGAAATATCACTAATTGGCAAAGTTCCTAAAGCACTAGAAGAAACTAAATATTGTAGCCTAGACTTAGAAACATGTCCCAACCGCGAATGCCACAAATAAAACAAAGAAGAATTAGAATGAAGACGCAAGTCACCCAAAGTAGAATGAGCAGCAACAGAGGTAGGTGCATGTAGTTGATCCAATGTGTAGAGACCCCCAACACTACGGCCTGTCCCAATCTGCCTGCCTGTCTTGGGGTCTTGCACAATACAACTTGAAGAGGAAAATAAAACTGTGTAACCGAGCTTTGTGAGTTGACTGACAGATAAAAGACCAACGGTTAATTGTGGAACATGTAAGACATCAGAAACTGAAAGTGATGGAGATTGAATAGAGCCCAAGCCAGACAAGGGCATGGTTGTGCCATTGGCTGCACGGACAACACTAAAGTGAGAAGAATCTCCACACTCGACAAAACAGGAATCATCTGGCGTCATATGATGTGTAGCGCCAGTCAAATATCCAGTCAGAACGGGTAAGAGGAATAGAGTCAGAGGGAAGAAACAAACCTGAGTCTGAGACAAACAAAGCAGAGGGAGTGGCAGAAGTACCAAGTAGACGAGTCAAATCTACTAAGAGAGATTGGAGTTCAGGAGTGGAGGCAACCGATGGTGAGGATGCACAAGAGGCTTCAGTTGGTATATCAAAGAATATATTGGCAGCGGTGGGTCGACCCCAATGAACCGTTATCCATGATTTTGCTGAAAGGTACGGGCTGGCTGAGAAGCTGTAGACTGTCCAGGAAATGGACGACCATATGGCTATAAACTAGTAGACTAACGACCAGTTTGGTGTGGGCATTGTGGACAATCCTTTTTCTAATGGCCTTTTTGATGACAATAATTGCATTCATCTATAGTAGTACGAGGTTTAGGCTTACCAGATACTTGAATAGGTGCATTAGATGAAGCGGCCAAAACAGTTGGACTAGGGGAGGGCGAGCCACTAAAAATCTTCAATCGGGTTTCCTCTGCAATTAATTCATTAACTGCAGTAGCAACAACAGGCAATGAAGACCAATGTAAAATAGAACCCTGAGTGACCTCATATTCATCTCGTAAGGCCATAAGAAGCTGAACAACCTGACGGTCCTCACGATACCGAAGTAAGGTAGCAGAAGCAGAAATTTCAACTGGTTCCATAAGTGCGAGCTGATCCCAGATAGTGGTCATGGAAGCATAGAAATCCTGAATAGATCTATCTCCTTGTCAAGTAGAGCGAAGATCCAATTCAAGCTGATAAAGCTTAGCATAATTAGATTGCAAATATAATAAAGCCAAATAATCCTATGCAGCCTTGACGGTCTTGAACATGGCTAATTGTAGACCAATAGTGAGATCTACTGAATTATTTATCCAAGTAAGTATTTTGGCATTATACATACGCCATTTAGAACATTGTTTTGAAAACTCCTCTACTTTGACATCTGCTTGCATAACAGGTTCCATAGTGGAACCATTAATATAGTTCCACAACCCTTTGCCCATTATAAAATTACTCATTACATAGCTCCAATAAGAATAGTTGTTACCGTTCAGATGTACACTGACTGCTTGAAGATTGTCATGTTTGTCCAACATATCCATAGTAACAAAATTGATTTAACACCACCGATGAACAGTGCACTGAACAGTGCAGCAAGCAGTACTAATGAATAGTATGGGGTAAAGCAATGCAGTAAACAGTACCGACGAAACAATACAATAAACAGTACCTGTGAACAATGCACAACGAAAAACGCAGATGAATAGTATCGGTGAACAATATCCGATGAACAGTGCCACTGCAAAAAAAAAACAGGTTCGGGTTACAGACGGAGGATTGAAACCTAAGCTCTTGATACCATGATAGCAAAATCAGAACTAGGGTTTTGAATAAGAAGAGCTCTGTATTTCTCATAATAGAATAATACATAAAAGGGAAAATGATCATCACATTAAGAGAGATTGATCTAGCAAAACTAAAGAAAGAAATGTCCTAATTGCCCTTCACTTATGTGAGGGTTTACAAAGAAGAAAATAGAAACTAATCTAGAATGACTAAACTACCCTCTATAGTATGAAGACTAATATAAACACTTGAGAAATAACAGAACATATACTCTAACAAAATCTACCTTAGTCAATTGTCAAAGCTATTTCTATACAATTTTGACTTTTGGATAGCCCAATTTGAGAAATCTGATTATGTTATGTAAACTGACATTGGTAACCTTCTTTATACATATTTTCATCTCCTTCACTCTCTGTTTCTTCTCCCCCCTTCCCTGTGTTTTCACTTCCCAAGCTCAAAAAGCCACCCAATATCTAGCACAGTAGTCTCCAAGACTTGCTTTGCTTAGTTGGAGCTGCCTTAGAGACGCCATGACCTTGTATATCCAGGTAGTTGGAGATTGTAGTAGATAAACTGATACTTGTCCTCATCTATGTAATACTGAATGTAGGTGAATGAACGATGAACTCTGCAACTTCTCTTCTGGGCTACGGAGTAAATGTCATTTATTCATGCACACTAATGTACTGTGATGCATGTTTTTTTTTTTCATTCAAAATCAGATTGAAAAATGTGTTGGATGAAGTAGAACATTCATTTGGTTAAAAAAACAAACGAATCATGTTTCTAAGATAAATGCAGAAGATAAAATAATCACTATAAAAAAAACTAAAAATGCAAAAGAAAACGAAGATAAGCCTTAAATTAGAACGAGATCTATAACAAAAACCAAGTACCATATACGTTTTTCACATTTTTAAGTCACAAAACAAGCAAGACAGCAACCTGCCATAGATGCATAAGCAAAACAAGAAATCTACAGTAATACACAAAAGCTCCCAAGTTCATCATAGCAAAAGAAGATAACACAACCCATACAAACACCAGCAAAAAGAAGTCCCTATAAACAATCACATATGGGTCTCCCTGCCACAGGAAGCTACTAACTCCAACAAAACACAAAACCCAGATATACCCAAATCTGCTTGACGAAAAGGATCAAGCTTTGGATAGTAGCTCAGCTACAGTATTCACAAAATACATCAAAAAGATAGCAAAAACCATAAAATATGGAATTTTCCCCCTTCATCTGGACAATTTCAGCAGAAAAAACCGAAGAGGAGTCACGAGGTGGTTGAATCAGACGAGACTAAGGGCCCTCCATCTCCTCAGGTGGACTGAAATGCTTTGGTCTTTTTTTCTAAAAATTGTTCCTATTGTCCAAGAACAAGAGAGAGATAGTAGAGGAAGAGGTGGCAGAGTGGGGACCCGTCATATGAATAGGCAGCAACGACAGGGCGTGGGGGGCTATGGTGGTGTTGGCCAGGGAAGACACGTAGCTGATTGGGAGTACGAGTGAAGAAGAGGCGGCGAGATGGCAGGGGCAGTTTTGTCACAAGTCTGTACCACATAATTTCCGCCTTATCTAAAAAACGATTTCTACGGAGGAGAGTTCCAATAGAAAGGAAAAATGGCCTTTCCCAAGTCGGAAATGACATTTTAATGAAAATCTGATTTTTTTTCTTAAATGGCCCTTCCAAACAGTTTTTGGCCCAAAAAGCGATTTTTAATATAAAGAAATCGCTTCCAGAAAGCACCTCCCAAACGGGCCCCACATGAGATCAAAAGATATAATTGGAAGAAAATAAAAAAATAGACTACCGCCCTTTATTAGTCATGAAATCTCCCGATGAGGAGATTACTTAAGATTCCTGCATAGCGAAACTTCGGGGATATCACACTAGACTCAAAGGGTATAATTGGAAGAAAATAAAATACCGATTACCACCCTTTACTAGTCATGAAATCTTTTGATGAGGAGATTACTTAAGAAAGTAAAAATTAATCACAAATCTTATGAATCGAACGATTCATTACAAATAAGATACATTTAAGAATTTTTGCAACTAAACTTAATTTACAAGATTTTTCCTTAATCTTAGATAAACCTTATTTATGAATCTTCAACCAAACAGCCCCTTAGAGATGTGAGACTTCTTATCCTTGTCTAACCATCTAATCCTAAGGTAGACTTCCTTGCTCTTCCTAATTGATCCTTCAAGGCTTGAAGATCATCATTTTTCACCTACACTCTCTTCATCTTCTTTTCATACACTTAGTGGGCTAACTTAGGGGCAGTGTGCTTCTTCTCATCCCTCTTTGACCTAACTTTGAAAGAGTAATTCTTAGGACATTTTATTATAGTATGAGTCTCACTATAGCAAATGTTACACACACCTACAATACTAGAACCTATCCTTCATTCTTTTACTTTTGATTGAGGTGGGTTGGTACTCTTAAGGTCATTATCACTCTCTTTTACCTTTACAAAGATTGTAGGTTTTACTAAGGGGGTAAATAAGCAATTCCTAAAACATAAACCCATTTTTTTGGTTTGTCCAATTCTAAGCATAGTTTTTAACTTCTTTTTTCCACTCTTGAATCAATCTAATTTCTCTTTATATGACATAAATTCTCCATTTAGAGCACAAAACTTCTCTTTTAAGTTTGTTGTTCAACTCCACTAAGTTATTTTCCTCTTGAGAAGACAAAACTAATTCATCATTTTTCTTCTTCAATTATCTCTCAAGACTTTTCCTTTTCTTAGTCAACACAGAATTGTTTTAGGAATCCCTTATACTCATCAAAATCAATCTTTGACTTTGAGTGCCTTTTAGGAGAAGTGGACTAATGAGAATCTTTTTCAAAACTATCAGAGTAAGTTACATGAAACACATTTCCCTTACCCATTTCATTTCTTAGCTTATTATCAGAAGAATTGTCAGAACTAATGTCATGACAATCATAAGTGAAGTGACCTAACTTACCACATTCAAAGCATTTAAAATTTTTCTTATCTTTTTTAGTTTGCCTCTCATCTCTCTTCTCTCCTTGTTTCTTCCTAGAACTATGTCATTTATTGCTGAATCTAAAGTTCTGAGTTTTCATGAATTTCTTTCTTCATCATCCTTAGACTCTTTAGATTCATCATCATCCTTAGACTCTTTAGATTCATCAAAGGTGTTTAACATGTTACTTTTCTTGGAAATTCTTTTAGATGCTTTTAGGACATTCTATTTTTTTTTTTACTTTTTAGACAACTCTTTTTTGTTCTCATAGGACTCTTCTTTCATTTCAAAAGTTTTAAGGTTCCCAATCTGCACCTCACTGTCTAAGGTGTCAATCTCCTTATATTTATTAATGGCAGCCACCTTAATTTTAAATTTAGAAGACAAGGACTTTAATAAATTTTTTTCAACAAGGTAATCAAATATAGGCTCTCCTAGTTGATCACATGTATTTAATATGTCTGAAATTTTAGCATAGTTTTTAGAAATTGTCTCTTTTTCACTCATTATCATGTTCTCAAACTCTAGGATCAACATCTATAGCCTAGACACCTTTATAGCCTCATTTCCTTCATTATGTTTTATCAATTTTTCTATGCAACCTTGAAAGATACATAATTAGAGATCAACCTATATTATGATTCTCCTACGACATTGAATAATGCACTAAGGCTTTACTATTTTGATTTGCAAGTTTAACCTCATTCCTATCTCATTCAATTTCGTCTTTTCGAATATAATTCTCTCCCTCATCTTTAGTCATTGGAGGACTCTAGCCTTTAATAACTGCTTTCAAGGCATTCCCATTAAGCACTTGTATAAATGTTGTTGTCTTATTTTTCCAATATGAGAAATTCTCCCACAAAACAAGGGAGGTCTATTCATTGGATTTCCTAAGTTCCCATGTTTGTTCATTGAGTTATTAAAACAAACCATTGATTTTAATCCAACAAATTACCCCAAGCACCACAATTTAAGCACTTAAATCAAGAAAATTATAGGAGAAGCAACAAGCAATCTAGGGCACACAAATAAGTATGTTTAATCAAGTATTTCTAAGAAAAAAATAAGTACACTTAAGCAAAATTTAGAATTCAAAGCCTAGCATAAGAAATCTACCACAATAAATCAAACTATGGAAGTTAAAGCAAGATTATTAAGACAAACATGTCAAATCAGATTGACATCATGAAGCAAAATCAAATTTTTAATCATTAATCCTTAGCTACTATCTGTGAGTTTAATATCTATCTACAAGAGTATAGCGGATCACTAGATTGCCCTTAGTCTGATTATCTATAAAGATAAATACTACAAATTCTAGCCTCTTCGCTCATAATTTTTATACATTGCAACTCACTCGAAATGTATCAATCATTCAAACCATAAGAATTCAAACCATAAGCATTAAATCCACACATAAAACACACATCAATTTAAAGTGAAAAACCCAAACTTGGGTAAACAACTACGACTGTTCTACACTGAAACCAAATCAATGCACTACTAGTAAGCAAGACAATTCATCTTGACACAAGCAAACCACCATCCTTTATTTTGACTCTAATACAAACTTCTTTTGTTTAGATCTCCACAAATCTTTGTTGTTGTCAGCCTTCAAGTCTTTTCTCTCAAGTACTTAAAACTTCTTCTTCCTCCTTAATTTGTCTTTGTATCCTTCTAGCTTTCAACAAACCCCTCTTGTTGTATTGACTTTGGCCTCCTTTAGAAAATTTTAATCTCCCATCGAAGATATGCTGCAACTCATCTTTGAAATCTTTGTGTGAAATTTCCTTTTAGCTATAGAAAAGCTTCATGAATTTGCCATTGATTTTCAACTTAAAGCTTCATGTGAATCCACCTTGGAAAACAAAATGCAAAAGGTATAAACCCTTTTTATCAAATCCCTTTTAGGTTTTCTTCTTTCAAATTTTGTGATTTCTTAACCCTTATATAGCTCATTAAGTTAGTTTAGGTATTTGACTTAAATAAGGAAATAAATTAAAATCAAAATGACTTAATTAAGGTAACTAGTCCTTGAAGGGATCAATCATTCACTGTTTGTTTTGTACACTATACTTCAAATGATCGATATCGATTGACAAAGGTGATTAATTGATAACTCTCGACTTCATTTTACATAGGGCAAAATCAAGTGTCATCGATCCTTCTAATTAATTGTATGTCCAACAATTGATCATTCTATCTATATTTGCACTCTTTTTCCCTTTTACCCTTAATCCTTCGAAAACCTTTGCAATCACTTTTGAAACTTAGCCAAGTGATTTTGGTATGCAAATGTGATCTGAATAAGCTTCGAAAACCTTCAACATGTTTTAGTCTTCAATCTTGATCAATAAGAACATGTCTACTCCTATTTTTATGTGTGTTAATTCCAAATTTGACTCGACCACAACATCTAATCAGATTCTAGGACTCGATACATTCACAAGGTTTCTAGACATAATTTGGCATATAAATTAGCCAATAACATTGACATATGACTACTATGTTCTTACACATTCATAACAATTAATTTATCTTGGCTATTTAAATAATGCCTCTAATGTCAAAGTACTTGAACTACAACATAAAGCTCAACACCATAAATATTATACCTTACTAGACAATTTCTCACTAAAGATAGCAATTGGGTGCCCCCTTGACTTAGGACTACTCCAATACAAACCCTAAAAGCATCACAATGTAGTTCAAAAGGCTAGGCAAAGTTAGACAAGGCTAACAAAATGTTGAAATTATGTTTCTTAAATAAGAGTAAAAGAACAATCAACTTCATTTTTCCAAACAAAAGATCCTAACTTCATATAATATGTAATGGGAGTCGATACTGAAATGGGGAATAAATCTTTGATAAAAAGAAGCTAACCCATCAAAACTATGTACCTCATGTATATAGTAGGTCTTGGCCAGTACTTAATACCATCAACTTTACTCTAATCTACATCTTTTCCATCTTTTGAGACAGAAAGTACTAAATCTCGCATTATAGTGCATTTATTGTTAGATGTAAAAAGTCTCTCCCTACAAAGAACAAAAACACATCTTGAAGATGCTACAAGTGAGAATCAAAATTAGAATTTTATATAAGTACATGGATGAAGAGTTTGCCACCCCTGTTTTAGTCAACCCACCCCACCTATACACTAGTAGTAGATATCCATCGATTGTGTTAAGGGGATATTGTTTGATATTGTTTATTTAATTAGAACAAGTGAAACAATTAAAGGACTTGCATAAAATGTAGGTTGGTTGAAAATACTTAAGCATTATGTGTGTGAAGCTATGCTTCTTGAGATATTGTAGTTTCTAGGCAGAACTATGTCTGGATCCAATCTTGTTAGAAACATTAGAGAAGTTGTTTGATGAGTACGTAGGGAACGAACATCATGTGATGTTGGCCCAATCCAAAAAATATTAATTAATGCTTTGGATCTTTTGGAAACGCTCCTCCAAGGGGTGGAGATATTTTGTTGTTGTGTAGTTGTAGGTTCTTCAAGTGAGGACTAGCGAGATTAGGATATTGATAGAGGATTAAGGACGACATTGCACTAGTGGGATCTAGTTTCTTACTTCTGCAATCTTATAAGCAATTGTAATTATTAGCTTGAGAGCCAAATTTACTTAGTTATTTATATTCAAACAAATGACAGACTTGTACTTAGAGGGTTAACCTACTATTTACTAAATTTTAAAATATTTAATAATATTATATATTTTGATATTCGTATTTGTGAACCTTAGTTATTATGATCTGGATATTTAATCAGATGATTTATTTTGCATTTAAAAAAAATTCTCATGATTTATCATGTGCCCTTTATTAAAAAGGGTTTTGAAAATTCGGGTTGTAACAATTGGTAGCTAAGGTACTCCTCTAATTGCAAGTTTGAAGTCATTTGAAGATTATGACTTAGTTAGAGTTGATGGTTTGAGGTAGACTCTATGCATTCGTTGAACCCTTGGTAAGCTGGTCGAAGGGGTTGTAGAATGGTCGAGGAGATAGCATTAAACAATTTTGGCATAGGATGTAAGTACTAGTATGGACGCCTTGAGATATGCCGCTGAGTAGTGATTTAGTAAAATGATTAGGGTAGCAAAAGCTGAAGTTTGAGTGAGATTAGTGTGAAACCCTATGGGGACGAGTGTGCCCTTCAGGTTCAAGCGTATTTAGTATTGGCCTTGGAGAATTGCGGGGACGCAATTCCTTGTAAGAGGAGAAGAATGTAATGACATGCATTTTGTAAGATTTTAAATATTTATTTTTTTAATATGTGCTATTTAAATTATAAGTTGCAAATAACGTGGATTGAGGGGGAAATGTATTATGGGCCACCTTGTTTTTACTGTTGATTTTGGGGCTCAAATTGACCTTTTGCTTAGCCTGGAAGTGTAACATTAGGTTTTAAATTCAATGTTTTGAGAGTCATTTTTCCCTTAAATATAAATTGCTTGGGTTAGCATGGGACCGACTAGAGAGCACCAAATGATGTAGGTCCAATGGGCTAAGTCATGTGAGAAGATATGCTTCCCATGGGAAACTCCATTGAGTATATGATTAGAATAGAAACCTAGAGAGGGCAAAATGGGTTTTTGAGTTGAAGGCCAAGCTTTTTAAGGATTGGCCATGGTGAATTGCAAAGACACAATTCTTTTTAAGAGGGGAATTATGTAATATCCAGAATTTCCTTAGTTTTTGAAACTTAATCACTTGGAAATAAGGCATTTGTGACCCCTTGACCTTATTGGTTGAATAACTTATTTAATAAATGAAAATTATTTCTCAGACTAATGTTGTTAGAAAGTAGATGGGAAGAGCTTTGAAATGCCACCAATAATGCACGAATCAAAGTTTCGGTGAGAGATATATGAATGTTCAAAATTGAACATATCGCACAGGGCTTGTGCAACATCCCATTTTTTTTATTACGTGTAACCCAAGGGGTTAGGGTAATTAGATAATTTTCGGATAAGTCTTAGAGGGTTTTAGAGGTTGAAACCTCCATATATGAGTAAAGATTGAAGAAATGAGCATAACAAAACGAAGAATGAGAAAAACAAAGGTTGACAGAAAAAGTTATGACCTCGGGAAGCTTATGTTACACGTGAGATTCATGTAAAAAGAGTAGGATAAAATGCTAGAAGTTGTCTAGTATTGTAGGGCTCGTCAATACGAACTCAATGGTACCAAAAATGCACGAATCCGTGTCCAGGGTAGAAAGATACATGCATTTGAAGATAAGTAAAAACAGAAAAGAAAAAGAAAAATAAGTGTCGTGTGCAACGATGCTCAAGCGTTATGTGCAGGCGCGCGCATAATGTGCAATTGCCACACGCGTTATGTGCAAGCGACGCCGTTGTTTCAGCGTGGTTTGGGCTATAAATAGCTATTTTCACTCAGAACTTCGTTTTCTCCATTTATGATAATTCTGAGTCCGATTAGTCCATTCAAGAAGCATTTTAACTAAATCAAGCGTGTTACACAATGGAGGGGTCTATTCTTTGAGTTGGTGACCATGTAAGGGAGAAACATATATGCAAAACTTGAGTATGCAACAACTAATAGGGTGCATGAAAGCAAAACCATAACAGCATGGTTCATGTTTACAAAATTCCAAATGTGAATTATGATTTTCATCCTTGGACTATTTTCGAACAAAGAAGTGTGTGAGATGATTGACATGACTCTAATGCATGCTTGTAGCTCTCAACAATATAAGGCCTCTCCACGTAGTTGCAAATCCGGGGAACTTCAATAACAATATGTGATAGTACTATTGTAATAATAAATTGATCTTAGTACTAATGAAATAATAATTATACGTAATTATTTATCAATGCTTAACCTCTTAATGAAGTATCTCCAAGCTAGTTATGACTTACAGTTAGTAGTTAAGACTTCTTCTAGATGCTAGTTGAAGAATTATAGTTTTCATATCAAAAAATGTCACTTCAATAACTTATAATTAGGGGTAAATCAATATTGATACGATTATGTCACTACAACAAAAATGACTATTAGCAACACTTTTACGTGCCGCTAATTGTTCCACAAGCGTCGCCAATGGTTATTTGTGATGCTTAAAAAGCTAGCTCAAATCGTCGATTATAGTCTTGTCGCAACTGCTCATTGTCAATAATAGTCTTGACGCAATCTATAAGCATCGCTAATCGTATAATATTAACAATGCTTTATCCTTTAGTTTCTAATATTAGGTATTTTGTGACACATTGGCAAATATCGCTAATAATCTATTATTAGCGACGCTTTACAGATTATTAGCGACGTTTTACATTGCGTCACTAATAATAAGACTATTAGCAATGTTGTTCGTAAAGGGTTGCTAATACAATTTTTAGAGACCCTTTTTTGAATGTCACTAATACATTAAACAGATTTAAAAAAATATATAAAAAATGATATTAGCAACATTTTCTTAAACATAGCTAATAAAATATAAAGTTTGAAATTAAAACAAGTGTCCCTAATAAATTGTTATTAGCAACGCTAAACTAATCGACGCTACTACCACTGGATTTAAAAAAACAATAGCGACGCTTTATTACCGCCGGTGAAAACATTATTTGTGATGCTCAATAAAGGGTCGCTAAAATTTATTTTTTTTTTAAAAAAACTCCTGCCGCCTCCAACCTAGTCTCCGACAATGATGACAGTCTGGAGGGCGTGGAGGCCAGTATAGAAGTTGGGGGGGGATAGAGCAAGCGGGTGGGTGTGGGGCCGGGAGAGGGGGAGCGGGAGGGAGGTGGGTGGTTGGATTTTGGCGGGGATCTCTAAATCCCCCACCTCCCTCCCGCTCCCCCCTCTCCCCGGGTCCTCCCCTTGCGGAAGGAGGGGGGACCTGGAGAGAGAGGGGGAGCAGGAGGGAGGAGGGGTGTGGGGGCCAGATTCTTGCGGGGAGCCATAATCCAGCATCTGAAGAGGCTCCGGAGAGGAGGGAGGAGGCGAAGTAGTGGGGGGACCCAGAGAGAGAGGGAGCGGGTGCGAGGAGTGGGGAGGTCGCCAGGGCAAAGGTGATCTCGCATGGGGGTGGATGCCAGGGTGGTCACTGGGGGGTGGTCGCGGGGGGGTTAAATAGAAGGTAGGTGAAATTTCTCCCACATTGGCCTTTTGTGATGCTTATAGTATAAGCGTAGCAAGAAGGTTAAGAGAGAGAGAAGAGGAGAGAGAGAAGAGAATAGAGAGAAAAGAGAAGAGAGGAGAGAGAGAGAAAAAAGAGGAGATAGAGAGAGAGGAGAGAGGAAAGAGAGAGAGAAAAGTGCAGAGAGGAAAGAGAAGAGAAAGAAAAGAGGAGAGAGAGAGAGAAGAGAAGAGAAAGAAAGTGGAGAGAGGGGAGGAGAGAGAGGAGAGAGAGAAGAGAGAGAGAGAGAGGAGAAAGAGAGAGAGAGAAAGAGGAGAAAGAGAGAGAAATTTTTAAAAATAAAAATGTTTATATTAGCGATACATATCAATATGCAACTCAGAGGTATATGTGTCGCTACTACTTTAGGGTAGTAGCAACGCATATATCTATGCATTGCTAATATCTAACATAGTAGTTACGCATTGTTCTATGCATCACTAATTATTTTTTTAATTTTAAAAAATAAAATAAAAGAGATAGTTGAAGAAAGAGAGAGAAGGGGATGAGAGAGGTAGAGAAGGAGAGGGGGAGAGAAAAAGAGAGAGAGAGAGTGAGAGAGAGATAGGGGAGAGAGAGGGAGAGAGAAGAGAAGAGAGAGAAAGGAGGAGGAGAGAGAAAAGAGAGAAAAGAGAAGAGAGAAGAGAAGAGAAGAGAAGAGAGAGAAGAGAGAAGGGAGAAAGAGTGAGAGAGATAGAGATAGAGAGAGAGAAAAGAGAGGAGAGGAGAGAGAGAGAGGATAAGAGAGAGAGAAAATAGAAGAGAGAGAAAACAGAAGAGAGGAGATAGAGAGAGAGGAGAGGAGAGACTGAGTGAGGGTGGGAGGATGGTCCCCCTCTCACTCCTCCTTTATCTCTCCCCTATCCCTATCCCTATCCCTCTCCCCTCCTTTCCCTCTCCTCTCTCCCCTATCCCTCTCCCTCCTTTCTCTCTCCGCTCTCGGTTCGTGCCCTCCCTGTAAACTCTTCTCTCTCTTTCCTTCTCTCTCTCCCCTCTCCCTCTCTTCCCTCTCTCTCAATGCTCTCTCTCTCCCTTTCTCTCTCTCTCTCTCTTTGTCTCTCCCCTCTCCCTCTCTCTACCTTTCTCTTCCCCTTCTCAACATTTTTTACTAATAAAAAAATAAAAAATAGTAGCGACACATAAATATATGCGTTATTAATACAATAGGGTAGTAGCGATGCATATGATCGATTATACATCGCTACAACCTTAGTACAGTAGAGATGCATACAATTATATGTTGCTACTATAGTATATGTATCACTACTCCCATGTATAGTAGAGATGCATACCGATATGCGTTGCTACTATAAATATTTTTATTTTTAATTTTAAAAAATAATGTATAATTAAAATTCTCTCTCTCAACCTCTCTCTTCTCGCTCCACCCTCTCTCCTATATATCTCTCTCCTCTTTCCTACCTCTCTCTCCTCTCTCTCACTCACTCTCCCTCGCACCTCTCTCTCTCCCTAAGCCTTCTAGCTCCCTCTCTTCCTTCTCTCTCTCTCCTCTCTCTCAGTCTCCCCTCTCTCTCTTCCCCTTCTATCTCTCACCCCTCTTTCTTTTTTCTAATATATATATATATATATATATATATATATATATATAGTAGATAGTAGAGACGCATAGACATATTTGTGGCTACTATACAAGGTAGTAGTGACATATAATGATATGCGTCACTATCTACCTCTCTCTCTCTCTATCTCTCTCTCTCACTCCTCTCTCTTTTCCTCTCTCTCTTTCTCTTTCTCTTCTTAAGATTCTAGTTCCCTCTCTTCCTTCTCTCTCTACCCTCTCTCCTCTCTCTCGCTCTCTCTCTCTCCCTCATCTCTCTTTTATTCTATATTTTTTTAAAAAAATAAAAAATATATACAGTGGCACATAGAAATATGTCATTAGTAGCGACGTATAATGATATGTGTCACTACCACCCTAGATAATAGCAATGCATAATTCTATGTGTCGCTACTATATAAATTTATTTTTATTTTTAAAAATTATATAATTAAATTCCTCTCTATATTTTTTTTAATTTTTTAATATATTATTAAAATTATATAATTATATAATAAATCATTAATCTACAAATTTTAAATTTGATGCCTTCATTCGCGTCCCTTTATGGACTCGATACACATGCGTCCCTCTTGATATATTCATTTCGAATCAACAAGGAAATATATTATTCACTCAGGCTGCGGGCAGGCAACAAGCTCAAACTAATTGTCGGGCTACTTTTTTTCGTTAATATCTTTATTCCACTGTATGTGACATTACGCTATATAGCTTCACTGGGAGCCCCCATATTGTTGGACATCGGATATAAATCATACGACATACATATATAAATCATGGGACATGCAGTATGCATGCCCCCATGCATTGTCAAATCTCGATTCGACACATATGAAATCCTAAGCCCACATCACTGAATACTAAATAAATCATCTTAATTTTTTCAGTAATTATATAGTATGTATCGATATAATTAAGTCATATTTGAGAATTTTAAAATTTAGAAAATTAAGGGTATTAGCGACACACAGATCTGTGCATCGCAAATACAACAAGGTATTTGTGATGCATAGGATTATGCGTCACCAATACAAAGTGTATTTGCTAAGCATAATACTATGCATCACAATTAAATTTTTGTATTTGCAACGCTCATATCAATACGTTACTAATACTTTAGGGTATTTGCAACATACCGCTCTATGTATCGCAAATACTGCTTACAAAGTGTATTTGCTAAGCATAATACTATGCATCACAATTAAATTTTTGTATTTGCAACGCTCATATCAATACGTTACTAATACTTTAGGGTATTTGCAACGTACCGCTCTATGTATCGCAAATACTGCTCTTTTTTATTAAAAAATTATTTTAAATCCGATAACTATAAATATGGGTATTAGCAACACATATTTACATATGTTGCTACTACCCTTATGTATTTGAGACCCATACTTGTATGCATCGCAAATACTCTACTTATTTGCGACATTTAAAAAAAATGTCACAAATATGTGTGGTGGCGAGGGAACAAATTGTATTAGCGACAATTTATTAGTATGCCTCGTAAATACAACTTATAATAGCGATGCTTATGAGTATGCATCACTAAAATCTAACGTATTAGTGACACTTATAAATGCATTGCTAATAGTTACTTTTAGCGATGCTTATGTGACCGTCACTAATAAAAGTATTGCTAATAACCAATTTTGTTGTAGTGTACTCGGTTTTATGCACTAGCCTGTGGGGAAAACTTAATAAAGTGGTGATCGTTTATAATTAAACCCTTTGCAAGTGTACAAGGTAATTGTACTAGGATAAGTATTTAAGGGTTGTCGAACCTCAGGGACGGATGGATTATCACTAAATCTAAAGAGAAATTTGCTAATTAAAAACTAAATCAAACTTAAACTTTAATTAGGTAAAGGAAATAAATCAACTAGTCTAAAAATAAGAGATTAATATGATGGAATTTACTTAGGCAATTGAATCCACTATAGAACCATAACAATTCCTTAACTTTTAATCTAAATCTAGTGTGAATATGAACAAGTATTCTCAGCTACAAGCTAGAATTACTTCAAAAATAATCATTAATTAACTTCCATGACATGAACTATCTTCGATAATAGCACGAATCATCTACACTAAACTAGCTATAGGCATGACCCGTCTAATCTTAGTATAACTCATCCAAGTCATTAATTATCTGAACATTAAAACTATTGTATGACCATCTCATCTAAATCACAGAAATTAGAATCGATGCAAATATCAAAACCATATCAATCTATCATCTACAAGACAATAAATCAACATAGACTTGAATAAACATGAAAAGCTCTTCCATTAAAAAGGAAATTCATATCATACAATTGTCATCATTCACAACTGAGATCTAAATTAAAAAGAAAAGAAACTAAAACTTATCTATAGCTTCATCAACTCCTAAGTAAAAGAAAAGTCTAGCCTTCCATGGTAGAAGAAAGCACTTGAATCTCCATTGAAAGCTTTGAGTTCTCTTCTATCTTCTTCTTCTTTTTTCTCTTCCTAAAATCTACTGGAATCCTCCAATTTTAAGCCAAATATGTCTTTTTATAGGCATAAGTTCCGTAGGAAGAAGTCCAATATGAAAAGGATTGGAATTTGGGTCAAACAAGGAAACTGCACGTTATGCCGTTCGATCGCCCTGCATGCCCGTTCTAACGCTTGAACTGTATTTTTGTCTGAATTCACGTTATCCCGATCGATTGGTAAGTGACCCCGTTCGATCGGCTACAGTGTTTCTGCAATCTGGACAGTTCATATTCTGTTCATTAAGCTTTCCTTCGTGTCCATATTAATTTCTAACTTGTTTATAACTCCGAAAAGTTGTCCAAATCACCGTAAAGCATGTGAAGACTATTTTGAACTATTCAAAACATCGTCCAAGTACCTCGATAAGCGCACTTTACCTACAAAACATAAAATATCATACTTTAGACATGTAGAAAGTAACTAAAATTCCATCTTGATTTAAATACATGTCTAAACAACTAATAACTACAAAATCATTAATAATTAAACTAAAATACTAATATCTATCTTAATCTAAATAAACCATAATTAACTATAAATTAACCTAATCTATACTAACAAATAAGGTAAAAAGGCATATAAAATAGATATAGATTTCATACTTATCAAGTGGTATTGACCACAATCCTCTTCCTCATCACTCGCTCTAGATTCCCTATAATCATGCACATTCACTCATCAATAATTTCAATCACATGATTATTTTTATGGCATAGCGTGAAGAATATTAATTGACATGATCCCATAGTACATAGTTTCCTTGCCTTCTTTACTCACACAGGTCAGAAGCTCTCCCCTTGACAACAATTCTTGGGCATTTGTTGTCAAGGTGTCCATCTTCCTTTCCACTATGTCGAGTGTGGCCACCTTGCTCTCCAGTGTGAATACCACCTTAAGTAAGATGTCCTTAGGTCATTTCAATTGGCTTGCACACTGTATTCCAAAGTCAACTCCTTGTGGCAAGACTCTTAACATAGAATCTCATCAACAAATGAAATGGAAACTACATGAACGTTGGCTTTTGAAGCAACTTTTTCAATTGCCTCATCCATCAAATCCTCATCCCTCCCCTCTATCAGTTATTGACGAACTGAAATAATGTTTAAATGCTTTCAAATCTTAAATTGAAATCATATTTTGTGTCAATTCATTATAGGCTATTTATATCTTGAACAAGTGAGTTGGGCCTCCGTTGTATTTACATGTCCAAATGAGCTTCGATAAGATCCAAGTGGAAGAAGAAGTGAAACCCAACTACTTAAAGTTAATCAAGGGTCAAGAATGGTATCTTAAGGGTCTAAACATGTATATAATGGTCGAACATAATTATGTGGACCAATTGGATGTCAAATTTACTTCAAGATAACCAAATTTAGGAAAAAGCTGATTTGGATATATTGCCATAGCCTTAGTACTCCGTCATATCTTTCTATATAAAATTCATATTAATATGATTCTAGTGCCATTAGAAAGAAGACTACCATAGATACAATCCTTATTGTAGGATGAAATTCATAATTCTGAAGAAATATAAGTCATATCTGACATGAAAAGGGACAACTACTCAATTAACCGAGGCTAACACATGGAGGATTTCATCCTCTCTCTCTCTACCCTCTCTCCCTTCTTTCTCTCTCTTTTCTCTCTCCTCACCCCCTCTTTTCTCTCTTCTCTCTCACTCCTCACCCCTCTCATCTCTCTCTCCTCATTGTCTCTCTCTCCTTACCCTCTCTCTCTACCGTCTCTCTCTCCTCACCCTCTCTCTTCTCTCTCTCCTAATCCCCTCTCTCTACACTCTCTCCTCGTCTCTTTTTTCTCAATCTCCTCTGTCTTCACTCTCTCTCTCTCTTATTACAGATTATATTTTAAAATTAATAAAAAAAATTTAAGAAAGAAAATATATTATATATAAATAGTGAAAGTTTAATCTATTATTGACACTACGTTTTACTAAAAAATTAATATTTATTTATTATATATACAAATAGTAAATATTAAATAAAATTTATTATATTTAAGAAGTTTATTTTAATTTATTTAATTTTTAGTTATTATATATTTATTTATTAAATAAAATTAATTAATAAAGATAATAGCGACACTTATAAACAAGCGTTGCTATTATCAATGCTTTTTGCGACGCTTGTTTAAAAGCGTTGTTAATAATTCTAATTTTTTTATTTTTTATTTTCAATACATCACTATTAGTGACTCTTTTATTAAGTGTCGCTAATAGCATAACTATTAGCGATGCTTTAGAAAAAATGTTGCTAATAGTAATATTTTTTTAAAAAATAAATATTTTTTAGCGACACTTGTTTTAAGCATTGCTAATAGTCATATATTAGCGACGCTTATTATATAGCATTGTTGATAATTCTAGTTTTAGTGACGCTTTATATTAAGCATTGCTAATATTTGTTTATTAGCAACGCTTAATAAAAAGCGTCGCTAATATGTAATTTTGTTGCGATAGTTATATATGCGTCATAAGTAGTAGTTATTAGCGACACTTTAATTTGCGTCGCTAATGATACATTTTGTTGTAGTGACTACTGATGTAAGGCTGGATTGATGGGATAAACATCGGTCAACAAATCCGACTATAAGTGTATATAGCTTTCCTCTCTCACGAATTTTAATGGAAAATTCAAAGAAAATAGATAGAAAATAAAGGAAAAAGAAATAATTACTTCTTCTTCATTATTTAAAAAAAAACATAGAACTATGGCCTCCATGAAAGAGCCAAGATTTTATACAACTCTTAAGGGCATAATTGTAAATAAAAGAAACTAATCTCCAACTAGCTTAGGACCAAACAATAAAAAACAAGGAAAATAACTCATAAAATCCCTAAATAATCAAAGGAATATAGAAGAAAGACTCCTAGGGAAACAAAAGACTTAAAAGAAATTAATTTGGAATAAAAAGCTTATCCAAAAATGACTTTTGAACCATATCCATGTTGAAGTGATATATTTCCAGTAAGACCGATCAATTGCCACACTCTCGACATCGTTCTACACTAAGTCATGAATAGTGCCAATTGATCGCTTATATGATAGATCGATCACTTTTCAATTGATCTTTGCTCAATCGATTGCCTGACAAAAAAATATGAATTTTCTTTGTGTGATCCTAATGCTCCATATACTTTAATGCTAACTAATCTACATCATCCTCCCCTGACTCGGAAGAATTTACCCTCGAATTCACATAATCATCATCTAAAGAATCGTCAAGATAAGCAATGAGATGTTTAACATTGAAAACATCAAAAATACGAATGTGGCTAGGAAGCATGTGGCGATAAACATTAGGATTAATCTTCTGAACAATCTCCAAAGGCCCGATCTTCCTTGTTGATAATTTATTTTACTCGCCAACTAGAAATTTATCTTTGGTCAAAATAGCCCATATAAAATCACTAACATTAAAGTCCACATGTCTTCTTTTTAAATATTTAGTTGCTTTACACTTATCCTTAGACATATGCAATTTCTTAAGAGTATTAGAATGAATATCTTGCAATTGTTATATAAAGTCTTCATCCTGACCTTTTAACCTCTTCACATCTGTAATAGGATTTAGATCCAATAGAGATCGAGGATTAAAGCCAAAAACAATAGTAAAAGGACTAAAACTTGATATTTCGATTCACACTCGTATTGTAAGCAAATTTAGCCATATATAAGTGTTGATCCTAAGATTTAAGATTAATACCCACCAAACTTCTCAATCTTTTCTAAGGATTGATTCACAGCCTCCGTTCGTCCATCTGTTTGTGAATGATAAGAACTACTAAAATCAACAGAAGTATGTGTTAATTTCCATAGTGAATGCCAAAAATGACTTAAAAAAAGAGTATCTATGTCAGAAATAATAGACAATGGTAAATTATGTAAATGATATACCTCTTGATAGAATAGCAATGTCATGAGATGCATTATTTGTCCTCTTGCAAGCAATGAAATTGAAAATCTTTGAGAATTTGTCAATAACCACATAGATGACTTCAATTCATTTCTGGGAATGGGGTAATCCAAGAACAAAGTGCATGCTAATGTTTAACCATAGCTATGTTGGGGTAGGCAAGGGCATGCACAACCCGACATTAGTAGATGACCCTTTAGCAACATGGCGTATATGACACCTCCCAACAAATTTTTATACCTCCTTATGCATAGTTGACTAGAAATAAGAAGAAGAAACAATTTGAAAAGTCTTATCTATTCCCATATGACCCTCATCATGCAACTTATTAATGATCTTCAAGTGTAGGCTACAAATAGGAACACATAACCAATTGCCTTTAAAAAGAAAACCATTATGCAACGAATAATCTAACTTTTTCCATGCCTCAAGTTCAAATAAAACCTTAGCAAAGAATAAATCTTAAAGTGAATCGAACCCTAACACCTAAATAAGCATACTATCAAGAAAGCATGCTCGACGACTCAAGGCATCTTCAACCTTGTTCTAAACTCCAAACTAATGATTAAACATAAAAGTAAACTCTTGCAAATATGATGCCCATTGTGTATGTCTACCAGATAATTTTTCTTAGCTATTAATATGCATAAGAGCATAATGATCAAAATAAACAATAAACTATGCATAAATCAAATAATGCTTCCAATATTAATGATCATGGACAACAACATAAAACTCCACATCATAGGGATTATACATTCCTCATACTCCTAATAACTTCTCACTAAAATAAACAATTGGATGGTCTTCTTGACTTTGAACAGCCCCAATACTAAACTTCGAAGTATCACAATATAACTCAAAAGGCTTGGCAAAGTTAGGTAAGGATAACACAGATGCTGGAATAAGTTTTTCTTTAATAAGAACAAATACACTTTCAGCATCATACAATTAGTAGTGGGAGCTACAATGGTACTAAGATGGGGAATAAACCTCAGATAGATAGAAGCTAACCCATGAAAACTTCATACCTCATGTATATTAGTAGGTCTTGGCCATTGCTTCATCGCATCAACCTTACTCTCATCCACACATCTATCCCATCCTTTGAGAAACCATACCCAAGGAAGAGGACAAAATCTCTCATGAAAGATTTTTTTTTATAGCTGCAAAAAAAATATCACAACTAAGAACAACTAAAACATCCTTGAGAATCAATATCAGAATTATAAATAAGTATATCATTAAAATAAACTACCATAAATATGCCAATAAATGGTTAAAGAGCTTGGTTTATCATTTTAATGAATCTGCTATGGGCATTTGACAACCGAGAAGGCATGACCAACTACTCATATAACCTTTCTCTTGTCTTGAAGGTTGTATTACATTCATCACTTGGTCTAATTCTGATTTGATGGTAACTACTTTTCAAATCGAGTTTGCTAAAGGTAAAAGCACAACTAAATTGATTAAATAAATCATCAAGGTGGGTAATAGGAAAATTGTACTTGGCAATAATCTTATTAATGACTTTACTATATATACACATATGCCAACTACCATCCTTGTTTGGTGTAAGATAAGTTGGCACAATACATGAACTTAGACTCTCTCCAATATGTCCCTTCCTCAACAACTAAAGGACTTGTCACTGAAGTTCCTCATACCCCTTGGGACTCACCCGGCTATGGGGATGATTAAGGAGTGGAGATCTGAGAACAAGGTCAATCTACATTATGTTGGATGTCTCTAAGGGGTAGAAATCTATTGGGTAGGGATTCCAAAAAAATGTCATAATACTCATGCATGAAAGGCGTAACCTCTTCAGGAATATCCTCACCTTTATTATCCTCCTTAAAAATTAAAGCATAAACAACATCATCTCTCTTCACTTCTTCAAGAAAGTTCCTCTAAACAAAAGAGTAGCCTCTTTGTTGCTTTGACGTTTAACCACCTTATCCTTATGGGACACAAGAATAATTTTTGTGTTATTCTAAACAAAGTTATATGTGTTCTTATAGCCATCATGCATCACCCATCGATTATATCGCCAAGGATGCTCAAGTAACAAATAACAAGCATCCAGAACAACAACATTACACTATATCTTATCCTCATATATAAAACTAATAGAGAAAGGGATTGAACAACGTTTAGAGACTTGTACCTCACTTCCTTTCTACGGCCAAGAAAGTATGTATGGATGGGAATGAGGTGTAGTGCTCAATTGAAGCTTTTGAACTACTTATTTAGCCACCACATTGTCACAATTACCCGAACCAATCACAAGATGACAAACCTTACTCCTAATAGTGCAAGTAGTATGAAATATATTATTCATCAACTAACGGTCACCCTCCACCTCCTTAGGAGAAAAGCAAAGGCGATGTGTCACCAATGCTTCTCCATAGTCATCTTCTACTATCTCTTTGTTCGGTAGTTCTTCCTCATCATATATAGGATTAGTATATCAAAATAAACATTATCAAGCTTAGAATTCTCATCATATTTAGTGAACAATCCTTTATCATTCTGGTTATTATGAGGGTAGCCTTTCGCTCTATTATACATTCTACCACATATAAAGCACTTTGGACCAGCATTTGTAGAAGCTTTGGTGATGTTCCAAGTGCCTCGAGGTGCAATCTTGGAATGGGCTTGCACACTACTGGAATTGATGGTAGACAGTGTGGCTAGAGAAGGGCCACTGGTTGTCCCAAAGCAGTGGCCAATATGGCCTTACTATTTCTCCTAGCAGACCACTCTGGAATGCGTCTCCCACAAGGAAAAAGTATGAAACAAATTAAAGGTCTCTTCAAGGTTTTGACACATACCTCAAATATAACGAGATACAAGTTGTTTATTCTATTTAGCCAAGTTAATATGATGTAACAATTGATAGAACTCTTTAGTGTACTTATCCACCTATTTGGACCCTTACAGTAGTAGGTCTTGTAGTTGTTGATACATCACTCGAGAAAAATTGTTGAGTAAAAAGCCTCACCTCCTATGTTTCCTCTACTTTTCACATTCAACTATCTTTAGCTTGCCTTAGCATGCACAGGTGGATTTGATTTGTTACCACCATGTGGCTGTTCAATCTTGAAAATGAGTTGCCACCAAGGGGACACACTTGTCCTCTGGAACTTCCTTGAAATTTAGGATGTCTTCCATCCCAATCTATGAACTCTTCAGGTTGCATCCCCCCATGAAATTTAAAATTGTCAATCTTCAAACCGGCCTCCTAGTGTCGATTAGCCATATTATATCACATCAGGGCATGTAAGCCTCTGGTCCCCTTAGCGCTCGTGGCAGGAATGTTGACTGGCCTAGTAGCGAGGCAAGTGGTCTACCTCTTCTTCACCACGCAAGTATAGCTGCTAACGAGTCAAGCCAGCTCAATGAGCTCAAATTTAGCTCAGCCTAAAGGGGGCTCGATTTGGGCTCGACAACTTGAAAGTAAGCGAGCTAAGCTGGAACAAGGGTCAGATCGAATCGACCCAACTCAAAACCTGATCTATTTGACTCAAAGCTCAGCTTGATTTGTTATACATCACTTCTTACATTTTATATAAATTTTTTAACTTTTACCTTTCATGTACACATAATTCTATATTATTTTTATAAAACTATATATACTATATATGCATTGATCCATGATATATAATATACAATATAGTATGGTATATAATACCAATATTATGTTATTGTACTTCAAGCAAATGTAAATCCTACAACTAATAAAATTGAGAATGTAGGTACGATAAATTTTTTTATTCATTTTTTACCCATCTTCATCTATATAATATTATTTAATTTTTAAATACTACCTTTAATTATCTCAGTCATCCTAATCCTAATAAACATAAATATATAATTCTACTTACATACTAAATATTTTAAATTTAACCAATCATATTAGTTTAAAATTGGAGATCTAATGAATCATATCTAGATTTTGACTACAAATATGTCCAATAAGGATAGTAGATCTTAAAATAAATATTTGAATTCTTCAACCCAATTTTAATTTGGAGGTAATACAAAATAAATACAAATTAATATGAATAACCTAAAAAGTATGCTCATTGATTTGCAAAACTCATTGAGCTTGCTCAAGGAGTCCATATTGCTTCAAAGTGAATTAAATCTACAAGAAATATGTAAATTCAAATCTAATATTGAGCTTAGCTTAAGTCCTTGTTGAAACATTATATTGGAGGACCACTGGACAGATTTGAATGTAATATTAAGGTCCACTATCGTGCAATCTGGTCAAGAAATGTGTAAATTCAAATCTAATATTGAGGTTGATGACTTACCTTAAGTTCTCGTGGAAACAATATTAGATTGGAGAAGCACTGGACAGATTTGAATTTAATATTGAGCTCCACTGTCCTGCAATGTCAAGAAATGTTTAAATTCGAATCTAATATTGAGGTTGATGACATATCTTAAGTTCTCGTGCAGACAAGATTAGATTGGAGAACCACTGGACAGATTTTAATTCAATATTGAGGTCCACTGTCCTGCAATCGTGTCCAGCTGCGTTAGGTGAGAAAAATAATTTTCTGCAGAAAAAGATAATTAAAAAATGACAATCAAGATAAGATCTTTCCATGAGGACTACTCCTTTTACATCTCAGTTTCTCCTAGATACCTCTTGGGGTCTGCCCTATATATCGCAAGCGCCGAGCACTTCTTCAGCATCGCTCAGATGTGGTTATAAGGGCTAAAGAGAGAGAGAAGGAGCAGCCATGGAAGCCCCCCTCCACGAGTCATGGGTGCAGCAGCCTCGTGCTATCATAAACAGAGTTCACATGCTTCTTCACGGCTGTGTGCTGCTGGCCCTTCTCTACTACAGGGCCACGACCACCTTCTCCGGCTCGGGGGTCGGGGTCTTGCTAGCCCGATTTGTAGTCTTCATGAGTGAGGCCATTCTCTCCTTCCTCTGGGTCCTCAACCAGCCGTTCCGGTGGAGGCCTATTGCCCGGGCAGTGTTCCCCGAGAGGCTACCCACTGACAAAATGTTGCCAAAAATCGACGTGTTCGTCTGCACTACAGATCCTAAAAAGGAGCCGGTGGTGGAAGTGATGAACACGGTAATTGCTGCCATGGCGCTGGACTACCCGGCGGAGAAGCTGGCCGTGTACCTGTCGGACGATGGAGGGTCGGACGCCACGCTGCATGCCTTGCGCGAGGCCGCCAGCTTCGCTGTGGCGTGGCTGCCCCACTGTAAGAAGCATGGGATCCTCACGAGGTCGCCGGAGGCTTATTTTTCAGCTCGGAAGCCGGACCTTCTCAGTCATAGTACTGAGTTGAGTGAAGACCTACAAAGAATCGAGGTAATTACAACTCTTTCTCTCGAATCCTAAAAAAACAGAAGACAGATTCGGTCCTTCTTGCCATCGGAGTCGTGATACACACGTGATGCGTTCAACATGACGGGAGAAAATATTAATGACGCACAACATGTTTGTCATGTGGCGTGTATTATATAAGAGCAGTAATGTTACTGAAACATATGAATGTTAAGTTACATAAATCAAATTATACATACGAAAATGGTGGGTCAGTCACAAATGGTGAATTCACTAGCTGTTGATGGCCATGGATCGACGACACACTGTAGTTGTTGATGGCCATGGTTCGGCGACACACACTGTAGTGCACTAACTTCACAGAGAATAATAATGTTTGTGCAAATTTTATGTGCTATAAAATGCATAGTCAATCCAGAGCCGTTGATCCAAGGTTATCAATGGCTGGTGAAGCAAACCAATGCAGATTTGAATTCATTGTAAGATGATGTTCCGGTGTGATCAAGATCATTTTGTTATCAGAAGGTTTTATATGACCGCACTAAATGCGTCCAGCCTGCCAGCATGGGAAACGGACCGGATTTGAATCGGTACACCAAGTTGCATTAGGTGGAGTTACTCAACGTCTTCTAACAAACCTCTTTCGTCCTAAGTTAATAGCTCTATTTAGAAAAAAAAAAATTTGTCCTATATTAGTAGCTTCATTTTGTACAATATAAGCGGTTGGGTACTTGAAAAAAGTATCATATGTTTATTTTCTCTTCTCTTAAATATAAATTCACCATTTATTAAAAATCACCATTTTTTTAAATATAACTATTAATATTAGACAAAAGGAGTATACCACAAATTAATAACTTGAAACAGTTCAAATTTTATCTAACCAATTTCCAATGACGAGAGGGTAACACTTCAATTTTGAAACTAATTTTGAAAAAACTTCCATTCATGATAATTCATTTTTGGTATTCAATTATAGTTGTGCTTAAAAGTTCTTTCATAACAAGGTTAAAAACTATCAATGTTTTGGAGTTGTAGTCTCTGTCAAGTAATTCGTCTCTATGAATGTTTTGGAGCCGAATCTGAGCAAGTCTCAATTATTAACAAAATATTGCATGCTTTCCAATGCAGTTATTGTACTCAAACTTCAAGAAGCGTGTCAAGAAATCCCAAGGCTATAGAAAGAGACCAAAAGATCGCCCTGCTCTGATTGAGGTAGCTCCACTTGAAGATTCAAAGCGACAGCGGTTTCGCCGTTAACCATATCCCTCACTTAATCTCTTGAACTGAACCTAATGCAATATGCAGGTGATTCATGACAGGGCCACAGAGGCTACTGCCAATGACAAAGCCGGAATGCCCATGCTTGTCTATGTTTCAAGAGAGAAAAAGCACAACATTCCTCACCATTTCAAAGCCGGCGCACTCAACGTTTTGGTCTGCCTCCAATTATCATCCATCTTATTATTCATTTTGTTTTGTTAACACTTGTTATATTTATTAGGAAAAATAAATAAGGCTGGGCATATTTGAATGCTCACGTGCCGTAGGATGGAGAATCGATAGCGTGTCTCGGATCACGGAGCGGGTGGGCAATTCCATACCCATATGCCCCATGAGTAATAGACTGCTTGATTAAATCCTGCAGTTGCAATGGGGAGCCAATGGGCCATATTAGGAAAACACTTTGGTACTGAAAGTCTCCTTCTTGGGTAAAACTTATTCATCGGAACCATTTCATAAGCTATGTGATAAATACGACTATTTACTATTAGACATATTTAGATGGTCTTTATGTGTTTAAATATGAGTAAATTTAAGTTTTAAGTTGTGTATATATTAAAACAATAGTAGAATGGTTCTATTAGATACTTTCTCCTTATCGGGGAGCCTTAGCCATTAGTGAAATATCATTATGGAAGAACTAGAATTCTACTAATCGGCTTTTTACTTATTAATTTATTTTTGGGTTTGCCGTTGTTGTAGCTACGAGTTTCCAGTTTACTGAGCAATGCTTTATTTATACTGGGGTTGGACTGCGACATGTGCTCTAACGACCCCTCCTCAGCCAGGCAGGCCATGTGTTTCCACCTCGACCCCATTCTATCTCCCACCTTGGCTTTTGTCCAATTCCCTCAGGTTTTCAGCAACCTTGGCTCCAGAGATATTTATGGGGGTCTAGTAAAATGGTTATTTGAGGTAGATACCGACTTGTATATTCTTTCAGTCTCGTAATGGTGTTTTATTTAATTTTTTAAAATAAATAAAATTCGATGTACCATAAGTAATTTAATTTATTTTATTTTTTACTTTATAAAAAGAATACTTATTGTATAACGGAGCAATGATAAAATTTATCATTTTTTGTATTTGACAAAACTCTATCAGCTTTTAAGTGTACCCGTTTATGTTACTGTTGTAATGTCACCGCCGTCATTTCAGAGATTGTGGATAGGTTTAGATGGGCTAGTGGGACCCATTCTATACTACATAAAACGCTCTGCGTTGAATGGAGCCAGGCCAGGTCAGTAGTCCAAGTGACAAATGCACTTAATTGAAAGAAATTTCAGTTCTGGCTGATTCTTTTGGGTCTAAATGCAGAGACAAAGGCCGACCAAGACATCAGTTATCTCATAAAAACTTTTGGATCATCAAATCTTTACATTGCTACAGTGCACCAAGATATAAACAGAGTGACGACAAAGGAGTCACTTATAAAGGAGGCTCACATCCTTGCTTCCTCCACATATGAGGACGATACCAAGTGGGGCAAAGAGGTAAAGAGAAGAATGAACTTCATATTGAGTAGATATACTGCTTGAAATAGGTTTAGCTACATCCAAAGCTCTTAAGCAAAATGACTAGTTTAGGGGCAAATATTACAAGTAATACTACAACAAAAATGATTATTAGCAACGTATTTATGCATTGCTAATAGTCTCATAAATATCGCTAATGACTATTAGCGACGTATAATAAACGTCGCTATAAGCGTCAAAAATACTATCGTTACTATTACTAATTCGCGATGTATAACTAAAAGCGCCGCTAATAAGGCGCATTAGCGACGTATAACTAAAAGCGTCACTAATAATGCGTATTAGCGACGTATAGTTATCTGTCACTAAAAATATAAAAATAATTTTTTAAAAAAATAAATTATTAGCGATGTATATATAAAATGTTGCTAATAATTATTTTTTTGAAAAAAATTAAACAACGATACTTTTTAAGTGTCACTATAATTAATTTTTTTAAAATCAAGCTTTTTAAGAGTCGCTAATAATTATTTTTTAAAAAGAATTAAATAGTGACTATTTTTAAGCGTCATTAGTAATTAATTTTTTTTAAAATCAAATAGCAATCATTTTTAAGCATCACTAATAATTATTTTTTTTTTTAAATCTCTGATGGGCCCAATGACCCACCCGGGAAAGGAGAGGGGGCCGAAAGACGGCGGGGCACCAGACCCCTAGCCCCCCCTCCTCTGAAAATTAGAGGAGGGAGAGGGCCAGCTGGGGGAGGGAGGGGGGGGGGGGGGATTGGAGCGGGGGGAGTGCGAGGGGCCAACGGGAGGAGGGGAAGGGGGCGGAGAGGGGGGGATTGGGCGGTGACGAGGAGACGCGGCGGATGGTGACGGGGCGGCTGGAGCAAAGGGAGGGGGATCGGAGCACGGGGAGAGGGGAATGGTGCGGGGTAGAGAAGGGGAGGGGATGAGAGGGTGGGAGGACGACGGGCGGTGGGCGGAGGGGCGATGCGGTGGCGGGCAGTTGGGAGACGCGACGGTGGGTGACTAGAGCAGGGGGAGGGAGGGGGGACCGGAGTAGAGGGAGAGGGAAAATGGGGAGAGGGGACGGGAGGAGTGGGAGGGCGGCAAGCCGTGGGCAGAGGCAAGACGCGACAGAGGGTGACGGGGAGGAGTAAAAGAGGAAGGAGGGGGCAACGGAGGGGGTGGGGGGCCATATGACGGGGTGGCGCGGGTGAGAGGGTGAGGAGGAGGCGGGGCTAAGGGACGGAGAGGAGGTGGGGTGGTGAAGCTATGGAGGGAAAATGGGGGAGGGGGCTAGGGTTGTTTATAGGCAACAGGAGAAATTTTGCCCTTGCACGAAATTTCCTCACGCAAGCGGAATTTATACTAGCGATGCTCAGATTGAGCGTCGCTAATACAAAATATCAACGACGTATAAATTATACATCGCTAATACAATGAGCATTAGCGACATATAAACTTATACATCTCTAATACAACATAATATTAGCGATGCATAAATATATATCACTAATAGTAAGGGTATTAGCGACGTATTGACATATATATTTATCCATCGCTAATACTCAAGGGTATTAGTGATGTATACCATTATACGTCGCTAATACGCAAAGCTATTAGCGACGTATATGTTGATACGTTGCTAATAACTTTTTTATTTTTCAATCAATTTTTAAATAAAAAATAAATAAAATTAAAAAAACTACTCTCCCTCTCTTCTCCCTCTCCTCCCTCTCCTCTCTCTCTCCCTCTCCCTCTCCTCTCTCTCCCTCTCCTCTCTCTCTCCCTCTCCTCTCTCTCCTCTAATTTCCAATATTTAAGATTTTGTATTACTTAAAATTAATTTTCAAAAATAAAAAAAGAATTAAAGAAAATTATATTAGCTACGTATACTCATATACGTCGCTATTAGTATTCTTTTTTATTTTTATTTAAAAAAATTACTCTCCCTCTCTTCTTCCTCTCCCCTCTCTTCCCTCTTTCTCTCCCCCTCTCCTCTCTCTCGCTCTCCCTCTCCCTCTCCACTTTCTCCCTCTCTCTCCCTCTCCTCTCTCTCTCTCCCTCTCTCTCTCTCCCTCTCCTCTTTCTCTCCCTCTCTCACTCCCTCTCCTCTCTCTCCTTCTCCTCTCTATATCTCTCTCCTCTTCCTCTCTCTCTCTCTTCCATCCCCTCCCCTCTCTCTCTCTCTTCCCTCCCCTCTCTCCCCTCTCACTCTCTCTTCTCTCTCATTTCCTTCTCCTCTCTCCCTACACACTCTCTCCTCTAATTTCAATTTTTTAAGATTTTTTATTCTTTAAAAAATAAAAAATAATTAAAAGAAATAATACTAGCGATGTACAAAATTATATATCACTAATACATCCCTTATTGGCGATGTATAATTTTATACGTCGCTAATACCTGTACTAATGGCGACATATAAAACTATACGTCGCTATTAATATTTATTTTTTTTTAAATTAAAAAATATAAAAATTAATAAAAAAAATTAAAATAAAATCCCTCTTTCTTCCTCTCCCCTCTCTCCCTATCCTCTCTCTCCTCTCTCTCTCTCTCCATCTCCTCTCTGTCCTCTCTCTCTCCACTAATTTCAAATTTTTAAACTTTTGTATTCCTTAAAATTAATTTTTAAAAATAAAAATAATTTAAAAAATTATATTAGCGACGTATACTCATATACATCGCTAATATTATATGTATAAGTGACGTATATTTCTATATGTCGCTAATAAATGTACTAATAGCGACATATACTCATAAATGTCGCTATTAGTATTTTTTTATTTTTTATTTAAAAAAAATTAGTCTCCCTCTCTTCTCTCTTCTCAGTCTCTCCTCTCTTTCCCTCTCTCTCCTCTCTCTATTTCTCTCCTCCCTAGGGCTGTAAACGAGCTGAGCTGGCTCGTGAGCAAACCCAGCTTGGCTCATCTCGGCTCGAAACTCGATTCGAGCTCGAATACGTTCGAGCAAACCCTTGCTCGACTTGGCTCGGCTCAAATAAAACTCAAACTTAATGCTACTTGGCTTGAACTCGAGCTCGAACTCGAATATAATTTTAAAATTATATATAAATAAATAATACACATATATTCATATTTTATATAAACATAAATTTTAATTTAAATATATATTTATAACATACTCCCTCCATTCTTAGATTAATAGCTCTATTTGATTAGTTTATTTTGAAAAATCTAATTGAGCTATTAATCTAAGACGAATGGATTATATAAAATGACATATAATTACATATTTATATACTAATACTATGTATCATATTGATATATGAGACCCATTTATATGAGTAAAGACTCACTCACGACTATGTGAGTATCCATGTCATGCATCCTCATATTACGATCTAAGAACGCACATAACTTGGGAGGTAGATTATTGCACATTTGAATCTTGATCTGATAACCTATGATGTCTTTGCTCATGCTAACATACGAGAGTCTAAACTCATGTAAAAAAATTTCATGATATATATCCTTGTTAAATTATAATGGATATATAATTTTTATGTATGATATATATTTTATAAAAATAAAAATATTAGAGATGCAAACACTAATATACTCCTTCTATCCCAAATTAATAGGGCTATTTGATTCTTGAAGATGAACTAACATTAGTTCAATTGAAAAACCAAATGGAGCTATAAGTATACGACAGATGGTCAACATTATATCACACTAATATACTTAAAAATAATTCTAAGAGAAGCATGACATTTGTGAACCAACCTTAGTTTAGAAAAGAATGATTAGATATTCTTTAAAAAGTTGAAGCATGACATTGGGACTGTCTACAAAATGATATTTTTTTACATGTACTTCCGAATTTTTTAGAGGCATACTAAGGTTACAAAATAACTTTTTTATTATTAATTTATAAGCATGTAAAGAAAAGAAAATACAAAAAAGTAGATGACAATGTTGCCTAAATAATTTTTTATTTTTTACATCTTTTTTAGTGATTATATGTACATAAAGAGAGAAAAATAATAAATGTTGCATTTTTTTAGAATATGTAACTAAAACTTATTTGTCATAGTTTTCTTTTTTCATAGTGACTATAATCAAATGTTCACGATGTAGTCGTAATACTTGTTAAAGTATATTTATTAATATTTAATACTAAAAGTATATTAATATGTGTGATATTTTATATACTTTACATTTATATATAGATTATTTTTATTTTTTTACTTTGAGCTAAGGCTTATGATTCACTTATTTAAGTTCAAGCTCGAGCTCGAGCCAAGCTCTTGATTTCTAATTCGAGCCGAGCTTGAGCTAAAAGGTTCGAGTTTATTCGAGCTTCGAGCTGAACTTGAGCCGAGCTTCAGCAATTCGAGCTCGAGCTGCAGTAGCCTAATACTCGGTTCAGCTCAGCTCGTTAACACCCCTACTCCTCCATCTTCTCCCCCTCCTCCCTCTCTCCCTCTCCTCTCTCTCACTCTCACTCTCCCTCCCTCCCTCTCTCTCCCTCTCTCCCTCCCTCTCCTCTCTCTCCCTCTCCTCTCTCTCCCTCTCTCTCCCACTTCTCTCTCTCTCTCCCTCTCCCTCTCCCTCTCCCTCTCCCCTCTCTATCTCTTTACTCTTCCTCTCTCCGTCTTATTCCTCTCTCTCTTCCCTCCCCTCTCACTCTCTCTCTTCCCTCCCCTCTCTCTCCCTTCTCTCTCCTTTCCCTCTCCTCTCCCTCTCCTCTCTCCCTACACACTATCTCTCCTCCAATTTTAATTTTTTAAGATTTTTTATTTTTTAAATTAATTTTAAAAAATAACAAAAAATTAAAAGAAATAATATTAGAGATGTATAAAACCATACATCGCTATTAGTATTTATTTTAATTTTATTTTTTATTTTTAAATTCCTCACTCTTCCCTCACCTCTCTCTCTCCCTCTCCTCTGTCTCCTACTCCTCATCCTCTCTCCGTCTTATTCCTCTCTCTCTCTTCCCCCTCTCCTCTCTCTCTCCCTCTCTCACTCTCTCCCTCTCCTCTTTCTCTTCCTCTCCTCTTTCTCTCTCCCTCTCCTCATCTCTCTCCCTCTCTCCATCTCATTCCTCGCTCTCTCTCTTCCCTCCCCCCCCCTCTCATTTGCTACCCTCCCCTCTCACTCTCTCTTCCCTCTCCTCTCTCTACTTTAATTTCAAAATTTTAAGATTTTTTATTCTTTAAAAAATAAAAAATAATTAAAAGAAATAATACTAGCGACGTACAAAATTATATGTCGCTAATAGATGTACTAATAGCGACGTTTAAAACCATATGTTGCCATTAATATTTATTTTATTTTTTTAAATTAAAAAATATAAAAATTAATAAAAAATTATATAGAAATTAAAATAAAATTCCTCTCTCTTCCCTCCCCTCTCTAAAATTCCTCTCTCTTCTCTCTCTTTTCTCTTCTCTCTCCACTCTCTCTCCCTCTCCTCTCCTCTCTCTCCTCCCTCTCTCCCTCTCCTCTCTCTCTCCCTCACCTCTCTCGCTCTCCCTCTCCTCTCTCTCCTCTTCTCCTCTCTCTCTCCATCTCCTCTCTGTCCCCTCTTCTCTCTCTCTCCTCTAATTTCAAATTTTTAAGATTTTGTATTCCTTAAAATTAATTTTTAAAAATAAAAAATTATATTAGCGACGTATACTCATATACATCGCTTAGATTATATGTATTTAGCGACATATATTTCTATACGTCAGTAATGAACGTACAAATAGCGACATATACTCATTTGCGTCGCTATTAGTATCTTTTTATTTTTTATTTAAAAAAATTGCTCTCCCTCTCTTCTCACTTCTCCGTCTCTCCTCTCTTTCCCTCTCTCTCCTCTCTCTATCTCTCTCCTCCCTCTTCTCTCCCTCTCCTCGCTCTCTTTATCCCTCTCCCTCCCTCTCCTCTCTCTCCCTCTCCTCTCTCCCTCTCTCTCTCCCCCTCTCCTCTCTCTCCCTCTCCCTCTCCTCTCTCTCCCTATCCCCTTTCTATCTCTCCCCTCTTCCTCTCTTCGTCTTATTCCTCTCTCTTCCCTTCCTTCTCTCTTTCTCTTTCCTCCCCTCCTCTCTCTCTTCCCTCCCCTCCCCTCTCTCTCGCTTCCCTCCCCTCTCACTCTCTCTTCTGTCCCCTCTCTCTCTTCTCTCTCCTTTCTCTCTCTTTCTTCCCTCTCCTCTCTCCATACACACTATCTCTTCACCCATTTCAATTTTTTAAGATTTTTTATTCTTTAAAATTAATTTTAAAAAAATTAAAAGAAATAATATTAGCGACATATAAAACCATACATCGTTATTAGTATTTATTTTAATTTTAATTTTTTATTTTTAAAATATAATAAATTAATAAAAAAATTTAAAAATTTAAATAAAATTCCTCACTCTTCCCTCACCTCTCTCTCTTTACCCCTCTTCTCTGTCTCCCTCTCCTCATCCTCTCTCCGTCTTATTCCTCTCTCTCTTCCCTCCCCTCCCCTCTCTCTCCCTCTCTCTCTCTCCCATTCCTCTCTCTCCCTCTCCCTTCCCTCTCTCTCTCCCTCTCCTCTTTCTCTCTCCCTCTCCTCTCTCTCTCCTCCTCTCTCTTCCTCTCTCCTCTTCCTCTCTCTCTTCCCTCCTCTCTCTCTTCCCTTCCCTCCTCTCTCTTCCCTCCCCTCTCTCTCTTCTCTCTCCTCTAATTTCAATTTTTTAAGATTTTATATTATTTAAAAAATAAAAAAACAATTAAAAGAAATAATACTAGCAACATACAAAATTATACATCGCTAATACATGTACTAATAGCGACGTATAAAACCATACATTGCCATTAATATTTATTTTATTTTTTATAAATTAAAAAATATAAATTTAAAATAAATTTAAAATAAAATTCCTCTCTCTTCCCTCCCCTCTCTCTAAAATTCCTCTCTCTTCTCTCTCCTCTCTCTCCCTCTCCCTCTCCCTCTCCTCTCCTCTCTCTCCTCCCTCTCTCCCTCTCCTCTCTCTCTCTCTCCCTCTCCCTCTCCCCTCTCTCTCCCTCTCCTCTCTCTCTCTTCTCTCTCTCCATCTCCTCTCTCTCTCCTCTAATTCCAAATTTTTAAGATTTTGTATTCCTTAAAATTAATTTTCAAAAATAAAAAAGAATTAAAAAAATTATATTAGCGATGTATACTCATATATGTCGCTAATATTATATGTATTAGCGACATATATTTCTATACGTCAGTAACAAATGTACTAATAGCGACGTATACTCATATACGTGGATATTAGTATTTTTTTATTTTTTATTGAAAAAAATTACTCTCTCTCTCCTGTTTCTTCTCCGTCTCTCCTCTCTTTCCCTCTCTCTCCTCTCTCTATCTCTCTCCTCCCTCTTCTCTCCCTCTCCTATCTCTCTTTATCCCTCCCCTCCTCTCTCTCTCGCTTCCCTCCCCTCCCTCTCCTTCCCTCTCCTCTCTCTCCCACTCCTCTCTCTCTATCTCTCTCCCTCTCCCCTTTCTATCTCTCTCCTCTTCCTCTCTCCGTCTTATTCCTCTCTCTTCCCTCCCCTCTCTCTTTCTCTTCCCTCCCCTCTCACTCTCTCTTCCCTCCCCTCTCTCTCTTCTCTCTCCTTTCTCTCTCTTCCCCTCCTTTCTCCCTACACACTATCTCTTCTCCAATTTCAATTTTTTAAGATGTTTTATTCTTTAAAATTAATTTTTAAAAAAAATTAAAAGAAATAATATTAACGACGTATAAAACCATACATCGCTATTAGCATTTATTTTAATTTTATTTTTTTATTTTAAAAATATAATAAATTAATAAAATTTTTAAAAATTTAAATAAAATTTCTCTCTCTTCCCTCCCCTCTCTTTCTCCTCCTCTCTCTCTCCCTCTCATCTTCCTCTCTCCGTCTTATTCCTCTCTCTCTCTCTCTTCCTCCCCTCTCTCTGCTCCATCTGTCTTTCCTCTCTCTCTCCACCCTCCCTCTCTCTTCCTTCGCCTCTCTCTCCCTCTCTCTCCTCCATCTCTCTCTCCTCTCTCTTTCTCTTCGATCCCTCTCTCTTTTCTCACCTTCTCTCTCCATGCACTCTCTTTACTCTCTTTTATTGTAAATTATATTTTAAAATTAATAATAAAATTTAACAAATAAAATATATTATATAAAAATAGTGAAAATTTAATCTATTATTAACACTAGTTTTTATTGAAAATTTAATACTTATTTATTGTATATATAAATAGTAAATATTGAATAAAACATATTAAATTTAGGAAGTTTATTATAATTTTTTTAATATTTATTTATTAAATAAAATTAATTAATAAAGCTATTAGCGATGCATGTCAACAAACGTCGCTATTAGAAATGGTATTTGCGACGCTTATGTAAAAGTGTCGCTAATAGTTTAAATTTGTTTATTTTTTTATTATTTCTAATTCATAACTATAAGTGACGCTTTTCCAAACGTCGCTAATAGCTGCATTATTAGTGACACTTTTGTGTAAGCATCGCTATTACGAAAGCTATTAGTGACGCTTACGAAAAGCGTCGCTAATGGACATTATTTTTTTATTTAAAATATATATCTTTTAACGACAGTTGTATAAAACATCGCAAATAGGGGCACTATTAGCGACACTTTTAATAGTATTAGCGACGCTTACGAAAAGCGTCGCTAATAGTCATATTTTTTTATTTAAAATATATATCTTTTAGCGATGGTTGTATAAAATGTCGTAAATAGGTCACTATTAGCATCGCTAATATGATTAGTATTAGTGACGCTTAGAATAGTTATTTTTAGCACTAATACTACATTTTGTTGTAGTGATAAAGTGTATTTAGGGGGATTGCTGATCCAGTTTTAGTTGCGCTTGTTGGATTTTATCTTGCTGTGAGAAACGTCTTTGAGTCGCATGTGCAATCATCTATTAAACTTTGCATATAGATGTAACTAAAAAGATTTCACATAAACCATATTAGATTATAGTTATTTCTAAATGGATTAATTTATTAGAAAAAAAAGTATTTTAGTGATGTTAAATATATATGTCAAGAACCTACTTCATCTTTCAAATAATATTGATGATTAGGGCTCAGTTTTTTGGACCCCACTAAGCAACCATACTTCAATGATGTAGGTTCTTAACATATAAAGATCAACATTAGTGTAGAATCAGTCTTTAGAAAGCATATTATCAATAGAGGCATTGATTCAAACACGCTGGCCATGCAAGTAATATGAAATGTCAAACCTAAATTTGATGGCTTACGATGGAGCGTGAGTCACAGCTCATACTAAGGACTCCAATCAATGGAAAGAGTGGGTCAAGGAAAACTGAGAAAAATGTTTTCCTTGATTTAAAGTGGTGGTCATTTAAGCTTCAAGTTTTTGTTGTTTATTTAAAGGACGAAATGTATGAAGTCACACCTCTTAAAGAAATCCAACCTAGCTAGTGAAGTTTTACTGATTGTTGATTTAGCGAGATTGATGGCTCATGTGCAAGCGCAATTGCAATTTAACATCCTATGCACGTGAGATCACATGCTTCATCCAATCGGCAAAGGATGAAATTATGTGCACATGTGTTGGTTAAGCTTTACTAGTGAATTTGTCTTGTAGATTAAATTGTCTTCACGGGCTGTTGGTGAAGCTTTCACTACAACAAGCTGTTGGTGAAGCTTTCACTACAACAAAACTAACTATTAGTGACGCATTTAAGCGTTGCTAATAGTACCCTAAGCGTCGTTAATAGTTATTAGAACCACATAAAAAGTGTCGTCACATACATTCATAAAATTGTCGTCGCTACTGCTCATTAGCGACTTTTAATTTAAGCATCGCTAAAAGCCCCCATTAGCGATGTATATGTATATGTCTCTAATGAGTTTTCTTTTGCGACATATAATTATGTGTCAAAAATATTCAATTACTAGTGATGCATAATGCATGCTAATAATTTAATAATATGTAAAAAAATAAAAAAAATGTTATATAGCTTATTAACGACGCTAAATATGAGTCGGTAATGTTCAATAATCAATTTAAAAAATATATAAACAAATTTATTAGTGATGCATAATGATATGTGTCGCTAAAGAAAACTTATTAGTGAGGCATTTTATGAGTCACTAAAACCCAATTTTTTTAGGCGGGCTCTACAAGGAAGAGGGAGGTGGCCAGATTCCGGCAACCCTCCCGCTCCTCTCCTCTCTCCCCTAGGGAGGGGGCGGTGGCTGCGGGGGTGTGGGCGGCAAAAGGAGGGGGTGGCCTGAGGACGGCAGCCGGCAGTAGTAGAGACGGAGGAGAGAGGGGCGGGGGGAAAGGGGTTTGCCCACGCTGTAAAAATTTTCTGCCCGTGCCAGAGTAATTTCCCCCGCTCAAGATTAAAAAAAGTTATTACTGGCGCATATTGTATCCATTACTAATACAACAGTTTTTAGCGACACATACTATATGTATTGCTAACATAGCAGTTATTGGCGATGCATACAATAAGAATTGCTAAAACGCTATTGTAGTAGCGACGCATAAAATATGCATCGCTACTACACTAGTGTACTAGTGACGCATAAAGTATGCGTCGCTATAGTCTCTTTCTCTCTCTACTCTCCCACCTACTTTCTCTCTCCTATCTCTCTCTCTCCATCCTCTCTCCACACATTCTCTCTCTCCTCCCTCTCTCATCTCTCTCTCTCCCCTGCCTCTTTCTCTCTCTTTTCACCTTTCTCTCTCCCTCTCTCTCTTTTGTTTTAATTTTTTTATAAAAATTGTATTAGCGACGCATACCTGTATGCGTTGCTACTACATAGGTTAGTAGGTACGCATAATAGTATGCGCGCTACTAGACTCGGCTAGTGGCGATGCATAGATCTATGTATCCCTACAACCTGAGTATAGTAGCGACGCATATTAGTATGGGTCGCTACTATATTTTTTTTTATTTTTCAAATTATAAAAAATAATGTATAATTAATCATTTTTCCACCCCTCTCTCTCTTTTCTGTCTCCCCTCATCTCTCTATCTACCCTCTCTCCCCTCTTTCTCTCTCTTCTCTCCTTTCTCTCTCTTTTCCTCACTCTCTCTCCCTCTCCTCCCTCTCTCCTCTCCCACTCTCTTCCTCCCTCCCTCTCTCTCTCTTCATCTCCTTTCCCTCTCTTCCTCCCTCTCTCTACCCCCTCTCTTCCTCTCGGTCTGCTCCCTGCCCCTCTCTCTTGTTTAATTTTTTTAAATAAGTGTAGTAGCGATGCATACAAGTATGCATCACTACTAGAAATTTTTTATTTTTTAAATAATAAAAAAATATATAATTAATCATTTTTCCACCCCTCTCTCTCTACCCTCTCTCCCCTCTTTCTCTTTCTTCACTCCTTTCTCTCTCTCTCTCTCTTCCTCCCTTCCTCTCTCTTTCTCTCGTCCCTCCCCCTCTCCTCTCCCCCTCTCTATTTTCCTCCCTCTTTCTCCTCTCATCTCTTTCTCTTCCTCCCTCTCTCTTCCTCTCTCCCTCTCTCTCTTCCTCTCTCTACTATATAATTATTTATTAAATAAAATTAATTAATAAATATATTAAACAATCATTGCTATTAGTTTTAAATTTTAAATATTTATGTTAAATGCATATCTATTAGCGACGCCGAGTGTTGCTAATGGTCTAATTTTTAGTGACAATGTTGCACAAGCATCACTATTGTGAAACCTTTTAGCAACACTTACAAAAGGGCGTCGATAATAGTTATGATTTAAAAAAAATTAATACATATATGTATTAGTGACATTTGTTCAAAGCGTAGCTAATAATATAATTATTAGCGACGCATAAGATAAAGTGTTGCTAATATATTTAGTATTAGCGACGCTTTATTCTATGCGCTGCTAACATATGACTATTAGTGACGCTTAATATAAAGCGTCGATAATGGTGATTTTTTTGGAACACTTTTTTAAATATCATAATTAGTGGTTTTTAGCAACGCTTGTGTGCGTGTTGCTAATAAAAGTGCCGCTAATAGTACATTTTGTTGTAGTGTTTACTAGTGGATTTGTCTTCCCTTATAAGGTAGATAAAAATTATATGTACTTGCATGCCACTTTTATACTAGGATTGCATGGTGTGGATACTTTATAGAATATTCAGCCTAAAAAAAGGTAGTGCAATAAAAATCTATGGGGATACATTGCATATACTCCTTCCATCCTAAATTAATATCTCCATTTGGCAACAAAAATTGTTCCATATTAATAGTTCCATTTTTTTCAATTTAAGGGTTAGTCATTTAAAAAAGAGTATCATATGCTTAGTTTCCCCTCTCTTAGATGTAGGTTTTACTATTCAATAAAAATTACTATTTTTCGAAATATAGATATTAATATAGAATGGAGAGAGTATGATATGCAAAATCATTTCGTTCGAAATCACATGGAAATTCATTATGTGTTAAAAGTTATAAAATATAATGGGTTTGTTTTTAAGCAGTAAGCTTGGGGAACTATCCTTACTCCATTAAGGGAAAAAGGATAATACAAAGGTTTAAGAAAATCGGTCTTTTTCATTTCGGAATGTAGGGCATCATACAAAATGTTTCCAACTCCCTTTGCCTGATGAAGTGTGATAACCAAGAGCCAACAATGTGCATTGTATGGTGGGAGTGTTAGAGAAAAGCAAATTTCCAAGATTCCACTTGCTATAATTTATCGCTTCAAGTCCACAACCGTTGTTGAAGTGAGCTAACCATTGTTTCTTCATCCAACCCTAATTTGTTACCTAACATGTTCCTGATAGGCTGGGTTCCTGTATGACTCTGTTGTGGAGGATTACTTCACTGGATTCAATTTGCACTGCACAGGGTGGAAGTCGGTCTACTGCAGCCCCTCTAGGCCAGCATTCTCCAATCAATCTATGTGACACTTTGGTCCAATGCAAAAGATGGGCTTCAGGCTTATTGCAGGTGGGGCTTTCACGCTTTTGCCCACTCATGTGGGGCATATCTAGGACATCCATCACGCAAAGTATGTGTTATGCATATTTAGCTTTCATGCCTCTTCATTTTGTTGTGTTGTGGTCTGCATTGATATCCCCGCTCTGCCTCTTAACTGGTGTTTCCCTGTATCCAAAGGTAACAAAAATTCTTCCCATCTTATTTTATATGTTACAATTGACTGCACAACATAAATTTCATGGATCATTGAATTGCAGGTTTCAAGTCCCTGGTTTCTTGTTTACTTGGGAACATATCTTTCTTATGTGGGTCAACATTTATGGGATGTGCTTCTAAGTGGTGGTTCCTGTCAGAAATGGTGGAATGAGGAAAGAATATGGATGATGATGGCAGTTTCATCCTACTTTTTTGCATTCTTGAATTTCCTTTTAAAGCTAGTTGGTATTAAACAAATTGATTTTGAGTTGACAAACAAAGCAACTGACGAGGATCAAATTGAGAGATACACAAAAGGTATATTTGATTTTCAAGGCACGAGTTCTCTAGTAATTCCTATTATTATAGTGACCACCATTAATGTCGAATGCTTTGTTGGAGGAGTTTGGAGAATGTACAGAGAAGGCAGTTATGATTTAAGGATTGGGCAAGTAATGGTATCATGCCTTATACTAATTTTCAGCCTGCCTTTGCTTGAAGGGATTCTAGTTCGAAAAGACAACGGTAGAGTTCCTTCATCATTAAGTATCGTCTCTATGATACTATCTGTAATAGTTCTCTCTTTAGGATATGTAGTCGTTGTGTGATACACAATTGGTAACTTGTTTGATACAAAATGTACCAAGTTAATCAGCCATTTAATTTGCTTGATTTTGATATTAGCTTATGTCAATCTCTTTGATTATGTTATTACCTATGTCTAACAAATGCAACACAAACTCAATCCATTAATCCTAAAAGGAAATTGATTTATGTTGATTACAATTGAGCCTCCTCCAATTGGGAAAAGACTCTACTTTATTATAAAGATTACAATCTAGTCTCCTACACATTATTCAAGTATGCAAAATGCTACATCTAAAAAATGTTTTAAAAAATTTTGAATAATTTATACAATATTTAGGTTCCCCTTTTCTATTTTCGTATCACTATTTATCAACCCATCTCAACAATATGGATGAAGTTTTCATCTTTACCAATGATCTCGAGTACAAAGCTGTCATCTTAGCCCTCAATTCATAATGTAGTTGTCCTCAAGAAGATTAGTTTGACCTAGAGATATTTTTTGTGTTCTTTTGTATACAAAAACATCAATTGGGACAATGAAATTTAAATATTCATTTTAGCAATTCTTCTTTTTCTTCTTTAGGCTGTCTCTCCAACAATTTCTTTGTGTGGTGTGATGTGGTACTCACAAAATTTCTCTTCTAATTGATAAAGCAAATATGAATCAAAACTCTTACATTTTTATGAATTTTCTCTCAATTTTGTTCAAAGGCGATGATCAAAGGAATAAGATAGCTCTCTATTTTTCCTCTAAAAATTATTTCTCTACTCTCCCAATTCATCATTATAAAGTCCTTATATAGTTCTTTAAATCGAGTAGGGTATTAAAGTTACACTATGAAAAAATTAATCCTATATTGACATGAAAAAGGCATCTGTGTTATTAATCGATTGATCATTCTATAGGGTGATCGATCAATCCCAGTTCTATAAACAAATCTTGATGCATCTTATCAATAATTTAAACAATGTGATTGATCATTCACTGTTCTATGCCCGACAAATTTGACTCCAACCAATCTTTTTACCGAAAGATCAATTGTTTAGTCTTCTATCAAATATTCAAACCCAATTGATCTCTTGTTGAAGGACAATCAATCTCTTTTGAGCAATCTTGTGTTTTTTCTTTTTTGTCCTATTCTCATCCCAAGACTCAAACAAGGTATTTTTTATAAAAATAACCTAAGTGTTTATGTATGTGCGTGTGTAAATTTTACCTTTATGTCTTTCAAACTCAACACTTTAATTAGGGGCTTTTTGGGTGTGGAAGTTTTTAGGAATGAAAGTAAACTTTTTTGGATTTAATTCAATTGATTTAGTATTAAATCAAAATTAAGTTTGGTAATAGAATTGTTTCGAATAAATGTGGATCGAACTTACAACCCATTTCTATTAAACTTTAAACTAACATAACTCCATCCCCCGAACTCGGATATGCACATTCTGGGTACTATTCCACTAAACAAACTATAAATTATATATTCCAACTTATAACAAATAAATCCACCACAAGATCTAACTTGTGGGAAATTATTACAATACTTTGAGACCAAAGGAAATAACTAACTAAGAGTCTCATTAGCAACAACTAGTTTTCTACCTTTGTCACAAAAGACAATTATTGTTGATTGAACTATCGCAATCTTCTTGCTAAACATCTGCAAAGTCAAACACAGTTGTGTGTACAAGTGGACATGATGGGTAATTTCATGCAAAACAAAAACCACTAGTGAGCTTATGGCCAGTAAGAAATTCACACACAAACTAAACCACATTCTCGTGATTTGAAAATCATGTATAAAAGTAAAGAATTTATATCATAGGATCATAAACATGAAGCATTCCACTTCTAACAGTTATTTAAGTAAATCACACACATTACCAAAATATACGTAATGGTTTCCACTTAAGCCAGCACCCTTGGCCAAAGGGCATGAAATGAACTGCTTGCCTACAACAGACACCGATCTTGATGACATTATATATTGAACCACCGTAAAGTCCTTGGAAGCCAACTTGGATGATTTTAGTGGTTTTCCAAGTGTGCACTCAACACAACACTTTTTGTTTCATTATCTTTGTTACCCATACAAGAATATAATCTCAATCCCACCCCTTGGTATAATGGTAGAAAAACATGTTGAAAGTGCTTAAAAACCGTTAATTTTATAACACTAGGTGAGCCATAATGCCTGATTATAAGAGTTAGGTCAAAAACCATAATTTTTTGGATAGTAGCTTACTCCAAATTTTTGGGAAAATACCTAACAATATCGGAATCAAACGATACTTGGAACATTGGAACTTGATCAAATTAGAGACTTAGAAATAAAATGGGATATGATATGACACCAAAAAATAATTTATTTAGAATTTTGGAAATGGCTTCATAGTTTTGAAATATTTGTACAGTCGGAGTATAATTGATACAAACAGCTCAAAAAGACTCAAAATTGACCCAATTTTTTGTATTGAACCGATAACATAGACAATATTTCCCACAAAATTATGGGAGCAATTAGTGTCCAAATGAATTTAGGAAAATTCACAAAAAGGAAACAATAAATCTCTTAACTTGGAACAACACGAATTATAGAAAACCTAATAATTCCAATTTGATCGGGAAAAATACCTAAAAGTATAATATTAGAATAGACATGAGTAGGATCTTTAATAATTTTCTCTAGTCCATTCTATGAAGGCAAGAACGCAAAACGAATCTTGAAATCCAAATCAATGCCAATTGGTAAAAAATCATGCAATGAAAAGATGGATCTTTGACCGAAAAAAACCCAATGAAAAACCTCTAAAAATTTTACCAAGCCAAGAGTTATGAATCAAGATGCTCTCAAAGAAATTTCAGAACCAAATGAGTCTGAGAAGGCCTCGAACAAAATTGGCGGTTTCAAAGACAGAGAATTTGGAGAACAATCAACTCACAAAGAATCATACTATTCACAAGGCATCCTAAATATACAATTGTAAGAGCATTCAAGAACAACTTATCTTTGGAGAATAGACATAAATAGAGACAAGGAATCAGCCACTGATTTCAAACATCATGCTTTCAATAATCAAGACATAGAAATAGTCATTCAAATCATGTAGTAATCACCATTGAAACATGATTTAACAAACTTTATGCTTAGTCATACCAACACATACATGAAAATATCTATGAAAAGGTAGATGAGCAAGTGAGAAGTCGCGTACCTTGAAATCTAATTCGAAAAACTTATTTTTTGAAGAAGAGAGAAGAGGACAAGCTCTTGCTTTAACAAAACCCTAGTTCAAGAATAAAAAGACTAATAATCGTGCTTTAAATCACACAATCATAAAAAAAACGAGGCTTTGATTTAACCTACCTTGAATCATTTAAAAACACTATAGAAAGCTTCTTTAGTGTCACACCAAGTCATAATGGATTTCCCCCAACCTAGTGCTTCAATGATTTACTTCATAGGTCCTTGAGTGTGCTTTTATAGAGGTTTAATGGTGGCAAGATGGCTAAACAAAGCAAGAGGAAGAGGTAGAAGTAGGGAGAATAGAAGGAGCAAGGAGAGAAAGAGAAAGGGAGAGAGGGAGGGGGTTTGGCCAAGGGAGAGGAGAAAGAGGGGAGGGAGTGGGTGGCCTCCTTTTTTGGGGTTGCTCTCTCTTGTCAAGTGTTTCGATTCCTAGCTAATAACTCACATGTGGATGAGCTTGTTAGCTTACGATCTATTCAGTAAGCATGTTTCTTTCTCTATCTTTCTAAACTTGTTTTTGGTGTATGAAATATTTGCAAAAAAGTTGATGGCTATAAGAGATGCAAATGGTTTTTTGTATTAAATGTATGTCAATTTTGTAGCTAGAGGTGGCAACAACATGTTGTGCTAGGTGTCAAGCCCGGCTAAAAATTTCAAATTATTTAAGAAAAAATTCTATTGATATAATATCCTATAAATTTATAATTTTTAAAATCTTAGGGAGGTAAAAATTGCATCACTATAATATGAGTATATCCGAACTAGGTTGGCACTTGATTTACATTGAATAAGTGAAAGATACAAGCATCAATACACTTATTTTATTTTGATTGTTGCCATTCTCTATGCCCTTTGCCTTTTTTCAAGTATTTAGCTTCATCTTTTTTTTCATATTTATGCTTCTAATGGCTTTTTCTATAGTTCCCGTGACCTTGCAGTATATAATTTTTTATTCTACACCTTTGTTAGTGTCAAGGGGGTGATACTTTCACATAACAAAAGATTTCTCATGTAGGCAGCCTTCTCCATCATCTTTAGAATTAATGATGACAATGTTTACATCAAGTGTTAAAAAACATAAACATATCAAATATCAACCATCATGCAAAGAAATCCAAACCACTCAACTACCTTATACTACCTAATAGCATCAACATCGAAAAGTAAATCAACCATATTATATATATAACCTTATAGATGATTTTGAATTCTCATAGTTAGTACTAAATCTTTCTACAAATCTATAGTGCATAAAGATTTGAAAAGAATTACAGATTGTGATAGGGGAAGGAAATTATGATTAAAATAGGCCATGACCTAAATTGTAAATATAGTTAAGTGGGTTATGGGACAAAAGCTTTCAAAAGACACTACTACCCTTGCCGCCCTCGGGCTCATGCAATGTGCTCATCTTCCTCATCTCTAGTCGCCTTCCACCTCGAAAGTGCTAGTGTTCATCATTTCAAGCCAAAGCTTAGGCTGCACCTCCTCGCCTTCCTCATCTCCTATCACTTGTGGTTGCTCTACACCTTCTCATCTTCCTCATCTAGGGTTACTGGTGGAGGTCAGCTATAAGCTCTACTTCATCTTCAACTATGCACCGCTAGAAGCTCACCAGGAAACTCCCTTTTCACATTTTGCCATTGCATCATCAACTATGCGCAGCAAGAAGATTGACAAAAAGCTCCACTAGAAGGTTGTATGCAAGATGTTGTGGCACCCTTCTCCATGCTTTCTTTGTTCTATCTGCCTCCTCCTTGTTAGAAGTTTGCTCATAATTTTGGCCATATGCTCTGCCAGAAGTTGGCCCAAAAGCTCTTCCAGATGCTTGGCCAATAGAGGAAAAGAGGTTGAAGGTTGCCTAGAAGCTTGAAGTTAGAGCAACAAACAATGCGAGTACCATCTATTATGGACTTGTGCTCTAGGATTCAAAGATAATCCGCCAACAATAGCATGATAGGATCAAATTAGAAAATGTTGTGAAGGGAAGTAGTTGGAATGTGATTACGACATAGTTGTGACGGGGTTGCAACATGTGTGCGATAGAGTTGCGAGGAAGATCCTCCTAATTGGGATGTCTAGTAAATGTCATTGCAACAAAGTCTCTAGCATCTCAACTACACCGCCAACCCATCGCAAAACATTCACATCGAAATTAACTTGGTTGTATAGGGGATGCTAACATGAAAGGAGTTGAGACGTAGTTTCAAGATTATCACAATTAGGATGACTAGTAACTGCCATAGCAAGTGGTTCGTAATTGTCATCATAAGTGGTTTGCAATTGCCATCGAAACAACGGTGTTTTGCATTGCAAGTATCATGCCCAACGCATACCACCCCCAAACCGAACCCAGTTCAAGGAGGTAGTATCACGCTGTGCGATGAAGTATAGTTGGATTGTGGAAGACTTAACCCATCCTTAGTTAGAACACTATAGAGTTGCACACGTACCCTCTGTACAAAAGCAAAATGAGCAATAAAAGACTACTAATTAAACATTAGTCCACACACATACCCACAAACTTAGTCATAAAACAACCTCTACATGGCTAAAGTATGGTCTAAGCCCACAATGGCTAATAAGAGTCCTAGCCAACATTGGCTACATAGAAGTAGCTATGTTTATACTTGTCTAGGTCTAGCATGATGTTATAATTGTCTAGAACTTATATTTTGATATTTTCACCACACTTGCTTCATGATTCCAGTAGGGTAGGATTATGATAAAATTATGGATGCATGTATATAACACTGATTACGACTTATTCATGTTTCATATGTCTTAGCTTAGACTTGAATGATACCACTTATGTACACATTTGTGTAGATAATTGTGATGTTATTTGACACCAATGGATCATGTTTGATGCACATGTGGACTGATGTAATTGTGTCTCTTGTATTTGGACTCATATAACATTGCTCATGTATGTACCATGTTACATACATCATGAAAATGATTTATAAATAAGATTAATTGTGATTAGATGTGTTTGATTGTTTGGACACAATTGGATTCCATTGGTTGTTAAATTAATCGATCAAAGGCTTATTGAATTGGTTTTGAGTCTAAAAAGGCCATGATTTCATTTTGAGTTCCTTTGAGAACTTGGTACCTCCCCGGGTTGAGAAGAGTGGAATGTTATATGTATGTTATTTGATAAGTTATCTAGACCCTAAGAACCTAGGATAGTATATCCAAGTACACTGGCTTACCACGTATAGTGCTTGGGACTTTGGTCTTGATGAGCCATTGTGCTCGGGAGTTCGGTCTTAATGAGCAGTTATGCTTGGGGCTTTAGTCTTGATGAGCAGTGGTGCTTAGGGTTTTCGATCCAGATAAGCAGGTTTATTTCTCTATATTTGTAAGACATTCAGCATGTATTATTGCATGTGTACGAAAGATTATGCTCATTGACACATGTAGTGTAGGAATAATAGAGCTTATGTTACACATGTGGTTAATGTTTAATTTGTATGATATGCAGAATAGTGTGTTTGACACACTTGATTTGCATGGTGAATGTTTTCATTGAGAAATAGATATGAATGATATGTTTATGTTAAGAAGTGATTCATGCAACATGTGATGATTATGATGATGAATTTCACAATATGTTTACACATGAGGTGTATGTGTGTTATAAGTTATGTTTAGACCCATGATGTGCAAGAGGCATGAGTATGTGATGATGAGAAGATATGGGCCATAACATGATATGCAGGTAGTATAAATATGTGATGATGTGATATGTCATTTAGCATGATATGCAAGTGACATGTATATGTGATGATGTGATATGTCATGTAGCATGATATGCATGTAGTATGAATATGTAAGGATGTGATATGTTATATAGCATGATACGTAGGTGGCATGAAAATGTGTCAATGAGATATATTTCACATAGTATGATATTTAAGTGGCACGAGGATGTGTTGATGAGATAACATGGAATACATGATTCACCTAAAATTAATATAACATGTGCAAATATATATTTACATCATCATTGCCATACTTACTGGAATCATGGAGAAACAAGAAGAAATCAGAAAAATCTCACTTGAAATTGTGCATATACTCATTTATTCCATACTAGCTTAAGTAGATGTTTTAGCATAATCACAACATGTAACTTATATATTTTAGTAAAAATAGTAAATAAACTCCAATCAATGTGAAAAATTACAAAAACCTACTTCGTAGGATTAATTAACATATAAATAAATTTTATATGAAAATAAGTATAAAAATAATTTTGGTGATTTAATTAATGAGACTATGTAGTTCTGTCATAATCATTGACCTTCAAATTATGACTTTTCCATTGACTTATCGTGCTCTAAATAACTTGAAATTTTTATAGCATACTCATAACCCATATATCAAGCCATCTTAAAAAGATACTTCTAAACACAAACAGAGAGTTGTTTTACTGTACAACATGTATTTTAAAAATATAATAAGTACATATTATTCTAAAAAAAATAAATAATTAAGAATATAATCTAGAAATGTTAATATACTTTAGAAAAAATTTGAGAGAAAAACATAAAATAAAAGTATCCGAAACATGGTCGTGAATCCAAAATAAAGAGCTATTTGTGTTGTTTTGAACAGGTAGCCATTAGATCGGCGCACTAGCAATCTAACTGTCATGACATAACTGTTTGAAAAAATGGGTAGTTTGAAAAGTTGGCCATTAGATTAGCCCACTGGCACTCTAATGGTTAGGGGGACAGATATGTAAAAACAAGTCATCTTCTTCTTCACGAAACCAAACCAAAATTCTTCTAAAAGTCAATAAAATTTGCTAAAACTTCATGAAACTTCATATAATCATTACCCAAGCCTAAAATATGATAAATCTAACATTTTTTATGTTTAAAATATAAAAAGAACTATAAATCATGTATTTTTAATAAATCACTATTACCCATCAAGATAAATCAAAAGCTCAAAGAAACTCACAATAATGACATTTCAAAGAAGAATACCTCTTAGAAAGGAAACCTTTTACCTAAAAGAAGTCCGTGGATGGAAAATGAAGCTTTACTCTTCAAGAAAAATTAGGTTTTTAGTTAATACTTAATTCAAATCAACTATTAAGCTTAAATAATCATGAAATAAGTAGATCAATGATTTCATTTAATTAAAAAAAGATAATCACCCATCTAGGATTTGAAATCAAAATTAAAAATAGTAATTTTATTGGGATAAATCAAGAATCCATTTGGGGAAAGTGATGATACAAGAGATTAAGAGTAAAATCAGAAGATTAGAGCTAAGAACTCGCCTAGATCGGATTTTCCTCTTTAAGTAGTGGGATTAGGGCACCACCTTGCCTCCCTTAACCCCAAAAATAAGTTAAACCGACAATTTTAGCAAAACTACACAATAGTACACAATTAAATAGAACTTAAACCAGGTTAAGGTTAGAGATCTTAGAGCAAGTGCTTCGCAACATAATGTGGTGCATAAAAAATCACATTGGCGGTATAGGGGATGTAGGGGAATGCAAGTTAGTTTGATAGTTAATAATGAAAGAAATTTGTGTTACATGAGTAAGTAACATTATTGTATCCATGTGCAGAGTCCACCATCAAAGATAAGAGTACTACAGTGTTGTGGGGGAACTATTCAATACAACCCAAAAATTAAAATTCAAGATAGTAGTAGGTTTCAATCATTTACAATATGTAGGAAAGGAGGATAATATCAGTTCATTTCTGCAATAGAAAAGTGGAATTGTTCAAAAAAATTTTACAAGGATGTCATGAATCATTGCAAATCTCATCGCATACCATACCAAGAATTATCACAAACCATCACAAGAATCATAGCAAACCATTGCAACCTAATATAATCCATCACAAGAATCATTGCAAACCATCACAAAACAATTGTAAGAGACATTTAACCATCATAACAATCATCACAAATACTACAAACAACCATCGCAACCTAAAATAACCCGTTGCCTCCATCACAACATAATATAACACATTATAAAACTCAACACAACAATAATCGGAAAATACCACTGACGTGCCATTAATTTGACCAAATTAATCTCAACAACTTATGTTGGAGAGACATGAGTAGAGTCAAATGGGATGGGGATGATAGATGGTTCTAATCAATATATGGAAACACAATTAGAATCACAATATACATTAAAAATAAATTACCATAATGAATGCATGTATGAAATGTCAATCTAGAACCTACTTCATGGAAATCAGCTGGGTTAGTGTGTGTAGCGTCAGAATTGATAGGGATGATGACATTTTTGGCATGCATAGTGTATTGAGCATATCTGTCTAACAATAATCAAGTTTATTAAATCCATTGAATATAAAACTGTAATTCATGTCACTTACAACTTGGACTGGTTCAAAAGGAATTATGGAATCAAATTGAATAGGAATGATTAATTGTTGTTGGAATATGACCAAAACTCTTGGCAAGACTAGAGTTGAAATAGGCAGTCTGGATGATGGTAGGAATGGTGGCTATGTAATACCCCGTCTAACCAAGGGGGTTAGAGGTAATTAGAAGATTTTTTTGATAAATTATAGAGAGTTTCAGAGGTTAAAAGCTTCATATATAAGTAGAGCTCAAAGAAACGATTGTAGTGAATCAAAGAATGCGCAAAATGGAGGTTGGGACCGAAACTTATGACATCAAGAAATGTGCAATATAGGCAGAACCCACTTGAAAATAGCGGGATATATTTCTTTAAGTGGGTCAGTATCAAAGGGCTCATCAATACGAGTCTAACGGTACCAAGAACATGTGAATCCAAATCCGGGGTAGGAAGCTGAGTGCATTTGAAAATTTGTTTAAAAAAGAAAAGAAAATAAGGCGTGTGCATGATGAACTCTAGAGGCACGCACTATTGCAACGCGCGTAACGCATGGTTGCAATGCACAGTTAGCATGTGTGTTATGTGTGGGCATCGTGCCTCGCGTAACAATGGGCATTGCCATTTGACGTGGCGCAACGCCGCAGGTTTTGGCTCGGCTCAACCTATTTATACCCCCATTTCATTTTGTTTTTCACACTAAAACTTGTTTTTCTCTGTTTTTGAGCATTTTGAGTCCAATTAAGGCCGTTCAAGAGGCGTTCTTGACTAAATTGAGCATGCTCTACGCAATGGAGGGATCCTTTTCTAGATTTGGAGGCAATATAAGGAGGAAACATCCCAAGAGAAGGAGAGGTCCTGCCCATTGTCCTCAAGCACCGACAAACTTCATTTTCTATGTTTCTAAGCTTCCTGACTCTGATTTAGATCATTCAAGAAGCGTTCTTGACTAAATCGAGAGCCCTCAATGTAATGGAGTGGTCATTTTTCAAGTTGGAGACTGTATAAGGTGGAAACATTCCAAGACTCTGCATGTCATCCTCGAGCTCAATGAACTTCTCTTTCTCTATTTCTGATCATCCTAGCTCCGATTTAGCCCATTTATGAGGTGCTCTCAAGTGAATTGAATGTATTCTACGCAATTGAGGGGTTCGTTCTCTTAGTTGGTAATGGTATGAGGAGGAAATTCTTCGATATAATGAGAGGCTTGCCCATCATCCTTGATCACCGGAGAATGAAAAATTGGCCACGAATAAGACAGGGTTTTGTCTGCAGTTGCTAAGTCACAACAAGAGAAGCGATCCGGAGTCGGGGAGGCTCTGTCCTCCACCGAAGAGCCACCCAGTAAGAGAAACATCCCCAAGCTAGAGGAGGTTCAGTCCATTGCCGCTATATCAGAAGGGGAGGATGCCCAAAAGGAACAAGCAACCCTGAATGCCTCTATCTTGTGAGACATCAAAGGAGTGTAAGTGTTTCTAACCTCCCGTTTAAATTATAAAATGCATGTGCTAAATTAGGATATGTTCCAAGCTATGATACTTTGTGTTCTGATCTGCTATGTTTTGATGTTACCTATTTATGTTCCGTCTTGCTCTAAGGTAGAGCGAGATGTTTGGTGTGTGTGCCCAGTCTCGGCTCAGTGATAGAGGGAGACAGGTAATGTGCTCAGTCTCACCTCAGTGATAGAGTGTGATTATGTTTGGTCTTGGCTTAGTGATAGAGTGAGAGTGTGAATGTGTTTGATCCCGCTTTGTGGTAGAGCGAGATGTGCGATTTCGTTGATTTATTAACTTCCACTTGACTCCAATAGATTACGAGTTTCAGTGTAACTCTAAATTGAATATTATATATACATATTTTAACGTATATGGTTTTGTGATGCTTGATGTATGTAATAGCCGTTAGGCAAAACTACGTTCGGATCCAATCATATTGGAATGATATTGTAAATGTTATCCAATATGTACGTATGCAACCAAATGCAAGGCAACGTTGGCCCGATCAAAATTCATTATAATTATAAGTTTTATTCTAATTTATACACAATGAACTATGAAGCTTTGTCGTGTGTATGTGAACGTTACAACCGAGTCTACGCACGGGGAAGCTTTGAAGCTCCATACTGCATAGATGAACATTGTACCTCTCACACATAGATGATGATTCCTGGCTTATGGAAAGAAAATTTTTTATTAGAGATTTTGTGGGTGCCGGCTCGGGTTAGGGGATTATAGGCTAGTAATACTCTTCTAGGTAGGACAACTTTGTTAGCCCCAATTTGGGTTTTAATGGCTGTGATGAATTGATCTAGAGAGCTCGTAGCACTACTTATACCTCTTTCTACTAGAGATGATGCTTGTCTTTCCCTTGTACAATGTCCAAACAATGATGCATCATGTTCTTGATGAGATGCATGACCATGCTCCTCAAAGGGAGATGCTTCATCATATTCACGAGGAGAGGAGGCACTCTCATCCAATCTCTAAAACAACCTTCTTCCCCTCATTGATGTCGACGCTTTCGTCTTAATTCATGTCTTGGAAATGTTCAGGGTGAGAAGCTCTTTCTCTTGGGTAAGGATGGGAATTGGAGCTGGAGGTGGAGATGGCCATGGAGGTATGCTTATTGTACGATACTTTGAGAGTCCAACTCTTTTCTCAAACACCTTGTACCTCTAATTGAGAGATGCAATTTCTTTATGTATACTGTACTTCATAGCATTGTTCTCTTCTCTGAGTTTCATGTTGATGTTGTACATGTACTAGTTGTTCTAGCACATTTTCTTCATGTGCTCATCTCTCTTATCTTGCTTGGTGCTCTCATCTACCCTGGTCCTCTTAGCATTATCCTCATCAGATTGGGAGGGGGCTTGGGTGGCCTCCCCCTTGCTGGTTGACTTCCTAGTGCACTACCTCTTAGCAGATGGTCAATAGGGGATTAGGATGTTGCATACATCAATCTCTTCCTTGATTGAGATGCTAGAGCTAATAGCTTATGTTGCTACCTCTTCATTTGTCATTTCAACCGCTTCAATTTGCTAGTTCTTAACAAGGTGCTACCCTCCCTCAATGATGGGGGGAAAAATAGACTGACTAATTTCAAAATCGAGGTATTTCATTAGAATTCTTCTCATGCCATCCCATTGATGCATCAGACTAAAATTTCAGTACTATAGAAAAAAATACAATTCAAGGTTAGTCAAATAAATAATGCATATTTTCTGTGACATGCTGCTCTGGTATTATGATGTAGATTGTGATGGTATGTAGTTAGTTGAAATGGAATTACGAGGCATGTTGCGATGCGGTTTACTGTGCAGTTTCCTACATTGCCATCACAACATGCATTGCAAATCCATCACAACCTCCACTAACCCATCGCATTAAACCATCTCAATACCATTGCAACTAATAGTAACAATTATCACTATAAATATGCATCACTATATCAATCCCAACATACAAATATATCATCAAAATACAATAGCATGTTAAACAAGATAGTCATTGAGCCCATACCTATAACACTATCGTACAACCAAACATATTGAATATTTTCTTGTATATGCTATTAGTCGTATTCTTCACTTTGTGTCAGAGTTAAGTGTATACCAACTTGCCCCAAGGTGCATTCTAGAATGCTTTAAGTTTTGGGTCATCTATTAGGTTGACAAGTGTTTAATCTAAACCATATGTTCAAAGTTCAACGTTTGTATTGTAGAGATTGTTTGAATCATAGGAAAGTGGTTCTTCGGATCTTCGTAGTTGAATTTTTAGAGAGGATCATGCACTCGTGATGAAGTAGAGGATATGATGGATGTCCCCAAGGAGATTGGTGATGTGTGAAGTGGGTAAAGAATCACTAGTGGTTTTCTGCTCGATAATATGGGTAAACCGGTGAAGGTTACTTTGTATCAAACACTATTTCATAGTGTATTTGTTGTAGTGTAGATGTCAACCTATATTGTGATTCTCCTATGACATTCAATAAGGCACTAAGGGCTTTACTGTTTTGATTTGCAAGTTTAGTCTCATTCTCATCCCATTCAGTTTCATCTTTTAGAATATAATTCCCTTCCTCATCTTTGGTCATTGAAGGGCTCCGGCCTTTAACAACCACTTTCCAGGCATTCCCATTAAACACTTCTATAAATGTTCTCGTCCTATTTTCTCAATATGAGAAATTCTATCCATAAAAAAGGGAGGTATGTTCATTGGATTTCCTAAGTCCCCATATTTATTTATTGAGTTATTGAAACAAGCCATTGATTTTAATCCAACAAAAATAACTGAACACCACAATTTAAGCACTTAAATCAAAGAAAATTATAAGAGAAGCAACAAGAAATCTTGGGCACATAAATAAGCATGTTTAATCAAGCATTTCTAAGAGAAAACAAATAATCTTAAGAAAAATTCATAATTCAAACCCTAGCATAAGAAATCTACCCAAGAAATCAAACTATGGAAGTTTAAACAAGATTATGAAGCACAAACATGTCAAATTAGATTGATATCATGAAGCAAAATAAAATTTTTAATAATTAATACTCAACTACCACTTGTGAGTTTAATATCCATCTAGAAGAATATAACAGATAATTAGATTGCCCTTAGTCTGATTATCTATAAAGATAAAGACTACGAGTTCTAGCCTCTTTACACATAATTTTTATACACTACAGAATTAAGTAAACATTATTTCAAAACTCACTCATGATGAATCAATCATTCAAACCATAAGATTTCAATCCACACATAAAACACACATCAATTAGAAGTGGAAAACCCAAACTTGTGTAAAAAAGTATAGCTATTCTACACCAGAACCAAATCAATGTACTACTAGCAAGCAAGACAATTTATTTTGACACAAGCAAAACACCAACCTTTATTTTGACTCTAACACAAATTCCTTTTGTTTAGATCTCCATAAGTCTTTGTTGTTGCTAGCCTTCAAGTGTTCTCCCTCCAGGACTTGAAACTTCTTCTTCCTCACTTTGTCTTTGTATTCTTTTAGCTATCACCAAACCCGTCTTGTTATATTAACTTCGGCCTCCTTGAGAAATCTTCAATCTCCTATTGAAGATATACTACAAGTCATCTTTGAAATCTCTATGTCAAATTTCCTTTTAGTTGTGGAAAAGTTTCATGAATTCACCATTGATCTTCAACTCAAAGCTTCATGTGAATCCTCCTTGGAAAAGATACAAAAGGTAGAATCATTTTTTCTCTAATCTCCTCTAGGTTTTCTCTCTCAAATTTTGTGATTTCTTAATCTTTATATAGCTCATTAAGTATATTTGGGTATTTGACTTGAGTAAGAAAAGAAATTAAAATCATAATTGCTTAATTAGTGTAACTAATCCTTAAAGCGATTGATCGCTCACTATTTATTTTGTGCATGATACTTCAAATGATCGATTGATTAACAAAGGTGATCTATCGATAACTCTGAGCTTCATTTTACATAGGGCAAAAGAAATTGTCAACAATCATTCTAATCAACTGTATATCCAATGATCGATCGTTCTATCTATATTTTTATTATTTTGTTCTTTTTACCATAAATCCTTCTAAAACCTTTCCAACCACTATTAAAACTTGTCCAAGTGATTTGGGTATTCAAATATGATCTAAATAAGCTTCAAAAACCTTCAACATTTTTTAGTCTTCAGTCTTGATCAATAAAAATATGTCTACTCCTATTTTTTAAGTTTGTCAATTTCAAATTTGACTCGACTACAACAAGATTTAATAATATTCTAAGACTTAATATATTCACAAGGTTTCTAGACATAATTTTAATATAGAAATTAGCCAATAACCTTGACATACGACTAATTTGTTCTTACACATGCCTAGCAGTTAATATATCTTGGCTATCAATTTGCTTGAGCACAATCTGATCAGAATAGAGAATAAACTTTGCATTAATCAAATAATGCCTCTATTATCGAAGTGTTTTAACTACAACATAAAGCTCAACACCATAAGCATTATATCTTACTTGACAATTTCTCATTGAAATATGCAGTTGGGCGACCCCCATGACTTAGGACTTCTCCCATACCAACCCTAGAAGTATCACAATGTAGTTCAAAAGGCTGGGCAAAGTTAGACAAGACTAACATTGTCACTCCCTGGCACCCGCCCGACCCGAGCTGAACTTAGTCCAGGGACCACCACACGGGCCAACTAAATTGCATTGCAAAAAACTTTAACCCTAAAAATTGGGTATTCAACACAAACACGGAGTCGCACACCCTTAATCCTTTGTACAAGTGTAATATGGTAAAATAAAAGAGGATAATAACTCTGAAATAAATCCTCAAACATAACCCACATGCTAATAGCCTGAGCTGACACATGGCTTGAAATAAATAAAATATGAGACAAGTGTAAAAGTAGAAGATACACACGAGTCATAAACATAGTAACCCACACAAGTTGTCTTATGATCATAATAACATAAATCAGAAAACAAAATAACATCCAGAAGCATCCATGCTTAATCCCAAGTATATCCCAGTTGTCCCTCATATAGGGAATCCTGATCAACTGCATGTCATACCATGCAACCCCAAAACAAAAACTAGAAATAAGGGTAAGTAAAACTCAGTAAGGTTTGAAATATGGTAACATTAATAAGAAAACAAACATGGCACATTAACATGGTAATTCAGATCAACATTTCACATAATATCCTCATTCTGATTAACCCCCTTACCATACAACTATCTCATTCATACTAATCATGGTATATATAACCACACATGCACATTAACATCTAATCATGGATTCCAGCATAAATCTTGGGTGGAAACCATCAATCAAGTCAAGTGTTACCACATGCTAAACATATGCAAGCATATTCACACCACATGCAAGCATATTCACACCACACTTAAATCTAAACATGACACTATCATTCACCCATAATTTATCCACATTATATAAAGACATATCAGTTCATTAGCATGCCATAATCCAGTTGAATCATGCTTAAAATATAAGGAATCATTCAATCATAGATTAAAGACGAACAATCTTAACATGTGTAGCCAACAACATGCAATTTCACATAAAACTTAAATACTCTTCATAATTTTTCTACATTAATAACGTGCCCCTCCAGTGGCTCATTCTAGCTCAAATTACTCCACATAAACATTAGAAATGGTATTTAAGAGTAAAATAAAAAAAAGCAAAAGAAACAAAATAGCCAAAACTGCAGTATAATCATTCAATCGGCTTGTAGGGCAGGTCGAACGCTAGCTGTTCGATTATCCTAAGAGGCCGTTCGATCGGCACAATGACAAATCCTAGTTCGTCTTCCCCACTTCAAATTCCAAACTAAAACTTTACATACTCTTCATAAATCACCAAATAACATCCCCAAACTTCATTATAATCCAATCCATGCTTCCAGTTAAACAAATCTAGCCATTACTAACCATAAACCCTAAGAAATTTCATTAAAAATCAAGTCTTTCTCAATTCATCATTAAAGCTCATAATCATGAACCACATCAAAACATAAATCCGAATCACATAAATGTTTGAGACTAAAACACTTACCTTCCAACAAGTTCTTGATAAGAAATGGCTCCTTAAACTCCTTCAAAACCTACCCAAAAAATATGATTTTTATTAATACTTCTCAAATCTGATTTTAAAACACCTAAAACCTTCAAGAACAAGTAAATTTAGGGTTCAAGAAGCTTAAAAACGAAATTCTTTTGAAATATAAAACCAAATATGTAGTTTTTGAGTAATAGAGAGAGGAGAGAGAAAGATAGAGGAAAGAGAGAGAGAAGGAAGAGAGGGAAGAGGAGAGAGAGGGAGGAGAGAGGGAAGAGGAGAGAGAGGGTAGAGAGAGGGAGGAGAGGAGAAAGGGTAGAGAGAGGGGGGGGGAGGAGAGAAAGAGGGTAGAGAGAGACAGGGAGGAGAGAGGATAGAGAGATGAGAGAGGGAGGGAGGAGAGAGAGGGTAGTGAGAGACAAGGCAGAGAAAGGGTAGAGAGAGACAAGGAGGAAAGAGGGTAGAGAGACAAGGCGGAGAGAGAGTAGAGAGAGAGGGAGGAGGACGAAAGAGAGGAGAGAGAAAGGAGGAGGAGAGAACGAGAGGGGAGAGGGTAGAGAGAGGGAGGAGATAGGAGAGAGAAGGGTGAGATAGAGAGAGGGGAGAGGGGAGAGAGAGGGAAGAGGAGGGAGGAGAGAGGGGAGAGAGAGGGAAGAGGAGGGAGGAGAGAGGGGAGAGAGAGGGAGGAGAGAGAGGGAAGAGGAGAGAGGGGAGAGAGAGGAGAGGAGAGAGAGAGATGGTAGAGAGAGGGAGGAGAGAGAAGCATCATTTACAAGTGCTATCAGCGACACTCTTTTTCTAGCATCACTAATAGCCTTTAGGATTCTTTTAAAAGACTAAGGCTATTAGCGATGCTCCTATGGACTGTCGATAATAGCCTAAATATTTGCAACGCTCCCATTAGAGCGTTGCTAATAGCCATATTAAAAAAAACTACAACCATTAGTGATGCGCATGTTGAGCTAATAACTTAATTAATGTTATTAGCGACGCTTTCGCTAATAACTGAAATTTAATTATAAAAAATATTTTCTCCTCTCTCTCTCCTCTCTCTCTCTTCTCTCTCTCCTCTCCCTCTCTTCACTCTCTCATCTCTCCTCTCCCTCTCCTCTCTCCCTCTCACCCCTCTCTTCCTCTCACTCTCTCTCCCCTCTCCTGCTCTCTCCTCAGTCTCTCCCTCTTCTCTCTCTCTCTTCTTTCTCTCTCTCCTCACCCTCTCTCTTCTCTCCCTCTTCCATCTCTCTCCTCCTCTCTTCTCTCTCCGCCTTCTAGCTCCCTGTACTCTCTATTTCTGATCTCTCTCCTCCACGTGCGTCACCGTCGCTAATATATTTCTTTTATTTATTTTTTAAAATATAATATTTAATAAAAAATATTAAAAAATTTAAATTAAATTCCTCCCTCCCTCTATACTTTCTCTCTTATCTCTCTCTCCTCACTCTCTCTCTCTTCTCCCCCTCTTCCCTCCTCCCTCTCTCTCATCCTCTCTTCTCTCTCCCCTTTCTAGCTCTCTATCCTCTCTCTCTTTCTGATCTCTCTCTTCCATGTGCATCGCCGTGAGCTCTAGCTCTATGGATAAGAGGGGAGAGATTAGTAGAAATTAATTTTTATTTTAAAAAAAATTAAATTTTTTATTTTTAAAATAATAACTAAAAATTTAAGTAAATATATTAGTGATACTTGGATATAAGTGTTGGTAGTACAATATATATTAGCAACATATAAAAATAAATGTTGCTATTACATAGTGTATTAGTGGCTTATATTACTATACGTTGCTAATATATATTTTATTTTTAATTATTTTTAAAATATAATATTTAATAAAAAAATTAAAAAATTTAAATTAAATTCCTCCCTCTCTCTATACTTTCTCTCTCTCTCTCCTCACTCTCTCTCTCTCCTCTCTTCTCTCTCCTCCCTCTCTCTCTTAACTCTCTATCTCTTCTCTCACACCTCTCTCTCTACCCTCTCTCCCCACTTTCTCTCTCTTCTCTCTCACTCCTCACCCCTCTTCTCTTTCCTCCCTCTCTTCTCTCTTCTCTCTCACTACTCACCCCCTCTCATCTCTCTCTACTCTCTCCTCTCTCTCCCCTCACCCTCTCTCTTCTCTCCTCATCCTCTTTCTACACTCTCTCTCCTCCTCTCTTTTCTCCCTCCCTCATCTTTCTTGCTCTCTTCACTCTCTCTCTTTTATTATAAATTGTATTTTAAAATTAATAAAAAATTTAAGAAATAAAATATATTATATATAAATAGTGAAAGTTTAATTTATTATTAACATTACCTTTTATTTAAAATTTATTCTTTGTATGTACAAATAGTAAATATTAAATAAAATATATTATTTTTAAGAAGTTTATTTTAACTTTTTAATATTTATTTATTAAATAAAATTAATTAATAAAACTAATAGCAACGCTTGTGATCAACCGTCGCTACTATTGATGCTATTTGCGACACTTGATTCAAAGCATCGCTAATAATTGTAATTTTTTAATTTTAAATTCATTACTATTAATGACGGTTGTTTTAAGTGTAGCTAACCGCATAACTATTAGCGATGTTTCCTAACAAGCGTCGCTAATAGTGTTACTATTAGCGACGCTTTCTAAAAAGTGTCGCTAATAGTAATGGATTTTTTTTAAAATAAATATCTTTTAGTGACGCTTGTTTTATACGTCGCTAATTGTGATATAATTAGCGATGCTTATTATAAAGCATCGCTAATAAGTCCAGTATTAGAGACGTTTTATATTAAGCGTCGCTAATATATCACTATTAGCGATGCTTAATAATAAGCGTCGCTAATATGTATTTTTTTATGACACTTAATTATGCATCTCAAGTAGTAGTTTTTAGCAACACATTTATTTGCATTGCTAATAAAAGCGTCGCTAATGATACATTTTGTTGTGGTGAATTTGTCCCTTGATCAACAACTCAAGGACTTCTCATTGAAGCTCCTCATGCCCCTTGGGACTCATCCTGTAATGAGGATAATTAGAGAGTGTAGATCTGAGCATAAGGTCAATTTGATGTTGGATGTCTCTAAGGGGTAGCAATCCATTGGGTAGGGATTCACAAAAAATATCTTGATACTCATGGACCAAAGGTTTAACTTCTTCAGGAATATCCACACCTTCATTATCCTCCTTAGAAATCTAAACATAAACAACATCATCTCTTTACAATTCCTAAAACAAAATTCCCCTAAACAAAAGTGTAACCTCTTTGTTGTTTTAGGGTTTAACCACCTCATCCTTATGTTAAACAAGAACAATTTTTTTGCTATTTAGAACAAAGTTATATGTGTTCTTATAGACATCATGCATCACACATCGATCATATCGCCAACGACACCCTAGTAACAAATGACAAACATCCATAGTAACAACATTTCATCATATCTTATCCTTATATGTAGAACTAATAGAGAAAGAGACTAAACAACACTTAGAGACTTGCACCTCACTTCCTTTCTTCAACCAAGAAAGTGTGTATGGATGAAAATGAAGTGTAGTTCTCAATTGAGGCTTTTAAACAGTTTTTTCAGCCGCCACATTATCACAACTTCCCAAATTAATCAAAAGATGACAAACCTTACTCCTAATTGTAAGATCTATAACCTTAACCCGGTTTAATTTTGATGTAATTATATGTTACTCTATGCTTTTGTTTTAATTTGGTTTGACTTGATTTTGGGGTTAAGGTTGATAATGATGGTTTTAATAAGGTTTTCTCTCATTTTATAAGTTTCTATACTAAACTCAATTTATCCTATTTTTAGGGAATTTTTTGGATTTTATGGGATTTTTTCATAAATTTAGGGTGCACCATGGGCCCCACATCCACATTTGGACGGTGAGGGTCCCACAAGACCTTAAACTTCACTTATTTCATGTAAATGAGTTTCATGATTTTTAATTTCATTTTTAGCCTTAAAATGAACAAAATCACCCATTTAGGGGACTAAATTTAGTTTATAGCCCAACATTTAGTATTTACACCCTAATGATTTACTATAAAGCATGTTCTTTTTGTTGATTTTCTTTTTATTTAGCTTAGGAATGACTAGATCTATCATGTCTTAAGCTTGTATGTTGATTTTATGAGGTCTGTAAGTGATTTTAGGATTTTCTTATTAATTTTGGGTATTTTCAGTTTGTCGGTCATAAGGTCGAAGACAAACTAATTTTTGACTGTTAAGGGTATTTAAATGGCCCAACAGGCATTCAAACGGCCTACCATTTGAATGTCTTGTTTGGCCGATTGAACGCCTATTTAACCGATTGAATGACCAAATGACAGATTTTGCCTTCCTGTATACTTTGTCTATTTCTTGTTCCTCTTCTATAAATCTCATTTCTAATGTTTAGAATGTGTTATTTTTAACTATAAATGCTACTGTGGGTACATGAATACTATGTTGAAAGCTATGATGTAGTTCAAGCTTGATTTAGGTTATATATTGTTGGATTTTAGCATTATATTCATTGTGTCCTAAATTCATTATTGATGTTTCTCCATTATTTATTGATGATTCCAGTAATGTTTAACTATGAGGATGTGCATGTATGCTTGCACATGTTGTGCTAATTATGGGTGAACCATGTTTTCATGTTCTAGCTTAAGTATAGTGTTGACTATCCTTGCCTAGGTTTAAAATGATGTTATACTTGTCTTAAATTTGTATTTTGAGGTTTTTACCATATTTTATTTATGATAAAATCATGAATGCATGTGTATAGTATAGATGATGGTTTGTTCATGTTGTACATGTCTTTGCTTACACTTGAACACTACCATTATGTACACATTCGTGAAGGTATTTGTGGTGATTAATTGACACAAATGGGCTAGGAATGATGTATATGTGGACTAATTTGAACATATTTCTTGTATATGGACTAATGTAGCATTGCTCTTGTATGTACCAAGTTGCATGTATCATGAAAAAGATTTATGAATGAGATTAATCATGATTAGCTGAGTGAGATCGATTGGATGCAAGTGGATGCTATTGGTTTTTGGATTAATTGATCAAAGGCATATTGAATTGGTTTGGGTCTGAAAGGACATGATTTCGTTTTGTGTTCCTTTGGGAACTTGGTACCTCCTCGGATTGAGATGAGTTAATTGCGGTTGAGTTTATTTGTTGAGAATCTAATATAGTAAGTCTGTTTACACTAGCTACCATTGTCGCACCCCGGGATTTTGGAAGCATATAAAATTTTCTTTTCATAAAGATATCGGAGTTTACCCAGGCCTGCGACGGGAGCCGCTCGCCTTATGCAATAATATAATAATAATTTCACAGGAACCATGGTCCGTGTAGAAACACACAAGAAAATAATAATAAGAAATTCTTAGTCGTTTCGGTGCGGTTGAAATCTTTGAAATCACATCAATAAAACTTTGGAATAGGCCCTTCTACCCGCACACTAAGCTTCGTCGAGTCCTGCAAAGTCTGGGGGGTGGTGAGTATTTTAAAATACTCAGTAGGGGAGTTTATACTATCAGGCATGAATAAACACATGACAGTTTCACTATATATATCATATATAATATGTTTCATGAAAACAAGGTGTGTCTCTCACCCAAAACCACACCTAGAGTTTCTTCCTACGTATCAAAGATGCTACTATTGTTTGCAAGCTCTCACAGCTCACTACAAATGTCCCAGACATATATATTAATAAGAATTTGCTGCGGGTACAAAGCAGCAACCTCTTACTCCTCCACATATCGTCTCAAAATATTTCGTATTTGTGGATAGAAGAGCCACCCATACTAATGGGGCGCCGGGATCTAGAGAGTAGAGAGTCTTCCTATGGTACTCTCTACCCTAGTGCGTATCCTTGATAGTTGCCCTTCGTTATGGGTGAATCAGGGGTCTTGCCCTTCGTTAGGGGCTCACCAAGCTAAAATAGGTACCGTGCATCCTATTTCGAACCGGATTAATTGTGTCCTCATCTAGTCAACAGAGCTCTATCGGGGCACCTAACAATAGCTCCAGACAACCAAAACACTCATGAGTCTCAGACTCATAGTCTTGAGTCCCAGACTCATAATCTTTAGTCCTAGACTCAAATAAAATATCCTATAGTTCCCAGACTCCAAAAAGTCGTTGTTTTATTTTAAAACATTCTATCCCAATGTTTATCCTTTTAAAAATCCTAGCTCCGCCTCTACAAGACATGAGAGCGTCACTATCAACTACAAAGGCAAGGTTGGTCGCTCATTCTAATGAGATAGTTACCCATTCTTTGTTTTGCCTTAGTGACTCGATCACCATGCTTATACGTCTTTTCAAATACAATCTTGAGTATCCTCCTTTCAACAAGGGCAAGTCCTCTAAAACAGTCTTTCAAATATACTGTATTCATTCGCAATGAAAACAGTGGTGAAGCTAGTTTGTCACTATCTCACACGTTCCACCATGTATAATTTATATCAAAATCCACAGATAAACATTCAATCAAACTATTATATATGATGAAATCATAATGCATGTAGTATAAAACATATCCTCTTCTAGCGGCAAATCATTCGACTAATCAAATATACATAATAGCATTATAAATATACGATATATAAATTATATTCTATCTCAATGATTAACCATTCAACAGATCGGATATATGTGCAGAAATCATAAATCATAACTTGAAAGTAATCTTTAATGCATAGCATGCGAAATCATATAAATAATAAGTTAAAAACACAACCAAATATTATAATCATGCCATAAGAAAGGATAAAAGCCCCTCCTTGCTTTTTGTGCGAGTTCGAAATCGATAAATCGGACACCACGAAATTGGATGTCAACTTCTAGGGTCTTGGAGGTCTCCAACAAAGAAAATAACCCCACCACAATGTCCATCAAGCTCGATTTAGGTAAGAACGCCTCTTCAATGGAAGAAAATGGACTCCAAATGACTCCATAAACTCTTTTTCCGTGCACGTAGGTTGTGGGCAGATTCTACTACTGCAGCCCCTCTAGGCCAGCATTCTTAGGCTTAGCTCCAATCAATTTATGTGACACTTTGGTCCAATGCAAGAGATGGGCATTAGGCTTATTGCAGGTGGGGCTTTCACGCTTTTGCCCACTCATTTGGGGCATATCTAGGACATCTATCACAAAAAGTATGTGTTATGCATATGCAGCTTTCATGCCTCTACATTTTGTAGTATTGTGCTCTACATTGGTATCCCTGTTCTGCCTCTTAATTGGTGTCTCCTTGTATCCAAAGGTAACAAAAATTCTTTCCCTTCTTATTTTATATGTTAGAAATGACTACACAACATAAATTTCATGGATCATTGTATTGCAGGTTTCAAGTCCCTGGTTTCTTGTTTACTTGGGAACATATCTTTCTTATATGGGTCAACATTTATGGGATGTGCTTCTAAGTGGTGGATCCTTTCGGCAATGGTGGAATGAGGAAAGAATGTGGATGATGATGGCAATTTCATCCTACTTATTTGCATTCTTGAATTTCATTTTAAAGCTAGTTGGTATTACACAAATTGATTTTGAGGTTACAAATAAAGCAACAGATAAGGATCAAATTGAGACACACACAAAAGGTATATTTGATTTCCAAGGCACGAGTTTTCTAATAATTCCTATTATTACAGTGACCATCATCAATGCTGAATGCTTTGTTGGAGGTGTTTGGAGAATGCTCAAAGAAGGCAGTTATGATTTGAGGCTTGGGCAATTAATGGTCTCAAGTCTTATACTAATATTCAGCATGCCTTTGCTTGAAGGGATTCTAGTTCGGAAAGACAAGGGTAGAGTTCCTGCATCATTAAGCCTCGTCTCTATGATACTATCTGTAATAGTTCTCTCATTAGGATATGTAGTCTCCACGTGATACACAATTGGTAATTTGTTTGATATAAAATGTTCCAAGTTAATCAGCAATTTAATTTGCTTGATTTTGATATTAGCTACTGTCAATCTTTTTTTATTATGTTATTACCTATGTTTAACAAATGCAACACAAACCCAATCCATTCATCCTAAAAGGAAATTTATTTATGTTGATTGCAATTGAGTCTCCTCCAATTGGGAAAAGGCTCTATTTCATTATTAAGATTACAATTTAGTCTCCTACACATAATTCAAGTATGCAAAATGCTACATCTAAAATATGTTTTCAAAAATTTTAAATGACCTATACAATATTTAGGTTCCCCTTTTCTATTTTCATGAGCACTATTTATCAACCCATCTCAACAATATGGATGAAGTTTTCATGTTTACCATTGAACTCAAGTGGAAAGCTGTCATCTTAGCCCTCAATTCATAATGTAGTGTTCCTCAAGGAGATTAGTCAGACCTATACTTTTTGTGTTCTTTTGTATATAAAAACATTGATTAGGACAATAAAATTGATAAATTCTTTTTAGCAATTCTTCTTTTTCTTCTTCAGGTTCTTTCTCCATGTATTTCCTTCTGTGTGGTGTGGTGTGGTGTGATGTGGTACTCACAAAATTTCTCTTCTAATTGATAAAGTGAATGTGAATCAAAACTCTTACATTTTCATGAATTTTATCTCAATTTTGTTCAAAAGCGATGATGGAAGCAATAAGATAGTTCTCTTTTTTTCCTCTAAAACATTTCTTTCTCCACTCTCCTAATTCATCATTATATAGTCCTTATATAGCTCTCTAAGTCAGATACGGTATTATAGTTACACTAGGAAAAAAATTGATTCTGTATTGATTTGAAAAAAACTTCTGTGTTATTACCCGATTGATCATTCTATAGGGTGATCGATCAATCCATCTCCTATTTACAAATCCTAATGCATCTTATCGATTATTTAAACAGTGTGATTGATCATTCACTATTTTGTACCTGATAAATTTGACTCTAACCAATCTTTCCCCCGAAAGATTGATCATTTAGTCGTCTATCAAAAATTCAAACCTGAGTGATCTCATGTTGAAGGACAATTGATCGCTTTTGAACAATCTTGTGTCTTTTTCTCCTATTCTCATTCCAATACTCAAACAAAGGTATTTTTTATAAAAATAACCTAAGTATTTGTGTATGTGCGGGTGTGATATTTACCTTTATGTCCTTCAAACTCAACATTTTAATTAGGGGCTTTTTGAATGTGGATGGTTTTAGGAATGGAAGTAAATTTTTTTTTGAATTAATTTAATTAATTCAGTATTGAATCATAATTAAGGCTGGAAATATAATTGTTTTGAATAAATGTGGATCAAATTTTCAACCCATTTGTATAAAACTGTAAACTAAGATAACTCTATCCTCCAAACTCGGATATGCACATTCTTGGTATTCTTTTATTAAAGGCAGGAAATCATACCGAAAATTCCCGGTCGTTACAACCATGTGCTCTAGGTTTCTATTGCATAAATTAGACTCTCCCCAGCAAAAGATTGTCCTTAGAAAGCACACTGCTCTAGGTTTCCTTTGTCGGGATCATATGTTCTCGGCTAGGTCTGTCCTTAGTGAGTGGACTGCTCTAGTTTTTCTTTATGGAATTTGACCTTCCTTTTTGGATTGTCCTTAACGAGCAGAGGGGTAACTCCCTAATGCCCTTGGTTTCCTTGTGGAAATTAGATCGTGTCCTTAGCGAGCAGAATGATTATTTTTCTCACTTATGAGACATTCACCACCGATGATTTCATATATATGGATTATCCTGCCTAGTTATACATGTTGTGTAGGGATAATTGAGCTTATGTGACTGTAACACTCATGATTTCATTTTCCTCAAAATTTAAGGAAAAATTTTGCAATATAAATGCTATAAATTGGGAAAAAATCACGAATATGAAACCTTTGAAAATAGTTTTATAATTTAAAGCATAACACATCAGTTTTTCCCATCCAAATTGTAACTCATTCGATTAAAAATCGTACGGCCAAACCAAACATCCACAGGCGCTACTCGAAAGTAAACGTACGAATAAATTGCTATGATTATAGACTTTAAATACAAATCTCTCCCAGGTATCCCAGAGTGTAAGTCCCATAACAGTTCACAGTCTTATCTAAACGAAAGTTCATAATATATAAACATCTTATTTTTCATCTCACCCAATATATCAGATCGTGGCACAAACAAAACTCGCAGTGAGTCAAGGATATACCTGAGTCCAAAGGAATCAATCCACCATGAAAATGAGCATCCATCTCCAGGAGCTCTCCATCACAACCTGCAAAAGCCTCCCAAATAACAAGGCTAAAAAATAGGGTAATGAGTATTTTCATACTCAATAAGAAAATACCCAATAGGGAAGTTCTAAACATTGAACTCAGTAATACATAGATGTGTTCATGCAACTCAAACATGAAGCAAACAAGCATATCATAATCATGCTCATGCGCATACAAACATGCCAAACAAACCATCTAATCAAACTTACACAAACACCCTTGTACAGGGTCATACAAACTTACTTGTACCACCGTACGTTTACTCAAACAACTTACACATACTTGTATGACCTTACTCGTACAATCTTACACTTACTCAAATGACCTTACTCGTACAGTTATACGCTTACTGATATAACTTACACATACTTGTACGACCTTACTAGTACAATCTTACACAGAATCATACTCTTACAGTCTTACTTAGAAACATACTCTTACAATCGTACTCATACTCACACTCTTACAATTGTGCTTATACGCATACTCTTACAGTCGTACACATACTCATACTCTTACAATCATGCTCATACTCATACTCTTACAGTTGTGCTCATACTCATACTCTTATAGTCGTACTCATACGCACACTCTTACAGTCGTGCTCATACTCATACTCTTACAGTTGTGCTCATACTCATAATCGTGCATATACTATTGATTACTAAAGCTCATTACAACTAATAAGTACCAAAATCAAAAAGGAAAAGAATGTCATTGGGGCATCACCTTAACCTCCGGGGAGTGATTGACGTCATGGACTTTTCCAAAGGCAAGGCACACCTATGCTTCATGGGGCACAGAATCAAACAGGTAAGAGCATGTCTATGATACTACTTACCTAAGTGCACAAACATAAACACAAATGCCCACACTTTAGGGGCCATACAATTGCCCACCCTAATGGGTCTTATAGTGCCATAGAATTGCCCACCATAATGGGTCTTATAGTGCTAGTGCCACTCTTGGGCAAAAATCATACAGTGCCACTTGGGCAGAAATATACAGTGCCACTCTTGGGAGGAATCATACAATGCCACTCTTAGCAGAAATCATACAACTCTCTCAATAGAGAATCAAACGTTTGGGCTTAATATGACACACAAACCAAATTGAAAACATACATTGCTCTCATCAGATGTTCAGTGCTCTATACAGCACATAGACAACATCCCGCAGGATAAACACCATGGCAAGACATGAGAAATGCTCAGCCAACTCATTATCAGCTAGCTCAAACATGGAACTTAATCCATCGAACCCTTAGGTCTCAAACTCACAACACTATCATTAGTTGTGCTTATAATTCAAGTTTGAATTAAGTAAATTATGTGGTACAATTATGCCACACATGCACTCAAACATATCGTGCTCCACTGATCAAACCAAAGTTGAGCCCGATCTGAAACCCTAGTTCGTCAGGGTAACAAACTTCACTTAACCTGCCCATATTATAATCATAATTCATCGTACATCAAATCTTTACAGTCTTACATAATCCGCCATCCACCTTATGGCCAAAACATCTTACACGTACGTCATCAAACTAAGCTCCTTAGAGCCAAGACCAGTTATCACCCTCTTACTTATACCACACTTATTATGCTTACTTTTCACTTCATAATTTATATGTTATGTTTGTACAATTATGCACACTTTTACTGTCTGAGAATCCCCCAATGTGCGCTCTGATCGAAAACAATCCACTCCAATCCTCGCTCGTCATACTCATATCCTCTGTCATCCGTCATACGCTTACACATCCATATCCAAATCCATACCAAACACTGTCACTTCTTACCATCCATAGCCCATACCTCTGCCCACATGCACATACACATATCCATAGCATAGGCAAATAGCCATCATATATACATATGTCTATCACACATACATATAACATACACATACTTTAAGACATACGTAGCTTACAAACATGTTTACTAGCCATCACTAGCGCATACATACATATCCATACTTACTTCAAACATGCACGCTAGCCATCACTCGCACATGCCTAAACCATATTCATAGAAACATCCTCGCTAGCCATTACTAGCACATACATACACATACAAAGCTTACCAACAAACATGCTAGCCATCACTAGCACATACTCACACATACGAAGCTTACTAACAAACATGCTAGTCATCACTAGCACATACATACACATACGAAGATTGCTAACAAACACGCTAGCCATCACTATCACATACTCAATCTGCATATGAAGTTTACCAACAAACATGCTAGCCATCACTAGCACATACCCAATTAACATACGAAGCTTACCAACAAACATGCTAGCCATCACTAGCACATACTCAATCCACATATGAAGCTTACCAACATACTTCAAATATGCATACAGCCCACATGCATGTCATATGCATTTCTAACATGGCATAATATATCCTCTTACATCATGCAAACGGATCATGATTTAGCATCCAAAGCATTGAATCAGACAATCCTAGCATGCTGCTACTCATTCAAAGCATACTATCATAAAATTACGAGTTTAAAGCTCTTCTACCTCGTAATCATGACGTTTGATGGCGCGCACACGATGGTGGCGGTGTCGGCGGCGGAGTTGGCGGCCAAAAGCATTGCCTAGCTGAGTGAGCTACCATCCCGAAGATTTTAAAGAAGTGCCGGAAATAATCATGGCCAAACGAGGTGTTAGAAATCAATGCGGTAAAATCCGCAATCCACGGCGGCACAATAGGGCGGCCGGAAGAAATGTCATGCTAGCATATGTGGTGGTGAGACCATAAGTCGAGGGTGTATTCACTAAAGGTCGGCCGATGGCTAAGACGTACTCGGCCGGCCGCAAGACGTCAAAATTGGTCATGGATAGCACCCAACGGTGTCAATTTCGCGTCATTGAGAGCCCTAATAGGGTGGAGGGCGTGCGTCGATGCTGAAGGATAAAGGAGAGGTGGTGGTGGACTTCGATGTCAACTCCATTTGGTGGCAAAGCCAACGACGGTCAGGCGGCACAAATACGGCACATAAACCCAGAAGCACACGTGTGGCCACATGCACACACGGCCAAAAAAGGCCACTCTTGGGGGAGATGGGTCAGACGGTAGCAACCCAAGGCCCATAAAAGGACAAATGAGCTATGGCCAGGAGGTGGTGGCCGATCGAAGCGGCGACATCGCCAATCACCACCCACAACCAATACATGTGGTGTGGGCAGCTATGCATCTCACACAGTATAGGGCAAAGGCAAGCGGCCCACTCCGAGAGGAGGTGTAATCGGGTCAAGTGGGGCTGACCCTCACTATCGCCAAGCCGGGGCAGAGCCCATGATGGTCAAAAGACCCACAACTTGCCAAATGCAACAACCCAAGATGCACCCAAAGTGTCTAATTGGGTTAAGCAAGACAATAGAGGTGAAGCGGGGTGAGATACAACAACCGCCAACCAACATCGGGTCGAAGTAGGCTAGACGAAGTTCATCCAGTGGCCGGACAATGACCGGAAACACACCGGCATAAAAAAATATCATGGATAGTGAGATGAAAATGTGAATAAAAGCCTACCAAAGTACCGGTAGCTTACAGTGGAGCGAAGAAAGCATGGCGGCGGCTCTAGTTAGTGCCTATGGGTCCCTAGTGGCCAACCAAACATAAGTCTAGTTGAGGGCGGCCGCAAACGACATCAAAATTGCACCCCCATGGCTCAAAAACGAGATTTGAAGGAGAGAAAAATCGAAGAAAAGTTCGGTACCTCGTGGAGGAGCCAAGAGGCCATGGCGGCAGTCATTGCCGGTACCTACGGACTCGTGGCGTTGAGGCAAAGAGGATCCTGACAAGAATTGATAAAATCCGATGACGGAGGAGGGAGAATGGAGCAACCAAAATCTCAATCGGGTTCTCACAAAAGTCATTGGACGTGAAAAAGTTTCTGGGTAGAAAACTTACTGGAATCCGATGTTCGGATTTCAATTTATATATATTCTTTTTTATTTTTACATTTATGTCCCCAACATGCGTTCACCTCCCGGTTACGCGTTGTACCTCCAAATTTCGTGCCGTAAGCGCGTGGCGAGGCCTATGGCCTACGACTAAGCCCCACACCTGACTCTATGGGTATAAATATGGGGTAAAATACACAAATATGAACACCGAAGCGTCACATTTTCTCGCCAAAAATGACCAAAAAAATAGCAGAAAAATCCCAGAAAATCGTAAAAAAATTAGGAACCTTATAGTGACATATGTGGCTATGGCTAAATTTGTATTATATGCAGGATAGTGTGTTTGAGACACTCTTCATAAAGGGTGAATGTTTTTCATTGAGAATAGATATGCATGATATGTTTATGTTGGAAAGTCACTCATGTAGGATGTGATTGTGATACACATGAGGTGTATGATTGATGTGATAATGTTAAACCCATGATGCGCAAGATTCATATAACATTTATGATGAAATGTGATGGGTTATATTATGATATGTAGGTGACTTGAATTATGTGATTTTATGATATGCTATGTAGTATGGTATGCGGTGATATGAGAATGTTATCACGAGTAGATGTTTATGGATGGTAAATTATGACATGAATTCACAGGTTATGTCGATATTCTATGATGAATGGGTATGATGGTTGATGATGTGATGAACTTTATGTGATTTACCTGTGTTGTCTTTTGGATTTACTTTTCGTAATTTATAAACCCTTGCTGAGCTTGTTGCTCACCCCTCTTTCTTATGTTTATTTTGGGGTTGCATGTCATGCCATGCAGGTGGTGAGGATGGACTCTATGAGGAGTGTATGGGTGATGATGTTGCTTAGGAGGGGCCTTTTAGAGATTTTGAGTTTTACGGTTGTTTACATACACTACAACAGAATTGACTATTAACGACACATACACAAGCGTCGCTAAAAATAACTACTTGTGAAGTATATAAAATCGTCATTAAAAAATCAACTATTAGCGATGTAAAATTATATACGTCACTAATATCCAAGCATTAGCGACACTTAGCTTCAAGTGTCGCTAATACAAAAACTAGTAGCGACACTTTAAAGCAAATGTTGCTAAATACAAAAGCTATTAGTGACACTTTAAAGCAAGCGTTGCTAATAGTTACACTATTAGCGACACTTGTAATACGATTCGCTAATAGGTGTACATTTCTTTAAAAAAAGAAAAAAAATTCATAACTATTGGTGACGCTTAGCCATATGCGTCACTACTACCTATTTTTTCAAAAAAAAATTAAACGAAAGAGAGAGAGGGGGAGGGAGGAGAGAGAATGAAGGGAGAGAGGGTGGAGAGAGAGAAGAGGGAGAGGAGAGAGAATGAAAGGAGAGAGGGTGGAGAGAGAGAAGAGAGAATGAAGGGAGAGAGGGTGGAGAGAGAGAGATGAGAGAGGGGGAGGGAGGAGAGAGAGGGGAGAGAGAGAAAGATAATTTAATTATAAATTATTTTTTAAAAAATTAAAATTTTTTAAAAATATTTGTAATAGTGACGCATAGCATTTAGCATCGCTACTCCCTAAGGGCAGTAGCGACGCATAGTTGTACTACCCAAGGGTAATAGCGACGCATAGTTATATGCGTTGCTACTACCTATTTTGAAAACAAAATTAAATGAAAGAGAGATAGGGGAGGGAGGATAGAGAGCCTAGAGAGAGGAGAGAGAATGAGGGGAGAGTGGATGGAGAGAGAGAGGGGGAGGGAGGAGAGAGAGGGGGAGGGAGGAGAGAGAGGGAGAGGAGAGAGAGAGAGGGGGAGAGAGAGAAAGATTTTAATTATAAATTATTCAAAAAAATATTAAAAATTTTAAAAATATTTGTAGTAGTGACGCATAGTATTTAGCGCCACTACTACCTAAGGGTAGTAGCGACGCATAGTTGTACTGCCCAAGAGTAGTAGTGACACATAGCAGTATGTGTTGCTACTACCTATTTTAAAAAAAAAATGAAAGAGAGACAGGGGGAGGGAGGAGAGAGAGGGGAGAGTGACAGAGAGAGAGAGAGAGAGAGAGAAGAGAGAGGGAGGAGAGAGAGAATGAGGGGAGAGAGGGTGGAGAGAGAAGAGAGAAGAGAGAGAGAATGACGGGAGAGAGGGTGGAGAGAGAGAAAGGAGAGAGGGGGAGGGAGGAGAGAGAAATTTTTGAAAAAAGGTAGTCGCGGCACATAGCTTAAGTGTTGCTACTACCCTTAGGAGTAGCGACCCATAGCAATATGCGTCGCTACTTCCTATTTGTTTTAAAAGAAAAATTAAATGAAAGAGAGAGGGGGAGGGAGGGAGGTGAGAGAGAGAAATGAGAGAAAAGAGAGAGAGAGAGAATGAGGGAGGAGAGAGAGAGGGGAGGGAGGAGAGAGAAAGAGATAGAATGAGGGAGGAGAGAGAATGAGGGAGAGAGATAGAAGGGATGGAGGAGAGAGAGAGAGAGAGAGGGAGGGGAGGAGAGAGGGAGAGGGGAGAAGAGGGGAGGGAGAGAGAGAAAGAGTCTATAGTAACGCATACAGTAAGCGACACTATTATATTGTGCATTAGCGACGCATATAGTATGTGTCGCTAATAATAGTTGTATTAGCAATGCATATAATATGCATCACTAAAAACTTTTTTTTCACTCCCGCGTGGGCAAAAATTTTACCCGCACCGGTGGGAATTTTTTAAATCGCCCGCTTGGTTCTCTCATTATTTAACCCCCCCTTGTCACTTTCCCGCCTCCCCTCTCTCCTTCGGCTCCGCAGCCAACCCCCATTGGTGCCGCCGTCCGCCCTTGTCATCCGCCCTCCTACCCCCCGGCCGGTCCCCTCTCTCACCCCCTCAAGTCCAGTAGCCCACCTGCACCCCCTCCTTCCCCTCTCCCATCCCCCGTCCGAAGCCCCCCTCCCACCCCTCACAGCCGCCCTCTCCCACCCCTTGAGGCCGCCCCCTCCCCTAGTCCCCCACCCCCTGGCGGTTGCCCCCCCTCCTTCCCCTCTCTATAACAGAGAAGGGGGGAGGGAGGAGTGGAGGGTGGGACCGGATTCTATCTCCCCGCCGGAATCGGATAGCTCTTTCTTCCCTACTGGGCCAACTACTGGCAGTTATTTTTTAAAAAATTGCTTTTTTGCAACATATATCATCATGCGTCGCAAATCATATTTTTAAATTTTTTTTCTACTAGCAATGTTTAGTCTACGTCACTAATAACATGTCGTTTGAGACACATATCAATATGTGTTGCTAATAATATTTTTTATTATTTTTTAAAAAAATATTCTTTAATATTACCGACGCATAAAAAAATATATTATTACCGACGCTTATAATTGTGTGTCTCTAATAAGTTTTTCAAAATATTTTTTGCATATTATGAAATTATTAGTGACACATAATTATATGTCGCAACGTCGCTACTGTTAGGACTATTTGCAACTGTTAACGATAAGCATTGCTAATATGCAGTAGAGATGGTAGTTTTTGCGACGCAGTTAGCAATGCTTTGTAAGCATCACTAATATGCATTAGTGACGCAGAGGGTACTATTAGCAATGCTTACAAGCGTCACCTATACTGCAATTTTTTTAGCCTCTATGAGCTTAGAATTTTTTTAACCTCTACGAGCTTAGACTCTATTACTTGGGCCATGTGAGGCTATACTGGACTAAGTGCGTGGGTTTTGCGTGGACTAATACCTAATTTGTAGTTTTTTATTTTCTCATTTCGTTCTTGTACAAAGTTAATGTGTGCTACTCTGTTGTGAACTACCTAATTAGGGGTTAAGTCTTCCGCAATCGAACGTTACTTCATCGAGCCGCACACCGTCCTCCCCTTGGCTTGGGTCCAGGTTGAGGTTGGTAGGTGTTGGGACGTGACACTAATAGTGCAAGTAGAGTGAAATATATTGTTCCTCAACTAACGGTCACCCTCCATCTCCTTCGGGGGAAAATGAAGGCAATGTGTCACCAAAGCTTCTCTATGGTCATCTTCCACTATCTCTTCATTCGGTAGTTCTTCCTCGTCATATATAGGATTAGTATAATTAAAATAAACATTATCAAGCTTAACATTCTCATCATATTCAGTGAATAATCTTTTATCATTCTGGTTATTACAAGGATAGTTTGTCGCTCTATGACCCATTCCACCCCATTTACAGTAGTTTGGACTAGCATTTGTAGAGGCTTTGGTGGTGTTCTAAGTGCCTTTAGGTGCAGCCTTTGAAGAAGCATGCACACTACCGGAATTCATCGATCGGTGTGGCTATAGAAGGGTCACTGGTCATCCCAAAGTGGCGGCCAATAGGGCCTTACTGTTTCTCTAAGTAAAGCACTCTAGAATGCGCCTCTGACAAGGAAAAAGTATAAAACAAATTCAAAGTCTCTCTATATATGGTTTTGACACATACCTCTAATATAATGAGACACAAGTTGTTCATTCGATTCAGCCAAGCCAATATGATGTAACAATTGATAGAACTCCTTAATGTACTCATCTACCTATTTGGACCCTTGCAGTAGGTCTTGTAGTTGTTGATACATCACTTGGGAAAAGTTGTTAGGTAGAAATCCTTGCCTCATATGTTTCCTCTACTTCTCCCATTCAATGATCTTTGGCTTGCCTTGGCACACACAAGTGGCTTTGATTTGCTACCACCATGTGGCTGTTCAATCTTGAAAATGAGTTGCCAAGAAGGGGACATACTTGTCCTCTAGAACTTTCTTGAAATCTAGGATGTCCTCTTCATTAGCAACACAATTTAGAAACTCTTCGGGTTGCATCCTCCCATGAAATTTAGGATTATCAATCGTTAAACCCACCTCCTAGTGGCGATTCACTATATCATCTCGTTTCATGGCATGTAAGCCTCCAGTCCCCTTGGCGCTCATGGTAGGAGTGGTTCATATCGACTGGCCTAGGAGTAAGACAATTAGTCTACCTCCTCATTACCACACAGGTATGGTTGCTAATGAGTTGAGCCAACTCAATGAGTTGAATAGGTTCAGCTTGAACTTATCTCGACCCGAAGGGGGCTCGATTCAGGCTTGGGAACTTGAAAATAAGTGAGCCAAGATGGAACAAGGGTCAAGTTAGATCGACTCAACTCAAAACCTGGTAAATTTGACTAGAGATCGACTCGAAGCTTGGTTCAAACTCAGCTCGATTTGTTATACATCACTTCTTACATATTATACCCATATTATATGAATTTCTTAACTTTTACCTTTCATGTACACATAATATTCCATATATATATATATATATGCGTTAATGAATGGTATCTAATATACTATACAATATAATATATAATACACATATTATGCTATTTTATTTCAAACAAATGTAAATCCTATTACTAATAAAATTAATTATGTAGGTACAATAAATTTTTTTATTCATATTCTATCCTTCTTCATCTATATAATATTATTTAATTTTTAAATACTAATCATATTAGTCATTGTATTCCTAATAAATATAAATATATAATTCTATTTGCATAATAAACATTTTTAAGTCAACAAATCATTTTGGTTTAAAATTAAAGATCCAATGAACAATATCTATATTTTACCTACAAATATTTCAAGTTAATAAAGTAGATCGTGAAATAAATATTTGAATTCTTCAACACAATTCTAATTTTGAGGTAATACAAAATCAATTCAAATGATTATGAATAACCTAAAAAATATGCTCATTGATTTTTAAAACTCATTAAGCTTTAAGGCATCCATGTAGCTTTAAAGTGAATTAAATCTTCAAAAAATATGTAAATGCAAATCTAATATTGAGGTTGATAACATACCTTATGTCCTCGTCGAAACAGAGAACCTTTGGACAGATTTGAATTTAATATTGAGGACCACCATCCTACAATCTTAGACAAGAAATGTGTAAATTTAAATCTAATCTAAGGAAGTATTTTTTTTGTTCTGGTTTGAGCCGAGCGTAAAGAACGGAAGAGGAGCTTCTATTTTTAAATAGATGCACTCTTTACGTTCTTTATGCTTGGCTTATGATAATTCACGATGGTTTAAGAGCATAAAAAAAACCTTCCCTAAGAGGTTGATGATATATATTAAGTTCTCCTGCAAACAATATTCGATTGGACCACTGGACAGATTTGAATTTAATATGGGGTCCACTATCCTGCAATCTGGTCGACCTGCATTAAGTGAGGAAAATAATTTTCTGCAAAAAAGGATAAAAAACGTCAATCAAGATAAAGACCTTTCCACGAGGACCACTCATTTTACACCTCAGTTTCTCCTAGCAACCTCTTGGGGTCTGCTATATATATCACAAGAGCCGAGCACTTGTGGCCATTGGTTAGGGCTTCAAAGAAAGAAGGAGCAGCCATGGAAGCCCCCCTCCACGAGTCATGGATGCAGCAGCCTCGTGCTATCATAAACAGAGTTCACATGTTCCTGCACGGCTGTATGCTGCTGGCCCTTCTCTACTATAGGGCCACGACAACCTTCTCTGGCTCGGGGGTCGGTGTCTTGCTAGCTCGATTTGTAGTCTTTATGAGTGAGGCAATTCTCTCCTTTCTCTGGGTCCTCAACCAGCCGTTCCGGTGGAGGCCTATTGCCCGGGCAGTGTTCCCTGAGAGGCTACCCGCTGACGAAATGTTGCCAAACATCGACGTGTTCGTCTGCACTGCAGATCCTGAAAAGGAGCCGGTGGTGGAAGTGATGAACACGGTAATTGCTGCCATGGCGCTGGACTACCCTGCGGAGAAGCTGGCCGTGTACCTGTCGGACGATGGAGGGTCGGACGCCACGCTGCATGCCTTACGCGAGGCCGCTAGCTTCACTGTGGCATGGCTGCCCTACTGTAAGAAGCATGGGGTCGTCACGAGGTCGCCGGAGGCTTATTTTTCAGCTCGGAAGCCGGACCTTCTCAGTCGTAGTACTGAGTCGAGTGAAGACCGACAAATAATCGAGGTAATTACAACTCATTCTTTCATAACCTATAAAAACAGAAGACAGATTCGGTCCTTTCGGTTTTTTGCATGCCATCTCAGTCGTGCTACACACGGGATGCGTCCAACATGACGGGAGAAAATGTTACAGACGCACACCATGTTTTTGTGTATTTTACCGCACACTAAACCACTTGCCATCAGCAGCATATATAGTGTGTTAAACACCAATTTTCTAGAATCGTTTTTAATGTTCAATGGTTATAGGCGTGGAAGGCTTGTATCAATATATATGAGAATATCGATATGATTATGAATGTGGGTACGTATGGATAATATCCTTGGTACATGTCAAAATGGGTATAAATTATTTTATAAATATAAAAAAATATTATAATTAATAATATATTATTATAATACTTCTTTTAGAGCATAATAAGACCATATAATATAGTATCAACTGATACGAGTATTCTATAATCAGTTCATTCAAAACTATATATTATTATGTTCTCCATCCCATATAAATTATTAGTCATTTTTTCCCATATTAAATGCTTTAAAATTAGTTTATTTTAAAAATAAATAATATACTTAATATGAGTCTAAATTACATGTTTAAATAAATATATAAATGTGGAGCACTATATGTAAAAAAAAATTATATAAATTGTATAGACCTACCCGTATTGATCTCATATAACTTTAAAATATATTATTTTTAATATAACTATAACTTAAACTTTCAAAAAAGTTGGGTTTGAATTATTTTTTATTTTTAAAAAATATTTTAAATTTTTTAAAAAAACATTAAAATTTTGTAATTAATTTTTTTTAAATATAATATCGATACTTATCGGCCGTATCAATACGGTATGACCGATACAGCTAATACATATCACAAAATAGTGTAGGGGGATTACCGCCCCCCATACTGTATCGGTATTGACCGATACGGGTACGTATGGACCAATACGGACCCATATCGGTCGATACGGTTTTCCATAATTATATGTATATTATTAAATTTATTGGGATAGGATTATAACAAAATCATGGTTGTGGGAGGGATTTAAATTTTGGGATAATTTTGGCTAAGACCTAGTTGTCATCCATATTTATTAATAGGTTGATAATAAAATATATTATATATAATAAATATAATTTTACTATTGCCTGCTTACAATAATAATAAAATATAGATAACTAATAGGTCTTAACTAGAGATTGATAACTAAATAGGTCTTAACTAGAGACTGAGATATATAACTTCTTATTTATTATAGCTTAGGCTTTTTATAGTAAATATCGGTACACATTTAAAAAAAAAATACTTTATAATCGATATGGGAATTCTAAGAAGCCCACGGGCTGGTCGCAATTGGATTTACAAAGGAATTCATCATAAGAAGGCAATAATAAAATTATATTTTGGTAAATTAATTAAGTTATTTGTCATTATTGGTAAAAACCCCTTAAATTTTTCAAGTGCTGAAACACATCACATAGATTCGCCAATTGGACTATTTTATTTTGAGCTATACATAATACATATTAAGTATATGTAAATTATTAAAATTTAAAAAAGAGATTTTTTATTTTGATCATTGATGCCATTAACATGTCAACCATGAGTTGACCAACAATTGAACTGGGTCAATGTAACCTGAGATCTAATATGGGTGAGTTGCCAGCCGGTTTTAAAATATTAGTTTTGAGGGAGACATTTTGTTAAATGAAATTATATACAAGAAGAGAACTGGATTTGTTTTTCTCGAGGTGGAGGCTAATGAGTCGGAGGTGGTGGAATCCATGCAAATTATTTAAAATATTGAATTCTCCTTACAAATTGCATATGTTTAAGTGTGTATTAGGGATATCACTTGGGTCGGGTAAATAGTAAACTCAGCCTAACCCTAATGGGTTAGTTTTGGCTTTTAAAAATAAACTCGAATAGTGGGTTCAGGTTTTAGGTGATCCAACCCGACCCGGATATAAATATAATTTTTTTTATATTTTTTTAATATTATTTTAAAAAAATTATATTTTTTAAAAATATATTTAAATTTTATTTTTTATTCTATTTGGGTCAAACGGGTCGGGTCAGGTTTGAGTCACAATTTGTATCGGGTTAGAGTTTGACAAAACCCGACCCAGTGGTATCACTAGTGTGTATTATATAAGAGTAATAATGTTACATAAACATGTGAATGGTAAGTTACATAAATCAAATTATACTTACTAAAATGGTGGGTTAAATCACAAATAATAAGAGAACTCAAATCTGCTAGTGGAGGAGTTTCTAGTGAATTCACTAACCATGGATCGATGACACATACGTGCAAAAACATCACAGAGAATAATAATGTTTGTGCAAAGTTTATGTGTTGTAGTATGCATAGTCAATCTAGAGCCGTTGATTCAAGGTCATCAATGGCCGGTAAAGCAAACCAGTGCACATTTGAAGTCATTGTACAATGATATTCCAGTTTGATCAAGATTATTTTGTTATAGAAGGTTTTTATATGACCGCACTAAATGCGTCTAGCCTGCCAGCACAGGAAACAGACTAAAATTGAATCAGTACACTAACTAATGTGCATTAGATGGAGTCACTCTCGATGTCTTCTAACTATGGAAGGCGTATCGATACAAATAAGAGTATCGATGATTATGGATATGGGTACGCGCCGATGATATGTTTGGTACAAGCCGAAATGGACTTAAATCCTTTTATAAATATAAAAAAATATTATAACTAATAATATATCATTATAATACTTTGTAAGAATATAATAAGATCATAAAATGTCGTACAAACTAATAAAATCAGTTTATTTGGAACCATACACTATTGTGTTCTCCGTCTTATATAAATTATTGCTCATTCTTTCCCATATTAAGTGTTCTAAAATTAGTTTATTTTAAAAATAAATATGAGTCTAAGTTATATGTTTAAATAATTGTATATTTTTGGAGCACTATATATAAAAAAAATAATTATGTAAATTACATGCACCTACCCATATTCATCTCATATAACTTTAAAAATATTATTTTTTCATATAACAAAAATATAAAGTTTTAAAGAAGTTGGGTTTGAATTGTATTTTTGTTTTTAAGAAAAATAAATAAATTTTTTTTTGAAAATAAAATTATTTTTTTAAAATAAAAAAATATTTAATACTATATCCATATGTATCGGCCATATCGATACGGTACAGCCGACACATACTGCAATCCGGTGTGAGGGTGTACTACCCCTCGTACCCGTATCGGTTGAGACCGATACGGGTATGTATCGGTCGATACGGCACACGACCTTCCATGCTTTTAACATAACCTCTTTGTCCTAAGTTAATTAATAGCTCTATTTCGAAAAAAAAATTGTCCTATTTTAATAGCTCTATTTTGTACCATTTAAATAATTTTATACTTTAAAAAATTAGCATAAATTTATTTTCTCTGTGGGTTTACTATTTAGTAAAAATTATTATTTTTTTAGATATAGTTATAAATATAGGACAAAAGGAGGTTAATAACTTGAAACAGTTCAATTTTTATCCAACCAATTTCCAATGACGAGAGGGTAACACTTCTATCTTGAAACTAATTTCGAACAAACTTCCATTCATGATAATTCATTTTTGGTATTCAATTATAGTTCTGCTTAAAAGTTATTTCATAACATGGTTAAAAACTATCAAAGTTCTAGAGCTGAAGTCTCTGTCAAGTAATTCGTCTCTTTCAATGTTTTTTGGAGCCGAATCTGAGAAAGTCCCTATTTTTAACAAAATATTGCATGATTTCCTGCAGTTATTGTACTTGAACTTCAAGAAGCGTGTCAAGAAATTCCAAGGCTATAGAAATAATCCAAAAGATCGCCCTGCTCTGATTGAGGTAGCTCCACTTGAAAATTCAAAGGACCGCGGTTTCACCGTTAATCATATCTCTTGAACTGAACTAATGCAATATGCAGGTGATTCATGACAGGACCACAGAGGCTACTGCCAATGACAAAGCCGGAATGCCCATGCTTGTCTATGTTTCAAGAGAGAAAAAGCACAACATTCCTCACCATTTCAAAGCCGGTGCACTCAACGTTTTGGTCTGTCTCCAATTATCATCCATCCTATTATCCAATTTATTTTGTTAACACTTTAGGAAAAAATAAATATGGCTGGGCATATTTGATTGCTCACGTGCCATAGGATGCAGAATCGATAGCGTGTCCTACATCACGAAGCAGGTGGGCAATTCCATACCCATATGCCCCATGAGTAATAGACATTGCGTGATTAAAATCCTGCAGTTTCAATGGGGGCCATATCACGAAAAAACTTTGGTACTCAAAGTCTCCATCCCGGGTAAAACTTATTCAGTGGAACCGATCCGTAAGCTACGTGGTAAATAAAACCATTTATCGTTTGACACATTTAGATCATCTTTATATGTTTAAACGCGAGTAAATTTAGGTTTTAACTTAAATATATATGTTAAAACATAAATAAACTTATACATGACCACATGGTAAAACGGTTCCATTAGATACCTTCTCATGGGGGGCTTAGCCATCAATAAGATATCATAATAGATGAATTAGAATTCTACTAATTGCTTTTTACTTATTAATTTATTTTTGGGTTTGCCATTGTTGTAGCTACGAGTCTCCAGTGTACTGAGCAATGCTCCATACATACTGGGGTTGGACTGCGACATGTACTCTAACGACCCCTCCTCGGCCAGGCAGGCCATGTGTTTCCACCTGGACCCCAGTCTATCTCCCACCTTGGCTTTTGTCCAATTCCCTCAGGTTTTCGGTAACCTAGGCTCCAGAGATATTTATGGGGGTCTACTAAAATGGGTATTTGAGGTAGATACTGACTTTTATATTCTTTCAATCTCATAATGGTGCCTTCTTTAATTTTTAAAATAAATTAAAATTCGTTGTACCATAAGTAATTTAATTTAATTTATTTTTTACTTTATTTAATAAAAACTAAATAGAATACTTATTGTAGAACGGAGCAATGATAAAATTTAACATTTTTTATATTTGACAAAACTCTATAAGCTTTTAAGTGTACCTGTTTATGTTACTGTTGTAATTTCACTGCTGTCATTTCAGAGACTGTGGATAGGTTTAGATGGGCTATTGGGACCCATTCTATCGGGCACAAACTACTACATAAAACGCTCTGCGTTGAATGGTGCCAGGCCAGGTCAGTAGTCCAAGTGACAAATGTACTAGTACGCATTGTAATTGAAGGAAATTTCAGTTCTGGCTGATACTTTTGGGACTAAATGCAGAGACAAAGGCCGACCAGGACATCACTCATCTCATGGAAACTTTTGGATCATCAAATCTTTTTATTGCTACAGTGCGCCAAGATATAAACAGAGTGACGACAAAGGAGTCACTTATAAAGGAGGCTCACATCCTTGCTTCTTGCACATATGAGGACGATACCAAGTGGGGCAAAGAGGTAAAGAGAAGAATTAACTTCATGTTGTGTAGATATGCTGCTTGAAATAGGTTTAGCTACATATAAAGTTTTTATGCAAAATGACTAGTTTAGGGGCAAATATTACAAGCAAAGTGTATTTAGGGGATTGCTGATCCAGTTTTAGTTTCCCTAACTATAAAGATTTCACATAAACCATGTTAGATTATCGTTATTTCCTAATGGATTAATTTATTAAAAAATGAAAAAGATTTTAGTGATGTTAAATATTATACGTCAAAAACCTACCACATCATTCAAATAACATTGATGATTAGGGCTCAGTTTTTCGGACCCCACTAAGCAATGGTACTTCAATGATGAAGTAGGTTCTTAACCTATAAAGATTAATGTTAGTGCAGCATCACACATTAGAAAGCATATTATCAATAGGAAAAAGTTAACGTGTGAGGCTAAACATTATGAGCCGTGGAATAAAGATTTGACAATGCATATTAATAGAGGCATTGAAGGGTGATTCAAGCACGCTTGCCCTGCAAATAAAACTTATTGTCAAACCTAAATTTGATGGCCTGCGATGGAGCGTGAGCCCCAGCTCATGCTAAGGACAAGCTTTATCTAATAAAACACACCATTAATGCACTAGCAAGGCACCCCAATCAATGAAAATAGTGTGTGAAGGAAAACTGAGAAAAAGTTTTCCTTGATTTAGAGTGGTGGTTGTTTAAGCTTCAAGTTTTTGTTGTTTATTTAAAGGATGGAATGTATGAAGCTACACCTCTTAAGGAAATCCAACCTTAGCTGGTGAAGTATCACTGGCTATTGATTTAGCGAGATCAATGGCTCATGCGCAAGTGCAATTTAACATCCGATGCACGTGATATCACATGTGCCATCCAATCGGTAGAGGATGAAATTATGTGCAGATGTGTTGGTGAAGCTTTACTGGTGAATGTCTTGTGGATTTGTTTTCACTTGTTGATGGTGAAGCTTTACTAGTGGATTTGTCTTCCCTTTTAAGGTAGATAAAAATTATGTACACTTGCATGCCACTTTTATACTAGGATTGCATGGAGTGGATACTCTATAGAATATTCAGCGTAAAAAAAGGTAGTGTGATAAAAATCTATGGGGATACATTGTATATACTCCTTCCGTTTTAAATTAATAACTTCATTTGGCAAACAGCTTGTTCCATATTAATAGCTTCATTTTGTTCAATTTAAGTGGTTGGGCACCTTAAAAAGAATATCATAAGCTTATTTTCCCTTCTCTTAGATGTAGGTTTTACTATTCAGTAAAAACTACTATTTTTCCAAATGTAGCTATGAATATAGAACAGAGAGTGTATAATATGCAAAATTATTTCTTTTAAAATCGCATGGAAATTAATTATGCTTGAAAAGTTATAAAATATAATGGATTTGTTTTTAAGGAGTAAGCTTGGGGAACTATCCTTACTCCATTAAGGGAAAAAGGATAATACAAAGGTTTAAGAAAACCGGACTTTTTTCATTTCAAAATGTAGGACATCATACAAAATGTTTCCTACTCCCTGTGTCTGATCAAGTGTGATAACCAAAAGCAAAGAATGTGCATTGAATGGTAGGAGTGTTATGAAAGAACAAATTTGCATGATTCCACTTGCTATAATTTATCCCCTTGAGTCCACAACCATTGTTGAAGTAAGCTAACCATTGTTTCTTCATCCAACCCTAATTTGTTAACATGTTCCTGATAGGCTGGGTTCCTCTATGACTCTGTTGTGGAGGATTACTTCACTGGATTCAATTTGCACTGCAGAGGGTGGAAGTCAGTCTACTGCAGCCTCTCTAGGCCAGCATTCTTAGGCTTAGCTCCAATCAATTTATGTGACACTTTGGTCCAATGCAAGAGATGGGCATTAGGCTTATTGCAGGTGGGGCTTTCACGCTTTTGCCCACTCATTTGGGGCATATCTAGGACATCTATCACACAAAGTATGTGTTATGCATATGCAGCTTTTATGCCTCTTCATTTTGTTGTATTGTGCTATGCATTGGTATCCCTGTTCTGCCTCTTAACTGGTGTCTCCTTGTATCCAAAGGTAACAAAAATTCTTTCCCTTCTTATTTTATATGTTACAAATGACTACACAACATAAATTTCATGGATCATTGTATTGCAGGTTTCAAGTCCCTGGTTTCTTGTTTACTTGGGAACATATCTTTCTTATGTGGGTCAACATTTATGGGATGTGCTTCTAAGTGGTGGATCCTTTCGGCAATGGTGGAATGAGGAAACAATGTGGATGATGATGGCAGTTTCATCCTACTTATTTGCATTCTTGAATTTCATTTTAAAGCTAGTTGGTATTACTCAAATTGATTTTGTGGTTACAAATAAAGCGACAGACGAGGATCAAATTGAGAGACACACAAAAGGTATATTTGATTTCCAAGGCACGGGTTTTCTAATAATTCCTATTATTACAGTGACCATCATCAATGTCGAATGCTTTGTTGGAGGTGTTTGGAGAATGCTCAAAGAAGGTAGTTATGATTTGAGGCTTGGGCAAGTAATGGTCTCAAGCCTTATACTAATATTCAGCCTGCCTTTGCTTGAAGGGATTCTAGTTCGGAAAGACAAGGGTAGAGTTCCTTCATCATTAAGTCTTGTCTCTATGATACTATCTGTAATAGTTCTCTCTTTAGGATATGTAGTCATCACATGATACACAATTGGTAATTTGTTTGATATAAAATGTTCCAAGTTAATCAGCAATTTAATTTGCTTGATTTTGATATTAGCTTCTGTCCATCTTTTTTTATTATGTTATTACCTATGTTTAACCAATGCAACACAAACCCAATCCATTCATCCTAAAAGGAAATTTATTTATGTTGATTGCAATTGAGTCTCCTCCAATTGGGAAAAGGCTCTATTTCATTATTAAGATTACAATTTAGTCTCCTACGCATAATTCAAGCATGAAAAATGCTACATCCAAAACATGTTTTCAAAAATATGGATCCCTTTTTCTATGTCCATGAGCACTACCCATCTCAACAATATGGGTGAAGTTTTCATCTTCACCATTGATGTCGAGTGGAAAGCTGTCATCTTAGCCCTCAATTCATAATGTAGTTTTCCTCATGAAGATTAGTCTGACCTATACTTTTTGTGTTCTTTTGTATATAAAAACATTGATTAGGACAATAAAATTGATAAATTCTTTTTAGCAATTCTTCTTTTTCATCTTTAGGTTATTTCTCCAAGCATTTCCTTCTGTGTGGTGTGATGTGGTGCTCACAAAATTTCTCTTCTAATTGATAAAGTGAATGTGAATCAAAACTCTTACATTTTCATGAATTTTCTCTCAATTTTGTTCAAAAGTGATGATGGAAGCAATAAGATAGTTCTCTTTTTTTCCTCTAAAACAATTCTTTCTCCACTCTCCTAATTCATCATTATGTAGTCCTTATATAGCTCTCTAAGTCGGCTAGGGTATTATAGTTACACTAGGAAAAAAATTGATTTTGTATTGATTTGAAAAAAAAACATATGTGTTATTACCCGATTGATCATTCTATAGGGTGATTGATCAATCCATCTCCTATTTACAAATCCTAATGCATCTTATCGATAATTTAAATAGCACAATTGATCATTCACTATTCTGTACCCGATACATTTGACTCTAACCAATCTTTCCCCCAAAAGATTGATCATTTAGTCATCTATAAAAAATTCAAAGCTGATTGATCTCATGTTGAAGGACAATCGATCGCTTTTGAACAATTTGGTGTTTTTTTCTCCTATTCACATTCCAATACTCAAACAAAGGTATTTTTTTATAAAAATAACCAAGTATTTGTGTATTTGCAGGTGTGATATTTACCTTTATGTCTTTCAAACTCAACATTTTAATTAGGAGCTTTTTGAGTGTGGATGTTTTTAGGAATGAAAGTAAATTTTTTTTGGAATTAATTCAATTAATTTAGTATTGAATCAAAATTAAGGCTAGAAATAGAATTGTTTTGAATAAATGTGGATCAAATTTTCAACCCATTTGTATAAAACTTTAAACTAACATAACTCTATCCTCTAAACTCGGATATGCACATTCTTAGTATTGTTTCACTAAACAAACTATAGTTTTTTTTTTGTATCAACTTTATTCAACTTTGTAATCTTGTCAGCACAAAGGGAAAAACTTTTTTCAATTTTATTTGTCATGACCTCAACCCTAAGAGCTAAAAGCCTTTACAAGGGTAGAGTGTGAGCAACACATTGTAGATGACTTGGGAACAATAATCATTTACTAAATATTATCCTAAATTAAATAATCTAAATTATGGCAAATACTTCACACGACCTAACTTGTGGGAAATTATTACAATACTTTGAGACTAAAGGAAATAACTAACTAAGAGTCTCATTCTCTAGAAACAACTAGTCTTTTACGTTTGTCACAAAGGACAATTATTCTTGTACGAAATCACAATCTTCTCGCGAAACATCTGCAAAGTCAAACACATCTGTGTGTACAAGTGCACATGATAGGCAATTTCATGCAAAAAAAAAAAAACCACCTATGAGCTTACGGCCAGTAAAAAATTCACACACAAACTAAACCACATTCTCATGATTTAAAAACTATGTATATAAGTAAAGAATTTAAATCATAGGATCATAAATATTAAACATTCCACTTCCAACAATTATTTAAGTAAATCACACACATTTACCAAAATATAAGTAATTGTTTCCACTTAACCCAACACCCTTGGCCAAAAGGCATGAAATGAACCGCTTGCCTACAACATGCACCAATCTTGATGACATTATATATTAAACACCATAAAGTCGGAGCCAACTTTGATGGTTTCAGTGGTTTTCCAAGTGTGCATTCAACACAACACTTTTTTCAGTTTCGTTATCTTTTTTACCCATACAAGAATATAATCTCAATCCCACCCCTTGGTTTAAAAACCAGTAGAAAAACATGTTGAAAATTCTTACAAACTATTTTATAACATTGTGTGAGCCATAATGCCTGACTATAAGAGTTAGGTCAAAACCATAATTTTTTGGACACTAGTTGACTACGATTTTTTGGAAGAATACCTAAAGATATGAGAATCAAACAATACTTGGAACATTGGAACTTGACCCAATTAGAGACTTAGAAATAAAATGGGGATATGATATGACACCAAAAAATAATTTATTTAGAATTTTGGAAATCGCTTCATAGTTTTGAAATTTTTGTTTCGACGTCGTGCGGCCGGCCGAGTGCTTCTCAGCTGTCGGTCGACCTTCAGTGAGTACACCCTTGACTTCTGGTCGCACTGCCACTTATGTTGGCACGACCTTTCTCCCGGCTGCCCTAGAGTGCCTTTGTGGATTATGGATTTTTTTGCACTGATTTGTGTCACCCCATTTGGCCGTGATTTCTTCTGACGCTTCCTAAACCCTTGGGACAGTAGCTCTCTCAACTTGGCAAAGCTTTTGGCTGCCAATTCTGCCACCGCCTGATAGGGCCTAACTGTTGACCGATAGATGTTAGGAGGCTATTTTTTGTAAAGTACATTGTGTGGTTATTAACTTTCATCAAGTTAGGTTTATATTTAGGAAGATAAAGATGCATGTATATAAGTTCTTTTATGAAATATATCTTGTGTGTTTGGCGATTAGTGCACATGCATGCCTTTGATAGATTATAAAAGATGCAAAGTAATTCACTGATTATGGAATTCTTTGTTGGTAGGCTAAGTAAAAACAAATATAGCTCATTAGTTTGGTTTTACCCATGCTTTGATGATGTGATATGATTAATACCAAGGGGGAGACCATATAATCAAGTTTATATAGATTAGACGAAGTTAACTGATAGGGCCTAATTGATGATTGGTAGATGTTATGAGGTTTTTTTTTTCAAAGTACATTGTGTGGTCATTAGATTTGATCTAGTTAAGTATATATATATGGGAAGATAATGATGCGTGTATGTAAGTTCTTTTATGAAACATATCTTGTGTGTTTGGTGATTGATGTGCATGCATGCCTTTGATATAGTACAATTTGTGTTTGTATAATGCTTAATAAGTTTTGGTTACATAAATATCCACATATAGGTTTGTAGTATTGGAAGTCTACATGCCAAATTATGAACATATTCTGTGCATTTTGAACCTGGTCTGTGTGTTCTGTATGAACATGTTTTGTGAGTTATGTATATTTGCATATTTTTGCATATATATTTATTATAAATTTTAACTTTTGTGTAATATGCAATTGTCATACATTGCAGGGTGAAGTTACCCAAGAAGGCCAATGTTACCTTCCAAAGTTGCAATTAGAAAAAAAAATGTTTGAAGAATCATGTTAAGGAAGATACATGCAGTTGGACATCGAGAAATTTATGTTCCCCCTTCAAGCAGTGCACCACATAGTCAAAATTCATGAGGGTGATTTCCAGTTTCAAGTGATGGAAGCCTATTCAATGAAGATGTCTCTAGTCGAATTTGCCCAAGTAAGTGATTTGCGGATGGCAGATGTGCTCAGACCCCTCCCATCAGTGCCTAAAGTGTTGAGAAAGAACTCCCTACTAAGTAGGGTGTTCGGCAAGGAGAAGCTCTACATTATAAAGCAGCAGATTTACTATAAGATAAGCATCAATAAAAGTAATGATGACGTGGTGAAGCTGGCCCAAGTACTGGTCTTGGCTTCTTTCATTTTAGGTAGAGGGTGGGCGCATAGGGTGGACCGATGTTTTTTTTTGTTGGCTGATGAGGTGGAATGGAATAAGGTTGATTTGTATCAAGTTTGATAGTAATGTTATACCAGCTCAAATCGCAACGGGGGAATATAAGGGAAGAAATGTTTTTTTGCCAAAGATTCCTCTCATGCCAGTAGATAATGAAAATTGCCCATTTAGATTTAAATGTAAATAATTTTCGATAAGGCTAGCATTTTCAATGACTATTAATAAAGCTCAAGGTCAAACCATTGAAAATGTAGGATTGTACTTATTTTTTCACATGACCAAGTATATGTTGCTTTGTCGAGGGGTACTTCTAAGTCGAAAACAAAAATCTTAATCAAACATTCTTCGGGTAAGATAATACCACATGGAGTGACACGAAATGTTGTATTTAATGATTACAAGGTAGGGGAGCTTTGAACTCGTAATTTCATGATAGCATGCTTTGAATGAGTAGCAGCATGCTAGAACTATATGAATGAATGCTATGGATGTTAGATTATGATCCGTTAGCATGATGTAAGAGGATGAATTATGCCATGTTGAAATGCATATGACATGCATGCTGGCTGTAAGTATGTTTGTAAGCTACGTGTGTGGAATATGTATGTGCTAGTGATGGCTACCGTGTATGCTAGTAAGCTATGTATGTGGAAGTATGTATGTGCTAGTGATGGCTAGCGTGTATGTTTGTAAGCTACATATGTGGAATATATATGTGCTAGTGATGGCTAGCAAGTATGTTAATAAGTTATGTCTATGGATGTGTATGTGTGTGCTAGTGATGGCTAGCGAGTATATTGGTAAGCAATGTATAGAAGTATGTGTATGTTATACGTATGTATGATGACTATATGCCTAACTGATGGATATGTGTATGTGTCAATAGCTCCTAAATATAGCTACAACTCAGGAAACCATTATGAACCCTATCATGCTCATCATTAAGCTAGGATTTTGAATGACTATCTCAAACCCTATTAGTCCCTTCAAGACTAGGGTTTTAAACTCAAAACAGCCATCGGTTTATCAGCTAAGGCAAATTGTCAGGTTAAAGGCTTTGTTCACTCTATGAACTAGTCTCAGACCCCTTTGCGGTATTTTAGTATTTATCTTGATTAGGTGTTCTTGCCCAATCCAAAGCTAACCACCTCATTAATTAACAATGATATTAGAATTGTTCAAGCTCACGTGCCCTAACCCTCCTTGGGTTAACTTATTAAATTTTTAAGAAAATGGATCATGAAGCACTAAGGGCATTAAGGTAATTATTTTACCTAGGACAAGGTCCTCTCTGTTCTCATGAAAGTCTTTAATTACTCAAGAGATTTCTGTATCATATTAGCCCGTTAACTTCATTCAAGCAAATGCGGGCCGGCTCATAAGAGTATTTCTATCTTTTTGTTTAGGGCCTCCCTGAACCCTAAAAGGTCCAAAAATAATCACAGGGGTACACCTTGACGTTGTAAACCCGAGGTAATTTTCTTGCTGTTTAACGGGGTCGTAAACCCCTTTAACCGACCCCGGTTTAATTAACTGTCTTACCTTGACCCTAAAGGTAAAATAGTCAATTATCTATTTACTGAGATTTTCCCTAGCTTATAGCTTGGTCCAAATTTAGGATACATATTAAAATCTCACTGATATTTTTATCAATTTTTAAATAAACTCATAGCCCCCTAAACCGGAGCCCTTAAATCAGGTCATTAACATCATTCTATGATTAAAAGCATAAGGGTAAATTAGTTATTTTACAGATTTTGGAATTTTTCCCCATTTTGAAACTTGGGCACAACAATTGGAATAATATCATGGTAATTTGAAATTTTTATCAAATTTTTTTGACGACTCTAACTCACTGAACCAGACCCGATTCATAAAGTATAAATAAGTTTTTTTAAATGAGTCGGACCGAACCGAGTCGGGTTACCCGACCCGGTCCAGGGAGCAAACTACCCGCATTGTGGGTCGTCTTCCCCGCGACTAGCCAAATGCCATTCGGCCTCTGGCAGCGCCGCCCCCTACCGCGGCGGAGGGGTGGGCGGCCCACGGGTTTCTGGACTGCAGATGCACGGCGGAACCGATGTCGTCGGTCTCGCAGCCATCCGGTGGCCAGACAGTGGCTAAAAGAGCCACTTTCCTTTTTTTTACAGATTGAAGACGCTACGGCGGCAGGCCGCCACGGCTAGGCGGTGGGCCGGGCTCGATTGGGATCACCTTCATTTCGCGATCCCGGGAACCTCGGTCCCTCCTGCGGCCATGTTTTAGCGGTTGAACTGTCACCGCCATGGCTGCAGTAGCCTTGGCCCCTACAGCCAGGATTGTCGTGGCTAGGGCCAGGGTGGCCGCTCTCCCATGAAGGTTCTGGCGACTGGCCAGCCAGTCGGCAGATTTAAAATAAAAAATAGTGCAAAAACTACTATTCCTCTTAATTATGAAACATGGATTGCATAGATGTAAATTATAAAATAGTAGATTGTAGAAGTAATGTACATGAAAATTTATGTCACGAAACATATACTAATCTTGATTCGAAGTCCTACCTTAATGGCCAATTTGTTGTCGATCCATCACCGCCGGAGCCTCGCCATCTACCATCTTCTCCGCCCTTCGGCAAAAAGACCCCCAAATTGTGCTCTTATCATCCATTTTATAAGCATGGGGATTAGGGTTGCTAATCCCCCTAGAAGGGGTCAATCCCCTTCAATTAAGCCACCTTATTATGATATTAAAAATTAATTTTTGAATTCTAATTAATCGGGTCCGCAAAATGACTTAAACGGCTCAAATAGAGGTTTAAATTAGGTAAACGGGCCCTATACGACATGTTCAACTTCGAATAGTCATATCTCCCTCATCCGAACTCCAATTCGCTTATTATTCATGGCGTTTCGAAGATCTTTCTATCTACTTTCTAACCACATTGGTTTCAGCCACAAATTCTATCTAGGGGAAGTTATTCTACTAAGAATGTCAATAGGTCAAACACCCTATTTTTTATGTATTTAATTTTCAAAACATAAGAAAATTCGGGATATTACAACTCTATTCATGCCCCTAAAAGCCACCCAAATTTGAAAGAATTTTCTTCCAACGTCGTAGTAATTTTTTAGTATGTCCTTATTCAAATCAATGTGATGCTCATTCTTGAACATGTTAATAACTAAAGCCTAACCCTCATGATCTAGGTTACTCCCTTTTGTATGACCCTTGTTAATTTCATGGGCCATATAAGTAAAGAATGCATAATGAAGTGGCTTATCCCATTTAATGTTCTTTGAATTCATTTTGCTTTCCTCTATGGGAGGATCTTTGGGACACATATTAGGAGGTCCATGGTAAGATGACATTGCAATATATAAGAAGCTATGCTAGTGTGGAAACCCAGCTTCATTTGATGTAACCATATAACAAAAAATTAAAGTATAACTACTAATTGTACAAATAAAAATTGTATGCACACACAAATATACCCAATAGAAAAAATATAATTATGCATGGATAATACAAACATTGTATCACATAAAAAGTATAGAAATAAAATGAAGATGATAAGGCCAGAGTATGCACACAATTACATATTTGCATCAAGGTAAAATGAAAGGTGGATCTAAATTTATATATGAAAATAAAAAAAGTTTGAAGACTAATGAAAGAATCAATCAGAATGAAGGTGATTACCTAAATGAAAAGTGGTTTGTAGTCTCAAAGAAGAGTTCCTACTCATCTAAGCCACCCAAATGTCACTTCTTCCACCACTTATCTACTAAAGTACCTTCACAATCTCCACATAAGTGTGTAAGAACATGAGAAATTCGGACTTGATGTTAATCTACAGTTTATTAGTGTCATGTTTGTTCTCAAATTATTACAATAAGCTCTTACCATTGCATTTGCAAGGGCGATTGGCAGATATTTGTATTAGAAAGATCAAAAGCCCTAATTGAATAGTCAATCTCCTCTACTAGCTTTAGAACAGTATAAAGCAATCGGTCATATTCATCAAATTGGAATATCATTCTGACTCTTCTACATGTTAATGTGAGAGTGACATGGAAGTGTACCTCACACTAAATGTTCTGACATCACATTAATTCATTAAAATGTTTGTATAAGAAAAACTATGCTCTTGCTATCCAAAATAAGAGGACTAGAAGTATAGGTATAGCTTTTTTTTTTGTTAATTGACATACGTGTAGCTAATCATGACAATAATGAATTTCACAGGTTATCATGAACAACATAAACTATTTTCTTTTAGGTATTAGGGTAAGGAGAGGGAAATAAAGGAGAAAGTTATGGTAGTTGATTAAATAAAAAACTAACATTTTTTTTGTTATAGTTTTTTTTTTCAAAAGATGTATATTTATGATAGAAGAGACCATAAAATGATGTTGTCATGAATACATTAGCCTTTGCTCTTCTTTTTTCAAAAGTTGTTTTTTCTCTTTTATTTATCAGAGGGCATAAACCACTAGTGTCATGAACATCTATTATCATGTAACCAACCAACTAATCCTAGTCTTGTGACAGTAAAATAACCTTTTCATCAGTCATTCCCTAATTAAAATAGGCTCATGAATTTGAGTGATTGATCTACTAGAAAGTGAAATTAACTTATATCCAAAACTTCCACCCATCAAGGAGATAACCTAGCATTAACAAATATGAAAAACTTTTGCTAGCCACATACCTTAGCCAGAGTAGACGCTCGACAATGGAAGCAATAGGGGATAGGAGGTATTTTGCTTGCGTTTCAACCCAAATTTGCTGCTTTATTTGTTGAATACCATGGTGATTGTAGGTGTTTTAGATAGAGGGCATAGGGGGCGACCGACAACTGATTGAGAGTTGGCTCTCTTCTCTTCTATTGTTTGTCGAGTACCAGAGAAGGCCGAGGAGCTAAAAGGGGTGATCGCCAACTGATCGAGTACTTGAGATGCGGGGAGCTCAGAGCTGACCACCACGTCACTCACTGCTACACCAATGGTAGGGAGAGATGGGATTAGGTTAGGATAGAGAAATGGGCGGGGGGCACTTATGTCACACTATGTCCGATGTCAATATCTACCTTCAGTAAAAATCGCTTTTTAATGAAACTCTCCTCCCCAATAGAAAGGAAAAACAACCTTTCCCAAGTGGGAAATGACTTTTATCTAAAAATTACCTTATGTCTAAAATTTGCTTTCCAAATGCGTTTAACCCCTTAAAGTTATTTTTCACGTATGGAAAACACTTTCGAGTGGTGGAAAGTACCTCCCACACAAGCCCTTAGTTTTCTAGTTTTTTATTTTGCCAATTTTTTAATTTTTTTAAAAGGGAGGAGGGGGAGGAAGGAGGAAGAGGAGGCATAAAATAAAAAACCTTCTTTTTAAGTAGCCGATGATGTTTATAAATTTTTTTAAATAGAGGTTATAAATAAAAAAGTAAAATTTTTGTATGACTTCAAACCAGTTTTGTAGTTTCCAATTTGATGTCACATGTGTCCAGTTTTTCAATTTTTATGTTTATGTAATTGGGAAGTTACATAATAGAAGCAAAGATTAAGAGCAGGATGATGAGTGGAGTAGAGATGGAGGCATCTTCCCTTTCATGGATATATATGAAGACCTAAATTAAGCCTAACACATAGATACAACACATAAAAAAAGAAGGGTATGGGGGAGGAGTTTTGCCGCTCGGGAGGAGGATGTTGTCGAGGAGGAGGTTGTTGTCAGGGGAGGTAGAGCTATAAAGTGTAACAGAGAGTAGGAGACTGAGGTGGCCATTTTTTTTATAGACGTGGATAAAAAAACCCTTCTATGTTTCTTGTTGAAAGGTCAAAGGTTTATAAGTACATAGAATAGTCTCGTATTTTCATGTCAATCATTTTGAAGTGAGGAATTGACCAAAGTAGACTCCTACTTTGGTCAAATAACCGAAGTGTGAGCAAGTTTCTACTATTTACCAAAGTAGACTTGCTCACGTAGGAACTTGTAAGCATGTGAATAAATTTTACTTAACTACCCTCTCTTTCATTATATGACAAGCCGACGGGAAAAACATGCCAGATCGGTTGCTCAGCCCAAGAAAAAGATGTCTTCTTCTTCTTCTCCCGTAAGACTTCATCTTGCGGTGATTTTTCCTCCTCCTAGGTAGGTGGTTCTTCCTCATATTTTTGTTTTCCCAGTTTGCTTCATCTTCTTTGCTTCTTTTCTCTGGGTCTTCACATCTTTGAGCTGCTTCATCTTCTCTACTTCTTTTCTCCAGGTCTTCACATCTTCAAGCTGCTTCATCTTCTCTGCTTCTTTTCTCCGGGTCTTTACATCTTCGAGCTCTGAAGACCTAGTAGTTTATTTTCCCTTCCACAAAGTTGATTGGTTTAGGTTATTTCAGATGATGAAAAAGGTGTTATCCGATGAAAATGTTATTTTGGGATGGTTATATCTTGGACATTACGTAGTTTTTGCTAGTAAGATTTTCTGGGTAGCTAGAAAACTAGAAACTGGAAAATTAGAATACTGGATCATTGAAATACTGAAAAAGTAGAAAACTAGATTACTGATATGATATGAGAAGAGTCTAGAAAGGGACACAAAAGGTTTGTTGTGTGTTTGGGATGTCCATTGGGATGCAAGTGGTAGGAAATATAATTTTAACAATGCGGAAACAAAACTAATTTAATCACCTTTCAAGTTTTTTCATTTCAAATTTTCAGGATTTACGTTTTCTAGTTGTCCAATTTTTTAGTTTTCTAGTTTCCAGTTTTTCGGTTTTCTAGTTTGATAGTATGCCAGTTTTCCAGTTTTCCCTTTAACATATGGATTATTCTCGTCGATGGAGGCATATATATATATATATATATATATATATATATATATATATATAGGGTTCCTCCCATTTTTCTTCCTATGTTGTGAAGCTAATTTAGGCTTTCTTAGGGTTTTGTTCATATGTTGTTTCCAAAATTGCTCATTTGTGTGAACTATAATTTTTCCTCTCACCATTCCCGAAATTGCTCATTTGTGCCAAAATATGAGATAATTCTTTTAGAACGAAATAACAAATGTGTGAGTAAACAAGACAATAGTAATTTAACAATAATTCCCTGATTATCGTCGCTTAGGTTCCCTACTACATCTCTAGAATTTGACGTATTACTGCCAAATTTAGGTCTATTGTCATCCCACTCCCTAATCAAATTGCACCCTGCCCACCCTTCATCAATCATCAACACATGGCATCCTTGATTTATTAGGCTTGCTTCTCTTGTTTTGGAAGGGTGTTGTCATCCTCTGAAAAAAAGGATTCAACAACTCTATTAATTATTACTCCAATTAAATGATATGAAAAGAAAATATATGATGAGTGACTAAGTCATCCTATCATGCACAACATTGAAATTCATACCATAAAAGTTTTTTTGTCAATAATTGGTAAGCTATTAACTTCCTTAGCCCGCGCACATCCTCACCTATGAAGTCAACAACATAGCGGTGTGACAAATACCACATGTACAAGCACAACAAACCCCACAGTTATCACAATTAAAATGTGACATTCCCATATACGGAACACAACCAAAATCTAATGATTATTGTTGACATGGAGTGGGAAGTGATGAGCTCAAAATTCTGAAAATGGTGTTCCATTCACACTCAACAAGCTTTTCAATGATTCTGGAATTGTTGTCCACATGGCTACCCATTGCTCTAACTCTGGCAGCTTGCCATGTTCACATTTAAATGTAATTCATTTATCCAAAGCATCCTTGCAATCATGCACAAGTAGTATCTGCAAACACATTACTATGTACCTCAGCTTCACAAGATTCAATTAACACTTATCCACTTCATAGTTATCCTATTGATAGTTATTTAGTTGACAGTTCATAGTTTTTTGTATGAAAAAAAAAGACTTATCAGAAAATAAACTGAGTGGAATGTATGGTCTTTAACCTAGCGAGCAAATTTACTAGTTAACTATAAAACTGAATAACTGGTCATTTGCAAGTTACAAATTTTAAAACCTAACATGAAATTTGCTGCTTCATGTTGCGAGACTCCTAGTTTGGTCGTATAACCAAAATGTGGGGAAGTTTCAAAAATTTACCTAACTAAACTTATCCATGTGAGAATTGAATCTTATATTCGCTTGTTGTTAGTGGGGTACTCATATTGGGATGGGTGGATGTTTTTATGAATTAGAGTCAGTTATTAGATTGGTTATTTTGTGTGATAGCATATGGCTCTTGTTTCATCTCATATAGATGTAACATTTCTAAACAACTAGAGAACTAAACAACTGGAAAACTATAAAACTGGATATCTATAAAATTGAAAAACTGGATAATTGAAATCTAGATAATTTTAGAAACAACATATGAACAAAAATCCTAAAAATGCCTAAATTGGCTTCACAACATAAGAAGAAAATTGGGAAGAACCCTATATATATGCCTGCATCGACTAGAATAATCCATGTGTTAAAGGGAAAACTGACATACTGTCAAATTGGAAAACCAAAAAATTGGAAATTGGAAAACTAAAAAATTAGACAATTGGAAAACGTAAATCCTGAAAAACTGAAATGAAAAACTTGAAAAGTGATTAAATTAGTTTTGTTTCCGCATTGTCAAACTTATATTTCCCACCACTTGCATCCCAATGAACGTCCCAAACACACAACAAACCTTTGGTGTCCCTTTCCATACTCTTCTCATATCATATCAGTAATCCAGTTTTCTATTTTTTCAGTATATCAATGATCCAATATTCTAATTTTCCAGTTTTCCAGCCATCTAGAAAATCTTACTAGCAAAAACTACGTAATGTCCAAGATATAACTAACCCAAGATAACATTTTCATCGGATAACACCTTTTTCATCATCTGAAATAACCTAAACCAATCTACTTGGTGGAAGGGAAATACACTACTAGGTCTTCGGAGCGCGAAGATGTGAAGACTTGGAGAAAAGAAGCAGAGAAGATGAAGCAGCTCGAAGATGTGAAGACCTGGAGAAAAAAAGCAAAGAAGATGAAGCAAACTGGGAAAACAAAAATATGAGGAAGAAGAACCTACCCAGGAGGAGGAAAAATCACTGCAAGATGAAGTTTTACAGGAGGAGAAGAAGAAGACATCTATTTCCTGGGCTGAGCGACCGATCTGGCATATTTTTCCCGTTGACTTGTCATATAATGAAGAAGAGGGTAGTTAAGTAAAATTCATTCACATGTTTACAAGTTCCCACGTGAGCAAGTTTACTTTAGTAAATAGTATAAACTTGCTCACACTTCAGTTATTTGACTAAAGTAGGAGTCTACTTTGGTCAATTCCTCTTTTGAAGTTAGTATATTTGTAAGTGTATTTAGGTAAATAGTAGTAACTAGGTTATAGAATAGCTTTATCACTATATTTAAGTCTACTTCAGTTAATTCCACTAGAAAATAAGTCCATGAATTTAACACTTTTAAAATCTATATATAATCTCTATTACCTCACTTATATATAAACTAATACTGTTATAACCTAACACATTCTCTTATAAAGTTTCATTTCGTTTGGTCTAATTCAAGGGCCCATTTGGGAGGCGCTTTCCGCCACTGGAAAGTAATTTCTTTACGTTAAAAATTGCTTTCTCGGCCAAAAATTGTTTAGAAGGGCCATTTAAGAAAAAAATTAAATTTTCATTAAAATGTCATTTCCGACTTGGGAAAGACCGTTTTTCCTTTCTACTGGAACTCACCTCCGGTGGAGAGTTCCCGTATAAATCGCTTTTTAGATAAGGCAGAAATTATGTGGTACAGACTTGTGACAAAACTGCCCCTGCCATCTCGCCGCCTCTTCTTCACTCGTGCTCCCGATCAGCTACGCGTCTTCCCTGGCCAGCACCACCACAGCCCCCCGCGCCCCGCCGCTGCTGCCGATTCATACGACGGGTCCCCACTCCGCCACCTCTTCCTCTACTGTCTCTCTCTTGTTCTTGGGCAATAGGAACAATTTTTTAGAGAAAAGACCAGAGCTTTTCAGTCCGCCTGAGGAGATGGAGGGCCCTTAGTCTCGTCTGATTCAACCGCCTCATGACTCCTCTTCTATTTTTTCTACTGAAATTGTCCAAATGAAGGGGAAAGGTTCCATATTTTATGGTTTCTGCTATCTTTTTGCTGTATTTTGTGAATACTGTAGCTGAGCTACTCTGCAAGGTTTGATCCTTTTCGTCAAGCAGATTTGGGTTTATCTGGGTTTTGTGTTTTGTTGTTGTTAGTAGCTTCCTGTGGCGGGGAGACCCATATGTGATCATTTATTGGGACTTCTTTTTGCTGGTGTTTGTATGGGTTGTGTTATCTTCTTCTGCTATGATGAACTTGGGAGCTTTTGTGTATTACTGTAGATTTCTTGTTTTGCTTATGCGTCTATGGCAGGTTGCTGTCTTGCTTGTTTTGTGACTTAAAAATGTGAAAAACGTATATGGTACTTGGTTTTTATTATAGATCTCGTTCTAATTTAAGGCTTATCTTCATTTTCTTTTGCATTTTTAGTTTTTTTATAATGATTTTTTGATCTTCTGTGTTTATCTTAGAAACATGATTCGTTTGTTTTTTTTACCAAATGAATGTTCTACTTCATCCAACACATTTTTCAATCTGATTTTGAATGAAAAAAAAACATGCATCACAGTACATTAGTGTGCATGAATAAATGACATTTACTCGTAGCCTAGAAGAGAAGTTGCAGAGTGCATCGTTCATTCACCTACATTCAGTATTACATAGATGAGGACAAGCATCAATTTATCTGCTACAATCTCCAACTGCCTGGATATACAAGCTATCTATTTCTCAATCCCCCACTGCTTGGAAAACTAGAAAATTCCTCCTGATGGAAGAGGGAAGAGGGAGATCAATGGCTACCATAATGCTTCAAGGATTTCAAGATTGGAAAGGACAAGTTTGTATGATACTTGTTTATATGCAACACCTCCATACACAGGAGTTGATGGAAAAGATTCAGGGTGGGTAATTGCCTCTTTGAATCTGCAATGCATGCACAAGGTACGTAATTTTTCATAGTCTGCCAGGCGAGAGTAACCTGAGAAAAACTCAGTTTTCTGTATAGAAGATATTACTCCAACAAGTTATTAAATACCTGTGCTGCTTGAGGGGGAGATGAAGGTTGTGTATCACAGAGCAAGAAGTTTCTTACTCCTGTATACATTATGAGAAATAGTGTGATCCTAGGGATGCAAAATTCTACATATTGCTATGCATGGGGATATTACCAGCTCCAACACTGCAAATTTCCATTCTATGTTATGAATACCATTGTCATCTATCACAACAAGCGCAACATATTTTCATCAAGTGTAGTGTGTGTTCCTAACCAGATAATGGTATTGAAGCCACAAGTAAAAGTAATGTGCATATGAGAACCTGTGGAATTATTGGTAAAGAATCTGTTAATGGTATAATTCCTTCCTCTTTTTCTGACGGTGTGGGATTAGCAGAACGACGAGGATCTAGATAACATTTATCAACTACCATCACCTGAAATATGCACATAATCCATATTACTGACAAGGTCATGACCATCACTTGTGTTTCTACTGCATTTATCTCGTTTATCCTAGTTGGAGTGAGTTTTTTTTTTGTAAACAAGGTCATGGCGTCTCTGAGGTAGCTCCAACTAAACAAAGCAAATCGTGGAGACTACTATGCTGGATGTTGGGTGGCTTTTTGAGCTTGTGAAGTGAAAACACAGGGAAGGGGGGAGAAGAAACAGAAAGTGAAGGAGATGAAAATATGTAAAAATAAGGTTACCAATGTCATTTTACATAACATAATTAGATTTCTCAAATTGGGCTATCCAAACGTCTAAATTGTATAGAAATGGCTTTGACAATTGACTATCCAAACGTCGTAGCCTTTTGCTTTTCTTTCCCAAAAGCAATTTAACTAAAAAGTCATTTACTTTCTACTTGAAAGCGGTAGCCAAACGGCCCCCAAGTCACTGAAAAGCCACTTTTAAATTTAGGACTGAATTCAAATCAATCCTTAAATCAGATGTACGTTAAAAAAATTGAATCAACGGTTAGATCCATTTCATCCACTTACTGCCTTTGAAAACCTAAAATGTGACCACGACCTTCGTCTCTCCTCTCCTGATTGCAGTGGCAGCGAGTTTCACTTTCCCCGGGTCTCATCCCCATGGCCGTCGCCCAGCCGCCTTGACTCCGCTCATCTCTTCTTATTCCGATAGCCGAGCTCCAAGATTCTGGATGCGGTCAGTATCGACGATTTGCTGTCATTACTCTTCTCACCTTGTTCCTCGCTTCGTCTCTTTTTCCCCTTTCTTTTTTGTTCTTTCAGTGTGTTTTGGTTGATGCTTTTGGATGGGTGGGAGGAATTCCTGCCTGCATTGTGGGCTTCAGATCTCGGTTTTTACTGTCCATGACCTCACCTTGAGTAAATGCGTTATTTTTTTTCGCATGTTTCTTCTTTTTCTGCTCGCAAAGGTGAGATTTGGTGCATTTTTTTTGTTTTCTTCAGTTTGTAACTCATTGTCTCTTTTCCTCTGAATGCCTTCCTTCTGATCGAAGTGTAGAAAAATTATGCGAAAGGTGACCTTCTAATTCTATTTGGAGGAGAACTTTCAAATGCTAACAACTATGAAAAGATATGGATATCCTGTTGTCTTAACTGTCAGTAGTCAACGTTTGCTTGGCCCAATTTTTTCGTATAAAAGCCAACCTTTTTATCCATCTGTTTTTTTTAAATGTTTTTTGCTACCATTTTAAGAGAGGCATGGAAACTTGCATTCGTGCCTGGTTTCTTAGTAATTTTAAGTGGGTAGGTCCAAAAATATGCTAGTGAGCAACAGGTCTATGTGATTTGGTTTGATGATTCCCCCATGGCATTAAAATAGTTAAATGCGTGGTCTAGTCTCTCTAACTTCTTTTATATTCTTCTATCATACCTATACGTATGACATTTGCTTTAAATGATAATTTTTTCCAATTTGTTTTGTTTAGCGGTTTGATTCTTTAGTGGTTGTTGGTATGTTTGATGTGCAAGCAACTAGTTTTCTTTTCTTTGTTGTCCATGGTAGGGAAATGGGTATCTGTATCTTTGATAGGTTTTGTCCTGGTCAAGAGCATTTACATTCTTTCTAATCATTACTTTCTTTTATTATATTAATATATTTGGTTAATATTAACTACTTATAATTATAGTTTGTTAATCTTTGAACTGAATATAGTTATTGTCCTTAGTTTAATCATGGCTGTTAAGTTAACTGGATTAACTCATTGTATTTTATTGTTTTATTTCTGTGTTTTATTCCTCCTTGTGTTTTTTTAAATTTTATTTTTATAAACATGCTTCGTGAATCTAGCAATCTTAGCGAAGCAAATCTAATAGTTATTTTATATTTAATGGGTTAATATTTGTGAGATTCATTTAAATTGAGTGTGAAATTAAGGACTCGTCTGGGTATGGAATCGTGAAAAAATTCCGTTGATTCTATCACGATTCAATACTGAATTATTAGAATCTTATTTAAGTAATGAATCATAACGAAAATAAAAATTCGGCTGAAAACACGATTTATTGCGTTTTCGTCCTGAATCACCGAATCTTCTCACGAGAAGATTCGGTCGATTCCGTAAAAACGCATAAAATCGGAAAGACGCGTTATCGCATATTTCCGGTCGTTACCCTTCGCCCCCTCGCAAATGATTCGCCTATCCTTTCGGCCGTTCCATTCCACAGATCGTCTCCCGGCCTTTAACCGGTCCTCTGCAGCTCGCCCGGCGCAATACTTCTGCAAATCCCGGTCTTTACCCCTCACTTCGTGACGACGTGATCTTCCCTCTTCCCGAACTCCACCCCCATATTGTCTTCCTCTGCAGTCAACCAGCTCCAGTCACGGGCAGCCGTCCACCGCCTGCTTCCACCATTTCCCTCTTCCGAAGCTCCTGTCCGGCATATGCTTCCCCATCTCCGAGCACCTACCCGGCAGAACTGCATCTCTCCCGGCGCAGTAGATCTCCAAATCGCCCACAATTCCTTCCGGTCGTCTCTTCGGCATCTCAACCAGCGGCGCCCTTCTGCAAGACAAAGCTATTTGATCTTCTTTCAGAACGTGCCTCAATCTGATTTCTTCCAGAACGCCTCGATCTGATTTCTTCCAGAACGGTAAAGCCATTAATTTTTCCTTTTCTTTTCTTAAATTCGATTTTTTCTTTTATTGCTTGCTTGTTACTTTGATTGATGCTCTTTTTTTTTGTTTCTTGCATCGTTGAATTACGTAATAGATTAGATGATGCAGTTCGGAGGTTGCAGTTAAAAAATGAGTTCTTTTTGTTTTTTGATTGATTGTTCTATTCTGTGTTCGATCCGAGCAAAGAAGCTCCTTTTTTTGATTATTAACAATTTGATTGGAGAAAAGTTGTAGGATTTGCTGAATCTTTGTCTGGACTACGGAATTGTTTGTTGGTTGATAATGGGTAGAATGCAGTTTCGAGGTGTAGGAGTTCTCAGTTAACGTTTATCTAGTGGGAAGAGAGCTTACCCCAATGCTTCCCTGACTTTGGATTGTCTCAGACTGGAACAAAGCAATATGGACAATATTATGTACCATGCTGGAGCTTTATGGGAATCTGCTGTGCCTTGCCAGTCCCTTTCCCCGCATACAGCAATGGAACTGTTCTAGAGTAAAGCCAAATGGCATACTGAAAATAACTTGTGAAGATCCCCTGCATATGGCGGAAAGCTTCTCTTTTCCACTTTTAAATTCTGGGGACTGGCAGGGCACCGGAGCAGATGTTCTTTTTTGAGGTGAGGTCTACTCATGTATATAAAACTCCATTGGTTATGGCATATGCACCTTTTGCAATTGGTAGCTAAAACATGACTTTTTTTCTTCTTCTTCTGTTAGCACTTTCTGTCCTCGTTCCATGATAACTGATAAGTTCCTTTTTTAATAACAATAGGAAAAGGCTGCATCAGGGACTGCCTCTTTAGACATAGACTAGGGTCTAGGTTTGCCCACAACCAGCAGCTTGATTTCCTGTGATTTTTTTTTTAAATTTATTCCGAGAGGCATATGAGTCTGTTTATGAGTTAAGATTTTGTAGCCTTTTTTTAATGGCATGCTTCTTCTCAAGTCCGATTAATATGGTCAAACAAAATTTTAAATTTTATAACTCTGATTTCTGGTTTCTGGATTCACAAAAGCCTTTCATTTGCTCCACCACAAAGGCTCCAAAACATTCTCCACATTGACAATTTTTACAGTAAGATTGCTTCAGTTCTGATTATGTGTTAGTGATAGGTTGTTAAAACGAGACTCTGTTTTTGTGAGTTTTTGGGATTATCAAACAGGGCACAGCATGACATGAAACTTGTTCTGTCTTTACCAATCTTGTTAGGGATCTTTTGACACTGCTTCTGCTATGTTTTTAGCTATAAACACTTCCAACAAAGTTTACTTTCCAGACTTATCAAGAATACATAATAATATGCATAAACACATCTTGACAACGTTCGTGGTTATTTGTTGAAACAACTAATTAGAGGCTGTTTGAATAAGGATTTTTTTATAATTTGATCTCACTGAATAATCTTTTTTGTTTCATGAATTTTCTCTTTTGTTTCATGACTTTGATTGAGGGATTTTGTTGACTTTTCAGATTCAAATTTAGACGGAACAAATGGAAATTTGTTTGATCTAATTCAATCAAATTTTTAAGTGGTGTTTTAATATATTTATTTAGGACTAAATTAGTTACTGAATTAGTCTTTGAATTGAATCAGATTTACGTTCACAAAATGGAATTGACGGTCAGATGCGTTTAATCCACATACTGCTGAAAACCTAAAACCCGACCCTGACCTTAGTCCCATCTCCGCTCCTCTTTTATCTCATCTCCTCTCCTCTCCCGATCCCAGCCGCAGCAGCCTTTGCTTACTCCTCTGACCGTGGCCTCTCCTTTCTGTCGGCCTCCCCGCTTTCCCTCTCTTCATCTCCCTCGTCCCTCTCCTCTCACTGTTCCCCGAAATTGATTGCTACCAATTTCTCAAGCCAAAAAAGCCATCACAGAAGGTGTTGTTCTACAAAAGAGGGAAGAAGTGACAAGCAGTTCAAAGTCTCTCGCGGCCTTTGAAATCTGAGCTCTTGGTGGTTGAAAGGTGAGATTTTGGTTGAAGTTCTGACATGGGTTTTTTTGTTAGATCTATTTTGAGCTCAAGTATGGGGCGTTGATTGAGAAGAAATAGATCTAGTTTCATTTAATTTTGGTGGTGAAAGGTAGGTGTATTTTGATTGGTTTAGTTGTTTCTGTTTCTGTTGAACGAAGTTTGACTGTTCTGATCTACTTGTTTGAGGATCTGTCTATCTCTCTTGCCGTCTTGATTTCGATTTGGATGCGTTTATGGTCAGTCACTGATGTTGGCCTTTTTATTTCGTTTTTGTGTTCATGATTTCGTGGCTTTTTTGTTTTCGGTGGTGTTTTGAGCAGACTGAACAGATCTGTTGTTAGAAATGGTTTATGTTAGTTTTCCACTCTTTTTTACAGCAAATATAAGTATGATCTACTTTTTAATCATTGACATAATTTAGATCGGTTGCATGAAGAATGAGATCTATGCAGATTCTGTTTCTGTATTGGACAGACTGGTGCCTAATGGAGACATGGTTCAAGTGGATGATAGATGATATTTATACAGTTCTCTAGTTATATTTTTTTCTCGAGATTGTAATTTTGTTTCATACGAAGCATGCTAGTAGTGGAGGTGATTGGTGTTGATATTTATTGTAAGTTTGTGTGTGGTATGATGTTGTGATTTTATCCTCTATACATATTGATTGCATGCATTCTTATTCCATTGATTAATATTAACTGCTTATAATTATGGTATGTTAATCTTTGAACTGAACTGCTTATAATTATGGCCTCTGAAATCTGAGCTCTTGGTGGTTGAAAGGTGAGATTTTGGTTGAAGTTCTGATATAGTTTTTCTTTGTTAGATCTATTTTAAGCTCAAGTATGGGATGTTGTTTGAGAAGAAATAGATCTGGTTTCATTTGATTTTGGTGGTGAAAGGTGGGTGGATTTTGATTCGTTTAGCTGTTTCTGTTTCTGCTGAACGAAGTTTGAGAAGTTTTTTTGGGTAAAAGTTTAACAGCTGGCCATGGTTGTTTAATTGGTAAAGTTGCTTTTTGCATATCAGTTAGGAAATAAATTCTGCATTTGCGTGAATGGGGTTTTTTGCTCTTCATCATGGTAATATATGTCTAGTTTTCGCTCCATTCTACGTAGCTCGATTTACAAAAAAAAATAGCTATTACATATACTTCTAGTCCTTTTATTTTGGATTGGATAAGCATAGTTTTTCTTATACAAACATTTTGATGAATTAATGTGATGCCGGAAACATTCAGTGTGATGTACACTTCCATGTCACCCTCACATTAACATGTAGAAGAGTTAGAATGATATTCCAATTTGATGAATATGACCAATTGCTTTATACTATTCTAAGGTGAGTAGAGGAGACTGACTATTTAATTAGGGCTTTTGATCTTTATAATACAAATGTCTACCAATCGCCCTTCCAAAAGCAATGGTAAGAACTTATTGTAATAATTTGAGAACAAACATGACACTAATAAGTTGTAGATTAACATATGTCTGGATTTCTCATGTTCTTACGTATTTATGTGGAGATTGTGAAGGTACTTCTGTAGATAAGTGGTAGAGGAAGTGACATTTGGGTGGCTTAGACGAGTAGGAATGCTTCTTTGAGACTACAAATCACTTTTCATTTAGGTAGTCACCTTTATTCTGATTGATTGTTTCATTAGTCTTTAATTTTTTTTTATTTTTCATATATAAATTTAGATCCACCTTTCATCTTACCTTGATGTAAATATGTACATACTCTGGTCATATCATCTTAATTTTATTTCTATACTTTTTATGTGGTACAATGTTTGTATTATTCATGCATAATTATATTTTTTCTATTGGGTATATTTGTGTGTGGATATAATTTTTATTTGTGGAATTAGTAGTTATACTTTAATTTTTTGTTATATTGTTATATCAACGGGTTTCCACACTATCATAGCTTCTTATATATTGCAATGGCATATTACCCTAAACCTCCTAATATGTCCCAAAGATCCTCCCATAGAGGGAAGTAAAATGTATGCAAAGAACATTAAATGGGATAAGCCACTTCATTATGCATTCTTTACTTATATGGCCCATGAAATTAACAAGGGTCATATGAAATAGAGTAACCTAGATCATGAGGGTTGGACTTTAGTTATTGACATGTTCAAGAATGAGCATCACATTGATTTGAATAAGGACATGTTAAAAAATTAGTAAGACGTTAGAAGAAGATTCCATTAAGCTTGGGTGGCTTTCAGGGACATGACTAGAGTTGGTAAATGTGTATTCAAACACATTCATCCTTTTTTACTATGCATGGAGCACCTTCTTCAAGGTATGCATTATGTAAATTGTGGGTCAATTCATTAATGGTAAATTGAATGGTGATGTTGATATGCATGTTAAATTTGTGATATAGAAACACAAGCATGTTAGTCGCCTAATGAAGTGGGGGAACGATAAGGAGTTAGAGGCTAATTTGTACAATGTATATGGCATGACCTGTCATACTCCCAATTTCTAAGTATAAAATTTTTCTCGAAATATATCTTTTCATTCTCTATAAAAGAAACATGCTGAAACTAATCCAACCTTCATATCTATTTTAGCAGTAAAAACTTACGAAATATATAAATAATTGGGTATGGGTATCATCCATTTTCATAACCATTTTAATGGGAGACTAATAATTCTAATAAGAGTTCATATAACTATTACATTAAAATATTCACATGACCCACAAGTTCACAATTTGCATGTCAACAACATTAACACTAATAAGAGATAAATAGCACACTGAAGTATTTAATCAAGCTTAGCTAAAATATCTCCATCAAGGTGAAATGAATCTCCACTATAACTACAACCTTCACATACCTTCCAGTCTCAAGCCCGAGCACCTTCACCACAAAGGATACTGAGTATATTGGAATACTCGGTGGGGTAGCAATATAAAGAAATCATAAAACTAGTTTGACATACCTTAGAATTCTCATTTTAAAATCAGTCGATCATCACCATAAAAGAAAACATACAATTCATGCTATTTATTCCATTTGTAAACAAACCCTTCCCAATGGTTCTCTAGACACGATGACCTCATCTAAGAATTTCATATTCCTAGATGTTGAGTCACCACATAATGACCTTAGTACTATAAAGTCTACTTCTCCTTATACACGTTATAAAGTAAAGGCTCACTAGGGCTCGTGGACCTTAGTGTTGAGATTTAGACTTTCAATGATTGTTGAAACTTCTTGTATTGTTTTAAATGGAACTAGTCATCTTTTAATGCTCTACTCCATTTAAACTAGGGTTGGTTTTCGGCTAAAGAGTCGGCGGAGAAGGCTTGTCTATGTCTATGTCCGCTAACAATTTGTCTATCGGCATTTTGTCCACGGACAAGGTTTTTTTTTTCGGCGAACATGGCCATTGTCCATGGACATAGTCTCTTAGGCAATTGGATAAGGGTTAAAGTGGTTAGAGAGAATGAGAGCGGTGTTACATGACAAAATGCCAACAAACAAATTGTTAGCGGACATAGACGTGGAAAGGCCTTGTCCGCCGACTATTTGTCTGAAGACTAGCCCTACTTCGAATAGACTAGAGAATTAAGAGATATCTAGTTTTATGTAAAGCAATACAGGAGGTTTTGACAATCATGGAAAGGCTAAATTTCAACACTAAGGTCCACAAGCCTTAGTGAGCCTTTATTTTATAACGTGTATAGGGAGAAGCAGACTTCAGAGTACCGAGGTCATTATGAAACTCTTAGATGAAAAACTTTTGCAAGCAACATACCTGAGCCGGAGTAGGCACTCGGTAGTGGAAGAAATAGGGGATAGTAGGTATTTTGCGTGCGTTTCAACCCAAATTTGTTGAATACCATGTGATTGTAGGCGTTTCATATAGAGGGCTTAGGGGGCGGCCAACGACTAATTGAGAGAGGGCTCTCTTCTCTTCTATTATTAACCGAGCACAAAAGAAGGCCGAGGAGCTAAAAGGGGCGGCCACCAACTAATCGAGTACTAGAGATGCGGGAAGCTCAAGGGCCGACCACCACGTCGCTCACTGCTACACCAATGGAGGGGGGGGCACTTATGTCACACTGTGTTTGATGTCAATATCTACCTTCACGAGTAGGAAATGACTTTTATCTAAAGATTACCTTATGTCTAAAATTTGCCTTCCAAATGCGTTTAACCACTTAAAGTTATTTCCCACGTCTAGAAAGCACTTTACAGCTTTGGAAAGTGCCTCCCACACAAGCCCTTAGTTTTTCAGTTTTTTATTTTGCCAAATTTTTAGTTTTTTTAAAAGGGAGGAGAGGGAGGAGGAGGCATAAAATAAAACACTTTTTTAAGTAGCCGATGATGTTTATGAATTTTTTTAAATAAAGGTTATAAATAAAAAAGTAATTTTTTTATATAACATCAAACCAGTTTTGTAGTTTCCAATTTGGTGTCACATATTTCGAGTTTTGTAATTTTTATTTTTATGTAGTTGGGAAATTACATCCTAGAAAAACAAAGATTAAGAGCAAGAGAATGAGTGGAGTGGAGATGGAGGCATCTTCCCTTTGATGGATATATATGAAGACCTAAATTAAGCCTAACACATAGATACAACACATGAAAAAGAGAGAGGTACGGGGGAGGAGTTTTGCCGCTCGGGAGGAGGATGTTGTCAAAGAGGTAGAGCCGTAAAGTGTAATAGAGAGGAGGAGACTGAGCCAACAATTTTTTCTATGGATGTGGATAAAAAAAACTGTCTATGTTTCTTGTTGAAAGTAGTTTAAGGTTTATAAGTACATAGAGTAGTGTCGTCTTTTAATATCACACGTTTTGAAGTTAGTATATTTAGGTTAATAGTGGTAACTAGGTTATAGAATAAGTATATTGCTAAATTTAAGTCTACTTCAGTGAATTCCGCTAGAAAAAAAATACATGAATTTAACACTTATAAAATCTAAAAATAATCTCTATTACTTCACTAATTTATTAATTAACACTGTTATAACCTAACACACTTTCACTTATATCCTTTCAATGCTCGCCGCATGGCCACACCCTCACATAGGGTCTGCGAATTGGCATGCCTAGTGCGGTGGGCGGATGAGGATGCGAGCGTATACTTTATCGTACTACTCAAAACAGGAATGGAGGAAAATCGAGGAGATGGAGGTAGAGCTAGGGCTGAAAATAAATACGGCAAGCCCGGCCCGAAAATAAGGGGGCTTGGGTCTTAAAAATTAGGTTAAGGGCCGGGCCAGGCTTGAAATATAAAATTCTATCAATTTTTGGGTTGGACCTGAACACGGAATACCAAATAAAATATAATAATTTTTATTTACCAAATGAAGTATACTCGGTATCAAATAGAATGTAATTATTTTTATTTATCAAATAGAATACAATAGGGTTTTTATATAATCACTTAGTTTTTAAGTTTCTCTTATACTTATTTTTCTATTTAATATATAGATTTATCATCTCAAATCTTAAAATATTTAAAATTAAAAAAAATTATATAACTTCTCTTTGGCCTGAAACTAGTGGCACGGCCCGAGTACGTCTTAAATTTTGGGTCATGCTAAATTTTTTAACTTTGACTACATACTTAGGCTGAGCCTGAAAATTTTTATTTTTTTTCGACGAAGCTTGGCCCGTTAGGGGCCGGCCCATTTGCAACCCCGAGCAGGCCACCGGCCAGAATCAAATGCCGCAACGAAGTTGGCGCTTCTCCGTTGAATACAAATTCGCGCTTTCCACCCACAACTGCCTCTTCCCTGAATCTTAGGGTCTTCTGAAAAGCCACTTAAAAATCAGCTTTTTAATGTATTTGGTCTAATTTAGACCCCGACTTCTTAACCTCATCATCCCAGCTCCTTTCCTCTCGTCCTCTCTCCCGTTAACTCAGCTCCCTTTTTGTCGTCGCTACTTCAGCTTCTCAAAGTCCACCACTGCCTCGGCCCTAGTATCGCTGCTAGCAGCCCTCGTCCGTCCCAGCCACCAACACCGGGTAAGTCGCCTTTCGACACTGTTGGGGGCAAGCAGCCTGCCCCATTGCCATTCGCTGTTGTGCTCGACGCACTTGGCCGCCCCCTTTAGGACTCCCTTTTATCATCAGGGTACGTCACTTTAGTCTTGATTACAATTCAATTGTAGCTTTTGTTTTGTTCTTTTCTTTCCAACGCCTAATTGTTGATGCTTATGAACTACAAGCATGTTGGAAAGATAAAATTTTTTTACGGTTTCATCTACTTTTGTGGTTGTGAACTCCGTTGGGCGCATTAATTAAGCATGACCAACATTAGGAACTGACTGATTTAAGAAAAAATAGGGAATCTAACCTATTTTTTTGAGCTTCAGTTGACGGTACTTCTCCATAATCCGTACAAATTGAAAGGACTTCTTTAAACGAAAGGAGAGTTTGATAAGTAGAATTTGTCGAATTGTATGCGAATTTGTATATGTTCATGACGTTTTCTATTCGCTTACAATCATAAATGTAGATAGTATTTTTATACCCATATTAGCATAATATGGGCACTTTAGAATTTAATTGATGACTGTAGCAACTTTACTGATGACATATCATCTATGTCCTTTGCAACATGTTGTAACTGTTTTTGCTCTTTTTTTGTCGGATATTTGTGTTTGTTTTCAAAAGTTGCACAGCCTTGAGCGGCAAAGACTTATTATAATTGTGCCAGAGGCGTCTTAAGTAACATGTACAGATGCTAAAAATGATTTTCTAGTGACACACATGAAGAATAGATTTTTGTCGTTCAAGTATTTTTTTTTTTAGGGTAATTGTTTTTCTAGCATCAGTCATGGGCAGTTTCCGACATTGGATAGGATTTTTTAAGAAAATTTTGGGTGGCACAGATACTTCCTCGGACACTTCAGCATTGAATTTGCAATTTGTCTTTTAGATACTAGTAAGAATACTTTGAAGATTTCACCATTTTCCTCCCTCTCGAGGCATTGTTTGCTCTTGCTATTAGGTTTGTGTTTTTCGCTTCATTTTATTTCTCATCTCCACAGGGCAGTCTTCACAATGGAGAGGTTGGTGTTCAGAATTAAGAAAGCGAAGAAGAATTTTTGTCACTATTCTTTTGGATTGGATTGATTTCACTCTCGTCCACCTCTTGTCTGTGCTGGAATTTTAATTTGTGTTTCGAGTCTCATCTTCATTTTTTGTTTGGATGCTTAAGCTCGGAAGACAAAAGGGTGGAGGTTGATGAAATCACAGCCAGTCCAGGTGTCTTCTTTGGTTTTAGATCTATAGCAAGGTTGGTACTTCTCTACCCCGTTGTCCACTCCTTTGATTCAAAGAACCAATCTGGCAAAAGTGAATGTGAATTAGAAAAAGACTATGTTTTACCATATTTCAGACACTTTTTTGGGTTGTGTTTGAAACATCTGGTGGTTAGAAATTTAAAAGGACCCAAATACGGGGAAGAACAGAGTTGCGTGCAATCTCATTAGGAGTATTGCATTATTCAGATTTTTCACTCAAAGTAGCACCTCACAGTGGTTGTACTGATAGATCATCGGCATGCAAGATTGCAGAGAATCTGCTGCTTCTCCTTTTGAGGTGATCAGCCAATCCTGATGCTATTCAGCTCATTGAAGCCAATTGCGTCTTTCTTGAGCATTTTATTTTCCAATTGCAAGCTTTCTCGAGTATCTCCATATTTCAATGGCTGTGTAAGTTTCTCGCTTTCAGTATCTGATTAAAGTACTTCTTGTAAGTCCTAAATATTGCAATTCATTAAGAATCGTGCCTCAACCTGCAATTTTTTTCTCTTTGCTGTTTTTCACATTGTTGTCAGCACAGTGTCAGCTCCCGGGAAGGTGTTGATGACTGGAGGATATCTGATATTAGAGCGACCCAATGCGGGAATCGTACTTGGTACAACAGCTCGTTTCTATGCAATTGTGAAGCCACTTTATGATGCTGTTAAGCCTGAGAGCTGGGTGTGGGTGCGCTTTTTCTTTTGCTGATGTCTCTCTCTCTCTCCCCTTTAATTGATGATATACCATTATTGGATTAATTACTCTAGCATTATATAAACTATTCTTAGTTTCATACTTTCTTCTATTCATTACTGTAGCATCATTTAAACTCTTCCTAGTTTTATATTCTGTTCTATTCTTGTTAGCCCTTATAGTGATTTTTTTACTTATTTTTTTTTCTATCCTTAAGTATAATATCTTGTCTTGCTTGTTTGGTCGATATGTTTTACCATCTATTTATCCTCAGCTAAATCCATTGTTCTTTTCTTGTTTTCTCCTGATCATGTTCAGGCATGGATAGATGTGAGAGTTACGTCTCCTCAGCTTTACAGAGAAACCTCTTACAAGTTGTCTCTGAACAAATCAATCCTTCAAAATGTGTCTTCAAGGTAAGCCTTCACTCCCTTATTGCTGTGCTTTCATTACTCTGCTTTGACATGTGGGAGAAGCTTGTGGATGTGTTATTTGAAATGTGTTAATGGATGCTGACTTTTTTTAAAGTTTAACTTAACTATGTATGCAAGCATAGTTTCCCTTTGTCAGTTATTAACTTCGTCGTGTCTGGATCTCTAGGGATTTGTTAATGTGATTGCATTTACTTCAATATTAATCTTAATTTGGATTAATGTTCACTTTTCTATGGAAAGTGTAAAACTGATATGGTGGTGACTCTCTAATGGTTGTTTTGGCTCGATATCAGGGACCTTTCCAACCCCTTTGTGGAGCAAGCTTTGCAGTATGCAATAGCAACAGCTCTGATAAGGCATAGGGGTGAGGGTGAGAAGGATGCATTGCACAAACTTCTGTTGCAAGGTGTTGCAATTAAATTATTCTACATATTTCTTTTTGTAAGCAGTATGGTCTTATGCATTTAGCCTATCAATTTGGGATAACCAATAACACAACAATAAATAAAATAGTTAGTAAAATCTTGAATATTAAATGCCATGCTTTAGCCTTGCAGGTCTTGATATCACAATCTTGGGATCCAATGATTTCTATTCTTATCGAGAACAGGTGGACATTCTATACAAATAAACATTTGACCTTGTGGTTTTGGTTTTCTTCCATAATTTTTTCACTTTTATGAGTTTAAGCTTTTCCTTGTTTTTTATGTAATTTGTTTCATTGTAATATGCATATAGATTTTTAATTATGTATTTAACAGATTGAAGCACTTGGACTTCCCTTAACAGCAGAAGCCTTGGCATCAATTCCACTATTTTCACCAATAACATTTAACTCCAATGAGTCTGATAGAGCAGACAATAGAAAGAAGTGCAAACCAGAGGTTGCAAAGACTGGACTAGGATCATCAGCAGCGATGACCACAGCTGTGGTGGGAGCTGTACTTCACTACCTTGGTGTTGTTAACCTTCCTATTTCTACTGAAGGTCAACAAGTGGCAAAGGTTAACAGTTCAGATCTTGACTTAATACGCATCCTCCAAAGGCTGACCCTGCCAGGAAATCAAAACCTTAGTAACAATGCGACTCGAGCGATGAACCCACCTCTTCTCAAGAATAGATGTAGGGGCAGGATCAGGGGACAGAATAGGACCCATCAGCGGCGGAGGAGGCGCATCCACGGCCAAGCTTCGATACCAACAAACCTACGAAGGCGGGACACATGGAACACAGGATGAACCAAGGAAGTAGGCGGCAAAGAAAAGCGGTAAGCCACCGGACCAACGCGAGCCTCCACCGGGTAAGGACCATGAAACCTGGGAGCGAGCTTGGAGTGCTCGGGCTGAAATAAAGAAGTTTGACGCTATGGTAAGACAGAGACATAGACCAAGTCGCCAACTTGAAACTCCCGATCAATTCGGCGGCCATCATAGAGCTGTTTCATATGATTCTGAGCCTCAGAAAGATTCATCTTCAATTGGCGCAATACCTCAGCACAGGTTTGGAGCATATAATCCACCTCAACCACCGAAGATCGATGTGGCACATACGACAAAATAGTAGGGGGAGGCCGGACATACAACACCTCGAATGGAGTGAAGCCCGCACGCGTTTTGATAAGCAGTATTATAGGACCACTCTGCCCATGGGAGAAGCTGCAACCAATGGCGGGGCTGTGACATCGTGAAGCACCACAAGTACTGCTCCAAACAGCGGTTAACGACCTCCGTCTGAGGGTGATATGCAGTGCTCATATGAAGGGACGTACCCTGTAAGGCAAAGAACTCCTGCCGGAACTGAGAAAGGAAGATACAATCACGATCAGACACAATGATACGAGGCATACCATGAAGCTTCGCCACCTCCCGAACATACAAGTCGGCCACCGTTTTAGCAGTAAAGGGGTGACCCAATGCACAGAAGTGAGCATACTTAGACAGACGGTCAACCACCACCATGATCACCGATTTACCTTGCACCAGCGGCAAGGCCTCTACAAAATCCATCAACACATCCTCCCATACTTTGTCCGGAATGGGTAAGGGTTGGAGCAATCCAGCGGGAGAAGTGGTAGCAGCCTTGGCGCGCTGACAAATATCACAAGCTGTCACATACTCATGCACAGCCCGATGAACCCTCAACCATAAGAAACTCTGACTGACCCACTTGTAAGTGCAGAAAACCCCTTCGTGACCAGCAACTGGGGAGTCATGGAAATGAGATATAATGCGGCGGCGAAGATCAGCGACATCAAGAACCCACAAGCGGTCCTTCCAAAACAGCAACTCATCCCGCCAAGTGTAAAACAGATGGGCTGCTGGGTCCTGCTGAAGGGTAGCTATCAACGTCTGTGTCGAAGCATCAGAACAGTAGGCCTGCTTTAACTCATCAATAAGGGACAAGAGAGCATGGAGAGTGTGAAGCACGACCTTGGGGCATGTATACGGGAAAGAGCGTCGGCCACTGTATTCTCTGACCCCTTCTTATAAACCACTTCATAACCATAACCCAAAAGTTTACTGACCCAACGCTGCTGAGATGGAGTGGACACCCGCTGTTCGAGGAAATACTTCAATGGTTGATGGTCAGTACGAATCAAAACCGCCTACCCAAGAGGTACGGCCGCCATTTGGTGACGGCATGGATGATAGCCAACATCTCCTTCTCATAGACGGACAGTGACAACGATCTGCCCGCCAAGGCCTTGCTGAAATATGCTATGGGACGCTCATCCTGTAACAAAACCGCCCCTAAGCCAGTGTCCAAATCATCCGTCTCGACCACAAACGGGCGGCTGAAGTCAGACAAGATCAAGACGGGGGCGGAAGCCATGGCGTGCTTCAGCCCGTCAAATGCTGCCTGCGCCTCCGTTGTCCAAGCAAAAGCGCCCTGTTTGAGCAGCGTTGTCAATGGTCTAGCCAGTTCCCCATAGCGACTAATGAAGCGCCGATAGTACCCAGTGAAGCCTAGAAAACCACGAAGTGCTCGAACACTTGTGGGAATAGGCCAAGACAGCATGGCGGTTACCTTGGTTGGGTCGGTGGTGACACCATTTTCTGATATAATGTGGCTCAAGTAATCCACCTGTTGGCTGCCAAAGGAGCACTTCGAACGTTTAAGACATAAAGAATTATCACGCAGAATGGAGAAAACCGACCTGAGGTGTGACAAATGCTCTGCCCACGATCTGCTGTATACCAGAATGTCATCAAAGAAAACCAAGATATAACGGCGCAGGAAGGGGCAGAAGAGGTCGTTCATGAGGCACTGGAAGGTGGATGGAGCATTAGTCAAACCAAACGGCATCACGAGGAACTCGAAGTGGCCGTCGTGAGTCTGAAAAGTTGTCTTGTGCACATCGGCAGCACTCATGCGAATCTGATGGTAGCCCGAACGCAAGTCGAGCTTACTAAACACCGTCGCGCTGGTCAACTCATCGAGTAACTCCTCAATCACTGGAATTGGGTACTTGTCTTTCACAGTCACAACATTGAGGGCGCGGTAGTCCACACAGAAGTGCCATGTACCGTCCTTGTTACGCACAAGTAACACCGGCGACGAATAAGAACTTGTGTTGGGCCAAATAATCCCTGCCTGAAGCATATCGGCCACCAATCGCTCGATCTCAGCCTTTTGAATATGGGGGTAGCGGTATGGGCGCACATTGGTTGGGGCGGTACCCGGTGTAATCGAAATCTGATGATCATGGGAGTGGTGAGGTGGAAGGCCCTGTGGCTCAGCGAACAGGTCTTGGTAATCTATCAACAACTCACTGAGGTCGGGTGGCACTATATCTTGAGGAACCGCAATAACTGCACGCTACTGTAAGAGGAGCCCTTGGGGGGCATACCGATACAAGCTGCTTGATGAATGGCCGGAGAGAAGAGTGCCCGGCCTAGAACCTTCCAACCAGACGCGCTGCCCCTAGAGTTCAAAATCCATCTACATCTCCCAAAAGTTCCACACGACATCGCCGAGCTCCTGGAGCCACTGCACACCCAGTACAACGTCCACCCCTTTGGTCGGCAATAGGAAGAGATCAGTGACAAATGCATGGCCCTGTATAGACAAAGTAACCTGCGCACACACCCCATTGCTCCGGAGGTGTTTGCCATCGCCGATCAGTACATCAAAAGGCTTGGAGTTCGATACGAAACACCCAAGACAGTTGGCGACCCTGTCATTAATAAAATTGTGAGTAGAACCACTGTCGATCAGGATAGCTACCTGTTGGTGCTTGAGGAGCCCCTGGACACGCATCGTGCGGGGTGTAAAAGCCCCAGAGAATGCATGCACCGAGATCTCTGGCAAGAGCTCATCATTGGCGGACAAGGTCGAACCATCACAAACTGCGTCACCATCGTCCACCTCTTCCACTAGAAGACTGCCCTTAACGGAACCGCGGTGCCCAGGCACAAATTTCTCATCGCAGTGGAAGCATAACTCCTTTGAACGGAGTTCTTCCATTGGAGCCAGAGTTAAACGTTGGACAATCGGACCTGCAGGAGAAGGGAGCTGATTGGTTCGGCTAGGAATAGCACTGCTGGGCGGTGGCTGAGCAAGAGTGGCGTTAGGGGCAGAGCGGCCCAATGGTCCAAGCCGCCCCCCTCTGCGCTGTCTGGCCAATTTCTCCTCTTCGATGCGAGCATGGTGTACCACATCCCGCATATTAGAGCACGGGAAGTGACGCATCTCTTTAGAAATTTTGGGCTTGAGGCAGCGCTTGAAGTTACCCACCAAGGCGGTGACCGGCCAATCGGGCAGCCAGTTGGCCACCTTCATAAACTCAGTGTAGTATGCACGGACGGTGGTAGTCTGGCGCATGGAGGACAACATCTCATTGAAATCCTGGAATTTGTTTGGCCCAAATTGATCACAGAGCTCATTGGAAAAGGCCGCCCATGTTGGGTAGCGTACCTCTTTCTCAAAACTCTGGAACCACACGGATGCATCGCCATCAAGGTGGAAGGCTGCGATGCGCAAGTGCTTTGCCTCTGAATGAGTGCCTTGGTAGGCGAAAAATTTGTCAGCCTTATACAACCATTCAACCGGGTCATCATCCCCGTTGTAGCGAGGGAACTGCAGTCGAGCCAGACGGGGTTTAGCGCCCACTCTTTGACCCCCACCTTGCTGAGGGAACTCATCCCAATCTTCCTTAGCGTCCTGAAAGTGGTTAGGATGGGGTGGCATCATAGGGGCATTTTCACGAACACCTGGTGTGCCTCGCATGTCCCAGGCCTGGCTCCTCCCTCCAAACATTGTCTGGCCAGCACCAAAGCCTGCAGGATAGGGTCGTCCTCCCAAGTTGGCGCCGGCCGCCACCGGGGTGGTGGTTAGGGTTGGTTCCGGGGCCTGTGAGGGCTCACCCTTCTCTGGAGTCACAGCGGTCGGTGCAGGAAGTATAGGCATGACGCGTGCTGCCAGGGCATCCTGCTGTACCTTCACTCTGGCGAGGTCGGCCACAAGGGCTTGCACCGTTGTGAGAATCTCTGACAGCTTTGCATCGTTGACAGTGGAAGTGGCCTGCGGACTGTTTGCTGAAGATGGCGCTGGAGCCTCCTTCTCTGACGCCGCCTCTTGCACCATAGCTTGTTTGCCACGTGCCATGGTCGAGGATCGCACAAGCTCCGATACCAATGATGTGCCCGATGCAGGCACGATCGGTATCTAGGAGGATTGCGCAGGGAAAGGGGAGAATTGTTGAAGAAAGGGGAGAATTGTTGAAGAAAGGGGAGAAGTCTGAATTCACCAAATTGCATAAACTCCAACTGAAAGCAAGGCCGCCCCCATATGGGAGGACGACCACCTACTAACCTGGACCGCCTAACCCAGACCGGTCCGGTTTACATCCAATAACCCAAATAACCCAGTTAGTGGGTCGGCTATCCCGGCCACTAACCCCTACGCAATAAAGTATGACAATAATAAAATAAATAGTGCTATGACATAAAATAATAAAAGAGAGTATGAGTATCGTGCACAATCGTACACAACACATATTTTGGTAAAACTGACAAGGCATGGATGTATTTTTGAAGCAGGTATTCAAGAAATATACAAGGAACAATGCTTTAACTGATAACCAAACCAACTGAATGAAAATATCCAAAGAAATTGCTCAAATACGTTGAAGTAGACTTGTAAAATGTCCATTTCCTACTCCCTCGGTCTTTAGTAAATAACTTTCAGCAGCGATGTAATCTGTTTCTCGTTTAACCTCTTTGTATATCGTTGTCCCTCAACAATCTTGCAGGCCTATAATATTGAGAACACTATGTATATAAAACAAATAAATCGAGACAAAAGCAGAAGTGAAAAATAAAATCTCACCTCCATTGGCAAATAATTTGCTTTCTTTTGATTTCCAACTTGAAGGCATGGGAGATGAGAATACTGAATGGTAAAACCGTACACCTCTTCGAAGTATTCAACCATAGATTTCATGTTCATTTGCTCATCAACAGGGAAACTGCATAGAAAATAAAGCCATATATTTTTCAAAAAGGAGCAACTTAACTTGCAAGAAATTTATCTTCATATTACTAGAAACAAGGCTACGCTCGAAATATTCTTACTAGCTTTTATAACATGTCCAGTTTTTCCTTACAGTAAAATTTACCCATCTAATCTAAAGCCCACAAACCGCTCAATAAAACTTTTAATATCTAATATTATATATTAGATCAATGTTGATAGGGTACTAACCACTTAAGTTTTGTAAAGTGGGCCCATTATACAAGAACAATTGGGACCAAAGGGTGACAAATCACAAGGATTTTAGTCTTGTAAAATTTTAGGCCATTTAGATGGCTAATAAATACCAATCACTCATATTATCTATTAATTTTCATGCAGAAATGTGCAGGAAGAAATGACAAGATAAGAAGTAACTGAAAAATTGATAATATACACAATTGCTCATATTATCTATTAATTTTCATGCACAAATGTGCATTATCAAAAAATTAAATATGAAGTAGCCAATAATAAAAAATCCATAAAGAAACATAACATTTTACCTTTAAAACTTGAGTAACCATAACTAAACCTTTCATTCCTGCTATTTCTGTTGTATGATATTTACCTGACCATGAAAATGAGTAGGAAAAATTAGGATGGTGATTTTAACCAAATAAACTGAGTTTGGCTCATTTATTATAATTTACTGAAATGACTAACATTTTCATATCTTCACGTGTAATATCCTCTCATGCTTCTAGTGTTTCAAGGGTTTCAGACAGTCCAGGATCTGACACAAATTCCTCTATCATTCTAGCTATGAACTGCCTTACTTCTTCCTTGTATATTTTATACATAAATCTTTCATGATTATTCACAATGTCATCCATATAATGGCAAATAAAAACCCGACAATCTAACCTACAATTAATAATTTAATAGCATGATCATGATATTTTATGCATTTATGAAAATGTGTGGAACTGTAATGAGAAGTTATTTAAAACTTACGAATTTGGGTATTATTGTGGAATATTCTCCACTCCTGTAAAAGATGATTATAGCTCTTGGGATGAGAATTGTCCACTCCAGTAAAATATTTTTCATATTTTGGCCTCATAGAGTTGTAATGTTTCCATTGGCCTTCATGGGTATCATAAACAAGCAAATGCCAATGACCCATGCATGAACCATGCTTCTAATGTATATTTGAACGTATAGGAAATATATGATACCGTGCAAGTTGGTTGACTTTATAATGCTTGAACAAAAACATCTCTTGCAATTCTTTTTGTTTATTTACAATGAAATCCTGTATCAATTTGATGAAATAGTAGTTATTAACTTACATGAATTTGTAGAAGAGCATGTTCATGCTGTTTAAGAGTATAATGAATATTTATTAACTTACAGAAAAAATAAAAATAAATAAAAATAAAAAAATAAATACTCACAAAACATAATGAGCTATAGAAGACATATTCGTCAGTCGATTCTTCCGTTTCCTTTTTTCTCCTTAATATTATAATAAAATAATCAATATCTGTCATTTATTTTTCAAAATTTTAATTAGTCATAACTTTTACTATAAATATAAATAAAATAAACATGCAAATTGTGAACTTGTGGGTTCGGTGAATATTTCAATGTAATATTTATATAAACTCATTATAATTATTAGTATCCCATTCAAATGATTGTGAAAATGGATGATACTCATACCCCCAATTATTTATATATTTCACAAGTTTTTATTGCTACAATAGATATGAAGGTCGGATTGGTTTCAAGATGTTTAATTTATAGAGAAGGGAAAGATATATTTCGAGAAAATTTTATACTTGGAAATTGGGGGTATGACAGGCCATGCCATATACAATGTACAAATTAGCCTCTGACTCCTGATTGTACCCCCACTTTATTAGGCGACTAATATGCTTGTGTTTCTACATCACAAATTCAACATGCATATCAACATCACCATTCAATTTACCGAGCAAAATAAGAAGGGATCTAAAGGAAAGGTCTGGAAGTATGTAAAAATGAAAGAAAAAATGAAAATTGATGAAATGAATAAAATTAGAGACACATCATGAGTAAGTCAATAGTGCACTTAAGTTTTAAGATCAATGATTATGAATTTAATTGTTCTACTAATCTTTTTCATTTCATTGTAGATCAATTATTTGGAGTTGTGACAAAGGAGTAAATGTCACTTTAGGTGACATTGATCAACTTGTAGATGATCAAGAAATTGACAGTAACGTAAGTTGAAAAAGCATATGACAGATGAAAGATGATGTAAGTTTGATGGGCGAGGATTGAAGCGGTTTGTTTGGTTTGGATTAGAGCGTATGTTTAGGGATTGTTAGACAATAAGAGTGTGTATAATTGTGCAAACATAACGTACAAATTATGAAGTGAAAAGTAAGTATAATAAGTGAGGTATTAGTACGAGGGTGATAACTGGGTTTGGCTCTAAGGAGCTTAGTTTGATGACATTTGTGTAAGATGTTTTGGCCATAAGGTGGATGACAAAGATTGTATGAATACTTAAGATTTTGGTGTATGGTGTGTTATGTTGTAAAATGGACAGGTTAAGTGAAGTCTGTTGCCTTGACGAACTAAACACACTATCAAACTCACAACGCTATTATTAGCTTTACTTATAATTCAAGTTTGAATTAAGTTATGTTGTATAATTATGCTTAGCTTCGGTTTGATCAGTGGAGCATGGTAGGTTTGAGTGCTTGTGTGGCATAATTATACCACATAACTTAATTCAAACTTGAATTATAAGTAAAGCTAATGATAGCGTTGTAAGTTTGAGACCTGAGGGTTTCGACAGATTAAGTTTCGTGTTTGAGCTAGCCGATAATGAGACGGCTATGCATTTCTCATGTCTTGCCTATTGTGAATGTTCTATTGGCCTATTATTAGGTAATTATATAATAAGGGGTGTTTAGGTAATTAGGTTAATTAGGTAATTAGTATTTTCCTTTAATTATGCTAATGGGGCCTTAGGTGCTTGTTAGTGAGCCCACTTAGCCGTCTATTTAAATGTAAAGGCTATGCCCTGATTGGATTATGAATGAAGTGAATTATTAGTTTTCTTATCTTCTCCCCTTTCTGTCCGATGACTATGTCATCCTCTCTCCCCTTTCCTGGCCTCCCTGCATCGCTCCCGTCACCTATGTCGGCTATCACGCCGTTGTGGACAACCGTCCATAATATTGGTATCGGAGCCGTCAATCCTTGGCCACCATACATACCAAAGTCGCTGGATCCACAGGCAAAGATGACTGCGCTCATGAAGGTTAAAGAGAGGCTCGAGGAATTGCGGTGGCTGCTAGTGGCTTGGGCGGAATCCCAGGCAACCAAGGTGCTGCCCCAAAATGCCCCACCTCCTCCACTGTTAGCGAATCCACCGTCATTTGCATGGAAGAAGCAGATAAAGCAGTTCGTGCATAGGGTCTTTCGTTGCAGGAAGAACCCGTTCCGGCGGAGTTCGCCTACTGTCTCTGGCCAAGCGAGTCGCTAATGCCGGGGCAAACAGGCTCCCAAGAGGCAGTTAGCCGCCAGGAAATTTGGACGGATTTCCGGCGGTAGGAAGAAGAGCCTCCGCCCGCTCCAGGCCGCCCCACCAACAATGGTGGAGATTGAGACCAACAGCGGCCTGCCGGGGGAGGAGAAGAAGGTCCCTCGAACCCGAATCCCAGCCACAAGACAGTAAAGACGAAGGTCCCGAAGGTGGAGATTCGACTGTATCGCCGGGGGAAGGGCCTGGTCAAGCACGGGCCCAAGACTTTCTATGCCTACAATCCCGAGTCCGACAGGGAGGTGACGATCCGGTTTCTCTATCCTGCTCACCTCATCCTCCAGCGACGGATCAATGCCCTGTTTCTCTATCAAAAACAGGGGAAAAGCGACCAAGCTTCCAAAGTTTGGGCCTTTTCCATCCACCAGAACCCCGGCCGCCTTCTTCTCCTCCGCCCATCATCTCTCTCGCCTCTTGCTGTGCCACTGGCCCAGGCGCTGGTCATTTTCACCGGCCCACTGTTTCCGCCCATCTCCACAGGCGTCTCCATCCTCTCCGCCGTCCCATTCCACCGTCTCGTTCGCCGTCCATTGTGCTCTGCCTCCAGCGGATCAGTCGGCATCTCCTCTTGCAGAATTGCCGCAATCTTCAGCTCGGGAGAAATTTTTCCTTCACCAGCTGTCGGGAAAGATTTTGTTTGGGCGATCTTCAGCCAATCTGGGGATTTTTTTTCACGCTGGGAAGGATGTTTCCCTGGTCCCACGGGATTCCCTGGCTGGAGATAATGCTCACTGTTTTGAGCAAAAGGCTGACCAGCTTCGTCTGGTGAAGTTTTCCCTTGCTGGAGAAGATGTTGGCCTGATCACGTGGGATTGCCTTGGAAATTTGCTGCAGATTTTGCTTGCTGAGCGGGACCAAAAATTCTGGGCTTTGATGGCAGAAATTCTACTGCTCGCTGATACCAATTTCCTGAGCAGGATTTTCGCTAGGAAATTGTTCTCTGCTGGCTTCTCTTTCGATTGCTGCTCAGCATCACATAATTCGGCCACTCCCTCCAGCTTAATTAACGGCTAACAATCCGGGATTCACATCCTGGCCTTGATCTTGGGGAATTTTCTTTGCAACCAGGTTTTGATTTTCCTGACCGGAACACCCCTGCCATCTAATGTAATTTTTTCTTGTAAGATTTCCAGTGAATATGCAGTTGAGGCGGCAAGGCTGGATTTGGAGAGGTGGGATCCTGTGATTCCGCAGAGCGATGTGAACATGGGGATGTCATTGGAAGAGATGGGGCTGCTGATTGATGCCATTAAGCATTACAGGGAGGCGACCACCTTCTTCCCCACCCATTACCGAACATTGAGGCATATGGGCGGTGCATCATTCGGCATTGGAGTCTTCCAGTTTCAAAGAGTGGTCGACTCGAAGTTGATTCACCTGGATGCCCTGTGCGATCTGGATGAGTTACTCATGGTTGCAGGGCGGTTTTACAGGGCTATGGAGCTGTATGGCCGAGTGTTGGCGATCCAGCCTGATCTTTGGAAGGCGCAGCTCAATAGTGCAATTTTTGCTGGGACGGAAGTAGCAGTGCAAAGCGCATCAGGGGATGCTCTAAGAATGACCAACAAGGTGAAGGTTTATGACGCCATTGTCCCTGGGAAGCCGTTGCAGAGGAAGCCCGAGGGGAAGCTCCATTCCCTGATTAGAATGGACTTCAGATTTGAATTGGACAAGTCTGGCATCAAAAGGGTGGAGGACGCATCAATGTTTAGCCAGAATGGTCCTGCTAGGGATGCTCAGGTTTTGGTGTTATGTCGTGTTATATTGTATATGCAATCACAGCAAGAATTGGATGAGATGATTAAAACTGGCGGTCGGTCTGAGCCTTACAAAGGTATTGGGGAGTGTTTTTGCCGGACCATTAAGGATGACGGGTTTACTTCACTTTGGAGAGGAAACACTGCCCATGCTATCCGTTACTTCCCCACTTTGGCTTTGAACCTTGCATTCAAAGATTACTTTAGGAGGATGTTTAACTTCAAGAACAGAGATGGGTATTGGACATGGTTTGATGCATGCACAGCCCTCGCTGTTGTTGTAGCGGACTGGTTTCAAATTAATAGGGACAAGCTACCAATCAAGCCTCAACTTGATAGCCTCATTAATCTGGGCAATGCGTTAACAGATGCTGGCAGAGTAGATGATGCACTTTCAAAGGCACAACTTATTATATCTGCAATGTGTGAGAGTCTACATCTTGTTGCTTCCACGGCGGCCGCGCTTTTTGTACCTTTTGCAGCTGCTGTGAATGCACACGCCTACAGCCATGAGGAGATTGTCCACAACATTGGCAACTTCCCCAAATAACGTCAGGAGAATTGGCTTTATTGGTTTGACAGCAATGGGATTTGGCATCACGACAAACCTGCTAAATATGCACTTTGTTGTTCTTAGCTATGATGTTTCTCTTCCTTCTTTAGCTCGGTTTGTTGAAGCTGGCGGTTTGGCTGGGACTAGTCCTGCTGACGTTTCTCAAGATGAGGATATATTGATGCTTCTGCCAGGAAATGAAGCCCAAGCCACAAGTGTATTATATGCCGATGAGGAATCCGTAGCAGCACCCTTAGTTGGCGCATCAATTATTCTTCTGTTAGCAGCCTCAACAGCATTTGTAGCCCAACTGGAGCTGAGGTTACAAGAAAATATTAAGGATTTCAACTTGGTGGGTACCTCGGTGTCTAGTAGTGTTGAGAATGCCGCAGCAGAGGTAGTTGAAGCAAATGGCAATGAGGTTTTGGCGACAAGGAGGAGAGGTGGCTGCCTGTTCATTGTGCTGAGGTTCTTCATTGTGTACAAGATATCTGATGTTGCTGGACTGGACTAGTTCTCCGTCTTCACCGCTCTCAGCCATATGTTCAACCACTTGGCTGGGAGGAATAGCCCAAGGATGACACTATTACCTCTGGTCTTTTCGGCATCATTTCAGCTCTATGAATTCAGTATATGTGTTAGGAGGCTATCTTTTCCGACTTTGGCCGCTTGTACTCCGAAGCACTCAGCTGCTTTCACAATTCCGGACCAGTTCTTCATAGCAGAGCTTTGGTGGGCCCAATGCTTAGAGTTTTAGGTCACCTCAAGGACGAGGTGATGCGGAAGCGGGGTGGAATGTTCTGAACGTCCTATTGGCCTATTATTAGGTAATTATGTAATAAGGGGTGTTTAGGTAATTAGGTTAATTAGGTAATTAATATTTTCCTTTAATTATGCTAATGGGCCTTAGGTGCTTGTTAGTGAGCCCACTTAGTCAGTCTATTTAAGTGTAAGGGCTATGCCCTGATTGGATTATGAATAAAGTGAATTATTAGTTTTCTTATCTTCTCCCCTTTCTGTCCGATGGCCATGCCGTCCTCTCTCCCCTTTCCCGGCCTCCTTGTGCCGCTCCCGTCACCTATACCGGCTACCACGCCGTTGTGGACAATAGTCCACAACATTGCCATGATGTTTATCCTATGGGATGTTGTCTGTGTGTTGTATAGAGCATTGGGCGTCTGATGCTCTGTTGAGAGCGACATATGTTTTTGATTTAGTCTGTGTGTTGTATGAAGCCCAGACGTCTGATGTTCTGTTGAGAGCGATGTATGTTTTTGATTTGGTCTGTGTGCTGTATAAGCCAAGACGTTTGATCTTCTATTGAGAGCGTTGAATGATTTTGCCCAATAGTGGCACTGTATGATTTCTGCCCAAGAGTGGCACTGGCACTATAAGATCTATTATGGTGGGCAACTGTATGACCCCTAAAGTGTGGGCGTTTGTGTTTATGTTTAGGAGCGTAGGTAAGTAGTATCATGGACCTGCTCTTACCTGTTTGATCCTGTGCCCCATGAGCATTGGTGTGCATTGCCTTAGGAAAAATCCATGACATCTAGTCACTCCCCGAAGTTTAAGGTGATGCCCCAGTGACATTTTTTTCCATTTCAACGCTGGAGCTTATTAGTTGTAATAAGCTTCATTGGTCGATAGTATGAGTATGACTATAAGAGTATGTGTATGAGTATGACTATAAGAGTATGAGTATGAGCACGACTGTAAGAGTATGACTATGAGCACGATTGTAAGAGTATGAGTATGAGCACGACTGTAAGAGTATGAGTATGAGCACGACTGTAAGAGTATGAGTATGAGCACGACTGTAAGAGTATAATTTTGAGTAAGATTGTAAGCGTATGATTCTGAGTAATACTGTAAGTGTAAGAATGTACTAGTAAGGTCGTACGAGTAAGATTGTATGAGTAAGGTCATACAAGTATGTGTAAGTTATATGAGTAAGTATATTATTGTACAAGTAAGGTCGTACAAGTATGTGTATGTTGTATGAGTAACTGTACAATGGTACGAGTAAGTTTGTAAGAACCTGAATAAGGGTGTTTGTGTAAGTTTGATTCGATGATATGATTTTGGCATGATGATATGCGTGATTGTATACGTATGAGCATAATTATGATATGCGTGCTTGCTTCATGTTTGAGGTGCATGAACGTATCTATATATGAACTTACTGAGTTCATTGTTTAGAACTCCCCTACTAGGTATTTTCCTACTGAGTATGACAATACTCATTAACCTATTTTTAGCCCCGTTGTTTGGGAGGTTTTACCGGTTTGTGACGGAGAGCTCCTGGAGATGGATGCTTGTTTCGGTGATAGTTTGACTCCCTTTGACTCAGGTATATCCTTTACACTCTGTGAGTATTATTTGTGTCATGATCTCTTGTATTGGGTGAGATGAGAATTAAGTTGTTTATGCTTTCTAGACTTGAAATTTGGATTAGACTGTGGATTGTTCTGGGACTTGAACTCAGGGATGCCTGGGAGAGATTTGTATTTAAAGTCTATGATCATAGCAATTTATTCGTACATTTATTTTCGACTAGCGCCTGAGGATGTTTGGTTTAGCCGTATGATGTTTGATTGAATGAGTAAAAATATCTGGATGGGAAAATGATTGATGTGTGATGTTTTAAAATTTTGAACTGTTTTTATAGGTTTTGTATTCGTCATTTTTCCCGATTTATAGCCGTTATATTGCAAAAATTTTCCTCTACTTGGACGAAAATGTAGGAAAAATCTCAGGCGTTACATTTATACATATGTATGGAATATGATGTTAATTGATTTAAGTTGTGTAGGGACAATGACGCTTATGTTACACATGGTGCATATGACATAATTATACTTAAACATGCAAGATGAAATGTGGTTTGATATATTTAATTATGTAGGGTGAATGTGAATATTAAGATATGCTTATGCAGGATGTGAATGCTATAATGAGATTTATATGATTGCACATGGTGTGCATGTGTTATGAATTATGAATGATCCTATGGTGCACAAGTAGTATGAATGTGTATATGAAATGTGATTTATCTCATGATGTATAGGTTGTATGAATATGTATATGGAATGTGATTTATCTCATGATGTACAGGTGTAGAGAATGAATATGTAATGCATGTTTAGATTGAGAGTGTATGTTGTGTTTGCATGAGTTTATATTTCATATCAAAACCCTTACTGAGTTAAGCTCACCCTTGTTTTGTTTGTGGTTTTTATTTTAAGGCTATATGTTGTATCACGAAGGTGCTCCGGATGGTCTTTATATTGAGCATGAGGTTAGCTACATGCCATAAGAGGAGATAGTTATTTGTGCGTGTTTGACTTGCTTTACGATGTGTTAGACTTATATTTGAATTTGACTCATACTATGGTTAGCCGGTATTAGATTTAGACTTGTGTAGCCCTTGAGGTTTCATATTATGTTGTTATTTAGATGATGTGAGTATTATGTGGACTAAGATTGCTAATTAGTCTCTTTTATCTTTCCTTTACTTGCTTTTGTACAAAAGGCACGTGTGCATACTTCGATGAAAATTCATCCAAGTTGGATTGTCTTCAGCAAATCCATTTCACTTCATTGTGCTGCTTACCGCCTTCTCCTTGGACTGGGTTCGAGTCATGGTGGAGGTGGGGCGGGGCATGACACACAATCCATACACAAACATGTGTAAATAACACAACAAATGTGTAACAATAGAAAAATCTCGGTACCCAAGATACCGAACTTGATTACCCAGCAATCCGAAAAAGAAATTACCTAAAGCACTACCAAGCATTCCTAAGAAGGAAATACCTAAAGTAGTATGTCAAATCATATAATCTGGAAGTGTCCTTGGTTACCAGTTGCACACAAACAAACTAGCCTAGATACTCAGTCTAGAAGTCTTAATTGTTTTCTCATTATAACAATCAACTCTTCTCATTTGGTGAGGAAACTCGCCCTTTTGGAATGAAAATACTACCCATTGTACAAAAAACCCCGCCCATTTAATGGAAAACCAAATCTTTCAAATCCCCGATGTGGCTAATTCAAAAAACTACGATATACAATAGTTAATCATGGCTTAACAAAATATTTTTATTATGTATATGACATGATCCATACATAAATAATGCTAAGTTTATACTAGTATAAGTAATCATACAAATCAGTAGCCCTATCATGCATGAGACGTACGTAGCTAAAGCTATTATATAAGCACAAGTACACATAAACATAAATAGTCATATTCCTAAATAAGCTAAAATACATGAAAAATGGTTCATACATAATTAATGTACTATATGTATAAACATTCATACTTTAGCATGGTTATACTCTACTAATGACATAAAATAAATATAAAGAAAGTATCAAAATCCAGCTTCAAAATAAGCATGGAGTCATTTTGTTCAAGGCCAATCAATTGGCCTTAAGGGGCGATCAACCAGTTAAACTATTTTTCAAAAATCCTTTGTTATTAATCTATCGCCCATATAAATTGATCAGTCGGTCATGCCCAAAACAAAAACTGTCCTTTTCTTGAGCACAAAACTAATTCAAATTCATTCCAAAGTTCCATAAAAATTTCTAATGCTTCAAGTAATCATTATCTAAGCCATAGGCATGATAGATTTAATATAACACATGTATATTCATATAAAAAACATCATTAAATCATTCTTTCAAGAAGATTCAAGTTTATATATCCATAAACTTCATGAATATAATTTCACCCTCAAATATGGTGTTAATACAAGTAAAACCTCATTAAACCAAAAACCCTTTATCTCAAATCATATTTCAGACCATTCAATCTCGTCCTAAACTCAAAAAATCCCTTTGTAATAAATTAGGTCACATTAGCCCTAAACAAAAATCCGATATTTTCACTAAATAAAGACTCAAAATTACTATAAGATAATACATCTAGCATCCTACTTAATAAATATTTTTAATTTAACCAATCATATTACTTTAAAATTAGAGATCTAGTGAACCTTATCTAGATTTTGCCTACAAAAATATCCAATGAACAAAGTAGATCTTAAAATAAATATATGAATTCTCCAACACAATTCTAATTTTGAGGCAATACAAAATCAATGTAAATGATTATGAATAATCTAAAAAATATGCTCATTGATATTTAAAACTCATTAAGCTTGTTCAAGACGTCTATATAGCTTCAAAGTGAATTAAATCTTCTAGAAAAGTGTCAATTCAAATCTAATTTTGAGGTTGATAACATATCTTAAGTCCTCGTCGATACATTAGAATGGAAGACCACTGGACAGATTTGAATTTAAGATTCAGGTCCTGAAATGCGGTCAAGAAATGTGTAAACTCAAATCTAATTTTGAGGTTGATGACGTACCTTAAGTCCTCATGGAAATATTAGATTGGAGAACCACTGGACATATTTGAATTTAATATTGAGGTCCACTGTTCTGCAGTCTGGTCAAGCTGCGTTAGGTGAGGAAAGTAATTTTCCGCACAAAAATGATGAAGGTAAGATATTTCCACGAGGACTACTCCTTTTACCAGCCGCCATCTCAATTTTCCTAGCAACCTCTTGGGGTCTGCTCTATATATCACAAGCGACGAGCATTTCTTTAGCATCGCTCAGATGTGTTTATTGCTAAGGGCTTAAGAGATTGAAGGAGCAGCCATGGAAGCCCCACTCCACGAGTCATGGGTGCAGCAGCCTCGTGCTATCATAAACAGAGTTCACATGCTTCTGCACGGCTGTATGCTGCTGGCCCTTCTCTACTACAGGGCCACGACCACCTTCTCCGGCTCGGGGGTCGGGGTCTTGCTAGCTCGATTTGTAGTCTTTATGAGTGAGGCCCTTCTCTCCTTCCTCTAGGTCCTTAACCAGCCGTTCCGGTGGAGGCCTATTGCCCGGGCAGTGTTCCCCGAGAGGCTACCCACTGACGAAATGTTGCCAAACATCGACGTGTTCGTCTGTACTACTGATCCTGAAAAGGAGCCGGTGGTGGAAGTGATGAACACGGTAATTGCTGCCATGGCGCTAGACTACCCGGCTGAGAAGCTGGCTGTGTACCTGTCGGACGATGGAGGGTCGGACGCCACGCTGCATGCCTTGCGCGAGGCCGCCAACTTCGCTGTAGTGTGGCTGCCCTACTGTAAGAAGCATGGGATCCTGACGAGGTCGCCGGAGGCTTATTTTGCAGCTCGGAAGCCGGACCTTCTCAGTCATAGTACTGAGTCGAGTGAAGACCGACAAAGAATCGAGGTAATTACAATTCATTCTCCCGCAACCTAAAAAACATTAAAGACAGATTGGGTCCTGTCGTTTTTTTACGTGCCATCGGAGTCGTGCTACACACGTGATACGTCCAACATGGCGGGAGAAATTATTAAGGACGCACAATATGTTTGTGTGTATTTCACCTCGCACTAAACCATTTATCAGCATAAGCATAATGTGTAAAACACTAATTTTCCGGAAGAGGTTTTAATATTCTACTTTGATAATGAGCCCAGCCGGAAGGGTATTAGTGCTCTTTGTGATGATGTATACTAGCATGCTATCCATCTTAAATATCAATAGTTTTTATGTGTTTTTTAAGTTAAACTTACTAAGAGGAGTATGAAAAATTCTTCCCACACATTAACTATACTAATGGTTATGATATGTTGATTAGTCTTTTTGCTGAATATTGAAATAGAGGGCCAATACACTCTGCAAGACACCTAAAAATTTCTTAGATGTAACTTATTACATTATCTAAACACATCACATGCAGAAAAGTCTAGTCTGACTATGTTTTTTTACCTGAGTCTTGGTGATCAATAATGGATAGTTGCCGCATAAAAAATAAAGTGATGAAAGAGAAATTTGGGAATTGGATCCAATGGTTCCCAGATTCCTTCACTACGTGCCCATGACAGGAATACAGCGTTTTTAAAACGGGACTCGCCCGATTCATTCGACTATGTCCATCTGGTGCCAAACCGAATTAGCAGGCGACCAGGGCCACCTAGGCCAGTTTGAGAGCTCGAGCAGAGCTCCTCCCAACTACCATCCTTCGTCTGTCCCCATCCAATTTCTATCCCCTGTCCTTCCAGACCAAGAGCTCCCGTGTGCCCCTAGTGAATTTTAAAAATCTTGGCTCGACTGGGTGAACTGAGTTCAACCTGATAATTCATTTTTGGTCTTCAATTATACTTCTCCTTAAAAGTTCTTTCATAACTAGTTTAAAAACTATCAATGTTTTGGAGTTGAAGTCTGTCAAATAATTCGTCTCTATCAATGTTTTGGAGCCGAATCTTAGCAAGTTCCAATTTTTAACAAAATATTGCGTGGTTTCCAATGCAGTTATTGTACTTAAGTTTCAAGAAGCGTGTCAAAAAATTCCAAGGCTATAGAAAGAGTCCAAAAGATCGCCCTGCTCTGATTGAGGTAGCTCTACTTGAAGATTTAAAGCGACCGCGGTTTCACAGTGAATCATATCCCTCACTTAATCTCTTGAACTTAACTAATGCAATATGCAGGTGATTCATGACGGGGCCATAGAGGCTACTGCCAATCACAATTCCGGAATGCCCATGCTTGTTTATGTTTCTAGAGAGAAAAAGCACAACATTCCTCACCATTTCAAAGCCGGAGCACTCAACGTTTTGGTCTGTCTCCAATTATCATCCATCTTATTATTCAATTTGTTTTGTTAATTAACACTTGTCATATTTATTAGGAAAAAATAAATAAGGCTGGGCATATTTGAATGCTCATGTGCCATAGGATGGAGAATCGATAGCGTGTCTCAGATCACGGAGCGGGTGGGCAATTCCATACCCATATGCCCCATAAGTAATAGAATCTGCGTGATTAAAATCCTGCAGGTTGGCCATATTAGGAAAACACTTTGGTATTGAAAGTACCCTTCCTGGGGAAACTTATTCTGGAACCGTTCTATAAGCTACATAATAAATACGACCATTTACTGTTTGTTTGACAGGTTTAGATGGTTTCTATGTGTTTAAACATAAGTAAATTTAGGCTTTAATTTGAGTGTAAGTGTTAAAACACGCATGACCATATGGTAGAACGATTCCACTAGAAACATAACTAGAATTCTACCAACTGCTTTTTACTTATGTATTTATTTTTTGGTTTGCCGTTGTTATAGCTACGAGTCTCGGGTGTACTGAGCAATGCTCCATACATACTGGGGTTAGACTGCGACATGTGCTCTAACGACCCCTCCTCAGCTAGGCAGGCTATGTGTTTCCACCTCGACTCCAATCTATCTCCCACTTTGGCTTTTGTCCAATTCCCTCAGGTTTTCGGTAACCTTGGCTCCAGAGATATCTATGGGGTATTAAAATGGATATTTGAGGTAAATACCGATTTGGATATTCTTTCAGTCTCATAATAGGTGTTTTATTTATTTGTTGAAACAAATTAAAATTCATTGTACCATAAGTAATTTAATTTAATTCTTACTTTATTTAAAAAAGTAAACAGAATACTTATTGTAGAATGGAGCAATAATAAAATTTATTATTTTTTGTATTTGACGAAACTCTATCAGCTTTTACATGTACCTGTTTAGGTTCTTATTTGTTGTAATTTCACTGCTGACTGCTGTCATTTCAGAGACTGTGGATAGGTTCAGATGGGCTATTGGGGCCCTTTCTGTCGGGCACAAACTACTACATGAAACGCTCTGCTTTGAATGGAGCCAGGCCAGGTCGGTAGTCCAAGTGACAAATGTTCTAGTACGCATTGTAATTGTAAGAAATTTCAGTTCTGGATGATTCTTGTTGGACTAAATGCAGAGACAAAGGCCGACCAGGACATCACTCATCTCATAGAAACTTTTGGATCGTCAAATCTTTATATTGCTACAGTGCACCAAGATATAAACAGAGTGACGACAAAGGAGTCACTTATAAAGGAGGCTCACATCCTTGCTTCTTGCACATACGAGGACGATACCAAGTGGGGCAAAGAGGTAAAGAGAAGATTGAACTTCATATTGAGTAGATATGCTGCTTGAAATAGGTTTAGCTACAACCAAAGCTTTTAAGCAAAATGACTAGTTTAGGAGCAAATATTACAAGTAAAGTGTACTAAGGGAATTATGATCCAGTTTTAGTTGCGCTTGATGGATTTTATATTCCTGTGAGAAACGTCTTTGAGTCTCATGTGCAATCATGCATGTATTAAACTTTGCATATATATGTAACTAAAAAGATTTGACATAAACCATGCGAGATTATCGTTATTTCCTAATGGATTAATTTATTAGAAAACAAAAAATATTTTAGTGATGTTAAATATTATATGTCAAGAATCTACTTCATCATTCAAATAATATTGATGATTAGGGCTCACTTTTTTGGACCCACTAAGCAATGGTCCTTCAATGATGAAGTAGGTTTTTAACATATAAAAATTAACGTTAGTTTACATAGAATCACTCATTAGAAAGCATATTAGCAATAGGAAAAAGTTAACGTGTGAGCCTAAACATTATGAGTTGTAGAAAAAAGATTTGACAATGCATATTCATAGAGGCATGGAAGGGTACTGATTCAAACATGCCTGCCCGCAAGTAATATTATTGTCAAACCTAAATTTGATTGCTCGCAATGGAGTGTCAGCACCAGCTCATGCTAAGGACAAGCTTTACCTAATAAAACGCACCATTAATGCACTAGCAAGGCACCCCAATTAATGGAAAGAGTGGGTTAAGGAAAACTGTGAAAAAGTTTTCCTTGATTTAAAGTGGTGGTCGTTTAAGCTTCAAGTTTTTGTTGTTTATTTAAAGGATGAAAAGTATGAAGCCACACCTCTTATGGAAATCCAACCTAGCTGGTGAAGTTTTGTTGGTTGTTGATTTAGCGAGATCAATGGATCATACGCAAGCACAATTTAATACCTGACGCGCCTGATATCACATGCACCTTCCAATCAGCACAGGATGAAATTATGTGCACATGTGTTGGTGAAGCTTTACTAGCAAATTTGTCAGGTGGATTTCTCTTCACTGGCAGTTGGTGAAGCTTTACCAGTGGATTTGTTTTCCCTTTTAAGGTAGGTAAAAATTATGTGCACTTGCGTGCCACTTTAATTTATACTAGGATTGCATGGAGTGGATTCTATATAAAATATTCAGTGTAATAAAAGGTAGTGCAATAAAAATCTATGGGATATATTGTATATTCTCCCTCCGTCTTAAATTGATAACTCTATTTGGCAAAAAAAAATTGTTCTATGTTAATAGCTCCATGTTGTTCAATTAAAGTGGTTAGGCACTTAAAAAAGAGTATCATAAGCTTATTTTCCCCTCCTTTATATTTAAGTTTCACCATTTAATAAACACTTCTATTTTTTCTAATATAGCTATTAATATGCAAAATCATTTCTTTCAAAATCACATAGAAATTTATTATATTTTAAAAGTTATAAATATAAGGGGTTTGTTTTAAACCAGTTAAGGGAAAAAGGATAATACAAAGGTTTAAGAAAATCAGCCTTTTTTCATTTTGGAATGTAGGGAAATCGTACAAAATGTTTCCTACTCCTTCCGTGTAAAGAAGTGTGATAGCCAAAAGTGAAGAATGTGCATTGAATGGTGGGAGTGTTACAAAAGAGCGAATTCCCAAGATTCCACTTGCTATAGTTTATCCCTAAAGTCCACAACCATTGTTGAAGTAATCTAACAATTGTTTCTTCATTCAACCCTAATTTGTTACTTAACATGTTCCTGATAGGCTGGGTTCCTGTATGACACTGTTGTGGAGGATTACTTCACTGGATTCAATTTGCACTGCAGAGGGTGGAAGTCAGTCTATTACAGCTCCTCTAGGCCAGCATTCTTGGGCTTAGCTCCAATCAATTTACATGACACCTTGGTCCAATGCAAGAGATGGGCATCAGGCTTATTTCAGGTGGGGCTTTCACGCTTTTGCCCACTCATTTGGGGAATATCCAGGACATCCTTGACACAAAGTATGTGTTATGCATATTTTGCTTTCATTCCTCTTCATTTTGTTATGTTGTGCCCTGCACTAGTATCCCCGCTCTGCCTCTTAACTAGTGCCACCTTATATCCAAAGGTAACAAAAATTCTTTCCCTTCTTATTTTATATGTTACAAGTGACTGCGCAACATAAATTTCATGGATCATTGTATTGCAGGTTTCAAGTCCTTGGTTTCTTGTTTACTTGGGAACATATCTTTCTTATGTGGGTCAACATTTATGGGATGTGCTTCTAAGTGGTGGATCCTTTCAGCAATGGTGGAATGAGGAAAGAATTTGGATGATGATGGCAGTTTCATCCTTCTTATTTGGATTCTTGAATTCCATTTTAAAGCTACTTGGTATTACTCAAGTAGATTTTGAGTTGACAAACAAAGCAACAGACGAGGATCAAATTGAGAGATACACAAAAGGTATATTTGATTTCCAAGGCATGAGTTTTCTAATAATTCCGATTATTACAGTGACCACCGTCAATGTTGAATGCTTTGTTGGAGGAGTTTGGAGGATGTTCAGAGAAGGCAGTTATGATCTAAGGCTTGGGCAAGTAATGGTCTCAAGCCTTATATTAATATTCAGCCTGCCTTTGCTTGAAGGAATTCTAGTTCGAAAAGACAAGGGTAGAGTTCCTTCATTGTTAAGTCTTGTCTCTATGATACTATCTGTAATAATTCTCTTTTTAGGATATGTAGTCGTCGTGTAATACACAATTGGTAACTTGTTTGAATCAAAATATACCAAGTTAATCATCCATTTAATTTCCTTGATTTTGACAGTAACTTCTGTCGATCTTCTTTAATTATGTTAGTCCCTATGTCCAACAAATGCAACACAAACCCAACCCATTAATCCTACAAGGAAATTGATTTATGTTGATTACAATTGAGTTTCCTCCAATTGAGAAAAGGTTGTACTTGATTATTAAGATTACAATTTAGTTTCCTACACATAATTCAAGTATCCAAAATGCTATATCTAAAACATGTTTTTAAAAATTTTAAATAATGTATACAATATTTAGGTTCCTCTTTTCTATTTTCACGAGCACTATTTATCAACCCATCTCGAGTAGAAAGCTATCATCTTAGCCCCTCAATCCATAATGTAGTTTTCCTCAAGAAGATTAGTCTAACCTAGAGATATTTTTTGTGTTCTTTTGTATATAAAAACATTGATTGGGACAATGAAATTGAGATATTCTTTTTAGCAATTCTTCTTCTTCTTCATGCTGTCCTTTTATACTAACAAAAATTTTCTTTTAATTGATAAAGAGAATATGAATCAAAACTCTTACATTTTCATGGATTTTCTCTCAATTTTGTTCAAAGGCGATGATGGAAGGAATAAGATAGCTCTCTATTTTTCTTCTAAACAATTCTTTCTCCAATCTCCCAATTGATCATTATAAGGTCCTTTTATAGCTCTCTAAGTCAGCTAGGATATTATAGTTACACTAGGAAAAAAAATGATCCTGTTTTGACTTAAAAAAGGCATATGCATTATTGACCAATTGATCATTCCATAGGGTAATCGATCAATCCCTTTCCTATTTACAAATCCTCATGCATATCATCAATAATTTAAATAGTGTGATTGATTATTCACTATTCTGGACCCAACGAATTTGACTCCAACTAATCTTTCTACTGAGAAAGATCGATCATTTAGTCTTCTATTAAATATTCAAACCCGATTGATCCCTTGTTGAGGGACAATCGATCGCTTTTGAACAATATCGTGCATTTTTTCATTTTTATCATATTCTCACCACAATAATCAAACAAGGTATTATCTATAAAAATAACCTAAGTGTTTGAGTATGTGCGTGTATGAATCGTACCTTTACGTCTTTCAAACTCAACACTTTGATTAAGGGTTTTTCTGGGTGTGGACATTTTTAGGAATGAAAGCAAATTTTTTTTAAAATTAATCCAATTGAACTTTAAGATCCTACATGGGTACAATATTTTGAACTTTTATAGTGGATCACATATATGACATGCTTCTCAAGGATCAAATGGATGTGAGGGTTAAAAGCTAAAAAATAACAAAATCATTAATTTCTTAAGTGTGGGCTTGGGATTCGGAATCGCTTTGCAAGGTGATTAAGTGATTCCACGATTCCAACAAAAACATGCTAGAATTGCCTTTTGGTGAAAATTTTCATTTCGCCTAACTTCTACACCCAACAATAATTGCGCTGATTCCTCGCGAAATTAAGATGAAATTAGCATAAGTTGGCTCAAATTAAGAACCCAAACAACCATATCCACCTTCAATCTTCATACCATGTCATTTTGAATTTTTTTCAAGTTAATCAATTCCAAATTCAACTGAACTATCACTAATTTAGTCACTCTTAAGACCTTAAAATACAAATATAGTATTAACATACATTACAATAAAATTGACTATTAGCTACGCATTTAAGCGTCGCTAATAGTTATTAGCGACACATATAAAGAGTCGATAAAAATGCAGTCACTACTGCATATTAGAAAGCTTAATTAAAACGTCACTAAAGGTATACTATTAGCGACATTTGTAAAGTGTCACTAATAAAGAGCATATTTTTTTTAAAAAAATTAAATAAATACTTATTAGAGACGCTTGTTAGTAAACATTGCTAATACGATAGTATTAGTGACGTTTGCTTAAGCATAATTATTTAAAAATATTAAAAAAAATTTATAAAAAAAATAATTTAACACTATTAGCGACTCTTGATCAGCACATAGCTAATATCATAAAAAATACAAAACAAAAAAAAATATTAGCGATGCAAAAGTGTCGCTAAAAAAATTAAATAAAAAAATCACGGGGTAAAGAATTTTTTTTAATTACCCGGTTTGAGTTGGGTCTAGAATCTAACCCACACGCGGCTGGGTCAGAAGCCACCTGCGGCACGGGTCAGTAATGACCTGCGTAGGCCGGTCTAGGCCTCTCTCCTCACCCCTCTCTCCCTCTCCTCTCTCTCCTCCTCCCTATCTCTCCTCCCTCTCTCTATGATCTCCTCTCTCTATTCTCTCTCTCCTCCCTCTCTCTCCTCTCTCTCCCCTCTGTCTCCCCCTCTCTCCTCCCTCTCTCTCCCCTCTGTCTCCCCCCCTCTCTCTCCTCTCTCCTCCCTCTCTCTCCCCCTCTCTCCTCCCTCTCTCTCCCTCCCTCTCTCCTCCTTCTCTCTATATCCTCTCTATTTTATATTTTCTATTTAAAAACTAATTAAAATATAAATAAATTAAAATGTATTAGCGACGCATAGGACTATGCGTCACTAATACTAAGGGTGTTAGTGACATATATGTATAAACGTCGCTAATACTCTTAAGCTATTAGCGACGTATATGCCTATATATTGCTAATACTATGAGGTATGAGCAACATATATTCCTATACGTCGCTAATATATTTTAATTAATTAATTAATTAAATTTTAAATAAAAAATATAAAAACTTAAAAAATTTTCCTCTCTCTACCCTCTCTCCTCTCTCTCTCGCCCAATCTCTCTCCCCTCCCTCTCTCCTCTCCCTCCCTCCCTCTCTCCTCCCACTCTCCCCCATGTCTCTATATCCTCCCTATTTTATATTTTTATTTAAAAATTAATTAAAATATAAAAAAATTTCAACATATTAGTGATGCGTAGGACTATGTGTAGCTAATAATAAGGGTATTAGCGACGTATATGCCTAAACACCACTAATATTATGAGGTATTAGTAATGTATAGGCATATACGTTGCTAATAATCTAAGGTATTAGTGATGTATATTTCTATACGTCGTTAATATATTTTTATTATTTACTTTTTTAACAAAAAATAAAAAATTTTCCTCTCTCCCTGTCTGCTCACCCCTCTCTCTCTTCCCTCTCCTCTCTCTTTCTTCTCTCTCTCTCTCCTCCCTCCCCTCTCCCCTCTCTCTCTCCTCCCTATATGTCCCTCTCCTTCCTATCACTCTCTCCCTCCCTCTCTCTCTTTATCCTCGCTATTTTATATTTTATATTTAAAAATTAATTAATATATAATTAAATTAAAATATATTAGCAATGTATAGGACTATGTGTCCCTAATATAAAGGGTACATAAACGTTGCTAATACCCTGAGGTATTAGCGACCTATATGCCTATACGTCGCTAATACTCTGAGGTATTAGCTACGTATATGCCTATACGTCGCTAATATTTTGAGGTATTAGCAACATATATTCCTATGCGTCACTAATACATATTTATTTATTTATTTATTAATTAATTTTTAAATAAAAAATATAAAATAAATAAAATAAATTTTTTTCCTCTCTCTACCCTCACTACCTCTCCTCTCTCTCTCCTCTCTCCTCTCTCTCCCCTCCATCTCTTCCTAATCTCCTCTCACCATTCTCTCTTTAATCCCTATCTCTCTCTCTCCTCCCTCTCTCTTCTCTCTCTCCACCTCACTCTCTCCTCCCTCTCTCCCCTTCTCTCTATATCTTCTCTATTTTATATTTTATATTTAAAAATTAATTAAAATATAAATAAATTAAAAAGTATTAGCAACGTATATGACTATGTGTCACTAATACGAAGGGTACATAAACGTTGCTAATACTTAGGTATTAGTGACATATATTCCTATACGTCGCTAATACATATTAATTAATTAATTAATTAATTTTTAAATAAAATAATTTTTTTTCCTTTCTCCCTCTCTCCCTCCCCTCCCACTCTCTACTTTCTCTCCTCTCTCCCCTCCTCTCTCCTCTCTCTCCCCCTCCTCTCTCTCTCCTCTCTCCCCCCTCCTCCCTCTCTCCCCTCTCTCCCCTCCTCTCTCTCTTACCTCTCACTCTCTCACCTCCCCCTCTCACTCTACTCTCTCTTTCTCTAATCCCTCTCTCTCCTCACTCCCACACTCTTTCTCCATGCACTCTCTCCTCACTATCTCTTTTATTATAAATTATATTTTAAAATTAATAAAAAAATTTAAGAAATAAATATTAAAAGTTTAATCTACTATTAACACTACTTTTTATTAAAAATATAATATTTATTTATTATATATACAAATAGTAAATATTAAATGCTATTTGCGACGCTTGTATAAAAACGTCGCTAATAATTCAAATTTTTAATTTTTTATTTAAAATTCATAACTGTTAGTGACGTTTTTTTAGCGCGCTAATAACAGGACTATTAGCGACACTTTTGTAGAGTCATCGCTATTGTTAAAGCCATTAGCGACGCTTAAAAAAAGCATCGCGAATAGTTATAATTTTTTTCTTTTTTATTTAAAATATATATCTTTTAGCAACGTTGGTTTAAAACGTTGCAAATAGAGGAACAATTAGCGATGCTTATTATAAAGTGTTGCTAATATGATTAATATTAGTGGCACTTTAAACTAAGCATCCCTAATATATAAATATTAGCGACACAAAAAAATGTGTTCATTTTTTTGCGACATTTTTTTATGCGTTGCAAGTAGTTATTTTTAGCAACATTTGATTTTGCGTTTCTAATAAATGTAGTTATAGTTTTGATAATTGAAATTGGCTAATTACAAAATATGTGCTATTTATATTCTAACACAAGTAAAAACGTAGTTGACCCTCTTACTAAGGGTCTTCCATGTGATGTTCCCTCAATTAGATTAGTTAACAATGATGGTAAGCCAAACAAGCCCCAATTGACCACTAGTGCAAAATGAGTTAGAATAAGTTGTTGTTTTGACAAAAAGACTAGCACAAAAGCCCTATGTATGTGTTTGCTAGTCGTGTGCACTCCTTGAAGGAATTCTTTATGAATGTCACTTATGAAGGTTGAGTATTAGGCTCCTAACAAGTTTTATATTATATGTTGAGTGATAGAGATATAGGAGAACTTCACCTATGAGGACATAGAAGTAGTGGCGCTTTTTATGGAAAAACAAGATTTACTTCCTACAACCTTTTTGTGAACCAGGATGACACATGACCATATAAGCATTAAACATGTAATTTCATTCCTTGGCTTGAGCTTTAGAGGAAGTTCTTGTTCTTGAGACTCGAGAACTTAATCTTGAAGTTTAAGTTCAATTAAAAAGAAAAGAAAAGAGAGCTTGAGAGCTTAAGAGTAGAGATCTAGTATGGAGTAGAAAGTTAGAGAGTAGATGAAAGGGTGATGAGAACCTTAAAAGATCCGCCTTATTAATAGATTCTTGAATGTTGAAATTACCCCTCCTGCCCTTAATATGACCCTTTTTAGTGTTGAGAGGGGTTAAATATCCTTTTTAGTAATAAAGTGGTAGTTTTGGAATTACCCCCCTCAACCTCAAGCTTAAAAAAACGAAACAAAATGTCTTTGGGGAACTGCCAAATTCTAAAACTCTTTAATTTTTATTTTTAAATTAAAATTTAAGATTAAAGTCTCAATTCTAAAATTCTCAGGCCTCAAGAACAATTTCTCAATTCTCAACCCTCCTTCTGCTTTCCCCTTTTATCCAAACGAGGATGGCTAAGTGTCATGAGTGCCTTCCCCACCTCTCTTACCACTTCTGATTTCAATCAAAATATAAATCCGAGGGAGCTTGTGAACTATGTTGTGCACACTAGGCAACTCTTCACCTTTACCAATGACGACCTATTCAAGATTTATATGAGGCAATCTCTTTACTTGGCATTCCACAAAATCTAGTGCAACGCTCTAAAATAAGACATTTTCCAACTACAAAAACAAAAAGAGTACAAGGTACAACTTATGAATCTTTACTTATAATTTTTAGTAAAATTTTTTGAACTTCCGATATTTAGACTAGTAACCAAGATATCAAATATGCATATGTTACATCTCATTTTATAGATGGAGCACAAAGATTAAATATGAAAATAATTTATTTAAACATGATAGAATACCCTCATTATATCTCAATTATTGAAAAATCATGGATTTTCATTTTAAATAAATATTTAATTAAAAATAAAATTAGGTCTATTACTTTCAGTAATATTTCTACTAATAATTCAGTAGTATAACCTTCAGAATCTCATTGTGATAAAATTGGTTCACTATAGTCTCTTGCATTTCGTATTAGATGTGCATGTCACAATATCTATTTGTTCAAGATGTCTAAATGTAGTTAAACCCTATATTCGATTAATTGAAAATATTTTGTTACATATTACTTCTTCACCTTTTAGAATCCAAAAATTTATAGACTTGTGCAAATTATATGGTAAGAAATGTATAAAATTTTAATTAAATATTTTTCATAAGTGGAATAATGCTTATTTAATGTTGAAATCTTGTGCAGCATTAGAAAGCTCGATCATAAGCTCGGCTACATAAAAGTTACCTAATCTAGGACCAGAAGAACGTGGTTTTGTCATTTCTATTTGTTTGATGCATTTTCTATCTATTTTTTCATAATGCCACTCGAGTGTTTACTATGTTACTTCTTGTTCAATTCTAAATCACTTGTATGATATAACTTATGCATTTGAAAGTTATAAAAATCATAGAACTTTAATACATCTTGTAATAGAAACGAAAACAAAAATCAATAAATATTGGTCTTTTATTTCTTTAATTTATTGTTTAGGGGTTGTAATGGATCTTAGAGTACAAATTTTAATAGATTATATACGTGATTACATGTGTATTTATCTTGATAATATATAATAATAATTTGTGTAAGAGTATAGAAACTACTTCACGTTCTTTATATAGTGTATATGAATTATCCTATAGGCCAAGATGAATTGAATCAACTTCTTCTTATTCTATTATTCTACATCCTACTTCATAGAAAATTAAGTCTCAGATGTTAATTAAAAAAAATAAACAAAAATGTACTTCTAATACTAATGAATTCACTAAGTATTTACAAACTGATTTTCCATATTTTTAACAGAGGAGGGAAATAATAATTTGATTATTTTTAGTTGGTGGGAGACACATGAAAGGAACTATCCTATGTTGTCATCCTTAGCTAGTGATATACTAACCCCCTGGATGTTGATAGTAGAGTCATGCATATCCTTGAAATATTAACTAGATGGAGAAGAAAATGCACAAACTCCCAAGTTAGAAAAAGAAATAGGAGAGAAGATTTATAAGTTTTAATAGTCAATTTGTCAATAATAAAAAAAATTATTTTTGTATTTGAGGTTATAGATTATAGTTGCAAATGATAGATAAGTGAGCGGTTGTTAACCTAGTTGGGATGTACTCAATGATGTAATTCTATTACCTCTTTGTAAGTTACAAAAATAACAATAAATGTTTTAGATATTTTTTTTGAAAAAAAAGGAAAAGGAGCTAGCTTGTCAGGCTGCTATCTATGTCAGGCTTGCCCCTCTCACCATGGACCAGGCTAGTGCATCCCTCTTTTTTTTGCCAAGAATTTGCCCTACTTTTCTCTGCCTTCATTGTGAAAGTTATACAGATGAACTGGACGCCATCATGAGATTTGCTCTAAAAAATTTAGCACACAAGATATTGTGGATGGCCATGGCTAAGGTTTATCAACATAATTAAGAATTATTTGTCGAAAGTGTTGACAGGCCCATGCCTTTGATCTCCTCCAAAGATTGAGAAGTGGATCATCTTCCTTGAGGTTGATGATGGCAGTGACAAAAGAGAATTTGCAACATAATGAACTTGAGAGTAGAAGAAGAAAACTTAAAAAAAATAAAAAACTTAAACTAGACTTATCTGGCAGCCTTGATAATGCTTGAAAACCCAACCCAATTGATTGAATGAAGACCAATACTACTCACTCCCCCGAAAAAAAATTAGCCTTAGTGCCGACTTGTAGCTCTAAAGACAGAAATTTGTTTTCCTGTCCAGTTATGTAACCAGCCCACATGGGGGCCCTTTAGAGCCCCATGTAGGCTGGTGTCATAGGAGCAGAGCTTTGCCTAGCGTCTACACCCGTGATGGCCTGGCTGCGCAGTGCAGCCAGCAGCCTGCTCTTGCGACCTTCCCACTTGTTTGCGCAAGGGGAAATAAACAGTTAGCAAACAGGCCATCACGGGTTACAATGGCAGGGGCTAATCAAACAAGTCGTTGTGCTCAATCTCCCATAGCTCTCTAGTTTGTCTTCACAATATCTCCATCAACCATGGCTGCCCTGCACTCTCCCCTTATATAGACTCAGCCTTGGCTGATCCATATCATACTAGGAATACAAGAGCCCAACCCATACAAGAGTCACTCCTTGTCCAACTCTCCCAGCCCAATCAGGGACGTTCCATCACAAAATAGGAAATTAGTAAGGAGTCCGTCTTTGACTAGGAGTCCAACGCCTTGCTGCTTCTAGAGTTCGTCCATCCAAGGAAACCTACTGCCTATGCTCCTACCTACGCTAGGAGTTTGGCTGCACTGCATGAGGGGATCCTAGCTGCCTTAGGAGTCTACGCCTAAGGGGTTGTGGCGCCCAGCTCACCACCAAGAGTCCTGTACGTGCAGGGACTCTTCTTGAGCCTGATATGCAAGGCGAGTACGCATCTGGGACTGCTCCTAGCATCCATCCGAGCCCAAGGGGCTGCCTAGGCTGTCTGTCGCCCAGGCTAACTTGGTTGTCGCTGCCAAGTATAGAGGGTAGCCGCCCCCTTCTGTAAGGAAAAAGTTGAGGGGCTAACCGGCCTCCCCCAACCAATCTGCTCAATGTCCTTGTTGAGGCTAAGTACTCTGTGACTTTGTCTTCAAACTGCCATAACGTGGCGTCTCACTCCCAGCTATTCTCCTACTCCGGAAGACCCTTCCACTTAACCAAGTAGAAGACCCTCCTATTCTTCTTGCTCATTCCTTCAAATCTCCTGTCTAGAATAGCATCAACCTCTTTCTCAAAAGAAGTTCTGATAGTAGGCGGTGCTCTCTTCGAAGTGCCTCTGTTGGAATCTTCTAAGTCTTGGTTAAACAGTTTCAGGAAGCTAACATGAAAAACAGGGTGAAGCTTGAACCCTTTAGGCAACACGAGTTGGTATGCTAGCTGACCAACTCGTTGCTTCACCTCAATAGGGCCATCATACTGCTGTATCAGCCTTTTCTACACTACCTTCCTTCGCAACTTCTTCCAAAGTTGGGGAGTAAGCTTCACTATAACTCTGTCCCCAACCTAAAACTTGAGAGGTCTCCGATCTCTATCCGCATGCTTCTTCATCCACTTGACTGCCTTGGCCAAGCAGTCACGCACCTCCTCCATTCTTCAGTCTGCTCTCTAGCCAAGCGATAGGCAGCGGGACACCTGCTTCCTGTCCCCTGCAAAGCCACATCCGTTGGCATAAGGGGTTGTTGGCCCATTGCCAACTCAAAGGGACGGCTACTGGTGGCTGAACTCATATGTAGGTTATAGCAAAAGTTCGCAACCTCCAGCAAGTTGACCCAATTTTTCTGGTTTGCTGTGACAAAGTGTCGTAGATACTCCTCCAAGATGCCATTCACCTGCTCTATCTGTCCATCCATCTGAGGGTGATTGCTGGTCGAGAAGTTAAGCTAAGTGCCTAACATCTCGAACAACTGAGTCCAAAATCTGCCAGTGAAGCGAGTGTCTCTATTGCTTACGATGTTCGCTAGTAGTCCCCAATACTTGACAACATTCCAGAAGAAAAGTTTCGCGGCCGTCTCAGCGCTGTAAGTTTTTGTGGCTGCAATGAACGTCTTGTACTTGGAGAAGCGATCGACTACCACCATAATTGATCCAAATCCCTGCACAATTGGCAAAACAGTTATGAAGTCCATGGACAAGCTGACCCATGGTCGGTATAGGATGGGAAGGGGTTGCAACATTCCCGCTTCCTTCTGCCTCTACATCTTGTCTTGCTGGCAAACCATACACATTCTAACATAGTGTTCCACATCTTCCAGCATATGCGGCCAGAAGTAATTCTGGGACAAGAGTGCATGAGTCCTCTCTTGCCCGGAATGATCTGCCAACACAGAGTCATGGGTCTCTTTTAGCAACTAGCACCTCAAACCGCCAGCCAAGGGGATGTAAGGTCAGCTTCCTTTCGCATACAACACCCCGTCCTCCAACCAGAAACGCCATGTAGACCCATCCTTCATGGATTCGATCATCCTTAGGCAGACTTGATCCTTCTCTGTGGCCTCCCGTATCCGCTCCAACATGTTACCTGCAGCCTGCACCAATGCCGCCATCGTAGCTTCCGGGTCTGTTCATCGGTTGAGGGCATCGGCCACCACATTCTTGCCCGATTTATACTCCAACACAAAAATGAACTCAGCCAAGAATTCCTGCCAACGTGCCTGCTTGGGAGTAAGTTTCTTTTGCATAGAAAACTAGCTCGTGGCTACGTTGTCTGCTCGAACAAGGAACTTCGCTCCCAGCAAGTAATGCCTCCAAGTTCTAAGGCAGTGGACGACCGTTGTCATCTCCTTCTCGTGGATTGAATATCTCTGTTCAGTCTCGTTGAGCTTGTAGCTCTCGTATGCAATAGGGTGATTGGATTGGATCAGCACTCCTCCAATCGCCCGACTGAAGGAATCAATTTGCACCTCAAAGGGTGCATCAAACTCAAGAAGTTTGAGCACAGGCTTAGAGGATATTGCCTCATTCGGCCGCTCAAATGCTTCTTGGCATGCTTACAAAGGCATGTCTTTCTTCAAATGGTCGGCCAGCGCTACTACCTTCTTCAAGTAGTTCCTGATGAATCTCCAATAGTAGTTCGTGAGTCCTAAGAATGATCTCAGCTCTGTCACATTAGTTGTGACTAGCTACTCTGCTATGGCCTTGACCTTCTGCCCATCCATCCTTACTCTTCCCTCCACTATGCGTTGCCCAAGGAACTCAATCTCGGTCTGTGCAAAATGGCACTGCTCGAGCTTCAGAAATAGCTTGTGCTCCCTTAACCTTTCCAGAACAATCCTAAGATGACCAACATTCTCATCGAGAGAAGTGTTGTACACCACGATATCGTCAAGATAGACGACCACAAACCGGTCCAAATAGGGTATGAAAACATCATTCATCAATGTGCAAAAGGTGGCTGGTGCATTCGTCAAGCTGAAAGGCATGACCAGAAACTTGAACAACCCATAGCATGTTACCATCATTGTCTTCGCCTCATTGCCCACAACAATGAACACCTGCCAATAACCCGACCTGAGATCCTTCTTGGTGAAATAGAAAGTCTTTTCCAAGCAATCAAACAAGTCAGCCACTAGAGGGACTAGATACTTGTTCTTCACGGTGATCTGATTCATTGTTGATAATCCACACATAAACGTAAGGAACAGTCCTACTTCTGTTGAAAGAGGACTGGGGTTCCAAAGGGAGCCTTAGATGGTCTGATAAAGCCCACCTTCAACAACTCGTCAAGTTGTCTTCTGAGTTCAGCTAACTCTGGTGGACCCATACAATAGGGAGCTTGGGCTGGAGGGTGAGCTCCTGGAATCAACTCAATAGCATGATCCACAACATGTTGTGGGAGAAGGGTTTGTAGCAACTCTGGTGGCATCACATCTGCAAACTCACTTTGCAACTTCTCCACCTTCTCTGGCGTGGCCCTTGCTGTATTTTCAGCTTCCATCATCATGACCAAGTAGGTCTTATGGCCCCACTCAAGGCCTTTCATCTGCTAGAGGGTAGACACAACCTGAACCTTTGTCTCGCCTTTGTTCTCAACAACAAAGCAAAGGATTCTCTCATCGCGGATAAGAATGCCCTTGAGGTGTGGCATCACAGACACCTTAGCCACCCTCATGAAGTCTAGCCCAAGGATCAACTCGAAGTCATCCAAGGGAACAACAGTGAAGTTAACTCTGCCCGTCTATTAACCAATCCGCACCGGCATATCATGGACAACTCCTAAGACAGGGGCTGCCTCTGAGTTCACTACTTTGATCTGGGCTTGAGCCTTCTATGTCTTCAGGCCCCATGCCTTCACGCACTTCTCTGTTAGGAAATTATGGGAAGCACCGATGCCAACCAGTTCTTGCACCGGTTGTTTTTCCAGAATGACCTCAACGTATATCAGCCCACCATGATCTGACTTCTCCTTTCGGATAGCGCTCACAATCTGCATAGGGTTGATACGTGTAGTGACCTCCTCACCTGAAGAAGAGTTGTTCTCAGAAACAACAGCATTCAGCTTCTCCCTCTTTGGGCACTCCTTGGCATGGTGAGGGCCTTGGTAAATGAAACAAGCTATCCCCTTAGATTTGTTGGGGTCAGCCCGCTCATTGTGCTTACCCTTGAATCCATTACTGCATGCCTCATCATTCCGCCTACAACCACCCTTAGAGGAAGAAGGCCATTTGTCTCGTTTCTACGTGGTTGGCTCTGACTTGTAGTTGACCAACCTTTCAGCCATTGTGATGGCTAACAGGAGGTCCCAAATGTTCTGCCTTCGCAACTCGTTCTGTGTCCAACTCTGGAGACCGGTTAGGAAGTTGAATAACTTGTCTTCCTCTGTCATGTGTTTGATGTCCAAGAGGAGGGACTGGAATTGCTTCACGTACTCCCTAACTGTCCCTGTCTACCACAATTTCCTAAGAGAGTCTCGTGCAACCCACGTCGTGTTCATGGGGAGGACTGCTCCTTGAGTTCCTTCTTCATCATCAACCAAGTCTGGATAGGAGGACACCAAGTAGCAGAGTCGTCTTCCAGCCTGGTTCGCCACCAAAGCTTGGCATCTCTCGAGAGATACAAGCTTGTTACCATGACCTTCTCTTTGTCCGGGGTATGGGTGATCACGAATAACTGCTCCATGTCCCAAACAAAGTTCTCGTTATCCTTGGCACTCTATGAGCCAGAGTAGGATTTCAGTTCAAGCACCTTCGCTTTCTTCATTGACTACACCGGCTTGGGTCTAAGTTCTGCCTTTGTCCCTGAAGGTGTCGAGTTCAAAACAGCCCGCTCAAGCAGAGCTATTTTGTCCATCAGCTCTTGAACCTTCCCTTCAGTTTCCATCCTCAATTCCTGCAACTTATCTTTCAAATAATCCATAGTGGCTGCCATGTCCGCAGCCAGAGAATTGAATTGGGCAGCACCTCCTACGGAAGTGCCTTCTCTAGACTTGTCAGCATAGGAACTGATCTCGACCAAGGAGAGACGTTGGTGGAAGGCACCAATGCGATCCTGAATTGATCGCAGAGAGTGGCCTGAACTTTAGTCAACATCCCAGAAGCCTTCTTCAAAGCATCGTACTTCGCCTCCATGTCTGTCAAGCACGGCAACATGGAGCCCGTCATAGTGGCAACTCGTCTGTCCGCAATCAGCAAGGAATCCCTGGGTCCTCGCTCACTAAATCCCCTTCAAATGTCCCAAGTCCGTTTGGTCTGTTCAGGATCCTAACAATGGAACTATCACAAGCGCAGAGCTTTGCCTAGCGTCCACACCCATGATGGCTTGGCTATACAGCGCAGCTAGCAGCCTGCTCTCGCAACCTTCCCACTCGTATGTGCAAGGGGAAATAAACAATCAGCAAACCATGCCTTCTTTGGTGCAAAGGGGCTCCGCCCTATGCTATGTAAACTCAGTCCATCGGTTACAATAGCAGGGAGAGGGCAGGGGTTGATCAACCAGGTCGCTGTGCTCAATCTCCCAGAGCTCTCTAGTTCATCTTCACAATATCTCCATCAGCCATGGCTGCCCTGCACTCTCCCCTTATATAGACTTAGCCTTGGCTGGTCCGTATCATACTAGGAATACAAGAGGACAACCCATACAAGAGTCCCTCCCTGTCCAACTCTCCCAGCCCAATTAGGGACGTCCCAACACAAATTAGGAAACTAGCAAAGAATCCTTCTTCGACTAGGAGTCCATCGCCCTACTGCTTCTAGAGTTTGTCCATCCAGGGAAACCTACTGCCTACGCTAGGAGTTTGGCTGCACTGCAAAAGGGGATCCTAGTTACCTCAGGAGTCCGCCCCTAAGGGGTTGTGGCCCCCTACTCGCCACCAAGAGTCCTGCCCGCTCAGGGACTCTTCCTCAGCCTTCTCCGCAAGGTGATTATTCATCCGAGACTGCTCCCAGCATCCATCTGAGCCCAAGGGGCTGCTTAGGCTATCTGTCGCCCAGGCTAACCTGCATGTCTGCTGCCAAGTATAGGGGGTAGCTGCCCCCTTCTCTAAGGAAAAAGTTGAGGGTTTAACAGCTGATCATGTGGCTTTGGTCATGGAAATTAGTCTCGCTAGATGCAATCCTAAATATACCAAATCGAGGCTATTAATAGTTTTGCAACCTTTGGTCATGGGAATAGTTCTGTAGCCATTTGGGCTGAAGAGGCGAGTGGGCAAGGCTAGTATACCAAATCGAGATCATGTACAACCCTTAGGCTAGAAGTGAGGAGGCAAGCTGAGCCTAGATCAACTTTGTTTATATACCACCTTTAGGAGAGTATTGCTATCTTTCAGTATTGCACGCTCCTATCCATGAGATTCTGCATGAGGACCACATAATGGTAAAAGTGTGCTGCCAGTTGTCATGTGCAAGGGCTAATTCTTGATTTCATCTCCTAAGAATACAAGATGAAATAAACTACAAAATTTGCATATAGAATGAGAAAAATTACTCCTTCCATCCAATATTAATAGCTCTATTTGGGAAAAAAAGTTTGGTTCATATTAATAGTTTCATTTAGATCAATTTAAGTTGGGCACTTAAAAATGCATCTCAAAAGTTTACTTTTCATTCTCTTAGCTGTGGTCTCAATAAAAATAACTATCTTTCCAAATGGAGCTATTAATATACGATGGAGGCAGTAGGACTTAAGAATCAATAATATTTAGCCTAAAAGACTTCATGGAATAATTAGTATTTTGTACATTTTGCCCATTTATTAAAGTGTATGGTGCTTTTTGGTTGAAAAACTAAAGAAGGAAATCTCATGATTACGAGCTCATACCTAACTTTTTATATGCATCATCTCAAATTAAATACATATTAGGTACGTTAAAATAAAATAAATTAAAAATAAAGTATGCATTGAACAAAAATCTCATTTGCATGCTATTGTTGCAATACATAATACATAATTTCAATATCATAATAATTATAAATTATATACACACACTTTGTAATGACCCAAATGTACTCATAGTAGGGAACTATGAGTCCAAATCTTATAGGCTAAATATTATGTCATACGTCATCAAAGATTATGGTATCGAATGACTTTATGTCATATAATACGATACTCATATTCAAGACTAGTTTGGCGGCAAGTCTCATTTGATAGAGCTCTTAAGAAATTTACCAATGGCATTAGGCAAAATAAAAAATATATATTATCAAGAAGTATGTTTTATAAATAAAGCATACAAAAAAGCTTAAGAAAACATAATCATGTATAATCTCATTTGCTAGAGTTTGTCTTACATTATTAAGAATTTATTAATCTAAGTTCTAGAGTATAAGATATATATTTTTCAAAGTTGAAATTGACATGATATGAAAAATAGCATTCATGTCATAGCAACCTCTAATATTATGTCGACATATAGCAAGATATCAAAAAATATTAAGTAAATAATTTTATTAAAATATTCTAAAATCTCATACAAATTCAAACTTATATTAAAGAATATAAAAATATAACATATGGGTAAAACAAGAATTAAAGGTAAAAGTCATGGGTAAAATAGTATAAAATAAAAAATCCATAGTCACCCAATTTACTTTATATAATTGAATGATGTGATATGATTTGTCATCTATTCTCTAGCCTTTGAGATGAATATATTTAATTATTTGTCTTTACATGGCACCAAATTTTTAAAAAATTAGTATTCTTTCTATTTTATTTATAATTGTGAATTTTAACATTAAATTCACATAAAATAATTTACACACTATGATGAGTAATGCTACAACTACGCACTCACACTCCTTGGGCCCATGCATAAATAAATGTCTTTTATGCCTCATTGTTGCACCTACACATGTTGAGTGAGCATTACTGGTTGTAAGCAATAATAGCATTTTCACACTCCCCTATATACCACCAAGTTTATGGTACCACCTACGTAAATTTTCTTCTATATAAATGGTGTCATCTTTGTTAAATATTCTTGTGCTTCAGTTTAACTAATATTAGCATGTTACCTGTTATCATTAAAAAAACAATTTAATTACTTTATGCAATAACAACAACTAAGAGGTGTTGTTATGTCTTACACAAGACTATGAAGAAGTTAAATTTAGATTTGTTTTACTTACCAATTGTAGTAGACAAGGTCGATCCACAGGGAAAGCCTTGTGCAACAAAGAAAATGGTTACGAAAAAAATAAAGGAAAGAAAAATTAAGAAAGAAAGAGTAGAAGAGTATTGAGGCAATAAAGAGTTAAGAAATCAAGAAGAGAAAACACTAAGGCATTAAGGATCATTGGAACATCTAATGATGTTGTTCATATATCATGTTATCTTAGTTAGAATCGAATAAATATTCTATCTAACCGGAAGATATGAACATTAAAAGAAAAAATAAAGAGAAGTTATACTTTGGATAGATGAAAGATAAAAAGAATTATTTCTTTAAGAGTTCAATGTATTAAAATCACAAAAGATCATGAAGGAGAGCCTTCAAGTATCTTATGTATCCAAATTACAAAGAAATAAGAAGAAGAACAATATTAAATAAACAACACTTCAAATAACCAATACTTACTTGAAACCATTGATGAAGCATGAATAGAACTCCATTAGATTGTTACAAACCACCTCTAGTCTTAGCTTGATAGCTTAGAAAGTCATTCCAATAAAACTAAAAATAAAAATATAAAAGAAGAGATGAAAAAGGGAAAATCTAATCATATCCCTTTATTGCATCTTGATTGATTGCTTAATTAGTTGCTTCTTTGGCAATTATTAGATTCTAAATTAATCAAATAAATTAATAATTTATTTAGCAAATAAGTATCTTTGATTCTTCCTTTAGTTATTTAATTAGCCTTATTGTCTTTCCTTATGTATATTAATCACAACCAATGAAAAGATTCTACATGTGTTGGCCTCGGGTTAGTTAACTAGGTGTCCCTTTGCATGCCTAGTTTGACCTATAAATCTTTAGAATTGTGAATTTCTTCTTGAAATAACAATTGTAGCTACGGAAGTTTTCTTCCAATGCCACCCTAGTCGTATCAATCGAAATTATACATAGAATGATATGGTTGAAATACTATTGCTATGTCAATTTGTCCAAATCAGCTTCTTCCCGACTTTAGTTCTCTTGATACAAATCTGAAATCAAATGGGTCCACAAGGTTATGTTCGACCATTCAATGCATTCTTAGACCATTAAGAGCCCATTCTTGACTTTTAAATAGTTTTAGGTAGTTGGGCTTCACTTCCTCTTCTACTTAGATCCTGTTGAAGCTCAATTAGATATATAAACACAACTAATGTCCAACTAACCTATTCAAAACATAAATAGCACATATAAGGAATGAATTAACACAAAATAAGATTACAATTCAAGATTTCAAAGTACCTAATTGAACATTATTTTAGTGCATCAAGGGGCCACCAATGTCCACTCTTCCTTGCAGTAGTGTATTACCAACAAGGCTAACAACCTCTCACAAATAAGCCAATCCAATCAGGGGCTACAACACAAAATTGAAAGTAAAGAAAATTTTTCCACTCCATATTATAAGGGAGACCCAACTCCCACCCCTAGTGCCTGAGTGTGTGCGACCACACCATGCATTCTCATTACAGTGGCATTACCACTGCTTGTAGCAAGCGAGCTCATATAAAAGTTCGCACTGATGACCTGGCCTGGATGGTCCCACACATGACCTATGACAATTAACGCAAGAGTTTTAGGAGCCCCCTAAACAAAGTAAATACGTCAGACTGGCTATAATTAGCAGAGTAATTATGAGATAAGTAATGCTTACTTGAAATAGTGCTGCTTTTCTATAGGCACATGCAAAAAGTTTTGATTATGGACAATTATCTTATTATAGGTCTCCCTTATAGGTGATAAATACTATTTCCTTTTTATGATGAACACTTTTTTTAATTTCTGGTAACATAAAAGCTAAGCACTGCACATAATTTCTATGGTAGTCTTACTCAGGGTTTGGCCAGTATAAAAAAAAGTTAATCAAGGATAGCCGGGAATGTAGAATTCTCCTGTTCTATAAAAATAAGCAGATAAGAAGGCAAAATTAATGTCTTGCACTTAAGGGTGGAGTCACATACAAGGTTAGGGGGCAGTTGCCTTTCCAATATTTTAAAAATCTTTTAATAATGAGTATAATACAATAGTTATGTCGCCCCAAATAAAAATACTTTGCCTTTGTCCCCTTCAACTTGTCTCTCTCAGTAATGTACTTACATATCTTCAACATATCTTTTATTCATAGCTGCCCATCTTTACTTGAAATCTTATCTCCAACTCTGCCTGCACTTGCCTTAGGGAAGCATTTTTATGCTATACTCTAATAATGAGCTGAACATAAAGAATGCATGTGAATTGTTCATTTTTTAGATTAACAGTGCATATACTAGTGTATGTTACAGTAAGTATCATTTATGTTAACATGCACTAGCATGTCCATTGTCAATTTTGAAAATAAACATTTCACATACCTTCCTTATGTTTGGCTTACAATGAACAAGGGAGCATGAAAAATGCTTCCTACTCATAGTAATCTCAAAATATGATAACTTTGAATATAGAGATAACTCTCATAGTGAGACTTTATTGTTAGAACACAGCAATATACACACCCAAAAACTCCCTAGTACCCCTTTTGAGAGAAATTTTTGGGTATGTTTTATTTTCTCCTATACCCCAAATGCCCCACAAAATTTCCCATCTCATTACCCCAAATAACCCAGAACAGAAAAGTGCCAAGAGGTATCCTCTCCTCCCATTCATCTCCTACAGTCAGAGGCCATCTTCCATGAGTTCGTGATGGCAAAGCTTCAGGGAGCAAGATTTTTTTCTCTTGATCACATTCCAAAGGTGGCATATAGCATCATATATGTAGAGAATTTGTTAGAAGGAAGACATGGCAAACCCAAACGAACCAGCCCCGATTTGAAGTTCCGGATTACATGGCGCCAAGAAAAGCTAGAAAGCAGTGAATATTTTGATTGCATGCTCCCAAAAATACCCAGAAAATTTTGGAAGAATCTGTAAGAATTCCTTTCACCATTGATTAGGTATTCACATTCACCCTTTTGCTCTTATTTTTTGAGAATGTTCTTCGCTTATATGGAAATGGGTGTAGTGATAACATTTGTTCTTAATTGATGCTCACAATGATTTATTATGAATGATAAGAAGCTCTGTGCAATTTATGTTGATGCTCAAATGTTGACGCTCAAATGTTGATGCTTTTATGAACTCTGTGTTTTTGTTTACCATTTTGTATCCAGTTGTCATCTCTTCTTTATAATCCCTGTCTCATTTTCAAAGTTTCATTTAGGAAAATGGCATCTAGAAATCACTCTACAACAAAAAAGACTATAAGCGACACTTTTAAAGTGCCACTAATAGTCGTAAAGGCGTTGCTAATACCTATTAGCGACACTAACAAAGCATCGCTACATGCATCAATAAAAATGGTGTCGCTATTGTTCATTAGTGACGTTTATTATTGCGTATCTAATAAATAATTATTAGCGACTCATTTTATTATGTGTCGCTAATAATTAAATATTAGCGATGTTTTGAAAATGTCACTACTAAAAAAAATAAATATTTTTTTAAATATAATTTGTTTAAAAAAATTTAATTACAAAATAATTATTAGCGACGTTTACGATTATAAGTCGCTAATAATATAATATTAGTGACATTTTTTAAATGTCACCAATGTAGATTATTATTTAAAATAATAATTAACAATATTAGCGACGTGCGTCGCTAAAAAAATTTAAAATAGAAAAATAGACCTTGACCTAGTTTAGAATTGGGTCGGTGCTGACCCTCGACAGGCGCGGGTCGGTGCTAATCCGAGCGAGGAGTGGGGCGTGGGGTTCAGGTTAGTACGACCACATAAGCGAGTCGAGGCGACTCGCTTCTAGGGTTCGTATTCAACCTCGTGACAGAGGTTGAAGGTGAGTCCCTCAGCAAAAAATGTCGCCTTCCTCCATCCAGCAAGGCCTATTGGCTCCTGGACTCCAGAAGAGCTTCCACCTGATGGCAAGGATGTAATAACTGGCGATCATGCAGCCGCCTCCAGAACAGCTTCCGCTTCCTCCATCCGGCTCATTGGAGATCGGCCTGAGGGACGGTGAGGAGAAGAGAGAGCAAGGGCCAGGGGAGTTGCAGGTGAGCAAAGGACGGCAGCCGGAGGTTAAAAGGCATGGGCGAGGGCAATCCTGTTAGTAGATGGAGGGACGATGAGGAGAGGAGAGAGTGAGGGTCGGGGGAGTTGCAGGCGAGGCGAGGACCGCAGTTGGAGGTTATAATAGAATGGGTAGGGGGAATTGGGTCATTAGATGGAAGGACGGTGAGGAGACGATTGCGGCCCAGAGGTTATAAAGGTGGGGTGGAAATTCGCCTGAGCGCAAAATTTCGTGTTGGGCAAGAAATTTCACGCTCGGGGGAATTTCCACCTGTGTAAGACGTTTAGTGACGCTTCAAAAGAAGCATCACGAGAAGGAAATGAATTAGTGACGCTGAAACTTTACCGTCGCTAATAATTATGATATGAGCGACGCTCGTCGCTAATATCTTGAAATTTTTTATTTAAAAAAACTATTAGCGACGCTCTATGGTAAATGTTGTGAATAGTTTTATTATTGGCGACGCTTAACCATAAGAGTCGCCACTAATTGTTCTATTAGCAACGCTCATTTCCGAGTGTAGCTAATAATATTTTTTTATAGCTTTTCCCCTCCCCCAATCTCTTCCTCTCTCTCTCTCTACCCTCTCTATCAACCTTCTCTCTCAACCCTCCCTCTCCTCTTTTTCTCTCTTTTCTCCCTCTCCTCTCATTCTCTCTCCTTCCTCTCCCTCTCTCCTCCCTCTCTCTCCACTCTCTCCCCTCTCTCCTCCCTCCCTCCCTCTCTCTCCTCTCTCTCTCTCTCCCTCCCTCCCTCTCCCCTTCTCTCTCCCACCCTCTCTTTTCCCTCTCTCCCCCTCTCTCCTCTCTCTATTTCCTCTCTATTTTCTCTCTCTACATATTTTAAAATTAATATAATAAATTAGAAGGTAATAGCAATGCATAAGAACATGTGTTGCTATTACCTAGGTTATTAATGGCGCATATGAATATGTGTCGTACATTTCTATACGTTGCTAAGAACAAGACTGTTAGTGACGCATATCTATATGCTTCGCTAATATATTATTTATTTATTTTTTAATTAAATTTTAAATAAAAATTATAATTATAAATTTCCCTCTCCACTCACTCTCCCACTCTCTCTCCCTCTCTCCTCTCTCTCTCTCGCTCCTCTCTCCCTCTCTCTCCCTCTCCACTTCTCTCTCCCTCCCTCTCTCTTCCCTCTCTCCTTTCTCCTCTCTCTCCCTCTCTCTCCTCTCTCTCTATATCCTCTCTATTTTTTCTGTCTCTACTTATTTTGAAATTAATATAATAAATTAGAAGGTAAAAGTGATGCATAAGAATATGTGTCGCTATTACCTAGGTTATTAGTGACGCATAGGAATATGCGTCGCTAATACCAATGGTTTTAGCGACGTATATTCCTATACGTTACTAATATCAAAAGTATTAGTGATGCATATCTATATGCGTCGCTAATACATTATTATTTCTTTATTTTTAATTAATTTTTAAATAAAAAATATAAAAAATTAAAATTTTCCCTCTCTACTCTCTCTCCTCATACCTCTCTTTCCATTCTCTCTCCCTCTTTCCTCCTCTCTCTCTCCCACTCTCTCTTCCCTCTCTCCTCTTCTCTCTCCCTCCCTCTGCCCCTCCCTCTCTCCTCTCTCTCCCTCTCTTTATATCCTCTCTATTTTTTCTCTCTCTACATATTTTAAAATTAATATAATAAATTAGAAGGTAATAGTGAAGCATAAGAATATGTATCACTATTACCTAGGTTATTAGTGACGCATAGAAATGTGCCCCTAATACCAAGGGTATTAGTGATGTATATTCCTATACGTCGCTAATAACAAGCGTATTAGCAACACATCACTAATATATTTTATTTATTTATTTATTAAATAAAAATATAAAAAAATTAAAAATTTCACTCTCTCCTCCCTCTCTCTCTCCTCTTCTCTCCCTCCCTCTCTCCTCTCTCCCCCTCTCTCCTCTCTCTCTATATCCTCTCTATGTTTTCCCTATCTAGATATTTTAAAATTAATATAATAAATTAGAAGGTAATAGCGATGCATAAGAATATGCTTCGTTATTACCTAGGTTATTAGCGACGCATAGGAATGTCCCTAATACCAATGGTATTAACGATATATATTCCTATATGTCGTTAATAACAAGCGTATTAGTAATGCATCACCAATACATTTTATTTATTTGTTTATTTAATTAATTTTTAAATAAAAAATTAAAATTAAAATTTGTCCTCTCTACTCTCTCTCCTCACCCCTCTTTCTCCACTCTCTCTTCTCACCCCTCTCTACTCTCTCTCTCCTCTCTCCCTCTCCTCCCTCCCTGTCTCTCCTCAATCTGTCTCCCTCACCTTCTCTCTCTCCTAACTCTTTCTCTCTCCTCACCCTCTCTCTCTCAGCTCACTCTCTTTCCTCTTTCCTCTTTCCTCTTTCACTCTCATCTCTTCGATCCATTTCTCTCCTCTCTCTCCATGCATTCTCTTCTCTCTCTTCACTCTCTTCACTCTCTCTTTTATTATAAATTATATTTTAAAATTAATAAGAAAGTTGAAGAAATAACATATATTATATATAAATAGTGAAAGTTTAATCTATTATTAACACTACTTTTTATTAAAAATTTAATATTTATTTGTTATATATATAAATATTAAATATTGAATAAAATATATTATATTAAGGAAGTTTATTTATCATATATAAATAAACTTATATATTAAATATTTATTTATTATATTAAATAAATATTAAGGAAGTTTATTTTAAATTTTTTAATATTTATTTATTATTTATTAAATAAAATTAATTAATAAAGTTATTAGCGACGCTTGTAAACAAGTGTTGATATTTTCAATGTTATTTGCGACGCTTGTTTTAAAAGTGTCTCTAATAATTCAAATTTTTTATTTTTAATTCATAACTATTAGTGTCACTTTTTTTAAGCATCGCTAATAGCAGACTATTAGCGACGCTTTGGCAAAAGCATCGCTATTGTGAAAGCTATTAGCAACGCTTTAAAAAAGCGTCGCTAATAGTTATTATTTTTTTCTTTTTTTATTTAAAATATATAACTTTTAGTGACATTTGTGTCAAATAGAGGAACTGTTAGCAATGTTTATAATAAAGTGTTGCTAATAATCATATTAGCGACGCTTGAAACTAAGTGTCACTAATATATGACTATTAGCAACAAATTAGAAAATGTTTCGCTAATAGTTCATTTTATTGCGACGCTTTTTTATGCTTCGCAAGTAGTTATTTTTAGCAACGCTTGGTTTTGCGTCACTAATAGTACATTTTGTTGTAGTGCCATGTGAGAACATGAATGCACATAATAGCATAATGGTGTGCTGCACCATCATACTTAATGATAGACCCAACTGTAAATTATTGTTAAGGACCCTCTAAGGTGTTTTATTTTAGATGATGAGGTGGATGATTTTGCTTGTTTCAGCATTGTTACATTTTATATATTTTTTCTAACTAGGGCTATTTCATTACTTGATCCTTTTGTACATAGGCCATACTTCACAACATATTTACCTACTAGTTGCCTAATTAAAGTTCTTGTGCACCTTTTGCTTGAAGGATTTGAAATGTTTTGTGTTCTCTGTAATTGGACTGCATTTCAAGATCAAGCCAATCTAGATGAATATGTACTTTAATGTGTACTTATAGTATCTGATAGGCTAGTGTAGAGTGGTGATCACCCAGTTTTTTCTAATTGTTTTTTTGACTTCTTGAACTGGGTTTCTATACTGCTATTAGTTGGATTTACTTGACAAGATGAGAGTAAACGTAGAGGAAGGATTATACTATTTTTTTGGTGCTCTTGTTTATATCAGTTGTCAGGTTTCCAAAATCAAATTGAAGCCACATAGGTTGGTTGTTGAGAGCAATGTGTGTAGTTGCTTTTGCCTAGTGCATGGAATATTGTTTCTATAATTTGTAGTGAATACGATTGGATTTGCTGGTCTTTGTTGATGGGGCTTTAGATACTTGATTGGTAATGTACCACTCTTATTGGACAGGTCAATTGTCATATGTCTGGCTAATGAAAAATTTTGTGACCTAGTAGCCTTGTTTAGGCAAGTTGAATTATAGATTTGGCATGCACTTTGTTGAAAAATGGCTTACATCATGTACATCATCCCATGTGAATCTAGATTTGGCCAAGTTGACATTCTTACTCCACTTTTTTATACTAAAACAAAGTTAACAATTCTTTAGTGCATTTTTAAATAGCAATTGATATTGAAGGAATGGATCCTTTTGTCGGATAATCATCGTCATTTACATCATTGATGACCTCTATTATACAAAGTAGTGGTATTCCATAATCAAATGATGAGATAGAAGAGAGGGTTCAATGCTTATTAAAAGAAATGGAGACATATGAATCATCCGATGATGAAGCAAACTTGGAACCTAAAGAGGTACATTTTACTTTGTATGTATAAATTAGGTGTAATTTAAATACTTGTATAATTGGTTGGTAACATGTGAGCAATTTAAATGATTATGGACCTTTCTAACATAAACATTCTTAACTAGATAACATAAAAAGAAAAATCCATGGGGATATTCTTCACATTGATATTTCTTTTGCACTTAATGAGGATAGAGTAAATTTCAATTCATTATTAGTAATTGTTATGGTTTGGAATAAATGATAAGAAACATGTATTGTGCTTATGTTGTAGGTATTCCAAACACGAGAAGATTTGGAAAAATAAGAGAGAGAAACTTGTTTGTGTTAAGGTATTTTGCTAATAATACTAAAGTCAGATGCTCAATAGAGAAGGCCACGAGTTAAACTTAGATGCGAAAGGGCAGGTCATTATAGAAAGTTTTCCATGATCATGTTCAATACCAATGGAAAAAACTATAGAAAGATTAGTAAAAAGAAATACGGTTGTCGATTCTAGCTGCAAGGAAGAGAAATGATTATGAATGGTGTTGATGGATGGAAGTTTCATGTTATATACGGTAAAAACAATCACACCCCAGGTCAATTTGGAGAAGGTCACACATATGTAGGTCATCTAAATAATAAAGAGAAAGACGTATTGAAATATCTATCAAAGATAGGGCTGAAACCTCGCCATATATTTCTATCATTGAAGGAAGCAAACTCTTCAAATTGCACAACTAAGAAAATAATCTACAACGTTCTTAGTCAATTGAATTTGACTTAACAGGAGGGTAGAACTATGTGGCAAGAGTTCATGAAGTAAAATGATGAATCAGGGTATGTTTGCTATCATAAGAAAGAGGAGGACACAGATATAGTAAGATCTTTATTTTTTGCTCATCCAATGTTGGTGCGACTAGCTAATTTGTTTCCCCATGTGTTTGTGATGGACTACACATATAAAACTAGTAGATATGGTTTTCCAGTTTTATCGATCATTGGAATAACATTCACATATAAATCTTTCTTTATGTTTATCATTTATCTCATTAGAAAATAAGAGTGAATATATTTGGGCACTAGAAAGATTTATGTCTTTGTTGGATGGAAGTGACCTACCAATAGTATGTGATGAATAGAGAACAAGCATTAATGAATGCAATTGAAGTGGTCTTTCCAAATTCGAAGAACATACTTTTCTTATGGAACATTTCTATGAGGGTAATGAGGAATTATTATAAAGCCTTTGATAAAGAGATAGCTTGGGTTGCTTTTATGCATAGTTAGAATGTAGTTATACATTTGGCAACTGAAAGTGAATATGAAGAATCATTTAATAGGTTGGACATGGAATTCAAACACTACCCAAATGTCTTAAAATATCTTCATTCGACTTTGTTAGAACCATACAAAAAATAATTTGTTGGAGCTTGGATGAACAAGTATATGCATTTTGGCAATAAGACTACCAATAGAGTTGAGAGTATGCATGCTAAAATCAAGATGGGACTGCAACTTTAATGGTTAACATTATTCAAGCATGGAGAAATATTGATGAAGTCATCAATCTTCAACATATTTGTAACACCCCGACCCGCACCACCTGACCCGGACCGGGGGTTAGATCGGAAGACACAATCGGAGTGTAGAAAATTAGCGGAAAAATTAAAACCAATTGACCAGGAGCTGCAGACTCTGAGTGCGAGAGTCGTAACGTTCATATGCGCACTATGGAGCTTTAACGTTCCATTGTGCCTAGATCAGAATAAACCTAATTTTATAACTAATTTGGATCGGGCCAACGTTATTTTATCGTTGGTTGCCTACGTACATATTGGATACCATCTCTGACGTTATTCCAATACGATCGGATCCGAACGTAGTTCTGCCTAATGGCTAATACATTTACTAAACATCAGAAAATCATATACGATAAAATACGTATGTGTTATATCTGAATGATTCATCCGGAATTCAACGGAAATCTTATCAGTCGTCGGAGTTAAATGAAAGCCAATAAATCAGAAAACACACATCTCACATAGGTGAGAAGAAGACTAACAAAACACATATCCCACTCTATCATAGAGCGGAGCAGAACACACTACAGAACCTGTTGGATCATATCAGATCATATCAGATTTTACCCGACCATACTGGTCATATCAGATCAGAGTATGTCACGTCATAGCAGAGAGCATTTCATATCACAATAGAATAAATCAAGATGTACAGTCATATAAAGCATATTAAACTAGAAGGTCAGGAAAGCGTACTCCCCTCCAATTTCGAAAGTGGCGATGTTCGGAGTTGCTCGTTTCCTCAGAGCGTCCGCCCTTTCCGATCCGGAGGCTGCGGCCAGAACCGCATGTAACTTCGGAATACTTTACCCTTCTTGTGTCCGTAGACGGAAGACAGAACCTCCCCTTACCCGGAGACATTTTACCCTCACAGTGCCAGTAGACAACGGACAAAACCTCCCCTTGTCCGAGACACTTTTCCCTTCCCGTATCCGTAGGTAACGGACAGAACCTCCCCTTACCCTTGGGATGTTTCTCTCACAAAACATTGATAATTTGAGGAGTGGATGCTTCCATTGCATTGCTCACCCTCGAATTAGCTAGGAAGGCCTCTTAAACGACTCTAATCGGATTTAAAATGAGTAATACATGAAGAACGGAAGATGAGAAAACGTGGGAGAATTTTCCCTTACCCGGAGATATTTTACCCTTTTCGCGCCCGTAGGCGGCGGACATAACCTCCCCTTGGCCCGGGACGTTTCCCCTATATAGAGTTGCTAACTTGAAAAATTGACGCTTCCATTGCGTAGAGCACCCTCGATTTAGCTAGGAACGCATTTTGAACGGAAGAAAACGGACGCAGAATGACTCCAGAAACTCTTCCAGAACAATGAACGAAATGAGCTATTTATAGAAAACTTGCGTGCGAGCGTATGGAAGAAGAGGAAAGACGCGCGCATGCGCTCGTGCCATGTGGCGCATCGCAATTGGCCCAAAATCAGAGGCGGTGCGTATAACGCGCTGCGCGCGGCGCGTAGGACCGCGCCGCGCGGACGGCCGCGATCGCGCGCCGCCGCGTGGCGCGCGGCTACCCGGCGCGGCTCAGGCGCGACTCGGCTCCGGCTCGGCTCGACTCGGCTGCTGACATCATCTATTCTGTCTTTTTCTGAATATTTTATTATTATTTTAATTAAACACAATTCCAACTTCAAAACGCGATAACTTTTTATCCCGAAGTCGGAATCGTACGATCTTAGTACCGATGGACTCGTATTGACGAGCCCTTCAAAACTAGACCCCAATGGGTAGGTTATCTCGCACTTTTAAAGTGGGTCCTGCCCATGTGGCACATTTCCCGAGGTCGTAACTTTCGTTCCCGACCTCCGTTTTGAGTGTTCTTGGGTGCGTTGTGTTCGTTACTTCGAGCTCTTCCCAGATACAGGGATTTCACATAATGAAACCCCGTAACACTTATATCAAATTACTAAATTACCCTTAACCCCTCCGGGTTAAGCATAACCGGAAGACGGGTTGTTACAATATTAAAGTGAGAAAATTATTTGAGAAAAGTAGTTTTAAGAGATGTCATCACTTTAGAGATCCATTTTATAAAGATGTTGTTGGATTAATCTCATGAACCACATCGAATTTGATAGATGAAGAAAAGAAGAAAGTGGAGAAATATCCTATTACGGAAGAGCATTGCCAACATGAATTGAGAAATACACATAGTCTACTATGCAAACACCAATTGTCCAATTGGTTTCTTGAAGGAAGCATGGTTCCATTGTGTGAAATACATGACCATTGGAAACAATTGTATGTTGTAACACCAAAATCTTCTTTAATGGGACATGAACTAATAAAAAGCTTTGATATCATCATTCATTGGTTTGAGATAGCTAGTGATATTTTTAAAACTCAGATATTAGTTCAATGCAAGCAAATTGCATATCTGAAGGCAACGTGGATGGAAATGCCTACAAGAGGCTCAAGGTCATGTGGTAGGCCAAAAGGAAGTAAAAATAAGCATGGGAATTCTACAAAAATAAATCCTTCTAGTTTTGAATATGTAACTATTGATATTAAAGCAAACATAGTGCTATTATGAAGAAGTTGAAGATCACAAAGAAGGCCCAAAAGAATAAAGTAAAAAAAAATACTTGCACTCCATTCCTAAAATCATTACCCCATATGTGAAGGATATTGTTGATGTCCCTATAGATGGCCACTATGGATTCTATGTAATCTTGCTGTTGTTAGGAATGGAAGCAAGGTGGATGGAGGAAGGTACATTCTGATTTGATTTATGAATTATCAATTCATGAGACCGAGTACGAAATATTTTTGGTGGAGCCGAAGGGGTTGAGGAACTCTTAAGAAGTTTGGCTTGCTTCAATAATGTGGCTTGAAGTAATAAATGGATGACAATATCAGACATGGGATATACAATTCCATCGTGCTACAATGTTCCATTGTTGATATTTTCTAAGATATTGTGCATGACTATATTCCCTTTGAGAACAACTACTACACAAACTATAAGATAATATGCATGGAACATGTTGATGAATGTCATTTTGTAGCAGTCTATGTAAAGAAAGATGCACTTGTGCCTCCAATTTCAGCTGCTAGGAGGAGCCCAAAATTAATTTTGAGAGCCCCAATTAGATTTCCTAAGTGTGGAGGTTTGGCTCAACTTATAAGGGGATTAGGAATACTAATCCCCATGCTTATAAAAAGATATTTTGGGCTCTTGAGAGGGGGATCTTAGCTTTTCAACCATTTGGAAGGAGAGAAGAGAGAAGAGAGAAGAGGTGGCCATGGGAGCTCTTTGGCACTTAAAGGAGGGAGAAAGTGGTGGATGGTGAGGCTCCAATGGCGGTGGATCAATAACAAACTGGTAATTAAGGCATCATTGAATCGCCTTTGAGTTATGATAATGTGATGTTGATTTATGACTAATACACCTATATTCATGTTGCACCCTGTTGAGGAAACGGGTAGCCATTACTATAGCGAATCTCCATTATACTCCATAACATGATTTTTTTACACTTATAACAACACCCAGTTGGTCTTATAAATTCTTTAACTCAAGACTAATTGTCATCCTCAACACAGACACATTTCCTCACCCTCATGATTGCAAGGCTTCTCGTCCAGGAATTTATGTTGTAGATCAGTCATATAGATTGCATAGAAGCTTTTATAATCATAGTCAACCTAGAATCATTTAATTTGGTTAGGATTGAAGGAAAGGGAAAGATCTTTCTTTTCAGTCTCTATGTCGATCATCCGCACAACAACAAAACTAGTTGGATTCCTTCTAGCGTCAAAATAATTGAAAAGAAAAAGGGGGTCTTGGGCAATTTGATTGCCACTGGATAGAGTTGTAGAAGCCTTCACAGCAGTCTTCCGGCGTCTCAAGCATCAAAGCTCGTGGTGCACAGTGAGTGTAGACAAAGAGATAGAAGTGTGGGATTGTGTAGCGTCCTCCTCTGCACACCATCCAGTTGTCGCCAGAGGAAGTTTTGGCCTCCGGCAATGGGGTTTTGTGAGGTAGAGGTCTACGATTGGCCCTGCCAAAGGTAGATACTGCCATGGCACTACGATGGCTGTCTCAGCCTAGAGCGTCTTCGTGAAGAAGACTACTCCCGGATTGGGGATTAAACCCTGGTCCGGTCTAGTTAAAAAAATAATTAAACCCCACTGAACCAGGTCTGGTTCAGTAGGTTGTAGGTGTGGAAAAAAATTAGAAAAATTTCAAATGGATTTTGAGAGGTGTTTAAATATCTTGATCAAGTTTCAAGCGGGGAAAAAATCCTAAAGGCTATAAACTGACTATTTTGTCCTTGTAGCTAAGTCGTTGTTCACTTACCCGGGTTAGGGGCTCCGGTTTAGTGGCTTAGGAGTGGGTTTATAAATTAAGAAAACTTTCATTAATAGGTGTATGTGTACCCTAATTATAAACCAAAGTACTAGCTAGGGAAAAATCTCAGTAAATAGATAATTAACTATTTTACCCCTACGGTTAAGGTAAAACAGTTAAATGAATTGGGGTCGGTTCAAAGGGTTTACAACCCGGTTAAATGTCAAAAAAAATTCTCTAGGTCCATAACATCAAGGAGTACCCCTAAGATTAGTTTTAGACCCATTAGAGTTCCAAGATGCCTTGAATAGAATGATTAATATACCCCTATGAGCGGACTAGCCCGCATTCGCGTGAATGGAATTGACGGGCCAATTATACTAGAACTTTTTGAGAGGTCAACGACTTACATGAGAACAGAGAGGACCATGTCTAATATAAGATAATTACCTTAATACTCTTGGATGCATTATGACCATTTTCATAAAAGTATAATCAGCTAACCCAAGGAGGGTTAGGGCATGAGAGCGCAAATATTTCTAATATCATTATTGAGTTTGGTTCTTGATATTATGATATTCTTGGATTTGCGTGGGTTTGTATTATTTATATTATTTATTATTTTAATATTTCATATTGATGTTGTAGTAGTAAGTTGTCACTAGCTTAAGATTAATGAAAAATTAATCAATGGGGTTAGATAGCTTTGGATTGGGTAAAAACACCTAATCAAAATAAAGACTAAAATACCCACAGAGGGATTTAGGACTCGTTCATAGAGTGAACAAGGCTTTTAACATAATGATTTGCCTTGGTTAATGTTCCGATGACAATATTGAGTTTTAACCTTAGTCTAGAAGGGGCTTATAGAGTTTGGGTTAGTCATTCGGAATCCTTTCTTGTTGATGAACAAGATAGGGTTCATAATGGCTTTTTTGAGTCTTCACTCCATTAAGGAGCTATTGATATGACCATGTAGTTGCACCTCCCTGTTGGAGGGAGATCTGCGTGAGCTAGGCTCACCACTGGTCTATTGAGGATCGTTTAGTGTACACACATTTGAATTAGCTAACATTATGCTTGGTTGGATTCTCCCACCATTTTCTTTTAGGTGTAGTTATAAGTCATGCCCTTCCACTTCGGTTAGGTCTTTAGGGGCAAGGTTGGGAGATGGCACTTCCTTGTGGATTATAGGAACTTGGTTGATTCCAGGGTTTTATCATGGATTTACCTTTTGCTGGTGCTCTATGGTGAGTGTATCATTTGTCAGTTAGGTTGATGTTTGATGTGTTTGTTTGTTTTTAGGATTAGATGGGGATATTAATTTTTGAACAATGGTTTAGGAGATAATCAATAAGATTGTTTGATATTACTTGTATAATTAGAACAAGTGCAAAGATTAAAGGACTTGCATAAAATATATGTTGGTTGAAAATACTTAAGCATTGCATGCATGATGCTATGTTTCTTATGATATTAGAGTTTCTAGGCAGAACTACATCTAGATCCAATTTTGTTCGAAATGTTAGATATGTTGTCTGATGACTACGTAAGCAACTAACATTGGGTAATGTTAACCCGATTTAAAAAATATTAAATAATACTTTTGTTCTTTTGAAATACTCTTCTTCCTAGGGCAGGAGATGTTTTATTGTTGTTTGGTCTTATTTGGTTGCAAGTTCTTTAAATGGGGACATTGTGAGATCAAGATGTCGGTGGGCGATTGAGGACTAGTGGGATCTAGTTTCCTACTTCTGCAATGTTGTAAATAATTGTAATTTCTAGCATAAGAGCCTACTTTACTTAGTTATTTATTTTTGAACAGATGACAAACTTGTACTTAAAGGGCTAACCTACTATTTATTGAATTTTGATATGTGGAATAAGATAATATGTTTTAATATTCGTATTTGTGAAACCTAGTTATCAAGATCTGAATATTTAATTGAATGATTCATTTCGTATTTAAAAAAGAAAAAAAATTATCGTGATTTATGGTGTGTCCTTTATTTAAAAAGGGTTTTAAAAAATCTGAGTCATGACATATATAGGTGGTTCAGGCCGCTGCTAGTCCCCATACAAAGCTCATCTTTTATGACATCATTGAATCTGATGATTTAGATTTACACCTAGAAGTTCACTTTCTGTCAATTGTGTTAGTGTAGAGTGGACATTCTGGCTATCATACTAGGTATTATATTTTTTTGGATAACCCTAAAAATGCAGACTAACTACGAGTAATCACTCAATGTCTACTACAATATTTTGTTAATGCCTTCACAAAAAAACTACCAACTCCAGACCATTTCACACATTGCAAATCCCAATCCAAGAGCAACCCAAAAGCCCAAATAAAAAGGACATATTTTGCACACTAAATCTAATTCATTACACACAATGAGAAAACCTCAAGATTGAAAAGATTTATATAACTCATCAAGACGTCCAATCTAATTAAGATGCAAATGAATTCCAAGACAAAACATTTGGTTCACACAATAAGAACATTAAATAAAATTGCTCTCAAATATAAAAGATAGGACAACAACTTTGCCTAAAAGTAGCAGTCAATGATACATTTCTGCTTCCAAAAATGCAGCAAGTATAAAGTCAGGGAATTACATTACAAAGGAACCATGGTCCCTTAAACAAGCTAAATTTAAATTGAACACCACAATTAATCTCAACATCCATGTTTCACCAATTAATGCCATGTTTCAATCCGTAGATATCCCCTACTCAAATTTACTTGAGAGTCTTCTAATTAATCTCCTGTTTGAAATACTTTAGAGTCACCTGCAAGGGCTTTCATCAATAGAACCTTCTTGAAATACTTCAGTCTTCCAACAACTGTAGAAGAATGCAATATAAACTTTAACTTTCTAACTTTAATATTGTTAATAGTGAAGGTGCCTACAAGGGCATTAACTTTCTCATCTCTCGTTCATGAATCGACAATGTAATATTGTTGAATCTCACTTTTAGAGTCAAAATAGTTTAAGCAAATTAATGTTTTTAATTTCACCTATATCAAATTTATACTTACCACTTCTTACTTTGGAGCTACCTTTTTCTTTCATTTTCTCTTATTTGGCTATTTTTCTTTTCTCTTCCCAGTAACCTCGCTTATAGGAATGGCTTGATCATACAAAATCTCATCCAATGCAAATTGAGTAGTCTCCTTAATGCATTTTCAATCTCTATCCCTATCATCAAGCATAGTCAACGTACTCCATAAAAATTTTATTGCAATAACAAATTATAATGAGTTGAGTGCATAATAAAAATTCAGCATAGTACTATTGAAAGTGAATTGCCTAAATCATTACCTAGCCATCTTTAGCTAAATTTTCTTTTAGGTCATCCACTACACCAATCTGCCTATTTGGATTTCAAACAGGGTTGTGGGTTATTGTATGATACCACTCCAAGTAATTATATGTACAATCCCATAGTTTGGTCACAAGATTCCCACATTGTTTAGATGCTAACTGATGACAATTACTATTCTTCCAAATCTTTACGTTTTCATCATACGAGTTTTTTAACCTTTTGCAGTGGTACCCTAGTAGGCTATTTAGCAATTAATTGAGAAGGTAATGGAGGAATTGTCTGGACATAACCAAACTGCCGAAGAACTCATACGGTATAAGCTTCCCTAATTTGACAACAAAAAGAGTACTATAGAGTACAAAGCATTATCCGGTAGATTATTATGACATCTTCCCTCGTGATAAAGATCCCAATAAACCTATTAACCAAAAAAAAGTGTAAACATAAAATACACATAAAAACTAAGAAAGAGTACATATACAAAGGGATTGTTATTACCTTTCGATGATCCATATGATCCAATGCCTCCCTAAAATCTGTTAGTTTAGAAAATGAATATTGTGGGTGCTCCCCTTTCCAATGTAATGAAAAAGGATGTCCTTCCCTAAACATCATGTTAGGACATGGTCTCTCGATTTTATAATGCTCATACGACCAACCCTTCATGAAATTAAACAATCACTTAAAGTGTCTACATACATGCCAATATAGACAAAAGAAATTAGAAATAAATGATTCATTATATCTCTAATAAGCTAAGATAACCGCCGATTTGTTGTACAACATATCTAGATGCAACTCCCAATTAATGATAAAATATATAAGTGCAGCCACTCCCCATGCATACTTGGAGATGCCTTCCAAGTCCATTACTAAATTTAAGTATTTTGTTGGTATAGTGCTTCTAGACTTACCACATAATATGGTGCAACCTAAAAAAAATAAAATATATGCCCTCATTGCACACTCTATATCCTCCTTTGTTGCTTCTTTCGGCAAATGCTTAAAATTTGAACACAACCAATTTAAGTGAAAACTTCTCCCACCACATTTTTTCAACCTTGTTCTATTATGTTCCATTTGATCCCTAGAGCATTAATGCATAGCTCAACCAAATCATCGCCTTTAATCTCAGGGGTTACCACTACATTTTCTTTCATAGAAATCCCAAATAATTGATGAATATCATGAAGTGTGATTGTCATCTCTCCATATGGCATGTGAAAGGTATTTGTCTCAGGATGTCATATGTCTACCAATTAAAGCAAATATTCATATTCTATTCCATGTTTTATATGAAATATTAGACAAGGGATGTAAATTGTTGTTCTTTACTAAGGATAAAATAACATTACCCTTTGTCTCCCCGTGATTGAGGACTTAACAATCTTTCATACATCTCAAAGGAAGGCGATAGTACTATTAAAAAAACAGTACAATATTTATTACTTAATTGGAATCTAAAAAATCAAGTAATATTTATTGATCTCATCATGCCAAACTTTACCTGTTATGTGTGTTTTATAACTACTTAACACACTCATGTCAAGAAGACCTCCTGGAAATGGGGGACCTTCTTCTTTATTTTCTTAAGAATTATTATGCTCTTGCCCTTTGCCTTAAACATTTGCTTCTTCACCACTACCCCCTTTTTCAAGGGCATTATCTCCACTCTTCTTCCCTTCTATACGGTCATATTGAACTTTAGTTTCTACATGGCCTTCACTATCAGCATATACTGAATTTCATAGCCTTGTCCCAACTAATGTTGAAGTATTCCATCATGCCCTGATAGAAGCAGTAGGACATTCTCTTGGCATTTTCTGAGTAGTTTTCCTAAAAATACTTGTATAACAAAGTCATAAAACTAATTAAACTTAATTAAAAGTATGTATTCATTATGGAATAGATGATAAACACACTACAAATAGAAGGGTGCTAATGCATGTCCGATACAAATAAACAAACACCCATTTTTAGTTCATTATTACAATTAAATAAAACTTTGACAACTTCCATGAATATATGTAAACATCCTAATGCATAGAGGAGGTTTACATCTTTTCTCGTTTCTACTACATTATTAGTAATAACACACCAAAAAGGTTGGGGCTGAAGAAATGAAAAAGTTTAACCATGATGGGTTACATACTTGTGTTATGAATGATAACTGATCCATTCTATACAAGGGAAGACATTTCAGATTCAAGAATGAGACATAAAAAAGTAAAATAAAAAATCAAGAGCATAAGAAACACCATTTTTTTATAATCACATCCAATTATTGAGGGTGATAATCATTACGACATGCAAAATAAAAAAGGCTCAATAATCAAATTCAAACACATATAAGTGAAGCCAGGCAAAAGACTCCATAAAGAGGATGTTCTCTATTTCCATTAACTCCTGGAATATACTTTTGTTCATAAGGAAGTTTACCAATTTTTCTTCCCAAAATTATATTTTCTTACTTGAGCCAAAGACTATTAGAAGAATTACATTAAACACTACACACACCAGAAATTTGGATATTCATTTATAATCAGAATGTTCTATCAACTATAAGAGATACGTAAGGCATCATCTTTATATAAAGCATAACGAAAACATCGAACAGAGACAAATTTTGTATGTAAATCATTTTTCACATCAAACAACATAAATTGAGTATTTAATATGAGTTGCTCATGTACAAAAAAATAATATGCGAGAATCAAATCACACCGAACAACTCATAGAAATTTACATCGACCAACATAAATGGAGTAATTTTCAAATGCAAAACAAATTTTCTAATTTGAGGAAGATATTTAATCTCAAACCGAACAATTCACAGAAACCAGCAACATGTTAACTCAGAAATTTTAACCAAAATGCATTTGTTAACACAAGAAGCTTACTAGTTCGCCAAGTATAAAAGCTTTGATTTTATCAAACAATGCCACCACCGATGATAGTGAAGAGAGGTAGAAAATGGTGGAGAGGAAAAGACTAGTGTTTGAGCATAGTGATCATTTGGGATTGATGTATTCCATTGTTGTAACTTTTTCGCCACCAATGAGGATGAAGAGAGGTTATGACATCCGACAATAGGGAAGAAGAGATGCAACCGACAATGAGGAACAAGAGAGGCAACCGACGATTGGGAAGGTTAGGGCAGAGAAACTAAGGAAGTATACAGTAAGCAAGAGGGGTGAAAAAATAACACTAAAATAAAATTTCAATGCGAGGTATGTTGAGAAATTATTTTAAAAAATAACAAGATAAAGAAGAAATGGGTATTGAGAAGTTTTGGGGTATATATAGTTGTATTGTTATTATTATTTTATTACTAGATTTTACTTGGGATTACACCCAAAAGTTAAGGGGCTGTTTGGGTACTAAAATCATCAAAAGATTCAGTCGATTCATCCTCAATTCAATACTGAATTTTTAGAATCATGTTTGTATAGAAGCTGCACAGAATTAAAAATTTAGTACTTAAGTTAGATTTAGGCCATTCCAAGCCTGAATCATATGAGGTGATTAGTCAATTCAGACCCTTAGTCCCTGTTATAAAAATTATAGATTCTATTATTTTTTAACGGTTATCTTTTATATCAATTTGAACCTCAAAAAATGTGTCATATAGGTAAGGCCTACTTTAAAAATTCAAAATTACTTACCTTTGTGAGATTTTATTTAATAGAGTTCGAATTTAGAAGCATAATAGTCCAAAGAACGTACATATCTGAATTTGAATAAGAGAGTTATATTAATTTTAAGTTTTGAAATTGGGTTTGACACGATATTTAAATTTATTAACAAATTCTCTTAACTAACTTAATTCACATTGGCGGTAAATTTTAAAAAAATAAATTATTTTTCTTGTGCTCTTTTTTCTCACGGTAAAATTCATGTTCTACGACAAATGCAAGCCAAAGTCATCAACACCCTTCATCTTCCCTTCTCTTCTTTTACCAACCTCGCAACCAGGTTGCCTCCACGTAGTGGCCATCGGCCCCGGCGGCCCCATCCAGCCATGCATAGCATCCGGACCCCGACCCTGCCCGCTTGCCGCTCCACCATCCTTTCAAACATCCAGCCCCCCCATTGCTTTACAAGGGCCATAGTAGGGTGGAGCAAGGGACCGTGGGTGTCTCTGCCCTCATCTCGGTCGGTACCTACTGGTCCCCATCTTTTACCACATCAATAACTCTGTCCGTCCACTGCCAGAAAGCTGTGTTGAAGACCGTCTTCGTCTGCCTCAAGGAACCCTTCATCGTACTGGAGTGAGCTCACACCATGAGAAAGCTGAGAGTGCAGAAGAATACCATGAAGTGTAGCAACCTACTGTTGGAGGTGTTGGGTTAAACATACACATTGGCACTGGCTTATGCAGCCTGGGGAGAGGACATTGCCACAACTGTGAAAGGCAGAACGGAGTGGTGAGACAATAGTAGGGAGGAGATTCCCTTTCAAGATCTTGCTCTGCCGGTGGACGAGCTGGAGGAGGAGGAGAGGCAAGAGCTGGCGATGAGGGTGGTCGGTATCCTCGCATAGGAGGGGGCCAATTTGAAGCGGATAGTGCAGGGATGGACAAAGAGTTGGACTCATTCTGGCTGGCGGCTGCTGTTGGTTCAGGCTAGTTGTGGGGGTTGCAAGGCGAGGCAACGGAGGTGGTGTCAGTACAGTATGTCGATGCCCGACGGTTGCTTGGATGTTGGTGGTAGGGAGGCGAGGGAGGAAAGTGCTTGGCACAGACATAAAAATGGATGATGGCGCAGCAAAAGGCGGCAGTGGCGTGGCTGTTTAGTGCAGCAGCTAGCGTAGTCCCTTGGTGTCGTGGGGTTGGAGGTCAGAAGCTAAAAACTGGAGGCCGGACTTGGGAACCAAGCAGAGAGGTGATTTGGAGGTTGCAATGACATGTGAAGCAGCTGCACAGCGAGGTGTGGGCGGTGACTGTTGGCCAGAGGAAAGGATCGGGATGACGACAGGGACTGGAAGGGTACAAGATTAGAGGAGTGGTGATGTGGCCTGAAACACCACTGCGTCAAACACGTGAGCATCATGTCTGTATAGCACTACTCGATGGGGGCACTCTCACAATTGTGGTGGGAATGCTCAGCAAGCCTATCCGAACCGGTTGAAGAGGCTGCCAAACAGCATTGGGATCCATGGCGGCATACGTCTCAGCAGCTCACTTCGTGCTCATTCACGGCGCCTGCCATGGGGCATGGTGCTGGTACAAAGTCAGAACCCTGCTCCAGAGCGTTGGCCACAAAGTTACCTGCCTTGATCTAGCAAGCGCCGGGATCGACCGCTCTGATCCCGATCAGATCTCCACATTTGAGGAGTACAACCGCCCTCTCACTGATTTCATGGCAAGCTTGCCGGAAGATGAGAAGGTAACGAATGCTCTAAGTAAGCACCAATTATTATGGCCACAATTGGAACCAATTAAGGGGTATTTTCTGAGGCACTTTCTTGCTTTCTCATTAATTATTGCAAAAAATAAGAATAAATCCGATTGGTAATTGAAGGGTATTTATGAAGCACTTAAATATTTTTTCCTTTATCTATTAACATGTTAATGCAGTTTAGAAGGTTTCTATAGGTGATTTTGGTTGGACATAGCGCTGGAGGATTGAATGTAACTGATGCCATTTACAAATTCGGGCAAAAGATCCTACTTGTTGTCTATGTTGTGGGCGAAATGGTCCGGATAAACGTTGGGGTAAGCTCAGTTTCTTCTCAAGCTCTCTTGTACTCGGAAGGTATCTAGCTAGGTGAATTGTGATGCGTTTCTGGTTTTTGACTAGATATGCTACGTAAGAATTGGCTGATAAATTATGACAATAAGAGTATCTCCCACACGATTACCACGACTAGATTTAAAATCCAAATGGACATGCATGAAATTAATAAGAATAATGAATTTCACATCTCCCTCTCCAATAGTTTTTTTTTTTTTAGAGCATTGGAGCTTGATGCCATATAATAAAAATAATGACAATAATGAATTTGGCATCTCTCATCTCCATTGCATCATAAATGTCGAATTTCAAGATATCAAACTACTGTAATACTGTTTGGAATGCCTAATATCACACAATGGAAAAAAAAATTTGATTACTTGGTTGGTGATGCTCTAAGAAGTCAAATTTGATAATGAATAAGCTCTTGTTGCCATTTCCTTGAAATAAAATTTTCTAGAATTTTAATTTATTTTCCATTCTGTAAAGGCCTGTACTTACAAAAGGCATACTCCAAGTCAAAGGCTAAGACTAAAAGATTGTAACCCCACTTACCAGCTGTCGTGTATTGTGCATAAAACAAGAGTTTATTTTGGATCGATGCTTGATATGTATTACAGAGTCAAGACCCTCCAGCATTTTCCCCAGATGATGTTATATATAATTACGGTTTGGGGCCATCTCATCCTCCAACCAGCCTCATCTTCCGGAAGGAAGCTCTACGTAGGTTGCTCTACAATCGATCACCCTATAAGGTATTATTAGTGTAGTTATATATTCTCTTTGTCTTATATTAATAATTTTATTTTTAAAAAAAAACTATATGATATTGAAACCTATATTTAAGAGAATAGAAAATAAACTTTTAAGGTATTCTTTTCTAACCACTTAAATTGAACTAAGGAGCTATAAATATAGAATAATTTTTTTAAATAAAATTATTAATATAAAATATTAATATAAAATAGAAGAAGTATAATCTTTATTAATTAATATAATATATTAATAAGCTGTGACAACTCACACTTAAAATATTTTTTATATATATTTCTATTTTTGACTTAGGACTCTACTCTCGCGTCAATGCTTATACGTCCCATCCCACTCGTAACACAGTCCGAGGAGGATATCAGCAATGACAATGTCGATAATGTTAAGCGCGTCTATGTGAGAACTACTGATGACCATATGTTTAATGTCTCACTGCAAGATGTCATGATCAAAGGATGGCAACCTTGGAAAGTGTTCGATGTGGATAGTGATCATAGCCCCTTTTTCTCTGCTCCAACCCAGCTCTTCTCCATCCTCCACCAAGTCACAAATTTAATTGCTACTGATGGATTGTAATATACAGTCAAATTTGGGTTTTAACATATTTAGTTGCTTTTGTGGTGAGATTTAGATCTTTGAATGTTTAAATTGTCACCTTTTTAAAGTATTTTCATATTATCATATATTGTGCAACTTTAATTGATAGTTGGTCATATTTAACTGTACGATTGTTCGATTTATCCAATTGTTTTGTCTGACTATCCGTCCAAATCTAAGTGATAGATAAGTAAAAGAATTTTTTCCATATTACTTTGTTAAATTAACAAATATATTATATTTTCTCGATTTAACACTTAATCCTATATGACCTAGTTTATGACAAATATACTCTTAGGTCATAAATAAATTTATACCAAAGTTCATATCTCATTATTGGTGATGAATTACCGACAATGGTATAGATTTGTATGACCAAAATCAAAACATATAACATACAGAAAATAAAGCACCTATTTAAAGAAAATAAAGCACTATTTAAAGATGATTGATAGGAAGTAAAAAATTTCTCTTTCTTAATCGTGTGTTCCAGAGAATAAACCAAAACCGAGTCACCTCCTGGTTTCAATCCAAAAACTGGTTCCTAGTTAAAAAACACACGAAAATAACAAAATTCAAAATGAAGAATCAAAGGAAGCCACTTTAGTGTTTTCTGAATTACAACAAACAGATTGTTCCGACAATCTGAAAAATTAGATTGCATTTAGAGCAGATTAATGGACTTTAGAGACTTGCTGCAAATGGGGATTGGACGCAGAAAAAGGAAGGATTTTTGGGAGCACAGCGAATCCAAAGGAAAGTGGGTGGAGTACATCCATTCTACATGAATTGCGAGACATCTAATAATGCGAGAACGAGAGGATGACTCCCACTAAATAGACCAAAGATCTCACCCTCTGCATGACCCGTGTCCAACACTTAATCCATATGGCATATACGATAACACAATATATTAATAAAACGTATTATTGATAATATGATATGTATCCTTTGAGCCAACAACCCATAATATGATATCTCTATATCACATATATGATAACATGATATTCACCGTAGCGTATTATCAATAACATGATATTCACCATAGCGTGTTATCGATAACACGATATTCGTCATAGCGTATTATCGATAACACGATATGCCAATAATGTGTGTTATTGATAATACAATATGCTACGATATCTACTATATCGCATATATAGTAATACAATATTCGCTTCAGCATGTTATCGATAATACAATATTTGCTATAGCGCATTATCAATAATACAATATGTATTATAGCGTGTTATTGATAACACGATATTTGGCATAGCGTGTTATCGATAACACGATATGCCAACAAGACGTGTTATTTATTTTCTTCTATATCGCATATATTATAATAAGATATTCACCATAGCGTGCTACCGATAACACGATATTTGCCATAGTGTATAATCGATAACACGATATGCCAACAATGTATGTTATCGATAATACAATATACTACGATTTCCTCTATATCTCGTATACGATAATACGATATTTGCCAAAGTGTGTTATCGATAACACAATATTTTCTATTCTATAGCGTATTATAAATAACACGATATTTGCCATAGAGTATTATCGATAACATGATATTTATCATAGTGTGTTATCAATAACACGATATGCCAATAAGACATGTTATTTATTTTCTTCTATATTGCATATACTGTAACAGGATATTCGTCATAGTGTGCTATCAATAACATGCTATTCGCCATAATGTGTTATTAATAACATGATATTTGAAATAATGTGTTATCGATGACACGATATTTGGCATAGCATATTATCGATAACACGATATTTGCTATAGTGTATTATCAATAACATGATATTCGCTATAGCATGTTATTGATAACATGATATTCACTATAGCATGCTATCGATAACATGATATTCGCTATAGCATGCTATCGATAACATGATATTTTCTATATATGTTATCGATAACACGATATGCTAACAATACGTGTTAATGATAATATGATATATCACATATACTATAATACAGTATTTGTCATAGCATGTTATCGATAACACGATATTGGTCATAGCGTGTTATCAATAACACGATATTCACCGATATTTGTTATTAATACGATTGTTCATTAAGTTAGGGATGAAAACCTCTAAGATCGTGTACATGCTTACATAATAAAATTTGCATATAAAAAACATACTAAAGTCACTCTTTGCATAGTAGGGTAAGAGGCTATCATAGCTATTCTACAGTGTCATTCCTTAGCATCTACATCATTTTCTATTCTTATATAGCCTTGTTCTCCCTAAATAGTCCATCGAGATTCATTTTTGGAGTTGCATTGTCATTTTGATCTCTTTTGTATGAATAAATAGTTTATGTGGTTAGAAAATTTTGGACAAAAATCAGAGAAGAGTGATAGCCGATGAAGTGAGAGAGGCCAACAATCACCGAATAGAAAATCGGAATTTGTTGTTAATAAAAACGGCTGGGCAAAAATCAAAAATTGTCACTGAGCTCCGATCTCCTCTTTGTTTATGCGTCATCACAACTGGTTTACACGATTTTAAACCCTAACCCTTGTTGTAGAGGTATTTTGGTCTATTTTTTTTAAATATCGTATAAACCCAAATTCTATGGAATATTTTTTACAAAACTGAGGAATATGGAATATTTGTATCTTAGTCCAAGTAATATGGAAAAAACTTTAATTAAAATGTTTGACTGTCCACCAGACCAAATATCGTCTGTGTTTGAAACAACAGAGTAATACGACCAACTCCCATGTCCATATGCACACCACCAGCCAAAAAACTAATCTATCACCTTCTTATGATTGTTTTCGAGGATATGTCAGGTAACCCCATGTACACTGCTAGATTAATGGCGTGATTAATACAATAGATCACTGCCTCCACAAGCAAGTCCATACATCTCTCAAGTTATTACAAGATCCAACCTCCATTGAGTGGGAATCATTTTTTATATTCCTAGTTGATAATGAGCCTAGCATAAATTATACATGACAATATTAAATACCTAGGGCTCCCATGTGTAACTAGCATTAGACTTATTGTCAATAGGAAGCATGAAAAATGAAATATTAATACCTTGAGTTTTTTCCATATTGCCTGGCCAAAGAATGAAATATTCCATTTTCCATGGATTTGAAACGGAAATGCCATATGACCTGGAATAACACGATATACGCTAAAATTTGGAGTAAAATACCGCTGACCAAAGGTAGGGTTTTATACCGTGTTAAACCCTCACAAAATCGCATTTAGTGTCATACGACTTCTGACGCCGATAATTCCTCCTAGTGAAAACTCCGTTCTGATTGAAAACTCACTTCCGATCAGAAAGTCCCCTGATTGAGCACCATGTAAGTGGCATGTGAGAAGATTTTTTGACCTATCCGACCAAAACATCGAAGATTAGGGATTTTTTGTTTTGTAGCGAGTTTGAGTTTGCAAAGAATGAGTTTTTGAATGAGGGTTTCTCGTAAGCCCAGTTTTGAAACTGTACACCCCAAAGCTAGTTCTTCTTTGTAGCACTGATCGGGTTTGCGGCAATTCCAAAAAAGCAGCGACCGAATGAGTGTTCAATCCGGCTCGGAGAACAACAGTGGAGGTTTCGTGGTAAGGTAAGGCATTTTGGATATTTGTATGCACAATTTTTTATTTAGCGTGCACTCGAACACACGACATAGGCCGTCAAATCATACTATCGTTGCATCAAAAAGACGATCGTCATATATTGTGTGCTAAATAAGTTGGTGGAAACATGATGTATAACCATAATGATGTCGTGTATGCAAGGGCCGCATAGCGTATGTTCGATTACACGATACATATACTTATCGTCTCTATAGAAGTTAGTTAGAAAAAGTGTGAACCGACGCGTCTATTGATTATGGTCACGACCTATTGTTGATTAACATATATATATCCAATTTTTCAGACGTAAAGTTAGAGTATTACATCAAATGGCAGAGTCTGTGAAGGTTGCAGAAGAGAAGAAGAAGAGAATCTATGGGAGAAGACCGGGTCTGGCAATGAATAGTTTCCCCGCTGGACTGCGTCTATCAAATGACCTTGTAGATTCACGTACGGGATGCAAGGCGATTTTAGTGGAGTCTGGGTTCTACATAGTATATGATTGCGAGCCCATCATCATCTCCAGGCTGTTGTTGGGACGACTCATTGGAGGTCTTCAACATAAGGGGCAAAAGACTACCCCTTACACTGGATGAAGTGGCTATGATCACGGGGTTGAGTGGAAAAGGGAACCCATGTAAATTGGAAAGCAGCGAGGGGAAGGCTGCCCAAGGCAAGGGGGCATTCTACAAGAAGTTCTTCCAAGGGAAGCGGCCAAAGAAGACAGGACTAGAAGAGTTGTTCAAAGAAGTGGCTGTGGAAACAAGGAATGTTTTAGACGAGGACATAGCATGGTTGGCTATCGTGCACTTGGGTGTCCTCGTGTTATTCACGTAGAGCACAAAGCCGTATCCCCAGCTCTGTGTGATTACTTAGATGACATGTTAGTTGTGGGGAGCTACAATTGGGTAGGCGCCGTACATGATTTGCTGATGAGAGGCATATCAGCAGCTCACCGGAACATCATGAGCAAACAGGACGAGCGTTCCACCACAGCCGGAATTCTCGTAGGGGCTTTATTAGTGCTCCAGGTAACTCTTGTATGTTTTATAATACACTAATTCTAATATCGTATTTATAATGACACGATATGTTTTACAAAGATGAATATCGCCTCATCGGTCACAAGATACCACTCTCAATCGTGTTATCGGACATACGATATTTAACTTGCACATAGACATATCGTGTTCTCGAAAACACGACTATGGATTCAAGCGTGTTATCCGTAACACGACCAATTTGTTATAGTGAAGTTATTGAACATTCATTTTAGTCTAATGTTTATATTCTTTTGTATTGTTCGCCGCCAGGTATGGTTTTATGAGCATACGTCCATATGGGCTCCCAGTGGTCCAGTTTGCAGCCCGAGGTGCAAAAGGTGGCCCGAATTCACCCAACTATTAAGTGACGTGGAGAAGGCCGATAAACTTTACCCGGCCGACGAAAAGGGGAGGAAGAAGATTCTAGCTCATCACCGGATGAGGAAGTGGTACGAGGATGTCTTCATAAGGCTGAAACCAGACTCGCAAATTGTTATACGCATCACACCAATTGTCGAAGAGGTGCACTTGATGGATGTCCAAAGGGCAACCCCGAAAGCTAAGAAGGCAGTTACATAGCCTTTCTGAACAATGAGACTTGGCCATGCCCCCCAAAGCGAGACGTTGGGGCATGTACATTCCAGCCATGACGTCACTGAATCATTCGTCATGCTAGTTGATGTCATGACGGGATTATGTGAAATTGTTTTGGAGAAGGCTGTTCTATATGGTGATCGGGGATGAAACACGGATCGAGTTGCAGCTACATTCTAGTGTGTTAAGGACGATATAGAGGTGGCAAATAGCCTCATAGAACAGATGCAACCCCATGAGGCCGTTGATATAGAACAACCGCCTAAACCCACTCAGCCGGTGGTCGAGCAAGCATCAACCCCTCCTCCAAGAACCGAATGATCACCTTCGGTTCGTTCAAAGGCAAGAGCTTCAAAATCAAGAGAAGCGCGCCAACATTTGCCCCCCAAAGATCAACCAGTACAAGTCCCTTAGCCGGTGGAAGAGGGATTCATTTTATATCGTTGAGTAAGAAAGACGACAATTGGATTGTCGTGTCATCGATCACACGATCATTGACGTAGTAGTTGTGAGAACCATCTCTGCGTGGTTGTGTGATCGTGAGCACAATTGGTCTATCGGTCATGTTTCTACGAATACAATAATATCTTTATCGTGTTTGTAAATGACGACTTGTGTGGATATCATGTTTACTTCTTAAATACAGAGAAATGACAACCGCAAGCTGCCACCAAACCAAAGAAGAAGATTGGTATGAAGTTACAAAGGACCATAATAACTAGATTTTTGTCGAAGATAAATGCAGAATTCATGAAACAACCCCGGGATGTCGAAGAACAACTGCGGGAGTTAGAGGAACCAGACCTTCCCCGGGATGTCGACGAACAATCCGGGGAGGTAGAGGAACCGGACCTTCCCCAGGATGTTGACGAACATCCCCGGGAGGTAGAGTAACCGGACCTTCTACTTGAGGTTGTGCTCGAGTCTGCGATGTGCCAGAACAACCCCATGAGGGACCCGCAGACAAACTGGAGATTCCGGAACAACCCTTGAGGGGACCGGAAGCACCCCAAAAAGCGAATAAAGGAGCAACACCCAAACGAGTAAAAATCAGAGTGAAGTGGTAAACTTCTCCTGGCCCTCCCATTGTACCTCATGCGCAATGAAAGTCGAGGTCCACCTCAGTTGACCCATTTGCTCAAGGTCAGGAGCCGGTGAAGAAAGTTGCAACTCAGGTAGCGAAGAAGCTGAAGCATTTCAGTAGCTACATTGATGAGAAGCTAGCAAAGTCTAGATACAGTCACCAACCTCGAAAGCCTGGGGATGAACTACCTCTGGCTTCAATCCTTGGCCCAAGCATTATCCGTCAGGCACATCCAAAGTCTCCCACCCCGGAACCAGTAGCCCCAATCACAGTTTCCAGTGAAGGCACTATATCAGATACTCCTCCAGTAGATGTGAACGTAATGGAGAGCATCCGCAGTGTTGAAGATGTCCAAGAAGATACTGCGACTAAGACAAACAAGGAGGAGACAAGTCTGCGGCCGAAGGACTATCTTGACACAGAGTTGGTGTTCCACCTCGAGGTTCAAGAAATGGCAGTTAAAGAAATTATCACGGAATTTATATTGAACCCATACAAGTCGTGGCCCATAGAGACACTCCTCTACACCAACTACCTATCTCTATTAAAGCAAGAGTACATAACGAATGAGGTAATATGTATTCATTGCTCATACATTTTAAGCTCTATCGTGTTATCAATCAAATGATTGAATATCTTACGCAATAACAATGAATTATCATTTTATCGATTACACGACACAGAATCATATTGTTGGTTTTCATATATGCTAACTATCGACTTGTAATTGCTAAAGTAAAACTAGCGTGTTAATTAATACACAACTTGTGAATTAGTCGTGTGATCATAAACACGATATATACACTAATCGTGTAAAGTCATATGACGATCGGTAGCAAATAGTATCATTACAAACACGTATGGTATTGTGTAGGTCATCGATGTCTTCTTCCAACTACTAGATGAACACAATATGAGAAATCCAGGCACATACCCCAACTATTTTTTGGCAAGTTCGCTATTCAGCACTACTTTAATGTTAGCACTGGGGAAGGGCCCGTGGAGCAGGAGGGCAAACTCTCTAGCATATTGTTGAGAGGCCTGAATGTTAACATGGAGAGCGGTTTCATTCCTATTTACGTCAAAGGCCACTTTCTATTGCTTATTGTCCACTGCTGGGAGAAGCGATTTAGGTGGTACAATCCTCTAAAGGGTGATCATAGTCACCACTTTGCCGAGGTGGATAGTGTCAGGAAACATGTTGCCAATGGAATGGAGAAGGCACTTAAGATAAAGGGGGCTCAGACGTGGCCACTGACTAAGATCAACAAATGCTCGTACCAGGAAACAAATGAAGATCATGGTTTGTTCATCATGTACTATGTAGTGAAACTAGCAGGGAGCGTCATTTAGCCGGATTTTAAACAGCTCGAGATAACAGGCTTGGTTAGGCCAATGATATGCGCTGCTATACTTCGGGCCCGAATAAAAAATGAATTTGATCCGGATATAGATGAATTGTAAAAATGATGCTAGTTTTTTGTAATTAATTACTTTGACCAATTATTTTGTGATTAATGACTGTGACAAATTATTTTGTAATTAATTACTATATCAATTATTTTGCACTAAGTTGTTGTACGAATTTTAGATGGCGTATAATCGATCAAACGATTTGTATCAATATCGTGTATTCAATATCACGATATAGTAATACACATATATCCCATCGTATTATAGTTCTTACGATCGCCTATTAGGTCGTGTTATCACATATACGCCAACTCGTATTAGGTTGTGTTATTGTTTACTTCACATCTCGTATTATGACATATGTGACCTCATGGGACGGACCATTTGAGACATTGTTATAGCACCTGGTAACGTACTTCCCCCACCAGATGAATGTGAGCCCCTTATCTGGTAGGGGGGAAGATACACCATCAGGCACAAAAGCAATCTCCGGAATTATCCGCCTCAAATTGGGTTGGCGTGCGATCTCCTTGCAAAATCACCAGCCGCCGCTACAGCAGTCTCCTGAATGACCCAGCTCAGGTAGCGAAGAGAGCGTGAGTGAGCGTTCTGCAAACCCTAACCCTAATATATATATATATATATATATATATATATATATATATATATATATATATATATATATAGGCAGGGTGAAACAATGCATTGGGAATCAGGTCAATACAATCCTATCATTGTCGTGGGTTCGGCCACACGTTATTACCAATATTCCATGTATAATAGTGTATGCTGTGTTATCGCATAATTTATCAACATATTTATGTATTGTGTTTTTTTTTTTCACGAAGACGTGCTCCATCGCGTGTTTGATTGTACGACCAATATTGAGATCGTGTTATACAGGAAGACATCTTTCCATGGGAAAACCAAATATAACTAATATTAATATTTTCTTGTAACTTGAAAGGGCTTTCATTACATACAACAAACTGATATTTACGGAAATTTATAAATACGAATAAAATAGCATTCTGTCTCGTGCTCTGTAAAATATCAGTATGTGTGCGCTCTCCATGCAGATTCACGAACCCATCACTTCAATTGTGACGAAACCCATGCGACATTGAAATAACGCCTAGTAGTTGTTAATTGCCCACTTTCAGAGGCTGGTTAGGCCCGAGCCACTGAAGGGGATGAACAACCATCAGGCGCCATTTCACTGTCCCAAAGGCTCCGTCTCATGCTCTTCGCGAAATGGGTAAGTAGCTCTCGTCACTTAGATATATATAGGCAGGTTGCGAGGGATACGAATTGTTAAATCTTCCATATATAGTGGGGACTCCTCATGAATTGGTCATCCTAATTTAATTGAAATCTCGGAAATTGTGGGGACTCTTTGGGAATTGGGTGGTAAAATTAATGCAATTGTCGTGTGCTCGATCGCACGTACTGTTTCATATCGTGTAATGGGTTACACGATATGAAACAATAATCACTATCGCAGTCGTCAACTCATAATTAGGTTCTAGTACCTCATTGTGTGAATGTTGACACAATATTTACGAAAGTCGTTTGAAAAGAAAATACAAATTTCATCAAATATCGTGTGGCTGAAAACACAATTTACAAATAGATCGTATTAAGGCATAAATGCTTGCTTGAACAATTATCATCGAAAAAGCCCATCTTTACAGAGGAGTGGAAAAAATATGAAGGTAATAACAATCCGTCTCGGCGAGAGCGATCAGCTGGCGTGCGATCTCCTTGCAAACTCTCGAACCCATGTGACTGATCATTAGGGATATTGATATATCACCACCATCAGATATAGGTGAGGACCGTATCCGATGGTGGGCCGATTCACCAGCCGCTGCTAAAGCAATCTCCCGAATGACCTGTCTCCGCAAAGAACCAGTGAGTAAGCGTTCAGCAAACCCTAAATTGTCGTCTATTAAATAGGGCACGATTGTGACGGATCATTGGAGAAATTGATATATCTCCGTCTAGCGAACCATGCCCACCATCGGATATAGGTAGTGACCATATCCGATGGTGGGCCGATTCACCAGCCGCCGCTATAGCAATATCCTGAATGATACGTCTCCGCGAAGAACATCATCGTGAGAGTCATTGCTAAATTGTCGTCTAGTGAACCATGCCCACCATCGGATATAGGTGAGGACCATATCCGATGACGGACAGATTCACCAGCCGCCACTAGCCCAATCTTTGCGAAGAACTAGTGAGTGAGTGTTCTACAAACCCTAACCCTAATATATATATAGGCAGGGTGAGATGGTTATGGATCGCCAGGTAATTGAATGTATTGATGCCTTGGGAATAATGCCTCCGCAATTTGAAAATTTTGAACATGGAATTGTCTTGCGTTCAAACACACGATATGCCTAATATCGTGTAAGTAATAACACGTCCAACTTATACAATATCCACTATGTACAACATGTCGTGTTTTTAGGAACACGTTAATTACATATTTCGTGTTGATTATAACATGATGCATATGCCAAAAATGTGAGCTGAAGAGCAGAGGTGGAAAAGGTAACCCTGATCATGTAATTAGTAACACGATCGCCGATTTGGTCGTGTTGTAATTTACACAATATACATATACACTACACCCTATGTACAACATGTCGTGTTTTAGGAACACGTTAATTACTTATTTCGTGTTAATCGACCTCCTTCAGCTTGTCGTTGGGATCAATATTGATAGCATGTTAGAAAGCAGAAAATTGTCACGTTACTACTCTCAATATATGGGAAAGATAACTTTCAATGGGAAGAAATATACAACTGTTATTAATTTATTACATCCAACAAACTAATCTTTACAAAACTTTAAAAATACAAAGATAATAACAATTTGTCTCAGCGAGAGCGATCAATTGGCATGCGATCTCCTTGCAGACTCTCAAACCGATGTGACAGATCATTAGGGACATTGATATATCACCGTCTAGCAAACAATGCCCACCTTCGGATATTGGCGAGGACCATATCTATGCGCGGGCCTATTTGCCAGCCGATGCTAAAGTAATCTCCCGAATGACCCGTCTCTGATGATAACCAGTGAGTGAGCATTCTGCAAAACCTAAATTGTCGTCAAATGAATAGGGTGCGGATGTGACGGATCATTTGAGATATTGATAGATCGACGTGTCTAGTGAATCATGCCCACGATCGGATATAGGTGGTGACTGTATCCAATTGTGGGATAGATTCACTAGCCGCCACTACAGCAATATCCCGAATGATATGTCTCTGCGAAGAACAGATTCACTAACTGCCGCAAGCACAATCTCCGCGAAGAACCAGTGAGTGAGCGTTTTGCAAACCCTAACCCTAATATATATATATATATATATATATATATATATATATATATATATATATATATATATATATATATATATATATATATATATATACACGGACTACCAAGTAATTAAAGGTATTGATGCCTCTGGAATAATGCCTCCACAATTTGAACATTTTGAACATGGAATTGTCGTGTGTTCGAACACACGATATGCCTAATATCGTGTAAGTGAAGGACACTTTGATATCATGTAAGCAAAGGAAACTTTGACATCATATACATTATCCCCTTTGTACAACATGTCGTGTTTTTAGGAACACATTAATTACATATTTCATGTTGATTATAAGAGGATGTACATACAAAAAATTCCATCTAAAAAATGGAGGTGGAAAAGGTAAGCCTGATCGATGCTCTCCCTCCTTATGCCATTTGCGTACGCTATTATTCAACTGCCTTCGGCTTGTCTATGGGACATTGGCCACATTGGAGGGCCTTCCTTGTTCGCTGGTACATCGTTTGTGGTTGTGACCCAATTAACCGCATGTTCCACATTTTCGTTGGGCTTTGAGAGGCGGTTGTGACTCTATTCGATTTTTTCATGGAGGCCCCCGTTGCTTTTGAGGGATTGGTGGGTGCCCACTACTGCCGATCTTTGGTTGGGTGTAAGGGCTCACGATAGGTCAGTTTATACATTTCAGTAGAGTACCATCTTTCGCAGTACTCAGACACATATAAGTGTTTATTATCGATTGTTGTGATTGCATGCTTACATGGTAGACCCAGATGTTGAAACATTCCACATGTGCAGGTACGATCAACCAGGTTTACCACATCCTGTGAAGAAAAGATCGTGAGCAAGAGAGCACGATAAATGATTTTATCGTGTTCTCGAGTACACGATGAGTCTTACGATTGTTACGTAAAACCCATCGACTTACACATTGAAGGACAATAACGTGCAAACTAACACGCTATGTATCCCTAACGCATAAACGAGCACATGCTATGTACATCACCATATGAATGCAATGTACCTGGTGATGTAGCGAATTAACCTAGAATTCATACAATGACACAGGCAATACAATCACATTCCTTGCTTCTTCTCGCCTGTTTTCGATATGTTTTCGGGCAAATGGGGTTAACTCTTCCATCATATTTTGACCATCCATCCGACATTTTTCAAATAATGTCATTGTGTGCTCCCTCGTGTGCTCAATTAAATGTGTTATAGGCATCGATCTGGCTTTTTTGAACATTGCATTTGCACTTTCAGACCTATTGGAGCTGATGTCCCATATCTTTTACCTAGAAATGATACATTGGCCCAGTGATCCAAACCTACCTTATTTAGCCAAACATAGATCCAGATTATGTTCTTTAATGTTGATCATTGTTTCATTGTACACATTATGTCTGAACATTTCGGCTGCAACATGGAGCTGATTCTTTAGGTAATTGTCCTTGAATCTATCTAGCATATTTGCTGCCATGTGACAGATGTAATACTCGTAGTGTGTACATGGGAAAAATTTCTTCACAACATTTGTCAATCCCTTTTGTCTATCTAAAACGATTACATCCAACTCGGTCGGAGGATCAGAGAATAGTTGATTTCTAAGCAACTCAAGAAACCAGCACCAAGTTTTCTTGCACTCGTTCTCAACCACTGCAAATGCAACACACAACATATTATTGTTCCCATCCCATGCAGTTGCTATCAATAGCTGTCCAGGATACTTTCCTTTCAGGAAAGTTGCATCAACCGTTAGCAATGGCCTCAAGGTTGTTCTGAAAGCTCTCGCAACGGGGCCAAACATCCAGAATACTCTTTTGAAATCGTACCCACCCATAGGTCCAGGTATGTCACATGATCTCACTGGCACAACTACACTTCCCTGATTTATATATTCTATCTGCCTCCCGTAAGAAGGAAGTAAGCGGTAGGATTATTCTGGGTCACCATCTATTAAATTAGCCAAAGCTTTACCTGCACAACCAAATACAATTTAGTAAATGTTATACGACACCGGCTAACATTGTGTTCCTGATCGCACGACAGTTTATGTTTTCGTGTGATCAAAATCCATACACGATGCCTAATCGTGTTTACGGTAATACGATATGGACGTATGTCGTGTGGGTAATAGCATGATATTGACATATGTCGTGTGGTAACACAATATCGACTATAGTTTAAGCGTGTAAATGATAACACGCTAGACTAACATATCGTGATACTAAATCAACACTTCGCTTTTTCTCATGCATTACCTGCGCGCCAACATTTCTTGTAGTTCGTAGTTGTGCCCTAGTGCTTCGAAATATAACTTGCTATGCTCTTAGGTGTAATGTCCACAGAGTCTTTAAAGAGGCCATAACATTTTCTCACTATCCAAAGGTGCAATGCTAGGGGATGGTTAGCTGACTTCCTTTGGGTTCCGCATGAATGAGTCGGCACTAACCTCGTGACAGTCACATGATCTCCTATATTTGAAGCCCTTATGTACCAGTTACAAGTTTCATTTGAGCATTTTGTAGCATACATATTCTAGATTTCATCCACAACATGATATGTGAAATTCACCTTTATTGCTAAGTCCATCAAGACCCTTTTGAAATGCAACTGACTTAGAAAATGTGCACCCAATTCGAGGAGCTTCTGGTAATCCTTAGCTTGCAAGCTACCCGCCATTAGCTGGTCATCATCAATATTCGGTTCCAACATGTTTAAATCATCAACGGTATCCCAATCTGCCTCCACCTCAACATCAACATTACTGGGAACCTCGCTGTTTCCAAATTCTTCATGGTCGGGCATACTTTCCATGTCAACTATATCATTATCGTACCACAGATCCTCAGCCCACATATTTTCAACTTCTTCGCTTGTCCACTGTCGTAATTACAAGGGTTGTATGGAGGTTCGTAGTTATCAAATGAAGTCTTTGTCTCACCCATCATTGGTGACAATTCCTCTGATCTATTTTGATTGACTTCTATTTCAAGTTCTGTACCCGATGGATCGGTGAAAGATGATTGACATGGATTTATTGAGGGCAAGTTTCCTGGTTCTTCCAATCTGCATTGCACATTATCATGTTAAAAAAATGCAAAATTAATCGACATCGTGTATTCTGTTAACACGCAAACATTTCAAGACATGTTATCGAAACCACAACATGGATGCATGTCATGATATTATATCTATGATGCAACATATAATTGCTCTATCGCATGTGTATATCATGTAATTACTAATACGAAATATTACAGGTCGTGTTTATAACTTCGCACGATATGATTTACCCTTAACACGATAAGTTCAATATCATGGTCTCGAGTACACGAAATATACCAATTGTGTATAATCTAAAGATTCAATATTGTTACCTGACAATTTCAAAGGTGAATTGAGTTTCATTGAATCCGGTATGAAATCTGACATTAGTGCTGGGATGAGCCATTACAACTGGTGATTTAGCTCTATTGACTGTCTGGTTCCTTTCAATGGAGGGTGATGGTGATTTATCACCATTGTCAGGCTGTTTCATCTCCGCATACAACGATAACACCTCCTTATTCGCCTTTTTATGAATGGAGAACATTGATTGAAGGTCCTTATTGTCTTGTAATTCATGTATCATGGATGATTGGGAAGATGGAATTAAATACTTCAAACTAACATTACCATTGATGGAAAGTCGTGCTTTGACTTGCCCCACCAGCTCGCCGAAGCTCACCGACGGATGAATGTTCATCAACCATGCCATTTCCACCGATGTACATGCTATCATTGCCTAACTCTCCGTTATAATGGATGCAAATACCGATCCTATCCATGTTCGGTGTGAAAGACTGATTCATTTCTGCGAAATGCAGCTTTTGGAGCACTCACACAAAGTCGGCGGTCTCAAAAAACACTTTTTTCTTGTTCATCGACTCTCGCCGGTGAGTCACCGCCGGTCAACTCCTGCCGGCGAGTTTCGTTCACCGCCGATGACTCCCAGCCCACCGGAACGGTGCATTACTATTCCGTTGTGCATTTATTACTCTCTACATTAAAACCTGTTATAGTGGAAACCTAAGGGCATTTTGGTTCACAAAAAGGTCATATGACATTTCCATTTCAAATCCAGGGAATGTGGAATATTTCATTCTTTGGCCAGGCAATATGGAAAAAACTCTAATACCTTTCAGTTCTCGAGTAAGTGTTGCTGTAAGTTCTACTCCAATTCTATTTGTTGCGAAAGTTTGTTGATTGAATTTTTCCTTGTAATCATAGAGAAATTATGTGAGATAAATTCCAATGCATCTCACTTGTTCATCAATTTACTTGATGATTTAAATTGGAATTTTAGGTTTGGCTTGAGCATAGCAACCCCGATATGGCATTTCCGTTTCAAATCTAGGGAATGTAGAATATTTCATTCTTTGGCTAGGCAATATGGAAAAAACTCTAATACCTTTCAGTTCTCGAGTGAGTGTTGTTGGAATTTCTAATCCAATTCCATTTGTTGCGGAAGTTTGTTGATTGAATTTTTCCTTGTAATCATAGAGAAATTATGTGAGATAAATTCAAATGCATCTCACTTGTTCATCAATTTACTTGATGATTTAAATTGGAAATTTTAGGTTTGGCTTGAGCATAGCAAGCCCGACCTATTCAGGACTAGGCCCAAGCCTATATGCGACTTACCCATGTCGGGACCCCAATTGAGGCCCATGACCTAGTCTACACCTACGCCTTAGTGCTCAGGCCTAGACCAAAACCCTTAAGGCCTTATGAGTATGACATAGCTATAAGAGACATGCGGTGGGTCGATTGACAACCTAATGCACATAGTTGTTTTTTAAATATTTTTTAAATTTTTAGTAAGGACACAGGCCAGCTTGAGGCTTGTCAGCCGCATTGGACCTTCACTTTGACGATGTGGGCTAGTTCAACCCAACCCGCACAAAGGCCTTCTTCGGGCACAACTCATAGCCATGTCTATATATATATATATATATATATAAATTTTTTTTATAATACCCATCGTACCCTTCACCACAGCTCGTCTCTCGGTCTTCACTCCCACCTCTTCAGTACCCCAGCCATTCGCCGCTACTCCGCCACGATCGCCGGTGGTCGCCTAGTGCCGCCCCAATTCCCTACCTTCTCTCTACCCAGATCTGCCTCGACTCTTCAAAGGTTGTGCAGTCTCTGGCCAAAGGAAGAGGAGCTCCAACTCCGCCCCAACTGCCAGTCCCCAGCCGCCCCCTTCTCCCCAAACTCCTTTCTAGAAGGCTCCACCCCTGCTGCCTCTTGTAGGCTGCTGTTCACTGCTCCTCCTCCCCGAGAAGCTCTTGTTGTCCAGCTCCGCTCATACCACAGAGACTGCACGACCCAACAAATACAGATTTTCTCTCTGTCACCCCTCTCTGCCCTATCTCCGCTCCCATGTTTCTGTCTATTGCATAAAGCTGATTGTTTTGGATTTCTTGAAAAGACTAGTTTTTTGAATGTCTTCTCTATTAGATACATTCCGGCCTGTTCATGATGCAGAGGTGGGCAGTGAAACTCTGGTGGGAACTATGACTATGAGGTTGAGCCCATTGTGAAGGATTCACACTTGGCTCCCGCCGATGATGAGAATCCTGGATAAACATTAGCAGGATGACAGCCTATAGGAAAGATGGCCATCCATCCAGCTTTCGGACACTGTCAAATCGAAAGGGACTGATGAAGGCCCAGGACTGTAGCCATTGGTGCCTTCCAAGGGTCCCAAATGTGTGGAATGAGTTTCTGTATGCCATGCTTCTTATGTCCTGAATCCAAGACAAACAGAGATGCAATGCTTCAGAGAGTTCACACCTGATACCACATTTGTGGCATTTTTTAAGAGATTAAGAGTTCACACTCAACAGGAATTGTAACTGTATTGTTTACGGAATTCAATTTTGCTCCATTTTCTTTTTTATCTTTTTGTGTATTCTTTGTTGGTCCTAAAGCTTCTTGAGCATCCTCTGTAAGTAGGAGAGGCATTGAGCGCGTTAGAGCCATATGGAAAGGCCCTTTGATATCGAGACTTTAATGTGCTGCTTGTTCAATTTAGCAACCTGTTGATCTAAATCCCATTGACATCATTGGCTTGGATATTTAATCTGTGGCAAATGTGTTTATTCATGTTAGTGTTGTTAACCTTTTGAATAAAAGGCATTGTCCAATTGTCTCCTCAGCATAAGGCTATGTCGTTCACTAAATTGGGTGAGCTGTAATAAAAAAATGGCACTGATTGGTACCGAATTTGCAACACAAAAGGTCATACTCTTAGCCTGTAACAACCATTACAGCCACTGAAAATCAAGGAATGATAAACCTGAAAACCATAAAATGATAAAACCAAGGAATGATAAACCTAAACGCACCACCACTTTTTTTCTAGTCAATTACTTGCATACAACTCTCATCTACCAATTTAATATAAGGCATAAGAAATATTGATCTATCAAAATCTGTCCGCCCTAACAGCAAAAAATAAGTCAAATTCTAGCACAATCAAACTAGACAGATCAAAGATTTGTTTTATATTTCCCATCTACAACATCTGGTTCCAAAAATCAATCGCCCAGAAATTCAATATTGGATAGCTAATCTTGTCTGAACCACTTGGCATCCAACAATAGCATAGGAGCCCACCTGTAAGAATAACAGTAAGAAATTAATTTTTCCATGTCACAATGAGAACATCTAAAGAATATACAAGACTAAAAGACTATTCCATATCACAATTTTTCCTTACAAACCTGTCTTGAGCTACAACCACTTTTACTTTCTACGACTCAGGCCATTGCATTAATTCTATAATCCAAAGAGTCCATGTATAAAAAGAGAATGTCATTCCCTATGTTAAAACTTAAAATAGCAGTATATTGAAATATGTCCATCCCAGCAAAAAATACCCAATTCTAGAAGCAACGTGAATGAAAAGTAGACCAGCCCAGTAGCATTTCCTGATACCTAGGCATTCAAAAATTCTGATGCAACATGAATAAAATTTCAATCTGTGCAAAGAGCTCAAAAAGTCTTTGCATATCCAAAAAAAACAAGGTAATTGTAGAACTAGTAGAAATCATGTTAAAAGAAGAAGGTTACTCTGGCTTTCACAAATGAAACTGAAATTTGATTTCTCTTTTCATTTTGAGTTTGTCAAGAGGTATTGTAAAAGAGGAGATAATCCAACTTAGAAGAAAAATTGAGTGGGAAGGTTAACCTATTGTTCATAGGAAATATAGAGGCACCATAAGAGAGGAGATAATCAGGATAAGCTAATGACTTCTTCTTTCCTACATAGAAATACATGTCAATAATATTAAATAATATATATGCAACAATACATATCAAACCAAGCTTGTAAATTTGTTACCTCATCATCATTAACACCAGACAATTATGTATGTCATGCCCTTGTCCTCGTAGATTATATCCTTTACATAATCTTCTACCTTAGCTACATTTTACATGGCCACCTCTTGTCCACTTTTGAGCCGCTTCCCAGAACCCTTAGTTTTTGAAATGTTTGGAGGGTGAGCATTGATCACATTGGGGATTGTATGAGAGTTTGGTTGAGATTCTTGTGTATTTTGTTCTATGCCACTCTCTATTAAATATTTTCCAATGTCGATGAGCTTATCTTCCACACTTCTAAACCTCTCACCACTTGAGCCACATGCTATTTCCCACCACTCATTTATAATAGATTGAAGCCTTCTTTTTGTGCCCAAAATTTCTAGCACTTTCTCAAACTCTCCACCAAGTTGCATTCCAGTTCCATCATACACAAGTTCTTTTGTTATGGTCATGGTCCATCTATTTAAAATTAATTCACTAGGTAAATTATCAATGTCATTGTTCCTTAGGACAAGCAAAATGTGCTTACATGGAATCTCTTGTGACTCAAGCATCTTACAAGAACATAAAGCATATCCATGAGACATAAATAACTCAACCTCCCTTGTGGCCCTAACACCTCCAGGCCTTGTGACTTCATAAAAAAATAAAGGTCCATTACTTCTTTTAAAAGTTGAAAGACAATGTGTACTTTCCTTCAATTCGGGCTGAAACTTGTTGGTAAAAATCTGTTGACTATAGCATTCACCCATTTGTTTCTCAATATTGAAGAGAGTAATAAGAGTTTGCTTAGTAGTTTGAGATTTAAAATCAGTAGTCAATTCATTGTGCCTGAGTCTTTTAACACCCCTCTCATACCGCTGAATTCCACCAATGTATTTTTCTTACTCACATATTTATCTAAGAAAGAATTAATGCTTTCACTATGTTGAGTAGTCCTAATGCCGGCTAAAAAAACATGTCTAGAGAAAGCAGGAATCCATTTCTATCTGATTTCATACAACGAACAAAGCCATTCATTGTCTTCTAAGTTAGGTTCCACCATAATCTCCTTCCATTTTTCCTCAAAATTTTCTGGTGTGTCCGAATCCCATATACATGAATGGAATGACTTTCTAAATGAATCCATACGAGCAATGATACCTAATTTTTCAACTTCTTTTTTTAATATATGCCACATGCAAAATCTATGATAGGCTTCAAGGAAGACTTTTCCAATTGCATTTCCCATGGCTGCATCTTGATCTGTAATAATTGATCTTGGGTGTTTATGGAACATGCAATCTAAGAACTTCTTAACCACACAAAAGATTCACTTTTTTCATCTTTTATAAATCCACACCCAAAACTAATTGATTGCTTCTGGTGATTGACACCTGTAAATGGGGCAAAAATCAAGCAAGATTGATTTGTGTCATAGGTGGTGTCAAAAACAACAACATCCCTAAATAAGTGATAGTCACGCCTACAAAGTCCATCCACCCAAAAACAACAAACCAATTTATCATTTTCATCAACTTCATATGCATAATAAAATGATTTATTCATTTCCTTTAACTCCTCAAAATGACACAGAAGATCATGCGCATCAAAATCTTTCTTTTCTTTTCTTGTTAGAGACACATAATTTCTAATATCTCTCTCAATAAACCCAAAATTAGAAGGACCGCAACTTTCAACTTCAAGCATACTCATGAATTGTGAAGTTTTTATATTGGCCTCACTACAAGTTTTGAATAAAGCCTTTTGTGCTCCCGATACCTCTCTATGTGATCTCAAATGATGTACTTTTTTAGGTGATGCACATAAATGACTATGCTCCTCCACAAACCTAGTTATTTTATATTTTCCATCTTGTTCTTTAGAAACTCTCAAGTAAGCAGGACATTGCTCCCTCACAATTTGATGAACTTTCCTCTTCCCTTTTTCCTTCAAACATGTTTCTTCTCCATCTTATTTGGTATATTGCTTCAAAACAGTCACTCCTTCTTTGAAACAACACCATCTTGTCAAACTCTTAACTCAAGGCAAAGACTCCATGAGCCAAAGTTGACCAGAAATCAAAATCTACTCATAATAGACATTCAACAGCCTCACTACCTAGTAATTATTATTATATATCAATACCGATTAGATTAAATAGATTCCAAAAAAAGCTTCCAATATCTAAATCCCAAATGTATAAGAAAAATCTCATCTTTATAAACAAATAGAAAAAAAATTAGCGGAAATCATGTTTCACAATATAGGTGAAACTAAACTTCTATGCTATATGTACATAATTTTCCTAAGATGTGTGGTCAGTTTTCTTAACTTGTCACATACAAATTGCCAATTGATTCTTTTGACACAACATTGTTGATTGAACATACATCAACAATCAATAGGGGGGAAAATTCACAAATAAAAAGTCCAATAAAACCTAAGTTGTAGGAAAGAAGCACATTTATGTTAGAAACTTACATGAAGCATTATGTTAGAAAAAAATCATCTTACATAAAATGAACCAGAGTACCCGTGGCATGAAAGTAAATAAAACTCTTACCTCACGGCGAAGACTTCATGAATGGCCAGAAATCAAAATCCTAATAACCCTAAGCAATTGCCAAAAACTGACAGGAACAAAAAGTAAAAATGCAAAAACCTCCTTAATAGGAAGGACATAAGCAGTTGCCAGAAACCGAAAAGGAACGACAATCTATTTATATAAACTACAAACTATGAACATAAATAAAGATTACAAACCTAAACCAGAGAAATTGCATCGACCCTCACACTAGTTCATCAACTCACACGGCCATTGTTGTTCCTCAAGAAATCCAAAACAATCAACTTTATGCAATAGACAGAAATAGGGGAGCGGAGATAGGGCGCAAAGGGGTGACAGAGAGGGAAATCCTGTATTTGTTGGGTTGTGCAGTCTTTGTGGTATGAGCGGAGCTGGACAACAAGAGCTTCTCGGGCGGAGGAGTAGTGAACAACAGCCTACAAGAGGCAACAGGGGCGGAGTCTTCTAGAAAGGAGTTCAGGGAGAAGGGGGCGGTCGGGGACTGGCAGTCAGGGCGGAGTTGGAGCTCCGCTTCCTTTGGCCAGAGACTGCACAACCTCTGAAGAGTCGAGGCAGATCTAGGTAGAGAGAAGGTAGGGAATCGGGGCGGCGCTAGGTGACCACCGGCGATCGTGGCGGAGTAGCAGTGAATGGCTGGGGTACTGAAGCGGCGACAGTGAAGACCGAGAGACGAGCTGTTGTGAAGGGTACGATGGGTATTATAAAATAATTTTAAGTTAAATCCTCATTGGCTATTCCCAGCGCAGTAAAGAGAAGCAAACAATGAAAAATCGAGTGTGGAGAATTTGCTGGCGGAAGCAGTGATAAGTATGAATTTATATCTATTTTATATGTCTTTTTACCTTATTTGCTAGTATAGATTAGGTTAATTTAGAGTTAGTTATGGTTTATTTAGATTAAGATAGATATTAGTATTTTAGTTTAATTATTAATGATTTTGTAGTTATTAGCAGTTTAGATGTGTATTTAAACAAAGTTGGAATTTTAATTATATTCTACATATCTAAAATATGGTATTTTATGTTTTGTAGGTAAAGCGCGCTTATCGAAGTACTTGGACGATGTTTGAAATGCTTAAAAATAGTCTTCACATGCTTTAAAGTGATTTGGACAACTTTTCGGAGTTATAAACAAGTTAGAAATTAATATGGACACGAAGGAAAGCTTAATGAACATAATATGAACTGTCCAGGAAAACAGAAACACTGTAGCAGATCGATCGGGGTCACTTACCGATCGATCGGGATAACATGAATTCAGATGAAAATACAGTGTAGCCGATCGATCGGGAATGCAGGGCGATCGATCGGCATAACGTGCAGTTTCCTTGTTTGACCCAAATTCCAATCCTTTTCATATTAGACATCTTCCTACGGATCTTATGCCTATAAAAAGACATATTTGGCTTAAAATTGGGGGATTCTAGTAGATTTTAGGAAGAGAAAAAGGAAGAAGAAGATGGAAGAGAATTCAAAGCTTCTAATGGAGATTCAAGTGCTTTTTTCTACCATGGAAGGCTAGACTTTTCTTTTACTTAGGAGTTGATGAAGCTATAGATAAGTTTCAATTTCTTTTCTTTTTAATTTAGATCTCAGTTGTGAATGATGACAATTGTATGATATGGATTTCCTTTTTAATGGAAGAGTTTTTAATGTTTATTCAAGTCTATGTTGATTTATTGTCTTGTAGATGATAGATTGATATGGTTTTGATATTTGCATCGATTCTAATTTCTGTGATTTAGATGAGATGTTCATACAATAGTTTTAATGTTCAGATAATTAATGACTTGGATGAGTTATACTAAGATTAGACGGGTCATGCCTATAGCTAGTTTAGTGTAGATGATCCGTGCTATTGTCGAAGATAGTTCATGCCATGGAAGTTAATTAATGATTCTTTTTGAAGTAATTCTAGCTTGTAGCTGAGAATACTTGTTCATGTTCACACTAGATTTAGATTAAGAGTTAAAGAATTGTTATGGTTCTATAGTGGATTCAATTTCCTAAGTAATTTCCATCATATTAATCTCTTATTTTAAACTAGTTGATTCCTTTCTTTTGCTTAATTTAAGTTTAAGTTTATTTTAGTTTTTAATCAGCAAATTCCTCTTTAGATTTAGTAATAATCCATCCGTCCCTGAGGTTCGACAACCCTTAAATACTTATCCTAGTACAATTACCTTGTACATTTGCAAAGGGTTTAATTATAAACGATCAAGCAGCGAATGAAATACACCGGTAGACTATATCAGTTCTCACTATATATATAGGGAAAAGTTTATATGAGCCCGGACTCATATACTCCTACGTGAGCCCGGGCTCTATCGGTCATCGGATTTACATCCGACGGTCCATAATACTCATGGGCATTTAAACCCATGAGTATTATGGGCCGTCGGATGTAAATCTGGCGGCCCATAGAGCAAGGGTTTACGTAGGCTATATGAGCCGAACTCATATAAATGAAACTCAATCATCGCAAGGATAGTCTCCGCCTCTTGTTACATATTTCTGCCGGCCAATTCCTAGCCTTTCATCAATCATCGCACGGATGTACTTACGGTGTTGGGAGCAGCGAATAAACCCATTTCATATGTTATCCCCAGTTTATTGCCGGCGCAAGCTCTTCCTCTTCCCTCAACTCCCTAGCACCCGTTGTCAGAAGCCGCCGAGCTCCTCGCCTCTCCTTCGTCCTGCCGTTCCATTGCCCTGCCAAGCTCCCACGACCTTCTCTACCTCATCGTTCTCCTCCCAATCCAATCCAGTGCCAGAAGCATCTTAGAGCCTCCCTAACTGCCGAGTCCGGCCAATCGGAGCTGTCACCAAGCTCCACTTCTCACAAGGCTCTACCTTGACTACCTCGCCCTTATCCCTCTCCTCCTAATTACCTTGCTACGGAGCTCTACCCTGACTCACAAAACCCAGCCTTCCGATCTCCTCGATATGAAGCTCCACCCCAACTGTACACCTCCCCAACCACCCCCCAACATCCAGTGTCAGACGGTGAAAGGTTTCCCAGCTCATCACCTGTCCTCCAACCCGAGCGCTTGAGATCACCCACTTCTGCTCCGACCACCAGAGATAGCATAGCTAGAGTAAGAAAACTGCTAATATGGGACATTATTAGAATGATTCAGTCCAAGGTGGAAAAGCTACAAGAACAAAGCAAAATCAATGTAAAGGAATAGCTTGGACAGAAGATGAACACAAGTATTTCATCATTTTTCAAGCACCTATATTTATAACAAGAGTGATCGTGTTATTGATGTCGATTGGTTACCGTTAGTTGCATTATTTCATTGACAAGTGAATGTACATACTTGTAATAATATATATTAATGTTCTTAGGAGTGTGCAGTGATGGCATACATGAATATAGCAGATGTTCTCTTAGTCTTACGTACTGATATTTTGAAAAAACAATGGATTTTAGGTGTAAGATAGTAGCATTTTTTAGGTATCCTTCTCTGTAGAAAATTTGAATCTGAATCCTCTTTCTTGTTGTCTCCTTCCATTTCTTATTTTTGATGACAAAGGTTTGTCATTTGTTGGTTTTCTTTTCACTCTTCTGATTATAGGAAGGATACTGATTAGGGAATAGTGGAAAATGGAATTGTGCCTCAATGAAGCGGAAACAACCTACCCCCCCCCCCCCCTAAAAACTTACATTGATAATATTATGGTCTCAAATCCAATGCGGTTATGCACTTTCCATCTTTTTCTGAAGCATAAAAGATAGCAACCTGATCAGGCATTAATAAATAGTATTATAGTTATAGAAATTCAATTTACGCATGACAATGTGGAAACCCTATCACAGCCAATTACAAAGTTAACTTTCTCAAGCAACATTTTTTTTTTGCTTAAATTACTCCCCACCAAGAATATTTTAGCTTGCTACATCAGGACATGAATCTTTATTCTTTTAAAAGATCATTGTGACAAGAGCTTCATCGTGAAGCAGATTATCTATGTTTCAGTATTCTAAAGCAAAATACTTTAGCATCATAATAGTGAATCAACATACTGCTTCTGTCAGGAGTTAGTTGAATAAGCCATAAACAACTGTAGTATAAAGCAGAATATTTGAACATTGTAATACTTGAGCATCTTGATACTGAACCTTTAGAGCCTTGTACAACTTGATATGACAGATGGGGGGATGAAATGCAGAACAAAGTTGATGTTATCATATAAATAATATGTATCCGGTAAGGTAAAATGTACTTGTTCTTTGTGGTTAGTCTCCATTGACTTTTTTTTCTAAAGATCTTCGTTTAATCCTTGCTTGAGAAAGAGAGCTGAAATAGAAGCACTAGGCCAGCTATTTTGTTTTCCATTTTTTCTTGAGAAGAAATTGGGCTAACTATTCAAGAGAATGATCTCAATTACATGTCAAATAACTATTTTCATGACTTGATCTTCCCCTTTGATAGTCAAGACACATTTGTATTGTATGACCTGTTTTTATCCATCAACTTACTCTTTATTTTCCCCCTCAATGCAGAAAAGGATAGAATATTCTTTTGTATGGAAAAATTATGAAATGGAATAGCCTTTTAGTCTTATATATTCCTTAGATGCTCTCATTGTGATATGAAAAAAATGATTTCTTACTGGTGGACTCCTACGCTGCAAGCATGCTCATCACTGGAATTTGAAAGATGAATATCTTGTAAAAGTGTCCTTGTTTGTTACTGGTGGATGCTAAGTGGTTCGGACAAGATTGATATTTTCCCCTTGTGTGATCAGTTATCCCAGATTGAATTTGTCCCAGACTGAATTTATGGCTGACTGATTTTTGGAACCACATGTTGAAGAAGGGAAATATTAAACAATTGTTTGATCTATTTACTTCGAATCAAGTTTTTGGTTTACAACTTTTAATCATTGATCGAGATTAAATGTGACTCGGTAAGAAAAAAAAATTCTCAAATAAACTGGACACTGTGGAAGGTGACTTGTACAGGTTTAGCCTCAAGCTTTCCTCAAGGTTGTTCTTATATTTCTTGTTTGAAAAAGTTGTCAAATCAACTCAAATGTATATGGAAACCTGATCATGAGAATCTCAAATAAACACCGAAAAATCTGAAGCCATGAACCTCTGTGTATAGATATATTTAGGATTCAGAAAATGGGTCACACAAGTGTAGAGATCGCTTGCCCCTCAATCTATGAATAACTCTCCAACTTTTGAAAATCATTTGTCGTTACAAGTCTAGGTCATATTGGTTTGTGAGCCTCTCCACGGTACTCCGTGAGACATATCTATGTTACAACCAATAAACTGATCCTCCAGGGCCTAGTCGTCTAGCATTGTCAGTACGTTTGGTGATCTGAACTCCAATTATCTGTGAACGTCTTCAAGCTAAACCCTGTGATGTTAGTTACAACACAAATAGAGAAATCAGTCGTGTTAGCCACTACACATATAGAGAAATTAGTCATTAAGTAGCTAACAAGAAAATAGAAGTAAAATCACATAACCTTGTGAAACATATAAATAAGATATAGAATTAAAAAAGAAGTAATAATCATGATTTCAATTCACCAACAGGTTACAAATATTAAAGAATAAAATGATAGGGTCCTTTAAAATAATTGGTAGTTCTTGATGTAAAAACTTCGTTTTCTACACAAAGTTCTGCACTAATATTTAGATAACTTTGTATTATCTATCAAATGTGTAGACAACTCTCATAAAAAAAATTAAAACTAATTCAAATTTAAAAACACGACTTGAATATACATAAAATTAATTTCTTAGAACAAAACTTACATAAAGCATTATGTCAGAAAAAAAAATTATCTTACATAGAATGAACTAGAGTACCCGTGTCACCCTAGAAAACATACTTTTAGTTACCTCCAAAAATATCAGCACTAGGTTGCATTGCATCTAAAAATGTTTCCACAACTCCCTATACATATGTAAAGCCTTCAAATACCAGTCAATAAAAGAAGAATTAGTTGGCCAATTTTTTCTTGAAAATGTGAACCAACAAAAACCAGTCACAACCATGAGTTTACTTTCTTTAACATATTTTTTTAAACATATAAAATGCAGTAAAAAATGCAAGAAAAAAACTAGTTAGCTGGGGCAAGATTCCAACAACAAATTATAAAAGATTTAAGTAAATATAAAAGCAAAAACTGGAGTAGAGGGTTTTCACAGATCCAGCAACAACAATTTGCAAAAAGAAACACAAGCCAATGTTTACACCAACGTCTGGATCCAAAGTGCTACTAATGAGATAATATGGACCACCAGCCTGGATTTAATGAGCAAAAGGGCTCAATGAAACACTTCAATACATGACAAAAAAAGAACATATATATGGTATTGCCTTCATAGCACTCTTTGTTGCAATTGCACTTAATAAAATTCCAGTAAGAAAGGTACACAACCCACGAAAAGAAACCAGCATAAGTGACTCTCCAATTTGTGCCATCTGAGTACATCCCAAGTAGCCATTCCAAAAAAGAAACCAGCATAAGTGATTGTAGGGCAGGGGGTTTATACAGGTTTTTTCTGCTTCATCGAGGCACAATTTCTATTTTCGACCGTTCCCTAATCAGTATCCTTAGTATTTATGAGAAGAGTAAAAAGAAAACCATAGCCATAAAATTAATTCATAACCTAGTAGAATGGCAAATAAATTATACATAGCCATAAAATTAATCACAAATAGAAAAAGAACACATATTTTCATGTAGTTTTTCATCTGACCTATCGATTCCCTTGATAGAGGGTCTCTTTGTTAGTTTAGTTCACTGTACTTCATAAAAATTATCTTTCAGGAACTTGGTGGATTCGAATCACCATATCTCAAGAGTAGAGTTCACCCCACTCTTGAGTGCTCTATCCATTTGAACTAAAGATCCAACGACAAGAATAAAATTAGAAGGAATTTTATAATTTTTTCTTCAACGCCATAATCACATATTATTAAATATAAGTAAATCTGGAACTAATTGAGAAGAATGCTGGGAAGAAGTACACCTCGAAGCATCATCAAAAGAAAATTTTACATACTACAATTGGCAGATTGGCGAGAGATATCATAATCATGCCAGAATATTTGTTATTTGAAAAACACTGGCTTCTACTCCCGTCAGGAGATTTTACATGACGGGAGGTCTGACAACTTTATAAATTATTTATAAAATCTACATCATTTATATTTTTGGATAAATTTACCCCTTGATCTACTTTATTTTCCCTTTCTTTTCCTATGTCTCCTCCGCGAGTGTTTTTCTCCAACATCTCCTTTTTTCTCCTATGTCTCCTCCAATACCGAGTGTTTTTTCTTCCTTTCTTTTCTATATCTCCTCTATTGTCAAGTTTTTTTGCCTCATGTTCCTTTATTATCTCATCGCACAAGGTGCTCAGATTTCTTAGGTTCCAGTCCGCTAGCCGGGTAAATGGGTGACTAAATTTATCCAACCCCACCTGGGGAAGAAATCACAACCTCACTTTTACCAACAGAAAATGGAATTTTACTAATTGGCCGGTGCTCAACAATTTACATTCTATCATAAAAATATTCAATAGACACCATCACTCAGCCGCTTCTGTGTTTTGCTCAGCCACAAAATTGCAGACGGTCTTGCTAAGATCACATGAACACCAAATTGGTAGAAAACGGAATTTGATATAAACAATGAAAATACACGATGACAACATTGCCGACATTTGACGGGGATAGCCGATTTTGAGGTGGCCGCTGCGACTGCTGCTAGCGCTAGTGACACCCCCACTGACTTGGTTATTCACTTTCAGGAATCCGCTTGACCGAATCTAGATACTCCTCAGTACGGTCACCCGCTCCCCACTCGTCTATGCAAACCGGTTATTGCGGAAAGAGAGGATGCTCGTCGAGCTCGCATATGAGATCTGATTCCCATTACTGCTGCTATTGTGCCTCCCAAGATCTTCCGCCAGCAACAACGTAGAGCGGCCGGACCGGGCAGGTGAGACCTATGAAATGAGGCCTGTTTGGCGAGTTCTCCGTGCAGATTTTTCGGAGTCTCGCGTTCTCCTTCTTCATGTAGTCGTTCTCCTCATGCAGCTGAGAGGCAAATCCCATATTTTTCGGCCATCTGTTAGATATTGCAGCGAGAAGCAGCCTAGGTAGAGACGTTGCTGGATAGTGTAGGGACGAAGTTTGCTGTGAGAGCGAAGAGGAAAATGACCATGTAGAGAGAAGGCGAAAGCAGGGGAGGTGCGGGGTGTGAGAGGCTGGGCCGGCAACCTCCGATAGTCAAGGTGGAGCTGAGCAAAGAGGGAGAATGGTGAGCCGATTATGAGAGCTGAGAGCGCGATCGATGGGAAAGAATCGTTAGAGTTTTTGGGCATCACCATATCAAATGCAGACGGTCGATGGGGAGAGGGTGGGAGGCGATAGCCCATCCGAATTGAATTGGGGAGAGGTAGAAGGCAGAAAGAGGTGATGGTTAGGGAGGGGTAGTATGGGGATATTATATTTATTTTAAGTAAGAAGGGGATTGGTTGTTGGGTTAACATGCATCTAATAACAATCATGTGGCCAGAAATTGCCTGGCGGATTGATAGGAGTGGCAGATTATATCGAGGACTGATATAGTCCGCCAGTGCATTCAATCCGCTGCTTCTGCCATTTGCTTCTTGACCACTCAATTGTCATTAAACGGACCAAAATTAGGCACTCCCAGTAAGTGAATCAACATCTTACTTTAAAAATATTATAGTATCCCCATCCTACCCTTCTTTGACCCATCTCCTCTTTCAGCCTCTCTCCGATCTAGAACTCGAAATTCCCATCCTCCCATCGAATCCTCTCTCCCAAATCAAAGGCTCTGCTCGCCACTATCGGCCATCTTGCAACCACCCCTTGAGCCCAGGTCTCCTCATCCCGACTTTCTTTTTCCTCAAAACTCACTTCTCTTATCCACATTTGTGCCTTTCTTCCCAAAATCCCCATCCCACCGATTTTTCGTTTGTTCAGATTCCATCTGTTGAGCGTGAAAGTCTTCGTAGTTCTTTTCCCTGCTTCTGTACTTTACAACTAATTTTGTATTTTTCAGGTTGCTGATTGCATTTCGTAAGGAAATCTCACCAAGTGTTAAAGCCATCTGGCCACAGTGGATAGATTGAAGGATTCATCCAATCCCAAAACGCCTCTTAGCCTGGCAAGTTCGCTGTCTTCAGCCTAAGAGGATTTTGGATTGAAGGATTTATCATTTTCGGGTATAAAGGTGTTTCTTTTCAGCCCAAGAGTGACTGATGTTAGGTTACCTGTGCACTGTGGATATCTTTTGTCACAGCAATATTTGAACAAACGATTGGCCAATGTAAAGTGGTTTTGATTATACAATCTTTTAGTTTAGGTGCCTCCTCTACCAATCTGTATTGCGTTCTCAATGTTCATTATTCTCATTTTATGGATGTCCTACAATTCTGTTCGGCCTGAGAAGCTTTCAGCTCTGCCATTCATCGTTGATGCACAAAAGTGGCTTTCCTCCGCCACCATCTGCTTCTTGTATCCTCTCTTTGCTCTCATGTGCCGCCCACTGTTAATTTTTGCTCCAAATTATGTTTCCTTCTGCCCAATTTTTTTTCCCGCCTCACTTGGTAAGTCCTCTTTTGTCTTCATCCTCTTTTCCTTCAATTTTTTTCCAAATTTGCATGGATTTATTTGGTTTATATATTATCTAATTTCTTTTTTTGGAATTTTTTTTTTTCGTTTTTTATTCTTAAATTTTTCCCTGCTATTCCTCACTTAACACAATCTTTGTTTAGTTGATATGGGAGTTTTATTTTAAAAAATCTGATTGATTTACTGGTTAAAGGCTGGAAAAATATGAGTTGCCAATTTTGTCATGTTATTAATGAAAAATAGTTCCTACTTTTTGTATTGTCTGATAATATTTGATTATGGCTGAATTTGAGAACTGATGACCTGGCTTCCTCTTATAATGAAAATGCCTTTCCTATAATTAAAATTTTGACATGCTTACGAGAGTGAGGAAAACTTTTTAACAATTAGAACAAAAAGTCATTCATCATTTAGGATACACTCATTACCAGTAGTTAAAGCATAAATCATTGCTTCAACTCAACTCTTGAGATATGGTGGTTTGAATCCACCAAGATCCCCAAAAAGAGTAATATATCAGTGTCGAAAGTTATAATTTTCATGAAGTAGACTGAATTAAACTAATAAGCAGACGCTATATTAAGGGAATAGATAGGTTGGAAGATAAACTAATGAAAATATGTGTTCTTTTTCTATTTGTGATTAATTTTTTGGCTATTTATAATTAATTTGCCATTCTATTAGGTTGTAAATCATATACTAGTTTGAACAACAAAAGCTTCTCAACACCCTTGAAAGTTTTCCTAAAGGTTCTCACATACATGTGCAATTCATTGGAGCACAAGTTCATTGGCTCTTGGTGGATTCAAACCACCATCTTCTTGGAACACAAGTTCTCAACATTTTCAAGGGCTCTGCCATTTTGAGCTAAAGAGCCTGGTTGTTATTCTCCTCTAAATATTCCTTCATGTGATTTGAGCTTATGAGTAGTAGTACTATGGGTACAATGCAGATATCACAATATACAATCAACAGATGGTTTTAATGATGGGGGAATAATCTTTACAGAGTAAATGTAAGGAACATAAAACATTTTCCTAGTTATTTAGAGTCTTCTTGTCTTGAGGAACTTCTATTATTCCATTAACAAACCTTATTTCATTTGTCAGTTCAGTATCGCATGCATATGTAGCTGCAACCTTTTTATCTATGGAGTGAGGTACTTTACAATTGACAGCATAAGCATTCATTAACAGCTTAAGCTTTTAAGATAACTTAGTTTCTAACATCAATGACTATTTTACATGACTAGCAGAAAAGAACTGAAGAGAAGTTCATTATTTCACAACATTCCAGTTCTCAATATTGAAGAGAAGATCGATGTTCCACATGTTAATTTGCTTAAGTCAGATGTCTTCTCTCTTATTATGTCAACTAATACTATTACAAATAAGTGGGAGACGAGATGGACCACATATGCCTCCATCTTGTTAATTGCTGTCACTTTCATTTTGTTCATTCTTAATTGTTGTCAAATACACAGATAATAAATATCCAACAGACATTGAGTAAAAATGATATAAAACCAAGATTCACTTCTTCATGTTTATCATGCCAAGCAATAGAAAGGAAAGATATGCATTTCTACAAACATGAAGAATATAGTCCCAAAAAATATATTAACCTGGAGAATAAGGGCTTCCCAAGAAAATTCCCCATTCTGAACCTACAAGCCTTCCTTGAGTGGCATAAGCCTATCGATCAAGACGTCACAACATACCCTAACTGCTTCACAGCTAGACTCTGATGTGGTGCTTCCAGAAGTAAGACCTCCCTGAATTATGCTCAAAGTGTGTGCTTGAATTACTCTTAACTCTACGTGAAAGGTTGTGGCATCAAAGTGTGTGCTTGATGTGGTGTTGACCTCAAAGACACCTCATGGATAATGAGTATGCAATATATTCCTTTTTTCTTCCATCTATGAGAAGAATTGAACTGTTTTATTATCTGAGCTCTCCCAGGAAGTCTTGATGTCTTACTTACCCTATCCAACACTGAAGGTAATGTATATTCAATAGCTTCCCCAGTGTTGTCTGCATAGAATAATTGCAGGCTTTGATAAGTATGAATATTCTTCTTCCTGATGAAATCAACTTCCAATGATAGAGTACCAGCAGCATTCTCAATAATGGCTTCAGCTATATATGACCCCTATCTTGGAGCTCACATCATGATCAACTTACTGGAATGATTCGTTTTTGCAAATTTTGGCACCAAAAGACAGAGCACCCCAATTGCATTTTTTTAATGCACCTACAATGCTCCAAGGACTGATTGGGCTGCCATCAGGAGAAATTCCGGCATTGTCAAGATGTTGACTTGAAGAGCAGTGATCTTCCCATCTAAATTAAATCCTATAGGGTAATTTATTTTCAATGGGTGCCTACCTCCAGCTAGGATCATATCCGTCTTATGATCTAGGTAAGCACAAACAGGGAGGCATAGCTTATACGATGCAAGAGCACATGCTGTTGCAACCTAAAAAACCAAGCTTGTTTTGGTCAATACCACTTTGCTGATAATTGGACTGCAAGCACTACTCAAATAGATACTGACAAGATCACGATTTTTGTGATCAAATGCTATGGTGTTCATATGATTAAAATTATAAATCTTAAATAAACTTCAAGAGTGAGTATTTGGCATTAAAAAAAAGTATTTCTAAAGGAGAGGCACTCACTAGCATGGCCTTCCCACCTTTTTCGCCAACCCTTTTAGTAATCACACGAACACTGTGATCAGGAATGCCGAGGCATTTACCAATTGCAATATGAAGATTCTCTGGACTCTGAATTGAACTATAAACCACCAAACAGTTATCCTCATCTGGTATTATAAGAGCTGTTTGTGTCTCCATGTAAAAATATTATTGAAATCCAAGTTTTATCTGAATTTCAAAAGGAGTCAGATCACAGTGTACTTTTGAAATTATTAAAAATTGTAAATTCAATCTAGGACTCCATCATGTATTAAGATCCAAATCACTGTATCAAATAATAAAGGACTTTATAGGAGCAGTACCTCTTCCAATAGAATTTTGTGCTCTGCTTCAGCCATTCTTTTGGAGAAATCACCAATAGGTTTTGGGCAGAGGAAAAGTGGAACTTCAAAGAAACTGGACCTATCAACTGCTTCCTCTACTGTTAACATGGGTGGTGCAACACCTTCAGTTTCATAGTCAACTAGTGCTTGATTTGCAGCCAGCATGCATGTAGAATGCTGGGACGAAGTTAGCTGTGAGAGTGAGGAAGAAAGTGGCCATGTAGAGAGAAGGAGAAGGGCCATTTGTAGAGGAGATCAGGGAAGAGCGGAATGTGAGAGAGGCTAAGCCGGTGGCCTCTGGGGCGGAGGCAGGCAAGGAAAAGAGGAATGATAGAGAGGCGGCTGGGGCAGAGCTGGCCAGAGAGGAAGGGCGGTGAGCCAACTGTGAGGGGCGAGAGGGTGTCCCCCGTATGCAGAAGGCCGATGGGAAGGGGGGAGGCGATTCTGGGTTATGGTCATGGGTTGTGGAGAGGCAGAAGGTTGAAAGAGACGACTGGCTATGGAGGTGTAGGATGGGGATATTAAAATTATTTTAAGTAAGAATGGGATTGGCTGTTTGGGAGCGCCTGTTTAACCGGCATTAGATGACGATCAAGTGGCTAACAAGTGCCCGGTGAAAAAGGCGGATTTATGGAAGTGGCGGATATATATATATATATATATATATATATATATATATATATATATATATATATATATATATATATATATATATATAGGAAAAATTAATATATAATAATTAAAAAAATATTTATTATTTTAGATTACATTGAAAATTATTTTTTAAAGTGGTGTTCATTTTTGTCACGTAGGCGCCAGCCAAGCAATTGGCATGGCTTCTTTTTTTTAATGGTTTCATCATTTAGAAGGACGAAATCGGGTTTAAGCTGATTTCATCCTTCTAAAGGACGAAATCGGGTTACAACTTGACCCGATTTTATCATTTAGAAGGACAAAATCAACTTAAGCTAATTTCATCCTTCTAAGCGATAAAATTGCCACACTCAACATATTTCGGTGTTCAGTTCTTAACCAAACTGATTTCATCATTCTAAAGAACGAAATCAAATTAATTTTTTTAAAAAAAACTATTTAAAACTAACTTTATTATTTGTCCCTGTTCATTCATTCAACACATACACAATTGCATTCATTCCACCCATTCCATGCATAACAAATATAACATTAAAGTACATCATAGACAAGTATCAAATATATTACATCACAAGTCGAAAAAATAATTAATTTAAAATAAACATATAAAAAAGTTAATGTCATAATCTCCTATGTCCTTGACCTCGACCTTGTCCTTGACGGTGCTATATGAGCTCCTCCTCATGATCTGCCTCTATCTCTAGTTGTGGCTCCAGCTTGATATATGGCTTCGGCTCCTGCTCCGGCTCAGCATAATTAATAGATGGTTCAATAAGAGTTGGCCGATGTCGTCTATAATATAAAATCGGATCTAGCTGAGCTACATGTGCAATAACTAGAAATGATGAACCTGGAGAAGAGCTATATGCTACTGATGAAGATGAAATATCAGGGAATGAAGAGTGCATCGGCTGTGTCTAAGCAGCTTCGTGGACAGGATAATCTCTATGAACATCTGTAATCACCGACTGAAGCAGTGGCAAGCTGCAAATGACATTATCAAACTCCCTGATCACCGACTGACATGCTACTAATAAGTCCTCGCTCGAAGTATAGGTGTGAATTGCATCAGTCAAATGCGCATGCATACGTCGAACTAGACAAAGCTATAAAAAATAAATTCAATATTAGATAAATAATTAATAAGAAATAAGAAATAATATATGCCTCAATTAATAAAGTTGTACTTACCAGAGCTGCCTCAGACGCTCCCCTAGGCTGATATGTCATCTCCTCTACATCATCGTGCGGTAAAATATATTATCGTGTAATCGGTAAATACCACTGCATATAAGCACTATGAACATCTTGCAATGTCGTAGCCATCTCCCCTCTAATAACAGTGGCTCTCCTATCCTCCTATCGAGCGATATATAATGCATGATGTAAAGTGCAGTCGGTAATATGGCAGCTCTGTCAAGTGATGCGATGGACAAACTCGATGGTAGACAATGGGACCCCTTGCTCTAGGTTGAACTAGAGCATTACCCGATCTGGCACATACATCTCTACAATCTCGTAACATATTAATGGAGTACGAGATAGCCACACCTCTCAACCGTCAGTACATAGAGGAGGTAACACAGCTAACACGTCCTCTAAGTATGGTTGTCAAATAACCTATACAATATATAAAGATAATTTAGTTTAAATAACAATAAAATTTTTTGAAATCATTACAAAAAAAGTTCAACACGGCGATAAAATTACCTGATATGGCCGCTGGTGGTCTAACTCCCCTCTGTACAATCGGAGGACTCCTTGTGGATTTTCAGTTCTCTTTTTCCGAGCATTCCACCTTAAGGAGTTAAATTTAAAACATGAGTTCAACATATGTACATAAAACGTTGCTAAAAAAAGTAAGTGTTAAACATAAATACAGCCTACCTCGCCCCTAATGGAGCACCCTCAACTAAGCGACCCATCTCAGCACTTGGTCGTCTGACGTGTAAGTGCTCTCACGACCATAACTATGTCAGAAAATATGATAACAAATATTAAAATTAAAGAATTATATTTGACCAAAACACCATTTAAAGTTACATAATTATTTACCTGAAGAAGGGTCAGACAGCCCGCGATCCCCAAGGTCATGGCCTGGCATGCTTTCCCTAACTCTCGGTATAAAAATGCAAGAGCACTGTCCCATGAATAAGTACCCCCCATGTCGAAGTCCGCAAGGAGGGAGAGATATGACACATGTACGTGGCTGCTCGTGTTATCTGCAAATATCGTGGCTCCAAGTAAATGTAATAAATAGGCTCGTGCATGCTGCTCGATAACTATCTCTGTAGCATCGGCTAGGAGCTCTTGAAACTTGTATAAAAGTTATCGTAGGCTCACTCAGCTACCACTCATCACTATAGTAGGAGGAGCTCTACCAAGGAGTCTAACTAATATATCCACATGAGCTCCTCCTGTCGTGCCTGTCACAGGATGTCCATCAATGCGAAATCCTAATAGAACTACCACATCCATGAGAGTGATGGACATCTCTCCATATGATAAATGAAATGTCTATGTCTCCCTCCATCTCTCAACGAGAGCTGTTAATAAAGGCTGATCGAGACGAACATACTGTAGATGAATGAAATGCCCAAATCCCGCTTGCTCGATATAGGGTAACATACGTTCATATATGGGCCAATGGCGGAGATATTTAAAATGTTCAGTGCACTCAAGGCACCCGGGGTCCTAAAATAAATTTTAAAATTATAACATAGCGTACTATATTGTCCAAAAAAATGAAACAAAATTTTAAAAAAGTTACTATACCTCTCATCTCCAAATAGCAGCCGACCTATATGACTCTTGCTATACCAGTAAAGAAGCGTCAATCGAGCCTGGCCCGTAATAAGGCTCTGCATGATCCATATGATTTGTGAAAAATTAAGATCATATCATTAATATTAAGGAACATATGCTCATACCTAAAATATAGAATAAATAAAGAGATCGATTATATGTTTACCAATAAACAGGAAGGTTTCGACATGGTTTACTATTATGCCCACTTTGTTTAAACCTCCCGCATTTATATCCTCCTTTACCATCTCTCTCCATAGTTCTACGGCCCATTGTATTCCTAATACGAATAGACCGTGGGTGACCAGGTTGCCTTGTTCCTATCGAAGGGTATAATACAAAAAGTATATCCCTCTCCCAATACTCCCTACCACGAGGAGAATAAAATTCTGCAGAGTACACATTTTTATAAGTAGATGATGTGTAAAATAGTGATTTCTAGATCGGCTCCCGCCGCTTTCCCACACGGCGATAAGGTGCAAGCAAGGATAACCATAAACCTGAGGGATGTTGCATATGTCTTTCATTGTTCACATTTCTATGTGAGCTCCTATGTGAACTACTTCGCCTTTCACTGAGCACTCGAGCCTCTTTTTCTAGAAATAACTCGAAAGAAATTACGTGACGCGAGTGGTGAAACATAAAACCCATTGATGCATCATAATTTATGCATATTAATGTCATTCTCGATCTATACGACGAAATATTACATTTGATAGTAATTTTTCATCTTCTTCAATCTCACCCAACCTTGCTTGCTACTTGCATCTCAAATTCATCATATGTAGACGGTTTCTTAATTAATAATCCTTCTATGCATCCATCATACTTAAGTAAAAAACTAACCATTTCTTCAGTCATCTCTATTCACTTAATTCATAAACAATAGATTAAATTAATATTAGATTAATCAATTATCTTAAAACTAAGAGGCTAAACTAAGATTAAGCAATTGCCTCATATATCAACGAGTAATAATCATACACTTTATCACATATTTCTTCTCTTATCCAAACAAGGCAACAAATATTCTCATACACTTCTTTAAATATTACATCTACCATATTGATAAAAATATTAAAATATTACTGACATCTACCCTATCCAAACTATTACTAACTCATATTCTCTATTAAATTAGGCTTTAATTTTAAATAAACTGGAGTAGAAATTCAATACTCACGAATCACAGATAATCCTATAAAACACCTATATTTTATCATAAAAAATAAAAACTATAAAGCATGAGACCCACATAAGATTGAAGGACAAAGAACAAGACAAGTAGCCGCTTATAAGCTATTAAATCCCACAAAAATACTAGTGAGTAGATGTATACAATACCACAACAAACAATAATAGAGCAGGTGGAGCATCATCAAGCAGAAATAATCAATTCACAGCAACTTAAATATATCTACAAAAAAAGTTAAAAATAGAAGCGTAAAAAGGACTTGTGAAACTAAATTCCGTTTGAGAACGAACGAAAAGAGCAAACCCAGTCCGGCCCCAACAACAGAAATAAACCTTTGCTAGCTGAACAAAATATAAAATACAAGGTAAATAGACAAAAAAAACTCCCAAAACACAGACTCATACATGCTATTCGATTTAGAGAAAATTAAGGTACCAGAGGACGGGATCAAGCATGGCAGCGAGGCAGATCTAATGCACTAGAAAAATTGAAATTAGGGCATATGATGGGAACGCAGCAGGGCAAAGCAGACAGGACCGGGAGCGGGGCAGAGGAGATGGGACCAGTGGTGGGGCAGAGGAGACGGGACCGGCGTACACGGTGGCGGGCCAAGCGACAGAAGGAGAAGACATGGCGGTGGGCGGAATGTATGGAAAAATGATTGATCGAAGTCACGAAGACAGAAACTACCTAGAGGCAGAGGGGATGAATAAAAGAAGATGATTTGCTGATTTCGTCCTTCTAAACGACGAAATCATCTTCGGCCAAAATGTGTTACGTGTGACAATTTCATCGTTTAAGTTGATTTCGTCCTTCTAAACGACAAAATCAGGTCAAGTCGTAAACCGATTTCGTCCTTTAGCAACTTAAACCCAATTTTGTCCTTCTAAATCACGAAATCAACTTAAATATTTAAAAAAAAGGCCACGCCAGCGTCTATGTGGTAAAAAGGAGCACCACTTTGGGAAATATTTCCCAAAGTGGTCTAATGTGGTAAATATTTTTTTAATTATTATTTATATAATTTTAATAAAAAATTTTATATAAATAATAATAAATATCCTTCAATAAATATTATTATTGTACCTTGAGCAACATAGTATAGTTATTGAAAAAAATACAACAAATAAATTTTAGTTACATATACTCTAAAAAGATAACATTACTATTATCCTTGCTTTATATATGTATAAATTACTCAAAAATATACAAAAAAACAAAAGGCCACAAATAGACACTTAGTATGCCTCAAAAAACTCAAAACTATATACACAAAGAGAAACAATAAACTAAGGTAGGTGGGATATTGAATGCCATGATAATTTTTTTAGTACGAATGTTCCAGAATAAAGTCAAGAGTGGATGAAGTTGTTGTCCACTTTAAATTCTTTTGTGAGTATTATGCTTTCAAATATATATCGTAAGTATAAATTATACATCCATTACAATTTAACAAGGATATATATTATATATGATAAATGATATTGATGCATATATATATATATACATACATATATCTAAGAGAAGATCAGAAAATTAGCTAATGATATTCTTTTTTTAAGTACCTAACTATTTAAATTGAACAAAATAGAGCTATTAAAATGGGGGAAAACATTTCCAAATTAAGCTATTAATATAGGAGGAGGGACAATAAAAGAAAATTGATCCCTAAGCCCATGCTTAGGCTAAAAGAATAACTTTTCCTGTATGCCCTTTATCTTAAATTAATAGCTTCATTTGACAAAAATCTTTGTTTCACATTAATAGCTCTATTTTCTCTTCTTTCTTAGATGTAGGTTTCACCCTTTAATAAACACCATATTTCTTCAAATAAAACTATTAATATAATATTAAAGAAATATATAAAAGAAAAGTTAGCCTAAGCACGTGTGTGCTTTGGCTGCCACTCCCATATCTAACAGTTAGATCAATATTCTACTACAGATGGACCAATTAACTGTTAGCCCTAGGAATCAATGTATTTCCCCCCCACACGAGATCAAGATGCCCTATCCCTAAACTCTGCCTTCAACCAATTGTGGCTATGCGCATTGACCCAGCCTTCTGCCCCTTTTCGCTCTATTGCCAACTGTTCTCACTTAGTTCTTTGCCCCTCCTCACTCGCCATTGGCTGCTCATTCCCTTTGCTCTCGACTTCGCACTCCATTTCTCCCTTTACCCCTCCTTCCTTTGCCGTTATCCCTTACCTTGACTACTCGCAACTCTCAACCACGACATCCTCTTGCCCTCACCTCCTGACGACCTGCACCTCCTGACCCTGATACTCTCTCACCCTGACCATTTGACCACCTAAACCTCTTGACCCGGACACCTTTTTACTTTGAATACCTCCCTCTTGGTTGGAGCTCACCCTGGTTATTTTATCTAATGAGCAGTACTCCTTCACTATAGCTTAGCAAGGTTAGCAATTTATTTTATTTGTTCCAAGTAGGATTTCCATTTCATGATGCAAGTTAGTCCATTTATTAGTTCTATATTTCAATTTTTTGCCCAACTTAACTGAAATTTTATTCACATATTTTTGTTTGGTTTAGGACAATTTTCATTTGTGATTTGTTTATGTAGAATTTTAACAATGGCACAATCTAAATATAAACAAAAAGTAAATAGAGTAAGATAATAGAATTTATGCGGTTCGGCAAGGTGGCTACATCCACAACCAGGGAAAGTCCTTCCACTATACTTAATAAATAACTAGGTTACAAGCCTCTCAATCCCATGAGAAAACTCCCTTTGAAAAACCCCACTCTCATTCCTTCTCTCACTCACAAAGACAAGAAAAGAAGAAGAAATTACAAGCCACAAGATGACCCCAGAAAACAGATGCCCATAGTGCAAAAAAGATGGAAAGGGATAAGTCCTATTGACTTATAAGATAAGAACATATCTCTCCATAACAACCCATATGAGAGTCTAGTCCAGGTTGGACTTTGTGACATGATAAACTCAAGTTATGTACAACAATATCCACCTTAACTTGAGTTGACAAGTCACCTAAGAGAATCATCCATACTTACTTCTACTTGAATACAAGCATGTTCATGTGTCCTCCACCTTGAACGCAGCTCCATCTGCACCCTAGCTAGGTTCAATGTGATCCTCAACAACTTATAAGATTAAGCAAGCTCAAGTAATATTTGAACTTTTATGTGGTCATCGGCTTTGTTATCATATCTTGAGCATTATCTTTCGTGTCCAGCTTTTGAATATTAATCTCCCCATCTCACACATATTCCCTTATCTTATGGTATATTAGTGCAATGTGCTTTGTCGTAGCATGATATACTTGATTTTTTGTTAAATATATAGCACTCTGACTATTACAAAGTACTTAAATATTCTCTTGCATCAATCCAAATTAATTGACATAGCCTCTTTAGTTGCTTCCACAACTATCATGTATTCATTGATAAAGCAATCATTGCCTAGAGAATAGACCTCCAACCACTACTTGCAAAAGTAAACACATATCCCATAGTAAATTTACGCTTATAGATCACCTGCAAAGTTTGCATCAATATATCCAGCTATTTGCACTAATGTTTTCATCATTTTGAAACAAAATACTAATATTCCTTGTCTCCTTCAAATATCTCAAAATCCACTTTAAAGCATCTTAATGCTTCCTCCCTAGATTAGCCATGTACTTGATAACAACACTTACTACTTGGGCAATATTTGGCCTAGTGCACACCATAATATATATTAGACAAATAATTGCACTAGCATAAGGTACCAATTTTATACTTGAAATATCATCCTCTGTAGTGAGACATAACTTTTCACTCAACTCAAAAAGTGTAGCCAGAGGTATACTAATTTGTTTGGCATTGTTTATGCTAAACCTATCCAACACATTATCAATATATTTCCCTAGAGATAGTTATAGCTTCCCAAGTTTCTGATCTCTATGAATCTCCATGCCAAATATCCTTTTTGCAGCCCCAAGATCTTTCATATCAAACTCATTTTTTAACTTCAATTTTAACAAATTAATATCCGACATATTCTTAGCAGCAGTAAACATGTAATCAGCATACAAGAGCAAATAGATATAAGAATATCATGATTAACATGAAAATAAACATAATGATCATACTCACAATAAGTGTATTCGCTTTTTAAACAAAAAGAGTCAAACCTCTTGTTCCATTATCTTGGTGATTGCTCCAAGCTATATAGAGACTTTTCAACACACATACTAAGTCCTCCTTCCCAAGTTCCTCAAATCCCTCTGGCTACTGCATGTAAATTTGCTCTTTTAGTTCCCCATAAAGAAACACTATCTTCATATCAAGTTGTTCAAGTTCTAGATCATAATAAGCAACCATAGCCAGCAAAATCCAAATAAAAATGTGTACTACTAAAGAGAAAATTTTATTAACATCCACACATTCCTCTTGTACATATCCTTTGGCCATAACCTAACCTTAAACCATTCAGGTTCCTTATTTGATGAAGCTTCTGTCTTCTTGAGCACCTAGCTATTTGCATCCAATAGCCATTTCTCCTTTAGGTAATTCAACAAACTCCCAAGTTTTATTCCTGTGTAGAGATTTCATCTCCTCCATCATGGTCATCATCCACTTGTCATGATCTTTATATTTTATAGCATTCTAAAAACAAGATGGATCTCCACTACCGGTACATAAAATAAAAGAAACTATATCCTCAAAGCTATACCTGACCTATTGCTATGGTGTTTCTCTTTGCTCTTATTTTGCAAAGTTATAAGGATCCTAATGCTGATCATCCCCATATGAGGACATTCCTGCTTGTCTATGTTATCCCTTCAGGCAACTCCATTATCTATTTCCACCTGAACTTCTATTTATTGTTGACTTTTCTGTTACACTAAGTCAACATCATGCTTGCAAAATATGTGAGCCTCATCAAATACCACATCTCTGTGCCTCTTAATCCCAAAATCTATATCCTTCCACTCTTTTCTCATACATGAGAAAAATAGATTTTTTAGACCTAGAATCAAGCTTACTCTTTTGCATGCTGTGAATATAGACATATGCAGGACACCTAAAAATCCTAAGAGTAGAATAATCTATAGGATTTCTAGTCCATACCTCCTCAGACATCTTCAAATCAATAGTTGTAGATGACTTATTTATGATGTGATATATCATATAAACTGCTTCAGCCCAAAACTCTTTGGAAAGATTTGCCTACAACCTCATGCTCCTGACCTTTTCCAATACTATTCTATTCATCATTTCTGCTACTCCATTTTGTTGTGGGGTTCCAGGATTAGTAAAGTGGTGTGCAATCCCTTTATTTTTATAGTAATCAATAAATTCTTTAGATTTGCATGCAACCCCTTTGTTTGACTTAAGACATTTCAATTGTTTTCCTATCTGCTTTTCAACATGTGCATTCCACTGCTTAAACTTCATTAACACCTCTTATTTCTATTTTATAAAATACACCCATACCTTCCTTGAGCGGTCATAATAAAAATCACAAAATATTCAGCCTTACCTTTTGATGGTATTGAAGTTGGTCCGCAAATATTTGTGTGGACATACTCCAACACATCATTTCTTGTATGTTCCCTTTGTGGAATCTCACCCTGCACTATTTTTTATACAAACAATATTTACAAAAACCTATTTTACAACTTTTGACACCTTTCAACAATTTTTTCTTGCAAAGTTCTTGCATACCCCTTTTACTCATATGCCCCAACTTCATATACCACAAGTATGTATCATCACTATTGCCTTCCATAGGAGTAGTCACAACAGCTTCACATGCAACTGCCCTCCCTATCAATTTGTATAGGTTTCCAACCTTCACCACCATCACTCCTTTTGTAACTTTCAAACCTCCACATGTTGCATTAAACATGCAACCAACTGCATATAATGCTCCCAAAGAGATCATATTCTTTTTCAAATAAAAAACATGTCTAACTTTACTAAGTGTTTGAACTATGTCATCAAACGTCTTAATTTTCACATTTCCTACTCCAATAGTCTTACAAATACATTATTCCCCATTAGAACAGATCTATCATTAAATGGCTCATAAGTATCAAATCAATTACAATTAGGGCACATTGCCATGAAGAACAAGAATCTAAAATCCATAAATCATTAAAATAATAATACCTGAAGTGACATATAACATATCAACCTCAAAATCATTAGGTTGATCCTCCACAATGCTAGCCTGACTGGGAGAAGCCACCTCTTCCTCCTTCTCTTGGTCCTCCTGGCACTTTTGACACTCATTTTTCATGTGCCCTTCCTTCTTACAATAATAGCATTCAATCTTTTTCTTTCTCTTTGACTTAGAATGATACTTATTTCCATTAGACTCACTATTCCTAAATCTTCCTCTTCCCAATTATTCTTTGAGTCACAAGACCTTCAACATGTGAATCCTCAAGATTAGGCCTCTTCCATATCTCATTTGATAAAAGAGCAGCCATAACATCTTCTAACTCTATCGTATCCTTCTCATACGACAGTGTTGTTACCATATGTTCATATGAATGTAGAAGAGATATCAAAAGTAGTAGTGTCTTGTCCTCATCTTCATCCTTAACACCAATATTAAGTAACTGAGATATCAATTTGTTGAACATGTTAAAGTGTTCAAACAAAATTTTCCCTTCTATCATCCTAAAAGCATACGATTGTTGCTTGAGAAATAGCTTGTTTGTAAGGGATTTTGTCGTATACAAACTCTCTAATTTTATCAAGAATTTCGAAGCTGACTTTTCATCAATAATATTGTATAACACCTCAAAAGGTCCTTACAATATGTAATTTCTTGTTAAATTATTAGTTATGCCTGTATAATGTATACATATACATGTATTATTTATATATAATTTCAAAATAATGTTCAAGCTCAAGCTAAATATGAGTTGAGTTCAAGCTTCATTGGAGCCGAGTTGAGCTAGGTATGCTCAAGCTCAATTCGAGCCTATTTGAGCTTGAGCTTGAGATCGAGTAGGCTTTGGCTTGTTAATACCCACAAACTGGCCATTCCTCAAAAGAGTTTGGGTAGAGAACGTCCTCCTGCAGTTGCCCTCCTAGACCAAACACATTGCACAACATATTTTGTGAGAAACACAATATCGAAGGTTGCTACTTGACATTTTGAATGTAAGGAACCTGCATGTTTCTCACATTTACAATGTTAGATACAAGGTAAAGCACAACTGGCTTGGAGAACCACATCTACACAATTACATGGTGGTTCAAGACCCAAGTAGCCCTTTGGCATCCCTTGTGCCCGAGCAAGTTGATGCAACTCAACTCTAGAAACAAATAGAACAACAATCCATTCCTATTTCCAACCACAAAGACCAGCTCTAATTTACAATAAGCAAACAAATTTTAGAACTTTCCACTTCGTGCTTACAACTCTCACAGTAATTTAGAATTGATAGTATGAATGGACTTAGGCAATCCAAAGAAAACCAAGATACAAAAGGGAAAATGTGCACTAATATGTCATAATCCAAGCTTCGATTGCAAGCTCCATCTTTGCACATGCATAGAGATATGGAAGACACATTTCCACCTCCGTGTTCCTCGGTTTCCTCTCTCAATTTTCAATCATATATTAATCTTCTGGCCCCCTATCACAAACTCAGCCTTTTTCTTTTCCAAAATGAACCAAAGTGTAAAGACGAAACTGCTCTTATTAATAGGGAAAAAGACCACTAATAGAGCTCATAATCCTGCTGTTTGCACATTTTGTTGCACCCACCTACATCATTGTTTCCCTCCCATTGAAAGAAGCTCGACCTCGAGCTAGCAAATTAGACAATAGTAGCATCATGTGGAAACTATTCAAAAATATCAGAAACATTGAAGGTTTTTTAAATAGGCATATCAGGGGGAAAATTAACAATGTAGGTGTTGTTATTTATCTTTTAAAGAATTTTGTTAGGACCAACTTTTTTTTAACCAACTTATAATATGTACCTTGGAAAGATAAACCATGACTTCATAACCCTCCTCAAAAAGTATTTCATGCCTATGTCTATTAGCAGCCTGACTGTAAGCTAAATTTGAGGCCGACAACTTATCTTTAACTGCCTTATGAATATAAGTCAACCTGGATAGAATCTGGAGAGCAATCCGATGATCACCAACAATTGGAACATCAACAAAAGGTAAAAAATCAAATGGAAGTGTTGGGATATATCCATAGATAATTTAAAAGGGAGTCTCACCTATTGAAAGATTAATTGAGGAATTATAGACAAATTCAGCTTGTGGCAAACACAATTCCTATTGTGTATCTGATAATTAGAGAAGTAAATTGCCACTATAACAAAAAAGACTATTAGTTACTTCAAAATATTTTTAATAACTATTAGTGACACTTAAAAAGCTTCACAAATAGTCCCGTCACAACTAGTAATTTACGATGCATAAAAATAGCATTGCAAATAATAGTTATTAGTGATGCTTATTTTTGCATTGCAAATACTTATGTGCGATGCTTTATATTTATGTCACAGATACAATATTAGTGACATTTATTTCTTAAACATCACTAATATATAACTTTATTGTCAATGTTATTACTAATATCACAGATACAATATTAGTTTATAAAGAACATTACTAATATCAAAAATATTATTAGTATCACTAATAATATCTTATTAGCAACGTTTTTCTTAAAGTGTCACTAATAGGATCATATTAGTGTCGCTAATAATGATAAAAAATTTTTTAAAAAAAAAGAAACTACCTTATTAGTGATGCTTTGCTATAGTGTCACTAATTAGCAAGTAATTTTTCAAAAAATTTAAAAAGGCCTCTAGAATCCAGCTGGAGGAGCCAGACTTCAGTACCCAGAAGCCCTTCCTTCGATGGAAAAAGGGGAAACAAGGGATGGGAGGGGGAATTGGGAGGAGAGGGGAGGGGTGCCAGAATCCAGCAGGAGGAGCCAGACTCCAGTGCTCCCGAACCCCAGCTTCGGCTGGCAACAAGATAGTGGGGGGAGCAAGGGAAAAAGAGGGGGAAAAGGGAGCCAAAAAATTTGGGATAGAGCCAGACTATGGTTCCCCAAAGCCCCTCCTCTGGCTAGAAGTAGGGGAAAAAAGGGGGGCGAGGGGTGCAGAGGTACCAAACTCCAGTGCCCCAGATCCCCTCCTCTGGCTGATATCATGGAAAAATGGAGGGGGGAACAGGGGGGAAAAAGATGAAGGGGGGAGGGGGGTTTGACTAGAGGAACTAGACTCAGGCACCCCGGAGCCTCTCCTCTGGCCAGCAATAGGGGAAAAAGAGGAAGGAGGGAACTAGGAGGGTGGGAAGGGGAGGGGCGCCAAATTTTGGTTGGAGGAGTTGTACTCCGATATCCTAGAGCCCCTCCTCTCCTCCTCTGGCCAGTAGTAAGGGAGAGGGGGCAGGAGTAGGGGTGCTTATGGACATCTGTTGTCCATGGCAAAAAAAAATTTAGTCTGCGGTGGACACAAACATGGACCAACTGATTTTGTCTGCCCCAATAGGTAGCTACAGACATGGACAAATAGCTATCTGTGTCCATCCAGTTTTAATAGTGACAGGGACTTTAACAAAAAAAAAAGATGGATCAATCCTTATGTACCATGTTAGGATTGTCCTAACATGGTACATAACTGCTAGACATTTGTAAATACTAGAAAAAAGTAGAAGCCAACTGCTATGTAGAATGTTGGGCAAGTACTAGCATACTACTTAGCTACTAGAATTTAAGTGTTGGGGTTTTAGCGTATGTCCATGTCCATCTATGTCGGTTTGTGTCTATGGCAAACAAAATTTGACAAAATATAATATTGATAGGGCTGACACATACGGATACAGATGAAAGGTATGCATATAATAGACAAACATGGACAACCCTATGTCCATGTTTGTTTCTATCCATAAACAACACTAGGGGGAGTAGGGGAGAGGGGGGAGCGATCGGGCTTTGACAACCGGTGGTACAACAAGTGGGGCAGCAGGGAAGGAACAAAAGCGAAAGGGCCGGCAGTAGGGGGAGCAAGAGGGGGGGATGTTTCACCCACACTATTTTGGTATTTTGAGGACTATTTGCAATATTTACGAGTATAGGTTGCAAATAGTTCAATCTATTAGCGATGCTTACTTGCAAACGTCGCAAATAATCACAAATAAATTTCTAATTAAAATTTCCTTAATATATTAGTATTTGCGATGTTTGATATAGGATATCTACTAGCAACGTTTATAAATAAACATCACAAGTAGTCTACCTATTTGCAACATTATATGCACATGTCGCTAGTAGATTTTTTTTGCAACATATTATATGTGCTTTTTTATATAAATATCAAATATATATATATATATATATATATATTGGGCAATAAATTTTAATTAATTTTGTTAGTTCCATATGTGTGAGCTTGGGCTTTGAGAACTATCCCATCTCAATCTAATAGCGCAAAGGGGCATACAACTTACCTGTCTACTAAGTTACGTGCATCGTTGAATCAAAATATGATGTCTTGCATGGTTGGTCAGGGCTCACATTGACACGTATGACCCCATTTCACATAAAAAAGACTAGAGATATTATTTTTTTTTTCAAATATGCAATTTTTAGCTTTGGCTATGATATTATCATCAAACATTTCCATTGAAAGCTTCAACTTCAACTTTAATCAAAGCAATTTACCCTTGTCTATGGCTCATGCCCATATTTTCTCAGAAACTTGGCTGCTAGTTAACCTTAGACATTCAGCTTTCAGTTATTTATTATATATATGTAGTCAAAATTTTCTGTATGTGTGAGCCCAGGCTTTAAGCATCATTGGATCGAGATCTGACGATAGAATGCAACCTATCTGCCCCTGAGGTACGTGTCGTCGGATCAAAATACTACTGTCCACGAGGCCAGGGCTCATGCGAATGCACATGAGCCTAGTCTCAATCACAAGTGACTCAATAAATTAATTTAATTTTTTGTACTTATTTATTATATGTTTATATATTTAAAATAAAAAACTATAAATATTAAATTAAAATAATATTATTTGTGACATATAGATGTATATGTTGCAAATAATATGGTTATTTTCGATTTTACATTTATACATCACCAATAACCATGTTATTTGTTACGTATAAACATAAAGGTCACAATTAATTAGAAATTGTTTTATTATATTTTATGTAGTTTATTTTATAAAATCAAATAATTTGTTATTCAATATATTTTATAATTTAAATAATAAAAAAGATAGTTATTTGCGATGTATACAACTATATGTCACATATTATAAGACTATTTGTGATGTATAGATATTTATGTTGAGGTTATTTGTGACATATACATATTTACAACATATACTTTTATATGTCGTAAATATAAATTCTCTTATTATATTTTATTTAAATTAACTAATATATTATTTAATATAAATTCAAGATATATAATTATAAAAAATAAATTAAATTCTTTAGTCCCGTTTGTGTGAGCCCATGCTTTGAGAGTCCACATCCAATGGCACAAGGAGGCATTCAACGTGCCTGCCCCATGGATAATGTATGATGCAAGGGGCATACTATTTGTGATGTTTATTTAAAAACATCATAAATAGTATAAATATTTGCTACTTTTAATACTAAATGACACAAATAATCGAAGTCTTTGCAACATTTAGTATTAAACGTTGCAAATACTCTATATATTTGTGACATTTACTATTAAACATTGCAAAACATCGCGAATAATATATTGTATTTACAATGTTTGTAGTGAAACATGGCAAATGTTATAGACTATTTGCGACATTTCCAAATAAATGTTGCAAATAATGCATTATAGTGTATTTTAAACTTTTCATACAACAATATTAGCAATGCTTATTTATAAACATCGCAAATAGTATATTCTATTTGCGATGTTTAATGCAAGTGTCACAAATAATCTAGAATAAGTTTCAATTTAATTTTTTTATAAGAAAAGTATTTGCAACTCTTAGGGATAAATGTCACAAATAAGAGCACTATTTGCGATATTAATAGATAAGTGTTGCAAATAAGGTCGTTATTTGCGATGTTTATGTGTACTATTTAATACATTTATCCATAAGCATCACAAATTATTAAATTTTTTACAACACATGCATAAGCATCATAAAAACACCTTTTTAGTGATGCTTTTATATGGATTGTTAATAAAAACATCGCAACTAGTCCTTTGGAACCCGGTCCAAGGGCTGTTTAACGGGGGGCGACAAAATTGAATAGATTATCGAATTTGTGGAAGACTTATCCCCTCATACGGGCGGTTCAACTAATGGAGTTGTGCACTTCGCGTTCTTTGAGCAAGAGTAATAAGGATAAAGAGGATAATCAAATAAACCATCATAATCATCCTCACACACACCCCATATCATAATCTTTGGAGCCTACACATGGCTCAAGGTCTAAAAAGTTTAGAGATGTCTAACAGTAATAAATAAACACGTGCAACATATATAATCTACCACAAGGTGTTTTCAAGTTCGAGGAATGAGAAAAATCAGAATGTAAAACACCATCAGAATGTAATGAAAGCTAATCCCATGGATACTCATGTTGTACCTCGTATAAAGTATCTTGCGCGTCTACACATCCCGCCATACAGCCCCAAAACAAAACACAAAACGGGGTAAGTACAAAACTCAGTAATGGTTTGATTACGGCGATAAAATCAAAAAGATCATCATGGCATATCATCATGGCAATTCAGATTCATAAATGACATGGTATACCCTTTTCTTATCATCCCCTTACTAAACCCCTACTTACCCATAAGTAAAAGATCTAGCATGAATATAACACATATATAAAGTCAGGGAATAAATAATCATATCATGACTTAGCATCTATCCTGCATAAGTAATAATTCTTATCCAAACAAAATCAAACATAATATCACACATAAACCGCATGAGAAGTGTCTCTCACACACTTTCTAACCATGCAACTATATCACATAAACCTGCATGATAATATCTCAATCACACAATTCAGATCATGTATTCATATCACATAAACATGCATAGTAGTGTCTCAATCATACAACTCAGATCATGTATTCATATCGCGTAAACCTACATGATAGTGTCTCAATCACATAATTCAGATCATGTATTCATTACATAAACCTTCATAATAGTGTTTCAATCACACATTTCAGATCATGCATTCATATTACATAAATGTAATGACCCTAATTTCTAACACAATCTTCTTACATATTTTGTTTATAATTTTCTTAAGTTTTAGTTAGAGCTCATGAAGACGAGCGTAACGAGTCTTAAAACGCGAAGATCAGAGGTCGGGAGCAAAAGTTACGACCTCGGGGAACGTGGTCGACCGGCGGGACCCACTTTCGAAATTTAAGTGGATTGGTTCTTAAATAGTCTTGTATCGTAGGGCTCGTGAATACGAACTCAACGGTACCAAGAACGCGCAAATCGGAGTTCGGAATAGGAAGTTACGATTTTTGGAATTTTTGAATTTTTTTAAATTAAAAATATTTTATGTTTTCAGCGCGGCGCGACTCGGCGCAGCGCGGCGCGGCTCGGCGCAGCGCAACGCGCGGCGTGTGCCGCGCGGCGCGCGCGCCGAACGCGCGCGTCGCGCGCGTCGAACGCGCGACGAGCCGCGCGTTCGCGGTGACGAACGCGCGTTCGTCACCGCGCGCGTGACGAACGGGCGTTCATCACGCGCGAACATAGTTTCTCCGGCGCCGGTGGGCGCCGGCCGGTTTGTGGCGGCGCCGGTGGGCGCCCGCCTGTTCCGGCGGCGGCGCCCACCGGAATATTCCCCTCCACCGCCTATTTATACCCTTTCCGGCCACTTCTTCACCCACATCCGATTTTCAGCCCCCTTCACTGTTTTCACCATTCCCGACCCGTTTTAAGTCCGATTTTCACGTTTCAAGACCCGTTTCCTACTAATTCAAGGGTGCTCTACGCATCGGAAGCGTTACTTTCTCGAGACGACCCCTCTAAGACCTCGAAAAACGTGCCCCTTCCCTAATCTTCTTTTTTTATCTTTTCTTGTTTACGGGCCATTCCTAAACCTTTTTAACCCGTTCCAAAGCCTTACCCTACTAAATCAAGGGCATTCTACGCGTTGGAGTGGTTATTCTGCCGAAATTCTCGCTCGAAGGCTGATATATTAAGGCGGGACTCTCTTTACGCTACGAGGAGATTTCGCACGTGTTATAGGTAGGTAGTTTTAAATTCTAATCGTATGCCGAGATTTTGACTCGCTAAAGTCTTACTAAAAGTTTTTCTGTTAATTTATGAAAACAAAAGCTCTGACTTCAAAATCATCTCCTCCTTTCGAAAATCTCTCCGAGTTTTGGGCAATCGTGCCGGGTGGATAGTTCTCGGTTCTTCGGAGCTAAGAATTATTATGATTTTGGATACCGCCAAATTTGGCATCTGGCGCGCACAGGATTGGGATGTCATGGGTAAATCCCTTCCTTTCAGTCTCGCGTCGCCCCATGGGCGCGGGTGTAAGTCGTCACGGTATCGCGACGTTACGTGATCGTGTTTTCAGGTTTTCCGAAGGATTTCCAAAAAGAAAAAAATGGCATGTGCACGAAGCATATTCTTAGAACTTAATTCGACCTACTGAGTATAAATTTACTCACCCACCCTCAGACTCTGCAGGTGTTTCACTCAATTCTGAAGGAGTCGACGAAGGGTTTCCTTAAATTACAAGTTTTGTATTACTGTTTTTGGTATTTATGTAAATTATTGTATTGACCAATGTACAAAGGCACGTGATGCCTAATTTTGGACAATCTTTGTATAATACAAAGTATGTTGTAATTACTGTTTTAGTACACGGTGATCCTTGGCAATTGTAATTAAATTTTGTTACGTTTTCAAAAATTGTTTTCTTTTATTCGAAGCTACGAGGAGCGTTACAGTTGGTATCGGAGCCAAGGTTCTACTGTCTACTAAAAAGTAATTAAATCAGTCAATACAATTATTTATATTTTATCGTATGTTTTCCTATTTGAAATTTTTTAATGAATTTTTATGTGAAGCTTAAACAGATGTCGATGCTCAGGCATAAGACATATCTGTCAAGCAATCTTTATCATTCTACTGCTCGCAAATTGCCACTTCCAATGAAAGGAAGCTGTAGCAAGAGTATGTACAATGAAGATAAGACACCCATCGAAATTTCAGACTCAGAAGATTCTGAGATTTTTTACACCCCTGGTTCACCCACAAATAATGACGTGAACGAAATAATAATTATCCCGGACTCGCCTACTCCAGGAGAAGAGTCTGAAGAAGATCCCTCCTTGGAAGTGGAAGAAAGTGAAAATTCTAACGAGGATAACCTTGAGTATAAAATGGATTTTGACCTGAACGAACTGCCCCCACCTGAAGTCGAATGGGTGGAAGAGCCAGGCGTCCAACGTCTCCTCAAGGGGAAAGAAACCGAAAGGCATGGAATGCCCGAGCGGTGCATGTTTTGTGGACTCTTAATCCACTTTTTCTTTGAATGCCCTAAAGCTAGAACCTTTCCTCTCTAAAGTCTTAGAGAAGAAAGCCTGTAAAAATTTCGAGTAAATAGTTCCGTGGGAACAATTTTGATGTGTACTAAGAATAGTTTTATTATGTAAATAGCTAACGTAACTTTTGAGTGATGTAATGACACTTCAAGGTTGTTATAAAGTAAGTTTGTTTCTATAGATCTTGATGTTACTAATCCATGTTTAGATGACGAACGTTAGTGGTAACGATGCTCAACCGGCAAGTAGCTCAACTCCACCCGATGTTACTACGCCGGTCACTTTGACAACGGGAGATCCTATGATGCATTTCGTGGATTTATTAATGCAAAGAATGACTCAAGGTTTCCAATCGAATCATTCCAATCATTCAACTAGTTCGGGAGATTTTATCCACAGTGAAAAGGATAATCTGTTGGAACGTTTTAAGAAGCTTGCGCCAGCATTTACGGGAGAAGACGGCCCTGAGGCCGCTGAAAGGTGGACATTTGAAGTTGAACGGATCTTTAAAGCAATGAAGATTCCCGATGATCGTAAGGTGCCGCTAGCCACTTTCTCTATGGTAGCGAAGCTGCTTTACGGTGGCCTACAGCAGAAAGGAATTTCTTCACGATTGGTGATCATATTAAGTGGGAAGAATTTAAGGAAGTTTTATACGATAAATATTTTCCTCCTCACGTCCAAGAAAGAAAAGAAAAGGAGTTTTTAGATCTACAACAAGGAGGGTTAACGGTGACTCAGTACGAGAATAAATTCGTACAATTACAACGTTTCGCTCCAGACTATTGTACGACGGAATTAAAGAAAGCTCGGAAGTTCGTGAGGGGCCTAAACAATGGATTAAGAGGAAGAATTATTGGCCATCAACCCACGACTTTTGCCAAAGCGGTTGAACTAGCCTCCATCCTAGAACAAGATTATATGGAATTTGTGGTCGGACGTAAGGACCGAGGACAAAATAATGGTTTCCGACCCGATGAAAGGAAAAGGAGATTGACGTTTAACAATCAGAATAATCGCAAGTTTCAAAAACCCTCAGAATCACCTTCACAGCCAAGGGGAGAAAGGAAGCTAGAAAAATGTCCACAATGCAGTAAAATTCATCCACTTGGATCGTGTTATCGTACCGAAAGAAAATGCTTTTTCTGTGGTGAACAAGGCCATCAGATTAAAGACTGCCCAAAGAGGAAAATACAAGAAGAATCAAAATCGGAGCAGAAACCAAGGGCTCAAGGGCGGGTCTTCGCAATTACTGCTGAGGAAGCTCAAGCGTCGACTGCAGTCATTCAAGGTACACTTCTGGTCTTGGATAAATTAGCAAAAATTTTGATAGATCCAGGGTCGACGCATTCTTTCATATCGTTCGATTTTGCTTCAAGTCTCGGCTATCCGATTTTAAATTTAGGATATGTCTTAGAAGTGTCCACCCCAATGGGAAAAATGTTTCTAGCCCGTAAATTTCTTCGAAGGGTACCTATTTCCTTAGAGAAATGCCAGTGGGAGGCCGACCTTATTCTCCTAAATATGACCGACTTTGACGTCATATTAGGTATGGATTGGTTAGCCAATAATGGGGCATTAGTGGACTGTAAACAGAAGAAGGTGATCTTTGAACGAGGTGAAAGGAGTTTCACTTTTTATGGGCTTAAGGATCATTCTAAACCATGTGTCATCTCAGCAGTCAAAGCTCATCGGCTTTTAAGTAAAGGATGTTGGGCTTATCTTGCTAGTGTGGAAACTAATGAGACTACTACGTTTAATTTGAAGAGCATTGACGTAGTACAAGATTTCTTTGATGTTTTTCCTGATGATCTCTCTGGTCTGCCACCAAAAAGAGAGATAGATTTCACTATCGAGTTGATGCCAGGAGCAAGCCCTATCTGTAAAGCACCTTACCGCATGGCTCTGCGGAATTAAAAGAGTTAAAAAGTCAATTGCAGGAATTGCTTGAGAAAGGATTCATACGACCCAGTGTCTCACCTTGGGGAGCACCGGTCTTATTTGTGAGAAAGAAAGACGGGTCGTTAAGGTTGTGCATTGACTACCGACTTCTCAACGCCATCACTTTGTAAAGAACAAGTATCCCTTGCCTCGTATAGATGACCTATTCGATCAATTGCGAGACGGCTAAAGTTTTCTCCAAAATAGATCTACGGTCAGGTTATCATCAGCTCGGATACGAGATGAGGATATCTCTAAGACAGCTTTCCGTACCCGGTATGGCCACTATGAGTTTTTAGTGATGCCATTTGGTTTAACAAATGCTCCGGCCGCTTTCATGGATCTCATGAATAGAATTTTTCGGCCCTTTTTAGACAAGTTTGTAATCGTATTCGTCGATGACATCCTCATCTACTCTAGTAGTTTAGAAGATCACCGAGTGCATTTACAAGTTGTTCTGCAGACACTAAGGGATCATAAGCTTTACGCCAAGTTTAGCAAGTGTGAATTCTGGATGGAACAAGTGGTGTTCTTAGGACACGTCGTTTCAAAGAACGGAGTATCGGTGGACCCAACCAAGATTGAAGCTGTCATCAAATGGGAAAGGCCAAAAACAGTAACGGAAATTCGGAGCTTCTTAGGCCTTGCGGGTTATTACCGAAGATTCATCCATGGATTTTCAAGCATTGCCCTACCCACGACAAAATTAACAAGGAAAGGAGTTAAATTTGTTTGGGACGAAACTTGTGAACGAAGTTTCCAAGAGCTAAAGGAGAAATTAACAATCGCACCCGTTACGGCATTGCCAACCGGCGGTGGAGGTTTTGTCGTGTACAGCGATGCTTCTAAAAGAGGATTAGGATGCGTATTAATGCAAGACGGAAAAGTGATAGCATACGCTTCACGACAATTAAAGAAACATGAAGGTAACTACCCTGCTCATGATTTGGAGTTAGCAGCGGTAGTTTTTGCTTTAAAAATTTGGAGACATTATCTATACGGGGAGATGTTTGAAGTTTTCACCGATCACCAAAGTTTAAAATACATCTTTTCCCAAAGTGATCTTAATATGAGGCAAAGACGGTGGATCGAATATCTTAAGGATTATGACTTTTCCATCAAGTACCATCCCGGAAAAGCCAACGTGGTGGCTGATGCTTTAAGTCGCAAATCCGGAGGATTAACTTCCATGCTTGTTAAAGAATGGAAATTATTGGAAGAAACTATAAGTTTACGACCCGAGCTACAAGCTGGAAACAAGAAATCTTTCATTGCCACCCTAAAAGTAAAATCAGTACTAGTCGAGCGTATTCTTGAAGGTCAAAAAGGTAACGAATTAATGCAAACTTTGCTCGGAAGACCTGACTTTACCCAAGGCTCTGATGGAGGTATTCGATTTCGAGGACGGTTGGTAATACCCGAAATTCGGAGCTAAGGGAAGACCTATTACATGAAGCACATCGTTCTCGATATACCATCCACCCAGGGAGGAACGAAGATGTATCAAGATTTAAAGAGAAGTTTTTGGTGGAACGGGATGAAGAAGGATATAGGAGAATATATTTCGAGATGCTTAACTTGTCAGCAAATTAAAGCCGAACACCAAAAACCTTCAGGGTACCTGCAAACGATTGAAATCCCCGAGTGGAAGTGGGAACACATTACTATGGATTTCGTCTCGGCACTACCCAGAACTTCACAAGGCCATGAATCCATTTGGGTGATCGTGGATCGGCTCACAAAGAGTGCACACTTTCTGCCATTAAGTAAGAAGCAATCTTTAAGTTCTTTGGCAAAATTGTACGTAAAGGAAATTGTGAGTCGGCATGGGATACCGCTATCGATCATCTCGGATCGGGATAGTCGATTTACCTCCAAATTTTGGCAAGGATTTCAAGAAGAATTGGGTACAACTCTCAAGTTCAACACTGCTTTCCACCCACAGACGGATGGTCAATCAGAAAGAACTATCCAAACTTTGGAGGATATGTTGCGCGCTTGCACCATGGATTGGAAGGGTAACTGGGACGAACATTTACCATTGGTCGAGTTTGCCTACAACAACAGCTACCATAGCAGCATAGGTATGGCACCTTATGAGGCATTATACGGACGACCTTGTCAATCACCGACGTGTTGGAATGAAGTGGGCGAACGAAAATTGATTAAGTCTGAACTTCTGCAACAGTGTGCAGATAAGGTGAAACTTGTTAAGCATCGTCTAATGGCATCCCATAGTCGTCAAAAGAGTTATGCAGATCAAAGACGGAAGGATATCGACTTTAGCGTGGGAGATCATGTATTACTAAAAGTTTCGCCAACCCGAGGAGTCATGAGATTTGGAATTAAAGGCAAACTAAGTCCTCGCTTTGTAGGACCGTTTGAAATTTTGGACAAAATAGGAGCTGTGGCTTACAGATTAGCCTTGCCTCCACAACTCAGCAATGTCCACGACGTATTTCACGTGTCTATGCTTAGGAAATACGTCCAAGACTCCTCTCATGTTCTTGATCAGAGTTTAATTACTCTCCAGCCCGACCTATCATTCGAAGAAAAGCCACTTAAAATTCTGGATCACAAGGAACAAATCTTGAGGACCAAAAGGATCCCCTTAGTCAAAGTGCTATGGCAATATCATTCCTCGGAAGAAGCTACTTGGGAGCTGGAGAACGAAATGCAAAAGAAGTACCCTGAGTTATTCATTTAGTGGATAATTCAAATTTCGAGGACGAAATTTCTTTAAGGGGGGTAGATTGTAATGACCCTAATTTCTAACACAATCTTCTTACATATTTTGTTTATAATTTTCTTAAGTTTTAGTTAGAGCTCATGAAGACGAGCGTAACGAGTCTTAAAACGCGAAGATCAGAGGTCGGGAGCAAAAGTTACGACCTCGGGGAACGTGGTCGACCGGCGGGACCCACTTTCGAAATTTAAGTGGATTGGTTCTTAAATAGTCTTGTATCGTAGGGCTCGTGAATACGAACTCAACGGTACCAAGAACGCGCAAATCGGAGTTCGGAATAGGAAGTTACGATTTTTGGAATTTTTGAATTTTTTTAAATTAAAAATATTTTATGTTTTCAGCGCGGCGCAACTCGGCGCAGCGCGGCGCGGCTCGGCGCAGCGCAACGCGCGGCGTGTGCCGCGCAGCGCGCGCCGAACGCGCGCGTCGCGCGCGTCGAACGCGCGACGAGCCGCGCGCTCGCGGTGACGAACGCGCGTTCGTCACCGCGGGCGTGACGAACGCGCGTTCGTCACGCGCGAACATAGTTTCGCCGGCGCCGGTGGGCGCCGGCCGGTTTGTGGCGGCGCCGGTGGGCGCCCGCCTGTTCAGCGGCGGCGCCCACCGGAATATTCCCCTCCACCGCCTATTTATACCCTTTCCGGCCACTTCTTCACCCACATCCGATTTTCAGCCCCCTTCACTGTTTTCACCATTCCCGACCCGTTTTAAGTCCGATTTTCACGTTTCAAGACCCGTTTCCTACTAATTCAAGGGTGCTCTACGCATCGGAAGCATTACTTTCTCGAGACGACCCCTCTAAGACCTCGAAAAACGTGCCCCTTCCCTAATCTTCTTTTTTATCTTTTCTTGTTTCGGGCCATTCCTAAACCTTTTTAACCCGTTCCAAAGCCTTACCCTACTAAATCAAGGGCATTCTACGCGTTGGAGTGGTTATTCTGCCGAAATTCTCGCTCGAAGGCTGATATATTAAGGCGGGACTCTCTTTACGCTACGAGGAGATTTCGCACGTGTTATAGGTAGGTAGTTTTAAATTCTAATCGTATGCCGAGATTTTGACTCGCTAAAGTCTTACTAAAAGTTTTTCTGTTAATTTATGAAAACAAAAGCTCTGACTTCAAAATCATCTCCTCCTTTCGAAAATCTCTCCGAGTTTTGGGCAATCGTGCCGTCTGGATAGTTCTCGGTTCTTCGGAGCTAAGAATTATTATGATTTTGGATACCGCCAAATTTGGCATCTGGCGCGCACAGGATTGGGATGTCATGGGTAAATCCCTTCCTTTCAGTCTCGCGTCGCCCCATGGGCGCGGGTGTAAGTCGTCTGGTATCGCGACGTTCTGTGATCGTGTTTTCAGGTTTTCCGAAGGATTTCCAAAAAGAAAAAAATGGCATGTGCACGAAGCATATTCTTAGAACTTAATTCGACCTACTGAGTATAAATTTACTCACCCACCCTCAGACTCTGCAGGTGTTTCACTCAATTCTGAAGGAGTCGACGAAGGGTTTCCTTAAATTACAAGTTTTGTATTACTGTTTTTGGTATTTATGTAAATTATTGTATTGACCAATGTACAAAGGCACGTGATGCCTAATTTTGGACAATCTTTGTATAATACAAAGTATGTTGTAATTACTGTTTTAGTACACGGTGATCCTTGGCAATTGTAATTAAATTTTGTTACGTTTTCAAAAATTGTTTTCTTTTATTCGAAGCTACGAGGAGCGTTACAATAAACATGCATGATAATATCACCAACATACTAATCTAGCATGCATATACACAGATAGAGGAATAAATATGCTCTTCATGGCCGAAGCCCTCGAGCAAACTCATATCAAACTGATTTGCTCTTCGAGGCTGAAGCCCTCGAGCAACTCATATCAAATAGACTTGCCCTTCAAGGCCGAAGCCCTCGAGAAGCACTTGCCCATCAAAGCCAAAGCCCTCAAGCAACCCCTACCCATCAAGCCTAAACTCCCAAACAACTCATGCCCATCAAGGCAGAAACCTTCAAGCAGCCCCGCTTGCCAAGACTGTAATCCCAAGCAGCATATATGGTAAGCCGGTGCACTTGGACATACCAATTGGATTCTCAGGGTCCAGATAATCTCAATATTTTGGTCTCCTTACAACTTTTCCATTTTTCTCAACCCAGGGAGGATTTATGTTCCAATTAGGAACTCAAATCAAAATCATGTCCTTTCGGACCAACCAAGTTCTAATTAAGCTAACTGTAAGTTCGACGTTGTTTGTTTTTGGGTTCTGTTTTAAAGGATAGACCGGGTTCGGGTCTGGGTCAAACCAGACCAGAACCCGTCCCTGCAATTGAAGTTACGGGGGAGGAGAGGACTCATCCTCCCCCATCCCAAACTGCTTTGAAGAGGAGGGACAGATCCCATCCTCCCTCTCCAGGCAGACCTTTTCTCTCCCTCATCTCCTCCCAGCGTCCCTCTCTCCCTGCATCTCTCTCTCTCTCAACGCTTTTCCCTCTCTCAGCGCCCTCCTTCTCACAGCCCCTCTCCCCTCTCCACTTGTGCCCTAGCTTCCCTCTTCCTCTCCTCTGGCGGGCAGCACCACTCAAGGAGGATTCCGGCGGCCAGCGACGGTTGCGAGGGCGGTTTTGGACAACGAGAGGGCTGGGCTGCAAGGGGTAAGCAAGAAAGGTAAGCCTTTGGGTGGAATTTGTATCTTCTTCCCTGTTTTGGGTTAACCCATCTCTACTCCAATTTCGAAATTACTATTCACAACAGTTTTTGAAGGAGTAAAAGTGCCCAAAATCATGTCTTTCCTTCCTCAATTTGATGCAATTATATGTTATTATTCTCAGCCTTCAATTAAAGCATATGAATTGGGTTTTTATGTTAGGTTTTAGAGGAGAAGAGTAAGCTTTGGAGTAAGCTTTGGAGTAGGCTTTGGAGTAGGCTTAGGTGAGAACCCTCACCTATAACATTGCTTGTTCTCTAGCATGAACTATTAATTATTTGTGATTATATGTGCATGTGTAAAATGAATTCTTCATGCTAGGTTTGTTGTGAAATATTCATGATATGGGTGATGTATGTTTGCTTTATTTATGATATGTTATGTAGTAAATACAAGCATGATTATGTTTGAGATGCAAGCTGAGTGGATTATGAGTTATTGTCTAACGTATGGAATACATTAATGTATGGAATATATCATCTAATGTTTGAGATATGAAAAGGTTGTGAATATATGCATGGTTCTATTGTTGGTTAGATGTTTTGATTCATCTATATGAATTGTGCTATATTGGAATTATGGTATGAAGTAAAGATGTATGTCGTGCAACAACAGTCATATGCGTGAGTTGTGATTTAATTATAAGATGTTACAGGTTATACTCAAGAGAAAGGCAGGAGTGTTGACGTTTGAGATAGATATGCGTATATATAATTGCTATTGTCTGCAGGTTGTGATGAATTTGGGTCAAATACCAACTATGGTAAATAGTGCATACATATGTTATGACAGGTTGATGAATTAAATAGATACTATGGATGAATCATGAAAGTTGTCTTGGTTGAACTGTGCAGAATCTACTTTCTCTTCTTATGGGCATGTGAGAGTCTACATTGCATAAATGGTAGAGCAGGAATTAAGAACCAACCTAAGAGAGAGGTTGGGAAAGGAGAGTTAAGGTCGGGGTGTAGGGCCTTAACTTCAGAAACAAGATAATAAGTTTACCCAGGTGCCACATAGGGATGAGGGTGGACCCCAGCCTTTGGCAGTTCCCTCCCGGTTTTCACGGGTCATTACGAGTGCACGCGTATAACCACTCACGGCGTTCTCGCACCGACGCAACCCACGGATCACAGCTAAATTCTCTAGGTGGTATGGGGAATAGGCTGTGTATGTTTTATGTTTTACTAGGCATATGGTGATTATGCAAATCTTATACTACAATGAATAATTATGTGGATGTTAAATTAAAATGATATTGCATATATGATGGTTAGGTATAGGTATACTATGCTGAATTTGAATCTAGATCTTTGGCATTGTATGAATGGTGATTGCTAAATTATAAGACATGTTATGTTTGAGGTATTATCACAGAGCTTTGGCTCACGGGTGGAATGTCCATTCCACCGGGCGTATTTTTGCGTGCAGGTTTGTTTGCAGATTTGGATGCGTAGGAACGTCAAGGAAGAGTAGAGTTTCCGTTCATGGGGTTGAGCATAGAACTTAGGAGTAGTTTGATTTTAATGCTCATGAGTAGGTCAAGTATTTACTTTGTAGTTGCAGATGAACACCCTTGGGTGAAACTCTTTTGATTTGATTCAATAAAAGTTATTTATGTTTCAGATTTAAATTCTTTATCCCTTGTAGCATATGTTATTGTATTGTCACAGCTTGAGCTCAGGTGCACTCCGATGGTGTTGGCGGTCTGTGGACCCTTCTCAAGGCTCAGGTCGTGACACTAACGATCGACTAATCCGACATGCAATCTCAAATCATTGCATCCAATCAATCAACCACGGCTAAACATCGGCAAATTCTCATTCATGAAGTCTGTTTCATGATGCATGTAACATGATATATACGTGAGCAATCTCTAAGTGGATTCCAACACATGGAATATGCTCCCATCAATCCCCACGTGCATCATATTCGAGTCATAAACAACCACGATTTCATAATAAATTTCCCACATGTGTATGTCCATGCATTCCTAAGCACATAAACATGCTTTGACAATAGCTCACAATGCAATACACACATGCTTTAATAAAATCTATACATAGTTCCTAACTGAAATCATGGGGAAATCCATTTGAAACCATCATTTGAATCAAGTGAAGTCTAATGCTCAATTCCTACAAGCATATTTAATCCACACATGAAACTAGAACATAGTATCACCATTCACCCATAATTTATTCATACGATAAGAAGACACATTAAATCATTGTCATACAATAACCTTGATAGAAGCATGCGTAAACATAAGAAAATCATCATCTATAGATTCAAGATGAATGATAATAACATGTCTAACCATTAACATGTAATTCCATATAATACTTAAACATGCACCATAATTCCCAACATAAATAGCATACATTTTTAGTAGCTTATTCTAACTCAAAACACTCCACATGAACATTAGAAATAATATTTGAGAGTAAAAGTATCGAAATAAGCATAGGAAATAAAATGGTCAAAATCTAATGTGTAGCCGATCGATCGGCCTGTAAGGGTTTCAATCGGCTGGCCTTAAAATCAGCCTAAAATGTTGTTGGGCCGATCAATCGGCATGCGAGGGCAATCGATCGCCATAACGGTAGATCTGGTTCATCTTCTCCATTTTGAAAACTAAACCGAAACATCATTAATAGAATTTAAAACCTTCAAACAAAGCCTTAAACATTATGAAAATTTAATCAAACATTCTAGAATGCTAAATCAACCCATATCAAATCAAAAGCTTAAGAAATCAAGGCAAACAATTAACTTTTTATTAATCTGTCATTAAAGCCCTGAGCATGAAACTCATTCAAACAAAACACACAAAAATCGAGATTTTTCAAACATAATAAGGCTGAGATTAAACCCATTACCTTTCATCTTGTTTTGAGTCGGGTTAACTCCTTAATCACCTAAGAAACTTCTAATCACTTCCTTTTGGGGACTAGTTCGGGATTACGCTCTACATTCCCTGGCTCAGCCCTTTCCTTTTATAGGAAAAAATAGGCTATACCTAAATAAAACTTGGGGTGTGAATAAAATTTTTAACTAAAAGTAAAAAATTTGGCTATTTAAACCAAAATTAGGACTAAAAAAATTTTGAAATTTTTTTTTAATTACCTGTTTTAATGTCTGGGATGTTTTGGACTAAAAACCCTAAATTTGACCGTGTAATAACCCTATTTTTCTCATATTTTATAAATTTTATTATTTTCTTAAGTCTAATTATAATTCGTTAAGACAAGCAAATATACGAAAATTTGAGACCAGGAACAAAAGTTACGGCCTCGGGAAACATGCTCTAAACCAGCGGGACCCACTTTGTATATAGGTGTAAACTAGTCCATAAATAGTCTAGTTTGTAGGGCTCGTGAATACAAGCCCAACGGTACCAAGAATGCACAAAACGGAGTTCAGGATAAGAAGTTACAATTTTCTAAAATTAAAAAAAAATAAAAAAAAAATAAATCGGCTTGGCGTGGCGCGGTGCAGCGCGCGGCTTATGCAATGCGGCGAGCACCGGATGCACGCATCGTGCACGACAAACGTGCAACGGGCGCGCGTTTGTCACTCTCACCCACCGCTTGCGGCAGCGCCAACGGGCGCCGCCCATTTTTTGCGGCAGCTCCAGCGGGCTCCCACCGGAAACCACCACCTCCCTCACCTATTTAAGGCCATTCCTGCTAATTTTTTAGCAGATTTCCCCTTTTACTGTTTTCTTCATTCCCGACCCATTTTAAACCCGAAGTTCGTGATCCAAGACCCATTTTCTGCTAAATCAAGGGTGCTCTACGCACTGGAAGTGTTATTTTCTCAAGGTGACCCCTCTAAGACCTCGAAAAATGTGCTCCTTCTCTAAACTCTCCCTTTCACTTCTTTTACTGTTTCTGTACCATTTTACACCCGTTTCAGCCCGTTCAAAAGCCGTACCCCACTAAATCGAGGGTGCTCTACGTGTTGGGACCGTTATTCTGCCAAATTTTCTGCTCGAAGGAAGGATCTTCTACGAGGGAGTTCTCTTATACTTTGCGCGCATTATAGGTAGGCGGCTTTAATTTCTAAACCGTATGCCGAGATTTTGACTCACCAAAGCCTTGCTAAAGATATTTCTCAAAGAAAATTCTATCTTTAAAAGTCTCTCCTCTTTTCAAAAAATTCTCTGAGTTTTGGGTAATCGTACCCTCTGGATAGTCCTTGGTTTCTCGAAACTAAGGGTTATTACGATTCTGGATACCGCCAAATTTGGCTTCCGGCGCGCACAGGACTGGGATATCATGAGGAATTCCCTTTCCTTCCATCTCCCGTTGCCCCATGAACGTGGGTGTAAGTCGTCTGGTATTGCGACATTCTGTGACGATCGATGTTTTCATATTTTGAAAAAAAGATGGCACAATATTTCTACGTATATATTTTTAGAACTTAACTCAGCTTACTGAGTATTAAATTACTCACCCACCCTCAGATTTTGCAGGTGTGTGATTTGAATACGACGAAGTCGACGAAGAGCTTTTCTTTGTAAAATTACAGTTTTTGTACTTTTCTTATATTATTATTTTTGTAAACTTTGTACTGACTGATGTATAAAGGCATGTTATGCCAAATTTTAGAAATCTTTGTATAATACAAAGTATGTATAATTACTCTTTTGATACACGGTGATCCTTGGCAATTGTATTTAATATTCATTATATATTTTTTTTAAATCATGATAAATGTGAGGGGTATTACAGACCATGGGGCCCCCATGGTCCGTCAAACCCTAATTTCTAAAAAAATTTAAAAAATCCTAAGAATTCACAATTAACCTAAATTCACTTAAAACTCATAAAATTGAAGTTAATTTTGATTAAAATCTTTGGAAACTACTTTTATTTAAAAAAATCATCAAAATTGATAAAAAAAAAACTTAAACCACACAATGACCATTAGATAATAAATAAAATTAAATATAAACCAGTTCAAGACAAGAGTTCTTACACCTTTGTTATAGTGTGCCTAAAACCCGATTATTAACTTCGGTTTTACCATTAGTCTATGGGTGACAAGCAGTATTGTATTGTCAGTGTGTACCCAAACCTCTTCCATAGGGTTTTCCAAAAATAAGATAAAAACCAACTATCACGGTTAGAGGTGATGGTATGAGGGACCCCATGATGTCAAACCACTTCCCAAAAGAATAATATGACATGAATTGCATTGGATGTATTCTTATGAAAAATGAAATGCGACATTTTCGAAAAAAAGTCAACAACAAAGATGGAATCTAAACTGCATTAAGTACGGGGTGAACCAAGCACACAATCCATGGTGAGATCAAGCCAAGGAGCATCTGAAATTAGCAGAGGTTGGTAAAGACCTGTGTTTTGTATATGAGATTTATCACGTGGACAAACAAGGGCATCACTGGACATATCAACCAACATCTCTCTTCAATTTTGGCCAAAATACTTCCCAGCCAATGCAAATATCTTATCATGATCCAGATGGCCAGCTAAAACACCACTATACACATCTTGAGAAAATATTTGCGGAGAGAATAGACTGGATTACAAAAGCGAGATCCTTTAAACAAGAAGCCCTACTAAAGAAGAAAATCAGGAGGTAGCTGTCAATGGTAACAAACAGCCTAGATTTTATGAAAATCTATATCATGCTGGTATAGATCTTGAATAAATTTTAAACCAAACACTACAATAAACATCATAGCCAACAGAATATGTTGTTGACTAAGTGTGTCTACTACCTTATTAAGTTGGCTAGATTTATGCTTGATGAGGAAATTATATTCTTGAATATCATAGATCTAATGAGCATAAAGTCAATCCATCTTTCTTTGATTCTGTAAAAACTGCAATGGTTAATGATCTCAATGCAAAACAAATTCTCTTTGGATCAGATCAAATAATGATGCCACTATCATAGAGCTTGCACCAATGCGAAAATCTCAAGCTTATAAGCTGGCCACTTTTGACGGGAATTATTAAGCTTTTCACTATAAAATGCAACTGACTAGCCTCCCTAAGACAACACAACATCAATGTTGACATAGGAAGCATTACATTCAACCTTAAATATTTTTTCAAAATTGGGTAAATCTAAGGCTGGAGCCGAGGTGAGTTGAGCTTTGAGTTATTCAAAACTTGACTCAGTATATTCATCCCAATGGAATTTGTCCTTTCGCAAACACTCGGTTAACAGAAAAACAAGAACACTAAAATTCTTGATAAATCTTCAATAAAATGATGCAGTTCTATGAAAACTTTAATCTCCTTAATAGTTTAAGGCAAATGCCAGTCTTGAATAGCTTGGATCTTAGCATTATCTACATAAATACCATCAGCAGTACAATGCATTCTAAGAAGTTCAACTGGTTCTCAGAAAATACACTTTTTCAAGTTCAAGTGCAAAGAATTAACCAGCAAAAAAGTACTTCCCACAAGCATGCAACATGTGCTTCCTCTATAGATAAAAATATCATCAAAATAGGCAACAACAAACTTGCCCAAAATAGATTTCAAAACATGTCATAAGTTGCATAAAGGTGCTCGGTGTGTTGGTTAAGCCAAAATGCATGACCAACCATTCAGAAGGACTTTCCTTGGTCATATAAGCCATCTTCTACTCGTCATAGGGCCAAATGTGAACTTGATGATATTCACTTTTAAGTCCAATTTAGAGAAAATTTGAGAACCTTTTAATAAGTCTAACATGTCATTGAGACGAGGAATCTAGAACTAGTACTTGATTGTAATTTTATTTATGCCTCGGCTATCAATGCACATTCGCCACAAGCCATCTTTTTTCGTTACCAAGAGGGTTGGTTATTGCACACGGGCTGAGGCTTTCCGATATTAACCCCTTTTGCAATAATTCCTCAACTTGAGTTCGGAGAATTTAGTGTTCTTTGGGACTCATATGATAATGTGGTAGATGTAGAAGACTAGCACCATGTAGAAGATCAATTTAGTGTTGTATAGAACGCATATGAGGTAATTCATTAGGTAGACCAGGAGGAGTTATAGACTTAAACTCATCCAAAATTAGCTAAACCTTATTGGAAACCTTACATTCAACTAGAAGAGGGCCGTTCACAACAAGAGCAAACATAGCATCCCTCCATTTCACTTTTGGTGTAAAGTTTGGAAGAAGAAAAAATAGTTTCTTCTCCGAAGCATTCTATTGAACATTACGCTTTGTCTTGCAAGTGGAAGCTTGTTTTTTATGTAGCAAGACAATGTGGACCCCATTACGCAAAAAAGAATAAATATTGCCCAATCCATCATGTATAATTTGCATATCAAACTGGCAAGGCCGACCTAAAACTAAATGACAAGCAAGCATATCAAGAACAACACATACTCTATCTGTTTTGTAAGTTTTGTCAATAAATAATGGTACCCAACATATATATGTTATTCTTGTGGCCCTAACATCCTTGATCCATCCAATTGAGTATAGGCAAGGATGTTTTTTTGTATCTAATCTCAATCTATCAACCACCTGCTCAGATACAATATTTTCTTAGCTTACATAATCAATAATAATGCTACACACTTTGCTATTGATAGTTCCTTTAGTATGAAAGATTTTAGACCTTTGGGAATTGGTTTCGTGTCATAGTGTCAACATCAACCACCCAATTATTAACGTCAATGGATTTTCATCAGCTTTAAATTCTTCATCTTCCCCTATTGACACAGGTGGAGGATCCAATGGTGGAGTATCACCTTCAGCTTGTTACAATTCGGATTGTTCGAAAGAAGTTAGATGAACTATTTTTTGACACACAAAACAATTGTTGGATATATGTCCTGGTTGACAGCACTTGTAACATAGATTACCTCTTGGTTGAGCATATGGATTACTGTATGGTTTGGATTGTGGTGACACTTGTCTCCATCGGTTAGTAGTTGGCTTGAATTGATCGGTTTTTGTTTCAAATGTACCAAAAGGCAATGAAGAAACCTCCGTAGCAACAAATGAAGTAAATCCCATTGTATATTGCCCCTTCTGTCTTACCCATTTGTTGCTCGACACGGAGAGCTAACTGCTGAGCAGCCACTACCGAACATACTAGCTGTAAATTGACTCTCTTGAATAGCCCATCGAAGTCGAAGTGGACTATTGTTTTGTCAATATTTAAGGTTATGTATCTTGGATATTGTTTCTAATGAGCAACCTCTACAATTCAATAATATATTCACTAACTGACCTATTACCTTGTCAATAATTCTACAATTGGCAAAACAACATCCATTCAAGATCCATCAAAAGGAACTAAGCACTTAATAATTGTTTCATCTTCTTCCATGTTTGTACGTGAAGTTTTCCCAATTGGCTACAATACATATGAAGTTGATCCCACCAAATAGATGGCCCACTCTTCAGTGAAGAGTATAGGCAATGACTTTTACCTACTTCTCTTCTAGTACATCCATGTAGTCAAAACAATACTCCACTTCGACTAACTAATCTGAAAAAATATTCAATCTGATGCTGACCATCAAAGGACAACCCCATTTTTTGTTTAAAAAAGTGAAAATTCTAGTCTTGTTCGTACCTCTGTCTATCATGGCCAAAACTAAGCCTCTTCGTAGCTAGAATCAACTGCAAAGCCTCTTCGTAGCTAGAATCAACTGCATCTGAATGAAACATAGTTGCTAAAACATTTTGTCGAACACCCATACCTCATCCTAAGAATCGATTGACGATTTTGCCCTATATCCGGATTTTACGAAAGATCATGGATCTTGAACTGTTTCATACACTGCAAGACTGCCAACAGCTGCTGATTCACCCAAGTTTATGTCTGAAATTGCTGCCTCAACTCACATCTCAATTCCTGAATTTCACGACTCAATTGCAAATTTTCAGAATCATGACATTCACTCGAGTTTGCCATGCTTGACCCTCTCTTTGATGCAAAAATGATGCAGCAACTTCGGGAACGAGCAAAACAACAGTCCATTCCTATTTCCAACCACAAAGACAAGCTATAATTTACTATAAGCAAACAAATTCCAGAACTTGCAAATTCGTGCTTACAACTCTCACAGTAATTCAGAACTGACAGTACAAATAAACTTAACCAAATCCAAAGAAAACCAAGATAATAAGGGAAAATGATAACTACTGTCATGCTCTAAGCTTGGATTGCAAGCTCCATCTCTGTATACACACAGAGATCCAGATGACACACTTCCACCTCCGAGTTCCTAATACAGAGAAGAAATCTCTCTATTTTCAATCACATTAATCTTTTGCACCCCTTTTCCAAACTCAGTCATTTTCTATTCCAAAATGAACCATAGTGTAAAGACAAAACTACCCTTATTAATGAGGGAAAAAGACCACCTACAGCGCTCATGACCCTGCTGTCTGAACACTCTGGTACACCTACCTACATCACAAGACGGGGCATGTCCCTTCAGCTGCAACAAGTCTCAATCCAGCTCAAGGTTTTGTGTGCAGTAATCTTAATACGAAAAGCAAATTCGGCCAAACAAATTATGTTAACCTCTCTAACCTATAACTAATCCATCATTGGTTGTGTACTAATCCAAAATAAGTACTTTATTGAAGCTGGTTGACGGCAAAAGTAAAAATAAGCCAGTCAAAGAAAGAATTCAGTACAAAAGAGCAAAAACAATTGAATAAAATCCAGTGTTAACAAGGAAAGTAGCTAATAATTTGTCCAATAAAATCTAGATGTGTTAGGTGAAGGGCCTATGAATATGTTAAAAATCTAAAAGCATCTGTGGAAGTATTCTCTCCAGATGAGTCGCTTCTATTGCAGTAACACCCTCAGCTTCGGCAATTATAGCAGCTCTATTCACAGCTTCTACATCATATAAACACACATTTAATAGTTGTACACTCTTTTTCCCAAATAGGGTTACATACACTAGGATGCAACACAAAAGGTGAAATGTCTCAGTAAACACCCACCTGTGACAAATAAGCGAAGAAGTTCGCTGCTCAGCTTTAAAGCATTTGTATTAGCTGCATCACAAAAAATGCAGTCAAAATTATCCACTCCTTGCACAAAGTCCAGGTTTTATTACAAAATAGACAAAAATTATAAATAGACACTGGAAATTATAAAACAGAAGACTTGTCTCAGCTTGGAACTTTTCCTCATTCACACTAAAAAGTTTAATCATGACAAATAAAGGGCTAATGAATTTTCATTTTTGAAAACAACAAAGGATATCTATTCCAAGAGAAATGCTAAAACATCTCGCATTTACCCACTCTCTGGTTCGCTTGTGCATATGACAAAAATAAACGAGAACGGTTGTATAAACTATTGTTTACAGCAGAAATAATAGATGTGGGACCAATCGTAAAACTTCAAACTGAAAGAAAAAGGAAAGAACTGAAATTTTACAACTTAAGAATAGAATTAGGAATTATTAAATGTAAAAATAAGATGGAAAATAACAATTATATCCCCTCATCATGGCTCACAATATCTTTTATTGGAGATATATAAGTGACCCAAAGATGGAATATATTGGACATATTGGGTAAAAAAATTCCATGACCAAAAATATTTTCACAAGTATCTTGTTAACCTAGTCTATATTAACTTCTAAAAGCCTAATACTAATACCAAACCATAATATCACCATTTGAATACATTATACTGACATAAATTACATTTATCAAATGGAAAACATGATTAATAATGATAAAAAAGAACAAATTTGAAGGTAATATCAATTATTAAGTGGAGACTATTATGATGTACACCTAAATAAAGCTTTAAAGTCAAAACTAAGAATAATTAATGGAGAACATGACAGTATCTTTGTTGCCTGCACTGAAGATGATAGAAAGAGTGTCCAAAATGTTGTCGTGAGGTGCTTGGAAAGGCGTTGGAAAGAGGGGGTGGTCCAAAATATTGCCAAATCTGAGATATATCTTAGATTTTGGAGATATATATCTTGTATTTGTCAAGCAAGGGATACAATAACGAATACAGATATATCATCTCAGACAATGCAAACCATGCCCTTGACCTTTGTCAAAATTTGATAAGACTCCCTCACATTTCAAGAACAGTACTTGCACCCCTCATGATGCAGGCAAGTTATCAAGCACTGAAACAGCAGGGAGTCTCAGAGGCATTTCATCAAATGGATTGGTGTTAAACGTAACTTCAAGGACAAATCTGTCTTTTACTAACGGAGATTTAATCGTAGCCGTTGTCTGAATCTGACGTTTTTACCCTGATTAAAGAAACCGTCAGATTCAGACAATGGCTACGATTATATCTCCGTTAGTAAAAGACAGATTTGTCCTTGAAGTTACATTTAACACCAATCCATTTGATGAAATGCCTCTGAGACTCCCTGCTGTTTCAGTGCTTGATAACTTGCCTGCATCACCTCATCTTATACAAAAAGGTGAAGATGCCATTGCCATTTGCACCACTTTTTTCCACACTATCTAGATGTTGGCACACCTCTCCCTCTGCAGTAATGGCACCTCTTCACCATGCCTCCCTTGACCCCCAGTCTTCCATCCACCCCGACCAAACACTACTGGGGAAGTAGGAGCTTCACCAACCAAGGGGAAGCAGGAGCCCCTCTAGTGTCTTTGATGAGGTAAATAAGCCCGTCTCAGTCCCAACCTCCTTGCTGCCTCGGCGGAGACACCATGAGGAGGATTCTTGCCCCCCAGCATGGCAGCAAGTAGGCCGGGGGCTGAGGCCACTGCCCACTGGGTGGTAAAGGGCTGGGGTCAAGGGCCAGTCCTGGTACCAGGATGGGTGAGACAGACCGATACTGGGAAAGGGTGGAAAAAAATGGTGCAAATGACAAGCATATTTACATTCTCTAATAAACTAGAGGGTGTAAGTATAATTTCAGAAATGTGAGGAGGTCTATGTCTATTTTCGATAAAGTTTATGGGGTATCAGTGCAATTGACCCAAAATAATAATACTATCAACAAATCTTAGTTATATATGAAATGCACATGTCAACACTTATTACTACTCAAAATAATAAAGCACACAATTCTTGAACATTGTAAAACAAAAATTACTACCAAAATAATTTTAGTTTTCCAAAATGTTTATAGCTACTGACAAGCACTATTTGATTTTGACAAATTAGCCGTGATCAATATTTGCAGTTAGAAATAGAAGATTCATGCAGTGACTTAAGGATTAAAAAGACGAATTATATCCAAGACATGTATGTAATAACGTGCTTGTTTGATGGTTCTTAACATGGATCTTTATCTAAATACAATATGTACCAAAACATATTGGGCTCAGCATCTATCGAAATTACCCATAGTTGGCCGATGCCTTTTTGATGTTCCAGCAACCATCTGTCACCAGGAACAGAAATGGACTTTGTTAAAGACAGTTAAAACTAAACATCATATTCTAGAAATGAGTCAGTACAAATATTCCGGCACCTCTTACTAGGTATTAACATGCTTAATAAGTTGTGACTGAAAACATTATTATTTTTGGGACAAAGAAATCCAATGGTCTACCACCTGTGAGCAAATTAACCAGAAAAAAGGATCCCTTTGCTTGTTTAAAATTGTGTTAAAAAAGAGACTTCTATTTCCTCTTGGCTATCAAAATCAGGGAAATAAGCTCTGCATGCACAATCAAGTCTATGAAACATGAATCAATTCTTCATATTGAGTTTTGTACACCAACTACCATGCAGAGGCACCAAATCCATACAAATGTGAAACAGTATAGATAAAAATATGATTTTTTCTTTTCTCTTTTTTATAAGAAACAATAATATGATCAAATCTGAACAGAAATATCATCATACAACAACCTTGTCCTCAGAAACGGAGGGGGTTGTTCTAACCAACCGACAAACTGATTTGCACTCCTAGCACATCTAGCATGAATGTGAGCGGTGCCATTTGCCATTCTATTCAAATGAGCTACACAAACATTTTTAAAAGACACCAAACGTTGGTGAGAATAATCTATAAGATAACCTAGGTTAGAAAATTTTGCCTCTGTAACTTGTAAAGTGTAAATGATGGATTAAAAACTCATCCTGAAAAGTAACATTCTGTAAAACCATCCACAGCAAACTCAATGGCATGCAACACTGCATAAAATTCCTATTCTTCTGAACCATAAACTGATCAAACCAAGCTGCACTCCTAGACACCATAGGTACACCTTCGCAATCTCTAACAATTAAACCAAGTCCGGCTCAATTTATATCAGAGAAGATCACCCCAAAAAAATTTATTTCTTGTACCCCATATGGAGTAGGAATTCAAGCAACAATCATCTTTTAGACCCTAAATCAGAGTTCTTAACTTTACTGTTCCGAAACTCTTAAAACAACTCTTCAACGTCCATTAAAATGACTTATGCTTCCTTTCTTTTTCAACATATTCCGAAATTATTTCTGTTCTTCCATATACACCACCCTAGAAGAAAAAACTTTCCCACATCCCCCTCATTCTTGTGCTTCAACATTATCCCCACTAGATCCATCAGATTACAAATGAAATGAACCTCAATAATCGAAACACAATCTGCTTTTTTGTCAAACCTCCAGAGCGACCATACATTGACAAATGGCATGAATAGTGGATTCTTGCTTTTCGAATTGTTGAAGCAGATGTCAACTAGATTCGTCTCGTATGGATGACAGCAAGGTCCTAAATCTAACCAACATCAAGGTGTTTTAACAGTTCTTACTTTTCTGAATTTATCCTAGCCAAAATAAAAACCCAACTGCAATACATGCGTACAAATACTCCAGGAAAGACCTATATATCCAAACCACACCTGTGGCACCGCCTATTTATGGGTGACGGCAACCCCACAAATTTGCCCATGTGTGTTTTTACTCACTGAATTACTCAAACCAAACATATGCTCCCAAATGTAATCGAAATAAAAAAGGATAGTTGATATGAACAACAAACGAAAATTTCATGTCTATATAAACAAATTCTAGCTCATATAGATTTTATTTTTCCAAAGTCGGAAATTTGGGGCGCGGCGTGGGCGCCATTGAGAGAAACCTATTAAATAATTGAGAATAACACCACGTAGTCCATGTGTTGATCATCACATCTAAGTCCCTGAATCATTATATTATAATTAATTTTCTACTTGTTTACAGTAGAAATGTCCTTCCATAAACAAAATACAAAAAAACAGCTAAACGAAGAAAGCTAGAAAAATAGAGGCAAGAAAATCGGTGTTCAGACTTACCTCAACGTCCAGAATTTCATCCTCCTCACATTTTTCGCGCTCTGCTATGAAAAATAAGAAGGGCAGAGAATAAGAACTTGAGAGAGAAAAAAACCCCAAAGAATGTGACGAACAGAAAAACAAACAAAAAAGATTATAGGCAATAGTAGAGACCCAGAACTCTTCTTTCCCAGATCTGCTTGAAAATGGCGTGAACCAAATCCTGCATCATTCACATCGCAAGAACATGAGAATTGAAATGTTAAACTGCAAAAACATGGGTCGACGGGGAAGTGGGCGAGAATCGACGTACAGGATCAAAAGCTCTCTCCATCCTCACGACGACTGCCTTCAATGGGGCAAAAGAAAATCGCGCGGCAGTACGCTTGCACGAATTAATCGAATGGAAGGCTTCCAGATCAAAAGTCGTGAGGACTCCCGACCTTTCAAATTCAGTCCAAAACCAGGTTTATTCTCTTCTTCCTCTTACGCGAGTCACGCGACCGCCAACCCCCTTCCCTTGCATGGTTCAAGTTCAACCCGGTTCCGCGGCCGGATGGTGAAAATAGGAGTTGGCTCTTGGCTGCACCTGCCCTTACTCTAATGTACGCCTCGCTCTGGCATCATCCAACGCTTGTGCCATCCATCCATGGGAAGCATTTTTAATGCTCCGCGCTTACTGTGAGCCGAGCGTAAGGAACGCCTGCAAGGCGTTAATTTTCAAGATCGACGGTACACACGGTGGCGCATATTAGCGTAAGTAATGCTTTTACTAATATGTGTCATCGTGTGTGTCGTCGATCTTAAAAATCTACGCCTCACAGGTATTCCTTACGCTCGGCTCATGCTCATCACGGAGCATTAAAAACGCTTCCCCATGGGGGCTCTTCTGATTCTGATTCTGATTCACAGAATTTTAAAAACTTTTTCTTCCTGGGATTGAGATTGCGGTTCCTCTGGACATGGGCTTTTGATCATCACTTCTCTTCTAACTCGTCCCCCAGTCCAAGACCAGCCTTTGGTTCAACCAAAACATTCTTGTCATGCCTGCCAGAGTGACCACTCTAGGACCCACCTCTGAAACTCTACCGCCTTCCCCTCCGCCATTAATGATGGATTGTAAAATGGTTTGGATTCGCAGTGGGCTTTGATCATATGCACTCCTTAAGCTATAGCTTCTCCAAACAATGAGTTGAACGTTACTAAATATTTGACCATGAGTGTTTGAAGAACTTTTGTTGTCACAGCTGCTATTGCTACAGGGATAAAGCGGCTTAAGATAAAATTATACTATTGTCTATAATATAATTTTATCATATACCTCTATCAAAGTTTATGACTTGAGATAAAGACCCTTTAAAGGGGCCCACTTACTTGAGGTTTAGGTTATAAATGGGGTCGGAGACTTAAAAGGAGAAACCACGTTCAAGAGAGAACTAGGTCATAAAATTGAAGACATCGGGGACCATTTGATAAATAAAGGTCACCCTAAGGTCTTAGCATGTATTTTCTCTATTTTTAAATATATATAAATTATCTAAATATGTTAAATATTAAAAGGGCATATTTATCAAATGGCCCGGTAGAATGATTCTATTAAATAATTTTTCCCAAAATAAGCCTTATTTATATAATTTATCTCATACAAGAGGCCATAGGATTTTGATCCTATGGTGTATATAACTCTGACATAGATTGGTTTGAATTACTACCTATCCCTTTGCATAGCCATTTGTATTCTCAGACTAACGATGGCACTCGTAAGCCATGACTCATACTTAACTTTTCGAGCAATTTGATTTTTGAGACCCGGATTATCCGGGCCCGTCAAACCTGGTTGAATGTCATTTGGGTCCAGATTTTTGGTTCCATCAGGTTTTTGGTCAGGTAACTCGGTTAGCATGGGTGAGCCAGGTTTTACAAAGAAAAAAATTTAGGTGAATTACATTTCTTAACTAGCCGGGCCAAGGGGTTTGCTTGGCTTCAACTCGAATTATATAAGCTTGGCTTGGTACAGCTTGAAGTTTGTTTGAGCTTGAATCTTCCTAGGTCGGGCATGCTCAAAGTGGAAACATAAAGCTTGGCTCCAACTTAAGGGGTCGTTTGGGTACTAAATTAATTCAGTAGCAAATTAATTCAGTAGTGAATTAATTCAAAGAATTTACCGCCAAAAGTGAATTACTTTTGGTAAGAGAATTTGTTAGAATAAATTTAGATGTCGCGTTAAACCCAATTTTAAATCTTTAAACTAATATAACCTTCTCTCTCGAACTCGGATATGCACGTTCTTCGTACCATTACACTTCTAAATTTAAGCTCTATCAAACAAGATCCTACAAGGGCAGGTAATTTTAAATTTTTAAAGTGGGCCCACCTATATGACATGTTTATCGAGGCTCAAATCTATATGAACGATAATCATTGAAAAATATAGAATCTTTAATTTTGAAAACGGTGATTAGGAGACTGAATTAATTGAATTACCTCATGAGGTGATTCAATGATTCAGGCCGATTCAGGCTTGAAACGGCTTGAATCTAACTTCAGTACTGAATTTTTAATTCAGTGCAGCTTCTGTACACAAACAAGATTCTAAAAGTTCAGTGTTGAATTGACTGAATCTTCTCAATACCCAAACAACCCCTAAATCACAATAAGTGAAGCCCGAGCTCGAAACTAAGCTCAAACAAAAAAAATTAAATATATCTAAATAAAAAGTTAAAATAAGATGTAATGACTATAATATGCTGAATAACTAAGCTAGATAATGAGAGCACGTTCTAGTAGTAGATCTAACATGACAATACAAACGGATGCAACGCTTGCACCATAGAAATAAACATAGACAAATCATTTCCTCACAACATTCACGATCATTGGAAATATGCATGCAATCATTTACAACACACATGATAAGTTATTGGCCTCAATTTCAAATTTATAGGCATAAACCATTTCTATCAAATTTAAATTTAGTTTATTAATTCCATTTTGCAATGCTCATTCTCGATTTCACTAGTTAAATTTCTTTTTTTTACATATCTTTGTCATGACTATGTTGATGTAATTTAAATATTTTATTTTAAATTTTTGTATTCTTATTCTAAATTGTATAAGAAGTATAAGAGACCCGCTTATATGCGTCTCTCATCTAGGATCATATGCACCTAACACATTTCGATCATCAAATCATGCACTACAACAAAATGCATTATTAGCGACGCTTTTATTAGCAATGTAAAAAAAAATATTGCTAAAAATTACTACTTGCAATGCATAAATAAATGTTGCAAAAAATTAACCATTACGATGCTTATTAAGCATCGCTAATAGTCATATATTTGACACTTCAGTTAAAGTGTCACTAATACTAATAATATTAGTGACGCTTTCTAATATATTTTTTTCAAGCGTCACTAAAAGATATATATTTTAAATAAAAAATAAAAAAATATAATTATTAACGACATTTTTTCTTAAGCGTCATTAATAGTTTTAACAATATCGATGCTTGTTAGGAACTGTAGCTAATAGTTACACTATTAGCGACGCTTTTAAATAAGCATCGCAATAGCATTAATAATAGCGATGTTTTTTTACAAGCGTCGATAATAGCTTTATTCATTAATTTTATTTAATAAATAAATATTAAAAAACTTAAAATAAAGTTCTTAAATATAATATATTTTATTCAATATTTACTATGTGTAGATTAAACTTTTACTATTTATATATAATATATTTTATTTTAAATTTTTTTTATTAATTTAAAATATAATTTATAATAATAAAAGAAAGAGTGAAGAAAGAGAAGAGAGGAAGAGAGAGTGATAGAGAGAGAGGAGAGGAGATAGAGTGAGTGAGTGATAGGGAAAGAGAAAGTGAGGAGAGAGGAGCGAGAGGGAGAGAGCGAGTGATTAGGAAAGAGAGAGTGAGAGGAGAGAGAGTAGAGTGAGAGAGGAAAGAGAGAGAGGTTGAAGGGGAAGAGAGAGGGAGAGGGAGAGAGAGTGTGTGATCAAGGAGAGAGAGACAGTAAGGAGAGAGAGAGTGAGTGAGGAGAGATGAAGAGAGAGAAAGAGAGAGAGAGAGGAGAGAGAGAAGAGAGTGAGTGAGTGAGGAGAGAGAGAAGAGAGTGAGTGAAGAAAGAGAGTGTGGAGAAAGAGGGAGAAATTAAATTTTAAAATTTTTAGATTTTTATTGAAAAATTAATAAAAATAACTAAATAAAAAAACATATTAGTGACACATATGAATATGTGTTACTAATACGTTTATTATTAGCGACGAATAGAAATATGCATCACTAGCTAGGCATATTTGTATGCATCGCTAATACCTAGCCTATTAGTGACGCATTTCCTATGCGTCGCTATTACCATTTTAATTATTTTTTTATTAATTTTAAGATATAAAGAGAGAGAAAAAGGAGAGAGAGGATATAGAGAAAGAGAGGAGAGGGAGAGAGAGGAGAGGGAGAGAAAGAGAGAGAGGAGGAGAGAGAGAGAAGAGAGTGTAGAGAAAGAGGGAAGAGAGAGATAGAGGAGAGAAGGAGACATTTAATTTTAATTTTTTTAGATTTTTTATTATATTTTTTATTTAAAAATAAATAAATAAAATAAAATATATGAGCGACATATATGAATATGTGTCACTAATACGCTTGTTATTAGTGACACACACAAATATGCGTCGCTAATACCCTTGGTAGTAGCGATGCATATTTCTATGCGTGGCAAATACCTAGCCTATTAGTGACACATTTCCTTTGTGGCACTATTACTAGTCTAATTAATTTCTATTAATTTTAAGATATATAGAGAGAGAAAAAGGAGAGAGAGGATATAGAGAGAGAGAGGAGAGGGAGAAAGAGAGAGAGGAGAGGGAGAGAAAGAGAGAGAGGAGAAGGAGAGAAAGAGAGAGTGTAGAAAAAGAGGGAAGAGAGAGATAGAGGAGAGAGAGAGTGTGTAGAGAGAGAGGGAAAATTTTAATTTGTATTTTTTATTTAAAAATTAATATAAATAAATAAATAAAATAAAGCATATTAGTAACGTATATGAATATGCGTCACTAATACGCTTATTATTAGCAACGCATACGAATATATGTTACTAATACCTAGCGTATTAGTAACGCATTATCTATGCTTCACTATTACTATTCTAATTAATTTCTATTAATTTAAAATAGAGAGAGAGAGGATATAGTGAGAGGAGAGGAGAGAGAGAGAGAGCTAGCTAAAAGAGAGAGTTAAATGGGAGGGTGAGTCTGAGGAGATAAGTGGTCACGATTTAAGACTTTCATCCAGTTTTAAAAATGTTATGTTATGGCCTTCCTCTTTCAGTCCACCTTCAATGAAACCCTATAATCGATTTCACTGGATTTATCACTAGGAACAACTTTGGTAATTTGTTCGTACAATTGTTTCATATTCTCACTCCCTAGTTGTTAAGGTTTGAGCTTCTAATTAGGAGTTACTAATAAGCTTGTTACCCATCAATTTTCAAATGTCATCATTGCATAGACTTCCCCGTATCTAATTTTAAATAATTGAATGTACTCTATGGATAATACCAGTACCATGTAAATTGGGAAAACAAAGCAACCAATGGTGTTCATTTTTTATAAATCTTGTTTTTGGGTTAAGTCATTGCTTCAGTTGTTGTTTCAAACTTTTGGAAAAGTTCTTAAGTATGTCAGTGTAATATCACGTAGAAATTGTTGTATTTATATATGTGTATATATTTTGTTTAATTCTATTTGTATGATATATGTGAATTTCAATACACATCACAAGTGTAGTGTACATATGTAGGTGTTTCTCTCTATATATATATAGAAAGAGAGAGAGTGAGTGAAAAAAATAAAATGTGACACCCCATGTTTTCAAGAGGAAGATCCATCCTTTTTAAATAAATTTAAAATTTTATTTTAGTCATCGGTGACAACTGACATGTCAGGGAGCTGCCGATGAATTTGTAAATTTGCACAATTGGCATACACCGACACATCGGTGAGCTACTAATGGATTTGCATAGTTGCACTATTAATAAGCATTGACACTTCGATGGGTTGCTAGTGAAAACTCAATGCATCAATCATTTTGGAAAACAAGGTAACTTTGAGGGTTTTGAACACCAATCAATATAAAAAGGAATGGAAAATGATTTTTGGGGGAAAATAGGAGTTGAAGGAGAGTTTGAGCAGGGGTGGAAGAGAGTCCTAAGACAATTCGAGGAGAATGTGAGCCAGAAAAGAAAGAAAAGAAGAAGAAGAAGAAGATTGCACATGTGAGGATGGATTGCAATCTATGTTTGATTTTAAGAGAAAATACTTTATTTCTTATTTTCTTCATCTTCTTTACGATCATGAACTTGTGATGTATGTCATTTTCAAAGTAGACAATGAATGATATTGCTTTCATGGTGAAATTTAATTTGAAGTGGTTTAACATTGAAATTGGGTTTCAAATGGCCTAATTGTTCTTTTTGAATGATTCTATTGGATTTCTACTTAAAGAAAAACTATTCGGAAAGAAGATTGAGTTTCTATTCTTAATTTTTTGATCATCGGCAAGGTCACCAACACGGTGATCAAGTGTTAGTTTGTTAACTAAGGAATTACCCAAAGAGTGCAAGCACCCAAAATATATCATAGCATAATCAAATTATTTCACAAACATAATTTCTTTCCAGAAAACAGTTATAAAGCTTACTATAGCAAGATATTTTCAAAAGTACTAAATTCCCCTAGTAGAGCATAGGTTTAGAATTTAAAACCCTCAACCTTAACCTTGGATGCTAATTTTCCTAACTTTAGAGCTTTCTAATCGCAAAGACATCTCCCCACCATATCATTTAACATGTTCAATTTATGTAAAAAGGTCTTTTGAACGACCCAAACCGAACTTAGAATGGCTTAGAAATAGAGGAGTATATAACCAAAATAAGGGGTAAAAAATTGGAAAAAAAAATAGATTTCCTCACCTTTTCTTAGCACGCGTACCATTGGCGGTGTGAGTCGCATCAGTGTGTTCGCAGCAAGGCACATGACGCGCATCTTCCACTCATTGCCGCACAATGTACTAGTGCCCCTCTTTTTAGCATCACGCCATGGGGCACAGGCATGCTGCGTGGCGTGGCAAAACACTGTCACGTGTCCAAGATGGCTTGTTGCAAGAAATTGTTCAGAATTTTTTTCAAAATTTCGTAACTTTTTACTTGAAGTCTGATTCACGCATTTTTTATACCATTGAGCTTGTATTGATAAGCCCTACAAAATCAGACCCCAAAAATTCAAAGTCATCACTTAAAGAAATTTTGTCCTCGAAATTTGGACCCTTCATTCCTCGAAAAGTTTGATATACTTCTTCAATATTTCACTTTCTAACTCCCAAGTTGCTTCTTCTAAAGAGGTGTCTTGGCATAACACTTTTACTAATAAAATTCTTTTTGTCTAAAGAATTTATTTCTTATGATCCAAAATTATAATTGGTTTCTCTTCAAAGGATAAATCAGCTCTAGGACAACTATAGGCTAATCAAGAACATGTGAGGGATCTCTTACAAACTTCTAAAGCATGGACACTTGAAAAATGTCAAGAACACCATCAAGTTGTGGGAGCAAGCCCAATGTAACATCCTTAATCATAGGCAGTTTTTTTTATTTTATTTTACTTGTGTGCATTTGTTCTATTTGCTTTGTTGTTGGAATCATATTATTATGATTGGTAACTCTATATAGGGTATAAGGGGTATGGGCTTTTAGTTGTGAGGGGTCCACTTGGGCAAAGGGGAGTCCTGTAAGGACTCTCATTTTTTAACCAGTTTATTTTTATGTGATTTATCGGTTAATGTGTGGTTCACGTGTTTTCTGATTTAAATTTTGTGGTTTCCTAAGACAAATGGGATTTTTAAATATTTTAAGCAAAATTAACTATACATTTATGAGTTTTAAGTAGTTTTTAGTCAAATCTGAATTTTTGGGATTTTTCTGATTTTTTACTAATTTTCTGAAAAATTAGGGTTTGGCGGGACCCCCTATGGGCCTCACTGACAAAATTAAGATTTTTGGACCAAAATTCCCTAGACATCAATATAAGCTCATACAAAATTTTATCGGATTTAATTAGTGCTCAAATATTCAAAAAACCTATTTTTAGCCCGAAATTATATTTACACCCCATTAGTTCATTAAGTGTACCCCAAGCCCCACTATAAATAGAAAAGGGCTAAACCATTTCTATTTTAGGCATAGGCTAGGAGGAGATGATTAAGGCGTAGTTCCCCAATTAGGCCCGGATTAGAAGGGATTAAGGTATGTTCTTCTTTAATTAAGCTAAAACCCTATATCTTTTCCTAATTTATTCTTAATCTAGCATTTCCCCTTTGATTTGATTCAATTTCAAGCATCAAAATCATTGATTTGCTCCCTTACTTCAAACCCTACTTATCAAAATTAGTTGTTTATGCTTAATAAACCCTAAATCAAATATTTCTTCAAGGTTTTCAATGTTAAATCGATTTTTAATGGAGTTTAACTTAGACACTATGTTTTTGGAAGGTTTCCAAGAAGGGTGAAGGTCAAATCCGAACCTAAACAAGTGAAAAGGTAATAGGTCTTCAAATCTCAGTTTTCTTATAGTAAAATCTCAATTTTTATGGTTTATTTGGAATGGATTTGTTTGATTTAGTGCTTTAATGGTGGGATTAGTAAATGTTAATTTCTTGTTCTAATTTCTTAGGGTTTTTATCTTTAAATGGTGGAGATTAACATTCTGAAAAGTTTGATAGAGTTTTAATGGTGTTTGGGCATATAGATGAAGGTTTTGAGTTGCTTTAATGGAGTCTCGGTTTTGAAATTCGAAATGAAGAAGAAGGTCAAAATTACTGTGTTGGTGATCGAACAGCCTACCAGGGCGATCGATCGGTAACACTGCATTTTCGACAGATTTCCAGTATCGCTGATCGAATGGCCTTGCAGGGCGTTCGAACAGCTACACTACAATTTTACTATTTTCGAATTTATGCTCATTTCAATGTTTTTACTCCATTTAATGTTTCTAATGGTTATGGGAAATGTATTATGTTGAATTGGGCTACTGGAGGTGTGGAATTGATGATGAAAGTGTATGAATTATGTTTAGGTGTTGTCTTGTGGTATCATATTATGATGATAATTATACATGTTGATATTGAAGTACGTTGGAACTTGGAATGTTGGAATTCTTGTGATTAGAATGTGTTTCCAGTAGGGATGTTATATAGCAAATGGTGAGATGTGCTCTCTTATAATATGGATGGTTTATGGGAAATTGATGTGATTATGTTGTGGCTTATTGTGTGGAAAATCATGCTTGTGGGAATGAGCGTTTGATTCTGCATTGATGGATTTAAGTTTTATGGTGGATTTTGTTTTGATTTCAGTTAGAATTCATTATTTCAAATGTGTTAAGCATGCATAGGTTGCCTTATGAGTTATATCAAAACATTGATTGTATGCTTAGGATATACATGAACACACACATATGGGAAATCTACTATGGAATTGTAGTTAATTATGCCTTGATTATAATGCATGAAGGGACTAATTGAGAGCATGTTCCATGTGTTGGAACCCACGTAGGTCATGCTCATGGATGTATCATGTTATCATGCATCATGGATCGGTATACATGGACGAAGATTTTACTGATGTTTAACCGGAATTAATCGATTGTATGCAATACTTGAGATTGTGTGCTGGATTAATCACTTGGTGAATTAATCAAAACTTGGTTGGTTTGAAAGGACATTTTTTCGATTTAAGTTCCTGTGTGGAACGTGTATATTCCCTGGGTTGAGTCTTGTGAAATGAAATTATGTGGGGACGAGTTGTGTACTTGTCTTGCGGATTTGAGATTATTATGAGTGTCATCTGGACCCTGAGAATCCAGAGTGGTATGCCGTGTGCACCTGCTATCACGTGTAGGGTTCCCTGTGTGAGAATTCGGGCTCTGCCCTCCACAGGAGATGTCCCTGGGCGAACACCCCTACTCTAGATTCTCTGTGTGAAAATGGGACATCCTTGGCCAGGATCGTCCAGGGCGATGATGCACTGAAATAATGTTTAATAAAATGTTTTCAAATTTCTATTTGTAATCCTATTTTGTGTTAATTTATTGCTGATTTGGGCTATTTATGTTTTGAATAAGTTAGTTGGACCTTAATTGAGTTTACATGTTTAAACAGGCTTCAACAAGATACAACTGGAAGAGGAAGTTAAGCCCAACTACCCAAAGCTATTTAAAAGTCAAGAATGGGCTCATAATGGTCTAACATGCATGGAATGGTCGAACACAACCTTGTGGACCCATTTGATTTGAGATTTGTATGAATAGAACTAAATTATGAAAGAAGTTGATTCGGATAGATTGACATAGCCTTAGTATTTCGATCATATCTTTTTATGTATAATTCAGATTGATACGATTCTAGTGGCAATGGAAAGAAGACTTCCGTGGCTACAAGTGTTATTTTAGGAAGAAATTCCAAATTCCGAAGATATAGGGGTCGAATCAGGCAATCAATCAGGATGAAATCTGGAGATATGATTTAATTTTACCCTTTGAAGCAACCCTTTCTTTTCCTATAAATAGAGGGGTGGACGTGATAGATAGGGCATTTTCTCCTCTTTAGAGCTTTCTTCTCCTATTTCCTTCTCTCATTTTACATTTTTGTTTTTAGTTTTATTGTAATGGCTTTCTAAATCTTTCAAGCTAAGGCTAGGAATAAAGCTTGTACTTGATGTTTAATGGATACTTTGATTCAAGTAAGTTCTTTATCATTTTAAATTGATGTTTCATATTTAAAGAGTTTATAATCTATACAATTATTTGATTCAGCGTTGACGAAAGGCACGTTGAATGCTTATAATTCCCTGTTATTATATACTTAATGCTTTCACGTAGTAAACAATCAATTACTATTGTTCTATATCAAAGTTCTTTAAAAGATAAATTTTCCGATTGAGATAAATTTTCATTTGATCTTGATTGAGTTATCATTTGAATGAAGTATACATTAGAGATTTATTACAAGTGGATTTTTGATGCCTTAGCACTTTCTCTTTGAATTGTCTTTTATTATCTATTTCACTTTCCTTCTCTATTCTCTTCGTAATAGTTTTCTGTGTCACACAAGGCTTTCCCTGTGGATCGACCTTGTTTACTATAGTTGACAAGTAAAAAAAAAGAAATCTGAACTAGACTCCTTCAAAGTCTTAGTTTGGACGTAACACAAATTGGCGCCATTGCCAGGGATTGCAACGTGTGACAAGAATCCGTTACAAAAAACTCACTCTAACTTTACTAATTCTCTAACTTTTATTCTTGCACGCTAACTCTTTAAATTCAGTCATTTACTTTTAGTACTTAAATTCTGTAATTTTTTTTTTTAGACCGGAGGCACTACCCACGTTACTACCGAAAATTTTTTTGGGATCAAACGTGTACCTTGATAGTGCCTTTGGCCTTATTTTTGCAATTTTAATTTTTGTCTATTAACTTCTAACCCTCTAACTTTTTAATATTTTGTCATTTAATTTTTGCACTTTTACTTTCATTTGTTATTAAAAAAAAAAAATTTGTTGTTGCATGTTCACATGGGTGCGTGATAATTCTAGACGATTGAAAAAAGTGAACAAATCTTTTGAAAATTATCTTTATTTTGATACAATGGAGGATCTAAGAACTACTGAGGAACTAAGAAGTAATAATGGGGATAATAATGCACAAAATATTGAAGTTAAAACCTTGCGTGATTATTTGCAACCAACTAGATCAAGTTCTCCTTCTTGCATGATTTTTTCAACTAATGTAGGCGGTTTTGAACTCAAGCTAGGTATAATTCAATTACTACCCAAATTTCATGGCCTAGATTCAGAAAGCCCATATTTGCATTTAAAAGAGTTTGAAGAGGTTGTGCAACTTTGCCAAACCAAAATGTTTCAAATGATGCTATTAGATTAAAACTCTTTCCTTTTTCTTTAAAGGAAAAGGCAAAAAATTGGTTGAATTCTTAGAAGCCAAGATCCATTGGATCATGGCAAGAAATGCAAAGAGAATTTTTGAAAAAGTTTTTCCCCACCCATAAAACTAATACACTTCGAAAGAATATCATGAATTTTTCATAAAAAGAAAATGAGACTTTCTTTCAATGTTGGGAGAGATTTAAAGAACTTTTGTTGTTGTGCCCACATCATGGATATGAAACATGGCGTACAATTAGTTTCTTTTATAATAGCTTATCTTCTCAAATGAGGCAATTTGTTGAAATGATGTGTAATGGAGAGTTTTTGAGTAAAAAACCTGAGGAAGCATGGGACTATTTTGATGTGTTAGCTGAAAATGCTCAATCATGGGAAGATTCTAATGAATTTGAAAGTAGTAATAAAACCAAATCTAATGGGGCAACTAAGGGGGGCTTGTACCTTCTTAAAGAAGAGGATGATGTAAAAGTAAAAATTATAAGTTTAACTAGAAAAGTTGAGGCTATGGAAATTAATAGGGAAAACATGTCTAAAGCTTCTCAAAAAGCACAAGATATTTGTAGTATATGTGAGAGTGATGGACATCAAACACAGGATTGTCCAACAATCCCTGCTTTTCAAGAGGTGTTGCATACTCAAGCAAATGCTATGAATACCTACAAAAGGCCATTTTCTTCTCCTTATTCTGAAACTTATACTCCTAATTGGAGAAATCATCCCAACTTTAGTTGGAGAAATGAGTCTAATGTGAAGGTACTCCCTTCTTCCTCAAATTATGTTCCACCACATAAGAAGACTTTTGAAGACACATTGCAAACATTCATGCAAAGTCAAGCAACAATCAACAACCAAACAATACAAGCCGTCAATGACTTAAAGACTTCTATCACTCAATTGACGACAGCTTTGAGCACTCAAGAAAAAGGGAAGTTTCCTTATCAACCTCAACCAAATCCTAAAGGTCAATTTGTAATTGAAAATTTAAATTCTTCAAGTTCACAAGAAGAGCATGCTAAGTCCATCACCACTTGGAGAAGTGGAAAAGTTATTAACAAAGACATTCCAATGAAGGTTGTTGAACCTAAGGAGTCTTTGAATTCTAAACATGGTGATGAACTTGGCAACTTTGATTGTGTTGCTCCAATTCCTCCTCCTTTTCCTCAAAGGTTACAATCTTCTTCTAAATTGGTGCCAAATGGTGACATTCTTGAAACTTTCAAACAAGTGAAGATTAACATTCCTCTCTTAGATGCCATTAAACAAATTTCATCTTATGCTAAATTTTTGAAAGATCTTTGTACAATTAAGCGTAAGCTAAATGTACAAAAGAAGGCATTTTTGACAGAACAAGTAAGTGCAATTTTGCAACACAACACCCCACCCAAATATAAAGATCCTGGTTGTCCAACCATATCTTGTATAATTGGGAATTATAGAGTTGAAAAAGCTTTACTTGATCTTGGGGCAAGTGTTAATCTCTTACCTTATTCTGTTTATGAACAATTGGGACTTGGTGAATTGAAGCCCACAAGCATTACACTTCAACTTGCAGATCGCTCAGTTAAAACACCAAGAGGAATTGTTGAGGATGTGCTAGTAAAAGTAGAAAAGTTTTACTTTCTTGTTGATTTTATTGTTTTGGACACACAACCAGTTTTGAATGTTTGTACTCAAATTCCTGTCATATTAGGCCGCTCATTTCTTGCTACTTCTAATGCTCTTATTAATTGTAGAAATGGTGTTATGAAGCTTTCTTTTGGAAATATGACTTTAGAACTGAACATTTTTAATATTTGCAGGCAACCAGGAGATGATGATGAGGATGTGCATGAAGTGAATCTTTTAGAAAGTCTTGTTGATGACATGTCTACTATTTCTTCATTTTCTGACCCTTTTGAAGCATGTCTTTCTTATTTTAACTTTGATGATGATGTTATGATTAATGATGTATATTCCTTGTTGGAGTCAACTCCATTATTGGATACTGATAGGTGGAAGGCCCGCTTTGAGGAATTACCTCCTTCTAATAGCGCTCCTCTCCCCTCAAGTGTCCAACCACCCAAGCTAGACTTGAAACCCCTCCCTATTGAACTTAAATATGCTTATCTTGGTGAGGGAGAGACATTTCCTGTAGTTGTCTCTTCAATGTTGGATAGGGAGCAAGAGCACAGGTTGCTCGAAGTCCTTAGAAATCACAAGAATGCCACATAATTCCTTAGAAATCAACCTGCATGGATGTATCTCTAACATACATATTCTCACATGCATTCACATCAAAATCAACCTGTATGAATGTATCTCTAACATACATATTCCATCATGCATCGTATCATAACAACCTGCATGAAATGTATCTCTAACATACATATTCCATCATGCATCATATCATAACAACCTCCATCAAGGAGTAATCACACGTTGGTGTCACACAGACGGGACATAGACAAGGCCACGAAGGCGTGTCAAGGTCTAAAATTCTACACAAGAATTCAGGAAAGATCGGGGTTGTCAATCCCTAATACTGCTCGCCCTGGACGATCCTGGCCAAGGATGTCCCATTCTCACACAGAGAATCTAGAGCAGGGGTGTTCGCCCAGGGACATCTCCTGCGGAGGGAAGAGCCCGAGTTCTCACATAGAGAACCCTAAAACACGTGGTAGCGGGGTGCACACGGCATACCACACTGGATTCTCAGGGTCCAGATGACACACATAATAACATTCTCACAATCCGCAAGACAAGTACACAACTCGTCCCCACATAATTCCATTCAATTAGACTCAACCCGGGGAGTGCACTCGTTCCACATAGGAACTCAAATCAAAATATGTCTTTTTGGACCAATCAACTTACGATTAATCCACAACCGATCCATCCGGCACACAATTTCATCACATTGCATCCAATCGGTCAAATTCGATTAATCATGATGAAGCCCCAATTGGAAATCCATTTTCATGATGCATGCATCATGGTACATACGTGGGCAAAGCATACATGAATCCTAATCCATGATAAGTGCTCTCATCAGCCCCTAATGCATCATTCATAATCACAATATCAAGCTTCAACATCATCCTTTAACCCCGACATGTGTGTGTGTAACTAGCAGAAGCATTTCACATAATGCATATCAACATGCTTGAAATTAAACTCACTACCACATTACACATGTGAATTACTATCTAAACATGAATTCCAGCGAAAATCATAGGAGAAGAAACGTTGAAATCATAACTCAAATTAAAAACTCAACCACAAAGGTTAAACACATATAAGATCATTCATTTCATCCTTGAGTCATGGCATTCACCAACACCCACACATCAACTAACTACATTCTATCATGACACATCAGTCCATCAATAGGTTGTAGTTCTACTGAAAATATGCTTAATCAAAGGGAATCAACCATTCATAATTTCAAGATGACAATTCCAACATCATGCCACAAAACATAAGTCATTCTACAATATCTAAGCATATATCTCAACTCCATAACCTCAATAGCATGCCTTTCTAGTAGCATAATATAGCTTAAAACATTTCACATTCATATAAAATTGGCAAGCTAAAGTGGAATCATCAAAATAAACATCATATGCACAACATACAAATTTACTGTGTAGCCGTTCGAACGCCCTTCAAGCCATTTGATCGGTTAAACGTAAAAATTTGAATTTTGCAGTTTTGCCATTCGAACGCCTAGCAGGCCATTCAATCAGCTGAACTGGAAAACTGTCGTTCCGACAGTGTTGCCGTTCGAACGCCCAGAAGGGCCGTTCGAACGCCAACAAGGCAGAACAGTCCATCTTCTTCCTTTCGCAAATCCAAACTGAAACATCATTGATAACACTTCAAATCCACATCTAACACCCTAATCATCATCAAAAGTCCTTCTTGACTTCCAGAACATCAAACCATATCATAATAATGCAAAGCCCTAAGAAATCGGGATTAAATAATTCCATTTTCTAATCTTACTATTAACACACCAAATCAAGCAACTCATTTCGAAATAAGCCAAAAATGAAGAGTTTTACCATAGATTAACAGAGATTTTGAAGACCCATTACCTCAGCAATTGATTAAGCTCGGATTGGAGAGTCACCCTTCTTGAAATCCTTGAAAACACATTGAGTTTGAATTAAATTCCAATAGAAATCGATTTACCCAAGAAATCCCTAATTAAAATTTAGATCTAGGGCTTGTTGATAGTAAAAATCGAATTTTGAAGGTTAGGGTTTGTAGTAAAAACACAAATCAGTAGTTTTTGATGCCCAAAAACGAATTGAAACAAGGGGGAAATGGTAGATTTGAGAGAGATTAAGAAGAAAGCCATGGATTAGTGCTTAATTAGAGTAAGCTTACCTTAAACCGCTTCTAATTGGGGCCTAATTGGGGATTAGGCTAGACCTCCCTCCTTAGCCTATTCCCAAAAATAAAAATGGCTTAGGTCTGCCCTTTTATAATAAGGGTTGGGGTATGTATGGGTAAGTTATGGAGTGTAAATAGGAAAAGTAGGCTAAAATGGGTATTTTGCAAATTTAAGCACTAATTAAGTCTAGGAAAATTCTGAAAATTTTTTTATGACCTTAAGTAGATGTCTAGGTTCATTTGACATAAAAACCAAAATTTTGACGGTGGGGTCCACAGGGGTCCCGCCAAAACCCTAATTTTTGGAAAAATAGTGAAAATTCAAAAAAATCCCAAAAATTCACATTTGGTTTAAAATCACTTAAAACCACTAATATGAAAGTTGATTTTGGTTAAAACCATCACAAACACTATTTATTCACGAAATCGTCGAATAAGATCAGAAAATACATTAATCTCACGATAACCAACAATTAAAGAAAACCAAAACCGGTTTAGAGATGAGGGTCCTTACAATAAGTCTTCTGCTATTTTTCCTCAATCATTTTCAAACCATCTCCCCTATGCGTTGGTCCGGCCCTTGGACCGGGTTTGGCTAGGGTCGGGCAGTGCCGGGGCGTGACAAGTCCAGCCATGGTGAAGGCCCACTATAGCAAAAGGGGATCTAACCATGCTACGGATGCAATTGTGAGAAGGAGTCTTAGTCGAGTTTGGTAGTGAATGTTCAAAAAATAGGATTTTGTTGTGGGAGGTATGTGATCTGTATGTCCCCTAGAAATTAGGGGAGTGGTTAACAAGGAGAGTGGGGGGGACGCACTAGTCTTCTGTCCGGCCACTCCTGATCTGTGTGCCCCCTATATATTAGAAGACTGGTTAACAAGGAGATTGAGGGGCAGACACACAAGGCTTCTGTCCAACCACTTCTCCTCATATTTTACCATCAAAACCATGACCTCCAGCAGTTGAAGGTGGGGATTCCAGCACCATCAAGCCCAACATAGGAGCGAGGGAGCCAGGATTTGGAGGCGGGCTAATAGAAGTAGGATGTTCTTTTCACACTCCTAATCATGCTTATGGCGTAAGACCTTGAGCCTCATTGTTGTGTCATGTTGCAAAGGCCTTCATCTAGAGGTTTTCTTCTTTACCATGAGATATGCATGTTTTCTCCTTCCAAGTTTGAGTATTGGGAAGAAAGGAAATTATGTTCTGGTTGTTAATCGTGTTTTTCCCATTTTTCCAAAGTTGTTAGACCATTACCTTGCTGAATCATATGCTGCATATGAATAAGTATAGAGTCCTCCATGTTGCGATTAATCCATACTCTGTTTTGCATTATTCTTTGATTTTCATTGACTTGCTGCAACCAGGTATTTGAATAGACCTATACTTCGTTGTTCCATATGAGTCTATGTAAAAATGGATCATTGGTTGAATTATGGGTTAGCACAATAATGAATGATGTGATTATAGTGCATAAATATTTAAGGTATGTAATTAATTTTAGTGGTGAACCAAAAGTTGAGTTTCCAAACAAAAATTAAAACTATGAACCTAGGAAAAGAGTATAGTCATATTCCATGTCTACTTTGAAAAGGATATAGACCTCTTGTGTTTACATGGGTAAGATCATGCTGGAATTGTTAGAATCAATAAGAGGGAGTTTTGTTGTTGTCATTAGATTAGGATAGAAGCCCTACACCGAAAATACAGTCACCTAATATGTGGTCCTTCATCCTCTTCCAGGATGAAGACATGCTTAACCAATTGGAGTTGTAGAATGGTCTAGTCCGGTTCATTCAATCTGGAGGAAAATATTAAAGATATACACCTAAGTTTTATATGATTAGATCTTAACACTCTTAAACTTGATGATGTAAGTAGAATTGATTCCAAATTGGGACATTAGTGCTTGGTGCCTCTTAGCTATAAGTTTGAAGTGTCTTATTTCACTTCCTTTATAGTTGCATTAGAGTTCAAGAAAGCTCATTGTAATAGCCATGGTGTCAACTGTCATGCCTTTGTGGCCTCCGCATTCTCAGGGCTTTGATCTCCAGCTCTTTTGAGCACTTAGTACGTAATTAGGTTTTTAAGCATCATGGAAAGCTCATCTACCTCCAGCTAGCATATCCATGAACACGATGGTACCCTCATCTTTAGGCCCATTGTTGATCTTAATGGATTTCTAGAGATGCTGGGATTTACTATTAGTATACAATTTGCTCCTTTGAGTGAGAGTCTGTATTCAGGTAGCAAAAAATTAAATTATTTCCTGAGCAGGGTCTACTTCCACCTGGGTTGATATGTCCTTTATTAACTAGAGGTCGGACTCTATGAATAATGTTTCAATTTGACATATAGTGTCTAATATGTCATTGTGTATTTGTGATGTTGTTAAACCAGTATCAAACAACACATTATCTACACTTTCCCTTTTGTTTCTATATCCATCTTCATGGCTTGATTATGAGTGGTTTTTCTTGCATTTTACTGAGTAATAGTGGAAATAAAGTATTTTCCTTCTCATGTCCAGTGGCAGAAGGAGAAGGAGTTCCTTGACTTAGAACAGGGCTCTATGAATGTTCTACAATATGAGACAAAGTCTGTTCAACAGCTAAGGTTTACAACTCACTCCTACCCTATAGTCCTAAAAAGGGCGAAGAAGTTTGCATGGGGCCTAAAGGATGGATTGCGGGCAAAAGTACTTTCTTCCCAACCAACTACAGTAACAAAGGTAATAGAGTTGGCATCCATGATGGAAGAGGGCTATAATCGGGTGTAGGAGAGGAAGAAGAGCTTGAGTAAGGGTCAAGGAAACAACTCAAAGCAAGGAGACAACAAAAGGTCCAATAGGGATGATAACAATTGCTCTAGTAAATAGTAGAAGTAACATCGACAGAATCAACAAAATTAGTAGAGCAAGCCAGCACAACAATTCACAAAGAATAGTGGAAAATGTTGATGATGTGGTAAGCAATATCTACTAGCAAGCCTTGCCAACCAGAAGATAGGAGGTGCTATACATGTTCAGAGAAGGGGAAAATTGCTCAAGATTGCCCCAACAAAGCTAATTCCGACAAGTCAGAACAGAGAGAGAAAATTCAGGCTAGGGTGTTTGTTTTATCTTTGGAGGATGCTAGAACCTCCAATGTTGTGGTGGAAGGTACTCTCCTAGTTTTTGGTAGAACTGTTAGAATTTTAATTGACCCGGGTTCATCTCATTTAGTTATTTAATCATCATGAATAGAAAATACCATCTTTTATTCCAAGCATGATATAATTCTTAGAAATAACTACAACATGAAATATAATAACACATCAATAGGCATATAATATAATCAAGATTATCCATTGAAACTATTAAATAGTAACAAGGTTATCAATCCAACCTTTTTCTCTAAATAAAAGGAACATATATCCATAATTCTACTTCTTTCTCTACTTCCTCTAAACTTTTATGTACCCTAAGTCTCTCCTTTTGACTCAAAGTCCAATTCCAAAAAGATTAGGGTTGTAAGGCATTAAAGAGTATTAATAGGAGAGTAAAGTAACTGAATTTTGGTGCATAACTGCACTAGTAACTATTTCTTAAGATACTTTCAAACTTGTTGGCACAACTGTCACAATTCACCGATGTGTTGGTCATTCTATTGATGAATTTAGTTGAACTACCAATGTCACTACTGACATGTCATTTCTTGTCGATGGAAGAAATTAGGCTTTTCTGACATGCTCACCGAGATGTCAATTCCTCCCAATAGATGTATTGACTTCACCAACATGCGCTCTGACATGTTGATGGCTACTGACAGAACTTCCTTCTTCCATCAACTCAATACATTATTACAAATGTACTTCTCTTCGTCAGTTTCAAACTTATCACTACTGCTATTTTCTTGAGCATTTATGTCAACATTGTTACCTTCATTGATGTGACCATCGCCATGTTAGTGTCAATACTGACGGTAGTCGACACTTCCAATGACACATAGGTCCTTGCCGATAGTGAGAAAGCTCGTTCAAGCCTTGGTTACTGATGTCTCCACCGACACAATAAAAACCCTGTCGATGCCCATTATTTACATTCACGACATGCATTTGGCACATTAGTATGAGGAATAGTTTGTCTTCTCCTAACCATTGACACCCCATCTTCATGTTAGTTATGACATCGGTGATTAGAGCATAAGAACAAACTGATTCCCCAATTAACTAATTGCCCATACATTAATTCAATCACTCGAAAAAATATTTAACAGATAATGTGATTATTTTTGGCATGAAAACCCTTGAATTTACACAATCAGCCATTGGATTGAATTTTTCACCATCACTAATAGTATGATTATATTTTTTCTTTCTTGAAGTCCATTAAGAAGGACAAATGATCAATGCCAAACTCTAGTGTACACTCCACCAACATCTTCATGTTAAAACGCCTTCCAATGCAAGACCTCCCCCCCTCTCTATGTCCTCTTTTGGGTTCTTTCAAGTTAGAGATAACCCTCTTTCCAATGTAATTTGTCCCTTTAATGGAGTATAACCAACCCCATTCAGAAAAAACTGCATAACTACTCACAATTTTAGCCAACTGAATTTTATACATGTCGCTGACATAGGTGATGTGCTGATGGTCCCAATTTTCAAAAAAAAATCCACTAGAAATTCTTGGGTGTCACAATTTTCATTCAAATTTGACTATTGATCTTCATATCAATATTCAAATAAATACTCAATACAAAATAGTTTAAATGTAATATGACAGTTCTAAATCCATTGTCAAATTACTAAACCTAATGTCATGCTTAACATGTTTACCTAGGATTTAGAACATTTTTAGTGTAAGGTTTAGTAATCCAACCTTTCTTCATATCGGTGATCCTCTTTCCCTTGTGCCATGACTAATTTTCTTGCAGAATTTGTTCCTTCCATCATTGCTTCAAGGCTTGTCATACTCTCAGCCCTCTTCCTCCTTGATCGTAGTCAATTTTTTTTGGAATAGAAGTCTAAGGGGCATCCAAGGATATTTATATGAGGGAGGAGAAATTGAATTCTAATATGAAATCGTCAATCATGGGCACCTTCTAATTTTGTCGGCTTAACTATTGATGAATCTACCATTGAAACAAAAAATTTCACCAACATTTCATCGATGGATCATTGCTCACCAACAACACATCCAATCACCTATCGATGTGCCCACCAATGCGTTAATATATAGAGGCATCAACGATCTTTACAAAAGATAAATGCTTTCAATTTTTCGCCATCATATTTACAAGAAAAATTACCTTGATATCTATGGGTGTTACAGAATGTGTCCCTAGAGTTTTAATCTTTTTAAACCCCAATAAACACTTTCTATAGGTGTTGACGAAAGTACTCTACACTTAACTTTTTGGATGCACATACTTACATGGGCCCCAACCTCCGAAGTATAGAGGTTACTAAATTTAAAATAAAAAATAAATTAAATATTTGGAAAATGATCTCCCTCATTTGAACTCCATTTTTCACATTCTTGGTATCAATATGATAAGCTTAGAGTCTACTTTCTACTCACATTTCTTTATGTAACGCCCGAGATTTTTCATACATTTTCCTCAAAATTCATGAAATTTTTTTGCAATATAACTATTATAAATCGGGAAAAATGACGAATCTAAAACATGTAAAAACAGTTTTATAATTTAAAACATAACACATCGGTTTTCCCATACAAATTTTTACTCATTCAATCAAACATCGTACGGCCAAACCAAACATCCTCAGGTGCTACTCAAAAACAACCGTACAAATAAATTGCTATGATCATAGACTTTAAATAAAATCTCTCCCAGGCATCCCTGAGTGCAAGTCTCATAACAATCCATAGTCTAATCCAAACTAAAGTCCAGAAAGATAAACATCTTAAATCTCATCTCACCCACTACATTAGATCGTGGCACAAACAAAGCTCGCTGTAACGCCCCGACCCAAAGACTGACCCAGGCCGGGAGTCCGAATTTGATAAAAACCAAACCCAATATCGGGAGCGGTGAACTCTGAGTGCGAGAGTCTTCTTGTTCCTCTATGTGCTTTGGAATGTTAGTGCTCCGTTATGCGTAGTCTAGAACAAACCTAATTATATAACTAATTCGGATCGGGCTAACATTGCCTTGCCGTTGGTTGCCTATGTACGTATCGGATAACATCCGCGATGTTACTCTGATACGATAGGATCCGTACGTAGTTCTACCTACTGGATACTACATACATCCAACCATACGAAAACACATACGTATACCCGAATATTTAATTGGGGTTATACGAAAACCCGTAAAACACCGGTAACACATATCTCACTCTATCATAGAGACGAGCACCACACGACCACCACAATATGCCTCACTCTATCCCAGAGCAAAACCATCACATTCACATGTCTCGCTCCATCACTAAGCCGAGATCACATGCATCACATGTCTCGCTCTATCACTTAGCCGAGACCGAACACACACACAACATGTCTCTCTCTAACCCGGAGTGAGACGACACACATCATGGCATATAAGCATAGCATATCATAATATAAACACACACACAACATGTCTCTCTCTAACCCAAAGCGAGACGGATCACTTAGCTGAGACCGAACACACACACAATACGTCTCTCTCTAACCCAGAGCGAGATGGCACACATCATGGCATATAAGCATAGTATATCATAATATAAAGGATCATAACATATCAAGGCATAGCGTATACCCTATCTAGCACATGCATTCTATAATTAAAATAGGAGGTCAGAAACGCTTACTCCCCTAATGTCTCACGAGGTAGCGATATTCAGGGTACTCGTTTCTGGGCGTCCTCCCCTATGGATCTAGAGATAGCGAACAGAGCCTCCTTTAACCTCAGCACGTTCCTTGCCTTGCGCCGAAAGACGACTGACCAACAGCCCCTTTTCTCGAAGACTTCTCATTTTCTGCACCCGTAATTGACAGACAGAACGTCCCTTTCCTTGGGACGTTTCCCATACTGTGTGGCCCTTTGGTGAAGGATGGATCCTTCCCGAATTCGGGAGACAACCCACGATGCAGCCCGTGATGGAGGATGGAGTCCCCCTTTCTCTCCGGGCCGCTGCTCTCTCTTCGAGGGAGGAGGGTGGCGGATAGAGCCTCCTCTTGTCCCAGAACGTTTCCCCTTCTAGGGATGCCAACTTGAGGGATGGACCATGTCATTGCGTAGATCACCCTCGAATTGGCTATGAACGCCTCAAGAACAACTCGAATCGAACTTAAAATGAGAGAGAAATGAATAACAAAAGTTTTTGAACGTGGGAGAAAAATGAGAAAATGTGGGAGAGGATTCGCCTCCTCTAACTCGATGATGTGGATGCTATTTATAGAAAAACTGGATAGACGTGAGGCTGACACGTGTCAATCCTATCCACTTCGTCGGCAATCCTATCTGCTTTGTCAGCAACCCTATCCGCTAGCGTCATCAATCTTATCCGCTTCGTCAGCAATCCTATCTGCTTGCATCATCAATCCTATCCACTTCCTCAGCAATCCTATCTGCTTTGCCGTCAGTCTTATCCATTGCATCGTCAATCCTATCCAGAATAATATTATTTTATTCAAATAATATCCTGACCTCAAAATGTGATAACTTCCAACCTTGACGTTGGAATCGCATGTTCTTGTTACCGATGGACTCATGTCGATGAGCCCTTCGAAATAAGACCACACATGGGTAGGTTATCCCGCACTTTTGTGTAGGTCCCGCCCATATGGCACGCTTCCTGGGGCCGTAGCTTTCGCTCCCAACCTCTATTTCGCATGTTCTTCGATTCATTACACTCGTTACTACGAGCTCTACCCGAATACAGGGATTTCACCTAATGAAACCCCCTAACACTAATCTCAAATTATTAAATTACCCTTAACTCCCCAGTTAAGCATAACCGAAAAATGGGTCGTTACACTCGCAGTGAGTCAAGTGTATACTTGTGTCCAAGGGAATCAATCCACCTTAGAAATGAGTGTCCATCTCTAGGAGTTCTCCACAAAAACTTGCAAAAACCTCCCAAACAACGGGGCTAAAAAGTAGGGTAATGAGTATTTTCATACTCAGTAGGAAAATACCCAATAAGGGAGTTCTAAACAATGAACTCAGTAAATCCATACATAGATGCGTCTATGCAACTCAACCATGAAGCAAACAGGCATATCATAATCATGCTCATACGCATACAATCATGCATATCATCATGCTAATATCATACCATCAAATCAAACTTACACAAACACCCTTATTCAGGGTCTTACAAACTTACTCATATCATTGTATGCTTACTCATACAACATATACATACATGTACGACCTTACTCGTACAATCATATGCTTACTCACAATCTTACTTGTACGATCTTACTCGTATAATCTTGCTTGTACGACCTTACTCATACAATCTTACTTGTACGACCTTACTCGTACAGTCTTACTCAAAATCATACACTTACTGTCTTACTCAGAAACATACTCTTACAGTCGTGCTCATACTCATACTCTTACAGTCATGCTCATACTCATAATTGTGCACATACTATCGACCACTGAAGCTCATTACAACTAATAAGCTCCAGCGACGAAAAAGAAAAGAATGCCACTAGGGCATCACCTTAAGCTCCGGGGAGTGACTAGACACTATGGACTTTTCTGAAGGTAAGGCACACCTATGCTCATGGGGCACATGATCAAACAAGTAAGAGCAGGTCCATGATACTACTTACCCGAGTGCGCAAACATAAACACCCACACATAAGGGGTCATTGAGTTGCCCACCATAATGGGTCTTATAGTGTCAGTGCCATTCTTGAGCAGAAATCACACAGTGCCACTCTTGGGCGGAATCATACAATGCCACTCTTGGGCAGAATCAAACAACGCTCTCAACAGAGCATCAAACGTCTGGGCTTATACAGTACACAGACCAAATCAAAAACATACGTCACTCTCAATAGAGCATCTAACGTCTGGGCTTATATAGTACACAGACTAAATCAGAAACATGCATCGCTCAACGGAGCATCAAACGACTAGGCTTATGTAGCACACAGACCAAATCGGAAACATACCTCGCTCTCAATAGAGCATCAGACATCTGGGCTTCATATACCACACAGACAAAGTCGGAAACATACATTGCTCTCAATAGAGCATCAGATGGCTGATGCTCTATACAGCACACAGACAACATCACGCAAGATAAACACCATGGTAAGACATGAGAAATGCTCGGCCGACTCATTATCGGCTAGCTCAAACACGGAACTTAATTCGTCGAACCCTTAGGTCTTAAACTCACAACGCTATCATTAGTTGTGCTTATAATTCAAGTTTGAATTAAGTAAATTATGCAGTACAATTATGCCACATAAGCACTCAAGCATACTGTGCTCCACTGATCAACCCGAAGCTGAGCCCGATCTAAAACCCAAGTTTGTCAGGGCAATAGACTTCACTTAACCCGTCCATCAAACTAAGCTCTTCAAAATCAAACCAAGTTATACCCTCTTACTAATACCTCACTTATTATGCTTACTTTTCACTTCATACTTTGTACATTATGCTTGTACAATTATGCACACTCTTACTGTTTGGCAATCCCCCAACATGTGCTCTAATCCAAGACAATCCATTCCAATCCTCGCCCATTATATTCATATCCTCTGTCATCTGTCATACACTTACACATCCATATCCAAATCCATACCAAACACTGACACTTCTTACCATCCATAGCTCATACCTCTACCCACATGCACATACACATATCCATAGTATAGGTAAATAGCCATCATATATACATACGTCGATCACACATACACATAACATACAGATACTATCATACATACATAGCCTACAAACATGCTCACTAGCCATCACTAACACATACATACACATTTATACATACTTCAAACATACATGCTAGCCATCACTAGCATATACATACACATCCATACATACTTCAAACATGCACGCTAGCCATCACTAGCACATGCATAATTCATACATACTTCAATCATACACACTAGCCATCACTAACACAAGAATAATCCATACATACTTCAAACATATATGCTAGTCATCACTAGCACATACATATACATATGAGGCTTATTAACAAACATGCTAGCCATCACTAGCACATACTCGCACATACTAAGCTTACCAACAAACACACTAGCTATCACTAGTACATAATCCACATACAAAGCTTACCAACGAACACGCTAGCCATCACTAGCACATACAAACTTCCACACGCATCAAACACACTTACAGCTCATATGGATGTCATATGCATTTCAACATACCATATAATCATGCTTATATACACATCATGCAATCGGATCGTTATTTAACATCCAAAGCATGGAATCATACAATCCTAGCATGCTGCTACTCATCCAAATCATGCTATCATGAAATTACGAGTTCAAAGCTCCCCTACCTTGTAATCATGACATTTGATGGCGAGAACGCGACAGTGGCAGCATCAACGGCGGAGTTGATGACCAAAAGCAATGCCAATTAGAGAGAACTACTGTCTTGAGGATTTTAGGAAGTGCCAGAAACAATCATGGCCAAATGAGGTGTCAGAAGTCAATGCGGCAAAATCCGTGATCCATGACGGCACACTAGGGCGGCCGGGAGAAAGGTCAAGCCAACATAATTAGCGGTGCGACCAGAAGTCGATGGTGTACTCACTGAAGATCGGTCGGTGGCTAAGACGTACTCGGTCGGCCGCAAGACATCGAAATCAACCATGGACGGCACCCAACGGCGACGATTTGGCATCAACAAGGGCCCACATATAGGCTGAGAGCGTGGGACGATGCTCGAGGACAAAGGAGAGGTGGAGGAGGGCTATGTGTCAACTCCACTCGGTGGCAAAGCCAATCGATGGTCAGGCAGCGCAAATACGGTGCCTAAACCCAAAAGCACATGCATGGCCACATGCACACGCGGCCAAAAAGTGCCACTCTAGGGGGAGATGGGTCGGACGATGGTGGCGCAAGGCCCACAAAAGGGCAACAAAACTAGGGCCAAGAAGTTGTGGTCGATCGAAGCGGCAACATCGCCAATCACCACCCACAACCAATACACGTGGTACGGGCGGCTGTGCATCTCTCACGTATAGGGCAAGGGCAAGTGGCCCATTCCGAAAAGAAGTATAATCGGGCCAAGTGGGGCTGACCCTCACTATCACCAAGCTGGGGCAGAGCCCACAATAGCCAAATGGCCCACAACTCACCGATGACAACAACTCGAGACACACCCAAAGCGTCTAATCAGGCATAGCAAGATAATAGGGGCGTAGCGGGGTCGAAAACGGTAAACCCCTACCGATAATAGGTCGAGGTAAGCTGGACGGAGTTCATCCTGGCCGGACGATGACTGGAAACTCCGGCATCTCAAAAAACTTCACAGACAATGAAATGAAAACATAACCAAAATCCGACCAAAGTACCGGTAGCTCATAGTGGAGCAAAGAAAGCATGGCGGTGCCTCTAGTCAGTGCCTATGGGTTCCTAGCGGCCAACCAAACATAAGTCTAGTTGAGGGCGGCCACAAACAACATCAAAATCGCACCCCCACAGCTTAAAAACAGGATTTGAAGGAAAGAAAAACCGAAGAAAAGTTTGGTACCTTGTGGAGGAGCAAAGAGGTCACGGCGGCGATCATAACCGATACCTATGGACTCGTGGCGGTGAGGCAAAGAGGATCCTGACAAGAATCGGTGAAATCCGATGACGAAGGAGGAAGAACGGAGTGACCAAAAATGGGCTCGGGTTTCTCTCCTTCTCTCTGGACGTCTTTTTTCTTTTGTAAGTTTTTGGAAAGAAACTTACTTACTATTCACTTCTTTTTATTTTTAGATTTATGTCCCTAACACACGTTAACCTCCTAATTATGCGTTGTATGTCCAAAACTCGCACTATTAGTGCGCAGCGAGGCCTGCGGCCTGCGACTAAGCCCCATACCCAACTCTACGGGTATAAATATGAGGTAAAATACATAAATATAAATACGCCAAAGCATCTCATTTTTTTGCCAAAAATGACCAAAAAAATAGCAGAAAAATCTCAAAAAATCGTAAAAAAATTAGGGACCTTACACTTGAACACATTAGTTCTAAGTACAATTTAGATTATTAATATAATAAAACTTAATTATTAAAAATATTAGATCCTCATGGTTTACCTTCTCTAACATTCGAGCTAAAAAAACACCATTTTCATGCATTTAGTTATTCTAAATAAATCATACTATAATATAAAGCAAATTAGTGTATTATAAAACTTCAAATTTAGACTAATGTATCATACCATTAATCCCTATTTGAATCATCCTAATCATAATCCATATTTTTTGAGTTATGTTAATTTTACTATCAAAATATTATATCTTTCATTCTCAAATTCGGATACATGCATTCTTGGTATCATTAGAAAGATCTTGACAAGCTCTATCAAATGAGATCCCACATGATTATCTTTCCTCAAACATTTTTTGTAGGGCCCATGTATATAACACACTTCTCAATAAATATTTTTTTATATTTTTACATATATTATAAATATTTAGATTTACATATTTTTAACACCCTTGAAAAGTGCCTAAAGAAATATGTCAAATGAGATGAGTTGCAAAACTGGTCTTAAATATGAATAATATGCTCCATGTACAAAGTCCTTTGACACCATTGTCTTCACTAGCCTATAATATAATATTTAGCCTATGATATTTAAATTTGTAATTTTCTATTATGAGTTATGTTGGTTAATATAGAACTTGTATATATAACTGATAATCATTGTGAACCTTAAAGGAATGTATTGTAACTATATCGTGTAAATTAGTATATCATGCAAGGGAGACTTTTGTTCAATATATATTTTATTTATATTTATATTCATAATATATGTGCATTTATGTTAGTATATAATAAAAATGATCTCAAAGCCGAAAATGTTCTCTTTATAATGACATAAAAGTTGCCCCAAATTACAATGAAATATGTCACGTATTAATGACATGTCATTCTTCTCATATTATTGATTTTTATTTTTTTAGTTTTACTTGTTCTCCTTGGATTTTTGGCTTCTTCTTACTTACAAAAGTCATATTAAATCCTCCTACCACCTCTTATTCTCACACAATCTGACCATAAGCAAGAAGCAATTCGATATGAGTTTAACATTCCATACTAGTTTGAATAATCTTTCTTACTTTGTTTGTAATGCCCAAAAAGTTGAACGATTTTTTCTCACAATAATAATCGCACCTTGTAGCATACGTTGAATTAATGCTGAAGATAAACTATAGTAGTATAAAGACCTTTTTACTGTTGCTTTGAAGGTCTCCTGTCGTCTTATTTGGCTTTGACATTTCCTCGTGTAGATATGCACGCCCAACTTTTAGCGAAAAAAAAAAACAAACAAAAAAATAACAACCACAGTTGACACACACCCTAACACTCGAGTAGTGTATATATATATATATATATATATATATATATATAACTCAGTTTTTCTCTTATAATTGGTGTATTTTAATGGATAGTTTTAGTACCCCGTTTTACTCATTAATTTATGGGGGTTTAAAAGGTTATTAGGGTACTAAAAAGATTATATAGACACATTTTTTAATAAATAATTAATCTTCCTCTTTAATAATATTCTTGGTTATTACGCCGTTCACATACATCAAGAAATGACCATATTCCCCACCCCCACCCCCACCCCCAGGCTGCAACAAGTGTTGTAAACTGCTCATCGTTTCTAGACTGTAATTCCAATCCAATCCAATCCAAATTGCGACTAAGCCATTTGGAATTGTTGTTCTAAGCATACAAAACACATATACTTAATCCACATCAAACTCCATACATATCATTTAAACATTTAAACATACACACGAGCTGGACATTCATACACAGATGGCATATAATCCCCTCCCTGGCTTAATCAATAATTATATGCTTGCTGGAGCCTGACCTGACGCAGCATGCGCACAACATCCTTGCTGTTGGGCCGCGCCTTGGGGTTGTCCACGGTGCAGAAGCAAGCGATCTTGAGCACCAACAGCATCTGCTCCTCCTCTGTCTCCTGCCCTCTTATCTGCGGATCTATGGCCTGCCGGGGCTCCGCCGAGGCCGTCACATTGCGCAGCCACTTCACCAAGCTCATCTCTTCTGTGCTCTGGAAGAATTCGTCGGAAGGGTGATGGCCCACCACCAGCGCCGCCAGCAGCACCCCGAAACTGTAGATGTCGCACTTGTCCGTAAACCTGAGCGTCTGGTGGTACTCGGGCGCGATGTAGCCCAGCGTCCCCACCACGTTCGACGACGTCACGTGCGTGTGCTGCTCGGGAAGCGCCTTGGCGAGGCCGAAGTCGGCGATCCTCGCCCCCATGTCGTCGTCTATCAGCACGTTCGCCGGCTTCAAGTCCCGGTGGATGATGCACTGGCTCTGGCTGTGGTGGAGGTACTCCAGCCCCTCTGCGATCCCCGTCGCGATGCGCAGCCGCTCTGTCCAACCGAGTACCCTTTGACCCTCTTTCACCTGGGTCATGACGTCGTGGAGGCTCCCGTTCTTCATGAACTCGTAAACGAGGTAGTGGCAGTCGGGGCCTCGGACGTGGGCAAGAAGAGGAAGGAGATTGCGATGGCGGATGTGGCCGACTGTCTGGATTTCGGACCGGATTTGCTTCATGCGGCGGTGGAGGAGCTTGCTGTCTTCTTCGTTGAGATCGGCAGCGGCCGCGGTGGGGTCGTTGGCGGGGTTGGAAATCTTCTTGATCGCAATAAGTCGGCCGCTGCCGTCTTGGAGCTGGCCCCGGTAGACCTCGCCGCAAGCGCCGCGGCCGATGATCTCGAGCGAGGCCAGCCCATCCTCTTTCTCGAGGAATTCGAGGTCCTTGGGATCCTTGATGATCTTGGGGCTGAAAATCTCAATGGCCGGAGTCTTGTGGCGGCGGCGAAGGCAGTTGAGCAGCATCCGGAAGAGGAGGGAGAATAAAATCCCGGAGAAAATCCCAGCAAGGGCCCCGACAATGAAGCCCAGGACCCAGCTCAGTATCTTCTTCTTCTCTTTGTGCTTCTTGTGCCGTGACGACGAGGGAGCCGGCGCAGCGGCTGCGGCCCCGGAAGAAGAGGCGTTGCCACCGCGATGGCTGGATGCGGGTCCAGGGGCAGGAGCATGAGCGAGGTTTGTGGTGGAGTTTTCGGCTAATCTTAACCGCCGGGGGACTAGATCTAAGTAGGCGGCGCGACCGCTAGTTGACCGCCCTTGGAGAAGGTTTCCGGTGACGTTGACGGAGCGAAGATGGCGGAATAAGCGTAGCTCATCTGGGAGCTTTCCGGTGAAGAGGTTGTCAGCTATAGACAGGCTCTCAAGGCCGTGGAGGTCGCGGAGGAAGCTGAGCTCACCTGAGAACATATTCGAGGAGAGGTCGAGCGACCGGAGTCCGAGCAGAGATGACAATTTCGAGGGAACCGAGCCTGAGAGCTGGTTATTGCTGAGATTCAAGACCTGAAGCTTCTTGCACTGGCCAATCTGAGGGGGGATTTGGCCAGAAATTTCATTGCCGGGCAGGGAGAGCTCAACCAGCTCGGAAAGCCTTCCGATGGCTGGTGAGAGAAAGCCGACCAATTTCCGTGACCTGAGGACGATGCGTGTGATCCGCCCGTAGGAGCAGAAGACGGTGGTGGAGTCGCAGAGATGACGTTGACTGGGGAGGCCCAGGCCTTGGGCTAGTTGACGGAAGGCGTCCTGGTCATTCTGGTCGAGATACCAGGCCCAGGTGCTGGCGGAAAGGAGAAGGAGAAGGGGGACGACAATACCCAGGTGGGATTTCGTCGCCATGGATGCCACTGACCGGAGGTAATCGGAACCGTTCCGGGGAGCCGGTGAGGGAGGGTGGACGGGGATTTCGAGTCGGCCATGGCGGGTGGGTTGGGGTGGGAGTTATAAGGGCGGAGCGTGGAAATTACGACGGTTGAAAATTAGCGCTTATATGAACGGACGGTATCAGATTAATATTAGAAGGAAGGAAGCAATCGAACGGTGGAAAATCAGCTTGCAATCTGTTTCTTTTAATTACTTATCATTCTGAGTCTTGCGAAGACTTTGTCGCAATAATTTTGTTGTGATTGACGGAAAGATAGACCACAAGTGTTTTTCTGACTCTGACGGAGCGGCCGTAGACATGTTTACCTAATGCTTTTAACAGGATACAGAGAGAACAATTAACATTAAACATAGACGTAGCATACATGATCGCCTTATGCGCTATGATAAAAGCCCCACCTACGGTCACGCGAGAGTGGCCACCGGGTAATGTGAATTATTTTTTTATGCTATCTATTAATAATGAGCCTATTATAAAAAATTTATAAAGATTAAATTACTAATACTAATATATACTAGCATATGTACTAGTAATCTTAAATATCAAGAATTTTTATGTATTTTTTATATTGGGCTCATTATGTGTGGAGAGTATCGAAAATGTTTCCCAAGTTATGAAACGTGGTAACGCTAAGACACAATCAAAGAAGAGTCTCTTAGAGGCTTTTGGATACATATTATTAGTTATAGTAAATCTTGACTTACCTTAATCTGATTAGCTAGTTAAATTCATCAATGCATTACTTTTAAATTTGGTAATATATATTATATAAATCTGATTTATAAGAGATTTGTATAATAATTATGTAAATCTCCTCTAGAATAGATTATTTGGGAAAGTGAAAACTAACTAAAAATCTTGATGAATTGTCAATTTATCTTGAATTTGAGACATTTAAATTTTTTTACATCCAAACGTAATTTGAAGAATTTATGTTTAATCTTAAAAGAATCATACTGATGAATCTTCATCCCAATAACCCATTAGTGTGTTGGAGCCCAAGTTTATAATTTGATTCTTATTGGAATTGTGACAAATAGAATGGGTATATGGCTGGGGCAAAATCAAATCAAAGATAGGGACATCACCTAACGAATTTATTTAACTAAACTCTACAAATGAGTAGTTGGATAAGATAAATAGGCCCCACATAAGGGTTGGTTGGAATATTTTCTTGAAGATATTCACTAGGTAATTATCATATTCCCAAATTAAAGCCACACTTGTAGTATTGTTTGTAAAGTACCACAAAACATTGAGAAGAATTATTGGTTATTGCAGAGGATGTATTGTAATGCCCCGACCCGAGCTAGGGTCTAAAAATATCGAATAAAATTGTTCTTCCTTAAACAAGAAAATATCATATTTGTGCGAGAGGTATAACGTTTTACGCACTATAGAGCTTTAAAGCTTCCCCATACATAGACTAGAGTTGTAACATTCATATACACATAACGAAGCTTCAAAGCTCGTCACATGTAGGTCAGAATAAAATATATATATTTATAATTAATTTGGATCGGGCCAACATTGCCTTGTCATTGGTTTCCTATGTACGTATTGGATAACATTTACAATATTATTCCAATACAATCATTTCTAAACGTAGTTTTGCCTAACAGCTATTACATACATCAGGCATCACAAAACCATATATGTCAAAATGCGTATATCCTTATATTCAAATACATCATTTGGAGCTAGATTGAAATCTCATAAATCATATAAATCATCAAAGTTAGACAGAAATATCATAAATCATTGGAGTCAGATAAAAATCTCATAAATCATCAGAGTTGAACGAAGACTAACAAATTAATGGAATTGCACATCTCGCTCTATCACAGAGCATAACATAACACATTAGAGTATATTAAATCACACCAGATCCCATGAGATCATATTAGAGCATATTATATTATAAAAGAGTATATCATATCAAAGCTTATGAGGACACCTCATATCATATCGGATAAAGCATAACAAAGCAATTCAAATCAGAACATATCAGAATACACCTGCAAATCATATATCTTAATTAGTATATTAATATTACTAATTAAGATGCACCTGCATATAAGTCATTTAACATGCTAAGTTAACTACTTAGGATGCCTATATATTCTTATACTCATATTAAAATAGAATGTTAGAAATGCTTACTCCTATGAGATATCGAAAAAGGTGGCGTTCAGGGTTGTTTGTTTCTTTAGGGCATCCTCCTTTCAAGTCTAGAGATCACAAGCAGAATCTCCTCTAGCTCCGGAACATCTTTCTTATTGTATCCGAAGGTGGCGGACAAAATATCTCTTTAACCCGGAACACTTTACGCATCCAGCGACCATAGGTGGCGGATAAAATATCCCCAACGCTTCTCACTTTCCATGCCTAGAGGCGACGGACATAGCATCCCCTTATTATGAGACACATTAATTTTTTCGTGCTTGTAAGCTGCGGACAGAAAGTCCCCTAAACCTGTGGATGCTTCTCTTACTATGTAGCCCTTCGGTAGAGAACAAAATCTCCCCTACCCTGGGTCACTTCTATCGTTGTGGCTTGACAATTGAGGACAGAACCCCCTCTTACTCTAAACCACTTTTCTTTCTTTGGTGCTCGAGGGCGACAGGCAAAGTCTTTTTTTGCTTCAAGATGTTTCTCCCTTATATGGTTGTCAACTCAAAGAATATACCACTTCATTGTGTAGAACACGCTCGATTTAGTAAAGAATGCCTCTCAAACAGACTAAATCAGACTCAGAATGATCAAAAATGGAGAAAATGAAGTTCTACTTTAAAAATGACACAAATTGGCTATTTATAAACCTCCAGCCGTGCCAAAACAGTGCGCGGCACTGCCATTTTCTATGGCAACACCTCTCAAACAGTGCACGGCGCTCATGCATTAAGTGTGCATAATGCGCATGCGGGGCCGCATCAAGAAGCGTATGATTGCACGTCCACTGTGTGCTGCATGACCGCGTTGCTTGCATGGTTTTTATTCTTTTTTGTATTTATTTCCTTTTTAACTTCGAATATTCATAACTTTCTACACTGGACTCAAATTTGTGCGTCCTTGGTACCATTGAGCTCATATCGATGAGCCCTATGAAACTAGATCACTTAGAGTAATTTATCCTATTCTTTTCAAGTGAGTCCCTCCCAAATTGTACGCTTCCTGAGGTTGTACTTTTGCTTCTGACCTTTGTTTCACGAGTTCTTCAATTCGATATGTCATTACTTCAAGATTTCAACCTCTGAAATCCTCCAAAACTTATCCAAAAATTATCTAATTACCCCTAACCTCTTGGGGTAGATGTAATTGAAAAATGGGGTGTCACATATATGTTGGGATATCTTTCACAAACGGGAATCACTGATAAAAAATATCAATGACATACACATTAGTGTATGTTAGTATAAGTGATACATTGCACTAATATGCACCAATGGGTACATCATCAATTATGATGGAGGATATCTACACAAGAGAGGAAGATAAAAATGCTTTGAGAAACCTAAGGATTACTCATGAATAACATAGTTTGTTTGTACGTTTAATAGCACAATGGGCTGGGTTTATATGTTCAATGGCTGGTTCAAATATCTACAACAATTTCATGTGGGTAGGTGTCACACGGGCAAACTCTTAGATGAAAGTCTACCCCATGGTGGGATGGTCGCATTGTGTAACCATCCCACAATGGAAAGAGCAACATATTTGTTTTTAAGATCCATTATTTTCTCATACAAGAGAGCATCGGGTCCTCTCTATATATAAAAAAAGGACAGGTCAATGGAAGGCAACATCCTTGAAAAATGACGATATCTCTCTTCAAGAAAAAGATGTTTATGTGACTAACATCATAGAAGGTTCATATTTTGTCGCAAAATATTTTTTGCAACAAAAAAAATTGTGCCAATTTGTTGCTAGCACGACTTCACAAAAAGTCACTACGAGGGGTTAGGAGTAATTCTATAAATTTAGATAAGTGTTAGGAGGTTTCAAAGGATGAAATCCATGTATATAAGTAGAGCTCGAAGTAACGAGCATAACGAATCGAATAACTTGTGAAATAGAGGTCGAGAGGAAAAGTACTCAATTTAAAAAAAAAACTAATAATGATTTTAATGTATTTGTGACAAACTATATGCATTGTAGAAAGATTGACATGTGATTATTTTTTAAAAGTATTAGCGGCAAACTAAATTTGTTGTAAATCATATTAATGTAATTGCGAGAAACTGTAGGCTCGTGGAAAGATTGTTATGAGTTTAATTTTTATTTTTATTTTGTCAAAAACCAAATTTATCACAAATAATTATAACATATTTGCGACAAGATTTGTTGCATTTGCGACGAGAGAAGTTTCTTGCTTAAAAGCTTTAACATAATCATTTGGGATGAATTTGACTCGCTACAAATACATTAGCACATTAATTGCGACAAATATATACAATTGTTTGTGATAAAGTTTACACTAATCTAAAATGCAGACATGCAAAACAAGTTTGAGTTATGGGGTAACATCAAACTTTGGAAAAGCTGAAAAGAAATAACTAAGTTGACAGTCACGCCAAAGCTATACTTACGTACCAAAATTGTAGAAACGAGAAACTTCATCCCGTGCTCATCAATCCTTGTCTCCTTTGTCTTCGCCTTGAGAACTTCCAACCAACCATGCTAAACAACCAAACAATAACAACAGCGGAACCTCTCCGCCCTCAGAAGAAGAGCTTCCAAAGGGGAAAAAGGTTAATTATTATTTTTTGGATCGGGCCAACATCATCCGATGTTAGTTGCCTACATACTCATTAAAAAACATCTCCAATGTTTCCAACAAGATCGGATCCAGATGTAGTTCTACCTAAAACTACACTATCATAAGAAGCATAGCATCGCACATGCAATGCTTAAATATTTTCAATAAACCTCACAACCCATCGTTCAACTTGTCTAATTAAATAAGCAATAACAAACAATGTTATTAATTATCTCACAACCCTTGTTTAATAATTAATATTATCAATATATATTCACTCATAGATAACTCGACTCTCAAAGAAATCTCCAGATAAAATTCTAAACCCTAGAGACAAAATGGTCAATTATGCACTCATTGGAATTTTTCCTCATTATGCAGTTTGGTCTATATTTATGTTACATATCAAACTCATACTATAAATTTTTTAAAATCTTAAATCAACTCATAGGCCCCTGAACCGGGGCCCCTAGATCGGGTAAGTGAATATCTCACGGTAATTTAACTACAAGGGGTAAAAAGGTTATTTTACATACTTTGAGATTTTTTCCCAATAAGAAAAATGGTCAAGATACTTGCCTCACTCTCAAAGCCCACTGGTAATTTTTATAATTATTTTAGACACTTCTACCCCCCTAAAGTAGACCCAGTTTGTTTTCCCTTTCTTTTTTTAACCAGAGCCGGACGGATTGGGTCACCCGGCCCAGCCTGAAGTTGAACCCGATGACCAGCTACACGGGTCATTGTCTTTGCAGCTGGCCAGAGGCTGATTGGCCTCTGGCGGTGGTGCCCTAGGCCACCGCTATGTAGTGAGGGTTGGGCGAAATCGGATTGCTGCATGGCGGCAATTCCGACGAGCCCAACCCTGCCGCCATCCGGGGCAGAAAGGTGTTATATTCTTTTTTTTTTTCTAATCCTCTAGAGGCGCTATGATGGTAGGATGCCATGACTGGCCAATGGGCCTAGCTTGACCGACTCACAGTCGTCCGACGATTCCGGCAACCCATGTCCCGCCTCCGGCCGGGGGCTATGCTGCGCCGTGACACTAATCCTTTTTTTTCCTGGTTGATAGCATCTGCTATAGCCAAGGCTGCTGTAGATAGGGCCATTGTGGCCAAGGTAGCCATGGCCAGGGCAAGTGCACTTGTCCCGCAATGGGTCCAGCGACTAGCGGTTGACCAGTGGCTGGCCGACAGTCAGATAGCATAAACAAAATTACATGAACAATGATTGCAAAAATCACTATTCATATAAATTACAAATATGATATATATATATATATATATATATATATATCTAATTTACATAATGAAATATGTCAAATGAGATGAGTTGCAAAACTTATCTTAAATATGAATAACATGCTCCATGTACAAAGTCCTTTGACACCATTGTCTTCACTAGCCTATAATATAATATTTAGCCTATGAGATTTAAATTTGTAATTTTCTATTATGAGTTATGTTGGTTAATATAGAACTTGTATATATAACTGATAATCATTGTGAACCTTAAAGGAATGTATTGTAACTATATCGTGTAAATTAGTATATCATGCAAGGGAGACTTTTGTATAATATATATTTTATTTTATTTTATCGATATTTATATTCATAATATATGTGCATTTATGTTAGTATATAATAAAAATGGCCTCAAAGCCAAAAATGTTCTCTTTATAATGACATAAAAGTTGCCCCAAATTACAATGAAATATGTCACGTATTAATGACATGTCATTCTTCTCATATTATTGATTTTGTAGGGCCCATGTATATAACACACTTCTCAATAAATATTTTTTTATATTTTTACATATATTATAAATATTTAGATTTACATATTTTTAACACCCTTGAAAAGTGCCTAAAGAAATATGTCAAATGAGATGAGTTGCAAAACTTGTCTTAAATATGAAGAACATGCACCATGTATAAAGTCCTTTGACACTATTGTCTTATTTAGCCTATTAGATTTAAATTTACAATTTTCTATTATGAGTTATGTTGGTTAATATAGAACTTGTATATATAACTGATAATCATTGTGAACCTTAAAGGCATGTAAATTACTATATCATGCAAGGGAGGCTTTTGTTTAATATATATTTTATTTTATTTTATCTATATTTATATTCATAATATATGTGCATTTATGTTAGTATATAATAAAAATGACCTCAAAGCCAAAAATGTTCTTTTTATAATGACATAAAAGTTGCCCCAAATTACAATGAAATATGTCACGTATTAATGACATGTCATTCTTCTCATATTATTGATTTTTATTTTTTTAGTTTTGTTTGTTCTCCTTGGATTTTTGGCTTCTTCTTACTTACAAAAGTCATATTAAATCCACCTACCACCTCTTATTCTCACACAATCTGACCATAAGCAAGAAGCAATTCGATATGAGTTTAACATTTCATACTAGTTTGAATAATCTTTCTTACTTTGTTTGTAATGCCCAAAAAGTTGAACGATTTTTTCTCACAATAATAATCGCACCTTGTAGCATACGTTGAATTAATGCTGAAGATAAACTATAATAGTATAAAGACCTTTTTACTGTTGCTTTCAAGGTCTCCTGTCGTCTTATTTGGTTTGACATTTCCTCGTGTAGATATGCACGCCCAACTTTTAGCGAAAAAAAAACCAAACAAAAAAATAACAACCACAGCTGGGTATATATATATATATATATATATATATATATATATATATATATAAAACTCAGTTTTTCTCTTATAATTGGTGTATTTTAATGGATAGTTTTAGTACCCCGTTTTATTCATTAATTTATGGGGGTTTAAAAGTTTATTAGGGTACTAAAAAGATTATATAGACACATTTTTTAATAAATAATTCATCTTCCTCTTTAATAATATTCTTGGTTATTACGCCGTTCACATACATCAAGAAATGACCACCCCCCCCAGGCTGCAACAAGTGTTGTAAACTGCTCATCGTTTCTAGACTGTAATTCCAATCCAATCCAATCCAAATTGCGACTAAGCCATTTGGAATTGTTGTTCTAAGCATACAAAACACATATACTTAATCCACATCAAACTCCATACATATCATTTAAACATTTAAACATACACACGAGCTGGACATTCATACACAGATGGCATATAATCCTTATTAACGACTTCAGATCGGTTACCTGCTTCCGTCCCCTCCCTGGCTTAATCAATAATTATTTGCTTGCTGGAGCCTGACCTGACGCAGCATGTACACAACATCCTTGCTGTTGGGCCGCGCCTTGGGGTTGTCCACGGTGCAGAAGCAAGCGATCTTGAGCACCAACAGCATCTGCTCCTCCTCTTTCTCCTGCCCTCTTATCTGCGGATCTATGGCCTGCCGGGGCTCCGCCGAGGCCGTCACATTGCGCAGCCACTTCACCAAGCTCATCTCTTCTGTGCTCTGGAAGAACTCGTCGGAAGGGTGATGGCCCACCACCAGCGCCGCCAGCAGCACCCCGAAACTGTAGATGTCGCACTTGTCCGTAAACTTGAGCGTCTGGTGGTACTCGGGCGCGATGTAGCCCAGCGTCCCCACCACGTTCGACGACGTCACGTGCGTGTGCTGCTCCGGAAGCGCCTTGGCGAGGCCGAAGTCGGCGATCCTCGCCCCCATTTCGTCGTCTATCAGCACGTTCGCCGGCTTCAAGTCCCGGTGGATGATGGACTGGCTCTGGCTGTGGTGGAGGTACTCCAGCCCCTCTGCGATCCCCGTCGCGATGCGCAGCCGCTCTGTCCAACCGAGCACCCTTTGACCCTCTTTCACCTGGGTCATGACGTCGTGGAGGCTCCCGTTCTTCATGAACTCGTAAACGAGGTAGTGGCAGTCGGGGCCTCGGACGTGGGCAAGAAGAGGAAGGAGATTGCGGTGGCGGATGTGGCCGACTGTCTGGATTTCGGACCGGATTTGCTTCATGCGGCGGTGGAGGAGCTTGCTGTCTTCTTCGTTGAGATCGGCAGCGGCCGCGGTGGGGTCGTTGGCGGGGTTGGAAATCTTCTTGATCGCAATAAGTCGGCCGCTGCCGTCTTGGAGCTGGCCCCGGTAGACCTCGCCGCAAGCGCCGCGGCCGATGATCTCGAGCGAGGCCAGCCCATCCTCTTTCTCGAGGAATTCGAGGTCCTTGGGATCCTTGATGATCTTGGGGCAGAAAATCTCAATGGCCGGAGTCTTGTGGCGGCGGCGAAGGCAGTTGAGCAGCATCCGGAAGAGGAGGGAGAATAAAATCCCGGAGAAAATCCCAGCAAGGGCCCCGACAATGAAGCCCAGGACCCAGCTCAGTATCTTCTCCTTCTCTTTGTGCTTCTTGTGCCGTGACGACGAGGGAGCCGGCGCAGCGGCTGCGGCCCCGGAAGAAGAGGCGTTGCGACCGCGATGGCTGGATGCAGGTCCAGGGGCAGGAGCATGAGCGAGGGTTGTGGTGGAGTTTTCGGCTAATCTTAACCGCCGGGGGACTAGATCTAAGTAGGCGGCGCGACCGCTAGTTGACCGCCCTTGGAGAAGGTTTCCGATGACGTTGACGGAGCGAAGATGGCGGAATAAGCGTAGCTCATCTGGGAGCTTTCCGGTGAAGAGGTTGTCAGCTATAGACAGGCTCTCAAGGCCGTGGAGGTCGCGGAGGAAGCTGAGCTCACCTGAGAACATATTCGAGGAGAGGTCGAGCGACCGGAGTCCGAGCAGAGATGACAATTTCGAGGGAACCGAGCCTGAGAGCTGGTTATTGCTGAGATTCAAGACCTGAAGCTTCTTGCACTGGCCAATCTGAGGGGGGATATGGCCAGAAATTTCATTGCCGGGCAGGGAGAGCTCAACCAGCTCGGAAAGCCTTCCGATGGCTGGTGAGAGAAAGCCGACCAATTTCCGTGACCTGAGGACGATGCGTGTGATCCGCCCGTAGGAGCAGAAGACGGTGGTGGAGTCGCAGAGATGGCGTTGACTGGGGAGGCCCAGGCCTTGGGCTAGTTGACGGAAGGCGTCCTGGTCATTCTGGTCGAGATACCAGGCCCAGGTGCTGGCGGAAAGGAGAAGGAGAAGGGGGACGACAATACCCAGGTGAGATTTCGTCGCCATGGATGCCACTGGCCGGAGGTAATCGGAACCGTTCCGGGGAGCCGGTGAGGGAGGGTGGACGGGGATTTCGAGTAGGCCATGGCGGGTGGGTTGGGGTGGGAGTTATAAGGGCGGAGCGTGGAAATTACGACGGTTGAAAATTAGCGCTTATATGAACGGACGGTATCAGATTAATATTAGAAGGAAGGAAGCAATCGAACGGTGGAAAATCAGTTCGCAATCTGTTTCTTTTAATTACTTATCGTTCTGAGTCTTGCGAAGTCTTTGTCGCAATAATTTTGTTGTGATTAACGGAAAGATAGGCCACAAGTGTTTTTCTGACTCTGACGGAGCGGCCGTAGACATGTTAACATGGTACAGAGAGAACAATTAACATTAAACATAGACGTAGCATACATGATCGCCTTATGCGCTATGTTAAAAGCCCCGTGAGGGTGGCCACCGGGTAATGTGAATTATTTTTTATGTTATTTATTAATAATGAGCTTAGCATAAAAAATTCATAAAGATTAAATTACTAATACTAATATATGCTAGCTTATGTATTAGTAATCTCAAATATTAAGAATTTTTATGTATTTTTTATGTTGGGCTCATTATGAGTGGAGAGTATCAAAAATGTTTCCCAAGCTATAAAATGTGGTAATGCTAAGACACATTCAAAGAAGATTCTCTTAGGGGCTTTTGGATGCATATTATTAGTTATAGTAAATCTTGACTTACTTTAATTTGATTAGTTAAATTCATCAATAAATTACTTTTATATTTGATAATATATATTATGTGAATATGATTTATAAGAGATTTGTATAATAATTATGTAAATCTCCTCTAGAAGAGATTATTTGGGAAAGTGAAAACTAACTAAAAATCTTGATGAATTGTCAATTTATCATGAATTTGAGACATTTAAGAATTTTTACATCCAAATGTAATTTAAAGAATTTATGCTTAATCTTAAAAGAATCATATTGATGAATCTTCATCACAATAACCCATTAGTGTGTTGGAGCCCAAGTTTATAATTTTATTCTTATTGGAATTGTGACAAATAGAATGGGTATATGGCTGGGGCAAAATCAAATCAAAGATAGGGACATCACCTAACGATATTTATTTAACTAAACTCTACAAATGAGTAGTTGGATAAGATAAATAGGCCCCACATGAGAGTTGGTTGGAATATTTTCTTGAAGATATTCACTGGGTAATTATCATATTCCCAAATCAAAGCCACACTTGTAGTATTGTTGGTAAAGTACCACAAAACATTGAGAAGAATTATTGGTTATTACAGAGGATGTATTGTAATGCCTCGACCCGAGCCGGGGTCTAAAAATATCGAATAAAATTGTTCTTCCTTAAACAAGAAAATATCATATTTGTGCGAGAGGTATAACGTTCTATGCACTATGGAGCTTTTAAAGCTTCCTCATACGTAGACTAGAGTTGTAACATTCCTATACACACAACAAAGCTTCAAAGCTCGTCACATGTAGGTCAGAATAAAACATATATTTATAATTAAATTGGATCAGGCCAACATTGCCTTGCCATTGGTTGCCTACATATGTATTGGATAACATTTACAATATTATTCCAATATGATCATTTCCAAACGTAGTTTTACCTAACGGCTATTACATACATCAGGCATCACAAAACCATATACGTCAAAATGTGTATATCCTTATATTCACATACATCATTTGGAGCTAGATTGAAATCTCATAAATCATACAAATCATCAAAGTTAGACATAAATATCATAAATCATTGGAGTCAGATAAAAATCTCATAAATCATCAAAGTTAAACGGAGGCTAACAAATTAACGGAATTACATATCTTGCTCTATCACAGAGCATAGCATAACACATTAGAGTAGATTAAATCACTCCGGATCCCATCAGATCATATTAGAGCATATCAGATTATAAAAGAGTATATCATATTAAAGCTTATGAGGACACCTCATATCATATCGGATAAAGCATAACAAAGCAATTTAAATAAGAACATATCAGAATACACCAGCAAATCATATATCTTAATTAGTATATTAATATTACTAATTAAGATGCACCTGCATATAAGTCATTTAACATCCTAAGTTAACTACTTAGGATGCCTACATATTCTTATACTTATTAAAATAGAAGGTTAAAAATGATTACTCCTATGAGATGTCAGAAAAGGTGGCGTTCAGGGTTGTTCGTTTCTTCAGGGCATCCTCCTTTCAAGTATAGAGATCACAAGCAGAAACTCCTCTAGCTCCGAAACATCTTTCTTATTGTGTCTGAAGGTGGTGAACAAAATATCTCTTTAACCCGGAACACTTTACGCTTCCTACGGCCATAGGTGGTGGATAGAATATCCCCAACGCTTCTCACTTTCCATGGGAAACACTTTAATTTTTTTGCGCTTGTAAGTTGCGGACAGAACGTCTCCTAAACCTATAGATGTTTCTCTTACTATGTAGCTCTTCGGTGGAGAACAAAATCTCCCCTACCCTGGGTCACCTCTATCGTTGTGGCCTGACAATTGAGGACAAAACCCCTTCTTACTCTGAACCACTTTTCTTTCTTTGGTGCTCGAGGGTGACGGGCAAAGTCTCTTTTTGCTTCAAGATGTTTCTCCCTTATATGGTTGCCAACTCAAAGAATAGACCACTTCATTGTGTAGAACACGGTCGATTTAGTAAAGAATACCTCTCAAACAGACTAAATCAAACCCAGAATGATCAAAAATGGAGAAAATGAAGTTCTACTTTAAAAATGACACAAATTGGCTATTTATAAACCTCCAGCTGTGCCAAAATAGTGCGCAACATTGCCATTTTCTGCAATGGCACCCATCGAAATGCACGACGCTCATGCATTAAGTGTGCGTAATGCGCGTGCGGGGCCGCGTCACGAAGGACAGGATTGCGCGTCCACTGCGTGCTGCATGATCGCGTCGCTTGCACATTTTTTATTCTTTTTTGTATTTATTTCCTTTATAACTTCGAATATTCATAACTTTCTACACTGGACTCAAATTTGTGTGTCCTTGGTGCCATTGAGCTCATATCGATGAGCCCTATGAAACTAGATCATTTAGAGTAATTTATCCCATTCTTTTCAAGTGAGTCCCTCCCAAATTGTACGCTTCATGAGGTTGTACTTTTGCTTCTAACCTTTGTTTCACGAGTTCTTCAATTCGATATGTCATTACTTCAAGATTTCAACCTCTGGAATCCTCCAAAACTTATCTAAAAATTATCTAATTACCCCTAACCTCTCGGGGTAGATGTAATTGAAAAATGGGGTGTCACATGTATGTTGGGATATCTTTCACAAACGGGAATCATTGATCAAAAATATCAATGACATACGCGTTAGTGTATGTTAGTACAAGTGATACATTACACTAATATGCACCAATGTGTACATCATCAATTGTGATGGAGGATATCTACACAAGAGAAGAAGAGAAAAATGCTTTGAGAAACCTAAAGATTGCTCATGAATAACATAGTTTGTTTGTACGTTTAATAACACGATAGACTGGGTTTATATGTTCAACGGCTGGTTCAAACATCTATGACAATTTCATGTGGATAGGTGTCACGTGGACAAACTCTTAGATGAAAGTCTACCTCATGGTGGGATGGTTGCATTGTGTAACCAACACCCTATCCGCTATGTTTTTACGCAAATTTCACCAACAAGTAGGAAAGAGATAGAAAAAAATAGACTCCGCCCCAAAACCTTTTACTCAGCAACAAATGCTTAAAAATACAAATAATAAAGTCATCTACCTTTCTCCCAAACCTAAGGAACCAACATGTACATGACATCACCCCTTATGAAGTTGACTCCTGGCCAACTTGCCTCTAAACTCTCTCTGGATGATTTCTAATTTCATTTCTGTGGGTTAATCCCCTCTCATTCAACCTATATGCCTCTTATATTGTTGTGCCCCGACCCAAGTTGCTAGAAAATCACAAATAAAAAATTTCTCTTTTAAGTAAGAAAACATCATTTGTGTGCGAGAGGTATAATGTTTATCTATGCACTACGAAGTTTTAAAGTTTCCCCTTTAGTAGACTAGAGTTATAATGTTCATATACATACAATAAAGCTTCAAAGTTCACCGTGGTAAGTCAGAATAAAACTTATAATTATAATTAATTTGGATGAGGCCAACATTGCCTTACCCTTAGTTGCCTATATATGTATTGGATAACATTTACAATATTATTCCAATACGATCGGATCCGAATGTAGTTCTACCTAATGGCTATTACATACATCAGGCCATACGAAACACACATATGACAAAATGCATATATTCAAATATTTAATCAGAGTCATATGGAAGCAAATAAATCAATAGAAAGATACATCTCGCTCTATAACAAAGTCGAGCATAACATTAACACATTCACACGTCTCGCTCTACCCTAGAGCGGGACAAAACACATTCACACTCCTCACTCTACCCCAAAGCGGGATAGAACACAATATGCCATATCTGAATGTATCAGATTGATGCATATCAAAACACATCGAATCATAGCATAGCATATCGGAACAGTACTAATAAAAGCATAACATACATCCTAATTAGCACATGCATTCATATAATTATATTAAAATGGAAGATTAGAAACACTTACTTCGCTGATATCCTGAGAAGTAGCGGTGTTCGAAGTTGTTCATTCCTCCAATGCCCCAAAATTGTCAACACGCACACTTGCCCCGAATTATGCTTGACTTAGCTATCTGCATGCCAAAGCTGACGGGTTGTCTAGCCCATTCGCCTATCCAACTGCTAAGTGTCTAACAGTAGTTTGTGGCCCTAACATAATTAATTGGGTTATTTTTGCTAGTTCAATTATAAAAAAGAAAAAAATTGGTCAAAAATTTTAGCAAGTATTGGACTGCTTCTGTGTCTGGGGTGACCTAGGGCATCCCTTTTGTGGTGGTTGTTTACTTGGCCGGCCAACAGCGGCTTTGCCTTAGCCGGCTAGGCCACTCTTATCCTACGGATGGGGAGAGCTCCAGGATGGTGATGAGGGTGAGCCACTCTTCTAGGAACCATTTTTCCTGGGTGGCTCACCCATGGTCCATCGCCTCTATTTTCTTTGTCGAGGTGGTTTGGTGAGATTGAGTTGGTGACCTCTCTCCCTGCTCTCATCCCTGTTTCCCTACCTCCTCTTCCTTCTTTTGCATTAAAGCCCTCTGCTTTCTCTATTATCTCCCATCCCCAGAGAGGTACTAGATTATTATGTTTTTTTTAGTTTTCCTATGATTAGAATAAGTTAATTATCCCTCTGGCCGGAGGGTAGGTAGGCTTTTCCCTGGTGACGATTATGTGGTTATGAAAGGTTAATAACTTTGTTGTGGTATTGTTTTCCCTTTGTTTCGGCAAGAGGCCAAGTATTGCGCACATTTATTTGGTGGTTTTATAGTAGGCTTAGGGCTAGTAGACTATCTTCTCTGCGTGAAAATTGTTTGGTTTAACAGTATTCATTTGAGCAAGGATATGGAATTGTAAGGGAGCTTAATTATATTTTGGTGAAATGGAATATTCATATGGGTAGGGCTGTTAACGAGCCGAGCTGGCTCGTGAGCAAACCCATCTCGGCTCGGCTCGAATTGAGCTCAACTCGAATCAGGCTTGACTCAAGCTCAAATAAGTTTGAGCCGAGTTTGAGCATACCTTTGCTCGACTCGACTCGGCTCAAATAAAACTTGAACTCGATGCTACTCGGCTCAAACTCGAATATAATTTTAAAATTTTATATAAATAATATATATATAATAAATAATGCACGTATATGCATATTTTATATAAATATAATTGTTAATTTAAATATATATTTATAACATACTCCCTCCATTATTAGATTAATAGTTTTATTTGATTAGTTCATTTTAAAAAATCTAATTGAGCTATTAATCTAGGATGAATAGAATATATAAAACGACATATAATCACTTATTTATGAGTCAAGGCTCACTCACGACTATGTGAGTATCGATGTCATGCATCCTCATATTACGATCTAACAACACACATAACTTAGGAGTTAGATTAGTTTATGTCTTCCTACACATTTGGATCTCGATTTGATGGCTCATGAATCATGATGCTTTGGCTCTTGCTGACGTACGAGAGCCTAAACTCATATAAATATTTTTCATGATATATATCTTTGTTAAATTATAATGGATATATAATTTTTATATATGATATATATTTTATAAAAATAAAAATATTAGAGACACAAACACTAATATATTCCTTCTGTCCCAAATTAATAGCTCTATTTGATTCTTGAAGATGAGCTAAAATTAGTTCAATTGAAAAACCAAATGGAGCTATAAGTATACGACAGAGGGTCAACATGATATCACACTAATATACTTAAAAATAATTCTAAATGAAGCATGATATTTGGGGACCAACCTTAGTTTATAAAAGAATGATTATATATATATTTTTTAAAGTTGAAGCATGACATTGGGACCATCCTCATCTTACAAAATGTATATATTTTTACATATACTTCAGAATTTTTTAGAGGCACACTAAGGTTACAAAATAGCTTTTTATCAGTGATTTATAAGCATGTAAAAAAAAACACACAAAGAAGTAGATGACAATGTTGCCTAAATAAATTTTTATTTTTTACATCTTTTTTAGTGATTATATATACATAAAGAGAGAAAAATAATAATGCTGTATTTTTTGAGCATATGTAACTAAAACTTATTTGTCATAATTTTTTTCTTTTAGTGAATATAATTAGATATTCACGGTGTAGTCGTAATACTTGTTGAAGTATATTTATTAATATTTAACACTAAAAATATATTAGTATGTGTGATACTTCATATACGTTATACTTATATATAGATTAATTTTATTTTTTTAGTTCAAGCCCAGTTCGAGCCTACGTTTATGATTCACTTATTCAAGTTTGAACTCGAGCTCGAGCTCGAGCAAAGCTTTAGAATTCTAATTCAAGCCGAGCTTGAGGTGAAAGGTTTGAGTTTATTCGAGTTTCGAGTCGAACTCAAGCCGAGTTTCAGAAATTCGAGCTTGAGCCATAGCAATCTAATACTTGACTCAGCTCGGCTCATTAACACCCCTACGTATGGGGTAAGCCTTGGTTTCTTTTTTGTCATAACTTTTGGTTTTGTCCGTAATATGCTCTTTCAGCGTATATTGTATAGCTGACATTTTGTTGTACAGTTTATGAAAGAATCTATGAAAAAGAATAAATTTGACCCTGACATGTTAGATACTTAAATTTATTTTTAACTTAATTTATTTATATATTTTGGTCCTACAGTTCTCGAGTCAAGTCGGTAAACGCGTTGCCTCATTTCCACACGCCCTTAATGGAATTTGGAAACCGGCTGAACAGCTTGCCGTCGAATTACATTATGTTCTCTGCAGTCAACGTTAGACGAATGCGTGTCTGTGAAGGCACAGACAAGACAATTTGCGTCCAGTAGGGAACTGCAGAATTCGACTTGACGCAATGGTGCCTTGTCCATTGTGTTCAGCCCCCACATGTGGAAAAGAAAACCTTGGATATCAGGTCCTCCAGCTGCGGAATTAGGAATACTGTTTTTCACACGGGAAAAGAGATCAGAGTAACTAAGTGGTGTAACTACAGTGGGAAGAATGGCCTAAGAACCTTTGCTATTTTAGATGGGCGAAATATTTATTAGTACCACTACTGACAATAACATGTTTTAATATGTAGACCTTTGATCTTATTAACCATGGGTTGGGTTATTGTTTGGCAAGCATTAAAAATTGGATAGTAATATTCTCATAACAAAAATATCTACAAAAATTTACAAAAGACTTTTGATTGGATTTAATAAATAAGCGTCACACAAAATTCATATGATATGGCTCACTTATTTAAACTAATCAAAACTCATATATAAAATTTTAAGATAAAAATAACATTTTTCTTAAAAGTACTTCCGTATGAAATGGAAGGGACTGACTTTCCATATTCCTTGGTGTCCTATTGATCAAACCAAGTGGAAGAGACAGTGGTGACCTACCACTAGGTGGCCACCCTCTAAACTTTCTAATACTCTCTTCTTCGTGGAAAGTACTGTAAAATAAGTAAGTGGAGCCCACAATTAAAACATATTAAAATTAAAGTACACATTTTACTTTTCAAAGTCTGCTAATTAAGAATAATCTAATATACAAAATTGTTAAATCAGACACTCTTTATGGGGCAGTTTTTTCCTAAATTCAGGCACTCTTTATAGGACGGAAGGAGAAATGATAAATTTTGAAATTGAAAGCTGATAGACTCATCACATGTGTAGGCTAACGTAACAATGGTGAGTGTGCCCCCTCAAAAGGAACTCGTGGCTCACACTGGGCCTATGTCTTCAATTGCTTTGCCCTCCTTATGCACGTCCGCTACTTCAACATCTACCGACAGCACATTAGGAGCCACATAAAATTTTAGTATGAGATGTGGACCACGACTTCCTTTATCTAATAAATTAGGAGTGCCACCCAATTAATGGAAGCTCATGACTCCGCCCTAGCTTCCCATAAGAGGCACCTAACTTCAATGAGACATACCACGTCTAATGTGAGCTTCAGCCCGAGGCTTTCATCATCTAGAAATCGCTTTTAACAAAAAAAAAGGGTGAGAACTCAGCCACCCTTCACACATAAGGCCATGTGCAAAATTTCAATGGAAAGAGCAACATATTTGTTTTTAAGATCCATTATTTTCTCATACAAGAGAGCATCGGGTCCTCTCTATATATAAAAAAAGGACAAGTCAATGGAAGGCAACATCCTTGAACAATGACGATATCTCACTTCAAGAAAAAGATGTTTTTGTGACTAACATCGCAGAAGGTTCATATTTTATCAAAAAATATTTTTTGCAACAAAAAACATTGTGCCAATTTGTTGCAAGCACGACTTCACAAAAAGTCACTACGAGGGGTTAGGGGTAATTCTATAAATTTATATAAGTGTTAGGAGGTTTCAAAGGATGAAATCTCTATATATAGGTAGAGCTCGAAGTAACGAGCATAACGAATCGAAGAACACGCAAAACAGAGGTTGAGAGCGAAAGTTACGACTTCAGAAAGTGTGCCATATGGGTAGGACCCACTTAAAAAGTGCAAGATAACTTGCCCATGTGTAGTCTTGTTTTGAAGGACTCGTTAATACGAGTCCATCAGTGCAACGAATACACAATTCTAACTTCGGGGTAGGAAGTTATCACGTTTTAAGGTTAGAATATTATTTAAATAAAATAATATTATTTCGGATATGATAGACAATTAAACGGATAAGACTGACGACGAATCAGATAGGATCGACAACATAAAGGATAAGATCAGTGACATGTCGGATAAGATTGATACATGTCAATCCTATTTGTCACATGTCAAGCCTCATATCCATCCATTTTTTATATAAATAGCGTTCAGAGTGTCCAATTTTGAAGTTCTTCATTTTCTCCCATGTTTCTTCATAGTCTCCTACATTCTTCAAACTTTATTTCTTTGTTTCTCATTCATTTTAAGTTCTATTTGAGTAATTCAAGAGACGTTCTTACTTAAATTGAGCATTTTGGACATCGTGGTGGGGCTATTTTTTTGGTTGGAGACCTCTAAAGCCCTTAAAGTGGATGTCCAAGTGCGTGGTGTTTGGTGTATCGTCTTTAAACTTGCACGAAGAGAGAGGTAGGGAGCTTTGAACTCATAATTTCATGATAACATGCTTTGATATGTAACCAGCATGCTAGTATTGTATTATTCAATGCTTTGGATGCTAAATAATGATCCAATTGCATGATGTGTATGTAAGCATGATTTATGGTATGTTGGAATGCATACGAGTTGTATGCTTGATGTATGTGGAATATATATATGCTAGTGTTAGCTAGTGAGTATGTTTCTACGTATATGGAGTATGTATGTGCTAGTGATGACTAGCGAGTATATTAGTAAGATACATATGTGGATTATGTGTGTGATAGTGATGACTAGTAAGTATGTTGATAAGCTATGTATAGCTAGCAATTATGTTGATAAGCTATGTATGACTAGCAAGTATGTTGATAAGCTATGTATGAAAATGTGTGTATGTTATAAGTATGTGTAATTGACATATGTGTGTGTGATGGCTTTATGATTGTGCAATGGATATGTGTATGTATGTGTGGACAGAAGTATGGGCAATGGATGGTAAGAGGTGATAGAGGGTTTAGTATGGATTTGTCGTAGATGTGTGGCCGTATGACATAAGACAGAGGATGTAAGCTTTATGATTGTGCAATGGATATGTGTATGTATATGTGTGGACAGAAGTATGGGCAATGGATGGTAAGAGGTGATGTAGGGTTTGGTATGGATTTGTCGTAGATGTGTGACCGTATGATGGAAGACAAAGGATGTAAGCTTGACAGGCAAGGATTGGAATGGATCGGTTTGGATTGGAGCATATACTGGGGAATTGTGAGATAGTAAGAGTGTTGCATAATTATACAAGCATAATGTACATATTATGAAGTGAAAAGTAAGCATAATAAGTGTGATATAAGTAATAGGGTGATAATTGGGGTTGGCTATGAGGAGCTTAGTTTGATGACTTCCGAGTGAGATGTGTGACTCGGTTGATTTATGAGTTTCAATCTAATTCCAAATTATTTATTCGGATATAAGGATATACGTATTTTACCGTATATAATTTTGTAATGTCTGATGCATGTAATAGCCGATAGGGAGAACTATGTATGGATCCGATCGTATCGGAGTAACATCTAGATGTTATTCGATACATATGTAGGCAACCAATGGCAAGACAATGTTGGCCCGATCTAAATTAAATATTAAAATAGGTATGTTCTTGCCTACGCGTAATAGAGTGCTATAGTTCCAAAGCGCGTAGAAGAACATGAAGACTCGCACTCAAAGTCCGCCGCTCATGGTCCTAGTCTAGTTTTGTTTTTAATCATTTTGGGATAACCCGGAGTGCGGGTTATCCCCTTGTGAACCCCCAGCACAGGTCAGTTTCCGGCTCGGGAGGGTTACACTCAACGCATAATTACATCACAAAAGTATTGACATTAGATTAAAATTTAAAACTATTGGCAACAAAACAAATTTTTTGCAATGATTTTAATGTATTTGTGACAAACTATATGCATTGCAGAAAGGTTGACATGTGATTATTTTTTGAAAGTATTAGCGACAAACCAAATTCATCGCAAATGATATTAATGTAATTGCGACAAACTGTAAGCGTTGTCGAAAGATTGACATGCATTTATTTTTTTAAAATATTTGTTAAAAAATCATCACAAATGATTTTAACATATTTGTGACAAGATTTGTTGCATTTGCGATTAGAGAAGTATGTTTCTTAAAAGCTTTAACATAATGAATGTTAACCATTTGGGACGAATTTGAGTCGCTACAAATACATTAACACATTAATTGCGACAAATATATGCAATCATTTGCAATAAAATTTACACTAGTCTGAAATGCAGACATGTAAAACAAGTTTGAGTTGGGGGTAACATCAAACTTTGGAAAAGGAAGGCTAGTTAAAGTTATAATACTCCCATCATCATGGAAAAAAGTGTTTGAATTGCAAAACAAGTAAAGTTTAAGAAAGTGGGCAAATTAGATACACTTTATGGGATACAAGGTTTTCCAAATCTATACACTCATTATGAGATGGAGTGAGTAAGATGCTAGCATGTAACTCAAGTCAAAACATTCATATGTTGCATGTACAATGCAATGAAATAGTATAATAAACAACTGTAGTTTCAAAGAAAGTTATCTCTACAAATAGGATCACTAATGAAACAACCCCAAATCAACTGCCAAGACTTCTAATTCAATACTAGAATAAGAACTAATTAGGGAAAACAATAAGCACTATTGGAAAACCTCTATAAAATCAAATGACTATGTACATGAAAATGTTAGCATATCCACTATTAGAATATATGGGTATATATATTGTAATTGGCTTGATTTATGTGAAAAAAATTAAATCCAGAGGGTTTATTTTCCAAGTCTTAGAAATATGATGCATATTAGTGATGTGGTCTAATTTTCAAGCTGGAAGAATTAGGGGTTGTTTGTGTGTTATTTTTTTTAGAAATTGAAGTAGAATTGAAGAAAATTTTCATAATAATTCACCACCGAATCAGAATTATTATAATGGAAGTTTCTAGAATAAATTCAGATGTTGCGTCAATTGTGTCAAACCAATTTTTAAAACTTTAAACTAATATAACTCTCTCCCAAACTTAGTTATGCATGTTTTTAGTACTATTGCACTCTGAAATTCAAGCCCTATCAAATAATATCCCACAAGGATAGGTAATTTTGAACTTTTAAAGTAGGCCCCACCTATACGACACTCTTCTTGTGGCTTAAATCGATATGAGAAGTAATTCTTGAAAAATAATGGAATATGTAATTCCAAAATGGGGGCTAGGAGTTGGAATTGGCGAAATCACCTCACGAGGTGATTTTGGTAATTTTAGCCGATTCCAGCTCGAAATGACTTGGAATAAACTTTCAAGCGGATTTTTTAATTTTGTCCACCAAAAACACACAAACATGATTAGGATAATTTAGATTAGAATTGAGGTGAAATCCATGAGAATTCAACATCCAAACAGCCCCTAATAGAATGATAAACCTTAAAGATAAATTATGTTTACACTCACATGCACAAACACTTAGATTTATCTTAAAAAACATTTAGTAGCTATTTTGGACAAAAAATGCAATTAATGTTAAAAAACAATTGATCATCCTTGAGAATCGATTGATCTACCTTGAATTATTTTTGAGATTTTTAATAGTAGATCTATCGATCATCCAATTTGAGAATAGATGGATCAATTGTCTATTAGTCGATCACAGTAACATGAACCATTAATTGCAAGCTTATAGGATTGATTGGTGCTTAAAAGACAGATATACTCCTATTTTCAAGTGTTCAACCTTGAACTTTTAGAACATGTCTGCTCCTACTTTTAAAGTCTTTCAATTCTAAATTTAACATAACTTTCATACTATTCTAATTAGACTTTAAGACTAACATTATGCATAAAGTTTTGTAATAATTTTTATAATTGAAATTAGCCAATTACATTACATATAACCTCATATGTGAAAGAACATATGTGTCACATAATGTTAATTGGCTAATTTTGATTGTTAGAACTATGTTAGAAACTTTTAGTATGTAATTAGTCTTATAAATATGATTAGATGTAGTTGTGGTCAAGTTGAGGCTTAGAATTGATGAACTTGGAAAGTAAGAGCAGACATGTTCTTATGGATCAAGACTAACAACTGAAGAATGTTAATGGTTAAAGAAGGTTATTAAGTACACATTCTCATACAAAAGTCAATTCAACAAGTTTCAAAAGTAATTTTGGAGGTTTTAGATATATTTAGTGTAAAAAGGGCTAAAATTGTCTTTGAACAATGTCATCGATTGATTGCTAGATAAAACATAGGGATAAATAATATATTAGCATTCGAAACAACCTTTTATTAAATGAAGGCAAGAGTTTATTGATTGATCACTTTGTAGACCAATCAATCGATCAAAGTATTGTGCTCTAAGGAATTAGTGAACTATCGATCTCTATTTAGAATGATTGATCGCTAGCAGATTTAGTTACCTAAACTAAGCCGTTTTGGAAGAGTATTCATTCATAGTTGAAGTCAAAGAGCTTGTTTGACTTGGAGACCTATATAAAGGCGTAGGTATGATAATTTGAAGAGAGGAAAACCTAGAAAATATCGGAGAAGAAATGAGTGTCCTTTACACATTGTTTTATTAGAGAATTCACAAAGAGTTTGAAGAAATTGTTCATGGTGAATTCATGTTGATGAACAACTAAAGTGAGAAGATTTTATACAACAAATTCAAGAGGTGATTTAGCAAAGTTTTTCATTAAGGAGTGATCGAAGAATTTCAAGAGGTAAATCAACAAAGAAGGAATGAGTCTTTGTTTGAGTTGCAAGAAGAAGAAAACAAAGAACAAAACATGAAGAGGGAAAGTTCTACGAATTCAAGGAGGAAGAATTTAAGACCAACAACAAGAGAAGATTGAACAAAGAAGTTTGTGTCAAGGGTAGAGGTTGGCTGTTTTGTGTCTTGTAAGATCTATATCATTCTAGTTCATTTATTTAGGCTAATTTGAGGATGTTGTGGTTTTTTACCCCAATAAGGGTTTTCTGTGTTAAAATCTGTGTGTGATTAGGTGGTGTACATGCTTAATTTGATGGTTAGATTGATCATGAATAGTGCATAATAATTAGGTTTGTTTATTCCACTTTATTGAGGTTAGAATTCATAGTTTTTATCTTTGTAAAATGATCATAGTAGGGGCAATTTAGTGATCTATTAGGCTATCCCCTCATCCAGACAAAAATTAAACTCTTAAGTGGTAGTTGAGGATTTTTATTGAAAAATTGAGTTTGATTCATGCTATCAATTAGTTTTTGCACGTTAGTGCATCATAGGTTTGCTTAATGTTCCTAGATTTTAATTTCTAGTGTTATTTACTTTGCGTTAGGGTTTACTCCTTTAATTGTACTTAGTTTACTTATTTTTATCTTAGAATTACTTATTAACCTTGCTTGAGTTGTGTGCCCTAATCAGTGTTTTTACTTGCTCATATATTTCTCCTTGATTTGAGTGCTTAAAAATTGTTGCTTGGGTTGCTTAAGTTTATTTTATCTTAATGGTTACATCAAATAATTCAATAAATAAGCCTGGAATAATCCTATGAATCGTCCACCATTATTTGATGGTCAAACCTTTTCAAATTGGAAGAATAGGATGAGAGTTGGTATTCTAATGTTTGAGACAATGTTTGGAAAGCAGTGATGGTTAGAATCCTCCAATAACCAGAGACAGATGAAAATCCAATCTTAAAAGATGAGAGTGAATGGGATGAAAAGGAAACAAAATTTGCAAATCAAAATAGTAAGACCCTTAGTGCATTATTTAATGTCATAAGAAACTTTTCACATAGGTGAAGCTCAAATTGCACATCTGCCAAGGTTGCATGGGAAGAACTTGAAAATTTCTTACCGTTGAATTTGAAAACACGATAATGATGAAAATAATACGATTTTTGAGTATTATGCTTAACATGTTGAAAATAATACCATTTCTTAGTATTATGCTAAGATAACAGATATAGTTAATTTTGTGATCAATTGGGCCAGCCTATTCTTGATTACCTAGTTGTAAGAAAACTATTAAGGTCCTTATCCTTCAAATTTAAAATTAAGGTGACAACAATTAATGATTCTAAAAACAAAACACTTTAGACATTGAGGAGCTTGTTGGGAACCTTAGAACTTTTGAGATGAAAGAAGAATATTATGAAAATAAGAAATAATTATTTAAAAATTCCAAAGGAAAACATATTGCCTGTCTAAGAGAACTTCCAAAAAGAATAAAGCTTTGAACACCTTAGGAGAATCTGAAGAATATGAGGATGATGAAGAATTAATGCTCTTTTTAGCCAAAAACTTCAAGAAATTTATGAAATTTCATAACTTTAGGTTTGGGAATAAGGGTCAAAATGCAAGGAAGAACAAGAAGATAAGAAAAATGAGAGGCAAAACAAACATGACAAGAAGAATATGAATTGTTTTGAATGTAGTAAGTTAGGTCATTTAGCTACTAATTATTGTAACATTAATTTTGATTATTCTTCTAAAGATAAACCTAATAAATCAAAGGGGTTTGATAATACGAGAAATGATAAAGTTTTTCAAGCAACTTACTCTGATGAGAGTTCTTTTGATGAAGATGAGATGTGTAACTATACAACCTTCCATGCAAGTGTGAAGAAAGATAATTGTGGTGAAGAGTCTCATGAGTCTACTTCTCTTGATGTGAACTCAGAGTCTAACTTTGATCCTCATGAGTATAAAGGGTCCCTCCAGCAATTATTACTTTTGACTAGGAAGACAAAAAATCTTGAGAGAGAATTAAAAAGGAAAGATGTTGAGGTAATTTTGTCATCTTAAGAGGTAAATAAGTTAGTGGAGTTGAATATCAAACTTGAGAGAGAAGTGAGTAACCTTAAGAAAGACCTTGAGAATGAGAATGAGAAATCTAGTGCTCTTAATAGAGAACTTATGTCCTCTAAAGAGAAATTAGATAAATTTATGAGTGAGAAGAAGAAGTTGAAGATCATGTTGAGCATTTACAAACTAACAAGATGGGTTTAATTTTTAGGAATTGTTTGACTACCCATTTAGCAAAACCTACTAGCTTTGTGAAGCTTACATAGAGTGATAATCACCTTAAGATGGTGTCCAACGCACTTAGGTTAAAAGGGAAAGAAGTGAAGATTGGTTCTAGTATTGTGAGTGTGTGTGACATATGTCATAATGACTCCCATACTAGAAGAGAGTACCTAAAGAATCAATTAGGAAGAGCAAGGAAGAACACTTTATATTACTATATGATAGGTTGGCTAGGCAAAGCTAAAAAGCTTGCCATCTTGAAGTAAAGAGATTTAAGTTTTTGTCCATGATTTAATTCTTTCAATCTATTATACAACACATGTTTTAGTTTTTATCACAATTTTCTTTGTTTTTATGTCTTTAATTCATAAGTTTTGAATGAAAAAATAATAAAAAATTGAATATGATAAAAAAACTTGAAAAGAATTAGTGTAGCTTTTCCTTGTTTTCACAATTGTCTTTAATTTTGTTTTTTTCTCAACTCTTAAGACATAATGAAATTAATTTTTTTAAAGGTAAAAGGCAATGTGATTTAGCAAATATACCTTAACGAAGAGAAGGATACATTGAGGGGAGTGAAGATCAATTTATTTATTTTGCTTGATATTATAATTCTTTATTTTTAAAACTTGCACACATCATGTTAAACTCAAGTAACTTTTATGTATGAATACGAAGAGAAAATCCTTAAACATAAGTTGACTTAGGCATTTGGATCCTAGTGGAGTCTCAATGATCAACTTAGAGGATCTTATGCTAGATTGCTATTTATAAGTCAAATGAAGAAAACTCCATGTATTGTACTTCAATGTTTGTAAGTCTTATATACTTCAATATCATTTATTTATATAAATATATTTTTATAAAAATGATGAGGAAAGACTACCTACTTAGGTCCGCCCAGTCTACTGTGAAGCTCCAATCCACTTGACATTAAGAAAAATAAATAAAAAATATATGTAAAAGAAATAAAAAAAATTATTGATGCAAGTATTGAAGATTCAGAAAAAAGCCAAGCCCTAGATTTTAAGAAAAAATATCATAACTTAGAAAGAGGCATAGACATTTTTTATTGAGCTTTTATTTGTCTATTTTTTTAGAAGACAATGTATATAAATTCCAACTACAATAAGTTGAAAAATGAGAACATTGACTTTATTAGGGTCTAAAAAAATTTGTGTAAGTTTGAATAAGAGTGACTTTGTGATAATCAAGATTAAAAGAGACAAGAGTTAAAAAACATTGTTGGTTTCTTCAAAAATTAATAAAAAAGAGTTAAAGTGTAAAAAAAAAGAAAATTAAATTGACAAACATATACTAATGAAGTGACTAATCTAAGTCAAGGTGTTAATGAATATAAACTGTAGATACACTTAGATTAAAGGGAAATTAATTATAAAATTGTAAAAAAGAACTCAACTATGCTTATTTTTCAATGTTTGATTTTAATTTGAGTTTTTTTATAACAAAAAACTTATTTTGATAGAAAAAGTCTTGAAATATTTTTAGGAATTTATTGGCAAGGTTTTTGGAATTTTTCAAAATTTCTTAATTTTTAGCAAATTAAATATCTAAAATTTTTCAAGATTGATCGATCAATCCCCATAGCGATTAATCGCTTGTCTAGTTTTTGCACTGAAGCACTATTTAAAAGAATGGTTGAGGCCCTTAATCCCCCTATTTTCACTTCAAACTCTTTAGAGAGTTACGAAAGAGGGAGATAAGGCGATTTGGACCAAGTTTGCTTAAGAAAAAAATGAGATTCTTCTTCAAATTCAAGCTTTTTGTCGTGGCCACTGTGAGTTCCAAAATCAATTTTTTATTTTAGTGCTTTTTTATGGTTTTCAATAATTTTTGAACTTATAATATTGTTATAAATAGCTTGATGTATGTTTCTACAAAAATTGGTTTTTTTTTTAAAAAAATTGATGTTTTTATCCAAATTAGATGTTGATCAAGTTATGAGTTTTCTTCTAATAAATGATATCAACCTTGTATCAAAATTTGAAATCAATTGGACACAAATTTTTTTAGAGTTTTATTTAATTTTAAAATTTTATTTTTTCATGCAAATTTCAATGATTTTTGAAATTCTAGGATTTCATTTGTCTTATGATTAGTTCCTAATGATATCTAGCCCTAGGTTTATTTATTTGCAGTAAATTTTGATGGGGAGAGCAAAGAAGCGAAAAGTGGATAGTGATTCAAGTTCAGGTGACCCCAGTGCATCATTGATTGGGGGAGATAGAGTGATAACTATATGCTATGAGCATAGTGTCGTTTAGGTGCCTTTAGAGACAGCCAAGGATTGGATTGAGGTTTTCCATACTAGATGGATTATTTTAGGATGATTTCCACCTTTGATAAGCTAATTTACCCTTGTTTAGTCATATAGTTGGATTTTTCACTTGAATGGGATGATAAGGATACATTAGTAGTGGAGGCACATAGGTGGTGTTATGCCTTATATAATTGCATAGGACATTTGGTGTGAGAGGAGACCACTCACTTGTCCACACTTTGATGGATTTGAGTTTCCTTTAGACAGTGAGTTGACTGGGACATTGACTAGACTTCCCAATGACAGAGAGTTAGATATTTCACTTCTTGCATATTCTATGATTGCTGATTTTTGAATGCTGCATGTCATTTCTCAGTATGACATCTAGAGTGCTAGGAAGGAGAGACTTGATCGCACGATGACTTGGATTCTTTATCTTCTTGCACAAGCAGAATTGGAGATAGATCTATCGGTCGATCATTTTTAGTTGTATTATGACTTTTCTTCATAGACATATACACAAGATGCTACCCTACCAATACATTTTGTATAGGATATTCACATCAGTTCATGCTAGGATCCCATGAGGTGAGTTGATGATGGTTGGGATGGGACCTATATATGCTACAGTAGTTCGACATATGATGTCTCATCATAGGCGATATGTAACATCCATAATTTTTAAATAATATTTTTATAATTTTCTATGAAAAAAGTTAGGTGAATTGAATAGAGCTCGGTGAGACGAGCATAACGAACCTAAGAGCACACGAAATGGAGGTCGGGAGCGAAAATTAGGACCTCGGGAAATATGTCATATGGGTGGGACCCACTTTAAAAGTATGAGGTAACCTACCCATGTGGGATCTAGTTTTGAAGGGCTCGTCGATACGAGTCCATTGGTACTAAGAACGCATAATTCCGACTTCGGGAGAAAAAGATATGATGTTTTTAAGTTTGAAACATGAAAAATATATATTTATATAAAAATGCCACGTGGCAGTGTCAGAAGCTAACACATGTCTGACACATGCCAGTGACATATCAGACGCATGTCTGACATGCATCAGATGTGCATCAATCCTGTCCTCTTATAAATAGCATCTGTCGGTTTTTCTGTTTCAAATCATTCCAAAACTTCTTTTATTCGTTTCTTTGTCGTTTTAAGTCCAATTTAAATAATTTAAGAGGTGTTTCTACCTAAATCGAGCATACTGAATGTCATGGCAGAGTTATTTTTCTATTTTAAAATCTCTATAGCTTAGAAATCTGACACTTAATTTTGGGCTGTCCAGAGTATCATTTATTTTCTTGCAAGGAAATCAAGGTAAGGGCTTTTATCCTCTTTTAAGACATAAATACTTACATTGGTTGTCTTTAAAAATTTATATAGAATTTCTATGTATGTTTTAGAATTGCCTCATATACTTGATTTATTAAGTATTTATGTTTTGAATTTAATTAGGAATTATGCTTTATGTTATATGTGATATAAAGAAAATCTAGCTTTGCCATTATTTTCAAGTATAGTAAGATTGAAAAACTATGAATTATTTCTCTATCAATGTGATTTTAGAAAATACGTACAATCATGACCACCGAGTTGCTGAGATGAGATAGAGAAGGGGTAACTGTCTCGTTGGAATGAGCGACTAACCCTACCTTTATAGTCATTGTTAGTAACACGACCATGACTTGTAAAGGCGAGGCTAGGATTTTGAAAGGTTGATCTTTGCAGATGATTGTTTAAAGTAAAGAAAAAAAAGAGAAGGAAATTCTCGTTTGAGTCGGGCATATAAGAGATTAAATTATTTGGAGCTCAAATTGGTAGACGTACCGATAGAGTTCTATAATTGAGAGTACATAGGTAAATCTGGTTTGGAATCTGATACACGGTACTAACATTAGCCTGGTGAGCCCCTGACGAAGGGCAAGACCCTTGATTCGCCCCTAACAAAGGGCAACTATCAAGGCTACGCGTGCTAGGGTAGAGAGTATCATGGGAAAACTCTCTACTCTCTAAATTCCGACACCGCATGAGCACGGGTGACTCTTCCCTCTACAAGCACAGAGTGTTTTACGAAAAATCTGTAGAGGAGTAAAAGGCCGCTGCTTTGTACCCATCAAATTCTTTATTATATAATAAGTGTCTGAGACTCTAGTAGTAAGCCATGAGAGCTTACAAACCCTAGAAGCATCTTCAATACGTAGGAAGAAGCCCTGGGGAAGTTTTTGGGTGAGAGGCACACCCTTACTGCTTCTTCGAAAAGTATTATTTGTTTACTTGATTATGTGATTTACAAACTGCCAGATGCTATATTTATGTTTGATAGGATAAGTGCTCCTACTGAGTATTTTAAAATACTCACCACCCCCTAGACCTTGTAGGGCCCGGTGTAGAATAGACGGGTGTAGAAGAAAGCAGTAAAGATACTTTTTGGGAGCTTCAAGTGGTGACCACAGAGTCTACGATTACCAGTAGTTTTTTAAGTATATATTCATATTTTTTTGGCTTGAGAAGGCTTGTTTATATCTTTACTTATGTGTTTGTACAAAGACAGTATATTTCTTGGGGAATAAAATATTTCATGTTACGTTTATGGTTATATGTTTCTAGGTTGCGACCCAAGCAAGCTCTGATTTTACTTTTTAACTCTTTATGTGTTTTATAAAATCTCGGGTTGTGACAAGATAGGATGGAGATCTAGAGAAGTTATACATACTAGCAAATGGGCCAGCCCAACATGTGACATATGCAGAGTTCAGTGCTTTTAGGGATGCCGTACTTCATGGTCTCGCCGACATCAGATGGATGCTTCACGATAGATTTCCACAAGCTGAGTGTGAGGAGGAATGTGTGATGTGGATGATGATGTGGAGATGACTCATGCTATTTTTCTTTATCACTATGTCATGTATTCTTGTTTTTAAACTTGTTTCAGTTCAGTTTATGTTTTATTTGATTATAAGATGTATTTTGAAACTCATTATGTGATGGATATGTGATGGACATGGTTTTACTTTGTGGATTACCTATTTTCATGTCTTATGGTGATATTTATGACTTGTTTGTAATTAATTGAGTTTTTTTGTTAATAATTACTTAACTTTTTGTCAATTTGTCTTAAAAAGGGGAAGAAATAATTAATGAACATCAAAGTACTTATTTTGTTACTTATTAGTATTAAGCAAATCATTTTGATTTTAAGTATATAGGATAAGTACAGGTTAATACAAGGGTTTTCAAGATTAATTCCGATGTGTCTATGTTAAGTCTTAGTGATTTCAAGTCATATATACAAATTGAAAGTCAATGCACTATGTCATGAGTTAGAATTTTTATTTTTATTTTCAATCTTGTAGTGTTTTGTCCTAAAATAGCGAAAGGGGGAGATTAAAAAAACATGTGTCATATATAATGTTAATTGGGTAATTGCATTTGTTAAAACTATATCAAAAACCTTAAGTATGTAATTAGTCTTAGAAATTTGATTAAATGTAATTAGTCTTAAAAAATAGGACCAGACATTTTCTATTGGATCAAGATTGAAGACTAAAGAATATTGATGGTTAAAGAAGGTTATTAAGTACACATTTTCATACAAGTCACTTGGACAAGCTTTAGAAGTGATTTTGGAGGTTTTAGATGGATTTAGGGTAAAGGGTAAAATTATCTATGAACAGAGTCATCGATCGATTGCTAGACAAAACATGGGGAGAAATGATTAATCGGCACCTAAAAAAGTCCTTTGTTAAACGAAGCTGAGAGTTTATCGATCAATCGCTTCATAGACAGATCGATCAATTAAGGTATTGTACCCTAAGGAAACAGTGAATAATTGATCATTGCTTGGAATGATCAATCACAAGTAGTTTTAATTACCTAAGACAAGCCTTTCTAGAAGAGAATTCTTTCCCAGTTGAAGTCAAATAGCTTGTTCAACTTGGAGACCTATATAAAGGCTTAGTTATGACGAATTTGAAGAAAGAAAAACCTAAGAAATATTGGAGAAGAAAGGAATTCCTTTATACATTGTTTTCATAGCGAATTAAAGAAGAAAGAATTGAAGGCCAATAATAAGAGAAGATTGAACAAAGGAGTTTATGTCAAGTCAAGAGGTAGAGGTTCGTTGTAAGATTTATATCGTTATAGTACATTGATTTAGCCTTGCTTGAGGTTATTGTATGTTTTTTTACCCTTTTTGTGGTTTTCCATGTAAAAATCCATGTGATTGTGCGGGGTGCATGCTTGATTTGATGGTTAGATTGATCATGAATGACGCATAATAATTAAATTTGTCTATTCCGCTTTAGAACAAATTCTTTCACATTGAGGGTAGAACTCGTAGTCTTTATGTTTGTAAGATAATTAGAGTAGGGGCAAGCTAGTGATCCATTACCCTTATGTAGAGAGATATTAAACTCTCAATATGTTCTAACAGTCTCCCCCTTTGATTATTTCGTTACAAAGCACTACAAGTATAGAAATAAAAAATTACAACTCTTGACAATTTTGTGCAATAACTTTCACTTGTACAAAAACATTATACTTTTGACTGAACTAAGACCTCAGACCATTTGGATTTGATCTTGAAAAAATCTTGAAACCTATATTTATCCTGCACACTTAACAAAAAATTATTTTCATAGTACTGTTCCAATACGTATGAAACAGTACTTGATATTCCATAATCATCCCCCCCCCCCCTTTTGACACAAATAGACAAAAAGTAAATTAGCAATTAATGAAAATTTTCAATCAAGCTTAAGAGTCAAGTAATGAACATCAAAGACATGAAAATAAGAAACAATAATCACCACATGTTTTAAAGTACGATCTGTTAAACTACACAATATCATAATACATAAGAATAATCAAGAAAATACATATTATGAATTGTCCAATGTTTTAACATGTCATATATCCAAAAGTAAATGAAAACAAATTATCAAATTGTAGCATTATCATTCCCCCCTTCACTAGAAGATCCAAATGATGATGAAGACCCATCCTAATTAAGTTGTTGACTATTGTCCTGCTCACTAATCCAATCAAGAACTCATCTATCTCTTGTTGTAGTGATGCATACCACTAATGAACTAGTCTAGGGTAGATAGGAGTGCCAAAGTCAAAATTGACTGAAAATAGGGCATTCTGTATGCTTGATCTAGTCTATCGCTGGCTATGGAGGTACACTATACTATGAACACTTACATCTAATAGGCCTCACATGCTCCAAGGTTGTAGAAGAACCCCCATGATCCTAGGGGTAGGGACAAACTTTTTTTCCTTTCGACGCATATTTCTTTGCCTTACCCAGCTAAAAAATTTAAAATAAATCCGAGGATAAAGAAGAATCTAGGTAATTAAGAGAATCAATAAACAACACAAAGAAAAGATTAAAAAAATTGAAATTAACAAAAATTCACCAAAATTTGAAATTACCAAATTAACCCTAAAGAAAAATTTAACCTGATAGGTCCCAAACTTTAAGCTATGTGGATTTTCAGGAGTAGATCAAACTTTATAATTACCCTTGCAATCAATTTTGAACGTATCATCACAAATTTTAAAATTCTCAATTTTGGGCGATTTTCAGAGAAACACCAATTAAATATTTGAAAACTGACAATTTAACAGTTGAAATTGCATGAAAATTGAAAGAATTGAGGATCTAACTATTTAAAACATTCATATTGTTCAAAATCATTAAAACCAACTTGAAATTCAATAGGAATAAAAAATTGGTTTCGGGTCATATCTTGGCCGAGATGAAAAATGAGAATTGTACAAAGAAAAATGATGGAAATTTGTGCAAAAAAAATTGTGAATCATGTTATGCTTCTTCTAGCTTCTTTCTCAAAGATTTTAGTGCCAAACTGAGGGGTTTTAGGGTGTGATCCATTTTGAAAACTGAACTTTTACATTTGTAATGGACAACCGTGATCTATCGCTAGGCCCTAGGGATCAATTGCTTTTGAAATTTGTTTTTTATTATATTTTCAAAAAAATTTAAATTTTTTGAAAAAATTCTATTAAATTCCATGATTCAAAAATGACATTTTCCAATTAAAATCACATCAATTCCCATTGTAGAACTCAAATGAAAAATCAAACAATCTAAAAAGACACTTGTTGAGCTCTTTTGTTCATTTGTATTAATTTAACCCTTAATCTAAGTGCATCCACAACTTTTTGCCTGTTATACCTTGTGTTATATTAGTTTGCTCTATTGGTTAGTGATTTTCAATCTTTATTTATTTATTTTAACTTTTTAATTTTCTTTTATAAAATATTTGAAGAAAAAGCTCATGTTTAACTCTTGTCTCCTTCACTCATAAATCTCTGAATGTTTTCTTAGAATATATGCAACATATGTATTGTAATTAGATAAATTTTATGATCAAAACCATGTCAAAACTTTATGTATATTTTAGTATTTTGAGTCTGATTAGATTTTGTTGTGGTAAAGTTAGATTTAGAAATGAAAGACTTCAAAAAGAAGCAGATGTGTTATGAATGTTTAAGGTTGAAGGCTACATTGAATGTCAATGGTTTGAAGGTATGATACACATATTCATGTACACAAATCAGATAAGTTTTAAGATAAATGTTGGTTAAAATGATTTTGGATGGTTTGGAACAATTAAGGTCGAAAAATAGAAAATTGAACATAAGGAATTGATCACCTTTAAACACAGAACTTGCTAAGATTGATCTTTTAATGACTCTTTTCATATTTTAAGCTGAAGCAAAGACTGATCAATCACTTGGTTAGGTATTTTATTAGTGAATGATCAATCGTTGTCTGAAAAAGTCAATCACTTGCAGTTTATGTTACCTAGTTTAGGGATTCTGGAAAAGAGAACTTTCATTCGTTTACCTTAATCAACTTAATACACTATAAAAGAACTAGGTGTGGACGAAATGGAAGAGAAGAAAATCATTATTCAAGTTAAGAAAAATGAGAGTCCTTTGTCATTATTTTCCTTGTTTCACCTTTGTTTTTTAGTTAAGTTTCTTCATGGTGAGAGAGACATAAGAGAGACACAACTAAGAGTTTAATATCTTTCTAATCAACATTGAATATAAAAAAAATGCTCCTAAAACTAGCACTTCAATGAAGTATGAATTAAGAGGTTTAGCCTCTATGTGTAGGAATTTATTTATGAAGCAGAAAAAATAAAAATCTAATCTCTATGCGTATTTATGATTCATTTATCAATAATCAAGCCATAAAGCATCTAAGATCACATATGATTATTACGTGGAAAACCCAAACTAGGGTAAAAACCAGAGGAACCACTCTTGCCTAAAATCAATGCATTAGCAGGAGAGACCTTACATGAGACAAACAAACCACCAACCTCTTGTGAATACTCTAAACAAACTCCTCATTTGTTTAGATCTCCCTCTTCTTTTTTTGCTAGTCTTCAAGTCTTCTCTCTTTAAGTCTTAAAGTTTTTTTTCTCCTTTCTTTGTCTTCGTCGTCTTCTAGCATCTACAAACAAGATCCTCTTGTTTATGACTTTAGCCTTTAGTCTTCAAGCTCCCATTGAACTTGGTATCAGAGGACAAGGTTTAATCCGTTCACATACTAAGAAGTATGATATGTGACAATTATAAATGGTTGGATAGGGTAGAAATTGGAGACTTAATATTGCATATCTTTGGTTGCAACATTCATTGGCCTGTACTACCACAAATCATGTGAGGCAGGCAGCGGCTGAGTTAAGTGGAGCAGGTGATCCATGGCTACAAATGTAGTTGTTGCTGTTGCTGTGACACCAATTTTGGCAAGAGATATTTAGTGGAAAAATTAAGGAAATAATTCATTAGCCTTATCTTTTGACGTTCCTGATGTTACTATGACCCCTACTGAGATGATGAACATGTCCAAAATATGACTCAAACCTTGGAAGCCCAAACTGTGCCTATTAAAACTCAACTTAAAGCCCAAGCTGACATGAATATACAAATAAAGAGAAAAAAGAACAAATGAGGGTACAAATTCTGCTATGTTTGAGAGGTTTAAAAAGTTGTCGCCTACTTTTAATAGAGAAGGTGAACCATAAGAAGCATAGAAGTAGATTCAGGAAATAGAGAAAGGTTTTGAAGCAATATCGGTAAAAGCAAGTAAAAAAGTGAACATGGCTACTGTTAGCCCCTCAACTTTGTCCATAGATAAGGGGGCAGCTACCCCCTAGACCTAGCAGCAAACAGCCAAGTCAGCTTGGGCGACAGACAACCTAGGCAGCCCCTTGGGCTTGGATGGATGTTGGGAACAGTGTTGGAGCAGTTTTGGATGCGTACTCGCCTTGTGGAGTGGGCTGAGGAAGAGTCCCTACGCGGGCAGGACTCTTGGTGGCGAGCTAGGCGCCACAACCCCTTAGGTGCGGACTCCTAAGGCAGCTTGGATCCCATCATTCAGCGCAGCCAGACTCCTAGCGGAAGTAGAAGAGAAGGCAGTAGGTTTCCTTGGATGGACGAACTCTAGAAGTAGCAAAACGCTGGACTCCTAGCCGAAGACAAACTCCTTGCTAGTTTCCTGATTTGTGTTGGGACGCCCCTGATTGGGCAGGGAGAGTTGGATAGGGAGGGACTCTTGTATGGGTTAGGATGTTGTATTCCTAATATGATACCGACCAGCCAAGGCTGAGTCTATATAAGGGGAGAGTGTAGGGTGGCCATGGCTCATGGACATGTTGTGAAGATGAACCAGAGAGCTATGAGAGATTGAGCACAACGACTTGGTTGATCATCCCCTGCCCTCTCCCTACCATTGTAACCGACGGACTGAGTTTACATAGCATAGGGTGGAGCCCCCTTGCACTAGAGAAGGCATTGTTTGTTGATTGTTTATTTCCCCTTGCGCATACGAGTGGGAAGGTTGCGAGAGTAGGCTGCTGGCTGTGCTGTGCAGCCAGTCCATCACGGGTGTGGACACTAGGAAAAACTCTGCGCCTGTGACAGCTACCATCATGATGATTGGAGAAGAATTTTTCTGGTAGAAAATGGTGGAAATTCTTTGTATAAGGACAAAGAAGTGATTTCTTGGAAAGAATTCCTAGAGGCCTTTAACATGCAATGCTTTCCTCATCATACCCAATGATGCAAGGAGATGGAGTTCATTGACTTCCAGCAAAAAGACTTATCTGTGATCAAGTATGAAAATAAATTTGTTCAATTTCAGCATTTTGCTCAGTATGTAGTACCTATTGAAGAGAGGAAGGTAGAATACTTTGTCTGGGGACTAAAAAATGGGCTACGATCTAAGGCATTGGCTTCTTTTGCTAATGTTGTAGCACAAGCATAAATTCTAGAAGAAGATTTTAATCAGTCTAGAGTGCCCACCAAAGGTACAGATCACGGAAAGAATTATGGAAAAGGAGACTTCAAGAGGATAAAGGAGGAAACACAAATGAAAATCACCACTTTAAACAAGTGAGGAATTGTAACACCCCTCGTATTTTTTTAAAAATAAAGAAGATAATTTTTGAAAATATAACGAAATTTAATTACAATTGCCAAGGATCACCATGTACCAAAAGAGTAATTACAACATACTTTGTATTATACAAATATTTCCAAAATTGGGCAAAATATGCCTTTATACATCAGTCAGTACAAAATTTACATAAAGTACAAAAAGAGTACAAAAACTGTAATTAAGAAAGCTCTTCGTAGACTCCTTTGGATTCAAGTCACACACCTGCAGAATCTGAGGGTGGGTGAGTAAATTCATACTCAGTAGGCTAAGTTAAGTTCTAAAAATATGCTTCATGCACGTAAAAATATCGTAACATCTTTCTTTCAAAATCATTCAAAAAGTGATACAAGTTTGAAAACACCGTCACAGAATGTTGTGATACTAGACGACTTACACCTGTGCTCATGGGGCTACGAGAGACGAAAGGAAAGGGAATTTCCCATGATATCCCAGTCCTGTGCGCACCAGATGCCAAATTCGGCAGTATCCAGAATCATCATAATAATCCTTAGTTTCGAGAAACCAAGAACTATCCAAATGGTACGATTACCCAAAACTCGGAGAATTTTTTGAAAAGCGGAGAAGCTTTTAAAGATAGAGTTTCCTTTAAAAAAACCTTTAGCAGAACTTTGGCGAATCAAAATCTCGGCATACGATTAGAATTTAAAGTCACCTACCTATAACACATGCAGAATATACAAATATCCCCTCGTAGAATAAAGTGAGTCCCTCATTAAGATATTAGCCTTCAAGAGGGAATTTCAGTAGAATAATGGTCCCAACGCGTAGAACACACATGATTTAGTGGGGTTGGGCTTTTGAACAAAGTGAAAAGATTTGAAATGGTTCAGAAACAGTGAAAGAAGAAAAAGGAGGATTAGGGAAGGGGCACATTTTTTCTAGATTTTAGAGAGGTCACCTCGAGAAAATAACTCTTCCAGTATGTAGAGCACCCTCGATTTAGTAGGAAACGGTCTTGGATCAGGTAATTCGGATTTAAAATGGGTCAGAAACAGTGAAAATAGTGAAAGGGGTAAGAACTGGGCTTGGGTGAAATAAAATGACCGGAGGGATGAATTTATAGGTGGAGGGGAGAGTGGTGCGCTGCCGGAAATGGCGGTGTTGTGGCAATTCCAGCGGGCGCCTCAAAAATTGGTGGCGCGCGCGTTTGTCACAAAACGCATGACAAACACACGCTCGTCACGTGTGTTCATCACGCGCTAAGCACGCCATGTTGCGCTGAGCTAGAATATTATTTAAAAAAAAAACTTTGAATAAACATAACTTCCTATCCTAAACTCAGTTTTATGTGTTGAGCTTGTATTGACGAGCCCTTCGAGACTAGACTACTTATGAACTGCTTTACCCATATTTTAAAGTGGGTCCTGCCGTTTAGGGCACGCTTCTCGAGGTCATAACTTTTATTCCTGACCTCCGATTTATGGATTTTTCAACTTGTTATGCTTGTCTCTACAAGCTCTAACCAACCTTAGGAAATTCTTAAATAATAAATTTTATAAAAAAATAGCGTGTCAGAAGATTATGGTCATTACAGGAATGTTGAACCATCTTCTAGAAACTTCATCCCACATTAGATTTGTGGCTAGAGCCATCTTGGAAAGGCTTGTGAAAGGGACACTAGAGTAAGCAACATGGACATATAGTTCGACACTATCCTTAAGGTAATTGAGGTGCCCTTGGGAATACAAATGAAGAAGGAATGAAGAGGACTAGAGCATGAGTGTTTGCTTTGTCAGCTAAAATGCAAAAGACAATGCAGTCCTAAAAGGTACTATTCCTATTTTTAATTAATTAGCTAGAATGTTGTATGATCCCAGTGCATCACATTCTTTTATTTCTAGATTATTCATAGAAGATATCAATCATCCTAGGAGTAAGTTGGAAATGTCCTATGCCGTCTATACTCCATTGGGAAAAGTTATAGTAGCAAATGAATGTTTATGAAATTTCATTTTCTTGTTGGGAGAAAGAAATTTTTGTGCTGATCTACTCGTTTTAGAGTTGGTAGATTATGATGTTATTAGGAATGGATTGATTGTCGACTTACAATGCTTTAGTAGATTGTACACTGAAGATGATAGAATTGAGTATAACAGGGAATAAAAAACTAAAATACATGGAATAATTGGAAGAGAAAATGCTTTCGTCATTTCGGCAGTTAAAGAACAAAAGTTAAGGGAGAAAGGATGTTTTACCTTTTTGGCGAGCATTGTGGAATTTAACAAGGAGAAGGGAAAACTACAAGAGATCCTAGTAGTAAGAGAATTTTTGTGTGTATTTCTTGATGAATTATCGGGTTTACTTCCGAGGAGGGAAGTGGACTTTATCATAGATTTAGTCTCAAGAAATTTATTAATTTCTAAAGCTCCATATCGGATGTCACAAGCAGAGTTAAAAGAATTGAAGACCCAACTTGAGCAATTATTGGATAAATGATTTATAAGGCCGAGTGTCTCGCCTTAGGGTGCACTGGTACTCTTTGTAAAGAAAAAGGATGGTCCATGAGGCTATGCATTGAGTAATAAATGGTAAATTAGGTTACAGAGAAATAAGTACCCTTTGCCTCACATCAATGATCTATTTGACCAATTACAAGTAGCAAAAGTGTTTTCACATAATTCTTAGTGATGCCTTTTGGGCTCACTAATGCCCTAATAGTATTTATGGACTTGATGAATCGTATATATAAATTTGCCTTAGATAAGTTTGTTATTGTCTTTGTGAATGATATTCTTATCTATACACCATATGGAGAAGAACATGCAAAACATTTTAGGGAAACTCTTACTATACTTCACAAACATAAACTTTATGCAAATTTAGCAAGCGTGACTTTTGGCTTGAGAGTGTCAACTTTTTAGGACATGTGATTTCTGAAGATGTTGTTTTGGTGGATCCCTTAAAAGTGGAAGCAATGCTAAATTGGGAGATACCAAAGAATGTAACAAAAGTTAGAAATTTTCTTAGTTTGATAGGATGTTATAGGAGATTCATTGAAGGATTCTCCTCTATTGCTCTTCCCATGATTAAATTGACCAAGAAGGATGTTAAGTTTCAATGGAGTGAGAATGTGAGAGAAGTTCTTAAAGATTGAAAAAAAAAACTTCCAACAATATCGGTTTTAACATTAACATTGCCAGAAACAGAAGAAGGTTTTGTGGTGTATAGTGATGCATCAAAGAAATGATTAGATTGTGTTCTTGGTGCAGACACCACCCCTATCCAGGTCTATGCACGCCGGCAGAAGAAAACACATGTTGTCAAGTAGTTTTTGGGATTAAGTTATTTCTTATTTTAGAAATCCTTTATTAAGTAATTTCTTAGTTTAGGAATCTTCAAGTTTTAGGGTTTCTTGTTTTAGGAATCTTCTAGTCTTATGCTACTTCTAGTTTTAGGAGTCTTTCTATCGGTTGTAAGTTTCCCATTTAAGACTTTATGTATGCCTATTTAATGGCTTATGCTTTCGTCAATGGATACCTTATGATTTTTTGAAAACTATGAGCATATTTTGTGCCTATTCCTCTCATCGGTGTTGATTCTGGCCATATCCTGGTGCTGATTCCTGACTGCCAGTGCCGAATCTGATGGTGAAAACTCTTCTATTCCATTTCTCCACTGAACGTTGAAGCCCCTCCCTCATTGCTGCTGAGTCCCTGGTGGAGGAAGATTGCTATCGAAGACGATCCCAAGTTGCTACCTTTATTGTCAACGATCTAATAGCAGGAGGAGAAGACCAAACTTGGACAAACAAAGCATTGCCGCAAGAGTTCCTGGACCCTAATCCTCAGTCCTAAGTATTGGTTCTCCATCCCCATCATAACAAGATAAGTTGAACCACTTCTCTGTTGGTAATTATTTATTCCTCTTCAATTGCATCAAGCCTATCTTTAATTGTACATTTCATTAATGGTGAACTTTTGTTTATCTTAAGTCCAGTAGGCCCATTAAGTATTTGTACATTAAATTACAACCCATATTCTATTTCTTATACTCCATTTGCTACTGCCTAGTCTACCAAAAACTTCTCAATTTCCTAAACTTGTGCTACTGATTCTGTTTAGCTCTATAGAGATTGTGCGACATAATCTGCTGATATTATCACTTGCTGGTTAAATTCGTTATCTCGTTCTACTTTAATTGGTTTAGAATTTATATTTTCAATACTTTCCCAATTATTTGTTGGATCTCAATTAGGGTTCTATTAGTTGTCCTGCATCATCTTTGGTGGCCCATGTAGGTTGGGTTAGGCATTTAGATTTGTCATAATTTTCATATTTGTTAAAAAAAAATATCAATCAGTCTGCATATTAGTTTTAGGCACTTTCTGTCTTCATTAATTAGGAATTTATATTCTGCATAAAGAAAAAAAAAGTATGCCTAACGTTGTATGCATTTGCGTTCCAGAAGAATACTTCCTGATAGTTCAACCCAAATGGATTCCTCTCCAGACCTCACCTTGAGAGATTTGTTTAATGCCATCCAAAAATTAACTAATATGTTTAATAGATTAGAGCACGATAATGCCGCTACATGTGCCCATGTAAATTCCTTGGAAGAGTCACATAGGATGACCCATCACGGTAGAGGAGAGTCTTCTTTTGAGGCAAGCTACCCATAACCATAGAGGACAAGATTACATCCCAAACCATGGTCATCCATACCAGGTTGAGCCACGTGACCCAAATGAAAGAGCCATTAGAAGCATTAAGATTGAGGCACCCTCTTTTGATGGTCGTCTAGATCCCACAGACTTTGTAGACTAGTTGCATGAGATGGAACACTTTTTTGAGTGGTATAGTTTGTCGGAGGAAAGAAAAGTGAAGTTTACTAAAATGAAGTTGGTTGTATGTGCAAAACTATTTTGGGAGGATGTTGAACAATTGATGATCATGAGATGTGAACCTCCTATCACTGACTAGGGGTACATGAAAATGAAATTAACTGAAAATTACCTACCCAAATCCCATATAGATGACTTGATTGTTAAATATAAGAACCTCAGTCAAGGGAATAAATAAGCTCTAGTGTGTTTCAGAGTTTGAAGAATACAAGGTCGCTGTAGAATTGTTGAGGAAGAACAAGCTACCTTATGTAGGTTTATGAATGGCCTTAGTGATGACCTCCAGAGATAACTTGTCCTTCGTAGAATAAACACCTTAGACCAAGCCTACACCTTTGTTAAGGATTATGAGCTAGTCACTAAGCCTCATCTTCTTAGGTGTCCTAATTTTAGAGCCAACTCCACCACCTCACAGCCTACAAGAAACAAACCCTATGTAGGGTCATCTCAAGCAATTGTGTATAAGCCTCAGTTAGGCCCCTTTCACCCTAGATCCAACCCTAACATGAATGTTGTCAAAAGTGATCATGGACAAAGAGAGGGTAAAAGACCTATTCAATGTTTTAACTATCAAGGTCTTGGTCACGAAGCTACTCTATACCCTTCTAAGCTGAAGAATCATCCAAGTCAAACTCTTTATATGGGGTGAACATGAAGAGGTCAATGATGAGAATGACATGGATGAACAAGTCTATGAGCTTGACTTAGATGAAATCCATGACTTAGATGCTGAGTATGAGGATAATACTAGGTACCTAGGTTGCATTAGAGCTTCACATGTCCTATCATCTTACCTTGAAACTAATTCTAATACCCAACTATGGGTGTAGTTAGGTGTGCGTTAACTCAACCTCGAGCTATTGATGACTGGCGTCGTAGTGCAATCTTTCACACTTATATAAAATGCGGGGAAATGGATTGCAAAGTGATTATTGATAGTGGGAGTTGCATTAATGTTGTTCTCCAAAACCATCTCCCACTTAGGTCTCCAGCTAGTTCCTCACCCTAACCCGTACAGGGTGTCATGGGTTGACGCATCATCTATTCCGATGAAGAAGAAATGTCTTGTGCCCATTTATTTGCTTTCATATTCAGACAAGATATGGTGTGATGTGATCCTCATGGATGTAGGGCATATCATCTTGGGTACTCCTAGTCTATTCGACTTAGATGTTACAATCTATGGCCGTACAAACTCTATTTCCTTTATCTATAAGGGTCTAAAGATCAAGTTAAACCCCTTACAGCCTAAGCGTACTGACAAGAGCAATAATAGGGATGCAACCAAGAATAAAGGCTTACACATTATAATCCCCAAGGAGTTTGAGAAAGAAGTGAGTAATGATTCTATAATGTTCGCCTTGGTTGCTAGAGAAGTTGCACCAGATACTCAGGAAGAGATGCGTGAAGAAGTGGTTAATATTCTTAATGAATTTAACAATGTCTTCCTTGAGGATCTCCCAGGCCAGTTACCTCCCATGCGTGACATTCAACACACTGTTGACCTTGTCCCGCAAGCAACACTCCCAAACTTGCCTCATTATCGATTGAACCCCATTGAACATGTTGAGTTGAAAAGGCAAGTTGATGAGCTTCTTTGTAAAGGTTTCATAAGGTAAAGTTTGAGTATGTGCGCCGTACCCTCACTCCTAACACCTAGGAAATATGGATCATGGAGGATGTACGTGGACAACCGTGCAATTAATAAGATTACAATAAAATATTATTTCACCATCCCTAGGCTTGACGATATGCTTCACATGATGGCTGGTGCCAAAATCTTCTCCAAGATTGACTTGAAAAGTGACTATCATCAAATTAGAATTTGCCTAGAATGGAAAACCACCTTCAAAATGAAGGATGGGTTGTACGAGTGGATGGTCATGCCATTTGGATTGTCCAATGCTCCTAGTACCTTTATGCGAGTAATGACACAAGTTCTTTGTTCCTTCATGGGTAAATTTCTTGTTGTTTACTTTGATGACATCCTCATTTATAGTAAGACCAAGGAGCAACACCTAGACAACTCGTACAAGTATGTACTATTCTGAGGAAGGAAAGTTCATACGGAAACCTTAAAAAGTGTTCATTTCTTACCAATAGAGTTATATTCTTAGGGTTCATTGTTTCCTTAGAGGGAGTGTCTGCTGACCCTCAAAAAATTTAGGCGATAGTTGAGTGGCTGGAGCCCAAGAGTATTCATGATGTTCGAAGTTTCCATGGGCTTGCTACTTTTTAGTGCAGATTCATAAGAGGGTTTAGTATAATCACATCTCCAATCACTGATTGCATGAAGAAAGGTGAGTTTCAGTGGTCAAGCGCTACTGCCAGAGTGTTTGCTGAGTTAAAGAAGAAAGTGACATAAGCACTAGTTATGCGTCTCCCAGATTTTTTGAAGGTCTCTGAGGTAGAGTGTGATGCATCTGGAATAGGCATAGGTAGCATTTTGAGCCAAGAGTGTCATCCCATAGCCTACTTTAGTGAGAAGTTGATTGATGCTAAACAAAAGTACTCAACCTATGACAAGGAGTTTTATGCATTACGTTACTGGCAACATTACCTTCTACCGCAAGAGTTTGTCCTCTACTCTGATCATGAGGCTTTGCGTACCTCAACTCCAAAAAGAAGCTTAATTCCAAACATGCTCATTGGGTTGAAATCCTACAAGCATACACTTTTGTGTTAAAACATTGATCTGGAGTTGAGAATAAGGCCACTGATGCACTAGGTCATAGCATTCTTATTGTCTACGATTAGTGTAAAGGTCACAAGATTTGAGAGACTTAAGGAAGATTATGAGGCGTGCCTAGCTTTTGAAGAGGTTTACCTCGCACTTAATAGCGGCCCTAATCATGCACACTATGGTTACTATCACGAGCATGAAGCTTTGCCTAGCATTCACACACATGATGGCCTAGCTACACCGTGCAACCAGCAGCTTATCCGCCCTCTCTCCCTCAAGTGTATGCAAATCCGAACAAAGAAAAATGCAGGGAAAGAGAAGGAAAAAGGATAACCCACCTCCAAAACCTTTTATTCAGCACGCATTTTACACTAACAAGGCCCCTACCTTGCTCCTAAACCCAACACTGTCTCAACTATCTTACAAACCAGTCCACCCCTGGCTGAAAACTGCATCAAGCCTCGCTGAATTGTTGAGGATGGTTCACCCTTGGGTTGAGTGCACTCCCAACAACTCTTCCAAGTCACCAATGAAGTGTTTGCTGCCCAATAGTTCTCCGGAACTGTGGCCAAAGCTCCCAATCAGGCCCTTGCAGATTTTTGAGTTTTGAATGCTTAAATAACCTACTCCCACCAGCCATGACGCCCCCTTTATATAGAGGAAAGGTCGGGAAGCCTAATACTACTAGGACTCGCCTAACCTTAGTTACAAATTCGGAATCTCAATCTCTGCCCCATTACAAATAGGAAACTAGCCCGCATGCATGCTCAAAATAGTACCAAAAGACTCCTAACCCAACTAGAAGTATAGCTGAGCCCTCCTTCAAGTGTCTTGCCTCTCCTAGCACTCGTGGAGCTCTTACTCCAGCTAGAAGTCCTCTGCTCACATGCGATCCCGTCTCAACAAGGTTCTGGCCTTGCTTGGAGTCTTTATCCCACTAGGATTCAGTCGTTTTGAGCAATCCAACTTGGGCACAACTCCTTGTCCAGGCTTCCTACTCACATTAGGCATCCAAGGCGACTCCTAGTTGTGCTAGGAAACATGGGAATGAATTAGCAACAACCACCATCGTCCTAGGAACCGTCCTAGGTGATGACGCCCATCCCGCCATCAAATCCTACTCTGAGTAGGACTTGGATACGAGTCCACCAACACACCAACAACATCGTTTCTTAGCTTTCCCTTGGCTGTCCGCTTGATAAGCTGAGATTCTTCCGCCCCTTAGCCAATTCCAAAGCTAGGAGTCTAACCGTTACCATCTTCATGATGGGTACCTCTTCCAAGCAAATAAGCTCTGTATCCTTTGAACTTTAGTGCAAGATTTCTTAGTGTGGGAAGTTCATGCAGGTGGCCTTTCAGGACACTTTGGGTGTGATAAAACCATTGTGGAGGTCGAGGATCAATTTTACTGGCCCAGCTTAAAGAGAGATGTTGCTAATATTATTAGTCAATGCCACACAGGTCAACTAGCCAAGCATAGAAAGCAAAACACTGGCCTCTACACCTCTCTTCTTGTGCCAGACTATCCTTGGCAAGACGTCAGTATGGATTTTGTGCTAGGACTTCCACAAACTTTTTGTAGGAATGAGATCATCTTCGTCATCATCGACCATTTTTCTAAAATGGCCCCCTTCATTCCCTGTTCAAAAACCTTTGATGCATCCAAAGTAGGAAAGCTTTATTTTGATGAGGTTGAAACTTTATGGTCTTCCGAAAACCATTGTGCCTGTTCGGGATGTCAGATTCATGAGTTACTTTTGGAAAACCCTTTGGCACATGGTAGGAACAAAGATCAAATTTTCCATGGCATATCATCCACAAACTAATGGTCAAACCGAAGTAGTTAATAGGAGCCTTGAGAACCTTTTAAGATATTTCGTTGGCGAGAGCAATCGCAATTGGGATTCCATTCTTCTAGCAACACAATTTGCATATAATAGTTTGGTTAATAGGTCAATAGGCATGAGTCCATTTGACGTTTTTCATGGTTACAAACCTAGGAAGCCTTTAGATCTCATTCCCATGTCACTGCATGCACGTATTTATGAGTCTACTGAAGCATTTGCTTGTCATGTCAAAGATTTGCATCAAGAGATCCGTAACCAAATTGAAGTAAATAATGAATGATATAAACTTCATGCTAAATCTCATAGGTGCTATCAAGAGTTTAATGTGGGTGACTATGTCATGATTTGGATCCGGCCCGAATAGTATCCTTTTGGTGCCATGCGAAAATTGCAATCTCGTAGTGCTGGACCATTCAAAGTGTTAAAATGTATTGAACCTAATGCTTATGTTATTGATATACCTTTTGATTTAGGCATTTCTCCAACTTTTAATATTGAAGATTTGGTTGCTTACCATGGTTGCGCTTTGATTCTTGATGACCCTTTTGATGAGTCGTCCCCTATCCCTATATCTGACCTTACACCTGATCCTGTACCACTACCTTACCCACTTGCATAGAAAGAGTAGGTTGACGCTATTTTAGATGATCAAATAATTTCTATCAGGGATGGAGGTGTTCACCGATATCTTGTCCATTGGCGAGGACGACCTGAGATTGATAGTACGTGGATTACATGCAAAGAGTTAGAAATGCTTGACTTTGATGCCTTGTAGCTTTATCATAGTGTTCCTCAGCTTAACTCAACGGGGTCGAGTTCTTCCCACCCTGGGAGAGTTGGTGCGGACACCACACCTATGCAGGTCTATGCATGCATCTAGGAGAAAACACACGTTGTCAAGTAGTTTTTGGGATTAAGTAATTTCTTGTTTTAGAAATCCTTTATTAAGTAATTTCTTGTTTTAGGAATCTTCTAGTCTTATGCTACTTCTAGTTGTAGGAGTCTTTCCGTCGGTTGTAAGTTTCCCATTTAAGACTTTATGTATGCCTATTTAATGGGTTATGCTTTCATCAATCGATACCTTTTTATTTTTTGAAAACTTTGAGTATATTTTGTGCCTATTCCTCTCATCGGTGTTGATTCTGGCCATATCTTGGTGTTGATTTCATACCTCTAGTGCCAAATTTGGTGGTGATAACTCTTCTATTCCTTTTCTCTGCTGAACGTTGAAGTCCCTCCCTCGTTGCTGTTGAGTCCCTGGTGGAGGAAGATTGCTATCGAAGGTGATCCCAAGTTGCTACCTTTGCTGTCAGCGGTCTAATAGCTAGAAGAGAAGACCAAACCTGGACAAATAGAGCATTGCTGAAGGAGTTCCTAGACCCTAAATCCTCAGTCCTACTATTGGTTCTCCGTCTCCATCATAACAAGATAAGTTGATCCACTTCTCTATTGGTAATTATTTAGTCCTCTTCAATTGCATCAAGCCTATCTTTAATTGTACGTTTGGTTGGTGGTGAACTTATGTTTATCTTAAGTACAGTAGGCCCATTAAGTATTTTCACTTTAAATTACAACCCATATTTTGTTTCTTATACTCCAATTGCTACTGCCTAGTCTGCCAGAAATTTCTCAATTTCCTAAACTTGTGCTATTGATTCTGTCTAGCTCAATAGAGATTGTGCAAGATAATCTGCTGATATTATCACTTGTTGGTTAAATTCATTATCTCGTTCTACTTTAATTGGTTTAGAATTTATATTTTCAATACTTTCCCAAATAGTTGTTGGATCTCAATTAGGGTTCTATTAGTTGTCCTGCATTAGTTCTCATGCAAAATGGAAGAGTTGTACTCTATGCTTCAAGACAATTAAAGACACGTGAACACAACTATCCTACTCATGACATTAAAATAGTGGTTGTTGTATTTACTTTAAAGATTTGGAGACTTTATCTCTATGGTGTGACTTTCTAGGTGTTTACTAATCATTAGAGTTTAAAGTTTTCCATTCCACAAAATGAATTAAATTTAAGACAAAGAAGATGGTTGGAATGTTTAAAAGATTATGACTTCTCTATTTCTTACCATCCTAAAAAAGCGAATGTTGTAGCCAATGCACTGCGCAAGAAGAAATATATGGATTCTAGTGGAACGGGATAGCCAAGGATATTGGTGAGTTTGTGTCTAGATGTTTTATTTGTCAACAAGTTAAGGTTGTACTTCAAAGACCAACAAAAACTTCAAACCCTTTAGACATTGCACAATAGAAATAGGGGAACATTTTGATGGATTTTGTAATTGGATTGCCAAAGACACAAAAGAATAATAATACCATTTGGATTGTAGTAGAGAAATTGATAAAATCTGCTCACTTCTTACCTATGAAGTGGACACAATCACCAGAAAGTTTGGCTAAATTCTATATTCAGGAAATTGTTAGATGGAACTCTTATTTCAATTATGTTAGATAGGGATGTAAGATTTACTTCAAAATATTGGAGTTGCATTCAAAATATTTTGGGAACTAAGTTATAATTCAGTACAACTTTTCACCCACAAACAAATGGACAGTCAGAAAGAACAATTTAAACTTTGGAGGATATGCTTCATGGTTGTGTACTAGGATGGAAAGGAAATTGGGATGATTACCTACCACTTATTGAACTTGCATATAATAATAGTTATCATTCTAGTATTGGAATGACACCTTATGAAGCACTATATGGCTTAAAATGTAGATTTCTTATAGGAGGGGACAAAGTTGGAGAAAGACTGTTATACAAGGAAGAATGAATTTGTAAGATCTCTAATTTTATCATATCTTAATTCCTTTTTAATTGTGTGATCTTGTTTGTTGTTGGTTTGATTTGATTTTTGGGGTTATGGGTTAGTTAATTATGACTTTATTAAGGTTTAATTTTATTTTATGAGTATTTATGTCAAGCTTGATTTACCTAAATTTTTATATATTTAAAAGTATTTTCTTTTAATTTCCCCTTAACCGAGGAGCGAGCCCCAACTTGGGACCCATGTCTGTACTGGACATCGTGCATCCTATTTTAACATCTAACTTTCTATTTTTTTGTTTAAGTGGGTTTGGATTTGATTAAATTCATTTTTGAGTTAGAAATAGCTTAGGGCATTTCCCATATTTTCCAGACTAACAATTCATATTCCCGGCCCAAAACTCTTATTATATAAGAAAAACCTTAGTCTTTTTGGCAAATGGGGAAGGGCTATGTTAGAAGGGAGGAATTGCTCTATCCCTATTTCTCAAAGGAAAATCCTTGATTAAAGTGAGTTTTCTTCCCTTAATCACCCACAATCTTTTAATTTTGGTCTTAATCACCTCTATTATCATTTCTCCTATTTTCATTCATGATTTTCTTCCATCAAATTCATGTTTTTTAATTTTGATTTAAAACCCAAATTAGATTATTTTTGTTTTTAACCTAAGCATGTCTTAGATTTATCTTCTTCCAAATTAATTAGGTTTTACTATAAACCCTAATTTTTGTGTAGGATTTCTTGAGGATTAAGCTCATTCAAAGATTCAAAAGCTTGTTAGAGGTAAGGGTTTTTTTCTTGGAGTAGTTTTTCTTTCTTGGAATGCATGATTATAAGTTTATTTTAGTTTTTGCTTCATTTTGAAGTATAATGGTGATTTGTTAAAAGCATGAGATTTATGGTTATTTTGGTATGATTAAGAATGAGAATGGTTAGATCCATCATGTTCTAAGCTTAGGATTTGATTATATAATGCTCTATTATTATTTTTGAAATTATATAAAATTTTGGAATGTTTTCAGTTTGAATTTCTAGAGGTTGATGATGAACTAGAAAAGTAAACTGTTAACATGCATTCGAATAGACTAATAAGTGTTCGAATAGCTTGTCAGGCCGATAAAACAACCATATGATAGCTTGGTGAATATGACCAGTTTTGTGTATTTTCGGCCATTCCTTGTTCTTTTTTCATAAATCTCTATCTCTATGACTATGATGAGTTATGATTACTTATAAATGCCACTTAATTGCATGAGAACTTTTTCTGGATTATGATTTAGTTTAAGTATGATGATGACAATACTTATCTAAGTTTAGCATGATGTTTTGATTTCTTTACATTCATTCCATGATTCCAGTATGTTATAACCATGATGAATTATGGATATTTGTACATATCATGTTGATTATAGGTGATTCATATTCTACATGCCTAGTTGATGTATGAACACTACTATGTGGGTATATTCTTGTTTATGCTTACATGATTTTATTTGTCACAAATAGACCATGTTACATGTACATATGGACTGATTAGAGTATGTTTATTCATGCTTACATTTGTCAAACTTTGCTCAAGTATATATCATGTCACATGCATCATACAAATGCTTTATAAGAGGTAATTTCTCATATTTAAATGTGATTAATCGATTAAATGGAATTGGATGTCATTGGTCACCTGATTAGCCCCTCAGAAGTTTATTGAATCGGTTTTATGTCCGAAAATATGGGGTTTTGTTTTACATCCCTTTGAGGATGGGTGCCTCCCCATGTTAAGAAGAGTGGGTTTGTTATATGAGTTAAAACTAATGTGTTATTAGGACCCTGAGAATCCAGACTCGTATGCCTGTGTGCATCGGCTTACTAGGGGGTACTTTCTAGTTAAGGATTTACCCAAACTACTTTACTTTTCTTTTTTAGGAATTCAGACCTTCCTTGCAAGGGATTGTCTTGGGTGAGTAGGGGGTACTTCCCAGTTAGAGATCTACCCAAACTACTTTAGTTTTCTTTTTTAGGAATTCGGACCTTCCCCTCGAGGGGTTGTCTCGATGAGTAGGTTTGCTTGTGCTTTGGCCCAATTAAGCTGGATTATTTTATCAACCATGAGACATTCATTGGATGGTTTATGTATGTGTATCGAATATAATGCTTATTGACATAGGTTGTGTAGGAATAATGATGCTTATGTTAGACATGGTGCTTATGGCATGATTATACTTGAACATGTAGGATGAAATGTGATTTGATATAATTGATTATACAAGGTGAAAGTGTATATTGAGACATGATTATGAAGGATGTAAATATTGATATTTGATTCATACAAGATATGAATATTATAACGAGATTTATATGATTACACATGATGTGTATATGTGTTATGAATCATGAATGAACCTATGATGCAAAGGTGGCATGAATGTATTCATGGAATGTGAATTACATAATGATGCATGGGTGGCATGAATATGTATATGAAATGTGATTTACATTAAATGTGATTTATATCATGAGAATGAATATGTGATGCATATTTAGATTGAGAATGCATGTGGTGCTTTCACGAGTTTAAATTCCATTTCAAAACCCTTACTAAGCTAAACTCACTCCTACTTTGTTTGTGGTTTCTATTTTGGGGTTGTATGTTGAGTCATGTAGGTTCTTTGGATGGGCTCTGTGTTGAGTAGGAGGATGGACACGTTTATTGAGAGGGGCAGCACTATTTGGGTTTTGATTAGACTTGTTTAATGTTATGTTGAACTTATACTTGGCTTTACTTCACGCTATAAATAGCCGGTGTTGGCTTTAGACCTGTGTATCTCTTGAGGCTTGCTATTATGTACTTATTTAAATGATGTGGGTATGTGTGGACTAAGATTGTTAATTAGTCTTCATTATAATTCTCTACTTGTTTTGCACAAAGGGCAAATGCACTCACTTTGATATGTGTTTCACTCAAGGATGGTTTAAGTCTTCTGCATTTTCCAATTCACTTCGTCGCGTTGCGTACTGCCTTCATCCTACACCAGGTTCGGGTCAGGGGAGGGTGTGTTGGGGTGTGACAGAATTAGTCTTTGTGTGGAGAAAATTCAAGACATAAAGAAGAAGTTGCTTGCAACCCAAAGTAGACAAAAGAAATATGCAAATATGAGAAGGAGAGAATTGGAATTTGATGTGGGTGATCATGTCTTTTTGAAAGTATCACCTACTAAAGGAGTGATGCAATTTGGATAGAAGGGAAAGTTAAGTCCTAGGTACGTAGGTCCATTTGAAATTCTACACAAAATTGGACTTGTAACCTATAAACTTGCTTTACCAACAATTTTATTTGAAGTTCATAATGTCTTTTATGTGTCTATGTTAAGGAAGTACATCTTTTATCCTTCTCATTTGATTGATGTAAGTAGTGTTTAGTTGTAGCCTGATTTGACATATGAAGAAGAGCTAGTTATGATTTTAGATAAAAAGATAAGGACCTTAAGGAACAACAAGATACCTATGGTTAAGATACTTTGGAGGAGTCAAGCCCTATAAGAGATAACTTGGGAATCAAAAGATAAATTTAAAAAGGCTTATCATCACCTGTTCACTAGTAAGTACCCAAATTTTATCAATTTCTTTCCAGGAAGGTATGATGTGACACCCTTAGTTTCTGAAAGGAATTTTCAAACCTTTTTTATTATAATATTATAGGGTAAATTACTTAAGACTATAGTAATGAGGATAGGTCTAAAGGTAAGGAAATTATGATTTTTTTGAAGGTCAAAGTCCTATCAGTGAACCATCGGCATGTTGATGAACTCGCCGGTGAAACAATATTGTCACAGTCGGCAATGCTTGACGTGTCAATGAACTTACTTATGGAATAATAAATCCGTTGTTGGTGATATTTGATGTGTTAATGGACTTGTCGATGTAGTTGTAATCTCACTATCGGAAAGGTTCGTTGGGTTGGTGATGCAGGGACCAACTGACCGATGGTTGTGAAACTGCAATTAAAATAGTTTAAAGAAGTTTTTAGAGTTGGCTATGCACCAAAATTTGGTTTCTAAACTTCCTTATAAATACCTTTGAAGAATCTTTAACTCAAAGGGTACGAACTCTAAAACTTTGGGGGAGATTGGCGTATTAGGCGTGTCAAGGAAGTAGAAACAACTTTGTGGATATCTCATCATTATTTTGTTAAACTATAATGCTAAGACAAGAAACACATGTTTGATGAATGTTGGTGGAGTAATATGTATTCTATGGTTGAATTTGATTCGTGGTTGAATGAGATGCTCTGTTATTCTTGATGATTGTAAATTTTGTATGAATAACTTGTGTTAAGTAGAAAAACATTCTCTCATTCTGCTTATGTGATAATTTATGAATGATTCTAGTAGATTACATAATTAGATTTCATAAGAGAAAGTTATTTTTATGATTACAAAATAGTTTTGCAACTTTTTGTTCATCGGCACAGTCATCAACATGTTGATGATGCTACCTATGTTGAAAGAAGAAGACGGTTGAACAGTGCCAGTAAACCGATAATACATTGGTGACTTACTGGTGGGTTACCAACAGTGATGTCGACATGTTGATGAGGACATTGATGAAAATGATTTTCCTATTTCATTCCACTATCGGTACATGTCAATGACTTACCAATAGTCTTCAGTCACTCAGTTGACACATCAATGAGTCCACCGACATAAGTCGGTGTTGGGTATTTTAGTAAAAAAAATTTATGAATGTTATGCTAGTATTATGAGAATTAATGGCATTTTATTCTACCCATGCAATTGCATTGCAATCTTATTATGTTATGTACTTGTGTATGTATATTTTTTGCATTGGATTGCAACTGAAAAATGATGTCTTTTGGCATTCGAGTTTAGAAGAACCCTCAGTGCCCTGATTCCTCAAGTGAGTCTTTGTCATGTCGATAGAAGGGGGTTGGTATAAAAAATGACTAAAGTCTTCTAGCTCTTTAAAAATGAGAGTTATGTAAAACCGCTTCCTTAGCCCAAGAGTTGTGTTTGAATGGACTAGAGCATTAAAAGATAACTGATCCTGTGAGACGCAATACATGAGGTTTCATTAATCATGGAAATAAGAACTTTAACAACTTGGGTCTATGAGCCCCTGTGGGCCTTAGGTTCATAACATGGATGAGGCAGACATATTTCATTGTACTCTAGTGAGGCATGACTGTACTCCAAGATAATGACTACCGTGTTATAGAGAACCGTCAACTTTCACTTAAGAAGTTGGAGACTTTTGAGTGGAAGTCACATTATATCATAAAAGATTGTTGATGAATGTTTAACTATTATGCTCTTGATGAATGAAGTATAATGTTCTTGAACTGGAATTTATAATAGTTATGACACTCTTTTAGTTAAATTATTTTTTAAAAGTAATTCTTGAAGTATTATATGTCTTGTTTAGCCATCCCATTAGGTATATTTGTATACTTACTATCCCTTGTTGATATAGGTTCTTTAGAGAAATAGTGGGTGTGACACTTATTTTATGAAAGGACATGAAGATCTTAGATCTATGTAGGATTTTTTAGAACTCACTAATAAATTTTTATAGATGCGTGTAATTTCCAAGGCATAGGCACGAGAGTTCCTATTACTTATAGTTGTGTGTATTATGCTAATTGGTATGTACTTGGATAAGACCCTCTGAGATTTAGTTATAATTTTATTATATCTTATATATTTAAAGACATGATAGTTGATTATGCATATGTTTGAAAACAAGTGAATCACACATTGGAATATTATATTTGTCGAAAAATTGACAAATAATTTTATTAAAAAAATTATTTCTACTGAATTTTATTCGGAAATGAATTGAGAAAATTCAGATTGTGACAATGATAAAACATGCTTTCTTTGTAAACTTTACAATAAATTTAATATCGAAATTTGACGAATGCTTAAAATATTAGCTTTCAAACTACTAATATATAAATCATTATCAAAATCAGGTGATCCCAAAAAATTTAGTACGCCTATTTTATCTATATTTATGGTACTTCTATTTGTAAAGGTAATTTTGTTATCATATTTCTCTACTAAATTGGTAAACCTAAATTAATAATTATTTATGTATTTAGAGCATCTACTATTTATGTACCACATGTTAAAATATTGAATTTTTATGGCAATGTGCATTACATTACATTTTACACCCTGTTTCGTTATCCAAATTGTTTTTGTTTTTACAAATTCTTGAAGTTCATTTAATTTCTTATTATATTTTGCTTTTCAAAGTGTTTTTGCATTCAAATTGTGTTCCTTATTGTCATAACCATTATGAGTAAACTTGTGAGAATTTCTTAGTGAATCGTGTGCGCCCTTGGTCCAAAATTTTAGAATTTTCTACTAATTTTTTTTAAGTTTCTCCCTATTTATGTAATTTGTCTAAACAAGTTAAATATTTCATCATCTATCACAATTTGTATCTTTTTCACAAATTCTTCTTGATACCCTCAAATTTAGTTACTAATTTTTACTTAGGTAATTATTTTCTAACCAAAGGTTTAGACTTTTAGGTACTAGCACCATTATCATTCAATTTTATAGCCTTAACAAATTTAGTGCATCCTAGAGAATTTGTATTTTTTTATCTTACATACCCTAAACTACATTTATTACTTCTAAATTGTCCAAAAGAGATAATTTTGTCTAGTTTGTCCTTGTCTATAACAAACTTTCAGTTTTGAATTAGAAGTTTTAAATTCTTCTTATCATTTTTCAATTTTCTCAAATAATTCAACAATTTTATCATCACACAAAAATCTGTCATGCACAAGTTAAGAAGTTTTTATGTTCCATAGTATAGAATTTTATTCTAAGCACCTTCAATTTATAAAAAACATGATTAATCCTAGCCACAACAAAATTTGAAGAAAATAGAGACAAACTAAACATGTTTTTGAATTCCATAGCAACCAAAAAGTACAATCAAACCTCAAAAACACTAGAACAATCTCATAAATACTTAAAAGACCTTAGCTACCATTTCTTGGTTTGTGATCTATGTGTGTGACATACACAAACTGAAAAAAATAAAGTGCCTCTTACTGGCAATTAAGTTACATGATTCAACTTCCTCTTTTAAATAAAATAAACACATATCTTGTTTGAGTCAACATGCCTAATTCTTATGTTTTATAACAAGTAACACAAAAGAATTTTTACAGGAAAACCCAATTGGGTAAAAATAATAGGACACTCCATCCAAATCAACAATGCATTATGTAAACTTGATATTATATAATTACTGATTACAAAAACCAAAAACTTTTCTTTTTCTTCAAATAGTTGAATATTCTCACTACCTTGATTCTAAATCAACCACTCCTAGGTTGTATACTAGAAATAATTCGATCTTATCTCCTTTATGCTCTTTGATGAATGTAGATCATTTATCTCTTTTTTTGGAATGAATCTTTTTTCTCCTTATGTTGTATTCCAACAGGGAATACAATGACAAGGCTACCAAAAAAGGAAGAGAAAGCGACATAGCCACCGTAAAGAAGGGTGAGACAGGGAGGAGATGGGAGGAGATAAGAGTTAGACAATAAATTATCTATTTACTAACATTATATAGAGAATCCTAATGGGCCCACTAATAAAAGCCTACTAATAAATTAATAATAAAAATAACAATTGGCTCCTTAATAAATAAGAAACAACTAATATGCTCTCCTAGGCTAGCCCATCTCCAGTACACAACATTTTATAACGCTTTGCTTGTGCATCACCTTGTCTTTGCGGTGACTCAAAAACTCATATCATTAAGCCCACCGTAGCTTTACTATGAATAGCCAGTCATATTTTGTAGATGAGACACCCAAAAGGATGCAAAGTAGTGTGGTCTATACTTAAAACTAGATGTGAAGAAACAGGAAGAAACATATAAGACATCGAGTCAATAGACGTTGGCTAGGAAGGAAACCTCATGCAATGGAAAACACCACAAACACAAAATCTAACACAAAATCTAGTTGCAGGGTATTTTCATTATTGGCTGAGATGATCAGAGATGATTGCGGATATAGAGCAATAGAGAATGTATGTCTTATTAGGCGGGGGACAATAATGGACTATCTGTGAAAGTCCCCAATAAGCACGGGTGGGTTATCAGAGAAATAGCAAAGTGACCCAAGATACCCCACAAAAGGCATTAGACATCATCAGTAACAAAGTTAAAATGACATTGAGGACAGTAATTGGTACAGGCAATAATGGTAGTGATACTGAGACGGCAAGGGACCGAAACACCTAAATATGAGGGCCCACAAGGGGCCCATATGCTAAGGTGCTGGTGGGTTTGGTAAGGTCAGAACAAGGTGAAGCCCACTAGATACGAACATGGCTTTTTTTGTAGTGCATAACTATTATACGTATCGCACAATGAGAACCCATATAACACACGGATATTGACACAGATACGGACTAAGACTTGTGGTACTTGAAATGGGAAAGTAACTCGTGTTGAAGTGGATTCCCAAATCTCTAAGCTTCGCTGTAGGAGATTGCAACAACTCAGGGGAAGATATGCCGGCTATTCGGACGGTGCCATGATGCAGCGACATCAAGAAGCTCTGCTTGGGGGTGGATGTGATCGGGCGGAGGAGGAGGCCAGGGTTTTGGCTATATGCGGAGCAGAGGCGGCCTAGGGTGGATGTCTGCCAGGCCCTGTACTCTGGTGAAAATCAGCTGGGTTGGCACTCCCACCTAGCATGGTGGGAGTGCCCAGCCACCGGCTGTGGTGAGAGTGCCCACCCAGCTGATCCGAACTTCTTTGCGCTGCTAAGGAGAGGCGGCAATGGATTATTTCTTTCCCTCAGTTCCTCTTTTCCCCTTGCGTCAGTACCCTTCAACATCGGCGGAGGGTCGGGTTGCAGAGGATCAGGGTTGGCTCAATAAAATTGGAGGCTTAAAGCGAATTCTTAGATGAGTTTTTTTACATTTAATTTGATAGATTAATACAATGAAACAGTTATTAAAATTTGTTATTCAATTGCTAACCTTAGTTAAGCTTATCAAATATCGTCTTTTTTACTTTAATAAATTTACCAAGGGTTCAATTGTTTATGAAAATAATACATTTATTCAACTAAGCACGTATCAAATTATACACATAAGCTATTTTAACAAAAAGAGGAAGACTTCCCAGTTATTCCCAATTCTTAGAAACCTCCACATGCTTTAGTTGGCATGCCAAATAATGAGATACTTGGTTTCCTTCCCTACATATGTTGAAAACTATTTGTTTGCTCCAATATACTCCCTCCTTCCTTTATCAATTGTTACATTTAAAAAAAAAAAATTATTGAATGGTGAAACCCACATCTAAGAGAATAGAAAATAAGCTTATAATACTCTTTTTTAAGTATCCAATTTTTTAAATTAAACAAAATGAAGCTATTAATATAAAGGTAAGAAAACTCTATTGTATTTGAAAAATGAGAGAGGTATCAATGCTCTTGTAAGGAATTTGGGGTCTTGATGAAATAGTAAGATCTATAAAAAGATGTAAAAGAGTTGGGGCTTGGGTTTCATAAATTTTAAGGCTAAAATGACAACCTATATGTTAAGTGGATATTTTAATTTAATGAAAGAAATCCATATGATAAGTGATAATCTATATCCATTATAAGGAAAAGGTCCACATTAGCATGTAATTATACTAGTACGTGTTTCTTTAGTTTTGTAAAAAATTACATTTAATGAATTGCACATTACAAGATATTTATTTTTTTATGTTTATTGGGGCGTAAAATTCTTTTGTGGTATTTGTTGGGGCCCTAGGCAACTGCCTAACTTGCCTAGGGCTCAAGCTGGCCTTGCAGAGGATGACCCACTTCTTGTGACTGATAGAGGAGTGGCAGGATGACCCACTTCTTGTGACTGATAGAGGAGTGGCAGGACGACTGGGCTGATTGTCTGCCAGTGGTGGTGTTGTACCTCATTTGGAACCTCGCTTGGAGGAAAGGTCGCAATGTTGATTGCTGGGACCCAATAATGACGGAGCTTGTTGTGCCGAGTAGAGAAGATATTGTTGGCGTTGTGGTCTGCAGAAGCAGAGGAGTTGAAGAGAATCCCGGAACATCGTCCATGGAGGTACTCATAGGGTACTAACGTGGCATGGCTATCACCAATCAGCATGTAATATATCACCTGTTTTTTATTAAGTAAGTCAACTATTTTTAAGGAGTTAACCAAAAAAAAGTGTGAACAAGTCGGTTTTTTATTGATGATAGGCACCGCCACATTGGTACCCTATCCGTACCTAATATTTTCTCAGTGAAGATGGGTTAGAAGAAATGCCTCCAAGAAATTCCTCAGGAAGCGAATGGCGATAGGAATGAAAAATTGGATGCTCGTTGATTTTAATCCCTAATCCCTAGCAGGGGTTAGAGATTAAAATTATGTAAACTAGTCAAAAATGGCCCATAAGAGAAGAGAAGAGGCGATAAGAGTTGAGCAATAAATTCTGATCTCCGTCCAGTGATTGTTGGCCTCCATCACGAGTTATCATTCCGGTGTAGCAATGATGTCAATAGGTGAATATTCTTTAGTGTGAATGTTATGTTTTTTGATATAGACGAAGAACACATATAGTCTTATTGTTAATGTAGCAGTGTACAATATGATAAATATTGTATTATCAATGCTATGTATGGTTGACATGTAATGTTATCGTTCTACTCTAGTAATGAGTCCGGTGTAAAAAAACACATGGGAACCCTTCAATTATCTATGAGATCGATGGTGTGTTCCTTATGCTGCATTCATTGCTATAGGAGAACATGAAAAATTCTTCCCACGATATGACACATCATAATATCTACTATACTTATTGTTGACATGTCATGTTATCATTGATGCAATATAAGCCACATCGTATTAACAATAACACAATATGGTGGATGTTGTGAGTGTTGATAATTACTTTATACATTATGGTGGAGAGTAGGTCATTGGCGCTAAAGAAAGAATGATTTTTTAGACTGAATAAGCTTATGTGGAGGAAAAAAATGAAGAAAGTGTTTTATTACTTCCAGTGAGCTATTTCCGGTAACTTGCTACTGATGATGCCTCCCCACATAAAGGCCTTCTACTTATTTGCCCATCGAATAAACCTAACCATATCATTTAGCTTATTAGTAATATTGCACAAACCATATAACGGTAGAACAAGTACCATTAGTAACCCTATATATAGCCTCACAATTTTTTATATATCATTTTGTTTGGAAAGGCTTTCAATTTTCAAAAATGTTTTTGTGACCTGTCTCCATTATCAGAAACTGTGACCATGTTATATAAGTCATAACTTAATACATGGAAACAAATATGCCTCTATGTATTGCGCTAGGACTCCTATATAAGTATATCATAAATTTTGGTCAAAGAAAAAATGTCTCTTAATTTTTGCGTGTAAAATACAACAAAAAATGGTTCAAGCAGTGGGTGAGTGGGGGGCGCCCACTTCATCTCTCCTTTTATTTTCATAGCAGAATTAGCTTCCTTTTGGCAAAACAAACCATGAATGCAAAATCTTGCGCTGACTTCTTCTAAGATGCCTTCTCAAAACTCTCGCTTTGATTGCCGCATATCAAAATGCTGGATGGAAGAAACGTACAAGATACAAATTATTTTATGACTTAGCTTGTTTTTCAACCAAAAAACACCTTGCACTTGCCACTAGGGCTAGCAGCCATTCGGGCGATAGGTTGTGGTCGTCAGTTATTCCACATTTTTTAATAGATCCTCTGTCAGTTGATTTGGTTCCCGACTTCCTCCTCGAAGTGCCGTGAAGAACAAAAACAAGAAACAGAAAAGTACTCAAAAGAAGAAAAATCACTCAACTATGCACTCAAAGCGTTCATTCACTAATCTCTCAATTATGCACTCCATTCGCTCTTTTTTGCACGGTCAAAACGAATATTCATATAAGAGTTGTGACGTTGAGTCACTAAAGTTGCACAATATATGATTATATGAAAATACTTTAAAAAGGTGACGATCTAAACATTCAAAGATCTAAATCTCACCACAAAAGCAACTAAATAGGTTAAAACCCAAATTTGACTGTATATTACAATCCATCAGTAGCAATTGAATTTGTGACTTGCTGGAGGATGGAGAAGAGCTGGGTTGGAGCAGAGAAAAAGGGACTATGATCACTATCCACATCGAACACTTTCCAAGGTTTCCATCCTTTGATCATGACATCTTGCAGTGAGACACTAAACATATGGTGATCAGTAGTTCTCACATAGACGCACTTCATCGACATTGTCATTGCTGATATCCTCCTCGGACTGTGTTACGAGTGGGATAGGCCGCATAAGCATTGACGCAAGAGTAGAGTCCTAAGTCAAAAGATAGAAATATATATGAAAAATATTTGAAGTGTTGAGTTGTCACAGATTAATAATATATTATATTAATTAATAAAAGATTATATATTTTTTATTTTATAATAATAATTTTATTGAAGAAAAAATTATTTCATATTAATAACTCCTTCTGGTACAATTTAAGTGATTGGACACTTAAAAAAACACCTTAGAAGCATATTTCCTATTATCTTAGTTGTAGGTCTCAACATCCCATAAAAATATTATATTTTAAAATAAAACTATTAATATGAGATGAAGAGAGTATATAACTACACTAACAATAACAATACCTCATAGGTCGATCGATTGTAGAGCAACCTACGTAGAGCTTCCTTCCGGAAGATGAGGCTGGTTGGAGGATGAGATGGCCCGAAACCGTAATTATATATAACATCATCTGGGGAAAATGCTAGAGGGTCTTGACTCTGGAATACATAACAAGCATCGATCCAAAATAACTCTTGTTTTACGCACAATACACAATGACAACAAGAGCTTATTTATTAAAGCAATCTTTTATTCTTAGCCTTTGACTTCGAGTATGCCTTTTGTAAGTATAGGCCTTTACACAATGGAAAATAAATTAAAATATTAGAAAATTTTATTTCAAGGAAATGACAGCAAGATCTTATTTATTATCAAATTTGACTTCCTAGAGTATCATCAGCCAAGAAATCAATATTTTTTCCCACGATGTGATATTTGGCATTCCAAACAGCATTACAGTAATTTGAAATCTTGAAATATGACGTTTATCCAATGGAGATGAGAGATGCCAAATTCATTATTGTCATTATTTTTATTATCAGACATCACGCTCCAATGCTCAAAAAGATAAAAAAATTAAAAAAACTATTGGAGAGGGAGATGTCAAATTCATTATTTTTTATTAATTTCATGCATGCCCATTTGATTCAAATATTCACTTTTTGTTTTTGACATCTTACTTTTGTCACATAATTTGTCGGCCAATTCTTAGGTAGCATTTTTAGTCAAAAACCAGAAACGCATCACAATTCAGCAACTCCTTCGCAAGATGTCTAAATAATTCGATTAGAAAGAGGGGCCATAGCTGGGGATACACAAACTTGAGCACATCTTCATTCTTCACCTAGATCCCTACTGTGTACGGGAGAGCTTGAAAAGAAACTGAGCTTACCCCAACGTTTGTCCGGACCATTGCGGCCACAACATAGACAACAACTTGGATCTTTTCACCAAATCTGTAAATGGCATCAGTTACACTCGATCCTCCAGCGCTATGTCCAACCAAAATCACCTATAGAAACCTTCTAAACTGCATTAAAATGCTTAGAGATAAAGGAAAAAATAATGAAGTACTTTATAAATACCGTTTAATTACCAATCGGATTTATTCTTAATTTTTGGAATAATTAATGAGAAAGCAAGAAAGTGCCTCAGAAAATACCCCATAATTGGTTTCCATTGAGGCCATAATAATTGGTGCTTACTCAGAGCATTCGTTACCTTCTCATCTTCCGGCAAGCTTGCCATGAAATCAGTTAGAGGGAGGTTGTACTCCTCAAATGTAGAGATCTGGTCGGGGTCAGAGCGGTCGATCCCGGCGCTTGCTAGGTCAAGGCAGGTAACTTTGTGGCCAACGCTCTCGAGGAGGGTTCTGACTTTGTACCAGCACCATGCCCCATGGCAGGCGCCATGAATGAACACGAAGTGAGCTTCCGAGACGTATGCCGCCATGGATCCCAATTCTTTTCGACAGCCTCTTCAACGGGTTTTATGCCCCCTTCGAGTTTACAATACATTCATGATTAAAATTTCACGCGTTGACGCAGTGGTGCTGTAGGTCACATCACCAGTACTTTTCTTGCCTTTTATCTTCATGTTCCCGAACCCGACCGGGCCGTGCCTCACTGCATCATCCCCAATCCTTTCCCCTGCCCGGGCGAACAGCCATTGCCCATACCTCACTGTCCAGCTGTTTCACATGTCATTGCAACCTCCAAAATCTATCTCTCTGCTTGGTTCCCCATGTTTGGCCTCGAGATCTTAGCTTCTGACCTCCAACCCCCGACAGCAGGGGACTGCGCTAGCTCCTGCACCAACAGCCACGCCACTGCCGTCTTCTCCTGTGCCATCATCCATTTTTATGTCTGAGCAAAGCCCCTTCCTCCCCCGCCTCCCTGCCATCAACATCCCAGCAACCGTAGGGCGATACTGTACACCACCTCCGTTGCCTCGCCTCGCAACCGCCACAACTAGCCTGAACCAACAGCGGCCAGAATCAGTCCAACTCTTTGTCCATCCCGGCTATCTGCTTGGCCAGCTCCTACGCTAGGATACCGACCGCCTCATCGCCAGCTCTCGCCTCTCCTCCTCTCCCGGCTTGTCCACCGGCGGAGCAAGATCTCGAAATGGAATCTCCTCCCTACTATTGTCTCTCCACTCCGTGCTGCCTTTCACGGTTGTGGCGATGTCCTCCCCCTTGCAGGCTGCCTAAGCCAGTTCCAATGGGTACGTTTAACCCAACATCTCCAACAGTAGGCTGCTACACTTCATGGTCTTCTTTGCACTCTCAGCGTTTTCATGGTGCGTGTACACTTGAGTATGATGAAGGTCTCCTTCAGGCAGACGAAGACGGTCTTCAACACGGCTGGCCTTGGAGAGACGGAGTTATTGATGTGGTAAAAGATGGGGACCAGTAGGTGGCGACCGAGAGGGCAGAGACACCCCCGGCTCCCTGCTCCGCCCCAGTATGGCCTTGCAAACCAGTGGGAGAGCTGGAGCTTTGCAAGGATAGTGGGGCGGCAAGCCAGTCGGCCGGGGTTTGAAAAAGTATTAAGTGGAACAGTTGTACGGGCTACTTAGTAAATACGTCTTTTTTTATGGGTGACAATGCAGTCTCAATAGTTTAATCCTCCAATCAAATAAATTAAACTACCAGCAACCCCTTATCAAATACCGGTCACAATCAAGCATCACCACACTGAGGTATGACATCACAACCCAAATCATGTCCACATGGAAGTATGACATGGCAAATCACACTGAGGTATGACATCAGAACTTGAATCATGTCCACATTGAGGTATGACCTGACAAATTATAACTTAATCACCGAGCCAACAAAAAAAGTAACAAATAATCACTTGTATAATTTTGTTATTAAATAGGAGGAGGAATTGACCAAATTAGATTTTTGTTTCGGTCAATTAACTAAAATATAAACAAGTTTTTACTATTTATAAAAGTAGATTTATTTACGTAAAAATTTGTATACGTGAGAGTATTTTAACTGAAATACCCTTCTCAAAGTATAGTATCTCTTCGTCTCCCTCTCTATCGTCGCTTCTCGAAGAGCAGCCGTTCATCTCCCTTGTCACATCCAGTTCCCAAACAGCATCTGGTTGTCTCCCTCACCATCTATTCCTCTTTGTCATTTCGACTTCATCCCTCCCCCTCATTGCCCTCACCTCGGCCTCACTCTCGATTGCACTGCCTCATCTCGCCGTCACCCTTAATACCCTCATCTTGCCCTCATTTGAAGGTATTTTTTTAAAATAAAATTGATATATTTGCTATTAATAGTTATTGGATCTTGCCTCCATGTTCCATACATGATTATTGAAATGAATATTAAACAATTTTCATGCTTTGGTCTATTTGATTTGTGCCTGTAGTTCCCATATTATTGTGACTGCCACATAATAATGAAAAGGTAAATTTTATTGAGAATAAAGCATTTTACAAATTGCTTGTTGTGATTAGTACGTATGATAAATATTAATATGAAACTGTGAACTGAATAACTATAAAACAGGAGAAGTATAAAACCAAAAAATTAGAAATTGATAGGAATTTTATTGGTCATTTGCCGTAAAATAGGTGGAAAAGTATGAAACTGAATAACTGGAAACATATAAAACTGAAAAACTATAAACCTGGAAAACTATAACACTGGAAAATTATAAAACTCGAAAACTGGATAAGAAAGAGCTTCATTAGTGAGCAATAATTGAATTTTTTAGGCATTATTTTTTTCATATATTAATAGCTTGATTATACAATATATGTATATTCCCTTCTGATTGATTTTTAATTTAACATGTTTATATAGGAAATGTCAAAGGCTGCAGAAAAGAAAATCAATCAAAAAGGGGAAACTGCCGAAGAAGCTATATGAAAAGGATGACAACGCCCTTCCGGAGATAGAGAACCAAGCATGGATGCAGTCTAACTTTGGAGCTCCAGGAAGCCTAGACATTAGCTGAGCTCAGCTATCATTTAATCAACGAGGGGATCACAATAGGTGGGGCACGTCTCAACTGAGGATCTTTCTCACAGACGACAGCCGATTGGTCTATGACAATTTCTCTCAGCACAGCATAAAATTATGGTGCACTGACAGGAATTGGCATAGGCCATTCTCGTTGACGTCAATGAGGAAGATCCCCAGTTGAGACGTGCCCTACATATTGTGATCCCCCAGTTGATCACATAATAGCTGAGCTCAGTTGATGTCTAGGCTTCCTGGAGCTCCAAAGTTAGACTGCATCTATACTTAGTTCTCCTTGTGATTAAAGTAGAATTATAAAATTTATCTTTGTTGTAAATAGAACTGAATGTTTTTGAACTATCTTCACTGTCATAAAACTCAGTTTAATGTTTTTGAATTATGTTCAAATGGTTGTCTTATCTTATATTAAAAATACTAATACAAGAAATTCAATTCTTCGTCGTTTCCATTTTCTATCACACAAATGTGCAAATTTTCTATCTTAAAAAGAGATGTAACGATGGACCTAGCTGGAAATCTGGCAACTTCAACACTGACAACAGGGAACACTGGAAAACTAGAAACAGGGAAACTGAAAGCTGGTAACTGGAAAACTGGCAACTGTAACACTGAAAACTGGAAAACTGTCAAATTGAAAACAAGCAATGTCTACAGGAAACCTGAACAGAAACCTGATAACTGCCAAAAAAATGTAATATAAACAAAAAATTGTCCTTATACACCTTTCATATCCATAAAAATACATTTTGCTCTAAACATGTAACACATTTCAAGGAGTTATTTTTTTTTCTTTGTTGGGACTTGTCTCTTTCCTATATGATTTCTAATTGCCTGAGGTTCGCCTATATCTATTCTACTACTCTGTTCATTGTCTTTGCGCTCATGATGCCTAACTGGGAACTGACAAGTAGCCCTGTTATGGCCAAACCCCTTACATTTATTACACTTCACTGTTCTCTTTTCTTCGCCATGCGAGAGTATTCGCTTCTTCTTTAGTCATTTGGCCGGAATCCTTAAATGCGGAGACTTCAATTGAATTGCACTAATAGAATCCGGTGTTTCCCATTGACCTTTAAGTAGAATAGGGTATATGCCACATTTGTAAACCTCCTTATATGTATCAGCCTTGTAAAATGGTGAATAATATGCATGATAATCAATGTGTCTTTTCTGAGCATGCAGCCAGTGCATGTTTACATGGTAGACCCATAGCTTGGAATTTCCCACAGGTGCATGTCCTACCTTCCAAATCAACTTTATCATCATATGGATACAACTTCGTATAAAACTCATGTGCACTGATAGGATAACATGCAAGTGCATGTGCTTCCTTAGCCATTCCCTCAATCTCATTTTCTGCCCACAAGGTTAATTCACTAGTCCACTTCCCTGCACATGTGATACGTTGATACCACATATCTTGCATCTTTAAGTGTATACCCTCTAATATGGCTAAAATTGGATATTCCCAATGCTCTTTAATCATGGAGTTAAAACTCTCTCACCCATTAGATGTCACAACATTATACCTCTTCCTGGGAAAGTGTACATTTGCCCATTTAGCTACATCTACATCCACTAACCACTTGTGCGCATCTGGATTAATCTGTTGTATGATGGTCATTTGTTTGTCAAATACCTGTGGCCGATTTGTCTTTTGTGCAATGTAGAAGTGGGGGGAGAGGCCTGGATCTTTGAATTTTCCATACATATTAGACCACACATGATAAGCACAATATCCATGTACAGAATCCGGACATACTTTTTGAACCTGTGAAATGATTGAACGGTTTCAATCAAATATGATAACCAGCTCTTCAATGTGGCCCAGAACATGCTTCAAAAGTTTAAGGACCCACTCCCATGAGTCGTTGTTTTTCGATTCTCCTATACCCAACGCAATAGGGTACAAGTGATTGTCACCATCCAAAGTTAATGCCACAAATAAGATTCCCTTGTACCATCCTTTTAAATATGTGTCATCTATGGCAATTACCTTACGCATGTGCCTCTTGAAATTCTCAATGCACACACCAAATGATACAAAACACCTTTGGAAAGATTTGTCTCTAATGTCGTATTAGATATTTGTGGTAGTCCCTGGATTCATCCTTTCCAATTGGTGTAGATATGCTGGAAGGTCCACATAAGACTCCTCAAACATTCCCCTCAACTTCTCCACAGTGGCCTCTTTAGCCTTCCAAGCCTTATGATAACTTATGGAAACTCCATACTTGATATTAATATCTTTTTTTATATCGTCTGGTCTGTAAGACCCACGTCCCTCCATACGACTGTATATAGCATCAGCGATAATCCCACTTTTTGCTTGACAATGATCTTTACCAAGTAATACCTTCAAACATGTATGTACTGAATTCATTTCTTTCACTTTGAACATGAAACATCCACTAATTCTCGAGGCATGTAGTCTCCACGGGCAGTTCTCAACAACACATCTGATTGTATACCTTGATTTATTTGAATATATAACCTTAAACTAAAACTTGGTGTACATGGCCATGTTGTGAAGGTGAAGTTGAAGCATGGATTTGTCCTTGAACTGTTGACCAATTTTTATCGATTAACGATCATAGAAGGCATTCCCTAATTGAACACCAAAGTCATTATTTACATAGGGATCCTCCCCAGTCATGTCCATTTTGTACACCAAACTTGGGGGTTCTTCAACAAGTATCAATATCTTATTCTTCCTAAAAATTATAAATGTAAATTATTAAACTAGAAACTACCAAAAGTAAACCATGCCAAAAAGAATAACCGCCACACACCGAAACACTGCCAAAAGAAAAACTTCCAAACTGTCAAACTAAAAAATGGCCAACTTAAAGACTGCCAAACAGAAAAATTGCCACACTATATAACTGCCCAAGCTAAAAAACTGCCACACTGTAAAACTGCAGAACTTATAAACTTCCAAGATAAAAAACAAACTTACCTTCTTTCAATTGGAACTGATATTTTTGGGCTATCTATGTTTTCCACATCTTCGTCAACAGGCGGTTGCTAACTACAGTTGCTTCCATTTGATCTACACAATATATTTTGTATTAATAGTCTCATACATATACAAACTTAATACAAACTTACAAATCCGGATTCACAATATTGACTGTACCATTGATCATTAGGACAAGGCTGATCTTCGGGTGTTAGAGCACTCATATCATGGTCTTTTGCACCATTATTCTTCTTACCTATAGGATCATCTTCATATGCTGATGGTGAAACATAATAAGGATCCTGCCCAAATTGAAAGTCATCTATATTCGTGTTTGGGACATATTTATTAATGCTTGAATCGATATCGAATTCTTCCTTTACACTTGGTAGGTCATCGAGTGTTGCTATTGACTCAATATCAATTCGGGATGTTTGAGTTTTCTTCATCCTACTCTCCTCCTCTAAATGAAATAGCTCATCAACTTGGAGTTTATCTTCATCACAACTGAGATTGACAGTTGTGTTATATGGTACACTAGAAAATGTGTCCTTCTCCTCCCACATGGCTCCACTTCTTCCTATATTCTCCTCCCACTTTGCACTTTTTCTTATCATCTCCTCGTGCCATTTTTGGCACTTTGACACTAATATTCCCTTTAGTAATATTCTCTTTCCATATTTTAGTTATCATCAATGGTATTCCATTCGACCTCAGTTTATTCTCTCGAAGGAAGCAATATAGAGTTCCATTGTCATTTATTTGAAAAGGTGGAAGGTCAATAGGCACTGCAATAGGATATATGAAACTTAATTCGTACAACATATCTAAGAGAGCAACATAAGTCACCATGCATGGAACTTCAATTAGTTTTGATTCTGCATTGTCGCAATTATATTTCCTACAACTTGCATCCCAATGTACGTCCCAAACACACAACAAACTTTGTGTATCCCTTTCCATGCTCTTCTCATATCATGCCAGCAATCCAGTTGTCTACTTTTCCAGTTTCACAGTTATCTAGTCTTTCAAATTTTTAGTTTCCCGTTTTTAGTTTTCTAGATAGCCAGAAATCTTTTTATCATAAACTACGTAATGACCAATATATAACCAAACCAAAATACCATTTTTCATCTAGTAACACATTTCTCATCATCCCAAATCACATGAATGAATCTTCTGCACGGAACGACTATACGGAGCTGTACGTTGAGACGTGCTAGAGAAAAGTGGTGAAGAAGGAAACAAATGCCCAAACAAAAGTAGGTGGAAAGATCAACAAACCCAAGTAGGAAGCCTTTCTGGAGATAAAACCACCTCAGGATGAAGTCGTACCGGAGAAGATGAAGACATTTTCTTGGACTGAGCAAACGATGTTGTGTTTTCCCGTCGGGTTGTCATACGATGGAGACTTGCTCATTTGGGAACTTGCAAATATATGATGGCTTTTGACCGAACTTACCCTCTTCTTCATCATATGACATGTGTACGTGAAAAAAACTACATTGGTTATCTTACGTCTACATTGTGTTCAGATAAAAAGTATTCTTGTAGATATAATATAAAAGGTATACGAAGACAAATTGGCTTTCCAGGTGTTCCAGGTGTACTGTTGACTTTTGCAGTTTCCAGATGGCAGTGTTCCAGTTCTCAGCTGACAGTATTCCAATTCCTAGTTGACAGTATTCTAGCTAACAGTATTCCAGTTACTAGTATTTTTTACCTGAACAATAACCGAATGTGTTGTTTGTATTTTTAATACACCATAAAATAACCATTTGTAGACAACAATATCTACCCGAACACACCATAAAAGAACAATAATTGAATGTGTTGTTTGTATTTATAATACACCATAAACTAACTATCTGTAGATAACAATATCCACCCGAATACACCATAAAAGAACAATATCTTGGCAGGGTTTGTGCTTCAACAATTGGTAGGGGCTATGCTTGCTTGTATGTCTCCGGAAGGCCATCATCATACTCTGAAAAAGGGTTCATCAGCTGCATTAGTAAAGCCCTCAATTAAATGTTTAGAAAAGAAAATAATTCATGAATGACTAAATTCATACCGTAACCCTTTTTTTGTCCATAATTGGTACGCAAGTAACTTCCTTAGCCGGGGCACATCCTCACCAGTGAAGTCAAAAGCATATCGATGTCACAAATACCACATGTATAAGCATACAAGAACCCCACAGTCATCATAGTTAACCTGTTTGGGGTGACCTACTACCTCCATAATATCCATTGTCCACCATTTGGCGCACTCTAACCATCCAAACTTATAGAGGATTAAAGGTATAAGGACCTGTAGCTTGCCCACCTCTATGCCATACTTTTTCAAATCTTGTCCTGAGTAAAGAGGGTCAAAAATCTGAATATCACCTTCCTATATACGAAGCACCACCAAAATCCAATGATTGTTGTTGACATTGAGTGGGAAGTAATGATGTAAAAATTCAGAAAATAATTTTCCTTTGACACTCAACAAGCTCTTCAAAGAGTCTGGGACTGATGTCCACATGTTGGCCCATTCCTCTAACTCTGGTAGCGTGCCATGTGCATCTTTGAATACCATCCACTTATCTAGTACATCCTTGTAGTCACGCGCAAGCAATCTCTGCAAACACATAGTAAATTAACTTTCATCCTCACAGTTATCCACTATCGAATTGCTAGTTATCCACTATCCTATTGACAGTTATCCACTATCCTATTGACAGTTATCCACTATCCTATTGAAAGTTATCCAATATCTTATTGATAGTTATACATTTATAGTTCATAGTTCAGTGTATTAAAAAAATGATGACTTACCAGGAAATGCACTCAGTGGAATGCTTGGTCCCTCACCCATCGAGGCCCATTGTTGCGCATGAGTGTCACATAAGCATCAATGTGCTATATAGAAATAAAAACACAATAGATTAATACATATTCCTTCCTTAGCTCTTACAAACGTTTATTAAAACGACATAAATCAATACACATATTTCATTTCCTAGCCATCTCCGAGGGTTTGTAAAACCCTTCAATAATGCTGGGGTTATAAGAATGCCCCCAAGTTTTGCATATCTGCATATTACAAATACTAACCCTCAAATCAAATACAATGCCAAGTAAATAGTATTAAAAATAAAAAGGTACCCGTTTGGAATAATAACAAATGAACTCACTTCTTAACACCCTTCTCTAAAAACTTATTTAACTTGTCCTCCTCTGTTGCCCCAAATGAAACCGGGTTAGTAAAATCTAATCGGGCAGCCTAGCTTAGCATGAGCAATTTATTGCTCTTCACCTTCTTCATGGTAGAGGTATCAACCTTTAGGGGTTCAGGCCACATATCCATATCCTTCTCAGTGACCTTTCTTTTTTTCCCTTTTTTTGTGGGTTTGTGTAGGGGGGTTTTCGATATTTACTCTTGACCCTCACCCTTCCTGCTGGTGCAATTTCCAATTTACGCTGACTCAAAGACTTATTGTCATATTCTTCATCCTACATAAGAAGATAAGAAAAATATTAGTTCTTGTTATATGCAACTACCTTAAATAAACAAAAATTATTTGTACCTCAACGACAACAATAGTCCCCCATGACACCCTCCTCCTCCTCCTCCTCCTTTACATCCTCTCCCTTCTCCTCCTCCTTTTCCTTATCAGGCTCCTCCTCAGCCTCCTTTGCATCTTCCCTCTTCTCTTCCTTCCCAGCCTCCTTTGCCTCCTCCCCCTTCTCCTTCTCAGGCTCCTCTTCATCCTCCTTTACATCCTCCCTCTTCTCCTCCTACCCAGCCTCCTTTGCCTCCTCCCCCTTCTCCTCCTCCTCATCCTCCTTTTCATCATGACCCTTCTCCTCCATCTCCTTCTTTGCCTCCTCCTCCTCCTCCTCCTCCTGATCTTCCTCATCCTTATCCACCTCCATACCCTCATCTTTGACTTCCTCCTCCTTCTTCTCATCCTCCTTATCTTCCTCCTCCTTATCCTCATCTTTATCATCATCCTCATCCTCATCCTTCTCTTCCTCATCCTCATCCTCCTCTTCCTCATCATCCTCCATCTCCTTCTCAGCTTCCTCCTCCTCCTCCTGATCTTCCTCATTATCCTTATCTACCTCCATACCCTCATCTTTGACTTCCTCCTCCTTCTTCTCTTCATCCTTATCTTCCTCCTCCTTATCCTCATCTTTATCATCCTCCTGCTCCTCATCCTTCTCTTCCTCCTCCTCCTCCTCTTCATCATCCTCCCCCTCCTCCTCAGCCTCTGCCTCATTGTTATCCTCTTCATCCTCCACATCCACCGCCTTTTCCGCCTCTCCATCCATCTCTTTAACCACATTCTACGTAAAAATAGTGAAGAAAAATTAGAACTGTTTTATAGTATTCTAGGTTTCCAGTTTTACAATATTACTATTTTACACTGTACTTACTTCATCAACATGCGATAAATCGCAATCCATTTGATAAGAAACTTTTTCTTCAACAATAGGAACCTACAAACACATCATTCCAGCTCATTTTAATTCAAATATAAAAATTGACAAATTTGTAATGAAAACTTAAACCTCATAGTCTTTTTACCTTTTCCTTAGATGCCTTGTTCATAACATCTGACTCCAATTTATCTACTTTATTTTCAATCCTTCTTAAGGAAGACAATATATCTTGCAATATGGCATGCAAACCCTCATCCAATATACTTGCAATGTGGCCTACAAACCCTCATCCCCCACCCTATGTTTCCCCTTTCTATCCTCCTTTCAATTGGAAGTCTCCCCAGCCACTCTGCATTTCACTATAAAATTCTCATCTACATCTTCTTCTAAAGATTGAGCCACCTCTTGGGAATTCTGTTCTTGCGTAGAGTCATCATCAGAGGTAGACTTCCCAACAACATCTTCACCATCAGAAGTTGTTTGAAGACTGACAAATGATGTAAATGTTACTCTCTCATTCGTCAAGAAGGACTTCAAACTTGTAGCTTCATGAATAAATGCCTTGGACTCTTTGTCCTCCGCATCTACAGTTATAGCCTTTAAAACCTTTACCTACATATCAATATATATTGCAAGGTAAATGTACCATGTATGTGTATAACATAAGTCATTCTAAACGAATGAAAAGTTAGTATATACCTTCCCACTAAATACCACCTCCTCAAGATAATCAAATTTGGGCTTCTTGTAAAATGCCCAGCTACATATCAGAGGAAAAGTACTCCTCATTTTGCTTGCACAACAATCCCCCAACAACGAAATCCTCTCCATTGCCCACACCTAAAACATAACTCTCCATCAGTTAATTACAAAAATGTTTTAACAAATTCAATAAATAAGTAAAACTTACCGTTACAACATGCACAAAACCATAGACATTGTAATTTACATTGCCCATAGACCTCGCAGCTTGCTCTAAACCCCGTAATGTGTCCCAGTAGCAAAGGTTTCCCCAAGGATACTCATCAAAACCATCCAGGTCATCTACAAGCTGCAAGTATCTCCTATCGACCTTCTTGTTCCACCCTCTACCCACCAATAAACTTTCTAATACAAGAACTACCACCAACTTTACAACATCCTTTTCATTTTCACATACTGTAATCTTCTGGAACAACTCCTCCTTCCTTATTAATAACTTCAACCGCCCAAATATTCACAGTAAGAGGTTGCCTTTCTTCAAGAATTTAGGCACTGATGGGAGAGGAGGGGTAGAGTCAGCAAATTTTAGGCCACTAACCATACAAAATTCCTTTGGGGAAAACTTTATGCTTGTCTTCTCATTCATTTGAAATAGGTAATGCCCCTTATGCCTCTAAAGGAGATGATGGAAGGCTTGGGCATGGAACATGTTTCGCGTAACCTCACATTCCATAAACTTACCAAAACATGTTCTCTCAAACAACTTCTTCTGCACTTTGTGCCTGTCAAAGTGGTCTTTTAATTTACCAATATAATAATAACTTGACTTGCATTGGGGGTCCCCTTCATAAAGCTTATTCGGCAGTTTCCCCTTTTTCATTGTTTTTCCTGTAGCCTTAGACATATTTCCTATACAAATATGTTAGATTAAAAATCAATGAAAAGGAAATATAAAAATATTGTATAATCAAGATATTAATAAAGAGAATGCTCAAATAAAATAAAGAGAATGCTTTTTATTTATTATCTAATGATCTAGTTTTATAGTTTTCCGGTTTTGCAATTATCCAGTTTTATAGTTTTCCAGTTTTATAGTTTTCCAATTATTGTGTTTCATGCTTTCCAATTTTATAGTTTTCCAATTATTGTGTTTCATGCTTTTCCACTTATCCACATATTTATGTCAAATAACCAGAAAATTTAATTTCAATTTAATTTAATTTCAGTTCTATTTAATTATATTTAACCACATATATTTAATTTAAATTTACATTTTTCTAGGTTTGTAGTTATTCAGTTCGCAGTTTGATAGTAACATGTAACATAATTTCTTCACAGCGGTCAATTTGAGACTAATTGATGCTTACTCATAAGAAAAATACAAAATTTAATCATTACGTACTAATCACAGCAAGCAATTTGTAACTAGTTTGTTGTTGTTTAGTTCGCAGTTTTTTATGTAACAGTCACAATAATATAGGAAATATAGGTAAAACTCAAATAAGACAAACTAAGGAAATTTGTTAACCAATTACGTATGGGAAATGCAAGCAAAATCCAATGACTAAAACTAGAAAAAATAGCAAATTTATAAGAAAAATCATACCTTCAGATGAGGGCGAGGCCGAGATGAGGGTAGTAAGGGCGAGGGGAAGATGGCGGAGTCCGAGATGAGGGTAGTGAGAGTGGTGAGGGCGAGGGTAAGATGGCCAACGGTGAGATGAGGGCAATAAGGGTACTAAAGGCGAGGGCAAAATGACGTCTCCGGAAGGGAATGAGGCTAAGAAGACTAAAAGCTCTCCGGCAAGGGCAAAACGAATGGAAAGATGAAGTTGGAAATGACAAATATGATGCTCTCCAGGAGGTGAAGGTGGTGAGGGAGATGAACAGTCGTGACCGAGGGAAAGGAGACACGACCGAGCAGGAGTAGACACCAAGAAGTGGGAAGAGTACTTTGGGGAGGGTATTTCAGTCAAAAATGCTCCCACGTGTACAAGTTCTCACGTGAGCAAGTCTACTTTGATAAATAGTACAAACTTGCTCACATTTCGGTTAATTGACCAAAGTAGGAGTCTACTTTGGTCAATAAGAAGAAAACATCTCACTGATTAAATTTGGGCATGCAAATTTTTGTTTTTTTGCTTCAAGAGATATAGTGAAAATATAACTTCAATAATTTATTCTTCCATGAAATAAATCAAACTATACCGACTCCTTATTAAATACCAAACACAATCAAGCAGGTCCATGTTGAGGTATGAGTCAATTTGATGAAATAATATAGTCTTTTAAATGAAAAATCACAGCCTAATCATAGAGCAAGAGTTAAAAGATGATCTCTTGTACATCTTTGTTAGTAAATAGAAGAAAAAAATTGCATCTCTTGTTGTAACAGTAAGGCCTTCTGTTAGTACATAAACTCGACCAGCCAAAGTTGTACATAAGGTCGTCTCTATCTATAGGTGTAGATAATAGTATTAGATGAAAATCAATTACGCACTTCATTTAACTAGAAAATCCATAACAACCTACTAACTTTTGATATTTATTAGTTAGCAAGATATAAGCAATAACTTCTGCTAAAAAGGGCAGGACATATTTCCTCTGCAAATTAAAATTCGAATTGAGATTATTGAACACAATAAATTTGTTATGTTTAGAATTGAGATTATTATGAAGTGTCAATTTGCGCAAAAGATTTAGATTAATAGATTAAGTTATGATACCTATGAGGAATGCCCGAAATTACTTCAATTGAATTCCCAAGCACATGAGGTTATCACTTTCTTGAACACCAATCATACGACACTAGTAGGAAGTTACAACGTATACATTTCCATATCTATCTCTTTTATGTGCCATGTAGCCATCTAAATGAAGGTTGTTTAGAAATAGAATTGTTGTGCCCGGTGTAGGCACAATTGGTACCTCGAATGAATCACGCAAAGGGGATAGAAGAGAGAAGATAGGAAGAGGGAATAAGACTGATTTCTATTGCATAAAAGAAACACGCAAGGAGGAAGACGACCCATATAGGGAGGCGTGCCTCTCTCCTAGGGGGTCGCGCCAGCTAGTAGGCCCGACTAATCAGCGGGGATACTAGTTGGCCCATTATAACTCACTAATCATAAAGTCCAACTATACTACTTATTATGAAGCAAATACGAAATAAAGTAACCTAATGCAAGCAAATAAAAGATCAATAGAGCGGAAAGAGAGCCCAGGAGAACGTGTACAACAAGAATGGAGAGTAGAAGTTTATCTATTCTTTTACCTAAAACATTTGGTGAAAAATGTTGTGTGAATGTTTGATGCTTGATATTTGAATAAATAATTTATTGCATCAATTTTTTGAGATATTTGGTGGATTCTTCTTCCATTAGTTTGTACAGAGAGAGCCTTTAGCTAGTAGTTGAATCATGTATTAGTTATAGGTCATGTGATCATGACTCATGTTGAGTTTTCATTTCACGCTTTAGTGTTAATGGAAATTAGTATTATTGGGCTGACTAGGAATAAAATGCTATTATATGTGCTTCAGCCGATAATTGGCAGCAGTTTTTTCACAGCTTGTGTAACGCCCGAGATTTTTCATCACATTTTCTCAAAATTCATGAAAATTTTTTGTAATATAATGACTGTAAATTGGGAAAAACCTATGAAAGCAGTTCAAAATTCTAAACATCACGCATCAATCATTTTCCCATACAAAATTTTCTCATTCGGTCAAACATCGTACGGATAAACCAAACATCATCAAGCGCTACTCGAAAACTAATGTACGAATAAATTGTTATGATCATAGACTTTAAATACAAATCTCTCCCAGGCATCCCTGAGTGCAAGTCCCATAACAGTCCACAGTTTTGTCCAAACTAAAAGTCCGAAATACATAAACATCTTGATTCTCATCTCACCCAATACAAGAGATTGTGGCACAAATAATACTTGCAGTGAGTCAACTATATACCTGAGTCAAAGGGAATCAATCCACCATAGATACGAGCATCCTTCTCCAGGAGCTCTTAGTCACAAACCTGCAAAAGCCTCCCAAACAATGGGGCTAAAAAAAATAGGGTAATGTGTATTTTCATACTCAGTAGGAAAATACCCAGTAGAAGAGTTCTAAACAGTAAACTCAGTAAGTCCATACATAGATGCGTTCATGCAACGCAAACATGTAGCAAGCAGACATATTATAATCATGCTCATATGCTACAATCATGCCAAACATACCATATAATCAAACTTACATAAACACCCTGATTCAGGGTCTTACAAACTTACTCGTACCATTGTACACTTACTCATACAACATACACATACACGTACGACCTTACTCGTACAATCATATGCTTACTTATATAACTTAGACATACTTGTACAACCTTACTTGTACAATCTTACACTTACTCATATGACCTTACTCATACAGTCATACGCTTACTCATATAACTTACACATACTTGTATGACCTTACTCGTACAATCTTATTCATAAACATACGCTTACTGTCTTGCTCAGAATCATACTCTTAGAGTCGTGCTCATACTCATACTCTTACAATCATTCTCATACTCATACTCTTGCAGTCTTACTCATACTCATACTCTTATAGTCGTGCTCATACTCATATTCTTATAGTCATACTCATACTCATATTCTTACTGAAGATTATACAACTAATAAGCTCCAGCGAAATAGAAAAGAATGCCACTAGGGCATCACCTTTAACCTCCAGGGAGTGACTACCATGGACTTTTTCGAAGACAAGACATACCAATGCTCATGGGGTACATGATCAAATAGGTAAGAGCAGGTCCATGATACTACTTACCTAAGTGCACAAACATAAAGACCCACACATACAAGGTCATACAATTGCCCACACTTTAGGGGTCTTATAGTGCCATACAATCGCCCACCATTATGTGTCTTATAGTGCCAGTGCCACTCTTTGGCAAAAATCATACAGTGCCACTTTTAGGTAGAATCATACAACGCTCTCAATAGAGCATCAAACATCTTGGTTTAATACAGCACACAGACCAAATTGAAAACATACATCGCTCTCAACAGAGCATCAGACTTCTGGGCTTTATACAACACACAAACTAAATCAGAAACATACATCTCTCTCAACAGAGCATAGACGTCTGAACTTCATATAGCACACAGACTAAATCGAAAACAAACATTGCCCTCAACAAGCATCAGATGTCCGGTACTCTATATAGCACACAGACAACATCCCATAGGATAAACACCATGGCAAGACATGAGAAATGCTTAGCCGACTCATTATTGTTAGCTCAAACATGAAACTTAATCCATCAAAACCCTCAGGTCTCAAATTCACAAGCTATCATTAGCTTTACTTATAGTTCAATTTTGAATTAAGTTATGCAGTACAATTATACCACACAAACTCTCAAACATACTATGCTCCACTGATCAAACCCAAGCTAAGCCCGATTTGAAACCCTAGTTTGTCAGGGCAGCAAACTTCACTTAACCCGTCCATCTTACAACATAACACACCGTACACCAAAATCTTATGTATTCATACAATCTCCGGCCATCCACCTTATGGCCAAAACATCTTACACAAATGTCATCAAACTATGCTCTTTAGAGCCAAATCCCGTTATCACCCTCTTACTAATACCTCACTTATTATGCTTACTTTTCACTTCATAATCTGTATGTTATGATTGTACAATTATGCACACTCTTACTGTCTAACAATCCTCAAACATACGCTCTAATCCAAACCAAACAAACCGCTCCAATCCTCGCCCATCAAACTTACATCATCTGTCTTCTGTCATATGCTTGCACATCCACAACAAATCTAGATGAAAACCTTTGTCATCTCTTACTGTCTATCACCCATACTTTTGCCCCCCACACTCATACACATATCCATCAAATAGGCATATAGCCATCATACATACGTATGTTCATCACACATACGTAGAACATGCACATACTTCCATACATTGCTTACCAACATACTCGCTAGCCATCACTAGCACACACATACACATCCATACACGTAGCTTACAAACATACATGCTAGCCATCACTACCACATACATATTCCTACATACGTAGCTTACAAACATACACGCTAGCTATCACTAGCACATACATATTCCCACATACATAGCTTACAAACATACACGCTAGCCATAACATGCACATACATATTTTAAACATACTTACAGCCAACATGCATGTCATATGCATTTCAACATGGCATAATTCATCCTCTTACATTATGCAAATGGATCATAATCTAACATCCATAGCATTCAATCATATAGTCCTAGCATGTTGCTACTAATTTAAAGCATGCTATCATGAAATTACGAGTTCAAAGCTCCCCTACGTCATAATCATGACGTTTGATGGCGAGCACATGACGATGGCGGCGTCGGCAGTGGACTTGGTGGCCAAAAGCTTTGCCAAGTTGAGAGAGCTGTTGTCCCGAGGTTTTAGGAAGTGCCGAAAGAAATCATGGTCAAATGGGGTGACACAAATCAATACGAAAAAATCCGCAAAGCATGGAGGCACACTAGGGCGGCTAGGAGAAAGGTCATGCCAACATAAGTGGCAGTGTGACCAGAAGTTGAGGGTGTACTCATTGAAGGTTGGCCAACAATTGAGAAGTACTCTGACGGCCGCACGATGTAGAAATCGGCCGCAGACAACACCCAACAGAGGCGATTTCATGTCAACAAGGGCCCACATAAGGGTGAAAGGCATGGGGCGATGCTCAAGGATAAAGGAGAGGTGATGGAGGACTCCGATGTTAACTCCATTCGGTGGCAGAGCCAACCGACGGTCAGGCGGGACAAATATGGTGCCTAAACCCAAAAACACGCGCGTGACCACATGCACACGCGGCCAAAAAGTGCCACTCTTGGGGGAGATGGGTCGGACGGTGGTGGCCCAAGGCCTACAAAGGGGCAACGGAGCTAAGGCCAAGAAGTGGTGGCTGATCGAAGTGGCGACATTGCCAATCGCCACCCACAACCAACATATTTGGTGCCGGCAGCTGTGCATCTCGCACGGTATAGGGTAAAGTTAAGCGGCCCATTCTAGGCGGAGGTGTAATTGGCCAAGTGGGGCTGGCCCTCACTATCGCCAAGCCGGGGTAAAGCCTACGATGGCCAAATGGCACACGGCTTGCCGATGGCAACGACCCAAGGTGAACCTAAAGCGTCTAATTGGGCGTAGCAAGACAATAGGGGCAAAGCGGGGTCAAAAATGGCAACCCCCTACTGACACTGGATCGAGGTAGGCTGGACAGAGTCTGTCTGGTGGCTGGACGACGATCGAAAACACCGCCGTTAAAAATATATATGCATCAGATAGTGAGATGAAAATAGGAATAAAACTCGACCAAAGTACCGGTAGCTCACAATGGTGCAATGAAAGCATGGTAGCAGCTCTAACCAGTGCCTATGGGTTCGTAGCAGCTAAACAAATATAAGTCTAGTTGAGGGCAACCACAAATGACATTAAAATCGCATCCCCACGGCTCAAAAATGAGAATAAGAGGGGAGAAAAACCGAAGAAAAGTCCGGCACCTCATGGACGAGTGAAGAGGCCATGGCGGTAGTCATGGGCGGTACCTACGGACTCGTGGCGGTGAGGCAAAGAGGATCCCAGTATGAATAGATAGAATCCAACGACGGAGGTGGGAGAACGGAGCAATCGGAAACAAACTCGGGTTTTTATAAAACTCACTGGACATGAAAAAGTTTCTGGAATCCGCTCTTCGGGTTCCAAATTTATATAATCTTTTTTTTCACTTATATCCTCATCACGTGTTTATCTCCTGTTTACACATTGTACCTCCAAAATTCGCATCATAAGTGTGCAGCGAGACCCGTAGTCTGCGAGTAAGCCCCACACCCAACACTTTGGGTATAAATATGAGGTAAATATACAAATACAAATATGTTGAAGCGTCATATTTTCCCGTTGAAAATGACCAAAAAAATAGCAGAAAAATCTTAGAAAAATCAGGGACTTTACAACTTCTGAATTCTTCATTTAGTTCATCAACCTTCTTAGACTTGGATGCATATATTCTCACCCTTTTTGCTTTTCTTTTTCCTCTTAAATGATCTCTTATAATCACTAAGTTTGAATAGTTAAGCATCCATATTTATATGGTAACGTATTATAGGTGAAAGTTCTTGCGCGGCCATCTGCAGGACTGGCATATTCCTCAAGTGTCACTCATACCAAATTCTAGGAATAGTTGAATCCTCTACTGTGGTGGGTTTTGTATTTTCATAATCTTAAAGCATATCTTTATACTTCTAATAATTCTTGTACTTTAAAATGTTCACGCTTTAATGTGTCAGTAGAAACTAGTAATATTTGGCTGACAAGGAATAGAAGGCTATTATATGTGCTTTAGCTGATAATTGGTAGTGGTTTTTTCACGGCTCATGAGTTCTTCATTTAATTCATCAACCTGCTTAAACTTGGATGCATGTTTTCTTTCCCTTTTTACTCTTCTTTTTTGTAGAATTTCGACAATGGCTCAATCCAAATTATAAAGTAGAAAAAAATACACTCAATACACCTGAAGGTTTATAAGGCATCAAATATCATAGAAAATGAAATGACCTGTAAAATGACACAACAACAATTTAAATAGAAACTATTTAGATTTAGTGTTCACGGTAAGATTGTGATGGAGTACCTTACATCAAACATACCCAAGTTCTTATCTCATTATTGGTGAAAAATGACCGATGATGACACAAATTTCTATGAGCAAAATCAAAACACTAAGAATACAAAAAACAAAGCACCCACTTAAAGATGATAGATAGAAAGTAACAAATTTCTCCTTCTCAATCCTGTGTTCCAGAGAACAAACCCAAAACAGAGCCACCTCCCAGTTTCAATCCAAAAACTGCTTCCTAGTTTAAAAAAAGACGAAAATAAAAAAAATCAAAACGGGGAATCAAAGGAAGCCACTTTAGTGCTTGTTGAATTGCAATAAATATAATGTTCTGACAATCTGAAAAATTGAGTTGCGTTTAGAACGAATTGAAGGACTCCGGAGACTTGCCACAAATGGGGATTGAACGTTGCAAAAAGAAACGATTTTGGGAGTACAACGAATCCGAATGAAATCGGGTAGAGTACATCCACTCTGCATGACTCGCAAGGCTTCTGAGAATGCGAGAACAAGAGGATGATTCCTACTAAACGACCAAAGATCTCACGCTACGCATGGCCTGTGTCCAACACTTAATTTATATCGCATATACAATAACTCGATATGTCAATAAAATGTATTTTTGATAATATGTAATGTATTCTTTGAGCCAACAACCCATAATATGATATCCTCTATATAGCATATACGATAACACGATATTTGTCATAGTGTGTTATCAATAACACGATATGCTAACAATACATGTTATTGATAATACAATACGGTATGATATCCTCTATATCGCATATACGATAATACGATATTCGCCAAAGCATGTTATCTATAACACGATATTTGCTATAGCGTATTATCAATAACATGAGATTCGCCATAGCATGTTATCGATAACACGATATTGTGGCATAGCGTGTTATTGATAACACGATATTGTGACATGGCGTGTTATTGATAACACGATATGCCAACAAGACGTGTTATTTATTTTCCTCTATGTCGCATATACTATAATATGATATTTGTCATAGTTTGTTATCGATAACACGAAATTTGCCATAGTGTGTTATTGACAACACGATATGCCAACAATGCGTGTTATTGATAATACAATACGGTATGATATCCTCTATATCGCATATACGATAATATGATATTTGCCAAAGAGTGTTATTGATAAGACGATATTTCCTTCACATCTACATCCTTCTCCATTCTTATATAGCGATGTTCTCCCCAGATAGTCCCTCAAGATTCCTTTTTGAGTTGCAGTGTCATTTTGATCTCCTTTTGTAAGGATAAATAGTTTATGTGGTTAGAAATTTTTGGATCAAAATCAGAGAAGAGCGATCGCCGATGAAGTGAGGGAGGCTGACAATTGCCAAATAGAAATCAGAATTTGTGGTTGATGAAAATCGGTGGGCGAAAATAAAAAATCGTCATTGAGCTCCAATCTCCTCTTTGTTTATGGATCGTCACAACTAGTTTACACGATTTTAAACCCTAACCTTGTTGAAAGGGTATTTTGGTCTAATTTTTTTGAAATATCGTGTAAACCCAGGTTTTATGGAATATTTTTTTTACAAAACCAGGGATTATGAAATATTTGTATCTTAGGCCAGGTAATGTGGAAAACACTCTAAAATAAATCTCAATTTCTAGATGTAGTATTATCTTGAACTATAAAAAATGTTTCAATCAACCAATATTTGTGGTTTAGTATTACTGCTCCTAGATGTTATGATTTTTTAAAATTATTCATTTGTGTTTCTAGATTTTTATATATCCTTAAATTGTGAAACATAAGTTCTAAGGGAAATAGAATTACCTAGGAAACATAAATCCAATTCTAACTGAAATCAACCCAAAGAAGAATAATCCTAATGGAACTAAAATGTCTTAATTAAGCAAATATCTAATAATATAATTAAGGACTTGTCAAATATAGCCTCTCATGCGGCAGGTCCATAGCACAATACCCATGTCATTAGTTAGAAATGGTGAACCAAATCCATAGTGCAGTTAAAACTCGAGTTAAAAATAAATAAAAATTTCCAATTTTAGTAATATCTTGAATTGTAAAAATATTGCAATCAACCATTGTTTGTGGATTAGTATTAGTGCTCCTAGATGTTATGACTTTTTTAAATTGTTATTTGTATTTTGAGGTTTTTAAATATCCTCAAATTGCAAATATACATGTAAAAAATCAATTTTGGATCACCAGAATCATTTTTCCTAGGCTCAAATACATAGTGGATATGTTGTCTCTTCCTTTCATTGAGATGAGACTGATGTCTACTGTGAAGCTTGCCAATAATAAGTGGAGTAAGAGTGCATGGTTTGGTTTTTTGGAGATAATGGTTAGCCTTGTTGTGTACTAGACTTGATGCTGACAATTGAGATCTTCTTGGTGCGAATTTGATTTTTTTTCTTTTCTTTATATATGGTTTATATATAATTATAGTTATAGCTAGGAAGAGTAGTTCTCCAACCCCCCCCCCCCCCCAGTATATAGGTAGTGAATATTTACTTTCAATTAGGGTAGGCGGGCAAAAAGAGGGGATGGAGAACTACTCATCCATAAATATATGGACATGAACAAGGTTTGCAATCTTGGTAGACTAAAAATAAGAGATTCTGGATGATTTTGATGATAAAAAAGCTTTGTATATCCCTACTATTCCACTTATTTCTCCCCCTTATCCCAACTATTAGATAAAATGACAGCTTTAAGACTATAGAAAAGTGAACTAATCTTGTGGTTAGGAGAGACAAATAGAAGGATCGATGAGTAGGTTTAGCATCACTCATAAAATATACCGTTTGCAAGCAGTCTATACCTAGCTAATCTGCATTTCAAATCACATCGGTAGATTTAGCATCACTCATAAAATATATTGTTTGCAAGTATATTATATATTTTATCATCATATTATATCTTTTATATCGTTTTCCTTTTTTAATTGGTGTTTGGCTCACTGTTTGAACCAAATTATACCAGCCAAGTTGAATGGTATGTGGTTTGACTTAGTATTGTACATATGTTTGATTCATTGGAGGATCTACTTTCGTCCACTTCCTTTCTTACTCTCTTGGTCATGTATTATTATTATTTTTTACTAAACTAGTATATACAATTTTGTGAATAATGCAATTGATGGATAAGAGTTGGATTAATAAGTCTAGAGCTTCTTCTGAGTACATTGAAGGTGTGAAAAGATTCATAGAACTAGCCGTAGAATGTGGGGCATGAATAAATGTGAAGTTAAAATGCCCATGTAATAAATGCAACAATGTGTTGTATCAAGATGGGGTTACAACCTTTGAACACTTGATATGCAATGGTATTATACAAAGCTATACTATATGGGTTTATCATGGGGAGAAATCATCTAGCCAAGTAGGTAGTTCAAGTTACGAAAATTCGGTAGATGCTAGAGTCAGTTTATGTGACACAAGATATGATATATGGTTAATGTTGCATGATGCATTTGGAGTTCATGAGGATCCAATAGATAGTTTTGATAATGGCACAAATGACATACCCATGGAACATCGATCCAACTTTTGTAAATTGGTAGAAGAGGTCGAGAGTGAGGTGATTCTGGGGTGTACAACACTCACAAAGCTATCTTTTGTTTTTAGATTATGGCATAGGTGGATGGAGTAACAAGTTAGATACTATGTTGCTTGACTTGTTACATGAACTACAACCAAAAGACAACAATCTACTTAAGACATTTGGACAATGTAAAAAAATTATATCAATGTTGGGACTTGAGTACAACAAGATTGATGCATGCCCAAACAATTGTATATTGTATTGGAAGGACACAGTTGACCAAAATGTTTGTCATGTATGTGAGACACCTCGTTGGAAGACTTTAGAAGATGATAAAGATGGTACTAAAAGGAGGATCCTAGCAAAGAGACTTTGTCATTTTCCTCTAAAGCCAAGGTTGTAGAGATTTTATATGTCATCAAAAATTGCAGGTGATATGTGATGACATGACAAGAAGCATAAGAGAGATGGGATCATAAGACACCCAGCTGATTCTCCAGCTTGGAAACAACTTGATTCTATATATCCTGCATTTTCTTCAGAGCCATGTAATGTTAGACTTGGGCTAGCAAGTGATGACTCCAACCCATTTAGGTCATTGTCTCTTTCACATAGCCCATGGCCTGTAATTCTAGTTCCTTATAACTTGCCTCCATTGTTATGCATGAAACAACCAAACTTTATGTTATCATTGCTCATCCTAGATGACCTTGGTAATAAGATTGACATATTCCTTAGGCCGTTGATAGAAGAATTAAAAGAATTATGGGATGTTGGTGCAAAGATAAATGATTCATCGAAGCTAGAAAGAGATATTTCAAATGCATGCAGCTGTTCTATGGACTATAAGTGAATTCCCAGGGTACGCGATGTTATCAGGTTGGAGCACAAAAGGGAAGCTAGCATGTACCTCATATCACGAGGAGACTTGCTCATTATATTTGAAAAATTTTAGAAAATTTTGTTATATGGGTCATCGTCGTTTCTTACCTAGAGACCATAAATTTCGGAAGCATAAGCACTCTTTTGATGGATCAATTGAAGATAGAGAACCCCCGGTTCCACTAACAGGGTCAAGTATATTACATAAGTTAAAAAGTATTGAACACACATTTAGTGTTGAGAAAAAGCATAAGAGAGCAGGCACTAGAGAAAGTAATTGGAGGAAAAAGAGTATATTTTTTGAGTTACTTTGCTGTGAACATAATTTAATAAGGCATAACTTGGATGTGATGCACATTGAGAAGAACGTATGTGATAATGTACTGAGAACCTTATTAAATTTAGAAAAATAATCAAAGGATAACTTAAATGCGCATCTCGATTTAGTAGACATGAGAGTGATGAAAGAGCTACACCCATAGTGGCAAGCACGGGGTAGAAATGCTTATCTACCACCTGCATTTTAATCTATGAAAAAGGAGAGAAACAAATATTTTGTAGGGTTTTAAAAATTTTGATGACTCCTGATGGCTACTCATCCAATATATCAAGGCAAGTAAATGTTAAAGAGTGTAAGATTTTTGGGATAAAAAGTCATGATTCTCGTGTCATTATGCAACATTTTTTGCCCCTTGCCATTTGAAGAATTTTGCCCAACAATGTAAAGTATGCACTTATAGAGTTGAGCAACTTCTTTCGTGAATTATACTCTAAAGAGTGTCATGTTGAAGACCTCAAATGCATTGATCAACATATTGGAGTAGTCCTTTTCCATATAGAAAGAATCTATCCTCCGGTATTTTTTTATGTTATGGAGCATTTGCCTATACATCTAGCTTCAGAGGCCCTTATAGGAGGAGGACCAGTTCATTATCAATGGATGTACCCAATTGAAAGGTAATCATTTTTTTACGACTTTATTATTATAAGTAAAATGTATATTTATGTGATAACATATGTAAAACAAAATTCGATATGTGTAGGTACTTTTGTACTTTAAAGTCCTATGTGCATTATAGGGCTCAACCAAAGGGGTCTATTGCTGAAGCATGCATTGCTGATGAATGTCTTTCATTATGTTCAAGATATTTTGACAATGTTAAAACATTGTTAAGTCGACCCCCAAGGTCAAAAACAGAAGATACATCATGTGGGTCATGGTTCTTTCTAAGCAAAATTGAATTGGAGGAAATACATTGTTATGTGTTATTCAATAATGATAACATTGTTGGACCTTATATAAGGTAAACTTCAAATCACGACATTGGTTCTACATTCTTGATGAAATTAATGTCTACATATATTTAATACATGAACAGTTGATAGTGACATATCTACATAAAATGTGTGCAAACAACACATTAGTGTTCTTAAACTAAGACACATGAGCGCAAATCCTTGTGAGATTCAAAAATTACACAATGAACAATTCAATGATTGGTTAAAGCAAACTACATGCAACCTAAGAACATACCATATGCACCTACGTGCTTTATGTAAATGAATGCAAATTCATTTATCACCTTAATTTATGTGAACAAACAAAATGCCATGTGCATGCCATGAATATATATGTAAATTCATTTCATGAAACACATATAGAAAATCATATGCCAATAGCAATATGCTCCAACAACCATGCCAAGAAAAATACTAACTCTATACTTTAAAACATTACCCAATGTGTTCATAACATTTCCATAAAATGAACATGAGAGGCATCCATATTTCAACAAAATTAAAACTGAACACAGACTCGTTAGTTTTACTTTACCAATTTTTACATTGGTTATCTTTGGAAACTTCACTAAAGACACCAAGGGTCTTGGACTGCCCATATGCATCTTGCACCGATCTTGATGACTACGCATACCACATCTCCAAAAGTCCTTTGAGCTCAACAAAAATTCAACAATAATTGTGAACCAACATGTTGATTTTGTGTTATCCGTTTTACCCAAGTCATGAGAAGTCATCGCATCCCATTTCTATCAATCATCTTGTCTATAACCCAATTCACGTCCTCTTGTTAACTTATTTACACATTGGGATATAACCCGTACACAACGTATTCATTGTGCACTAAATTACATTAACTAAATTTACCTATATTGAATCAATAGAGCTAGTGTCACTACAACAAAGTGTAGTATTAGCGATGCAAAACTAAGTGTCGCTACAAACAACTATTTGTGACGCATACAGAAGCGTCACAATAAAATTAACTATTAGCGACACATAAATATATATGTTGCTAATAGTTAGATATTAGCAACACTTAGTTTAAAATGTCGCTAATATTGATCATATTAGCGACACTTTACTATAAGCGCCGCTAATAGTTAACCTATTTGTGACGCTTTATATAAATGTTGCTAAAATATATATATTTTAAATAAAAAGAAAAAAATTATAACTATTAGCGACGCTTTATTCACTTAATAGTAGGACTATTAGCGACACTAAAAAACTAGTGTCGCTAATAGCTATTAATTAAAAATAAAAAATAAAAAATTTGAATTATTAGCAACGCTTATAAACAAGCGTCGCTAATAGCATTGATAATAGCAACACTTGTGAACAAGCATCACTATTAGATTTATAATTTATAATTTTTTAAGAATTTTTATAAATTATTATATTTTAAAAATAAAAAATAAAATAAATACTATTAGCGATGTATTAAACTATATGTCACAATACTATAGGTGTTAGCAATGTATACTATTATATGTTACTAATACCCAACCTATTAGCAACGTATATTTCTATACGTCACTAATAGTATTTATTTTATTTTATTTTTTTATTTTTAAAATTATTTTTTTGAAAATAAAAAATTAAAAAATTAAAAATAGCGGAGAGTCAGTGTGTAGAGAGAGGAGAGGGAGAGAAAGAGAGAGGAGAGACAGAGAGGGGGAGAGAGGGAGAGGGAGAGAGTGAGGTGAGAGAGGAGAGGGAGAGAGAGAGGAGAGAGAGGAGAGTAAGAGATAGAGGAGAGAGAGGGGAGAGAGGAGATAGGAGAGAGAGAAAGAGGAGAGGGAGAGAGAGAAGAGAGAGGAGAGAGGGAGGGGAGAGAAGAGAGGATGACAGAGAGAGAGAGGAGAGTGAGAGATTAATTTAATTTTTATTTTTTATGCTTTTTTTTTATAAATTATTATATTTTAAAAATAAAAAAATTACTATTGGCGACATATAGGAATATACATTGCTAATAGTATAGGTATTAGCGACATACATTATTATACATCACTAATACCTACCATATTAGCGACGTATAGTGGTATACGTCGCTAATAGTATTATTTTATTTTATTATTTATTTTAAAATTAATTTTTAAAAATAAAAAATATAAAAATTGAAATTAGAGGAGAGATAGTGTGTAAAGAGAGAAGAGAGAGGAGAGGGAGAGGGAGAGAGAGAGGAGAGAGAGGAGAGGGAGAGAGAGTAGAGAGGGAGATAGAGAGAGGAGAGGGAGAGAGAGGAGAGAGGGAGGAGAGGGAGAGGAGAGAGAAAGAGATGAGAGAGAGGAGAGGGAGAGAGAGGAGAGGGAGAGAGAGGAGAGAGGGAGGAGAGGGAGAGGAGAGGGAGAGGAGAGAGAAAGAGATGAGAGGGAGAGAGGAGAGAGAGGAGAGGGAGAGAGAAGAGAGAGGGAGATAGAGAGAGGAGAGAGAGGAGAGGGAGAGAGAGGAGAGAGGGAGATAGAGAGAGGAGAGAGAGGAGAGGGAGAGAGAGGAGAGAGGGAGATAGAGAGAGGAGAGAGAGGAGAGGGAGAGAGAGGAGAGAGGGAGATAGAGAGAGGAGAGAGAGGAGAGGGAGAGGAGAGAGAAAGAGATGAGAGGGAGAGAGGAGAGAGAGGAGAGGGAGAGGGAGAGGGAGAGGGAGGAAAGAGAAATTAATTAATTATTAATTTTTTAAAGATTTTTTATATTATTATATTTTTAAAATAAAAAATAAAATTAATACTATTAGTGATGTCTAATAATATACGTCGCTAATAGTATATATATTAGTGGCGTATATTATTATATGTCGCTAATACCGACCCTATTAGCGACTATAGTGTTTTACGTCACTAATAGTAATTTTTTATTTTTAAAAATTAAAAAACATAAAAATTTAAATTAGAGGAGAGATAGTGTGTAAAGAGAGAGGAGATAGAGAGAGGAGAGGGAGAGGGAGAGAAGAGACAGGAAAGAGAGGGAGAGAAGACGGAGAGAAAGAGAGAGGAGAGAGAGGAGAGGGAAAGAAAGAGAAAAAAGAGAGAGAGGAGAGAGATATTAATTAATTTTTAATTTCTTAAGATTTTTTATAAATTATTATATTTTAAAAATTAAAATTAAAAATAATACTATTAGCGACATAATAATATACGTCGCTAATAGTATATGTATTAGCGATGTATAGTCATATAATATTATACATCGCTAATACCGTCCCTATTAGCGATGTATAGTGGTATAAGTCATTAATAGTATTTATTTTAAAATTAATTTTTAAAAGTAAAAAAATAAAAATTGAAATTAGAGGAGAGAAAGTGTGTAGAGAGAGAGGAGAGGGAGAGAGAGAGAAGAGACAGGAGAGGAGAGAGAGCAAAGAGAGAGGCGGAGAGGAGAGAGCAAAGAGAGAGGGAGAGAGGAGAGAGATAAAGAGAAAGAGAGGAGAGAGAGCAGAGAGAGGGAGAGAGGAGAGATAGCAGAAAGAGATGGAGATAGACGAGAGGGAGATTAATTAATTATTAATTTTTTAAGATTTTTAATACTTATTATATTTTAAAAATAAAAAATAAATACTATTAGCGATGTATAATAATATACGTCGCTAATACTGACCTTATTTGTGACGTATAGTGGTATACGTCGCTAATAGTATTTATTTTTTAAAAGAGAGAGATAAAGAGAAAGAGAGGAGAGAGAGCAGAGAGAGGGAGAGAGGAGAGATAGCAGAAAGAGATGGAGATAGACGAGAGGGAGATTAATTAATTATTAATTTTTTAAGATTTTTAATAATTATTATATTTTAAAAATAAAAAATAAATACTATTAGCGATGTATAATAATATACGTCGCTAATACTGACCTTATTTGTGACGTATAGTGGTATACGTCGCTAATAGTATTTATTTTTTAAAATTATTTTTTAAAAATATAAAAATATAAAAATTAAAATTAGAGGAGAGATAGTGTGCAAAGAGAGAGGAGAGTGGGAGAGAGAGAAGAGACAGGAGAGGGAGAGAGAGAAGAGAGAGGAGTGCGAGAGAGAGAGAGGAGAGGGAGAGTGAGAGGAGAGAGAGAGAGATTAATTAATTATTAATTTTTAAGATTTTTTATAAATTATTATATTTTAAAAAAATTAAACATAAAAAAAATATTAACGACTTATAATAATATACATCGCCAATACATATAGTATTAGTGACATATATTATTATACGTCGCTAATATCGACCCTATTAGCGACATATAGTGGTATACCTCTCTAATAGTATTTTTTTTTAGAATTAAATTTTTAAAATATAAAAATTGAAATTAGAGGAGAGAAAGTGTCTAGAGAGAGAGGCGAGGGGGAGAGAGAGAAGAGACAGGAGAGGGAGAGAGACGAGAGGAAGTGGGAGAAGAGATATGGAGCGAGAGATAGGGTAGAGAGAGAGGGAGGAGAGAGAGAAGGAGGAGAGAGGGTAGAGAGAAAAAGGAAGGAGAGGGAGAGAGAGGAGAGAGAGAGAGAGGAAGAGTGAGGTGGGGAAAGTTATAAAAATATACTATTAGCTTCGCTAGGAAATGAGTGTCGGTAATAGAACAGCTAGTAGTGACGCTTATGTTTAAGTGTCGCTAATAGTTTTTTTAAAATAAAAAATTTGAAGATATGAGCGACGCTCGAGAACGAGAGTCGCTAATATTACAATTATTAGCGATGCTCGCGATAGAGTGTTGCTAATATTACCATTATTAGTGATGCTAACGTTTCAACGTCACTAATTTATATGCTTCTCGTGACGCTTCTTTCTCGCTATGCTTCTTTCTTGCAACACTTCTTTTGAAACGTAGCTAAATGTCTTACACGGGCGGAAATTTATCCGCCAAAGAAATTTCGCGTTGGGCGCAAAAGTTTGCCATCGGGCAAATTTTTGCCCCTACCTTTATAACCACCGGCTGCCATTCTCTCCTCGCCATCCCTCCGTCTAATGACCGAAATCCCCTTGCCCGTGCCTTCAACTTCCGGCCACCGCCCTCGCCTTGCCTACAACTCCCCGACCCTCATTCTCTCCTCTCCTCACAGTCCCTCCGTCTATTGATGGGATTGCCCCCACCCGTGCCTTTTAACCTCCGGCCGCCATTCTCTCCTCACCTGCAACTACCCCAACCCTCGCTCTCTCTTCTCCTTGCCATCTCTCAGACCCGTTTCCCCCACCCTCAAGCTGCCTCCCTTAGGGCAATCTCCTATGAGCCAAACGGAGGAAGCAGAAGCACTTCTGGAGGCGACTGTGTGCTTACTGGTGGGCGGGAGCTCTTTTGGAGGCTGGGAGCAGGCGGGCCTCGCTGGATAGAGGAAGGTGTCATTTTTCGCCTCCAAACTCACCTTCAACCTCTTTGTCGAGAGGTTGAAGACGACCCACTTCTGCTCGTCGTCACTGACCCGACTAGAGCACCCCGCACCCAACCGCTTAGGTCCACAGCGACCCACACCAATCACGGGTAAGCACCGAATCGCACGCGGGTTAGCACCAATTCCAAACCAGGTCAATAGACCCAGTTTGGTCTATTTTTCTTTTTATTTTGAAATTTTTTTTAGGGACCCACTTGAAGTGTGTTTCTAATAGTGGTAAATATTTTTCTATTTTATTTTCTTAATCTACATTTACGATGTTTCATAAACGTCACTAATATTATACTATTAGCGACGTTTAATCATAAACATCTCTAATAATTATTTCGTAATTATAAATTTTTTTAAAATAAATTATTTTAGAAAAGATATTTAATTTTTTAATATTTTATTATTAGCGATGTATGTCCTAAACGTCGCTAATACTAGATTATGAGCGACACATTTTGTTTATTAGAGACGCAGTAATAAACGTTGCTAATAATGACAATGAGTGACATTTAATCATAAACTTCGCTAATGAGCAATAGCGACACCATTTTTTATCGACTCATGTACGCTAATAGTTATTAGCAATGCTTTTACGACCATTAGCAATGCTTAAAAGTGTTGCTAATAGTCGTTTTTGTTGTTGTGTGTTAAAGCCAGACTGACTCACCTGAACCAATCTTGCCAAATATGAAATCCAATTGACATATAGGGGAAACACATATAGGCAAAACATCTACCCTGCACTATGACTAGTACTCATGTCCCATACGATGTAGCTCTTCAGAGAAGTTATTCCATATTCATGTTATACGTGCATAAGTACCACCTATGTCCAGTAGTCCAAACTTGACGTCTTCAACACACACACACACATATCACCATTACATATGGCACAACACATCTCATACAATATCACACGATATTAAAACTCTTAGTGATATACATAGGATTGTACAAACATACAGTTCCATGTAAATATCATCTATGACACATTTGTATTTCAACAAATATAATAATCCATGCCAGAATATATCAATCATACATCTTCCTCTAATGATATTTGGAAAATAACATTTACTCAAGTAAGCCTCATGTACAAAACCATTATCTTACACATGGATATACTACCTCTAAGATCCCTAACACTAATTTGGTGTATTTTAATTGATTTTGTTGTTATTATGTGATTTTAGTGTTCATTTTTCCAGGTTGACTTGTTTTGGGATTTAAGATGGGTAACAATGGTTTTAATCAATAATTTCTTCATCTTATTGGTTTTTATGCTAAACTAAGTTTATTCAAATTTTTTGGAATTTTTGGTAATTTTTCCGAAAAAGTAGGGCGCGGGTCCCATTGTGGGTCCCATGTTCATAATTTATGATGATGGGTTCTACAAGACCCTAAACCCATCGTATTTAAGTACTTAAGTGTTTCAAAAATTTAAATTTCGTTTTGGACTCAAAATGAACAAATCTCACATTTTTAGTTGTAAATTCTATTCGTACCCCAATTTCCTATTAGGTATACCCCATGACTTACTATAAATAGAATACCACAGCCTTATTCTCATTTGAGACGGGCTAGAATTTGGAGCCTAAGAGGCCTTAATCCCCATTCCATAAAAGGAAAGCTTGATTAAGGTAAAATTAGTCTTTATTTTTCTATTAATCCCTTAGGGTTTTGCATAATCATTCTTAATCCCATCCTTTACAAGGATAAATTTTATTTTACACCACTAAAGTTTCTTATTTTAATCTATATTTCAAACCTCTAATGAGGGATTTTTGTTTTGGAACAAAGCAAGCCCTAGATCTATCAGTTTTCAAGTGATTTAAACTTTAATAATTAGATTTATTAAGGTATAAACTAAACCCTTAATGTAGGTAGGGATTTGAAGAGATTCAAGTGTTAATTTCAAACCAAGACTTCACTGAAGGTAAGGGTTCTTCCAAAATGGGTCTATGTTTCGGATTTGAAGTTTGGGGGGTTTTATGTGGGTTTTACTTGATGTTGAGCTTTAATGGTAGTTTATGTCAAGCATGATCTTCTAATCATTTCCTTGTATTTTAATTTTTTAATGACTAGATCTATCATTTTCTGAGCTTATAGTTCAACATTGTGAAGATTGGAAGTAAGATTTGAATGTTTATGTCAATTTTATGTATTTTTGGTTTTGGGTTCGCAAGGTTGAAGACGAACAAGGGTTTAATGTTTAGGCGTTCAAATGGCCTTACTAACGTTCGAACGGCTAGGAGATCGAACAGCTCTTTGGCCGATCAATTGGTCAGGCATTCGAATGGCCTTTTGACTGATCAAACGGCCAAATGGTAGTTTTACCATTTTATGTATTTTTGTTCATTTTCATGTTCTTCTTCTTAAATCTCATTTATTATGGCTATGAAGAGTGATTTCACTTAAAAATGCTATTGTGAAGACATGAATATTATCTTCAAAGATATGATGTTGTTCAAGTATGAAATTAGCTACATGTTATTGGATTTTAGCATGTTATTATTCTTATCTTAAATTCATGTTGAGTGATTCTTCATGTTTTACTTAAGATTCCAACAAGTTTAAAGCATGAGAAAGGACTTGTATACTTTTATATGTCATGCTAAATTATGGTTGAATTACATTTCCATATCTAGCTTATGTGTAATGATGAGTATGCTTACCTAAGTCTAGCATGGAGTTGTAATGGACTTGTACTTGTGTTCTTCAAGGTTTTCACCGATTTTTACCATGATTTCAGTAAGGAGGAGCCATGATTAAATTATGAGAATATGTGTGTAGTTTGACGATAGTTTGTTCATAATGCATACTCTATGCTTAGAATTGGACACTATTACTATGTGCACACACTTGTGGGACTAATTGTGGTAATCATCTGGTACATATGGATTAGGAATGATTCATATATGGCTTATGGGTATTCATCTCATGAATTAGAATTCATGTAGTGTTGCCCACATATATACCATCAAGCGGTTTATGAATGAGATTAATCGAGATTAGTCGTGATTGATTGATTGGATGCAAATGGTGATGTTCTTGCCAAATTAATCCATCAATAACTTTTTCGATTTGGATTTACATTCGAAAGGAAGGGATTTTATGTCCAAAGGATGCGGTTTTCGTCCCTCAAGGATAGTTTTCCTCCTCGGGTTTAGAAGAGCGGCAATGTAGACCCTAAGAATCTAGGCTGGTGTAGCTGAGTGCACCGGCTTACCAGGGGTATCTTCCCAGTTAGGAATTTTACCGAACCTGCGTAATTTCTTCAGATTTTCCAATCGGGGATTGTCTAGAGTGAGCAGGGACTGCTTAGGCTTCAGCTAAATAAGCAGGGTTATTTTCTTATGCATGATTATGCTAGTGTGTTAGAGACACTTCTCATGTTGGATAATTGCTTATGATTGAGTATGATTATTATGCATGATTATGTTAGTGTGTTAGAGACACTTCTCATGCAAGATGATTACTTATGATCGAGAATAGTTATGCATGACTATGTTAGTGCGTTAGAGACACTTCTCATGCAGGATGATACTTATGATCGAGAATGGTTGTGCCTGATTATGTTAGTGTGTTGGAGACACTTCTCATACAGGATGATTACTTGTGAATGAGAGAGGTTATGCATGTTTATGGTTAGTGTGATTGAGATACTTCCCATGCAGAATGAATGTATATGAATGAGAATGGTTATACATGATTATAGTTAGCATGATTGAGACACTCTTATGCAGGATGAATGTAAGCATTGGGAATGTGTGATCAGAAATAAGATGATATTATGTTATGTCTTATGTGATGGATTATTTGTAAAAATACTTATGATAATTTCATATGTTTTGTCTCGAAGTATAAAACCTTGCTGGGTGTTTTACTCACCCCACTTTCATGTGTATTTTCTATTTTGGGGCTGCATGGTGCAACATGTAGACGACCAAGATTCCCTCTATGAGGAACGATTGGTGGGCGGTCAAGAGTATGCAAGGGTGCCTAGGGGCCCTATGTGTCTTCCTTATCTATGCAGCTTGTTGTTTAGAGTTTTATGTCTTGATAACTTTATCATATACCTTGTTAGCCATTTTGGCGTTCGACTCATTTTGACATTATGTTGTAAGCCGTTAGAGGGCTTAGATACTTATGGAGGTGGGTACTAGTTTGAGGACTAATTATGATTATTTTGTCATTCATTTCCTTATTTCCTCTTGTATGAAGTATTTAGGTACGCTACTCCATGTTGTGCCACCTGTTTAAGGGGTTAAGTCTTCTGTTAGTTCAACCTTCATGCCGATCTTCCCTTGGACCGGGCTCAACTCGGGTTGGGCGGTTGCCAAAGTGTGACACTACCCCTTAACATCAATACCTCACATGCATATAGCCATCTGTTACAATACTATTGTATTAGGCACTAATATAGCTAAAAACTAATATTCTAGAAAATAATGGAAATCCAGTGAACCTCGGATCAGTAAACAAATCAAATTACCCATTGTTCCCTTGATATTCTAAGACCCTAATTTTGACTATAGAAAATACTAATTTTTGGGGAAAATACTTAGGAATGTTCTATAAGTACAAAAATTTGACCACTTGTAAATACATGGGTATGACAAATAATTATTTCTAGGGGTTAAGCTAACAACTAAAAGTAATTATTCTAGAATTTTCTAAATTATTGTGTTGTGAAAGAAATTCTATATAGTTGGGATTCATAATAACTCATTCCATACTACTCCAAATTAGCTCAAGTCTTTTTCACTAGATCATGAACTCATGGAAAAAATCCCAACTCATGTCTTTTTCACTAGATTAGGAACTCATGGAAAAAATCCCATAAAATTTTTTGGAGTACTCATAAAAATATGATTCTAAACCTATACAAATTTTGAAAAATCTAATAACTTGATCTTAATAGGGGAAAATCTGAAAACTGAGTACATGAAACTATACAAATTTCTAGGTCTTCAATTATTGTCCTAAGGCAAAACAATGAAGAAATTATTCCAAAATGAAGTCCAATTCAAAACAATACCGACTCGCCAAAAACAAACTTCCATAAAGTACAATTGGTTGAATAGGTAAACATTGGAGAAAATGCTTGAAAGTTTTATCAGGCCTAGATGAAAGGAACATAAAGGTCTTAGAAGAAAGTGGGAAAAAAGTCAATTGGAAGTTCCCAAACAAATCTAGATATTACAAGTGTTCAGTTAAAACTGAGACAAAAATTCATTAGATAGAACTACTTCAATCAAAGGCAAACAAATTTTCCATTCAATATACACAATTGAAACAACAACAATACAACTCCATAATTTATAACACATCATAATTTAATTACCAAAATCATAAGAAAATCACTTTCAATAATTATATGTCCAAATTCCATGAGATCATGTAACAAAAACTATAACTTTATAGCATGTAAATAGAAAGCCTACATATCATGCTTTTTAGAACAACATTTAAAACACTCATCATTTAGTCATCAAACCATTCAAAATTTAGACAATCAACCCTAACACCATAGTCTAATGGAGGAAAAGAACAGTTCCTACCTTAGAGCAATGACAAATCTTTCCCACCTTGCAGACGAAGCTTCTATCCACTCCTAAGATGGCCATTGGTTTGGTGTTTCTTGTAAGAACATATGTATCATACATTAGGTTAATTAGCTAATTTTTTTGTCAAAATTAGGTCAAAAACCTTAAGTATTTAATTAATCTTAAAATATAATTAGATGTAGTTGTGGTCAAGTCAAGTTTGGAATTTATAGACTTAAAAATAGGAGCACATGTATTCTTAAGGCTTAAGACTGAAGACTAAAGGATGTTGATGGATTATGAAGCTTATTTAGTTCACATCCTCATTAAACTAGAGAAGTTCAGAGGTGATTTTAGAGGTAATTTCAGAGGTTTCAAAAAAATTTAGTGTAAAAAGGATAAAACTACCATTAAATAGTGTCATCAATTAATTGCTTGAGTTATGTATTGATTGAATCAATCGATTGCTTATGAACAATTGCACAAATTCGATGAATCTATAGATCGCCATTGGAAAAGATTGATTGGCACCTAAATCTGTAATGCCCGAGATTTTTCACACATTTTCCTTAAAATTCACGGAAAATTTTTGCAATATAACGTCTGTAAATCGGAGGAAAAATGACGAAATCAAAACCTGATAAAACAGTTTATCATTTAAAACAGTAAACATCCATTTTCCATCTAAATATTTTCATCATATGGTCAAACATCGTACGGCCAAAGCAAATATCATCAAGCGCTACTCGAAAATATATGTACGAATAAATTGCTATGATCATAGACTTTAAATACAAATCCCTCCCAGGCATCCCTGAGTGCAAGTCTCATAACAGTCCACCGACTAATCCAAATGAAAGTCCAGAATAAACATCTTACCATCTTGTCTCACCCAATACATCGGATCATGGCACAAACAAAACTCACAATGAGTGAAGCATATGCCTAAGTCAACGGGAATCAATTAACCGCTGAAATGAGCATCCATCTCCAGGAGCTCTCCTCACAACCTACAAAACCTCCCGTACAACGGGGCTAAAAAGTAGGGTGATGAGTATTTTCATACTCAGTAGGAAAATACCCAGTAGGGGAAATCCCAAACGGTGAACTCAATAAGTTCATAAATACATGCGTTCATGCAACTCAAACATGAAGCAGAAGCATATCAATATCATGCTCATACGCATACAAACATACCAAATGCACCATCGTGCTAAAGACATACTAAATGCACCATCGTGCCAAAATCATACCAAAGGCACTATCGTGCCAAAATCATACTATCAAATCAAACTTACACAAACACCCTTATCCAGGGTCTTACAAACTTACTCGTACCACAGTACGCTTACTCACACAACATACGCATACTTGTACGACCTAACTCGTACAATCATATGCTTACTCATACAGCTTACACATACATGTACGACCTTACTTGTACAATCTTACTCAAAATCATACTCTCACAATCGTACTCATACACATACTCTTACAGTCGTGCTCATACACATACAGTCGTGCTCATACTCATACAGTCGTACTCGTACTCATAATCGTACACATATCAACGACCACTGAAGCTCATTACAACTAATAAGCTCCAGCGTCGAAATGGAAAAGAATGCCACTGGGGCAACACCTTAACCTCCGGGGAGCAACTAGACGCCATGGACTTTTCAGAAGGTAAGGCACACCAATGCTCATGGGGCACTGGATCAAACAGGTAAGAGTAGATCCATGATACTACTTACTTGAGCGCGCAAACATAAACACCCACACATAAGGGGTCATACAGTTGCCCACCATAATGGGTCTTATAGTGCCAGAGAATCGCCCACCATAATGGGTCTTATAGTGCCAGAGAATTGCCCACCATAATGGGTCTTATAGTGCCATAGAATTGCCCACCATAATGGGTCTTATAGTGTCATTGCCACTCTTGGGCAGAAAACATACAGTGCCACTTGGGCAGAAACGTACAGTGCCACTCTTGGGTGGAATCATACAACGCTCTCAACAGAGCATCAAACGTTTGGGCTTATATAGCACACAGACCAAAACGAAAACATATGTCGCTCTCAACAGAGCATCAGACGTCTGGGCTTCATACAGCACACAGACAAAGTCAGAAACGTACATCTCTCTCAACAGAGCATCAAACGTCTGGGCTGATACAGCACGCAGACCAAATTAGAAACGTCGCTCTCAGCAGAGCATCAAACGTCTGGTGCCCTATACAGCACACAGACAACATCCCGCAAGATAAACACCATGGCAAGACATGAGAAATGCTCGGCCGACTCACTATCGACCAGCTCAAACACGAAACTTAATCCGTCGAACCCTCAGGTCTAAAACTCACAATGCTATCATTAGCTGTGCATATAATTCAAGTTTGAATTAAGTATATTATGTGGTACAATTATGCCACACAAACTCACAGTCCTCAACTGGTCAAACTGAAGCTGAGCCCGATCTGAAACCCAAGTTCGTTAGGGCAGCAGACTTCACTTACCCGTCCACATCATGGACAAAACTCATCGTACAACCAACCCTTACAGTCTTATGTACTTCGCCATCCAGCTTATGGCCAAAACATCTTACACTGACATCCTCAAATAACGCTCCTCAGAGCCAACCCAGTTGTCGCCCTATTACTTATATCTCACTTATTATACTTACTTTTCACTTCATAATCTGTACGTTATGCTTGTTCAATTATGCACACTCTTACTGTCTGACAAGCGCTCAACATACAATCCAACACAAACCGATCCATTCTAATCCTTACCTGTCATACTCTTATCCTCTATCATTCGTCATACGCTTAACATCCATATCCAAATCCAAACAAAACCTCTGTCACCTCTTACTGTCCATCGCCCATACTTCTGCCCACCTACACTTACACATCTCCATAGCATAGTCAAATAGTCATCATACATACGTATGTCTATCACACATATGTATAACATACACATACTGTCATACATATGTAACTTACAAACATGCTCACTAGCCATCACTAGTGCATACATACACATTTATACATATGTCAAACAAACACGCTAGCCATCACTAGCACATGCATATATACGTCAAACATACACGCTGGCCATCACTAGCACATACTCAATCAACATACGAAACATACCAACAAACACGCTAGTCATCACTAGCACATACTTACATCCAACATACTTACAACCAACATGCATGTCATATGCATTTCAACATACCATACAATCATGCTTACATGCACATCATGCAATCGGATCGTTACTTAACATCCAAGCATGGAATCATACAATCCTAGCATGCTGCTACTCATTCAAAGCATGCTTCATGAATTTACGAGTTCAAAGCTCCCCTACCTCGTAATCATGACGTTTGATGGCGAGCACACGATGGTGGCGGCGTTGGCGGCGGAGTTGGCAGTCAAAACTGTTGCATGGATGAGAGAGCTGCTGTCCCGAGGGTTTTAGGATGTGCTGGAAACAATCACAGCCAAATAGGGTGTCAGAAATCAATGCAGTAAAACCCGCGATCCACGGCGGCAGACTAGGGCGGCCGGGAGAAATGTCAAGCCAACAAGAATGGCGGTGCGACCAAATGTCGAGGGTGTATCCACTGAAGGTCGGCCGGCAGCTGAGAAGTACTCAACTGGCCACAAAACATCGAAATCGGCCATGGATAGCACCCAACGGCGACAATTTTGCATCAACATGGACCCACATAAGGGCGGAGAGCGTGGGGCAACGCTCGCAAACAAAGGAGAGGTGGTGGAGGCTCTAGTGGTCAACTCCACTCGGTGGCCAAGCCATCCGATGATCGGGCGGCACAAAAGCAGCGCCTAAGCCCAGAAGTACATGTGTGGCCACATGCACACGCGGCCCAAAGGGGCGGAGAAGAGGGCTGAACAGAGACGACCCAAGGCCCACAAAAACCAACAGGGCTAAGGCCCTAACGGTGGCCAATCTAAGCGGGCGGCTGTGCATCTCGCACAGTAGAGAGCAGGGGGAAGGGTTCAGGGTCGAGCAAAGGCCACGAGGCCGTCACTAGCCAAGGCCTGTGCAGGTGAACTCGTCCACCTTCTGTCAAGGTAAGACATACAAACTCTTGCCAAAGGCCGTCCGGCACCGATGGCGTAAAATGGGCAAGAGGGGTCAACGGGCAAATATGCCGGTGAGCGGAACTAATTGCGGCTATGGGCCACAAGGAAGGGCACAGGTTAGAGGCAATAACACTAGGTTAGGTGGGGCCAAGCTAGGGTGACCCACTGGTGTCACCGGGCTGGGGTGGAGCCGGACAAAGATCCACCAAATCAAATCCGGCGTCCGACTGATAACGTCAGTCACACGGTCTAAAACAGGCGTAGACAAAAAATGGGGGATGCCCGAACTGAGCAAGGGAGGATGGAGGCTGAACCGGTCTAGGTGGGGCTGTCCCAAGACTGAGGCGGAACCCACGGTGGTCAAGTCACCCTCACCCGCCAATGATGGCGGTGCCAGCCCACTGGAAAATCGTATGACAAAGCGTACTGGCCGGAGTAGGGGACGGCGGAGGAGATGGAACCGCATCGGGTAGGGTGTCCCTCAGACTTCGCCGGACCACGGAGGAGTCGAACGAAGGTCCCGATGGCCTTGTCTCACAGCCGCCGGCCACTGTCTGATCAAGGCAGTGCACTGGTAGCGGCAAACAGGGGAGGAGATGGGGAGAATGATGGAGTCGCAGGGAGGCCGACCGGGGCTGGGAGGAGTGGCCTCCCGCTGTCGTCGGCCCAGTGCGGAACCGTGGCCGGCTGGCCGGCCCTCGCCAGCTCACGACAGCGGCAGCGCAAATCAAACAGAGGGGAGAGAGGGCAAACCGGGGGAGGAGGCGGCGCAGCCGGGGCGGTGGCCCCTCGGCATCGCACCGCCGAGGCGGAGCCTGTGCCAGCGTCCTGCAGCCTACCGGCGTCCTGCGGCCTGCCGACGGCCGGGCACAGGGAACAGACGGAAAGGGGGGGGCGACGCACTGTTCACAAATCCAGGAGGTTCTGGATCGGGCGGGTGATCCCGATCCCTTTTTTTTCTTTTATTTATTTTTTTCCAAACGTATGCTCAATGCACGTTAACTCACTTATTACGCGTTGAACCTCCAAAATTCGCGCCGTAAGCGCGCAGCGAGGCCCGTGGTCCGCGACTAAGCCCCACACCCGACTCTACGAGTATAAATACAGGAAAAATACATAAATACATATACGCTGAAACGTCACATTTTCCTGCCGAAAATGACCAAAAAAATGGCAGGAAAATCACAGAAAATCATAGAAAAACCAGGGACCTTACAAAATCAGACCTTTGTAAAATGAAGCTGATAATTTATCAATTGTTAGCTTCATAGACCGATCGATCGCTTAAGGAGTCATGTTCAAAAAACAGTGAAAAAATGATCGCTATCTAAAATGATCGATTACTAACAGTTTTAGTTGCCCTAAAAAAGCCTTTCCAGATTGGATTTCTTTTATTGTAGAAGTCAAAGCACCAAATCATTTTGAAGACCTATATAAATGATAAGAAATGATGAAATTGAAGAAAGGAAAACCTATAAAAAATTGAAGAAAAAAGGAGAGACCATTTTATATTATTTTTCTTGAGAATTCAAAAAGGAGTTTGAAAAGAATAACAATGGTGAATCCATGATGCTAATGTAATAAAGTGGATATTTCATACATAATTTTCTTAGAAGAGTTGAAGAAAATCTTCAATTAGAGATTGAAGAACTTACAAGATAAAGTCAATATAGCAAGAGGAGCTTATTGAATGCTAGAAGAAGACAAAGAAAAAGTAAGGAGAGATTAAAGTTTTAATTGATTGAGGAGAAGACTTGAAGGTAAAAAATGACAAGAATTTGTGGAGATCTAAAAATAAAAGGTTTGTGTTAGAGTCAGACAAAGGTTGGTGGTTTGCTTGTATCATGTAAGTGTTTTGCTTGCTAATAGTCTTTTGATTTAGTCATTAAATGGGACTGCCATGCTTTTTTAGCCTAGTTTGAGTTTTCCACATTAAATCCTTGTGTGGTTGTGTGGTTTCGCATGCTTTATGGTTTGATGATTGATTAATCGTGAGTGTGATTAGAGATTAGGTTTTCATTATTTCTTCTAAAAGAAAATTCTGTGCAACAAGGCTAGGGGTGGTAATTGGGCCATGAGCCCGTTGGACGAGCCCAGCCCGAGCCCATTTGAGTATTAACAGATGGGCTGTTATCGGGCTGTAGTAAAGTCAATCGGGCTCGGGCTCTGTCACGGGAGCCCGATAAGTCCCGTTAGGTTTTTGAATCTGGGCACTCTTTCGCCCAATCGCCCGAGTTCTTCACCGTCGCCCAAGTGCTTTGCCGTCGCCCGAGTGCATTCAGGAGCTCTTCGATCACCAGCTTCAACTCTGCGGCGACTGGATCATATCACTGCAGCTTGGTCCGGAGTTGATTGCTTAAGGGTGATCTCTCTCTCTCTCTCTGTACTTCCTTTACGTATCTCTTCTTTGTACTTTTGGTTTTTCTTATGCCTTTTATTTTGTTCCATTGTAACCGGTTGACCTGGGTCTCTGTTTCATTTGATCCGTGCTTTCTTTTTGGGTTTTTTGGTGAGATTGGATCTGTGCTTTTCTTTTTGGGTCTTTTGGTGAGATTTGATCCACTCTTTCCTGTTTTTTGTTCTTCAGCCCGGTTTTGATGCTTGTTATGGAGCTGTATTTTTTCTAAAGATTAGATCTTTCAGTTTGTTTTAGTATTTTGTTTGCTTTGTGCTATGCAAGCCCTGTTTCGGTCACATTTTTTGCTCGTTTGGCCATTTTTCGTTGACAGTTTCTCATGTGACTTCATAAATACTTGCCCCTTACTTCTTAATTTGTTTATTTTGTTATCAATGTCGTTTGACATTGTATTTGTTCACAAATTTTGATATTACCCTTTAGTTTTAGCTGTGTTGTATGGTGGATCAACAAATAGTAGCTAGGTTTTAAATGAAACTTGCATTTTATCTCATTGATTTTGATTTGCAAACTTTTCCCCTTCAATGCTTAAGAGCCTAAGGGCCTTAGGGCAATCTTGGAAACATATTTTGGGCCGTTTGAAGGCCTCAAAGTTGAAGAGAGACCCAACTCCTTGGGATTTGTGGATGGGCGAAGTTTGGAGCCAGCCTAGCATGTTCAGGTATCCATCATTCCTCTACCAATCATATCTTCTGCTACAATTATTTCACTGTTCAATAACCGTCCATGCTTGATAATTTTTGAGGTGGTTGTTTACATAATCTTACCTCCTTCTATGAAATGTTTTGTCTGTCCGAGTACACTGAGTAACAGTTCCTTAGTTCTTTAGCAATTTTGCCTACACCCCAATTGCAAGCGCATTAAAAGCTAACTGGGTGCGGTTGTTTTGTCTGTTCTTTTGGCCGTTGCACATGTATTGGATTTGGATGCTACCTCTGGTTTTACAAGTTTTAGTAGGCCAATTAATTCAACACAATAATTTTTTGAAACTTGCAAAATACTCAATATAAAATATAAAAGATAAATTTCATGCCTTAATTCAACACAATTAAGGCATGAAATTTTGAATAGCATCCTTATTGGTTATTGTTTAAATTGACTCTGCATGTATAATTAGCTTGTGGAAAATATAAAATAGCAACAGATAATATTATATAATGAGAGTTAAGCCACTTGATGAAGGATTTGCTAATATTAAACATTTTATGTAAACTTGATTTTGTGGCACTTGATTGAATATGGGATTATCCAAATGCTACTTAGACATGGTATTGACCAAGCACGCAGGCTATGGTTACTATAATGTTTTATGGTATCCTCAAGAAATTGTTGGTTTTAACTAAGAACTGGTCCTTCCTTTAAATTTAACTTCCTTGAAAACTACTCTCACTTTTTGGAAACAATATTATCTTTGGAGGAGAGAGTGCATATTTTGGTATAAGAATTTTGTTTGAAAAGATTTATTTTTTTGTTTGGTTTCCATTGGCAATGAATATTACTGCAAAAGAAGTGTGCTGCCACTTTTTCTTTTTCTAGCTGATAAAAAGTTGCATCTTCTGCATCATTTCATAGAGAGAAGTATATTACCGTTCTTCCATGAAGAGATTTATTTTGTACTTCCTTTAACCTTGGCCTTTGGTGCTATCTAGGGTGATATGTGCTCTTTGTTCTTGAGATGGCTTTGTAGATGTTATGTTATATATTTGCAATAGTGGATGATTATATGTTCTTATCAAAGCTGGTACTTTGTGTGTTTTTTTAGTCAAGCTATTTACATGTTTTTGTTACTACTAAAAATTATGAAGAATATATTACTCTGAAACGAATTGATATGAATATAAGATAAGATAGGAGGAAGATAACATGTTTAAATTGGATTGAATGTAGGGTGAAATTTCTTATTATCTTAAAGGTGATGGTATATTAGAACTGTTCTACATGATCTGTATCCTTTGATTTTTTTTTATTCACATTGTTATAATTCCATTATGCTTAATGATGCAGGAATGTTGGGCAAATTGATGCCTTTACCTCTACCAACTCTTGAACCTGCAAAGTTCTGCGCCTTCTCATCTGTAAGTATCATAAGCTCAATTCTCTTGCATTTGATATGTACGGAAAGACAGAACCTTTCACTGCTCTAAATTTTTTTTCCAATAAATCCTTCCTTGAGAGTTAGTTGGTATAATCAGTTGTACCCCGATAATTGTATATGTTGATCCTGACTGGTGGTAGGAAAAAATAATCTTATGCGTCATGCAAAAAACCATTATGATAATTGTGATTGGAACATGTTTTTATATTTATGACAGTTGATTGTGCATTTATTGACTTGTTGACATCTAGTTATTTTTTTATATATTGTAGAATATATAAATATGTCACAAAATATTGATAGTTACTCAATGGACGTTGAGGAATATGATGACGATGAGAGTGTTGGTGTTCAAGTTAATACTAACAACCGCAAGGGAAAACGAAAATTGACATCTAAGGTTTGGAGTTATTTTTCAAAATTGCACAAGGAAGGGGATCAAGAAGCAGCTAGATATCATTATTGCCAAATAGTTCTCAAGGGGGGTAGTAAAAATGGAACTACGCGGTTATGGAGGCATTTGAAAGAAAATTGTGAAGTTTACCAAAAAGATAGTGAGAATCATGATGGAAATTCAAATATAGAAAGCTTTAGGTTTTGCCAAGAAAGGAGTCGGAGGGACTTAGCAGAGGCCATTATTGTGCATGAGTACCCATTTTCCATGGTTGACCATGTAGTCTTCAAGAGATTTCTAAAGAATCTTCAACCACAATTTATTGTCGTTTCAAGACAATCTATTAGAAATGATTGCTTACATATATATGAGATTTTGAGGGAGAAAGTATTGGATCAATTGAGAAAACTTGAATTTCACTCAAGTATTACTGCAGATTTTTGGACTTCATTATAAAATCTTAGATATCTTTGCATAACTTGTCATTTTATTGATCATGAATGGAAGTTGCAAAAGCGGATCATTAATTTTTGCAAAGTTGATTCTAGGCAAACAGGTGAGTTCATTGCAAAGTTGATTTATACTAAATTGTGTGCTTGGAATATTGATAGAAAATTGTTCAGTATGGTGTTAGATAATTGTTATGCAAATGACTATGCAATTAGAGAGCTTAAGAAGGTTCTTGTTTCAAATGGATACCTTCCTTGTAAGGGTAACTTCTTTCATGTGTGTTGTTGTGCTCACATTCTTAATATAATTGTTCAAGATGGTTTAACATGTGTACAAGATGTGGTCCACAAGATACGTGAGAGCGTTAAATATGTTAAAGTTTCGCCATTGAGAGAGAGAGAGAGTTTAAATTGTATGCAGAGCAGTTAGAAGCACCAAAATCTTCTCTAATTCTTGATGTTCAAACTAGATGGAACTCAACTTATATGATGATTGATATGGCGTTGAAGTTCAAGAATGTCTTTTTTATATTGGATAGTTTGGATGAGAATTATAAATATTTGCCCTCTAATGAAGAATGGGAAAATGTTAGAGTTGTAAATGAGGGTTTGAAGATGTATTATGACATGACAAAGCTTTTCTCAGGCACAAAGTATACTACATCAAATGTTTGTTTTAGTGTGATATGTGAGTTGAAGTTAAAATTAGATCATTGGTGTAGAATTGAGAATACTTTCGTGTCATCTATGGCTGTGAAAATGTTGAAGAAATTTGATAAATATTGGAAAAACTCATGCATGATATTGGCAATGGCTGTAGTTTTTAATCCCCGCATGAAGATGAAACCACTTGATTGTTATTTTCCAGAAAATTATGGTGAAGTTTTGGGTAAATCAAAGATTGAAAAAGTTAAAAGTTCTTTGGTGTTACTTTATAATGATTATGTCTCTAAATCTAGTGCTAACTTTGGTTCACTAAATTCTTATTTTGGAGAAGGCAGCAGTAGTAGTGTTAAGCATGAAACCCCTGGAGGTGATGATATAGATTCATTAAATTTTTCATGGAATAGTAGGGTAGAAAGACTTGGAAAATTCCTTCAAGAAACCTCATCAAATCTACCCATGAAGAATGATTTGGAATTATATTTAGAAGAGCCTGTCCTCCTGTGTAATCAAGTGTTTGGTGATTTTGATGTTTTGGCTTGGTGGAAAGTAAATTTTCAGAAGTATCCAATTTTTGGGCAAGTGGCTAGAGATATATTAGCAATTCCAGTTTCAACGGTAGCTTCTGAATCTGCATTTAGCACGGGAGGTAGAGTAATTGATCAATATCGAAGTTCCTTGACACCAAAGACTGTGGAAGCTTTGATATGTGCCCAAGATTGGTTGAAAAGTGAATATGAAGGTTAATATATCAAGTTGTTAAAAATTTTAATAATATTATTTGATATATGTGTTTTATTAAACTAATGTCATTTTTTAAATATTTGAAGCCTTAGCATTGGAGGAGACAGAGGTTCTTTCATCGGTATTTGCTCCTAATCTAACACCTAGAGCTGATATTGAACATGACGAACCTTGATGGTAAATTTTTTCTCATTTGTATTTTGATTTTCTCACTTGTCATTTTTTAGTCTAGATTTAATGACTAAGGACCCATGGTTAGATTTAACTCAATGTTTAGTGCTTTTGAGATGTGAATATGATATCGACGGATGGTTGTTTTGTTCTTATTGAGTTTTTGAGGCTCAAAACATGGAAGATGATGAAGATGGAAGTTGTTTTGTTTTCTGCGCTTTGTGTACTTGTTTGCGCTTAAAGAACAATGGATTTTCTTCTAGAATGTGAGTCTGGACGAAAAAATTTGTTCTAAATCTGGTGTTTTTTTCTCACATGATTCGTTTATATGGGTTTTAGCCTGTGTTGGCAGTTATGCTCTTCTTTTGAAACGTGAATTTGTACCATTGAACAACGACAAAAGCTTCTGTTCTGTTTTATAGTCGAAGAAGGACAGGGAAGCCATCTGGGATGTCTCATTTATATCTACTTCTTCCACTTTTATTCAAGCATTTCTAGACAAGTAATGATCTGGGATTTGAATCCTAGAAGTTTTGGATGTGGTGATTGGATTAGTGCCTTCTCATGCTAAATTCCTCTTATTTAGATCTTTTTTCTTGCAGATCTACCCCTTGACCTCCTTTACAATCTGGTCAGAAAGCTTATTTAGTATTACTTTTTGTCGCTCTCTGTAGAAAGCTTATCTGAATGGCATTATGGGCGTATATGAAGTCTTAGAATAGCCTCCCTACTGCCTACAAGCCTTGCTAATGGAAGAGAGGATTTAGTCGTTGCCCAATATGGCTTCTGGAGCACTAGTCTCTTCTAATAAATTTCCCAATGTATTGGTGCAATTCGAATTCAGTCGTTATCTTTGTCATAAATTTTTTGACGCAGATATACTTGTTTAGGGGTTTACTTTTTGAATTTAAAATACATACAACATGAATAGTTACTTTTTGTCTTCACCTGCTATGTGGAAAGATGTTGTTTATGTTGGGAGATGGGAAGAAAGTGACGGACTGAGCTATTTCATAACAGTTGTACATGATTCCTGTCTAGTTGAAGCTTGTACTTAATATAAAGTTAACGCTTGAGTACTAGTTTGGAACTAATAATTAGTGGCTGTCTCATGTGGCTTTCACTTTCTATAACGTTATAATGTAGGCGGGCTATACAGACCCATCTCTCAACTGAATAGTCTCATGTAAAGCTCAATATATAACTACAGCAAATGATTCTCTTGTGAGAAAAAAAAAAGAAAAAAAAAGAAGGTTGAGATATATAGTTTCTATGAGCCCAAAATGGTCTAGAGATGCTAGCTATTTATGGAAGACATATTCACATAGAATTTACATACAAATCAACGCCAAATAACCAATGTCAAATAGTAAAGAATTCTAATAATCAACTCCTTCAATGTCAAATAGGCTATTGAAATCAGCAAGACGCAAGTATTGATGGCATTATTAGCTATGACGAAATACTTAACCGAGAAAAAGGATAAAAGAACGTATTGATGGTAGTGAGTACGAAGAAATAAAATGGCATAATACTTCTTTTAAAGTATAATAAGACCGTGGGTCATAATTATGTGTTTAAATAAATGCATAGTTATGGAGCACTATATGTAAAAAAAATAATTATGTAAATTATATGGACCTACCCGTATTGATTTCATGTAACTTTAAAAATATTATTTTTTAATATAACAAAAACTTAAACTTTCAAAGAAGTTGGGTTTGAATTGTATTTTTTTAAGAAATTTTTTTAAATAAAAATAATTTTCATATACTGTATCGATACATATCGGTCATATTGATACGGTATGGCCGATACGTATCATCTTTCGGTAACAATCAAAATTTTATTGATACGTATCGACCGATACGGTCTTTCATGTTTTTAAGTGCATTTTAAATTTATTTATTTATTTTTTATTTAAAAAATAATAAAATAATAATTTTTAATGAATATTTAACCTCAATAATCAAATTTTACGATATATTCAAGTTATATCTTATTATGAGGTCAAAAATAATTTTTTTTAAGTTGAATGTAGTTAGAGCCCGTGACCGGTTTATAACAGTTTGCCTTTAAATGGGCTCTGAGTAGTCGGGTTTAACAGGCTCGGGCTCTAAATAAACGGGCTCGGGCGGGCCCGAGCCCGGCCTGATTACCAACCTTAAACAAGGCCATATTTTGTAGTCTTTATCGATGTTAGATAATCGGACTATGGGCAATGTATGATTTCCTAGGTTGATTAGACGAATATTAAACTCTCATCTCCAACTCCAATATACTCTAATGGTAGATTGGTGGAGGCAGCAAATGGAGGAGAGGAGGAGAGAGAGAAGGTGCAACTAAGAGAGAGAGAGGGAGAGAGGGAGAGAGGGAGAGAGAGAGAGTGGGACATGGGGAGAAAGAGCGTGAGAATTCTTATAGAGGATGTTTTTATTCCTTAGGGTGATTATTAGTTTGGATCATACCATATCTTCTCTTCAGCCAATTAGGAAGGGCTCCCAAATATGGATTAATCATATATCAAATAAAAGATTATGTGCCATCTCCTAAGTTGGCGTGAAAGCTGGCTAGGTGGGTTGGCTGGTCTGGTGCACTCCTTGCCCATCTATGGCATGTTTACCTGCTCAACTCTTATGCTCACTTCCCATTCTCAAAAACTACTTTTTCCATTTCATTTTCTCTTTTTCAACCACCACTAGCCCCACCTTTCGATTAGGGTTAATTAGGTAAGTCCAAGACAAGTCTCGTCTACCTGCAGGTATATGCCTATCTCAGGACCAGCTAGTACCCTTAGGTAACTCAGGCACCTACCTAAGGCCCCACCAATAATGAATGCCTATGAGTAGTATGTATGCTTTGTATATAATAAAGAGTAAGATATTCGAACCAAAAAATGCCCACGAGACAAAATGACAATAAAGATTTTTTTTGCTGTCATTTGGGTACAATACAAACTTTCTCATTTAGCCCATAAAAATTTAGATTTTCTCTCATCATTCCTTTTTAGGTATAGGCCTAACAAGTTATTATTAAATATATTTTTTCAATTTACAGTGAGCATTTTTCTTACTATAAATTAACACCTTACTATATGGGTGCAATTAAAATTACAAGCCTACACCCAAGCCCAGTTTATATTTTACCTTTTCCCCTTATAAACCTTATTAATGGGACCTCCTTCCATCACAAACAACAAGGACCCACTCTCATATGATCTCATCTCTTTCCTCTCTAATAAGTTACCAAAAAAGTTTCTCTTTCAATTCTCTCAATAATCAAAGATAAGAAAAAGGTTTTTTAGATTCCCTTTTCGAATTGAGAGTATTAATTAAAAAATATTTTGCAAAGACAAATAAATATCTCACATAGAACTCAAAACAATATTAAAAATTATATTCTTTTCAAAATACAAGTATTTCTTATAAGATACTATTGATACTACTTATCGCTTCCACAAAATGAAGCTCTTCAAAATTAAAATTGATATAATTTACCTACAATAAAAAATGTGATGACAAGAAATATTAAGTTCAATCTCAAAATGTAAGAAGGATAGGTTTGAATAAATTATTAGTTAATTAATCATATTATTATAGTTATATTAGATACAAAAACCCCTTTTACTATTTTTGCCTTAGGCCTCAAAGTTGTGTTTAGGTGGCCCCTCTCGTACTTGGGCCACTCCTTACTAGGTTGTGTACGTGGGTCCCCTTACTAGCCTAAATTGAACCCTTCGGTCATGTTATGTTCAAATTTTCCTTTCCTGATCTTTTAGTTAGGGTTCTAGGGTTCCCCTTAGCTGAGTTCACTAGGTTGATTGCACAGCTCCGCACTCGTGACTATAAAAACGAGAGTTTTTCGCTCATGTCCTTTATGGTTAAGGAACAAAATTTATGTTCTTATCATGGTCCGGGTTAACTCAATGGCAAAAATTCCCACCCAAAATCAGACTACAAAAAGAAAATTTACCGAAAATTTTGGGGTGTTATAGTGTATGTGATGTGTGTGTGTATTTTTTTTTACATTGTAAACACCTATTCGTCTTTATTTCTGCTTTATCTTCATGATATGATTGTCACCAGCAAATAAACTTCTTGGACTTAAAATTACAAATTATTTAACATTATTTTAATTACCAAAATAAACCAACAACACACTTATGACCGATACATACTAATATAGTGTACATTTGGAGTAAACCTATTGAGATGTGGCTCACATGTAGTTGTTCTACAATGCATATTTTGTACGCACCAAGTACAAGACGTTTGCTAGAAGCTAGGTGCGCAGACTCCACCAAAAACTCAAGGTTTCTATTCCTCAAGTTTAATGCAATAGTTCCTAACAAAGAATTTTTGTCTATATTATTTTTATGTAATATATTTGTTGATTTTCTGATTATTTGGGAACTATGTCATGACATGCAAATGATCGCCTGACATTCGGTTGTGACAGGGAAACTTTTAGTAACACAAACATTCGATTGCCAAATGCATGTGATCAAATCGTTCCAGGTAGTTATGCAATTTTGAGTGGATTTGGGATTTGCTAGCTGGGATTCTTATTGAGTTGGTCTTTTATGTCATTTGGAGTCTTTATTCGGTTGTGTCTTAGTTATTGGGGATTTACTTGGCTTATTTTGACTTTCTTTATTTGTTAATTGGATTTTAATTATAGTTTTGGACTCTATTATTTACCATTACTGTAACCACAACTTATAAGCGATTGACACCATATTGGAAGCCATTACTGTGTATTTTTCTCTGTAATTTTATTGAAGAAGAAGAAGACTTCTTTCTCCAACTTTTTCTTCTATTTTTGTGAGATTACTTGTGTAATTGACGAGGGAGGAAGGTTATGCATGTTTGTAACTAGATTCATACTTCGAATTGCATTCTATAAAGTTCCCCCTCATTACATGGCCTTTCATAAGCACCATTTTATGGATGTAGGCTCTCCAAATACTGATTGAGGGTGGGACCGAGAAATTGAAAGAGGATCACAATAATTTAGTGCCTATTTCTATTAATTTCACATTTAAATGAATGAAAGATATTGTATTTTCTAATTTGTAAATAGCCATGACTGATTTAGATATAAAGATTCGATCATTTGCAAACCTTTGGAGTTCATTCGTTTAACCTCATAATTCCTCATTAAACTTGATGCTGGGCTAAAATTTGACGGGTTTTAATCAGTGGATCTCATTCATCAAAATGGGCCCAAACTTCACAAGTTTACCCTTACGATGTGCCACTACTCCCCCTTTTCTCCTATACATATCTTGATGATTGGCCCACAAAAGTCGGCCCACCATTAGCAGAGCGAACAGATGGCACCGTGTACATGAGGATTTCCTTCCTCTATAAGAATAATAGTTCTAATCTTTTGTTTTGAACACAAATAGTTCAAGAGAGTTGTTTGTAGAGTTTAGAAGAAAAGTTGCAAATTCATTCCATTATTGCCTTTTTACTATTCGCTTTGCAAAAAGAGCTCCAACTACGACCTTCATATATGATATCGGACCTTTGATTAATTCTCATGATTTGAACTAACTACAAAGCTAACTACAATTGCAGGATGGATAGATCCAAGCTTAGTACTAAAACGTGCAACATACCTCAGCAGGAATCAAGAGTTCATTTTTACTTTAAAAAAAGAGCTGCCCCGGGGACCCATGTCCATTGGCCTTATCCCATAGGGAGACAAAACATAGTTCCATCCTTGAAGCAAGGAAGTAGATTCATTTTGGCTTTTCTAACTTTTGCTTTCCCTATATAAATGCATGCCTTGGCATTACGAGAAGCCATCCCCTCTTGGTTTGTTTTGATTTTGGCTATTCACTTCAAGAGCAAATGACTCAACTACCGCACAACCAGAAAATGCAGCTCATCAAGGGCGAGCGCCACCTCTTCTCATCTTCGGATGACAGTGTGGTGATGAAGCAGATCTTTTCCACTCACTCGCCGGACGGCCGCGACATCGATGTCCGGCCCCTCCTCAATATCGTTAAGGACGTCCTGAAAAGAGCCACTCCTACTGTTGTAGTTGTCTGTTTCACTTCCCTTCAAGGACCTTTGCTTTACTTAGTTTGCTCCTATCATTTCCATCATTGCTAAGTGTTTTCATGCCTAATCACAATTTTGCAGGAAGGGTAGAATAGCTCAGTATTTTCTTGTGAAAACAATTAACTAAGAAAACTGGTTTATCAAATGTAGGTTCCAACTGCACAACTTGAAGTGGTTGATGATAAGGCTCACCATGAAGCACTCGTGGGCATGCTCGAAGCCCTCGCCTACACCATTCACAGGATCTCGTGCGAGGTACCATCTCTGTATACCTGTTCCTCTCTCTCTCTCTCGCAATACTAATCAAGGTGCCTAACTACACTCTATGATTATGCTACATTGGGATCTTAACATAGTATATAAAAGTCTTATATTTCAGCTGCCTCAGTTCATAACTTTAGTCTTTTTTTTCTGGTTTATAAGAATTATGGAAAATATAATTTCTTTATTTTCTTATTTTGGATTTTATCTTATATTTTCCCATTTAGTGCAATGATATTTCTGGCCTGAAGCTCTCTTATATCCTGAAAAAAAAAAGTTTAATATGATACATTTATGTACCATAATAAACATATATGATAAATAGTTATATTGCATCTAACCATCTAGTTCTTATGTACTATATTAAACTCTTATGTACCATGGTCATCGTCTCCAAGTAAGGGAGCGGTCACTATAGACGGTTTAGCTGCAGTAATATTTGACCGAACATGTTCATATGCAGCCCAATAATCCCCTCAGTACCCGATAACCCCATAAACACCGTATTAGATTTTACGAGCATAAAGGGGATTATCGAGGTGCATATGAACATGCTCTTTTTGAACAACCAAGACATGGAAGAGTTTTTTACGAGTATGTACGCTCGTCGATCTCATGGATGAACAGTTCTTACGCTGAGCTGAGCTCAAGATGTAGAAAAACTCTTGGCGAATACAGATATAGTTAGGGCAAAGGTCCCGGCTCTAATTGATGGTTTTTACAGTTATCATGCAAGTGCACTGGCGGAGGGGAGGCACACGCAACCACGGTGGCGCTCTTCAACCTGCTATCCAACTACTCCTGGGACGCCAAGGTGGTCCTGGCCCTAGCAGCCTTCGCCATGAGCTACGGCGAGTTCTGGCTCACCGCCCAGCTCCACACCGTCAATCCCTTGGCCAAGTCTGTGGCGCTGCTCAAGCAGCTGCCAGACATGCTCGAGAACACAGAATCGCTGCGGCCGCGCTTCGACGGCCTCAACAACCTCATCAAGGCCATGCTGGAGTTGACCGAGTGCATCATCAAGTTCAAGGAGCTGCCCGCCGACTACATCTCTTCGGACACACCTGCCATGTCCGCGGCCCTTGCCCATATCCCCACCGCTGTGTACTGGACCATCAGGAGCGTTGTAGCATGTGCCTCTCAGATCATCGGACTCATCGGCGTGGGTCATGAGTAAGTATTGAAGCATCTTTAATTACCATTGACTGTTATGAACTCCTCGTATGAGGCATGACAGATCTTAGTATGAATTTTCTGTAGTAATTAGTAAAAGATTCATCTTGTGTGATGTCATTGCAAAATCTTTCTTACTGTTGATTAATCGCAGGCATATTAGCTCGACTGCTGAAGCTTGGGAGCTGTCGAGCTTGGCTCATAAAGTTCACAACATACATGAGCACCTAAATAAGCAATTAGTCCTTTGTCATCAGCATTTAGGTATGCAGCGGAGCCTGTAATGAATTGAGTACATAGAGTACTCTCTGCTAATAGATCTAATCCTAATAATTATGCCATTTTTTGCAGAGGACAGGAGGCAGATTGAGGCTTATCAGAATCTTGTACGCCTCTTCGAGATGGTCCACATTGACAACATCAGAATTCTAAAGGCCTTGCTCTATTCCAAGGATGACCTTCCCCTCCTGGATGGCACCACTAAGAGAAAGGTTCGCTCTGCTTCCACAACTTTCACTTTTGGTTATGTTTTCTTCTCGTTATTGTATAATCCCAATCAATCACATGCAAATAAAGGACAACATGATAAACTAAGGAACAAAGCAAGAGCGGAGAAAAAGGAGAATAAGAGAGCAAAACTTTTCAGTCTAATTAATTTCCCATGTCCCAGCCTCTCCTTCCTTTTGTATTATTTTCCTTATAAAAGATGAAAGTACCTTAAAAACATGGAAAAAGTTAACATGCGGCCCTACTCATGCGCATCAGCGTGAGCCTCATCGTTACTAAATGGCCTGGATATATATGGAACAGGTTAGCGTGGACGTGCTGAGGAGGAAAATCGTCGTGTTCTTCATTTCGGACCTTGATGTCTCCCACGACGAGATTTTCATACTCTCCCAAATCTACAACGAATCACATCAGGGGAAGATTGAGAGGCACTACGAAATGGTCTGGATTCCCATTATCGACAGGGGATCCATATGGGACCCCACGAAGCAATCCACGTTTGAACGCCAGTTATCGACTATGCCGTGGTACTCTTTCTACAACCCATCCATGCTGGAACCAGCAGTAATCAAGTACATACGAGAAGCTTGGCACTTTGAGAAGAAGCCCTTGCTGGTGGTCTTGGATCCACAGGGAAAGGTGGTGTGCCCCAATGCCTTCCACATGATGTGGATTTGGGGCACCCTGGCTTTCCCCTTCACTAGCCTGAGGGAGGAGTCCCTTTGGAAGGAAGAGACCTGGAGACTTGAGTTACTGGTAGATGAGATTGACCCCAATCTGCTCACATGGGTATGACACAAAAACTCTAATTCCAACATCCATGAAAATGCATCTAGGGCTAACACCATTGGCTATCTTCTTCATGCTTACAAGCAAATTTATGTCTTAATTTCTCTAAAGAATTATTCGATTACATCATGTTGTTCACGTCTATACTAGAAAATTCATGTTATACAATACACTTAGTCCACCCATTTTTGCATGATGACCTCTATTTCGATTGATTAAAATGTTAATATGTACTTGGGATCATTTGACCATGTTGTAGATAAGAGAAGGTAAATTCATTTGCATGTATGGAGGGGAGGACGTTGACTGGATTAGGAGGTTCACCACTGTAATGAAGCGTGTGGCACAAGAAGCAAATATTAAACTGGAGATGATTTATGTGGGCAAAAGCAACCCCAAGGAAAGAATCAAGCGCGTGGTCAATGTCATTGCCACTGAGAACCTAAGCACGTACTGGCCCGACACGGTTATGATGTGGTTCTTCTGGGTCCGGCTGGAGAGCATGTTACACTCCAAGATGCAGCATGGACGGACAATTGAGAACGACAACATCATGCAGGAGGTGATGACGATGCTGAGCTTCGACGGCAGCGACGAGGGGTGGGCGCTGATCAGCCACGGCTCGACGGACATGGTGAAGTCACCCGGGAAGAGGCTCTTAGAATGTCTGACCCACTTTGGCACATGGAAGGAGAATGCGGAGCGTGACGGGTTCGTTTCTGCTCTGGCGGACGCACTGCAGCCTTACCACACTGTGGAGCACTGCACTCGCCTCATCCTCCCTGGTACTACTGGCAAAATTCAGGAGAATGTTGTGTGTGCTGAGTGCAAGCGCCCCATGGAGAAGTTCATCCTCTACCGTTGCTGCAATGACTGATCTCAGAGTCAAGCTGATGATATCACATATAATTAGTATATGTTTTGTGACCTGAGCTGGCCTACACCTATATGTTGTCTTCCAGTACTTTTGTGTTATTTGTATGAGTTGATGTTTGCACCTTGACCATTTGATGTCAAGATAATATGATGAGAAAATAAATGAATGTTATCGTTAATATTATAAGGGTTTTTCTATGCTAATATACTTCATTAGCTTGATCTCACTCAGTTAATTGACGCCGAGCACAGCCACACCAGTGTTTTCCGGACCGGACTGGCCACCGGGTTCAATTGGACCCGGCTCAGAAAACGGGCTGGTTTATCCTGGCCGAGGAGGGGGATTTGAACATAGGCTGACTTTGACCGAAGTGAGCTGATGTTCACTGGTCCATTATAACTATATTATTAGATTTATTGGGATAAGAATACAACAAAACCACGGTTCTTGGAGGGATTCAAACTTTCCAAGTGCTTAATTAAACACATAAGATAGATTTTCGAAATGGACTCTCTTGTTTTTTGTTATACATAATACTTAATTATACATACATTGTATAAATTTAAGAGAGAGAATACTTATTTTAATCGTTGTTGTCATCAACAGGCCTTCAGACCTTTAAAACATTGAGCCACACAAGCGGGTGGCCCCTAACAAAGGAAATAAAATTGCACCTCATTGGGGTCACACACTTGTAAGCCCTTCAATTATTAAGCCTTCTATATTCTCATGTTCAAAATGCTTCATATCACGTAACCCACACCTAAAATTTCATGGAAAATATGAACATGCTACATGATGCTCCTCACACGGTACATAGAGACAGACACAATTTTTATGTACCATGTGACATATTAATGTAACTAATTAATATGGTAAATATAAGCTGTGTTGACATGTATGTACTATGCTAGAAGCCCTATGTAACATGGTCACAACACTCGTCGTGAAGCCTAGTCAAGCTAGACGCACCAAAACTTTATGGGCACTATTCTACTATGTACTCTTTACCATATAAGAAACTTTTATGTGTGTGTTACACACCTCTCATCATACAACGCGCGTGTTAGCATAGTATGCCTTTATCAAAATCGTCAGTGCTCCTAATGTCTCACATACTATGCAGATTCGACATGTCTTGAGTGGTGTACATTGCCAACACGGTATGCAATGTACACCTAAAAATTTCTAAGTAGCTACGTGGGCTATATTTGGTGGGGAAATGCTATCCCTTTCATATTAATGGCATTTCCTTAGTTATCCTTTGCATTTATGTCATGCATTAGCCTTCCCTAAGGTGCTTGTTTCATTCTCATTTTCATTTGAATATAAAAAGTCATATAAATCAATAAAAGGTTAGATATGAATCAAAATCTAAATATGAATTTGGTTAATTTCATACTTTTACCTTTCTAATAAATCTATTAACAATAAATAAATAAATAAAATTACCTTACTTTCCACTCACCACAAGCTGCTCGAGGTGAACTACTCGCTGAACCTTGCTAACTTTCTAAATGCGATAATAAAAAACCACAAAGAATCAATAAGTTTTCTTATTCAAAACCTTTTTAAAGCATTTTCCCAAATTTACTCTCCTATGGCTTGGATTCTAATGGTTTGTATGGTAAATCTTTCATATTGAAAGAAATTTGCCAAAATTAAAGCAAACTCATACCACACTACAACAAATAAGAGTATTAGTGATGCTAACTCTAAAAAGCATCGCTAAAGGGTATTTGCGACGCTAACGGATCGTCGCAATAAGTGTTGCAAATAACTCAGTCGCTAATACTAAATTGCAACAGAAAAAAAAGTGTCACTAATAATAGGCATTAGCGATGGTTTTATTTGTGTCATTAATAATAAGTATTAGCGACGATTTTATTTCCGTTGCTAATAATTTGTATTAGTGATGGTTTCAGTAGCATCGCTAATAATATGTATTAGCAACGGTTTCTTACTGTCGCTAATAATAACCTATATTCGCAACGGTTTTATTACCATCGCTAATAATATATGTATTAACAACGTTTTTTTAATTTTTTAAATAAACATATACATTAGTGACACTCTTGTAAAACATCACTAACAATCATATCAGTGACACTTAGTAAGCGTCGCTATAATCATTTACTAGTAACAACCCTTAGTAAGCATCACTACAATCATTTACTAGTAGCGACGCTTACTACGCGTCGCTATAAGCATTTACTAGTAGCAATGCTTACTATGCATCACTAATATGATTATTAGCGACATTTATTTAGCGTCACTATTGAATAAATTTAAAAAGTAAGCATTAGTGCTGCTTCTTAAGCATTGCTAATACGATTATTAGCAACATATATTAAGTGTCGTTAATGAAAAAAATTGAAAAAAAAATATAATACAAATAAAAATTATATTTGTAATTTCTTATTATATCCCTACAATCATATCTAGAATACAATTAAAAATTTCTGCTTATGATACAATTTGAGTTCTTTCCTATTAATTTTTACCTCTTATGGACAAAAATATTTTATGATATGCAGAATTGACACCCTTAAGAGGGCCCAATGCATTGGCAATGCTCCCGCTAGTGGGGGTGGAGCTCATTGAGGTGTTTGGTCACGTTGTTGGCCTTGAACACCTTGAGCACATTGGCGAACTTGGCAGGCTGGCCTGGCGGGAAGTACAGAGCAAATACATACTCTAGTTGGCACTTGAGGCCGAGGAACTTGCATAAGTCATAGGGTGAGGTGGTGGAGCTCTATATTTACTTCAAACTATGCAGAAACGGAGATGGGTCCTCTTCAACTTGTGGTCCATTTCTAGCTGAAACAATGATGCGAAGCAGAGTATTATTTAGAAATGTTTGAGCAAATTAAATGAAGAATAGGTGTAGACATTCTAGAAGCTTTTAGTATTCATGGGATTTCGTGGAATGTGTCATATTGTTTCTATCACCTTATCATGGCTAAAACTAGGGAAAAATAATGATGAATTTGGTATGTTTTTTATCTTGGCAATGACAATCATACAAAGCACTCCAACAAGATTTATCCAATCCCTTTCTATACTGAATAAAACTGCTTACTTTGTGCTCAAATTATATTTATGTGAAAACAATGCATAATGAAAAGAAAACTTGAACAATCAAACAAAATGTTCAAAGTGTTTCTACAGATAGTTAAGTCAATAGTGGTAAATAAGTATATGTACTACACATTATTTCAAAAAGAAAAATGTATGTTTCCAACCCGAACTGCATGCTCTTTAACTATTTCTTTAAAAAAAATCAACAACCTGGTCCTTCTAAACCATAGCATCATACTCAATGATAGCTTTATCACCCCAGCCAAAACCTAGCAAATATACTGTATAAACCTTGTATTTTTTTGTCAACTCTGGAATATTATATCTGCCCACAAAACTAGACATATCATAAGATCCTATTACAAGGCCATAAAATTTTGCTTGTAAAAATGTTGACCTAGAATGGAGAACAATAAAAAAAAGACCAATGAATGTTATCATAAGAAGAAACTTATTGGTGTGATCAGTATATGATGTCAAATATGACGAAGAATCAAACTTTAAACTATCTTTGATTGATGTCAAAGATAATGGCACATCTTGAGGATATAAAGATTTGAGGAAAGCAAACCTCCAATGGAAGGTAGAAGCGCCAAAGCATTGAATAAGGCCTATAGGAGTACCTTTCCCTTGTTCTACATAATGTATTCTATGACCTCTCCATGTCCAAAAGGTGTAGCCTGGTAATTTGTAAGGCAGTCTTTGTACTCGTACATAGCCAAAAAACTGTCAACCACTTGGTATCACAATGTCTAGAAGAGAGAGTAAGAGATAATAAAAATGGCAATGAGTACACAAGTGTAAGGTCCCTGATTTTTCTACGATTTTCTGGGATTTTTTTGCCATTTTTCTGGTCATTTTCGGCAGGAAAATGTGACATTTCAGCGTATGTGTATTTATGTCTTTTCCACGTATTTATACCCGTAGAGTCGGGTGTGGGGCTTAGTCGCGGGCCACGGGTCTCGCTGCGCGCTTACGGCGCAAATTTTGGAGGTTCGACGCATAACTAGTGGGTTAACGCGCTTTGAGCGTACGTTTGGAAAAAATAAATAAAAGAAAATAAAAAAGAGGGATCGGGATCGCGATCCCGATCCACTGGTTCGGTTCCGGTGAACAGTGCACCACCGCCCCCCTTCCCGTGTGTTCCTTGTGCCCGGCCGCTGCCGGCCGCCGGTGGGCCAGAGGGCCGCCGCACCGGCTCCGCCCCGGCCGTGCTACGGCAGGGGAGCCGCCATTCCGGCCCCCACGGCCGCGCTGCCTCTTCCCCCGGTTTGCCCTCTTCTCGCTGTCTCTTTTGATTCCGCCGCCGCCGTGGGCCGGCGAGGGCCGGCCGTCCGCCCACGGCTCCGCCATGGGCCGGCGACGGCGGGAGGACACCCCTCCCGGACCGGTGAGCCTCCGCTCCGCCGCCCCGTCCCAATTCCCCCTCTCTGCTCTGTTTTCGCCGGAACTGGTTTGGACGAAATTGTGGCCGCCGGCGGCGAGCCACGGCCGGCTGTGCTCCGTCCGGCCCCTCCTTGTTCCGGCGACGGCGTTGGGCCATCTCTCCCAGCCCCGGTCGGCCTCCCTGCGGCTCCACCATTTTTCCCCATCTCCTCCCCCTGTTTTGCTAGTTCACTGTGTTGATCCAACAGTGACCGGCGGCTGTGAGACACGGTCGTCGGGACCTCCTTTCAACCCTTCCGTGGTCCGGCAGAGTCATAGGGATGGCCCCACCCGGATCGGTTCAGCCTCCGGCCCCATGGCCGCTCCGCCCTTATGGGTTTTCCCCGGTCGTCCCCTATTTTTGGCCTACGCCCATTTTGGACGTTGTGACTGACGTTATCAGTTGGACGCTGGATTTGATTTAGCGGACCTTAGTTCAGCTCCGGCCCAGCCCGGTGATGCCAATGGGCCACCCCTCTGGGTCTTGTTCAGCCTTGCGGCCCGTAGCCGCAGCTAGTCCGCCTTACCGGCATGTGTGTCGTTGACCCTTCTTGCCCATTTTACGCCGTCGGTACCAGACGGCCTCTGGCAAGAATTTATATGTCTTACCTTAACAGAAGGTGGACGAGTTCACCTGCTCAGGCCTTGGCTAGTGACGGCCTCATAGCCTTTGCTCGACCGTGAACCCTCCCCTTGCTCTCTATCGTGCGAGATGCACAGCCGCCCGCACCATGGGTATTGGTTGTGGGTGGCGATCGGCGATGTCGCCGCTTTGATTGGCCACCATTAGGGCCTTAGCCCTGTTGTTTTTTTGGGCCTTGGTTTGCCTCTTGTCAGCCCTCTCCCCCGCCCTTTTGGGCCGCGTGCGCATATAGCCATGCGTGTACTTCTGGGTTTAGGCGCCGCATTCGTGCCGCCTAACCATCGGTTGGCTTTGCCACCGAGTGGAGTTGACCACTAGAGCTGTCCTCCACCTCTCCTTTAATTCTCGAGCGTTGCCCCACGCTCTCCGCCCTTATGTGGGCCTTTGTGGACCGAAATCGTTGCCGTTGGGTGCTGTCCACGGCCGATTTCGACGTCTTTGTGGCCGGCTGAGCACGTTTTAGCCACCGGCCGATCTTCAGTGTACACCATCGACTTCGGGTCGCACCGCCACATATGTTGGCTTGACTTTTCTCCCAGCCGCCCTAGGGTGCCGCCGTGGATCGCGGGTTTTGCCGCATTGATATCTGACACCGTGTTTGGCCGTGATAGTTCCGGCGCTTCCTAAAACCCTCGGGACAGCAGCTCTCTCAGCCAGGCAACGGTTTTGACCGCCAACTCCGCCGTCGATGCCACCACCGTCGTGTGCTCGCCATCGAACGTCATGATTACGAGGTAGGGGAGCTTTGAACTCGTAAATTCATGAAGCATGCTTCAAATGAGTAGCAGCATGCTAGGATTGTATGATTCCATGCTTGGATGTTAAGTAACGATCCGATTGCATGAGGTGCGTGTAAGCATGATTGTATGGTATGATTGATATGCATGAGATGTATGCATGTTTTATGGATGTGGATTATGTATGCGCTGGCGATGGCTAGCAAATATGTCAGTATGCTATGTATGGGTTATGCATGTGCTAGTGATGGCTAGCGTGCATGTTTGAAGTATGTATAAATGTGTGTGTACATGTGCTAGTGATGACTAGCGTGTACGTTTGATGTATGCATGTGCTAGTGATGACTAGCGTGTATGTTTGATGTATGCATGTGCTAGTGATGGCTAGCGTGCATGTTTGTAAGTTATGTATGTATGACCGTATGTGTATGTTATACGTATGTGTGAGACATACGTATGTATGATGGCTTTTTGCCTATGGTATGGTTATGTGTACGTGTATGTGGGCAGATGTATGGGCGATGGACAGTAAGAGGTAACAGAGACTTTGTCTGAATTTGGATACGGTTGTGTAAGCGTATGACAGAGGATATGAGTATGACGGGCAAGGATTAGAATGGATCAGTTTGGGGTGGATTGTATGTTGGGCGATTGTCAGACAGTAAGAGTGTTCATAATTGTACAAGCATAACGTACAGATTATAAAGTGAAAAATAAGTATAATAAGTGAGATATAAGTAAGAGAGCAACAACTAGGTTGGCTCTGAGGAGCGTTATTTGAGGATGTCAGTGTAAGAGGATTTGGCCATAAGATGGATGGCGAAGTATGTAAGACTGTAAGGGTTTGGTGTACGATGAGTTTTGTCCATGATGTGGACGGGTAAGTGAAGTCTGTTGCCCTGACGAACTTGGGTTTCGGATCGGGCTCAGCTTCGGTTTGACCAGTCGAGGACTGTGTGTTTGTGTGGCATAATTGTACCGCATAATGTACTTAATTCAAACTTGAATTATAAGCACAGCTAATGATAGCGTTGTGAGTTTGAGACCTGAGGGTTCGACGGATTAAGTTCCGTGTTTGAGCTGGCCGCTAATGAGTTGGCCGAGCATTTATCATGTCTTGCCATGGTGTTTATCCTGCGGGATGTTGTCTGTGTGCTGTATAGGGCACCGGACGTCTGATGCTCTGCTGAGAGCGACGTTGTTTCTAATTTGGTCTGCGTGCTGTATCAGCCCAGACGTTTGATGCTCTATTGAGAGCGATGTACGTTTCTAACTTTGTCTGTGTGCTGTATGAAGCCCAGACGTCTGATGCTCTGCTGAGAGCGACGTATGTTTCTGATTTGGTCTGTGTGCTATGTAAGCCCAGACGTTTGATACTCTGTTGAGAGCGTTGTATGTTTTCGCCCAAGAGTGGCACTGTACGTTTCTGCCCAAGTGGCACTGTATGTTTTCTGCCCAAGAGTGGCAATGGCACTATAAGACCCATTATGGTGGGCGATTCTCTGGCATTATAAGACCCATTATGGTGGGCGATTCTATGGCACTATAAGACCCATTATGGTGGGCAACTGTATGACCCCTTATGTGTGGGTGTTTATGTTTGCGCGCTCAGGTAAGTAGTATCATGGATCTACTCTTACCTGTTTGATCCAAAGGCCCCATGAGCATTGGTGTGCCTTACCTTCGGAAAAGTCCATGGCGTCTAGTCACTCCCCGGAGGTTAAGGTGTTGCCCCAGTGGCATTCTTTTCCATTTCGACGCTGGAGTTTATTAGTTGTAATGAGCTTCAGTAGTCGTTGATATGTGTACGATTATGTGTACGAGTACGACTGTACGAGTGTGAGTACGACTGTATGTGTATGAGCAGGACTGTAAGTGTATGAGTATGAGTAAGACTGTAAGAGTGTGTATGAGCAAGACTGTAAGAGTGTGTATGAGCAGGACTGTAAGCGTATGAGTATGAGCACGACTGTAAGAGTATGAGTACGATTGTGAGAATATGTTTCTGAGTAAGACAGTAAGTATGATTTTGTGCAGACTGTACAAGTGAGGTCGTACGAGTTTGATTGTACGAGTAAGGTCGTACATGCATGGGTAAGCTGTATGAGTGAGCATACGATTGTACGAGTAAGGTCGTACAAGTATGCGTATGTTGTATGAGTATGTGTACGATGGTACGAGTAAGTTTGTATGACCCTGGATAAGGATATTGGAGTAAGTTTGTATGACCCTGGATAAGGGTATTTGTGTAAGTTTGTATGACCCTGGATAAGGGTGTTTGTGTAAGTTGATTGGATAGTATGACTTTGGCACGATGGTGCCTTCGGTATGTCTGTGGCACGATGGTGCCTTCGGTATGATCGTATGCGTTTGAGCATGTTATGATTATGTTATGTTGACTGCTTCATGTTTGAGTTGCATGATGCATGTGATTATGAACTTATGGAGTTCACCGTTGGGATTTCCCCTACTGGGTATTTTCCTACTAAGTATGAAAATACTCACCCTACTATTTTTAGCCCCGTTGTATGGGAGGTTTTGCAGGTTGTGCGGAGAGCTCCTGGAGATGGACGCTCGTTTCAACGGTGGATTGATTCCCGTTGACTCAGGTATCTGCTTGACTCTTTGCGAGTTATTTGTGCCACGATCTCCTGTATTGGGTGAGACAAGACATCATGATGTTTATTCTGGACTTTCATTTGGATCAGTTGGTGGACTGTTATGGGACTTGTACTCAGGGATGTTTGGGAGTGATTTGTATTTAAAAGTCTATGATCATAGCAAATTTATTCGTACGTGTGTTTTCGAGTAGCGCCTGAGGATATTTGATTTGGCAGTACGATGTTTAACCGGATGATGTTTTTAAATTATAAACAGGTTTTGATTTTATCGTTTTGACTCCGATTTATGGAAAGAAAAAAAAAATTTCTATGAGTTTTGAGAAAAAGGGATGAAAAATCTCAGGCGTTACAACAAGGGAACAAATAATATATTTTTTATCTGCAACATCGCTTGCACGAGCATAACAACCCTTAAGAAAGAAGAATTTAACCTACATAAACCAGAGACAACTCTATGGACTGAGATAATTATCCGAAGGAACAATTTTGTTTTTTATATCACAAGTACGGGCACCATGCAGGTAGAACCTTTATGTTTTTCTATAAGTTCACATGCACCATTTCTCATAATTTGCTTTTTCCAAAAATAAAGGGTCTATAAATGAGCAACATAAAATTGCAGAATAAATTGGACATGTCAATCATCGTATCTTTTCCTAGCAATGAAGCAAACACGATATTACTACTTGTAGTTTGATGAATAAGTTGGAAGCCTTCACTTTACCATAGTAGTAATGTTTTTCATGATATTTATATTATTATAATTTAATGGTACTAGTAAATAATTATTTTTTACACATTAAATAAAATTATTATATAACATAATAAATAATTATGTAATAATTTTATTAAATAATATATTAAATTAATTATTTTATAATTTATATTATTTGATTTGATTATATAATTAATTAAGTATTTTATAATTCACATTACTTAATTTGTAAGTAGGAACAACATACATGAATTCTTCTTACATGAATCAATATATTAAGCCAATTGTCTGGGCACAAATGCAAAATACTAGCTAGTCTTTACATACGTGCTATAACACATAGGTTAGATGAGAAAATTACTATTGATGACAACTAATATATAACACCGGCTACAAATGGGCAAATTAGTTTCATGCCTTTATGTTACAATATTAGTCACGTTTTTCATATTTATGTTAATATAATTTAATATTTACACATAAAATACTATTATTTTATTATATATTAAATAGTTATATAAAAATTTTATTTTTTAATATATTAAATTAAGTATTCTATAATACATATTGTTTAATTTGTAAGTAGGAATTATAAGATGATCTTCCTCTAACATAAGTCGAGGGATTGAGCCAATTGTCTAGGGCCCATTGTAAAAAATAATTATTTGATCAGGTTATATATAACATGACCCATTTTAACCTATTTTTTTAATAGAAAATATTTAAAATTTTATATTGTAACTAGAGTTTGGGCAAAGATAATCATCCATAGAAGGCCATAATGATATGGATGACAGTATCGATGATCATAGACATACAAGTATGTGTCGAAGTTAAATGTTTAAGTAAATGAATTGTGAAGCATTTTATTTAAAAAATAATAATTTTTTACATAACATATGGGTGGACCCACCCATATTCTTCTCATAATATTTTAAAAAAATATTTTTAATATATCAAAACCATTTTCATCTTTAAACCTTCAAAGAGGTTGGGTTTACAATGTGTTTTTGTTTTTTTTAAATAAAAAATTATAAATAAATTAAGTATCTATACATATTGGATGTATCGATATGTTATGGCCGATACATATTGCGGATTCATGTGGGGGCGTACTACCCCTTAAACTATATCGGTTTTAGCCGATAAGGGTACATATTACCCGCTATGCTAATTGTCTTAATTTTTAAAAAAATACTTTATTTTATTCACGATGCATTTTTTTAGACATCACTAATATTACAACTATTAGATACACTTTAATAAAATTGTCGCTATTATTAGTACTATTTGTGACACTTTTAGAACAACGTTGTAAATAGTTCTATTTTGAAAAAAATATAATTATTAGCAACACTTTTTATAAAATGTCACTAATAGTTCAACTTGTAGCGATGTTTTTTCTAAATGTGTCGCCACTATTAACACTATTTGTGACACTTTTAACAAATTGTCGCTAATAGTTCAATTTTTACCTTTTTTTTTTAAATTCATAAATATTAGCGATGCTTTTTGACAAGAGTTGCAAATAGTATTAGCTATTAGCGATGTTTTTATCAAAGCGTCGCTATTATAGTTACTATTTGCAACGGTTTTAGTGAAGTGTCGCAATTAGGTCTAAATTTTTTATTGTTTTTAAAAAATTACAACTATTAGCGTCGCATTTTCATCTAAAAGCGTCACTAATAGTACTTACAAATGATAACAACCACGATAAAAGAGGTGGACAAGATTCAAATTTTTTGGTCGTTAGAACAAAAAAAATGTTGTTAAAAAATCTCCATACTACTACTCAGCAAGGTCTTTTACTATAAGCGATGATTTTCATCAAGCGTCGCTAATAGTACTTACTATTAGCTATGTTTTACATAAATCATCGCTATTATTGGTAATATTAGTGACATTCTATAATGAGCGTCATTATTTTTTCCACTATTAGTGATGTTATAACAAAAGTGTCGCTACTAGTTCTAGTTTTAGTGGCGATTTTATAAAGCGTCGCTATTAGTAAAAAATAATAACGCTTACTAAAATGTGTCGCTAATAGCCATGTTATTAGCAACACTTATAATTAAGCATCCCTAATAGCTTAACTATTAGCGATGCTTTATAAAAACGTTACTAAAAGTGCTACTTTTTTTTATTTTAAATTTAAAAATGTAACTGTTAGCGACGCTTAAAACAAAACATCGATAATATGAAATTTTCCATTCTTGGGCTAGGCAATATGGAAAAAACTCTACATATAATTCCATCTTCTGTAGATTATAGAGACTCTCTACCTAATGTTTGACATTTTACATGGAATAATATCTTAAACATGACAAACGGGCGCATTTCAAATGATGACAACCACGATAAAAGAGGTAGAGAGGATTTATATTTTTTAGTCGTTTGAAAAAAAATGTAGTTGTTAAAAAATCTCCATACTACTACTTAGTAGGGGCTTTTATAGTAAGTATAAGATTTAATATTTTAATTAATAAAGCTAATGATTTATCTTTTATAACATTTTTCTTTTATTATTTTGTTAACAGAGTGAGATCCATGCTTTATTTAACTTAACACCACACCCAAACGTCATCCATATGTATAGAATTTGTATTGACTAAGGATATTACTTATATGCAGTATTTGAAAAAACTGTAAGAGACTTTGTATGAAGATCTAGAAGGTATATTGTCATGTAGTTATATAGTTTAACTTCTCTTGTTGGATATTAAGGATGATTTATAAAAAGTGTTGCCAATAAGTGTACTATTAGTGACGCTTTTTATAAAATATATCTAATAGAAAAGGCATCACTAATAGCACAACTATTAGTGATGTTTTATAAAAAGCATCTCTAATATCTCATTTTATTGCGACGGTTTTATGAGTGTTGAAAGTAGTAGTTTATAGCGATGCTTTTCTGTGCGTCACTAATAAAAGCGTCACTAATAATACATTTTTTTGTAGTGCCATAAATCTTAGTATTTGTCCATATTCCTCCCATTATTTTATTACTTTAGAAAGGCATATTCAAAAAAGTTTAATGCTTTTTTGTCAAAAAGCTTGAGATTTATAAGGCTCAAGCAAGTTTCCAATGATGGAAATTATTTTCCTAGTTATTAGTTGAGGTAAAAGTATCTGTGCAATCAAATCCATTTTTTACCCAAAATTCCAAATCACTCTCATTTAGGGATGGGAGTCAGGTCGGATCAGGTTGGCCTTGACCCACACTTAAATCGGGTTGGGTCATGACCAAACCCTATTTATTAATCGGGTTCAAAATACAAACTCTAACCTTATTTTGGTCAGGTCAGGTATGCCGGTAATCCTAATTTTTTTCATCAAATAAATTTTTTTCTTAACTTAATATTTTATTTGTTATCTTTGCATGGGCCAAAGATAGATAAAATTTAGATACGTTATATGAGAAAGTGATAGATGGTGAGAGATCATTGCGACATTATTAGATACATGTTTAAAACTAGAAAAATCCCACAAAAAATTACTAATTAACTATTAAATAAAATAAAAAATATAAAAAAATAAAATACTAAGAGAATTTCTTTCTAATTTCCTTAGTCCATGACATAATTAAAACATAGGGTCAAGGTCGGGTTGTATAGGTTATGCGGGAAAATCCCAACCTGATCCTACTTTTAAAATGGGTAAACTTTTAAAACCCTAACCCTAACTGTAACCCTATTTTTAATCAGGTCGGTCCAGGCATGGGTAATTCGGGTATGGTTCAGGTCGGATATTCAGGTCGGGTTGAATTTTCCTATCACTACTTTCATTGCTCAAGGCATTGTACCACCCGTACCTAGCATTTATTGTCACAATTTAGGTTTTTGAAAAACCTTCAAAATGCATTCATTCAAGTAGCAAACGCACGTAAAAAATTTCTTTTCCTTCAATTATCAAACCATATTATCAATTAATTACCCAAACTATGATTATTGTCTTTTGAATATACGATATAACAAGAAAGCATACATATGACACCATCGATCAAATACATAATGCACTAAAATAATGTTCGATTAAAAGTTTTTAAATTTTGAATTGTAATCCTATTTTGTGTTAATTCATTACTTATTTGGGCTATTTATGTTTTGAATAAGTTAGTTGGACCTTAGTTGTGTTTACATGTTTAAATGGGCTTCAACAGGATCCAAGAAGAAGGAGTGAAACCCAACTACCCAAAGCTATTTAAAAGTTAAGAATGATCTCCTAATGTTCTAAACATTCATGGAATGATTAAACACAACCTTTTGGACCCATTGGATTTGAGATTTGCATCAAAAGAACTAAATTCGGGAAGAAGCTGATTTGGACATATTGACACAGTTTTTATATTTTGACCATATATTTCTATGTATAATTTAGATTGATACGATTCTAGTGGCATTGGAAAGAAAACTTTCGTGGCTACAATTGTTATTTCAGGAAGAAATTCACAATTCTGAAGATTTATGGGTCGAATTTGACATGCAAAGGGACAACTAGTTAACTAACCCGAGGTCAGTACATGAAGAATCTTTTCATTTATTGTGATTGATACACATAAGGAAAGATAATGAGGCTGATTGAATAAACAAATGAATACTCAAAGATACTTATTTACTAAATAAATTATTAAATTATTTGATTTATTTAGAATCTAATCATTGCCAAAGAAACAACCAATTAAGCAACTAATTAGGATGCAATCTGGAGATATGATTGGACTTTTCCCTTTGAATCAACCCCTTCTCCTCCAATAAATAGAGGGGTAAACATGATAGAGACATCATTCTCTCCTCTTTGGAGCTCTCTTATCCTATTTTTCTTCTCTTCTTTTGTATTTTTATTTTTACTTTTATTGTAATGACTTTCTAAGCACTCAAACTAAGGCTAGGAACGAAACTTGTACTTGATGTTTAATGGCTACTTTGATTCAAGTAAGTTCTTTATCATTTTAAATTTATAATCTATATAATTATTTGATTCAGCGTTGACAAAAGGCACGCCGAATGCTTATAATTCTCCGTGCTTATATACTTAATGCTTTTACGTAGTAAACAATCAATTACTATTGTTCTATTTCAAAGTTTTTTAAAAGATAAATTTTTCGATTGAGACAAATTTTCATTTGATCTTAATTGAGTTATCATTTGAATCAAATATGCATTTGATATTTATTACAAGTGGATTTCCGATGCCTTAGCACTTTCTCTTTGATTGTCTCTTTTTCTCTATTTTACCTTCATTCTCTATTTTATTCTCTTTGTAATAGTTTTCTTTGTCACACAAGGGTTTCCCTATGGATCGACCTTGTTTACTACAATTGACAAGTAAAAAAGTAAATCCAAATTAGACTACTTTATAGTCTTGGTTTGGATGTAACAACAATACATCACCAACGGATGTGAGAATTATTGAAGTACAAGTTTACAACTATCTAAATTATAGTGCATGTTACATGTAGTATTCTAAGACGGAACACAAGGTACTTAGGCGTTGTAGTTAGACGAATGAAAGTTTGGAAGGAGAAGAGGAAAAGTTCTATACTCGCATAATCTCAAAGTGTCCAACACCACAAGCATATAAACCCACCATTGGTGAGGTCCAGTGACCCATGCCATTACATAATCTCCGCCCTTGACTATGAACTCTTATTTAACATAAATAACCCTACAACTGTCTTATAATCAAGCAAATAAAAGAAAATCTACTATGCTTTCGTAGGCCAACAATATACTTATTGAGCTGGCTTGTGTTGATACACAACACTCCACCATGCTCAACTTACACCCTATTCTCAAGGAGATGGAAAGTGAAGCAAGAAATCATCCTTGGGCTCCCACGTGGAGTCCTCAAGTGGGTGATCACACCAAGCCAAAAGATCTCTGTGATGATCCATCCCAACCAGGGCATTGGACATTAGGTTAGGGGAAATAGAAGAGGTTGAGGGTGTAGGGGGACCTAGGGTCAGGCACATGAGGTCACCCACGTGGTGGCAAAGTCTAAACACATGGAACAACTGGTGGACAAGAGAAGCCCTAGGCAAATCATGGATATAGGCAACTATTCCCGCCTATTTGAGCACTAGGTAAGTCCCATGGAAACAATGAGCCAACTTGTAACAACCTTGATTTTTCATTCGAGAATTTTTCTAGATTTTTTGTTCTAGAATTTAGACACCGTTTGAGAGAATACGGGGCATTGGGTAAACAAGTAGGCGGTCTTGCGAGTTGGGCCGAGTCAGGCGCATGCTAGCCAAGTCAGTTGGTCCGTCTGATAGGTGGCTTTGGCACCAAGAAATGTATAACCCCAAATTGGAATTGAATTTATCTCCTTAAATTTGATTTGACCTTGCTTAGATAAATTTGGAAAGAAAATCAACCAATTAGAGGAATTCCCATGTGAAGGCAAACCCCCCCAAAAGGAGGCTACTTGCTCCCCTCTCTCATTATAAGGTTCCTGATTTTTCTATGATTTTTTGGGATTTTTCTGCTATTTTTTAGTCATTTTTGGCGGGAAAATATGACTCTTTGGTGTATTCATATTTGTGTATTTTTTCCAGTATTTATACCCATAGAGTTGGGTGTGGGGCTTAGTTGCAGGCCTCGCTGCGCACTTATGGCACAAATTTTGGAGGTATAACACATAAACAGGAGGTTAATGTGTGATGGGGATATAAAGGGTAAAATTAAAAAGATTATATAAGTTATGGATCCGAAAACCGGATTCCAGAACTTGACATCCAAAAAAAAATCTAGACGTCTAGAGAGATGGAGAGAAACCCGAGCCCATTTCCGGTCGCTCTGTTCTCCCTCCTCTGTCGTCGGATTTTGCCGATTCTTATCAGGATCCTCTTTGCCTCACCGCCACAAGTCCGTAGGTAATGGCTATGACCGCCGCCATGGCCTCTTCGCTCCTCCACGAGGTACCAAACTTTTCTTCGGTTTTTTACTCCTTCAAATCACGTTTTTGAGCCGTGGGGGTGCGATTTTGATGTCGTTTGCGGTGTCCCTCAACTAAACTTATGTTTGGTTAGGCATTGGCTAGAGCCGCCGCCATGCTTTCTTTGCTCTGCTGTGAGCTACCGGTACTTTGGTTGGTTTTTATTCACATTTCCATCTCACTGGTTGTGGCACTTTTTTGAGGCACCGGTGTTTCCGGTCATCGTCTGACCACTAGACAGTTATCATCCAATCTACCTCGACATAGTATCGGTAGGGGGTTACCATTTCCGACCCTACTTCGCCCCTATTGTCTTGCTCCACCCGATTAGACGATTTAGGTGTGTCTCATGTCATTGCCATCAACGAGCTGTGGGACATTTGGCCATCATGGGCTCTGCCCTGGCTCGGTGACAGTGAGGGTCAGCCCCACTTGCACCTCTGCCCGGAATGGGCTGTTTGCCCTACACCATGCGAGATGCACAGCTGCCCGCACCAAATGTGTTGGTTGTGGGTGGCGATCGGCGATGTCACCGCTTCGATTGGCCACCATCTCCTGGCCATAGCTCATTTGCCCTTTTGTGGGCCTTCAGCCGCTCCCGTCTGACCCACGTGTACATGTGACCACGCGTGTGCTTTTGGGTTTAGGCGTCGTATTTGTGCTGCCTGACCGTCGGTTCGCTTTGCCACCGAGTTGAGTTGACCACTAGATTCCTCCACCACCTCTCCTCTGTCCTCGAGCATCACCCCATGCTCTCCGCCTGTATGTGGGCCCTTGTTGACACAAAATCGTCGCCGTTGGGTGTTGTCCACAGCTAATTTCGATGTCTTGCGGTCAGCCAAGTACGTCTTAGCCACTGGCCGATCTTCAGTGAATACACCCTCGACTTATGACCACATTGCCACTTATGCTAGCACGACATTTCTCCCGGCCGCCCTAGTGTGCCACCATGGATCGCGGATTTTTCCGCATTGTCTTCTGACACCCCGTTTGGCCATGTTTGTTTCCGGCACATCGTAAAATCCTCGGGATAGTAGTTCTCTCAAATTGGCAATGTTTTTCGTTGTCGACACCACCGTCGTGTGCTTTGAACTAGTAATTTCATGATAGCATGTTTTGAATGAGTAGCAGCATGCTAGGACTATATGATTGAGTGCTATGGATGTTAGATTATGATCCCTTTGCATGATATAAGATGACGAATTATGCCATGTTGAAATGCATATTACATGCATGTTGGCTGTAAGTATGTTTGGAGTATGTATGTAGATTGAGTATGTGCTAGTGATGGCTAGCGTGTTTGTTGGTAAGCTTCGTATGTGTATGCATGTGCTAGTGATGACTAGCGTGTTTGTCGGTAAGCTTCGTATGTATATGCATGTGCTAGTGATGGTTAGCATGTATGTTTGAAGTATGTATAAATGTGTATGTATGCACTAGTGATGGCTAGCGAGTATGTTGGTAAGCTACGTATATATGAAAGTATGTGTGTTATACGTATGTGTAATAGACATACGTATGTATGATGGCTATTTGCCTATGCTTTGGATATGTGTATGTGTATGTGGGCAGAGGTATGGGCTATGGATGGTATGAAGTGACCGTGTTTGGTATGGATTTGGATATGGATGTGTAAGCGTATGACGGATGTCAGAGGATATGACGGGCGAGGATTGGAATGGATTGTTTTGGATCAGAGTACATGTTGGGGAATTTTCAGACAGTAAGAGTGTTCATAATTGTACAAGCATAATGTACAGATTATGAAGTGAAAAGTAAGCATAATAAGTGAGGTATTAGTAAGAGGGTATAACTAGGTTTGATTCTGAGGAGCTCAGTTTGAGGACTTCTGAGTAAGATGTTTTGGACATAAGGTAGATGGCGGAGATTGTAAGACCATAAGGATTTTGGTGTACGGTGTGTTATGTTGTAAGATGGACGTGTTAAGTGAAGTCTGCTGCCCTTATGAACTTGGGTTTCGAATCGGGCTCAGCTTTGGTTTGATCAATGGAGCACGGTATGCTTGAGTGCTTGTGTAGCATAATTATACTGCATAGTGTACTTAATTCAAACTTAAATTATAAGAAAGCTAATGATAGCGTTGTGAGTTTGAAACCTGAGGGTTCGACAGATTAAGGTCTGTGTTGAGCTAGCCGATAATGAGTCGGCTGAGCAGTTCTCATGTCTTGCCATAGTGTTTATCCTATGAGATGTTTTCTGTGTGCTGTATAGAGCATCGGACGTCTAATGCTCTATTGAGAACGATGTATGTTTCCGACTTTGTCTGTGTGTTGTATAAAGCCCAGACGTCTGATGCTCTGTGGAGAGCAATGTATGCTTTCGATTTGGTTTGTGTGATGTATGAAGCCCAGACGTCTGATGCTCTGCTGAGAGCGACGTATGTTTTCGATTTGGTCTATGTACTGTATTAGCCTAGACGTTTAATGCTCTATTGAGAGCGTTGTATGATTTCTGCCCAAGAGTGGCATTGTATGATTCAGCCCAAGAGTGGCACTGTATGCTTCTGCCCAAGAGTGGCACTGGCACTATAAGACCCATGATAGTGGGCAAGTCTATGACCCCTTATGTGTGGGTGTTTATGTTTGCGCACTCAGGTAAGTAGTATCATGGACCTGCTCTTACGTGTTTGATCCTGTGCCCCATGAGCTTAGGTGTGCCTTACCTTCGGAAAAGTCCATGGCGTCTAGTCACTCCCCAGAGGTTAAGGTGATGCCCCAGTGACATTCTTTTCCATTCGACGTTAGAGCTTATTAGTTGAAATGAGCTTCAGTGTTCGATAATATGAGTATGAGCACAAATGTAAGAGTATGAGTATGAGCACGACTGTAAGAGTATGTGTATGAGCACGACTGTAAGAGTATGTGTATGAGTATGATTGTAAGAGTATGTTTCTGAGTAAGACAGTAAGTGTATGATTTTGAGTAAGATTGTATGAGTAAGATCATATGAGTATGATTATATGAGTAAGCTCGTACAAGTATGTGTAAGTTATACGAGTAAGGTCGTACAAGTATGTGTAAGTTTGTAAGAACCTGAATAAGGGTGTTTGTGTAAGTTTGATTTGATGGTTTGTTTGGCATGTTTGTATGCGTATGAGCATGATGATGATATGCCTGTTTGTTCATGTTTGAGTTGCATGAACGCATCTATGTATGGATTTACTGAGCTCACTGTTTAGAACTCCCCTACTAGGTATTTTTCTACTGAGTATGAAAATATTCATTACCCTACTTTTTAGCCCCGTTGTACGGGAGGTGTTTGCAGGTTTGTGCGGAGAGCTCCTGGAGATGGATGCTCGGTTCCGAGGTGGATTGATTCCCTTGGACTCAAGTATATCCTTGACTCACTATAAGTTTTCTTTGTGCCACGATCTGTTGTATTGGGTGAGATGAGAAAATAAGTGTTTATGTATTCTGGACTTTTAGATTAGTTCAGACTGTAGACTGTTATGGGACTTGCACTTAGGGATGCCTGGGAGAGATTTGTATTTAAAGTCTATGATCATAACAATTTATCTGTACGGTTGTTTTCGAGTAGCGCCTATGGATGTTTGGTTTGGCCGTACGATGTTTGATCGAATGAGTAACAATTTGGATGAAACAAATTAATGTGTTATATTTTAAATTATAAAACTGTTTTCACAGGTTTTGTATTCATCATTTTTCCCGATTTATAGCAGTTATATTGCAAAAAAAAATTTGTGAATTTTAAGGATGTATGAAAAATCACAGGCTCACAACCCCTTGTGGACAAATCCCCCTCTCTCTTTCTCTTTCTTGTGGTAGCAGAACCAGACCCTTTTCCTCTCTTTTCCCTATCTTGTTTCCTTGCTTTTCCCTATCTTGTTTCCTCGCTTCTATACACTATCTTCTATCTCTTGCTTTGCTCAACCTTTTGCCACCATTGATCCTTGATTGAAGAACCTTGAAATTGACTTGTGAAAGCATCGGGGGGAGATCCACTATGCCTTGGTGCACCATTAGAGGTGAGTTCTAATGAGTTCTTTGGATCAATTCAAGGTAGGTTAAGCCGGATCTTTGTTATTGTTTGATTGATTATGTGATTTCATGTTCGATTCTTAGAGTTTCGAATTCTTGAAATAGAAGAAAGGGGTTTTCTTCTTCTCTGTTCTCCATGATTCAAGTTTTGGGATTTGATTTCAAGGTAAGTGACTTCTCACTTGATGATCTATGATTTCATTGTTATTTTCATGCATGGTTTGAAATGATTAATGTCTAGGGTTTTCTTAAAATCATGTTTCAAAGATGCTATTACATGATATGTGTGGTTATTGGCATGATTGTTTTTGAAAACATGATGATGAATGTTTGTAGATGATTCTTAGTCCTCTTAAATGACTATTTTTCTTAAATATGATGTTGATTTTTCTTGTAGTTAGTTGATTCAGATGCCTTGCAAATACCTTAATTATTCTATGTTATGTTGTCCCAGAATTTATTTTTTCTTAGGTTTGGCCAATTTTGTTCAAGGCCTTTCTAGACTCTTTTTTATCTTAAATTTCTTTGAGAGCATTTTGATTCATCACTCTTAGTATTGTAAAATTTTTAGAGTATTCCATAGTGTTTTGCTTATTCAAAGAGTCTTCTTTTCTTGTGACTAATTTTCTTCAAGTTCAACTTTTGGGCTTCATTTTGAGGTCTTTTCTTCACAGAATAGACTCATGAAAATTACTAGAGATTGGTATTAATGTATATTTTGAAATGGTATTTCAAGGCATTTTTCCTGGTTGAATTGGAATTATTAGGTTTTATGTAATCCGCAATATTCCAGATTAACAAATATGTTGTTTTGTGTTTCGTGAATTATCTTGAATTCATTTAGTCTTTGATTACTCTCAAAGTTTTCGTGAGCACTGTGTTGTCTATTCAGAATAAAAAGTTTGACTTAATTTGAAGTCATTTTGAGCCTTTTTGTCATTTGTATTCCAACTGTACAGAATTTCCAAAATTGTGCACCCATTTTTAAAATTCCAAAGAAATTACTTTTATGTGTTGTTTTGGTGTGATAAAGGAGCCCTTCTTCAAGATGGTTGTTAATGGGGCATAAATAGTCCCATAATGGGCAATGAAGTGGAGGTAATACCCAGTCAAGCCCAGAAAATTGTGGATTGTCTTGGTAGCAGTAGACTGCTGCCAAGAGAGCATGACGTCCAGTTTTGCAGGGTCGGTGGAGACAACATTGCCAGAAATGATGTTCTCCCAATACTCCACATATGGGTTACCAAATAACATTTAGAGCTCTTTAGAAATAAGGAATGTGTGAGATGGATGGAGAAGACTCACCTAAGATGTGTCAAGTTCTCATCCCATGTAGTACTCTACACCAAAATCTCATCAAAGAAAACCAACACCAATTGCCGGAGGAGGGGGTGAAAAATATAATTCATAAGGCTTTGGAAGGTGGACGGGCATTGGTGAGATTGAACGGTACCACCAGGAACTCGTAGTGCCCATCATGTGTATTGAATGCCATTTTATAGATGTCCTTCTATTGTATCTAGATCTGTTGGTAGCCAAAACAGAGATCCAACTTGATGAAGACATAAGATTTGGCCAACTCATTGAGCAACTCCTCAATTACCCAAATGGGATACTTATTTTTTATGGTGATAGCATTAAGGGCATGGTTGTCCATGCAGAAATGCGACGAGCCATCCTTCTTTTAGACAAGGATCGGTGAGGATTATGAGCTCGTACTAGGCAGAATGAGTTTGGAAGAAAACATATAAGAGAGAAACTAGTCAATCTCCTTTTGGATATATATGTGGCTAGTGATAGGGCCTCATGTTAACTGGAACTCTACGTAATCGGAACCTACTGGTCATGATGGCGGATGGGTAGGAAGATTGTCGGTTTCGGAATATACACCCATGCTCATCCAATGGTGAGAGCAAGTCTGTTGGCATAGGGGGCTAGAGTTGGTAGGGTGAAGCTCATTGTTGAAGGAGAAAACCTTGGGGTGCATATCAAAACAAGGACCCGACTAATAGGCTCCTCTCGAAAATGACTAGATAAATAACATCTATTTCTCTATGAGTACGTGGCAATCCAAGAATAAAGTTCTAATTGATATTAGACCATGGCTAAGTAGGGATAGATAAATACATATGCAACCCAACATTAGTAGATCTTTATTTAGCAACATGGAAGATATGACACCTCTCAATAAATCTATACACTTTGTTGTACATACATGACTAAAAATAAGAAGAAAAAATAAGCTAGGAAGGCAATCAATTGCTCTGGGGTCCAATCCATCGCTCAACATCATGTCTTGCATTTTTCTGCTCCGGTCCCATTTTTTCATGTAACTCAAGACCAACTGATTTACATCACTATCCCCCGATTGGGAAGAATTTGCCTTTGAATTTATAACATCATCATCTCTTAGGGACCCAAGCTACGGACATAGTTCAGCTTAGCTAGGATTGAAATAAGGGTAGAACTGCGTAAGAAAGACTCGTGCATGTGGTGGTTCTAGTAACGGACTAAGAGGAGGCCATTTAATTCACTGGGCTCCAATAATACTGATAGCACCACTAAGTAACCCAAAATTACTTCAAGCACAACACTTGATGTGGGAATCAACGATGGAATTGTCGTTGTTCTCTGTAAAATCAGCCGTGAGTTCTCTAAGAGAATTTGTGTATCCAATAACATTTCAAAACTATTGTGTTGTTGCCGCCACATCTCTTTTCACATAGTTTGCGACAATTGAAGGTATCGGCGATGAAAGCATTGTCACCCATCGGTTCAGACTCTTCATCATATGTAGGAGGCAAGTTGAAGTCTATTTCTTCCTACCCAACCCAAAAACTTCGTACCTCCTGCGCCACCTTACAGGTGTAAAAATCATCATAAAGTGCTACATGGATTTTTACAGATGATTGCCGTAGAAACCTTGATACAACATCATAAACACATGCTTTTGTTGCGCCTACGAGCAAATCCATTGATGAGACTCGCATGGACCACCAACTGATCTGATGCAGGGTGGAAAAGATGACGTTTTGTTGATGTATCCAACTAATAGGTATAACGACCATCCTCACAATAAAGCCGCTCTCGATTTACTCGAATTGAAGAAAGTGCTCAAATAGAGGGGATAAAGAAAGTAAATTATTTTCTTCTTCTCTATTGCATAAGCCACTCATAATAACAATAACTAAGAAGTAACTACACAGGAGAGGCCTTGTGGGCTTATATAAGCATCAACAGAAATCCTAAACTAAGTAAATAGCAAAGGCTTAAATCCTATTGCGTAATCAATATCCTAATAAAATAAACTTCCTAACTCTACTTAAATAAGATAAAAACAAATCTTCACAATAGAGTGGCTGCTCCAATAGTGTTTTAGCTTCGCAATATTTCCCACGTACATCACATATATCCCTAACCTCTCCACAACTAAATGATAAGAACTATAATCAGTCAATACAAATCTTAACACACGACCCAAGCAGCATGAGACTCCATGCTCAAAGTCTTGTGACCTGGTTAGCTTCAAACGTATGAGACTCCTTGCTACATAGGATTCTCACCAATCTTTGTGTATAAAGCTCCTGCTGGTTGCATCAATACGTCAGCAAGTCTAAAAGCAAACCGGGACCAATGATATAAAGTCCAGTTTCAAAGGTATTCCTGCATAAGCCTCTCGAAGAGGACTTGACTTAATGCTTTGAAACTTCCAATTTAGGCTTTGACCTTTTTTGACCCACCAATTATAACAATTCATGTGGGCCAATCCTCACGTATTGCATGACTTCTACTTTTTTTTATAGCGTGGCTTGTTGGGCAGTGAACGCGGCTCCTGCATGGCTGCATGAGAATGATTCTAGAACAAAGGAAATTTGGCGAGAACGAAATCTTGTCTCCTTGAATCTATTATCATTGTTTCTTGATGTGGTTAATGGCAGTATTTAGAAAACAAGGATCCATTATTCACTTTATTTTGAACCAACCGCAACATCTAGGATTAAGAGGCATAAAGCTCAGGTACAATGGTTGTTCTGGCATGTTTTTTTTTCACTTGAAGGGTTTATGGTTTTTTCTTGACATCTGCACGGTTGTTCCTGCTCAACTTGGTCTGAATCAATCTTCAATTCCTTTTGACACTAAGAAAACTTTACATGGAATGCTGTATGTAATTATGACCTGGCTACTATATATCCAGACTAAAAGGATAAGTTGAACCTGGAGGAAGTTGTACTTAGATTCAATCAATGTTAATATATGCATACTGTAAGCTGGACATTGATAAGATTTGACTATTTTCAAATGTTAATATTTTATCATCTTGACCCCATTATTTAATTTTGTGTCGTTCTCTGTTTCCATATTCCAAATTAGTCTGATTCTTACCAACCATATTTTGGAAAAACCAAAGGAAGCAAATGCACTAGAAGAACAAAGCATATGTTTATAACACAAGCAAAACAGTTGCATTATTTTTAACTCATTACATTTCTTTATCAAGGACAGTTTCGTATATTGTTCCATTTCCGCATGCATGCATGTAATTAAAACATAATGAAAAGAAAATCATTGACGCCACAGGTTGAGGCTGAGTTTACACAACTTCCATGGGAAGTAGGGCTAGCTATTAACGAGCCAACCAGGCTCGTTGAGCAGGCCCGGCTCAGCTTAGCTAGGCTCGAATTAGATTTAAGCTCGAATAGGTTCGAGCCAAGCCGAGTTCGAGCAAACCCCTACTCAACTTAGCTCGGCTCGAATAAAACTCAAACTCGACATTGTTCGGCTCGAACTCGAATATAGTTTTAAAATTACATATAAATAATATATATAATAAATAATATACATACATATTTTATATAAATATAATTATTAATTTAAATATATGTTTATGACATACTCCCTTCATTCTAAATTAGTACCTCTATTAATTAGTTCATTTTAAAAAATTAAATGGAGCTATTATTCTAAAACGAATAGAATATATAAAACAATATATAATCACATATATGTATCAATATCATGTATCATCTATGATATATGAGACCTATTTATACAAGCCAAGGTTCACTCATAACTGCGAGAGCTCCGATGTCATACATCCTCATATTACAATCATATAACTCAGGAGGCAAATTAGTTTATATCTTCTTGTGCCCTTGGACCTCGATCTCATGGTCCATGACCTTAGCTCACGCTATTGTACATGAGCCCAAATATAAATTTTTTTTATGACATATATCCTTGTTGAATTATAATGGATATATAAATTCATATATATTATATATTTTTTTAAAATAAAAATATTAGAAACACAAACACTAATATACTTCTTCTATCCCAAGTTAATTACTCCATTTCGTTTTTGAAGATGAACTAAAATTAGTTCAATTCAAAAACAAAATAGAGCTATAAGTATATGATAAAGGGTCCATATGATATCACACTAATATGCTTAAAAACACTTTTAAAAGCAGCATAACATTAGGAAGACCAACCTTAGTTTACAAAATAATGATTAGATATTCTTTTAAAAATTGAAGTATAAAACTGGGATTGTCCTTAGCTTACAAAATGCATATATTTTTACATGTACTTCAAAATTTTTTAGAGGCATACTAAGACTTAAGAATAGTTTTTTTATAAGTGTTTATAAGTATGTAAAGAAAATAAAATACAAAGAAGTAAATGGTAATGTTGCCTAAGTGAGTTTTTATTTTTTGTATTTTTTAGTGATTATATGCACATAAAGAGAAAAAAATAGTAATGCTGCATTATTTGAAACTAAAACTTATTTGTCATAGTTTTTTTTCTTTCCTAATGACTGTAGTTAGATGTTCAAGGTGCAGTCGTAATACTTATTAAAGTATATTTATTAATATTTAATACTAAAAGCATATTCGTATGTGTGATACTTCATATGATTTAGATATATATATATATATATATATATATATATATATATATATATATATATATATATATATATATATATATTATTTTTTTAGTTCGAGCCTATGTTCATGATTCATTTATTTCAATTTGAGCTCAAGCCAAGCTTTGGATTTCCAATTAGAGCTTAGCTCAAGCTTAAAATTTCAAACTTGGTCGAGCTTTAAGCCGAGTTCGAGCCAAGCTTTAGCTGTTCGAGTTTGAGTTATAAAAGCCTAATCCTCGACTCAGCTCGGCTCATTAACACCCCTAATTAGAAGAAATAAATAAGTACCTAATATCTCTTAGTGTGAGTGAAAGTAGTCTTGGAACCTTAGTCAAGCAACATATCAACTTTTGAGTTTGCGTACTTATTTCACATCAGGAGAGAAGGTGACTTGCGATCGTTTTATGTGTAATACCTATCTACGAGTTCAAGTGGATATTAAGAACTAAAGATGTGTTCTTATTGTTTCTGATAGGAAACTAAAGCGTGGACTATATTTGCCGTTGCATTTTCGTATCATCTTTTGCATATAATGAAGATAGACTATATATTGCGGGAAACATATCTTGAATGGGTTTTTCTGAAATATTTAGGAATGACTACCCTACGAGCAGCTGGAGTTATTCATTCGGACTTCGAGAAAGGTTTCATTCGTGTAAGAGTTCTCCCCATTTCACGTAGTTTGGTGATTCTGTTCATATTAAAACATAATGCCTACAACATAAGATTTGGGTACTGTGATGGAACATGAGATTTGGGTATGTACGTAAGGTTGCAGATACAATCAGAAATTTGATAACATCGAACGATAAGCCTTCAGTTGCCAATTGACAGAAGAGTGCCTCTTATTTATTTAATTCTAATACCTTGAGAACTGATTTGCTATTTATCTTTTTTGTTATTTTGTTTCATTTGTGAGTGATATGTGCTCTAATTTGGTATTAATTGTCCTAATTTCATGAGCATATACTCTTTTTTCAGGTCTCATACAATGATTTTGTGGAAGATGGTCCTCCCGCAGCTGCAAGGGGAAAAAGCCTTGTAAGTTCAATCACGATGTTTTTTATTTATTGTGATTTTTTATGAATGTCTTTAAATTATTTGAAAAATGTGCTACTTAGTTATGATTATAATTATAATTATAATTTCTAATAAATGTCCTTGAAGAAAAAAATGTGGGATGACATGTTTTGTGAAGTACTGCTTTTCTTTTCTGCTTTATCCTGAGTTGACTGGTTCACCTGCACACTCATCTGCCTCAAATATAGAGGAAAGGGGAGGAAGACAGAGTAGAGAGAGGAGGGGAGGTTGTGGAGGAGATAATACCCCCCTTTCTTTTCTTATGCTATGCCTCATTTTGCAGAGACAGGGTGGAGGACGAAGCAGAGGAGAGGAGGGAGCAAGCAGGAGGAAGGGGCAAGCCCTTGTCTGTGCTCTCTGCCTTGTCTACAAAGAGAGGCCAATCTCCACTCATTTCCTTCTCTATTTTGCGGCCACATAGGGGAAATAGATAGCGTACACACCTTCTCTCTGGTTGAGAGTGGCAAGAGGGGGATGCCAGTTGCTGCCCTCTTCTTCTCTCTCCTTTTCCTCATTGGTAATAGGATGAATACCTTTATTAAGAAAAGGAAGGGAACAGAGAATACCTTAGCCATGTTGAGAGATTCTTCTGTTCTGCGAGTATCTTCCTTGAGATAAAGAAAGAAACCGCAGCCAGCAACCGAGGTCTAAGGGTTCCTTTCTCAGACACTTATATTTCGCTTCTGTTAACATTAGAAGTTCCTTCTCAGTAGTCAGTCATAAGAAAATAACTTCCGCATAGCCAATCATTTAGCCATATTTTTCCTTAAAACCAAACACACTTTAATAATTTCTTTTCAAATTATGAATCTGTCTTTTTTGCATATAAGCTTGATTCCTTATCTTTGCCAAACACCTTAAGCTGGTTTCTTGGGAGTAAAATATTGCTTCAGACTTAAAAGATTCGACTATCAAGGAGTGCATCTTGGAATTGGATAATAACATTTATACTTATCACGAATGTCCTCCACATTCTGCAATCACAATTATTTGTATTGAATGAATAGCATTCCTTTCGTACTAAATTAATAGCTCCATTAGGTAAAAAAAAAATTATTCTAAATTAATAACTTAATTTTATTTACTTTAAGTGGTTGGGTACTTAAAAAAGAGTACGATAAACTTATTTTCCCTTCTCACAAATGTGGATTTTACCTTTCAATAAAAATTATTATTTTTTCAAATATAACTATTAATATTGATCTAAGGGAGTATATGCTTTTTAGTATCGTGCTTATATTGAACCTATAAGTGATAGAACTTAATATAGGGATTAGGCATACCTGTAACCATTGTAATTGAGAACTTCTTCAACAAAGCTTGATCTTCTGCTAATCCTTCTTAGAATCACAATAGTATTTCTGGTTTAGAACTTGGCTGAGAGCAATCTCACTTAAGACACCGAATTAGGATGGCTAATGGTGTATTTATAACTAAACCAGGACACCACTGTTAAGAACCCTAGAATCATAACCGTCCATCCATAGGTCATCCAACGGTTCAAATTTGCCACTTAAAACCACAGCTTAATGGGTATTCTGACTCAGGCCCATTACCCAAAGAGTTTTATAAAAGCCCAAAACAGTGTCAATTGAGACAGTTGGGCCACTGTATGTTTTATTACAAAACAAAGCCTAACATTCTCCCACTTGGCACAACTTCTCAATTGAGTCATAGAAAGAATAAAATCTCCCACTTGGCTCAATTAAACTAAATTTGAGAAAAAATATTTTAGTTAAAAAATAACCAAGTGGGTAATGGGAAACTTTAAAATGACTTTCGTATGCGCATACAATTGTTTGAAAAAACAATACCCTTCGAACTGTATGTGGTAACTTTATACTCTTACAAAATGTCATAATCGCATGAATCAAGGCGGTTATGTCCTCAAAGGAGAACATTCTCTTCCATGCATCACAATGCAACTAATTCATCTTGTTGGAGTGCTATATGTGGCAAAAGATATTTATGAGTGAAGGCATGCTCCCACTCATTATGCAAATATTGTCTCATACTTAAGTGCACTGAAAAATGAGACACAACGAGAAAAGAAACTATAACTGCTATGATAAATGAGTAAAGTTCAGAAGTACATAAGTAAAATCAAATGCACGATGAGCTAATAAGACCCATACGATCCACATGACTCTTAAACAGAGAAGGGGGTAAGCCCTTGGTCATGGGATCAGCAACCATATGCTCAGTACCTATATGCTCAATAACAACTGTCCCTTCTTTAACACGATCCTGAACAACAAGATACTTGATGTCGATGTGCTTACTTCGACTTCCACTCTTGTTGTTCTTCGTGAAAAACACAGCAGCACTATTATCACAGAACATCTTTAACGGCCTAGATATGGAATCCATAATAATAAGTCCTATGACAAAGTTTATCAGCCAAGTAGCATGTGACGTGCCCTCATAACAAGCAACAAACTCTGCCTCCATAGTCGACGACGCTGTAAGGGTTTGCTTAATACTTTTCAAAGAAACAACACTACTTGCCAAAAGGAAAATGTAACCCGATGTCGACTTTTTCGAGTCAACACAACCAGCAAAATCTGCAGTTGTGTATCTAACCAGTTCCAAATGATCAGAATGTCTGTATGTAAGCATGTAATCCTTCGTTCCTTGCAAATACTTCATAACTTTCTTTGCAACTCTCCAATGATCCATCCCTGGATTTTTCTGGTATCTACCCAACATTCCCATAGCAAAGGCAATATCAGGTCTTGTACAGACCTCCAAGTACATCATACTACCAACTGCCGATGCATAAAGAATGTCCTTCATGCTGTCCAACTCCAAAGAATTCTTTGGACACTAGAACAAGCCAAATTTGTCACCCTTCACAATAGGAGCTGCACTAGGTGAGCAGTTTTCCATGTTAAACCGTTTTAGAACTTTATTGATATAGGCCTGTTGAGACAACCCAAGGATCCTTCTTGATCTATCACGATAGATCTCAATCCCTATGACACAGGATGCCTCTCCTAAATCTTTCATGTCAAAGTTCTGAGAAAGAAACTGCTTAGTCTGGTGCAACATCCCTAAGTCACTGCTTACAAGTAGAATGTCATCAATATACAAGACCAGAAATATGTAGCGACTCCCACTAACCTTAAGGTATATGCATTGATCAACAATGTTCTCCTTAAAACCAAATGTAGTAATAACATCGTTGAACTTCAAATACCACTGTTGGGAGGCCTGTTTCAGTCCGTATATTGATTTCTTGAGTCTACAAACCAGATGACTTCCTTTATCTGAGGTGAATCCTTCAGGCTAAATCATATACACCTCCTCCTCAAGATCCCCATTCAAGAATGTCGTCTTGACATCCATTTGATGTAACTCTAAGTCAAAATGAGCTACAAGGGCCAAAATAACTCTCAATGAATCCTTCGTAGAAACTGAAGAGAAGGTTTCATTATAGTCAACACCATCTTTCTGAAGAAAACCTTTGGCTACAAGTCGGGCCTTATATTTGCTAATGTTACCAGATGGATCTAATTTAGTCTTATAGACCCATTTGCAGCCAAGAGTCCTGGTGCCCTGCGGTAACTCTACGAGATCCCAAACTTGATTATCAGCCATAGATTTCATCTCATCCTGCATGGCATCATACTATTTACTAGAGTTGTCTTCAGACATGGCCTATGAATATGTAATAGGATCTTGAATGAGTCCAACATTCTTGTCAGACTCCTGGAGGTATACAACATAGTCAGAAGGGAGTGCAGGTTTCCTTACTCTTGAGGACCTTCAAAGTCCTATGTCAGCAACAGGCAGAGGTGCCTGTGCAATAGGAACTTCAGCAACTTGTTCCTAAGGGGATGGTGAAGGAAGGAGAGGCTGCTCTGGAATCACCATTGGTGATGCAGCATATGTTCCTCCACCAGATGTGGGTATAATAAATGGAACCCGTATTTCCTCAAACACAATGTGTTTGGGGGAAATACTCCCACTGAAGTTGCATTGCTCAAGAAAACGTGCATTCCGTACTTCGACTACTGTAGGGGTGTGAGATAGACAATAAAACCTATAACGCTTAGACCTTTCTGCATAGCCAATGAAAAATCCACTGACAGTCTTAGGGTCAAGCTTCTTCTCAAGTGGATTGTACACCCTAACCTCAACTGGACAACCCCAGATGTGTACATGATCTAAACTAGGTTTTCATCCATTCCATAGCTCAAAGGGTGTTTTAGGAACGGCTTTAGATGGAACTCGATTTAAAATGTACACGGCTATCTTTAAGGCTTCACTCTACATATTGAGAGGAAGAGAGGAGTTACTGATCATACTCCTCACCATATCCATCAAGGTGCGGTTCCTCCTTTCAGCAACACCATTTTGTTGTGGTGTGTCTGGTACTGTGTATTGTGCAACAATACCATTTTCCTTCAGGAACTGCGCAAATGGTCCAGGTTTTTGTCCACTCTTTGTGTACCTGTCATAGTATTCCCCTCCTCTGTCTGATCTAACAATTTTGATATTCAATCTAGATTGTTTCTCTACCTCTGCCTTATAAGTCTTGAAAGCATCAAATGCTTCAGACTTTTCATTTAAGAGATAAAGATACATGTATCGGGTATGATCATCTATAAAGGTAATGAAATATCTTTGACCATTCAGACAGGGAGTACTAAACGGTCCACAGATATTAGTGTGTATGGTGCTTAATTTCTCATCATGCCTCTTAGCACCCTTAGAAGACTTGTTAGTCTGCTTTCCCTTTATGCAGTCTATACATGTCTCTAGATCAGTAAAATCAAGAGTTTTTAAAACTCCTTCTCTTACTAATCTCTTTAAGTGGTCAATGGAGATATGCCCCAACCGCCTTTGCCATAACATAGAGGAGTTCTTTTAATAACACTTCCTTGCACAGACATCATAGATTGTTCAAAGGAAACATGCAAAGAGAGACAATATAATCTATCAATCAAAGAACCAGAACCAATGGTGACTGAATCTTTAATAATCAGAAATGAAGAATTCATAAACTGAAAATTAAAGCCATGAGGCACTAGTCTGGATACAGAAACTAAGTTTTTTGAAAAACTTGGAATATAGAAAGCTCTCTCTAAATCTAAGGTGTATCCTGTATGGAGAATAAGTCTATATGTCCCCACACCTTCAACCTTCGAGCACATCTTATTGCCAGAATAGATGTTGTACTCCCCATCATTTGGTTTCCTTAGATTGAGAAACCCCTGCATGACAGTGGAAACATGGATTGTAGAACCAGAGTCAATCCACCATGTGTTATTATGATGAGAATCAATATAGTTAGATTCATAACACACTAAAGACATGAAATTACCTCCTTTCTTGGCAAGCCACTTCTGATACTTAGGGCAGCAATCTTTCTTCATGTGTCCTTTCTTCTTGCAGAAAAAAGCATTTGGTTTCCTTGGTGACACTAGTAGACTTCATTGGTACACCTTCACCAGCTTTTGTCTGTGAAGCACCATGATTACCCTTCTTTTGTCCTTTATGAGAAACTAGATGGGCACTCTCTAGCTTCTCTTACTTAAGTCTCCCCTCTTCCTGCACACACATACTCAGAAGGTCATTGACTGACCACTGAGTGTTATGTGTGTTATAAGAGATCTTGAATGGCCCATATTGTGTAGGCAGGGAGTTCAGAATAAAGTGGACCAAAAAAGTATCATCAATCTTTATTTTCATGTTATTTAACTGATTAGCAATATCACGCATTTGCATGATGTGCTCTCTCACCCCTTTGTCATCTGTTAGCCTCATGGATGACAACTTGGACATTAAGGTGTTGACCAAGGCTTTATCAGAACTCTTGAATTGAGCTTCAATAGCTTTCAAAAGTTCTTGGACTGTAGCACATTCTGGGATGGATCTCCTAATGCTTTTATTGATGTGAGACCTCATGAGCATCATGCTTAAGCGATTAGACCGCTCCCATTTTTCAAAAGATGCTACCTCACTTGGCGTACTTTTTTCCGTAGGAGTGGTGGGTGCATCCATACGAAACACCAAGTCCAAGTCCATGCACCCTAACAGTAAAAGAACTTTTTCCTTCCAATCCGTAAAATTGTCCCCAGACAATAATGGAAGGTGCTGATTAGGGTCAGAAATAAAAGATGGATAAGCTGCAATAAAAGAATAAATACATGCAAACATCAAAGAGGGCAAGAAACAAGAACATAAGTATGAAATAGCCAATGCTAAAATCATGTAGTAAAATTGTAAACCTCCCTTTGGGCAAAGGTTGCAATCTGCATCAAATTTACTAAGCTATATAGAAACAAATGTTAATTTTGTCTCATGATAAGGCTAGTGGGTTATACATAAAACATGACAGGAAAATCCCACACCTTTGGGCATAGGGATTTACCAATGTTAAAATATATAACCCTCCACCCTATCCTAATTATGTAACACTAACTACCACCTCCCTTTGGGGCCGGATGACAGTCTTTGTCACATAATCAGAATTTGATGATAGCACAATATTTTTGATATATGTGAATCTATGTACCTCATAGTAACATTCTATATGATTCACACGTTGACAAATAACTTAGGATGCTTTGGCCATTCCTAAATTATCGCAACGGATGCGGGAACTGAATTTGTGCTATTCACCACTTCAAATAACAAAATGAATGCAATTAATTATCAAGCAAGCATAAAAATATCCATACAAAATTGACAGGGGCATTAATGTCAATTTTGTCATCAGGCTTTTGGGACTCGGCCAGGGGGTCCATCACCACACACAACAAATAAAAATATAGTCCAAAGTCCTTATACAGTCCTTTAAAAAAAATGTACAAGTTGGAAGCTATAAGCCCCTGAAATAGAAAGAATATACATTAATACTCCATGACTGCATCCGCCGCCAGACGTGGTCCTTGAATTTTGGTGTCGCTTGCAATAAGTATAATGTCCACTCTCTCTCTTAAAATTACATAAGTGGTGCGCTCAGCAATTTTAAAAATAAAATTGATAAACATACGATTGCAATATAATCCCCTGGCCGGCCCATAACATTAATAAAGCCTCAATTATGATAATTAAATAACACACATCTATAATACCACATGCAATCATCATAGTAAAAAAATTTCCATAATTTTTTTTTAATAATAATAAAAAAGAATTGACCCAAAATGGACCAAACCGGGTCCGAAAACCCGGTTTGGGCCTGGTCGAGGACTAACCCGCGACGCGGGTCAGTTAAACCCGCCCGGCGCGGGTCAGTAGTGACCCGCAGAAGTGGGTCGAGGCGACCCGCTTCTGCGGGTCATCTTCAACCTCTCGACAGAGGTTGAAGACGGCACGAAGCCACCGCCGTCACGAAGCTTGCCGCCATCACGAAGCCCGCCGCATCCCTGAAGTCCCGGAAAAAGTCTGTCCGGCAACGGCGATATCAGATCCGACCACAAACCCAGAGCATGGTGGTCGGCAATGGCGATTCATAAAACGCACAATGAGATTGAAAATACGCGGCGACTGCGAACGAAAGCCCGCCGGCAGCCCAGGGGGCCAGAAAAGCTCCGCCCGACGACAGAGGTTCCAGATCCGGTCCCGAATCCTTTTAGCAACGGGCGGCGGTGGGCCTTACATCTCGAAATCAGTGGCAACAAACAACAGAGGAAACGCCGGCTCTATGCGCAGCAGCGGCGCCGGCCAACGCCCAAACCCGGGGAGGAGGTGGCACTGGCCAGCGCCTGCAAAATCGGAAGCGAGGCGATGTCCGAAGGCCCACGGCAGCCGAAAAAAAAATGAATATTTTTTTTATGTCACCACCGGACTGTGCGATCGAAAACGAACAGCCGGCATGGCGGCGGCGCCGGCCAGAGCCCAACGCCTGATGGCTGCGGTTTTGGCCAGTGCGTCTGCTCCGGCATGCAGTCCGGCGGCTATCCGGTAGCCGCCCGGTAAACAGTGAACAGAAAATTGAAACAAAATGGACAGAAATTTTTTTACTGTAGTAAACATAAAGCTTTAAAAAAAAAATTTTATCCGGCAACTCGACGTGCAATTTAAAAACCCTCTCTGATACCAATTGATAGAACTTAATACAGGGATTAGGCATACCTGTAACCATTGTAATTGAGAACTTCTTCAACAAAGCTTGATCTTCTACTAATCCTCCTTAGAATCACAATAGTATTTCTGGTTTAGAACTTGGCTGAGAGCAATCTCACTTAAGACACCGAATTAGGATGGCTAATGGTGTATTTAACTAAACCAGGACACCACTGTTAAGAACCCTAGAATCATGATCGTCCATCCATAGGTCATCCAACGGTTCAAATTTGCCACTTAAAACCACAACTTAATGGGTATTCTGACTCAGGCCCATTACCCAGACAGTTTTATAAAAGCCCAAAACAGTGTCAATTGAGACAGTTGGGCCACTGTATGTTTTATTACAAAACAAAGCCCAACAATAAGGCTATTAATATTGGAAAGCGAGGAAGAGGTCGCTGGCACTGAGCAAGTTCAAAACTAGTTCTCTTTGACACCTGGATAGTGAATATGCGGTAGGTTATGTGCTTTCGGAGGAAGTTAAATTGGCCAAGCTCGATCATTTTTTGATATTTGTTTGCCCTTTCCATTAACCTTGTGTGTTTTGCTGTACTAGTTCAAAGAAAACTCCTATCTTTGACAATAAGGAGTTATCACTAAAAAAATTATTATCATCCATTGGATCCTTCTGCTGTTTTAACGATTACTTTAAAATAACTATTTGGGAGTACTTATGGATGTGTTGGTGCAAGGTTGGATATGTTACTGCCCAATATTTTTGGCAACGTGATTGTGGACCTTATGTTGTATATATTGCAAGGACTTACTAGAAAATATGCAGTTTGATTTTACTTACTCGGGCTACAGATTGTTTGATTGTTTCTAATCTTATGAAGTGGATTTTAGTGCATTTTTGTTGGAAAGATGACAACATGCTGTACCTATAATTTTCTTGTAAGCTAATAAGCTATATTTTTTATTAGGGACACAATCTAGAATGTCGCTATTAATTTTATTAGTGACATTAGCAAGTCTAATCTACATGCGTCACTAATAAGCTATATTTTTTTTATTTTTTTGTAATATTTTTTATTTGTTACACTTTCTAGAACGTCGCAATTAATATTTATTAATGTCTATGGTATTAGTGACGTTAATATGTAAGGATTGCTATTAAGCTATGTTTTTATTTTTTTGGAATAAAATTTTAATTAACGACAGTTTTTAGAGCATCATAATTAATATTTATTAGCAATGGTTCTAGAAAACGTCTTTAGTACTTGTGGTATTAGCGACATTAATCTAAAAGCATTGCTAATAAGCAACAATTTTTATTTTTTTGTAATAAGTATTTTTATTAGCAACATTTTTTAGACTGTTGAATTAATATTTAATAGTAACATTGTAAAGAAAAAGTTACTAATGTCTATGCTAATACCAACATGAATCTAAAAGCGTCACTAATAAATTTACTTATTACTAATACAAAATAATCATCGCAAATACTTATTAGCGATATAAAAATATAAGTCAAAAATACTTATTAGCAATGCAAAACAGGGTGTCACTAAAACATACTTTTGCGATATTTTTTCATTTGTCATTATTTACTAGTAGTGACGAAAGTTTTGGCGACATTTTTTGCTACGCTTGTTTTTTACATTTGATAAACATTGCAAATAAGTATTAGCAGCAATTGTTGGATTATTAGTAATGCTTCCGTGGATCGCTAATAACATAGTGTCAAGTCAATGGTTTTAAATACTTCAAAAGCATTAGATTTCTTTATAAAAAAATCAACCTAAGTAAACCATTACTAAGATATATTTTTTCCCACCTAAGCTAGTAGTTTGTCCATAAGATCCATGTGAATCAACTCTAAAGGTTTTTAAGTCCTACATGTCTCAACTTTTTATGTGAGGATTTAAATTTTTTAGCCTTTTGATAAGCATCACTAACTAAATTTTCAAGGGTTATCAAATTAGGGTAACCTCTAATCACATGTACAAGACTTTGCTGTCATAAGAAAGTATAATCAAGTAAGGAAAATTTTATGAAATACATATATTGAATCTACCATTAACAAAAGTCATAACAAATTTATCCATGATGTAACAAAATTTCCTAGTAAATTTAACAACAAATCTAAAACCACAAATTTGACTAATGCATAATAAATTTGCTTTCAAGATACTAACATACAAAATACTATCAAAGTGAGGCAAACATTAGACACGAAGAGTGTCAACCCTATCATCTTGAATTGTGCTCCTGTTACAAAAAATTACTCTCCCATCATGTTTCTCCACTAAGTGTGTGAACCTAATTTTGTTAGTAGTCATGTTCTTTGAACATCTACTATTTAGGTACTACATGTTAGTGTGTTGGGTTTCTAGAATAGTTTAAGCAATATTACACTTGAAATCTTCTTTCTTAACCTAAACAATTTTAGTTTTCACAAATTCATGATGAGTCTTTGAGTTCTTGACATTGTCAACTTTTCTAAGAGGTTTTATATTAGATTTTGTTCTTTCTTGTGATGAACATTATGAACAATCATCGTATGTGGTGATCCTAAAGAACTTTGTGTGTGTGCCCTGTGTCCTAGGTTTGAACCTTCTCACTAAATTCTCTTAGGTTTCTACTTAACCATGTTATTTGTTTTAGCAAGTTATTTTAAACATTATTCCTCACATATGGTGTCTTCTTCACTAACTAGTTCTTGCCAGGTTTTAGCTACTAGTTCTTTTTTAGGAAGTTGAAATCTAACCAAAGGTTTTGAGTTAGAAGAATTAGCACATTATTATTCAATTTACTAGCTTTCACAAATTTAGTGCATCCTAGGAAATTTGAGTTTTTGTTATTGACATATTCTAACTCACTCTTGTCATTCTCAAAATAACTAGTAGAGAATTATTTATAATCTCTCTTGGCCTGAAATAAATTCTTTCTACTTTTCATTAGCAATTCTCAACTCATCCACTAATTTTTCAATCTTAAAAAGATTGATCAATTGCAGAAATGATATAGATATAATAAAAATACTTTACTGACATGAGGACTTATAGGTGATGAATCTAGTTCATAATCCAAATTACACCAATGATTAGTAGGATTCACTTTTTTGGACCCCACTAATCAACGATTTCTGCATGATGATCATGTATGAAACCTAATGTCAGTGTAGAATTACTATAAATATAAACATTTACCTAGGAAATTCAAGGGCATATGTAAGGTTTGGAGATATTATATTTTTGTTTATTTTCGTATGAATTGATTATTTGGGGTAACTAGGAATTTTCATAGGATTAATTGAACTTTTTAGGGAAAACTTGGTGGGTCCGATTTATCGGGGTGTAAACCGAGGTGTGGTGACTTGGTTTTCTTAGTTATGAGGTTAAAATACTCGTACAGTAGTGCTTAGCATAAACCACAAGGTTACTACAAAATTAATACAATATTTGTTAATTTCCTTGTAAGGAAGGGGACCCCACCTTGGATCCAATGACCCATCTTGGCATTGTGTCAATCTCTTCGGGCATTGTCCTTCACTTTTTGCCAAGTGGGCTTGGACTTAGTCATTTCTATTTCAGCAATTTTCTGAGAAAGAATTATTTTCTAATCTCTACATGGGCCCAAAAAAGCCCAATTACCGAAACTAGTAGCAATAGCCAATTTTGCCTTCATTTTCATAATTAGGGTTGCTGAAATTTCAGGGAATGTTGGTCCAATCTCTCTCAAGGAGAGTCAACTAGATTATTTTTCATAAGTTATAAGATTTTGGTAGAAATAAAAGGTCTTTCTTGCATAATCTTGATCTCCCTGCCTTATTCTATTGAAAACCCTGAACTTCCCTTGTTTTCATGCAATTTGGGAAAACCTAAATCTTTATTTTTTATCCTCAATCATGTGAATCATGATTTTAGACACAAGGAAGTGCTTGAAATCACTTTTTTTTATCATAGTTTAGAGTCTCAAGTTGATAGAAAGCATGTTTTATGATCACAACTGATGAAAATTATAATTTTGTGCATTAGGGATTCTTTTATCTAGGGGAATTTGAATCTCTATTTTGGAGGTAAGAGGTTTTTGTTTTGATAGTGATTTATTACATTACACTATCTTTGATGTTGTTAATCATGCTTCTTGAGGATTAATGTGTATATGGCTTAATTCTTCTCTTTGAGAGATTTTGATGTTGTTTTTGCATACTTATGCATGGGCTTGATAGGTTTTTCATAACTAAGGACTTAAAATTAATTCCATAAAGAATTATGATGATTGATTGCAATGATTTTAAGTTAAAAATTACAGTTTTCTACAATTCTGCTTCGACCTATTGATCACTAATATTGGGCTATCAGTCGCCAAAAGTTACTGTGATTGGCACAATGTAGCCAATCTTGACTACACTCTAGGTTGATCTTTTTCCTTTTTGAACCTCTCATTAATCGATTGAGGGATTTAATCAATTGACACTCCTATGTATGGATTATGTTCATATTTTAAGGTCTAATCATCATGCTTTCGATATTCTTTTGCATGTAGTTAGCCAAATATTGTTGCCGATATTAGGGTTACTATAACAAAATAAACTATTAGCAATACAAAAACAAGTGCCGCTAAAAATGACTACTTGATACTCATAAAAAGTGTAGCAAAAAAATGAATTATTAGCGATGTTTTTTATTATGCGTCGCTTATAGTCATATATTTGCGACGCTTAATATAAAGCGTTGCTAATACTAATCATATTAGCGACATTTATTAGAAAAATGTCACTAATTAGTTATGCTATTAGCGACACTTTAAATAAGCGTTGCTAAAAGATATATGTTTTAAATAAAAAAAGAAAAAATCACAACTATTAGCGATACTTTTTCTTAAACGTCTCTAATAGTTTTAACAATAGCGAAACTTGTTAGAAATCGTCACCAATAGTTATGCTATTAGCGACGCTTAAGAAAAACTTCACTAATAGTAATGAATTTAAAATAAAAAAATAAAAATTTAGAACTATTAGCGATGTTTTTAAACAAGTGTCGCAAATATCATTAAAAATAGCAACACTTGTTTACAAACGATGCTAATAGCTTTATTAATTAGTATTATTTAATAAATAACTATATAATAAATAAATATTAAAAAAATTTAAAATAAAATTCTTAAATATAATATATTTTATTCGATATTTACTATTTATATATCTAATAAATAAATATTAAATTTTCAATAAAAGGTAGTGTGAATAATAGATTAAACTTTAACTATTTTTATATAAAATATTTTATTTCTTAAATTATCTTATTAATTTTAAAATATAATTTATAATAAAAGAGAGTGAAAAGAGAGTGCATAGAGAGAGAGGAGAGAGAGCAAGAGAGAAGAGAGAAGAGAGAGTGAGGAGAGAGAGGGTGATGAGAGAGAGGGAAGAGAGAGATAGAGGACAAAAAAGGAGACGAGAGAGAAGAGAGAGGAAGAGGAGAGAGGGAAGAGAGACAGAGATTAGACAGATAGAAGAGAGAGAGAGCAAGGAGAGAGGAGGGAGAGAGAGGGAGGAGATAGGAGGGAGAGAGTGAGTGAGAGAGAGAGAGAGGGGAGTGAGAGAGAGAGAGAGATAGGGAGAGAGAGTGAGAGGAGAGAGGGGAGAGAGAGGAAAGTTAATTTTAATTATAAATTATATTTAAAATTTTTAAAAATAAAAATATATATTAGCGATGCATATACATATGCGTGGCTACTACCCCAGGGTAGTAGCGACGAATAAGTTTATGCGTCATTGCTACCCTATGGTAGTAGCGACGCATATAATTATACATTGTTACTAGTTTTTTTATTTTAAAATAAATTAAAATAAAAGAGATGGGGGGAGAGAGAGAAAGAGGTTGAAGGGGAAGAAAGAGGGAGAGGGGAGGGAGGGGAGAGAGAGAGAAGAGAGAGGGTGAGGAGGGAAGAGGAGAGTGGAAGAGAGAGTGAAGAGAGAGAGAGAGAGTGTGGAGAGGGAGAAGAGAGAGTGAAGAGAGAGAGTGAGGAGAGGGAGAAGAGAGAGAGTGAGGAGAGAGAAGAGAGAGTGAAGAGAGAGAGAGTGAGGAGAGAGAAGAGAGAGAGAAGAGAGAAAGGAGGAGAGAGAGAAGAGAGAGAGGAGGAGAGAGAGAAGAGAGAGAGAAGAGAGGGATTGAGGAGAGAGAGAGGAGAGAGGAGGGAGAGAGAGAGTGAGAGAGGTCGAGAGATAGAGGGGGAGAGAGTGATAGATATGGAGAGAGAGAGTGATAAGAGAGAGTCTCAAAAGAAAGAGAGAGGGGAGTGGAAAGAAATTTTTAATTATAAATTATTTTAAAATTTTTAACAAAAATTATATTAGCGACGCATGATGTTTTGTTTCACTAATACCCTAGGGTAATAGCAACGCATACATTTATGCATCCCTACTAGTTTTTTTATTTTAAAAAAATTTAAAATAAAATAGATAGCAGGGAGAGAGAGGGAGAGGAGAGAGAGGGGGAGAGAAAGGGGAGAGAGTGAGTAGAGAGAGGGAAGAGAGAGATAGAGGAGAGAGAGAAGAGAGAGAGGGAAGAGAGATGGAGGAGAGAGAAAGAAGAGAGAGAGAAGAGAGAGGGTGAGGAGAGAGAGAGAGAAGCGAGAGAGGGTGAGGGTGAGGAGAGAGAGAAGAGAGAGAAGGGAGAGGGTGAGGAGAGAGAGAAGAGAGAGAAGGGAGAGGGTGAGGAGAGGGAGAAAGAGGAGAGGAGTGTTGAGCGAGGAGAGAGAGAGGGTGGAGAGAGTGTAAAGAGAGAGGGTAGAGAGAGAAAAGGATGAGAGAGAGTGAATTTAGAGAGATAGAGAATTTTTTTTAAAAATAAGTCTATTAGGGACGCTCTAGATAGAGCATCGCTAAAAAAATATAGTAATAGCGACGCTAAAATACAAGTGTCGCTACTATAGATACTATTAGCGACGCTCATTTTTTAGCGTCGCTAAAAGACTCATATAGTAATAAAAAATTAAACTATTAGCGACGTTCTATAAAGAGTGTCGCTATTAATTATAGTAGCAGCAACGCTGAATATTAGACGTCGCTACTATTTCCACTATTAGCGACGCTCTTTAGTGAGCGTCATAAATAGTTTCAATTTTTTTTAAATATCGGTCTTTTAGCGACGCTTAGAATTGAGCATCGCTAATAGTGTAAATAGTAGCGACGCTTGTATTTTAGCGTCACTAATAATAAACTTATTAGCAATGCTCTTTTTAGAGCATCGCTAATAGTCTTTTTTTATAAAAAAATTCACTCTCTCTCCATTCATTCTCTCTCATCCTCTCCTCTGTCTTTCTCTTTACCCTCTATCTCTACCCCCTCTCTCTTCACTCTCTCTCTCTCTCCCTCCTCTCTCCTCCCTCTCCCTCTCCTCTCTCTACACTCTCTCTCCGCAATCTCTCTCTCCTCCCTCTCTCTCTCTTCTCTCTTTCTTCTCTCTCTCTTTCTCTTTACTCTCTCTCTTTGTCCTCTCTCTACCCTCTCTCTCTTCACTCTCCCTTTACCCTCTCTCCCTCACGCTCTCTCCTCAATCTCTCTCTCCTCACTCTTTTCCCTCCCTCTCTATCTCCTCCCTCCCTATCCTCTCTCTCTCTCCTCATCCTCTCTCTACCCTTATCTCTCTCTTCCCTCCCTCCCTCTTCTCTTTTCTTTCTCTTCCCTTCTCTCTCCCCTCTCTCCTCACTTTCTCTCCCCTCTCTCCTCTCTCTATCTCCTACCTCTCCTCTTTCTCTCTCCACCAGAATCTGGCCACCCACCCCCTCCTCCCTCTCCCCGGGTCACCCCTCCTCTCCCCGGTCACCACACCCCCATCCCTCTTTGCCCCCCACCTCTCGCCAGTGTCGTATCTGGCACATCCATCAGATTCCAACGCCGCTCAAATCATCCCGCCTATAGCGAAATTCTTTTAATTTTTTTCAAATTTTTAGCGACACCTATATAAGCTTCACTAAAGGCTTTTTTAATATTTTTAAATTTTATAATGTATTAGTGATGCTTTAAGAAGTGTAGCTAATACACAAAAATCTTTTTTTTAATATGTTTTTTCATAAGCGACGCTTTCCTAGAAGCGTCGCTAAAAACTATGTTTTATTATTATTTTAAATATTTTTATTAGCAACGATTATATAATCATCACTAATAAGCATTTTTTAAATTTTTTAAAATGTTTTTATATTATCAACGCATAAAAAAACATTGCGAATAGTCAATTATTAGCGACGCTTATAGTTATGCGTCGCTAATAAGCTATTTTTTTAAAATATTTCTTATATTAGTGATGTTTAGTAAAGTGTTGCTAATAACTGATTATTGGTGACGCTTAATCATTATGCGTCGCTAATAATTTACTATTAGCAATGCTTTTTTATGCGTCGCTATTAGTAAAATAATTATTGACGCATCGATAAACGTCGCTAATGTTTCTCTATTAGCGACACTTTGTGTTAAGCCCCGCTACTAAGCAATAGCGACTGATATTTTATAAATGCATTTAGTGATGCTTTTTAAGTGTCACTAATAGTCATTAGCGATGCTTTTAAGCATTAATAATAGTCCTTTTTGTTGTAGTGGGTTATTTATTACACATGCATATAATGTTATTCTTAGGAATTCATGCTACATGTATCAAGTTCTAGCATCATATAATCATAATTGCTAAATCATGTTTATCGATGATTAACCATGAATTGTGTTTCACCATGATAGGTTGTAGTTGAATTAGCCATATCATATTGTGAATGAATTAGTTTTCCATCCATAATTGTAGGATTTTTTGTCCAAAAAAGCAAGGTTTTTTGTTTTGAAAGGATGGTTTTTCATCCCGATGTGAGATGACTAAGATTATTGATATATTATTGAAACATTTGGAGTTATGCTCTAGGATTTGGTCATGTCTATATACATTAGCTTGACCAGGGACTTTCGCTACTTCCGGTATTTGGAAGGCCAAGTAATAAGTAACAAGCAATAGGCATAAGCTAATAGGTAACAACTTCTTTGTTACTATGGTTTTATCCTCTTGTGATATATCTTTGTTGAATTCTTGAGATTATTTACACCAGATTATTGTGTAAGGTTTTTGGGATGAAATTACTAAGTTATGATTATGTTGTCTTGCATAAGGATTTGATATTCTTTTTGAAAATGTGCTATTATAGTATTAATATAAGCATGTTATGTTTCAAAACCTTACTGGGCTATGCTCACCCTTGTTTTCTTTTTCAGAATCCTTTGGGATGCCCTCTATTACACAGATACTTAAGATGACTTGTTCTACGAGTAGGGAAAAAAATGTAGAATGATGCTGAGTGGGGGTAGAATTCTCCTAATTGATAGTTGCAAATGAATAGATTAAAGAAACTTTGAAAGACTTTTTAGTTACTTTGATATTAGTTTCTTTTAGTTGATAATAGATTTTCTTCTAGCTTAAAGGCCCGTGCTATTCCTAATGCTATTGCATTCAGAATCTTGTAAAAGGATGCTTGATAATATTTTAAAGTAGAAGTAGTACCCTTTATCTTTTATTTTTCAAATTGTTTTAAACAAAGCGGTTGTTTGGCTGTGTATTTTGATTTAACCCAAGGCTTGGGTTAAAAGTTGTCGCATGTTCTTGCCAATTGTGATAAGGGGCATGACAGTATATGAGAAAAAATTTAGTAAATAGTTTGTCAAATTACTAATAAAGTAAATATCACAACAAATATAAACCACTATACCCTAAAATAAATGCAAATCCTCACAAATACTTGAGTAATAAACCCAAAAATTCAACAGGAAAAAAATACATAAGTGAAAATAGAGCCCAAAGACAAGTGCACAACATAACACAAAGAAAAAAACCAATATTGATTTACCATGAAAAGTGAATTAAGTGTAGCATGGGATCTATCTACAATAGCTTACTGAGGCAGAAAATATGTAACATGAGGAGGTGAAGAGTAGGAGAGGGTTGATGGACGCATGAGGTAAAGGGAGAAGAAAAAATGATGGAAGAGGGAGGAGATATCAAAATGAAGAGGGACATTGAGAAGTTGGGAAAGGATGAGGCCACTGGAAAGGAGTAGACGGGATCGAAGAAGGCAAAAAGGAAAGAGAGAGAGGCACAAAGAAGAAGACACGAGGAATTTCCAGAAGCGTGAAGATGAGAAAATTTACTGTACCTCTTTTAATGAGATGTGTACAATATCTTATTAATCACCTCAAAACAAATGATACGAAGATCCAGCCTTTTAAGAACTTATTCAAATAAGATTTGAATAAGCTAAACCAACAAACCCTTTGTAGTCCTCCTCACCTCTCCTCCCTTATATCAGTATTCAAACTTTACACCAACTGTTGATATAATTTAGCAGATGACAAGTGAGAAAGGTTCATCGTGAGCAATTGGTAGCAACATCCATATGGCTCACATTGTAAATCATCATGATCAAGGGTAATTGGAAGAAGGAAGTTAAAAGGATGTTGATATTCTTACTTCACTTTCTTTATATTAAAAACCTACTCAGAGCTTCTAATTAGATAGAGAAGGTGAGTCACATGTGATAACGTGCAGATTCACTTTTTTTTATCTAATCAAAAGTAGAGTAAACTTTTAGTATAGAGAAAGTGGTGTAGGAATATTATTTTCCAAATTGAAATAGGTCAATTCTGTAATAAAAATGTGCAACATTTTCATTGGAAAAGGAAAGTAGGCCTCAAATCGGATAGTTTTTTTTGCCCAATAAATACCCACCACATACCATTGGAGGGTTTTTTATGGACACATTCCTTGGAACATTTTATTTTTCTTTAATAATTGGGCTTTGAAGGGTGAGCCATTGAATCGTTACCTTTTTGCATTTTGTGGTCCATAAGGTTTTTTCCCCTTCTTTTCCTATTTATTTTCGCCTATCAGATTGCTTTGTAAATAAAGGAGTAGAATGTAAGTCTTTCTGTCTTCTAAAGAACAGGAAGGGTCAAGTCATTCAGATCGACGTATTTTATTTTTGTGAATATGTCTAGTGACTAGATTTGGTGATAGAGCTTGGTGACTAACAATGAGATGCAGCTCTTGAGTGGCCGGATTAGCAGAAGCACGGTGGGGTAGGGGTGGCGCACCAATAAAAGATCCGTCTTTAGATTAATCTACAAAGGAATCATAAATAACATACAATCAATTAGCAAAATAACCTATCGAATCATATATCATGTAATTAGGAATTCAAGAAGGGACAAATACGAACTGACTTGGGCGTTCCAGCCCTTGCACGCCAATCACAAGAATCAATAAGTAGAGGAAGAGGATTACCTTATGTGTTGATCCCTTACAAACCACCGCTTGGAATAAAGAAATCATAGCAAATATCTTCTCTTGAATCAGCCACCACGTTCTAGCTAAAGAGGAGAGTCTTCTCCCTCGTTCAGCCCGCCAAAGAGATCAAAGAGAGGGGAGATGAGGGGCGGCCAGCAGCAGCGATTCTCCCTTCTTTGTGCAAGCCGAATCCAAGAGAGAGAGGGGGCGGCAATTGGGAAGAGAGGAGAGGAGTGGGGTGGCCCAATCCTTAGGGCATCCTCTTCTCTTTCTCTCCCTTAAATACCCTCTCTTTTCCCCCTTTAGGTGGGCCTATAAGTGGTCAATTCTAAATGGGCTTCCTTTCTCATTTCTTCTAGTTTCTATTGAGGCTCAAACACAACAAGAGTAGGCTTTGTCTCTCAGGGCCCGCGGAGGCCGGGACCCCTTGCACATGGCCAAGCCCGCGACAAGGTCGACCCTTCGCTAACCACGGGATCCACCCTCGACACAAAATTCGCCCAATTAGGCCCCACAACGTGTTAATGTATAACCTAGTTGTATACCTAGTGTACGTATGTGACATTGGCGGGTCCCAATCGAATTAGTGTAACAAAGGCACATGTGGGGTTGGCACGACTGCCCCCACCACCCTTGGACCCCGTGGCCATACTGGCTCACCCGGACCGCGATAACGTTGGACCAAACCGGGCCTGAGCCCATACCATAGTCCAACAACAGTGACATCAGCAAAAAGTGGTAAAAGAGAAATTTAAAATTTGATCAAAGGTTCCTAAGTTTCCTCTCTCTATATATCAGTGGTCATGGTAAGTGTCTAAAAAAGCAATTTGCCAACTATTTTTTTTTATTCCTACGCCAGGCTCCTTTTCCCTGTTTTAGTGGTTCATCTTATAAGAAAAACGAAGAAAATGTTTCCAGGGACGGAAAATTTTAAATTGCTTTATTAGACAAACACCACTGATTGGTGGAGGCAAATAAATGGGCCCAACTAATCAACAGGTTTTGCAAGGTGATTATTGGGGCAAAAAACAAAGGCCCTACTAATCAATCTATCCGCGTCAAATTCATTTGTGTAGGGCTCGCTTTAGGATTGAATTGGAGAGTTTTTTCACATAAATAAGTGTAGGAAATAACAACCCTTACTAGGTAGAGTATGAGTATAAATTTACTGTTCTCTAGTTCTGGCCGAACAAAGTATAAATTTATTCTTCTCTATTTGTACAATGGAAGAATGAATCGTAGCCACGTAATAAGAAAACAAAGAACACAAGAGAATTTAATGTGGTTCAGCCATAGTGCCTACATCTATGGGATCGCACAATTCTATTATATAGAAAATCAAATACAAGAGAGTATTGTAAAGATTTCTCTCAGCACCTCTTACATAACTCACTAAAGAAATAACGCCTCTTCCCCAAAGAAGCTACTTTTCTCTAGTGCGTGGCGCGGCTTGCTCTCCCAAATTCTGATCCTTGGTTGATCACGTTTTGCCCTCTCAAAAGCTTTTATATTAAGTTTACAAACCAAAAAGATAAAACTACCCCTAACTTATTCACGTCAATTAAGTTTCACCGTCAACAAGTACTACTATTCAACGGTCTAAGCTTGACCTCGAGTCTTCGTTCCATTGCTCAGCCTATCTCCTGATCCATACATCGGGGTGGAATCCATTTACTTGCCATTGAGTGCCTGTACCTGGGCAACAGTCTTCCTGGACTGGCCAGAAGAATCTGTTTTTCTTGCTGATGGCTAAAGCGTCAATTCTGCCCGTCATGGCATCCTGGACAGGTGCTCTGATTGGCGGTTTTTTGTTCGTCATTGTAGCTCTGTGTGTCTTCTACCGTGCTGTCTTTGTTGCTAATTTGCGTTCTCTGTACAAATTTAGCGTCTGTCGGTTGTCTTCGTGGCGAGAGGATGCCCTGTCTTGGGCAAAAACAATACCGGCCGGCTTGTTCACGAAGCGTGACGGGAATTCAGTTGAAGCGATATTCAGCCCACTGATCAAATTCTCCCGTGACCTTAGATTCCTTGACAAAGAAGGAGCCCTCTGTTCTTTGGAGATAATTGGGAGTGGTGGGTGTGGAGTGGTCTATAAGGCAGAATGGACCAGCTGCAGCCACAAGCTACTAGCAATCAAGCAGATTCACCATCTTAATATCATGGGTGCAGCGGACCTTGTTCAAGTAGAAGATACCAAAACGCTAAATTGGCGAATGCGGCAAATTCGATCGGAAATCAAGACAGCCGGTCATGTAAGACACCGGAATCTGCTTCCACTTCTAGCCCATGTGGCCCGACCCGATTGCCACTTCCTAGTATATGAGTTCATAAAAAATGGTAGCTTGCAGCATCTACTAGAGCAAGTCAAAGCGGGCACCAGAGAACTACAGTGGCACATCCGGCACAAGATTGCAGCCGGCGTGGCTGCCGGTCTCGAGTACCTCCACATGCACAATTCTTCCCCAATTGTCCACAGGGACCTCAAGCCGGCCAATATTCTTCTCAGTGACGAGATGGAGGCTCTGATCACTGATTTTGGGCTGGCCAAGGCTGTTAAGGAGTACTCAACAGCTTCTCATGTGGTGGGCACTTTGGGCTACATTGCACCCGAGTACTATCAGACGCTCAAGTTCACGGACAAGAGTGATATCTATAGCTTTGGGGTAATATTGGGGTCCTTGGTCACAGGTATGTTACCATCAGATGAGTTTTTTCAGAGCACGGAGGAATTGAGTCCTGTGAAATGGCTAAGGAATGTGGTTTCTTCCGAAGACCCGTACCAAGCGATTGATAAGAAGCTGATGGGCAGTGGGCATGAGGACCAAATGCTGCTGGTGCTCAGGATTGCGTGCTTCTGCACTCTGGATAATCCCAAGCAGAGGCCAAGCAGTAAGGAAGTCCTCTGCATGTTGTCCCAAATTAGATAGAGATAGCACAGAGTGGGGGGGTCAGATCTTGGGTGTCTGGAAAGGGCTTACGGTTTAGTCACCGGAACTAGCTCTGATAGACCTACGTCCTGGAAGTAATCTTTTCAATTCAAAATTGAGTTACAAGTATGTTATCTTGCTCATATTTTTAGATGGATAAAGCAGAAGATATTGATTTCTTAATTTTAGTCTTCTACTTGCAATATTTTCCATCTGAAAATTCGTTAAATTCGTCCCATCGCTTTTTAAAATATTGGTGAGATCCTTGGAAGTTAAAATCAATTTAAAGAGGCACTTTATGCTTATGCTGGTCACTTGGCAGTCCATGATTCAATTAGGTTTGAGAATTGGGCGCTTATATACGTTGTGATGCAGGACATGTGCTGTTTCGATACTTGTACTGTGCAAGGCCTACAATGGCCCGCTGTGTGCATCCAATAGTGCTTCTTTTTGTTCAGTTACTTGCTTTCTTTTTTTGTAATTAGCAGAGGATATAAATAACTGAATGTTGGAATCAATGTTACAACGGGTTAGTCGTTCTATATTTAGATTACTGCATTTAAAAATTACAAGTTTATACTCACACTACAATTATCTATTTGCGAACCCAGACATTAAGAACGCAGCTAGAATCTTAGATATCCCCATGTTTGAAAATGTTCATTCTTTATGTCATTCTTATGTGGAGTCAAGATCTTCAACCTGTGGATTCATGCAGTGTCTACGTCGTTGTGTAAAATTCATCTGCTCATGATTTAGTACATAAATTTTTTAACAGTGCACGACTAATGCAAATGTTAGTTGTGGGTTAAAAACCACCTCCTCGGCCTTGGTATTTATTGACAAATTAGACGAAGTTTATTCCTCATTTCAGTTGTGTTAAGATCAAAGACCAAATGGCAGATCCTTCTTTTTTGCTTTTTTAACACTAGGTAAACTCCTTTGCTTACAAAGTCTTTGCAACCTAGGATCTAATGATGCTTTAATTCATCTAATAAGACATTATGTAACAATGATTGATATATTTTTAGTCATGTATCTACCCTTCCGTGTACTCCCTTCTTCCGTCCCATATTAATAACTACATTTGAAAAAATAATAATTTTTATTAAATAGTAAATAGAGAAGAAAAAATAAGTTTTTGATACTCTTTTTTAAGTACATAACAACTTAAATTTAACAAAATAGAGCTATTAATATGAAATAAATATTTTTGCTAAATGAAGATATTAATTTAGGAAGGAACGAGTATTACTTATAGATTGAAGGATGTTAATAATTCAACATCACTTTCTATCTAACTAAAATCAAAGTAAACAATATCCACCAAACAAAAAAAATCATACGATATGATTGAAAGAATTAATCCATAAATACTTTGATAATTTTTAATTTTTTAAAAGAAATATCCTTTCGCTTGTTTAAAAAACAAATCCTAATGCAATATAAGGAATTTTTTGATATCCTCCCAATTTGTAACATAAGATATTCTAGAACGAACCTTCCTCATCTGATTTTTTAATAGGGGTTAGTCGTTTTATATTAATAGCTACATTTAAAAAAATAGTGGTTTTTATTGAAGGGTGAAAATAACATCTAATAAAAAGAAAAAATAAGCTTATGATGCAATTTTTAAGTACCCAACCACTTAAATTTAACAAAAAAAAGATATTAATATTGAACAAACTTTTTTGTCAAATGGGGCTATTAATTTAGGATGGAGGGAATACAATTTTATACTCACACTACAATTCTCTATTTGCAAAATCAAACATTAAATGCATGCTAGAATCTTAGATTTCCAACCAGTGTTTCAAAATGTTCGTTCCTTATGTGATCAAGACATTCTTATTTGGATTCAAGCTCTTAAACTTGGGGATTCATGTTCAACCGTTGAATATTACTCCATTTTCGCTTCTCAATTCATCTTTCTTTAATTCAATTGTGTGTCAGTTTTACACCTCCAATCAAGTTTGGCTACGACATCTACATCGTTGTGTCAAATACTTTTACTCACGATTTAGGGGTTGTTTGGGTGTAGAATTTTTTAGAAACAGAAGTAGAATTTTTTAGAATTAATTCAAAAAATTCACTGTCGAATGAGAATTATGGTTGGTAATAAAGATTTTTAGAATAAATTTTGATGTCATGTCAAACCCATTTTTAAAACTTTAAATTAATAGAACTCTCTCTCCCGAACTCAGATATACATGTTCTTGTCACTGTTGTGCCTGAACTCAGATATGCATATTCTTGGCCCTCTCAAACAAGATCCCACATGGGTAGGTAATTTTAAACTTTTAATGTAGGCCCCACCTATTTGGCATACTTCTTAGGCTGATATCGATGTTAGAGGTAACAATTAAAAAAAATAAAAATTTTAATTCTAAAAGAGGAGGCTAGAATCTAGAATCAAAATAACCTATAATCAACTTTTGGATGAATTTTTTAATTTCGCCCACCTTCTGTGCCCAACTAGGATTTCAATAATTTTGGCCGGAATTGGGGTAGAATCACTAAAATCTTACAAAAATTTTACACCCTTGTTAGTACATAAACTTCTTAGCCATACATGGCAATAATGCAAATGTTTAGTTGTGTGTTAAAAATTACCTCGTTGGCCTTGGTATTTTGTGACAAGTTACATGAAGTTTATTCCTCATTTCAATTGTCATGATCAAAGACCAAATGGCATACATTTTTTTTTTTGTATTTTTAACTCTAGGCAAACTCCTTGGCTTACAAAGTCTTTTCAACCTAGGATCTAATGATGTTTTAATTCCTCTAATAAGATATTATGTAACAATGATCGATATATTTTCCGTCATGTACCTGCCCCTCCCATGTACTCCATCCGTCCCATATTAATAATTACATTTGAAAAGATAGTGGTTTTTATTAAATGGTGAAACCCACATCTAAGAGAAGAAAAAATAAAATTTTAATACTCATTTTAAAATACCTATTTGCTTAAATTTAATAAAATGGAGATATTACTATGGAACAATTATTTTTGCCAAATGGAGATATTAATTTAGGAAGGAGGAGTTTTACTTATAAATTGAAGAATTTTAATAACCTGCACCACTCTTTGTCAAACTAAAATCAAAGAAAAAAATCCACAAAAAACATCATCTGATATGATTGAAAGAATTAATCCATGGATATTTTGACAAATTTTTTTTATTTTTTAAAAGAGATATCCTTTGATTTGTTTAAAAAACAAATACTACTATCCTCCCAATTTATAAATAAGATTTTCTAGAACCAACCTTCTCATCCGAATTTACCTACTTTTTCTCTCATACACTTAAATAGGCATCTTGGGTCATTAGGTAGGTGTGTGTACACGTGTGCGTGAGTTTCTTTTTTTCTTTCTTTGGGATGGGGGGTCTACGTGCAAACTAGTATGTGGGCATATTGGAACAATTTCTCCTAGTGAATTACTATCACCATGACATAGATCACAATTCTCAGGACAGGTTTAATGTGGAAGGGTTTTCTCTCCTTGGGTTTTACAATTGTAGGGGCAACATTTGCTTCTTGACACTCTTAGGCTTTTACAAAGGTAGTAGGAGTGACTTTAGTAGTGCTTATAGGTAAAACATAACCTAATCCTCTCTTATCCTTTTTATCCACACTAATCATAGTGCCTAGGGTTTCCCTTATCTGCTTAAACATATCTAGTTTCTCCTTGGATGACCCAGGTTCACTGTCAAGAGAACTAGTCTTTACCCTTTACTTCTGCACAACCTTGATGTTTGGCACCTCATTCTCCAATGCCTTCTTCGTTTCAGCAATTTCCAAATTTACCGTAGAAAGGGATACAATTATCCAATCTTTCCTTTAGATAACCTTCTCTAACATCCTCGCATGCCTACTCTATTCTATGGCTTGCTTGAAGAATTTCCCCTATTTATCTTGAGATTCCTCTTCTTCAGATGGTTTAGGTTTAGATTCTACAAATCCTTGAGATGCATCTCCCTTACAGCTATTAAGATCTATACACTAACATGAAATGTTTTATGGTTACAGATATTCTGCACAGGTTCACTAGAGCTTTTATTAGTGAAAGTGGCTTGGTAAACCTTGTCATTAGGGGTGCTAACGAGTCTAGCCAGTTCGTTGAGCAAGGGTGCCTCAACTCGACTCAACTTGAATATAGCTCGACTCGAAGTGGCTCAGCTCGAACTTGAACAATTTCGAGTCGAGCTCGAGCATACGTTGGCTCGACTCGGCTCGACTTAAATAAAACTCGAACTCGGCTCGAACTCGACTCGTACTCGACTTGAACTCGAATAAATATGTAATCATGTTTTATAATATACATAAATACATATTAATACCTATATGTACATATGCATATTTTGAAATTTAGATGTGTCATAGAAATTTAACTTAATAAAGTATATACATATATAGTACAATTGGTAAAAAATGAGATATATTATAGTCTATACTACATATTAAACTATATGCCAATCATCAGCATAAAATGTATCAGTAATTAATATTACCTATTATTTCTACATGTTAAATAAATTATGATATATATTTTTAAATTTGGTGTAAAGACTAATGTTGGAATCATTAGAAATTTAAATTTTATAATAATTTATTAAAAGTTCTTTATTTTATAAAATAAAGGCAAGTTATATTCATTAAAGACAAGTCAAAGAAGACAAGACTCCAAGTTTCTAGTTGCTAGTTCAATATAATTTGTTTGATAATCATTATTTGAATGCTAAGGTGTAAACAATCTAAAGACATCTTGCCACATACCAAACCAAAATTGCGGTTAGTTATAACGTAAAAATAAAATCCAAAGAAGGGACAACATTCATTATACAATTAGATGTTATATTTTCATGCATATTCAATTAATAATGATATTTTAATATCATATATACTGAAGAATTGAGAGCAATTAAAGCTCGAGTGGAGCCTAGTTTAAGGTTTTGAATTAATTTTCTATGAGTATATATTAACTTTTATTTATAACTTTTTATATAATTTTAAAGAAAACATTATTATTAATTAAAATATATACTTGGTGCACGTTAGATCACAAGAAAGGCAAGCAAATAGAGCCCTTGTGTTGTATTATCAAAAGCCACAACACTCTTAATATTGTGTAATAATGATGCATATTGCATGTGCCCATTGCACAATTTTTACGCGTAGTAAAGGGACTTAATTTAAAATAAATATAATGATAAAATTAATAAGCTCCATTTCGTATACTCATCACTCATCAGCATGCACCAAACATAATCGAAATTATGTGGCCCGAGTACTTAGTTATTATTATAAATAAAACTTTAAGTATAAAATAAATAAAGAACTTTCATAAATAAAATTATAAGAATATTATTCATTAACCATTAACCCAAGCTTGTCAACTAACCCACGCAGCCAAACCCCATATTTTAGCCTTCAACGAAATTTGTAACTCCCTATTACTGGCCCAACCCGGCTCCACCGCTCCACGTTCAATTATTGAAAAAAAAACAAACCAAGTCCAGCGGTTCGATTTTATAAAAAAAACCCAAAAATCGGAACCAAACCGAACTAATACCTTAGTATAAAAGCCAAGTTCCACACTGTTTCCTCATTTCCTAGCCCTAATTTTCCTCCCATTTGACGGCACCACGGCCATTCTCCACTCTTTGGCCGCTCTACATCCTGTCCGGCCGATCTACCTACTGTCTCTCCCACGTTGTTTCCCTCCGTCTCTCCCATGGCTCCCCCTCCGTCTCTCCCACTTCGTCTCCCTCCGTCTCTCCCTCCGTTTCTCCCACTTCGTCTCCCTTCATCTCTCCCACAGTCCCACATTTGGTCTCTCCAAGTCCCACATTAGAAGCCACTTTGGAGAAGAAGTTCTAAATGAGAGTGCTCGCCACTGTCGAGAAGAAACTCAAAAAGAGAAGAACTGAAGAAGCTACTGTGGAGGTACACGAACATGCCAGAGGCCTGTTCAAACAAATAGGGTAAGGCCAAGTACAAGCCTCTGATAATGCGAGTATGTTTTACATTCTGCATTTTAGCAACTGAGGCACATATTCACCACTTCTTGTTTGACCTAAAATATTTGAGGGAAAGAGTGGTGGGAAACCATTCACCCAAGATTAGAAAAATACGTGTGCTTTTGGCCATTGCTTCTTTTTCTAATAGTCATCTTTGTTTCATAAGGAGCACTAGTTGGTTCCCACAAAGGGACTTGTCGTTTGTATAATACTTCTGGTATGTCTCTGTTCATTGATTTTTCTCTATCTGTCAAATAGTTGTATATATGTACTCACTCATTATGCACTACTTCTACAACAGTTGTCTTGGTGAAGTAATAGTTGATCTAAACTTATTTGGTTTCTAATATCTTTTGTCCAGCTAAATGTTTTCTTTCTTTTAGAGTTTGTGTATGACAATATGACAAGGAATGATGCAAAAAGATTTACCCTTCCAATGATGTTGCCTTCTGTGCTATAAACAACATATAAATTGGTCGGGTGTTTTACTGTGACATTCTTTTTATAAAATTTCTTTTAAAGTAGCCCTCTATAATCTAATCAACCAAAAAGTAGAAGAGACTAAATTAAATCTATAAGCTGAAGAAGCCATGAGATCTCTCAGGAAACAAAAAGTAGTTTATCTATTATGTTAATTTTACACACATAGAGGTATAGGTGATGCAGTAAATAAGTCCATTAAGGTCTGAACTAAGAACATAATTTTGTAATATGATTTCCATGAGTTTTTGGTAATATTATTGATTCATCAAAATAATTGCTTTACTCAAAAGTTTTCCACAGCTTGTATCATCTATACGCCATCTCACTTGTTTTCATGGCTCAGGTTGTAAGCTTAATCAGAAAGGGCACATAGAAGTACATAGCAAGAAAAGATCATGCGAAAAAGATAACTGGGTTTAAGGTATCTTGTATATCTATATTGCCCCTTACTAAGTAATATTACTTTTTATAGTTATTCATTCCAAATGTTAAACTATGTTTAGCACATTAAATATGCTAACACTTTACATATCTAAACCTCTCCAACAGTTTGCACCAGGGAACTCATCAGAAGTGTTGATTACATCAGCTGATTCACAAATACGAGTTCTTGATCATTGTACTCTGTCTTCTGATTTGTAATGGTGAATGTTGGATTAGATTCCTTCTCAGTATCGTGTATGAGACTTTTATGTGCCAGGAAAAAAAGAAGTGAGCAAAACTTAACTCTGTAATTGCAGCTTCCACTTCCTCATCATAAGAAAAAGAGACAATCCCATATCCACTTGATTTTGAGGTTCCAGGCACCCGAGACTCTTTGGCACCAATAACTTTTCCCTTCTCACAGAAGAACCGGGTGAGAGTATCAGAGGTCACTGTCCTTGCAAGGTTTCCTACATAGACTTTGTGTGGGCTGTCAACAAATTCAGAATCCTCAAGGAGGGACAATTCCAAAGTTTGCAAAGGTTTCTCTGTGAAGGCCTCTCCCTCTGAACGTGTCTTGTGTGTCTGATTTAATATCAACAGTAGTAGTCTTTTGGATTACACTTTTAACAAAAATTCAAATATTTATGATCAACTCAGCTTACGAGTAATATTTTTTCATAGAACGTTTGTTTGAAATTTTTGATTTAAAGTTAGGTTTATTTTTATATACTGATCCAACTCAATTCGAGCAAGGCTTGCCATTGTAATGGAATGAGCTCGAGCTCGTGGTTTTGGTTTGAGTTGAGTTCGAGCTAGTAAGTTTGAGCTCGTTTGAACTTCGAGTCGAGTTCGAGCCAAGTATATTCCAACTTCGAGTTTGAGCTGCTAGAGGTAAAAACTCGATACGGCTCGACTTTTTAGCACCCCTTCTTGTCTTATTTTTTTTTCCTAATTCTTATTTTTCTTAGGCTTCTCATAAGAAGAATCATCTTCTCCCTTGTTTAGATAGTCAGCAACAAAATGTCCAAGTTTGTCACAGCTAAAGCACCTAACAATATCTGTCTGTCTCAGCTTTATGAGCCATATAGATTGTTTGGCTGTGTAGTTGATTTTGTAGCAATTTCTCCCACAAATTTGATGGACCCCCCACCCCTTGTGAGGTCCTACTACCCCAATCTACATGGGTTGTCAACGTTCAGCTAGAACTTTGGAATTGCTAGAAAGGTCATCTCAAGGGGGCGTCCATCAACTATTACAAGGCCTCTGGTGTGTCAACTCCAACCCAATTGTGGACTTGTTGAACTCGTGTTGTCTCGCCCCATTTCATCCCAGCCCTGCCCAAGTGTACCCAAGTAAGGAAGACCTGAATTGGACCCTTTTAGCTTTGTTGTATGACTCTTGTTATAAGGAATCAACTAGGAAGATTATTGCTAGTGATATTTATTGACGATGTCTACTAATATACGAGAGTTTAATATCCATCTAGATAAGGATAGAGGATTACTAGATTATCCCTAGTTTGATTATTTTACATAGATAAAGACTACGAGTTCTAGCCTCAATGAGCATGAATTTGTTTTGAAGAAAAATAAACAAATCTAATAACTACGTGTCATTCATGATCAATCTATCCATCAAATCAAGTATGCACAGCACATAGTCACACAAAAATTTTACATAGAAAACCTAATCTCCGGTAAAAAAACTACAGCAGCTTCAATTATAGCTAAATTAATGCACTAAGAAGATATAGAACTTACAAACACAAAATAATCAATCAACCTATAGACTTGACACAAAATCTTTTGTTCAATCTTCTTTGTTGTTATTCTTTTTGAATACTTAAAGTTTTCCCTCTTTGTATTTTGTTCTTTGTCTTCCTCTTCTAGCAACTCAAACAAAGACTCATTCTTTGTTTGTTGGTTTACCTTTGAGTTTCTTCAACTCCCTTAAACAATTTGATGATTCTCTTATTGTATTTGCTATGTGAAATATTCTTACTTTAGTTGTGCATTAACATGAATAATTCATGAATAATCTCTTCAAGCTTTTTATGGATTCTCTAATAAAATAATGAGTAATAGACTCTCATTTTTTCTCTAATATTTTTTAGGTTTTTATCTCTTCTAATTTATTATACCTTAGCCTTTGTATAGGTTTCCAAGTCAGTTTAAGTCATTAACTTTAACTAGGAATGAAACTCTTCTAGAAAGGCTTTTTTAAGGCAACTAAAGCTGTTAATGATTGATCATTTCAAACAATAATCAATCATTCATTGTTTCATTATGATACGACTTCTTAATCAATCGATCTATTAACAAAGCAAGCAATCGATAAACTCTTGTTTAACATAGGGCTTATTCAAGTGTTGTTCGATCTATTGCTTGTGTGATTGATCTATGTATCTCTTTCATCTAACAATTTATAAGTGATTGATCGATTTTTCCAATGTCTCTTCTAGCAAGCTATTGATGACATTGTTTAAATACAATTTTACCATTTTTACCTAAAATCTATTTGAAACCATCAAAATCACTTCTGAATCTTTTTTAATTATTTTTTGTATGAGAATGTATTCTTAATAAACTTTTATTTCCATCAACATTTTTTAGTCTTTAGTTTTAGTCCATAAGAACATGTCTACTCCTATTTTCAAGTCCATAAATTTCAAATTTGACTCAACTACAACTAAATTTAATCATATTTCTAAGATTAATTATATACATGAGTTTTTAACATATTTTTTTAATCAACGAAATTAGCTAATTACATAACACATGATACATATATTCTTTTAATCTCCCATTTGGCAATTTCGTGAAAGAACACTAAAAAATTAAAAATTAAAATAAAATTACAACTCATGACATAGTGCATTGACTTTCAATTTTTACATATGAGTTGACAGTCTTAACATAGGCAATTTGAAATTGATATAGGAAAGCCTTTCATTACCTTGTACTTATCCTGCACACTTAAAATCAAAATGATTTGCATAGTTTTGTCTAAATAAGTACGAAAATAAGTACTTTAATTTTCATTAATTATTTCTTCCCCTTTTGACATAATTACACAAGAAAGTTAAGGAATACTTAACAAAAATACTCAATTATGCACAATCAAGTAAAAAATATCACCATAAGACATGGAAATAAATATTCTACAAAACAAAACATGTCCATCACATATTCATTATTTAATCAGTTTTGAAATGCATCTCATAGTCAAATGAAACATAAATTTATTTGAAATGAGTTTAAGAACAAGAAAACATGAACAAGTGATTTATAAAACATAACATAAAGGATATCCAACATCATCATCCACATCAGAATGCTCCCCCTCACTCTCAGCTTGTGGGAATTTGTCTTTGAGCGTCCTGATGTCTGCAAAACCCTGATGCACCTCATCTATGAATGTATTAAACTATGCATAGTCACAAGTCTGTTTAGATGAATCTACTGCATTGGCTCATCTATTAGTGCCTACAACTCCTCCTACTCTGCTCCATCCTATCCCTTGGTGTGAATCATCATTTGTTGAATGACTGCATCATCTATAGGTCCCATCCCAACCATTGTTGGCTCTCCTTGTGGGATCTTAATATAACAAAGGTGAATATCTTACATAGAATGTAAGGATATGGTAGCATCTTGTGTGTAAGGCCATGCAGAAAGGTCATAATACATCCAACAATGATCGGCAGTAGATCTAACTCCAGCTTTGGCTCTGACAAAAGATATAAAATCCTAGCCATCGTGTGATCCACTCTCTCTTTCCAAACACTCCAGATTTCATAATGAGTAATGATATGAAGTAATCTATAATCATCAATCATGGAGTGTGCTAATTTTTAATTTTTTAAAATCTAATAAAATTTCAAAAATTCTAGAAAGAAATCCAATAAATTCATAAAAGTATTTCAAGACATTATCATCACTAAGATTTTTCTAACATTCAGAACTCAAAATAGATATCAAATATTAAGACAAGCATAGTTGAGCTGCCTTTGACGAATTTTTAATTATTTCCTTTAATCTAAGTGCACCCAGAGATTATGTTCATTAATACCTTACCTTGTATTAGTCAACTCCACCAGCGCAGGAGGGCAGGATGCCGATCTCAAGGGTGAGGCCCACCACGTCATTGAGAATGAAGGAGTCGCCGAGAAGGGTGAGGTTCTAGAGGGTGAAGGAGGGGAAGTCAAATGTTAGATATGCTGGGAGGAGGGCGGGATATGGGAGACAGCAAAACAGAGGAAAATAAATGATCTTGGAGAAGTATTCATGGATTTAGGATACTGGGTCAAGGCTAGAAAGATGGGAGACCCTACAAAGAATCCCATTCATGGAAGAGGAAGGAGATGGAGCTTGCAGGGTTTATCTATGGAGAGGGGTTGCACAAAACAAGTGTGCAAATGGGCTTTGCTTCTCGCTCTTTGATGGAGTTGGACCAGAATGTGGCGATTAGCTGCAACCTGCAATAAGGAATGGAAGCGGGGAGGGAGTGGTGTGAACGTAAGCGAATAGTTTGACTGGGTGGGCGAGTGGAATGGGCCGGGTGCCAACGGTTATGAAGGGAGGAAGGCAAGCATGTGCTTTGAAAATTTTGAAGCTTTATTGCAATGGCTGGCTTCGTTAGTTGGCGGAGGCAGCGGGGAGTTTGTGAAGCCGGAGCTGCCCATAGCAGTGGAGTGAATTATCAAGAGTTTTTACTGCTCTCATTGACAATGAGACTACACAAGTTAGGCATGGAGCCATTTATTTACAAGATTAATGACACACATGCTAGTATACGTTAGCTAAGATGCAATAGCGTGTGTGCTAGCGATCTTAAATATAAAAGGCTCTCATATATAACTTACTTTATGCTCATTGTAAGTGAGGACCATGAAAAACTCTTTCCTGAATTATACCTTCAGGATTCAGATGGCAAAGTCGACAATTATTTGATTAGCTACTTAGTTGGGCTCCATTAATGGAAAGTTTTTTTGCTATGAGTTATCATTGGCTACATAAGTAAAGAAAAATGATAGTTATACATAAAAAATAAACACTAAAAATTCACATTTGAGTTTTAATTGGTTTAATGTGTAAATATCACTATCTTATTATATAAGGGTTTCAAGAGACCAAAGATAACAAATTTGGGTTTAGATCAGTTGGGTGTGCACTCCCACCAAGTGTGCTCATCCGAATTCGTCAAATTTGGACTGACATTTGAGCAACAATGTAAAAATTAAATAGACAGCTTTTTGGATTATTTAGAAATGGCTCTTTCTTCTAAGCGCTGACAATTGAGTTTCTATTTTTATCTAGATGTATCTTCTATTTGATGCTACGCACCTTTTATGCAACTTATTTAGTCACTACGAATCAATAAAGTCATAATATCCTTATATATAATCCTCTTTCAATGAAATGGTCTACACTTCTTGTTTGCAAGTTCTATTTCATAATGGTCTGGCCAAAAAAAGTTATAATTATTTCACAATACTCAAAACTAAAGCTTCAGACTTACCTCTAAAACTACTTGAAGGAGTCAAAATTGGAGCATTCCATCAAAATTTGAGTATTTAATATGAAAACGTTTTGTTAAAATAGAGGTTATCTGGCCAGCGCTAAAGCTTCAGGCTAGCCCCCTAACCATTAGATCATGACCCTCATCATGATTTGGCAGCCAAAAGGCTAGCTAGTGTGGCAGTTGCTAGTTAGATTGCCACTACGAATCAATAAAGTCACAATATCGTTATATGTAATCATCTTTCAATGGAATGGTCTACTCTTCTTGTTTGCAAGTTCTATTTCATAATGCTCTGGCCAAAAAAAAATTATAATTATTTCACAATACTCAAAACTCAAGCTTCAGACTTACCTCTAAAACTACTTAGTGGAGTGAGTCAAAATTGGAGTACTCCATCAAATTTTGAATATTTAATATGAAAATGTTTTGTTAAAATAGAGGTTATCTAGCCACTGCTAACGCTTCAGGTTAGTCCCCTAGCCATTAGATCATGACCCCTCATCATGATTTGGCAGCCAAAAGGCTAGCTAGTGTGGCTTAGCTAGCTAGATTTTTTTGTTAAAATTACATAACAAAAATAGACTCATTTTATTATATGTAAAAATATACTTATATTATTATATTATCTTAAAAGTATTTAAGAATAAATTTATATTTTTATGTTATTTATAAATACATAATATAAAGAAAAAATTAATGAGTCAATGCTCACACGCATTAGCATCAGCCCGAGCATATCATAAGATTTCAGGTCTCATTTCAACAATGTGCATTAATAAAGATAGTGGGTATGTTATTCAAACCGCCCCCCCTATGAGTAACGTACATCATTTTGTGATGCCAAGCTTCAATTTTCAAGGACGGATCCACGACATAGCCAAGGGGCAACTTGACCCTTGGCTTATTGAGTTGATTACAATACGAGAGTTTACCTATCTATTGGGTCTCATTTTGGTAGAGAAAAGTGGTCCATTATATGACCCCCTTTTTTGAAACTTACATTCGTCGTTGTCAGTTGTCAGTTGTCACATTTGTATAGGCTAATACCAACACGGCTCATAGTATATATAAAATTTGAATTAAATGTACTAGCAAGAAGCATGTGTAAAAATAAATTAAAATAATTAAAAAGATTTTTTTAACAAAAGTAAAAAATACTTGATTATACGACCATGTTCTAAATACTTGATTCAGTGAGGCATTTCTTAAACGTTCCTCTTCACTATGCACCATGTTTTGGACTTTTTGTCCCACTTTTATTTGAATGAGATACACATATGTGAATTGGTTGACTGTTATGAATAGTCTCACATCGCCTAGGAAATAGTGATGATGTTAGTATATAAGACATAAGTTTGGCTTTTCAAGTTAGGCCCTTGAGCCACTCCACTTTTGCGAGAGAGATATATGTGGGACATATGCACCTAGGTGAGCTAAGCCACCGACTATCACGGACTGCATTCCGGACACCCCACCAACTTCCTTTTTGTTTTACTTACATGTACTTTTCCTTATTTCTATGTATTTTCTTTATTTATGTTTTAGGGTGCCACCATGCCTGTACAACCACTTTGGCTGTCACTCCAGCCATATACAAGAAATCTCTTATGCTATATAGGGGGGAGTGAGTAGTTGTGTTGTTACACCCATTACTTGTAAACATGTTGATAGTGAATGCATCTATTTTCAATGCTTGTGTTCATTCATTTCCTTGCAATGTGACTCACTTTCTGCCCTCTACCTTTTTGCTTTGCACGAGCTCCTGCAAGTGATTTGCGCAACGCATCCGTGCAATGCAAGCCATTTGTCCCAAACAAAGTTTTGCTTGGTGGGCATTTAGCCTGCAAGCGCCACACGGTCGGCTGCCAAGGGCACGTCCATGACAGTTGGTATCAAAGCCAAAGAAAAGACCGTCCGTCAAGCTTCCACTTGCGATGCCGAAGTCGGTAGTAGGTGAACCTAGTGGAGTCAAGCATATGGCTCCAGACCCACAACACAAAAAGCCATCCAAATGGTAGGACTGCGTTGAAGCCTTGGAGGAGCGAGTTGCCCCCTTGGTCAGCAAATTTCCTGCGTTGGAAGAGAAAGTGAACTCTCTTGAAAAAGTGGTGAAATGGAACCGCAAGTCTGGATCACAAAATCATGGTGTCAGTATAGAGAACCGCATGCTGATTGAAGAATTGCAAGTGGAAGTTGAGAAATTGCGTGAGGAGGTACAAAACTTGGCTGCATAAGTGAGCCTTCTCCTCCGAGCAATGGCTCAACAAGAACACATTGTAGCTGTCAAGCACCCTAAAGTGTCAGAACCTAAGGTCTATTAGGGAGTGCGAGATGCTAAAGAATTGGAAAATTTTCTGTTCGATATGGAACAATACTTTCGGGTTATTCACCCAGAGTCAGAAGAAGATAAGGTCACAATGGCCACGATGTACTTATCCGGCGATAAGTATGAAGAAATTTTGCATCGTTGCGTTGAAATAAATACTTGGGAAGACCTGAAGGGTTAGCTAAAGACCCAAACTTTGCCAGAGAATGTAGAATTCATTGCCCGAAGGAACCTCCACCATCTACAACAAACAGGATTCCATTCGTGAATATGTCAAACAATTTTCAGCCCTTATGTTGGACATTCGCAATATGGCCGAGAATGACTAGCTATTCTACTTCCTTGAAGGCCTCAAGCCTTGGGCCCAAACAGAAATGAACTGGCGCAAAGTACGTGACTTGTCTACAACTATCACGGAAGCCATACGTCTCACTGATTTCACTACTTAAGACAACACAAGAAAACTTGGATTATTTCAGAGGGACCAAGGCTCGCAACAAGGTCAACGGGACCAAGGTAGCCCAAGTGAGTCTTAGGACAAAGGTAAGGGCAAAGTTGGTGAAAGGAAGCCTTTCTACAAAGAGTTCGAGACTAAAGCTTATAGCTCCATGTCGGCCACTCATATGTTTCAACCGTACAACCGTGCTAGGGGTCAATTATCATGCTTACTATGCCATCTTACTTGGTAGTGTCCCCAAAAGAAAGCGCTTAATGCTCTCATTGCAAGAGAATTAGCCTGACTTGAAGGAAATGATGAAGTCTCCGGTGACGAAGCGGAAGCACCCACGATGGGAGCATTGAGACTACTCAACGCCATTGAGGGTACTCAAGGAAAATAATTACCTCAAGCAAAGGGTCCAATGTACATTGAGATCCATCTAAATAGCGTCCCAACGAAAGCAATGGTAGACACAGGAGCCACCCACACCTTCATATCGGACACTGAGGCAAGATGCATAGGGCTAAAGCTCATCAAAGATTCTAGTCGAATGAAGGCAGTGAACTCTAAAGCTCGCCCTATCATTGGGTTGGCCAAAGATGTTCCCATTCAAATTGGCAAGTGGTCCCGCATGACAAACCTTATGGCCGTTCCCTTGGATGACTTCCAAGTTATCCTTGGGATGAAATTCTTACAGAAAGTGAACATTGTCCTGATGACACATCTGGGGTCCGTTTGCTTGTTCGAAGCCACAAATCCTTGCATGGTGCCAGTTGTTCAGAAGAGCAAGACCGATACTGCACATCTGTACTATAGCTAGACAATGGGTTGAAGAAAGGTGATCCAACATACCTTGTGGCTCTTCGTATGGAAAATCAACTACAAGGGGACCAACCATTACTGACAGAAGTTCAATCTATTTTAAATGACTATGCTGATGTTATGCCTAAAGACTTACTAAAGTGTTTGCCTCTGCGATGACCTATTGACCACCAAATTGAGTTGGAACCTGGTGCAAAGCAACCAGCCCATGCCCCCTATTGAATGGTGCCCCCTGAACTTATAGAATTGCACAAACAACTTGATGAATTGCTTGATGTAGGCTCCGCTCCTCTAAAGCCCCCCTTGGTGCCCCGGCCCTATTTCAAAAGAAGCACGATGGGAGCTTGCACCTTTGTATCGACTATCGGGTGTTGAACAAATTGACAGTGATGAACAAGTACCCCCTTCCCCTCATTGTAGATCTTTTCGACCGGCTTGGCAGTACTCATTACTTCACTAAATTGGATCTGCGTTCTGGTTACTACCAAGTGTGCATTACCGATGGAGACGAAGCCAAGACTACATGTGTTACTTGCTACGATGCGTTTGAGTTCTTGTTCATGCCCTTTGGCCTCACCAATGCACCGGCCACCTTCTGCACACTTATGAATAATATTTTCCATGACTTCCTTGATTGCTTTGTGGTCGTCTACCTCGATGACATTGTGGTCTACAACAATACACTTGCCGAACATGTTACTCACTTGTGAACCATGTTCGAGGTCCTTCGCTGGCACAAACTATACGTCAAGCTGGAAAAGTGCTCCTTTGCACAACAGGAAATTCCCTTTTTTGGGACATCATATTGGCAGTGGACAAGTTTGAATGGACCAAGAAAAGGTTCACACAATTGAAGATTGGCGGGCTCCTACCAAAGTGAAACAACTACAAGCTTTCTTTGATATCTCCAATTACTACAGACGTTTTGTCCAAGGGTATTCACAAAAGGTTGCTACTTTAATGGACTTGCTAAAGAAAGATCACCCTTGGTGTTGGTCGGAACACTGCTAGAAAGCCTTTGTTGAACTAAAGACCGCAATCACACATGAACCAGTGCTTTGACTCCTGGACTAATCCAAGCCATTTGAAGTACAAATGGATGCCTCTGATTATGTCATTGGGGGCATTCTCTCAAAGGAAGACCACCTTGTTGCTTTCGAAAATAAAAAACTCAACGAAACGGAGCAACACTACACAGTACAAGAGAAGGAGATGACGGCTATCATCCATTGCCTACGCACCTAATGCCATTACTTATTGGGTTCTTGCTTTATCGTCAAAACAAACAACATTGCGACTAGTTACTTCCAGTCTTAGCCCAAGTTATCTCCCAAACAAGCTCGGTGGCAAGACTTTTTGGCCGAATTTGATTACATATTGGAGTACATACCCGGGTGGAACAATGTCGTTGCCGATGCCCTCAGTCGATAGGTTGAATTGACTGAACTAGCTTCCCTCCATCTTGCTAGCATCAGTTTTTGCTTGAATGATCTACAACATTGCATTCAAACAGCAATGGAGAAAGATCCCTTCATATGCACCCTCCTCCAGCAAGTGAAAGAAGGCAAGACCCGTAAGTTTTGGCTTGACAATGGGCTACTAATGACAAAAGGATGAAGGATCTATGTTCAAAAAGTAGACCACTTGCAGAAAGAACTTCTTCATGAGTGTCATGACACTTCTTGGGCTGGCCATCCAAGTATCCATCGTACATTAGCCCTTCTAGAGCGAGCGTACTTTTGGCCTCACATGAGCGATGATGTTGAGGCATATGTTCGAACATGCCTTGTTAGTAAGACAAAGTGGAACGTGACAAACCACAGAGTCTCCTTGAACCACTACCTGTACCACAGGGACCTTGGGAGAGTGTTTCTCTTTACTTTATCTCGGCATTACCCAAAGTTGGCTGATACGGTTCAATTTTGGTAGTCGTTGACCGTTTCTCTAAATATGCTCTACTTTCATGCTAGCTCCCAAACATTACACCACTAAAGAATCTGCCCACCTCTTTCTGAAGAATATTGTTAAGTATTGGGGTGTGTCCCACACCATTGTGACTGATCGAGATGGACGTTTCACAAGCCACTTCTGGACGGAACTATTTAAACTACTTGGGTCAAAGTTAAGCTTTTCATCAAACATGCATCCTCAAATAGACAACCAAATAGAGTGCGCCAATGCTGTCCTTGAAGAGTATCTATGCCACTTCATTAGCGTCAACCAGAATAATTGGGTCAATCTCCTCGACATTGCTCAGTTCTCCTACAACTTGCAAAGAGCTTCGCCACTAACCAGAGCCCATTCGAGTTGGCCACTGGTCTTCAGCCTACCACGCCCCACATAGTCCACCTGCCTTCTGCCTAGCACAAGCCTGGAACAAAATATCTGAAATTGCCCGTGCTTATCTTGAGAAAGCCGCTGCTCGGGCCAAGAAGTGGGCCGATTAAGGCCGACAACCCTCCACCTTTAGTGTGGGGGATCTCGTGCTCGTCAAGCTCAATCCTACCCAGCTTAAGTTTTTCCGCCATCTACACAAAGGTCTCATTCACAAGTATGAAGGCCCCGACCCATCCTCCAACAGGTTGGGAAGGTATCTTACAAAGTGTAATTGCCACCCTAGATGTAGATCCACCTTGTCTTCCATGCCAGTTGTCTAAAGCCATACCATGCAGATGTTGAAGACCTCTCCAGACACCACCTTGCACGCGGCAATCCCAAAGTCACCACTAATGTCAAAATTCTTGACGAAATCATCGCTGATCATGATGTCGGATGTGGCAAAGCTAGCATCCGTGAATTCCTCATCAAATGGAGAGATCTCCCACATAGCTGGGGGCCAGAAGAAGAACTCCTCAACCACCATGCTGATCAAGTCAAAGCCTACCTCCTGGAGAAGCGTCAACGAGGACATCGACGGAATTGAGTGGGGGAGCATGTCACAGACTGCATTCCGGACACCCCACCAACTTCCTTTTGCTTTACTTACATGTACTTTTCCTTCTTTTCATGTATTTTCTTTATTTATGTTTTAGGGTGTCACCATGCCCATACAGCCACTTTGGCTGCCACTCCATCCATATACAAGAAATCTCTTATGCTATATAGGGGGGAGTGAATAGTTGTGCTATTGGTCATAGTGTTATTGCACCCATTGCTTGTAAACATGTTGATAGTGAATGCATCCATTTTCCATGCTTGTGTTCATTCGTTTCCTTGCAATGTGACTCACTTTCTACCCCCTACCTTTTTGCTTTTCATTAGTGCCCACAAGTGATTTGCACAACGCATCCGTGCAAGGCAAGCCATTTGTCCCAAACAAAGGCTTGCTTGGTGGGCATTTAGCCTGCAAGCGACGCACGGTCGGCTGCCTAGGGGCACGTCCATGACAGCACGCACTGCCATTCGTCTAGCCCGTTCTGTTCACATGTGTGATTGGTTGGGTCAGTAAGATAATTATTTTTGGGATAAATTCATTTGGTTTTTTCTTAACCCAAAATAAGTTTGGTTTTCCTTTCACCCAACTTTGTCCATTAACGGGCAGACTCATTCGTTTGAATGGGACAGGTTGTCTTCAACATGATTTCTTATATAATACTGAAAAATTATTTTTCTAAATGATCATTTATTGGATTTCATCACCGTTTTCTATGAGAACAAGTGTATAACATTGGTTCGCTGCATATGTTGTGTGAAGGTGCTTGTTTAACATATGGTGGATTGTCTTATCTTAAAAAATAGACTCCCAAGTGATTCCTAATTAGTACCAATAGAGATGGCGAACTCTGTCAAGAACATAGTGTATATGCTTAATTCAATCACTTTTTTTGTAAATTTCATTCATCAAAATATTTACTAAGATACGAAATTAACACTATGTATATGTAATTTCACCAAATAAAATTAGACACTATATACGACCATGAAATTATCCGCTTTGGCAATGTGAAGCCTAGTTTACAATATCAATAATGACACACAGCTCTTAGCACTCAGGAGTCGAAATCAAATTACTGTAATTACATAGGTATTTGAAAAAAAATTAAATAGTAAAAAAATATTAAAAACAAGTGAAGAATACATAAATTGATGAGATAAACTGTCACAAGAATCTGAACTTTTTCCTACTGACCAAACTGGCAGCCCACGATGTTTCCTGAGATTGACATTTTCTTCTTGGCAAGAATCCATAGATCATGAGTCCTATACAAGCATGTCCTTTAATATAAATCACACTTTAGGAATGTAGGAGGAAGTATGGTCGTAATAAATTGATTTATGCAGCCAAATGCAATAAAGGGAAAATATTTTTTTTGTTCTTAATGATAATCTTTCTACTTTCATTTGTTTGCCTCTTTATCTAAAATAAAATACATAGATGATACATATGTATAAAGAGACAAGCTCAACTTTGAATTGCTCTATTCCACTGTGGAAATTATGAAATAGTAAGGGAGCTAGAAATCAACAATTTTCATTGCTATTTAACTGGACCCACATGCCTGGATTCCTTAAATTGAGTTGTTATTGAGTGATTTTCTTTCACCAAAGCTGCCAATATACGTGTAGTAGTACCAGTAGCCATATTCATTACTATGTGTGGCATTTGTTGAAGGTGCCATTTCACGAACTCGTTCCAATCCTCATGGCCTTCTTGGTTTGATACTGCAATATGTCGCCCCTTGCTTTCTCACTAGTGAAACTCGTCATGGGAAGCCACCTAATTTCATCTAATAATTTTCACGATAGAATGCTTCTAATCTTTTTTTTTGAAAAGGATAAGGGGTGAGGACTCCTTTCAATTACAACCAAAGGGAAGCAATGTCAAAGAATGAAGAAAAATTACAATTGCCAATCTAGTAGCAATGAAAGAAAATTCACACACAAGCTTAATTAAAGAGGAATTAGCATTGATATAAGATCTAACTTGTCTTTAACAGATACTAAATAGAGCTCTCTTATGAGTGTATTCATCCTTGAAGATATGCTAATTTCTCTCCTGCCAGATGAATTAAATGAAGAATATGTTGAAGGGCTTGTTGAGCCTGATGAAAAGATATATCCACCCTGAAGAATTTGAAAATAGAGCTCATAACCCATCTGGAATAACCACATGAGAAAGACAAATGGGTAGATGTTTCCTGGTCGGCCTTGCATAGAATACATCTATTGACTATTTGAACTCCTCATGCTTGAATTTTATCCTAAGTAAGCAATCCCCCATGAAGCATTAACCAACTAATGAAGGAATGTCTTGGGATGTGATGCTTGAACTAGAGAAGAGATGTCCATCTTACCTTGGGGCCATGTCTAGAGATAGCATTATAAGCATATTTGGTAGTAAACTTTCCAGAGGAATGAGGTTTCCCTATGACTTTATCCTCATTATGGTTAAGCACAAAAGCAACACTTATAATTTGCAATAAATGGTCATATCTCAAGTTAATTTGTTTAGTCCACTTCCAATTACAATTAACCATACAATCTGATATAGTTGCAAGAGGATGACTTTCCAATTGAAAGATAAGACGATTACCATAATTATGCACAAGAGTAAAATTACTTGCCCAAGGATCCAACTGAATAAGAATTTTCCACCCATTATTTACTTTGTATGAGATGAAATCCATTATAATATTATGCATTGATAGAATACTCTTCCAAAAAAGTGAAGTAAAGGAAGGAGTATCACAATGCCAAATTGAAGAACTCTGAATATAAAATTCATTAATCCATTTCACCCATAACGATTCTTTGTCATATAAAATTCTCGAGAAGTGCTTGGATAAACCAATAGAGCACCAATCCCCAACAGATCTAATGCCCAAGCCACCCTCATCTTTAGGAAGACAAACCTTCTTCCAACTAAGGGGATAAAATTTTCGAGATTGGTCAGAATTACTCCAAAGGAAATTAGCCATAAAAGATTCCAATTGTTTAATAACACTAACTGGAAGAAGAAAGTGAAGAGACCAGTAGATGTGCTTACTGTAAAGACCAGTAGATTTCTAGCATAGGAGAGTAATTTCCTTTTCCAGCCCGCTAATGCTATATGAAACTGATTAAGAATATTAGCACACATGGATGCCTGAAGACGACCCGAGAATAGTGGAAGACCCAAATAGTGTACCGGAAGATGTCCTTCTCTAAAGTTAAATAACTAAGAATTGTAGTTTTTTTGGTACAACAAGGTGAAAATAAAATACAACTTTTAGAGTCATTAGCCTAGAGACCACTACTTCGAGAGAACAAGTCCAATGCCTCTTTTAATCCATTAGCAAAGGAAATTGATGCATGTGAAAAAAGGAGGACATCATCTGCAAAGAGTAAGTGAGAGATGGCCAAAGAGTTCCCATGAATAGGGATGGTGATCCTCCCATCATTATAAAAATCTATAAGGATATCTGTGAGAAATTGCACCACTAAAACAAACAACAATGGAGAGAGAGGACAACCCTAGCGCAATACACACCTACTCGAAAAATATCCATAGTTTGATCCATTAATGAGAACACTGAAAGAAGCTGTTGTAACACATTCCTTTATCCATCTAATCCAAGTAGGGGAATAACCAATGTCAGCCAGAGCACAAAGAATAATATCCCCGCGGACTTTATCATAGGCTTTCTTTAGATCCACTTTGATACAAAATTCCTTAGCATGTCTCTTACTATGGTAGTTATGAGAATGCTTCCAATCTTCCCTTTAACGTCAAAACTGTTTGACAAAGGCTTGAGGCACTTGCTATTACCATTTACCACAAAACATTCTTTTGAGATCACCAATATCTTCTTCATAAATTTGCTCCATGGACACAATTCACTGGCATTTACCACTCCCATGCTTTTGAAAAAATGGAAGTAGGATGAAAGTTGATCGCATTGAGTCGTGGCCTTATGAAGCACAACAAAAACCATCGTCACTTAGTAATTGTTGGCCCGTGAATTTTTTGCGAGAACGTTGGCTATCACACATTGCAAATTCAGCTATAAACGTCAAATATGTCAATGATCACGCAATCCATGGCTTCGCGGATGAGATCGAGACAAGGGCCTGTGATATCTATAACTCGAGCAAGTGAAGGAAGTGAAGAGTTGGTCAAGATAGGCAAGTAGGCCCGGACGAAGGCGTTGAGTGAACAGGCCTTGGCCAGGTCGGAGAACTTATTGCGGAAATTGGAGAGGTCCAAGAGCATGCTGCAAATCGCGCTGAGCTCAGTGATTTTCACGGAGAGGACGTCATGGGCAAGAATGAGATCCTTGAGGGTAGTGCCTTATCAATCTCATTTCTTACCAAACAATAGAGGCCTCTTTTAGGCGTGCTAATAAGCCGAGCTGAGCCGAGCTGAGTTTTTTGCTCATGTAGCTCGAACTAGAAGTTAGAATATTTAGTTTGAACTCGACTTGTGGCTTGAACAAGTTTGAGCTTACTAGTTCGAATTCAACTCAAATAAAAAAAGTGAGTTTGAGCTCAAACTCATTTTATTACAATGGCAAGCCTAATTTAAATTGAGCTTGATTTATATCTAATTTTAAAATCAAAATTTTAAATCAATATGTAATAAAAATAAATAAATTACATAGATTGAGTTGATCACTTTAAAATTATATGAAAAATTACAAATAAAAGTTAATATGTACTCAGATCAAACTTTCTCAAAGCCTCAAACTAGGTTGCACTTGAGCTGCACTCGAGCCTTAGTTGCTCTCAACTCTTTAGTGTATATAATATAAAAATATCATTATTGATTGAACATGTATAAAATACATATCTACTTGTATAATAAATGTTTCCCCTTCTTTAAGATTTTATTTTCAAGTTATGACTACCCTCAATTTTAGCCTCACTATGTGGCGAGACATCTTGGGTATGTTTACATTTTATCACTTGAATAATAATTATCAAGCAAATCATAATGTATTGGCAACAAGAACCTTGGAGTCTTTCCGTTTTTTGTCATCCTAAATAAATATAACTTTCCTTTATCTTATGAAATGAAAAAAAGACTCCATGAGTCAATGTTAAATAACTTTTAGGAAATTGTTGTAAATTTTTAATTTCGAAGGATTCCAACATATTTGAAAAAATTTGAAAAAATATATCATAATTTATTTGACTGTAGAGATGATAGATAATATTATGAATACATTTTTGTCTAATGACTTGCATATAGTTTGATATGTACATAGTATGGACACATCAAACTATATGTAGTATAGACATATTAGTTTGACATGAAAGATGCAAGTATTGCATATGTAATACTAGGGATAAAACTATATGTAGTATATATGATGGATATGCTATATCTCAATTTCACTATATTGAGAAAATACTTAAGTATACAACCATGATGGTTGTCGAGTAAAAATACATGTAGATGTAATATGCATCTAACTAAAAGATATAGAGAATGTGAGTCACACATGACAATAGGGGGATTCACCTTTCCCCATCTAATCAGATTTTGGAGTTGGATTTAGTGTAAAGACAATGGAGTAAGAATATCATTATTCTAACTGAAAACAATATTGAAGGCATATCTCAATTAGAGTATTATTAGATAATAGATAGTCTTAATTATTTTATGTATTGTGCAAGATCGGATATAGCATATGTGGTGAGAAATTTGGCTAGATACATTGAGTAAACTAAGGGGAGATCATTAGAAGGCATTAATTAGGGTTTTTAGATATCTAAGATACACATTGAATTATAAATTATACTATACTCGATATCCAGCTATACTTGAAGGCTATAGTGACATAAATTAGATATCCTACTCAAAAGATTAAAAATTTACAAGTGGATATCTTTACTCTTGAGAGTACAACAATATCTTGAAAAACCTCAAAATAAATGTGCATTGCAAGATTTATGATGGAATATGAATTTATTGCACTAGATATAGTAGACGAAGACATTAAATGACTGTCATTTCGTAAGGATATTGCAATGTGTAGTCAAAATGTGTGCCTCCTATTTTCATCCTTTGTGACAACCAATCAACTATCAATAGGGTTCAAAATAATTTATACAATGCTAAGTCTCGACACATCTATTAGAGATATAATACCATAAAATAACAACTCTTAAGTAGAATTATTTTATTTCTATTCTGTATGTAAGGTAAAAAAATATTGCACATATCTTGACTAAGTTTTTAACCAAAGACTGTGAATTGATCATTGAGGAGATTAAGTATGAAGTCTATGAATTAGGAGTCACCATAATGATTACCTAACCTAGTTGTCTAGAGATCCTAGGGTCTACATTCAAAATGACAAGCAAATTGTGGGGGGCTCAAGGTGAATCACTATGAAGTCAAAATCTCATACCTACTCATATGACGAGATAGTAGTAATACCTGCAATAGAATCATGGTAAGTTATGCTTTTAATGGTTCTTATACCTTGAATAAATTCAAGTGGGGATAACAAGATACTCATAATAAGAATCACTTATATGAGTTTTAAGGGGGCACTTCGATGAGGATTATAAGGTTAAATCCTCTAGAGCACTCATAAAGATGGTCAAAATAAATACAATAATAAGAGAACAAAAATTGTTTACATGAAATAACTGTGTGAATACTATTATGTTGATTTACATTAAGTATTGAATAGTTCAAGAAATCATGTTCACCTATTAGCTAGTAATTCGATAGTCTTTCACTAGGGAAGGTTCAAAGATAAATGTTACCTCTTTCTATGCACAAACATTAAATGTTTTACTCTCTAGTTTGTCTATATTGTTATTGTATTATAATTAAGACAATTTTTATTAATGTGAGGGATTATTAAAATTTGTGATGGATAGAGAGCCCAACATAAAAGCTCTTCTAAGTTATGAGCCCACTATGCAACATGGTATGGTGTTAGTATGTTTATTGGATTGAGCCTAAGCCCATTGTGGAAGTAAATGAGAATAGTCATGTTGGAGTGGAAAGAAAGTGAATAGACCCACATTCAAAGTGAGAAAGAAATTCTATAGGTATATAAGATCTAAGTTTGCCCTTAAGAGAGAGGGCTTTGGGCCACCCAACTTTTGTGAGAAAGATATATATTGGACTAATTCACCTTTGTGGAGGGACGGAGCTAGGGAAGGAGCTCAAGGGGGGCCAATAGGATATGCAAATAGATTGGGGGGAGGGGGAGGCATGTGGTACCACCTCAATGAAAATACTAATGTACCACATGATTCGACCTATAAGGAAATAGTGGATTTCTTTTGGCTGGGGGGGTGCGGTCCCTCCTAGCCCCCCTTGTTTCCATCCTTGCCTTTGTGGGTTAACCTATATGCTTGTGTTGTCGACTGGCTCGGTTTGGCATATACTCGCAGTGGGCCGATCTGCGTCAGGTTATTTTCATTAGAAATATTGAAAACATTCTTAGGAATAATTTATTTATAATTAATTAATTATAATTTATTCTTTATTAATTAAATAAAATAGTTATCATGTATTCCTTTGTATAATATATATGTGCAATTTTTATTGTTGTCATACACCTCACCCCTTTACATATTATCTTTAAATACTATCTAATATTTGGTCTATGTAAGCTTTATGTATTATGTACAAGTTTTCTTATATAAAAGAGTTTGCTTCAAGAGAGTAAAACACACCTTTTAGATTCGTTAAGTGCATGGTTTGCATTACTTATATGTGATCATTGTATCCTGGAAGCCCAATGGATCCCAAGTAAAGAAGGGAGGATAAAAATTTGTCTTTATGCCATAAGTGTTAAACACTAGCCTTGATAATTTTCTGTCATACAATAAGTTCGACTTTCACAAACACAAACAAGTAAAATTTTTAATATTTTTTTTTTTAAAAGAAAAAAGAATCTGAGTTATGTCAGAGATGGTTTCAAAAGAAAAAAATCTCCAAGTAGGCTTTCTAAAGCAGATGTGAAAAGTGTTTTGAGAAAAATATATTTTGCTCTAATAACGTTTTAAAAAGCCCCAATATTGTTTTTAAAACACGGGCAACACAGATCTCACCGGTGAATGGACGTAGGTGTTGGCACTAGTCAATATGGTATTAATTATTAAATGCTGGGAATTTGCTCTGAGTAGGGACATAAAGATCACTTTGGATGATACATCTGACACAATTTAGATCATAATTTATGTCAAGGGACACAAAATATGAGAAAGATACGTCTGTGTGCTCTGAACTACCAAAAAATATGATGGCGACTCAATTCAATCGGATGGACTCTTGCAAAACAATATGGTCCCTACTTGATGGTTGGCCTCTCGCAATCACACATCGTTTCCTCCGTCGCATGAGCTTTTGACTGATCGAGGTGCAAATTCAAGTTTTCCTTGTCATCTTTCCTTACACTTATAGTGTACGATTATCCTCCCCTTTTGTGCATAGCTGTATTTCTCTTTTATTACACACATTATTTAAGAAAATAAAATTTTCGATTAGTTGAATAAAATGACTCATGGAAAGGTTTAACATCCTTCATTTCTCAGATTAAGATCAATAAATTGGTAGTACCAAAACCATTCTGATTACAATCTTGACCTAAAGAATATACCATGTCTTTAAATCTGTTTTATAGTACAATGCATCTTGAATTCTGGGTGAATTTTTGGTCCTGGCTGTTTGGTCCATGCGAGGTAGCTGGTACGTACGTAGCTGACTTACTTAAGTGGCTATTTTTGTTGGTGTAGTTAATAACAAGATAACCAGCTATTAAATAGTAAAACCTTTAAAGCCACGTGACAAGCCAGGGCCATGCTTGGCCTATGCCAGATCTGGTTGCAACCAGAGCTAGATTGGGCCTATCCGCGACCAACCAGATTCGGTTGCAACCAGGCCCGACCAACCATCTGGCCACAATGGGGGGAGGGAGAAATAAGGAGTCAAAGAGGTGTGCCTCAGACAATGTCACCGGTGGCCATGATGGCATGGGTTGGTGCCAAAGAAGAAGAAGAGGTGAAGGTGGGGTAAAGTGAAGTCAAAATATTTTAATAAAAATAGGGGATGAGTGAGTGATTTTAGTAGGTAGGGGCAAATAGGAAATCGGGGACAAATTAGGAGTTTATTGGGGTACAAATAGCCATATTCTTTATTAAATTAAATCTATTTATATCTTAAATTCTCATAATATTTAAATTATTTTTAATAATCACTAAATTTGAAGTATCTTTATGTGATTATTTATATATTAAATAAATTATTTACATATGAGAGAGGATGAGTTGGTCATATAATTATTCCTTAGATAAATATGGAACAATCTTTTTTTCTCTTAATCAAGATAGATAGGACTACTAATGCCTAGATTTCAACAATAGAAACTTTTTTCTTGTAAACATTGATGCCTACCTTATATCATGCTCTTTAGTGATGCAAGCTGAACTTTATATAACATAATCACGCTAGATTACATGTGCACATAACATTTCTCTCTCATAAATCATACAAAACAATAACACAAAATGAAAAGAAAAAGATAAAGAAAGAAGTTCATTTCTTTTTCAGTGGAAAATAGTAACTAACAATGAGCATCCTTTTCTTCAAAGTTGGTGCTTAGAGTCCAATCTAATACTCCAACCTAATAACAGATCCTAAAGAGTTCTATTAACAAAGAGTCCTAACTTAGGGAAGCATTAACCAAATAAATTACACTAAGAGTCCAAAGTAAACGAAATACTATAAAGGGGAAATTATTTAAATAATAATTAAAAAAAATATTTACCAAATCAAACTACTTTGGGAAATATTTCCTAAAGTGGTGTTGCTTTTTGCCACGCAGGTGCCAGCTAAGCAGCTGACGCTTGCTTGGTTTTTTTAAAAAAATTTATATAATTTTGCCCTTTAGAAGGACAAAATTAGGTTTAAGTTGATTTCATCTTTCTAAAAGATAAAATCGGGTTATCGGTTTATAACACTTAACACATGTTGAATGTGGTGATTTCGTCTCTTTTACTTTACCAAATCTAGAAGAAATAAACTTCTATGTACTGCTAAAGGACGAAATCTAATTAATTTTTTTAAAAATACTATTTTAAACTAACTTTAACACATGTCCCTATTTATTCAATCAACATGTACACAATCACCATATTCATTCATTCTACACATTTTATGCTTAACAAATATAACATTAAAGTTATTGACATCAACTAATAAAACAAACATAAATTAGAAATATTTATTAAATATATTACTTCACATGTTAATAAAATATTAAGTTTGAAAGAAACATATAACAAAGCTAATATACTCAATGTCACGATCTCTTGCGTCCTTGACCTCAGCCTCGGCCTCGACCTCGATGATGTTGTACAAGCTCCTCTTTAGGATCTGCCTGCTCCGGCTCCTGCTCAACACGAGCTGGCCGATGTCATCTATAATATAAAATCGGATCTGACTGAGCACATGTTTAGTGACCGGAATGATGAATGGGGAGGAGAGCTATCGCTGCTGATGAAGATGGGATATCATGAAATAAATCAGGCCTCGGCTGTGTCTGAGCGGCATCATCAAAAGGATAATGTGTATGCATATCCGTAATTACTGACTAAAGCAGTGGCAAGCTACGAAGGACATCATCATGATCCCTAAGCATCGACCGACATGATGCTAACAAGTCCTCACCCGAAGTATAGGTATTAATTGCGTCAGTCAAATGCTCATGCGTATGTCGCGCTAAACGAAGCTATAAAAAATAAATTAAAGATTAGATAATGAATAAATAAGAAATAAGAAAATAATGTTATATAATTAACAAAGTTATACTTACCAAAGCTGCCTCAGACGCACCGCTAGGCTAATATGACATCTCCTCTACATCATCGTGTGGTAAAATATATTGCGTGTAATCAGTAAATACCACTGCATATATGCGCTACAAACATCTCGCGATGTTGTAGCCATCTCCCCATTGATAACAGTGGCTCTCTTATCCTCCCATCGAGCGATATATGATGCATGGTGTGTAGCCCAATCCGTAATATGGCGGCCCTGTCGAGTTATGCGATGGACAAACTCGACGGTAGAAGGTAGGGCCACTTGCTCTAGGTTAAACTGGAGCATTACACGTTTTGATACATACATCTCCACAATCTTGTAACATATCAATGGTTCGCGATAGCCACACTTCCCGACTGTTTGTGCATATAGGAGGTAACATAGCTAATACTTCCGTTGAGTACGGCTGGCAAATAACCTATACAATATATAAAGATAATTAAGTTTAAATAACCTTAAATATTTTATAATCATTACAAAAAAAGTTCAACATAAAATAAAATAACCTGATAGGGCCGCTAGTGGTCTAACTCCCCTCTATATAATCGGAGGACTCCTTGTAGATTTTCGATTCTCCTTTTCTAAACATTCCACCTTAAGGAGTTAAATTTTAAAAATGAGTTTAACATAAGTAAATAAAACATTTCAACAAAAATTTAAGTATTAAAAATAAATATCCCCTGCCTCGCTCCTAATAGAGCACCCTCGATTAAGTGATGACCCATCTCAATACTTGGTCGACTGATGTGTAAATGCTCCCATGACCATAGCTATGTCACAGAATATGATAAACTTATTAAAAAAAGTAAGAAATTATATGTGCAAAAACATATTTAAAGTGACGAAATCATTTACTTGAAGAAGGGCCAGACATCAGGCAATCCCAGAAGTCATGGCCTAACATGCTTTCCCCAACTCTCGGTATAAAAATGGAAGCGTAGCATTGCCCCATGAATAAGCACCCACTATGTCGAAGTCTGCAAGGAGAGAGAGATATGCCATGTGTACATGGCTGCTCGTGGTATCCGCAAATATCGTGGCCCCAAGTAAATGTAATAAATAGGCCTGTGCATGCTGCTAAATAACTATCTCCGTAGCATCGGCTAGGAGCTCACAAAACTCACCTAAGAGCCATTGAAGGCTACTCCTCGATAACTATCTCCGTAGCACTAGCTGGGAGCTCACAAAACTCACCTAAGAGTCATCGAAGGCTAACTTGGCTACCACGCATAGATATAGCAGAAGGAGCTCTACCAAGGAGTCTAACTAATAAGTCTAAGTGACCTCCTCCTGTTATGTCAAATTTGTAGTCATCATGTCAAATCTCCTAAAACTATCGTGAGCAAGAAACCACTGTGCAGGATGCAATTCTCCTCCTAAGAGGAGATGTATTGCCCTAGGGCTCTCTTGACTAATCAAGTCCATTTTTACATCAAACTTTTCTATTGTAAGTGAACAAGCTGCTTCCCCAATCAAGTCCGTCAACGTATCATTTTTAAACTCCTTAAAATTTTCTTTTATGTGACAGATACAATAACGATGGTGGTACATAGGCTCGGGAAGCACCTCAGGCACGGCCTTTTGAAGGCCCTTATGTCGATCTGAAATAACAACGATGTTCATCATGCCCATCAGTACATGATCCCTTAGTTCCATTAAGAACCATTTGCAATTGTCTCCATCTTCCTTTTCGACAAGCCCGAATGTTAGAGGAAATAACTCATTGTTTCTATCTGTAGTCGTTATAGCCATAACAACACCAGGATACCTACCATACAAGTGAGTAGCATCAATACCAATCACTGGGATGCAATGTCGGAACCCCACTATAGATGGCTTAAATGCCCAAAATAACCGCTTAAATCTCCTTTACATGCCACTATTAGGACCAGGTACTTCATCATCCTCTAAGTGGTAGTAGGTGTTAGGATTCGCTTCTTGCACCGCCCAGAGGTACTTTGGCAATAATTTATATGATTGCACCCAATCCCCATAAATAGCCTTGATCGCCATATTCTTTGCTGCCCATGCCTTTCTTATAAGATATGTCAACATGAAATCTCCTTCATTCTTTAAATAATATCACCTAGTGCGAGAGTTAATTCAGCTTGGATAGTAGGCATTATGACCATCAAAATAAAGGAGGCACTACACTGCCTATGATTTGTGCTAAGCTGGGCATTCTGACATGTGTGGTCACCTTTGTGATGTGTGCACAGAGTGGCTCCACTTCATAGTATGGCGGCTCTTCATCATCCACATTCATATCATTTGTGGCAATTGCATTGTCTACCGCATCATCCCCCTTACCGTCAACCATCTGTTGAGCGTTTTCTTCACCTTTAACCCCTTCTTCGTTCATGTTAGAATCTTCTCCACTTGCTTCGCCAATATTATCTTCACCTTCATTAGCCTCATTTCCATCAATATCTTCATCGGGGACATAAGCGCCCCTGTATATGAACGTCGCATATGTATTAATTTTCATATGCCTAAAAATGTTATATTCATTTATGAATATATATTTCACCTTTGGATGGTCCAGCATCGGTATGACCAACACTTGTGTAGGGGTAATGAATGCCTATCGAACTTTTAGTTCCATACCATGCACCGCCTTAAGACATTTGAAAGCTAAATGGCTCGTGTGCATGCGTTGTGTACTTTCTATATTACACACAAAATTCAAAATTTGGCGTCCTATATTTCATTGATAATTATAAGATTCAAAAAGCACTCACAACTTAATAAACCTTGCCTCCAATTAGGTCAACTGCCTTGGTAAATAAGGGCAGATGACCTATGACGTTCATTTGAAGCTACTGTCATAGATAAATTTTCTTCTTCTTCATCGTCCACTGGCATTTGCATATGTCTTTCATTGTTCACATTTCTTTCAAAGCTCCTGTGAGAGCTCCTATGTGAGCTCCTATGAGAGCTCCTATGTGAACTACTTCGCCTTTCACTAGGCACTCGGGCCTCTTTTTCAAGAAATAAGTCGAAACAAATTATGTGAAGCGAGAGGTCAAACATAAAACTCATTGATGCATCATCATTTATACATATTTTTCTCGAATTTGATCCATATGTTGGAATAGCACATTTTATAGTGATTTTTCATCTTCTTCGATCTCACCCAACCTTACTAGCAACTTGCATATCAAATTCATCATATGTAGATGGTTTCTTAATTAATAATCCTTCTATGTGTCTGTTATAGTTAAGTAAAAATCTAACCATTTTTTCTACCATCTCTATTCACTTAATTCATAAACAATAGATTAAATTAATATTGGATTAAGCAATTGTCTCAAAACTAAGAGGCTAAAATGAAACAAGTTAACCTATGCTCATTAATTCTAAGATTCTCTTTCGCCAGAGAGGACATCAAAGAGATTAACAATCAATAAAAATGCCAAATTCCTTATTTGATAGGCGTTGCCTCATATATCAACGAGCAATAATCATATAATTTTTTTTCATATTTCTTCTCTTATCCAAAGAAGACAACAAATATTCTCATACACTTCTTCAAATATTACATCTACCCTATTGATAAAAATATTAAACTATTACTAACAATAACTCTATATAATATCAAAACTAAATTTGAGCTAACTAAATTTTTTTTCTTGCAATGCAATGTTGAAAGCAGGTTGTACCCAGTAGTTAAGAAATCCAGAGAGTCCAAATAGGCAAACGATTATAGAAAAATAATTGTATAAATGTAAATACCACTTAGCCCAATAGTTAAAAAAAATTGACAAAAAACAAGCCATGCAGTGAACGAACAAATTGACATGAAAAGTTTCCACGCATAGTAAAAACTGCAGCTGTGAATATAGGGGGGCTGGAAAAATTCACTTTAGGAAAAGCCGGCCGGAGGAGAGTAGAAGAAATGGATTTGGGTGCAAGGTGGCGGCAGATCTAGACGCAATGTGGTGGCAGAGGATCTGGACGCAAGGCAGTGGCGGATCTAGGTGCAAGGGCATGACGACATTGTCTCTAGGCGAAATGGCAGTGATTTGGGCGAGGGACGAGTTTAAAAGGTAGAAGGACAAAATCAAGCTTTAGAGGATGAAATCAGCTTACATCTAATACCTATGCAGGCCAAAGTATGTAAGTGAGGTGATTTCGTCGTTTAGAAGGACAAAATTGCCTTAAGGGGATTTCGTCCTTCTAAAGAATGAAATCGGGTTAAGTGTTATAAACCGATAAGCCAATTTCGTCCTTTAGAAGGACGATATCAACTTCAACTTGATTTCGTCCTTCTAAATCATTTAAAAATTTAAAAAAAAAGTCACACAGGTGCCAATAGGTGCCCGCGTGGCAAAAACAACACCACTTTGGGAAATATTTCCCAAAGTAGTTCAATTTGGTAAATATTTTTTAAAATTATTATTTAAATAATTTTCCCCACTATAAATAAAGACTTTATAATAAATAAAAGACTATCATAAAATCTTGCATCTTATGAGCCTTGTGCCTCAGGTGGCCCTCTATCATCCATGTCCTTGGCCCCACTAGTCCTTGCCTGGCCTGCATGTATTGCAAGCCAATACACATTGCATCATCAAGTTACTTGTTTAACATGTATACATAATGAAATCTGATATGATATCTGCATGAAGTTGTTTGATTAAATGTTTAAAAGAAAATTTGTTTCTTTTTTGTTTTCCTTGAAACTTCTAAATTTTACTTCATGTGCTCTTTTTATTGTTCTTTTGAAGAAAATGTTTATTGATGCCCCCCCATCCCCCACCTATCGTCCCCCCATATAAAATCTCAACTCTGCCTCTCAAATAAGGTCATGTTAGCTTGACATTTCTTTTGTGATGTCCTTCGATCTCATTATGTGAAGCTCCTTTACTAAGTTATCTAAATGAGCAATGGTTCTTACTAATTAAATTTTCTAAAAAAAATGAAGCCATGCCAATTATTATTTTTTATAAATTTCCCAGATACTGCCACATACTGCAAACGATTTTCACATAACATCTTTGTCTAATTTTTTATTCAATTAACTTTTGAAACAAACTTTGAATTTATAGATGACGACATTAATGGGTTGTTTAGACATCAAATTGAAATAGAATTGGACTAGAGATTGATTAGAGTTAATTCAAGTAGGAGGCAAAGGAATTGGAATTAAGTTTGTTAGTAGAATTGTATGATTTTGTAAAATGAAATTGGATGGCCACTTGACAACTTCCAAATGAGGAAAAAAGTCAACAGTTATGGCTAAAACTGGGATGGAAGTGAAATCGACAAAATTTACAATATGTTCTCAAGAGGACATTCACGTATTCCACAGAATCAAGGGCAAAAGCTAAAAAAAACTGAAAATTTTAATTCCATGGAAATTTGCTAACAAAACATAAAATTGGCATAAATGGATGGAATCAAGGGGAAATTGAGGCTAACTAAATATCCAAACAACCTCTAATTGATTGGATTGAGGAGAATCTTTTAAAAAATACCTACAATACCCTCAAGATTTTCATCTTTTTTCCCATATTTCTCTTTATGCAGTTCCCACATATTACAACATGTTTTCTTCACCTCTCTCTAATTGCCACAATGTCCATGTTCCAACAGCTGCCCTGATGTCTACATCATTCTTTTCTCCTCTCCTTTTTGACCGTAAAGTGGGGTAGACCTCGCTAGGATAGTCCGGTCATTATCTCTTGACTCTTCGGGAATTTGTTAATGTAGAGTAAATAAAAACCTAATCCTCAAGAACAATTTATGATTAAAATACCAAACAATCAAACTTCATGCATACAAGCATCACTCAAGGATTTTTATGTGGGAAACCCTAACGAGGGTAAAAAAACCACAGACACCCTTTCTCTAGGCTTAAATCATTGCATAGTATGCAAGACATTTTAACAAGTAAAGTCTTGTACAAGTTATGGCATATATCAAGCTACTAATAGTTTGTACATAAGGGACTAACTCCATCCAAAGTCTATCTTCATTAGTCCGAGCTGCCATACTTTTAGACAACTTCGTACACTTGTATATAGGTAAGTCAATAATCTTCTAACCAATAACATTGGAGTGTTTTAGAACACTTTCTATATATGATTTTTTATATATATACATAGCTTTTTAGACTTTCTATCTCTAACAATATGCATTTGATGATGTAGGAAGCCTCACCCATGTCTTTCATCATGAACTAGGTTTTGAGTCATTCCTTCAAAATGTCCATCATGCTCCAATCATTTTCCATCAAGAGTATGTCGTCCACATAAAGAGATAACATCACATACCTATTTCCATCCCAGAAGGTATAAACAATATTATGCTCATCAACTATGAACCCATATTCACTAATTAGTATATGAAAAGTGAAGTACCATTGCCTAGGAGATTGTTGAAGGTCATACATTGATTTCATCAGCTTTTGCACCTTGTGTTCTTTCCATAAATAACAAACCTCTTATATTTTTTCATGTAAATCTCCTCATCCAAATATCTATTTAGAAAGGTAGTCTCTACATCCATTTGGTACAACTCTAACTCATAAAAGGTTACAATAGCCATGAGACATCTAATTGAGTCAAATCTTGGCATAAGAGTATGTCTCTTTAAAGTCCATCCCATAAACCTAGGTGAACCCTTTGCCCACTAATATTTCCTTGTACTTATCTATTGACCATCTACCTTAAGCTTCTTTTTGAAGAGCCATTTATACCCTATGAGATTTTTCTCTTCAAGTGGATCCACAACTTCTCAGACTTTGTTCTTTATGATAGAATTTATTTCTTTTTTAATAGCATTTTGTCATTCTTGACCATCTAGAGGACTCAAAGTTTATTCAAGGATAATAAGGTAATCTAGAACAAGTTCATCTAATGTGACACTGTCTTCTCCTAGAATTATATATATGTCACTCAATTGTGTAGAAGGTTTCCTTTTCCTCCATGCCTTCCTTAGCATTCATCATCATAGCTTCAGAAACAACACAATTAACTTCTTTGTTCTTGTTGTTGCCCTTATTGTTGCAATGTCATCCTTTTGAAAGCAATTAGCCATCAAATGGTCCACCTGGATGCACTTAAAACAAGCATCATGGGGTTTGTTATTCTCCTTATCATTGCCTTTATTTCATGGTTGTTTTCCCTTTTTCTTTAATATGTATTTCTTGGATGTTCCACACCCTGATCCACCTTTTTTCCACCATAAGACTGTGTTAGATTGGTAGTAGTACATGTTGCCTTCAAGTTTAAACCTCCATGTTCAACTTTTGGTTGCCCATATTCAAGTAGGCAACCACACTTTCCGAAGACATAGGGAGACTGTTAAAAATTGTAGAAACTTGGACCCCCATACTAATGGCATCATCCAAAGTCTCTACATTATCAACAATGATGGACATGGAACTCGTGCTCACTCACTATTTGTAGACCGATTTCTACACAAGACAAATTAGAGAGAAGGATAAATGAAAAATAAATGAAAGACAAAATTAAATTTATCTAATTTCTAAATTGATAATCTTCTTTGGATTACAAAATACATATAGAAAATCTAACCTAATCCTAAGGGAATTAAGAAAGAATCATTAATTCAATTCTAACTAAAGGAGTCTAACTATTAGGAATCAATCTAAAAATAGGAAACTAATCTAATTAAATCTAATTTAGGGTTGCAACATTCCACCACAGCTTCCGTATTGACTTGTCCTCAAGGTGATTACTTCTCAAAGGCTTGAAATATTGGTTGAATGCCATTGACTAGCATAGCCAAATCATCATCAAATTCAGCTATCGGTCCAGGAACCGGGCATCAACAATGTACATATGAAGAGACTTGCATTGATGTCAGGAGTATATTTCTCATCATAATTGTAACATATTACTTTTCTTGCGAGCATCCATTGTAGCTTGTGCAAGCTTCTCAACTGGAATAGTGGGAGGTGAAGAGGCGGGGATAGGAGATGCGACACCAGAGGTAGAAGAAGAACAAGAGGAGGAAGTACACCCATGTTTTGCTAAAATTTCCTCACATATGCAAGCCATTTGCATCATTTCTGCCAAGGAGGTCTAAGGAAAAATTTGCAATTCAGCTTCATTATAGGACATAAGACTAGCTTCGAAGACACAAATAATGGTGTGCTCTAGCCATCCTTGGATGAGGTTTAGCAAGCGGTCAAACTCATCCTAGTAGTCCTAAACTAATCCCCATTGTCAAACATGGGGAAACAAACTTTTAAAATTATGAGAGGGAGTTTGGCTAAAGCGGAGAAGAAGAGCATGCTTGAACTCACGCCAAGTAGTGTCTGGGTGTTGAGCAAGGAATTGGTTGGCCAATGCATAACATAACCACCATATGGAAAGAGGCTAATTTGCATTGTTCGTGAACTGGGGTGCAATAGAAGCGAAAGAAATGCTTCTCCCAAGAGGCCCATTTATATGGGTCATCACCTTTGAATACCGAATAAGTGAAGTGAATCGGGCGAACTTAAATAACTGGATTCTAATATAGAAGTGTTTTGCCATAAGGGTAGTCAGCACAGCCACAACCACGACCGTTAGGACATAGCCATGCTGTCAACAGTCTATCTCATCAAGGAAAACATAATTGTAATGGTCGAGAGGGGCATAACCTAGTGGAAAAGGGGCTAATGCATCTAGATAAGGACCAAGTGTGTGCAAGGAGGGATGTGGTGGCATATTTGGTGTGTTGGGTGGGCCGGGGGGGGGGGGGCAAAGGAAGACATGCCAGGAGTGCCATGTGTGTGACGAAGCCAATAGTCTAAAACGATGCATCAGGCATGCGTCTCTCGGTCTTGAGGTGCTAGACAGGAAACGAGCATGGGAGAAGCTGCTGGGCGGTAGTCATGGAAGGCAATATCGATACAGATGAGCGTATCGATGACTACGGATATAGGTATGCACCGATGATAGGCTTGGTACGTGCCGAAATGGGCATAAACCCTTTTATAAATATAAAAAATATTATAAATAATAATATATCATTATAATACTACTTTTAGAGCATAATAAGACCATATAATGTCGTATCAACCGATACGGGTATTCTAAAATTAGTTCATTAGAATAGTCATCGATACTCTCATCCGTATCAATATGTATTGGCCGAATCTATATGGTATGACCAATATAGCTATTATGTATCGATATTTCCAAGGGGGCATATCGCCCACCGTACCATACCGGTGTCAGTAGATACAGCCTTCCATGGCAGTAGCAGCGTCAACCACCAAAGTGGCAGGGTTGGAGTAAAGGAGGGGGGCAGCGGGCTATCCGATGGTGGTTGGGTGACGGATGATGTCGAGATCTAGGTAGACTCACCAACTGGAGTAGAGGATCCAAGGGGTGGTGGGAACTTGATTGTGGGTCTATGTAGCCTCATTGGCTGGTGCAGAGGATGTTAGCAGTGGCTAGATTGGCGGCGGAGAAGCCAATATTGATGTGGACTAGGCGAGGGATGTCATTAACGCAAGAGAAGGAGATGGAATGGGACATGATCTAGAGAGGTCAGAGGTGAAAGGCAGCGATCGTGGGTCTCATGTCACTGGTGGACTTTCTGACAGCAAAGGCAGATGACGCTAGGGCTCTGGCCTGATCCGGGGTATGGGTGGTCGGCAGAGGTGTGGAATTGGCTACTGGCATAGAAGGGCCAGTTTGGTTGGTGATTGTTTTAGAGGACGAGGCGGCTAAAGGCTGACAAACATGAATGGATCAAGTGAACGGGGATCGAGAGTGAGACGCTGGAGTGCAGAACCTCGTCTAAGCACCGACTCTTGCTTCATTTTGTGCATTAAAAATGGCAGTTGTGTGCAGCTTATTTGGCGGTAAGAGCGGTCTTCACATTGGTAAGCTCCTAAACAGCTGCTTTTACTTGATTTTCTATGTATTGTGTGCGAGTGTGCAAACAAGTGGGGGAGTACTCCTAGACGATCATGTTACGGAGGGGTGAGGAATCCATTGCTAGTGGGGATGACTTCGCATCAGGCAGTGGACTTCTCTAACATGGCACACTCATGGAGGTCACATGTCTAAAATCAAATGCACTGATACCAATGTTATAAGATCGATGTCTACACAAGACATTAAAGAGAAGACCCTTCCCGATTTGTCATGCGCCATCTAGATCGGGGTTTTGCTAATTTAGAGTGGATGATTTTATATCCCCAAGGTACTCTTATTTGTCCTCTATCGGGAATTTCTAATCATTGCCCTATTATTTAATTATGATGCCTAGGTTTCCTCAAGGTTAAAAGCCCTTCAAGTTTTATTTGATGTGGTTAAATGATGATTATGTAAAGAGGTTCGTGTAGGGTGCTTGGTCCCTAAATGTCAAGTGGTGGCCTCTTTTTGTTTTGTTCAAGAAACTTTAAGTGGTGAAGACTGAATCAAAGCGTTGGAATAAGAAACATTTTGGGGATGTGAAAATCAAACACCAATAGGCTACTCTACAGCACCATGATATCCAAGCACGCCTTCAAGTTGTTCCTCTTGATGAGGTTCTTTGTTTAGAATGCCAAATTGAAGGTTATTCAAGAAGGGAAGAATTTGAAGAGCTTCTATAAGCAAAAGTCCAGGGCAAGTTGGCTGAGAGATGGTGATAAGTATACCAAGTTTTTACATGCTATTGTGGCTTCTCATAGGGTTGGTAATATTGTTCATAATATTATTGATGGTGAAGGAAACAAAATTAACAACCCGGAGGACATTGGGAAGGAAGCAGAGAATTTCTTCTAATCCTTGCTCACCCCTTCTGAACATTCCTTTTTATAAAAAATTAACTGTTACTCAATCACAATTCTTGTGCAGTAGTGTTGACATGGAAGAGATTCATAGAGTTGTGTTTGCTTCTAAAAATGGTAAAGCTCCTGGGCAAGATGGCTTTCCTAAGAAATTCTTCACATCCTCTTGGGACATTGTTGGCTCTAATTTTGTTGAAGCAATCAAAGACTTCTTTGTGAGAGGTAACATTCTCAAGGCAATCAACCATACATTTCTTACTCTTATCCTGAAGAAAGCTAACTTCTAAATGTTTGAGGTTTTCTTTCCGATTTCTCTCTGCAACTATGTTTACAAGGTGATTACTAAGATTTTGACAAATAGATTATCAATGCTGCTTTTGGATTTGGTGAGTCATAATCAATAGGCTTTTATTAAGGGTCTATTGATTGGAGAAAATATTTTACTTGCACATGAGCTCGTGCATAATATGCATCACATAGGAGGAGGAAAAAATATTTGCATTAAATTGGATATTTGGAAAGCCTATGACAAGATCAAATGCGACTATATTATCAATGTTCTCTCCTCACTTGGGTTTGACCCCTTATGGCGGAATTGGGTGAAGGAATGTATGTGTTGAGCATCGTTTAGTTTCATGATAAATGTGTCTCATTATAGGTATTTTACAAGCTAGTGTGGTAATTGGCAGGGGTATATGCTCTCTCCCCTTTTATTTACTTTGTGTATGGAAGGTCTGACTTGCTTGCTTGAAAAGAAATGCAATACAGGTCTCATTGAAGTACCACATTTTCAAGGAGCACCGCCAATCTCCCATTTGCTTTTTGCAGATGATGTCCTCTTATTTTCTAAGGAATCCACATCTTCAGTTCTGAGTATGAAGGAAACTCTTGATCTGTTTGCGAGCTTCTCGGGTCTTCAAGCTAATATTTTGAAAAGCACTATCTTCTTCTGATGCCAACAAAATGATGAAATCAGCAATATTTTGGCTTCCAAACAGGTTCTCTCTCAATTTGTTACCTTGGTATGCTCTTATCTTCTAAAAGAATTACTTATACTGCGTGTAAGCCTCGGTTTGATAGTATAGTTTAGTAGATAAAGGGTTGGAAATCTATCCTTCTTTCTTATGCAGGGAGATTGGAGTTGATCAAGACCATTATTGGGGGTCTCAATCTTTTTTGATGTTTGTTTCAAGCTTCCAAAAAGAGCTTACAAGAAAATTAAAAGTTTGCTTGCTCGATTTTATGGAAGAATAATTCAACTCATTCAAGTTACCACAAGGTTATTTGGAGGCATATTTGTCAGCCGATTAAGGAAGGAGGTTTGAGGGTGAGGAGCATACAAGATATTAATAATGCCAGTCTAGCAAAGCTGTTTTGGAGGGTGACAATTACTAAGGAAACACTTTGGTGTCAGTGGGTGCATGGTGTTATTTAAAACATAAATCAATTTGATGAGCAAAAAGCAGTTTATGTTCTTATGCATGGAAGTGTATTCTAGAGATGAAAAACTTCATGCGTACTCATTATGTCTTGAATGTTGGTAATGGGGCTGATATCTTCACTTGGATTGATCTATGGGCAAATGGTGTCAACCTTGCTATTATGTTTGGGAATCGTGCCATTATTTAGTACAACAAATTGAATGTGAGTTTGATGCATGGTGACTGGAATCTTTTGCCTCCAATGACAATAAGAACTAATCAAGTAATGGATTTCTTGAATTTTCATAAACCTCTTTTTATTGAAGAAGATGATTCCTATGGTTGGCTAAATCTGAATGGGAAATTCCCTTTCAAGAACACTTGAAACCATTTCCACCATCATATGCCTGAGGTAAATTTGTTCAATATAATTTGGTTTAAGCATAAGGTGTGTGGATATTCTTTTCTTTCTTGGTTGGTTCTCAACGGTGGATTATTAACTCATGATAATTTGAAGAAAAGAGGAATTCAGTTTCCTAGTAGATGTCCTTTATGTCATTATAAAGAAGAAAGTATCCAAAACCTCATTTTTTAATGTCTTTTTACTAAGATTGTCTAGAGAATTATTCTCACGAAATGCTGATTGAGAAATCATATAAGGGATGACCCTAGTGAGATCCAATGGCTCTTGACTTTCATCCATCAAAATTGAGTGGCAGGTGATGTTCTTAAATCTTTTTGCACTACATATGTTTCATTCATTTGGAGTGAATGGAATAGAAGAATCATTGAAGACAAAAAGAAGGAAACATATATTCTTGCACATGACATCATCCACCGAGCACAGGAAATTCACATCGAATTCAAAGTTAAAGAAAGAGCATGAGCTGCATGCCCTTTCCTATTTGATTTTTGGAATGCTTAGTGTGATGTGACATCTCTCTTGAGAGCTTGGGTGTGATCAGCCTCTGATTTTTTCTAAAGCTTGCTTTTGCTTTCTCCTTGTGTGAAAGTTTATTTTTGTTCCCATTGTTTGGGTCTTTTGCCGGCTTGCCAATGTGTTATCTTGGTTGTTTTAGTGTTTAGGTGGTGGTTTTCTTAATTTAGTTTTCATTTCCGACATGGTTTCCTCCTAGCTGTTGGTTTGTATGACGCTGGCTTGGATTCTGTGGTTAGCCCCTAGCTCCTAGCTTGTGGGTAGCAGGGTTACAAGTTTTTTTCCGGGCTTTGCCCCAGTTTTTGTTTAATGCAGTTTCAATTATAAAAAATAGATCCTTAATCTAATTCTAACTAAAGAAGTCTAACTATTAGGAATCAAACTAAAAATAGAAATATAATCTAATCTAATTTAGGGTCACAACATTCACATCATCTCCTTGCTTTATTGTGGAGTACATGGTTTTGATACTTTTAGAGTGTGGGTTATCCTTTTATGAGCTTTAGTATACTCCCCATTATGACTCACAAATATTGTCTCCAACATCTCTTTAGTAATTTTACGTTTCTCAAATAGCCTCTCAACCTTGCGCTCTATGAATGTTAAAATAGTAGAGCTAGCTTTATTATTCTCATCCCTCAGCTTCTCATAAGCTTTCTTTTGTGTAGTAGTGCAATTCTCATGGGAGGTTCTATGACTTGCTCTAGCACTTATTCAGTTTCTCAATCTTTCCTAGTTTATATGTATTTATGTATAATTTAGATTAGAAAATAAAGCAACACTACAATAAAAAAGACTATTAGCGATACTTTTAAGCATTGCTAATAATACTATAAGCGTCGTTAATGGTTATTAGTGATGCATAAAAAGCCTCACTACATGTGTCGATAAAACTGCAATTACTACTACTCATTAGCGATGCTTAACACAAAGCGTCGCTAATAGTATGACATTAGCGATGTTTATCTATGCATCGCTAATGATTTTACTTTTGCGACACATATTGAAGTGCCGGTAATATTATTATTAGCGATGCATAATTATAAGTGTCGCCAATAAAGGCTATTAGTGATACTTAATTAAGCATCGCTAATATAAAAAATATTTGAAACAATAAAAAATAGCTTATTAGTGGCACATAAATATAAGCGTCGCTAATAATTGATTATTAGTGATGCTAAATTATGCGTTAGTAATATAAAAAATATTTTTTAAAAAAATAAAAAATAGCTTATTAGTGACGCATGATGATAAGCATCACTAATAACTTGTTATTAGCGATGCTTTAATAAGCATCTCTACTATAAAAAAATATTAAAAAAACAAAACTGCTTATTAGTGATGCTTATTTAAGCATCACTAAAAAATTTTGAAAAAAATAATAAAAATAATCTTTAGCGACGCTAATAATATAATATATTAAAAAAAATATTTCGGGTATGAGCAACGCTTGAGTAAGCTCTCTAATACATTAAAAAACACACGCTTGAACGAAGCTTTCAAAAGTGTCGCTAAAAAATTAACTTTTTTTTTAAAGCCCACCGGTGGCGTGCTCGGCAGGGAATGGGAAGGGGCCAGATTCTGGCACTCCTCCCCTCTCTATACCCGGGTCCCCTCCTTCCCCTCCTCTATTGGGGGGAGGGGGGGGGGGTGATAGGAAAGAGAGAGGAGGGGGCGGACCCGGATAGAGGGCGAGCGGGAAGGAGGGGGTGGGGTGCTGAATTCTGGCTCGCCGCTGGAATCCAGCCTCCAAAACTCTCTTCCCTCATGCTCTCCCCTCTCTCCCCGAGTCCCACCCCCTCCTCCTTCCGCACTGTTTTTAAGAGGAGGGGAAGGAGCAGGGGGGGGGGGGAACCAAGGGAGAGAGGGGGGCTCGGAGGCCGGATTCCAGGTCCGCTTTCTCCCCCCCCCCTGCTCCTTCCCCTCTGTTTTTCAAAGGAGGGGAAGGAGCCAAGGGGGACCCGGGGAGAGAGGGAGGAAGTAGGAGGGAGGAGGGGGGTTCGGAGGCTAGATTCCGACAGGGAGCCGGAATCTGGGCCCCCACCCTTCTCCCCCTTTCGGATCCCCCATCTCTCCCTAGGTCCCGCCCCCTCCTTCGAAAAAATAGAGGGGAGGGGGGGGGGACCCGGGGATAGGGGGGAGCGGGAAGAGGGAAGGGGTGGGGGGCGGATTCCAGCCTCCGAGCCCCTCCTCCCTCCCGCTGCCCCCTTCTCTCCCTGGACCCCCCCCCCCCGCCCCCCCCAAAAAAAAAAAAAAGGAAAATGGATGAGGGACATTTTGTACCCAAAACAAACGCACTACCAAGCCAGCTCCTTCCCCTCCTTTGAAAAACAGAGGGGAAAAGGAGGAGGGGGGAGAGGGGGGAACCGGGGATAGATGGTGGTTGAAGGGTATTGGCGCATGAAGGGGCGGCGAGGAGGAAGACTGGAGGCAAGGAGATAATCTTGCCGTCGGCGGTGCGGTTTAAGGCATCACTGACAGTGGTTAAGTGTGTGGGGCATGAGCGTGAGGTCGGAGAAGAGAGTCTTGACGCTGAAGAAAGGCGGCGGCTTGAGGACATGAGAGACTGAGAGTGTCGTGCCCCGGGATTTTAAAATCATATAAAATTTTCTTTTCATAAAGATATCGGAGTTTACCTAGGCCCGCGACTGGAGCCGATCACCATATGCGATATTAAAATAGTAGTATCCCCAGGAACCACAGTCCATGTACAAACACACAAGAGAAAAATAATAAGGAGTTCTTACTCATTTCAGTGCGGTTGAAATCCTTGAAATCAATTGATAAAACTTTGGAGTAGGCCCGTCTACCTGCACACTAAGCTTTGTTGAATCCTGCAAAGTCTGGGGGGTGGTGAGTATTTTAAAATACTCAGTAGGGAAGTTTATACTATCAGGCATGAATAAACACATGGCAGTTTCACAACACATATATATATAGTACTTTCCATGAAAACGGGGTGTGCCTCTCACCCAAAACCACCCCTAGAGCTTCTTCCTACGTATCGAAGATGCTACTAGGGTTTGCAAGCTCTCATGGCTCGCTACAAATGTCCCAGACATATATATATATATATATATATTAATAAGAATCTTGCTGCGGGTACAAAGCAACGACCTCTTACTTCTCCACAGATCATCTCAAAATATTTCGTGCTTGTGGATAGAAGAGCCACCCGTGCTCATGGGGCTCCGGGATCTAGAGATTAGAGAGTCTTCCCATGATACTGTCTACCCTAGCGCGCGTAGAATTGATAGTTGCCCTTCTTTAGGGGCGAATCAGGGATCTTGCCCTTTGTTAGGGGCTCACCAGGTTAAATTAGGTACCGTGCATCCGATTTCGAACCGGATTAATTGTGCTCTCATCTTGTCAATGGAGCTCTATCAGGGCGCCCAACAATAGCTCCGGACAACCAAAACACTCATGAGTCCCAGACTCATAGTCTTGAGTCCCAGACTCATAATCTTGAGTCCTAGACTCAATCGAAATATCTTAAAGTTCCCAGACTCCAAAAAGAGTTGTTTTCTTTTAAAACATTCTATCCCAATGTTTATCCTTTTGAAAATCCTAGCTTCGCCTCTACAAGACATGGGAGCGTCACTATCAACGACTACAAAGGCAAGGTTGGTCGCTCATTCCAATGAGACAGTTACCCTTTCTTTGTCCCGCTTCAGTGACTCAATCACCATGCTTATACGTCTTTTCAAAAATAATCTTGAGTATCCTCCTTTCAAAAAGGACGAGTCCTCTAAAATCGTCATTTAAACATACTATTTTCATTCGCAATGAAAACAGTGGCGAAGCTAGTTTGTCTCTATCTCACACGCTTCACCGTGTATAATTTATATCAAAATCCACGAATAAATATTCGATCAAACTATTATGTATGAGGCAATCATAATGCATGTAGTATAAAACATATCCGCTTCCAGCGGCAAATCTTTCGACTATTCGAATATACAAAATAACATTATAAATATACGCTATATAAATCATATTCTATCTCAACGATTAACCGTTCAACAGATCGGATATATGTGCAGAAACCATAAATCATATCTTGAAAATAATCTCTAACGCATAACATGCGAGAGTCATATAAATAATAAGTTAAAAACACAACCAAATATTATAATCATGTCATAAGAAAGGATAAAAGCCCCTACCTCGCTTTTCGCGCGAGTTCGAAATCGATAAACCGGACACCACAAAATTGGATGTCCACTTCTGGGGTTCTGGAGGTTTCCAACCAAGAAAATAACCCTGCCATGACATCTGGCATGCTCGATTTAGGTAAGAACGTCTCTTCAACGGAAGAAAACGAACTCTGAACGACTCTATAAACTCTTTTTCCGTGCCCATAGGCTACGGACAGAATCTCCCCTTGCCCAGGGGCGTTTCCCCCATATAGCGTCACTAACTCAAGGAATGGATGCTTCCATTGCGTAGAACACCCTCGATTTAGCTAGGAACGCCTCAAGAACGGAAGAAAACGGACTTAAAATGAGGGAGAAACGAAGAAAATAAGTTTCGGAATGAATTTTCAAATGAGAAGGAATGAGTTTATATAGTGGAACGCGTTTGACATGCGTTCGACGCGTGTCAGACAGGCGTCACGCGAGAAAGACGCGTCTAACGCATGACTCGCGCGCTGCCATGTCAGTTTCTGACGCATCGCCACATCGTGCATGCTCGGCTCGCGTGCTGCCATGTGGCGACAAAGCTTATATTTTTATTTTTTTGTTTAAAATTTCAAAATTACATATCTTCCTATCCCGAAGTCGGAATTACGCGTTCTTAATACCGATGGACTCATATCGATGAGCCCTTCGAAACTAAACCACACATGGGTAGGTTATCTCGCACTTTTAAAGTAGGTCCCGCCCATATGGCACGCTTCCCGAGGTCATAACTTTTGTTCCCGACCTCCATTTCGTGTGTTCTTCGGTTCGTTACGCTCGTCTCACCAAGCTCTATCATAACCAAATAAAAACTCTCCAAATATATGCCTTTAAATAATTTAAAATAATTTAAAACTCATAAAATAGTTTTATTAGAGGCAAGAAATCATACCGTAAATTCGCAGTCGTTACAGAGAGAGAAGGGTGAAAGTGGCGGATGAAAGGCAGCGGCTTGAGGACATGAGAGACTGAGAGAGAAGGGTGAATGTGGCGGATGTGAGATGGTGTCAAACAATGAGGAAGAGAGGCGACCATAAGTGAGGGTATTTGTTGCGGGAGTAGGAGAAGGGGCGTCAACCATCGGCGAGGTGACTCAGCAGCGGAAACTGTGGTGAAGAATAGGATGGAAAGAGGGAGAATGGAGTGGGAGTGGCAGTGGCGGCTTGGCCGGAGATGGAAATGAACAGAGAGGATCTGATGGCAGAGCCACGACGAGGAGAGTCGATGGTTCGTGGTGGAGGTGTAAGCTGAGATGCTGGCAGTGGTGACCATGGGTGACAGCTGCGGAAAGCGCGGCGAAGAAGAGGGTGAGATTTGTAGTGTCGGATCGGAGGAAAGGAAAGGTGGGCCGAAAGAGAGGTGGGCCGAAAGAGAGGTGGTGGTCGGGAGAGCATGGCCGGCGACGCGAGGTAAGTCGCCAACGGTGGCTGTGAGAAAGGAAGGAGATGTTCTGGTTAGACTGAGGAAAGGAGGGCCGAAAGAGAGGTGGCGGTCAAGAGTGAGGCGGTCAGCAGTCCGAGGTAGGCGCCAACAGTGGGAAATTTGTGTGGAGGAATAGATGCAAGGGGAAGTCGGCAGAGATGAGGAAGTGGAGGGGGATCGATGAAAGAAGAAGGCATCGAAGGAAACGGGAGGGGCTGGGTTAATAAGCTCAAACCAAATTCGCCCGCACTCAAAATTTTGAGCGCGAGTGAATTTCGCCTATGCAATTGTATACCTCCAAGCACGATTTTTTCTGTGGGAATTTTCTTTTGCAACGCTCAGAAGTGTCACAAAAACATGATTATTTTCGACGCTATAAAGTTGTGATTTTTTGCAACACATAAAGTGTATGTCGCTGATAAGGTATGCCTCTCCCCCCTCCCTTTCTCTCTTCTCTCCCCCCTCCTCCGCTCTCTCTCTCTATCTATTCTCTCTCCTCTCTATCTCTTCTCATCCTCTCTCTCCATCTCTCTCTCTTCTCCTCCTCCTCTCTCTCTACTACAGTCACTCTATCTCTCTCTCACTGCCATCTCTCTCTCTCCTCTTTTCTTTCTCTCTCTCTCCTAACTCTCTCCCTCTCCTCTCTCCTCTATCTCCTCTCCCTCTCTCTCTTCTCTCTCCTCTCCTCTCTCTCTCCTAACTCACTCTCCTCCCTCTCTCACTTCTCTATCTCTCCCTCCCTCCCTCCCCTCCTCCTCTCACTTCTACCTCTCTCTTCTCTTTCCACTTTCTTGAATTAATTTTTTTCTCTCTCTCATTCTCCCCTTTCTCTTTCTTCAGTTTCTCTCTCTCTCATCTCTCTTGTCTTTCTCTCTATTCTCTCTCTTTTGTGCGCATCAACATGAGCCCAAGCTATGAGGAGTTGGGAAAAAGTTTTTTCTTATTTTCTTATTGATTTATTATATATATATACTAAATAATTAAATATAATATAATATATATAGTCCAGTCTCTCACTAATCCTCTTTCTCTCTCACTATCCTCTCTTATTTTTCTCTCTCAATATATTTTCAAATAAATAGAAATAAATTATAAGGTAATAGTGACGCATAGAAATCTATGCGTGCTAATACGCAAGGTATTTACAACGCATAGAAATATGTGTCACTAATAGTAAGGATATTAGCAACATATATACTTGTACGTCGCTAATAACAAGAGTATTAGTAATGCATATTCATATGCGTCACTAATAAGTTTTATTTTATTTATTTTTTATTATTTTTAAATAATAATAATAAATGTAAAAAAATAAAAATTAAATTTCTCCCTCTCTCTCTACTCTCTCTTTACACTCTCTCCCGTCTCTTTGCATTCTCTCCTCTCTCTCTATATCCTCTCTCCTTTTTCTCTCTCTACATATTTGAAAAGTAATATAAATAAATTATAAGGTAATAGCAACGCATAGGGATCTGCGTCGTTAATACCAAGGATATTAGCAACGCATATTCATATGCATCGCTAATAACAAGAGTATTAGTGACACATATTCATATACATCACTAATATATTTTATTTTATTAACTTTTAAATAAAAATATAATTAAATAATTAAATTTAAATTTCTCCCTCACTCTACTCTCTCTCTCTACACTATCTCTTCTCTATCTCCTCATTCTTTCTACACTCAAACCTCTCTCTCTACACTATCTCTTCTCTATCTCCTCATTCTTTCTACACTCAAACCTCTCTCTCTACCCTCTCCTTACTCTTTCTCCGCTCTAACCTCTCTCTCTACCCTCTCCTCACTCTCTATCTCCTCACTACTCTCTCTCTCCTCACCCTCTCTCTCCTCTATCTCTATCTTCTCACTCTCACTCTCACCCTCTCTCCTCTCTCTCTATCCCTTCTCTCTCTCCCCGCTATCCCTTTCATTTTAATTTTTTTTAAAAACTATTAGTGACACATAAATGTATGCGTCACATACACTTATGCATCGTTAATACCCTAAGGTATTATCGAGGCATACCGAAATGCGTCGTTAATATAAATTTTTTTTATTTAAATTTTTAAAAATAATTTATAATTAAATTTTCTCTCATCTCCCTCTCTCTCTCTTCTCACTCTCCTCTCTCCCCTCTCCATTCTCTCTCTCCCCTCTCCGTTCTCTCTCTCCCCCTCCCTCCTTCCTCTCTCCTCCCTCTTTCTCTCCCTCAATCTCTCTCCCTCCTCTCTCCTCACTCTCTCTCCTCTCTCTACACTTTCTCTCCTCAATCTCCTCTCTCTCTCCTCACTCTCTTCTTTCTCTTTCCTCTCTCTCTCTCCTCGCCATCTCTTTCTACACTCTCTCTCATTTTTCTCTCTCTTCCTATCTCTCTCTCCTCTTTCTCTCTCTTCTATCTCTCTACTCACTCCTCAATCTATCTCTCCATTCCTCTCCTCTCTTTCTCTTCTCTTCTCTCTCTCCTCTCTCTTGCTCTCTTCACTCTCTCTTTTATTATAAATTATATTTTAAAATTAATAAAAAAATTTAAGAATAAAATATATTATATATAAATAGTGAAAGTTTAATCTATTATTGACACTACCTTTTATTAAAAATTAAATATTTATTTATTATACATACAAATAGTAAGAATTAAATAAAATATATTATATTTAAGAAGTTTATTTTAAAATTTTAAAATATTTATTTATTATATAATTATTTATCAAATAATATTAATTAATAAAGCTATTAGCGACACTTGTAGAAAAGCGTCGGTATTATTAATACTATTTGTAATGCTTATGAACAAGCGTCACACATAGTTCTAAATTTTAAATTTTTTCTTTTAAACTTATAACTATTAGTGACGCTTTTACTAAGCATCACTAATAGAGTAACTATTAGCGACGCTTATTAATAAGTATCACTAGGGTTGAAGCTATTAGCGACACTTAAAAAAAAGCGTAGCTAATAGTTATATTTTTTTGTTTTACTTAAAATATAGATCTTTTAGCGACGCTTGTCTAAAGCATCACTAATAGCTTAACTATTAGCCACTTTTATTATAAAGTGTCGTTAATATGTTTCATATTAGCAGCGCTTTGTATTATGTGTCGCTAATGTATGACTATTAGCGATGCTTAATAAAAAGTATCGCTAATAGTTAACTTTTTTGTGACGCTTTTTTGTGCATCGCAAGTAGTAGTTTTTAGCGACACTTGTATTTGCATCGCTAATAAAAGTGTCGCTAATAGTACATTTTGTTGTAGTGTAATTAATAAGTATGAAAATTTACGTTATATAGAACACTTGCTACTCAATGGAATAAGTATGGTATCCCGAATTCAACATGCAATCAAATAAGTATATGCTATTTGCTATAAATCAAACACAATGATGGCATAAAATTTGTGCCTTAAACACTTGACTGTGTGAAATTACCGAAATAACATTGTACTAGTATGTAATTTCACTACCCACATGTACTCTTTAAGCATATAATAAAAATTAGAAAGCAATGATCATTCATACTAGCAAGAATACGCATATGAATATTGGGAAAATTAATTTTCTTCCCAAGAAAACCCCCTATAAAATCATCAAATTAGGCCTATGGTTATTGTGGTCAATTTGCCTACATAAAAATCAAATCTAACATTCAATAAACATTATACCAAACGTAAACTTGCTGGACAGAAATTGGCAACAAAGAATTTTTTCCCTAGTGAAATGTCCGAACTACCCCTATATTAAGGTCCATTCTACACAATTTTCTAATCAAATAATGGTTAATAAATCCAGAAAGCAATCTTGATAAAAGAATATATTAGAATGAAACTCTTGAAAAGAATAATTAAATGGATTATTTAATTAGGCGCACGGAAGGTCAAATTGTGCAAAATACCCCTAGTGATGGCTGGGGCTTAAATTTAACACTCAAAATTAAATTTCCAGCAAATCAAATATGACCAATCATCATATCATCATCACAATTTCATGTGATCAAGAAAAGCCTTATGGAATTAATCAAAGAGGGAAAGTAATTTGGGTTTTCCCCCAAATCAATTAGAAAACCCTAAATTGAAAGAAAAGTCACAACTTTCATTCTAGCAACCAACCTCCTTGATCTGGTCTTTATTATCACTGTAGAGTGGTGGCATAGTGGAGGATGGTGGGCAAAACCTCTTGTTATTGGCACAAATTGAGAAATTGCCTTCTTTTTCAAAATCCCTCACATGCACATATGAAATAAGCAATTTATAAGTAATATAAATCATCACATAAAGCATCAAAATCAAATGATTCAACAAAGGAATGATGATGTACTAACATTCAGGGCCGATTGCCCTGAGACGCCCCTGGATCATTCACGTTAATGCACCAACAATTGAATCACAATTTTATAAAACAAGTTAAGGGGAAAACCTTGTTTAGAATTATGTAATGACCCCTCACTAGCATGAACGGGTAGAAGCCTTGGAGTAGATCCCTAAAATCCTCCTCTGATGATCCTCTTCGTTCTCCTTGGGGACATGCTTCCTAAGGCACGAACTGTACTAGAAACAAAGGGAGAAATGAGGGGTGGCAGCCCCTCTTTCTTTTTGTAGGGCAGTGGCCAAGAGAAGGGTGGGTGGAAGAGAGAGAGGGGAAATGGGGAGAGTTATGGTTGTCCCTAATCCTCTTCCTTTTATACTCCTTCTCTTAAGTGGATTGTAGTTAAATGAGCATAATCTTTATTCTGCTTGGACTCTTAGAGGGTAAATTATAATAGTTATGGGCCCGATCTCACTAAGCGCATATAGGCTTGAGCCTCTGCATGTGACTGTGCCCTTGATAGGGTCAACCATGTCTAACCATGCAGATCCTACCACTAACACTTCCTCAAGTTGGGGCCCCACAATGTGTACATGCGCAGCTAGCCACTGTGTATCAATTGAACGTGGGTTCCATGTAGAGTATATATCATAATGGTTTGGGTGCAAATGGCTTAGCTCCCTCACTGTCCTTGGATGCAGTAGCCCGTACTGGCTTGCCCAAACCAAACACAATGAGAACCATATGGGCCTGAGTACATACCATGGTCGAACAGTGGGGCCATCATCTAAGATGGAGCTACCACTGTTGGTGAATGAGTTGTTGTTGCCAAAGATAGAGCTGCTGATGTTGCCTTCATCGAATTTGGATATGAAGGGGTACATGGGCATATTCTGGGGTGTAGCTAAGTAATATTTGCATAAAATTATTGTTGGGTGAGGAGTAGGGTTACTAACGAGCCAAGTCGAGTCGAGCTTTAGGCTAATTAGTTTTTAGTTTGAATTTTCAACTTTAAGTTCGAGTCGAGCTCGAGTAGAATCGAGTTGATATGTTTTAGCTTGCGAGCTAGTTTGTAATCAATGTTTACAATAATATTATATAATATATTATTATAGTAGAGAGATGTTAATATTGTGACTCCTAGCACATTAACTTAATTTATACCTTGCTCATATTAAAGGTATATATGGATTAAAAAATTAAAGAAACTAATATTAGTTTATTTAAATTTTCTAATCCCACACTTTTAACACATAATGGAAAGATTGTTATATGTATGTTTTAGTTTGAATTTATAGTAGTAAAAGATGGTCCTAGTTCTAGTAGATATGTTTTTACTTCTATCATACATGCAAAGTGAAAATGATACACACTATAAAAGGAGTTGAAATATTGAAGACATAAAATCTATATATAAATACTATGAATATAAGCTTTTCTTAAGCTTTGAGCTGGGTTGAACGAATATAGCTATTATTAAGCTTGACTAATTTCAAGTTCGAACTTAAACTTGAGCCAAGCTAAGTTAAATGCAAGTTTAGTCGAGTTGAGTTTATGACTTTCCTTTAGCACCCTTAGTGAGGAGGGGTATACAAGAATAATTTTTTAAATTTTATTGAAGTGTTTAGTGGGTCATACTAAATAGAAGAGGGGGACTAATATTTCAGTGATTTGGAAGCGTTTTTTCTTCTTTGCACTGACAATGAGCCAAGCCTAAGAAACACCCATGAACCTTTTATTTTTGAGATCGATGGTGCATGTGCTAACATATTGTAAGTACTACTTATGCTAATGTACACTACATGATATGCCAAAAGCATGAATAATGCTTCCGAGTGATTTAAGTTGACCTGTGGCCAATTACTTGCTAGTTAGGATGCACTTGAAACTGAGGCTCAGCTCAACCTATCTATGCACGGAAGTGCTCCGGCCATCAAGAACACAACAACCAAAGAGACGCAATTTATATTCGCTTGCTAAACGACAAGAGTCAATCGGTTCCTTAGCTTGTTCTGACAAATCCAAATATTTATATTTAAACACATAAACCAAAATTTATGGCTCATCTTACTCACTTATAACTCACTTATAAGACATATCTACCGCGTGACGGTTCTACTGAATAATTTATGCCTCATTCTCTTTCTCCCATCGTTTCGTCAAGTATAACGCAACGCATATACTGGAGCCACAATATAGCACATGCAACTACCTGGCCCCCTCAGAATTAATTGGATGGTTATTGGGCAAGGAAAACAGGTGCACCAGAATTATGCACTCCACACTTTAAGATAGGGCATACCTTGGGCAAAATCCGCGCTGTTTTGGCTTGTCGTCCATTTCTTGTACTAGCTTCGCGTACTTTAAGACCCCTCCCTCAGCCCCCCTTGGCATTTCAGAACGAAAGTTCGTATCAGATCCTCTGCATCATGGGCAGAATTCTTCAATTCCTTGGCCAAGAACTTCTGTCGCATGCAAAGCTCACGGACGTTGGTCTGGCCATATTGGGTCTGTTTGCCTTCAGTGCCCTTGTACAGAGACTCTCCAACAAAGGACCAATGTTGTGGCCAGTGCTAGGCATCATCCCCACCGTCTTCTTTCACATCAACGAGTTCTACGACTGGGCCACAGATGCCCTCATGAGGTGCAATGGGAGCTTTCACTACCGGGGAATGTGGATGGGCGGGGCACACGGGATAATCACCGTGGATCCGGCCAACATAGAGTACATGCTGCGGACCCGGTTCACCAACTTCCCCAAGGGCAATTACTACAGGGAGAGGTTCCGAGACTTACTCGGAGATGGCATCTTCAACGCCGACGATGAGACATGGCGGGAACAAAGGCGGGCGTCGACGACGGAGGTGCACTCTGCCCGGTTTGTGGAGTACTCGGCCCAGACCATGCAGGACCTGGTGCACCACAAACTACTCAAGCTGGTGAACAAGCTGGCCGTGTCTGGGGAGAGTGTCGACCTCCAGGACGTCCTCCTTCGCTTCACTTTTGACAATATCTGCACAGCGGCTTTCGGAATCGACCCGGACTGCCTGGCCATCGATCTCCCGGAGGTTCCCTTTGCGAAGGCTTTTGAGGAGGCCACCGAGCAGACCCTCTTCCGGTTTATGGTCCCTCCCTTCGTCTGGAAGAGCATGAAGCTCTTGGGTGTGGGATCTGAGAGACGGCTGCGGGACGCCGTCAAACTTGTCCATGAGTTTGCGCAGAAGAGCGTCAGGAACCGGCGCAGGGAGTGCCAGAAGCTCGGTGGACTGAAGGACCGGTCCGACCTCCTCTCCCGGCTCATTGAGGCTCAGCAAGGAGGGAACTACAGGTATTCGGAAAGGTTCTTGCAGGATTTCTGCATCAGTTTCATACTGGCCGGAAGAGACACAAGCTCTGTTGCACTGGCATGGTTCTTCTGGCTCATTCACAAGCATCCAAGAGTGGAAAAGCTGATTGTGGATGAGATAGTGGGAATTGTTAGACTGAGGGATGACAAGGACGAGCCATTTTCTGAGGTGGTCTTCACTGTTGCCGAGCTGAAGAAGATGGAATACCTTCAAGCAGCACTTTCAGAGGCTCTTAGGCTTTACCCATCTGTCCCACTCGACTTCAAGGAAGTCTTGGAGGATGATGTCTTTCCTAATGGTGCAGTTGTGAAGAGAGGTGCCAGGGTGTTTTACAGTATATTCTCCATGGGCAGGTCTGAAGCCATATGGGGCAAGGACTGCAGGGACTTCAGGCCGGAGAGGTGGATCAAGGAGGGCCACTTTGTAAGCGAGAATCAGTACAAGTATGTGGTGTTCAACGCAGGTCCCAGGCTCTGTGTAGGGAAGAAGTTTGCCTACATGCAGATGAAGATAGTAGTTGCATCTGTGTTGCTCAGGTATTCTGTATCAGTTGTGGAAGGCCATGTCGTTTCCCCCAAGGTCACCACCACCCTTTACATGAAGAATGGCCTGCAAGTAACCTTCAACCCTAGGGTTCTCGACCGGCAACTGCAAATGTAAGGGAATCATTTGTTATGCTTCTCACTTACAATAAACCTAGTATAAGTTGTGTATAAGATCCCTTCGTCGTGAGATTGATGGTGCACAAGCTAGCGTCAATGTTATTGACATTAATGTATGCTAGTGTGTACGCCATTAATCTTAGGTATAAGACTTCTATGTGCAGCTTACGCTAAACTTATTGTTAATAAAGAGTGAAAAGCACTCCCCAAATGCAGACATTTTACTTGGCAAACTTATGGGTATGCTCTTATTACGCCCCTCCAAGCCAGCGTATGGGTATGCTCCTGATGATGAGTCTTCCGGATAAGATTCGAAGCTGATTTAAAACCAACCATGGGAATTATGAATATATAGACTTTTGAAGGACTACATATTTTAGACAAAATTTAACATCAAATTTTCTTATGAAAGATTCCAAGCTGATTTAAAATCAACCATGGGAATTATGAATAGAATTTTGAAAGACTAAATCTTTTAGCAGACAAATTTTAACACCGAGTTTTCTTATAAAAAACCCAAAATAGACTCCTTGACATATCATGCATTGAAAACTATTTTCATGACCACAATGGATGATCCATGGACATGTGGAGAGAACTTAGGAAGGATCTAATTCTCGAGTTTTTCTGTGGTGATGTGACATCCTCCCATTATTAAATTGCCAAGCCTTGGTGATGAAAATTAATCCTACTAGACAAATTCTTTGGCATTCAGAAACTTTACCCATATTGAATTTTGAGTAAATCTCCAAACCAGCTTAATTACATGCAAGAGCATCAGTGGGGTCTCTCAGGTAATTAACATCTACCCAATCCACCTTCATTAACCGGCTTGCAAAGATTGGAAAACCTGATCCAATGTTTTCTCACGCCAAATTTAGTATCTCTTCTAAGAAAATTAGTAAAGATAGACTCTCTTTTATTAATAAAGCGCATTGGCAGGGAGAGAGCTGAAAAAGGTTAAATAAGCATGCGGGAAATAACACTTTGTACCAGAGTTACTCTGACCTACAAAAGACACTATCTTGCACTTCCGCCTTCCAACTTTCTTCTTAATTAAAATTAAATGCTAATGTTCATTGTGTAATAAAGATTTGCAATTTGTATGTTGGAAAATGACGACCACCACTAGGGTCTTTAAAAACACATTGCCTTAATTTTTTTGTTGTATTTACTTCAAAATGAATTTTAAAAACGCTGGGATGTGAGTCATGTGACAGTCGCAACTACTTATCCCGTAGTTGACGTGTGGAAGCCCGTCAAATGCACTGTTCATCACGTGAAACAAGAGCTTCTTCACAAGGTGACCAGGCCGCCTTGAGTGACCAACATGCCATCTACGTCAGAGCTTTCTAGTGAAACTGGAAATTAGTGGTTTGTAAATTTGGCCATATCACATAGTAATTATTGAGTGTCACCAGAAGTATCCTATGAGAGTTACTCTCACTCTATACGAATCACATAGTGATTTGTTGATTAATTATTGAGTATTCCCATGATAGACGATGCACATATTTGTACACGTTAAAATAATTAAGAAGTTACCCCCTTCATAAGAGTGTTTAGCGTGATCAGATTTTATAACTAGGTTTTGGTGATCAAATATGAGAAGTTCCCCATCATTAAGAAGTGGTGAGAGAGATATTTGAGAACATGATCTAAAGGTTTCCATGTTTCTCCCTTTCCACATGTCTACTAAACCTGCAATGGTTGATCAAAAAAATAATTTTCTTGCATTAATGTTCTCAATCGTCCACCCCAAGATAAAACAACTCCGGCAAATATGAGTTAAATCTCACTCCGTCCCATATGTACTCTCTTACTCAGACAAATGGCTGACTTGTTTCGAGAAAAAAATCAGTTTTGAAAGTACACCAAAGTGCCTCCCACATGAGCATTTGGTATTCAAAGGACAACAACTTAAAGTACTCCATCGTCTTATCAACATCATTTATAAATTAAATAATGAAAGAGGCAATCATGTAATACGATGATTAAGCATTGTAATTCTTGATCAAGGGCTAAGACTGTCGAGGGAGAGGGATAGGTGGGCCTAGGGATCGAGTCTAAATCCAAGATGTAAAGAGAATAGATAATTTCTGTGTATCATAAATATTTCTTTATTAACAGCAACTAGCCTAGTAAAGCACCCAATCCTGCCATCAATCCCTTTTAAACACAAATAAGACCCTACAACATTCACATTTACACCGTACGGATCAATTTAAGTATAGACATGACATTTGTTGGTGACTAATGAAATAGGTCAGGCTTCTTGTGTTGTGGTCGTGGTCATCTCATTAGCACCCTGTTGGGTAGTATGAAGTGAGGCTAATGTGTACGTCATTAATCTCATATATCAAGGGCTCCTATATATTCTTTATGCTATGCTCATTTTGAGAGTGAAACATAAACCCTATTAATTAGTATACAGATGACCACTATATGGAAACTAGCCAATTCCGAAGTAGATACAAAATCCTCTTTTTTTTTTCTTCTAATTCAGACCTAATATATTAGGAAGAAATCATTTCTATTACTGAATGGGTAAGTCGAGACATGATATTTGTCGGTGACCAACAAAGTAGGAGTTTGAACTCAGGCTTCTTGAGGTGTGGTCCTGGCCATTGGTTAGTATACTGATGACCACAGTGTATAACAACTAGCCAATTCCTAAGTATATAAACGTGCCTTCGTAAAATCTTCCTTTTTATCTTCTAATTCATACCTGAACAACCGAAAAGCTTATGAGGAAGAAATCAATTCTATTAAGTGTCATGACATTAAATCATGTTTGCCATTCCCAGAGGAATGAACCGTCTTGTTTTAGAAATTTTATTTATGTATTGTTTGATAAAACAACAAAGACTAGAAAGAAAACCATGTAAAATGAACCCCCCATTGGCCTGAAATGTAAGTTCTTTATACTCTTTGCCTTAATTTGAACGTCGGTTTTCATATGCGCTCCTTCCTGCCTTTAATTAAATAAAAATAGGGCCCATGCCCCCTACTTACCAAGCAGAACGAAAATAAAAAGTTATAGGACAACTCAGTGTGATTGATGTTTTTAGTTATTTCTCAAGTCTATCTGCTTGCTTTGTCAAGAAGTTGTGGGGGACCATGCTACCCTCTGATCAATAACTGGGCTCACGATTGAGTGAATGTAGTTGGGAGAGAAACGGCGGCTATAATTGCATTGTATTTCTCTTCCTTGTCTTATTTTAATTTTCTGTCTCATCATCATCTTATTGACAGGTATTCGTACCCCACTTACGTCCATTTCTCTTACTTGGCTGGCTATAAAACCACAAAAACTGTGCTTCAGTTAACTGGTCGTCTTTTTTTTCTTAGGGTGGGGGTAGATAGACCCCTACCATTGTATTAAATAATAATAAAAATATACAAGGGGGGACATAAAACTTTAAACCCAACATAAGCATAAAAAATAAACAAATACCAAAACAACCTACAATAAAAGTCAAATTGGACAACCAAAAGAAAATATTTCCTATGAATTGCAATGAATGTTCCATATTACACTAGCTTTATCAACATTGGCTATGTCCTTTAGGGAATGGGTGCAAATCTAGTTAGAAAATCATACAATTATCTTCTCTATAAATATGATAAGCAGATGTTGTGTGTTTGAGATAAAATACTTAATTTCCTCAATAATATGCAACAAAGATCACATGACGAGAGCATTGCAAGGATTCATATCAACCAAAATAGAAGAAAACAATTCAATAATTGGCAAGTGATTAAAGCATAAGACCTAGCTCAAACCTTTAGTCAAAGCCAAAACTTCAGCTCTCATTTAGTATTAGGGTCATAATACTAATGATATCTCTTGTCATAATACTAAATTTGGTAAATTTCGACTATCTCTAATGACTCCACCTCCTCCAAAATAACTTAAATTTCTTTTTGAAGCACCATTCACATTAAACTTCCAAGTATTGAGACAATGCTTAGTTAAATTTACCAACATGAAACTAAACTCACCAACACCTAGCTTCTTGATAATACCCTTTTCTCTTGTCAAAATAGTTAGCATAGGTGGAGCAATATCAATAAAGATGCTAATAAAATCACACATATTCCAAATGATAGAATATGTATTTATGAGTTTATTATCAAACTTTGTTGCATACAAGCTTTCCAATTAAACCAAATGATCAATAAGGGAATGACCTATGCAAGAAAGCCAAAAATAGTCTTTCTTTTCTTTTGAATAATAAAATTTAGTACCTTAATTCTCCAAGTGATAGAATTTTTAGAGGGGATATCAAATAATCGATAGTTTAATATCTATCTAATCAACTTAGTAGATCATAACGTTACCCATAGTTCGATTATCTATCAAAGATAAAGACTACAAGATATGACCTTATTGTGCAAAATTTTCTTACATAGCGAAAAAATAAAAACTTAATGACTATATGCATTCATGATGAAGTTATCAAGCAATCAAACCATAAAGCATGTAAGATCACAAAAAGATTTAATGTGGAAAACCCAATTAGGGTAAAAAATAATGACAACCTTTGTCACGCCCGGCACCACCTGACCCAAGCCAAACCCAGTCCAAGGGACCGTCAAGCGCGCGGAAGCGACAAAATTGAAAGATAATAACAAAAAGTAGAAGACTTGACCCCTACTACGAGCATTTAACTAACACAGTTACGCACCACATAACCTTTGAGTAAGAGTATTAAGGAGAAAATAAAGAGGATAAAATAAATGACATAATCCTCCTCATTACACGCAAAACCCACATAAACATCTCATAAGCCCATTCACGGCTTAAAGTCTAAAAAGGTCAGAGGCATCTAGCCACAACAAGTATGCTCTAGTAAAAAAAAAATGATCGACCAAATAGAGTTCTCAAGGTCTAAAAAAATAAAAATAAGGAAATAAAATATCATCAGCACATGTCGAAAATTAATCCCATGCGAAGTCATATCGATCCTCACATAATGTATCCTACGTGTCTGTGCGTTAAGCTCTGCAGCCCCAAAATAAAATAAGGAAAGTGGGGTGAGTACGAAACTCAATAACGGTTTGAGTACGATGATCATAATCAGAAAAAATATAACAGTATGGCAATATAGCAATTCAGATCCCTAATTGACATGATATACCATTTTTTTATCATTCCCTAGATAAACCCTCATTTATCCACAAACATAAGAGCTAGCATGAATATGTCACACGTATCTAAGTCAAGACATAAATGATCGAATTATCACCTAACATCCATCCTACATAGGTAATAATTCATATCTAATCAAATCAAGTATGATAACACCATAAACCACATAAGAAGTGTCTTTCACACACTTTTTGATCATGCAACCATATTACATAAACCTGCATAATATTGTCTTATTCACACGATTTCAGATCATGCATTCATATCATATAAACCTGCATAATAGTATCTCAATCACACAATTTAGATTATGCATTCTCATCACATCCACATTCACCCTGTACGACAAACGTGTTAAACACATGATACACAATCAAGCATAACATTCATAATACATTTGCATCAGCACAAATGGTGGATGCCTCCATCAATGAGTAATTACAAGCATTGCCACACATGCGGGACATAGTCAAGGCCACAAAGGCGAGATATGGTCCGTTTTCCACACAAGAAGTATAAGAGGTCGGGGTGGTCCACCCCTAATGCTGCTCGCCTAGGACGATCCTGACCAAGAATGTCTGATTCTCACACAGAGAACCTAGAGCAGGTGTGTTTGCCCATGGACATCTCCTGCGGTGGGAGAGAGCCCGAATTTCCTACACAGGGAACCCTAGAACATGTGGTAGCCAGTGAACGAAGCATACCACTCTGGATTTTTAGGGTCCAGATGGCAATCTCAATAATCTCATCCACAAGACAAGTACACAACTCATCCTCACATAACTCAATTTAACTAGACTCAACCCGGGGAGTATACATATTTCATATAGGAACTGAAATCGAAATCTAGTCCTTTAGGACCGACCGAGTTCTGATTAAGTCAACGATTGATTAATCTGGAATGCAATCTCACATCATTGCATACAATCGATCAATTCCAGTTAAACATCAATAAAACCTCATTCATAAAGTATGATCCATGATGCAAGATATCATGATACATTTATGAGCAAGATTACGTGAGTTCCAACACATGGAACGTGCTCTCATGAGTCCTCCTCATGCATCATAATCAAATCATAATTAGCTATGATTCCATAGTAGATTCCCATATGTGTGTGTTCATGCATATCCTAAGCACATGACCAATGCTTTGACATAAGCTCATAGGTAATGCACACATGTTTTAACACATCTGAATCACGATTTCCAACTGAAATCAAGGTGAAATTTACCATAAACCTTAAATCCATTCATGTGAAATCAAATGCTCAACTTCTACAAACATGATTATTCTACACATGAAGTCATAACATGAAACATCACTTATCACAATTCCATTCTCATTATAAGATAACACATCTTAGCATTTACCATGTAATGTCCCTGTGGAAACTTGCTCTAATCATAAGAATTCCATCATTTATAGATTTAAGGTAATACAATGTTAACATGTATAATTATCAACACAGAATACCACATAATAAATATTGAAGCATACTTCATAAGTCTTCATCATCAATTCCACACCATTCTAATGCTTTATTCCAATATAGAACACTTCCGATAACCATCAAAATCATTAAATGAAGCAAAAACATCGAAATAAGCATAAAAATAAAAAATGACAGAACTGCCATGTAGCCGATCGATTGGCCTGGTAGGCCGTTCAAATGGCCCCATAGATCGGCTAATTGGCCCAATCGATCGCCAACACGCAGTTTGAGCCTTCTTCTTCATTTCAAAATTGAAAACTGAGACACTATTGAAGAACCTCAAAATCTTCATCCTAAGCTTCATACACCATCAAAACTCAATCAAACATTCCAAAATACTAATTTAACTCATTCTAATGTAGAACCCTAAGAAATCAAAGTAAGAAATTAACATTTAATAAATCTACCATTAAAATCGTAATGAAGCAGACCCATTCAAGTAAAACCATAAATATCAAGATTTTTACCACAACAAGGTTGAGATTTGAAAACTCATTACCTCTTCACTTGATTTGAGTTGGATTAAACCTTCAATCATCTCTGAAACCTTCCAAAAGCGTGATTTTTATGTTAATATACATCTAAACTCGATTTAACCTTCAAAATTATAAAGCAAACCCTAGATCCAAAACTTTGGAAGCATAAACAAGAATTTTTGAAGGTTTGGGTTTGGAAAAGAGGAGTAAAACAGTGATTAAATGGTTTTGAAATTAGATTGAATTATTGGAGGAAGATAGATTAAGAGAGGATTAGGCAAAACCCCTAATGATTAAGCAAGGATTAGGAAAAACATACCTCTAATCACTTCCTCTTTGGGCCTAATTGGGGATTATGTTCAAAATACCCTTGCACAATTCTATTCCCAATTTAGAAATGGCTTAGACCATTCCTTTTATAGGAAAGGTTGGGGTAAACCTAAATAAAACTTGTGGTGTAAACATAATTTTTAACTAAAATTATGAAAATTTGAAATTTAACCTCTAACTAGGGCTAAAAAAATTCTGAAAAAATTTGTAGTAACTTCCTTTGATATTTGGGACATTTTGGACTAAAAAACCCTAAATTTGCCCGTGGGGCCCACAGGGTTCAACAAACCCTAATTTTTAAAAATTTTGAAAAAAATCCAAAAATTTTACAAAATTCAGGATTGACTCAAAATCACTTAAAACTCATAAATATGAAATTGATTTTGATTAAAATATTTATAAATCCTATTTATTTTCAAAAATCACCGAATTTAATTAGAAAAAGGCTTAAACCACGATAACCGTTAAATAATAAAAAAAAAATAAATGTAGACTGGTTTAAGATGAGAGGCCTTACAACCTTACAAAGCCAAATCAATGTAGTAGCAAACAAGAACTTACAAGACCCAAGAACTTGCAAAACCAGAGAACAACCAACTAACCTCTTTACTAGGCACAAACAAAAACATTTTTTCTCCCTCCGTCAAAACCTTAAAGTTTTTCCTCTTTGTATTTCATCTTTGTCTCCATCTAGCACCTCAAGCAAATATTCTATTAATTGTTGATTTCCCTTTGAATTTCTTCAATCATTCCTTAATACAGAACTTTGCTACAACTCCTCAAGCTCTTATATGTGTTGTGTTACGAAAGACATTTTTTTGGCTAATTAAATTGATCTTCAAAGCATGTAGCCAATGAAAAGCTATATACTCTCAACACTCAATAGAGTAGGCTCACCAATCTCTCTCTATGCTAATAATAACTTCTCTCATCTGTTTTCACATCCAAAACACCCCTTTTATAGATAACTAAGTCAGTTTAGGTGTTGCCCTTTAATATGAATCAAATTCAACTCGAAATTACCAATTTTGGGAAACTATGGGCTCCTGTGATTGATCACTACTGTAATCGATCAATCCTCAACTTTTGGCTTCATTTAGTGAAATATTGCAAAAACAACTATAGTAACTGATTGATCACTGTTGTTACGTCCAAACCAAGACTATGAAGTAGTTTAATTTAGATTTTTTTACTTGCCAATGTAGTAGATAAGGTCGATCCACACGAAAAGCCTTGTGCACCCTAAAGTTATGAGATTTCATAGATTTCTTAAAGTTTTTGGCTAACAAGAACATTAATTCTTCATCATCCTCATATTCTTCTAAGGAGTTCAAAGTTTTATTCTCTTTAGAAGTTCTCTTTGATGCTTTAAGGGAAATTTATTTTCCCTTATATTTTTCAAATAACTATTTTTTATTTTCATAAGATTCTTCTTACATCTCAAAGGTTCCCAGCTAGCTCCTCAATGTCTAAGGTGTCTATTCTTTTAGATTCATTAATTATTGTCACCTTAATTTAAGATTTGGAGAAAAGGGACCTTAACAGTTTTCTCATAACTAGGTAATTAGGAATGAACTCTCCTAATTTATCACAAGTATTAACTATGTTTGATATCTTATGAATAATATTCAAAAATAGTTTCATCTTCACTTATTTTCATGTTTTTAAATTCAAGAGTAAACGTCTTTAACATAAGACACTTTGATAGCCTCAGTTTTCTCATTATACTTCACAAGTTTTTCCCATAAAACCATGGTGGATGTGCAATTTACGATTAAACTATGTGGTAATTTTTCTATGACATTGAGCAATGCACTCAGGGCCTTACTAGTTTGATTTACAAGTTTTTCTTCATTCTCATCCTATTCACTTTCATCTTTTAAGATTGAATTTTAATTTTTGTCTTTGGTCATTGGAAGATTCTAACCTTTAATCATCACATTCCAAGCATTGTCATCAAGTTCTTGAATAAAATCTATCATCCTACTCTTCTAAGAGGAAAAGTTTTGACCATCAAACAATGGTAGATAATTTGTAGGATTACCTGTAAGATCCCTGAACTTGAACTCGTTTTAATTCATTATGTTTAATTATTTTTGCATGGTTTAACGTCAATTTTGATCGGTTCTGGACTATTTTCAAAATTTAAGTATTTTTCAAAAGGTTTTAACTAAAACTAGTTTCACATTTATGGGTTTTAAGTGAATTTAAGTCAATTGTGAAAGTTTTAGAAATTTTTAAAAATTAGGGTTTGGCGGCACCCCCTGTAGGCCCCATAGTCAAATTTGGGATTTTTAGTCCGAAACGTCCTTGACATTGAAGCAAGTCATTACAAAAAATTTCAAAAAAAATTTGGTCCTAATTAGAGTTTAAATGGCTAAAATACCTACCTTTAATTAAAGTTTCTATTATTACCCCAAGTTTTAATTAGGTATAGCCCATTATTTCCTATAAAAAGAAAGCGGTTGTCCCTTTCCTATTTGAGAAAGGGTTGAGTGAGAGAATGAGGAGCCTAATCCCATATTAGGCCAAAAAAGAAGGTGATTAGAGGTAAGATTTCCTTAATCTTTACTTAATTATTAGGGTTTTCTTAAACTCCTCTTAATCTTATCTTCCTCCATTGATTCAATCCATTTTTAAACTATTAAATCACTATTTTACTCCTCTACCTCAAGCTCCAGCCTTCAAAAATTCAATTTTATGCCTCCTAAGCTTTAGATCTAGGATTTATTTCATAATTTTCAAGTTAAATTAGGTTTAGATGAGTATTAACATAAAAATCATACTTTTGGAAGGTTTCGGAGGTAGTTGAAGAGTAAATCCAACTCAAACTCAGTTGATAGGTAATGGGTTTTCATCTCAACCATAATATGTATGCAAATCTCAATTTTTATGTGTTTTGATTAAATGTGTTTCATATTTAGGGCTTTAATGGTAGATTTGTAAAAAGTTAATCTTTTGCCTTGATTAATTAGGGTTTTGATTTGAAAGGAGTTGATTTAATGTTTTGAAAAGTTTAATTTAATTTTAATGGCGTATGAGGTTGGGAATGAAGATTTTAAGCTCCACTAATGGTGTTTCGGTTTTGAATTTCAAAAGGAAGAAGAAGACATCAATCTGCCTTGTTGGCAATTGATCGGGTCTAGCGGCCGATTGAACAGCCTTAGGCTGATCGATTAGCTACATGATAAAATTGGCCAATTTTAAGGCCAGTCAATTGAACAGCCTTCCATGCCGATCAATCGACTACATAGTAGAATTTGGGCATTTTATTTCCTATGTTTATTTCAGTATGTTTACTCCAAAATTTTATTTCTAATGTTCATGTAGAGTGTTTTGAGTTAGAATAAGCTACTGGAAAGATATACTATTTATGTTGGGAATTATGGAGCATTTTTAAGTATTATATGGAAGTACATGTTGAGGGTTAGATGTGTTAATATGATTTATGTTGAACCTATGGTGGATGACTTACTTATGTTTAAGCATACTTCCAGCAAGGTTATGGTATGACAATGATCTAATGTGTCTTCTTTTTGTATAAATAAATTGTGGGTGAATGGTGATACTATATTATAGTTTCATGTGTGGATTGAATATGCTTGTAGAAGTTGAGCATTAGAGTTCACTTGATGGAAATGATGGTTTTGAATGGATTTCCCTATGATTTCATTTAAGAAATTATGTTTAAACTATTATCAAAGCATGTGTCTATGGCCTTGTGAGCTATTGTCAAAACATGGTCATGTGCTTAGGAATGTATAAACACACACATGTGGGGAATTTATTATGAAATCATTGTTATTTAAGACTCGAATATGATGCATGTGGGGGCTGATGGAGGGCACATTCCATGTGATGAAATTCATGTAGATCTTGCTAACGTATGTATCATGATTTTATGCATCATGAAACAGACTTCATGAATGAGACTTTATCGATGTTTAGCCGTGATTGATAGATTAGATGCAATGATGTGAGATTGCGTGCCAGATTTGTCGATCGTTGTCTTAATCGGAATTTGGTTTGTCCAAAATGACATGATTTCGACTTGAGTTCCTGATTTGAACATGGATCCTCCCCGAGTTGAGAAGAGTGGAAATCTATAAGGAGACCAACATATTGAGTTTATCTAAACCCTAAGAATCCAGCTGGTATGTCTGAGTACACCGGCTTACCATATGTGTAACTTGGGATCGCGCTCTTGACAAGCAGGGCTGCTCAAGGACTTCGACTCTTATGGGCAGGGGTTTCTCGGGAGTTTAGACTTGAAGGGCAGGGGTTGCTCGAAGGCTTTGGCCTTAATGTGCAAGTGTTGCTCAAGGGTTTCTGCCTCGAAGAGCAGGTCTATCTGACATGGGGTTGCCCGATGGCTCCGGCCTAGAGGAGCATGTTTATTTTCTCTGTTTGTGGATATGCATGTTAGATTAGTGTGTTTGAGACACTTATACATGCAGACTTATGTAATGTTTATGCATAATCTGAATGTGTAGTAGGGACACTCTTATACAGGCTTATGCGATATTTATGCATGATCGAAGGTGGTAGAGACACTCTCATGCAGGCTTATGTGATGTTTATACATGATTTGAAGGTGTGGTAAAAACACTTTCATGTAGGCTTATGTAATGTTTATACATGATCTAAACATATGGTAGAGACACTCTCATGCATGTTTATATGATATTTATGAATGATCAAAAAGTGTGTTAGAGACACTTATCATGCGAATTATGTGGAATATTATGCATGATTTTGATTGGATGAGGATCATTACATATGCAGGATGGTGCTAAGTCATGGTATGAATATTTATTTCTTGACTTGATATATGTGATATATGCATGCTAGATCTTTTACTTGTGGGTAAGCAGAGATTTCCTAAGGGGATGATCAGAAAAGAGTATATTATGTCATTTGTGGATCTGAATTGCCATAATGTTGTGCTGTGATGTTTTTTTATTAGTATTACCGCTTTCAAACAATTACTGAGTTTTGTACTCACCCCTCTGTTGTGATTTATTTTTGGATTGCACAGTGCGACGTGCATCCAAGCAGGATCCTCTGTATGATAAATGGTCAGGGAGAGCATGGGATTAGGTGTGGACGCCTCTAGACTTTGTTATATTTTTCTAGTTTACTCTGTTATGAAAATAGAACATCGTGCATGGTGGTTCTTGTTTCAGACTTGTGTATATCTTATGTTTTTAGATCTGTCTGAGACTTTATAATTTGAGCCATGTGTGTTGGCTCGGAATTCTAAGTATGTGGGTATAAGACTTATGGACTAGTAAAGATTTAAAGTACTCTTTTGTTCTACTTATTACTCTTGCTCAAAGGATGTGAGGTGTGCAACTTCATAGTTGAAACGCCCGTGTGAGGGGCCAAGTCTTCTGCGAATTCAGCAATCTATTCAATTCTGTCGCCTCTACATGTTGACTGGCCCTTGGACTAGGTTCGGCTCAGGTCGGGCGGAGCTGGGGCGTGACATTACCCAAATCTTCATGTTCATTCATTGAATTATTTGACGCATCTATTAAAATTAAACAAACATAAACACCCAAGCAGCAAAATTGAAGTACTCAAAGCAAGGAGAAATATAAGAGTAAGTGAACTAACAAACTAAGGCACACAAATTAGCAAGTTTAGCAAGTAATTTTGAGAGAAAAATAAGTAAACTAAGTACAATTAAGAGATCAAACTCTAGCACAAGATATCTAACCCTAGAAATAAAAATCTAAGGAAGATTAAGCAAACTTATGATGATATAGCATGCAAAAACTAATTGCTACCATAAATCAAACTCAATATTTCAATAAAAATCCTCAAGTATCACTTGAGAGTTTAATAACTAACTAGATGGTGATTGTAGATCACTAGTTTGCTCCGAAACCTAATATTTTTGCAAGTAAGCAACTAAGAGTTTTAGCTTTTATGCACAAGTATTTTTTTAAAGCGGAATAAACAAACCCTAATATCTAATTGTCACTCATGATTAATCAATTGTCAAACTAACCAAGCACATCACACAAGGCTTTTTACATAGAAAACCAAAACTCGAGTAAAAAACCATGACAGCCTTAATTAAAGCTAGAATGATATAAATCTCATAATATTCAAAACAACTAACCAACCTCTAGACTTGACACAAACTCCTTTATTCAATCTTCTTCGTTGATGATATTGGCCTTCAATTCTTTCTCCTTGAATCCTTAAAGCTTTCCCTCTTCATTTTTGCTCTTTGTCTTTTTCTTCTAGAAACTCAAATAAATACTCCTCCTTCCTTGTTTATTGATTTACCTCTTGAGATTTTTAACTCCATTGAAGAATTCTACGGACTCTCCTCTGAAATTTGTTGTATGAAAGCTTCTCACTTTAATTGTGCATCGCCATAAATTTACCATTTCATAAAACTCTTTGTGAATTCTCTAGGAAAATAATAAGTAAAGGATTCTCCTTTTTTCTCTAATATTTTCTAGATTTTTCTCCATTCAATTTTGTCATAACTTAGCCTTTCTATAGGTCTCCAAGTCAAATTGGCTCTTTGACTTCAACTAGGAAAAAAAAGTATTCCGGAAAGGCTTATTTAGGGCAACTAAACTGCTAGCGATTGATCGTTTTAAATAGCGATCAATCATTAACTATTTTTTGAAGGCATAACTCCTTGATCGATCTATCTATCTACAAATTGATCAAATGATAAACTCTTGACTTTATTTAACAAAAGGCTAATTTAAGTTTTGGTCTATCGTTTCTCCCTGTGTTAGGTCCAACAATGGATCAATGACACTGTACAAAGATAGTTTTACCCTAAATCTATCGAAAACCTCCAAAATCACTTCTAAAACTTCTCCAAGTGGCTTTTGTATGAAAATGTGTGCATAATAAACCTCTTAAACAACCAACGTTCTTTAGTATTTAGTCTTGATCCATAAGAATACGTCTGTTCATATTTTTTAAGTCCATCAATTCCAAACCTAACTCAACTACAACTACTTCTAATCATAATTCTGAGACTAATTATATACTCATGGTTTCTAACATAGTTTTAAAAAATGAAAATAGTCAATTAACATTACATATGATTCTTACATGGTTACCTATGGCTAGATAAATATACAGTGGCCAACCACCACTAGTTAAGTTACCGCACATGGTTGTTTCTGATGTACAGTGGAGGTGGTTGGCCACTGCTACATATTGAATAAAGACACAGTGGCCAGCCACTGCAAGTTGAGTTACATAGAGTTGCATTTCTTGTGGTCGTGGCCTACCACCTTTGTTTTAGGAAGAATGTCCTCATAGCCAACCACCACATGATGAATTATGAAGAGAGTTGCTAGAATAACTTTGATAGTGGTGGGACTCCTTCAATGGTAGGTCTATAAGAATATATGAGTCATATCTCAAAAATTATGTCAAAAATCTTGTGTATGTACTTAGTCTTTAAATCCAATAAGATGTAGTTGTGGTCAAGTTAGATTTAAATTTGACATACTTGACAAATAAGAGCAAATGTGTTCTTATGGCTCAAAACAAAAGACTAAAGAATGTTGATGGTTTATGAAACTTACTTAGATCACATTCACATGACAAAATCACTTGGAGAAGTTTCAAAAGTGATTTTAGGGGTTTTAGGGCAAAATAGTATTTAAACTGGCACAACGATCAATCGCAGGAAATAAAGCTAAATCAAATAATCATTGGCACTTGATTCAGCCCTATGTAAGATGAAGCTGAGAGTAATTGATCAATCACTTCATTAATTAATCGATTTCTTGAAGTATCATGTATTCAATAGTAAACGATCAATCGTTGTCTGAAATGATCAATCGCTAGCAGTTCTAGTTACCCTAAATAAGTCATTTTAAATTTAATTGCTTTCCTTATTGAAGCGAAAGACCTAAATTGGTTTAAAGAGCTATATAAAAGATAAGAAGTGATGAATTTTGATAATTAAAGCCTAGAGAAAATTAGAGAAGAAGGGTATCTATTTATTTCATATTTTTTCCAAGGAATTCACATGAAGTTTTGAAGAGAAGATCAATGGTAAATTTATAAAGCTATTCCATAGCTTAGAAGAGATTTCACATAGAAGTTTCAAAGAGGAGTTACAACTAATCTTCAATGAGAGATTGAAGATTTCAAGTGGTCAAAGTCAATACAACAAAAGGAGTTTATTGAAGGCTAGAAGAAAACAAAGACAAAGTAAGAAGGAAGTTTCAAGTACTTGAAGGAGAAAACTTGACGGGCAACAATGATAAGAATTTGTGGAGATCTAAACAAAAGGTGGTTTGTGTTAGATTTAAAATAAAGGTTGGTAGTTTACTTGTGTCAATGTAATTGTCTTTCTTGCTAGTCGTGCATTAATTTGGTTCTTTCGAACTACCATAGTTTTTTACCCGAGCTTGGGTTTTCCATATTAATATTGATGTGTGTGCATGTATGGATTGAATGCTTTAAGTTTGATTGATTGATACATCATGAGTATGCTTTGAGAGGATATTTACTTATTTGTGCTTTATAAGAAAATTATATGCAACGAGGCCATATGTTATAGTCTTTATTTTTGTTAGATAATTGGATTAGGGGCAATATGGTAATCTTCTAAGTTGAATAGTCTGATATTAATCGCACAAGATCATGGGTTGAATTCAATTTTCTTAGGAATAAGATGGAGCAGGAAGATGAGGCGGGATGAAGGACGAGTGATGGCAAGGAGATGGAAGAGAAGAAGTCGGGATGAGGATGAAATAGGAGAAAGAAGGTGAAAACATTTTTGTAGAAGAATTGTTTGAAATGAAAGGGAGCAATGAAATTATAGGAGAAAATAGAGGGGTAGGACTTTTAAGGCTTAGGGTAAGGTGTAGATATGGGTACACATGAGAGAATTTGATGTTTGCAATTGGGGTAACTAAGTCTCGGGGTCATAGGAGTTTAAAGGGCCGTAAATAGTGGCATTCTTCAACAAGTAAAAGACCAAATTAACCTCAATCAAGGGAGAGATTGAATATAATAGAGTGCATTACTTACTAATATTGTCAACTTTTATTGCAAACCAACATTATTTTTCTTATGTAACCAACTTTTTTGTAATCTCTCTTTGAGCTTAATGAAGGGGTAATCCCATTTATTAAAAAAAATCATTATATTTCTTAAATAAATTTAATTGAGCAATTAATTTTTTTTTAAATAAATAATAGAGCAAGTGACTTCTCACATGATCCCCTTACCTGACCCTTTTGTAGAGGCTCAAGTCCAACACTAGATGCACCATTTTTTATCAAGATACTTGACTAGTTTTAAGAAACTTATAAAATCGACAACAAATATCAAAATGATCACTTGCAACAATGCAAAATGTGCATAGATAGTATGGGCCAACATGGCCTTCTACATAAAGACTTCTCCAATAATAATTTAAGCATTCCCCCCCCCAAGAAATACTCATGTATACCCCCACTCCGCATCATAGTAAAGAAAATTCTTTACTCCTCATCTTCTCCAACTCAGGCGGCGAGGGCGACTATGACGACATCCACTAAAGCAACAGGGCGCCAGGGCGGTAGCCCATCTAGCCGCAATATTGTTTGTTTATGATTAAGCCTGGTGCAATTATTTCAATGTTTCCTATTTTCACTGCTATTGTCGATTTTTTTTGTTCATTTTGTCACAATGATGACTGTCACTTGCATCCATTGTACACAAGGAATTTTCGTTTCTGAGTTTTCGCCACTTTAGCATCAGCTCCGTGTGGAAAGATGTGAGCTTTTGAATGCGCAAGTTTGTTGCTTGTTGTTTTGGTTTTTATTTTAGGGAAATGAGGCACTTTGCTGGCTGTGAGTTTCAGGCTGCGTTAGCGGCCAGGCCACTGTCGTGACTATGCAAGTGGCACCCAGCCTCACCGTAAGCTTACCGGCTGGACCAATTCTGGCCCGGCTTTGACCAGCGGCCTTGTCCCAATTCTGGAGGCAGCTGGTTGTTGGTGGTAAAAAAAACCGGCGACACTGGCAACCGGTCTCCAGCGCTGAAGGGGTGGGGTGTTGGGGTGGGGAAGATCAAAATTATGGGGGTGTGGGTGGTATTGAGCAAATTTAAAATATCAATTATTTTTCTTTGATGAGGGCTTTAAGTATTTTATGGGGTGGGGGGAGGGGGGGAATGACTAACTTGTGGGCAGAGAAAATTCTTCTAGAAAGATTTTGTCTGGCGGCAGGCAAAGCTATCTCGGCGGTGGGCTAATAGGTAGAGGTGTTCACGGACAAATACGGACGCGGACAGAGGTATGTCCGCGTCCGTCCGCCAATTAGCTAAGTGTTGTCCATGTCCGCTAATGTCCGTAGCATTTATTGTTGAAGTCCGTCTGTCATGGACGTGGACGGATGCGGACAATTAAGCCAAATCCCTATTTTTACATGTACAGTCCTTATGTAGCATGTTAGAACTGTCCTAACATGCTACATAAGGTCTATATTTATATTTTTACATGTACGGTCCTTATGTGAATTTTCTTCTACTTCAAGAGTAGTTTGATTTGGAATTGAAGAGCCAATTTCAGTTTGACTATCAAAAACTCTTTTCCTTTTATGACTAGACATAATAATAACTCAATGAGAACCAATACCCAATCTTGAATAAAAAAATCACACATCATTATTGTTAGAACAAAATTAATAAAGCTTCTATGTATCATAAATAGACCATATTAATAAAATAAATATAAGCCAAAAAATAATAATGGCATGCAACAAATGGGCAAGAAATATTTTTTATTCGCTAAACCAAATAAACAAAAACGTATTGTAAATCAATTAAACAATTTAATCAGATCAATTGGTCATACCGTGCAAAGTTCTTGCCTAGTCTCTTCTAAGGATTTTCTATTTTTATAACACTTTTAATACATCCTAAGAAAAAGTGCTTGACTAATATAAGATCACATTTTAGAGCAAACCCATCTAAACATAAGAAATATAACCACTATGTCTATATCGAAATAACAATTAACTCATATGTATCAAAAGACACAAAGACCAACAAAAAATAATTCAATCGAACAACCACGATTATCACACAATCAATAGAGCCGTCAGAAAAGAGGTAGCCCTGATATGTATCCACTTTAATTTTATATGTGATGAACCTTAGCTGGTTCATGTCCTTTATGTCATATTCACTACTGCACAGAAGTTCCATTTTTTATTTTTAATGGGACAGGAGTTTGAATTATTGGCATATAATTTGTTATAGTTGTTATTTGTTTTCAGCTATCATTAGAGCTCCACATGAACGAAGGCCTTAGTGGAGAGATTGCAGTGATTGGGATCACTTATAAATACGGTAGACCTAACTCATTTCTTCAAAAAGTAAGAACTGGGAAAGGTTTGTGTACTAACTGATCTGGACTGTTAGATAAATCATGCACATTGCTTACCCATATTCCGCATGAAATTGGACAAAAATTCTGATTTCAGGGGTAAACTAGAACGATATATAGAACAAAATTAATGGTAAATTAAATAATACTGCCGAAAACAAAATCAGTAATTAGATCAACAAAGCAGAGCCGGTCCAAGGAATAGGTCCACAGAGAAAATACGCCCTGTTCCCATTAGCATCAACCGAACGCAGCAGAAGCAAAATTCGCAGTGAGAACTCACAGAGAGAGGTGAATCGAAATTTGGACGCTGCAGAAGTAAAATCTGCGGCGGAGCAACGGCAAATCGACAGACGATGGCACGGCAACAACACTGCGGTGTGAGCCGGAGCACTACAAATCCCATCTCTGAGCCGGAACACCTCTACGCACGCTTCCCCTGTTCCGATTAGCAGCAACCATCAGCACTAGAAACCGGTCCAGCGAGATGGAATATAAATTTTGAGAATCAACCGAAAGCAGGAAGAACTCACAGAGAGAGGAGATCGGATGCTGCAGATGCAAAACTTGCGGCAGAGCGGCTGCGAAATGATGACTGCAAATCCCGTTTCCTCACCCGACTGCGGAGGAGACAACTATGGCGAAGAGGAATCACCGCCAGGTTTGCCACAAGCCCACGGCACCACCAGTCAGATTGGGGAAGGGGGGAGAAATTGTCGCACTCAGGTGGAGGGGCCGACGGCGGGGTTTCGGAGATGTAAAGGTGTATACTTTGGTTGGTCTTCGGAGAGGGCCGAGAGGTAGAGCAGGGGCGGCGCTCTGGTGAACAGTAACTTCTGTAGTGAACAGTAACTTCTGCGGTAAACAGTAACTTCTGCGGTAAATTATGGAGCCCTATATAGAAGATGAACAGTAATTTTCAATTAGGTGGCGGAGTCCGCGGATACAGACAACAGTTTGTCTGCATCCGTAGGTACCTACAAAGATGGACAAATTTAATGGTCCGTATCTGTGTCCGCGTTCGCCCCGGACTAAAAAATTTATCTACTCTATGTATTTATGGACGCGGATATAAACGAATAAACGGACGTTGGTCATCCGTGAACACCCCTACTAATAGGGAGGGTGGCAAGTCATTGTTAATCAAGATCAAAGGGGGAAATCCAGAGGTGGGTTGGCCAGAGGCTAAAGGGGAGCTTCTTCGGCGGCGGGCATACCATTTTTCCATAAGCAGGGGCATACAGTGCTCGGCAGGGGTGTCCACTGACGTCTAATGCTTGTCTGTTTGTCCGTATCTGCGTCCATGAGTATATAGAGTGGACAAAGAATTTGGTTCAGGTGGACACGGACGCGGACTATTAATTCTGTCTAGGTGCCTGCGGACGCTAACAAATTATTGTATATGTCTACGGACGTCCGCGTCCGACGCTAACAAATTGTATGATGATGAATTTCTATCTATTTTAAGCTATATCTTACTAAAGCCGGGCTACCTTGGGGGCAGAACCAGCCAGTTCTCTAGGCAAGTTGAACACTCAAGTTCAGCCCATGCTTTAGATCTGCTCTTGGCATCCCTCCTATCGCATCAACGACGAAGCCCAAAGTTGCACATAAGAAACCTTGTTTGACAGTTCTATTTTTTTTTTGTTGGCCACAACTGGCCATTCTGATCTTGTTCTGCTTATGGGAGAGTGATAGGGCACGTTTAAAATGGCCTTAAGCGAGACGAGAAAGAGTCGAGGCCACATTAGCATTTGTTTTAGAAATTTATATTTGTGCATGGTCGCATTAAAGGGGTTAATTGAGATCTGAAAATACTTCCCTGAAGCTTCTTCACAGAAGTTTCTTTCATCCTGAATCTATTATTAGTATCTAACAGGTCTGAAAATGAATTCAGGAAACAGCTTGCCTTTCACATCTTAAAATCTCCTAAATTTCTAATTGTAATAGTTGGGATGCTGCAGCAGATAGGGGCATATCTAATGAAATAGATAGTTTGTAGCATCTTTCAACAAGCCGTTTGAGAAAGATATTAATATCTAGGAAACTACACAGTAAACTTGGACTGTATTGTATTTCTACAAGCGAAGAAGAAAACAAATGCTTTAGTTTCTTATGTATTTTTAATGTTATTAATAGTTTAAGTTTATTTCTTTTGGAGTGTTTTGTTGGATGTAATATTTTGAAAAATTAGTTTATGGTTATTGTAAGTTTTTGATAGTTATAGTTGATTTAATTACAATGAAGACTTCTTTTTTGTTATAATTGATAATAAGAATTTTAAAATTTTAGTCTTGTTTAATTATGGGTTATTCTTAACTTACTTTAACATTTTATATATATATATTTTAAGTAAAAATAGAAATATATCCTTATGTAGCATGTTAGAACTGTTTTAACATGCTACATTAGGACTAGACATGTTAAATAAAGATTTGACTTAATTGTCCAAGTGCGTCTATGTCTCTAACTAACAGACTTGGACAATCGCTGATATAAACATTAGCGCGCGCGCACACACACACACACACACACACACACACATATATATATATATGAACAACATATATTAAATTGGCAGACAGATGCAAACAGGCCTCTATGTGACAAACAGACTTGGACAATGGCTGATATACACAGATAAATAAGAACAACGTATATTAAATTGGCAAACAGATGTGAACGGGCCTCTCTTTGCATTCGTTTTTATTAGTGAGCACCCCTAATGGTAGGAAGTTAGGGCTGAGTCTATGTTTGGCTGGGAGTAAATAAGGCAAGGAAGTGTTCCTTCTGATTACAAAGACTTTGGCTAAAGTTGTCACTTTGAGTAACGGAACTTAGTTTTGTCTATTAAAAGTACTAAATTCGTATGAACCCTTTTTACCCCTCTTCACTCACGCTCACTAAAGTGCTTTGAATTCGTCATTTATAGTGACAAAATATGTTTCGTCCTTTGCAACGACTTTAGGTGGGAGGGGTTTGTCACTGGCACCTACACTGCCAGTTAAGACAGTACTTTATAAATATTTATTTAATTAGTAATTATTAATTAATATCTTATTTAAAAGCATGGGCAGTACTGATGCTAGGGGTGAATGGACGAAGGTATAGCACTAGTCAATAGGGTATTTAATGCTGGAAATTTGCACTGAGAAGGGACCTACCGAATGTATTGCTTTCCTAAATCCTGTAGCGTCACTTTGGATGATAGATGTGCCACAATTTAAATCACAATTTATGTAAGGGACCCAAAATATGCCAAGGATACGTCTGTGTCCACCTACTTTCAGAAAATATGATGGCGACTCAATTTAATCGGATGGAGACTTTCTAGCCAAACAATAGTCCCTACATGACGGTTGGCCTCTCGCAATCCAGCTAAAGGAGGCTCACACACAACGTACTCCTGAAAGAAACACCCGTGTTCTAATCGATTGCTCCGTCGCATGAGCTTCGGACTGATCGATGGGCAAATTCATGTTTTCTTTGTCATCTTCCATGTGATCTTGCTTTACACTTCTAGGGCTTGTACCATTTTCCTACCCTCTCTGTACATAGATATTCATTGCACATGGATATATTTCTCTTCTAGTACACGCATTATTCGAGAAAATAATTTATTTGATAAGTTGAATAAAATGACTTATGAAAGTGTTTAATTTGTCCTTCATTCCTCATATTAAGATCAATAAATTAATGCCAAAACTATTATGATTACAATCACGACGTAAGTAGAAACTATTAAAGCAACATGGCCGCATCTACACTAAAGTGAGAATGGGGGTGGATATTTTTATCCTAGAAGTCCTAAATGACCCCTGATATCCTAAAATATTATTCATTAACTCTAACTTATAGATCAGGTAAAATTACTATATGATAGCAAAAGTCTAAATCTTTTGAGTACAAATGCACATGTAATGTCTATTTAGTTAGTTTTCTAATATGACACCCCATATTTTTTCAAGAAAATATATATTTTAATTAATTTTTTTTTAGTAGTAAGCCGCCGACATGGCATGAGCACACAAGTGAAATCAGAATTAATGGTTGGCAAAGCACCAATATGTCGGTGGGCATGTCAGTAAAATTGTATGATGTACTTATGATGTGAAACATGGGTAGTTATGCGGTTATGACATCGGGAGGTCGTTGAACCCTTTATAAAAGACTAAAATCTCAAAATTTGAGTAATTTAGAGTATAAAAAAAGAGTCCAAGGGAGAGCAAAGGACTTTTAGCCAAATGCAAAAGAGCTCATGCCAAAAAAGGGAAGAAGTTTATGATCGAAGATCAAATTGCTAATCTTGTAACCCTATGATAATTTAAATAGTTGTATTGACATGTTTGCATGTTTGGTGACATGTTATGATGCATATTGTAGTTGTCTTTTTGCTATTCATGTCATGTTTATAGTAATAATGGTAATTTTGAAGTATGTAAATTACATTGGTTTATTCATGTTTTAAATTGTAAGATTTATGGTCTAGATTATGAGAGTATCATGTTTTATGGAATGGAATGGTTAGGGAACTAGTTCAATCTTTGTTTGAGATTTTCCTATTCATCAATATGACTTGGAGGAAAATGAACAATAATGACATTGACATGCAGTAGTTCATCAGTGTTATACTAGGCATCAGTATGTCAATGTTGACGTTGGCAAGATGGGCTCCCACTTATGGTCTGGCCAGTTAACTTGGTTCAACCATACCAGCCTATAAACCGGGCAGGTTTTTTTGGGTCACTAGCTGGTTGAACCACCAAACCAAGCCGGTCTAGTTTAATCCCCATCACTTCATGGGGAAAAAATTTTGCCATACGGATTCAAACTCTGTCCCAAAGACTCAATAACCAGTGGGCTATAAGGTTTTTGTTATAAATATCATACCAAAACTACGTACATACCTTTATACTCACTACTATGCAGAAACAAGTCTTGCACAAGGCAAAACTCGAACTCAGGCTAAAATGTTCTCTATGTACCCAATGGGACATATTTGGCACCCACCTAATGTTTTACTTAATTAATCTTATAGGTAAGTATATGTAATGATGTCATTTGGGTTAACCCAAGTTGACCCGCAATTGAACCTGGTTGACCCAACCAAGTGACAAATTCACGTCAATGGATGGGCCTGTTTTAAACCATCACCTACACCTACTCAATGTTAGCAAGAGTTCATTGCATTGGTAGGGGCGGTTATGGTCATTGACACCTTGGCCGACATGTAGACGTGTTTATCAATGGCACATTTATTTATGATTTTCAAAAATGATTTCTATTATTGTATATGATATTCATAAGATATATAATAACCTGATTCACTTGCCTATTAGGTGATTAAATACATAGATAGAATTATCTGTAAGATATTAGGATAAGTATGCTCTATATTAATTTGATCCTTTGAGCTTGATAGATGTCTTTTGACCATTACATTTGACACTTAATGACATATAGCCCTTGTGTCAGGTTGGCTCCAAAAGAGAGTTTTTTTGGCCATGTGTAGGAGACAATTGAAGGATGACACATGGGTCACTAACTCCCCAAAAGTTGGGACCTCTATTTGTAGGACTGCTTCCCTAAGCTAAGAGTTAGGTTCAAATGGGTTATAGCATAAAAAGATGAATGACCCACTACAATGCAACAAAGGAGGTCTTGATCTTGTGGGTCTTCACTTCATGGTGTAGATGTAGTTAGGCGAGAGTCTTCAGTAAAAGTCTAAGGCATAATTGTGTGGTTTACATTCTAAGGAGGTGTGGTTGGACTCCTAGAGGTAGTCACTAAGTTGTAATGACCTTGTGTGGTATACATTTCAATAGGAGTAGTTGAATTCCTTGGTGTTGTCACGGAGTCATAGTGACTTCATTTTTTATTTTATTACATGATGATTTCATTGGTATATTAGGTTTGAACTATTTATGTTATTACTATTTGTATGTGGTTCTATCACTCCACTGGGTATATTTGTATACTAAACATTCTTGTGGTGCAAGTGGTACAGATGGAGAACATTTACAACAAGAGAAGGCCAAGGTATAGAGTTGTTTTCTTGCTGCATAGGTTTACTTCTATTTTCTTCTTAGGAAAGAACTCTAGGCATGTGAGTGTGTCATTTTTTTTTATTGGTCAAAGATATTATTTGGGGGATACCACTTTTCATTAAAGGACCATGGGAATTACATCAAAGAGAATAAAAATTACAATCTCCATCTCAAGGATAGGAAATGTAACTCTTGCACAGTTTTGACAGTAAAGGAATTTAAAGATACGTAAAGACAGATTTCATGCTCAATTATCCTAAAAGGATATCTCTTATGAGTGTACTCGTCAGAAAAAAAATTCTATTTCACTCTCTCCAAATGAAATAGATAGCAGCATTGAGGAAAAGTTGGAGAATCAAACCAAGATGTTTATTTCTTCGATTAGTGGCTCGACATTGAGTAACAAAGAGGAAATGATCATTAGACATCAAAGCCACCCCTAATAAATAACAATAGACTTCAAGGTCCATTTTGAATATGAACATTGGAAAAAAAGATAAGTGGCAGATTCACGATCATTCTTGCATAATACACATCGATTAACCAATAAAACTCCTCTTTGTTGAATTTTATCTAGTGTGAGTAGACCACCATGCATCATAAGCCAACCAATAAAAGAGTGTCTGGGTATATAATGTTTATACCAAACAAGACTACCCCAATTTATTATGGACTTGTGAGTTCTCACCATATTATAGGCTGAAATACAAGAGAAATTTCTTGAAGGAGACGCCTCCCGAGATATATAATCATCACCATTAGATAAATGAGGTTTTTGCATATCAATTGATTGTTTGAATAAAATTTCTCTCGGAGAATCACCGAACGAAAATCTCCATTCATCATGAACCAAACAATATGACACCATTTCTAGAATATCAATAGAGTATTGTCCTTGAATTTTTCTTCTTAAACAACCAACGTTCTTTAGTCTTTAGTCTTGATCCATAAGAATACGTCTCCTGATATTTTTTAAGTTCATCAATTCCAAACTTGACTCAACCACAACTACATCTAATCATAATTCTAAGACTAATTACATACTCGAGGTTTCTAACATAGCTTTGAAAAACGAAATTAGCCAATTAACATTACATATAACACATATGTTCTTACATGGTTGGCCATGGCTAGATAAATATACAGTGGCCAGGCACCACTAGTTAAGTTACCGCACATGGTTGTTTCTGATGTACAATGGAGGTGGTTGGCCACTACTACATATTGAATAGAGATACAATGGCCAGCCACCGCAAGTTGAGTTACATAGAGTTGCATTTCTTATGGTCGTGGCCTGCCACCTTTGTTTTAGGAAGAATGTCCTCGTAGCCAACCACCGCATGATGAATTACAAAGAGAGTTGCTAGAATAACTTTGCTAGTGGTGAGTGTAAGGACTCTCATCTCTAAACCGGTTTTTGGTTTTCTTTAATTATCGGTTATCGTGAGGTTAACACGTTTTCTGATTTATTCGGTGATTTTATAAAATAAGTGGTGTTTATGATGGTTTTAACCAAAATCAACTTTAAGATTAGTGATTTTAAAATAAATGTGAATTTTTAGGATTTTCTGAATTTTTACTATTTTTTCAAAAATTAGGGTTTTGGCGGGACCCCTGTGGGCCCCACCGTCGAAATTTTAATTTTTGTGTCAAATGAACCCAGATATCTACTTAAGCCCATACAAAAATTTTCAGAATTTTCTTAGGCTTAATTAGTGCTTAAATTTGTAAAATACTCATTTTTAGCCTATTTTTCCTATTTACACCCGATAACTTACTCCTATTTACCCCAACCTTTACTATAAAAGACCAAATCTGAGCCATTTCCATTTTTGGGAATAAGCTGAGGAGGAGAGGTCAGGCCTAATCCCTAATTAGGCCCGGATTAGAAGGTGTTTAAGGTAAGCCTACTCTAATTAAGCACTAAACCCTTGTTTTCTTCTTAATCTCTTCTAAATCTACCATTTTCCCTTTATTTCAATTCGTTTTTGGACATCAAAAACTACTGATTTGTATTTTACTACAAACCCCAGCTTTCAAAATTCAAATTTTAGGTTCAACAAGCCCTAGATCTAAGTTTTAATTAGGGATTTCTTTGGTAAATCGATTTTTAATGGAGTTTAATTCAAACTCAATGTGTTTGTAAGGTTTTCAAGAAGGGTGACCCTCAAATCCGAGCTTAATCAAGTACTAAGGTAATGAACTTTCGAGATTTCAGTTTATCCATGGTAAAACTCTTGATTTTTGGCTTATTTCGAATGGAGTTACTTGATTTGGTGTGTTAATGGCATGATTAGAAAATGGAAATATTTAATCCCAATTTCTTAGGGTTTTGTATTATTATGATATGGTTTAACATTCTGGAAGTCATGAAGGACTTTTGATGATAATTAAGGTGTTAGATGTTGATTTGAAGTGTTATCAATGGTGTTTCGGTTTGAAATTGCGAAAGGAAGAAGATGGTTCAGTTCTGCCTTGTTGGAGTTCGAATGGCCCTTCTGGGCATTCGAACGGCAACACTGTCGGATCGATAGTTTTCCAGTTTAGCCGATCGAATGGCCTGCTGGGCGTTCGAACGGCCAAACTGTGAATTTGAATTTTTCCTGTTTAGCCGATCGAACGGCCTGAAGGGCGTTCGAATGGCTACACAGCAGAATTGTGATCTAATGTATGATGTTCATTTCAATGATTCCACTTTAGCTTGCCAATTTCATATGAATGTGGAGTGTTTTAAGCTATATTATGCTACTGGAAAGGCATGTCATTGAGGCTATAAAGTTGGAATATATGATTAGAGATTGTGGAATGACTTATATTTTGTGGCATGATGTTGGAATTGTCATCTTGAAATTGTGAATGGTTGATTCCCTATGGTTAAACATATTTTCAGTAGGACTACAACCTATGAATGGACTGATTTGTCATGATAGAATGTAGTTAGTTGATGTGTGGATGTTGGTGAATGTCATGACTCAAGGATGAAATAAATGATCTTATATGTGTGTAGCCTTTGTGGTTGAGTTTTGATTCGAGTTATGATTTCAACGTTCCTTCTCCTATGATTTCTGTTGGAATTCATGTTTAGATGGAAATTCACATGTGTAGTGTGGTAGTGAGTTTAATTTCAAGCATGTTGACATGGATTGTGTGAAATGCTTCTACTAGTTACAGATACACATGTGGAGGTTAAATGATGATGTTGAAGCTTAATATTATGATTATGAATGATGCATTAGGGGCTGATGAGAGCACTTATCATGGATTAGGATTCATGTATGCCTTGCTCACGTATGTACCATGCTGCATGCATCATGAAAATGGATTTCTAATTGAGGCTTCATCGAGGTTAATCGAATTTGACCGATTGGATGCAATGTGGTGAAATTGTGTGTCGGATTGATCAGTTGTGGATTAATCGTAAGTTGATTGGTCCGAAATGACATGTTTTGATTTGAGTTCCTGTGTGGAATGAGTGCACTCCCCGGGTTGAGTCTAATTAAATAGAATTATGTGGGGACGAGTTGTGTACTTGTCTTGCGGATTGTGAGAATGTTATTATGAGTGTCATCTGGACCCTGAGAATCCAGTGTGGTATGCCGTGTGCACCCGCTACCACGTGTTTTAGGATTTCCTGTGTGGAAATTCGGGCTCTCCCCACCGCAGGAGATGTCCCTAGGCGAACACCCCTACTCTAGATTCTCTGTGTGAGAATGGGACATCCTTGGCCAAGATCGTCCAGGGCGAGCAATTTTGAGGGATTGACAACGCCGATCTTTCTTGAATTTTGTGTAGCATTTTGGATCATAACACGCCTTCGTGGCCTTGTCTATGTCCCGTCTGTGTGACACCAACTTGTGATTACTCCTTGATGGAGGTTGATTATAATATGATGCATGATGGAATATGTATGTTAAAGATACATTCATGCAGGTTGATTTTTGATATGATGCATGATGGAATATGTATGTTAGAGATACATTCATGCAGGTTGTGATGATATGATGCATGGTGGAATATGTATGTTAGAGATACATTCATGCAGGTTGATTATGATGTGATGCATGTGGAAATATGTATGTTAGAGATACATCCATGCAGGTTGATTATGATATGATGCATGTGGGAATATGTATGTTAGAAATACGTCCATGCAGGTTGATTTTGATATGATGCATGATGGAATATGTATGTTAGAGATACATTTCATGCAGGGTGTTATGATGAGAATGAAATTATGTGGATTATGCACTAGGATGCAGTTTTAGGTGATGTGTATGCGTGATCAGAAAATGATGCACCATGTAAATCTTTGATCTGAATGATCATATTGCTATGCTATTGTATTTTTGATGTTGATAGTGATATTAAAAACTATTGCTGAGTTTGTTAAACTCACCCCTCTTTCTTGTGTTTTGTTTTGGGGTTGCGTGGTGCAACACGCAAACGGACATGATCTCCTCTTTGAGGAAAGGTCGGAGATGACTTGGATGTAATCATGGAGATCGTTGTGTGACTTATTTTCCTTTGGTGTTATGCTTTATGTTTAGAACCTTTGTGTAGGGTTCTTTGTTGTTTTGGATTTATGTCACATTTTGCAGTTGTGTTTGCTTAAGACTTATTTTGAGCTAGTGTGGTCTTTAGTTAACTAAGCATGTGGGTTTGAGATTCGTTGTTTACTTTGTCATAAGCAACACTCTTTCTTTCCTTTTTATTTACTCTTGCTCAAAAGATTGTGCGTACTCCGTAATTCTGTTATTCACCCGTGGTTAGGGTTAAGCCTTCCACCAAATAGTTTTCTCAATTTCCCTTTGTCGCCCCCGCATGCTTGACCGGCCCTTGGACCGGGTTTGGCTTGGGTCAGGCATCACCGGGGTGTGATAGTGAGACTCTTTCAATGGTAGGTCTATAAGAGCATATGAGTCATATCTCAAAAATTATGTCACAAATCTTACATATGTACTTAGTCTTTAAATCCAATAAGATATAGTTGTGGTCAAGTCAGATTGGATTTGACATACTTGACAAATAAGAGCAGATGTGTTCTTGTGGCTCACATTCACATGCCAAAATCACTTGGAGAAGTTCAAAAGTGATTTTAGGGGTTTTAGGGAAAAATAGTAATAAAACTGGCACAATGATCAATCACTGGAAATAAAGCTAAATGAAACGATCATTGGCACTTGATTCAGCCCTATATAAGACGAAGCTGAGAGTGGTTGATCAATCACTTCATTAATCAATTGGTTGCTCAAAGTATCATGTATTGAATAGTGAACGATCAATCGTTGTCTGAAATGATTAATCGCTAGCAGTTCTAGTTACCCTAAATAAGTTATTTCAAATTCAATTGCTTTTTTTATTGAAGCCAAAGACCTAAATTGGTTTGGAGAGCTATATAAAAGATAAAAAGTGATGAATTTTGACAAAGGAAAGCCTAGAGAAAATTAGAGAAGAACGGTATCTATTTATTGCATATTGTTTTCCAAGGAATTCACATGAAGTTTTGAAGAGAAGATCAATGGTGAATTTATAAAGCTATTCCACAGCTAAGAAGAGATTTCATATAGAAGTTTCAAAGAGAAGTTATAGCTAATTTTCAATGAGAGATTGAAAATTTCAAGTGGCCAAAGTAAATACAACAAGAGGAGTTTGTTGAAGGCTAGAAGAAGACAAAGACAAAGTAAGAAGGAAGTTTCAAGTGCTTGAGGGAGAAAACTTGACAGGAAACAATGATAAGAATTTGTGGAGATCTAAACAAAAGGTGGTTTGTACTAGATTCAAAACAAAGGTTGGTAGTTTGCTTGTCTCAATGTAATTGTCTTTCTTTCTAGTCATGCATTAATTTGGTTATTTCGAACTACCATAGTTTTTTACCTGAATTTTGGTTTTCCATATTAATATTGATGTGTGTGCATGTATGGATTGAATGCTTTAAGTTTGATTGATTGATACATCATGAGTGCGCTTTGAGAGGATACTTACTTATTTGCGTTTTATAAGAAAATTATGCACAATGAGGCTATATGTCATAGTCTTTATCTTCGTTAGATAATTAAGCTAGGGGCAATGTGATAATCTTCTAAGTTGAATAGTCTGATATTAATCACACAAGATCATGGGTTGAATTCAATTTTCCAAGGAATAAGATGGAGCGGGAAGATGAGGCGGGATGAAGGACAAGTGATGGCAAGGAGATGGAAGAGAAGAAGTCGGGAAGAGGATGAAATAGGAGAAAGAAGGTGAAAACTTTTTCATTAGAGGTATTGTTTGAAATGAAAGTGAGCAATGAAATCATAGGAGAAAATGGAGGTGGTAGGACTTTTAAGGCTGAGGGTAAGGTGTAGATTGTGACCAGGATGTGTGAGTGAAAATATGCGAAGAAATATGTTAGAGATATGGGGTACACATGAGAGAATTTGATGTTTGCAATTGGGGTAACTAAGTATCGTGGTCATAAGAGTTTATAGGGTTGTAAATAGCGGCATTCTTTAACAAATAAAAGACCAAATTAACCTCAATCAAGGGAGAGGTCGAATATAATAGAGTGCATTACTTACTAATATTGTCGACTTTTATTGCAAACCAACATTATTTTTCTTATGTAACCAACTTTTTTGTAATCTCTCTTTGAGCTTAATGAACGGGGCAATCCCCCCATTTATTAAAAAAATCATTATATTTCTTAAATAGATTTAATTGAGCAATTAAATTTTTTTTTAAAATAAATACTAGAGCAAATGACTTCTCACATGATCCCCTTACCTGACCCTTTTGTAGCGGCTCCAAGTCCAACACTAGATGCACCATTTTTTATCAAGATACTTCATTAGTTTTGATAAACTTATATAATCAACAACAAATATCAAAATGATCACTTGCAACAATGCAAAATGTCCATAGGTAATATGGGACAACATGGCCTTCTACATAAAGACTTCTCCAATAATTTAAGCATCTGGATGAGAAATTTGAAAAAGTAGAATACTCAGACCTCCCATTACTTGTACACCCCTAAAAAGGTTACAAAATTACTCATGTATACCCCCCACTCGGCACCATACTAAAGAAAATTCATTACTCCTCATCTTCTCAAACTCGGGCGGCGAGGGCGACTGCGACGACATCCACTAAAGCAACAGGGCGGTAGCCCATCTAGCCGATTAAGCCTGGTGCAATTATTTCAATGTTTCCAATTTTCACTGTTACTGTCGATTTTTGTTGTTCATTGTCACAATGATGGCAGTCACTTGCATCCATTGTACATGAGGAATTTTCGTTTCTGAGTTTTCGCCACTTTAGCATCAGCTCCGTGTGGAAAGATGTGAGCTTTTGAATGCGCAAGTTTGTTGCTTCGGTTTTTATTTTAAGGAAACGAGGCACTTTGCTGGCTGTGAGTTCCAGGCTGCGCTAGCGGCCATGCCACTGTCGTGGCTATGCAAGTGGCACCCAGCCTCACCATAAGCTTACCGGCTGGACCAAATCTGGGCCGGCTCTGACCAGCGGCCTTGTCCCAATTCTGGAGGCAGCTGGTTGTTGGTGAAAAAAACAAGGCCGACACTGGCAACCGGTCTCCAGCGCTGAAGGGGTGGGTAAGATCAAAATTATGGGGGTGTGGTATTTTTCTTTGATGAGGGGCTTTAACTATTTTATGGTGTCCGCGGACGTCCGCGTCCGACGCTAACAAATTGTTTGAGGATGAATTTCTAACTATCTATTTTAAGCTACATCTAACTAAAGCCGGCTACGCTAGTTCTCTAGGCAAGTTGAACACTCAAGTTCAGCCCATGCTTTAGATCTGGTCTTGGCATCCCTCCTATAACATCAACGACGAAGCCCAAAGTTGCACATAAGAAAACTTGTTTGACAGTTCTATCTTTTTTTTGTTGGCCACAACCGGCCATTCTGATCTTGTGCTGCTTATGGGAGAGTGATAGGGTGCGTTTAAAATGGCCTTAAGCGAGACGAGAAATAGTCGAGGCCACATTAGCATTTGTTTAGAAATTTACATTTGCGCATGGTCGCATTTAAGGGGTTGATTGAGATCTGAAAATACTTCCCTGAAGCTTCTTCACAGAATTTTCTTTCATCCTGAATCTATTATTAGTATCTAACAGGTCTGAAAGTGAATTCAGGAAACAGCTTGCCTTTCACATCTTAAAATCTCCAAAATTTCTAATTGTAATAGTTGGGATGCTGCAGCAGATAGGGGTATATCTAATGAAATAGAAAGTTTGTAGCATCTTTCTACAAGCCGTTTGAGAAAGATATTATTATCTAGGAAACTACACAGTAAACTTGGACTGTATTGTATTTCTACAAGCGAAGAAGAAAACAAATGCTTTAGTTTCTTCTGTATTTTTAATGTTATTAATAGTTCAAGTTTATTTCTTTTAGAGTGTTTTGTTGGATATAACAGTTTATGGTTTTTGTAAGTTTTTTATAGTTATAGTTGATTTAATTACAATGAAGACTTCTTTTTTGTTATAATTTATAATAAGAATTTTTAAATTTTAGTCTTGTTTAATTATGAGTAATTCTTAACTTACTTTAACATTTTGTATATGTATTTTTTAAATAAAAATAGAAATACATCCTTATATAGAATGTTAGAACTGTTTTAACATGCTATATTTGGACTGGACATGTTAAATAGAGATTTGACTTAATTATCCAACTGCATCCATAACTTTGACGGACGGACTTGGACAATGGCTGATATAGGCATTAGCATACACACACACACACACATATATATATATATTAAATTGGCAAAGGATACAAACAGGCCTCTATGTGACGAACAAACTTAGACAATGGCTAATATACACAGATAAATACGAACAACATATATGAAATTGGCAGGCCGATGCGAACAGGCCTCTCTTTGCATTCATTTTTATTAGTGAGCACCCCTAATGGTAGGAGGTTAGGGCTGAGTCTCTGTTTGGCTGGGAGTAAATATGGCAAGGAAGTGTTCCCTCTGATTACAAAGACTTGGCTAAAGTTGTCACTTTGAGAAATGAAACTTGACTAAATTCGTATGAACCCTCTTTACCCCTCTTCACTCAGGCTCACTCTAAGGTGCTTTGAAATGCGTCATTTATAATGACAAAATATGTTTCGTCCTTTGCAACGACTTTAGGTGGGAGGGGTTTGTCACTGGCACCTACACAGCGAGTTAAGACAGTACTTTATAAATATTTATTTAATTAGTAATTATTAATTAATATCTCATTTAAAAACATGGGCAGTACTGATGCCAGGTGTGAATGGACGAAGGTATAGCACTAGTCAATAGGGTATTTAATGCTGGAAATTTGCACTGAGAAGGGACCTACCGAATGTATCGCTTTCCTAAATCCTGTAGCGTCACTTTGGATGATAGATGTGCCACAATTTAATTCACAATTTATGTAAGGGACCCAAATATGCCAAGGATACGTCTGTGTCCACTTACTTTCAGAAAATATGATGGCGACTCAATTTAATCGGATGGAGACTTTCTAGCCAAACAATAGTCCCTACATGACGGTTGGCCTCTCGCAATCCAGCTAAAGGAGGCTCACACACAACATACTCCTGAAAGAAACACCCGTGTTCTAATCGATTGCTCCGTCGCATGAGCTTCGGACAGATCGACCGGCAAATTCATGTTTTCTTTGTCATCTTCCATGTGATCTTGCTTTACTTCTAGGGCTTGTACCATTTTCCTACCCTCTCTGTACATAGATATTCTTTGCGCATGCATATATTTCTCTTCTAGTACAGGCATTATTCGAGAAAATAATTTATTTGATAAGTTGAACAAAATGACTTATGAAAGCGTTTAATTTGTCCTTTATTCCTCATATTAAGATCAATAAATTAATGCCAAATCTATTATGATTACAATCACGACGTAAGTAGAAACTATTAAAGCAACATGGCCGCATCTATACTAAAGTGAGAATGGGGGTGGATATTTTTATCCTAGAAGTCCTGAATGACCCTGATACCCTAAAATATTATTCATTAACTCTTACTTATAGATCAGGTAAAATTACTATATGATAGCAAAAGTCTAGATCTTTTGAGTACATATGCATATGTACTGTCTATTTAGTTAGTTTTCTAATATGACACCCCATATTTTTTCAAGAAAATATATATTTTAATTAAATTTTTTTTTAGTAGTAAGCCGCCGACATGGCATGAGCACATAAGTGAAATCAGAATTAATGGTTGGCAAAGCACCAATATGTCGGTGGGCATGTCAAGTAAAATTGTATGATGTACTTATAATGTGAAACATGGGTAGTTATGTGGTTATGACTTTGGGAGGTGGTTGAACCTTTTATAAATGACTAAAATCTCAAAATTTGAGTGATTTAGAGTATAAAAAAAGAGTCCAAGGGAGAGCAAAGGACTTTTAGCGAAATGTAGATGAGCTCATGCCAAAAAAGGGATGAAGTTTATAATTGAAGATCGAATTGCTAATCTTGTAACCCTATGATAATTTAAATAGTTGTATTGACATGTTTGCATGTTTGGTGACATGTTATGAAGCATACGGTAGTTCTCTTTTTGCGATTCATGTCATGTTTATAGTAATAATGGTAATTTTGAAGTATGTAAATTACATTGGTTTATTCATGTTTTAAATTGCAAGATTTATGGTCTAGATGATGAGAGTATCATGTTTTATGGAATGGAATGGTTAGGGAACTAGTTCAATCTTTGTTTGAGATTTTCCTGTTCATCAATATGATTTAGAGGAAAATGAACAATAATGACATTGACACGCAATAGTTCATCAATGTTATACTAGGCATGAGTACGTTAATGTTGACGTCAGCAAGATGGGCTCCCATTTATGGCCTGGCCAGTTAACTTGGTTCAACCAGACCAGCCTATAAACCAGACAGGTTTTTTTGGGTCACTAGCTAGTTGAACCACCAACCCAAGCCGGTCCAGTTTAATCCCCATCACTTCATGAGGAAAAAAATTTGCCACACGGATTCAAACTCTGTCCCAAAGACTCAATAACCAGCAGGCTACAAGGTTTTTGTAATAAATATCATGCCAAAACTACGTACATACCTTTATACTCACTACCATGCAAAAACAAGTCTTGCACAAGGCGAAACTCGAACTCAGGCTAAAATGTTCTCTATGTACCCAATGGGACATATTTGGCACCCACCTAATGTTTTACTTAATTAATCTTATAGGTAAGTATATGTAATGATGTCATTTGGGTTAACCCAAGTTGACCCACAATTGAACCTGGTTGACCCAGCCAAGTGACAAATTCACGTCAATGGATGGGTCTGTTTTTAAACCATCACCTACACCTACTCAATGTTAGCAAGAGTACATTGCATTGGTGGGGGTGGTTATGGTCATTGACACCTTCGCCGCCATGTAGATGTGTTTATCAATGGCACATTTATTTATGATTTTCAAAAATAATTTCTATTATTATATATGATATTCATATGATATATAATAACAAGATTCACATGCCTATTAGGTGATTAAATACATGATAGAATTATCTGTAAGATATTAGGATAAGTATGCTCTATATTAATTTGATCCTTTGAGTTTGATAGATGTCTATTGACCATTACATACGACACTTAATGACATATAGCCCTTGTGTCAGGTTGGCTCCAAAAGAGAGTTTTTTTAGCCATGTGTAGGAGGCAATTGAAGGATGACACATAGGTTACTAACTCCTCAAAAGTTGGGACCTCTATTTGTAAGACTGCTTCCCTAGGCTGAGAGTTAGGTTCAAATGGGTTATAGCATAAAAAGATGAATAACCCATTACAATGCAACAAAGGAGGTCTTGATCTTGTGGGTCTTCACTTCATGGTGTAGATGTAATTAGGCAAGAGTCTTCAACAAAAGTCTAAGGCAGACTTGTGTGGTTTACATTCTAAGGAGGTGTGGTTGGACTCCTAGAGGTAGTCACTAAGTTGTAATGACCATGTGTGGTATACATTTCAATAGGAGTAGTTGAATTCCATGGTGTTGCCACGGAGTCATAGTGACTTCATTTTTTATTTTATTACATGATGATATCATTGGTACATTAGGTTTGAACTATTTATCTTATTACTATTTGTATGTGGTTTTATCAGTCCACTGGGTATATTTGTATACTAAACATTCTTGTGGTGCAAGTGGTACACATGGAGAACATTTACAACAAGAGAAGGCCAAGGTATAGAGTTGTTTTCTTGCTGCATAGGTTTACTTCTATTTTCTTCTTAGGAAAGAACTCTAGGTATGTGAGTGTGTCATTTTTTTTTATCGGTAAAAGATATTATTAGGGGGATACCACCTTTCATTAAAGCACCATGGGAATTACATCAAAGAGAATAAAAATTACAATCTCCATCTCAAGGATAGGAAATGTAACTCTTGCACAGTTTTGACAATAAAGGAATTTGAAGATACATAAAGATAGATTTCATTCTCAATTATCCTAAAAGGATATCTCTTATGAGTGTACTTGTTAGAAAAAAAATTTCTATTTCGCTCTCTCCAAATGAAATAGATAGCAGCATTGAGGAAAAGTTCGTGAATCAAACCAAGATGTTTATTTCTTCGATCAGTGGCTCGACATTGAGTAACAAAGAGGAAATGATCATTATACATCAAAGGCACCCTTAATAAATTAACAATAAACTTCAAGATCCATTTTGAATATGAACACTGGAAAAAAAGATAAGCAGCAGATTCAAGATCATTTTGCATAATACACATCGATTAACCAATAAAACTCCTCTTTGTTGAATTTTATCTAGTGTGAGTAGACCACCATGCATCATAAGCCAACCAATAAATGAGTGTCTGGGTATATAATGTTTATACCAAACAAGACTACCCCAATTTATTATGGACTTGTGAGTTCTCACCACATTATAGGCTGAAATACAAGTGAAATTTCTTGAAGGAGAAGCCTCCCAAGATATAGAATCATCACCATTAGATAAATGAGGTTTTTCCATATCAATTGATTGTTTGAATAAAATTTCTCTGGGAGAATCACCGAAAGAAAATCTCCATTCATCATGAACCAAACAATATGACACCATTTCTAGAATATCAATTGAGTATTGTCCTTGAATTTTTCTTCCAAACTTTTGAAGTAGAGGAAAATTCCCAGCCCATGGGTCAAGCCAAAAATTTATTATTCGACCATCCATAATATTATATCTCACATATTTAATAAATAAAGGTTAGATAGACAAAATATGTTTCCAAGCATATGAGCCAGAAGCACAAACATGATAACCCCAAATAGTTGAGTTCTGAATTTAATAGGATTGAATCCAACAAACCCAAAGAGAATTTTCATCTATAATTAATTTCCACATCAATCTACAAAGTCCAATAGAGCACTAATTTTGAATAAATCTTAAACCCAACCCTCCCTCATATTTTGGTGTACAAACTTTGTTCCATGATAAAGGTCTAAAATGTCTTCAACCATCCATCCCAAACCATAAGAAATCAGTCATAATGGATTCAATTCTACTCAGAACTATCTTGGGCAAAACATAATGCAAAGACCAATACACATGCATGCTAGAAATGACAGACTTTAATAATTTAATTCTATTTGCATATGAAAGGAGATTGTTCTTCCAACCAGCCAAAGTCTTCTACATTTTTATTATTAGAGGAATTCACATAGATTTTGTGATAGCTCCAGAGAAAAGAGGGAGACCAAGATATTTCATAGGTAACACTCCTTCTTGAAACCCCGTAATATTTTGAATAAGAGCTTTATTCCTGCAACTTGTTGAGAAATAAATATGACTCTTAAGAGAATTGGCAATCAACCCAGTACAAGCTAAGAAAGAAGAGATGATCTCACAAATGGCCTCCGCTAAATGACAATTATCCTTAGAGAAAATAAGCATATCATCTACAAACAATAGATGAGAAACTGGAATAGCACTACCTCTATGAGGGGGCACAAAAAGTCCTTTCTGGAATTTATCTATGATGTCTAAGAAGGCTTGCATAGTAAGAACATAAAGGAAGGGAGAGAGTGGGCATCCTTGCCTTAAACCACATTTGCTTCTAAAGAACCCAAAATTACTTCCATTAAGCAACACACCGAAGCTAGCGTAGTAATACATTCTTGGACCCAAGAAATCTACATAGGAGGACAACCAATATCCATTAGAGCCTTGAGAATAAAGTCTCACCTCACTTTATCATATGCTTTTTTTAAATCCACTTTAATACAAAATTCTCTATTAGCTATGGTAATTGTGAACTAACTCATGACTAAGCAAGATATTTTTAGTAATGTGTGTACCTTTCAAGAAAGCAACCTGATTTGGACCAACAATGGTAGATAATGCCTTAGAAAATTTGTTCGCCATGATTTTAGAAATCACCTTATACAAAAAGTAATAAGTCAAAACTTATCAAAGAAACTTGCATGATCCTTCTTAGAAACAAGATGAAGGAATGAAGAATTTAAGGACCTAAGCATTTTTTCATGGCTGAAAAAGTACTTGACTGTATTTAAAAATCTACATTCAAAATGTCCCAGCAATGCACAAAAAGTTCCTTACTGAATCCATCTAGCCCAAGAGCTTCGTTTGGAGGACAAGAATGAACAACTTAGGTGATCTCATCAAGAATGGGGGTAATGAGACTATCACGTTGAACATTTGTAAGACGTCCCTTTATATAGAAAGAATAAATAGTGTCTCTAGTTTCTAGAGAATAGATTTTCTCAAAATATGTTTCAACTTCTTTTTCAATTAAATTTAGATATGAAATAAAAACACCTATTGAATCAATTAAAGAAGTAATATTATTAGAAGATGTATTTCTGGAAGCAACAAAATGGAAGAACTTTGTGTATCTATCCACCTCAACAAGCTAGCGGATTCTAGATTTTTTATAATAAAAACTTTCATCTCCACGAAGTTCTTTATTGTCCGAAGAGCATATTGAATCATGCTTATTTTTCTTTTAGCCTCCTCCACATGGGATTTGATATTCCCAAATATATTTTTATTTGATTCCCTGAGAGCATATTTAACCTTTTTCAATTTTTGAGTGAAAATATAAAGCGGGGTACCATTGACATTCTCTTTCCAAGATTCTGCAACAATGTCATGAAAACTATTTGCATTGATTCAACAAGAATAAAATATGAAAGGACATTTACCTATGACACCTTAAATCCTTATATCAACAAGGAGTGTCATATGATATGAAACATGAGGTAAAAGACATCTAAGTGAAACTGAAGGGAATTTCACAACCCAAGCTGGATTACAAAACGCCCTGTCCAATTTAGCAAAAATTCTCCTAGCATTCGTACTTTTGTTACTCCATGTATAATTTGCATCAGCATTTAATTAAAGAAGACCAACTGAATGCACATAATTATTAACTTCAAGAAGAAAAGAATTTAATATTGTAGTGCCTCCAAGCTTCTCATTCTTATCAAAGATAGAATTAAAATCACCAATCAATAACCATGGATCTAAAATGCCACTCGAGTGATTAATAATATCCATCCAAAGATCTTTTCTACCATAAACACAGTTGCTAGCATAGATAAATGTCCCAAAAAATTGAAATCCATCCCGCATCCTAGTAATATGACAATGAATGAATTCCCAATCCTCTAATGCAATTTGATAAGTGAAAACATGGCATGATTCCAACCCACCCATAATCTCCCTCCTCTAATGCAACCATAATTATCAATAAATTCCTAATCCTTCTTAATAGAAAGCTGAATTTTCTTGGCCTTATTAATATGCACTCTAGTCGCATTGAAACTGAAAATACCACAAGAGAATTCTCTAATATGCTTCTTGATGGAAGGCACCTTATTAACATTACTTAATCATCTTGTATTCCAAGATAAGATAGACATCACCTTATTTGGGATTGCCCACATCCATAGGCTGACCTAAGGCTGCTCTGTGTCACAATAGTAATCCTTTGATCAGTTTCTTCTTTTTTCTTTTCCTGACGTTTTGCCTTCTTGGAGATTACTGGTGTGAACCCATCAAGATTAACAAAAGATGAACTCTTTGAAGCTAAATTGTCGTGAACGATCCAAGGCATATATGAGGTTCTAGGAGAGACAAGGTGGAGAAATCCCTTTATTATTATAAAAATCAGAGTTTGACACATTAGAAGTAGTAAGATCAATAATAATTTCAAGACCTACTGGGTCATTGTATCCTACAGATTCTTTGTTCTCAGTCTGAACAAAATTTGGCGACATTGAGGAGGAAACTAGAGGATTCATCTCACCTTGAGAGTTCATAGGAGACTTCTCATCATTAGAAGAGTGCTCATTCTGATATAGAACTAATTGAAGATCTTGACTTGAACCAGCTTCTTGCACTGGAGCCCGACAAGCAACCCATTCCTATTTAGTTGAGCATGTTGTAGTTGCATGATTAAAGCACCTGCATCGGGTACAGACTGGAGGTTTCCATAAACCACTTCTTGAAAAAAACCTGTTCCATTCTTTCTTTTAACATATATTTGATTACGCAATATACATTCATAGTCAATCTCCACACAAACTCTAGGAAAAGCTAGATGCTTTTGCTGATGAGTCAAAAGATCAATATATAAAGGAGTCTCAATAAAGCTTGCCAATTTCCCTAGTGTTTCCTTACCCCAATATTGAAGAAACAAATTTGAGAACCAAATCCAAATTGGAATAGAAGACAATAATTCATGAACTAGTTTAATATCAGTACTCCACCTTTTGAGAATTAGGGGATGTCCAAATATAGCCTAGAGGGAGCCAAGTACCTTGAGAAGATCCTCTTCACATGAAAATTGGAAGAGAAAGAAGTCATTGGATAGCGACATGATTTCCACATCTTTATCTAACTTCCACATACAATCAATAACCATCTTTAAGCCTTTATATAAAAGACACTTGCCCATAAGATATCCAATGAGTGTATGCTTCCAATGCTAACCTTCCAATTCAATGGGTTCATCTTCAATGTCTACTTCGATAGAATTCTTGCATTTAGGGAAGTGTGGCAAGACATAGTCCTCTCTTGACAAGTGCGCAGAGAAAAGAGATTTCCAAGATGGAGGGGGAACCAGGGGCGAAGAGTAAGAAGAGCCACCATGATCCATGCTACTGTGAAAACCCAGAGACAGCGCAATCAACCACCTCTTCTTCGATCATCCAAACTGAGGGACCGGAGAAGAGGAACAGGATACCCAGGGAAGGACATGGATGACGATCACCCAAAGCAATCAACCTAGACACCAAAATTTTGCAGTCTTCAAAGAAAATCAAAGTGTGTCATTTACTTCAACAGTTAAGCAAAGTGGTGTATTGACAGAAAAGTGCCAAACATGTGTTCATCTAAATCCTAGTAATTTGATTTAGATATTTAGTTTTGTAATTATTATATTACTTAAATTGCATTAGATTGCGAAAGCGCGTCGTTGTCCCCTAAGAGGTTTCAAAGATATGGCGTGATTATTTTAAACTTCTTATATCTTAGTCATTCTACAACATCACGCTTGATATTTTTTGCATAATTTTTAAAAATGAAAAATAAAACCACATGTGCAAATTTGGGGGTGTGACAACCCAAAATCATGAGCTTAGCTAAAACTGCCATTGTGTGAAAAGTATTCTTCTATGCAACCCATCATAGGCTAGCCCCTCAAATTTGGCTGCAACTCCATTAGTCTTTGTCCCTCCAAGTCAACATTTTTATTCCAAATAAATGAGAGGTATTTAGAGTTCTTAGGACCCACCTAGATGTGATAAAGTATCCAGTCTTATAGAGGAGTGGATAACTCAGGCAAGAATAGGGATGGAGCCATGAATGAACCCTATGAGGGGCCAAAATGAACAATGCAAACCTAAGGGGGCCTAGATGGCCCCACCTAAAACGAAATATCTAGATTTTATAATGGGATCACATGGTCTCCTAAGATTTCCGTCCTTAGGCATGGCCTCCCAGGCGAAGAAAATGGTAGTTCGAACTAAGGACCTCTACTTCATGAGGCGTAATCCTAGCCGACTCATCAATGCATGTTTTGTTATATACTTGAATATGTATATAATCTATATAAACTTCACACAGAAAGGAAGAAAACAAAAAATTTAGTCTCTACATAATTGTCTAACATTGGAACCTAATATATTTTTCCCTTAAAAGTTTCTTGTATAGAGTTAGAACCCAATGTATGCATCACAACTGTGTTTTGAAATCCTGGTTCCTCCACCACCCAATGTATTCATTACCATCGTGTTTTGATATCCTGTTACACTATGTAGTGAAGCCAAAAAAGCCTTTCCTGCTCCCCAACCAATGCATTGTTTAGGAGGAGGGAAGTCCCACCCTTTCCCATTTTGCTTGCCCTCCTCCATCAAGTGTGCAACTGGTAACTCAAGTCTCAACTGTCAAGCCTCAAGGTAAGTAAATTTGATATAATAATTTAATTTTTAGTTTAATCTGCCTTTTTTCTCATAGTAATTCTTTTTATTTTAAAGAATATGACATCTCAATCAACCTACAGCATGCATCCTCCCCCTTGGTTGCCCCCTAAGTCCAACCGTCAATTTTCTCAAAGGAGGAATTCTCAACAAAGACGAAGTTGACTACGAAGGAATAGCACCAATGCCTTCGACGATCGGGGAGAAAAAAAAAGCCACAATCCTCCATAATGTGGAATCGTATGAAGAAAATTAGGGTGAATGACCCTAACAACCCCGTCAAGTTCCTCTTGAATGCTAAGTGCAACTATTGTAAAACTATTCTAAGTGGGAACCAGGGGAGGAGGGGGTACTAGACATCTTCTCCGACATGATAAATCATATTCTACTAAACATGGACCGAAGGACCCCAAACAAGCAAAGTTAAGTGCCATTAGCGCCTCTTTTACCTCTATTAGTACTTTTACTTTTAATTAAGATACAAATCAGAGGGAGTTCGTGAAGTACATTGTGCATGCCGAGCAACCCTTCTCCTTCGCCAATGACTCTAAGTTCGATACTTATGTGAGAGAAGTACATATATTGTACATATGGAAAGAATTATCTTGTGTTGTATGTCTGCGCTCGTGATTTATCAACCCTCCCCCCCCACTGGATGTCCTTATTAACATTAGAATATGTTATTAGTGTAGGAGGTAGGGTGTTGGATGATAGGCAAAGTTGACTAATGCTTGATGCAGTGGAAGCATGCATTCAATTGAAGGATTGGTTGGATGCAAAAAATGCACAAAATCCTAATTTTGAAGAGTAAATGGGAGAAGATTTAAAAATTTTGACAATCAATAATTAGTTAATAATGTAGTTTTTATTTATTTTTATATTTGAAGTTTTAGATTATCATTCTAATTGATAGATAGGTGAGTAGGTGTCAACCTAGTTACAATGTACTCATTCTATAGTAATGCAACTCTAAGCTTCACTTTGTAAGTTACAATTCTATTATGTAAGTTTATAATTTTTTTAATAAATATTTTTTAGAATTATATATTAATTATTTTTTTTAAAGATAAGGGGGGAAGGGGAGTGGACCTAGTGGTCTGGGCCGCCCCATGAGAGGGCACCAACTACCCTGGCCTCCCAGCATGGGCCACGGGTCAGGCTAGGCTGATTCATGGTTACCTGTACCCATGGCTTCGCCACTAGTTCTAACAAGAGGCTGAGTTGGAACCATTTTCCCAAGCTCTAGCATTGCCACACTTCGAGCAACAAAGCCTGAAGAGGGGATGACAAGGATGGGAAAGAGAACTAAGAAAGGTGGAAAAGTTGAGGCTAGGCTCGGATGAGTCAAGAATGGGAAGGCATCCCAAGAAGGGAAGGAAGGAGGGGCAGGCACCAGTTTTGCAAATAATGGAAAAGGAGGGGATGAGAAATACATATAAAACAGATGGAGGGGGTGAGAAATACATATAAAACCTCCTTTTGTTCAAATTATATGGTAGATTCTACATGAATTTTTGGCCAATTTCAGAAAGTGGGACCTCTCATCGAGGTTGGTCAAAATTTTAACCCTAAATCTATGGCTCAAAATTAATAAGGTTAAATAAATGAGCCTTACTTATTGAAATGACAACAAATTTTATTCACACTCATCATGAAAGTGGATCTTTAAATCTCAATTAGTTTTACTCTTTTTTAACATCTCTAAAGAAATATAACTTTAATTGTTGATTTGAAGATGATATTAAATAATGTGTGATAAAGGGGGCACACATATTTATATGGGTTTAAATTGTGTTGACCCCTATTTTTTATGGTATTATTTTAATATTCCTTGATCCCGCCCTCTATAGATATTAGCAAAACTTGCATCTAAAAAATTAACTTTAAAAAAATATACATAAAATTGACCTTATAAAATTGACCATATATATATATATGACCACGATCAGACGGACCAGGGAGCTGCAACTCACTGGCTAGTTTTCTTCTATATATATACTCTCCGTGAATCCTGACAAATTTATTCCCTCCAGCTGACTTGTCTCGGGACAAAACTGAGTGTCTACAGTATTCGAATACTCCCCACTCATGAGCATTTTGTAATCAAAGTACAATAGCTGAAGTACTCCATCGGCAAGATTGATGCTTTACCAACATCATTTATGAATCAAATCATGAAAGACGCAGTCATGCAAGCAGTAAGGTATGAACAAAGTTGCATTGACCATTCAGCAGTTTAATTCATGATCGAGGTCCAAAACTATCGAGGGAGAGAGAGGGGTCGCGCCTGGGGGTCTTCGACGTGGAAAAAAAACTTAAGATGCAACTAGCCTCTTAAAGCATATAATCTTGCTATCAATCCCTTTTAAACATGAACAAGGCCCTACATCATACGCATTCACGTCATATGAATCGAGTAAGACACGATATTTGTGGGTGACTAGTAAATTAAGGAGTTTAAACTCATGCATCTTGAGGTTGGCCATCCCACCCTGTGTGTTAGTATACTAATGGCTGTTTGTTTAGCTTAATCAGGTCTTACCTGATTAAATACCTGATAAGTGAGTTAAAAGTCGACTTATTAGCTTATTTGTTTTAAACTTATTGTTTATCTGATTAAGCTAAAAAATTAAGCTCACATTATTCACGTCATATGGATGGAGTAAGTCACGATATTTGTGGGTGACAAGAAAATTAAGTAGGAGTTTAAACTCATGCATCTTGAGGTTGGCCATCCCACCCTATGGCCGCACTGTTGACAACTATCCAATTCTGAAGCATATGCAACCTACCGACACTTTCCTCTGTAAAATCTTCTTTTTATCTTCTATTTCATACCAGAACTACCGAAAAGCATATCAGGGAGAAATCACTTCTATTAAGCAAATGTCATTGACTCACAACATTATACTTCCTTTGTTTTAAATTAATAACTCTATTGAGCAAAAAAATTTGTTCCATATTAATAGTTTTATTTTATTTAATTTAAGTAATTAGGTACTTAAAGAAGAGTATTATAAGCTTATTTTCTTTTATTAGATGTGGGTTTTACTATTTAATAAAAATTATTATTTTTTAAAATAAAATTATTAGTATAAGATAAAAGAAGTATATGTATTTGTTTGATAAAAAAAAAGGAAACCATTTTCGATGAACCCCCCATTGCATCCCTGTAATGTAAAATTTTTGTCTTCTTTGCCTATGAACAGTGGCTTTTACATCTACTTATTCATTCCTTTAATTGAATGAAAATGGGGCATATGCCCTCCACTTAACAAGAAAAAAGTTATCTCTCAAGTCTATCTGCTTGGTTCATCCAATAAATTCTGGGGGACCATGCAAGCGCTATCTGATGGATCACTGGGGCTCACCGGATTGAGTGAAAGTAGTTGGTAGCGCAAGACTAGCACTAATTGCATTTTCTTAATTTGTCCTCTTTTTCCTGTCTTATCTTCGTCTTATTGACAGGTATTTCCTACCCCACGTAGGTCCACTTCTCTTACTTCGCTAGCTATAAAACCACAAATACTGTGCTTTAGTTACCTATTCCTCTGTTTTTTTATGGAACAATTTGATTTGTCCTTTACGGAACATCGGTGCATTACGTGGTTTTTCCCCTCCAGCGCATCACGTTTTGGTAAAGGAGGTAAGCTGGGCAATTTCTTCGGAAAAAGAATGCCCCCTTGTATTTATCATATTATATTCTGTACTATATTATCAAATAAAATCTATTTGTTATTTCTTAAATTTTAATAATATTTAGGTTATTTTATAATCACTAAATTTTTTTGTATTTTATTATTTTAATTAAACTATTTACATATCAGAGGATGATTTGGTCGTACAGTTATTCCATTTTGAGGAATGTGGAACAAATTTTTTTCCCCTTAATCAAGATAGATTGGACTACTTAATGCCTAAATTTCTACATTAAAAACTTTTGTTAATTTAATGTCAATTCCTACCCAGTATCAAGGTCTCAATTGATATTGGGTGAACTTAATGGAACATAATCATGTCAAACTAATCCAATTACAGGTGTGCATGACCTTCCTCCCTCGTAACTTACACAAATCAATCACAAGGACATAATAGAAAGTGCCTAGTGCACTTCTTATCTTGAAGGCACTGTACAGGATCGCCCGAGTTGCACAAACTCAAGGATGATGAGTTCATAAAACTTCTAGATAAAATGATTCATATGACCAAGTGCCTTACCTTGGGGGTTTGTGGACACTAATAAATTGTTGATTGTATCCGCAGACGTCCGCGCCCGTGTCCTACGCTAACAAATTGTATGTTGATGAATTTCTAACTATCTATTTTGAAGCAGCCAGTTCTCTAGGCAAGTTGAACTCTCAAGTTCAGCCCATGCTTTAGATCTGCTCTTGGCATCCCTCCTATCGCATCAACGACGAAGCCCAAAGTTGCACATAAAGAAACCTTGTTTGACAGTTCTATTTTTTTTGTTGTTGGCCACAACTGGCCATTCTGATCCTGTGCTGCTTATGGGAGAGTGATAGGGTGCGTTTAAAATGGCCTTAAGCGAGACGAGAAATAGTCGAGGCCACATTAGCATTTGTTTTTAGAAATTTACATTTGTGCTTGGTCACATTAAAGAGGGGTTAATTGAGATCTGAAAATACATCCCTGAAACTTCTTCACAGAATCTTCTTTCATCCTGAATAGGTCTGAAAGTGAATTCAGGAAACATCTTGCCTTTCACATCTTAAAATCTCCAAAATTTCTAATTGTAATAGTTGGGATGCTATATAAATATTTATTTAATTAGTAATCATTAATTAATATCTCATTTAAAAACATGGGCAGTACTGATGCCGCGGGTGAATGGACGTTGGTGTAGCACTAGTCAATAGGGTATTTAATACTGGAAATTTGCTCTGAGAAAGGACCTAACAAAGTGTATCGCTTTCCTAAAACCTGTAGGGTCACTTTGGATGATAGATGTGCCACAATTTAAATCATAATTTATGTAAGGGACCCAAAATAAGCCAAGGATACGTCTGTGTCCTCTTACTTCCAGAAAATATGATGGCGACTCAATTCAATCGGATGGACATTCTAGCAAAATAATATAGTCCCTACTTGATGGTTGGCCTCTCGCAATCCAGCTAAAGGAGGTTCACACACAACGTACTCCTGAAAGAAACACCCGTGTTCTAATCGATTGCTCCATCGCATGAGCTTCGAACTGATCGAGGGGCAAATTCATGTTTTCTTTGTCATCTTCCATGTGATCTTGCTGTACACTTCTAGGGCCTGTACCATTTGCCTACCCTCTCCGTAGATAGATATTCTTTGTGCATGGATATATTTCTCTTTTAGTACACACATTATTCGAGAAAATAATTTATTTGATAAGTTGAATAAAATGACTTATGAAAGCGTTTAATTCGTCCTTCATTCCTCATATTAAGATCAATAAATTAATGCCAAAACTATTATGATTACAATCACGACGTAAGGATATACCATGTCTTTAAATCTGTTTTGTAGTTCAATTCATCTTGAATTCAGTGTGAATTTTGGTTCCGGTACTTTGGTTCATGTGAGGTAGCTGGTATGTGGTTGTCTTAATCAAGTGGCTAATTTTAAAGTTAACCAGCTATTGATTAGTAGAAACCATTAATGCAGCATGGCCGCATCTATACTAAAGTGAGAATGGGGGTGGATATTTTTGTCTAGAAGTCCTAAATGACCGCTGATACCCTAAAATATTATTCATTAGCCCTCACTTATAGATCAGGTAAAATTAATATATGATAGCAAAAGTCTAAATCTTTTTAGTACAGCATGTGCAGAATGCACATGCTTTGTCTATTTAATTAGTTTTCTGACATGATACCCCATATTTTTCAAAGAAAATATATTTTTAAAATTAAAATTTTTCTTTTTTTAGTAATAAGCCGCTGACATGGCACAAACATATAAGTGAACAAAATTAATGGTTAGCAAAGCAACAATATGTTGGTGGGCATGTCAGGTAAAATTGTATGATGTACTTATGATGTGAAACATGGGTACTTATGTGGTTATGACATTAGGAGGTGTTTGAACCCTTTATAAATGACTAAAATCTCGAAATTTGAGTGATTAAGAGTATAAAAAAGTCCAAGGGAGGGCAAAGGACTTTTAGCCAATAGCAGAAGAGGTCATGACAAAAAAGAGAAGAAGTTTATGATCAAAGATCGAATAGCTAATCTTATAACCATATGATAATATACATAGTTGTATTGACATGTTTGCATGCTTGGTGACATGTTATGATGCATATTGTAGTTGTTTTTTTGCAATTCATGGCATGTTTATAGCAATAATGGTAATTTTGAAGCATGTAAATTACATTGGTTTATTCATGTTTTAAATTGTGAGATTTATGGTCTACATGATGAGAATACCATGTTTTACGGAATGGAATGGTTAGGGAACTAGTTCAATCTTTGTTTGAGATTTTTCTGTTCATCAATATGACTTGGAGGAAAATGAGCAATAATAACATTGATAAGCAGTAGTTCATCGGTGATACTAGGCATTAGTTCATCGGTGTTATATTGGGCATCAGTACGTCAATGTTGACATTAGAAAGATGGGCCCCCACTGATGGCCTGGCCAGTTAACTAGGTTCAACAAGACCAGCCTATAAACCGGGCAGGTTTTTTTGGGTCACTAGCTGGTTGAACCACCAACCCAAGCCGGTCCAGTTTAATCCCCATCACTTCATGAGGAAAAAATTTTGCCACAGGGATTTGAACTCTGTCCCAAAGACTCAATAACCAGTGGGCTACAAGGTTTTTGTTATAAATATCATACCAAAACTATGTACTTACCTTTATACTCACTAAAATGCAAAAATAATTCTTGCACAAGGCAGAACTTGAACTTAGGCTAAAATGTTCTTTATGTACCCAATGGGCTATATTTGGCACCCATCTAATGTTTTACTTAATTAATCTTATAGGTAAGTATATGTAATGATGTCATTTGGGTTAACCCAAGTTAACCCACAATTGAATCCGGTTGACCCAGCCAAGTGACAAATTCACGGCAATGGATGGGCCTGTTTTTAAAACATCGCCTACACCCACTCAATGTTAGCAAGAGTTCATTACATTGGTGGGGACGGTTATGGCCATTGACACCTTGGCCGACATGTAGATGTGTTTATCAATGGCACATTTATTTATGATTTTCAAAAATGATTTCTATTATTGTATATGATATTCATAAGATATATAATAACATGATTCACTTGCCTATTGGGTGATTAAATACCTGATAGAATTATCTGTATGATATTAGGATAAGTATGCTCTATATTAACTTTATCCTTTGAGTTTGATAGATGTCTCTTGACCATTACATTTGACACTTAATGACATATAGGCCTTGTGTCAGGTTGGCTCCAAAAGAGTATTTTTTTAGCCATGTGTAGGAGACAATTGAAGGATGACACATGGGTCACCGACTCCCCAAACGTTGGGACCTTTATTTGTAGGACTACTTCCCTAGGCTATGAGTTAGGTTCGAATGGGCTAAAGTGTAAAAAGATGAATGACCCATTGCAATGCAACAAATGAGGTCTTGATCTTATGGGTCATCACTTCAGGGTGTAGATGTAGCTAGGCGAGAGTCTTCAGCAAAAGTCTATGGTTGGCTTGTGTGGTTTACATTCTAAGGAGGCGTGGTTGGACTCCTAGAGGTAGTCACTAGGTTGTAATGACCTTGTGTGGTATACATTTCAAGAGGAGTGGTTGAATTCCTTGGCGTTGCCACAGAGTCATAGTATCTTCGATTTTTATTTTATTACATGATCATATAATGGGTAAAATAGGTTTGAACTATTTATCTTATTACTATTTATGTGTGGTTTTATCACCCCACTGGGTATATTTGTATACTAAACATTCTTGTGGTGCAAGTGGTGCAGATAGAGAACATTTACAACAAGAGAAGGCCAAGGTATAGAGTTGTTTTCTTGCTGCATAGGTTTACTTCTATTTTCTTCTTAGGAAAGAACTCTAGGCATGTGAGTGTGTCATTTTTTTTTATTGGTCAAAGATATTATTGGGGGGATACCACCTTTTATTAAAGCGCCATGGAAATTACGTCAAAGAGAATAAAAATTACAATCTCTATCTCAAGGATAGGAAATATAACTCTTGCACAACTTTGACAATAAAGGAATTTGAAGATACTTAAATACGGATTCCATGCTCAATTATCCTAAAAAGATATCTCTAGTGAGTGTACTTGTCAAAAAAAATTCTTTTATTTCACTCTCTCCAAATGAAATAGATAGTAGCATTGAGGAAAAGTTTGAGAATCAAACCAAGATGTTTATTTCACCGATCAATGGCTCGACATTGAGTAACAAAGAGTAAAGGATCATTAGACATCGAAGGCACCCTTAATAAATTAATAATAGACTTGAAGATCCATTTTGAATATGATCATTGGAAAAAAGATGAGTAGCAGATTCAAGATCAATCTTGGATAATACACATCGATTAACCAATAAAACTCCTTCTTCTTCTTGAATTTATCTGGTGTACGTGAGTAGACCACCATGCATCAGAAGCCAACCAATAAAAGAGTGTCTGGGTATATAATGTTTATACTAAAAAAGACTACCCCAATTTATTATGGACTTGTGAATTCTCACCACATTATAGGCTGAAATACAAGAGAATTTTCGTGAAGGAGACACCTCCCAAGATATATAATCATCACCATTAGATAAATGAGGTTTTTCAATATCAATTGATTGTTTGAATAAAATTTCTCTAGGAGAATCACCGAAAGAAAATCTCCACTGATCATGAACCAAACAATCTAACACCTTTTCTAGAATATCAATAGAGTATTGTCCTTGAATTCTTCTTCCAAACTTTTGAAGTAGAGTAAAATTCCCAGACCATGGGTCAAGCCAAAATTTTGTTTTCCAACCATCCATAATATTATATCTAACATATTTAATAAACAAAGGTCGGATAGACAAAATATGCTTCCAAGCATATGAGTCAGAAACAAAAACTTGATAAACCAAAATAGTTGAGTTTTGAATGTAATAAGAGTGAATCCAACAAACCCAAAGAGAATTCTCATCGGTAATTAATTTCCACATCAATCTACAAAGTCTAGTAGAGCACCAATTTTGAATAGATCTTAAACCCAACCCTCCATCAGATTTTGGCGCACAAACTTTATTCCAAGATAAAGGTCTAAAATGTCTTCAACCATCAATCCTAGACCATAAGAAATTAGCATAATGGATTCAATTCTACTTGAAATTGTCTTGGGCAAACCATAATGAAAAGACCAATACACATGTATGCTAGAAATGACAGACTTTAATAATTTAATTCTACCTGCATATGAAAGGAGATTTTTCATCCAACCAGCCAAAGTCTTCTAAATTTTCATAATTAGAGGAATGCACATAGATTTTTTGATAGATCCAGAGAAAAGAGGGAGACCAAGATATTTCATAGGCAGCACTCCTTGAAATCCCATAATATTTCAAGCAAGAGCTTTATTCCTACAACTTGTGGAGAAATAAATATGACACTTCAGAGAATTAGCAATCAACCCAGTACAAGCTAAGAAAGAAGAGATGATCTCACAAATGGCCTATGCTGAATGACAATTATCCTTAGAGAAAATAAGCATATATCTGCAAATAATAAATGAGAAACTGAAATAGCACTACCTCTATGAGGGGGCACAAAAAGTCCTTTCTGGAATTTATCTATGATGTCTAAGAATCTAAGAAGACTTGCTTAGTAAGAACAAAGGAGAAGGGAGAGAGTGGGCATCCCTGCCTTCAACCACATTTGCTTCTAAAGAACCTAAAATTACTTCTATTAAGAAACACACTGAAGCTGGCCGTAGTAATACATTCTTGGACCCAAGAAATCCACATAGGAGGACAGCCAATATCCATTATAGCATTGAGAATAAAGTCCCACCTCACTTTATCATATGCTTTTTTCAAATCCACTTTAATACAAAACTCTCTATTAGCTATTTTACTATGGTAATTGTGAACTAACTCATGACCAAGCAAGATATTTTTAGTTATGTGTCTACCTTTCAAAAAAACAACCTGATTTGGACTAACAATGGTAGATAATACCTTAGAAAATCTTTTCTCCATGATTTTAGTAATCACCTTATACAAAAAGTTACAAAGAGCAATAGGTCGAAACTTATCAAAGGAACTTGCATGATCTTTCTTAGCAACAAGAAGAAGGAATGAAGAATTTAAGGACCTAAGCATTTTTTTATGGATGAAAAACTACTTGACTGCATTTAAAAAAAATACACTCAAAATGTCCCAGATATGCACAAAAAGTTCCTTACCAAATCCATATGGCCTAGGAGCTATGTTTGGAGGACAAGAATGAACAACTTAGGTGATCTCCACATCAAGAATGGGGGTAATGTGACTATCATGTTGAACATCTGTAGGACGTACCTTTATATAGGAAGAATAAATAGTGTCACTAGTTTCTGGAGAAAGGATTTTCTCAAAATATGTTGCAACTTCTTTTCCAATTAAATTTGGATATGAAATAAGTGCACCTGTTGAATCAATAAAAGAAGTAATATTATTAGAAGATGTATTTCTGGAAACAACAATATGGAAGAACTTTGTGCATCTATCCTCCTCAACATGCCAAAGGATTCTAGATTTTTTACGATAAAAATTTTCTTCTCCACTAAGTTCTTTATTGTAAAGTGCTTGAGCTTTCGACTCCTCCAAAACTAATGTATCATTCAACAGTTCTGTCCGAAGAGCAGATTGAATCATGCTTATTTTTCTTTTAGCCTCCTTCACATGGGATTTGATATTCTCAAATCTATTTTTATTCCATTCCCTAAGAGCATATTTGACCTTTTTCAATTTTTGAGTAAAAATATAAAGCGGGCTGCCACTGACATTCTCTTTCCAAGATTCTACAACAATGTCATGTAAACCATCTGTATTGATCCAACAAGAATAAAATCGGAAAGGATTACCCATAACACCTTAAATTATCATATCAACAAGGAGTGGCATAAGATCTGAGGCATCAGGTAAAAGACATCTAAGTGAAACTGAAAGGAATTTCACTACCCAAACTAGATTACAAAATGCCCTGTCCAATTTAGCAAGAATTCTCCATCCTCTAATGCAACCATAATTATCAATAAATTCCCAATCCTTCTTAATAGAGAGATAATTTTTCTTGGCCTTATTAATATGCACTCTAGTCTCATTGAAACTGAAAATGCCACAAGAGTATTCTCTAATATGCTTCTTGACGGAAGCCACCTTATTAACATTATTTAATCCTCTTGTATTCTGAGATAAAATATACATCACCTTATTTGGGATTGCCAACATCCATGGGCTGACCTAAGGCTACTCAAAGTCACAATAGTAATCTTTTGATCAGTTTCTTCTTTTTTTCTTTTCTCTTACGATTTGCCTTCTTGGAGATTACTAATGTAAACCCATCAGGATTAGCAAAAGAGGAACTCTTTGAAGATGAATTGTCTTGAACTATTTGAGGCATAGATGAGGTTCTAGGAGAGACATGAGAAAGTGGAGAAATCTCTTCATTGTTATGGAAATTAGAGTTTGGCACATTAGAAGTAGTAAGATCAATAATAATATCAAGACCTACTAGGTCATTATAACCCACAGATTGTTTGTTCTCAATCTAAACAAAATTTGGTGACATTGAGGAGACTAGAGCATTCATCTCACCCTGAGAGTTCATAGGAAATTGCTCATCGTTAGAAGAGTTCTTATTCTAATATGGAACTAATTGAAGATCCTGACTTGAACCAGTTTCCTGCACTGGAGCTAGACGAGCTACCTATTCCTGTTTAGTTGAGCATGCTGCAGTTGCATGATCAAAGCAACTGTATCAGGTACACACTGGAGGTTTCCATTCATAAACCACTTCTTGAAAAAAACATGTTCCATTCTTCATTTTAACATATATTTGGTCACACAATATACATTCACAGACAATCTCCTTACAAACTCTAGGAAAAACTAGACGCTTCCATTGATGAGTCAAAAGATCAATTATAAAGGAGTCCCAATGGAGCTTGCTAATTTCCCTAGTGTTTCCTTACCCCAATATTGAAGAGGCAAATTTGGGAACCGAATCCAAATAGGAATTGATGACAATAATTTACGAACTAGTTTAATATCCGTACTCAACCTTTTGAGAATTAGGGGACGTCTAGAAATAGCCTAGAGGGATCCAAGTACCTTGAGAAGATCCTCTTCATATGAAAATTGGAAGAGAAAGAAGTCATTGGATGGCAACATGATTTCCACCTCTTTATCTAACATTCACATATGATCAACAACCATCTTCAAGCCTTTATATAAAGGATGCTTGCCCATAAGATATCCAACTACTGTATGCTTCCAACGATGACCATCCAATTCAATGGGTTCATCTTCAACGTCTACTTCAACATAATTCTTGCTTTCAGGGAAGTGTGGCAAGACATAGTCCTCTCTTGACGAGTGCTCAAAGAAAAGAGATTTCGAAGATGAAGGGGGAATCAGGGGCAAAGAGTAAGAAGAGCCACCACGATCCATGCTATCGTGGAAACCTAGAGACAACGCAATCAACAACCACTTCTTTGATTGTCTAAACTGAGGGACTGGATAAGAGGAACAAGATGCCCAGGGAAGGACTTGGATGACGATCACCCAAAGCAATTAATCTAGACACCAAAATTCTACAGTATTCAAAGAAAATCAAAGTGTGCCATTTACTTCAATAGTTAATCAAAGTGGCGTATTGACAGATAAGTGCCAAACATGTGTTCATGTAAATCCTAGTAATTTGATTAAGATATTTAGTGTTGTAATTATTCTATTACTTAAATTGCATCAGATTGCGAAAGTGGGTAGTTGTGCCCTAAGAGGTTTCAAAGATATGGTTATTTCAAACTTTTTATATCTTAGTCATTCCACTACATCATACTTGAGATTTTTTGCATAATTTTTAAAAGTAAAAAATAAAACCACACGTGCAAATTTGGGCGTGTGGCAACCCAAAATCATGAGCTTAGCTAATACTGCCATTGAGTGAAAAGTATTCTTCTATGCAACCCATCATAGGCTAGCCCCTCAAATCTGGCTACAACTCCACTGCTTTTTGTCCCTCCAAGCCAACATTTTTATTCTAAATAAATGAGAGGTATTTAGAGTTCTTAGGACCCACCTAGATGTGATAAAATATCCAGTCCTATAGAGGAGCTGATAACTCAGGCAAGAATAGGGATGGAGCCATGAATAAACCCTATGAGGGGCCAAAATGAACGATGCAAATCTAAGGGGGCCTAGATGGTCCCACCTAAAAAGAAATATCTAGATTTTATAATGGGATCACATGGTCTCCTAAGATTTCCACCCTTAGGCATGGCCTCCTAGGCGAAGAAAATGGTAGTTCAAACTAAGGACCTCTACTTCATGAGGCGTAATCCTAGCCGACTCATCAATGCATGTTTTGTTATATACTTGAATATGTATATAATCTATATGAACTTCACACAGAAAGGAAGAAAATAAAAACTTCAGCCTCTATGTAATTGTCTAACATTGGAACCTAATATATTTTTCCCTTAAAAGTTTCCTATACAGACATAGAACCCAATGTATGCATCGTAACTGTGCTTTGAAATCATCGTTTCACCACCACCCAATGTATTCATTATCATCGTGTTTTGATATCATGTTGCACTAAGTAGTGAAACCAAAAAAGGCCTTTCCTACTCCCCAACCAATGCATTGTTTAGGAGGAGGGAAGTCCCACCCTCTCCCATTTTGCTTGCCCTCCTATATCAAGTGTGCAACTGGTAACTCAAGTCTCAAGTCTCAACTATCAAGCCTCAAGGTAAGTATATTTGATATAATAATTTAATTTTTAGTTTAATCTGCCTTTTTTCTCATAGTAATTCTTTTTATTTTAAAGAATATGAGATCTCACTTGATCTACAGTATGCATCCTCCTCCTCGGTCGCCCCCTAAGTCCAGCTGTCAGTTTTCTCAAAGGAGGAATTCTCAACAAAGACGAAGTTGACTACGAAGGAATGCCACCAATGCCTTCGACGATTGGGGAGAAAAAGATGAAACAATCCTTCATAGTGTGAAATCATATGAAGAAAATAAGGGTGAATGACCCTAACAACCCCGTCAAGTTCCTCTTGAAGACTGAGTGCAACAAATGTAAAAATATTCTAAGTGGGAACCAGGGGAGGAGGGGGTACTAGACATCTTCTCCGACATGATAGATCATATTCTACTAAACATAGACTGAAGGACCCCAAACAAGGAAAGTTAAGTGCCATGAGCACCTCTTTTACCTCTTTTAGTATTTTTACTTTTAATCAAGATACAAATCAGAGGGAGTTTGTGAAGTACATTGTGCACGCCGAGCAACCCTTCTCCTTCGCCAATGACTCCAAGTTTGAGACTTATGTGAGGGAAGTACATATGGAAAGAATTATCTTGTGTTGTATGTCTTCACTCGTGATTTATCAAGCCTCCCCCCCCTCCCCCCCACCCGATATCCATATTAGCATTAGAATATACTATTAGTGTAGGAGGTAGGCTGTTGGATGATAGGTAAAGTTGACTAATGCTTGATGCAGTGGAAGCATGTATTCGATTGAATGATTAGTTGGATGCAAATATATGCACAAACTCCTAATTTTGAAGAGTAAATGGGAAAAGATTTATAAATTTTGACAATCAGTAATTAGTTAATAATATAATTTTTATTTATTTTTATATTTGAAGTTTTAGATTATAATTACAAATGATAGATAGGTGAGTAGGTGTTAACCTAGTTACGATGTACTCATTCTATTGTAATGCAACTCTAACCTTCACTTTGTAAGTTAAAATTCTATTATGTAAGTTTATAATTTTTTTAATAAATATTTTTTAGAACTATATATTAACTAATATTTTAAAAATATAAGGGGGGAGGGGGAGTGGACCTGGTGAGCTAAGCCGCTACATGAGGAGGCACCAACAGGCCCTGGCCTCCCAGTATGGGCCACGGGTCAAGTCAGGCTGATTTGTGGTTACCTCTACCCATGACTTTGCCACTAGTTCTAACTAGAGGCCGAGTTGGAACCATTTTCCCAAGCTTTAGCCTCGCCACACTTCCAGCAACAATGCCTGAAGAGGGGATGACAAGGATGGGAAAGAGAACTGAGAAAGGTGGAAAAGTTGAGGCTAGGCTCAGACAAGTCAAGAATGGGAAGGCATCCCAAGAAGGAAAGGAAGGAGGGGCAGGCGGGCAAGCACTAATTTCGCAAATAATGGAAAAGGAGGGGATGAGAAATACATATAAAATAGATGGAGGGGTGAGAAATACATATAAAACAGTGAGCAAAGGTTAGGGTCCATTTAGTAGGATTCTTTAGCAAAATAAATATAGACAATTATTTGGAGTGTTCAAAAAAATGCATAAATAGATGACTCTAAATTATAAAATAAATACACACTCGTACATGATTTCAAGTTAAAGGTTGTTCAAGTTACTCATATTACATACTAACTATTGAGTGCCCTTGAGTATCCTCCCAATGCTACTCCCACTTTATACGGGTCGTCAATTCTCATAATGGCTGATGCACATATTAATGCACATTAGCTTATGTGGGAATTTACCTCCTTTTGTTCAAATTATATGGTAGATTCTACATGAATTTTTGGCCAATTTTGAAATGTGGGACCCCTCATTGAGGTTAGTCAAAAATTTAACCCTAAATCGGTGGCTCAAAATTGATAAGGTTAAATAAATGAGCCTTATGTAATTAAATGACAATAACTTTTGTTCACGCTCATCATAAAAGTGGATCTTTAAATCTCAATTAATTTTTCTCATTTTTAACATCTCTTAAGAAATATAATTTTAATTATTGATTTGAAGATGATATTAAATAATGTTTGATAAAGGGGGCACATATTTATATGGGTTTAAATTTTGTTGACCCATATTTTTTATGGCATTATTTCAATATTCCTTGATCCTGCCCTCTATAAATATTAGCAAAACTTGCATCTAAAAAATTTACTTTATAAAAGTATACATAAAATTGGCCTTTTATATATATATATATATATATGGCCACGATCAGACGGATCAGGGAGCTAAAGCTCACTGGCTAGTTTTCTTCTATACATATACTCTCCGTTCCTCTCTGACAAATTTATTCCCTCCAGCTGACTTGTCTCCGGACAAAACTGAGTGTCTAGAGTATTCGAATACTCCCCACTCATGAGCATTTTGTATTCAAAGTACAATAACTGAAGTACTCCATCGGTAAGATTGATGCTTTACCAATATCATTTATGAATCAAATCATGAAAGACGCAGTCATGCAAGCACTAAGGTATGAACAAAGTTGCATTGAGCAGCTTAATTCATGATCGAGGCCCAAGACTATCGAGGGAGAGAGAGGGGTCGCGCCTGGGGGTCTTCGACGTGGAAAAAAAACTTAAGATGTAAAGAGAATAGGTAATTCTCAGTTTATTATAAATATTTTTTTGGTTAATGGCAACTAGCATCTTAAAGCATATAATCTTGCCATCAATCCCTTTTAAACATGAACAAGGCCCTACATCATACGCATTCACGTCATATGGATCGAGTAAGTCTAAGACATGATATTTGTGGGTGACTAGTAAATTAAGTAGGAGTTTAAACTCATGCATCTTGAGGTTGGCCATCCCACCCTGTGGGTTAGTATACTAATGGCCGCACTGTTGACAACTAGCCAATTCTGAAGCATATGCAACCTACTGACACTTTCCTATGTAAATCTTCTTTTTATCTTCTATTTCATACAGAACTACCGAAAAGCATATTAGGGAGAAATCAATTCTATTAAACAAATGTCATTGACTCACAACATTATACTCCCTTTGTTTTAAATTAATAACTTTATTTAGCAAAAAAAATTGTTCCATATTAATAGCTTCATTTTATTTAATTTAAGTAATTAGGTACTTAAAAAAATGTATCATAAGTTTATTTTCCTTTCTTAGATATGGATTTTACTATTTAGTAAAAATTATTATTTTTTTAAATAAAATTATTAATATAAGATAAAAGAATAATTATATGTATTTGTTTGATAAAAAAAAGGAAACAATTTTCGATGAACCCCCCATTGCATCCCTGCAATTGAATTATATGTATTTTTTTAATAAAATTTTTGTCTTCTTTGCCTATGAACATTGGCTTTTACATGTACTTATTCATTCCTTTAATTGAATGAAAATGTGGCATATGGCGCCCTCTTAACAAGAAAAAAGTTATATGGCAGCTCAGTGTTATTGACTCTTTTTTATATTTCTCAAGTCTATCTGCCTGGTTCATCCAATAAATTCTGGGGGACCATGCAAGCGCTCACCGGATTGAGTGAATGTTGTTGGCAGAGCAAGACTAGCACTAATTGCATTTTCTTAATTTGTTCTCTTTTTCCTGTCTTATCTTCATCTGATTCCTACCCCACGTAGGTCCACTTCATCTGATTCCTGTCTTATCTTTACGGAACAATTTGATTTGTCCTTTACAGAACATCGGTACATTACGTGGTTTTTCCCCTCCAGCGCTTTACGTTTTGGCAAAGGAGGTAAGCTGGGCAATTGGCCTCCCAATTTCTTCGGAAAAAGAATGCTCCCTTGTATTTATCATATTATATTCCGTACTATATTATCAAATTAAATCTATTTGTTATTTCTTAAATTTTAATAATATTTAGGTTATTTTATAATCATTAAATTTCAATTTTTTTGTATTTTATTATTTTAATTAAACTATTTACGTATCAAAGGATGATTTGGTCATATTATTCCTATGAGGAATGTAGAACAATTTTTTCCCCTTAATCATGATAGATTGGACTACTTAATGCCTAAATTTCTACATTAAAAACTTTTGTTAATTTAATATCAATTCCTACCTAAGTATCATGTTCTCAAGTTATTTAGGGTGAACTTAATGGAACATAATCATGTCAAACTAATCCAATTACAGGTGTGCACGACCTTCCTCCCTCGCAACTTACACAAATGAATCACATGTGCAAAATAGAAATTACCTAGTGCACTACTTATCTCGAAGGCACCATATAGGATCGCCCGACAGAGTTGCTTAAACTCAAGGATGATTGAGTTGATAAAACTTCTAGATAAAATGATTCATTTGACCAAGTGCCTTGCCTTGGGGATACGCTATTTTGTAGATAATGAAGCAGGTTGTCCCTGTGTTTATGCATCAATAACAGTATGTTAAACCAGGTGAGTGTAAAAAATAAGTATCTTTTTACCCAAGTTTGATGGCCTTTTTTATAAGTTATGGTCTGCCAAAATTTTCTCAAGGATTGACTTGATGTTAGGGTGTCATAAACTCAAGGTTTGGGATGAAGATATCCCTGTGTCAAACCTTTCGAACTTAGTATGGTCATTACAAGTTCCAAAAGATGTCATTTGTAGTACCAACACTATGTAGCATTTATTAATATGATGAATGAGGTGTTTCAGAAGGTTTTGGATTGATTCATCATGGAAATGGTTGATGACATCTTGGAATTTTGAAAGACTTATCTAATTTATATCACCTGGAGAAGACAAACATGGTTGCATATGCAATGACCAAAAAATTTAAGGGTTTGGCTGCCCATATGATAGAGCATGAGTGAAAACTCTTGGTGGAAATAACAAGGTGTAGATATGAGATTTGCGATGTGGGTTTTAGAGGAATGGTTTGAAGAAGAACATTTGAGAATGTTTTGTCGTACATGTTGGCATGTCAAAGTAGGGCATCAAATTCGCAAGGATCTCAACATCTTTCAGAGATTTCAGTGGAAGTGGGAGCACATCGCAAGGGATTTTATTATGTGTTGCCTCGTAGACAAAAGAAGCATAAGCCAATTTAGGTCATCATGGATTGATGATGAAGCCTGTACATTTCCTTCGTCTTCAGAGAGAACTTTTACCTCATGATATGGTGCAACTTTGCTCGAATGAGATTGTGTTTTGTTACATAGTCCTAGTCTCCATTGTATTGATAGAGATAGCTGATGCACTTCTCATTTATGGCAGGGTTGACAAGAGGCCGTAGTGAGACATAGCACTAACTTCTACCCTAATACCGATTACTACTTCGAAAGAAGTACTTAGATATTAGAGGATTTGATGCAAGCATGTGCTATATATTGGAAGGGCTCTTGAGTGCATCACTTGCCATTATTTGAGTTTGTCTATAATAACATCTCACTTTCACATTGGAATGGCCCTAACAAGGCTTTGTTTAAATGAACATGTTGTTTGCTAGCATGCTCTGATGAAGTAAAAGTGCTAGTCGCTCAAGTTTGAGTTCGTCATGCCATGATCGAACAAGGTGAAATTTGTAAGGCAAAGATTTAAGACAACTCAAAACTTATAGAAGAGTTATTATAATCGGAGACTAAGGGATCTTGAATTTGAGATTGGTGATCATGTGCTTTTATATATCTTCCTTACAATGGGAGTTATTCGGTTTGGTGTGAGAGGGAAGTTGAGACCTTGATGCGTTGGTCATTTGGAGATCAGCAGTAGATTAGACCAATGTCCTATAGAGTTGTTCTGCCACCTCAGTTCACCAAAGTGACCGATGACATTCATATATCTATACTCTAAAAATATGTACCGGATCCTACCCTTGTACTAGAGTACACTTTTATGGAGCTCGGTCCTAACTTAATAGTTGAGGAGTGCCTGATTCATAAACAGAGTAGGAAAGAGTAACTTTCAAGTAAAAAATCATACCCATGGTGAAATATTTGTGGGAATACTTTACTCCCTAGTTAGCAACTGGGGATGTTGAGAAGGAAATGAGAGAGAATATACTCCAAGTTATTTATTTGAGATTGGTGATCATGCGCTTTTATATATCTTCCTTACAATGGGAGTTATTCGGTTTAGTGTGAGAGGGAAGTTGAGACCTTGATGCGTTGGTCATTTGGAGATTAGCAGTAGATTGGACCAATGTCCTATAGAGTTCTTCTGCCACCTCAGTTCACCAAAGTGACCGATGACATTTATATATCTATACTTTAAAAATATGTACCGGATCCTACCCTTGTACTAGAGTACACTTTTATGGAGCTCGGTCCTAACTTAATAGTTGAGGAGTGCCTGATTCATAAACAGAGTAGAAAAGAGTAACTTTCAAGTGAAAAATCATACCCATGGTGAAATATTTGTGGGAATACTTTACTCCCTAGTTAGCAACTGGGGATGTTGAGAAGGAAATAAGAGAGAATATACTCCAAGTTATTTATTATTCCAACTTAGCATTGTAAGTTGAATTTGCAATTTTGGGGCCAAAATTTTCCTAAAGTGGGAAAGAATGTAATAACAATGATTTTTTGTGCATTTTTTTGCTATTTTTATTTTTTATTTTCCTATGGAGAAAATTTAAACTTTGTGTGTATTTAATTTTTCTATTTTGCCTTAATGGTCGTGTTGTAGAGCTGAGTGTGGGGCTTAGTTATAAGTTGTGAGCCTCAATGCACCACAAAAGTCTTTGGTGTGAAAAAAGGAAGAAAAACAAAGTGAAATGGATAAGAATATGAGAGAGAGAAGAAAATAAAATAGAAGAGAAAATACATAAATTGTGGATCGGGAACGGCTAGTGCCCACAACATGCATGAAGGGACAATAAACCACCATCCCCGGTTCCCATCTCTGGCTGACCTCTATTGCGCTTGCCTCAACCTAACTATGGCAGGAAATCACAACCAACAGCTTCTCTGTCGCCCATTTGCCCCCACCCCCAAAAGACTCATGACCCCAAATTTTTTATCTTTGGTCCATTTTCTGCCACCGCCCACTAAAGGGATTCTAGTCAGACTCTGTCAAGCTCGCCATGACTAGGCAATGACAAGGGACCACCAATTTCGGCCTCTCTTTGTCGGAATTGACCTTTTCTTCATCCCCCCCCCCCCCCGCTATTTTTGTCTGACCCAAAAGATACTTAGCATCATTTTTTTCCTTTTTGATGCTTTCGGTTGTCAATTGGCCTTCAACCAACCTCCGTTCATCTATCCTAACATGGGGATAGTGAGGATTGTTGTCGTCGACCCAAGATCTACCTCCTCATCTTTTGTGGCCCATCTTAGTTCGTTCACACTTCCTTTGAATTTGATTTTAGGTGGTGATTGGTCTTGCCGCCCTTCGCCACCCACCTTGCCCAGCCCTGGTTTTGTTGCCCTCTCCTAGCCCTTGGGCCAATGCAATACAACCCTCCTCCCTTTTCCAGCCTTCCCATCATATGAGAACCCACCCATTTTGTTAGGTTTGGTTGGGACAACATGTGGGAGTGTTGTACGGAAGTCGATCCTCCCCATTAGTGGTAGAATCCGACCATCACTGGCCTCAGCCGACTCCTAACCCATCAATAACCACTTCTCCTCCTCTTTTCCACTTTTGGTCACATGTGTATGTTGTACATGCCAACCGACACTTCCACCAGCTAATACAAAGATAGAAAATACTTTCAATAGATAAAGGATAAAAATAATTATTTCTTTAAGAGTTCTATGCATCAAAATCACAAAAGATTAAGAAGGAGAGCCTTCAAGCTTCATATGTATCCAAATCACAAAAAAATAAGAATAATAACAATATTAAATAAACATCACTTCAAATAACCAATACTTACTTCAAACTATTAATGAAACGTATATATAACTCCATTAGATTGTTACAAATCACCTATAGCCTTAACTTAAGAACTTAGAAAGTCATTACAATAAAACTAAAAATAAAAATACAAAAGAGGAAAAGAAAAATAAGAGAAGAGAGCTCCAAAGAGGAGGGGATGATGCTTCTATCACGTTCACCCTTCTATTTATAGAAGTATAAGGGGTTGCTTCAAAAGGAAAAGTATAATCATATTTTTTGATTGCATCCTGATTGATTGATTAGTTACTTCTTTAGCAATGATTAAATTCTAAATCAATCAAATAAATCAATGATTTATTTAGCAAATAAGTATATTTAAGTCTTTCTTTAGTTATTCAATAAGCTCAATGTCTTTCTTTATGTATATCAATCACAACTAATGAAAAGATTCTTCATGTGTTGGCTTCGGGTTAGTTTACTAGTTATTAGATTGCATGTCAAATTTGACCCATATAGCTTAAAAATTATGAATTTCTTCTTGAAATAGAGATTGTAGCAATGGAAGTCTTCTTTCCAATACTACTAAAATTGTATCAATCTGAATAATACATAAAAAGATATAGTCAAAAGATTAAGGTTGTGACATTCTGTCTAAATTAGCTTCTTCCCGAATTTAGTACTCTTGATGCAAATCTGAAATCCAACAGGGTTCAAAAAGTTATGTTCAACCATTTCATGCATGTTTAGACCATTAGAAGATAATTCTTGACTTTTAAATAGCTTTGGGTAGTTATACTTCACTTCTTCTTCTAGTTAGATCCTGTTGAAGCTCATTTAGGCATATAAACACAACTAAGGTCCAACTAATATATTCAAAACATAAATAACCAAATAAGTAATGAATTAACATAAAAAAGGATTATAATTTAAAATTTAAAAATATTTAATTAAATATTATTTCAGTATATTACCAACCAAATATGACAAGCAGCCCCTCCCTTGCTACTTGGGGTAGTTTTTTGGCTATCATTTTAGGCTATCATAGTCTGGCCATTAGGCCTATATTTAACTTTTGCCAAGATTTATAGCCCCACTATCAATTTTCCTCCTCTTTACTTTGGACCAACTTGTTGTACCCTCACTCATGCCACTTCTGGCCATTTGGGACCTCGATTATGTGATTCGGTGTAGTTGGCCGCCATCCATTGGTAGTCATGCCATTGTTGATTATTAATCGATCTTTTTCATCTATGATTTTATGGTCATAGTCTGGCCATTGGGCCTATATTTACGTTTTGCCAAGATTTGTGGCCCCACTATCAATTTTCCTCCTCATTACTTTGGACCAACTTGTTGTACCCTCACCCACACCACTTTTGGCCATTTGGAACCTCAATTTTGTGATCCAGTGTAGTTGGCCGCCATCCATTGGTAGTCATGCTATTGTTGATCATTAATCGACCTTTTTCATCTATGATTTTATGATCAATAGTCTTGAACCGCCGTTGGGCTTTGTTACACCGATGATCTTGCTTTTCGAGAGCTAACTTCACCCCTTTGCACTCTACCTGGTTACTTTCGACACCCTCATCTCTAAAACAACCCTCTCTCATCAAAAGTATCATATTTAACTACCGACGTCACTATTGTCATGTGCTTACTATCAAATTTGCCTAGAGTGCAAAGTAGGGGACTTTGAACTTATAATTTCTTAATAGCATGCTTTGATTGATTAGAAACATGCTAAAATTATTAATATTTAATGCTTTAGATGATGAATAATGATCCATTTGCATTATGTAAGAGGAGAAAGATGATACAATGTTATATGTTTGAATATACACTTGATGAGCATGTAAGTTATAACTAGTTTATGTTCGAATTATGTGTATGTTAGTAAGGTGGTTAATGAGTAGGTCAGTAAGATATGTGATGAATGATGAGTACAGAAGAGATATGCACAATGTATCATAAGTTATATGATAGATTGAGTATGCATGGATTATAAAGTGGAATTGTGGGTGTTTGCGTGTTTGAAGTTAGTGGGTGTGTGATTAATAGGCGAGGGTTAAGTTGGATTGGATCGAATATTAGAGAATGAGCAACATTGGATTGGATTGAATTTTGTAGACTTGGGGGTTCATTGAGTAAGTAAATTTGGGGATTGGAGCTTATGTGGGGGATTCTAAGATAATATGATTTAATAGTATAATTATAAAAGTATAATGTATATATTATGAATTGAAACATAATAAAAATTAGTAAGTTATTAGTAACAATTTGACGATTTGAGTTAGAATGGAAGGGTTTGATGGATTCCAAGTGAGATTATTCACCATAAGGTAGATGACATGTAATGTACGAGAACTTAAAAAAGAGTATTATAAGCTTTAATTTTTCATCTCTTAAATACAGATTTCACCATTCAATAAAAGTTATTATTTTTTAAATATAACTATTAATATGAGACAAGGAAAGTATATACTATGAATCTTTATAATCTACCGTTTCTAGCTGATAATAAATACCCCAAGAAATACCTAGGAGAAAATGTTTCTTACTATAAAACCTACTGATTAATTTGTCATGCACAACATTACCAACATTTTAGTGATTTACGTTCACCTGTTACCTCTCTTCCCACTGAGCATGTGCCAGACACTGAAGCACAGTTGAACCTCTGCACGGAGAAAGTGCAAGTGGCTCCCGCCATGAAGAACACAACAGTCGGGCAAGACGCAATTTCTATTCCCCGGTTAAACAACAAACAGGGTCATAAATTCTCTAGCCTGTTTTGTCTAGTCGGAGTTTGAGATGAACCTCTTTTTACTTCGAGTGAAGTGTTGCGTCAACAAGTACAGGGCCACAATGCAGCACATGCAACTGCGGGGCAGCCTTAGAATTAATTCGATGATTATCAGGTCAAGGAAGCAGGTGCACCAGCATTATGCATGCCATACATAAGTTAAGAAATCCCTTGGGCAAAATCCACCTTGTTTTAGCTTCCCATCCATTTCAGGCAATAGCTTAGCGTACTTTTAGACCCCTCCCTCAGCTACCCTTTGCATTTCAGAACGGAAGTTCGTATCAGATCCTGTGCATCATGGGCAGAATTCTTCATTTCCTTAGTGAACTTCTGTCGCAAGCGAAGCTCTCGGACGTGGGCCTGGCGATGTTGGGTCTATTTGCCTTCAGTGCCCTTGTGCAGAGACTCTCCAACAAAGGACCAATGCTGTGGCCAGTACTGGGCATCATCCCCACCCTGTTCTTTCACATCAACGAGGTCTACGACTGGGCCACTGATGCCCTCATGAGGTGCAATGGGAGCTTCCTCTACCGGGGGATGTGGATGGGCGGGGCACACGGTATAATCACCGTGGATCCGGCCAACATAGAGTACATGCTGAAGACAAGATTCACCAACTTCCCCAAGGGAAATTACTACCGGGAGAGGTTCCGGGACTTACTCGGAGACGGCATCTTCAATGCCGACGATGAGACATGGCGGGAACAAAGGCGGGCGTCGACGACGGAGGTGCACTCTGCCCGGTTTGTGGAGTACTCGGCCCAGACCATGCAGGACCTGGTGCACCGCAAGCTGCTCAAGCTGGTGAACAAGCTGGCCGTGTCTGGCGAGAGTGTCGACCTCCAGGACATCCTCCTCCGCTTCACCTTCGACAACATCTGCACGGCAGCTTTCGGAGTCGACCCGGACTGCCTGGCCATCGACCTCCCGGAGGTTCCCTTTGCGAGAGCTTTCGAGGAAGCCACCGAGCAGACCCTCTTCCGGTTTATGGTTCCTCCCTTCGTCTGGAAGAGCATGAGGCTCTTGGGTGTGGGATCTGAGAGGCGGCTGCAGAACGCTGTCAAAATTGTCCATGAGTTTGCGCAGAAGAGCGTCAGGGACCGGCGTAGTGAGTGCCAGAAGCTCGGCGGGCTGCAGGACCGGTCCGACCTGCTTTCCCGGCTCATTGAAACTCAGCAAGGAGGGAACTACAGGTATTCGGAAAGGTTCTTGCAGGATTTCTGCATTAGTTTCATACTGGCCGGAAGAGACACAAGCTCTGTTGCACTGGCATGGTTCTTCTGGCTCACTCACACTCACCCAAGAGTGGAAAAGCTGATTGTGGATGAGATAGTGGGGATTGTACGACTGAGAAATGAGAAGGACCAGCAGTTTTCTGATGTGGTCTTCACCGTTGACGAGCTGAAGAAGATGGAGTACCTTCAAGCAGCACTTTCAGAGGCTCTTAGGCTATACCCATCTGTCCCAATCGACTTCAAGGAAGTCTTGGAGGACGATGTCTTTCCTAATGGTGCATTGGTGAAGAGAGGTGCCAGAGTGTTTTACAGTATATTCTCCATGGGCAGGTCTCAAGCCATATGGGGCAAGGACTGCAAGGACTTCAGGCCCGAGAGGTGGATCAAGGAGGGCCACTTCGTAAGCGAGAATCAGTACAAGTATGTGGTGTTCAATGCGGGTCCCAGGCTCTGTATTGGTAAGAAGTTCGCCTACATGCAGATGAAGATGGTTGCTGCATCTGTGTTGCTCAGGTATTCTGTATCAGTTGTGGAAGGCCATGTTGTTTCCCCCAAGGTCACCACCACTCTTTACATGAAGAATGGCCTGCAAGTAACATTCAAGCCCAGGGTTCTCGACCGGCAATAGCAAATGTAGTTCGTATGCCGAGAAAGAACAATAAAAGAAAAACGAAAGCAGCAAATGCAGTTTCGTTGTGTAATTATATAGTGGTAGTTCCATCTTTCCCACCCACTACCTCCACGGAAAATAAACAAATAATGTTGTTGTGTGCTGATAACTAGCGTGTTGTTAACTACTATAATTTTCAGATGCATTTATGACATTGAAAATGCAGCTGCATCTTCAGTTCATAGTGGACATATTTGCTTGTGGCTGTTTATTGCGAGGAATCTACCTTTAAACCTATTTTAGCAAGTTTGTTCCTTTTTAAGCACAGCAAGTTGGAAGTCTAATAAATCCTTTCCTCCAAAGTTAGATTTTCCAAATAGTACGTCATTAGTGTACTAATTTGCTATTAATATTACTAGATTAATAATATTACAATTAGGGTTCACACATCCCCAATTAAGTTTAAATGTCGTTATTTCATAAGAATGTGGCTATTAAAAAATTATATTTTTTTCACTCAAGTACCATAATTTTTCTCTATCAATTTGCTCTACTTTGCCAAGACCTAAACCCTAAAATATTAGATTTTTTCTTCCAACTCCAGCACTTCAAGAATTGACCAAATTGACCGCAGCTACAACCTAGGCCAGATCCAGCCTGGGTGGCTGCAGCCAGCCACGCTCTGGATTGTGGCTACGGCTAGGTGGTCTTGACCTGGCTCGGGCCGCGGCATGAAGAAGGGGGAAAGCATGGGATGAGGAGGAGCGGGGTTGAGACGAAGCTGCTTGTGGCCGTGGATGTGCCGGTTGTTGCCAAAGAAGAAAGAAAAGATAAAGAGGGTAAAAAGAAAGTATAATATTTTTTAAAATAAAAGAAATAAGTGAAAACTTTTATTAAACTGGGTTGGGGTAATCAAAAAATGGGACAGAAGAATTTAGAGAGGTACATATAGCCACATTCTTTTCATAAATTAGGTGGTAGTTGGTTGTGTGACTAGGTATATCACCGTTCCGACTACAGAGTTAAATAAAAGTGTGTTGGGGATGACATTCTTTTAAAATTTAACTTGAAATTGGGGATAATTTTGTTGTTCTTTTATGAGTTTATGATACAGTTGTCAAGGCATTTCCACTGTTCTACTTCCTTTTTTGTACTTATTCGTCACTTAAAATTAAAGTTGCGCGTGGGGATGTTAGATACAAAGGGGAAAGGGTCACGTTTCAATTGTTAAAGGTTATGTGATGTTACCAAACAAATTTTTGAGTGGATATATTTTGGGAAAATACAATAATAACAAAAATAACATTTTGGTTGATAAAATAAATACTATATTAAAGGGACTATATCAATAGCCACCTAAAGAATAGTTGTATAATAAATGCACCTTGGCTCTTCAATCAGTTGGTTTGTCATTTTGCAAAAGGAGTCGAACTCTTTGATGCTTGATCAACTTCCATTCAATATGATTAGTGAAGTTTTGGCTCACTCCTAAGACTATAGTTTATTTGAATTGAATTATTTTACCACGGTTGTATGATTAAAATGTCCAAGAAATTCAGACTTTCCAGCTGTTTTCATTTATTATGCCAACCGTGAGTTGTTAGTCATTCTCAGACAGCCTTAAAATGCAGAAACTTCTTTGTACTGGTTTTTCTGTTTAATCAATTAAGGGGAAAGATTTCCAAGGTTAAGTCGGCAAGACCCACTCTTCCAAACAAAATAAATTTGTCTAATTGGACTCTTCGGCATTCTTACTGCATCGTGTACTTATTGTCTCATTTCTACCTTACTCTCTTTCTCTCGTACCGACAAGAAATTGGTGTATGACATTGAAGACAGATGTGACATGGATCACCATATTCTTTTTTATTGTAAGTGAATATTATTAAGCCTGAAGCCCAAGCAGGGAGACAATACAAGACAAGAGGGAAAAACCCCTTAAGAAAATAAAATGTCATCTAGACATTAAAAACGAAAAATCTTTAGGCATGGATCTCATATTAGAGGCAGAAGAGACCTAAGTCACTACAAAACGGGTGGGCTTCAATAGTAGACATTAGCGGCAGCCCAAGAAAACCTCCACCAAAAGTATGCAATTTACTAGGCTTGGAATCACACCTGCTATTTAAGCACTGATAGAACTTAATACAAGGTTTAGGGATACTTATAGCCACTAGAACCTTCAATGAAGCTTAATCCTCTTTAGAATCACAATGGGTTTCTGGTTTAGAACTTGACTGAGAGTAATCTCGCTTAAGGCACCGAATTAGGATGACTAATGTTGTATTTATAACTAAACCAATACATTATTATTAAGAACCATATAATCCTGATTGTTCATCCATAGGTCATCTAATAGTTTAGATTTGCCACTTAAAACTACAGCTTATTGGTATTCTGATTCAAGCCCATTACCCAGACAGTTTTAAAAGCCCAAAACAGTGTCAGTTTGGCCACTTGATGTTTTATTACAAAAATAAGCCCAACATTCTCCTACTTGGCACAACTTCTCAATTGAACCATAGAAAGAATAAAATCTCCCACTTGCCTCAATTAAACTAAATTTGAGAAAAATATTTTAGTTAAAAAATAACCAAGTGGGCAATGAGAAACTTTAAAATAACTTTTGTATGCGTATACAACTTTTGAAAAAATAATACCATTCAATTTGTATGTGGTAACTTTATACTCTTATAAAATGTCATAATCGCATAAATCAAGGCGGTTATGTCCTCAGAGGAGAACATTCTCTTCCATGTATCACAATGCAACTAATTTGTTTTGTTTGAGTGTTATATGTGGCAAAATATATTTATGAGTGAATGCATGCTCCCACTCATTTTGTAAATATTGTCTCATACTTAAGTGCACAGAAAAATGAGACACGAGGAGAAAAGAAATTGTAACTGTTATGATAAATGAGTAAAGTCGAAAAGTACATAAGTAAAATCAAATGCACGATGAGATAATAAGACCTATACAATCCACATGACTCTTAAACAGAGAAGGGGGTCAGCCCGCAGTCATTTGATCAACAACCATAAGCTCAGTACCTATATACTCAATAACAACTGTCATTGCTTTAACACGATCCCGAATAACAAGATACTTGATGTCGATGTGCTTACTCTAACTTCCACTCTTATTATTCTTTGTGAAGAACACAGTAACACTATTATCACACAACATCTTTAAAGGCGTAGATATGGAATCCATAATAGTAAGCCCTGTGAAAAAGTTCATCATCCAAATAACATATGGCATGCCCTCATAACAAACAACAAACTCTACCTCCATAGTCGACGACGTTGTAAAGGTTTGCTTAATACTTTTCCAAGAGACAACATCGCCTTCCAAAAGAAAAATATAACCCAATGTCGACTTTTTGAGTCAACACAACCAGCAAAGTCTACATCTGCATACCCAACCAGCTCCAAATGATTAGAATGTCTATATGTAAGCATGTAATCATTTGTTCATTGTAGATACCTCATAACCTTCTTTGCAGCTCTCCAATGATCCAACCCTAGATTTTTCTAGTATCTACCCAACATTCCCATAACAAAGGCAATATTAGGTCTTGTACAGACCTCCAAGTACATCATACTACCAACTGCCAATGTATAAAGAATTTCCTTCATGCTTTCGAACTCCAAAGAATTCTTTGGACACTGGAATAAGCCAAATTTATCACCATTCGCAATAGAAGCTACACTAGGAGAGCAGTTTTTCATGTTAAACCATTTCAGAACTTTATTAATATAGGCCTGTTGAGACAACTTAAGGATCCTTTAGGATCTATCACGATAGATCTTAATCCCTATGACATAGGATGCCTCTCCTAAATCTTTTATGTCAAAGTTCTGAGAAAGAAACTATTTAGTCTCATGCAACATCCCTAAGTCACTGCTTGTAAGTAAAATATCATCAACATACAAGACTAAAACGTATAACGGCTCCCACTAACCTTTAGGTATATGCATTGATCAACAATGTTCTCCTTAAAACTAAATAAAGTAATAACATCGTTGAACTTCAAATACCACTATCGGGAGGCCTGTTTCAGTCCCAATATTGACTTCTTGAGTCTATAAACCAGATGACTTCCTTTATTTGAGGTGAATCCTTCAGGCTGAGTCATATACACCTTCTCCTCAAGATCCCCATTCAAGAACGTCGTCTTAGCATCCATTTGATATGACTCCAAGTCAAAATGAGCTACGAGGGCCAAAATAACTCTTAATGAATCCTTCGTAGAAACTAGAGAGAAAGTTTCATTAAAGTCAACACCATCCTTCTAAAGAAAACTTTTAGCTACAAGTTGGGCCTTATATCTGCTAATGTTACCATATAGATCTAATTTAGTCTTATAGACCCATTTGCAACCAAGAGTCCTAGCGTCCTGTGGTAACTCTGCGAGATCCCAAACTTGATTATCAGCCATAGATTTCACCTTATCCTGCATGACATCATACAATTTCTTAGAGTTATCTCCAAACATGGCCTATGAATATATAATAGGATCTTAAATGAGTCCAACATTCTCGTCGGACTCCTGGAGGTATATAACATAGTCAGAAGGGAGTGCAGGTTTCCTTACTCTTGAGGACCTTCAAAGTCCTATTTCATCAACGGGTGGAGGTGCCTGTGCAATAGGAACTTCAACAACTTGTTCCTAAGGGGATGGTGAAGGAATGAGAGACTCCTCTGGAATCACCATAGGCGATGCAGTATGTGATCCTTCCACCGGATGTAGGTATAACAATTGGAACCTGTATTTCATCAAACACAATGTATTTTGGAGAAATACTCCAACTGAAGTTGTCATGCTCAAGAAAACATGCATTATGTGCTTCGACTATTGTAGGAGTGTGAGATGGACAATAAAACCTATAACCCTTAGACCTTTCTGCATAGCCAATGGGAAAACCATTGACAGTCTTAGGGTCAAGCTTCTTCTTAAGTGGATTGTACACCCTAACCTCAACCGGACAACGCTAGATGTGTACATGATCTAAACTAGGTTTCTTTCCATTCCATAACTCTAGGGTGTTTTAGGAACAACTTTATATGGATTTCGATTTAAAATGTATACGGTTGTCTTTAAAACTTCACTCCACATATTAAGAGGAAGAGATGAGTTACTAATCATACTCCTCACCATATCCATCAACATGCGGTTCCTCCTTTCAGCAATACCATTTCATTGTGGTGTGTCTGGTACTATGTATTATACAACAATACCATATTCCTTTAAGAACTACACAAATGGTCTAGGTTTTTGTCTACTCTCTGTGTACCTACCATGGTATTCCTCTCATCTGTCTGATCTAACAACTTTGATACTCAATCCAGATTGTTTCTCTACCTCTGCCTTATAAGTCTTGAAAGCATCAAATGTTTCAGACTTTTCATTTAAGAGATAAATATACATATATTAGGTATAATTATCTATAAAGGTAATAAAATACATTTAACCATTCAAACAGGGAGTACTAAAAGGTCTACAAATATCAGTGTGTATGGTGCCTAATTTCTCATCATGTCTCTTAGCACCCTTAAAAAACTTGTTAGTCTGTTTTCCCTTTATGCAATTTATAAATGTCTCAAGATCAATAAAGTCAAGAGTTTTTAAAACTCCTTCTTTTACTAATCCTTTAAGCGGTCAATGGAAATATATCTCAATCGCTTGTGCCATAATATAGAGGAGTTCTTTTTAATAACACTTTCTTGCATAGACATCATAGATTGTTCAAAAGAATCATGCAAAGATAGACAATATAGTCCATCAATCAAAGAATTTAAACTAATGGTGATTGAATCTTTAATAATCAGAAATGAGGAATTCATAAAGTGAAAATTAAAGCCATAAGGCACTAGTCTTGATATAGAAACTAAGTTTTTAGAAAAACTTAGAATATAGAAAGCTCTCTCTAAATCTAAGGTGTATCATGTATGGAGAACAAGTATATATGTCCCCACACCTTCGATCTTCGAATACATCTTATTTCCAGAATAGATGTTGTGCTCCCCATCATTTGATTTCCTTAGACTAAGAAACCTCCACATGACAATAGAAACATGGATTGTAGAACTAGAGTCAATCTACCATGTGCTATTATAATGAGAATCAACATAATTAGATTCATAACACACTAAAGACATAAAATTATCTTCTTTCTTTGTAAGCCACTTTTGATACTTAGGGCAATCTTTCTTTATGTGTCATTTCTTCTTGCAGAAAAAGCAGTTGGTTTCCTTGGTGATACCACTAGACTTCATTAGCACACCTTTACCAGCTTTCTTCTTTGGAGTACCATGATTACCTTTCTTTTATCCTTTATGAGGAACTAGATGGGCACTCTCTAGCTTCTCTTGCTTAAGTCTCCCTTCTTCTTGTATGCACATACTCAGAAGGTCATTAACTGACCAGTGAGTGTTATATGTATTATAAGAGATCTTGAATGACTTATATTGTGCATGCAAAGAGTTCAGAATAAAGTGGACCAAAAAAGTGTCATCAATCTTTATTTTCATGTTGTTCAATAGATTGGCAATATCACGCATCTACATGATATGCTCTCTCACCCCTTTGTTATTTGTTAGCCTCATGGATGACAATTGGACATTAAGGTGCTGGCCAAGGCTTTATCAAAACTTTCAAATTGAGCTTAAATAGCTTTTAAAAGTTCTGAGATTATAGCACATTTTGGGATGGATCCCCTAATGCTTTTATTTATATGATACCTCATGATCATCATGCTTAAACAGTTAGACTGCTCCCACTTTTCAAAAGATGTTACCTCACTTAACGTACTTTTTTTCGTAGAAGTGGTGAGTACATTCATACTAAATGTCAAATCCAAGTCCATGCATCCTAACAGTAAAAACATTTTTTCCTTCCAATCCGTAAAATTGTCCCCAAACAATAATGAAAAATGTTGATTAGATCAGAAATAAAAGATGGATAAGGTACAATAAAAGAATAAATACATACAAACACTACAAAGGGCAAAAAATAATAACATAAGTATGAAATAGCCAATGCTAAAATTATGTAATAAAATTATAAACCTCCCTTTGGGCAAAGGTTACAATCTGCATCAAATTTACTAAGCCTTATAGAAACAAATGTTCATTTTGTCTTATGATAAGGCTAATGGGTTATACATAAAACATTACACGAAAATCCCACACCTTTGGGTATAGGGATTCACCCGTGTTAAAATATATAACCCTCCACCTTATCCTAATTATGTAATGCTAACTACTACCTCCCTTTGGGGCCGGATGATAATCTTTGTCACATAATCAAAACTAAATGACAGCATAATAATTTTATGTATGTGAATCTATGCACCCCATGGTAGCATTCTATATGATTCACACGTTGACAAATAACTTATGATACTTTGATCATTCCTAAATCATCTCAACGGACGTGGGAACTGAATTTGTGCTAATCACCTTTTCAAATAATAAAATGAATGCAATTAATTATCAAACAATCATAAAATATCCATATACAAAATTGACAAGGGCATTAATGTTAATTTTGTCATCAGGCTTTTGGGACTCAGCCAGGGGTTCCATCACCACACACCACAATTAAAAATATAGTCCAAAGTCCTTGTATAGTCCTTTGAAAAAAAATTATACAAATTGGAAGCTTTAAGCCCCTAAAATATAAAGAATATACATTAATTCTTAGTAACTGCATTTGCCTCCAGACAGGGTCCTTGAATTTTGGTGTCACTTACAATAAGTATAATATACACTCTCTCTCAAAATTACATAAGTGGTGCACTCAATAATTTTAAAAAAATTTGATAAAACATACAATTGCAATATAATCCCCTAGCTGGCCCATAACATTAATAAAGCCTTAACCATGATAATTAAAAAACACATCCATAATTCCACTTGCAATCACAACTATATATATAAAAAAATATTCCAGGAAAGGAAAGAAAAAATATTCTGAATTTTTTTTTGTTTTGACTGACCCGGAATGGACCAAATTGTGTCTAGAGACCCAATTTCGGCCGGGTCAGAATCTGACCCACACCTGGGTGGCCCACTTTTGCGGGTCGTCTTCAACCCGCTTTTGTGGGTCGATAGAGAAGTTGAAGAAGCCGTAGAAGGAAAATTTGCCTGCCACCGTCCAACGAAGGTCACCGCCATCAAAAAGTTTGGAAAACATGTTGCCTGATGGTGGCCTGTAAGGGGTAGATCATAAAGCGCATAGTGCAAGGAAAAATTCTGGCTACTGTGCGATTTTGCCTCCGGCAGCCCAAGAGGCTAGAAATCGTTCTGCCCAGCAGCGAAGGTTTGCGATCTTGCCTTGTAAATGATCATCAACGTCTTTCAGTGGAAGATCTGTAGCAAACCAGTGAAATATGCAGAAAAATAGAGGAAAAGAAAAAAGGCTCTATGCGCAGCAGCAGCGGCCAATGTCCAAACATGCCAGGCAAGATCGGAGACAAGGGGTGACAACTGGAGGCTACAACGGCAAGAAAACAAAAGCCCACATGCAAAGACAGAAAAAATCATTTTTTTTAGCTGCCGCCACACTGTGGGAACAGATCCGGAGGACCAACGCAGCGCCGGCACAAGCCAGAGCCCAATGCCTGGTGGTAGCGGCTCTAGCCAGTGAGTTTGCTCCGGTGAGCAGTCCGGTGGTTGTCTGGCAACTGCTCGGTTACAATGACAGTAAACAAAAATTACAACGACAGTAAACAAAAACTTTAAATTTTCTATCAGTTAAATTTTTTTTGATTGGTGCAATAAATAAACCTGCATTGATACCAATTAAAAGAACTTAATACAAGGTTTATGCATACCTATAACTATTAGAACCTTTAATGAAGCTTAATCCTTTACTAATCTTTTTCAGAATCACAATCTGGATTAGAACTTAGTTGAAAGTAATCTCGCTTAAGGCACCAAATTACAATAATTAATTATATATTTATAACTAAACTAAAACACCGTTATTAAAAACTTAGCTTAAAATTTGTAGCTTAAAATCTTAGGTTAATGAATATTTTGACTCGAAGACAGAACCTACACAGAATCAATTCAGAAAACTGGGCTAGATGTTTTATTAAAAAACAAGCCCAAGAGTGCGCGGGATGCATCATCAAAGCCGCCGGTAGAAGAGGAGCGCGGGAGTTCCTAATTCTTCATGGGCGTACAGTGGTAACGAAAAGCCACTAACATCGCTCCTCGCTACAGATCGGAAAACACCTTGTACTTTTGGCGGTCATGGTCGAGCGCAGGCGGGATTAATGAATCCCTAATTCTTCCTGCACACAACTAGAGATCAATTTCGCAACGTGTGGAGATTGACGATCAAAAGGAACGGTATGTTTCGAGGGTGGTTCGGTTGATCAACGTCGAGGCATGGATCAATTGCCAATCTTCTGGCCAAGGGGCCAAGTGGAGTGATCAACATCCATACCGAGCGAAGATCATTTTCGCCATTCTGTTTCTCGCCATTGGGTACTGTTCAATTTTTTTCCCAAGTACATTACTCTGAATAGTTTTAGATTTTTCTTTCTTTTATACATATCAAACTGTTTTAACAACTTTCAATTTAAAGGTTTGGAAGAACAATTTGTTTGTATTGGATTTATGATTTGTTGCTTATTCGACCTCCTTTATTCTGAAATATCCTCCTTAAGTCTCTGTTTCCTTTGGAACTCTGCTAAATATCCTCCTTTATTCTGACAATTTTGATCCAGAAAGTGTAAGATTTATGGCATGAGAGATTCAGATTCTTCGCCGACTTAATCATCCAAATGTTGTGAAGTTGGAAGGTCTGATTACTTCCAAGCAATCTTGCAGCATATATCTAGCAGTGTCCGATGCCAATTTAAAGCTCAGTTTCTGTAGCCCGTGTGGATGAAATTTGGAAGCGTTAGGGGTTTCGCCTTTAAATTATATGTTCCATTGAACAAGAGGTTGAAATTCAACCGGAATGTTGATTGGAGTCGTTGTTGATATATGGGTGGGTAGGTCTGCCTGCAACTTGTTTGATGAAATGGAGAGCGTAATTTGCTGATAGAATTCTGATGAATTGCGCATTGAAATATATCTGTGATGTAGTAAAAGTGCCATGGTATTGAACTGTTGAATTGGCAGCAAAGGGCACCTGCTGTTCTCTTTGACTGGACTAAAAAGACTTAAAGAATGAATACTTGAAGCAACTTTCATTTAGATGTCTGACTTACTTTTTACCTTTATTCTTAGGGCTGGAAGAAATATATGAAGGATGCTTAGGGCACCGGTGCCTTCTATTGCGCCACCTCCCTGGGCGCCTATGTTACCGCCTGTCTCGTCTGTAGACACTTCTTTTTGGCAAAGTGATCGTGTTGTCAATCATTTAAGAAAATTACGAGATACAATTAATTTGTTGAAATCTGTGTATGTCCATATTTTTCATGTTATCTATGTATGTTCCCTTTAATATTTGAATACAAAAGGCTGCTTTAAGACTGAGTAATGTGAACTGTTCCTGGCAGGCAGAAGGAGCTCAACACAATTTTGTTAATCAAAGAGGGTAATTGTCACGCAGATGAAGTTCGTAATTCCCCCCAACTACTTTTAGACAACCAGGAACTGCCTTTCAGTAAGAGTGCATCCATGGATGCCTCTCCTGGTAGAAGGAATGATGTGTCTGTCTTGTATAATCTTTTGGAAATGGTGAAAGTGAAGGGAATTAATCTTAATGCACAAGAATATCTGACATTGGAAACTGTAAACTCCTTGCTGTTCACTTTGAAAAGCCAGATTGTCCCCTTGAATGTTATTTCAGCTGACAATGGATTTTCGGAAGAGAAATCTGCTGCAGTCAGAGTAGCTAATAAGCAGTTGAAGTCCAAACGTAATAAACGATGGAAGAAGAAAAAGAGAAAATATGTTGCGGAAATGCTTCACAGGGTAGTTTACTGTGTCTTACAAAATATTTGTTTTACATATTCATGAGCAAGTTATATCTTATTATCATGTTGAGTTGTAATTTGTCTCTCTCCTTATTTTATGTCTTCTTACATGGTATTTTAGGAGCATGAAATGTATGAACAAGTTGATAAGGAGGCTGACGAATGGAGAGCTAGAGAGATTGCTAAGCATATTGCCAGACGAAAGGTACAAATTTCTGATATACATATTTCTTACAACGTTTAGGTGTTACCGATATATAGCTTTTAATATTCTTATTATAAATGTGCACTTGATTACTGTTTTACATACATTGTGTTTTCTTTTCTGCATGCTAAGTTTTTCCCATTTGATGATTTCTATGTGACTTCAGCTTATTTAAGGTTGGATTGAAACAGGTTGAAAGGATGAAATAAATTGCAAGAGTTAAAGCGGAGGAGGACAGGAAAAGACTAGAAGCTGAAGTGAGTGTACTGTTGGACCGACACATTGGTTAAAATTTGTGTTATGTTTTGATAATACTATGTTCAAATTTTATTTTCCTTCAACACCTGGTTTTGAGTTCACAAAAGTTTTGGTTTCTCTGAAACTATTAAATCTCTGACCTGCATTTTCATGTTTTTCCATTCTTTCTCATAGATTTTTTATGCTTTTGAACCTGATTACTGTTTTCTGGATTTGATTGTTTATCAATATGATCTGTTTTAACCAATTCATAATGGAATGTGGTTAAAAAACATTGAGTCATATGAGGTAGCTACCTCTTGGTTTTGGTATATGGTAAGATGATCAGATTTTGAAATATATAGCTTTGTCATAGAATTTCCTTTGACAGTAATGTCTCCATAAGGAGAAACTTGAAAGTTTTTTATTCTGTCAAGTGATGTAGTATGTTGTGATGTCTTTGTTGTCTCTTTGTTTCTTCTCTCCTGATGTCAGTAATCTACAGCTTGAACTTGTGCTGGTTGTCGAGAAATTGCAAGAGCTTCGTTCAATCAGGATCCAAAAGTTGAAGAAACAAGGCAAGAGTTGTCTTGCTTTTATCATATCTAATACAGACACAATGCCTGTACTATGAACTTTGAATGGAATCAGATAATGAAGTGGTCCAGGAAGTTTTATGTGGGTTCAACTTTCATTTTTACAGGACATTTTCTCCCTGAAGAGGATGATAAGTTTCTTGAGCGTGTACAAGCTGCAGTTGAGGAAGAGGAGCGCCAAGTGGCAGCAGCAGCTGACACAGAGGCTACTAAGGAAGCAATTGCTAGTGCTGAGGAGTCAAGGAAATGCAGCAAGTCCACCATGAAGGATGGCCCTTCTACAATGGGAACTAGTTTGGACGCAACAGAAGCAGAGAATGGCAGAAGATCTGATGCAGCCACAGGCTCAAAGCCTGAACAACAGTCATCAGAAAAACAGGATTCAAGCAGGGAGTACAATACTGTTAACAACTTGCCAGCTGAATTTTATCATTATTACCACGGGAGCAATACTGACATGGGCACATTGATTGAGGTACACAACAGTATATGAAGATTGGCCTCTACAACTAGTGGTTAGCTTTGTTTATTCAGTGCACAGCGGATTCTATTTTTTGCATGATTGTTAGAACCTGAATGGTGACTAGTGATTTTGGTATGCTAATCAGGAACTAAAGTAAAATTGACTTGGGTTTTGTTACAAGTACTTGATAGTAATTTTGCATTTGGGCTATTAAATTATGTTGAAATGCTGGATTTTTATTTAGGTTCATCAATTATATTGAAATGCTCGATGCATGGGCCATATTGATAAAACTCTGCAGACAGATTGTATGTCTTTTTGTGACTTTTTTTCTATAGCATATATTCTACCGGATCTGTGCAGAGTTATTTCTTTTTTAAGCTTTTTGCGTCTGGACTTTCCTTATTTACTGGTATATGATTTATGGTTACTGTATATGTTGCTCATTCTTCAGTCTTAGTTATTGACTGATCCTTACCCTGGGATGCAGGTCAGGAGAGCATGGGATGCATTTATCAGACCTGGTGGAAGGTGAGCCTTTTCATATTGTGCATTACTGATTACAGCATGGAAAATAGATGATGGATTCTTCCTGTTATATGTTGATTCTAAATGTGTATATAATACATTACTTTTTTATATGAAAGCCCTATTAGATGTAGTCAAATCTTCAAGAAGAGATAATTATATCAGAAAAGGGGCAAAGTACTTAATAATTGGATTTTAGTTTCACTTCACCAGATTGATAATTTATCAGAAACAATATTGAATTAAGTGAAAGCAATAATGAGAAACTTCATGCATACAAGATGAGTTATACTATTGAGGTAAAGAAGAAGTTTCTTTTATCAATGCATTGTTTTTTTCTGCTTCATCATGTCAATGTTTAGGTCCTCTACATAGATCACTGTTTGAAATGGTATAACGTTTCTATTGCCTTGATATATTACCTTTGCTCAAAACCTGAGGTGGTAGGTGAACCGAGTTAGCAAGTACTGGAAAGACATGGAAAGATTTGTATTACAAATGTAATTACGAACTGAAGTTTGGTTAGAACACTCCCAAGTTTTTTGTTTAGATTGGAAAATTTTATTTCTAAGGATCCACAAAAATACCGTACATGCAAAGAATAACCAGTAATTACTACTACAGTGTCAATAATAATAGGCGAGCTGTTACCAAATTTTAAGAATGCTAAAACTAATTACAGCTTGTTATTTTATGGTGGGACCTGCATGGACAAGGAGCTTACAAAGTTTCATTGTAGTTTAAAGTGTACACTTAATATGCATATTATCTTTTCTTGCTAAGATATCATGAAACTGAATGCAGCCGAGTACCCGGCCACTGGGTTCAGTCCCCACCTCCTGCAGATGAGATATGGGCGTCTTACTTGGTGGGTCCAAAATAGTAAGAAACGAAGGATTGGAGGTTTGCAGGGTCTCTTCCACTCTTGGCGTCCAAATGAGTTGCGTATGTCAGAGTTTCAAACTTGCAGGAAATCTTTTTAACACCATTGTAGCTGTTTCGAAATCTAGTGGATAGAAAAATAACTACTGTTTATTGATAATTGCAGCCAATAGCCGGGTTAGATATGTCTGTCTTGTGTATGCGAGGAAATTTGATGTGCCCATTTATATATAGTTTAAGTAATCTTCTTTGGTTTTTTGTTCCCTTTTACTTTTATTTAACATGTCTATGAAGTTGAAATGGTTGTAAACAAAAATGCGGAAATTGGATAGTTTTAAGCATTACGTCAAGTGTGCATTAGTCATTGATTTTGATTTGGTTATCAACATCGAAAAATAACTTAATCTACAAACTAAATTAATTTATGCTAATATAAATTGTGTAGTTGCGCTAAACTTAAATTCATGTGAATTGCTAAAAGGTAAACAAAAAAAAATATAAAGTAAGCAATAAAAGACAGATTTTTATGTGGAAACCCTTAACATGGTTTTTGACATTGTCTAGCCTTGAAAATTGTATTTGGAGAAAGCATGAGGTCTTGTAGACATGGTTTTTGACCTTGTCTATACACAGACACCTTCACAAGGTACATGTATTATCCAGTAGGAAACCTTCAATGACCTTTGTTCTATCTCATGCTTTTACCAATCTTCACGTCATCCATCTTGTCCTCTATTTATTCACCAACACATGATCATTTCTGGAAGTCTACCAAAGAAGATCAACAAATTACTGTCCAACGATTTAGGCAATCAATGAGGAAAGAGGTTCAACCTTTGATATAGGTTTTACGGAAAAACTCATCACACAATCCTCAAAACAATAGCATAGAAACTATAAGAAGATTTGTGATCAAAAGGATAAAATAAACAATCAATCAGCCTTATGATTCATGAGTTGTACATCAAGAGAGAACGATTAGTGAAAGAACACACTTAGGCATCGTTTGGATGGCGCTTTCTACCAACTTTCTGCTTGCTTTTAGCAATTTTACAAGTAAATCTTGTTTGGTTAGGCAATTTAAACTAAAAGTTCAACTTTGTTTGAAAAATGCCTTTAACCTCAATATCAGTTCATTTTTTGTTTTTACCCGCTTTTGCCTAACTCTCCTCAAAGCGTGTCAATAAAAAGTAAAATTATTCATTCCTGACATTTTTTGCCCTTCTCCCGTATCGTGGCATAACTCAATCCCGTAATCTATTCCTTTTCACCAGCACCATTTCCTTGTCTGTAATGCCCTTCCCCTTTCTCCTCCCACCATGGCTTACGTCTCACTCAATTTTTTTGTTCTCCCGCGTTAACACCCTCCCCCTTCTCCAATACAACCCCTTCCCCCTACTCCTCTTTTGCCCTCGTCCTCCTATGGCAGAAGTGACCATCTCCTTTGTGCTCAAAGCATTTGTAAGCCGCCAATTTTGGGGATGTTGTGTAATCAATCTTCTTTTTGACTGGAAGACCGCTTGGATTGAGGTATGATTTCCCCATTTCTTCCAGAAGTCTATTCTCCTTCAATAATCAGACTTGTGTCTTTTGGTTGTCTCATGCAATAATCAGACTTGTGTAATCAATTTTCCTGTTGCTACAGGTGGGGAATTTTGGAGGATAGCAACAATAGATGCCACTCAATTGTGGTCATATTTGAACAAAATAATTTAAATCATGGACAGCAACAATTTCAGGTATGTATGTAACCTTTTATATGACTTTGAAATATTGCTATTTTTCAAAAAAATCTAATTAGACAATCTTATTTTTTGGTTATTCCTTCAATATCATATCACTACAACAAAATATAGTATTAGCGACATATTTATTAGCGATGCAAAATTAAGCGTCGCTAAAAATAACTATTTGCGACGTATATATAAGCGTCGCAATAAAGTCAACTATTAGCGACGCATATAAATATACATCGCTAATACATGAGATATTAGCGACGTTTTATTATAAGTGTCACTAATAATTGACCTATTTGCGATGCTTTATCCAAACGTTGCTAAAGATATATATTTTAAATAAAAAAATTATAACTATTAGCGACACTTATTTTAAGCGTTGCTTAATTTAAGTGTCGCTAATAGATCTCCTATCAGCGACGCTTAAAAATAAGCGTCACTAATACTTATTAATTATAATAAAACTAAAATATAAAATAATATAGAAATATACATCGCTAATAGTATAGGTATTAACGACATATATTTCTATACATCACTAATATGATTTATTTCACTTTATTTTTTTATTTTTAAAATTAATTTTTAAAAATAAATATCATAAAAAATTAAAATTAGAGGAGAGAGATATCGGAGAAGGAGAGAGAGAGGAGAGGGAGGGAGAGAGAGTAGAGGGAGAGAGAAAGAGAGGAGAGGGAGAGGAGAGAGGAGAGAGGAGAGAGAGGGGAGAGATGAGAAAGAGGAAGAGATGAGAGAGAGAGAGAGGAGAGGGAGAGAGATGCCACCAAGAACGCATGAATTAGAGTTCGAATGAAGGAGTTATGACTGTTCAAAGTTGAACATATCGTACAAGGCCCTTTTACACGATTTAGATGTGCATTTGGGCTATTTAAGTCCTTTTGGGGACCCAGTTATTTAGAGTGACATGAATTATTAAAATATACCCCAACTGGTCTACCTTGGCCCAACTTCTAAAAGAATTAGAGTTCTTAATCCCCATGATTATAAAAAGGCCACTTAGAACTGATTTCAATGAGCTCTTTTGGCCTTTGAAGGGAGGATGGAGAGAAGTTGTCGGGAAAGTTTTTTGGCGAAGGCGGCCGGCGATGGAGTTTGAGAGGAGCAAGCTTGAAGATCACCAATGGATCAACAACAACCCGACACTTGAGGTAGGATTGTTGAATAAAGACAATTCTTCAATGATATTAGCGTAGTCATTTTAAATTAATTAAGTTTGAACTAGAAATTCCTAACATCAACATGTTAGACCTAATGGAAATGAACGGTCAAGATGTGTAAGGATAAGAATCACTTGGAAACTTCTCAACTAGTCAACACCACCTCTATTCGGCATTGACATGTGAATCACCATGTCGACATACTCCTTAGATCAAAATCTCTAATTTATCCCTCCTCCATCCCTGAATATTATCGTGAAATATCCAAGATGTCACAATAAATATTAACACCAAAGAAATCCTCTTGCAATATAGATCGCCTTCATCTGTAACCTTGTAACACTAGCTGCAATCATCAAACCTTCAAGACATGCAACATGCAATATCTTAAGCAATGAGTGAGGACTTAATTTTGGAATCCATGGTTGCCATGTATGGAGATAGAAAGACCTTCATGATCCCTAAACATCTGCACCAATGGCAGTATGTTCATAGTTTCCTTTACTTAACCCATCAAACCTTGTCATAACAAAGCCAGTCGAAGGAGCAGTCCACTTGACCCAAATTCATGGATATACCAGCCACAAAAAGATGTTTGTGATACCTAATAGCTGCACCAACAACAACAACAAAGTTACCTTTACTTCATCCATTAAAGTTTGTCGCAACAAAGCCACTAGGACGAGTACTTACTTGACTTAGAGAGCACTCCCCCTGAAAGAGGAAACCATTGACCTCCCACAAAAGGAATTTGCTTGTAATGAAAAAATCAATGATGATTTAGCACATGATATGTTGTTTTGTTCCTAAAGAAGCAACTACTTTAGATGCTACATATCAATCAAGAAAAGATAGCAATTTGAAGATGCTATTTGTGTAAAGTAAAAAATATGTAATTTAAAAATTCCATGACAAAAGCACTATAAAAGAATTTGAAATGATGAAATAGTTCCATCTACAATAAGAGAATTTGGGTTGTTGGAAGATTGGACGATGTCTTGAAGAGTTGAAGTTTTTCGAAGTAAAATTTTCAAGTGAAGAATCAATATACTCAAGCCACATATGGATTTGGAAAATGGAGTATGTGATCTTCAATCCAACCATAGATTCAAGTTACAAAATTTAATTCTAATTTATTGACATTAGTTGAAAAAGAAATCAGAATTAAGTTGGAGAATTTGAGTTTTATTCATTGCACTCAAATGTTCAACCTGCAGTATTCGAACGTTAGACCTAAATATTGGAAAACAACAAGAGTTAAAGAGAAAACATGCCACTAAGTACAACTTATTGTTGAAGTTTATTTTTGAAGTCGAAGATGCAACAAAAGGTATGTGAATGTATGACCTAGAAGGTATGTGCAAATTCAACTATAATGAAACAGAATATCTTATTTTCTCAATTCTTTTTCGAATCAAGCTCATGCAACTGACATTGGTATCTATAAAAATGAGTTCATACATCAGTTATAAAAAGAAGAAAGTAAAAATGAAGTCCCTTGAGGTTTTCAGAGAGAGTTCTACATTAATTTTGCTTCAATGTTCCTTCACTAAATTCTTGATTCAGAGTTGGATTGTCATGCTATTTGTCTTTCTATGAGTCTAATCAAGTGCCTAATTATAAGTGTAAGAATATATGATCCATATGTCTAGTTTATTAGAAGATTTCTTTGTCAAAATTATGTCAAAAAACTTTGTGTATGTATTGAGTCTTAGAATTTAATTTGAGGTAGTTGTGGTCAAGTCATGTTTGGAATTAATAGACTTGAACAATATGAGCATATATGTTCTTATTAATCAAGAGAGAAGACTGAAGACTGTTGAAGCTTATTCATATCATATTCACATACAAAAATAATTTTGAGAAGTTTCAGAAGTAATTTCAGGGTTTTTAGAAAATTTTAGGGTAAAAAGGGTAGAAAGATAAAATTAAAAGCATATTGATTGTTGCACATAAGGAAGAACAGAATGACAAATCACTCCTTATTTAGCCCTTTGTAAAATGAAGCTAAGAGTTATTTATTGATCACTTTTGTGAATTGATCGATCACTTAAAGTATCATGCACATTACAAACAGTAAACAATCAATTGTAGTTTGGATGATCGATCATTTCAAAGAATTGTTACCCTAATTAAGACATTCTGATTTCAATTTTTATTATTATTCAAGTATAAGTCCTAAGCCGACTTAAGGAGCTATATAAGAGTTATGAAATCACAAAATTTTAGAGAGGAAAACCTGAAGGAGATTAGAGAGAAAATGTTTAAACCTTTGCTTATTATTTTCAAAAAGAGAATTTACATAAAGCTTTGAGTTAAAGATCCATGTTGAATTGAAGAAGATAATCTACAACTAAAAGAGTTAGAACACATACTTTTCAAAGGCTTGTTGCAGTATATCTTCAATGAGAAATTAAAGATTTTCACAAATCCAAAGTCAATACAACAACAGGTGCTTGTTTAAGACTAGAAGAAGACAGCGACAAGGCAAGGAGGAGAAATTTTAAAGTGCTTGAGGGAGAAGACTAAGGCTAACAATAACGATCTAAACAAAAAGAGTTTGTGTTAGAGTCTAAATAAGGTTGGTAGTTTGCTTGTGTCCATATAAAGTCTTGGATTTTAATGCATTGATTTGGTTCCTTCAAAACTTTCGTGGTTTTTTACTTGTGTTAGGGTTTTCTAGGTAAATTGATGTGTTCATGTGTGGATTGAATGATGGTTGATTTATTGATTCATTGTGATAGTGAGCTTTGAAAGAATATTTACTTCTTTCTGCTTAATAAAAAATATTTTGTACAAAGAGACTAGAACTCTTAATTCTTACTTGTTGAAGTACTAGCTTTAAGAGCAATATAGCGATTCACTAGGTTGATTAGACGGATATTAATCTCACAAGTGGTAGCTAAGGTTTAATTAAATTTCATTTTGCTCCATGATATCAATATGATTTGGCATGCTAGTGCTTTATTATCTTGCTTGCTTTTCATTAAAGGTGTGTTTTATTGTATTTGTTTACTTGTGCTTATTTGTTTCATCATGTCTAGTTCTTATTCTTCTAGTGATACTGAGGATTTAAAATTTGAAAGTCTTTTTAGACAAGTCATTGAATTGAGTAAAAAGTGTAAGAAGTTAGAGAAAATTGTAAAATCTAATACAAAGACAATTGAATCTATTTCTATTAAAAAGTTTCAATTAGCTGAAGATAAAGAAGAGTTAGAGAAAGAGGTTCAAACTTTGAAAAGTGAACTTGAGAAAGAGATGAGAAGATCTAGATCTTTAGAAAATAAACTTGTGTCTACAAATGAAGAAGTTAATGCCTTCAAATACAAGAAAAAAGTTATCTTTTAGAAAAGACAAAATTCTTAGAGAAGAAGTTCATCAAAGACTATGGAGAAATAAGGCATCTTCGAAAAAGATTGAAGATCTAGGGAATGAAGTAAAAATTTCTCAAGAACAATTGAAATATTTCAATTTAGGGCAAGAGAAGTTAGACAAAAATTTGTACATTAGACAAGATAGTAGTGATAAATAAGGACTAGGGTTTATATGGCCAAATTTATGTAAGTTAAAGAACCCATGCATACTAGGAAGGTTGTTCTACAAGTTAACAATAGGTCAAAACCTAAGTATCTTCCTAGCAATCAAAGCCCAAAGTCTAACCATAGGAAGGGGCATCAAAAGAGTAGGAATTATAACTCTTTAATTAGACAAATTCAAGCCATGAAACACAATATAAATCACCTTCGTCAATGTGTGATGAACAAATAAAAAACTAAGGAGAGGTATGGTGCTTTATACTTGAACAATTTGTATAAGAAGAGGAAAGAAATCAATTCAAATCATAAGAAACTTCAAGACAAACGCACATGGATTAGATAGCACACACAAAACTCCACACCAAAGAAGGTTACTCAAGAAAATATGAAGAAAACTTTATAAATTTTGGTTAGATAAGATGTCTTAGTGAACTTTAGACCTTATAGTGTAATGTTTCGTTGTGCGTAGATCAAAACAAACCTAAATTTATAACTAATTTAGATCGGGCCAACATTTGTTGTACCGTTGGTTGCCTACGTACGTATTGTATTACATCTACAATGTTATTCCAATATGATCAGATCCGAATATAGTTCTACCTAACGGCTAATACATGCATCAGACATCACAAAATTATATACGTTAAAATACGTATATCATTATATCTGAATAAATTATTCGGAGTCAGATGGAAATCTCATAAATTATCATAGTCAAACAGAAGCCAATAAATCAGCGGAATCACACATCTCACAGAGCAGAGAACATTACAGAGTAAATTGGATCACATCAGATCCCATTAGATCATATCAGACAATAACAGATTTCATTCAACTATAACAGATCATATTGAAGCATATAAGATTAAACAAAGTATTCCAGAGCAAATCGGATCCGAGCATATCATATAAAATCGGATTAGAATATATCAGAATCCACCAGATCTAGCATATCATATATCTTAATATATATATATATATATATATATATATATATATATATATATATATATATATATATATATATATATATATATATATATTAAGATATGCATGCATATAAATCAAATTAAATCGAAAAGTCCAGAATCCTTACTCCCCTTTTAGTTTTGGAAGTCGTGGCATTCGGAGTTGCTCGTTTTCTCACAGCGTCTTCCTTTTCAGGTCTGGAGATGGCAGGCAAAATCTCCTCTATCTTTGGAATATTTTTCTCTGTATGTCTAAAGGCAGCGGACTGACACTTCCTTTAACCTGGGACATTACCCTCGTTGTGTCCTAAAGGCAACAGGCATAACCTCCCCTTAACTCGGGACACTTCACACTTCTTGTGCCCATAGGAAGTGGACAGAACCTCCCCTACCCAGAGACACTTTTCTTTCTTCGTGTCCAGATGACGCACAAACCTTCCCCTTTGCCCAGAGACTCTTTTCTATTGCCATGCCCGTAGGCTATAGACATAACCTCCCCTTAACCAGGGGATGTACCTCACACTACGTGGCCCTTCCGTCAAGGATGGAGTCTCCCCACTCGGGTCCACTTCCCTCGTTGTGGCCCAACAATGGAGGACAAAGTCTCCTCTTACTCAGGGCCACTTCTCTCTCTTTAGGGCTCGAGGGCGATGGGCAGAGTCTCCTCTTGCTCTAGGGCATTTCCCCTTATAGGGTGGCTAACTCAAGGAATGAACACTTCCATTGCGTAGAACACCCTCGAATTAGCTAAGAATGTCTTTTGAACGGAAGAAAACGGACTCAGAATGACTCAAGAAACTCCTCCCTTTATATTCAAGGGTGATGGGCATGGTCTCCTCTTACTCCTAAGCGTTTCCCCCTTATAGAGTCACCAACTCAATGGATGGACAATTCCATTGTGTAGAACACCATCGAATTAGCTAAGAACGCCCTTTGAATGACTCAAATGGGACTTCAAACGAGTAAGAAATGAATAAAAGAAGTTTCAAAATGTTTTTGAAACTGATGAACATCGGTTTATATAGCGCATTTAGGGTTTAGGGTTTGATGCGTGTTTGACGCGTGTCTAACACGCCTTTGACAGGGATCTAACGCTCGTGATGCATCAGACGTGTGTCTGACACATGTCAGTTTCTGATGCACATGTCAGATGTGCATCAAATTTATGATGCGTCATAGCGCGCTACCACAGACTCATTTAATTATTTTTTTAATCATTTATTTTCTAAAACTTAAAAATATGATATTTTCTTACCCTGAAGTCAGAATCATGTGTTCTTCATTTTAATAGACTTGTTTCAACAAGCCCTTCAAAACTAGACCCCACATGGGTAGGTTATTCTGCACTTTATATGTGGGTCCCGCCCATATGACACATTTCCGTCGTCAAAACTTTCGCTTCCAACCTTCATTTTGTGTGTTCTTTAGTTCGATATACTTGTTACATTGAGTTCTAACCAAATACGAGGATTTCATCCCTTAAAACCCCATAAAACTTAATTAAAATTACATAATTACCCCTAACCCTTTGGGTTAAGCGTAATTGGAAAACGGGGTATCACATTCTTTGCCCCTTAAACAAATTGCGTCCTTGTAATTCACCCAAAAATACTTTTCAAAATACAACAAAATGAGAATAAAATCTGACCTTTAGTCGGATAGCAATTACAAATAATATTTTATAATTTATAATCATATACTTTATTGAGAGGTACAATCCAAGAAGTGATAACATTATCCAAAAAAACTCGGATAAAACACATAATCCGTTAGTCTAAACTCAGATAACACAAAATAAAACCTGATAAATGATAATCGGATTAAACACTCATAACAAAATCTGATAGATAAAAATCAAATTTCACATTCATAAGCAAGATTTGATAATTTAAGATCAGAGAGAGCATTGATAAACATAATGCGATAGTTTATATTTGGATAAAACACTTGAAACAGAATTCAGATGATGACTTTAACAACAGATAGGTCTTTATTCAGAATCGAAACACAATATAGCAAAGCAGGGTTATTGAAATCTCTATACAAAATTTCAAAACCCTTCAGAAACACAATCTGATAATTTATGATCGGCTAAAACACTTTAAACAAAATTCGATTAATTTGGATAAATCATATTATACAAAATCCAATTATGAATTTTAAAATCGGATAACTCATTTTTCGGATTTAGAGGAAATCAACTCAGAGCATAGTTCGTAGATCAATCCAAAAAAATTTTGGAATTAAATCATCAGATAAATCACATAATTTAAGATCGGATAACAAAATCTGAATATTATTTTCAAAATTAGATAATTTTTCAAGGTAAAAAAAGAACAGACAAAGCAAAAAGAATATACCAAACAGACAGAATGGAGCCATGATACCAAATGGCGTTCCCCTGACACTCATGGGTAGTGAGAGGCTTAGAAGGATTAGTGCTTTTCCATTATGCTCCACACCTATATGCGTGCGCTAGAACTGATTTCTCAGTGGGTATCCAGACAGAGAGTGCACTGATAATTTCAGATTTTACCCTGAAACTACCCAAAAAGTGCACATATTAAAAACCTAATATAGTGCATGTAAATTATTTCACAAATATGATATTTTTCTAGAAAACATGGATAATAAGCATAAATTTAGAATTTAAAACCCCCTACACTGTAGGTTGAGTTAAAATCTAAAATAGATGCTATGCAAAAATTTATGAAAATAATTCTAATATTTTTTTTAGAAAATCATTCGTTAGAAAAAGAATAATTCAAAAACAATTTGATGCATAATACATATGTACAAATTGTCGGTTCGTTCGAGTGACGAGAAAACCAAAGCCATGATACCGAGCGGCATTCCCCCGAAACTAATGGGGTAGTGAGAGGCTTAGAAAGTGAGGAGCTTTCCCATAATGCCCCTCACCCATGCGCGCACCAAAATCAGTTACTTTTCTCGGTAGCTATCCAAAGAGTTCAAGCACCCGCATATCATTCTACGCATTAGATTAGAATATTTTTCAGAAACAGATGTCAATCATAATCTTTTTATAGAAATATTCAGAAATTAAAATATCGGCCAAAATATAGGTAAAAAATAATCATACTCTTTTCATAGAGGCATTTGATAGAAAATTAAAGCGTCTGGCATAAAATAGACTTGTCGCATTTAAATCATAACGTATATTCCATATTTAAATCACACTTAGAATAAACATTTCAAAGTAAACCAAACTTGAAATCAAAATTCATCTTAGTACACTAGTAGAATCAGCCTTGGAGTTATCCGTTAACCCCTCATATCCATACCAGGGGCGTTTGATGGTTTCTCTGTAGTAATTTTACTAGCTATCGAGACAACTTTACAACTTTAAATCATTTTTTCAAAACACAAAGGATTTGAACTCAATGTTAAATCCATCAGTAGACTTAACCCTAGAGCAGTCTACTAATATTGCGTCCCATACAATTGGTTATTTACTAGTTTCTCATAGGGAATGCCACTGTCTTTGAAAATAATTTAATTTCAACACACTAGCAGAACTAGCCCAAGAGTGATCCACTAATACTACATGTACCATACCACGAGTGTTTAGTGGTCCCTCCTAGGTAGTTCCATTATTTTTCTAAAAATAACATTCAAAATGCAGACATTTTAAAAGTAAATCTTGCTTCAAGATATTGACATAATTTGCCGTAGAGCTATCCACAAACACCTCACATCTCATATCGTGGTGTGTAGTGGTTGCTCCTTGGCAACTTTTCCACTTTTCTTAATATATTTAGTTTATAAACAAATGAATTTTTTTAAACAAATAATTTAAAATGTTATTTCATACCGGTAGAACAAACCCTAGAGCTATCCACTAACACCTCACATACCATACCATGAGTGTTTGGTGGTTTCTTCTAGGTAGTTCAACCGTCTTGCAAAATAGATATTTTGAACTTTCAAAATTTTGTTACTTCAAAGTTGAATTTTTTTTATTTCAATATACAGGTAGAACTAACTATAGAGTTTTCCACTAACACTCACTTCCCATACCACAGGTGTTTGGTGGTTACTCTTAGATAGTTCCATTGTCTTTTGAAAATAAATTGATTTCTTAATCAAATGAATTTTTTGAAATAGACGATTCAAAGTCAAATTTTTATTTTAATACCCCAGTAAAATTAATCATAGTCTTCCACTAACGCCTGACTTCCCATACCATGTGCGTTTGGTGGTTACTCCTTGGTAATTCTACTATCATAAATTTGACAGAATATTTGAAATTGACATCACTAAAATACAATCAAGTAACAGATTCATAATATATATTTTCAATTGATTCAAAATCGGAATTCATAAGATCAGAGTTTAGATTAGATATGACACCACACATACAAAACAGAATTGCAAATCATTCTTGAATTAGAAATTGGAATTCACAAAATCGGAGTCCATCGGAAATCCGATGTAACACTTGCAAAATAGAATTTCAAATCAAATTTGATACAACTAATTCAGAACAAAATTATCAAATCACTTTTGATTAAAAATTAGAATTCGTAACATCGTAGTTTGTATTAAATCGAATGTCATATATACTAAACAGAAAGTTCAAACCCAAAATTAGTATTAAATCCAATATCACTATTGAAATAGAATTTCAAATTAATTCCAATAAAAAGTTAGCATTCGTATCAAACCGAGATGTGGAATAGTATTTTCAATAATAATCGTTTCAAAATCAAAATTCATAAAATTGGTGATTATATCAATTTGATACAACACAAGTAGGACAAAAATTCAAGATTGCGTTTAACTAAACAAATTAGAATTTATAAATATCAGAGTGAAGAGCAATTCTTATGCCCTACTAACAAATCGAAACCCGATACGGCCTATTCATAGCAAAATTTCTGAATCATTTTAGATTCAAGATCAAAATTTATAAAATTGATTGTTGTATCCAATCCATTGCAACACATGGAAAATATAATGTATAAATCTGAATTTCGGTGTAACACAATTAGAACAAGATTTGAGATTAATTCCGATTAAAAATCAGGATCTATTCAATATATATTTTAAAAACAATGTCCTCTCGCAGATAGAGAAATGTTCTGATACCAATTGTAATGCCCAGACCCGAAAACACGACCCAGACCGGGGGCTATTCGGAAGACAAAATCAGAGTTTATTAATTAAATAGAAAAATTAAAAATTGAGACGGACCAGGAGTGGCAAACTTTGTGTGTGAGAATCATAACGTTCTTCCATGTATTGGATAACATCTACAACGTTATTCTAATACAATCAGATCCGAATGTAGTTCTGCCTCACGGCTAATATATACAACAGGCATCATAAAATCATATATGTTAAAATACGTATATCCTTATATCCGAATAAATCATTCAAAGATAGGTGAAAATCTCATAAATTATCGGAGTCAAACTGAAGCCAATAAATTTGTAGAATAACACATCTCACATAGAAGAGCAGAACACACCACAGAGTAAATTGGATCACATTAGATCCCATCAGATCATATCAGACAATAACAGATTTCATCTGACCATAATAGATCATATCGGAGCATATCAGATTAAACAAAGTATTCCAAAGCAAATCGGATCCGAGCATATCATATAAAATCGAATCAGAATATATTAGAATCTACCAAATCATAGCAAATCATATATCTTAATTAATATATATATATATATATATATATATATATATATATATATATTAAGATATGCATGCATATAAATCAAATTAAATCGAAAAGTTCGGAATGTTTACTCTCCTTTTAGTTTCGGAAGTCGCGGCATTCGGAGTTGCTCGTTTCCTAAGAGTGTCTTCCTTTTGAGGTCCGGAGATGGCGGACATAATTTACTCTAGCTTCGGAACATTTTTCTCATTACATCTGAAGGCGACAGACGGACACTTCCTTTGACCCAGGATGTTACCCTCGTTGTGGCCCGAAGACGACGGACATAACCTCCGCTTAACTCAGGACACTTCACACTTCTCGTGCCCGTAGGCAGTGGATAGAACCTCCCCTATCTGAGACACTTTTCTTTCTACATATCCAGACAACAGACATATCTTCCCCTTTACACGTAGATTCTTTTATCTTTCTGTGTTCGTAGGCTGCAGACAGAATCTCCCCTTAACCCAGGGTTGTACCTCACACTACATGACCCTTGCATAGAGGATGGAGTCTCCCCTACTCGGGGCCACTTCCCTCGTTGTGGCCCAACGACGGAGGATGAAGCCTCCTCTTACTCCGGGCCACTTCTCTTTCTTTTGGGCTCAAGGGCGATAAGCACGTCTCCTCTTGCCCTAGGGCATTTCTCCTTATGGGGTAGCTAACTCAAGGAATGGATGCTTCCATTGCGTAGAACGCCATTGAATTAGCTAAGAATGCCTTTTGAACGGAAGAAAACAGACTCAGAATGACTCTAGACACTCCTCCCTTTGTATTCAATGGTGATGGGCAAGATCTCCTCTTACACTAGGCATTTTCCCCTTATGAAGACACCAACTTGATGAATGGACAATTCCATTGTGTAAAACACCATTGAATTAGCTAAGAACGAATTTTGTACAACTCAAATCGGACTTAAAAAGAGTAAGAAACGAATAAAAGAAGTTTTAGATTTTTTTTCAAATTGATGAATGTCAGTTTATATAGCTACTGGAAGTTAACGCATGTTTAATGCGCATCAGTCATGCGTCAGTTTCTGACGTGAGTATCAGATGAGCATCAGTTTTTTGACATGCGCATCAGACGCATGCCAAATTTCTAACTCATCACCGTGCGCTGCCATGTGGCGACTCATTTAATTATTTTTTTATTTTTTTATTTTTTAAAACTTAAAAATACGATATCTTCCTACCCTAAAGTCTGAATCGAGCGTTCTTCATATTGATGGACTCGTTTTGATGAGCCCTTCAAAAATAGACCCACATGGGTAGGTTATTCCACAATTTATATATGAGTCCCGCCCATTTGGCATGCTTCCCAAGGTCGTAATTTCCGTTACACTTGTTATGTTGAGCTCTAACCAAATATGAGGATTCCATCCCTTAAAACCCCCTAAAACATAACTAAAATTATTTAATTACTCCTAACCCTCTGGGTTAAGAGTAATTAGAAAACTGGGTGTCACACCTCGACAGGTTAGATGAGTTAATTGTGGTATTTCTTTATTTATTAAGTTTATCTGGACCCTAAGAATCTAGCATTGTATGTCCATGTGCACCGGCTTACCACGTGCTCTAGATCTCCTTTGTGAAAATTAAACTCTCCCCCCCAAGGATTGTCCGGGGTAGTATGCTGCTCGAGTTTCCTTTGTGGAATTTGGACATTCCAACAAGGTTCGTCCCAGTGAGAAAGCTGTTCTAGTTTCTTTTGTGAAATTCAGACTTTCCCCGCAAGGGATTGTCATGGTGAACATCAGGTACTTTCCTAGTCAGGAAGCTTACCCAAACCTCTCTAGTTTTCTTTTGTAGGAATTCAGACCTTCCCATGCAAGAGATCGTCCCAGTGAGAGGGGTTTGATTATTTTTCTTAATTATGAGACATTCACCATCGATAATTTCATGTGTATGGATTATTATACCCAGTTACACAGGTTGTGTAGGGATAATAGAGCTTATTTGACACATGTGGTTATGGCTTAATTTGCATAATACTCATGATAGTGTGTTTGAGATACTTGATTTGCAAGGTGAATGTTTTCATTGAGAAATAGATATGTATGATATGTTTATGTTGAGAAGTTATTCATGCAGGATGTGATTATGATTATGAATTCCACATGTTTATGCATGAGGTTCACATATGATGACGAGATATGTCATGTATAGTATAATATGCAAGTGGCATGAATATGTGATGATGAGATAATATGGGTTGTACCAGGATATGCAGTTAGCATGGCTATGTGATGATGAGATATATTGGATATAATATGATTTGCAGGCAGCAAGAATATGTGATGATGTGTATGTCATATAGCATGATATGCAGGTGACATGAAAATGTGTTGATGAGATATGTATAGCTAGCATGACATGCATGTGGCATGATTAGATGCTTATGGATGGTAAATTATGACATGAATGCACATGTTTATGTGGTTATCCCATGATGAATGGGTATGATGGTTGATTTTGTGATGAATATTATGTGATTTGCTTGTGATGTCATCTTGGATTTACTTTCCATATTTAAAAACCCTTGCTGAGCTTGCGGCTCACCCCTCTTTGTTGTGTTTTATTTTGGGGCTGCATGTCATGCCAAGCAGGTTGTCCGGATGAACTGTAACACTCGGGATTTTTCTAAATTCCCAAAGTCGACCATGTGGGGATTAGGGTGTTGGACCCCTTGACTTTCTTGTGAGAATAACTTGATTATAAGATAGAAGTGATGGCTGAATTCTATATGTATGGAAAGTAGATAGAAGGAACTTCGAAATGCCACCAAGAATGCATGAATCGGAGTTCAGATGAGGGAGATACGACCGTTCAAAGTTGGACATAGTGCGTAGGGTCCATTTACCCGAAGTGGATGGAAGTCCTAAACAAACTAGGAATTGGAAGTCCTAAATGAACTAGGAATTAGAATTCCTAAAAGAACTAAGAATTGGAAGTCCTAAAAGAACTGAGTTGGAAGTCCTAAAAGAACTAGGAATTGAAAGAGGTAGAGAGTCCTAGCGGGAGACGGACTTCAAGCAAGAAGATGACACATCCAGAACTTTGCTGAGACGAGATAGCATGTGAGAAGAGGACTTCTAGCCGAAGTAGGAGTCCAAGGAGTGCTAGGAGTGGTGGAAAAACTTGAATGAGGGACCAGCTATACATCTAGTTGGGTTAAGACTCTTTTGGGACTGTTTTGAGAATGTATGTGGGCTGGTTTCCAATTTGTAATGGGGCAAGGATTGGGATTCTGAAATTATAACTAAGGTTGGGAGAGTCCTAGTGGTACTAGGCTTCCCAACCAATCCTATATATAAAAGGGGCATCATGGCTGGTTGAGAGGAGGTGATTCAAGCATTCAAAACTCAGAAATATGCAAGGGTCGGATTGGGAGCTTTGGCCATAGTTTTGGAGGACTCTTGGGCATAAAACACTTCATTGACGACTTGGAGGAGCTGCTGGGAGTGCACTCAACCAAGGGGCGAACCATCCTCAGCAATTCAGCGAGGCTTGATACAGTTTTCAGCGAGGGGTGGACTGGTTTGCAAGATAGTTGAGATGATATTGGGTCTGGGAGCATTGGGGGCGAATTGGTAGAGGTAGGTGCATCTTTTTACACCCATAATCATGTTGATTTGGATGTTGTGTTTTAGCCATCGGTCAACCTTAATGGAATGGTTTTGAATGCATCTATTTTCTTTGATTCATGATGAACTTTGCTGAGTTTAATTGTTGGTTTTAGCTTTGATGCATGCATGAACTTTGCTGAGTTTAATCATTGGTTTTAGCCCTGATTCATGTATGAACTTTGCTGAGTTTAATCATTGGTTTTAACCTTGATTCATGCATGAACTTTGCTGAGTGTAATCGTAAGTTTTGGCCCTGATTTGTGCATGAACCTTGTTGGTTTCAAGGATGGGTTTTTGCCCTAACTTTGCAGATTTTGACCATAAACTTTTGTCTTGATTCCTGTTCATACTTTGCTAATTTTTTATCAAACTTTGGCCACGATTTGTGCATGAACTTTTCTGAATATAATTATAGTTTTTATTCATGAATTGTGCATGAACTCTGCTGATTGTAATTATAGGTTTTAGCCACAAAGTCGTGACATTACCATGCTGGATTTGATTGAAAGTTTAAGCCTTTATTAGTGCCATACTTTTACTGATTTAATCCATAATTCCTTGCTGATTTAATCCATGATTCCTTATTGATTTAATTCATGATTCCCAGCCCTAGTTTATATTATACTCCAGTGGATTTTATTTATGAATTCTCACCTGTAGTTTATGCTATACTCTTGCAGATTCGATCATCAATTCGTAGCCTTAGTTTATGGTGTTATATTACTAATTTCATCAATTTGCTTTAGCCTTGAATTGTACTACTATATAGCTGATTTACTTAATGGATTTTTAGCCTTAAATAATATCATTACTCTACTGAATTAGATTATCCTATTTTAGCCATCAATCTGATTCATGTCTTGTTGAATGAAATCGTTTTATCTCAGCCATCAACCTAATTCAAGTCTTGCTGAATTTAATCATTCTATCTCAGCCTAATTTTGATTTATGTCTTGGTGAATGTTGATTGTTGTATCAGCCTCACCTTTAGTCATTATTATGTTGAATGTTGGTGGTTGTGCTAGCCTCACCTTGATGTATTACCAATAATGCTGATTATTGTTAGTCATTCAGCCTTGATTTGATTTATTATCATGCTAAATGTTGCTAGTTACTTCAGCCTGATTCGTTATGTTAGTTTGCTAATTTGATTAGTTTGTTTCAACCTCAATCAAATTCATGGTTGTGTGAATTTGATTAGTTCATTTGAGCATCAATTCTGATTTGTAGTCTTGTTGATAGGCTTACATGTCTTAGTCTAAAATCAGCATGTTAACTTGCTGATTATGTAAGTTTGTTGCATGCATGATATGTTGTGAATAGTCTTTAATCCCTTTGCTTTATGTGGATGCATTGTATCACATGTTGAGTCAAAGCTTAAGCTCACGATAATAGCCATGGCGGTAATGTTTTAGATCTTTGTGGTCTCGACTCCTTTGTGATGATGGATCACTGCAAATGTGCAAACCATGTTTTTGAGCATCATGGAATGCTCATTTACCATCGGCCAATGTGTCCATGAGTATAGCTGGTACCTACATCTCTAGGCCCATGGTTGATCGAAGTGGATCTCTAGAGATGCTAGGATTTCTATTAGTGTACAATTACTCCTTTGAGCGGGAGTCCATTGTTTCCTAAACGGTGTCCATTGTTTTGTGCATTGTGTTGGTCTTCATTGGATAAAGATCAACCCATGTTTCTGAGCTATGTTATATTCAGTGCTCTGTATATTACTTTACATGTGTCACTGTATATTGATGTTCTGCATGTTGGAGTCCTATGTCTGAAGATTTCTCGATGGGCAAGTTGTTTCTGAGTGAATACAGATGTGTTAGTATTAATTATTGAACAAGGGTTGTGAGATTATTAATAACATTGTTTGATATTGCTTATTAATTAGATAAGTGGAATGATTAAAAGACTTGCATAAAATGTAGGTTGATTGAAAATACTTAAACATTGCATATGCGATGTTATGCTTCTTAGGATAGGGTAGTTTTAAGGCAGAACTACATCTGGATCTGATCTTGTTGGAAACATTGAAGATGTTGTTTGATGAGTACGTAGGCAACTAACATCGGGTGATGTTGGCCCAATCCGAAAAAATATTAATAAAATCTTTTGTCCTTATGGAAGCTCTTCTCTTGAAGGCGGAGAGATTCCATTGTTGTTGTTGTAGTTGTTTCATTTGGTTGGTTGCAGATTCTCCAGGCAACGACAAGTGAGACCAAGACAGGCGAGCACAAGATGAAGTTCTTCGTTTCTACAACTCCGGTACGTAGGTATATCTTTAGCATTAGAGTCAACTTGTTATTTATTTTCAGATGGATGACAAACTTGTACTTAGATGGATGAGCAATTTTTATTGAATTTTGAGACATGTAATAATATCATATGATTTGATATCCGTATTTGTGAACTCCAGTTATCATGACCTGGATATTTAATTGAATGGTTTGTTTTGTATTTAAGAAAAAAAAATTCTTGTGACTTACCGTTCATGTTATTTTAAAAGGCTTTTAAAAATCTAGGTCGTGATATGGACTTTATGTGGAGCGTATGGGTGATGATGTTGCTTAGAAGGGGTTACTTGGAGATCTTGAATTGTACGATTGCCTATATAGAATATTGTATTGAGACTTATATCTACTTGATTATACTTCAAACTCTATTAGCCGATGTCGGCTTAGATTTCTATTAGCAAATGTGGGCTTAGACTTTTATACTTGAGCCATGTGTAGGCTGTTTTGAACTAAGTATGTGGGTTGGCGTGTGGACTAATGTTTAATTAGTATTCCTTTATTTCTCATTTTTCTCTTTTACAAAGTTGATGTGCGCAACTCCGTAGTGAACTACCCAAGTAGGGGTTAAGCCTTTTGCAATCGAACGATACTTCATTGCGTTGTGTTTCTCTTCCCCTAGGATTAGGTTCGGCTTGGGGTTGACATATGTCGGGGTGTGACATGTCTGTCACCTATGCAATCATTAATTGAACTACAAATGACATTCTCACATGCCTACAAAGAAACCTATGAAAGAGAGAATGGATCGACAACTAGAAAGTGAGACTCTTCACTATGTCTGCTACCTTCCTAAACTTTTAGGAGAGCTCTTCTACCTAGAAAACGTGCACCAAGCTGGTAATGAATTTATAGGTAAACATAAAAACATATGTGGTCATATGTATTATATTGCCTTGTATGAGTGAATAAAACAATGTCAAATTGATGTGTAATTTTAGTCATATGATAGATTGGTTGCTACTGAATACCACATAGTGAAGATGAAGAAAATCATAAGACTCAAGATGTGTTTTGACAGGTAAAAATAGTCTTACACATCACATTCACAAATTTGGAATAAAGTTTTTATCATATGAGAGTATAGGAAAAGAATGAGTGAAAAATTAGATATGTAAATTTTCATCCATAATAGATCAAGATTGAAATGGGATTGATTTAGGAAGAAATACTTTTATGGATTATAGAAATACTATAGCATGTTACTATAGCAGTATTGTTTACTTATAGATCGGGCATTGTAGTGATCAATTGGGTACTTTTTATAAAATTGCATACCAAATGATCGATGGGTTACTTATAGCGATCGATCATTCGATGCATAGTTTATAAAAATAGGTCATTCTGAGTGGAAGATGATGTAATTGCGGCTATAAAAACAAGAATGAGGTGTGCTTAGAGTGAGTCCCAAAGGACATTAATAATAATAATAATATTATTATTATTATTTTGAATGGATCCAAAGGACTTGTGAGGTCTATTGGTCTACGTTGATTCAATAATCCATATTCAAAGACCCCCATGATTACAACAAAGATTAAAGAAATGTGACACCATATTATAAAAGGACTTGTCTAGCTTGACTACTTTTCATGACCTAAGGTTAGGTAACCAACAATGAAAGGATATCACATCACTAGAAATAGTGAGAAAAATTTGGGGTCTGGTTCTAATGGTTCTCATGTTCTTTCTCTCCACATGGGCATTGGTCATGCAATTTGGTCATGAAAACTTGTTGAAAAAATGTTTTTATTTAAATGGATTTTATTAAGGAATTCTAAGTTGTTTAATGAAGAAAAATAAATACTGAGACTATCAAAACATAAAAAAAGTAATATTGGGATAGTTTGGGAACCTCTTAAGTATGGTCCATAAAGGTGGGATCACTTTGATTAAAGGAAGACCCCCAAAGAGGGGGACTCACTTCATCCCACTCAGTCATGTAGGTCTCATCTATTTGGCATGTCGGTTTGTGTTAGTGTACATTGATCACACGGTAGGTGGGCAGATTAAAATCAGTGTGACTGGTAATACCAACCATGCAATTAAATGCATTTGGTGTAGATGTATGGGCATACAACAGGAACAATATGTAAACAAAATTCTTTTGATTTTAATAATCAGACAAAATATACTCAACCTTGAGAGGACTTAGTGTCACACCCTCAATTTTACATATATTTTTTAATATTTTTCTTTTTAAAAAATAATGTGGTAACACTTTAGATAATATGCACCAGAGAAATCCACTTGCCTAATGTTGTAAAAATTACTCAAAATAAGATTGTGGACATGATAGTAACACATTTCACAAATCACGATTTATGATAATATCATAAATACAACTCTAAAATAATTATGCGACATTAAAATAGCTACAAGATCTAAATTTGGGCACTTGTCTATCGCCGATACTATCATTAATATAAACTCCAAATGACACTCTCACATGCCTAAAACCTTTAAAAGAGAAAATGGATCGACAACTAAAAAGTGAGACTCCTTACTACATCTATAGCCTTCCTAAAACCCTTTAGGCAACCTCTTCTACCTGAAAAGCATGCAGGACAGTGGATATTGCATTTACAGATATACTTGTTAGAATATATGTGGTCATATGTATTATATTGACTTATATCAATAAATAAGACAATAACAAATTGATGTGTAATTTTAGTCATATGATAGATTGGTTACTACAAAAGACCACATGGTGAAGATGAAGAAGATCTAAGACTCAAGATGTGTTTTGACAAGTAAAAATACTCTTACACATCACATTCACGAACTTGGAATAAAGGTTTTATCATATGAGAGTGTGGGGAAAGAATGAATGAAAAATTATATATGTAAATTTTAATCCATAATAGATCAAGATTGAAACAAGATCGATTTAGGAAGAAATACTTATTTGGTACTATGGCGATACTATAGCATGTTACTATAGCACTATAGTTTACCGATATATTAGGTATTGTAGTGATTGATAAGTATGAAATATATATCTATTTTATATGACCTTTTACCTTATTTGCTAGTATAGATTAGGTTAATTTAGTGTTAGTTATAGTTTATTTAGATTAAGATAGTTATTAATATTTTAGTTTGATTATTAATTAATTTTAGAAGTTATTAGTAGTTTAGGCATGTATTTAAATCAAGTTGGGATTTTAATTACATTCTACATGTCTAAAATATGATATTTTATATTTTGTAGGCAAAGTGTGCTTATCAAGGTACTTGGGCGATGTTTGGAATAATTCAAAATAGTCTTGACATGCTTTAAAATGATTTGGACAACTTTTCGGAGTTATAAACAAGTTGGAAACTAACATGAACATGAAAGAAAGAACTTAATGAACAGAAATTGGACATGATACTGTCCACAAAAATTGTCCAAATTGTAGAAACAGTGTAGCCCATTGAACGGGGCGTTTTAAGTATCAAACGGCTAAACATGATTTTGAAGACAAATTCAATACAGGTGATCGAACGGGCATGCAGGGCGATTGATCGGGATAACGCGCAGTTTCATAGTTTAAGCCAATTTTCAATCCTTTTCATATTAAACTTCTTCCTACAGTTCTTATGCCTATATAAAGACATATTTGGCATGAAATTGGGGGATTCTAGTAAATTTTTTGAAGAGAAAAATAAAGAAGAAGATGGAAGAGAACTCAAATCTTTTAATGGAGGTTCAAGAGCTTCATTCTACAATGGAAGGCTAGACTTCTCTTTTACTTAGGAGTTGATGAAGCTATAGATAAGTTTCAGTTTCTTTTCTTTTTAATTTAGATCTCAGTTGTGAATTGTGGCAATTGTATGATAAAGATTTTATTTTTTAATGGAAGAGCTTTTAATGTTTATTCAAGTCTATGTTGATTTATTGTCTTGTAAATGATAGATTAATGTGGTTTTGATATTTTCATCGATTCTAATTTCTGTGATTTAGATGAGATGGTCATGCAATAGTTTTAATGTTCAAATAATTAATGAATTAGATGAGTTATACTAAGATTAGATGAGTCATGCCTATAGCTAGTTTAGTGTAGATGATTGTATTATTGTCGAAGATAGTTCATACCATGAATTTAATTAATGATTATTTCTGAAGTAATTCTAGCTTTTAGCTGAGAATACTTGTTCATATTCATACTAGATTTAGATTAAAAGTTAAGGAATTGTTATGGTTCTATAGTGGATTCAATTTCCTAAGTAAATTCTATCATATTAATATCTTGCTTTTAATTTAGTGATTATTTCTTTTGCTTCATTTTAATTTAAAGTTCTTTTTAGTTTTTAATCAACAAATTCCTCTCTTAGATTTAGTAATAATTCATCCGTCCCTGAGGTTCGATAACCCTTAAATACCTATCCTAGTACAATTACCTTGTACACTTGCAAAAGGTTTAATTATAAACGATCAATGATCAATTGGGTACTATTTATAGAATCACGTACTATAATGATCAATGGGTTAATAGAGTGACCGATCATTCGATGATAGTTTATCAAAATAGGTCATTCCGAGTGGAATTTGATTCCTAACCAACTTACTTATCTATATAAGGGGTTTTTTGGATGTGGATAAAGAAGATGGAAGCCATTGTTAGTATAGAGAGAGATTGGTGAGTTTACTATATTGTAATTTGAGTGTCTAGAGTTTTCCTTTGGCTACGTGCTTTGAAGATACATTAAATTAGCAAAAAGTAAGAAAAAATTCACATTAACATACAACACAAAAGGAGTTGCAGCAGATTTCTTCATCAAAGAGGATTGAAGAGACTCAAAGGTGAATAATCAATCAAAGAAGGTGCATTTCATTGTGCTCATAGAAAAAGACGAAGACAGAATATGAAGAGGGAAAGCTTCATGGGTTTAGTGGAAGGAGAAACTTGAAGGCCAATAAGAAGATAACTGAACAAAGAAAAAATATTTTCGATTATGTCAAGTCAAAGGTTGGTTGATTTTTCTTGGGCCTTGTAAGTTTTTTTTGTCTAGTGCTTTAATTGATTTAGCCAGTTGAGGTTGTTATGGTTTTTTACCCTAGTTGGGATTTTTTATATAAAAATCATTGTGTGAATACTTGCATGATTTGTGGTTGATTGAATGATATATTAATCATATGTTCACTCAACTTTGTTTAAGTTTTTGTTATACAAATTCTTGTGACATATAGAGGCTATAACCCTTAACTCTTACTTTGTTTAAAGTACTAATTTAGGAATAATGTGGTGATCTGTTTTATTTGTGACAGGTATTGAACTATCAAGTGGTAGCTGAGGATTGTATATCTATCATAGTTTTGCATGCTTGAATCACTTGTGTGTGATTGCTAGAACTTGTTTGTTTGTACTTGTTTAATTAATCATGTCTAGTTCTTATTGTAGTGATGATGAGGATTTAGATATTAAAATTCTTTTTAGAAAAACCATTGAATTGGGTAAAATGAACAAGAACATAGAGAAAATCGTTAATGCTAATGCGAAGACAATTGAATCAATTTCTATTGAAAAGTCCAATTCGTTGAAGATAAGGAATCATTGTAAAAAGAGGTTTAAACCTTGAAGAGTGAACTTGAGAAGGAGAGGAGAAAATCTAGATCATTAGAGAATAAACTTGTGTTTACTAATGAGAAGCTTGTCACCTTCAAATATGATAAAAGTAATCCTCTAATAAGATAAAATTCGTAGACAATAAAGTTCATAAGAAAATAGAGACAAATAAGTCATGCTTGAAAAAGATTGAAGATATGGGGAGTGAATTCAAAGCTTCCAAAGAAAAATTGAAATATTTCACTTTAGGGCAAGAGAAATTGGATAAGATTTTGTACATGTGGTATGATAATCGTGATAAAAGAGGACTAATATTTAATGAGACTAATTTTGTCGTGTCGCGGCACATGCCACCCTTGAGCCGAACCCTATCCAAAGAGGATGTGGCATGCAGCATGACAAAGTATAGTTGGATTGCGGAATACTTAACCCATCCTTAGGTAGAACACTAAGGAGTTACACACATATACATTGTACAAAAGCAAAATGAGCACTAAAAAGACTACTAATTAAAAGCATTAGTCCACACATACCCACATATTTAGTCTTAAAAGGCCCACACATGGCTAAAATAAGTCCAAGCCACATTAGCTAATAAAAGTCTAAGCCAACAATGGCTATATAGAAGTATGAAGTACAGTCAAGAGTATGTAGATTTCAACATAGCATAAACAAACTATCATATAACCCAACTTCTCTATGCATCCCCTCTCAATGATCAATGTCATCCACATGATCCACAAAGAGCCCATCTGAACAACCTGCATGGCATGACATGCAGCCCCAAAATAAAACACAAAACAAAGAAGGGTGTACCAAAGCTCAGTAAGGGTTTTTAATACGAAAGTGAATTCATAATAATAACATAGTCATAACCATCATAACATGCATCACATAATCAATCACTATGCTCATTCATCATGATATAATCACATAAACCTGTGCCACCTGTGCATCATGTCATAATTTACATTTCATAACCATCTACTCATGCCACCTACATGTCATGCTATCTATAATATATCTTATTAATACATAATCAAGCTACCTAAATATCATGCTATATATAACTTATTTCAGCAACACATAGTCATGCCACCTACATATCATGCTATATATAACATATTTCATGTTATATATAACATATTTCATCAACACATAGTCATGTCACCTGCATATCATGCTATATATAATATATTTCATCAACACATAGCAATGTCACCTGCATATCATGCTATAACATACATTCCATACACATTTCATGCTACTTGTGCATCATGGGTTCAAATATACCTCATAACACATATACACCTCATGTGGAAACATATGAAACTCATTATCATGATCACATCCTGCATGAATCATTTCTCAACATAAACACATCATGCATTCACCTTAATAAAAATATTCACCCTGTGAGATCAAGTGCATCAACTACATCATCCTGCGAATACATGCAAATCATATCGTAGTTACATGTGTAAAATAAGCTTCATTCTTCCTACACAACTTGTGTAAATGAACATTATCTTCTATACACATGTAACAAATTAATGGTGAATGTCTTACAATTGAAAAAAATAATTAAACCCGCTCACCGGGAGAATCCCTTGCGGGGAAGGTCTGAGTTCCTAAAAAGGAAACTAGAGCAATTTGGGTAAGCTTTCCAACTAGGAAAGTACCCGCTGCTCACTAAGACAATCCCTTGCGGGGAAGGTCTGAATTCCTACAAAAGAAAACTAGAGCAGCCTACTCACTGGGACAAACCTTGCGGGAAAGTCCGAATTCCTACAAAAGGAAACTCGAGCAGTGTGCTAGCCCGGGACCAACCTTGCGGGAAAGTCCGAATTCCTACAAAAGGACACTAGAGCACTTGGTAAGCCGATGCACACGAACAAACCATACTGGATTTTCATGTTCTGGATAACTTAACAATTAACTTACATAACATTCAGCTCATCTCGACCTGGGGAGGTACCATATTCTCAAAGGCACAAAACAAAATTATGTCTTTTTGGACTAAATACCGATTCGATAATTACAAAGAAGTCTACCTTAAGTTGCCTCAGGATTAGATGACTAGGCAAGGCTAAAGAGTCTTACATCTCTAAGTAAGAGATTTTGATTTGTACCCATTATTTAATTCTTTCTATCATTATAACGTACATGTTTTTTACATTTTTACAGTGTTTTTTTTCATGGTTTTAGTACATAGGTTTTGAATAAAAAAATAAAAATGATAAAAAAACACAAAAAAATTAGTGTAGATTTTGCTTGGTTTTGCAATTGGCTCTATTTTTGTTTTTGATAAAGTTTAGCTCTTAAGATATTATGAGATTAATTTTCTTTTAAGTTAAAAAGTAACATGATTAATGGTCAAATATACTTTAACTAAGAGAATGATACATTAAGGAGAGTGAAGATAAATTTAATTTTATTTTGCTTGATTGGAATAATCTAATTTTAAAAACTTGTACATATCATGTTGAGACTCAAGTCACTTTTATGTATGAACATCAAAAGAGAATTTTTAAACATAATTTGACTTAGGCATTTGGATTTTAGTGGAGTCTAGGTGATCAAATTAGAGGATCTTTTGCTGGATTTCTATTTATAATTAAAAAAAACGAAAATTTCATGTAATGTACTTTATTGTTTATCAATCTTATATATTTTAATATCTCTTTAGATAATAGAATTGTCCTCATAAAGATGATGAGGAAGAGCTACCTACTTAGGTCTACTTGAGCTAGTGTAAATCTCTCATCCACTTGACATCAAGAAACATGAACGAAAAAGAAAAAAAAGAAAGTGAAAGAAAGAAAAGAAAGGAAAAGATGAAAAAAATATTATGGTGCAAGTAGAGAGGATTCAGAAAAAGCTAATCCCTATAAAAATGAATTGAAGAAACATATCATAACTGAGAAAAAGGCATAAACATGTTGATTATAAGCTTTTTAATTATTTTTATCTTTTTAGGAAAATTATGTACATAAATTAGAGTTAAATAAAGTAAAAAAATGTGACTAGGCTCTGAACAAATTTGTATCAGTTTGGTTAAGAGTGATCTTATGAGTTTTAAGATTAAAAGAGACTTCATGAGTGGTTTTTCTTCAAAATTAGTAGAAGAGGATTAATGTGTCAAAAAGAACATAATAAAATTAACAGTCACATACTAATGTGATTAATTTATCTAAGGAAAGGTATTAATGAACATAATATGTGGATCTACTTAGATTAAAATAGAATTGATTAAAAAATTGTCAAAAAGAGCTCAACTTTACTAATTTTGAATGTTTAATTTTTAATTTGAGTTTTAGATGTCAAATTATTTAATTTGATGGGAAATGCCTTGAAATAATTTTAGGAATGTATTGAATTTTTTTTGGAATTTATATCATTTTTTTAAATTTTTAGAAAATCAAAAGTCAAATTATTTCACAAACCATCAATCTATCGTCCCATTCAATCAATCGCTGGTCAGGTTTTTTGTATTGAAGCTTGGTTTTAAATTTAATTTTACTCCATTTCAACTCTATTTGTGTCCAAATGTCGGCTAAGCTTTTGTGAAAGATAATAGAGGAGATTTGAGTGAATTTTGGACAAAACACATTTGAATTTCCTTATCAAAATTGTAAATTTCTTCGGGGGCAAGGTATGTATCAAACCCAAAATTTATTTTTTTAGTTGATTTCAAATGGTTTTTCTTGCGGTTTGAACAACTAGGAATTTTAGAAATAGGATGATCTTGCAATGGTTAAATTTTCATGCATTTTGATCCGTTAAAACAAGATTTCATGAATAATTCATGCGGTTTAAAGGTTTTTTTCACCAAATTGGGGATTTCAAAATTAGAGGTTTAGGGTCAAAATTGGTTGTTGTTTCGATAGAAAAGTTTGATCTACTCATAGTGATTTGTCTTAGGCTCAAATTTGGAGGCATTCTAACATGCAAAGTTTTTAGGGTCTATTTTAAATGTAAAATTTGAATTTTTGGCATGCATTTCAATGTAATTTGAACTTCTAGGCTATTTTGACTCGACATATCATATATCACTAATCTAATAAGTCTTTGCAAGACTTAAATAGCATGCACAAATGAACATAATTTTGATTATTAAAATATAGTCAATTACAACACATATGTCATATATGTTCTTACAATGATAATGCCTAAAGAGAAAACAAACACGTAAGAAGTAAAATAAAATTTTGGGTTAACTGTGGTAATTTGGTATGTTGAAGTTAACTATGTGAGACCTTAACTACTAACAATGTGATAAGGGTAATGGGTAATTGAAATTGGTTTAAGGCTGGCTTTAAATATTTAACTATGTTGTGTTACCTTTGTATTTAATTATAATCTTTTCTCTTGTTGATTATTTTGATATATTCATACATCTTTGTGGTGCCGGTAACTCTTGGGTGAATTTGGTGGCATTTTGGGAGAGGGATTGGACATTGACTACAACAAGGTATATGGCCTTGCTATATAGTGATGTAAGCATGGTGGTATTATTTCTTTGATCACATTTGTGTACTCACAAGTAAACTTAGGCTTGTAAAGTCAAACTTTGGCTTGTAGCTTATCATACATTATAAAAATTTAAATTTTTATGATTTAATATTCGTATATGTGAAAAATAGCAATCACAGCCTGGATAGTATCTTAATTGCAACTATGTTGGATTTTGGAGATCATTAAAAATAATCATTTACTTCATGCACTCTAATGACTTAAAAATAAATATAAAAACCCTAGCTTGTTTCATTTATTCAGCTAAAACAATTTCTCCCATCCGTTATTAATAATTCCATTAATAAAGATTATCATATTAATAGATTTATATGGTTCACTTTAAGTAATTGAGTACCAAAAACAATTTTAAAAGTCATTTTCTATTCTCTTAACTGTGACTCCCAATATTTAATAAAAAAATATTCTTTCAAATGGAACTATTAGTATGTAACAGTACATGATTGGCGTTTTGGGAGAGGAAGTAACAAAGTTCATGTCAGGACCCAAAATAGGGGGAAAACTTTTGGTGTACCACAGACAGCCACAGTTCCAATGTCGGGGGATGGAAAAAGTTTCTGATATGCAAGGGTAATCAGTAACCAATTCCTTTGGGAGCTAAAACGCTAAAAAAAGGAGAAACTGAATCGCAAAAAGATGCTTGGCGTCACCTCATACATTTCAGTTACTCGAATCAAATTTCACCACTGGTCTCACATTCAGCGCTGTGGTGCCAGGAACAACTGACTTCATAGCCATACGAATAATTCGGAGAGCAAGACCCACTTCTTGGATTTCAAGACATTGCCAGGAATTATGCAAGACAACTTTCAGATATCTGAAAAGTGACTTGGCATAGCCTACTGATGATCGCGCTTGCAGTTTTACGGCCAAGCTGCGCTGTCACGGCATGGACTGCAGTTTTACGGACAGATTTTAATAAGAATCACCAGCTGCTTTTCAATTTACAATTATATTTAATTGGGTAATCTACGGCATGCACATAATACCTTTACACAAAATTTTCCACCCACAATCACTGAAATGAAGTGGTATCCAGTAAATGAAACATCATTCTACCTTGATATTTTCTCCTGTTACTTCTGGATTATTATTGAACCTTCTGAATCAGCTGACTTGAATATAAGAGAGGGCATGGACGAAGTTCTCATAAAAGTGATCAGCATCAGAGTCATATATAGCGTCTTCACTCCTTTAACTTAGCTTTGCCTCTCCAAAGTCTTTATTTTCTGCCGATGTGGCATTTGGACTATCTTTGGGAAGAAGGCGGAGAAGTGGAAGAGGTAGCAATGAGCTAAGATTGCATATAATAATCAAGAAAGCCAAATGATCGAAGTTGTCTCTTGTGACATCAAGAACCTGAGTGAGGCCAGCACCCAATAGTCCTCCAGCAACGCTTCCCCCATTTGAGATAGACATGAGTGTTGCAAACAACGTGGCTTCCATTCCTTCTGGGCACAATCGTGCAGCTAAAACCAGAACAGGCATGAAGGATGCCTGAAATAAAAATAGGAAAGTTAATATCTTACAAAAACGAACTGACATTTCTAATAAAATGTTTCTTCGATTTACTACTGAATTTCTAGACATTTATTGAATAATTACTATATAAAAGAAAGTAGTATAACAGGAGGAGGTTAGATAATCAGTGTAGTTCATAATACTACAAATAAACAATTCCACATGAAAACGGCCATATCAAAGGCTGGAAATCTTTAGAATCATCTACATTGCTAGCTATTCTTCGAAAAAAATAACACTCCATAGACGTGTAGCAAATATGTAAATTTCAAAACCTAACTACATCAAATTACCTTAGCTGAGCTGCTGCCATTAAGCCAATGATGTTGCCATAAATAGTGATGAAATAATAATCAACAGACATAAGATTAAACATGGCAACAAAAGTAGGGCCAGGCATTCATGCGAGTCATAATGTCCATTAGAAGGGTTACTTTCATGAAGCCATTATTGGCACATCAAAACAGTGCAAATAGTAAAGGGTAAATTGAACTTATACCCCCTGAACTTTAGCAAAATGGCACTTATATCCCTTGACATTTCAAAAACAGCACATAGACCCCCTGCCATTAACAAAACCCTTAGTAGTTATTTTCAAATAGCAAAAATACCCTTATTCACTTAACTGCTAGGGGGGTTGTAGAGGACCGCAATTGATGGGGAGCATGATGGATGCACCCCCTCTTCTACCCGTTTTCCTCACCATACTCCCATCGGTCATAGCCCCCTTAATGGTTATATGCAAAAGGGCATTTTTATCATTTAAAAATAACTACTAATAGTTTTGTTAACAAAGGGGGGGGGGGGGGGTGTATGTACAATATTTGAAATGTTGAGGGTTAGAAGTGCTATTTTGCCCAAGGTCAAGGGGTATAAGTGCAATTTACCCAAAATTTAAAAGAAAAGAAAGTTTGGCCTATACAATGCTAAACCTCAAATAGGCTACACATCTTAAGAGCAATTAAAAAGGGTATCCATGATACTTCGGAAATTTCCAGACAATCTAAACATAAATAAGCTTAAGCAACTAGATAAACACATTGTGGAGCGGACAAGTGCACAAGCAACTACGTAATCACGATGAACATAAACAATTTTATAAACCATATAATATAAAAAGTTTAAATTTTCAATTTGTACTAGTATATATTTTACTGTTTATTGAGCAGAGTTAGCCCAGCCCATTTCAACAAGTACATGCAACAGGTATACATCATTCAAAATAGAATCACCTGACCAAGGACTGTTATAATTAGCGAATCTCCAATAGCAAACCACTCATCACTTATGCCTAACCTTCGATTTAAACCAGTAACAAGTAAAACCTGAGTCCAACAAAATCATTATTATCAATAAATATGGGCTTCAACATATCTGCAAGGGTAATATTTAACAAAGATATAACACAAGGTACCTGTGTCATTCCAAGAGCCGATCCAATAAAGGTCGTCAAAAGAAATATCTTCCGCAAAGGAACATTCTTCAAAAATCCATTGTATAAGGCAACACCCAGCAATGATGCAACAGAAGTAACAAGTTTGACTCGGCCCAGAAATTCAGGAGTGAAGTGAAGTTCATTTGTACTGCAATTGAAAGAATAATGTAAAGAGTTTCAGTGAAATCGCAGAAGGGCATGAATAAAGGCATATACAGATGTGAAACATGTGAAAGTGGTTCAACATCACTAGAAAAAGGACATCACGCACTATAAACAGTAAATGGTGCTCAATTTCTCATGATTCCCAGCTTTATTAGGACAAAGTGGGAAATAAATACAGTGAGACCACATGTCATTAGAATTCACAGAAACTAAATGCCCTTGATTTTCATTATTGTTATAAAATTTCAGCCAAGTACAGAATATATTATAAATTAGATAAGATACAGGAATGCTGGCTGCATGCGCCCCATGATATGATGCCCCCATGGACAATTTGGGCCCTGTGCCTTTGTCGTGGCACGTGTTTCGCCAGCATTGCTAGGGCAAGTGCTCATAGCATGTCCATAGAAATATATATTGCTTAATCTTGATAGAGAAAATACTGAGGGAAACAAATATTATTCATTAATACTTCATGGACACCACTATAATAGGAACCTTTTTTAAGTCATTAACAGCAGTCCGACATCCACAAAAAACTGCCCATTTCATCTTTTTTTTATAAAGCATACTAACAATTAGACAAAATGCAGATTTTGTAAGGCACATTAATATTGATTCTAAAATGTTAGCAAAAATTAAAATAATAAAATTTGTGTTTATAATGAAAGCTTACGTAAAATAGAACATGGCAGAGTCAGATTGCGGCGTAGCTTGCCAACAGAATATAAATAATGTGGGCAAAAAGATATTTGGCTGTTTGACAGCATCCCACAACTGCAATATATTCTGTTTGGATGTTTCAATGAAACTTGGAACTGCTACTAAAGAAAGGTTAAGTCCTCTAGAAGCTCGGACTATGGGCTGTTCTTTTACAAGAACTGCTACTGCTGATGTTATCAGAGGGAGAAAAGCTGTAACACCAAAAACAAACCTGCAATTTTTCCAAAGAAAATAAAGACATTATATACAAAAACTATTCATATGGTGAAGAATCTAAAGAATCTTGAGATTGTGAGGACTTCAAATAAATAATTATACTTCCTACAAGACAAAAATTGGCCCCTTAAACATGCCTTACACCATAAGCATCCACAAGAGAGCCACTGAAATATGCACTAACTATGCCCCCAAAAGCTGATGAACCCCAACATAGGGATTGAAGAGAACCAGATGTGCTCTGCGTCTCACCACGAGCTCTCTCAACAACCATAGAATCTACAACCTGGAAATACAATTTCAGTTTCTAGATTAAAGTGTCAATTTAAAAGTACATTCTAGGACAATGTAAAGGATAAAAATACTAGCTACAACACTTCCATTCAAAGTTAATGTCTCCCATATGGAGAGACAACTAACAAAAGTAAAATTAACAACTCTTTGAGACAGACTGGATGTAGGTTTCTTAACAAGAACAAAATACAGACTCAACTTATGATCCACATTTTGCAAGATCACTGTACAGGAAAGAAGATAAAATACATTTAGAAAAAACTAAGTTCAGATGGTGTAAGATTGATTAACTGCTAATAAACGGTAAAAATATGCCGTGCAGCCACATAATGGATCAATTCTCCTATATGAAACATTTAAGCCAGTCACAAGATATAAATTTTAAGCAATTCCATACAGAATTTTATGATAATCCCAGTTCTACTTCAAGTGTGATTTGCAGTTATCAAAGACTCGCCCAGTTTACCAGGATTTGAAGACTCAAAAAATATCAAAATTAAATAGAGTACAAATTACACTAACAGATATGAATTAGGCATACACGGAGACATTTGGAAGACTATTTGAAAATGTGTTACATTGCAATGCCTTAAAAGAATATGTACTTTACTTATCATGACATTAATTCAGGTTTTTTTTCCACGAAAAGACACAAATGAGTAAGAACCACAACCTTCTTTTTATTCACTCAAAAATAGTACCCAAAAATATAAACAAAAATGTGAAAAACAAGCTCCCCATTACTTACAACGTCTGAGAAGGCAACTGAAAGAGATCCAAGAAAAATACAAAAAGCAGCATCATATTTGCTGTCAACAAAACTGGCCATTAAACTCCACGAAAGAGCACCCAACAGCCCAGATAGGACAAGATAAGACCTTCTCCGATAACCAAAGAGTGGGAATGAATCACTGCCATACCATCACCAGTCAGACAGGACTATAAAGGGGAAACATCAAAGAAATATGACAATAAATTAATTAAAATTTTATGTCAAAACCTGATAAATCCGTAGAGTGGCTTGACAAGCCAAGGTAGAGCAGAAAAACCAGATATAACAGCTGTCTAGAGCAATCACATATCATTTATTAGTTTACTCATCGTGGTCACAACAGAAAAAAATAAAGGGAAATAAACTAAGCTGTCTAGAGTAGCCATATATAACCACCTAAAAAGAATACATGTATATGACAATATCATGAAAATTAACTTCTATACCTCTGCTGGGTCGAGATGAAGGTCATCTTTCAAGTAAAAGCTTACAGCAAGCCTGGAAAGTCCTAAAACACCTTGTACAAAGTATACCATAGCAACAGCAATATTATCTGGGGACATCTCCACACCAAAGCATTTTATGGAGCTCATGAGAGATCTACTTTTGTAGGGGGTGCTTTTATTACTATGTGAAGAATTCCTCTCAATATCTTGCTGTAATGAATCTCCTTTTCCTGAAAGGAGATTATTACTTGATGCTGCATGACAATGAAAAGACATTTTAAATTTAACATGACTTTCACTAGTCAATCATTGCAGAAAAAGTCAAATGATACTGGTAGGCAACAAGTTTAAATCATCCTTCAACTAAAGGATAACTACACAAGAAATTAAATAAATCAAGCAAATAAAATCACATGCAAGTATATGAGCTTGGCAATCATGAGGGCTGCTCAAGGGACCCATGTGACAAAGTCCAAATTCCAGTCCAAATCTGTTTTGGCAAATTTGGATGGTCTTTTAATGTTTAAATCCCTGCTGGAGTCGAACTTAAATTTTCCAATTGCAATACAAACATTGCTTCTCCACCCATATATAACTTAAGAAATAATATAATACCAAATATATTTACAAATGACAGTTTGAAAATATGAACTATTTGCCACATTAATGCCAAATACCACGTTTCTGTTTGTGGTCTTATGTAAGGTGAAAAATCAATAATCATGTTATTTCCCTTTACCATTTACTAGAAAGCCTAGCGTTATAGCAGCCTACTTCTGGCAGATAGGTAAAGTATGATAGGCCTAAAAGGGCATAGATACCTGAAGGTAAATTTGGCAAATCCTTGTGATGTTGAACAAAAGAATTAGTCCAAAATCGTGCAAAAAGTTTGAATGTCAAAATCCAAGACTGAGTTCAAGTGAGAATCCCTGAACTCATCCTAGTCGGAACAAATTCAAACCAACTTTTTGAGATGTGACTCAATTTTGGCATTTGGCAAGGCTGAGTACAATTAAGATTGTAACTAGCTCAACCACCCACAGAGGTGAAAACTCTAGCCACAAGGAAAACAAAATAATATTACTAGTTTGCATAATGGTAATAGTTATTACCAAAGGACTACTAGTCCACTTGAGTAGGTAACCACTACAAAGGTTTGCACTTCAATCAATAAATAAGCCATACATTGGCACATTTTAGATTCATTCTCTGACTTCATAAAAACGGCCTGTGCAAATTAGACACTACCATTCTAAGGTAAACTAGAATTCGGACAGATCAATCTCCTCAATGAGCTCATTCTAGTAAATTTTTTTTTTAATCTTTCATTTCAAACCTAGTTCTTATCTTCAGAATAAAAAAATATGTTATATCTATTTTAGTTTCCATAAAACGTTCTCAAGATTTCAACAGATAAATGCAAGTTACCGAAGCATACTATTTACCACATCTACCACTCCAAGTTCATCCATATATATTATGCCATGGGCTCCATATCTGGCCAACAACTGGCATAAATCGAAATCTTATAATGAGCTCTCCATTGATCAACAAGAAGAGCCCCATGTCATGCCTCAGCCCAATGGTCACCACTCCCTATTCCTAAAGAATCCCCACAGCTGAGCTGCTCAATACTACAGATATGACCGTAGCACATCCAGCATTATATTCATCAAAAGTGACACCAAACTGAAATGAATAATTCAAGCACTGCGCTTCTTTGCAGAATGAGGAAGCACTGCGCTTCCCTATTCAAGGGCATTGTCGTCTTTTCAACGAAACGTTCACAGTAGTGACATTATCTTAAAAGACTGAATATAAATATTCATTATCCAAATGATCTCCACACCATCACCCCATGAAACCCCAAGGCTAGATACCCAATCTCACCGCATGGTATCCATTTCCGCCGTTTCAACGGAAAAGATGGAATCTCTATTCCTTTCCCTTCCTCGTAAAATTGAACGACAGCCACACAATCATAAATTAGCCGAAGGCCACAGAAATTCAGAAAAGAAGGGAAAAAGAGAAGAGGAGAGAAAAGGGACACGGAAAAAACTCACCACTTCTGCGATCTTCATACGACGCCATCCGGCGAAGCTCCTCCCGCTCCCAGCGATCCTTCCGTCCGTCGTCCCCCGACGGAGAGCTTCGCGGGGTTCTGCGGCGAGTCCGGGCACGGCGGCTGCGCCTCAGGGCTCCGGCGAATCGGGGGCGGAGGGGAGAAAGGGGAAGGGCGTGGTAGGGGAAGGGAAGTGACCAGCCGGGGAGGGAAATGGAATTTAGTGATGAGGCCATGTCGGAAATTGGAATTTTTTTATTTATTTATTAATTTCCTAATTCGTGATGCGGTGGTGAATCCCCGGAACTTTCAGATGTCCGAGTCCGGTACGGGGACGGAAAGGAGTGGGGTCCACATCGTGGGCGAGAAGAGGCTTGTAGGGAGCGTATTTGAAGAGGAGGGCTAGCCACATATCATGGTTTAGGACCAAAGGCTGTTTAGAGCGATTCCCCTAGTTTAGGGCTGTCAAGAGTACTTATTAGTTATAATAATTTTAAGTGGTTTAATTTTAAAAGAGATTAGCTTATGATCTTTTATAATAATTTTTTAATAAAAAATATCATTTAAATTTTAAATATTTATTAACTTAATTTAACTACTTACAACTATTTATTATAGTTGTTACAAGTTGCTATGTTAGAATCTTAAATGACTACATAGACATTGTGCAAAATGATTATACAACTTTTAGGTTGGTTTATATTTTATTTTGTAATTCAAATACACCAGTGTCTTTTTGTTTTTGATAATTAAGCTTACAGAGTATTTGTTTGTGCAAGGAAATAATTGGTAGGTTTGGAGTAGGATTGTTGAGCTAGTTCAATTTTACTCGAGAGTTAGCTCAAATCAAAGTTCTAACTTGAACTAAACTCTTACTTAATCAATCTCAAATTGGCTTAGTTTGAGTGTTAGCTAGCTTAACTTTAAATGAGTGTTGTAGGTGGTTTATTTTAAGATTTGATATTTGTTAGTTGGAATCATGTTTATGTTACAAATCATTAGATTACAAAATTTGGAATGATGATTTACTTATTGAAATAGGTTAGAATAAATGACCAAGCAGGTTTAAGTTAATTTATTTTTAAAATATGTTAGGTGATAATGTCATCATCCCGTCAACTTGAGTTGACCTAGCATTACTTCAAAGATACAGTAATGGTTGATATGCATAACTACATGATGATCTCAATCTTACTTACAAGATAGCTTTAAAGACATCCGGCTGTAAGAAGGCAATAGTCATTTTTCTTACACTTGGGATTTTTCTAAAACATGCAGTTGAGGGATGTTTTGGAGTTGGATTCATATAATATGTACGAATTATTAAAAAAAAGGAGTTTTATTAGGTATATGCCATATATACATACATACATACATATATATATATATATATATATATGTGTGTGTGTGTGTGTGTGTGTGTGTGTGTGTGTGTGTGTGTGTATATGTATGTGTGTGTGTGTGTGTGTCTAATTATGTTTCATGTTTGATCCTAATAATTTATTAGCAACAACTATAAACACCAGTAGTAATGATGTTAGCTTTTTACCTTAGTATATCTGATTAAGTGAATAAAAAATATTTATTTTAGCCTCTTTAGTACCTTTAAAAAAAGGTAATGGATAATGGTTATCTGATTAATCAACCGATTATTAGTAGAAGGAACGGTTATGGAAGCACCTATAACGTTTACTTAATGAAATAATTATAAATAAAGATTTGGAAAATGGACATGACAATAAAATAGGTTATACTGTAACTATATCGTTCCATTGGAAGCCCCACCCACATCCATATTTAGTCGTTCTATATTTTGAATACAATCAACCACTTTTTTGAAACTTATATCTCAAAATGTGACATTAGTGGTTTAGGATTTTAAGCGCGTATTTTATAATGAACTTGTCTATTTGCACCCTAGTAATCCCCTCAATACCCCATTTCCCTAAAAATTATAGTATTTTTTACTCTTCAAAACCCCATTATTTCTCCCTTTTTACCCCATCTCAAAAACCCCCCACACCTCTCCCTCTAACTCTAGCGACAGGCAGCAACTCCGATTGCAATTGGAGATTTCTTTTTCATTCTTCCCCGCTAGAATGCCTAGTCGGACTAGGTCTAGCCAGCTTGCACCGCCAAGGAGGTCAATCTGGCTTGGCCAAAGCCAAAGGCACCATACCTCTGGCCAGAGATGGTGTAGTCACTAGAGGTGCACCATGCCTCTGGCTACTTGGCCAACAAAGGCATGAACTATGGCCACGCAGCTGCCAGAGGCATGGTCACGCCTCTGGTTGTGCGGTGGCCATGCCTCTGGCCGCAAGGGGAATGATGCCTTTGGTGGCCGCGAAAACCATGCCTGTAGTGGCAATGCTTGGCCTTTGGCCACCTCCAGGCCAGAGGCAAGCAGTGCCTCTAGTTGCAGCCAAGCCAAAGCTGGGGCCAAATCTTGTTGCCATCATCTTTAGCCGCGGTGGTTGTCAAGTATAGGAGGTCGCCGACTGAAGGTGGCACTATGTAGGGGCTGAAAAAGAGGAAGGGAGAGGTAGAGGGGTAGGGTCAAGTAAAAAAGGCCATGTATTATGGGGTATATATGAGAAATTTTAAATTTTTTTTATCAAAAGTGAGTAAATAAAGGGGTACTATAGAGATTATTGGGGTGTATATACACATGTTTTTACCTTGTTAGTCAATCCACCAGCGATTTTGAAACCCCTGCATCTCAAACCCAAGGCTACAACATAAAATAACTTTCAATCATGCGTTTTCAATTCCTACCCCAACTCATGCCATTAGAAAATGCACGCTTCTTCTACAGTTCTTGGATTGCAAGCATCATCCTCCTCTACATTGCCTCCCAGGTACATTACCTCCCTCCTCCTCCTCTTTTCCCCACCCGGTCTTTCCTCCACTATCTCCTAGGTTATCTTCTCCTCCTAGGTAGCCTCCTCCACTACCATGGGCCACTGCACCCCCATCCTCCTCTACTCCCATCCACCTTCCTCCCCCATCCATGACTGCTCCACCCCTTCACCCATGACTGCTCCATCCCCACCCCCTTCACATATCCAATCCCGCCCCCAACACCTATTCTTCTCCACCCATAACCTACTGCACTACAACCCCCTTTTTCAGCCAATTACACCCTCATCCCCCTTGCCCCCAACAACCAATAACATGGAAAGGAGGCTGATTTTTTCTACCCAGCCACTATCGGTGGCCAGTAGCGGTCTCTTCCACCTCTAGCCACATCAACCCTCACCTCCTCAACCCCCAACCTCTTGGGTAGCTCCAACCCCCCCCCCCCCAAAAAAAAAAAAAAAAAAACCATCACACATCCTCTTTTCTACAAAACCCTCATTTTACTGAAGATTTTATGTTTGAAAGAGTAATGTTGGTTTCCCCCATCCATTTTTTTGTTTTTACATTAATTGGTCGAGGAACAAGCTTCCATGACGATTGTTCTCGAAGTGGCAATAAAACTGGATTTCTTTGATGTCCTGATTGTGTTTTCTACTTTGTATTTAGTGTCACGACCTGGATTTTTAAATATCTTTTTAAATAGCATGAACGATAAGTTACAAGAAAATTTTTTTCTTAACTGCAAAACAAACTATTCAATTAAATGTTTAGGTCATGATAACTGGGGTTCACAAATATGAATATCAAATCATATGATATTATTACACATAAAAAATCCATAAAGAATAACCTATCTATCTAAGTACAAGTCTATCATCCATCTAAAAATGAATAACTAAGTTGACTCTCATGCCAAAGATACACTCACTTATAGAATTATAGAAACGAAGAACCACGTCCCATACTCATCAATCCTAATCTCACTTGACCTCGCCTGGAGAACCTGCAACTAACCAAGCAACAACGGAACATCTCCGCTCTCAGGAGAAGAGTTTCTAAATGAACAAAAGGTTTTATTAATATTTTTTGAATTGGGCCAACATCACCCATTGTTAGTTGCCCACGTACTCATCAAACAATATCTTTAATGTTTCTAACAAGATTGAAACCAAACGTGGTTCTGCCTAAACACTACAGTATCTCAAGAAGCATAGCATCGAACATGCAATGCTTAAGTATTTTCAATTAACCTAAATTTTATACAAGTCCATTAATTTTCCACTTGTGCTAATTATAAAAGCAACATCAAACAATATCATTAATTATCTCACAACCCTTGTTCAATAATTAATACCCATGTCCAATCTATTGGGCAAGCAAACACATCATATGCCAACTAAAATAATATGACACTAATCACCCTTTATCATTTTAACCCAACTTTAGGTTTAACATAATATAAATATGTATTTACTCAAAGATAACTTGGTTCTCAAAGAAATCCCTAGACATAGGACTCCAATATTGGAGTAGACTGTTTAACAACAACTTGACCCAAATCCCTCGGGCTCTCAATAGCCTACCATGAATATAGAGAAGAGGATCACAACTATGCTCATAGACACAAATTGACAAGAAACACAAGTCTTTCATGATGCTCATGCAACTCCGCTTTTCGTATACACTATATAGTTCTATGAAGACCTACGAGAAACCCGCGGTAAAGACCTCGTTGGCCAATACCCAAACCGTTGTTGTAGTGAAGAAAGTGTACAAGTATCATAATCTCCACTCAACTCTAGGAGCAATGTATGCAAAGACATAAGTAATATATAACCTATAGAAGCCTAAGGTATTTATGGCAATTGACTCCCCCAAACATTTGAAACTTAGACTCGATTAATTTTATCATGTCAAGTATTTGACCAACTAATTGGGTCCTCTTCACATTGTGAATCAGCCCAATCAATAGCTCATCTAATGAGCTATGACCAAGACAACATCACAAACCCTAATAGTCTCCATGAGACTAGGGTAAACTCCCATTACTATCCTTGGTTTATTAACTAATGTGAGTTTCTATGTCAAGGCCCTGTTTACTCCATGAACTAGTCCCAAACCCTATTGAGGGTATTTTAGTCTTTATTTTGATTAGGTGTTCTCCACCCAATCCAAAGGCCACCAATTATCTCTTACTTCATCTTCATTGATCTCAAGTTACCATCATAAATTAATGTATCAATAATAAAAACATGCATCAAAGTAATCAACATAAATAGCATAAAGTCATACAAGTCCATTAATAATAAATAGAGGCCCATTGCACTCATTTGCAAGACTAGGGCTCAGCAAATTCAAGCTTGAGAATGTAAATAACTCTAATGCATTATGCGAGTTATGTATATAATACCCTAGTAGATTGATGCACTGCGTTGCAGACACATGTGATATGCTGCCTTACACCCTGAAAATTAGGGTCCTTTCCTTTGTTTCCTGTGACCTTTAAAGGTGTTCGTGTCACATATAGGTCACACCCCTTCCATTTGATGCTATTTAGCATCATTATAGGGTACCTTAACTCTTGGTTAGCTAGGTTATCCATTTCGGCGAAAACGGAATATACTTCTCCTAAGAGCATTAGGGTAATTCTACCATCTGGGTTATGGTACCCTTTCTTGGGTTATTTTCGTCATCTCACTACGTTTTTATTGATTTTATGTCATTGCCCTCTCCTAAGGCTTCACTCTCAAATCAACTCGCGCTTCCATTCACACGAATGTGGGTAGTCTGCTCATATGCGTATTTTTATTATTTTATTCAAAGCCCTCTATATATCCAATGGGTCCAAAATTGGGTTCAAGTTTACTACTTGATGTCATGGACCCGGGGTAATTTTCCTGGCATTTGATGGGGTCATGAACCCCTTGAACCGACCTTAGTTGACTTAACAATTTAATCTTAACCCTAAGGGAAAAATGGTGAATTATTCATTCACTAGGTTTTTTCCTCATCATAGGGTTTAGTCTATATTTAGGATACACATTAAACTCTCACTAGAATTTTTCTCAATTTTTAAATCCACTCATAGGCCCCTAAACCAAGCTCCTAAGTCAGGCAAGTGAACCGTGACTTAGCTATAAGGGTAAAATAGTCATTTTATTATTCGTATGATTTTTCCCTAACCAAAAACTTGGTTAAAACACTTAAACCCTTTCAAGGTCTGTTGGTAATTTTTCTAAAATTTTTGAACACTTAAAACCTTTTGAACCGGACTTGGTTCAATGATTTTTTCTCATTTTTTTAGATAGTCTCGGGTCGGGTCTTGAGCCACGTGGTTCGGGTCGGGTGATCCAAACCCATGCAGACGACCCGCAACTCGTGTTGTCTTCCCCACGTCCGGCCAGAGGCTGAGGAGCCTCTCACGATGGCGCCCTGGCCGGGCGTTCCTGTTGGGCCTGGCCCCACTGCTTCCCGGTGGCCCTTGCTTCCATGATGGGGTAGGAGGATGGCCTCACCAGATCGCTGCCTAGCGGCAATCCCGTTGGGCCTAGCTCTATTGCCACCCGGTGGCCGAAAGGGACTGAAAACTCCACCCTCATTTTTTTCTCAAGGTTTTGCCACTGCCAATGCAGTGACTGGCCATGGAGGGCCGAGCCTAACTGGATCACCATTTTTTGATGATTTTAGTGGCCTTGGTATCGTCTCCGGCCGATGGCTGCCATTTCGCCGCACTGCCCTAATTCCTTGTCATCAGTCATCTTGTTGTCGTGGGAGGAAAGAAGCTCTAACCAATTTCCCAACCTCCCTCATTTTGCCCTTGTGCCTAGGGCTTTGGAGATGCGTCGACCAGTGGCTAGCTAGCCCACTGGATAGATCCCACCGCCGGTAGCTAAGCCCTCCTCTTTCCAATAAATATTAATTAAATGCAAGATTAATTTAATCTAAATCTACAATTAAGCTTAGGTTACCAATAATTTATCATAATCATCTACAAATTAATGGTAATAAGTGATCATACCTTGTCCAGAATCCGGTCTTCACACTCACCCTTCTCCAAGTCCGTCACCGGCCATCTTCACCGGAAAACAGTCCTCTTCTCTCTCCTTCCCTTAGGGCCCAAAAGCTCTAATCCCCCTTCCATAAGCCCTAATTAGTGCCTTTTATAAGCATGGGGGAGGATGTAAGGACTCTCATTTCTAAACCGGTTTTCGTTTCTTTTAATTATCGGTTATTACATGGTTAACTCATTTTCTTATTAATTCGGTGGTTTTATAAATAAATGGTGTTTATGATGGTTTTAATCAAAATCAACTTTACAAATAGTGGTTTTAAGTAATTTTGAGTCAAATATGAATTTTTGGGATTTTTTTCCCCACCGTCGAAATTTGGGTTTTTGTGTCAAATTAACCCAGACATCAACACAAGCCCTTATAAAAAAATTTATAATTTTTCCAAGTTTTATTAGTGCTCAAATAGCTAAATTACCCATTTTGTTGCCTATTTTTCTATTCATACCCCATAATTTACCCATACACACCCCAAAACTGACTATAAAAGACAAGACCTGAGTCATTTCCATTTTTGGGAATAGGCTGAGGAGGAGATGTGAGGCCTAATCCCCAATTAGGCCCGGATTAGAAGGTGTTTAAGGTAGGTCTCTTCTAATTAAACCATAAACCCTAGCTTTTCTCTTAATCCCTTCTAGATCTACAATTTCCCCTTTGTTTTGATTCGTTTTAAAACATCAAAACTACTGATTTGCATCTTTACTTCAAACCCTAGCCCTAAAAATCTAATTTTTATGTTCAACAAGCCCTAGATCTAAGTTTTTAAGTAGGGTTTTCTTTGTTAAATCGGTTTTAATAGAGTTTAATTCAAACTCTATGTCTTTGTAAGGTTTTCAAGAAGGGTGACCATTAAATCCAAGCCTAATCAAGGGATAAGGTAATGGACTTTCGAAATTTCAGTCTTCCTATGATAAAACTCTTGATTTTGTGGTTCATTTTAAATGGAGTTACTTGATTTAAAGCTTTAATGGCATGATTAGTAAATGGAAATCTTTAATCCCGATTTCATAGGGTTTTATCTTGTTATGATGTGGATTAGCATTCTAGAAGTTATAGTAGACTTTTAATGACATTTAGGTTGTTAGATGGTGATTTTGAGTTTTATCAATAGAGTTTCGGTTTGAAAATTCGAAAGGAATAAGAAGGTTGATTCTGCCTTATTGGTGTTCAAACGGCCCTCCTGGGCATTCGAACGGCAACACTGTCAGTTCAACAGATTTCCCGTTTAGCCGATCAAACGGCCCTATTGGGCGTTCGAACAGCTACACAACAGATTTGGTATTATGTGCATGATGTTTATTTTGGTGATTCTACTTTAATATGCTAATTTCATATGAATGTGGAGTGTTTTGAGCTATAGTATGCTACTGGAAAGGCATACCATTGAGGTTATGAAGTTGAGGTATATATTTAGAGTTATGTAGAATGACTTATGGTTGGAGGTATAATGTTGGAATTGCCATCTTGAAGTTATGAATGGTTGATTCTCTATGGTTAAGTATATTTTTAGTAGAGCTACAGCCTACTAACGGACTGATATGTCATGTTAGGATGTGGTTAATTGATGTGTATTTAGCTTGTGGTTGAGCTTTGATTTGAGTTATGATTTCAATGATTCTTCTCCTATGATTTCCGCTGAAATTCATGATTAGATGTTAATTCACATGTGTAGTGTGGTAGTAAGTTAATTTCAAGCATGTTGATATGCATTGCGTGAAGTGCTTCTACTAGGTACACACACATGTGGGGTTTAATGATGATGTTGAAGCTTGATATTATAATTATGAATGATGCATTAGGGGCTGATGAGAGTACTTATCATGAATTAGGATTCATGTATGCCTTGTCCACGTATGTACCATATTGCATGCATCATGAAAATGAATTTCCAATTGAGACTTTATGGAGGTTAATCGAATTTGATTGATTGGATGCAATGTGGTGAAATTGTGTGCCAGATTGATCGGTCGTGGTTTAATCAAAACTTGATTGGTCCAAAAGGACATGTTTTGATTTGAGTTCCTGTGTGGAACTAGTGCACTCCCCGGGTTGAGTCTAGCTAAGTGAAATGATGTGGGGGGTGAGTTGTGTACTTGTCTTGCGGATTGGAGATTATTATTATGAGTGTCATTTGGACCCTGAGAATCCAGTGTGGTATGCCATGTGCACCCGCTACCACGTGTTTTAGGGTTCCCTGTGTAGGAATTTGGGCTCTCACCTCCGCAGAAGATGTCCCTGGGCGAACACCTCTGCTCTAGATTCTCTGTGTGAGAATGGGACATCCTTGGCTAGGATCGTCTAGGGCGAGTAGCTTTAGGGATTGACAACCCCGACCCTTTTTCATTTCCTGTGTGGAATTTTGACTGTGTTATCACCTTCGTGGCCTTGACCGTGTTCTTGCTTGTGTGGCAATGCTTGTGTTTACTCCTTGATGGAGGCATTCACCATTTGTATTGATGCATATCTATTATGAATGCTATGCATGATTGTTTATCATGTGGTTGACACGTTTGTCGTGTAGCGTGAATGTGGTTTATGTGATATAAATGCATGATCAGAAATGGTGTATTTGAGACACTATTATGCAGGTTGATATGATGTGATGAATGATTGGATATGTATGTTAGAGATACATTTCATGTAGGTTGATATGATATTGATGCATGATTGGATATGTATGTTAGAGATACATTTCATACAGGTTGATATGATGTTGAGGCATGATTTGATATAAATGTTAGAGATACATTTCATGGAGGTTGATATGATGAGAATGACACTATGTGGATTATACACTATGATGCAGGTTTAGGTGATGTGTTTGTGTGATCAGAAAAGAAAATGTTACATCTTGTCAATCTTTGATTTGAATGATTATATTGTTACGCCGTCGTGTTGCCGATGCTGATAGTATATTAGAAAACCATTGCTAATTTTGTTTAAACTCACCCATCTTTATTATTTTTTGCTTTGGGGCTACGTGGTTCGACACACAGACGGATGGGATCTCCTCTTTGAGGGAAGATCGGAGACGACTTGGATGTGATCGTGGAGACTCTTATGTGACTTATTTCCCTTGGTTTATGATTTATGTTTAGAACCTTTGTGTATGGTTCTCAGTTGGATTTTTGTTACTTTATACAGTTGTGTTGCTTAAGACCTATTTTAAAGCCAGAGTGGGCTATGGTTGACTAAGCATGTGGGTTTGAGACTAGTCGTTTATTTTGAGTTAAGCGACTCTCTTTCTTTTTTACTTATTTACTCTTGCACAAAGTGGTGTGCTTACTCCGTATTTTTGTTAGATCGCCCATAATTAGGGTTAAGTCTTCCGCTAAACCGTATCTCAATTCCCCTCGTCGCCCCCGCGTGCTTGACCGGCCCCTGGACCGGGTTCGGCTCGGGTCGGGCAGCGTCGGGGCGTGACAATTAAGGTTCCTAATCCCCTTAGAAGTTGGGCAAAAACCTCCTCACTCGAGCAACCTAATTAGGCCCCTAAAAATTAATTTCTATCAATTTAATTAATTGGACCCATAGAGTAACTTAAACGGACAATTCGCGCGTTCTATTCGGATAAATGGGCCATGTGCTTTATGTTCAACTTTGAATGGTCGTAACTGCCTCATCCAAACTCCGATTCACACATTCTTGGTGGCATTTTGAAACTCTTTCTATCTACTTTCTATGCATATATCTCAGTCACCAATTCTAATCATTTAAAAATTTATTCTCATGATAAGGTCAATTGGTCAAATACCTTATTTTCCACGTTGTCAACTTCGGGAATTTAAAAAATTCCCGGACATTACATTCAGTGGTGGCAAATGTTTTTTCCGGCTGTATAAATTAAATTTTTTTGTGAAAATTGAGAACTTTATTGTGGATAAAGTGTAGCTCATGTAAATCTCTTTTCTTTGCCATCTTGAGGTCTTATGCGTTCTTGGATTGATCTATCAAAGTTCGTAACCATAATAATGCAAGTATGTTTTTCTCTTTTTCATACTGAATTTGTTTATTTATAGTTTATATCCATTGGACGTGCATACTTGTTTTTTTCAATTATCATGTGCTATAATTAACTTCTATATCTGATGCTATAAGTTCAATATGTTCTAGACGTGTTCATTTTGGCTACCATTTTTCTTTGTATAGTTCACTATTCAATTGTTTTGATGTTTGTTTTGTTATATGTTCTTTGGCCAAAGGGAAGAGATATAGTTCTTATCTGTGATTTTGGTGCAAAATGTTGAAATCAACTTTGGTTTTAGTTGTGTTGTGCTAATTGATAGTATTGGTTGCATTTTGCTTAATTACAAGTGCATATTATAGCATTTACTTTTGAACAAGATTACAAAACCTTCAAATTAAAAAAGGTTGTTGCCAGCCATGCAGCCATGATCATACATGTTACTCCCTCCATCCCATATTAATAGTTACATTTGGCAAAATAGTGATTAATATTGAATGGTGAAACTCATATATAAGAAAATGAAAAATAAGCTTATGATACTCATTTTAAGTACCCAACTACTAAAGTTTAACAAAATAAAGCTATTAATATGGAACAAAATTTTTCACAAAATATATTTAGTTTAGCTCAAAATATAAAAGAGAGCAAACCTTAGCTGTCAACAGAACCAATATAAAAGACAACAGAGCAAACCTTAGCTATCAACAGAGTCAAGCAATATAAAAGACAATAGAAGACAAAGTCACCTTCTCTCCTCTCCCCTGCATAAGCATATGTGGGCTTATATCCACATGAATAGATCATATATCCAATTTTATTTTTTATTTAAATTGATCTTCATAAGAACAAATAAATGCACAAGATACAACATTATATCAACATGTGGGATTTGTCCAATTAGTGAGACTTGCTAGAGTGGTTCCCGAAGGTTAATTTCATGTTACTGATCTTTAACTCCTTTTCCTATAAGAAAAAAAAGACACGTTAATAATTCACATCTAGTTTTGTTTTTCATTTGAACTATACATTCCAAGAGTTGTCACTAATAAATGCACAAAATACAATATTGAGTATTTGTGAACAATAATATTGATTAGATTGAGTTCAAGTTGTCTATTTATATGACATTTGAGTATGGTATATAGGATTGTATTGGTGCCATTGATGGAACCCACATAAAGGCAACTCCTTCCGGGCCAACAAATACAACCTACCGTGATAAGCATGATTGGTTATTGCAAAATGTATTGTTAGCTTGCAATTTTACTATAGAATTCATATATGTCCTTGCGGGATGGGAAAGTTTTGAAAATAACATAAGGATATTTATTGAACAAGGAAGTTCTATTTGGTTTATTGTGTTTACTCTAATCAGAAAAAAAATTGGCACAATATCAAGGTGTTCGCTATCACCTCAATGAGTATGGTACGCAAGCAAGAAGTCAGCCACACAATTCACGTAAAGTGTTGAATCGTCGGCATGTGTCCCTGACGAATGTCATAGACCAAATTTTTGGGTGTTTAAAGTAGCACTTTAAGTTTTTTAAAGACCGTCTACCCTCATTTTCCTATGCTGCTAATGCAAAATGGTTTTCTACATGTTATGAATTGTGTAATTTTATTTGTAAGGAAAATTGTGAAGATGTGTTTAAAGTTAATAATGATTATGAATAAGAGGAAGCACCACGTAAGGTTCCATATGATGCAAAAGAATATTTTGATCTAGAGGATGATTTGGGGACTCAAGTCCAATGAAGGGCAGCCGCTAATTCATGGCAAGATGAAATAGTTGGCCAAATGTCCAAATGTGGAGTTATGCTATACATATATGGGTATATGAGCTTGATGTTGTCATTGGAATATATTTTGTGGATTAGTGTTTTTATTTTTGGTTATCTAACTATGTGTTATAGATTAGCCCTTTTATGTATATCTACCTACTATGGATTAAACTTTTATTTTATAATCTTATTGTGGACTAATCATCTATTTTTACTTATCCTACTAAGATTTGGGGATTAATATATTATACCTTGTGCTTAGATGGAAGTTGCATTCTATCATGTATTATGTAGTACATTCTATCATACATTCTAAAAAGCTAGGATTCTGGTCTACATTATGAAATCAAGCGTATGAAATGCATGTGATTTTGATCTGCATTTAGAAATTAAGAATATGAAATGTAGTAGTCTAAACTACCAAAAAACTAACACCCTCTCATTGTAAAAATACAAATAAGAATGTATATATATAATACTATAAATTTAGATTAAATAAAATAAATTAAATTAAAAAATAATATATACTAAATAAAGGTCTCCCTTGCATGCTACAATTGCAATATATACTTTCAAGCTCATAATGTATAAATTATTGACCCAAATATATTCACAATAGACAGCTACCCGTCTAAATCACATAAGATAAATATTGTGTCATTGGTCAACAATGGCAATGATGTCAAACGACTTTGGGTTGTAGAGTACGATATTCATATTCATGATCAGTTTGGCTGCGGATCTCATTTGATATAACTTTTTGGGAGTTTTTAAGGGTATTAAAAAAATGTGAATCCGAACATGTATAATATAGGCAAAAAAGAAATTATTATCGAGAAGTGCGTTGTATATATGAAGCCCACAAAAACTTTGAGAAAAACATAGTCATATGAAATTTTATTTGATAGAGCTCATTGTGAGCTTTCTAACAATACTAAGAATGTGTAAATCTGAGTTCAATTGTGCAAGCTATAACATTACAAAATTAAAATCATTATAACCTAAAAAACAAGGTCCAAGCAAATCAATCCTTAGTATTATGTTGACTTGTAGCAAGACATGAAACAATCTAAGTAAATAATTTTACTAAAATATCAAATCACATACAATTTCTTTGTATTAAAAAGCACGATGAAAAACATGGGTAAAATAGTCACCCAATTTACTTTGTATAATAGTAAGATACTTACCCCGCATTAAGAATTTTATTATTTTTTATTTTTTCTAAATAAAAAAGTTTCAAAATGTTTTATCTCATATATGAGCATGAAAATAAATATTTAGAGAGGTTCTAAAAGTTTTTTGCATTTTTGTACCTATAAAAGGTTCTAAATTAGTAATTTTTTTTATTTTTTTGCACTATAAAGTTCTATTGACTTTACCCAAAAATTACACTTTTGATAAAAGTAAAAAGTTAAAATGAGTCTGGGCTAATACACCTTGGCGTAAGTCCAGGCATCATAGACCATTACTAAGATCCAGTGGAGAAGGGCATTGGCAACTTGTCAACCCCTTTAGTAATGTCTACCGTTGGATCAAAATTCAATAGCCAATGATGCCCTAGATCATACTAATTTCTAAAAGGGGTACTTAATATAGGCAATAGTAATGTTTTTTTTAAAAGGCAGATGTTGGGCCAAAGGCAGAGCGATTACCCGTAGCCCATTGCTTCATGGGCACGAAGGTTATTAGGCTCTATTACATGATTGAATTACATTCTCTTAGAAGACAAACAAGTTTGCATGGGCCAAAAGGCCATTGGGCTTTGTTACACAATTGAATTGCCTTCTCTTAGAAAAAGAAGTATTAATTTAAGAGTACAGTATAATTTTCCACTTATTAGCAAGGCAGAGAAATTCATACTGGGGAGGTACGGCAGAGTATAACAGGGCCAGCTTGGGCAGAAATAGCGCGGATGTAGAAAGTTAGCTGCTGGGGGAGGGGTTGTGATTGATAAATAAGTGAGCTTGAAAGGAGCTTTTTTAACTTCGGATTAGCAAATAAGTTGCAATGATGTAAAATAAAGAAAAATAAAAATAAAAGAAAATTACGAGCAATACTAATGAAAAATTGATAGGTACTTAATAGAAAACCAATGAAGCTTGTACTTTCAAAAATTGAAAAAACATGGAGATTTTTCAATCATATGATACATGAGGGTAATCAACATTTCCATCTGATAAACTATAAATAAAAGACATAGTTCTAGGTTAATCAAAAGCATCTAAATTGGAAATTGGAACTAAAAGGTATCTGTTCATTCCCATTCTAACTTTTTTGATTTTTTGTAATGATAACATACTAACACGCAAATAACTACAAGAGGAGCCCACTACCAATGAGACGAGTATGGGGAGTTAGATACAGAACTAACACATAACAACATATAACATATACTGAAGCTATAATAAAACCATAACAAACACCCAACCAGATAGGATATTTACAATAAGTATAGCAACAACAAAAAGGAGGCTAACATACAAACCATCAACATTGTGCTAGAATCACTAGTACGATGCATAAGGATTGCTTCCACAGGATTGACTAGACGACGATAGGTAGTCATAACATTCCTCCCAAGTAGGATAGGAGGAACACAATCACCAAAATTGTACGCCAAGGTGGAGGAGAGAGACAACAGCACGGATGGCGCAAGCCCTCTGCAATGGAAATGGGAGACTGCCATTGCCCTGGACATCTACCCATACTTCAGAAAGGAAGATGGGGCACACCTAAGAAGGCAGTCTGCAACCGTCGATAACAAGGATCTCTACTCAAGGACCATGGGAATGTAGCCAAAGGCACGCCCATGCCAGAACAAGACAACCAATCCAAGAAAGCCATCAATTTTGTTGTAGATGTTCACTGAAAAAAGGATAGTGGGAGCTATACGCAACAGACCTAAGCAAATACACATAGAATAAAGAGATTGTAGTATGTACTTGATGGAGAAAAAGAAGGGTTTTTGGCCATAGAGAGGTTAGATGAGAGGAGAGGACAAGATTGGAGAAGAGGTGAAGCATGATATGAAATAAATGAACTCGAGGAAAAATAAGAGGAGAAGGGAGATCAAGGTCAAGCAAAAGGGAGGGGAAGTAGATGTGAGATCATGAAAGGGGAGAGGAAAGGCTAAGAGAGGGCTAGGAGGGAAGAAGTTCCAGCCAGTAGGCTAGGGGCCAGCCACACGACCAAAGATCCACCTGCCCAAAGCGTGATGCTCTTCCCATGCCTGTCTCCAAAAATCGCTCGGATCGGATTTCCCCACCTTTCAACAAGTAGAAATATAACAAATTTGAAGTGCCCATTCCATCCAAACCAAAGACCTAAATGAACAATGTCATACCATCTTCAAGTATTATGATTATTAAAAGTAAGTTAGGAAAAGATAATATCCATGATAGTCCACATAGAAAGGCTTTCTTCCTTTGAAGGCTTGTACGAAATGATTGCAAACTTTTTTTTGGTACCTGAAATGATTACAAGCTTGGTGTACAAAGCTTGACCACCGATTAATGAAGTAATAGGTACTTAATGGAAAACCAATGAAGCTTGTATTTTCAAGAAAGAAAAAAACAAGGACAGGATCATATGATACATGTGGGTAATCAACATCTCCATCTGATAAACTATAAATAAAAGACATGGTTCTAAGTTAATCAAAAGCCTCTAAATTAGAAATTGGAATTAGAGGCATATGTTCATTCCCATTATCAACTTCTTTTCAATTTTTTTGGTAAAGATAACATATATACTAACAAGCAAATAACTGCAAGAGGAGCTAACAATAGTGAAAGAATATTTGTGACATATGTAATGTAAATAGCTAATTTCATTGATCAAAACTATGTCAGAAGCTTTGAGTATGTAATTAGTCTCATGAATTTGACTAGATGTAGTTGTGGTCGAGTCAGGTTTAAAATTAGACTTGAAAAATAGGAACAAACATGTTCTAAGGATCAAGGCCGAAGACTAAAGAGTGTTGATTGGAAAATGTGTTCATTAAGATACACTCTCATACAAAAGTCACTTGCAAGGTTTTAAAAGTGATCATTTTATAGGTTTTGGACCAATTTAGGGCAAAAATGGTAAAATTATAAATAAACAGTGTCATTGATCAATCGCTGGAATAGACACTGAGACAAATCGATTGATCGCTTATGAACTATTGCACAAAAGAGATAAATTGATTGATCGCATAGGCAAGAGATCAATTGGCACTAGATGTAACATCCGTGAAATTTCTAAATTCCCAAAGTTGACAACAGGAAATTAGGGTGTTAGACCCCTTGAGCTTATTGTAGGAATAACTTAATCATCAGTTGGAAGTGGTGTCTAAAGTATATATAGATGGAAAATAGACGGAAAGAGCTTCAAAACTCCACCAAGAACACGCAAATCGGAGTCCAAACAAGGGAGATACGATTGTTCAAAGTTGAACATATCGTATAGGGCCTGCTTACCCGATTTAAACTTACAACTGAGCCATTTAAGTTGTTTTGTGGGCCCGATTATTTACTGTTTCGAAATTAGGTTTTTTGGGGCCCAATTTCTCATGGGATTAGGAGCCCTAATCTCATGTCTATAAAAAGGATTAATTAGGTCTTTTTGGGGGGGATTTTGAGGATTAAGCGAACGGAAAAGAGGTGATGATAGAATTTTCTGGCGAGACTCCGGCGAAGTGTTGGCGGCAGTGGATCGATGACAACTAGGCCATTGAGGTAAGATTTCGAGTTGAGATTATTAGGAAATTTGTTAGCTAATTTTATTGAGAATTATGTTAATAGTGAATTCTGCAAATTATGTAAATTCTCTGCAAACACTGTTCATTGTAATTATGATGAACAGTGATCTCTGCAGCCTTGCCGGCTGTTTGACGGCCGGCGGTGGGCCAATGACCGGCTGGTCCTTTAGGCATGGCTTCTCTCAGCGGAGGGCCAGGCTCCGGCACGCCGCGGTTGCCAAGCAGGGCGCCTGGCTGATTAACAAAAAAAAGGATATCGGGCTGCGCCCTTGGCCGCACTGCCTTTGGCCGTTGCGCCCTTGGCCGCGCCACTCTGTCCCTGGCCACACCGGCCCCGGCTGTGGCGGCCTTGGATGCAGCGGCGGCCTTGTGTTTTTAAAAAATAAAAATAGGGGGAGCGACATCCGCCCCGAACTGCCACCGGGGGGAGGTGGGGTCAGGCCCATCGAGATTGCCGCCAGGGGGCGATCCGATGAAGCCCAGCCCCCGCCTCACTGTGGCAGCGGAAGGCGGCGCCACCAGAGGCTGATCGGCCTCTGGCCGGTCGCGGGGAAGATGACCCCACTCGCGGGTCGTCTGCTCCCTGGACCGGGTCGGTAACCTGATCCGGTCCGGTCTTGTTTAAAAAAAACAATTTACATTCTCTGAACCGGGTCCAGTTCAGGGGGTTAATTGTGTCAAAAAAATCCTAGAAAATTACTATTGGAGCTGGAGAGGTTTTGATTATTCTGACTGAGTTTCAGCTTGGGAAAAAATCCCAGTGAGTAGTTAATTGACCATTTTACCCTTAGAGTTTATCGTAAACTGTTAAGTTAGCCTGGGTCGGTTCAAGGGGTTCACGACCCCGTCACATGCCAGGAAAATTACACAAAGTCCATGAAGTCAAGTAGTACCCTTGACCCTAATTTTGGACCCATTGGATGTCATTAAGGCCTTAAACCAAATGACAAAAATACCCTTTGAGCGGACCTGCCCACATTCATGTAAATTGAAGCGCGAGTTAGTTTGAGAGTGGAGCCTTCTGAGAGGTTAATGACTTAAAATAAAAAAGGGTAGTGAGATGACCTAATGACCTAAGGGAGGGTAGCATACCCCTAAGTGGTAGAATTACCCTAATGCCCTTAAGGGGCAATATATTCTATTTTAATTATTGAACAAGGGATGTGAGATAATTAAAAACAATGTTTGATATTGCTTGTTAATTAGACAAGTGGAACGGTTAAAGGACTTACTAAAATATAGGTTAAAAATATCTAAGCATTGCATGTGTGATGTTATGCTTCTTAGGATAGAGTAGTTTCTAGGCATAACTATGTCTGGATCCGATCTTGTTGAAAACATTAGAGATGTTGTCTGATGAGTACGTAGGCAACTAATATCGGGTGATGTTGGCTCGATCCAAAAAATATTAATAAAACCTTTTGTCCTTTGGAAGCTCTTCTCCTGTAGGCGGAGATGCTCCATTGTGGTTGTGGTTATTGTTTGGTTTGCTTTGTTGCAAATTCTCCAAGCGACAACAAGTGAGACCAAGGCAGGCGAGCATAAGAGGTTTTCGCATTTTTACAACTTCGGTACGTTAGTGTACCTTTAGCGTGAGAGTCAACTTATTATTTATTTTCAGACTGGTGACAGACTTGTACTTAGATGGGTGAGCTAGTCTTTATGAATTTTCAGATGTTAAATAATATTATATGATTTGATATTCGTATTTGTGAACCCTAGTTATCATGACCTGGATATTTAATCTAATGGTTTGTTTTGTATTTAAAGAAAAAAAATTCTCGCTACTTACCGTTTGTGCTATTTAAAAATACTTTTAAAAATCCGGGTCATGACACTAAAATTAGCCCTTTGTAAAATGAAGCCGAAAGTTTATTGATTAATCACTTATTGAAAGATCGATTGCTTGAAGTAGCGGTCCCTTGGAAAATAGTGAATGGTCTATCGCTAGTAGTTTAGTTACCTTATATATGTTTTTCTTGAAGAAATTTCATTCTTAATTGGAGTAAATGACTTAAACAAATTTGGAAACCTATATATAAAAAGGCTAAGGTATGATGAATTCGAAGAGAATAAAATGTAAAAAAATATTGGAGAAGAAAGAAGAGGTCCTTCATCATTGTTTTCCTAGATAGAGTCCACAAAAAGCTTGAAGCAATGGTTAATGGTGGATTCAAGGTGATGCACAATTGATAGAGAAGTTTCTCACACAATAAATAAAAGAGGTGACACGTCAAATTCTTCAAAGGAGTTGAAAAATCTCAAAGGGTGATCAACAATCAAAGAATGAGATTTTTGATTGAGTTGCTAGAAGAAGAACAACAACAAAACACGAATAGGGAAAACTTCAAGGATTCTATGAAGGAAGAATTGAAAACTAACAATAAGAGGATTAAACAAATATATTTGTGTCAAGTCTCTAAAGGTTGGTTGGTTGTTTTGTGTCTTGTAAATTCTATCTTGCAAGTGCATTAATTTGGCCTTATTGAGGCTGTCGTGGTTTTACACCCAAGTTAGGTTTTCCATGTTAAATCTTCGTGTCTTTGTGTGGTGTGCACGCTTCACTTGATAGATAGATTGATCATGAATGACATTAAGGTATTAAGGTTGGTTTATTCTGGTTTAAAACAAATTCTTGCGAAAAGAAGCTGAAACTCATAGTCTTTATCTTTATAAGATAATCAGGTTAGGGGTAATCTAGTGATTTGCTACCCTCATCTCAACAGATATTGAACTTTCACATAGATGAGACGACAACGGGGAGTTAGATACAAAACAAACACATAACAACATATAACACATACTGATTACTGAAGCTATAATAAAGCAGTAATAAACACCCAACCAAATAGGGATACTTATTGTAACGACCCGACCTGAGCCGGGCCCACAAAATCACTAATAGAAAATTTTTCTTTTCTTTTCCTTGAGCCAGGAATCAACATCTGTGTGCGAAAGGTACAACATTCGTCTACGCACTACGGAGCTTTAAGGCTTCCCTGTACGTAGACTCAGATTATAACAAACGTATACACACAACAGAGCTTTACAGTTCGCCGTGTGTAAAACAAAATAAAACATATATTTATAATTAATTTGGATTGGGCCAATGTTGCATTGCCGTTGGTTGCCTACGTACGTATTGGATATTATTCCAACACGATTGGATCTGAACGTAGTTCTGCCTAATAGCTACTACATACAACAATCGTCACAAAATCATATATGTTAAAATACATATATAGTGATATTTACAAAAATTCATCATATATCGGAGTCAAGCGGAAGTTAATAAACCAAAAACGTACATCTCGCTCTTTCACCGAGAGGGATCATAACCACACATACACGTCTCGATCTATCATTGAGCCGAGACTGAAAACACAAATTACACATCTTGCACTACCCTAGAGCAAGACTACACACGTCATATAAGCATACATCGTGGCATATCAATCACACATCATGGCATATAGGCACACAACATAGCACATAGACACACAACATGGCATATAGGCACATAGCACAACAAACATAAAAATCGTAGTATAACACACATCATAACCGGCACATGCTGTTCTATAATTAAAACGGGAGATCAGGAATGCTTACTCTCATCATGTCTCGTAAGGTATTGATATCTACGGACAGAACCCCGTCTTGCTCCGGGTCTCTTTTTCTTGTTCCGGTGTTCGGGCAAGGCCTCTCCTTGTCTTGGGGTATTTCCTTCTTATACGATCATCAACTCAGAAATTGGAACCCTCCATCGTGTAGAACATACTTGTTTTAGTGAAGAACGCCTCTTGAATTGACTAAATCGGAGTTGGGATGGCTAGAACAAAGAAAACGAAGTTGGTCGGTGCTAGAAGATAACGGGCAGAGCCTCTCTTTGTCATGGGGCATTTTCTCTTCATACGATTGCCAACTCAGAAAACGGAACCCTCCATCGCATAGAGCATACTCGATTTAGTCAAGAACGTTTCTTGAATCGACTAAATCGAAGTTAGGATGGCCAGAAATAGAGAAAATGAAGTTCGTCGATGCTCGAAGGTAATGGGTAGAACCTCTCCTTGTCTTGGGGTGTTTTTCTCCTTATACGGACTCCAACTCAAAGAAAGGACTGCTCCATTGCATAGAGCATGCTCGATTTAGGAGGAAATGGGTCTTGAATGGCCTTAATCGGCCTCAGAACGGTCAGAAATGGGGGAGAGGAAGTTTTGGGTGAAGAATGGAACGAAATGGGGGTTTATATGGGCCCCGGCGCGCCAAAAACCGCTGCGTGCCTCAATTTCAAACCGCGGCGCCCGCATAACCGCAGTGCTCGAGGATACGAACTGCGGCACCCGCAGTTCTGTAGCACGCGCATCCTACGTCTGCCCACGCCGCGGTGCGCCAGACCCGCGCCGGCCCACCAGCCGTGCGCCGCCTTTTTTTTTTAATCCAAAACTTCAAACGCACATATCTCCCTACCCCGGATTCGGATTTGCGCGTTCTTGGTACTGTTGGACTCATTCGACAAGCCTTTCGATATTAACCCACCTAAAGCAATAAATTGTGCTCTTTCTAAGTGGGTCCCACCTATATTGCACGTTTCTCAAATATCGTAACTTCAGGTCCCGACCTCCGTTTCGCCTGTTCTTTGATTTGTTACGCTCGTTTCTTTGAGCTCTACTCAAATACAGAGGCTTCAACGGTTAAAACTGTCTATAATTTATTACAAAAATTACTAATTACCTCTAACCCCCTTGGTTAGACGTAATTGAAAAGCAGGGTGTTACACTTACAATAAGAATAGCAACAAAAAAATGACAGCTAACACACAAACCATCAACATTGTGCTAGAATCACTAGTATGATGCATAAGGATTGTCTCCACAGTGTCAACTAGATGACAATAGGTAGTCATGGCATTCCTCCCAAGTAGGATAGGTGGAACACAATCACCAAAATTGTACGCCAAGGTGGTGGAGAGAGACAAACACCACAAATGGTGCATGCCCTCTGCAATGGAAATGGGAGAGAACCATTGCCCAGGACCTATGCCCGAACTTCAAAAATGAAGATGGGGCATGCCTAAGAGGGCAGTCTGTAGCTATCAATAGCAAGGATCACTACTCAAGGACCATGGGAATATAGACTAAGGCACTCCCATGCCAGTAAAAGACAACCAATGCAAGAAAGCCATCAACTTTACCATAGATATTCACTGAACAAAGGCTAGTGTTTGTTGTATGCAACAAACCTAAGCAAATACACATAGAATAAAGAGATTGTAGTATGTACTTGAAGGAGAAAGAGAAGGGTTTTTGGCAATAGAGAGGTTAGATGCGAGGAGAGGACAAGATTGGTGAAGAGGTGAATCATGATAAGAAGCAAATGAACTAGAGGAAAAATAAGAGGAGAAAGGAGAACAATATCAAGCAAAAGGGAGGGGAAGTAGGATGCGAGATCATGAAAGGGGAGAGGAAAGGCCAAGAGAGAGCTAGGAGGGAAGAAGGTCCAGCCAAGCTAGCCAGCAAGCTGGGGGCCAGCCACACAAGCAAATTGCCGCCTGCCCAAGGTGCGATGCTCTTCCCATGACTGTCTCCAAATATTGTCCAAATCGCCCAACCTTTCAACAAGTAGAAATATAACAAATTTGAAGTGCTCATTCGGTCCAAACCAAAGAACTAAATGAACAATGTCATACCATCTTCAAAAATTATCAATATTTAAAAATAAGTTATGAGAAAATTATATCCATGATTCTACACATAGAAAGGCTTTTTTCCATTGAAAACTTGTACAAAATGATTGCGAACTTTTTTATTTATAATTGAAATGATTACAAGCTTGATGTACAAAGCATGACCACCCATTAATGAAATAATAGGTATTAATGGAAAACTAATGAAGCTTGTATTTTCCAAAAAGAAGAAACCATGGAGTGTTTTCAATGACTATATGATATATGAGGGCAATCAACATCTCCATCTTATAAACTATATATAAAAGACAAAGTTCTAAGTTATTCAAAAGCATCTAAATTGGAAATTGGAACTAGAGGCATCTATTCATTCCCATTCCCACCTTTTTTATTTGGAAAAAATTTATATGAGTCAGGGCTTATATACGCCTACGGGATCCCGGGCTCCATGGGCCATCGAATTTATATCCAGCGGCCTATAATACTCATGGATTTTTTAAACCTATGAATATTATAGGCCACCAGATGTAAATTCGACGGCCCATAGAGCCCCGGCTCACGTATAAATAGGATTCTTTTTATTTTTTGGTATTAATAACATTCTAACAAGAAAATAACTACAAGAGGAACCCGCTATATACGAGACAACTTTGGGGACTAAGATACTGAACAAAACACATAACAAGATATAATATATACTGAAGCTATAATAAAACAGTAACAAACACCCAACCAGATAGGGATATTTACAATACGACTAACACAAAAATGGAGGCTAACACACAAACCATCAGCATTGTGCTAGAATCACTAGTACGATGCGTAAGGATTGTCCATAGGGTCGACTAGATGATGAAAGGTGGTCATTACATTCGTCCCAAGTAGGATAGGAGGAACGCAATCACCAAAATTGTAAAAGAGGTAGAGGAGAGAGATGGATACCACGTATGGTGCATGCTCTCCGCAATGGAAATGGGAAACTGCCATTGCCCTAGACCTCTACCCATACTTCAAAAAGGAAGATGGGGCATGCCTAAGAGGGCAGTTTTCTGTTGTCTTAGCAAGGACTCAAGGACCATGCGAATGTAGTCCAAAGCACACCCATGCCAGTAAAAGACAAACAGCAAGAACGCCGTCAACTTGTTGTAGATGTTCACTGAAAAAAAGCTGGAGGGAGCTGTATGCAACTAACCTAAGCAAATTTACATAGAGTGAAAAGATTGTAGTATGTACTTGAAGTGGGGTTTTGGCCATAAAGAGCCTAGATGAAAGGAGAGGACAAGATTGGAGAAGAGGCGAAGCATGATAAGAAACAAATGAAGTGGAAAAAAATAAGTGGCGAAGGGAGTTCATGGTCATGGTCATGGTCATGGAAAAGGGAGGGGAAGTAGGATGCGAGATCATGAAAGGACAGAGGAAAAGCCAAGAGGGGGCTAGGAGGGAAGAAGGTCCAGCCAAGCCAGCCAGCAGGCTAGGGGCCGGCTACATGATGAAATCACAGCCTGCCTAAAGCGCGATGCTCTTCCAAGGCTGTCTCCAAAAATCGCTCTAATCACCCCACCTTCCAACAAGTAGAAATATAAAAAAATTGAAGTGCCCATTTCGTCCATATCAAAGACCTAAATGAACAATGTCATACCATCTTCAAATATTCTGATTATTAAAAATAAGTTAGGAAAAAATAATATTCATGATACAGTGATACTACACATAGAAAGGCTTTTTTTCCATTGAAGGCTTGTACGAAATGATTGCAAACTTATTTTTGGTACCCGAAATGATTACAAGCTTGATGTACAAACTATGACCACTCATTAATGAAATAATCGGTACTTAATGGACAATCAATGATGCTTGTATTTTCAAAAAAGAAAATACATGGAGAGTTTTCATTGATCGTATGATACATGAGGCCAATCAACATCTCTGTCTTATAAACCATAAATAAAAGGCATGGTTCTAAGTTAATAAAAAGCATCTAAATTGGTAATTGGAACTAGATGCATCTGTTAATTCCCATTATCACCTATTTTATTTTTTGGTAAAGATAACATACTAACAAGCAAATAACTACAAGATGAGCCCACTACAGATGAGACTAGACTAGTACGGGGAATTATACATGGAACAAACACATAACAACATATAACATATACTGAAGCCACAATAAAATAGTAACAAACACCCAACCAGATAAGGATACTTACAATAAAAATAGCACCACCAAAATGAAGGCTAACACACTAACCAACAACATTGTGCAAGAATCACTAGTACGATGCATAAAGATTGTCTCCATAGGATCAACTAGATGACGATAGGTAGTCATGACATTCCTCCAAGTAGGATAGGAGAAACACAATCACCAAAATTGTACGTCAAGGTGGAGGAAAGAGACATAGCAAGGATGGTGCATGCCCTCTGCACTGGAAATGGGAGACCGTCATTGCCCTGGACCTCTACCCATACTTCAAAAAGGAAGATCGGGCATTCCTAAGAGAGCAGTCTGCAACCATCAATAGCAAGGATCTCTACTCAAGGACCATGGGAATGTAGGCCAAGGCATGCCCATGCCAGATAAAGACAACCAATGTAAGAAAATCATCAACTTTGTTGTAGATGTTCACTTAAAAAAGGCTGGTCAAGCCTAAGCAAATACACGTAAAGAGATTGTAGTATGTACTTGAAGGAGAAAAAGAGGGGGTTTTGGCCATAGACAGGTTAGATGCGAGGAGAGAACATAATTGCCAAAGAGGTGAAGCATGATATATAGCAACATCAAAATTGCAATGCCCTGTTTTTATGTTTGTGTCGAATCCAAGCGGTTAGTATAAATTATAGATTTTCTAATGTTTTTGGGGTTTTTTGTAACGACCCTAAATTTTCGGTAAGAATCTATATCAAGTTTTAGTAATTTTGGATTATTTTTTTTAGAGTTTTGTCTTGAGTTTAGATTAGAGTTTTAAAAAACGAATGCATCGGTACTTTGAGTCTTGTAAATCGGACAACGGGGGTTGAAAGTTATGATGTTAGGAAGCATAATACATGGGTGGGACCTGCTTAAAAAGTACAAGATAATTGGCTCATGTGGGATCTAGTTTTATAGGGCTTGTTAAAATAAGTTTAACGGTACTTTGAATGCGCAAATCGGACGTCGGGGTAAAAAGATATAAAGTTTTGAAGTTTTAGATTTATTTGAAAAAAATAAATATTAAAATATTTGACACGGTGCACACCCCATGCCGAAAGCGCATTGGGCGTACGTTGCACCGAGCACGACCCACCAATGGCCATGCCACGCGTGCCCGTTGACACATCATGCACCAACTAGTGCGCCAAGAATATAAATAGGCCAATGCACATGTTTTTCTTCTACACACCCCATAAATTTCTCTTTCTCATTTCTCTCTCGTTCGGAGTTCGATTTAGATGATTCAATAGGCGTTTCCAACTAAATCAAGCTTGTTGAACACAGTGGCAAGGTTATTTCCTTCACTTGAATCTTCTAAAGTCAAGAAAATCACCTTCAAAGGTTGACATAGGGAGTTCTAACTTCTAAATTGATGTTGTATTAGGAGTTTCTTATTATTTTGAAATCTCATATTAGTACAAGCCTTATGGCATAGATTTCTAGAAAAAAAAAAAGTAGTTCGTGAATTCATTTAATACTGTCCACCCCTATTTTGGGTACTTAAACCCTCTGTATAGTTCCATGAGGAATCATAATCTGGATACATGTCGTATAAGGGATTTAGGGCACAAGTGATGAGCATCATGGGAAAACTTTGATCCTTCTAACTTTCGTGACCCCATGAGTATGAGAATAGGTCATTAGGTGTCATGGCTCAAAGATCTAATTTCTAATTTCTGTTTGTTCTGAGATGATTTATTTTCCGTCAAATCATTTATTTCAAGAAAAGAATTTATGCTATGATTATGGGTGTTTTGTAAAGACTTTGGAATAGCATGTCTATAGAATTTAGCATAGCCTATTGAGTATAAATATACTCACCCACCCGCAGATTCTGTAAAGACTGCAGCGAAGGTAGAAGTGAAGGAAGAAAGAAAAGTTTCTGAATAAAATTATTTATTGTCTTCTGCAATGAACTTTAGTTAATATTTTGACTATGTTTCAAGGCAAGTAATGCCTAGACAATGCTATGTATAAATTGTCAACTCTATGCACAAGTTGTCTTGGGGACTTGTTATAATAAATGTTTGTTGTATTTTGTTATATGTATAAGTGAGTTGTATGGGACTATCTTTGTTCAAATATTATAATTCAAATATTAAGTAGTTACAAGAATTTATGGCACGTGAGGGGGCATCACAGTTGGTATCAAAGCCCAGGATTATAATGTTCATTGAGAGGTAATTTAATATAGTTAATATAATATTTATGATTTTTGTGCATGAGTTATTGTTTTATGATTTGAATAAAATTTTTATGCTTGAAAAACTAAAGTAGATGGATAAAAAGACCTACATGATACATATCTCTGAGTCCTTGTACCATTCAATAGCTCAAAAATTACCCTTGCCCAGGCAAGTAATAGGTGCTAGGGGGGAGCTACCTGAGGAGGCAGTTGTGATAGACATATTAGATTCCCTCTATGAGCCTGAGGCAGTTGTGATAGACATATCAGATTCCCCGTGTGATCTTAAGATGGTTCTAGTGCCTTCATCTTCTCCTACCAATGAGGTGTTCAGTGAAGTGTATGAAGTGATTAATATCCCAAACTCACCTGAAATAATAAACATCCCATACTCTCCTATCTTGACCGAAAAATAAAGGGAATACCCATCTATGGAAGAGGAAAGAGGCAGTGATGATGAAGAACTCTTGTCAAGTGAAGGAGGACTGAATTTAAACAAAGTACCTTCCTTTGAGGTTGAGTGGGTGGATAACACCAAAGAAGCTAGGCAATACCATGAGGAGAAAAAGCCTAAGTGGTACACTGGGAGCCAAGAAGAGGCATGCATCGTTTGCTGGTTATGAGGGCATTATTTCTTCGAATGCCCATCACAAAAGGTCCTTCCCTGATCTGCTATGCCAACTTGGGTGAAGCCCATCAAGTTTGTAAAGTATGTTTTGTATGACTGATGCTTGACTAGTGTTTAGTTTTGTTGATCTAATGTTTAATTATGCAGTTTAGTGTGTTTTGTAAATAGGGGTGAGGTGTGTTGCACACGCCTCTTTTGGTTGACATGCAAAAAAATAGGAAGCTTGTAATGATGTGTGCCAACATGTTAATAAATAAATGTCTTTTTTTTTTAATTTAAGCTTTTTACAATCTATTATTACCCCAAAAAGATGACTTCTAATAATGGGAAAGAAGGGCAACAATATGATGATTCAATCCTAGCTGAAATGTCAGCTCAAAAATTTGTGGGGTCAGAGGACCCTAAGGAATTTTTTTTTGATCTAATGATGCAAAAAACGGTTCAGCATCTTTAGGCGTAGGGGTTCCATCCTAGCCCCAATTGGCCTAGTATTTCCAGTAGTTCAGTTTGGTATATTTCAAATGAGAATGATAACTTGTTAGAGCGATTCAAGAAAATCACTCCAATTTTTACAAGTGAGGACTGCCCTGAGGCAGCCGAGAAGTGGACATTCAAAGTAGAGAGAATTTTCAATGGAATGAAAATTTCGGAAGATAGAAAAGTGGATGTAGCCACTTTTGCTATGATTGGGGAAGCAACTTTCTAGTGGCCATCTACATAAAGGAATTTCTTGTCCGCCATCTCCAAACCTAAAGGGGAGGACTCCCTGATGGAAGGAGCAACTCCGAATGCCACTACTTCTAAGGAACTTCAAGTGAGTAAGTGTTTTTAACCTTCAAATTTAATATATAATTATATGAGTGTGTGTACATCTTATGTTGTTAGTGGAAGATGAGAAATAATATATATGATATGCTATAATAAGATGTGTTATGATCTATTTGCCTTGAAATGCTTTTTTTTATCTGATATGATCCGATGTGTTCTAATATGCTCCGATCTTATCTGATATGATCTGATAGGGTCGAATGAGATCTGATATGATTTGATGTGATCTGATATAATTTAATATGCTCTGATGTGTTTTGCTCCACTCTATGATAGAGCAAGATGTGTGATTCTGCTAATTTGTTAGCTTTTATTTGACTCCGATAATTTATGAGATTTCCATCTAACTCCAAATGTTTTATCAAATCATAGTATTATGAAATAATTGTGTGCTGCCTAATGAATATATTAGTTGTTAGGTAAAACTACGTTTGGATCCAATCATATTGGAATAGAATTGGAAATGTTATCCAATGTGTACATAGGCAACCAACAAACATCAATGTTTGACCGATCCAAATTAATTACAAAAATATGCTTTATTCTAGTCTATGTGCGGGGAAGATTTGAATATCTGTAGTACGTAGAAGAACACTAGAGCTCTCGTACATAGATGGTGTTTCCTTGTTTGAGGAAGAAAAAATTTAAATCTAGATTTTTGGACCTTGAGACAGGCCAAGTCATTACAAATGGTATCAGAGCTTTTATTTGTCTACGAGAGTGGAATGTTTTATTAAAGATATTGATTTAATATGAATTCTTATTTTGAATATGAAATTTCAATTCTAAATATGTTGCAAAGATGATTTTCTAAAGTTATTTTTGAGCAAAAATATTTTGAAAAACGGTAGAATTACCAAAGAAAAACCACAAAACACTCATGGTATGGGACACGAGGCGTTAGTTGATTAAGGTTAAGTCTGCTAGTAGATTTGAAATGAAATTTAATTTTAAATCCTCTGTATTTTAAAAATTGATTTAAAATTTAGTAAATTTATCTCAATCACCAGTGGAATTACTAAGAAGAAACCATTAAACACCTGTGGTATGGGACATGAGGTTTTAGTGGATAGCTTCAAGGCTTATTCTTCTAGTGTATTGAAATGAATTTCGATTTCGAGTCTGGTTTAATTAGAAATGTTTGTAATGAATTTGATTTGAAAATGAAGTTTTTTGATGTTTTAGGTCTTCGTACTATCTAGATAGTTATTTCGTATAAAGCCCAAAACCTATTGATTTTGGATACCTACCAAGAGAAATAATCAGTTCTGGAGTACACAGGTGCGGAGCATCATGGGAAAGTTCCTATCCTTTAGCCTCTATGGTCCCATGAGTGTGGGGGTAAGCCATTCAGTATCACGGATTTAAATAAGGATACCCACTGAAAGAAATAATCGGTTCTGGCATGCATAGGTGAGAAGCATCATGGAAATGTTCTTATCCTTTTGGCTTCTATGGCCCCATGAATACTGGAGTAAGCCGTTAGGTGTCGTGACTCTCTGAATGAATGATCAATTTTTCAAAATTTAAAAGAACGATATGTCTGATTTTGAAAGACATCATATTTTTGAATAATAATTTATCCAACTCTGAATTAATTATTGAATTATGTTTACGAATGATTTATTAGATTTTGATGAATGATTAATTTATTGAATTTTGAAAGAATGATATACACAGTTGGATGACTCGACTCTGGTTGAAGCATCAGCTCAAGAATTAGTAGCCCATAGGACTCTTTAGAAAACTTCTTTGCTTTGATGATGCAAAAAAGAAGAGTTCAACATCTTCAAGGACAGAGATTCAAGCCTAACGCCAACCACTTAAGTAAGTTTAATTATTCTATTGAGAAAAATCGTAGTGAGAAGAACAATTCGTCAGAGCAAGTCATAAAGATGTCTCCAGCTTTACAAGATAGGACTATCTTGAGGTGGCCAAGAAGTGGACCTATGAAGTAGAAAGAGTTTTAAAGCAATGAAGTTTCCAACAAACAGAAATATGTGACATCTTTTGACCTGATGGAGAAAGTAACCTTTTTTTATCATCAATGGAAAGGAATTTCTCTTCTGACAAGAGCGCAGTTTTGGAGAAGGGAACATACTACGAGAATTCACACTCGTGTGTTATATCAGCCATTAAGTACAGAAATGGTTGAGCCAAGGGTGTTCAACATACCTTGCTATAGTTATTTCCAACTAAGCAAATGAGATAAGTTTGGATGAGATAGACACGGTATGAGAATGTACTGATATCTTTTTTTCTAATGAACTATCAAGTCTACCACCAATAAGAGAAGTTCGATGGTAACTTCCCCTAAGCAACTTCTCTTAGGCACCACTCCTATTCCCAAGGCACCCTATAGATTGGGCACAACAGAACTTTAGAGAATTCAAATGACAACTTTAAGATCTACTAGGCAAAGCTTTTGTCCATCCAAGCGTCTTCCCTTAGGGAGTGCTAGTGATATTGAGGAGAAAGAAGATGGACTTTTTTGATTAGCTATAGTTGACCAGGTGTTCTCTAGAAGTGACAAGATTTGTGTATCATTGCCTAAGGATTTGAGATGGAGTCAATGATTCAAGATGGAGTATCAATAGACCCCACCAAGATAGAAACAATAATGAAATAGGAAAGGCCCAAAACAGTCTTGGAAACTAGAATTTTTTTTTTAAGGTCATGCAGGATATTACCGAATAATCATTAGTAAAGTTTTAGGTATCATTGTACCTTGAATGAAGTTGATAGGAAAATTAATAAAGTTTAATTGGATGAGGCATGTGTAAATGGTTTTTTTCAAGAACTAACAATGCAGCTCACGACCACACTAGTCTTAGCTTTACGATATGAAAGCGGATGATTCCTTATATATGGTGATGCTTTCAAAAAAAGACCTTGGATATGTATTAGTGCAGAATAAGAAAGTTGTAGCTAATGTGTTGAGCCACATAGCCGAAGGAAAGGAACAATAAGTTTTAACCTGATGTGCGGATTGGCAACAAGAGATCTTTTGTGGACAATTTAGAAGCAAAGCCGGCATTGGATTAGCGCCCCTTGAAGGTACAGAAAGAAGATAAGGAAGCACAAGCATTATATTGAAAGCCTGACCTTAACCAAGGTTCTAATGGAGGTGTTGGATTCTGAGAAAGGTTGGTGATTAAAACAATACTCGAGTTAAGGAAAAGAGCTTAAGGAAGGATCTATCGTGTGAAGCATATAGATCTCAGTACACTATCCATTTGGGAAGAACGAAGATGTATCAAGACCTTAAAAGGGAATTTTCGGACGAATGAAATGAAAGAGGATATAGGAGAGTATGTTCAAAGTGTTCGACTTGTCAGAATACAAGTATTATGACTTAAATGATTTTGTGTTGCCTAATGCATGTATTAACTGTTAGGCAAAACTACGTTCGGATCCGATCTTATTGGAATAACATTGAAAATGTTATCCAATACATATGTAGGCAACCAATGGTACAACAACGTTGACCTGATCAAAATTAATTATAAATATATGTTTTATTCTAGTTTACGTGTGGGGAAGCTTTGAAGCTCTATAGTACGTATAAGAATGTTATAGCTCTCGTACACAGATGATGTTTCCTTTTTTAAGGAAGAAAACTTTTAATTCGAGATATTTGGACCCTGAGTCAAGCCGAGTCATTACATAAAGACTCACAAGTTACTAACCTACTACATGAATTCAAAAGAAAAAGAAAATGTGATTCAAAACCAAAAGCTATTATTAATCGAGTATATATTCGAGCAAGAAAGGATCAAATTACCTATGAGCTATGTCATGACAAAAAGCCTTGTATCAAATATTTCAAGGTCTTTGGAAGCAAATGTTATTTCTTAAAAAACTACAAAAATCTTAACAAACTTGACTCAAAAAATAGAGAAGACATATGTTTAGGATATTCCTCAAATAGTCATGCTTCTTAGTGCTCAACTTGAAAACAAATACCATCCATGAATCCATAAATGTGGTTGTCCATGTGAGTTAATAGACTCTAGTATGCAAGATGTTGAGGATGATGATGATAATGGTATTTTTAAGGATGACTTCATCCTCCAAATCATACCTCCTCAGCCTCCCCCTAAAAATAACTTGAGATCGATGAAGGACTATCCTATTACTCAAGTTATTGGAGATTCTCATGCTCATGTCTTAACTCGATGTTAGGCGAAAATTGTGTAAAATCACTCTTATTTCACATCCAAGCTATAACCCAAAAATGTTGATGAAGCCTTCACAGATGAGCATTGGATAAGTGTCATACAGGAAGAGCTTAATAAAAAAGGAGGTTTGATATTTGGTACCAAGATCAACTAACATAAATGTTATAGGAACCAAATGGATTTTCAAGCATAAAATTGATGAGAATGAAAATGTTGTTAGAAATAATGCTAAAAGTTGCCCAAGGATACACTTACATTGAGGCATTGATTTTGATGAAGCAATTCCCCCATGGCCAAACTAGAGTTTATATGCGTCCTGATGGCTACTACATGCCATTAGTAATTTAAATTATACTAAATGGATATCAAGAAGACTTTTCTAAATGGAATTCATAATGAAGAAGTGTATGTTGAAAAACCCAAAGGATTTCTAGATGGAAAGTGTTGTCATCACATATTTAGGTTAAAGAAAGTATTGTATGGTCTTAAACATGCTCCTCATGCATGATACGAAAGATTGACTTCATTCTTGGTCAATGATTATTTTACCAGGTGCAGTGTTGATGAAACACTATTTGTTAAAAAAATTAAAACTCAATCCCGATAGCTTAAATCTATCTCTAGATGACATAGTGCTTGGTTCCACAAGTAAGAGCAAAGCCACAAAGTTTGAAAATCTAACAAAATCTGAGTTTGCAATAAGTATGGTTGGAGATCTCAACTTCTTTCTTGGATTTTGAATCAAACAATTAGAAGAAGAAATTATTGTCCCTCGGACTAAATATGCTAAGGAATTAGTTAAACAGTTTGTCCTAGACTTTGGGAGACATGTTTCTACTCCAATGAGCACTATATTAAAGCAAGGACACCTGTGGGAGGATTGTAAATGTTCATCTATAAAGGAATATGATTGGTAATTTACTCTATTTGACTGATAGTTGACCTAACATATCTTTCAGCATGGGTGCATGCACACATTATCAGGCAAATCCTAAAGAATCTCATCTAATGACAAATAAAAGAATGATTAGGTATGTCCCAAAAACCTCAGATCTTGGCCTTTGGTATCCATGTGCTCCTTTTCATTAGTTAGATGCTCGGATGTTGATTGGGCTAGTAACATTGATGATAGATCACAAGTGGTGGCTGGTTTTGAATCAGTAATTGTTTAGTGGCTTGGCATAGCAAAAAGCAAATGTCCATTTCATTATCCACTGCTGAAGCTCAATATATTGTAGTCTTTAGCTGTTGTGCTTAATTATTTAGTATTTGTTAAGTGGCTGGTTTTTGGTCAATTATCTTGTAGGAAAAACCTTCTCCCCCCCAATTTAAACACTTCCCCCTTCTTCCCTCCAAACCATTTTGTATAAAACTTTTTAAACAAAAATTTGAGGGTATTTTCGTTTCTATTTAGCACTCTCTAATATTTTATGTTCCATTGGATTTTCTTTTTTTGTTGCTTTGCACCATGATTTCTGAAATTTCTTCTCGCTGCTCTACTCCTTTGAGTTTTGGTAGCTGAGATGACTGGCTATTCATCATATAAATTGTATAACCTGTGAGTTTAAATCTATCTACACCTAGCAAATAAATGTATTGCCCATAGCCTAAATATATAAATAAAGCAAAGAACTATAAGATATGGCTTCAAGTTGCATAAAACTAACCTAACAATGATCTATCAAGCAATCAAATCAACTATCTCCTTGTCAAGCATACAAGCAACTACAATCAACACAAGGATTTACATGGAAACCTAAATAGGGATAAAACCACAAACAACTATTTCTTAACCTGAATGAATACATTATTAAGTAGATCTTACAAGACACAAGATCACTAACCTCTATCCCAAAACTAGAAGTTGTTCCTCCAGATAAAGTGTTGGCCACCAAGTCTCCTCCTTGATGTCTTCCCCTTTGAGTTTGCACTTTGTCTCCTTCAAATCACTCCTCCCATCAAAGCCCTCCTTGGTTGTTGTTGTTGAAACTTCTTCAAAGTGCCTTTGTGAATTAGCCTATTCAGTACTTTTGTGTTGTGTTTGAGATGTGTCCAATCGCTCAACTTTATTTCATAAAGAGTTTACAAAACAAAGCATTTACCTCTCATGACTTTTCTCTCAATTTGTCTAAGGTAAATTAAGAAAGAACCTTTTTTCCTCTTAGAAATTTTGCTTCCCCTTCTCTCAGTTTTTCACAAACTAGCTACTTAAGTCAGCTAGTATTTTAGTTTTGTGAGGGCCCCATTGTCTGTGAGTGTGTCCTTCCAATGGGCTTTGAGGCCAACTAAACTAATGTCCTCCATTTGGTCCATCTCTTGCAAGCTCGCCACCTCGACCCCCTATTGTGCTGGAGTGGCCCTGTCTCCTGGATCCTTGTTCATATAAAGTATTTTTCCATGATCATCCTAGTAGAGTTCGTTAGCTCCTTTATCATTGTAGTTGTTGGTGCAGCTCACACCTTCAGCAATAAGACAATGGCGACCTAATCAATCTTTCCCATGCTCCAAGGCCATATGATTCCCCATGCCGCAGCGATGGGGCGCACCTCCCAAGAGGGTACACCAGGCTATGGGGCACTAGGGAGCTAGCTGAGCCCACAACCGGTTTAGTACATAATCTCAATCAATCATCTACACGAATATTCTCCTACATTGTAACATATCAAATTATAAAAGGAAAGTATTGAAAAAGTAAGTCCTAAATATAGTAGATCCTATAAATAGAAAATAGTCAATCAGGGGCAGGTCAAGCTACAACCAAGAGGTCTTTGTAGTGTGTATGCAACACTCCACCATACTCCACATTCACCTTGTCCTCAAGGCAACCAAGTCAGAAAATGATCCATAAAGTCATCATCAAGGAGCTGATCCAGCCACGAAACAAGTACCTCAATAACAATACAGCCCAAGCCCATTGCTTGTCAATAATGGAAGTAGGTGAAGGGACAGCCGGCTCGGGGGAACCCATGAGAGGTGGTGTGGGAACTTGAGAAATCTGGGCTGGGTTACAAATAAAGCACTGAAGATGAGAGACACGAAATGCCGGGTGCACCACGGACCCCTTGGGTAAGACAGGGTGGTAAACCACTAGACCGATGTGCTCTGAAATGGGATAGGGACCATGACAGCCTAGGGCCAACTTAGAATTAATGCTCAGTCTAAAATAAAATTGTCTGGTGCTAGTCGCCCATCTAAAACTCTCAATTGAAATGTTTCTTGTCATACACTTGTACATACGATTCTGAGTGGCAACTATTTCGAGACATTGAAGGACCTCATCCCAAGTCTGGAACATATGATCTACCTTAGCCACCGAAGAGCACTGTGGCACATATGATAAAATGGTAGGAGGGGGAAGCCATAGACTACCTCTAATAGATTATATCTAGTCCGGGTGTGATAGGTCGTGTTATATGACCATTCCTCACAAGGAAGAAGCTGAAGCCACCAACATGGCTAATCCCCCACAAAGCACTGCAAGTAATGCTCAAAGTAGAGAATATTGTAATGACACTTAATTTTTGGTAAGTTTTTAGCTGTTCAAAGCTAATGTGAGTGTTTTTAGCAATTTTCAATTAGTTAGAGATTGTTATGTGATAAGTTTTTATAAGTTTATGTTAGAGCTCCGAATGACGAGCATAATGGTCCTTGAACCACTCAAATTGGACATCGAGGCCGTATGTTATGGCCCCGAGAAATGTCCTCATGGATGGAACCCACTGGAAAAGTGTGGGATCGTGGTCTTATTTTAAAGAGCTTGTCGAAATGAGTCCAATTGTACCAGGAATGAGAGATTCCGACTTATGGTTGGAAAGATATCACGTTTTAAAATTTTGAATGGAAAAAAATTGAAAGATTACTAAAATAATGGTGGCTGACATAGTATACTAGCTGGCATGACTGGAGCGTGCCATGAGAGGCGAGGCCTAGGTGACATGTGATGGGCTTACGTCGCATGGGATCGGCTAGTGTGCCATGCACACATCGTGATGATACGATGCATGCAGTCCACACACCATATGGCACGTGAGTGCAGTCTATAAATACCTGGGAGGATGTTTTTGAGTTACATCCAACTTTCCCACTCCTCAAACTTCTTTTCTCTTGTTCTGAATCATTTTATGTTTAAATCAAGTTTGTGCAAAGAGCGGTGGGCCACATGTTGGGACCACATCATGAGGGACCGGCCCACATGATGCACGTGACTCGTGTCGCACATGTATCATGATGATACGCCACGTGTGGTTTGCACAAGCGTGCCTATAAATACCCGGGAGCCTGTTTTGCAGTTACTTCTAGTTTTCCCACTCCTCAAACTTCTTTTCTCTCATTCTGAACCATTATATATCCGAATTGATTATTCAAGAGGCGTCCTCCACTCTATTGAGTGTGTCAAACGCTGTGGTGGGGTCAATTTCACTATCTAAGGCCTCTACAATAATGAAAATACTACTCCATGGTCAAGGTAGGGGATTTTAAACTCTAAACCCATTCTCTTCTCATAGATGTTAACTTTTGTGAACTATATTGCTTCACTATGCTTATTAGCTATGTTTTCTGGAAAAATATCATATCTGTGAAATGATTTGCATGTGCTACATTATGTATTCTGAAGTACCAATGAGTGTGCACATGCTTCCCTTTCTATTCAAAGTTATCATACATTTGTCACTGACTTATTCTTGCTGCCCATAAAGGGGGTGGATGTGGTGCCAACTCGAGGAATGGACTATGTCATTGCATAAATCACCATCGAATTAGCTAAGAGCGCCTCAAGAACGGAAGAAAACGGACTCTGAACGAGTCATAAAACTCCTATGGAAGTTCGAACGGATTTCAATTTATAGAGGAGGAGCTAGAGAGCATACAAATGCCCCCCCACACCCGCGTGGCCGCATGCTGCATGCGGTCGCCCGGGAGCCATCCCAAGGACTGCAAGCCCAGTCCCACGGCCCGTCGTGCATTGTACGGGACGATGCATGATCGCATGGGCCCCACCACCACGTGGCACTAAGCCGCGCATGGGTGTCACAGCGGACGCCGACCGCTCTTTTTAAGTGGGCTATCCCGTCTTTTTTTAATTAAAATAATATATTTTTTATATTATTTTAATCCAAAAATATCCAAACTTTCGATCCTTTACCCAAAACAATCTATCGATAAAAGTATTGGAACCTATATGTTAAGCACTGATTGATCCTTCTAAGCCTATGATTGACAGTTTACAGTTTTGTGATTGATGAATTACACAATCGATCAGTCTATCATCACAATGGACAATTGATATGTCTTATGTTAAAAAATCCCAAGAACATTCATCATCGATCAATCTATTCTCAAGGATGATCATTTGCTTATGAATTGAAATCATATTTTTTTATCCTATTTGTCCAAAACTTTCAACAATATTTTCTAAGTTAAATCTAAGTGTTTGTGTATGTGAGTATGTGTAAAATTCACTTTTGAGGCTTATCACTTTCTTAAGTATTCCACCTTAAAACTTAGAATATGTCATCTCCTCTTATTCAAGTCAATAAATTTGACTTTGATCACATCACTAGTATCTATCACATTCCTTAGACTTAAACATACTCCTTTTTTAGATATTTTTTGGACATAGTTTTGATCATCGAAATAAAGCTAATTACAAGACATATCCAAATATGTTCTAACATAACCATAACATTTTAATAAGTTGGTCCAACTTCTCTCAGCATTTTGGTAGTGTGTGTTGTTTCATCACTCTACTTTTATGCAATAATACATCTCACATCCATGCAACAATACATCTCACATCCATCTTGCCCATGTTATCTTCACTAAACTTGCATGCAATCCTCTATTCATGTTATCTTCAGTCTGACTACATCTTTAAATCTTCCCATCTGCTACTATATTTTTGACTTGCTCTCTTAGATTTTTTGGTTCTTCATCTCTCTAGTTTTGCTAGCTGCGTGCATTTTCTGAGTAGTTTTGGGGTGAAACCCAAAATTATCATATTTTGGCTGGATACTTACCGAGGAAAATTATCGGTATTAGGAGCACGAATATAAGTGTGGAGCATCATGGGAAAGCCTCTATCCTTTTGAGCCTCCCATTGCCTCATGAGCGTCATCGGACGAACCCTGAATTAGATTGCCTTTGAATAATTAATTTTTCGATAAAAGATGTTACAAAAAGATTATATTTGTTTTCATGGTTTTCTACTTAGCATTACATTAGATTTTAACTCAAGTTACTAAGTATAAATATACTCACCCACCCCTAGATTCTGCAAGTATTACAACAAGGATGAAGGTGAAAGCGAAAGAGATTTTTGAATAATTTATCTAGTTGCTATTTTAGACATTTTTGTAATTATGTATAGCTATTAGCTTTACGCATAGTGATCCTTGGCATATGTAATATATTTTGTTTTATTCCGCTAAATCTGTTAATGCAGTTATGATATATAATGTTTTGGTTGTGCAATGACTCCTTTTTATGCTATGTGATCATGCTGATATGTGTGAGTTTTGTGTTTGCTTTGCACTGATGGCTATCACATTCGATCATGTGCTTGATAATCGCTCATGTTGGATGGGATTATTATGATTATTATTATCATATTAAATGGAGGCCATCACAATAACCACCTCGGTCTAGCTGTCTGTTTGAGGGTGAAAGGTAGTGTTCATATGAAGGTCAGTGTCCTATAGTGTAAAGAACTAGTGCCATAACTAAGATAGAAAGATTCGATCTTTGTCAGAAACTATGGTTCGTGACATGCCATGCAATTTGGCCACCTCATGAACATAGAGGTCCACCATAGTCTTGGCAGTGAATGGATAGCCAAGGGCACAAAAATGAGCCTACTTAGATAGCCGATCAATGACCACCATGATCACCGACTTGCCTTACAATGATGGCAAGGCCTCCCTCAAATCCATAGATACGTCCTCCCAAACCTTATTAGGAATAGATAGGGGCAGAAGCAAACCAACTGGGGAAGTGATAATAGCCTTGGCGTGTCGACATACCTCACAAGCAGTGGAATATTCATGAACTGCCCGTTGAATACCTTCTATAAGAAACTCTGAGTTTCCTGCTTATAAGTCAAGAAGGAGCCCTCAAGACCCGCAAAGAGAGTGTCGTGGAAGTCAACAATAAAGAAGCGACGGAGGTCAAAAATGCCCAATACCCAAAGATGCCCCTTCCATAAGAGAAGGCCAAAACAAAGAAGGGTAAGGTGGGTAGGTCCAACTGAACATGAGCAACCAGCTCGCATGTAAATGTATCCTCCATGTTAAGCTCATTGAAGATCAAGAAGGAACGAGCAAGAAGGCATACAGAGTGCTAGGCATGAACCATCAGAAGGGCGGATCTGCCACAATGTTCTCACCCCTTTCTTATACACCACTTCATAATTATAGCCTAAGAGTTTACTAACCCAATGCTACTGAGCCAGGGTGGACACCTGATGCTCGAGAAAGTATTGTAGAGGCTTGTGGTCAGTACAGATGAGAAAGCGGTGGCTAAGCAAGTAGGGTCACCATTTGTAATGACATGAAATATGGTGAGCATCTCTGTCTCTTTCTAAAGTAAAATTGCCCCTAACCCGCTATAAAAGGCATTCATCTCAATGACAAAAGGCCGGGAGAAGTTTGGAAAAACCAACATAGGAGCGTTTGCCATGGCCTGTTTCAATCTGCCGAAGGTTGTCGGGGCCACGTTTGTTCACACAAACACCCCCTTCTTAAGCAAAGTAGTGAGGGGGCTAGCAATGATCCCATACTAGCTTATGAAGCATCTATAATATCTTGTGAATCTCAAAAACCCACGTAATGCCCTTACATAGGTGGGCATGGGCCAATATAGCATGGCGCCCAACTTCGAAGGGTTAGTAGCGACTCCTTGCAGAGAAATGATATGCCTCCAATACGACTAATCTGGTAACTATAGAAACTTCGACTAACCATGATTAATTCATAGTTTATAAATCATTTTCATGATGCATGAAATATAAGTATAGTTACACATGCAACCCTAAGTAATCATATTCCCTTATGTCAGGCATAATTCACTAGATAAGTTCATGTGTATTAAGATATGCATGAAACATGAATTTGTTAAATTAACCTTAGGTATATGAATTCGTATCCTTAATAAAGTTACAGATACTGAAAGTAACAAAGTAGTACAATTAACAATACAATATATCATTTATTCTCATACTAGCTCAAGTAAATATTTTAGCATAATCATAACATGTAACTCATACATTTTAGGAAAAATAGCAAATAAACTCCAATCAATGTGAAAATTTGTAAAAACCTACATAATAGTCGTAATTATAATATAAATAAATATCATATGAAAATAAGTACAAAAAATAATATTTGTCATTTAATAAATGGGACTGTGCAGTTCTGCTAAAACTATCTACTTACAAATTTATGACTATGCCCTTGACTTATCGTGCTCCAAACGACTTGAAATTTTTATAGCATGATCATAACACGTTTATCAACCCATTATAAAATGAAGGACCCAAAATTCTTACATTTTCATCCCTAAACATACTTCTAAACATAGATATAGAGAACAATTTTACTGTATAATATGTATTATAAAAAATATAATAAATACATATTATTTTGGAAATATCTAAACGATTAGGAATACAATCTAGACATGATAATATACTCACAAAAAAAATTTTGAGAGCAAAACTCAAAGTAATAGTATCTACAACATAGTGATGGATCCAAAATAGAGACTAAAAATAATTCAAGTCATATCTATTCTTTAATAACATGATTTCACCCACAAACATGGTGTTAATGTAAGTAAAACCTCATCAAACAAAAATCTCTTACCTTTGGGGAAAATAAATTCCTCAAATCTTCCTAAATTTAAATGTCCCTATTCAACAAAATTAGAGTTTTTCATTAGAAGTAGGAATGAAATATAATCTCTACCAAATGGAGGCTTATACCTACAATCACTATGTGACTTCAAGTGCTTTATTGAGTCAAATGACTGTCAACCATGAAGCACAATGTTTTGCATCAAAACAATGGTTATAGGGTTCATGAGATAAGAAAATTTTTGGGGTTTTGATAAAAGAAAATATGAGAATTATAATTAAGCATGAAGTACCTTCAATTCCCTATTAAATATGAAAGGATTAAGGAGAAAATAATCAAATTACTCACCTTGAGGGAGGCTAGGGAACCACAAATTCTTAGTCAAATCCAAAAAGCTCTAGAACTCTCTAATTAAGGCTTTTATGACATATTTATAGAGGGTGAAGATTAGGGTTCTTGATCCCCCTAGGGTTTGGGATACTAAACCAACCTTTAGCCACCCAAATTGGCCCTTAAACTCCTATTTCTATAACTCACTTTAAATAGGCCTAAAAGGCTAAGTAAAATTCTCAATTTTAGGTCTAAATTGGGGATGGTGCATCTAGTACAACTTCAACCAACTATATTTCACTCATCCAAACTCCGATTTGCTCATTCTTAGTGGCGTTTAAAGCTCTTTCTATATAGTTTCTAACTATAGTAGTCTCAGCCCTAGATTCAACCTCATTAAAGAGTTATCTAACTAGTAATTAAACTCCTTAAATTTTTACAAGTCAACCACAAATAAGACAATTGGAAAATAAGAATTACCATATCTTGCATGGGAAATATGAGAGCATAAGAGGTTGTTTGAAGATGGGTGAAGGACACCGTCAGTTGCTAAATCTACTCATTCATTATCTCAAACATGGAGAGCACAATGGTTGTGTCCAAGCTTGAAATTGGGGGTGCGAAGTCTTCCATGATTTCAACCGAGTTCTCGGACTATGTCTCCGGTTCCATCACTAGTTGCTTGTCTTGAGTCATGGTAGATAGTTGGGGTTTTGATACCAATGATGTATTTTAGTAGGAACACAACAGTACCTTGATCGAAGGAAAGGGGAAGGAGAGGAAGAAGACAAAGTAAGAAGAATAAGTCTATTACATTTATTCCCAAAACAAGGGAGAAGAACCCCTTTTTAAGAAAGGGAGCGCACCTCCCAAGAGGGTGTGCTAGGCTATGGGGCCCCAATGAGCTGGTTGGGCCCACAACTAGTTCAATACATAATCTCAATCATTCACGTTTGCGTATATTCACCTACATTGCATCAAATCAAATTATAAAAGAAAAGTACTAAAAAATTAAGTCCTAAATATAGTAGATCCTATAAATGGAAAACAGTCAATCAGGGGCGGGTCGATTATCACCAAGAGGTCTCCGTAGTATGTACACAATAGCACAATGTTACAAGTCTTCTTCTATATGGAAACTCATATCACTAGTGCATAAAAAATGCACTCCCTAGTGCTCAACATTGCTGCCTCTTTCGTCTTATGTATATTATGGGAATGAGTAATTTATACACTCGTTGCAACAACACTTCCAACCGACTAGGACCATGGCATGTCTACCTCCTTAGGTTTGGTCACCCCATGTGCCTTGCCACACTAATTATGACCCACATTGTCACATTTGTTCGCCAAAGTTAAATAATAATTAACTAGATTTTTAGACATAGTTTTGATTACTTATATCTTTTTTGTCTAAAAGTTAGAGTGACAGATTCTTCTTAATCTGAAATTTTGATATGGTTGCTAGAGTTGTTGAACATTTAAATGATGTGTTTACTTGTTTCTTAGAACAATTTTATATGAGTATGTTCTTGTTTGTGTAGCATACACCACATTAGATATGAGTGACATAAATTAAATGGGAGAGTCACTGTCAAAGATGATAGACATGTGATATATTATGATTATTTCATTTTCATGTCTTGATGATTGTGTACTTCACTAATATGCTACTTTTTTTGTCTATTTATGTCAAAAAGTGGGAGAAATTATTAATAAAAATTAAAGTGCTTATCTTTACTTAAATAAACAGTAATATGCAAATTATTTTGATTTTAAGTATGTAGGATAAGTATAGGATTATACAAGGCTTTTAAAGATTAATTCCAAATGAGTCTTCGATAAGTCGTTGTGTGTCAAGTTATTCTATACAGTTTGAAAGTCAATGCACTATGTCAAGAGTTATAATTTTATTTTAAATTTAAAATGTGCAGTGTTTTGACAAAAAAGTAGCCGAAATAGGAGATTGTAAGAATATATGTGTCATATGTTAAGTTAATTGGCTAATTTATTTGTCAAAATTATGTCAAAAACTTTATGTACTTAGCCTTAAAATCTGATTAGATATAGTTGTGGTCAAGTCAGATTTATGATTGATGGACATGAAAAATATGAACAAAAATGTTCGTATAGCTCAAGCTTGAATACTAAAGGTTGTTGATAGTTTTTGAAGATTATTGAGATCACATTTGCATACTAAACTCACTTTGAGAGGTTTCAAAAGTAATTTCAGAGGTTTCAGGGCAAAAAGGATAAAATTGTAATTATGCAGTCACATCAATCGATCGCTGGACATTAAGTAGAAGAGAACAATAAATCGGCACCTGAATCAACCCTGTGTAAAATGAAGTTGAATGTTTATCAATCAATCGCTCAAGGTATCATGTGTTTAAAAAATAGTAAATGATCGATTGCTCTTTGAAATGATTGATTGCTAATAGTTCTATTTGCCATAATTAAACCATTTCGAATTAAATTTCATTTGTTGTTGAAGTGAAACACCAAAATCATTTTGGAGATATACATAAAGGATAAGAAGTGATGAATTTAAATAGAGAAAAACCTAAAAAAATAATGAAGAAGAAATGAGAGACTTTTGCTTATTATTTTCTATGAGAATTCAGAGAGTTTGAAGAGACGATCCATAGAGAATTTATGAAGTTATTCCATAACTGAAAAGAAGAGATTTCACATAGAAGTTTCAACGAGGAATTAAAGTAAACTTTTAATAAGAGATAAAAGATTCCAAAAGGCCAAAGTCAATACAAGTAACGTTTATGGAAGGCTAGAAGAAGACAAAAACAAAGTAAAGAGGAAGAAAAGTTTTAAATTATTGAGGAAGAAGATTTAGAGGCCAACAACGACAAAATTTTGTGGAGATTTAAACAAAAGGAGTTTGAGTTAGAGTCAAAATAAAGGTTGATGATTTATTTATGTTGTTGTAATTGTCTTGCTTACTAATAGTACATTGATTTAGTTTCTTGTTGGAACTGTAGTCATTTTTTACCCGAGTTTGGGTTTTTCACGTTAAATTTTTGTATGTTCATGTATGGATTAGATGCTTAATTGTTTGATAGATTGATACATGGAGAGTGCGCATAGAGAGTAGATTTACTTGTTTCCACTATAAAGAAAAATATGTAAAAAGATACTAGAACTCTTAATTACTTATTTCTGCTATCAAAGTACTAGTTTTACGAATAATCTAGTGATCCACTATACACTTCTAGATGAATATTAAACTCTCAGATTTCACACAAAAATTTTAGAGAAAAGTTTCAAAAACTCTCCAATAAGAGACTAAATAACCTAAAGGCTAAAGTCAATAAAATAAGATGAGTTTGTTAAAGTCTAGAAGAAGAAAAAAACGAAGCAAGTATAATGATTAAAGTTTCATATGCTTGAGGAGAAGACTTGAAAGTTAGCAATGACAAAAATTTGTAGAGATCTAAACAAAAGAAGTTTGTGTTAGAGTCAAAACAAAGGTTGTGGTTTGCTTGTGTTATGTAAGTGTCTTGTTTGCTAGTAGTACTTTGATTTGGTCCTTGTTGGGGCTGTCGTGGTTTTTTTCTTCTGAATTAGGGTTTTTCAAGTTAAATCGATGTGCGTTTATGTGTGGTTTTGCATGCTTTATAGTTTCATAATTGGTTAATCGTGAATGCGCTTAGAAATTAGGTTTTTATTGTTTTCACTATATAAAAAAATTTTGTGCAATGATGTCATATCTTATAGTCTTTATCTTCGATAGATAATCGGACTAGGGGCAATGTGGTGATCTACTAGGTTAATTAGACGGATGTTAAACTCATATTTAATTTAAGGACGAAGAAGGCGAGGGGCAACTGAGAGTGAGGGTGCATTGGTCCACTATATGACAAAGTATGGGTACAATAATAGTACAATTAGGGGAGAGGTACATAGGACATTGGGAAAAAAAGAAAAGTATGAAAAAAATGTAAAATGTATAGATAAATAATAAAAATAAAAAATAAGTAAAATCATTATCATTATCATAATTCATAAAACAAGTAGTGTATTTTCTCAATAATTTGGGGTCGTCGACTTGGATCTTACACCTCCATTCTTGCATATTTTGTGTCAACTCTTTCGTAAGAGATAACATAGTCATATTGTTATTAATTTTATTTAAGTTCTCTTAGGTTTTCCTCTCCCTCTTTTGACATCATTTATGTAAAACCCTTCCAACCTTCTTACAAGTGCATCCATTAGTTTTCTTTGTATATGCTCATACCAATGCAACTTACACTCTCTGAGCTTCTCCCCGAAAGGTGTTACCTCTAAGTTCTCACATATATACTCATTTTTAATCTTATATTTCCTGATTATTCCACATATCTACCTTAACATCCTCATTTCAGTTACATTTAGTTTATGTATATGACTTTTTTTGGTGCCCAATATTTTGCTCCATAAAGTATTGTGGGCCTAATAGCAGTCTTATGGAACTTACATTTAAGCCTATTTGTGACTCGTCTATCACACAAAACTCTTGACACAACCCTTCATTTACTCACCCTGCATTAATCATATGTACCACATCACTAGTGATATCTCCCTCTTTGTGGGTAATTGAACCCAAATATCAGAATTGCTCACATCTTAACATTTCTTGCCTATCTATTTTGACTAAAGTTCTACCTATAGTTTTACTATCTTTAAATTTAAATTCTATATACTCTGTTTGCATTTTAAAACTTTTTGATTCTAAAACTTTCCTTCACAGTTTTAGTTTGTCATTTAACCCTGTTATAGTCTCGTTAACTAAAACTACATCATCCACAAATAACAGACACCAAGGTACTCTAAATTTCTTTAAGAGTACTAAAATAGACGTTGGGTTGAGCGGTCAAAGTCGGCAGTAAACATGCGTGTTCGTCCGAGTCACTGCCTCATCATCTGGTGGGCCCCACACTTTCGTTATGCGTAATCCAGTTTGTACCACTTTCTCGAACTTTCTAGCAGACATGGCGGGTCGGGTCAAAGTTCGTTGGTCCCTCCCACAGTTTCACAAAACATTCCCTGTACTCCCTGCTTTTACAATTATAACCTTCTTCTTATTAGAATCTTGACACGGACCCGGCCCGACCCAGTTACGGGAGTGTTTACGCGTTAAGATTCAACAAATATTTCTAGCGGCACAGTCTGGACCCATTTATGGACCCACTTATGTTTACCGCCTTTTGGTTCAACATTTCACAAATTACAGGGGTAGTTTTAATAAATCATTTATGATCGCCGCCCACGTGAGCCCTGGCTTCATTTTTGTCTCCCAATACCATCCATGAAAGTCCGAGTTCGGACCTTCGGATCTGGTCACAGGGATGGCTATTTGCCAATTTATCAAGAATTAAATTAGGGATAATTTGGCAAATTTTCGATCTCAAGGAAAACATCTTTACATAACTAACTTTCTTTATTTTTTTGGCTTAACGATTATAAAAAATTTAAAAACTCTGCATAGATTCACCTCAAATACCAAACCCAAAGTTATTTATTTTAAAATACCAAAATTACCTCTTTCGTATATTTCTTCTTCTCCTCCTCCTTTGCTTCCCATTTCTACTAATAATCTCCTATTGTCTTTGCCTCTCAACGCCCGTCACCACAGAATATCGGCCACTGTCTCTTGCCTCACTGCCTCCGACCACCTTTCCTCCTCTATTTGCCAGTAAGAGGCTTGACAAAATTGGCTAGGTTGTGGCAAGATCTACTAAAAGACTAGACATGCCCATTCTCTTAGTCGTGGCTTGGCTATGGCTGGATCCAACCATGGCCTTGTTGTGGCCCAGCTAGATCATGCCACCCTTGCTAGAACAAGTTGCACCAAGCTTGACCAGGTTGCCCCGGCTAACCTATACTGACCGCAGTTAGCCCAAACCAGATTTGTCCATTGCAAACTAGGCCCGACCCAGTCAAATCAGCAAGCCAGACTAGCTCATGGTCATCCAAGTTGTGGCTAGATCATGCTATGTTTTGAACATAACATGATCATGTTGTATTTGTACTAGCATGAATCTTGCTAGCTAGGCCAAACCTAGGGTAGATCATGGCTAGGTTGTGGCTAGCCATGGCTTCAGCCAAGACATAAAAATCATGTTGTTTTGAACACAACATATTATGTTGCATTTCAAACTACCATGAATCATGCATACTAGGCCGTGGTAGGCTAGGGCACGACGAGTGCTTCGAAATCATGCTATTATAGTATTTTAGCAAGAAGGTTTGACGAGTGACAACTTAGGTTTGATAGGTATTGGTAAGTGACAACGAAGCTCCAACAAGTGCAAGTGGGCAACAACAATACTTTGGGAGATGGTGGTGAGCGGCAACAATGTTCCCTTTGTCAATTTAATATCCGTCTAATAACCTAGCAGATCACCACATTGCCCTCAGTCCGATTATCTATCAAAAATAAAAACTATAAGATATGACATCTTTACGCAGAATTTTTATACATAGTGAAATTAAACAAATATTCTCTCAAATTTCACTCATGATGTATCAACCAATCAACAATAACATTTAATCATCATCATTCAATCTACATATGAACATAGCAATTTCATGTAGAAAACCCTAATACGAGTACAAAACTACGACAGTTCTAAAGGAACCAAACCAATGCACTAGAAACCAAGATATTACATTAATACAAACAAACCACCAACTTTGTTTAGACTCTAACACAATCTCCTCTTGTTTAGATAATTGTTGCTCGTCATCAAGTCTTTTCCTTCAAGTACTTAAAATTTCTTCCTCCTTGCCTTGTCTCTATCTTCTTCTAGCCTTCAACAAGTACCTTTTGTTGCATTGACTTTGGGCTTATGGAATTTTCAATCTCCCATTGAAGATATGTTGAATCCCTTTGAAATCTTTGTGAATAATCTCCTTTAATTGTGGATTGGCCTCTTCATTTCACTATGGATCTTCAACTCAAAGCATCATTTGAATTTTCCTTAAAAAATAATGTGCAAAAGGTATAAACCCTTTTTCTCTAATCTCCTATGGGTTTTTCTTTTTCAAATTTCATAATTTTTTAACCCTTATATAGCTCTTTAAGTCAATTTAGAAGTTGTACTTAATAAGGAAAGAAATTAAAATCGGAATGACTTAATTAGGATAACCTGTCTTTAAATCAAACTATCATTCACTCTTTGTTTTATGCACAATACTTTAAGCAATCGATCGATAACTCTTGGCCTCATTTTGCATAGGGTAAAATTAAGTGTCAATCAATCATTTGATTCTTCTTAGATTGCAGTGATTGATCCTTCTGCTTAGAATTTATCATTTTGCCTTTTTTACCGTAAAACCTTTTGAAATATTTGAAATCACTTATGAGACTTCTCTAAGTGATTTTTGTATGTAAATGTAATCTGAATATGCTTTAAAAACCTTCATCATTCTTCAGTATTCTGTCTTCATCATTAAGTACACGTCTACTCCAATTTTTTAAGTATGTCAATTTTAAATCTGACTCCACCACAACAACCTAAAATCATATTTTAAGCCTTAATACATACAAAAGGTTTTTAGACATATTTTAACAAAGAAAATATCTAATAAATTTGGCATATGACTCATACATTATTACACCCTTAGGTAGTAACAAAGTTTTAATGGGCGGCAGCCAAGCTCCGGTGGTTGATACTGGAGCTTTAGTGGGTGGTGAGGGAGCTTTAGGGAACAATTGCGGAGCTTGAGTGGGTAGTAAATATAGTTTTATATTTTGTTTTTTCTTTATTAAATTTTAGTGGAGTTATACGTGTTTGTTTTTCAACTTATGTAAAACAAAATATTAAGACTCTAATTATATATTGTCTTTGTCTTAAATTAATAACACCAGTTGGTTTTTCAAAATGAACTAAATTTAGTTTATTTCAAAGATATAAATAGATCTTTTAATATGAGATATAGGTGTTAAAACATATGAGGTCATATGTATTATAATTGGTTGATTTTGATGATCAAAACTATGTTAAAACTTCATGTACAGTGTTAGTTTTAAAGTCTGGTTAGATTAGTGATGTAATCGAGTTATATCTAGAATTAAAGGACTTAAAATGGGAGCAGACACATTCTTAAGTTCAACATTGAAGACTTCATTGAGTGTTAGAGTTTAAAGGTATTATACACACACACACACACTCATGTACACAAATCACTTAGAGCTATTAATATGAACTAAAATTAGTTTATTTTTAAAATATAAATAGAACTATAATATGATACAGAGGTCTTAAACATATGACATCATATGTATTATAATTGGTTGATTTTGATAAAGAAAACTATGTCAAAAATTTATGTAAGGTGTTAGTCTTAAAGTCTGATTAGATTAGTGATGTAGTCGAGTTAGATTTGAAAATAAAGGACTTAAAAAATGGGAGGTTGAAGGCTACATTGAGTGTCAGAGTTTAAAAGTATGATACACACACTCAGGTACACAAATCACTTAGATTTAAGTAGAAATAATTCTTAGAAGTAATTTTGGGAGTTTTATTAAAAGATGGTTTAATAAAAAAAATTGTTTATAAGTGATCAATCATTTTTTAACACATTGTTTGAAGGATATATTGCTTAGAGGCTCAATTTTTTAATTTTCTACCCAAAGATCAAATGATCAATCGCTTGCGTAAAGGATCGATCGTTTATTGAAAAAATTACTTAATTGAGGATTTTAGAATAGAGTTCTTTCTAAGCTGGGTTTCTTTAACCCTAGCCGACTTAAGACTCTATACAAGCCCTATGTATGGATAAAATAACATAGAGGAAAATATTTGAGAAGAGAAAAATGGATAGATCTTGCAAAGAGTTATCCTAGGTTCACCATAGTTTTTTAGAGAAATTCGTATTAGTGAATGATAAAAAAAGAGTGAATGCACAACCACTTCATATACAGATCTTGAGGAGGTGAAGCAAATTCTTCATTAAGGAGGATTGAAGAAACTCAAGGATAATCAATAATTAAAGAATGATTCTTTTATTAAGGAATTAGAAGAAAACAAAGAGAGAATATAAAGAGGGAAAACTTCAAGGATTCAACAACGGGAGAATTGTGAAGACTAACAACGAAGAGGATTGAACAAAGAAATTTATTTCTTTTGTGTTGAGTAGCTAAAGGTTAGTTTGTTGTTTTTTAGGTCTTATAAGTTTTTGCTTGCTAGTGCATTGATTTGGCTGAAAGAGGTTGTCGTGGTCTTTTACCCTAGTTGAGGTTTTCTACATAAAAAAATGTTATGAAAATGCTTGCATGATTGTGTAGATTACTTGATAGATTAATCATATGTTTTGCTAGTTAATTGAAAGTGTTAGTTTTGGGAGCAATGTATTTATCCGATTTAGGAGTAAGTACCCCAACTTTCCCCTATCATTTTTCTCTACTTCCATAAGCCCTAAACCCCAAAGAGAGGGCTACATTTCCTTCTCCAACACCAGTGAAGGAAGCATCCCTACCTCTCCCCCCACCTCTTTCTTCTCATTCTTATTCCCTTCTTCCTCCTTTTTTGCAACTAGCGATGTGGAGGAGCTGTCGCACCTTTGGCAGAAAGGGGGTGGTGTGCCAACGGTGGCCTCTGGCTGGGCTATTGTAGTTGCCACTTTGGCTGCGACCATGCACCTCTGTTTTGTGGCTCGTTAGAGGCAAGGGGAAAATAAATAAAATTGAAGCCACTATCAGTAGTGGTGTCGGAGCCAATTCTAGTGAAGGAGATGGGAAAATATGAGGTGAAGAGACGTTAAAAAATATTTTTTAGATGTGAATGATGGATGTTATACTTCAGTAGATGTGAGTGGGGTAAATAAAAAATTAGGACATAGGAGTTTAATTGGGTTCAAATAACCACATTTTTAAAAATATATCCTACGTAAATGCCCCTAGGGTTGTCAATGGAACGATACAATTATAATATAACTTATTTCATTTCCATAACTATTTTTCAAATCTTTATCATAACCGTTCAATTAAGTAAATAGTATAGGTTCTTCTATATCCATTTCATCCACTAATAATCATAATGATGAATGTTGACTAGATAGACATGTCTAACTCAATTGTTTATCCTATATGTAGCTTGAATATTGAAAAATATTTGTAGAAGTTGGATACATGTTACTTAGAACTTAAAGTTCCAAAATGCAATAGTTCACCTTCTCACAATACATCAACCTCTATCAATCCTATTTAAGGGTATAAATATTTTAAAACATTACTAAATCAGCCAAAGTAGCTAGGAAAAGGTCAAAATAAGCACCTTTCACAAATTGATTCACTGAATCAAATTTGCTAAGATAAAAAATTGATAGCATTACTATTGTTATTTATACTTATTGCAAATATATTATAAGGATCAAATATGAAATGAAAATTAGCTTGATCATTTTTGTATATATTAGATTTAGACCTATACGGTCCAATGATAATAAACAATCTAATATATCATTTTTTTATTTAATAAAAATTATGAATAAAAAAAGAAGCAAGTGATTTAAGTAGAGTGCGATGATAATATCTCACCCCCCTTCCCCTCTAAAGTTGCTTCTAAAGGGGAAAAAAATAAAACGAGGATGAGGGCGGAAGCTGAGGCAAGGTGGGGAGGAGGGGTGAGTAGTTCAAAATTCAATCACTAATGGAGATATGAATCTCTACCTCTCGATCTAGTTATAGATGATGTAAAAATAGATTTAAAAGTTTATAATAAAATATATATTATATATAAAATATAGCAACAAAAAAAATATTTATATTATATATAAATTTAATAAGTATAATATATTTATAAATATAATAAATAAGTAACAAATAAAAAAGTAAGAAAGGATTTTTTTTGTAATATTTTATTTAAAAAACAAATAAATAAAATTATTCTCTTGATCACGAGTTGAATAAATTTAATCATACTATTTTAACTTTTTTATACATAGATATAACGGGTACTCGCAGCCGACCTGCATGCCCCGTTGAAATTCCCAACGGCCACAACAGCCGGGGAACACACCAACCCGCGTGAGCGTGATTCATGACCTAGAAATGTTTACCCCTTCCCACCCACATTCCACCTTCTATATAAATAAGCAAAAAGTCTAGCTTCAATGGCGATTCTGAACTGTTTTCGATCACCGTTTGCGAGGCTGAGGCTGAACCAGAGAGGGAAAATGACGATCTCGGCGGTCCCTAGTGTTAAGGATGGGTGCCTGTCGGTGAGGGGGAGGGTGCTGCTCAACCATGTCCCGGCCAATGTCGTTGTGTCTCCGGCAGCCGGTGGATCGGCTTTTCTTGGGGCGAGTGCGGCAGCAGAAAACTGCCGCCATGTCTTTCCTCTAGGAGTCCTCGAGTGAGTCCTCCTGGCTATGGATAAGCTACTTTATCCATTTGAACTTGGGTCAAGAGAGCTATGCATATCCAATATCGTGTATCAAATGTTTGATGATAGGACTGCCTTTTTCTCCCTGATGTGAGGGTTTCTCTCCTACTTGAAATCCAAATTTTTTGGCTTGCTGGAGGGCATGAAATTAACACAAATATCATGTTCTTAATTTAAATCAGAAAATGCTTCAAGGGCTTATCTGGCATTCAATCCCCTCTTACTCGTCTCTTGGTTGGACAAACTTCTATACGCTTCCTGATTGAAACAAAAATTTTCTTGAAGCCTATGTCAAATTTTATAGCATTGCAAATATAGAAGGATCAGAATCTTATTCAATTAAACATTAGTTTTGACCTATGAGCAAGTCAGTTAGTTTGACTGCATAAAGCGGTTAATCGCATTAAAGAGTTGGAGGGTTTACATCTTCTGAGAAGTGGATTTACAACTAAAACTTATATTCTTGTATAATTGAAGTGTTTCCTCCTACGTATATTCTGCAGTTATTGGGAAAACTGTGAATATACCAATGGCATGATATGGGGGTAAATAATATGAATTTTAATAGCTGATATTTTTCTCCTACTGCAATGAAACATGTGGATTATTTACTTTGCATGCTATAATAACCTTTTTGAACGGTGCCCTGGATTCTAAGATCTAGCAGATCTCATAAGAATTAGTTGTTATCTCATTTTCGCACGATATCTTCTCTATGACAATTATTGAGGTCAATAAAGTATATCTTTGGACAGGTTATTTTGTCATTTCTGACTAGAAACTTGTCCATTCTTCCTTTTTTCTTTAACTATACTAAAAAAATGATATCAATTTAGCGGAAGGAAGCTGTTGCATTGGTCTTAATTCTGTTTTCAGGACTTTAATACTAACTCAATTGGACATGTGTTTCATTTGGTTATGTCAGCTTACCCATGATAGACATGTGGTTTCAGGCAATATAGATTCTTGAGTTTGTATCGTTTTAAGATCTGGTGGATGATACCTCGATTCGGAAAATTGGCTAGTGAAATTCCTTGTGAAACTCAGTTGCTGCTCCTTGAAGTAACAGAAGATTCAGCCATAAATGAAGATGATACTGAAACAGTCAGTGAAAACACATTTTATATACTTCTGCTACCAGTGCTTGATGGCCAATTTAGAACAAGTTTGGAGGGGAATTCTGCTAATGAGCTTTTATTCTGCACTGAAAGTGGTGGGTTGGTTACTTCTGAGCTTCGAAAATTGACATTGTTGTTATTTGAGAAACTGCATCTCTATATGGTTAAAATGTGGCTTACGCAGGTGATCCTGATCTCAAGTGCATGCAATGTCTTGAAGCTGTATTTGTCAATTCGGGAAACAACCCGTTTGAACTCTTGAAGGACTCTATCAAGTAGGTTACTTTTTTGAAAAAAAATGTATACAAAAATGTATTAGCTTAATCTAATTTGTAAAAAATCAGATAGAATGATAGTCATAAATTACCTATCAAATGTTATATAGTAGTTTCCATGTCTGGATGTGGGTCAACAACGTAAATAGCTTTCAATATGCACATATTGATAAATTGTCCTATTTAGTTCATATGCCTGTATTTTGCACACAACTACATTGAAGCTAAATTATTCTTTTTAATTTGCATATGCGTGAAGGATACTAGAAAAACAGAAGGGAACTTTCAGCCATCTTGAGAACAAAAAGGTGATCTGAAGGCACTATCACTTTACATTTGTTGCCTTCCTCGTGTTATTAATTAGGTTGCAGATACCTCTACACCTAAAACATATGCTCAAAAGAGTAAAATATTTTATTGCAATGTGACTGGCAGATACCTGCAAACTTAGACTGGTTTGGATGGTGCACCTGGGATGCTTTCTATACCTCAGTCAATCCACAGGGAATTAAAGAAGGCATTGAAAGGTAGACGATTGTACATTTTCTGAACTCAAACAAAATTTTATAATTTATGTCTTTTCTTGAATTATATAGGCCATTGTTCTTATAGAAAAGCTGGGTTCATTAGTTTTTACATTGTGTTTGCGTTTGTATTTGTCGATGTCCACACTGTACCTGGTGTGGACATGGCTAAAATTCTCGTTTTATTTGTCTTTTGCAGTCTATCACAAGGAGGTACACCAGCAAGGTTTCTGATTATTGATGATGGCTGGCAAAATACAGTTAATGAATTCCTTAAGGAAGGGGAGCCCATGATTGAAGGGACCCAGTATGTTTCTTAGCTGTCTTTTGCTGAACCACAAGTTTTAATGTTCCCTATTTTCATTCTTAATTATGTGTACATAATGAGCTGTGTCATATTTGTCTAAGCTGTTTTGTAGGTTTGCTACCCGACTAGTTGATATCAGGGAGAATGATAAGTTCAAAAACATCATTGGTGATGATAATTCATTCATGGATCTTCAAGAGTTTATTAAATATATGAAAAGCAATTATGAACTGAAGTAAGATTCGGGTCATTTACTTTAGAAATTCTGTATTATGTCTTCAAATTTGCAGAACTATCACAATTTTTGACATAACAGGTATGTTTACATGTGGCATGCTTTGGCTGGTTACTGGGGTGGGGTCCTCCCAACTTCGGAGCACATGAAGAAATACAATCCACAGTTGAAATATCCAGTTCAATCACCTGGAAACATTGGGAACCTCAGAGATATTGCCATGGACAGTTTGGAGAAGTATGGAGTTGGGATAATTGACCCTGCAAAAATATATGGTTTTTACAATGATCTTCACAGTTACCTTTCAAGTAAAGGTGTAGATGGCGTCAAGGTAGATGTGCAGAATCTAATAGAAACCCTAGGCTCTGGTTGTGGTGGTCGTGTATCACTAACAAGACAATACCAACAAGCCCTTGAAGATTCCATTGCCAAAAATTTTGGTGATAATAATTTAATTAGTTGCATGAGTCACAATTCAGAATACATATACAGGTAAACCTATTTTCATTTTCTTCTTCAAATGTGTTTTCCTTCTCAACTGCAATTTACTGAATAAAGATTTTGTTACAGTTCAAAAAGGAGTGCTGTTGCCAGAGCATCTGAGGACTTTATGCCAAGAGAGCCATCTTTGCAGACATTACATGTAGCATCAGTTGCATTTAACAGTCTTCTTCTAGGAGAGATTGCGGTACCCGATTGGGATATGTTCCATGTAAAATATGAACTTTCTAAAAGTTTCTTATCTCTTTCCAGACACATTCACAATGAACTTCTAAAATTTGATTATCTCACTTACAGAGTGATCATGCGACAGCAGAGTTTCATGGAGCAGCTAGAGCTATTGGTGGATGTCCTGTGTATGTAAGGTACTCTCTCTGTCTCTCCACCTCTTCTCTCTTTATGCACTTGTCTAGAAATTGCTTCATTCATATTTTTTCTCCATTCAGTGACAAGCCGGGCCAACATGATTTCAAAATCTTGAAGAAACTTGTCCTTCCTGATGGATCAGTACTAAGAGCTAGATATGCTGGTCGTCCTACTCGAGATAGTCTATTTGATGACCCTGTCATGGATGGAAAAAGGTTATTACTTTGCATTATTGCAGCTAATTTTGGTTATTGATGTTCAAGGCATCAATTATTGCCATAATATGATGTTTTCTCCCTGTGCAGTCTCTTAAAATTATGGAACATGAATAAGTTCTCTGGAGTTGTTGGTATTTTCAACTGCCAAGGAGCAGGGAATTGGCAATGGAATGGGGCAAATCAAGACGGACATTCTTCAGAGTCTAAGTCCTTGCTTCTTTCAGGTCACATGTGTCCCATGGATGTTGAATTCCTCCAAGATGCTGCAACTGAAAATTGGACTGAGGATTGTGCAGTGTATGCTTGTAATGCAGGTATCTGAGGTTATTCCTGCTGCTACTTCAGGTGTTCTTGTTCTATACTTTTCTAGTTTCTCTTTGACTAATTTGTGTTTTTTCATTGGGGCCTAATAACAGGAAGTCTTTCAAAACTGCAAAAGAAAGGACATGTGCAAGTGTCGTTGACTACTTTAGAGTGTGAAATTTACACCATTGTACCAATTGAGGTCATTATTCTCCGAATTTGGTTATCTTGCATTCCTTTGTTTTGTAATATAACTGTTTGAGATTGATAATTGCTGCATCACATGATTACACTAGGATTATGGAAGGGTCCAATTTGCGCCCATTGGACTGGTAGAAATGTTTAACTCTGGTGGTGCCATCAACTCTCTGGATTCCATTGTTAATATCTCAGAATGCATAATAAAGGTAAAAGCACGAGGTTGTGGGCGGTTTGGTGCATATTCAAGCCAAAAACCGAGGTACTGCTTGGTCGATACAAAGGAGGAGCAATTCAATTATTCTGCGGAGAATGGCCTCTTATCGTTCCAACTTCCAGCTTCCCTGGAAAACCATGGCATGTTAAGAGAAATTTCAATCTTCTATTGACAGTTGATGTGTCTGTGTTGAAGCTTAATGTGGGCTCTACTTCTGGTTGATACGTTTGTTCCAGTCTCTTATCAAGTTCCTGAAGGTGTGAAGCATGACAAATTCGTTATAACTGTATTTTTTTTTATTGTGATATGTATTAGTAAAAGCGTTATCTGTTGTAATACTCACTGCTAGGATAGCAGTTGTATGAAAATTCCCATTTGATGTACTCCCTCCGTAATAGCTCCATTTGGAAATATAGTGATTTTATTGGATGGTTAGACCCACAGCTAAGAGAATGAAAAATAGCTTTGGGACACTATTTTAAGCAGTCAGCCATTTAAATTGAGCCAAATGGAGCTATTAATATGGGGCATTTTTTTTCTCCAAATATAGCTATTGATATGGGACAAAGGAAGTATATTTATATAATGGAAGGTACAGATTTAATTTTTCTCTTTGCTATGTTCTGTAACTTTGAGATAAATGCTTTTCACCAGCCCTAGGAGGATGTGAGATTGGAAATTCAGCTCTAACAAGGGAAATCTTCGGGAATTCCATTATTGCATACATTGTTCGACATCTTGTTGCTACTAAAATGAATGAATAGGGGTGGTTCTCATGCAAAGTGATCCTACTAAGGGAGCATTAAATAAGTCTTAATGAGACAGTAATATGAATGAAAAGTTAGTTTTTTGGGGCTTTTCATATTGTTTGCCAGTGCATGGTTGTTTGATAATGCTGAATGGGCTTTGATTGTTTGATGGTGTCAGACCCGAATATAAGTTTGGCCTTGTCAGACACAGCATTCAAGCCCATTTAGAGTTAGATTTGTTAGAACTGTATTTGTGGGCCGGTTTAAGAAAAAATTACCATGTTAAGAAGATATTACCAAAGTTCACCTTTAGTAGCAGAAAATCCCCATACTAAGCTTTTGGCTATTTTTAGACCTGAATACCTTGGGAATCAAGCCGAGTTGGGTTGTCCTTGACTCTCACTTAAATTGGGTCAGGTCATGACCCAACCCTATTTATTAAATTGATTAAAAATATAAACCTTAACCCTACTTAGGTCGGGTCAGGTATGTGGGTTACCCTCCTTTTTTTGTCAATTGAAATTTTTTTAAACTTAATTTAGACATTAACTTTGCATAGGCCAATCATAAAATGAATTCAGATTCATCATAACATTATAAATAGATGTCAAATCTTTTCTATGTTATTTGAGAAAGTGAGAATTAGAGAGAGAACATTATCACATTACTAATTGGCTATTAAATAAAATAAAAATATAAGAGAAAAAGAATTCTAAGATATTTTCTTTCTAATTTCTCCAACTTGGGTTAACACATTGTTAAATAATAGGGTCGAGGTTGGGTTGTGTAGGTAATGCATGCAAATTTTGACCTGACCCTACTTTTAAGATAGGTTAAATTTTAAAACCCTAACCATGACCCTATTTTTAATAGGGTCTAGTGTAGGTTAAGCGGGTCAGGTTTGGGTGGGGTTGAATTTTCCCAACCCTACATGGAATAGTTCTGTCAGTTTAATACCCTTTAACTTTAGTACCTCTAGCCCAAAATAATGCTTGCATAGGACTACAAAATATGGCCTATTTTGAACATGAATTAAACTACCAATAATACAAAAAATTCAACCAAGTAATCATGCAAATATGTAGGAAATTTAACTTAAAAACCTGGTATGCACAAAATGTACTCATTATATATGCCTCTTTACCTAATTGCTAGTGTATTAGGTTAATTTAGGATTAATTGTAGTTTATTAGCATTAGGTTAGAAATTATTGGTAATTATATATGTGCCAATTTGGGTTACATTGTTAGTTTAGATGTGTGGTTGAATTAATTGGCATTATATTACACGTCCAAAATATACATTATTATGTTTTGTAGGTTGTCTCATTTTTCAAGGTAAGTGACAATGTGTGAGGCAGTTCACAAGACTCTTAACACTATTATGATTGATTTGGACACGTTTGGAGGACAACAAATGTGTTGGAATCTTGACTATCTAGTTGGTGAGTATGATATATGTGTTATTTTAGCTCTCTTTATTTTTTTCTAGTCCCAATTAAGAGTTAATGCTTATATAGTTAGAAATTAGAACTAATAATAGTATTAGAGGTTTGTATTAATTTATCATTGAAAATGACTAATTTCCATATTTTTATTGTAGATTTCTTTCTAGGTGATTAATCGGCCCACATGGCCAACCGGGTGGTTGATCGGCCTTTTATGGTAATCGATGGTACTACAAATTTTAGGAAAATAGTAGATTATTTGATCAATTAGGTAATACATACTTTCCCAATTTGGTCCATTTTTTATTCTATTTTGAAGCCCAACTCTTCAATAGACTTGGAGTCCTATATAAACACTCTTTTAGCTTGAATTGGGGGATCAAACCCTAGTTTTTGATGGCCTAAAATAAAAAAGGAGAATGATCAACTAAGAGTTTTATCAATATACAAGGGTCTCCGTCAACCATGAGAGGTTAAAGCTTTGAGGCTTAGGAACTTAATGAAGTTATACATATGTAGTAATGCCCTCTTATTAATATTTTAGTTTTTTATTTCATGTATGCATGTAAGAGATTCTTTAAAGGAAGAAGCTTTAATGTTTAATTCAATTCCATGTGTTTTTATATACGGTTTTGTTATTCACATCAATTCTAATATTTGTAGTTTAGAAGAGATGATTATGCAATAATATTTCATGTTTATGTGATTGATTTATTGGATGAGTAATGCTAAGATTGGACTAGTCATTCCTATAAACTTACATTTGTATAGATGATTTGTCCTAAGTTGAAGATGTAATAACATATGTCATATGTTAGGTTAATTATGTCAGAAACCTTGAGTATTTACTTAGTTTTAAAATTTAGATATAGTTGTGGTCGAGTTAGATTTAAAATTGATGGATTTTAAAAATAGGAGCAGACGTATTCTTATGGTTCAAGACATATGACTAAAGGATATTAATGTTTTTTTAAGCTTATTCAGATGACATTCACATATTAAAATCACTTAGAGATGTTTTAAAAGTGATTTCAAGGGTTTGTGTAAAAAGGGTTATAATTTTATACTCATAGCGATCAATCATTGGACATTATAAAGAAGAGAACAATCAATCAGCACTATCATCAGACCTCTGTTAAATGAAGCTGAGAGTTATTGATCGATCACTTGGTAGACTAATTGATCACTTAAGGAATTGTGTGTTCATAAAACAGTGAACGATCAATTGTTGTTTGAAATGATCTATCAATAATAGTTCTAGTTGCCCTAAATAAGTCATTCTGAGTTTAATTTCTTTCTTTGTTGAAATCAAATACTAAAATCATTTTGGAAGGCGTTATAAAGGGTAGGAAGTGACAAATTTGAAGAGAGGAAAACCTAGAAAAAATTAGAGAAAGGAGAGACCTTTGCATATTATTTTCTAAGGGAATTCACATAGAGATTAAAGAGAAGGTCAATGTTGAATTAATAAAGTTATTCCACAACTAAAGAAAAGATTTCACATAGAAGTTCAATTAGGAGTTGCAACAAATCTTCAAAGGGAGATTGAAGATTCCAAAAGGTCAAAGTCAATACAATGAAAAGAGCTTATCTTCAGACTAGATGAATATAAAGGCAAAGTAAGGGGGAAGAAAAGTTTTAAATACTTGAGGGAGAAGACTTGAAGGCCAACAATGACAAGAATTTATAGAGATCTAAATAAAATGAGTTTGTGTTAGAGTCAAAACAAAGATTGTTAGTTTGCTTATGTCATATAATTGTCTTGCTAATTAGTAGTGCATTGATTTGGTTCCTTTTTGGAACTGTTGTGATTTTTACCCAAGTTTAGGTTTTTCACGTTAAATTGTTGTGCGTTCATGTGTGGATTAAATGCTTGGTGGTTTGATAGATTGATACATCGATAATGTGCATTGAGAGTAGTTTTACTTGATTCTACTATCGAAAAAAATTATGTGTAAAGAGACTAGAACTCTTAATTCTTACTTATCGAAATACTAGTTTTAAGAGCAATCTAGTGATCTGCTAGGTGGAGTAGATGAATATTAAACTCTCAATTGGTAGCTAAGGTTTATTTGTTAAAAATCTGATTTTGCTCCATAATATCAATCTAATTTGGCATGATAGTGCTTTATTATCTTGCTTAATCTTCCTATAGTTTGATTTCTTGTGCTAGGTTTGATTTCTCAATTTTGCTTAGTTTACTTTTTCTTCTTCTTAGAATTACTTGTTTAAAGTTGATGAATTGTTTGCCCTAGATTGTTAGTTGTTTCTCTTATAATTTTCCTTGCTATCATTGCTTAAAGTGTGTTGTTTGAGTGATTTTTGTTGGACTAAAATCAATGGATGATTCAAATAACTCAATGAATGAACATGAGAATTTGGGTAATTTAATGAATCGCCCACCTTTGTTTGATGGTCAGAATTTCTCATATTGAAAAAAATAGGATGCAAGCTTTTATTCAAACGCTTGATGGGAATTCTTGGAAAGCGGTGATTAAAGGTTAGAGTCCTCAAATGAATAAAGATGAGAGTGGAAATTCAGTTCTAAAAGATGAATGTGAATGGGATGAGAATAAGATAAAGCATGCAAATCAAAACAGTAAAGCCCTTAATGGTTCAATACCGTAGGAAAATCACAATACAGGTTGATTTCTAATTACATATCTATCAAGGTTGTATGGGAAAAATTAGTGAAATATAATGAATGAACTGAGGCTGTGAAAGTGACTAGGTTATAAATGTTTACCCTAGAGTTTGAAAACATGATAATGAGTGAATAAGAGACTATTTCTGAATACTATGTTAAAATTTTAGACATAGTAAACACATGTGATCAATTAGGGGAGCCTATACTTGATTACCTTGTTGTTAGGAAGTTGTTATGGTCCTTGTCCTCTTAATTCAAAATTAAGGTGGTAATTATAAATGAATATAAAAACATAGACACCTTAGTCCTTGAGGAGTTGGTTGGGAACTTTAGAACTTTTGAGATGCAAAAAAAGTTATATAAAAATAAGAAAGAGTTATTTAAAAAGTCAAAGGGAAAACATAATGCCCTAAAAGCATCTAAAATAACTTTAAGAAGAACAAAGCCTTAAACACCTTAGAATAATAAGAAGTGTCACACCCCAGCACCTGCCAACCCAAGCCAAACCCGGTCCAAGGGAAGGTTTGTGCGCGTGGCACGACGAAGTAGTGTTCGATGCGGAAGACTTGACCCCTCATATGGATAATTCATAATGGAGTAGTGCACCATAAGCTTTGTATAAGAGAAAACAAGAAGGATAAAAGACCTCAAATAATAATTAGTCCACACAATACCCACATACTTAGTTCACTTAGCTCTCTCATGGTTTAAGTAACATAACTAACATGAGTCTAGGCCACTACTGGTAAGTAAGTTATAAAGTATAGCCAAAATGACATAAAACTCAACATAACAAGCAATATAAAAGTTTATGGAGCACATAGGCTATAAGCATCCCCTCCTGCACCAAATCATCAACCACCCGCTCCTCATAAAGTGAATCCTAACCACCTGCATGTTGCACCATCAGCCCCAAAACAAAAATACATGAGAAAGAGGGGTGAGCAATATACTCAGCAAGGTTTTTATATTACGGGAGGAAAATCCAAACACATCATAGGTATACCACATAAAGTTTATCACATTAGCACACCTATTAATCATGGGGTATCCATATAATGTGTGCATTTATATCATGAATTAACCTCCATAAGCATCAACTCATGATAACACTATAATATCACCTACATACCATACCATAAGGCACATCACAACATCACATCTCATCATAAATTTCACATGACCCTTGCGCATAATGGGTTCAACATAACATCACATTCACCACACACCACATGTGTACATAAACACATCCGGCATAAGTGACTTTCCAACATAATCATATCATACATAATCTATTCTCAATGCAAACATTCATCCTGCATGAAAAGTGTCTTAAATACACTATCCTGCACAACATGCAAGTTAATCCATACATACATGTGTAATATAAGCTCCCTCATCCCTACACATCCATAGTATAATTGAGCATAATATCACATACACATGCATAGAGAAAACAACCCTACTTAATTGGCCAAAGCTTAAGTAGACTTGCTCACTCCGGATAATCCCCAACAGGAAGGTCTGAAGTCCTAAAGAGGAGATGAGTAGTTTGGGTAAGATCCCTAACGGGGAAAGTAGCCCCTCATAAGCTGGTGCACACGGACAAACCAACCTAGATTTTTTGGGTCCAAATAAACTCAACAATTTAACTCGTTATAGCATTGCCGCTCTTCTCAACTTGGGGAGGAAAAACCTATCCTCAAAGGGATGAAAAACCCTGTCTATTGGACGTAAAACACAGTCCTTTCGGACGTAAAACCAAATAGATATGCCTCCGATTGATTAATCCGACAAGCAATCTCATCCAATTGCATCTAATCGATCAACCACAGCTAATCACGGTAAATCTCAATCATAAACCGTTTTCATGATGCATACAACATGGTACATATGTGAGCAACATGTATCGTAATACAAGATATGTGCCCCAATCAATCCATATGTGCATCATACCAATTACGTCAAATAATCACCACAATTACCTTCACAAGTGTGTACATAGTGATAGTGTTCAAATCTAAGCAAAGCATATGCAACATGAACAAACCATCCTCATACTACACACATTCCCTCATGATTTTATCATGGTTCATCCTTACTGAAATCACGGATAAAATATGGTGAAAACCTCGAAAGACACAAGTCCAGGCCAATTGCAACTTCATACTAGACTTAGTTAGGCATACTCATCACTATACTTAGGCTAGACATGGAAATATAGTTCACAAATAATTAGCACCACGTGTAATCCATACATACTCATTCTCATAATTAAACTTATTGGAATCATAAATGAAACATGAAGAATCATCAAACATGAATTTAGGATAAGGAGAACATCATATTAAAATCTAACAATATGGAACCTAATTCATACTTGAATTACCTCATAGCTTCCAAGTCCATATTCATGCATTCACAGTAATATTATAAGTAAAAATAACTCATTATAAGCTTAAGGAATGAGATGTATGAAAAGGAAAACAAGAAATGGACAAAGTAATTAAGAGGGCAAATATGCAATTTAGCCATTCGAAGGCCTGGTTGTTCAATTGGACAGACAACTGTTCAAATGCTAGGCCATTTGATCGGCTTTCGAATGCTCCTCAGAGTTCAAAAACTAGTTTGTCTTTAGCCTTGTGAACCCAAACACAAAATCGACGAGAAAACCCTTATATCACCTCAAATCATTATAATATTGAAATACAAGCTTAAGGAATGATAGATCTAGTAATTTCTAAGCTAAATCAAAAGATAATCACTAAAAAGAACATGCTTTATTTAACCCACCATTATAGCACAAATGCAAGAAAAACTTACATAAGTCATCCCAAACCTAAAATCCGAAACATCAATCAACTTAGAATGAAATCATTTACCTTCAGTGAGCTTTTAAGTCCGAAATCGAATATCTAACTGTCACAAATCCTTACCCAAAGTTAGGGTTTAATTAATACCTCATTAAATTTAAATATTATGCTTAAACCACTTTGAAAACATGTAGATCTAGGGTTCTCTTTGCTTAAAAACGAAAATCCATAAATTAAGGTTTGAAATAGAGATTAAAAACAACATTTTTAATAGGGTAAAACGAAAATCTTCTTTGGGAAAGATGGGATTAAGAAAGAATAAGGAGAATCCAAAAGATTAATGGAAAATCATGGCTTAAACATATCTAAATCGATTTTTCCTCCTTTAGTATGAGGATTAGGGCTTCTCAACCTCCAAATCTCAACCCTTTCCCAATTAGGAATGGGGCTAGGATTTTCTATTTATAGTAAGTTATTGGGGTACATGTATTAAAAGTTGGGGTACAAATAAAATTTAATACTCGTAATTTTTCTCATTTTAAGGCTAAAATGAATTTTAAAAATTAAAAAATTATGTAATTATGAAATAAGTAAATTTTAAGGTCTTGTGGGACCCTTACTACTCAAACATTATCATGGGGCCTATAGTGGGGTCTAGACCCTAATTTTATGGAAAATTACAAAAAAAATCCCTAAAAATAAGATAAATTGAGTTTAGTATAGAAACTTATCAAAATGAGTGAAAAAATTATTAAAACCATCATTATAAATCTTTAACTCCAAAATAAGTCAAACTGGCCAATTAAAACGAAACCGCACAATAATAACATAATTAAATCAAAACAAACCAGGTTAGGGTTAGAGATCTTACATGAAGAGTCTGAAGATGTTGAAGAATTAATACTTTTATTGGCTAAAAACTTTAAAAAATTCATGAAAACTCGAAACTTTAGATTTGGAAATAATGGTCAAAATTTTAGGAAGAGACAAGGGGAAAAGATAGATGGGAAACAAAACAAACAAGATAAGAAATTAAAATGTTTTGAATGTGGCAAGTCAGGTTACTTTGCTTCTGATTTTCCTAATATTAACTCTGATAATTCTTTTGATGATAAACCTAAAAAATCAAAAGAACTTGATTATAAGAAAAATGGCAAGGTGCTTCTTGTAACTTACTGTTAGACCCCTAGCTTTGGAATAGGCTAAGGGACAGAGGAATCTTAGCTTGGCGAGCGGACAACCAAGGAAAAGTTGAGAAACAATGGTGTTGGTGCGTTGGTGGACTCATATCCAAGTCCTACTGAGAATAGGATTTGATGGAGGGCTGGGCGCCATCACCTAGGGTGGTTCCTAGGAAGGCCGGGACTCTCACAGATAACTCCTACTTGAAGTAGGAGAGACACTGGTGGTTGTTGCTGATTCATTCTCATGTTTCCTAGTGCGACTAGGAGTCGCCTTGGAGGCCTAATGAAAGTAGGAAGCCCAAACAAGGAGTTGTGCTCAAGTCGGATTGCTCAAGAAGACTGAATCTTAGCAGGACAAGGACTCCATGCAAGAAGAGGATGCAACCAAGTCTTTGCCGAGATGAGATGACATGTAAGCAGAGGACTTCTATCCAGAGTAGGAGTCCGAGGAGTGCTAGGAGAGGTGGGACATTTGAAGGAGGGCTCAACTATACTTTTAGTTGGGTTAGGACTCTTTTGGGACTGTTTTGAGCATGTATGTGGGTTGGTTTCCTATTTGTAATAGGGCATGGATTGGGATTCCGAATTCATAACTGAGGTTGGGCGAGTCCTAGTGGTACTAGGCTTTTCGACCAATCCTCTATATAAAGGGGGCATCATGGCTACTTGAGGGAGAGAGACTCATTGTATTCAACATAGAGAGGGCCGAGGGCATGAGCTGATCCAACTAGCCTTGGTGGATTCAACTAAGGGGCGAATCCTGCCAAGGGGGCGAGCCAAAGGTATAATCTGTTGGAGCAGAATGGATCCTTAGGCTGGGAATGGGGTCGGAGCCTTGTTCAAGGTTATTCAAGCATTCAAAACTTAAAAACATGCAAGGGTCAGATTGGGAGCTTCGGCCACAATTATGGAGGGATATTGGGTAGCAAATACTTCGTTGACGACTTGGAGGAGCTGCTGGGAGCGCACTCAACCAAGGGGTGGACCATACTCACAACTCAGCGAGGCTTGAGGCAGTTATCAACCAAGGGGCAGACTGATTTGCAAGATAATTGAGATGGTGTTGGGTTTGGGAGTAAGGTAGGGGCCTTGTTAGAGTAAACAACTTGCTGAATAGGAAGCTTTTGGAGGCGGTCTTCCTTTTTCCTTATCTTTCCATGTGTTGTGCTTTGTTTGGATTTGCATATACTTGGGAGAGAGGGCGGATAGGCTGCTAGTTGCGTAGCGCAGCCAAGCCATCACATGTGCTAACATTAGGATCAACTTCGCGCCCGTGACACTTACTCTGATGAGAGTTCTTCAAAAGAAGATGAACTGTGCAACTATACAACCTTCCATACAAGTATAAAGGAAAACAGTTATGGAAAATAGTCTCATGAGCAAAGTCTGACTTTGATTTTGTTGAATATAAAGGATTACTCCAATAATTCTTAGTCTTGACTATAAAAACCAAAAGCCTTGAGAGAGAGTTGAAGAAGAGGATGAATTAGTTTTGTCTTCTCAAAGGAAAATTGGTTAGTGGAGTTAGATTGTCAAACTTGAGAGAGAAGTACATGACCTTAAGAAAGACTTAGAGAGTAGAAAAAAGAAGTCTAGTGCTCTCAATAGAGAACTCATGTCCTTTAAAGAGAAATTGGATGGAATCAACAGTAGGTAGAAGAATTTGGAAACCAAGCTAAGCATTGGTTAAACCAACAAGATGGGTTTAGGTTTTAGGAATTGCTTTACTACCCCCTTAGCAAAACCTATTATCTTTGTGAAGGAAAAAAAGAGTGACAAAACCCCTAAGATAGTTCCCAACCCACATAGGCCAAGAGTGAAAGGAGGAAAGATAAGTTCTAGTATTGTGGGTGTGTGTAACATTTGTCATAGTAATTCCCATACCAGAAGAGAATGTCCCAAGAATTATCTTCTTAAACATAGGTCAAAGAAGAATAAGTAGAAACACACTACCCATACTACCCCTATATTGCCCCACCAAGTGTATGGAAAGAAAATGAAGAGTGTGTGGGTGAAGAAGATTGATCTTTAACCCTTGAAGGATCAATTAGGAAGAGCACCTTAGATTGCCTTCGGATAGGTTGGCTAGCAATAGCATAAACATATGCCTTAAACCATGGAAGAAAATCTACCGGAACTGAAATTAAAATGCTATCAATGTTATATGAAATTCTTTAATGTTCATTCATTTATTCTTTCCTAACTATCCCTTAGGAGAAACCTATCCCTTGCTCGGCATAGCTATAGTTCTCGTCTTGCTGGCAATATAATTCATCTTGAGCACCTGTGTGACACACATAGGGGATCCCAAAGGATTAAAACAAAAACCAGGCTGAGCTTTGCCTAGCAAGGATTTGAAAACTTACATTATCACCCTCAAATACATGTCAATATTTATAGCATATCCTTACACAAAACCTTTGTAAATAGACCTTAGAAGTTTCATCCAAAAATTTATACAACCATCCAGTGTAACACATCTTAAAAAGTCCAACAAGCATGTACCACAAGCCGGTAAAAACCAGAGTGAAAAAAGAAACCATTACATGTTACCTGATGCTTGTTGTCTATTACTGTAACACCCCGTCCCAGAAACCGACCCAAACTGGAGGGTTTGGAAAACAAAATCGAAGCAAATTAAATTTTCATAAAAATAGAAAATGAGATGACCTAGGAGTGGTGGACTTTGTGTGTGAGTCATAACATTCCTCTACGAGCTACGGAGCTTTAGCACTACATGGCGTGTAGGTCAAATCAAACCTAATTTTATAATTAATTTGGATCGAGCCAACGTTGCCTTGCCGTTAATTGTCTACATACATATAGGATAACATTTATGATATTATTCTAATACGATTGGATCTGAACGTAGTTCTTCATAATAACTAATACATGCATCAAGCATCACAAAATCATATATGTTAAAATACGTATATCCTTAAATCTGAATAAAAATCATTCGGAGTTAGACATAAATCTTATAAATCATTGGATTCGAACGAAAGTCAATAAATCATTGGAATCACACATCTCACCGAGGTGAGCAAAACACTAATAGAATCATACATCCCACTATATCACAGAGTGGAACAGAATCACACATCTCACCGTAGGCGATGGATAGACATTCCCCTTACCTGGAGACTTCTTTCTCTACGCACCCGTAGGCAACAGACATACTTTCCCCTTACCCGGAGACTCTTCTTTCTCTATGTGCATGTAAGCAATGGACCCTTTCCCCTTACCCGGAGACTTTCTCCTCTTTCTGCACCCATAAGCTGCAGGTAGAACCTCCCCTCAACTCAGGGATGTTTCTCTCACCGCATGGCTCTTCAGCGGAGGACAAAGCCTCCCCTACTCTGGTCCATTTTCCTCATTGTAGCCCAACGACAGAGGATGAAACCTCCTCTTGCTCCGAGCCATTCTCTCTCCTATGGGCTTGAGCGTGATGGACAAAACCTCCCCCCAACTCAAGGAATGAATGCTTTCATTGCATAGAGCACCCTCGAAATAACTAAGAACACCTCTTGAAAAGAAGAAAATGGACTCAGAATGGACGAAAAACATGATAACTTCTTACCCCGAAGTTGGAATCACACATTTTTAGTACTGATGGACTCGTATTGACGAGCCTTTCGAAACTAGACCCCACATGGATTGGCTATTCTGTACTTTTTACATAGGTCTCATCCATGTGGCACGCTTCCTAAGGTCATAACTTTTGCTTTTTACCTCTGTTTCTTGTGTTCTTCGATTCTTTACACATGCTACTTTAAGCTCTACACATATATGGAGATTCTATTCCTTGAAAGCCCTTAAAATGTAACTAAAAATTATGTAATTACCCCTAACCTCTTGGTTTAGGCGTAAATGTAACACGAGGTGTGACAATTACCGAAAACTTGACATTCCAAATACCGAAAACACCATAATAATACCTAGTCAAGATGATGCACATAGACATGACCAACCTAGATTCAAACTCCAAAAGTTTCAATAAATAAATAGTCTCAATCATCTCAGCCTAGGGGAGGAATAACCCATCTTTCAGAATGTAAAACCCCATCCATTGAATGTAAAACTCTGCCTGCCCTTTAAGAAGTAAAACCAATTTGATAAACCTTTGATACGACTAATTCAGAGATCTAAGAAATCTCAACTACCATGATTAATCAATAGTTTGTGTCACGACCCGAATTTTTAAAACCCTTTTCAATAAAGGACACATGATAAATCATGAGGAATTTTTTTTCCTTTAAAGCAAATCAAATCAATCGACTAAATATCTATGTCATGATAACTGGGGTTCAAAAATATGAATATCAAAACATATAATATTATTACATATTTTAAAATTTGACAAAAAGCAGGTTAACCCTCTAAGTACAAGTTTGTTATATGTCTGAATATAAATAATGAAGTAAGTTGGCTCTCACGCCAGAAAATACAATTACTTACAAAATAACAGAAATAAGAAACTAGATCACTAGTGCAATGTCGTCTTAATCGACCACTGATGTCTTGATCTTGCTACGTCCTCCTCTAAAGAACCTGCAACCAAACAAGACCAAACAACAATGATACATCTCCTCACATTGGAGGAACATTTCCAAAAGAAGAAAAATATTTAATTAATATTTTTTGGATTGGGCCAACATCACCCAATGTTTGTTGCCTACGTACTCATCAGACAACATCAACATCTCCAATGTTTTAAACAAGATTAGATACAAACATAGTTCTGCCTAAAAACTATAGTATCTTTAGAAGTATAACATTACACATATAATGCTTAAGTATTATCAACCAACCCACATTTTATGCAATTTTTTTAATTGTTTCACTTATTCTAATTTAAACAAGCAATATCAAATAATATTATTAATTATCACTCGAACCATTGTTCGATAATTAATATCCCTGTCTAATCCCAAAGACAAGCAGACTCATCAAATGTCAACCTAAGTGACAAATGATACAACCACTATGGACCATCTTCGAAAGGGAATCATCCATAGTGCGGTCATGGAAACCATTAGGAAGTACCATAACCCAACCTAGCCAATAAGGACCTGACCGGAGTGGAAGGGCATGCCCACAACTGCACCTACGAAAAAGTGGTTGGAAAAGTCAACCATGCAGGATGTCAGCTAATCTAAATGCGAATACACTAAACGAATCTGAATAAATTAGTGGTGAGCCTAGCTCACGTAGAGCTCCCTCCAACGGGGAGGGGCAACTACATGTTCAAATCAATAGCTCCTCAATAGAGCTAAGACTTAGAAAAACCATTTTGAATCCTATCTAGTTCGTCAACAAGTAAGGATTTTGATTGACTGTCCCAAACCCTATCAATCTCATTTAGACCAGGATTAAAACTCAAAACTGTTACTAATTCATTAACCAAGACAAATCATCAGGTCAAAAGCCTTGTTCACTCTATGAACTAGTCCCATACCCCTTTGAGGGTATTTTAGTCTTTATTTTGATTAGGTGTTCTTGCGCAATCTAAAACTATCTAACCCCATTGATTAATCTTTCATTAATCTTAAGCTAATGATAAATTACTATCACAACAACAATAGCTAACATTAAATTAAATAAAATCATAAATAATATAGACCCACACAAGTCTAAATGAATCAAAATACCAACGTCCAAACTCAATTATAGCCCGAAAAGCCCTAACTCTCCTCAGGTTAGGAGTTTGTATTTTCATAAAATAGGCTATAATGCACCTAAGGGCATTTGGGTAATTTTTAAATATTAAAAATGGTCCTCTCTATTCTCGGGTAAGTCTTTGACTTCTCAAAAGGTTTCAATATCATATTGGTCCATTACTTTCATTTGCGCGAATGCGGGTTGGTTTACTCCTAGAGGTATTTTTGTCATTTTGTTTAAGGCTTCCCTTAAACCTAATAGGTCCACAACTAATCTCATGGGTACTCCTTAATGTTATGGACCCGAGGTAATTTTCTTGCCCTTTAACGGGGTCGTAAACCCCTTGAACCGACCGTGGTTCATTTAATACTTTTACCTTAACCTTAGGGTAAAGCAATCAATTATCTATTTACTCGGATTTTTTCACAACTTGTCCATTTGTTTATAACTAGCATACACATACACCTATCATGGAAAATTTTCTTAATTTTTAATCCCACTCATAAGCCCTTGAATCAGAGCCCCTAAAATGGGTAAGTGAACTGAGACTTAGCAACATGGGTAAAATAATCATTTTATAGCCTATATGATTTTTCCCCATGCTGAAACTTTGTCAAGGCACTCAAAAAACTCTCAATATATATTGGAAAATTTTCAAATTTTTTCGACAAGAAAAATGTCTCAAACCGGAGCAGGTAAAGATACTTCTTTTTTTGTTCCAAACCGGCTTGGACCCAAGCCAGGCTCAGCCCGGCCGGGTCTTGGCCAAATGGGTCAGGTGACCCGACTAAGGTTTGACCTGATGACCCACTTCATGGGTCGTCTCTCCCATGGCTGGCTAGAAGCCTTTGGCCCGCCTGGTGGCCGATCACCAGGGCCAAGCGAGGGTCCGGCTTAACTGGACCACCGTCTCAAAGGGAGTCCAGGAGTCCTAGCCAACCTGGAATCACGTGCCATCTTATCTATGTACAGCCAGAGGCTCCATGCTTCTGCCCGGTGCAGCGACAAACAATCATGGCCCAGCGAGGGCCGACTCAATTAGACTGCCGCCGCACAGCGAAACCGGGAAGCTAGGTCCCTTCGCCTGCCGGAGAAACGTACCCCCGCCTCTCTATACGTCTCTCCTATTTTTCCATTCTCTCTCTAGTTCTCTCCATTCATTTGTTTTCTTTTTGTACATTTGCCCGACAGTGGCTTGTGGGTCCTTTGCTGGTCTACGAAGGGGGTAGGTAATAACCGGGAAGGAGGAGGACGAAATTTTGCAGCCACAATGGTTGAACCTCCTTGCCGGCTGGATCTGGATGCAGCCCATAGGCCTTGTTCGGTGCTTGTTGCCAGAGAAAAAGAGGAAGAAGAAGGGGGGAAAGGTGCACAAATCTCCCCTCCCACCAGCCAATTGACGCATGCATAAGTGACCAACTGTCAATGGACAGTCGCTGGCTAATAGTCGGCGGTTGACTTGTAAGTGACGGCCGACCGGCATGGAGCGGCCTGCCCCATTGTACATGCGGTGAAGTCTATCTTTGGCACTTTTTTTGATGAATCTAGCTATAACTAGAGCTAGGGGAAAACTTGTTCTCATGCACTGTAAGGTTTGGGGCAAGAAAAATAGGGTTTTGGCAGAGAGGGAGGAGTTTACATTTGGTTTTTCAGTTTTCAAAGGTGCAGTCACAGAGAGGATAGTGGGTAAGCACAAAAACTTGGTGGGTTTGGTGTAGGATCACTACATATTACTAAGAACATAAGGTTTTGCATGTTTATAGTAAATATTATTATAATGTGCAAGAAGTAATCTTCGGGTAAGTAGTGTAGGTCGGGTTTGGGGGTGTAAACATAATAAAAGATATGTATGGTAAAACAAACGGAAACAAGGTTCTAGATATTAGTGGAGACTCCTAAAAATGTTGTAGGTGGGTCAGATCTTTATAAAACACATGAATTGCATAAAATAGTAATTCGTGAACCACCAACATGGACTTGGACATGGCTAATTAGTGATAAAGGCAGGTAGTCATCGGTGCCCCGTCTTGGGTAGCATGTCGACAATGGAATATATGTTGTCAAAAAAAGGTTGTAAATGGGGCATAATTGGAATGCCTTAGGGATGCTTTAGGAAGCCTAGTTAGGATTCTTTAGAGCTAAATTCCTTAGGAAAGTTGGAATAAGACCATAGGCTTCTCAACGAGAGCTGAAAACTCTATGGGATCAGTTGGGTAGTGAAGAGGAAAGGGACTCACAAACTATCAACATGAAAGTGGGAGATGTTCATAGCGTATTGGACTGATCTAACATGGGTTTTGGTTAGGTCAGTTGTGCTATCAGAGGACCTTTGACATGTGGTTGGACATCGATAATGTGTTGACAGTGACAACAATGATAGATTTTAAAGACATGGAGGAAGTGACTTATATCTCAACCTCATAAACTAATGGTGTAACACTAATTATGGGTAGATAGGCTAGTTTCTAGTAAAAAAGAGTGGCACTAATAATTGATGAGCAGACTCAAGTAGCGTAAATGCATAAAGTGGTTTACATAAGTCGTGTGACCAGGATTGGTATTCAGGTTGGGTGTTGACCCAATGGAAGTTCTACACATGGAGTGGAGGTAAAGGCTCTAGTTTGAATTAGTTTAGAATTGGTAGTGGCTTAGGTTCCACGTGATTTGTAAAGGCTCCAAAGGTTATTCTATTAGGTAGACCTTGGCCAAGGGTTGTTGCCTTCAAAGGGGTAAGCGTGCATGCGTGGATGTGCATTATCTAAAAGACTTCATCAAGTCTATACATCCTAGTACTGCTATCTATGAGCAACATGGTATGTCCTTTGCCTTTATGGAATGAAGAAGGTGGGTCAACCAGTATAGAGGGTACTCAGTTTAACTCTACGAATGGAGTTCGTATTGGCAGCCTAGCTCCTAAAAAAAGTCACTAATGGTGTTTGGGTTGGAATGGTTGTAAGTTTAATACCCTTCAAAACTTGAGGATTACTACAGTGCCTCTAGCCCAAATCCAAAAAGGTAGATAACTACAAGATGTGGCCTCTTGCACAAAAAATTGAAATTGCTACTAGTACAAAATTTTCATTACACAATCACACAAAAACTATGTAGGAAATTTTTAAGTGGAAACCCAACCAGGAAAAAGACCACGAGACTACTCTAGGCCAATTAATCAATGCAGTAGGAAAAAACAAAGCTTACAAAACTCAATTTTATTAATTTGTTCCCTAGAAATCCTTAACTAGATCTCTTGGTCACCAAAGTCCATCTTGGCTCTTACGAACTCGAACTCCATCATCATTTTCTTGATCACTATAACCTTTTTGTTCTTCTTGAAGCTCCAATCAAAATCCTTCTCGATTCACTTTAGCAATCAACTCTTTTGTGCAATGTGTTTGTGATTCTCACAACTCACCAAATCAATTCATAAAGTATTTATGAATCAATCACTTGCCAATCTATGGATTTTCTCTCAAATTCACCCAAAAATATTTCAAAGAATTAAGCATTAAGATCTTAATTTTTCCCTCTCAAAATTTCATTCCTTCATTCTAAATTTCGTCCTCTTTAAGTCCTTAAATAGTAGTCTAAGTAGTTTAGTTCATTGATTTTTAATAGGAAACAACTGCTCACAAAATGACCTATTTCAAGTAATCATGCTACATTTTGATTGATCATTCCACAAGGCAATCATTCTTTCCGTGTACTATTTAGAAACCCTAGCAAACCGATCAATCATCCATGCAATTGATCATTCACTGCTCTAGACTTGACAAACTTCTTCCAATCAATCTATTCACCTAAACGATCAATTATTCAATGTTATAGAAAAAAATCTCAAAACTCATTCAAGCCCAATCGATAGCTAGTCAAGGACGATCAATCGCTTATGAACTTATTTTTAATTTTTGTCATTTTCATCCATCCTATTCTTAACACTCACATAAGGTATTTTCTAAAAGTACCTTAAGTGTTTGTGACATGTGTGTGTGTGATATTTACCTTTTACTTTTCAAACTTTAATCACTCTGATTGTCTTCTAAGTTGAATCTTCAGAACATGTTTACTTTAATTCTTCGAGTCAATAAATTTCAGTTATATCTTTATTCCTAGTGTATGCTTAGGTCTAGCGTGCTTTATATGTTAATTAATTTAGATAGGGAAGCAAAGAAGCAAAAGACAGGGATCCTGAATCATTTAGCAGTGGGTCAAACAAGATTTGACCGATTAGATGTGAGAGGAGTCTAGTTCATATTCCTTTATAAACTATAGTAAGATGGATAGAAGCCAAACCTTACTAGATGGATTATTTTTCTACCATTTCTATATCAGGACAGTAAGTTTATCCTAGGCTAGTTCAACAGTGGTATGCATACTCCTTTCAAAGGATGATAGTGAACTCACAGGAGTTGTAGGAGGAGTTTAGGTGAGTGGGACACTGGATATTATTGCTACTGTTATTGGTTGTGAGAGGAGAGAGCTTACAATCCCGTAGTTTACTAGTTATGACATCCCACCAAACAGTGAGTTGTCTGCTACATTGCTTGGTTTGCCAAGAGGTCCGAAGCTTGAGATTTCATTACTTGCACACTCAATAACGCGAGACTTTAGGCTTCTACATGTGATTGCTCAATACGATATTTGGAGTGCTAGGATGTAGAGAGTAGATAAAATGATGACACAATTGCTACACCTCTTGGCTTATCCACATTTGGAGTTGGATCTGCCTTCTATCATATTTGGTTGGATTATGATGTTTTGTCATGGCCACACATGAGATGTTGTCATACCCCTACATCTTATGCTTGATTGTCATAGTGGTGCATGTTAAAGTACATAGAGCAAAGCCTACCATGACAGGGATGAGACCAATTGACCTTGAAGTTGTTCGATGGATGAGCCACAAGGTGTAGAGGATGCAGCATTAGAGTCACCATCACCTATAGATGATGTAGACTAGTGACAATGGGAGAGTTAAGATCATTTCAGGCTACTGTTGTCACACCCTGACACTCACCCGACTCGACCCGAACCTAGTCCAAGGGATGGTCGAAGCACACTGGGGGCAACATGGTTGATTTAACATAGTGGAAGACTTTAACCCCTCTAGTGGGTATTTTACACATACGGAGTTGTGCACCTTTAAATATTTGTGCAAGAGAAATAAGTAGAATAAAAGAGGACTTTAACTCTGAATTAGTCTATGAGTCTTATATCTGTATACTTAGAATCATGAGCCTACACACATGGCTCGAATCAGAAAGTCTTAAACATATCTAAAAACATAAGAGTTACACGAGTCTGAAACAAGAACAACCATACATGATATTCTATTATCATAACATAGTATATCAGAAAACATAACAAAGTCCATAGTATATCAACATACTACACACATGCTCTTTAACATTTAATCATGGCTCCTTACTGAAATCATGAGTTAAAATCATAAAAAAATACAATTAAAATCAAGTACAACCTCAAGCTAAACTTAGTTAGGCACATTCATACCACACTTGAAGCTAGACATAACATCATCATTCACCCATAATTTAATCATAATATATGAAGACATACAATTCCATTCTTATGCTATAGCCTTGCTGGAATCATACTTAAAATATGAGGAATCATTCAATATAGATTGAAGACATAAGAATCTGCTTGGCTGTTCGATCGGCCTGCATGGCAGTTCGATCGCCAGAACTAGAATTTCTGGTTCGTCTTCTCAATCTTAAATCCAAAACTGAAGCTTCACATAAACATCATAAACCTTCAAATCTCACTCTTAAACATCATAATAATGAAATCCATGCCTAGGAAATAGTAAATCTAGCAATTTACAACCAAAAACACAAAGAAATCACAAGAAAGATTAAGCATTTCCAAATCTTCCATTAAAGCTCAACTCCATAAAAATCCACATCAAACTCCATGAAACATCAAATATGAAATCACAGATCTATCTAGGATGAAATCACTTATCTTCAATGAACTTATTGACTTGAAATAGATGCTCCTACACCTTCAAATCCTACCCACAAGAGGGTTTTTATCAATATTTACTTAAATTCAATTAAAAATACCAAAATCTCTTGAAAACTTATAGATCTAGGGTTTCTTAAGTTCAAAAAAATAATTCCTTTCATAATGGTTTGAAATAGAGGTTTAAATAAATAACTTTTTAGGAAGAAATCAAGATTAAACCTTGGTAAAAGAAGAGATTTGGAAAGTTTAGGAGAAACCCCAAGAAATTAGTGGAAGATTAAGTTAATATTTACCTTTATCGCCTTTCCTTCTTTGGAAATGAGGATTAGGGCTCTTAAGCTCCAGATTCCAGCCCTTCCCAATTAGAAAAGTAGCTGAGCCTTTCTATTTAAAGTAGGCTTTGGGGTAAACATAACAAATAGGTGGGGTACAAATAAAATTTTAAGCCTAATTTGATGTCTAAAAATTTTAAAATATTTAATTATTGTCTTAAAAATTTGTTAGGGTCATTTGGTACCTATAATCCCAATTTCACATGTGGGGCCCATAGCGGGTCCTGCCCCCTAATTTTTTGGGAAAATAGTCAAAAACTTCAAAAATTTAAGAAAAATCCCAATTGACTTATATTAACATAAAAATTGTCAAAGTGAAGACTATTTGTTTAAAAATAAGTCAAAACCGATCAAAGTTAACATTAAACCACACAATAATTACTAAATCGAATGAAATGAATCGGTTTGAGTTAGGGATATTACAAATGTGTTTCAGATGCTTACAAACCTTAATTAATTGATAAGATCTCTCTTTCCACGAGCAAATAGTGATGGGGAATAGAGTAGAGATGATGATGCACTGCTAATTGATATTTTTAAGTATTTTGTATCACTTTTCATGTATTATGCAGTTTAAAACTTATTTTGTTCATTTATGTTTCATTGTGATGATGAGATGTACTCTTGATAGAAATGTTCTTGTGGGATATGTGATAGACATGTGTTGGAATGATGGTTTTATTTATTTATATGTCTTTAAGTGATGATTATAACTTGATGGAGCTTTAATGAGAATTTTTATTAATTATTGCTTTAATTTTTAATATATTTATGTTAAAAAGGGGGTGATATGATTAATAAAAAGCAAAAGTGCTTATCTTTATAATTGATTGTACATTGCTATGCAAATCAATTTGATTTTAAGTGTACATGATAAGTAGAAGGTCATACTAGGCTTTTCAAGCTCAAATCCAAATTAATGAGTTTAAGTTAATTGAGTTTATGTTGAGTCTTTGTAGTGTCCAGTTATTTTGTACAATTTGAAAGTCGATGCCCTATGTCAAGAGTTGCAATTGTATTTTGATATTCAATGTGTAGTGTTTTGACAAGAAATAACCAAAGAGGGAGATTGTAAGAACATATGAGTTATATGTCTAATTTATTGGCTAATTTATTTGTCAAAATTATGTCAACAAACGTTGTGTATGTATTGATTCATAGAATCTGATTTGAAGTTGTTATGGTTGAGTGAGATTTAGAATTTACAGATTGAAAAATAGGAGTAGACATTCTTATTTCTTAAGATAGAAAAATGAAGAATGTTGAAAGTGTTTGAAGCATATTTAGATTACATTTGTATACAAAAATTACTTAAAGAAGTTTTAGATATGATTTCAGTGGTTTTAGATGGTTTTAGGGTAAAAAGGGGAAAATAGTAAAATTATAGGCAGAATGATTAATCGCTACACATAAGGAAGAACAAAATGATCAATTGCACCTTGATTCAGCCTTGTGCAAAACGAAGCCAAGAGTTATTGATCAATCATTCTTGTGAATTGATAGATCGCTTGAAGTGTCTTGTACAGTACAAACAATAGACGATTGATTGTTGTTTGGATGATCAATCATTTCAAGAACATGTTATCCTAATTAAGACATTCTAATTTTAATTTTATTCTTTATTCAAGTACAAGTCCTAAACCAACTTAAAAAACTTTACAAAGGTTATGAAATCACAAAATTTCATTAAGGAAAACCTAAAAGAGATTAGAGAAAAATGGTATACACTTTTTCTTATTGTTTTCCAAAGGAGAATTCACATGAAGAGAATTAACAACTAAAAGAGTTAAAACACAGAGTTTTCAAAGGCTTGTTGCAACATATCTTTAATAAGAGATTGAAGATTTTCACAAGGCGAATGTCAATACAACAAGAGGTGTTTGTTTAAGACTAGGAGACAAAGACAAGACAAGGAGAAGAAAATTTCAAATAATTGAGAGAGAAGAATTCAAGGGTAACAACATTGATTTAAACAATAGGAGATTGTGTTAAGAGTTTAAATAAGGTTGGTGGTTTTCTTGTATCTATGTAAAGTCTTAGTTTTTAGTGTATTGATTTGGTTCCTTTGGAACTATAGTGATTTTTTACCATGTTAGGGTTTTCCACAAAAAATGTTGTGTTCATGTGTGGATTGAATGATAGTTGATTAATTGATTCACCATGAGAGTGTGCTTTGAAAAAAAATTTATTTATTTTTACTTAATAAAAAAATTTCTACGTAAAGAAGTTACAACTTTTAATTCTTATTTATCAAAGTACTAGTTTGAAGAGCAATTTAGTAATCCGATAGGTTGATTAGATGAATATTAAACTCATAATAAGGAATAAGTTTTTGAACTTGTTGAGAGTTTTGTGCAAACCCTAAAGCTTGTTCCACTGAAACTTTTGTCTTTGATCTAGTTGATGGAAAACAATTAAATTTATTTCTTCTTTGGTGCAATCCTTTGAACAATTACTGGAATGCAATAAGTAGACAAAGAAATCTTGAAGATCAGAAAGTATAAGGCATATGGAAATGCGAACACTTGGAAGAGAATCATCATAGCACCTTGGTAGAATTCATTATATGGAAAGGTATACCTTGCAATCTTATTTTTAATACTAGAATCTTTTCTTTGACTAATTTTATGTAGTTTTTCCTTCATTGGTTTTTTCACTTGAAAATCTTTGTGTTTGTATGTTTTGATTATTTTATTCAATTTTCATACAAGTAAAAGGCTTAGAAATTCCAACGCTTAAATAAGTAATTGATCTTTATAAGGTTCTTAGGATATTTTTATTGAGTAGATTTCTTAATCTAATAGATAGTAAATACACATCATTGACACACTTGATGCAATGCAATTCATAAGTGCCAGGGAGAGGCTCCTTGTTTATGACCGAATTTAGCACCCAATTATTAATATTCTCCCCAAAACACTATAGTCTCCAAATGATCCCCAAAACAATAAAACCATAAAACACTAGCATAAGAACATTGTAAAAACAAATGATAAACTAATTCCAATTTGTAATTACATAGAAAACATTTTTTATGTGGAGCTCTAAGGCTTTCTTGTAAAAGATCTCTACTTACTGATTAGACATAATTTTTCATATATAAGTTTTGATTTTTGAGACAAAATATTTCCTGTCCCTTGTCTTAGTTTTTTTTGTCAATTTTTTTTATAAAAAGTATATTTAATAAAAAAATTTATAATCTTTGGGTGGAATCCCACCATAAGACACAAAATAATATACATTTGACTTTAGGTGGGATCATTCACAACTAATCATGGTGACTTGCAAGCTTAAAATTTCGTAAACTTCCTTAAAATATGCAACCTCTTCCTTTTCTCCTTCCCATTTGGCATATGTTGGAGTATCGAAAAATGTGACAATGAACATTTTAATCTTGATACTAAGCCAAATGCCCTAGCATGGCCCCATTTAAGGTAGACTATAAATTTGAGGCCAGTCCCTAAGATTAGGCCCAAAAATAATCTGCCATAATCCACATATTTATGGGCCACGTAGGACTAGGCCAACATGTCGGCCCTTAAAAGTTTCAATGCTAGGTCTAATTTGCATTATAGGAATAATTAATGTTTTATGATTCAATGATTTACTTCAATTGTTAGGCACTTATTAGATTAATTAGTTAAATTGTTATAGACATGCACACTATACGAAAAAATCATTATATGGATAATTATGTAAGGTCTATACCATTGAATTCATGATGTCATGTGTAGGAGAGAGATGAATGGATTTATAAAAGAGCATGGTTTTTCTTACATTCTATCTTGTGAAAAGGCATGATTATAGGACCATCATGTTACATTGTAAACATTTATGTCTTGCTGACCTTTCACATAATTATGATTGTCATTCACCATGATGTCAATTTGCTGGTCTATGTATATGCTTCTTTTTGGTGAATAGGTTTTTTAAAGGACTAGTAGTTTGCCACCCCTTCTTTTAGCCGGTGCACTCTCTTAACACAATTATGGATATCCACCATCTACATATATCCAAACAGTAAATATCCATCATCAGAGTATAGCCAAAAAGGGTTGGGTGCTAGTGATGTACTTTTTAAGTAACTAATTGTAAGCACATGAATCAAGTGTAAAAATGTAGGCAAAACCCGATAGATTTGACAAGGATTGGTTTGATTTAATCTAGGTCTAAAAAAATTACTCCACTAATTCAAATAAAGATTGATTCTAACTAATTAAAGCAACTAAGATATTAATGAAAAATCAAGTTCAGGTGAGTATCGATCATTAAATCCACCATAATCAAATCACTTTTATTTCTATTCCAAATAATAAATGTCTTCAATTCATGTTTCTTTCATGTTCCTCTCAAACACATGTCAAAAATTTTACATGCTCATCTTGAATGTACTCAAATAAGATGGTTAAAATAATTTAAAAAACCCTACATCCCTTAGGCGTAGATTTCAACTAAAAGTTGACTTTATCCACTCCAGTACTTTGGAGTGTACTCGTTCCTCTTGGAATCAAGGATTCCTAAGTTCAATTTCACTATTACTCGACCTTACCCTCTCTCAAGAATGTAGAATTAAAAGTAGTAAAACTTTCACTAAAATAGAGCACATAGGTTGACATCAATTGAAAATTTAAATGAGAAAAAATAAAGAAAAATTGTATTGGGATAAGCCTTGGCTATGAGTTCAGCAAGCTATGGATGATGGAGAAGAAGATTGATTTGAAAAAGTCATTCATAGTTTGTGCACGGTTGATGACAATGATGAAACTGTTTTCACTACTTGTCTTCCTCTTTTTAATTCTCTTTGGCCAGCTGCCACTCCCTTTTTTTGCATCTTTCTTCCGTCTTTGGTTGCCCTCCGATTTTTTATTTGTAGAATGAAAATGATATTTGCACAACAAAAATACCAGAAAAAAGCTCCCACATGAATTTTGATTGGACTATTAAATAAGTGAGCCCAATTGAACTTTGTGTGAGGCCCACTTATTAAGTCCAACTAAAACTCATGTGAGAGTTTTAGTAAGTATTTTTGTTGTGTGAATATCACTATCCTAGAAAGAAGTATTATTTCCTGTGTGCTGCTTTCCAAGTACTTTTATATCCCATTGGCAGCAATCTTTACACCATCCAATACCTAGGTATGATCTATCTTAGTAAAACTCATCTCCAATATCAATTCCAATAAATCAAAGCCCCTATTGTAAAACCAACTCTTATGTATTCTTCTTCGATTTTCTTGGGCCTCATTCTAGTAACTATCCAAACTTGCTAACCGATAGAAATATTTGCTTCACAACAACATGTGAAAAGCATTGACCGCACATTTATGGCCTCAGATTTATTTCCGTCGGTCAATGAGTAACAAGTTTTCCCCTCTATACCTCTTGCCAGCAAGCACCACTTTATTTAACCCATAATCTTCATATAAATAGAATTGCATTGGTTTTGTAGTAGGGCCCATGAGACTATTCCATACATAAATCACTTTGATGTTGTACATAAATAGAATCCCATTGCTTTCCCATTCTTGCTGCACACTAGTTTTTAAATATTTCACCTCATATTAATAGCTCTATTTAGGAAAAAAAATTGTCCCATATTAATAGTTCCATTCGGCTCAATTAAAATGTTTGTATACTTAAAAAAAGGAAAATAATATTCATACTTTATTTTCTCTACATTGTAGGCCTTACAACACCTTTGATTGGATAGGGAGGTGGGTCCCACCTGACAACGTGAAATTCATTTTTGCCTATCCGATCACAAGTTGTATAAGGCCTATGGTGTAGAGAAAGTATATTAGGAATATTAGCTGCCCAAAAAAAGTCTCAAAAATCATTTTCTATTCTCTTAGTGTGGGGGTAGCGCCATTCAAAATAAATCATTATTTTCTAAATGAAGCTAATATTATTGGACCGAGGGAGTATTATTTTCTTTCCTCCTCCTTCAACCTTACATATGTGAACTTCTTTTTATTCACTTGATGCCTGTCTCTCTTCTCCACAAAGCTCTTGTTTTTCTTTATTGCACTTATAAGAGGTCCAACCCGCTAGGGACTGTGTTTCCACACAAGTAAGCCATTGATCTTGAAGTTAACTATAGCCCATGTAACCTCCGTTTCTTTAATGTCTTTTTTGAGAAATATTTACAAAAATAGACCTTACAAGAGGTGGAAATACAAAAATAGGCAGGGAATTCCATAATTGCTTAAGTAGACTTGTGCACTGAATGCCCCAAATTGCCTTTTACTGTTATATACAAAAGAAGCACCTTTTTTTCCTTACTGTGCAAGCTATCTCCTCCCCCATCTCCCTTTGTGGGTTATCTCCCGACCCATCTCCCTCCCATCAGTAGGATCTCTCTCATGCCCCATTTACCTTCCTCTGGGAGCTCATATCCTCCACCTCATGCCTCCTCTCCTCGCCCCTCTCTTGGGTCATCCTCCTCCTTCTCTCAAATCATTCACAATATGGGGTGAGCTTCACTAGCTCGTACACGTGATAATATGGAGACGACCATGGCAAGTGCAATGGTTGTGAGGTATGGATGTAGAAGAGCTTCCGGCATGGTGCCCTCCCTCTTGATGTCAAAACATGGGTTGTCGGGTAATGAAGGGTGGCTGAAACCATGCTATGGTAGGAGGCTTTGTGTTTTTGTTGTTGTTGTGAATGCACATAGAAGGGGCTGCGAAGCATGTATAGATGACAAATATGATTTATTTGTTGGATAGGACATTTTTTTTGTTTAGAAAAATTAAGGAAAAAAAATACATGATATAATGTACAATCCATTTTTTTAATTGGCAGCTTGTAACCTATTGAACAGTATAATTTATCAAAGATGATGCAACATGTTCTTTTGATAAAAAAAAATCCTATAAGAATTAACACTTGATAGTCTAACTAAAAGTGGGGAACTCCTAACTTTAAGGTCATACATGTTACCCACCATATTCACACGCGATAATGACCCATATCACTAGCCCAAACACACAATAAGGCCTATGCTCATGGCAAACATTGCATATATAGTGCATACCCAAATTGCTTGATCACACACGCAATAGTTGATCTATTGACACACTTCCAACCGCTATCACATGACCAAACAAACATTATGTGCCATATGCACATGCGTTATTGACTCATATCGATAGTCTTCGTCACCATGTTTACATGATATTCATGGATAGCATTATATGAACTAAATGACTAGCTTGTACAAAAGTACATGATATGCATGGAAAGCATGTCATAAACTACACTATAGTAATACACATGATTGTGGACATGAAAGGCTTGAAATTCGTGTTCAAAACTACACAACATGAATTGATATCATATTAAAAAATACACAATAATAACAGAGGGGATGTAAAAAACTACACGATATGCATTACTAGTGTTATAAACTAAATGATAGTAAAACATACGTTTCCTGACCTGATAGTAATTCACGTTGTGTGTCCAATAACAAGCTAGTTTACAACATCGTAAATACGATCACACGCTACAATGCCACATTGTTGCGCCAGGAAAAACTGCACCAATCGTGGTGCCTCATATTAACAGCCATGATTATATTAAGAACATGATGGGTTTGTGATTGTGTTCTTGTATGCATAAATATGATAGTAGTTCGGGGTTTAAACGATAGATTCGGGGAGTTGTGTCTCACACCCATTAACAAATACATTCACATTTACCAACACTATCCTGTCTCACACCCATTCACAAACATAGTCACATTTTCATAAACCACATTTACCCACTAATTCATACATATGCTTGTGTAGCATACATACACATGTTCACAATATTCATTTCACTTAGTAAATTAACCTATTTGTACAAAAAAGTTTTCAACATAATCCATATTGGTCATGCCATGTATATGAACCATATACTATTGTTCTGTTTCATTCATGTACCTAATCATTTGTCTAATAAGTCTAACATATATCCTCTTCTACAGTTAGCACCATAAGTCAAAAGTGAAAAATGGTCATATACTTGTCCGATATAAGTAGAAGAGAATATATATTAAACTTGAGTATTGGACAAAAGATTGGATACATGAAAGAAAAACAATAACAGTATGGCTTATGTATACACAACATAGCCGATATGGATTATATTCTTCGTCCACAGATCATCTTCTATTAAAGAAGCGTGTGAGATGATTGACATTGCAAGTAATCCGTATGGACAAAGAACATAATCCATATAGCCAAATCTATGTCGTGCACATATGCTTAATTGTCTCTTATAGTCTTCTACTAGAAAACAAAAAACTAATGACAAACATTTATGAAAAGCCCTCAACCCCTTGGCTTCTTTTATTACCTCGTTCTCCTCCTCGCTTGGGTGGCTTGGGTCTCCACCAAGGTTTATACATAAGAACTTGTAATCAATTATTAAGTCATTATAAATCAAATGTTTATTAAATAGAAAGGTCAAATCATAGGATTAGTATATGTAAGTCAAGTACCTTCCCCTCTCCAAACACAGCTTTGTCCATGATGTCATAGGTGGGCTTCTTATAGTTCACCCAATTCAGCACCCTTTGGGAGACACTAGCACAAACATATGCATCTTATTTACCCTAAAGCAAAACAATCAGACCACAAATCTATCAGGGGAAAAGGTCGAACTTAGTAGACCAAACCAAATTGCCCAATGAACATGTATTATAAATCTTACTTAGCATGTATTATTATAAAGCAAATCACTCGATACTTACCACCCAAAAGATACAAATCAATTTGACAAGAAAAGTTAAATGTGTGCTTCTTTCCCTTGCTATCTACAAACTTGCATGAAGACCAAAACAAAAAGCCTAAAACTTTAGTAAAAAAAAAAATTAGGCAACTTAGAAACTGCAGTTGGGCCTTTCCACTTTCCAACTTACAGTTGACAATTGGACACATGTAGATGATAGTAGCCAATTTGAAGTTAACAACTTTTAGGGAGACACTAGCACAAACCTTTGCATGCCATTCACCCTTAAGCAAAACACACATGCCATAACTCAAATCAATCTGGGGAAAAACTTGAACTTAAGTGACCAAACCAAATCACCCAGCATGTATAAAAATTCATATTTAGCATGTATTATTATAAAAAAATCATTATATACTTAGCCCCTGAAATACACAAATAAATTTTAAAAACAAACCTAAAAACATGCTATCAAATTTGCAACTCAAAACAAAAAAAACCTAGAACTTTTGTATGTATGAATGTATATATATTCTAAAATCTCAAACAACCGGCGCTGGGATCTTTACCTCACCATTTCACATAGGACAAATATGAGGCATAAGCAGGAGAAGGATGCCAGGTAGTTTGATCAGTGGACAATATATGGATCACTGCTAGGAAAGGGGACATGAGCGTGCAGAGGAGGAGAGTGGAGAGGGGGAGAGGGGAGCCTGTACTAGAGGAGGAGGAGGATGAGAGTTTACCGGTAGAGGGGGCCAAGGAGAGGTGGGGAACTTGTAGTGGGGTCGCTCGGAGGGTAGCCAAGAGTCGCGCAGTGTGAGAGGGGAAGCAACCGAGGGCCATTGTTTGGCCCACTAGAGTTTAATATGCCCTTAAGGGAATTTTGGGGCTTTCAATGCCCATGTAGCTCTCTCGCAAGTGTAAAATTGCAAATCCAGAATTTTTTACCTATTTTTATATTTTCCGCCTATTGTAAAAAGTCTATTTTTATAATTTTTTATGTGGCCGAGCTGAGTCCTCTCTTTAAAAAAACCCTCTAGTATTGCTACAATAGATCCTCTTTCCGAATTAATCTTGTAAAACATCATAAAGCACAATTTAAATCTAACCGGCCATTCAGTAATATAAATCTAAATTAAAATTACTTCAAATAGGGTATAACATTGGTATATTGTGTGAAACTGCGAACAACTTCCCTGGCTATCGTTGTTGTAAAATGGAAAGTGATATCTCATCCCGATCTTTGAATAACTTTGGGAGCCCAAAGGCAGTTTCTTTTAAAATTTCCCTCTTGATAGAAGTCACTAAACACACTCACTGTAAGAGTGAGGGCAACTTGTAACGGAAGCAGTGACAAAATGTTTGGATAATTCAGGGAACTCAATTCGGTGGAAGCCCCTGGAGAGGCCTGGAGGGCGAGAATTTTGTTAGTGTGCGTCGAACACCGTGCTCATGACCGTGTATTTGACGATTTACAAAACAACTAATCAGCATTTATAACCATTTGCTACCACAATTATGCTGATGAGTCATACGTTGAATGGCAAAATACACGCCGGAGGGCAACTTCGGGCAGCGGCAGAATCTTTGGCCTCCGGCCGGCCTTCCCTTCTCCTCTCCTCCCCTCTTGCTTTTCTCTTCCCTTTTCCTTGCTTTGCCAGCCTCCTCACCCTCCCTTTCCCATGGTGTATACATGGCACTGCTTCTCTCCTTCTCTTCTTCCTCTCCTTTGCACACCCCTGTGTGCAGTTGTTCCTCCCTCGCCTTCGGTTTCGGTTGTACTCGTTTCCGACCTTCTCCTCTACCTGTAGTTCTTTGCGTGTCAAATTGTCAATTCTGGTCCCCCCATCTTTTACTTGGGCCTGCGTTAATGAAGACAACGGTGAATCGGCCTTTCATTGTCACTACAAGGGGTCTGCTATTAATGCGGTCTCTGCCTCTCTATACCACGGCAATCAGTTCTGGTTGTGAGCGAACTCCTCTCTGTATTGACAGCTGCACAATTTTATACCAAGATTTCCTCCAATCAGCCCAGATCGCCTTCCCTATTTACTTGTCATGTTTAATGCCAAATAACCTTGTATAGAATGTTATATTTTTATTTCGTAGAATCGTGCTATTCTGATGTTAGCTTTTTACGTCGAAGTATGTACGTGATGATTTGGCTGAAGTGGCTCTACTTTTTTTTCCTTTTCATGGTGTCTTTCCTTCTCCGCTGAACCTTTGCATTATTGCAATAATGGGCACACGGCAGCTTGCCTTCGCCTTTCAAGGGGTTTGTCACCCCATTCTGCCACTGCGGCCTGCAATCGCTGAAGCCACTGACCACCATTTTTTGCACTGCCTTCCGCGGTAAAGTTTTCGTGTTTTTCTTCGAACCGCTACCATCTCCAGCAATGACCCCTACAACTGCTTGGCGATGTTGATTGCTTTTGTCTTTTCCGTCAATTCTTTGCTTAGGTTGATTGCTGGGGGAGTTTGCTTGTGGAAAGACGATTGACTTTTGTGTTCTCTAGAAAATACCCTTTTGGAGTTGGCTTCTGGTCAGGCGATCGACATTCATTTCAATGGACATTGATTTCTCCTCTTACAACTCCAAATTCTGCCGGAGTTGATCAGAATCTTGTTGTATTCTTTGATGCACCTATTCATCCCTTGGATCGAGCTTTCACAAAACTAAAGGTACTCTTTTTGCACTTAAAGACCCCTAAGAAGAAGCTGCAGATAACTAAAGGTACTCAGACAAGTAAGATTATTACTTTGATATTCAAAGATCAAAACTTGAACTGCATAGGAACTACCCACATGTAAAGCTGGATCAGTGAGAGTCAGATCAAAACCTCTGGGGTAGAAGGGTGTTGGTTGGCTAAGTGAGAACAAATGATTGGGCTTTGTGTAGCGTCAACAATTTTTTCCCCTCAAAATGATTTGATTTACTTGGGATTAGTTCTTTAGTTCTTAGTTCAAGTTTTGATCTTTGACTCTCACTGGTCGAGCTTTAGATGTCATTAATTCTGTAATTTGTCGTTGAAATTTTGACCTTTTTAATCTCGCCAGTCATTTTTTTTTTTGGCAGTCGTTGTTTACCCCGTTCATAAGAGGAATAAAATTGCTAACTCGAACAGAATAATTGTTCTTGGCTATTATTGGAACAAGTTCCGATATTGGCCGTAATCACAATAAGGCCTTTTTTATATATATAATTAAAAAAAATTTAAAAGAAAGAGGGAACATCAAAATCAAATAATATAATCAATCTCCTCTGGAAGAACATACCAAACCCTAAACAAAAAATAGGGAGTATGAATAGTTCTAAAAAAAACATAAAATGACCCATCAATCTAATAAAAACACAGTAAGAAATAAACAATGATGAATAATAAATTATTTTTCACCAAAATATGCTTAAATAAGGTGTGCTTAAGTAAATATAGATTTAGCCAATCTGCTTGTAGATATACTTTTATCAACAACAATATGACTATTTAACTCTGCCCAAACAAAATTAACATAAATACTCAATAAGTTTTTAAAAGAAGAGTTGCATGGGCGTTCCAATCTATGAAATTCATGAGTCATCTAAATTCTCCATGATGCCCAAAATAGTTATGTAAAAATTATATTTTACTAAAACAATCTTCTAAATAGACTTAGCATATGGACATGTGAAAAATAAATGATCCTAACCTCAGCATGAATACAACAAAGAAAGCATATGTGCTGGTCAAACAAATACCCCACTTACATAGATTATCTTGAGTAAGTAAACCATTTTGCAAGGCTAACCAAGAAATCAGATAATAATAGTTAATTCTGTTTTTATCCCATATTAACTTAGACCAAGGCCACATAGAGGATTGATGTCTAATTTTTTCCCAAGCAGATTTGTAAGTAAAAATGCCTTTATGCTTAATCCAACCATACTTATGCAAGATAAGTCCCATGCACCCTCCTGAAGGGAATGAGATAACACATCGTCTTTTGGACCACCCAATTGCTAAATAGTTCTACGACAAAACCTAATAAGGAACGGTGGAAATCCACCCAAGGGTCTTATCAGATAAAAGTGTACACCCATTCCAAATACTCAAATGACATACTTGTGCCTTTCAAAATTTTAAATCAAAATATATTCTTTCAAGCAAAGAAACAATTCACTAGGTTTGTCATCCAAATAGATATATGATGTAAATAATAGTTATGAATCCATTGACACCATAAAGAGTCTTTGCGAGTTAAAAGCCGGTAGAATAATTTTAATAGCCTTGTCAAATTACAATCACGCAAGGATCGAACACTAAGACCCCATTTGTTTGCTTGCTGATAGTACTTGGCTAAAATGATGGGTGGACTTGCTCCAAGAGTCATATTAACTTACCCATGTAAAGAAATAGGTAATGCACTATTTGAGGGATTTCCAAATGCTAGGCATTAGTTATGTATTTGAGATATGATAAAGAAAGTTGTGGAGAAGTTATTGGGATACATAGAATATGTTTTATAGACCAACTTCTCAGATATTTTAGAAAACATAGCAAAATAATTTTAACAAAATTATTATAAGCAAAACAATGTTTTCGGAGGAACTACAGTGGTGACTTGAGGCATAGGATCACTGAGTAGCAAGAAGTCTTTGCGTCCATCTTCTATCGAGTCTTCACAAACCTGTGCATATAGAATACATGTAGTGTAGAACCACATATGAGTTAAAGCTGAGTGGACTTGCATACGTCTACAATAGACTATGATAAATATGCAGCCAACATGTATCCTAAATCATACACATACAACTACTTGCATCATGCCAAAATGAGTGCAATTCCATTTACATACTTTAAGTCATCATATCACATGATATGTCATGCTATGAATATGTTATACCTTATCATCATGACATACAATCATAGCAATATCCCATGCATAACATACAAAATAACTTTTCTATAATTTTAATGAACTAATATAATTTACCATTCCAAGATAAATACATGATTGCTAGTTTAACTATCAAGTCTACTCACATGCCAAGATTAGACTAAACTGTAAAAATAAAATTGAAAAGATTCCATCCTCTAACCTTTTCAAGTAGTCACACCTGGATTTACAAGAAAATAATAATTGATCTTTCCACTTTCCTCACCACCCTTGGTTAAAGGGTCTCTAGCATGGACTGTCAGTCTACAATCAGCATCAGTCCTAAAGGCATTGCCTATGCATAGGGCTAGTCCTCGGCCAAATAATCAACAGACAAGGCTTGTCCATGTCTACGTTTGCTAACAATTTATCCATCGGCGGCATTTCGTCTGCATACAAAGCCTCTTTTTTGGTGTACACAGCCATTGTCTATGGACATAGCCAATTGGATGAGGGTTGAAATAGTTGGAGGGAATGAGAGTGGTGTTGACAACTTTAACTAAGTAGGGTAGCTAGGGTGAGGATCTTTGGATTAAGTAACTTAACATCTAATAATGTTTAAACTTATTTATGTCATCTTCTTTATTTGTACTATTACTATTGGACAAGTTAGTTTATTTTGAAAAGCCCAATAGAGCTATTAATGTGGGACAAAAGAAATATTTAATAATTAGGATTAAAGAATAACTCAAATATAACATTAACATGATTGTATTTTAATTGTTAAAGATTTAAGTATAAGAAGAAGATGCTTAAGAATAATTATAGAGAAATAAAAATGACTTTTTTTTATAAGAATGTACTTAGTATTTAAAAGTTAACTGGACCTCGGACAAACGGCCAGACGAGGTCTTTGTCCATGGTCATATCCAAAAATTGGCAGACAAAAGAATTTGACTAGACATGACCACGGACACCTCAGTCATGGCCAAGACGTCTTATGATGGACATCCACAATCAGCCCTACCTGCACCTCTAAAATATCCTCAAGAGCCCATTTAGACTATTTTGGTAATTTTTTATTTGTGCACTCAACACAAAATTACTTCTAATTTATTATCTTATTACCCAACCTTAGTAACCCATTCTCACCATGTAGCATACTAACACTCATGGAATATACACTAGAAAACTCATAGATAATCTCATACTGTCAATCAAGACAAACATCAAATAAGAAGTGTCTATTATCCTCCATTAACAAAACATATTGAAATTCATAAACATGTTATCAAACATTAAATTCCAGCAACCTTGATCACCATAATCAAATTTAAATCTAATCCTAGAATGATAAATCATATGCACATGCAAATACATATAAAAAAATTATGAATTTTTACACTAACATGAAATCCTACAAAATTCTATGTAATCTATCAACCATAATCAATCCAATCAACATACAATCATCCAAAAAACATAGTATTATCACAAACTAGGGGAGATGTAGGTAGTCCCTACCTCTTGTTGATGACAACCCTTCCCAACAAGGCTTTTATTCCCTTCTATGCTATGACTGATGTGTTTTAGGCTTTAGTGGTTAATTTGAAGCTTCAATCACCAATGGAACAAGGGGTAAGAAGGAGAGAAGTAGGCATCTAGCGAGAGAGGAGGAGAGGGGAGTGGCCAAGGAGTCTCCTTGTCTAGGATTCCTCCTTTAGTCCATCCAATTAACACAAGGTTTTCCTAATTTGAGTATGTCTTTTCCCAATTTAAAAAATACATGATCTTGGTTCGGCTTGATGCTAAAGCTACTATGTGGGCAGGCTAGTTGGCCAACTTGGCTCACACCCATGCCCCATATAATAAGTGCGTTTGACAGATCAACTTCATTCTCCGCCGATTAAGAGCCCCTTTATCCATTGTAGTTTCCTTAAATAGCTCACCCTTAGCCTCTACCCTTCAGTTAGGGCTTGACAAGTAAGTCTCAGTGAATCTCTCTGCCTGCGGGTACACTCTCGTACTCAGGTTGCTCAAGTCAAGTTGTGTAGGTGGGTTTACTAACTTACCAAAAATAGACCATTTAGTCAAAGTTATGTTTTCTTTCCCTTTCCAAGCATGCGGTTAGGGTTTTAAGGTTTCAAATAGAAAAGTTGACTAGATTGACTCTACAATCACACACACTTGGCATAAATTATGAAAGTCCTAGCCCTCTACCCCTAATGGTCAAGGGGTTAATTTTAGGCTTTCATTGTTGTCTAGTTTAGCTTAACTGGTCCATTACCTCTATCTAATTTGGTTAATGAAAAAAGTTCTTCTAAATTTTTGGGGTCTAATAATCTAAGACTATTAAAGTGAGGGTTAAAAACATAGTATATGAGTCATGAGTCGTTGATGACTAGTGAATTTGAAGAACAATGGAGAGAAATGCTTAAAGATTTTAATATTGAGGATAATTAGTGGATAAAATTCATGTATGATAATAGGCATTGATCGATGCCAACATTTGTTAAAGATACATCTTCGGTTGGAATTGAGTGCTCATGGCCAAATAGAATGAACACGTATTGTGACATTTGTGTGACTTCAAAGAGTAAATTATGCCAATTTGTTTTAGCTTTTGAAATAGCCTTGAAAGAAAAATATGAAAAAGAGACTTTGGATGATTTTAATTCATAGGTTTAGTCACCACCATTGATCTCACGATTACTGTTACACCCCCTTCCCAAAACCGGCTAGAGGATGTAGCAATCCATTACCCAACTATTGATTAGATTGGAGTTGTACAGTTGAGCCATTATTTTACTTAAAAACAACCCGGAGAATGGTGTAAAAAAAAATTAACTATTTTTATCACAACTATGATTAAGCATTTATCTACTAGAGTTACCATGCAATGGCATAAGCATATGCCTCAAACTAAAGAAAAGAAGTTACCAACTAGAAATAAAATACTATCAAGTAATATGAAGTTTCATAATGTCTCTTTATTTTTTTCTTACTAACTATCCCTTAGTAAATCGTAATTCCCTACTCAGTGGCTCCTCAATTATCATTCTGCTTGCAAAACAAGCTACCCTAAGTAGACACTATCATACAGGGGATCCAGAAGGATTCCAAAAAACAAGAAAGGGTAAGTATAAACTCCGTAAGGCTTTGTAAACACTTGCATTAACACCAAAACACATGAGTCCATTCAAAGAAAAGTCTTTACACAAAAACCTTTGTAAATAAATCTCAGCATTTCCATCCCAAAAGTCTTACAAGACAATCCAGTGTAAATGAATATCAAATGTCATCACAAAATAATAAAACAGTGCAACCAATAAAAAATTGTTACTTGTCACCCTTGTCACATGGTATCCCAAATATCAGAAAATATCATAAATCCACGGTCACACTGGTATACAACGGCCTTGACCAGCCTAGAGCAAACTTTAGTAGTCTCAATAAATAAAGATTCTCAATCATCTTAGCTGGAGGAAGAATAAACCTACTTTTTCAGACGTAAAACCCACCCTTTAGGACGTAAAACCAATTTGATAAACCACTAATGCAATTAATCTGATAACTATAGAAACCTCTACTAACCATGATTAATTTATAATTTAAAGTCATGATGTAATGAATTATAAACATGGCTATATGTAAAACCCTAAGTAATTATACTATCTTATGCTATACATAATTTAGTAGATAAAATCATATGTACTAAGACATGTATAAAATATAGATTTGCTAAATTAACCTTAGATACATGCATGCATATCCTTAATAAAGTTAAACATACTGAAAGTTCCAAAATAGCCCAATCTACAATACAATATCTCATTTACTCTCCTACTAGCTTAAGTAGATGTTTTACTATAATCACAGTATTTAACTTATATATTTTAGGAAAAATAGCAAATGAACTCCAATCAACGTGAAAATTTACAAAAACCTACATCATAGTCTTAGTTACAATATAAATACCATATAAAAATAAGTACAAAAAATAAATTTTGTCAATTTAGTAATGAGAATGTGCAGTTTTTCCAGAATTGTTTACCTACAAATTTACAAATATGCCATTGAATTATCGTACTCCAAACGACATAACATTTTATAGCATGCTTATAACATGTATATCAACCCATTAGAAAAAGGGACCCAAAAATTACAAAATTTCATCCCTAAACACGCTTCTAAACATAGAAACTAAGAACTGATTTACCACACAATATGTACTCCAAAAATATATAATAAATACATACTATTATAAAAAAATTTAAAAAATTAGATTATGATCTATACATAATAATATACTCCCAGAAAAAGTTTGAGAGTAAAATCTAACTAAAAAATAGTTATGAATCGAAAGCAGAGACTAAAAATGATTTAAGTCATATTCATTCTTCATGAACATGATTTCACCCACAACATCGATTTAATGTAAGTAAAACCTTATCAAACAAAGAAAAATTCCTCAATTTGTTCTAAGTCAAAAGGTCACTTTTTATCAAAATTAGGGTTTTTCATTAGATCTAGGGTTCATAAACTAAGAAAAATTTGGGGGTTTTAATAGAAGAAAATACGAGAATTATAATTAAGCATAAAGAACTTTTAATTCCCCACTATGTATCAAATGATCGAGGATAAAATAATCAAATTACTCACCTTAAGCAAGGCTAGGGCCCTTCAAATTCTCAGTCAAATATAAAAACCTCCAAAATTATCTAATTAAGGCTCTTATGACTTATTTATAGAGGGATGAGATTAGAATTCCTAATCCCTACAAGGTTTGGGCTATTAAACCAACCTTGGGTCACCCAAATTGTCTCTTAAACTACTATTCTCATAACTCACATTAAATATACCCAAAAAGCTCAGTAAAATACTCAATTTTTGGTCTAAATCAAGTAATTAGATATGGTGCATCTAGTACAACTTTGATTGGCTATATTTTACTTATTCGAACTTCGATATGCACTCTTGGTGGAGTTTCGAAGTTCTTTCTATCTAGTTAATAACCATACTAAGTTCAGTTCTAAGTACAACCTATTCATAGAGTTATCTAATTAGTAAAGCTTAAAAAACTTGTTAAATTTTTACAAGTCAACCACAAATAAGACAATTAGAAAATAAAAACTACTTGATCTTACAATTACCCTTTGAAGAGAACTTGCTTAAAGTATACATTACGAGTGTCTTTAAGACATTTCAAGGTGAGCTACAAAACATTATGAATTGCACAGTAAAACTAATCAAGATGTAAGGTTCATTGTCCACTAATGTGGTCAAAGAGTGCATTGAACATGTGTTTATCATTTGAGTTAATTTATAATGAAGATGAGGTCAGGGTTGAGTGCATTTATCATGGGTTTGAATTTAGAGGTATTTTGTATTCTCATGATATAGTTGTTCTAAAAATATGATGTACAAAAAATCCTTAGTAAATACATAGTTGATAGATGGTAGAAGAACTTTAAGCATGATAGATGGTGGAAGAACTTTGATACAAAGTTCATATAACTAGTACATGAGATGGCCGAAATAGGTGCTATATTAGTTGATAGGTTTGACTTTGCTTTGAGCCTTCTAATTAAGACAAAATCAAGGTTGGTTGAATTTGATTTATCGTTTAGAGAGAAAGGAGTAATTCGCAATTACAAAAGACTAGTGGAAGTTATGTGTATGTTATGTCAAATAATGTAGTTGTACAAGATGATTAAGACACTTGCAAATTCAAGTTGTTGGTTTCAATTTAAAAGTCAAAATTCATAGGTTTGGCATAGTTTTTCACTCTATCTATTTAATTTGTGTGGCATTATCCATGTACGCTTTACCACATCATGATGTGGGTGAGACATACAAACTTAACATAAGAGAAGCATTTCTCTCTTTTGTATGATCACAAGATCTTTGTAGTTGCATAAAACTCTAAATGTACCACTCTTCACATCAATGAAATACATGTTGAGCATTTTAAGCTGAGCTAAAGTTATCTTGATTGCTTCTCTTGCCCCACTTGTTCTCTTCTCTTTTATTATCTCTTCTCTTTCACCACTATATTTTTAGCCTGTTTTCTTAACCATTGAACATCCACAACATGATTGTATTTTTTTTACTCTCACTATCTCCATGGCTGGCCTAGGCATCCCCACTCAATCAACAACCTCATCTAACAGCAGTCAATTTGGTATTCATTGTGTCGCCCCACTTGATTCACCCAACCCCTACTAACTACATAATTTTGACAATCTTGGTGCAATTTTTGTCACTTGAACCTTGGTTGGTGACAACTATTCTACATGGTGCAAGGTTGTGCATATGGCTCTTAAAGCTAAAAATGAGTTGGGCTTCGTCGATGGCACAATACCCTGTCTAGATGTTACTATTGCCCTAGTGATTTCTCCCATTTGTAGCATTGTAATGGTATAGTACTTTCTTGACTTCTAAATTTTGTTAATGCTCCAATGTATACTTACTTTCATTATGTAAGGTTTGTCAAATAATTTTTCATTGGCTATGAAATGACCATAGAAAAGACTATTTTAAAAACAAAGACCAAACTGTTGTTGATCACCATATTGATGTGATGGTGTTAGTGTTGATAGCCATTGACATATCGGTCCCTACCGATAGTGGGTAGACTACAGTGAGTCCAGTACACATATGTCTCCATCAATGCATTAGACACTTGCCAGTGCCCAGTATAACACCAATGTATTCCCATGTGTCGATGCCAACAACTGTTTATCTTTTCCTAACCATTTAACTTACATACATATCAGTAGAGGTGTCAATTACTAATGTAGTTAATTAATTTCATGCAGTGTTGCTATGTCAATTCTTTTCTTAAATCATTTATGAAAATCATAAAATATACAATAGTCATTATACTCTTTTTTAGTCTGTCAGCATAACTGCCCAACTATCTGCAACCCTGCTAACATGTCGGTGCCTACTAATAGTAAAAATTAAGTTTCACCGATGTAACCATATATGCGTCATTGTATGTTGGTGTCACATTGGTGAGTTGCCAATAGTGTGACAAGTCTAACTTTGAAGGACAATATATTCCTAATCCGAACTACTATTTGTGCATTATTGGTCATATTTTAAAACTATTTCTGTCTACTTCGTAAAAAGTTTTTGACATAAAATCCATCTACAAAAGAAGTTATTCTACTGAGAAGGTCTAAGAGTTAAACTCACTATTTTCCACGTGACCAAGTTTGAGAAACTTATAAAATTCCTAGGTGTTACAACTGATGGAGGACAACTTTGTTCTTGTCCTTGTGAATTTCCTATGGAGCAACACTGGAAATTGTCTAATGAAGGGGAAGTTTTTCTTCATGATCCATCTACATACCACTGTCTTGTTGGTCAACTGATATGCCTCAATACCACTTGTTAAGACGTCATGTTTTTTATCTACACAATATACCAATTCATACTTGCTCCCATCAAGTCACAATTCGAAGAAAGTATGAGAGTGTTTCAATATTTGAAGAAGTCACTCAAATAGCTCATTTTCTCTTAAAGCTTATTTTGATTTAGATTGGGCTAGTTGTCCTATGACTAGATAATTCACCATAGGCTATTGTATAATGAATAAAGACTTTAATTTCATGGAAAATAAAGAAGCAACCTACAATTTTTAGGTCATCTACAGAAGTACACAACCAGCTCTATTATATTGTGAAAGTAAAGCAACCCTTCATATAGCTTCAAATCTAGTTTATCACGAAAGGACTATAAATATTTTACTTGATTGTTATCTTATTTAAGAAAAGATTCAATCAGGGTTAATGGAAACAACTTATATTTCTACATCTCAATAGCTGGTGGACATTTTTACTAAACCTCTGTGTTGAGCACAATTTATTGATCTTCTTGAAGGTGGGTGTTCATAATTAATACTTGCCATCTTGAAGGGGTGTTGACATCTGCACAATCTTCTCCCAAAATTTCCTCCAGTCAACCAAATTACCTTCCTCATTCAGTTGAGATTTGCTAGATAACTTTCTCCATTTAGTGTCATGTTTAATGTATAATTGTCTGGTATAGAATATTTTATGTTATTCTCATTTTGTATGATCGCTAATTATTTGTAGTTGTACAAAGCTCCATATGTATGACTCTTCACATTAATGAAATGCATGTGGTAATTGACATCTGGCTGTCCCCAAGAGATAACCTATATGGACTACATTAGTCAACCTACCATGATGCTGGTGGTTTGTTCGTTTTCTCCATGATCACAATGATGTGGTTCTTTCCCTGTATTTATTCAATTAGTATGATATTTGATTATGTGCTTTCTAGCACACTAACATTCATATAAAATCTATGCAGATTATAGTACATATATCCCTGCTACATTCAAACAATTAACCCCATCCAATGAATGCTTGTACGGTCTTGATCCTTGAAATAACCAAGTATATGCTTTCAATTCAAATTAATAGTGCACTAGTTTTTTTTATACATATAGAAGAGCCCATGCACCCTTCAAATCCCAACACCCCCTCCGCCAAGGTGCCATAGGCTCAAATCTAGATCACTTCCTCGACTAAGGAGGTCATCTCTAGCACACTATTGGTTGTGAAAGAACATACGTGTCATATGTTATGTAATTAGCCAATTTTGTAAACTAAAATTATGTCAGAAACTTCAAGTATATAATTAGTCTTAGTCTTTGAAATAATGGACTTGAAAAATAGGAGCAGATGTGTTCTTATATATCAAGACTAAAGAGTGTGGATGGTTTAAAAGGTTCATTAAGCATATATTCCTATACAAAAGTCACTTGAAAAAGTTTTAGAAATGATTTTAGAAGTTTCAAACCCATTTAGGATAAAATTGTAGATAAATAGTGTCTTCGATCGATCACTGGAACAAACGCTAAGACAAATCCATCGATCTCTTATGAACTGTTGCACAATAGAGATGAATTGATCAATCACATCAGCAAGAGATAAATATGCACTTAAATCAGCCATTTGTAATATGAAGTCAAAAGTTTATTGATCAATTGCTCTGTAAATAGGTGGATCACTCAAAATATTATTTTCTAAGAAAATTGAATGATCAATTGCTACCAGTTTTAGTTACCTAAGACAAGTCTTTCCAAAAGATACTTCATTCCGAGTTGGAGTAAATGACTTAAACCAACTTGGAGACTTATATAAAGGCTTAAGTATAATGAATTTGAAGGAGGAAACCTAAAAAAGATTGAAGTAGAAAGGAGAAGTCCTTCATTATTGTTTTCCTACAGAAAGTCCACAAAAAGCTTCAAGTATATGTGAATGGTGAATTCATGGTGATGAACAACTGACAAATAAGATTTTAATACAACAAATAAAAGATAAGATATAACAAATTCTTTAGGGAGTTGAAGAATCTCAAAGGAAGATCAACAATCAAATAAGTAGTTTTTTGATTAATTTGTTAATAGAAGAAGAAAACACAAATAGGAAAAACTTTAAGGATTCTAAGAAGGAAGAATTGAAGACTAACAATAAGAAGATTGAACAAAAGGTGTTTGTGTCAAGTCTAGAGGTTGGTTAGTTGTTTTATATCATATGTCAAGTATAGAGGCATTTTTATATTTGATTCACCCTTTCTATTAATATATAACTATAAAATTGTGTAAAAAAGGCATCCGGGATTTCATACATATGTGTTTTTTATGTTGGTTCAAGGTATAGGTTCTACCCATTTTGAACCATCTTAGTCTGTCTTGGGATGAAGCAGTATGGTCTACAAGGTCCAAGAGACAATGGGGGCAGACCCACGACCCTATAATGTATGGTTAACATGTAAGCAGGCCCGATCACTTGGGTACTTTCATGCATATATTATATTGTATTAATTATATATAATTAGGAATTGTACCATGGATCAATCACTATGTAGGTCTGACTTAATGTGACAGTGTGTTGGACCATTGTGGATGAGTAGGGCCACGAGGAGTGTGCTAGGCTTCCGTGGGACCATTGAGGGTCTGGGAGACACAACATAAGGCTTAAATGAGTTGGACACTTGTTTGAATATTAAATTGAAATGGAATTGTAATGTAGATTCATTATAATTAATTTTGGCAGAAGGTTATCGAATCGAAATTACATTTAGTAGTAGAATTCAAAGAATCTATCAATTGGAATTGAATGGAATAGAATTGAATAGAATGACCATGTGGGAGCTTCCTAACGCGAATAAAATCAATAATGATATATGCTAAATGTCCACATTTGGTGATTTCATGAAATCGAGGATAAAAGCTTAATTGAATCAAAAAATTTTATTCCATGATAATTTGATAATCAAACACAAAATCAGAGGAATTGGGAAGAATTGGGTGAAATTAAGGTGGAATCGAGGCTAATTCAATATACACCCCTAAATAGCCTATGTACATTGGTTCTATAGGCCCAAGCCCATTTAAGTATGATTACTAAGAGATGAGATTAGTATAAATAGGTGCTTAAGAAGCCCTAGCTACATACTCCCAATGACCTAGCCACCAGCCCCTTTTCTCTCTCCCTAGGAGAAGTCTCTTACTCTTATGTTCACCTATATTGCACAAGAAGACAAAATAGTATTCATCTCTCATCTTGCCTTGGGAAGCATTTTGACTCTTTGAGGATGCAAAGAAGCCTTTGGTGTTCTCTTACATAATCCTATTTTATTTACAAGGTAATTCTCTTTAACTTTATTTTATATAATAATTTAAGTAAAAAAGTTTTGTTTGTGATTTCAATGGAGATAAATCCTTGGATTTGAAAGTCAAAGAGGTTAGTCCTTAATTTACTTAATTTATTATTATATCACATCATTATATGATTAATTAAATAATGTATTACTTGCATATGTAAATTATAAGTTTAATATATATAAATTAAATTTTATAGAAGCAATTTTTATGCTTTGGGTGATGCTACCGTGTTCTATCCCATCATGCCACCGCTGCTTGACCCAACATTTACAGCTAACGGGGGATAATGGGGGACTCTCACCAAGCACTTTATTATAAGAATGATAACTTTATTGTAGATTGAAACGCCAACAAACTATATCCCGTTTCTTTTGAGGCATCAGAAGATGCTAATTGGAAATGCCTTCCAGCCTTTCTATTTGTCAATTATGCTTTATTTATTATTATTCTGGAGCTTCTGAAAACCTTGGCAAAGTCATATGGGAATTAGACTGCCGGTTCCGGCCCCCACACGTGAGCACGGGATCATTCCAAGTTAAAACACAAATATGGGCGTGCAACTCGCCCTTTCTATCTTCGATGTGAAAGCGGATAGAATTATTACGACACGAAATGAGAGTAGGTTTGTCTAATGTCTTTTGTCGTTCTCTCTACTTTTGAAAATTGATTTGATAGCTAGTTTGTGCAATGATATCTCTTGATGAAGTTTTGGTAAAAAAATAAGATAAAGCTAATTAATAATTATTTTTAAAATCAATCTTTTATATAGTTACGTTAGGGCTCTTCCTACACATAAAAAGGAGAAAATATACTCTCTCACATATAATAAAGTTTTTTATTACTATTTTTTTTCTTTATTGTTGTTGCCACTACCTTTACCTCATTCGTCGATGCCTCTTTCTCTACAATGCCTTCTTCCATTCTTGTCTTTCGCCACACCGATGTTACATCTATTACCATATCCATTACTGACACCTCCTTCTCCATCCTATGTTAATCTTTATTTTTGGTAAATACAAAAATATGGAAGAAAAGAAAAAAAACGAAGGAAGCAATAGCAAAGTATAGGGAAAGAAGCCAAACGTGTAAATGGTGGGAGGTGGAGTATAAATAAAAGAGAAATTTTTTTGTAATATTATGGGTTGTTTAGCAACCCTTTGAAAATGATATAAAAAACATTAAAATACATGAGGAGAATAAGAGGAGAAAAAGAATTTCCCTAACTCTCAAATCAAAGAGGTTGCCAAATAGTCCCTAACGCTGAATCTTGGAAAGGTTAAAAGGCATTTCTTATTAATGTCTTCTAATGCCCCAGAAGAAACGATTGAAAGCTAAGTCATCATCCTAGAGTCATTCTTGCATATGCTTTTCTATAGAAAAATGCTAAGCCTACATGATTATATCTAATACACAAAGCGATAAGGACCATGTTTTAAATGACTGGTTCAACACATCAACGGTCGAAAAAAACCATGAGTCTCATATATCAATGAAGTATTGAAAAGGCGAGATTCATCCTGTGTAAGAGTAATAAAAGAGTATTATAAATTTACTTTTCCTTCTAATAAATGTGGGTTTTATTATTTAATAAAATTATTATTTTTTTAAACATGGCTATTAATATAAAACAGGGGAGTATATAGGGAAGGCACCACTTGGACGACAAGCATGGGAAATCTAATGAATCACTAGTATAATATTTTTACTACTCTACTTTGACAATGAGCTTAGCGTAAGAAATGAATAAGAGTCTTTCATCCGTAAGATTAACAACATATATATTGGTGCGTATTAGCACTAGTGATACTGATACTAATGTACAATTTTAATTATTAAGGGCTTACATGCATTCCTTATACTATGCTCATTATTGGATGATAACATAAAATACTCTTCCCACCATAATAAAATGGTAGTGTATTTAACACCGGTTGCCTCCTAGGATTGGTCAAATGCAAATTGCTAATCTAGAGACTCCTAGAGCGTAGAGGAGGTCACCTACAACCAGGTCTACAAACGGGTGAAACTCGCCTCCTGAATTTTTTTATAACATGGTCTTGAAAACTTTGAGAGATAGCCAGTGAGTGATTCATGGAAGAAATTATGTAGCCTGTAGTCTTAGCCATTTTCTATAGAAAAGCATGTGTAAGAACCGACTACATGCATGTATAACTGAGAACTACTAGCTTTATTAAGATTGAAACGCTATCAAGCTGCATGTAGTTTCTTTTGGGTATTAGAAGACACTAATAGGTAATGTCTTCCAACCCTTCCAATTTTCATTTACGCCGATGTGGATCTTCTAAATAAATTGGTCCAGGACTGACTTTCTTAAATAAAGCCACATTGAAGGGTGGGGGGTTAGGCAGACCCTACCTGTGAATATGTGAGCACCAGATTCATCCAAGTTAAAACACGGATATGGGAATCCAACTTCCTTTTTCTAGTAGATAGAATGATTACGACTAGGTTTGTCTAACGTCTTTTGTTGTTTGTTTTTCTTTTAGAAATGGATTTAATATTTAATTAGTTCACCCTTTATCTAGATAAAGCTAATTGTTATATTAATGTGGCATGAAAAGATTATTACCACTAGCCTTCGTCTTATATATATTAATAGTTCTAATTAATTTTTAAAATAAATTTAAATATAATTTATTTTAATAAATCAAATAAAATTATTAATGTGGCATGAAAAGAGTATTTTTAAAATCCCTTCTTATTTAGTTACCTCAGTACCCTTCCCACACATGAAAGAGGAAAAATTATTCTCTTCTCAACCTAGTAAAGTTTATTTATTTATTTATTTTTTCTTTCCATTGTTATTACCATCATCTCTGCCTCCTCTACTAGTGCCTCTTTCTTTAGGCTACTTTCTCCTTTTCTCAACTAATTTATCATCCGTATTCTTCCTCCACTTCCTCTCCTCCTCCCTCATCATATATATTTATCGTCCACCACCTTCTCTTTTATCACATACATGCCTCCTTTGATGCTACATCTACCTCCATCTCCATCTCCATCTCTATCTCCATCTCCATCTCCATCACAGCCACAGCCTCCTATTTCCTGTTTTCTTTTTATTTTCCAATTCTTGGCTAATAAATAAGAAACAAAAACAGAAAATAAGAAGAAAAAAAAGATGAAGAAGTGGTGGCAAAGTAGGGGGTGGAAGCAAGGTGTGTAAATAGCGGGAAGTGGATTTATTGGAACAAAAGAAAAAAGAAAATTTAGTGATATAAGGTGGAATCTTGGGATGTGCAGTTTAAAAGAGGTGTAAACAACCCACTGGTGTAAATAGTGGGAAGTGAATTTATTGGAACAAAAGAAAAAAGAAAATTTAGTGACATAGGGTGGAATCTTGGGATGTGCAGTTTAAAAGATGTGTGAACAACCCACTGGTAGCTTATATAAACAATAGTCTAACTGATTAATTGTTTAACACCTTTTCCATGTTCATGCCACTTATTTTTATTTCTCTTTTTTTTTTCGGCTAAATTAGAAGTGAGTACTCTATATGAGCCTTTGAGCTTGTTCCAACAAACCGAATGTCCTCTCCATGGTCCCCCTTCCTTTGACAATGCCTATGATACATTGTCGGGAGAAAAAAATCAAAGACCAAATGGGTGTATGACTAAATGATGACAAGAGAAAGGGCTGCATTTAACATATGAGATCACCCAAATTAGTCCAATATGTGGACTAGGGATGTTAAGCAAAACCAGCTTGAATTGGCTCAACGCAACATTTATAACTTCTCACGTTTAGAAAATCGTACTTACACCCCTAACATTAGCACAACCATTAAAACATGTTTCAAAATCATAAAAATCCCCATGTTCAATTCATGAAGAGATCTTTCAACCTAAAGGGCTTATTTCTTATTCAATAGATATCCAGCTGGCTCTATTAGCATCAAGGGGTGTAAGAGTAATTTTCTAAATGTGGTAGAGTGTAAATTCACTTTCAACAAACCACAGTATGAAAAAGTAATTTAAATTTTATTTAAAATAAAAATAATAAATAAATTAACGAAACGGCTCCATTGAGTGAGCATTTGACTCAACTCAAAGACATGCACATGTAAGAGGCTACACATGTGACATAAAATAACCTAACTCCCCTTACCATATTCTTTTTCATCTCCATCTCGAGTTACCTACTTAACCAGTTATGCCTATATCCTCTTCTGCCTCCAACCTTGTTCGGCCCCTAACTCTTCCACCACCACCTCCCCAAACTATGCCTTTGGCTATGCCATTGTCTTCTTCTTCTTCTCCATTTCTTCTTCTTCCTTGGTTTTGGAATTTAGTGGGATTGGACGTGATCCGATCATGACCATTACAAAAGTCACAACCCTCTTAGCTATTGTGGCTATAGGGGAGTTATATTTTGCTTGACAATAACATTTATTAAATTTGACACTATTATTGCAATATATTTAAATGACATTTATTAATGTGGGAACAATATAAATTTTGAATTTTCTTTCTCTACAGGCTTCAAACTTAAACATTGAACCCATTAACATTTTTAAGTACTTAATTTCAATAATCAGTTTTATTTTTACTCAATTTGGAGTTTTGTAGCACTTGACAAACCTTAAACTTACATTAATAGTGTCTCACACATTTCACAGTTGGCAGCTGAGAATTTTAATTTAGAAAATTAGGCAATAATGCAACATATTATGCGATTGTATCTCTCTAAATATGGACACTTAAGCTTCTAAAAAATAAGAGAAAAATATAATAAACAAAAGATGTTTGAATATGTTAACTACCAGTTATCAACCAACAAACTGCCAATTGTCAATTGCATGTTTTTTTTTGTGGTTGGCTATATCCTTCTTCTCTAGTGCTATTGCTTAAGAAAAAAACATTCGAAATGAAAAATACAGTTACCCATTTGACAGTTGGCAGTTAACATATTTAAAATATTTTATTTATTATATTTCTTTTTTAAGCTTAAGTGCATATATTTGGGGAGACACAATTGCATAATATGTTGTATTATTGCCCACTTTACTAAACTAAATCTCTGAGAGGCCAGTTGCCAACTACCAATGGTAAACTGTGAAAACATGCATGAGCCACCATAATGTAAGTCATAGGTTTTTGAGGTGATGTAATAAGCTATGAATTGAGTAAAAATAAAATTTATTATTAATATTAAGTATATGAAGATTTTTATAATTTTAATTTTTAAGTTTAAAACTTGTAAAGAAAGGAAATATAAAATTTATATAGCTCATACATTAAAAAATGCTACTAATGGAGCTATAAAAGTGTCAGAATTAATGGATGTTATGGGCAAGTGTAATATGGCTTCTCTAGAGCCACAACACCTAAGAGAGTTGCAATTTTTGTGTTGCAAATTTTGTGTTGGCTATGGATGAATCCCATCCATTTTTACTGAATGCCAAAAACGAGGATGGAGAAAAGAAGAAAAAGAAGAGGAAAAAGAAAGGCAGTGGAGGAACCAGAGGCCGTTGCAAAGATGGAGGTAGAGGAGGTAGGTATACTTTGTGAAGTGGTTGGAGAGGAAGAATATGGTATAGGTAGTTCTGTTATTTTTATGCTTCATGTGCACATAAGTCTATTTGGGACATTATTTATATTGCACGCATATTATATATGTATGTCCATTTATTGAGTATTATGTAAATTACAAAATCTATTTACGTAAAATGATATTAGGCTGTAAGGTGAACGGTGGATGTCCATCCTCCATCTATGTCGGTTGAAAAACATGGAACGCAAGAATTTAAAATATTTTAATTGAGGTAAGTGAGGAACGAATTACGAGTTTGTGGGGTCCATGTAGCAGCAGCGTTTCTTTTGCCATTACGGTCCACTTAAATGAATGGATCTAAACTTTATCGAACACTAATCTAAACAGTAATCTTGCGAGAAATCCCCCTTCGTTCCCCACCCGAAGTCATGATGCTGTATCACTATAAAACTTGTTTACGTATTTACATTTGGAAGCTATCAACATCAAACCCCCATTTGATGGAGCCTTTTTTCTGTCGTTGAATGTTCACCGTTTGTTTCCTCCTCTAAACCAATATGATGCTAAAGTCATACTAATTTAGAAGCACTTTTCCCATCTTGTTCTTCCTTTAGGAAACCATGGCAATATTTTAAACCCACCTCAAGCTCCTTGTTTGTTTCACTTGGTAAAAGAAACCAACTTTTCACGAGCGCACGAGGCATGAGGGACAAGTCAAATAAAGCTCTTCCTGCCTGCGGTAGACTTTCATTTTTGCTATAGAAAGAAGTTGGTACCTATGTGCATGATGCTTTTGGTTTTTATAGACTTTTCATAGCAAATTTGACGGAGGATTATTCCACAGGATGGATGTCATAGTAAACACGCACTTAGGTGATTCTGATAACATTTAAGAGTTCGTGCAACTTGTGTTTTGACAATTAAATTAAATGCAATACTTAAAAAATCAAGTGATTTTTAGGATTAAATAAGTGTTGCCTGCGCCGTTATTTAACAAGCTCGCTACATTTTAGACAACTTTGATTTAAAGCATAAATTCTTGAAAGATGTTCTTTGGCAGATTTTTGCGAGGCAATTTTGTTTTCATGATGCTACATTTTCATGCTCTTTGTTCTATGTTTTTCTCATATGGAGGTCTCTTTGAGGTCGAAGGAAGGTCGTAATCTTTAATATATTTTTTATGGACGAGGAGTCGGTCACCCCTTCTTTAGTTAGCCCACCCCCTCATAAATATCTAGTCCATGTCATTTCAACATTTAGACACAGTGAATATCTACGGACTATGTGAAACCAAGGTGGGCTGTTTGGGGAGTGTTTGTCTAATATAACTCTTAATTACCAATTTTTTATTATAAAATAACATGGTATCTTGCATGACAAAAACAATTTTGCAGTGCTCTCTTTTACTAGTTGCAACATGTTTCACACTTAGTGATACTTAACCTCGTTTTTCATTCCCTTCAGAAGTTGCAGGACTCTTCTTCATTCCTAAAAGAGAGTAAGAACTTGCGGGTCTCTTCTTCATTCGTAAAAGAGAGCATAAGACAAAAACACGGTACAAGAAGCCGGTAGCAGACCAAAAGTTCTTGAGTCCTGCATATGCAAACCTCTATGGGCGGTGACTATCTCTTCGGATATGCGTTGGCCCTCCTGCTAGGACTCTGTCTGCCTTTCATCTTTTTACGTGTGCTACGTGCAAGGGCAAAGCAATGGCACAAGAACACGCCTCAAGGGAGCATGGGATGGCCCTTACTGGGAGAGACTCTTAGCTTCTTGAAACCACACAAATCCAACACCTTGGGGCGCTTCCTGCAAGATCATTCTTCCAGGTTTTATTTATCCAAATCTAAAGACGATCATCTTCTATTTCTTTGAGTAATGCTGCAGTTTGATAAACTTGGGAAACCTGTTTTGTTGGTCAATTAATGATTCTGCTTAATATTTCATGTCATAAATGGCTTGTAACTAGGTACGGCAAGGTGTTTCGATCTCACCTGTTTGGGTCGCCCACAGTTGTTTCATGTGATCATGAGCTGAATTCTTTCGTCCTTCAGAATGAAAATAAGCTGTTTGAGTGCAGCTACCCCAAGTCCATTCATGGAGTTCTGGGAAAGCTTTCCATGCTTGTGGTGGTTGGAGACGCCCATAAGAGACTGAGAAGCATCACACTCGGGCTTACCAATCAATGGAAATTTAAGGATCAAATATTGTACGACATTGACAGTCAGGTGATCTCAATGATGGAATCATGGAAAAGTAGAGATGAGCTATTCTTTTGCAAAGAAGCAAGGAAGGTAAATGAAATACTTGCAATTGTAGTTTCTTTCTTTGGTGTACACTTCGTAATATATTTATATTAAAAGGAGATTTATCTCTTTGGTAGTCTATCTTCTCCCTACTGAATTCTTCATTTCTCTCCTTGCAGTTTACCTTCAATGCGATTGTGAAACAGATTCTCAGCTTGAGACCAGAAGAACATGAGACAGTGCAGATCTTAGAGGACTTTCTCACTTTCATGAGAGGCCTGGTTTCCTTCCCTCTCTACATTCCAGGAAGCCCATATGCGAAAGCTGTGAAGGTACCAGATATCTAGAATTTCAACAACCTTATTGATATTCTGAGTGACCATTTTGCTCTTTCCTTCAATAGGCTCGTGTAAGGATTTCCTCCACAGTTGGAAAGATTTTAGAGATGAGGAGGGCAAACAAAAACGTGGGAAGCGAGAATGGAGACTTTTTGGATGTGCTTTTGTCCAACACCAACTTGAGTGATGAAGAGAAAGTGAGCCTGGTGCTGGATCTACTTCTTGCTGGTTATGAAACCACCTCTTCGTTGATGGCCCTCTCTGTATACTTTCTTGGATCATCTCCATTGGCTCTTCAGCAACTACAGGTCGGTCTTACTCAGGTCACTGCCCAAATACCAGTTGATTATTATAAATAAAAAGAGATTGATTCAGTAGATCGAAATTAAGTTTGCATTATATGCTAGCAGGAAGAACACCAAAAATTACATCAGAAAAAAAAAGGAGACCACCTCAAACTGGAGGACTACAAGCAAATGGAGTTCACTGAAGATGTAAGACAACCCAGCCGGCAATGGCTTTTTCATGATCATAGTTATGGACTAATTGATTAGTATATTTTTATTAATGATGGTGCAACCGTTAAGCCGTGTAGGTGATAAACGAGGTGCTGAGATGTGGTAATATAGTCAAGTTTGTTCACAGGAGGGCATTGAAAGCCGTCAGCTTCAAAGGTGTTTTTTACAGTACTGAGAAAAGAAAAAACTGAACTATAAACAACCCTGTTAATCATGCAAGCTTGCCTAGCTAGGATTTGTTCTGTAAATCTATCTTAATTTTGTTGTGTATCGCATGTAGGCTACTTCATTCCATCAGGGTGGAAAATCCTTCCTGTCTTGAGCTCCGTGCATCTTGACCCAGCCCTTCATGAAAATCCATCCGAGTTTTCTCCTTGGAGATGGAGGGTAGGACCATGCCATTTTTACGCATCATTCCTATTTCCTAGTTATAAAAAATATTTAACCATCTGTTATGTTTGCATGATACACTTTGTTTTCACGTTAGATCAATCACCGATTTGAGTGAAAATCTTAAAATTTATACTTGCATGAAAGAAAAAATTTATCAGTTAAAAGGGAAGTCTTCTCTCTTTAGTCTTCCCTTTTACCTGATAAAAAACAAAGTTTGTACCAACAATGACGACTAAAGGTTCCAAGAATATGTAGATTGAGCTAGTGACTAGTTGGGCAATATTGCAACAAATTAACAAGAAAAGTGACATTGAAAAAGCAGAACAGCAAAGATGGGTAAGATGCACAAAGATGAAGAAGCAATATTAACCTGCATGAACATTAGACATGAAGAAGCAGAAAAGTGCAATATACATTAGTTAATATATTTGTCCTTAATTCATGTACGCATGCACTAGACATGGGACATCAATTTGCTATGTGGCTTGCTCTTTATTGGACATGATGTTCAACAGGACAAAGGAATACTGAAAAGAGTAGCTCCTTTTGGAGGGGGCCCTCGGTTGTGTCCTGGAATCGAACTTGCTAAAGTGGAGACTGCATTCTTCCTCCACCATCTTGTACTCAACTTCAGGTGAACTCTCATCATAACTCTCGCCATAAGTGACGCCCATGACACCTCTTAAAGCTCATTTGTTATTAAAAGTGTAAAACTATCACTTCCCACGATTCCAAGTTTCCCTGCAGATAAAGGTTTACTGTACATGAATATGTATCATTGCACTTCCATCTTTATTTGCATGCATGAAGTGTCGGTGCTTGATCAAAGTTTTGTTTATGTGTCTCATATCAGGTGGAAAGTGCAGGGAGAAGATCATCCCGTGGCATACCCTTATGTGGAGTTTAAGAGAGGCTTGCCTCTGATCATAGAGAATGTGAAGAAGGCGACGTGAGGTGAACTGCAGCATCCACATTTGCCCTGGACTTTGGCAACGAGAGGCAATCAAGTAGTGTAAACAAGCCGGTCTTAGAATAATAAGTATTTTCTTTTGCTGCTTGCCAAAACAAAGTTTCCTCTCTTTCTCTCAGTATGTAATAAATGGCTTCAGCAGAAAACCGTCCAGATATAATTATGAAATAATCACTTTAGGTATTGCCCTTGTTGCACTTCTCATAGTGGGTGTTCACTTCTAGAAAATATGATCTATATCCCATAGGAAAGGCTTTTAAGGTCCGTATATAGTCACCATATTCCAGCATTGGCACTGGCATTATTTTATGAGGGATTTGCATAGACTCAGGTCAATGTAGTCAAAATTACATTTTCTGCCTTTTGCGCCAATATCACATTTGGTCAAGAATCTTGCTGGTCTTTGACCAAAATACCCTTATGTTTTCCTCCTGCACCATGGGGCTTTGTGCCCAATTTTTCAGGCACCCCTAGCCTTAGGTAATCACCCTACGGACTACTATCTCGCAGCCGAGGCATTCTTTCTAGAAGCCTTTTTCATATTCCACTCTGACACTGAGCCTACTGTAAGGTATATATGAGAGCCGTTCATCTACGAGATCATCCACGTACACATTAGCACAACTTAACATAAGTATATTATATATATATATATATATATATATATATATATACACATACACACTAACCTATGTACTATTAATATAAAATATTAACGGTATCGATGCTTATCTTATGTTAGCCTCATTGTCACCCTCTCACCAACAATCTACCTTTCCTTTGGTTGATTCTTTTTAGACAAATATCTTTTTAGACAAATACCCAAAGTTTGGCAAAACACTTCTTCAGTTACAACTTAATAAAAAGTTCCTATTTTTATATTCTTCTCACTAAATACTTTGCATTTTTTGAATCCAGTATGCGTTCAAAGACTTATGAGCATCAAAACCACCTAAGAGAAGCATACATTTTGTGATTTAGCATGCATGACTGCCGGAGGCCATGGTATGCTCAGTTCAAAATATTCAATACACCTTTCAGCTTCATTTGGCACATCTACATCTACAGCTGCCAGAAGAATTTTTTGCACTCTACTCTAACAATGAGGTCAACGTAAGGAACGCAAGTGAAGCATTCTTTTTTAAGATTGATGACACACATATTAGCACACATTAAAGACAATACCACTAGCGCTAATGTGCATTAGCGTGCATGCCATTGATCTTAAAAATGAACACTTAATAGGCATTTCTTACGCTGGGCTTATGGTGAGTAGGGAATATGAAAAAATACTTCCTTACTTTTGACAAACCAAGGAACCTACTTTCTCATATTTGGAATTTTGTACTAATTAATGCCATTTTTTCTAAGTAATGCTTTGAGCTTGCTTGAAACCCCATATTAGGGATTTTAATCAATATGGCCAAAATCACAAAAGCCATCATCTTCCATCGCTATACCGCACTTTGATTTCCTTTTTTATAATTGAATTCCATTAAAACCAAAAAATGTGGGCTACCAAAAAGGAAAACAAGAAACTTCTGCTAAAGAATAAAAAGGAAGAAATCTACAATCCAAAGAGAAAAAATAGGAAGAGCATTAATCTTCCAAGAAGCCATAATGAAATGGGCAAGAAATCAAGATAAATTGTTTCAGGTTGAATGCCTCTATGGAATTTTTGACTTCCTTCATAATACTTGGCACAAGGGTGTACATGCTCTTCTTATCTTCAATGTTGCGCCTTTACCTCTCAGCCCAAATAAAACTAAAATAAAGTAGTAAAAATTAACTTCATCAACTTTGCAACTTGAAGATTGACTTTCATAAACTGCATACATTCTCATACAAGAGTTACTTAAAAAGTTTTAAAAGTAATTTTAGAAGTTTCAAACTGATTTAGGGTAAAACTATAAATAAATAGTGAATCGATTGATCACCGGAGCAAATACTAAGACAAATCGATCAATCTCTTATGAACTGTAGCATGGGAGAGATGAATTGATTGATCACATCTGCAAGAGATCAATCAACACCTAAATTAGCCCTTTGTAAAATGGAGCTGAGAATTTATTGATTGATTGCTTCATAGATTGATTGATCACTCAAAATATTATTTCCTAAGAAAACTATGAACGATCAATTACTGACAATTTTAGTTACCTAAGATAAGCCTTTCTTGATAAGGCTTCATTCCTAGTTGGAGTAAATGACTTAAACCGAATTGTAAACTTATATATTTGAAGGGGGAAAACCTACAAATATTGGAGAAAAAAAGAAAAGTTCATCATTGTTTACCTATAGAAAGTCCACGAAAAGCTTCAAGCATATGTTAATAGTGGATTCATAATGATGCACAACTGACAAAGAATATTCTCACATAGCAAATAAAAGATGACACACAACAAATAATTTAAGGGAGTTGAAGAATCTCAAATAAATATCAACAATCAAATAATGAGTTTTTTGATTGAGTTACTAGAAGAAGAAGAAAAAGGAAAAAAATATGAAGAGTAAAATCTTAAAGGATTTTAAGGAGGAAGAATTGAAGATTAACAACAAGAGGATTGAACAAAGGTATTTGTATCAAATTTAGAGGTTGATTAGTTTTTTATGTCTTGTGTCAAGTCTAGAGGCATTTTTATATTTGATTCATGAGTCTCTTCCTGTTAACTATAGAAATGCATACAAAAGGCATGTGGGGTTTCATACGTTTTTACGTATTTTTTTTGTTGCTTCAAAGTATGAGTTCAACCCATTTTAAACCACTTTATCTATCTTGGGATGAAGTATGGTCTACAAGGACCAAGGGACAGTGGGGGCAGACCCACAACCCTATAATGTATGTAAGCGAGCATGACTACTTGGGTACTTTCATACATATATTATATTATATTAATTATATACAATTTGGAATTTTACCATGGATCACTCGCTATGTAGGCCTGACTTAATCTGACTGTGTGTCTGGGACCATTGTGGATTAGTAGGGCCACGAAGAGTGTGCTAGGCCTCCATGGGATCATTGAGGGTCTAGGAGACACGATGCAAGGCTTAAATGAAATGGACATTTGTTTGGGTATTGAATTGAATTGGAATTGGAATTATAGTGTAGATTCATTATAATTAATTTTGGCATAAGGCGGATAGAAGTTAACAGTGAAGGCTAAAATTAATAACATGAGCTGAATCAACAAAATTTACTAAATGTCCTCAAGAGGACATTTGATGATTTCATGAAATGGAGGATAAAAGTTAAATTGAATCAAAGTTTTTAATTCCATGACAATTTGCTACCCAAACACAAAATTAGTGGAATTGGGTGAAATCAAGGTAGAACCGACGCTAATTCAATATTTACCCCTAAATAGCCTATGTACATTGGTTCTATAGGCCCAAGCCCAGAGATTAGTATAAAAAGTTGCTTAAGAAACCCTAGATACCTACTCTCAATGACCTAGCCGCTAGCCTCTTTTCTCTTTCCTTAGGAGTCGTCTACCATTCTTATGCTCACCTATATTGCACAAGAAGACAAAATAGTACTCATATCTCATCTTGCCTTGGGAAGTGTTTTAGGGGATGCAAAGAAGCCTTTGGTGTTCTCTTACATAATCTTATTTTATTTTTAAGATATTTTTATTAAACTTTATTTTATATAGTGATTAAAGTGAAAAGGTTTTGTTCGTGATTTAAATGGAGATAAATCCTTGAATTTAAAAGTTAAAGAGCTTAGTCCTTAATATACTCAATTCATTATTATATCACGTCATTATATGATTAGTTACATGATGTGTGACTTACTTATGAAAATTATATTTTAAATATATATAAATTAAATTTTATAGGAGTAATTTTTATGCTTTGGGTGATGCTACCGAGTTCTATCCCCAACATGCCTCCGCTGCACCTTGACCCAACATTTACACTAACAGGGGATAATTGGAGACTCACACTAAGTTCTTTATTATAAGAATGATAACTTTATTGTAGATTGAAAGGCCAACAAACTATATCCCGTTTCTTTTGAGGCATCAGAAGATGCTATTTGGAAATGCCTTCCAGCCTTTCTATTTGTCAATTATGCTTTATCTATCATTATTCATTGTTCTGGAGCTTCTCAAAAACTTGGCCAAGTAATATGAAATCAGACTGCCGGTTCCGGCCCCACCAGATCCTTCAAGTTAAAACACAAATATGGGCGTGCAAATGGGCGTGCAACTTGCCCTTTCTATCTTCCATGTGAAAGCAGATAGAATTATTACGACAAGAAATGAGAGTAGGTTTGTCTAATGTCTTTTGTTGTTTTCTCTACTTTTAAAAATTGATTTGATAGCTGGTTTGTGCAAAGATATATCTTGATAAAGCTTTGGTAAAAAAAATAAAAAATTTAGATAAATCTATTTAATAAGTATTCTTAAAATCAATCTTTTATATAGGTACCTTAGTGCTCTACATACACATAAAAAAAACACTCTCACACCCCTAATAAAAAAAATATATTATTTTCTATTTCCTTATTGTTGCCACCACCTCTACCTCATTCCTCGATGCCTCATTTTGTACATTGCCTTCTTCCTTTCTTGTCCAATTCATCAGTGACATTCTTCCTCTTCTACTTCATTCTCGTCTACCTCCTCTTTTGCCGCAACCTCACCCATGTGATGTTGCATCTACTAGCACATCCATTGCAGGCTCGTCATTCTTTATCCTATTTTCATCTTTTTTGGTCAATATAATAAAAATAAAAATAGAAGTAAAGGAAGATATAGCTAAGTATGGGGTGGGAAGCCAAGTGTGTAAATGGTGGGAAGTGGAGTTTAAATTAAAAAAAGAAAAAGAAAGAAAAACTTTTTATAAAATAACGGGTTGCTTGGCAACACCTTTGAAAATGAAATAAGGCCCATTAGGGGTTTTGGAAAAATAATAATTGAAGAAAAGCACCTTCCTAGGAAAATTATAATTCTATGCAAATAAATTGTCATAAAAGTTGATATTTCTATGGTTAAGGGGTTTAGTTAGAAAATTTTCCTAAAATTTTTTATTAATGTATATTTTAAAAAAATTACTAGTTAAAAAAATTAAGTTAATAAAGAATATTATATTCATGTCCTTTATACATTTTTTTTTGTTTGGTTAGGTAACTATTTTAGTCAATCACTTACATGTTTATGAGAAAAACTTACTTCTAGGTTCATGGTGTTTCAATCTATAATAAGGCTGCTAAGTCATCATTAAAGAGTCATTCTTGCATATGCCTTTCATTCTAAGCCTACCTGATTATATCTACCGGCTAATACACTCAAAGTGATAAGGACCATGTTTTAAACTACTGGTTCAACACATCAATGGTCGTAAAAAAAACCACGAGTCTCATATATCAATGGACTATTGAAAATGTGAGATTCATCCCGTGTAAGAGTAGTAATTATTTTCTACATAAGGGCAAAGGCTAGGGCATAAATATTTTTTTCCTTTTCTTTTAAGATCTAGTACATTACTAGTTCAACCACATACATTATTGATGAGAGGTCCCCGGTTTGGGCCAAGCCTATGGCACATTTGTGGGAGGGTGGTTTCTGAATTGAGGGGTGGGTTCTTCGATATATATAAAAAGGGGCTAGTGCACAATTGATTTGAATTAGAAGCCTACATATGATTATATCATGGATAGATCACATACACAAGCATTCATTGGCTGGGGTTCATTGTCCAAATAGAGAAGGGATATATGTAGTAGAAATTGTGTTGATTTTTTATTAACTGATAATGGGCCAAAAAGTGCAACCTCATTATATATTTCCTTTCTTCTAATAAATGTCCTATTTAATTTTTTAAAATGAACTAATTTAGGATACTTATTTTAAGATGGAGGAAATATAAAAAAGGTATTGAAGGAGTGCCATATACACAAAGGAAAGAAGGTTGCAGGAAGCCTTGGTAAAGCAAATAGTAATACACAAGAAAGCACACTATCAAACATCTTATTTGTAAAATGTACACTCTCAGTCTAAAAGTAATAGTTCAATTTGACAAAAAAGTTTGTTCAAGATAAACAACTTTATTTTATTTTATTTTATTTAAATGATTTGGTACTTAAAAAAGAGTATCATAAGCTTATTTGTCCTTCTCATAGATGTGGGTTTTACCATTTAATGAAACTACTCTTTTTTTAAATATAACTATTATATAGGACAGGGGGAGTATATAGAAAAGGTACTACTTGGACAGCGAGTATGGGGAACAAATGAATTACTAGTACAAGCATTTTTACTAGTCCACTCTGACAATGAGCCCAACATAAGGAACACATGAGAACCTTTCATCCATTAGATCGATGACACACATGTTGATGAACATTAGCACCAGTGATACTAATGCTAACATGCACTAGAGTGTGCCCCATCAATCTCAATTATCAAAGACTTACTTGCATTTCTTACATTAGGCTCATTGTCCCATTGTAAGGAATATGAAAAACTCTTCCTACCATAATAGAATGTCAGTATATTTCATAAGGGTTACCTCCTAAGGTCAGTCAAGTACAAATTGCCAATCAAGAGACTCCTCGAGCATAGAGGAGGTCGCCCACTAGCGCATGGTTGTGGGACCTATTAATTTTTTTATAACCGTTGATGTGTGGGATTGGTAATTTTAAATATAGTCTTGATAACTTTGAGAATTAGCCCGTGAGTGATTCATGGAAGAAATTATGTAGCTTGTAGCCTTAGCCATTTTCTATAGAAAAACATGTGTAAGAACTGATTACAGGCATAACAGAGAACTACTAGCTTTATTAAGATTGAAATGCCATCATGCTACATGTAGTTTCTTTTGGGTTTTAAGATTGAATATGTGAGCACCACATTCATCCAAGTTAAAACATGAATATGGGAATCCAACTTCCGCTTTCTATCTTCCTTGAAAGTAGATAGAATAATTACGACTAGGTTTGTCTTAACATCTTATGTCATTTGTTTTTCTTTTAGAAATGGATTTAATATTTAATTCACCCTTCAACTAGAGAAAGTTAATTGTTAAGTACTGCCTTTGTATTATATTTTTTTGATCGGTAAAACCTTTCATTAAAGCACCATGGGAATTACATCAAAGAGAAGAAAAATTACAATCTCCATCTTTAAGGATAAGAAATATAACTCTTGCACAGTTTTGACAGTAAAGGAATTTGAAGATACATAAAGATGGATTTTTTACTCAATTTTCCTAAAAAGATATCTCTTATGAGTGTACTCATAAAAAAAAATTCTTCTATTTCGCACTCTCCCAGTGAAGTAGATAGGAGCATTGAGGAAAAGTTTCAGAATCAAACTAAGATGTTTATTTCTCCGATCAATGGGTCGACATTGAATAATAAAGAGGAGAGGATCATTAGACATCAAAGGCAACGTAATAAATTAACAATAGACTTCAAGATCCAATTTGAATATGAACATTGGAAAAAAAGATGAGCTACAAATTCAAGATCATTCTTGCATAATACACATCGATTAACCAATAAAACTCCTCTTTCTTGAATTTTGTCTAGTGTGAGTAAACCACCATGCATCATAAGCCAACCAATAAAAGAGTGTCTAAGTATGTGATGTTTATACCAAACAAGACTAACCCAAGTTATTCTGGACTTGTGAGTTCTCACCACATTATAGGCTGAAATACAAGAGAATTTTCCTTAAGGAGACGCCTCCCAAGATATATAATCTTCACCATTAGCTAAATGAGGTTTTGCGATATCAATTGATTCTTTAAATAAAATTTCTCTTGGAGAATCACCGAAAGAAAATCTCTACTGATCATGAACCAAACAATCTGACACCTTTTCTAGAATATTAGTAGAGTATTGTCTTTGAATTCTTCTTCCAAGCTTTTATAGTAGAGTAAAATTTTCAGCCCATGGATCAAGCCAAAAATTTGTTTTCTGACCATCCATAATATTATATCTCACACATTTAATAAACAAAGGTCGAATAGACATAATTTGTTTCCAAGCATATGAGTCCGAAACACAAACATAATAAACCCAAATTGTTGAGTTTTGAATGTAATAAGAGTGAATCCAACAAACCCAAAGAGAATTCTCATATGTAATTACTTTCCACATCAATCTACAAAGGCCAATAGAGCACCAATTCTGAATAGATCTTAAATCCAACCCTCCTTTAGTTTTTGGTGTACAAACTTTGTTCCAAGATAAAGGTCTAAAATGTCTTCTACCATCCATCCTAGACCAGAAGAAATCAACCATAATGGATTCAATTCTTCTCGAAATTGTCTTGGGCAAAACATAATGCAAGGACCAATACACTTGCATGCTAGAAATGACATACTTTAATAATTCAATTCTACCTGCATATAAAAGAAGATTTTTCTTCCAACCAGTCAAAGTCTTCTGAATTTTCATAATTAGAGGAGCGCACATAGACTTTTTGATTGATCCAGAGAAAAGAGGAAAACCAAGATATTTCACGGGCAACACTCCTTGAAATCCCATAATATTTCAAATAAGAGCTTTATTCTTGCAGCTTGCTGAAAAGTAAATATGACTCTTAAAAGAATTAGCAATCAACCCAGTACAAGCTGAGAAAGAGGAGATTATCTCACAAATGGCCTCCGCTGATTGAAAATAATCCTTAGAGAAAATAAGCATATCATCTACAAACAACAGATGAGAAACTAGAATAACATTACCTCTCTGAGGGGGCACAAAAAGTCCTTCCTGGAATTTTTTCTATGATGTCTGAGAAGGATGACATTGTAAGAACAAAGAGGAAGAGAGAGAGTGGGCATCCTTGCCTTAAACCACATTTTCTTCTAAAGAACCCCAAATTTCTTCCATTAAGCAACACACTTAAGCTGGCCGTAGTAAGACATTCTTGGACCCAATAAATCCACATAGGAGGACAACCAATATTCATTAGAGCCTCAAGAATAAAGTCCCACCTCACTTTATCATATGCTTTTTCCAATCCACTTTAATACAAAACTCTCTATTAGCTCTTTTACTATGATAATTGTGAACTAACTCATGACCAAGCAATATATTTTCAGTAATGTGTCTACCTTTCAAGAAAGCAACCTAATTTGGACTAACAATGGTAGGTAATACCTTAGAAAATCTGTTTGCCATGATTTTAGTAATCACCTTATACAAAAAAATACAAAGAGCAATAGGCCAAAACTTATCAAAGTACCTTGCATGATTCTCCTTAGGAACAAGATGAAGGAATGTAGATTTTAAGGCTCTAAGCATTTTTCCATGGCTGAAAAAATACTTGACTGCATTTAAAAAGTCTACACTTAAGATATCCCAGCAATGCACAAAAAAATTCCTTACCAAATCCATCTGGTCCAGGAGCTTTGTTTGGAGGACTAGAATAAACAACTTGGGTGATCTCCTCATCAAGAATGGGGGCAATGAAACTATCACGTTGAGCATCTGTAAGACGTCCCCTTATAAAGAAAGAATGAATAGTGTCTCTAGTTCTTGGAGAAAGGATTTTCTCAAAATATGTTGCGGCTTGTTTTCCAATTAAATTTAGATATGAAATAAGAACACCTATTGAATCAATAATAGAAGTATTATTATTAGAAGCTATATTTCTGGAAGCAATAGAATGGAAGAACTTTGTGCATTTGTCCCCCTCAACAAGACAACGGATTCTAGATTTTTGATGATAAAAACTTTCTTCTCCACTAAGTTCTTTATTGTAAAGTGTTTGAGCTTTCAACTCCTCCAAAGCCAATGTATCATTTAGCAGGTTTGTCCGAAGAGCAGATTGGATCATGCTTAATTTTTTTTAGCCTCCTCCACATGGGATTTAATATTCCCGAATCTATTTTTATTCCATTCCCTGAGAGCATATTTGACTTTTTTCAATTTTTGAGTGAAAAGATAAAGTGGGGTACCACTAACATTTTCTTTCCAAGCCTATGCAGCAATGTCATGAAAGCCATCTGCATTGATGCAACAAGAATAAAATCTAAAAGGACATTTACCTATGACACCTTGAATCCTTATATAAATAGGAAGTGGCATATGATCTGAAACATCAAGTAAAAGACATCTAACTGAAACTGAAGAGAATTTCACAAGCCAAGCTGGATTAGCAAGAATTCTCCTAGCATTCATACTTTTGTTACTCTAAGTATAATTTGTATCAGAATTTAATTGAAGAAGACCAGCTGAATGCACATAATTATTAACTTCAAGAATATATGGATTTAGAACTGCAGTGCCTCTAAGCTTCTCATTCTTATCAAAGATAGAATTAAAATCACCAATCAATAACCAAGGATTTGAAATGCCACTAGAGATATTAATAATATCCATCCAAAAATCTTTCCTACCATAAATAGAGTTACTAGTATAGGCAAATGCCCCAAAAAACTGAAATCCATCTTGAAATCCAGTTATAAGACAGTGAATGAATTGATCCCCCTCTTGCAAATTAATGAGTGAAAACATGGTAGGATTCCAAACCACCAATAATCTCCCTCCTCTAATGTGACCACTACAACAAAATAGAGTATTAGCGACACGTATATTAGCGATGTTTAGCTAAACATCGCTAAAAATAAGTATTTGCGACGTATAAAAAAATGTCACAAAAAATTGAACTATTAGCAACGTATTTTCACGTCGCAAATAGTTATATATTAGTGACGCTAATAGGATTAGTATTAGCGACGCTTTATTATAAGCATTGTTAATAGTTCCTCTACTTGTGACGTTTTATCTAATCGTCACTAAAAGATACATATTTTAAATAAAAAAGAAAAAAAATATAACTATTACTGACGCTTTTCATAAGCATCACTAATAGCTTTCTCAATAGCGACACATATATACAAGTGTCCCTAATAGTATTGAATTAAAAATAAAAAATACAAAATTTAAATTAGTAGCGATGCTTGTTAATAAATGTCGCAAATACTATTTCTAATAGCGACGTTTGTTAACAAGTGTCGCTAATAGCTTTATTAATTTATTTTATTTAATAAATAAATATTAAAAAAGTATAATAAACTTTTTAAATGTAATATATTTTATTCAATATTTACAATTTATATATACAATAAATATTAAATTTTCAATGAAAACTAATGTTAATAATTCTCTATTTATATATAATATATTTTATTTGTTAAATTTTATTATTAATATTAAAATATAATTTATAATAAAATAGAGAGTGAAGAGAGTTGAGAGAGAGTGAGAGTGAGGAGAGAGAGGGATTGAAGAGAGAGAGGAGAGAGGAGAGAGAGAGATAGGGAGAGAGAAGAGAGACAAAAAAGGAGAGAGATGAGAGAGAGAGGGAGGGAGGAGAGAGAGATGAGAGAGAGAGAGGGAGGGAGGAGAGAGAGAGATAGTAGAGGGAGGAGAAAGAGTAGAGGGAGGGGAGAGAGAGAGGAGAGAGAGGGGAGGGAAGAGAGAGGGAGAAAAAAGAGAGGAGAGAGAGAAAGGAGAGAGAGAGGAGAGGGTGGAGAGAGGGAGGAGGGAGAGGGAGGGAGGAGAGAGGAGAGAGATAGGGAGAAGAGAGGGAGAGGGAGAGAGAGATAGGAGAGAGAGAGGGAGGAGAGAGATAGGGAGAGAGAGAGAGAGAGAGAGGGAGAGAGGGTAGAGAGAGAGAAGAAGGTGGAGACAGGGAGGGAGGGAAAAAATTAATTAAAAATTATTTTTTTAAAAAAAATTAAAATTAAAAAAAAGATGTAGTAGTGATGCATAGAAATGCGTCGCTACTACTTAACAGTAGTAGCGATGCATATTCATATGCGTCGCTACTACCCTTAATAGTAGCGACGCATGTTCATATGTGTCGCCACTACCCTTAATAGTAGCGACTCATATGAACATGCATTGCTACTACCTATTTTTTTAAAATTTTAAATTTTAAATTTAAATGAAAGAGAGAGGGGAAGGGGAGAGAGAGGGGGGTAGGGAAGAGAGAGGGGTGAGAGAGAGAGAGGAGAGATGGAAGAGAGAGAGTAGAGGGAGGAGAGAGAGCGTAGAGGGAGGGGAAAGAAAGAAGAGAGAGGGGAGGGAAGAGAGAAAGGGTGTAGAGAGAGAGAGGGGAGGGGAGAGAGGGAGGAGAGAAGAGGAGAGAGAGAGGAGAGAGGAGAGAGATAGGCAGGAGAGAGGGAGAGGGAGAGTGGGTAGAGAGAGAGAAGAAGGTGGAGAGAGGGAGGGAGGAAAAAATTAATTAAATTTTTTTAAAAATCTAAAAAATAGGTAGTAGCGACGCATAGACTTATGTGTCGCTACTACCTTTTTTTTATATTTTAAATTTAAATGAAAGAGAGAGGGGAAGGGGAGAGAGGGGTGAGAGAGAGAGAGGATAGAGGAAGAGGAGAGAGAGGGAAGAGAGAGAGTAGAGGGAGGAGAGAGAGAGTAGAGGGAGGGGAGAGAGGGGAGGGAAGAGAGAGAGAGGAGAGAGATAGGGAGGAGAGAGGGAGAGGGAGAGGGAGAGAGGGTAGAGAGAGAAGGTGGTGAGAGGGAGGAGAGAGATAGGGAGGAGAGAGGGAGAGGGAGAGAGGGTAGTGAGAGAAGTTGGTGAGAGGGAGGAGAGAGGAGAGAGATAGGGAGAGGGAGAGAGGGTAGAGAGAGAAGGTGGAGAGAGGGAGAGAGGGTAGAGAGAGAAGGTGGAGAGAGGGAGGGAGGAAAAAAATTAAATAATTTTTTTAAAAAAAAATAAAAAATTTCAAAAGATAGGTAGTACTGACGCATAGAACTATGCGTCGCAACTACCTAACAGTAGTAGTGATGCATATGAACATGCATCACTACTACCCTTAATAGTAGCAACGCTTATGAACATGCGTCGCTACTACCTTTTTTTAAAATTTAAAATTTAAATTAAAGAGAGAGGGGGAGGGGGAGAGAGGGGAGGGAAGAGAGAGGGGTGAGAAAGAGAGGGAGAGGAGAGAGGGAAGAGAGAGAGCAAATCGAGGAGAGGGAGAGAGTAGAGGGAGGGGAGAGAGAGGGGAGGGAAAAGAGAGAGGAGGGTGTAGAGAGAGAGGGGAGGGGAGAGAGGGAGGAGAGTGAGAGGGAAGAGAGGAGAGAGATCAGAGAGAGATAGGGAGGAGAGAGGGTAGAGAGAGAGAGAAGGCGGAGAGAGAGAGGGTAGAGGAGAGAGGGAGGATAGAGGAGAGAGATAGGGAGGAGAGAGGGAGAGGGAGAGAGGGTAGAGAGAGAGAAGAAGGTGGAGAGAGAGAGGATAGAGGAGAGAGGGAGGATAGAGGAGAGAGATAGGGAGGAGAGAGGGAGAGGGAGAGAGGGTAGAGAGAGAGAAGAAGGTGGAGAGAGGGAGGAGAGAGAGATAGAGGAGGGAGGAGAGAGAGGAGAGAGAGGGAGGAGAGAGAGGGGAGGGAGGAGTGAGAGAGAGGAGGGTGGTAAGAGAGGGAGGGAGGAGAGAGAGAGGAGAGTGGGTAGAGAGAGAGATAAGGTGGTGAGAGGGAGGAAAGAGGAGAGAGAGAGGAAAGAGGAGAGAGAGAGGGAGGAGAGAGAGAAGAAGATGGAGAGAGGGAGGAGAGAGAGATAGAGGAGAGAGAGAGGAAGAAGGAGAGAGAAGAGAGGGAGGAGAGAGAGAGAGAGGGAGAGGAGAGATGGAGGAGAGAGAGAGGAGAGAGGGAGGGAGGAGAGAGATGAGAGAGGGAGGGAGGAGAGAGAGTCGGGTAGGGAGGAGAGAGAGGGGGGGACTGTGGAGAGAGATAGAGAGAGGAGAAAAAAATAGAAAAAAGTTCTCTTTAGCGATGCTTATGAATAAGCGCTGCTAAATAAGGTTATATGTAGTGACGTGCTACACGTCACTACAACTTGTTAATAGTGACACTCTTGAAAAGCGTCGCTAATTATATTTTTTTTAAAAAAAATTGGCACGGCAAAATTTTGCCAGCGCAGTATAAAAACACACCCCCTTTTCACTGCTTTGCTGCCTGCTTCCCGGCCGCCCACCGCCTCATCGCCTTGCCGCCTGCCTCCTCTCCGCCAAAAAACCCTCTCTCCCCAGTTCTCCTTTTGCTGCCCCCTCCCCCAGCCCATCCCCCCCTAGCCGACCTCTGTCCCCCTAGACACCCCCCCCCCTAGCCGGCCTGCCTCCCTCCCTTAGTCCGCCCCTCTCCCCTAGCCACCCCTCTCCCCCTGCGGCCCCCTCTTCCCCCAGCCGGCCCCCTCTCCCCCAGCTAGCCCCCTCCCCCTAGCCGGCCCCCTCTCCCCTAGCACCCCCATCCCCAAGCACCCCCTCCCTTTCCCGGTGGGCCAGTAGGCCCACCGGGGATTTTTTTAAAAATAAAATACAATATTAGCAACGCTTAAACAATGTTGCTATTTATTAGTAGTGACGCTTTCTAAGCATCACTAAAAATAATTATTATAAATTTGATTTAATTTTTTTTATTAGCAATGTATAGAGAGCTTCGCTAATAATTCATTATTAGCGACGCTTTCCATATACGTTGCTAATAAATTTATTTTTCTTTTTATTTTTTTATTAGCGATGTATACATAAACTTCGCTAATAATTCCTTATTAGCGATGCTTATGTATATATGTCGCTAATAATTTATTTTTTTAATTTTTTTAAAAAATTAGTTTTCTTTTAGCGACGTAAGGAAAGCGTCGTTAATAGATTAGCATTAGTGATGCTAGATAATATACGTTGCTAATAAGATATTATTAGCGACATATATTATACGTCGCTAATAGGTAATAGTGACTACACTTGTTTTGACGCTTTTAACGACATTTATTATACGTCGCTAATAGTCAGTAGTGAGGCTTATGAGACTATTAGCCACGAATAATTGCGTCGCTAATAATCCTTTTTGTTGTAGTGAACCATAATTATAAATAAATTCTCAATCCTTATTAATAGAAAGCTGAATTTTCTTAGCCTTATTAATATGCACTCTAGTCTCATTGAAATTGAAAATACCACAAAAGAATTCTCTAATATGCTTTTTGGCATAAGCCACTTTATTAACATTATTTAATCCTCTTGTATTCCAAGATAAAATAGACATCACCTTATTTGGGATTGCCCACATCCATGGGCTAACCTAAGGCTTTGCTGTGTCACAATAGTAATCATTTGATCAGATTCTTCTATTTTCTTTTCCTGACGTTTTGCCTTCTTGGATATTACGGGTGTGAACCCATCAGGATTAACAATGGAGGAACTCTTTGAAGCCGAACTGTCTTGAACGCTCAGAGGCATAGCTGATGTTCTAGGAGATACATGAGAAAGTGGAGAGATCCCTTCATTGGTATAAAAATCAGAGTTTGGCACTTTAGAAGTAGTAAGATCAATAATAATATCAAGACCCTTCTGGATCATTATAAGCCACAGATTGTTTGTTCTTAGATCGAACAAAATTTGGTGACGGTGATGAGGAGACTAGAGGATTTTCCTCACCCTGAGAGTTTAAATGAGACTTCTCATCATTAGAATAGTGCTCATTCTGATATGGAACTAATTGGAAATCCTGGCTTGAATTATCTTCCTACACCGGAGTCTGATGAGCAACTCATTCCTATTTAGTTGAGCATACTACAGTTGCATGATCACAGCACCTACATCGGTTACACACTGGAGGTTTCCATTCATAAACCACTTCTTGAAAAAACATGTTTCATTCTTTCTTTTAACATATATATGATCACTCAATACACATTCATAGTCAATCTCCACACAAACTCTAGGATAAGCTAGACGCTTCCGCTGATGAGTTAGAAGATCAATGTATAAAGGAGTCCCAATAGTGCTTGCCAATTTCCCTAATGTTTCCTTACCCCAATATTAAAGAGGCAAATTTGGGAACCGAATCAAAATAGGAATAGATGACAATAATTCACGAATTGGTTTAATATCAGTACTCAACCTTTTGAGAATTAGGGAACGTTCAGAAATAGCCTAAAGAGAGCCAAGTACCTTGAGAAGATCCTCTTCACATAAAAATTGGTAGAGAAAGAAGTCATTGGAGAGCGGCGTGATTTCCACCCCTTTATCTAACATTCACATATGATCAACAACTACCTTCAAGCCTTTATAGAAAGGACACTTGCCCATAAGATATCCAACAAGTATATGCTTCCAGCACTGATCTTCCAATTCAATGGGTTCATCTTCAACATCTACTTCGATAGAATTCTTGCTTTCAGGGAAGTGTGGCAAGGCATAGTCCTCTCTTGATGAGAGCTTAGAGAAGATAGATTTCCAAGATGGAGGGGAAATAAGAGGAGAAGAGAAGGAAGAACCATCATGATCCATGAGGCTGTGAATGTTGTCCCCAAATATTCTATCGTATTCCAAATAGTTCTCAAGATGGCAAGAGGAAAAACCCTGAAACCAGATTATACCAGCAGGCGACAGCAAATTAAACTTTCGAAATCCCCCACACAATCAGAGCCAGATTGCTCCAGCGGAGCCATATAGAACCAGCAGACGGCAAGAGGAAATCTTCACCACCAAACCAGACTAGACCGAGAGGAGAACTGCATGCAGCAAAATCTTGACTTCCATCGTCCAAACCAACTAGACGAACCAAAAAATCAGCACCAGGTTATACAAGCGGATGGTAGTAGAAGCCTCATGACTTCAGATCACCCACACCGCACTTCAACCAGATTTCCACCGGCGGCCAAGAACGTCGGCGACTACAGAAACCTAGTTTCTCATGTCTCCCAAATCGTGCACCCACTCCACAATTCTCACTCCCATCTTGCCTTTGTATTATATTAATAGCTCTATTTAATTTTTTAAAAATAAATTAAAGCATAGTTTATTTTAAAAAATTTAATAAAGTTATTAATGTGGCATTAAGAGAGTATTTTTGAAATTTATCTTCTTATTTAGTTACTTCAGTACCCTTCCCACACATGAAAGAGGAGAAAATATTCTCTTCTCACCCCTAGCAAAGTTTATTTCTTTTATTTTTTTCTTCCCCATTGTTATTATCACCACCTCTATCTCCTCTGCTAGTGCCTCTTTCTCCATGCTAGTTTCTTATTTTCTCAACAAATTTGTCATTCCCTTTCTTCCTCCACTTCCTCTCCTCCTCCCTCATCATAATTATCGTCCACCACGTTTTCTATTATCACATAAGTGCCTCCTTTGATGCTACATCTCCATCTCCATCTCCATCGCAACCACCTCTTCCTATTTCCTGTAAAAGAAACAAAAACAGAAAATAAGAAAAGAAAGGATGAAGCGGTGGCAAAGTAGGGGTGGAAGAAGGTGTGTAAATAGTGGGAAGTGGATTTATTGGAACAAAAGAAGAAAAAAAGAAAATTTAGTAAGATAGCGTGGAATCATGGGCTGTGCAGTTTAAAAGAGGTGTTAACAACCCATTGATCGCTTATATAAATAAAAGTCTAACTGATTAATTGTTTAACACCTTTTCCATGTGTATGTCACTTATTTTTATATGTTTTTTTCCGGCTAAATTAAAAGTGAGTACTCTATATCAGCCTTTGAACCTGTCCCCACGTACCCAATGTCCTGGATCTCCACCTCATTGGTCCCCCTTCCTTTGACAATGCCTATGATACATTGTAGGAAAAAAACAGATCACAAAGACGAAATGGGTGTATGACAAAATGATTGCAAGAGAAGGGCTGCATTTGACATATGAGATCACCCAAATTAGTCCAATATACGAACTAGGGACGTTAAGCAAGCTGAACCAGCTTGACTTGGCTCAAATTTACAACTTCTCACGTTTAGAAAATCGTACTTACACAGCATAACCATTAAAAAATGTTTCAAAATCATAAAAATCCCCATGTTCAATTCGTGAAGAGATCTTTCAACCTAAAGGGCTTATTTCTTATTCAATAGATATCCAGTTGGCTCTATTATCACCAAGGCGTGTAAGAGTAATATTCTAAATGTGAGAGAGTGAAAATGCATTTTCAACAAACTACAGTATGAACAAGTAATTTAAATTTTATTCAAAATAAAAATTATAAATTAAGTAATAAAACGGCATTCAGCTCCATTGAGTGAACATTTGACTCAACTCAAAGCCCATTGACTGTTTACTCAGCCTTGTCACTTAATTATATATGGGTCCACTGATACTATTGAAATGTGTCAGAAAATTCACCATTTGATTTAAAATAGAATGAGTCTATATACACCCCAATTATCCCCTCAGTACCCTAATAACCCCATATACCCCCTCATAAAATTAAAAGTAAAATGGGGTATTGAGGGATCAGTGGGGTGCATATAAACTCATTCTTTTAAAGGTGTTGTTGTTACCCGCACCACACCTACATTCACACAAAAGGAAAAATGAAATAAAAAATTAATAAAATAAAAAATTAATTTATTTTTAAAATTTCTCCCCTACCTCACATCCCGCACAATTTCCTTCACTCAAGGAAAAAAATCTGAGATTCAGGTGCTACTGATGGTTTAACTAGTGGGTTTTCAATATTATTATACTCCCTTGACCCTCTAATTTGTGTCTTATTTAGTATTTGAAAATAAATTATTTTTAATTTATTTTAAATAACTAAATAGTATAATTAATATTATATAGAATAAATAATTAGTCATTTTACTTAAGTAGGCTTCTTCAAAATGCCTAGAATGTGTATTTAATATGAATAATACCCTAAATAGACGTATGCACATGTAAGAGGCTACATATGTGATATAAAATAACCTCAATATGCTTATATTCATCTCCATCTCTAGTTACCCACTTAACCAGTTATACCTAACTCTTCTGCCGCCGCTTCCCAAAACTATGCTTTTAGTTATGTCATTGCCTCCTCCTCAACTTCCTTCTCTTCCTTGTTTTTGGAATTTGGTGGGATTGGACATGTTCCAGTCATGATCATCACAAAAGTCACAACCTGGTCTCTTAGCTGTTGTGGCTCTAGGATGGTTATATTTTGCTTGACCATAACCTTTATTAAATTGGGCACTATTATTGTTCCATATATATTAATGACATTTGTTAATGTGGGAGCAATATAAATTTAAAAATTTCTTTCTCTGTAGGGTTCAAACTTAAACATTGAACCCATTAACATTTTTAAGTACCTGATTTCAATAATAATTTTCATTTTTACTCAATATGGAGTTTTTGTAGCACTTCACAAACCTTAAACTTACATTAATAGTGTCTCTCACCTTTCATAGTTGGCAGCCGAGAAATTTAGTTTAGAAAAATAGGGAAAATGTAACATATTATGAGATTGTATCTCTCCATATTTGTGCACTTAAGCTTCTAAAAAAATAAGAGAAAAACATAATATACAAAAGATATTTAAATATGTCAACTGCTAACTATCAAACAACAAATTGCCAATTGTTAATTGCATTTTTTTTGTCGCGGGTTACATCCTTCTTCTCTAGTGCTATTGCTGAAGAAAAAGAAAACATTAGAAAAGAAAAATATAGTTACTCACTCTACAATTGGCGGTTAACATATTTAAACATATTTTGTTTATTATATTTTTTAAGCTTAAGTACATATATTAATTGAAGGAGACACAATTGCATAATATGTTGCATTATTACCCACTTTACTAAACTAAATCTTCGAGGGGCCAATTGCCAACTACCGATGGTAAACTGTGAAAACCATGAGCTGCCACAATGTAACTCATAGGTTTATTAGGTGATTTAATAAGATAAAAATTGAGTAAAAATAAATTTTATTATTAATATTAAGTACCTAAAGATGTTCATAAATTTAAATTGTATGTTTTAAGCTTGTAAAGAAAGGAAATCTAAAACTTATATAGCTCATATGTTCAAAAATGCTACTAATGGAGCTATAAAAGTGTCGAGATTAATGGATGTCATGGGCAAGTAAAATATTGCTTCCCTAAAGCCACAACAGCTAAGAGGGTTATGACTTTTGCGATGGCTATGGATGGATCCTATCCATTTTTGCTAAATGCCAAAAATGAGGAAAAAGTGGAGGAGAAAAAAAAGACAGTGGAGGAACTAGAGAGGTGGAGCTGGAGATAAAATGGGGCTGGGAGGTAAAAGAGGAGGTAGGTATACTTTGTTAAGTGGGTTGGAGAGGAAGAAGAATATGGTGTGTGTAATTCTGTTATTTTATGACTCATGTGTGACCTTGTACATAAGTCTGTTTGGGACATCATTTATATTATACACATATTATGTATGTCCATTTATTGACTATTATGTAAATTAGAAAAGCTATTTACGTAAAATGATATTAGGCTGTAAGGTGAACGGTGGATCTCCATCCTCCATTATGTCGGTTCAATTGGTGGTTTTTCAAAGTGGTTTCTTTTATTTTGTCATCCATGTCCTTGTCCATTTATTGAGAATGAATGTATACGTAAGAACTTAGAATATTTTAATGGAGGTAAGTGGGGAACGAATTAAGTTTGTGGGGTCCATATGGCAGCGTTTTTTTGCCATGAGTACGGTCCACATAGAAGAAGAATGCATCTATATATACACCCTAATAATCTCCTTGATCAGTACCCCAATAATTTTATAAACTTCTTTATAAAATTAGAAGTAAAACGGGCTACTAATTAAGGAGAATAGTAGGGTGCATATAGACTCATTCTTAAATAAATAGATTTAAACTTTATGGAACACTAATCTAAACAGTAATCTTGCGACAAATCCCTCTTCGTTCCCCACATATTTGAAGTCATGATGCTGTACCACTATAAAACCTGTTTACATTTACATTTGGTAGTTCTCAACATCAAACCCTCATTTAGTGAAGCGTTGTTTCTGTCACTGAATGTTCACCGTTTGTTTCCTCTAAACCAATATGATGATAAAGTCATACTAATTTAGAAGCACTGCTCCCATCTTGTTCTTCCTTTAGGGAACCATGGCAATATTTTAAAACCACCTCAAGCTCTTTCTTGTTTGTTTCACTTGGTAAAACCAACTTTTAACGAGCGCACGAGGCATAAGGGACAAGTAAAAAAAAGCTCTTCCTGCCTGCGGTAGACTTTCATTTTTGCTACAAAAAGAAGTTGGGTACCTATGTGAATGATGCTTTAGGTTTTTATAGACTATTCATTGCAAATTTGACTTGAACTGAGAGGACTATTCCACAGGATGGATGTCACAGTAGACACACACAGGTGATTCTGGTAACATTCAAGAGTTCGTGCAAATTGTTCATTGAGAATTAAATTAAATGAAATAAAAAATCAAGTGAGTTTTAGGGCTAAATAAGTGTTGCCTGTGCCGTTATTTAACAAGCTCGCCACATTTTAGACTAAATTGATTTAAAGCATAAATTCTTGAAAGGTGTTCTTTGGCAGATATTTGCGAGGAAATTTTGTTTTCATGATGTTACAATTTCATGCTCTTTGTTCTATGTTTTTCTCGTATAGAGGTCTCCTTGAGGTCGAAGGAAGGTCGTAATCTTTAATATATTTTTTATGAACGAGGAATCGGCCACTCCTTTTAACTAGCCCACCCCCTCATCAAGATCCCTAAATATCCGTCCTTGGGACAACTAGACAGTGAATATCTACCGACTACGTGAAACATGGTATCTTGCATGACAACAACAATTTTGCAGTGCTCCACGAGCCCCACATAATAGGTGCAACATGTTTCACGCTTAGTGACACATAAACTCGTCATTTCATTCCCTTCAGAAGTTGCAGGACTCTTCTTCCTATAAGAGAGTAAGAACTTGTGGGTCTCTTCTTCTTTCCTAAAAGAGAGTATAAGACAAAAACACGGTATAAGAAGCCGGTAGCAGGCCAAAAGTTTGAATCCTGCATATGCAAAGCTCTATGGGCGGTGACTATTTCTTCGGATATGCGTTGGCCCTCCTGTTAGGACTCTGTTTGCCTTTCATCTTTTTACGTGTGCTACGTGCAAGGGCAAAGCAATGGCACAAGAACACGCCTCAAGGGAGCATGGGATGGCCCCTACTGGGAAAGACTCTTAGCTTCTTGAAACCACACAAGTCCAACACCTTGGGGCGCTTCCTGCAAGATCATTCTTCCAGGTTTTATTTATCCAAACCTAAAGACGAACGTCTTCAATTTCTTTGAGTAATGCTGCAGTTTGATAAACTTGGGAAACCTGTTTTGTTGGTCAATAAATGATTATCTTCTTAATATTTAATGTCATGAATGGCTTGTAACTAGGTACGGCAAGGTGTTTCGATCTCACCTGTTTGGGTCGCCCACAGTTGTTTCATGTGATCATGAGCTGAATTCTTTCGTCCTTTAGAATGAAAATAAGCTATTTGAGAGCAGCTACCAGAAGTCCATTCATGGAATTCTCGGAAAGCATTCCATGGCTGTGGTGGTTGGAGACGCCCATAAGAGACTGAGAAGCATCACACTCGGGCTCACCAATCAATGGAAATTCAAGGATCAAATATTGTACGACATTGACAGTCAGGTGATCTCAATGTTGGAATCATGGAAAAGTAGAGATGAGCTAGTCTCTTGCGAAGAAGCAAGGAAGGTAAATGAAATACTTGCAATTGTAGTTTCTTTCTTCGGTGTACACTTTGTAATATATTTATATTAAAAGGAGTTTTATCTCTTTGGTAGTCCATCTTCTCCCTACTGAATTCTACATTTCTCTCCATGCAGTTTACCTTCAATGTGCTTGTGAAACAGATTCTCAGCTTGAGACCAGAAGAACCTGAGACAATGCAGATCTTAGAGGACTTTCTCCCTTTCATGAGAGGCCTGGTTTCCTTCCCTCTCTATATTCCAGGAAGCCCATATGCGAAAGCAGTGAAGGTACCTGATATCTAGAATTTCAACAACTTTGTTGATAGTACGAGTGACCATTTTGCTCTTTCCTTCAATAGGCTCGTGTAAGGATCTCCTCCACACTTGGAAAAATTGTAGAGCAGAGGAGGGCAAACAGGAACGTAGAAAGCGAAAATGGAGACTTTTTGGATATGCTTTTGTCCAACACCAACTTGAGTGATGAAGAGAAAGTGAGCCTGATGCTGAATCTACTTCTTGCTGGTTATGAAACCACCTCTTTGTTGATGGCCCTCTCTGTATACTTCCTTGGATCATCTCCATTGGCTCTTCAGCAACTACAGGCCGGTCTTACTCAGGTCACTGCCCAAATACCAGTTGATTATTGTAAATTGAAATAGATTGATTCAATGGATCGAAATGAAGTTTGCATTATATGCTAGCAGGAAGAACACCAAAAATTACGTCAGAAAAAGGAAGGAGGCCACCTCAATCTGGAGGATTGCAAGCAAATGGAGTTCACTGAAGATGTAAGACAACCCGGAAATGGCTTTTTCATGATCGTAGTTATGGACTAATTGAATGGTATATTGTTATTAATATGATGGTGCAACCGTTAAGCCGTGTAGGTTATAAACGAGGTGCTGAGATGTGGTAATATGGCCAAGTTTGTTTCCAGGAGGGCATTGAAAGACGTCAGCTTCAAAGGTGTTTTTTACGAAACTGTGAAAAGAAAAAACTGAATTATAAACTATACTGCTAATCATGCAAGCTTACCTAGCTAGGATTTGTTCTGTAAATCGATCTTAATTTTGTTATGTATCGCATGCAGGCTACTTCATTCCATCAGGGTGGAAAATCCTTCCTGTCTTGAGCTCCATGCATCTTGACCCAGCCCTTCATGAAAATCCATCCGAGTTTTCTCCTTGGAGATGGAGGGTAGGACCATGCCATTTGTACGCATCATTCCTATTTGCTAGTTATAAAAATATCTAACCATCTGTTATGTTTGCATAATACACTTTGTTTTCACGTTTAATCAATCAAATCTGAAAAATTATACATGCATGAAACATTTTTTTTTTGGATCCGGTAAAAGGGAAGTCTTCTCTCTTAAGTCTTCCCTTTTACCTGATAAAAAAAAAGTTTGGCCCAACAATGGCGACTAAAGGTCCCAAGAAAATGTAGATTGAGCTAGTGAGCAGTTGGGCAATATTGCAACATTTAAAAAGCAGAACAGCAAAGATGGGTAAGATGCACAAAGATGAAGAAGCAATATTAACATGCATGAACATTAGACATGAAGAAGCGGAAAAGTGCAATATATGTTAGTTAATATATTTATCCTTAATTCATGTACGCATGCACTAGACATGGGACATCAATTTGCTATGTGGCTTGCTCTTTATTGGACATGATGTTAACAGGACAAAGGAACACTGAAAAGAGTAGCTCCTTTCGGAGGGGGCCCTCGGTTGTGTCCTGGAATGGAACTTGCTAAAGTGGAGACTGCATTCTTCCTCCACCATCTTGTACTCAACTTCAGGTGAACTCTCATCATAACTCTCGCCGTAAGTGACGCCCATGTCACCTCTTAAAGCTCATTTGTTATTAAAAGTGTAAAACTATCACTTCCCATGAATCCAATTTTGCTGTGGCTAACGTTTACTGTACATTAGTGTGTATCATTGCACTTCCATCTTTATTTGCATGCATGATGTGTTGGTGCTTGATCAAAGTTTGGTTTATATGTCTCATGTCAGGTGGAAAGTGCAGGGAGAAGATCACCCCCTGGCATACCCTTATGTGGAGTTTAAGAGAGGCTTGCCTCTGATCATAGAGAATGTAAAGAAGGCGACGTGAGGTGAACTGCAGCATCCACATTTGCCCTGGACTTTGGCAACGGGAGGCAATCAAGTAGTGTAAACAAGCCGGATTTTAGAATAATAAGTTTATCTTTTGCTGCTTGCCAAAACCAAAAATAAAGTTTCCTCTCTTTCTCTCTTAGTATGTAATAAATGGCTTCAGCAGAAAACCATCAAGATATGGTTATGAACTAATCACTTTAGGTTTTGTCCTTGTTGCACTTCTCATACTCGGGTGGTCACTTCTAGAAAATATGATCTGCATCCCGTATGGCGCTTTTTGTTCCGTATATAGTCACTATATTGGCACCGACATTATTTTATGAGCGATTTACATAGAATCAGGTCAATGTTTGTCAAAATTACAGATCTTCTGCCTTGTTTCTAATATTACATTTCGACAAGCATCATGCTTGTCTTTGACCAAAATACCCTTACACTTTCCTCATGCACCATGGGGGCTTTGTGCCCAATTTTTCATTACCCCTAGCCTTGGTAACCATACCCTACCGACAGTTGAATTGTAGCCGGGGTCCCTTTTTCTGGAAGCATTTTTTATGTTCTGCTTTAACAATGAGTCCATTGTAAGATATGCATGGGAGCCGTTTATCTATGAGATCAATAGCATACACATTAACATATGTTAATATAAGTATCACATATGCTAACGTATGCATTGTCGATCTGAAATATCAATAGTACTCATGCGTACCTTATGTTGGGCTCATTGTCAAAGGAGAGCATGAAAAATTCTTCCATCCTATCCACCCTTTCACCAACAACAATCTACAATTCCTTTTGTTGATTCTTCTATGACAAAGACACATATTTTGGCAAAACTCTTCTTCAACTATAACTTATGGAAAGTTCCCAACTTTATATTCTTCTCACTAATTAGTACTTCACTTCTTTTGAATCTCCTATGCGTTCAAATACTTATGAGCATGAAAACCACCAATAGGGAAGCATACATTTTGTGATTTAGCATGCATGTCTCCTGGAGGCAATGGTATGTTCAGCCCAAAACATTCAATACCCCTTTCAGCTCCATTTGGCACATCTACATCTATGGCTGCCAGAAGAATTTTTTATTCTCCGCTCAGGCAATGAGCCCAACATAAGGAACGCCTACGAAGTCACTACAACAAAATAGAGTATTAGTGATGCATATATTAGCGACGCATTTTCATATGTGTCGCTAATAGTTAGATATTAGTGACGCTTTATAATAAGTGTCATTAATAGTTCTTCTATTTACAACGCTTTGTATAACTGTCGCTAAAAGATACATATTTTAAATAAAAAAGAAAAAATATAACTATTAGCGACACTTTTCATAAGCATCGCTAATAGCATTCTTAATAGCGATGCATATAACCAAGCATCGCTAATAGTGCTGCTAATAGCGACGCTTACAAACACTTCACTAATAGTATTGAATTAAATATAAAAAAGATACAATTTTTAAATTAGTACTTCCTCTAATTGTGACGTTTCTTCACAAATGTCGCTAATAACTTTATTGATTGATTTTATTTAATAAATAAATATTAAAAAAATTAGAATAAACTTTCTAAATATAATATATTTTATTCAATATTTACTATTTGTATATACAATAAATAAATATTAAGTTTTCAATAAAAACTAGTGTTAATAATTCATTATTTATATATAATATATTTTATTTATTAAATTTTATTATTAATTTTAAAATATAATTTATAATAAAAGAGATAGTGAGAGTGAGGAGAGAGAGGGATCAATGAGAGAGGGAGAGGTGAGAGAGAGAGGGAGAGAGGAGAGAGAGAGAAGGGAGAGAGGGGGAGGTGAGAGAGTGAGGTGATAGAGAGGGGAGGAGAGAGAGGGGGAGGAGAGATAGGAGAGAGGGAGTAGAGAGAGAGAGAGGGAGGAGAGTGAGAGAAGAGAGGGAGGAGAGAGGGAGTAGAGAGGGAGGAGAGAGAGAGGAGAGAGGGAGTAGAGAGAGAGTAGAGAGAGAAAGGAGGAGAGCGAGAGGAAAGAGAGATAGAGAGGAGGTGGAGAGGAGGATGAGAGAGAGAATGAATATTATTTATTTGTTATTTGTTATTTATTTTTATGAAATTAATTAATTAATTTTTTATTTATTAGTGATGTATAGCATATATGTCGCTAATACTCTTTTATTTTTTATTAATTTTTAAATAAAAAATATAAAATAGAGAGAGGGAGGAAAGGAGAGAGAGACAGGGGGAGGAGAGAGAGGGAGGAGAGGGGAGAGAGAGAGAGGGGAGGGAGGAGAGGAGAGAGAAGGGAGAGAGAGGGGAGGAGAGAGATAGGGAGAGGGAGAAGGGAGAGAGAGAGGGGGGAAGGGGAGGGGAGAGAGCGGGACGTGAGAGAGTGAGGTGAGAGAGAGCAGAGAGAGAGGGAGGAGAGAGAGGAGAGGAGAGAGAGTGTGAGAAAGAGGGGAGAGAGAGGAGAGAGAGGGAGGAAAGGAGAGAGAGAGTGTGGTATCCCGTGTTCTGATTACGCTTAACCCAAGAGGGTTAGGGGTAATTATGTAATTTTAGTTAAATTTTATGGGGTTTCAAGAGATGATATTCCTGTAATTGGTTAGAGCTCGAAGTAACAAACATAACGAGCTAAAGAATATGCAAAACGGAGGTTGGGAATGAAAGTTACAACCTCAGGAAGCGTGCCATAATGGGCGGGACCGGCTTTAAAAAGTGCGAGATAACCTACCCATATGAGGTCTAGTTTTTAAGGGCTCGTCGATATGAGTCCATGGGTAACAAGATCGTACAATTCCGACTTCGGGATAAGAAGTTATTGTATTTTTGAAATTTGAATTGTATTTGATTAAAATAATAATAAAATATTATCAAAATATTCAGAAATGGACAAAATAGCTAGCCTCACTACTGACGCCAGCGGCTGAGGTCGAGCCGCGTGCCACTCCGCGCTGCGCGGAATGATGAGCGTTGGACACGCAACGGGCCCGCGCAAACACGCGTGCGCACATCGTCGGCTTGCGGGGTTTCTCTTATAAATTGAAAACTCAATTCATTTTTCCGGAGGACTTTCAAAATTCATTCTGAGTCCGTTTTCTTCCATTCAAAAAGTGTTCTTAACTAATTCAAGGGTGTTCTACGAAATGGAAGCATCAATTCCTAAAGTTAGCAACCCTATCTAAGGAAAACGTCTCGTGGCATGGGGAGGTTATGCCTGTCGCCTACGGGCGCGGAAAGGGAAAAGTATCCCCTGGCATGGGGAGGTTCTGCCCGTCGCCTATGGGCACAAGAATGGATGTTTCTGAGTAAGGGGAGGTTCTGCCCGCCGCCTATGGGCACGGAAGGGAAAAGTGTCCCCTGGCATGGGGAGGTTCTGCCCGCCACCTACAGGTGCAAGAAGGGAAAAGTGTCTCCGGGCAAGAGGTGGTTTTGTCCGCCGCGTATGGGTGTGGAAAATGTAAAGTGTCTCTGGGTGTGGGGAGGTTTTGTCTGCTACCTACCGGCGCGGAAAAGGTAAAGTGTCTCTGGGAAAGGTGAGGTTCTGTCCGCCGCCTACGGGCGCAGGAAGGGTAAAGTGTTCCGAAGTTATAGTAGGTTCTGGCCGCCGTCTCAGGATCAGAAAGGGCAGATGCCCTGAGGAAATGAGCAACTCTGAACATCGCCACTTCCGAAATTAGAGGGGAGTACGTTTTTCTTACCTTCTAGTTTAATATGATTTATATGAATGTACATCTTAATTAGTAATATACTAATTAAGATATATTATTTGACATGATGTGATACATGCTGATATGTTTCTATTTAATCTACTTTGATTTATTCTGTTGTGATCTGAAATGCTCTGTTGTGACTTGACATACGCTGATCTGATATAACCGGTATGGCCGGATAAAATCTGATATGATCTAATAGGATATGATATGATCCAACATGTTCTGTAGTGTGTTCTGCTCTGCTCTATAATAAAGTGGGACATGTGTTTTGTTAGTGTTCTTCTCACCTATGTGAGATGTGTATTTTACTGATTTATTGGCTTGTGTTTGACTCTGATAATTTATAAGATTTCCGTTAGATTCTGAATGAATTATTCAAATATAAAGTATACGTATTTTATTGTATATGATTTTTTGATGTTTGGTGAATGTATTAGCCGTTAGGCAGAACTACGTTCGGATCTGATCGTATTAGAATAATGTCAGAGATGATATTCAATACGTACGTAGGCAACCAACGATAAAATAACATTGGCTCGATCCAAATTAGTTATAAAATTAGGTTTGTTCTGATCTACGCACAATGGAACGTTAAAGCTCCGCAGTGCGCAGATGAACGTTACGACTCTCGCACTCAGAGTCTGTAGCTCCTAGTTAGTCGGTTTTAAATTTTTTCGCTTATTTTATACACTCCGATTGTGTTTTCCAAACTAACCCCCATTCCGGGTTGGGTGGTCCGGGTCAGGTTGTTACAAAATGGTATCAGAGCATTGCTCTATCTGTGAGAGAAAAATATTTGAAAATATATTTCGATTTGTTTTGAATTCTAATTTTTAAATTGGAATTTCTTTGTTACAAGTGTGTTATCCGATTTAATATAATGATCCATTGTCATTTTTGTCGTTTTGTACATGTGTCATCGGCTTTACAAATTTGAATGTGTTGTTATGCAATTATGCATTCAGAATTAATATCACCTATGCTTAAGTTTTTACTGTTCTGCATATGTGTTAATTGCATGTGTAATATTAGAATTAAGGAAAATTCCGATTGTAAACTTCCATTCCTTATTATTAATAGCAGATTTAATGCTTACTCCGATTTTGAATTTTGTTTTGTACGTGTGATATCAAATTTAATGCCGACTCTCATTTTTGAATGTTCCATGTGTTATATCAGATTAAAGGAAAATTCCGATTGTGAACCTTTCATTCTTTACATATGATATTTCATTTGAAAATTTCGATTTTGAACTTCTACGTGTTGTATCAGATTCAAGGTGAATTCCGATTATGAGTTTTCTGTACTTCAATGTTGTATTCGATTTAATACAAACTACAATTTTACGACTTCCTATGTTTTAAAATTTCTCTCTTTCCTTTGTACGAAATTGATACTAACATTGATTTTATGAATTGGGATTTCAAATCAGAAATTATTTGAATGTCTGAAATTTTTACATAAGGATTTGATACGACAATCCAATTTATATATTTGTACACCTGAATCTAAAATGATTTAAAACTGTTACTATGAATAAACCATATTGGGTTTTAATTCGTAATTTTGTTTTACGAGTATGACATTGGAATTGCTCTTAACTTTAATATTTATAAATTTTGATTTGTTTAATTCGAAGGAATTTAAAATTTTGTTCGATTTGTGTTGTATGGATATTATGGAAATTAGCATTTGAACGAGTATTATTTAAAATCTTGATTTGATACAAATTTCAATTTTTGATAGGAATTAATTTACGATTCTATTTCAACTACGATATAGGATTTTAAATTTCTGTTATAATTGCATTGTATTGGATTTATATAATCTCCAATTTTATGAATTTTGCATTGGAATTGTTATTAGTTCGAATTACTATTCGAAAATCTTAGTTTAATACCAACTCCAATTTTTGAATTAGCTTGATATTTTGTTTTAACTATGATACTTGAATTAATATGACTTTTGATATTTGAACTTTCTGTTTAATGTATATATGCAATTGGATATAATATGAACTTTGATCTTATGAATTCTAAAATTTTGTTGAACGTGATTTTTAGAATGTGATTTAATACGAACCTTCTATTATATAAAAATTGATAGGAATTATGTTGCATGTGTTACACTAGATTTCCAATGGACCCTGATTTTAAGAATTCTGATTTATAATTTAGGAATAATTTGAAATTTTGTTTCTTTTGTGTAGTCCCTGATTTGATCTATACTCTGATTTTACGAATTCTGATTTTGAATCAATCGAAAATATTTACTCTGAATCTGTTACATTATTGTTTTGTTAACTTAAATTTCAAAGTTCGTCAAATTTACGACAATAGAATTACCACGGAGAATTCATCAAATGCCTGTGACATGGAAATGGGAGTTAGTGGAGAACTCCATTGTTAATTCTGCTAGTGTAGTAAGACAGTTTTCAACTTCAAGATTGGTTCGACATTTTATTCTGAGTATGATGTGAACCGAAAAAAAAATTTGTTTTCTGTCAGATGCTTTGATTTTTTTATAAAAGGCTTCTATGAAAAGAGTCTGAATGATGTCTGATATATTTTCCGTCCGATGTTTTCAATTCCGAATGATTCCGAGAAAAGATTCTGAGTAACAACTACTTCTGATAAAAATTTCTGCTCTGATGCGTATACTGATACGCGAGTGCTTGTACTCTATGGATACCCACCGAGAAAAACAATCGGTTCTGGCATGTGTATGGGTGTGGAGCATCATGGGAAAGCTCACTTTCTGAGCCCCTTGCTACCCCATAAGTACAAGGGGAACACCGTTTGGTATCACAACTCTAGTTTTCTTGTCACTCGGACGAACTGACAATTTGTACATATGTTTCTGCATCAAATTGTTTCTGAATAATTCTTTCTAATAAACGATTCTTCTGAAAAAGATTATAATCGTTTCCATCTATTTTTGCTTAACATTATTTTAGATTTTAACTCAACCTACATTGTAGGGGGTTTTAAATTCTAAATTTATGCTTATTATCCATGTTTTTATGAAAATTATCATATCTTTGAAATGATTTACATTATATTTTGCATATGTGCACTTTTTGGATATTTCTGGGGTAAAACCTAAATGTATCAGTGGACTCTCTGTTTGGATACCTACCGAAAAATCGGTTCTGGTGCACGAATATAGGTGTGGAGCATCATGGGAAAGCTCCTATCCCTTTGAGCCTCTCGTTAACCCATGAGTGTCGAGGGGAACGCCGTTGGTATCACGGCTCTGTTTTGTCCGATCTATCTTATATGTCTATCCATTTGGTTTGTTTTTGTTTGATCTATCTGATCCATCAAATCTGTCCATTCTGTTTAATCTGTCTAATCTGTCTGATCTGTATATTCAGCCTAATTTGTCTATTTTGTCTGATGTGTATGATTTATCCGTCCTATCTGATCTCTTTGTTCTTTCTAATCTGTCAGATATGTCAAATTTGTTTGATCTGTCCGTTTTGTCTGATTTGTCTATTTCTATTTGATCTATCTAATATGTCTGTTCTGTTTGATTTGTTTGATCTGTCCAATTTGCCTAAACCATAAGATCTGTCTGTTCTATCCATTATGTCTGATCTATCTGATATGTCAATTATGTCAGTTCTAATCTGTATAATTTATATGTCATGATCTGTATGATCTATCTGATTTATCAAATCTTTCTAAACTATTTGATCTATTTTTCTGTCTCATCTGTTTAATTTGTTTGATTTGTCCATTCTACCTGATCTATCTATTTTATCAGTACTGTTTGTTCTGCCTGATCTGTTTGCTCTTTTATGGTCTTGAAAAATTATCCGACAATGAAAATAATATTCACTTTCTATTATCTGATATAAATTATTAGATTTTGCTTATGGGATTTATCGGGTGATTTAATTTCGACAAATTCTGGATTGATTCATCTGTTATGATTTGATTTGCTCTATTTCTGAAAAATGACTTATCCGATGTTATAAGCCATTCTGATATGAGTTATCTGTATTTTAAATAGTTGAATTTTTTTCTGATCATAAATTATCGGATTATCTTTCTGAAATGTTTTCGGAAATATGCTAATGGAGTTCCTTAACCCTATTTTGCTATATTATGTTTTGACTCCGAATAATAACCTATATGTTGTACAAAAAAAAAATCATATTCCAAATTGTGTTTTCAATGTTCTATCTGAATATAAACTATTGAATTTTATTCGTGAAGATTCTATCCGACCTTAAAATATCGGATTCTATTTATGAAGATGAAATCTAAAGTTTTTCTTGGATTCTGTTTATAATTGTTTCGTCCAATTATAATCAGCTTTTGTTTTGTAATAACCAGGGTGGTTTAAACTACCGGATTATGTGTTTTATCCGATAAATTACCAAATAATATTATACAGTTTTAACTTAGTGGATTGTGCTTCTGAATATTGTATCCGATTATAAATTAATCGAAATTATGTTTGTTATCCAACTAACTGTCGGATTTTTCTTCTCATTTTCTTGTGTTTTAACAAGTATTTTTAGGTGAATTGCAAGGACGCAATTCATTTAAGGGGCGAAAAATGTGGTATCCCGTGTTCCAATTACGCTTAACCCAAGAGAGTTAGGGGTAATTATATATTTTTAATTAAATTTTATGGGGTTTTAAGAGATGATATTCCCGTAATTGGTTAGAGTTCGAAGTAACGAACATAACGAGCTAAAGAATACGTAAAACGGAGGTCGGGAACAAAAGTTATAACCTCGGGAAGTGTGCCATATGGGCAGGGTGCAAGATAACTGATCGTTTATAATTAAACCCTTTGCAAGTGTACAAGGTTATTGTACTAGGATAAGTATTTAAGGGTTGTCGAACCTCAGGGACGGATGAATTATCACTAAATCTAAAGAGGAATTTTCTGATTAAAAACTAAAAACAACTTAAACTTAAATTAAGCAAAGAGAAAGAAATTAACTAGTTTTAAAAATAAGAGATTAATATGATGGAATTTACTTAGGAAATTGAATCCACTATAGAACCATAACAATTCCTTAACTTTTAATCTAAATCTAGTGTGAAGATGAACAAGTATTCTCAGCTACAAGCTAGAATTACTTCAGAAAGAATCATTATTTAAATTCCATGGCATGAACTATCTTCGACAATAACATGAATCATCTACACCAAATTAACTATAGGCATGACCCGTCTAATCTTAGTATAACTCATCCAAGTCATTAATTAACTGAACATTAAAACTATTGTATGACCATCTCATCTAAATCACAAAAATTAGAATTGATGCAAATATCAAAACCGCTTCAATCTATCATCTACAAGACAATAAATCAACATAGATTTGAATAAACATTAAAAGCTCTTCCATTAAAAAAGAAATTCATATCATACAATTGTCATCATTCACAACTAAGATCTAAATTAAAAGAAAAGTCTAGCCTTCCATTGTAGAAGAAAGCACTTTAATCTCCATTGAAAGCTTTGAGTTCTCTTCCATCTTCTTCTTCCTTTTTCTATTCATAAAATCTACTAGAATCCCTGGTTTCAAGCCAAATATGTCTTTTTATAGGCATAAGATCCGTAAGAAGTCCAATATGAAAAGGATTGAAAATTGGTTAAAACTAGGAAACTGCACGTTATACCGTTCGAATGCCCTACATGCCCGTTCGAACGCTTGAACTGAGTTTTGCTTCAAAGTCATGTTATCCCGATCGAATGGTAAGTGACCCCGTTCGAATGGCTACAGTGTTTCTGCAATCTGGATAGTTTTTCTGGACAATCCATATTCTGTTCATTAAGCTTTTCTTCATGTCCATATTAATTTTCGACTTGTTTATAACTCCGAAAAGTTGTCCAAATCACTTTAAAGCATGTCAAGACTATTTTAAATTATTCCAAACATCGTCCAAGTACCTCGATAAGCGTACTTTACCTACAAAACATAAAATATCATACTTTAGAATATGTATAATATAATTAAAATCCCAACTTTGTTCAAATACATATCTAAACTACTAATAACTATAAAATTATTAATAATTAAACTAAAATATTTATATCTATCTTAATCTAAATAAACTATAACTAACTCTAAATTAACCTAATATATACTAGCAAATAAGGTAAAAAGACATAAAATGGATATATATTTCATACTTATCAAATACCCCCAAACCTATATTTTGCTAGTCCTCGAGCAAAACAAAACAAAACAACTAATCTAGAAAAATAAATAAATGCCACTTTCGTAGGGAATCACGATTGCATTTAGCGTATGCAACAAGCCTTTAAACCCCTAGGTGTCCCTAGTTGGACGAGTTGTGTCGCGTGAGGGTTTGCAGTAATCATACCACAAACATCTAAACCTAAGAAAAAAAATAAAACAAGAAAACAAAAATTCTAAAAAATAATATTCTCTTAAAAACACATAACTATTTTTAAAAGAACCAACCACAAATACTAGAAACAAGTAAACAATTAAGATCTGATCACTTTAAAGTAAGGAATAATCTATTCTATAACCCCATCTTAGAAATAATTGTGCAACTATATATATACATTTCAAAAACATAAAGTGTAGAAACTTTGTAGTCATAGAATTTCATTCTTTATTAACAAGCATATCTTATGTGACCCATTAACCAAGCTCATTAAAGTTCACTAACTCAAAAATATAACAATGACAATCTTTCATCCTTAGCATCTCATAATAAACCCTTATGTAATAGCCTTCAAATTTTAATTAAATTCAGGGAATAAGAGCATAATATACTTCAAAATATGACTTGTACAATACTTAGTTATATTAAGCTTTCTAAATAGTCCATGTAACAAGCGTTAGGCCAGTGTCCATAATCCAGTTGGCTCAAGGCACTAGGTGTTGAAATACTCCTCAGGCTTAATAACTCGAACTATAAATGCTACAGAACCAAGCAAGTCATAAAAGAATTTGTCTCAACTTTTCACCTTTTGACGCGATCCCTTATACTTGCCTAGGCACAAGGTCCGGTTACTCAGTAAAAAGAGAAACAAACCTTCACTCTTTTTTTCATCATCAATTTTTTTTCATTCAATCTATTTTTTTCAATTTTTTTTTCAACTTTTTTTTTTCATTCTTTTTTTTCATTCTTTTTTTTCTATACACACTTATCCCATTTTTTTCAAATAAAAGCTAAGCATAAAGATCTATCATAAAATATTAAAAATTACTCAATTGCCAAGTTTTCAAAAATATATGCTTAGTTAAACATTACGACTCTCGCACTCAGAGTCTGCAGCTCCTGGTTAGTCGGTTTAAAATTTTTCTGCTTATTTTATACACTCCGATTGTTTTTTCCAAACTAACCCCCGGTCTGGGTCGGGTGGTCCGTGTCGGGGTGTTACAGAGAGAGGGGGAAGGAGAGAGAGTGAGGAAAGGAAAGAGAGAGGGGGAGGAGAGAGAGTGAGGAAAGGAAAGAGAGAGGGGGAGGAGAGAGAGGGAAGAAAGGAGAGAGAGGGAGGAAAGGAGAGAGTGAGAGAGGAGAGGGATTTTATTTTAAAAAAATAGTATTTGCGACGCTTATAAGCAAGCGTCACAAATTTAAACGCTTACAAACACACATCGCAAATACATTAACTATTGCGATGTTTTTAGCTAAACGGTGCAAAATGGCTTATTTTAGCAATGCATAATATGCGTTGCTAAAATTCACCTGCTTTTAATCTTATCCTCGCGGCCAATGTAAAATACTGCGCAGGCAAAATTTCGCCCGCACGGTCAAAATAAAATTCCACACAGCCGAAATTCAGCCGCGTGGTATTTATTCTGCAACCCCCTGTTTCTATTATGCCTTCCCCCGGCCAGCTCCAGCTGTGCCTTGTCGCCTCCTCCTCCAGCTCCGCTCCGTCGCCTCCTCCTTTGGCTTCACCCTGCCGCCTCCTCCTCCTCCTGCTCCAACCTGCCGCTGCAGCCCCTACACGCAGTCTCCCCCGCAAGCTGGATCCTCAGCCCAGCCCCCTCCTCCCTCCCCCTTCCCGGTCGCCTCTTTACCCTGGAATGCCTCCCTAGAGCCCCCTCCGCCTCTGCCCTGCTGCATTTCGCTCCGCCCCGCCGTCCCGGCTCAGAGCCCCCCGGCCCCGCTCCGGCTCTAGCTCCGCTTCCCCCTCCTCCCTCCCCCTCCCCTATTCTCTTGAATCCCCCTCTAGGCACCCAGATCCATCTCCAGCTCTGCCCCGCTGCCACCTCTGTGTCGGTCTCCGCCCCGCCGTATTTGTTCCCGGATCAGCCCCAGCCCGCAGCCGCCCCTTGCCCCGGCTCTGCCTCCCCCCTTCTCCCCGGTCTTCCCCTCTTCTCTAGAATCCCTAAGCCTCTGCCCGTAGCTTCCCTCGGCTCCGCCCCACCACCGCCTCCGGCTCCGGCATCACCCCTCCACCACCTCTGGCATCGCCCCACCGCCTCCTCCAACTCCAGCTCCGCCCCGCTGCCACCCTCCCGGATTACCCACCACCAGAGCCCCCTTCTCCCCCTACGACATATTCGCCTCCCCCTTCCTCCCTCCCCTCCCCCTCCCTGGTCCCCCCTCCTATATAGAATCCCCACGCTGCCGCCGCATCTGACTCCACCCCGCCGCCACCTCCGGCTCCACCTCCCGCCGCTTGCTCCACCCCACCGCCACCGCCTCCCCCCTCCAACTGATTGATTTTTGGCTGGAATCCTGCTCCCCACCGCATTCTGGCACCACTTATGCCCTTTCTCCGGTCACCCCCCCCCCCCCTAGTATGCCCCGCCGGCGGCTCCTCTCGCCCGTGGTGGTTTTTTTTTTAATATTTTTTAAGTCATTAGCGACACTTTCAAAAGCGTCGCTAAAGGCTTATTATATTTTTTTATTTATATTAGCGACACTTTTGGAAGTGTTGCTAATAGCAAAATTAATTTTTTTATTCCATTTTTTATTGAAAAATTTAATTTTTTTAAAAAATATTTCTTATTAGCAATGCATTTATATGCGTCGCTAATAGTTAACTATTAGCGACATTTAGTGATAAACATCGCTAATAGTTATGTATTAGCGACACATATATATGCATCGCTAATAATATGATTTTTAGCGATGTTTAAGTTAAGGTTATTAGCGACGCATAATAATATGCATTGCTAATAAGCAATAGCGACTGTAGTTTTATCGACGTATTTAGCGACATTTTTTATACGTCGCTAATAAGTATTAGCGACATTTAGAGACTATTAGCGATGTTTATATGCGTCGCTAATACTATAATTTCTTGTAGTGAGTATTCCTTTTGAAAATCGATGACACACACGTTAGCGCACATTAGAGCCAATACCACTGGCACTAATATGCGCTAGTATGTACGCCATCGATCTTGAAAATGAACGCTTAATTGCATTTCTATCGGTGAGCTTATGGTGAGTAGGGGATATGAAAAACTCTTCCTTACTTTTGACAAACCAAGAAACCCACTTTCTCATACTTGAGAATTTGTATTTTTTGTATATATTAATGCCATTTTTTAATAAGTAATGCTTTGGGCTTGACAGCCCATATTGGGAGCTTTAATCGATATGGCCATAATTGCAAAAGCCATCACCGTCCATCACTGTATTGCACTTTGATTTCATTTTTTTTTAATTCAATTCCATCAAAACCAAAAAAATGGGGGTTGCCAAAAAGAAAAACAGGAAACTCCTGCTAAAAAAAAAAGGGGAGAAATCAACAATTGAAAGAAAGAAAAAAAGGAAGAACATCAATCTTCCAAGAAGCCTTACAGAAATGGGCAAGAATTCAAGATAAGTTGTTTCAGGCTGAACCCCTTTATGGAATTTTTGACATCCTTCGTAATACTTGGCATAAGGGTGTACAGGCTCTTCAACTTATCTTCAATGTTGCGCATGTACCTCTCAGCCCAAATAAAGCTGAAATAATGTTGTAAAAATTGACTTCATAAACTTTGCAATTTGACGATTGATTTTCATAAACTGCAATAGCCAGCAAAGCTCTATTCAAAAATCAAGAACAATTCTATATATGTTGCACTTTCTCAACACATTTGTCCACACAATCTTTGATTAGGAACAATCAAAGAAAATGTGCTCAATTAATTTACTGTTTTTTGCAACATATGGTGCACCTGTTATGAAGCTGGAAGCCACGCTTACAAAAATTATCTATTGTAAGCTAACCAAGTGATAATGGAGTAGTGATTAACTCTACGTTTAAACCAAACCAGCTCAAACCAGTCCACCTCATATGCCCTAGATCTTATAAAATTCAAAGCAGACTTGAATGCGAATAAACCCATAGGAGATCTCCATCCCAAAGAATCATCCGCAATGTTTTACACTGGCTTGTGAATATTAAGAAGGTCCATAAGCTGTGAAGTGCTACCACAAGATTTGAGTGGACCCAATCCCGCTTCTTTGGCTCCTTCAATATTTGGCTAAAATGAAACCCCTCTTCTAATGCTCTCACCCTTCTTCTCTAGCTCCATCTTGTTTTGCTGGTGCTCACCTTCTTCTCTAGGTCCAGCGTGGCCAAGAAAAAGGTTATTATCCGAAATGATTCAACGATTGATATTGAAATTATCAAATCTGATTGAACAATTAATCTACTATTTGATTCAATGATAGTTCTTGAAATCAATATAAAATTGATTCAATGATAGTGAAATCAATATAAAATTGCTTAATCAGTTCATCTTTCTTTGGATGGTCCATTTTTACTCAAGAAAGAACAAAAGGAAACACACATAATATGAAAATATTAGAGAAAGATGTTGAAATCATGGAATTAATTATTTGGTATCAAATTACTTATTCAATTCACAAATTTAAAATTATATCATTTTATAGATTTTCTCCAATATAATGAACATAGTAAATTCTGTAGCTGATCCTATGATATTGTAGAATCAATTTTATGATATAACGTTAACACAAAAACATACAAAAAATGCCTATAGTTGAACTGATCATGTGATTCCCATGCTTATAATAATAATAATCCATTTAATGAAATCGTAATATAATAGAGTTAGTTCTATGATAATGTAGAATAAATTTAATACAAGACTTAGATAGTTTCAATAAAGGTAAAATGCAATAATTCATATTCATAAAATCTACTAAAATGACACGAGTTGATAAAATCTAGATTTTATCAACTCGTGTCATTTTAGGGTTAATTAGGATTTATATGTATTTACCTTGGATTGTATTTTAATGTGTCACTGAAGTATTGGCTTCTCTCATAAGCATGTTGTCAATTTTGTGTCAAGCCTTTGTAATGGGTCTTAGAGTATATCTAAATATCGTCAACAAGAAAAATCAATATAAAAGCTCTAGCTTAACACTCACTTATCGCTTCAACAATAAGAACATCAACATTGACAAAACAAATGTATAAGACTTAATTCCCATTAGGAAGGTCTTGCACACGATCCTACAACCAATCAATATCCCATTGCTCCATGGACAGTAGAAAGTTGGAGTCTTCTTCCTAGGTAAAGCAAACTATGTGAGGCATATGTATTGTATTAGATTGATTTTGATGATTAAAACTATGTCACTACCTTTGTATTTTTGAATATAGGAGACTGATTTAATTACTAATGATTTGAGTCAATCTTTGGAATTGAAAGACTTGGAAAATTGAAGTAGGTCATTGCTTTGAAGATTAAAGGTCAAAGATTCAAGAGTGATTGAGGTTACAATACTTATTCAAGTATGAAATTATATATGCATACACTTCACTAAGGATAAAATGAATTAATTTATAAGTGAGAGAAAGAGTTAGGTAGTGAAATGGGATATTAAACTGCTTAATTGAGAAAATTTTTCTTAAGCAATTAACTGGGTGTCCTTAGGTGATCAATCGGTCTTGATCATTAAATCGTGGATTCAATTAGATTTTGACAGTCAATAAAGCAATTGATTTGTAGTCTCATGCATTCTATTGGCACATAGATAATAGGTTAAGTTTAAGGATCGATTAGATAGTACAATTGATCCATTGGAATAATCAATCGGACTTATTGGGAGTTCGATTGGGCTTCATGTAGTTTTACCTAATATAAGTCAATATTCCCACTAGAATTTGATTCTTAATTGAACACAAACTGGGTACTGACTTAAAATCATGTATAAATTTTTTATTAGAGTCACAAATTGGGAGAGAATTAGAGTGATTAAATAACTAGAGAAGGGTATATGAGAGGAAAATTGTGTTTATGCTTTAGAGAGCTTCTTCTACACCTCATGTTATTTGTGAAATTATTTCAATGAAAGGTAAAAACTTTATTCATGGTTGATCTATGAATTAAGTTCAAGAGATATGTGAGTTAGAGAGAACTACACAATTCACATTATCACATAAGGATATACTTTGTCGAAGAATAGAGAAGATACTGAAGATAGAGTAGATCAAGATGATCCTTGATTGAAGCTTTAAGAGGAGATTGCAACTAAAAGAGGAGAAAAAGATGAGGTTCAAATGTATAGAAGGAGTTGATAGTCTTTGGGACCTATGAAGGGGTTTTGTAGTACTATAATGTTGGAGTCTATAAGTTGTCCAATCTTTTAGTGCATTGATTTAATTGGGCTAGATTGGTCGCATAGTTTTTTCCCTTTCGGGTTTTCATGTAAAAATACTCCCTCGTATTTATGTGTAATTGATACATATTTGGATAAGCTTTTTTTTAATATTAAATCACTATGCAAATACATCAATTTTTACTTGTTTAGGGGATCAAATCTCATAGTTATTAGTTAAGAATCATATACTCACAATTAATAACTAAGAATTTAGTTATGTCAATGGAGTTATTGCTTTGTTATAGCTACTCTTTGAGCTCTCTTTAGTTACTTTCTTTTTGCTTGATATATCATAGATGGGAATTTTTCTAGTGATCATGGGATCTTAGGCAATCCAATGAATAGGGCTCTCTCGTTCAATAGCCAAAACTTTTTCCATTAGAAAAATAGGTTGAGAGCCATAATCGAAGGCTTGGATGGCAATGTTTGAAAAGTTGTGGTTAAAGGCTATAATCATCTAATGACCAAGGACAAGGATGAAGAAGAATCTATAAAACATGAGTCTAGTTGGGATGAATCCATGACATTGAACGATCAATTGTCATTTGTCTGGATCAATCGGAGTTAGATTTGTCGTACTCCATAATCGTGAACAATCTAACACACTGATAGAACGATTAATTGGTCTCAAGCTCGTGTTCAAACAGAACAATGAATGATTGCACTGTAAAATGATTGATTGGTCAATGGCCTTTTGCCTAAAATAGGACATTATGTGTGAATTTTATTTCCGATTAGAAATCCAACACCTAAACTGACTTGAGGGTCTATATAAGGGATATCTTGACATGGCAATGAGAGAAAGAAGCCTTGAAAAAGTAGAGAGGACATTGAGAGATGTCTCTATTGATTTTAGTATATGGAATTGTCATGCCTTTGCTTCCTGTGTGAGCTCTCTCCAGCACCATGTCCCTCCCTCCGTGAGATCTCTCCCATGGACCATCCCTCCCTCTGCAAGCTCTCTCCTGTAGAGGATCCCTCCCTTTGTGAGCTTCTATTTTTCTCATCCTTCTCCTTTGTCCTGCTAACTTCCCTCCAACTATCTGCCATTCGTCAACATCTTCACAAGCTTGTCGGGAATAGAAGATACTAGAGTACATGTGAGATGGATTTTGTGGACATGAAACTATGGAGACAACCATGGTAAGTGGCATGGTGGTGAGAGATGAATATAGAAGAGCTTCTGGCATGGTGCCTTCCTTTCTGATGTCAAAGTTGTAAAACATTTGTGTTCATATATAAAGTATTAACTTATTTTTGTAATTAAAGCAAAGTCAAAAACATGTATAATTTTGAGTCATGTTATATCTAAAGATTGGATTTTGAAGATAAAGCTTGAAGAAGACTCAAAACTGTATTTTATCAGATAAAAATATGCAGACATATTATACTCACACACTTCAGGGAAAAAAAATATCATCTGGGTGTGTGGTTGAGTAATGGAGACATTCTGAGTAAAATTTCATAATTTTTTTCAAAGCGATTGATCTCCAAAGGAAGGATCAATTGGCCTTGAATATTTTACAGAAGGTTCTTTTAAATCATAATTGAATGATCACTTGTTGGATCGATCAGTCACATGAAAGACTATTCAATGATTTTAACTCAAAGGAAAACCGACCAATCGCTTCTTCAAAGGAATGACCATTTCAAGAGTCCTGAATGAACATAACTAGCTAGTGAATGATCATCGTGTTAAAAGATTGACTGTTTCGAGCAACATGTTTTATTGTGCTAATGGTTTTTAGAGTGAATTAGTCTTTTAGTTATTCGATTGTGTCTACCTTAATCAAAAGAGTGATTAGAAGTAGATGATTGCACAAAATCACATGTGTGGCATAGTATTTTGTTGAAGATTATTGCTGAGATGATCAATAAGAAAGATTATTTATTCCGAAGGAGGAGATCATAGATCTAGAATTACAAAGAGCATGACGAAGAGAGAAGATCAAGCTAATGCTGGTAAACAACTAAGGAGTGGTTGATTCAGAATTAGAGTAAATGACCAGGTATGTGGAGAAAAATGAGTCTTTTTTCTTTGTATTGGCAATTTTGTAATTGTTTGTTGCATAGTGCAGAGTTAATCTGGATAGTGTCACATGAGAGGAGAAGAAAGGAGACTTATAATGCTTAGAGAATTTTTTTAGAGTTGCTCTAATGGTTTTTAGAGAGAATTAGTCTTTTAATTATTGGGTTTTGTCTACCTTAGTCAAAAGAGTGATTAGAGGTGAGACGAGTGCAAAAACAAAATATGTGTGGCATGGTGTTTTGTTGAAAATTATTTTCTAAGAAGATCAAGAAGAAAAAATATTCATTCCAAAAGAGTAGATGAAAGATCTAGATTGATCTTCAAGTGGTGTTGAAAGACTAGCCATGAGGAGAGAAAAGAGTCTTTGTTTTATGTAAATGGTAATTTTGTAATTGTTTGTTTACATAGTGTATAGTTAATCTAGATAGCATCTCGTGAGAGGAGAAGAGAGAACAATTTAGAAAGCTTAGAGAATTTGTGTGGAATTGCTTTAATGTTTTTTTAAAGAGAATTACACTTCTAGTTATTGGGTTTTGTCTACCTTAATCAAAAGAGTGATTAGAGGTGAGATGAATGTAGAAAAACACGTGTAGCATAGTGTTTTGTTGAAGATTTTTGTTGAGAAAAACAAGAAGAAAGTGATTCATTCCAAAGGAGGAGATAAAAAATCTAGATTAATCAAAAAACATAATGAAGAGAGAAGATCAAGATGATGTCGGTAAACAACTAAGGAGTTGTTGATTCATAATCAAAGTGGTGTGAAGGACCAACAGTGTAAAGAAAAAGTAGGTGTCTTTATTCTTTCTAAATGGTAATTCTGTAATCGTTAGTTTACATAATACATATTTATATAAACAAAGTGTCATGAGGTCCTTCCCTCATTTCCACTACAACAAAAAGGACTTTTTCCCATAAGCATTGCTAATGATTATTAGCAACACATAAATACATCGCAACATGTGTTGCAAAAAGTGTCGTCGCTATTGCTTATTAGCGACGTATAACAAAAAATGTCACTAATAGTTCATAATAGGGATGTTTACATATACGTCGCTAATAATAAATTATTAGCGATGTATAATATACGCCGCCATTAATTAATTATTAGCGATGCATATTTTGTAGTGCTGCTATTAATTAATTATTAGCGACACTTATTTTGTAGTGACGCTTATTTTGTAGCGCCGCTAATGTTTAGTTGTTAGCAACATTATTCTATACGTCACTACTAATAAAATAATTTTAAAAAATTAAAATTACTTATTGGCTACATATAAATATATATGTAGCTAATAAGTAATTATTAGCGACGTTTATCTATACATCGCTAATAAAAACCATTTTTTAAAAAAATTAAAAAACTTATTAGCGACGTATAACTCTATACGTCACTAATAAGTCTTTATTAGCGACATTTAAGTATATGTTGCTAATAAAATAAATATTTAAAAAAAATTTATTTGATGCATCGCTAATAATATAAAATTAGTGACACAACAACTGAGCTTTAGCGACGCTTTTATAAGCGTCACTAAAGACATAATATTTTTATAAAAAAAATCCCCAGTGGGCCACTAGGCCCACCGGGGAAGGGAGAGGGGGCCGGAGGATAGCGGGCTGCCGGAATCCGGACCCCTCCTTCACCCCTCCTCTGAAAATCAAAGGAGGGGGTGGGGTGCCGAAATCCGGCAGGGGAACTAGCTTCTGACAACCGGAGCCCCCTCCTCGGGCGGAGGCAATGAAAGAGGGAGGGAGAAATTAGGATGAGAGGGGATGAAGGGAGAGGGTGGGAGAGGGGGAGGAAGATGTGGGGTGCCGGAATCCGGTGGGGAACCGGATTCCGGCAATCCCTCTTCCGGAGGCGGCAAATGAGGGGGAATGGAAATAAGTAGATGGAAGGATGGGAGGGGAGGAAGGGAGGAGGGCAGCGGGGCGGGAGGAGGGGGTGGGGTGTCGGAATTAGGCTGGATTCCGGCCCCCACGACCCCTTCCTCTTGTTTTGTCGACTGGAGGAGGGGGGAATCAGAACCATGAGTGGGTGGGTGGGGGGGGGGGAGGGGGGGGGGAGGGGCAAAACAGAGAGGAGGAGGGGGGCTCGCTGCGGAGAGAGGGGACGGGGTGGGGGGGGGGGAGCCAGAATCTGGCGGTGAGCCGGATTCCGCCCCCCACAGCCCCTTCCTCCAGTCTGTCGACCGGAGAAGGGGGAATCGGAAGCATGGGCGCGGGGGGCGGGGGGGGGGGGGGGGGGGGGGGGCAAAATTGAGGGGGAGGGAGGTTCGCTAGGGAGAGAGGGGAGGGGGGAGCCAGAATCCGGTGGTGAGCCGGATTCTGGCGCCCACAGCCCCTTCATCTCGGTCTCGTCGACCGGAGGAGGGGGAATCTTAAGCATGGGTGGGGGGTGGGGGGGGGGAACAGAGAGGAGGAGGGGGGATCACCGGGGAGGGAGGGAAGGGAGGTGGAGGGGGGAGCCGGATTTCGGCCCCCACAGCCACTTCCTCCAGTCAACAAACCGGAGGAGGGGGGAACCATGACCATGGGGAGGGGGGGATCGCTGGCGAGAGGGGAGCTGAGGGGGTGGAGGGGGGAGCCAGGGAAAGGGGCGGGGAGCCGGGGGGCGATCTCGGGTGCGAGATCTGGGGAATGATCATCGCGGGGCGAGGTAGCTGGTGGTGATGAGTTGCGGAGGAGAGTCGGGTGAGGCTGGATTTATAGGAGGAGAACGCGCAGGGCGAAATTCACCCGCGCAAATGTTCTTGTGACGCTTCTACTAGAAGCGTCGCAAAAAGTGGAAAAGGGACAGGGAGGGAGGGAGGAGAGAGAAAAGAGTTGAGAGAGAGGAGGGAGAGGGGAGAGAGAAAAGTGGAAAGAGAGAGAGGATAGAGAGAGAAGAGGAGAGAGAGGGAGGGAGGGAGGAGAGAGAGAGAAGAGAAGAGAAGAGGGAGGAGGGAGAGAGAGATCAGAGAGACGGGAGACAGAGGAGGGGAGAGAGAGAAGAGGAGAGAGAGAGGGAGGAGAGAAAGAGAGAGAGAAGAGGAGAGAGAGGGAGGAGTGGAGAGAGAAAAGGAGTGAGAGTAGGGTTGTAAACTAGCTGAGCTAGCTCGTGAGCAAACCCAGTTTGGCTCAGCTCGGCTTGAATTAAGGTCGACTGGAATCAGGCTCGACTCGAACTTGATTCAAGCTCGAATAAATTCGAGCCGAGTTCGAGCTCGAGCTCGATGCTACTCAACTCGAACTTAAATATAATTTTAAAATTATATATAAATAATATATATATATAATAAATAATGCACATATATGCATATTTTATATAAACATAATTGTTAATTTAAATATATATTTATAACATACTCCCTCCATTCTTAAATTAATAGTTCTATTTGATTAGTTCATTTTGAAAAATCTAATTGAGCTATTAATCTAAGACGAATGGAATATATAAAAGGACATATAATCACATATTTATATACTAATACTATGTATCATATTGATATATGAGACCCGTTTATATGAGTCAAGGCTCACTCACGACTATGTGAGTATCGATGTCATGCATCCTCATATTACGATCTAAGAACACACATAACTCGGGAGGTAGTTAGTTTATGTCTTCTTGTGCATTTGGATCTCGATCTGATGGCCCATGATGTCTTTGCTCATGCTGACGTACGAGAGTCTAAACTCATATAAAAAAATTTCATGATATATATCCTTGTTAAATTATAATGGATATATAATTTTTATATATGATATATATTTTATAAAAATAAAAATATTAGAGACACAAACACTAATATACTCCTTCTGTCTCAAATTAATAGGACTATTTGATTCTTGATGATGAACTAAAATTAGTTCAATTGAAAAACCAAATGGAGCTATAAGTATATGACAGATGGTCAACATGATATCACACTAATATACTTAAAAATAATTCTAAAAGAAGCATGACATTTGTGAACTAACCTTAGTTTTGAAAAGAACGATTAGATATTCTTTTAAAAGTTGAAGCATGACATTGGGACCGTCTTCATCTTACAAAATGTATATCTTTTTACATGTACTTCAGAATTTTTTAGAGGAACACTAAGGTTATAGATAACTTTTTTATTAGTGGTTTATAAGCATGTAAAGAAAAGAAAACACAAAAAAGTAGATGACAATGTTGCCAAAATAATTTTTTATTTTTTACATCTTTTTTAGTGATTATATGTACATAAAGAGAGAAAAATAATAATGTTGCATTTTTTTAGCATATGTAACTAAAACTTATTTGTCATAGTTTTCTTCATATACTTTATATTTATATATATATTATTTTTATTTTTTTAGTTTGAGCCCAATTTGAGCCGAGGCTTATGATTCACTTATTTAAGTTCGAGCTCAAGCTCGAGCCAAGCTTTGGATTTCTAATTTGAGCCAAGCTCGAGTTAAAAGGTTCGAGTTTATTCGAGCTTCGAGCCGAGCTTCAGCAATTCGAGCTCGAGCCGTAGCAGCCTAATACTCGGCTCAGCTCGGCTCATTAACACCCCTAAGTGAGAGGGAGGAGAGAAGAGGAGAGAGACCAGATCTCCTCTCTCTCCTCTTCTCTCTCTTTTCTCTCTCTTCTTTCTCTCCTCACCACACTCTCTCTCCTCTCCTCTCCTCTCTCTCCTCTCCCTCTCTCTCCTCTCTCTCTCCTCTCTCCCCTCCTCTCTCTCTCTATACTTATTTTATAAATATAAGGTAATAGCGACACATACAAATATGCGTCGCTAGTACTAAGGGTATTAGCGATGCATATTTCAATGAGTCCCTAATATCAATAGTATTAGGGACGCATATTCTTATGTGTCCCTAATACTAATAGTCTTACAGCTGGCCAAGTACTTCTCAGCCGTCGGCTGACCTTTACTGAGTACACCCTTAACTTGTGGTCTCGCCGCTGCTTATGTTGGCAATGCTTTTGTCCGCCAACGCTGCCACCATCGTGTGCTCGCCATCAAATGTCATGATTACGAGGTAGGGGAGCTCTGAACTCTTAATTTCATAATAGTATGCTTTGAATGAGTAGTAGCATGTTAGGATTGTATGATTCAATGCTTTGGATGTTAAATCATGATTTGTTTGCATGATGTAAGAGGATAAATTATGCCATGTTGAAATGCATATGACATACACGTGAGATGTAAGTATGTCTGATGCGTATGGAATATGTATGTGCTAGTGATGACTAGCATGTATGTTTGTAAGCTACGTATGTGGAATATGTATGTGCTAGTGATGGCTAACGTATATGTTTGTAAGCTACGTATGTGAAATATATATGTGCTAGTGATGGCTAGCGAGTATGTTGGTAAGCTACGTGTATGGATGTGTATGTATGTGCTAGTGATGGGCCTGATGGCTAGCGAGTATGTTTCTACGTATGTGGATTGTGTTTGTGCTAATGATTGCTAGCGAGTATGTTGGTAAGCTATGTATGGAATAGTATATGTATATTATATGTATGTGTGATGGGCATACGTATGTATGATAGCTATATGCCTATTTGATGGATATGTGTATACGTGTGGGGGCAAAAGTATGGGCGATGGACATGAATAGATGATAGAGGGTTTCGTTTGGATTTGTTGTGGATGTGTAAGCGTATGACAGAAGATAGAGGATGTAAGTTTGATGGGCGAGGATTGGAGCGGTTTGTTTTGTTTGGATCAGAGCGTATGTTGGGGGATTGTCAAACAGTAAGAGTGTTGCATAGTTGTACAAGCATAATGTGCAAATTATGAATTAAAAAGTAATCTCAATAAGTAAGGTATTAGTAAGAGGGTGATAACTAGGTTTGGTTCTAAGGAGCTTAGTTTGATGACTTTTGTGTAAGATGTTTTGGCCATAAGCTGGATGGCGGCGTATGTAAGACCATAAGGATTTGATGTACAATGAGTTATGATTATGAGATGGACGGGTTAAGTGAAGTCTAATGCCCTAACAAACTAGGGTTTCGTATCGAGCGAAATCATGGCGGAGATTAGGACCTTGAGCTTGGGTGTAGACAAGGTCGGTGCTCTCGGTTTGGTTGTGGCTCAGCTTCAGGCAGAGCGCTCAACACCCCTCTTGTCCAAGCCACCAACTAGGTCCATGGAGAAGGGGGGTCCATCCCAGGCTCCCGAACTACACTGCTCTGACCTTCTAGCACCGGCGGACCGAGATATGCGCTTTCCCCACGATATTGTGCGCTTTGGCACAGTCAATCAGGCCATGGATGGGAGGCGCCAGGCCCAAGATACGCAAGGCACACCAGGTGTTCGGGAAAATACCCCAATGATGCCGCCTCCTCAAAACTTGTTCCAAGAGATGGAGGATGCTGGGAGGAGTAGCCAGAACCCCGTGGAGCACCCCGCGGAGGGGCTGAACCTCATTTGTCCTGGCTACAGTTTCCACGTTACAATGGGGACGACAACCTAGTGGAATGGCTGTACAAGGTGGAGAAGTTGTTCACCTACCAGGGAACACATTCGGAGGCTGAAAGGCTGCACATAGCAGCCTTCCATCTAGACGGGGATGCTTCAGTATGGTTCCAAAGTTTTGAGAAGGAGGTGCGCTACCCCACTTGGACCGCCTTCTCCGACGAGTTGTGCATCCAGTTTGGCCCAAATGAGTTCCAAGACTTCAATGAGATTCTCTCCTCTCTGTGATAGACCACTACCGTCCGGGCTTATTATACGGAGTTCATGAAGGTGGCCAACCACCTCCCTGACTAGATGGTGGTTGTGGTATCCCGTGTTCCAATTACGCTTAACCCTAGAGGGTTAGGGGTAATTATGTAATTTCAATTAAATTTTATGGGGTTTCAAGAGATGATATTCCCCCAATTGGTTAGAGCTTGAAGTAGCGAACATAACAAGATAAAGAATATGCAAAACGGAGGACAGGAACGAAAGTTACAACCTCGGGAAGCGTGCCATATGGGCCGCACTGCGCGGAATGATGTGCGGTGGGCTTGCGCGAACGAACGCGTGGCAGCACCATGCAGTTCACGCACACCAGGCGTGGTGGTGCTGTCGGTTTGGCCAATTGGAGTGCGACACATGTCGCACGCACATTGTCAGCTCGCAGGGTTTCTCTTATAAATTGAAAACTCGATTCATTTTTCCAGAGGACTTTCAAAAGTCATTTTGAGTCCGTTTTCTTCCATTCAAAATGTGTTCATGACTAATTGAAGGGTGTTCTACGAAATGGAAGCGTCCATTCCTCGAGTTAGCAACCCTATCTAAGGGAAACATCCCGGGGCATGGGGAGGTTCTGCTCGCCGCCTACGGGCGCAGGAAGGGAAAAGTATCCCCGGGCATGGGGAGGTTCTACCCGTCACCTACGGGCGCGGGAAAGGAAAAGTGTCTCCAGGTAAGGGGAGGTTCTACCCGCCGCCTGCAAGCATAGGAAAGGAAAAGTATCCCCGGGCATGGGGAGGTTCTGCGTGCCGCCTATGGGAGCGAGAAGGGAAAAGTGTCCGGGTAAGGGGAGGTTCTGTCTGCCACCTACTGGCACGGAAAAGGTAAAGTGTTTTCAGGAAAGGGGAGGTTCTGTCCGCCGCCTACAGGCGCAAGAAGGGTAAAGTGTTTCGAAGTTAGAGGAGGTTCTTGCCACCATCTCTGAATCAGAAAGGGCGGATGCCATGAGGAAACGAGCAACTCCGAACATCGCCACTTCCAGAATTGGAGGGGAGCACGCTTTTCTAACCTTCTAGTTTAATATGATTTATATGATTGCATATCTTAATTAGGAATATACTAACTAAGATATATTATTTGCTATGATGTGATACATGCTGATATGTTTTTATTTAATCTACTTTGATTTATCCTGTTGTGATCTGAAATGCTCTGTTGTGACTTGACATACTCCGATCTGATATGATCGGTATGGTCGGATAAAATCTGATATGATCAGTTATGATCCAACATGCTCTGTAGTGTGTTATGCTCTGCTTTATGATAGAGTGGGACATGTGTTTTGTTAGTGTTCTTCTCACCTATGTGAGATGTGTATTTAACTGATTTATTGGCTTCCGTTTGACTCCGATGATTTATTGGCTTCCTGGTCTTAGAATCTGATTAGATGTTGTTGTGGTCAAGTCAAATTTGGAATTAACGGACTTAAAAGGAGCATATGTGTTCTTATGGATCAAGACAGAAGACTACAGAATATTGAAGGCTTTTGAAGCTTATTCATATCATATTCGCATACCAAAAACACTTGGGTAAGTTTCAGAAGTAATTTCAGAGCTTTCAAAAGGTTTTAGGATAAAAAGGACAAACTAGTAAAAATATAGATAAAATGATCGATCATTGGACATACAATTAATCAGAATGATCGATGAGCACCTGATTTTATCTTGTGTAAAATGATGTCGAGAGTTATTGATTTATTGCTCTTGTGAATTGATTAATCGCTTGACGTATCATAGACAAAGCAAACTGTGAACTTTCAACCTCTGTTTGAAGTGATCGATCGCTTCAATGGCATGCAACCCTCGTTAAGCCATTCTAATTTTAATTTAATTCTTTATTCAAGTCGAAGAACTAAACTGACTTAAGGAACTATATAAGGGCTAAGAAATCACAAAATTTGAGAGAAGAAAACCTAGAGGAGATTACAAAAGAAGGATTTATACCTTTTGCATATTATTTTTCAAAGAGAATTCACATGAAGCTTTGAGTTGAAGATCAATGGTGAATTCATCACCTATTCTACAACTAAAAGGAGATTTCACACTAAGATTTCAAAGATGAGTTGTAGTTTATTTTCATTGGGACATTGAAGATTTCAAAGGAGGCCAAAATACAACAACAAGTGCTTGTTGAAGGCTAGCAGAATACAAAGACAAAACAAGGAGGAAGAAGTTTCAAGTGCCTAGTGGAGAAGACTTGAAGGCCAGCAACAACAAAGATTTATGGAGATCTAAACAAGAGTAACTTGTGTTAGATTCAAAACAAAGGTTAGTTATTTGCTTGTGTCAATGTAAATTATCTTGCTTACCAGTACTACATAATTTGGTTCTACTGTGGAACTACTACATTTTTTTAACCTAGTTTGGGTTTTCTATATTCAGATATTGTATTTATTTTATGGATTCAATGTTTATGGTTTAAATGACAAATAAAACGTGAGTGAGTTTTGAGAAAATATTTACTTAATTATGTTATATACAAATTTCTCCACAAACTCTGTATGTTTTCTGCCTAGAGAAGCACTGTAAAATTCCTGCCAACAGTGGCACTATATGTTTTTTCGCCCTTAGATAGTCTTTATTTTTATAGATAATTGAATTAGGGGGAATGTACTCATATGCTATACTCCTCTAGATGGATATTAAACTCATATAAACATCACTAAGAACTAATTATAAAATATAAATAAAGTCCTAGAATTTCAAAAAACATTGAAATGTATGTTGAAAATTATAGTTTTGAAATTAAATAAAACCTTAAATTTTTTGTGTTTGATTGACTCAAAATTTTGACACATAATATATTCCAATGATTAGAACAATATTTATAAATAAAGCTATGCCTTATTTTTACCATAAATGCTCAATTTTGAAAAACCACCAATTCAAGGTGAAAAAAGTCAAAACCAAATCACAAAATTGAATGAAATCTAAAAATTTAAATGTTCAAATCGTGTGAAACTTTGTAGAAACATAAATCAGACTATTCCTAATAATTCTATTGGTTCACAAATCATTGAAAACATTTTGAAATCCTCTAAAAATAGAAAAAAGTAGGTTTAGTTCTCACCTTGACTGGAGGATAAATCTTGAAAACATTGATAAAATACAGTGTTTCCTTGAGCACAACCTATCCAAATGGCCTCCGAGCTCACTTTCCAACTTTTTAGAGTGCTCGCAATGAAACAGGAGGGCTTATGGGCTTTGCCCAAATTTTAAAACATCACTCCGTGGATAATACGACCAACAATCAATTGCTCCTGGGATCAATTCATTGATATTCAAATAATTCTAATTTTAAATTTATAATTAAATACTAAAATTCAAAAAATTTCAAAAAAGATTCCAATAAATTTCTAAAATTATTTTAAGTTGTTATCCATCGAAATAAGATTTATCTAAAAAACAAAACTCAAAATAAAAGTCAAAGATTAAAAAAGCATAGTTGAGCTCTTTTTGACAAATTTTTAATTAATTTTCCTTTAATTTAAGTACATCCACATATTATGTTCTTCTTTTTTACTAAAGAAACCAATAATGTTTTAAACTCTAGTCTCTTTAAATCTTTAATCTTGCAAGCTCACTTTTACTTAATCTTACACAAATTTGTTTACGCCCAAATAAATAAAATTTTCTTATTTTTTAACTCACTTTAGTTGAATCTATGTACATATTTTTTTAAAAAAATTAAAATAAAAAAAGCTCAAAAAGAATATGTCCATATTTTTCTAAGTCGTTACATTTTTTCACAATCCGTTTTTCTAAGGCATAGTTTTTTCTGAATCCTTTCAACTTGCATCATTTTTTTCTCATTTTTTTCTTCTTTTTTCTTGATGTTAAGTGGATAGTAGTTTAATCTAAGTTGGTAACCCATCCCCATCATCTTTACACGGATAATTCCATTGAAAAAATATTAAAGTATTTAAGACTTACAAACATTGAATCACATTAAATGAACTTTTCTTTTTCTCTTAAATTTTAAATAGCAATCTAACATAAGATCCTCTAATTTGATCACTAAGACTCTACTAGAATCAAAATGTCTAAGTCAACTTATGTTTAAGAATTGCCTCTTAATTTTCATTCATAAAAGTGACATACGTCTAAACATGATGTGTGCAAATTTTAAAAACAGAAAATTGTAACATCCAGCAAAAGATAATTGAATTGATTTTCACTTTCCTTGGTTTGTCATTAATGTCGTTAAGGTATATTTGACGATAAATCATGTTGCCTTTTAGCTTAAAGGAAAATTAATTTCATTATGTCTCAAGAGCTGAAATAATAAAAAACAAATTGCAAAAACAAGCAAAGCCACATTTTTTTTGTGTTTTTTATCATATTATTGTTTTTTTCAATTCAAAACTTATGAAATAAAGACATGAAAACAAAGCAAAGTGTGATATGAACTAAAACATTTGTTACCCAAAAAATTGAAAGAACTAAATCATGGACAAAAAACTCTTAATCTCTTTACTTAGAGACGCAAACTCTTTAGCTTTGCCTAGCCAAGGCAATCTAAAGTATTTTTCCTTACTCTTCTTTATTAAGACTTCTATGCTTGAAGATCAATCTTCCTTGCACCATTTTTATCTTCTTTGCATACACTTGGTGGGCTAGCTTAGGGGTCACATTGGTAATGTGGTTCTTCTCCATCTTCATTTACCTAAGTTTTAAAGGATGATTTTTCGGGCACTCTCTTCTGGTATGGAAATCTCTATGACATATGTCACACTCTCACAATTCTAAAATCTATCTTAAGACTATTTCCTTTTTTTACTTAGGTGGGTTAGGCACTATCTTAGATTGTTACTCCTTTTGTTCTTCACAAAGATAGTAGGTTGACTAAGGGGGTAGTCAACCAATTCCTAAAACTTAAACTCATCTTATTGGTTTGACCTATATTCAACATGGTCTCCAATTTTTTCCTCCCACTCTTAAATCCATATAATTTCTCTTTTGATGACATAAGTTCTCTATTGAGAGGACTAAACTTTCCTCTCTCATGCTCAAAGTCATTATTAATTTCTCTCACTTCTCTCTCTAGTTTGATGTTCAACTCCACTAATCTAAAGTCCTCTAGAGAAGACAAGACTAACTCATTATTTTTCTTTTCAATTCTCAAGGTATTTGGTTCTTCCCTTTGTACTCATTAGAATTAAAGTTAGACTCTTAGTTTCGTTCAAGATAATTGAACTCATGAGATTCTTCACTAGAACCATCTTTCTTCACACTTACATGAAAGACATTATAGTTATACATTTCATCTTCATTAGAATAACTCTCATAAGAGTAAGCTATTTGAAGCACATTTCCCTTTTTCTTATTCTCAAACCCCTTTGATTTTCTAGGTTTATCATCAAAATGATTATTAGAATTACTGTTAGGACAATCAGTAGCAAAATAACCTAACCTAACACATTCAAAACACTACATGCTCTTTTTATATGGTTTATTTTGCCTGTCATCTTTCCTATCTCCTTGTATGTTCTTTGAATTTTGACCTTTATTCTCAAGCCTAAAGTTACGATATTTCATAAATTCCTTGAAGTTTTTTGTTGATAAGAGCATTAATTCTTCATCATCCTCATATTCTTCATATTTTCTTAAGGTGTTCAAAGCTTTATTCTTTTTTGAAGTTCTCTTAGATGTATTGAGGGAAGTTTGTTTTCCCTTTCATTTCTCAAATAATTATTTCTTAATTTGATAAGATTCCTCTTATATATCAAAGGTTCTTTACAAGCTCCTCAATTTCTAAGGTGTGTATCTTTCTAGATTCATTAATTATTAATGCCTTAATTTTAAATTGGAGGACAAGACACTAACAATTTCCTCACAACATGGTAGTCAGGAATGGGCTCCCCTAACTAATCACAAGTATTGACTATGTTCAAAATCTTAACATAATACTCAAAAATCATTTCATCTTTACCCATTATCATATTTTCAAAATCAAGGGTAAGCATCTATAACCTAGACACTATAACAGGCTCAACTCCCTCTTTATACTTCACTAGTTTTTACCACGCAACCTTAGCGATGTGCAATTTGATATTAACTTATATTGTTATTTTTGTACGAAAATGAATAATGTACTAAGGTCCTTACTATTTTTATTTGCAAGTTTTGTTTTATTTTCATCTCATTTACTGTCCTATTTTATGATAGAATTTCCATATTTGTCTTTGGTCGTGGGAGTATTCTAACCTTTAACCACCGCTTTCCAAGCGATGTTGTCAAGTGCTTGAATAAAAGCTCTCATCCAATTCTTCTAGTAATAAAAGTTTTGGCCATCAAATAGTGGTGGATGATCTATAGGATTTGCCAAATCTCTATGTTCATTCATTTAATTATTTGATGCAGCCAATAAGATCAAACAAACTTAAACCACCTAAGCAATAATTTTTAATCACCCAAACTAAGGAGAAATACATAAGCAAACAAAATAACTAATTAGGTCACACAACTCAGCAAGTTTAACAAGTATTTTTAAGAGAAAAACAAGTAAGCTAAGCACAATCAAGAGATCAAACCTCAACACAAGATAGATAAAACTAGAAATAAAATTCTAGGAAGATAAAGCAAACTTATGATGCACTAGCATGCAAAAATAGATTGATAGCATGAAAGAAAACTCAAATTTTCAATAAATTCCTTAGCTAAAACTTGAGAGTTTAATATCCATCTAAATGAGGGTTGTCACACACTACCACACCCCCTTAACCTGTACCATGTCTAGGGTAGTGAGACATACCGCAATGTAGTGGAAAACAACCCGAAAAAGGTTCCTATCAAAGTACATAGCACGTGACCTTTGTGCAAAAGTAAATAATGGAAGGGAGAATAGATAAAGATTAAGTCTCAGTCATAATCATATCCACATCAACACGTAAAGCAAATAGTCAAAAGCCCTAAGGTTGCATCAAGTCTTTAAGCAAACACAGCCACAATTCTAAGCCCTCACAAGGCTATCCAAAGTCTAAATTCAAGTCTAACATCAACATAACATGTGACAGTAGTATAAAACAACCCAAGCATCTAGCCCCCTCTCATGGCTCATACACATCCTCAAGCTGGATATATAATCTATCCAAAACACCTCCACGACACAGCATACAACCCCAAAACAAAACCACAAAATAAATAACGGTGAGCTTAGCTAAGGGTTTTAAAATGAAACTTAAGCTCATGATAACACCTCATGCATTCTTTTTATAGAAATCAATTTAAACATGCATCACATATCCATTATCCACAATTTTTATCATGAGTTAAATCACATTCAATATTCACATTCAGACCACTTGTGCATCACAGACTTATTCAAAATTTATAATACACATTCACAACTTGTGCAATTATTTAAGTTTCATAGTTCATTCACATCCTGCATGAATCAAGTATTAATATTCACATTCACCCTGCATAATCAAGTATATCAAATTACATTCTATCCTACGTGTTCAAGTGTAATCATTTCAACATCCTCTGTAAACATAAGCATCATTGTCTCTACAAAACCTATGTCAATGGGCATTATAATCTATACACAAGCATAGATAATGCCTTGAATGTCTCACAACAGAGAAAACAATTCTCCTTATCCAAGACGAAGCACAAACAGACATGCTCACCTAAGAAATCCTAAAAGTGAGTATAATTTTTTAGAAAGTAAAACTGGAGCAGTTTTGGGAAATCCCTAACATAGAAATTACCCCCTGGTAAGCTGGTGCACATGGACAAAGCAACCTAGATTCTTAGGTCTAGAAAAACTCATTAATTTGACTCATTATAGCATTCCACTCTTCTTACCTAAGAAGGAAGCTCGTCCTTAAAGGGACGTAAAATCTCATCCAATGAACATGAAACCTCATCCTTTTGGACGTAAAACTAATTTGATAAACCTCTCGTATAGCTAATCTAGAAATCTATGTCATCCAATTGATTAATCACTGTTAAACATTAATAATCTTCATTTACTAGTCATTCTCATATTGCATGTGACATGATATATATGTAAGCAATGTTTAATGGATGAAAACATAGGTAAACATACTCTAATTAGTCTAGAATGAATGAAGCATGCTCCATTTGTGACAAATAAAAATCATAAAAGCATGGGTAAGATATACATTTATGGTTATGTACATAATTGAGCTACAACTAGTGAAACATGGCTCATTTGTAATTAAATTAACATGTGCAAGAATTCATATCCTCTCGTGATCATAAGCTACTAGAGTCATGAAGTAAAGAAAAAGATATGCCGAATTATGGATTTAAATCAAGTATAAAATCATACTAAGCTTAAACATACATAGTCATCTCTATAATTAAGCTAAAACACATATATCATGCTCCATATGAAATTAATACATGTGTAAGTAATCCTAGCTCATCATGGTCATAATATACTGAAATCATGAGAAAGAAAGAAGTGTTCAAAATTCACTAAAATACACATGTACCAAAAAATATTGTATAGCCATTTCAAATCCCACTTAGGCCATTCGAACGGCAACACACAATTTTGAATTTCCTATATAGCCTTTTGAATGGCTTGTTAGCCCATTCAAACCGTCGAAATAGTTTACTTTTCTTGTTCTTCTTCACTAGAAAACTAAACCAAAATCATTCTGAAATTCTATATAAATTCCCACATCATCATAAAACGTAATATAAACAATACTTAAGCCTAAAACATGATATATCTAATATTTTTCAATCTTAAACATGCAATAATAATAATAATAATAAATCACATGTTATTAAGGAATCACCCTGACCCATCAAGATGTTTCAAAAGCTTAAATAAACCTTCAATCATGGTGTTAGAAGCAAGAAAACTACGTAAAATAAAAACCCCTTACCTCTATTCAGCTTATGAATCTTTTGAATAAACTCCAACCTTAAGAAATCCTACCCAAAACTTAGGGCTTTTGGTTAGTCTTAATCAAAACCTAACTAATAAACTCAAATCAACATGGAAATGATAGATTCACAACTTCCTTAAGTTAAAAAATAAAAATCACATTGTTTAGGGTTCTAAATCGGGATTAAAAAGATAATCTTGATAGCAAGAAATAAGCATCCAAATAGGTGAAGTAAATGATGAGATGATCAAGACAAGATCAAAAGGATTAAAGTGTTATTAAGGAAAAATCTTACCTTAAGATGGGTTTCTCTTTTAGGAAATGAGGGTAGAGCCCTAACCTCCCTCCTAATCTTGGCACTTCCCCGTTTAGAAATGGGTTAGGATTTTTCTTTTATAGTAAATGACTAATGGGCTAAAAATTAGATTATTAGGCTAGAAAATTGGTGAATAGGCCTTAAGTTACCATATAAGTGCACATTTGGCTCCAAAAATGAAGGTTGGCGGCCGAAAAGGGTAGCACATCATCTGATATAAATGTGGATCCCATGATTGGGCCTACTTCTTTGATCAAGAAAAATATAAAAAATATCCTTAAATAGGTAAAATTTTCGTGTATCATGCTTGACACTAATATTCTAAACTAAAATTAAACTTTAAAATATTTATGACTAAACTAACCTATTACACCAAGAAAACCAAATCAAAATGAAACAAATAATTTTTACACAAATAAAAAAGGTAATAAATTAGAAGATCTTACAAGGGTAGTGGATTACTAGATTGCCCTTAGTCTTATTATCTTATAAAATAAAGACTACAAGTTATAGCATCAATGTGCATAAATTTATTTTGAAGTGGAATAAACAAACCTAATCACTATTCACCATTCATGATCAATCTATCCAAAAATATCAAACATGTATATTAAATATCACACAAGGATTTTCACGTAGAAAACCTAACTTGGGTAAATAACCATGGTAGTCTCAACAAAGGCTAAATTAATGCACTAGTAAAATATAGAACTTACAATACACAAAATAACCAACCAACCTCTAGACTTAAGACAAACTCCTTTGTTCAATCTTCTTCATTATTATTGTTGGACTTCAATTCTTGCTCTTTAAATGCTTGAAGCTTTCGCTCTTCACGTTTTGTAATTTGTCTTCTTCTAGCAACTTACACAAAGACTCATTTGCATGTTGATACACTTTTTATATTCTTCAACTCCCTTTGAGGAATTTTGTTAACTCCCCTCTTGTATTTGTTGTGTGAAACATTTCTCACTTCAATTGTATATCAACATGAAATATACATCCATCATCATCATATGCATCAAGCTTTTTGTAGATTCTCTAGGAAAACAACGAGTAAATATACCACCCCAACCTATTAAATTACTTTAAAGGTAGGAGTGCAGCCACTTTGTAATGATCAAATATGTGCAGAGATCAACCGTATTTAGAAGAGTAACTATTCATTAATTTACATAATTACAAAAACTTTACAAACGAGGCTTATCATGCCTTAGCAAAATCAAATTGTGCATGTCCAAAATTAATACATAATTAATGAACATGATAAAGTAAAACAAAAATATAGATCTTTCAAAGTTCAAGGAGCAAGCTTCATTAACATCATTTTCTTCTTTCGAACCTATAACGTCTAGGGGTGGGTGAGTATAATTATACTTAATAGATAGAGTTAAATTTTATTAGCATGCTAAAACATAAAGCATAAAAAACTATGCATAAATATTCTCATAATAATTTATATACAAAATTCGACTCAAGATAATAGTATCGACTAACCAAATCAACTGCAATTTTATACGAAAAGTAAGATAAAATTGTTCTTCACAGAGTCCGGTAAACTTGAATAAATTGTTCATAACTAGAATCCAATAAATAATTCAAAATCAGATAAATCATCATTCACCGAATCTGATAAATAATTCAAAATTGGATAAAACATCATTCACATAATGTTGCTGATACCAGAGTGGCATACACCTGTGCTCGTAGGGCAACGGGATTAGAATGAAGACGATCTTCCCATGATATCCAACTTCATAGGTGCGCCATATGTCAAAATAGGCAGTACCTAGGAGTCATAACTCCGATAGCTTTTGGGCTTCATACCAAATAGCTACCGTTCAAAACTGATCATAGTTTTTGGGCTATATATCAAATAAATACCCTTTTAAATCCAATCATAATCATTCGTAAATATAATTCAAATAAAAATAAAATCTTAAAGTTCATATCATGATAAAATCCATCTTAGAGGTATACGATATGCTATTATCTTAGCGTTCTCCCGACCCCTAATAAATATCATCCTTTTTTAGAGGAATAAATTATGAAATAAAATTTTTAGTCATAGCACATAATTAAAGCTTAAAACCACCTACCCTTAATTTTTTAAAATGACCAAAGTAACAACCAGTGGTCAGATCCATGTCTCATTTGTGGGCTTTTGAGCGGCGTGTGAAACCTCCCCTCGCGATGGGACCGGATCTCTTTCCGGGCTCGAAAGTGGCTGATAGAGTCTCCCCTTGTGTCAAAAAAATTCCTCCTAGCTCGAAAAAGGTGGATGGAGTCTCCCCTTGCGTCGGGACGATTCTTCCTTCTGGATCGGAAGTGGCAAACAGAGTTTCCCCTTAAACTAGGACGTTTTCTTCCTCTTGTCTCGAAAGCGGCAAACGGAGCTTCCATTTACCCCGAGTCATTTATCTTATTTAGAGCAACTAAATCAAAAAACGGACCCCTCTACGATGTAGAGAGCCCTCAAATTAGTTACAAACAAGTTTAAATAGAACAAATCGGATGAGAAACGGCTTACAACGGGCAGAGATCAAAAGAAGAAGAGGAGAGAAAAATGATGCATTGGACGCTTCCCCTTTCCCTCCCCTTTTATAAGCCTTGAGTTCCATTGGATGCGCGCCATATGGCATGGCATGCATCCATCGGTTTTAAAAAAAAATTGTGCATCAACGTTGTATGTAGCAAGCCAGCACAATGGCCTACTATTGGCAGGCCATGGGCTACTGTTGCAGGCAGCCATGCTACCTGCAGTAACACTTGAGTGTTGTTGACACCTCAAATGGCATCAGCAATGCTGACGTTATATATATATATATATATATATATATATATATATAATAGTTTTAAATTTTATTTTTAAATAAAATAAAATTTAAAACTTCAAATGACCGTAACTCCTTACCCCGAACTTAGAATCACAAGTTCTTAGTACCGTTGCACTCATGTCGACAAGCCCTTCGAAACAAGACCACATAAGGGTATGTTATCTCACTAATTCAAAGTGGGTCCCGCCCATGACAAACTTCTCGAGGTCATAACCTACTATCCCAGTGTCGTTTGACACATTCTTGGGCTCAATACATTCGTCTTTCTGAGCCCTATCAAATATCTTAAGGCTCCTCTAAAAGAATCAAACTCAAAATGGTCTAATTTTAAGAAAAATTGTTATTGGGTCTTAAAACTCAATGGGCCCAAATGTTAGAATTTCAAAACATTGAAATTCCGGGTGTTACAAACTACCCGCCTTACAAAACTTTTATCTTCGAAATTTGTACAAAATAATTATTCTTAAAATCACATTAACTTCCAAAATGCTTACGAAAACGAAAACAATGTTTTGATAATAAAATTATATTACTAAAAATATATTTACGATAATAATATTTATGTTAAAATACTTAGTTATTCATTTGTAGACAGTGGAACCTGGGCTTTCATACCAGTTGTAGCGGCCCAACTTTTTAAATTACTTTAAAGGTCATAGTGTTGCCAATTCGTAAGGATAAAATTTGGACCAAAATCAACTGTGTACAAAAGAGTAACTATTTATTAATTTATGTAATTACAAAAACTTTACAAACGAGGCTTAACATGCCTCAGCAAAATCAAAGTCGTGCACGTCCAAAATTAATACATAATTAAAGAATATTATAAAGTAAAACAAAAACATAGATCTTTCGAAGTTCTACGAGCAATCTTCATTAACATCTTCTTCTTCATTCGGACAGGCAGCGTTTAGGGGTGGGTGAGCATAATTATACTATGTAGATAGATTTAAATTTCATTAGTATGCTAAAACATAAAGCATAAATAAAAATGCATAAAATATTCACATAATAAATTATATTCAAAAGTCGACTCAAGATAATAGTATCGACTAACCGAATACAACACACTTCTTATACTAAAAGTAAGATAAAATTCTTCTTCACATAATCTGGTAAATTCGAATAAATTGTTTGTAGCCAGAATCCGATAAATAATTCAAAATTGGATAAATCGTCATTTACAAAATCTGATAAATAATTTAAAATTAGATAAAACATCATTCATAAAATGTCATTGATACTGAAGCGACATACACTCATACTCGTGGGGCAACAGGATTAAAATAAAGAGGATCTTCCCACAATATCCAACTTTATGGGTGCACCATATGACATAATAGGCAATACCTAGGAGTCATAACTCCGATAGCTTTTGGGCTTTATACCAAATAGCTACCCTTCAAAACTGATCATAGTTTTTTGGCTTTATACCAAATAACTACCTTTAAAATCTAGTCATAATCATTCGTAAATGAAATTCAAATGATAATAATATCTTAAAGTTCATATCATGATGAAATCTATCTTAGGATGTGTATGATGTTTTATTATCTTAGCGTTTGCCCAACCCCTAATAAATATCATTCTTTTTTAAAATATTATATTATTTAAGAGAGGAATAAATTATGAAATAAAATGCCTAGTCGTAGCACAAAATTAGAACTTAAACCACCTACCCTTCATTCAATAAATTGACTAGAGAAATGGCCGGCATTCAGAGCCATGTCTCATTTACGTGCTTATGAGCAACAGGCAGAACCTTCCCTCGGGACAGGATCCTTTTTAGGCTCGAAAGCGATGAATAGAGTCTCCATTTGTGTCTGGATAATTACTCCTTGGAATAATTCCTCCTTTTGGCTCGAAAAAAGGCAAATGAAGTTTTCCCTTGCATATATACATATATTATTCAGGTTCTCAGTGCAAGATTTGAGTGGGTTGAAAATATCTACTATCTGTCAATGTACAGTCTTCCAATATACGTATGAATCCTTCGGTCTGTTGCTATGAAACGACAAGTTAACGAGTCTCCTGGTAAATTTAATTAATGATAGCTAACGTCATACCACAATCAAACTTCCAACTAAAACAAGACCGCAGACGGCCTCACGTTGGGGGAAGTGGTATGACGGAAAGGTTCCGAAGCATTTTTTTATGATTCTTGTTGACAAAACGCCCGGCTTAAAGAGTGTACGGGAATTTTTGATATTTAAAAATATAATGAGTCCATATGCAGCCCACTAATCCGTATAGTACCTTATTTTACTTATAAATTTATGAAGAGATTAATGAGTTATTAAGGTAGAGAGATTTACTGGGAGACTCATTCTTAAAAAAAATGGGATAGAAACTTGCTCACTGTATGCGCCGTCAATTTTTACGGAGAACGGCTCCCATAGTTCCTTAAATTGGGCTCTCAGTTAGCAAGGAACATTAGAAAATGTTTTGGACAGGTTCAGAAGACTACTCTCTTCTATAGACAGAGAACAAATGGGAGGTGGAACGGAGCTGGCTACTGGAATCGAGGGGCTAAGCATTGAAGAAAGCGAATCCAACAAGCAAAATGTTGAATATGTCCAGGCTTCTGCTCATACCATCGACCATGGTAAGGATCCATTTACTTTTAATTTAAGCAAATCAAGGAAATAAAGAGAGTTAGTTTGATGACTAAAGAGTTCAATCCAACCGGCTGCTGCCTGGAAATCATTAATCCTTCTTGCTTGATCTCTATGTGGGACAACTTCCAGACTCATGGATTCAAGTGAGTGTTCTGCTGGTAACCGGATTCAACTGCGGATACATCTTCACCTTTTCGAACTTCATGCTGGTACCGTTGGGTTGGGTATGGGGCATGATCTGTCTCTTCTGCGTGGCTGCTTTCTCTCTTCATGCGAACTGCCTCTTGGCAGGATTCCACGTGATCGGCGGCCAGAGGTTCATCCGGTACCGGGACCTCATGGGCTCCGTTTTTGGTGAATCTTCTCTCCAATCATTAGTTTCAAAGTAGTTGACCAGCAAGTAATGCTGTAAATTAAGCTAAACTGGACTCAAGTCTTCCCCACTTATGCTTTACAGGCAAAAAAATGTATTATCTTACATGGGTCCTCCAGTTCCTCGCTCTGCAGCTTGGAAACATGGGCTTCATCCTCTTAGGAGGAAGAGCACTCAAGGTATCATCAGCATAAATATAATATCGAATCAAATTTTGTTGTGCTGATTTCTGGAGGGATTGTGGGCATCTGGCTTGTCTTTTGTTTTTCTTCTGTTTCTCTCTGTTTTGTTAGGGGTTTTTTTGGCTGTTCCTTTTTGTTTTTTGTTTTGTCCTCCTCTTTGTACTTGATAAAAAATTTCAATTATAAAAAAAATGTTTGTTGTACTGAAGAAGGTAGCATAAACTCACTTTCAAACTAAAGAAGCTAAATGGATTCAAAGTAAATATGTGCAGGAGATTTTCAGTGACTCCCCAGTGAGGCTTCAGTTCTTCATCGTGGTGACAGGAATCCTCTACTTCATCTTTGTCGTCATGGTTCCATCACTTGCTCCCAATGTCAATTATAGCTGCCATACTTGTTCATTATTCTCATCACTGGAATACAACTCAATTGATGTATTTCTTGAAGGGAGAGCCACTAACTCAAATGCCTACAAGATCAGAGGAAGTGAAATGGATAGGGTCTTCAATGCATTTGGTGCAGTTGCGGCCACTATTCTCTGCAACAATCCAGGGCTTCTTCCTGAAATACAGGTCCCAACTTCTTAAAGGAACTAATCTCTTCCACTGTCAGAAAAAAAGGACAACAATCAGTTATCTCTTCATCTTCTACTTCCACTGTTGTGCTTGCTTTCAGTCAACACTTCGAAAGCCGGTAGTCAAGAACATGAGGAAAGCTCTATATGCACAGTTCTCAGTGGGTCTTGCATTCTACTATGGAGTGACCATTGTTGGGTACTGGGCCTATGGTTCCTCGGTGTCCGAATATCTTCCCAAAGAGCTGAGTGGCTTTAGGTGGGCTAAGATCATCATCAACTCTGCCGCGTTTCTGCAGTCAATAGTTTCGCAGCAGGTACGACACTAATTATCTTTTACATCGTTTTAGATAATTTCATTTTCACCTTCTTTGTTTGTACAAATCCTTATTTGTAATCTAGACAAATTTGTTTATGAAATTTCAGATGTTTGCTGCACCCATACATGAGTTCCTTGACACCAGTGTGCTAAAGTTGGACGAGGGTATGAACTCTTGCACCAATATCAAGCGTCGACTCGCCTTGCGGTTCATGTTCTTCACCTTGAACACCCTCGTGACTGCCATGCTACCTTTCATGGGGGACTTTGTGAACTTGAGCGGGTCCCTCTCGCTGGTGCCACTTACCTTTGTTTTTCCCAGCATGATTTTTGTGAAGGTATATTTGAAGTATCTTTCTTATCATGAATCAAATCTGATGGTGGGTCCATGTGACCATGTGACAGTACAAGTCAATTAGGCTGACTAGCTGCTTACTGTTGATGTCCAGGTCAGAGGAAAAACAGCTAGAATAGAAGAGACGGCATGGCACTGGGCCAATATTATGGGCTTTTCCCTCCTAACAGTCGTCACGACTGCTTCTGCTGTTAAGTTGATTGCCAGCAACATCAGAACTTACCATTTATTTGCTGACACGTGAATCAGGTCTAGACGGGGTTGGAAGAAAGTTAAACTAGGCGAAGTCTCGATTTCTTGGATAATTCATGTTGGAAGTTGGAAATAAATAATAAACAATCATGGGTCTCTGTATACATCATTTTCAAGTCTGTAGTGTGGAATTCTTCTTAGAAACGGCTCTTATATGATAAATTATACGGCAAAAGAGGCGACCAATTCAAAAAGGATCGTGATATTATCTGAAGAGATAAGATATAATATGAGGGCTGCATCGACAAACCGAAACTCACCCAAACGGTATAAAACCGAATAAAAAATAAGTCGGTTTGGTTTGGTTCTTATAAGTGCAATGTGCAAACATGATCAATGTCGGATCGGTTCGGATTCAGTGGGTGAAGAACTGAGAATCAGAACTGAACCGAACCCAAATTTAAAAACTAAACTACAAACCTAAAATCTTCAATGTGGCCGACTTAAAATTAGTAGCATCTTAGTAAATTTGACCAGATCGGAATCCCCTCAATTTTGACGTTGCTCCCATTGAAAATGCAGAGTCACTAAAGATGATACTGTTGGTTTGATAATAGCCAATCTAAGGAAGATATAGTACGTTTAGTTCAAAAATATCTCCCTCATAAAAAATTAAAAATATATTTTTCTATATTAAGGTGCCAAAATTCTTATGTATCTAGCGAATAATAAAGGAAATAAAACACAAGAGAATTTTTATATAGAAACCCTTTTCTAAAAAAACTATAACATATCTAGTCTAGACCAATTAATATACTATCGCAAACAAAGATATAGTGTCATTGGTTTACAAAGAAAAAAACATTATTTTTCTTTTCTCAGTTTTCTCCCACACCACTCATAATTATAACCTACATCATACAATAAATCTTTATGTATTTATCTTATGGCCAAAGTATCTTACTCAGAAGTTATCAAATTAAGTTCATTATATCTCATTCTAGTTATGAACCTTTTACTGATACCTTATTGGTTTTACTTTTGACTTCATATTATATATGTTATGCTTATACAATTATGTTGTGTGGCAATTCTTCATAAAATTTCAAACTTTAAATCCGCTTACTTATTGAACCCCCAAATGTATCTCCTTAGCAATTTACTTGAATCAACTTGATCTTTTCTACCTTAATTGCTTCTGACAGGTCTTGATATTCACTGCAACTCCTTTAACATTAATGATTTTCTAAACAACTCTTCAAGCAAATAAATTATCCATCAAGTGTATATTCTCTCTTTCTCCAGTGATTCATTAAGCTAAGACATAAACATGAATTTTAATGTTTCTTTTGATTTTTCATTTGAAATATCTTTGTTAATGAAGTAATTCCATGCTTCAACTATTTAGAGAAGTTTCACACATTTTTAGGGTTCCCTGGGCTACCCCTCTTTTTCTTCCCATGATCACAACCTTTTCATATAGATGTTAGAACACATATGGTCATATGTATTATATTGATTTAATTCAGTGAGCTAAATAATGTCAAGATGATATGTAATTTGTCATAGGATAGAGTTCTTGCTGCTCAAGATCACATGGTAAAGATGAAGCAAATCAAAAAATTTAGATGTGTTTCATAGATGCATTGATAGGTAAAAATAATATACACACACATACTATATTCACACATTTAGTATAATGGGATTATCATAAGAGCAAAGATTTTAGAGTAATTTGGACTGCAACTATATTTTTATTTATCAACAATCGATCACACATGATTACCCAATCAATCAGCATATAATATTTTTGCAAGGTGCTCCGGAACACAAAACGATCAATCATGCTCTAGAATGATCAATTGCAAACTCAAAGGATCAGTTAATAGCAAGTTGAAAAATTCCTCACCAAATGATGAGATTGATAGAATGTTGATTGAAAGGAATCCAATAACCTAAACAATCAATTGTAATATGTACAATTGATTACACATAGATCGAACAAATTCTAGTAAATCAATTGATAGATTATTTGCTCAAATCATCAATCTATTGCACATATGCGTTCTAAAATAATAGGAAACGGTCCATCACCCTATTGAATGATTGATAAGGTACATACAATTTCCTTAAATAGTCTATTCCGAGTAGAATTATATACCTCTTCAAAGTAGAAATCCTTAACCAACTTTAAGATATATATATATATATATATATATATATATATATATATATATATATATATATATATATATATATATATATATATATATATATATATATATATATATATATATATATATATATATATATATATATAAGGGTTAAAAACATGGAAAAGTGAGAGAGGAATGTTTTGAAAACTTAAAGAAAAAGTGTGAAACTAGAGTAAACCAACTTCTTTGATCATAAACCTTGACAAAAAAATAAAAAAATTGTTTTCTCTCTCTCATCTCTCCCCTCTCCCCTATCCACTCTCTCCTCTCTCCCTTCTCTCTCCTCACTATTCTCTCTCTCCACCTCTCTCTTCCCCTTCTCTCTCCTCTCTCTACCTCTCTCGTCCCCTTCTTTTGTTAGGGGAGGTAAAATTTAAGACTATATTATTTAAGCATCCCTAATAGTATAACTATTAGCGATGCTTTAATTAAATCGTCGCTATTAGTAATAATATTTACTATGCTTTTATAAAACATCACAAATAGCTCTAAATTTTTTATTTTTAAAAGAAATTATAACTATTAGTAGCACTTTTTAAAAAATATATCAAATAGGGGTACTATGAATAACACATTTAAAAAAGTGTCACTAATAGTTGTATTATTTGTAACACTTTGTGAAAAGTATCGCTAATAGTTATAAATATTGTGACACTTTGATATATGTCACAAATAGTAATTTTTAGCAACACTTTGTAAGACATCACTAATAAAAGTGTCCCTAATTGTCATTTTTATTTTAGTGTGGAGAAGACTAAGATGTAATTAAATGAACAAGGGTGATGATACCAACGTTTACAATGGTGTTGTGGCCATCCGAGTGAATAAAAGTAGGGTCTTTGTCTTTGTAAATCATTAACTCTATATTTACATTTACATAGTACATATTTAGTCTGGATAGAGGTATTTTGCCTAAAGCTTCTCTATTTCTCAAGAAGTGACAAGAACTTATACAAACTCTAAAATGTTTAACACTAAGTTTCTTTCCTCTCTACAACTCAAAAGAAGTTTGAACAATTTTAAGTCTCAAGTAGACTCTATTTATGGTGGAAGTGGAAGTGTTCACAACTTTTACCCAAAAGTGTTTAGTTAGGTTCTTCTCATGGAGCATAACCCTAGTCATTTTTCATATGGTCCTATTTTTCTTCTCAACCACTCCATTTGGCTATGGGATTTTAGGAGCAAAGAACTCATGGTAAGTTCTATATTTGTCACAAAATTCTTTGAATCTATAAGGAAAAAATTTGCCTTCCCTATTACTTCTAATGTTCTTGATTGTCAATCCACTTAGGTTTTGAGTGGTCAAGGCAATGATATTGAATGCTTCAAAAGCATTAAATTTCAATGTTAAGAAAATCAACCTATGTAAATATTGATAGATCTTCAATCATCACCAAGATGTACTAATTTTTTTCTACCTAAGCTAGCAGTTTGTATTAATCCCATTAAGTCTATACAAATCAACTCTAAAGGTTTCTCAATCCTGACATGTCTCAACTTTCTATGTGAATATTTTATTTGTTTACCTTTTTTATGAGCACCACAAACAAAATTTTCAAGGGTTTTCAATACAGGGGCACCTCTAATGACTTCCTTTATAGTTATCCTTATCAAATCTCTAAAGCTCACATATTCAAGTCTTTGATGACGTTAGAAGGAACTATTGAGTAAGTACATCTTTGTAAAATAAATTGGATCAAGATAGTAATAATTATGAGCCCTAATGCTTTTGACATTAGTCATTTCATATTTATCCTTGATGTAATAGAATTTTCTAGTTAATTTAATAACAAACGCAAAATCACATATTTGAATAATGTTAAAAAATATGCTTTCAAGCAGCTAACATAAAAAATATTATGAAAATCAGGCAAACCAAAGACACAAAGAGTATCAACCCCATCAACTTGAATTGTACTTTCATCACCAAAAGTTACTCTCCTACTATATTTCTTTGCTAAGTATGTGAACCTAGTCTTATCAGTGGTCATGTACTATGAACATCCACTATCTAGCTAGGTACCACTTATTAGTGTGTTAGGTTTTTGAAAAAATTGAAACAATGTTACACTTGAGAGCTTCTTTCTTAACCTAAATAATTTTAATCTTCACAACTTCATGACCTTAGAGTCCTTGAGATTCACCACTTTTCTAAGAAGTTATGTATTTAGATTGTGATCTTTCTTGTGATGAACATTATGAGTAACCAACCCATGTGAAGATCTTAGTGAGTTTTATGTGTGTGCCGTTAGTCCTAGGTTTTGAACCTTCTCGGTAAATTTTCTTAGGTTACGACCCAGCCATGTTATTTGTTTCAATAAAACATTTTGAACATTTTTCCTCACATATTGTGACACCCTATTAGGGGTGGCCATAAGCCTGCTGGTTGAGCGGGCCTACCCCAATCTGACCTAGAGTGTGCATGGGCTAGGCCAACATTTTTGAGTTGCGGCCCATGTAGCCAATGAAGAAAGAGGGTCAGGCCAGCCCCTATGCCAAGCCAGGCCAATTAGTTTGTTTTTTTTTAAAAAAAAAAGGGTTGGGGTGGCAGAGTGGGCCTTGCAAGCTATCCTGCAGTCCCTTTGAAGGGGCTGCGAGCTGGGCTGGGCTCCCCTTTCCCTCATTGGGCCAGGCCCACCTCACCCCTTGAGGGAGCAATAACTAGCCCAAGCCCATGTCGTCCCTTGCCCACACCCTATGCTTTCAAGGAGAAAGTTTTTTATTTAAGTAAATTTTATTTATTTAAATCATCGACAAGCCATTGACAAGTTTGTGGGCTACCAATGACATAACACAATATTACTGTTAGCAGGCATCAATGCATCATGGTCTACTAATTAGGGCTGTCAATGGGTAGGGTATGGGTCGAGTAAGACTTTACTCATATCCATACCCGCTTCTAAAAATTTTACTCATACCCTACCCATTACTCATTTTCACATTCATTACTCATACCCTACCCATTGCCCATTACCCATCGGGTAAATAGGCAGGTAACAAGTAAACCACTAACTAATTAATAAACAAAAATAATGACAAATATATATGTTAAAAGTCTATCCAAAGTACAAAAAATTCAATCCAATATAAACTTATAAGGACCTCACAATTTATATGAAGAAATAAAACATAATAAGAATCTAACACCTTATATAAACTTAAATAATTAAAAACAATAAAACTCAAAGATGTTTCTGTTACTCCAAATTCTCTATCTCATTATACCAAAATGTTAAAAGATACATAGTTTTATATATATTAAAGCGGGTAACGGGTATCGAGTATGAATAAGGGGTTACTCATACCCTACCCACATAATAAATGAGCGGGTAAATTTACCCACTTAGTTTACCCTTTACTCACTTCTTAATTACCCGCCCACGAATTTCAGATCAGGCAAGTGGGTGAGGGGGGTAAATGGTTACCCATTGACAGCCCTACTACTGATGATAACTACATGCATCGTTTATCTAAAAAATATCAAACTTAGTTTTCAACTTTAGATTTGGAAACATAGTTTATAACTCAACTTTTGCCACCTATATCGGAGCGAAGAACTTTAACTTTCTTTCCAAGTTAGTTTTTAACTTTAGATTTGAAAACTTTAAAATATTAAAAGCTTCATCTTTTGTTCTCAAAAGGTAAACATACGTAAACCTTGAGAAAACATTGATAAAAGTAATAAAATACTTTTTACCACCTCTACTCAAAAGACCATTAAGTTCACAAATAACCAAATAGATTAAATCTAAAATCCCATAACTTTGCGAAGCCATTGGAAAAGGCTTCTTAGTCATTTTATATTTATTGCAAACTTCATATTTGCGCTTTTGAAAATCAAACCCATTTTCATATATTTTGCAAATGTCAAAAATTTATATGAACTAATCTATCATACCACAGATCACATGAGTCAACAACATAAAAAAAGGCTAATTTATTAATTTCATCATTCATACAAAGCATAAAAACCCCATTATATGAATATCCCTTGCCCACAAACACCCCATTCCAGGACAACACAAATTTTCCTGACTCAAGTATAATGTTGAAGCCTTTCTTGCATAAAACTTTATTGAGACTTCACTAATCCTTCCTCATGTCAGGAACATGAAACACATTAGTTAAGGTGGATTCTTTTCAGGATGTGAAGTTGATTTCAACAATTCCCTTGCCAATGACTTTAGCTCGATTTTGGCTCCCCATTTGAACCTCTTGTGCACTGGTCAGTTCAATGTAATCCTTGTAAAAAGATTTATTCTTGCACACATGGGCTACAACACCAGAGTAAAGCCACCAACCCTATTTGGAATCTACTATATTTACTTCCGTAATCACAGCCACAAAATTCTCACTTTCTTCAATATTGTGTGTGGTGATAGTGCAATAATTTGTATTCCTCTCTTTGCACTCGCAGGTGTAATGCCCTTTTCACGACAAACAAAGCAAGTTATATTTTCTTATTGTTGTTGTTCTTGTTGGAGTTATTGGCATTGCTGGGATTTCCTCCTTTAAAATTCTACTGAAATTTCCTCTTGTTGGAGTTGGAATTATGGGCCTCCACATAGTTGGCGGTTAGATTATAGAAAAATTTCCCCTTTTGTCTCTCAACATGGATTCTTCTTCAATATGCAGATTTCGTTGAATTGCTCTAGAGTAAAATTCTCCAATTTGTCCAACAGCATTTTTTTAAATTTCTTTCTACGAAGGTGGAAGTTTTGCTATAATTACTCCTACTTGAAAACTTTCAGGGATTTTTATCTCTAGAATACTCAATTAGTTGACAATTTGCTCCAAATCATAGCATTGATCAAGTATAGGTTTGTTGTCAACCATTTGATATTCAAAATACTTACAAATCAAGTATTTATTCATACATTTCTTCCACTTTTTTATTTGAATGCCAACGCAGTCCAAATTTCTTTTGTTGCTTCTTGTTTGTGTAAGTATCGAAAAGACAATTTGACAATGTGCTAATGATATGACCATGACAAAGAAGTTTATCTTCCTCCCGCTTCTTCCGCTCCTCGATTGTCTTCTTTAAATCTTCACTTGTGAGAGCTATAATAGGTTTCAAATTTGGATCAAGAATGTAAAAAAATTTTAACACTGTAAAAATGAATTTTCTCTTGTCCGCCCAATGAGTATAATTTGAACTATCCAAGAGGTCTAATTGCACCAAATCTTGGTTCAAAGATGCCATAATATTTTCTTAAGATTGTTATAAACTTCATGTTGAACAATCTAAATTTGATGAATAACACACAAAGAACAACTCCGAATTGCGTAGAGTATAGCTTTCTTTAGGGAAATATTTACCCCATTTGGTAAACCAAATTATTGTGTGGTTCTCAAACAAATTCTCCTCTCATCATAATCAGAGCCTTATAGAATTTCCACTCAGCAAAAGTGAAGAATCCCCTTATTCCCTTGTCTTTTGTGAAAGTGTTGGCAAGTTTAGATTTTGATAAAACACAAAAACACACTACCACAAGCATACACTCACTGTATATTTATGTAAGAAAACACATAGAAAATTCACCTCAAACCAAGAGACATCAAAACCCTTCTAAAATAGATATTTTTGGCTGTTAAAATACGAAAGGGTATGTGCAGCAATAGATCACACATAACTAGCAACCGATCACTTTAGAAAAATTATGAAACAATTCACCGATCAATGGTAATTAAAAAAGAATCATATGTAAAAATGCATAAAACTTTTTTTAAAGTTATCAATCGATCGGTTAATTAGACACAGCAATCGATTGATTCAAAAACCAATTAATCGCTTGACTTTTTTTATAATAAAAATTCAACAGTTACATCTTACATAGGTATGCATATGAACACATTCTACACCCAACTTTTGTGATAGAAATAAAAGCAAAAGGCTCTAGCTAAACCTTCTGTGAATAGCATGAAAATTTTATTAAGAGAATGTTGCAAAGGTATGAATAATGTGAAATGAGGAAAAAAGAGACAAAGCTAATTACTTTTGTGAGATTTGTGAGGATTCCTTGCATATATAGACCGCCGTATCAACATTCCAATGAATGATAAAGAGATACACTCCAAACAAGAAACGAAGTTAATGGAAAGCACTCAAAGTTAGGAGAGGCAAATTCAATCATAGACAAGAAAATGCAAAATAAGCATACAAATAAAATGATAACTTCATTATCACGTAAAATTACCTAGCTTTGGAGTACTTCAACCTTTTTCCAGAATAAATGTCCAAAATATAATCTATAAATTCTATTCTTTCAACAAGAATAATTTTTTATGCATAGTTTATATTCATAGATGCTAAATTATTAAGAGCTAAAGATAAACAAAAATCTAAAATGGCTTTTACCCCATGAAAATTATTGAAGGTGCCTCCTTCTTTGCCCTTATGAAAAGATCCCTTACCAACCACAGCTTTTTCCAGCAAGGTTTTACCTGTCCGAGGTTGACCCACCTGAAATGCCACTCTATTGGTTGCAAGTGTTCAGTCTATAATTTGAAAACGATGTACCAGAAGAACCACACGAGGTGGCCTAGCACCAAGGCGAACATATATATATGGGTTCCTTGTAAATTCTTGGGATTACGAGTGAAGTATAAGATCTAATGTAAACAAGATTCTCATCCAATTTAGGTTTATCCAAAATAGAACTCCTAATCTCAACAAACACGCAAGAAAACATAGTGCTTTTACAAAACACAATTTCCTTCAATTCCTCCTTTGCTTAAAGAAATGTTTAGAAATATTTTATTTTGACCTGAGTTACAGGAGATGGTTCAATCCTATATATATAGGATTGCCTGAGCAGTTACAGTAGTAATAACAGAAAGAATACACGATAGAAACCGAAATGAGAAGAAAGTGGAACTGCAAGTAGTGGCAGAAAGAATACACGATAGAAACCGAAATGAGAAGAAAGTGGAACTGCAAGTAGTGGAGAAGACTGAATTTGGAACTGCAAGTAGTGGGGAAGGCTGAGTCCGTTTACACCCCCCCACAAGCTGAAGAGGGTACGTGCATCTGAAGCTTGGAGACGAGATATTTATGGCGTGCACTTGATAAGCTTTTGGTGAAAAGATCAGCAACTTGAAACTCAGTTGGGATGTATTGTAAGTGCAGGAGCTTATGTTCTATCCTTTCGCGAACGAAATGGTGATCCAACTCAATGTGTTTGGAGCGTGAATGAAAAACTGGATTCCTGGCGAGAGAAGCTGCACTCATGTTGTCGCAATGAAGTATTGGTACATGATGAAGCTTGTACCCAATGTCACGCAGCAAATATTCAATCCAAATTAATTCAGCGGTGGCTGATGCTAGTGCTCTATACTCTGCTTCTGTACTAGAACAGGAGATGGTTGGCTGTTTCTTGGCTTGCCAGGAGATTAGGCTTGGACCGAAGAAGATGCAATATCCTGTTGTTGAGCGGCGATCAGTGGAGTCACCTCCCCAATCAGCATCTAAATAGACCTGGAGTGTGGAGGATGGGTTGGCTCTAAGAAGAAGACCTTGTGTTGGAGAGGCTTTAACATACCGTAGTATTCTTTTGGCAGCTATAAAGTCTGCAGTAGTTGGGCTGTGCATGTTTTGACATATCTTATTGACGCTGAAAGCAATGTCAGGCCTTGTGAATGTTAGGTATTGTAGACTGCCAACAAGTTGCCTAAATTCTGTTGGATTGGAGAGTGGCTGGATTGTCATTTTGGGTGGCTTGAGGGAGCTTGGCGTGGCACAAGCCTTGCAATCTGTCAGGTTGTATTGCTGAAGAAGATGAGTAGCATATTTGTCTTGGTGGATATGGAGGCCGGTTGGTGTGCGATGAAGCTCAATGCCAAGGAAGAAGCTGGGTTCGCCAAGGTTGCGCATAGAAAAAACAGTGTTCATCTTGGCAAGTAGAGAAGGTTGAAGACAAGTATTGTTACCTGTCAATAGTATGTCATCAACATACAACAAAAGTATTAGTATGCCTGATGGGGACTTGTGGATGAACATGGAAGTGTCTGCCCTGCTTTGGATGAAACCCTCTTGGAGAAGGAAGTGGCTGAACTTTTGGAACCATGAGCGTGGAGCCTGTTTGAGTCCGTACAACGCCTTGTGGAGCTTGCAAACATGATGGGGATACATAGGATCCTTGAAGCCTGCTGGTTGGTGCATGAAGATGTCTGCATCAAGCTCACCATGCAAAAAAGCATTTTGAACATCTAATTGGAGAAGGGGCCATGAGTTGGCCACTGCAATGGAAAGAACAAGACGTATGGTGGATGGCTTGATGACTGGGCTGTAGGTTTCGTCGTAGTCATATCCATAGGTTTGATGAAAACCTTTGGCGACTAGACAAGCTTTGTAGTGATCAACTTCACCATTGGGTTTCATTTTAATGCGAAAAACCCATTTGTTGCCAATGATGCGGCGTCCGTGCTGTGGTGGAACAAGAGTCCAAGTCTGATTTTGCTGCAGAGCTTTGAATTCCTCCAACATGGCTTTGCACCATTCAACGTGTTTGGAGGCTTGAGTGTAACTGGTTGGGGTGATGGAGAGGGTGTTGGGAATAGTCGTGTGTAGGAGTTTGGGCCTCCATGTGCCGTCTTGCAGGCGAGTAGTCATTGGGTGGGTTCGGGTGGTTGCAGGAGGGAGTGGTGGTTGTGGATGGGTTGTGGGTGGAGTTGAGGGTGTGTCGTGCATGGGTGAGGGACAAACAGGAGATTGTGGGAATCAGGTTATGTTGTTGATTGGGTTTAGTGGGAGAGAGTCATGAGCATGGAGGTTTGGGGAAGAAGGTGGAATGGGCTGGATATGCGGCAGACTAGGTGGGTCGGGCAGGGAAGAGTGTATGATAAGAGGGAATGGTGGTTTCGAGCTGGGTTTAGAGGAGGGCTTACAGGGGAAGAAGTTTTCATTGAAAACGACATGTCGTGATATGTAGATACAGTGAGTTTGTAGATGAAGACATTTGTAGCCTTTATGGGAAGGAGAGTATCCAAGAAAAACGCAGAGAGCAGAACGCGGTTGGAATTTGGTTGTGTTGAGTGGGCGAAGATAAGGGTAACATGCACAGCCGAACGTGCGCAGGTGTGAGTAGTTAGGGTCTGTTTGAAAGAGCAGACGGAAGGGAGTTTGGAAAGATAAGGAAGAGGAAGGTAAACGATTGATTAAGTAAACGATTGTGAGAAAACAATCGGGCCAAAGATTTTGTGGGAGAGAAGAAGAGAATTCATGGCTGATAAATTCACCTCCATTGTCGGATTGAAAAGTTTTAAATTTGTGACCAAGTTGGCGCTCAACATGTGAGTGAAACATTTTGAAAATTTTGAAGCATTCTGATTTTGAAGTCATTGGAAAAAGCCAAGTGTATTTAGAAAAATGATCAACGAAGATAACATAATAACGAAATCCATTGATAGAAGTAGTAGGAGAAGGACCCCATACATCAGAAAATACAAGTTCTAATGGGCGTGTAGACACACTATGTGAAATTGGGAAACTAAGCCTAGAGCTTTTCATAATAGCACAACTGTTACAAAAAGAAAATTTAGAAGACGGTGGAGTTGTGATGTGGCCTTGTTTGCGGAGACGCTGGAGGACTTGAAAGGAGGGATGGCCTAGATGGAGATGCCAGAGATCGGTGGTGGCTGTGACTGAATGGAGAGCAGACGGTTTGGAATGAGTGATTGAAGTTGGGAACATGTAGGTCCCCCCGAAGTAGAACCTGGTGAGTTAGACAATTTTTGATAAGAAATCCCCATGAATGAAATTCGAAATAGCAGTTGAAATCTTTGGTGAGTTGTGAGACGGAGAGTAAGTTGGTTGATAAATGAGGAACATAGAAAACATGTTTAAGAGGAAAAGAATGAGAGGATCCGGAGAGGAGAGAAGTACCCGTATGAGAGATGGACGCTAGTGTGTTATTCCCGACATGAACCGAGTCAGGGCCATTGTAAGGCTGAGAGGAATGAAGAAGAGTTTGATCGGCCACCATATGGTGTGTAGCGCCAGTGTCTGCAATCCACTGAGAGGGAGTGTTGAGTGTGAGTCCAACAAAGGGAGGAGTCGTAGCAGTAGCTTGGTAGTCACTCATGTGACGAAAGGGACAGCTTTCGGCGGTATGGTCTGTGTTTTGACATATCTGACATGGATTTTTGAAGAAAGGAACTTGCTGGCGAGGGACTGGTGGACAAGAATTGGATGGGAGAGGATAGGAGATGGGTCTGTAGCGGTTACGAAAGGGTGTTGGTGAGGAACGACGACCGCGGCCTCTAAAGGAAAATCGGGGTGGACAAGTCGGAAAGCGGAAGGAGGGACGGGATGTTGGGAAAGGTACAGGTTGGCGAGGGAAGGATGAGTAGAGGGCTGTGGGTGGTGTGGGTAGGAGTCCTGTGGTGGTGGTAAGTTCCTCCAGGCGTGTTTCATGGGCCAACAATAAAGCAAAGAAGTCATCAAAGGTAAGGGTGGAGGCGCGAACGTGGATTGCAGTAAGGAAGTTTTCATAATCGACAGGGAGGCCAGTTAAAGTATAGGAAATGAGATCAGAATCTGGCACTGGGTGCCCAATGAGTGCAAGAGCATGAGCGTAGCCTTTGAGAATGGAGACGAAATCTGTGATGGATTTATCAGCTTTGCGGGTGTTCTGAATTTGTTGACGAAGAAGGTTGAGGCGAGCATAAGATTGTGCTGCAAATATTTTGTCAAGAGAGGACCATATGGCGGCGGCTGTGGAGCATGTGATGATGTGAGTCTGGAGTTCTGGTGAGATGGTGGCATAGAGCCATGTTTTGATGAGGCTATCTGTTCGAAACCAACTGGTGTAAGCTGGGTTGGTGATAGTTTGGCCGTCGCTACTAAAGATGGTGGCAGGAGGTGGAGTGTTTTCTGGAATAAGGAAAGAAGCAACGTCATGGCTGTTTCTAATGGACAGGAATTGAGTTTTCCATACCATATAATTGGTAGAATCGAGTTTGGTGGACATAAGGGTGTGAATGTTATGAGTGGAGATGCTACAGCGGCAGCAGTGGTTGAAGATGTGGGGCTTCCCATTTCAGCCTTGGCTCCGATACCATAAAGAAATGTTTAGAAATATTTTATTTTGACCTGAGTTACAAGAGATGGTTCAATCCTATATATATAGGATTGCCTGAGCAGTTACAGTAGTAATAGTAATAACAGAAAGAATACACGATAGAAACCGAAATGAGAAGAAAGTGGAACTGCAAGTAGTGGAGAAGACTGAATTTGGAACTGCAAGTAGTGGGGAAGGCTGAGTCCGTTTACTCAACACCAGCAACATAAGCAAATGTCACTAATTCACTATGGTCAGAAACTTTTGCTCCTCCAGAGGCCCCAGCTATCCTGCTCGGCAATTGTCTGGTAGTCTATTGGAAGAATATGATTTCCTCGAGGAAGGTCAAAACTGGAGTCAAATATCAACATCACCAACACCAAAAAAAAGGGAAGCATGGGGAGGTGGGTGGGGGAAGAGACAGGAGTTTGGGTTTGGGAGAAGGACGGGGGAGGAGACGGGCTTTGGTGGTTGGGAGGGGGCCGAATCGGAGGGAGAATGTGCAGGGAGGGGGGTGCGGTTTGGGACAATCGAACTGGAGGATCGGGATGGTTCTGGTGGAGATTCCAGGAACACGCCGCCAGTTGAGGGGTGGACGTTGGGGCTTTTATGACAGGGGGATGCATCAGCGACGGCTTTATTTGTTCGTCGCTATGTCTTATTTCTACACCAACAACGACGATCGAAAGTAGCCATCACTGTAGCCCCATTTTTTTGTTTCGCTTCAAATCATCGTGCCATAGAATCTTTTATCACTAAATTCGATACTTTAATATCACAGTCCTTCCCATTAATTAATTTGAAGAGAAAGAAACTTTCGGTAAGCGAATGCATTCCAAAGAAACTTGACAAATTCTACAACTTTGTCAAAATAATCTTCAACCATAAAAAATTGACATTTGCCAATGCCATGGCCGACAAGTGATTATTGCCATCACTGAACCTTTCTTGTATGTTGTAAGTTGCCTGTGATTTTGATAGTTGGCTTTCAGAGTAGTTTAAAAAAATTGAGAAGGGGTGAGCTAGAAGGAACATTCGCGAAAATATTTTTTCAATTTCACTACAAAAAAAGTCGTTATCAGTGAGACAGATATAGCAACGTTTTGGAAAACAATCGCTGTATGTGTTATATTTCACACACGATCGATGCCGGCTCCTCCCATATACACGAGACTTCCACACTCTCCAGCATTTTTCCGTCTCTGCGCGCGCCTATGTTCCAGCGATTGTGGGTTGTTAGCTATGGGATTTTTTCGCCTCTTGCCAATCGAATTGCTAGACCTAGACCGTCAAAGCTTAACAAATCACTGTATCTTCACCCACCTGCGGAATTGACTTCGGTACAGAGCGCAATCAACAGTTTTCTTCGGCCAAATCTCCTCCTTCTTTCAACCTCTGCACCTCCTTAATTAATTCTCAAATCTGCTGCAGCCTTCTTCTGATTGACCACCACCGGATCACCTTCTTCCATATTCAGTAAAAGTTCAAGTTTTTCTAAAGACGCGCAAGGGCACACCCACTTGGAAGTTGAAGTGATCCCAAAGACTAGGTATTTTCAGTCTCTTCTCTTCCTCCCCTTTCCCTACCCACTTCAATTCTCTGTTTATTTTTTATTATGTCTACTTTTGTTGGGAGTACGGCAAATCTCATGTTTTAGAGGCAGCAGGAGAGATGCATTGTTAGATTTGCTTGAAAAAGTTGAGATATCGTAATTAACCGGTAAAGGATTTTGGATTATCTGATATGGTTTGTGGAAATTAATTTTCCGTGGTTGAAATTATTTACCAATAATCAAAATGATATAAATCTTAAATTGCAAATGACTTTCCTTACCTATACGATACATTTGTCGTCCTTGGTTGTTATTCTACTAATTATCACTCTTTTGTTAATGGATATTGATATTTGCCACCTTTGGTTTCTGGGTCTCTGTTTTCTTGCGAGCAGCAAGCCCCTGTTCACTGTTTTCTTCGTCCTCTTCGAGGGTGGTATGCATCCATTAGCATATAAAATATAAAAGGATCCCCCCCCCCCCAATCGCTCCATAAGCTCATTGGTTTGAAGCTGGGTTTCTTCTTTGAATTTCAAAAAGAAGATTGATGACCAATAATCTCTTGCCAAGTTCTTCATAAGGAAGAAACACAGTCAATGCATAACAACGTTAAATCATAGTAGAAGTTCCAACATAAGATGCATTTTCTAAATTAGTGGTTAAAACACCTTACCATTTTCATCAACTATAAGAGCTCCCCTATAGTAGTATTAAAAAGATTAGGATGGGCCAAATCAGAGGTACCAAGAATTTCCTGCCGTGTTCGGTGTGATATGTTTACCTCCATTTTTGAACCTGTATATGTAACAGTTAAACAAATTTAAAAATCAACAAACGACACATGAAAGTATAAGAAAATTCAAGTTTGTGGTGCATTAGAGTCATAAATTGTCTAAAATAGAAACAAAAAATAATTGACATCCTGCTTTAACCATTATTAGATGTGAAAGAATGTATGAAACACAGGGCAATTGATTCAGGGTGATTTATTCTATTCCTGCTAAAAGCAATAGCTCACACATTTTATGTATTGTGCTATTGCACAGTAACTGAACATTTCTGTTCAGTATTGTTTGCAGTTACTGTTGTCAAAGTAAACTGATTTGATGGCTAGGCTAGTCCAGAACAAGATTTTCTATACATGGTGAGAAGAACTTTTAAATTGGGACGAGGGTTAGCTTCTCGCATCCAATATCAATTAAAATCTTGTAAGCAAGGCCTGAATTTCTAAAGAGAGCTAACCCAGTCCTCATACACATAATTGCTTATATACATTAAGAGAAAGCACAAAATATTGGCTTCTAACTCGAGGACATTTTTTAAAATTTGGCTGATATATTATGGGAATAATTACAGACAATAATAAATGGCACTAATTAACTTACCACTAGCTATGTATTTTTCAATTATGTGTCAAGCCATGTACACTCTTCTCACTGGGTCTTCTATCGGTATCTTTCCAAGTTCATGACATTCATTGTAAAAATGAACACACACTCCAGCAAGACAACTGAAATTACAAGGAAAATAAGAGTTACTTCATCTTCAATTGACAACCAAATTCCAAATATTTATGCTACCAATCCCAGTTCAAGTAAGTGGGAGCCATGCTCTGTTAGTAACTTGATGAAATACAAACCAAAACAATGGAACCACTTGACATTTCATCTTGATGAAATCCACTGACATGTCATTATGGAAGTGATCTCTTTGAATTTCGTGCAAAACTTAATTAAGCCAAACAGACCTGTCTACAAAGGTCATGAAAGATTGCCGAAATCTCTTATTCAGAAGAAGTTTCTCCAGAGGCTAGTTTATATTTGCATCTGACACTGTTACAATAGGTAAGAGAAGTCCACTCTCTGGGATTCCCAAAGCCTGACCTGTTTGTGAACAGAGAAATTTAAAATTTTTCAAGAATTAGGTTGTACAACCTTGCATTACTTATCTACATAGTAAATAATATTCAATCTAGATTTTCTTATTTGTGTTTGTTGCTTGTTTAGATATTGAGAGTAATTTGGTTAATTGAAGAGGGCGTGCATTTTTCTTGTTTACAAAGGTTCATACATAAGATTATCAATATTTTTAGGTGTGATCTGTAAATCTGGTATATATTATCATGGATAAGAGTTGGATGAGCAAAAGTAGGGTTTCTAGTGAGTATGCTTTGGGGGGGTAGAAGGATTTCTCAATTTTGTTGCATCTCATGGAACACCTATCAATGGGAAGTTCAAGTGTCCTTGCGTTCAATGTGGTAATGTCTATTATCAAGATAGGGACATTCTATATGAGCATTTGATATGCAATGGGATTATACAAAATTATATAGTGTGGTATTTTCATGGAGAAGATATCCTTCAGACAAATTCATCATAGAATGATACTTTGAACAATGAATTTGAAGTAGATGATACATGTGATGAGATGAGAACTATGTTGGAAGTTGTATTTGGAGGCCCAGTTCAAGATGATGCTTCTGATGGATTGCCTCAAGGTACAAATAATGTGAATGCTAAATTCAACAAATTGGTGCAAGATGCCGAGAAAGAGTTGTACCCAGGTTGCAAATCACAAACCATACTTTCTTTCATTGTTAAGATGTGGCATATCAAAATCCTTGGAGGATGGAATAACAAATCTTTTGATATGTTGCTTGTATTGTTAAGAGAAACATTTCCTAATACTACCTTTCCAGAAAATTTGTACCAAAGTAAGAAAATCATAACAGATTTAGGTTTGAGTTACAACAAAATCCATGCATGTCCCAATGATTGTATGATGTATTATAAAGGCAATGTCGACAAACAATCATGTGACACATGTGGCATCTCAAGATGGAAAGAAGAAGACACACGGTCAGAATAAAAAAAAAGAAGACACCAGCTAAGATTTTACGTCACTTTCCTCTTATTCCTCGTTTACAAAGATTATATATGTCATTGAAAATTGCATCTAATATGAGATGGCATGATGAGGGTCATTACAAAGATGATATATTACAACATTCAGCTGATTCTAAAGTTTGGAAACATCTTGACTTGACCAATCCAACCTTTGCAGTAGAGTGTCGCAATGTTCGACATGGATTGGCAAGCGATGGCTTCAATCCATTTGGGACAATAAGTATTACACATAGCATATGGCCAGTGATACTTATGCCATATAACTTACCTCCATGGTTGTGTATGAAGCAGTCTAATATGATCCTATCATTGATTATTCTTGGTCCATTTGGCCCTGGAAATGACATTGACATATTCTTACAACCTTTGATTGATGAGCTAAAAGAGTAATGGGAATTTGGTGTAAATACCTATGATGCGTCTAAGAAAGAAACATTTTGAATGCATGCAGCCTTACTTTGGACCATTAATGACTTCCCAGGTTATGCAATATTGTCGGGTTGGAGTACAAAAGGTAAGATGGCATGTCCTTTGTGCCATAAAGACACATGTAGTTGATACTTGAGTAATGGGAGGAAACATTGTTATGTGGGTCACCAAAGATTCTTACCATTGAATCATAGATTCTGAAGACACAAACAATCTTTCGATGGCAATGTAGAGGTTAGAGGTGCTCCAAGTCCACTATCTGGGATGGATGTGTTATGCGAGGTACAAAATAACAATCACAATTTTGGGAAGAAGAAAGGGAGGAAAAGGGCAAGGAGTGTGGATGAAGGTTTAATGTTTAATTGGAAGAATAAGAGCATTTTCTTTGAGTTGCCATATTGGAAAAATAATTTACTTAGACATAATTTAGATGTGATGCACATCGAGAAAAATGTATGCAATAATATTGTCAAAACTTTGCTGAACATTGAACACAAAACAAAGGACAATTTAAGTTCACGCCTTGACTTGGTAGAAATGGGGGTGAGGCACGAGTTGCACCCGAAGTGGAAAGAAGGTACAAGCCAAGTTTATTTACCATCTGCATGCTATTCAATGGAGAAAAAAGAGAAAGAAATATTTTGTCAAGTTTTGAAATATATGAAGACTCTGAGTGGATACTCTTCTAATCTTGCCAGGTGCATTAATGTTGAAGAGCGCAAGATATACAGGCTAAAAAGTCATGATTCACATGTTATAACGCAACAATTTCTTCCATTGGCAATTAGAAAAACTCTTCCCAAGAATGTGACAAGTATGCTGATAGAACTTTGCACATTATTTCGGGAATTATGCTCTAAGGTCCATGTCATTGATGAGTTAAAACAACTTGAAGAGCGCATTACATTAGTTCTTTGCCACCTAGAGCGAATTTTTTCACCATCATTCTTTGACGTAATGGTACACTTGCCTATACATCTTGCATCAGAAGCATTGTTGGGTGGGCCAGTTCAATATCGGTGGATGTATCCAATTGAAAAGTATTATAAAAATGTATTTAATTAAAATTTATTTATAATTATATAAAATTCAAGTGTTGCTAGTTTAAATTGTTTGTGTATAGGTACTTGCATGTATTGAAATCATATATACACAATAAGGCTCAACCTGAAGGATCTATTGCAGAAGAATGTATGACATTTTGCTCAAGGTACTTATTCAATATTTAAACAAGATTGAGTCGACCCCCAAGGAACCCAAATGATAGTGTCTTAAAAGGTTCAACACATTTTAGATTGAGTGACATTGAATTGACACAAGCACATCGCTATATCCTATTCAACCACGAATTGGCAACCAGTTATTTAGAGTAAGTTATAACAAAGACATTATTTATTAACCTATCTTTTTTAGTTTTCTCAGTCATAAACATCTATTGCATGCAGGCATCACATTGAATTCCTAAATTTTACTCACCCAGGAGTACGACCACATGTGCGCCAAAAAATTCACAATGAGCAATTTGTTGATTGGTTTAAGAAACATGTAAGATAGGTCAACTGATATTTCTATAATTTATTTATAATTTTTTTTAAGTGTCTAAGTAACCTAATTTGGATAAAAATAGGTTCGAATGTTGCGAGAAAGCAATAGATCATTGCCTGCCAATCTTAATTTACTCGTTGAAGGTCTACATTCACTTGTTAGGAGGTTTAAAAAATGCACGATTAATGGATACAAATTTCATATAGCTGAACAAGATAAGAGAGCAAAAACCCAAAATAGTGGTGTTGTCGTTACAGCAATGACAACAATCTATGCAAGTGCAAGGGACAGTAGGCCTATAACAGGGGAGATAAACTATTATGGGCAATTAACAGATATAATTGAGTTGACGTACTCATCAAACCTTAAATTTATACTATTCAAGTGTGATTGGTTTGATGTGAAGGCACAAGGAAGAGGAGTTAAGACTGATGAGTTTGGGTTCATGCTTGTGAATTTTACACTGTTGTTATTCTCTCGGAATGAAGTGGTTGATGAACCATATGTCTTAGCATCTCAAGCAAAACAAGTTTTTTATGTTGAAGATCCACTTGAACCAAATTGGCATGTGGTCATGAAGACTAATCCAAGGGACTTATATGACATGGGTGGTGAAGGTGATGAATTATTGGATAGTGAGGCTTATGGGAACCAAAGGCATCAAGACATTGTCGTCGATGACAATGATATTGTTAATTGGGTGAAGGAAGGTGTGTTGGGATCAACTATTGAAGCACCTCCCGAGATGCATCATACTCATCAAGGTCATTCAGATGATTCAATGAATGAAGAAGATGGATCAAATACTGATGTCCAATCATATGGAAGTGATTCTGAATGAATCTAATAGTAGATGTTTGGTTTGGTGGTCGTGCATATAATGTTATCTTCCTTTTCTTTTATTCTCAATTTTTTTCTTCAATTTAAGTAATAACTCAATTTTATTAATGGTATATGTTTTAGTCACCAATTATTGATGGGAAATACCATCTTTTTATTTTGTTTCAAAATTTCTTTTTCATATTTGTTCGCAAGACTGCGAGACATATATAGTTGCTTATCATTGAGCATCTTTGGTTTAGTTTTAGTTTATATTATTAGTTAAATATATAAGTGTGCTTCTAATTTTCTATACAGATGGACAGTTTAACATTGAATGACTCTATTGCAAATGTTGAAAATAAGGGTCGACAGATCACCAAATGAAAAACCATCATTAATTTGCCACCAGGATCAAAAAAGAAGGTTGATGTTTATGAAGGCCAACCGATAGGGGAAAATGCCACTTTACTGGCAAATTACTGTGGCACATTGGTAAGAGATAGTGCTACAGTCCCAATTCATAAGCCATCTTGGCGCAAAGTGGACATATTTGTGAAGCAACGGATATGGGAATTAGTAACAGTAATATTATTTATACTTTACAAAATTGTTTGTTGGAAGTAAGTATTGATTGTTATTTATTTAAATATGTAGGACAAGTTTGATGTGGATGAGAACTTGCGTGCCTATATCCTTAAGTCTCTAGGGACAAAATGGAGAGATTACAAGAGGTAATTGAAGAAAGATTATTACGAGTTTGCTGTTGCACTCGAGAAGGATCCATTAAAACATAAGCCAAAGCTTGTAAAAGAGGCTGAATGGAAAGTTCTTGTTTCTTATTGGCAATCAGCAATGAAAAAGGTAAAAAGTGAAGCATGTAAGTCATTTTTTAAAAATTACTTTTGAAATAAACACCATAAATTGTGAAATAGGAAAGAACTGATAGAAATAAAGAGAGTCGAGGCAAGCACAAGCTTCCCCATACAAGCGGCACTAAAAGCATTGCTCATGTGCGCCATGAGGAGGTATGCATTTTATCATTTAGTGATGCCTACATTATGGACGTCATTATTGTTTATTGACTTACAAATTGATATTATTGTATCTCATAGCGTATCAAAAACAATCGTGAGCCTAGCCGACGTGAAATTTTTCTGATCACACATGTCGACAAAAAAGGGAAGGCTATCAATATAGACACAGAAGCGACAATTGTAAGTATGCAAAAGTTAATACATTTATTCTTATATTGATAATGAGCTACTGGGAACAACAGTAATGAAATATTACAATGCTGAGAGTATGATTTTATAATAAAAATCCATTTCTAAGTTTTGTTAAAGTTCTATGTTGAAGTTGTCGATGGTCTGTTGTTGTTTGTTTCCCTCCTAAATTTGGAGTATATCACAATTCTCCTTTTCAAATTATGTGAAGGCAACCAATTTTTGTTGAAATTGAATGACTGTTCTCACTAGGAAATCATTATGATAGTTACTTTCTTTTTTTAAAAAAAGAAAGCTATCTCGTGAAGTGTACTCTTCCAGGAAAATTTTCTTTGCCTACATCATTTTATAAAGATGACATCTATTATTAAATTTCGTGCATAATCCTTAAAAGCAGTTTGTATATTAAATGTTTGAATATATGATTTGAAATAAAAATGATAAAATTATTCTTGAACTGGTATGAAGTTCTAGAGTGTGAGGTTCTAGCCTAAGTTATAGAGGCCTGTTTTTTTTTCTTCATTTGGCTGACATATAGAGTTCTGATAGTTTATATTATATCATGCCGGGTGAAAGCTATATTTAGAAGCCGATGCTTGGATGAGGTCACTTCTAGATAGTCATTGAATCTTGATTAAGTTATATTGTATTTGTATCTATTGTTTGGTTCTCTCTTCATCAAAGCCTGTTTATCATTTTAGCTTTCTTCCATACTAAACAATTAGGTCCTATCGTTTGGGCATTGTTCACTTTTTCATGAATATATTGTTTGGTTCTCTCTGTCTCTTTTGAAGAACAATGCTTTATGGTTATGAGTAATGACTATTTAGTGGTATTCAGAGTTAAATTTGCTTATACTTGGAGGATATTTATATTTTTGGGACCTAAACAGTGAGCTATGGAGAATTTGTTTCTATTTATCCTTTAAGTTTAAAGTTAATAATTTCCTTTGTTAGAATTATCTTTGAGTCATGTCATATGGCTACATGTTATAAATGATTGATGAGTTGGTTTCATATTATATGAAGTCTTAGGGGCTGTTTGGGTACTGAATCGTAAGAAGATTCAGTCGATTCAGCACTGAATTTTTAGAATCCTATTTGTGTACAGAGCTGTACTGAATTAAAAATTCAGTACTGAAGTTAGATTCAGATCGTTTCGAGACTGAATCGACTGAATCACCATGAGGTGATTCAGTCGATTTAGTTTCTTAATCACCGTTTTAAAAATTACAGATTCTATATTTTTCAATGGTTATCGTTCATATCAATTTGAGCCTTGACAAACGTGTCATATAGGTAGGGCCCACTTTAAAAATTCAAAATTACCTGCCCTTGTGGGATCTTGTTTGATAGAGCTTGAATTTAGAAGCGTAATGGTACAAAGAACGTGCATATCCAAGTTCGAGAGGGAGAGAGAGTTATATTAGTTTAAAGTTTTAAAATTGGGTTTGACGCGACATCTGAATTTATTCTAACAAATTCTCTTACCAAACATAATTCAGTTTCGACAGTGAATTTTTTGAATGAATTCACTACTGAATTAATTCAGTACCCAAACAGCCCCTTAGTCTTGACTCTTGGGAAGAAAAGATCCACGTTAAATAATATGATTGTTCTGTTTTAAGCTTATATTTTGATTTTTTAGTCTAACTTTTTTCGTCTGATTTAAGACAAAACTATTCTCTGCCTTAACTTTCGTTTATGCAATCCAAAGCTAACAATGGTTTTCTTTCACTGAAAAGTATACTAGTTGCTCTTATGATAATGTTTTTTTTTAATTTCCTTCTCATCATTTTCCCCCTTTCTTTAAATAGCCATTTAATTGGATTGATTTCTAAGGGTCCTCTTACTGTTTTCTGAGGGTTTATTCCTTCCCAAAAGTTGAATTTCTGGTCCTTAATTGTGTGCATATTTTATTGTCTATTATCTGGGTTACTGCATTAAAGATCTATTTGTTTCAATTGCTAAGTTTGCTTCCTCTTCTGATCTGATTGGGCCAATTGTTGTGCCTGAGTTGTGTTGATCAACGCATTTTATAATTCGTACTTGCTAACAAATTGCTTGTTTTGGTGGATTGGTTATGTTCTGTTTGTTGATATACTATTTTCTGTTTAGAGGTTATTGCTAGGTGATTTTTGTTCAGTGTGGTGATTATTTGATTGGCTGGTTTCTGACTTTCAATTGGTCCAGTCTCAAACCTGCTAGACTACTGCTTTTCTTCTCATCCTTGACTGTGTTGGCTCTGTCATTTTTCTTATGTCTTTTGTTATAGCATGTTATGTAAGTGTGGTAAGTGATCAGCATGCAGCCTCAGGAGTCCCAAGAGTAGAGTAGTTGTTGTATGCTTTAGAATTTCTGAAGGTGAACTTGATGAATTGTGTAAATGAAACTTGGGGAAAGAGTTAACTTCGATAATTTAGTAGGATGAACTTCTCAGAAATATATATGTTGTCAATGGTTAAATCTTATTAATTTGAAGATATCATGAACTGATGAAATCAGTTTCATATAAGCTAGTAAATTTAGTTCATCAGCAGTAGGCACACCTCATATCAAATCTTCTCATTTGCTTTTGACACACATACTTTCAAGGAGAATCATTGCGTGAAACATTCCTTTTATTTGAATGTCCTACCAAAGCAGTAATTGCAAAACACAAAGTAAGAAAAAAAGGAAAGAATAAAGGTAAAGAAAAGGGTCTGAATTAATGCATTGCTTGCTGTGTAATTCTATTGATTTTGCCCTATTTTTTAATTTGCTTGCTGTGTAATTCAGTTGATTTTCTCTGGTTCTACTTTCTTGAGTTTTAAAGTTTGTTTTGCTAGTCATATTGGGTTATAGTAGGAGTTCCTCTGCACTTGAGGGCACTCCAAACATTCAAATTTTGGGGAAAGTTGTACTGTGTTGAACTGTCTTCAAGTCTTGGTTTCATTGTGTCCTGCATTTAGATATTTCTTGTTTGACTTTGTGTTGATCAATGCATTTCATAATTTGTACTTGATGACATTTTATAATTTGTTCTTGATAACAAACTGCTTGTTTTGGTAGGCTGGGTATTTTTTGTATGTTGATATACCATTTTCTGTTTATAGGTCGTTGCTAAGTGATTTTTGTTTAGTGTGGTTTTGTCCTCTGAGATGAGGAGAGCACAAGCTAAGTGGGGACCTCAATCAGATTGTGACTTTGAAACTGCATTATTTGATTGGCTGGTTTCAGAATTATATTTGGTCTGGTCTCAAACTTGTTTGTGTTATAGCTGTTAGTTTCTAAGTGGTTTCTGCATGATATACTGTCTATCTACTGTAGAGATCCAGCTCATGCTGTTGGGAAATGAACTCCACGCTTTCCTATTAGATATTCATTGGGTGAGAAGTGCAAGAATATATAAAGGAATATATAGACTTCATACATGGGCTTTACTTTGGACTGATATGTGTAAACTGGTTTATGAGTTGAGTGTTAATGTTGATGGTGCTTTGTACATGGGCTTTCATAGTCCCAAGTTTCATACTCATGAAGATTTAATTACTAAATACTTATAGATTGGGATGTGGATTTTTTTTACTCAATTATGGTCTTTGGAAAACTTATTTGTGCATAAAATTGATTAAAGTGTAGTGTATTTTCTCTATCTTTTGTTCAAATGTTCTATTTTTTTACTCTTGTTTGTAACTTTATAAGCTTGCTTAGACTTTCCCCTTTGACTATGTGCAGTAAAGGATGGATGAAATGTTGAAGAAACTTCCTGAGGGGACGGAAGATACTTTGTCTTCTAATGATTTCTTTGCCTATGTATATAGCAATGCTTCTAAAGCATCGCTAAATCCTTCTTATAATTTCCCTATGTATATAGCAACGCTTCTAAATGTCACTAATTGTTATTGAAAAATGTTGCTAATATATTTAGCGACGTTTTATAAAAAGTTGTTATTAATTATAATAGCGACATTTTATAAAAATGTCGCCACAAACATCGCAAATTCTTTTAGCAACGCAACCTTTAGCGACATTTGTATAAAACGTCGCTAAAACTTTTAGCGACATTTCAAATACTTTTAGCGACGCTTTTGAAATGTCGCTAAAACTAAAAAAAATTGTAGTGTTTATTCTAGAAAAGAAGTCACCATGCCTGCAGCTTGAAAGTCTATTTAATGTTCTACTATGGCAATAAGCCAATCATAAGAAAACTATGAGAGTTCTTCATCTATGAGATTGATGGTGCATATGCTAGTATACAGTAGTACTAGTATTATTGGAGCTAATATGGGCTACCATGTGCACTGTCAATCTCAAGTATCAAAAGTTTATATATGCTCTTTACGCTAAGCTCATTGTCAAAAGGGAGCATGAAAAACTTTTCCGACCGCTTTGTTTACACCATGAGGGAATCATCTTTGGTGCCCTTTTTGTCAGAACTTTGTCTCTCTTCCCTCTCAAAATGTGTCATGCATTTTCACTTTAGCAGGAGTTGTACTTGAAGAGGAAAGAAGTATGACAATTCAAAAGACTGATAATAAAAGCCATTCACAAGCCTTGGGTTTTTTGTAGTCTTTGTTTTTAGGAAAAGAGGCTTTAGGCAGAGAAAAATGGGGTTACATGTGGAAAAGTTTTATGTCTTCTTCTTTGTGGGAACATTAAAGGGTTTTCTTAAGAGGAAGAGTGAGATTATTTTCAACTAAATTTTCTTACCTTAGTGGATTATTTGTTATTTATGGAGGTAGGTATTGCCGAACTACGAGGTAAATCCCGTTGTCTCTTCTACTTCTATTTTTCTATTTCTTATATATCATTATACATATTGCTTGTGTTATTAGGGCTTATGCTAATAGTTGTATTTACGTACATTAGAATAACTATTAGTCGAGGATCAAATTTGGTAAGACCCGTAAAACCCCAACACTCTTCATTAGCTCCGCATGACTGTTTTAGACTCAACTAGGCTAATCTTGGGGTAGCTGCCATTAGAGCATATGAACTTTAGAATGCATGATCTAATAACTCCCACTCCTAAGCACGTAGTACACACGCATTAGAAGGCTTGTTGTTTTTGTATTTTCTTTTTCATTTTACTCAGAACATAACCATACAACATAGCTAATACTAAATTGATTAGGTTTAAAAAAGATGTAAAGTATAATTAGGCTGCCAGGACCCTCACTCTATTGTGCAATTGCCCACCTAATCTAGCACATAAATGTTTACAAAAGAAAGAGAAAGTATTGAAAGAGTTTTTCAAGTTCCTTGTTCACCATAAGCCCAATGGAACATAGTGAGGACCATTCATTTTTAAGATTGAAGATGCATACCCTAGCATTAGCATTTAGTATGTACACCCTAGCGTTAGCATCTAATATGTACACCATTGATCTCGTAAATAAATGACCCTCTAAGCATTCCAAAAGTACTAGCTTTAGGTGGTTGTTATGAGAGCTAGACATTAGAAGTCAATTTCTTATCAGTGGTGCCTCTTCCAGCTTTGAATGGTAGGTCCAAATAATGTTAAATTCAACTCATCATTTAACAGTGTGCATATCATACGTACATGATTGGATTGGACACTAGTCTCCAAAGAAGTTTAATCATCATACAATGCCCAAGAATCCCACCCAGTGCTTGAGTACTTGCTGAGTATACATCAGGAGAGAACATTTCTGGGTGTGTCTTTCCCTTGTGGCATTCACAACCTTGAACCACTGGCTGGTTGGGTCACAAGATGTGTCTCTGCTCAGACATTTGCAAGGGCCGGTAAGCAGAGTCCTGTCGGGCCCCACGTCCAAGCATACAGTGCTGCCATTGGCCACCTTTGATGATAAATGCATCTTTGAGTCAGATAGGGGGTCCCACTTGGAGCTAGAGTCTGAGCACATGATTCCAACCTTTGCCAGCTTACCCATGCCGGCAGCTTGAAGACACAGGATCTCACCCTTCACCCACAAAGCTTTCTCTTTTGTATAACTCCAGGCCTCCGATTGAGCGCATGGGCCCAGCTTAAGTGGGCTCATTAGAGAGTCTCTTTGTACACACAGCCCTGTGGCCGGATGGTATAGTATCTGGTATGGACTAGTATCTGAAGCAACTGGGCCTGCCCCATCATATCAAGATATTAGGCAACGTCACATTAAAAAAAATTAATATTCTTTCTCTCTCATACTAATGGCTATGTGACAAAAAAATTATCTTTATCATTATTTGGCTAAATTAACTGACTAGGAAAAAGTGTCTTAGTATTTTTAAGTGTCCTAATATTTTGAAGTGTCTAATGTCTTACCATTTGTATAAATCAAAGTGATTAGGGTTGTTAATGGGTAATTATTTACCCGCCTCAGGCAAGATATTACCATTTATATAAATTAAAGTGACTAGGGTTGTTAATGGGTAATTATTTATCCGCCTCACTCACTTGCCTGGTCCAAAATTTATGAGTGGGTAATTAATAAATAGGTAATAGGTAAACTAAGTGGGTAATTTTACCCACCTATTTATTATGGAAAAAGTTTATATAAGCCCGGGCTCATATATGCCTACGTGAGCCCGGGCTCTATGGGCCGTTAGATTTACATCTGGCAGCTTATAATATTTATGGGTTTAAACCCATGAGTATTACCCATGAAAATTATGAGCCGTCGGATGTAAATCCGACAGCCCATGAAGCCCAGGCTCACATAAGTATATATGAGCCCGGGCTTATATAAACGAGACTCATTTATTATATGGGTAGGATATAAGTAACCCCTTATCCATACCCGATGCCCGTTACCCACTTTAATATATATTAAAAATATGTATATTATAACATTTTGGTCTAATGAGTTAGAGAATTTAGAGTAATAGAAACATCTTTGAGTCTTAATTTTTTTAATTATTTAAATTTATATAAAGTGTTATATTCTTATTATGTTTTATTTCTTTATATGAATTATGAGGTCCTTATAACTTTATATTTGTTTGAATTTTTTGTACTTCTGATAGACTTTTAACATATATATTTGTTATTATTTTTATTTATTAATTAGTTAGTCATTTACCCGTTACCCGCCTATTTACCCGATAAGTAATAGGTAATGGGTAAGATATAAGTAAAGAAAGTACAAATAGGTAATGGGTAAGATATGAATAAAATTTCTAAAAGCGAGTATAGATATGGGTAGAGCCTTACCCGACCTATACCCTACCTATCGATAGCCCTAAAAGTGACTATCCTCTTATTAAGTAGGACCCCACTTTCCTTGTTTAATTAAAGCGAAAATGAGTACTAATGCAAAGTAGAGTACAACACTTGCACGTATAAGCCTGGCCAGAAGCCTATTAATATGGTACATGGGGGTATTTTCATCATATATAGGGAGTTAGCAAGATCACAATGAACTATTTTAGGTACGGCTCATGGAGCCGACCTAAAATGACAGCTTGCAACCGTGTTAAACTTCTATGTAACATATTATGACCCTTATTGGCCATAGTCATAACCAGTTAAAAATATTTTTTTATTTTAAATTAATAATTTTATTTAAAAATTTTTATTTTATATTAAGTGGGCGGGTACTTATAAAAAGTCATAAGTTTATTTTTTTCTTAAAAATAAATTTTAATATTTAATATATTTTTTTTCGAATATAACGTAAGTACTACTACTACTCACCTTGGAAGGGCGATTGGACGGATGAGATTCGATCGATGAAGCTGGAATTGCGTGGCCCGCACCAACTCCAGGACAAGGCCCCATAGGTTTCGTCCATGGCCATCACCCCTTCTCTGAGATAGTAGCTGCCCTGCAAGGTCCACAAAGCCCAGTCAAGATCCAGTTCCGCTGCCACTCCAAGCATGCAGCTCAAGAACCGGTTATCATTCAGGTTGCCGCCCCTCTGATCGACCCCAAACTCGCTGAGGAACAGCGGCCACCCTTGATCCAGAAGGAATCCTCCAGTCCTCATCAGATTCTTGATCGAGGTGCCACAGACTTGATTCAGGTTTCCACTCTCCCAAGCCTTTCCATCAGAGAAGCCATACCAATGCAGCTCAAAAACCAGTTTTCCGGCAAATGTTAGGTTCAGAGGTTTGCGGTTGAGGAAACTCAAGTCTCTGTCAAAGCTTAATCCAGAGACTATAACCAGTACATCTGGATTTGCTGCATGAACGGTCTCTGCTCCCTTCTGCATGTATCTTGCAGTACATCAATTTGTTAGCCATTGGGAATAGTCATCCATGGAAAGAGTAATGAAATCCATTTTTAAAGCAAAATTTCTTATTGGCTCAATCTTTCATATAAAATTTTTTTAAAAAAAATTGAAAAATATTAGCGAAGACGAAATTTTTTACGAGATACTTTTTTTGTCTTTTAATAAGTACTCCCTCTTTTCTATATTAATAACTTTATTTTTAAAAATAGAAGTTTCTATTGAAAAGTGAAACTTATAACTATGAAAAGAGGAAATAAACTTATAATATATATTTTGAATCATCTACTCACATAAATTAAACAAAATAAAACTATTAATATATAATAAATTTTTTTGTTAAATAAAGCTATTAATTTGAGATAGATAGAGTATTTAAATTAGAAAACAAAAATGACCTGATTGTAGTTCATTTTTAATTTTTAATTCAGACACTTATTAACGGATAAAAGAGGTACTAGGTATTTGATTTGTAAGATACATAATTTCTATAAATTTTTTCTTCTTTAAATCTTTTTAAAGAATCTAGAAATATTTAATAAAGACAAACTTCACTATTATGCACGTATATTTTTGTAACACTTTTTATTTAAATTCAAATGCAATTAACAAATATTTGAAAAAATACACCCAAGCTAATTTTGCAATAATTTTGAAATTAGAAGCTCATGATAAATGGCCAAAGCCTGGATTGGCTCGGTCATGTACAGGGTCGTGGATTGTCTACACCTCCCACTATCGTATATATTTTGTTTTCTAGGTTGCAACAGTTGACATAGTGTGTAAAAAACCACTAATTAATTGACAGTGACCAATGCCTATGAGTTCTTATGCAGGGGAACCTCAAAAAATTACTCCTGCCCCAAAGGGTGTATCTGAAATATAAAATAAGTAAAATTTAAGAAAGAGTAAGGGCACAAATAAGAACAACCCAATATACAAAAGTGAGCAAATTAGACACGCCATCGGGCATAGGCTTGTTCAAATTCAGACATACTAGTTGAAATGTTGTCAATGATGAACATGACATCTAAATATAAGAATACATGTCTTATTATTATAGTTTGTTAATATGGGACAAGGGGAGTAATTTTGAACCAGCAGCAATAGGCGAGCTTCATTTCCCCATTATTACAATTTGTTGATCTTAGACTAAACGGATAAAAAAACAGTTAGACATTTAGATATTTACCTGTACCAGTCGCTGACATTCTGCTTAGCCCCCCGGAGCTCGTTCCGGAGGCTCATGCCGACGACACCGGCCGAGCCATTAAACATGGCGGCCATGCGTGCGAGGCCGGACAGCCAGACATCCGGGTCCAAGTACTTGTCGCCAAAGAAGCCATTGCCGTCGAAGCTACTGCAGCACCAACCGGGCTTGCTATTATGATTATCCAGAATCACCATGATGTTGTTGTCGGCCAGGCTGGTCACCACTGCCTGCATTAGTTGATAAAATTGTAGCATTTGCAACCTTTTGTGCATTGGAAGACTTTTGAAACATCAATTTTTTCGAGTGGCTATGTGGTGCCGTATCAACATCAATGAAGACCACTAAAGTTCTTTTGGGTCAAATCATAAAAACCTGCGGCTACTGTTTAACAGCCACACCGCCGCAGCCTTTAGTTTTGTATTATGTGCTACTAGTGTTATATTAGAGTTGTGCGTGTCTATGTAGTTTACTATGTACATATCTTTTGTTTACGAGTCTATCCTAGTTTTTATTATATTTTTTTTAAGTCTATCTACTAACACGGGCAAACAGAGATATATACTTAAAAACTCCAATTGTTAGTATATATAACATGTTAGGTGAAGTCCTAATACGCTTTATAGCTACTAATTAGTTGTGTCTTGTGTCCGTGTCCGTGTTTAACCATGACATAAAAAGTATCCGCCTCATATAAATATGAACACGGACAACCATAAACACCATGTTTGCTTGACCTCACAAATGGTCCCACCCTTTTGAAATTAAATACTTTGTTTGAGGATTGTGTTTTTTAGAAAAAGAAAAAAAACATAAAAAATCCTATAAGCGTCACGATCCATGCCCCCAGAGTCGTCTTTCACCGGCTGTTGATGGCCACGCATTGATGGCAAATAGTAGAACAGAGTACACCACCGATGAGGCCATTGCAACACTACTGGTGAAGTTTCACCGGCTGAATTGAATTTCACAATCTCAATTATTAATGTGTTTAATTTTTCCTACACTTGCCACATGATCTTTAGTTATTTTCAATCAGTACTACTGTCGTTATTATCATGGCTTTAAATCATAATTTTCAGTCTAGCTAAAAATAAGCTGGAATATTGTGGGTCATCAAGTTGATTGAGATTTCATGGTATCCGGCTCCTTTTTTGAGGTCCATTAAAAAAACAGAAAAAGGTTCTAATGAAGCAGGTGATGCACTAGCGTCACCATCCTTGGTAAAAGCTAATGATATTGTTATTTTCTTACCTGGAAGGCTTGTATCACCGGGAGATCAACGATGGACGGGTTATTAGCCTGGATACCGGCGATGGACTCGACAAGTCCCAAGCTCTGAAATGACTGGCGGACAGTGAGGGAACCCAAGGAGTCATTGGTCACCATGAAGAGAGGCCATGTCAGTCTAACACAATTGAATCCCATAGAGCCAATTAGCTTAGAGATCCTATCTAATGGCTGCTTGTTCAGGCCCTCTGCGACCATGGGCTCCAAATGCGTCGCCCAGCTCACGCAGGCCAACTTCACTCGCTGCCCGGCATCGTCGACAATCCACCGGGTGTTGGTGGAGAGAGGAAAGGACGTTGAGGGCCACCATTGGCCTACAGAAATGGAAGCAAAGAAGAGGAGAGGGAGCAGGGGAAGCCGCAGCATATTGCAGGAACTGCAGAGAGACAGGCTGGGAGAAACCATATATACATCGTTTGCACCACGGCAGGTGCCTGTTGGAGCTAATCCCTTGCAAGGATTGTCCTGGCCGTCCCTTTGACTTGTTGTTCAACCTATTTCGTCCGCTTTTTTTAATATAAAATGAAGGCAGTAGTTTAGTCCTGTATTTGTGTAAAGCATGAGTCATAGTTTCTCGAATTGTAAGTCTCGGGATGAAAGGTTCTCTTAGATCAGTATGCCGTGGCTGCATCTCGACCTGATATAGGTCCAAGTTCCTTGGACCAACCCAAAAATAAGAATTAAAATTTTTTAAATTTAAATTGACTTAAAAAATAAAAAAAATCGAAATAAAAATCGAGATTCTATTTTGGGTTGGTCAATTTTAATAATTTTAACTAATTTAAAATTACATTAAATTAATTTTATATATAAAAAATTATAAAATTTTATATAACTAATGTTATATATAATTTTATAAGTTAATTAAAAATTTGGGTAAGTTCAAGTTGGTTCTTGGGTTTTTACATGTTGAACCCGATCCGGGTCAATCTCAAATTAGTTCCATCCTAATCGAACCAAACAAGATATGAAAAATAGTGAATATATTATTCCTCCCTAAAAATAAAGATGATTTATCATGGACAAGAATATATAAAAATAATAGAGGTCCATTTCCACTCACACACCAGCTAGTCAACATCACTAAGCATCCTTTTGTTTTATCGGTCTCAATTAAAAATTTATTTAAAATTTTTAAAAAGATACCTGTTTATATAAGCCTCGGCTCACACATAATTACGTAAGCTCGAGCATTATAATAGCGCATATAACATATAAGGTAGATTATTTATTACCCCTCCCCCTGCTTTGCCCTTACAAAAGATCCGATATCCGATAGTTCATGACGCCTAGGCTTATATTTAAGTGTGTGAGCTCAAACTCATATAAACTCTTTTCTTCTAATAATATATTATTTAAAAATTTAAATTATAATTTAATAATCTCTATGTCCTATATTAATAATTTTATTTAATTTTTAAAATAAATTAAAATTTAATTTATTTAAAAAAATTAAATAAAACTATTAATATTAGAGAGAGAGAGAGAGTATATATACAAAGAGGATAAGACTTTTCCGCATCAATCTTCAATCGAAACTACCCACTCCCGTTCTTTAAAAGTATTTTTTAGGTCACACTGACGTAGGGGGTGCTACCAAGTGAGTCTGGGGTGATGAAAAGTCCTTTCATAATAAATATTATAGGTTGAAGGCACGGGCAATAGAGCATTCTTGGATTAGAATGCAATTGAGTCATTGATGAAGCATACTCGGCTTTTTAACTAGAAGGCCCCATGCTATTTCTTATTAGCATCAACAGCACACCTCATAGGAACGAAGAGGATGAAATCACAGACAGGCTCCTGTAGAAGGAGCCGAGTTAGCTAGAAGATCAGCCAAACTGTTACCCTTTCTATATACTATTCTAATAGGCTGTGAGGCTCTCCCATCCAGTTTGGTATGAGTCACTAATCAGCCTAAGCCGGCAGGAAAGATGCATGAAAAAGTGGTACTTGTTTTATGCGTTTTCTTTTCTGGTGGGGGTCAGCTGATTGGCAACTTACACCCGACTTAGATTGGTGTGTGGGCCTCACAGCCGATCTGAACCCCTCTATATACATGCAGAAGATTAACCACAATAAACTTAAACAGTAACAACTTAATCTCCTGAATAATTACAGGCACACACGAGTAGAGGCCTTTCAAAATGTCAATAATAATTAAGGAGCAGCCTTCAGAGTACCTCATTACATCTTAGGCGTTTAGGCAGATAATTTTTTTTCCGAAAAATGTTTCCTGTAGGAAAACAGTTGGAAAATAACTATTTTTAGAAATCTATTTTAAACCTGAGGGGTTTTGAAAAAATAAGAAATGGGAAATTTTTATTTTTGTACAAGAGGGTGGAAAAGTCGCCTCCCCACTTCTGCCCTACTCATTGGCCGTTGTCCTCCACTGCTTAGTCTCTTTTCTTCTTTTCTTTTCTCTTCTCCCTCTTCTTCTATCTTCTTCCTTCAATTTCCACTCAACTCTCTCTCTCTCTCTATCTCACTGTTCACTTTTCTCTATCTTCAGTAGTTGTCCTCTCCTGGTACTCCTGCCCTACTCATGTGGCTTAAATGAATTTTCTGTTATCAAAACAAAAAGGAAGATAGTGGACCCGAACGGCAGAGAGAAGGGTATCCGGGCCCCTCTCCCCTTCGTCCAAAGGTTCAAGGCTTCAGGCTTACTTGCATAACATTGCCAACCCACAGTCAACCCACCTAACCCCTACCAAGATGATGTCGGGTAGACTTATATTGCAGGCAGTATAAAATGAACCTGTCTTAAAATGCCAATAATCTTGTGTCAATGAACCGCATAAAAAGGTAGCCTTCGAGTGAAACCCAAATGGCAAAATTTCTGTTAGCAATCTTCTATTCCTTGTCCCACTGAATCTATCTAAATCCCACATTTTTCTTTCTGGCAAGATGTTCCAAGTTATGCGTGCTGATCTGCTGAAATTTGACCTTCCTTTTGAGGAAAACAAGGGAGGAGCAGTCCAAAGATTTCAATGCGTAGCAACAATATATTTTTGCAGTAATAGGTAAAAATCCAAAATGCAATTGCATAATAGCAGTTGTCCTCCACAAAATTGAACACTAACGATTTCTTCAAGCCATACAATACATAGAGATGGAAGCCTTCACCTTCTCAACAAGGACAAATCCTAGCAAACTCCAACCACAGGTCAGCTGAACCCAGTAGTATATTGGTCTTTGCCTCCACTAAAACCGCCTTCCAACTCTTAACTAACTGTATTGAAGTTTCTAAAAGTAGATGGTACAACTCTAAGGCTGACTGCTAACCTCAATCTAACTGCAGCCCGGAATCCCATTTTCTTCATTGCTGACCTTATCCTCATTGCGTCCTCCCATCTCCTTCTTGATGCATAAATAACAGCAAGCAACATATAATTACCTGTGTTAAGCGGCTCCAACTCAAATAGCTTATCAGCAACACTTTCTGCAATTTCTACATTACTAAACATCCTACAGGCTGCTAGTAATGCCTCTAATGCTCCCCTATGAAGTCCCATTGGCATACTCTCGACCATCTGATAGGCTTCTTTAAGTCTGCCAGAACGGCCAAGCAAGTCCATGCAGGCATAATGTTCAGGCCCTGGCTCAATCGCATACTTCTCGACCATCATATACCAGAAGCTGAGTCCCTCCTTAACCAAACCCGTGTGGCTACAAGCCGTTAAAACCCCAACAAACGTGATATAGTCGGGCTCCACTTCCTCGTACTGCATCTGTCCAAATACCTCCAGAGCTTTTATGCCATGCCCATGTGATGCAAGACCTGCAATGAGCGCACTATATGAGTAGACATCCGGCTTAGGTATTTCACCAAACACTCTACATGCTTCTTCCACGTTGCCACATTTCACATGCATATCCACCAGGGCGGTGAGGACCTTGTTATTCCTCTCAATTCCATGCTCAACTACATAAGAACCAATAGAATCAGCCAACTCAGGCTCCCCCAATTGTCCTGTCGCAGATATCACGCCCGTCATCAATGCAGGATCAGGCTTCACGTCCACCATCTCCAAGGAGTTGTTCTGGTGGAGATGGACCCTGAAGATGTGGGTGTGGGCCTGCTTCAGGAGGTGCAACGAGTTGCATGATTTCAGCAGAGAAGCAACCCGGTCTACTCGGTTGTTTGAGTAGTGGCTGTAGTGACGGCTGCAGGGGTGGCGGAGGAGGTGGTGATGGGAGGCGATTGTAATGACTGTGCCGTTGGTTGTGAGAAATGAGGGCATTTGCTTCTTCGCCAGGCGTTTTGTTTTGTGGTCCAATTCGTAAGGGAAGGAAGATATTTAGATGCGCCATTTGCAATTAAGGCTACAAAAAGTATCCGTTTAAGTATAATATGATTAAATTTATTTTATACTTATTGTCCATTGGGCATTTGTTTAGCTCTGATTAATCAGTCTTCAAATCATATCTACGTTCATAAAATACAGCGGACGGTCACATGCGTGGAGGTGACTAGTGATGGCTATACAACTTGGGGGGAGGCTAGATCGAAGAGGGGGGGCTTCTTCGAGCAGCTCTGGCAAACTTTCGATGAGAAGCAAGATGGAGCTGATCCGACCTGCGATGGGGATAATTGAACAGGAGCGACGAAAGCATATTCGATCGTAGTGATGGATTGGGGGGCTCTTCGAGTAGCTGAGGTGCACCAACAGGATGGTCCGAGATCACTGGCAGAGGAGAGGGGAGGCTAGGAGGGGCGGAGTGGAAGTTTGGAGCAGGGATTTGGGTTTGGATTATATACCTGCCAGCTTGACCGTGGTTACTTCTTAGGTTAACCAAGTAAATTCAAAAATAGCCTTTAAATCTTCATCAAATGACATGCAAAAACTTAGTTCAAATATATATATATATATATATATATATATATATATATATATATATATATTTGCATGGTAACCGGATACGATGGTAGAGATGGGGCAAATTTGGAAAGAATCTAGATGAAAATAAATACAAGGGTTAATTGATTAGATATTGGGCCATTCAAACTTATTCGACAGCTATTAGTTAACTCAGGCTCAAATAAGTAATATGAGACAAGGCTCATAGTAACTTTTGCCACACACACATATTTAAAATTTTGATTTTAACACCTCTACGGCAAGGGCTCACTATGAGGCTTCTACTGCTGCCACCCAACAAAACTTAGTGTACTCCAAATCACTATCACTCAAACACACGTGCCTCATTGGATATAGGATATTATCCTAACACTCATGTGCCAAAAGAGCAAATAATTATGAATTTAATGTACATATTTTTCAAATTGGAGGAGTTATTTCATTTGTATGAGAAGGATTACAAAATTCCTTTGTTACAACAGATCAGTTGAAAGTCATTGAGAAAATTAATCTTAATGCTTACCACATGAAATTGTAAGGCTACATTTGTACATTAGTTGTGTTTAACATGAAGCATCCATATCTTCATGATTCTTCGATGATATTCTAAATTTAAGGGTAAATTATTTGGCAAGATAATGTGGTGGCGATTAAGGCCTAGGAGTTTGTGAAGGCAATGGATCCTAAGAAGCCCAAAGTCAAAAGCCCATTGAGCGATATGAGGTCATGGGCAGCTTACAATTTAGGAGTAATTTGTTTCCTTGTGTTAGTTATTTGCTTATGTACTTAGGTGTGTAATTTTCACTGGGTTAGTAAATATTCTCATTTTAATAGTTGTATTTAGAATTTTCCTCGGATTAATAAATATTCTCATTTTAATAGCTGTATTTAGAAAAAATAATAATTTTTATTTAATAGTGAAATCCACATCTTTTTTTTAAGTACCTAACTACTTAAATTTAATAAAATAGAGCTATTAATATATAACAAAAAAAATTTCCTTCAAATGGAGCTATTAATTTAAGATAGAGGTAGTATGTTGTAATTTTTTTACAATTTTGCCTCTTGCATTTGCCCACCTCCAGAAGTCACCACTCATGCAAGATAAGCAATAAGTTTCTTTTTGCTAAAATTACTGAAAGAGAACACTTTTGTTACATGCCTCTATTTTGTGTTCTATATCATTAATAGCACGAAGTGAGTAAAATTGTACAAGTAGCCAGATTTATATGCGCTTTATACCTCTCCCTTACTCTACATCAAGATATATGATACTTGTTACAACAAATTGTACCTCTCCCTTACCCTGCATTAAGATACATGATCCTCATTATAAGAAAGTAGACCTAGAGAAGCATGCAAAATAAATAAATATAACACAAAATAACAAATACATTAACGTATGATAGAGGTACACAAACATGACATAACAAAACAACCAAAATAAGTAGGAGCATCCCACCTCATGAAATAATAGGAAAACAACCTCCACTAAGTAGACCTAAAATGCAAAAAACATTAGGGGAAATCTTCAAGGTTGAATGAATGTTGATTACTACAAAGTGAAGTTGGACGAATAGAGTAAAAAACAGAAAGAAAAAATAGAGCTTTTTCAGCAAAATAAAGTGAAATTTCGGGTGGGAAGATAAAAAGAGGAGGTGTAAAAATACCCATTTGAGAAATTAGCTGAAAGACAATTAGAATTCGACCAATTTATTACACGCTTCAAATGAAGAATGAATAATCTATTTTGGATGGAAATAAAAATGTATAACCAATTATGAGCTAGAATCCTTGTTTTTAATGTATAGGGTAGAAATGAACATTGCATTATCAAATTATATACAAGAAATGTATATTGTACTATATAAAAGGCAAGAGTCAATGACAAAGTGGAGGAAGTGAGGTGGAAAGGAAAGATAGTGAGATTACATAGAGAAGGAGGAGAGTGGTGGAGTCTAAGGGAGAAGAGAGTCATCGGGAGTGAGAGCAGCAGAAGGGGTTTGTAAGAGTGAGTGGGAGGAGGAGACAAAAGATGGTAAGGAGGAGGAAGCAATAATAAATGTTGTATTAGAAGAAGAAAAGAAAGGATGTGGGGGCCAGAATTAGAAAAGGAAAAGGAGCAAAAAGCCTAGAGTAGGAGAAGGATGAGAAAGATTTGGGCATTTTAATTCTCCCTCCGTCCCATATTTGGTAATGCATTAATTTAGTCAAATTGGGGAAAACAACTTGTAAGACCTCGATGTGAATGTATTGAACTATAAAATCGTAGTCTTTTCTATGTTAAACACATTATGATAGTGCATTAGTTTGGTCAAATTGGGGAAAATACATTGTAAGACTTTGATGTAAATGTATTGAGCGATCAAATCTTAGCCTTTGCTATGTTAAACATGTGCACTTTGACTAGTGCTATTAAATACTCCCTCATCCTAAATTAATAGATCTATTTGGTAAAAAAATTTGTTCCATATTAATAACTCTATTTTGTTAAATTTAAATAATTTGAGTATTTAAAAAAGAGTATCATAAACTTATTTTTCCTTCTCTTAATGTGGGTTTCACCATTTAATAAAAATCACTATTTTTTCCAGATGTAACTATTAATTTACAATAGAAATGAGTCATAATCCTGTGCATTTTCTAACATCAATATTAGATTCTCCGTGACATTTATAATCAGTTGCAAACACTGATCCATTCATCTTTATTACTGTGGCAATTATCCTCTATTGCAACTCTTTTCTTTGACTCTCTAGTGTTCTTTGTAACTCTTGGTGATCTCTATCATGCGCTCTGCAACTCTATCAATTCTTATAACTTTTCGGCAACTAATATCTATTGCAGCTCGCCTACTATGACTTCCTCGCATCTAATAGCAACTATTTTCTTTGTTGTCTATAACGCCTCTTTTATGATTTACTTATCATATATTATGATTTATTTTAATGTGGCAATTATCATCTAGTAATTATTTTATATTATTATAACTTTTTATCAACAAAATTAAGAAAAGTAGAAGGTGGATGCCGAAGTAACAAAAGATTGAAGAGAAAGCTACAACTGGACTCATGGAAGGGCTAAGTTGTTGTGCTAAAGGATAATATAGAACCTGAAGAGGGAGATATGATGAATTGGATCGAGAATGGGGTCGAGTTAGCCTTAACCTGCACTTAAATCTAGTCAAGTCATGAATCGATCCTATTTGTTAATCAGGTTTTAACCCAACCCTACTTCGGTTAGATCGGGTTAAGTATGCATGTAACCTTACTTTTTTTGTCAATTAACTTTTTTTAAATTAATATATTAAACATTATCTTTGCATTAACCAAACATAATAAATTTAAATACATTACAACATGATAAATAAATGTCTTATATTTTCTATGTTATTTGAAAAAGTAAGAATTGGGGAGAGAACATTGCAACATTATTAGATATACATCCAAACTATAAAAATCCATAAACAATTATTAATTAACTATTAAATAAGATAAATAATAATAAAATAATATTCTAAAGGAATTTCTCTCCAATGTATCTGCCTTAAGTCATTACCTCATTAAATAACCAAGTGGTCAGAGTCAAGTTGTACAAGTTAAACAAAAATTTCCAACCCAACCCTACTTTTAAAATAAGTAAAATTTTAAAACTCTAATTCTAATCCGAAATGTATTCAAGTTGGGTGTAAGATTACACAAGCCAAGTTCAAGTCGGGAAAACAGGTCGGGTTAAGCCCTAGTGGTGAAGAAGAGCATAGATGGAATGACGAGAGGCCTGTAGCAAGATGACAGGCTAGTTTTTAAACCGAAGGTGTCATACCTGTGAGATCCACCTCCCCCTCTAATACTTTGCCCTTTTCTTTCCTACATAAAGGATAAACTTCACCACAATCATGAACATTTTGTCACAAGGCAACAAAGCATACTATTTGCCCAACACATGTCACAAATCATACGTTTCGCTGTACCATGACAATTCGCTACACATGATTGATGGCTCACAATTTTACAACTTCAATTTTGGGCAGGATACTCCCAGCCAACATGGTCCTGCCTCGCCCTACCTGGCCATGGTGACTAACCACCTCTGCAAAATTGTTAAACATAACAATCATAACTGCCAAAGTGAACACTACTCTTTCTTACAAGACATCACTGAAAAAATAAAAGAATCAATGACAAGTATTTACATGACAGTCAAAAAAAAAAGAACAGATCACAATGGACAAAACGAATACATTGTCTCATGTACATAAATAACCCCTTTTTCAGTGAGGAAGTCGATGTGCTCCCCCTAACTGCACTAACTAGTAGAAAGAATTTCACTTTTTAACTTCCATAGACATGTATAAACAAATGAAACCCAAAACATCAACCTCTACCACTATTACCCGAATTATGAAGGGCCACGCAAAGACTAGTAGAGCTTTATTCTTGTTTCGATTGGACTCCTGCAAATAGGGCAGGATGTAAGGCTTGGTCCACAATCAGAGCATGTCTGCAAAACACAAATCATTGTTCGGTCAATCACTTCTGGTTGTCTGATCACCAAAATAAATGCTACTGCTCGCACCCAGGAATATTCGCCACAAACATGAACAAGGCTCCATGCCTTCATCGTGGCACACATCAGGTGAGCATCCGTCTGTGCAAATATTTCTATTCTATTCCTACAGCACTGATTGGACTAGAAAAGGTGAATTTCCATGTTATCAAGTGTGACTCACCTTCTTTATCGAATCAGAGGCCAGAGTATACTTTTGGTGTAGAAAAAGTGTAGGAATATCAACTTCCATTTTCAAAACAACAATATTTACCAAAGAAAAATCCATAAAGGCAACTACAAATAACTCAAAGATTCCCTTTGGCTATAAGACAGCAACCACCTATGCAATAAAAAGGCTCTAAAACATTTCAAAATCTAAAAGTTAACAAATTAATGAATACTAGAACCCAACCCTCGAATGAGGGAGTGGAAAATGGAAACAGTGTTAAAAAAACAGTACCATACTAGATGGAAAATGGAAACAGTGTTAGTTTATTGTCCTAACAGTTCAAACTGGTTAAGTAACATGTTGAAACAGAATAACCAAGAACTGGGCGTCTATCCTAAAGGTTGTCTCGTCCAGGTTTTAAAACATTGAGTGGAAGCATCTCTCCTCTCAAACTTATGCCTTGAGTTTGTGAGAGTCTCTTCTTCTTTGATATTGCACTTGGCGGCAAATCACCACCTTTTGCAAACTGTTTTTTGCCAAGCCAATATCCCAACTTTTCAAATCACTATTTAACATATGCTCAATCAATAAAAAACAAAAGTTCAACATCTGTAGAAAACACAAACTGAATAAAATGCTCATGATTTCACTGCACCAACCCTAAGAATCTGCTAGCAAATTATGAATTTAAATTGACTAACAACAAATATCAAAATTTTCTCCCTATGTACATTTATGAAAATGAAGAAACTCTTATAAAATAATAGAAGTTGAAATGCAAGCAAAAGAACCCTCATGAATTTGAAACTTTACCTTTAAAAATTTGGTCTTGTGTATTAAACTAAGTGTCACAATAGCAATTGGAAATAAAATATCACTAGACAGTTATACCTGATGCCCACACCCAAACGCCATGTCTTTAGGGTTACTTAGACATATAGGACATTCCTGCCACAATAAACATAAAACAACATCATTCACATTACGTCTGGCAAAACCATCCCCGTCAACAAAATGTCAAACTTGCAGAACCATGATCCAATTTAGTTGGACAGTATATATACATGTTTGTATTCTTAATTTATCAAGGTATGTACTTGTCTATATGTTTCTAACCAATGACTGATTTTCTCAACTACTAAAGGTCATCAACATAAAACCAGTAGGGATTGCCTTTGATATAAAACTAAAAAATCATCCACGAAAAAACAAACCTGGCTGCCCCTTGAAGAACTTGCAGGTGGTGCTGTAGCTACATATGTGTCATAAACAGAGTAGGGAGGGGAATCTTTAGGAAAATTGCTATACTGTGCAGGTTTAGGAGGGTAGAAAGAAGATCCATCATCTCTAAGACGTGGAGGAAGGGGGACCCTCTCTGGAGATTTACCTTTCCACTGACTGTTAAACATGGGAAAAACATTGAAGGTAATGGACATGTCTGAGTGACTATGAAAAAATAAAACCACTTTAAACAAACAACAATTCTGAACATTGTAAAAAAATTCATACCCCAATATTTTCAGCTCTATTGCTGCTTTATATTGTGAGGGAATTTCCATGAGTGCAGCAAGAGCAAATTCAGTCTCTTTCTTCGATGGTGGAACATTTTTTGACATAATCTCCGTGAAATTTACGAACTGCAATACAAATGCTTAGATCAAATACGCTCTTAAACAATCATAAAACATACATCTAGTAACAGGGACAGTGCAGCAACATAACATGTAGAACAAGGGACACAGTGAAGCAATTATCTCCAAATCAGTAATTCAAGATGCCACCACCACACTAATGCGTATTATGCAATTCTAGACCTTTTTAATATGAGAAGGGCTAGCCAGAGCCGCAGCTCACTACTTCTCTGGCTTATTGGCCGTCAGATCATGATATGATGGCCCATAAGCCAGAGCTGTACAAGTTTTTTTCTTTTAATATATCCCTACTAATTTTGACGTTCCCATTACTAAGTGTAATGAACAATATGCTTGCCATGCAAAATTAAAAAAAAATTATGTCTAATCAACTGAGAACCAAGTGTGCTCCAAAAGCGCACACCCTAATTCTAGGATTTGCCCCTTGTTTGCCGCTTTTTATCTGTTTCTTTTTGCCACTCCATTCTCTACATTTCCTTTTTGCTCTTCCATTATAATGATTAATTTCTTTTGAATTTACATACTTTCATTATTTAGAGCACTCAAGAAAATTTAAACAGTGCAATATATACACACATCAAAAAATAGAATTTACTCATCAAAATACATCGAATTTTGTTTCTCTTTATAAGAATGATATAGGCCATCTTCAACCATATGATCAAGCAGTCATTTCCTCCACTTTACCTGAAAGTTATCAAATGCTCGAGCAGGAATGTTATCATCAAACTCCCGCATCATATCCCATGGTCCATCCCCAACTCCTACTAAAATAATTGATAGTGGATATTCACTGCCAGGAAACAACCATATGATTTAGATGGAACACCCAAAACAAAAAATGTTTAATAACCAATTTCAAACACTTACCTAGCCTTCACAATAGCATCAATAGTGTTTTTCTCTTGTGGGCTTAAATGTCCAACGGCAGTATCAACACTTCTAGTAACCTAGTCATCAATAGGTAGTAAATAACTTGCTTTAATATGTCATTCAAGACCAATGAACAGAATTTTAGTATAAAATTTTACAGAAAACAATGATAATTTACCAGTAAACTTCTATCAACCAGTGATACAAAAGCCAAAAATAAAAAATAAATAATAGAGTGACAAAATATAACCTGCCCATCAGCAATTATCACCAGAACATGGTATTGTCCACCACTTTGTTCAACTATAGTCATTGCCATCTCAATGATAGGCGCAAAAGATGTGGGTCCTGTAAGAAAATGGTAATACAACAAAAGGTCAGATTCCTCATGATTGATTCACAGTTAGAAACAGAGAAAAATAAAAATGTTTTTACATCCTAAACATAAAAAATAATTGTAAAAGATGTGTGCCCAGTAACAGAATGGTAGTAATTTATCGTCATATCCTTGTAATTATTTCAGAACCCGTGATGAAAATTCCCAAAAGTTCTTAAAGCATACCTCATATAGTGCCTTACCAATGAAGCCCTCATAATTATTATTTTACTGATAGTCTTAAGGATAAATTACACTTACATGTCCTTACCTCTGTCAAAACTAAGTATAGAGCCCCTCAGTTACAAAAGTTGCACATAGACACATAATCATTTGAAAATACCCTTGTCATTCACACCCTCATTTTCCAGCCAACCACCTCCTGGCACTGACCCGCCTCACCCTCCCAGCAGAGGCAAGCTCCAGTCCAGGCCTCATTACTGCCAGGACACAAACAGCTAACAGGAAGAGAGGGGGGGGGGGGGGGGGTGAGTGAAGGTGAGGGGGCGCTAGTGGCCGAGGCCAGCAATAGGAAGGCTGAGGCGGGCTAGCTACCAAGAAGGGGTACCAAAATAGAGGTGTGAATGACAATAGAATTTTTTACTTTTAAACAAAGCCAGTGTAAGTATAGCTTTTAATACATAAAGGGGGCTATGTCTAGTTTCAGCAAAGGTGCAGCAGTAAGAGTCTAATTAGTTGTAATTTTTTTACCAAAATAGAGGTGTGAATGACAATAGAATTTTTGACTTTTAAACAAAGCCAGTGTAAGTATAGCTTTTAATACATAAAGGGGGCTATGTCTAGTTTCAGCAAAGGTGCGGCGGTGAGAGTCTAATTAGTTGTAATTTTTTTAATTCCTTCCATTAAAGTTTTTTTCATGTCCTTGTCAAAACCGTCTTAATTTATCAAAGCCATCTAGGTGCTTCTGGAAAACACAGGCGCCACCGTTTTCGATTCCCCTAGTTCAAGTCCCTGCCAACTCCAACCCATTTCTTAGGCTTTAAATTGAAGTCCCTGGTCATTCTGTTAACTCTCAAAAACTATATTCCTTTTGTTTCATATTGTCACTACTTTTTACTTGATATTCCACATTTTAATTTATTGTATTAACATTATATATATTGTAAAAATAATAAACACGAGGCTTATGCCTCACATCTTGGGAATCCTAGCTGTTTTACAAAACTGAAAAAAGCAGAGAAATTAACAAACTAGTCAACAAACTCATCCACCTACTTCCAAGGAAAAAAAGCAAAAGTCTCCATGGTTATCCTCTAATCACTTAAATTGATCAATTTGAGTAATTCCCATCCATTTTACTTGAGCTTCGATGCATAAAAACCATAAACGTCATTTTTAGGGGCTGTTAAGGTGTTGGATTTTTTAGAAACGGAAACGAAATTTTTTGGAATTAATTGGTTGGTAATGAAATTTTTTAGAATAAAATTTGGATATTGCATCAAACCCAATTTTAAAACTTTAAACTAATATAGCTCTCTCTCCCGAACTCAGATATGCACTTTTTTTGTACTATTACGCTCCTAAATTTATACTTTATCAAATAAGATCCTATAAGAATAGGTAATTTTGAACTTTTAAAGTAGGCCTTACCTATATAGCACATGTCTCGAGGCTCAAATCTATCTAAGAGGTAACCGTTGAAAAATAACGGAGTCTGCTGGGAGCCGGAATCGACAGAATCACCTCATGAGGCGATTCTGGTCGATTCTAGCTCGAAATGGCTTGGAATCAACTTCTAGGCAGAATTTCACACAACCATGATTCTAATAATTCGAACCGGAATTGGTGAGGAATCAACAGATTCTTACGGAAATTCAGTACATAAACAACCCCTTAATGTCTATATTAGCATCTTTCTTTAACAATAAAAGAGCCAGACCTCCTAGATTGAGACGTGGTGCAATTTCTCTATAATGTGACAATGCTTCTCCAAAACCATTACAAGATCTCTCATCAAGATAAAACTAAAGGCATCCTCTAATCACTTAAATTGATCAATTTGAGTAATGCCCATCCATTTTACTTTAGCTTCAACGCATAGAAACCATAAATGTCATTTTTAATGTCTATATTAGCTTCTTTCTTTAACAATAAAAGAGCCAGACCTGCCAGATTGAGACGTGGTGCAATTTCTCTATAACGTGACAATGCTTCTCCAAAACCATTACAAGGTCTCTCATCAGGATAAAAACTGAAGACATCTTTATCATGTGTAAGTGCTGCAAGTAACACACATACGTTAGGCACATCTAGAATCATGCATCTGGATGATCCCAAAGAAACCAGTAAAGCAAGTACCATCTCCGAAGCCAAAGCAGGGAATCAAGTTATCCTCATCGAAAGCAGACAATGTCTTTCCTATTATGGAGATTGCCTGTTCATATGGGTTTGGAACTTCTCCAGTATGATGCAAGCTACGGTTGTTAAATGATCTTTTTCCTGATGCAGAAAACACAATATAGATTGATTCAATTTAACTGCTAAATTAAAGAACAAAAAGAGTTGAGCAAAAGAATTCATTTATAGTAAACCTGTCCACTCATTGCTCTTCGTAAAATCAATCCCAACAATCAAATTGGAGGACTCAAGTCCAGCATGTAAAAGGGCGTCCGTTACCTGTGGAAAATAAAGCTCTTAATATAAATTGCTTGGTTCAATGCCAGAAACCAGGTCATTCACAAAAAAAAAATGCACCAAAACACATTTGAGCTTCAAATTTTGAAAATTCGAAACGATGTGACAGCAGAAAAGGTTTCATCAAAAGCTCAAACCAATACAAACATGGACCCAACCATTTTGGGCTTAGTACAGCCATTAGAATGCAATAGAACTATAATTCTTCCACCATAGAAATTCCTCCTCCCAGGCTACAAAATTATGATTACGCATAACGTAATCCTCTATTTTGTTGAACACAGCCTATTGTATATCAAGTTGCCAAGCAACTATCACCTACAATAGCAAGCCATATAGAATAATCGAATAATCTCATGACGTTATTTGTTAACAAAAACCAGCCAACCTGATCCAAGGAATCGTAGTCGTCGGCGATCCTAGAATATCTTCTATCAAGGTGGCGCTGTGGTTGGATATATGAAGGCGGATAGTTCTGAGGCGGCGGAGGTTCGTAATATGGAGAAGACGAGGAAGAGTAGCCCGAATAAGGAGATGGGTAGCTTTGCGGAGCGGGGTGCGAATGCTGGTAATTGTTCTGATTCTGGTTCTGGCCCCAGGACGAAGACAACCGAGACCCGTATGACGAAGAGCGCGAAAGCCTTCCGCTTCCCTTCGAATTCCCTCCCCCCATCAACCAAACTCTTTCCAAAAAGTTGCAGAACCCAAATCTTACGTCTGTGCACCAAAATGTTGCCCCAGGCGACCCAGTTGCTCGAGCAAATCCAAAACTCAAACTTTTATGCACAAGATTCTGACTTTTGACTTCTGTTTTCCTTTGGGATACAGATTAGCATTCAAAAGAAGAGAAAGGCTGATGAATCCGAACACAGACGACCGCCTTCTGGAGAGTGACAATGTCAATGAGGAAGTTTCGACCTTGCGTGACCCACGACTTGCACTGCCAAACGTCGGCCGTGGACGGAGCCAACGCGCAGAATAAGCGGGCAGAAGGAAGGACGGTCACGGAAATGCTTAACATGCACGAAAGAAGAGTCAAACTGGAACTCTTCACCGTAAATTGGACACTTGCAGGAGAAGTAACGGCGGGTTAATCCGATGAAATTGAGGGATTTTGCTTCAAAGATTGGAACTTCGGTGACAGAGGAAGGGAAGCAGCGGGGTCTCTGCCTGAAGACGATTCACAACTCGGCGACTGTGGCGTCCCCATTATTGGCTGGAGGTGCGATTCCAGATGCGAATCCCGTGACAGAGAGCGGTGGGAGGAGAAAGTAGTTTCTTCTATGTTTTTTAAGAAGAGTAAATGCGGGTTAGAAAAGCCAAAAGGAAGTTTACTTTTGGACTCGGGGAAAGTTATCGACAAAAGGGAAATTTCATGGTCCCTTGCTGCCAGGAAGGGAGAACTTACGCAGTGGAACGGTTCTACATAAGTAATCTAAAATTTGTGCTTTATCATATTTATTTTTAAATATATATAAATTTATAAAATATATTATTACACATATCTACAAGGTGTCCCGCCGCCCCTTGGGTTAAATAAGCGGTGGATGGAAAGATAAAGGGTGTTCAAATAAAAATTTAAGAGTGATATATAAAATTACCTTAAAATATATTATATTTACTAATTTTAGTATAATATTAAAAATAACCTTATATATATGTTAAACTCACATATATATTATAATAATTACCAAAAATACTTTTTTTTATTTTTTATTTTTATTTCACCAACTCAATCTGCTTTACTTGTAACTTTAGCCCTGTTACTTTCTCCGCCTTTACCTTTGCCTCTATTTCTACTATTTTTCCCTTTTTCTCCACTGTTTCTTCCTCCTCTTTCATTCTTTTGCCACCATTATTACCACCTTCTCCTCCTCCCCTCCTCTACCATTGCTACCTCCTCATTCTTTTTTAGAATTTATTAAGAATGACTATAAATAGAGATATTAAAAAATAAACCTATAAACATGTTAAATTACTAAAAATAAAAGTGATTTTTATTTGAAGTTGATCATATGCTTCACAAGGATATTGAGTATATTATGCATATAGTAGGATAACGAAACAATAAAATACATATAAAGTATTATAGATTTAACTGTGCTAATACTAACAGTTCAAAAGTCAACCCTTCTCTCAAAGAAAATAGATTCACTAATGTAAGTAGCAACATCAAGGAGCTCACTTCAACTCTTTGAAATATACACTATTCTAAAAAGTAGCTTCAAACTCTTACTAATGATTATTACCCAATTCATCTATGCTATGAAGTTAAGGCCCACAAAGGTTCATAAACCTAAGTAGTTTTAATTCTTTCCATGATTAGTGAGAACTTCTTATTTGTATAACAGTGAAGCCATGTCTCTCTTAAGATTATAACTCATTTAAACTAACTCTCAAGCTTGGGGGGAGAAGACCTACAAATAACAACTCCTAAACTTGGGGGAGTTGAAAGCCTATGTTCCTTTCATACCATGAACCTCTTCTACGTAGCTAAATAGACCCGATCTTGGAGTCCATGCCTACACTTGACACCATGTCCTTAAGTCTAATACACAACATGTTAAGTTCTCCACCCTCTTAGTATACCCAAACCTAGGGTTTACTTACCCTTTATTCACATATCTTTCATCACATGTTCCAATATTTACTTATGTTGTTTACGCATATAAAGTTTATTAGAATACTCTTCAGTGGCCAACAAATGACCTAAAAAAATATCATCTTAAACTTGTAGACCAATCCACCATTAGTTGTCCTATTGATGCATCATCATCACTGTCACTACAAAAAGTGGTAAGGTTTTAGTGGCGTCACAAGAAAACACCCATAAAAATTACTTGTAGCGGCGGCGGCGGCGGGGGGGGGTTGATCATGCATTGGTTATTGGTGGGGGTGGGGTGGGGGGAACCTGGATAATACTCCCTCCATCCTATATTAATAATTACATTTGAAAAAATAGTGATTTTTATTGAATGGTGAAACCCATATCTAAGAGAAGGGATAATAAACTTGGGATACTCTTTTTTAAATACTCAACTACTAAAATTTAACAAAGTGGAGTTATTAATATGGAACAAAGTTTTTTGCCAAATGAACTAATAATTTTGGAATGAGGGAGTATTTTATACGATGACACTTTAGATAACCCTCGCAATGAGGATTTAAAAAACCAAAGAAATACACTCATTTCCCCTCTCACTCTATTTTTCAGTCATCTATGAGAATATTCATCTTCCTAAATCAAACCCTCTTCCCCTATGGTCGAAGATTGGAGTCCGACGATTGTGAGATGTGCTTGATAGAAAGCATAGACCTTTCCATTTTTTTATTTTTCTTTTCCATTTTTTATGCATTTTTTCATGGTACAGGTAAATTAGGGGTAGATAATTGTTGGATTGTAGCCATGGATACACCTAGAGTCATGTTTATATATGTTTTGTCTCTTGTGGTTTTAATTTGCTGAATACACTTTCTTGGTCAGAACATGCAGTAATTAGGATCATTGTTCTGTTGCTTCATTTTTCTCTCTTCATTTTTGCTGTCGTGCTTGTCCTTTGGGCAAATCTGACATAGTTATTTTATTTGTGAAACAAAAAATGGATTGTGGTCTAAATTTTAAAAATCTCTATAGTATGATGCTTCTCTATTTCTAAATTTAAGCTTGTGGTATCTATAAATAAGCCATTATAATTAGTTGTACTGAACTGATTTTATCATCATTAGTCTTCATGTTTGCTGATAGTGCAGATCAACTTCACTCTTCAAACATATCTACGCTGAATAGTTTTCAAGCAGACCTTTAGAATCCTTATGTTAAATGCCTATGCAAGTCATCTATAAATTTTTATAATAAGTTTGGCATAAATTTTTATTTTTAAATCTAGTTTACATATTTTTATATTAGTCACTCTACAAAAATTAGTGGGGCTTAGGGAATCATAAGATTGTGTAAAAATTACTCATAGCTTTGTTGGAGCCTATAGCTAGAGAATATTTAGACTTGCAGGTTAACTGAGTTAGGAAACTTGGGTATTTAATTGGACGGCGAGTATCCAATTATATATTGTTCTACAAGGATGAGCATATATAGGCTGAAAGTGGGTGAGTTGTAGTTTATCACTATTAAGTTGATACTCATATGCTATGTTGTAATCTTTTATTAAGATGTTTCCTTAAGATGTCCTGTTAAACAAGGGCATGAAAATTATGAATCAAGTGATGTTGGTTAAATGGTGATAATTATTTATGCCCTCTCAAAAAACAATGCTCTTACCTGATTTAGAATAGGAGACAATGAGAAATGTGGGGTTCATTCCACCCCCTTTTTTGGTTATACATATTTTAATAGGGATCTTTTTATGTTTGTCCACCTTACTACTTGTGAAGTAGCCAATTGTTAGAATTATGATATTTTTCATGATCTATGGCTACATTATATGCTTTAGCATGTCTATTACTTTCATCAATCTAATACAATTGCCTAAAAAACTTCTAACCTTGAGTCTCTATATCACATAGATATGATTATTCATTGTATATTACCATGCCTACTAAGTATACTCTCAAATGTATAAAGCCTAAAAACTATTTTGGTCATTAATTGTGTGTTTATTTTCATGGCTGAGTATTAACATCCACTAATAACTGTGAAATATAAATGATATGGATAAGATTATCTTTGATTATGTAGGAAGATTTACATCATAATATGATGCAAGTTGCCAAAAGTTACTTTTTGATTATTGTCTCAAGTTTTCTTACTCACAGTAATTATATTTCAAAGATGCAGCAAAATCAAAATTCCGGTTCAGAAATAAAATTTTGCTACATTTCCTTGTTAAGGTTGATGATTGGACACACAATGTTTGGAATTGAAGCTAGGGTTGGAGTTCTGGTCTTTATGTGCTAACATTGAGATCATGGCTGGGAGATAAACCTCTAGGTGATACTTACCTCTCAGTTACTATGTGGTTAGTTTTTATAATCCAATGTTTTTTGTTTTGTCTCAAAGCAAGAACTCAGAGAGAAGAAAACTTCATGACTTTTTTGAACTTCATGAATATTTGCATTGGTTTTATTGATACAGATAGGGAGCTGTTATTACTTTTATCTTTTGTTTTAGCTTTTGACTTGATATTATCTCAGAATGCTTATTTTAATTTTTTGTATAAACCTCAAAGTGCTTCTACTAGTTCAATCATTTCATGGTTTTTGATAGGTAAATTTACTAGGTAACAACGATTATTTTTACCACCGTCCAAATTTCTATGGGTTGATAATTAAGTTTGTTGTCTTACAATTGTATATTTCCTATAAAATGTACATGATTTTGTACCCAAATGAGGAAGGGGGAAATTGGAGTAGATGGCTTTGTGTAATTGGATTAGATATGAGATTTGATGGTTGTGAGGCATTTTTTTTAACGTAGAAGCAATTTTAGTGGTAGTCACAAAATTGCCACTAGAACTTTTATTTAATTTAAATTTGAATTTTAGTAGCAGTTGTCATTTCTGCCACTAAAAGTTGTTCGAGGGCAATTTTCAATGGGAACTATCCAATCGCTGCTAAACTTTTAGCAGTGGTTTTTAACCTTTAGCGGCATTTTAATGATCACTGCTAAAAGTGCTTCATTTTGTAGTGGTCATTGGCCTATCCAACAACAAATCAGTCCCTACCGACAGTGAGAAGACTTGTTTAGCATTGGATAATGACATCTCTATTGACATGTTGGACCCTGTGTCGATGCCTAGTATAACATTGACGAACCATTGTGTATCAATTCCAGGATTGTTTATCTTCTCCTAACCGTCGGTACTTCACCGACATGTAGGTGAAGGTGTTGACTTGTTTAGCATTGGATAATGACATCTCCATTGACATGTCGGACCCCATGTCAATGCATAGTATAACACCGACGAACCATTGTGTATCAATGCTAGGATTGTTTATCTTCTCCTAACCGTCGGTACTTCACCGACATGTAGGTGAAGGTGTTGATAACTAGAGTAGAAGAATAAACAATTCCAGTTCTAGCGCTGAGTCAAAAATCATAAAATATGTAAAATAATATTGTACTTATTACTAATCATGGATTTGCATACCACTCTCAAATCATGTCTTATTGAAAGCATTTTAATCCTTAGCTCTAGTATTTTATAACATCAATTAGATGATAGTGAGAGTTTGTCACCGCAATGTCTCTAGTCCAAATACCTAACTAGGGTAAACAACTGCAACATATGACCTCATTGCACAGGAAATTACAACTAAATAAACTACTAGCTCAAATCAATCAAGCATACAAAACACACAAACACACCAACAGTTTTATGTGGTAATCCAAATTAGATTAATGCATTATTAAGTTAAGATCTTACAAGACTCAAACAACCAACTTTTAAACACACTAGAAGTATGTTGTGTTCCTATGTGCAACACAAATGGTACCCAGCTCAATAGTGGAGAAAGGAGAAGGAAGAAGAAGAAAAAAAAAGATGAGGTAAAACAATAGTTTTGTTCTTCAATAGTAATCAAGTACAAAAGAAGAGCCCCTTAAAAGGGAGGGTGTGCCAAATGTGGACATGCCAACCAAGTGGGTGGGCCCCCAAATAGTTTGTTACATCTCTGGCTTACCAAAGCAAAAAAGAAAAGACATAAAAGTGAAGCCCGGTGTATAGTAAGGATTGGAGAAGGAAAGTATTCGAATCAAGGGATGGTAGAGTTGTCTTTGAGTACAATGGGATGTGTACACAACACTCCACCATGCTCCACAGTCACCTTGTCCTCAAGGTGACCAAGATGGAAAACATTTCACAAATTCATCCTCGAGCATAAACGAGGCATCATCTAGGGGTCTGGTCTGCCAGGAAATAAGGGCCTTTGTCACAATATGATCGGTGCGACATACCCGCCCCTTACCAACAATAGAGGTAGGAGTCAGCTCAAGAGAGCCCATAAGTATCAATGGAAGGACCTGAGAGACACAACACGGGTGTGGTAGGCCATATTAGGTCCCATGAAAGTGAGGGACTAATTTAGAATGCTAAGCTTGAAATAAACTAGTTAGACACTAGGGGATAGTGTGACACCCCGTGTTCTGATTACGCTTAACCCAAGAGGGTTAGGGGTGATTATGTAATTTCAGTTAAGTTTTATGGGGTTTCAAGGGAAGGAATTTTGGTATTTGGTTAGAGCTCGAAGTAATGTGCATAGCAAACCAAAGAACGAGCAAAGATGTGTGGCGTAGCCGTGCGCACGCGTTATGCACACATCACACGCACTGACCAAAGTGGCGGCCCAATAAAAACATGCCACATGGCACAAGCGCATGTGCAGGTATTCCACCTTCTTCTGTACACTTGCATGCCATTTTCTTATAAATAGTCATTTCTATTCATTCTTCTTGAAGAGTTTCTAGAGTTGTTCTGAGTCCGTTTTCTTCCATTCAAAAGGCGTTCTTAACTAATTTGAGGGTGTTCTACGCAATGGAAGCAACCATCCCTCGAGTTAGCAAGCCTATATGGGAGAAAATGCTCCAGGGTAAGGGGAGGTTATGTCTGTCGCCTACGGGTGTGGGAAGGGTAAAGTGTCTTCGAGTAAGGGGAGGTTTTATCCGCCACCTACAGGCACGTGAAGGGTAAAGTGTCTCCGGGAAAGGGAAGGTTCTATCCGCCGCCTATGGGCATGTGAAGGGTAAAGTGTCTCTGGGTAAGGGGAGGTTTTGTCTGCCACCTGCGGGCGCATGAAGGTTGAAGTATCTCCGGATAAGGGGAGGTTCTGTCCACCACCTATGGGTACATAAAGTGAAAAGTGTCACTTGGGTAAGGGGAGGTTCTGTCTGTAGCCTATGGGCACAGAAAAGAGAAAAATATTCCAGAGTTAGAGGAAGTTCTGCCCACCTTCTTTGGACCTGAAAGGGAGGACGCCCTGAGGAAACAAGCAACTCTGAACGTCGCCACTCCAGAACTGTAGGGGAGTACACTTTTCTCACCTTCTAATTTAATATGATTTATATGCATGCACATCTTAATTAGTAATATACTAATTAAGATATATAGTTTGCTATGGTATGATATATGATTATATGTTTCTATTCGATTTACTTTGTTATATTCTGCTATGATCCAAATTACTCTGAAATGCTCTATTGTGATCTTATATACTCCAATTTGATATGATATGATCAGATAAAATTTGATAGGATCTGATATGATCCAATATGCTCTGTTGTGTGTTCTGCTCCACTCTATCATAGAGTGGGATGTGTGATTTTGTTAGTGTTTTGCTCACCTATGAGGTGTATTTTGCTGATTTATTGGCTTCTGTTTGACTCTGATAAGTTATAATATTTATGTCTAATTCTGAATGATGATTTGGATATAAGGATATATGTATTTTAACATATATTGTTTTGTGACGCCCGATGCATGTATTAGCCGTTAGGCAAAACTACGTTTGGATCCAATCGTATTATAATAACGTTAGATATGGTATCCAATACGTACCTAGGCAACCAACAATACAATAACATTGGCCCGATCCAAATTAGTTATAAAATTAGGTTTGTTCTGATCTATGTACAATGGAACGTTAAAGCTCTGTAGTACGTGGAAGAACGTTATGACTCTCGCACTCAGAGTCTACAGCTCCTTGTCCATCTGATTTTAATTTTTCTGTTTCATTTAATACACTCCGATTTTCATCTTCTGAACTGACTCTCAGTCCGGGTCAAGTTTTCCGGGTCGAGGTGCTACAGATAGAGACATACACAAGGTCGCCCACCTGAAATTCCCAGTCTAAATGCTTCCTATCATACACTTGCTTCATGTGGTTTCGGGCCACCCCCAAATTGTGTTGGAGGTGACGTAAAATCTCATCTTTTGTCTAGAGTAAATAATCAAGCTCGGCTACAGAGGAGGATTGAGGCACATATGATAATATCGTGGGAGGAGGCTAGCCATACAACACCTCAAAGGGAGTGAACCCAACACAAAAGTGGTAGGCCGTATTATACAACCACTCTACCCAAGGAAGGAGCTAAAGCCAATGGTGTGGCTGGTCATTTGCAAAACAATGTATGTATTGGCTCCAAGCAATGGTTGAACACCTCAGTCTGGCCGTCAGACTATGGGTGATAAGTTGTACTCATGTGGAGGTGGGTCTGCTGAAGCTTGAAGAATTCCTACCAAATTGATATGCACTGAAAGGAATTGAGAAGAGAGGATAGATTGAAGGAATATTAGGAGGAGGATCAGTAGGAGAAGTGGGACGTAGGAGGGAAAGAGAAGAGTTGGGGAAGAGAAAGAGAGGAGTCGGGGACGGAGAAAAGGGAGATTAGGGGAAAATATCACTTAATTAATCACTGATTACATAATCAAACACCAAAATAGGCTAGGCTAACCTACTTGAGTACATAAGAAAACTATCTTGATACATAGATAAAAATAACTGATTACAACCAAAACTAATCACTAATCCCACGACAATTCTTAACTGCAATTCCTAATTGCCCTAACTAACACATTATTAAGGGTCATAACACCCCACCACCCTTGAAACACGACTTGTCCTCAAGGTGTCTAGTTAGGGAATTGACTAAGAAAATCATCTTCAATAATCCAGGTGGCATCCTCTAGGGGCTGGTCGCGCCATGAATCAAGGACTTCTGTAACAATGCGGCCCTTTCGGCAAGTGCAGCGAGTTTCCTGAATAGAAGCTGGGAACAAGGTTGGTGGAGCATCTAGAAGTGGTGGAGGTGGTGGACTAGAAGGAGTAATCATAGCTGGGTCCCCCATGAACCGACGAAGTCGGGAGACATGGAAGACTAGATGAATGCGAGCAGTAGACAGTAACTGAAGCTTATAAGCCATGTTGCCCACTTTTCGAACGACCAAGTAGGGACCATGGAAATGAGGGAGGAGTTTATTATGGTTAGATGAACGGACAAACACTTGTTGATAAGGCTACAGCTGAACATACACCCAATCACCCACAACAAATTCCCATTCCGTTCGGTGGTGGTCATAAACTTGTTTCAGCCAATTATGGGCATCCTTGAGATTAAGCTTGAGGTGATGGAGGACTTCATCGCGCTCCTGGAGTGACTGGTCAATGGCGCCCACAAGCGATCGATGTGGCACATAGGAGAGAATGGTGGGGGGAGGTGCCCATACACAACTTGAAAAGGTGTCATGCCAATTGTGGAATGGTAAGCTGTGTTGTATGACCATTCAGCCCATGGTAGAAGTGCAAGCCAGCAGCGGGGATGATCACCTGCAAAACAACACAAATATTGCTCAAGGCAACAATTAAGGACCTCCGTCTAGCCATTTGTCTGAGGATGATAAGCCATGTTCATCTTTAAAGTAGTGCCCTGCAACTTAAAGAAACTGCTCGAAAATTTGGACATAAAAATTGGGTCACGATATGAGACAATAGAATGCGACATGTCGTGCAATTTGGCATATCCCGTATGAAAACCTTGGCTACTTGGCTAGCAGTATAGGGGTGTCCCAATGGAGAGAAATGGGCACACTTTGATAAATGATCAATAATGACAAAGATAACACTCTTGTCTTGGATCAAGGGTAAACCTTCGATGAAGTCCATGAATATATCCTCCCAAACATTCTCTGGAATAGGCAGAGGCTAGAGCAGTCCGGCAGGTGAAGAAGTGAGTGGCTTAGCTCATTGGCAGACATCACAAGAGGCAACAAAATCATCAACATCCTTTTTGAGATCCCTCCAATAACAACTCTGAGAAATTCTCTTGTAGGTTCGAAATTGCCCCTCATGGCTTGCAATAGGAGAAGAATGGAAGTGATGGAGGAGTTGTTGCCGCACTTGAGAAACCGGTGGTACCCACAAGCGGTCACGCCATAGGAGTCAATCACCCTACAACATAAAAGGAGGTGAGCCCAAGGTGGGCTAGTACGTAGGCATGAAATAAGTGTGGCACTCTCGGTGTCATGTGCATATGAGCTAATCAAATCAGCCAAGAATGGAAAAGTTGGCATGATCAGTGGGGCAAGACCAGAATGCTCTGACTAGCGAGACAATGCAATTGCGGCCTGATTGTCACTGCCCTTTTTATAGATCAAATCGTAGTCATACCCGAGGAGTTTAGAAACCCATATTTGCTGAGAGGGAGTGGCCGCTCGTTGATCTAAAAAATACCTTAGGCTGTGATGATTTGTCGGGATTAAAAATTTACAACCCAAGAGATAGGGCCTCCACTTTGTAACGGCATGTACAATGGCTAGCATCTCTAATTCATAAGTAGAGAGCTGTGAAGTTCTCCCTGAGATTGCCTTAGAAAAATAAGCAATGGGGCGTCCATTCTGCATAAGTACCACCCCTAGACCATGTGAAGAGGCATCACTGTCAACCACAAAATGCTGAGAAAAATCGGGTAAGGCAAGCACTGGAGGTGAGGACATGGTTTTCTTAAGAATATCAAAAGATTTCTAAGCCTCGAAACTCCATTGAAATGCCCCCTTCTTGAGAACTGTTGTGAGAGGTGCTGCCAATGTTCCATAATTCTTGTAAACTGCCTATAATATCTAGTCAACCCCAAGAACCCTCGAAGTGCACGAACAGTATATGCAGTAGGCCAATTTGTAATGGCCTCAATCTTGGAGGGATCTGTAGACACCCCGGTAGCTGAGATAACATGTCCTAGGTAGTTCACCTGTGGCAACCCAAAAGTACATTTTGACTTTTTAAGAAAGAGAGCATGGCTGAGTAAAGTGGAAAAAAGGCTGCCCAAATTTGCTCAAGATGTTCCGACCAAGAATGGTTGTAAATCAAAATATCATCGTAAACGACCAATACAAATTGATCTAAATATGGTCAAAATATATCATTCATTAAACTCTAAAAAGTAGATGGGGCATTTGACAAACCAAAAGGCATGACCAGGAATTCATAGTGGCCCGTCATGTGTCTGGAATGCAGTCTTGTGAATGCTAGCTGGGTGCACTCGAATTTGATGGTATCCCGGTAGCAACCCGGTCGCAAATGCAGCTTGGTGAAAATAGTTGCCCCTCCCAACTCATCCAGAAGTTCCTCTATCACTGGGATGGGGTATTTATCCTTAATAATTATGGCATTGAGGGGCCGCTAATCCATGCAAAAACTCCATGAGCCATCTTTTTTGCTGACCAGGAACACTAGTGAAGAATAGTGACTAGTGCTAGGGCAGAGCAGCCCAGAAGTGAGCATCTCTTGGACTAATCTCTCAATCTCATCTTTTTGCACTTGAGGATATCGATAAGGGCGAACATTCTTTGGTGGACACCCTGGCTGAATATGGATGCGGTGATCATGAAGGTGGGGTGGAGGTAAGGTGGATGGCTCCTGAAAAATTTAGTCATATTTGGCCAACAGTGAAGCAAGATTCACTGGAAGGCTAACAGACTTTGGTGGCCAGTTTGTGCATAGCTGAAGCAACAACCCTCAAGTAGTAAATTTAAAAAGAGAATTCACGGGTTGAGCCGAATGCAGAGTACCTAGTTGCTGCCCACATAATTTAACCTATGTATCCCCATGGAGGAAATTCATATGCAACTATTTAAAGTCCCAAGTAATAGCCCCAGATCCTGTGGCCACTGTACTCCCAGCACAATATCAACTCCCTTGGTAGGTAGGAAGCAGAAACATATCAATATGGAAGGTATGACCCTGGATCACCAAAGAAATGGAAAGGCAGACTCCCCTACACTGCAGGTATCGCCCATCGCCAATGAGTACATCAAAGAAAGCAGACGGCTGAATGGAGCACCCCATCTTGCGAGCCACCCGGTCATTAATGAAGTTATGGGTGCACCGCTGTCAATGAGAACAGATACAACCTGTTGCTTTGATTCCGAATTGATATGTATTGAAAGGAATTGAGAAAAGAGGATAGATTGAAGGAATATTGGGAGGAGGATTGGTAGGAGAAGTGGGACATAGGAGGGAAAGAGAAGAGTCGGGGAAGAGAAAGAGAGGAATCGGGCAGAGATTAGGGCAAAATATCACTTAATTAATCACTGATTACAGAATCAAACACTTAAATAGGCAAGGCTAACCTACTTGAGTACATAAAAAAACTATCTTGCTACATAGATAAAATAACTGATTACAACCAAAACCAATCACTAATCCCATGACAATTCCTAACTAACACATTATTAAGGGTCATCATAACACAAAATTGGGATAAGAAAATCTTGTCTCTATTAGATACAATCGGGTGTGGCATCCCATGCAATTTTGCCACCACATGAACATATAACTCAGTTAGTGTATTTGTAGAGAATGCATGACCAAGAGTATGAAGTGGGTGTTCTTGGAGAGTCAATCAACGACCACCAAAATTAACGATTTCCCTTGCACAACTGGCAATGTCACTACAAAATCCATAGATACGTTGTCCTAACCCTTGTTAGGGATAGGAAGAGGCTAAGAAGCCCTTTTGGGGACATGGTAGCAACCTTGGGCACTAACAAATGTGACAGAGATCCACATACTACTGAACCACCTCATGTATCCCTTGTTATAGGAAGTTTTGAGTCACTCATTTGTATGTCCAGAAGGAGTCCTCATGGCCTACGAAAGGAGTATCATGGACGTGAGAAAGGATGTGGCGGTGGAGGTCAAAAACATTCGACACCCATAAGCACCCCTTCCACAAAAAGAGTCCATCCTACAAAACAAAGAAAGGAGCAAGATCCTGCTATAGACAAACAAGAAGCTCACGGCTGGCTGAATCCTCCATGTTGCCATATATTAGAGAGGATTGGGTAGGAGGGCAGGGAGAGTGTCATGCAAGAATTGTCCTAAAAGCGGCAAGACAAGGCATCAGCCATAGTGTTCTCAAAGCCCTTCTTATACACCACCTCATAGTCATAGCCCAAGAGTATACTGAACCCATCAATGTTGTGCTGGGGTAGATACCCATTGCTTGAGGAAACATTTCATAGGCTTTTGGTTAGTGTAGATGAGAAAGAGGAAGCTAAACAAGTAGGGGCGCCACTTGGTAACAACATGCACTATGGTGAGCATTTCCTTTTCATAAGCCAACAAAGACAGTGATCAGCCTGAAAGTGCCTTACTGAAGAAGGCGATGGGCCATTCATTTTGAAGAAGAACATCCCTATGACTGCCATCAGAGGCATCAATCTCTACCACAAATGAACATGTAAAATCCTATAACGCAAGGACATGGGTGGTGGCCATGGCCTGTTTCAGCCTGACAAAGGCTGCTTGCTCCTCCTCTAACCATGAGAATGCCCCATTCTTAAGTAGAGAGGTGAGGGGAGTAGCGATGGTGTCGTACTGACTAATGAAGAGCCAGTAATACCACGTAAGGCCTAGAAATCCTCGGAGCACGCACACACAAGTGGGTGTCGACCATGATAGCATAGTGTCCACCTTAGTAGGGCAATAACGATCCCCTAGAGAGAAATAATATGTCTGAGGTACATTTTGAATGCTCAAGAAACAAGGAATTGGCTCATTAGATTGAGAAAACATACCTAAGGTACTCCAAGTGGTCCTCCCATGAGGCACTATTGATCAAGAAATCATCAAAGAAGATGAAGACAAAGCGGAGGAGGAGAGGTTGGACAATATCATTCATGTGGATATGAAATGTGGTTGGTGCATTCATCAAGTGGAACGACATGACCAAGAACTCAAAATGTCCATTATTGGTGTGAAACGCCATCTTGTGGATATCTGTTGGGCTCATTCGAATTTGATGGTAACCCTAGTGAAGTTCTAATTTGCATAAAACTGTGGTGCTAGTCAACTCATTAAGTAATTCCTGAATAACATGGATTGGATATTTATCTTTGATGGTGATGACATTGAGCGCTTTGTAGTCTCCGCAGAAATGCTATGAACCATCCTTCTTCTAGACAAGGAGCACAAACAAGGAATACGAGCTGTTGCTTTGTTGAAAAATGCCCGTCTATAGCATCTCAGACACCAATCTCTCTATCTCAGCCTTTTGAACATGAGGATATTGCTAAGGCCGAATGTTAGCAAGCGACAAATTGGGAACAATGGGAATCCAATTGTCATGGAAACTCATGGGAGGGAACTTTGTTGCTCGGTGAATATGACCTCATGTTCAGCTAAGAGAGCCAGCAAATCAACCGGCAAGAGGGCTGACTCACCTCAGAGGTGGCACGTTGTTGAAGGAACAAACCCTAAAGTGTAAAGCAGAAGAAAGAACCAACTGATTGGGTGGATTGCAATGATCAGGGCTGAGAGCCGTGAATTCATACCTGTAACATCCCATAATTTTAATGTTTTATTTTTGGGCTAAATAATGTGTTAATCGAGCATCGGGATTGTAGGCTACTGCCTCGAGGGACGTGTTTGTGGGCAGGGCCCACTTGATTTTCGCTAAATAAGATACCCTTGCATAGTCTTGTTTTGTAGGGCTTGTCGATATGAGTTCAATGGTACTAAGAAGGCGTGAATCCGAGTCTGGGTAAGGAGTTATGCCTGTTTGAAGTTTAAAATTTTGTTTTTAAATTAAAACACAAAATTTGAAAAAAAGTATAAAATTTAAAAAAAATTGTGTCAGTAGCGGTGGCCTACAGTAGCAACAGGCCATGGCTTGCCATGGCACAGTGCATGCGTCAGGGCTGATGCACGATAGCTTTTATGTAGCCATTAGATGCACACCACATGGCATGCATCTGACGGCTCCATTTTACTTTAAAAGGGAATGAGGGGGCGGTTCATTTCACACTTCTTCTTCTCCTCTTCCACCTCCCGTTTCTAAGCCATTTCTCATCCGATTCTCTCTGTTAAAAAATCGTTCCTAGCTAATTCGAGGGTGATCTATATTGTAGAGGGGTTCGTTTTCCGCGTTAGCAACTCTAAATGGGGAAAATAACCCAGGGTAAGGGGAGGCTCCATCCGCTACTTTTGGGCCTGAAGGAGGAAAACATCCTTGTTCAAGGGGAAACTCTATTTGCCACTTCTGGTCTAGAATGAGAATTTGTCCCTGCGCAAGGAAGCTCCGTCCACCGCTTCTAAGCTCGGAAGGAGATCCTATCGCAGTGCAAGGGGAGATTCCGGTAGCCACTCCTAAGCCTGGGAACGAGACAAGGCTCTAACCGCCAACTGTTACTCCGGTCAATTTCAAGAACAAAGTGTAGGTGGTTTTAACTCTAATTCTATGCTACGACTAGGCTTCTATTTTATAATTTCTTCATCTCTTAAATTAAATATTATTTTAAAAAAAGATATTATTAACGGTGGACATGTGCTAAAATAATAGTGTCGTGTATGCCTCGTAGTGGAATTTTGTCGTGACACGTTCTTTGGAATATTATTATTATTTGATTTACATTTAAGAATGATTTTGATCGGATTTGAAAGGAGTTATTTGCTATAAAGCCCAAAAACTATCATTGGTTTTAAAGAGTAGCTATTTGGTATAATGCCTAAAAGTTGTTGGAGATATAACTCCTAAGTATCACCTATTAAGGCATATGGTGCGCCCATGAAATGAGATATCGTGGGAAGATCTCTTTCATTTTTATCCCGTTGCCCCACGAGCACAGGTGTATGTCAGTCTTGTATTGGCGGCATTTTGTAAATGATGATTTATCCGATTTTAAATTATTTATTAGGTTCTGCTTACAAACAATTTATTTGAGTTTACCGGATTCTGTGAAGAACTATTTTATCTAACTTTTTGTATAAGAAGTGTGCTGGATTCTGTTGGTCAATAATATTATTTTGAGTCGACTTTTGAATATAAATTATTAGGAGAGTATTTTATGCATATTTGTTTATGTTTTATGTTTTAGCATGCTAATAGAATTTAATTCTATATACTAAGTATAATTATACTCACCCACCCCTACTCATTGTAGATTTGAATGAAGAAGATGACAAAGATTGCCTGTAGAACTTTGAAAGATCTACGCTTTGAATTTATTTTGTCAAGTCCTTTTGTTACATTTTAATTATGTACATTGCGCGACTTTGATTTTGCTAAGGCATGATAAGCCTTGTTTTGTAAAGTTTTTGTAATTATGTAAATTATTGAAATGTTACTCTTCTGTACACGGTTAATCTTGGCCCACATTTAATTATGAATTGACGACACTTTGACCTTTAAAGTAATTTAAAAGTCGGGGCGCTACAATACCCGCTGGTCGTGCACCACAAAATCCAGAGCCATATCTTTGAAGTTCTAAACAACATCCTCTAGTTCTAGTAATCATTGGACCCCTAACACTATATCTGCCCCTTTCATGTGCAACAAAAACATATATGTAACAAAAGTATGACCTTGGATGGAGAGGGACGCTTGTGCACACACTTTGGTGCTCCGGAGGTGTTTGTCATCACCGATTAGGACATCCAAAGTGTATGGAGTTAAAGATGAAACAACCCAACCGCTGTGCCACCTTTTCATTGAGGAAGTTATGGGTGGAACTATAAGAACACATGTCATATGCCTAGTTTATTAGCTGATTTCTTTGTTAAAAGTATGTTAATAAACCTTATGCATGTATTGAGTCTTAGAATCTAATTTGAGGTTATTGTAGTTGAGTCAGATTTGAAATTAACCAACTGAAAAATAGGAGTAGATATGTTCTTATTGATCAAGATAGAAGACTAAAGAATGTTGAAGGTGTTTGAAGCTTATTCAAATCACTTTTGTATACAAAAATCATTTGGAGAAGTTTTAGAAGTGATTTTAGGGGTTTAAGAAAGATTTACCGCAAAAAGAGTAAGAAGATTGGCAAAACGATCAATCGCTGCACATAAGAAAGAACAAAATGATTGATTGCACCTTGATTCTTCCCTCTGCAAAATGAAGTTGAGAGTTATTAATCGATTTCTCTCATTAATCGATCAATTGCTTGGAGTATCATGTTCATAATAAGCAGCGAACGATCGATTGTTGTTTGGAACGACAGATTGTTTGAAGGACATGTTTCCCTAATTAAGACATTTCAATTTAAATTTCATTCCTTATTCAAGTAAAAGTCCTAAACTGACTTAAGGAGCTATTTTAGAGAGGAAAACTTAGAGGAGGTTGGAGAAAAAGGGTTTACACCTTTGCTTATTATTTTTCAAAGGAGAATTTAGATGAAGCTTTGAGCTAAAGATCCATGGTGAATTGAAGAAGACAATTCACAACTAAATGAGTTAAAAAATAGTGTTTTCAAAGGTTGGTTGCAACATATCTTCAATGAGTGATTGGGGATTCTATAAGGCTAAAGTCAATATAACAAGAGGTGCATGTTGAAGACTAGAAGGAGACGAAGACAAGGTAAGGACGAGAAAGTTTAAAGTGCTTGAGGAAGAAGACTTGAAGTTCGACAACAATGATCTAAACAAGTGGAGCTTATGTTAAAGTTTAAATAAGGTTGGTAGTTTTCTTGTGTTGAGGTAAAGTCTTGGTTTCTATTGCATTGATTTGGTTCCTTTGGAATTGCCATGGTTTTTTACCTGTGTTAGGTTTTCCACGTAAATTGTTGTGTTCATGTGTGGATAGAATGATGGTGATTGATTAATTCATGGTGAGAGTGCACTTTAAGATAATATTTACTTGCTTCCTCTTAATAAAAAAAAATTGTGAAAAGAGGCTATATCTCATTGTCTTTATCTTTAATAGAGCACTATGGTGATCTGGGAGGTATTTAGACAGATATTAAACTCACAAGTGGTAGCTGAGGTTAATTATTGAAATGTTGTTTTTGCTACATGATTTCAATCAGATTTGCCATTATTGCCTTACAACCTTGCTTAAATATCTATGGTTTGAGTTTTTTGTTAGATTCCTTGTGCTGGGGTTTGAATTCTGATTTTTTGCTTAAAGTTTACTTGTTTTTATCTTAGGAATACTTGATTAGAATTGCATATTTGTGTGCTCTAGATTGCTAGTTTCTTCTCTCATATTTTCTTTGATTTAAGTACTTAAATTGTCGTGCTTGGTTTGTTCGTGTTAATTAAATTCAATGGCTAATTGAATAACTCAATGAATAAACATGAGGACTTAGGAAATCCTATGAATAGACCTCATTTATTTGATAGACAAAATTTCTTATATTGGAAGAATAGGATGAGAGCATTTATACAAGCACTTGAAGAGAATGCCTCGAAAGCAGTTGTTAAAGGCTGAAGTCTTCCAATGACAAAAGATAATGATGAGAATTCAATTCTAAAAAATAAAAATGAATGGGATGAGAATGAGACTAGACTTGCTAATCAAAACACCGAAGTCCTTAGTGCGTTATTCAATGTCGTAGGAAAATCACAATACATGTTGATCTCTAATTGTGTACCTGCCAAAGTTCCTTAGAGAAAAATGGTAAAATATAATAAGGGAACTAAACCTAGGAAGGTGTCTAGGCTACAAGTGTTGACTCTTGAGTTTAAAAACATTTTAATGAGCGAATAAGAGACAATTTTTAAATATTATGCTAAAATTTTAAAAATAGTCAACATGTGTGATCAACTAACTAGGAGAGGCTATACCTGAATACCTTGTTGTGAAAAAGCTTTTAAGATCCTTTACCTCAAACTTTAAGATTAAGGTGGCTACTATTAATAAATTTAAGAAAATTGACACCTTAAACATAAAAGAGTTGGTTGGGAACCTTAAAACTTTTCATATGCAAGAAGCCTTATGAGAATAAAAAGGAGTTGATTCAAAAGTCCAAGGGAAAATAGAATTCCCTGGAAGCATCTAGAAGAATTTCCAGGGAAAACAAAGTGTTAAACGGCTTAGATGAATATAAAGAATCTAAAAATGATAAAGAGCTAATCCTTTTATTAGCTAAGAATTTTAAGAAGTTTATGAATACTCAAATTTTTAGATTTGGCAATAAGGGACAAAATTCTAGGAAGAAACAAGGAGAGAAGAGAGGCAAACAAAACAAGATAAGAAGAATCTAAAGTTCTTCGAATGTGGTAAGTTAGGTCACTTTGCTACTGATCGTCCTAACATAAATTTTGGCAATTCTTCTTATGATAAGCCGGAAAAGCAAAAGGGCTTTGATTATAAGAAAAAGGGAAAGGTGACTTACTCTTATGAGAATTCTTATGAAAAAGAACTGTGGAATTATATTGCCTACCATGGAAGTGTGAAAGATGATAGTTTAGAAGAAGATTCTCATGAGTCCACTTCTCTTAAAGAAAACTCAGAGTCTAAGGTCGTTTCTAAAGAGTTTTAAGGGATTCTTCCAACCACTCTTAGTATTGATTAAGAAAACTAGAAGCCTTGAGAGAGAGTTGAAGAAGAAAGAAGATGAACTAGTTTTGTCTTCTCAAGAAGTAAATAGGGTAGTGGAATTGAATGACAAACTTGAAAGAGAAATGAATGACTTCAAGAAAGACCTAAAGAGTAAAAAAGAAAAATATAGTGCTCTCAATAGAGTACTCATGTCCTATAAAGAGAAATTAGATAGTTTTAAAAGTGAGAAGAAGAAGTTGGAGACCATGATTAACATTGGTCAAACCAACAAAATGGGCTTACGTTTTAGAAATTTCTTGTCTACCCCCTTACCGAAACATACTATCTTTGTGAAGGCAAATGAGAGAGTGAAAGAGCCTAAGATAGTGCCCAACCTACCTAAGTCAAGATTGAAAGGAGACATGATAGGTTCTAACGTTGTGGATGCGTGTGACATTTGCTATAGTGAGACTCTTACTAGAAGATAATGTCATAAGAATGATCCTTTCAAACTTTGGTCAAAGAAGAATGAGAAGATGCACACTACCCCCTCTACCCCTAAGTTGCCCCACTAAGTGTATGAAAAGAAAATGAAGAGAGTGTGGGTGAAAAAAGTTGATCTTCAAATTTTGAAGTATTAATTAAGAAAAGCAAGTAAGTCTCTACCTTAGGTTGCCTTTGGATTGGTTGGCTAGGCAAGACTAAGGAGTCTTACATCTCTGAGTAAGAGATTTTGATTTGGTTCAACTCTTGTGATATTTTAAGATTAATTTTCTTTTAAGCTAAAAAGCAACATAATTTGTGGTCAAACATACATTAGCCAAGGAGAATGAAGATCAATTTAATTTTCTTTTACTTCATTTTCAATTCTACAAATTTAAAAATTGGCACACATCATGTTGAGACTCAAGTCACTTTTACGTATCAACATCAAGAAAGGATTCTTAAACATAAGTTGACTTATGTGTTTAGATTTTAGTGGAGTCTAGGCAATCTCTTTGGCTAGATTTTTACTTAGAATTCAAAGAAAAAAAATTACATGTAAGGTACTTTAATGCTTATGAGTTTTATGTACTTTAATATATCTTTAAAAAATAGAATTATACTCGTAAAGATGATGGGGAAGAGTTATGTACTTAGGTCGGCCTAGGCTAGTGTGAAGCTCAAATCCACTTAACATCAAGAAAATTAAATAAAAAGAAAGAAAATAATAAAAAAATATTTGCATGAGCATGTCGATTATGAGTTTATTGATTGTTTTTATTTTTTTAGAAAAATATGTACATAGATTCTAGTTAAAGAGTGTCGAAAAATGTGAACTTAGTCTTTACTAGGATCTGAACAAATTTGTCTCAGTTGGTAAGAGTAATTTTATGATATTTAAGCTTAAACGAGACAAGAGTTGGCTACATTGGTAATTCTTGTTTAAAATTAATAAAAGAGGATAAATGTATCAAAGATAAGAGAATAAAATTGACAATTACATATTAATTGGGTTAACTTATCTAAGGCAAGGTATTAATGAATATTATATGCAGATGCACTTAGATTAAAAAAGATTTGTTTAAAAAATAGTCTAAGAAATGTCATAATAAAATTTTAAGAATTTATTGGATTTTTTGTTTATTATTTTTTAAAAATAAAAAATCAAAATTATTTGAAAAATGATCAATTGATCGTCCCAACCGCTTGATTGCTGGTCAGGCTTTTCATCATGAATCTCAGTCTTAAATTTGATTTTACTCAATTTCACCTCCATTTCTCTCAAAACTTCCTCTAAACGTTTGTGAGATAGAGTATAGGAGATTTGAGTTTATTTTTTGCAAAACATTGTGACACCCTGTATTCCGATTACGCTTAACCCAAGAGCATTAGGGGTAATAATGTAATTTTAGTTAAATTTTGAGGGGTTTCAAGGGATAAAATTCCTACATCTAGTTAAAGCTCAAAGTAACGAGCACAACGAATCCAATTACACAATAAACGGAGGTCGGTAACGAAAGTTACAACCTCGGGAAGTGTGTCACATGGGCGGGATCCACTTTAAAAGTGTGAGATAACTTACCCATGTGCAGTCTAGTTTTGAAGGGCTCGTCGATACTAGTCCATCAGTACCAAGAACGTGCAATTTTGATTTCGGGATAAGAAGCTATTGCGTTTTGAAGTTGGAATTGTATTTGAATGAAATAATAATAAAATATTCAAGAAAGGACAGAATAGTTGACGTCTGCTAGCTGAGCCAAGCCGGAGCTAAACCGCCACGCCGCGCAATTGCAGCCATTTACATGATGTGTGTACCGCGCAATTGTGCGACTGACCGCGGGATTGGCGCAGTCAGCTTCTGACACGCGCGCTGCATGCAGTGCCATGATGAGCACACCATGCGCGCTGATCATTTGTAGGGTCCAATAAAAGCATGACACATGGCTTGAGTAGGTGCAGGCATACCTTCCATAGTGTTGTACACTCGCATGACATTTTCTTATAAATTCTCATTTCCGTTCAAACTTCCAAAAGAGTTTCTGGAGTCATTCTAAGTCCGTTTTCTTCCGATCAAAAGGCATTCTTAACTAATTTGAGGGTGTTCAATGCAATGGAAGTATCCATTCCTCATGTTAGTGACCCTATATGGGGGAAATGCTCTGGGGTAAGGGAGGTTCTATCCGATACCTATGGGTGCGTGAAGCGTTAAGTGTCCCTGGGCAAGGGGAGGATCTATTTGCCACCTACAGGCGCTTGAAGGGTAAAGTGTCTCCGGGTAAGGGAAGGTTATGTCTGGTGCCTTTGGGCGCATGAAGGGTTAAGTGTCTCTAGGCAAGGGGAGGTTTTGTCCGCTCCCTAAGGGCGCTTGATGGGTAAAGTCTCTCCGAGTAAGGGTAGGTTCTGTCTATCGCCTACGGGAGTGTGAATGGTAAAGTGTCTCTGGGCAAGGGGACGTTTTATCCACTACCTACGGGTGCGAGAAGGCTGAAGTGTATTCGAATAAGGGGAGGTTTTGTCTGCCACCTACGGGCGCGGAAAATGAGAAGTGCCTCTGGGTTAGGGGTGATTCTGTCCATTGCCTACGGGTGTGTTGTGAGAAAAGTGTTCTGGGTCAAAGGGAGGTTCTGTCCATGGCCTATGAGCACGGAAAGAGAAAAACATTCTGGAATTAGAGGAGGTTCAACCCACCATCTCCGGACATAAAAGGGAGGACGCCCTGAGGAAACAAGCAACTTTGAACGTTGCCACTTCTGGAATTGCAGGGGAGTACATTTTTCTTACCTTCTAATTTAATATGATTTATATGCATGCACATCTTAATTAGTAATATACTAATTAAGATATATAATTTGCTATGATCTGATATATTCTGATATGTTCCTATTCGATCTATTTTGATATATTCTGTTGTGATCCGAATTACTCTGAAATGCTCTATTGTGATCTGATATGATCAATATGGTCGCATAAAATCTTATTTGATCCGATAGGATCTTATATGATCCAACATGCTCTGTAGTGTGTTCTACTCCTCTCTATGATAGAGTGGGATGTGTGATTTTGTTAGTGTTCTGCTCACCTATGTGAGATGCGTATTTTGCAAATTTATTGGATTCCGTTTGACTCCAATGATTTATAAAATTTCCATCTAATTCTGAATGATTATTTGGATATAAGAATATACGTATTTTAACGTATAACATTTTGTGATGCCTAATGCATCTATTACCCATTAGGTAGAACTACGTTGGGATCCAATCGTATTGGAATACCATCAAAGATGGTATCCAATACGTAGGTAGGAAACCAATGGTACAATAACGCTGACCCAATCTAAATTAGTTATAAAATTAGGTTTCTTTTGACCTACACGCAATGAAGTACTAAAGCTCATAGTGCGTAGAAGAACGTTTTGACTCTCGCACACAAAGTCTGCTGCTCCTGGTCATCGCATTTTAATTTTTCTGTTTAATTTTATTTACTCCGATTCTCTCTTCCAAATAGCCCCCGGTCCGGGTTGGGTTTTTTGGGTTGGGGTGTTACAAATGGTATTAGAGTTTTCTCAGTCTGCGAGAAAAATATTTTCAAATTCTAATTTTTAAATTGGAATTCATTTTTTTATGAGTGTGTTATCGGATATAATTCATACTCTGATGGTGATTTTGGCTATTTTGCACATGTGCCATCGGTTTTAAGTCAAACTCCGATTTTTGGATTTCTTTTTGCATGTGTGACATCATATTTAATATGAATTTTGATTGTGAGTGTCAGTTCTGCATATGTGATATTGGCATTTAGGAGAATTCCGATTATGAATTTTATACGTGTGATATCGAATTTAAGGACTCCAATTTTTGAACTTATGTTCTTTTCCGCATGTGTTGCATCGGATTCAAGGTGAATTCCGATTGTGAGTTTTCTACTCTACGAATGTTGCATCGGATTTAATACAAACACTGATTTCACGACTTCCGATTTTGAAACAGAAATAATTTTGAAATTCTATCTTGCATGCTTTGCAAGTAATCGATGCTAACATCGATTTTATGAATGCTGATTTCGACTAAGAAATTTTTTCTATATGAATTTGTTACATTGGATTTAATATGACAATCCATTTTATAAATTTTAATCTTGAATCTAAAATGATTCAAAATTTTTAATACAAATAAGTTGTATCTAGTTTTGATTCTTTGTATTTTATGAGTATGACATTGGAATTGCTCTTAACTTTAATAATTATAAATTCTTATTTGTTTAGTTATAAATAATTTGGAATTTTTGTCCTACTTGTATAGTGTCATATTGATATTATAAATTTTGTATTTGAATTGTTATTATTACTGTTCTGAATATCTGTTTGATAGAGATTCCAATTTTTTATAGGAATTAATTTGAAATTTTGTTTCAACTATGATACTTGAATTTGTACGACTTCCTATACCTGAGCTTTCTGTTTGATATATATGTAATTGGATATAGTACGAACTTTGATTTTATGAATTCTAAAATTTAATTGAACATGATTTTTAGAATGTGATTTAATACGAACCTTCTATTATATCGAATTTGATGGGAATTATATTTGTATGTGTTACACTAGATTTCCAATGGACTCCGATTTTATGAATTGTGATTTATAATTTAGGAATAATTTGAAATTTTGTTTTATGTGTGGTATCTGATTTAATATGAACTCGAATTTTACGAATTTCAATTTTGAATAAATCCAAATATCTGTTCTGAATCCGCTACATGATTATTTTAGTAACTTCAATTTCAAATAGTCTCTCAAATTTACGACAATAGAATTAGCAAGGAGTAATCATCAAATGCCCATGATATGGGAAATGGGAGATAGTAGATAGCTCCAAGGTTAATTCTAGTAGTATATTGAGACAATTTTTGATTTCAAGTTTGGTTTGAAATTTTGTTCTGAGTGTGATGTGAATTGAGAATATATGTTTTGATTTAAATGTGAAAAGTCTATTTTCTTCTAGAAGCTTTGATTTTCAATCAAATGCCTTTGTGAAAAGACTAGGATTGATTTCTGATATGTTGTTTGTTCGATGTTTTAAATTCCGAATGATTTCGAGAAAAGATTATGAGTGACATCTGCTTCTGATAAAAATTTCTGATCTGATGCGTACAATGATATGCGAGTGCTTGCACTCTCTCGATACCCACCAAGAAAAATAATTGGTTTTGGCGTGCACGCATGGGTGCAGAGCATCATGGGAAAACTCCTCACTTTCTTAGCCCCTCGCTCCCCCATGAGTGTCGGGGGAAATGCCGTTCAGTATCACAACTTTGGTTTTCTTGTCACTCGGACGAACTGACAATTTTTGCATATGCTTTTGATTCTTTTTTGATAAATAATTTTATGAAAAATAATATAATAATTTTCATAAATTTTTGCTTAGCAATATTTTAGATTTTAACTCAACCTACGTTGCAGGGGGTTTTAAATTTGAAATTTACGCTTATTAACCATGTTTTCAAGAATTGAAATATCATATTTGTGAAATAATTTACACGCACTCCAGTACATTTTGAATATGTGCACATTCTATGTAGTTTCGGGTTAAAACCTAAAATTATGAGTGCACTCTCTATCTGGATACCCATGGAAAAATCGAATCTAACACACGCATATAAGTGTGCAACATCATGGGAAATCTCCTACCCTTCTGAGCCTCTCGCTACCCCATGAGTGTCGAGGGAAATGCAGTTTGGTATCATGACTCTATTTTGTCTGATCTGTCTATTCTATCCATTCTATACCAAACTTGGATATCTCTACAAGGCTTGGGATAGAACTCAGCTAGGGGCAGATCTGGTCATCATGATAGCTAAAAAGGCGGTCGGGGGAACAAGGTTGGAGCCTTGTCATTGTATTTTGTTGTGCTGAATAAACGTTTTGGGGGCAGGCCTCATTTGTCATTAGTTTCCTGCATTGTGTTTGTGCTGGGCATACAAAGACCTGGGTGATATGAGGGGATAGCCTGCTAGTTGCATTGGGCAGCCAGGCCATCACGAGAGAGAACACTAGGCAAAACTTTGTGCCCATGACACTAACCAACATAGCAGCAAACTGGACCCTAAGACAATAAAGTGCAACTTTATAGGGTACAATGAATGCTATAGGGGGTACATGTTTGTAGTAAACCATACTGATGGGACAGTGAGGGTTGTTGAATCTAGAGATGCTTATTTCCTAGAAAAAGTCTTGAACCCTAAAATTCCTAGTAAGAGAGTTAAATTATTTGAAGTAGAGATAGAACAAGACTCTACTACTTCTCCTGAGGAGGTTATAGGATCTTAACCTAGAAGTGAATTTGATGTAAGGGACCTGAGAGAGAGGACCCTTAACCTTGTTGCAGGACTTTTATGCTAAATTAGGAGAGGATGGAGTAACAATAGATGAACCATTGTCTAATGATCCTCTAACCTATGAGCAGACAATGAATATTCTAGATTTCAAGGAATTTAGATAATTATTCGAAGAGGAAATTTATTCCATTATGAAAAACAAAATTTGGGAAGTTGTTGACTTGGTCAGTCAAATTGGATCTCTAAGAAAAAGTGGATCTTCAAGAAAAAGCTTAAGGCATGGGCATTGACTTTGAATAAAGTTACTCGCCTATGACTAGATTTACTTCTATTAGGTGTCAGTTCACTATAGTGGCTAAAAAGTTGAACAAAATAGATGCAAAGATTACCTTACAAAATAGTGATTTAGAGGAGGAGATTTATATAGAATGCCTAAGTGCTTTGTTGTTCTTGAAGAGGAATACAGGGTGTGTAAACTTATAAAGTCTCTCTATGGGTTTAACTAGTCTCCTAGGCAATAGTACTTCACTTTTCATAAGGTGATGAATAAGTATGGGTTCATAGTAAATGATTATGATCATTGCTTCTACACCTTTTAAGGATGAAAGTAGACTTATGTTACTCTCCCTCTAGAGGAATACAGGGTGTGCAAGCCTATAAAGTCTCTCTATGAGTTTAACCAGTTTCCTAGGCAATAGTACTTTACTTTTCATAAGGTGATGAATAAGTATGGGTTCATAGCAAATGATTATGATCATTGCTTCTATACCTTTTAAGGATGAAAGTAGATTTATGTTACTCTCCCTCTATGTTGATGATATCCATTTAATGGGGAATGACACAAGCTTAATTAGAAGTCTCATGGAGTGGCTCAAAACCTGGTTTACGATAAAAGACATGGGCGTGTCTTCTCATATCTTAGAGATGAAGATTGATAGAGATTGAAAAGCTCGTAAGCTTAGTATATCTCAAGAGGATGACACCTTCAAGTAGCGACAAAAGGCTTAAATAAGATTTAGTTCCGTATGCATAGGCTTTTGGTAACTTGATGCATGTCATGACCTGTACTCGACCTAATTTAATCTTCGTTGTAGGCTTGTTGAATAGATACCGAGCTAACCAAAGAATGAAACAATGACAAGCTATAAAGTGGGTGTTAAGGTACTTATTGGGCACTAAGCATATATGAGGCTTACATATTAGGCTGAGAGTCTGCCATTGGCTAGGTATAGTGATTCAAAGTATGCGGGGGACCAGATGATAGAAAATTCACTTCTAGTTATGTCTTCATGTTTGGAAACAGAGCCATAACATGGGCTAGCAAAAATAAAAGGGTGTTGCTAAGTCCACTATAAAAGCTGAATTCTATACATGCAGTTTGGGAGCTTTAGAAGCAGTATGGATGAAGGAATCACTAGTCATGATAAGACTGGTCTAATTCTTCGGTCCAAATGTATTGCGATAATTTGGTCACTATGTCAACACTAAAGAATAAATAGATTTTTACCAGGGGTAAGCACATTGAGGTGCATAATTACTTTATCTTTGATAAGCTATGGAAAGGAAAGTTGACAGGCAGTCATCTTCCTACCTTTGAGATGTTGGCAAATTCTTTAACTAAGACCTTATCTATAGATATGTTTGTTTAGCATGTTTATTGTTTAGGGTTGCGATAAGACTAAACATCATTAATTGTAGAATCAATATGAGCCCATAAGTGGGGGATGTTGGACCTAGTAATAGGTTCAACCCCTAATGGTCGTATTTTACCCTGTTGAGGTGAGCCAGTTCTTGTTGTAGGGGTCGAGGTACATGGGAATGGACCCACACCTAGTGCAAGTTGTCACACTCAATTGGTGGGCCTGAGTTGCATGCACGCACTCACTTATAAATATACTTTGTTATATTATAGGTAATATGCATGCATACACTTATGTGGGCCGGAATCAAGTGTATGACCTAGTGTGGGACCCACTTGAATTATCTATGGGTCGCAACCCTTGGCCCCCATGGGCATGGTCATGAGGGGTGTGCATGGCCTCCATGGGCTCTTGGACTTGAGCCCATAATCGTTGATTAAGACTCCACTAGGATGCGCATACAAAGACGTTAGTTGGGCCTAGACTTCTAGACCAACAAGGGAATAGGAGCCCTTAGTACAAAAGGGGAATGCAGCCCCTCTCTCCCTCACTTTCTCTTTTGCATGCCCCTATCTCTCTTGAGTGGGAAACCTGCTACCCTCGCCCTTGCTCCCCTCCTTCCCTCCTTGCTGCATAGGGAAGAGTGTGGATCCCCTTGATAGGGTTGAGCTGCCCCTTTGCTTTCCCTCTTTGCCTTGGTGGTGGTTCAAGAGAGGAGATCTCTCTCCCTTAATCATTGAATCTACGTAATGGTATTTAACATTCCCTTTGATTATACTTGATTAAAGCATAAAGGGATATATTTTTCTTGTTAATGCATAGTCCACGTCCTTAGGGCTCAGCCCCTAAAGGTCAGTAAGTTTTAGCCCTTGTAATTATCTTATTAATTTATTATTGATCTTAAGGTAGAGATTATTGTTTATTATATGTGTGTGTACTATTGATTTGCATGTGAATCTTCTTTGAGGGTACTCAAAATTGAAATTTTGAACCTCCGCCGGAAAGGCTTTCTATCAAGGCTTTCAGTGACGCCACCTAACAGAGTTCAAATGAGGCTATCTAAGAGCACACTGGGTTCGCAAATGTAGGCAATGCAAACTTTGGAAGAGTTTTATCGGTTAAGGAGAAGTTGTTGGAAGGAGAAAGAGGGAGGAAGATATGGAAGTCGAGCACAAGAGATGGAGAGAGGAGGGGTTGGGGTAAAAGGGAATGGAGGGGTAAGGGGTCCCGGCTGGCCTCAAGCCAATTAGCTTAGCCACCTGGTTAGAGAGTTATATAGACCAACTTCCTTAGTTTGTACGTTAAGTCATTCAATCAAATCCCTCTTCCTCCAGTCAGTAAACATTCCAACTTTCAGTCTATCACAAGGACAAAATCAAATTGGTTTAGCTATTGATTATCTCTCTCTCTCAACACTTGAACCAAATTCAATGGGACTATGGCATGCACACATGGGCGGAGGCAGGGGGCTAGTGGGGGCCACCCAGTTGTAGTATTTTGTTTTAGGTGCGTGGGACTATGCCCCATAATTTTCCCATTTAGGTGGGACCACATGGCCCCCTAAGTGTTGTGGCAAATTTGAGTGGCCCCTCCTCTGCCTTTTTCTTGGATCCGTCCCTACCGTCGCACACACATGGTTCTATGTTAGTTGGCTCAGCCCACGGTCAGACCAGCTTATGCACCCCATTTGACCCATTAAACCCTGGTACATGGCAACTTAATTTAGCAAAAATATAAGGCGTTACAACAAGTGGTGTCAGGGCATTGGGAAGCGTCGGGTAGAGTGAGTAACTAATTTTAGGCGGGTTCACTCAGCTTTTTTTTTAAAAATTAGATTACACTGAGCAAGGGGTGTTACCGAGTTAAATTTGGGTGCTAAAAGTCTTATCGTGTGATAATTTGGTTTGATATTAGTAGGAGTAATATTTAGTGATTTGAGTTTTTTTACCTTTTCATATAAGCATTTGCTGAAAGATTGACCTCTGTCTTACCGAGTATTTTACTATTTTGCTACCTACACTTTGTGTAAAAATTTTTCAAGTTGTAACATTTGGTAGGACTCCTTTATTTTTGTCTTCCACTTTGTAGGACTATGTTTGGGTCTAAGTTCTATAAATTCATTTTTTTAGCAAAAAGGCCCATAATACCATAGATATGGGTATCAAGAAACATGTGTGAATGGGGCCGGCTTAAAAGAATTGGAGGGCTAACGCGAAAATTTTATTATTTCTAACAAAAGCATTGTATTAATTTATCTATTTTTTTTAAAAAAATATACCTTAACTCTTTTTTTAGTAGACATTTTTACATAAAAAAGTAAATATATACTTCCTCTATCTAGGGCTATTAACAAGCCAAGCTAGCTCATTGAACAGGCCCAGCTCGGCTTGAATTAAGTTCAAATCGAATTGAGTTCGAGCTCGAATAGGCTCGAGCTGAGTTCGAGCAGACCCTTACTTGACTTGGCTTGGCTCGAATAAAACTCAAACTCGATGCTACTCGTCTCCAACTCGAGCTCAAACTCGAATATAAATTTAAAATTATATATAAGTAATATATATATATATATATATATATATGTATTATTTATTATATATATATATATATATATATATAATAAATAATACATATATATATATATGCATATATTATATTAACATAATTATTAATTTAAATATATATTTATGGCATTCTCCCTCCATTCTAGATTAGTAGCTCCATTAGATTAGTTCATTTTAAAAAATCAAATGGAGCTATTAATATAGGATGAATGAAATATATAAAACGACATACAATCACATATATGTATCAATACCTTGTATCATATACGATATATGAGACCCATTTATATGAGTTAAGGCTCACTCATAATTGCGTGAGCCTCGATGTCGTGCATCCTCATATTACGATCCAACAATACATATAACTCAGGAGGCAGACTAGTTTATGTTTTCTTGCACCCTTGGATCTCGATCTGATGGCCTATGATGTCTTGGCTCACGTTGATGTACGTGAGCCCAAACTTATATAAATTTTTTTTATGATATATATCCTTGTTAAATTATAATAGATATATAATTTATATATATGGTATATATTTTATAAAAATAAAAATATTGGAGACACAAAGACTAATATAGTCCTTCTATCCCAAATTAATATCATTTGATTTTTGAAAATGAACTAAAATTAGTTCAATTGAAAAACCAAATGGAGCTATAAGTATATGACGGAAGGTCAATATGATATCACACTAATACACTTAAAAATACTTTTAAAAGAAGTATGACATTAGGGGGACCAACTTTAGTTTAAAAAAGAATGATTAGATATTTTTTTAAAAGTTGAAGCATGACATTGGGATTGTCCTCAACTTACAAAATGTATATCTTTTTACATATTTTATGGAATTTTTTAGAGACATATTAAGGCTAAAGAATAGTTCTTTTATAAGTGATTTGCAAACATGTAAAGAAAAGAAAATACGAAAAAGTAGATGATAATATTGCCTAAGTGAGTTTTTTATTTTCTGTAGCCTTTTAGTGATTATATACACATAAAGAGAGGAAAATATTGATGCTACCTATTTTGAGCATATGTAACTAAAACTTATTTGTCATAAATTTCTTCTTTCACGATGATTATTGTCAGATATTCAAGGTGTAGTTGTAATACTTGTTGAAGTATACTTAGTAATATTTAATACTAAAAGAATATTAGTATGTGTGATACTTTATATACTAGATTTTTATATATATTATTTTTATTTTTTTAGTTCGAGCCTAGGCTCATGATTCACTTACTTAAGTTCAAGTTCGAGCTCGAGCTCGAGCCAAGCTTTTGATTTCCAATTCAAGCCGAGCTCAAACTTAAAATTTCAAGCTCATACGAGCTTCAAGCCAAGCCCGAGAAGAGCTTTAGCAGTTCAAGCTCGAGCCATAAAAGCCCAATACTCGGCTCAGCTCGGCTCATTAACACCCCTACCTCTATCCCACATTAATAGCTTCATTTAATTTTGTAAAATAAATTATTATTTTTTTAGAAAATTGAATAGAGCTATTAATATGGAATGAAAGATATTTTATTAAAAATATTTAAAAAACCAAAAACCTAAAAGGTTATGCTAAATAAAATTAGTATATAAATTAAATTCTAAAATGAATAATATGACCAATTTTTGGTTTTCCGAATTCAAAGAGAGCCTAAGAGATAGAAAGTGTTGTCTTTAGACAACGAGATGAGAGAGCATCTATTTTGTAGAATTGAGGAGAGATGAAAACTCTATTGAGCTATGGAATGGAATAGAATGAAAAAAACTTGGTAGAATCATGGTCATAGAGTAGGGATAAAATGAGGAAGAAGGTTATCTTTAGTGGTTATTATGGGCTAGGGTATAAAATATTTTCAAGGCTAATTTAAACCTCATTTGGTAAGTTTTAGATTTATTTTTGACAAAGGTAAATAACCGTGAATAGTTTTGTTTGTTTGCTCTCCACTGACAATGAGCTTAGCTTAAGCTACTCATGGGGAACCCTTCAACTACAAGATCAATAGGACATTAATGTTCTTTGGCATATGGATTGTCAATCCTAAATATCAAGAGCTCCCATGCATAGCTTATGCTAGGCTCTTTGTCAGTAAAAAGCATAAAAAACTCTTCTCAATAATTGTTACTTATCCCATAAATTTTCTTTTAGAAGTTACAACTTTCAAATTATATATTATAAGAACCCTTCAACTACAAGATCAATAGGACATTAATGTGCTTTGCTAATCATAAATATCAAGGGCTCCCATGCGTAGCTTATGCTAGGCTCTTTGTTAGTGAAAAACATAAAAAAACTCTTCTAAATAATTGTTATTTATCCCTTGAATTTTCTTTTAGAAGTTACAACTTTTAAATTATATATTATAAGTTTAAAGGCTTAGAAATTTACACATAATAAGAGTTAAAATAATAGGACATGAAGTAGGTAAAATTTTTAATATAGAATTTATGTTTTTTTAATAGATTATGCAAGTCATTTGTCTATGATATATTATATATATATTTTTGTTTAATAAAATCACATATGATAGAGTATTAGTATATATGAGGCTTTATTGTGAGGTGGGGCCTTAGGCAAATGCCTAAGTGGCTTAAGGTTCCAGCTGGCCCTGTATGTGAGCCCCACACCTATTTGATTTGGATAAACTAAATCTACTTGATATAAAATAAAAAAAATTTCAAAATCTTTTACATTAAAAAATCAAATATTAAGGAAAAATAAATTGTCAAAGCATAAGTAATTCTATAATTATAGACACAAATCTAATTATGAACGTGTCCAACGGAAGCATCTTATGAGAAAGTATGTAAGCTTATAGCATCAATGGATTTGTTACTGTTTTGACTTCCGCAACATGGATTCAAGGTGGAATGGATTACGAAAATAATATGGCTATATGCACCTTAATAATTTCTTTAGTACCCCATTTTAGAGAGAGTTTATGGGGTTATGAGGGTACTAAGGAAATTATTTGGGTGCATATGGACATATTCTTAGCAAAAACTTGTTCTTTTGACTAGGAGAGGTTGCCGTCTATGGCAGTTTAAATCCTTTGGATCCACATTGCTTGGAACTTTGTACCCAAAGATCAAAATGTGTAACATGCCAAGTGCCTATATTTTAACGAAAAATATTTTTTTGACGTGAGGATTTTTACGTCAAAACACTTCTTTATCTCTCCCATGCCATTGATGAGTGTTAGTTGATGTTTTGACTGATTAGTTGTGGGCTCCACTCATTAATGACATGGGAGAGATGAAGTAGTGTTTTGACGTGAGAATCTTCACGTCAAAATAGTGCAACTCTATTTTAACAAATCTTTCACACACCTCTTTGACATTTGACAGTGATGGTCTTAGACTAGGCATGTTAATTAACGTAAAATCGTCTCTCTATTTATCACAATTTAATGATAACAGTATCACTGAAACGTTTCAAGCGGAAGCTGAAATAATAATTTCTGAATATGAACAAGAGATTTTTATACTTTAAATGATTATTCTAATGCTTTAAGTAGATTCCATAGTTAACACAAAAACATGGAGTCCAAGAGCATGAAGTAAATAAATTCCAAGTGCCATACAATAGTGGAATATGGAACCAAAATTCCCGTGAACGACCCACAAGTTTTAAAGTCCTGCGGCATCAATATGCCATTGAACCGTCCATTTTAAAATCATTCAGTCAACCAACATCACCTTGCCGACCAGCCTGCATGCAAAAGTAATCCGGCCAGCAGGCCGGCATTATCACATGCCGACGACCCATCAATCCAGTGAATCAATAACCACCGGCCACGCAGAATCCATACGTCCTAACCCGAAGATGATGCCTAATATTGGAGCGACTGGAGCATACCCCTCAGCGAAGTCACATCTAATCACTTAGTAAGAGCTATTGTCCTTTTTTATTACATGATTTTTGCTTGTGCAAAAAATGTCTTGAACACTTTTTGAGTCAAAACTCAAAAGTCTAAACGCAATTGCATACTGTTGTCCTCTTCCAAGTTTAGTCTGGGAGGGAATGATTACATGGGCCCAAGATATGAATGGGATGTCCACTTCCAAATTTAGTCCGGAGGAAAGTGATTACATGGCCAAAAAAATGAACGGCAGAAACCAGCTATGATGGGAGAAGAAAAGCCTGCGTGAACTTTAAAAAGTTAATGGAATCGGACCCATAACATGCTTTGTCGTGTTTTAGCTTTTCCCCCTAATTAGTTCAACACGATATGTTTGATTAGGCAAACTCGGTGAAAGACGTAAGAGTCCCAGGAAATGGCTTGCAACACGCAAAATTAGATAAAGATGAGAAGCCTGCCACAGGCTGCAACCAGGCTAGGCCATGGTGGCCGGAGCCATGCTTTTGCCGTTATGCCCGGCCCTGAGCAGGCACAGACAGGTCACAAGTTTTTATTTTATTTTATATCATTTTAAATAAAATAATTTTGTAATAAAAAAAATTATAATTTTTAAGTGGAGTCCCACTAATTGACATCGTAGAACATCATATTATAAACATTTGGTAGGTGGGATCCATCGTGACCAACTACTAAAACTTTTCAAACTATTTTTTTAAAACATTTTTAAAAATGCTCTCCATTTTTTTCTTTTTTAAGTTAAAAATAATTATTTATATACTTGGGGACAAACTTGACGAGCCTTTAGGCTTTTTGGCCCTAGCCATGGCTCAACCTTATTCAAAGAGGGCCAAAAAATTTAGATCTCACCCTGCTCCTTAATAAATACAATTGATAGATATTTGCGACTTTGTGTATTTCTAGATGATGGAGTTGTGTATATCTATATGATGGACATCTACTAATTGTATATAGGTAGGGTTAGTTGGCTTAAACATAGGGTGATAAACTCCTCATCTAATAAATAAAAGGTTAAGAGTTTAGGAAATGACTTGATATAGCATGTAGACATCATGACTAGCACATTATTTGTGCTGACATATGTTAACATGTGTATCATTGATCTTCATGACTGATGCCCCCCTATTGATAAAAGATGTTGTGGTTCACATTCTCCTCCAGGACAAAAAACTATTCCTATGCATGCCCGAAAGAGCTTTTGGTCCTCTTACCTAGTATTTGCAAGGATATCCACCACTTTGTAGGAGTTGTTCATCCATGATTGATGGCATATGCACTAACAAATTACTTGCATTAATGTGCACTAATACACTATTAATTTTCATGATTAAGAGCCCCTATTAATGGTGGATATTTTGGCATATATATTAAGGTGTAGACCAAAAAATCTTCCAATTTTCTAATGTAGGTAAGTAATTCAGCTGATGGAAATTTTGGTTATTTTACATGGTATAAGAGCTCCAAGGTCTTAGATGTTTTGTGTTCAAGTCTTGTTAAAGATATTTATATCTCAATTGTGCACTATGTGCCGCACTTGATAGATGTTTGTATGTAAAAGAAGGTATTACAATATAAAATATATAAATAAGGTTTCCCTTTCTTAATAACTCAAGAATCTGGGAAACTTGGTTATATTATATATAGGGTGGGGGTATTGGATTATAAAAAATATAAATAAAATTTCCCCTTTGGAAAACTTAGTTGTATTAGAGTAATATCGTCCCCAGAGAATTTTGCCTCGTGACATGAAAATGATCTTAGTCAGCTGTCAGCATCTTGATGGAAAGTTTAGCCAAAGATCTTGATGAAAAGAGAGAGAAAAAGTAAGGATTAATATTTCGTCTCCACTTTCCTGTCATCTCTTCCCCTCTATGATTCAACTTTTGGCTTTTGCATCGCACGAGTAGGACATTATCTTCCCTCCACCTATAAATTTTTCCCCCAGAAGGGTTAGGATTACGCCACTTTCCAGATCTCCATCACGTAGTGATTAAAGGAGGGGTGCGATAAAAAGCTTTACATATGCTACTCAGCCCCAGTCCTCTTGTTAGGCCATGATCGAGTTAGCGGCTTATGCACACAAAGCCTGCGATCATTACAATTGGCCACCATGGAATAAGTAATCCATTGCCTTCATGTAAAGACCGCTTTCTTATTAACTATTTTTATAATAAAAATAGCTTCATTTTCTGCCAAAATTCGTATATCTTTAATCCAGTAACTTGGATAGCTGTCATTATGTCAGAACTGAAAATAGTAAGTGGACTTAGTGATGGGATAAACAGGAGTGATTAGATGGCTTAACTGTAGTCATTGATGCTCAAGCTTATCTTTGTAAATACCTACTTATTCTTTAATGGATTTATTGCTTAGGCTTTGGCTAAGATTAATTCTCACCTCATCGCTAGATTAGGATGGCTAATTTAAGTACATTTATAGATAAATTAGGACACCATTGTTAAGAATTATAGAATCATGACCATTTATTTAAGGGGCAAGCTAATGGTTAGGATTTGCCACTAAAATCACAATCTAATAAGTTTGCAAAACTAAAGCCGATTACCCGTAAAGGTTCAAAGTCCAAAAACAATATGTCCATTGAGTTATTTGGGTCACTTTATGTTTCCAAAAGCATAAGCCCAACATTCTCCAAGTTAACACAACTTCTCAATTAAGTCATATAAATATTATCTCTCACTTAGCTCAATTACACAAAATTGGACAAAACATTTTATTTAAAAAATGACCAAGTTGGGTAAATTTTAAATGACAACATTTGTAAGTGCATATTGTTTTAGAAAAAATAATACCCGTCTAAGTTTATGTGTTAACTTTATACTAATTCAAAGTTTCATACTTGCATGAATCAGGGCGGTTATATTTTCATATGCGAACACTCACTTTCATGTACCTCAATGCAAATAATCCACTCTGCCTCATCCCACTTGGCTCAATTACACAAAATTCAATTAGTCATTTTTCAAATAAAATGACCAAGTGGGTAATGGGTAAATTTAAAATGACAATATTTGTATGCACATATTGTTTCAGAAGATATAATACCAATCTAACTTTATGTGGTAACTTTGTACTAATTTAAAGTTGCATAATTGCACAAATTAGGGCAAGTTATGTCTTCATATGTGAACATTTATTTCTATATATCACAATATAACTAATCCACTCTGCCTCATTGTTGCATGTGGCACATAGACACAAGTGATAATAAATGCTCTGACTCATTGTCCAAACATTATCTTATACTTAAGTGTACATCACTACAATGAAAAAGATTATTAAAAGCGACACAAATAGTTATTAGTGAAAAGGTGTCCAAAACGTCCCGTGGCAACTGCTAATTAACGACCCATATGAACAAGCGTCGCTAATAGTATTATTATTAAGGACACATTTTTTCATTGTTAATATGATATTTTTTGAGATGCTTTTATTTACGTAGCTATGAGTATATTATCAACGTTTATTAAACGTCACTAAATGCTATTTTTAGCAACGTTTTATGTAAAACATTACTAATAAATTCCAAAATTGGTAACTATAGGTAAGCATCACTAATAATATTAAAAAAACATCTTATTAGTGATGCTTCTTTGTGAATCGCTAATAACAATTTTTTTAAAAAAATTAGAATATGAGGGGGGGGGGACCGAGGGGAAGGGGGGAGGAGAGAGAAGGAGATGGGAGTAGAGGAGAGGGGGAGTTTGGAGCCCCTTTGCTCTAGCCAGTAGTAGGGGTGTAGGGGGATAGGGGGAGGGGGAGAAGGGGTGACTGACTCTGACAGGAGGTGCTGGAGCTCCTCCTCCTCTGGTCGACAGTAGGGGAGCAGGAGAGGCATGGGCGTGGGGGAGGGGTGCGGGGCTCCAACAGGCGGAGTTGGCACCTTGGAGCCCATCCTCCATAGGCAGTAGGGGAGAAGGGGGGGCAATAGAGGGTAGGGGCAAGGCACAGGAGAGGGGGTAGAGTAGGGAGTAGGGAGGGCAGGGAGGGGGGGGGGGACGATGGCAAGGGGGAGGGGAATATAGGCGGAGGTGAAATTTTGCTTGCACCAAACTATTTGCAATGCTTATTTTGAAACAACACAAATATGAGACAATTTGTGATGCTTTCGTATAAACGTCATAAATAGTGTTACTATTTATAATACTTATGCAAAAGCGTTGCAAGTACTTTTTTTTAAAATTAAACCTGACTAGTTGCGGCTCTTATGCGAAAGTCTCGACAATACTTTTTTTTTTAAATTAAACCTGACTAGTTACGATGCCTTTATATAAGCATCACAAATAGGGTTACTATTTGAGACACTCATACCGAAGTGTCACAAATATTTTTTTTTTAAATAAACATAACTACTTATGATCCTTCTTTTGAAGCATCGCAAATAGTAGTAACCCTATTTGCAACATTATAAAAAGGCACTGCAAATATTTTTTTTAAAATTAATAGCTATATTTGTGATGCTTATGCTTATGTACCGCAAATAATAGCCATATTTGCAACGCTTTTCTATAAGAGTCGCAAATAGTACCATTATTTGAGATACTTAAATAAAAGCGTCGCAAATATTTTTTTTTGAATAAAATTAAATTAAATTCCCATACTTTCCCCCTTTTCCTCTACCTCCTTCCTCTCCCCTAGCCCTTCCCATCGCCCCCTCTCCCTTGCTGCTAGCTAGAAATAAATTTAATTTTTTTCCCGTAATTATAAATCTATTAGAGACATTTATTTAAAAATGTTGCAAATAGTCCACCTATATTCCCACCTTCTCCACTCCTCCCTTGTTGTTGGCTAGATCCAGGGCACCGACTCCTCCCGCAGGAGTAGTTCGACACCCCTCACCCCACTCCCTCGCCCCATCTCTCCCCTTCAATTTTAATTTAAGTAACCTGTTTGGCCCCCTTAGTTATGTGTGTCATCATCAACGATTTGCGTTGAAGTGTTCAACTTCGATTTTAATCTAAGCTATTTACAATTGTTTTCTGCTCGTGCTCGCATTTTCTCACTAACTTGGCCTACTATTCTTTTTTTTTTGTACTTTGGTAGGACCAGGGGAATAGGGGGAGTAGGAGGGGCGCTGAACTCAACAGCAAGAGGAGGATAAGGGAGAAAGCAGGGGAATTTAATTTAATTTTTTGTATTTCTTGATTATATATTATTTTAAATAAAAATTATATAGTATTTGTGACGTATATAACTATGCATATTAAATACACTATGTATTTCCATCGCAAGAAAACCAAGATATTATATATATCTTATAAATAGCATATACTATGGTAGAAATCATGCTCAAGATCTATGAACCAATCCACCATCAGTTACCTCACCGACGTTACTGACGTGTCAGACGATGACCACCGACATCCCGTCGATGCACCCAACCCTTACTGATAGTGGACAGAGTAGAGAAGCACATCTTGCCGATGCCAGCACCAATACATCGGTCATACTATCAATGACTAGATTGACACTAACATGACACATTATGTCAGTGGTAACACTATTTATCTTCCTTCAACCACTGATGCCACCAATGACATATCAACCACTATGTTGATGATCGGGAAGAAAATAAATAGAGACCAAACTCGTTTACCAAATCCTCTTCTGTAACGACCCGACCTGAGCCGGGTCCACAAAATCACTAATAGGAAATTTTTAATTTTCCTTGAGCCAGGAATCATTGTCTGAGTGCGAGAGGTACAACATTTGTCTACGCACTACGGAGCTTTAAGGCTTCCTCGTACGTAGACTTAGGTTGTACACATGATGAAGCTTCATAGTTCATTGCGTGTAAAATAGAATAAAACATATTATTATAATGATTTGGATCGGGCCAACGTTGCCTTGCCGTTGGTTGCCTACGTATGTATTGGATATTATTCCAATACGATTGGATCCGAACGTAGTTCCGCCTAATGGCTACTACATACAACAAGCATCACAAAATTATACGTATAAAATACATATCTCCGAATATTTAATCGGAGTATACAAAAACTCGTCATATATCGGAGTCAAGTGGAAGTTAATAAATTAACGGAATCGTACATCTCGCTCTACCACAGAGCGGGATCAAAATCACATACACATATCTCGCTTCATTATTGAATCGAGATTGAGCACATCAACCGGCTCGCTCTATCACTGAGCCGAGACCGGACACACACACATACATACGTCTCGCTCCACCCTAGGCTGAGACATCACACAACATGGCATATGAGCACACATCATGGCATATAGGCACACATCATGGCATATAGGCACATAGCACAACAACACATATAAATCGTAGCATAACACACATCATAACCAGCATATGTCGTTCTATAATTAAAACAGGAGATCAGGAATGCTTACTCTCATCATAACTCGTATGGTATCGGTATCTACGGACAGAACCCCGTCTTACTCCGGGTATCTTTTTCTTGTTTCGGTGTTCGGGCAGGGCCTTGCTTAATCTCGGGGCATTTCCTCCTTATAAGATTGTCAGCTCAAAAAATGGAACCCACCATCGCATAGAACACCTTTGATTTAGTCAAGAACGGCTCTTGAATCGACGAAATCGGAGTTGGGGGTGGCCAGAAACAGAGAAAACAAAGTTGGTCGGTACGGGTAGAACCTCTCCTTGTCTTGGGGCGTTTCCTCTTCATACGATTGCCAACTCAGAAAATGGAACCCTCCACCGCGTAGAACATATTCGATTTAGTCAAGAACGCCTCTTAAATCAACTGAATTGGAGTTGGGATGCTTAAGAATGGAGAAAAGGAAGTTTGTTGGTGCTTAAGGATAACAGGCAGAACCTCTCCTTGTCTTGGGGCGTTTCCTCCTTATACGGACTCTGAATCAAAGAAATGACCCCTCCATCATGTAGAACACACTCGATTTAGTAGGAAACGGGTCTTGAATGGCCTTAATCGGCCTCAGAACGGTCAGAAACGAGGGTGGAGAAGTTCTCCCCTGAAAAACAAAATGAATGGGGGTTTTATAGACCCCTGGCGCGCCGAAACCGCGGCGCCCGCCGAAATTGCGCGTGGCTTGCGCCCGCGCGTTACGCGGGTCGTGACTGCGCGCAAACCCGCGGCCCGTGCAGAACCGCGGTGCCCGCGGTAACGCGAGCGCGTGTCGCGCCGCGCCGGCTCGCGCTGCGGTGCGCGCCGTCTCACCCTATTTTTTATTTTTATTATTTTTTTTAATAAAACTTCAAACGCGCGTATCTTCCTACCCCGGATTCGGATTCGCGCGTTCTAGGTACCGTTGGACTCGTATCGACAAGCCCTTCGATACCAACCCACTTAAAGCAATAAATTGTGCTCTTTTTAAGTGGGTCCCACCTATATTGCACGTTTCTCGAAAATTGTAACTTCGATCCCGACCTCCGTTTTGCGCATTTTTTAAATCGTTACGCTCGTTATGCCAAGATCTACCTGGCTACGGGTATTTCATCTAATAAAAACCCTTAACATTAATCTCAAATTACCGAATTACCCTTAACCCTCCCAGGTTAAGCGTAACCGAACAACGGGTCGTTACATTCTCCCCCCCTTAAATGAATTGCGTCCTCGCAATTCGCCCAAACTTACTATTCGAAACACATCTAATTCAAAACAAATATCTAGTAAAATCCGATAATTAATCGGATAAGTAATCGCAAACATAGTGTAATAGATCATAATCAAATAAATCATATAAAAGGAATTCAATCTTAAAATTGAATAACACATTCACAAACTAATCTGATAATTTATGATCAGATGAAATATTTTTGAAAGAAATCAGACTATAAATATAGAATTGGATAAATCATATCGTACAAAATTGATACTTAATTTAGGATCGAATAAATCATCTTTTTGAAATCAGATATGTCATTCAAAATTATATCATTCCTTTAAAATTCCACGAATCGATCGTTCATCAAAAGATCTAATAAATTGTTCATAAATGAAATCCGATATTTAATTCAAAATCGGATAAATCATTATTCAGAAATGAAAACACAAGCACAGAATGTCGTGATACCAGACGACTTACACCCGCGCCCATGGGGCGACGCGAGACGGAAAGGAAGGGATTTACCCATGACATCATAGTCCTGTGCGCGCCAGATGCAAAATTTGGCAGTATCCAAAATCATAATAATTCTTAGTTCCGAGGAACCGAGAACTATCCAGACGGCATGATTGCCCAAAACTCAGAGAAATTTTTGAAAAGAGGAGATGATTTTAAAGTCAGAGCTTTGTTTTCATAAAAGTAGTAGAAAACTTTTAGCAAAACTTTGGCGAGTCAAAATCTTGGTATAAATTCATACTCAGTAGGTTGAACTAAGTTCTAAGAATATGCTTTGTGCATATAAGAAAATATTGTGTCATCTTTCTTTTGAAATCATTCGAAAAATCTGAAAACACGATCACAGAATGTCGCAATACCAGACAACTTACACCCGCGCCCATGGGGCGACGCGAGACAGAAAGGAAGGGATTTACCCATGACATCCCAATCCTATGCGCGCCAGATGCCAAATTTGGCGGTATCCAGAATTGATAGCTTTTGGGCTTTATACCAAATAACTATCCAGACGGTCCGAAGACCCAAATCATCGAAAACTTCATTGTCAGATCAAATCCCGAATAAACATTTCTGATTAAATTAGATTTGTAATCGAAATTCATTTCAATATACTAGCGGAATCAACCTTGGAGCAGTCCACTTACACCTCATGTCCTATGCCACGAGTGTTTGATGGTTTCTTCTTAACAATTCCGTAGGCAATTGAGATAAATTTACTAAATTTCAAATCTATTTTCAAATACCGAAGGATTTGAAATCAAAATTTCATATCAAATCCACCAGTAGATTCAACCTTAGATCAATCCACTAACGCCTGATATTTCATATCGCAGGTGTTTAGTGATTTCTCTTCGGGATTTCTACTGTTTTTCAAAACAGATTTTAAACAAACTTTCAAAATACTCATATTTCATAAATGAGATTCGTATAAATACATCGGTAGAATTTACTGCAGAGTTGTCCACTAACACTCCACCTTCTATACCGTGGGTGTTTGCTGGTTACTCTGAGATGGTTCTACCGCTTTTGAAAATGATCAAAAATATTTTCTAACACAGACAATTTGAAATCAAATTTCAATACCCAAGTAGAATTAACCGTAGGGTTTTCCACTAGTGCTTCATGTCCCATACCATGAGCAGTTAGCGGTTACCTCGTGAAAATTCTACCGTCTTTGAAAACATATTTCAAAACATATTTTGTTTAAATACCCGAGTAGAATTAACCGTAGGGTTTTCCACTAGCGCTACATGTCCCATACCATGAGCGGTTACCACGTGGAAATTCTACCATCTTTAAAAACATATTTCAAATCATATTTTGTTTAAGCATCCGAGTAGAATTAACCGTAGGGTTTTCCACTAGCGCTACATGTCCCATACCATGAGCAGTTAGTGGTTACCTCACGGTAATTCTACCGTCTTTGAAAACATATTTCAAATCATATTTTGTTTAAGCATCTGAGTAGAATTAACCGTAGGGTTTTCCACTAGCGCTACATGTCCCATACCATGAGCAGTTAGCGGTTACCTCGTGGTAATTCTACCATCTTTGAAAACATATTTCAAATCATATTTTGTTTAAGCATCCGAGTAGAATTAATCATAGGGTTTTCCACTAGCGCTACATGTCCCATACCATGAGCAGTTAGCGGTTACCTCGCGGTAATTCTACCGTCTTTGAAAAAATATTTCAAATCATATTTTGTTTAAATACCTGAGTAGAATTAACTGTTGAGTCTTCCACTAGCGCTACATGTCTCATACCATGAGCGGTTAGCGGTCACCTCTTGGTAATTCTACCGTCCTTGAAAACATATTTCAAATCATATTTTGTTTAAATACCCGAGTAGAATTAACCGTAGGGTTTTCCACTAGCGCTACATGTCCCATACCATGAGCGGTTAGCGGTTACCTCTTGGTAATTCTATCGTTCTTGAAAACATATTTCAAATCATACTTTGTTTAAATACCCGAGTAGAATTAACCGTTGAGTCTTCCACTAGCGCTACATGTCTCATACCATGAGCGGTTAGCGGTCACCTCTTGGTAATTCTACCATCCTTGAAAACATATTTCAAATCATATTTTGTTTAAATACCCGAGTAGAATTAACCGTAGGGTTTTCCACTAGCGCTACATGTCCCATACCATGAGCGGTTAGCGGTTACCTCTTGGTAATTCTACCATTCTTGAAAACATATTTCAAATCATATTTTGTTTAAATACCCGAGTAGAATTGGCCGTAGGGTTTCCACTAGCGCTACATGTCCTATACCATGAGCGGTTAGCGGTTACCCTGTGGTAATTCTACCATGGTTTAAAACACATTGAAATCGAAGTCGTTGAAAATATTTAAAAAGAATCATGTAACGAATTCAAAACAAAATTTTCGATCGGGTCGAATTCAAAATCACAATTCATAAAAATAAAGGTTTCCGATTAAATCCAAAGCCATACGAGAAAACAAAATTTCAATTTGTTGTCGATTGAAAATTTGAAATTTAGAAAGATCAAAATTTGTCTGAAATTCAATGTAACACATTCAAAATGGAATTCTAAATTAATTTTAAATCAAATTATTGAGAAAGAATTTTCATATAAATTATGATTAAAAATTTATAATTCATAAAAATCATAATTCATAAAAATCAATGTCACATATACAAAATAAAAAGTTCAAAAGAAAAATTCATATAAAAATCTTATTTTTGATATTAATAAATGATGGAACACATTCAAACTAAAACTATAAATAATTTTCAATTGAAAAAATAAAAATTATTAAATTAATGTTTACATCAAAACTCTTGCAACACATGGCGATAAAAATCTCAAATAATTATACAATTAAATTTCATACTAAATCAGATGTAACATATTCAAAGCAAAAATTTCAAATCAATTTAAAATTAACGTCTATGAAGTCTAAGCATGCCATTGGTCATATATATATACGTAGGATAAAATAAAAATTACTTATAATTATAAATTAGAATTTATCCAAATTAGAGCTCAATGTAATTTTAACATTACATAAGCATAACAAAATTACATGTCACAATTTGGTACGATTTATTCATAATAACATTTTTAAATCATTTCATAAGATTTACATTCATTGCAAGGTATGCAAACCGAACTTTCAATTAAAAATCTACTTAAAAATCAAGTTCTTAAAATTAGAGCACACATTAATCTATAGTCGCACACGTCAAATAGAGCATTCAAAATTAAAGCTTGTATTAAATCCAACCTTACATGTGTAGAAGTTCAAAATTAAATTAAAATCTAATATCGTACATGCATAACTGAAAATTGAAAATCAAAATTCAATTCAAAATCAATGACAACACATCATAGAAGAGAAATTTACTTCAAATTTATTTCAAGACAATCATAACACATTCAAATCAGAAATTTAAAAATCAAAATTCTTATTATACTCTCGCAGACAGATCAATGCTCTGATACCAATTGTAACGACCCGACCTGAGCCGGATCCACAAAATCACTAATAGGAAATTTTTAATTTTCCTTGAGCTAGGAATCATCGTCTGAGTGTGAGAGGTACAACATTCGTCTACGCACTACGGAGCTTTAAGGCTTCCTCGTACGTAGACTTAGGTTGTACACACGACGAAGCTTCATAATTCGTCGCGTGCAAAATAGAATAAAACATATTATTATAATGATTTGCATCGGGCCAACATTGCCTTGCCGTTGGTTGCCTACGTACGTATTGGATATTATTCCAATACGATCGGATCCGAACGTAGTTCTGCCTAATAGCTACTACATACAACAAACATCACAAAATCATACGTATAAAATACATATCTCTGAATATTTAATCGGAGTATACAAAAACTCGTCATATATCGGAGTCAAGCGGAAGTTAATAAATTAACGGAATTGTACATCTCGCTCTACCACAGAGCAGGATCAAAATCACATACACATATCTCGCTTCATTATTGAATCGAGATTGAGCACATCAACTGGCTCACTCTATCACTGAGCCGAGACTGGACACACACACATACATACGTCTCACTCTACCCTAGGGCGAGACATCACACATCATGGCATATGAGCACACATCATGGCATATAGGCACACATCATGTCATATAGGCACATAGCACAACAACACATATAAATCGTAGCATAACATACATCATAACCGGCATATGCCGTTCTATAATTAAAACAGGAGATCAGGAATGCTTACTCTCATCATAACTCGTATGGTATCGGTATCTACGGACAGAACCCCGTCTTACTCCAGGTATCTTTTTCTTGTTTCAGTGTTCGGGCAGGGCCTTGCTTAATCTCATGGCATTTCCTCCTTATAAGATTGTCAGCTCAGAAAATGGAACCCACCATCGCGTAGAACACCTTCGATTTAGTCAAGAACGGCTCTTGAATCGACTAAATCGGAGTTGGGGGTGGCTAGAAACAGAGAAAACAAAGTTGGTCGGTACGGGTAGAACCTCTCCTTGTCTTGGGGCGTTTCCTCTTCATACGATTGCCAACTCAGAAAACGGAACCCTCCACCGCGTAGAACATACTCGATTTAGTCAAGAACGCCTCTTGAATCAACTGAATTGGAGTTGGGATGCTTAAGAACGGAGAAAAAGAAGTTTGTCGGTGCTTAAGGATAACGGGCAGAACCTCTCCTTGTCTTAGGGCGTTTCCTCCTTATACGGTCTCCGAATCAAAGCCTCCATCGCATAGAACACGCTCAATTTAGTAGGAAACAGGTCTTGAATGGCTTTAATCGGCCTCAAAACGGTCAGAAACAAGGGTGGAGAAGTTCTCCCCTGAAAAACAGAATGAATGAGGGTTTTATAGACCCCCGGCGCGCCGAAACCGAGGCGCCGCGCCGCGGTTTCGGCGGCGGCGCCCGTCAAAATCGAGTGTGGCTCACGCCCGCGCGTTATGCGGGTCGCGACCACGTGAACCCACGGCCCGCGCGGAACCGCGGTAACGCTGGAGCGCATCGCGCCGCGCCGGCTCGCGCTGCGGCGCGCACCAGTCGCGCGCCGGCTCACCCTATTTTTTATTTTTATTATTTTTTTAATAAAACTTCAAACGCGCGTATCTTCCTACCCCGGATTCGGATTCGCACGTTCTAGGTACTGTTGGACTCGTATCGACGAGCCCTTTGATACCAACCCACTTAAAGCAATAAATTGTGCTCTTTTTAAGTGGGTCCCACATATATTGCACGTTTCTCGAAAGTCATAACTTCCGATCCCGAACTTCGTTTCGCGCATTTTTCAAATCATTACGCTCGTTATGCCAAGATCTACTTGGCTACGGGTATTTCATCTAAAAAAACCCTTAACATTAATCTCAAATTACCGAATTACCCTTAACCCTCCCGGGTTAAGCATAACCGAACAACGGGTTGTTACATCTTCTACACTAAACATAATTCTACATCACTTTGACCATAAACTCCTCATGAAAACCATGTTATTTATGTCATTTAATCATCATGAATAAAAAGTACCATCTTTTATGCTAAGCGTTGTATAATTCTAAAAAAATAACTACTATATGCAATATAGAACATCATTAGGCATATAATATGATCAAGAATATCCATTTAAACCATTACATTGTAATAATGTTAGCAATCTAACCTATTTCATAAAATAGAAATCCTATCTCACATGCGTTGTTGACCAATCTTTGCAGAATTTACTCACTCGCTTGGACTTTCTTGATTTGGAGAGACATTGATCTTCTCCCTCCTGATTCTGAGAATTTTTTAAAGAAATGTGAGTTTAAGGGCCTTCAAAGTGCTTTTATAAGGGAGAGTCTAGTATATAACTGTCAAATTGGGCAATACTGTAAAAGGACAGAGGAATGCAACCACACCGGTAATAGAAGGATAGCAAGACGAAGAAATAAACGACATGCTATATGCATGAAATATATCAAAATCAAATACTATAAAAGGACATATCAATGCCATCACAAAGGAAAGTGAAGGACAACAAGATAACATAAATAACATGGTATATGCATAAAATAAATCACAATGAAAGACTCTAAAATAATTCAGAAGGATCAATATTTTGCATCTTAATATTTGTCCATTTTCTACATGAGCAATCATGAAGCTCTCATCTTACAGTCTACAGACAATTGGTTAAGCATATGGAGACATGTAGACTCGGAGCAAGTACTTGCTTTAGCAAGTGATGGAAAGGAATCATTATAACATCAAGGTTTGTTACCATTTTTGCCTTCTTATACCAGCTTTTTCTACTAGACTTGTACTTTTAATGCTCAGCTTTTTCTAGAAAGATGCACCTATCAATATTTATCTTGGGTTCAGGAAAAGACATTATTTTCTCAAGCTAGAAAGACAAAGGTAGAAAATAGACAACTATTAATGAGCATAGAGGCAACGAAGCAAGAATTAATGGATGCAGAGATAGAATTAAAGTGGCTTAAATCTGTTGTTGACTCCATCTAATAAGGAATATGAGCAGAACCAGCAGAGGATATTGGAACTTTAGAAAGAGTTGGAAAGTAAAAGGTGTGTATCTTAAAGTTGAGTCTTTTTTGGGAAAATATCCAAAATAAGTTATTTTCAAACTTTTATTTCTATTATACTCAAGATATTTTTGTCATATACAAAATACATAATTTTGTCACAATAAAAGACTACAAAAGGACTGAGAAATGCAGCTACATAGGAAATAGATGGACAACAAAATGAAGAAATGATTGACATAGTATATTCATGGAATAAAGGACAATCAAATACTGTAAAAGGATAGAGCATTGTAGTTAGAAAGGAAACATAAGGTCAGCAAGATAAAATAAATGGCATGATCTCTGCATGAAATAAATCACAATAAAGACCGTAAAAATAAATCATCAAGTCTATACATTAATGCTTTACTAACAAGTATATACATGAAATAAATCACAAAATATATACATGAATAAAATCACACTTAAAAGCCGTAAACAAAAATTGCAATGCAATAACAAAGGAAATTGAAATTAAAATTATGAACAAGGAAAACAAGATAAAATAAATCAAACGCATAATAAATCACACTCAAAATTCAATAAATAAATCAGTAGTGTCTTATACATGAATGTTCTACCAATAAATAAATACAAAGGAAACAACAAGTATATATATGCATGACTTTGTATTTATTTATTGGAGAAAATAAATACTTTTAAGTTCAGTAAGCATTACTTATATTTATTGAACTCAATATAAATAACAAAGTCTATACAGCGAGGAACAACCTATTTTATTAATAACTAATGTCGAAGGTAACAAATGGATGAAAATACAATATCCAAAAAGTCATGCAACTATTCTTTTACATGTCTTATAATGCAAGATATACCAATCAGATAGCAACCACTAAAGCATTGTGTATACTGTATTTTAATTATGAACAAGTTGCAAGATAGATTGATTAGACTAAGCGGATAGCAACTGGTTAACCAGTGTGTATACTGCATTTTTCAAAAATATCACACACAAATACATCACTCTGAAAAGCAGGCTCCAACAGATTAAACTCATCATTAAATATATTGATTAGACCAAGCAGATATCAAGCACTCAACAGTTGTGTATATTGCATTTTAAACAATTATCACACTAAAAAACAAAACAAATTAAAGGACAACAAGTTCAATTTTTTTCGGATATAATCACCAACAGATTATCCATTGAAGCATGATAACAACTAAGTCAATTGTTACATCAGGCTGGCGTGGTGGTGGGTTAGGAATGACACCGGAGCGGGGAAGGGTGATGGAGGGCAATAGCAGGCCGGGTGACGGATGAAGAAGGGGGTTTGGAAACCTATTACCTATGATGAGCATGGTGGAGTGGAAGAAAGATTTGATGAGTACCTGCTGCCACTATTGGGAAGTCTTACTCCTTCCTCATTAGCTAGGGATTCTTTCTCAACTGGAGAGGCGAGACGGACGGAGGGATGGAGGAAATAGGGTAGGTGATTAGAGCTTCTGTAACATGGTTGGGGCTGAGGAGCGGAGGTCCTCATCTAGAGAGGCGAGAGTGATGGAGGGAGCAGGGGCAGTGTGTGTCGAGAATGGACCAAAGGCAGAAATCTCCTTACAATTTTCGGCAAATCTCCTCATTGAGCATATTGTATAGAAAGTGGGATTTTGCACTGCTTTCTGTCAAAGCGAGGCACCCAAACTTGAAATCACGTGATTTCCGCCAAATTCACCCCTTAAATCTTCACCTAAAGCGACGTCTAGTTAGGTCATGTACTCAAAATGTGACCTATATAGACTAATGACGTGCCATGGGAGAAATGTGTGACACAAATTGACAATGCTATCCTATCCTTTGTTCTCCATTGACAAGCCATGAGCAGGAAATGCAACAACGCAATAAAAATCTCTCCATCAGTCCATCTCCCCCACGTAGTTTCCTCTTCTCCAAAGGGTTCCTCTTCCATGGCCATGTAGGTTCGTCTTCTCTGGTAAGTTCCTCTTCAATGGTTGATGACACTGGCTTCTTCTTCTCTACTGGGTTCTCAGTCTACAGTATCATCCTCTTCTCCCCATCCCTGATGCTCACCACATTCTAGAGGAGCCGCTCAGCGCTTCTAGGCTTTCTTTCATGAGAGAAGAAGGCCATCTCCTTCTCAAATCCGTTCACCCCACTCATCAACTCTAGCCCTCTTTCATCCCCACCAATCCCTGCCTCTCCCTTTGCTCATTCACCTATATAGCTATAAAAGGTACAATCTTTCTCCTTTTTTATCATCTATAGTAGTTCTCATTTTTAAATATTTGATTTGAATCAATCACTGCTTTTGTAGTTTGGTTTGTTTTATGTGTTTCTTTTTATTTCTATGGCTTTTTGCATTCTGGCTCTTGTTTCATCTCCAGCATTAAGCTTAATTTGAATTTAGCAGTCTCGCACTTGTTTCATCTTAGGTGTTGAGCTTGATTTGAATGCAGGTAAATATTTCTACTAGCATTTAGGCTCTTGTTTCATCTCCTGCATTGAGCTTGATTTGAATGGAGGTAAATATTTTTGAAGAATTAATAAAAGGAAATTTGTGACTGGATAACTGAACAACTGGAAAATTGGAAAACTGTAAATTTAAATGTCCTAAAGAGCATATTCATGACTTGGAATGTGTTTTCATAGTGTTTAGTATGGGAGAGATAACAAGTTAGATTACCACATGATAGTCAAATGTTGGCAGTTGTCTTAAAACTTTTTGGCTCAATAAAATTGTTAATTTATGATAGAGACTACTTCGTTTACTTCTCTCACTTTCATTCTTGTAAAGCTGATATTGTACACAATGTTGTATCATTTCCCAACATCTTCCGTAATAATTTTTTTTATCTATGTGCCCGATTAGTTTAAATTTATCTTTGTTTCTATATTGTACTCCCTATTTTATCTTTGTTGATCGTTCCCTCATTTTCCTTTTTCCTCTTGCTCATGAAATTGTTTTGAAAAGCCATTTGTGCAAGTTCTTTTTCTGCATGGAGGATAGTACTTAAGGTGTTTTATTAGCTTATATATAAACTCAATAATTTACTAAGGTTCTCAATATTTTTTTTATAAGCATTTGATATAAAATTACATCTACAGTCATGCCAACATTTCATCATATTTAGGCTGCATTTCCAATTTCTTAAGGCATTTCTATTTACATATGTCGAACCATTATAAATCAGTCTGTGGACAGCGTGCCATTGTTCTCCATATCCTACTATATCTAGATAAGATGTTTCCTTTTTTTTTTTTTTGTAAATGAATATTTATGTACTCGTAATATACCTATTAGCATATGGAACAAATTTACCAAAAGGTGAAAATGATGTGTATAACACATGTAATATATATAAATAATGTGCATATATCAGTGAAGATAAATCAAATGATTCTAAGTTAGTCCAGCTAAAAAACATTTATGTGTGTTTGCTTCCCGCTGGATGTGGTTTAATTAGAAATGAAAAGGCATGATGGGCTGACCATATATCCACTACAACAAAATGTAGTATTAGCGACGCATTTATTAGCGGCGCTTAGCTAAGCATCGCTACAAATAACTATCTGCGACGGATTCAAAGCGTCGCAAAAAAAAAACACTATTCGCGACGCATTTCTGTACGCGTCGCTACTAATCATATATTAGCGACACTTCCTTGACAGCGTCGCTAATACTAATGATCTTAGCGACGCTTTATTTTAAGCGTTGCTAATATGGCCCCTATTTGCGACGCTTTAAACAACTGTCACTAAAAGGTATATATTTTAAATTAAAAAAAAATTATTATGACTATTAGCGACGCTTTTGTAAGCGTCTCTAATATCTTACTCAATAGCGACGCTTATACATAAGCGTCGCTACTAAGTCTACTATTAGCGACGCTTATGGGAGCGTCGCTACTAAGTCTACTATTAGCGACGCTTATTGGAGCGTCGCTACTAAGTCTACTATTAGCGACGCTTATGGGAGCGTCGCTAATAGTTATGAATTAAAAATAAAAAATAAATAAAAATTTTCAACTATTAGCGACGCTATTATATAAGTGTCGCTAATAGCTTTATTAATTAATTTTATTTAATAAATAAATTTTAAATAATTTTTTTTATTTTTTAAAAATTAATTTTAAATAATAAAAAAAATTAAAACTTGAAATTAGAGGAGAGAGAGAGGAGAGGGAAGAGAGAGAAAGAGGGGAGAGGAGAGAGAGAGCGTGGGGAGGGAAGAGAGAGGGGAGGGAAGAGAAAGAGAGAAGGGAGAGAGAGAGAGGAGAGGGGAGAGAGAGGAGAGGGGAGAGAGAGAAGAGGGGAGAGAGAGGAGGAGAGGGAGAGGGGAGGGAAGAGAGAGAGAGAAGAGAGAGGAGGGAAGAGAGAGAAATTTTATTTTTTTAAAATTTTTATTAATTTTTTATTTTTAAAATAAAAAATAAAATTAAAATACAATACTAATAGTGACGTATAGGGCTATATGTCGTTATTAGTATATGTAATAGCAACGTATAATACTATACGTCACTAATATGTATAATAATAGCGACGTATATAACTATACATCACTATTAGTATTTTTATTTAATTATTTTTCTTTTTTTTAAATTAATTTTAAAGAATAAAAAATCTAAAAAATTTGAAATTATAGGAGAGAGAGGGGAGGGAAGAGAGAGAGAGAGGATAGGGAAGAGAGAGGAGAGGGAAGGGAGAGAAAGAGGAGAGGGGAGAGAGAGAGGAGAGGGGAGAGAGAAAGAGAGAGAGAGAGGGAAAGAGAGAAAGGATAGGGAGGAGAGAGAGAGAGAGAGAGAGAGAGAGAGGAGAGGAGGAGAGAGAGAAGAAAGTGGAGGGAGGGAGGAGAGAGAGGGGGTAGAGAGAGGAGAGAGAGAAGAGGGTGGAGGGAGGGAGGAGAGAGGGTAGAGAGAGAAGGGAGAGTGAGGAGAGAGAGGAAAGAGGGTGAGAGAGATTGGGAGAGAGAGAGAGGAGAGCGAGAGAGAGGAGAGAGAGGGAGGAGAGCAAGAGAGAAGAGAGAGAGGGAGGAGTGAGGAGAGGGGGAGAAAGGGTAGAGAGAGAGAAAATTTTATATTATTAATTTTTATTTAAATATTAATTAAAAAGTAAAAGATAAAAATGTTAGCGGCTATACATCGCTAATACCCATGCATATTAGTGACGTATAGTATATACATCGCTAATACCTATGCATATTAGAGACGTATAGCCATATACGTCACTAATATACATAGGTATTAGCGACATATATTACTATACGTTGCTAATATATTTTTATTTTTTAATTTATTTTTAAAAAAATATAAAATAGAGAGAGGGAGGAGAGAGGGAAAGAGAGAGAGCGGAGAGAGGGAGAGAGAGCGGAGAGAAGAGAGAAGAGAGAGAGGGAGGAGAGAGAAGGGAGAGTGAGAGAGAGGAAATAGGGAGAGAGAGGGGAGAGAGAGAGGGAAAGAGACAGAGAGAAAGGGTGGAGGGAGGGAAGAGAGAGAGAAAATAGGGAGAGAGAAGGGAGAGAGAGAGGGAGGAGAGAGGAAAAGAGAGAGAGAGAGGAGAGAGGGAGGAGAGAGAGAAGAGATAGAGAGAGAAGAGAGAGGGAAGAGAGAGAGAGAAAATGAGGAGGGAGAGAGAAAGAGAGAGGAGTAATAGTATTTGCGACGCTTATGGATAAGCGTCGCAAATTAAACTCTTTTTGTGACGCTTATTTATAAGCGTCACAATTATAAACATTGTTAAAATATAAAATTTACAATACTTAGCTAAAGCGTCACAAATAAAAATTATTTGCGACACTATCTAAGCGGGGATAGAAAACATTATTCGGGCGAGAAAAATTCGCGTGCGCGCCATGCAAAAATTTTTCGCGCAAGGCAAAATTTTTGCCCGCGCGGGCGAATATATATCACCCGCGCTGAACATTTCGCCGGCACGGGTGTTTTTCTTCGGGCTTCCCCCTTCTCTCCTCCAGCCGCCGACGTCTGCCCTCTTCCACCGTCCGCTGCCTGTCCTCTGCCGTTGTCAGCCGCTGCCCTTCCGTCGCCGTCAACCGCTTGGCCGCCACCCGTGCGCCTCCGTCCGCCTCACTTCACCCGGCGGTTCCTCCCCTCTCGTGCCCCACCCCTTAGCCGCTTCCGCCGCCCGCGTCCGGCCCTGGCTACTTCGATCCATTCCGTTCTCGGCAACCCCACTCCGCTCCGATCCCGGCCACCCCGCATCCATCCCACGACGCTCACAGTTCCGGCCCCCTTCTTAGCCTCTCCTCCCCTCCTATGCCCCACCCCATAGCAGACTTCCGCCGCCCGCATCCGGCCCCGGCTACCCCGATCCATTCCGTTCCCGGCAACCCCACTCCGCTCCGATCCCGGCCACCCTGCATCCGTCCCACAGCGCTCACAGTTCCGGCCCCCTTTTTAGCCGCTCCTCCCCTCCTGTGCCCCACCCCATAGTAGACTTCCGCCGCCCACGTCCGGCCCCGGCTACCCCGATCCATTCCGTTCCCGGCAACCCCACTCCGCTCCGATCCCGGCCACCCCGCATCTGTCCCATGGCGCTCACAGTTCCGGCCCCCTTCTTAGCCGCTCCTCCCCTCCTGTGCCCCACCCCGTAGCAGACTTCCGCCGCCCGCATCCGGCCCAGGCTACCCCAATCCATTCCGTTCCCGGCAACCCCACTCCGCTTCGATCTCGGCCACCCCGCATCCGTCCCACGGCGCTCACAATTCCGGCCCCCTTTTTAGCCGCTCCTCCCCTCCTGTGCCCCACCCTGTAGCAGACTTCCGCCGCCCGTGTCCGCCACTGGCATTCTCTCCCCGATGCCCATAAGCCCGGCCTCCCTCCTGCTGCCCCCTCTCCCCCGGATCCGCCCTCCCCGAGCTGCCCCACCCGGCACTCCGGTTGGATGGCGAGGAGGGCCGCCCCCGCCACCAGTTCGGTGAAAAGCCCCAAACTTTATCCGTTCCCGATTTCTTCGGCAGTTTCGGTTTTGGTTCACTCCACGACCGGACCATGGATATTCTCTACGTCGTTGTGGCCTTGCTCCTGGGAGTCGGCTGCGGCTTGCTGACCTCTGCCGCTGTATACTTGATCTGGTCGTTTGTATCCTACGGTCGCCACGGCGGGGCGGAGTCTGATGACGAAGAGGATGAGGCCGTAGGCGCTGCCGGCTACGTGAAGATTCCGGCTGCTGCAGTTAAACAAGGGTACGAGGGGAATTTGTGTTCTTAACATATGCTTCTGTTGGTATATATTTACAAATCTATCAATTCGGATTTACTCTCTGACAGAAACAAGAAGCTAAGCGTCATATGACACGTTCGCTATCAGTTCCTTTGAATGTAAAGAATCGAAGCATACGACGGATGGATTCTTTTGGAGGCTTGATCCGGGTTATTCCAGTAACTCCTCGAGTCATAAGAGTTGATAACTCTCCACCAGATGATGCCTCTGCGACTGATATTGGTATCTTCTTATATATTGGTCTAGATGTGGTTTTGGAGAATTTAGTTGTTGTTCAAATGTAAATAGTATACCAATTCTAATTATTTGTAGAAGCTGCTGAAGAGACTGGTGAAGACATACCTGAAGAAGATGCTGTGTGTAGAATTTGTCTTGTGGAGCTAGGAGAAGGAGGTGAGACTCTTAAAATGGAGTGTAGTTGCAAAGGAGAACTAGCACTTGCACACCAGGAGTGTGCAGTGAAGTGGTTTAGTATCAAAGGGAACCGGACCTGTGATGTTTGCAAGCAGGAAGTTCAAAACCTACCCGTGACTTTATTGAGAATAGAGAATCCCCAAACACAGAACAGAAATATTGTGCGTGTGCCGCAGCAGAGGGAAAATTCTCGCTACAGGTGTGTGGTAATTTAGGCAGTTAATTCAATGTTTACTTTGGAAACTCATTCTTCACAGAATTTATACAATTTTTTTGCACCTGATGTCCTCATCTCTGTGGCTATTTTTGGATGATCCATTTTTTCCTGTTCAGCTACTTGCTTATTCTTTGTATAGCATTCATTCTCAATCATGAAATGATTTGTATTTTTCTTATGATGACCTCTTCTGGATTCAAATCTTCCATATATAATTTTAGAGGCTCTTCATCATTACGCTTCATGCGATTTGTTATAGAACAATGAATGTAAATTCTATCCTTTCCTAGTTTTGGCTGAAAATTCTGGTGCACAGCTGTTTGTATCCATCAAGAAATTTGGTGAAAGCATAGCATCTTACACAAATTCATTCAGATAGAAAGTGAGTTCATGGTTCATCCAGCAAAGATTGGGTGCTAGAATATATCGCTTCAGTATGCTGAAGTTAGCCTTTCTTCGAGCAGGAATGCCTTTCGAATGTTAATGTGATGAAGGCAGGCAAGCACTTTAAATGACCTACACTGAAATATTATTTTAATATTTCTATAAGAAACTATGGCCTTATGTTTCTGCAAGAAGATAATTTTACAAAGAAGTGTCTTGACCTTCTGCTTCTTATGTCTTAATATCTATTTTGAAGTCTTTTTTATACTGTCAGTTAGTAATTTTGACTTTGCGTGGTAGGCTAGCTAAAGGGTGACTACCCTGCTCTCTATCAATTTTATATGTGAGCTAATTTAAATAGAAGATTCTGCTTTACATTTTTGTCTGATACAATTTTTTGTGTACTTGTGTTAGGGTCTGGCAGGATGTTCCATGATAGATCCGACTTTAAGAATTCTATAAGAAGTCGAATGCAATAGAAGAATCATTCGAACCTTGATAGATCCGACTTTAGCACATGCCATGGTAAAAAAACTATTTTATATTCCTTATGGCATCAGGCACATGGACATCATTTTTTCAATTTCTATTGTAAGCAAAGATTTTTAATTGTATTCAAGATATGATTGTATGGATATAATTAGAAATGAAAAAAGAAATTTTTATTTCTATTTAACATTTTATTATATATTTTTTTAATTTTTTGTTCAGTAGCGACGCTTAGTAGCGTCGCTAATAACTGTATTTGCGACGCTCCCAAAATGTCGCTAAAAATTCTATTAGCGACGCTTTGAAAGCGTTGCTATTGTTCTATTATTCAATAGCGACGCTGCCAAACTGTCACTAAAAGTTCTATTAGTGACGCTTGTAGAGTGTCGCTATTGTTCTATTTTCAATTTATTCAATAGCGACGCTCCCCAATGGTCGCTAAAAATTCTATTAGCGACGCTTTGAAAGCGTTGCTATTGTTCTATTATTCAATAGCGACATTGCCAAACTGTCACTAAAAGTTCTATTAGTGACGCTTGTAGAGCATCGCTATTGTTCTATTTTTATTTTATTCAATAGCGACGCTCGCACATGGTCGCTAAAAATTCTATTAGCGACGCTTTCACAAAGCGTCGCTATTGTAAATATTTATAAAAAAATTAATTGAACGTCGCTAATACAAATAGTATTTGCGACGCTCATTCAAACCGTCGCTAATACAAACATTAGCGACTATTTTACAGCTTCACGAATACACATTGTAGCGACTGTTTACAAAAGCGTCGCTAAAGGTACTATTAGCGACAGTTTACAAAAGCGTCGCTAAAAGTACTATTAGCGACATTTCTTTATTTCTGTCGTTAGTAAGTAGTAGTGACTGGTTTATTTGCGACGGTAAATAAGCGTCGCAAATAAGCTTTAGCGACGCTTTTACAAGTATTAGCGACGCTTTAGAGCGTCGCTAATACCCCATTTTCTTGTAGTGATCCTTTTACTTGGTTCCTAGTGATGACAAAAGTGAACAAAAGTTGCATTGAGTATTGACAAAGAATGTGTGAATATATATAACTGAAGATAGATGAAATGAGTCTGAGTTATTCCTTCATCGAAAAAACATTGAAATGTGTTTGCTTTGTTCCCCCTGGATGTGGTCTGATAAGAAGTGGAAAACAATATGGGCTGATACATACCCTTTTACTTGTTTCCTAATGGTAACAGAAGTGAATAAAAGATGGATTGAATCTTGACATAATCTTGTTATATTATACTCATTTTGTCATAAATTAATACCTCCATTTGGCAAAAAAGTTAATTTGTTCTATATTAAAAGCTCCATATGGTTAAATTTAAGTGGTTGAGTACTTAAAAAAGAGTATTATAAGCTTATTTTTCCTTCTCTTAGATGCTAGTTATACTATTTAATAAAAATCACTATTTTCCCAAATGTAGTTATTAATATAAGATGGAGGGAATATTAAATTTATAGATTATGAACACTTTGGTAATTGCTCTGACTCTTTGAAAGTTTTAGTTTTGGAAAGCATTTGATGGTTGTAGGTGTTTTGGTTTCATCTCAATAGTAAGGTAAGTATTGATTTAAATCTGAACTTTATGTTTGCTTGTTTGTATTTTGATGTGATTGTTTGTGAGGTACTCACATTGGGTAGGGTGATTTTGTGAATTAGGACCAGTGATTAGATTGCTAATTTGACTATGATATTTTATTTCTATTTCTTATTTATGATAGCTTATGGATCTTGTTTCATCTCCTATAGAGGTAATATTTTTAAAAAATTGGAGAACTAAAAAACTATAAAAATGGAAACTGGATAACTATAAAACTAGATAACTATAATTATTTAATCTAGTACAAATGGGAACTCGCAATGAAGTGGCTATCCATATGAAGAAATAGAAGTAAATTGTAGATTGAACACAATGAATGTAATGCCCCTATTTTTACTATTATTTTTTGTAATTTTTTTGCTATTTTTTGATCATTTTCGTCTAACGCCTTGGCGTATTTGGCCTCAGTATTCATACCTATAGAGTCAGGTGTAGAATTTAGTCGTAATCCATGGGCCTTGATGTGCAGTTACAGTGCAAAAAAGAGATAGAATGAGAGACGGGCTATGTGAGAGAAAAAAAGAGAGAAAGGATCGGGCTCGACTGAGCCCAATTCAAAAACTTGTGGATAATGCAACCCCCCTTTGGTTACCTTTGGCCCAACCGCCTCAGGCTCTGCCTCAGGGGTGCAATGGTAGGGGGCCACCACCCTGGCCCCCACGGCTGCATCGCACTCCACCCCCATTTCCCCTGGTCTCTCTTCCTTCTCTCTGTCTTGTGTTGAGGCGATGCTGGCAGTGGTCAGTGAGCTTTGCCTGGCTTCTGTCCAGCTAGCCACAGGCCAGGGACGGCAAGGCCGTCCCCCAGCAAGCTCCACCGGCCCCCACGATCACTCCACCCCGGTTAGCTCCTCCCCATATATCTCTCTTCATAAAATCTACTGGAATCCTCTGGTTTCAAGCCAAATATGTTTTTTTATAGGCATAAGATCTGTAGAAAGAAGTCTAATATGAAAAGGATTAAAAATTGGCTAAAACTAGGAAACTGCACGTTATGTCGTTCAAACGCCCTGCATGCCCGTTTGAATGCTTGAACTGTATTTTCTTCAAAATCACATTATACCGATCGAACGGTAAGTGACCTCGTTCAAACGGCTACAGTGTTTCTGCAATCTGGACAGTTTTTCTGGACAATCCATATTCTGTTCATTATGCTTTTCTTCATGTCCATATTAATTTCCAACTTGTTTATAACTCCGAAAAGTTGTCCAAATCACTAGCATGTCAAGACTATTTTTAAATATTTCAAACATCGTCCAAGTACCTCAATAAGTGCACTTTACCTACAAAATATAAAATATCATCCTTTAGACATGTACAATATAATTAAAATCCCAACTTTGTTCAAATACATATCTAAACTACTAATAACTATAAAATTATTAATAATTATACTAAAATACTAATTTCTATCTTAATCTAAATAAACTATAACTAACTCTTAATTAACCTAATATATACTAGCAAATAAGGTAAAAAGACATATAAAATAGATATATATTTCATACTTATTAGACCATCTTCGAATTTATGATTTAGCTCAAGCATGATTTAGGCTATATTTGTTTAATTTTAGCATGATATTATACTTGTTTTAAATTTATGTTTGATGACTCATTTATGATTACTTAATTATTCTAGTAGTTTAAGCATGATGATGCATATATATGTTTGCACATGTTATATTAATTTTAGGTGAATCATGTTCCCATGTTATAGCTTAAGTATGGTGATGTTTATAATTGTCTAAGTTTAGCATGATGTATTACTTGTCTTGAACTCGTATTTCGATGTTTGCATCACATTTACTCCATGATTCTAATAGGGTAGAACTATGATAAAATTATGGATGCTTGCATGTACAACCTTGATTATAGTTTGTTCCTATTTCACATGTTTTAGCTTAGGCTTGAACATTATCAATTATGTACACTCTTGTATAGGCTTATATGATTTTATTTGACAAAAATGGATCTTGTTTTATGCACATATGGACTGATTTGAGCATGTTTACTTATACTTGGACTCATTTATCCTTTGTTCACATATATACTATGTTGCATGCATCATCAAAATGATTTATAAACGAGGTTAATTGTGATTCATTGTGTTTGATTGAGTGGATGCAATTGGATGCCGATGGTTGCTGAATTAGCCACTCGAAGGTTTAGCGAATTAGTTTTACACCCAAAAGGACGAAGTTTTATGTTCATTTGAGGATGAGTTTCTTCCCTTGGTGAGAAGAACATAATGCTATAATAAGTTAAATTGTTGAGTTTAACTAGACCCTGAGAATCCAGGCTGGTTTGTCCATGTGTACTAGCTTACCGGGGGTATTTTTCCCGTTAGGGAACTTATCTAAACTACTCGTTTTCTTTTAGGAGTTTAGACCTTCCCTGTTATGGATTGTTTGGGGTGAGCAGATCTGCTCGAGGCTTTGGCTTTGATGAACAAAGTTATTTTTCTCAATTGTGAGACATTCACTAGTTGATTTATGCATGTGTATAGATATAATGCTCATTAACATATAATGTGTAGGAATAATGATGCTCGTAATATACATGTGATTATGAAATGTATTTTCATGAATATGCAGGATGGTGTGTGATGAATACACTTGATTTGTAGGGTGAATATTTTTAGTAAGAAATGAATATGTATGATATGTTTATGTTGAGAAATGATTCATGCAAGATGTGATTATAATAATGAGTTTTATATGTGTACAGATGAGGCATATATGTTTTATGAGATATATTTGAACCCATGATGCACAGGTGGCATGGTATGCACTTATAAATTATGGGTTATAGCATGATATGCAGGTGACATTGCTATGTGTTAATGAAATATATTATATATGACATAATATTTAAGTAGCATGAGTATGTGTTGATGAAATATAATGTTATATATAACATGATATGCATGTGGCATGACTATGTGTTAATGAGATATGTTATATATAGCATGATACACAAGTGACACAGCTATGTGTTAAGAAAATATGTTATCAAAGATATGACATGTAGGTGACATGCGTAGATGCTTATGAAATGTAAATTATGACATGATGCACATGTGGCACGGGTTTTTGTGATTAATCAATGATAAATGGGCATAATGTTTGATTATGTGATGAGTGTTATGTTGATTATGCCTATGTGGTCATTATGAATTTACTTTTTGTATTAAAACCCTTGCTAAGCTTTGGCTCACCCCTCTTTGGTTTGTGTTTTATTTAGGTGTTGCATGCCATGACATGTAGGTTGCTCGGATGTGCTCTATGTTGAGCATGTGTATGACACCAATCAGTGAGTAGGGATTCATAGAGATGCTGGGTTTTTATGTTAGCTTTATTTATGGTATGTTGAGATATATATATATATATACTTGACTCTGCTTTACACTTTCTATTTAGCCATTGTTGGCTTAGACTCTTATTAGCCAATGTTGGCTTAGACTTATTTGTCTTTCTTTGCTCATTTTTATTTTGTACAAAGTATACATGTGCAACTCCATAGTGCATACCCAAGGATGGGTTAAGTCTTCCGCAATATAACTATACTTTGTCGTGCCACTTACTGCTTCCTCCTTAGACCGGGTTCGGCTCTAGGGTGGCGTGTGCCAGGGCATGACAACTTGTCTCTTTGCTTTATGATTTGTGACTGATAGAACATCTCCAACATCTATTTTGCTTCTTCCATCATTGTCATTACCATCATGATGCCTAATTGGGAATTGACAAGTAGCCTTATTATGTCCATACCCTTTACATTTACTACACTTGACTATTCTCTTTTCTTCGCCATGCAATAATACTCATTTCTTCTTTGGGGCCAGGAGGAATCCTTGCATGTGGAGGCTTCAATTGAATTACCCTTACAAATTCAGGTGTATCCCATTGGCTTTTATGTAGAACAAGTCATATGTTGCACTTGTAAACCTTTTTATATGTATTAGCTCTATAAAATGGGGAGCAATATGTATGAGAATCAATGTCTTTTTTAGCATGCAACAAGAGCATGTTCTCATGGTAGGTAGTTCCATGACCTAGAATTTCCCATAGGCATCCTATATTCCAAAACAACTTTTTCATCATATGGATACAACTTTGTATAAAACTCATGTGCAATGACAGGATAGCATGCAAGTGCATGTGCTTCCTTAGCCATTGCCTCAACTCCTTTTCTTCCCACAAAGTTAATTCACTGGTCCACTTTCCAGTGCATGTGATACATTGATACCACATATCTTGCATATTTAAGCATATGCCCTCTAATATGGCCACAATTGGATATTCCTAATGATCTTTAATCACGAAGTTAAAACTCTCGCATCCATTAGCAGTCATAATGTTATACCTCTTCCCGGGGAAGTGTACATTTGCCCATTTGGTCATATTTACATCGATTAGCCACTTGTGTGTATTTGGATTAATCCCTTGTATGATGGTCATATGTTCATATAGTTCATGCACATGGTTTGTCTTTCCCACAATGTAGAAGTGGGAGAGGCCTGGATCTTTGAATCTTGCATGCATATTGGTGACACACTTGGTCTTTATACATTTTATATGCCTTTTTACCTTATTTGCTAATGTACTAATTTAGGGTTAATTAAGGTTTCTTTATGTTAAGACCGATATTAGTAGTTTGATTTAATTCTTGAATATTTTAGGCATTATTAATAGTTTAGGCATGTATTAGAATTAGGTTAGGGTTTTATTTAATTTTTACACATCTCAAATACAACATATTGTATTTTGTAGGTAAATGGCATGCAAACAACTTTCTTGATACTCATGTCAATTGGAAAATATTTCAATACAGTTCAAGCATCTTAGATGGATCATACATTAGTGTAAGGCTATGCACCAAGAAGAATCAAAGAAAGAAAGGTAGTGAAGAATCAACGTGGAGAGAAGAGAGGATCAGAAATTCTATTTCAAAGGTATAGCCAACATTCCAATTTAAGGGTAGTCAACATATTTCTAAACTATGAAAGAATAGAGGCTAGCGGAGAAAAAAATACAGGAGTAGGATCTTATAAATGGAAAGAATAAAGGAGCAGCTAATGTCCAAATAAAAGCAAGAATAACAGTTGAAATATGTTCAGTTCATAGATGTATAGAAGGGCAAAAAATAGAGACTAAACTACAGAGAAATGAAAGGAAAGAATGGAGCTTATAAAAGGAAAGATAAAAAAATCCAGCATCCTATGGCCAATACAAGGGATGGATAGCCTATAAGAGGAGCAGCCAAGTCATCCAAAATCAATAAGGAACATTCAAAATAGAAATATACAATTCGCAATAGAAAAAAAGTCTAGAACAATGCAGCAAGCAAGAAGAAGAAGAAGAAGGAAAGAGCAAAGAATAGAAAGAAGCCTATCTATGGTCAAACTTAATGGCTTAAAGAAGGAAAGAGAAAGTTGTCTATAATTTATGTAGAGAATAGAACAAAAAAAATTCACAACAGAGCTGAGAAAAGGAGAACATTTCATATATGAATTCACATTCCAGGTTCTAAAGTTGATTAACAAAAAGTCTAATATCACAAAAATTGAAGTCTAAAGCTAGAGAATGAAGAATCAACAAGAAAATAAAGTTTCAAGTCGCAGTTACTGTAGTAAAATTGTAGCAGAGTGGAGGTTGAAGATGCTAAACAATAACCAGTGGCTACTGTTCATTGGTACTGTAGCAAACCAAAAAATTTAGTTTTTCTTGATTTTTTTAAACTTTTAATATTCTTTCTACATAATTTAATAAAGATTATGGTTTTAGTTCTTAGGTTAATGAGTTGCTAAGCTTTTTATCTAGGTCTAGGATAAACCGTGTTAATTTATATGGATTAATGATCATGAGAGTTGATTAAATTTCTTTTACATGTGCTTCAATGTTTGATTGTTTTTCCTATTTTTAATTAATAAGCTCTATTTGAATATAAGATTAATCATGTTCTTCTTATGATTTGAGGTGATTTTTGTTAGTTAGTTGTTTAAATTTTTAACTCTTGAATTAGGGTTGGGCATTAATTGTAATTGCATCTTGTGGATACAATTATGGACTTAATCTTAATCTTATCAAGCAAAGGGAAACATAATTTTTACTCCTAAAAGCATGCTTAATAATGATATTTTCCATAATACATAACATTGAATTCTAATGTGTTAAGAAATAGTTTAGAAGTTGAATAAACAAACATGGACATGACTCTTTACAAATTATTTCGTGTGGATTCCCATGCCTTAGTATTTGGTTATTTGGATATTTGAATCGTTTGATATTGCTTTCTTAGTTTAACTTGATTTCAGAATTTTTTCTTCATGTTAGTTTAATAGTTCAAATATTAAGATTTGAATGTTATTACTTGTTTTTTGTTTGTTTACTTTACTTCTTTTATTTACTTTGCTTTTCATGCTTACTTGTTTTAGGTTTTTTAAAGTAGGTGATTACTTGATTATTCGTTAACTAGGTTAGGGTTAGACTTAGTTAAATTAAATTTACTTTTTTTATTTCAAGTCTTTGTGGGATTGACCTCGCTTTGCCACTTTTCTACCATTGGTTAGTGCACTTGTGAGTAAACAATTAAAATTTAATAATTGGACCACACATGATAAGCACGATAACCATGTACACAATTCAAAAATACTTGTGGAACCTATGAAATGATGGAATGGTTTCTATAATATATGATTACAAACCCTTCAATATGATTCAGGACATTCTTCAGACATGTAAGTACCCAATTGCACATTTCATTGTTTTTTAATTCTCCGATCGCCAATGCAATGGGTACAAATGATCGTTACCATCCAAAGTTAATACCACAAATAAGATGCCTCTGTACCTTCCTTCCATATGTGTGTCTTCTATGGCAATGACTTTGGGCATGTACTTCTTAAGATTCTAAACACACACACCAAAGGACACAAAACACCTTTGGAATGATCTATTTCCGAGGTCATATTTAATCTCTATGGTGGTCTCTGGATTTATCCTTTTCAATTGGTGTAGATATGCTAGAAGGTCTTCATAAGACTCCTTAAATGTTCCCGTCAACTTCTCTGCAATGGTGTCTTTAGGCTTCCAAGCCTTATGCTAAGTTAAGGAGATTCCATACTTTAAATTTATATCTTTTTTTATATCGGATGGTGTGTAAGACCCACGTCCCTCCAAACAATGATATACAACATCAATGATCATTGTACTCTTTCTTTAATAATGATCTTTCTTTAATAATGATCTTCACCAAGTAATGCCTTGGAAAATGCATGCACCAAATTCATTTCCTTGACTTTGAACATGACACATTCACTAATTCTTGAGGCATGTTGTCTCCATGGGTAGTTCTCAACAATATGTCTGACTGTATACCTTGATTTATTTGAATATGTAATATTAAACTAGAACTTGGTGTACATGGTCATGTTGTGAAGGTGAAGGTGAAGTTGATGTGTGCCTTTGTCCTTGAACTATTGACTGATTTCTATCACTCGTCCATCACAAACCTTCCATGATTGCAACCCAAAGTATTTGTTTAAGTAGATATCCTCCCGAGTAATATCCATTTTGTGGATTAAATTGGTGGGTTCTTCATCATATCTCAATCTCTTTCTCCTACCTCCATAGTTCCAAGAAATTAAAGTGTCAATTATTGAACTAGAAACTGCCAAATTTTATAATATTTCTATTACTAACATCCTTTTTGCTGATGTATCTGGAACTAATATTTCCACTTTTTCATCTGAAGCTGTAGGGTGACTACAATTGCTTTTACATGTTCTACCAAATTTAGAGCTTAATACCCCTATAACATTTCTACATATTCCGTTGCTATATATTTTGTATCAATAGTCCCATATATATATATATATAAATATATATATATATATATATATATATATATATATATATATATATATATATATATATATAATACTAAAAGATAAACTGTATTCATAACATTTTTATATCATCATTCAGCCGAGGTTGATATTGAGCTTTTGGAGAACTCGTAATATGTTATTCTGCACCATATTTCACCCTTTTATAGGATCATCTTCATGTGAAAATGGTGAGGCATAATAAATATCTTGCATACAATTATTTTTTCAGCCTTCTTCAAATCTTCCCACATCCAATTCAAAGTCATCTACAAGTTATTTAGGACATACACATTAATATTTAAAACGATCTCACACTCTTGATTTACACTCATTAGTTCATCATTTGATACTTTTGAATCAATGTTAATGTGGGATGTATGTGTTTTCTTTATTGTACTCTCCTCCTCTAAATGAAATAATTCATCTAATTGGAGTTTATCTTCGTCACAACTGAAATAGACAATTATGTTATATGGAACAATATAAGAAGTGCCCTTCTCCTCCCACTTTGCTCTAGTTCTTACTATTTTCTCCTCCCACTTTGCGCATTTTTTCCCATCTCCTCCTCCCACTTCGTCACATTCACACTAATATTCCCATGAGTAATTTTATTTTTTCTTTCTTTAGTTATTATTAATGATATTCCATTTGATATTGACTTATTCTCTTAAAGGAAACAATGGAGAGTTCCAGTATCATGTATTTTAGAAGGTAGAAGATCAGTATGAACTGCAATAGGATATGTAAAACTTAACTTTAATAAGTATCCTTTCTTCAACCATTTACAAATTTCATGTAGCATATCTAAGAGAACATCATAAGTGACTTTGCATGAAACTTCAATTAGCTTTGTTTATGCATTGTTGCAATTATATTTCCTACTACCTACATCCCAATGGACGTCCCAAACACACTACAAAACTTGTGTGTCTGTTTCCTTTTTCCATTCTCTTCTCATATCAAATTTTCAGTTTTCCAACTACCCAGAAAATCAAACTAGCAGAAACTACGCAATCTTTGAGAAATAACCATCAGAAAATAATCTTTTTCATCTGATAACACCTTTTTCATCATTTACAATAACTTGAATCTACTGGGAAAAAGGGAAACAAACTAATCTTTTGTATTAAGAGTAGGAAGATTTGAAGTACCATAAGAGAAAGGAAGCAAGGAAAAGAAAATAACTAAGAAAATGAAACCACCAGGGAAGAACTTGCCTGAGAAGAGGAAGCTGCTTGGGAAGATGGAATCACCAAGAAGCTGACGGGGAGGCTGGTGAGGATGTTGTAGGGAAGAAGGAGACGTTTTTTCTTGGACCGACCATTTGGAATTTTTTCCCCACTTGTCATTTGATGAAGGAGAGGGTAGCACTATCAATTTTAGTCGCATCTTTGTAACCTCCCAAGTGATTAAGTCTATTTGGGTAAATATAGATAGTTGGTCACATTTTGGTTCTTTGATCAAAGTAGGAGTCTACCTTGGTCATTCCGTCAAATCTGGAAAGCAAAGGAGAACATGAAATTAACATGGTGTCATTCAACAATTTGACTCTGTTGGTCCCCTTGATGTCCTTCTCTTTTGGACCTCTTACTGTCCCTCCCGTAGCTGCCTAAGGAGTGAGAAGTAAAAAATGAAATATTTAGAATAAAAGAATGAATTCTTCTAGTAAGGATGAAAAGATGTACCAGGGTGCATAAAAATTTAACTCTTTAGATGAAGACCAAGGTCAACCCTCCAGTTCATACCGGTTGGTCCGCCCCGGTTCCAAAACTGAATTAATGACTGGACCAGGTTTAAAAACATCGGGTATTACCTGCATACCACATATTCTTTAATAAATATAAGTATATTCCAATAGCATTTTTGTCTAGTCATTTTTGCCCTTGCATGCTTTAAAGTTTTCCTTGATTTCCTATCCACCATAATTAATTATTGTGCTGGTCGCCATTGAACATGCTACATTTGAAACTCCAAAGCGACTAATGATGTGATTAAGTTAAACTAAAATTGTTGTAGCCGGGTTGGTACACCTACATTTGCAGGTTATCCGTTAGACAACAAATAAAGTACTTTGAAAAAGTCATGGTGACTGTAAAGTCATGTATGACCGGGTTCTAACCACTTAGTTCATCGTCAACTGCATTACACGGGGTTTTGTGCGGGAGAACTTTGAGTTGTGTTGAGGATGACAAGGGCCTACCCATTGTCGAGCTACATTCCTTCATCCTCCTTGATCGCGTTTCTTTACTCTCAATCTCCTCTGATTCCCCTGCTTATTTTGTCTCTTATGGTTCTCTACTCCCTCTTCATACTAGAGTTGTGAACTAGTAGCGTATGTTTGTATAAGGTAGGCCAGTGTAGAATTTGCCATAGTATATTTTGTGGTCAGATTTCTCTGGTGTTATTTTGTAATGCTCACGGTTTGCGTCCTCCACATGGCTCCATGTGTAGAGTGGCAGTGCAGCGTAAGTGGCAGGTGAGCCAACCGTTAGTGATGGTGTAAGTGATGAAAGTGGCTGAATTTTTCAAATTTTATTCCAAACGTGTATATAATATAAACTATATTAGCAATAATCTATTATGCATTTAATAAATAATAACACAAGAAAAAACATGACAAATAAATATGAAAACCTTATATTAAAGAGGAGATTACCTTGTTGATTGATGTAGAGGTTCCTCAATCTACTTGCATAGAAATCACTCTAGAGTAGGAGTACCCAAGCCAAACACCCGATCCAGTCCTAGTCATTGTACACAAGAAGGAAAGAATGAGAGCGGCCAATCATTTGCCAAGGGAGGTGTTCCAATTGCCAAAGAGGGGGTGTGTGTGGTTGGAGAGAGGGAGTGTCATGCGCTAAGATTGTACAACTAATTTTTCTCATAATAAATCAATGGAAATAGATTTTTCAAAAGTTTTTGTCAAATATCAACAACTTTATCTTGGGGATGATCCACTCATTTTTGAAGATACAAATATTTAACCATCACAATATATATATATATATATATATATATGTGTGTGTGTGTGTGTGTGTGTGTGTGTGTGTGTGTGTGTGTGTGTGTGTGTGTGTGTGTGTGTGTGTGTGTGTGTGTGTGTGTGTGTGTGTGTGTGTGTGTGTGTGTGTGTGTGTGTGTGTGTGTGTGTGTGTGTGTGTGTGTGTGTGTGTGTGTGTGAAGGACAAATTATACTACAACACAGAGGATGTTGCCCGAGTACATGTCATGATCCATAATATACATAACCATAAGTAATTGCACTCACGTGCCCATATCCAAATACAAAGCATACTAAAAAAATTTTAAGAAAGAGTAGAAATCCTACATAAGCTACAGAAGACTTGTTCGTCCTTTTCTAGCACAACGATCTGAACCTATTCCTTCGGAGAACCTACATCACGAGGATGATGAGTATACTAATATATCTAGTGGGATGGTTAAACAAGTACCATAAAATATTAAAGTACATGATTACATTACAACATTTCCTGATCAACAAGTATTAAAAAATTTTAATAGCAAACATCAATGTGACAAATACAATAAAATTGAACATATCATTCATAAATATTTTCATATGATCTCAAATAAATACTATGACGTCATTTGCTCAATAAATATAAGTCATAAAGGTTCTCTATGATACAATAGTCATGTCTAAGAGTTTAATCATGCCTCACTAAACCATGAAATACTCAAACTCAGATCTCAGTTCTTCTAAAGCTTGCCCTCTTCATTGAAGACATGAAGCTGAAGCCCACAAGGGCTCATGAACCCAGGTGGTTGAGAACTCAACTAGTATAATTGTTGAAACCTCCTATATTGCATTGCATGAGACTAATTATATTTTATTATTCTGGTCCATTCAAACCTGATTCCTAGGCCAGTAGAGCATCTCTACATAATTTTCACTCTTTGAGAGCTAGAAGCTCTTTGATCCTATTTTATACCAAACTAGACATTGGGATCCTCTATCCTTATGTGTCTTTATACCAAACCCTTTTATATGTGGCTAAAGACTTACAATGATTTTCACACAACAAGATATTTATACACAGAATTGACTTAAATTTTGTACTCACCAATATGTCGATTAGGTCACCAATGACCATCAATGACTCACTGATGTGTCAAACCCTTACCAATAGTGGATTAGCTTATTATAGCTTTCCTCATGGATGCCTCACCGATGCGTCAACCTCATTGCCGATGACTCACCAGCTGCTTATTGATGCGTCGATGCATGTCAGTGTCAATATTGTCATCTCCTCTGTTTCACCACCGATGTCATCGACGTGTCAATGGTTGTGCTGACGATCAAGAAGAAACAATTAAAACTTTCCTGACTATCCCAAAATAGTTATAAAGCATTGTACAAACATATTACTCATTTATAACATCTTCATGAACGCTAAACAATGACACATGTTAACAAATAATCATAAAATATCAATACCATACATCGTCAACATCGTCATCTCAGAAAATCATAGAATATTATTTTATAAACATAGTTTCATGTCAAGAAATGGCTTAATTCAATTCATGCATACACTTCTACAATAAATCACACTAATGAGTTTGGCAATCTCACCTTTTATATGACTCCAATAGTAAGGTCTCCATGAATTTAGCCTTTCCCTCCTTCAAACTTTGACCTGTCCAACTCCTTTGCTTTCTACTAACACTACAAAAAATAAAATAAAATTTAGCGATGGTCACAAGTTGTTGCTAAAAATACATTTGGACGTAAGAACTAGGTCGCTATTGCTAGCATTGCTGAAAGCAATAGCAACGGCTAATATAGTCTATAGCATTAGTTGTGACCGTTACTAAAAATCTTTTACACCTGTCACCCTTGAGGCATTAGCAACGGTTTTTGTGTCTTTAGTGACGGCTGTAGTCATCGCTAATGCTCAATTTTCAGCGGTGGCCATGAAAGCCGATGCTAATGATTAATTTTTAGTGATGGCCATGAAAGCCTTTGCTAATGCTCAATTTTTAGTGACAATTTTGTGGCATTTGCTGATACTATCAGCGACGGTTAGTGTATCACTAGCGACGGCTACAATCATCTCTAATGATATGCTTTTTTAAAAAAAAAAATGGATTGAATTTTCAGTGATGGCCACAATCGTCATTGATACTATCATTTTCTTTTTAAAAATTTTCCTTTATATTTTATGCGACAGTTGAAGTCGTCGCTGTTGATCATAATTTAAAAAAATACATATATTATACAAATGATTTAAATCTGAGAACAAAGATTTATATACTTCATTTATTAACATAACTTAATTCTCAAGATAAATACAATTTATGCCATATTGGACAAAGATAATATAACAAGAAATTATAGATATGGCTTCACTGACTGCTCATGAACTAAGACGACAGGATCCACATATGCAAGAAAAGCATAGCGCAATTAAGAAGAGCAAAGCTGAATTAAAACTCAGAAATTGACAAAGAGATATCAACAAGCAACAAGGGCACATCTCATAACTTGTACATAAATTTAAGTAGAAATAGAAGTAAACAAATGTTCAGAAAGCTTAATTCACGCTTGGGAGCTGTAATTGCCTTCCTGGATGCTGCCTATTTTTACATCTTGGTGTGGCTGAAAGGTTGTGCGAAGCATATGTTAGGTGATAGATATATATCCATAACTAAAAAAAAAAAAGAGGTAGCCTTGCATCAGCGGTCCATATTCCAGGTTCGATAATGGAAAGCATCATTCGAACCAATAGGACTATAAAATCCCACATTGTCTTTGTTTGGTCCTTCAATTTTTTACCTGGTCAAATTAGACAGGTTTAATTATTCAAGTATTGAAAATTAATAAGATTTTCTGAGTGACCCAGAACTCAGTGTCTGCCCTCTATGATGGATAGGTCTTCTTAATTAAAAAAAACTGATAGGAGAAGTGATTAAACAAGGAAAAAAAACAATGGGGACTGGGTGGAGGACCCGTAGCTATAAAAATAACATTCAATACTTAAATGACCAAGCTATTAAAAATGTCCTCTAGCTATGTTACCAGCTAGAGTCCAACAGTGTTTACTTGTTCTTCTTACAGTATATAAAAAAAGAGTCAGCATCTGCTTTACCTAATTTCAATCTCAATCTGGAACAAGAAATTAAGAGCTACCTTTTTAAATGGAAACAAGAATACATCACCAAAAACTCTTACTCATACTTCACCAAATAATTACATAGCATTGTTTTTAGTGAATTCTTGATAAAACATGATTAAGCATTGAATTTAGCACAAGGAGGTTTCAAAACCAACCTCTCTCAGACAGAGCTAATGTGGTGTAGTCCTCATTAATTGCATTTCGTGCTTCGGCACAAATCCTACCAAGTGTCACTTCCAAACCCTTCTTCTGCCCACCCTTTGCACCTCCAAATTGGAAGTCTCATCCGCAAGTATCGAACGTAAGGAGAGGCGTTGCATCAAGATTCCGCAACATGGTTTACTCCGTATCAAGGGTTTTTGGCCAACTTACCAATGCACCAATCAGCGAAATAGTAGTATCAAAAAGCACAAAAGTCCCACCTATGACTGAAATTCCAATGCTTAGAACTCATCTCTTAGCTTCATATCTATCTGGTAACTAATGAGTTATTTCCTCATGCTGCTCTGTGTTGCCTATCAAGTGAACAGAAAGAAATTGAGCGTTGGGCAATATATTTACCCAATTTCAAAAAGGTATGAATGCAGCTTCAACAAAAGGCGTCAACATAGTTAAACTTAAGAGAGAGAGAGAGGATCATCTAAGCTAATCCGCAGAATCTTCAAGTCAGCTTAAAAACACATAGTATAACGCTTCACCATGTCAAATTCATAAATTATGCAAGTCAAAAGTGATGATACCTTCATAATATGAGGCCCATTTGTGTCACACACTGTAAGTATGATACTATTTACCTCGAAAGGTGGCGGCCCAATTAAAAATAAATACATGCAAATGTAATCGGAATGAAGACAGACTCATCAACTGTTTCATACCTTATTTATCATCCCAAACACATATAATCTGCATTAAGAAAGAAAGATATGCATTTTTTAATTAAGAACCTGCATTAAGAAACATATGCATTCATGTAGTAGCTTACCCTACCTGTGCCCTCCCAGTACCCACGTGGCTCAGATGTTTGTCAGTGAAAAATCTGCAGAGCCTCGTGAGCTACGGCATCCAACTTCAAAAACCTGTATCTGATGTGGAGGTACGATCAGAGTTATAAAACAGTTAACAGTTGTGCACCTGAGAGTCTACATATTACTGGAAGATTTTATTAGTATCAGGCTGGAGGACCCAATGATAATTGTGGTAAACAATCGATAGCTATTCATGGATTTCCAGATTCTTTCTGTGCAATTGTATCAACAAGTCTCTCATTCTCTAGTATAGCTAGAAGACCTCCACTGGCTCGAACTTGCAGGTCACTGCTAATATCCATCAAAGAATTCAACTGCAGACTCAATAACAAGATTTGACAAGTCACAACGCTGAGGAGTTATAGAAGTAAGCATTAGAAAAGTCCTCGTGAATCATCCTTTGCCCCAGAAAATTTACGAGCTAAAAACAGTCATAACGAAAAACTACCTTGAAGCCATAATCATGTCGGCTGCTTACTACGTAAAATGCAAGCTTCATTTTCATCAATATAAGCCTATCAATGAAAATTTAAGTAGATGAGATCAGACAACATAATCCTTAACTTGCATTACCGCAAAAAATTCACAAGTGAACCAGGAAAGTGCTTGTGGTTTGTGATGTTTTACAAGTTAAAAGCAAACAACTTTAACATATTATCTTGTTTTCCTTTTGCTAGGTAACATGCATTTTATCACTGTCCACAGTTTAACATAAAGAAAACCCCGGTTAGCTTCTTCACATTGTCATATGGATGTTAGACAGAGGCTAAAACAGAAAATGGGTCACAAGGAAGAAAAATAAAATCAAAATTTTACCTTTTCCTGGAATTGGGTTGCCCAGCACCACACACATCTTCAATCAAATCATAGATCTCCATGCTGCCATTTCCCAAACTTCTCAAATACACAAGAAAATGATCAAATCCTAGCTTCAAAACCATCAAAATAATCTGAAAAAAAATAGAATTAGATATTAACATGCAGTGGGCAGGTTGTCGAATATGTCGAGTGGCCAATGCAGCTCGCTATCCATTGCAGATTTTTTAGGGCAGGGGGAGAGGTCGGGTGGGTGAGTTTAGGTAGGTATGGCGATCACCGTCGCATATAAATTTTCTGCGACAACTAGAAGTGTTGCGCATCGCAGAATGGATTTTGTGTATCTTCAGCGAAGGCTTAAATTAGCCTCGCAGGTAAATGGTAATAGCGACGACCACATGGTTTAGCCGTTACAGGTACCCACTATTAGCAACGATTGTTCAAGTCGTTGCTATTGCTGCGTCGATGTTGCTAGTTTTTTTCGTAGTGTGAAGTTAGAAGATTCTATAGATTTGGATCAAGTATTGTCAAACCTATCGATAAGACTAATCCAAAACACCAACGTGTTAGATGGCTGCTGACAGTGTTTATGGCAGTTCATTGGTGGATTGACTCACACATAGAAGCTTATTGACACTGACCCCAAGCTTCCATTGGTGGGATCATAGACCTGTTGATGCCCATGCCCATACACTGGAACTTCTTTCTTATAAAAGCTAATTTAAACTTTATATTTATAACTGTCGCTACTTTTTTGAGTTTAATACTTAATAATGCTATTTTTTTCCAAAGTGATTTGATAATACTCCGGTTAAGATATGCTCGGAATTCAACCCGAAAACTTATAAAAAAATTACACATATATATAGATATACTTTTATTTTCAAGATAATCAAGAACTTGAAGAAAATAAGAAATTTAGAGTTCTTTTCTTTGTTTTAAATATAGGTTAGTAGCTAACTAAATACTCCAAACAATGTTACGCGAATGTGTGTTACAGAAAGAGTGGGTGCTCCCTGATAATTAGGTCAATTAGAAGTCAAGAGAGTGATTAGGTAAGTTAGAAGTCAAGAGAGTGCTTAGGGATAAATGGGCCTCCTATCGAAACTGTGCCAGATCTCTTGAGGGTCTTCTACAATTGGTATGGGCTCAGTCACACTGAACCCATGGAGGCTTGAGCCCCTGCACATGCTTATGCACGTGATAGGGTTGACCCCTCAACTTTCAATGCGGGTCCCACTGCATGTATGCTAGTTAAAATTGGGCCCCACAAGCTGCACATGCCAAAACCTAACACATGCATAATGAGTAGTGAGTGTGTGTTAAGATAATGTAAGTCCCAAAGAGAATATACATTGCAATGTAAGTGGAGTTGGTGTGAACACCCCCATTGACCTTTGACCTAGTGAACCTCTTTTGGCTCACCTGAGCTAGTCAAGTTGGACTATATGGGAACGAACTCATATCATGGTCCAACTTCCCCCACCATGGGTGTAGGGCTCATATAGTTTAAACAGTAACTTGCACTAGTCTTGTCTTAAACCAATACTATGAGCATGTCTAATAAACATATTTGTTGTTAAGGCCTTTATGAATGGATCAACCAATATATCAAATGTAGGAATATGACTCATGGCCAATTTTCCCTTCTATAGCATGTTAAAAATGTAATAGTAATGTACCTCTATGTACTTACCCCTGACGACACTAATCTCACAATTCTTAATTTTCGACATCGGTTCTAGGTTATTGCAATAAATTTTGACAAACGCATCATTCTAGTCTTCTAGCTCCAACCTAGCTAAAAAATCTCTAATCCAAACTACGTGAGATACTTCAATATTGCATGCATAGAAGTCAACTTACATTGTGGAGTTACAAACACTTCTATTTCTTGATAGCCCACAATATTGCCCTACCTCCAAACATAAAGACAAATTTAACAACGGACTTCTTGTCATCTGAGTCTCCCGCATGGTCTTAATCACTATACCCAGCTAATGACAAACTTTAATCTTGATATGTGAGTTTCATACCCATAGTACCTAATAGGTATCGAAATACTCACTTCACTGCTTACAAGTGGTGAAATTTAGGGTCTGCTTGGTAATGACTTAGCATGCGTACCATGTTGTTACATCTGATTATTTCAGTGCATCATACCACAAAGCTCAAATTTAATAATGTACAAGTCATGACATATATTATGTTGTCAATAGCCCGTGCATATGACAATGACTCCATCCGAAGTCTATCCTTCTCATTCTAAGGGGACATGTCCTTAGACAATATTGTTACTTATAGATTGGGGACTCACTAGTTTTCCATCATATGACATTGAAATATTTAAGAACGCTTTCTATGTATGATTCTTTATATATACTTAATTTTCTAGCCTTTACGTCCTTGTCAACTTTCATCCCTAAGATGTAGGAGGCTTCACCTATGTCTTTCATCTCAAACTAGGTTTTAAGCCTTTCCTTTAAACTAACAATTATACTCCTATCATTCCCTATTAAGCGAATATCATCTACATTTAGAGACAGTATCATATAACTTCTTCCATTCTGGTAGGTATACACACAGTGATCATGCTCATTCACTGTGAACCCATATTTGTAATAACATATTTTGTCATATGTCAAGTTAAACATATTTATGTAATCAAAACAATGTCATTAATGTGTATAATTTTGAGTCATGTAATGTCTAAAAATCGATTTATAAAGATGAAGCTTGAAGAAGCTCAAATTCATGTTTCAACAGGTAAAACTATGCACACACATCAAACTCAAACATTTTAGGGTAAAAGAAACATCATATGGGTTGAAGATGAATCATGGCAAAGTTTTGAATGAAATTCTATAATTTTGTTCAATATTTTTGTCTGAGAGAGTGATCAATTGATCACTTTAAGAAATTTGACTAGACCGAACTAGCAAGTGATCTACTATTCTATCAAATTATCAATCGCTCTGTGCTACAATAACTTATATTAGACCATTCCAGTTTAATTTATATTCCTAGTTTGAGTAAATTTCCTTTTTGGACATGGAGAATCTATAAAAAAAAATGGTTAAAATGTGAGAGGAAAAAGGAGAAGACTTAAGAAAAGTTAAACATCAAATGAGAGGGTTCTATAACGGTGTTTAAGTGAGAATTAGTCTTCTAGCTCATGAGGTTTATCTAGTTTAATCAAAAGAGTGATTAGGTGTGAGATTAGAACACAAAAAAACTTGAGTGACAAATTTTTATTGAAGATTGTTACTGAGAAGATCAAGTGCAAAGAGATTCTTGCAAAGGAGTGAAGATATGAAGAGTTTGATCATTCTAAAGAACAAGGTGGTGTGAAGACTAATTGTATGCAGATAAAAAACCAAGGAGTTTTTGATTCAGAGTTATAGTGTTGTGATGAACCAACCAAATCGAAGAAAATGAAGAAATCTTTTGTATTGTATATGATAACTGTGTAATCTCTAGTTTAGATAGTGCATAGTTGGCTTGTGCAAAGTTTCCCGTGATTTTTTCCTTTAAGGGTTTCTATGTAAAAAATTTGGTGCACTTGATTTTTTATTGTTTGGTTGATTCTTCATTAGAACACATTGGAATAATGCATGCTAGCTAAAGTAAAATCAAAATATTGATTTTTCACTGTTTTTAGAATAGGAGGATATACCTTGTAACTTGATTACTGGTTAGGAGAACTTTATTCTTCTAGGTTTATTGACATGGTTCATATTTACAAACTGACATGTGGTAGCTGAGGGATTTTCTCTTATTTTTGAGTGGTTTGTTTCTTATTTTGTGCCATGGAACTCAAAAGCATAATTAAATTGTTTCTTTTTTCTAATTTTGTTGTTGTAAGAAATAATCATACTTTTTATGAATTGAAGTTTCTAGAGCAAAATTTTCTTTGTCATGTAACTAAAAACTCTAAACTCTTGCATAAAAAATCCTTGTACGATGATGAAAATCATGTCTTACTCTTGAAAATTGAGAAACTTGAGAAATAATTGAAAGTTTCTAATTCCAAATTACTAAAATTTGTTAAAGACAAGGAAAAACTAGAAAAATTTATCTCTTTTGGACAATTTGGAAGTAAGAATAGTGGACTATGGTACTAAGTTCTTCAAGAAGTTTTGAGAATTAAAATAATTTAGGTGAATTGGAAGATAATAGTGACAGTTCTTCTACTTCTAAACCTTTAGTAAGAACACAAATACCTAAGAAGGAACTAGTAACTAACATTGAAACAAGCCAACACAAATTAGTGAGAGAGAGAATGTTCAAAATAACTTGTTTAAACAAATAACATGGATGGGTAGAAATTTGAGGGAACTTAGTTTAAGGGTTCAAAGTCTTAGAAATAGGGCTCACACACCGAATTCACTAGGAAACTCTCATAAGTGGAATACTCATAATATTCATCACAAGAAGATTCAAAATTTGAATGAAAAACAAAGTAAAAAGGATGATTTGGTCAAAACCACAAGTGCTCTTCAAGAAGTTTTGAGAATTAAAATAATTTAGGTGAAGAAAGAATTTTTAAAATGCAATTATGTACACACCATCTCCAACATGTGGTATCTAGATGGTAGTTGTTCAAATCACATGACTAATGGCTATCTAGGTTCACACATTTGATAGAAAAATATGATGGGAAAACTACATTTCAATATGGGAGTAAAATTGATGGAGTAGGCACACTAAGAGTTTTTGGATTACCTCATTTTGATAATGCCTTATATATGAGTGGATTGAAAGCTAATCTTTCAAGCATTAGTCAAATATGTGATTTTGAGTTTACTGTAAAATTTACAAGGAAAACAATTATTATTTTTTATCAATCTAGAATGACATATCTTAAAAGATTCAAGGTCATGATAATTGTAATATTCTTCATCCGGTATATTTTGCTAACTTGTCTAGAGAGTTATAGACTAAGAGGGAAAGTCATTGTGATTATTAGATAGTTTGTCGAAATCTGATTGTGCACTATAGAGTTGTAATTTTTATTTTTCAGATGATGGGTTATATTATTTTATCATGAAATAGACAAAGGGGGAGATTGAAAGAACATAAATATCCTTATGTCGTGTGTTGACTTATTTCCATTATAAAAAATTGTTGTGGATGTATAATGTTGAGTTAGTATAAATCTTAATATTGGATTTTAAATATGGAGCAAAAAGAAGACTCAAATGCTTGTTGTGACCGGTAAAAACATGCACATACATAACATTTACACATTTTAAGGTTAAATAGGCCTTAGGTAAAAGAAGGGTGAGAGTTAGAGGTTTTCCATTGAAAAATAAAAAATCTACATAGGGCGATCAATCGCTATTGGATAAGGATCGATTGGTTTTGAACTCTAGCAAACTCTCCAAAGCATTTTTGATCGATCATTCGCTTCATGTCATCGATTGAGTGGCACATGAAAATTTACTATTGAAAATAAAGTCGAGAGTTTATCAATCGATCACTGAGTTGAACGGTTTGGATCTTTAATGCTTTCTATTTATGCAATGATGAGTTATATTTTGTGGTTTCCTTGTTGTATACTCAAACGAATTGAGTAGAGAAGAGGGAAATTGGGGAGGGTAAGGGGAGAGGGGGAAAGATTGCAGATGTGGACCCACATCACACCATTCAATCTCACCTTAAAATCAATGTTTGAGATTATGTCCTAATTTGGATTCATGGAGGTCACAAATAGGAGTTGAACTAATTGGGATTTAAAGGTCCATTTTGATGATGTCGGTCAACAAAATTTGGTGTCGTTCCAATATGTAAGACTCATTTATTTAACCTCATTAATTTTGAGTCATTGATTTAGGGTTGAAAATTTTATTGGCCTTTATGAGTGGGTCCAACTTATCAAAATTAACAACCCACAAGTGCCCTACCCTCATGTTTTACTACTCATTCCCTTTGGTCCTATACCCACTGTTGATGGCGGTTGTACAAAAATAATCCTACAAGAATCTCTCTCTCTCTCTCTCTCTCTCTCTCTCTCTCTCTCTATATATATATATATATATATATATATATATATATATATATATATATATATATATATATATATATATATATATATATATATATATATATATATATATATATACACACACACTATACAATTGACCTGTAAAACCATATCAAACTATAATAAGGGTAAAAACTTATAAAACTGTAATAAGGACTAAAAAATTGAAGATATGTAAACTCCATCAATAATGACCTGGAACATTAAAATGGGATAGACAAGAGTATCATAGGACTGTGGTGGTGTGTAGAGGCGAAGACCCAATTAGCACTAATTAGAGATATTGTTATGAAGTTTGATTTTGGGTTCAATTTAGACAAAAATTAGATCAAATAAAAAAACTTTTTAAAATAGTTTGAAACCCAACTAATGGGAGGTTAGGATTCAACCTTTTGTTAAAATAAGACTGACCACATTTGATAGGATCAAAACTATGTTATTTAAATTTTAGACCTTGATCAGCAATAGCTTTTTAGTCTATAGAATGCCTCAGTTGGTATGGTCGTAGCATACATTACTTGTTAAGAAGCACTATCAATTGTCTGATTGATCTAAATATGCAATGATTGATTAAACATTGGCCAAAACACTTTTTCGTAGACCTGCAATCAAACGTAATTTCCCTTGATCAATCTCACATGTTAGGTATGCCTCAATTTTCATTCTAGAAACTCCATTTTTTAGGAAAATCCGTGGAGACCCTTTCTTTCAGTCATATCAACAGTATAAAAATGATTGATGGATGAGAGATAATTTGGTCTTTTGACCCACCCATAGGCATCTTAAAAATCCAGAAAAATTAATGAAAATTACCATAGATATGATCATTTCATGGCTAAAATTCCACAATTTATTGATGAGCATATAGTTACTTATAAATTTCCTAAGATCTAGCCAAGAATATTACATGAATTAAAAATAAAACAAATCAAGAAAAATTCCCAAATCGAACAAGAAATCAATCATACCCTATTTTAATAATTATAACTGCCCTAACGCTACCAATAAGCACTCATAAAAATTGAGAATCATCGGTATGTCCCCATACCTCCAATTTCCAAATTGGGCACGACTTATGCGAACTTGGTTCCTATGAAATCAAAGAAAACTATACTAATCACTAATCAAACACTAATGAATTCAATATGATAAATAAAAATAACATACGAGAATGTAAGAGATACGTTTGAGTTAAAAGCTGTTTGAATTGAAAGAGAAAACGAGAAGACTTGGTAGAAAGATGAAGAGACATGGACATGAAAAGAAAGAAAGAGAGGTGGAAGGGAGGTTGCACCAGAAAGAGGGAGAGAGTGGGGCGAGTGAGAGGGGGTGGGGATTTACCTTGCCCCTTTCATAGACCTTCCACGAAAATCCACCCGTATTTTAATTTGGGTGATATTTCCCCGATTTTTAAAAAAAAGATAAATTAAGAGACAAAATCCCTAAAATTTCCAAGAGGCTAGAGAGAATTGGCTCAAAAAATTATGATTGGCTAGTTTTGGAAAGTGGTTAAGGATCAAAATTTTTGTTGTTTAAGAGCTTGAGAAAAACTAGGGATTTGGAAAAGTCTTTGTGGCTTTGACTCTGATTAGACAAATAATTGACCTCCAAAACATCTGAATCCCAAAGTAGGTATTAGAGATGATTTATAGTCTTTCAAACAAGATTTCAAAAGCATCCAATTTTATATCAATCATAATTTTATGTTCGGAGATCAGATAGATTTTTGTTTGACCAAATAACCAAATCCTCATTTTGGGTTATCAGAAAGATTTTAGAAGCTTCCTACCAAGTAATTTTGAGCCTTACAGGGGTTAGTCAATTTAGATTTTAAAATAAAATGCTTAAATTTTAGAATTTTGCGTTAGTCATTGTGGATTTAAACAGTAATATTTACAATATAGTGTTAGTATATTAAGATTTCAAATGCTATATTTAAAATACTGCGTTAGTTATTTAGCCAATAGAATACAAAATTCGGAATCCGGAGTTAGTCAAAAAGTGACAAAGTTTACAATGTCCGGAATTGTAAACAGTATTTATAACGTAATTTTTGGATTTCATCATACCACCTCTCGAGCTGGTCTTATGAAATCCAATCAACCTCGCTTCTCTTCTCTATTCCTCAGCTAGGGCAAACTGTTTTGGGCAAGTGAAAACCAATCGGAGGCAGTGATCTTCGATGGAAACATGCATCTTTCCTGGAGAAGTGAGATCAGGCTCTATCATCTTCCTCTTCTCTAGTTCTAGGAACCTCTGATCGCCCTCCTCTCCTCTCTTCTCTCTATCTCTGACACCCATCTCTTCTCTCTCCCTCCACCATCCCATATTACTTCTTCCCTCTTCCCACGCCATGATCCTTCTCTTCTTCTCACCATCTTATTTTAGCTCGCCATCGGGCGCTTGGCTCAGGAGTTCGAGTTTGACCCAGAGAAGGCAAGAGAAGCGCTGCAGAAGCTCGATGAATAGCTTGAGTCCGTCCCTAGAAGCAAAACGTCTCTCCAAAGCAGGGGTTGTTCCCTCCTCCTCAAATGGGTACTCCTTTCCTGCGATTTTTCCAAACCTCTACTTGTTACGGGTTGATGCATAGTTGTAGTTTGTGACAAGTTGGGATTTTAGGCCCAAGCTTATCATCTGCAGTGGGAGCATCTAACCCAGGAACTGGGACTATGCCGGGTTTAGGTCCATTGCTGATAATTGTGGGACCCTTCTGCTCTGAGACATGGCGTACACTAGTGGACTTGTTGCTGCTCAGGTATACAATTTCTTTTTAGGCCGTGGCTCCCTTTTTAGCACAATTACTTCTGATGTACACACAATTGTGGTATATGGTGTGGTCTAGAGATGGTTGTTTCAGCAAGTTGGTTAAAAAATTTAGATTTGCATGTCATTCTGAGATAGTTGTACATGTTGAATTTAATGCATTATTCCAAGCATTGTCGAGATCTGAATCTGGATGAGAAGTGGTTGTTACTAATGATGATGCTTTTCTAAATTAGCTTGGTTTGAAGGTGTTCTGCAATTAGTTTTGGAGATTGGTTTTTTAATGACTGTGTTTACACTTTAGTGGTCGTTCAGGACAAGTGATTAGATCTACTCATCGTCATTGATGTTTTTCAGTTAGTTTTTGATATTATTGACTAGCTGATTATTATATAAAGGAATATGATGTCCAAATTGACATTGTACATTATAGCTCTGTTTGTTAATAGTGTGTCAGTCTAGTTGGTGTTGTAGGAACTTGTTGATTTATTCCAGCATTCTGAGATTGTGACCACAACAACCCACAAGAGTCTGAGGGGGCCACGAGTTGGTATGATCTTCTATAGGAAGGGCCCCATGCCACCCAAGAAGTGCCAGTCAAAGGATGTTGTGTATGAATTCAAAGACAATATTAACTTTTTTGTTTTCCCATCCCTTCAAGGAGGGCCACACAATCACCATATTGGTGCATTGGCAGTTACCCTCAAACAAGTGATGACTCTTGGTTTTAAGGCCTATGCTAAGCAGGTTGGGGCAATGCAGGAATCTATCTGATAAACAAAGGATACATGCTTGTCACAGATGGGACTGTGAATCATCTCGTTCTATGGGATCTTCGGCCTCATGGCTTGACTGGTATGAGTTTTACTCCATCAATGTGTGGCTTAGGTGTCTTAGCTGAGATTAGCATGACTTATATGTGTTGCATTTTCATGTTGTGCAGGCAAGAAAGTTGAGAAGCTCTATGACTTATGCAACATCACTATGAACAAGGATGTTGTCTTTGGAGACATCATCTTCACCTTACCCTATTTGTCAGAATTATTCTACATGTCGACGACCATTCGAAGGAAACATGTATTCGACTGGCACACAGAGTTCTTGGAGAAGTCCCATGGCAAGCCCATTCCAACTTGTCCACAGTCACTTCTGTTGGTGGTCACAATGCATGGACCCTATTTGGAAGTCAACCAAGGCATGGTGTAAATATAACTTCATCTCACCCTATTCACCAACTGAGAAATCCCCTTGTTAATCAACTAGGAAATTGTATGATACGTCTATAATATTTAGGGTGCCATTTAAATGAAAAAGCAATGGTTTTAAAGTTGTTGCAGTGTTCTGCACATCTTGTAAGAGGCCACTTTGTTAATTGTGACTCGAGTGTCACATGAATAAGTCTTGATACTTGCAAGGATAGAAATTGATGCAGCTAATCTAACTATTTTCTCGATGCCAATTATTGGCTAAAATAAATTAAGATTTCTATATTATAAATATAATGTCAATTATATTTTGTGTTAATAGCATATTTAAAGTTACTAGACTAGTAAATTATGGATTAGTTATATTTAAAAATTATAGATAAATTTTTTTAGGAGTTAATTATTTTGAAATCTGATTCCTCAAATCGAAGTACTCTAGTAATACAAGATTTGGGCATTCAAATATTTTCAAATTTGGCAGTTCAAATCCAAGAATTTGGATTATATTTTAAAATTTTATATTATAAATTTAGTATTTTAAAATCTTGATTAACTAAACCCCTGTTAGGCTTAGAAAATCCTAACCTTTTATCTATGAGGTCATCTAGGATCACTTTAGTCAAATTTGGGTCGTGGCCCCTATACCAATGGGGGTCAACCTGAAACTCTTGTAGGCTTAGAACTATAATGCACCATAAACTTCATATGGTTATATCTCAGCGTCTGAAGTCCATTTTAGGTGCTCTTGGGGGTGTTATCTTCGTCTTCAAGTATAGTTTCTAATTCAATAGTTTTAGGTTAAAATTCTATGTCTAGTGAGAGATATACTATTTATAAAGTACTAGGTTAGAAACCCTAAAGTCAACGGGTTGGGTCTATTAGCCTCTAAAGGTTCAACTAAATCTCAAACTCAAAAATCAATCAAACATGAAAGCAAAATATATTTTTTTAAAAGTTTGTAGATGGATCAAAATCAATTATTGGGCCACTCGAGTCAAAAGTTTGTGCCTAAATGTGGTAAACAATTTTTGGATCATTTTAAAAAAAATATTTGAAAATGATTTTAAAAATTGTGGTTATTATAACATGTTGGCAGCAAGAATAGGAGACAAACATAGTGAATCTGTCTGCCAAAAACCCATAAGGAGGGGAAGAGTTGAGAAGGTGCCTTGTTTTTTGAATCAATGTTGCTTTTGGTGGAATTACCTTATGAGGGGAAGGTATTTTGGCTAGGGCTAAAAACATGTTAGGCTAGGCTGGGTAGGAGTTGGGCATTGATCCTGGCCCCCCAACCTATTTTTTGACAATGCCCCGACCTTGGTCCTGGCTAGCCATCATATTTCCCTCCCTTGGCCCTAGGCAAGCTTTCAAAATTCGTGCCCTAGTACAATTCTATGTGGGCTCAGGTCGGGCCGCATTTTTTTGTCTTTTTTATCTTTTTATTAAAAATTATTTTAATAAAAAATCTAATATTTGGATGAGGTCCCACTAGTTGAACCTATAAGACACAGGACAATATTCCGTTGGCCTTTAGGTGGGTTTAATCACATCTAATCATAATAACTTGCAAGCTTAAAATCTCCTAAATTTATGCAAAATATACAACTGCCTATTGTTGACATAAAAAAAAAATTAAAATTCAAATGCAAAGAGTTTGGAGTTTGACTAGCTCTGGATGAGATCAAATTTTTAAAATGGACAAAGTCTCAAAAGTGAACAAAGTTTAAAAAAAAAAAAAAATTATAATGCTACACACGTAGGAATGCGATAAAAAAAATCAAAATTTAAAGGCCAAGATTTCGGAGTTTGACTAGCTCCGAATGAGACCAAATCTTCAAAATAGACAAAGATAAAAAAAAGGTGGCAAAATCTAATCCTACACGCGTGGGAATGGACTAAGGCTTCTAGCAAAAAAAATTATTATTATATGAGGACCTCATGAGGTCTCCTTACACTCACAGTTAGCTACAAAATTTAAAATGGATAAGAGAGGCTTTATAAGCTTCATGTAGCCACATCAAAATAAAAAAAAATTTGAATTGCAAAGTGTTGTGTGAGACCTCATAAATCTTACACCAAAATAGCCATAAAACCAAAATGTTAAGTAACACTCGTGGACCCCATGATAAGTTTGGTAAAAAAAAGAATGAAAATGAAATGAATAATTATGTGTAAAGAGAGTGATAAAGTGGAAGAGACCAAGTCAAAGGCATAATGCCCGGTCTTCTTTCACACTTCACACTTCCTCCACTAATCAAGCCGGTTCTTACTAACCCTCTCACTAACTCATTTTCATCTCCCACTTATTCACTCTCCACTTCTCGTGAACTACCCTTCCAACTCACCCCACTACCTTGATTAACCGTACAACCCACATCCTATAAATACCCCTTCATTTCAATAAAAAGGGGTTTTTGGCTTTCAAGTCTATGGAACCTCTAAAAAAGAAAATTCAGAAGTCCATTACACACCAAAAGAAAATCCAAATCCTAAAAAGCCTTGATCTTTTGAAAGTTGAAGAAGTTCAAGGAATCGGAATATAAGTAGAAGCAACCAAGAAGGAAGAAGAATTTGTGCAAGGGAAGCTCTCATCTTCAAGAAGAAATTTTTTTTTTTTTTTAACTTGAAAGTTGTAGCCACTTCTCCTGACAATTCTTTTTTCTTATTTTAATAAATTCCAAGTTGTTTTTTTCATTTTTGCCAACTAATCGAAGGGTTTCGAAAATTGATTAATCACCATTACTCACTCTAAAGTGTAAAGAGTAGTCGTGATTAATCAAGAGAAGGTCGTCCCGCATAAAAAAAAGGTTATTCTCTATCCCTTGTAAGGAAGGATTATCCGATCTATTCTCTTAACTTATGCATAGGGAACTACCAAAATCCACCAACACCTACCTTTTCTCTTCCCTTTTAGCTAGAGGTTGTAAAGGGTTGAGCTTAAGCCCGGTCCATTAAGTGATTGGGCCAAGACTTGTACCACACCATAAGCACCAATAGCTCTTTTTACAACCATTGGATGGCCGATCAATCGGAATGCTAGCCCACTCTTTTCTCGACAATTTGGTGTCAGCCACAATGCCCAAAAATGACTACATAGTAGGAGGGCCAATTGAGGCCTATAGGAGGCCGAAATTACCCCCACAATGGAGCCACGTTTTGACAGTTGGGGTTATTTTTAATCATTTAACAAGGGAAGAAAGCTGCCTTATAAATTGGAGGGAGGGGGAGGGTAATTTTTGCTCATTATTCTTAATCAATCTCTCAAGTCAAATTACTCAAGTAATTAAAGACTCACTCAAGGCTCAAGCAATTATTCACTCCAATTCCTTCAAGTTCAAGTTCTCTCATCCAATATTCATGTTCTTCTTCTTTAATGCTTCAACCTCTCTCAAGTCTCATCCAAATCCGATTTTATAAACTCAATTCTTATAGAATCAAGGGGAATTTGTCTACAAAAAATTGAGGTGTGTTTTTGTAATATTTTAATTTTATTTAAACATTATTTTTTTCATACTTACTTTCATTTTAATTATATCTTAACTTTTATTTTTTTAGATAAATGGATTACTACACTCAATCTTATTCCATGAATAAGTCAAACTCTAACACAATAGAAAGACAAATGCCTGTCAAACAAGTAAATTTGATTCATCCTAATTACAAGTTCGACATCAAATTCTTGGCAAATGAAAAGTTACCAATGGAACCATAAGCAGCAACAACTGGTGATCGCAGTCATGGGCGACGGTCAACTCTACTAAGTGCAACAAAGAAGCATGTACTTTCTTATGTGTGGGAGCTACTTGACAAAGAAAGAGGTGTTAGGCCTAGAAAAACCCAGGCATATGCTACAACAAGCAATTTGCAACCATTCCAAAACGCATCTCAATATTTCCACAAGCAGCATGGGTCATCATTCTCGGCACATCGACAAGTGCCTTGCAAAGGCTAAAAAATTAGATACAAGGCAATAGCAGTTAGCTAGCCATGCTAGCTCATCGGCTAGTTCGAGCACTTTCACATACACCAAAAGTACAAATCAGAGTGAGTTCACCAAATACTTTATGCAAGTTGAACAACCATTCTCTTTTTCATATGATAAAAGGTTTGAAAGGTATGCAAAGAAAGCCCTCGACTCATGCTTCCACAAGGTTTCACGCAATACAACTAAGTCAAATTGTAGCATCCAGGAATTTCTAGGTATTTTCTAAATTTTTTGGCAATTTTCCATATTTTGTTGGGATTATTTGATGGAAACATAGCATAGTTAGAGTTTTTGGTAAATAGGGGTATTGAATTAGTGGGACCACCTAGGGGTGACTTGGCCTAGGGGTAGATGCCAATATTATGTACCACATTCTACTCCTATTAGGAAAAGGCAAGGCATCCCCTCTCTTTTACCTATTTAAACCTACTTCCTAACCCTAGCCTCCATCTTTCTTCTAAAAACCTTTGGGGAGAAGTCATTAAAGCTGAGAGCTTCGAGGTTCTGGTTGCCGGGAGAAGGAGTCCATTGCTATCAAAAGAGGTGAAGGGGAGGAGTGTGTGTGAAGACATCGTCGGGAAAGAGGTTGGATCCTTGTTTATAATCGAGAGACTTTGAATCAGCAAATACATCAAATAATATGGAAGACATTATAACTAAGATAGAGAGGCCTTGATAACCGATGATTAATGAATGCATAGCACCGCAGGTGGCACACCGGCCGATGGCAGCCATGGCCAAAATTCCGGTTATGAAAAATGAGCAGCCGGATGGCTGGTGTGGGGCTCGTTTTTTGCGCATCTCTTGGAGGCCGAATGCAATGGAGAACATATAAACTTTGCTGGTGGACACATACTGGACTCCCGGTGCAGATCTATTACATTGTCTTTCAGTGCACTCTGAACCTCAAACGCAGTGACAAAACAACCAATTGTCGGGCGTGAGTAGTGACGATCGGAGCCATTAGGGCAGATTCATAACGGCCTATTTATTGGGATGAATCGCTGTCACAAGCAGTTGTGCCCTATTTCCGGCGGAAGAACTTTTGAGGAGCCGTTTGTAACGGTGGAAACAAAAAATAAAGAAGGCTAGACAGTCATGGAGAGCAGATGGCTGCCTCTATAAAGTCTGGCTAGGGTAGACGGAGGAGCGTTCCGACAAGCTCTGTCTGACCGTGGCTAGGATCTCGTGAAGAAGCCACTCTCTGCCTTTGCATTCAACCTGAAGTGAATGGTGGGGAGGAGATGGTAGATAGCACCGGTGGTGCCATAAGTAGGTTTCGATACACCTGAGGGACGATAGAGGAAGTTTCTCGACGGCTGAACTGTTGTAATTTAATTGATATAAAATGGTCCAGCTATTTTGTTCGACTGTATGGGAGCGTGTTAATTATCATAACCGACGGGTGATTTAAATCTTAGACGTTTCGTCCATTTTGACTTTATGGGAGCGTGTTAATGATCATAACCGATGGGATTTGTCCTATAAATTCCAGAACGAAATCAGAAAATAAAAACACTATTTCTTCCTCTTCCATTGCTTTCTCTGGCTGATCACTCCTTCCATTCTCTCTGATTTTTTGAGTTTGACATTGAGCAATAGAAATCTCTATTAGAGATCCAGTCAGTCTGATTGGAAGTGCACCATCAATTTGGCAAAGTGGTTCGTTGTATCTCAGAAACGGAACGCAATTCACCTGTGCACGGAGGGCAGCGTATTTGTTTCAAGATTGTTGGGATTGTCACTTATATTGTGATTTTGTTAATTGATTACTATTGCAATTATGGGTGTTGATAAATCTCTGAAACCTGAGAAGTTTGATGGAAAAAAATTCATGAGATGGCAGACAAAGATGAAATTTTGGCTAACACAATTAAACATATTCTATGTGGTTTCTAATGTTGTTGTTGATAAAACTGTTTCTTCTGAATCTGATAAGACTACTAGTTCTTCTGATATTGGAATTGCTAAGACTCATGATAGTGAGAAATTCAAACAAGATGATGAACTATGCCATGGTCAAATTCTTAGTGTTTTGAGCAATGAACTATATGATTTGCATGTGAACACTAAAACTACCAAAGAATTATGGGATACCCTTGATAAAAAATTTGGAAAAGAGCATGAAGGGGAAGAAAAGTATGTTGTGGGAGAATATTTTGACTATAAGATGGTTGATAACAAATCTGTTAGAGACCAGGTAGTTGAAATACAAAATTTAGTAGCTAAGATCATTGGGAAAGGAATTCCCATTGATGAGAGGCTCCAAGTTCCTGCTCTTATCAACAAACTACCACCCTCATGGCAGGGTTTCCAAATTACTTTGAAGCACAAGAGGGACGCAATGTCCGTTGATGACTTGATTGTGGCCATTCAAATAGAAGAGACGCATAGGGGTAAGATGAAAGTCTTGCAAGGTACTTCATCTTTGGCCAATGATAGTGCTCAAGCTAATGTGGTGGAAGGGAAACCTAAGTACTTTGGTAACAAGAAGAAGAATAAGAAGTTTAAAAATCAGCCTCTCAAACATAGTTCTAATATCCAAAAAGACAAGAAATTGAAAGTTTGCTGGGTCTGTGGGAAACCTGGACACTTTGCAAACAAGTGCAAGGAGAAGAAAGGTCAGGACTAGAGTCATGATGGGGCTGCATCTTCTGCTTAAGCTAATGTGGTTATTTCAGATGACAGGTTAGTAATAACTAATTCTGAAATTAACTTGGCATGTGAACCTACTGATTGGTGGGTTGATACAGGGGCAACTGTTCACATCGGTGTTGATGTCTCTTCTTTTTCTTTCTATCAGGAAGTAAAGGATAGGACAGTGACGATGGGGAACTCCTCTGTGGCTAGAGTTCATGGAGTTGGAAATGTGGACATCCGGTTTACATCAGGGAACACATTAACGCTCCATAATGAGTTGCATGTGCCAAGTGTGAGGAAGAACCTAGTTAGTGGTGTGCTTCTTAGTATAGAAGGATATAAACTAGTGTTTAAGTTAGATAAAGTTGTAATAACTAGACATGGTTCTTTTGTTGGTCAAGGCTATGTGTGTGATGGTCTCTTTAAATTAAATTTGGTTTCTTATAATAACTCTTTATTTCAAGTAGATGACTCTTTAATTTGTCATGTTGATTCTTTTGATATGTGACATATGAGGCTAGGACATGTGAATTTTCAAATCATTAAGAGAATGATGCATCTTGATTTGATTCCTAAATTGCATGTTGAATCTCTTGATAAATGTGAAGTTTGTGTTCAAGCAAAACAACCAAGGAAATCATATAAATCTATAGCTAGATCTACATGCTTGCTTGATTTAATTCACTCTGACATTTGTGAGTTGAATGGATTATTGACTAGGGGTGGTATGAGATATTTCATTACTTTCATTGATGATTACTCAAAATTTTATCATGTATATTTGCTTAAGTCTAAAGATGAGGCTTTTGAGAAGTTTAAGGTTTATAAGATGGAGGTTGAGAATCAAACTAGAGGCGGATCAAGAGACTAAGGTCTGATCATGGTGGGGAGTATTGTTCTCTTGAATTTTACAAATTTTGTGAAGATCAAGGAATAATACATGAAACCACAGCCCCTTACTCTCCTCAATCTAATGGTGTGGCTGAAAGAAAGAATAGAACTTTTCTAGATATGATAAATTCTATGATTTCCTCTTCAGGTTTACCTAAAAATCTATGGGGAGAAGCAATTCTTTCAGCGTGTATAATCTTAAACCGTGTACCTCATAAAGGACAAAATATAACCCCTTATGAATAAATTAAAGGAAAAAAACCAAGTTTAAAGTTCATTAAGGTTTGGGGATGTCTTTCTAAAGTTAAAATCCCAAATGTGAAGATGGACAAACTAGGTTCTAAAACTTATGATGCAGCTTTCATTGGTTATGCACAAAATAGCAGAGCTTATTGGTTTTTAGTGATTGGGTCTGATTGGCAGGATTATGCTCCAAATACTATTAAGAAATCCGATAATGCAACATTCTTTGAGAATGTGTTTCCTATGAAGGAAAAGAATAAGACTATAGTACATAAAGAAGATGACTCATTGTCTTCAACTCCTAGAATGGAAGATTCAGGAACTAATGTGGAAGTTAGGAGATTTAAGAGAACTAGAATAGAGAAGAACTTTGAGGATGACTTCTATACTTTCATGGTGGGGAATGAGGATCCTTTGACTTTTAATGAAGCTATGTCATCTAACGATGCTCCTTTATGGAAAGAAGTGGTACAAAGTGAGATGGATTCAATACTTGCACATGGGACATGGATTTTAACGAATCTACCTCCAGGGTTTAAACCAATTGGATGCAAGTGGATATTCAAAAGAAAATATTATCCTGATGGATCCATTGAAAAGTACAAAGCTAGACTAGTGGCTAAAGGATATAGTCAAAAGGAAGGTTAAGATTGCTTTGACACATATTCTCCTGTGACCATGATAACTACAATTTGAGTGCTTATTGCATTGGCCGCTCATTATAACCTCAAAATTCATCAAATGGATGTTAAAACAACATTTTTAAATGGTAAATTAGAGGAGGAAGTTTATATGGAGCAGCCTGAAGGTTTTGTAGTTCCTAGTCAAGAAAGAAAAATATGTAAGTTAGTAAGATCTTTCTATGGTTTAAAACAGGCTCCTAAACAATGGCATCAAAAAATTGATGATATTATTCTTTCTAATAACTTTGTTGTTTGTACTTCTGATAAATGTTTATATTGGAAGTCATTTGATCACTCTTATGTAATGTTATGCTTATATGTGGATGATATATTACTGTTTGGTGATAATGTGGATCATATCAATAAGGTTAAGGGCTTCCTTAATGAGAATTTTGATATGAAAGACTTAGGTCTTGCCAAGGTTATATTGGGCTTGAAGATTGATAGGACTTCTCAAGGAATAGTTGTGACTCAATCACACTATGTGAAGAAAATTCTAAAGAAGTATGACTACTTCGATAAAAAACCTGTCAATATGCCATATGACTCAAGTGTAAGACTTAAGAAAAATTATGGGGAAAGTGTATCACAACTTAGATATTCACAGTTAATAGGAAGTTTGAGTTATCTGGCTAACTGCAGTAGACCAGATATATCCTATGTTGTGGGAAGACTAAGTAAATATACTAAGAGTCCTAATGAAACTCATTGGACTGCCATTAGAGAGTTTTCAGATATTTGAAGGGAAGTGTAAACTTTGCTTTACATTATTCCGGATTTCCTGCTCTATTAGAATGATACAGTGATGCTAATTGGATATCAGATTCTGATGAAACCAAGGCTACTAGTGGTTATGTGTTTACACTATGTGGTGGGGCGGTTGCATGGAAATCTTCTAAACAAAAAGTGATAACAAGATCTACTATGGATGCTGAATTAGTAGCTCTTGATAAAACTGGTGGAATGGGGGAATGGCTTAGAGATCTATTAATAGATATATCCTGGTTGAATAAGCCAATTCCTGGAATATTGATTCACTGTGATAGCCAATCAGCTCTTGATAAGGTTAAGAGTAAGAATCATAATAAAAGGTCCTCCAGGCATATTGAACTAAGGTATAAAATCTTGCTCAAGTTGACTACTTCTGGAGTCATTACCTTAAGTTTCATACAATCAATGGATAACTTGGCTGATTCATTTACAAAAGGGTTGTCGGTAGGGCAAATCCTTAACTCATCTAGAGGAGTGGGGCTAAAAGCCTATAATTAAGTTATCGTTAGTAGCAACCCAATCTCTCAGCTTGGAGATCTCACAATGAAGATTCAATGGGTAAAAATAAGCTCATGCGTGACTTGGAGATAGCACTATTAAATATTGTATGCTCATTCTTGTGTTATGATGAGAGTGTTCTTAATGCATATGAAACAGGTTGACGAAAGTCTTAATGAAGTCAAGGCTTATTTAGCAGGGTATTGTTATGCATATTACCCTTGGATATTGTCACCTATATGAGTGCCACTGAGGTCGTAGTTAAAGAGAACGAGGGCTTGTTCTCTAACGTGCAACTCATGAAAAGATACAAGGTGCATGGCCATAAAGCGCTACCCTGAATGATCTCGAAAAAGGGAGTTACTCTTAACTGTTAGGTTTGTCAAAGCTCTTATTTTAAAGTTCAAGTTCAAGACTTAGTTCACTTCGAACTTGTAAGAGTGGCGGCTTACCAAACTAGGAGTAGGTTCAAACCCGCAAGGTACCTATCGCCGAAAACTTGGAGTACTATTGCTCAATGTCTCTTTCATGTGTCTAATAAATTTTTTTTACAGGTGATTTAAAACTTAGTTGTTTCGTTCATTTTGACTTTATGGGAGTGTGTTAATGATCATAATCGACTAGGTGATTTAAATCTTAGACGTTTCGTCCGTTTTGACTTTATGGGAGCATGTTAATGATCATAACCGACGGGATTTGTCCTATAAATTCCATAACGAAATTAGAAAATAAAAACACTATTTTTTCCTCTTCCATTGCTTTCTCTGGCTGATCACTCCTTCCATTCTCTCTGATTTTTTGAGTTTTACATTTAGCAATAGAAATCTCTATTAGAGATCCAATCAGTCTGATTGGAAATGCACCATCATCCTGGCAGAGTGGTTCGTTGTATCTCGAAAACGGAACGCAATTCGCCTGTGCACGGAGGGTGGCGTATCTGTTTCAAGATTGTTGGGATTGTCACTTAAGTATTCAATTGCCCTTCTTTTAAGTGAGAATCCCAACACGAACAACCGGCTGCTCATAGGTCGTAGCCCTCCTCCTCAGTGGGCGTGTATGGGAAGGGGAAATTTTCCACCTTTTTGAGTGAACCAAAACTTCAGGGAGAATCCTTAGGCGGCGGCAGAATTTTTCTGGTAGACCAGGGTAGAAAGGCCGGTGGTAGCTCGCGGCCGAACCTCCTCTCCTCTGCTCTGCATGGAAGTTCAATCCTTTGAAGCACTGTGGAGAAGACGATGGTCCCAAACCAACCTAAACCTGTTGCAAGTCTAGCTAACTCAATGGATCTGAGCCAGCCCGGTTCAAATTGAATTTGGGCCAGTTTGAACTAATCCTCTCTCATTTTAATATTTTATACAAAAAACTAATATATATATATATATATTAAAAATAATAAGTAAATAGTTAAAACCTTACCATGGGACAAGAGGGGTTTTGATTCACTAATAATACCCACATTAATATATTAATCATACTAATTTACCTTCAAGGGTAATTGTGAGTTAATAAATGGTGTGAGAATGTATTCATTCCTATGGAACAAACGTGTGATCTAATTAAATTATTATAGATTGTGCTTTGACTATTCGGAACCTTGATCCATAGAGTCATAGGTTCCTTAGGTTTTTAACTGAAAAGCTTGCAAAGACTTTTTTTTCCTAGAGTTGGGGAATGGTGGAGATTGCGATACTCTTTCTTTATCGCCACGACTGTTTGAGTATTAACCATAGAGGTCTTTATTGCGGGTCTGATCGTTTATAATTAAACCCTTTGTAAGTGTACAAGGTAATTGTACTAGGATAAGTATTTAAGGGTTGTCGAACCTCAGGGACGGATGGATTATCACTAAATCTAAAGAGGAATTTGTTGGTTGAAAACTAAAACAAACTTAAACTTTAATTAAGTAAAGGGAAGAAATTAACTAGTTTAAAAACAAGAAATTAATATGATGAAAATTACTTAGGAAATCGAATCCACTATAGAACCATAACAATTCCTTAACTTTTAATCTAAATCTAGTGTGAATATGAACAAGTATTCTCAGCTACAAGCTAGAATTACTTCAAAAAGAATCATTAATTAACTTCCATGGCATGAACTATCTTCGACAATAGCACGAATCATCTACACTAAACTAGCTATAGGCATGACCCGTCTAATCTTAGTATAACTCATCCAAGTCATTAATTATCTGAACATTAAAACTATTGTATGACCATCTCATCTAAATCACAAAAATTAGAATCGATGCAAATATCAAAACCATATCAATCTATCATCTACAAGATAATAAATCAACATAGACTTAAATAAACATTAAAAGCTCTTCCATTAAAAAGGAAATCCATATCATACAATTGTCATCATTCATAACTGAGATCTAAATTAAAAAGAAAAGAAACTAAAACTTATCTATAGCTTCATCAACTCCTAAGTAAAAGAAAAGTCTAGCCTTCCATTGTAGAAGAAAGCACTTGAATCTCCATTGAAAGCTTTGAGTTCTCTTCCATCTTCTTCTTCTTTTTTCTCTTTAGAAAATCTACTGGAATCCCCCAATTTTAAGTCAAATATGTCTTTTTATAGGCATAAGTTCCATAGGAAGAAATCCAATATGAAAAGGATTGAAATTTGGGTCAAACTAGGAAATTGCACGTTATGTCGTTCGATCGCCCTGCATGCCCGATCGATCGCTTGAACTGTATTTTTGTCTGAATTCACGTTATCCCAATCGATCGGTAAGTGACCCCGTTCGATCGGCTACAGTGTTTCTGCAATCTGGACAGTTTTCCTGGACAGTTCATATTCTGTTCATTAAGCTTTCCTTTGTGTCCATATTAATTTCCAACTTGTTTATAACTCCGAAAAGTTATCCAAATCACTTTAAAGCATGTGAAGACTATTTTGAACTATTTAAAACATCGTCCAAGTACTTTGATAAGCGCACTTTACCTACAAAACATAAAATACCATATTTTAGCCATGTAGAATATAATTAAAATTCCAACTTTGTTTAAATACACATCTAAACTACTAATAACTACAAAATTATTAATAATTAAACTAAAATACTAATATCTATTTTAATCTAAATAAACTATAAATAACACTAAATTAACCTAATTTATACTAGCAAATAAGGTAAAAAGGTATATAAAATAGATATAGATTTTATACTTATCAGGGTCTCCCACAAGTCTTCTCAAGACCATATAGTGCATACGAAAAGCAGAGTTACATGGGCATCATGGAAGGCTTGTATTTCTCGCCAATCTATGTCCCTGAGCACAGTTGGGATCCATTTCTCCAGATTCGTGGTAGGCTATGAAGAACCTTGGGGATTTGGGTCAAGCTGTTGTTAAGCAGTCTACTCCGAGACTGGAATCTAGCATTCATGGATTTTACATAGATTAATCTTTGCATCAATTTTAATTATATTGGTGGTTTAGTCTCTAATATTGAGACTTTAATGTCCTAAGACTTTTAACACTGTGAGGACAGGTTGAGAGCTTAGTTGTAACAGAGTTAGATAACGATAGAATAGTTATCAGTGGCTTATGAATAATAATTAAAGACCAAAGCTTAGTCCCTTACTGTGTTTTATAAAATTGTTTGATCCTATTGATTATAAATGGGCATACTCATGCATCTTCGTGATGGAGTTACCTCAGAGGAGGAGTAGTAGAGTAGCTGGATTTGGGGAGCGGGGACTCACTGCTTAAGAGTAGGATTTGCTTTATTTTCATTAGATTGTAGTAAGGCTCAAGAGTTGTCATTTCATACTTTATTGGTTATTCTTAGTTGGTTCTAAGATTTTTCACATGGATGAGACCTGGTTCTTTTTTTAATGAATTTGATCAACTATTATTGTTAATCATGGTTTGATATTATTATTATGTTGGAAAATGGCAGTCACGGATTGGGGTTTATTTTAGTCGTTGGTTTGCATGATTTGACTTGAGTAAAAGAAAAAAATACACTCAATTTTTCTGTTGCATTTACTTCAAAAATGTTATTTAAAAAAACCCCGCCAGTGACAGTTGGTATCGGAGCTCAAGTTAATTCAATATGCAAGTCGATGACTAATGAGAGCAATAACTAGAGCATGAAATGGAAGGTTTATGGGTAGAAAATTTACTTTAGAATTTGTGTTATCCTGTAGGTTGAGATGACAAAAAATTGAGTTTATTATCATACTAGGAGAGCTTCTCCTAAGCAGAATGTGCTAGGGAACCCTTCTGTGTTGGTTGCTACTGCTGCAAATATTACCATGACTGGAGGATATGGTGCACCTTCTTTAGGTATTGTTGCACAAGGTCTAGATCTAAACCCTGCAGAGATGAGGACTATGTTCCAAAAGATGACCAGAACAATACAAGCTGAGATAGAGCTTATCCAGGCACATGCAGCACATACACAGGCTTTGCAAGAACAAGCAATGCAAACAAGAGAGGTTCAGGTGTAGGCTCAACAACATGTTGAGGTGGAGAGGCATGAAGCATGTGACTCTACATTGGTAGAGCATTTCAAGAAGCTGACACCCTCTTTTACCGGATAAGATGACCTGAAGATGCAAAAAATGGGTGGAAGTTGTGGAGAAGACATTTGTGGCTATGACTATGAACCCTAAATGGATGATGGATGTGGCCTCTTTTATCCTTATAGGGGAGGTACACTTCTGGTGGAAGATGGTCAAAGACACACAATTCTAGGGTAGAATCAATATATCCTAAGAGGAGTTCATTGATGTCTTTTATCAAAAATATTTTCCCCCACATGTTAGAAGAAGAAAGGAAAAAGAGTTCTTGGATTTGGAACAGGGAGAGATGTCAGTGGTCCAATACGAGACTAAGTTTGTGTAGCTTTTGAGATTTGCACGATAAACTATGCAAACAGATGAACAGAAGAGGGAGCACTTAGTTTGGGATCTAAGGGAGGGACTGAGATCTAAAGTACTTTCTTCTAGGCCGACATCATTTGTTGATGCAGTAGCTCCGACTTCGATTCATGAGGAGGATTACTGGAGGTCTTAAAATTGGAGAAAGGGGGCAAAGTCAAAGATGAATGTGAGCAATGTTGACTTAAAAAGGCCTAGAAATCGGAAGCCTTTTAAGCAGCAAAAGGTTACTGGTCAGGGTGCTAGCCAAAGCTCTAGTTAGGGTTTCGGATAGCAACATAAGAAGAAATCTAATAAGTGTGTACTTGTGGAAGATATCACCCCGGGCAGCCTTGTACAGGTGAAACTAGGACTTTTTTGTATGCAACAAGCAAGGTCGTATTGCCAAAGATTGCCCTAACAAGTAAGTGAAGATCAAGGTTGAAGACTCCTCGAAGAAGGGGAAGGCCAGAGTTTTCTCACTTTCATCTGAAGATGCAAAGAAGAATGATGTAATCGAAGGTACACTTTATGTCCTTGATCGTTTGCTAAAATTCTTTTGGATCCAGGTGCAACTCACTCTTTTATATCCACTGTGTTGGTTTCGAGCCTAGAGTACCCTAATTCTATTTTACAATATGAATTACTTGTTCATACCCCCATTGGAAATCCAGTTAATGTTTTAGATTACCTCCATGATGTAGCTAATTGCTTGGGTAAGCGGGATTTACCAACTGACCTAGTTATCCTCAATATGTTGGATTTTGATGTAATCTTAGGGATGGATTGGTTGTCTAAATTTTATGTTGTGGTTGATTTGCTTTATGAATCAGGTACGACCATTACGAATTTTTGGTTATGCCTTTTGGACTAACTAATGCTCCTGTAGCCTTCATGGATCTTATGAACATGATATATAACCCTTGGTTAGACAGATTTGTGATAGTGTGTGGATGATATATTGATTTATTCAGCCACAATTGAAGAACATAGCGAGCACTTAAGAAAAGTGTTGCAAACTCTCAAAAACCATAAGTTATATGCCAAATTCAACAAATCTGATTTTTAGTTAGAGAGCATCAACTTCTCAGGGCATGTAATCTAAGGATGGGTAGTCATTGATCCTGAAAAAGTAGAAGTTTTGATGAGATGGGAAAGACCTAAATCTGTTACTAAAATTTGTAGTTTTCTTAGATTAGCAGGTTATTACAGGAGATTCATTGAAGGATTTTCCACCTTGGCCTTACCTTTGACTAAGCTTACTAAGAAGGGTGTTAAAATTTACATGGGATGAAGTATGCGAAAATAGTTTTCAGGACTTGAAGAGAAGGTTGGCTAGTGCCCCTATCCCTACCTTACCTTCAGGAGAAGGTGGGTCTGTGATTTATAGTGATGCCTCTAACAAGGGGTTGGGTTGCGTATTAATGCAGTGAGGCAAGGTTATAGCATATGTATCTAGGCAGTTGAAGGTTCATGAGCATAACTATCCCACACATGATTTAGAATTGGTTGTTGTGGTTTTTGCTATGAAGATATAGCGACATTACCTTTATGGCGAAACCTTTGAGGTTTACACTGATCACAAAAACTTAAAATATGTGTTTCCCAAAAGGACTTAAATATGAGACGACATAAAAGATGGATTGAGTACTTAAAAGATTATGACTTTACAATTATGTATCACCCTAGAAAAGCTAACATGGTGGGGGATACTCTAAGTAGAAAATCTAAAACCATGGTAGCACAAATGTTGATTAAAGAATGAGAATTGTTACAGAGTATGACTAGTCTTTATATAGAAGTTCCTTCCAAAGGGGGAAAGTCAATGTTGGCTAATTTTTCTATCCAATCAGTGCTAGTGGAGAAGAACATTGCAGCCCAACAAACTGATGATGAGGTTCAGAAATTGGTAGAAAGACCTAACTTTTCTCAGGGAACCGATGGAGGTGTGTGTTTTAGTAGAAGGCTTGTTGTTCCCGCCATCCCTAACTTAAGGCAGGAACTACCATATGAAGCCCATCATTCCAAATACATGATTCATCTAGGGGGAAATAAGATGTATTAAGATCTAAAGCAGAGTTTCCGGTGGGAAGGCATGAAAAGAGACATCGGGGAATTTGTGTTGAAATGTTTGACTTGCCAATAGGTTAAGGCAGAGCATCAGAGGCCTGTAGGTTTATTGAATCCCTTAGAAATTCCTTAGTGGAAATGGGAACATATCACAATGGACTTTGTTGTGGGAATGCCTAAGACACAGAAGCAACATGATACAGTATGGGTCATGGTGGATAGGTTGACAAAGACTCCACACTTCTTGCCCATCAGGTGGAAGCAGTCACCAGAGAGTCTAGCCCAACTTTATATTAGGGAAATTGTGAGACTCTATGGCACACCAATATCCATTATCTCTGATAGGGATCCTTATTTCACTTCTAGATATTGGAAAAGTGTGCAAGAAGCCTTGGGGACGAAGTTGAACTTTAGCACATCTTTCCATCCTCGAACTAATGGCCAGTCAGAACGTACCATCTAAAATCTGAAGGATATGCTCAGGGCATGCATCTTATACTAGAAAGTTAATTAGGATGAGTTCCTATCCTTAATAGAGTTCGCCTACAACAACAACTATCATTCTAGCATTGACATGATACCTTATGAAGCCCTTTTATGGATGATCGTGTCGTTCCCCTACATGCTGGGATGAAGTGGGTGAGTGGAGGATTCTCAAGTCTAAAATTATACAACGATGTGCAGACAAGGCGAAGGAAATCAAACATAAATTGTTAACAGCACAAAGTAGGCAAAAACTTTATGCAGTTCAGAGACGGAGGGAGTTGAAAATCCAGACTCGAGATCATGTATTCCTGAAGGTCCCACCAACCAAGGGAGTTATGTGGTTTGGGAAGAAGGGCAAGCTCAATTCGTGTTATGTTGGACCCTTTCAAATCCTTCATTGGATTGGCCCAGTTGCTTGTAGGCTCACATTACCCCCTAACTTGGCTAAAGTTCATAATGTCTTTTATGTGTCTATGTTAAGGAAGTACATGTAAGATTTGTCGCATGTCATTGACCACAATATGGTGGAGTTGTAACCTGATCTTACATTTACTGAGCCTGTGAAGATATTAGATAAAAAGAATCAAGTCCTAAGAAGCAAGACCATTCCATTGGTCAAGGTTTTGTGGCAAAGCCGGGCTTTCGAAGAAATGACATGGGAGCCGAAAGTGGAGATGCGGCGAGCCTACCCCAAACTATTTGTGGATGGGGCTATCTAAATTTTGAGGACAAAATTCTTGTAAGGGAGAAAGGTTGTAACATCCGGGAATTTTTAGGTATTTCTTATATTCTTTTGTATTTTCTATATTTTTTGGGATTATTTGATAAAAAAAATAGCATAGTTAGTATTTTTAGTAAATAGGGATATTGAATTAGGTGGGACCACCTAGTAGGGACCACCTAGGGGTGACTTGGCCTAGGGGTAGATGTAATTATTATGTACCACATTCTAATCCTATTAGGAAAAGGCAAGGCTTCCCTTCTCTTTTACTTATTTAAATCCCACTTCCTAACCATAAGCTCTTCTAAATACCTTTAGGGAGAAGTCATTAAAACTGAGAGCTTGAAAACTTCGGTGGTAGGAAAAGGGAGTCCGCCACATAAAAGAAAGGATACAAAGGGAGGAACATAAAAGAGGTAGGATCCTTATTTATAAAAAATATTTGATAGACTTTAAATAATACATTAAATAATATGGAAGACATTATAACTAAAATAAAGAGGCCTTGATAACCGATGATTAATGGACGCATAGTACCGCGGGTGGCACACCGGCCGACGGCGGCCATGGCCAAAATTCCGGTTATGAGAAACGGGAAGCTGGCTGGCTGGTGTGGGGCTCGTTGTCTATGCATCTCTTGGAGGCCGAATGCAATCGCAAACGTATAAACTTTGCCGATGGACACGCACAGGACTCCCGGTACAGATCTGTTACATTGTCTTTCTGTGCACTCTGAACCTTAGACCCAGCAACGGAGCAACCAGTCGCCAAGCCTGAGGAGAAGTGACGATCGGAGCCGTTAGGGCATATCCATAACAGCCAGTTTATTGGGATGAATCGCTGCCATATCACGGGCAGTTGTGCCCTGTTTTCGGCGGAAGAACTTCTGAAGAGCCGTCTGTAACGGTTGAAACAAAAAAAGGAAGGTTAGACAGTCATGGAGAGCGGATGGCCGCCTCTACAAAATCCGGCCAGGGTCGACGGAGGAGAGTTCCGATGAGCTCCGTCTGACTGCGGCTCAGATCTAGTGAAGAGGCCACTCTCTGCCTCTGCGTCCAACTCGAAGTGAGTGGTGAGGAGGAGATGGTAGATAACACTGGCGGTTCCATAAGTGGGTTTTATTGCACCCAAGGGAATACGGAGGAAGTTTCCCAGCGATCCTGGGCGGCCGAACGACCGGCGGCTCGCAGGCCGCAGCCCTCCTCCTCCTTGGGCGCATTTTTCACCTTTTGGAGTGAACCGAAACTTCAGGGAGAATCATCAGGCAGCGGCGGAATTTTTCCGGCATACCAAGGCAGAAAGGCAGGCGGCAGCTCTCCGGCTGGACCTCCTCTACTCTGGTTTGCATGGAAGTTCAATCCTTCGAAGCGCTTTGGAGAAGACGATAGTCCCGAGCCGACCCGCACCAGTTGCGGTTCTGGCCGGGTCAATGGATCTGAGTCGGCCCGGTTTAGATTGAATTTGGGCCGGTTCAGGTCTAATCCACTCCCATTTTAGTATTGTAAAAAAAAATATTAAAAAAATTATATAAAGCATAAAAATAATAAATAAATAGTTAAAACCTTACCATGGGATAAGAGGGGTTTTGATTCACTAATAATACCCACATTAATCTATTAATCATACTAATTTACTTTCAAGGGTGATTGCGGGTTAATAAATGGTGTGAGAACGTATACGTTCCTTTGGTACGAACGTGTGATCTATTTAAATTATTATGGATTGTGCTTTGACTATTCAGAACCTTGAGTCATAGAGTCTTAGGTTTCTTAGGGTTTTAACTGAAAAATATGCAAAGACTTATTTTTCCTAGAGTTGGGGAATGGTGGAGATTGTGATACGCTTTCTTCATCGCCACAAACATTTGAGTATTGACTATAGAAGTCTTTATTACGAGTGTCCCATAGGTCTTCCCAGGACCATATAGTTCATATGAAAAATAGAGTTGCATAAGCATCATGGAAGGCTTGCGTTTCTCACTAATTTGTATCCATGAGCACAGTTAGGATCCATATTCGTGGTAAGCTATTGACAGCCCTGGGGATTTGGGTCAAGCTACTGTTAAGCAGTCTACTCCAAGGCTGGAGTGTGCATTCATAAATTTTCAGAGATTAATCTCTGCATGAGTTTTAATTATATTGGTGGTTTAGTCTCTAATATTAAGACTTTAATGTCCCAAGACTTTTAACACTGTGAGGATAGGTTGAGTGCTTGGTTGTGATAGAGATAGATAATGCTAGAATAATTATCAGTGACTTATGAATAATAATTAAAAACCAAAGCTTAGTCCCTTAATGGGTTTTATAAAATTGTTTGATCCTATTAAGTATAAATGGGTATACTCATGCATCTCCGTGATGTAGGTACCTCAGAGGAGTAGCAGAGTACCTGGATTTGTGGAGTGGGGACTCATTGGTTTAGAGTAGGATTTGTTTTATTTTCATTACATTGTAATAAGGCACGAGAGTTGTCATTTTATACTTTATTGGTTATTCTTAGTTGGTTATTAGATTTTTCACATGGATGAGACCTGACTCTTTTTTTTAATGAATTTGATCAACTCTTATTGTTAATCATGGCTTGATATTATTATTATGTTGGGAAATGCCAGTCACGGATTGAAGTTTATTTTAGATGTCGATTTACATGATTTGACTTGAGTAAAAGAAAAAAATTACTTAATTTTTATGATGCATTTACTTCAAAAATGTTATTGCAAAAAACCCCATTCGTGACACAAATTGTATTAAACTCTTCAACCAATACAAAGGTAATCTCATTGAAGTTATTTTTACGGTCCAGGTAAAATTTCTATTACTTTAGATGTATAGACTACAATCAAAATTTTGAATATATTTGTATTACCACACATTACATTGATCATGATTGGGTTTCAAATCAAAGAATTGTTACTTTTAATTTATTAGGATATCCTTATATGAGAGTTGTAATTAGTAGGTCTATAATGACAGCTTTACATGATTATCATATTAATAATAAATTTCTTTCTATTACCTTAGATCATGCTTCAAGTAATAAAAGTGCTATTGATTTTCTTAAATCACAATTGAGTCCTATGTTAGATAGAAATTTTTTTATGTAAGATATTGTTGTCATATTATTAATTTATTTGTTCAAGATAATTTAAATATTGTTAAAAATTATATAATAAATATTAGAGATGTTTTAGTATATATTAGTTCTTCTTCATCTAGATCTCACAAATTTAGAGATTTATGTAAACAATATGGTATAAAATAAAAAAATTGTCTTAGATGTCAAACATAGGTGGAATGGTACTTATTTAATGTTAGAATCTTATTATTAATTAAAAAAATTATAATATTACGATGTCCTAATAAGATGCCCGATTCTTCATAATGTGATGATGATTTTGAAATTGTAATAGTTATCATGAATTTTTTTTTATGAAGCTAGTAAACAATTATCGGGTATACATAGTCACACTTCTTTATTTTTTAATCAACTCTATAATATTACTCTTATGTTTTTGTTATATAAAATTAATGATATATTTAATATGATTATGGCGCCAATAAAAATAAAATAAAAAAATAACCCTTTTTAGTTATTACTTAGTAGAAATAAACAAAAGTATACTGGTACTATTTCTAATAATGAATTACTTATGTATTAACAAAATAATTTTATGCTTGTTCTAACCTAAGAAAAAATAAGTAACTTCGATGTTTTAGTTTGGTGAACACATGAAAAATATTATTCTGTGCTTGTCGCCTTAGTGCATGATTTACTAACTCCTCTAATGTCTATAGTAACTTCAGAATTTACTTTTAGTGTAGGAAGCATGGTACTTGATGATTGGAGGAGTCGCTTAGATCAAATGATGATGGAGTATTGCGTATGCTTGAAGGATTGGCTAGATGCAAAAGAGAGACAACAAACTTCAAAATTTGAAGATGTGCTACAAGAAAACTTTAATGAAATTTTAATTTCTTAGAAAGGTCCAATGAAATCTTAGTTAGAATATACTTGTAATGTTATAGAGGTGTGTTAACGTTAAATTGCATATGATAGATAGGTGAGTAGATGCCGACATAGTTGGGATATACTCATATTATAGTCATGTAAATTTTACCTCCTTAAGATTTAATTTTTTATAAATTTATAATTTTAAATAAATTTTGGTTACTTTATAATTTTGCTAAACATTGAAAGAGCCCGCAGGCCGGCCTGGTACTTCAGGCTCAAGGGCCATGCCAAGTCACAGTTTGGCAATGAGGGTCGGGCCCAACCCTTTGAAACCTTTACTTTAGTCATAATGGACTATCAAAAAATGGTAAAAAATTATTTTAATGCTTGAGTAGGTTGAACAGGCCAATGGCCTTTTTGCCCCTCGGCCTGTCCAACCCTATTGAAGAGGTGGGTTATAAATTTTAAGGCCTAACCCTAAGTCAGGTCCAAAATTTTAACCATAAAACGTATTTTTATGAGTGGTACTAGCCCTATTCTTAAATGTTTCACCCATAATTTTAGCCTAAAAATGAGGAAAATATAGAGTACTTAATATATAGGAGAAATCCAAATGATACATAAATCACGAAAGAATAAAAAGAAGGTGATAGGGGAAGCATTTTTAATGATCCCCATTAATAATGTGTCTAGCCTAGAGAAACATAGAATACCATGTAATCACGCAAAAGAACCTTCATCTATGTAATCAATCACATCTATACTAATACATGTCAGCATAATTTCATTAATACTAATGTATATTAATATGTTCAGGGTTGATCTTATTATGATGTTCAGGGTTGATCTTATTATGAAGAAGGGTTCCCTGGGCCCTTTGTTAAAGACAAGCGTAGAAAATGCTTCCCACGACGGGCTATTTGATAAGCACTCCTTGTTTTGTCATTTTCCATTAGTTGAACAGCCTCCAGACTAGAAGAAGATAAAGCAGTACATCCGGCTTCTATCTGTTTGCTGTCCAAATGGAGGCGCTGGGGCTCCCGTCTCTCTGCACTTCAACTATCTCCTTTCCTGGTTCTCAGCAACTGAAAAGCCGTAAACTGTGTCCGATGAGTAGTCATTGGCTTGGCAGTTTCCACCCATTCCCGTCAAAGCTCAACGCTCACTACAGAACCCCTCATCCCCAGGTATGCAATCCTTTTCATTCAACTTTTGGGGGGAAATCTGTGCCTTTTTAATACCCACATTCTATTTCGCCGGCTATTTTCTATTGGGTATGTCTGTTCTTCTTGGTTCAGCTCTGCGCTGTGAAAATGGTGGTGAATGACACTGAAGAAGTCGAGCTGAGGCAAATGAGAGAGATGTCCGCGGCTAGGAAGAGATGGGAAACTCTGGTACTATAGATATTCATTTCGGTAATAAGATTGGTTCTTTTCAATGTCTATGTATGTATTGAACTTTATTTATATCTATGAATTATGATATTGGAAGTTGAGACTAGATGAATTGGCCCTATAATTTCTATTATGTTCGTATTTGGTTGCTGGTAGACTCCCTCCAGTAACTTTCTTTTCCCCCGCTTTCTCCACTTGACCTCCTTCACTGTAGTACTTGCTAATGAAAGGCTACTAAGAATTAAAAACTATAATTTATAGTTGCAATTCTGATCGTGCTTATTTAAAATAAAAATTGCTCTCCTGACACTTAGAGATCTACATCAGAAGCTTTATAATTCAATGCCAATGACTCAAACTGATCTGAGAGGCTAGCTAGTACCCATTCCCTATTTGAGACTTATTTGTTCCAATTGACTAATAATGCAATTGTAGAATGCTGTAGAAATAGTAGAATGCTGAGTTGTAGTAGAACTCTGGCTTGTAAAGAAAAATATTCTTGAGCGTATATAACCTAGAATGCTGAGTTGGACTAGAACTCTGCCTCAATCAGTTATTTTACAAGGTGTAAAAGAATATGGATTTATTTATCATCCTTTAGCTAAGTTGAGAAATGGAAAGAAAAAATGACAAATTTTTATATCAATCAAAGATAATATTATCATTTAGAGATACCTTCTAATGCCTCTAATTTGCATAGCAAGATCGGGGAACAAAAAATTAAGGTCCTAACACCAAAAGAAGCTGGATATGCAATTCAACTTTCCAACACAAGCTTGCTAGATGTCCGACCCTCAGCGGAACACAATAAGGTGGGTGCTTCCTGTGATCTCAAGGTTTTGTAATTATATTTGTAATACGAAGCTGTGGGCTTGGAATGGATGATTTTAGCTTAGGCTCCTTTTGGCAGGCTAGAGTGAAAGGCTCTACCTGGATTCCAATCTATGACACGGACAACAATTTTGACATTGGAACTGCTTCCAAAAAGATAACTAATTTTGTAATGGGTATGGAATCATTTTCTTGATCTTATCAACATAGTTTATAGTATCTTCTTGTCAGTTATATATCTCTGGTAATTTATGAAGTATGTCTTAAAAATGAAAAAGAATGGTACATAAATGAAAAGCTTATCTGCTATATGGCAATGGTTGTATGCCACAGAAAATTTATCTAGGGGTGAGAGGACCCTTTTACTTTTGTCTAAGGCAGACTCTTGACCTGATGATAGTAACTTCATTAAACAATGAGACAGAATGATCACCGTAGTTAAGAATATTCCTTGTTATGACAAGTAACACAAGCAGTGATAAAATTGATAAAACCTAAGGACGTGGTTGGCATTTGTCACATGAATTTGACTGTAGAATATGTGTGCATTCATGAAGTTCTTCGATTTTCAGAGACATCATACATATACAGTTTGCATGTTGATTCTTACTAAATGGTTCTTTTTGTCCTAACTGAAAAGCGTTTCTACAGGTGGTTGGTGGAGTGGTTCTCCTGTACTATCCTATAACAAGTATGCTAACGTTATACATATTCCCAATTTTTTTCCATAAATTGTTTTTTCCCTTTGTTCTTATTATTTTCAAATGCTGCCTTTAATAGCCAGTTTGTTTCAAAAGTTGTGGAGAAATTCCCAAAAGATGTTGACCTTATTGTTGCTTGCCAAAAAGGATTAAGGTAACAGGAAATATTGTCGTGTATATTTCACTTGCTTGTCTATGATGCCTGTGAATGCATGGGCCTCCTAATTTGCATTGTTATCCAAACAAAATTCTTTAGTTTTTTATTGCCTTGCTCCTATATAAACCAATTCAGTTGTAATATACTTCACTGTTAATGGCTGGTTCCCGCTTTTCCATCAGAAAGTTAAAACTGCTATACAGATATCCGTGTTTGGTGCCTCAGATCCCTTGCTGCTTGTGAGCAACTGTACAATGCAGGCTACAGAAATCTGTTTTGGGTACAAGGTGGCCTGGAGGCTGCTGAAGAAGAGGTGGACAACTGTAGATTGAATTTTAATCCCCACCTTTTTCTTATTTATATTAGTGATGCATGCTTATATTACCTTGAGGCAGGATTTTGAGAGGGAAGGTCCCCAGCCATTCAGATTTGCTGGAATCGGCGGGCTTTCTGAGTTTCTGGGGTATATATCTGAATTGGCAATATATGAAACGTTTGTTATTGAGAAGACAGCTGGTTATAAATATTCTTAACCATATTTAGAATTACGTCAAAGTTCTTTGAATGGATTGCAGTTGGACTGATCAACAACGGTTTGCAGCAGCCAAAGAAGGAGCGGGATACAGATTAATCTTCACTGCCCGTTTGGTATGAACAAATGACATTTCAAGAACTTATTTGATCGATTCAAATATCTAGATGAATCTAATTTTGCATTTATATAACAGATTGGACTTATTCTATTAGCTGATGGTCTGTTTCTTGGAGCCCAGCAATTCGGCCGATATATTCAAGAACTGAGGCCCCATTAAGATGGGATATCATCTTTTGATATTCCAATTGCCGACTATATAAGCAATATTAATTGAATCTGCTGACATTATGGTTGTCGGTCAGGGTAGTCAAGCCCTTAGTGAGCTTTTCTTTATCTCACTCATATCATCTCAGCTTAAAGTGGTGGCGAGTATTAGCTCAAGAAAAAAGTTTTTGTAGATTTTTATCGTCATTAAAGCTTCTAGTTAACTAGATCTTATCTTGAAAAGCTGTGATATATTGACATAGTAAATCTTGAGCTCATTCATAAGTTGGTGATGATGGTGATTATTGAGTGACACTCTTGCGGCCGCAAAAAGACGCTAAATAGAGAGTTGATTCCCCAAATGAGACCATATTATTAGACCTAGAGATTATTACTAGCTAACAACTACTGTTTTCTTCCTTTTTTGTAGTTTCTACAACATACCACCCAACAAGACTTGGGAAAAGTATTATTAGCATGAATAATAAAATCTTAAAAGGCAGTCAGTAATTGAAGAAAAAGGCTTCTAATCTTCGAATCATTGTCAGAACTCTTTTAATTTTTGGACCAAAAAGCCCCACATTTAATCAGGAGTAAATATAAAAATCATAACTACAATGATGGGAGTAATAATCTAAGAAACTCCCTCTGCGCTGTACTACATTTAACGTTTCGTTCTGCATTTCTTGGAAGCTAAGACGCCACCGGGGGAGCCTCTGAGCAGGATTGCACAGTCCGCGTGTATCCAATAAGAGAAATGGAACAATCTTCCGTAGTCAGACCTTGTTCTAAATAAGCCTTTCATATCAAACATCACTGCATTTGTGTCCAACTGGCGCTTCAGCCGCTGAGCATCCCCGGTGGGTAGAAGCACCTGGCTGGACACCAGCTCAACGTTGGCCAGTGTCGACTCCCTGCTCGCCTGAGAGAAGGATTCCACTGCCCGGGTCGCAAGTAGATTTTTCCCAAAGTAGAGATCAATCTCCACATAGCTGAAGTACAGGGCAATCTTCTTGTTAGGATTGGTAAAGTTGGCCAAGATGGTGAGGTCGGCATTCAGCAGTGTGCCTGTGTCAAGGTAGGCGGCGTTGAGGGTGGCACTGGCGATGTCGAAGTGTGGGCTCCTTGGGCGGAAGACAAGGTAAATGATCAGTATAGCGAGGCCGCCAAGGATGATGATGATCCAGAAGATAGCACAAAAGATGCCGGCAAACCATGTGAATTTGCTGCTCCGGGCAGGGTCCGGTACACGGAGGAGGTGCTTGCGCGAGGGGGGATCCTTGGGTGGCCGGTGGACATGGTGGAGCGGTTGGCTGGGGTGGTCATCGGCATGTCTCATGGCCACTGCTGACGGTGGGGTTAAGGGCTGGATGGCAAGTAAGAAGCTTGAGAAGAGAGGGACGTGGATAAGGTGGTGGGGTGGGAAGGAGGGAAAGGTATCGTACATGGTTTGAGTTCGAAGTTAAATGACAAGGAAGCAAGAAATCGTAGTGATACCTGTGAGGCACTTTTTCATGGGACAACCAAAAGCAGGATTACTTATCTTTTAGGTCTTTTAGATTATTATAGCCCACTCTTTTCGTTTTTTGGCAGAAAGCCACTCTTGATCATAATTGTGGGATTATATCTTACAAAAATTATGGAAAATTAGCTGTTCATATATACTTTTAGTTGTTATGTGATTTATGCATTTTAAATTACGGCATCAGATAGATTAACATCGTAGGTGCCAACTATATGATGCTATGTGGTTCTATATTAATTATTTATTTATCTGTGTGAAAGAAAAAAATGAATGACAAGAAATTGTGTTATTTAGTAGATTGTGGCCAGGCTTGCATGGGCTATGAATTATAGAAAAAATTATAAATTTAATATATATATATATATATATATATATATATATATATATATATATATATATATATATATATATATATATATATATAGATAGAGAGAGAGAGAGAGAGAGAGAGAGAGAGAGAGAGAGAGAATACTTAGCTTAAGGTCAAACTCTTACAAGCTTCCCTAAGATTAATTCTTATAGGCTCATTTTTATAGGACTATTATTTAAGAGGGATATGAAATAAGGAGGATGAGTGGTAAATTATGGGGTAAGGCTCTATGTGAAGTTTGAAGCCATTTTGATAAGTGGATCTCACTTCATAAATAAAGGATGGTCAAAATTTCAATCCCAAACTATAATTAGGTCAAATGAGTAGGTCTTACATATTGTAATGACCCTAAATTTTGTTGACCTTTCATCAAAGATGTTCTTTTAATCATATCAAAATTTGTTGACCTTTGTAGACCCAAATTAAAAAACCAATACCAACCATTAGTTTGAATCCGAGATTAAAGGTGTGAGGAGGGGAGCCACACGTGTCCAAATAGGCTTTAAATCTATTTACCCCTATTTTTTATAGTGCTCCTTTAATTTTCTTTGGTTCTACCCTTTACAAAATACTAACAAGACCCACATTTAGAAAATCAACCTCTCAAAAGCAAAAGCTTATGTGAGGTTGACCTTATATTAATTTTTTCATATATACACAACTACTCTTATTTTAAAAAGAACCAAATAAAGGATAGAGTTAAGTTATTTACTTCTTTTAAATTTAATTTTTTAATATTAATATTAATATATATATATATTATATTTAAATGATAAATATTAAATAAAATTAAATAATACAATTTTTTTAAAAAAAAATTATAGAACTATATGTGACGCTTATAAAAAGGCATTTATTTGCAACGCTTATAAAATAGTGTCTCAAATAAAACAAGTTAAAAATATAAAAAATCACAACTGTTTACGATGCTTATAAAAAATATCACAAATAAAAGAAATTTTTTTACTTTTTTAAGATTATTAGTGATGCTTTTTTAAAAGCATCATAAATAATACCACTATTTGAGACGTTTTTAAAAAAACATCACAAATAGTCTTAAAAGAGATTTTTTAAAAAATTCTTTTATTTGCGACATTTTTATAAGAGTCGTATATATTACCACTATTTGTGATGCTTAAAAAAATGTCATAAATAACTTTTTTCTATTGGTTTATCATGCATAGCAAATAGTAGTTTTAGGGATGCTTTTTATTGTGTCATTAATAAAATTGTCGTTAATAATCCTTTTAGTTGTAGTGAACTTTGTCAAGAACTCGATCATAACCAACACCAATGGGCTTTACCATTAATATTGAAAATGTCATCAACATGAGTAGCCTCTAAATGATGTCCACCATTAGAAGACACCACCTGCATATTAAAACCTTAAATAGTTAATAAGTAGTTCACAAATTTCCAGTTTTGCATTTCCTCTTCTACCTCATGAGCCAAATCTCCTACTCTCACAATAACTCAATCACGAGTCTCATGCAACTAGCACCAAAAGCTCTACCATTAAAGCCGTAACATTGGTCAGGTCAACGACATGAAGAGCCTTTAATTGAGATCTACCGTCAAAAGTCATTGCCTACATAAAGACTTTAAATAGTTAGTATGTAGGTCACAAAGTTCCAATTTTTAGTTTCTAATTTTTCCTTTTTTTTGTTCTAATTTTATAATTTTTTGAGGGAGGATAAGGCATTTAAATAGGGAGAAGGGGGCAGAGGAGGTAGAGTTACGTAATTTTATAATTTTTATCACAAAATTAAGCTAAAATAATACTCATTCTTCTTTTAAGTAGTTGACGATATTTATGGGTTTATTTTTTACGATTGGACCTTATAAAGAAAAAAAATGGCTTTATGGCTAGTTTAGAGTGAATTCTGGCGAATTTTTGGAAGAAGGCAAAAGAGGGGGAAGTAGAGGGGAATGAGATGAAGGAGGAGGCAAAGGATGAGGGAGAGGAGGTGTAGAAAAAAGGGGAAGAAATGGCCGTGGAGGAACTAAAGGCAAAAGAGGCGGAGGGGTATTTGAGTTGGAGAAGAAGATGAGAAAGTTGTTTGGGAATTGTCACAAGGACAAACACATTATTTTCTATCACACATTTGGAGGTAAACATACTTGGAAGTTTACTTCCATATATTTGTGAAAACTGGACACAAAACAGGGGTTAATCCGCCTTTTCTATTTTGAATGGTAAGCTTGGGGCCATGCCCCTATTCCATTACCCTTGGGAGGGAATAATACAAATGAACAAAATAACTTAAAAAAAAACAAAGAAATTTTACAATGCATAGAAAATAAGATATAAAAATTACAAGGGTCATATTTAGCTTTACACTAATGAAAAATATTTACAGACATTAATAGATGAGGGGATGCCAAAAAGTACACATGAAACTCATTTTCTACTCGGTGGAGAAGGCTAGGATCCAATCTAACACAACCAGGATATGTAAGTATCATTTTTCTGTTCTAAGTTCTCGTGAAGACTTGTGAATCCCTCTATCCCATTAGGGTTTTTTTTATAAAAAAATGCTAGACCTATGCAAAACTGATCTTGACCATGATTTTAAATGTGGGCATCAAATATTAAAGGCTATGCAATAATCTTGGGTTGGCTAACTAATGGTAACATTACTCTTTGTTACAGGGGGACATGGGAGGGGACGAAAAAGGGGACAGTGGGCCATTTTTTTTTGGGATTCTCGATAGAACAATAAGAAATAGAAATAAGGGGCCATCTATTTTTAGTCTCACTAATGTGAGCCCTTCTTTTTCCTCTTTGAGACTAGACTCTATGACTAGTGCCCCGGCCAGCACACATAAGTTTCCGGACATAGTATATAGAGGGTATACCATAGACGCAGTGGGATGGGCGGATGCTTAAGATTTCGATTCCAAGCAAGGTCACATTCGCAACTGTAATCATCAACACAGTGCGACCGATGGACAGCCGCTGGGCCACAGCCACTCAACTCAGTTCCATGTGCATCTGCATCAGTATAACATGACAAACGCCTGCGAATGAACTCTTTTTTCTGCTGGAGGGCGCCCCCCTCCCTCTCCAGTCCGTGTGCAAACAGCAACAGAAAATAACGGCATTTCCAGAAAGGGCCTTTCATGCAAAACTGACATGAAGCCATTAGAATGAACGCTCCCCCTTGCATAAAAGTGTGACTTCGCCATCATGCTAAAGGCCGTCTCCAACAGTGTCATGAAGAAGCTTCCACATATCAATAAAAGATTGGGTCGCCTTATAATCGACTGACGAAGTCGTATTCGAGGAGCTGTTGCAGAGACCAGGACCGGCATGGTCTGTTTCCAGTGCGTGGACGACGAGCTGGTGGACGTGGATGAAGAAATAGCCATGGAAATGGGGCTGGTGAAGGGGATGATGATGAGGAAAGAGAACTGCGCCGGATCAATCGTGCTGCTCAACATCACCGCCAAGATGCTAAGAAAGATCATTCAGTATTGTGAGAAACGTATGGGCTGGGAGCAGAATGGCAAGAAACTGGGGGCAGCTGGGAAGGAGTTTAATGAGTGGGAAGAGGAGTTTATTGATGTGGACAAGGAAACACTCTTTGAAATGGCCAACGCTGCTTACTACATGAAGGTTGAGGGACTAGTGAAGCTGATAAGTGAGGTGATGGGGAAGAAGATAGGGGACATGTCTGCGGGTGAAGTGCAGAGATATCTGAGCATCAGTGAATCACATCTCTCAAAGTCTTAGTTAGAACGACTGTTTACATTCTGATCAAGTGGAAAAGGATTATTAGTTCTCAGTTATTGTTTGTTTTTTACTTCAAAATTTTTTGCCAATTAAGTTTGTGGAGCCATGATGAGATTCATACCCAAATTAAAGTAAGAGCTTAAGGATGAACATCATCTTTTGTTGTTCACATGAAGTTTAAGTTGTTGAGTTTGCTCTCCCTTCCATTCAATTTTTTCATCCAAATGACTGTTTAGTAAAAAGCACAGAGCATTATTCACTTCTGTAAGCAGTGACGATTTAAGGAAAGTTCATTTGCCTTTTAAGACGGCCCTTACAACTATTAGCAAAGGAGCATCAACCGCAACGTGACTGTCTTTGAAAGTTCATCTGCCCATTAATCCTTTCAAGAAAATCAAGAAATGTATCAGGCTATATTGTAAATCCAATGTTAAAATCAAGTGAACAATGAACTAAACTCAGCATTTTGCAATATGCTGAGCAAATCTTCACGTTCTTTGTGAAGAACCACGCTCTATGGATCGACATGGCGGATGCAAATAATCAAATTTGTTTTTCATGAAATAGACTTGAAACCATAAGGAAATGGAAAATTATATAAATAATATTAAAAAAAATTTATTTACCATTTTAAACCATTTTGGGAATTCCCAAAATGGTGTTCGTTTTTGCCAAGCAGGCAGGGCTGGCGCCTGCGTAGCTTTTTTTTTAATTTTTTTTAGCGATTTCGTCCTTTAGAATGATGAAATTAGGTTTAAGATGATTTCGTCCTTCTAATGGACGAAACCGGAACCCTTGACCCGATTTCGTCCTTTAGAAGGACGAAATCAACTTAAGTCAATTTCGTTCCTCTAATGGATGAAATCACCACACTTAACCGATTTCGCGCTTTCGGGCGGGTGAATAACACTGATTTCGTCCATTTAAAGGACGAAATCAGTTTTACACTGATTTCGTCCTTTAAAAGGACGAAATCAAGTTAATTTTTTTAAAATAACTATTTTGATCTAAATTTAACCCCTGTCCCTGTTCATTCCACACATTCTATTCTAAGTTCCATTTCGTTTCACACATTCAATGCATATTAACATCATTAAATAAAAACAAACATTATTATAAATATTTATCAAATATATTACACACAAGGGGAGAACATAAAACAAAGCAAATATCACAATCTCCTACGGCCTCGACCTCGGCCTCGACGGTGCTGTACGATCTCCTCCTCACAATCTATCAATTCCGGCTCTGGCTGTGGCTCTAACTCGTGATGTGGCTCTTCCTCTGGCTCTAGCTCGGGATGTGGCTCTAACTCTAGCTCTAGCTCTGGCTCCGCATAAGTAATAGATGGTTCAACACGAGCTGGCCGATGTCGTCTATAATATAAAATCGGCTCTGCTTGAGCTACATGTGCAGTGACTCCAAATGATGAACAAGGAGGAGAGCTATGCGCTACTGAAGACGATGGAATATCATGAAATGAAGAGTGCATCGGCGGTGTCTGAGCAGCCTCGTGGACAGGATAATCTTTAGAGACATCCGTAATCACCGACTGAAGTAGTGGCAAACTACGAATGACATCATTATGCTCCCTAATCACCGACTGACATGCTGCTAATAAGTTCTCGCTCGAAGTGTAGGGGTTAATTGCGTCAGTAAAATGTGTATGAGTATTCAGCTAGACGAAGCTATCAATTTTTTTTTAAAAGTTAGATAAATAATTAATAAGATATAAAAAAATAATGTGCCTTAATTAACAAAGTTCTACTTACCAAAGCTGCCTCAGACGCTCCCCTAGGCTGATATGTCATCTCCTCTATATCGTCGCGGGGCAAAATATATCGTCGTGTAATCGGTAAATACCACTGTATATATGCGCTGTGAACATCTCGCGATGTCATAGCCATCTCCCCTCCGATAATAGTGGCTCTCCTATCCTCCCATCGAGCGATATATGATGCATGATGTAATGTCCAGTAAGTAATATGGCGTCCCTATCGAGTGATGTGGTGGATATACTGAACAGGAGATGGTGGGACCCCTTGCTCCAGGTTAAACTGGAGCATTACCCGATCTGGCACATACATCTCTACTATCTCGTAACATATTAATGGAGTTCGAGATAACCACACATCTCGATTGTCAGTACATAGAGGAGGTAAGGCAGCCAATACTTCCAGTGAGTACGACTGCCAAATAACCTATACAATATATACAGATAATTTAACTTAAAGAACAACAATTTGTTTTATAAACACTACAAAAATAGTTCAACACATAACTAAAATTACCTAATATAGCTGCTGGTGGTCTAACTCTCCTTTGTACAATCAAAGGACTCCTTGTGGATTTTCTGTTCTCTTTCTCCGAACATTCTACCTTAAGGAGTTATATTTAAAAAATGAGTTCAACAAATATATATAAAACGATGCTAAAATTTTCAAGTTTTAAACAAAAATAAAGGCTACCTCGCGCCTAATGGAGCACCCTCGGCTAAGCGACCCATCTCAGCACTTGGTCGTCCGACGTGAAAATGCTCCCACGACCATAGCTATGTTATAAAATATGAACATATTAAATAAAATTAAATAATTATACATAAATATAAATATTTAAAGTTATAAATTCATTTACCTGAAGAAGGGTCAGACAACCTGCAATCCTCGAAGTCATGGCCTGACATGCTTTCCCTAACTCTCAATATAAAAACGAAAGAGTGGCACTGCCCCATGAATACTCACCCACCTTGTCGAAATCCTCAAGGAGGGAGGGATAGGCCACATGTACATGACTACTCGTCGTATCAGCAAATATCGTCGCTCCAAGTAGATATAAAAGATAGGCTTGTGCATGCTGCTCGATAACTATATCCGTAGCATCGGCTAGGAGCTCTCGAAACTCCAGTAAGAGCAATCGAAGGCTCACTCGACTACCACGCATAAATGTAGTAGGAGGAGCTCTACCAAGGAGTCTAACTAAAATATCACCATGAGCTCCTCCTGTCGTGCCCGTCACCGCATGACCATCGATGCGAAGTCCTAATAGAACTGACACATCCATGAGAGTGATGAACATCTCTCCATAGGGCAAATGGAACATCTGCGTCTCCCTCCTCCATCTCTCAACAAGAGCAGTCAATAAAGGCCGATCGAGACGGACGTATCTAAGATGAATGAAATGGCCAAATCCTGCTCGCTCAATATAGGGCAGCACACGATCATCCACTGGCCAATGGCGGAGATACGTAAAGTGTTTGGTGCACTCAAGGCACCCAGGGTCCTATAATAAATTTATAATTTATAACCCATCATACTATATCGGCTAAAAAAATAATTTTGTTTAAAATAGTTATCATACCTCTCCTCTCCAAATAGCTGCCGACCTATGTGTCTCCTGCTGTGAAAGTACAGAATCATCGATCGGGCCTGGCCCGCAAGATCGATCTGCATGATCCATATGATCTGCAGATGGAGAATTAAGATCACATCATTATTCAATAAGAACATATGCTCATACCTAAAATAAAGAGTAAATAAATAGATTAATTATATCTTTACTAATCAACAGGAGGATTTTGACATGATTTACTATTGTGCCCACTTTGTTTACACCTCCTGCATTTATATCCCCCTCTACCATCTCTCTCCATAGTTCTACAGTCCATTGTATTCCTAATGCGAATTAACCGTGGGCGACCGGGTTGCCTTGTTGCTATCGGAGGGTATAACACAAAAGGTATATCCCTCTCCCAATACTCCCGACCATGAGGAGAATAAAATTCTGCGGAGTACACATTTTTATAAGTAGAAGATGTGTAAAATAGTGATGCATGGATTGGCTCCCGCCGCTTTGCCCACACGGCAATAAGGTGCGAGCAAGGATAACCATAAACCTGAGGGATGTTGCATGTACAAGTATGCATTCTCGCATTTACCATAACCTTCCGGCCACGAATAGACGTCACTTCGTATTGACCGCCGTTAATCCGATTAACTATATACTCCCCAATTTTTCTTGTTTGCTCTCTCAATATAGCTTCCACTCTAGGAGTATACGGGGTGGTAATTATTTCCCAAAATGGTTTGAAATGGTAAATAAATTTTTTTTAATATTATTTATATAATTTTCCTTAAGGAAAAGTTGAAAAAGTGGCACTGAGGTATAATGCATAAATCGATAGTACGTGGTCTTGAACGAGATATAGAGGACATAATTATGCTATGCTTTTATCTTTTTTAAGCGCTTGTTCTTATGATATTATAATTAAATTGTGAAAAACATTTATTTAAGGTGCCTCCCCCTGCTTAATTAGGCACTATAAATTGCCATCTGACACATAGGAGGAGCTATCCAGGTCGAGTCCAGCATTACGCTCGCTTGGCTCAAGCCCCATTTGTTTTGTTCTGAGCTCAAATTCCACTCAAGCTTGACCTACTTTCAAAGCCAGGCTGCTCATATTCACTTGAACAAGTTGATTCATCACCAACTCGATTTCCATGCATTGGGAAGTAAGTGCAGGTGTGAGACTAGGCCCAAATATAAGGCAAAGGTAGCCAGTGGAACTGTTCTGTCACGTGGCCATGCACAGGTCCATTCATGTTGTAATATGTACACTAAATTTAAAAGATGAATTTACTCACTTTCAAACAAGTAGATATTAAAACGTGTCAAATATTCAATGGATGTATCTACCACATGGCTCATAAAAAGATTCCATTGGATAATTTTTTCAAATATAGAAAACTAGGCCTATCATAACTAATAGGTTCCCAGCCTTATTGGGGTTGTAGGAGTCTTACCAAATCCAACCATCTATTTCAGTGTGTGAACACAATCGTTAGTACAACCTAATTACAAGAACAATGAGTATAAGGAAGCATAAGTAATAGAAAAATAAAACTAAAACAAAAAATGAAATTTACCTCATGGTTCAGCAACACTTGCCTCTACCAGTGACAACAAATCCACTAAATAAGAATATTCCGTTACAATAGACTATTCTCTTACCTCTTGGAAAAACTCCCAAAAAAGCCAATCAAAACACACAATTTTTTTTCCCAAAAAATAAGAAAGAAAAACCTCTTTTTATCTCGTGCAAAGCTCCTTGCAACCCACTTTAGCTTTTAGCACAAGCTAAAACCCACCTCTGACTCATAACCTTAATGCACTCTTACCCATATTCTCTTATGTGACCCACATATATGGTTTTATAAAGTTACAAAGTCATCGTGTAATGTGGAGTCCATATGGGAGTTTATTTCCTGACTTTCCTAGTCAAGTCACAATCGTCACAAACATGTTCACACATTCTTTAAGTCACCACAACTTGCACCTTAACTTGAATTCTACGAGATACCTAGAAAATTTTGTACCTGCATCCACCTAGATAAAAGTGCACCAATGTTCTCCACCTTAATTGCAACTTCCTACAACAATGCTATCATGTCTCATCATCAAAATATTACTATTGATATCACTGGTCATCAAGCTAGAAGACCCACTGAGGTTGAACAAAACCTCAGCTTCTCACTAGGTACAACCTTAGTGAACATATATGTGGTGTTCTTTTTTGTACATATTTTTCTCTAACTTGATCACGCTCTCCTAAAATTTTTTTGTATAGTGATACCTTATGTCATTGTGCTTATTCAGGCATGGAATACTGCATTCTTTACCAAATGTATAACACTTTGACTGTTACTATACAATGGATTCTCCAATCATGCTCCTCACCCAACTCTTTCAAGAAATTTAATGTTAGACCAACTCCCTGCTAAACTTTGTAGCTACAACATACTAAGCCTCTATAGTTAACAAAAGCAACAATCTTCAACAATCTTGACATCCAGGAGACCAAAACACTACCCGATGTGAAAATACAACTAGTAGTATTTTGTCTTCCATCTATTTCACCTACCATATCTAAGTCCACATAACCTTACAGCTCCACCATACTTCCATCATAAACTAAGGTTAGATCTTTGGTACCCTGCAAGTACCTAAGAATCCACTTCAAAATTTTCCAATGTTCCAGTCTAGGATTACTCATGAATCTAGCCACAACTCCCACATTATGAGAAATGTTTGGCCTAGTACTCATCATGGCATACATAAGACTCCACACTATTGATACATATGACATCTTGGCCATTTCCAGCCTATCCTCCTTGGATTTATGACAATCGTTCTTGCTCAGCTTGAAATGAGCCAGGGGTGTGTTGACTAGCTTAGTTGTGTGCATGATGAGCTTTTTCAACACCTTGTCCACATAATATGCTTAGAAAAGTTTCAAAGTATGTGTTTTCCTATCTCTATTGATCTTATCCTAAGGATATGTTTTGCTGACCATAAATCCTTCTTAGAGAACTCTTTAGACAAAGCCCTCTTGAGATTCTGGATTTTTGGCATATTTGACCTGGTAATCAACATATCATCTACACATAGAAGCAAAATAATGTATAAATCTCTCAATTACTTAATATAGTAACAAAGTCAACCTTACAATACATATAACTGGTCTTAAACATAAAATAATTAAACTTCTTCTATCATTGCATGGACACTTGTTTAAGACCATACAAACTCTTCTTGAGCTTGCAAACTAAACTCTCTATACCTAGGACTATATAGCCATATGGCTACCTCATGTAGATTTGTTCCTCAATATCATTAAAAAGAAAAGTGGTCCCATCACCTAACTATTAATGTAGGTCCTCAATAGCCACAATAGTTAACATAATTCATATTGTGTTCTTCTTCACTACTCAAGAAATGTGTTTGTGAAATCAACACTATGCTTTTATTGAAAACCCTTTGCCACCAGTCGAGCCTTGTACCTCAGAGACTCGTTTGGTTCTTCTTTAAGTTAAAAAAACCATTTATTGTACAAAACATTCTTCCCCTTCAAAACCTCTACAAGTTCCATGTTTAATTGTGAGAGAGAGATTTCATCTATTCAGTCATAGCCTGTTGTCACCTAACTCTTTCTTCCACATGTGTCATGTCCTAAAAATTTTTAGGTTCACCACTATCAACAAATAAGACGTAATGTATGGAAGGAGAGGAACTGGCTAGTGTTTTGATTGTCGAAGTGCAAGTGGAGGTGTCCATGGTTTGGCCTCGAACTAATCACCATCACTTAGATAATCAGGTAATTATATAGGAACCACTCGACTATTCCAATCTTTGTAGTATTAGTCTTCTCTAAATACCGCATCCCTGCTTCTGACTACCTTCCTATTTCATAATCCCAAAACTTGTACAATATCCAAGGTTTTCCTAAGTTTCATAACTTAACTACGAGAAAAATAGTATGTTTGACCACATGACCTTATCATTTTATTAACTTCCTAAATAGATAGAATTTAAGGCTGAAACAAATGGTGTTAAAAATTATACATAAAGAGCTTCAAAACGCCACAAAGATCGCATGAATCAGAGTTCGAATGAGAGATATATAACCATTCAAAGTTGATCATCATGTGTAGGGCCCATTTACACCAAGATATTACAACTGGTACCCGAACTCATCTGATTCATAATGTATGTATGTGCATCTTGGATTTTGCGTCAAGTTTGGACCTCTCTTGTGGTTTGAGGAGCATAAGAGGTGCAACTAAATACTCTAACATGTGAAAGAATCACTTATTTACCTGTCCAAATGTTCTCTAGGATATGAGTTCCCGTGGTGGGTACTAAGGGACTATTATTGATAAGGTTCAATGTTGTTGCAGTTCATCTTCCCCAAACTACTTAGAATCTTGCATGCAGCCTCATGTTCTCAGCCCTATTAGTTGAGTTGTCCTCGAAATTGTTTTCTAATGTCCAATCCCATGTTTTTCTCAAAACCTATCCAACTCAACACTACAATCCTCACTACTATTATTCGATTTGAGACACTTTAACTTTGAACCAGTCTCATTTAGGGTGCCTTCCACTTCTTGAATGTTAGAATATATGGGTATTTGTCTTGTAATTGGTTTGATTTAAATGAACAAAATTATGTCCAAATGGTGTATGTTTTAAGTCTTAGAAATCTGATAAAGATTATTAATGTGATCAAAGTCAAATTTAGAATTGCTTAACTTGACAAAAAGAAGCTGAGAAATTTTGATTTTTAAGGTGGAAAACTTAACATTGGAATAATCCCCAAAGGTAAATTTTACATACATTCACATGCATAAATACTTAGATTTAAATTAGAAAACTTTCAGAAAGTGTGTTTGAGAGTTTTGGACATAAAGGAAAAAAAATTGTAATTATAGTTCAAAAGTGATCGATTGGTTTTTTAACAGATCAATCGATGTTGAATATTTTTAGGATTTTTAATAGTTGACGTATCAAGCATCTATTGTGAGAAATGATCGATTGGTTGTCTAATTTGTTGATAACAACAACTTGAATGATCGATTATTGGTTTAATGAATCGATTGGTGCTTGATAGACGAATTCCAGTAACTTTATTGATAGATCATTTTGGATAAAGATTATAAAATTGAACTTATTTCTCAAGAGTCCAATAGATTGTATGAGTTGAATGCTATGTTAACTTGAGAATGTGAGAATGAAGTATAATGCACTTCAAAGTGAACTTTTGTCCTCTAAGGAGTAGCTAGATGGATTCAAAAGTGGGAAGAAATATCTAGAGACCATAATTAACATTGGTCAATGGGATAAGAAAGGGTTAAGGTTTAAGTCATCATTGTACATACTTAGTGTTAAACCCACTACCTTTGTGAGAGCCAAAGAGAGTAACCACATACTTAGGTACTTCCCACCCCACCAAAGCTAGGAGGAGGGAGATGATGTGCCCGATGTAGGCACAATCGGTACAGGCCGTTCTATGCAAGAAAGAGAGAGAGGAAAAGTAATAAATTAAAGGAACTAACTCTGATTCATCATAACGCCCCAAGGAGGAAGACGACCCCTATATGGGGAATCGCGCCCCCCCATCCTTGGGACTCATGTCACTAGTGGGCCCAGACATGTCATGGCCCACTAGCGCGCCTTAACTAGTTTATTACAATAACAATAATGTCGTTCTACGGCTGAATGTACCGAATTAAATAATAAACGAAAGTACTCAAATAAAGACAAGTAGTGCATCAAGTGTACGTGCACAACACTCCACCACGCTTCCACACATGCCTTGTCCTCAAGGCGACCAAGAAGGATAACGAGATAGGAACTCATCCTCAGGAAGCCAAGTAGCATCCACCAAAGATTGCCCGTGCCAGGAAACCAACACTTCAGTAATAATACGCCCCGAACGGCGAACACGACGCTTATCAATCAGCGCGGCAGGAGTAGGGTCAGAAGAGACAACAGAACCCATCAATGGAGGTGGTGGAGCATCCGTAGCCAGAGAGGAATCACCGATACAACGGCGCAGCCTAGAAACATGAAAAACAGGGTGGACCATCGAACCCGGCAGTAGAGTGAGACGGTAGGCAACTTTCCCAATGTGTGCTTCGACAACATAGGGGCCATGAAAGCGGGGAGCAAGCTTGGAGTGCGCTGGCTGAAACAATGAGGTCTGGCACTGAGGAAGAACAGAGACATAAACCAAGTCCCCCACAGCAAACTCGCGCTTGGTGTGATGGCTATCATAGATCTGCTTCATTTTGTTCTGAGCCGCAGACAGGATCGCCTTAAGCTGGCAAAGAACCTCATCACGAGTCTGGAGCATATAGTCAACTTCAGCCACTGCAGAGCGCTGGGGAACATAAGAGAGCACGGTAGGAGGTGGCCGCCCATAGAGGACCTCGAAAGGTGTAAAACTGGCGCGAGTATGATATGGAGTATTATAAGACCATTCAGCCCATGGCAGAAGTAGAAGCCAGCGGCGAGGTTGGGACATAGTAAAACAACACAGATACTGCTCCAAACAACAGTTAACAACCTCAGTCTGCCCATCTGTCTGCGGATGATAGGCGGTACTCATGTGCAAGGAAGTGCCCTGAAGAGTGAAGAACTCCTGCGAAAACTGAGAGATAAAAATCCTGTCACGGTCAGAGACAATGGTGCGAGGCATACCGTGTAATTTGGCCACATCGCGAACGTAGAGTTCAGCCACAGACTTGGCAGTGTAGGGGTGACCCAAGGCACTAAAGTGAGCGTACTTGGACTGCCGATCGACCACGACCATGATCACCGACTTGCCCTGAACCAACGGCAAGGCCTCCACAAAATCCATAGAAACATCGTCCCAGACCTGATCCGGAATGGGCAAGGGCTGAAGTAGCCCAGCCGGAGAGGTGGTGGCTGACTTAGCACGTTGGCAGATATCACAAGCAGCCACATAAGTAGTCACTGCACGTCGAACGCCCTGCCACAAGAAGCTCTGACTGACCCGCTTATAGGTGCGAAGAGCACCCTCATGACCTGTCAGAGGAGAGGCATGAAAGTGAGCTATGAGACGCTGGCGCAGGTCAGTAACCGCAGGCACCCAAAGACGGTCCTTCCAGAAGAGAAGACCATCCTTCCATGCAAAGCCAGGATGCGCTGAAGGATCAGTCTGAAGGGCCACAATCATAGTGGAGGTTGGGGGATCATCGTGATATGCCTGCTTTAATTCATCAAGAAAAGGGTAAACTGGACTGGAAAGAGCCAAACAAGTACCTGGATTGGTACGACGAGAGAGCGCATCAGCCACAGCGTTGTCAGAGCCTTTCTTGTACACCACCTCATAGTCATAACCCAAGAGTTTACTAACCCACCGCTGCTGAGCGGGCGTGGATACACGCTGTTCCAGAAAATACTTGAGCGGCTGATGGTTTGTGCGAATGAGAAACCGCCGGCCAAGCAAATAAGGGCGCCACTTGTCAACAGCGAGGACAATGGCGAGCATCTCTTTCTCGTAGACAGAGAGGGACAGGGAGCGGCCAGCCAAAGCCTTGCTGAAGTAAGCAATGGGACGCTCCTCCTGAAGTAGTACTGCCCCTAGGCCAGCATCCGAGGCATCGGTCTCCAACACGAAGGGACGGCTGAAATCAGGAAGAATCAAAACAGGGGCAGTTGCCATCGCTTGTTTCAACTCCTCAAAGGCCGACTGGGCAGTGTCCGACCACTGAAAGGCACCTTTCTGTAACAAGTGAGTGAGGGGGCACGCAATCTCGCCATAGCGGTGGATAAAACGCCTATAATAACCAGTGAGGCCAAGAAAGCCTCGTAGCGCCCGGACACAAGTAGGGACTGGCTAGGACAGCATGGCGGTCACCTTAGAGGGGTCGGTAGCCACACCATCGCGAGAGATGATATGACCCAAGTATTCAACCTGTGGACTGCCAAACGAACACTTCGAGCGTTTAAGAAATAAGGAGTGAACTTGGAGGATATCAAAGACAGACCTGAGGTGCTCCAGGTGGTCGCCCCACGACTTGCTATAGATGAGGATATCATCGAAGAAAACCAAGATGAAACGGCGGAGGAAGGGCCGGAATAGGTCATTCATAAGGCTCTAAAATGTAGAAGGGGCATTCGTGAGGCCGAACGGCATCACCAAGAACTCGAAATGACCATCATGAGTGTGGAAGGCGGTCTTGTGCACATGGGTTGGCTGCATACGGATCTGATGGTAACCAGAACGAAGGTCAAGTTTGCTGAAGATGGTAGCACCAGACAGTTCATCCAACAACTCCTCCACCACCAGTATAGGATATTTGTCCTTCACTGTGATAGCATTCAGCGCCCAATAATCAACACAGAATCGCCAAGTGCCATCCTTCTTACGAACGAGCAACACTGGAGAAGAAAAAGCGCTCGTACTAGGCCGAATGATACCCGAAGAAAGCATGTCCGCCACGAGACGCTCAATTTCAGCCTTCTGAACATATGGATAGCGATAGGGGCGGACATTGGCTGGAGCAGCACCTGGAAGAATAGGAATAGAATGGTCATGGGCCCGCACCGGAGGAAGGCCTTTTGGTTCAGCAAACACCGTGCCATACGCTGCCAAGAGATCAAGGAGTTCCTGCGGCAGGTCCTCTTGCACAACTTCCACTGATGCCCGCTGCTGGAGAAGGAGTCCTTGCGATGCGAACCGGAAGAAAGACCCCGTTGCTTGAGCAGAAAGAAGAGTACCAGGCTGAGAGCCTTGGAGTCGTACCCGCTGTCCGTGCAATGCAAAATCCATCACCAAGTCCTTGAAGTTCCAGATAACGTCCCAAGCTCCTGAAGCCACTGCACCCCTAACACCACGTTCGCCCCTTTTGTGGGTAGCAGAAAAAGATTTGTTACGAATGTATGGCCTTGAATGGAGAGCGCTACCTGAGTACAAACGCCTGCGCTCCGGAGGTGCTTGCCATCACCGATCAAGACATCGAAGGGCGCTGAGTTGGAGACGAAACAGCCTAGGCGCTGGGCGACTTTGTCATTGATGAAGTTGTGGGTAGAACCACTATCAATCAGAATGGCCACCTGTTGCCGCTTGAGGTAACCCTGTACGCACATTGTTCGTGGAGTGAAGGCCCCGGAGAAGGCATGGACAGAAATCTCAGGCAGCGTCTCATCATAGCGTGCTGATTCGGACCCTTCTATCACCTCCCTGTCGTCATCAACCTCCTCCACCAACAGACTGCCCTTAACGGAACAACGATGCCCCGGAACAAACTTCTCATCACAACGAAAACACAGCCCCTTTGCACGGCGTTCCTCCATCTGGGCAGGAGTAAGTCGGTGGACAATCGGGCCGGAAGAGGGGTTTTGTTGGCCAAGGCGGCCAGCAGCTGGAGTGTTGGCTGAAACGGCGGACGGGGCAGTAAGACCAGCAGGCTGCGGCAGGGTGCTAAGCTGACCTCCACGCCGTTGGCGGTTCAGTTTCTCTTCTTCGATACGTGCGTGACGCACCACATCCCGCATGTTAACGCAAGGAAAATGTCGCATCTCCTCAGAAATCTCTGGTTTGAGCCCCCTCTTGAACGTGCCCACCAAGGCTGCCACCGGCCAATCAGGTAGCCGGTTGGCCACCTTCATGAACTCTGTATAATAGGCTCTGACGGTGGATGTCTGTCGCAGAGAGGAGAGCATCTCGTTGAAGTCTTGGAACTCGTTCGGGCCGAACTGGATGCATAATTTATCGGAGAAGGAAGCCCAAGTGGGGTAGCGCACCTCCTTCTCGAAGCTTTGGAACCACACCGAAGCAACCCCGTCTAGATGAAAAGCTGCGATGCGCAGTCGTTCAGCTTCTGCATGTGTCCCCTGGTAGGCGAAAAACTTCTCCGCTTTGTACAACCATTCAACTGGGTCATCGTCCCCATTGTAACATGGGAACTGAAGGCAGGCTAATCGGGGTTCAGCTCCTCCCCGGGGACCCCGCGAGGACCATGGAGGTCATCCCAGTCTTCGTCCATGTCTGGAAGCAAGTTTCGGGGAGTATGCACCATTGGGGCATTTGGCCGAACACCTGGCGCGCCTCGTGGTGGCCAGGCCGCACGTCCTCCATCAGCAGTTGTGGCGGCCTGTCCAGCGTACACGGGAGTGTAAGGCTGACGTACCTCCCTTTCTGGCATGGCCGGCATACCTATAGTGAAGGGCGGTATCATAGAGGCATTTGCCCAAACACCTGGTGTGCCTCGCGAACCCCAGGCCTGGCGTCCCCCTTCCACAATTACTTCTGCTGGTCCAACGGTGAGAGGAACATGGGATTGCCGCGTCTCCCTCTCCGCTGTAGCCGTAGGAACAAAGGCGTGTCCGTTATGTCCTTGAGAAGAACCCCCCAATTCAATGACGGCTTCCTGGGTCTAGACGCCATTGCTGCCTGAAGGCACTGTCTGGTTGGACATTTATTTGTCCACTCTAGTGGTCAATACCTGCACCATGGCGACGAGTTGTTTGAGCGTGGTCTCCTCCACAGTGGCCGGAACAACCGTGGAGACGGGTAGGGCACTGTCCGCTGAAACCTCCATCTCATTCGCAGGCTGTGTTTCAGGGGCGACAGCCACTTGTTTCCCTCTTGCCATGGTTGGGGATCGATAGAGCTCTGATACCAATGATGTGCCCGATGTAGGCACAATCGGTACAGGCCGTTCTATGCAAGAAAGAGAGAGAGGAAAAGTAATAAATTAAAGGAACTAACTCTGATTCATCATAACGCCCCAAGGAGGAAGACGACCCCTATATGGGGAATCGCGCCCCCCATCCTTGGGACCCGTGTCGCTAGTGGGCCTAGACATGTCATGGCCCACTAGCGCGCCTTAACCAATTTATTACAATAACAATAATGTTGTTCTACGGCTGAATGTACCGAATTAAATAATAAACGAAAGTACTCAAATAAAGACAAGTAGTGCATCAAGTGTACGTGCACAACAGGAGAGTGATCAAGATGAAATCTAGAGCCTTGATGATATGTGACATTTGTCATAATTAGAATCACACTAGGTATGAGTGCCCTAACAACCACCTACACAAGTCAAACCCTACGAGAAAGAAGAAGATTCCCACCCCTAAGAAAGTAAGCCCCGGGTTGTCACACAAAGTGTATGAGCATAAGGTGAAGTGAGTGTGGATTAGAAAAATTGATCTTCAATGTTTGAATGATTAAATTAGAAAATCAACAAGAAGCCCTTAGAATGCCTTAGGATAGGATGACTAGGCAAGGCTTAGGATGAGAAAATATCTATTTAGAAATGATGTCGTTTTTGTCCATGTATTAATTCTTCTTATACTTTCGACATGATCATGTTTTCTAATTTTGTTTCATTTACATTGTTTTTACATGCTTATTTTTTCTTCATAAATTTTGAATGAAAAAAAATAAAAAATAAAAAACTTAAGAACGAAAAAAAAGTTGATGATTTGGTTTCATAGGTTGTTTTTTGCCATTTTTGAATGTTCAGCTCAAAAAGGCTATTAATTCACAATTAAGATGAAAACATTATAATGTGTAGTCTATGTACTTTAACCAAGAGAGAAATGCACCAAGGAGAGTGAGTTTTTTATTATTTTCTTTTGCTTGATATTGCAATTATCTAATTTTCAAAAACTTGTACATATCATGATCAACTCAAGTCAAATTCAAGAGATAATTCTCAAACACTTTTTGACTAATTAGTTTAGATTCTAGTAGGCCCAAATAATCTAATTAGAGGAGCTTGCTATACTTCTATCTAGGAAATTGAAGGCTGAAAAATTCCTTGTAAAAATTTCTTGAATGGAAAACCTAGAGTGATGTGCCTCCGACAAGATACACTTCTAAAGCTCCAAGGAGTTGGGCATACACAATTGGCCTCTATAAGTCATACTCCCATCGGACCTCTCCTTGAAGTCAATCACCACCTTTTCCTTCAACTTAGCCTTAAGGGCTTGAGTCTCCTAATCCCTCTTTTGAGCTTCAACCACCACTTCAATCAAGTTAGAGCTTATGGAAAGGTTGGCAAACCAACTACATGTGTCCTACATAGCTAACTCCGACTTAAGCTCAATGACATCCTCGTACAAGAGTCATTCTCAAACACGCATACAAGTTATCAAAATGGCTGATTTCTACTCAAGGTATCCGCCACCACATTAGCTTTCCCGGGATGATAAGAGAAAGTGAAATCATAGTCCTTAAGGAACTCCAACCATCTCTTTTGCCTCATGTTTAAGTCCCTTTGAGTGAATAGATACTTCAAGCTCTTGTGATCAGTGAACACCTCAAACTTCTCACCATAAAGATAGTGCTACAAAATCCTCAATGCAAAGACCACAACCGCTAACTCCAAATCATGAGTGGGGTAGTTCCGCTCGTGCACTCTAAGCTGTCGAGTTGCATAAGCTACCACTCTCCTATGTTGCATGAGTATACAACCCAAATCACGAAGTGAAGCATCACTATAGACCACACATCTACCACTCCAGGAAGGCAAAGTCAAAACCAGAGTTGAAGTCAATCTCTTCCTCAACTCTTGGAAGCTTCTTCACATGCTTGACTCTACTCAAACTTCTCATTCTTCCTGGTCAGCTTGGTCATAGGGCTTACAATACTAAAGAAGCCCTCAATGAACTGATGGTAGTACTCGGCAAGTCCTAAGAAACTGCGAACTTTAGATGCACTATTCAGTTGCTTCCATTTCAACACGGCTTTGACTTTTGAAGGAGCAACCGCTACACCGTCTTTTGATATAACATGACCAAGAAAATGCACCTTCTTCAACCAAAATTCACATTTGTCAAACTTCGCAAAGAGCTGATGCTCCCATAAAGTTTGCAAAATGATTCTCAAATGTGCTTGATGTTCCTCTTTACTGGCCAAATAGATTAGAATATTGTCCATAAATATGATCACAAATCAATCCAGATAAGGCTAGAAGACTTAGTTCATCAGATCCATGAACGAGGCTGGTGCATTGATTAGAACAAAAGGCATCACTAGGAACTCATAGTGTCCATAATGGGTACGAAACTCCGTCTTTGACGAAATTATCCAGACAAATCCGAAGTTGGTGATAACCCAATCTCAAATCGATCTTAGAGAAGACCTGTGCTAGCTGCAATTGATCAAAAAAATTGTTAATCCTGGGTAAGGGGTATTTGTTTTTTATGGTTACCCGATTTAACATTTGGTAGTCGATGCACAACCGAAGAGAACCATCCTTCTTCCGTACAGATAAGACCGGTGCGCCCCAAGGAGATGCACTTGGTTTGATATAACCCTTATCCATCAGGTCTTGCAGCTGAGCCTTAAGCTCCTTGAGTTCAGTTGGAGCCATATGATAGGGAACTTTAGAAATAGGAGTAGTGCCTGGAATGAGATCAATATAGAACTTTATCTCCTTCTCCGGTAGCAATCCCGACAAGTCACTAGGGAAAACATCAAAAAAGTATGCTACTACCTGAATGGAATCCAAAGAAAGTAACTCTATGTTCATTCCCAAGACACTTGCAAGGAAAGCCTCATATCCCTTATCAATCCACTTCTTGGCTTTTGATGAAGATACCAAGAACTTGCCACTAGGACACCTAACCCCTTAGAAGATGAAAGACTTAGCTCTTGGCAAATCGAACATCACCTTTCTCCCCCGACAATTTACATGCACATGATACTTTGACATCATGTCCATGCCTAAAATAACATCGAAATCAATCATTGGCAATATAATAAAATCCACATGTAAGACATGCCCATCAATCATCATGGAAACCATCTCAAGATACTCCTTTGCTTGAAGTGAAGATGAAGATGTAGACACTCGCAAAGGAATAGATAACAATTTATGACCAACAGCAATCTCATAAGCAAAATGTGGGGAGATAAAAGAATGAAAGGAACCAGTATCAAATAGTACTCTAGCATTGTAGGAGGCAATGGAAATATTACCTTCCACTATGCCTAAGGAGTTGGTTGCCTCTTGCGCTGATATGGCAAACATTCTCCCATCATTAGCTGGCCTCTTCCCCTTAGCATCCTGCTGCCCGGTGGATGGTCTTGATTGGTGTCTCGCCTATGGTTCTCTCTGCTTCCTAGGACCAGCGTTAGGTGGCACCAATGGATGTCTCTATGCACCACCCCGAGTGTTACTAGGACACTCCCGCTTATAATGTCCCTATGGTAGAGGTAGCAAGTGACATTGGTCCTCTAGCCCTAGTCGTCTGACTACACATGAGTAGTGTGGTTCCTGGCATGATGACCATCACGACACTTATGGTTCTGGCGGTTATGGGAATCCTCTTGTTTCGGCCTCTTGGGCTACTGCCCTCTCTTATGCATGTAGTCCTCTAAGTCCCGCTCCACGATGACAGTGGTCTCAAGCACCTCCAAGGTCTTATGCCAGCAGGGTACTACTTGGCCTTTGATAAAGGGCCCCAGTCCATCCTTGAACTTCCTCACACGCTCATACTCATCGCCAAAGAAACGAGGTGCAAAGCGCTCGAGCTCCACAAACTTAGTCTCGTAGGCTAAGACTGACATGGATCCCTGTTGCAGGTTTAAGAACTCCTCTTCCCGCATGTGGAGAGGAAAGTACTTGTCATTGAAAGCAGACAAGAACTCCTCCCAAGGAATATCAACACGACCCTAGAATCTCTTCCGCTCCATTGAGAGCCACGATCTCTGAGCCTTGCCCTCGATTGTGAAGACTGCAAGTCAAGTCTTCTCCTTTATTGCGCAACGTCGGGCACTAAAGGTCTTTTCCATATGGAGTCTCTAGTTATCCACCTCTGAAGTATCTATCCCGCCTTTGAAGCTATGAGGGTTAAGCTTCTTGAATCCTTCAAGTGAAAGAAACTCAGACTTGTTGCCACTCATGCACTTAGCTTGGACGACCTGTGTTAACCCCTCAATGGCAATCAACACATCATCAACTCTCAAGTCTCTGGCACCGCGATGGTTATTAGCACCAACATGATTATAGCTAGCCATCTACACAACAACTAGACATTAATCATACAACCTAATAACTCAAAGCAACACTAACAACCAGACAAAGCAAACAACACAATTAAGCAAGCAAACATTTAAGACAAACAACTAACGGAATTCATCCTTGTTAGTTAAGTCTAGACCTTAATCATCTCACAACCCATTAACCCTTAAGACTCATCACCTAACCTTATTTACTCTTGGACAAAGAGGTGCTCCGATACAAAAACTTTCTGTCATGCCCCGGTGCCATCCCAACCCGATCCGAACCCGTTCCAGGGGCTGGTCAAAGCACACGGGGACGACAAGATTGTTGGTTTAATGCATTGTGGAAGTCTTAACATGTGAATAACAAATACGGAGTCGCACACCATTTATCCTTTGTGCAAGATAAATAAGGTAAAATAAAAGAGGATAGCATCTCTGAAATAAATCTTCAAACTTAACCCACATACTTAAAATCATGAGCCGACACATGGCTCAAAATCTGAAAAATCTTAGATAAGTCTAAAAGCATCATATATACACAAGTCTGAAACATAATCATTCATACATAATTTTCTAGTATCATCAAAGCATAAATTAGAAGACAAAAATAATGTCCAAAGGCATCCACACCTACTCCCATGCATATCCCGATTGTCCCTCATATAGGAAATCCTGATCAACTACATGTCGTACAATGCAACAAAAAAAACACAAAAAGAGGGGTGAGTAAAACTCAATAAGGTTTGAAATACAACAATGTTAATCAGAAAACAACCACGACATGAACATAGTAATTCCGATCCACATTTCACATAATATCTCCATTTTTTATTAATTCCCTTACCATACCCCTAATTATCCATAAGTACTTATCTTCCATATAAGTATCTCATACATACTAATCATGGCATGAAAAATCACATTATGACATCACATCCATCCTGCATAATAAGTGATTCTCATATAATCACATCATGCATAATCACCACATATAATCTGCATGAGAAGTGTCTCTACCACATCTTTAGATCATTCATAAACCTGCATGAGAAGTGTCTCTACTACACATTTAGATTATGCATAAACATCACATAAACCTGCATGAGAAGTGTCTCTAACGCTCATTTTAGATCATGCATTAACATCACATAAACCTGCATGAGAATTGTCTCTAACACACATTTCAGATCATGCATAAACATCACCTACCAACCTGCATATAAAGTGTCTCTAACACACATTCCATAACCATGCAAGTCGACAAAAATAACCCTGCTTAATCGGCTGAAGCATAAGCAATCCTTGCGCACTCCAAACAATTCCCAACAAGATGGTCTGAAGGAATTCCGTAGTTTGGGTAAATTCCCTAATGGGGAAGAATACCCCCTTAGTAAGCCAGTGCACTCGACTACACTAGCTTGGATTCTCAGGGTCCATATGGTCTCAATAGTATATCTCCTTATAGTATTGAGGAAACTTGTCCTCAAGGGACGTAAAACCTTGTCCTTTCAGATGTAAAACTGCATTGATAAGCTCCGATCGATTAACCTGACAAGCAATTCTCACACCATTGCATCCAATCGACCAACATCGACTAAACTCGATAAAGTCTCATTCATAAATCCGTTTCATGATGCATGCAAGATGATACATACATGAGCAATCTCTACATGAATTCTAATTCATGAAGCGTGCTCCCATCAGCCCCACATGCATCATATTTAATCATAAATATCAATAAATTACCATGATTACCCCCCACATGTGTGTGTTCTAGATAGAAATATTCATTTCTAAGCATATAATCATGCATTGTAGATAACTCACAAGACACTACACACATGCTCTTTAACATCTAATCATAGTTCCTAACTAAAATCATGAGTGAAACCCATCAGAAAACATCAATAATGTCAAGTGCAACTTCATGCTAGATCTATATAAGCATACACACACCACACTTGAATCTAGACATGACACCACCATTCACTATAGCTTAATCACAATATATGAAGACATACCAGTCTATTCTCATGCTCTAATCTTGCTAGAATCATGCTTAAAACATAATAAATCATTCAATCATGGATTTAAGATAAGCATTCCTAACATGTTTAGCCAACCACATGCAATTTCACATAATACTTAAATATTCTTCATAATTTCCAACATCAATATCATGTCGTTCTAGTAGCTTATCATAGCATATATTACACGTCAAAGTCATAAGAAATGATACTCAAGAGTAAAAACACTAGAGTGAGCTAAATACACAAAATTAGCTGAACCGCAGTGTTGACGTTTGAACGCCCTGTAGGGCCATTCGAGCGCTTGGCTGTTCGATTGTCATAATGGTAATATCTTGTTCGTCTTCCCCACTTCGAAATCAAAACCAAAACTTAACATACAAATCTTAAACTACCAAATCACACTCCCAAACATCATAATAATCTAATCCATGTTTAGAGAACATCAAATCTAGCCATTACTAAACAAAAATCATAAGAAATTTCATCAAAGATTAAGCCTTTCTTAAATTTCCATCAAAGCTCATAACCATGGAACCCACTTCAAAACTCTACCAAACTCAAATCCAAAATCACATCAATGTTTGGGATGAAAACACATACCTTCAACAAGCTTCTTCACTCGAAATAGCTCATCTAACAACAAAACCTACCCAACATATGATTTTTATTAAAACCTTTATAAATCTGATTTAAAACACCTAAATCTTTCAAACACTAGTAGATCTAGGGTTCAAGAAACTCAAAAACAAAATTCCCATCATTAGGGTTTGAAATAGTTCAAATTAGTAGCTTTTTGAGTAGAAATCAAGATTAAACTATAGCAAAAGAAGAGGTTTGGAAGATTTAAGGAAAACCCTAAGAGATTAGTGAAAATTAAGCAAATCCATACCTTAATCTCCTTTCTCTTTTTGGAAAATGGGGATTAGGCTCCGAAGCTCCTTGTCGCAGCCCTTTCCCAATTGGGAAAGTGGCTGTGTCATTCTGTTTATACAAGACGGAACCTTGCCTCTGATACCACTTGTCGTGGGGGCGCCCAGGAAACGCCTACCGAGCAACACTCGCAAGGCCAAATAGCCAAGCGAGTAAGCCATCCTTCGTCAATTCCCAACCAAAGGCACAACGATTTTTGCCTTCATGTGCCAACTTTCCTTTCCTTTTCTTTTTGTTTTCTTTTGGTTTTCTCTCTTTTCCAAACATCGGCTACACACCTACATGCTGAATGGGTCATCTCTTTTTATCACTTGGACCGGCTAGTATCCACTATGCTCGAGTCCCATGATTCACTGCTTCATCAGCCCAGGAAGTCCCATTCCCAGGATCAATGTCTTTCTACATGCCAATTCGCATTACACCCAATTCAGCTTGAAACTGCCCACCAGTGAGTCCCATACCTTGTTAGCAAGAAGAACCCGACCGACCTTGGTGATACTCTTTATCCACAACCAAGCTGCATGTTCATTCACAACATGCATAGGGCACAATCCCAGCCCATCCTCACTTTGAGGAGACTCATATTTTGTCGGTATAGATATCTGGCTACATACCCATCAACTTGGTTCAATATGCTCTTCTACCCACAACATCGTCGGGTAGAGAGGGTACAAAGGTTCACAAGATTTCCTGCCGCTGATACGTCCCATACCGCACTGTTAGCAAGAGCTTGCCACCATTCACATCATTTTTGAGTCCCACCACAACTGAACATAGCTTCGGTAACCTTGTTGCACCAACGACTAGGGAACAAGAGCACTACTGCATGAGGTTCTTGTAAACACTGCACCGTTGATGGCAAGTACCGCTCGCATGATCCAAAACTAAGAAGGAACCCGATCAGTCATCATCCATACGCATCCGTTTCAGCCTACATTTCCACCTGCTTGTATTTCCATGGTAGTCCATTTGCCCTGCACTGCCGAGGTAGAAGAAGATTGCATTCAGCTCTTTCCATCTCTTTGTCCGAATGTTCGTCTTGGTCGCCCAACAAGATGGAACCTTGGCTTTGACACCCCTTATCATGGGGGTGCCCGAGGAATGCCTACTGTGTAGCACTCACAAGGCCAAATAGCCAAGAGAGTAAACCATCCTTCATCAAGGTCACGGCCTCGTGCCATTTGACCAAGCGTGTAGCCCGCGAAGCTAAGCAACGAACCCGTTCCAAGGCGGATGTGTGAATGTGCTGGGACCTTTCCCAAGAAAGCTGGCCGGAGGGGGACACCTCCTTGCAATGCACGATCCAACATAGGCAACTCGGACATCCAAACATTCCATCTCAGCCAAGTGCAAGCAAGGGCCTTTGTATCCAACACGGCCATAAGGCCGGATGGCTGCCCGATAGGACGGAGAGCCCCATCCCCCACCAGACGAGGCTCTTGGCATGATATCTAGCAACACAACAAGCCTTTGTTGCCATCCGAGATAGACATTTGCAAGGCTAGGCATCATACTAACAGCTTTGTCATTTCAACTCACCATGTTCCCCCCTATATAGCATAAGAGATTTTCCCATTCTGTTGGAGTAGCAGCCATAGTGGCTATACGGGCATGGTTGGTCCAAAGTTTGTCAAACGGCCCGAGATCACTCCCAAGGACACTCCAACAATATCTAGGGGGGAGGGGACATCTTAAGTATCCAAATATGTGCTAGTCGACCATGTGTGCCAACATAGCCAACTATGTGTACGCATTGTTGCGTGCTTTCTATGTGTGCGCAACGTTGCGGGCCTTCCCTGCAACTCCTGCATACATGATGTGCAACACTATGGGCAGTTCCCGCAATGCATACATACTTAGTATACAATATTTCCCACACGTGTGTGCGCCCCAGCGCATGTCACGGATAGTCCGCTTCGCTACCCCGTGACATCCCGCCCCCTAACTTTTCGGGGAAAATAGTAAAAATTCCAAAATTTCAAATTTTTTTCTAAATGACTTAAATTAACTTAAAAACCATAAATGTAAAGAACTTTTTGGCTAACCACTTTAATTTCAAAAATAGTAAAAATCGATCAGAATTATCATTAAACCACACAATTGTAATTAAATAAAATAAAATCAACTGGTTCAAGTTTAGAGATCTTACATAAATTATGTAATAATTCATTAGAGTTTTAAGTGGAAATGGCCAACTAGGGTAAAAAACATGACAACAACTCTTTCTAGAAATCAATGCACTAGCAATTATGACCTTACATGACACAAACAAACCACCTACCTCTCATGAAAACTCTAATACAAACTTCTCTTTATTTATATCTCCCTCTTCTTTTGTTGCTAGCCTTCAAGTTCTATCTCTTTAAGTCTTGAAGCTTTTTTCCTCCTTACTTTGACTTCATCTTCTTCTATCTTGTGCGATCAAGCTCCTCTTGATTATGACTTTAGCCTTGAGTCTTCAATCTCCTATTCTATGATTTTTGTGTGTGAATAACTCTTTTTTATGTTTAGTGGCAAAGTTTCTCCCAGAATAATGGTCAGAGCGTTGGCTTGAACTTTGGACCACTGACTTGGTCCAAGAGGTTAAGTCTTGACTGACCAAAGCCAATAGTAGAACCGACAACCCACTAAGACCCACTATCACAAAACAGGGGATTGTTTTTGCCCTGTATGTGACCAGTGGGGAAGACAGCTGCTTGGACCGGATTTGGTTAATTATGTCTAGTTTTTAAAAAATCAAATATATCTATTTGAACCCGGTTCAGAAAAGATACCTACCGGAGTTGTCAATAATTATCAAATTTCCGTAAGTACCCTTAGATTCTAATTATTATATTTATGATTTTGGTTCAAGGCTTGAATGAGTAGCTAGGGTTATTGGCTAACTATGAACATACTTAGAAATACTTGATTCAAATATGAACCCCTAGATGATCTCTAAGATGCTCTAAAAATATGAATTGACTAAAATACCCTTAATGAGAAATTAAGGTTACGTGTATGGAACTCATAATCTTAGGGCGTGCGATAAACTCTTAATATCTAAAGAATCAACCTTCTAATAAGTGTAGAAGGAAAACTAGGTCAACTAAGATGATCTTGAAATTTAATAAATATGGGGTTAGGGCATGACAAAAATACGACTTATACTAAAATAGTCTCATTACATAGAATTCATCAAGAGAATCTGGCCATTCATTTCTCATGACCTTTAGTTAGGATAATTACCATGTCAATAAGACGCCTCTTAACCATAGGTCATATTGATAACATGACCTAATAACTTGATGAAAAGAAATTGAGGGAACTACTTACGAAAAATGAAATCTTCCTCTCTAGATTGAAGAACATATTGTCTTTTCTAATGAGGAACATATTGAGAAGTAGCTTCACTTGATTGACGTCAATCCTTCAGTTGTTGGTGGAGGTGGTGCTTCTTGGCATTCATGCAGTCGAGGAAATTCATTAATTGGCAGAGGCGGTGCTTCTTGACATTTTTCCGGTTGAGGAAATTCTTTGTTGGAGACTGCATCTGTTCAATTAAACCTGTGGCTACCTTGATCTAGTTTTTAACTAATAGTAGCATCACTTCCACACTTTCTGCACTCTAATCTCATTGTCAGTAAATGGCGGCCTTCTCTATCATGACATCAACAATCACGAATATAACATCTAGTGGCATGCCAAAGCTTTCAATGACGTTTGTGTTGGGTTAACATAGTCCAGTCATCTACCCTCGATGTATTTTAAGTGGATATGTTCTCCTTTGTGTATGGATTGTGTGGTCATCTTTTGAGTCTTCTCGGTTGGCCGTTGGCTTCTGATCAAGTGGGCCTCTTCGGCAATTAGATTTATATGAAGTACGATTTAAAATTTGACCTTCAGTCGCGTGGGCATATCCTCGTACCACTTCCTCATCCAATGATGAGCTAGTAACTTTTTCCTCGAGTTTTTGTCCATGGTTCAAGTTTTATTGCCTTGTCCACATGAATAATCAATTGCATAAACGCAGGCCACCTTTTGCACCTCAGACTATATGGAGGACAACTTGACACCCATATAGGTGTGTGATAAAAAACCACACCTATGCTAGCAAAACAATCACATTAAAAGTTATCCAATATCATGTATGTCAAGTAATCGATAATACACTTGTTAAAATAATCGTGTTATTGATTACACTAAATAAATACATCACGTTATTGAAAATACTTGTTACAAAAATCTATCTGTTATAAAAAACACAATAATCAAATTAGCGTGGTATAAAAAACATGCAAATCAAATTAGTGTGTTATCTAAAACAAGCTATTCAAATTAGTGTGTTATTGACAACACGATATTCTTAAAATGCTAATATGTAGTCGTGTTATGAAGTCTACCCTAATATATGTAATTGTGTTATCACTAATATGAAAATTTACATGTAGCACAAATGAATCCCCAATTAGAATTCCTGTTGTATTTTTTTATTTTAAAAATAATAAAAATAATATTTTTTTAAATAAATCAAAATAAAATTACTCTCCCTCTCCCCTCTCTCTATCTTTCTCCTCTTCCTCTCTCTGTCTTATTCCTCTCTCTCCCCTCCCCTTTCTCTCTCTTCCCTCCCCTCTCTCTCTTCCCTCACCCTCTCTCTCTCCCCTCTTTCTCTCTCTCTTCCCTCTCCTCTCTCCATACACACTATCTCTCTAATTTCAATTTTTTAAATTTTTTTATTCTTTAAAAATAATTTTAAAAAATAAAAAAAGAATTAAAAGAAATCATATTAACGATGTATAAAGTATACTCGCTAATACGTGAGGTATTAGCGACGTATATTCCTATTTTAAAAGTATACGTCGCTATTAGTATATATTTTAATTTCATTTTTTTATTTTAAAAATATAAAAATTAATAATTTTTAAAAAAAAATTAAAATAAAATTACTCTCCCTCTTCTCTCCCTCTCCTCTCTTTCTCTCTCTCCTCTTTCTATCTCTCTCCTCTCCCCCCTCTCACTCTCCCTCTCCTCTCTTTCTCTCTCCCTCTCCTCTCACCTTCTCTCTTTCTCTCTCCCTCTCGTCTCTCTCCCTCCCTCCCTCTCCTCTCTCTCTACCTCCCTCTCCTCTCTCTCTCTCTCCCTCTCCTCTCTCTCTCTGCTTCCCTCTCCTCTCTCTCCCTCTCCTTTCTCTCTCTCCCCCTCTCCTCTAATTTTAATTTTTTTTAAAAAATTAATTTTAAAAAATAAAAAATAAAATAAATCCTATTAGCGACATTTAGAAATATATGTCGTTAATACCTATACTATTAGTGACGTATATTTCTATACGTTAGTAAAAGTTTTTATTTTATGTTTTTTAGTTTTATTATATTTAATAAGTATTAGCGACACTTATTTTTAAGCGTCGCTAATAGTAGATCTGTTAGCGACGCTTAAAATAAGGGTCGCTAATAGTTATAATTTTTTTATTTAAAATATATATCTTTTAGTGATGTTTGGATAAAACGTCACAAATAGGTCAACTATTAGCGACGCTTATAATAAAATGTTGCTAATATCTCACGTATTAGCAATGTATATTTGTATGCGTCGTTAATAGTTGACTTTATTGTGACACTTATATATACGTCGCAAATAGTTATTTTTAGTGATGCTTAAGTTTGTGTCACTAATAAATACGTCACTAATACTACATTTTGTTGTAGTGTATGGACATATAAGGTTCAAGGTTAACAATCCGACCTTTTTGCTCCATATGTTACATGGCCAGCCCATAGAGTTTGACTTGTCCTCCATTTTCTATGGTTTTTGACAGACCATTCTAACATCCCTTCTTGACTAAAACATTAAATTTTGAAGAGATAATGATCTTAGGGTATTAGAAGGGTATTTATCTGAGAGGGAAATAACCGAATCTGGTCTATAATTGTCTTATTTGGATGTTTTTTTTTCATTGGAAAACTCATCCTGTGCACTAACACATTATTTTCTACCAATAGTACAAAGGTTACTCATCAATGCTCTCATTGACACGTGGTGATGGCATCAATGACACACCTAACAGAAAATTTAAAAATGTTCTAATTCCAATATTTTTAAGATGTAAAAATGTCACTAAATTTTTGTGCGTCATACATGCATGAATCTCGACATTGTAGCGAGCATTGATGATGGGTTGCATGAGCATACATAAAATTACTGATGCAAGTTTTTTTTCAATAAAAATTACAAAACAATAAGGTAGTTTTTATTGTTAGAAAACTCTATTCACACTATCCTCCCCTCTTGTTCCGATTCCTGCATTAGGCTGTCCTCCCAATCTCTCCAACACTATGGTTTTTCAAGTGGATTGGGGAGAAAGGCACATCGTTGTGATGTTTAACCGTAAATTATCGATGTTGTCTCGGTGGATTTCCATATCAGCAGGTCAAGAAACCCAAAATTCCATATTATACCTTATTTTTTAACCCAAATCCCGTATAACTTAGTTTAGGACCAAAATACACATTTACGCAAACATTCTACTCCATCCCCAACCCCTTTAGGCATTCCCTCCATTCACCTTTAACCCGTCACAAACCCCTTCCTCCGTTCACCAGTGCAAGGAACATCATCATTCACCTTTGTTTGTTCCTCCCTTCACCATTGAGCCCCAATTTCCCTTCTTCGTCTTAAACGCTACTCTCACTTCTCTATCTTCTTGTGCATTCCCGCTTGATAAATGACCAATCTGAACCCAAAAGAATGCCTCGAGAGGAGGGTAGGGCATCATTTGACCCAGTGATTTGTCTACTAGAGATGTCGAGTAATCATGGCGTTGGGAGACTCAGCATATTTGTTGTTTAATGTTTGAGTTTGAAATGACACTAGCAACTCACTTCAGATGCCCGCACGTGAACATATCATAGAATGTAGTCATCTACACAATGTGATATGTTGTCAAAATGACACAAGTAGGTTATTTGCTATCATGTAGTCGACAATAAGGTACTATATCATATCATAAAGTTGACTATACAAAATAGTGGCATATCGTGCGGTTGTCTATAGCTTTAAATACTGAATGCCTCCTCCTGATTTTTAACATTTAATGCTTACATCAAGTAGTTGGTCTATATTGGGTGGTAAGTGAGGCAGTCATAAATGAGAGAGTAGCAGTTCGTCTTCACTACGATGGCTTATTAAGAAATAACGGAGAGTACGTTGGTAGAAGGGTGAAGTTGATGACCGGTGATACATGGGTGAAGCTTGTTGACCTTTTGGTGCAAGTGGAAGAATGGGTTCAATGTAAATCTTCAAAGGTTAATGAATCGATGAAATATCTTGTGCTATCTTCCGAGTCGCAAATACCGTATCATTCAGAGGACAATGAAGATTTGGACTCTGGTTTACTATTTATAATAAAGCCACTAAGGAAATGTTGGCCGTCTATGTGGAGAAGAATGCCACTCTTCCATCATTGGACTGAGTTCCAAACACATTCATGGTCACAAATGGAAATAATTCAAATTTCATGCATGGAAGGCCATATCGGTCGATACGAGTGTATATTGGCCAATATGTATCCGTATCAGCTGATACCGGTATGGTAGGGGGGTGATATGCCCCCCACCATAATAATTTATACGTAATGGTCATATTGACTGTACCATATCGATACGGCCGATACGTATTAATCTCATTTTTAAAAAATATTATTTATTTAAAAAATTATTTTTTTATTTAAATTTTTTTATTTAAATTTTTTTTCTTAAAAACAAAAACACAATTCAAACCCAACTTCTTTAAAAGTTTAAGTTTTTGTTATATTAAAAATAATATTTTTAAAGTTATATGAGATCAATACAGGTAGGTCCATACAATTTACATAATTATTTTTTTACATATAGTGCTCTACAAATATACATTTATTTAAACATATAACTTAGACTCATATTAAACATATTATTTATTTTTAAAATAAACTAATTTTAAAACACAGAGAAAGAATGAATAATAAATTGTATGGGACGAAGAGCATAATAGTGTATAGTTCTAAATGAACTAATTTTAGAATACCTGTATTGGCTGATACGACATATACGGTCTTATTATGCTCTAAAAGAAGTATTATAATGATATATTATTAGTTATAATAATTTTTTTATATTTATAAAAGGGTTTATGCATGTTTCAGTATGTACCAAACATATCATCGGCGTGTACTTGTATTCATAATCATCGATATTCTCATTCGTATCGATACTACATTTCATGGTTCCATGTTTCTGACAACAAGGTAAGATACCTTTATATAGTTGACTATATGAAAAGTACATATTTTGTTGTTGACAACTCACAATTTGTATATCATGTTGTTTCGGATTATATGCAATGCATATAACGTGCAATTTGACCATAATCAACACATACTTATCGTGTTGTTAACTACACACCATGCATATATCGTGTAGTCACTGCTTGAAACATAGCTAGCATTGTACTCCTGCAATGGAACATAGTCGGTATGCTTGTAATATCAAACATACGATAGTTGCGCATGTTGTGTGACCTATAACACACTTATATCTAAATTTCTATGGACTTCTTCGTGATGTAGGTTATGAGAAAGTGGACGCATACATCAATGTTGCATGCTGGTCTTTGTATTGAACATAGTAGAGGATGTGTACTTGCCACTTCGTCCAGAAGGACGTCATATGCAACCATCTACTATCGAAATAAATGAGGCAGAGCAAGGATTTCAGACAACAGATCTGACGCATGCTGCAATGTGGAATGCGGAGAAAAACGATAGAAGTGAACAACATGATACATTGCTATAAGAAGAGGAAGACTATTTTGGGATTGCAGATACATGGTGGGACGACAATTGGTGTGTGATGAATGAGGCTATATAAAAAAGAGAACATTGAGATATAAACCATGCCTGCTATTGATGAATTCAGGGACCACAAGTTTGAAACAAGTGCAGAGTGAAATAACGTTGATGAAAAACCAGCAGAGGAAAAAATTTGAAGATGGTGTTCTGATGAGTGGCAGCTTACAAGCCAGGGACTACGAGGGTATTCTTAAAATGGGGGCAAGGTTCCAAAACTAAGTAAAATTCAAGAGGATATGGTTGGCCTTGCAATAAAGAGGCTTTTGACTAAGTCGATGAGATTGACAAAATACACTAATCAAACATATATTTTACATGAAGAAGATATGACACCCTCAACTTTCCATTGCATGTGCGGGATGATAAGAGAAAGAATTTCTAAATCTGGAGCAAAGATCCATGTTTGTGATGGAGTATAAGACTAAGTTTATGGAACTAGAACACTTTGGCCATTGCATCTTTGATGATGAAATATGAGAGGGCAAGGAAGTTTGTAGATGGGTCGAAACCTTATGTTAGGGGTTGAGTGCCTTTTAGGCATGAGACTTTGGCAGATGTTATGGCTATTGCCATAGTTGTTGAGAAAGATTTTGATGAGTACCATAGGAGGAATGAGTAGGCTAAGTAGAATAGGGAAGGTGACTTTCAAGGAGATCGTAATTAGAGGCCTCATGGGAACAATGCCAATCATGGAAACACTTCAAATAATAACAGGTAAAGTAAGTTCAGTAGGAACAACAATAATAGTGGTCAGGCAGGATATGACACCCTCAACTTTCTATTGCATGTGCGGGACGATAAGAAGAAAGAATTTCTAAATCTGGAGCAAAGATACATGATTGTGATGGAGTATGAGACTAAATTTATGGGGCTAGAACACTTTGGCAATTGCCTCTTTGATGATGAAATATGAGAGGGCAAAGAAGTTTGTAGATGGGTTGAAACCTTATGTCAAGGGTTGAGTGCCTTTTAGGCATGAGACTTTAGCAGATGTTATGGCTACTGCCATAGTTGTTGAGAAGGATTTTGATGAGTACCATAGGAGGAATGAGTAGGCTAAGTAGAATAGGGAAGGTGACTATCAAGGAGATCGTAATCAAAGGCCTCGTGGGAACAATGCCAATCATAGAAACACTTTAGATAATAACAGGTAAAGTAAGTTCAGTAGGAACAACAATAATAATGGTCAGGCAGGGGGAGAAAACAAAGTGAATCGTCAAACCAACAATGTAAACTCATCTTGTTACAAGTGTGGGTAGCAAGGACACTTCAAGAATGATTGTCCTTAGAATATCCAAGGTGAAGCTTTAGGCCATCAATAGCTTCCTCTAGCAAGGGCAAGGTGGTCAGCAAAAGAAGCCTGCAAATCAAGGAAAGGTCTTTGCTATCATATCTTATGAGGTAGCTAATGTGGAGGCATGCAGTGGTGGAAGCTATGCTTGAAATTGCCTCCCACCTTGCTAAGTATTATTTGATACTGGTTCTTCACATTCCTTTATCTCTCCTATCTTAGCTAGAGATCTTAGTAATGAGCGAAAACTTTTATTGACTCCTTTGCATGTTTCTACCTCTTCTTTCTCTATTAGGGCAGAGGAATACCTTAAGTAAGTTCTTATTGTGATTGAGGGTCAAGAGTTGGTTATTGATTTGATTATTTTAACTATGATTAATTTTGATGTAATTTTGAGCATAGATATGATATTTATGTATCATGGACATGTTGATTGTTAGGGAAAAAGTGTAGTATTTACTATGTCAGATCTAGAGACTTTTGTTTTTCCGGGTATGAGATGGTTTTTTTTTAATTAGCAGCAAGTTCTTGGTGTCTTTATCTAAAGTAAGGAAGTGGATCAACTAAGGGTGCATGACTTTTCATGTAAGCGTTTTTGTGGAAGGGGTTGAACCAACTCCTATTAAGTTTATTCCGGTGGTGTTTGAATTTACTGATGTCTATCTAGAGGACTTGGTAGGTATACCCAATTAGAGAGATATCGAATTTAGTATTGATATTCTTCTAGGCACTTTACCAATCTCAAAAGCTCCTTATAGAATGGTGCCAGATAATCTAAAAGAGCTTAAAATTCAGCTAGGGAATTTATTAGACAAGGGGTTCATTAAACCTAGTGCACCTCCTTGGGGTGCCCCGGTTCTCTTTGTCAGAAAGAAGGATGGTTCTCTCATACTTGACATTGATTACAAGATGTGGAATCAATCACAATAAAGAATAACTATCCCCAACCTCATATTACTGACTTATTTGACTTATATGTATCTCCAAGATTGATTTGAGGTCGGGTTATTATCAAATTCATATTCGACCTAAGGATGCATTAAAGTCTACCTTTAGGACACACTATGGGCATTATGAATTCTTAGTGATGCTTTTGGGCTTACCAATGTAATGACATCCTTTATGGATCTAATGAATAGGGTCTTCAAGCCTTTCTTAGATTAGTTTGTTATCATTTTTGTGTACTACATATTAATATATTCATGAAGAAGGGGGGGATGAGGAGCATTTGAGAATCACATTGCAAACTTTGAGAGATTACAAACTCTATGCAAAGTTTAGCAAGTGTGAATTTTGGTTGGAGGAAGTAGATTTCCTTGGCTATATCATACCCAAGGATGGAGTAATAGTAGATCCAGCTAAGGTGGAAACATTTTGGAATGCAACTAAAGAATGCATTTGAAGTTAGAAATTTCTTAGGCTTTGTAGTGTATTATCAACGGTTCATTGAAGGTTTTTCTTGCATTGCAGCCTCTATGACAAAGCTGACAGGAAAGAAATTAAAATTCTAATGGAGCTAAGCATGTGAGCAGAGTTTTCAAGAGTTGAAGGAGAGGCTTACTTTGGCACTAGTGTTGGCTTTACCATCAAGTAGTGGAGGAAATGTTGTCTATAGTGATGCTTCAAAGAAGGGGTTGGGTTGTATGTTGATGCAACATGGGAAGGTAGTCACTTATGCTTCTCACCAACTTAAGAATGCAAGAGTAGAATTACCCAATACATGATTTGGAGCTAGTAGTAGTGGTCTTTGCACTGAAGATTTGGAGGCATTACCTTTATGGTGAGAACTTTGAAGTGTTTACGGATCATAAGAGTTTGAAATACCTTTTCACTCAATGGGACTTAAACATGAGACAAATAATATGGCTAGAATTCCTTAAGGATTATGATTTCACCATTGCCTATCAACTAGGGAAAGCAAATGTAGTGGCAGATGGATTGAGTAGAAAATCAATGGCTATAGTGGCTTGTGTACGAGTCCAAGAGTGGCTTTTGTATAAAATGCTCTTGAATTAATTCATAGATAGCATTGGAGGATACCACCAGATGGTTTGCCAATCTTTTCATAAGTTCTAATTTGGCGGATAAAGTAATTGAAGTACAAAAGGTAGATAAAGAAATTCAGGAAATAAAATCCAAGTTGAAGGAGAAGCCGATGAATGACTTTGAGAAAAGGGCAGATGAAAGCTTAGCCTTTCATGGGCGATTATGGGTACTAAACTCTTAGGAGTTACAAGATCATATTCTTTTAGAAGCGCACCACTCTAAGTTTTCCATCCAATTAGAGGGAACTAAGATGTACTACGATTTTAAGAGGACTTTTGGTGGAATGGATCTAAGTGTTTGATTTGTCACTTGGCTTCATTTTTATCTAAGTATTTGATTTGTCAGTAGGTTAACATAGAGTATTGTCATCCTTGAGGCATGCTATAACCTCTACTTATTCTAGAATGGAAGTGGGATAATATAACTATGGATTTTATTTAGGACTTCCTAGGTTACCAAGTGGCAATGACTTTGTGTGGGTAATCATTGATCAACTCACAAAGTCAGCACACTTTATTGCTATTAGGATGACTACATCTGTGAACGCCTTGGCAACACTTTATGTGAAAGGGATTGTTTGATTATGTGGAGTTCTTGTGTCAATTGTGTCCAATCCTCGTTTGACATCCCGGTTTTGGTAAAGTTTCCATAAAGCTTTGGGCACAACAACTCACCTTAGTTCAGCATATCATCCTTAGAAATAAGGACAATTTGAGCAGACTATACATACTTTAGATGACATGCTTAGAGCATGCATCCTCAAGTTAAAGGGTAGTTGGGAGCAACATTTATTCTTGGTGGTGTTTGCCTACAACAATAGCTACCAGGCTAGCATTCAAATGACACCTTTTGAAACATTATATGGATGTCCTTGTAGATCACCACTTTGTTGGGATGAAGTGGGAGAGCATCTTTAGATAAGGTTCGAAATTATATAATAATCCTTAGAGAAGATTCGACTTATCAGGGATAGATTGCAGATTGCTTAGTGTAGAGAAAAAAGTTATGCAGATACCCATCAAAGAGAGCTAGAGCTTCAAGTGGGTGATCATTTTTTTTTTTGAAGATTTCACCATCAAAAGGTGTAGTGAGACTTGTCAAGTAAGGAAAATTATCTTTTTGGTTAATTGGACCTTTTGAGATATTGTAGTGGATTGGAGCAATGACATATCGTGTGGCTTACTGCCACAACTTACTAACATTCATGATGTGTTCCATGTTTCTCTTTTGCGAAAGTATGAACCAGAATCATCCCATGTTCTGAACTTTGAGCCACTAGACCTAAGGAGTGATCTTACCTACATTGAGGTGCCAGTGTAGATCTTAGACAAAAAGAAGAAGGTGCTTAGGACCAAGGTGATTACACTGGTGAAAGTTGTTTGGCGGAATCACGTAGAGGAAGCAATGTGGTAGATGAAGTTAAGGTAAAGTACTAACATCTCTTTACCGTTATGTAGCCGCAAATTTTAAAGACAAAATTCCAATAAGGTGGGTAGGATGTAAGATCTAGTAATTTTTATTTTCCAATTGTCTTATTTATGGTTGACTTGTGAAAATTTATGGAGTTTGATCCTTTAACATTACTAGTGAAATAACTCTTTGAATAGGTTAAATTTAGGGCTGAGACTACTATGGTTGGAAACTATATAAAAAGAGCTTTGAAACACCACCAAGAATGCTCAAATTGGAGTTTAGATGAGTGATATATGACTGGTTGAAGTTGTACTAGATGCACAATACCCTATTAACCGATTTAGACCTAAAATTGGGCCTTTTACTTAGCCTTTTGGGTCAATTTAAAGTGAGTTAGTAGAATAGTAGTTTAAGGGCCAATTTGGGTGGCCCAAGGTTGGTTTAGTAACCCAAACCTTAGGGGGATCAGGAACCCTAATGCTTACCCTATGTGTATATATATGTTATAAGAGCCTTAATTAGAGAGTTTTGGAACTATTTACATTTGGATGAAAATTTGTGGTGCCCTAGCCTCCCTGAAGGTGAGTAATTTGATTATTTTGTCCTTAATCCTTTGATACTTAATGAGGAATGGAAGGTTGTTAATGTTTAATTATAATTCTTATGTCTTCTGCCAAAACCCCCAAGATTTTCTTATTTCACGAACTCTAGAACCCTTGTTTTGATGTAAAACCTTGTACTTCATGGTTAGGTGTCATGAGACTCAAAGAAGCACTTGAAATTATATTTCAATTGTAGTAATAAGCTTTTAGTTGGTAGAGAACATGTTTCATGCCTAAATCTAATGAAAAACCTTGATTTTGTTGAATATGGATATTTGGATTAAGAAAGATTTGAGGAGTTTCTTCGCCCTAGAGGTAAGTGTTTTTTTATGAAGTTTTACTTGCATTAATACCATTTTTGTGAGTGAAATCATGTTCTTGAAGAAGGGTTATTACTTGAATCATTTTTAGTCTATGTTTTGGATTCACAACTATGTTTTAGATACTTTTACTTTGAGTTTTGCTCTACATTTTTTTGGGAGTCGAGTTTCATGTTTAGATCATATTCCTAGTTATTTAGATGTTTCCAAAATAATATGTATTTGTATAGTTTTTTTGAATACATGATATACTGTAAAACAATTCTTTGTTCCCATGTTTAGAAGCATGTTTAGGCATGAAAACCTATGATTTTTTAGTCTTTTTTTTTATGGCTTGATATACATGTTATGAGTAGCCTATAAAAAATTTCAAGTCATAATTTGGAGTGTGATAAGTCAAGGGCATAGTCATAAATTTGTAGGTCAACAATTTTGTCAAAAATGCACAATCCCATTAATTAAATAACAAAAAATACTTTTTATACTTATTTCATATGATATTTATTTATATTATAATTAAGACTATGATGTAAGTTTATGCAAATTTTCACATTGAATGGAGTTTATCTGATATTTTTCCTAAAATGTATGAGTTACATACTGCAATTATGTTAAAACATCTAGTTATGATAGTATAAGAATAAATGAGATATTGTATTGTTGATTGTGCTACTTTGGTACTATTAGTATGTTTAACTTTATTAAGGATATGCATGCATATATCTAAGGTTAATTTAGTAAATTCTTATTTCATGAATGTGTTAGTACACATGATCTTATCTACTGAATTATGCTTTAAATATGTTAGTATGATTACTTAAGGTTGCACTTGTAACTATACTTATATTTTATGCATCATGAAAATGATTTGTAAACTATGGATTAATCGTTGTTAGTTGAGGTTTCTATGGTTGTCAGATTAGTCATATCGAAAGTTTATTGAATTAGTTTTACGTCCAAAAGGGCAGGGTTTTATTTTTGAAAGGGCGTGTTATTCCTCCCCTGGGCTTAGAGGATTGAAAATGAGGAAGTGAAGCTCAACATGCTCATGTTTTGTTAGTCTCCTTGAATGAATTTTAAGTGAACTCTCTGTACCATGTAGTAAGTTGTAGATCATATAATTCATGTACTTAAGTACATGATTTTATGACATATTGCAGACTCAACCACATGATATGCACCCACCATGTTCTAAGTTGAATAATGATATATCAAGTCAGATTTGGAAGTACTCACTTGTGTAGTATAATATGTTTTCCTCTAGCCATATAGATTAATAAACAAAAACTATTACAATGCAAACATCTAGGAACTACAAATAAGAATTAAAGAGCATCCTAGAGTTTCCAAAAATTTTCGCTTCCCAAAAATATGAAATAATGAAAATACCCTTAGGTAGTGTGGCGGAATTGTTTCAATTTTTATTATATTGTTTGAAATTCTTTTTAAAATACTTTTGTCAACTATGACAACTTGAAAATCAGGTCAAATTCTCATCAAGATCTAGATTTTATCTTATTTACTCGCGTTCCCAAAAGTTGAAAACTTCAATTCTTCAAAAAACAAAATTTAATCATTAAAATTGCATGAAAACTTAGAACAATGTAGAAATAGCCCTAATTAACAAAATTTCATGAACAAATCCCATTGAAATCTACTAGAAATTGATTAAAAATAGAAAGTTTGGATCGGTCACTTGGGCAATTAGACATAAACTTGAAATCTGCATTGGAAATGGTCTAATCTCCTCAAATTGAAATCAAGTTTTCCTTCCTTACTAAAAAATTGAATTTTCAAGTGTTTGAGTGCATGTGGAGTGAAAATGAAGGGTATGAGGCATTTTAAAATAAAACACGACCATTCGATTAAGAAATTGAAGGGCTAGTGATTGATTGCCCACAAAATAGATCGATCATTTGTGAGCATTTGTTATTTTTATTTTAAAAAATCCATAAATTCTAAATTTTTTCAATAAATCCAACAATCATAAATTAAATTAAAGTAAGTAAAATAACACAATGAAGAAATCTGAACTCAAAACAAATATCTAGAAATCAAATAGAAATTATATCAAAGGCTAATGTTGACACATAGTCTATTTGTGGCAAAATCATATAATAAATCAAGCACTATATAAACAAAAAAATTATGTCTTGTTCCCTTCCTTTGATTAGTCAGTATGCTTGATTTCATCACTTTGACATTTTAAGCTCTTTTTATTTATTTTGTAAAAATTCATCAATTATCCCTTTTCTCCTCAAAAATAAAACCTTCATGTTCAATCTAATCAAATTGACATGAAGTCATTTCAATCACAACAAAGACCAGGTTTTCTTTTTTGACTCACTTGATAAACTTCAATTACAACAAATGAATAAGCAAAATTTTTCATCTTTTCTCTGCCCTTGACTTTTTCAATTTGGCTTTTCTCTTTTAATTTTTCATTTTAGGACTTGGCTTTTTCTTAAATCCTCTCAACTTGCATTAGTTTTTTTCATATGCCATTTTATTTTGGATGTCAAGTGGACAGCAGCTTCACACTAGATTGAATCTCATAAACAAGTAGCATTCTCTATCATATTTACGAGAAATTTTCTTTTTTTTTTAATTTTTTAAACATGAAACTTCATAGCATTAAAAGAAGAAAAATAAAATCAAATATTTGTTGGAGTTTTTGCAAGCTCCTCTAGTTTAGATCTAATAGACTATACTAAAAATCTACTCCCAATTTTACAAGGTTCATAGATTTCACAATTAAGTTCTACTTTCAAAATAGGATTGAGTTTCATGATTTGTGCAGTGGTTTAAAAAAACAAAGACTTATAGCATCAAGATGAGGAAAATTTGTATAATCTTCACTCACCTTAGTGCATTCATCTCTTAGTTAAAGAACAAGAACATTCATCATGGTGTTTTTCATCTTTCATTTTTAATTTTTTAAGCATTGTAGAGATTGGGCTAAACAATTGAAAAAAATACTACAAAAAGCAAAGCACACACTAACTATTGTTTGTGTTGTTTTGTTTTTTTATTTGAAAGTATACAAACAAAATACAAAAATAAATAGTTCTAAAATATTGAAAAAAAAAATCAAATTTATACCATTTTATCTGTTTTCAAGGGAGATGCCCCTAGTGTTGGGACAATCCTTCTTGGTGTGGGTCTCTTTATGACAAAAGTCACATATTTCTTAGACACTAATCTTGATTTTGGTAGGTCTCCTCATCTTGGGTTTGTCATGCGCTGGGGCATCCTTATGTTTTTTGACATGACAAAGGTAGAAGGGTTCACTTTGGTAGTGCATATGGCTAACTTATGTCCTAAACCCTTCCTATCATTGTGTCTAATACTAATCATTGTATCTAAACTTCTCCTATGATTTCTAAGCCCTTCTAGTTTCTCTTCGAATGACTTCAACTCACCCTCAAGAGAATTATTCCTACACCTATCCTTCTCCAACTCAGCCTTTAGGTCCACAATCTCTTCCTCCAACCTCTTCTTCAACTCAATCATTTCCAAGTTAGACTTGTTGGTTTGCTAGTGTGGATAAACCAATAAAAATATGGTACATCCTCTAGTTTCCAATTAAACTACTAAAGTGTTCAATTCCTATGTGTCTAACAAAACATGCAAATCAAAGCAAATAATGACACAAGAATTTTTACATAGAAATCCTCCTAATGAAAAAACCATGGGATCCTCTATCAAAACCAAATTTGCACTATGTAAACACAAATATAGATCTACCAGTTTACAATGAAAAAATTCATTATTTTCTTCACTCAGATGCTCCAACACCAATCTAAACTCATGTATCACCACCCCTGGTTGTTTACTTGATATATCCAAATCTTTACTGTATGTCTCTTTAGTATAAACAAATCTTTCCCTTTGATCTTCTCAGAATCTTCTTTAAGTAACCCACTTAGTCCTTCAAGTATTTTGTCCTCTCACTCAACTCAAATCATTCTTTTGATTCTTTGCCTCAAGGTTTCATGATCAAGGAGGCTAATTCACTCTTAAATCCATTGGAGAAGTTTTACATTTTTTCTCTAGGTTTTCCAAGTCTTCCTCTATGACTTCCCACGTTTTAAACTCATTTTATAGACTCTTAAGTTGGTTAAAGAGTTTTATCTTGAATAGGTATGTAATTAAATTAAACTCGAAATAACCTATTTCATGAAATCACATCATAAAGAGATTGATTGTTCCTTGTTTTATTTGAACACAAAAGTGACATTGATCAATCATTCACTATTATGGAATCGTAAGAAACTAGCACTGATGGATCTCACCGCCTACATATTGATTGTTCCATCTTTCTGGGGAACCTAGTGAACAACATTCAAGGCCAATTGATCGGCCAATCATTAGCGATTGATTGTTGATGAAGAAAAGCACAATTTTCATGAAAAATTTCTCTTGCACTATAAAATAAAATCCCCAAAACTCCTGTCGAAATACTTCTTATGACTACTGCTCTACTTCTTTATGATGTGATCTTCAGCAATACTGTGACTCAAATTACAAACATTTAACATTGTTTTGATCACTAAAATAAGCCAATATAATATATATAACTACATATATTCGTACAATGTCTCCCTTTGGCTATTTCATGACAGAAAACTACACCCCTCAATCTAAAAAAAAAATTACAACTCCATAGTGAATAAATCAAACTGAATCAGATTATTCAACTTAAGTACGACAATCCTTCTTAATTTATGACTAACAAAGCTTAATGTGGTGTGGTCTTCAACCTGTACATCACAAAACAAAAAACAAAACCCATATAATGTTGTCTAAAAATAATTAAAGACAAAATTCAAATGTCCAAATAAATTATAATAAGATCAATAAATTAAAATTTCTTCTCATGAACTAGTTGTGTTTAGCTATTTCTCCTCCTACAAGTTTGCTTAACTATCTATAGCTATTTCTCCCCTTTTTGTCATGAATAGACAAAGATGAAATGATGGAAATAAGATGAAAAAATATAGAAGATAAAACATCAAAATTTTCAACCACATTGAAGATTCTAAATCAAGAAAAGTCTAAATTTTTCCAAAAAAGTTTGTGTTGAAATCATATAGTAAGATTATAAATGAACACAATTATTCATGGGTAATTTTTACACAATATGTGTAACCCACATTGAGCATAACATAATCTTATCAGCCACTCGACTAAATATAAGAAATTATACAAGAAAAATCATGTTAGTAAGATATGCCAAAGTGTTTTGCATAAGTTAAAAATTTGACCATGATCACTCAAAACACTGTAAGATCATAAGTGTCCTTATATCATGTTTTGGCTTATTTATCTAATTAAAATAATGTCATTAATGTGTACTTTGAGTCAATTAAAGTCTGAAGATTGATTTCTAAAGGTGGAAAGAAAGGAAGACTAAAATGAATGTTTTAGTGAGGTAAAAACTCATACACACATCGCATTCACACATTTTAGGGTAAAAGATACCTAAGGTGAAAAAATGGTGAGGATTAGAGGTTTGTATAATGAAAAATAAAAAATCTTTCAATCGGTGATGAACTTAGCAAAATCTCCAAAATTTGGAAGAGCAATCAATTGCTTGAAGGAATGATCGATCAACACCGAAAAACACTATTAGTTAAATGAAATTGAGAGTTTTTCCATCAATCACTGGGTTGATGGAAGAGTCGTGAGGGAAAGGAATAGGAATTGATCGATCGCCCTATGGAACGATCAATTGATTCAGTACAGAGTTGCCTAAATCAAACTTTTTCAGGTTTGATTTGGATTCTTAGTTTGAGCCATTTTTTTTATGAGACTTGGGAGTCTATATAAAGGGATTGAGACATGACAAAGGAAGAGAAAAGACCTATATAACTTACTTGTGTGGAGTTCCTCTACTGGAATTTTGAGAGAGTTTGTCTTCTAGAATGAGAGAATCTCTACCTAAATAAAAATGAGTGATTAGATCACAAAACCCATGTAAGGCAAGATGTTTTCTAAAGAGTGTTGTTGAAAAGATAAAGAGAATAGAAGATTCATTTCAAAGGAATAGATGAAAGATCTACTTTGATCAAAGAGCACAAAGAGGAGAAGATTAAGTTATGGCCGATAAACAACCAAGGATTGGTTCATTCAGAATTTAAGAGTGGTGTGGGAAACTAGTCATTTGAAGAAAAAGAATGAGTCTTTTGTCATTGTAATCAGTAATTTTATAATCTTAGGTTTACATAGTACATAGTTGATTTGGATAGAATGTACTATGGTTTTTCCCGAGTTGTAAGTAAAAATTCTTGTGTGTTTGCTTGCTAAATTATTTACTAATTTTCGTTAGAACAAGTTGGAATTAGGCATGATAATTGGGACAAAAATAGTTTTTATTTTGTTTAAAAGGGGAAGATAAATCTTGTAACTAAATTGTGAGTTAGAAGCACTTTATTTTCTTAGTTTGTCTATGCCACACACATAGTTCACAAACCAACAAATGGTAGCTGGGGTTATTTGAATAATTCTGAGATTACTCTAGTATTGTTTGAGGTTGATTTTTCTTTTGGTTGCCATAGAATTCAAAACCATATTTAGCTTGTCTTTATTTGTTTCAAATTTTGTTGTGGCTAGGAATAATCACTTTTTTTATGAATTGAAGATACTTAGAGCAAAGTTTTGTGCTATGGAACATGAGAGTTCTCAACTTGTGCATGACAAATCCTTATATGATGTCAAAAACTTTGAATTGCTTGAGAAAAATAAAAAATTGGAAGAAGAATTAAAAATATCAAATGCAAAATTGAAAGAGTTTGTCAAAGGCATAGAAAAGCTTGATAAAATTTTGTCTTTTGGACAATTTGGAAGTGACAAAAGTGGTTAAGGGTATGTGAGATATAAGAACACGAATTCCCTATGAAGCACTAAATTTTTGAAGGCTAGAAATTTGTGTGATAATGGAGGTAGTATTTCAAATTCTCAACTATTAATTAGAAAACAAATGCTTAAGAAGGAACTAGTGACTAAATTTGAGCCAGACAAGAACAAATTAATGAAGAAACCAAAAATTGTGAAAGTTGTTGTCAATATTGAATTGCTTAGACAAATTACATGGGTGAGAAGAAACTTATGAAAGAACATATGCATCATATGTCAAGGTTATTGACTAATTTCTTGTCAAAATTATGTCTAGAAACCTTGGATATGTAATGAGTCTCAAAATCTAATTTGAGGTTGTTGTGGTTGAGTAACATATGAAAGTCAAAAATTTAAAAAATTGGAGTAGACATGTTCTTATGGATCAAAACAAGAGATTGAAGAATGTTGAAGGTTTTAAAACTTATTTGGATCTCGCATACCAAAATCACTTGGATAAGTTTTAGAAGTGATTTTAGGGGTTTCTTGAGGTTTTAGGGTAAAAAGGGAAAAAATGTAAAATTATAGATAGAATGATATATCGCTAGATATATAGTTGATTGGAACGATTGAATGGCCCCTAATTTTTCCCTATGTAAAATGAAGCTAAAAGTTATCGATCGATTGCCTTCATTAATCGATCAAAATCTTGAAGTATCGTGTACAAAATAAACATTAAACAATTCTATCACTATTTAGAATGATTAATCGCTTCAATGACTAGTTACCCTAATTAAGCAATTTTGGATTCAATTTCTTTCCTTATTTAAGTCAAAGACCTAAATCAACTTAAAGAGCTATATAAGGGATAAGAAATTACGAATTTTGGGAGAGGAAAACCTAGAGGAGATTGGAGAAGAAGGGTTCATACCTTTGGCATATTGTATTCCAAGGAACATGAAGCTTTGAGTAAATGAAGATTAATGATGATTTCATGAATCTTTTCCAGAACTAAAAGGAGGTTTCACATAAAAGTTTGAAAGAGGAGTTGCAATATATCTTTGATGGGAGATTGAAGATTTGAAGGAGGCTAAAGTCAAAACCAATAAGAATAGCTTGTTGAAGGCTAGAAGAAGGCAAAGATAAAGCAAGGAGGAAGAAGTTTCAAGTGCTTTGAGGACAAGACTTAAAGGCCAGCAACAACAAAGATTTGTAAATATCTAAATAAAAAGAGTTTGTGATAGAGTCAAAACAAAGGTTGATGGGTTGCTTGTGTCAATATAATTGTTTTGCTTATTACTAGTGAATTGATTTAGTTATGCTTTGGAACTACTATAGTTTTTTACATGAGTTTGGGTTTTCCATGTAAAATCAGTGTGTTTCATGTGTGGATGGATACTTATGGTTTGAATGATCGTTACATCGTGAGTGAGTTCTCAAAGAATATTTACTTGATCCTACTACGTATAAAGATTTGTGTAAGGAGGCTAGAACTCGTAGTCTTTATCATTCATTGATAATTGGACTAGGGACAAACTAGTAATCCGCTATACTCTTCTAGTCGGATATTAAACTTATAATTTCTAGCAGAGGTTTAATTATTAAAAATTTGATTTTGCTCCGTGAAAACAATCTAATTTGGCATGTTAGTGCTTTACAATCTTCCTTAATCTTCCAAAGTTTGATTTCTTGTACTAGATAACTTTTGCTAGGGTTTGCATTCTGAATTCTTGTTTATGTTTATCTGTTTTCCTTTTAGAAATATTTGATTAAACTTGTCGATTTGTTTGTACTATATTGTTAGTTGCTTCTCTTATAATTTTCCTTGATTTAAGTGCTTAAAGTATGGTGCTTGTGGTGCTTGTGTTGTTTTTTGTTGGATTAACATCAATGGATGATTTGAATAACTCAATGAATGAACATCGGGACTTAGGAAATTCAATGGATGACTATAATTTTTCATATTTGAAAAATAGGATGAGAAATTTACTAGAAGAAAAAAGACTATTAGTGACACTTTTAAGTGTCGCTAATAGTCATAAACGCTTTGCTAAATGCGTTGAAAAAAGTACCATTGGTACTACTCATTAGCGACGGTTAAGAAAAAGCATCTCTAATAGCAGGAGTAGTAGCAACACTTTCTTTGCATCTCTAATAGTAAATTATTAGCGATGATTTATAAAGCGTCTCTAATATAAAAATTACTTGGAAAAAAACCTTTTTAGCTATGCTTGTTTATGCATCGCTAACAAGAAACACATTTAAAAAATTATTAGCGATGCATATTTTTGCTTCGCTAAATAGTGAATTTTTAGCGATGCTTGTTAACGAGCATCACTAACATAAAAAACAGGTACTTTTATAAATGCTTCATCACTATTTACAACGCTTCTCATAGAACATTGCAAATAAAACTGCTTTAGTGACACTTTTAAGGATGCGTTGCAAATAGTCTATATTTGCGACACTTATGAATTTGCGTCGAAAAAAATACTGGTATTGCGACACTTACTCATAAACATCGCAAATACTATTATTTGAACAAAAATAAAAATCTCTCTCTTCTCTCTCTCCCCTCTCTCTCCTCCTCTCTCTCACACACATTAGCCTGAGCCCTGACTCTGAGGAGGAGAGCTAAAAGAGTAGGAGAATATAGTCTATTTTTTTATTATGTATTATATTTTTAAATTAATAAAAATAAAATAAAATAAAAGGTATTAGCGATGCATAGAAATTTGTGTTGGAAAATCAAAATAGTAAAGCCCTAAGTGCATTTTTCAATGTCGTATGAAAAGCACAACACAGGTTGATATCTAATTGTATAGCTGCAAAAGTTGCTTGAGAAAAATTGGTAAAATATAATGAGAGAACTAAGGCTGTGAAGTTGTTGAGGTTGCAGAAGAGACAAGATCTGAATACTATGTTAAAATTTTAGACATAGTAAACATATGTGATCAACTAGGAGAGCCTATTCTTGACTACTTTGTTGTAAGGAAGCTGTGAAGGTGGCTGCCATTAACGAATCCAAAAATATTGATATGTTGACAATGAGGAGTTGGTTGGGAACCTTAAAACCTTTGAGATGAAAGAAGAGTCCGATGTGCACAAATATGAGTTGTCTAAAAAGTCCAAGGGAAATAGAATGCCCTAAAAGCATATAAAAGAATTTCCAAAAAAAAATGTTAAACACCTCAGATGATTTTGAAGAGTCTGAAGGTGATGAAGAACTAATCCTTTTGTTGGCTAAGAACTTCAAGAAATTCATTAAAAACTCAAAACTTTAAGTTTAGCGATAAGGGACAAAATTCTAGGAAGAGACATGGAGAGAAGAGAGATAAGAAGCAAACTAAACAAGACAAGAAAATTTTGAAATGCTTTAAATGTGGTAAATTAGGTCACTTTGCTATAGTGATTGTCCTAACATTAATTCTGACAATTCTTCTATTGATAATCCTAAGAAATCAAACAGGTTTAATTATAAAAAAGGGAAAGATGCTTTAAACAACTTACTCTAATGAGAATTCTTCTTCTAAAGAAGAATTGTGTAACTATATAGCCTTCCATGCAAGTACGAAGGATGATGGCTCTAAAGAAGATTCTCATAAGTCTACTTCTATTGAAGAGAACTCAAAGTTTGAGGTTGATTTTGATGAGTTTAAGGGATTCCTCAAACAATTCTTAGTATTGTCTAAGAAAACCAAAAGTCTCAAGAGAGAGAGAGAGAGTTAAAGAAGAAAGAGGATGAAATCGGTTTGTCTTCTCAAAAGACAACAATATTAGTAGAGTTGAATAACAAACTTGAAAGAGAGGTGCATGACCTTAAGAAAAACGTAGAAAGTGAAAAAGAGAAGTCTAGTGTTCTTAATAGAGAACTTATGTACTCCAAAGAGAAATTAGATGGATTCAAGAGTGGGAAAAATATGTTGGAAACTATGCTTAGCATTGGTCAAACCAATAAAATGGGTTTAGGTTTTAGGAATCGGTTGTCTATCCCCTTAGCAAAACTTACTATCTTTAGGTCAAGAGTGGATAAAGGAAAGATAGGTTCTAATATTTTGGGAGTGTGTGACATTTGTCATAGTGAGACCCGTACTAGAAGAGAATGTCTTAAGAATTACCTTTTCAAACTTAGGTTAAAGAAGAATGAGAATAAACACACTACCCCTACCACCTCTAAGTTGCCCCACCAAGTGTATGAAAAGAAAAGGAAGATAGTGTAGGTGAAAAAGGTTGATCTTCAAGTCTTGAATGATTAATTATAAATAGCAAGGAAGTCTACTTTAGGTTGTCTTAGGATTAGTTAGCAGGGCAAGTCTAAGGATCTCAAATATTTAAGTACAAGATTTTACATGCTTTCTATTCATAGGTTTTGAATGGAAACAATAAAAATAAAAATAAAGAATATGATAAAAAACACAAAAAATAAAATTAGCATAGCTTTTGCTCAAGTTTTGCAATTGGCATTGTTTTTGCTTTTTATAAGTTCAACTCCTGAGACATTTTGAGATTAATTTTCATTTAAGCTGAGAATCGTCGTGATTAGTGGTCAAATACATCTTAACGAAGAGAAAGATACATCAAGGAGAGAGAAGATCACTTTGTTTTTCTTTTCCTTGATGTTGCAATTCTCTAATTTTTAAAAAAAAATGCTACACATCTTGTTAGACTCAAGTTACTTTTATGCATGAACATCAAAAGAGAATTTTTAAATATAATATAAGTTGAATTAGGTGTTTGGATTTTAGTGGAGTCTAAGTGATCAATATAGAGGATCTTTAACTAGATTTCTATTTAGAATTCAAAAAGAAAAGAAAAGTCCACGTAATGTACTTTAATGTTTATAAGTCTTATGTACTTGAATATTTCTTGAGATAATAAAATTATCCTTATAAAGATAATAAGGAAGGGCTACTTACCTAGGTCGGCCTAGGCTAGTGTGAAGCTCTCATTTGCTTGACATCAAGAAAAATAAATAAAAAAGAAAAAGCAAGAATGATAAAAATGAATGATGCAAGTAGAGAGGAATAGTAAAAAGAAAAAGGCATGTACATATTGATTATGAGCTTTTGATTATTTTTATTTTTTTAGGAAAATCATGTATATAGATTCAAGCTAAAGAGAATTGAAAAATGTGAACTTAGTCTTTATTAAGGTCTGAACAAATTTGTGTCAGTTTGGTTAAGAGTGATCTTGTGAGATTCAAGATTAAAAGAAATAAGAGTTGGCTACATTGGTTGTTTCTCTTTAAAGATTATTTAAAGAACATTAATTAGTAAAAAAGAAGAGAATAAAATTGATAACCACATACCAATGGGGTTGACGATCTAAGGCAAGGTATTAATGAATATAATCCTGAGATGCACTTAGTTTAAAGGAGAATTAATTAAATAATTATATAAAAGAGTTGTCTTTGTTATTTTTCATTGTTTTATTTTTAATTTGAGTTTTGGGTGTTAGAAAATTTTATTTAACTGGGAAGTATCTTGAAATATTTTTAATACTTTATTGGAATTTTCTAAAATTTTAATATTTTTTATTAATTTAGAAAATAAAAAATCATATTTATTTCTAGATTGATTGATCACTAGTTGGGTTTTTCACGCCGAAGCACTGTTGTAAATTTAAACACACTTCAGTTCAAGTTTATTTCACTCCAAACTCACCCAAAGAGTTCTTAGAGGCAATTTGAAGAGTTTTTGCACACTTCAAAATCTGATTTCCATATCAATTTCCAGTTTTTCTCCATGGTCAATGTGAGCTCCAAAATGATAAGTTTGATTTTTAGTAGTTTTTATAGTGATTTCAACGAGTTTTCAACCAATAGGATTGTAAATTTTTACGCTATTTGGTCCGTAAAATTTCAAGATGTTATGAAAAATCAAGTGTGGTTTTATTTATTTTTTTCACAAATTGGGGATTTTTCAAAATTGGATATTTCTTATCAAAATTAAATTTAGGTCTAGTTATAAAGTTTGATCTACTCACTAGATCTATCTTGGGCTCAAATTTGGAGTCAATCATATATAAAATATTTTTAAGGTTTATTTAAAATTCAAAAATTTGAAGTGGTGTGCATTTCAAGGTTTATTGAAATTCTATTTTTAGCGTATGCTTAGCCTAAGATTGTTTTATTGTAAATTAAATTTAGATGGGGAGAGAGAAGAAACATAAGACTGCTGAGTCAAGGTTAGGGAACCTCTGGATATTGAGCAGTAGCTCTGATAGGGTTAGACAGATTCGCTGTGAGCGGATTTTAGTACATGTTCCCCTATAGATAGCTATAGATGGATTGAGGCTCATCCATATTGGATGGAGTATTTACACATGATTTTCACATTTGGTCAATTAGTATACCCTAGACTTATTAGATAATGGGATGCATCACTCCATTTGAAGATGATGATGATTTAGTTTGAGTATTAGGAGATATTCAGGTCGAGTGTCACCTGACATCATAGAAAATGCCATTGGATATGAGAGGAGGCAACTCATATACCCTTAGTTTGATGAATATGTATTTCAACATGACAGTGAACTTACTGGGAGTTTGGTTGGGGCTGTTGAGAGGTCAACAGCTAGAGGTTTCTTTGTTGCCACTCTCCATGACACAGGATTTTAGGTCGCTTTATGTCATAGCATAGTTGACATCTAGAGTGCTAGGTAGGAGAGAGTTGATAGAATGATGATGTGGACTCTACACCTCCTAGCACAGCCATCGATAGTGTTGGATCTCCCTCTATTATTTTTGGAAGGATGATGACATTGTTGCACGGCCACACACATGAGATGTTACCTTACCCATACATCCTGTGACGGGTTTTCATTGTAGTACGTGATAGGATACCTAGAGTAGAGCCTACTGTGATCATAATAGGACCGATAGAGATTATAGTGGTTTGCTAGATGCTTTCTCTCCACTAGGGTGATGTATATTTGCCATAGGGAGTAGCAGCAAAGGCTCCAGTACCGATGGATGATCCATATCGACCAGTTACTATGGCCGAGTTTCGAGTTTTTCAGGATGCAGTGATGTAGAGGCTTATGGACATTGATCACTTGCTAAGAGCCTAATTTTCACAAGCAGATATTGTGGAGGAGCAGAGTGATGATGTTGATGTTGCAGTTTGATCTTTATATGTTTAATTGCATTTTCATGTATTCCTTTTTTTAAAACTTGTTTCAATTTAGTACTGTTTCATTCTGATTATGAAATGTATTTTGAAACTAATGTTATGATGAAATATGTGATGGACATATGATGTGTTGATATATATATATATATATATATATATATATATATATATATATATATATATAGATATATATATATATATATATAGATATATATATATATATATATTGTCTTTAAGTGTTGATGATGACAATTGATTGTGCTTTCATGAGTATTTTTGTTAATTATTACTCTAATTTTTTGTCTATTTATGTGAAAAAGGGGAGAAATGATTAATGAAAATCAAAGTGCTTATCTTTACTTAATTAAACTATGCAAATCAATTTAATTTTATGTGGGTAGAATAAATATAGGGATCTACAAATCTTTTCAAGCTCAATTGCAAATAATTTTATGTTAAATTAGTCTAACTTAATTTTTTTTAGTGTCAGTTATTTTGTACAATTTGAAAGTCAATGCTTTCTTAACAGTATAATTTTATTTTGATTTTCAAATGTGCAGTATTTTGACAAGGAATAGCTAAATAGGAATATTATAAAAACATATGTGTCATATGTCAAGGTTATTGGCTAATTATTTGTCAAAATTATATTTAGAAACCTTGGGTATTTAATGAGTCTTAGGGGTTGTTTGGATATGGAATTTCTATAAGAATCTATCGATTTTGCTCCAATTCTAGTCTGAATCATCAGAATCATGTTTGTGTGTAAAAGGTTGGAGGAATTTAATTCCGCCCAGAAGTTGATACCAAGCTGTTTCGAGCTGCAATTGGCTTGAATCACCGATTCCAATTCTCAGCTTCGTTTCAAAATTACAGATTTCGTTATTTTTCAATTGTTACCTCTTATATCGATTTGAGCCTTGAAAAGCATTCCATAATAGGTGGGGCCCACTTTTAAAGTTCAAACTTAACTACCCTTGTGGGATCTTGTTTGATAGGGCTAGAATTTAGGATTATAATATTACCAAGAATGTACATATCTAAGTTTGAGAAAGAGAGTTATATTAGTTGAAAGTTTTGAAATCGGGTTTGACACAACATCCAAATTTATTCTAAAATACTTCATATTATACCATCCAAATTTACACCATGACAAGCACCCAAGTCATGGTACAGGAAAGAGATGTTTATGATCAAAAAATTGCTAACTATATAATACTCATCGATCAAGAACATTAAGGGGAAATGTGGTAAATTGAGGTAGATTTATATGAACTAACAAATGGCCAAAAATGGGACAAAACATATTATTGATAGGATCCCAACGTATAGACATCGGAGATTTGAAGAAGAGCTCTAGAGAGTAAAAAAAGTTGACATGTGTCTTGGTAGCTACTTGTATATGTCTGATGCCATGGCGATGCCTCCTCATTATCAGGGATTTCAGTTCAATATGTTTTCAACTCCCCATCTTTTGCTTCCCATCACTGATGCACTGAAATAATGTTCAATTAAATGAGATGAAGCACACTACCCCCACTACTCTTAAGTTGCCCTACCAAGTGCATGAAAATAAGATGAAGAGAGTGTGGCTAAAGAAGGTTGATCTTCAAGCTTTAAAGAATCAAATAGGAAGAGAAATGAAGTCTACATTAGGTTGTATTAGGATTGGATGGCTAGGCCAGGCTAAGGAATCTCACATCCCAAAGTAAGAGATTCCTATTTATGTCCAAGGTTTAATTCTTTCTATCATTTGGACATTCATTTTTTTTAGTTTTATCGCATTTTACTCTTTTTTACATTTCTTTAACTCATAGGTTTTGAATATGAAAAAAACAAAACATATGGAATATGATTAAAAAAACTACCATAGTTTTGCTCGGTTTTGTAATTGGCCTTCTTTTGGTTTTTGATAAGTTCATCTCTTGAGACATTTTAAGATTAATTTTCTTTTAAGCTAAAAAATAACATAATTAGTAGTCAAACACACCTTAACTAAGTAAAGATACACCAAGGCGAGTGAAAATTAATTTTATTTTCTTTTGCTTGATGTTGCAAATCTCTATTTTTTTTATTTTCACATGTCATGTTAAAACTCAAGTCACTTTTATGTATGAACATCAAAAGAGATTTCTTAAACATAAGTTGACCTAGGCGTTTGGATTTTAGTGTAATCTAGGTGATCAAATTAAAAGTTCTTTGGCTAGATTTTTAACTGTAAAAATTAAAAGTTAAGTTAATTCCATGTAATGTACTTCAATGTTTATGAGTCTTACGTACTTTAATATCTCTTTAAATAATGAAATTGTCCTTGTAAAGATGATGGGGTAGGGCTATCTACTTAGGTTAGCCTAGGCTAGATGTCCACTAGACATCAAGAAAAATGAATGAAAAAGAAAGAAAAAAAAATGAATGATGCATGTAGAGAGGTATAAAAAAAGCCAAGCCCTAAGATAATGATTTGAGGAAAAATATCATAACTCAGAAAATGACATAAGCATATTGATTATGAGCTTTTAATTGTTTTTATCCTTAATATGAAAATCATGTACATAAATTCTACCTAAATAGAGTTAAAAAAATGTGAACTTAGTCTTTACTAGGGTCTGATCAAATTTGTCTTAGTTTGGTTAAGAGTGATCTTGTGAAATTCAAGATTAAAACAGACAAGAGTTGATTACATCGGTGGTTTTTCTTCAAAAATTAATAAAAGAAGATTAATGTGTCAAAAAGAAGAGAATAAAATTAACAATCACATAATAATGGGCCTGACTGATCTAAGGTAAGGTATCAATGAACATAATCTGTGGATGCACTTAGATTAAAAGAGAGTTGATTCCAAAATCATTAAAAAGAGCTCAACTTTGTTGATTTTCATTGTTTGATTTTTCATTTGAATTCCGGGTGTATGAAATTTTGTAAATATTATTATTTATTAAAAAATAAAAATTGCATTTATTTCAAGATCAATTGATCACTAGTTTGGTTTTTCGCTTTGAGACTCATTTTTAAATTTGAACACACTTCATTTCAAACCTATTTTACTCCACAGTCTTCTAAAGAGTTCTTAGGGGCAATTTGAGGAGATTTTGCATGCTTCAAGACCATGTTTCCACATCAATTTCTAGATTTTCTCTTCAACCAGGACAAGTTCTCAAACTAAAAATTTGATTTTTAGTGGGGTTTCAATGGATTTTTCACGCAATTTGAACATATAGGATTGTTAGAAATAGGTAGATCTATCTTTTCTAAAATTTCGTGCAATTTGATTTGTTAAAATTCAAGATTTCATAAAAATCAATTTGGTTTTAAGGTTTTTACACAAGTTGGGTTTTTTTCAAAATCACCTCTTTCTAATCAAAATTGACAGTAGGTGTAGTTATAAAGTTTGAACTACTTTGTATTCAAATTTGGAGTCAATCTAACATAAAAAAATTTAGTGCTTATTTAAAAATAAAATTTTTAATGTTTTTGCACATTTCAAGGAGTTTTTTTGGAATTCTAGGATGTTAATTAATGTTATTTATTTATTCTTTGTTTATGCTTAGCCCTATGTTGTTTTATTGTCATTTAATCTAGATGGGGAAAGAAAAGAAACTAAAAACTGGTGAGTTAGGCTTAGGGGACCCTGGGATCTAGTAGTTGGTCTAATGGACTGAGACCTATTAGATGAGAGCAAAGTTTAGTTCATGTACCCTTAGATAAAGCTATAAGATGGATTGAGGCTCGTTCGTATGGGATGGAGTACTTTAGTAGCACGATCTCTACATCGGATTAGAGTGTTTACCCTAGGTTGATTTGGCAGTGGTATGCATCACTTCGTTTGGAGGATGATGGTGCACTAGTTGGAGTTGTAGGCAATGTTCAGGGGAGAGTGACACTTGACATCATTGTTGATGTTATTGGTTGAGGAGACAACTCATATATCCTCAGTTTGATGGACATGTATTCCCACTGGATAATGAGCTAACTCGGAGTTTGCTTGGTTTACGTAGAGGACCAGAGCTTGAGGTTTCTTTGTTGGCACACTCCAAACACAGGATTTTAGGCTACTTTATGTCCTTGCTCAATATGACATTTAGAGTCCAAGGAAGGAGAGAGTGGATAGGACAATGACAAGACTTCTACACCTCCTAGCACAACCACAATTAGAGTTTGACTTGCCCTCTATTTTGTTTGGAAGGATTATGATATTCATGCATGGCCACACACATGAGATGCTATGTTACACATACATCCTGTGTCAGATTTTCATTGTGGTACATGTTATGATATTAAGAGCAGAGTCCACTATGATCAGCATGAGACCGATTGTCATTGTAGTGGTTTGTAGGATATTATCTCACCATCAGGGTGATGATCATGTGCCACAAAAAGTAGCAAATGCAATAGAGGCACCAACACCAATGGATGATCTAGAACGACAGATGACTATTACTGAGTTTAGATTATTTCAGGAAGCTATGTTTAGAGGCATATAGACATTGATCGTTTGCTCAGTGCCTGACTTCCACATGTAGACAGTGACGGGGAGCAGAGTGATGATAATGATGAGGATGTTGACTGATTTTTATATTGATTTTGTATCACTTTTCATGTATTCATTTGGTTAAAACTTGTTCAGTTCATTTATGTTTTGTTTTGTCTATGAGATGCACCTTGAAACTGATGTTATATTGAAATATGGAGACTTGTGATGGTTTGATATTTCAATATATTTTCATGTCTTTTAGTGATGGTTATCACATGATTGTGTTCAAATGAGTATTTCTATTAATTATTATTTTAATTTTTAGTCTATTTATGTCAAAGAGCGGGAGAAATGATTAATAAAAATCAAAGTGCTTATCTTTACTTGTTTGAACAATACTATGAAAATCAATTTAATTTTAAGTGTGTAGGATAAGTGTAGGGTTATATAAGGTGTTTCAATCTCAACTCAAAATGAGTTTATGTCAAATAAGTCTATATTAAGTCTTTGTAGTGTCAAGTTAGGTTATTTTGTACAATCTAAAATTCAATGCACTATGTTAAGAGTTGTAGTTTTATTTTGATTTTTAAATTATATAGTATTTTGACAAGAAAGTGCCAAAGGGGGAGATTGTAAGAACATATGAGTGATATGTCAAGGTTATTAGTTGATTTTTTTGTCAAAATTATGTCTAAAAACCTTGTGTATGTATTGAGTCTCAAAATCTGATTTGATGTTGTAGTCGAGTTAGATTTGGAATTGACATACTGGAAAATAGGAGACATGTTATAATGAATCAAGATAGAAGACTGAAGAATGTTGAAAGTTTTTGAAGCTTATTCAAATCATATTTGCATGCAAATATCACTTGGACAAGTTTTAGAATTTATTTCAAATGTTTCAGAAGGTTTTACGTAAAAAGGGCAAAATTGTAAAATTACAAATAGAACGATCAATCACTAGACATGTCGTTAATCAAAACTATAGATTGACACTTGATTTCACCTTGTGTAAAATGAAGGAGAGAGTGATCGATTGATCGCCTTTGTTAATTGATCAAACCCTTGAAGTATCATGCACAAAACAAACAATAAAGAGATGATTGCTTCAAGGACAAATTACCCTAATTAAGTCATTCTACTTTTAATTTTTTTCTTTATTTAACTCTAAGACCTAAACATACTTAAAAAGCTATGTAAGGGTTAAGAAATCATAAAATTTGATGGAGAAATTCCTAGAGTAGATTAGAGAAAATGGGTTTATACCTTTTGCATTTTATTTTCCAAAGGAGAATTAATACAAAGCTTTGAGTTGAAGATCAATGGTGTATTCATGAAGCCTTTACACAACTAAGAGGAGATTTAAGACAGAGATTTCATAGATGAGTTGTAGAAAATCTTCAATAGGAGATTGAATAACTTAAGACTAAAGTCAAAGAATAAGATGAGCTTATTTGAGGAGGCTAAAAGAAGATGAAGACAAAGACAAAGCAAGGACAAAGAAGTAGTTTTTAGTGCTTGAGGGAGAAGACTTGAAAGCCAACAACAAACAGAATTTGTTAGAGATATAAGCAAAGTAGAATTTTTGAGTTAGAGTCAACAATAAAGATTGGTGGTTTGTTTGTGTCAATGTAATGTCTTACTTACTAGTACATTGATTTAGTCGTTAAGTGACTACCATAGTTTTTTACCCATATTAGGGTTTTCCATGTTAAAATTGGTGTGTGTTTCATGTGTGGATTGAATTCTTTAGATTGAAACATCCTTAGTGAGTTTTGAGAATATATTTATTTGTTTCCACTACGAATAAAAATTTTTCACGAACAGGCTATAACTCGTAGTCTTTACCTTCATAGGTATTTGGACTAGGGGTAATCTTATGATCTGCTATACTCATCTAGACGGAAATAAACTCACATTGAGTACATTATGTTTTTATTTTCCTTCTCAAGTTTAGTTTTAAGGATTTCAACCTTGCTTAACAAGTTTTTATTTTATGTTTGTCAACCTATTTGACTCTTGAGAGGCCAATTCTAGCTCCTCATTCTTCTGTTTCACCTCTCTCTCTCTCTCAAGATTCTTGGTTTTTCTAGTAAAGACCATGACATTGAGAAGAAACTCCCTATGCTCTTCAAAATCAAAATCAAAAACAGAATTTGAGTCAAATTATCAGAATTTGATGCATGAGACTCCTAAGAAGAACTAACTCCCTTCACACTAGATTGGAAGGCAGTGTAGTTGCATAACTCTTCATCCTCGGAGGAGCTGTCATCAGAGGTAGTAACTCGAAGCACTTTCCCTTTCTTCTTTCTATCTTTCCCGTTAAACCTTTTAGGTTTATCATCAAAAGAACTGTCAGTCTCATTGTTAGGACAACCAGCACTAAAATATCCTAATTTATCACACTTAAAACATTTCATGTTCTTCTTATCTAGTTTATTGTGCTTGTCTTCTCTTCTCTACCATGTTTTTTCCCTGTAGTTTGTCCCTTTTTCTCACACTTAAAGTTCTAAGTTTTCAAAAACTTTTTCAAATTTTTAGCCAACAAGACTATTTTCCCATCTTCACATTGACTCTTATTAGACTCTTCTTAGGTGTTGAAGGTTTTGGGCTTCTTGTACATCTTTTTAGTTGTCTTTAAGACATTTTGTTTTCTTTTTGTTTTCTCAAACAACTCCTTATTTTCATAAGACTCCTCTTGTATTTCAAACGTTCTTATATTTCTAATGAGCTCTTCTATGTCCAAGGAGTCAAATTGTTTATATTCAATAATTGTAGAAACATGCAAGAACATAAGAGTCATATGTCTAGTTTAATTGTTGATTCATTTGTCAAAATTTTGTCAAAAAACCATATGTATGTAATAAGTTTTAGATTTTGATTTGATGTTGTTGTGGTCAAGACAGATTTGGAATTGACAAACTTAAAAAATGGGAGCAGACATGTTTTTCTTGATCAATGTGAAAGACTGAAGAATGTAAAGGGTTTTGAAGCTTATCTAGATTACATTGGAACGTATAAATCAATTCAAAATAGTTAAAAATTGATTATAGTAGTTTCAGAAGGTTTTAAGGTAAAAATTGCAAAAAATAAGAAAAAAATAGGCAGAACGATTGATCGTTGCAAAATTTGAAGGAGAAACGATCTATCTCTTGTTAATTCAACCTCTTGGAAAATGAAGCCAAGAGTTATCAATTGATCAGTTTAAGAAAAGTGCACATTAAAAACAATGACCGATCAATCACGCTTTAGAACAATCGATCATTTCAAGAACAATTTACCTATTTGAAAACCTTCTGATTTCTATTTTATTCCTTATTCAAGTTCAAGTCCTTAAAGGACTTAATGAGCTATATAAGGGTTTAAAATCACGGAATTTCATAGAGGAAAACCTAGAGGTGAAATGAGAAAGAGGATTCACTTGAGCTTTTTATTGAAGAACCATGTTGAATTAAAGAAAAAAATCCACAACTAAAGGAGCATATACACAAGTGACCGGTGGAAAACATGTTGAAAACACATAAAAACCATTTTACAATGTTGACTGAGTAGAATTACTCAACTACACACAATAGTGTAAAATCCTCATTCTTGGACATTGGCTAACTCCGAATTTTAGGAAAAATACCTAGAAGTATATGAATCAAACAAATTTCGGAACATCGTAAATTAAACCAACAAGAGACCCAAAATTAAATTGGTGATATAGACTAACATAAATTCTTATTATAGACATAAAACTCACAAACATTCCCCACAAGAAATTTTGGAGCAATTTGAATCAAAAGGGACTTGGGGAAAATCTCAAAACACTAAACAACAAAACTATAAATACAAAACAACATAGATTACAGAAAACCTAGTAAATCAATATTAATAGGGGGAAACCCCTAAAAACCTAAAGTGAAAATACACATATTTTGGGTCTCTAGTAATTTTCAAAAGCCTATTCTATGACAGAAAGATCCCCAAATATAATATGAAAAGCAAGTTACTGCCAACTAGCTAAAAATAAACATATAAAAAGATGACACTTTGACCGAGATAAACTTTATGAAAAACCATGAATTTTTACATGACTAAGTGTAGTGGGTTAGGAAACTTAGAAAAATTGCTTATCATAACAATCTAATCATCAGAAAACATGCTATAATCATATCATCCAAAATACACATCAACTATGCCAATTAATAACGTCAAATATTAGATTTTGAGGCATGAATCAAGACTATGGATCAGACACAAAAATCAATCAACATGCTTTCTCCATCCAAAATATGATAATATCCATGAAACTCATGTGATAAGAATATTTAGAACATGATTTAAGATAATTGTTCCTTAATCATGCAAGTCCGTGTATGAAATTAATCACAAGAAGGTAGTTAAACAAGCTAGAGTCACTTACCTCAAAATTTTATTCCAAAAACTCGATTTTGAAGAAGAAAGGAGAAGAAAAGCTCTTCCTTGAACAAAAGCCTCAAAAGCACACAAAACCCTAAGGTACATATAATGAAAATCATACTAGAATCAAGAGTAATGGAAATCTGATTCCTCTTACTTTGATTTGATAAAGAATATTATACAAAACTATTCTAATGGCATACCAAGCTAATGTAGATTCTCCCAAATTGATGATCCAATGATAGAAAACTAAAATCAAAGCTTTCGAGGGTGCTTCAATGGTGGAGAAATGAACAAACAAGGATGAAGAAAGAAGAAGGGAAGGGGGTGAATTGAGAGAGAAAGGGAGGGGAGAGAGTTTTGGCAGCAAGAGGAGAGAGGGGAGAGGAGAAAAGATAGCCAAGTAGGGGAAGAAAAGAGAGAGCCATTGGGTGGCCTCCTCTTATCGGTGTAAGAACAATTGAGGCATATGTGTTGTAAATTAGCTATTTTTGATGATCAAAACAATGTCTAAACTTCATGTATGCTTTAATCTTAGGAATCTAGCTAGATTTAGTTGTGGTCCAATCAAATTTGGAATTGATTGACTTAAAAAATAGTAACAGAGAAGTTCTTATCGATCAAGGTTGAAGACTAAGTTGAGTGTCAAAGGAAAAAGGTTTATTTTCATACACTCATGTTAACAAATCATTTATTTTAAGAATAGCCAATTATGTGATTCTAGAAGTTTAAGGCAAAAATAGGCTAAAATATTAAAAATTATTGTGCATCAATCAATCACTTGGATTTGTATTATTGACATCAATTGATCAGTCCTTGAACTAGACTATGCAAAATTTGGCCCAAAGTATATTGATCGATTGACACAAGTGAGAGATCGATCACTCGAAGAGTTTTACCCTATTAGAATAGTGACCGATTGATCATTATTAGCTCCGATTAATTGTTGTCTGTGTAACTTACGTAGTCAAAGCATTCCGAGAAAAAGTTCATTCCTAATTTAATTCTAACTTATTAACCGACTTCATGGACTATATAAGGGCTAGGTAAGCACAAAATTGAAGAGAGGATAACCTAGAATTTGAGAAAGAAAAGAGAGGTCTTTTGTTCATTGTTTTCCCAAGAGATCATCATTGTGCTTCAAAACCTAGTTTTAATGACACTTCCTTGAGTGATGCACTACTAAAAGAGAGTTTTTCATACACAAATACCCGAGGGTAGAGTCAACCAAGTTCAATGAGAGATTGAAGACTCAAGGCTAAAGCCATAAACAAGTGGAGCTTGTTTGTAAAGGCTATGAAAAGATGAGGACAAAACAATGAAGGAAAAAGCTTTAAGACTTGAGGAAGAGAAGACTTGAAGGCCAGTAACAAAAGAAGTGAAGGATCTAAACAAAAGAGGAGTTAGTGTTAGAGTCAATACAAGAGGTTAACAGTTTGCTTGTGTCAATGTAAACGTCTTACTTGCTAGTGCATGATGTAGCCATTGGGAGGTTGCTATAGTTTTTCACCCTAGTTGGGGTTTTCCACATGAACAATCTTGTGTATGCTTGTGTGATTGCATGATTTATGGTTTGAATGATGATTATAATAATCATGAATGCACTTCGTAATTAGGTTTTAGTTATTTTTGTTTGAAAACAAATTCCTGCTCAAAAAATGTTAGAACTCTTAATTTGTTACTTGTTGAAGTACTAGGGTTAGAAGTAATCTAGTGATCCATTAGGATAATTAGATTGATATTAAACTATCAATGGGATGTGTCTTCTCTAGGGAAACTGTGATCATTGCTTGGGACTTTCTCCATTCATATCCAAATCAGATTAAATCAAATTAAAGGGGATCAAATCACACTAATTTAGGATTATCCTCAACTTGGCACCAAAGCAAGCCCTAGTAGATGGATTGGTGGGCTTTGTCGACACTTGCCATGCTCCTTTTCATCAAGAATTTGATCATGCTCCTTGTAAGTAAGTTTACTGGCTACCTCGATTACTCAAAACTGATGACATGACTAGGATCTTAGTTGTACTTCTACAACATTGAAACTTGGAACACATTATGAATATTTGCAAGCCTGAGAGGTAGAGCAAGAAGATACACCACTTCATTAATCCTCTACAAAATCTCGAATGGTCCAATGTATTGAGGTGATAACTTTCCTTTGGTTCCAAACTGCATTACTCCCTTCACTGGTGAAATTTTCAAGAAAACATGGTCTCCAACCTTGAACTCCAACAATCTTTGACACTTGTTTGGTTACTCCTGATGATAACTCTGAGATTCAAGAAAGCACTTCTGAATTTAATTGTCAACCTCGCTGGTGTGTTGCACAAGTTTCAGTCCAGTTATTTGTTGCTCGCCCACATCAATACAACAGAGTGGAGATATGCAAGGTCTCCCCTACAAGGCTTCGAATGGTGCCACTCCAATGCTCGCTTGGTAATTGTCGTTGTATGCAAATTCAATTAGAACTAGGTGTTGATCCCAGTTGCCGACCCAATCAAGTAACAAGCTCCCAACATTTCCCTATAGTCTGAATCGTACACTCTCATTGTCCATCCATATGAGGATGAAAAGTTGTATTGAGGTGCATTGCTGATCTCAATGCTTTTTGAAAACTTCTCAAAAAGGTCGACGTAAAATGCACATCTCTATCATAAAAAATTGAAATCGGCACTCCATGCAGATGAACAATCTTGCGAATATAGAGAGTTGCAAGTACATCCAAAGTCACATTCATCCTTATGGCAAGAAAGTGATCTAACTTGGTTAATCTATCCTCAACTAACCAAATCAAATCATTTCCCTTCAAAGTCTTCGACAAATCAACTACAAAAATCCATTGTTATGTCCATCGACTTCCACTCTGGCATTTGCAAAGGCTGCAATGTCCCTATAGTATGCTGATTGTCAGCTTTAATATGTTGATCAACAAGGCAATTCAAAACAAATTTTGCTATATCCTGCCTCATTCCTTCCCCCCAAAAATGCCATTTGAGATCTCTATACATCTTAGTAGTTCCAGGATGAATATAAAACTTAGAACGATGCACTTCCATAGAAATCTACCTCCTCAAGTTTTCATTTTTGGGAATAAGCAACCGATCATTGAACAGTATTACTCCATCTGTGCTATTGGTGAGAAAAGACAACTTCCCATCCAAGATCATAGCTTTCAATCCTTGAGCTTCCTCATTTTCTTTTTGTAATTCCATAACTGTAGAGTGAATGTCTAAGCTAATATTCAACTTTGCCAACATTGGTATGGTGCTCTCCAGTGATACTTCAAGTTGAAAGTCTATAAACAACATCCAATAACTTCCATGACTATATCCAAACTGTTGCAAGTGTAGAGCTAAATTTTTGGCTAAATGCATCTGCAACCACATTAGCCTTTCCCACCTAATATACAATGGTGAAGTCATAATCCTTCAAACATTTAATCCACCTACGATGCCTCATAGTAAGATCATTCTAAGAGAGCAAGTACTTCAAACTTTTATAATTCGTGAAAACCTTGAACTATTCTCAATAAAGAAAATGTTTCTAAATCTTCAAAGCGAACACCACTACTGGAAGCTCCAAGTCATGTGTCAAATAATTTCTCTTGTGAACCTTCAATTGTGCAGATGTATATGTTATGACCTTGTCTCTTTACATCAAAACACATCCAAGTCCCTTCTTGGAAGCACCGTTGTAGATGACAAAACCTCCTGTGCTTGATCATAGCATAAGATTGGTGCCGATATCAACTTCTCCTTAAGCTCTTGGAAACTACCTTCACACTCTTCAATCCAAATAAACTTCATGTGCTTCCAAGTCAACTTTGTCATCGGTACAAAATTAACCAAAATCCAGGGATAAATTTTCGGTAATATCCTACCCATCCTATGAAACTCTAATCTTTATAATTGACTTTGGTCCCTCCCAATTAAGTATTACTTCAAATTTGGCTAGATCTACTGAATTTCCCTCATTCGAGATGACATGTGCAAGAAATATAACTTTATTCAACCAAAAATTCACACTTGTTGAACTTTGCATAAAGTTGATGATCCATCAAAATTTATAGAGTGATCTAGAGATGCTCCTTATGTTCCTCTTTTATTGGTGAGTAAATTAGGATGTCCTCCACAAACACAATCACAAACTAATCCAAATAAGGATGGAATACTCTATTCATCTCATCAAGTGCATAAATGATGTTGGCATGTTGGTCAATCCAAAGTGAATTACCAAGAACTTATAGTGACCATAACATGTTCTAAATATTGTCTTTTGTACATCCTCCTTAATCTAAAACTAGTGATATTGTGATCGAAGATCAATCTTTGAAAAGATCTTTACACTCTAAAGTTGGTTGAACATGTCATCGATCCTTGGTAAAGGGTATTTATTCTTAACCCTCACTTTATTCAAAAGTCAATAACCCTTGTCAAGTAGTTCCTACAACTGGTTATTTAGTTCTTTTAGCTTTGTGGATGCCATTCGAAATGGTGCCTTCAAAATTGGCATTGCTACTAGCTGCAAATCTATGTTGAAGTTGATCTCTCTCTCTCTTATCTTACAAGCTAGATATGTCTGTTTGAAATACATATTCAAAATCTCAAACAACTGAAATATCCTTCAAAAAATTAATATTCAAAATCTCAAACAACTAAAATATCCTCCAAAAAATTTTGAGGTTCCTCATCCAATACAACACAAACAATGGAAGTTGCACATCCTTGCTTCAAGAGCTTCGCAACCCTTAAAGAAGAGATGAAAAAATAAGTTCTAGTTTACAAAAGTCCTTGGAAAGTGAAAGGAGTGTTGTCTGGAATAGGGAAAATGACCTGCTTTTTACAGTAGTGAACAATAGCATGGAACCTAGACAACATGTCCATGCCAAACAACACGTCGAAATCAGTCATGTCTTGGATGATCAAATCCATCGATAACTCCCGATCATCTATCTCTAGCGGGAATGCTCCTAAGAAATTCCTCCACCTTCATCGAAGTAGATGGAGTAGTAACAACCATAGAGTTCAAAAGTAGTTGTTCTAATCATCAATTCAACAACAAATCTCAACATTATAAAAGAATGCAATGGACCCATATCAAACAAGCCTCTAGCATGCTTAAATCAACAACAAGAATACCTTCAATCACTATTGTAGCATTCTCTACCTACTCTACAGTTATGGCATGCACTTGACCCATAGTCATATTTCTCTTATGGTTATGAACTAGCCGCTACATCTAGTTTGCTTCTGGTCTAGGTCTTGCATCACACTTAGGTGCTTCCTTCTGAACTACATCTTCAAATTCAAAGGGCAATCCTTTTTATTGTGTCCTGTCTTCCCACACTTGGAACAATACATAAGACCATCTTTGCACAGATGAGGGCCGTGAGCTTTCTAACATCTTTGACAAACCAATGGGGTATTCTGAGTCATAAACCCAGTTCTTTCAAAGTTGCTGTCACCCCCCCATTGTTGTTCATTCCATCATTATTTGCAAATTTATGCCTCTTTTTACATTTTTAACCCTTCTAGTTTTGTTGCCCCATCATTCCTCTATCACTTGTTGTTGTGTCCTTATTTCCTATGGGAATCGACAGTCTCTTGTTCAATGGATAGGGCACTCTCAACAACTTCTCTCAAGTCCCTCTATCAGAGAATTGCCAACTTTCGCCAAATACATGACTTCATCCCCCTCACGAATTCTTCACATCATTATCAAAACACACCAACTCCAGAAATTTTCCCTCATACTTAGCCACAAACATACTCTTTTGCTTGAGTTCCATGAACTCCATATGCATCTTGCCCTAAACTATCTCAGAAATGTACTCTTCGATGAAAGCTTCCATGAAATCCTCCCATGCAATCGCATTTTATTTAGGAAAATGCTGAGCTCTCACCGAGTCCATTAGACCTTGACTTAGCTCCTTCCAACATGAATGTAGCAAATTCTATCTTTTGGATCTCAGTGCAATCCATTGCACTGAAAATCTTCTCCATTTAGCGATGCCACAAAACAACTACTAAGGGTTTTGGTTCACCCTTAAAGACTATAGGTCCCAACTTCATAAATTTCTCCATTGTAAACATTTTCAGTGCCTGGCGCTCCCTGGTTGTGCATTAAATGGAGGTTGCACCACTGCATTCCTCAATTTCTCCAGAGCTTGGTGCAACATCACCTTAATTTCTTACAGTAGCTATTCTTGTTAGATGTTTAGCACCTACTGCTGAACCTAAGTTTGGACTACATTAGTCAAACCCTCCGAAGTAGTCCAGAGTTTATCCATCTAATGTCCATTAGCAGCTTGATTTGCAAAATTGTTGTTCCTCCCACTTCCCGCCATCAAATCCTTCAGAAGAAACTACTCTATTAAGAACACAAAACACACAAGACAAAGCAACAAGGCTAAGTCTATGCATATCTTGTCCTAGAAATTAGTAAGTCTTTTATTTCAACCCATACCCAACCCCTAATCCTAGTTTAGGTCTTTATCTTGAAACTTAAGATAATTTTCCTTAGCTACCACAATTTATCAAGACCCCGACCCCGAAAGCCCACGGCTACAACAAAGGGGAGTGCGTGCAACGTAGTGTAGCCCAGATGAAGGCAATAATCATTTACTACAAATTATGCTCAGTTTAATAATCCCTAACCAGGGGAAAATAAATCTAACCACATGACCCGTCACGTGGAATAGTTATTACAATTCTTCAAATTAAAAGAACAATTTAGCAAACTTTCATCATCTAATAATCTTCTCGGCTTCTACCCTTGTGGCAAAAGACAATTATTATTATTTCACGAACTCTTGAAATCTCCTTACTAAGCATATGGGAATTTGAACTCGCTTGTGTGTACGCCACAGGGTGGAGATGTTCATGCACAACAAAACCACCTATGAGCTTATGTCGAGTAAGATAAGTCAAATACACTAAACCACAATCTCATGCTTTGAAAATCATAGATATAGGTAAAGAATATAAACCAACAAAAAGTAAACCTAAAGCATTTTGCCTCAAACCACATTTAACTAAATTGCATGACCATGATTTATGTAAAAATAAAAAATTTCTTTGACTTTACTCAAACACACTTCACTGAAAGGGCTGCATCCTGGATCACCTGTCTATAGCGAGCACCAATCTTGATGGCATTTGGCTGCACAACATAAAGTCCTCAGGAGTCCACTTGGACAAATTTTGTAATTTTACCTATGCCCTTGGCACATAAAACATTTCCAATTTTATTATCTTGTTACCTATACAAGCATATGTCCCCTTCGCACCATATGATATAGCAACTAATAGAAAACATGCTTGAAATACATAAAACCCATTTTCTAGAGTCCCGTGAGTAAAATTTCCTAACTACAATGATAGAGTAAGACCATGATTTTTGGATATTTGTTGACTTCAAAGTTTAGGACAAACACCTAGTGGTATTAGAATCAAACAAAATTTGGAACACTATAACTTATCCCAACTAGAGATTCAAAATCAAATCGGTGGTACAAACTGACACATAAAACTAATTTATTTTGAATTATGGAAATTGCTATGTAGTACTGAATTCTTGCATAATTGAATCTCAAATTACATAAACTAGTCTAAATGACTCCAAATCGATTAGAAACCTTTACTCTAGATAGAAGAGCCTTAGAACATTTCCCACAAGAAATTTTGGAGCAAACTTAATCTAATTAGACTCAGGATAAATCTCGAAACAACAAAACAATGAATCTTGAACAATACAAATTTAAAAAAAATAGTAAATCAATATTAATAGGGAAAAGTTACTAAAAATACAAAACAAAACAAACATGTTTTTGGATCTACAGTAATTTTTGGAAGCTTATTCTATGAAGAAAAGATTCCAAAATTAAGTCTGAAATCTAAGTTAGTGCCAACCAACAGATAATCAAACTTCAGAAAAATGACTCTTTGATCAGGATAAACTTCATGAAAAACCATATAATCAAACTTCATAAAAATGACTCTTTGATTAGGATAAACTTCATGAAAAACCATGAAACTTTACCAGACTAAGAGTAATGAGTCAGGAAACTTTCAGAAAAAATTTAGATCAAAAAGATTTTGAGAAGGCCTCAAACAAGAATGACCTTTCTAGAGACACAATGAATTCCAGAAGAAAACTAATAACCATGAAACCAGCTATAACCATCACATCTAAAATACACATCAACTATAGCATTTTATAACAAAAAAAATTTGACTTTCAAACATGAATCAAGACTTTGGATCAGCCCCAAAAATCAATCAACATGCTTTCTCCATCCAAAGCATGATAATTTCCATCAAAATTATGTCATTAACATACTTGAAACATGATTTAAGAAAACTCTAGCTTTAATCACAAGAAGGTAGATTAGCAAGTGAAAGTCAATTCCCTTGAAATCCAATTCCAAAACTCAATTTTGAAGAAGAAAGGAGAAGAAAAGCTCTTCTTTGATCAAAACCCTAAAACAACAAATCAAACCCATAGGCGCATATCATCAAAATTATACTTCAATCAAGAGAAATAGAAATTTGATTCCTCTTACCTTGATTTGATAAAAAGGACTCTTAAAAAATCTTCTAATGGTCTACAAAGATGATGTAGATTCTCCCAAATTGATTATCCAATGATAGAGAACTCAAATCAAAAGCTTTCTAGGGTACTTCAATGGTAGAGAAATGAACAAACAATGAAGAAGAAAGAAGACGAGAGGGGAAGACAAATTTAGAGAGAAGGGGGAGAGGGGTTCAGCCACAAGGGGAGAGAGGAGGCTGCTAAGTAGGGGGAGAAAAGAGAGAGGGGGAGGGTGGTCTCCTCTTATGGGAGGTGTCCTCCCTAGGGCAAATGCCCTCATGTGTTGGGACTTTCCATTCACATCCAAATCATATTAAATCAAATTGAAGAGGTCCAAAATAAACTAATTTGGGATTATCTTCAACTTGGCATGAAAGTAAGCCAAGACATACGGGCCAAAGGGCTTGGCCGACATAGCCCAATATTGCGAGCTCATTTACTCGCATATTTGAATTCCATCAAACAAAGCCAGAAAAGTTCTTGAAAAAATTCTTAAAATTCTAGAACAAAAATTGAGGGTGTTATGGTTTATAATATTGAAAGTTTAGCATAATATTATGAAATAGTCTCATGTTCTTCCAATATATTGTTTTGAAACTCTAGTGTAAGCAATCGTAGTATAGACATGTAACACTTGAGAATTTATGAATTCTCTATTTTAGTATTAAAAATTAGATATAAAGAACTTCAAAAAGCCACCAAGAATGCATAAATTGAAGCTTGAATGAAGAAGTTAATGTAGATGTTACGTAAGGGGAGTTTCCAAGTCTGCGTGGAAAATAGTAAGTTTGACCCTTAGGTTTTCTTAGTGAAATAAATTACTATGTAGTTAGTCTAGAAATTTAGTATTAATCTTCAAAACACTATTTGAAATGTGCAAATTGGATATAAGATAAAGAAGTTAAGATCGTCCAAATTTGGACCTGATGTGTTGTAGGTGGCCCACCAATCCACCACCAATGCCTACAGATTTGTCCCATTTGCATTCTTAATATCATAACCTATTTTGTAGATGGAATTTTAGTATGAAATTTTGGAGTTACAAATAAGATAACAATTTATTCAAAATTCTACTAAGAACCATTTAGAGTTTGACTAGTTTTCACTAACAGGTTAATGGGCATGCTGACAGTTTGTGCAGTTATACTGACTAGCCCAAAAACCACCCAGCTTAATGGTTATATGCTAGAATTTCATCCCTTCTCTCATATAAATACCTTTTGAGGCCTCTTAGATTCCTATTTTTTTCAAAACCTTCTCAAAATCAAGAAGGAGATGATCAAAGGAGTTCCAAATCAAGAAGAATCAATGGAAATAATTTCATTATGTAGAGAATGGCCAACAACACATGAGAAAAGTGGTTAGATCACATGTTTTAGCATTTCTCTAAGGATTCAAAACTCTTAACCTAGAGATTGTTTTCTTTGTTTGTGAGTTATAATTCATACCTTTTAGACACTCATGGTTTTAGGTTTTTGTTTCATTTTCTATATTTTCATGTTGTTTTTCTTCATAGATTTTGATATTAAAAATTTTAAAATTTCAAAAACACAAAAAAATAGGTGTTGCTTTTGAGTTTTATTGTTTTTTTTTTATTATTTTTATATGCTCAACACTTGAAGTTAAAGGTCATTAATTATCTTTAAGCTAAAACACCATGACTAATAGTTAACATGCCTTAACTAAGGGAGGGAAGCACCAAGGAAAGTAAAGATCAATTTAATTTTCTTTTGCTTGATGTTGTAATTATTTATTTTTCAAATTTTGTACACATCATGTTAAACTTGATCTAATCATGAGTGGAAATTGAAAGAGAATTCTTAAAATTAATTGAAGTTAGGAGTTTAGATGATCGTGTAGTTTTAGTGATCAGAATTAGAGGAGCTTTAGCTAGACTTCTATCTTGGATTCAATGACAAAAAATTCCTTGTAACAAGTCTTCAAGTTTTTAATTTATTATCTCATGTTATTAGGCAAATGAATTATTCTCGTAAAGATGATTAGGAAAGGCTACCTACTTATGTCAGTCTAGGCTAGTGTGAAAGCTCTCATCCACTTGACATAAAAAAATATATGAGAAAGAATGAAAAAACTAAATGATGCAATTTGAGAGGATTCATAAAAAACTATGCCCTAAAAAAATGAAATTAAAAAAGAAAAAAAGTCAAATATCATAACTTTGAAAAAGGCAAGGGCAATGGATTATGATTTTATTTTACTTTCTTTTTAGAAAGTAATATACATAGATTCTAGCTAAAGTGAGTTAAAAAATAAAAATTATGTCTTTACTAGAGTGTAGATTAATTTGTCTATTTTGAATAAAAAAGACTTGAGAGATTCATGAGTGGAAGAGACAAAGGTTAAACATTGGTAATTTATCTAAAATTAATAAAAGAAAGTAAAAATATTAGAAAGGAAAAATGAATATTGAGAATCACAAACCAATGGAGCTGAGTAATCTAAAGTAAGGTATGAATGGCCATAATATGTAGATGCACTTAAGAATTAAATTAATGAAATTTAACAAAAGAGCTTAACATGTATTTATTTTATTCAGTTAGATAATTTCAGTCAATTCTAGGTTGTATTCTTTGTTGATTTTTGCATTAGGTAGTTAGATGAGCCTAGATTTACATTGCCTTGGTTTCATAATTTTCTATTGGAAAACTTTGAGTTCTAAGCATTTCAAAGTTTTGAATTGATACAAAATTTGGTGAACTAATAGAGTTTTTAAGGGTGATGTAGATTTTGACTAATTGAAATAATATTTTTCAAAACTTGATTTCAAACATCAATTGAAACTTGACACAAATCTAAGATTGTTTCTATCTAATGAGATTTTGTTGATTTCACAATTTTAGGGGTAGTAAAATTGATTAGGAAATTATTGGATGTTTTTTCATGGTTGAATATATTTCTAGATTGTTAATTAATCTTATAATGTCTTGGATACATGAGATAGAGACCATTGCACATGATGAGTTTATTGAAGTAAAATATTTAGTTTTGATTTAGTTTGAGATATGAACATTACATGCTGATTTTGATGTATTCTAAAAACTGATGATTCTGATTAGAAATATAATTGATTGCTTATATCCTTTCTATCGAAGAGTCATATTGACGTGATTCTTCTTAATGTGAATTCTAATGTGGTTGTTGAACTGTATTTTCTCAACATATTTTTATTTTTACCTTTGTCTTTTGTTTATTTCGAACAAAAAGGGGGAATGTGGAAATGCTTGCTGAGTATGGAGAAAACTTAAACTTGATTGTCATATGTCACAAGTACTTGAACATTTAAATTTTGTACTTACAAGTTTATTGGAGCATTATTATTCGAGTATGTTCTTATTTGTTACAGGATGTATACCATCACACCACATTAGATATGAGTGTAATATGTTAATGGGGAGAGTCATTGTCAAAGGTCAAACATCTGTCAGAGTTTGATTGATGCATTAAGAGTTGTAAATTTTTTGTTTAGATGATGGGTTGTAGTATTTTGTTAAGAAATAGCCAAAGGGAGAGATTGTTAGAACACATGTGGCTATTTGTATTGTATTGGTTTATTTTAATAAACAAAACAATGTCATATTGATGTGTAATATGAGTCATATGAAATATTAGTTGCTGTTGAAAACCACATGGTGAAGATGAAGCAAATCATAGGGCTCAAGAAGTGTTTTGACAACTAAAAACACGCACACACATCACATTCACACACTTGGGGTAAAAGGTTTATCATAGGAGAGTATAGGAAAATAATGTGTGATATTACATAAGTATGTAAAATTTCATTTGTGATTGATCAGGATTGAAAAGGGATCAATTTAGGGATTTTTTTAAATTGTATATACATTGCCACACTACAATAGCAGTTGCTATAGCAATATTATTCACTGATCGATCATGGAGTATATCAATCAATTAGATACTATTTATTGAAATCAATATTGTAGCACTGTAGCTATTAATCGCTACAACACATAGCTGCCCAAAATAGGTCATTACAAGTAGAATTTGATTCCTATTAAAGGTCTAATACCTAAACCGACTTACTTATCTATAATATAATTGTTTTGGATATCGGAAAAGAGGAGTGAAGTCATTGTTAACATAAAGAGAAATTAGTGAGTCTACTCTATTGGGATTTGAGTGTCTAGAACTTTCCTTCGGCTACATGCATTGAAGATAAATTAAATTAGCCAAGTGAGGAAAAATTCCAATCAGCACGCAACACAAAAAGAGTTGCAGGGATGTTCTTCATTAAGGATGATTAAAGATACATAAAGGTGAATCAACAATCAAAGGAGTCTTTGATTATCCTCTTAGAAGAAAATAAAGATGAATCACGAAGAGGGAAAACTTTAAGGGTGCAAATGAGGAAGAAACTTGAAGGCCAACAACGGAGAGGAGAGAACAAAGAAAAAGATATTTTTATTTGTATCGAGTAAAAGGTTGTTTATTCTTGGGTCTTGTAAGTTCTTGCTATCTAGTACATTGATTTGGCCTAGTTGAGGTTTTTCACATAAAAAAATGTTTTGTGAATGGTTGCATGATTTAGTGGTTGATTGAATGATAGATTAATCATAGGTAACACTCATATTTGTGTTAATTTTTTGCTATACAAATTCCTATGACAGATAGAGGTCATGACTCTTAATTTTTACTTTGTTTAAAGTACTAGTTTTAAGAGCACAATTGTAATGTCCCTAATTTTTCTACGATTTTTTATTATTTTTCAACTATTTTTATGATCATTTTTGGTGGGAAAATGTGATGCTTCGGCATATTTGTATGTACATATTTGACCTCAGTATTATACCCATAGAGTCGGGTGTGGGGCTTATTTGCAGGCCGTGGGCCTCGACACGCGCTTTCAAAGCGAATTTTGGAGGTACGATGCATAAACAGGAGATTAATGCATGTTGGGGATGTAAAAGGAAAAAAAGATATATAAAACTGGAACCTAACAACCGGATTTTAGTAAGTTTTCGACGCCCAAAAAATTTTCACGTCCAATAAGTTTTGAGAAAACCCAAGTGGGTTTCTGGTCACTCCGTTGTCCCTCCTCCATCATCGGATTCCATTGGTTCTTGTCGGGATCCACTTTGCCTTACCACTACGAGTTTGTAGGTACCGGTTATGACTGTTGCCATGTCCTCCTCACTCCTCCATGAGGTACCGGTCTTTTCTTTGGTTTTCATCACCTTGCAAATTCATTTTTGGGCCATAGGAGGGCGATTTTGTTGCTATTTACAGCTGCTCTATCTTTGTTTATCCACCAGGAACCCATAGAAGCCAACCAGGGCTGCCTCCATGCCTTCCTTGCTCCTCTGCGAGCTATCGTACTTTATCTGGGTTTTGTTTCCTTCTCACTGTGCAAAAACGAATTTGGTCGGGATGACTATTTCATCACCTCCGTTGCTCGTTTCCGATCAGCCACCACCCCTCCATTCTATGTGTGGCTGGATTGACCTCCTATTCCCCCTCTGCTCCTCTCCTCCACCCAATTCCACCTCTGTCTCGCTATCCCTCTATTTTTCCGCCCTGTTAGACACTTTGGGTGTGTCTCGAGTCATTGCCATCGGTGAGCCATGGGCCATTTGGCCATCATGAGCTCTGCCCCGGCTTGGCGACAGTGAGGACCAACCCTACTTAGCTCGATTACACCTCCTCCCAAAATGGGCACTTGCCTTTCCCTACACCGTCTGAGATCCACAACTGCCCGCACTAAATGTGTTGGTTGTGGGTGGCGATCGGCGATGTCGCCGCTTCGATTGGCCACTACATCTTGGCTCTAGCTCAGTTGCCCTTTTGTGGGCCTTGGGTCGTTACCGTTCAACCCATCTCTCCCTAGAGTGGCCCTTTTTTGGCCACGAGTGCATGTAGCCGCGCGTGCGGTTTAGGGTATGGGCACCATTTTGGCGCCACCCGATCATCGGGTGGCTTTGCCACTGAATGGATTTGACCATCAGAGCCCTCCTCCACCTCTCCTCCATCCTCAAGCATCGCCCCATGCCCTCCACCCTTAAGTGGGCCCTTGTAGACATGAAATTAGCATCATTGGGTGCTTTCCCTGGCCGATTTTGACGTCTTGTCTCTGACTGAGTACTTCTTAGCTGTCGAACGACCTTTAGTGAGTATACCCTCGACTTCTGGTCGCACATGCCACTTATGTTGGCATGACCTTCTTCCCGGCTGACCTAGTGTGCTTTCATGGATCGCGGATTTTGCCGCATTGATTTGTGTAGCCCTGTTTAGCCGTGAGTACTTTGGCATTTCCTAAACCCTCAGCACAACAGCTCTCTCAATTTAGCAATGTTGTTGGCCACTAACTCCACCATCAATGCCTCCAACATCGTGTGCTCGCCAACAAACATCATGATTACGAGGTAGGGGAGCTTTGAACTCGCAATTTCATGATAGCATACTTTGAATGTATAGCAGCATGCTAGGATTGTATGATTCAATGCTTTGGATTTTAAATCATGATCCATTTGCATGATATAAGAGGATAAATTATGCCATGTTGAAATGCATATGACATGCATGTGGGCTGTAAGTATGTTTGATGTATGTGTTGTTAGTGATGGCCAGCGTGTTTGTTGGTAAGCTACGTATGTGGATTGTGTGTGTGCTAGTGATAGCTAGCAATTAACTTGGTAAGCTATGTATGTAGATTGTGTATGTGCTAGTGATGGCTAGCGAGTATGTTGGTAAGTTACGTGTATGGATGTGTATGGATATGCTAGTGATGGCTAGCGAGTACGTTGGTAAGCTAACATATGTGGATTATGTGTGTGCTAGTGATGGCTAGTGAGTATGTCGGTATGCTATGTATGTGGAATATGTATGTGCCAATGATGGCTTGTGGGTATGTTGGTAAGCTATGTATGTGGATTTTGTATGCGCTAGTGATGGCTAGCGGGTATGTTGGTATGCTACGTATGTGGATTTTGTGTGCACTAGTGATAGCTAGCAGGTATGTTGGTAAGCTACATATGTGGATTGTGTGTGCGCTAGTGATGGTTAGCGAGTATGTTGGTAAGATACGTATGTGGATTTTGTGTGCACTAGTGATGGCTAGCAAGTATGTTGGTAAGCTACATATGTGAATTGTGTGTGAGCTAGTGATGGCTAGCAAGTATGCTGGTAAGTTACATATGTGGATTATGTGCGTGCTAGTGATGACTAGTGAGTATGTTGGTAAGCTATGTATGGAATTGTGTGTATGAAAGTATGTGTGATTGACATACGTATATGTGATGGCTATACTCCTATGCAATGGATGTGCATGTGTATGTGGGCAAAAGTATGGGTAATGGACGGTAAGAGGTGACAGAGGGTTTTACATGGAGTTGAATGTGGATGTGTAAGCGTATGACAAAAGACAGAGGATACGAGTTTGACGGGTGAGGATTGGATTGGATTTGTTTGGATCAGAGCGTATGTTGGGGGATTGTCAGACAGTAAGAGTGTTGCATAATTATACAAGCATAACGTACAAATTATAAAATGAAAAGTAAACATAATAAGTGAGGTATAAGTGAGAGGGGGTAACTGGGTTTGGCTATGAGGAGCTTAGTTTGATGACTTTTGAGTAAGATGTGTTGGCCATAAGGTGGATGGCGGAGCTTGTATGAATATGTAAGATTTTTGTGTACGGTGAGTTATAATTATGAGATTGATGGGTTAAGTGAAGTCTGCTGCCCTGACGAACTAGGGTTTTGGATCAAGCTCAGCTTCGGTTTGATCAGCGGAGCACTGCATGTTTGTGAGTTTGTGTGGCATAATTGTACCACATAACTTACTTAATTCAAACTTAAATTATAAGCAATGCTAATGATAGCATTGTAAGTTTGAGACCTAAGGGTTTCGACGGATTATGCTCCGTGTTTGAGCTAGCTGATAATGAGTTGGCTGAGCATTTTTTATGGCTTGCCATGGTGTTTATCCTGAGGGATGTTGTATGTGTGCTATATTTAGCCCCAAACGTCTGATGCTCTCTTGAGAGTGATGTATGTTTTTTATTTGGTTTGTGTGCTGTGTTAAGCCCAGAGTTTGATGCTCTATTGAGAGCGTTGTATGATTTTTTCCCATGATTGGCATTATATGATTCTGCCCAAAAGTGGCACTATATGATTTTTGCCCAAGAGTGGCATTGGCACTATAAGACCCCTAAAGTGCGGGCAATTGTATGACACCTTATGTGTGGGTGTTTATGTTTATGTGCTCAAGTAACTAGTATTATAGAACTGCTCTTACCTATTTGATCCTGTGCCCCATGAGCATGGTGTGCCCTGCCTTTGAAAATTTCCATGGCATCTAGTCACTCCCCGGAGGTTAAGGTGATGCCTCAGTGGCATTCCTTTCTATTTTAACGCAGGAGCTTATTAGTTGTAATGAGCTTCAGTGGTCGATAGTACATGTATGACTGTATAAGTGAGTATGTATATTTTTGAGTAAGTGTAAATTTCTGAGTAAGACTGTAAAAGAATGATTCTGAGCAAGACTGTAAGCGTATGATTCTGAACAAGGCTATAAGTGTATGTTTCCAAGTAAGACTGTATGAGTAAGGTCGTATGAGTAAGACTATATGAGTAAGGTCGTACGAGTAAGACTGTATGAGTAAGGTCATACGAGTAAGACTATTAAGATTGTATGAGTAAGGTCGTATGAGTAAGACTGTATGAGTAAGGTCGTGTTAGGATGCGTAAGATTGTACTAGTAAGGTCATACAAGTATGTGTAAGTTGTATGAGTAAACATATGATTGTACGAGTAAATTGGTAAGACTCTTATTAAGAGCAAATGTGTAAGATTGGTTTGATGGTATGTATTTGGCATGATTGTATGCATATGTGCATGATTATTATATGACCGTTTTCTTCATGTTTGAGTTGCATGAATGCATCTATGTATGGACTTACTGAGTTCATTGTTTAGAACTCCCCTACTGAGTATTTTCCTATTGAGTAAGAAAATACTCATTACCCTTTTTTTTAGCCCCGTTGTTCGGGTGACTTTTGTAGGTTTGTGATGGAGAGCTCCTAGATATGGATGCTCATTTTCACAGTGGATTGATTTCCTTTGACTTAGGTATATCTTTGACTCACTACGAGTATTATTTGTGCCACGATCTCTTGTATTGGGTGAGATGAGAATCAAAGTGTTTATACTTTCTAGACTTGTAATTTGGATTAAACTGTGAATGGTTATGGGACTTGCACTTAGGGATGTCTGGGAGAGATTTCTATTTAAAGTCTATGATCATAGCAATTTATTTGTACAATTGTTTTCGAGTAGCGCCTGAGGGTGTTTGGTTTGGCTATACGATGTTTGATCGAATGAGTAAAAATTTGGATGGGAAAAATTGATGTGTGATGTTTTAAATTATAAACTACTTTCACAAGTTTCGTATTCGTCATTTTTCCCGATTTATAGTCATTATGTTGCAAAAAAATTCGTGAATTTAAAGAAAATGTGATGAAAATCTCAGGCATTACAACAATAGTGATCCATTAGATTTGTGACAGATACTAAACCCTCAAAAAGTTGTTAAGAAGATCAAAGGGAAAAGATATTTATGCTAAATGTACTTGTCATGAAGATCTAAATTTGTTGGAAGCACAACAAGAGTTGAAGACCAAGCTGATGTAAGTAAACAACCAAGGAGTGGTTGATTTATAATTTAGAGTGGTGTGAAGAGCCACACGAGTAAAGAACAAGAAGGGTTTTTGTCTTTATAAATTGGTAACTTTGTATCTTAGTTTACTTAGTACATATTTTTCTAATAAGAAAAGTTTTAACTATCAAACAAGGGTGGTCAATTTATTGGGTTCTCTAGATCCCCATATCATTACATTCATATTGGCCATTTTAAACAACTAGAAGCAAACAAACAAGAGAACAACTTGAGAGAAAAAAAACTAAACGAGGCAATAAGAGTCAAACAACTAATTGCAAAATCAATCAATTACTCCTTAGCTACCACTTGTGGGTTTAAGATTCTTCAAACTTAAGAATCACCACACTTTTTAAGAGCTACAAGATGGGGCCTATTGTGCATAAATAGTATAAAACTACTAAGTTTACACATGAAATGAAAACTACTATGAAATTAAGTAATCACACAAGGCAAAGAACACACACACATGCAATTTAATGTGGAAACCTTCCTTGGGAAAAACCATGCTACCAATTTCTTTGTCAATTAACCGATGCACAAAGAAGTTACACCCGTTATCATAACACTCTAAAAGTTCATCTCTAGATGTCCCTAGGTTACTAACATCCTTCTTGGCACTTTCGAATATAGTCTTGATCTTCTCCTTCCTTAGCACAATCTCCTATTGAAGTGTTAATGAAAGTCCATTTTGATTTGCTTCCTTTTCAACCCTTGTGTGATGACTCCTTTTGTGATGTGTAGTAAATCACAACTCACCATTCAATTCATAAACCATTTATGAATGAAGCTATTTCCACCTTTCTTTTGATATCTCTTAGAAATTTGCAAAGCATATGAAGGATTTATGTACTGAATCTCTCAAACTTATCTCACAAATAAATAGACTCTACCCCTTCAATTCTCTCAAATAATTCTATTCACTTGTCTCACTTAGTCATGCTTTTGCCTTTTATAGGCCTTTATGTTAGTTTGGGTTCAATTGGAAACAAACTCTTCTCGGGTGGTCTAAATATTGTAAAATCTTCACCTACCCATCAATTGTTCCACATGGGACTGATTGTTCCTATATTATTTCTAATTTTACCTCAAGCCAATCAATACTTTGCATCAGACAATCAATTGTTTCATGTATTGTAATATGATAAAACTTATTCTAATCGATTTAATCACCTACTGATTGATCTATTGAAGTACATGAAGGAATCCTAAATTTCGTTCAAGACTAATCAATTGCTAGTTCAAAATTGATCATTTTCTTATGAACAATTTATACTTTTTGTCTAGCATTTGTCCATTCATTTTCTCACACTCCCATATGATTAAATCATGTTTTTTCTAAGTGTGTGCATCATGTGTGTGTGCTTTCATACCTATTTCTTCAATAAGAACTTCAATCACTTGTTTATGTCTTCCACCTTCAGATCCTAAAGTATGACTACTCCAATTTTCCATGTCTTTCAATTACAAATCTAAATTGACAATCTAAATTGACTCATCTCCTAATCAACCAGATATCATAAGGCTTAACAAGCACATATTGAATGGACATGGTTTTGTTCAACAAAAATAAAGTCAATATAATTCATATGACACGTATCTTCTAACACTATGAATTGCATAAAACTAGCTAGATTGATTGATCAATTGATTGACTAACTTAAAAATTAAAGTAGATCAAAATTCTTTCTAACTTTATGGATAGATAAACCATGATGCAAAAAGATAGAATTGACCTTTTACTTTAGGTGTGTCATTGATCACATGTGCATTTTGAGATCATCTTCACATGCTTTCACATGTAGCTAGAGTTTGCCAAAAATTTTCAAATCTTCAATGATTTCAATCTTCAAACTCATTTTTGATGCTCATCTTAAAATCTTAAACCAATCTTCAAGAGATTTATGAATTAAGAGGGATCCAATAGTATTTTTTCCGTGGGATTTTCCAATACATACTCATCCTCTACACCTCATTGTTCAAATTACAATTTTTAGGGCCATAATCTTGATTGCCACCCCTATAAAAATGAAAAAGTAAGCAAATTCAACATTATTGTAGTATTGTATCAAAATTTATAAAATAAATAGATTACCATATTATTAATATTACAATACATCAATGAGTATTATACCATAAAAAAAACTCCATATAAATGCAATGACATGTCTATTGTGTCATGTATATACCCTCACCATCATGCATATGCCATCACCCTCCCCCCCTTCATAGTGTTGGCTATAATCAAAGGGACTATTGTACATGAGATTAAACCATGGGCATCCTTCGCCTTCCTTGGAATTGTTTGAACCCTTATATATGTTACTCCTCCATCTATGTCATTAGGAGCGACATGTCCTCTCCCTCCTTATTAGTGTTTCTCACTTGCTCACTCTAGTCTTCAAATGTTCTTTTATGCTATCAACACAAATTGAACTTCAAAAGTTTCTCATGTACTCCTCACAACTTGGAAACCCCCTGTGTTACTTATTGTGACTATGCAAGAATTGAGCATGACTACTTTCTCAATCTTGCATTGTCGTGGACTGCACAAAAAACATATTTCCCTCTAAACTTTATTGTACAAAGTCATAATCACCTACAAATCCTTGTAATTTATTTAGCTCATATGGTATTGGTCAATCCTCCCCATTGGCCATATGAAATTCAACTACAACCTCAACCGCCCTCGTTCTATGACTAGGTCATTCTCACACTTGCATAAAAAATATGACATTTGACTTGCTATCAACTTTCATTAGCTTCATTTATTACCAGTAAACTTCTATCAATTCTTTCAAAATACACCATCATAATCAAGATTACTGGGATAATATCCATGTCAACCACTTCCTCCCTGCAATATATAAATAAGTGTCCAGTCTGCTCCGTAAAATGCAAAGTCAAATTGATTAGTACATACTTTTAACATATGACCAATTTAATTGATGCACACAATCGATGGGGAGTGTGGAGGACGAATGAGTCGTGCATTTGTCACACTCCCCATTGGACAGGGCCCCCTGCAATCCCCTTAGCAATTAAGTGAATAAGGACATTTTAGTAATCTAAAATTAACAACTAACAATTTATAAAATGTTAGGGTGTATATGTGTAGTGTTTGAAACATTAAGGTCACAAGTGTCATTTTGCCAAATATTGAGAGTGTAAGCGTAATTTACCCTTAAAATTTTACTTCTTTTTTGTACCTATTTTCAAAATTTGTCTTGCATATTCTTTTATGTTGTCCCATATTTTCATATCTTCCTGCGGATGTTATTACCTTTTCTGCCCATCACAAATTATGTCAAATCTTAATATTATATAAGTCCTGTTAATATACGCCGGGTGCAAATAGGTTGCACAATTTGACTTGACGGCCCACGATTTTAAGAGGGCAGGCGGATTTTTAAAACCCACATGCCTAGGAGCAGCCGATCATGATCGAACGGCTCCCAAGTGCCAGGACGCACATCTGCCCATGAGTGCTAGGGCGCTTCTTAACTATTCTAATATTATATAATCAAAATATGATCGTTTCCTTCAAGCTGAGTAGACCCAAAAATGGGCCCCCTGTTTAATGCACTTGCCCCTAGGAAAACTCCATCTTGAGTTTCTAGCTTTGGATAATTTGCTTTGCTGGGTTGGATGTCAAGAAGGTGGGGGGCAGTCTTCTAGTGGGTCACTGGGAGCATGTCTGCTTGCCTTCAACTGATATTGGTAAGCAAACAGTTGCAGACCACAAACAGGAGACGAAGTAGTAGCAGACTTGAGTTTCACATATGCCGAAATGAGACCACAAAACAATGGGCTTGTGGCCTTGTCTTCTCTGACTTCAGTACAGCTGTGTTGGAAATTGACCAATAAGGGGCAGATATAGCTTTGAAGAGTTGGACATGAAAGATACTATAGCATAGAATGACATTCCAACAACACAAGTTTAAGTGTTGCAGCAATAAAATTGAAAAAAAATGTGTTGCAGCAACAAAATTGAAAGAAAGCAAGCATGAAGCTCTACTTCTGAGGATCAATATTTGACCACCTTAGTTGTTTAATGACTCCAGTGTTTAGGTACTGTTAAAGTACGGTTTAGTGAGCAGATAGGCCAGTCTCTGAATCTAACCTAAGAATTTGCAGTGATGAGCGGATATCAGTTTTTGTTACAAAAGATCTGGAAATGGGTGTGCATGATTGATCTGTTCTTGAATTAGCAGTAACACACTAACAGAGAATGTAGACTGATACAATACAGTGAAATTGCTTGTCCTAAAAGTTGAGAATGAACAATCAACCAGGACCCATATGCTTGAAAATTATCCTAGCAGCACCTAACGGCCTGAAAGTGACTTTGAAAGAAGATTTGGAAAATATGAAGTAATGAAGAAAAAGCATCAACTTTGAGACCATTGGAGAGCTCAATTAGTTATGTCATCATCCCGGAGGCAAATCATGATAGAATAGATAATATATGACAGATGAAATGATCCTACTGCATAAGTATGAAAAAAAACATGTATCTCAACAAACATAAGTGCATGACCATTGTACCCAAAAAAATAAGTGCATGACCAACCAAAAAGTTAGAAGCGAAGACAGTTGAGGTGAAAGGAAGGATGGGTAAAAAAAGAAGGTTAATGGCTCATGGACCCCAAGGACAGTGATTATTGCCACGTACTTGTTTGGACCACATTTCAGACATTAAAGAGGTGTCCTGTGGACCTGAAACTATGAGTATGTCTATTGTTTTCCACGAAATTCTGTGGTAGGAGTTCAAGACCGTCATTCAAGATGCTAAGATTGAAGAACCTGGGGACTGACTGTTTGCTAGATGCAGGAAATTTTCCTTGATCATTGATCAGAAACTTCACCAACGTTAAACTTTGTTCTGAAAAAGAGAAAGTTGATGATGAATTCTTCAAACTCACGTCAGTTATCCACACTTTCACTAGCTTAGAAAAGACGCCGTGGGAAAGAAAAGGATTGCCAGCTTTGACAGGGAAAAAGAGCTGATTGGCACTCGGAAGGGACCACATTTTTCCTGCAGCCTTTCGCAAAAGAGGACTTTATGCTTTCTGATCTGTTTCGGCCTAGTCAACCTCAAATCAGTCGATTTGATACCATTCCTTACATTTGGTCAATGCAGCTTTGATGGAAGGTAAAATGTAAATGATGACGTACAAGGACCGAACACTCAAGACGGGCTTTTCTGTATGTTAGTTGGCCAAGGAAAGGTACACATAGAAATCAGCAGCTGACTCCAGCCAAATAGTAGATGTAAAATGTATGTCGGTAACATTTTCAGACAAGATTACCAATGGGTCCCGTTCACAGCTGGTAAGCGTACAAATCACACTCTAGATTCCATACGTTATGCTGATTGAGAGCCAATTATGGCACTAAAATTATTGATAGTCAGGCAATGTGGCCTTGATTTGCTGTGTAAACTTGAACATCATCAGAATATCTCAATTGAATCAATAATAGTAAGAACAACTGAACAAGCACACACCCGTGACAAATCCCCCCCTAAACAATCTACATCTTACATGTGGTACCTTAATCTTTGCACCACAGGACGCAATTAGTCTTGGATTTAACAGTGGATACTATGTGAATCTTCAAAAGAATCTGTCAAAATGGCAGAAAATTGGAATAAAATGGCTCTCTGGGCAATTCCATCTCCCCAGTTCAAAGTAATGTGTATGTACAAAGATCTTTCTAGACTCCTTATACAGAATAACTGATGCAGCTGAGAACTCAAAGCATGAATGTGATTCTCAAAGCTCATTTTTCATATGGGCTGTTGGCAATGATGCTGCAGCATCTGAATTAGCCCTGATAATGTCTCTGTCAAGTACAGAACAATGAAGATAAATTCTATCTGATGTACCATGAGAACTCTGGAACGCAAATTCTGGATGTTGATTCTGTCCAAAACCCATTTGGACAACAGTTTGAAGATCATTATCCCATATGCCTGCGAACTGAAGACAGAATATACCTTTGAGCCCAATTTCCCACTTTACAGAAGAAAATAACGTTATGAATCTTGGTACTCAAAGTAATTACCTGGCAACTAGCATCGTTGAATCTATCAGTGGTTGGTAATTGCATGCCGTGACTGCGGTGTAGGGAGGCTTCTAAAGGACTAACGGAGGATCCTCTCTCTGTGTCATTTGGTACAACATTTTGGAGGAGACCTGGTTGAAGTTGATGTCCAAATGGATAAGCTGGTGCTGAGGGATTGAATGGATAAACAGTTTGGGGCAAAGACCCATGTAATTGAACAACCTAGATTAGGAACAAAACACATTTCAGGAAGAGGATCTAGAGAAGATAGTACTCTGGTTTGTGCAATCAATCAACTTACATCCTTTGACAAGAGAGCTTCCATGCTGAAATCGAGTTTTGGGTTCACCGTGGCCAACTTCATTGAGAGAAACTGAAGGGAAAAAATTTTGTTTGAATAACTTGGAATGCTGATACTGTTAGGAAGACTACATCATATGATAAATGCAACAACTGAAATTACCTCAACTTGGCGTTGTAGTGACTGAACATAATTTATGATCTCATCCAGCATTACAGCTTTACCAGTCACCTTCATCAAGAATTTAGATCAAATTCAGATCCTCAACGACAACTTCACTTATACATCGGCCGAAAGAACATAAGTTAAGTCAATTTCATGGATTTAGTACCTTATTACAACCAGGTACAAGATCTTGTAGGAACTTCATTCTTTCGCTAATCTTTTCTCTTCTGACCTGATGGAGATCACAACTGAGTTATTCTCTAGCTACAAATCATAGATAGAAATCAATTATATGTATAAGCAAGCTTGTCTTTTTTTACCCTTTCTGCAAGACTATGACTATCTGTGGCTTGGCCCCTTCTTGCTCTGACATGGATATAGTCTTTAGGAGACTCTGGAGGCTTTGAATTATCCTTATTTTGCTTCTGTTCAACCTTTGGCATTGGGCCACCCTTTTCAGTTCCATTAGTTTCAGATATTTTACTTAGCTTGGCATCAGAGTCATCATCCTGAGGTAGCTGCAGAAGTTTAAGTTCTTCATCCTTGATTACAGAGTCGTAATAAACCATTGTGTTTTATTTTTTCATACATGTACATTAAGACATGATAAACATTTCAATTCTACAATTGTACTCACCTTAGGATCTTTGTCTTTCTGTTTGCTCTTTGAAATTGCCTTCCTCTTTCTGGCATTCATCTCATTTGGGCTCAGGATCTGATCCGAAATCGACGACTCCTCTCGAGCATCACCTCCTTCTGCTTCATCAGGACCAGAAGACCCTGATGCAACTTTTAAATTTTTCTCCACTTCCATTCCATCCTGTGATTCCATCTGTACCCCAGCCTTGAGAGACTGGCTACTGGAGACCCTTGAGAGCTTTCCATTCTCAATTTTAGGCATTGATCTGGAAGGCACATCCACTCCACCAAAGTTTTGACTCCCAAAACAGGCATTTCTGGCTGCTCTTTCAGCAAAGCCAGGACCAGAGGGTAATGGGGCCAAGCTGTGATGGGCATTCGCAGCCATGGGCAAATTCCCCCTGATTTGATGTTCCATCAAGGAGAGGTTGAGCTTGGGTGGTGAATTCAGGGGAGTGCTGTAACAGGAAGTATTAGTACTGTTATTACTTGTGCCGCGTACATTTGAATAAGAGGGGGGAGAAACCTCCCCAGAGTTGTAAATGCTCCCCAGTCTTCCAATTAGTTCTCGGATGACGACGCTGTCAGCTGGGGCAGCGGCAGTGGAGGTGACCGGGGAGGAAACCATTGAGCTCATCGCAGATTCGAACTGAGTGGTCTGGTCCATGGAATTGTCCCAGCTGGGATTGTAAAATGCTTGTAATTGTTCAGAGCTGGAATTCAGCTCTCCCAGTTGTATATCCGTGTTCAAAGAGGATTGCCAATTGGGGCCAGTGTCATTGACAAAAAAAATTTCCTTTTCCATGGTAAACACGGCAAGTAGAGTGGAGAGAGGTGTTCAATAAAGAACAGGAAATACCCAGATTGTTTGATGGGAAAAGTAGACGCTAAATTGTGTTTGAAAGGAGAAAATGGGCCAACCCAGATGGAAAGCTAGAAGCAGAGAGCACAAATGAGAAGAAAGTTGGCAGCTTGCGGTAATTAAAGCTGCAACGGAAGACAAAACAACAACTGGTTCAAAGAGATGAGAAATGCAACAATGGCGGTAAAGGCATTTCGTTTGCAGGTGCAGGCAATGACAAGGATAAGGCAGAGTCCTGAAAACCAAATGAGAGGGAGATGGAGCAAGAATAAAAAAGGAGAAGCTTGGGAGGGAAGTAGGGAAGGAGGGGGAAGAAAGAGGAGCTTTGACCTTTTTATTCTGGGTGGGATGCCGGGCCTTGGACGTCAAACAATGTGTGTCCCCTTCCTCTGCAAAAGCTGAGCAGGAGCACGGGAGAAGCAGAGGCTGTGATGAGGAGGGGGTGAAGAGGAATGAAGAATGAGAGGGGGGGCTTTGGGATTTTATCTTTGGTGCTACTGGTCCCAACCAGAAGACAGTTTCTTGTACAGTGATGTCAAGAGAGAGACAGTGAGAGAGAGGGTTTTTTTCTTTACTTGGCCTTTATTGATGCTGGTGAGGAAATATGGGGGAGAGTGGTGTCTTTCTCTAACAAATTTTATCTTTTCTACAACTAATTCTTACTTTATCTTGTCTAGTGCTGCAAGGTGAACTTTATGTTGTCCTAATGCATGGTGAGATGTAGGGACAGATTGGTAATGATTTCTTCTTTGATTTTCTTTATCTGTTGTAAATGGTTCTTCACTTTGTTAGTATTAATATTAGGTAGCCAGAGGAGGAGTGACAAGGCATGCATTTTCTTTTAACTTTGACCTTTTGATGTTGGGTAGGAGAAGTGGGAGCTGCCTGGCTAATGAGAAAACTAAGTGCTTCAAATCATATTGAAGAGTTCCCAATGGATTGAAAAATCTCCATTCTTTGTCTCTTACATCATTTTTTAACAATGTTTTATGGAGTCAGTATTTTTTATCAGGCTTGTGATTGGCTTATCTTGCAGAATTTGCCTCGGGATTGCTGCTGATGAGCACAATGGCACATGGCTGTCCCAAGATAAATTTCTTCAAAGTAGCCTTCCCATTTATTACCATGAATTACCTATTCTTAATTTGTCTCATAAAAAGTGTCTTGATTTACAAAAAAATGTGTGCCCTAAAAAGGTTCTCATTTGCCTATTTTGTACAATAAATTTTTCTAAACTAGTCAATTTTGAAAAGTAAAACATGTATTTTTTATCATATTTTAGTTATGGCCCTTTTTTTAAAACTTTACTTATTTTACAATTTAGACACTCTTTTTGAGACAGTGAGTCTTAGTTATCGAAATTTACACCTTCTTATGGGTTCAATCAAGGTAAAAAAAATTAGGCCATTGGATTTTTTTCCTACCAGAATGATTGCTGTCAATGGAGAAAGAATGGAAAAGTAAAAAAACAAAGTTAAAGGTAAATAAGTCAAAGGAGATTAATAATGATAACCATGCTATGTCTAATTGTAAATATGGTTTAGTTTAAACAAAATGAGTATAGTACTAGCCTCTAAGTCAATCATTGAATTTTAAGCTCTTATAACTCCGGTCTACTCGCCTTATGTCGGCTTCACATAATTTTCCTGGAAACCAGGAATTGTCGTCTATTTCTACATATTGTTATACATGATATTCAGGGGGTGATCTGCTTCCAGCCACAGATTTGCCTTCTGAAATCTTACAGTATATGCTATGTGCGACATCCGTGGTAGGATAACTGAACTACTTTTTGTTTTTTTGACAAATGAGAACTGAACTACGTACCACCATTTCTTCTTTTACCTTCTTGCTGGACCTAGAATGGATTAATGCAAGATGTGGGCCTCTCTCCATTTGAAATTGAAGTGCAGAAACCAAGATCAAATCGGCAGCACAATACGCTTACCAAAAAACATCAGCAGCCAGACTCTTCAAAAAAAAGGAATCTTTTTTAGAGTAAATAAAATGGAAATTTTGCTAGGTGTGTAGATGGACTTAGAAGTTTGTTTGTGTCCTGCAAGATAGGCTTGGATAGAATTTTGGATATAAGAAATTAGCAAATCAAAACTAAAACACAATTAAGTATGGCTACCCAGAAAGAAGAACTAATGAAAAGTTTGGACTATGTCACAGAAAGGAGAGAGCTTTAGCAATTATATAAACCTAGCTAAGAGTCGTAATTTTTTTATGAATACTAAAAAACCCATATATTGCCTATGGTAGGGGTTACCACTCTAGATGGGTGCTATTTTTTTACTCATTGGTACAACAATGTGGCCCCCCTTAAGCCCATTCCTAGCTCCATCCTTATGTACACCAAAATTATATACTCCCTCCATTTTAAATTAATAGCTCCAATTGAAAAAAGAGTTTTTTTCATATTAATAATTTTTTTTGTTAAATTTAAAAGATTAGGTACTTAAAAAAGAGTATCAAAAACTTATTTTTCTTTCTCGTAGGTGTGGGTTTCACCATTCAATAAAAATTACTATCTTTTCAAATATAGCTATCAATAGAGGATGGAGGGAGTCCCTCTCTCTCTCTATATATATACATACATACACATACATATACATATATATATATATATATTTATTTATTTATTTTATATATATTATAATATTATCATTATTGTCAAAAAAACCTGCCACCTCGAGGGTGTATAGATTTAGTGTAGTATTATCATTTTCCCTCTAGAAAGGTCTTGGGGGATGAGGGGGACCTAAAGAGTTTGCTTCAACCCCAAAGATTTTAGCCGGGTGGGATAGGCTCAAAGGCATTACATGCATAGATCTCATAAAAAATGAGAAAGAAGATTTTTATTGGATAAAATTTAAAACATAATTTCGAAGTGCTTTTGTTTTGGTTTGATTTTAATACAAGGTAGGAATTTTGAATGTGAATGAAATTGAAATTATGTATATGAAATGTTATTCATGCCCCCTTATTTAGTCCCTTTTTTGTGTTTCTTTCATATTACCTACGTAAGATTCAAATATTTTATATTCTCGAGTTTTTAATACTTAATCTTATAAGATAAAGACTGCATGATATGACCTCAACTAAGCAAATTTTATGGTGAAAGAAAAATTAAAAATGCTATCAATCAATTACCACATCATGCATACACCATGACACAAGAAATTTAAAGTGGAAACCCAAACAAGTAAAAACTACAGTAGCCAATTCAAGGTAAAACCAATAAACTAGAGCCAAGATCTTACAATACCAAACTACCAACCTCTACTTCACAAAAGAAATTTTTTTCTTTATTCAATTGTTGGTCTTCAAGCTTCATCCTTGACCTTGAAACTATCTCCTTTCAAATTTATCTCCATCCTCTTCAAAGTGCCCAATTAAAACTCTTTTTTTATTGTTGATCTTGAACTTCTTCAACTCCCCTTATGAAGAACTCCTTCAATAACACTTTGTGTAGTGTGATGTGTGAAACACTACTCTTCAATTCATAAAATGATCACAAATTAAAGCATTCTTACCTCTATTAATCTGAACTCAAACCAATAGTGATTAAAGAAAATTCTAAATAATGAAAGCTCTTAATTTTTTCTCTCAAAAATTGCTTTTCCTCTTCTTATTTCACTAAAACCTAACACATAGTTTTTCAAAATGACTAGGGTTAAAGTGACCAAGTTTGGAATAACTCTATTATGGAATCCTAAACTAGGCAATTATTTGACAAATTGATCTATCATTTTTTCAATGCAATTGATTGTTCATGTTATTGTGATGAACGAAATTTAAATTGATCAATCCATTTAACAAACATTCTATCGATCACACCCTCGGTTAAAAATTTCAAGAACTATTCATTAGTTGATCAATCATTTCCACAAGACATGTTAAAAAACAATCGACCGCTTATAAATGCTTTTGTGATTTTTTTACCATTTTTGTCCAAAACAATTAAAAATATTTTCTAAGGTTTTTTTAATCAAAATCTAAGTGTTTTTTGCATGTGAGTGTGAGTTAAATTCCCTTGAATCAAAACACTTTGTTCAGTCTTCAACCTTGAACTATTAGAACTTGTCAGCCCTATTTTTTAAGTCATTCACTACAAAAAATGGCCACCAGCGATGGCTTAATAAGCCTTCGCTAATAGTAAGTATTGATACTTACTTGCGACAGCTACGATAAGTCTTTGTTGATGACCTCCCAGCCCTGTTTTTGGGCAGTTTTGACTGAAGAAATAGCGATGGCTAAGATGAGCCGTCACAAAAAATATCAATAGCTACAACTAAAAGACTCTATTATGTTCCCGATAACACAATAATTTAAATAAATGTGTTGATGGAAACAAAATATTTATATGAATATGATCCCATAGATATCACGATGTAATTTGTATGTGTGTAACCGAATACACAATGTGGAGTTAAAATTGTATATTCGTTAACATGTTAATATCCATTGTATATTGGAAGAATAGGGGGAGTTCAATTCAACAAAACTGCATCAGACATCGTTCAATGTTTAATGTCTATAAAACATGATATAGAAGGCATGCACACTTGATTTAAAGAAATGTCTACAACAATGGGTGTGTTATGGACTCCATGCCAGAGTGATAGTTATGATCCCCCATATAGCTCTTGAAATGTATATGTGAAAGAATTTGAAGGATTGTGGAGGATGAGAAAGCCAATATTGAGATGGAAAGTATGTCTGGCCATAAAGAATTTAAACACAGTGAGGTACCCAATAATATTGACTTTGAGATTGAGGTAGCGTGGGCCATAGTCAATTATCTCAACATGTTGGAACCAAATATTGGTGAAGGTGAGATGATGATAGGTATATTGCAAGCAAAGGACTACCAAAATCTACTCCAATTGGGAGCACGGTGTCGTTAAATTTTAATTGTTTACTTGCAAGCACACGAATCTATAGTAGTTAAGTGGCTAAATCAAGCATCGATCCCACATAGACTTGAAATAAAAAAAACAAATTTAATCTAACTTAAGTAAACCCTAATCTAGTTAACAAAGATAAAGAGAATAACTAGACTAAAGTAACTAACAAAAGCAAATAAGAGTTTAAAGGTAATTAAATTATCCAAATTAAAATTCTAAAGCTTTAATCTATGAATAAGAAAGCAATGCAAAATAACTAAAATATCAAATAAACAAAACACTAGGGCATAAGAATCCACATTTATCAAATCATAAAAACTCATAAGTGTGATCATTAATCATTTTTTTCATATCATCTCATAATAATATAGAATTCAATTTTCACTAATATGAAAAATAATATCATTAAGCTCTCATATATAATAAAAAAAAATACATTGTTCTCCTCACTTCAACTTATTAAAATGAAGTCATTAATTGTACCCATAATTTACAAATCAAAACTAATACCTAATTTCAATATTAAATAAGTAAAAAACCAATAAGAACCACTTTAAATCATGAGAGAAGCATGGCTAAATTCATATCCAAATCAATCTCATCAATTAAAGAGGTAAAAATAATTTACATTAAATACACCATTAATAAAAAGTAATCAAGTCTCATAATCATAAAATTCTATAATTTAATGAAGTTTCATTCATGCCCTAGCTGAAAGGTTTAGCTACTCATTAACCTAAGAAATAAAATTGCCATTCATAAAAAGAAACTTAAGAGAAACTTTAACATGAAGAAAATAAAAAAGTCTAACACGACCAATTTGATCTAAGCTGCAGTCTTCTCTTTTTCTTCTTCCACTTCTTTGGTTTGTTCTCAGCTTGATCTTGCTTTACATTGGAGCTTCTTGAAGGAAGATGATGACTAGACCCTTCTCTACAATTGGTTGCTCTCCCTAGGTCATCCCATGCCTTTTTATACTATTAAAAGCAAGTCTTAATCAAGTAAGTACCTAAGTTTGTCTTTCTATTAATGAGAATAGGGCCCACCACTTCAACATTCTTGCCAAACTTAATTGATTCACCTTCTCAATTTCAACATTTCCTCATTTGGTCTTCTGGTTTGAGCCTTCTTCTCTTATTTCCCACTTTGTTGCATTCTATCTTTGGCATTTTCCTTAATTAAGACATTCCATGCTCACTCCACCATGTCCTTCCCCTTATTATTTTTTTCATATTCTTTGTCCTTACTACTTCTAAACACTTAGCCACCCACTTAGTTGTAGTTAAGGAATTTTCCAACTTGAAATAATTCTTGTACAGAAATTTATCGTGAATGCTCCAAAATAGCATTTCATCAATTAAGCTCATCAAACCCTATCAAATAGAATTAAACTCTAATAAGTCAATATTAATATAAAATCAACCCTAAAATGCATAAAATAGGGTATATAAATGGTTATATTATGTGCATATCAAATACCCCCAAACCTCTATTTTGCTAGTCCTCGAGCAAAACTAAAATAAAAACTACAAAAAATAAAACTAACTACTCCACTTCTACAGGAAATCTCGATTACATTTAGCATATGTAACAAACATTTAAACTCCTAGCATACACTAGTAGATGAGTTATAGTCTCATGAGGATTTGCAATGAATCTACCCACAAAATTCAAAACCGAAAAGATATAAGAAAATTAAAATTAAAACAACAGAAAATTTATAAATCAACGCCTCCTAAACATGTAACTTTATTTAATAAAATCAATTATAAATAAGTGTAATGCATGATATAACTCTTCTTCTAAAATAATAATTCATTCTGACAACTTCATATTGGTGGCAAGTACTCATACATATATAATAGTTTTTAAAAACAGACATTGCCAAGTAATTATACAATCCCAATTTCATGAATCGAACAACTCAATGTGTCTCATGTCCACTCAGCAATTTCAATTCAACACTAAAAAATAGACATTGGCATCCATTTATCTTCAAGACATCATAATAAAGAATCATGCAAAACCTTCATTGAAAGGTAAAGCAACCTAGATCACCTGACAACCCATTTACGATATAACTGCATAATGTCCTACTAGAATTTTATTCTTATCTCATATGGCATATGTAAGGCTTAGCCTTCTTAAGCTTTTTATAAAATCCATGCAACAAGTGTTAGGCTAGTGATTCCTAATCCAGTTGACTCAGGGCACTAGGTGTTAAAGCACCTCTCAAGCTTAATAACTTGAACCAAATAGGCTTCAAGGTTATGCATATCATAAATTAGCCAACTTTACCTTTTAACTTGAATACCTTATGCTTAGTGAGGCACGCCGAGTCCCGATCTACTCAATAGATAGACTTTCATTTTTTAGCTCTTTACAATTTTTTTCATTCTTTTATTTTACTCAATTTTTTTCTTTTTTTAGAACATTATACAATCAACTTTAATTGTGATGACAAAAAATCCTAGACTGTTCTACAAACCAAGAATAGTCAAACCCAAAACTCTATTATGATAACCCGAATACTATTAGATCATACCAAAGTTTTACACTCATAAGAAAACAATTACTTAGATTCAATGATATCCACCAAGATGTAAAACCATAATCAAGGGCTCGAATTCTCACTTAGACAAATGTCTTTTTAATTTTTCAAAATAGGAGCACAATAAACCAATATGATGTATTCAAAATCATTAAATCTGTTAAGTCATATAAACACATTCTAAATAGTCTGATATCATTAGATAAAGTCACATATCTAAAAGAAAAATCAATGTAAATAAACAATATATATATAAGCTAAAATAAAAAAACTATTTTTTCTTAATTTTTTTCATGTTTTACTATAACTAAAACACACTCTAAAATAAAATAAAAATCTCTTTCTACACCCCAAACCTAAACTAAACATTGTCTTCAATGTATAAAATAAAATAAATATAATGATTAAGATAAGAAAAGAGGAAAAAGAAGAGATAGTACCTCTATTGTCATGCCCATGTACATAGTTATCAAAAGAAAAATGGTCAATAAAACACAAACATAATCACATAAGGGTAAATCAATAATGAATTATATAAGCACAACCTAATAATGATTAGAGCAATCAAAAAAGATAAAAAATTGAAAACTAAGTAAAGAAAATGAAAACACTAACTACTAAAGTAAACAAAATAACTATCAAAACCTAAAGTTGGGTTGCCTCCCAAATGCTAAGTTTATTGTCTTCAGCCAAACACACCTTCATCTAAACTCATCTAGGGTCCTTTGAAGCAATTATATTCTCTTTATCAATTCTCCTTATCAAATCAGAGTGAGTTAAACAAATATTTAGTGGATCATTAGAATAAATGAAAGGAAAAGTATCCTCCACCAGACTCTTAATCAGTCAACCTAACAAATATCATCGAAGTCTAATGGTTGTCTACTTGTATCAAATACATTTAACTCACATGTCAAGTTCCCAAAGGAAAGCTTCATCACTCCATTTCAACAATTTATTAGAGCATTGGATGTTGCAAGGAAAGGACGACCCAAAATAACTAAAATTTGCCCATGGATATTTTGAACAGGTTGAGTATCAAGGACTACAAAATCTACTCGAAAGTAAAATGTGTCAACCTTAATTAGAACATCATCAACAACACCTCGAGGAATTTTTACAAATCTATCAACTAATTGAAGTGTCAATGATGTAGGTTTCAGCTCGCCCAATCCCAATTGCACATACATAGAATATGGCAATAAATTCACACTAGCCCTTAAATCTAACAAAGTTCGCACAATGTGATGATCCCCTATCTTACATGAAATTGTAGGATAACCAGGATCCTTATATTTAATAGGTAATTTGCATTGAATGATAGAGCTGACTTGCTCTGTCAAGAATGTCTTTTTAGGAACATTTGTTTTCCTCTTGACTATGACTAAGTCTTTTAAAAATTTAGCATAGGAGGGCACTTGTTAGATATCATCAAGGAATGAGATGTTTATCTGCACTTTCTTAAACACCTCTAAATATCTCCAAACTGTGCATTTTTCTTAGGATTAACTAGCTTTTGAGGAAATGTGGCTTTAGGCACAAAACTCCTAACTGGGGGGTCAACTAAAACAAGTGGGGAGTCATTGGGTTCATTTGTATATGATTGTCAACCTGTCGCCTAGATCTAAGAGTGGTGATTGACTGGACATGCCCCTGGTCATGTGATGGACTTGAAGCATTACTAACATATTGACCTTTAGGGTTGGGTATAGGCTGGCTGGGAAACTTGCCTTTCTCTCTCCCCCCTACATGAATTGCTAACTAGCAAATTGGGTTTCTAGTTTAGCTATAACTTGTATGTTCATTTGACGAGAATTTTTAAGTTCTAATATGGCCTGGTTAGTAGACTGCATAAATGTTTTGAGAGACTCTTCAAGTGATGAGTGTTGACGTGGTGGTGCAACAAATTGAGGAGCTAATTGGAGAATAGAGGTGTAGGAGGGGTTGGGCTACCTAAATTGAGTGGACATTTGTTGCATTGGTGTCCTACTCCATTCATGGGAGGCTGGTTTTGCCTCCAAGAGAAATTTAGATGATTCTACCAATTTGGATTGTATGTCTCAGATAAGGGACTGCCAAATAGTTTCCCATAATTGTTTAGTGCATTTATTTGCTCAGTAAAATACTCTAAATAACCTAACATGGAATGACACATTTGAGCAGTATGCATTGGACTTGCACACAAAGAACACACTTCATTTTGAATCTAATTGGCAGAATTAATATTTCTAGTAAGGGTCATGGCTTTTTCTTTTCTAGTCAACTAGTCTAACCTTGCTTTCATGTCAGCATCTTCCCTTACTTCATATAAGCCTCCTTTCCTAGGGTTTTGAGTTGGTTTTTCTTTATGGCTCAAAAAATCCCATTGCTGGGAACTCTCAGACAAACCCTCTAAGAACTTATATGCTACATCATCATTCAGACTCAAGAAACACTCACCGTTCATGGATTCAATTATATTGTGGTGTGTTTGAGTCAAACCATTGTAAAAGTATTGTACAAGTCACCATGTTTCAAAACTATGGTGGGGACACTTCAAAAGTAAATCCTTAAACCTCTCCCAACTCTCATAAAAATTTTCATGCTCCTCTTGACAAAAGTCAGCTATCTCTCTCCTTAAGGCATTATTTTTGGACATTGGGAAATTTTTTGAAAGGAACTTGCTAACAAGTCCCTCCCATGAATTAATAGACCCTGCTGGAAGAGAATTTAGCCATGCCTTAGCTTTATCCTTTAACGAGAAAGGAAATAAGCATAGACAGACCAACTCATCTGAAAAATTTTGAAATTTAAATGTGGCACAGATTTCAAGAAAATCCTTTACATGCATGTAAGGGTCCTCTTTGTCAAGAACATGGAAGGTGGGGAGAAGTTGAATGACTTGATCTTTCAATTCAAAGTGTGTGGCAGTGGTAGCAGGCAACACAATGCATGAGGGAGCATTGATAGAGATCGGTGAAAATAACATCCTAAGGGGTTTGGCTTCTGCATTGTTATCTCCCATTGTGAATGGAAGATCAATTTATATTTCACTAATCTCCAGGGGGTTTGATTCAACTTTAACTAACTGGTGTGTTTGATCACATAGCCATGTGGTCATACACGACTAATCCCCTATCTTTTGCCCCTTGTTTTCACCCCTTTTTCTCTCTTCTTTTGTTTTTTTACTAAGCTAAAACAAGAAGAAGTGTAAACTTAGTTTAGATTTAAATATTAAATCCATAAAATAGAATTAAACTCTAATAAGCCAATATTAATATAAAATCAACCCTAAAATATATAAAACTAGGGTATATAAATGGTTATATTATGTGCATATCTGTAATACCCCGCTTTTCTGATTACGTCTAATGAAGGGGGTTAGAGGTAATTAGTATTTTTCTAATAAATTATAGACGGTTTTGAAGGTTGAAACCTTCGTAATTGAGTAGAGCTCGAAGAAACGATCGTAATGAATTAAAAAATAAGCAAAACGGAGGTTGGGATCAGAAATTATGACCTTCAAGAATCGTAGAAAATAGGTGGGACCCACTTAGAAAGATCACAATTTATTGCTTTAAGTGGGTTAATATCAAAGGGCTCGTCGATACTAGTCCAATGGTACCAAGAACGTGCAAATCCGAATCCGGGGGGAGATACGTGTGTTTGAAGAAAGAAGAAAAAAAATAAAAAATAAAAGGAAAATGAAAAACGGTGCACGGTTGGCGCGCTACAGCATGGGCCGGCGCAGAGCGCGTGTACCCGTGGAACCGCAGGCACCGCAGATGTGCGGGCGTGACCTACACCGCGCGCGGTTTTGGCGGGCAGCACCGCGGTTTCGGTGCGCCGGGGGCCTATAAAACCCCCATTTTGTTCCGATTTTCAATTAGAACTTCTCCTACCCTATTTCTGACCATTCTAAGGCTGATTAAGGCCGTTCAAGATCCATTTCCTACTAAATCAAGTGTGCTCTACATGATGGAGAGGGGTCCTTTCTTCGAGTTGGAGTCCATATAAGGAAGAAATGCCCCAAGATAAGGAGAGGTTATGCCCGTTATCTTCGAGCACCAACCAACTTCATTTTCTTTGTTTCTGGCTATCCTAACTCCGATTTAGTCGATTCAAGAGGCTTTCTTGACTAAATCGAGTGTGTTCTATGCGATGGAGAGTTCTATTTTCTGAGTTGGCGATTGTATGAGGAGGAAATGCCCTAAGACTAGGAGAGGCCCTGCCCATCATCCTCGAACACCGGAGCAAGAAAAAAGACCCGGAGCAAGATGGGGTTCTGTCTGTAGTTACCGAGCCTCAATAAGAGAAACAATCTAGAGTAGGGGAGGTTCTATCCACCACTCACGGGCACAAAAAATGAGAAGAGTCTCCAGTAAGGAGAATGTTTGTACGTAGTCTTTCAGTGCAAGATGAGGGACATATAAAGGCTAAAGGAAGCTCCGTCTACTACCTCCTGATTTGAAGGGGAGGATGCCCAGAAGGAGCGAGTAACTCCGAATACCGATACCTTACAAGACATGATGGGAGTAAGCATTTTTTATCTTCTGTTTTAATTATAGAACGGCATGTGCTAGTTATGATGTGTGCTATGCTACGATCCATATGCTTGCTATGCTTATATGCCATGATGTGTGCTTATATGTCATGATGTGTGCTTTATATGTCATGATGTACGCTTATATGATATGTTGTGTGTGGTCTCGCTCTAGGGTAGAGCGAGACGTATAATATGTGTTTTCGGTCTTGGCTCAATGATAGAGCGAGACGTGTATATGTGGTTATGATCCTGCTCGGTGGTACAACAAGATGTACGATTTCGTTGATTTATTAATTTCCGCTTTACTCCAATAAATTACGAGTTTCAGTATGAATTTGATTCAATTTCAGTATATACATATTTTAACGTATATGATTTTGTGATGTCTGATGTATGTAGTAGCCGTTAGGCAGAACTATGTTCAGATCCGATTGTGTTGGAATAATATCCAATACGTACGTAGGCAACCAACGGCAAGTCAATGTTGGCCCGATCCAAATTAATTATAAATATATATTTTAATTATGTTTTATACGCAACAAACTATGAAGCTTTGTTGTGTATATGTGTCTGTTACAACTTAAGTCTACGTATGGGAAGCTTGAAGTGTCGTAGTACGTAGATGAATGTTGTACCTCTCGCACATAGACAATGATTCCTGGCTCAAGGAAAGAAAAATTTTCTATTAGTGATTTTGTGGGCCCGACTCGGGTCGGGTTGTTACAATATCACACAGTTCCAAAGTTTGGTACATTTCAAGAAGGTTTTGATAGATATTGCAATAAAGGAAAATTTCACATATTTGGGTATAGATGCGAACAAGAATACATATGCGGCAAGTGCTCTAACCAAAATTACAAGTGATACATAAGGGCGTTTAATTCTTAGGAGATGATGTGTCTGTGACAAGGCTAGTGCACAAGCATGTGTGTGGCACGTAAAGGAAATCAACATCCTTTAGCATCTCACCATTGGATTACGAGACAATGTTATGGCCTCTTTAAATATTCCATAGACATTTACCTAGAAACATAGCCACAAATATTTCTAAGCACTAGGGTATCAATGTGAACTACAAGAAAGTTGGTGTGCAAGTACGACACATTGTTTTAAATTATTCTTATAACACAAGTTTTACCGTATTATATATATGTTTAAATGATTTTTATTAAGTCATCTTCAAAAACATGATTTATTTTTTGTCTTGTTATTAGGAATAGGATAGGGTCATAGTTACTTCATTGTTTTAGGTTATCACAGTTGACTACAATAAATCGTCATGTAGATAAAGAACTATGTAATTTTATTAATGGGGATCTAGATGAATTTTATCACATACTACCTGCATATGGTGTTCAGATAGAAAGCATTAATCCCAACAATATAATAGTTTTTGAAAGATCTTGTGATATTCAACTGCAGATTTTAAAAGTGTATTTTACATTGTTAACCGTGGATGCAACTTTCTTGAAGGGAAAGTATCCTGGTCAGCTATTTATAGCAATTGCACTAGATGGGAATAATATGCTCTACATCACATTTGCAGTGGTGGATATTGAATGTGAGAAAATGTAGACACGGTTTTTTTGCATTGTTAAAATGTTATTCACCTTATCATGTTTATGATTTTATAAAAATTACCATTTTGTGTACTCGAAAACATGACATCATAATTTAATGAAAATAAAGTCAAGAAAGAACCAACTTAAAAATGTAATCTTCCTTCACATATATAGGTTTAGTTTGGTTTTTCTCTTGAATCAAAAGTTCAGACTTCAATTTTGAAGCAATAGTCTTCACCCTTGATGTTAGGTGGATGACTTCACTTTTGTGGTTAGAAGAGAGAGGTGCTTCTCGGCTTTCATGTGGTTGAAAAACTTATGTAGTTGGAGTTTGTAGATATTCAATCAAACATGTGGCTACCTCAATAGAGTTTTTAAGTTATTGTAGTGCCACTTGCACGCTGTTTGTGCTCCAGCTTTGCTACCTATATATGGCGGCCTTCTCCATCACGACATTAAGAATCTTGAACATAACATCCATAGGCATCACAAAGATTTCAATGACATTTGAGGCTAGTTGAGATTGGGCTGACATTTGTGCCCAATGTGTTTCTATTGGAAAGGCCTCCTCTAGCCCATGCTAGTGGTCTAAATGGTAGCCTTCTTGTGGGTCTTCACAGTAGGTCGCTAGACCCCGATCAAGTGGGTCTCTTCAGGAATTGACTTTATTTGAGGTATCACCTCAGAGTTGGTCTTTAGATGAGAGAGCATCTTCTCATACCACTTCATCTTGTGATGGGCCAACAACTTCAACTTGTGCTTCTTGCAGGAAGGATCAAGCTTTGTGACTTTCTCCACATACCTGATCAACTCAGTCATCCCATGTCACCCTTGTACTTGGGAGTACATGGAGGAAAACTTGGTGCCCATATACTTATGTGCTAAAAAAATCACACCTTAGTTACCAAAACAATCAAGTTAGCATTGCTCTTTGATAAGATATGTTATGTTATATAAAATATGATCCTATAATAATCATGTAATTGATGACATGTTTCTTACATTATCATGTCATCAATAATACACTAATAAATAAATTGTATAGTCCAATTCATGCTAATAAATTTATTGTATTATCAATGACACTAATCAAATTATTATGTTATTGATAATACACAACACCCAATGTGTTATTCCTATCACACTGTTATGAACACAATATGTGAAGTATTCATGTTATTAACTCTACACTACTATACACTAGTTGTGTTATCAATACTACAAAGTTTTACCTGTAGAACAAATGTCATCCAGTTAGAATTTTGGTGGTGGCACAATAGCCTTCTTCTCTTCTCTTGATGCTTCAAGGGGACAAAGATATCCCTCGATTGAACAGGTCATGGCTGTCTCTTACCCAATTGTACCTCCCCACAGCATCAATGTATCTAGATATAAAGCAAATGGGAGACTGATATGTTGCTATGTGTGAATAGCACCATTGCACCTATATGCACTATTGATAAGCACTCTAGGTCTTCATTAGTGACCAAAATTCCTCAATATGGTTCTTGTTCAGCCTCTTTTGAGAGAAGAAACTTTTGAAAATTTTCCCTTTCACTTAGGCTTCCTTCCCTTCTTTGGTTTCCAACTTCACCATGGTTCCCTGAGCCCTTAGACCTGTGATGAGGGCAACATCTTCCTTCATGATGGGTAGAATTTTTCCCCATATGTTAATTACATCTTGTAAGTCATCCTAGCACTCATTGGTTAATACATCTAGTAAAGGTCTTGAGATGACCACTTTCTTGTCTGTGTATACTAGGTAAAACCCAGTCTCCTCCAAATTTCTCTTGCATTCTAGTTTGCTTCAATAAGGTCCTTCAAGAGTCTCAATCCACCATAATAGTCCTTTCTACTCAGCCCCAACCTCTTCCCATAATCCTTCTTCTTCTCTTGTGAGGCCTTATGTGATTCCGTCATTTGTCTTCTGGTTTCAACTCAAATACTCTTGTATATTTTCTCGATGCCTACAACTGTCAAAGAAGTACGTCATAATTTATACTCCCTCTATCCCAAAATTAGTGTCCTATTCAATTTTTCAAAATGAACAATTGTTCATTTTGAAAAATTGAATAGGACACTTATTTTGGGATGGAGGGAGTAGTATATTATGTAGCATTCGACAATGGGTAGTGATTATTGAGATTATGTAACTATAAAAAATGGCTCATGATCATTTAGATTATATATATGCCAAAGTAACAAACAAAAAACCAAGTGATCATTCAACATTTGTAAGCAAGTAACCATCAAATGCACGCTAAGCCTACTTATCAAGTTATCAATAACACAATGTGATTGATATCTCATCAACAATAGCACACTTGTTAATAAGGCATGTCATTCCTAATATGATATACACATATCACATTATTGATAACATGATATATGTACTACGTGTGCATACACACATGTGCTGAACTATCATATTATCAATAACACTACATATGAACTTAGCATGTATTCAAAACTATGAAAATATAACTAGGGTATGCAGATGCCTTTACCAGTTCTATTGTTCATTACGAAAATTACTTATTGACTATTGCCACTAAATCCTGCTGGATGTCCACCTTGATGGCCACCCCTGCCATGTGAGTGTAGAAGGTGCGGTTGACACAAATTTTCGGACTTTCATTGAAGAAGTTTGGACCAAATATCACTTGTTGGACTTTGGAATACACCGTTGATGGTCAAAAATCGCTTTTGTCTGGTGAAAAATTGGAAATGGCCTGCTAGAAATAAAAAATCAAATTAGACCTCTAGTCGCCTCTGGTTTTATGTGCTTTCGATGACGGGTTACACGTAAACCCTAAACCCTTCTAAGGGTTATTTTCATCTAACTTTTATCGAATATTATGTAAACCATTATTATTTTTTTATTAAACCAAGGAATATGGAATATTTGCATGTTGGGCCAAAGAATATGAAAAATTCTCCTTTTTTTGGATATAGTACCCCTTATTCATTGCTACAAGTTTCGTAAGATGAAGTGTCTAATCCTTTTATGAATGTAGAAACCATTTTTAAGTTTCTCATGTTACTAATTTTATTTATCAAAGAGAATATGGAAAAAAATTTCATTCGAGGGGAGGAACTAGTTAATAGGGAAGTCATAATCAATGTCATACCATTAAAGATTCCATATTTTTCTATATTACCTGTCCTAAGTTACAAATATTCAATATTCCATAGATTTTAACACATAATCCCATATGACAAAAATACTTATGCCATAAATGAACCAAATCCCCAAATCTTATCCAATGGGGGGGGGGGGGGATTTCCAGTGGGAAATGTTGCTGGTGAGGGTGCCATTACGGTGGGGAGGTGTCATCAGCGATGGCTCTCCTAAGGTAGATCACTGGCAGTGACTACCGGCAGGTCAAAAGAGGTAGTAAAACCTTTCCTTTCTTTGTTTTCTACACATAAGCTTTCTCGGTTGAAAAAACTGTCATTTCTCTCACATAAATGATCCATTCTCTGACATAATGGACATAGTAGCCATCAACATTCACACACATGCATCATATTGTGTTAATGATAACACAATATATGTACTTTGCATGTATTCAAAAACACAACATGCACCATATCGTATTATCGCTAATACGATGTGACTCATTTCACATTAATGATAATATGACATTTAAAAAATATATGTTTTTTATAATATAATATATGTCATATTGTATCATGTTAAAGATAATATATATATATATATATATATATATATATATATATATATATATATATATATATATATATATATGTCATATCATATTAATGATAATACGATATTTGTCATATAATGTTAATAATACACTAAATATGCCATATAGTGTTAACGATAATACAATTTGTGTTATATAGTATTAACAATAATACAATATGTGTTGTATAGTGGTAATGATAACATGATATGTGTTGTATAGTGTCAAAAATAATGTGATATATGCCATATAGTGTTAATGATAACATGATATGTGGCATATATGTAGTGTAAATGATAGCACAATATGTGACATATATATAGTGTTAACAATAACACGATAATGCGATATGTATTGTATAGTGTTAATGATAACATGATATGTAAAATATATGTAGTGTAAATAATAACATAATATGTGACATATAGTGTTAACGATAATACGATAATGCAATATGTATCATAGAGTGTTAATGATAATGTGATATGCGACATATAGTAACAATAACATGATATGTGACATCTAGTGTTAATGATAACACGAAATGTGTTGTGTAGTGTTAAGGATAATAGAATGTGTGCCTTATAGTAATAATGATGGTATGATATGTGCCATGTAGTTAATGATAACACAATATGTGACATATAGTGTTAACAAGAGCACAATATGTGCCATATAGTGTTATTGTTAACACGATGTAAGTGTCATGTTGTGTTAACGATAACACAATATGTGCCATATCGTGTTTCTCCAAGCCCATACTTTGTTGCCTCCCTAGAAATAGCAGAGAAATCCCTATTGATGCATGTCCTCATAGAGCAAAAAATTGTCACAATAAAGGTCACACCAAACTGGAATTGCAAGACCATGCTATATGTTGAGGCTTTGGTAGCCTAAGTGTAGGCAAGCTTGATGCATGGCAACAAGAACCCAACCAAAGTGGCCATGCCAAGGGTGATGACGAAGCCCAAAAAGTATTGAGTGTTGGAGATCTTGGGAGGACAGTCCTCGCTCTTGCGGATGCTTATAAAAGATGCGCCTAGGGTCATTAGCACCTCTGCATTAATGGAGTAAGTGCTATACCTCTGCTTGACAATGATGAGGGCAAAGAAGACACTGAAGGCAATTGGGTGGAGAAGAGGAGGTGGATGGGAAGGAACGTGGACCCCTTAGAGTACATGAAGTTGTATAGTCCCATGACGGCACGTTGACGAGAATCGCAAGTTAAAAATTAGAAATTACAAATTGCTGTTGAGCTCTAATCGCATCTTCGCTTATGCGTCATTGCTACCAAGTTTAAACGATTTTAACCCCTAACCCTATTGGAGGGGCATTTTGGTTCATTTAAAAAAAAAATTGTGTAAACCCAAGTTTTATTGAATATTATTTTTTTACAAAACCATGTTATATGATATATTTACATCTTAGGCAAGGTAAAATGGGAAAATCTCTAAAGATTCCATGTAAAGCCTCGTGTAAGGGATAACCTTTTGGTTTACTTCTTACCTGTCTATTTCACGATATGGTCCCTAAATAAAAAGGTGGAAGCAACTTGGTCCTTTTCTATTCCCAGATTAGGTCCTTAATAAGGCGGAAGCCACTTGGTTCTTTTCTATTCCCAACTTGGGACTGGAAAAGAACCAAACATTCCCAATTTGGCGAACTAACTTGGGCTTGTTTCCATTCCCATGTTGATGAAAACATAAAACCCCAACTTGAATCGAAAAGAACCAAGATGGTCTCATAGTGTTCGTTTTCTATTGGTGAAGTAAATTGCAGCTCTGATAAGCGTAGAAAATATTACATACTTATGCATAGAAAAGATCTGAAAAACAGAGCTTCCTATTGTTTCCCATTGAGGGTTATTAAAATTTATGATGTTTTTAGCTTTATGCCGCAGATAGTAGGAACTAAGATGAAAGTTGAGCATGTATCGAGCAAATTAATCCATTTAAAAAAATCAAATGGAGCTATTAACATGAGACAGAGGGAGTATATAACAAATATAACACTGAAGTAGTACAAAAAAATGAGTATAACACCACAGGCTTAGATGAATATTCAAAACAAAAAGGGGCTGAATTATTAAAATAGCATATTAAATCGTGTACTATCAATAAATGATTTGATTAGGTTATAAATTTTTTAAATAACTAATGAGTGGAAAGTATTGTGCCCATCCCAGATAATACAGCTCCCACAGGTTCACACTGACTAATAAAACCTTACATGGACATTACCAGGTTTGAGATTGACATTTCACCTTTACAAATGTATATCTTATACACCAGTTGGCTGTGAAATAATTGATGAGTTTTTTTTTTCATCCTTTTCTTGCATTGAAACTTTGGTTGGTGCATGCATCCCTAGTTAGTACCGATTCGGCTGTCACCCCCAAACCAGCTACCTGTATGAAATCCTCCACAATATTCCAAAATAGCTGTGGCACTGCATCAAAATTTATGGGACGGTCCAATGTACTTTAGGGGCATTATATGTGGCCATGAATTGTGTTTAATGAGATCAATACATCTAGCGATTGAATGGTACTGTACAGTCTGCACTTCCATGATCAGGCCCAAGGTTATTTTGTAATCAATTCGCCACTTTTTATTCATGGTTTCCTACATGAGAGAAAACTTTCTGGCTGCTTAATTCAACTGGGACCCATGAACAGAAAACTCGAACAGCTCTCACTATCACTTTTTATTGAGCTTTATCAGTGCATGTTGTGTACACATCTGTTCAATTACAATCGCCATGTAGGTGTGAGCAGATGAGACTTCAATTCACTGGCTGGCATCCCAACGGTTCCACTGATTTGAAATGACCCCCACCACACGTCTATGAAGATCACAATCTTCCAGTTTACATGTCACTATAGCTAATTTTGATTTTTTGGAGAAGTCATTTTATCTACATTGGAGGGACCTTGATTGAGCCCACACAAGGAGTGAAGAGAATGGATCTGTTCTTGCTTGTGGAACTCTAAGCTTGCTTATCTTTAAAGAACATCAAATCTTTGGTTCGTTCTTTAACTTTCAGGCCTTAAATTTCAATACATGTATTGCTATTTTTCCCTAAAACAAGTAAAGCATTTATAAGGGAAAAATTTAATACGTACCCCGACACAATATACGCCTTGCCGTATTACGAGCCATCAGATTGAGATCTAACAGAGCACATAAATTTAAGAGGAGGCAGAATATAAATAACCTGTCTGCCCCCCGAATATACCGGCACGCACTAACTGGCCTCTGTAACGAGGCCGTGTTTGTTCACACACAGAGCGACGCTCTGCAATCTTACAGCATTTTTTCTTCTAAGATGTTATGTTGTGGACCCTTGATAAGCAAACCATCTGGTATTGTTTAGATTGTCATCTGTTTATTTGATATATCTCGCATAGATCACATTACTATAACTTGAAGCTCTTAGAAGTTAGTGCTTTTAGGTTTCCTTTATGGGGTGCCTGATTAATTAGATCAGAAAGAGAATCCTTAACTCTATTATGATCTTTATGGTGGCCGACAAGATCAACCACCCTAATTAACATATGCCGAAAATGGTGAAACACCTTCTGGTACAGGTGAATTGTTTGCCCTACGAAAGTAAAGTAGATTCTCTATAGGACTTTACCTACCTATAGTGTCTTGACTAGAGAAATTTTATAATATCTATTTTCACTCCGAATAGATTAACTACTTACTGAAAGTCTAAAATTTCTAATTATGCACCGAACATCTCTAATTTGATCCTTTAATCCACCATCTATAGAGTATGACATGGCTCAGTAATGTTGAGATTTGAGAAATGCTGACTTCAATATTAATCCCTTCACCAAGCTAGGATGTAAAAGAAGAGATTGCTTTGTGTGATGATCTTCTCAGAATAAAAACTTCGATTGATACTCCACAAAGCAAGATTTTTTGTCTTCTGACGTATTTTCCATTGGACCCACCACAATTTGGACCAATGAAGTTTCCTGAATTTGATCTTATACTCACCTAAAATCTTCATGCACCCATTGATTTGCATAAGGTCAGTTGCTAATAATAAAGCAATCTAAAAGGATGATGGGTGCTAATGAGAAGACAGACATGTCACGGATTTAAGGCTGTTTGCGGGTGCCATTTGGTGGAGGGAAGTCTACAAGGCCCTCTTGCAACGTATATATAAACCTTCGTTGTCTTTAAGCCTGTTGAGTCTTCTTATTTCCGAACCTTATTCTGAGCATTCAAAGTGTGCAGTTGTTATCCATATTCGGTGAAACAGACCTGTTTTAGCCTGGGATGGGAAGGTCTTGTTTCAGGCCAGTTTCTTTCATTTCAATCCATGTCTCACCTTAATTGAGTGTTGAACGAATACATTTTTTATATACCAAAAGAAGCTGATTACCAGATTCGGATCCATCAAGTTGCAATTTAAAGTAAAGCCTATAGTGGTGAAATTAAGTTGATAGTTACAAGTACTGTAGTGTGTGCTGTTTGATTTAATTTTGAAAAAGACAATTAAGTTCTAAACAAGCTGATTATCAAATTCTGAACAAGAAAATTGTATTTGTAAGGCCTAGTTTCAAATGAAACTGATCTTTGGGAAACATAGTTATTTTACATGGTATTAGAACTCCAACTTCTACGAGGTCCAGGGATCGATCAAGTCTCAATTGAGGCATTTACACGAGTTGTGTTACACGTACCACATTTGATGGATGTTTGCACGTGAAGAGGGTATAAGATAAATACATAAAAATTTTCTTTTCTAACAACTCAAGCTATTGGGAAATGACGGTTATCTTGCATAACTACTTCTTGCCCCTCATTACATAATCTGATGCTGGTAAGTGAGGAGGGATGATAAGCTAGGAGGGCTATTAAGGAGGGATGGAAATCACTACCCTCTCTATAATGCTCTTCAGAAAAGGGAGGAAAACGACCAAGAAGATGGCTTGAAAATGAGTTGACACTCTATGGTCATGTTACTTTCAGGTTATTGGACCCCTTAAGGCTAAGCCTCATCTCTCCATCTTCAAGGTTCCGCTCATCCATTATATCAAAAAGCTCCCCGGATGACCAGTCATTTTTTATCTCATATCCATCTCCCTATTCTATATTCAAGATGCCCCAGCTCATCAAATTCACAGAATGTTAAAAGAGGCATCTTCATCAAATTCGCTGAAGGTAAAAAGAGAAGTATTGACAGTACTGATTGGCTTCTGACACCTTGCTGGGTCTGCTCTGCTGAAGAAACATTTTTTAATTTCAGACAAGATGAGGCTGTAAGGGAAGTACTGAGTAAAATAATTAGAACGCCCCTCTTTCCATATTCCAACGAACACATGGCTGCTTAGAGTTTTATATACTTTCCAAGAATCTTATAACGAGATAGAAACCAATGTCAAATTATCAGCTGGTGAAAAATGCGAATCACCCACTAACGGCTATTACTACAAGTTAACAAATAAGTTTCCAATCTAGATGAGAAGTCTGCCACCCCCTCTGTATGTAAGCCGTGTAAGTAGACTCCTCATCCTTCAAATTTTAGAATTCCATGCATAATCTTCATTTAATAGTGTGTCAATTAAAAGCAACTACTGGTCCACACCAAACATGCACCTAGTGCACATGAAAAATAAAAATGATTTCATCTAGTAGACTCTACTTAAACAATGAATCACCTCATGAAGAAAGAGAAGCTAGGTGAATGTGGTGATTAAATTAGACTTGTAGGTTAATTTGTACGCTAATAAATAGTTAGGATAATTGTGGTCAAGATCCAACAACCACTTTTCTTCCACATCCCTGGCTTGACCAGAAGCCGCCCCAATAATCTCAACGAAGAGACAAATTAATGCAACTCTATACCAGTTCAAAGTTCAGGCTTCGAAGATGCCGCCCAATAAATACTTACACAGGAAAATCATCTTCACGTTATGCAACAACGTGCTGTCAATCATTGAACAGAGGAGATACACGGTAACCCACCTCCTTTGACGGTCTTCCCAGGTCTAGAAATGACATGTGGAACTTTGCCAATGGAGATGGGCTGTGCTATGAAGAAGAAAAGAATTCGAGTCTAGGTGTAAGAGCTACTGGCCGTTGCAGGGCTGTTGGCTGTTTTTTTCTTCCACAGGAAACAATCAATGGAAACTGTCAGTTATAATAAGTGTATAAGGGTGGAGAGAATTATAAAAATCGGCAGAGTTAATGATTGGGTGATTATTTTTTTAAGGAAGCAGCTGGTCTTAAGGTGATTGTTCACTAGTTTAGGTTAAGGTGATATTTTAGAAACTTCTGTAGTTAAACGAAAGTTTAGTCCAAAGCTTCAAGGTTTCAGTTATTGATTCAACATTTATGAATATGGATTTTGGAATATTAGATTATATTTATCATATTAGAAAGAATGTGTTTATGTGTACCCTAATAATCTCCTCAATGCCCCCATTTTATTCAAAAACTTAATATTCCCTCCATTTATATTAATGGTTACATTTAAAAAAAAAAATAATTTGTATTGAATGGTAAAATTACTTTTAAAAAAAAAAGAGAATATAAACTTACGATACTATTTTTTAAGTACTCAATCACTTACCTTAAACAAAATGAAGTTATTAATGTAAAATAAATTTTTTTAAAAATTGAGTTATTAGTTTAGGACGGAGGGAGTACTTTTTTTTTACTTATTAACGGGGTATTGAAGAAATTATTAAGATGCATATAGACACATTCCATTATACAAGCATGTAAGAAATAGGGTAACATTACAACTGCTTCCAAGATTATTAAGACATGCAAAATGCAGCCTCTTACCGATTAGAGGGTATCAAGTCACACTGTTCCTCTGTCTTACTAACCGAGAATCAATCACATGTAGGCATGGTTAAAGTCCGAATTTACTGGTTAATTTCCCTCACATGGACTTGAAGTTCAAAAGTCAGGTTTGACCCTAATTGCATATTGTCGGGTTAAATGGAGTGAGCCTGATTTATAATGCATCCTACTTTTAACTGAATGTACTTCTGTGCGAACGGGCAATGAGTGCCTTTACTCCTGATAACACATGGAACATTCGACTCAAGGATGGGTTTCTACGGGAACGTAGAAACTGATTCCAAAACTGCCTTGGGGCTGATCTATACAGAGAATCATTCCATGTTTGTACTCTTAAATAGGGTTCAAGACTTTCTAGATATAAATAGACATGTTTTAACCCTAGGGATTAAGAAGCTATTTGCTCATGAGAGGAGAAAAACTAAAGAGGTGGAAGAGGGGCTTGATTGTGAGAGGTAACCATTGTGAGTGCTTGTAATCCATTTCTACATAAATTTCTCCAACCATAGTGAATTGATTGTGAGTCGTGTTAGTTAGATTGTTGTCAATCCACATTAAAACCTTATGTGTTTTATCTTTGTTTTCTCTTGTTCCATCTTGCACCACTTCACCCAAACACTGCACGATGATAAAAACCACAAGCGCAGGGCTACGAGGGAAGGACGTCTAGAAGTTCAATGGCATAAATTTTAGATTTTAGAGAATACAAATATAGAACTATTTGCATCGAAATGATTTGGTAAACCAATATTTGGGAAGAAGCTTGAGAAAATGACTAAAGCTGTTTGGGGTGTTCTAGATCAAAAGCCCTTGGAACCATACAATTGGTTCTTACATTGTGGGTTGTAAAGATATATCAAAGGAGAAGACAATAAATGGCTTCACTACGCACGTCGTCGCTAATATCGACTATATATGTAACTGTCACTATTGATCATCATCTGTGATGACTACTTATAGCCATCGATGATGACCCAAACATTACACTTTTCGCTCATTTTTCCTACTCGCATTTAAGAAACAACAACGGCTAAATCTAGTCATCACTGCTTATTATTTTTCTGCAACGGCTACTTATTTGGCTATTTAATATTTTTGTTGTTATTTATTATTTTTTTGGGACAACTACTTATTTGACTATTTATTATTTTTATGCTATGATACTTATTTGGCTATTTATTTTTTTTTTTGCGACGACTACTTATTTGTCACCATTTATTATTTTTGTCACCATTTATTATTTTCCTGTGATGACTACTTATTTGGCTATTTATTATTTTTCTGCAACGACTACTTATTTGGCTATTTATTATTTCATGCGACGGCTACTTATTTGGCTACTTATTAACTTTCTCCCTCTCCCCTTTTTATCCCACTATTTATTATTTTCTGCGACGGGCGGTCTAAATGGCCGTCGCTATAAAATTATCCCGCTTCTCCCTCCACCTTTTCCCTGCCCTCCCTCTCCCCTCCCCGCCCCTCTGGCTCTCTTTCCCCCCACCTTTTCCCCGCCCTTCCATCTTCTCTCCGCCTCGGCTTCCTCCTTCGAGCCTCGGCCTCCCTCCCTTGGAAATTTTCCTCTTTCCCTCCTGCAAAAATGTTCTGCCCGGTCCCCATACCCCTCACCCTCATCTTCTCCCTCCTCCTCGCCCTGCCCTCGAACTCCTTTGGCGTCGTCTGCCTTGTGGGTTCTCAGATTTTTAATCGCGTGACGGAGCACCTGGCATGTTCTTACTCCCTTGACGTAATGTTTTTAACTCTACTTCAATGTGCTTATTTAGTTGATTATTCTTATGACTCTCTCTGATCATTTCTATCCGATGCCTTCGATTATGTTCTTTTGCTTTCCTGTTTGACTTATGTAATGCTTCTCTCGTTGAGAAAAATGTTTTGTGCTGGAAAATGCCAAATAGTTCATTTTGCGAATAATTTGTAAATCGAGAAGTTCGTCTATGGCTTCATGGAAAGCAGGATACTTTTTGATAGTTTCCAGTAGACGCTAGTGTAGCTTGGGGAGTCCGTTCCCCTAGTATTTTCAGTTGTCTGTCTGAAATTACAATTTCAATTCCTTTCACTGGTTCCGGACTGACCTGACATATGATCCTTCCCCACTTGTTTATACATTTGCTAGTTCCACTTACACCTCAAAGTTGTAACTGATATGTTAACATGTTTTGCTACGTGAACAGATAGACATCCTACCTGGATTAAGCGATGGCAACTGGTCCAGGACCTTTTTCAGACATTGGCAAGAAGGCCAAAGGTAATCTTGATTTCCAATGAAAAAACTCTTTATTTGTTCTCTGGTGTTCAATTTTGAAGAATTTTACCTGGTGTTTATAATTTTTTGTGCCACATGTAATCTAAGCAGCTCCTCCCTTTTTTGGAAAAGATATGTATGTTATAGTCTTGATATTGTTCCCACCATTTTGTGCAGATACCTAAAATTTGTCAAACTATATGCATAGCCATCTTTGTTGGTTTATGTTCCATTTGCAAATTCTCTATTTTGTCCTGAATTCTGTTATTGTTTCTTATATGGTGTCAATTATAAAACAAATAAAAAATCCTCTGGGTGAAGAAATAAGTGAGCAGGGGTGAGCAATATATACATAACTGTTTTTAATTACTATAATCTGCTCGGTTTACATGATAGCTCTTGAGTCATGGCATGACAATATACAAATGGCTTCAATTTGCTTCTTCCCTACTTTGTGCAGTTTAACTTCTATGGCATTATTTCATCTTGCTTTGAACTGCATCTGATGGTGTATGTAGAGCTGGAGGAGAAACATTTGATGGAGAGTCTAGAAAAGCTCGTTCAGGTAATTTAATGGCATGAAGCATTTACACCTCAGAGTGACATAGTAGATGATTGATGTGCTTCAACTGCCAGTTGCTAGGGTAAAATTTGTGCAGGCTTGGGCTCTGCTTTTGTGTGTATAGAAATGTAATGGTTTGCTCTGCATCTCTATTTTGTCCTGAATTCTGTTATTGTTTCTTATATGGTGTCAATTATAAAACAAATAGAAAATCCTCTAGGTGAAGAAATTAATTTCTGAGATTGCTCCTTACAACATTACATGGAAGCTAACTTGAAATTAATTATTTCCCATGATCATGCTTTTAAATGTGTCATATCTGTCTCGAGGGCAAAACATTGCAAGTGAAGGTTTAGTTTGTTGAATAAATGTGGTTGAAAATCTAATCTTGCTGCAAAATTATCTCCAGATGATTATGATTTTGGTGCAAGTCAAAGTGTTCTGTCTGAGAAACTAGACTTTTGTTTAACTGTTTTTTTGCAGAGAAAGGCTTCTCATTTTATTTGCCTATCTCTTGTATGTCATATACTTGTTTTTTTTCTTTCTAATTTCGTATTTGTTATATCTATATTTGTAGCTGGGTTTTGTGCTCATTGCTCTCATCTGGAAATACAACTTCGCTCCTTTCATTGCTCTCATCTAGTATTCCCTACTTTCCCTATAAAAGCAATTGAAATTGTAGTTATAATTTGGTGTACCTTTGAACAGGCAAGAGCTGGCATTAGAGAGATGCATTTTCTCCCATTCAATCCTGTTGACAAGAGAACTGCTCTTACTTACATTGAGGCAGATGGGAGTTGGCATCATGCTTGCAAGGGTACACCTAAGCAGGTTAGCCTTTGTCATTTCCAAATTATTATGGGCATTCAATTCTTTGCTCATTTTAGAAAAATTCTCTACTGACTGCTTTCTCCTCGTGGAACAGATTTTGGCCCTTTGCAACTACAAGGAAGATGTCAGGAAAAAGGTCCATGCCGTGATTGACAAGTTTGCAGAACGAGGACTTCATTCACTAGCTGTTGCAAGACAGGTTGGTTCTTGTTTTTGATTAATTGATATTGCTTTGCTTTGTAGTTAAATAGGTGACAGTAAGACTAAATGCCGTACTTCATTCGGCAGGAAGTACCTGAAAGAACGAAGGAGAGTGCTGGAGGACTATGGCAGTTTGTTGGTTTGTTGCCACTTTTTGATCCTCCAAGGCATGACAGTGCATAAACAATCCACCCGGCTCTCAACCTTGGTGTAAACATGAAGATGATTACTGGCATATAATATGTGAATTTCTTTTGGCCCTTCAACAGATGTTTGTCCACTGAGTGCTCTTTTTTCTCATGTTTAGATGATCAGCTAGTCATTGCAAAGGAGACCGGTCGAAGACTTGGAAGGGAACAAATATGTACCCTTCTTCTCTGCGTTAGTTCACTAACCTTTTGTGTTTCCCTTTTCTACTTTGATCTTTGCCAGATATATGCAGTTTCTATCAACAGACCAACATAATGCATAAGACAGCTTTGCCAATGGTTGACATAATGCATAAGACAGCTTCAGCAATATTCTCTTATGAGGATTTGCCATACTTGCTTTTTTGTGATACAACTTGGCAAGCGATGATCAAATTCTGAGAAGTAAGCCATCTTTCTCCATTTGCTATGGTGAGGCTATAGAAGTGTCTGCTAATACAGTTGAAAAAAAGAATGTAAAACCCTCAGAAGAGAATATTGCTGAAGAAAATACCCCTACTGTTAAAGAAGTTGCTGATGCTGCTGTGATAGATAAAAAGATAAGTGATGGTCATGTTAAATTTCCTATGAAGCAAAGCAAGCGGCTACTGCTTCAGGTAATCTTCTTTTCATGTGAAAGTAAAGTAGAAACAATTCTGCAATATATTCACTAATGATGCATGATTAAGGTGGCTATTGTAGTTTTGTATGTTATTAAACTGAATTGTCAGAATTGTTGGGTTGTTCATTTGATAAGACAAATGCTCACGAAGGTTCTGGTGTAGGTGAGAATATAGTATTGTTGAAAGATATTGTAAAAGAGTTGGAAAGTTACAATCTGAAAGTCTGGATTTTTACTTCTTTCTTTTGCTATCATGAAAGAGCTGGTAAGCTGCAACTGGGTATATATTGAAATTTTGACTTTGACTAAGAAAGATAAAGCTTTGGAACCTTTGTGTCGATTCAGGGGCAGTTTTCTGTTTGTTGGTCATCTTTTTTTTTGGGTTGTTCATCAATTTATGGACGTTGATGCTAGTTTGAGTGGTTTTTGAGTCAGGTATTGGTAGTTAAGGCTCATTATATAATCTCCTGGTTTTGTTTCTACCTTGCAAAAGTTCTAGTATTAATTATATTGGGTATGTTCATGCGTTGTTTGGTTGCGACATTTGGGCGAGTGGGTTGTGGGTGGTCTGTTCTTCGATTGATTTATGTATTGATGGTTGTCTGGTGGGTGGAGATATTTGTAAGTCTCATGGGTCAGGTCTCTACACCTTGTCTTTTTTTACTTTTCTAAATAAATGGCAATAATTTTCATGCTTTCATATAATTCCTCTATGGATGAAATCCAATTTCTCAAGCATGTGGACAAAATTGCATCTCAAGATTAAGCTGAAGAAGATCCAATTGGCTTAGGCTTTTTTATTGTTTTAGCCTTTTCTCTTTGAAGCCCTTACACATCTTTACTAAACACATTTTTTGCTAATGGGAAGAGTAGCAAGGAGTAAAGACATCATACTGATCAGTTTTTTCATACTCAGCCTAAATATCACTCGTATGTGCTTGCATTACAACAAAATATAGTATTAGTGATACATTTATTAGCGGCACTTAGCTAAGCGTCACTAAAAATAACTACTTACGATGAATAAAAAAATGTTGCAAAAAAATAAATTATTAGCTACGTATTTTCTTATACGTCGCTAATAGTCATCTATTAACAATGCTTAGTTTAAAGCGTCACTAATATTAATCATATTAGTGACACTTTATTATAAGCGTTGCCAAAAGTTCTTCTATTTGTAACGCTTTATACAAACGTCGCTAAAAGATATATATTTTAAATAAAAAAGAAAAAATACATAACTATTAGTGATGTTTGTTTTTAAGCGTTGTTAATGGCTTCCACAATAGCAACGCTTAAAAAGCATCACTAATTGCTATGAATTAAAAATAAAAAAAATAAAATTTTGAATTATTAATGATACTTTTAAATAAGCGTCGCAAATACCATTGCTTATAGCGACGCTCATCACTAATATATTGATTAATTAATTAAATTTTATGAATAATAAATAAATATTAAAAAATTTATTATAAACTTCCAAAATATAATATATTTTATTCAATATTTACTATTTGTATATAAAATAAATAAATATTAAATTTTCAATAAAAACAAGTGTTAATAATAGATTAAACTTTCATTATTTATATATAATATATTTTATTTCTTAAATTTTCTTATTAATTTTAAAATATAATTTATAATTAAAGAGAGAGTGAAGAGAGTGTTTGGAGAGAGAGAATGAGGAGTGAGAGTAGAGAGGGGGAGGTGAAAGAGGGAGGAGAGAGAGGGAGAGAGAGAAGGAGAAGAGAGAGGGATAACAGAGAGGGAGGAGAGAGAAAGAGAAGGAGAAGAGAGAGGGATAACAAAGAGGGAGGAGAGAGAGAGGGAGGAGAGAGAGAAGGAGAAGAGAGAGAGGGAGGAGAGGAGAGAGGGAAAATTTTAATTTAATTTTTTAATATTTTTTATTTAAAATTAATTAAAAAATAAATAAATAATGTATTAGTAATGCATAGGCATGCACCACTAATACCCTTATTATTAGTGGCATATATGATTCCTATATGTCACTAATAACGTAAGCAATAGCGATGTATATTCCTATGCATTGCTATTACTTTATAATTTATTTTTATAATTATAAAATATGTAAAGAGAGAAAATAGAGAGCATATAGAGAGAGGAGAGGAGGGAGAGAGGAGAGAGAGAAGGGCGAGAGAGAGAAGAGGAGAGAGGGGGAGAGGAGGGAGAGAGAAGAGGAGAGAGAGGGAGGAGTTTTAATTTAATTTTTTAATATTTTTTATTTTAAAATTAATTAAAAAATATTAAAAAATGTATTAGTGATGCATAGGTATGCGTCACTATACCCTTGTTATTAGCAACGTGTAGGATTATACGTCGTTAATACCCTTGGTATTAGTAACGCATATTCTGTATGTCGCTAATAACATAACTAATAGTGACGCATGTTCCTATGCGTCGCTATTACCTTATAATTTGTTATTATAATTATAAAATATGTAGAGAGAGAAAATAGAGAGCATATAGAGAGAGGAGAGAGGGAAGAGAGAATGAGGGAGAGAGAAGTGGAGAGAGAGGGAGGAGAGAAAGGGGGAGAGAGAAGAGGAGATAGAGGGGGAGGGAGAGAGACAGAGGAGAGGAGAGGAAAGAGGGAGAGAGGGAGAGGAGAGAGGGAGGGAGGAGAGAGGGAAATTTTTAATTTTTTAATATTTTTATTTTAAAATTAATTAAAAATAATAATTAAAAAAATATATTAGTGACGCATAGGTATGCATCACTAATACCTTTATTATTTGCAATATATAGGATTATACGTCGTTAATACCCTTCCTATGGGTATTAGCGATGCATATTTTTATGCGTCGCTATTACCTTATAATTTGTTATTATAATTATAAAATATGTAGAGAGAGAAAATAGAGAGCATATAGAGAGAAGGGGAGAGAGAGAGGAGAGAGAAGAGGACAGAGTGGGAGGAGAGAGAAGAAGAGAGAGGGAGGGAGGGAGAAGAGGAGAGAGAGGAGAAGGGAGAGAGAGGAGAGGAGACAGGGAGACAGGGAGAAGAGAGATGGAGGAGAGAGGGAAGATAGGCGGTGAGGAGAGAGAGAGGAGAGGGAGAGAGAGTGGAGAGAGGAGAGGGAAAGAGAGGCGAGGGAGGAGAGAGGGAGAGTACTTTTATTTTAATTTTATTAAATTTATTTTATCTATTTTTTATATTTTTAAAACAAAAATTAAAAATTAAAGGAAATACTATTAGCTACTAATAGTACATATATAATTATACGTCGCTAATACTTAACATATTAGCGACGTATAATTATATATGTTGCTTGCTAATAAGATTTCTTTTAATTCTTTTTAAAAAAATTAAAATTAATTTTAAAAAATAAAAAATCTTAAAAAATTGAAATTAGAGGAGAGATAGTGTGTAGGGAGAGAGGAGTGAGAGAGGGAGAGGAGAGGGAGGAGAGGAGAGGGAGAGGGAGGAGGGAGAGAGGAAGAGGAGAGAGATAGAGAGAGCGAGAGAGAGAGAGAGGAGAGGGGAGAGAGGAGGGAGGAGAGAGAGAGGAGAGGGAGGAGAGAGAAAGAGAGGAGAGAGAAAGGTGAGATTATTTTAAATTTTTCTTAAAGTATTAGCAACGCATATATTTTTGTGTTGCTAATAATATTAGGTATTAGCAACACATAGATTATGCGTTGCTAATAGTATAGCGTATTAGTGACACATAAATTTATACGTCTCTAATAAGCTACACTATTAGCGACGCATATATAATAATATTTTTTTATTTTTTTAAAAAAATAAAGTTATGTTTGCAACACTTAGCAAGTGTCGCAAATGGTATGCATTTGCCACTTACTAAGCATTGCTAAAAAAAGGGCAGGTGCGCAAAACATTCGTGCACACTATGCAAAAATTGCTTGTGCGGGGTGAATATATATCGCCTATGCAGGTGAGTTCGCCGACGCGGGCGACTTTTTTTTGCCACCCGATCTCCCAGTCCGTGTCCCCTTCTATGCCTGTTGTCCGCCAACCAAGCGTCGCCATCCGCTGCTTGTCTCCAACCTTACCACCGCAAATCTGCCTCCATCCACCCCGCTTCACCCCAGCCACTCCTCCCACCTGTGGCCCACCCCTAGCTGCCGCCCGTGTCCAGCTTCGACCACCTCACTCCTCTCCAGCCCCGATCACCTCGCGTCTACCCTCCTCCCTGCTCCGCCCCCTCTCCCCCCGCTCCGGTCCCCCCTCCCCCTGCTCCGCCCCCATCCTCCCCCCCTTTGATTTTCATAGAGGGGGTGGGGGGCGGACCTGCCGTCCTCCTGCTCCGCCCTCCCCCCGCTCCCCCATTCCTCTAATTTGTAGAGGGAGGGGGGCAGAGCCGGGGAGAGGGGGACCGGGAGGAGGGTGGGGGCCGGAGGATAGCGGAGGCTCCACTGTCCTCCCACTCCCCGCCCTACTTTGCCCCCCTACTACCGTCCCCCTCCTTCCCCAAATTTGAGGAGGGGAGCAGAGCCAAAGAGTGGGGGGACCAGGAGGGGGGTGGGGGGCCAAAGGACGGCACCACTGTTGCTGGCCTCCTGCTCCACCCGGGGTTGGATTTTGGTGCCTTGCTGCCCCCCGGCCCCCTCTCCTTTCCCCGGTGGGCCACCAGGCGCACTGGGGATCTTTTTTTGAAAAAAAATTTACCTTTAGCGACAAATCTAAAAGCGTTGCTAAAGCTATTTAATTTTTTTTCCTTTTTAGCGATGTATAAAAAATATCATTAATAAGGATTTATTAGCAACACTTATAGTTATATGTTGCTAATAAGTTATTTGTAAAAAAATAATTTTTCTATTAGCGACATATACAAAACATTGCTAATAAGGATTTATTAACAATGCTTAAAGTTATACATCGCTAATAAGTTATTTTAATTTTTTTTAAAACATAGTTTTTCTATTAGCGTCGTATATAAATGTTGCTAATAAGGACTTATTAGCGACATTCAAATTATATGTTGCTAATAAGTTATTTTTAATTTTGTTTAAAATAGTTTTTATATTAGTGATGTATATAATACCATCGCTAATAATTAATCATTAACGATGCTAATATATAAGCGTCGCTAATAATTTACTATTAGCGACGCATTAAAATACGTCACTAAGAGGCACTATTAGCAACGCTTGTTATTATACGTTGCTAATAAGCAATAGCGATGACACTTTTTGCGACATTTTTTTGCGTCACTAATAGTCATTAGTGATGCATAAATGCATCGCTAAAAGTCTTTTTTATTGTAGTGTTGTTTTGTTTTATAACCTACTGTAGCACACACCAAGTTATCAGCTAGGACTTGTTTATGTGTTTTTCTTAGAAAATGCTCACTAAGACCCTATCTCCAACAAACTCTATGTTTCTCTACATGTTTTCATGGAACATCTATTTTATTATACTATACCTAATATAGCTTCATTTGTTGATAAATCTAAGTTAGTCTTCAATAATCCTTCTCCTGAGTCTGTTTGAGAACTTGATGTGACTGATTTGTGCCCTATGCGCCATTTTTTTATGCAAATCTACCAGTGCAAAGTGAAGAGAACATCAGCCCCTGCTGCATATCTAAATGATGCATTAATACCTATTCCCTTTCCCAGTCGTAGCTAGCATTTGGCTCGGCTCCCTCCTACTATGTTTACTCCCACTTTAACTTCCTTCTCTCCTTGTCCTGCCCATCCTATGGGAGGTTGCTTCGATCAATATGATGTCTCTGCTTTGTGACAAATTAATTGAAGTTTGTTCATTAGAACTTTTGGTTCCCCAAAAAAATAATTTCAGAAAATTTTTGGACAGATCACAGCTTCTTATCTTCACCCTTTATCAATGGGTATGATGATGAGTTATTGAACGACAAGAAGATGTGATTCCTCCAATTGTATCAACAGATGAAGCTTATCGGCATGGAAAAAATTTATGCAAAGAAATTTTTGATGCAATGTGAATTGTTTACACTTCAAATTGTATTTAGTTATAATATGATTAATATGTATGATGGATTTTTACCAAATGTGTATGTTGGATATGATGATGAGTTCATGAACGTAACAATACTTTTTTGTTTTAATATGGTAGGAAGACTTGATTTTTGAGTTAGTTATGATTTTAGTTGCTAATATTTGGACATGTAATATAGGATGCTTTCTATATTATGAATACAAAATTTTTTTATTTGATAGGTTTTGATTATAAATTAATTAATTTTTTACGAATTTAATCTAATTATATATAGTTTCATTATTTCTTCTAATATCTATTGTATTGAACCAAACAGAGAATTATACTTTCTTCTTCTCTTTCACTCTCTATCCAAATAGTAGAAAGTTTTTAGGAATCCCCTCATTTCCCTTTCTTCTTTATCTTTCCCTTTCTCCCACTTTTCCCAATCCAAGCATAGCCTTAGGGTCCAATAGAAAAATCACTCCTATCTTTTGAAACACTTGTCACATATATTTTAATTTTAAGTTATTTTTAAAATCCATGTTTTGAGGTTGGCTTTGGTTCCTAACTATCAGTAGGGTTCTTAATTCTCAGTTAATATTCTGGGTTAGTTCTTATTTCATGTTCGAGTCATTCTGACCCCACTCGATCAAAAGAAAATATTTGGTACAGATAGGGTACCAATGCAACATGCCTAACACGAGATATTTTTAAATAGTCAATGGAAAATATCATAAACAAGTCACTTTATAATTGGTGATAGTACCACGTAAACATGCCTAAGTTGGTACCTTGTCTCTACCTAATACACCTACAAAATGGTATCCGTTTGTTTAGTTTCTGTCTATCTCATATACGGATGGACATGGACAAGGGTTAGCCGTATCTGCACCCGTATGTGTCAGCCAATTATATATTTTATTATTTTTTTTATTTTATATTAAATTACTAACCATCACATAGTTAATCTTCATGACAAGATTATAAAAAATACATATTATATTCTCGCATGCCTTATATAATATTATTATTTATTTATTTTTTAGATTAGACTATTTTATTATTATTATAACTTATTTTTAATTAATTTTTTATTAAAGAGAACAAAGTAGTATATGTTAAATTTCTATGGGAAAATTATTAAAATAATAATTTTAAAAAAAATATTTACCAAAATAAACCACTTTGGGAAATATTTCCCAAAGTGGTGTTCCTTTTTGCCATGCAAGCGCCAGCCAAGCAGCTGGCTCCAGCGTGGCTTTTTTTTTAAAATTTTAAATTTATTTCGTCGTTTAGAAGGACGAAATCAAGTTTAAGTTGATTTCGTCGTTCTAAACGATGAAACCGGGTTAAAGTTTATAACTTAACCTGATTTCGTCGTTTAGAAGGACAAAATCACCTTAAGGCAATTTCGTCCTTCTAAACGGCGAAATTGTCATGTTTACTATTTGTGACTAGATCAGGGCCTACAGTTAGCAAGCAACTCGAGTCAAATTATGGATATCGGGGACAACCCGTAGCAGCCGGGGGGAGTGGCGACTGGCACAGGAAGCAATTTAATAAACGGGACCAGGATCCATGAACTCGGTCCAGTCTCTAGCACACACTTCCAATTGTTGTGACGACGAGACTCATGCTCTTCACGACACAAGCATTTTTTAATGCTCTTACTTACTGTGAGCTTAAGAAACATTTGAAGGCAGTTCATCTACCAGATCGGTAGTATACACGTTACCATATTAAGCTAGGTTTATGGTGAGAAAAAGAATTGTCGATGAGGGAGCTCATCTGGTAACTTCAAGTGGCAGTGGGTCCCTTAATGGATGCAAAATAGGGACATCACATCCCATAACCCTTTATCGTCAGCCTCATGTATTTGGAGAAGGTAAGGATCTGGTGATTTCGTACACACATTTGGAAAGATGAACAGTAAGTTTTATTTTCTTCAACAGTCAATTTTATTTTCCTAAACATTTGGAAAGATGAACAATAAGTTTTATTTTCCTATGCTGCATATCAATGATGACCAAGCAACTGTTCCCCCAGTCCACATGACGCTAATGTCATTATTATTTCTGTAGTTTTCCCAGCATAATTGAAGTCTAAGAGGTCTTGGATTGACAATCTTCTAATCAAAGAACGATGGGTTGAAATTTATAAGCACCAAAGTGCATATATTTAGGGAGGCGGATAAGAGATTGTTTGAAGGAATCCGATTTAAAGGACACAGTAGCATCAAAGCTGACAGACAACAATCTACTCATTGCATGGTTTGGCTGCTTGTATTTACAGAAGAAAAGACAACTGGCAACAGAATGATGTGTAAACAAGTGCGATTTTTTGGAATATTTATTCTAGACTAAAGGTAATTATCAATGGCATATGTATGCAAACATATTTGATTTATATCTGCTACGTAGATTAGGCTCTCTAGAAAATGATTATAACCTTTTTTTTAAGTAATTATTACGGTAAATCCCTTTTTTATGTAAAAAACCCTAAACAAATACCCAAAGTACGACAAATGAGGATATCCTTATTACAGTTTACCATAAGAGACGAATAACCTGATTTATAGGAGATGCCCTAGGAGTATATAACCGTTTGTGTTTGTCATCTACTGTCGAGATGCTCTTTCGTTGCAACATCCCTAGTATCTTCGGCTCGACAATACTAGCGAGATCATGCTGACGTCTAATCTAGAACGATAGCTCCATGCACAGCGGCCAGGGGGAGTGGAGACTGGACCGAGTTCATGGATCCTGGTCCCGTTTATTAAATTGCTTCCCGCGCCAGTCGCCACTCCCCTCGGCCGCTGCGGGTTGCCCCCGATATCAATGATTTGAATCGAGTTGCTTGCTAACTATAGGCCCTGATCTAGTCACAAATAGTAAATATGACAATTTCGTCATTTAGAAAGACGAAATTGCCTTAAGGTGATTTCGTTCTTCTAAACGACGAAATCGGGTTAAGTTATAAACTTTAACCCAGTTTCATTGTTTAGAACGACAAAATTAACTTAAACTTGATTTCGTCCTTCTAAACGATGAAATAAATTTAAAATTTAAAAAAAAAAACCACGCTGGCACCTGCGTGGCAAAAATGAACACCACTTTAAGAAATATTTTCTAAAGTGGTTTATTTTGATAAATAATTTTTTTAAAATTATTATGTTAATAATTTTCCCAATTTCTATCTTTATTTCATCCATGTTATAAACAAATATAAACAGACAAATACATAATCGATACGGATGCAAACATACCTTATCCGCATCCGCGTCCGTCCGAGTCGGTTAGGCAGCCCAATCGATCTTGCTTTGAAAACACTGATTCGACCCGTCCCTCCTTTCTTCCTCCAGCGTTTCTCGATCACCTTGCGTGCTCCATCCCTTTGTCCCCAACAGGTGCGCTCTCTCTTTTCTTCTTCTCCTTAAATCCTTTGGGTGCTCCTTCGTTTTCTTCTTCTCTGTTCTTTCAAAATCCTTGTTCTGTTTTTGTTCTCTCCTTTCTCTTCCCTTTCCTCATTTGGGCCCTTATGAATTATCAGCAACAGCGCTAATGACCCATTGGAAAAATTGGATGTTTGTGTGGTAAGTATTAGTAGTTTAAGTAGCCGAGTTCTGTTAAGATTGTTCAATTGATTTCCTCGATTTTTGATTCTCTGATAAGTGGATGCAAATTTCTATCATGAGTTAATCACCCACAACATGCTTGATGAAATGCTATTTAAGAAAGAATGTAGGGCAGTGAGTAAAAGAAAAACTGCTTATCTCGTCTATCAGGCAATCTTGGTCACTGGCCGAGTTATCTGATCAACCTGGCCAAGAAAATTATGGTTTTCTTCTGTACGATGAAATGTGCCCCACTGCAGCTGAATATTCACTACTACCGATGGAAGCAATTGCATTGTCAGTTATCCATTTCTCTTATCTCGGCATAGTGCCTGTTCTGTGTATCCATATGTTTCATTCCCGTCGTTGTCTTCTAATTTGCTGTGCTTCTGTTGGTTTTCTTTATCTGTTTTCTTTTGACAATATATTTTAGTATCTGCTACTCAAAATCATATTGCTTATTTTATAGCCAATCCTGTGATGGGACCTCAAGAGTCCTCAAAAAGTATGGAATGGAAGCCGTTGGATAGCACTAATGGGTCTGATGGATCTAGCATTCCGATTCTTAAAAAGCGTCTGCGGAAGAAGGTCAGGCAAGTTCCAGATGATTATTTTCTCCCTCGAAGGTCATTACCTGCTGCCATTGCCCTTTATGGAGCAATTTGTGCTGCAGGAGTAGGTGCTGGCATGCTAGTGGAGGTCTGGATTAACAAAAAAATTAAAGGTGGTTATTGTGCATTACATGACATGATATGTTATAGATAATCCCATGTTTTGATTGTAAGAGCAGCTGTTTGCTTGTGATAACCCCCTATCTAATCATTTGTGGACGTGCAGAGGATGGTGGCATCTTGTGGGCGAAGGCGGAGGACAAATCTTAAAGTTAGTGGTGTTCTTTTGACCCTCGGAAACAAGCATGTTTCGAAATCTGTGTAGTTTTGGCTCCAGTGCGTGTTTATTTATTTTTTATTTGACTTTTAGGCATTTAAATGTACTCAATACATGAAATCAAAAGAAATAAATTTCTGGTGCCTTTGCTTTTGCCCTGTCAAATTTTGGGCCCGTTTGGGAGGTAGATTTTATGAGTGAAAAGTGATTTGTTTAGGTTAGAAATCGTTTTTTGAGCTGAAAACCATATAGAAGGGTCATTTAGCATTAAAATGGCTTTCTCAACAAAAGTTAACTTTTGGGTGAATTTAAATTAAATTTACCCAAAATTTGATTTCTTCAAGAACTCTCCTCCTTAGGTGAGTTCTCGAAGAAATTGTTTTTTAGTTTAAAAAAGTGTGAAAAGATATTTTACTCATTAGTTAAATACGTTTTATCCATTATGTTGAAGGGTATTTTTATCATTTTTACATAAAAATAAAAAATAAGCTTAAATTTGATTTCTTTTCAAAATTATCCTAAAAAAACCCTAACAAAACGTATTATATTTTTGTTTTCTTTATCAAAAATTAATTCTCTTACAAAGTTATTTTCTTTCTACTTCAAATTGTTTGCCAAACGCCCCCATTATGGGTGTTCCAAGGACAGAGAATGAGGCTATTTATATACTCCTTCTCAGTCCTAAATTAATAGCTTCATTTTGGCAAAAAAGTTTGTTCCATAATTATAGCTCTATTTTGTTAAATACTTAAAAAAATATATCATAAACTTATATTCCTTCTCTTAGATGTCTTAGATATGGGTTTCACAATTCAATAAAAATTACTATTTTTTTAAAAGAAGTTATTAATATAAGATAGAGGGAGTACTTTATATGCATGAGAGCATGAAAAAGCTCCCATTCAAACAATGAAGAGCATAGGTGGCGACAATGGATACGCTTGTTGAAGATTGCATTCACTTTTGAAATAATCATAATTAAATCTATTAATCATCAGACTAAAAGATGATGTGCAAATTCACTTTCTTATCCACTGACTCCAAATTCCAGCAAAACTAATGTCCATAAGGACAAACAGCAAGAAGTTCCTCCAAACTTTATCAAAAACCTTCTTAAGATCTACTTTTAGGCAAAATCTCTTTAGGCCTCCTTTTTTATGAAAGTTTGGCAAGCAAGAGGGATATTTTTGCTTATCAATTTCCCTTTTACAAAAGCGGACTGATTGAGGTTGACGAGGGTGGGCAGAACTAATGCCAAAGGATTTGACATCACTTTATTAGAGAGAACTTTGTACGGGAAGGTGAAAAGAGAAATGGGGTGGAATTCTTTAAATTTTTTTACGTTTGGCTGTTTGGTGATCAGTGTAAGAAAAGGTTGAATTAGCCACCCTTAACATAGTACCGTGGAAAAAAAATTCTGCACAGCCACAATGAACTTAGGTCGCACCAGTTCCCAAAATACCACAAAACAATCTTTGGTAATTATTAGAACTCATGATCACAGCTTATGTCATCTTCAAGAACTTGACGGGATAAAGAAGTTTGATCCACAGCTTATTAGAGAAGGGTATCATAGTGCGGCAAGCTTGAGTGGAGGGAGTAAAATGTGCTTGAAGGACGTCACTTCTTTAGCAATCTTACCTGGCTCTTTGTGACATAAACCTCGGGATTCAATAACCTCAGAAATAGAGTTTTTAACACAATGAGAAGCAGCTGAGGCATGAAGAAACCAGGTGCACTTGCCTCCTACCTTCAGCCATTTTATAAGAAATTTCTGCCCGTATAAACTTTTCAACATGTCTTCTTCCCATAACAAGGCAGCACGCTCATTTTTTTCCATAGCTTGAAGCTCAAAATTCAAGGGGTGATTTCAAGTCTGCTGAATATTTGAAAGGCTATCCTTCGCTTTTTTGTGATGATCACCCACCGGTCAAAAATGATTTATGTTCCAGGCATTAACATCTTCTCGATCTTTATGTAATTTTTTGAAAATGATGAACAATGGTTGCCCAAAGAAAGAGGTATTAGGCACTCTCCACCACTTGTTTCGACTCTTCCTTGAGCCTTATAGAGAAAAATCGAAATGGATTTGCACCCTAGAGTGTATGGGCTGCGCAAACTGAAAAAGATGAGCAACTGATCAAAGATGCCAAGGAGGCAGGGAGGGAAGGGGACACTGTAGAACAACATTAGAAATTTTAGAAAACCATGGAACATTGCAAAAACCCTATCAATACGACTTTTGATGAGTTCATTGCTCAATTGTCAATTACTCCAGATGAAATGCTACATGTAGGGGATTTCATGGAGCTCCGCTTTGAAGATAAATTCATAGAATTGGTTGGTATGCCGCTAGGGTGCTGGATTGCCACGCAAAATTTTCAACTCACTGCGAATGTCGTTGAAGTCATCCATTAGAAGCCAAGGATCATGTTTAGAATTCTGCATAAGAATGAGCTATTTCCATAGCGATAAGCATTATGATAGGAGTTGGGGGCATATATGAGAGTAAAGAAGAATATGAAGTCGTCCGATGTAACCAAGCCAATAGTAAAAATGTATTCCATAAAAGATTAAGGCGGGTTGTAGAGTTTGGTTGAGAATTGTTAAAAAAATTTATAAATATTTTTTTTGATAAAAAATGCAATGGATAGAGTAAAACAATAAATTTTCCATTGAATATATCAACTCAGTGCATGAGTACTAATTTTCCACTATATAATAATTGTCACATCCTGAATTTTGATAATAATAGCTATAATTGTCACATCCTGAATTTTGATATTTACTTTTAACAAATATCATACTATAAAAGCAACATTAATGACAATAAATTAAAACTTTCTTCAAGGAATTTCGGAGTGTAAGCTACTTATTTTTTAAGTTATGATTATCAAATGCGAATACATATTAATTGTCAACAAACCATAGGATCATGTCTAAAAAGCATAAAAGATACCAACATAAATAAATTAGGACTCACTTGCGTACAATTATCCATATTCGTTTAAGTATCAACATAGAAACAAAGGAAATCCTACATATTGTGTGGCATTTAATGGACGTCCCACCACACATACCCAACAATCTATAAGCTTACTTCTCTTAAGAACCTACATTACAAGGGTGTTGAGTATATTGTATACTCAATAGAATGGCTAAATAAGAATCATAATATTTTAAAAAGGTAACAAACAATGAATAAGTACATCTTAACTTCAACCACAAACATAAAGTAAAAAAGTTTACTAAGTTTGTGGCAACATCAAGGAAACCTTCATTAATCCTTAAAATGTATACAACCCCACGAAGTAGTACAAGCTCTTGTTGAAGACTATAGCCTGCTCCATATATACTATAAAGTTAAAGCTCATAAGGGTTAATGGACCTAAGTAATCTAGATTCTCAATGCTTATGATTATTGAGACATCCTTTGTTGTGTTGCACTAGATTAATACTTCTTGTAAAAGTGTAAACCATCCAAAACCAGCTCTCAAGTCTAGGGAAAAGGATCTAGAAACAATAAATTCTCATGTCATGGGGAGATAGAAACCCATGATCCTTTTCTTAGCCATGAATTTCCTCTACTTGGCTAAGAGGACCAACTTTTGGAGCCCATAGCGACACTAAGCTCATATGTCTTTAAGTGTCATACATAATGGTTTAAGGTTTCAACACTTTGGCATGCCCAGCCCTAGGATTTATTACCGTTATTATCACGAACATATTTCCATTATTTATTTTGATACTTAATTGCATTCATAATGCAAATAAATTACACTAACACGCATCTTATTAGGGGTAGAAACATGATAAAAACTTCTAACTTGAAAATGTAAACTAAAGTGTCATCAGTCATCCCATCGATGCATAAATGTCCATGTCAATGGCCATCAATACCACCATCAATATGTTGATCCCTTGTCGGGAGTAAGTAGACTAAGAGTAGTCATATTTGCTAATATCATCATTGATGTGCCAGTCTCACTGCCAATGCCCAATTCAACATTGACATGCCACTACATGTCTATGCGGGTAAATGTCCATCTTCCCATAACCATTGACACGTCGACGGTCTGCTAACAAGAACTTAGGTCCAACTTTGAATAGACATAACTTCTTCATTCGACTTTGATTTGTTCATTCTTGGTAGAGTTTTTAAGATTTTTATGTATACTTTCTAAACTCAAAGTTTCAAACCTAAACCCCATCTACAATCTACTAAGAATGTCAAAGGATCAAATCAGTTGCATTGGTACATTGCTGATAACACGACTGGTCCAACTTCGAATGACCATTATTTCTTCATGTAAACTCCGTATAATTTTCATATCCAAAGTTTCGACTGAAAATAAATCTACAATAAGAAGTTATTATACTGAGAAGGCCCGAGGGTCAAACTACTATTTTCCACGCAACAAAAGTTTAGAAAATTTTGAAAATTCTTGAGTTGTACACAATTTCTAAAAGTCTTAGAAAAGAGAATTGGTGAATTTTTGTAGTAAGGGGTCTATAGACACCCTTAGAACCAACTCTCTTGTTGATGTTTATCTCTAATTCTGCTTACCCAGACAAATCTATAAGTATATATAGATGTTTTGAGGTGGAAAATGTAATAACCCAAATTTTGTATGGTTTTCTTTTTGTCCTTTTGAAGGAGAAATCGAGTATTTTGTCATAATTATCCTTCTTTTTGCATTTATATTGAGAGTTTAATATCCATCTAATTAACCGAGTGGATTAATAAATTGCTCTTAAAACTAGTACTTTAACAAGTAAGAATTAAGAGTTCTAGCCTTTATAAATATAATTTTCTTATAGAACGAAAACAATAGAAACAAATCTTTATATGCACTCACAATTAATCAATCTGTCAACCATAAAGCATTCAAACCACGCATGAACATGCAATGATTTAACATGAAAAACCAAAAGTCGGTTAAAAACTGTGACAGTTCCAATAAGGAACCAGATCAATGCACGTAAGCAAGACAATTACATCGATACAAGTAAATCACCAACCTTTATTTTAACTCTAATGTAAACTCTTTTTGTTTAGAACTCCACAAATTCATGTCGTTACGAGCTTTGAAGTCTTCTCCCTCAAGCACTTAACACATGAAACTTTAATCTCTTTTTGATTTGTTTGTCTTTGTCTTCTTCTAGCCTTCAACAAACTCTTCTTATTGTATTGACTTTAGCCTTTTAGATTCTTCAATCTCTCATTGAAGAAATTATGCAACTCTTCTTTGAAACTGCTATGTAAAATCTTCTCTTTTAGTTATGCATCACCTTCATGAATTTATCATTGATCTTCTCTTCAAACTCTTTGTGAATTTTCAAGGAAAATAATAAGCAAAGGTCTCTCCCTTTTTCTCCAATTTTTTCTTAAGTTTCCCTCTATTAAATTTTGTCACTTATTTTCCTTTATATAGGTCTCAAAAACAACTTGAGTCTTTGACTTCAACATGGAAATAAATTCAATTCGAAATAGCTTATTTAGGCAATTAAAACTATTAACGATCAATTTTTTTAGACAATGATCAAATGCTCACTAATTTCTAAACACACAATACCTTGAACGATTGATCTATCTATGAAGCGGTCAATCAAAAAATTCTCAGGTTCATTTTATGCAAGGTTAATTTAGGTGTTAATCAATTGTTTTACTCTTCATTTTGTCCAGCAATGGATCGATGGTACTATTCATTAATAGTTTTGTCATTTTTATCCCAAATCCTTTTGAAACCCTTGAAATCACTTCTAAAACATATCAAAGTAATTTTAGTATGCAAATGTGATCTGAATAAGCTTCAAAAATTATTAACAGCCTTTAGTCTTCAGTCTTGAGTCATAAGAACAGTTCGCTCCTATTTTTTAAGTCCATTAATTACAAATATGACTCGACCACAACTACATCTAACCAACTTTTAAAACTAATTACATACTCAAGGTTTTTGACTTAGTGTATTGACTTTCAAATTTTACAAATAACTTGACACACAAAGACTTAAGATAGACTCATTTGGAATTGATCTTAGAAAACCTTGTATAAACATGTACTTATCTTGCAGACTTAAAATCAAAATGATTTGTATAGTTCAATAAAAAAAATAAGCACTTTGATTTTCATTATTCTTTTCTACACATTTTGTTATAAATAAAAAAAATATAAAAGCAATTATTAACAAAAAATTCAATTTAACACAATCAAGTCACACGTATTTCCATAAGACATTTAAATGAATAAACCCTAACAAAAACCATGTCCAACACATATCCCATAACAAAATCAATTTCAAAATACATCCCGCAATCATAATGAAACATAAACTAAATTGAAACAATATAAACAAAGGAATACATGAAAAATGTGATACATAAAAATAACAATCAATTGGCTCCACCATCAGAATGCTCCCCCTCACTATCATCATGTGGAAATCAGGCTTTGAGCATGCATATGATGCTTGAATCATCCTGTGGTACTAGTGCCTCTCCTGGTCCTTGTGGCTCCTTTGCATCTCTATCCTAACCTCTATGGTGAGAGAGCATCCATCGAACCATTGTAGCATAAATATGCCCCATACAACCCATTGTAGGCTCTCCTCATGGAATCCAAGCATATGTCAATGTAAAAATCCTAGGGCAACATCTTATGTGTTTGGCCACTTAAGAATGCCATCATCCAACCAAATATGATGGAAGGCAGATCAAGCTATAGCTCAGGTTGTGCAAGGAGATGAAGTATATGTGCCATCATGTGATCCACTATCTCCTTACCAGCACTCCATTTGTCATACTGAGCTTTAACACGTAGTAGATGAAAATTAGGAGTCATGGAATGAGTAAGCAATCTTGGGCCTCTATGCAGACCAATCAGTCCCTATCAGCTTTCTGTCAGGTGGAAACTCATAGTCGGCAAGCTATGGATAAGCGAGTGGTCTCCTCTCACATCCAATGATGTCAGCAATCACATCAAGTAAAACTCTCACATGTACTCCTCCTGCTACATCGACTAGAGAATTATCCTCCTCCAAGTGGAGACATGAATATTGTTGTTTGACTAGACATGGAAAGATTCACTAACCAAAGGTGGAAATAGTCCTGAAGTAGTCCATCCAGCATGGACATGCCTCAATAAATACATAGCAATCTCTAGTAGAACATGTACTAGACTACGCTCACACCAGTCATATCTAACCATATCAGCTCCACTAGTCAAAGCACCTAGATCCCCTGACCCAAACTCAGCCACCTTTTGCTTCTTCGCTCTCCCCATCTAAATAAATTATAAATAAACAACTTAGGGCTAAACATAAACTAGGAACAAAGAAATAGACAATAATTAATGCCCTAGAATTTAAAAAATCATAGAAATGTGCATTAAAAAGTTATTTTTTTAAAATTTAAATAAACCCAAAAATAATTTTGTGCCTAATTGACTCCAAATTCTGACACAAGGTAGATAACAATGAGTAGAACAAAAGTTATGACTAGCCTACATCAAATTTTGATCAAAAATGTCTAATTTTGAAAAATCCCCAATTTGAGAAGAAAAACTGAAACCATGATGAATTTTTCATGAAATCACACAATGTGATGGATCAAATTGCATTAAAATTTAGAATAATGTAGATCAAGCAATTTCTAAGAATCCTAATCTTTCAAAACTCGTTAAAATCTGTTGAAAATACACTAAAAATCAAATTATTGGATTTGGTACTCGCCTTGGCCACAATGAAAAACTTGAATTTGAGTGATATAGAGGAAATTAGCTTCACCCAAATATAAAATAATGCTTTGACATGAAAATCCAACCAGCGATCGATCGTGATGGGGTATCAATCAATCAATCAAGAGAATTTCAAATTTTTTATTTTCTACAAATAAGAAAAAATTACGACAATTCAAAAAATATTTGAAAAAAATTTCTAATAAATTCTTAAAAATATCTTAAGACACTGCTCATCAAAATAAAAATTATATGATAGCCAGAACTCAAATTAAAAATCAAACACTGAAAATAAGCAGAGTTGAGCTTCTTTTGACAATTTTTTAATCTAAGTGTATCCATAAATTATATTCGTTAATTCCTTGCCTTAGAATAGTCAACTCCATTGGTATGTGATTGGCAATTTTATTTTTTTATTTTTGACATAGTAATCCTCTTTTATTAATTTTTGAAGAAATCCACTACTATATTAAACTATTGCCTCTTTCAATCTTAAATCTCGCAAGATCATTCTTAACCAAACCGAGACAAATTTGTTCAAACCTTAGTAAAGAATACATTCATATTTACAAGTCACTTTAGCTAGAATCTATGTACATGATTTGCCTAAAAAGATAAAACAATTAAAAGTTCATAATATTATGCCCGTGTCTTTTTTTTAGCTATGATATTTTTCTTTAAATCATTTTTTTAGGGTTTGGCTTATTCTAAATCCTCTCTACTTGTATCGTTAATTTTTTTTATTCATTTTTCTTGATGTTAAGTGGATGGGAGCTTTACACTAGTACTAGCTTAGGACAACTTAAGTAGGTAGCCCTTTTCCATCATTTTTATGAGGACAATTTCCTTCTCTAAAGATAATGAAGTGCATAAAACTCATAAACACTAAAGTACATTACATAAAATGTTCTTTTCTTTTGAATTATAAATATAAATCTAGCAAAAACTCCTCTAATTTAATCACTAAGACTCCACTAGAATCCAAATGCCTCAATCGACTTCTGTTTGAGAGTTCTCCCTTGTTTATACATAAGAGTGACTTGAGTCTCAACATGATGAGTGTAAGTATTAAAAATAGAGAATTACAATATCAGACAAAAGAAAATTAAATTAATCTTCACTCTCTTTCGTGTATCACTCTCTTCGTTAAGGTATGTTTAACTATTAATCATGTTTCTTTTTAACTTAAAATAAAATTAATTTTAATATGTCTCAAGAGATGAACTAATCAAAAACCAAAACAAGGTTGATTGGAAAATCAAGCAAAAGCTACACTAATTTTTATGTATTTTTTTCATCATATTCATTTTTTTGTTGTTTTCAATTCAAACCTAAGAGTTTAAAAGACATGTAAAAACTAAGAAAAATATGATAAAAACTAAAAACATGATGTCCAAATGATAGAAAGAATTAAATCAAGGACAAAAATCAGAATCTCTTACGCAGAGATGACAAACTCCTTAGTTTTGTCTAGCCAACCTAAGTTGCTCTTGTTAATTGATCATTTAAAGCTTGAAAATCAATCTTCTTTACCCATATTTTTTTATCTTCTTTTCATATACTTGGTGGGGCAACTTAGGGGTAACATGGGTAGTGTGATTCTTCTCATTTTTCTTTGACCTAAGTTTGAAAGGATATCTCTTGGGATATTTTCTTCTAGTATGGGAATCAATATAGCATATGGAACACACATCCACATTACTATAACCTATCCTTCCTCCTTTCACTTTTGATTTATGTGGGTTGTGAACTATCTTAAGGTTTTTGTCACTCTCTTATACATTTACAAAGATAGTAAATTTTTCTAAGGGGGTAGATAAAAAATTCTTAAAACAAGAGCCCATCTTGTTGGTTTGACCAATGCTTAGCATGGTTTCCAACTTCTTCCTTCCACTCTTAAATCCATTTAATATCACTTTACAGTACATGAATTCTCTATTGAGAGCATTAGACTTCTTTTTCACTCTCTAGGTCCTTATGGTCACACATTTCTCTCTCAAGTTTGACATTTAACTCTACTAACCTATTTGCCTCTTGGGAAGACAAAACTAATTCCTCATCTTTCTTCTTCAACTCTCTCTCAAGACTTTTAGTTTTCTTAGTCAAGACTAAGAAGTGTTGTAGGAATCCTTTATATTCATCATAATCAAATTCATACTCTAAGTTCTCTTCATGAGAAGTGGACTCATGAAACTATTCTCTAGAACTATATTCCTTCACACTTGCATGGAAGATAGTGTAGTTACATATCTCATCTTCATCAGAACAGCTCTCATCATAGTAAGTTGCTTTAAACACATTACCTTTTCTCTTATTATCAAACCCCTTTGATTTCTTATGCTTATTATCATAAGAATTGTTTAATGTTAGGACAATCAACAGCAAAGTAACTTAACTTACCACATTCAAAATATTTCAAATTCTTCTTGTCTTATTTTTTTTTACTCTCATATCTTTTATCTCTTAGTCTCTTCCTAGAAATTTAACCCTTATTTCCAATCCTAAAATTCTGAGTTTTCATGAAGTTTTTGAAGTTTTTAGCTAAGAAAACCATTAGTTCTTCATCATCGTCAAACTCTTCAAGTTCTTCTAAGGTGTTTAAGGTTTTATTTTCATAGAAGTTCTTTTCAAACAACTCTTTCTAGTTTTCATAAGACTCTTCTTCATCTCAAAAGTTCTAAGGTTCCCAACCAACTCCTTAATTCTAAGGTGTTTATCTTTTTAGATTCATTATTAGCTTTCACCTTAATTTTGAATTTAGAGGGCAAGGACCATAACATAAAACTAATTGATATAGGCTCCCATATTTGATCACATGTATTTACTATGTCTGAAGTCTTAACATAGTATTCAAAAATAGTCTCTTCTTCATTCCTTATCATGTTTTCAAACTCTAAGGTAACCATATGTAGCCTAGACATTTTAATAAACTTAATTTCTTAATTATATTTTAGTAATTTTTTCCACGCAACCTTGGCAAATATGCAATTAGAGATCAACTTGTGTTGTGATTTTCCTATGACATTGAACAATGCACTAAGGGCTTTACTGTTTTGATTTTCAAGCTTTATCTCATTCTCATCCTGTTCAATTTTATCTTTGGTCATTGGAGGATTCTCATGAAGTGCTTAAATAAAAGCCATCGTCCTATTTTGCCAATATGAGAGATTCTAACTATCAAACAAATGAGGAATATTCATTGGATTACACAAATCCCCATGTTCATTAATTGAGTTGTTTGAACCATCCATTGATTTTAATCCAACAAAAATACCCAAGCATCATACTTTAAGTTATTAAGGCAAGGAAATCATAAGAGAAGCAACCTAAAAATCTAGGGCACACAAATCAACAAATTTGAATAAGTAATTCTAAGGGGAAAATAAGTAAACTAAGAAAAATTGAGAAATCGAACCTTAGCACATGTTATCTAGCACTATAAATCAAACTATAGGAAGATTAAGCAAGATAATGATGTATTAACATGCCAAAACATATTAATATCATGAATCAAACTCAATTTATCAATAAATAAACCTCAGCTACCACTTGAGAGTTTAATATTCATCTAACTAACCTAACAGGTCACTAAATTGCTCTTAAGACTAGTACATCAGCAAGTAAAAATTAAGGGTTCTAGCCTATATATGCCAAATTTTCTTATATAGTGAAAACAATGAAAACTAATCTCTATACGCACTCACGATTAATCAATCTATCAACCGTAAAACATAAAGCATTCAAACCATACAAGAACACATAATGATTTAGCTTGGAAAACCCAAACTCAGGTAAAAATTCATGGCAATTCCAACAATGAACCAACTCAATGCACTACTACTTAGTAAGATTATTACATCGACACAGCAAACCACTAACCTTTGTTTTAACTCTAACACAAACTCCTTTTGTTGAGAAATCCACAAATTCATGTCATTGCTAGCCTTTAAATCTTCTTCCTCAAGCACTTTAAACTTTAATCTCTCCTTGGTTTGTCCCTATCTTATTCTAGCCTTCAACAAACTCCTCATTTTGTATTGACTTTAGCCTTTTGGATTCTTTAATCTCTCATTAAAGAAATTCTGCAACTCCTCTTTGAAACTTATGTATGAAATCTCTTCTTTGAGCTATGCATCAATTTCATAAATTTAGCATTGATCTTCTCTTCAAACTCTTCATGAATTCAGCATTGTAAGAAAAGGTCTTTTCCGTCTCCAATTTTTTTCTAGGTTTTTCTCTGTAATGCCCAAGATTTTTTATCACATTTTCTTAAAATTTTACAGAAAATTTCAACAACATAACAGTTGTAAATCAAGGGAAAATGACAAAATACAAAACCTATGAAAATAGTTTATAATTTAAAACATCATACATCAATTTTTTTATCCAAAATTTCCCTCATTCGATCAAACACCGCATGACCAAACCAAACATCCTCAGGTGCTACTCGAAAATAAATGTACAAATAAATGACCATGATTATGGATTTTAAATACAAATCTATCCCAATCATCCCTGAGTGCAAGTTCCATAAACAGTCCTCTGTTACAAGTCCAGAAAACATAAACACCTTAAATCTCATCTCACCCAATACATCAGATCATGGCATAAATGATAGTCGTAGTGGGTCAAGGGTATACCTGAGTCAAAGAGAATCAATCCATCGTGGAAATGAGCATCCATCTCCAAGAGCACTCCATCACAAACTTGCAAAAGCCTCCATAAATAATGGGGATAAAAAAATAGGGTAATGAGTATTTTCATACTCATTTAAAAAATACCCAGTAGGGAAAACAAATCAATGAACTTCAAAAGTTCATACATATATGCATTCATGCAACCACACATGAAGCAAGAAGCTTACATGATCTCATTTGCCACGTATGGACCATATCTTATATATAATAGAACTGATTAGTGTATGACCACTTATGCTTGCATATATTTAATATTGTTCACATATCTATCATGTCGAATATATCATGAAAATAATTTATTAAATCATTATTAACCGTATTTAATAGTGATTAGCCATTGGATGTCTTAGTTTTTCATATTAGTGATATCAAAACGTTAATGAATCGGTTTGACATCCAATGGATAGGGTTTTATGTCCGAAAGGATGGGTTTCCTCCCCAAATGAGCAGAACGGAATGATATAATGAGATAAACTATTGAGACACTTCTGGACTGAGAATCCATGTTCATTTGTCCTATGCACTAGCTTACCAGGGGCACTTCCAATTTGTATTTTCCAAACTACTAAGGTCTTCCTTCTTAAGGATTTCTAGGTGAGCAAGGCTACTAAGGCTTAGGTGAAGGTGAGCAGAATTGGTATATGCGGGTATTGGGATTTGTCTATTGTGAGACATTCATCATGCTATTTACATATGTTGTGTATGAATTATACTCATTTACATAGGTTTTGTGTAGGAATAATAATGTATATGTTTATACAGGTTGTGCATGGATTATGATACTTGATCATGTAGGATGTGTATAGTTTGTATTACTTGATAATTGAGGATGTGTATGGATTATTATATTTGAATTCACGGGATGTGTGTATGGATTATGAGATATAATTAAGACATGATGCACAAATATTTCTAATGGATATGTGATGCATTAATGAAATATTTCCATAGGTTGAATACGTGAAGAAATAGATATGCTCTTGTGTTATTAATACCAGTTTGCATGAGGCTTATGCAATGCTTCTTATGGATTTTGTTTTAGTGTTAATGTGAGTTATGTTTTTAAACCCTTACTGAGATAAGCTTAACCCATTTATGTTGTTCTTTTTGTGGTTGTATGTTTGTTTCATGTAAGTGCTTAGGATGAGTTATTTTATTATTTGAAATTTGATTTTGATAGCTTAAAAGTAATGACTAGTTATTTTAGTTTCTGATTATTTTTCCTAAAAATTAGCCTTCCTTATGGGATCAACTTCGGATTCATGAGCATTTTATTACTTCGCTACCCACTCTTAGGTAACACTTTTTATGTCATCACATAGCTCTTGAGGCATAATGAAATTAATTTTCTTTTAAGTTGAAAAGTAACATAAATTGTGATCAAATATATCTTAAAGAAAGAGATACAGAAAGGAGAGTAAAGATCAATTCGATTTTTATTTTGCTTAATGTTGTAATTCTTTAATTTTTAAAAATATGTACACGTCATGTTTAGATTTCAGTCACTTATACGATTAAAAAATCAAGAAAGAATTCTTAAACATAAGTTGACTAAGTGTTTAGATTCTAGTGGAGTCTTAGTAATCAAATTAAAGGAATTAAAGTTAGATTTCTATTAAGAATTGAAAGAAAAAAATTCTATGTAATGTGATTCAATGTTTCTAAGTTTAATTTCTCCAATATCTTTTATTCTTATGGTATTGTCCTTATAAAGATGATGGGAAAGGGCTACCTACTTAAGTCGGCCTAGGCTAGTATGACGTTCCCATGCACTTAATATCATGAAAAATAAATAAAAAAAGAATAAAAATAATAAAAATAAATGATGCAATTAGAGAGGATTCAGAAAAAGCCAAGCCCAAGGAAAATAATTTGAGAGAAAATATCATAACTTAGAAAAATGCATGGGCATATTTTATGAGCTTTTATTGTTTTTACTTCTTTTTAGGGAGACATGTACAAAGGTTCTAGATAGAGTGAGTTAAAAAATTGAAAATTTGGTCTTAGGATCTGAACTTATTTGTCTCTGTTTGAATAAAAGTGATCTTACGATGTTCAAGATTAAAATAGACAAGAGCTAAAAAAGAAGAAAATAATATTGACAACCACATACCATTGGAGTTGACTAATCTAAGACAAGGTATTAATGAACATAATCTATAATTTCACTTTGATTAAAGGAAAAATAATTAAAAAATTATCACAAGGAGCTCAACTATGCTAGTTTTTGGTGTTTGATTTCTATTGTGAGTTGTTGATCTCAAATTGAAGTGCTTTCAATGAACTTCAATATTTTTTAGTATTAGAATTTGTCACGAAATAACTAAAGGAGAGATTGAAAGAACATATGTGTTATATGTAATATTAATTGGCTAATTTTATTTGTCAAAACTATATTAAAAGCCTTGTGTAATTAGTCTTAGAAATCTAATTAGATATAGTTGTAGTCAAGTTAGGATTGGAATTTATGGACTTGAAAAATATGAGAAAATGTGTTCTTATAGATTAAGAATGTTGATGATAAAAAAGTTTATTGAGTGCACATTCTCATACAAAAGTCACTTTAAAAAGTTTTAAAAGTGATTTTTAAGGTTTTAGAAGGATTTAGTTTAAAAAGGGTAAAATTATTATTAAACAGTGCCATCGATCGATTGTTGGACAATACACTGAAGCAAATGATCGATCGCTACTTGAATCAGCCTTTGTAAAATGAAGCCGAGAGTTTATCAATCATTCGCCCTAATGAACGATCTATCGGTCAAGGTATTGTGCCTTAAAGAAACAATGAATGGTCGAAGAGAGGAAGAGAATTCATTCCCTAGCTGAAATCAAAGAGTTTGTTCGACTTGGAGACCTATACAAAGGCTTAGCTATGACGAATTTGAAGAGAGTAAAACCTAGAAAATACAAGAGGAGTGACAACAAAATTCTTCAAGGGAGTTGAACAATTTCAAGGTGAATCAATAACAAAGGAGTCTTTAGTTGAGTTACTAGAAGAAGAAGACAAAGAATAAAACACAAAGAGGAAAATCTTTAAAGATTGAAAGTCAAACAATTGAAGGCCAACATTATCAATAAAGAAGATTGAACGAAGGAGTTTGTGTCATGTTTGGAGGTTGGTTGTTTGTTTTGTGTCTTGTAAGTTCTACATTTTAATAGTGCATTAATTTAGCTTTAGTTGAGGATGTCATAGGTTTTTACCCTAGTTGGGGTTTTTCACATAAAAAATTATTGTGTGATTATGTGGTGTGCATGCTTGATTTAATGGTTTGATTGATCATGAGTGGCAATTAGAAATTAGGGTTTGTTTGTTATTTATTCTACTTCAAAACAAATTTATAAGCATAGAGGCTAGAACACTTACTTGAATCTTGTTGAAGTACTAGGGTTAGTAGCAATCTGGACATCCATTATCGCCGTCTATTAGATATTACACTCTCACTCATATTCTAATTTTGATTTCGATGAGTACAAAATGTTCCTCCAATAACTTCTAGTCTTTTCTAGAAAAACAAATGCCTTAAGAGAGAGTTAAAAAAGAAAGATAGTGAGTTAGTATTGTCTTCCAAAGAGGCTTAATAGAGAACTTATGCCCTCTAAAGAAAAATCCAGTGCTCTTAATAGAAAAGAACTTAAATATTAAAAAGAGAAATCTAGTGCTCTTAATAGAGAACTTATGCCCTCTAAAGAGAAATTATATGGGTTTAAAAGTCGTAAGAAGACATTCGAGACCTTGTTAAGTATACATCAAACCAATAAGATGGGCTTAAGTTTTAGGAATTGCTTGACTACCCCCTTAGCAAAACTTGTTATCTTTGTGATGTCCAAAAAGAGGGATAATTGACCTAAAATAGTGCCCAACCAACCTAAGTCAAGAAGAAAGGAAGTGAAGAACGATTCTAGAATGGTGGGAGTGTGTGATGTTTGTCATAGTGATTCCATACTATAAGGTTTGTCTAAATAATCATTCTTTCAAACTTAGGTCAAAGAAGAAGAAGAAGCACACTACCCATATTACCCCTTAGCCACCCCACCAAGTCTATGAGAATAAAATGAAGAGAGTGTGGGTAAGAAAGATTGATCTTTAAGGTTTGAAGGATCGATTAGGAAGAGTAAGCAAAAACACCTTAGATTGCCTTAGGTTGGCTAAACAAAGCTAAGGAGTTTGTAATCTCAAAGTAAAGAGATAAAATTTTGTGTCTATGATTTAATTTTTTCAATCTTTTGGACAACACAAGTTCTTTTTTATCTCATTTTACTTTGTTTTTCTTTCTTTTAAATTCATAGGTTTTGAATTTAAAAAAAAACAAAATATGATCAAAAATATGCAAAAAAATAGTGTAGCTTTTGCTTTGTTTGCAATTTTTTTTGTTTTGTGTTTGATCGCTCAGCTCTTGAGACTTAATGTAATTAATTTTCTTTTAAGCTGAAAACCAAGATGATTTGTGGCCAATATACCTTAACAAAGAGAATAATATACAAAGGAGAGTGAAAAAATAATATGATTTTCCTTTGCTTGATGTTGCAATTTTCCAATTTTTAAAATATGCATGCATCATGTCCAGACTCAAGTCAATTTTATGACTAAAAATAAAAAAAAAATTCTTAGTCATGAGCTGATTTAGGCGTTTAGATTCTAATAATCTTAGTAATCAAATTAGAGGATCTAAAGCAAGACTTTTATTTAGAAATAAAAAGAAATACATGTAATGTCATTCAATTATTGTAAGTTTTATGAGCTTAAACATCTTATAGTCAATACAATTGCCTTTGTAAAGATAATGGGGGAAGGCTACCTACTTAGGTTGGCCTAAGCTAGTGTGTAGATGTCATTTGTTATACATTAAGAAAAATGAATGAAAAACACTAAAAGGAAAAGAAAAAAGAAAAAAATGAACACATGATGCAAGTTGAGAAGATTCAAAAGAGGCCAAGCCCTATAAAAAATGATATGACGAAAAATATCATAACTCAAAAAAATGCATTGGCATATTCTTTTTAAGCTTCAATTTTTTTCTTTTTAAGAGAAAATATAAATAGATTTTAGCTAAAGTGAGTTAAAAAATTAATATTTTTCTTTACTAAGGTCTAAACAAATTTCTCTTAGTTTGAATAAGAGTGATCTTGCGAGATTAAATATTACAAGAGACAAGAGTTAAAAACATCAGTAGTTTCTTTTAAAAAATAACAAAAAAAAGATTAAAGTGTCAAAAAGAAGAAATAAAAATTTACAATCACATACCAATGGAGTTGATTAGTCTAAGGCATGTTTTGAATTAACATAATTTGTGGATAGACTTATATTAAAGGAAAACTAATTAAAAATTAGTCAAAAGAACTCAACATTGCTTATTTTAATACTTGTTTCTTTATTTTAAGTTCTAATGGTTAGAAAAATCTTATTTCGAAGGATAATATCTTGAAATAGTTTATGGAATTTATTGAAGCTTTTTAAGTTTTTTTTTAGAAAATAAAAAATGAAATTAATTTAAAGATCGATCGATTGATCCTACGAGCAATCAATCGTTGCTTGTATTCTCTGCACTTAAGTACAATTCTCTCTTGCCAAAATTTAGGAAGAAGACGCTTTGGCTTGATTTTGCGCGAGATTACACCAGATTTCTTCGTCAATTTATTGATTTTGTCCATGGCCACGGTGTGACCTAAACCTCATTTTTTTTATTTCTAATGAATTTAATATTGTTTTCAATTATTTTGAACCCATAGGAATGTTTAGAATTGCTTGATCTAAGTTTATCCAAATTTTCAAGTGATTTAAAATGTTGGTTTGTGAGATTTCACAATTTTTGTCATTTTGTTTCTTCACTCTCAAAATTGGGGATTTTTTTTTAAATTGAGCTTCTGTGATCAAAATTAAACCTAGATTTAGTTATGAATATTGTTCTAATTAGTGTAAACTATCATGTATCAATGTTTGGAGTCAATCAGACAGAAAATTTGTAGGGTTTTATTTAATTTCAAGAATTTAAATTTTAACATGTTTTTCAATAATTTTTGAAATTTTATGACTTTAATTCGATCATACGATCAATTACTAGTGATGTTTAGCCCTTAGTTTTATTTATTTGTAATTACTTTAGATAGGGACAATAAAGAAGCAAAAGGTAGCTAGTACAAGTTAGTTTCTACTCCATTAAATACTATGATAACTACTCTTGAGTCTTGAAACTATATAGTTGCTTTCCATTTTTTGATAACTGCATGCATGCAGTTGTCATCGGCTACTCAATCAACACGTCGTTGCTCAAAGATAGAACATGTTTGTTTTTATCGGTAGCACCATCAATATGTCGATGGTCACCGATAGTTGAACCAAAATATTTTCTTTATTGTAAAAAGAGCATATTTCTTTTATGAAAAATTTGGGGGGTCACATTTGGTGTGAGTGTAGTTGGTCCATGTGCCAGTTCAGACTGCCATGGAGTAGATTGAATCTCGACCTTATTGGATGGACAACCTCTAGATCTCTACTATAGATCAGCATGTCTAGCCCTACCTCATCCATCAATGGTACTCCACACTTAGGTTGCATGACGATGATGCTTTGGTAGGAATTGAAGGAGGCACTCAGGTATAAGTCATGCTTGAGATCATCATTGAGGTGTTTCCATGTCAGCGGCAACCACACAGATATCCTCACTTTGATGGATTCCATTTCCGTCGGACAGTGAGTTAACTATCATATTGACAAGCTTACCAAGAGGCAGAGAGCTAAATATATCTCTTCTTGCTCATTCTATGACAACTAATTATCGCCTTCTACATGTGATAGCTCAATATGATATTTGGAGCACAAGGAAATAGAGAATAGATAAGACAATGGCTACGATTTTATTTCTTTTATCATAGCCACATCTGGAGTTGGACTTGTCATCCATCATATTTGCTAGGATTATGACCATTCTACATAGTCATACACATGAAACTCTGCTATATCCATATATTTTGTGTTTGATATTCACCACTATACATCCTAGGAACCTACAAGCAAAGCCTACTATGGTTGGACAGGACCTATTGATGGTGTGGTTGTTAGACATATGATGCCTCACACGTGGGGAAATGATGGAGTAGATCAAGAGGAGTAGCAGTAACTAGCAGATGATCTAGCACCGTAAATACATTGATATATCCAAACAAACCAGTGATGTATATAGAGTTTATTTCATTGCAAGATTATATGTTTTAGGGTTTTGCCGACATCAAGAGGATGCTCAAAGGCAGATTTCCACATGCATACAAAGAGGAGGAGCTTCATGGTGATGATGATGATGTTGAACATGATTGAGTTTTGTTTTTATCACTTTATCATATATTCTTGTGATGGAACGTGTTTCAGTTCATTGTATGTTCTCTAAGACTATGAGATGTATTTTGAAACTGATGATGTTATTTGATATATGAAAGACATGTTTTACTCTATGATTTATGTATTTTCAAGTCTTGTGATGATTATTTATGGCTTGATTATGCTTAATTGAGTATTTTTGTAAATTATTTATTAAATTGTTTTCTATTTTGTGTAAAAACGTGGAGAAATAATTAATAAAAATCAAAGTACTTATTTTCTTACTTATTTAGACAGTATTATACAAATATTTTTTTAATAAGTGTAAAAGATAAGTGCAGGCTTATATAAGGCTTTCCAAGATCAATTCCAAATTATCTATATAAAGTCATAGTTTTCTCAAGTCATGTGTACAAATTGAAAGTCAATGCACTCTGTCATAAGTTATATTATTTTTTATTTTCAATCTTGTAGTGTTTTGTCACAAAATAGCTAAACAGGGAGATTGAAAGAATTTATGAGGGATATGTATTATAATTTATTAATTCCTTTGGTTAAAACTATGTTGAAACTTCATGTATGCAATGCCTTATGAATCTAACTAGATTTAGTTGTATTTGAGTCAGATTTAGAATTGATTGGCTTAAAAAATTGAAGCAGACGTATTCTTAAGGATCAAGGTTCAAGACCAAAGCTGTTGAAGTAAAAATGATTAATTTTGCATAAGTGATTTTTATGATTTTTTGACTAATTTAGGGTAAAAAGGGAAAAACTATAAATTTATTGTTCAATTGATCAATTGCTAAATATTATGTAGGATGAATCCATCGATCGGCTCTTGAAATTGTCCATTGTAAAAACATGAAAGTTTATCGATTAATCGCCCTGAATATGGATCAATTGCTAGTAGAATCATGCCATAATGAAATATGATCGATTGTTATCTATTATGGTTACCTATTTTAAGCCTTTTTGGAAGATATTTCATTCCTAGTTAGAGTCAAAGTCTCAAACTGATTTTATGACCAATTTAAAGGCTAGAGAACCATGAATTTGAAAATAGAAAAACCTAGAAAATAATATAGAAGAAATAAGAGTTCATTTGTCATTGTTTTACTAGAGATATCACCCAAAAAATCTTTAAGCTCATGTTATTAGTGATTTCATAAAGACACATAACTGAAAGAGAAGATCACACAATAAACAAAAGAGAAATTACAGTACATTCTTTAAAGGAGTTGAAGAAACATAAAGATAGATCAACAATTCAAGGAATCTTTGATTGAGTTGCTAGAAGGAGATGAAGACAGAACACGAAGAGGGAAAGCATCAAGGATTTGAAGGAGGGAGAAACTTGAAGGCCAACAATGAAGAAAACTAAACAAAAAAGGGAGATTTTATTTGTGTAGTCTAAAGAAGTTGGTCAGTTGTTCTTAGTGTTTTGTAAGTTTTTTCTTACTAGTACATTGATTTGGCTTTATGAGGTTGTCATGGTTTTTCACCCAAGTTTGTATTTTCCACATTAAATTTTTGTATGGTCATGTGTATTTTGTGTGCTTGGGTTGATTTAATGCTTGATAGATTGATAGATATTGTGTATAGATATTAGGTTTTAATTGTTTCCTCTATAGAAAAAATTAGGTCTTAATTGTTTCTACTATAGAAAATATTACCTGCGTAGAGGCTATAATTTTTTATTCTTACTTCTACAAAGTACAAATTTGAAGAGCAATATAGTGATCCACAACCGTTGTCTAGTTGGATATTATACTCTCACTCTAGTGTGCCGGATTCTAGTGGCCCTTCCCCCTGCCCCCTACTACCGGTGGAAGGAAGAGAGGAGGGGCGCTGGAGTCTACTCCTCTCGCTAGAATCTGGTGCCTCTCCCCCCTCTCCCCTACTCCCCCCTTCTCCCATGTTCCCCTACTGCCTTTCGGAGGAGGGGTGCCGAATGCCACCTAAATAATTTTTAATTATATGTTGCAAATAACCAAGTTTTTCTTATTTAAATTACAAAATATATTAAATAACATATTTTTTTATTTACATAAAATATAATAATATAATGTATAATTATTTGTGGCGTATTGCTAATAGGTGGTTTTTATATTCTTTAAAATTTACATGATTATTAAATATGCTTTACAAGAGTCACTAAAATTCTATAAATTAGCTACGCTTATTTACAGTTACCAAAATCTTGGTTATTAGCAACATTTTTCAAATGCTATTACTTTAGCAACATTAAAAATGAAACTACGCTATAAGTTAAGCTATTAGTCACGTTTAATAAATGCCACTAATATGCTAATTGCAACATAAATAAAAATGTCGCTAATGTCTATTTGTGAAGTAAAAATTTGTCGCTAATAATTGTTATTATAACACTTTTTTATTTGCGTCGTAAATTAGCAGTTGGATGGAACTTTTTTCGATGCTTATAGTGATACTTCTTAAGCATTACTAATAACTATTAGTGACGCTTACTATTAGTGATGTTTGGAAGCATTGCTAATAGCCTTTTTGGTTTTAATGAATACATTGAAAAATAATATTTTATATACAAAAGAACACAAAAAATATCTCTAGGTCAGACTAATTGATGTGCCCGATGCAGGCACAATCGGTATCTAGGAGAATTGCGCAGGGAAAGGGGAGAATTATTGAAGAAAGGGGAGAGGTCTGAGAATCCCAAATTGCATAAACTCCAACTGAATGCAAGGCCACCCCCATATGGGAGGACGACCACCTACTGACCCGGACCACCTGAACCAGCCCGGTCCGGTTTACATCAAATAACCCAGTTAGTGGGTCGGCTATCCAGGCCACTAACCCAGACGACAATAAAGTATGGCAATAATAAAATAAATAGTGCTATGCCATAGAATAATAAAAGAGAGCATGAGCATCATGCACAATTGTACATAACACTCCACCACACTTCCACTAGTCGACTTGTCCTCAAGGCGACCAAGCTGGATAACGAGCCAAGAAATCATCCTCAAGCATCCACGTCGCATCCTCCAAGGGCTGACCCTGCCAAGAAACCAACACCTCAGTAACAATGCAACCCGAGTGACGAACCCGCATCTTCTCAAGCACAGACGCAGGAGCAGGATCAGGGGGTGGAACAGGGCCCAACAATGGCGGAGGAGATGCATCCACGGCCAAATTTCGATCACCAACAAACCTGCGAAGGCGGGACACATGGAACACAAGATGAACCAAGGAAGCAGGTGGCAAGGAAAGGCGGTAAGCAACCGGACCAAAGCGAGCCTCCACCGGGTACAGACCATGAAACCTGGGAGAGAGCTTGGAGTGCTCAGGCAGAAATAAAGAAGTCTGGCGCTGTGGTAAGACAGAGACATAAACCAAGTCACCAACTTGGAACTCCCGATCAGTATGGCGGCCATCATAGAGCTGTTTCATCCGATTCTGAGCCTCAGCAAGATTCATCTTCAACTAACGCAAGACCTCATCTCAGGTTTGTAGCATATAATCCACCTCAGCCACCGAAGATCGATTTGGAACATACGACAAAATAGTAGGGGGAGGGCGGCCATACAACACCTCAAATGGAGTGAAACCCGCGCGCATGTGATAGGCAATATTATAGGACCACTCTGCCCATGGAAGAAGCTGCAACCAACGGCGGGGCTGTGACATCATGAAGCACAGCAAGTACTGCTCCAAACAACGGTTGATGACTTCCGTCTACCCATCCATCTGAGGGTGATATGCAGTGCTCATATGAAGGGACGTACCCTGTTGTAACGACCCGACCCGAGCCGGGCCCACAAAATCACCAATAGAAAATTTTTCTTTCATTGAACCAGGAATCATCGTCTGAGTGCGAGAGGTACAACGTTCGTCTACGTACTACGGAGCTTTAAGGCTTCCTCGTACGTAGACTTAGGTTGTAACAAACACGTACACACAACGAAGCTTCATAGTTCATTGCGTGTAAAATAGAATAAAACATATTATTATAATGATTTGGATCGGGCCAACGTTTCCTTGCCGTTGGTTGCCTACGTACGTATTGGATATTATTCCAATACGATCGGATCCTAACGTAGTTCTGCCTAATGGCTACTACATACAACAAGCATCACAAAATCATACGTATAAAATACATATCTCCAAATATTTAATTAGAGTACACAAAAACTCGTCATATATCGGAGTCAAGCAGAAGTTAATAAATTAATGGAGTCGTACATCTCGCTCTACCATAGAGCGGGATCAAAATCACATACACATATCTCGCTTCATTACTGAATCAAGATTGAGCACATCAACCGGCTCACTCTATCACTGAGCCGAGACCGGATACACACTCACACACACATCTCGCTCTACCCTAGGGCGAGACAACACACATCATGGCATATAAGTACACATTATGGCATATAAGCACACACCAAGTATATGGATCAAAGCATAGCACACACATCGTTTTATAATTAAAACGAGAGATTAGAAAAGCTTACTACCCTCATGTCTCGCAAGGTAGCGATATTCGGAGTTGCTCGTATGAGCATCCTCCCCTTCAGATCCGAAGATATAGACGGAATTTCCTCTAGCCTCCATACGTTCATCGTTTTGTGCTAAAGGACCACGTATAAATGTTCTCCTTGCTGGAGACTCTTCTCGTTTTTTGCGCCCATGAGCAGCAAACAGAACCTCCCTTACTCTGGATTACTTCTCTTGATGTAGCCCGGCAACTTCGGACAGAACCCCGTCTTGCTCTGGGCCCCTGATTCTTGTTTGGGGCTCGAGGATAACGGGCGGAGCCTCTCCTTGTCTCAGGGTGTTTCTTCCTTATACGATTGCCAAATCAAAGAACGGACGTCTCCATCGTGTAGAACATACTCTATTTAGTCAAGAATGCCTCTTGGATCGACTAAATCGGAGTTAGGATGCTTAAGAACGGAAAGAAAGAAGCATGTCAACGCCCGAGGACAACGGGCAGAACCTCTCCTTATCACGGGGTGTTTTCTCTTCATACGATCGCCAACTCAGAAAACGGAATACTCCACCGTGTAGAACATACTCGATATAGTCAAGAACACCTCTTGAATCGACTAAATCGGAGTTAGGATGGCCAGAAACAGAGAAAACGAGGTTGGTCGGTGCATGAAGATAACGGGCAGGACCTCCTCTTATCTTGGGATGTTTCCTCATCATACGGTCTCCAACTCGAAGAACGGATAGCTTCATTGCGTAGAGCATACTCGATTTAGTAGGAAACGGGTCTTGAACAGCCTTAATCGACCTCAGAACGGTCAGAAACGGGGGTGGAGAAGTTCTGCCTGAAAATCGGAATAGAATGGGGTATATATAAACCCCAAGCCGCCTAAACCGCAGCGCCGCGCCTCCAAAACCGGCGGCACCGCTGTTTCGACGGTGGCGCGCGCCGAAACCGCGAGCGGCTCGCTCCCACGCGTTACGCGGGTCGCATCCACGCGCGGAACCGCAGCGCCCGAGGTAACGCGGGTGTGCGTCGCACCGCGCAGCGCCGGCTCGTGCAGCGGCGCACGCCAGTCTTGCGCCACGTGCCGGCTCACCCACTTTCCATTTTTCTTTTTTTTTATACTTCAAATTACAAACACGCGCATCTTCCTACCCCGGATTCTGATTTGCGTGTTCTACGTACCGTTGGACTTGTATCGACGAGCCCTTCGATACCAACCCACTTAAAGCAGAAAATCACACTATTTCCAAGTGGGTCTTGCATATTTCTATGCTCGTCGAGGTCATAACTTTCGGTTCCGACCTCCTTTTTGCGCATTCTTCAAATTGTTACTCTCGTTATGCCAAGCTTTACCTGGCTACGGGTATTTCATCTAATAAAAACCCTTGACATTAATCTCAAATTACTGAATTGCCCTTAACCCTCCTGGGTTAAGCATAACCGAAAAATGGGTTGTTACACTGTAAGGCAAAGAACTCCTGCCAAAACTGAGAAAGGAAGATACAATCACGATCAAACACAATGGTACAAGGCATACCATGAAGCTTCGCCACCTCCCGAACATACAAGTCCGCCACCGATTTAGCAGTGAAGGGGTGACCCAACGCACAGAAGTGAGCATACTTAGACAAACGGTCAACCACCACCATGATCCCCGATTTACCTTGCACCAGCGGCAAGGCCTTCACAAAATCCATCGATACATCCTCCCATACCTTGTCCAGAATGGGTAGAGGTTGGAGCAACCCAGCTGGAGAAGTGGTAGCTGCCTTGGCGCGCTAACAAATATCACAAGCCGTCACATACTCATGCACAGCCTGACGAACCCCCAACCATAAGAAACTCCGGCTGACCCGCTTATAAGTGCGGAAAACCCCCTGATGACCAGCAACTGGAGAGTCATGGAAATTAGATATAATTCGACAGTGAAGATCAGCTACATCAGGAACCCACAAGTGATCCTTCCAGAATAACAAGTCATCTCGCCAAGTGTAAAACGAACGGGCTGCCGGTTCCTGCTGGAGGACAGCTATCACAGTCTGTGTCGAAGGATCAGAACAGTAGGCCTGCTTCAACTCAGCAATAAAGGGACATGAGAGCATGGAGAGTGTGCAGTATGACCCTGGAGCAGGTATACGAGAAAGAGCATCGGCCACTGTGTTCTCCGACCCCTTCTTATAAACCACTTCATAATCATAACCCAAAAGTTTGTTGACCCAATGCTGCTGAGATGGAGTGGACACCTGCTATTCAAGAAAATACTTCAATGGTTGATGGTCAGTACAAATCAGGAACCGTCGACCCAAGAGGTACGGTCGCCATTTGGTGACGGCATGGATGATGGCCAGCATTTCCTTCTCATAGACGGACAGTGACAAGGATCGGCCCGCCAACGCCTTGCTAAAATAGGTGATGGGACGCTCATCCTGCAACAAAACCGCTCCTAAGCCCGTGTCCGAAGCATCTGTCTCGACCACAAATGGGCAGCTGAAATCAGGCAGTATCAAGACGGGGGCAGAAGCCATGGCGTGCTTCAACCCGTCAAAGGCAGCCTGTGCACTCGAAGTCCAAGCAAAAGCGCCCCGTTTGAGCAGCGCTGTCAACGGACTAGCCAGTTCCCCATAGCGACTAATGAAACGCCAATAGTACCCAGTGAGGCCTAGAAAACCACGAAGTGCTCGAACACACGTGGGGTTAGGCCAAGATAGCATGGCGGCCACCTTGGCTAGGTCAGTGGCGACCCCATTGCCCGATATAATGTGACCCAAATAATCCACCTGCTGACTGCCAAGGAGCACTTCAAACGTTTAAGACATAAAGAATTATCATGCAGAATGGAGAAAACCGACCTGAGGTGTGCCAAATGCTCTGTCCACGATCTGCTGTATACCAGAATATCATCAAAGAAAACCAAGATATAATAGCACAAGAAGGGGCGAAAGAGGTCGTTCATGAGGCACTGGAAGGTGGATGGAGCATTAGTCAAACCAAACGGCATAACCAGGAACTCGAAGTGGCCGTCGTGAGTCCGAAAAGCTATCTTGTGCACATCGGCAGCACTCATGCGAATCTGATGATAGCCCAAATGCAAGTCGAGCTTACTAAACACCATAGCGCCGGTCAACTCATCGAGTAACTCCTCAATCACTGGAATCGGGTACTTGTCTTTCACAGTCACAGCATTGAGGGTGCAGTAGTCAACACAAAAGCGCCATGTACCGTCCTTCTTACGCACAAGCAACACCGGCGACAAGTAAGAACTTGTGTTGGGCCTAATAATCCCTACCTGAAGCATATCGGCCACCAACCGCTCAATCCCAGCTTTCTGGATATTGGGGTAGCGGTATGGACGCACATTGGTTGGGGCGGTACCAGGGGTAATCGGAATTTGATGATCATGGGAACGGCGAGGCGGAAGGCCCTGTGGCTCAGCGAACAGGTCTTGGTAATCTGTCAAAAGTTCTTAGAGGTCGGTTGGCACTATATCTTGAGGCACCTCAATAACTGCACGTTGCTGTAAGAAGAGTCCTTGGGGGGCGTACCGGTACAAGCTACTCGACGAATGGGCAGAGAGAAGAGTGCCCGGCCTAGAGCCTTCCAACCGGACGCGCTACCCCTGAAGCTCAAAGTCCATCCACATCCCCCGAAAGTTCCAGACTACATCGCCAAGCTCCTGGAGCCACTGCACACCTAACACAACGTCCACCCCTTTGGTCGGCAACAGGAAGAGATCAGTGACAAATGCATAGCCCTGTATAGACAAAGTAACCTGCGCACACACCCCATTGCTCCAGAGGTGCTTGCCATCTCCGATCAGTACATCAAAGGGTTTGGAGTCCGATACGAAATACCCAAGGCGGTTGGTGACCCTGTCATTAATAAAATTATGAGTATAACCACTGTCGATCAGCATAGCTACCTGTTGGCGCTTGAGGAACCCCTGGACACACATCGTGTGGGGTGTAAAAGCCCCAAAAAATGCATGCACCAATATCTCTGGCAATAGCTCGTCACTAGCAGACAAGGCCGAGCCAGCAGACTCTACGTCTCCATCGTCCACTTCTTCCACTAGAACACTGCCCTTAACAGAACAGCGGTGCCCAGGCACAAATTTCTCGTCATAGTGGAAGCACAACCCCTTTGAACGACGTTCATCCATTTGAGCAGGAGTTAAACGCCAGACAATTAGACCTATAGGAGGAGGTAGCTGATTGGGTCGGCCAGGAACAACACTACTGGGAGGTGGATGTGCAAGAGTGGCGCTAGGAATAGAGCAGCCCAATGGTCCAAGCCGCCCCCCTTTGCGTTGTCTGGTCAATTTCTCCTCTTCGATGAGAGCGTGGCGTACCACGTCCCGCATTTTGGCACACGAAAAGTGCCTCATTTCTTCTAAAATTTCGGGCTTGAGGCCGAGCTTGAAGGTACCCACCAAGGCAGCTACCGGCCAGTCGAGCAACCGGTTGGCCACCTTCATAAATTCAGTGTAGTATGCACGGACGGTGGTAGTCTGGCGCATGGAGGACAGCATCTCATTGAAATCCTCAAATTCTTTAGGCCCAAATTGAACATAGAGTTCATCGAAAAAGGCCGCCCATGCAGGGTAGCGCACCTCTTTCTCAAAACTCTGGAATCACACAGATGCATCGCCATCAAGGTGGAAGGTTGCGATGCGCAAGCGCTCTGTCTCTGAATGAGTGCCCTGGTAGGCAAAAAAAATTTCAGCCTTATACAACCATTCAACCGGATCGTCATCCCCGTTGTAGCAAGGGAACTGCAGGCGAGCCAGACGAGGTTCAGCGCCCGCTCTTTGACCCCCACCATGCTAAGGGAACTCGTCCCAATCCTCTTCAGCATCCTGGAAGTGGTTAGGATGGGGCGGCATCATAGGTGCATTTTCACGAACACCTGGTGTGCCTTGCATGTCCCAGGCCTGGCGCCTCCCTCCTAACGTTGTCTGGCCAGCGCCATAGCCTACAAGATAGGGTCGTCCTCCCAAGTTGGCGCCGCCGGCACTGAGGTGGTGGTTAGGGTTGGTTCCGGGGCCTGCGAGGGCTCGCCCTTCTCCGGAGTCACAGCGGTCGGTGCAGGAAGTACAGGCATGATGCGTGCTGCTAGGGCGTCCTGCTGTACCTTCACTCTGGCGAGGTCGGCCGCAAGGGCTTGCACCGTTGTGAGGATCTCTGACAGCTTGGCATCGCTGACAGTGGAATTGGCCTGCGGACTGTCTGCTGAAGATGGCGCTGGTGCCTCCTTCTCAGACACCGTCTCTTGCACCACAGCCTGTTTGCCACGCGCCATGGTCGAGGATCGCATAAGCTCTGATACCAATGATGTGCCCGATGCAGGCACGATCGGTATCCAGGAGAATTGCGCAAGGAAAGGGGAGAATTATTGAAGAATGGGGAGAGGTCTAAGAATCCCAAATTGCATAAACTCTAACTGAAAGCAAGGCCGCCCCCATATGGGAGGGCAACCACCTACTGACCCAGACCACCTGAACCAGCCCAGTCCGGTTTACATCAAATAACCCAAATAACCCAAATAACCCAGTTAGTGGGTCGGCTATCCCGGCCACTAACCCAGACAACAATAAAGTATGACAATAATAAAATAAATAGTGCTATGCCATAGAATAATAAAAGAGAGCATGAGTATTGTGCACAATCGTACACAACACTAATCTTCTTGAGGAAAACTTCACTACAATTTGAGGGCTAAGATGATAGCTTTCTACTCAAGATCAATGATGAAGATGAAAAACTCATCCATAGTGCCACTACAAAAAAAAGGTCAACAGCAATGTAACAATAGCAACGACTTAAATAATATTGAGTATCTATGACACTCTTAAAAAAAAGTCGTAGCAATTATCACATATATAGGGCTAAACACGCCCGCTCCCCTGTAACTAATAGTTAAGGAAAAAGGCCTTTACCGAGCCTCCAATCTTTGACCTACTCAAGCTCAAGGCCAAATAATCAACCGAGTCGTTGATGATCTCCCACCAACCATTTTATGCATTATTTTCCCACTTCCGCAATGGTTAAATTGGGTCATCACTATCAGTGACCAAGCCAATTTTGGACTAAGTGTTGTTGTCGCTATTATAGTGTATTCGCACCTACTTTTTTACGTACACATCGTTATTATTATTTAACTACAATGGCTACAACCAATACGCATAATGTCTACGACAACTAACTTTAGCCATAGTTGATGATTCTCACTCCTAATACCACCCTGCCCTTTCCCTCCCCATCCTATTTTATTTAACTACGAGGGCTACATCTCATAGATAATCATTACATTGGCGACACCGACTTTAGCCATTGTTGATGATTCTCACTCACAAAGCCACCCCTCCCTTCCCCTCTCCTCCCATTAGTATTTCCCCCACCTTTTCCCCTCTCCTACCATGATTTTTTCCCTTTTCCCCTCTCCCTCGCCACAAGTCTCCACACCCCCCCCCCCAAACCACCAGCCACATTTTCCCTCCCTTCTTTCCAACAAGACAATCAGTTGGAGTTTCCTTCCATCTTCACCATGCCCCTTCAACAACTGTCAATTCTACAATCACTAATATATTGTCTTTTTGCGACAATTTAGGCATCGCTAAATTCTTATATAATCATTATTGATGATACAAAGGAGACAATGGAACAGCTATAGCCATCAGTAAAAGACTAAAAGTCCCTTAACTGTTGCTAAATGTATCAGCTACATGATTAATTGTGACAATTAGTAACTCATCACGATTATTTTTAGCAACAGCTAGTGTCCTTTGCTATAGCCCTTTTTTTGTAGTGCCCTGAGATAGGTTGATAAATAGTGCTCATGAAAATAAAAAAGGGGAACCTAAGTATTATATAGATTATTTAAAAATTTTCAACATATGTTTTAGATGTAGCTTTCTATGTACTTGAATTATATATAGGAGACTAAATTGTACTCGTAATAATCAAGTAAAGCCTTTTCCCAATTGGAAGAGACTCAAATGTCATCGACGTAAATCAATTTCCTTTTAGGTTTAATGGATTGGGCTTGTATTTTTTAGACAGGTAATAACATACTCAAATAAGATCGAGAGAAGCTAATATCAAAATCAAGCAAATTACATACTCAGATAAGATCAACAGAAGCTAATATCAAAATCAAGCAAATTACATGGCTAATTAACTTGGAACATTTTGTATCAAACAAATTACCAATTGTGTATCACATGAATACTATATATCCCAAAGAGAGCTATTACAGATAGTATCATAGAGATGAGACTTAATGATGAAGGAACTCTGCCAGTGTCTTTCCGAACTAGAATCCCTTCAAACAAAGGCAGGCTGCATATCAGTATAAGGCTTGAGATCATTACTTGCCCAAGCATCAAATCATAACTGCCTTCTCTGATCATTCTCCTAACACCTCCAACAAAGCATTCAACATTGATAGTGGCCACTGTAATAATAGGAATCATTAGAAAACTCGTGCCTTGGAAATCAAATATACCTTTTGTGTATCTCTCAATTTGATCCTCATCTGTTGCTTTATTTGTCAACTCAAAATCAACTTGAGTAATGCCAACTAGCTTTAAAATGACATTCAAGAATCCAAATAAGGAGGATGAAACTGCTGTCATCATCCATATTCTTTCCTCGATCCACCATTGCTGAAAGGATCCACCACTCACAAGCGCATCCCATAAATGCTGACCCACGTAAGAAAGATACGTTCCCAAGTAAACAAGAAACCAGGGGCTTGAAACCTGCAATACAATGATTTATCACATTTATATTCTGCAGTCACTTGTAACATATAAAATAAGAAGGGAAAGATTTTTTGTCACCTTTGGATATACAGAGACACCAGTTAAGAGGCAGAGCGGGGATACCAATGCAAAGCACAGCGTAACAAATTCAAGAGGCGTGAAAGCTAACCATGCATAACACATACTTTGCGTGATGGATGTCTTGGATATGCCCCAAGTGAGTGGGCAAAAGCGTGAAAGCCCCACCTGCAATAAGCCTGATGACCATCTCTTGTTTTGGACCAAAGTGTCACGTAGATTAATTGGAGCTGAGCCCAAGAATGCTGGCCTAGAGGATCTGCAGTAGACTGACTTCCACCCTCTACAGTGCAAATTGAATCCAGTAAAGTAATCCTCCACAACAGAGTCATACAGGAACCCAGCCTATTAGGAACATGTTCGGTAACAAATTAGGGTGGGTTGGATGAAGAAACAATGGTTAGCTTACTTCAACAACGGTTGTGGACTTAAGGGATAAATTATAGCAAGTGGAATCTTGGAAATTTGCTCTTTTATAACACTCCATCCATCCAATGCACATTCTTCGCTTTTGGTAATCACATTCATCAGACGGAGGGAGTAGGAAACATTTTGTATGATGCCCTACATTCCGAAGTGAAAAAGAGGCTGATTTTCTTAAACATATGTATTATCCTTTTTCCCGTAATGGAGTAAGGATAGTTCCCCAGCTTACTGGTTAAAAACAAGCCCATTATATTTTATAACTTTTTAAAATAACGAATTTCCATGTGATTTCGAAAGAAATCATTTTTCCATATTAAATATGCAATGTAGTCCCATAGATTTTTATTGCACTACCTTTTTTATGCTGAATTATTTTATAGAGGGTCCACCCCATGCAATCCTAGTATAGAAGCACACAATTTTTACCTTCCTTGAAAGGGAAGACAAAACTGCTAGTGAAGCTTCACCAACAGTGTCACTACTCACTAGTGAAGTTTCATCAATTCGATGGCACGTGATATCATGTGCATGTGCATCGGCTGTTAAATTGCGCTTACATATGAGCCATCAATCTCGCTACATTAACAGTGAAACTTCACCAGCTAGGTTGGATTTCCTTAAGAGGTGTGGCTTCATACTTTTCATCCTTGAAATAAACAACAATAACTTGAGGCTTAAACGACCACCACTCTAAATCAAGGAAACTACTTTTTCTCAGTTTTCCTTCACCCACTCTTTCCATTGATTGGCATGCCTTACTAGTGCCTTAATGGTGTGTGTTTTTAGGCAAAGCTTGTCCTTTAGAATGAGGCTTCATGCTCCCTTGCTAGTGGGTCACCTTAATGGTGTATTTTTGTTAGGTAAAGCTTGTCATCAACATGAGCTGAGGCTCACACTGACGAGTGTGAGCCCAGACTTCACAAGCCATCAAATTTAGATTTCACAATGCATATTACTGGCGGGTATGCATTGCCAAATCTCAATTCTATAGCTCAACACATTAACTTTTTCCTATTGATAATATGCTTTCTAATAAGTGATACTATACAGACGTTAAGTTTCATATGTGGAGTCCAAATAAGTGGGCCCTAGTCATCAATGTTATTTAAATGATGAAGTACTTGACATAATATTTAACGTCACTAAAGTATTTTTTTTCTAATAACTTAAGTCATTAGGAAATAATAATTATCTAACATAGTTTATTTCAAATTTTTTTAGTTACATCTACATGCAAAGTTTAATAGACAATTGCACATGTGACTCAACGACCTTTCTCACAACAAGGTAAAATTCAACGATTGCAACTAAAACTGGATCAGCAATCCCCTTCATGTGCTTTACTTGTAATTGCCCATACACTAGTCATTTTGCTGCAAAGCTTTAATTTTAGCTAAACCTATGTCAAGCAGCATATCTACTCAATATGAAGTTTTTCTTCTCTTTACCTCTTTGCCCCACTTGGTATCGTCCTCATATGTGCAAGAAGCAAGGATGTGAGCCTCCTTTATAAGTGAATCCTTTGTTGTCACTCTGTTTATATCTTGGCGCAATGTAGCAAGAAAAAGATTTGATGATCCAAAAGTTTCTATGAGCTGAGTGATGTCCGGGTTGGCCTTTGTCTCTGCATTTAGTCTCAAAAGAATCAGCAAGAACTGAATTTGTTTTCAATTACAATGCACACTTGTACATTTGTCACTTGGACTACCAACCTGGCCTAGCTCCATTCAATGCAGAGCGTTTTATGTAGAAGTTTGTGCCTGATAGAAAAGGTCCCAATAGCCCATCTAGACCTATCCAGAGTCTCTGAAATGACAGCAGTGAAATAACAACAGTAACATAAACATATACACTTAAAAGCTGATAGAGTTTTGCCAAATATAAAAAATGATAAATTTTATCATTGCTCCGTTCTACAATAAGCATTATATTAATTTTTTTAAAATAAATACTTATGGTACTACAAATTTTAATTTATTTTAAAAAATTAAATAAAACACCTATTATGAGACAAAATGAATATTAAAAGTTGGTATCTACCTCAAATAACCATTTTAATCCACCCCCATAGATATCTCTGGAGCCGAGGTTACCGAAAACCTGAGGGAATTGGACAAAAGCCAAGGTGGGAGATAGACTGGGGTCGAGGTGGAAACACATGGCCTGCCTGGCTGAGGAAGGGTCATTAGAGCACATGTCGCAGTCCAACCCCAGTATGTATGGAGCATTGCTCAATACACTGGAAACTCGTAGCTATAACAACAGAAAACCCAAAAAACAATTATTATGTAGAAAGTCATTAGTAAAATTTTAGCACTTGTAGGGAAGAGTTTTTCATACTCCCCTTTAACAATAAGCTGAGCGGAAGCCCCACATAAGAGCCATTGATATTTAATATGCACACGTTAATGTAAGTGATACACTAATATGCATTAGTATGTGTGCTGTCAATCTCGTGGAAGAACAGTTCTTATGCATAACTTAAGCTAGGCTCAATTGTCACTTAGGAAGAAAAAATACTCCTTTTAGTATCTCACTAATGGCTCAGCCCCCAGCCCCACAAGGGGCTTTCAATCCCTAAGTGTTTTCCTGATATGGCCCCCATTGCAACTGCAGGATTTTGCAGAGCCTATTACTCATGGGGCATATGGGTATGGAATCACCCGCTGCCCCGTGATCTGACGCAGCTATGATTCTCCATCCGATGGCATGTGAGCTTTCAAATATGCTCAGTCTTATTATTTTTTTCCTAATAAATATGACAAGTGGTAACAAAACAAAATGAATAATAAGATGGATGATAATTGGAAAGTGACCAAAACGTTGAGTGCACCAGCTTTGAAATGGTGAGGAATGTTGTGCTTTTTCTCTCTTGAAATATAGACAAGCATGGGCATTCCGGCTTTGTCATTGGCAGTAGCCTCTGTGGCCCTATCATGAATCACCTGCATATTGCATTAGGTTCAGTTCAAGAGATTAACGGTGAAACCGCGGTCTGCGTTAAATCTTCAAGTGGAGCTACCTCAATCAGAGCAGGGCGATCTTTTAGACTCTTTCTATAGCCTTGGAATTTCTTGACACGCTTCTTGAAGTTTAAGTACAATAACTGCATCAGAAATCATGCAACATTTTGCTAAAAATCAAGACTTGCTCAGATTCGGCTCCAAAACATTGATAGAGACAAATTACTTGACAGAGACTACAACTCCAAAACATTGATAGTTTTTAATCTTGTTACAAAAGCACTTTTAAGCAGAACTATAATTGACGACCAAAAATAAATTATCATAAATGGAAGTTTCTTAGAAATTAGTTTCAAAATTGAAGTGTTACCCTCTCGTCATTGGAAATTGGTTGGATAAAACTCGAATAGTTTCAAGTTATTACTCTGTGATATATGTTAGAAGACATAGAGAGTGACTCCACCTAATGCAAGTTCGTGTACCGATTCAAATCCAGTCCGTTTCCCATGCTGGCAGGCTGGACGCATTCATTGCAGTCATATAAAACTTTCCGATAACAAAATAATCTTGACAGCGGAACATCATCTTACAATGAATCAAATCTGCATTGGTTTGATTCACCAGCCGTTGATGGCCTTGGATCAATGGCTTTGGATCAACTGTGCATACTATAGCACATAAAATTTGCACAAAAATTATGATTCTCCGTGAAGTTTGCGAGCTTCAACAGCTAGTGAAACTTCACTAGAGGATTCGAGTTTTCTTACCATTTGTGATTATCCCACCATTTTAGTAAGTATAATTTGATTTATGTAACTTACCATTCACATGTTTCTGTAACATTATTTCTCTTAAATAATACACAATTAGACTCCTGCATGTGGTAGGGAGAATTCAATTTTTTAAATAGTTTGCATGGCTTCCACCACCTCAAATGCATTAGCCTCTACCTAGACACAAACAAATCCAGTTCTCCTCCTATTTGCAACTCCATTCAACAAAATGTCTCCCCAAAACTTGACAGAAGCAACAACCAACTCTAGAAGATGCAGGTGCTTCCAGCGCTTCAAAGTTATGATCTCTTAAGCTTTCTCATAAGACAAATCTCATGCCTCCACGAACTATTGATGGTGCTGCAAATGGGTTGCCCACTCAGCGCCAGGCTCTGACACAAAGCCAAACACGTTTTGCCTATGCATTTTGCCTACATGTCTGGCATTGAGTGGGCACTCCCACCATGCTGGGTGGGAGTGCCCACCCAGCCGATCCAAACCCCTGCAAATCCAGACTACAACCAATGGTTTCAGCTTGGTCAAATGGTTCTTGGCAAGCTTACTTAACTCTCTTTCTGAAACCATTCGTCTAATTATTGCTGGTAAGCATTCTTCCTTTGATCTTTTTTTTCTGGTTAAGATGACTATTTCAGCAGTGGCTACACCATCGTCCAGGCCTTTGTAGATTGTACGAATACACAAGCAGGGTGTTGTTGTGCTCCTAATGCAATAAATAGCTCTAATGACACCAACATTCACTAGAGTGGCTAACATCAATTCTGGAGATCAATGGCTGGTATGGTCCTCATGAAGGATGCATTGTTAGAAAGGAGCATATTAAAATCTAACCTCGAGGCAACCTCGAAGTGACAATCAGAACTAGAGGCTATCAAGTCGGTTGCTAGTTGGTGGGTCATGAAAGCCCAAGCATGTGTAGAGCCCTTGCCCCTTGGCGGTGGAGCACGACATTGTGTCAAGAAGCTTCTTCTCCAATATCCCTTTCGGCTTCTGTGCACCTTTCGAGCCAGCACATCTTGCCCTCCTCTCAACCAAATCCAACTGCTCAGCCCTCTCACTCTACCCGTCTTCCTTGTTGACCTCTTTCTTACCAGTCTCTTCTTCCACCTTCCCAACTTCTCCTAAGTCTTTTAGTTTTTTTCATATTTGTCTTTTGTGTCCCTCCTCATTAGTTTTTTTCTTCTCATTGATCGATTGCTTCTATAAAGTGTAATGAATAAAATCTTTAGAATGAGGAGAACCATGGTTGTATGATTTTTTGGGATTTTTTTATCTTTTTAGGATAATTGATGGCTAAAACTAGGCGATTGATTGAAAATGTTACTAGAAGTTGAGTCGGAAGCAACAATCAATTGTCAGGCACAAGAGATCGATCAATAAAGTTAATAGAAGATGTATTTGGATGGATTGATCGTCACTGGGCCAAATGATCGAGCGTTCAAGCTACTGGAGGTGCACAGAAGCAGAAGCAATAGATTGCCAAGCCCAGGCAATTGATCAGTCTATGACCAGAAATGCAATTTGCTCTGACTTGGACTCTCTCTAACTAGCCACTCCAGAGTATTTTCTTCTCTAAATAACCATATACGAGCTTGTACATCCCATGAGTATTTGAGGAATCCTAAAACCCTATGGAGCTGGGTTAAAGCATTGTACAACTTATACTTTGGGAGTTGACAGGGTTTGAGAGTTTTGTGCTTATAATCTTCTCTTGTGTATTATTCTTTTGATTAATAGTGGATTTGTGTGATGGGAAAGTGGAGGTTAGCACATTGCTAGACCAATTTGAACCTCACATTGTTCCCTTATTATGTTCATTTATCGTTGACGATCGTATGTTGTCCTTACAATAACTTCTTATTTTTTTGGCAAGACTGCCTCAATGATAACTGATTATGTGCATTGCATAATTCAGGTAGAAAATATATAATTGGGGGAGTCATGCTACAATGTGATGGGGCTATAGATGCAATTCAAGACAAAAGTTATTACACGCAGGCCAGTGTTTCAGCTATTTTGGATCACCAAATCCGTATCCAACACATGACCCAAAACGGAGGTCAGGGCTGAGTCACTATGGATAACTTAGGCCAATCTTTTAATGCCATGAAACAGTGGTATTTTCATGGCATTTACGGCTTACACCCGGAAAGGCTGCAGTTGTGCCAGAAAACACAACCTTTTCAATACATCCAAAGGCTGGGTTTAAGTCGTCCTGGGTGGCAACTCATCCCAGGCCTTTGTTTGGGGCATCCCGTATAAAATGAGCATTGATGTCAATATGCTTTGTACAATTACGAACACGGGATTGCTAGCCATATAGCAAGCACTGACATTATCACATAGGAGCAAAGGTGGCCGAGGTGGTGGAAGATGGAGAAAGCTGAGCATATGGAGGAGCCAAAGAACATCTGCACCAAGGTTGGCTAAGGATCGATACTCTGCTTCCAAACTAGACCGGGAGACAGTAGCCTACTTATTAGATGTCCAAGTAAAAAGATTAGGGCCACTGAAAATACAAAGACTGGTAATGGAATGGCGATCATCACTGTCACTAGCCCAATCAACATCATTAAAGCCGTGGATAGTAAAATCAGAGGAAGACTAAAAGTTGAGGCCATAGTTTAGGGTTGTTTTGATATAGCAAAGAATGCGCTTGGCTGCCTTGAGATGTATTGTGCAAGGTGCATGTATGAATGGGCAAACCTTACTAACGGCAAAGGAAATGTTAGGTCTGGTCAATGTGAGGTATTGTAGAGCTCCCACTATTTGCCGGTAGACGGATGGGTCGAGTAGGGGTCACCACAATCGTGGGAAAGCTGAGCACAAGGTGCCAAGATGAGTTTGACGCCTTCTAGGCCAAACCGCTGCAGAAGAGAAGTAGCATAAGAAGTTTGAGACAGCAAAACGAGGATGAAGTCCGATAAACCTTCATGCCCAAAAAATAATGATCTCCACGATCTTTAATATCAAACTCTTTGTGAAGGGTGGCAATAAGATGCTGAATAGCCTCGTTATCATTGCTGGGAAAAACAATATCATCAACATACACAAGTATGGCAAAAAGGGTGGGCCCAATGACATGAATGAAAAGAGAGGCATCATAGGGACATTCACGAAAGCCAAGCCAAAGAATCTATGAGCTGAACCGGTGATACACATGATGAGGGGTTTGTTTGAGACCATGAAGTTGCACACATGATGAGGGCGAGACTTATCAAAAAAGCCTGGGGGCTGAGCCATGTAGACGGTTTCGCCAAGGTCACCATGGAGAAAAGCATTGCGCACATCGAGTTGACGTAGAGACCAACCGTTGCATAGGCCAAAGAGAGAATGACACATATAGTCCCATGCTGAACAACAGGACTAAATGTTTCTCTGTAGTCATATCCATATTGCTGATAATATCCCTTGGAAACGAGGCAAGCCCTCTAGTGCTTAATAGTTCCATCAGCCCGATGTTTGATGCGGAAGACCCATTTGTTGCCAAGAATATTCATATGGTTAGAAGGAAAAATAAAAGACCAAGCGCCATTCCAAAGAAGGGGATTAAATTCCTCAAGCATCGCAGCATGCCAATGAGGATGATGGGAGGCTTGAGCGTAGCATGAAGGTTCAACATCAGCAATGGCAACAAGACAGGATAGCGTGAGGCAAGGAGAGCCTTGGGCGGACGTGCACTATCCTTGGAACGGGTCACCATAGGGTGAATATTGCTGACCGGTACTGGGGCAAGCATGGTCAATGTGTCCAATAGTACTTGTGGGGAGGCAGCTAGGATGGGTGAAGGAGATATAGCCGAAGGGGGAACAAGGGTTGACCCATGTGGAGATACCGGTGACACAAAGGGAAGAAGCTGGGCCGGCCGTTGCATGGAGGGAGAAGTGAGGCCACGAATAGAGCTATGAAGCTTGTGAGGAAAAGGAACCATAGTCTTATGAGAAGAAGGCTCAGTAGACATGAGAAGAGTAGAAACACCTTGTTGAAGAATTCTCATCAGAGAGCACATGTCAAGCGATAAATATATCGCTACTGGAAGGATTGAAGCACTTGTAGCCCTTGTGAGAGCCACTATACCCCACAAATATGCACTTGACAGTCTTGAAGTACAACTTGGAGCAGGTAGCCCGTAGATAGAGAGGCTAACATGCACACCCAAATGAACGGAGGCCCAAATAGTCCAGGTGACGTTGAAATAATAGAGAATATGGGCTAGTACCTTAGAGAATAGGGGTAGGGAGCCGATTGATAAGATATAATGCAGTGGAGAAAGCATGGAACCAAAAGACCTTGGGTAACCTTGAGATAGAAGAGTAAGACCCATTTTAGTGATGTGCCTATGCTTTCGCTCTGCAAGTCCATTTTGTTCGGGCATATAGGGACAAGATATACGATGGTGGATTCCACATTTCTAAAAGTGGGCCATGAGAGTATGATTAAGAAATTCTCCACCATTGCTTTGAAAAAACTTAATACGCCAATTAAATATATTCTCCGTAAGTGCTTGAAATTTAGGAAAGATAGTGACCATATCCGACTTTTAAAATAGAGGAAATATCCAACTGAAACGACTATATGCATCAATAAAGCTCACACAAAAGCGATGGCCCTCTATCGGAGGCTTCTGCAAGAGTTGTTTCACTAGTATTAGTTCATCAATAAAAGCATGGCATGCGCGCTTCAATCATCCATCGCTTGCCGTGCTCAAGTCTCTAGCTTCCACATTGAACTCTAATGTTTTCAATAACTTTTTTTTGCAAACATTGTGCTCTTGGCAAAGGCAAGAAATTGCCATTTGTGGGATCTGCTGCAAGTTGTGTTGGTCTGGAGGGCCCACTTTGAGTCAGCTCTGTGTGTGCGTCATGTAGGCTGGTGGCACTCCTGAATAGGAAAGACTTGGTCATGGAGGGAAGAACATTGGGAACGGAGAGGGAGAGAATTGGGTGGGGTGGACAGTGGAAGGGACATGATCGAGATTTGGGTTAGAACTAGATCTTTCTTTTACTTTTGGTTTTTACTTACCTGCTTGGCTTGGGTGGCCCTGAGCCTGTTTCGCCCTTTTAGGTCACTCTCGCCAGGTAAACTAGATAAACCGACTTGATTTTTCTACTAGGTTAGGTTGAAATCAGTTGAACTAGTCGGCATGCAGGATGGAGGGGAACACCTGGAGGGATGAAGGTTGGGAATGATGGGGGAGAGAAATTGGGTGGATGGCGAAGGGGATGGGAATCGAGAGGAGCTTGCCTTGGGCTTTAGGTTAGAACGAGATCTTTTTTTTACTTACCTAGATTGGCCTCGATGTCTTGGTCGCTGGTTCAAACAACCAAGCCAGTTTGACCCAGCCAAGTCACTCTCATTTAATAATTTGGATGAACCGACCCAAATTTTCTACCGGGTCTGATTGAACCTGGTCGAAAAATCAGGCCAGTCCAATTTTTAAAACACTACACCCCATAGTAGACACATAGAGAAGGAATCTGGGAACTGTTGGATCCAGTTCACAAATTTCCCTTTCACCACTTTATTTTTAATATGACAACCTTTCACTATTGATCACCAAAATTTGGTAAAAAAAACATAGTCATACTAGATGAGTCCAAAAGTAAACACTCTCTCCGTCTTATATTAATAGCTCCAATTAAAAAAAAACATGTTCTATATTAATAGCTCCATTTGACGCATTTTACGTAGTTGGTCACTTTAAAAAATGTCTTAAAAGCTTCTTACACTTAGTTTTTCTCAGTCACTCAAGCTCATCCGATGCTACAGATGAGAAAGGAGGAGGGCGGAGGGGAAGATAGTGATGGCAAGGAGGATGGTGGGGTGCCTGTAAGGAGGTCTTTCTATCATTCAACTTCACAAGCTGATCACACTATTGTGACTTTACAAGCTAATCATGCTCTTGTTTAATCTTCCTCTGCAACACACTGGACAAAGACATAAATAGATACAACGAATCTCTAGTCTCCTTCGTTGACGTACATCCAAAGAAGGCATCAACCAAAGCCTAGGACCAAACTACTTGTCGGAGGTGAGAATCTCCACGACTAGGGATTGCGCCTGGCCATCCTTGCTGCCTTCCGATCTATGCAGCAAAATTTTTACCATGGAGGAGAGACAACCCTCAGTCCACTTCAGCTTGGAATGGAAAAAGAGGGCATGACATAAGAGTGATAAGGCAACAAAGACGTGCATGGTCATTTCAGCCAAATGAGGCAGATGCAGGCTGGAGGATGGTGTGCATGAAGGGATGGCCGCCATGGAAGGAATCGTAGTATCAGAGGAAAAGTGGGAGGTTTTCAGTGAGACAATAGATAAAAAATGCCTAAAGAAGAGGTCTTGTATGCAGGATGGAGTATTCACCCTGGGTCTAACTCTTTAATAAAAATTATATTATATAGGACGGAAGGAATACTCACTAATAATTTTAAAGGGTAGGCTAGCTAAAAAACAACACAAGTGAGCTATTATCCTTTATGGTTGAGCAAGATTAGATAACGCAATGAATCAAATCCGAGAAATTCTTTGGTGTGTTAGCCGTGTATTTTACACAGTTACCAAACAACCCATCACAGGTGTAGCACAACTGCTATAGCTAAGTACAAAAAAACAGAAGGACTTAATCAGACTTTTGTGTTTTTTTGAAGAATGTGGCTATTCAGATAGGGGTGTAAACGGACAGATGCGGATGCGGACAAGGCATGTCTGCAGCCATTCATTTTTATGTGGACCACGTGCTTGTTAGTCCGTATTTATCCATGATAGATACGGATGAAAACGGATGGAATAAAGGTGAAAGTTTAATATATACTGCTTTATTCTCAAATTAATTGTGGTTAATAAAATATTAATTAAAAAATAAGTTATAATAATAATAATCAAATAGTCTAATCTAATAAATAAATAAATAATAATGTTATAGAAGACATGTGAGAGTATAATATGTATTTTTTACAATCTTATTATGAATATTAACTATATGACATAGGTTAGTAATTTAGTATAAAGTAAAAATAACAATAATAAAATATATAATTGGTGCGGACACGGCCAACATGCCGCCGCGGTACAGGCCGCGCGCAGAGGCTCTCCGCAGGCAGATCTAGCTGCGGCAGTGAGCCTGTGAGCGCGGCTAGCCAGAACCGGCCGCGGCCAGATCTGATCGGCCGTGCTCAGGCTCGCCGCCACGGCCAGATCTGACCGTGGAGAGCCTGTGCGCGAGGCAAAATCTGGCTGCGGCCAGTACGCCGGCCGCGGTAAGCAGCCTATGAGCGCTTGCGCCGCGGTAGGAAGGGCTGGAGCCGTCGGAGGAGGAGAAGGGAGTGGGGTTCACGTGACGGGGAAATATTGGGAATGAAGTAAAAAAAAAATCACTTTTTCACTTTCGTTGGGGGACCTAGGAAAAAACCGGGGTCTGAATAGAACTGTTCGTTTTGGAAACCAGAGAATGAGTTGTACTTACCTCCATCCTTTGTCGGTCCTCACCCGACTCAGAACTATGATTGGGAAGGTCCGGCTTCTGAACTGAAAAATAAGCTTCCGGCGACCTCGTGATGATCCCATGCTTCTTACAGTAGGGCAGCCACTCCACAGCGAAGCTAGCGGCCTCGCGCAAGGCATGCAGCGTGGCGTCCGACCCTCCATCGTCCGACAGGTACACGGCCAGTTTCTCCACCGGGTAGTCCAGCGCCATGGCAGCAATTACCGTGTTCATCACTTCAACCGCTGGCTCCATTTCAGGATCTGCAGTGCAGACGAACACGTCGATGTTTGGCAGCTTTTCGTCAGCGGGTAGCCTCTCGGGGAACACTGCCCGAGCAATAGGCCTCCACCGGAACGGCTGGCAGAGGACCCAGAGGAAGGAGAGAAGGGCCTCACTCAAAAAGACTGCAAATCGAGCTAGCAAGACCCCAACCCCCGAGCCCGAGAAGGTGGTCGTGGCCCTGTAGTAAAGAAGGGCCAGCAGCATACAGCCGTGCAGCAGCATGTGAACTCTGTTTATAATAGCACGAGGCTGCTGTACCCATGACTCGTGGAGGGGGGCTTCCATGGCTGCTCCTTCTCTCTCTTAAGCCCTTATCAGCGGAGCGATGCTGCAGAAGTGCTCGGCGCTTGTGATGCAGAAGAGCAGACCCTAAGAAGTTGCCAGGAGAAACTGAGATGTGGCAAGAAGCGAGGAGTTGTCCTCGGGAAGAGATGTCCTCGGGGAAATATATTAAAACGCGGCTATTTCCCTCTAAAACCGTTTATCACGGAAAATTATTTAAGTAATAATTAAAAAATATTTATTAATTTAAATTATTTTAAAAATATTTTTTAAAATAATTTTTTTTATTTTTATATGATATATTAAATATTTAAACGATTTTATCTACTTATTGTATCTTTCTAAATAATTAAATTAAATTAAAATATTTTTAAAAATTATTTTACATTAATTTTAACACATATCCCTGTTTATTTATTTTACATATTTTATACATATTAATATTAACTAATAAAAATATACATAAAATAAAAATATTTATTAAATATATTACATTACATGTTAAAAAAATATTTAATTTAAAATAAGCATATAACAGAACTAATGTCACAATCTCCTGCATCCTCGACCTCGATGGTACTGTACGAGCTCTTCTACATAATCTGCCTACTTCGACTCTAACTCTAGCTCTAGCTCCTGATACGGCTCTACTTCCAGCTTCAGCTTCGACTCCACATAAGTAATAAATGGTTCAATACGAGCTGGCTGATGTCGTATATAATATAAAATCAAATCTGGTTGAGCTACATGTACAGTGGCCAGAAATAATGAACGAGGAAGAGAGCTACACACTGCTGATGGAGATGAAATATTAGAGAATGAATCATGCATCGACTGTGTCTGAGCATCCTCATCGACATGATAATCTCTATAAACACCCGTAATAACCGACTGGAGCAGTGACAAGACATCATCAAACTCCCTAATCACCAACTAACATGCTACCCCCCTAGGCTAATATGTTATCTCCTCTATATCATTGCGCAGTAAAATATATCGTCATGTAATCGGTAAATACAACTGCATATAAGCACTACGAACATCTCGCGATGTCGTAGCCATCCCCCCTCTAATAGCAGTGGCTCTCTTATCCTCCCATCGAGCGATATATGAGGCATGATGTAAGGCCCAGTCGGTAATATGGCGGCCCTCTCGAGTGATGCAATAAACAAACTCGATGGTAGAAGGTGAGACCCCTTGCTCCAGGTTAAACTAGAGCATTATATGATCTGGCACATACATCTCTATAATCTCGTAACATATCAATGGAGTTCGAGATAGCCACGCCTCTCGACTATCGATGCATAGAGGAGGTAACGCAGTCAATACTTCCGGTGAGTATAGCTGCCAAATAACCTATACAATATATAAAGATAATTTTGTTTAAATAACGACAATTTTTTTTATAATCATTACAAAAAATGTTCAACCCGCAATAAAATTACTTGATATAACCGCTAGTGGTCTAACTCCTCTCTATATAATCGGAGGACTCCTTGTGGATTTTTGGTTCTCTTTTTTCGAACATTCCACCTTAAGGAGTTAAATTTAAAAAATGAGTTTAGCATATATACAAAAAACCTTGCTAAAAAAATTAAGTATTAAACATAACTACAGCCTACCTCGCTCCTAATGGAGCACCCTCGACTAAGTGACCCATCTCAACACTTGGTCATCATACGTGTAAATGTTTTAACGACCATAGCTATGTCAGAAAATATGATAACAATTATTAAATAAAATGAAGGAATTATACGTGCAAAAAAATATTTAAAGTTACTAATTTCATTTACCTAAAGAAGGGTCAAACAGCTTGCAATCCCCGAGGTCATGGCCTTACATGCTTTCCATAACTCTCGGTATAAAAATGTAAGAGTAGCACTACCCCATTAATAAGCACCTACCATGTCAAAGTCCTCAAGGAGGGAGATATATGCCACATGTACATGGCTATTCATGGTATCCGCAAATATCGCTGCTTCAAGTAAATATAATAAATATGCCTATGCATGCTGCTTGATAACTATCTCCAAAGCATCAGTTGGGAGCTCACGAAACTCACCTAAGAGCCATTGAAGGCTAACTCAACTACCATGCATGGATGTAACAGGAGGAGCTCTACCAAGGAGTCTGCCTAATAAGTCTAAATAACCTCCTCCTGTTGTGCTTGTCACAAGAGGTCCATTGATGCGAAGTCCTAAGAGAACCGCCACATCCATAAGTGTGATAGTCATCTCTCCATAGGGTAAGTGAAACGTCTGTGTCTCCCTCCTTCATCTCTCAACGAGAGCTGTCAATAAAGGCCAATCGAGATGAATGTACTGTAGATGAATGAAATGTCTAAATCCGGCCTGCTCAATATACGGTAATATACGCTCATCTATGGGCCAATGGTGGAGATATCTAAAATGTTCAGTGCACTCAAGGCACCCGGGGTCATATAATAAATTTTAAAATTATAACCCAACATAATTTATAATCTTAAAAAATGAAATCAATTTTAAAAAGAGTTATCATACCTCTCCTCTCCAAATAGAAGTCAACCTATGTGATTCCTGTTGTAAGAGTACACTGTCATCAATTGGGCTTGACTCGTAAAAAGGCTCTACATGATTCATATGATCTATGGAGAATTAAGAGCATATCATCAATCATTAGGAACATATAATCATACCTAAAATAGAGAATAAATAAAAAGATTGATTATATGTTCACCAATCAAGAAGAGGGTTTCTACATAATTTACTATTGTGCCCAACTTTGTTTACACCGCCCTCATTTATATCCTCCTTTACTATCTCTCTCCATAGTTCTACGGTCCATTGTATTCCTAATGTAAACAGACCATGGGCGACTGGGTTGCCCTGTTGCTCTTAAAGGGTATAACACAAAAGGTATATCCCTTTCCCAATACTCCCAACCACGAGGAGAATAAAATTATGTCGAGTACACATTTTTATAAGTGGAAGATGTGTAAAACAGTGATGCCTATATTGACTCCTGCCGCTTTTCCCACTAGGCGATAAGGTGCGAGCAAGGATAACCATACACATGAGGGATGTTGCATGTACACGTATGCATCGCCACATTTACCATAACCTTTCGGCCAATTGATGTCACTTCATATTGACCGTTGTTGATCCTATTAACTATATACTCCCCAATTTTTCTTGTTTGTTCTCTCATTATCGCTTCCACTCTTGGAGTATATGGGGTGGCCATGGTAGATGTGGCAGAAGATTGTTTAACGAAAAATTTCATGACCCGATAAAAAATAGATGACACTAAAGCCTGCATGGGTAATCCCCGTGCCCCCTTCAAGACGCTATTTAAACTTTCAACCATATTTGTAATCATGTCAAATGTCCTAAAATCATCGTGGGCAAGAGACCACTGTGCACGATGCAATTCTCCTCTTAAGAGGAGATGCTTTGCCCTAGGACTCTCCTGACCAATCAAGTCCATTTTAGCATCAAACTTTTCTACTGTAAATGCACAAGCTGCTGCGCCAATCAAGTCTGTCAGTGTATCATTTTTGAACTCCTTAAAATTTGCTTTAATGTGACAAATGCAATAATGATGGTGGTATAGAGGCTCGGGAAGAAACTTGAGGCACGGCCTTCTAAAGCCCCTTATGTCAATCTAAAATAACGATGATGTTCATCATGCCCATCAATACATGATCCCTCAGTTCCATTAAGAACCATTTCCAATTGTCTCCATCTTCCTTCCCGACAAGCCCAAATGCTAGAGGAAATAACCTATTGTTTCCATATGTAGCCATTACAACCATAAGAGCACCAGGATATTTGTCATACAAGTGAGTGGCATCAACACCAATCACAAAGATGCAATGTCGAAAACCTACTATAAATAGCCCAAATGCCCAAAACAACTACTTAAATCTCCTACATATGCTTACCATCTGCACGAAGTACTTCATCATCCTCTAAGCAGTAGTAGGTGTCAGGATTCGCTTCTTGCACCGCCCTTAGGTACATTGGCAATAATTTATATGATTCCACCCAATCCCCGTAAATAGCCTTAATCGTCATGTTCCTTGCTGCCCATGCTTTCTTATAAGATATGTCAACATGATACTTATCCTTCATTCTTTGAATAATATCCCCTAGTGTGAGAGTTAATTCGGCTTAGATAGCGGGTATTATAACCTTTGAAACAAAGGAGGCACTGCACTGCCTATGATCTGTGCTAAGCTGGGCATTCCGACATGTGTGATCACCTTTGTATGTCTTTAATTTAAAGTACCTTCTACTCCTTTTTATTGAGCCATGAACTCTCCAAGGGCAAGTACTATCAATACACTTCACTGTATACTCTGACAAATTTGTTTACACAACCTTGTATTCAACATGATTTTTAATGGAAAACTCCTGCAAGGTTGTAACAAATGCTTCTTTATTCTCAAAGATGCAGCCAATATATAACAAATCTTTGTTTTGTCGGTCCATATCCATGGCAGAATTAACTGCCGCATCTATCTCCTCATCTGTGATGTGTGCATAGAGTGGCTCCTCCTCATCATAGTATGCTTGTGGCGTCCGTCATATATAAATATGTCATAATATGCATATTTAATATTATGCTCAACACGTGTTACATCACACGTAAAAAAACCGAACAAGACGGCCGACGTTCGAGATAAAATACAACACATAAAATATTTAATACACGGAGCTGATGCACAACTAATATTGCATATCACAGTAAAATGGGAACTAATCCGACTACACCTTATGTAGAACAGTTATATTACAAAATATAGATCAAGCCTTTTATAACAGTCATAATATTACAAAATATTGATAAAAATTTAAACTATGTAGACAGTTCCTCCGTAGACACCTCTGGATTGGTTTTACTACCTACAAAGTCTGGGGGTGGGTGAATATTTATATACTCAGTAGGTGGAATTAAAATCTAATGTACTGCTACATAAAAGACACTAATAATTTTTCTTTTGCTAAACAAAACAGATTCAAAAATAGTTTCAGAAACACCGGTTCATCCGATGATGATAAATTTAGAGTTGTGATACTGAACGACGTTCTTGTAAGATCTCTGGTCTTAAACCAGTTTTCATTTCACTTTAACTATCGATTATCGTGAGGTTAACACGTTTTCTGATTTATTCGGTAGTTTCAAAGATAAATGGTGTTTATGATGGTTTTAATCAAAATCAACTTTTCAATTAGTGGTTTTAAGTAATTTTGAATCAAATGTGAATTTTTGGGATTTTTTTGAATTTTTACTATTTTTCGAAAATTAGGGTTTGGCGGGACCCCCTCTGGGCCCCACCATCAAAATTTGAATTTTTGGACCAAATGAACTTAGACATCAACTTAAGCTCATACAAAAAATTTTAGAATTTTCTCAGATTTAATTAGTGCCCAAATTTGTAAATTACTCATTTTTAGCCCAAAATTCTACTTACACCCCATTAGTTCAGTTAGTGTAACCCAAAACTTATTATAAAAGGGCAGACCTGAGCCATTCCCATTTTTGGGAATAGGCTGAGGAGGAGAGGTCAGGCCTAAGCCCCAATTAGGCCTGGATTAGAAGGTGTTAAGGTAAGTCTATTCTAATTAAGCACCAAATCCTAGCTTTTCCCTTAATCACTTCTAGATCTACCATTTCCCTTTTGTTTTGATTCGTTTTTAAACATCAAAACTATTGATTTGCATCTTTACTTCAAACCCTAGCTCTAAAAATTCGATTTTTATGTTCAAAAAGCCCTAGATCTAAGTTTTTGATTAGGGTTTTCTTTGTTAAATCGGTTTTAATGGAGTTTAATTCAAACTCTATGTCTTTGTAAGGTTTTCAAGAAGGGTAACCATCAAATCCAAGCCTAATCAAGGGATAAGGTAATAGACTTTTGAAATTTCAGTCTTCCTATGGTAAAACTCTTGATTTTGTGGTTTGTTTTGAATGGAGTTACTTGATTTAGTGTTCTAATGGCATGATTAGTAAATGGTAATCTTTAATCCCGATTTCATAGGGTTTTATCTTGTTATGATGTGGATTAGCATTCTGGAAGTTATGGTGGACTTTTAATGACATTTAGGTTGTTAGATGGTGATTTTGAGTTTTATCAATGGAGTTTCAGTTTGAAAATGTGAAAGGAAGAAGAAGGCGAATATGCCTTGTTGGCGTTCGAACGGCCATGAAGGGCATTCGAATGGTAACATTGACAGTTTTGACATTTTTCCTGTTTAGCTGATCGAATGGCCCTGCAGGGCGTTCGAATGGCTACACTGCAGAAATTGACAATTTTATGTATGATGCTTATTTTTACATATCTACTTCAAAATATCATTTTTATGTTTATGTGGAGTGTTTCGATCTATAATAAGCTACTTGAAGAGCATTTTATTGATGTTAGAAGTTGTGGTATATATATATTTAAAGTTATGTGGAATGGCTTGTGGTTGGTTATATGATGTTGGAATTGCCATCTTGAAGTTATAAATGGTTAATTCTCTATGGTTAGGTGTATTTTCAGTAGAGCTACAACATACTAATGGACTAATATGTCATGTTAAGATGTGGTTAATTAATGTGTAAATACTAGTGTTATGTCTTGACTCAAGTATGAAGTGAATGATCTTATATGTGGTTAGCTTGTGGTTAAGCTTTGATTTGAGTTACGATTTGAATTATTCTTCTCCTATGATTTCTGCTGGAATTCATGATTAGATGTTAATTCACATGTGTAGTGTGGTAGTGAGTTAATTTCAAGCATGTTGAAATGCATTGAGTGAAGTGCTTCTATTAGGTACACATACATGTGGGGTTTAATGATGATGTTGAAGCTTGATGTTATAATTATGAATGATGCATTAGGGGCTGATGAGAGTACTTATCATGAATTAGGATTCATGTATGCCTTGCCCACGTATGTACCATGTTGCATGCATCATAAAAATAGATTTCCAATTGAGGCTTTATCGAAGTTAATTGAATTTGATCGATTGGATGCAGTGTGGTAAAATTGTGTGCCGGATTAATCGATCGTGGCTTAATTGAAACTTGATTGGTCTGAAAGGACATGTTTTGATTTGAGTTCCTGTGTGGAACAAGTGCACTCCCCAGGTTAAGTCTAGAGAAATGGAGTTATGTGGGGACGAGTTGTGTACTTGTCTTGCGGATTTGAGGTTATTATTATGAGTGTCATCTGGACCCTGAGAATCCAATATGGTATGCCATATGCACCCGCTACCACGTGTTCTAGGGTTCCCTGTGTGGGAATTCGGGCTCTCCCCTCTGCAGGAGATGTCCCTGGGCGAACACCCCTGCTCTAGATTCTCTGTGTGAGAATGGGACATCCATGGCCAGGATCGTCCAGGGCAAGCAGCTTTAGGGATTGACAACCCCGACCCTTTTTTATTTCCTGTGTGGAAATTTGACCGTGTTATCGCCATTGTGGCCTTGACTGTATTCTTGCTTGTGTGGTAATGCTTGTGTTTACTCCTTTATGGAGGCATTCACCATTTGTATTGATGCATGATTGTGTATCATGTGGTTGACATGTTTGTCGTGTAGGGTGAATGTGGTTTATGTGATATGATAGCATGATCAGAAATGGTGTGTTTGAGACACTATTATGTAGGTTTATGTTATATGAATGCATGATCAAAAATGGTGTGTTTGAGACACAATTATGCAGGTTTATGTAATATGAATGCATGAGACCATGACATGCCTTCGTGGCCTTGTCTATGTTCCCGTCTGTGTGACACTAAATTGTGATTACTCCTTGATGGAAGTATTCTTTATATGATGTGATGCATGATTGGTTATGTATGCTAGAGATACATTCATGCAGGTTGATATGATGTTGAGGCATGATTTGATATGTATGTTAGAGATACATTTCATGCAGGTTGATATGATGTGAATAGCACTATGTGGATTATACACTATGATGCAGGTTTAGGTGATGTGTATGTGTGATCAGAAAATAATATATCTTGTCAATCTTAGATCTGAATGATTTTATTGCTATGTTATCGTATTTCTGATGATAATAGTTATATTAAAAACCATTGCTGAGTTTGTTTAAACTCACCCCTCTTTATTGTGTTTTGTTTTGGGGCTGCGTGGCACGACACGCAGACGAACAGGATCTCCTCTTTGAGGAAAGATCGGATATGACTTGGATGTGATCGTGGAGACTCTTACGTGACTTATTTTCCTTGGTTTATGCTTTATGTTTAGAACCTTTGGGTATGGTTCTCTGTTGGATTTATGTTACCTTATATGGTTGTGTTGCTTAAGACCTATTTTGGAGCCTAGAGTAGGCTATGGTTGACTAAGCATGTGGGTTTGAGACTAGTCGTTTATTTTGAGTTAAGCGACTCTATTTCTTTTCTACTTATTTACTCTTGCTCAAAAGAATGTGCGTACTCGATAATTCTGTTAGATCGCTCGTATTTAGGGTTAAGTCTTTCGCTAATCTGTATCTCAATTTTTCCTCGTCGCCCCCGCGCACTTGACTGGGCCCCTGGACCGGGTTCGGCTTGGGGCGTGACAGTTCCTCCAATGCTCATGGGGCATCAAGAAGATCAGAAGGCAGGAGTTTCCCCATGACACTTCATACCTATGTATGCACGCCAGATAGCAATAATTTCCTCGGTAGGTATCCAGAATAATATAGTTCTCGGTATAACCCTAGAACTATCCAAAAAATAAAAAATATGGATAAAATAAAATTTGATACACGTAGAGCATTTCTTCTGAAAACATAAGCAAAGAAGTATAGCGGCATAAAAATACTCCATAAAACAGTAGGTATACAAGCAGAGCATAGACTAGAGTTTAAGACCCCCTACCTTAGAATTGGGGTATAAAGTTTGTGACTGTAAAGATCTTGTATGGAAAATTTGGCCCCTTCACCGCGTCTGGTACCTACAATTTAGTTAAAAATGCCTTTTGAATGGGTCGAATTGGACTTAAAATGGCTCGGAACAGAGGGTCAGAAGTTTTGACTGTGGTATAAGTGAATAGTAAAAAAACTGGATGGTATAATAGTAGGGGCAAACCGCACGACACGTGGTTATGCCATGTAGAACTACGCATGGCATGCGATTATAGCACGGTTACAGCACAGTTTTGTGTGGTAATACAGAACATGGCAAGCAGGTTCTGCGTGTCCGCGGTCTCGCGGCCGGCGTGTGGCCCACGTAGCGGCCCACGCAATTCCGCACGCTGCGCGGGTACACCGCGTGGCGCGGCCCTGCGCATGGGTCATGGGCCCGCTGCATGGGCAAACTGTGCAATGCCACATCGCGTGGTCAAACCGCGCGACATTGCGCATCACGCGCGTCAGCGTCAGCCGATAATAAAATAATAATATTATTTTTTTTAACTTTAAATGGGTCTAACTTTTTACCTATACATCGGAATTATATGTTCTTGGTACCGATGGACTCGTATCAACGAGCCCTTTGAAATAAGACCACTCAAGGATAGGTTTTAATACAGTTTCATCATGGGCCCGCTTATGAAGCGCGCTCCCACAATCACCACATACGGCCACCACTTTCGATTCAAATGATTCAAAAACCTTTATGTTCAGTTTTTAGAGTTCTACAACATCCCTTTAGGTCCAACATTCAAAATAATATTTTATTAATATATTAAAATTCTAATAGTAGAAACATACCTAATGTCCGGGTTGTCACAATGGCGGCTCTTCATCATCCACATTCATATCATTTGTGGCAATAACATTGTCTACCGCATCATCCCCCTTGCCATCAACTATCTGTTTATCGCTTTCTTCACCTCTGACCCCTTCTTCATTCATGTCAGAATCTTCTCCACTTGCTTTGCCAATATTATCTTCACCTTCATTAGCCTCATTTACATCAATATCTTCATCGTGGACATATGCACCTCTACATATGAACATCGCATATATATTAAATTTCATATGCCTAAATATAAAATATTTTTATTTTTGAATATATATTTCACCTTTGATTAGATGGTCTAACATCAGTATGATCAACACCTGTGTAGGGGTAATGAATGCCCATCGAACTTTGAGTTCCATACCATGCACCGCCTTGAGACATTTAAAAGCTAAATAGGTCGTGTGCATGCGATGTGTGCCTTCAATATTACACACAAAATTTAAAATTTTACATCCTAATTTTCATTGGTAATTATAAGATTCAAAAAGGATTGACAACTTAATAAACCTTACCTCCAATTAGGTCCTCCTCCTTCGTAAATAGAGGCAGACAATCTATGACATTCATTTGAAGCTACTGTCATAGATAAATTTCCTTCTTCTTCATCATCTACCGGCATTTGTATATGTCTTTCATTGTTCACATTTCTTTCAGAGCTCCTATGTAAACTACTTCGCTTTTCACTAGGCAGTCGGGCCTCTTTTTTGAGAAATAAGTCAAAACAAATTATGTGGCGCAAGAGGTCAAACATAAAACTCATTGATACATCATCATTTATACATATTTGTCTCGAATTCAATCCATATGTTGGAATAGCACATTTTATAGTGATTTTCCATCTTCTTCGATCCCACCCAACCACTAGCTAGTTGCATCTCAAATTCATCATATGTAGACGATTTCTTAACTAATAATCCTTCAGTACATTTGTCATAGTTAAGTAAAAATCTACTGTTTCTTCTGCCATCTCTATTTACTTAATTCATAAATAATAGATTAAATTAATATTAAATTAAGTAATTATCTCAAAACTAAGAGGCTAAAATTAGATGAAGCAATTGCCTCATATATAAATGAGCAATAATCATACACTTCTTCACATATTTATTCTCTTATTCAAATAAGACAATAGATATTCTCATACACTTCTTCAAATATTACATCTACCCTATTGAGAAAAAAATTAAACTATTACTAACAATCTCATAAGCTCGTATGTGAGAAGCTGGAAACTTGTATGTCAAATCTACTTCCATATTTCTCAAGGAGAATAAATTACAACACATCATTAAAAATGGGAGTCGTAAAACCACTTATAGCCCCACATGAATTGACCTCATCACAAACTCAACACGCGCTATGGTTGCATTCTTTTAACACAAGCATCTTTCTGTCTCATTAGAAGAGAATTAATTATTTCATAATTATAAGTCATTATAGTTGTAGGGAGCTCCTATCAAACAAAATTTTCCCTATGTACCAAATTCGTTCATTTTGAAAAGTTAAATGCAGCTATTAATGTAGGATGAAATGAGTATTTAAAAGCAATATTTATACAATATATTCAAGACAGAGAACCTTCCTCTAGAAAGCACATGATTATAAATTTTATCCTTACAAAAGCCAGTCCTAACACACGAAATTTTATAACAGAAAATATAATAAAAGCATACATTCATTGAACTAAGAATCATATACTTTCAAAATATACGAATCACCTGATCTAAAACCCCAATGTACCAAATCCCTAAGCTCAAATTAAAGAGAAATACCATGAATCCCTAAATTGAAATTAGGGTGGAGGACAGGATCGGCAGGGCTGCAGACGATGGGAACTAAACAACCAACAAACACGGCGGCGGGGGGGGGGGGGGACGACGGAACCAAAGGCGGAAACCTTTGGAAGAGGAGCGATCAAGCAAGGAGAGAAAATGACTGGAGGCGAAGGCATCAGATAAATTAAGCTAATTTTGTCTTTTTAAAGGACAAAATCGTCTTTAAGTATTGACTAATGGTCAAAATGTCTTAAGTGTGGCGATTTCATCATTTAGAAGGATGAAATTGCCTTACGATGATTTCGTCTTTTTAATGGATGAAATCGGGTTAAATTTATATATCGATAAATCGATTTCGTCCTTTCAAGAGACAAAATCAACTTAAACTTGATTTTGTCCTTTCAAAGAATGAAATCATATAATCTTTTTTTTTAAAAGCCATGCAGACACCAGCTAAACCCTAGTTGGGTGGGAGTGCCCAATGAGAGCCAGCCACATTGGCGTTGGAAAAATACGCCTGACTCAGAGTCAAAGCCAAACGTATTTTCCTAACGTGGCTGGCTCTAATTGGGCACTCCCACCAGACTCTCACTCCACCCATCTCAGATATATTCCTCTCCTCCTCTGATCCAGCTTACCTGGAGCTAGAGTGTTCACTTTAGCAGGAAAGCTTCCAAAGCACACCCTGTAGTGGAAAACAACACAGACGAAGCGGTTTTGATTGTACCAACAAAGGAACTCCTCTTGCCTCCATTATGACTCAGATTCGAGTTTAGAGAAGACCTGACTCAGATCTTGAAATGGTGTACCAAGGATATCGACCTGGTAGGCGGTGGAAGGCAAAAGGCGGCATGCGGTCCTCCAATGTTCTTGGGGGTAGTGAAGACAAAAGTTGTTGGAGGAGACCCCATAACCACCCCAGAATAAATGAACAATTAAAAAAAAAGGTATCCAAAGATGCAACGAGATCAAACCAGAAGTTGTGAGAAGAAACAAAAGGGTGTGAAATTCCTTGTTTTGCTACTTGAGTACTGAGAGAAAGGGAGAGCTAAGTGAGAGTAGAACTGCCTATGGAAAACACAAGAGAGGAACAAGGCCAACTTTGCCCACAACGGATTGGCATGAAATGGTGATGGTGAGCAGTTGCCACCACCAACGAGGGGGAAACAACTATGACGAGGGCACAGGAAGAGGGAACCCAAGAAGAGAGAAGAAATTCTCTCTCTTTCTAGGACCTAAGGGTAAAATTAGAAATGGCTCACATTTCTTCAAAAGGCATGATCCTTGTTATAATAGGCCGTAGATCAAATCTGACGGTTGTAGCAAAAGCACCGCAACTTCTTAAGTTACAACCGTTCGCACCATAAAATTCTTCCACCCCATAAAGTCAGCAATTTTTTTATTTTATTCTTTTATTTTGGTATGTCATCCTAAACCCTAGATGCCTAAAACTTCAAACAACAACACAAAGAAGAGCGTCTTTCTCTAACTCCAGTCTCCCGTGTGGGCAGCAATGGAAGTTGGTAACACTTACTGGTCAGTGTCGCCATAGCTCGCAACCAATCTAGCCCCGCTACTGCCTACTGCCAAGAAAGGTGGGGCTTAGAAAAGAAAAATGCTTGTGTGACGTCCAAAAGCGACGTCAAAAAACTATTTCATCTTCCCATCACTGTTGATAAGTGGGACCTACAAAAATGAGTCCCACTCATCAACGGTGATGGGAAGATGAAGTAAACTTTTGACGTGACTTTTTGGACGTCACGTTAGCATTACTCCTCAGAAAAAGGGAGAAAAAACAAAAAGAGGAGAATGAAGATGTAAAAGGTAAGAGAGTGGGCCGATTTGGCAATGTCGTGAGGTGAAGCTCGAGTATATACCACCGACAGTGGCACAAACCGCCAACGCCAAAGTAGGAAAGAAGGATAAGAAATGGAAGCCGTATGAGTTAATAAGGTGTAAATAACCACATTCCGAAAATAGGACCATGTTGGGCATAATAATCCACTGGGGAAAAGAAACACTAAATATACAATAGCAGCATAAAATAATTTCATTGCTTTATTGTTCATTTACACATAAATCCAAGATGGAAATTATTATACATCTTCTTCCCCTTTAGGTTATAGTATAAATTTTAAAATAATCAAAACATTTAGAATTCCAATTTTACAAGCAATAGGATAATTCCTATGTACAAGGAGGCGAGAGAGAAATCTTGCACGCCGATTCACTTTGTTTCCATCAGAACTGCATACCACGGCCTGTGAACCTGGCCTGAAACCACAGCCAACCTAATGAGCACCTTTGCGGCCATTACCACTCTCTCCGTTAGGACATTGGCTCCCACTCGCATCAAAGCCCTCTCAGCCAACTCCCGACCATAGCCGGTGCACCCGCCAAGTACGACTCCACGGGCTGCTAAGTAAATTGCCTCGCTTACCTTCGAGAAAACAGCGTCTTCTGCTCGCAGACTCTTAAGCAGCATGCTAGCCATCATTTCTTTTCTTGCTTGCAGCTTCTTGACGTTGCTAGTGTTCCCACCACCAGACTCTGAAGACGCCAGACTGCTGATTGTCTCAGTGATTTCAACAATGCCCACATCCGGCGAGCTATCAAAAAGCTCAAACAGCCTTGCAACAGAGTCTGCGACTATTTTCTCCACATCCACGGGATGAGTAATCATGTTTTCAGCGAGAAGGATTTGCCGAAGAATTAACATACTGCACATCATCACACCATTCAGAAATTCTTTACAGAACGTGAGGTTTGCTCAAAACTGAAAGAACAATATTAGATATATCAAATTTCGTTTAACTTCATTCTTGGTTACCAAATACCCTTTTATGGGCCCATCTTACCAAACAAGGAGCAATGTGTATAAAAGAGTTGGTGATCACCTTGTGGAGGCAACAATAATCTTCTGAAATTGGCTTTGAGCATCTCTTAACCTTGTAAGGTTGAGCTTGAGCGTCTCAGGAACCTTTTCCTGTGTTACGCCTTCTATTCCACATGCCAACTTTAATAGACCCAGCCTAACCAATACATCAATTCTTTCTCCGCTGCAATGTGGGTAATCTAGTTCTGTACCAGAAATAACCCATATTACTAATATATTAACGACATTGTTGCAATGTAAAAGTGTGATTCAAAAGATTTTGTATCAACCAGTCTGCAAAACACCAGGTGCAACAAATTGCGGATGATATCCAGTATTATTATTTGCATATATGCATTGACAGTACAAACCTGGTTGTATAACTTCAGAAGAATCATTTAGGGCACGTTTTGAGGGTACTTTTCCTCCACTTCTGAGGGCGCTAGCTGCAGGAAGACCCTGGGAGATGGAATGTGAAGAACCTTGACTTATCCTCAATGTTGAGAATGAATCCATGTATTCATGCCATTCCTGCTCCATGTGGTTCTTCAAGGATCTGATCCACTGTACCGTGACTGGTAAAGAGTTTACAGCACTTGAGGGCAGTCCATGGCAATCGGCAAAAGCTTTTCGGAGATACTCAAACCCAGCTGCACCTTGGATCAATGATCCCATAATTTCTATACGTGCATGACTCACCTCCCACTTAAGTGTCTATGAGGGAAAAAACAAAAAATCCAAGATAAATTTAACAAGGACAAGATTAAAAAAGAACCATCTCTTGCCTACATTCAGTGATTAAAATAACAAACCTGAATCTCTTCCAAAATAAAACGCAGACCCTTAATCACTGCTGTTAACAAAGAAGATTCCACTTTGTTACTGGATTCAGCTATATCTGATAACTCCTTAAGTAGGTTCCCATGACTTCTCTCCATCTCAAAAGCTTTTGCAGGAGCTGAAAGCTGCTGCAATTTTATCAAGGCAAATTCCAGGATCCCTCTAAAGTAAGCCGCGTCGTAGGTTCCTGATTTAAGCAACTAAATGGTTGCAAGAAAAACAGAATTGTTAAGTAAAACATTTAGGGTTGTGATAACAAGATGATTTAGAAGATGTTTTACTTCCAATCAAAGAAAAACACAGAATTCTCACTGCATTCATGAAATAAAATTTTGCATATATTTTACACTGAAAACTATCCAATTTTCCTGTAATTTTGTACCTGAGAGAGGATAACAGTGTCAATTGCTCCAATAATCTCTTCTTTCCAACTCTGAGGAGCCAACACACACAGCTCATCCCTGACTTCCCCCACAAGCTGTATTAACCAACCATAATCAAGTTGTTTTCCTTGCTTCATAGCGTCTGCAATGCCATCCCAATAAGCCTTCTCCATGGTCTGTTTAATATTTGCCTGTTCGAATTAAAAGTCAAAAATAGAAAATGTCATAATCAATCATATATCTATTGTCTCAATCAAATATGACTTCAATAGCATTTACCCATTATAAGCCCACAATGGATCATGTGTGACAAATCGAATGGATCATGTGTGACAAATCGAATGGATATATTGACCCTGCAATTCTATCAATAAAAGAATTGCACCAAACAGTTTTCTCTATCAATAGGCAACTAAACACAAAGGTTATCCAATCAGAATGCAGTGCCTCACATGTTCTTATGTATAAGAAGCTACGAAATGCAGTTGTCTCCATAGCAGTCACAAAACATCACTAATAAGAATTCGCCTCAAATAAACACCAACCAACCTTGATTGAGTTATGCTCTTCATTCTTGCTGTTTAAATTGTCAGGAAAAGGGAGACGGCCTTCATGAACAATCTCATTCACAAGAACAACATTCTCAGAACTTAATCTCTCACTTGTAAAACTTATTTGGTCAACTATAATTTCTTCCCCAGAAGAGGCACTTAAATCAGTTCTGTTATTGGAAGAACTCTCTTTAAATAGTGAACGAACTACTCTACTTGATCTTTCGCCCCCTTGAGCTAGATTTCTTTTGTCTGAAAAAAGCTCATTGCCAGAGGTTGGAATGGAAGGCAAGATATGAACCGGTGGTGTCATCTCTGAGGACCCATTCTCCTGTGCCTCAAAGAATTTGGACTTTGTGTCCAACAGAGCAGATTCCATCCGTTCAATACCAGCACTGCCGCTTAGATGTTCAATTTTATCCCGCAAAAGCTCCTGGTCTTCCAGAACCTTGAACCAAAAATTGAAACACTTGTCAGTCCCCGAATAATCTAATGTTTAGCAAGATGATAAATCAACCAACAAAATTAAGAACAGAATAATTAGGCAACCTAAAAAGGAATTTGTGCATCCCATTAAAGCAAGATGCAACTGCTGAGAAATACTGTATAGGCAGATGTGGAGCCAACAATTTATACAACCTAATTGGGGGATTGACTACAATTTTCTGAAGCCACTAGCTAACAACTCCAGCCATCGTTCTTAAACGTGCACTTGACTATTTACAGCCAGAGTTAACAATAGTTTATAGCCCCAAGTCGGGGCCCTCCAAAGGATAAGTCCCTCTCACCTCTGCGAAATCACTTTAAAATACAGTCTAGCTCCATGGAACTCAATTTTTTCAAAGGGGTGGGGCTATTAATTTGACCATTTTTTTGGCCTCTATCTCAATCAATGCCTACCCCAAGATACCAATAACTGCAGTAAAATCAAGAAAAACTATAATAAACTACCTGTTTTTGGATTGCTTTCATGTCATGAGAAAGACTGCAATTACTCCCGTTTTGTGTGATTTTGCACTTCTGCATCATAGAAAGCTCGAGTTGGCAAGCAGCTCTCACCAAATCCTCCTCAAGCAATCTAGCATCCTTAACCTTCCATGAAACAAAGCAATATAGGTAAGAGCACCATGCAGCATCAAAAGCTGTCAATTGGGACCTGAATGTCCATTGTCGTGTGGCATAGCTGTCAGGCATTATATCTGGAGATGGCTTCCTTGATGAATCCATGCTAGTTCCTGCGGGGCCCTTCAATATAATCTTAAGTAACAACTCAAACTCGCGAATAAAATTCTGTGCAGCCTCTGCAAGTGCCACTTCACGCTCTCCGCGACCGTTAAAAACAGCATCTGGGTGGGCTAATATCATATAAGCACAAAGAGCTACTCTTGCTGGATATCTTAGTTTATTCAGATCTGAGCACTTGATCTCTTTTTCTGGCCCTTTTTTTATTCCTTTGTTTCTGTTTACATTAACCGCTCCCCCTCTTTTTCTTGGAGGAGTGATTCGTTTAAGAAGATGATCGATGTTGGGCAAAGTTGACTGACTGGACTGCAAGAGTTGGGATCGAGTTTCTAGGCGCTCAAGTAAAGCCTTTATTGTTTGAATGGTAGCAACTGATTCAATTCGGGTGGCAAGCTGCTCAAATGGCACCAACTTGATGAAATTTTCATTAATACCCAAGGCATCATAAGCTTTAGCCAGAGCAAGAGTTGTTCTCCTTGATTTTAGAAACTTTTTCCAACACCTGCCACATTACATCCTTCGCATTAATAAAAGACACTTTCTCAGCCTAAAATCAGTAATTACACAACATATCATATAGTTACAATCATATACTTCAACATAGAGCTAATGTACCTTGCCAATTTTCTAGAAAGGAAATCTCCATGCCTCTTATTCCAATTAACTCGAGACAAACTATAAGGACTTCCTCTTTGCTTTAAATAATCAGCTCTCTGTCTCTTTGCCTAAATATCAGAGAAATATCTGTCAAAATTTTATGCAACTAACGAAAAATTAAATTATGAAAATAAAAAAAACTCAAGAGAATAATTAGTATCGGTTTATGACAATGATTGTGACGATGATAATCCACTTCTGTCATTGGTCATTGACATACCCTCTGTAATCTATCTTCCAACTGATCTTTCATCTTCCTTCTCTCAACCTCCCTCTGATCAAAAACAGACTTGGCCACTCGGCGTGCTTGCGTCACTCTTGCATGAGCTCTCATCTTCCCAGCCTCCAACAAGCCTAATCGTTTCTTCTCAGCAGCAGCACGTTTTTTACAGATAGAAATATACATTCGCTCTTTGTATTTGGACTCCCGGATAGCCCTCTGTGAAAGGGATTTTGTGGTCCTTTCTCGAGCAAATGATCGCCTTTGTCTCTTGGCTCTGAGAAGTAGCATGCGGTTTAACTCAGCCTGTTTTACACGTGATTCGACTTTTGTGCCTAGCTCCTTCCGCTCCTTCTCACATCTCATCTCAACAACAATTTTAGCTGCCTTTCGTAACTCATTTACCCGAGCTAATCTCATTTGGGCCTTCTGCAGAATATCAAGCCTATTGTTTGATCATAGTATATAATAATTCAGTATTCAACTGTGAAATAACCTCAAACAAAACTTGTATACAAAAAATAGAGGAGAGAGAAAGGAATGATAAAACAAAAAGTAGGCAAATAAGTTTTCAGGCTCTGTTCTCTTTTATCTTCAAGGTTATGCTTATGCATAAAAAATGACTTGTATCCCGTACTTTTGAAACTCAAGTTCAGACTGTAGGAAAAAAAGAGATTAAACCTAAATTTCAATAAATTAGTGTGAAATTGATCCTAAGTGTCCCATTGCTCCCATGCAACAGCACATAAGAGTTATACTCCCTCCGTCCCACCTTAATAATCCCATTGGATTTTCAAAATGAACTTAAAAAAAAACAAATGGGATGACTATTAATGCGGGAAGGAGGAGATTATAACTGATGCTAACATGAATCTCAAGATATTACCTCAAGTTGTGGAAATAAACAAAAAGGATAGAAGTAAAGATGATTACGATGAAAATGCATGCCATACAAGCAATCAATAGCACCTTTTCTGTTCAGCGGCATACAGCTTTGCTTCAAGACGTTGACCAAGGTCTTCATCTTGTGAAGACCATGAAGGACTTCTTGGCTTTGGTCGTGCCTTGCTTGACAGCCACTCATGAAATTGCTGCATGCAAACATAACTTCGGTTAGCTCCATATTCAGCACCAACCAGTATTACAACAACAACGACAACAATAATAATGATAATATAAGAACTTCAATACCCCCAAAAACATATTTATGCAAGAATTATTTGAATTAATTACTCTACATACAAAGAGTCCATTAGTCAAAAAAATCTTCTAGCCATTAAGGAAAGTAGGCAAGATAGCGATAAAAATTAAGGAAAAAGTTTGAAGAAGCTGCGCCATGAAAAAAGTTTGTATGAGTACGAGCTCCCCGACGGCTCAGAAAACTAATCTACCTCTAAGTAATGTTCACCGTAGTATCAAACTGGGCTCATGCTCCAAGCTCATACAAAGGGTACTAAAAATAATGCTCTGTTAATTTCTTCTCAATTTATTAGCAACTTTTTCATCTTGAAAACATATTTTCAAGAAGAATCACAGGGCCCGCGTGCAATTATCAAACCGCCGCAGCTGCCTGGTTCAAGCAGCACAAACAGTGGGCCCAAAGCAAATCCATTAAAGGCCCAGTGGGCCTCAGTTGCTAAAATTTTCAATAAGCGAAGGCCCAAGCTGCGGAAAATAAAAGGCCGCGGCGGAGAACCACCTAACAAGCACCAATCACCCATTTCCATGGGCCGAACTGCGGCCGAAAGCGACTCTGTGCGCTTTTATTTAACACGTGTTCCCGGCCAGAGCCCTACCCAGTAGGAAATACACACACGTTGGTTAATCAACGTGGGTTATAAATACGAGGCATTGATTAGTGGGGCCCAGAATAAGCAATACTGGTCATCCCGTGAGTTATCATGTGGATAGAACAACGTAAACTAAGCATTTTGCAGGTAAAAAGAGATTCCGAAGTTCAATAGATGCATATCAACGGCTCCGATTACGTGCTGCAGAGCCAGGTGCGGGAAAGGACTTAGAATCCTCGCTACCAACACGACGGAAAGCAAAGCCACGATATTGGAAAGAGGAGGCCAAAGAGTCGTCGAATTTCCTATTTCCAGTTAAAGCATAATGATGTCATGGGGCCTGTAAGCAACAAGAACAAGCACAGGAAGTAATCGATCAACGAATAAGATTCCGAAAACACAGAATTGGTAATTTATAATCCACTCGATTATCGGATTATTTTCGAGTTCAGGTATGCAGACAGAGGGAGTAATTTCATCAGAATTCACTAAGCAGAAACGAATCAAACGACTTTGCAGAGGAAAAGAATCAGAAATGAAAGCGAAGAGTCCGGCAGATTCCGGCGAAGGACAAGACTGAAGAGAAGAAATCCGACAGCAAATTCAATTCCCAGAATTGGCTTTCAGATACAAGAATAATCAAAACTCAATTCCCCGAGCAAATTCGAGCGTTTCAAATTTGAGCATATGAAGAAGAATCAATAAAGAGAATCGGAAAGGGGAAAAAACGAAGCAACATCACTTCATCAGAGGCAGCACAGGCCCACTGAATCATCAATCATCGGGGGACAAGGAATTCGCCCGAGTTCCTTCTCCCCGAATAAAACGGGAGAAGAGTCACAAGATGATGAAAAAAAATTCACCGGACCTGTCGGCGAAGATCGGCTTCTCTCAGCTTGGCCTCGATTTCCTCGACGCTGAGGGGGCTCTTCGTCTCCATGAGCCGCTCACGAATTCGCTTCGGCACCTTCCCCGGCGAGGAGCAGGCCACCGGCAACTCGAACGCTATCGCGGCCACGCCGCCGCTCTCCGGCAACTCGACTCCCGCATCCATCGATCATCCAGTGCAAGAAGAATCCACACAGAAATTGCAGAGAAACGGATGAATAACGTCTCCGAGGACGCAATAAGGGCGAGGATTTAAGGCAAAGCAAAGCAACTCCAGAGCAAGCCAACGGCTATTCAGTCCAATGGCCACGGTATTCCTTTGTTCCATTTTGCCCTCATTATTTTACGAAATTCTCAACAGTTGGGAACAGGGTCGGGCGGGTATTTGGGCTGACTGGGAAGGGTGTTTTCGGAATATGAAGAAACAAGAGGCTATGGCTTCTGAAAGGGGCTGCTGCCTGTGGAGTGTTTTGGTGAGCAACACGACTCTTAGGAGGGGATTTGACCGGACGCAACCCGTGTTCCAGTGAAATTACCTTTTTGCCCCTGATTTTTGGTGGGCCCTCTCTGCCTGGCGGAAGAACCGGCCACGTCTGTTACTTCAGGGAGCTGTTACGGGAGTTAGGGAGGGTTAATTGATACTTTCGGTAATTACGAAGAAAGTGTAGGGGCTTTAGTGTACTTTCGCATTCGCTGCCTTTGCTAAACGTGTGCGTCATAACGACGTCACCGTTAACTGATGACGTGGCTGATCCCACAATATCCGCCACGCGGTCGTCGCTTTTTGGTTCTGAGAAGACGTCGCGTATTAGCTTTATGTCAAATTACTAAAATAGCCCCAACGCCTTTCAAATGTCTAAATCCCAGCTTTTTAGGCTATCAAATCCGCGTTCAGTCAATAAAATAAACACGGCGAGCCACATGCGGTGGCATTTTTCTCGCCCTTTATAGAAAGGTTTCCTAGTTACTTCTAAAATATGGTTTAGAGAACTAATTATTTAATTAGCATCGTATGAATGGTCGCACCCTTAAGCCTAAGTACTTCTATAATTCTATTTGCACGTGTGGCCCACCATTGGCGGATTAGCATGTCTGTCATACAATGGAACTTCCGGTGAAAGCCACACCCCGCCGCCCTGTGCCCTCAAATGGTGGGTCCCACATGCCTTTCGTAATGGCGATTATGAAAATGACACATGCTTTTTGTTTTGGCACACTGGCATTTTGGTCAGGATAGAAAGCCAGCGCTATTCGCATGCGTCGCAGAAACGTCAGCTACTGGCGCGTGTGGACGTAGTCTTACGAGTGCGATGGTGTACGGGGGTAAACTTCCACGGTACATCCGAGAGCCGGGTCTGGCGGAACCCTTTCTCCGTTTGTTGTGGGATTTCCTTCTAAATGCGGCCAACAGAGAGAAGCTGATTATGACATTTATATGAGTAAAATTGCTAAGATCCACAAGTTAGTTGCCCTGTTGAACTGTAAGGTAGGTATTGTGAGGAGGGATGGAGTCACGAAAGCCGTTTTTCCTCATGTGACTGTTGGCCGATTTACCTTCCATGGCTGATTGGTCTATTTGTGCTTTTATTGTTCTTTTTATTTTAATGAAAGAGTATTGATTAAATAGTTATTATTAAAATAAATGTTTACTATAATAGAGGTGAAAGAAATTTAATTATGAGGCACTTCTTAATAAGAACAAACAGCTCAATTAATTTATTGTGCACAATAATTTAATTTAACTATTATTTGCATACGATAATTTTACTTATGAAAGTCAATTATATCCAATAAATTAGCCCAAAGACTATTTAAAAACCCTAGACCAATTATATAATAATTTTTTTTTAAATAGAGAAAAAATTTTAAGTACCAATATCTGTCATAAAAGTCCTAAGTAATAATAAGTGAAAAGTTGTACAACCTAGTCTCTCCTGTTAAGACCCACCTATATTTTACTATTGTCATCGGTAAACAATAATAAAAGTATACTATTATGCATAATATATAAGCTTATTGATAAATATAGATGACCCTAGGTCTTAGTAAAAATTATTTTAACTGGCACTATAATATACCCTTTTGTCTTAAATTAATAGTTGTATTTAATTTTTTTTCTATCTTAAATTAATAGCTCTATTTAATTTTTATAAATACAGCTATTAATATAAAATAGAGTATTACGCAAGTGTCAACATAACAACTAACTTCTATATGGCTTTCTATTCAATTTTTACTTAATTTTATCACTTGATTAAGGGAATCACATAACATTTCCGCCCGTACGAAGTCCACATGACTTACAAAGCTTCATATAGATTTTCATAGCCTCTTATTTACATGTCCTACCATACGTTTGGGCAAGTGCAAATTAATAGAGCTAAAGGCGAAGTCTTTTGTCAGTTGGCAGGCCATCTACAATGAGGTCAAGTCCTTTTATTTGACTCCATGTGTGTTGCCCCATCCTTTCTTAGGCCATCTCCATTGTGGGTGTTTCCCATCTTCCTTGCAGAGGGTATGCACTAATAGTGGTGTTCATTTCCCATTCTCACTTTATAGAGTTTGTTTCGCGCTCATTTGCCTATTGACTGTTCATTGTGGCACTTTTCACAAATTAGTCAGCATCGAGTTGACACTTTGGAGTCATCTCTTAGACTTTTGAAGTGGCTAGTGGTGGTAATGTGTGTCTGTACTTTTTATCAATTTTATCTTTTCTGGATGCTTGTATTTTAGGTCTGATTTGATTTTTTGCACAGCATGAGCCACCCCCAACTAATTGAATGCTGTGTATAGACTCTTGTTTACTTTGTTGGTAGATAAGGTCATGAGTGTGCAAAAAGAAAAAACCTTTTAATTACTAAAGAAATTCGTCGACAAGAGGCAGATATGTAAGAGCAATCCAAAAGTCTTTCAATTATTAATGTCATATAATATGAGCATGTGGCTTAGGAGTTAAAAGTCAATGCGCCTACCTTCCTAGCCTTCAATTTTTCTTCTCAAAACGTTGTTTAGACTTGTCCAGTTTGTTTGAACGTATTGATCCTACTTCATCCTCTAAATGCGATTAATTAATAGGGTTTATTATCACTATAGTTTCTTAATAATAAATAAAGTAGGTTCATCTCTTCTCAAATTTGATGTCGGTGTAGCATTCACCGCAAACAAATCTATGGCTCTTAAGATGGAAGCATTTTTTTTGGGGGCACAGTAAAGATTATACAATTTTAAAATCATGTGCTAATTTGGTGTGTATGTCATCGGTTTTCAAAATCTAACAACTCCTGAAAGTCCTTATATAGGATGGAGACCAGTTTAACGCCGGGAAGGCTTCGTCATGTCATGATAGTTGTTGGATCCAAGATCTAACAGTTATCCACCTAAACTTGTGAGGATAAAATTTTATTCCCAAACTACACTTCTTTCCCCTGCGCTCAAAATCTTTACGCCTCGTCTTCGTGCACCCCCCTCTCGGACTCCCGCAACACCCCCAAGCCTTTATCTCCATTCCACTCCGGCAACACCACAAAACCCGACCTCCCCACCTCTGACTTCAGCCACCCCCTAGAATGCAACTTCCCTCCCAGCCTTTAGCCACACCCTAATTTTGGACTCTTCCTCCCCTAAAATCCAATGTCACCCCCAATGCCTTGCACTGGCAATCTCCACCAATTATAGGCACCAAATTCCAAATACGTATTTTCACTCAAATACATTACTCTTAGTTTAAAATTTTATTTAAGAATTACGAGATATATTCTTCATTGTATTACAAAAATTATAATTAATTTATACAATAAGCTCTAAAAAATCTTATGTATCTAAGCAAATATGAAAATCAATCAAACCAAGACAAAAAAATATTTTTACGTAAAAAATAGTCATAAAAAAAAACTACAGAACACTTTGTCCAAACCAAATAATGTATTATTGTCAACAGAATACAAAGTTATTGAGTACAATGAAAGAGTTCTCCCTTTCTTTTTCAGTTGGTCTTCACATCATATAACTCTTGTATCACCACCTATGAAGTTTACTTACATTCAAATTGATCTTCACTCCAAGTATGCTTTAAACGATCTTGATCTTCAATGCAAGTCCATATATTATCTTGAATAATGCACTATTGATCTTCTCAGCAACACCTCAAATATGTGACTTGAAAGAAAACTTCAATATCAACTATCTCTTCCTTCAACACTTTGTCATTCAATTGTATGTGTGACACATCTGCATTAAAATAAAAACATCGACATAAATTCTGTAAGATTCTTTTGATTTTTTTATGTTTCTCTCGAAAACTAATAGTCATGGAAATTTTCTCTCATTTCAATTTAATAGAGAAGTCTCTTAATGTTTTGTCTTGGGTTTCTAGGTTTCCTTTATCTCTTTTTTATAGTCCCTTTTTATAAACCCCCAAGTCAGTTTGGGTATTAGACCTTCAATAAGAAACAAAATTCACACAAAAATGTTCTATTTAAGGCAACTACAGGACAAACCGATTGATCACTCCTTGTATTGTTTGGAAACTAGCTTACAAGTGTCCATCGTTCACTATTATGGAATCGTATGAGGCTAGATCTGATTGATCCATCCACAAGATGATCAATCATTTAATATTTTGGAGATACTCTTAAATAATAATTGTCTGATCGATTGGAGAGACACATGCAATCAATCGCTAATGAAAAAAATATAATTCTTTCGCAAAATTTCATCCATCTTTCTTCTACACTATCCCACACATATAATATTTCCCATCTTTCCCATGTGTGTGATGTGTGTGCGTGCTTTTACTTTATAAACACATCTCGAATATTTCATTTTGCTTCATCTTCGCCATATGATCTTTAGCAAAAAAATAAACACTATTTTGACTCAAAATTACACATTTTTTAACATTATTTTGATCACCAAAACAAGTTAAAATATTATATACGACTCAATATGTAGTTACAATTTCCACCTCCAACAATTGCAACTTTTTGGTACAAGAGGAACAATGAGGGGAGATAGCCTAAGGGAAAATTGGAGGAGGTTTCTTTAGGTGGTGAAGCAAGTGCAAGTTTGGAGGAGACATGTGACATCCTACAAATTCAGGAATAATTTCTAAAGTTTGAAGAAAAGAGAACTGAAGATTTTGTAGTGCAAAAGGGTTTGTTGGCATGGGTAACATGTCGGCAACACAAGGGAGAGTGGTATCTACGGGTTGGTGAAGCATGTGGATTGTGACTTGCATCTACACCTCTTACTAATTGGGATGACATGGGGCTTGGCATGTTGACTGCTTGGGTAACTGGTGTCGACATGCACCCAACTAACTGCCATGCGGTGAAGCTTATATAGAGTATCACTTCTAATGGTTTTTGGGTATAGATAAAGGTGTGCCCGTGGGGAAATCCTATTCCCATGCAACTAGAAGAGGTTGGATCTAGGTGAAGAGTTGGAGGAAGAGGAAGCTCCTGCAAGCAGGGAACCAAAAACAAGAGGTTCAATAATGGAGGAGGTGAGCAAGATTGAAGATTTGGAAGTTTCAGAGATAGGATCACTATCTATCATGAGATACAACATTTAAATTGGAAATTCAAGGTGGAATGGTAAAGATTAGGGGTGCTAATGAGCCAAGCCAAGTTGAGTTTTTGCCTCATGGAGCTTGAACTCAAAGTCGAAATACTTGGCTCGAAGTCGACTCGATGCTTGAACGAGCTTGAGGTTACTAGCTCGAACTCAACTTGAACAAAAAATGTTGAGCTCGATCTCGAACTCATTCTATTACAATGGCAAACCCAGCTCAAATTGAGCTCGATCTGTATATAAAAGTAAACCTAATTTTGAATTCAAAATTTTAAACCAACATTCAATAAATAAATCAATTACATAGAATGAGTTGATCACTTTAAAATTATATGAAAAGATACAAATAAAAGTTGATATGTGTTTAAGACAAACTTGCTCAAATCCTCAAACTAGGTTGCACTTAAGCCTTAGTTGCTCCCAACTCTCTAGTATATATAATATCAAAATGTCATTATTGATTAAGTACATATAAAAATACAATAGTTAATTGGATAATTAATGTTGTCCATTCTTTAAGATTTATTTTCACGCTATAACTACCCTCAATTTTGGTCTTAGTATGTGGTGAGACATCTTGGGTATGTTGACATCTCATCATTTGGATATGATTATCAAGCAAATCATATTGTATTGGTAACAAGAAACTTGAAATTTTTTTACCCATCCTAAATAAAGATAACTTGCCTTTATCTTATGAAATAAAAAGAAACTCCACGAGTCAATGTTAAATAACTTTTAAGAAATTATTGTAAAATTTATTTTCTAAAGATTCTAACATTAGTCTCTATATAAAATTTGAAAAAATATATCATAATTTATTTGACATGTAGAGATGGTAGATAATATTATCAATAAATTTTTGTCTAATGATTGGTATATAGTTTGATATGTATTACTCCCTCCATCCTATATTAATTGCTGCAATAGAATAAAAATAGTGTTCCATATTAATTGCTCCATTTGATTGAATTTAAACTGTTATACACGTCTCTGATGCTTCTCACATGAAAACCTACTTGAATTATCCCTTCTCATTGATTGGCCTCCCATTCATTGCCTCTTATTCTTCTTCATCTTCTTCGTACAGGCGCTCGGCCACCAAAGTCATATGCCAGGTAGGGCTCCCATCCGTCATATTCGAGGAGGTTTGCGACCGGTAACGGCTGCAACGCATTCCGGACAAGTCCATTGTGTGCCTTTCCGAGCTCTACGTCACCCTGCAAAAGCTTCGCTATCTGGTGGAGGACTGCGCCTGCGATGGTGCCCACATATGGATCCTGACAAATGTGGTCTGCATCGCTAGGAAGTTTTGCACATTGGTCCCCTCCGCCGCGATGGTACTCGATGTTCTGCCAGTAACGACAGTTGTGTCCGATGCTAAAGTTAGGGAGTTAGTCAAGCTGTTAAGGAAGCAAGTGTAAGGACCCTCATCTATAAACCGGTTTTTGTTTTCTTTAATTGTTGGTTATTGTGAGGTTAACGTGTTTTCTGATTTATTCGGTGGTTTCAAAGATAAATAGTATTTATGATGGTTTTAATCAAAATCAACTTTAAGATTAATGGTTTTAAGTAATTTTAAATCAAATGTAAATTTTTTAAATTTTTACTATTTTTTCAAAAATTAGGGTTTTGGCGGGACCCCTGTGGGCCCCACCGTCGAAATTTTGGTTTTTGGGTCAAATGAACCCAGATATCTACTTAAGCCCATACAAAAATTTTCAGAATTTTCTTAGACTTAATTAGTGCTCAAATTTGTAAAATACTCATTCTTAGCCTACTTTTCCTATTTACACCCCATAACTTACCCATACATACCCAAACCTTACTATAAAAGGCCAAACCTGAGCCATTTTTATTTTGGGAATAGGATGAGGAGGAGAGGTCAAGCCTAATCCCCAATTAGGCCTGGATTAGAAGGTGTTTAAGGTAAGCCTACTCTAATTAAGCATTAAACCTTAGCTTTCTTCTTAATCTCTTCTAAATCTACCATTTCCCCTTTGTTTCAATTCGTTTTTGGACATCAAAAACTATTGATTTGTGTTTTACTACAAACCCTAGCTTTCAAAATTCGATTTTTATGTTCAACAAGCCCTAGATCTAAGTTTTAATTAGGGATTTCTTTGGTAAATCGATTTTTAATGGAGTTTAATTCAAACTCAATGTGTTTGTAAGGTTTTTCAAGAAGGGTGACCCTCAAATCCGAGCTTAATCAAGTGCTAAGGTAATGGACTTTCGAGATTTCAGTTTATCCATGGTAAAACTCTTGATTTTTGGCTTATTTCGAATAGAGTTACTTGATTTGGTGTGTTAATGACATGATTAGAAAATAGAATTCTTTAATCCCGATTTCTTAGGGTTTTGTATTATTATGATATGGTTTAACATTTTGGAAGTCATGAAGGACTTTTGATGATAATTAGGGTGTTAGATGATGATTTGAAGTGTTATCAATGGTGTCTCGGTTTGAAATTGCAAAAGGAAGAAGATAACCAGTTCTGCCTTGTTGGCGTTCGAACGGCCCTTCTGGGCGTTCGAACGACAACACTGTCGGATCGACAATTCTCCAGTTCAGCCGATCGAATAACATGCTTGGCGTTCGAACGACCAAACTGTGAATTTGAATTTTTCCCGTTTAGCCAATCAAACGGCCTGAAGGGCGTTCGAACGGCTATACAGCAGAATTGTGTTCTAATGCATGATGTTTATTTTGATGATTCCACTTTAGCTTGTCAATTTTATATGAATGTGGAGTGTCTTGAGCTATATTATGCTACTGGAAAGGCATGCTATTGAGATTATGAAGTTGAGGTATATGGTTAGAGATTTGTGGAATGACTTATATTTTGTGGCATGATGTTGGAATTGTCATCTTGAAATTATGAATGGTTGATTCCCTTTGGTTAAGCATATTTTCAGTAGGACTACAACCTATTAATGGACTGATTTGTCATGATAGAATGTAGTTAGTTGATGTGTGGATGTTAGTGAATGTCATGATTTAAGGATGAAATGAATGATCTTATATGTGTGTAGCCTTTGTGGTTGAGTTTTGATGTGAGTTATGATTTCAACGTTTCTTCTCCTATGATTTCCGCTAGAATTCATATTTAGATGGTAATTCACATGTATAATGTGGTAGTGAGCTTAATTTCAAGTATGTTGACATGCATTGTGTGGAGAGGTTCTACTAGTTACACACACATGTGAGGGTTAAATGATGATGTTGAAGCTTGATATTATGATTATGAATGATGCATTAGGGGCTGATGAGAACACTTATTATGGATTAGGATTCATGTATGCCTTGTCCACGTATGTACCATGCTGCATGCATCATGAAATAGATTTTTAATTGAGGCTTCATCGAGGTTAATCGAATTTGACCAATTGGATGCAATGTGGTGAAATTGTGTGCCGGATTGATCGGTCGTGGATTAATCGAAAGTTGATTGGTCCGAAGGGACATGTTTTGATTTGAGTTGCTGTGTTGAACGAGTGCACTCCCCAGGTTGTGTCTAGTTGAATGGAATTATGTGGGGACGAGTTGTGTACTTGTCTTGCGGATTGGGAGAATGTTATTATGAGTGTCATCTAGACCCTGAGAATCCAGTGTGGCATGCCGTGTGTACCCGCTACCACGTGTTCTAGGGTTCTCTGTGTGAGAACTCGGGTTCTTCCCTCTGCAGGAGATGTCCCTGGGCGAACACCCCTGCTCTAGATTCTCTGTGTGAGAATGAGACATCCTTGGCCAGGATCGTCCAGGGCAAGCAGATTTTTAGGGATTGACAACCTCGATCTTTCTTGAATTCTTGTGTAGAATTTTGGACCATGACACGCATTTGTGGCCTTGTCTATGTCCCGTCTGTGTGACACAAAATTGTGATTACTCCTTGATAGAGGTTGATTATGGTATAATACATGATGGAATATATATGTTAGAGATACACTCATGCAGGTTGATTATGATATAATGCATGATGGAATATGTATGTTAGAGATACATTCATGCAGGTTGATTATGATGTGATGCATGATGAAATATTTATGTTAGAGATACATTCATGTAGGTTATTATGAGATGATGCATGTGAGAATATGTATGTTAGAGATACATCCCTGCAGGTTGGTTATGATATGATGCATGATGAATATGTATGGTAGAGATACATCCATGCAGGTTGATTTTGATGTGATGCATGATGAAATATGTATGTTATAGGTACATTTCATACAGGGTGTTATGATGAGAATGAAATTAATGTGGATTATGCACTGTGATGCAGTTTTAGTTGATGTGTATGTGTGATCAGAAAATGATGCACCATGTAAATCTTTGATATAAATGATTATATTACTATGCTATCGTATTTTCGATGTTGATAATGATATTAAAAACCATTGCTGAGTTTGTTAAACTCACCCCTCTTTCTTGTGTTTTGCTTTGGGGCTGCATGGTGCGACACGCAGACGGACAAGATTGCCTATTTGAGGAAAGGTCGGAGATAACTTGGAGGTGATTATGGAGATCGTTGTGTGACTTAGTTCCTTTGATTTTATGCTTTATGTTTAGAACTTTTGTGTAGGGTTCTTTATGTTGGATTTATGTCACATTTTGCAGTTGTGTTTGCTTAAGACTTATTTTGAGCCAGTGTGGGCTAGTTAACTAAGCATGTGGGTTTGAGTTTAGTTGTTTACTTTGTGATAAACAACTCTCTTTCTTTCTTTATTTATTCTTACTCAAAGGATTGTGCGTACTCCGTAATTTTGTTAATCGCCCTTGGTTAGGGTTAAGTCTTTCGCTAAATCGTTTCTCAATTTTCCTTCGTCGCCCCCACGTGCTTGACTGGCCTTTGGACCGGGTTCGGCTAGGGTTGGGCATCGCCAGGGCAGACACATAGTGTTCTCTTCTCTCTCTCATTTTTTTTCTACGACGATCCGGCGGCCAGCACAGCAGTAGCTAAGTCCGCCGCAACCAAGACCTCTTCGGAGCAAGGGGCCACCATGGCCAAAGTCATGGATGCCTAGGCCAGGGCCAGGGCCAGGGCCACCACATCCAAAGCCATGGTCACCCTTGCTCACAACCAAAACCGGCTGTTCACGTGAATAGTTTTTGCATAAATCGCTTCTAATATTATTTTCAATAAAAATAAACGAACGAATTCCTTACAAATTTCAACTTGAAATCCTACCTCAACGGCTGAGTTGTTGTCAATCACTGCCTCCGGAACCTCGCTAGCCTTCCCGGAGTCTCACCGAAAAATACCTTTAACGGCTCCTCCTTCCGTTAACTGTCAAAAAACCCCTTAATTGTGCCCTCAAAAGTTTTTTTATAAGCATGGGGATTAGGATTCCTAATCCCCCTAAACTTTGGGCAATCCTCCCCAATTAGTCCACCTAATTAGGACCTAAAAAATTATTCTCAAAATTATAAACAACCAGGCCCGTAAAACGATTAAAACGGGCCAAATACAGTCTAAATTGGGTTAATGGGCCTTATACGATATGTTCAACTTTGAATAGTCGTATCTCCCTCATCTGAACTCCGATTTGCGTGTTCTTGGCAGCATTTTGTAGCTCTACCTGTCTACTTTCTAATAGAATTAGTTTTACTCACAAATTGTATCTGGGGAGGAAGTTATTTTACTAAGAATGTCAATGGGTCAAACACCCTATTTTTCATGTATTTAATTTTTGGAACCTAGGAAAATTAGGGATATTACAACATGGCTTCAATAAAGCTTTGAGGCACATTTTCCAGCAAATAAGTCAGAAAATTTGGACCAAAAGATTTTCATGATCTAGTATGTTTACTATGTCTAGGTTCATCATCTTCTCCCTCTTGGTCTTCACTATTGTCCTGTGCAACATCTAAAGTTCTTTTAAGAGAACTTTCCTCTAGTGTAGAATTCCATAGAAAAATATGTTCAAAAAATGAAACATTCCTAGATTCAATCACAGTATTGACATTTACATCAGGAGTATCCCACAATACCTTAGAACTTTTCATTGGACTTTAACATTATATAACGTGTTGTCTAATCCATTAAGGAAATCTATATGTTTCTATATATCTACTGCTGCAACAGTCATTTTGTCATCCCGTTTCTCCTAAGTGAGAATGGGTACTTCCTCTTTAAGGAATTAAGCCAAATTCAGTGTGGTAAGATAGAACAATATTTTTTGTTGCTGTCACAGCCCGACACCTGTTTGAACCGAGTAGAACCCAATCTAAGGGATGGTTGAAGCGCACGAGGGCGACGAAATTAATTTAGGAACATTGCATAAGACTTTAACCCCTTAATCAAGTGAATTTCACACATGGAGTGCACATCTTTAAACCTTTGTGCAAGAGAAATAAGGAAAATAAAAGAGGACATCAACTTTGAAATAAATCCTCAATCTCAACCCACACACATGGCATCCTGAACCAATGCATGCTCAAAATCATAAAGTCTGAAACAGATCTAAGAGCATAAGATATACACGAGTCTAAAACAAGAACCAACATACATGATGTTCTATAATCATAATAGCATAAATCAGAAGGCATAACAAGGTCCAAAGGCATCCACGCCTACTCCCATGCTCTCCTCAATCGTTCCTCACACAATGGATCCTAGTTAACTGCATGTCGCACCATGCAGCCTCAAAATAAAAACACAGAAAGTGGGGTGATTAAAACTCATATCATACATATTCATCATATTTAACCTGCATGAAAAGTGTCTCTACCAGACTATCATATCATGCATATCAAGTGTCTCTAACACACATTCATAACTATTTAAGTTCATAAAACAACCCTACTTAATTGGTCGAAGCATAAGCAGTCCCTGCTCACTCCAAACCATCCCCAACAAGAAAGTCTGAAGGAATTAGGCAGTTTGGGTAAATTCCCTAACGGGGAAAACTACCTCCTAGTAAGTCGGTGCACTCAGCTACACTAGCCTGGATTCTGAGGGTCTAGATGGTCTCAACAGTTTATTTCCTTATACCATTGTTGTTATTCTCAACTCGGAGTGGAAAACTCATCCTCAAGGGATGTAAAACCCTATCCTTCTGGACGTAAAACCAAATCGATAAACCTTCAATTGATTAATCCGACAAGCAATATCACACAATTACATCTAATCAATCAACATGGAGAAACTCGATAAAATCTTATTCGTAAATCCAACTCATGATTCATGCAACATGGTACGTACATGAGCTATCTCTACATGAATTATAATTCATAGAATGTGCCCCCCATCAGCCATACATGCATCATTTCTAATCATAAGCATCAACAAACGCCATAATTGCACTCACATGTGTGTACATGGTAGCAACATTCAATTCTAAGCATTTGAACATGCGTTATAATCATCACATTAACGTACTCTACACATGCTATTTAACATTTAATCATGGCTTTTTACTGAAATCATGAGTGAAAACTATCGAAAAACATAATTCGAATCAAGTGAAATCTCATGCTAGACTTAAGTAAGCATAGCCATTACCACACTTGGAGTTAAACATGGCACCATCATTCACCCATAATTTAATCATTATATGTAAAAACATAATAGTCCATTCTCATACTATAACCTTGCTGGAATCATATTCAAAATATGAGAAATCATTCAACATGTATTCAAGACAAGAATTTATAACATGCTTAACCGAATAACATGTAATTCACATGATACTTAGACATTCAAAATAGCAAAAATCCAAAAATCTACTGTGTTGGCGTTCAAACAACCTGCAGGGCCGTTCGAACGCCTGGTCGTTCTATCGGCTTGCCAGGCCGTTTGATCGCCAAAACTAATTTTTTTGGTTTGTCTTCCCCACTTCGAAATTAAAACCGAAACTTCACATACACATCTTAAACTACCAAATCTCACTCCCAAACATTGTAATAATTAAATCCATGCTTAATACACAATAGATCTAACCATTAACAATAAAAAACACAAAGAAATTATAAGAAATATTAAACTTTTCTAAAACCACCATTAAAGCTTTCATTCATGGAAACCTACTTGAAACTCTATCAAAACTCAAATTTGAAATCATAGTCACCTTTAGGTTGAAAACACTTACCTTCAACAAGCTTCTTCACATGAAATTGCTCCTCTAACACCTTCAAAACCTACCCAACATAGGGCTTTTGTTAATACCTTCATAAATCCAATTTAAAACACCCAAGTCTCTAAAAAATTAGTAGATCTAGGTTTCTTTGGGTTCAAAAACAAAATTCCTTTATCAAGGGTTTGAAATAAAGTTTCAAATTAGTAGCTTTTTCGTTAGAAATCAAGATTGAACCATGGCAATAGAAGGGGTTTAGAAGATTTAAGCGAAACCCTAAGAAATTAATGAAAAATTAAGCAAATACCTACCTTAATCTCTTTTTCCTTTTTAGAGAATGGGGACTAGGCTCCTAAGCTCTTGGTCTCAGTCCTTTCCCAATTAGGAACTCATCCCTTTCCCAATTGTGAAAATGATTGTGTCATACCTTTGATAGTAAAGGTTGGGGTAAACCAAACAAATAGGTTGGGTGCAAATACAATTTACTACTAAAAATAGAAAAATATGCTTAATTTAAACCCAAATTGAGGTATAAAAGTTTTGAAATAATTATCTATTGTCTTAGGATGTTGTTAGGGTCATTAGGACTAATTATCCCAATTTTTTACATGGGGCCCACAGTGGGTCCCGCCCCTTAACTTTTTGGGAAAAATAGAAAAAAATTCTAGAAAAATTCTAAATGACTTATATGAACATAAAAACCATTAATGTGACGAAAATTTTGGTTAGGACCTTTGTTAACCTCTTTAATTTTGTAAATAGTTAAAACCGATCATAATTAACATTAAACCACAACATATAATTAAATAAAATAAAAACAACCGGTTTAAGTTTAGGGATTTTACAGTTGCCATATTTTAAAGTTTGCACCACTAAATTTTTTTTGCTTTTCCCCTTTAACTTGAAAAGGAGTATGCACGGGAGTGGGAATTATGATCGAAGTCAAATTAGTACCCTCAACAGCCATTTCTGTTCCAATGAACAAAAGATAGTCTAAGTTTCAAAAATTATATAATACAATTTTAAAATTGCACGCAACAGAGTCTAGTTCAAAAAATTACATATAGCTCAGTAAAGTTCAAAAAATTACACCCACTAATGTTTGAAAAATTACATGTAGTATAGTAAAGTTTTGAAAATTTACGCACAGAATAGTAAAGTGCAAAAAATTTACATATAGAAGAGTAAAGTTTCAAAAATTTACGCATAAAACAGTAATATTTCAAAAATTCACATAATACAATATCAAAATTGCTCTCACATAAAGGATAGAGACGGAAATCTAGTAAAAAGATGATTCAGAAAATATTTTTCTATAATTTATAAGAAATCTCTTTGAAGACAACATGCCCCGTTCAAACTAAATAAAATTATTTATACGAGATAGAAGGAGTATTAGCACATGCATAAATAATATTATTAATCTAGGATGGAGGGATATATGCTAATGCAAATAAAATTTTTTTACCTTCACTATCGTGCAGTAGTGTATGTTAATGTGTGCAATAAATCATGAGAAAGGATCCACGACTCCTTATAGTATTCAATCAAATAATGTATCTTTAGATGAGGAATTTGCCACCTCCTTGTATAGCCGGTTTACTCTCTTAATACAGTAGATGGATATTTACAAATTATGTATATCCAAATAGTGAATGGAACATGATTATTTCCCCCCAGTTTTTAGTCAAGCCCCCCCATACTTTACACAACAAAAAAAATAGATAAATTACTAAATACCCCCCTCCCCCCGTCCCCCAGTCTTCCCGTCCCCTACTATTTATTTTAATTTTATTTCCACTCTTTCATTGGCCCATTCTCAATCTTCGACTCTCCCTCGACCATTTTCCTTCTCCCTCTTGCTTGTGACTCATTTTTCATGATCTTTTTTTCCTCTCCCCCTTGCCTTGCTGCTTATATGAAAACTAAATGATTTTTGGCGGGGGGTGGTCACCGCCAAAATATGCAGAATTTAATGGGAAACTACAATATCTATAGAAATAAGTTTTATTCGACAAATAGTATCCCCTGCCAAGAAACCTTGAAAATTTTTTTAAACTTTTGGATGGCCTCTGGCAGGGAGAGGTCACTGCAAGAATATGCAAATATTGATGGAGACCTTTGTTCTCCGTATAATGCAGTTTTATTTATCGGGGGTACCCCTGCCATGAAACTTAAAAACTTTTGAAAAACTCCTAGCGAGAGGTGGTCACCATCATGATATGCAAAATTTGACAGGAACTTAAAGCCTCTGTTCAAATCAATTTTATTTAGTAGAGAGTATCACCCACAAAAAAAACCTCTAAAAAATTTAAAAGATTAGGTTGACATGAGTAAAATTATATGAAGGTGTGGGGGGTACTGAGTTGTAAAAGAATGCATGTTATTTTTCTATAATTGGGGGCTATACATTTTTTTTAGAGGGAAAATAGACACGTTCTAGTGAATATCTATCAACTATATTATACTCCCTCTGTCCTAAATTAATAGCTCCAATAGAAAAAAAAATTGTTCTATATTAATTACTCCATTTTGTTGAATTTAAACCAGCTTACGTCTCCAATGCTTCTCACGTGAAAACATACTTAATTGCCTCATTTCGCCTCTGCCGACCTCATGTAGGAGTCGTCTTCCCCTATCACAGCCGGACACTCAGTTCCTCAGGAACATCGGTGGCTTGGACGAGAGGGAGATGACCTCGAACTGGGAAGATGGTGCCGGAACTGCAGGCACGAGAAATACCTGCTTCCTCTTCTCCACAGCGTCCTCCTCCTCGTAAAGCCCTCCACTGGCGGCTCCACTCTTTTCACTCCCGTCTCCACCAACCATGCCAAGAGTAGTGTCACCATCTTCGCAACTTCCGGTAGAGGTGGCTGATCGGAACTCTGGCAGAAATAGATCCCATGATTTCATGTAAATAATTATAAGGCTAATGTTTGCTGACGTTCTTGCAATTTCAGATGGTGGCGTTTTGCATCTCTATAAAAATATATAAAAAAAGGGGAAAATGGGAGATGCTAGTAGTTAAATTGATGAATCAAAGAATCAAGGAAAATTTTTGTAACCATAGATGTCCCAGAACATATTAGATAAATTGGACTCAATATCGGATCTCTTCCATAAAAATTCAAACTCTATTGTACATGGAAATAGATATGGATGTCTGAACCGGTGAATCAGAATCAATATCTAATAAAAATGGAACTTTCAATTGAAAAAATATGAATAGTAGAAGAGAAATGATACTGGATTATGAATAAACAAACAAGCATAAAATTGAGACGGACAATGATAACAGGAGGAGAAATAGGTTGGTAAGATAGGAACAATAATCGATTGAAATGAAGATAGGAAGGAAGGACCTTTCGATAGGTGGTGCCATCTTCTTCAACAACTCAGCCGGCTTCGGCACAAAGAGCTTTGAAGACAAGTCACAAATGAGATACTTGTCTGGGCCTCGACTTTCTTTTGTTTTACTTGGAAAAGAAAAAAATTGGGTGACGTCCCCGTATAGATAGACGCATATTATTACCACTATAATAAAAATGATAAAAATAAGATATAAAACTATTAAAATAGAACGAAGAGAGTATATAAGTTAAGTTAAAATAAAGGTGCCTTAAACTCTTGCCTACCCTACTACTTTTCCGTATCTAGCTGACGTGTGTTAAACACAACTGTTCCACTCGTGGCCAGGGCTAGTGGCCAGTCACTAATCCCCTAGAGCTCGTGGTCCCAGTCACGGACTCACCGTTGGGCACGTGACTTAAATATATCAATCGGACAGTCCGACAAAGGAACCAAGAGCCGTTGCAGATGGTACGGCGTGGCCTTTTGTCATGTAGCCCCCACTTGCTACATAGACCAGGCCCAATATTAACATTTAACAGGCCCATTTTATAAAGTGGGCTGTCGTTTGTTGGCCCAAACAAGGTCGAAAGCCGCATACCCGAAAGAGCGAAAGCCAGTTCGGACTTGGATTCTGAATTCAAGCTGCTCCGGCTCTGTTCTTCCCGCAAATGCGCTGTGACTGAAAATGGCGCCGAAAGTTCTAATGGTGATCGATTCTCGCGTCCCGCAATTTCTTTGGTTTCTTCTTGCTTCTACTTTTCTTCATGGCCGTCGGTCTTTGCTTCTGCAGGTTGCGGAGAAACCGAGCATCGCGCTATCTGTGGCGTCAGCTCTATCCGGCGGCCGAGTAAGTCCTGAGTTTCCAGCTTCTGGAAGTGTGACGTTTTTTTTTGTCTCAAGCCCTAAATTTGGTAGGACATCATTATTGTCCTACGGCTGAATGATAATGTGTGAGCTGTGGACTTCGAATTAGCTTAATGCGCAGCGAATACCTTCTGTACTGATGTAGGTATATTAGACTTCATTTCATATGACGAAAATTTTGACATCAATTCAGGTGTGTTGAGTAACTGTCATCTCCCAATAGCTTAAGGTATTAGTAAATGGATTATCAATATATTTAATTCATATTTCAATCCTCCTTCAAACTTGCAAACATCCATTAATCTTTGCACATGAAAAACTAAGGGATCACAAATGGGGGAAAAATGCACCTTAAGGGATATAAATCTTAGACCTTGGATACCGTGTTAGATAATTGTTGTACAATATATAACCTTAGAATGGGAGGTTCTAGAACTACTAGAGGACAAACGCAAGGATATTTACAAGAGGCATAGGATAGTGACAAGTGTATGGAGATGCGAGACCGAGGCGGTGGGGTTTCTTAATACCCTTTGACAAGCTCATAGCAGGCGGAGAGCCGTGAGCTTGAACTGAAATTCGGAGAAGTGGGGAATGGAGAGAGGCTAGGCGAAGATGTTTACAATTTGGCCCTTGGAGGGGACATGGAGAAACTTGGAGTTTGTTAGTAAGGACTTGTTCGCAGATATAGTGGTGATCAATCTCAATATGCTTAGTGTGAGCGTGAAAGACCGAATTGGCAGTGAGAGCAATGATGGATTAGTTGCCCCACCAAAGGATGGGATGCAGGGATGGGCTGGTGGATCCTGAGGAAGGCATAAATCATATAGATCCACGCAACCTCTGTGGGAGTAGAGGAAAGAGCTTGATATTCTGCTTTGGTAGAGGAGTGGGTGACCGTGTTTTGTTTCTTGGACTTCCAGATGATGAAATTAGGACCCATGAAGAGGTAGTAACAAGTGATAGAGTGGCGGCCTAGGAGTTCACTAGTCCAATTGGAGTCATAGTAGGCATGAAGAGTGAAGTCACCAGGGCGGAGGAGGATGCTGAGGGAGGTGGTGCCTTTGAGGTAGCGGAGGATTCGTTTGACGGCAGTGTAGTGGACCACATGGGGGCTGTGCATGTGTTGGTAGACGTAGTTAATGACATAGGTTATGTTGAGGCAGGTGGTGGTAAGGTATTGGAGGGCTCTTGTAGTGGGAGGGGTGGGAGGTGTGTCATCATGGGCGGTGGTGGGGTGCTTGTACCCAGTGGGAGTGGGGGCTGCCTTGCAGCCTGCCATGGAAGCCTGTTGGAGAATGTGACGGGCATATTGAGTTTGGTAGAGAAAAAAGCCTTGAGAGGTCTTGGTGAACTCTACTCTGAGGAAGTGATGGAGTTCACCCAAGTCTTTGACGGTGAAGGCTTGACTAAGGAGGCTGATGACCTTGTGGATGGGGGGCGGGGGGAGGTCCTAGTGACGAGGATGTTATCAACATAGACAATTAGGATGGTGACTTGCGGCCTATGTTTGTGAAGTAAAAGGGAGGTGTCAGCATGACAAGGAGTGAAGCCTAGGGAGGCGAGGCGAGTGGAGAGCTTGGCATACCAGTTGCGGGGGGCTCTAATACCATATTTGGCAATGAGGAAGAATACAATCCATATTGGGCAGTTTGCAATATATAACCTCATAATGGGAGGTTCTAGAATCACTAACAAGAGGGTGCATAAGATGGTGACAAATGTATTGAGATGCGAGGCTGAGGTGGTGGGGTGCCTTAATATTTCCAAAAACTTAAGCTATTAAGAAACCGGTTATCAATATATTTATTTCATATTATAAAACAGTGAATAGTTGCTGCAGCAAGTGCCTTGCAGCTCATTTTTAGGCAATAGTTGTTGTGCTAGATGGTTCCTGAAGTTCCTGCATAAAATGTGGAGCAAGGCATGTCTTTGTATTGATGATACAGAAGAGCAACAATTTTATGCAAGTTAGTTGCTGTTGGTGCAGTTGTAGAGGTTAATAATATTGTACATGTAAATGCAAAGGCTGAGTTGTTAAGGAAAATATTGAAGTGTTGGGTTTTAGAAGTAAATATGACGGAAGTTGGGTATATGAAGAGTTTATATGTCTCGAAATGTGGCCATTAACTGCTTGTGGCTCATTAAATTAGATGCGATGGCAGACGAAAGTGTGATCTTGTGCTGGAGAAGATTTAAAATACATTTGTCAGTTAGAAGATTACCTATGAATTGGTGGAATGGTGGATGACAATCTGTCAATGACTACATAAGTTTAGTTGGTAACTTTTTTCTCTTGTGCATTTTCTTTTTCACACATGTAATCTGTGCCCATTTGTCATTTGAAAGCATAAAGCATGGACTCTTTGAATGCAAGATTTTTGGGTAAGCAAGTTAATTGTATTTAGTTTTGTGCCTCAGAGAATGGGTACCCTACAAGTTCAGCAAGCCATACTCTGGCTGATAAAGATTGATAATGGATCGAGAGGAAGATATAATTCTCTTTTAAGATTAATAAATTTTTTTATTCTTGTACTACACTTGTCATTATGTATTGGTCTGCATCGCGGAAGAGGTTGTATAGGCATAATTTCTGCAACCTTGTAAAATAAACTCTATAAATTACAGAAATCAAAATTTTGGAATATATCTAAGACACTTAATAGTGGGCATCATGTGATGATCATATAAGTGATGATAATGATGCCAATCATAATGCATCTATCTTCTTATATTTACTTGAATTTCTTATATTTGAGTGGGATCCACAAAGAACGGTCGAATAATTCTTGTGACCTCAGGTGTTATGTTTCTTATTGGTGCCTACTTTTGATTGTGATTGATCTGTTTAATAATGTGGAGCCCTTTGTAGTTATATAACAGAATTAAAACTTGAGCTGATTGTTTAAAAAAAAAAGTAGGATTCATGTTCTTTGACTTTGAAGACCCTGTAAATATTATTTAGTAACCTTATAATTTGCACAGTTTGGGTGCTTTCCTTTCACTTAAATTTCACTTCTTATATTCAATTATTGTTGTTTGCCTACCCTAGATGTCTACGCGAAGAGGTAGCACAGAGGTTCACGAATTTGATGGATTGTTTCAGAATGGCCATGCACATTTTAAGGTGACGTCAGTCATTGGGCATGTTTTCAGGTACGTTCTCAATCTTTCTTATAGTCACTATAATGTGATGTACTCCCTTAGTCCTTTATTAATAGCTACATTTGAAAAAATAGTGGTTTTTATTGAATGGTGAAACCCCCATCTATGAGAAGGAAAAATAAGCTTATGATACTATTTTTTAAGTACCTAATCACTTAAATTGAACAAAATGGAGCTATTAATATGGAACAATTTTTTTTGTCAAATGGAGATATTAAATTAGGATGGAGGGAGTATTAAAAAAGCAATTTAGATGTTGCTCAAGTGGTTTTAGAAAAGAGCAATATAAGAGGAAGATGTTTGTGCACTAGACAACCCCATAAAAAGTGTGTGTGTCTGTGTGTGTGTGTTGGGGTATATAAGGTTTTACATGTGTATTTTGGTAGTCTAAATGAAATAGTTCTTGTTGAGAGGTAAGAATTTGGCTAGGTCCAGGCAGGTTGTAGCTGTTAGTTCGGTTCAGCAGCATTTTTTGAGTTGGGGACCTGGAGGGTATTACGTGTGTAGGGTGGGAAAGCCTGGCTGCTTTCACGGAAAAGGTTGGAGGTTGTCAGCAAAATTTGGGGTTTCTGCAGCACAATGGAAGTTGGGAATTAGGGCAGCAGATTAGATGATCATGATTGTTTTAGGGTGTTTGATGGTTTTGAAGGAAATGTTACATAGATTTGAAGGAAGAACAATAAGAAGATAATAGTTAATGATCCGCTGCAGCACCATTATTTTGGATTGGCCTAATTGAAGAGAGAGATGAGGGATATAGATTATGTCAAGGAATTAGATAGAAACAGAAGAAGAAATGGGTTTTGCAGAAGAACAGGAAAATAAGAATAGTAAGCAAGAGAAGACAAGCCAGAGAAAATTTTGAGATTAAACAGAATGTTTATTTATAAAAACTGTTGCTGCCACCAACTGCTACATCTATTTAAGTAGAAGAAATTAAACTCCATCAAGTTTCCTTGTTAAAAGAAAATCTTTAATTGAACATATCTCTTAAAGGTATTAGTTTGAAATAAAATAGTTTTACATGTAATCTACTCCAACTAAATTCCTAACACCATGGAGGTGTTGAATAGTGTTAAAATGTCAAATCAAAATCCAAGCTTTCTCAATCTTTGTTAATAGTCACTATAATTTTGATGTTTTATAAATGCACTATAGGTGCCACTCAAGTGGTTTTAGAAAAGAGCAATATAAGAGATATCTCACTCAAAGGTGAAAAACAAAGAAGAAATAGGGAAATGGTTACCAACACAAACCACCTTGATTTGTCTTCTCTATACCAAGAGGATTAACTTGAGTTTAAAAGGTTTTATCCTTTCCTTCTTTATTTAAGGCACTCACTTTTTTGTTATCTAAAGTCACTCCTAAAGTCTGTAGATCTACTATTTCTTTGTTAAAAGAAGACTCTCTTCTTTTAAGAAGATTTGATTTATTATAAAAAAGCCCCTAAGTTTACTCTATTCCACTTAACCTACTTTTGGGTTAAGTGATGGACTATCACATGAGGGAAGCCCAATAATGGGCTCCACATTAGGAAGACTCAACTGGGCCAACAAGCTTGTTAAGATGATCAGCTCAAGGAATATAAGAGATGATAGCTGAATATTCAACCTGGATATGGGCGACGATTTTAGGGGCAGGTGTTTGGTGAAGGCGGAGCTGTAGGTTGTTGTTGCCTTCCTTTTGATGTAGGAGGGTGTTACGGGCATGGAGCTTTGCCTAGCGTTTGCACATGTGATAGCCTAGCTACACCGCGCAACCAGTAGCCACTATTTTCCCTTCCCACTCGTAGGCACAAGGGAAACACAAACAAAAAATAGCACAAGTCCGATCTGGTGTAAGGGTCTCCGCCCAAGCTATATTCCTGCCCGCTGAAATACAAGGTAGGGAGAGGGCAAGGGTTGATCCACCAGGCTGAAAACTCCCTCTTAGCTCCTTTATTCGCTGTGCAAGAACAAAAATCAATCACCAACCTGCCATGGCTGCCCTGCTCTCCCCTTTTTATAAATTCAGCCTGAAGCTGGCCGTCCTAGTGCTATTAGGAGTACAAAACCTACCTAATACAAGAGTCCTCACCCTAACCAACTCTCAGCCCATAACCAGTTCGCCCCTAGCATAAATCAAGAAACCTGGAAGGGTCCGTCTTTTGTTAGAAGTCTAGCATCATGCTATGCGTGGCTCTAAGTAAATGTAATAGATAGGCTCGTGCATGCTGCTCGATAACTATCTCCGTAGCATTGACTGGGAGCTCTCGAAACTCCTGTAAGAGGCATCGTAGGCTCACTCGGCTACCACGCATCACTGTAGTTGGAGGAGTTCTACCAAGAAGTCTAACTAATATATCCACATGAGCTCCTCCTGTCGTGCCTGTCACAGGATGTCCATCGATGCAAAGTCCTAGTAGAACTGCCATATCTATGAGAGTGATGAACATCTCTTCATATGACAAATAAAACGTCTGTCTTCATCTCTCAATGAGAGCTGTCAATAGAGGCCGATCGAGACAGACATACTGTAGATGAATGAAATGGCCGAATCCTGCTCGCTCGATATAAGGTAAAATACGCTCATCTATGGGCCAATGGCGGAGATATTTAAAATATTCGGTGCACTCAAGGCACCCGGGGTCCTATAATAAATTTTAAAATTATAACATAGCATACTATATCATCTAAAAAAATAAAATAAAATTTTAAACAAGTTATCATACCTCATCTCCAAATAGTAGGAGACCTATGTGACTCTTGCTATACGAGTAAAGAAGCGTCACTCGGGCCTGGCCTGTAACAAGGCTCTGCATGATCCATATGATATGCGGAAAATTAAGATTATATCATTAATTGTAAGGAACATATGATCTCATACCTAAAATATAAAATAAATAAAGATATTAATTATATGTTTTCCAATCAACAGGAGGGTTTCTACATGATTTACTATTATGCCCACTTTATTTACACCTCCCGCATTTATATCCTCCTCTACCATCTCTCTCTATAGTTCTACGGTCTATTGTATTCCTAATGCGAATAGATTGTGGGCGACCGGGTTGCCTTGTTATTGGAGGGTATAACATAAAAGGTATATCCCTCTCCCAATACTCCCGACCATGCGGAGAATAAAATTATGTGGAGTACATATTTTTATAAGTAGAAGATGTGTAAAATAGTGATGCTTGGATTTGCTCCCGCCGCTTTGCCCATATGGCAATAAGGTGCGAGCAAGGATAACTATAAACCTGATGAATGTTGCATGTACAAGTATGCATCACAACATTTATTATAAACTTTCGGGCACGAATTGATGTCACTTCGTACTGACCCCTGTTGATCCTATTAATTATATACTCCCCAAATTTTCTTGTTTGCTCTCTCAATATGGCTTCCACTCTAGGGGTATATGGGGTGGCTATGGCAGAGGCGGCAGAAGATCGTTTAACAAAAAAAATTATAAGCCGATAAAAGATAGCTGACACTAAAGCCTGCATGGGTAATCCTTGTTCCCTCTTTAAGACGCTATTTAAACTTTCAGCCATATTTGTAGTCGTCATGCCAAATGTCATAAAACTACAATGGGCAAGGGACCACTGTGCAGGATGCAATTCTCCTGTTTTGCCCTAGAACTCTTAACCAATCAAATTCATTTGAGCATCAAACTTTTCTACTGTAAGTGCACAAACTGCTATCCTAATCAAGTCCGTCAGTGTATCATTTTTGAACTTAAAATTTGCTTTTATGTGACGAATATAATAATAATGGTGGTACAGAGGTTCGGGAAGAACCTCAGGCACGACCTTTTGAAGCCCCTTATGTCGATATAAAATAATGACGATGTTCCTCATGCCCATCAGTACATGATCCCTAAGTTCCATTAAGAACCATTTTCAATTGTCTCCATCTTCCTTCCCGACAAGCCCGAATATAAGAGGAAATAACCCATTGTTTTCATCTGTAATCGTTGCAGCCATAAGAGTACTAGGGTATCTGCCATACAAGTGAGTGACATCAACACCAGTCATAGGGATGCAATGTCGAAACCCTGCTATAGATGGCCCAAATGCCCAAAATAACCGCTTAAATCTCCTACATATGTCACCATTTGCATGATGTACTTCATTATCCTCTAAGCGGTAGTAGGTGTTAAGATTCGCTTCTTGCACCGCCTTTAGGTACATTGGCAACAATTTATATGATTCTACCCAATCTCCATAAATAGCCTCGATCGCAATATTCTTTGTTGCCAATGTTTTCTTATAAGATATGCCAACATGATATTTTTTTATTTTTTGAATAATATCCTTTGGTGTGAGAGTTAATTTGGCTTGGATAGTGGGCATTATGACCTTTGAAATAAATGAGGCATTGCACTGCCTATGATCTGTGCTAAGCTGGGCATTCCGACATATGTGATCACCTTTGTACGTCTTAAATTTAAAGTACCCTCCACCCATTTTTATTGAGCCATGAACTCTCCAAAGGCAAGTACTATCAATACACTTCACTATATACTTTGACAAATTTGTTCGTACAACCTTGTATTCAACATGATTTTGTATGGAAAACTCCTGGAAGGCTGTAACAAATGCTTCTTTATTCTCAAAGATGCGGCTTACATATAACTCATCTTCATTTTGTTGGTCCATATCCATGGCAGAATTAACTGTTGCATCTATCTCTTCATCTGTGATGTGTGCATAGAGTGGCTCCATTTCATAGTATGGCGCCTCTTCATCATCGACATTCATATCATTTGTAGCAATAGCATTATTTACCGCATCATCCCCCTCGCCATCAACCATCTGTTTAGCGCTTTCTTCACCTCTGTCCCCTTCTTTATTCATGTCAGAATCTTTTCTACTTGCTTCGTTAATATTATCTTCACCTTTATTAGCCTCATTTTCATCAATATCTTAATCGTGAACATATCCCCCCTACATATAAACATCGCATATGTATTAAATTTCATATACCTAAAAAAGTTATATTAATTTATGAATATATATTTCACCTTTGATTGGATGGTCCAGCATCGGTATGAGCAACATACGTGTAAGGGTGATGAATGCCCATCGAACTTTGAGTTTTATACAATGCACCACTTTGAGACATTTGAAAGCTAAATTGCTCGTGTGTGTGTTGTGGACCTTCCATATTACACACAAAATTCACAATTTAGCTAAACATATTTTCATTAATAATTATAAGATTCAAAATGTATTTACAACTAAATCAACCTTACCTCCAATTAGGTCTACTTCTATCGTAAATAGGGGCAGACGACCTATGACGTTCATTTAAAGCTACTGTTATAGATAAATTTTCTTCTTTTTTGTCGTCCACCGGCATTTGCATATGCTTTTCATTGTTTACATTTATATCCGAGCTCTTGTGTGAGCTCCTATGCGAGCTCAAATGCGAGTTACATCGCCTTTTATTAGGCACTCGGGCCTCTTTTTCGAGAAATAACTCAAAAGCAATTACGTGACGCGAGTGGTGAAACATAAAACCCATTGATGCATCATCATTTATGCATATTAATGTCATTCTTGAACTATACGATGGAATATTACATTTGATAGTAATTTTCCATCTTCTATCCCACCCAACCTTGCTTAATACGTGCATCTCAAATTCGTCATACGTAAACGGTTTCTTAATTAATAATCATTCTGTGCGTCCGTCGTAGGTAAGTATAAAACTAACCATTTCTTCTACCGTCTCTATTAACTTAATTCATAAACAATAAATTAAGTTAAATTAGATTAAACAATTGTCTCAAAACTAAGAGGCTAAATTAGATTAAGCAATTGCCTCATATATCGACGAGTAATAATCATACACTTTATCACATATTTCTTTTCTTATCTAAATAAGACAATAAATATTCTCATATACTTCTTCAAACATTACATCTACCATATTGATAAAAATATTAAACTATTACTGACATCTACCCTATTCAAACTATTAGTAACTCATATTTTGTATTAAATTAAGCTTTGATTTTAAAATAAAAATGCCAATTAATAGAGGCATAAAATACCACAACAATATTTAAATGAAACCAAGAGATTTTCTAAGTATATAAGCATAGAAACCAACATATTTTCTAAGTATATAAGCATAGAAACCAAGAAATTTTTCAAGTATATAAGCATATCATGAAGACTTTAAATTAATGAGCAAATTACATAATCAATGAAATTAAAATAGTTGTAAAACAACACAACTTTAAAGCAATAATCCTAAAAAACAAAGATTTATTACCTTCTTTGTGTTCAGCTTAGTGTAAAAATATAAGACTTAAATATATCTTCTTGAGTGAGCCTACATTGCACAATACATATGTTCGAATCAGAAAAAATTAGGGTACCACGGTGGCGGGGTGAATTTGGCGCAGCAAGAAGTGTAGACGACGGAAACAGCGGCGGGCCAGACGATGGAAGCAAGACTGGCAGCGAGCGGACGACGGGAACCAGAGGCAGGTGGATCCTTGGATCGGCAGCAGAAAATCGACTGGAGGCAGAGGCGGCGTCGTGTTAAAACGAAGATGATTTCGTCGTTTAGAAGGACGAAATCAACTTAAGATGGTTTCGTCCTTCTAAACGACAAAATCAGTACTGAATGACGAAATGAGATAAGTGTGGTAATTTCGTCATTCAGAAGGACAAAATCAGCTCAAAATGACAGAATCGGGTCAAGTGGTCTTAAACCGATTTCGTCGTTTAGAAGGACGAAATCAGCTTAAAACCAATTTTGTCCTTGTAAACGACGAAATTAACTTAAAAATTAAAAAAAATAGCCACGCATGCTGGCAGCATGCGTGGCAAAAAGAAATACCACTTTGGGAAATATTTCTTAAAGTGGTTTAAAATGATAAATATTTTTTTTAATTATTGTTTATATAATTTTCCCTTCTTTTAAAGTTGTCTTTTGCTTAAATTGTTTTGTCCCAAACAAAGAGCCAAACCAACCTCTTTGAATAATTGGTACATCAACAACCCTTTCTTCTTCTTCTTTGGCATGTAATTCTATCTCCTAACTGTAGAACTAATTGGTTAGAAGATTAAGAATTTAAATAGTAGGTCATGCGCCAAGAGCCAAACCAACCTCTTAAATGCGTGCAATTTAACCTCTTTGTGGCTATTTTTATATGTAAACCAAGTTTTCAGTTTTGCACCTTGATGTTGGGTACTTGGGTTTGAAAATTTAAGATACCCTATTTCGTGATGTCCTTTCACATTCCTGCCATTTGATAGTTTGCCATAAATTAATGAAAAAGAGTGATCTTCTGCATAGTTTTAACTTGTAAGGGCAATATCATGTTGATTGTAGGGAAATTATAATTTATTGACATGATTTGATGATCTTAGTTATTGCTAGTTGTCTTGTTTGCTCAAGATCTTTGTGTTGCATTTTTTTGTGCTATAATAGATTCTTAACATGTATAATAATAGGTCTTGTTGCTTAAATAATGGATAAATTTTTTAAAAGAAAGTTAGTGTGTCTTCATTCTACACTATCATCTTCTAATGGTGATAAGGATCAAACTGAAAGGAGTGAAACACATGTGTCAAGGGTCAAAGTGGATCTTGGGTTACTAACTTCGATTTTAAAATTTCATCCCAATGATGAAGACATTATTTTTTTTCTTAATTGACCAAGACATTGTTAGGATATATTATTTGCAAAAGGGCCCTTGTCAGCCTCACATTCACTCTTTCCCTAAAAGTGAGTTTTGAAAAGTATTGCGACACTTTAATCCTAATTAGTTTGATAAGCATCTCACTTGGCTAGAATATAACATGGATAAAGATGTAATATTTTGTTTATATTGTTATTTTTTTGGAGAGTTGTGTAAGGATGCTTTTAAAGTCAAAAGATTTAGAAATTGGAAGAAATACGAAAGAATTGATGCTCATGTAGGAGTAAATAACTCTTACTATAAAGCTTACAAAAATGGGTCAAGACTTATTAAATGAAGGGCAACACATTAGAACAATTTTAAAGAAACAAGAAGAGTAAATCAAACTTGAATATCTTACTCGATTTGAGGCATTAATTGGTGCACTAAGTTTCTTTTAAGTCAAGGCTTACCTCTTCGTAGTCATGATTAATTAAATAATTCAGATAATTAAGATTTTTTTTTTGAACTTCTAAAATTTTTTGCACATAAAAGTAGAGATGTAGGGCAGGTTGTTCTAAGAAATGCTCCTCAAAATGATAAAGTGACAATGCCAAGTATTAAAAAAATGTTATAAATTGATTTGTAGTGAAGACTTTATTAGTTATTATCAATAATGGGATGCTTTCTTTATTATTTTAATTGATGAATCTCATAATGTGTCCATTAATGAATAAATGGTTATTGCTATACGTAATGTAGATCAAGGTTGTGTGATAAAGTGTGTGACGAGCTTCATACATGTTAAAGAAACAATAGTTGTGAAAAAACCAATCAAAGAACTATTTTCTAAGCATGGATTAAGTATATAAAGACTGAGGAATAATTAGGTAAGTAACAATGCAAGGTGAGTTTAATGGGCTAAAAATATTTATTTTGAATGAGAATGAATATGCACACTATATTCATTATTTTGTTTATTGTCTGCAATTAATAGTTGTTGCATTTGCCAAAAATAACAAGTTAATAAGTAATTTTTTTTACTTTCTCTCACTATAATGAATCTTGTTGGAATATCATATAAGCACAGATAATTTTAGAGAACAATAGCTAAATAATATCACTAAAGCGGTCGAGATGCGGTCGAGATTCGTAGCTTAGCGACCAGGAAAGGACTTAACTAAGGAACTAAACCAGTTGAGAGTGTTGACTTAGTTTCTTGGTTAAGTCCTTTCCCGGTTGCTAGGTCACCACTCTTTAACAACTTTAGTAATATTATTTAGCTATTATTCTTTGAGATTATCTCTGCCTCGTAACATTCATTGAAGGCCTCGTAATATTATTTAGCTATTATTCATTGATGCCTCGTAACATTCATTGTAGTAGAGATAAAGTAAAAAAATTACTTATTCACTTGTTATTTTTTGCAATGACTACGAGTATTAATTGAAGGCGGTGAGCAAAACAATGAAGATAGTGTGCGTATTCATTCATCTTAACCTGGTCCTCACATCTTTGAGGCGCTACCACCGTGTCATTTTTGAAGAGAATATATTAGCACAACCCGCCCCACAGTTCCACATTTATTTGCAAAAAAATTTAGAAGTTAAAGAAAATTTCCTTAATTATTTGAATCTTCTGTTTAATCATGACCACGAAAAGGTAAGCGTAGATTTAAAAGAAACCTAATGCACTCAATTAATGCCTCCAATTGAGTAAGATATTCAAGTTAACTTTGTTCTTTTGCTTCTTTATAATTGTTCTAATGTGTTGCTCTTGATTTAATAAGTCTTAAACCTATCTTGTAAGCTTTATTGTGAGAGATGTCCATTCCTCCTACATAAGCATCAATTATTTTGTATTTCTTTTAATTTTTAAATCCTTTTGACTATAAAAGCATCCTTACTGCCGGCTCTCCAAAACGATGATAATATAAACAAAATATTGCATCTTTATCCATGTTATATTTTAGCTAATTAGGATATTATCAAGCCAATTAGGATTAAAGTGTCATGATACTCTTGAAAATTCACTTTGAGGGAAAGAGTGATTGCAAGGTCGAAAAGGGTCCGTTTGTAAATAATATCACGTAATGGTTTGGCTCTTGTTCATGACAAAACAGTTTAACCAGCAAGCATCCGTGACTTTAAAAGAATTATTTTTTTGATAACCAACAACCATGACTTTAAAAGAATCATTTTTTAATAACCAACAACCATGACTTGAGAATAATTATTTTTTAAAACACAAATCCAACATACTATAGTCATTCAAACATAAGTACAACATGGATATGTGATTTTTTCTTTTTTATTAAAAACCTTTATGACTATATCAAGAAGAGATAAAAATGAAATTTAAAGTTGTGACCATACTGTGGAATAGAGAAACTAAGAAAAATATGACAATTTTGGAAAAAGCATGGAGGGGATGGCGACTTTTGTGAATGCTGCAAATTGGAAGTTGAGAGTCTGGTCCCGTAAGATGACCAAAATGGAAATATTGTATTTAAGTGGTTGGGTTGGGTCAATACTCTGTGTTTAAGTGGTTGATTCATAACTTTTGTATGCTCTGACCTGACTTGTTAGACATTTTTTCTATTGGGGTATGATAATAGGTCCTCTTTTCCAATCTCAGCCAAGCAGCATTTACTTGTGGGGGGGTGGGGGGGGGGGGAGGTAGGAGGTGGGGTTCTTAAAAAACTGGCAAAGCCAAGGGGTCTTCATGAGAAATGAAATGTAGATGCTCTGCATTCAACATTTTAAGGCTTGAGGAAGAGCTGTTCTTCAATGTCCTAGGTCTCCTTTTGTAGTATGTTAATGATTTAAGTGTCAGAAGATTATTTGGATCCTCACTTGTCTTTTCCTCAACGAAAACGGCTAAGTTTTGAAAGTCTAGAAGTTGCGCCAGTCAACCAATTCACTGGCCACTCAATTAATTTGCTGCACCTGTTGAATGTTGACCCTGGCCGGTTGCAAGTTTCGACTTGTTTTTCCATTTCATTGCAGGTGTAATTCAAATGATTGATCTCACCTTCACTCATTGACAAATCTCCCAGTCGACCAGTCGCCATAGGTGGTTAAACTGGTTGGTGTACAACAATAATGATAAAATATAGGTGGCCTTTTTTTGCCGTCCAAATGCAGTAGTTCACATGCCAAACTGAATGTCTCCATGTTTCTGGCTTAGGTAAATGTCAGAACACAAATATTTTAATCTATATTACTGACAACCAATTTGGTCTATTTATTCTAGGTGTAAGTGATACCACAACTATATCTCGGATCAATTTCTCTCTCTTTTTAAGTTAACAACACCTTGGATGAATTGGAATAGCCTCAATGTGTTTGCAAAAAAAAAAGTCCAAACAATAAAATGTCTGAATCTAAAAAAATTGTACTTGGGACATATTATACCAATCTAACATAAACACTAGTCCCCATATTAGAACAAATAATTCAATATATTTCTTTGCCTTTTACATCATTAGAAAGGAAGTGTTTTTCATGCTCTGCTCTAACAATGAGCCGAGCATAAGGAACACATGTGAAGCATTTATTTTCGAGATCGACGATGCACACGCTAGCACACGTTAGCGTGATACTTACGCTAACGTGACACTTATGTTAACATGTGCTAGCTTGTGCGCCGTCGATCTCGAAAATGAATGCTTCACATGCATTCCTTACGCTCGGCTCAGTGAGCTGGGAACATGAAAAATGCTTCCCATCAGAACATCATATATATAATCTCCCCTCCCCTCCATCCTACCCTTTCCCCCCAAAGGAAGGAGAAAATGAGGATTGAGGGATTAATCCACAACCATGATACTAGTTATAAGACACCAATTAAGGGCATTTCATGATACCACTTTAATAAAATAAAGATACCAATTGCTAGAACTAAAGATGATACTATTATATTAAACTTGATAAGAAATGCATAATGGTCAACTTCTTCTCAGCAATGTTGTGTATAAAGTTGAAACCAAAGGGTTCATCAGCCACGAGCTCATGATTTTTGCACATGCATGAACGATTTAAATAGTTTAACATCAATATTTCTGCACATGAATGGACAATTTAAATAGTTTAACATCAATAGAGTTATTTCGATTTATATTATTGTTTATGGTCTTGGATCTCGATTTTGTCTCAATTTGGTAAAGAGATGAGATCCCAGAGTGAACTGGGAGAGATCATGTAAATGATCTTGGTGATCCTAAAGGGGGTTTTCATTTATGTTTTGATTATTTAAGCATATATTAACATCTAAAAGCAGTAATACCAATCTCAAACAATGAGGACATCAATAGACTTTTCTTGTATTAATAAAATTTAAGCTAATTAGGTAAAAAACATGATAATGCTCGGGAGTTTATTAAACCAATGCAGATCAACATCCTTAACATGATTTAAGTAAACATCAAATAGTGCATGAAGAAGTTTGTCAGGAATGCTCATTCCCCTATGTTTTTAATAAACCACTCACCATATGGACATTGTACATAAGAGTCATGGACGAGGTGTAATAGCTGCTAATATGGACTTTATGTAACTTGCAAGAACTTGCCCTCCATTTCTAGCAGCTCTACCTACAATGGATGCTTGCGAGTGAAGGCTGCCTATGGACATTGTACATAGTCATGGGGGTGGGTAGTGTTGCTGCCGGGGTTTTGCCAAACCTGAACCCGATACCACTTAAAGAAACTGTAACCTGAACCCGACCCGTTTAGAATAAAAAAATAATTTTATTTTTTTTAAAAATAGCATTAAAATATATAGAAAAAAATTTAAATTTTATATTTATAATTTTATTCGGGTCAGGTCAGGTTGGATCACCTAAAACCCGAACTTGATCCGAATAGCTAAACCATGTTGAATTAAAAACCAAACCTGACCCATTAGTGTCGGGTCAGGTTTTACCATATACCCGACCCAAGTGGCATCCCTAGGGGTGGGTGGGTGCGGGGTGGAAGTTCAGATAAAAATACAGCAGCTTCAATTCTTTGGGAAAAAACAAGACAATGATTTTTTTTTTGAAAGATGAGGGAAATCGGTGACATCTCACCATGATCTCTCTGAGGTTGTGTAAAAGTGCCTTTTGGCAATATTATACAATCGTGTGTCTTGGTCTACTCACGAAGACAAAGATCTTGCGAGATTGCGAACCATGATTTGTGCACTATCCAACTATAGGAGAAACTGCTAATTCAACGTGTCTTTGTTTACTTATACGTGTGTTCTTTAGCTATGGAAATCTCCTTGTTCTTTAATGTTTTACTGTTGAAACAAGTACACGCTGCTAACTTTTTTATGGCCTATATCTCAGTTCTTATAACAGTATCCTTTTTACTACTATCACCATTCGAAATAATTAAAGTATTGGTGGATGCATTGCTTGGTACTTCAGAATCATGACAATTTTATCTGTCGATTGTTCTCAGTTTGTTTGTTTTTTTTATGGAATTCCAGTGCTGATTTTCCTCCGACTCATCAAAATTGGGAAACAGTTGATCCAATTGATCTATTCCTGGCTCCAGTTGTGAAGAATGAGTCAAACCCAAAGGTTTCCTTATACCTTCTTTATTTTTCCAAGAAAAAAGTACTGAAATTAAGTACACATCCTTCATCCTATATGTTGAGCATGACCTTTTGTATTGATTGCATTAGCTGACAATATGTTAGTATGTCTCATTTACTTTTAGTTGGAGCACATATACTTGTTTTCATGTGTCAAATTAGCAGTTTTGAAAAGGTTCCTGTTTATGGAAATTGACCTCACGATTTTGTTCTTTTAGTCTGCTGCATGTATAAAGCATTATATTAATAAACTAGAACTAGTAATTGAAAGAAAGTTGAAATTTCTAGCATTCTAGCCTTATAGGGTTTATTTCGTGATTGACCTGGCCTCGTTAACTGGCGAGTCACCTGGTAGACCAGAAAGTATCTTGGTTATATGTTCACTTAATTATTCATTATTTTAGAGATCAAATCTGAACTTAAATGTAACTTCAAATATAATTAGTAACTTAGTTGACTTGCTGAATCAAGTGTTGAGTTGTTCAAACTCAGCAAGCCTTAGGTTAGTTTATTGCAATTTGGTGATGGACATTCGGCCTGGTTGTGTTGACTTGGGATAGTTCCCTCACGCCTGGAATTTTGACCTTTGCACATTCCAGATCAAATATTTCCAAGATCACATTGAGTTTTAATCTGAAACTTTATGAAGTGAAAGTACACTGATATTTGAATGCAATGCATGCGAGAATGCGCCAAAATGGAGTTCGGGAGATGCGATTGACCTTTTGATGTTCAGTTTGCACTTTTATTTAATATTGAGTGTACGATACAGATTTGCTAGGTGGGACCCACACGTTTGCATGAAACCAGTTACCAATATGCCAAGAGGGAACTCAGCTCTCACTAGAGGGTGATGGCTAGGGTTCTGAAGCAGTAGGGGGAGGGTGAGTGTAGGAAGCTTCTAGAGTTAAGACATATCTAGATTCGACAAACCGGAACGCAAGAATGAAACAATATAGGACTCTGATCTGATTCCTATTATAATCCAATAGAATCTTCAATTTTTAAGAATGGAAGTATTATGATCAAATTAGGATTCAATAGATAAGTATACTTAATTGGGATGATAAGGATATGATAAGATTGAGCTGAAAAGTAGATGGAAACCTCCACAAGGATGCCAATAAATAGAGGGGGCGCCTGACCCCTCTCGCATGTCACTCTCTCCCCTCATGATTACTCTCTTTCCTTCGCATCTCTTTCTCTTCAATTCTCTTGTTGACTCTCTCTCTCCTCTCCCTTCCTCGTTTCTCTTTCTCTCTCGCCTATGTCTCCTAAAATGGATTTGACTAGCGTTCAGGAGGCTGATTGAATGTCAACAACGAAAATGCGTACTCGGGAATAAAGCTGAGTAAGGGGTGGTTATAAGAGTATGATAATTAATTAATTATATGGCCTGGGAATATGTAACATGCAGTTAATGTTACGAGTTAGAGTCTGTTTTGTGTTTAATCATGAAGAGTTGTGTGTCTTTGTGTGTGTGGTCTGTGTGAGTTGCGTCCCTATGTTAAAGACGGATCCCTTTAGAAATGCTCTATAAATAGGTTGTATGCCACTGCATAGGCTCTCATTCTCTTCAAAATCAAACTGCAGTTATTGTTTGTGCTTCTGCACTGTACTATCCTGTGGATTCGAGAACCCTTGCGGATTCAAGGGTGATGCTTGGACATTGACATAGCACATGTCCATCCTACATTTGCATCCACTGCATCTAGTGGTAGCTCAGCAAGGTTTTGTCTGGCTGAATAACTCACAATGAAGCAGGTTGCAACAGCCCTACTGATGGTGATTGTTGGGTCTAGGCCTTATGGGTGGTGTATGAGAGACAAACAACAAGAAGAGACACTGCAGAAGTTGAACAAAATTCAGAGTCTGCTTGTTGGGCTGAATCTCAATGCCGACAACAGGCCACCTGCAGTTGATTGGAATCAAGCCAATGGAGTTGCCCAAGGCTGACCAGTTAACCAGGAGAGGGGGCGCGCTAGGGGATTTGCTGTAACAGTGAAGAATCTGAACCCGAGGAGGACAAACATGCTGTTCGTCAACCAAAAGGGCAGTAGCAGTCTACTGATGACTACCGGTTAAAGGTAGATATTCCCTCCTTTAGTGGAAACCTGCCTTTTGGAGAATTTCTTGATTGTATTCGCGAAGTAGAGCAATTTTTTGAGATGATAGAGGTCCCTGAAGCTCAAGTGGTGAGGCTGTCTGCATATAAGTTGAATGTGAAGCGACACTTTGGTGGGATCAATTACAAAAGAATAGACAGCATAAGGGAAAGCACCAATACGATCCTGGTGCCGAATAAAGGAGCTTCTTATGAACAAATTTATGCCACTAGACTATGACCAAAGCACGTAACATGGTTCTCAGGGCTGAGATGTTGGAGTGCATCCAAGAACTTTGGGTTATTGTAAGAGCTCGGTGGAGTCTGCCCATTCTACTACTAACAAAGGAAAAAGAGTCCAACCATCAATTTCATTGAACCCACCCAAGGGTGTTGTTGGTGGAAGGACTAATCGAGAAACTAGTTCGGGAAATAAGGATGGGCCTATACGCTTAAATCCTTTTACCAACTCGACGATAGACAAGTGCTATAGGTGAGGTAAGACAAGCCACCGTTCCCACATATGTCCAAAGTGTCGACCCATGAATCTAGTGGAAGAAGATGACGAAGCTGGTTTTGATGAGGATGCGGATTATGAAGATGATCCTTATGATGGAGCTTAACTTGCACCTAAAGATGAAGAGTGAGTCAATTGTAAAGTGTTGTGAGTTCTCTTTGCACCAATAGCAGAGGAACTCATCCAGCACCATAATATTTCTTGATCATGTTACTCGGTCAATCAGAAGATGCGTGATCTAATTGTGGATAGCGGGAATTGCAACAACTTTGTTGCGAAGTGACAAGGGGAACATTTGACGTTGCCAACCCAATCACATTTGCACCCTTACTCTATTGGATAAATAAAGGATCCACACTAAAGGTAACTAAAATTTGTCACACATCTATTTCTAATGGAAAGAATTTGAAATCTGATTTGGTATGTGATGTGGTTGATATATGTGCCATTCATATATTGTTGGGTATAGCTTGGCAATTTTATGTAGATGTCACCTTTTGGTATTGAGATAGCATTTATATGTTTACTTGGGGAAATCATCAGATAGCTATGGCTTAGTCAAAACAACAAAAAAGTGTTAACACTTATCCTAAAGTAGAGGGGCAATGTTTTCTAACAGTTGCAAGTACAAAAGCTGAATTTATGACAGGTTTATCCTTTGACATCGACGCGTCGAAGAACATATCGACAAACACCTTTCTTTTTCCAAAACTCCCATAAATCTCCCAAAATCCTCCAAGGTCATTTGTAATACTATTTAGAATTTCGTGGGTGCCACAAAGGGTGGCTTGTATGAATGGTTGATGATGCCATTCAGTCTTTGCAATGCTTCCAACACCTTCATGCAGGTCATGAACCAGGAATTAAGGTCTTTCATGGGAAAATTTGTAGTTGTTTATTTTGGCGATATCTTGATTAATAGTAGATTAGAAGTGAGCATGTTGAACATTTGTAGAAGGCCCTGAACAGCCTTGCGAGATAACAAGTTGTACATTAATATCAAGAAATTGAGTTTTATGACTAATAGCCTACTTTTTTTGGGTTATGTGGTCATTTGGAGTGAATTCATGTAGCTGATGAGAAGGTTTGAGCCACATGTGACTTGTCATTGTTGAACACTGGAATTGATGTTTGTAGCTTTCATGGTTTAACTACTTTGTAGTTGCATTTTATTTGGAATTTTAGTACTATTATGACACCAATAACAGAACCCTTGAAGGGAGGCTAGTTTGAATGGGGTGTTGATCAGGAGCAAACCTTCGCATTGATCAAAGAGAATATGTGCGCCGCATCCATGGTAAAGAGCCATCGGACGATCCCTTCTAGGATGACTATGAGCGTGATGGTTGTCATCCTAGGGATGTAGCTGATGATTTGGTGAGCAACTTTGCCTCACCTTTCCCATATTTAAGTTGATGAGCGGAAAGATTGGGTCTCGTGGGCTGGATGCTTCTTTTGTTTTCAACATATACTGTGGTAAAAAGGATTGACTTGGATTTGTTCCACATGGAGGAATGTGCCTTGCGATGGCTCGACCATTACCGTATGCACACTCCACATGTGACTTGGAGTGAGATGGTGTGGACCTTGCTTGTTTTCTTTGGCCCATCTGCTTATGAAAACTTCAACAAAATGCTCTCTTGTGTCCATGAAAATATTATTGTTCAAGACTCTGAGGACGAATTTGAGAAACGGCCAAAAGTCTTAGATTGTGCTCAGTTTGATGTTATGTTTGGCGATGACACCAAACAGGATTGCATGGTAGTTTGCTGAGGCGCGACATTATATGCTTAGGGTATCACCATAAATGTTGATTTCTATCTTCTTTCCTATGAAGGGGTAGATGTGATTTTAGGGATGGATTGGTTGCATGCCTTGGGTAAGGTCGAATAGGATTTTGAATTAACGAATTGACCTTTAACCTTGATAGTGTGACATGATGCCTTACAGCTCAGCCTCCAAAGAAACTCCACATTATATAGCGGCCTTGAGGACAGGGCCTAGCTTAAGCAGCGGTGAAATGTTGTGACCTGTCACTTGCCTCCCTTTCCTAAGTTACTCAATATTTTATGTTTTCCTACCTTAGTTAAAGTTTAATTAAAGTTTCTCAATGAAAGGTCGTATTCTAGACTAAGGTTTGCAATCTCGCGGATTCTCGATCTCAAAAATGATACTGAGGCAAGAGACTATGTAACCAAGCTATTTGCCTGTTTACACAGACTCAGTAAGATCTTGGTAATTTTTTGCTAATCTCACCTAGATTTGCCATTTCTTGCCAATTTCTCACACCAAAACTAGTAAAAAACAACTGAAAAGGCCTCGCCTCCACTCATGGGTCTACTACTGGGGCTTCAATTATTCCCATTCAGTGATTGATGTATGTTGAGGCCGATTATTTCCCCTTTAATTGAAATTTCCGGCAAGACACAGGTTAGTCATTTCTTCTTCTTCCTCTTTTCTCCTCCTGCTTTCTTATTCTTTTCATTTTTTCCCTTAATAATCTAAACATACAATGGTTTCACTGCTGGCTGCGTATATGAAATTACTGGCAGGAAGCATGAACTGCTGGTAGTTTCAGACTTCAATGCTTTATGTACGTGTATCTTCTCAAACTTTCTACTTAATGTTTGATGTTAGTGTTTGTAAATGTAGATATGTACTTAGGTTGTAAACAATATACATGAAAAACCTTTCTTGACATGACCAAGATGGTGAGATTATTTACATGATCTCTCCAAGATCTTTCCGAGATCTCCTCTTTGGCTGACCGAGATGAGATCAAGAACCAAGATTACGAACCTTGATTCTAGTGATATTTTATTTCCTAATTGGGGTTTAATTCTGCTTGTTGAGGTCTTGAAGCCTATCGATTGTGAGAGTACTTAGGTTCAGACCATGGAATTGAGAATTCAGTAAAAAATAGTTTCATTTACTTAACTTGCTTTCTCCCTTCTCTTTCCCCTTTCCCCAACGTTGAAGCCATTGTGGACCACCCAGTCCACAAGAAGGACAAGGCCACTCAGATGTTCTTTTAACTGATGAGATTACATGGAATAACTAGGAAAAATTATTTTATGTTTAAGTGATTTTCTTTCACCTTGAGTATTTGTTATCTTCGAGTTTAATTTCCATATTACATTTGTAAGACAAGTAGTCTTATTTGAATAAAGTATTGAGACTTTTAGGAGATTGATGTTATTTTTGAATATTGTGCTTCATCTTTTACCTTTGCTTTACTGTGATGCTACTGCCTTCATGTCCATGCCTTAGTGGCCACATGTGATGCCCTTAGTTCAACACATGCTGGTCATTGGGCTGGAGTGTTGCCATTTCTGTCGGCCATGCAAGTTGGTCAACTAGGCCATTTTCTACTTATAGCCAGAATGAACTCAGGCTTTCATTATCTCTTCCAAACAATGTTTTAAATAGCAACCTGGACAGCTATCCATTTTGGTGCAGAGGTTAGTTCAGCCTGCTTCAACTGGTCAGCTGGGTTGACCAAGCACTTCTTTCGCAAATCATCTCACCTCCTCTCCTCCTGCCCTCCACTTCTCCCTTGTCCCTCCATGGAAATTTCATCCTCCCAACCCAAAAATCACATTCTTGAGTGGAGGAGCTCTTGCTCATGGTGGAAAACACTCTCCTTTGCCCCTTCTTCCGGCAGGAAACTCAGATTTCCAGTGAGGAGACTCAGATCTCTGGTGAGTAGACTGGACTGCTGGAGCTGGGATGACTGCTAGAGTTTCGGAGAGGGATGCTGGAGGTGAAAAAATGAGAAATGAGGGGAGGAGGTATGTGTCTTGCATTTGGGACTTGAGAGGGAGGGGTTGACGGCTCCTTAGTCCCAGCCCCTCCCTTAATTAGTTAACATTATTTTTCCATGCAACCTGGTTGATCTGAGCCATCCGGGTCAGCAGCCCAACTGGCTAGTCAGGTCCAAAAATCGCACAAACTCAACGGCTCGACCCGGAAAAGTGTCCAGGTTGATTGGATCTGGTCCTCCCTATCAGTTTTCGTCTCAAACAGTGCTTCCAAATTTATGTTTTGATTGTTCATTTAGTGAATTTAGACTATTGTCTAATATTAAGCCAATATAATTTTTAGACAGTAGGTAATGATAACTTGAATTTATTTAAGTAAAGAGAAATGCTTATAAAGTCCCTCATAATGCAAGAATTAATCAGGTGACACAAAACTCAAAAATGGGGCTGGCAGCTCAGCTAATGGGAAGAGTGAATCATGTATTTTACAGAATGAAGTCTACATCCCTAATAAAAAGTTGTGTGCTCCTATGAAAAAGACTCAGCAGTCCCTTAGTTACTTCGAGTTGGGATGCACACAATAAATATAAAATGATCTAGTGAAGTACATAGTCTATAATAGTAGCCATACACTGTAGTATATAATCTTACAACTATAAGATCAACACCAAATCTAGGTAGTAATATCTGCATTTCTTACTTTACACATATGAATATTGGTTTGTGCAAATGAGTTGCCAAGATATATTTTTAAGAGTTAATTTAAAAACAGTGCTTTGCTTGTCTGGTGTCTAGGAAATGGAAAAAATGAAAGCGATCATGCCAGCTCTAGTGTTCCTGATATTATATGATCTACATTGTAATTATAGATTATGGTCTTATGATGCAGGAGGCTAATTGAGTCATGTCCCTATAAGTGTAGTCAGTTCCTACATTACTATATTGCTGCTCACAGTGTTTAGTCAGTCTGAATGGAAGAAGGGTATTTCTGTCCTTTTACTTTTTAAGTGAGTCCAGTCATGAGAATCAAGGAGGATATTTTTGTCACTTTCTGTTATTCAGTAAGTTACAAGGGTACTATTGTCATTTTCTGTAATTTAGTTAGTTACTGTCAGAGTTAGTTACATCCTGGAGGCTATAAATAGTGGTGGAGGGAAGAGAGGCAGTGAAATTTTAAATTCGAATTTTCATTTCAGAAATCTCTTTTTGAGTTTTTGCTCATGGATTTTGAGCCAGAGCTCTAGATTCAGTTCCAATTTTCTTTAAAAACCTTCCTGGATTTGAAGGAAGCTTGTGGATTCAAGCTTGTAATCTCTTTCTCTGTTCAGAAATCAAATGATTCAAGCTTGTAATCTCTTTCTCTGTTCAGAAATCAAATTTCTTCACTGTTCTTCAACTGTTCTACATCAATTTTGGCGCCGTCTGCGGGAAACCAGAGCTCTCTTCCATGGCTGCTCCACCTCCCACAGAATCTGTGACTCTTCAACCAATTGCGAAATTGCTTCAACAAGGTCAGATGCAACAGCAGACACAACAGCATTTGCATCAGCTAGTGCTGCAGATGCAGCAATTAGTGGTCTAGATCAATCTTCCACAAATGGCGGAAACTTCATCCCGTCCAGATTTTCGACCTGTGGTGTAAGCAGATAGGCTGACATTTCTGCCAGGCTCTGAGCACCAGCTGCTGAAGGACTTTGGAGAAGCTATTCTGCTGGTCCGATTGGATGGCTAACGCCAGAGTCGCCCTTTCAAGTATATCGCCGGCTACCACCACAGCAAAATCCGAATCTGTTGGTTGATCGCGGCAATTTCCATGCTGTACATGGCGGAAGAGCAGCAGCATTTCTGCTTGGAGGAAGACAACAGAATGGGCTTCCCTATGCTGGCAGACTGCCTTAGGGAGGAAGACCAGTCCTCGCACTCCAGCTGGAAATCCATTGTTTCATCAAGCTACAGTTGGAAATGCTTTGTTTCAACATGAAGAGTCCAGTGAAGATCAAGAAGAACCACTTCCACAGGCCAGAGCTAATGACAGATTCGAAGTTTGTATCAGTTTTAATCGAAGTTAGAATTGCCTAATTTTAATGGTCAAATGAGCAAAGATTTTCTAGATTGGATTTTTGAAGTAATGGAAGTCCCTGATGAATTAAAAGTAAAGCTTGTTTCATGTAAATTGTAAAGAGGAGCTGCAGCTTGGTGAAACCAAGTGCATACCAATAGACTTCAACAGGGAAAGCATCTCTTAATGTCCTGGCATAGGATGAAACAACTCTCGAAGAATCAGTTTCTTCCTATTAACTATGAACATACGTTGTTTAAACAATATCAGGAATGTAGACAAGGCAATGGAGCAGTGGCAGAGTATTTAGAGGCCTTTCAAAGACTTTCAGCCAGGATTAATATTGTAGAGGCTGAAGCACAGAGAATTACCAGGTTTACTGGTGGTTTGAAGTATAGTTTGCAAGAAAAGCTAGCCAGCCATTCACTAAATTCCTTATCAGAGGCTACTCAAACTGCACTCAGGCATGAAGGACTGGTTGAAAGGGCCACTGGAAGGAGAGGATTTTATATGAGGAATTAAAACGAAGCAGGTTCTAATGCTAAGCAAGAACCGGTGACTGCAGAAGAAGCTTCACAAAAATTAGTAAGGACAGAAGCTGCCAAATCCAATTATAGAGCTTCTGCCTCTACTTCTAAATTTGCTCCTAGTCATTCTTCCCGTTCCAATTCTATTATCTGCTACAAATGTAGACAGTGAGGACATACTTCAAGTGGCTGTCCACTTAGAAAAGCTGCTCCTACAACTGCCTTCAAGACAATTTGGAAGCTGAAACTGAAGAAATGACTGAAGAGCATATTGAATGAGCTTATGGAGATGAAGAAGACTATAAGGAAGATTATCCAGAAGCTCTAGTGCTAAGAAGAATCTTAATGTCTGCCAAACAGTTTGATAGCTCTCAAAGACATAAATTGTTTGTCACCACAGAAACAATTAAAGAGGAAGTCTGCAGGGTTATTATTGATGGAGGAAGTACGGAGAATATTATAGCAAAATCAGTGGTGAAACAGTTAAATCTACCTACTGAGCCATATTCTTTAGGGTGTCTTAAGGAGGTATTTCTGTCACTTTCTGTAATTAAGTTAGTTACTGTCAGAGTTAGTTACATCCTGGAGATTATAAATAGCGGTGGTGGGAAGAGAAAGGCAGTGGAATTTGAAATTCGAATTTTCTTTTCAGAATTATCTGTTTGAGTTTCTGCTCATGGATTTCAGCCAGAGCTGTGGATTCAGCTCTAATTTTCTGTAAAAACCTTCGTGGATTCGAAGGAAGCTTGTGGATTCAAGCTTGTAATCTCTTTCTCAGTTCAAAAATCAAATTTCTTCACTGTTCTTCAACTGTTCTACATCAGCTTAGGCTGAACTCATTTCAAAATCTAGTCACAAGGGATGGAAAATACCAACAGTAAGTCAGATTGTCCAGTCGGTTGTGTTTACTAAATAGCTACCCTAGTTTGATCTTTTTCCAACCTTGATAGTGTAAGACCTAAAATATTGGAAATTGATTTTTTTTCTGAAAATTGTTTATGGTTCTTTTTTGTTAATATTCTGATAATTTCTTTACTGAAGGCTCGCATCTGCCGGCATTTAAGTCAAGAAGCTTTTGGCTGTGGGTATCTGGTGTTATGGCTAGATTGTGACCGAGAGGGAGAAAATATATGCTATGAAGGTACTCTTAAAATCTTCTATGAGTACACCTTAGTAGTGCTTTTGACTAATCCTATAACAGTCGGTGAAAATTTCGTTTGATCTTTTTATATTTTGTAAAATAGTTGAACTTCAGAACCATAAACTAGATATCTTTTATGCTACCCTAGTTTCAAAATGTATATCACTTCTTGCCTTTTGCTGTCTGATAACTAAGTTTAATGCCACTACTTCAAAGTACATTGTAGAAGTTTTTGTGAAATTACGCTTCCATATCCATCAAAGAAATGGAAAAAAATTCCTTTTTCTGCCAATAGCTATGTGTGGAATAGTCTCTTAGCTGTAAATTGAAGGTTGACTGTATGCTCCTTGAAAAACTATGAATTGCATTTTCTACGATAGAAGAATATATATTTTATGTTGAACAGCATGATTTTTTTTATTTAGAAGAATTAATTCTTTAAATATACATAACATATGTACATTCATGTATCCAATTGCCTGAGCACTTGGAGACCATTTACGGTTCAGGCCAGGTTTTCTCCATATACTTATTGACATGGTAGTTTCTCCCAATTACTGGTGGCCGAAGCATATGACGTACTGGTGAAATGTATGTTTGCTTTCAGTTATTGAGTGTACTGGCTTTGACAAAAAGGAGTCTGGAAGAAGGATTTTCCGTGCCCGATTTTCTTCTGTCACAGAGAAAGACATACTCAAGGCCATGAGCAGCCTTGCTGAACCTAATCAAAATGAAGCACTTGCTGTAGATGCACGGCAAGAAATTGACTTGAAGGTTGGAGTTGCATTTACGCGATTTCAGACTCGCTATTTCCAAGGAAAATATGGGAACCTCAACTCTAGAGTTATCTCGTACATCTCTCTCTCTCTCTTACAGCCTTTTTGTTTCAATATGCATGTATTGGGTGCACTTACATTGTGTTTGTGTCTGTATGTGTGCATTGTTTTGTTTCAGTATTTGGTCCAAAATACCAAACATTTTTTATTTAGTGGTCATTGTTATCGAGTTAGATTGGCATGAAATCTCGAAGTATTATTGGTTGGACAGTTAGCATTTTCTTTTCCTTGTTCAGAAACATATGGTCATGGCACCAGGAACTTCCTTAATTAAGAGAATGCATCTTTTGTTTATTGTGTATTCCATGCGGAACATATTGTGGTTACGGATCATGCTTATCTTATTATCTAGATGCAGATAGCATCTCATGAATCAGTTAAAAGAGTAGGTAGAAAGCAAAACTATGTTTGGCGCCTCCTTTCTAAACCCAATAATTCTCTTGCTGTTGCTGCTGTTGTTATATGTTAATCATCATAATTTATTTTTTGTTCCAGCTATGGACCATGCCAGACGCCTACCCTTGGATTTTGTGTGGAGCGTTACTTACAAATTACAACATTTAAGCCAGAAAAGTTTTGGTCTTTACACCCTTATATTTTTAAGAATGGTCATGAGCTTCGGTTAGAGTGGGGCCGAGATAGGTTGTTTGATTTTGAGGTGAGCTCCAAATTCTAGTATTACAATGACTTCTCATATATTTTTATTAATATGCATCAGCATCTTCTTATTGTAGGTAAGTTTGATGTACCAAAAATTGGTAACTGATGATACTGTTCTCGTAGTAACTGATATTTCGGCAAAGGAAGAGTGCAAAGTTCGTCCATCTGGCCTTAACACAGTAAATTTGCTGAAGGTATATACTTCTGAAGATATTTTTGGCTTTATTATTTGACTGTTGCTTGACCTTAATTTTTTTCCAGTGCTTTACTAAACAAGGAACTGAACAAGGAAGTCTAATATACAATAGATCAACCTCTGAATAAGATTATTCGAATAAACCAAAGAGAATCTAATAATGTTTACAAAGAAAAGAATTAAACAAACATTCGTTTCTTTGCAGGATTAGATGATGTCTAATCAGGGTATAAAGCTTCATAAGCTGATTGTAGCATTTCTTCTAAAGGTCTGAAGTCTCCAAGAAATTTCAGGCTTGTCAAGTTTTAAACTGATCTCATCCACTGGCGGGTCATCTTCACACATTCTTTGTATGTATATATACATATAGAGAGAGAAGCCTTATTGTAAGGTCAACCTCACACAAGCTTCCGTGAGGTTGATTCTTGTCGGGTCATTTTCATAGAATCACCATCAATGGCCGGTATGGGACTAAGGGGAATGGGTAGTAAATTATGAGGGTAGACTCCATGTGAATTTTTGGGTCGATTTCCAATAAGTGGGACCCACTCATCAAGGCCGGTCAAAGTTTCAACCTTAAATCAATGACTCAAAATTTATGAGGTTAAATGAATGAATCTTACATATTAGAATGACACCAAATTTCGTTGACACACATCATTAAAGTGGGTCTTCAAATCCGAATTAGTCCCACTCCTTTTTGTGGCTTACATGAATTCAAATTAAAAAATGTAATCTCATTCTTTGATTTGAAGGTGAGATTAAATGGTGTGATGAAGGGGTCCCACACATCCAATTAGGCCCAAATTTTGTAGACCCCTATTTTTTATGGTGCTCTTTCAATTTTCCTTAGTCCCGTCCACAACAAATGTTGGAAAAACCCACATCTAGAAAATCAACCTCACGAAAGCTTGCGTGAGGTTGACCTTATGTTAATTTATTCCATATATATATATATCATAGTAGCAGATATCCCACCAAATATGAGATGGTGGAGAAGATTCTTCAATAGTATGGATCTTTGGTAAAGGAGTGGAGAAATACTTTAGTATCTAAATCTTGTGAAGGAAGCTGGGTTTTATATATATATATATAATAGGACCACTCCTTTTTTTGCAAACTTGAACGGGAGGGAATTTTCATAATATGTAAATATATATAACTGTACATATACAAGATAGAATACCTCGGTGCCTATTTTTTGCGGATGATGTAGTTTTGGTTGAGACTATAGCAAGGTTAAGTGCCAAATTAGAATTGTGGAGGGAAGCTCTAAGAATCAAAAGGTTTTAAAATCAGCACGACGAAGACGGAGTATATGGAATTTAAGTTTAAGGATAGTAGAACTATAGGTAGAATTTTAGTCAAAATAGATGGGCAAGACATGCCAAGATGTGAGTAATTCTGATATTTGGGCTCTATTATCTACAAAGAGGGAGATATCACTAGTGATGTGGTACATAGGATTAATAAGGGGTGGGTAAAATGGAGGGCGGCGTCAGGAGTTTTGTGTGTTAAGCGAGTCCCAAATAGGCTTAAAGGTAAGTTTTATAAGACAATTATTAGGCCCACAATACTCTGTGGAGGAGAATGTTAGGCACCAATGAAAATTCATATAGATAAATTGAATATAGCAGAAATGAGGATGCTAAGGTGGATGTGTGGAATAATTAGGAAAAATAGGATTAAAAATGAGTATATACGTAAGAACTTAGGGGTAACACTTTTAGAGAAGCTTAGAGAATGTAGGTTACGTTTGTATAGGCATGTACAAAGAAGACCAATGGATGCCCGGGTAAAAAGGTTGGAAGGGTTTTATATAAATGATGTCAAAAGACAAAGAGAGAAACCTAAGAGAACTTGGATGACATTAATATGGCTATGATTATGCTAACTCTTACAAAAGAGTTGCACAAAACAGACAAGAATGGAGGTGTAAGATCCATGTCACCGACCGCAAATTGTGCGAAAAATGTGCTACTTGATTATGATTATTATCATATATATGTATATATATATATATATGTATATATATATATATATATATATATATATATATATATATATATATATAATGAAGCAATAGTGTACTTGGAGCAGTTCAAAAGGCCAATCTTAGTGTTGTGCTTATAAAAATCTCCTCTAGATTCAGTGGTCGCCTACATGAATGGTAAATAGCACTCGGTGAAGACAAACAACTTTAGATTCTTGAGTCCAATGATGTTTTAGAATTCATTCTATACCTATATAAAGTATTTCTCGAACATCAAGCACTCAGACTTGAACTGCATAAGAATAATTTATGAAAGCAAAAGTCTACTCTTTCCATAAGGACCTCGAAAAACACTACATGCATGTCTTCTAGATGTTTTAGCTACTGTTCAAGTCACCTTCAATGCTGGCAATTTTTCCTCACTCTATATCCAAACTACAACATTTTCCTGCAAGATCCCTTTTTTGTTTAGCTCTCTTTTCGATCAAGTCCAATTTTGTGCCCTAAATATGAGACATGGAGCCATCGCAACTACACTTCGCTACCAGCTTACTTTTCACCTACAAAACCATGCTATAAATTTTCTAGTTACTAGCCTCTACCAGTTGACTGTTGCTCTCACGATGAAAATTGGCCCTCAAGGTGTTCATTGCACCTACATTCCAAAGCAACTCCAACACACAACTCTAGCAGATACTCCCAACCAAATGGATAACGACACATGAGACTTTTCTGCAGTCCACAAAGTCTCATACGAATACTTCTCTAGTTTTCATACGAAAAGCTGATGGCACTGTTGAGACTCAATTTTGAATTCAAACTTCAGAAACTGAGACCTTCTCAACCCCTTGCCAGAGATTCATACCATTGAAGAAGTTTCGTAACCAACATCTCATATTTGGTGGGACATATGCTATTGCGACCACTGCCTTGACCACCAGTTCAACATGTACTATTCTGACCCTAACGAAAAGCCCCACAGAAAGAAAAGGTCCTTGCAGCAAAGCTAAAGTGGCAATATGAAGCAAGAGATCCCAAGGTTAATCTCTTAGAACCCTATGGGAAATTTGACTACTATATCCTATACCCAAGAAGAAAGGGGCCTAATCTTTGTGGCTATTATTCCAAAGCGCTACATACCCTAGATGATGAAGATCCATGTCTACCAAGTGCCCGAACTCATAGTCCCATTGAAAATATTGCTCCTTAGATTTTCATGCTCGAATTTAAGTTCCCCTTTCCAAAAAAACTATGAAGATCTTAATAAGTGCATCAAACACATATGGAAGTTTCCAATGCGGGCAGGTCAAACCTCTGATGGAAGGCCCAAACAAATCTCTGCGCAGAAGCAGCTCTAAACTGGCAAGTCGCAAATGTTGTTGCCTAGAATAAAGCACTTTCTAAGCTCCTCATAGAATAGCAAAAGCTTGCTACACTTGTTGCTCCAAACTCTTTCCTTCTAAGATTGACGGCCTACACCAAGAACTCCTTCAAATCGCTTCAAAATGCCAAGACTTCTTTGATGCCTCTCGACTAATTTCTCAGAAAGGATGTAGAAAAAAGGCACCTTGAAGCACAACTCAGGAGCCTTTAAACCTCTCAAGCCCCTAAACCACTTCCAATTCCAAGCTACCTAACCTTTGCCACCTTATTCAAAAATCCCTCTTATATCCCGAATTACCATATGCAACCGTTTATTTCTCCACCCTTAGGCCAGTTGGTTTCAACTCCCCAACATAAACTTTAATACTCCATGCCTTCCCTCTCTCACCAAATGCCTCCTCCTATCTTACCTTCTAGACTTAATGGCAAATACCCCATCTTTTACCCCAATGTTGAAGCATCTTTCGGACCACCTCCTCACTTTGTTCTTATCGAAGAACCCAACCTTATTGCTTCATTCCTTTAAGCATCCTGCTTGATTGATAACACTTGAAGATGACTACCTTGCATCTCCGGATGCATCAACCACCCTCAAGCTTGACACCATTTTCCTGAGCTGTTCATGCTTGGTGATCCTACTATTGAACAACCCTCATTTTCAGAACTGTTCACAGAAATAAAGCATGAGCCACGTTTTGATTTAAGCTTTACTAGTCCTTTTTTACATAGCACCAACAACAAAAAGCTATTTACCATTGATGATATTCTCCCCACTAAGTGGGATGATCGCTTTATGGAAATATTTGCTTGGGGAACTGCTGAAATGGTTGTTCCAAATGCCAATCTTAGAGATGTTCTTACAAAAATCTCCTCTAAATTTAGCTGTCCCTTCCATGAATGGTGGATAGCACTCAATGAATACAGACAACTTCAGATTCTCGAGTCCAATGATGTTTCAGAATTCATTCTATGTCTCTATAATGAATTTATCGGTCATCCAACACTCCGATGCCAAACCGCACAAGAAGAATTTCTGAAAGCAAAAGTTTGCTTTTTCCATAAGGACCTCAAAAAACACTACATGCATATGCCCGCTCAGTTCAATGCTATCAACGGAATCAATGATGTGAACCTCAAATAAGTGTTTCTCTGGTCCGTACCTCAACCATTTGGTAATGAAACTGGACGAATTATTGATCTTAAAGGAGATTTAGAACCGGAAATCTTTTTTAGGCTTTTTACTGTATAAGACTTTGTTTAACTCAAATACTTATAAGATTTTACAATAGGGAATCAATTAGCTGGAACTTGGGTAGGGGCATACTCAACTTCATATAAAAAATCTTGAACAGAAGCAGAAGATGATTGAAGAGTGTTGGAGGGTGATGGTAAGACCACTCCCTTTTTTGCAAACATGAGCAGGAGGAAATTTTCGTTACATAAAATTTTTTACCCGTCAAGAATGACAAAACTAAACCTGAACTTGTCAACGTTTTTGGTTTTACCCTTTAAGAATGAAAACTCATAGAAGTTGACTTGTCTACATGTTTTAGTACTTTCTACCTTCTTTCCCCATGTTTAATAGTTCATGGATTATTCTGTATTTTTTACGAAAACCCTATAACATGCACTAAGAAGTGTTAAGTTTAGAGTGATCAAAATTACACTCATCTGAACCAATTTACATGATTTCAATCACCAGTATCCGAGTTATTGGCATTTGGCAGTGAAGTTTGATTAAGTTAAAGCTTTTGTACAACAGCAAAAGCTCTGTGATGAATGTTATCATATTGCTTAATCAGCAATGTTACCTTTACTGTGAACAACCTTGGATCAATATAATCTGTGTAGGAGTAAATTTTAAAAACTAAATTGTGTCGAGATATGTTTAATGCTTAACCATTGAATACCATACAAGTTACTGGGATAAAAGTCTTAAATGACTCTTGAACTTTAGATTTTATATTTTCACAGTATCTTTTTCTTTCAAAATAATATTTTCTTTGTTTTTGTATTGAAGATATTAGAATGCAATGCATTAATTGCACCAATTATAATTTTTTCTAGGTTGCTTCTAGCGCATTAGGCATTGGACCTCATGTTGCAATGCAACTTGCTGAGCGCTTGTATACTCAAGGCTATGTCAGGTGATTTCACATCTCAATTCTGGAAGCTTCTACCCTTATTGGGGCTTAAACTATATTAGCTTATCCATGTGGACTCTTTTCTTGGACTTTTTATTATAATTTTTATGATCAATGTTGGGCAGCGTCATTTGTTTTGTTGATGCATTAGACACAAGTGTTTAACATTCTGAGAAGTCTTATATTCAATTATTTGTTAATACCAATGTCCTATACTGCCAATTCTCCTGACCCTATAATGGGTGTTTTGTAGCAGATATTTAACTGATATTATAAGAAAATAATTTTCTCTTGTGAACTGTCTGCTTAATAGCACATGAAAAGCCTGCAATCAGGTTCCACACAAGAGTCCCATCACTAGCTGACATACGAGATGGAAAAAGTGTTTTTCAGTTCAGGGCTTATAAATTTCGAGTGAAAGTTATGGGTGACATTTGTTGATGTATGCACTTTATGCTATCTAAATACATCTGAACACCAATTAAATTGGTAAATGTGATGCCAAAATCAAAATGGTCAGAGTTTGCACGGCCATTGTTTCAGATATCCTCTCCTCACCTCCTCACACCAAAGGGCTTGGCCTTTCAACCAAGAGTTTTCACACTCCTAGCTTGCAGACAGTTGACGAGAAATCTATTCGATTAGGAAAAAGTTGATTTTTTACGTAAAATTTTTTATCCTGTATTTGTGAAGGAAATCAGTCATCTTCCTGATATTTCCTAGGTTTATCTTATAGAATTAACTCCTTTGTTTTGGTGATATAATCCAGTTATCCACGCACTGAAAGTACAGCCTATCCTGCTTCATTTGATTTTAAAGGCACACTTGAAGCACAGGTCCATAGCCCAATATGGGGTGCTGATGTGCGGGCCCTACTAGCTGATGGTTTTCACAAGCCACGAACTGGAACAGATGCGGGTGACCATCCTCCTATCACTCCAATGCGAGCAGCAACTGAAGATATGTTAGGAAGTGATGCTTGGAGGATCTACCAGTTTATTACTCAGCATTTCATTGGGACATTGAGTCCTGATTGCAAGTTCATAAGGTTAGAAGCTTCACTGCATTTTCATACTACTATTGGTTCCATGAGTGATATGAATTTAATATGTTGCATTCTATAAACTTAAGAAGAAGAGAATGCTTATACCTGATTTTAAAGCCTGTATAAGCTCTGATTAAGGGGCTGTTTGGATACAAAATCTAACCTTAGATTTTGGAAGATTTTAGTGGATTCACGCAAAATTTGCTTTAGTAACCGAGTTCTAAATGAATCTAAAATTATGCTAGAATGAGAATTCTCCCAAAATTCTGGCAAAATCTTAAAATTTCTTCGAGAGGATATTTTGGGACTAGACCTATTTTTAACTGGGAGTTTGCCAGAATTAAAATTGCTCAAAATCTTTATCAAATGAAATTCTTATTTTTTAAGATTTGAGAAGAATTAAATTTGCTAAAATTTACATTTTAGCCTAATTAGATTTTGTATCCAAATGGACCCTAATTAATTTACTGGTATCAGCTTCTAGTTTTGTACTGTTTGGTATTTCGAACTGCAATAGTGTCGCAATGGTGCTGATAGGAAGGCAACTTATGAAATTTGTTTAACAAAGTTAGAAATGTAAAAAATAAGATGTGCCAACAGATCTACTTCGAAAGTCAGAATATACCTTTGTTTATTGAATGTGTAGAAATTTTTGGCGCAACTACTTGAACCTTTTATTTTGATTTTATTACCTGACATTAATTTTAGTAACCATGAGTTTACGGCGGAGATTATTGTGTCATTTTCTTTAGTTACAATAGATTATTCTGACACCTCTTGCACATATGTTTTTTCTTATTGAAGCTGAATACAACAAGCTCACAATGATTACACCGCAACTATCCTGAAGCTTAAACACATAACTTTCAAGGAAAACATTGCCATTTCCATGGAAAGGAACAGGACAAACTTAAACAAGAACAATATTACTCCAAAGACCAACCTTCCTGTCAATATACAGAACTTGAAAGCCTTTAGAACAGATGAAGGCCTTAAGTGCTGCCTTTAGTTGCCCAAAATACAACCAGCATATTAATCCTCTCCAATAAGAAGCCCCGCTACCCCTCAGCCTACGAGACAGACAATAGATCTGCTCGATATGCACTTGTCTGCTCGCCAAGTAGAAGGACCTCAATGCAATGAAGAGACCATATCTCCAGCAAAGGAGAGACCTTCAATCTCCTACAAACCATGTACATCACCATTCTGTACAACCATGGAATAAACGTAGGGGAGAAAGGGGAAGGAAGTGAGAAGCTGCAACGAGAAGGCCGGAGGTTGCACTCAAGATCTGGGGTGATATCATAGCACTGTTCCCAATTATCTCCACCACCAGGGGCTACTCCCATGAAAACCTCGAAGCTTTCATAGCATGGCCAGTCTGACTGTTTGTCCCGGAGGATGCCACTGGCTGGCCAAGCCACTAAAACCCTAGAAGATATAGTGGCTGTGCTTACCACAAAGGGGAAAACCCATTTCCAAAAGCGTGTTTCTAGGGAGAAGGTAGAGCTTTTCTCTCTGGAAACATGGGTTTGGGACTATTGAACCATACCACCTCAATTTCTACGTGTAGTAGGAATCCTTGCAAATATGTTAGAAGTTAGTTATATGTGTCCGAAGGCCATTTCATTATTCTGACTCATATTGCTAATATAATAGAAATATATATGTTTCTAATGTATAAAAAAGCTAAAACTTATATAGATAAATGTCTCTGGCCATTTCTTTTATTATTTCGTAACGTTTCTATAATTTTCTTTATCTATCATATAATAGGACAAAAGTTGAGTTCTCTTGTGGGGGTGAGCTCTTCTATTGCACAGGGGTGGAGGTCTTGACGAAGGGCTTTACGTCAATCATGCCATGGATGGCTGTTGGTGAGAAGAATATTCCTCGGTTTGAGAAGAGTGAGAGAATAAAATTTTCAAAGGTTGAATTATTTGAGGTAGGGGATGCTTCCCTCGATATCTCTGTTACTTTCATTTTTATTTTATTTTGTTTAAAAGATATTTGTCAGTGCATGATTTTCCTTTCTTTCATATTTTGAAACAAGAGGCATATCCATTATGATGGTGTTCTTTCTAATAGTAAGCAGTTCAAGGCATTTCATTTCTTCATGGAGCCTCAAGTTTTCAAAACCAAGGCCGCCACAGTATTGAAGCCAACATATTCTTTTTTGCAGATTTACCAGTATAAAGCACAACCCATTGTTTAATAACATTTGCTTAGTTCCCTGTAGTTTAATCGTGAAAACATGTCTAGAAGTCAAGTCCGACCTAGAGACCTAAAAGTCTTAAAGGTTCATTAGAGTTGCTTTACCAGTGGTATTCATTAAGAGTCTTTATCAGCTTGGTCTCCTGAAATATAGGGGCTAAGGTGTGCAATCTCAGGAGATCTCAGCAATATCTCGCTGAGATTGTGTATTTTCTCCACTAACCTGGAAAAGAGATGGTGCAGAGATGGAGTTAGATCTTTCTGGCATGGTCTTGTGTTTTGTTTTGTTTTTTGCTATGTAGCTGCATGCAACATGTAGCAACTGCTGCAGCAGTCATTCATCCAAACAAAAAGAAAAAAAACTGCTGCAGCAGTTGTTGCTTGTGAAAGAAGCAGCTGCTGCATGCAACGATACAGTTTGGTGATGTGTGTAAGCATTTAATCTAGCACCAGTTCCAAGAATTTTTTCATGCTTTTTAATTCCAATAAGTGGGGGGGGGTGGAGAGAATTGGTGGTGATACTGTGATAGCAGAAAGAATAGTGGGTTGAAGGCTTCAGCACCACGGATGCTATTGACATTGGCACCGACAGCAGCTTACAGAATCAGCACTGTCAGGTCGTTGAAATCAGCATTAATGATAATAAAGGCCACACAAGCATTCAGAAAATTTTTGTTTTGGCTCAAAATCATCTTATCCTTATTCATGAATTAATAGGCATACAAGATCTTTGATAGATAGAAGCAAAGTTTCTGCCAGAAACACAAAATCCAATCTACTTTTCATGTCAATATTTGAATCTTTGGCGGCTGATTTTACCTCCACACAGTGAGGCTTGCCTGCTTGGTGGTTGATTTTACTTAGTAACAGGGAGACTTGTTTGTTCTTGCAGTACCCATATTCTCGTGTGATGGGTGCTCACCCTGTTGTTTCCCCACCAGTCCCATCTAAATAAATCAGCTGTTATCTTGAGATTATCTAGTAAAACTACAATCTCCTGAGTAGATGGGTCAAGCCTTAGAGCATTTGCTACATATTCTGTTTATTCCTGTTTTCTTACAGAAATTTTTTAGTGGGCTGCTAGCTATACATTTGACTAAATTTTTCTGTGCTTGATGATGCTTTAGTCCTAAAATAAACAGTTTAATTTGAAGATGATCTATGTTAACACAATACCTGTACACTTGGTTCCCTATTCATCAAGTGAGCTTAATTAAGCATTAACAATGCGTAATTCAGGGAAGCACCAACCCTCCAGATTATCTCAGTGAGAGTGAGCTGATTTCCCTTATGGAAAAGAATGGAATTGGAACTGATGCATCCATTCCAGTTCATATCAACAACATATGCGAGCGCAATTTTGTGCAGGTATGTAAGTTAATCTGAGAAATTCATTATTTCTACTCATGTTTCTTTTGATATATAACCATTTTATGGATTCCTAAATGCTAAGTCGTCAATTGAAGGTCCAAGCTGGGAGACGGTTGGTCCCTACTACCCTCGGAACAACCCTAATACGAGGTTATCAGTGTATTGACCCCGATTTATGTTTTCCCGACATAAGGAGCTTCATTGAGCACCAGATCACCCTTATTGCTAAGGGTGAAGCACATCATATTCTTGTTGTGCAACATGTATTACAGCAGTTTGTGAAAAAATATGCTTACTTTGTACAACAGGTATGTCTTTAATCTTCCACAGGGTCAATTTATTTAATATAGTGAAGAGTATCAATGCATTGTCACTTCATTTTATATGAAATCCAGTTTTAGAAGTAAAATTTTTTTAGTTCACCTTTTTTTAGCTATGACGGTGTTGTTACAGTGTTTGGTAGATTCATTTGTCAGTTCAGATGCCAACCTTCTACATCCCTTGTACTAGCTGATAGAATCATTGAAGACTAGGGTTTTTGGAGAGAAGAAAGTGCTTATCTTGAATTGAATTAATTAAGAAGAAGATTATTACAAAACTCGACTAGTATCTAAGTAGGTTTAGGGGGTCGCCGATTAAAGAAAAAGGCACTACTGCCCTCACTTAAGTGAAGGGCTGACCAATCATATAATAAGAATAACAGTGAAAGACTAATCTACCCCTTACACATAGAACTATGCTACTAAAGACAACCAAAAATACAAAGATACAAGCAAATATACTCTTCTAACACTTGCCACCTGGTTTTTGTGGTTTTCCCCCCTAATGATTCCAGGGCATGCGGTGGGAAGACTTGTCCAAGTTACCCTCATTGAAGTGGGCCCTTGAGGCTAGTGTGTAAATTAGAATTCATTAAAGGCTTGGACTGGTTAGTATCAAGGTTTGCAATCTCGGTCTTGATCTCGGTCGGCTGAAAATAATAGATCTTGGTGAGATCTTGAAGAGAACGGGAAAATGATTTCAATGATGGGGAAATTCAAATCTCATATACAAAATTGATGTGTATGTATAATTACAGCTTATAAACTCAAATTTGTTCTTGTGAAAGTTATTCTCAAAGTGTTGGGGATATATTATATACATATGCAAGGAATATATTCTATACCACTCTCTATGTACTACGTAGTACAAAACAGGAACATATTTGGGAATATACTATATATACACAGTGGTATAAAGCAGGTTCTATTAACCTAATTTTTAAAACAAAACAGAGATTGGGCAAGACTTATGAAGATCTCTTTGAGAATGGGAAATTTAACATAGAGACAGACAACTTTTACTGATCTCGGCAAGAATTTGGAAATTTTCAAAAATGAGAGAGAGATGCCTTATTTTCTTGGCCCTCCCCGATCTTGTGAGATTCGTCGAGATTGCAAACCATGGCTAGTACTCGGTTGAAGGCTTGATTTGTTTCAAGAGCTAGGATCATTTAAGCTTTGTGATGGAGAAGCTTTGAAGGAAGAGTTGGGGATACCTATAGCCAAATGAAGTACATGAACGGAAGGGGGGAGACCGAAGTTCAAGGGGGAGTTGGAGCTCAATCAGAGAGAGATGAGTTGAGGGAGAAATTGTCTTTATTCAATCAAAACTACTAAATTACATTAGTTATGGGTTTTTATAATAAAGACTAATGACATCAGATATCAAATTAATTAATGACAACTGCATCCTACTAATGCGAAGACTAAAATAATCCTAATAGCAATAAAGGAAACAACTTCTATTAACCCTTGTGCCTTCACATGTAAATGCTAAAGTCATCAACTATATCTGCATCATGCCTCCCCAGCTGAAAAAGACTTGCCTTTGGAGAGTGAGAAGCATGGTACTGCTCCAGGAGAGTTGGATCTATATGATGCAACTCATCCTTTGTGATCCACGATGCATAGAGTTGTGCTGACCAACCCAATTAATAAAATAGCCTTGGCAATCACCACCACTAGGTGTAACAATCTCATGGTCAAGGACAATGTCAATCTGGTCAACAGGTGGGGGCAGACGAGGAACTAGAGGTAGAATTCTATTGGTAGGAATAGAAGAGGGGAAGATCCGAAGGGTAAAAGTGCCACAGAAAGGGAACTAGTCTTCAATATTAAAAATGGGGCTCGTGTGAGGTCAGATGGTAAATCAATGAATATGCATTAGGACCAAGTTTGCAAAGAATCTAGTCAAGCCCCATGGCTCAGGCATGAAGTTTCTTGACTGAATGTTTTGGGAAACATGCAGGGCACACAGGTACCATTACATAGTCGCCTTCATTGAATTCTTGTTTCCTACGATGTATGTTAGCAACAAGTTTATAGTTAGTACTACTCATGGCAAGTTTACGTCGAATATTGGCATGCAGTTTGTGGATTACATGGGCAAAAGAATCAGCATAAGCAGAAGACGGTCAGTAGGTAAAGGGATGAAGTCAATTGGATGACATGGGGGCAGACCATAAACAATTTCAAAAGGACTTTTCCCTATAGACCAATTGAGGGAACTATTGTAAGCAAACTTGGCTGTAGGTAGCACTGAATACCAAAGACTAGGACTCATGTTAAGGGGCGCAACCCTCATGTGGTTGACTGGCTGCCCATGGTGGGGGACCAGAATGTTCAATTTTGTTTCCACAAATTGGTCAAGTGGCCACTTGCTGCACATTGGACCTCAACCACCCACTGGGCCCATATGACACAGTGATGCCCAATGGATCCCCACCTAAGTCTTCATACATTTTAAACAGAAAATAAACCAAGGAAAGTGCAAGAAAACTCTAAATTTGTTACTATTAATATATTAGGTGAAAATTCTTGGGTGTTGGAGAGCTCATCCCACATCTTTCATCTTTTCTGAAAAGCAACATTGCTCATTATAGCAGCCTTTCTAAAGGTGTTTTTGTCTTTGCAAATCTTGTCTATACTAACATAGGTGGAGAACTTGTCAATTGGATGCATGGAAGATTGCTAGGGATTTGTCCAATGTAATTGTTGAAGGAACTATGAAAAACTGAAGCAGAATCCGTTTTCTGACCCAAATAATTTTAGATTAGGCATTATCATGTTGTTGATTTTCAAGGTTTTAACCTGATCTGCCTATCCTCTATTTTGTAGTCATGCTCTGTCCTCTGTTTCCCATTTCCTTTTCATTTTCTGACAATCTTTATGTAAATTTTTCGACAATAAAATTGATCATTCCATTTCTGATTAGCTTTTCTCATGATATTGCTCTTGGTTCTGTTCTTTCTGCAGATTGAGAATATGGATGCATTGTTTGAAGCACAGTTCTCGCCTTTGGCCGATTCTGGTCGCTTAATAAGCAAATGTGGCAAATGTGTACGGTACATGAAATACATCTCCACCCAACCATCTCGTCTGTATTGTGGCACATGTGAGGAGGTCTATTATCTTCCTCAGAATGGCACCATAAAGGTCAGTCAACTTTCTTTTCTTTATAGTTCGAAAATTATGCTCTCTGTCTGTCTCTGTCTCTCTCTCTCTCTCTCTCACACACACACACACACAAACACTCATGGATATAGTTTGCAGTATAATTTGTTTTTGTTATTAAAAATTATTGGATGTGGTATAGTTCTTCATGGGGGCTTTGTGGGATGCGTGCATGTCAATTTTTTTTAATAGGGCATGCATGCCAAGTTAGTTTGTACTTTGTAGAACCAAATTTTGCTGTAAGATGGTTATAGCATGGCAGTTTTTTGGTTGGCGTGTTCACTAATTAAGCTTACAAAGTTGCGATGGGAGTGAAGGTGACTCTTGATATCGTGTTTAAGCAATGCTATTGTAAAGAAAAAACAAACGTGATAGCTTTTCTTTCTGTTTATATATTAAGTAACATTTTGCAGTGTCCATACAAGTCGCCATGATGTATTGGTTTTAGATAAGCATGAATTATGGCCAATTGGTGTTGACATATTCATCACTTAGTCACCTGGAATTACAATTAAAATTTGATTTGCAGGAACTTTGTGATCTGTAAGATGGTTAATTTTTTCCCAGTTTGGCAAATAAATTCATCATAATTTATGCTTTGGTTTTCTCCAGCTGTACAAGGAACTGGTGTGCCCATTGGACAGCTTTGAGTTATTGCTCTTCTCTTTGGAAGGTCCAGATAGTAAATCCTTTCCTTTTTGCCCTTACTGTTACAATAACCCTCCCTTTGAAGGAGTAGACAACCTGTACGGTGCTGATAAATTGGGTAGTTCTGGCAAACTAGGGAAAGGGGCTGGCATGCCTTGCTTTCTGTGCCCACATCCAACCTGCCGCCACTCTTTTATATCTCAAGGTGTATGTGCTTGCCCTGAATGTAGTGGGACCCTAGTCCTTGATCCGGTTAGCGCTCCCAAGTGGAGGCTACATTGTAATATATGCAACTGTCTAGTATACCTCCCTCAGGGAGCACATAGGATCTCTACTACTCGAGAGAGATGCACCGAATGTGAGTCAGCAATCATTGAGGTGGATTTCAACAAAAATAATACTCCATTTCCAGATGGTGCTACACTGTATTCAGGCTGTATTTTGTGTGATGATCTCCTCCATTCGCTTATAGAAATGAAGCATGGGAAGTCATTCTATAAGCGCATGGGAGGGCGAGGAAGGGGAAGAGGGAGAGGAAAACGTGGAGGGAGGGGAAGAGGGCGACGTGGTGGTGGCAAGCAGGTGGATCCCAAAATGAGTTTCGAATATTTTTAATGTATGCATGGCAAAGACGGCTGAATTTGTTGTTACATCTCTGGAGGTCTATTAGTAATGTTCTCTGGTTGCCTGTGCAAACATAAACTTCGTGCAAATGTTCAGAGAAAGTGCATAGCAGAGCATGCTATTGTGTAGATTGTACGTGTACAGGCATACACCTGTTTCTGGATACCCAGATTTCTAGTTATGTAAATTATGACAAATCTGGATGAAGGAAAAGTTATACTAAACAAGGTATGGGAAACATCTATGCTTAGATTATTAGTGTTGACTAGTGATTGTATTAGTTTCATAAAATCAAGCTTTACATGTTTTTAAATTTAATTGCATGTTTTTCATGAAAATTGATTGGAAAACATGTTTGTACAAATCAGTAATTTCCAACTTATGCATGATATTCCAAACCGTTATGTGATGCTTAATTCATTTTCTTCCATTTTTTCCGCTAAATATTGATTAGCAAATAGTATTATGTTCTAAGACAAGTTTTCAATTATGTGCACGTTTTGATATTTATCAAATTTACATGTTGAAGATACAGTAATTGGCTTAATACATTGTCGATGCAACCGTTTACAAACCCAAGCCTTCAACCATTTCAGAGTGGACAATTTTATTTAACTCCAAAAAACAAATCAAACAAGTTAAACATCTATTCCTAGAATGATGGAAAACCCAGTGAAAATGAAAAAGTAAGAATGGAGTCCTAGAATTTTCATTTGTTCTAATTTATCTTGTAAAAAACATACTCCCTATGTCCCATATTAAGTGTCCCATTTGTAAAAAAATGGTAAGTTTTAAGAATGTTTTGGCTGGCTGCAAGTAGTTTTGGCAACGGCTGGATTAGGCTGAAGTTGATCATGTTGTGTTGTTGCCACCAGGTTGCAAACATTTAGGCTTTTGCTGGCTTGGCCTTAGCTAGGTCACGACTGGCCGTGGCAAGTTTGGTGGCGGCGGCTATTGAGGAAGAGAAAAGGAAGGGCGAATAATAGGGCTACCTACAGTGCTCTTTTAATCGCTCAACTGTTTGTACCGTACTACTAAGTAGTTAAAGCCACTTAAAGGGAATAATTAAATTTATTTATGGGTAAATAAGTAGATAATATTATTGGGATGTTTTCAAAATGGAAGTTCTTCCATACCTGTAAACTGTTACTCTTTTGGCGTACAAAATAAAAATATTATACATCCCATCCCCTTTTGGCAGCCAATTAAATTTATTTATTGGTAAATAAGTAGATAATATTATTGGGCTGTTTTCAAAATGGAAGTTCTTCCATACCTGTAAACCGTTACTCTTTTGACATGCAAAATAAAAATATTATACATCCCATCCTCTTTTGGCGGCCAATTAAATTTATTTATGGGTAAATAAGTAGATAATATTATTGGGTTGTTTTCAAAATGGAAGTTCTTCCATACCTGTAAACTGTTACTCTTTTGGCATACAAAATTAAAATATTATACATCCCATCCTCTTTTGGCAGCCACTGAGCTGTTTCTATTTGGCATGTTACAATTATTAAGTAGCCTGAAAGTCTTAAGTAGCCCTAAAGTTCTTAATTGATCTTTAATAGAAGCCTATGTAGGGAGAAGTGTATAAATATTATTTTAAACCCTCTTTCCTCACATTGGATGTACTAAAGTTGCTAACATATTATTTTTCACATAATACGCATCTATTTCAAATGAAAGTGTTTTGAAGAAAATGAATGAATTTAAAGATTGATTAACTTATTTAAAAATGCAATGTCTATGTAGTTGATGGTTTAGTTGCTTAGCATAAACTCAATTTTTATCACAATATTCATAAGTACATGATAACTTCTTTGAGTTATTAAGCGATGAACGTGTCATGTTATTTGGTTTGTTTTTTAGGATTACCTATATTTGAAAAAGCATAAGACTATGTTGAACTAAGAACCCTTGATTGATAGTGGATGAAACAAATATAGATTATAACTTGTATTGTACAGGTAATAGAATATATAGTTATGGATAAAATCTGGCAAACGGTTACAGTAACAGAACAAGTATGTAATCGTACTGTTCGTGGGAGAAGGAAGAAGAAAATAACAAATAGATAATTTTTTTGAAAAAATATAAATTTTTGGACTTATTGAGCAATCTCCAACAAATGACATATTGGATTGAGTTCTCCCAAAAAAATTTCTTTTTCTAATCATGTTCCAACGTATTATAGCGATGGTTTGAATTTAGATTCTGGTTACAAATTGATCCAAGGGTTGTGTAGTTATTTTACGTAGAAAAAATTATGAAGATTTTTATTGTCATGTTTTAATATTTTCACAAAAGAACGCTTGAATCAATAATGTATGGGCTCATGCCTTGGGCTCATGCCTGGACCCGCATATCACTACAGAATGTTAAATGAGTCTATTTCCCTGTCGGGCTGGCCGGGCATTGACAAAGATCCAGCAACATCTGTCCCGTAGGTTTTGCCGAGAGATGAATCATGAAATGACCAATCATAAAGCAATTAATAGCTACTGATATTTTACATAGAGCAACATGCATGCTTATTCCCATCATTGGGCACATCCAGCCTTACACCCTTGAGCCCCGATTTGAGAACCAAAGGCGGGGCGACATCACTGCTCAGTGGTTTGCGGCTCACGGCCTTGTAAATCTGCTCCAAAACTGTGAGAAAAGCTTGATCCACATTAGTTGCATCCAGAGCCGAAGTCTCCAGGAACAGCAGCCCTTCCTTCTCTGCAAAATCCCTCCCGGCCTCCATGGGTACTGTCCTCGAGTCATTGAGATCAGACTTGTTCCCTACCAGCATGATTACTGCGTTGCCGTCGGCGTACATCCGGAGATCCTCGAGCCACCGCGGAACCTGCTCGAAGCTCAGCCACTTGGTGATGTCGTAGACGATGAGCGCACCGAGTGCTCCTCGGTAGTAAGTGCTTGTGATGGATCTGTACCGCTCCTGGCCTGCGGTGTCCCATATCTGTGCCTTGACGAGCTTCTTGTCTATCAATATGGTCTTCGTCTGGAACTCCACCCCAACTGTGGCCATCCCATCTAAGCTGAACTCGTTTTTGGAAAATCTGGACAAGAGCTGAGACTTGCCGACGGCCGAGTCGCCGATCACCACCAGCTTGAACACATAGTCCATGCTTTGTCCCCAGGAGCTATCTCCCAAAGGTAGTGAATGGGCAGTTGGAGAGTGGTGTGACAGCGTTTGTTTTTGGGCTCGTTTTGTTTTGGAATCTAAAACGTTTTCAATTCCAGCTTTGGCTGGACATTGATGAAAGGAGGCCCAGCTGATCAGAGAAGTGAGTGTTTTAAAAATCCTGTCGGCAGGTCGAACTGGTTAAGGTGGGGCGATATGTTTTCGATTCGGATCCGCTGCGAGGCATTCAAACCAGATGTGGTGCGAGTCCCCTATCAGCCCCCACCTGTTGTAAAACCTCATCAAACTTCGTGAGAATGTGGACTTAGTTTTCAAGAGACGTCCAGCTAGAAACACACTAAATTGAGTGTAAGTGCCTTCTAGATGATCTGAATCCACATGTTTTTGAGACCTGTCCAGTTTTGGTTTGACATCATTCAGGCTTGACCGAATGCGACCACCAAAGCAGGTCAAGTCGATTTGTAAAAGACGGGTTAGTGCGAGTAAAAAAGTGTTTTAGACCTTAATGAAGTAAAAATCACATTGTATAACCCACTGCATGCCTTCCACACGTTAACTTGTGGGTACATCGTGTCAAGTCACGGTTGAGATGCATAGTGTGCTTGTGCAGTGTAATTTTTACGGTGAGGCATAGCATTGCTCGTGCGAGTTAATGCTATATCTGTGTTCTTTCCCTAACAATATAACATCCACAAGCTTATGCACAACCATTGATTTGTAAGGCTCATATTTTTTTGCATAAGATCATATGATCCATTAAATCCACATCCTCAATATCCCGGTAGTAATTAACAGCCCTCAGGCATTATGATTATCCTGTTTTATTACATTGTTGTCTATTGCTGATCATGCGAAATTGTGGCCCTTAACAAGTATGATATGACCGGGCTAAAAAAATGTGAAGGAAATTGAAACAAAGCATCTATCTATCATTAAAAAAAGAGAGGGAGAAAAAAGAACAAAGCATCTATACTGATTTAGGATTAATTTGGAATATAACCCATATGGCCACATGGATTAGTTGGTGATGAGATAGGACTCGGCATTTTAAAGTCGAAGAATTCAGGGAATAGTATTCACACAAAATGAGTGGTTCCTGTGGTCCTTGGAGAAACCCGTGAACCTTTATTGCCACATTGGATTCTTTCTTTCATGAGTTCCTATATCATTAGATTTTTGTCAGATAAGGCTGGTGACTCGGGTGGCCACAGGGCAAATTCATCAGGTGTCGCTCGCGCTGCTGACAAGGGATTCCATTGCCAACGCTCTGTGTCCATTTAGTAGAGAAAAAGCATATAATAATACTACTTTCTTCTTATATTGATAGCAACTTTTAAAAGATAGTTATTTTTATTAAACAGTAAAATCTACATCTAAAAGAAAAGAGAATAAGTTTATGATACTTTTTTTAATGCTTAAATTAAATAAAATAAAGCTATTAATATGAAACAAGTTTTTTTGCTAAATGAAACTATTAATGTGAGATGGGGGGATTATATGCTCGTTTCTGCCAATTTTTTCTCCATATGATCCTTCATGTGCAGCCTAGACGCCCAACAATAATAACAAAAGGATTGTAATATTAGGTCTCACCTAAACTTCTAAGAATTAAAACATTCTCAAACAAATTTAGAACCACTTAATTCTCTTCATCCCTATGAGTGTAGGCTTACCTAGTTGCTCTTGATCACTCAAGATAGAACAAAGACTCTCAAAGAATTTAAAGTATTTAGATAATATTTCTATCATACTCCGTCTTTTTTATAATTTTTTTTAAAACATAGCAGTAAAAATGTAGTTTTTTAAAACCACAATCATACGAGCTTAGAGACAATGACCATTGTTTTTCTCAACTGCTTATATCATAATAGGTAATAGTATCAAAGTCTGAGTCATGATTTTGTTGTTTGTAAACAAATAACAATTTAATATCACACAACTTATCTCCTGTTTAGCTCAACACTTTCAAACCTTGCAATACATCCTGAACAGTTGCACCTTAAATAGAAATGAATACTACCACAAATGCTCAACCAACAACAATAGTATCATGCAATCGACATTGGAACATCTTATCGCCTTAAAAGTAGAGTTTTAGTAGAGTATAAAAATTAAATTATTAGTTTGATTGGGCCACCATCGTCAAAATATTAATTGCCTAGGTACCAATTTAATAACATCTAAAACGACAAAAACAACAATATCATATCTAACTGTACAATTGCCTAACAACTAATTAACTATAAGAATATAATTATCCTTATATAATGTATTGACTTATCTTTGTAATCAGATAATGTCATGAATATGTAATTTTGAGTTAGTTTAAGTCCTAAGATTGGATTTTGAAGATGGAGTGAAAGGAAGACTCAAATTCGTGTTTTGACAGGTAAAAATATGCACACACATCACATTTACATACTTTAGGGTAAAATAGACCTTAGGTGAAAAAATAGTAATTTTCATATAAAAAAATAAAAATATAGTTAGAGCGATTGATCGTTATTGTCGAACGATGATCAGTTTTGAACTATAGTAAACTCTCCAAAATATTGTTAATCAATTGGTCACATCAGCAAAATGATTGACCGACACCTAAAAACACCCTTTGTTAAATTAATATGAAAGTTTATCAATTGATTGGCGAGTTGATAGATCGATCAATAGATCGATCTATTGAAGAGTTGTAGTCTAATTGCACTACAACAAAAAAGACTATTAGCGATGCATTTTTGCATCGCTAATAGTCCCATAAGCATCGCTAAATACTATTAGCGATGTATAATAAATGTCGCTATAACGTAGAAAAAATACCGTCGCTATTACTAATTCGCGACATCTAAGAAAAAGTGTCACTAATAAGGCGTATTAGCAACGTATAGCTATATGTCGCTAATAATAACTTATTGGTGATGTATATTTTATTACGTCACTAATAATAAGCTATTAGCGACGCTTTTAGATACGTCGCTAATATAAAAAATAATTTTTTAAAAAAATAAAAAATAATAAATTAGTAGCGATATATATATAAGCGTCGCAAATAAAGAATTATTAGAGATGCTTAAGAATACGTCACTAATAAAGGGGGGGGCAAGGCGGGGGTGTGGCGCAGAGGGGAAAAGGGGGACTAGGAGGGAGGAGGGGAATCGAGAGGAGGTGGGGGGTTGGGGCAAGGCGGGGCGTGGGCAAGGGGAGGCGGAGGCAGCAGGTTGCAAGGAAAAATGGGAAAAATGAATTGGGTCTGGGGGGGCTTTATAGGAAGCGGGCGAGTGGGGGAATTTGACCCACACGCGAAATTTCACCGCGCGAGTGTTAATTTGCCCGAGTAAATTAATTTAAAAAAAATTTATTAGTGACGCTCCTATGGAGCATCGCTAATATAACACTTATCAGCGACATATACCTTACGTCGCTACTACATTTACTATTAACAACGTATATAATTATACATCACCAATAGTATTTTTATTTCTTTATTTTTTATTTAAAATATAAAAATTTATAAAATTATTTTATATTCTTCTCTCTCCTCCCTCTCCCCTCTCTCTCCCTCTCTCTCTCCTCCCTCTCCCCTCTTCTCTTTCCTCTCTCTCTCTCCTCCCTTTCCTCTCTCCTCTCTCTCCCTCTCTCTCCTCTCACCCTCTCTCCACCCTCTTCTCTCTCTCCTCACTCTCTGTATATCCTCTATATTTTGTATTTTTTGTTTAAAAATTAATTAAAAAAATTGCTCTCCCTCCCCTCTCTCTCCTCTCTCTATATCTCCTCTCTCTCCTCCCTCTCCCCTCTTCTCACTCCTCTCTCTCTCACTCCTCCCTCTCCTCTCTCCTCCCTCTCCCTCTCTCTCCTCTCTCCACCCTCTTCTCTCTCTCCTCACACTCTGTATATCCTCTATATTTTATATTTTTTGTTTAAAAATTAATTAAAAAAATTACTCTTCCTCCCCTCTCTCTCCTCACCCCTCTCTATCTCCTCTCTCTCTCTCTCCTCTCTCTAAATCTATATTTTTTGTTTAAAAATTATTTTAAAAAATAAATAAAAATATATTAGCGACGAATAGGATTATATGTCGCTAATACTAAGGGTATTAGCGACGTATAAGCCTATACATCCCTAATATTCAAAGGTATTATCGACATATAAGTCTATACATCACTAATACTCAGTTGTATTAGTGACGTATAGGCCTATACGTCGCTAATACCCAGTGGTAATAGCGACGTATAGACCTATATGTCACTAATACATGCTTATTCATTTTTAATTAATTTTTAAATAAAAAATATAAAACAAATAAAATAAAAAATTTCCTCTCTCTCTCCCCTCTCTTTCTCTCACCTCTCTCTTTATCTCCTCTCTCTCCTCCCTCTCTCCACCCTCTTCTCTCTCTCTATCTCCTCTATCTCTTCTCTCTCCTCCCTCTCTCTCCTCACCCGCTCTACCATCTCTCTCACCCCTCTCTCTCTCCTCTCTCTCTCTCTCTCTCTCTCTCTCTCTCCTCTCTCTCCTCCCTCTCTCTCTCTCCTCTCTCTCCTCCCTCTCTCCTCTCTCTATATCTATATTTTTTATTTAAAAATTATTTTAAAAAATAAATAAAAATATATTAGTGATGTATTGGATTATACGTTTCTAATACTTAGTGATATTAACGACGTATAGGCCTATACGTCGCTAATACCTAGTGGTATTAGCAACGTATAGACCTATACATTGCTAATACATGATTATTCATTTTTTTAAATGATTTTAAAATAAAAAATATAAAATAAATAAAATAAAAAATTTCCTCTCTCTCTCTTCTCTCTCCTCTCTCTCTATGCACTCTTTTTTATTGTAATTTATATTTTAAAATTAATAATAAAATTTGAGAAATAAAATATATTATATATAAATAGTGAAAGTTTAATTTATTATTAACACTAGTTTTTATTAAAAATTTAATATTTATTTAATATATATACAAATAGTAAATATTAAATAAAATATATTATATTTAGGAAGTTTATTATAATGTTTTTAATACTTAATTATTAAATAAAATGAATTAATAAAGCTATTAGCGATGCTTTTAAATAAGTGCCACTTTTAAATAAATTTTTGTTTTTTTATTTTTAATTCATAACTATTAGTGACACTTTTGTAAGCGTCGCTAATAGCAACACTATTAGCGACACTTATGAAAAAACAAAACATTGCTAATAGTTATATTTTTTTATTTAAAATATATATCTTTTAGCAACGCTTGTAGAAAGCATTGCAAATAAAGGAACTGTTAGCGACACTTATAATAAAGTGTTACTAATATGATTAGTATTAGTTCATATGCGTTGCTAATAGTTCATTTTTTGCAATGCTTTTTCATTCGTTGCAAATAGTTATTTTTAGCAACACTTAGTGTTACATTGCTAATATATGCGTCGTTAATGCTACATTTTGTTGTTGTGTTGGAATAGGGATTGCTTGATCGCCCTGTGGAACAATTGATCGATGGAGCACAGAGTTGCCTAATTTAGACTTTTCCAGTTTGAGTTAGATTCCTAGTTGAAAATATATTCTTTTTGAGACTTGGGGAGTATATAAAAAAGGTTAGGAACATGAGGAAAGAAGAAGGGAAGGCTTAGAAATATTAGAAAGCTTGTGTCGAGTTACTCTAATGGAGTTTTAAGAGAATTAGTTTTCTAGAGTGAGATGTCTAGTTTAATCAAAAGAGTAATTAGACATAAGATGAGTATACACAAACACATGTGAGACATGGTGTTCGATGAAGATAGTTATTGAGAAGATTAAGGAAAAAGAAGATTCAATCTAAAGGATGAGATGGAATATCTACATTGATCAAAGAGCACAAAGAGGAGGAGAAGATCAAACTATTTTCATTAAATAACGAAGGAATAGTTGATTCAAAATCAATAGTAGTATGAAGAACCAGCCGTTTGAAGAAAAAGAAAGAATCTTTATATTTTATAATCGGTAATTCTGTAATATCAAGTTTATATAATGCATAGTTGATCTAGACAATGTCTTTTGGTTTTTCCCTAATTGGGTTTCCACCTAAAAAGGTATTGTGCATTGCTTGGTGATTTGATTGCAAATCTTTAATAGAACACATAGGTGAGAGTTTAATATCTGTCTAATCAACCTAGTGGATTTCTACATTACCCTTAGTCCAATTATCTAACAAAGATAAATACTTCAAGATATGGTCCCTTTGCGCAGAATTTTTTTATATAGCAAAAATAATTTAAACTACTCGCTATACACATTCATTAATCAATATATCAAACCATAAAGCATAAAACATTCAAACCACACATGAACACATAACAATTTAACATGAAAAACCTAAACTCTGGTAAAAAACTAACACAGTTCCAACAATGAACCAAATTAATGTACTACTGGTAAACAAGTAATTACATCAATACAAACAAACTACCAACTTTTATTTTAACTATAAAAAAAACTTCTTTTGTTTAGATCTTCACAAATTTCTATTGTTGGTAGCATTTAAGTCTTCTCTGTAAAGCTCTTGAAAATTTAATTCTTCCTTGTTTTATTTTTGTCTTCTTATTACCTTCAACAAGCTCCTCTAATTGTTTTGACTTAGACCTTTTGGATTCTTGAATCTCTCATTGAAGACTTTTACATCACCTCTTTGAAACTTCTATGTAAAATCTCTTCTTTTAGTTGTGCATCAGCTTAATGATTTCACCATTGATTTTCTCTTAAACCTCTTTGTAAATTCTCAAGGAAAACTATAAGCAAAGGCCTCTCTATTCTTCTTGTATTTTTTCTAGGTTTTCCTCTCTCCAATTTCATTACTTCTTATCCTTTATATAGGTTGCTAAAATGATTTGGGTTTTGATTTCAACAAGGAAATAAATCCAATTTGGAATAGATTATTTAAGGCAACTAAAACGGTTAGCGATTAATCTTTTCAAACAACGATCGATCATTCACTATTTTTTTAACACAACTCTTTGAGTAGTCAATCGGTCATCAAAGTCATTGATTGATAAACTCTCGTCTTCATTTTACACAGGGCTGATTTAGGCGTCGATCGATCATTTCACTCTTCGTATTGTCCAGCGACTATCGATGGTACTGTTCATGGACATTTTTGCCATTTTAACCCTAAATCCTTCAAAACCCATTGAAATCACTTCTAAAACTTCTTTAAATGATTTTAATATGTGAATATGATCTGAATAAGCTTTAAAAACCATCAACATCATTTAGTCTTTATGCTTGGGTCATAAGAATATGTTTGCTCTTATTTTACAAGTCCATCAATTCTAAATCTGACTTGACCACAACTACATCTAATAAGATTTAATGACTAAGTGCATACTTAAGGTTTTTGACATAATTTGGACAAAGAAATTATCTAATTATCCTAACATATGGCACATTTGTTCTTACAATAGGAATTAGGCACGTTGAATTAAATAAAATTTTTGATTATTTTCTTATAAGGGAAAGATAAATTTTATAACTTAATTGGGAGTAAGAGGCACTTTATTTTTCTTGGTTTGTGTATGCTACACACATCAATTACAAACTAACATGTGGTAGATGAGGCCTTTTGAGTATTTATGATATTATTCTAGTGTTTTTGATGTTTGATTGTGCTTTTGATTACCATAGAATTCAAAAATATGCTTAGTTTGCCTCTATTTGTTTCAAATTTGTTGTGGATAAGAATAATCATGTTTTTGATGAATTGAAGATGCTTAAAGCAAAATTTTGTGGTATAGAAAATGCAAATTCTTAACTTGTGCATGATAAATCCTTGTGTGATAACAAAAATCTTAAATTCCTTAAGAAAATTGAAATTTTCTAAGATGAATTGAAAACTTCTAACTTAAATCTAAAAGTGTTTGTTAAAGGCAAAGACAAATTAGATAAAATTATCTCTTTTGGACAATTTGGTAGTAGTAAAAGTAGTTTAGGGTATATGGGATACAAAAACATAAATTCCCTAGGATACACTAAATTTGTTAAAGCTAGAGAATTGAATAATTTTGACGCTTAGTATCTCGATTTCTAAACCTTTGATTAGAAAATAATTGCCTAAGAGGGAACTAGTAATTAAATTTGAGCCAATAAAAAAATTAGTGTGGAAGCCACAAATTGTGAGAGATGATGTTAAATTGGACTTTATTAGATACATCACATTGGTAAGGAGAAACTTAAGGGAACTTAGTGCATTCAAAATCTTGGACATAGGACTCACACACATGATTCACTAAGAAATTCTGTTAAGTTTTCTCATAATAGTTATCAAAAGGAGCAAAAATTGAATAAATAAACACTTGAGAGAGCAAAACATGATAAGAACTTGAGTTATTTTGAATAATTTGTGAAAAAAAAATAATTCGGGTAAAGAAAGAGGATGTAAAATGCCATGTAGTGCACATTGCCATGAAAAATCAACATTGTAACATGTGGCACATAGATAGTGAATGTTAAAAATATATAACTAATGACAAATATAAGTTTACCAATTTGGTAGAGAAATATGATGGCACAGTTACCTTTAGAGATGAAAGTACCATAAAAATTGATGGGATAGGTACAATAAAAGCTTTTGGATTACCTAATTTTGATAATACTTTGTATGTGAGTAGTTTAAAAGCTAATCTTTTAAGCATTGTCAAATTTGTGATTCTAGATTGAATGTGAAGTTACAAAGAACACTTGCTATATCATTGATAACTCTATAATGACTTGTGTTAAAGGTTTAAGAGTTCATGATAATTACTATTTACTTGATCTAGTTTACTTTACATACTTGTCATTGCTTGATAATACTTATTTGTAGCATTAAAGATTAAGATATGTGAATTTTAGAGATTTGACAAAGATAACAAAGAATAAAATTATTAAAGTTTCCCCAATTTTGAAAACCCTTAAAAACTTTGTATGTGATGCTTGTCAAAAGGATAAACAATCAAAATCCCATCATAAAAAACTTAAACATGTAAGAATTGAGAGGCCATCAGAGTTGATACACATAGATCTTATGGGACCAATACAAACAACCAGTTTAGATGGTAAAAAGTATATATTGGTGATGATAGATGACTTATCAAGATTCACCTGGGTTAATTTTCTTAGAGAAATGTCAAATGCTTTTGAAGTATTCAAAATAATTTCCCTTACCATTCAAAACATAAGTGGTTTACACAAAAAATATTAGAAGTGACAGAGGTGTTGAATTCACTAATTTTATGTTCACAGATTTTTGTGAAAAATATAGAATTTACCATGAGTTTTTTACTCCTGAACAAAATGGAATAGATGAAAGGAAGAATAGGGCTATTTGGGAAATGACTAGGGTTATGCTAAATGAGAAAAACTTGGTTAAAAATTTTAGGGCAGAATTTGTGAGCACTACAACATACACCCTTAATAGAGTCTATTTAAGATCTGGTAAAATCTAAATACCTTACGAGTTGTGGAGAGGTAAAAAAACCCATTATCAAATACTCATCTTTGGAAGTCCTTGTCACATATTGAGAGATAGGGAAGCCTTAGAAAAATTTGACAATAAGAGTGATGATGGGATTTTCTTTGGATATTCATTGATAGGTAGGATATATAGGGTTTTTAACAAAAGAACTCAAATTGTCATGGAGCTTCTAATGTGGTTGTTAATGATGCACAATCTTTGAGGATCAAAAGATACAAAATAAGAAAGGAAAACAAAAAGTTGATGATTCGTGTAATATTTTCAGTGATGTAGATCAAATAGAACAAGTACAAGTGGATGATTCATGATGATCATCATATACTTAAAACTGACGCTCATGAGAAGGAGCAAAAATCACAAGTTCAAGCCGGTTAAGTATCTAATTGGGTTCAAAACAACTATTTTGAAACCAATGTGATTGGTGACATCAATAAAGGAGTGACAACATGACATTAGTTGAAAGAACAATTTTTTTTTTGTTACGTGGCTCTTGTTAAACCAAAGAAAAGTGTTGAAGCTCTTCAAGTTGAAAATTGAATTAATGTAATGCAGGAAGAATTAGGTCAATTTACAAGGAATGATATTTGATATCTTGTTCTTAGACCTAAACAATGCAATGTAATAGGTATAAAGTCGGTCTACAAGAATAAGATAGACGAACAAGCTAATGTGGTAATAAATAAAGCAAGATTGGTTGCTCAAGACTACACACAGGTAGAATGCATTAATTTTGATGAAACATTTGCTCCTGTTGCTAGACTTGAATCTATTAGATTGTTTCTTACAAAGGTTTCTTATTTAAAGTTCAAGATATATCAAATAGTTGTCAAGAGTTTTTTTAGAATTAAAACTTGAAAGAAGAAGTCTATTTTGAATAGCCTAAGGGGTTTGCTAACCATCATCGTCCTGACTATGTGTATAAGTTGAAGAAAGCTTTTTATAGGTTGAAAAACTCTAAGAACATGGTATGATAGATTAACTTAGTATCTGACAAAGTAAGGCTATAGAAGAGGAGGTGTTGACAAGATATTGTTAATTAATAAATGTGGCAATGACACAAATTTATGTGGATGACATTATTTTTGGATCTACAAATGATAAGCTTGTCATAGCTTTTGCAAAGGAGATATTAAAAAATCTTCACTTCACAATCAAAGTTTTCTAAAGAGCTAGTGAAGATATTTGGACTTTAAGATGCAAAACATGTCAAGACACTGATGTCTCATTCCATCAAGTTAAGTAAAGATGCTTTAGGTAAATCTGTTGAATAAACTTTGTATATAAGCATGATAGGTATTTTCTTGTACTTAACTACTAGTTGCCCAGATATTTGTTTAAATGTCGGAGTATGTGCTAGATATCAAGTTGATCCTAAAAAATCACACATGATTACTATCAAAAGAATAATAAAATATGTAAGTGGATCTACAAAATAATAAAATATGTGAGTGGTATGTCCAGGGGCCAGTCGAAGCACACAGGGGCGACAGTTGTTGGTTTAAATACGTTGCAAAAGACTTAACCTCTTAAGTGGGTAAATTACATACACGGAGTTGCACACCTTAAATCCTTTGTGCAAGAGAAATAAGTAAAATAAAAGAGGATATTAACTCTAAAATAAGTCCTCAATCTCAACCCACAAACATAGCATCCTGAGCCGACAGGTGGCTCAAAATCAGAAAGTCTTAAATAGTTATAAAAATATAAGATATACTGAGTTTGAAACAAGAAACACCATACATGATGTTCTATAATCATAATCGTATAAATAAAAAACTATAACAAGGTCCAAAGGCATCCAGGCCTACTCCCATGCTCTCCCCGATTGTTCCTCATAAAGAGGATCCTGGTTAACTACATGTCACGCCATGCAGCTCCAAAACAAAATACAAAAAGATGGGTGACTAAAACTCATTAAGGTTTGAAATACGGTAACGTTAATAAAAAAATAACGATAACACATCAAACATGGTATTTCAGATCCACATTTAATATGATATCCCAGTACTGACTAATTTCCTTACCATACCCCTACTTACTCATAAGTAATTATCTAACATACAACTATCTCATACATACTAATCATGATATGAATAATCACATTATGACATAACATTCATCCTGCATAATAAGTGATTCTCACACAATCACATCATGCATATTCATCACATATAACCTGCATGAGAAGTGTTTCTAACACACATTCAGATCATGCATAAGCATCACATATAATCTGCATGAGAAGTGTATCTAACACACATTCAGATCATGTATAAACACTACATATAACCTACATGAGAAGTGTCTCTAATACACATTCAGATCATACATAAACATCACATATAACCTGTATGACACACATTCAGATAATGCATAAGCATCACATATAACCTACATGAGAAGTGTCTCTAACACACATTCTGATTATGCATAAACATCACATAGATCAACCTACATATAAAATATCCCTAGCACATGTTCATAACCATGCAAGTTGGTAAAAATAACTATGCTTAATCGGCTAAAGCATAAGCAGTCTCTGGGCAATCCAAACAATCGCCAATAAGAAAGTTTGAAAATTCCGCAATTTGGTTGAATTCTCTAATGGGGATAATTACCCCCTAGTAAGCCGGTGTACTCGGTTACACTAGTCTAGATTCTCAAGGTCCAAATAGTCTCAGCAGTTTTATTCTACTTATAACATTGCCGCTTTTCTTAACCCGAGGAGGTAAACCCGTCCTTAAGAGACAACTGCACATGTTGACAATTCACAGTTTTCTAGTTTTAAATAACATAAGTAAAGGAAATTATAAGAAAATTACATTGAAATTCCTAGATGGTACATAACATGTCCTATTCTAAGAATTATTTACCAATAAGAACGTGGCACCAAATTCAAGAAAATCTGCCACTAATTTGGGCTTTTAATTTGAACTAATCCACTATTTCTAATTAATTTTAAGCTATTTTATTACTAAATAAAATTCAAATTAAAAAAATTAAAAAATTCTAAGTCTTACATGGGTTGGCCAGCCATGTCATGTCTTTTTGGTTGCCTGACAAATTTGGTAGCTAGATTTGGGCCGCCGCAGAGGTTCTGGTGGCAGTGGCATCTCAGCAGCCACTATAGCCATGATGGAGGTGTTGGGAGAGAAGAAAAATAAGAAGAAAATTAGGGGGAGGACAATTCTACCATTGATATTAAGATACAGGTATTTTTTTTTGTAAATTTGTGATCTTCTTTAAAACCTTACGACAATCTTACAAGTGGTTGTATAAATTATAATAGACAAGTCAATAGATATTTCAATAAAATACAGCTAGTCAAGGGATGAAATGAAGTTTTCCCTACTAGTTATACACAGGCATGCTCTATAGATAAAAGATGGTTTCAATTTAATGAAATTAAAAATTTGTTAAAATTGATAATTTACATATTTTCCTCTTTGAATGCTTAATTATATTTTTGGAAGTGAAACTTTTTTATGTTAAATTATTGTATCCCACAAAAATGTTTGTCCATGTCCAAAGAAGTCGAACAACATAAATTTGACGGACAAGAACATGGAAACTTGTTCATTATTTAGTTTGCTGACACGGATGTCCACTCTAAGCATAGTAGATTGGCACTTTGTGGATTGGAAGGCCACATTATTGGGCTACTGCCTGCCTAGATTTCTTCATTCAATCAGTGCTGACTTTGTTTTCTGGGTCAGCTAATCCCATCTCATCTCCTATAGTTTACTTAGACCACTTTTGCTTCGAAACGAGGATAAGATTTGGTGATGCAAAGATAATGTTGTTTGTTCTACTGAACACATATCTAACATTATCTCTTCCACACTGGTTCCAAATCTAATGACTATTTTAAGTTTCTAATTCATAGAGGATTTCCTCCCCTAGTTTCTCCGTGACCGCCACCACCATAGCGAATTTTCATATGCGAATCTCATGAACTCTTTAAATATATAGTTTCCAATAAATTACTGGGTACACTTATGCCTTCATTTATATTTTTGAACCTAGTGATGCATGTGTCCATCATTGATTGGTTATAAGAGAAATATTTACGTGCATTTATGCATACCTAAGAGTTAGGTTTCACCTTTACATTGAGTATGATTTCCATTTCCCCATAAGCTCAACTTGATAACATTGCTAAAGTGGGGGTCAAAAGAACCATCAATAAAACCAACTAAATATAAGCAATACTCTCTTTGCCTTAAATTAATAGCTTTATTTAATTTTTAAAATAAATTAAAATTAATTTATTTTGAAAGATTAAATAGAGCAATTATTGTAGGACAATGGGAGTATCTAAGAGAGGAATGCCGACTAGCAGTTGCATCTTGAAACTTCTCAATTTGTTATCAAACCACCATATTATTAAAGGACAAAAGTTTGTAGGAGACTGAGTTCACACGTGTTAGCATGAGCCCAATCATCATGAGCCATCGGATTAAGATATCCGACAGAACGGGGAAGAAACCAATCCGCTCCCTAAGTAATGTACACCATCAAATCAATATCTAATATAAAGGGGGGGCTTATTAAAATACCTAAAAAATGTAGAGTGGATGGCCGGAGGAAGTGTCCCAAAGCCCGTGGGGGTGGCACACCAATCAAAAATCAAGACTTTACCCAACTCTTTGTATGTGTTGGTCTCTCTACCACCTTGTTCTTAGATGCAAAACCCAGCAATGATGGCATCCTAAAGCCCTCTTTTCAAGCTCCAACTAGCAAGGAGTCAAATCCCTTTCAAGCACTACGTCCAAGAAGGATTAGAGGAGGAGATAGGGGCGGCCAGCATGTTTTTCTTCACCAAAAACTAGATGGAGGCCGAACCCTATAAGGGAGAGGGGGCGGATTGGGATAAGGGAGAGGAGAGGGGGGTGGACTGAATTAGGGTGCTCCTCTCCCTCTTCTATCCCTTAAATACCCCTCATCTTTCTTTATTAGTTGGCCTTATCAAGTGGGCTTATCTTAATGGGCCTATGCTAAGTTTTTTCGGTTTAATTAAGAGGGTCATACACAATGGAAACGGGCTCTATCTCTGAGAGTTTGCGGGGGCCTGGACCACCTACACATGTCCAAGCCCATGACAAGGTTGACCCCTCGCTAACCACCGGTTCGACCATCGACACATAATTTGTGCGTCTAGGCCCCACAACATGTTAATGCACATCCTAGTCACATGCCTAGTGTACATGTGTGACGAATGCGGGTCTCATTCAAATTAGTGTCACAATGGCTCATGTAGGGTAGGCGCAACCGCCCCCACCCTTGGACCCAGTGGCCCATACTAGCTCACCCGGACTGTGATCAATGTGGACTAAAATGGGCCTGAGCCCATACCCTGGTCCAACATCCCCCACTATGGGTAAAGGGCTCATATGGTTTAACAACGACTTACACTAGTCCTGTCAAAGGCCAATGCTTTGAGCGTGCTTAGAAAATAGATCCGTCCTTAAGGCCTTAGTGAATAGATTTGCCAACATCTCAATAGCATGAATATGACTCACAGTCACTTTTCCCCTCTGTAGCATATTGAAGATGTAATAGTAATGTACCTCAATGTGCTTACCTCTGGCACTGATCTTCCCATTCTTAAGTGTCTGACACTGTTGCCAGATTATCACAAAAAATCTAGACAAGAGCATCAGTCCAGTTTTCTAGCCCCAATCTTTCTAGAAAATCCTTTATCCATACTACCTCGGAAGTTCCAATATTGCATGCATACAACTCAGCTTCCATCATAGACTTATAAACACTCTTATGTTTCTTGCTTGCTCATGATATAGCCCTGCCTCCAAACATGAAGACAAATCTGACAATGGATTTAATGTCATATGGATCTCCCGCATAGTCTAAATCACTATATCCAGCCAATGATAGACTCTCTGCCTGATAGTTGAGTTTTAAACTTTTAGACCCTGAAAGGTACCAAAATACCCTCTTCATTGCTTGTCAATGTTGAAGTCCTAGATCTTCTTGGTAACGGATCAACAAGCCTACCACAAAACTCAAATTAGGCCTCGTGCAAATCATGACATATGTCAAGCTGCCAATAGCCTGTGATTATGGCATTGACTCCATCCGGAGTCTATCTTTCTCAGTCCGAGGAGTCATACTCTTAGACAACATTGTACCTTTATAAATACAGGATTCAATGGTTTTTCAACCAAAGACATTGAAGCGTTTGAGAACGCTTTCTACATAAGCCTTCTTCTGAGAAGTTGAAGAGCTCTCAGGCAGTGGCTCAACGATCTGCTCTATTTTATAAGCAACATCAGAAAGAGTTAGGATATGATGTATCCTCCACTTTCATATCAGATAGTTATCAGCATTCAGCTTTTCAGTCTTCCCTAATTTTGATGTAACCATTTTGAAAACCATTATAAAGCTACAAGGAATGAGGTAAAAAGAACAGGAAATTAATACTATGTTTGGCCAAAAGCTTCTTAAGGAATTATTGTTTAGACTCTCTTAATCTAACAATAAAGCAAAGGGACAAATTATACTATGCTGAGTAACTTAGTTTAATTGCACCTAAATAAAGCTTGGGTCACTATCAAGTAAAAACACCTAAACTATCCCTTAAGTCCCTTTAAGGAAAGTTATCCTAATTAAGCAATATCTTAAACACCCCACTCAGCACAGAAATATAGCAAATAAACCCTCTAAGGGTTGTTGGAATTTTAATTTTCTGTTTAGGAAAAATTTGGTGCAAAATTACCAAAATAGCCCTAGGGCTGTTTTGGTCTTTTCACCCTCAAATAACACACTTATAATTTGCACCCAGAAACTATTCAATGAGCAAAAAACACAAAGAATACAATTTAGTACAGAAAAATCATAGGCTCACACACAGCTTATGTAAATTTACCAAAATGCCCCTAGGGCTAAAATAGTCAATTTACACACTTTAGTCCACAAAATTAATTAAATCAAAACAAAATACTTATTTTTAATCTTGCTGACCAGCAAGTGTGTGTGTGGGCAGGAAGTGATTAGATAAATAATTAGAGCAATAAATCACTTTTTGCCCCTAGGTGTGCCCAAAAACAATAAATGCAATTAATGATCTAATCAACAACTTTGCAGCAAGCAAATCATGCAAATCAGTCACATACACATTCAATTTCAACTTAATCATAAAATCCCGATGGATATAGCACATGCAGATTGACCAATTTAGGGTTTCCCTTTCTAGCATACAAAACCCTAAATAGGGTAAATCGATTTCATTTCTAACCAAATCAGCGACCAAACCCCCAATAGTATTTATTCTTTTTATTACATAAGTTATGTACATGCCCAATAATTCCAGTTTAATGTGCACATTCGAGTAACTAGTTTTTGCCATACCCGTTATATGTAGGATCTTCTCTTTGTCTTCTCTCTCCTCTCTCCTCTCTCTTACTCACACACGTGAATGTGAACACCAACTATGAGGAGTAGCGAGAAAGTAGAGGAATTTTCTTTAATTTTATTTATTATTTATTATGTATTAAAATAATAAAATATATTATATTTGAAAAGCTTTTTTAATATTTATTTATTCATTATATATATATTATTTATTAAAATAATAAAAAAACTATTTAAATAGTATTACTTTTTTAAAAAAATAACCTTATTTTATTTGCGACATATTCTTTTAAGCGTTGCTAATAACACAACTATTTGCGACTCGTTTATAAAAGCGTCACAAATAGTTTTAAATTTTTTAAAAAACATATAACTATTTGTGATGTTTTTAAAAAAACATTGCAAATAGTACAATTATTAGTGATATTTTGAAAATAACATTGCTAATAATTATACTATTAGCGATGTTTTTTTAAAAACGTCATAAATAGTTTTTTTTTGTGACATTCTTATATACGTTATAAATAATAATTTTTAGCGACACTTTGTATTACATTGTTGCTAAAAGTGTTGCTAATAGTTCTTTTTGTTGTAGTGATAATTAGTTATAACTATTTGAAAATGGTCAAAGACTCAAGTGGTAGTAAATTTTCAGACACAATGCATGCGCCACATCAACCTTGCACATTCGCCTTAAAAACCCCACATTTTTTAAACTAGTAAAATGTTTTTCATTCTCCGTGAAACTATTTTGAACTGATAGAAAAAGTTTCTACTATACGCCACTCTGTTATAGTTTGAGGAAGTATAATTCCTATTAGAAGTGGGCATTACATTAAATGGGTTAAGCCCATATCATTTAGATGAGCATGATAATATTTATGTGGGTCAAGCCCATATTACTCAAGTGAGTCAAGCCCATATGTTAGAGAGAGCCCAAGCCCACTTTGTGTTGAATGAGAATCACATATGTGAATTAGTTGAAAAAGTGAATAGTCTTACATCGCCTAGTAGAAGGTGATGATGTTGGTATATAAGGCATTAGTTTGACCTTTCAAGTTAGACCATTGGGCCAACCCACTTTTGTGAGGGAGAGAGATGTTAGACCAATGCACCTAGGTGGGCTAACCCACAAGCATGCGCCGCCGCCGTCCGTCCTACCAGCTCGGTTCGGTTCAATCAACAAGATAATAATTTTGGGACAAATTCATTTGGCTTGGTCTTCTATTAACTAAATGGGCTCGGTTTGGGTGTTTTCAATGAGATTTCCTATAAAAAAATGATTTCTTCACTAATCTGATTTGGGATTTCCGTCCGTTTCCATTTCTATGATTGTGATTCGTTGCATATACTGTATTGGAGGTGCTCCTACAATAAGTGGTTGGTTGTCTTATCCTGGGAGGCAGACACCCAAGAGTCCTAAGCACCGTTAAGGAGGGTGAATTCTGTCTTAAAGACAGAGCGACTTACTTGATTCGATCACAATCTTTCCAGTAAGATTTCTCATCACCATATTTGCAAAGGTACAAAAATTACAATTCCTTGTTAATAATAAACGTGATTCAATAGGATATGGATACGTTTCAATGATGACAAACCCTGCTCCATGGCAACTGCACAACCTCATATCCCATATTCGGCGGCTACTTAGTTTCAACAAAATTGAATTTAACATGTTTATAGTCAGGCCAACTTTATTTTTCATTTTGCTCGCCCAATACTCTTCTTGAGCTTATCCCTACACTTTTGTAGACTTTCATGCCTATACTTCTCCACATTTGTAACTGTCAAAGTGTACTTAAGCAAAGGCTTTTGGGGAAAAATAAATGTTTCACGAATGAGTAAGGGAGTTTATAAGATTTCATATTTCACTAAGTTTATAATGACATAACCCATTAGAAAAAAAGTTGGCATGAGCTTGGGCTGACATTAGCTCATGCACCCTAATGTGAGCCTAGGCATCTTAAGGCATTGGATGGGCAATGATTACACTATTGGATTAAAATTCGATAATCTATGATGTTCAGGCTCATATTAATAGATCTCTAATAATTACTCTTTTTTCCCAAAATAAGTGTCCTATTTGGTTTTTTAAAATAAATTAATTTTAAATTTATTTTAAAAAATTGAATAGAACACTTATTTTAAGACACAGGGAGTATACTTTACTTTTAAACTTTTTTAATTTGCATAATGTAATATTCAAAACAACTACAATATGAGGTTATATATTTATGACTAAGTGATAGTAATTTTTATTCTTGGTTGTATCCCTTACAAATATTATAGTTAATACACTTAATTAATCAGGATTTTGCATAAGATATCTCTATGTTTAAGAAGATTTTGTATACTTAAAGAAGGTACTTCTATTTTTGCCATAATTAAATTATAAGAGAATGTCTATATTCGAGATCATGATTTAACTATCCACTTCCCAAATCATTTCAAATTATAAAATGTTTCTGTTTTTGCAATTTAGCATAAGTGTTTTTTAATGTTATCTTCTGATTAAAGAAGTAGTAAATAAATTCCTATATACTATGTATGTAAATCCTACGTGTTCATTGGTTTTTTTAAAACACAATTATTTTTCGTCCCTAGAAAAAAGAAAAGTAAAACCATTGTCAAGGTTCAATGAACCTAGACAGACAATAGATCCAAAACGTTTAATGAACCTAGACAATGGTCTCTAAAGATTCTATGAACCTGGACAGCGTAAACCACCCCCTAAGCATTTATGAGCTTCACATCCTAGTTCTCCGGCAGCCATGAGCCAGCCCCGTGCCACATCCTCCGGCCCACGCTAATACCTAATCCGGCTACGTTTTGCCCTAGTTTTTGTATGATTAGTGCATTTAAACAAAGTTTTTAATATATTTGGAACTTAGACATAATATATCTCTAGAAATATTTACAAAAAATTAATTAACCACTACGTTGTAGGAAATATTTTACACAATTTTTGTGGCAGGAATATTTATTATATTTAAAGTATGTTTAAAATAAATTATTAAAAAAGTAACATGATTAGTAGAAGTTTATGAATGATTCCATGACTCGATATATCAAACGGTGAGCCTCCATGCCTTTTAAGTGATATGTGCTTTTAGATTGAAACTTAATGGCCTATGATGCCCTAGCTCATAAAAGATGAGAATTATTTATTCATAAATTAATTACTATAAATAATTTTTATATTTCTTATTTCTTCTTGGTATTAATAATTATATTTAATCTTTCAAAACGAACTAGTCTTCTTTTATTTGATATGATCACGCCAAAGAGACGAGCAAAATTGCACTAAAAGGCCTGTTGTATAGGTCATATTAACATAAATAAGCCTTCATAAACGTGATAAAAATATTTTGCGTACTCTAATTCCTTTGAACAAAAATATAAGTAACCTTCTCAAAAATTTTAAAAACATCTTTGGTTACAAGTTTAGAGCAACCAGAACACAGGATAATATATCTTCAGTTCCTTTAACAGGTACTTAAATTTAATCATTTTTAAATATAAAAAAAATTATTTAAATATGTTAAATATTGAAAAGAGGTAACTACCGTGGCTTATAGAACGGTTCCACCGGATGACGTTTCCGCCCCCGCTCCGGCCAACGTCACCCGCCCTGACAGCCGAATAAACGCGGCTGCTTGGAATATGCTCCGACGTGTCCCCTCGATCCCCCGGCATATCCACCCACCTATTCATTTTTACCATTTTACCCTTCCTTTGCCACTAATATTTACTTAAAATTTTTAATTATTTAATTAATTTTCGACCCCTCTATATAATGATCCCTTCGTCTCCAGATGAAAGCAGCCAACGGGGAGTGCCACAGGGAAACCGGAGGATCAGACTCGGATGGCCGCCTCGTCGAAGGCGAAGCGGGTCACTCATCAGCTCGGTGACCGGGTGCGTGCCTCCCTCTTCGGCGGGTCCGCCACTGACTCCTCCTCCTCCGCCGCCGCCGAAGGAGACCTCTGCAGCCTCTCCGACCTCGTCCTCGGCTTCCTTGAGGAAGCTGATTCCACCGATCGTCCTAATGCAGACGCGGACGACGAGCCTGGGGACAGCTTCTCCGAGAATGAGCCCGACGACCCCGCGGTCGCCCTCCGCTCCGTTCTATACCCGGCCCACGACCCGGATCTTTACCGCGCTCGGCTGCGGTCCGATGTGCTCAGAGCAGCGGAGGGGCTGCCCGGGCTCCTCCCCGATCAGCCCGCCTTCCGTTGGGCTGTGGCGGCGGTGCTGAGGGAGTACGGGTACAATGCGGGAGTGTGCCGGAGCCGGTGGGAGAGCTCCGGCGGGGTAGCCGCTGGGAACTACGAGTTCGTGGACGTGGTGGGGCCTGGGACGGCGGGGAGGTACATCGTGGACCCGGAGTTCGGATCCGAGTTCGAGATCGCGCGGCCAACGGAGGAGTTCGAGCGGGTAATCGGGTCGCTTCCAAGGCTCTTCGTGGGAAGGGCGGAGGAGCTCAAACTCGTGGTGAGACTCGTGTCAGACGCGGCCAGGCGGTCGATGCGGAAGAGGGGGCTGCACCTCCCGCCCTGGAGGAAGAACCGCTACATGCAGAACAAATGGCTGGGCTCCTATCGCCGGACTGAGAATCCGGTTCAGCCGGCCGCGCAGGAGTTGGACCTGCCGGCTGTGCGGTGCCGATTTATAGGTTTTGCAGCCGGTCCAACCGTCGGGAACCGCCGGTTCGTCGTGTAGGTAAACTAATTGGCTGTAAATAGGTGATGTTTTGGGTCGTCGGTGGGCCTAGGGTTTGGTATGTGGATAAACTGATGCCTCACAGGGATGGCCCATGTTGTGATTGCTGGGAAACAATGCCAAGCTAGCTGGGACAAGAAAGCAGCAGCAGTTTTGTAATTTATTGTGACTATTTGGACCACAATATAAAAAAAACGTAGTTATTTACCTAAGTACTTTTCCAACTTTTCCCCCTAACTTAAGCAATGAAGTTATAATGGCTAATTCCATGGGACTAAATGAGGTTGGCGACGGTCTTCCATGGCCAATTGCACCCTGTCCATCCCCTATTTCTTATGGTGTGCTTGATGCTTTATACAATGAACAAAAGTAGCCCAATGTGGGCGTCTCAGTTAGGTGAGGGGTGCCAATCTGGGTTGGGTTGGAGGGGGGGCTTCGACTAACCTATATCGACCTCCCCTCCACCTAACTGCGCTGGAGCATATAGGAGTTTTGTATGCTCCCGTCACTACTTCAATTCTGGTTATGGTCTTGGGTGGGGGGTGGAGGACTCATCTAGGGTGGGTTTGGGTTTGGGTTGGGGAGTTTCAAGATGGGGTGGGGTATTTGGACTCTAATGCCTTTTTGCTGACAGGAGGGGAGAGAAAGGCACCTGAGTTCTAAGAAATCTTTTCACTTGGCTGGGAGTGTAACGTTTAGAAATTTTTTAAAATTTTGAAGTTAGCTTAGTAAAAAATAAAGTATTTAACTCCTTGAGCTTCTTATAAGAATAATTTCTTCAATAGATGAAATTTATGTATAAAGTTTAAATAAATAGAAAGTAGATAAAAAGAGCTCTGAAACACTATTAAGAACGTATGAATCGATGTTCGGATGAAGAAAATATGATTGTTCAAAGTTGGACATGTGGTATAAGGTATATATACCCAAATTAGATGCACAAATTGACCGTTAAGTCACTCTATAGGCTCGGTTAATTAGAGTAATTGGGGAGGCTTAGTTGGCTCAAATCTCTTAGAAGTTTAGGAACTTTAATCTTTTTTATTATAAAAACTTAATTAAGACTTTTAGGGGGCTTTTGACACTTAGGAAAGAAAAGAGAATAAGCCGCCAAGAAAATTTTTTTGGCAAAGGTGGCCGGCAATGGAGTTGGAGAGGTGCGAACACAAAGATCAGTGTTTTAAGAGGTAGGATATCTAGGATCGTGTTAATTTTGATTGCTTAATTATATTGATGATTTTATGTCACTAGACACATAAAATAAAAGGTTCTTTTACGAGGTCTAGTCAGCGTTGATCCGTCGACATGGGCTGAGACTCCTGGACCTCAAATGGCTAGGGTTGGTCTCATTGGAAGCCCTTACCTCCTCCAACGATCCCATCTTTGTCTAGAGGGGCAGAGAGTATGCTGCAGCCACGGTTGTGCGGGAGCCAGTCATTTCAGAGGGCATTTCAGAGGAAGTATATAGACAAGATTTATGGGCTTAAGGCAGAGGCTGGGTGGCCGTCAGTGAGCTGCGGGGCTAGGATTATGGGATCTACTATAGAATAGTGAATCTAGGCCATGCGGCCAATTGAAGCAGCTGTTGAACTTCCCAGCAGCGCTGTTCAGAGCAAAATAGACGGGTGGCTCGTGCATGCAGAATAGCCGCCTCAACAGGGGTGGGTCTGGTGTGTCTGGTAGGGCTGGGCGGGGCTGAACACTGGAGCCATGGGCTTTGGCAGCCAGTCTATCAGCGGGAGGTGGTGCCAGCAGGCGCTGGACACCGTCCAGTGGCTGCTGGACTTCCATCATGAGTCCATCCCCGTTAGGGAGATGACCCTTGTGTGTATGGCATTGTTTCAGGTCTGGAACTAAGTGAGTTTGACGAATCCGGTGCTGGAGCCGGCAAGGGGGTACCCGAGATGTGCCTAGGCAAAGCCTCCGAGCAGAGTCTAGTGTTTTAAAACTAGGCCCGGCTACCAATCCGAATTAGTTGCTGTGCCAGGTCAACCTGATCTAACCATGGTTCATCCGTGATTGACCCGTTTATAATATTATTTAGTGAAATAAATTATTTTTTTATAAAATATATAATTTAATAATAGTTTGATATTAAATATACCACAAATTAATAATAACGCAATTGCTTAAGACGTGTCATGTGTATAACTTGAGAAGAGGTTCGAATCCCTCTCTTAGCAATTTTGTTTGTATATTTTCCCTATGTACCTACTAATAATTTATAACTGTTTACCCAAACGCAACACCTATCACAGCCCAATTGGAATAGGCCTATGAAAGAACTATTTAGGTGATGAGTTTGAATCCCACCATGTACAAGTTAAAAATTTTGTATAGTTGTGTGTCAAACCAGACCGGCCCTGTGTGCTGGGTTACTAGTTCAACTAATCGGGTTAGTGTAACCTGTCTGGGTCACACTGACCCAGAAAATTGCATGAAGCAGCCCATTTTAGTGCCGGTTCCAGTTAAACTGGGTTCAACTAGTTGGGCCGGTCCAATTTTTAAAACAATGGCAGTCGTCTTTGTCACGCCCCGGTGATGCCCGACCCGAGCTAAACCCGGTCCAAGGGCGGGTCAAGCGCACGGGGGCGACGAAGTGAAGATTGAGAAATGATTTAGCGGAAGACTTAACCCTAACTACGGGCGATTAATAGAAACACGGAGAGCGCACAATCCTTTGAGCAAGACTAAATAAAAAGGGAAGAAAATGTGTTGCTTATCACAAAGTAAACAACAATATCAAACCCACAAGCTTAGTTAAGTAAAGCCCACACCAGCTCAAAATAAGTCATAAGCATCACAACTGTAAAAATATGGCATAAATCCAAAACAAGAACCCTACACAAAGGTCCTGAACAACAGCATAACTAAGGAAAATAAACCACACAAAGAACTCCACGATCACATCCAAGCCACCTCCGACCTTTCCTCGAAGAGGAGATCCTGTCCGTTTGCGTGTCGCACCACGCAACCCCAAATCAAAACACGCAAAGAGGGGTGAGTTTAACAAACTCAGCAAGGGTTTTAATATCACTAACAACATCGAAAATACGATAACATAGCGATATAATCATTCAAATCAACGAATTACATGGTGCATCATTTTCTGATCAGATATTCGCATCACTTAAAACTGCATCACAGTGCATAATCAACCTGCATGGATGTATCTCTAACATACATATTCCCACATGCATAATATTATCACAATCTACATGGATGTATCTCTAACATACATATTCCCACATGTATAATATCATCACAACCTGCATGGATGTATCTCTAACATACATATTCCCACATGCATAATATCATCACAATCTGCATGGATGTATCTCTAACATACATATTCCCACATGCATAATATCATCACAACCTGCATGGATGTATCTCTAACATACATATTCCCACATGCATAATATCATTACAACCTCCATCAAGGAGTAATCACACATAAATGTCACACAGACGAGAGCATGGACAAGGCCACGAAGGCGTGTCATGGTCCAAAATTCTACACAAGAATTATAGAAAGATCGGGGTTGTCAATCCCTAATACTGCTCGCCTTGGACGATCTTGGCCAAGGATGTCCCATTCTCACACAGAGAATCTAGAGCAGGGGTGTTCGCCCAGGGACATCTCCTGCGGAGGGAAGAGCCCGAGTTCTCACACAGAGAACCCTAGAACACGTTGTAGCGGGGTGCACATGGCATACCACACTGGATTCTCAGGGTCCAGATGACACACATAATAACATTCTCACAATCCGTAAGACAAGTACACAACTCGTCCCCACATCATTCCATTTAACTAGACTCAACCCGGGGAGTGCACTCGTTCCACATAGGAACTTCAAATCGTTCCACACAGGAACTTCAAATCAAAATATGTCCTTTCGGAGCAATCAATTTGCAATTAATCCACGACCGATCAATCCGTTACACAATTCCATCACATTGCATCCAATCGGTCAAATTCGATTAACCACAATGAAGCCTCAATTGGAAATCTATTTTCATGATGCATGCAGCATGGTACATACGTGGGCAAAGCATACATGAATCCTAATCCATGATAAGTGCTCTCATCAGCCCCTAATGCATCATTCATAATCACAATATCAAGCTTCAACATCATCATTTAACCCCACATGTGTGTGTGTGCATCTAGTAGAAGCATTTCACATAATGCATGCCAACATGCTTGAAACTAAACTCACTACCACACTACACATGTGAATTTCCATCTAAACATAAATTCCAGCAGAAATCATAGGAGAAGAATCGTTGAAAACATATATTTATTCAAAACTCAACCACAAAGGCTAAACACATATAACATCACTCATTTCATCATTGAGTCATGGCGTTCACCAACATCCACACACAACTAACCACAATCTATCATAACAAATCAGTCCAATAATAGATTATAGTTCTACTGAAAATATGCTTAACAATGAGAAACCAACCATTCATAATTTCAAGATGACAATTCCAACATCATGCCACAAAACATAAGTCATTCCACCATCTCTAAGCATATATCTCAACTCCATAAACTTAATAGCATGCATTTCCAGTAGCCTAACATAGCTTAAAACACTCCACATTCATATAAAATTGGCAAGCTAAAGTAGAATCATCAAAATAGACATCATATGCACAACATACAATTTCCTGTGTAGCCGATCGATCGCCATTCAGGCCGTTCGATTGGTTACACAAAAAAATTTGAAATTTACAGTTCAGCCGATCGATCGCCCTGCAGTGCCGATTGATCGCCAACACGGCAGAACAATCATCTTCTTCCTTTCTCAAATCCAAACCGAAACACCATAGATAACACTTCAAATCCACATCTAACACCCTTATCATCATCAAAAGTCCTCTTTGACTTCCAGAACATCAAACCAAACCATAATCATGCAAAACCCTAAGAAATTGGGATTAAATAATTCTATTTTCTAATCTTACCATTAACACACTAAATCAAGCAAACCATTTTGAAATAAGCCAAAAATGAAGAATTTTACCATGGATAAACAGAGATTTCGAAGACCCATTACCTCAGCACTTGTTTTAGCTCGAATTGAAGAGTCACCCTTCTTGAAATCCTTGAAAACACAATGAGTTTGAATTAAACTCTAATAGAAATCGATTTACTCAAGAAATCCCTAATTAAATCTTAGATCTAGGGCCTGTTGGTAGTAAAAATCGAATTTTGAATGTTAGGGTTTGTAGTAAAACACAAATTAGTAGCTTTTGATTGTCAAAAATGAATTGAATCAAGGGGAAAATGGTAGATTTGGAAGAAATTAAGAAGAAAACCATGGATTAGTGTTTAATTAGAGTAAGCTTACCTTAATCGGCTTCTAATTCGGGCCTAAGTGGGGATTAGGCCAGCTCTCCTTTCTTAGCCTATTCCCAAAAATGGAAATGGCTCTGGTTTGCCCTTTTATAGTAAGGGTTGGGGTATGCATAGGTAAGTTTTGGGGTGTAAATATGAAAAGTAGGCTAAAAGTGGGTATTTTACAAATTTAAGCACAATTTAAGCCTAATAAAATTTTGAAAATTTTTGTGGGACCTTAAGTATATGTTTAGGTTCATTTGACACAAAAATAAAATTTTCGGCGGTGGGGCCCACAGGGGTCCCGCCAAAACACTAATTTTTGGGAAAATAGTAAAAATTCTGAAAAATTCCAAAAATTCACATTTGGTTTAAAATCACTTAAAACCACTAATATTGAAGTTACTTTTGGTTAAAACCATCACAAACTCTATTTATTTACAAAATCATTGAATAAGATCAGAAAATACGTAAATCTTACGATAACCAATAATTAAATAAAACCAAAACCGGTTTAAAGATAAGGGTCCTTACAATCTCCCTTCTCCACGAGAGAGAAGATGATTAGACCGGGGATTAATTTCCCCGATTGGGTTTAGTTCTTTTTTAAAAAGAAACAAATAAAGAGGACAGAACTGGGTTCACTTGAGGGGGTTCTAAATTACATAAGAATTTGTAAAAATTACCAAAAAAAAGAGGAGAGCATTGAGTGTCCACCATGTTTTAGACGAGAAAAATCCTAGTCAATAAAATGACTATTTGACCCTTGTAATCGAATCATCGTGTAACATTCAATTACCCAACTTATGGGCTCCGTTCTAGGGGCCTAGGAATGAATTTAAAAATTGATAAAAATCCCAATGAGAGGTGAATGTATACTTAAATTATAAACTATTTCACATGAGATTGACCCTACCAATTCAGGCTGAAACACATTAGAATTAACTTGCAATTAACTAAAACATAGAGAGGGCATTAATTGATCCTAAGGATTCAAGGCTGAAATACACAAAGTTACCAACTTGACAATAGATTCTAATGAATTAGGTCTAAAGCATATCAAAATAATCAGCATGACCAAAGCACGAATTAGGGTTGAGACATACTAACCTAATTAGCATGATAACATGACGAATTAGGGTTGAGACATAAGATCATAATCAACATGATACATGACAAATTAGGGGGGACACTACAACAAAATTGACTATTAGTGACGCATATGCAAGCATCGCTAAAAATAACTACTTGCGATGTATATAAAAGCATCACAAAAAAATTAACTATTAGTGACATTTTTTTATGCGTCACTAATAGTCATATATTAGCGACACTTTATAATAAATGTCGCTAATAATTCCTCTATTTGCAACTCTTTATACAAACATCACTAAAAGATATATATTTTAATTAAAAAAAGAAAAAAAGAGCATAACTATTAGCGATGCTTATTACAAGTGTCGCCAATAGTCTTTCTATTAGCGACGCTTATACACAAGCGTCACCAATAGTCCTGCTAATAGTCCTAATATTAGTTATTAATTTAAAATAAAAAATAAAAATTTTAGATTATTAATGACACTTTTAAATAAGCGTCACAAATAACATTTGTAATAACGATGCTTGATTACAAGCGTCGCGAATAACTTTATTAATTAATTTTATTTAATAAATATAAATAAAAAAATTTAAAAAAACTTCCCAAATAAATTATATATTTTATTCAATATTCACTATTTGTATATATGATAAATAAATATTAATTTTTTAACAAAAAGTAGTGTTAATAATAGATTAAACTTTCACTATTTACAAATAATATATTTTATTTCTTAAAATTTCTTATTAATTTTAAAATAAATTTATAAAAAGAGAGAGAAGAGAGGGATAGAAGAGAGAGAGAGGAGAGAGATCAAAGAGAAAGGGGGAGGTGAGAGAGTGAGGAGAGAGAAAGGGAAGAGTGAGATGGAGGTGAGAAAGGCTGAGGAGAGAGAGAGAGGGAAGAGAAAGAGAGGGCAGAGAGAGGGTGAGGAGAGAGAGAGGGTATGGAGAGAGAGTGATGAGAGAGAGAGGGAAGAGAGAGAGAGGAGACAGAGAGAGGAGAGAGAGAGAAGGAAAAAGAGGGAGGAGAGAGAGAGGATAGGGAAGAGAGAGAGAGGGGAGAGGGGGGATATTAATTTTATTTTTTAAACAAAAGAGGATTTGCGACGTTTATATGTATACGTCGCTAATACTACGGTGTATTAGTAACGTATACATGTATAGTCACTAATACAATAGTGTATTAGCGAAGTATGTAGTTATACGTTGCTAATACACTAGAGTATTAGTGACGTATATAGCTATACGTTGCTAATGGCTTTTTCAATTTTAAAAAAATTAAAATTAAAATTAAAATAGATAGAGAGAGTGAGGAGAGAGAGGAGAGGGAAGAGAGAGATGATAGGGAAGAGAGAGAGAGAAAGAGGGGAGGGAAGAGAGAGAGAGAGGCGGGAGGGAAGAGAGAGAGAGTGAGAGGAGAGGGAAGAGAGAGAGAGGAGAGGGAATAGAGAGAGGGAGAGGAGAGGGAAAAGAGAGAGAGGAGAGGGAAGGGAGATAGAGGAGAGGGAAGATAGTGAGAGAGGAGAGGGAAGAGAGAGAGAGGAGAGGGAAGATAGTGAGAGAGGAGAGGGAAGAGAGAGAGAGGGGAGGGAAGAGAGAGAGGGGAGAGGGGACAAAGGGAGAGAGGAGAGGGAAGAGAGAGAGAGAGGATAGGGAAGAGTGAGAGAGAGGGGAGGGAAGAGAGAGCGAGGGGAGATGGGGATATTAATTCTATTTTTTAAACAATAGAATATTAACTACGTATACATGTATACGTCACTAATACTATGGTATATTAGCAACATATACTTGTATACATTTCTAATACAATTGTGTATTAGCTATGTATAGTTGTATATGTCGCCAATACACTATAGTATTAGCGATGTATACAGCTATACGTTGCTAATACACTATAGTCTTAGTGGCGTATGGAGCTATACGTTGCTAATGGGTTTTTAAATTTTTTAAAAAGTAAAGTGTATTAGCGACTTATACAACTATATGTCGCTAATGGCTTTTTAAAATTTTTAAAAATTAAAATTAAAATAAATAGAGGGAGTGTGGAGAGAGAGGAGGGGGAAGAGAGAGAGAGAGTATAGGGGAGAGAGAGGATAGGGTAGAGAGAGTGAGAGAGGAGAGGGAAGGGAGAGAGAGTAGAGGGAAGAGAGAGAGAGAAAAGAGAGAAAGAGGAGAGGGAAGAGAGAGAGATAGGGAAGGGAAGAGAGAGAGAGGAGAGGGGAGGGGAGGGAAAAGAGAGAGAGAGAGAGGAGAGGGAAGAGAGAGAGGAGAGGGGAGGGAAAAGAGAGAGAGAGAGAGAGAGAGGGAAGAGAGAGAGAGGGGGAGGGAAAAGAGAGATAGAGAGAGGAGAGGGAAGAGAGAGAGAGAGGAGAGGGAAAAGGGAGAGAAAGGAGAGGGAAGAGAGAGAGAGGGGGAGGGAAATGAGAGAGAGAGAGGAGAGGGAAGAGAGAGAGGGGGAGAGAAGAGAGAGAGGGGAGGGAAGAGACAGAGGGGAGGGGAGAGACAGAGAGAGGGGAGAGGGAAGAGAGAGAGAGAAGAGAGGGAGGAGAAAGAGAGGAGAGGGAAGAGAAAAAGAGAGGAGAGGGAAGAGAGAAGAGAGAAGGGAGGAAGAGAGGGAGGAGTGGGAAGAAAGAGAGAGGAGAGGGAAGAGAGAGAGGGGGATGGAAGAGAGAGAGGATAGGGGAGAGAGAGGGGGATATTAATTTTATTTTTTGATAAAAAGTGTATTAGTGACTTATACAACTATACGTCGTAATGGCTTTTAAAATTTTAAAAAAATAAAATTAAAATAGATAGAGAGAGTGTGGAGAGAGAGGAGGGGGAAGAGAGAGAGAGTATAGGGGAGAGAGAGAGGATAGGGTAGAGAGAGTGAGAGAGGAGAGGGAAGAGAGAGATAGGAGAGGGAAGAGAGAGGAGAGGGAAGAGAGAGAGAGAGAGGGGGAGGGAAAAGAGAGATAGAGAGAGAGGAGAGGGAAGAGAGAGAGAGGGGAGGGAAAAGAGAGAGAGAGAGGAGAGGGAAGAGAGAGAGAGAAAGAGGGGAGGGAAGAGAGAGAGGGGGAGGGAAAAGAGAGATAGAGAGAGGAGAGGGAAGAGAGAGAGAGAGAGGGAGGGAAAAGAGAGAGAGAGGAGAGGGAAGAAAGAGAGAGAGAAAGAGGGGAGGGAAATGAGAGAGAGAGAGAAGGAAGAGAGAGAGGGGAGAGAAGAGAGAGAGGGGAGGGAAGAGATAGAGAGAGGGGGAGAGGGAAGAGATAGAGAGAGGGGAGAGGGAAGAGAGAGAGGGGAGGGAAGAGACAGAGAGAGGGGAGAGGGAAGAGAGAGAGAAGAGAGGGAGAAGGAAGAGAGGAGAGGGAGGGGTGATAGAGGAGAGGGAAGAGAGAGAGAGGAGAGGGAAGAGAGGGAAAGAGGAGAGGGAAGAGAGAGAGAAGAGAGGGAGAAGGAAGAGAGGAGAGGGAGGGAGATAGAGGAGAGGGAAGAGAGGGAAAGAGGAGAGGGAAGAGAGAGAGAAGAGAGGGAGAAGGAAGAGAGGAGAGGGAGGGGAGATAGAGGAGAGGGAAGAGAGGGAAAGAGGAGAGGGAAGAGAGAGAGAGAGAGAGGAAAGGGAAGAGAAAAAGAGAGGAGAGGGAATAGAGAGAGGGGAGGAAGAGAGGGAAGAGAGAGAGAGGGGATGGAAGAGAGAGAGGGGGATATTAAATTTTTTAATGTGCATTAACAATGTATATATGTATATGTCGCTAATACAATAGTGTATTAGCGATGTGTAGTTGGCTAGTTGTATACGCCGCTAATACACTATAGTATTAGCGATGTACGCAGCTATACGTCGCTAATGGTTTTTTAAAAGTGAAAAAAAATAAAATTAAAATAGATAGAGAGATTGAGGAGAGAGAGGAGAGGGAAGAGTGAGAGGATAGGGAATAGAGAGAGAGGAGAGGGAAGAGAGAGAGAGAGGATAGGGAATAGAGAGAGAGGAGAGGGAAGAGAGAGAGGGGGCGGAGAGGGAAGAGAGAGAGGAGAGGGAAGAGAGAGAGAAGAGAGGGAAGTGGGAGAGAGAGAGAGGAGAGGTAAGAGGGAGAGAGAGAGGAGAGGGAAGAGGGAGAGAGAGAGGAGAGGGAAGAGAGAGAGGGGTGAAAGAGTGAGAGAGGGGAGGGAAGAGAGATACAAGAGAGGGAAGAGAGAGAAAGGGTGTCACGCCCCGGCGATGCCCAACCCGAGCCAATCCCGGTCCAGGGGCCGGTCAAGCGCACGGGGGCGACGAAGTGAAAATTGAGAAACGATTTTAGCGGAAGACTTAACCCTAACCACGGGTGATTAACAGCAACACGGAGTGCGCACAATCCTTTGAGCAAGAGTAAATAAAAGGGAAGGAAAAATGTGTTGCTTATCACAAAGTAAACAACAATCTCAAACCCACAAACTTAGTTAAGTAAAGCCCACACTGGCTCAAAATAAGTCATAAGCATTACAACTGTAAAATATGACATAAATCCAAAACAAGAACCCTACACAAAGGTTCTAACATAAAGCATGAAACAAACGAAAGTAAGTCACACAACGATCTCCATCATCACACCCAAGCTATCTCTGACCTTTCCTCAAAGAGGCAATCCTGTCCGTCTGCGTGTCGCACCACGCAACCCCAAATCAAAACACAAAAAGAGGGGTGAGTTTAACAAACTCAACAATGGTTTTAATATCACTAACAACATCGAAAATACGATAGCATGACGATATAATCTTTCAAATCAACGATGTATAAGGTGTATCATTTTCTGATCACATATTCACATCACTTAAAAACTGCATCATAATGCATTATTCAACCTGCATGGATGTATCTCTAACATACATATTCCCACATGCATAGTATCAAATCAAACTGCATGGATGTATCTCAAACATACATATTCCACATGTATAATATCAAAATCAACATGCATGGATGTATCTCTAACATACATATTCCACATGCATTATATCAAATCAACCTGCATTGATGTATCTCTAACATACATATTCCACATGCATAATATGAAAATCAACATGCATGGATGTATCTCTAACATACATATTCCCACATGCATTATTTCACAATTCAACCTGCATGGATGTATCTCTAACATACATATTCCCACATGCATTATTTCACAATTCAACCTGCATGGATGTATCTCTAACATACATATTCCACATGCATAATACCATCACAACCTCCATCATGGAGTAATCACACATTAACGTCACACAGACGGGAGCATAGACAAGGCCACGAAGGCGTGTCATGGTCCAAAATTCTACACAAGAATTTCAAGAAAGATCGGGGTTGTCAATCCCTAATACTGCTTGCCCTGGACGATCCTGGCCAAGGATGTCCCATTCTCACACAGAGAATCTAGAGCAGGGGTGTTCGCCCAGGGACATCTCCTGCGGAGGGAAGAGCCCGAGTTCTCACACAGAGAACCCTAGAACACGTGGTAGCGGGGTGCACACGGCATACCACACTGGATTCTCAGGGTCCAGATGACACACATCATAACATTCTCACAATCCGTAAGACAAGTACACAACTCGTCCCCACATCATTCCATTTAATTAGACTCAACCCGGGGAGTGCACTCGTTCCACACAGGAACTTCAAATCGTTCCACACAGGAACTTCAAATCGTTCCACACAGGAACTTTAAATTGTTCCACACAGGAACTTCAAATCAAAATATATCCTTTCGGACCAATCAACTTGCGATTAATCCACGACCGATAAACCCGGCACACAATTCCATCACATTACATCCAATCGGTCAAATTCGATTAATCACGATGAAGCCTCAATTGGAAATTCATTTTTATGATGTGTGCAGCATAGTACATGCGTGGGCAAAGCATACATGAATCCTAATCCATGATACGTGCTCTCACCAGCCCCTAATGCATCATTCATAACCACAATATTAAGCTTCGACATCATCATTTAACCCCACATGTGTGTGTATCTAGTAGAAGCATTTCACATAATACATGCCATCATGCTTGAAATTAAACTCACTACCACACTACACATGTGAATTTCCATCTAAACATGAATTCCAACGGAAATCATATGAGAAGAATCGTTAAAATCATAGCTAGATTCAAAACTCAACCACAAAGGCTAAACACATATAACATCACTCATTTCATCATTGAGTCATGCCATTCACCAACGTTCACACACCATTAACCACAATCTATCATGACAAATTAGTCCAATAATGATTGTAGTCCTACTGAAAATATGCTTGACCAAAGGGAAACAACCATTCATAATTTCAAGATAACGATTTCAACATCATGCCACAAAGCATAAGTCATTCCACCATCTCTAAACATATATCTCAACTCCATAAACTCAATAGCATGCATTTCCAGTAGCCTAACATAGCTTAAAACACTCCACATTCATATAAAATTGGCAAGCTCAAGTGAAATCATCAAAATAGACATCATATGCACAACATACAATTTCCTGTGTAGCCGATCGATCGCTATTCAGGCCGTTCGATTGGTTACACGCAAAAATTTAAAATTTACAGTTCAGCCGATCGATCGCCCTGCAGGGCCGATCGATCGCCAACACGGCAGAACAGTCATCTTCTTCCTTCGCAAATCCAAACCGAAACACCATAGATAACACTTCAAATCCACATCTAACACCCTAATCATCATTAAAAGTCCTCCTTGACTTCCAGAATATCAAACCAAACCATAATAATATAAAACCCTAAGAAATCGGGATTAAATAATTCTATTTTCTAATCTTACCATTAACACACTAAATCAAGCAAACCATTTCGAAATAAGCCAAAAATGGAACGTTTTACCATGGACAAACAGAGATTTCGAAGACTCATTACCTCAGCACTTGATTAAGCTCGGATTGAAGAGTCACCCTTCTTGAAATCCTTGAAAACACAATGAGTTTGAATTAAACTCTAATAGAAATCGATTTACTCAAGAAATCCCTAATTAAATCTTAGATCTAGGGCTTGTTGGTAGTAAAAATCAAATTTTGAATGTTAGGGTTTGTAGTAAAATACAAATCAGTAGCTTTTGATTGTCAAAAACGAATTGAATCAAGGGGAAAATGGTAGATTTGGAAGAAATTAAGAAGAAAATCATGGATTAGTGTTTAATTAGAGTAAGCTTACCTTAATTGGCTTCTAATTCGGGCCTAAGTGGGGATTAGGCCAGCCCTCCTTCCTTAGCCTATTCCCAAAAATGGAAATGACTCAGGTCTGCCCTTTTATAGTAAGGGTTGGGGTATGCATAGGTAAGTTTTGGGTTGTAAATATGAAAAGTAGGCTAAAAGTGGGTATTTTACAAATTTAAGCACAATTTAAGCCTAATAAAATTCTAAAAATTTTTGTGTGACCTTAAGTATATGTTTCGGTTCATTTGACATGAAAATAAAATTTTCGGCGGTAGGGCCCACAGGGATCCCGCCAAAACCCTACTTTTTGGGAAAATAGTGAAAATTCTAAAAAATTTCAAAAATTCACATTTGGTCTAAAGTCACTTAAAACCACTAATATTGAAGTTACTTTTGGTTAAAACCATCACAAACTCTATTTATTTACGAAATTACCGAATAAGATCAGAAAACATGTAAATCTCATGATAACCAATAATTAAATAAAACCAAAACTGGTTTAAAGATGAGGGCCTTACAATGGGGAGGGAAGGGAGATAGAGGGGAGGGAAGAGAGAGGGGAGAGGGAAGAGATAGAGAAAGAGGAGAGGGAAGATAGAGTGGGGGGGGAAGAGAGAGAGGGAGAGAGAGAGGAGATGGAAGAGAGAGAGAGAGAGAGAGAGAGAGAGAGAGAGAGAGAGAGGAGATGGAAGAGAGAGAGAGAGAGAGAGAGAGAGAGAGAGGAGAGGGAAGAGAGAGAGAGAGGGGAGGGAAGAGAGAGAGAGGAGAGAGAGAGAAAGAAGGGAGGGAAGAGATAGAGAGAAGGGAGAGGGAAGAGAGAGGGAGGAGAGAGAGAGGAGAGGGAGGAGGGATAGAGGAGAGGGAAGAGAGGGAGAGGAGAGGGAAGAGAGAGAGAGAGGAGAGGGAGGAGAGAGGGGAAGAGAGGGAGGAGAGGGAGGAGAGAGGGGAGTTGAGGGAGGAGAGGGAAGAGAGAGAGAGGGGAGGGAAGAGAGAGAGGGGGATATTATTTTTTTTAATGTGTATTAGCGATGTATATATGTATACATCACTAATACAATAATGTATTAGCGATGTGTATCTATATATGTTTCTAATACATTATAGTATTAGCGACGTACATAGCTATATGTCGCTAATGGCTTTTTAAAAGTGAAAAAAATGAAATTAAAATAGATAGAGGATTGAGGAGGGAGAGGAGAGGGAAGAGAGAAAGGATAGGGAATAGAGAGAGAGGAGAGGGAAGAGAGAGAGAGCATAGGGAATAGAGAGAGAGGAGAGGGAAGAGAGAGAGGGGGAGAGGGATGAAAGAGTGAGAGGGGGCAGGGAAGAGAAATAGATGAGAGGGAAGAGAGAGAAAGGGAGGGAAGAGAGAGGGGGGAGAGAAGAGAGAGGGGGAGAGGGAAGAGATAGAGAGTGAGGGGGAAGGTAGAGAGGGAGAGAGAGAGATGGAAGAGAGAGAGAGAGGAGAGGGAAGAGAGAGAGAGAAAGGAGAGGGAAGAGAGAGAGGATAGGGAAGAGAGAGGGGGATATTAATTTTAATTTTTTTTAAAAAGTATATTGGAGACGTATACATATATATGTCTCTAATACTATGGTATATTAGTGTCGTATATATGTATACATCGTTGTTAATACAATATAGTATGAGCAACGTATGCAGATGCCGCTAATGGTTTTTTAAAATTAAAAAAATAAAATTAAAATAGATAGAGAGAGTGAGGAGAGAGAGGAGAGGGAAGGGAGAGAGAAAGAGGAGAGGGAAGAGAGAGAGAGGGGAGGGAAGAGAGAGAGGTGAGGGAAGAGAGAGAGAGGGAAGAGAGAGAGAGGAGAGAGAAGAGAGAGGGGAGAGAGAGAGGGAAGGGAAGAGAGAAAGAGAGGGGAGGGAAGAGAGAGAGAGAGTGGAGATATTTTTTTATTTTAAAAAAAAGTGTATTAGTGACATATACATGTATATGTTGCTAATATTACAGTGTTAGCAACATATACATTATACGTTGCTGCTATATGTAGTAATAGTATCGCTCAATGAGAACATCGCTAATAATATATTTTTAAAAAAAAATATTACTTGGGCAAAATTCCGCTGGCGCGGGGGAAATTTTGCCCGGTTATAAAATACCCACTCCAGTTCCCCCTGCTGACCCGCCAACAAGAGATTGAATTTGGGGAAAACATAAGAGCATGACCAGAAGGATTATGAGTGTAAAAAACTACATCCTACTTCTACCAGCCACCCTCCAAAACCTTGCTCCCTCGCTTCTATGCCTTTGCTTCTAAGCTGAGTTTCAATGTGTTGAAATCCCTCTCCTCAAGTTGCTAGCCGTGGTGTTTTTTGATGGGAGAGAGGGAAGACGAGGCCCGAGCAAAAAATGTGCCTCTTCCCCCCTCCTAGTCTTCTAATTAACCAATTTCCTACTTTATACAATGCATGCTAATTCAAAAGGAATGAACAAGGGATTGGTTTGTCCCTTTGTCTAGTCCCCTTGATAACCCCTCTCCTATTTTGTAGGGGACGTCCTAAACACAACCAACCACTCTCCTATTTTGTAGGGGACGTCCCAAATGCAACTAACCACTCCCCTATTTTGTAGGGGACATCCCAAACACAACTAACCACTCCCCTGTTTTGTAGGGGACATCCCAAACACCACCCCTCAAGCCGAACCTAGCTTCTATAGAATTTCTCTACCCCATTAAACCAAGACTCCTCTCAAATGCATCCATTGCAAGGCATGATCCCTTATTTGCCAAAGTAGCCCCCCACACCAAGGCCGGACCCCCAATTTACCAAGTGACCCCCTTCACACCAAGACTGGAACCCTTATATCCTATATGGTCACCAAGATCATAATAAAATTATGCAATTCCAATCAACCAAGCAAATAGAACAAGCACATATGAGTTAAAAATAAAATTACCTATGATTAGGGATTTGGGCTGTTACACAAAATGACCCAAAGTAGAGTACCATTCCCTAAGTGAAAGAATTACCTCAATACCCTTAGGGATAGTCTACCCTGTTTTCAATGAAATGGACACCCTAACCAAAGGTGTGTTGGGGCACCCTATATTAAGAATCGTAAATGTCTTTAAATGGAAGGGTGTGATGAGTAGGTGACACAAAGACCTTTACACGTCACAGTGTCACAGGAAACAAGGGGAAGTACCCTCATTCCCCGGGTTTAAGGTAGTGATTATACGTGCCTACAACACAATGCATCAATCTACTAGTGTAGTATATACGTAACTTGCATGATGGTAGGAGTTATTTACATTCTTGGGATTGAATTTTTCTAGCCCTAGCCCTAGCCTTGCAAGTGAGTGCAATGGCCATTCGTTTATTCCTAATTGGCTTGAGTCTTGTTAGTATAGTCTGTTAAGACTTGTACAAACCATGTTATTTATCTTTACTATGATTTATGCTTTTGATGTGGAGGTGTTAGTAGTATAATGGTAACTTGACATTAGTCAAGATTAATCAAGAGAGACTAGTTGGCTTTAGATTGGGGAAAAAAACCTAATCAAGATAAAGACTAAAATAAATTCAATGTGGTTTGGGATCGATTCATAGAGTGAACAAGGCCTTGACTTATAAACTTACATTGGTTAATGAAATGAGGGTAGTTATGGGTGTTACCTTAGTCTCATGCGGACTAATATGGTTTAGGATGAGTTTTGTGTCACAGCTCATTGGATGAGTTATTTATTGGGATGATTCATAATGCGAAGAGGACCCAATTGGTTGGACGAATATGTGACTTGATAAAATTAATCTAATCTAAGTTTTGAATGTTTTGTGAGTCAATGATCATATCGACCTTAGGTTTTCATGGGTTACATTATTTATGTCATTGAGGACATTTGTCCCAAACTCGAGGAGGTCGAGATTGGAACTTGTACACTTTCTTCATAGCCACCATAGTCTGCCTATTGGCCAGAGAGCTCTTTAGTGCGGGTTTCCCAAAGGTCTTCACATGACTATATAGTGAGTATGAAAAGCAGAGTTGCATGAGCATCATAAATGGCTTGAGTCGCTAATCTAGGTCTATAAACATAGTTGGGACTTACTTATCCATATTTGTGGGAAGCTATTGAGAACCCTGAGAATTTCGGTCAAGCTGCTATTTAAGTAGTCTTAGTCCAATGTTAGAGTTAGGTATTTTAGGATTTATTCGAAAGTCAAGTTATCTCTGAGTTGGTACATATTTATATTATATTCCTATTCCTTAGATTATAGTTATAGTGTATTGAACTTTGTTGAGAGTTATATTCTGTTAAACCTAGAGTTTTGTTAGAACAATGAAGGGTGGTTAGTATCATGTATCATTTTAGTTGACATATGATGTGTCAATGTATCCAAGGGGTTAGACATGGCTATTAATTATTAAATAAGGGTTGCGAGATAATTAATGACATTATTTGTTATTAAGTGTTAATTAGAATAAGTGGAACAAATAAATTACTTGCTTAAAATGTAAGTTGCTTGAAAATACTTAAGCATTGTTTGCTTGATTCTATGCCTTGTGAAATATTGTAGTTTTTAGGATGAACTACATTTGAATCTGATCTTGTTGGAATATAATTAACATTAAAGATGTTGTTTGATGAGTACGTAGGACTAACATCTTGATTTTGTTGGCCTAATATGAAAAATTACTTCTTTTGTTCTTTTGGAAACTCTTCACTTGAGGGTGGAGTGGTTGTATCGTTGTTTGATTGTTTGGTTTGGTTGGTTATAGGTTCTTCAAGCTGGGATTGGTGTTACCAGGATAGAGAAGCATAGGATGTTGTTCCTTGTTTTTGCACTTCTAGTAAGTAATTGTATCTTTGGCATAAGAACAATTTAGTTATTATTTTCAGACTGGTGACAAACTTGTACTTAGATGGATAGCCTGCTCTTATGGATTTTTTAGTTATAATAATTTTATACATTTTGATATTCGTATTTATGAACCCCAGTTATCATGACTTGGATATTTAACCAATTGGTTTCTTTTACATTAAGAAAGAAAAATAAATTTCTCGTGACTTACTGTTTGTGCTATTTAAAAAGAGTTTTAAAATTTTGGGTCATGATAGTTGACAATAGAGACATTTTTTTAACTACAAGTTTGAAGTCGTCTAAAAATTGATAACCTAGTTGAAGTTGATGGGTTTTGAGTAAGAAACATGCTTAGGTGGTCACATCAGCAGGGTTGTGGAATGATCAAAGAGAATCATTAGACACTTGTGGTATGAGACACATTATGTCAATAGATAGCTCTAAGGTTTGCTGCGGTAGTGTGTGGTTGAATTTGGTTATGTGGCATTGCAAATACTTATGGTATGGGACATGAGTAATAGGGTCAACACAAAGGTATATTTATGTGCACACCCAGAGATATGTTACCTAGTGATGATTATTTTAACTTCAGTTGCACAACGAAAGTTGACGCTCAAGTGGGAATAATGTGAAACCTAAGAGGGGCGAGTGTGCCCTTTAGGGCCGAGCTTGTTTAGTACATGTCTTAGAGAATTGTGGGAACGCAATTCCTCTTAAGGGGGGAAGGATGTAACATCTAAGAAATTTTTAAAATTTTAAAGTTGGCCACTTGAAAAATATGGTATTTGCCCCCTTAAACTTATCATAAGAATAACTTCTTTAATAGATAGAATTTATGTCTAAGACCTATGTGGATGAAAATTAGATAAAAATAAACTTCAAAATGTCACCAAGAATGTGTGAATAGGAATTCAGATAAGGGAGATATGATTATTTAAAGTTAGATATGTAACATATGACATGTTTACTAGAATTAGATGGGCAAATTAGTTGTTTAAGTCGCTCTACGGGCCCAGTTGATTAGGGTGATAAAAATTAATATTTAAGGGGCTCAATTGAGCGGCCAAGGGAAATTTAATTGGCCCAAATCTCTAAAGAGATTAGGAGCCTTAATCCATTTTATTATTAAAACTTAATTAGAGCTTTTATAGAGGAATTTTTGACCATAGGAGGAGAAGAGAGAAGAAGCTTATAGAAAAATTTTCTAGTAAAGGTGGCTGGCGATGGAGTTAGAGAGGTGTAAACATGAAAATCGGTATTTTATAAGGTAGGATATCTAAATTCGTGTTAATTTTAACTACTTAATTATATTGATAATTTTATATTACTAGACTTGTTAAAAAAAAGGTTGTTTCACGAGGTCTCGACCGGGTTGATCTGCCTGCGTGGGCTGAGGCTCCTCGACCTCAGACAGCTGAGGCTGCCCTCATTGGAAGCCCTGACCTCTTCCGCCGATCCCACCATTGTCTAGAGGGGGCAGAGGGCGTGCTGTAGCGACGGCCTGATCAGTGCCGGACATTTGAGAAGAAGTATAAATATAGAACTCACGGGATGAGGGCGAAGGCTGGGTGGTTGCTGGCGAACTCGCTCGGATCTATTACATAATGGCGGACCGGATAGTCCAGGCCTTGCAGCCAGTCCAACCGTCGGGCACCGCCGGTTCGTCTTGTAGGTAAACTAGTTGGCTGTAAATATGTGATATACAGGGGAAAATGATTTAATGTGCAGTGTTTTGGGTGTGTATGCGGCGCATGCCACCGCTGATTGGCCGTGTAAAAGGTCGCTGGTGGGCGGTTTGGTATGCGGATAAGCTGATGCCTGACAGGGATGGCCCATGTTGTGATTCCTGACGTTCATTGTTTGACCTCCTTAGCAAACAATGATAAGCTAGCTGGGCACCTTAAAGCAGCAGCAATTTTTTTAATTTATTGTGACTATTTGGACCACAATATAAAAAATAACTTAGTTATATATACACTGAAAAACCTCCTACGTCTCCCATTACAGCATTACTTCTGTATCCTTAATAAAATAAATTGAATCTCTCACCTTTACCTTGCTTCTGAAATTAAAGTATATGTATTTTTTTTATATTCTATACCCCACACAAACTACCCTATCGTAATCAGCCCCCTTCCCAGTCGTTGCCTTTCCCATCTTGGTCCCAGATCTAGCTCTTCCTTCTCCAATCGATTAATTTTTCTAACTTTTTTCCTTAACTTAAGTGATAAAGTTGTAATGGCTAATTCCATGGGACTAGATGAGGCTGACAACGGTCTTCCATGGCCAACTGCACGCTACCCATCGCCTGTTTCTTATTGTGAGCTTAATGCTTTAAAGGATACAATGAACAAAAGCAACCCAATCTAGGCGGAGCGCCAACACAATTTGGCGAGGGGCATAAATCTAAGTTGGGTTGGAGAGGCGGGGCTTTGGCTAACCTATATCGACCTCCACCCCACCTGACCTCGCTGAAGCAAGTAGGAGTTTTGTCCTCTCCCATCACTACAATTCTATTTGTGGTCTCGGGTGAGGGGTAGAGGACTCATCTAAGTTGGGTTTGGGTGGGGGGGTTTCTGGATGGGGTGGGGTGTTTGGATTCTAGGGCCTTTTTGGTGAGGGGAGGGGCGAGAAAGCTTTCGGATGGCACTGGGTCCATTAGGAGGCACCTGAGTGACAAGAATTCTCTTTACTTGGCTGGGGTCCATGAAAGAGGAGGTGATTGATTTTTGTTTAGCTGGGTGTAATCTAAGAGTGATTGAAATGGGGGTACGTGGGGTAACGAAGTATTCAAAAAATCCTTAAAAAATTTTCAACTTTGGAGGGCACAAGAGATTGTTGGGGCTCAAATATCACCATTCTATAAAAGAAACTTCTTCATAATTGTTACTCTTACCCGTCCCCTTAAAGAAATAATCAATTTTTTTTAAAATAAATCGTTAGAACATATGAGGGCATATGTATTATAATTAGCTAATTTCAATAATCAAAATAATGTTAAAATTTTATGTACGATTTTTATCTTTAGAGTATGATTAGATTTAGTTATGGTCAAGTTAGCTTTGGACTTAAAAGACTTAAAAAATAAAAAAATAGACATGTTCTAAAAATTCTTAGCAAAATCTCTCCCATTTTCTCTTCTCAAATAATGGTTTCCCCATTTTCTATTTTGTCTATTCTTAGGGCTTTTATTGAGTCTTGAGTCAAATAGGGTTAAAGAAACTCAACATAGAAATGAATTTATTATGAAATCCTAAACTATGCACTTTTTCCATTAAACAATTGATCTTTCCCTCAGGTGATCGTTCGATCATTAGTTCAATTTGAACGAAAAACCAAAGCGATCGATCTTTTACCCAAGCAATTGATTCTTTCATCCCTCAAGTAAAAAATTAGAAAACTGAGCCACCAAGTGATCAATTCTTTAGAAAGTTTGTTAAAAAACAATTGATCCCTTATGGACAATTTTTCGATTTTGAACTGTCTTTTACCAAAACTCCCAAAAGCACTTTTAAGAATTATTTCAACTTAAATCTAAGTGCAATCCAAGTAGTACACAATAGTTTATCAATTCATCCTTCAACAATTGTGTTTCTCCTACACTACAACAAAAAGGACTATTAGCGATGCTTAAATGCGTTGCTAATAGTCCCCTAAACATCGCTAATGATTATAGCGACGTATAATAAATATTACTACAAGCGTCAAAAAAATATCGTCGCAATTGACTATTTGCAACGTATAACAAAAAACGTTGCTAATAGAGCCTTTTAGTGACTCATACATATGCGTCGCTATTAGTTTATTATTAGCGACACATATATATGAGTTGTTAACATCCTTTTAGTGACACATAAATATGTGACGCTATTAATAAATTATTAGTGATACATATATATGCTAAACACCCCCACATTTTTAAGAATTTCTAGGAAGGTTTTCGACCTTTCCATAATTTATACAGTGTCTTCAATGTTTTTTATGCGGTATTTTATTGAAAATATTATTTGTTGAAAGCAAAGCTTCCCTCTACATGTTCTGAGATAATCCATAACTTATTAACATGACATTAATAATCTCTTTCAAAGTTATATTTTTCCGTTCAAGAACTTCATTTTGCTTAGGTGAATAGGGTGCTATAGTTTGTTGCATAACACTATGTTGTGAATAGAATTCACCAAAATATGATTCATATTCTGGACCTCTATCACTCCTTAGAACTTTTATTTTCTTGCCAAGTTGATTCTTAACCTCTATTTTATATAGTATAAACATGTCTATAGCCCCATTCTTACTTCTTGGCAAGTATACATAATAATATCAAGTGTAATCGTCAGTAAATGTAATAAAATATTTTTTACATCCTCTTGTTTGAACAAGTTTTAAGTCACAGACAAGCTGTGAATTAACTCAAGAGGTTCAGTTTTCTCTCAATGTTTTGGAATGATTTCCTTTTCAATTTTGATTTCATACAAGTCTCACATTTATGATGAGAGTCAATATTAAATTTAGGCAGAGATTCCATATTAATCAATCTTTGCATAGTTTCATAATTAACATATCCTAATCTACCATACCACATACCACATGACTCAATCATAAGAAGAAGAAGCATTAACATTCTTATTATACCAATGGGTATAATAGTCAATACATTGAGCTTGAAAAGCCCCTCATTAAGATACCATTTTCCCACATGCATCTTACTCTTAGTCAATACAAACTTATCTAATTCAAACACTAATTAGAAATCATTCTTGCACACACTACAATAAAACTGACTATTAGCGACGCACACACAAGCATCGCTAAAACCACTAATTGTGATATATAAAAAAGCGTCACAAAAAAAATCGCCATTAGTGATGCTTTATATTATGCATCGCTACTAGTTATGTTATTAGCGACACTTTTAACAAGATATATATATATATATATATATATATATACATATATATATATATATATATATATATATATATATATATATATATATATATTAAATTTTTAAAAAAAACTCAAAACTATTAGCGGCACTCTTTTGTAAGCGTCGCTAATAGATTTCATAATGGTGATGCTTGTACAACATTGTCACTAAAGATTATATTATTAGCGACGCTTACAGAAAGCCTCGCTAATAGATATGAATTTAACATAAAAAATTAAAAATGTAGAACTAATAGTGACACTTGTAAACAAGTGTCGCTAATATCTTTATTAATTATTTTTATTTAATAAATAATTATAATAGAGAGAGAGAGAAAGAGAGAGAGGGAGGAGAGAGGGGCGAGAGAGCAAGGAAGAGAGGGGGAGGGAGAGGAGAGGAGAGAGAGGGAGAAGAGAGGAGAGGAGAGAGAGGGAAAAGGAAGAGGGGAGAGAGAGGAGAGGAGAGGAGAGGAGAGAGGGAAAAGGAAGAGGGGAGAGAGAGGAGAGAGAAGGGGGGAGGAAGTGAGAGAAAGAAAGGAGAGAAGAGAAAGAGGGTAGAGAGAGATGACGGGTGAGAGAGAAGAGAGAGAAAGAGGGGCGGAAAAAATTTTAATTATACATTATTTTTTATAATTTAAAAAATTAAAAATGTATAGTAGTGACGCATAATGCTATGCGTCGCTACTATACTCAGATAGTAGCGACTCATAGATATATGCATCGCTACTAGCCGAGTATAGTAGTGAAGCATATCAGTATGCATCGCTAATAACTTATGTAGTAACAACGCATAAAGGTATGACACACTACTACAATTTTTTTTAAAAAAATTTAAACAAGAGGGAGAGATGGGAGGAGAGAGAGGAAGAGAGAGAAGGGGGAGAGAGAGAGAGAAAGAGAGAAGGGTGAGGAGAGAGAGGGAGGAAAGAGAGAGAGAAAGGGAGAGAGGGGAGAGAGAGAGGAAGAGAGAGGGAGGAAGATAGAGGAGAGGAGAGAGGAGAGAGGGGAGAAGAGGAGGGGAGAGAGGAGAGAGAAGAGAGAGAGAAGACAAACAAAGAGGGGAGGAGAAAATTTTAATTATTAATTATTTTTAAAAAAATTTAAAAATAAAAAAAAGATATTCACAACGTATAATTATATGTCACTACTATATTAGCATACTAGCGACACATAAACATATGCGTAACTACTACCCATGTGTAGTAGCGATGTATGTCAGTATGTATCGCTACTACAATTTTTTTTAAAAAATTAAATAAAAGAGAGGGAGAGAGGGGGGAGAGAGAGGGGAGGAAGAGAGGGGAGAGAGAGGGAAAGAGGGGAGAGAGAGAGGAGAGAGAGAGGAGAGGAGAGGAGAGAGAGGGAGTGAGGAGAGAGAAGGGAGGAGAGAGAGGGAGTGAGGGGAGAGAGGGGGAGAGGAGAGAGAGATAAGAGAGAGAGAAAGAGGAGAGAGATAAAGAGAGAGGGGGAGGAAGAGAGAGAAAGAGGGGAAGAAAAAATTTTAATTATAAATTATCTTTAAAAAAATTTAAAAGTAAAATAATTGATATTAGCAACACATAATTATATATGTCGCTACTATATTAGTGAGGTGAGAGAGAGGGAAAGAGGGGGGAGAGAGAGGGAAATAGAGAGGAAGAGAGAGGGGTGAGGGAGGGAAAGAGGGGAAGAGAGAGGAGAGGGAGAGAGAGGAGAGAGAGAGTGAGATAGAGGAGAGGAGAGAGGGAGTGAGGAGAGATAGAGGGAGAGAGGAGAGAGAGTGTGAAGAGACGAGAGGAGAGAGGGAGAGTGAGAGTGAGGAGAGGAGAGAGAGAGTGAAGAGAGGAGAGGGGAGAGGGAGAGTGAGGAGAGGAGAGAGAGGGTGTAACGACCTGAATTTTGTTAGATATTAAGTTTGTGTGCTACTTAAATTATAAGTTGTAGTTGATGTGGTTTGAAAGGGGTAGAATGACTTTTGAGTCAAAGGCTGAGCTTGTCAAGGGTTGGCTATGGCAAATTACGAGGACATAATTCTTTTAAGGAGGGAAGAAGATAATATCCCGAATTTTCTTAGGTTTTAAAAATTAAATACGTGGAATTTAGTGTATTTGACCACTTGACTTTCTCATGAAAATATCTTGATCATTATTTGAAATTGATGGTTCAGATGTATATGAATGAAAAGTAGACAAAAAGAGCTTCGAAACACCACCAAGAACACACGAATCAGAGCCTGAATGTAGGAGATACGACTGTTCAAAGTTGAAAATATCGTATAGGGTTCGTTTACCCGATTTATACGTGTATTTGTGCCGCTTAAGTCATTTTGCGGGCCTGATTAATTAGAATTTCAAAATTAATTTTTAGTGGCCTAATTGAGGTGGATTAGCCTAACTTCTAGGGGATTAGGAACCCTAATCCTCATGCTTATAAAAAGGCTTTTTAAGGGACAATCAAGGGGGTCTTTGGTTGAAAGGGCGAAAAATGGAGTGAACGGCAAGGCTCCGGCAAAGCTTTGACAATGGTAGATCTATAATAAATCAGAGGTTAGTAGATATTTTATTAAATAAATTGAGATATAAATCGTATTATTAACAAGTTCTGTAATCTAGGTATGAGTTCTGCAATTATAGTAATTTGTGCATATTTACACACTGTTTTCGTAATTAGAAGAACAGTTCTGCAATGAAAAGTGTAGTACTGCATCAGTTTTTCTGAAAAAGCACCAGACGGCCTCCGGCTGGCCACTGGTCAGCTAGTCTACTTTCGGTAAAAACCTTGGGTCGCTGAGCGAGGCTTACCAAGGGTGACCCGCCAGTGGCAGGTACCGCAGCTACCGTGCGGGTCTTTGAAAGAAAAAAAAGTAAGAAAGGGATGCTGGCCGAGATGGCTGTGGCCGTGCTAGCCATGGCCTCGGTCGAGGCGGCTTTGCCAGTCTGAGGAGAAAAAAGGAGACATAGAAGAAGAAAAGAAAAGGCCGAACCGATGACATCGATTCTGTCGTGCGCAGTAGTCTGGGAACCCTTGGGCCGCCCCCTCCTCTGTCGTAGTGCTGGCGGTGCCGCCAGAGGCCAAACGGCCAGTTCGGTCTCTGGCTGGTTGCGGGGCAGACGACTCGCGATGTGGGTAGTCTGCTCCCTGGACTACGTTGGTTAGGGTAACCTGACCCAGTTTGGTCCGACTCTTTTAAAAAAAAATGAAGTTATACCAAGAGAACCAGACCCAGTTCAGTAGGAGAAAATAGTCAAAAAATGTGCAAAAAATTGAAAATGACACTGGGAGTATAAAGAGTGTCCCGACCAAGTTTCAGACTAGGGAAAATCCTAGAGTCTCTAAAATGACCAATTTACCCTTATGAGTTGGCACATAGAATAATGATTTGTGACTAGGCTTAAGGACTCCAATTTAGGGGCCTATGAGTGGATTTGAAAATTGAGAAAAATCTCAGTAAGATGTTAATGTGTTTACACGCTAGGTAAAAATCCTAGTAAGTATAATTGATGGTTTTATCCCTAGGGTTAAGGTAAGACTATTAATTGAATCGGGGTCAGTTCAAGGGGTTTGCGACCCCATTAAACAGTAAGAAAATTAGTTCAGGTTTATAATGTTATGGTGTACCCCTGGGATCTGTTTTAGACCCATTAGGGTTCAGAGAAGCCCTGAATAAAAAGATAGAAATACCCTTATGAGGGAACCAGCCTGCATTCCATGAATGAAATTAACGGGCCAACGTGATACATAAATGTCTTGAGTAATTAAAGATTTTCATGAGAATAGAGAGGGCCTTGTCCTAGGTAAAATAATTATGTTAATGCCCTTAGTGCTTTATTATCATTTTTCATAAAGATTTAATGAGTTAACCCAAGGAGGGTTAGGGCACGTGAGCTCAAACAATTCTAATATCATTATTGAATTTGATTATTGATATTATGATATGCTTGAACCTATGTGGTTCTGATTGTTTATGTTGTTAATTGTTTCGATATTTGCTATTGATGTTGTGATAGTAACTTATCACTAGCTTAAGATTATTGAAAGATTAATCAATGGGATGGATAACTTTGGATTGGGCGAGAAAACCTAATCAAGATAAAGACTAAAATGCCTCAGAGGGGCCTGAGAATAGTTCATAAGGTGAACAAAGCCTTCGACCTAACGATTTTCCTTAGTTCATAAACCGATGGCAGTTTCGAGTTTTAAACTCTAGTCTAGAAGGGACTAATAGGGTTTGGGATAGTCATTCAAAATCTTGGCTTATTGATGTGCAAAATAGGGTTTAAAATGACTTCTTGAGTTTTAGCTTTATTAAGGAGCTACTGATTTGATCGTGTAGTTGCACCTCCTCATTGGAGGGAGCTCTGCGTGAGCCGAGCTCACCACATATCTATTGAGGATCTTTTAGTGTACATGCATTTTGGATTAGCTGACATCCTGCTTGGTTGGTTTTTCTCGCCACTTCTGTTCATGTGCAGTCGTGGGCCATGCCCTTCCACTCCAGTTAGGTCCTTCGTTGGCTAGGAGGGGTGATGGTACTTCCTAGTGGATTCTAGGGGCCTGGTGGATTCCAGGGTGTTTCATCATGGATTTACCTTTGAGGGTGGTTTATGGTGAGTTTATCATTTATCACTTAGGTTGACATCTGATGAGTCTGTATGTTGTTGAGACTAGACATGGATATTAATTATCGAACAATGGTTCGAGAGAATTAATAACATTATTTAATATTGCTTGTTTAATTAGAACAAGTGGAACTATTAAAGGACTTGCATAAAATATAAGTTGCTTTAAAATACTTAAGCATTACATGTGTGGTGTTATGTTTCTTAGTATAGTGTAGTTTTAGGCAAAACTATGTTTAGATCTGATCTTGTTAGAAACATTTGAGATGTTGTCTGATGAGTACGTAGGCAACTAACTGATAAGTATAAAATATATATCTATTTTATATGCCTTTTTACCTATTTGCTAGTATAGATTAGGTTAATTTAGAGTTAGTTATGGTTTATTTAGATTAAGATAGATATTAGTATTTTAGTTTAATTATTAATGATTTTGTAGTTATTAGTAGTTTAGATGTGTATTTAAACAAAGTTGGAATTTTAATTATATTCTACATGTCTAAAATATGATATTTTATATTTTGTAGGTAAAGTACGCTTATCGAGGTACTTGGACGATGTTTAGAATAGTTCAAAATAGTCTTGACATGCTTTAAAGTGATTTGGATAACTTTTCGGAGTTATAAACAAGTTGGAAATGAATATGGACATGAAGAAAAGCTTAATGAACAGAATATGGACTGTCCAGAAAAATTGTCAGATTGCGTAAACATCTTGTAGCCGTTCGAACGGGGTCACTTACCGTTCGATCGGGATAATGTGAATTCAGACAAAAAAAATAGTTATGCCGTTTGAACGGGCATGCAGGCCGTTCGAACGGCATAACGCACAGTTTCCTTGTTTGACCCAAATTTCAATCTTTTTCATATTGGACTTCTTCCTACGGAACTTATGCCCATAAAAAGTCATATTTGGCTTAAAATTGGAGGATTCTAGTAGATTTTATGAAGAGAAAAAGGAAGAAGAAGATGGAAGAGAATTCAAAGCTTTTAATGGAGATTCAAGTGCTTTCTTCTACAATGGAAGGGTGGACTTTTCTTTTACTTAGGAGTTGATGAAGCTATAGATAAGTTTTAGTTTCTTTTATTTTTAATTTAGATCTCAGTTGTGAATTATGACAATTGTATGATAAAGATTTCCTTTTTAATAGAAGAGCTTTTAATGTTTATTCAAGTCTATGTTGATTTATTGTCTTGTAGATGATAGATTGATATGGTTTTGATATTTTCATCAATTCTAATTTCTGTGATTTAGATGAGATGGTCATACAATAGTTTTAATGTTCAGATAATTAATGACTTGGATGAGTTATACTAAGATTAGACGGGTCATGCCTATAGCTAGTTTAGTGTAGATGATTCATGCTATTGTCAAAGATAGTTCATGCCATGGAATTTAATTAATGATTCTTTCTGAAGTAATTCTAGCTTGTAGCTGAGAATACTTGTTCATATTCACACTAGATTTAGATTAAAAGTTAAGGAATTGTTATGGTTCTATAGTGGATTCGATTTCCTAAGTAATTTCCATCATATTAATATCTTATTTTTAAACTAGTTAATTTATTTCCTTTACTTAATTAAAGTTTAAGTTTGTTTTAGTTTTCAATCAGCAAATTCCTCTTTAGATTTAGTAATAATTCATCCGTCCCTGTGGTTCAACAACCCTTAAATACTTATCCTAGTACAATTACCTTGTACACTTGCAAAAGGTTTAATTATAAACGATCACCAACAGCAGGTGAAGTTGGACTCATCCGAAAAACATTAAATTTTACTTTTGTTCTTTTGAAACACTTCTCCAAGGCGAGGAGATGCTTGGTTGTTGTTTGGTTGTAGGTTCTTTAAATGGGGACGTTTCGAGATAAGGACATTGGTGGATGTTTGAGGACGACATTGCACTAGTGGGATCTAACTTCTTACTTCTGCAATCTTGTAAGTAATTGTAATTACTAGCATGAGAGGCAACTTTACTTGGTTGTTTAATTATTAGCAACACATATTATGCGTTGCTACTAGGTTAATTATTAGCGACTATAATTTTCTACGTCACTAATAATCAATGGTAGTAGCAACGCATAACCCGTGTGGGCAAAAATTTTGCCCATGCAGGCAGGAAATTTTTATTGCACCCGCAAAAATCACATGTGTGGTTATATAAACCCTCCCTCTCTCCTCCGGCTCCGCCGTTCGCCGGTCCCCCACCTTCCCCCCTCCTTCCCCTCTCCCACCCCTCGCGGCCACCCCCTCCCCCAGTCCCCCTCTCCCACCCCATGGCTAGCACTCACCCTCTCCCATCCCCCACGGCCGCTACGCCCCCCTCCCCGATCCACCTCTCCCACCCCCTAGCGTCCATCCCCCGGTCTCCTTCTCCCACCCCTGGCGTCCATCCCCCTAGTCTCCCTCTCCCACCGGTCTGGCGGCCACCCCCCACTCCTTCCTCCCTCCCCCTCTTGGAACCCCACTACCCCTCCTTCCCCTCTGTGTAACATAGAGGGGAGGGGATGGGGAGGGAGGAGTGGGGGATGGGGCCGGATTCCGATGCTCTACCGGGCCCGCCACTAGCGGATATTTTTTATAAAAAAAATTGCTTTTTAGCGATGCATATCATCATGCGTCGCTACTAATATATATTTTTTAAAATATTTTTTCTAGTAGTGACGCTTAGTATGCGTCGCTAATAACTTTTCACTAGCGACGCATATCGTTATTCTTGAACATATGCGTCATTAACTTTTTAGCAATGCATATCATCATGCATCACTAATAATATATATTTTTAAAAAAAATATTCTTGAACATTACAGACGCATAAAAAAATATAATATTAGCGACAATTATAATGATGCATCACAAATAAGCTTTTTAAATTTTTTTACATATTATGAAATTATTAGAGACAAGTAATTATGTGTTGCTAATAATAAAGTATTAGTGATAGATAGATCTATGCGTTGCTAATAAGTTAATATTAGTGATGCTTAATTATGTGTCGCAAAAAAAAATATTAGCGATGTATAAATATATGTTGCTAATGTTAAGACTATTAGCGATGCTTAATAATAAGTGTCGCTAATATGTAGTAGCGACGATAGTTTTATCAACGCATTTAGCGACGCTTATGGTACTATTAGCAACGCGTCGCTAATACTGCAATTTGTTATAGTAACAACAATGATCTTGATACTAAATTCTTTCTAATTTCTGGTACATACAACACATTGTTGAGAGTGAGTTCCTTGCCAGAAGTCATCTTGAGCACCACCTTTTTGGTACCTTCAACCTTGGTGGTAGAAGAGTTGCCTATGAAAAGTTATTTACCATTTTTCACTGGTTGATAAGTGGAGAATATTTTCTATTTGAGCATACATGACGAGTGGCCCCGGTGTCTACCCACCATTCTCTTACATTAATGACCATGTTCACTTTAGAAATCACAGCAGAAAGGCTAATGTCATTGACATTGTTAGAGATATTCTCCACTTCAATCACATTGGCTTGTGAATTTTTCTTCTTAGAATCTTCTTGTTTCTTCTACTTGCGACAATCTTTAGCCTTATGACCTTAGTTATTACACGCATAGTACTTGCCCTTGAACTTAGTTTGGTTGGAGTCATTGTTTGACTGTCCTCTAAAATTTTTCCTCATCTTGTTATTGAAGATATTGTTTTTCTTCTCTTGTTCCATAACATTGACTTTGGCTTCCATGTCATGAGCCCTAGATTTCCTTTCTAGAAGCATGGTTGTCCTCTTCTATTATCAACCTTATAATCAGGTCCTCCATGTTCATCTCCTTATGCTTATGCTTCAATTAATTCTTAAAATCCTTACAGGCAAATGATAATTTTTCAATTATTGTAGCCACCTGAAAGGATTCATTCAAAGTCATACCTTTTGCATGTATTTCATGCAGGATCACTTGGAGCTCTTAGACTTGATTAATCACAATGTTAAAATCCATCATCATGAAGTCCAAGAATTTGCCTACAACGAATTTCTTCATGCCATCATCTTCTGTTTTGTGCTTTTTATCCAATAATTCTCACAGTACTTTAGCACTCTTCATTGGATTGTACACTTGTACAATGCATTCCCCAACCCATTGAGAATATAATTTCGACACAGAAAGTAAGCATATTTCCATGCATCAATTGCCACAATAGCCTGTTTGTCATTCTTTTTCTCCTTAGTGAGAATAGGAACATCTTCTTGTAGGAATCAAGCAAAATTCAACGTGATTACATAAAATAGTATCCTATGTTGCCATCTCCTAAAATTTGCAACACTGAATTTCTCTGGTTTCTCCCCTTTTACTTGAACAGAAACAAGAGCATTCATAGTAGTGGGAATTATGACTGAAGTCATATTGGTATCCTCTGCAACAATTTCTATTCTAATGAATAGAAGGTAATCTCAGTTTCAAAATATGTAAAAGACAGTTAATTCTCAAAATTTTTATTTTGAATCGTCTTTTACCAAAATTCTCAAAATCATTTCTAAGGATTATTTCTACTTAAATCTAAGTGCAATTTGAGTAGCACACAATAGTTTATCAATTCCTCATTCAACAATGTGTTTCTCCAACTAATTCATTCCAACTTGTACGTGAATGACATCAATGACTTTACAATGCTTCATAAGGTGTTATGCCAATACTAGAATGATAACTATTGTTATATATGTAAGAGAATTCAATAAATGGTAGAAATCATCCTAATTTCCTTTCCACTCTAGTTCACAATCACGAAGTAAATCTTCCAACATTTGAATTGTCCTTTTATATTGTCCATTTATTTGTAGGTGAAAAGTTGTACTAAGTTACAACTTAGTTCCTAAAGCACTCTAAATGTTATTCCAATACTTAGATGTAAATCTGGGATCTCTATCTGACATGATAAACAATGGGGCTCATTGAAATCTCACAATTTCTTGTATGTACAACCTTGCCGAACTCTCGACTGATTATATTCATCTAATATATAAGAATTGACCATATTTGGTCAATCTATTGACTACCACCCATATTACATCATTCTTCTTTTATATTTTGGGCAAACCAACTACAAAATCCAATGTGACATCTTCCCATTTCCATTGAGGAATGTCGAGAGGGTTAATTGTCCCTTCAGGTCTTTGATGTTCCACCTTCACTTATTGACAAACCAAACATCTTGACACAAATTCTCCAATGTCTTTCTTCATTCCATTCCACCAAAATCCCTCTTTCAAGTCTCTATACTTTTTGGTTCATCAGCCATTACGTTTGTTTTTTTGAGATAATAAGAAATTGAAAAATTATAATCTTTCAAATACTATGACCACCTCTTTTGTTTTAAATTCAAATTATTTTGAGAAAAGCCATATTTTAGACTTTGATGATTGGTGTAAACCTTAAAAGTCACTCCATAAAGATAATGTCTCCAAATCTTCAAGGTAAACACTACAACAGCTAATTGAAGATCATGTGTGGAATAATTTTGTTAATGCGTTCTCAATTGTTTAGATGCGTAAGACACTATCCTTCCATTTTGTATCAAGATACTTTCTAATCCCTTTTTTGAAACATCTCTATATACTACAAAACTTGTTTCTCATTCTAGTAATGTCAACATGAGTGTACTTGTAAGTTTTTTCTTCAATTTATGAAAACTTTCTTCACATTCATCATTCCAATCAAACTTAACATTTTTCTTAGTTAATTTAGTCATTAGAAGAGCAATGAAAAAAAAATGTTCAACAAATCTTCTATAATATCCCTCTAGTACAATAAAACTTCCAACATTCGTTCCATTTTTAGGACTCTCCCAATTTAGAACTGCTTTTACTTTTGTGGGATCTACTAACATGCCTCCCTTTGAAATGATATGCTCCATAAATTAATTATTTCTAACCAAAACTTGAACTTACTAAGTAACTTAACATAGAGATTATGCTTGCAAAGAAAGGCAAATGTGTCTCTCAAATGATTCTCATGTTATTCCATCAATCACGAGTAAATAAGTATGTCATTGGCAAAAACCATGAGGAACTTATCTAATGCAAACTTATAAATACGGTTCATCAAATCCATTCATTGATATAAGTGCCAAGTCTACAACGCCTGACTAAACATATGCAAACCTTAATACTCTAAAATTGCATGAAACTAAGACTAATAACTCAAATATAAAGATGTATAAATTAATATATTTAACAAATATCACCTACCAACAGTAAGCCGAGGTCCTCAGATGGACCAAAGACACCATGGGGCAATAGATGGCGAGTACATGAAGTGAGTCATCATGCATATTGACCTTCCTTACCCTTGATGAACAAGAGATTTTATTGATGATGTAGATTTAATACTAACTAGACATATACCAGTCTTAATACTCTAAAATTACATGAAACTAAGACTAACAACTCAAGTATAAAGGTGCATAAATCAATATATTTAATAAATATCACCTACCAACGGTAAGCCAAGGCCCTCAAGATGGACCAAAGTGACAATGGGGTAATAGATGCATGGCGAGCACACGATCTGTCATAATGCATATAGTGCCTTCCTTGCCCTCAATGAACAGGAGGTTTTATTGATTTTGGTGCCAATATAAGTTCTACAATAGTTTACGAAGGCTACAAGTCACGATACCTAGCCTTGGTAGTTCTACAATAGTCAAAGGAGGTGCTGCGTGCGACATTGCACATGGTCAGAGGTCCCAAATTTCTCAAATAAGTTGGCTCAGGGAGTGGGATAAAGAATTGAGCTGAGTACCAAAGTTTTGGCAATTGGACAAGAGAAATAAGAATGCACCTTGTGGCCATGGCCACCAGTACGATATTTGATGTAGATGCTCCACATAAACGCCTAAAGATGGGCAAGGCTCCGTGAAACGAATGATCGAAGCCTTCTATTTATGGTTGTGGTCAATCTTTTTGAGACTAGATGAGAAATTTGGTACCATATGATGAATGTTCCATGCAGGTCGGAGTGCTTGTCTAGAACATGGGATCGACTTGTGAGGTTGCGCACTATTTACGTGTCACAGATGACTTCTTGGAAACAAAATCACATGCAAGACGGTAAGCAAAGCCTCTAGTGATTAGACCAGTTCACCCTAAAATTTTTTGAGCGGCCGAACTGTAAAGAGTAATGCTATTGTGATGGGAAATTTCTTAGGTTAAAAACTCTATTTTAACATCATCACGACTTATATTTTTTGGCCCCGAATCATCAATAGTGTTAAAATGATGAAGTAGAGTTTTAACTTATGAACTTCGTAGCATTTTTCACATCTAAGAAGTGGTTGTTGCTTTGTGACGAGAAGGATCCTAAGACCAGTAGGAAACGTTGAAGAGATGTCCTTTCATGAGTTTGAAGGAACACAGAACTGGAGTATGTAAGTAGTTAATATCATATTCTTGCCCGACCCTAATCTTAAAGTCCAAAAACTGTTATTATATTTGCACATCATTTGGGAAGAATATTTCCAAAATTCTGTTGAAAGAAAACAGAGCAAAATGAGAGATTCATGCTGTTGAAGTGCAAGAAATGTTCTATTGTTCCTTTAAAAAACTCCAAATTAATGACCTTTACCAATATTCTTTGCAAAGGAAAGAACGAAATTGATAGAAAAGTGAGCTGACAGTAGAGGACGATGGCGAAATGGAGAAATGAAACCATTTAGCGCAGGAGCAATGAAAGAATAAATGGACAAAAGTTTTTACTACCACACCTACCGCCTTGGTTTGTTTTCAAGAATTAAAAAATGCAAGGAGTATTGCTATAAATTAAACTGGTCATCACGTACGTTTATGCATAACTTTAGCCTTTAAAATATAAAAAAAATCATTCTTTTAGATAGCAAGCACTTCCCAATTTATCCTGAAAGATGATCATGGTTTTTTTAACTGAAAGATTATCATACTTTTGACTTTCAAAAGATATCCTGCTTTTCAACTCTTTCTTTATTGCAGAAATAACATCAAACACTACCGACATTTGTAGGGTTATCACAAAGATATTATTTATTTAATTCAAAAATAGGAATAATTAATATGAGCCTGAATTTATTGGCAACTGCATGAACCGAGGTATCACTGGTTGTAATTGAGATTCAACGATGTGCGTTACTTAAGGGCTGCTGGCATTGCCAGTGACATGCTTCGTTGGATTGAAATCCGATGACTGAGATGTCTTGACGCACATAGTTGGATGTGAGCCCGGGCTGGTTCATATAACGGCCCTCAACCAAAATAGTTACTTTAGTTGACACTTTCCAAGTAATGACAGTTCATCATCCAGATCATAATACGAATTCTCTTGAACATGAGATATAGATAACTACATACTCCACAAAGTGGACAAGAAAACAACGCATGCATCCAGCATTTCTTATTCCATATTTTCATCCTCTTTTTGTAACAGAAAATATTAGTCCCAGTTGACAAGCCTACAGTTAGCATAATTTTTTGCTCACATTACCTTTAAAACAAGCCGGTAGGCCAACACAGTAGTTGCCAACATGGGAAGCGGAAGCAGGACGCATAAAACATACATAAATAGCAAATGTGCTTTTAATATGAGTTTTCACTAGAACTAAGACTCCCTCACTGAATTCAAGTCTCAGTTACAGAACACCGCAAGCAGGATAAGTCGAGGGAAATTTTGTTCTGACCGGGCTCTATAACCAGAGTACAGCCCGTTGCCATGTTATATAGAAGTATTATCATAGTATATAGAGGATTAACATGGTACATAACTACCTAGTGACCAAACTTAATCATATTATGTAGTTATATCCATATTAAGCTTTATATATACCATGCTACGACCCCTATGTACCATGGTCATGAAGGCCGGTCAGGCTCGACGCGTTTGTCCCGGTAACTTACTTGGAGGCAGGAAGTGATGATGGGGGTCAGGCCCACCTGGGCTCAGCCTGTTGGATTCATTCCAGGGGTCTTCTCTCGGCTTACCCACCATTAGAGCTTCATGCGTGACTTTCATCACTTCTCTTCCACCCAAAAGTGGGCGAGCAACTGAACTTGTAACTAGAATCAGTGCCATGGCTAGACGAAAAAGATGCCTCAAACTTCCCATTTCCTTCTCAGTTCAACTCTCCGTGCTCAAATGCTTCAAGTACCGGGCCTCAAAGACTGGGCTCTCGGTCCTTTATATAGGCATTCATCCCCAGTCCACGTTGTTTAAAATTTGTTCTTATAGTGGTTTCTTATGTGTGACATATTGGAAGTGCTCGTCTCTGTCGTTTATATATGTTGACAGTTTGCTCCCCATAACGACCTGAAATGGCCATATTGAAATGCTCGAATGACCGTTTATCCTTTCCAGGAATGGGGTGTCCACCATCTAAGTGTGTCCAAAGAAAAAACAAACTCAAATCTCTATTTGATTTTGCTGCTTCCAGTGCCATGTTAATGACTTTGGCTGCCGAGTCAGAGACTTCTTTTTCTTATTTATGATGACTCAGAGACTTCGGTTGTTGGTCATACCAGAATGTCAATAATGCTTTAAAGCTCATGGAGCAGTGATAGACGTGGGGCGGCTGATTTAGGCTCAAGCTCAGTGAACTTTTTTCGTCTTTATCTTCTCCTTTCTTCAGCTTCAACCGGTCCTACGTAGATTACCCTAAACATTTTAAAACTATTAAGAGGGTCATGCAAGTAAATACCCATGCCCCCATAATATTTTATGGTTACCCGTCCCCCATCCCTCCTTTCCTCTCTCAACAATCATCCATACCACCCCCCTTAGGAACTTCCTGACTCCGCCCGTTGTACCACAAAATTTTACCATTTAGCAAGTTGGTCTCATCTAGAGAGTCAATCTTGAATTTATAATACTAGATACAAAAGATTTTGATAAGAACATCCATTTTTATCCACATGTTGATGAGGTAAGAAGCTCGGGCAATTGGTCAGAAGAAGTTCAGATTATCGGTTATCCATCGTCACTCCAACAAAGAATTCCATTAGCTAGTTTGAGATGATCGCATGGTCATCTTTGGTAATGGATAAACATCAGCTTAATTCTATCTATTTCATGCTGTTGATGATTAGAGATAAGCATGCAAGCTGGGTACTGTGGCCGATAAAGCAGTAACTCACCTTCAAAATGTAGATGCAAATCCTATTAAACAAATTTAAATGGAGTTAATTGCCCCCCATCTGTTTGTGATTAATACTCTTTTTCCATAAAAAGAGTGACTGAATCGAAAAATAAGTACTTCTGAGTCTCAAATTAATAGCTTAATTTTAATTTTTAAAAATAAATAAAAATTAATTTATTTTAAAAAAATTAAATTAAACTATTAATTTGGGACAAAGGAAGTAAAGTTTAAAGAAGAACGAGGCCCACAACTATAATATGGAATAAAATATTTTTGCCGTTCTCTATTAATAATTATATTTAAAAAAATAGTAATTTTATTAAATGGTAAATTTTATATTTAATAGAAGAAAAAAAAAGCTCACGATACTCTTTTTTTAAGTACCTAATTACTTAAATTTAACAAAATAAAATTATTAATATAGAATAAAAAAATTTATCTCATAGAGCTATTAATTTAAGACGGAGCAAATATAAGTTCTATTTTTTACAACTATCCATTAAGAACAATGCATTGTACAAAATAAGCAAAACCGACATTATTATGAGATGGAGGGACTATAAATTAATTAGTATGGGGATCGGAGTTAATATAAGTAATCATAGTACTTTGAAGCAATTTATTTCGCGTCAATGAAAATAAAACTTGCAGATAATGTTCTAACCTTTTGGTGGCCATTACACGTAGGACATATATATGTGTAAACTTCAACCCAAACTGAAGCTAAAAAAGGTGAAACTTATTCTAACATGATGGATTAGAAACTTGGAAGCACTCATGCCGTTAAGAACACCGAAAGTAGCCAAGCTAGATCGGGCTTGGCTTGGGCAAAGCTTATTAGAGCCCAGCTTGGCTTGATCAATACTAGCAGAGTTTGGCTGGCCCTGGGCAGGCTTTCAAAGTAAGAATGGTGTATTTGTATTTAAGTTTATTGATGATAGTACATATTTCACTGTCACCAACTCAGATCTTTCCCTTCTAAATTGTACTCATAATTCTTTCTTGTCCTACGGTACTTCTATTGCTCTTAAACCAAATAAGTAATTCAAACCAGCTACCTACTTCTTTCACCCACATTTATGCTTTTGAAGGATTTTTGGTTTTGATCTGGCATATTTGGACTTACAAGAATAAGATCATTTTTAATCAAGTTTGACCTAACTTATATAATTTTCAATTGCAATGTTTAAATTTGTCCGTCAACTTCCTATCTCTTGAAACATTACCAAACTTCATAACCCTTCAAAAGAATATGCTAACAGATACTTCTATTGGATCCCGCTTCTTATTTGGTACTTTTCTCTCAACTTTGGTGGTGCCTGTAGAACATCATCTCATACAACTGTTATTGGGGTGTTAATCTGCAATCACGAGACAATTCATTGCGGGGTTCACATCTTTTGATCCTATGAGTTCTGCTATCCACGCAAAGGCTTCACTACAACAAAATTGGGGATTAGCAACGTTTATATAAGCATCGCAATACTATGCATCGCTAAAAAGTATTAATAACGATGTATAATAAACTATCGCAAAAAATACTAATATTAGTGATGCATAATAGTAAGTGTCGCTAATGGTAGCCTATTAGCGATAGATAAAATAAATGTCGGTAATACGTAACCTTTTAGCGATGCTTTCATTTATGCGTCGCTAATACTTACATTATTAGCGGCACTTCTATAAACATCACTAAAAGATATATATTTAAATTTTTTAAAAAAAATTTAAAACTATTAACGATGCATTTTTACAAATGTTGCTAATAGTTTCAACAATAGCGACATTTAAAAGTAAGCATTGCTAATAATTCTCAATTTTAAAAAAATTTAAAAAATAAGAACTAATAGCGACGTATGGTAAAATGTGTCGCTATTACCCTTGGTACTAGCGATATATAGTTACATGCGTTGCTAATACCTATTTTTATTAAAAATTTATTTTAAATTTTTTAAATTTTTATTAATTTTTTATTTTAAAATATAAAAAAATAATTAAAATAAAACAGTAATAGTGACGATACATTGTTATTAGTACATATATTAGCGACATATAGATATATACGTCGCAATTGGTATTTTTATTTAAATATTTTTTTTATTTTAAAAATTAATTTTAAAGAATAAAAAATATTAAAATTTTGAAATTTGAAATTAGACGAGAAATAGTGTGTAGGTAGATAGGAGAGAGAGGAGAGGGAAGAGAGAGATAGAGGGGAGGGAAGAGAGAGAGAGGAGGGAAGAGAGAGAGGAGAGAGAGAGGATAGCGAAGAGAGAGAGAGAGAGATGGAGAGGAGAGGGGAGGGAAGAGAGAGAGAGAGGAGAGGGGAGAGAGAGAGAGGGAGAGAGGGGGAGGGAAGAGAGAGGGGAGGGAAGAGTGGGAGTGGGAGGGAAGAGAGAGAGGGGATAGGGGAGGGAAGGGAGGGAGGGTGAGAGGAATATTATTTTGACTTTTTAAAAAAATTTATTAAATTTTTTATGTTATAAAATAATTAAAATAAAATAGTAATAGTGATGTATATGTCGCTATTAACACATGTAATAGTGACATATAGATGTATACGCCGCTAATAAGTGTACTAATAGCAATGTATAGATGTATACGTCACTATTAGTATTTTTATTTAAATATTTTAAAATTTTTAAAAATTAATTTTAAATAATAAAAAATATTAAAAATTTGAAATTAGAGGAGAGATAGTGCGTAGGTAGATAGGAGAGACGGGAGGGAAGAGAGATAGAGACAGAGAGGAGAGGAGAGGGGAGGAAAGAGAGAGAGGGAGGGGTGGGCAGATAGAGAGAGAGGAGGGAAGAGAGAGGGAGGGGGAGGGAAGCTAGGGAGAGAGGAGGGAAGAGAGAGGGAGGGGGAGGGAAGAGAGAGGGAGAGAGAGAAGGGAGGGAAGAGAGAGAGAGGGTGGAGAGAGAGAGGATAGGGAAGAGAGAGAGATAGAGAGGAGAGGGGAGGGAAGAGAGAGAAGAGACTGAAGTGAGAGAGGGGGGAGGGAAGAGAGAGATTGAGGGGAGAGAGAGATAAGGAGGGGGAGGGAAGAGAGAGAGAGATCGGGAGGGGGAGGGAAGAGAGAGAGAGATCAGGAGGGGGAGGGAAGAGAGAGGGAGAGAGAGAGATCAGGAGAGAGGGGGAGAGAGGAGAGGGGATAGGGGAGGGAAGAGAGGGAGAGTGAGAGGAATTTTATTTTGATTTTTTAAAAAAAATTATTAATTTTTTTTATTTTTTAAAATAAAAAAAATAATTAAAATAAAATAGTAATAGCAACGTATAGAGCTATATGTCGCTATTAGTACATGTAATAGCGACGTATAGATGTATATGTCGCTATTAGTATTTTTATTTAAATATTTTAAAAAATATTAAAAATTTAAAATTTGAAATTAGAGGAGAGATAGTGTGTAGGTAGATAGGAGAGACGGGAGGGAAGATAGAGAGAGAGGAGGGAAGAGAGAGGGAGGGGGAGGGAAGGGAGGGAACGAGAGAAAGAGAGAGGAGAGGGAAGAGAGAGAGGGTGGAGAGAGAGAGGATAGGGAAGAGAGAGAGACATAGAGAGGCGATGGAAGAGAGAGGGAGAGAGATCAGGAGAGAGGGGAGAGAGAGATCAAGAGAGAGGGGGGAGAGAGAGGGAGAGGGGATAGGGGAGGGAAGAAAGGGAGGGTGAGAGGAATTTTATTTTAATTTTTTAAAAAAATTTAAATTTTTTTTATTAATTTTTAAAATAAAAAAATAATTAAAATAAAATAGTAATAGCGACGTATAGAGCTATACGTCACTATTAGTACATATAATAGCGACGTATAGATGTATACATCGCTAATAAGTGTACTAATAGCGATGTATAGATGTATGCATCACTATTAGTATTTTTATTTAAATATTTTTGAAATTTTAAAAATTAATTTTAAAGAATAAAAAATATTAAAATTTTGAAATTTGAAATTAGAGGAGATAGTGTGTAGGCAGATAGGAGAGACGGGAGGGAAGAGAGAGAGAGAGAAGAGAGGAGAGGGGAGGGAAGAGAGAGAGGAGGGAAGAGAGAGGGAGGGGAGGGAAGATAGAGAGAGAGGAGGGAAGAGAGTGGGAGGGGAGGGAAGAGAGAGGAGGGAGAGGGGAGTGAAGAGAGAGGGAGAGAGAGGGGGGAGCAAAGAGAGAGAGGAGATAGGAGAGAGGGGAGAGAGAAAGAGGGAGAGGAGAGGGAGAGGGAAGAGAGAGGAGAGAGAGGGAGGGGGAGAGAGAGGGAGAGGGGCGAGAGAGAGAAGAGAGAGAGAGCGAGGGGAGAGAGAGAAGAGAGAGAGGAGAGAGGGAGAGGGAGAGAGGGAGAGTGAAGAGGGAGAGGAGAGAGGGAGAGGGAGAGTAAAGAGGGAGAGGAGACAGAGGGGAGAGAGAAAGAGGGAGAGGAGAGAGAGGGAGAGAGGGAGAGGAGAGAGTGGAGGGAGAGAGAGAGAGGAGAGAGAGAGGGAGAGGGAAGAGAGAGAGGAGAGAGTGGAGAGCGAAGAGGGAGAGGAGAGAGAGAGGGGAGGGAAGAGAGAGGAGGGAGAGAGAGAGGAGAGAGAGGGGAGGGAAGAGAGAGGGAGAGAGAGGAGAGGGAGTGGAGATAGAGATAGAGAGAGAGGGGAGAGAGAGAGAGGAGAGAAAGATGTATTAGTGACGTATAAGTATACGTTGCTATAAATTTGATATTTTTGTGGCGTATATAATTATAAGCCGCTATAGAAATTCATTAGTCGTGACGTAGATTATATACGTTGCTATATTACCACAAATAGCGATGCTCATAACTAGCGTCGCAAATAAATTTGTTTTTTAAAAAATATTAACTGCGCTTATAAGTATGCCCCCCGGTCCCCTGCACTCATGTGCTCTATCGTCTAGTACCCCGCCACCTCCGCCACCCGCCACTGGCACCCCCCCACTGATGCCCCGCCTTTCTCCCTGCCCCATCCGCTCCGGTGCCTCCTCCCCCGTCCTTCGGTTTCTGCTTCTCCCATCCAAGGGGACCTAAGGCGGGCGGCGAATCAACGTCCTCCGGTCCCGCCTCTCCGGTCTCTTCCTCCCCTCCCTATTCTCTGCCCCCTCCTCGTTCTCCCCCCCCCCCCCCCCCCACCCTTGGCACCCTCTCCCTCCCCATGCTCCGGTCTCCCCTTGCTTCGCCTTCCCTCCTTACCATCCCCCCTCTCCTTCCCCCCTCTCCTTCCCCCCGCCCCCGATCTAGTCCCCCGCTCTCCTTCCCCCTTCCCCTGATCCAGTCCCCCTCCTCTGATTTTCGGAGGAGGGGCGGAGCCAAGGAGAGGGGTGGGGGCCGCAGGACGGCAATGCCGCCCTCCCACTCCCCCTCTCCTTCCCCCTCGCTCCCGGACTCCTCTCCTTGCCCCCGCTCGCAAACCTCCCTCTACCCCTGCTCCCGTGCCTCCCTCTCCCCCTGCTCCCGGACCTCCATCTCCCCTCACTTCCCCTTGCTCCCCGGACCCGCCTCTCCCCCACCTTCTGCTTGCCCCCTCCCCTTCCCTAGTGGGCCCGGTGGCCCACCAGGGATTTTTTTTAAAAAAAAAAAAATCTTTAGTGACGCATTTAATGCGTCACTAAATATTTTTTTTAATATTTTAAAATGTATTGGCGACGCTTTAATATCAACAATGTTTTGAATTTTTTTTAAAAACTTTATTCTATTAGCAACGTTTATAAAAGCGTCGCTAATGGCTTTTTTATTTTTATTTCATATTTGCGATGCTTACAAAAGCGTCTCTAATGATTTTTTATTTTTATTTTTTATTTTGTTTTTTAGAAATTTATTTTTATTATTTTATTTATTATTTTTTTAAAAAAAATTTATCATTAGCGACGTATAGTAAATGTTGCTAATAAATAACTAAGAGTCGCTAATAGTAACGTATAAGCGACGCTTAATATGTGTCGCTAATAATAATATTTTAGTGACGCTTACCATAAGCATCACTAGTTACTAATAAGTAGTAGCAACTGTACTTTTATTGACATATTTAGTGACGTTTGTTATGCGTCACTAATACTCAGTAGCGATGCATCGTTGCTAATACTACAATTTGTTGTAGTGCTTTGGCTTGCCTTGCTAGTCTTAAATTGTCTTCCTATTTGACAATTTCATTCTCTTTTTATTATGGGTGATTCCAAAACTATTATTGATTAGATTAATGATTTTAAAATCCCTTATGCTTGGTGCATAAAGGCACACATCTCGTGGATACTGAGTATTAGCTCCAACTTCTGTCTTATATATCGAGAGCATAATCAAGTAGTTGATCAACTAGCCAACTTTGTGACGGATCACTTTATATGCTATTGGTTCTATCATCCTCTGCAATTCCTCCAGCCAAATCTCACATTGGACAGCCATGGCACCTCTTTTTCCAAAATTGTTCTTGTCTAGCATCCTTTTCTTTTCTTTTCCTACAAAAAAAATACATCTATCTACACATATTATATCATCCTAGATATATTAGTATCATTATTTATTTTTATATTTCAATGTTTTGAAAACTTTGATAATATTGTGATTGTTGGGCCCTCGGTGGCACCAAATTCCTTGAGCAAACCCTAGCATATCAAAGTACAATATATAAGCAATAAATTAATTAATATCAAAATGTAATCACATAGAAATAACATGAAAATATACATACTAACCTTTGGGGTCAAAACCTGAGGATGTTGAATCAATACTTCACCCAAAATGTCCTTTTTGAATGATCCCACGTAATAAGGTAGTGATTAAACTTACTTCTCACAGTTTGTATATAAATCCAATGTAGAGAAGCAAAGGGGTCAACTAGTCCTTTCAATTTTACACCAAAAAGAGAGGAAGATGATCTTCCTTTGTTGCAATGCTCAAGTGCAGAGTTTAGAGAAAACTTCTTGAGAAGAAGTTCAGAGAGAGAGAGACGTGAGATCAGAGGGGGGGGGTCCATTCCCCCTCTTTTTCTAACTGCCCAACATCATAGGGTAGAGTAGAGCAACTCAGCATGTGGGCCCCTCAACAATCCAGCTCCAATCCACTTCTTCTCCTTGTATGTTTGTTCAATATGAGTCTTCAGTCCATATCCTTAGGAACCAACATCCCCCACTGTAGATGAAGTACTCATATTGAACTCAACAGCAGCTAGTGCCTTAGTTATGTGGTAATAATTCTTAACTATGAGCATGATGTACAAACTAATCCATTGTTAAGCCCTTTAATTTATTAACAAAATTTTCACCATATTAAAAGTTAGAAGATGGTCTACTACCAACATTCCTTTCTATAGCATATCAAAATAAAATATTAATAAACCTCTATATGCTTACCCTTGGCACTGATCTCTCTATTTATAAGTATTGACGCAGCCATTGGATTGTCACAAAACATATGGACAAGATAATTAGCCTAGCTCTCAAGCCTGAGCCTAGCTAGAAAATCTTGTTTCCAAACAATTTTTGAAGATGCTAAACTACATAAAATTCAGCTTCTATGTTTGACTTTGCTAGAGTCTTTTGCTTCTTAGTAGTATAAGCTATAACACTGCCTCCAAACATGACGACACAACTAGCGGTGAATTTCTTGTCATATAGATCTCCAGCATAGTCTGAATCACTATATCTATCCAATAACAACTCCTCAGCCTTATAATTGAGTTTCATACCTTTGATTTACAAGAGGTGCCTAAAAACTCGCTTTATTGCTTGCTAGTGATGCATATTTGGGTTTCCTAGTATCTGCTTAAGAGTCATACTACATGATAAAATCAGATCGAGTACAGATCATGACATACATTAAGTTGTCAATAGCTTGGGCATAAGGTACTAACTCTAACTTGAGTCTTTCCTCATCAGAAGATGGTGCCTAGCCTTTTGATAGAATCAAATCTTTATAGATAGGAGACTCAATGACTTTCTAACCAATCATACCTAAGCATTTCAAGACAATTTCTATATATGATTCTTGAGACATACTAAGCAATTTAGAATTTCTATCTCTATCAATCTTCATACATAATATGTAGGAGGCCTCACCTATGACTTTCATCTCAAATTGGCTCTTGAGCCACTATTTTAGACTGACAACTAAGCTTAAGTCATTTCTCATTTCATAAAAAGAATATTATCTACATACAATGAGAGTATCTTAAATCTACTTCCTTCTATGATGGAGTAGATGCAATGATCACACTCATTAGTAGTGAATCCATATTCCCAAATCACCATGTGTAATGTAAAATACCACTGCCTAGGAGACTATTTTAAATCATATTATGAATTTAGGAGTTTATACACCTTAGGTTCCCCTTCAAAAATAACAAACACCTCGAGTTGAACCATGTAAATGTCTTCCTTTAAATCCCTATTTAGGAAGGCACTCTTTACATCTATTTGGTGTAACTCTAGGTCATAATATGCAAGTAGAGCCAATAAACACTTAATACATGCAAATCAAGATACATGTGAATAAATCTCATTAAAGCAATCCCTCTTGATTGAATCCCTTGGCCACTAATTTAGCTTTATACTTGTCAATTGATCTTTCTGCCTTAATCTTTTTCTTAAAGATCCACTTGCAACAAATGAGTTTTCTATCTTTGGGAAAGTCAACAACTTCCTAAACTTTATTCTTCAAAATTGAGTACATTTCATAGAAGTCCCTCAACAATGTGACATGTTATTCCTTGGAATCTGAACTCTCTAAAGCCTGCTCAAAACTCAAGGGATCATCAAGTGTAAATTCACCAATAGTAACCTCATTTTCCCTAAGCATTGCATAGAAGTCCCTCAACAATATAGATGGTCTTCTTTCCCTTCTAGGATCAAAATCCTCTTCAAGGAAACATGAATATGTAGACTCTACAACCCTCACTATCCCATTAGCATGATGAATGACAAACATATACCCCTTAGAGTGCTAACTATACCTTATAAATTTACTTTATTATTTTAGGGTCTAGCTTGTTCTTGTGTGGATTAAACAATTTTATATGTATATTTGACCCCCACCCTCTAAGTTGACCTAAGTCTGAATATTTACTTATCCATAAATCATAAGGTGTCTTCTTGACAACATTAGTGGGTACTCGATTTAGCACAAAGGCAGTAGTATCTAGAGCCTTTCCCCAAAATTGTGTTCCTTGTTCAAAGTGATTTAGTATGAACCTGACCATATCTATTAAAGTCTTATTACACCTCTCAACAACACTATTTTGTTGAGGGGTATATGGTAGGGTATATTGATGAACTATCCTATGATCAGTAAAATAGTCCTTAAACTCATATGAGGTATATTCACCACCTCTATATGTTTTAAAAACTTTGATAATTTTACCTAGTTGGGTTTCAACTTCATCATTATACTCTTTGAATTTATAAAAGACATCTGGCTTTCTTTTCAAGAGATATACATACCCAAACCTTGAGAAATAATCTATAAAAGTGATGAAATAGGTCATCTCGTGTGTCTGGATATTAAGAGGACCACATATGTTGAAGTGAATTACTTCTAAGAGGTTAAGAGCTCTTTGATCTTTAGGGAAGTTCAATCCACTTATTTTGCCCAAGAGATAACCCTCACACACACACACAAAGGTCTTTGATATTCTAAGGAGTAGTCCTCGGGAAGACATCAACTGCATTTTGTTTAAATTCATATGAAACAATCTCATATGCTAAACTAAAACATCACCATCAAAAATACAAGCAAAATACTCAAAACTACTCATATTATTAATCAAAGTAGAGTCATCTACATCCAATTTATATTATCCATCTACTAAACTAGCAGAATAAAAGTTTGTTGTATTTCCCTATAGTGGCCTTGCTCCCCTTAAACTTTTTTTCAAATACCTTTGAAACCAAAAGATGGGCTAAAATAAAGTTCCTCCTAATGGATGGAGCATTAAGGACATTCGTCAACACCAGGTTTTGTCCTTTGAGAAGGGGAATCTTGTATGTCTCTATAGTAGCTACCACATATACTAAAACAAAATGTACTATTAGCGACGTAGAACTAAGCATCACTAAAAACTAATAATGATGACACATAAAAAAAGTATCGCAAAAAAATCACTATTAGCGACACATAATCTAAAGTGTTGCTAATATCAATCTTATTAGCAAAGCTTTATACTATTCGTCGCTAATAGTTATGTTATTAGCAATGCTTTAAACAAGTGTCACTAAAAGATATATATTAGTTTTTTAAAAAAAAATTAAAACTATTCGCGACGATTTTTCTTAAGCGTTGCTAATAGTTTTAACAATAGCGACGCTTGTGAAAAGCGACTCTAATAGTTCTAAATTAAAAATAAGAAATTAAAAATTTAGATCTACTAACGAAGCTTATAAGCAAACGCCACTAATATTATTGATAATAGTGATGCTTGTAATCAAGCATCGCTAATAGTATCGATAATAACAACGCTGGTAGACAAGCATTGCTAATATCTTTATTAATTAATTTTAATTAATAAATAATTATTTAATAAATATTAAAAAATATTTAAAATAAAATTTTAAAATATAATATATTTTCTTCAATATTGACTATTTGTATAAATAATAAATAAAAATTTAATTTTCAATAAAAGTCAGTATCAATAATAGATTAAACTTTCATACCAAAATATAACATATTTTATTTTAAATTTTTTTTTTAATTTTAAAATATAATTTATAATAAAGAGAGAGTGAAGAGAGAGGGAGAGGGAGAGAGATAGAGGAAGAGAGAGAAAGAGGAGGGGAGAGAGAGAGGAGAGGGAGAGATAGGGAGGAGGGGAGAGAGAGGAGAGAGAGAGGAAAAGAGGGAGGAGGAAGAGGGAGGGGAGAGAGAGAGGAAGAAGGAGGGAGAGGAGGGGAGAGAGAGGTAAGAGAGATGGATAGATTATTTTTAATATTTTTTTAAAAAATATTAGCGACGTATATATGTATGCGTCACTAATAACTCTAGGTATTAGTGACGCATACAAATATGTGTCACTAATATTATAATGTATTAGCGACATATAGATCTATATACCCTTAATACACTATCTTAATAGTGATACATATAGTATGCATTGGTAATACTATTTTTTATTAAAAAAAATTAAAATCAAAATAGATAGAGAGAAAGAGTGAGGAGAGAGGGGGAGAGAGAGAAGGGAGAGAGAGAGAGGGAGTGAAGAGGAATAGAGGAGGGATTTAGGTATTCAAATATTTTTAAATTTGGTTATCAAATCTAAGAATTTAGATTATATTTTAAAATTTTATATTTTAAATTTAGTATTTAAGATTCTTAATTAACTAACCCCTTGTTATAGAGATAACAAAATTAATTTTTTTTTCTTGTTAAAGTAAGATAGTAGGTTGTTTTTGTGCTTGGAAATTTAGAAAAACAAATGAATAGAATTCATATATCTAAAACTTCTCTTAGGGTTGTTTGAATGAAGATTTATATGATTCTTTTAAAATTAAGTATAAATCTTCTAAATTATACTTGGATGTAATTTTTTTTTAAATATACCAAACTCACGATAAATCCTTAGATTCACGAAATTTTGGTTAATTTTTACTTTTCCCTCTTCGTGAGGAGATTTCTAGATAGATCGGTAATTGCAATCCATTTCAACTATTTTTTTTACAAATATACCCTTACGAGCTCTTAACCCTCATCTGGCGATCGGGAGAAATATAGGAGATGGCAATCTAGGGTATGATTTCTGATCCCCTCAGCTACCGTCCACTAGGCGCTATCTCGATTTGGCGGATTACCGATCCGATCGAGACAATCGGCTGAGGTTTCCTTCCGTCTCTGCCCTGCCACTGATTTTGTGCTCAAAGTTCCTCTTCCTAGTGTTTTAATCGATCCTACTTCTTCAGTGTATATTAGTGTTTTGGGTGATCATATTGAGGTTAAGTTTTTACTACTTCTCCCGGTTGATCATCCACTTGTTGCGATTCATGAGTTGGCTTTCGGACTTGGTAGCCGCAAAAGCCAATGAGAAGAAGACTGGTTTCAACTTGCCGTGTCTTCTCATGTCTTTTTTTTTTTAATTGTTATTCTACATTTAGCATGATTCTGGTGGAAAAATTCTTTCCTTTTCATGAACTGCACCATTGGTTCATTGCCAACCGAAGATAGCTGAGATAAGGCGTGAATGTGATATTCTTGTCAATGAATAGTTTGTAGCTCATATTATGTATGACATCCTTTACCTTATTGTATTTCATTGAACATTTATTTGGGTGGTCTTTGTATGGCATACCGAGTGACGTTCTATGAGGTGTTGCCTTCATGTGAAGAATATAGTTAGCTAGTTCCTTTTTTAACTACATTTTAATGCTTTTAGCTCGTCTGTTGTAGGATTGTTATTTTATTTCGTAGTCGGCTTAGTAGTTAAAATTTATTGTTTAGATTACCACTTATTTCTTGTGATCGGATTTGTTTTGTTTTCTTTATTTTATTTAATGTATATCAATCAAGTGTCTGCAATATAGTCCAACTGGAACATTTCTGAAAGTGATGCTTTCCAGTAAGTATCTCAAATTATATTGCAGCAAAAACATATATTCGTTTTTTTATCAGCATGTAGTTTTTTAATTTCAGTGAGTAAAGTATGACACATTGATTATTAGTTCATTCATGATATTCTGGTCCTTTACCTTATTCTGGTTCTTTTATTCATTTTGTGGCTGGGTAAGGGGTTTCTTTGACCAGTAATATAGTCCCTCCGTCCTAGCTCCATATCTAATTTTTGTTATTTTTATTAACTTGTCTCTTTCACACGTCTAACACTAATCTCATATAAGGGTTAAAATACTAATCCTTCTGTTCGCTGGACGGAACTCTGCCATTTCCATTCCTTGTTCTCTCTCCCTCCAGGCTCATAGTGTCGGCCTCCGCACCTAGCAGCGGCGACCACGGATATGCTAGGATCTCCACCACGGCCTCCACCCTGAATTCTGATTACCAGTCCCTGGCCGTGGTAACACCAAACACCCCCTGTCCTCCAAAATCCTAATCTCCATCTTCTTCCAATCTGTTTCCTGCCCGGAAAATCTCGTTATCCTTTTCTTTGTGTTCTGCTTTCAGGAGATTCAGAGAGCGCTGTCGATGATTAAAACTGTGGCAGCGGACTTGGAGAGGGAAAACCAGTCCAACATGGTACATTAATCGCACACCTCTAATTGGTTTTTGCGTGAAGTGATTTTTTTCTTCTAAAACTTTGGGATTTTTGGATTGTCGCAATTGAATTTTTATTTGTATATAGGTGAGGCAACTGGAAGAATCGGTTCTTGAGCCGCTGGAAACATCTAATGATTGCGAGCATCAGGCGGCGGCGATCCATGCCTTGGAGAATCACTACCGTCCGAGAGATCAGGTGGTTGTTTATTTGCCATATAGTAATCATATCTAATTTTTGTTCTTGTAGCACCACTCTTAGCTGCCATATACAGCACGGTCTTGCGGGAGGAATTGATGGCATTTAGTTGTACTCCTAAGGTCACCCCGCCCCCAGCTACATCAGCACCTCAACCACACCATAGTGATTATTCCTCACGGCTTCGTGCAAGGCCTTGCAGTCATTTCTGTTCTTCATCTTGAGCAACTCTGACACCGATGACGAACTCTCCTGGCCACGAGCACATTCCAGAAGCATACGGGTAATGTGAGGATCGCCCATCTCGAGCAACTCCGACACCGATGACGAACTCTCCTGGCCACGAGCACATTCCAGAAGCATATGGGTATGTGAGGATTGCCGGCCCTCGCTGCCAAGTGAAGGACAGAGTTGCCCCCCTTGTTTGTTCGGAACAGGAGGGAGGAATGGTTCATGCAGAGCTTGCCCACTATGGTGACATAGTTGAATCTTGCTACAAGGTGGAGAGCCGTATTTCCGTTGGGTGTTCCACCTTTGGACAGGTTACTTCTCGAGTTGGCTAAGTATTAGAAGCGGCATAGGTCACCGGCTTTCACTGCCATGAATACTTTATGATCCATAATCTCTCTCTCTTGGCAAAACTCCATGCAACGCCTCAACTTTAACACCCAATTAGAATCCATTGTCTGTTTGAGTAATTAATTTTTACGTGAAAAGCATTAGAGGCGTTTGCGGGTTTAAATTCAACTAAATGGAACAATTAATATAGAATATATATATTTTTTTCATTGGAGCTATTAATATAGGACAAAGAGAGTATAAATATAATTGATTACTTAGTGGTTGGCATACACCAATCCACCAGTTTTTCTTAAATGCTATATAGAGTGAGAGTGAATATTTTGAAGCCTAGTGGTATTGAACCACTAAAAAAACAAGCTTTTGTAACATGTAAAGGGCTACAAAAGTAAAAACCGAGAAGGTAGTCAATAATGCAACAGGCTGAAACGAATTTTTACATATGTGTAATCTTCCTAGCCCTTTTCTTTTTCCAAGTATCTGCCAATTACTCTCAAGCACATATTGTTGCATGCCTGTACCAAGCACTGCCTCCTTGGTCATTGATGTTTCAGTTCCTGTAAAAAGGAAATAAAGTTTCTCGTTAACCAGGAAAATGTTGAATAAAGCGTAAGCCTTACCTGTTTATAAACGAATGCTATGCTTCACTTGTGGATAGCTAGTTCAAGGGTAAGCTATGGACCATGAAAATTTTGTCTTGCCTTGGGAATGTTCAAAGTAAGATATGAACACATGTGAAGTCTATGCCGGATTTTTTCTTGCAATGAAGTAGGCGTTGATGTGGAGGTTGCGGTCGATAAGCAGGGAGAAGTTCCTGTCTTTCTTGCCATGGTAATAAGAGGTGATGCAAACTGCACTCACGTTGAAGCATTCAGTGGGTGGGTTCATTTCATAGGCGTTGGCCCACGTTATTTGTCCATTTCATGCGATGGGTTGTTGTTGCTCTAAGTTCTTCCTAATCCTCAACCCAAACGATGAATGGAGCCATGGACCTTTGATTTTTTTGGTTTCAATACTTCCGGTATTCAATTCATAGTTCATTTGTGGCTTCCATGAATGAAGCCGACCTCGATTCCTTGTAGTAATTCAGACGCAGAGTAGCGAAGTAAGCTATGAAGCGACAAGAAGATTAAAATGCAAGTGGATAGATCTTTTCGAAGAGATTTCACAATGAAGTGGATCATTAAGGCCATTTTCACGATAGCTAGGTATTTCGAGGCACTTCTTGGCGGATATGAGGAGAATCATCGCTAATCAATTTTGACGCATTCCCAAACACAATTTTGCTTCATCTCTACTTGCGTGCAATGAACACATCTCACATTGACTGAATGGCTCAATTCTTAGACATAAAAAATGACATAATTTTGTTCCCCAAATATGCCACCACATATATACATATGACTCTTCAACATATAAAACATTAATAGCTCTAGTGTTTAAAAAGTATCTTTCCATCTCAGAGTTTGTGAATTCACATGTCAACTATCACCTTGTAATTCCAATTATCTTCAATAACGCTCCACAATTCAAAGACCACACGTACAAGCAACATCTTCCTCTTGTTTCTTCACTCTATATTATTAATGCCAATAAGGTACATTGGCTTTATGGTTGACTAGCTGCTCTTGGAACTTGAAGCACCTAGTCGCCATCTTCATTTTGTACACAATCTTCATGACGGAATCTCCTATGCTACAAATTGAAAAGGATGGCTTTGTACAAGACAAATCACTCATATGATGATGAATTGATCAAAATTGCCTTGTAATATATTGTCTTACACAAAACAAAATATCTTCAACTTTTAAGTAATACACAAAATGACGATATGCATAAGTAAATCTTCACACATGTAGTGTAAATTATCTAAAATGCCCTTTTTTGTTTCCTTCTTTTTAACTTTACTAAGTAAGTGTTTCTTATTTCCACAACCTTGCTTCTTCTCCACCACCTCTGCCATGGGCTTCACCGCCTTTGCCACTGGTTACGCACCCTCTACCACTAACTTTGTCATCTTTACTACCGCCTCCATTTTATCCAATTTTAACAAAACTAATTCTTTGTCACCATCACCTTCTCTTCCTCATCTCTTCTTCCACCCCCTCTTCTTCTTTTTCCCTCTCTTCTCGTCCTTCTCTTCCTTTTCCTCCTCTCTCTTTTCCTCCTCCCTCCTCTCCTCCTCCCCTTTTCTTCCTCAGTTGCCTCCTCTTCCTCCCTGCTAGAATTTAACAAAACTAATTATAAACTAGCCTGAGTAATTAAAAATTTATTTATTTTATCTAGAAGCTTAAATCTTTAAAAATAAGCTCATGAACATGCTAAACTACTCAAAAGCAAGAGTAGGTTTTATTTGTATTTGGTTTTAAGCTTTCTCTCATGCTATCCCGTACCTCGTATTGATAGTCAACAACTGATAATCAGATTTGTTATAATAAAGGGAATATAAGGTAATATTATGGGTGATAATGTTTTCTTAAGTATTTATAATGAACTATATTAACAAACTTCATAGATAAAATTAAAATAGAGTAAATTAATTTTAGATATGCGATTATCAACTGTCAGTTGTCAATTGTCCATTGTGAGTTGTCGACTGTCAAATGTCTCGACTGTCAACTATCGAATATCACAATTATCAACTATCGAATATCCCGACTATCAAATGTCTCGACTGTCGACTATTGAATATCCCGACTATCATAATGTCTAAGGCTGAAGACTACCTTCTTCTTTGTCACTAGTAGAGGGAATCTCTTCTCCGATGCTGACAATTTTTACTAACGCATGACAATCAACAGTAGGGATAGTCACATGTTTAAAATTTGCTTTATTTTTATTTTATACATGTAGTTTATTAATATAGTTCATTGTAGATACATAGAGAGATATTGTCACTCATAATGTTACCTTATGTCCCTTTTATTGTAACAAATCTAATTATTGATTGTCGATTGTCATGGTTGTCTAGTAGTACGAGGTTCGGGTTAGTATTAGAGAAAGCTAAAAAAATATATAAATAAAACCTACTCTTACTTATGAGTAGTTTAACATGTTCATGAATTTTTTTAAAAACAATTTAGGCTAGTAGATAAAAAAATTTAAAATTTTGATTACTCCATTGACTAGTTTACAACCGCTCTGGTTAGATTTTGATAGGGAATAAGAGGAGGTGACCAAGGAGAAAAATGAGAAGAGGATAGGGAGGATAAGAGGAGAGAGAGAAAGAGGAGAGGGAGGGAGGACGAGGAGGAGGGAGGAAGAGGAGGAGGAGGGGGAGGGGGAGTGAGGAAGAGGAGGAGGGGGAGTGAGGAGAAGGAGGAGGGGAGGGGGAGAGTGTGGAAGTGGAGGAGAAGGAGGAGGGGAGGGGGAGAGGGTGGAAGTGGAGGAGAAGGAGGGAGGGAGAGGAGGAGGAGGGAGAGGAGGAGGAGGAGGAGAGGAGGAAAAGGAAGAGGAAGAGGAAGAGGAGGAGGAGGAGAGGAGGAAAAGGAAGAGGAAGAGGAGAAGAGAAGGAAAATGAAGAAGAGGAGGTGGCAAAAGAGGTGAGGAAGAGAAGGTTAGAGTGGCAAAGAATGAAAAAATGAAATCGGATGAAACCGAGGTGGTGGTAAAGATGATGAAGTTAGTGATGGAGGTAACGTAACTAGTGGTAGAGGTAGTGGAGCTAGTGACGGAGGTGGTGAATATGAAAAACATTGACTTAGTGAAGTTAAAATGAAGGAAATAAAAAAAAGATATTTTAAACAATTTACGCACATGTATGAAGGATTACATGTGCATAGGGCTATTTTATATATTACTTAAAAGTTGAAGACATTTTGTATAATATGATATATTATAGGGCTATTTTGATCGATTCTTCCACAAAATCATTAGGTGACCTTGGGGTGCGAATACATTGTTTTAAAAATAATTACCACTTTTAAAAAATTCATCTAACCCACTTAGGATAAGAGATAAGTATATGGAACAGAACTAAAAAATCACAAAATAGCCAAAGTATAATAAGATGAAAAGTTCATATGAGCATGGGCTCAAGCATACGCATAACATTAGTCATTAGATCTCGATGACATAAAGGGGTTTAAAACTAATGTACCCCTTAGTTATGTGCACCATCGGATTAAAATCCAATGACATATGATGCCCGGGCTCACGTAGTCACATGTGAACCCCAGCTCATAAAACAGGTCTCATAGGAAAATGAGAGAAGGAATAGTTCTTTAGACAATGTCCTATGCCCACTCATCGATATGTTGTCTTTCACTTTGCTTGTCACAATTCCAGAAGTTGCTTTCCTTATAATTGCTCCATTCCTTTGTAGCTTGCCTTCATCGCAATTCTAATGGCGCCGATCTACAGATAATCATAATTCCACTGGTGACTGCCTCCTATGATCACACTCAAGAGGCGGTCCCTCCAATTACACTCTCAATCATGAACGTCTGGAAAATATATGTCAAAATTTATTTTTCTTGTTGTTGGATTAGCTATACTCCCTACCTTTCCTTCGCTTGTGGATGTGTTGCTCATAGGTTTGTTCCTCCTTAAATATTCCCCTCGAGTACTCCTATTACCCAAACAAGGAGTTCTATGTTTTCTATTATTGATCAAGTTCGACCGGTTCACAATTTATCCAATTACTTTAATTTCTATGCCAACCACTCAATGGAATCACAACTCTTACAAGTGATCATCTGTTTGTGCTTGAAAATTTCTACCAAATTAGAGTAATATAGGGGAAAACGTAGTTTGTCATATACTGAAGCATAAGGTGTACACCCATCAATTACCCAATTAGTAATGGATCGAAATGTAACATACTTCCTCGTACATAGTTACCTAGAGTACGTCCCTAAGCTTTCTAGTGATATATGCCACTAGGCCACTTAGTAATGAAATCGCAACATGACTACAAATGTTACAAAGTATAGAAAAACTACGTACTATGTTATTTATTATCATAGGGACGAGCTTATGGCCTTCGATCTTGATCCAGGGGCCGTGGTCCACTACTATGTTTGTATTAAACAACTTTTTTTTTCTTTTTTCCAAGAGAATGCTAATGTTAATACACATATTAATCAACACTTGGACTACTGGTAGTCAGAATTACTTGTCCATAAATGTGAAAAGTAATACTCCCTCAATCTTGTATTAATAACTCTATCTGGCTTTTCAAAATAAACTAATTAAAAAAAATAAATAACACTATTAAAGTGGAAGTGAGGGAATAATTTTATATTTCAGCAAAATAAGATATTTTAAGCAATGTAAACATTTTAACACATGATAAAGATACATACAACATCAGCAAATGCAGATGTAGAGATTTAAATTAAATGAATTATTTGGCCTTTACTCTCTCAGGGAAAGAAATACACTTGGCTTGTTTCCAATTTCTTAAAAACTCCTCCCCTTCCCCCCTCCCCCCTTCCCACTGATGTCACACTCTCGTGACAAAGATAAGCACATATATGCTACACACGACGGCCCTTGGCCTTGCCACACAGTAGGACATTTCGAGGTGGGTCATACTCATTTGAATAGCTTCGGTCTGGAGTCCAAACTCTTAGGTACAATTGCTGGCCTAGATACTGCCTGGCCCACATTGCTGACCTTATGTTCCACATACCTTGGTTGTCCAGTGACACCAAAATTGCAGTCCATGAATTTGGATAAACCTGCAAAAACATTGTCATGTTCACCGTTTCTGACCTTGCATGCCGAATATGAAATAAAAACAAGTTCAAACAAGTACATTCCAAGAAGATGACATGTTCACCTGTGTAGTGTGTCTTGTAACTGCATCAATAAGATTGTAGCGCTTCCTACTAGCAGGGGTCCACTGTCCCATTCCCAGCCTGCACTTAGTTGTACAAAATATTAGGCATCATGTGTTTATGTTTTTGAGTCACCTAGAGATGAGCACCATTTGAGTCAAAAGTCATGAGTTTTATAAGAACACAGCTGAGGCATCATGAGCCGTGCTTGCCCCTAAGTAATATGCACCGTTGGAATATGGCCTGTAATGCCATGGCTCATAGGAACAAGACTCTTACAACATTACATGTCCAATTATATGTTTTCAACTAGATCTTGAAATGAACTTACCCAACAACCCAGAAATCATAGCCATCAAGATGCCAACTCTGGATGGTATTCTCGTTGTTCTGGAAGACGATTTCATAGAAATCGTGAAGGGAAGCGGGCACAACCGGGGAGCCAAAGAATGCAGCTCCACCAGAAGGAAAATCCTGAATTGTATTGAAACTGAAGACCCCAGAGATATTAAAATAGTCTGCAAGCTTAAGGGGCGTATCAGGCGCAACATAAGAGACTCTGTTGACGGCATAACGCTGCTTGCCATTCATCACTGGGGCTGAGTTCTCCAGTACAAGTGTTCTTGATATTTTGATCTTTCCATAGTGATATGATCCTTGAGGATTTGGCCTGGCCGCATTAGCAGTCAAATTCCATCTACACAAAAAATTGAAGCAAAAGGAGTTAATTTGATTGCGAAATTGTCAAATGAGCCAGACAAATGAGCCGGACAGCCATGAAAGAAAACCTGAAAGTCCTGGCTTGTTTCAGTGACCAATGTCTCTGGTAAGTTGGACCAGTGGGCAATGGCCCACTGACACCAGTGTGGGAATTACTGTAGTGCAATACTCCAGTAGCCGTCAGAACCTTCTTTGTAAAGCGTGTAGAAGCAACTATGTAGTAGTCCTTGGGTTGCTGATCCAAGGCCACTAAGACAGCCACTGACTGGCCTACATGAACATCAATAGAGCTGTACATGTTTTGGATTGTATGAGAACCTTCCACTTCCACTACTTTCATGTTGTGGCCCTGAATTCTGAAGTTAATGGAGGTTGACAGCCCCACATTTGAAACTCTGAACATGTAGGTTTTCCCTGAAAGAAAGAACAAAATTGTTTTAAGTTTTTATGAGAACTGGTCCTCAATGAACTAACAAAGTATTGAAAGAAGTTGCTAAGTCTACAGGAGCTTCATGATATATTAGATAATCAATTGACAAAATTACTTGGGTTTCCTGTAAAGGTTGAATACTGGACATTTCCATTTATAAGAAGTGCATCAGGGAACCCAAGAGATCTGCCTGAATCCAAATCCTGTTGCAACTTCTGCAACATATCACATTGTCAACATGTTAGTAGTAATACAAGAGAAGTTAAAAGTTATCTTCTTCGTTTAGGCAAACAACCTTGTGGTATGTCTTGTACCAATCGCCAACCAGAAGTGTGAAATCTCCAGCAGGGGGTGAATATGGGATTGGTATCACAGACCTTTGATAGATGTTAAGGCCTCCAAACCCTCCAGCTGCTCTGTGCATCAACGTTGAGGGGAAGTATGTGAATGAGCCGATCTGATCCTTGGCTTGGAATTTGTAGGTGAAATTTGAGTTAGGAGGGATTGGGCAGTTGGTTCCCAAAACCCCATCTTGCCAAGAATTCTTTCGTTGCTTGATACCATTCCTGATTTTTATTCACAACAGAGCATCATTGAAAATCTTCGTTAGAAGAAACAGAAAATCTAGCAGCAAATCCAAGATTTTAGATAATAAAGATCACCCAGTGTTTGTTTAGATTTTGTCAGTAGTCAGGTCATGAATGAATTTTGCTCTATCAGCTAAATAACAAATGAGCGGTTCCTTATTATCAAATAAATTACCAAAATCAGCTCCATTGGAACTAGACATAAGAGAAGCTCATTGAAATCATTTTCTGACAAGAATTTTCCCATCATTTGAATCTTAAATATAACAGGAAGAGAACTCACCATGTGATAAGGAGTGGTTGATCGAGTTTATTAATGAGATTGAGAATAATGTTATCGTTGGTCACACAGTCAAGGCGAGGACCAGGAAATTGACCATTGATTAGAATAACCTGCAATTTTCATAACGAAAATAGAAGTTGTGATTACGTATATTAACACATCGACTGATATTAGCAAGGCAATTGTTTCGACCTAGGAAAGTAAATCTAACCTGCTGAGGCACACCCAATGGCGAGGCTGTTCCATAGGTTGCTGTCCATGTGAAGTATCTGTAAGGATCCTCTGCTCTGACCCAACAAATGTTACAACAGGCCAAGGCAGCAATTGCCAAAATGAGCCTTCCTAACGACCCCATTGTGAGAAAATCAGAAAATGAGGATGTTATGAGACCTCCTCTGTCTAGTTTCTGCAGATGAGAAGACAATCAGCTCATACAGAACTGTCATGGACAAGAAATCAAAACAGGGAGCAGAGATAGGATAATCATAAAGATAGGCTAAAGTGCGAATTGTGAAGCAGAGATACAAATGACTGAAAAAATAGTACAATGTGAAGACAAATCTAGACGTTGAGGAACAATACAAAAGTAATTATCCAGCTACATGGATAAAAAGCTCCCCTATGGCCCTATCTAAGGTTACTACATCAGTCACCTGTAACATCAAACATTACAAAGAACAGCATTGGCAACAACAGCAAAATGGCAGATCTAATTCAGAAAACTTCATCATAGGAGACCCATCACAGTGAAACAGTTCTTACCCACCTTGTTGTATATGTCGTGTATATCTTCAAGAAGGATGTTGATGAAGAGAGAGAGAGAGAGAGAGAGGTGGTGCAACTTCAGTATGGGGAAGGAAGGAGCAGGGTGAGGGTCATTAAAAAGGCGCGGGAACTTGGATGCTGTGAGACAGCTTTGCACTGCCTGGGCCGCATTCTTCACGCGTTTACGGGTCACGCGTCGCTAACAGGGGCAGAAACAGAGAGAAAGTATGACTTTGCATTATGAGACTGAGGCCATGAGATAAAGAAAAGAAATTTGCAGTACTCATTTGGCACACCGCATGATGCATCAAACGCGCTATCGCCGCAGCCGATGAACGTAAATGCCTTCCAGTTGCCGCTTCGTTTACTTCGCTTTTCTTTGCTTGGATTGAAAGCTGGGCGGCCGCTGAATTCATCCAACGCTAATTGCGGTATAAAGGAGGGGGAAGGCTTTACTGCACCAGAAAACCACGTCCGTGACGCCGGGGGCTGGGTTAGCATTATTGGTTTTTTTTTTAAGAGCACTTGGGTCATGGCAAAGGGACAGGTAGCTTGAACCGAAGCACACGCTAGGTCACGCTACTTTTCCTATATTTGTTTTTAGATATATAAGGCTCCATAGTGGAAACTGGAAAGGTGGGACTAAGGGAGGTAATGCTCCCAGCTCAAATGGCCACTTCAGTGATTGGAGTGTTAGTTAAGACCTCTTATAAGTTTAGGTTCAAGGATCGAGGTGCAAGAGCTTGTGATACCTTTGGGGGATCTTTAATGTGTATATAAAAATATATTTATAAAAGAATTTGTTTAGCATTATTATTTTTTTATAAATAAATATTTTTTAGACCGGATTGCATGACCAAATTGAATGACGAGAAGAAAGGCCATGTAGAAAGGAGAGCATGAGAACCTCTTATTGCTTATAGTTGATGTGGCAACCTCTCATTGTTGGTCACTTAGCCATGGTCATAAAAACTAGTTAGGGTAGACAGATGCTTTTTATATCAAGGCTTAGTGATTATTGATTGGAGGCGGACACATCAATAAAGAAGTGGTGAGAGAGAAATTTATGAACTAGATCCAACAAGTTCTCAAGTTCCCTCTCCACATGTCCACTAGTCATGGGGTAGTAAGGAAAATATTTTTCTTTATAAAATTGGCTTTGGGACAATTCAAATCAAGTGGCTACCTAATTGATAATTTATTGTTGATAATTTTAGGGGAACAAAAGACAAAAAAGGGGATATTTTTACCAAAATGTAATATCCTCCCCGTTCTCGTCAAGCCACCATCACCTTTTTCTCTCTGCGCTTCTCTTTTTCTCACCGCTCATTGCTACTTCCTCTTCTATACGTTGCCTCCTCTTTTGTGCGTTGTTATCCACCTTCTCCCTCTCTCTCCTTGTCTACCCCCTTCACCCTTTGTTGCCTTCTCTTCTAGTTGCTGCACCACCTCCTCTACATATGATTCTTGCCTCCTCCTTTGCACTTTGTCTCCTCTTCCTCCTCTACACATCATTGCTTCTTTTTCTTTTGTGTGTCATCACTTCCTCCTCCACTATTTACTGGGAGTAACCGACTCCTCCTCCCTCTTGTCTCTCCTTCTACAGCTGCCCCCACTACACTACTTTCTCCTCCACCCTCATCACCTCCTCCGCGCACTACCACATCCTCCTCTATGCATTACTCTCCCCTTCTCTTCTCTTCGCGTTCACTGTTGTCTAAATTGGGATGAGTTGTAAATTGCAATGAGTAGATATTACAATTAGTAAATTATGATAGTATATGGTGCCTAAATTGCAATGATACAAGGTAGTTAATTTGCGTCAGTGTAGGTGCCTAAATTGTGATGGCAGATATTGCAATAATATATGGTGCTTAAATTATAATGGCATATGGTGTCCAAATTGCGATGGTAGAAGTCTCTAATAGGCCATGGGTAGATTGCAATAATATATGATGCCTAAATTACAATGATATATATAGTGTCAAAATTGTGATGGCATAGGTGTCCAAATTATGATAAGAGTCTATATTGTGATGGTAGATGTTATAATGGCATATGTTTCTTAAATTGCAAGGGTATATGGTGTCTAAATTGTGATGGCATAGGTCTATGATATGTGATGGGGTCTAAATTGCAACGATTGGCAGATTGTGACAATATATGGTACCTAAATTGTGATGGTATATGGTATCTATTAGACAATATAAGTGCTAAAATTGTGATGGTAAATATTGCAATAGTATATGACACAATTGTGATGATATATGATGTCTAAATTATGTGAGGGTATAGGATTATGAATTGTGATGGGTAGAAATTGTGATAATATATGATGTTAAAATTGTGATGGTACATGATGTCGAAATTGCGATGGTAAGGTTGAACTTGCGATAGAATATAAAATGTAATGATTTATTGCGATAGTCAGGTAAAAGTACAAGATAAGGTGCCCATATCACCACTCATTTGATAGAGCTTGATGAAACAAATTCAATGCCACCAAGAACTCATGAATCCAACTTTAGGAGCATGAGATACGATTATAGGAAGCGAAGACAAAGAAAATGTGTGTAACGGTATTTTTGGGTATTTTGGACTATGTGGTATGTGAGGTGTCTGTCTTGAATAAAGGGTAAAGGGGCCTTGCCTTTTTTTTACGACATGGTGCTCTATCTGGTTAACTCTATTCAGTCTCCTTCTATTATGTTATTGTCAAATTGTCTGCAAAGCCAAGAAAGAATTATTAAAATCATCCAAAATAATAAAGTAACTAGAGTTCTCGTATTGTAACCGCCCATGTCTCTCATAGATAGGTGTTTGTTTATATATGCACTCGTGGTTCCCAACACTTAGAATCTTCATACTCCAAGGCATCTGTGTAAATGAATAGGTATGGTAGAAACTTCCATGTAAAAGAAAAACTAGCTGTGAGCTTATGCTAAGTAAGATTACTCACTCACCCTAATTCCATAAACTTATGATAAACCACACATAACAAAGTAAATAGTAGAAAATATATAACATGAAGCCACTCCATCTTTTAAAAAGTGCATATGTAAACCATGACCATATTGACAAAGATTTACAACTTCCATTATGGCACTTTAGCACACATAAAAACTTACCAATTTTTATCTTGTTATCCAAACAAATAAAATCCATTTCCACACCATGATACATATGAACAGTGGAAAATATGCTACAAAATAATTAGCCTAACTCAAAATAATTGTGCAAGTCAATTACTCGACTATGCTCTATATCTCATAAAACTAATTTTTGTCCTATGGCTAATTCTTATTTTGACTAAGAGTGTTGAAGGGAAAAAATATTAATTTTCACATAATCACATCTACAAATTACTTAGATTTGCTTAGAATGAGTAAATTAAGTGATTTTGTGAGTTTCTTACCAAATTAGGGTAAATTTATATTTTCACTATTCAATCGATTGATCGATGCACATTATACTGAATAATTCAATCAATTGTCACTTGAAATAGACCTTTGTAAAATAAAGTCGAGAGTTTATCAATTGATCACCAGAGTGATGGATTGATCGCTAGCAGTGTCGTACCCCTAATGAAACAGTGAACAATCAATCATTGTTTAAAGCAATAGATCATTGCTATTATGGTTGTCTAGTTTAAGCCTTTACGAAAGAGATTTTATTACTAATCGGAGTCAAACTCTTTAACTGACTTTGGGTTCTATTTAAAGTCTAAGGAATTACAAAATTAATGAAAAGAAAACTTAGAAAATCATAGAGAAGAGAGGAGAAATTTCCATTGTTTTCCTAGAGAGATCATCCTTGAGTTTCAAGCTTTTATTAATGGTGATTTCATGAAGATACACAATTGAAAGAGAAGAGTCACAAACACAATTCAAAGAGCATTTACAACTAAATTTTCAAAGGAGTTGAAGAGAATCATTGTTAAAGTCAAATGACAAGAGGTGCTTGTTGTTGTGATTAGAAGGAAACAAAGACAAAGCAACTAGAAGAAAAGTTTTAAGTGCTTAGAAGATAAGACTTGAAGGCTAGCAAGAAAAGAAATTTGTTGAAGATCTAAGTAAAAAGAAGTTTTTGGGTTAGAGTCAAACAACTAAGGATGGTGATTTACTTGTGTCAATGTAGTGTCATACTATCTAGTGGATTAATTTTTGGGCCAAGAGTGGCGGCCATAGTTTTTTTATGCTAGTTAGGGTTTTCACGTTAAATCCTTGTGTGTTCATGTGTGATTTGTATGATTAATTTGATTAAATGGTTGATAGATTGATAATAAATGCATTAATATTTAGTTTCTTTTGCATAATAGAAATTTCTGTAGATAGAGGCTAGAACTCTTGATTCTTACTTCGACGAAGTATAAGTTTGAAGAGCAATCTAGTGATCTACTACCACCATCTAGATGCATATTAAACTCTTAAATGGTAGCTGAGGATTTTCTTTAAAATTTTCCTTTAATTCATGCTATCAATCTGATTTTGGATGCTAGTGTGTATCAATTTTTCTTAAATTTTCTATTTTTTAATTCCTGGAGTTGTATATCTTGTGTTAGGGTTTGATCTTATAATTGTGCTTAGTTTACTTATTTTTCTTTCAAAATTACTTATTAAACTTACTGATTTGTGTGCCTTGAGTAGTTAGTTGGTTTGCTCTTAGAATTCTCTTTGCCTTTTGTGCTTAAAAATTGTTGCTTGGGTATTTCTAGCTTGTTTAATTTTAATGGTTGCTTCAAATAATTCAATGTTTGAACACGGAGGCTTGGGAAATCCCATTAATGGTCCACCATTGTTTGATGGTCAAAACCTTTCTTTTTTGGAAGAATAGGATGGCAATGCCTGAAAACTGCGATTAAAGGATGGAATCCTCTTATGAACAAAGATAGATAAAAATTCAATATTGAAAGATGAAAGTGAATGGGATGAGAATGAGACTAAGCTTACAAATCAAAACAGTAAAGCCCTTAGCGCATTGTTTAATGTCGTAGGAAAATCTCAAAATCTCAACATAGGTTAATCTCTAATTGTACTTTGGATAAAGTAGCATTAGAAAAACTTGTGTAATACAATGACGGAACCAAGGCTATCAAGGTGTCTAAGTTACATATGTTTATCCTAGAGTTTGAGAACATAATAATGAGTGAAGATAAGATGATTTTTGAATATTATGCTAAAATATAAAATATTGTCAACACATGTGATCAACTAGGAGAGCCTATATCGGATTACCTTGTGGTGAGAAAACTTTTAAGATCCTTGTCCTCCAAATTTAAAATTAAGGTGGTTGTAGTAAGTGAATCCAAGAAAATTGACATCTTAGACACTAAGAAACTTGTAGGAAACTTAAGAACCTTTGAGATGTAAGAGGAGTCTTATGAAAATAAAAAAGAATTATTTAAAAAATCTAAAAAAAACAAACTACCCTTAGGATATCTAAGAAATCTTCCAAGAAGACTAAAGCTTTAAAAACCTTAGGAAAATATAAAGAAACTGAGGATGAAGAACTAATGTTCTTGTTAGCTAAAACTTCAAGGAATTTTTGAAAACTGAGAACTTTAAGTTTGGGAATAAGAGTCAAAATTCAAGGAAGAGACAAGGGGAAGGAAGAGATGAGAGACAAAATAAACAGGATAAGAAGAAAATGAAGTGTTTTAAAGTGGTAAGTTAGGTTACTTTGTTGTTGATGCCCTAACAATAACTCTAATAGTTCTTCTTATAATAAGCCCATGAAATCAAAAGGGGTTTGATAATAAGAAAAAAGGGAAGGTGCTTTAAGCAACTTACTTTAATGAGAGCTCTTTTGATGGAGAAGAATTATGTATACTATCTTTCATACAACTTTGAAGGAAGATAGTTGTTAAATTTTAATTATTTACTCGCAAGCATAAGAATCGTACCGAAGTATAATTAGCAAAGCGAGATCAATCCCTCATAGACTTGAAATCGGAAAAACTAATTTTAATCTAAATCAAGTAAACTCTAATCTAGTTAACAACTTATAAAAATTGTAACTAATGTAACTAAGAGGAGTTAAAGTAAAAAATAAAAAAAACTTAAATTACTAAAGTTAACTAAATCACAAAAGAAAGAAAAATTCAAGTAAAAGATAAAGGCTGAAATTTAATTAAACTAAAAAAGAAATTAAAAGTGTTGAAAATATTAAATAAAAATTGAGTAAGGTTTCAGAATCCCCTCTTATTAACATGTAAACTATCATGTCTATGTTCATCAATTTATTTCTCAAATATAACTCACAATAAATTAGAATTCAATTCTCTTTATTATAAAAATTTTCATCTTTTAAACCTTCAATCAAAATACTAAAGTTATGTTCTACCTCGCTTCAATGGAATAAAATTAAGTCATAAGCTCAATCCATATGAATAAATCACAACTCATACCTAATTCTACTAATTAACAACATTAAACCAAACATTCAATTAATGAAAACTAATTCAAATCATAAGAATAGCATGACGGTACTCATATCCAAATTACTCCACTAATCAAATTGAGATAAGAATAATTAACATTAACAACGTTTTAAAAATTAACCAAATCACATAGATTAGTTATCTCTACAAAATTAGTAAGAGGTTCATCTTAATCTTAGTTAAGAAAACTAACCACTAATTGATATAATCTCTATTAAAAATTAAATAAACTTATAAGGATTGAAGAAAAAAATAAAATAAAAAGAAGACAACTTGCGAAGCTTTGATCTACTTAAGCCTTAAGCCACTTCTGGATTCTATTGAGTTTTTCCACCTAGTAGCTAAGCATCGGCAACTCTCTCTAGTTTCTATTCCCGTGACACTTGTTTATATAGAGTTTGATTTAGGTAGTCCTAAGTGCTAAATTGAATTGGAACTAGCTTCCCAACATGTTTTGCGTCTGTTTTGCAGGTTCACTTTCTATTTTGTCTTCATGTCGAGTTACTCTTTCTCTTCTTCCTAGCTCAGACTCTAGTTCTTCACGTTTCTTCAACTCCAAGTTTGACTGAAACTCCTTCATTGACTTGTTCTATAGGTTACAAATCTTCTTCTTCCATCATGACACAACCAACAGCAACTCTAGCTCTCGCCATTAATGGCGAACTGATTGTTTTCTCTTTTGTTCTTCTACTTTCCAAAACAAATATAAGTGTTACAACAAATATGATCATAACATCAACAAACGCCAAGAATTTCGACCAAATCCAAGAATCATGTTTAAGAATTTCCTCCTATTAAATTTCTGGGTCGAGTTCTCAAATGGCAGCCACAAAAATCTTCTCTTTCCAATCAAAATCAGCTACCATTCTTCAATTTTAAATTTCAAGCATGCTCTTTATTGTTTAATTGAAATGGGTTTCCAAATGCCCAATTTACTTTGACAAATTCCCACTTAATTTCAACCAAATAGAAATCTCTTTAATATGGACATTTCTGTCCAATTTGGTGTCCAATAACTCGTTTGGGAAGAAGACTTTTATTCACCCGACAGCCCGTATTATTGTTCAGTTTTTTTCTCTATTCATTAAGCTCTTCCATTCATGTCCATATATGTTTCGAATGTGTCGAGTTTCTGAAAAGTCATCCAAATCACTTGTAAGTGTGCCAAGAATGTTGTAAACTTTTTTGAACATCATTCAAGTGTCTCAAGAAGTGTGTCTTACCTATAATGCATAAACAGTCATACTTTAGACATGTAAGACATAAATAAAATACCAACTTTATTCAAATAAATGCCTAAACAAGTAATATCGCTCAAATTAATTAATAATTAAATCACACTACTAATCTATATCTTAACATAAATAAACTCTAATTAACCCAATCATATACAATGTATAAAAACCACACGTATCAATTATTCTAGTGAAGAACCTCATGAATCTACTTCTCTTGAAAGAACTCAAAATCTAACTTAGATTTTGATGAGTACAAAGGGTTCCTCTAACAACTTCTAGTCTTGTAAAAAAAAATCATATACCTTGAGAGAGTTGAAAAAGAAAGATGATGAGTTAGTCATGTCTTCTCAAGAATCAAATAGGTTAATGGAGTTGAACATCAAACTTGAGAGGAAAGTAAATGACCTTAGGAATGACCTTGAGCATGAAAGACAAAATTCTAGTACTCTCAATAGAAAACTTATGTCCTCTAAAGATAAAATAGATTGATTTAAGAGTAGAAAGAAGACTAGTACTCTCAATAGAAAACTTATTGGGCCTATTTCTAGCCTAACTAATAACTTACCCTAACTATAAATAGAAACCTTAGCCTCTTTCCACATTTAGGGAGGGCTGAGATAGGGAGGCCTAGAGAGCTCTATCCCCATTCTCATGAAGAAAAACCCTCTAATTTCTACCACGTTTGTCTTAATTTTTAGCCTAAAATCCCATACTTTTCTCCTCACAAATCCAATTCTAGGTCCCTTTCTTATCAAGTTCATTTCTTTTACCATGATTAGAAACCCTAGTTTCGGATTCATTGCTCCTACCCTTGAAATTTTTATTATTTACCATGATCATGGATTTTAAATACAAATCTATCTCAAACATTCCTGAGTACAAGTCCCATAAGCAGTCCACTGTCTAATCCAAATTAAAAGTCTAGAATACATAAACACATTAATTTTCATCTCACCCGATACATCATATCATGGCACAAATGATACTCATAGTGAATCAAATATACCTCAGTCAAAGGGAAACAATCCATTCAGGGGAGCAAGCGTCCATCTTAAGGAGCTCTCCACATAAACCTGCAAAAGCCTCCCGAACATCGGGGCTAAAAAAATAAGGTAATGAGTATTTTTATACTCAATACGAAAATACCAAATAGGGGAGTTCTGAACAGTGAACTTAGTAAGTCCATAAATAGATACATTCATGCAACTCAAACATGAAGCAGAAAAATATATCATAATTATGCACATATGCATATAATCATGCATAACACATCATCAAACCAAACTTACAAAAATACCTTTATTTAGGGTCTTACAAATTTACTTGTACAATCATACGCTTACTCATATAACTTACACATACTTGTACAACCTTACTTGTATAGTCTTACACTTACTCATACGACTTTACTCATACAATCTTACTCAAAAGCATATGCTTATTGTCTTGCTCAGAATTGCAATCTTACAGTATTGCTCATACTCATACTCTTATAATCGTGCTCATACTCGTACTCTTACATCCATACTCCTACTCATACTCTTATGGTCATGCTCATACTCATACTCTTACATCCATACTCCTACTCATACTCTTACAATTGTACTCATACTCATAATCGTACGCTTACTCAAAAACACACATACTCACTCATACAGTCATACACATACTATCGACCATTAAAGCTCATTACAACTAATAAGCTCCAGTGTCGAAATGAAAAAGAATGTCACTAGGGCATCACCTTAACCTCCGGGGAGTGACTAGACACCATGGACTTTTTTTAAGGTAAGGCACACCAATGCTATTGGGGCACAGAATCAAACAGGTAAGAGCAGGTCCATGATACTACTTACCTGAGCGCATAAACATAAACATAAATGCCTACACTTTAGGAGCCATACAATTGCCCACCATCATGGGTCTTATAGTGCCATACAACTGCCCACCATTATGGTCTTATAGTGCCAGTGCCACTCTAGGGCAGAATTCATACATTGCCACTCTTGGGCAAAATCATACAGTGCCACTCATGGGCAAAATTCATACAACGCTCTCAATAGAGCATCAAATATTTGGGCTTAAAACAGCACATACCATATTGAAAACATACATTGCTCTCAACAGAGCATCAGACATCTGGGGCTCAATACAACACACAAACAACATCTAGCAGGATAAACACCATGGCAAGACACAAGAAATGCTTAGCTGACTCATTATCGACTAGCTCAAACACGGAACTTAATCCACCGAACCCTCAAGTCTCAAACTCAAAACGCTATCGTTAGCTTTGCTTACAATTCAAGTTTGAACTAAGTAAATTATGTGGTACAATTATGCCACACAAACTCTCAAACATACCGTGCTCCACTTATCAAACCGAAGCTGAGCCCGATCTGAAACCCTAGTTAGTTAGGGCAGCTGACTTCCTTAACTCATCCATCTCATGATCATAACACACCGTACATGAAATCCTTACGTATTCATACAATCTCCACCATCCACCTTATGGCCAATACTTCTTACTCAAGAGTCATCAAACTAAGTTCCTTAGAGCCAATCCTAGTTATCACACTCTTACTTATACCTTGCTTATTAATTGACTTTTTACTTCATAATTTGTATGTTATGCTTGTACAATTATGCAATACTCTTACTGTCTAACAATCCCCTACATATGCTCTAATCCAAACTGATCCATTCTAATCCTTGCTTGTCAAACTTACCTCTCATATCTTCCGTCATACGCTTACACATCCGCATTTAACTCCATAATAAACCCTTTGTTACCTCTTACCGTCCATCGCCCATACTTCTACTCACACACACATACACATCCATATTCGTAACTTACTAACAAACTCGCTAGTCATAACCAGCATATACATATTCCACATACATCAACCATACTTAGCACACGTATTCCACATACATCAACCATACACCTCATATGCATTCCATATGTATTTCAACATACCATATAATCATGCTTACATACACATCATGCAATCCTAGCATGCTACTACTTATTCAAAGCATGTTATCATAAAATTACTGGTTCAAAGCTCCCCTACCTCATAATCATGATGTTTAATGGCGAGCTCACGACGGTGGCGGTGTTGGTGGCGGAGTTGGTGGCCAAAAGCATCTCCTACCCGAGAGAGTTGTTGTCCTGAGGTTTTAGGAAGTGCTAAAACTACTCATGACCAAACGGGGTGTCAGAAGTCAATGTGGAAAAATCTGCGATCCACGGCGGCGCACTACGGGTGGCCGGGAAAAAGGTCATGCCAACAAAAATGGCAAGTGTGACCAAAAGTTGAGATGGACTCACTAAAGGTCGGCCAACATCTAAGAAGTACTTGGCTGGCTGGAATATGTCAAAATCGGTTGTAGACAGCACCCAACAACGCTGATTTCGTGCTTCCAAAGGCCCACATAAGGGTAGAGGGTGTGGGGTGATGCTCAAGGATGGAGGGGAGGTGGAGGAAGGCTCTAGTGTCAAATCTAGATGATGGCAGAGCCATCCGATGGTCAAGCAGAGCAAAAATGGTGCCTAAGCCCTAAACCCTAAAATGCACGCGTGGCTACATGCACACGCGGCCTATCCGGGCAGGGAAAGGGCTAGATGGAGGCAGCCCAATGCTAGGAAGGGTTAGTAAGGCCATGCCCAAGTGTGGTGACTAACAAAGATGGCATTTGTTGTTGTTGTGTCAAGGTATACTCACTAGAAGCCAATTGGCATCCTGTGGGGGTAAGACAGTAAAAGAGTAAAAAGTGGCGCTCTATATAGCACAGTTAGACACATAATCAGTATGGAGGGAGCTTGGCTCATGCCAAAAAAGAGGGGTGGTGCCGCACTTGGGTGGCCAGCCATCTCCAGGCTGAGACACGCCAAACTAAGGTCATCCAAATGGTCTTCGATTTCGAATGGCGCTATGGTGGCCCAAAATAATAAAACGGGCAGAAAACATAGAGAGCCCATGGACACAAGGAGGAGAAAGGGGTTACCAGTGGCTCTGGCCAGCTCCATCATGGCCCTAGCGGCCAGGAGGAGCTATCTCCGGTCAGAGGTAATGACCAAAGGCAGTGGCTACATGCCAACCAAACAACAAGGAGAGGAAGAGCAATCGGCTCAGTTTGTTCGGATGGAATAGTACAACCAGGTGAGGGCAGATCTAGTTCTGACTGAGTAGAGGAGGCCAAAAAATGGTCAGGGTGGTGAGGCTCAGCTGAGGTGACGGCCCTGTCATTCCTAGCCCAAGGTTGGCTCTCGCCAATGCATCCTCAATTTCCATCACAGAGAGAAACAAGGAAGGCAAAGAACTGGACGGAGGAGATAGGAAGGGCGGAGGCAAAATTGGGACCCAAGGGTAGCCCATTGCCATTGCCAGACCAAGGAGGGGCTAGACGAAGGGTCCGATTGACCGTGGCTTGCCACCGGTAGCCACTATTTCACCCAAACGAGCACTACCAAAAAAATAGGGCAAAGAGGGAAAAATAAGTGGGGTAGCAGATGAGGCCAAGTGGGCCTGGGAGGGACATCCTCCCACCGTTGCTAGCCTTAGGCAGAGCCATGGGTGGCCGGCCTACCCTTGCCGGCCCACGGCTGCGGCACAATCAAAACAAAGGGAGAAGGGGAAATAAAGGGCTAACCGGGGCGGAGGATGGCATGGTCGTGGCGGCCAAGGCAGTGGCCCCCTGCTGTTGCATGGTCAAGGCAAAGCCACTAGCGGTGGCCTTGTGTCCCACCTGCAACCACCGGTGATTGGGGCACATGAAATCGGAGGGGGCAGTTCTCTTCCAAAAATGTATGGGTCACCGAGCCTATTTTCTTTCTCTTTTTTTTTTCTTTTTTTCCTTTTCTCTCACTTATCCTCTACACTTCCATTCTCTTTTAATTTTTCGCACCATAAGCGGGCATCCAGGCCCACAGCCTACAACTGAACCCCACACCCGACTCTAAGGGAACGAATACCGAAGCCAAATATGCCAAAGCGTCACATTTTTTGGCTGAAAAATGATCAGAAAATGAGGAGAAAAATCAGGGACATTATAAGTAACAAGGGTCTATAATCTTGTTTAACATAAAAAAATTTGTTTGATTAGGTTTTACTTACATTAACACCATGTTTGTGGGTAAAATCATATTTTTGAAGAATCAATATGACTTGAATTGGATTTATTCTCTATTTTGGATTCACAACTACATTTCAGCTAATTTTACTATCAAATTTTTTCTAGGAGTATATTATCATGTATATAATGTATTCATAATTTTTTAGATTTTTGGAGAGTAATATATATTTATTATATTTTTTGGGATATGTGTTGTTTAATAATATAAATTTTTGTTTCTGTGTTTAGAAGCATGTTTAGGGATTAAAACATATGATTTTTGGTATCTTCTTTTTATGATGGATTGATGCACGTGTTATGAGAATGTTGTACAAATTTCAAGTCGTTTGGAGCACGATAAGTCAATGACATAGTCATAAATTTGAAGGTCAACAGTTCCAATAGAACTTCTTACTCTCATTAATTAAATAATGAAAATTATTTTTTGTGCTTATTTTCATATGATATTTCTATGTATTACAATAATATGATGTAGGTTTCTGTAAATTTTATATTTATTGAGTTTATTTGGTATTTTTCCTAAAATATACAAATTATATGTTGTGATTATGTTAAAGCATCCACTTAAGCTAGTATGAGGATAAATGAGCATATGCTTATATTTAAGTTGGATGTTGATGATTTTTCATGACTATTTTATTTTTTCAGTCCAATATGACCATGATGAAGTAAGAATGCTTGTACACATGCTAAATTAATTATGTATAAACCATGTTCCACATGTTTTAGATTATTTATGATTTTGACCATGTCTGTTTATGTTTACTTATGCTTACACAATTTCATTTGTCACGTGTGAACCATCTCTCATGCATAATAGGACTAATTAGTGTATGATTACTTATGCTTGCATACATTTAACATTGTTCATGTATGTATTATGTTGTACATATCATAAGAATGATTTGTTAAGTCAGGATTAACCGTGTTTAACCGTGATTAACCAATCAAGTGTTGTTTTTTTCCAGATTAGTTGTATCGGGGATTAATTGTCAGTTTTCCTTCCAATGGGTGGGCTGTCCTATGGGCAGGGTTTTGCATTCCCTTGAGGGTGTGTTTCCTCCCCAGGTGAGAAGAATGGAATGATATAATGAGATAAACTATTGTGACTTTTTAGACTTGAGAATCTACAATTGTTTGCTCGTGTTCACCAGCTTACCAGGGAGCACTTCTAGTTAGGATTTTCTCAAAGTACTCCACTCTTCCTTTTTAGGATATTAGTCTTTTTTTAGGATTTCTATGGCAAGTAGGTCTACTCCGTCTTCGACTAGGGTGAGCTGGTTGATTTCTCTATGTGCATTGGCTTACCAGGGGGCAATTCTAGTTAGGGTTTACAGAAATTGCTCCCCTTTTTAGGATTTCTAGGGTGAGTAGGTATGCTCCGGCTTCGGCCAATGTAAGCATGTTGATTTCTCTATCATGAGACATTCAATGTACTAGTTATGCATGTTGTGTATGGATTATAATGCTCATCTACATAGTTATGTGTAAGGATAATGATGTTTATGTTTACATAAGTTGTGCATGGAGTATGATACTTATCATGTAGAATGTGTATAAATTATGAGACTTGATCATGCAAGATGTGTATGGATTGTGAAATGTGACAATGTAGGATGTTTATGGATATGCCCATTAAATGCACATGTTGTATGTATGTGATTATGATATATAAATGAGACCATGATGCCAGGTGTTGTTTATGGATATATGATGTACGAATGAGATTCCACAGGATATATGTGTGTGAGGGAATGGATATGCTCTTTTGTTATTAACACCAGTTTGCGTGAGGTTTATGCTATGATTCTTCATAATTATGTTTTGGTATTAATGTGAGCTTTATGTTTTCAAAACCCTTACTGAGCTAAGCTCACCTCTCTTTTGTGTGTTTTATTTTGGGGTTGCATGGTTGTGTCATGTATGTGCTCAGGATGATCTCTTTTATGAAAGTGGAGGCAATGAATAGATGCATGAATTGTGGGATAGTTCTCATGTAATGTGATAGACATATGTTCGTTACTTATGTTAAAACATTGTTTCTTTACATGTTATGGATGACTTTGTTTAATGACATAGACTTATTGTTGCCCTTTAAGGCTTGAGACCATTTATGTTGCTTTACAAGGTTATGTGGGTCAAGAAAGGACGACCAAAATGATGGGAATTTGCCCATGAATATTATAAATGGGCTGAGTATCAAGGACTACAAAGGCTACTAAAAAGTAAAATGTGTAAACCTTAATTAGAACATCTTCAACAACACCTCTAGGAATTTTGACAAATCTATCAGCTAATCGAAGTGCCATTGACTCCCAATCCCAATCACATATACATAGATATGGCAATAAATTCACACTAGGCCCCAAATCTAACAAAGCCCACTCAATATGATGATCTCTTATCTTACATTAAATTGTGGGATAACTATGGTTCTTATATTTGACAGGGAATTTACATTAAATGATAGAGCTAGCTTGCTCTATTAAGAACCCCTTTTTTAGGAACATTTGTTTTCTTCTTGACCATGACTAAGTCTTTTAAACATTTAGCATAAAAGGGTACTTGTTGGATAGCATCAAGGAAAGGGATGCTTATTTGCATTTGCTTAAACTCCTCTAAAATATCTCCAACCTTTCTTTGGATTGACTACTATGTGAGAAAATGAGGCTTTAGGCACAAATCTCCTAACTGGGGGATCAACTAAAATGGGCACGAGGCATTGGGTTCTTGTATCTCACTCTCTGACTCAGTATTCTCAGTTCCTTCTTCAGGCATTTTCACATGATTGTCAACTTATCTCCGAGATCTAAAAGTGGTGATTACTAACAACATATTGACCTTTAGGGTTGGGTATAGGTTAACTAGGAAACTTGCCTTTCTCTCTCTCCCCTACATGAGTGACGAATTGTCCAATTTGAGTTTCTAGATTTGCAATGGCTTGAGTGTTCATTTGACAAGAATTTTTTAGTTCTAATATGGCCTGTTTAGTAGAATGCATGAATGCTTTGAGAGATTATTTGAGGACTGTTGATGTTGTGGTGCAATAACTTGAGGAGCTAATTGGGGAATAGAGGTGTAGGAGGGGCTGGGCTACCTAAATTGAGTACATTTGTTGCATTGGCAGCCCTCCTCCATTCATGGGAGGTTGGTTCTGCCTCTAGGAGAAATTTGGATTATTCCGCCAATTTAGATTGTATGACTCAGAGAAGGGACTATTAAATGGCTTCTTATAATTATTTAGTGCATTTGCTTGCTCGACAAAACACTTCTACTTTTTTGGCTAGGTACTCTAACCTATCTTTCATGTCAGTACCTTCCCTTACTTCATATAAGCCTCCTTTCCTAGGGTTTGGGTTGGTTTTTCTCTATGGCTTAAAAAGTCCCATTGTCGGGAACTCTTAGATAAACTTTCTAAGAACTTATATGTTGCATCATCATTCAGTTGTCTCATAAAATTTTACATGCTCCTCTTGACAAAAGTCAACTATCTCTCTCCTTAAGGCATTGGTTTTGGACATTGGGAAACATTTGGAAAGGAACTTGCTAACAAGTCCCTCCTATGAATTAATAGATCCCGCTGGAAGAGAATTCAACCATGTCTTTGCCTTGTCCTTCAATGAAAAAGGAACAAGCGCAGATGGACTAACTTATCAAAAAAATTCTGAAACTTGAATGTAGTACAGATTTCAAGAAAACTCTTTACATGCATGTAAGGATCCTTTTATCAAGACCATGGAAGGTGGGGAGAAGTTGAATGACTTGAGCTTTCAATCCAAAGTGTGTGGCAGTGTGGCGGGCAACACTATGCACAAGGGAGGATTAATGGAGATGGGTGAAAATAACTTCCTAAGGGGTTTGACTTTTGCAATGTTGTCTCCTATTGTGAATGGAAAATTAGTTTCAATTTGGTATGAATCTACTCTAACTAACCAGTATGTTTGATCAAATAGCCACATGGTCACACACGATTCACCCCTCTAATGCCCCCTTGTTTTCACCCCTTTGGTTTTGTTTTTTTCTATGAAACCATAAGCTAAAACAACTAGAAGGGTAAACTTAGTTTAGATTAAATTTATTTTTCCTTTACAAGTCCTTAACAACGGCACCAAAAACTTATTAAATTTTATTTATTTACTCACAAGCACATGAATCAAAGGCAGACAAGCGGCAACTCAAGTGTCGATCCCATAGGGACTTGATGTTGGAAAACTAAATTTAATCTTATCGAGTTTAACCCTGATGTAGTTATGAATTATTAAGAAATCTCCTACATTAAAAACCCTAAAACAAGTAAGAAGAAAAGGCAAAGTAAATAAAAGAAGTAAAGTTACCGAAAACACCAAAAACAAGTGATCGAATCCAAAGTTAAATCTATGAACTTTTAAACTAAAAATAATCAAAACTCTAAGAAACAATTTAAACTAAGAAAACAATATCAAACAATTCAAACATCATATTAACCAAACTACCAAGGCATGAGAATCTGCACAAATTAATTTGTAAAAGGTCATGTCCATGATTGTTGATTCAATTTCCAACCTATCTCATAACACATTAGAATTCAATCTTATGTATTACAGAAAATTTCATTGTTAAGCATACTTTCAAGATTAAAAATTATGTTCTCCTTCATTTAGTAAGATTAAGATTAAGTCTATAATTGTATCCACAATATGCAAATCACAATTAATACCTAACCCTAATCAAGAGTTAAACATCCAAGCTTGTAGCTAATAAAAAATACCTTGAATCATAAGAAGAACATGATTAATCATATATCCAAGATAGAGTTTATCAATTAAAAATTGGTAGACAATTAAATATTAAAGCACATGTAAAGCATATTAATCAACTCTTATGACCATTAATCCATGCAAATTAGCATGGCTTTATCCTAGCCTTAGATGGAAAAAAAGTAGCTACTCATTAACTTAAGAACTAAAGCCATAATCTGCACTAATTTAAGTGAAAAGAAACTTATAAATTTGGAAGAAAATCAAGAAAAACTCAAAATTTTTGGACTGCTATAGTAGTGATAAACAGTAACTATGACTTTGTCCCGCTATGAATGGTATTCCTACAGTAACCCATGAGTAGAATTTTTTTCCTTTGTTCTTTTCATCGCTTCTCTACTTGGACTTGAATCCTATGACTTTCAAACTGTTTTCTAATCAATTTCGGAGGATGGGATGACTGGTTTTTCTCTAGTTTTTCCTCTTTCTTCTCCTCCCTCAAATATGAAATTTTGTCTCTGTTTTTATACTTGCTGGACAGAGGTGTTCTTTCCTTGTTTATGCTCCATTCAGACCCATATTTGTTTGCTTTCTATTCTCTGATCCTTCATTTTCCTTTCTTTGAATTCTCTGCTCAATTATTGCTATTGAATTTGGATGTTGATTGCTTATTTCTTTGGCTGAATTGGCTACACTCTAATTGGCTTTCTTTTTTTCCTTGTGTTTCTCTATTTTGCCCACAGTTCTTTCTTTGGTAAGCTTCTATCTCAACTATGTTTTGGTGTCACGCCCGAGGTTTTTCTACACATTTACTTTAAAATTTTACTAAAATTCCATTTTCAAAACACAGATGTAAATCAAATAAATTAACAAAATTCAAAACATGTGAAAACAACTTTCATAAATTAAATCATCTTAAAACAAACAAATGTTCTCAGGCGTGCCCTAAGACAAAAGCGTACGATTAAAACCTACCATGGCCATGGGTTTTAAAAACAAAAACCTCCTAGGCACCTCTGAGTACACGTTCTTTCACAGTCTAAAAATAAATCATACATACATACACAAGTCCAGTAGATAATATAATTTTCTCACCTTAATCAATACATGAGATAGTAGCACCAAACTGCACATAACTTCACTGCGATTTCACTGCACTCAAAGTTGAGGAAGAATTGTCCACCACGGGGAATAATCCAATCTCAAACAGCTATCGATCGACCTGCAAAAGCCTCCGAACGAAGGGGCTAAAAAGATGGGGTAAGTATTTTCATACTCAGTAGGAAAATACCCAATAGGGGAAAAGTCAATGAACTTCGTAAGTTCATTCATAGATGCATCATTCATGCAATCATACATGAAGCAAATACATGCAATACAAATAATGTATCTTACACACATGCAATCGTACTAGTTGAACTTATACCTACACTTACATTCACGCTTACGCTCATACTTACACTTACACTTACACTTATAGTCTGAATCAATGTCTCACCAACTTACTCGTACAATCATACACTTACACTTACAACATATACATACTCGTACGACCTTATTCGTACGAACTTACTTGTATGACCTTACTCGTACAATCTTACTCCTATACATAAACTTACTCTTACTGTCTTCCTTAGAAGCTCACACTTACTCTGGATCTTACACGTACAACTTACTAGAATCTGAAACACACAACTTACTCTTACCATCGTACACGTACTACCAACAACTGCAGCTCATTACAATTAATAAGCTTCAGCATCAGAAAGGAATGGAATGCCATTGGGGCGTCACCTTAACCTTCGGGGAGCAACTAGACACCATGGACTTTTTCAAAGGCAAGGTACACCTATGCTCATGGGGCATAGGATCAAACAGGTAAGAGTAGATCCATGATACTACTTACTTGAGCGCGCAAATGCCCACTCTCTGAGGCCATACAGTGCCAACTAAGGGTGGAAAACATACGGTGCCACTCTTGGGCAGGAATCTTACAGTGCCACTCTTGGGCAAAACATATAGTGCCATTTGTAGGCAGAAAACATACAAAGCCCCCAAAAGGGCAAAAACTTACAACGCTCTCAACAGAGCATCAAAAATCTAGGCCGAAATACAGCACCAAGACTAAATCCCATAGGAAAACACCATGGCTAGACCAGAAAGGATACTCAGTCGATTACTTATTGACTGGCACAAAACGGAACTTAATCCATCGAAACCCTCAGTCTCAAGCTCACCACGTTATCAAATTAGGGTTACTTACCATTCAAGTTTATATTAGGTAACTTATGCATGTATAATTATGCTCGAAATGACTCTCGTCTTACATTCTTCAGCCAACAAGGCTAGAAATACGCCCGTTCAGAAGTTCCAATCCATAGAGGTATCATTATTTACTTAACTCATCCCCCACTCTTACACTTACAACCTTACCGATCTCTGCATAGCCTTACTTAAACTCAAATTCCATACTGGTAATCTTACCATCATACACTTATGACCTTACAACTTACACCATCCACCTTAAAACTGAATATTCTTACTCAAACTCCTCAAATGAGACCCTTTTTGACCTAAGTCCTGTCATCAAACCCTTACTAATTCCTTACTCATTATTCTTTCATTACAATTCATATTACGTATATTATGCATGTACAATTATATCGTTATCTCTTACTAACTCACGATCCCCCAAGATGTTCAGAACCTTAAGTCTTCTAAATCCTTACATTGCTTACGTCTTCTGCTCAATGCTCCGACATACCACCCAACTCAATCTAAACTAATTCTTCAATCTCATCAAATCGAACCTTCACTTGTCAATCTTACGTCTTTCCTCGCCCGACATACAATCATAGTTTCCACATCATAGCCCACGAAGTACTCCTTCACCACACTTACAATCAAACACTTCTACATGTGCCCATCAATCACATACCACCAGCCCACAACAAAGATCACATGCTCTAGTCACATACACATGATTCATAGCAACTTACTATGTGCCCATAGTCTTCACTAACATATGCACAAATCACATACATACAACATGCTTATATAAACGGCATAATCATATAGAACATTAAATTATAACTCCTAGCATGCTACTACACTATCAAAGCATGCCATAATGAAATTACGAGTTCAAGGTCCCCTACCTCGTAATACACAGGAGTTTGATGGCTAGTAAACGATGGTGGCGGCATTGATATTGGAATAGGCAGCCAAAAGCATCGCACTGAGAGAGTTGTTGTGTCCCGAGGATTTTCAAAGATGCTGGAATTAATTTCGATAAAGTTAGATTAATTTCACTCGAAGCCAAAGGTTAGGACGCACTAAGGCAGCCGGACACAAGGTCGTGCCACTAGAAATGGAAAAAGCGACCACAGAATGGAGGTTGACTGATTGGATGTCGGCCAACGGTTTAAAACACGTCGTTGGCCACAAAACATTAAAATGGATAGCGGACCACATCCAACGGTAGCAATTCTGTATCATCGAAGCCTCACAAGGTGGCAGAGGGCTTTAATGACCATATTGCCTAGTGGTGGAGACATTTCCTCAACATACGTTGAGGCACTAAGGCCTGGCGTAAGAAGCCAACAAAGGCGGCGCCATTTCTAAACGCTACCCACAACCAACTCATTGTATGGACTATCATGCATCAAACACGGCTTACAGTGGAGGGTATGGCCACGACATCAGTCAAGCTTCGATGGACTGAGTCTAATGACTGACAATTTTTCTTCCCCTTGGAAGAATCAGAATTCGGGAATTGTTTCCCTTAGGCTTTAGATCATGCATAACAAAAGTGGGGTGCAAAGGTAAATTCGGGCCAAAAGCGTTGGCCCTAGCCGTCATTGGGTCGGGGCAAAGCCCTTGTTGGTCGGATCTACAGTCCAAGTTCATGAAATCCCAAGCTGGACACGTCGGCTTGGGTTGGAGCGGGGCCCATTAGCAGCAATCAGAGACGTACCCCAAAGTTTAGGGGCATCTAGTGTGTGCAGAAGGCATGCAGAGGTCAGGAGCGGCGACCCCTTTCTGTTATTGGGTAAAGCCGACATCTGCAGTTATCTGTAGCAAAACAGCCAATCAGAAAATTGAAGAGACCCAAGACACGATTTAGGTAGGGCGACAGTGCGCTAAATTGGGGCGGCAAACACACCTTGCCGAGCTACGAACGGCCTGACATGGCCAGGGGCTAGACCTGGGAGAAGACAAGACCTAGCAGTTGTCGGATTGTGGCAAGTCAAATGGACGTCAACTCAATGTCGTCCGACATCCGATAGCAAAAAATTAAATGTCATGATCGAAAAATATACTCTGATGTAAGTCGGCCAAACAAACGAATCATAACCGATCGAGGCGAGCGGGGCCAAACCTCGACACCTTGCCATTGTCGGCTCGAGACGGAGCAGGTGAGGTGAGCCAAGCTCCTCCGATAACTCAGCACAGAAAAATAACCAAAAATAAATAAATGTTCTATTCGAACCAAAAAAGGGCAGAAAAATGGGTGAAAGACTGGGAAGGCAGCGGTTCAATCCAAGGCGGTGGCCTTGCTGTCACCGGTTTGGAAGAAGGCCAACGGCGAGAGGTCAACGGCACAGTCATGGTTCACAAAGCAGAGAAATGGGAAAAGGAGGGATTTTTGATCCCGTTCGAAATAGGGCGGAGGGACTAAGGGAGACGGCGGCCAAGGCAGCGGCCGGGGTGGTAGACTTGTCGGCGCTGGGCTGGGGGAAGGCCCAAGGCCTGGCCATGGTGGCCGATGACCGGCAGCACAGCCGCAAATCGAAATGAACAGAAAATTGGAAAAAAATAGAGGTAGAATTGTTTTTACCTCACGGCGGCGAAGCGAGGGCAGGGAGGTCGGGATGGCAGTGGCCAGAGGTCATCGTTGTTGGGGCAGAGCTATGGCGGTGAGTTTGCGGCCATGCAGGCGAGGACAACGGTGGATTGAGCAAAATTTCTCAAAAATCATCATCGGGCCAAAACGGGAAAGAGGGAGAGGGGCGGCGGCTGCCGGCGGGGCCAGGCTAGGGAGGCGGCGGCGGCGTCACCAACCATGGCCTACTAGGCGAAAGCCAGCTGCCACTGGTGGCGGCGCCTCCGGCCTCACACAGTAAAGCCCCATTCATTGTTCACAAAGCGGGTTCAGGCGTGCTGAGGCGCACCCGATCTATTTTATACATTTTTTTCATTTTTTTTCTAATTCCCTTTCTTTCTTTCTACTTCTGTTCTCACACCTCCCGTCTGTTTTTCGTGCTAAAAATTTATGTGATGCATCGAGGCCCATGACCTGTGACAAAACACCACTTCCGACTCTTATGATCACAAATATTACAAATATGGATACGCTGAAGCGTAAAATTTATTTATCGAAAATACGACCAAAAACTGCAAAACATTGCAAAAATTGCAGAAAAATGCAGAAAAATTAGGGATATTACATTTGGTCTAGTGTTTTAGTTTTGGATGTTCCTTGTGGGAGTCTACTTTCCTTATTGCATTGGTTGTTGTGATTGGTTTATTCACCATGTGAATTGGCCTTTTATTTCTTCTTGTGCATTGGGTCTTGAATTGGTAGGCAACTTCTTCTGAATTCTGCACTTTCCTTGTTAAAAATCTACTAGCCGAACTCTGCATTCTCTATTCTTTCCTCTTCTTGTACCAATGCCGAGCTTCTCCTCTACCTCAATTGCTAGTTCTCTGATTTTCATGTGAGAGCTCCTTACTTTTGAATTGGTGTGTCTACTCTATCTAAGGCATCTGAACTATGTCCCAATATTTTCTAAATGACATAAGCATCAAGAAAGTTGTCCACTTGACATTCACCTACAAAGCACATTGTCATCTTTTAAATGTGTATGATTTAAAAAAATTCCCGTCTTAATTCAAATACACGCTTGAACTACTAATAATGCCTGAATTAATTAAAAATTAAATCAAACTACTATTATCTATAATAACATAAATAAACCCTAATTAACCCTAAATTAGCATAATCCTACACTAGCAAAAATGGTAAAACCGAGTATAAAATATATAAAATCCATGCGTATCAGACACACTAATCCTCTTTTATTAATTTTTGAAGATACCACTAATGTTTTTAACTCTCGTCTCTTTTAATCTTGAATCTTGCAAGATCACTCTTAATCAAACTGAAACAAATTTGTTCAGACAGTAGTGAAGACTAAGTTCCCATTTTTTAACTCACTTTAGCTATAATTTATGTATATGTTTTACCTAAAAAGAATAAAACAAGTAAAGATCATAAAATTATGCCCATGCATTTTTTTGAGTTATGATATTTTTCCTCAAATAATTTTTCTAGGGCTTCGCTTTTTTTTAATCCACTCTACTTGCATCTTTCTTATTTTTATTTCTCATTCTTTTCTTTTCTATGTCATTCATTTCTTTCTTGATGGCAAGCGCATGAGAGCTTCACACTAGCCTAGGCCGACCAAAGTAAGTAAATAGCCCTTCCCCATCATTTTATGAGGATAATTCTATTATAATAAAAGATATTGAAGTAAATAAATATAAACTTGAAGTACATTACATAAAATTTTTTTTCTCTCTTTTGAATTCTAAATAGAAATATAGCAAAAGATCCTCTAATTTGATCACTAAGATTTCACTATAATCCAAACGCCTAAGTCAACTTATGTTTAAGAATTCTCTTTTGATATTTATACATGAAAGTGACTTGAGTCTCAACATGATGCGTGCAAATTATAAAAACTGAGAATTGCAACACCTAGCAAAAGAAAATCAAATTGATCTTCACTCTCCTTGGTGTATCATTCTCTTCGTTAAGGTATGTTTGATCACTAATCATGTTACTTTTCAGCTTAAAAAATTAATTTTAATATGTCTTAAGAGCTGAACTAATAAAAAACAAAAGCAAAGATAATTTCAAAAACAAGCAAAAGCTACACTTTATTATTATTATTATTATATATAATTCAAACCTATGAATTAAAGACATGAAAAAATAAAGTAAAATGCGATAAAAACTAAAAATGTGTGCCCAAAAGATCAAAAGAATTAAACAATGTACAAAAAAATAAAATCACTTCACTTAGATATCAGAAGTTCCTTAGCTTTGCCTAGCCAACCTATGCTAAGTAAATCTAAGGTGCCCTTCTTTGCTCTTCCTAATTTATTATTTAAAGCATAAAGATCAATCTTTTTTACCCACACTCTCTTGATCTTCTTTTTATAAACTTGGTAAGGCAACTTAGGGGTAGCAAGGGTATTGTGCTTCTTCTCCTTCTTCTTTGTCCAAAATTTGTAAGGATAATTCTTAGCACACTCTCTTTTAGTATGGGAATCACTATGATATATGTCGCATGCACCCACAATACTAGAATCTATCCTCACTCCTTTAACTTTAGACGTAGGTGGGTTGGGCACTATCTTAGGGTATTTGTTAATCTTTTTTCCCTTCATAAAGATAGTAGGTTTTACTAAAGGGGTAGTCAAACAATTCTTAAAACCGAAACCCATCTTGTTGCTTTGACCAATGCTTAATATGGTTTCCAACTTCTTCTTCCCACTATTAAATTCATCTAATTTCTCTTTTAACAAAAAAAAGAAACAAGAGGATCTATTCTTTCTCTAACAACGAGGGTTCCACTTGATTGGCTTGTGTATAAAAATTATTTTGGCTTTGGATTGTGGGTTTTGGTTTTTAATACAAATGGCTACTTTAAAACCTGACTGGAAATGTATGAATGATTTAAAAGTAGGATCTTCAATTCTTTCTCTGATTATCAATTGTTATATGCATTTTGTTCTTTATGCAAATGATGTGGAGATTGTTCCCTAGCTTGTTTAAGGTTATATGCAAATGTACTTCATTTTTTAGTTGTTATTGTTGTCTTAATTTCTCAATGATTGTTAAGTTAATTATATTTAATTAATTTAGTATTTTCCATTAATTGAGATGTTACTTACATGTCCCTTAGTAGTCTTGCGTTGTACGGATTTATGTAAAATAGATAATGGTGTTTGCAATTTAAAAACATCATATATGTAGCATTTTAGGTTGTTATATAACATAATAAGATCTTATATACATAGTTTAGAATTATAGTTAAAAAAAATTAGAAGTACATTGTAGGACTATATGTAACTTGCTAGGAATGCAAGTACTATTTTGAGGTTCAAAATGAAGGTTGATGTCTTACATAGTATTTAAGGGGGATGTTGAAGCCCTTAGGTAACATGGTAGGACCTCTTTAAAAATAAATTTGATGTTGTTAAATATTTCTTCTATACATTTCTTCTACAATAGTTTTTTAATAAAAATATAAGCTTATCGATTAAATGATTTGTCTACTTCACAGGTCATCAAAATATGGCAAAGAAAAGCCAATAAAGTTCAAAGAAGCAAACTAAAAAAAATAAGGAATGTGTTCTTAAAAAGAAAACCACTCCAAATGTATTAAATTTTTTGGCCAAAGGGATGTACAAATTTTATAATAACCTCAAAAAAAGTTTCATGTTGATTAATATTGTTTTGTTTATTTGGTTATAAACAAAAGGGAGACTACTATATAGATGTAGCCCATACACTTCAAACAGTTTGTAGATAGCCTATGATTGCATCTAGAACACGAGGAAGCCTTGAAGGGAAGTCCATTTCATATGCTTATATTGGATAGAATTGATTTTCTTGTTGAAAACCCCTTGTTGCATAGCATATTAAGTATGTGGAATGAAAGCAGTTTAGGATCATGCTAGGAGATAGTGTAGTTCATTTTTCTATTGTAGATGTACATTTAACATTATGATAGAGTCTTAATGGAGATGATGTTCATCTTTGTAGGCCCGGACATAGATAATTGTTAAATGATAGGTATTAGAAAACAAACTTTGTTACAATAGTTGCTATTGAATGAGTACTTCAGGATATTGTTGGCCAAGTGGATCCTCAATCCATAGAGGATACACCTAAACTTCTAGCTTTGTATTTATTTTGCACATTATTTTTTAGCCAGTGTAATTTTAGAGTCCCAATCAGCCTCCTTCACAAGGTTGATATATTTGAGAATTTCAATAAATATGCTTGGGTCAAAGCCATGCACTCCATGTTGATGCATTCCATAATGAAGGCTGCAAAATTTGTAGATAAATTAGATAAGGGTGAGAAGGTTGTTATTGGATATTGAAAGGTTGTGGTGCCGCATTAATAGTAAGTAACTTGATGCAATAATTTTATTATTAACTATTTGGCTATTTATTGTTACTAACTAAAGTTTCAAACAGGTTCGGTTTTTTAGCATACCAAACTTCATCAAATATTAAAACCACTTGCTATACCAAGGATATACAAATGGGAAGTTTGTTCACACCAAACCAAAGCCAAGTTGGTTGCTTCTCTCAACAACCAGATGGTAATTAAGCATATCCTCAAGATAGCTTTAGATTTAAATTTACAAATATTGATTACAATTAGATATCTATCTTGGTCATTTGTAAGGTGGAGCCTACAACAAAGGAACTCCAATTCTCACCAACAACTGACGACCATGAAAGTGAGAAGGTATTAATTTTCATTATTAGTATGATAGTGTTCATTGTTATGTGTCTAAATTTTTTGTATAACCAATGCAAAGAGGAGAGGAGTCTTCTCTTGATAGAGAAAGTCTCATTCCAGAGGTGACAAGACCCATAAATGATGTAGAATTCATGTTATACTCTATTGAAGTTGGAAGCACGTGTGGCCTCGTTAAGTCATGCAAGATATGAGCAAGTTTCTACCACTTCATCAAAAAGACCCAAGACATCAGTGATGGAGAATGTAGAAGATAGTGTGAAGGATTTAAGCAAAGAATTGTCAGCAGATACACATGATAGGGATCACATGTACAATTTTGTTGAGAAACTGTGTTTGTCTGAATCAAAAACTTGTGTGATCAAAAGATTCATGGAGTAAGAAATAGAGGGTGAGACTTACCTTTTTTTCATACATTGGGAATTACACTTCATCTTGGTGTATACTAACTTATTGTCCTTTTGTTTATTTATGCATGCTAGGCGTGTCATATGGGGTAATGACAAAGTTCAATTCATTGATTAGGATAAGGCACAATTGCTAGCTGGGATGGATCTTGCAAACACGGTAAGTTTAGTACTTCACAAGCTGATGAGAAGAGGCATATAATTTATCCTAAGTTTGTTTTGTATTGCAGGTTATTGATGCATACATAACATTATTGAAGGCAACATCTGTAGAATCCAAATGTCACTATATTCCTCATTATGCATATGTGAGTATGTAAATATATGTGTATTAATAAGCAAATAGGTAAACCTCTATTTTAACTTGCCTCATCATTATCTATGCAGTTTGTCATATTCAATCCCACAAGCAGTGATGAAGCTATGCAAGATGTGTAGAAAGATTTAACGAGTGATGGTATGATAAGAATTGCCAAAATTTTCATACTAATTTGTTCAAATAGCCATTGGCATCTCCTAATCATTCATTTAGAGAAGAAAGTCTTTAAACATTATAACTCATTATCCATGGTTTCTTATCTTCAATTTGTCATAGAGGTAGTAAGTGCATTCATAACCACTAAGGCAGTATTAGACTATTGATTTGTGCTCCTAACTCCAATCTCCTTTGTACTCCATACAATTTCTTGTGAGATTTGTCATATGTTGTTTTAATCAGAATAAGAGCATGGTTGTCATGAAGTATAAGCTTCGTAATGATCCAGGTAGTTGAGTTTTCCAATTAACCTCCATTGTAGCTGGACAACCACACCTTATCTCAGGTCTTTCTTTCTTCACCATACCATTCTTTATTTTAAAACCCTCCTTAATACAAATATATCTTACACAATTTTTCACACTATTTTTATCATTATATGATTTTTTGTATCCTTGTTTGAAACCCCATGCGTCTTGCATATTCATTGTACTTTGTGTGAGCTATTTCTTCGTATTCAAATATTATTCCAACATCAAGATCACCATTGACAACATCAATAGACTCCTAAATGATGTTCGCATAAGTGCATTCTTCGCCACCATTATAAACATTTTATATTTCACTACACATCTATATAGTTAACATAAAACAAATAAATACTATAATTTCAAAACATAACATGCTATATAGTGCATTGCCAAAACATTCAACATAACATGATAAAATTGAATTGAACTAAAACTAGTTTGTATATTACAAAACAATTGAAAATTTTAAAACTATATATAGTATATAAAGATCTAAAATTGTATACATAGATATAACATACTACCTACATATTTTTGTAAATTAACAAGATACAAACACATCACATGCTTACCCAAACTAAAAAGGTGATGAAGAAAGCCAATAAGTTAGACCAATGTAGTACCCTTTAACCTACAAATAATAAGATATATTAGAGAAAAATATGCATTTTTAAAAATGGATAATAGTATATACAAACACAATGTAGTATATAGCGATTGACAAGTACACGAGGCCATCAAATCTGGTACAACCTAGGCCAATCCAAGTAAATATGTCATGCATTATACCATTTATCAAAGCTCATGTTTGAACCAGTTAAAAGACTAAATTAGATTTTCAATTATCATATCAAAAATAGAAGAAAAAAATAGACAAGAAAATTCCAGAGTACTCTTTCAATTACAACCTTCACCAACATTGTAAACCATTATCAAGCAAATTAAGTTTTTCATGTTTGCAAAAAAAATAAAAATTGGGTTTTTCCCTTTCTAGTCATTGTAGGCTCTATGTTCCCAGATTTCTTTCAATATCTTGTTATGTATAATTTCTTTACACCTTGACATATATATTTTGATATTCCAAACATATTTTTTGAATTATAATCAATCTCCTTCTAAGCCAATATTGACATTGAGAATGGATCATTTCAATTATGAATGGAAAAAAATGGGACCTCCTTTCATTCTACTCAGTAAATTAAGTTTAAAACATGCTTAGTTTTACAAATAACAATACAATTTTATGACCAATAATGACAATAGCTCAATATTAGGCAAGAGAAGAAGAAAACTTCAAATTGTCCATTATTAAAGTGGTTTAGAGTGTGCAATGCAATACTTAATTTCACAGCTCCATGTTTCAATGACCCGAATCCTCCCACCGATCTCTCGCCCCTATTGTTGCGTATCAAACATTCTCACTAGATAATAGCAATGAAGATGTGTCTCAATTCAATATCATCACAAATTAATAATAAAGACATGTCAGTATTGCAGTCATATGATATTGTATAACCTTCAATATATTAATTGTACTTATACACCATTCGTCCAATTATACTAATCTCCAATTTCAACTTATACCAACAAATCAAAATTGTAAATTCCCAACTAAGCATCCTGAATACAATTTCAAACAACTAACGAGGAAGACAACATCTTTTTATTGCTGCAAAAAACTACACCACCGTCCAAAAGCCAAACACTAGAAGACAAGATCAATCAAGCAAACCAGCTTCCTAGAGGACACCACATTCCCTTATTTACTTATCCCTAATCTGAGTAGGTCCGGTAGGAGCTATCCTGAACAATATTTTCAACGGAGATTGAATTACCCAAGAAGAGGAGAAACCATATCTTCAACACAAAATGAAATACGCAAACAATAAATGAACCATATCTTCAACAATGCTCAAATATAACTTTTTTTTGGCTTGTTGATAGAGGAAGAAGAAGTAGGAAGCTTACCTCGGAATTTTTGACGGAGATGAATTGCTGCGAAGAAATGACGTTGCCAAAGAGAAATGACATTACAGTAGTGAAATGGTGTCGTATGCTCCACGTAGTTAGGGAGGTGATAAGTATGAAATCTATATCTAGTTTATATGCCTTTTTACCTTATTTGCTAGTATAGATTAGGTTAATTTAGAGTTAGTTATGGTTTATTTAGATTAAGATAGATATTAGTATTTTAGTTTAATTATTAATAATTTTGTAGTTATTAGTAGTTTAGATGTGTATTTAAACAAAGTTGGAATTTTAATTATATTCTACATGTCTAAAATATGGTATTTTATGTTTTGTAGGTAAAGTGCGCTTATCGAGGTACTTGGACGAAGTTTTGAATAGTTCAAAGTAGTCTTCACATGCTTTAAAGTGATTTGGACATCTTTTCGGAGTTATAAACAAGTTAGAAATTAATATGGACATGAAGGAAAGCTTAATGAATAGAATATGAACTGTCCAGGAAAACTGTCCAGATTGCAGAAACACTATAGCCGATTGAACGGGGTCACTTACCGATTGATCGGGATAACGTGAATTCAGACAAAAATACAGTGTAGCCGTTCGAACGGGCATGCAGGGCGATTGAACGGCATAACGTGCAGTTTCCTAGTTTGACCCAAATTTCAATCCTTTTCATATTGGACTTCTTCTTATGGAACTTATGCCTATAAAAAGACATATTTGGCTTAAAATTGGGGGATTCCAGGAGATTTTAGGAAGAGAAAAAGGAAGAAGAAGATGGAAGAAAACTCAAAGCTTTCAATGGAGATTCAAGTGCTTTCTTCTACAATGGAAGGCTAGACTTTTCTTTTACTTAGGAGTTGATGAAGCTATAGATAAGTTTCAGTTTCTTTTCTTTTTAATTTAGATCTCAGTTGTGAATGATGACAATTGTATGATATAGATTTTCTTTTTAATGGAAGAGCTTTTAATGTTTATTCAAGTCTATGTTGATTTATTGTCTTGTAGATGATAGATTTATATGGTTTTGATATTTGCATCAATTCTAATTTTTGTGATTTAGATGAGATGGTCATACAATAGTTTTAATGTTTAGATAATTAATAACTTAGATGAGTTATACTAAGATTAGACGGGTCATGCCTATAGCTAGTTTAGTGTAGATGATCCGTGCTATTGTCGAAGATAGTTCATGCCATGGAAGTTAATTAATGATTCTTTTTGAAGTAATTCTAGTTTGTAGCTGAGAATACTTGTTCATATTCACACTAAATTTAGATTAAAAGTTAAGAAACTGTTATGGTTCTATAGTGGATTCGATTTCCTAAGTAAATTCTATCGAATTAATCTCTCGCTTTTAAACTAGTTGATTTCTTTCGTTTGCTTAATTTAAGTTTAAGTTTGTTTTAGTTTTTAATCAGCAAATTCCTCTTTAGATTTAGTAATAATTCATCCGTCCCTGAGGTTCGACAACCCTTAAATACTTATCCTAATACAACTACCTTGTACACTTGTAAAGGGTTTAATTATAAACGATCAGGAGGGTAAGAGAGCATTAATTTTTTATAATTAAACCCTTTGTAAGTGTACAAGGTAATTGTAATGGGACAAGTATTTAAGGGTTGTCGAACCTCATGGATGAATGAATTGATTACTAAATCTAAGAGAGAATACATTGACTGAAAACTAAAAGAACTTAAACTTAAACCAAACAAATAAGTACTAGAATGAAACTAACTTAAACTAAACAATATAATGACAGTTACTTAGGAATTCAAATTCACCAATAGAATCCTATCAATCCCTTAATCTCTAATATAAATCAAGTTAAACAACTATTCTCACCTACAAGCTAGAATTACTTTAGAAATAATCATTTATTAACTTCATTGCATGGATCATCTTCAATTTAGAACAAATCATCTAAACTAATCTAAACTATAGGCATGACTTGTTTAATCTTAGCATAAACCATCCAATTCATCATTCACATGAACATTAGAATATATTATTGCATAACCATCTCGTCTAAATTGCAAAAATTATAATTAGTGCGAATATCAAAACTATATATATCTATCATTTACAAGAAATAAATCAACATAGAATTGAATAAACATGAAAAATAATTCACTAAAAATAAAATCTTTATCATACAATTGTCATTATTCACATCTTATATCTAAATTTAAAAGAAAAAGAAACACTAAAACTCATCTATATTTTCATCAACTCCTAAGTAAAATAAACTTAGCCTTGCAAGGTTGAAGAAGGCTCTTGAATCTTCTGATTGCTCCTCTATCTTCTTCTCCCTTTTGCTCTTGAGAAAATTGATTGGAATCCTTTAATTTCGAGCTCCATATGTCTTTATATAGGTATAAGAGTCGTGAGAATACTTCTAATTGAAAAGAACTCAAAACTAGCTTAAAATAGGAAACTGTGTGTTGAGCTGATTGATTGCCTTGGCTACTTGTTTGATTGGGAACACTAAATCTAAAATCTTCAATTTCCTTTGTGGTCAATCGATCGCTTACACTAATTTGGCACAAAAAATTTCATGTTAGCCAATTCAATTCAAAACATCACACAAGTGTTTATTAACCTAATTAAACTTAATTCTGAATTATCTGAGCTATATTATCTCTTAAACAAGACTAGAAAATAGAATAAATAAGGGTAAAATGACATAAAAAATTTACTTGTCCAGCATGCGTAAAAAGGGTTGCATGTGTTGGGAGGGTAAAAGACATTGGCAAGAAAATTAAAAAAATAGTTGGTTGCATAGGTTACCCGGTTACCACTTGTAACGCCTGAGAATTTATAACATATTTTCTTAAAAGTTCTTAATTTTTTTAATATAATGACTATAAATTAGAAAAAAAAGATGAAATTGAATAGGGAAAATTATTTAAATAATAATTAAATAAATAATAATTACCAAACTAACCCACTTTGGGAAATATTTCTCAAAGTGGTGTTGGTTTTTGCCACGTAGGCACCAGCCAAGCACTGGCGCCTGCCTAGCTTTTTTTTAAATTTTAACTAATTTTGTCCATTGGAAGGACGAAACCAAGTTTAAGTTGATTTTGTCCATTGTTCGTCCTTCCAAAGGACGAAATCGTTTAAAAAAATTAAGTGAATTCATCGTTTGAAACGACGAAATCACGGGGAAACCACCTTTAAGGTGATTTTATCATTTCGAACGACAAATTCACCAAACTGAAACAATGTCAAGTGAAACTGACCAAAACTGAGATCCACCAATCTTGCCCAAGCAGAAAGAGCTATGGCAAAAGTAATTTGATTCTGCTCGGTATTAGAGCTCCGCATAGAACGAAAAATTCGAATGAATTCATCAGTTCCCTATCTACAATGAGGTGATAAATAGAGTTTCATGCATGCACATCTGGTTTGCAAAGCTATTTGAACACTTTTTCAGCAAGACCCAAACTGCCACACTTAGTGTACAATTCCATAGGATCATCTTCCTAAACAAAGTAAAACACTAACAAAAGTTCCTTGGTTGGGCTTCATTCCCTCCCTCTGCATTCCTGAGAAGATCTTTAGTGCCTCTTCACATTGACCATCTTGTGTATAACATGTGATCATTGCCATCCATGAGACCACATTTCTCATCGGCATCTTGTTAAACAACTTCCTAGCATGTCTCATATCCCCGTTTTGGATGAACCCTATAATCATAGTATTCCATGATGGCAAATCCCTTTCCGGCATCATCCTAAACAAATATATTGCTTCCTGTAACCGCATATTTTGAGTGTAGCCACTAATCATGGCATTCCAAGAAACCACATTCTTCTCTAGCATTCTATCAAAAAGTTCTTGTGCTTCATCAATTCTCCCATTCTGGGAAAGCCTAGCCACCAAAGCGGTCCATGAAATCACATCCTTCACTGGCATTCTATCAAACAGACCACGAGCCTCGTCAATTTGACCTGCTTGGGCCAAAACCGTCAACATTGTGTTCCAAAAAACTATGTTTCTCTCAGGCATTTCCTTGAACAGTCGATAAGCATCAAGGACTCAACCATTCTCCGCATACCAAGAGATCGTTGTGTTCCATGAAACAACATTCTTTTCCAGCATTTTCTGGAACAACACCTCTGCCTCATATACTAGTTTCGTTTGAAAGTAACCAACAAGGAGTGCAATCCATGTGACCACATTTTTCATGGTAGACATCTAATCAAACAACAGCCGAGCTTTTTTTATCATTCCAAATTTGATGTACCCAGAATTCAAAGTGGTCCAGGCAATGACGTCGTATGGTGAATTCATTGTTCAAAATGACGAAATCACATTAAACCTCCCTCCCGTGATTTCGTAGTTCCAAACGATGAATTCACTAAATTTTTTTAAAACAATTTCATCCTTTGGAAGGACGAAATCAACTTAAACTTGATTTCGTCCTTCCAAAGGATAAAATTAGTTAAAATATTTAAAAAAAGCCTTGCAGGTGCCAACACTTGGTTGGCGCCTACATGGCAAAATCCAACACCACTTTGGGAAATATTTCCCAAAGCGGGTTAGTTTATTAATTATTATTTAAATAATTTTCCCAATTGGATACATTTGAAAAGTAATTTAAAACATCATACAATCATTTTTCTCAAATAAAATTTTATTTTCAATCATCATACGACCAAACCAAACATTATAGGGCGTGGATCAAAACCAAACGTACAAAATAATTCGCTAGGATTGTGGACTTAATCACAAATACATCCCAGTTGTCCCTGAGTACAAGTCCCACAACAGTCCAAAGTCTAATCTAATATACAAGTCTAGAAAGTAAACATAATCAACTTTCAACTTACCCAATACATCCTAGTGGCAAAATAATATATAGACTCACAATGAGTCAATGTCACACCCTAGCACATGTCACCTCTAACCCGAACCCGGTCGAAGAAGTACGCAGTACACTGCATGACCAAGTCAAGTTGGAGTGTGGAAGACTTAACTCATCCTTGGGTAAACACACAATAGAGTAAGCGCATCATATATTCATACTCTAAACATATATATCATGACATAATTCACATTCCCTAAACACATAATCATGCTACATGCACATCATGACATAACCATATTCTATAAACACCAGTCATGCCACCTGCATATCATGATATAACCCACATTCCATAAACACATAATCATGCCACCCATGCATCATGATGTAAAAGGCATTTCATGAACACACAATCATGCCACCTACACATCATGATGTAAAATACATCTCATAAACGCATACACATCCCACCTGCACATCATGATGTAACCCACATTCCATAACACATAACTATGCCACTTGTGCATCATGTGTTCATCCATAGTTTATAAAATATATACACATCACATGTAATCATGTGAATCTTATTATAAAAATTACATCCTGCATGAATCAATTCTCAATATTCATATCATGCATAATCATATCTCAATATACACATTCACCGTGCATAATCAAGTGTATATACATACCATCCTGCATGTTCATGAAAACCCATTCCATAATCAAATGTGTAACATAGTATCATTGTTCATACACATCCTGTGTCAATGAGCATTATGTATACCATACACATGGATAAATCAACCAATGAATGTCTCATAATTGAGAAAATAACTCTGCTTACCCTAAACAATCCCTAATGGGGAAAACCTAAATTTCTAAAAGGAAAACTAGAGTAGTTTGGGTAAGTTCCTTAATGGGGAAAGTACCCCATGGTAAGCCTATGCACACTGACAAACTAGCCTAGATTCTCAAGTCCATAATACACAACAATTTAACTCATTATAGCATTTTGTTCTTCTCACCCGGGGAGGAAACCCGTCCTCAAAGGAACGTAAAACCCCTTTTTTTGGACGTAAAACTGATTCGATAAACCTCTAAGCAGCTAATCCAAAAAACAATGTCATCCAATTGCATCCAACCAATTAATCCCGGCTAATCACGATTAACCTTCATTTATAAATCATCTATATGTTGAATGTAACATGATACATATGTGAGCACATGATAAATGAGCACAAGTATAAGTAAACATACTTTAATCAGTCCATATGTACATGAAACATAGTCCATTAGTGTCAAATAAAATCATATAATTCTATTCAAGAGTGTACATACATAGTAGTATTCATACCTAGGCTGAAACATGTGAAACATGAATAACCTATAAAGAATGTTATATTTGCAAGCATCTACAATATTATCATAGTCATATCGTATGGCAAGCATGGAGTCAATGCGAAGAAAACATCGAAATACAAATTCAAGACAAGTATAACATAATGTTAAACCAAGACAAGTATAATCATATCCATGCTTAAGCTAAATCATAATTCAAAGAAGGTTCACATGTAATTACAGTGACATTTATAGGTAATTATAACTCAACATGGTCATGAAGAATTACATTTATGAGAAGTGAACAAGTAATGGCCAAAAATCTACAAAAATAGGCCAAAATCAAAAAATTGCCTTGTTGCCATTCAAATACCCTCGCAGGCCATTCCAGCGTTTGCCCATTAGAACGGCCAGATAGCCCATTCGAATAGATGACCATTCAAACGGCTATTAGTCCGTTCAATCGGCTGGAACAGTTCACTTTTCTCGTTCGTCTTCAATCTTCCAAAATTTAAACTAAAAACATTCTAAAATTTAATATAAATTTAAAAATCAGTATAGAACATCATATAATCAATTTCTAACCCTAGAACATGATAAATCTATTTTTCATGCTTAATTGCAAGAAAATAACCATAAATTACATGCTTTTAATAAATCACCATTCAACCTCAAAATGAAGCACAAGCTCAAATAAATCTTTAATCATGCATTCCAATGAAGAAAACTACATAAGGTAAAATTCCCTTACCTCTATGAAACCTTTAAATCTACAAAAGAACTTCAATCCTCTAGAAATTGTACCCAAAATTAGAGTTTTTTGTTAAAATTTAATTAAAATTAGTTAATAGGCTCAAATCAACTTGAAAATAGGTAGATCTAGGATATCCTTTAGTTAAAAATAAAAATCACCTAAGGGCTTTATACTAAAATAAAAAATAAGTTTTCTAATTGAAGAAATCAATAATAAAGAAGGGGAAATAAAGATAAGAATGATTAAGACCAAATTCGAAAGATTATGGGTGATTAAAGGAAGAAAACACAAATTAATCCAAGTTTCTCCTTTGGGAAATGAAGATAGAGAACTTCCTTCCTCCTACCATATCTTTTCCCCATTTGGGTAAATAAGCTAGGGTTTTCTTAAATAGTAAGGGTTTTGGGTTGGGTAAACAAACTGTTGGGCTGTGAAATAAGTCAAAATGCCCTAAGTGGCTAATTAAGATTATTTTTGGCACAAAAATGAATTTAATCATACCTAAACCCACTAAAATAAAATAAAAGAAGATTAGAGGATCAAATATGTTGCACATTGTCCAATGTGGATGTGGGGCCCACGGCGGGTCTGCACCCATAAATAAGGAAAAATTAAAATAAAATACCATTAAATCAGTTAAAATTGGATGAATAAAGTTTGACACTAAAACTTATAAAAATAAAACTAAACCTTAATAAAGTCAAAATTAACTAACCCATAACTCCAAAATTAAATTAAATCGGTAAAGAAGCAAAACCACACAAATTCACACGATCAAAAAAGAACTAAAATCAAAATAAAATTAGAGATCTTACATCCTACCCACCTTATAGGAATTTTATCCTCAAAATTTTGCTATTGGCTTACGGTGAATGCATTACTTTCATATTTCAAAGACACACTCTAGAGTTTCTATAGCCTTTGAAATATTTTATCCCTTGTGAATGTCATATAAATAAGAACTGAGCTGGAAGCATAAGTGAATTTTGAATGAGAAGGAAATGGAAATTACAACACACAAAACAACTTACAACCTCTAAACTTGACACAAACTAGAACACATTCTCTTTCTTTAATCTTCTTTGTTGTTGGCCTTCAATTCTTCTTCCATCCTTGAAAATTTTCCTAATCATATTTTGTTCTTCTTCTAGCAACTCAATCAAAGACTCCTTTGATTATTGACCTTCCTTTGAGATTCTTCAACTACTTTGAAGAATTTATTGTCTCCTTTTGTTTGTTGTGTGGGAATCTTGTCTATTAGTTGTGCATCTTCATGAATCTACCATTAACATGTACTTAAAGCTTTTTGTGGTCCTTTTAGGAAAACAATAATGAAGGACCTCTCCTTTCTTCTCCAATATTCTCTAGATTTTCCTCTCTTCAAATTTGTTAGACCATAGCCTTTATATAGGTCTCCAAGTTGGTTAAGTCTACCAAGCCCCAGCGCTTGCCCGACCTGAGCCGAACCTGGTCCAGGGACCAGTCAAAGCACACGAGGGTGACTAAATTTCATTGTGGAAGACTCTAACCCCTTATTCGGGTAATTTAACACAAACACGGAGTTGCACACCTTCAATCCTTTGTGCAAGAAAAGGATAACATTTCTGAAATAAATCCTCAAGTTTAACCCACAAACTTAACATCCTGAGCCTAAACATAGCTTGAATAAAAAAAATCTTAGACAAATCTAAAAACATCAAATAAATACAAATCTGAATCATAATTATCTATACAAAGTGTTCTATGATCATGATAGCATAAATTAGAAGACAAAATAGCATCCAAATGCATCCCCGTCTAGTCCCACACATATCTCAGTCGTCCCTCATACAAGGAACCCTGACTAACTGTATGTCATGCTATGCATCCCCAAAATAAAACACAAAAAGCGGGGTGAGTAAAACTTAGTACGGTTTGAAATGTGGTAACGATAATCAAAAAATAATCACAACACATTAGCATGGTAATTCATATCCAAATTTCACATAATATCACCATTTATGATTAAATCCCTTACCATACCCCTATTTATCCATACGTAATCATCCTGCATACCAGTATCTCATACATACTAATCATGACATGCATAATCACATTCTGGCATAATCACATTATGGCATAACCTTCATCCTGCATAATAAGTGATTCTCACACAATCACATCTATAATCATGTATATCAAGTCATTCTCCTTCATAACATTCAACTTGCATAACAAGTATCTTCAACATGTAATCACATAATGCATATTCATATAATTCATCCATAAATTATTCACCCTGCACGATAAGAGTCTCAATCACATGATACTAAATTATGTATAATAAATCATATTCACATGTGTCACATAATCTCAATTATCCCTACACAACCTGTGTAACCTAGGCATAATATTATCTTATACACATACATCATCAACAAATGGTAAATGTCGAAGAGAAATACAATCATGCCACATAGGTTGGACATAGTCTGACTTCCACGAAGGAAACCTAAGGTGTTCGGGGTAGTCAGCCCCTAAGTCTGCTCGCCCAAGGCAACCTGGCCAAGGATGTTTGAATCTCACATAGAGAACCAAAAGCCAGTGTGTTCACCTTAGACATTTCCTGCGCCAGGAAGAGTCCAAATTCCCACACAAGGAACCTATAGCACGTGGTAACTGGTGCACAAAGATGTACCACTCTAGATTCTCGCAGACTAGATGACTATCTTAAGAAGTCTCAACTGCATAACAAGTACACAACTCGTCACCAATCAACTCAACTCAACATATACTTAGATCGACTCAACCCGGGGAGTGTCCATGTTCCACATAGGAACTCAAATCAAAATCATATCTTTTCAGACCAACCAATTTTTGATAAAGCCAACAATCGGTTAATCTGGCACACAATCTCAAAATAGCTCCTCAAACACCTTCAAAACCTATCCAACAAAGGGCTTTTTATTAATACCTTCATAAATCCAATTTGAAACACCTAAATCTCTTGAAAATCCTTAGATCTAGGGTTCAAGAAGCTCAAAAATAAAATTATCATCATTAAGGTTTGAAATAGAAGTTCAAATCAGTAGATTTTGAGTGAAATCGAGATTAATGTTGGGGGATTTCGGTAGTTCTCTATGCACAAGTCAAAAAAATAGATCAGTGATCCTTCCTTACAAGAGGTAGAGAAGAACCTTTTTTTTTGTAGGACGACCTTCTCTTGATTAATCAAGACTACTTTTTACACTTTAGAGTAAGTAGTGGTGATTAATCAATTTTTGAAACCCTTTGATTAGTTGGCAAAAATGCAAGAAACAACTTGAAAAAAAGAAAAGAAAAGAAAAAAAGAAAAAAAGAAAACAAGGAAAATTCTTCTTGAAGATGAGAGCTCCCCTTGCACAAGTTCTTCTTCCTTCTTAGTTACTTATTGTTTATCTTCCGATTCCTTGAACTTCTTCAACTTACAAAAGGTCAAGGCTTTTAGGATTTGGATTTCTTTTGGTGTGTGATGGACTTCTGGATTTCTTTTTGGAGGTTCCGTAGACTTGAAAGCCAAAAACCCCTTCTTATGGAAATGAAGGGGTATTTATAGGATGGGGGTTGTACAATTAAGCAAACTTGTGGGGTGAGTTGGAAGGCTAGTTCGTGGGAAGTAGAGAGTAAATTAGTGGGAGATGGAAAATGGGTTAGTGGGAGGGTTGGTAAGAACCAACTTGATTAGTGGAAGAAGTATGAAGTGTGAGTTAGTGGGAAGTGTGAGAGAAGACTAGGCATTATACCTTTGACTTGGTCTTTTCCACTTCATCACTCTTTTTACACATCATCATTCATTTCATTTTCATTTTTTTAACCAAACTTATCGTGGGGTCCACGAGTGTCACTTAACATTTTAGTTTTATGGCTATTTTGATGTAAGATTTATGAGGTCTCACGCAACACTTTACAATTTAGATTTTTTTTTATTTTGATGCGGCTACGTGAAGCTTATAAAGCCTCTCTTAGCCATTTTGAATTTTATAGCTAACTTTGAGTGTAAGGAGACCTCATGAGGTCCTCACATAATAATTTTTAGTAGAAGCCTTAGACTATTCTCACGCGTGTAATCAAGCTCCGAAATCTTGGCCTTTAAAATTTTGATTTTTTTATCACATTCCTATGTGTGTAGCATTAGATTTTTTTTTTTTGACTTTGTCCATTTTGAAAATTTAGTCTCATCCAGAGCTAGTCAAGCTTTGAATTTTTTTTTGTCAATAATTAATTCAAAGGAAATGAAGGGATTTGAAAGATTTAAGAACAACCCTAAATGATTAATGAAATATTAAGCAAATCCATACCTTAATCAACTTTCTTTTTTAGAAAAATGGGGATTGGGCTCCTAAGCTCCATCTCAGCCCTTTCCTAATTGGGAAAGTAGTTTGGTTTTTCTTATATAGTAAATAGTGGGGCAAACCTAATAAATTAGTAGGGTACAAATATAGTTTTACACTAAAAATGGCAAATCTTGCTTATTTAAACTCAAGTTGAAGTCTAAAAATTTTAAAATAATTATTTTATGTCTTAGTTTGATGTTAGATTCATTTGAGACTAAAAATCCCAATTTCGCATGTGGGGCCCACAGTGGGTCACTTAAAAACTATAAATATGAAGAAAATTTTGGTTAAAACCTTTGTTAACCGCTTAAATTTCAAAAATAGTCAAAACCAATCAGAAGTTAGTATTAAACCAAGCAATAACAATTAAATAAAATAACATAAACTGGTTCAAGTTCAGGGATCTTACAAAGTCATTAACGCTAACTAGGAATGAATTTCATTCAGGAAAGGCTTATCTTAGGTGACTAAAACTAATAATGATTGATCATTCCAAATAGTGATAGATCGTTCATTGTTTCGTTAGGATATGATACTTCGAAAGATCGATCTATCAATCAATAAACTCTTGGCTTTATTTTATGAAGGGTTGATTTAAGTCCAAATCGATCTCTTGCTAATGTGACCAATCATTAATTCATCTCTTCTGTTCTGTAGTTCATACACAATCGATCAATTTGTCTCGTGTCTTGTTTCAGCTATTGATTGATGACATGTTTATACAAGGTTTTACCCTTTTTACCCTAAATCAATTTGAAACTTCCAAAATCACTTCTCAAACTCTTCCAAGCGACTTTTGTATGAAAGTGTACGCTTAAGGAACCTCTTTTTCAATCAACACTTTAATCTTTAGTCTCAATTTATAAGAATATGTTTGCTCCTATTTTTTAAATTCATCAATTCCAAATCTGACTCCACCACAACTATATCTAGTTAGATTCATAAGACTAATTATATACTTGAAGTTTTGACATAGTTTTGATCAATAAAATTAGCTAATTACATCACACATGCCACATTTGTTCTTTCAATCTCCCCCTTTGGCTATTTCGTGATAAAACACTACAAGATTGAAAATAAAAATTACAACTCTTTGACATAGTGCATTGACTTTCAATTTGTACATATGACTTTACAATCCTAAAACTTAATATAGATAATTTAGAATTGATCTTGAAAAGCCTTATATCAACCTGTTCTTATCCTACACCATCATAAACAAAATAATTTGTATAGTACTGTCCAAATAAGAATGAAAATAAGCACTTTGATTTTCACTAATCATTTCCCCCCTTTTTGATACAAAATGATAAAATGTGAAGCAATAATTAATAAAAAATACTCAATTAAGCACAATTAAGCCATAAATATCACCATATGAAATGAAAATATGAAAACCATTAAATAAAACATGTCCATCACTTATCCAAGAACCACATCAGTTTCAAATACATCTCATAATCAAACAGAACATAAAATGAACTGAAACAAGTTCTATCACATGAATGCATGAAAAAGTGACAAATAAAAATAAAAATCGAACATCTCCAACATCATCATCAACATCAGAATGTTCCTCCTCATTATCTGCTAGTGGGAATTTGTCTTTGAGCATCCTCCTAATGTCAGCAAGGCCCTGAGACACCTCATCTCTGAAAGCACTAAACTCAACATACACACTTGTCTGCCTGGATGATATAAATTAATCTGCTATGTTGTATTAATTGCCGGTGCCTATTGCTCCTCGAGATCTGCTCCATCATGTCACCAAGTATGAGACATCATGCAATGAACAACTACAACACCAAGGGGTCCTATCCCAACCATAGTTGGCTCTCCTCGTGGGATCTTGAGATGAACTGAGGTGAATATCCTATATAAAATGTAAAGATATGGCAACATCTCATGCGTATGACTGTGTAGAAAGGTCATAATCCTACCAAAAATGATAGAAGGTAAATCTAACTCCAGCTCTAGCTCTAAAAGAATAAATAAAATCCTAGTTATATTCCTATCCACTCTCCCCTTCTACGCACTCCAAACATCATATTGAGCAATAACATAAAGAAGTCGCTAGGTTGAGGCCACGATGGACGGTCGGCCGTTGTCAGTCTATAACGTGGTAGAACCCAAAACAAATGGATAGAAGTGCCTACCTAGGTGAGACAACATAAACTTGCTTGGGGGCAAGCGAGGTTGGGCTGATGTAGTGGTCCAACTGTCGCCAATGCCGGTTTCGCCTCAGTCTAGAGAATGAGCTAGAGAGAGTGAGGGATGGGGGAAGAGGTTCCGGGTCAATCTAGAATGGGCTCTCCCATTCCTTCCTCTTATTTTTCTTTTCTTTTTCTTTATCTCCTCTCTCTAATTTCTTTTCTTCTAATTTTCTTCCTTTTTGGCACTGAAAGCGCATGTTGAGACTAGCAACTTATGACTAAGTCCCACACTTTGACTCTAAGAATATAGATAATATGTAAAATATACAAAATCAAATACGCCGAATGTAAGATCTGACAATTCTTGTTTTCCTATTGTCTTATTTGTTGTTGACTTATCGAAATTTAAGGAGTTTAACCCTTTAGCCTTATGAGTTATATAACTCTATATATAGGTTGAATTTAAGTCTAAGGTTAGTATGGTTATAAACTAGATAGATAGAGCTTCAAAAAGCCACCAAGAATGCACAAATCGGATTTCAGATGAGTGAGATATAGCTCGTCAAAGTTGTACTAGATGCAACATACACAATTTAGACCTAAAATTAGGCATTCTACTTAGCCTTTTGGGCCCATTTAAAGTAAAATATGTGAATAATAGTTTAAGAGTCAATTTGGGTATCCCAAGGTTAATTTAGTAGCCCAAACCCTAGGGGGATTAGGAATCCTAATCACTACCCTCTATAAATAGGTCTTAAGAGCCTTAATTAGAGAGTTTTAGAGCTTTTTAGATTTGGCTAAGAATTTGTAGTACCTTAGCTTCCCTTAAGTTGAATAATTTGATTATTTTATCCTTAATCCTTTGATACTTAATTGAAAATTGAAGGTTCTTCAAGCTTAGTTATAATTCTCACATCTTATTCTTTCAAACCCCTAAAATTATCTTGTTTCATGCCTAAATCTAATGAAATACCATAATTTTGTTGAATAAGGATCCTTTGATTTAGGAAGACTTGAGGAGTTTCTTTGTCCAAGAGGTAAGGGGCTTTTACTTGATGAGGATTTACATGCAGTAACATCATGTTGTAGGTGAAATCATGTTCTTGAATATTGGATATGACTTGAATCATTTTTAGTCTTTATTTTGGATTCATAACTATATTCAGATACTTTTTCTTTGATTTTTACTCTCAAATTTTTTTGAGAGTTTATTATCACGTCTAAAACATATTCCTAATTTTTTAGATTTTTTAAAATAATATGTATTTATTATATTTTTTAGAATACATAATATATAGTAAATTAAGCCTCTATTTTCGTGTTTAGGGATGAAAAAGCACAATTATTGGGTCATCCTTTTCATGATGGATTGATATACATGTTATGAGCATGATATAAAAATTTGAAGTTGTTTGGAGCATGATAAGTCAATGGTATAGGCATAAATTTGTACGTCGACAATTCTGGCAAAGTTGCACAATCTCATTAATTAAATAACAAAAATATTTTTTGGATTTAATTACATATGATATTTATTTATATTGTAATTAAGACTATGTATAGGTTTTTGCAAAATTTCACATTGATTGAAGTTTATTTGCTATTTTTTCTAAAATGTACAAATTGCATATTATGATTATGTTAAAACATCTACTTAAGCTAGTATGAGAATAAATGAGATATTATATTGTTGATTGTGCTACTTTAATACTTTCAATATGTTTAACTTTATTAAGGATATGCATACATATATTTAAGGTTAATTTAGCAAATCTACATTTCATTCATGTTTTAGTATATATGATCTTATCTACCGAATTCTACTTTACATAAGATAGTATAATTAATTAGGGTTGCACATGTGGCCATGTTTATGATTCATTACATCATGAAAATGATTTGTAAATTATGGATTAATTATGCTTAGTTGAGGTTTCCATTGTTGTCGGATTAGTTGCATCAGAGGTTTATTGAATCAATTTTTCATCCATAAGGGCAGGGTTTTATGTCTAATGGATAGGGTTTTACGTTTAAAAGGGCGGGTTTATTCCTTCCTTGGGCTGAGATGATTGAGACTATTTTTTAATTGAGACTTCTAGAGTTTGCTCTAGACTAGTGATGACTATTGTGCATTGGCGTAACCAAGAATTTTTGGTATTTTTCAGTATTTGGGATGCCAAGTGGCAAGTAACATGTAACATACAATAGGTAAATAGATTTTGATTGATTGCACTGTTTTATTATCTTGTGATAACTTTTGATATTCATTTACACCGGATTATCATGTAAGATTCTTGTGATGGAAATGCTGAGATTTATTTATACAAATTTTTGTGTGAAGACTTTGTTTTGAATGAACTCATATGTTAGAGTGTACATACAAGTGTTTTCAAAGCTTTAATGAGTTTATACTCACCTTTTCTTGTTTGGAGACAATTTGTTTTGCGAGAAGAACAATAATTGAGGAGCAATTAAGCAGGAGATTATGATTTATTAAGGGATAATTAGTAGGATATAAATGAAGAGACATTATAAAATTTCATATTACTTGATAATGTTTTATTTCTAGTTAGCAGTTTCTTTTTTTTGTTTGAGGCATATGTTTATGTCATTATACTGTGACTCTAGTAGATGGATATTTAATCATAGTTATAATAAAAGTAGTTAAATTTCCTTTTTATAATATTCTCTAGGTTAACTTTAAGCAAAGTGATGGTCAACTGTGTAACTCCGATCTAATCTAGAATTGGGTTAGGAATTGTTCCCTCCTCTAGTCAGTTTTGGGTCAAGAGGTGTGACACTGAAACATCATTTTCTTGTAAATAATGATCGAAAAAATAGCAAAAAAATCATAAAAATTTATAGAAAAATCAGGGATGTTACACCACTACTTTGACATGTCAAACTCTTCCTGATGGTCACCTTATGCTGGTCATGCTTTCTAGTTAGGCTAGATCGATTCATGTTTTTATAACTAAGAAAGAAGATTTTTGCAAGTAAGACCTTGGAGTGCAACATTGACATATTACACTTCATATGAGGAATCCGATCTATGAATGGCCCAATTTGTAGTTGTGGCTTGCCTCTCTCTAGCTGCCAAGGTGGGGGACTTGGAGTGCAAGGGAGGGAGGCATGCCTTTGGGTGGTGGGTTTGTGTGGAGAAGAAGAAAAAGAAGGGATGGATATTTCTGGGTGGTGGGTTTAGGGCAGCTTCCACTTCCACTTCCACTACTACTACCATTGAATGAGACTTTTGCTGCTAAGGCTTAAGTGAAGTAGAGAGCATCACATGTTAGAATACCATTTTGATAATTTTTTTCTCTCTATGATATTTTGATAAATAATTTTTTTAATAATATTATATTCACACTAAATTAATAATTCTATTTAACAAAAAAATATTTCATATTAATAACTCTATTTTATTTAATTTAACTAACTGAATACTTAAAAAATATATTTAAAAATTATTATTTTTTCAAAGCAACTGTTAATAAGCATCGAGCACATTATGCACGGTACATATCAGCCGCGAGATCTCGATCCTGTGGAGATAGGGTTGTAGGGGGACAAGAAAGGATTATGCCCCTTTTCTGCCCTAAGATGCACAACGTTGGTGCGTGCAGATCAATTTAACTTTTCCTTTTTTAAAATGTAAGTATCGACGAAAGGAGTATGATTTTGATTATTTTAATAAATTTCACAACAAAGATTTGACCAAGGAGGGGACGCAATGGGGATTTGGCTAGGAGTAGGGCTGTTAACTAGCCGAGTTGGCTCGTTGAGCAGGCCCAGCTCGGCTTGACTTGACTCAAATTAGGCTCAACTAGAATTGCGCTCCGATCAAACTCAATTTGAGCTCAAATAGGCTTGAGCAGAGTTCGACCAGACTCTTGCTCGACTTGGCTCTACTCGAATAAAACTCAAACTTGACACTACGAGGCTTGAACTCAAATACAATTTTAAATTTTTATATACAAATATATATAATAAAAAATACATGTACATGCATGTTTTATATAAAACATAATTGTTAATTTAAATATATATTTATGGCATACTCCTTCCATTCTATATTAATAACTCCACTTGATTAGTTCATTTTGAAAAATGAAATGGAGCTAACGGTTGGAATATATAAAATGACATATAATCACATATATGTACCAATATTATGTATCATATATGATATATGAGACCTGTTTATATGAGCCAAGGTTCACTCACGACTGCGTGAGCCCCGATGTCGTGCATCCTCATATTATAATCCAACAATACACATAACTCAAGAGGCGGATTAGTTTATGTCTTCTTGAAGCCCTCTTATTTCGATTTGATGGCCCATGATGCCTTGACTCACAATGACATACTTGAGCCCAAACTCATATAATTTTTTTTCATGATATATACCATTATTAAATTGTAATAGATATATAATTTTTATATATGATATTTTTTTAAATAAAAATATTAGAGACACAAGCACTAATATACTCCTATCCCAAATTAATAACTCTATTTGGTTTTTGAAGATGAACTAAAATTATTTCAATTGAAAAACTAAATGGACCTATAAGTATACGACGGAGGGTCAACATGATATCATACTAATGTACTTAAAAATACTTCTAAAAGAAGCATGACATTAGGGAGATTAACCTTAGTTTACAAAAGAATGATGAAATATTCTTTTAAAAGTTGAAGCATGACACTAACCGTCCTTAGCTTACAAAATATATATCTTTTTACGTATACTCTAAAAAAATTTAGAAGCATACCAAGGCTAAAGAATAGTTCTTTTATAAATAATTTATAAACATGTAAAGAGAAAAAAATATGAAAAAGTAGATGGTAATGTTACATAAGTAAGTTTTTATTTTTGTGTATCTTTTTAGTGATTATATACACATAAAGAAAAAAAATAGTAATATTGTATTTTTTAAATATATATAACTAAAAATTATTTATCATAATTTTTTTTTTCTAAGTGACTATAGCCAAATGTTAAAAGTATATTCATAATACTTGTTGAAATATATTTATTAATATTTAATATTAAAAATATATTAATTTATATAAAATTTTATATATTTTAATTATATATATATAATATTTTTATCTTTTTAGTTTGAGCTTAGGCTTATATTTTACTTATTTTAATTTAAATTAAATTTTAAATATCTAATTAAAACTGAACTTAAATTAAAAATTTTAAATTTATTCAAACTTCGAGTCGAGCTTAAGCAGCTCGACCGAACCATGAAACCAGTACCCGGGTCAGCGGCTTTTTAACACCCCTACCAGAAGAATTTTTTGGACGGCTGTTTTCAGGAGCTTACTTTATCCGGGCTTAAAAAATCGCAGCTTTCTTTGGCCGCTCCACCATCCCGCCTTCTCGGCTCTACCAGAGTAGCAGGCGAGAACCATTGCAATGGCCAAAGCCAAAGCCAAACCCAAAAAACCCTTCTCGTCGAGGGCACCAAAGCGGCCTGACTTGGCACCACATGTGGGTGGCAAGACTTCCTCTGCCAAGTTCCAAAGCCGGAAGCGGGTTCCGCTTGGAGTGAACAGAGCCAAGACGAAGCAGAAGAGAAAGGAGCAGCGAAGCAAAGGAGACCCAGGTGCCCAATCTCTCCTAGCGTTCTACAAGACGCCGGCTCAGCAGCTCAGCTTCTTTCTGGATCTATTTGAGTCCGCCAATGGAATCAAGCTCTCGTCGCTCGAGTTGGAAGCTTTTAAAGGTTCACCCTTTCTCATTCTTTGTTCTATCTCTCACTTGTTTCTGATAACTGTACGGAAAATCTCTTTGTCGAAAATAAAAAATTGCTGTGATTTGGTGTAGATAAGCTGCATACGGAGAGAAATTGATGTTACTTTTTTCTAACCTCATTATTTTCAATGTCAGATTTACATATTAGCATATAACGGGTTGGAAGCCCGTTTTTCATGTCATCCACTTTGTTCATCCAGGGTCCAATTGTCCTCCTGAGACGCTCTGCCTTGTACCTAAGTTAAAATCAATTTACATTCAATTCAGATTATTATTAACTGGAATTCTGTATTTTAATTCTTCCTAAAAAACAGTTTCTTCAACAGGAAATTTGTAATTTGTGGGAGTAAATCGCATAAATGTTTGTATCTTTTGTTATCAGGATTCCAAATGAGAAGTTTGATAAGCCCTGGCGCTTTGGACCTACTGATAATATATTGGTTGGTTCGGTATGGAGTGACTTGATTATTGTGAAATTATATAAAAAAAGGACAAAATTAGCCCAATCCTGCCCAGTTAAATAGGCCATAAACAATAAGTTAATAACAAAGAGGGTCTTTTCAAATGTAGGCGTTACCGATTTTTTTGAACTATTTGAAGGTGTGAACTATGAAAACTATTCAGACCATTTGCAAACTGGGTTATTAACAATATAGCAAAGGTAACAGAATGATTTTGGAGCTTTAGATAGTTCATAGGATTACCAATTCACCCTATGATAGGAATATAAGCAAAATAAGTTATAATGTTGCAAACTGGGGGAAGAGATATGCAATAATTAACGTGGACGAGACAATATGCAATGAATTGGCGTAATTCTAATCAAAGATGCAAATATAATTTGGAAAAGAAGGGGCAAAAAAATGCACTACCAAAATCTATGTATGTAGAGGAAATAAAATTTGGCCTATTTACTCCTTGTCCCTCCTCCCAGCTTAGCCTCAATTATCATTTTCTCCTTGTCCCATCTATTTATGGTCAGCAGCTTGGGTTCAGTATTACATTTCTTTTTTCTGTATTTGAAATGGTGATACCAAATTCATGTTAGAATACAGGAACATGATACAAATAACTGATTGCCGGGTCCCTTACAAGATTGTACAGCAATGACATGAACAAAGCTCGACTTTATTGGCTGCGCATTTATCATTGATTTAACTACAAGTGTTTGAGAAGCTTATGTCAGTCTTTAATACTTGTAGAGACGAGCATGGTGGAACTTCCTCAAGGAACGAACCAAGATGCTGCAAATTTGAGCCGACATTTAAAGGCTACTTTTGGAAATACGTGGAAAGAAGTGCTCTATGATGGACAGCTCTCAGAGGGAAAGATTGATGCTGGAAGTCCAGCTGTTCTGATTATCGGTTCATCTGCAATCAGATGCTTGGATCTCCTCAGGTGCTTTCTCAATTCTTCTAAATATAGAAAACATTAATTATTTCATTTAAACAAAAATGCAGTTCTATGCAGCTTCATCAAGTGATAATAATGGACTCTTCTTATGCATTGTTTTGCTAGTACGATGAGCAAGCATGTGAATAATTCATATGAATAATTCTTGTCAGAATAAGGTAAACAAACAAATAAGAGATTTTTTTTCCTGGCTTTTGCTAACTCACATATTTCTGGTGAGAACAACAATTCCATTGCAAATTTGAATTTGCATCCTTGTCTTTGTCCTCATTCATTTCTACTTATCTTCTTGATGATATATTGTCTTTGTCCTCGTTCATTTTTACCTTGTGATGGATGGCCATGCTGCTTTTGTTTCATCTTTAAAATTTGTTGCTACAGCTACTAAAAAATATTGCTTTGAAGCCCCATGATTTTCCATTTCATCACTTATGCACCAAAACTTGCTAGGGACATGTTTTAGAATAATATGACAGTGTTGTTTACTCCCCTTTTTCTAGCCGTTTTATGTAATGCGAGCACTGTTTTTAGTGGATTATAAACCAAGTATGCTGCATTGGTATAATCTTTTTTCCTTGTTATGTTTAAGAATTCACGAAATAGAAAATCTCATCCATTCCTTCAGTCAGTAGTAAAAGATTCTTGAAAGAAGAAATCTTTGCAATCAGGATGAACATATATCATCTGTTACTTCATTCAACTTTACTTTTTGGTGCTTTTGGATCTAATGGCTTGAGTGATAACTGAATACTCAAAAGGATATTTTGTAGATACGTCTTCTTATGTTAAAAGGGTAATCAATCAGCAATTGCCTTTGAGCTTTATTTTATGGCTTTTTCAGAGGTTTAAGGCTATTGACAAGAGAATGTCAAGCTGTAAAGCTATTTGCAAAACATCTCAAAGTTGCTGAGCAGGTACATTGTATATAAACACATTCTGTTATGTTTTCACCAGAAGAAAATTTATAATACTGGTACATGATTTTTATTTTCCTGCATTTGCAAGGAAATGTGCATTTTAAATGTAAATCGTTTTAGTATTATATTCTAGTGGTTTCTGTTATTTTTTGGAGTATTTTATACACCAATAAAAACAACAACTTGGCTTATCTGAATTATTGTTTCAATCTTGATTATACACTGCTTTCATATTTCATTTGCTCTAAATCTAGCGTGGTCAAGGTGTGGGAATTCCGGGTCAATACTCTGAGATGGTGAGATTCGAACCCAGTGTCCCTATTCTAGTCACTAACCTCAAGTACCAGCATCTGAAAAAATATCCTGTGCTCATCATTCCCACTGTGATTACAGATCAGTTGTAACCTGCCATGGATTGTTCTTATCTAGACTAATTTATAACATAAATATCCTAGTCAGTTTCTGTAATGCACATTGAAGATTATAAAATAGAAGTTAGGGTGGTCCTTCATTGAAGTGCTAGGCTTCCTATTTATGAACAGTAAACATTTCTTCCCCTTACATATTTTCTCTTCTTGTCTATGTTACAAGTGACAAGTGAGCTTGAAAAACTATGCGTGACAGTGTGAGAATGAGTTAGCTGATCAGGGACACAAATAGGGGAAAAAAAAAGAATTGGTTTCCATGGACATCTCAATTGTGGCAATTAGGCAAAAGAACGGAAGTGATTGGTCCTCATACAGATATATAGATCTAATCTTAACCGTGAGACTTTTTGCTGTGAGGGAGTACCTCAACCTTTGTCTGTAATGATGTTCACACTGATTTTAAATGCATCTGTTAATTAAAGGCTGAAGATTACCGCATAAGTCTTTTTATATCCGCCTATCCTTATGAAAACAAACAAATAAGTTCAATTTTTCTTCATTACCCACAATGGAAGTAGACATGTTAGTAACAGAACCTTCTAAACTCATCCCGAACTTCAAAGTAGTTGCCTCATGTGGTTATGCCGGTAACAAGTGAAGAATAAATTTTTATGTAAATACAGCCTGCCACTCTGCCCTTAAGTGTTTGGATGATGAGAAAAAGGATTCTCCCAATAGTGCTGACTTCTTTGTCTGTTTTCCATGTAAGATCTTCTAATAACAAATTTATGAGATGCTCTTGGGAAAACTGCAATAAACAACCAAAAAGTTATGAATTTTAGAGTGCACAAATTGATGTATGCACTGGTAACAGATCTAGTGGTGCGCTGATACTTATGGAAACTCATGAGTGATTCAATAACAAGGTAAATTTTCACCTGGAAATTTCATTGAAGATACTAGACGGAAAGATGCCCTCAATGTGAAAGTCAAATCTGATTGTTTGAGGATGTGCACTATCAATAGATATGTGCATGCCAATCCAGACATAGCATGCTGGATAGGACCTGTCCTCCTCTATGGAGAGAGGTCCTAGGTTCAATTCAGGCCTGTGACACCTGGGGGAAGGGGAGGTTTTGGGTTAAGGGAGGTGGTTCTATGGGTTGCATAATATACTCTCAGGTCAGCCTGAAAAAGAGTTCCTTAGTTGACTTTTTAGATGGCCTGCTTTTCTGGGCCACCATCAAAGGTGGGTATGGGATCGAGGGGGATAAGTGGCAAATCATGGGGAGATGGTATTTGTTTTGGGATCATTTCGATGAGTGGGACCCACTCATTAAGGCCAGTGAAACTTTCAACCCCAAATCAATGGCTGAGATTTGATGTGGTTAAATGGATGGGTCCCACAAATTGATATGGCCATGAATCCCTATTGGTCCCCATGAATCTTACACCTCTAGGGACCTAAATTTGAAAAGGCAATCTTGACCATTGAGAAGGTGAGATTGAAGAGTCAAAATAGAGAAGGCCCATATGTCCAAATGGGCCCAAAATGTGTGGGCCCATATTTTTTATGATGCGTTTTCTATCTACTTTGGTCCCATCCTCTACAAACATTGGTGGGGCCCACATTTAGAATATCAACCTGAGAAAATTCTTTCTCAGGTACAGCTGGGAGTGCCTTTTCACATATATACAGTTTCAGCCTGAGAAAGAGTTTCAGGTTGACAATTTAGATGGCCCATTTTTGTGGGCCGCCATCAAAGGTGGGTATGGGATTGTGGGGGTTGAGTTGCAAATCATGGGGAGATGGTATTAGTAAAGTTTGTGCCTGTTTCGACAAGTGGGACCCACTCTCAAGGTCAGTAAAACTTTCAACCCCAAATCCATGGCTAAGGTTTGATGTGGTTAAATGGATGGGTTCTACAAATTGAAATGACCTCAAACATGGAGGGGTGGGAGCTTACATAATGTGACAGCCACAAGCATCTTATATTTGTGCAATAGTATGACAATGTGCTACTGATTGTCTAGACAAGGGCTAACATGCTTGTGGCTATCACATTATGTAACCTCCCACCCCTCTTATCACATTATTTTTCTACTGGTATTTGGAAGTCAAGACATTTAGACTAAGCTAGTATGCTGCTGTTTTACTATTTGCAATAAAGTACAGAGAGACTGACGATAAAAGTGGAAAGAAGATAAAATAAGGGAGAAGTAGAGGAAAAGTGGGAGCAAGCACGCAAAGGGAGGAAAGAAATGGGAGCGGGGAGGGAGGAAAAATGGAGTGGTATGGAGAGCAGGGGAGGACTGAATGGTTGAGATGGGAGGTGGGGTGGGCGTAGGGGCTCTAACAAGCTGAGCTGAGCTGAGCCGAACTGAGTTTTGGCAAGATCGAGCTTGCCTCATTTTAAGGCCCGGGTTAAGTGTAGCTTGTGCCCGTTTCATGGAGTGGTGAAGCTATGCTCAATCAATTGTTTGTTTATAAATTTCAATTTTTAATCTTGAAACAATGTATCTCTAATAGACTTATTTTCTTTGTTTATTTTGCCCTTGTAATAGATAGAGAAACTTTCTGATTTCTGATAGGCCGTTTTGTTACTCTTGCCTCCTTTGATATTTTTTATTTAATTTTCTTTTTGTCCCTTCTTTGGACATTTGAGCAAAGTGGGAAATCTAGCGTAATGCCAATATTGGTGAAATTGTGAACATCTTTGTAGTTGACGGAGGCATCATGAGCCTTTTTAAATTTTCTTTTGTCCCTTTAGACAATAAGCAATGTGGGACATTCTGTTTAATGCCAGTATTGATGAATTTGGACATATTTGTAGTTGACGGAGGTATCATGAGCCTAATTGTGTCAGAATTACCTCGATCTGTGTCTTGTCTACTTTATTTTTAGTGATCTTTTGCTTTATTTAGCATTGATGTTGAATGAGACATTTTGACATGTTGCAGGTATCATTGTTGAAGAGCAGGGTGAATATTGCATGTGGAACACCAAGCAGGTGAAAATTGTTGCGATCTTACATCCCCATCCCCGCAGATGTCTTATAACTATAAGTTTGCTGATGTGCCCTGGTTTTCTTGTTTATCCATGGTCTCTAGGAACTGAGCACTAGGGGCCGTATGTGACTTAGAATTTGTATGCAACTAGAAAAGCATATAATTAATTGTAGGCTAAGGATAACATAAATACGACCATGGTATCATTGTTGAGCACTCTTTATCACTTTGTGTCCAACGTATTTTTTTTTTCATCAATAAAATTAGTCACTTTTTCTCCAACATTAATAAAGAGTAATTCTTCGCTTTATATATTGTTTGACTTCAGAATCAAGAAGTTGATTGACATGGAAGCGCTGGGCCTTTCACGATTAGCGGTGGTTTTACTGGATATGCACACAGATGCTAAAGGCTACTCATTATTTACCCTTCCACAAGTCAGGTCTACATCAATTTATAGCCTTGATACTTTCTAGAACTTGTTCTTCATCATTTTAATTTCCACGTAAAAAATTTTGTGCAAAAATTCTACAACTGATAGTACTAATGTTTTTTATGATTTATGGAGGTAGTTGATAGAATCATTGAAGACTAAGGTTTTTAGAGAGAAGAAATAGCTTCCTTCAATTTAATTAGTAAAGAAGAATAATATTAGAAGACTCCACCGGCCTCTAAGAAGGCTTAGGGTCACCAATTAAAGGAAAAGACACTATTGAAGGGACCCATCATTTAATAAGAATAACCATGAAAGATTTATGTACCCTTTTACATAGAACTATGCTACTAAAGATTTTACCAAAACTATAAAGATAGGAGCAAATATAATTCTCTAACAGTAATCATAGAATTATTTTTTAGGTAGGTACAAAAATCTATTGTAATTCTGGTAGGACAAGGAGATTCTGTAAGTTAAGAGTAGGATTAGGTATTGGGGGTTTGCTTAAGTCTACATCAAGGGATAAAAGCTTTATGGAAGTAATGGGTGAATTGATTTTTATCTTCGGTTTCTATCTCCTCCTTTTCTCTCCAAAATTCCTTCTCTTAATGGTTTTTTTGGTAACATTTATCAATGAATATTAAACCAAAACCAAATTGAACCAACAAATTATCTATCTGGATGGGCATACTTCACGCACTCCTTACAATTCTATATTCTAATAAAAATGAGTGACGTGTGTTATTGACAAGCCTTATTTTAAACATCAATTGGCACAGGGATGAGTTTTGGGACCTTTACAAGATCCACTTTCACAACCGGCAGCTTCAAGGTGATCTTAGGATTTGTCTTTATGGGCAATCTTCAAATGGTGAGGTCGAGGAAACATGTCATGCTGCAGAATGATGTTTGTGGTTTTGTAGGACACCATATCTGAGCCTAACTGTTTGTATAATTCTTTCATTTTAAATTCTACTAGTGTTCTACATTCTTTTAGTTACCGATTATACCAATAAAAAACAATGATATACAATATTTTGTTCAATATTGGGAGGTGGCGTATTCTGTCCTTGAACCTGTTTCTGCTTCAACTCAACTTGCTCAAGTCCTGGAGAATTATTTTGTAATAAATTATGGCAAATCCTGTGAGCTTTATATGTAGCGTACTAATTATTTAGAATCTTCCATTTATGCAAAGCCATTCTTAATGTAAACTTGAATCTTCTGCGTGTTGGCCGCCAATAAAAATAGGCCACGATGAGAGCCCTCCTCCCTTAATGAAGCCCATAAAGACCCGTTAGCTGCCCGTTTCCGGTCCATGGGGTTTTTGCCAAGCCCTGAGCCCATTATACCTAGCCTCTCCTCACTCTCTCCCAGTTGCCCTGAGCCCATTTCTCTCCCTTCTGCCTTCTTTCTTCCCGATGTTCGTCACAAGATAAACTCTTGCTTAACCTGGTTGTACTGTGCAATTAACAGCCAACTTGTCAGGTTTTTTACCCAACTATTGCAACATAGCTCATAGGAAAAGATGTTCTGCCCCAAAACCTTTTTACTCCAGTAACTCTTTGATCAAGATCTTTTACCGTTCTCGTAAACTCTAAGTAACAACCTTGCACTAGGGTTGCCTTAGAACTATGCCCTACCCGATCCGCCATAGAGCTCTTAACGAAAATTGATTACAAATTGTTGAATGCCTTCTTCTTCAGTCATTCATCCTTTATATAGAGGGAAGAGTCCAACAAAGTCTATTACTACTAGAACTTGAATGTCTCTTTACTAATTCACCATATTTGCACCAAATCCAAGTATTAACTTGGAAACCTGCTCACAACCTACCTAAAACCTCTATCTAGAGTCCTAGCCCTACTAGCATTCAACCTGCACCATTCTTTTGGAGTCCTACCTAGCCTTCAAGTTCCTATTCTAACTCAAAGTCCTCAGCCTACATACCTCATGCATTAGTAAAGTCCACATCACATTCACCTCTCGCATGGAGTCCCAATGACACTAGGAGTTGATCATCTTGAGCATTCTATTCACATGCAATTACTGCCACCAAGTTTCCTTGTATTGGGCTTTAGCCCACGTTCCTAGTCGTGCTAAGATCCTTACCATTGATAACCCAACAACCCTTCATCCTACGCACACTGGCTAACTGTCTTGTACAAGCATCATTGTCTGATTGTCTGAGCATGACTACCCACATGTGCCCCATGAATATGACCTTTGTATTATAGTCCTACTCGATGTGGGAGCCTCCAACATCCTTTAGTGTCCGCCTATGCTGATGGTGTCTAACCTGCCACTGAGTACTACTAGGTATAAGACTTCCACTAACCTATCCACCCAATGCACCAACATTGCTATCAACATGCACTCTCACTCCAAAATGTACCATCCTTGTTTGTTCTCTCATCAAAGCTAAGGGGATGCCCGACCCCATGACTATCAAGGGGCCAACAACTCATCGCAAGATATAACTCATGACCAAACAACTCTCGATGGACACACTAAGTATAATTTATACCTTAATTTATCCCTATTTACTTTGTTTTCTAGTCTTGTTTAAAAGCTAATATAGCTTAGATAATTAAAAATTAGGGTAAATTAGGTTAGGAAATACTTGTGTGAAGTCTAGAATTGAATTGACTAACATTGGAATTTTTCCATGCAGGACAATGTTGTGATCGATTGACCTCCCAGGGCGATCAATCGGCTATGAAGGAATTAAAATTCACAGTCATTTTGCCTGATCAATCGGCTAGGCAAGATGATCGATTGGCTGAACTTGTAATTTATTAATTTAAGCCAATTTTGAGTCATTTTTCAACTATAACTCTTCCAAAGACCCTCATGCCTATATAAAAACCTATGATGCTCGAAATTAGAGGATTCTATGCAAATTTTTTGTAGAGATAAAAGAAGGTGGAAGAGCATTCAAGGACTTCAATGGAGACTTAAGAGTTTCTTTAACCACACAAGACTAGATTTTTTTTACTTAGAAGTTGATGAAACTATAGATGAGTTTCAATTCATTTCTCTTTTAATTTAGATATGAGTTGCGAAGAATGACAATTGTTGACAAGAGTTACTTTTTAATGGAATGGTTTTTCATGTTAATTCAACTCTACATTAATTTATTTATCTTGTAGATAATGGATCTATGCTATTTTGATTCACATCAATTCTAATTTCTGTGATTTAAATGAGATGGCTATGCAATAGGTTTTGAAGTTTATTGATGATTTTCTCTAAAGTAATTCTAGCTTATAGTTGAAAATACTTATTCATATTCACACTTGATTTAGATTAGAGATTAAGAGATTAGTATAATTCTATTAGTAGATTCAATTTCCTAAGTTATTATTGTTTTATTGTTCTTTTGTTTAGTTTGAGTTCTTTTAAGTTTCAATTAACAACAAATTATTTTTTTATATTTAGTAATAATTTAATCCATCCCTGAGGTTCTTTAACCCTTAATACTTATTTTAGTACAATTGTCTTATGTACTTACAAAAGGTTTAATTATAAATGATTATGTTTTTGGAGTTGTTGTTGAGGACAATGTCATATTGTTATTCAATTTGTGCAAGGATAGTTTTAGTTAGTTTAGTTTTTAGTTAACTTTACTTTCTAGGTTAATTCTTAGTTATTTATTCTCTTTTAAAGATTTCTTACAGATTGAGTTGAAGACTGTACTTTTTACTCCTATGGCCGCAATGCAACACTGTGAAGCATTATTCTTCTCTTTTGTTTGCAAGATCTTCCTCCTCTCTTTCATTTTAGCTTATTTTTCTCTTTAGTTATCTTTTGGTTTAGGTTTTTTCTTGCTCTTTTTACCTCTTACGCTTGTAATTGTATGGTGTGCTTGTTGGTATATGCATGATCATCGCTCACCACCTAACCCTGAGCTGAGTGTACACCTAAGAGGCCTAAGAAACCGTCGACCTTGCCTTCCACCACTTCTTCCACCACTGCTACCACCACTTCTTCTACCACTCTTACCGACATCATAGATGAGCACAATCAATGGTAGATGTACCTCTCAAAACCCTAAGGGAGTATTACACTCCCAATGAGTATATATCTCCTTCGCGCATTAGGTTGCATGCAGTTATGGCTCAAAACTATGAAATTAAACCTGATGTCATTCAAATGCTCCTATCTTTTTATAGGCTTAACAATAAAGACTTGTATAGGCTCCTAAACGATTTATTGGAACTATCTACAACCTTTAAGCTCTTTGACTTGACTATTGAGGCTATTAGGATGTGGATTTTTCTTTCATATTGAAAGACAAGTCTAAAGAATGACTCCACTCATTAAAATTGGTCACAATCACAACATGGGTACAAATGTAATAAGAATTTCTCAAGAAATATTTCCCCAGAGGTAAGACCAACTAAATGTGCAAGGCCATAACCACTTTTGCATAGCTTCTCACCGAACACTTCCATTAGAGTTAGGATAGAAGGACCTTCTTAGAAGGTATCCTTATCATGTTGTCCCTAATTGGCATTAGTGTAGTGTTTTTATGAGGGTCTTACAGAACAAAACCACTTCCTTGTAGATATGAGTTTGGGGGGTACATTTTTGTTAAAAAATGAAAATAAGGCATGAAAGCTTTTTGAGGACTTGAGTGAGAATTCTCTCCAACATCTTGCCTTGAATAAGAATGATAGAGAGCTAACTTCCTCGAATAATCCCCCCTCTAAGGGTGGCTTGTATGAAGTTAAGAACTCATTCGACTTTTCCTCCAAAGTTGGCACTTTGAGTAGGAAATTAGACCTTTTTATTATTTCAACCATTCAACCCATACCTCTCACTCATGAAGCATGTATCATAAGTCTTAGTCCCGCCCACATTGTCACCGAGTGTCCCTCTGTCCCTCAATTCCCTGAGCTTTTCCAAGACCATGTTAATGCTACCCAAGTCTTCCCTAGGGCTGATAATAATCCTTTCTCCAACACAAGTAATCCTAGTAGGGGTTTGAGTTTCAAAGGCAAGGTCTTAAGTTCCTTGCAAAGCCTTCAATCTAAATCCCGACTCCTACACTCTCATATACAATTCATTATGAAGCAAGAAGCCCAAATCAGGCAACTAGCCAACACTATCAGTAAGAGAGAGATAATATGTTACCAAGTCAACCCTTACAAACATCAAAGACTAGTTTGGAGTAGAGAGAGTCTATTCTTCTAATGAACAAGTTCATTTCATAACTTCCATTAGGAGTGACAGGCACATCGATAATCAATTTGGGGTTATCCCTTGGCTATCACGAGTGATGAGTTAGAGAAGTCAACCCCTAATGAGCTACAAGAGATAGAGATTGAACCAAATGAGGAGTTTGCTTATCCTTCCCCTCCTTCAAAACCACAGTCTAAGACCACTTTCGTAGAATTTCATATCCCTAAGGTACTATTTCTTTAGTGTCTTGGCATGATAACACCCTTTAACAAGAACACATTTAGAAAAAATGAGATTTTTGAGACTTTTAAATAAGCTAAAATCAATCATCCCCCTAAATGTCATTAAGAAAGTTTGCTTATGCTAAGTTCTTCATAGACCTATGTACGTAAAAGAGAAAATCAAGTACCCCTATGTCTAAGAAGATCTTCTTCATTGACCAATTTATCTCCCTTATGAAAATTGACACTCCGCCTAAGTTTAGAAAACTAGTGTGCCCACCATTTTCTATGTCATAGAAGATCAATCCATCCAAAAAGCCCTCATTGACCTTAGTGCGAGTGTCAACCTACTTCTTTACTCAATGTACAAGCATTTAGGTTTAGAAGACTTATAGCCCAAATCGGTTACTCTTCGGTTAGCCGACTATTTCATGAGTAAACCTCGGGGAGTAATTGAAGATGTTTTAGTTGGTATTGACCCGCTCTTCTTCCATACTGACTATCTTGTCTTAGATATGAAACTTGTCTTCAATTCCTGACATCACATCTTTATCATGTTAAGTCACCTTTCCTTGCCACAGTTAATGTTTGTATCAATTGTCGGACATGGGTGATAGAGTGTCATTTGAGAACATCACGGTGTAGCTCAATGTATTTAATCCGTCTAACCAACTACCTACTAAGTGTGATGCCAAATATTTTGTGGTTGATTGCTTAAATGACTTAAGCAATGAAGTCCTTCCCCTGGACCTCATGAGAGATGCGCTTGAAATGATTTTACTATATCTTAGACTATAGGAGTTCATTAGAGAGCCATCTTTAGAGGACTATAGCCACCTAGTGGTTTCCATTGTTCTTGAGCCCTCCTCTTGGAGACTTAAGGCCGAGCCCTTACTTATCTCGACTGCCCCACCCCTTAAGTTTTTCATTAACTCCCCACTTACACTTGAGTTGAAGAACCTTCCCAGCACCCTGAAATATTCTTTCTTAAGACCAAAGGATACTCTCCCATTATTATTTCCTCTCACTTGGCGAGTGACTAAGAAAATAAATTACTTACCGTACTTGTCACATATAGGAGAGCTATAGGATAGACAGTAGCTAACTTGGCCTATCTGTTTTCATGTCTGGGATCTACCTGGAGGCTAAGGCCACAAATCCTCGAGAGAAGTACATGGAGGTTGAACCCAACATGCGAGAAATTGTTATAAAATACGTCATAAAGCTTTTAGATGCTAGTATCATAAACACCATTTTTGATAGCGAGTAGGTGAGCCCTACCCAAGTTGTTCCCAAGAAGTTCAAATTTACTGTCAAGCCAAATTCATCTGAATAGTTAATCCCTACATGGGAAACTATGGGGTGGAGAGTGTGTATAGACTACTAAAAGTTGAATTTTATGACTCAAAAAGACCATTTTCCCTTGCCATTAACTTGCCAAATCTTAGAGAAACTAGTAGGTTATGACTTCTATCATTTTCTAGATGGCTATTGAAGGTATAACTAAGTATTCATGTTTTTAGGGGATCAAGAAAAAACCACATTTACTTGTTCATTTGGTATAAACATATGTCATTTGGCTTGTGTAACACCCCTGCTACATTTCAACGTTGTATAATGTCCATATTTTTCAATATGCTTTTTTATGGACTTTTGCTCTATCTTTGGTGCATCGTTTAATGAGTATCTATAATTCATCGATTGTGCTTAAGAGATGTGGGGAGACTAGTTTTGTTTTGAGTTAGGAGAAGAGCCACTTCATGGTTCAAGAGGGAATTATTTTAGGTCATGTTGTTTCCAAAGAGGCATTGAAGTGGATAAGGTCAAAGTTGACTTACAACTAACCTACCTCCCCCAAACATGATGAGACAAGTTCATTCTTTTAATGACCATGTCAAATTCTATAGGTGATTCATCAAGGACTTTAGCAAGATCTCTCAACTGTTGTATTATTTGTTGTCTTAGGGCGTACCTCTTTCTTGGAGAGACATGATGTTTCTCCAACCCATCATCATTGTAGAGATTTTTTATGTTTCGGGGATAGATTTGATGGGATCATTTCCAACTTTCTTTGGCTACATTTTTATTTTGGTCATTGTCTATTATGTCTCCAAATGAATTAAAGCCATAGTGACGACAACCAAAGATCATTAGGTAGTGGTGGCTTTTCTCTAAGGAAAATATTTTTGTTGCTTTAGTACACCTAGGGCAATCATCAGCAATAGGGGTAGGCACTTTTGTAATTACTCTTTTGAAGCTCTTCTTTGAAAGTCCTCTATATATGTATAAAGTAGCCACCCCGTACCATTGATAGACTAGTGGTCAAGTTAAGGTATCCAATAGGGAGATTAAGAATACACCATGATTGGAAAGATTGGTCCTTGATCTTAACCATGCCAAGTGAGTGTACTAGACCACTTATAAAACCCCCATTGGCATTTCCTCTTACCGTATTATCTACGGTAATGTATGCCACTTACCCGTTGAGTTGGAGCACCACACTTTTTGGGTCATTAAATCATTCACCTTTGATATGGACAAAGCCAGTAGCCACCAAAATCTCCAACTTAATGAATTAGAAGAGATGCACGATAAAGCTTATGAGAGCGCCAAATTACATAAATAAAGGACTAAGGCGCTACATGACCGATTGATTCATCAAAAGTCCTTTCAACCTGATCAAAAAATTTAGCTCTATAATTCTAAACTATGCCTCTTCCCTGTTAAGCTTTGATCTCAATGGGATGGCCCTTACATTGTTACTCAGGTTTTCCCTCATGGAATGGTCAAAATCTATGACCCACGTAATAATCAATTTTTAAAGTTAATGATTACAAACTTAAGCATGTAGTCGAGAGAGTTGTCAAGAGGGTTATCATTGAATCCATGAGGGGTTGGTAGTATGAATGAGGATTAAATAATGTTATCTGTTTGGGGAGATTTGGGTAAACTAGACCAAGTCTTTGTTTTTTTTTTTTCTAATCACTAGCATGACCATATGTCAGTGGAAGGAGGAAGATAGCAATACTTGCATCGACATGTAGTGGTGTGTCGGTGTTCATCTAATCACTATCAGTGAGATCAATGCGTCAGTGTGGTGTTAATGAGGTAGTCTCCCACAGCTAACCCACTAGTAGTAAGGGTTCGACACGTCAACAAGACATTGAAGGTCATCGACTCCTTGGCTAGTGTTTGATGAGTTTAACAATGATACATCAATACAGAGTATTCTCAAGCATGATATATGATAATATTCATTCTATTACTAAGTATTATAATTGTATGCTTTTATTTGAATTTGGATGCAAGATTGAAAGTTATTGAGCATGTATTATATACAGGTAAGTAAACCCTAATGCATGGGTGAAACCTTATGATGGATAGTACCCCTAACTGATGTGGGAGTTATATGTAGAACCGCTACCTTAGCTTGGGAGTTAAGTTCGAACAAATTAGAGCATAAAAAGATGACTTGTCTAATGCAACATAATACAAGAGGTTTTGATGATCATGAAAGTCGAGACCTCGACCACTTGGGTTCACGAGCCCTTATGGGCCTTAGCTTCATCATGTGGATGGGGTAGGTAGGCTTAAGAAAAATTGAGGTCAAGTTTGTAAGTAGTTCATAGTCTATTGAAGGAGATAGACTATTAGATGTAGTTATCTTGTCATAATAACCCTTTGTAGCATGCACTTAGTGAGAGAGCTCGACTTAGTGTTGTCACGGTGTTAAGTGATTACACTTTTGTGATATTGTTTAAATATGACATTGTATTTACTTAATAAATATTTGAGTTGCATGAACATGTTATTATATTAATATAGAATTATTGTTATATTGTTGTTGCATACAGTTCTTGTTTAGACATCCCACTGTGTATATCTATATACTCAGTGTTCTCATAATGTAGGTTTGCCTAAAGAGTGAGCAGGCAGGAGACAAGAGAAGGATGACAAGTGATTGCTTAACTAATGTAGGGCTCTTAATATTTTTATTACCTAAACTTTTAGTTTGTGTGAAAACTATAGGCATATGCATGTCAATTTGTTAATATTTGTTGTATATTATTTGCTCTGGACATGTACTCAAGTGAGACCTTGTTGGGTTTGTGATGTGATTTAGCCTTGAATATTATAGTACTCTCAAATTTGAATATTATTATGTTAAAAAAATGAGTAGTTCATACCTCGAGATATCTTATCAACTTTTTTATAAATTTGTTTACGCTATTGAATTTATGAAAAAATAAGTTTAAAAATCTAGGAGTACGACAACATAATGATTCTTTATGTGAGTCTATGCATCCCATAGTGTCATACTATATAACTCACACATTGAATTTGCCACTTCAAGTCTTAATAGAAGAAATTTATATTTTGCATATCAACATCTCTTTTAATAGCCCACAATCTCAAGTGTGCTTAGCAAAAAAACCATAATAGTGTAAATGATCATAAAAAAAGAAATTAATAAAATCAATAGGGGTATTTTAGTCAAATAGACTTTTGGGATTAGCCCAGGGTCTCTCATCATCGCACACCACCTATAAATAAAAATATAGTTCACAATTCATGTACAATCGATAAAAAGAAAAATATACAAGTTGAAAGCATTGTGTCCCTCAGAAAGAAAAATGCATTAGAATCATAAAGCTACTTTTGCCTCCAAAGTTGATTCACGAGGGTGATAGTCTTTCAGTCTCGACAAATTAAAGGCTAGCAGGCCACTGATAGCAATTTTGTTAACCATGCTCAAACTACTTGATGAGCTTCTACAAGGTGCAATTCCTTTTCATTAGACTTTCAGGAAATGATGTTGTGCATTATTTAGTCAGGCATATATATTTGTGTATCGTGAAGAAGGCTTTGATTGGTGAGACTTTAGAGTTCCTGAACCTTGCCATCCTAGTTGATGAACGTGTTGCTCTTAGTTCTTTTTCTTAGACCTTATTTGGCTCAATTAAACAAATAAATTAAAAAAAGATCGAATAAAAATTTTTTGTTTAAAAGTTAAAAGAAAATAATATTTTTACATCAATAACTTATACATGAGTTTTGATTGGTCTAGATAAGAAGACTATGCAACTTTTTTATGGGGCTTACTTACAAAGTCCAATCAAAAGGAAGAAGAAATAGAGAAGATTGTATATTTTAAGAAAATTTAAAAATTTTAAATTTACATGTCATCATAGTTGGTTGTGAATAATCTCATAATTTTTACCTAAAGGCCAAAAAAATATAATCTTGTATTTTATAGATTCAACTAGTGAGACTCTAAAAAAATTATAATTTATTTATAAAAAATAAAATTTTAATATAAAAACATAAAAAATAAAATATGTGGCAACGTCTGAGTCCTCTTAGGACCAATCTAGAGATGGACTTTGGAAAGGTTAAGGCCTGACTCGATTTCAGCCCAAGTACATGTTTAACGAAATTTACTGGGAAAGTAACCCTGTCTCTGGCACATAATGTTTTTTTATTTATACTTTATATTTAATAGTATGCAACTGGGTAATGATAACCTGACATCGAATTGTCCCATAAAACCTTATAACTCGGTTTTCATTTGGCCGACAACAGTGAATTTCGCGTGATATTAGAGGGGTTTAGTTTTCTTTTGTCTAATCAAACATAATTGAAAAACTTTGTTGGACAAATTTTCAGGGCCTTCTTTGTCGGGAAATGAAGTTCGCAGAAAAGAATAAAAACGACCATTATCTTGACTTACATCTGAAGACTCATGAGTGGTTCTACTCTTGGTATGTCTCCCGTGAGGCACAATTCACAAGCTAGCCCACCCTCCCATGTTTGTTTTGGCCCACTGCGTTAGGTGCCTTCTTTACTTGTCTTTTCACCTAAGTCACGCGTCATGCCTTATCCCTCTTCCTAGGCTTGAGGTTGCCAGAAGAAAAAAAGAATAATCTTCCTAGGCTTTAAAGATTCGCACTCACTAGGCTCCACTGTAACAACTTTTGAACCAACTCAGCTTAATTGCCCTTTTTATGTTAAACCATGCAGAGCTACTCTGGTCTGAGGTCATCGTATCTCAATTCTCAATTCCTAAACAGTGAAAAGCAACTATCTTTTGCTAAGTGGCTGGTGTAATGGGGCATTATGTTTTTGTTCCAAGAGATTTGCAGAATCAACGTGAAGACGACGCACCTTTGTCACTGATTATATACTATTTCCTCTGCCTCAAATTAGTAGCTCTATCTGATAAAAAAAGTTATTTTATATTGATAGTTTTATTTTTTTAATTTAAGTGGTTGAATACTTAAAAAAAAGTATTATAAACTTATTTTTCTTTTTCTTAGATGTGAATTTCACCCTTCAATAAAAATTAATATTTTTTAAATACACTTCTTAATATAAAACGGAGGAGCATTTAGTTGAGTTATACATTGTTCTAGAGACATTGGTCTATTCTGCGTCTTTCTTTGGTGGGGAATTCCTCCACCAGGTCAGGGACCAGATGATGCTAGCCACTTTGAAAGTCGCCATAAAGCTATGCCTTCTGCTTTGTTCCCGGAGAAAGACATGCCACCAACCACCAATCACACTTGTGATGAAGTGGAACTCTGCATGCTAGGCATGGCAATGTCATCTATTCAATTGGACATGATTTAGACATATTGTCATGAGCCTACGAATCTGTCCAACAAATTACCTTCTCTCAAGTAGATTTTGATTGAACAGAAAATTTGAGCCCAGTGAGCCTTATGAGGCTCACGTATTCTCTCAAAACAAAATCTTGTTGGGGAGTTTTAAAAAAGATGAACAAGAGCACCATTCAGAAACAACAATCAAAACGCAAGTATTTTTCTACCCTCTACAGTTTCCTTTCCAACAAATTAAAACCAAGCTGCCCACCAAACAAAATATCGAGCAATCTCCTTATAAAATGATAATATTCTCCGACAAACATTTAAACTATACAAAATTTTCTATGTTTAATACAAGCAAATCAGACGAAGAAAAAGAAGAAAATGGCTGATGACCCTTACATATAAGATAAATTAAGGTACCCTACCTTTTAATACATGAACCAAGAAAGCAATCAACACAGAACCAATCTTGGAAGCAGGGGCACCAAATCTATGATCACAATGTCTGTAACCAATGTGTGGAGCCAAGTAAGGAAGTGAACCAAAATTACAAGCAAAGTCCACCACGGAATCCAATCCAGCAGATCACGCACGGGACCCATTTGTAGCAGCTGATCCATCATAAAGCCTGGTAGTGTTGTGAGACTTCTTTCTTCTTAAAACTATAATCCACGTAACTATTTCCAATATGACAGCAATTGCACCCAATATGGCAAGCACAATAATATAAGCAGTCTTCCACTTCTGGTCGGGATTCAGCATGTCAAAACCCTTGAAGATGTTGATGATACTCAAGACAATGACAGTGTATCCTACAGAGTGATGGTAAAAGTTCCAGTAGAGCCGCAGTTTGTGATCCTTTTTAGGTCGAAGAAGCAGTGCCAATGCCTACAGAATTCAAAGTCAAGGTTCTATCAGAATGCGTAAAGATTGAGAAAGTTCAGATTAAGCAAAATTGGGACAAATAGCTAAACTACTCAAACAAACACAGAATGACCAACTTCTGCAGCTCTTCATCAAGAGTCACTTCACAAACTAAACCACTCGCAGAGGATAGAGAGTGAAACAGATGGTTAACTACGCAGTAGAAGGGGGACTGTGGGATATACTAAACATTATACAATTTACAAAGATTGTGACTATAATGGCAAATTGAATTGCGTCACTATCCTTTCAGAGAGTCAAGTCCATTTTGAACTCATTGTGCCAGTATGAAATATGCAACCTCTACTCAAGTGACTGACCATGAACTGGCTAATACAAAAGTAAAATGTAATTGTGAATGTAAACAATCACCTGTAAGGTTGCCAAACAGAATAGAGCGATCCCAATGTTCCTGTGTGTAGTGTATACAATTCCCTTGGATTGACTCCCAAGTTTGAGTCCAGTAGCCCATCCAGCAACCCCAATGACATAGGCTGAGAACTGGCAGGATGCATGAAGGTAGAACCAAGCAGGGTCTGCAGACTTGAATGTCCTCAGGTACCGTGCGATGATTGCCCCAATTGGCATCAGGATTCCCCAACTCACAACGTTTAAGACTCCATGAATCTGGCCATCAACAATGAGGTTTTTAGATAGTTTGATAAAAAAAAACAGAGCGAATTTAGACTAACACTTTGTTATGCCATTTGTTTCCTCTATTATATGAATGGCCGGAGAAGAACCTATCTCCATGTCAAACCAAAGCAGAAATGGCTGATCAGAGTTATTAAATTAAATGAGTAGAACTTAGATTAAAGTTACTTGAAAACTAGCACAATACAAATACTCCCTCTGTCCCTCCGTCCAATATTGATAGCTCCATTTGGAATAATAGTGATTTTTATTGAATGGTAGGATCTACAGCTAAGAAGATGGAAAAATAGCTTCTGTGATGCTTGTTTAAGTACCCAGTCACTTAAATTGAGCCAAATAGAGCTGTGGGTCAAACTTTTTTTCCTAAATGGAGCGACTAATACGGGACAGAGGGAGTAGAAACAAAGAATTCATCACTCCCCTTTCTTAAAACTAAATCTGCAAACACAACTAATGCCCAGCTATTAAATAAGACCAAGTTATTTTCGCAAGTTTCGTACTGAATTACATGAAACTCATAAAAGGAGAAAAATCAATACAATTTTCTGTTCCTACCTGACATAATAAACGGCCATTTCAAAATCACACATCATTTATATCATATGTTTTTTGGCGATATCATCAAGTAAACAAAAACATAATCTTTCGTGAAAAAATATCCTAGATGAGTCTAAAGAACAATTCTTAGGAAGTGGATAAAGAAGATTTTAGTCAAGATGAAAACGATTGAAAATTATATTCGAAGAAATTTATGACAAAAAATTATAAGCTCAGAGGAGACATAAAGGGCTCTAAAATTCTCTATTGAGCATCGACCTGCAGTTTAAAAAATAAACTGAAGACACCCAAAGCCACATTAAAAAAATAGATAAAACCCCCATGAATTGAAGTTAATATTGATCTCTTAGAAGCAGACTAAAAACATAATTTAAAATATAATCGATCACGTCTGCACATCAGTACCTAAGAATAAGAAAACAAAAAAATCTTCTTGTGCAGAAAGAACGACTCTTGTAACAACTAAAAACAAGAAAAAGTTTGTCAAAGAACTCAAGATATATCCAAAGATGCCTCTTTTTCAGAAAACAATCTCAATCTGCTCAAAGAGACATGCTTGAAAATACTTTCAAAACGTTCTTCCAGTCTAAAACATTCATTCCAAATACCAAAGAAGAACACGGAAAATGCTTAGTCAATTACATCATTTAGAGCGATACCATAAACTTTCAAACAAGCAAAGACGCCATTTTTTTCCCGAACGTAACCGTATACTCACATTCTTCTTCTTAGTCCTGGAATCACCGCCTCCAGTAGCAATTGCCTCCCCCTTGGTCAGGTCCAATGTCCCCTTGGCCTTCAAATTCGCAGGCGCAAAATCATGCTTAGCAGGCACCCCATCAATGACGGCGGACCCAACCTGCCACACCTGGTTCACCTTCGTCGTTCCCTTCGGCAGCGCCAGCGTGGCGAAGATCCGCATCGACCCGCCCGAGTACTCAGCCTCCATGTCCGGAACTTCGAAGGCGATCTTCGAGGGGGATATGGGGCCGTAGCTTTTGACATCGAAGGTGTTCACGGCGACAGAGCCGTTGGCCAGGCGGAAGGCAATGAGGGACTGAGCGCCAACCATGCCCGAGGCAGTAGGGTTGATGGCCCAGGCGACCCATCCAGCGGGTCGAGCCGGCGGGGCGACGAAGGCAAGGGAGAGGTTGGAGCTGGAGGGGTCGTAGGTCCAATGCAAGGAGGAGTTGAGGGTGGGGAGGTCGGCGCAGAGGCCGTAGACGCGGTTCTTGGAGAAGGCCTGCTGGGAGGAGCAGGTGGAGCAGAGAGCGACGGGGAGGAGGAGAAAGAGGGAGAGGAGGCTGCTCAGGGGAGAGGAAGCCATGGTAGCGCCAAAAAGGAGGGGAAGTGAGACCGAGGGCTTTTGAAAGAGCTCTGTTAAAGCATAAATAACAAACAAAAACAAAAGGGCGGACAACGTAAATTTGAGACATGGAGATGATAATGAGCACCACATGAGGAACACTAAAATTAGGTTGAGGCCCAGTTCTGTTGAGGACCATTGAAATGAGGCAAATGCCACCCAAACATTGAGGTCCTCTTAGAATGTATTCACAAAAACAAAAAGGATGAGAGAGACCTCTAATTTTAGCCACCCCACTCCTCCCCTTATATGTAGTTTATATTAAAAAGAGCTAATTTTTTAGATATTAAATAATAAATTAAATGTATTTATATGCACCCTAATAATCTATAATCTTTTATTTTATTCATAAATTTACAAGGGGTTTATGAGCTTAGTAAGGTAATGAGAAGATTATTGAGGTGCATATAAACATAGAATAAGCCTATATGCACCTCACTAATCCCTTTATTACCCCATTTTACTAAAGGAATTTATAGGGTAATTGGGGTATTATTGGCACTCGTTCATAAACATATCATGATAAATATCCACCTCTTCCTTTAAATGTTTAGTTTTGCTTGTAATTCATTTATATTGGTTTTGCTCCTTGTACCCTTTAGTCTCATAATAAGTATCTCCTAAATGGACTGATTTTAGGTGAGTTTGTTTTCTAATCCAGCATTTATTGCGGAGTATCACTAAAGAACACTACTATTTACCCTAATATATGTTTAGTAACCCTTAAAAAGAAAAAAACTTAAAAGATTTTTTATTGCTCAACAACCCCATGGTCCCTTGTTATTTTGCTAGTAACCCCTATGATGTCCCTTCCCTTTCTTCTCAAGCGCCGGTGCCTGCATCTACTCTTTGGTTGACAAACAATTCTAAAAGGTTGTCAAACAATTCCCCCCATTCATTTTGCCACTAAATGCGAGAAACCATGGAAGGTCCATTAGAGTAGAGTCGTCATCCGCATCTAGACAATAAACCTCCACTAGGTTTTTTATCCCCTTTAGCCTCCATTTCTTTTACTCTACAACCAGAAAAATGGGCATCGTCTTCTGGAAGATTGAGGTCGAGACACCCAAGTTCCAAGTCCTCCAAGCATACCCAGATTATGAAATTCAGAAGGACACACCCTCTATTGTGGCAAAAGTTACATATGATCCGGCTCAGATATGTGAGAACCACTATCTTTGCGAACTACATAGAGCATTTGGCAACCCACAGAACAAGAAGTCTCAATGACTGCACATGTTATAATCAAAACTCTAGAAAATAGCCCCTGTCAGAACCAAAACTCCAGAGAAGTTAGGTGAGAAAATTGTAGTGACTGTGTTGGTCATCACTGAAGGCAGTGACATGGTGACGTTGCAGTTAGTTTTGACATCCAAGTGCACCATGGCCAACGAGGTGTAGGGTCCGATCGAGGGTGGTCATATGAGAGGAAATATAGGGTGGTGAGGCTCAATGGAGTGGCCACGGATAAGGAGGTGGAGGAGAAGATGGAGAAGTTGCGGCAAAGCTTGGAAAGGGATGGGTATTAGGTGATTGGTGAGTATTTGTTGGCCAGATACACTCTTCCATGGTTGGTGCCGGTTTGCAAGACAAACGAGGTCATGTGATTTTGGGAGTAAAATATTTGGGGTGGGAAGGGGTCTGTATGAGTAATTTTTTTATTTTTGTTAAGGTGTAAAACGAGTGGGGGGCTTTGAGTATATCTTAGGGGGAATAGACGTGTTCATAACTAAAATAGTAAACAAAATATGTAATCAAGTCTTCATCAATTCAATACAAGGATTTAAATGCTTATTTAACACGCCCCCATTAAAAGGTTGCTAGTTTGGTGAATTTAATAGGTTTGTTCAAGACTCTTGATTTCAAAATCAATAGTTAGATTTTATTCGAATACAAGACTACATTTGTATTTTTTAATGGGAGACTATATTTATACTTATGTAGAGATTTTTAATAAGATTTTTATACCCCATTTATATCTTTAGCACCCTCTTCTTCATTCCATCACCTCTATCTCTCTTCTTCCTTGGCAGCTACTTCAGCACCAACCATGCCTTCCTTGGCACTGCCTTTGCCCTACTTCCCCCTCCCTCTCTCGGCATCTGGTACTACACAATCAAGAGAGGGGTTGGGGGGGCGTTGTTTCTTCCTTGAACCCTCATTTTTCCTCCTCCCTACCCAAAAAAAAAGGTGGGTCTAGAGGCGACTATGGGAGGGGGAGGAAAAGGTGGAGACCATACTAAGGAGGGAAAGGCAAAGTCGAAAGTGAAAAGGGCAGGGTATGGTTGTCGTTCACAATGTCATTAGGGAAGAAGAGCGATGGAGGTGATGGAAGAGGGTGATAGTGTTATTTAGAGAAAAAGGAAATCATGAGAATTTGAAAAATGGTTGTTGTGGTTTAAAATAGGGTGTTGAAAGTCTTAGAAAATGATTTTTTGTCATCTAATGAAAAATGTATAATTGGTTTTGGTGGATAGCATCCTTGCACTTAAATTACATATCCATATGGCTCTCAATGGTGTATTGTTAAAATGTCTAGCACGGGGAGTAAAAATCAACGTTAACCTTTTATATATTTGAGTTGGAAAAATTATATCATTTCCCTCTTTGTGTAAGCCAAATAATATAATAAAATACACACTTCCTACACCTAAAGTGAGCTAAGTACATTTTTTATACTTTAAAAGTATTGAATAAGCACATTATAACACAAATACAAGGCAAGATTCCCAAAGCGAAAATTAATCAAACACATAAAAGACACAAGATATATGTAATTCACTATCAAAGTAATGATTATATCTATCGGGTCTATATTGATCAATTCTATTATAAACAACAAGATTATTGTCTATCTTATAGAGATTGAAATATCAGGAGAATACTTTTTATACATATGATGGAGTTATTTCATCCAAAGATAGTAAACAATGAAGATAAGATGAAACAATTACGACATGAATCTCTTTTCGATTTGTCTTCTCTTTGGTAAGATGAACAACTTAAGTTTGAAAAACTTCATCTTTTCTATTCTTCTTCCAAAATCTTCCCAAAGGTGTCTAGTTTCCCCACATTATTGGTACTTGCACAAAGGAGAAACCATTTATTTTAAACAAATTTGACTTACTACAAGTAAGCTCCTCTTCCTTTTGGTTATTTCCACTTAATCCCAAAGTGGGTTGAGTCATGAGCCTCCACATGGGGAGGGAAAAGCATACCAATTTATTGATAAAGATCATCTTTCAAAGAAAATATGTCCTAAAAGAAGTAGGGTAAGGTGTCATGCAAAAGGCTATAGGGTTGGAGTAAATTTTGAGACAACAATAAATTTAAAATTTCAACTAGAAATAGTAGCTTTTTTTTGCATCCCTATTGTAGGTAGAAAGTGAAGCCAAGACCCGCGGGAGTGTGAAATGATTGGGCATCGAGAGGGGTTGTATAAGAAGAGGTGTGAATGAAGCATGCAATATTTATGAGATTGTAAAATATATAAGGCACTTTATGTCTAGTTTTGACAAAGGTCAAAGAGTTAAGACTAATTTACCTTATTTAAGAAAGAAAAATAAAGTTATATCTAAATAAATACAAAATTTTGTAAAATAATAATACTAAAAGAACATTCAGCCTACTCATGTAAAGGGGTTTGGATGGATTTAATGGGTATTTTTAGGACAATTCTGATGTAGACCAATGTCTACACAAGCAAAATTAAGGGAAAAACATAAGAAAAATAATTGAACCATAAAATAAAAATAAACTAACTTGAATCTAATTTCTGAACTCTACAAAATAGGCATAGCCTCCACATATCTATAGGCAATTAAGCCTCCTAATCTTAATGCTATTAAAACTCTTAATCGGAATAGACTTCTAACTAGAAAGGGCCTCTAACATAAGCCTAAGCCCAATAAAATCTTAATTACTCTAAAATACAATCACTAATAATTAGATTCTAATTATACTACTAATATTAAAGGTAGACCCGATCCCTTGGGCTAGTCATAACAAATTCATTTTAAAACTAATTGACAAATTTAATTTTAGTATATGACTAAATCAATATGTTAAGATTTTCTACCTTTTAATAAAAATAAATTGGTTTTATATATATATATATATATAAGCATGAGGCTCTCATACCTAATTGGGTGTGAGTTGCTAATTAGCCCCAACATCTTGGAAAACTACATAAAAATATGTAAAAATATGGACTTATTTTTATAGTTTTTCCAAAAAGGTGGGGGTTGATTTGTGACACACCAATTCGGATTGAGTGCCTCACAGCTTATTTGAACCCAATTTAACCAATCAACATGCATGCATTTTAATTATACACACCCATGGGCCTCTCAAAGTGTTGTAGCCCATTGACTACAATGGGCTTGTACATAGGAGAAAGGGGAGAGAAAGCTAGGCAGGGAAAGAAGCAACTAAGGGGCCATTTGCGAGGCACTTTGGAGGGGAAATCAATTTCCCCTCTTGAGTGCAATACATCAAGAGGGGAAAACAAGAGGAGAAAATCAATTTTCCCCTCTAACTCTCCTGAGGAGGAAAGTTGGTGGGGAAAACTATTTCCCCACCCTATGGAGCCTCCCAAATGACCCCCAAAAAACTATAGAATTAAACTTGCTTCTCTTTGCTTCAATTGATGTACGTCCCACATGTGTATATAGGCTTAAGATACTTCTATTCTAAGAATCTTAACTTACTAAGGTAATTAACAAAAGTATCCTACCTATAGCCATAAAAAAAGCCTAATTGAAATGAGAAACTAAATTCTAATTAATTAAAAATCATAAAGAAATATGGCCAAGACGAGAATGAGTTTGCTGGTGAAAGTAAACCTCACTCGATTTGGACATAATATTTTACCATTGCTTCTGTTTGGCCTTGTCCTCAAGGTCATTGAATAATGCACAACTTTTATGATGGTTATGTAGTAATATGACATCTTTCACTAGCAAGATGGAGACATCTTTTACTAGCAAGATGGAACATGAGTTCCATCTGATCAAAATCTTATTCAACCTTTCCCATGGTACAAAGCTAATCAATCCACATTCTCCCTCTTTAAATGAAGAAGGTAGAAATCAGCAATAATGGTGATACCTTGAGCAAATAAGGTGGCACCACAACAAAAGCCCACATAAAATAGCTTGGCACCATGACTAACCATAACATTAAATAGAGAGCAATATGAAATTGTCGGTCCCAATGTGTGTGCAACTTCCTCTTTGATGAAGGATTAAGTGTTGCTGGTGTCGACCAACACTAAGGACCTGTTGTTTTGCCATTTGATGATTAACATATATAAGGAGCATCAACACCCTAATGTGCATAGAAATATATCATAAGGTATATGTCATTGGCGAGCATGGTTAAATCTATATTAACTTGGCAACAGGGCCCTTGTCAAATTTGCGGCCACGTCCCCTAGGGCAGTGAGCATCATCATCACGATAAGCATAATCATTGTAAAAAAAATCATCCAAGCCATAAAGTTCATCCTTGGCATCATTAAACCAATGGGGTGGAAAGTGTTATGGAGGAATCCTTGGGGGCCCGACTTCAACGAGATTGGTTGTTGCGATTATACATAAGCAGGGGTGGACCCATACTAATGAGTTGGCAGGAAAGAGGGTTGTGAGTAAGGGTGGCTAATGAAGGTCCAATAGCCGCGTGCAACCCCATTGGACCTAGATCTGCATAAAGACTGATGGACGGATAAACCAGATGAGAATTGTGGACCCACTATTGACCCTAATAAGAGGGTTGACTATTCAATGGGAGCCCAAACAGAGAAAGGTTTGACACCTGCTTAGTGGAACACTAGCCATACAACAGAGCAGAAGGGTGTCCGTCGATGGTAGGGAAGACAAGGGGATAGGAAGATGATTGGTCGAGGAAGAAGGTAGAGAGGCGAAAGATCCTTCAGTCAGGGATGGGAGTTAGTGACTGGAAGGGCGTCAAAGAAGCGGTGTGGTGGCAAACACCAGAAAGGCAAAGTGGACACCGGGACCTTAGATCCAGTGGCTCTTCTACACGTGACCCCGAAGAAGGCAGCAATTGGGAAATGACGACTGGCAATTGTGGCAGAAGACACTCTAAATCAACTGGTGAGTTCGGCAAGATGATGGCTTTGCTCCCCAGATGTTGGTCCAAATGCAGGTTTGTCTTAAAGTGTGAGTTGGAGGAGTTTAGCATCAATTGTCTGTGTTGATTGGTGGAGTTGGAGGTTATTTCTCATATGTTGTCCATGGAAAGCATGACCTTTTGGGCGAGCACTTCCAAATCAGACTGCCATGGTGAGGAAGAAGAGGCATTGGTCTTTATTGGATGTGGACTTAGCCAGCCTTTGTTGCTGCATTCGAGTGTTGGATGCCATGGACAAAAGGCAGAGGAAAGACTAAGTCTAATACCTATGTTGTAGCTCGTTGACTACGATGGGCTTATACGTCCTACAATACAGGCTTAAGGTCCTTTCTATTCTATTAAAAAAAACCTAATTGAATAGAGAAATTAAATCTTAATTAAGTAATTAAGGAATCCTAAAGAAATCTGGCCAAGAAGAGAATGAGTCCGCGGGTAAAAATAAACCTAGCCCAATGTGGGCCATAGCAAAAGGATGGATCATTGAAGGGACTAACATGAGAACTTAAAAGTAACTAACTGTTTAATCATTTAGCATATATTATATGTAATTCTTTTACATGATTTATTGATTAACAACCATATGAAGTGGATTCGGCTCCAACAAAGAAAAAAGTAGTTTCGGTTAATGGGTGGATTAATTTCATTAATGTCGTTTGGTGAAATACTGTCAATCAGTCATTAAAATGCCTACCAGTTTTGATGAGGTTAGAGTAAATACTGAGACAGGACAACTAATTTAAGTTTTTTCTTATAGTATGGTAACTTTTTCAACGCGTGCCCTCCACGGGTGGGTGGAAAGCTGGTGAGACGAAAACTGGAAAGGCTTTAATGGCCGTGATTGGCAAGCATTGTGGTAGGAAAGCGATTGACCGTCCCCCTCGTCCGTTCAAATGGCGGTATATGATCTAGAATAATGTCCCAATTCCACGTTGCTCACCATTCCCATTAAAATATAAATAAATTTTCTCATATTTGCTTTATTCTTAAAAATATTTTTTTACTTCGGTTGTCTTAAATCAACAACTCTATTGTTCAAAATTGTTTGTTCCGTATTAATAATTTCATTCTCTTAAATTTAAGTGCTTGGGGTACTTAAAAAAAGGGTATCATAAGCTTATTGTCTATTCTTTTTACTATTAAATAAAATTACTATTTTTTTAAATAGAGCTATTAATATAAGAAGAGATTTTTATCTTTTTAATACCATCCTAAATATTCCTCGTCTGTATAGCCGCTCACCATATCTCCCTTTTCGGTATGGCCTAACCCCACTTCCTCCTTCTCTTTCTTCCCAATTAAGCCTCATATTGGTTGTAATTAAGCTAAATATTTGCCTTGCTTCTTCTTCTTTTCCAATTGCCGATGAGGCTGTGTTGATTGCAACCATGCTAGATGTTTGTCATGCCTCGGCTCCGCCTGACCTAAACCGAACCCGGTCCAAGGGCTGGTCAACGTATGAGGGTAACAGAATTTAACGGATTAACATATTGCGGAAAACTTAGCCCCTCTAATGGGCGATTTAACTAACGGAGTAACGCACCTCACATCCTTTGAACAAGAAAAATAAGGATAAAGAAGATGCTAATAAACTATCATAATCCTCACACAAACCCACATAATAATCTCTAGAGCCTACACATAGCTCGAAATTATGTAAGTTTAGTCAAATCTAAGGTCAACCAAGAGAAAATCAGAAAATAAAACATCATCAGAATTCCACGAAGGTTAATCCCATGAGTACCCATGTCGTCCCTTAAATAAGATGTCCTACATGTCTACACATCGTACCGTGCAGCCCTAAAATAAATCACAAAAGAGGGGTGAGTACAAAACTCAATAATAGTTTGAAAACGATAACATTAATCAAAAAATATTATGACACACATCATGGTAATTCAGATCCAAAAATGACATGGTATACTCTTTTCTGATCGTCTCCTTACTAAACCCCTACTTATCCATAAGTAAAAGATTTAGCATGTATATAACACATATATCAAGATCAGGGCATGACGATCATAATATGACCTAACATCCATCCTATATAAATAATGACTCTCACCCAATCACAATTCATGCATAATATCCCACATAATCCACATAGAAGTATCTCTGACACACTTTTTGATCATTCATTCTTATCACATAAACCTGCATGAGAGTATCTCAATCACACAATTTAGATCATGCATTCAAATCACATAAACCTGTATCATAGTGTCTTAATCACATGATTTAGGTCATGCATATATCACATTCATTCCATAGCTTATTCACTCTGCACGACAAATGTGTTAAACACATAATACATAATCATGCATGATAAACCATAATCACATGTGTCACATTATCCATACACAACTTGTGCAATCCTGAGCATAATATAATCTCATACACATGCATCATCAACAAATGGTGAATGTAACACCGGAGATTTTTCATATATTTTCCCTCAAAATTCACAAATTTTTTTTGCAATAAAACTACTATAAATCGGGAAAAATGATGAATATGAAACTTGTGAAAACAGTTTTATAATTTAAAACATAACACATCGGTTTTCCTATACAAATTTTTACTTATTTAATCAAGCATCATACGGCCAAACAAAACATCCTCAGGTGCTACTCGAAAACAACCGTACGAATAAATTGTTATGATCATAGATTTTAAATACAAATCTCGCATAGACATCCCTGAGTGCAAGTCTCATAACAGTCCACAGTCTAATCCAAATTACAAGTCCAAAATACATACACATTTTAATTCTCATCTCACCCAATACAAGAGATCGTGGCACAAATAATACTCGTAGTGAGTCAAGCATATACCTGAGTCCAAGGGAATCAATCCACCACGAAAATGAGTGTCCATCTCCAGGAGTTCTCTGCACAAACCTGCAAAAACCTCCCGTACAACGGGGCTAAAAAGTAGGGTAATGAGTATTTTCGTACTTAGTAGGAAAATACCCAGTAGGGGAGTTCTAAACAGTAAACTCAGTAAATCCATGCATAAATGCATTCATGCAACTCAAACATGAAGCAAATAGGCATATCATAATCATGCTCATATGCATATAATCACACATATCATCATGCCAACCTCATACCATTGAATTGATCTTACACATACACCCTTAAGCAGGGTCTTACAAACTTACTCGTACCATTATACGCTTACTCATACAACATACACATACTTATATGACCTTACTCATACAATCATATGCTTACTCATATAACTTACACATACTTGTACGACCTTACTCATAGAATCTTACTCATACGACCTTACTCGTACAGTCTTACTCAAAATCATACACTTATTGTCTTACTCAGAAACATACTCTTACAATTGTACTCATACTCTTACAGTCTTACTCATACTAATACTCTTACAGTCGTGCTTATACGCATGCTCTTACAATCATACTCATGCTCTTACAATCATGCTCATACTCATACTCTTACAGTCGTGCTCATACTCATGCTCTTAATCGTACACATACTATTGACCACTGAAGCTCATTACAACTAATAAGCTCCAGCGTCAAAATGGAAAAGAATGTCACTGGGGCATCACCTTAACTTCCGGGGAGTGACTAGATGCCATGGACTTTTCCAAAGGCAAGGTACGCTAATTCTTATGGGGCACAGGATCAAACAGGTAAGAGCAGGTCCATGATACTACTTACCTGACCGTGCAAACATAAACACCCACACATAAGGCGTCATATAGTTGCCCACCATAATGGGTCTTATAGTACCATAGAATTTCTCACCATAATGGGTCTTATAGTATTAGTGTTACTCATGGGCAGAAATCATACAGTGCCACTTGGGCAGAAACATATAGTGCCACTCTTGGGCAAAAATCATACAACGTTCTCAACAGAGCATCAAACGTGTAGGCTTATACAACACACAGACCAAATCGGAAACATATGTCACTCTCAATGAAGTATCAAATGTCTGGGCTTATACAGCACACAGACCAAATCAAAAACATACGTCGCTTTTAACAGAGCATCAAACGTCTGGGCTTGTACAGCACACAGACCAAATCAGAAACATATGTCGCTCTCAACAGAGCATCAGATGTCAAGTGCTCTATACAACACACAGACAACATCCAGCAAGATAAACACCATGGCAAGATATGAGAAATGCTCGGCCGACTCATTATCGGCTAGCTCAAACACAGAACTTAATTCGTCGAACCCTCAGGTCTCAAACTCATAACGCTATCATTAGCTTTCTTATAATTCAAGTTTGAATTAAGTAAATTATGAGGTACAATTATGCCACACAAGCACTTAAGCATACCGTACTAATCAAACCGAAGTTGAGCCCTATCCGAAACTTTAGTTTGTTAGGGCAGCAGACTTCACTTAATCTATCCATCTTACAACATAACACACTGTACACAAATCCTTACAGTCTTACAATCTCTGCCATCTACCTTATGGCCAAAATATCTTACTCGAAAGTCATCAAACTGAGCACCTCAAAATCAAACCCAGTTATACCCTCTTACTAATATCTCACTTATTATGCTTACTTGTCACTTCATAATTTATACATTATGCTTGTACAATTATGAACACTCTTATTGTCTGACAATCCCCAACATGCGCTCTGATCCAAAACAATCCACTCCAATCCTCACCCATCATACTCATATCTTCTGTTATCCGTCATAACACATCCATATCCAAATCCATATCAAATAGTGTCACTTCTTACCATCCATAGCTCATACCTCTGCCCACATGCACATACACATATCCATAGCATAGGCAAATAGCCATCATACATATGTAGCTTACAAACATGTTCATTAGCCATCACTAGCACATACATACACATACGAAGCTTACCAACAAACACACTAGCCATCATTAGCACATACCCACACATACGAAGCTTACCAACAAAAACGCTAGCCATCACTAGCACATACCCACACATACGAAGCTTACCAACAAACACACTAACCATCACTCGCACATACCCACACATATAAAGCTTACCAACAAACACACTAGCCATCAATAGCACATACTCAATCCACATACAAAAGCTTACCAACATACTTCAAACATACATGCAACCCACATGCATGTCATATGTATTTCAACATGGCATAATATATCCTCTTACATCATGCAAACGGATCATGATTTAGCATCCAAAGCATTAAATCATACAATCCTAGCATGTTGCTACTCATTCAAAGCATGCTATCATGAAATTAATAGTTCAAACCTCTCCTACCTTATAATCATGACGTTCGATGGCTAGCACACTATGGTGGCTGCGTCGGCAGCAGAGTTGGCGGCCAAAAGCATTGCCAATTTGAGAGAGTTGTTGTCCCGATGTTTTAGGAAGCGCTAAAACTACTCACGGCCAAACGGGGTGTCAAAAGTCAATGCGACAAAATCTGCAATCCACGGCAACACACTAGGGCAGCCGGGAGAAATGTCATGCCATCATAAGTGGCGGTGCAACAATAAGTCGAGGGTGTACTCACTAAAGGTTGGCTGGCGGCTGAGAAGTACTCGGCCGGCTACAAGACTTTGAAATCGGTCATGGATAGCACCCAACGGCAGTGATTTCGCATCAACAAGGGCCCACATAAGGGCGGAGGCCGTGGGGCGACACTCGAGGACAGAGGAGAGGTGGTGGAGGACTCCGATGTCAACTCCATTCAGTGGCAGAGCCAGTCGATGGTTAGGCGGTGCTGAAGCGACACCTAAACCGCACACGCTGTCAAAGGGGAAGAGGACTGGACGGTGTCGGTCCAAGGCTCAGAAGGGCGGTAGGGCCATGCCCAAGGGTGGTAACTGATAAAGATGGCCTTTGCCATTATCGTGTCAGGGTAGGCTGACTAGAGGCCAAACAATGTCCGGTGGAGATAGGACGATGGCGCTCTGAATAGCATGATCAACACATAACCGGCATAGGGGGAGTCTGGCTCACGCCAGAAAAGAGGGACATACCTAGGGCCGAACTAGGCAGTGGGGCCATCGTCGTACCATGACCGATGGAAGTAGCCCCCACTATCACTAGGTTGAAGCAAATCAATGCAAATATGGTCGGAGGCCATTTTACGGCCAATGACACAAAATAGGTAAAATAAGGGTCAATTGTACAAACGGGATGGACGATCAAAGAGGGGCTGGGAACAATGGTCTCCCCTCACTACAGCCAACACGCAGTAGAGCCAAGGTGGTTCCATACCATCACTAGTCAACTGCGGGCTAATGAAAGCAAATTGGTGACTGATTGGCTGCAAGCGGCGAAAGACTAACAAACATATTACAAAGGATCAGTTTTTACTGTGCTGTGAGAATGCGGCGGAGGCAGAGGAGGTGGGACTATGCTAGGGCCGGTGAACCTGAGTTGGGACAGTGGCTCAACCATCGCCAAACCAGGGCGGAGCCAAACAGAGGTCCGTTGGCCATGGCTCGCAGCCGCCGGCTTCTGTTTCACCAAACAAAACACCAGCGGAATAGGGGTGGGTGGAAACATCTGTCTGGAGGAGAAAGGAAGGGCGGAGGCGGAACCAAGTAGGGAGGGGTGGTCCATGGCCTTTGTCGGACCAAGGCGAGGCTGGAGGGAGGTCAGGTCAACTGTGGCTCACTGCCAGCGGCCTCCGTTTCACGGAAACAGAGCATCGGCAAAAACAAGGTAGAGGGGAAAAGGTTTGGGGCGGAGGAGGAGAGGCCCTCTGGGGCCGAGAGGGGTGGCCTCCCGCCATCGCCGGCCCAAGGCGGAGCCGTGGGAGGCTGGCCGTCCCATGTCGACCCACAGCGGTGGTGGCACAAACAAAACAGAGAGGTGAGAGGGCAAACCGGGGAGAGACGAGATGGAGGGCGGAGCAGCCGTGGGAGTCGGGACGGTGGCCCCTGCATAGCTGGGGCAGAGCCGGTGGCAGCGTCCTGCGGCCCACCGACGACTGGCGGTGGCTAGGCAAATGAAGCTAGAAGGGGGGGGATGCACTGTCTGGAAGTTTTTGGATTGGGCTCGGTCGAGTCCGATCCTTTCACACATTGTTTTTCTTTTTCTTTTCACTTATATCCCCATCACACGCTTACCTCATGTTTGTATGTTGTATTTCCAAAACTCGGCCAAAAGCACGTAGTGAGGCCCACGGCTTATGACTAAGCCCCACACCTAACTCTATGGGTATAAATACTGGGGAAAATATATAAATACGAATACATCGAAGCGTCACATTTTCCCGCCAAAAATAACCAAAAAAATAGTAAGAAAATCCCAAAAAATCGTAGAAAAATTAGGGACCTTACAGTGAATACCTCCATCAAGGAGTAAATACAATCATTGCCACACATGCGGGACATAGTCAAGGCCACACAGGCAGTTCATAGTCCAGTTTTCACACAGGAAATATAAAAGTCAGGGTAGTCAACCCCTATGTCTACTCGCCCTGGACAAACCTGGCCAAGGAATGTCTGAATCTCACACAAAAAACCTAAAACAGGTGTATCCGCCTGGGAACATCTTCTGCAGTGGGAAGAGTCCAAATTCCACACAGGAAACCTAGGACACATAGTAGCCAGTGCACAAAGGCATACTACTTTGGATTCTCAGGGTCCAGATAACTATCTCAAGAAATCTCAACCGCAAGACAAGTACACAACTCGTCCCCACATAACTCAAGTCGACTTTACCCGAGGAGTATCTATGTTCTTTCGGACCAACCAAGTTCCGATTAAGCCAATGATCGATTAATCCGACATGCAATCTCACATCATTGCATCTAATCGCTTAACCATGGCTAAACATCGGTAAAATCTTATTCAAAAAGTCTGTTCATGATGCATGAAACATGATACATACGCGAACAATCTCTACATGGATTCCAACACATGGAATGTACTCCCATCAGTCCCCACATGCATCACATTCGAGTCGTAACAACCCCAATTTCATAATTAATTCCCCCACATGTGTGTGTTCATACATTCGTAAGTGCATGGTCATGCTTGACAATAGCTTATAAGACAATACACACATGCTTTGATGAAATCTAAACATACTTCCTAACCAAAATTATGGGTGAAATCCATCCGAAAACCGTCATTCCAATCATGTAAAATCTAATGCTCAATTTCCTACAAGCATATTTAATTCACATAAGAAACTAGAACATGATATCACTATTCACCCACAATTTATTCATACTACAAGACAACACATCAGTTCATCAACAAACCATAACCTTACTGGAAGCATGCGTAAATATAAGAAAAGCATCAACCATAGGTTTAAGACAAAACATACTAATATGTCTAACCATCAACAGATACACCCATATAATACTTAAACATGCTTCATAATTCCCAACATAAATAGCATATATTTCTAGTAGCTCATTCTAACTCAAAACGCTCCACATGAACCTTAGAAACAACATTTGAGAATAACATACCAAAATAAGCATAGAGAATAAAATGCCCAAAATCTGTCGTATAGCCGATCGATCGGCCTGCAAAGGTGTTCGATTGGCTGGCCTTAAAATTGGCTTATAATGTTGTTTGGCCAATTGATCAGCCTGTAAGGGCGATTGATTGCCATAATGGCAGATCTGGTTCGTCTTCTCCATTTTGAAAACCAAACCGAGACACCATCAATCAAATTTAAAACCTCCATTCAAACCTCAAACATCATAGAAATCAAATCAAACCTTCCATAATGCTAAATCTACCCATTATCCATCAAATCCCTAAGAAATTAATATAAAAGATTAAGTTTTTACTAATCGACTATTAGAGCACTAAACATGGAATTCATTCAAGAAAATATCTAAAAAACCAAGATTTGAAACACGACAAGCTTGAGGATTAAACCCATTACTTTTCACCTCTTTTTGGGTTGGATTAGCTCCTTAATCTCCTCCAAAACCTACCCAAAAATGTGATTTTTGTTAATACCTACCTAAATCTAATTTAAAACTTGAAAATCATTGAGAAAGTCTTAGAATTAGAGCTTTAGGGAATCAAAAATAAAAATTTGAAAGGTAGGGTTTGAAGTAAAGATGAAAATTAGTGACTTAATGGCTTAAAAATGAGATTAGCCTTTGGAGAAACATGAGATTAGGAGAAGTTTATAAAAAACCCTAATGATTAAGGAAATATTAAGAAAATCGCACCTCTAATCACCTTCCTTTTTAGGCAAATGGGGGATTAGGCCTCTTAATCCTAGGCTTAGCCCTTTCCCAAATGGAAAAGAGGTCAACCCTTTCCTTTTATAGTAAGGAAGGGGTTAGACCTAATCAAAATTAGGGGTATAAATAAAATTATTAACTAAAAGTGATTAATTTGGTTATTTAAACCCAATTTAAGTTCAGAAAAATTTTAAATTTTTTTCTAATAACTTTTTTTAATGTCTAAAATATTTTGGATTAAAAACCCCAAATTCGATTGTGGTGTCCACATGGGGGGTCCCGTCAAACTCTAATTTTTGAAAAAAATTGAGAAAATTCTAAAAATTCACAATTGACTTAGATTCACCTAAAACTCATAAAAGTGAAGTTAGTTTTTAATTAAAACATTTGGAAACCACCTTTATTTCAAAAATCTACAAAATCAATTAGAAATGGCTTAAATCATACGATGACCAATATTAAATAAAATTGAATGTAAACTGGTTTAAGACAAGAGTTCTTATAGCTAACAAGGCCACATTGGCAACTTCCAAAACATATTTGGTATGACCAAAGTCATATCTAGCCTAACCATTGGTAAGGTTACTAAAAAGGCTCAATTTTTGTTGTGACCAAGAACCATAACACTGATTGGGAAAGAGGAGGAAAATAAGAAAAAGGAGACAAAGGAAGAGGAAGAGGTGGGAGGCAGGGCTAAGTCGGGAAGGAAGGCATAGCCTGTGGCAAGTCGGGCTGTGTGGTGTTGTTGACCTTCAAATGAAAGATGACGAGGAAATATAGTGTTTTGAGGGAGAAGTACTTGGGAGAAGTTAATAAGTGAAAAATGATCGACAACTGGCATAGCCTCATTTTATGTCAGTTGCCGGTTGTAGGCAAGATTTGAAGTTGTCATATTTAGTGCTAATAAGCTTAACAATAATAATTACAATCTTAGGTACCTAGTAAAATTATTTGTAAAGTTTAGCTCAAATTGTAAACGAAAATGGATGAAAAGTGCCTTCATTTAATACTCTCTCCGTCCTATATTAATAGCAATATTGAATTTTTAAAATGAAATAATTTTAATATTATATTTTAAAAAACCAAATGTTATTAATTTAGGTCAGAGGAGTAATTTATTATCAAATGAATAATGGGAACACTCTTGGGTTTGAATAAATCATACATAGAATTTGTTTAAATTGTATTATTTCTCTAGGCTCAAAATTAATTAGGAAGTTCTCAAGGCTCGAAATTAATTAGGAAGTTCTCAAGCATAGTTGAACCACTACAACAAAATGTAGCATTAATGACGCTTTTATTATCAACGCAAATATATGCCGCTAAAAACTGATATTTGTGACGCATAATTAAGTGTGACAAAAAATAATAATTATTAGCGATATTTTTAAAAATCATCACTAATACTATAATTATTAGCAACACATAATACCAAACATCGCTAATATATTTTTATTAGCGACGCATACAACAAGCATTGCTAAAAAATATTTATTTATTTTAAAAAAAATCATTACTATTAGTGATGCTTTATCAAAAGTACCGCTAATAGTTTTAATAATACCGACACTTATTAAACAGCGTCGCTAATAGTTATGAATTAAAAGTAAATAAAATAAATATTATTAGTGACGCATAGAAATATACATCGCTAATAGGGTAGGTATTAGTGACGCATATTGTTATGCATCACTAATACCTAGTCTATTAGCGACGCATATTACTATGCATCGCTAATAGTATTTACTTTATTTATTTTTTTAAATTAATTTTTTAAAATAAAAAATTAAAATTAGAAGAGAGATAGTGTGTAGAGAGAGAGGAGAGAGAGAGGGGAGAGGAGAGGGAGAGAGGGGGATAGAGAGGAGAGGGATAGAATGAGGAGAGAGAGGAGAGGGAGAATCATTAATTAAATTTTTTAGGTTTTTTATAAATTATTTTTTTAAAAAATAAAATAAATATGATTAGCGACGCATATGAATATGCGTCACTAATAATATTTATTTTATTTTAAAAAAAATTAAAATTAAAAATCATAAAAATTGAAATTAGAGGAGGATAGTGTGTAGAGAGAGGGAGGGAGGGGAGGAGAGAGGGTGTACAGAGAGACAATGAGAAGAGAGAGAATGAGAGGAGAGAGAATGAGAGGAGAGAGATGAGGGAGAGAGAGGAGAGGGAGTGTAACACCCCGGAATTTCTATGTTTTGAAATTCGGGCGTTTGGGCCCATTAACGGTTTTTCTTAAAATTAGACTATTTTGAGCTTTATTCGTCAAGAGAAACCTTAAGACGTTTGTTAGGGCTCTGTGAGACGAACGTATCGAGCCCAAGAACGTGTCAAATGGACACCGGGTTAGTGGGCTATGGTATTGGGAAGTGTGTCATAGGTGGGAACCACCTTAAGTTTGCAAAAAAGCATGTCCTTGTGTGGTCTTGTTTCGAAGGGCTCGTCGATATGAGTCCAATGGTACCAAGAATGTGTGATTCCATGTTCGGGGTAAGGAGTTACGCACGTTTAAAGTTTTAATTTTCGTTTTGAATTTAAAAACGAAATTTTAAAAAAAATCTTTTTTTTATTTGCGTTAGCTCACCTGCCGCTTTGTGGCAGGGCCGGGCTAGCCCTGCGGTTAGCCGGGCTGCATTTTTTTCCCTTATTGGATGCGCACCATGTGGCACGCATCCAACGGGTGGCATCCTCTAGTTAAAGGGGAGGGGGTTCCCGATTCGCCCTTAACCCATTTCTCCCCTATTTCGCTGTGCTCCACGATGTTTTTATACTACAAACGTACATTTCTTATCCGTTTTGACCCGTTCAAAAACCATTTCTACCTAATTCGAGGGTGCCCAACATAGTGAGAGGGTCCATTTTTTGAGACAACCCCTCTAAAATGTAGAAATGACCCGAGGCAAGAGGAGGCCCTGTCCCCCGCACCTGAGCCGGACGAAGAGACTGGCCCAACGCTAGGGGAGGTTCTGCCCTCCTCACCCAAGCCAGATGAAGAAACTACCTCTGCGCAAGGGGAGGTGCCACCAACTACTTTTAAGCCTACTGCAAACGTAGGCCTAACGAGTGTAGGTGGTTTTAAACTCTAATCTCATGCTATGACTAGGCATTATATTTTATAATTTATTTGTCTTTAAATAAATTATTATTTTGAAATGGATATAATTAAGGGCGGATATGCGCAAAAATAATAGCATCGTGTGTGCCTCTTAGTGGGATTTTGTTGTGATATGTTTATTAAAATATTGTTATTATTCAAAATATATTTACGAATGATTTGACTGGATTTTAAGGGTAGTTATTTGGTATAAAGCCCAAAAATTACGATCGATTTTGATGGGTAGCTATTTGGTATAGAGCCCAAAAGCTATCGGAGTTATGACTCTTAGGTACTGCTTATTATGACATATGGCGCGCCCACGAAGTTGGATATCATGGGAAGATCCTCTTCATTATGATCTCATTGCCCCACAAGCACGGGTGTATGTCACTCGGGTATCGGCGACATTCTGTTAACGATGATTTATTTGATTTTGATTTATTTATCGGATTATGGCTACGAATGAATTATCCAAATTTACTGGATTCTGCGAAGAACTATTTTTGTCTACTTTTTATCTAAGAAATGTGTTGGATTTTGTTAGTCAATAATATTAATTTGATTCGACGTTGTATCATGAAAATATTTTATGTATCTTTATTTTTGTTTTATGTTTTTGCATGATAATAAAATTTAATTCTATTTACTAAGTATAATTATACTCACCCACCCCTAGACACTGCAGGTTTGGACGACGAAGATAATATTCTCAAGGATTGCTCGTAGACTTCAAAGGATCTATGTTTTATCACATTCTTTTATTATGTATTATTTTTGTGTGTGAGCAACTTTGATTTTGTTAAGGCACGATAAGCCTTATTTTGTAAAGTTTTTTTTTGTATTTACCCAAATCAATGAATAGTTACTATTCTGTGCACGGTTGATCTTGGCCCATTTATTACTAAGAATTGTCGGTGCTCCGACCTTTAAAGTAATTTAAAGAGTTGGGGCGTAACAGGGAGAGAGAGAAGAGAGAGTGAGGAGAGAGAGCGAGAGAGGAGAGAGGGAGGAGAGAGAGACGGTAGAGAGAGAAGAGAGAGGGTAGAGAGATGGTGAGGAGAGAGAGACAAGAGGGGGTGAGGAGAGAGAGGAGAGTCGAGAGAGGAGGGAGGAGAGAGGGTAGAGAGAGGAGAGAGAGAAGAGAGGGGAGATGAGAATATTTTAATTTTTAAAAAATAGTATTGGCGACGCTTAGTAGTAAGCGTCGTAAACAAGCTATACATTTGCACGCTTGGAATATGTAAGATTTTAGCGACACTTCAACCGAAGCGTTGCTAAACTGCACACGGGAAATATTCATTCGCCTGTGCAGGCGAAATAAATATTGTGTGGGCATTCTCTCCTCCCCCTGTCTCTCCCCTTCCTCTCCTTCTCCCGTTCCCACAGCCATCGTCCGCCGCTGCACCTCCACCCTGCCTCCACTGCACATCCACCCCACCTTCACCTCGTTGACCACCCACACCCTCTGTCTCACCTTGCCACTTCACTCCATACACCCCACAGCCGCCTTCCAGGCTCAGCCACCGTCGCCATCCCAGCTCCGTCTCCGCCCTCCTCCCTTCCCTTCCCCTCCCCTCCACCTTCCTCCCTTCCCCTTGCCCTACCCCCGCCATGCCGGCTCAGCCTCTGTCCCCTTCCCCTCCCCTCCGCCCCTCCTCTCTTCCCCTTGCCCTACCCTAGCCACCGCCATCCAGGTTCGCCGGCCGGATTACGGCACCCCAACTCCTCCTCCCTCCCCCTCTCCCTTCCTCCCCTCCCCTTATTTCCATTTCTCACCTCCCCCCTCCATTTGCCACCTCCGGAGGAGGGGCTGCCAGAATCCAGTTCCCCCGCTGGATTTCGGCACCCCACTTCATCCCCTCCCTCCCTCCCCTCCCCCCCATTCGTCCCCCCTCTCCCTTCATCCCCTCCCTCCCTCCACTCCCTCTCCCTTCATCCCGTCCCATCCTCATTTGTCCCCCCTCTTTCACTACCACCACCAAAGGAGGGGGCTCCGGCTGTCAGAATCAGGTTCCCCCACCGGATTCCAACACCCCATCCCCTCTCCCACCTCTTCCCTCCCGCTCCCTTCCTCCCCTCCCCTTATTTCCATTTACCCCCCTCCATTTGTTTGTCGCAAGAGGAGGGGGCTGCCGGATACGGCACCCCACTCTGTACCTCCCTCTCTCCCCTCTTTGTCCCCCCCTTCCCTTCATCCCCTCCCTCCACCACCTCTCCCTTCATCCCCTCCCATCCTCATTTCTCCTCCCCTTTTTCACTGCCCCCACCGATGGAGGGGGCTCCGCTGCCGAAATCCGGTTCCCCTGCCGAGTCTCGACACCCCACCCCCTCCTCCCCCTTTCCCCTCTCCCACCCCCTCCTTCCCCCTCTACCCTCTCCCACCTCCTCCCACCCCCTCCCCATAGTTTTATTTCTCCCCCTCATTTGTCTCCTCTTGAGGAGGGGGCTACCGGAATCCGGTTCCTCCACCGGGTTACGGCACCCCACCCCTTCCTCCCCTCTCCCCCCTTTCACTACCTCCCCATCTCCCCCTTTCACTGCTTCCCGCTCCCCCTTTGATTTTTAGAGGAGGGGGAAGGAGGGGGGCCGGATTCTGGCGCCCTGCCATCCTCCAGCCCTCTCTACATCAGGGATTTTTTTAAATTTTTTTGTCTTTAGTGACGCATAGAAGCATCGCTAATAAGTTATTTTCAAGTGTCACTAAAGCTTATTTCTTGAATAATTATTTAACAAAAAATTATTTTATTAGTGATGTATACAAAAACATCGTTAATAAGAACTTATTTGCGACACTAAGAGTTATACGTCGCTAATAAGTTATTTTTAATTTTTTCAAATAGTTTTTCTATTAGCGACGTATATAATAACGTCGCTAATAAGTAATCATTAGTGATGCTAATATATAAGCGTTACTAATAATTTATTATTAGCAACGTTGTTTTACTAATAATGACTTATAAATATACATCGCTAATAGACAATAGCAACGACACTCTTTGCAACATTTATAGCGACGTTTTGTATGCACCGCTAATAGTAATTAACGACACTTAGGGGACTATTAGTAATGCATAAATGTATCGCTAAAAGTCCTTTTTTATTGTAGTGAACATTGGGTGATGATAATTATATGACTAAGCTCTATACCAAATTTATACACTTATAAAGTGGTAAATATTTGTTAGATAGTACTTCCTCCATCCTAAATTAATAGCTCTATTTGACAAAAAAATTATTTTATATTAATAATTATGTGTTGTTAAATTTAAGTAGTTGAGTAGTTGAAAAATAGTATAATAAACCTAATTTTCATTCTTTTATGTGTGGGTTTTACTATTTAATAAAAATACTATTTTCCTAAATATAACTATTAATATAAGATAGAAGAAGTAAAAGAGAGCATTGCATAATCTACTTTTTTATTAGCCAACAAAAACTTGCCACCTCATATGTATATAAGTTTTTTTTGTATACAATCAGTAAAGCATTATCATTTTTCTAAAAAAATTACAATTATTTTTAGTTTACAATTTAGACAGGGAGACGGGTATAAACGATAATATAGATATACTTGGGTGCGGGTGCGGGTGCGGGTGCGGGTGCGTATAGCGTCATGCTTAAGTGTAGCAGACGAATGAGAGGTCCCTGCCAATGCAGGGTCCTCGCAAGTCGCAAGGAACACACTTGAATATGGCCACGGTGGCCGGGCCACCTAGTGTGCTATAGGAGACATCAGACAAGAAACCCTAGATTAGAATAACATAAGAAAAGCCTACTTGTGGTAGTAAATACGTGGGGACAGAAAGAGATAGACCTTAGGAGCAATATTTGGCGAAGATGACAAGGCTTTTTTGGAAGCTGATAATAACAGATACTTTAAGAAGGATTCTCATATGTTTCCATTTAAACATGTCATCAGTCATTAGAATTAAATGGATGTATTGAAGTATAGGACAAAAGTGTCACTAGAGAAGATAACCGGAATTCGAGTCAGAAAACAGGGAGGCGATACGTCTGTATCATGCTCCCTAATAAGCTTGCGTTTGACAGGTCTTCTAGACGTGGACTAGGGCCGCTGTCGTTGTGACCATGCACGTAAGTATGACGGGTGAGTGTCGTCATATATTTCAGCATGAATAGGATCTGTTCAAGTGTTGTCAAAAGCTGTTGTCAGATTTAGCTAAATAAAACTTAGGGTGTTTTAACACTGCTCCTACAAGGTAAAATTCATTTGACTGGTTGATGGAAGAAACCGTCAAAAAATCCACTATATATTTCAAGAGGGCTTGGGGTTGCTAGCATCCTATTGATGAAAGTGTATATGTGGTTGTCGTCGTAGTGATCAGCGCATGCACATATAAAACTGTGAGGGATTCAAATATTCAATTTGCCTAAACAAATTAAACACATAATGAAAGTTAAACACAACGTATGCAATCACATGCTCATGTAATAGGTGGCATCAACATATGCTTGGTGGTAAGCATATCCGGTAGAGTTGCTAAAATTCGATTTTTATGTTCCTTAAGATCACGTATAAATCACATAGAAGCTATAAAGTGGCATATCATGGAAGCAAGCTAGGTAATGACGTAAGTCTCAGAGGTGGTACTTATTATTTTCGTATTTTTGTAAATATGGTAATAAAAATCTTACTCGAAGTTTTGATGATCGAATCGAGCAAATCACTTTATCCTTAAGAAAGAATTTACTCTCTTTAACGGTACTTAGGACTTTTGGGCGTTTGCCTCCCCAGATAAGACGATCAACCACTTATTATAGGAGCACCTCCAACACAATACATGTAGCGAACTACAGTATGTATGCTCTCATGGAAAGGAAAATAGACGAAAATTTAAAATATGATTAATGCAGAAATCGTTTTCTATGATTTTATAGGAAATTTTGTTAAAGATAACACGTCCAATTCCAATGGATGCGTCCATCCGTTAAATGACACATTATTTAGTGAAATCAAATTGGACCCATTTCGGTTAATAGAAGTCAAACCAAATAAATAGAAAACTAAACCAAATGAAGTTAGGTTAAGAGAAAACTAAACTAAATGAATTTATCCCCAAAATAATTATCTTGTTGACCTAACCCGACCAGCCTTCCGCTCTTGCGAACCGAACAGGCCAGATGGCGGCGGCGTGCGACGTGTGAGTTAGTCCACCTAGGTGCATGGGTTGTTTAACATATCTCTCCCCCACAAAAGTGGGTTGGCCTAATAGTATAACTTTAAGGCCAAAATTGTGTCTTATATACCAACAATATCATATTCTTCTAGGCAATGTGCGACTATTCACTCATTCAACCAATTCGCATATGTAATTCTCATTCAATACAAAGTGGGTTTGGGTTCTCTCTATCATATGAGCTTGACCAACATAAGTAATTTGGGTTTGACCTACATAAATATCATGCCCACTTTAATGATATGGGCTTAACCCATTAAATCTAATGCCCACTTTTAAGAGTACTATGAGAAAAATCAAAACTTTAACACAATATCTCTATACATACATATGAAAACTATTCACATAAGTAATAAACATGATCAAGAAGCTATTAATCAATTTGAATTAAATAAAGGAGTGATATGTACATACTAACCTTAGAAGCTAATAAGTACCCAAATGCCTTGATCCTTCACTCTACCGCCCAATAGATTAATTAAATAGTAATTTAATTAAAGTAGAAGAAGAATACATTAATTACATGTAGAACCTTTTTAAAATCCTTTGCTATAAATTGTAGAATTCTCTTGAATGAGTGCCCTAGCCCTTGCCTTGAATTCTCTAGATGATGCCACAACTCCCAAGAAGTTTGCCAAGCAATTGAGGTCTACAAGGGAGGGAGAGAGGGGGGCAACAAGCCCCTCTTCTTCTTCTTCTTCTTCTTCTTCTTCTTCTTCTTCTTCTTCTTCTCTGTGCACCACGCCAAGGGGAGAGGAGGGAGAGAGGGGAGAAAGAGGGGAACGTGCCACACTTAGGTCTTCCTCTCTTGATTTTTCTATCTGTACTCATTCTCATTAATGGGCTTAAGTGAACATACCTCCAATTTGAATTTCACTGGATTAACCTAGAAGATCTAACACAACAGGAATGGGCTATGTTTATCAGAACCCACAAAGGCCTAGGCCCCTACACGCAGGCATGCTGACGACAGGGTCGACCCCTAGCTAACTACACGTCCAACCACAAACACTTAATTTAGAGTTGGATCCCACAAATTGAATATGCGCACCCTAATCATCACATGCCTAATGTGCATGTATGTCAGATGTGAGTCTCATATGAATATGTGTCATGATGGTTCCTATGGGGTTGGGGCGATCGCCTCCACTATCCTTGGACCCTATGGCCTGTACTGGCTCACCTGAACCACAAACAAGGGTAGACCATATGGGCCTGAGCCCATACTATGGTCCAACAAAAGCAAACATACATAAACAATAATCCAATTCTATGACTAATTAATAATTAATGAAAACTTAATTAATGGCAAAAACTTGCTAATCTTTAGGGGCACACCCCTAAGTCATTACCTTTGTACACCCAACATGTATACCCGTATAACATATGGAGGAGAAGAGATTGCCTCTTAAAAGCTTCTGCATAGCTTGCAAGAGCCACTGCATGTCCGCCTTCTTCAATATGCATGCCAAACCAAGAGGCAAGGAAGAGAAGGGAGTTGCGGCCAAACCAAGAGGGAGAGAGGAGCCAAAGGGGCTGGTTCCCCAAGTCGTAAAGAGAAAGGGCAAGGGAGTGAGAAGACAAAGGCTCCAAAGCCCTAAGTAGGTTGGGTTCCTCTTCCTAGTTGGGCTAGGACTCTAGACCCAACAAGTTTCTTCTTCATGGGTGTCCTACTAGTATCTTGATCATAGTCATAGGCTCAACCCTATGAGCCCATAGAGGCATAACACACCCCTCATGGTCATGACCATGGTGGCCTAACACACCCTTCATGGCCATGTCACACCCAAAGAGAGTTCATGTGGGTCCCTCTCTAGGTCATGCACATATTTGGGGCCCACAAGTGTATATATGTATGCGTACCTATAAAATAGCTAGTATATGTATAAGTGTGTGTGCAATTAGAGCCTACCAACCACATGTAACAATAGGTAATAGGTCATTAGTCTACCCAACGTACCTTGATCCTTAAGAACTCGAGCCAGTTCACCCTAACCAAATTTATTACTTACACCTGAACCCATATCTAGGTCCAACACTCCATCCAAAAATAAGTATCCTATTTAGTTTTCTAAAATAAACTAAATTTAATTTATTTTAAAAAATTAAATAGAATAATTATTTTAGGACAAAGGGAGTATTACATATATGAGGCAAGCTGACTTCAATCCTACGTAATTAAACAAAGAAAAAGGTAAATAAAATAGTTTCATGAGATATTTAATGTGCAAATCCTAAAAACGAGCTAAAAATCTATGCAACCTCTCATGGTCGAATCAATATACTATTAGCATATTTAAGTTACAAAAATAATGATGTCATCTAGGACTTGAATCCCACAAACTCAGAGGTGGATCAATGGATCTACAATGAGAACTTTAGCAAGGAACATTGGATTGAAAGGGGGAAATGAAGGGAAGAGTGGGTAAACAAATGAAGGGGAGAGATTATGATCTTTGTGGATAACTCGAGCTCTTCTTGCCTAATAAATTCTCTACTTTCTCATTAATTTTCAAAACTTAATGAATTGGGGCATAACCCTTCATAAAATAAGAAAATTTAATGGGCCTAAACAATTAATCCTAAACCCATAAATCAAATTACCACTAAAAAATAACAATTAACTCCCTAATATTTTCTTAATTTAAAAGCTAAGCAAATCACAAATCAATAGCTCCAATTAAGTGGAACCGACTATTAGTGCAAGTCATAACACTACATCACGCCTGAGCATTATCTTATCCTCTAAGTGGCCTTTGTTTTTTGAATTAGGGGAGAGTGATTTGGAGTCTCTTTGTAGGCGGGCAAGGTGCAAACACTTCAAGTCATTGGATTGAAAGGGGAAAAGGAAAAGAAGGTGGGTAAATAGATGTAGGATATCTCAGTGGATAACTTGTGCTCCTCTTGCCTAATCAATACTCTCAATCTCTCTCTCTCTGAGTGTGTTGTACAAATATATTCACAACAATATTTGGTAATTTATATTATTTTTTTGTTCTAAATTAATAGTTTTATTTGGTAAAAGAAATTGTTCCCTATTAATAGCTCTATTTTTGTTTAATTTAAATAATTAAATATAAAAAAAAGTATTATAAGCTTATTTTTCTTTCTCGTATATGTAAATTTTATCATTTAATAAAAAATATTATTTTTATAAATATAACTACTAATATAGAATGAAAAGAGTATTTTTTAAAAACTAGATAATTAAAACCTGATAAAGTGCATGGTTTTCATGGGAAGTGGCCCCTTTGCGTGGGAGAAATTATTCAGTGTGCGTCGCACACCCCGCTGGCTGTGTATTTCACCATTTACAAAATGACTCATCAGCATTTATAACTGTTTATTGCCCTCATGTCCCACAACTATGCACACTGAAAAATTTCTCTTTGCATGGTTGCTAAGTGGTGGGTTGTGACGCACTATTGACATGAGCGAATTTCGTCCTTTTTTTCTTAACGGTTCATGCCGCTTCGAACTGGGCCGGAAAAATAGCCCATTAAGATAGCCCCTCAGTCGTAACCCATATGGACGAGAGGAGCCCTTCCCAATCTCCACTGAGGATGGGCCAGAAAGAAAAAAAAACAAAGGCCAAAGGCCTAACCCGGTACCATATGTAATACTGAAACTACAAGCCCAGAATGTAGTATTATTTTGGCGTGGCCCCTGGGCTGCGGCCCACTATCATGGCAAGTTGCTGCAGGTGGAACGTTGGCCCATCGCTGCTGCAGATGCACGGATAGACTGTGTTTATCTAGGCTGATCCACCTATGGAAGAGTTTTGTGTTCCCTCTGTACCATGTACTATGAGCTGAGCGTAAAGAATCCTTAAAACTATTTATTTTTAAGATCGATAATACGCATACTAGTAGATATTAATGTTAATATATGCACACATTAGTGTCCGTGATACTAATATTAACATACGAATATATATACGGTCAATCTTATAAATAAACGAATAACATTAAAAATTCTTGAAGGCCTTGGGGTTGCCTCCCCCATACTTCAGGCAAAGGGGCGGAGTCATAATATGAAGAGTCATGCTACGTCAAGAGTCATACGAGATGAAATTATGGACTGAAGCAACACCGCTAATTTGCAGGGCCATCAAATTGGTACATGGTGGCGATTATTACGACACAAAGCCCTCATGTTATTGGTTGAGTTAAGCCCATAAAATAAAACATTTTTCTAATTTGAATGGCATCCCTTCTTCTCGTATAGTGCTTCTTACATAGATTCTGTCAATCATTGGGTGAACACAAAAGATTTCAGGGGAATGGCTGTTTCTATAATTAAGGAATAGTTCTCTTAAAATTATATCAAGGAAAGGGAAGTGTTTTTAATGTTCTATAATAATGAGCCCACTCTAATGAATATATGAGAGTCATTTATCTATGAGATCGAGTATTTTTAATGTTCTATAATAATGAACCCACTGTAATGAATATATAAGAGTCATTTATATATGAGATCGACGGTATATATATTAGTGCACATTACGTTAATACTATTGGTACTAACATGTACTGACGTGTACATCGATCTTAAATATCAAGTTAAGACAAAAAAAAAACATATTCTTATAATTCAAATAACTACACTAGCAAGAGTCATTGATGAAGTTTCACTAGCCTTACATCCACTACTTCACACAAAAGCTTACACTATTCACCAGCAATTGAAGGCCTTCAACAGTTAAATAAAATTTCACTAGCGAACTTTAATTGTTTTTTTCATGCGTGGAGCTATAAAAAATTGAATTCATTCTCACGTGAAGTCATTCCTAGCATGTGAATGGTTGGATGCTGATGGGTGTGTTTGGGAGTTATGCCTGATTCCAATGTCCTCCTACCTTCACGGGGTGCCCATATTGTTTTAGTTAGATTCCCCTAATTTACATTTATGTCACCATCCTTGAATTGAATTAGGAGGCTGTGCGTTTCCGGCAAGGTTCCGGTATAGCATTTTTGTAGGCTTCCAATCCGATGTCATGCGTTTCACATGTTTTCAAACCGGCTGTGAGTTCATACCTCCGATAACAGCTTAGTGTATATTAGGTATGTGATATGTTGATATTTAAGATTAATAATACATATATTAATATGTGTCATTGATCTTTCGAATGAATGGTTCTCATGCATAGCTTACACGCTTATTATTAAAAGAGAATTTTAAAACTTATCTCTGCAAAATAGCTACCTTACAATCTATTGCCATCAAGTCACATGTAAAACACACTGTAGGGTCAGCCCTACAAAAGCACTTTGGGACCATCGTGGTGACAACTCAGTTACCTTTCTAGTGGGGTACTCACTTATTTCAAAAAAAAAAAAAAGCTTTTGGAAGGACAAAGGATTAATTCATTGGATCGCTATTATTTTATTATTTTATATTAATATGTAAACTTAAAAAAATAACATTTATTGAATTGTAAAATTTACATTTAAGAAAAAATAAACTTGTGATATTTTTTTAAATACTAATAAAATAAAGCTATTAATATAAAACAAATTTATCATTGTGTCTTAAATTAATAACTCTATTTAATAAAAAAATTATTCTATATTAATAACACTATTTTGATCTATTCAATTGATTGGATACTTAAAAAAGGATATTATAAGCTTAATTTTTCTTTTAACTATACTATTCAATAAATTTTTTTAAATATAATTATTAATACACTGAAGAAATAATTTTTTAGTAAATAATTTTTTATAAAATTAATAAATTTATAAAAAATAGAATTATCATGAGCTTTAAGTACAAGATCGGGTGATGTTCACCGTCAAATATTAATTAGATGGCTTTTAATGCCTTGGCTTATGAAGATAAGAGGGGACTCGATTTAAAATATAAGTACTCTGCAAACAAATTCTGAATTTTTTATAATAATGTTATAAAAAATAAAAAAGCACAAAAATAATAAGCACTTAATACAAAATTCTACCAAATTCCAAAAAGCGTAAAGAAAGGATTATTCCATAATTAAGACACTGATTCTACCCCGCTAATACAGTCTTCAATGCAAAACGTGGTGGCATAGGCAGAGCCCCAATAGAGCAAGAAGCAGCACCGGCCAGCACGACACCGCCCGGCCCGCTGAAGACGGCGCTGACCCCGGCGAGGTCGACGAGGACGAACCAGACGGCGCTGACCCCGGCGAGGTCGACGAGGAAGAACCAGACGGCGCTGGGGCCGTGGCCGGTGCGGAGGCGGAGCCCGAGGTCTTTAGGAGGTCGAGCACGCCCACGGCTTGGAGGTTCTGCGGTTGGAAGTCGTGCTTCAGCGGGATGGAGCCGTTGATGCCGGGGCCCACCTGCCAGACCTGGTTGATGGTGGTGGTGCCCTTTGGGAGGCCCAGCGTGGCGAAGATGATGATGCCCCCGGAATGGCTCTCCGCGGAGAAGCCGGAGACTGGGTAGTCGATAGGGGAGGGATGGATGTCGTACGCACTGATATTGAAGGTCTGGGCGATGACGGAGCCGTTGGGGAGATTGTAGGCGAGGAGGGCGCGGGTGCCGATCATGGCGGGCTTGTTGGGGTTGATGCCCCAGGCTACCCACCCGGAGGGCTTGGACGGGGTGGCGGAGAAGGCGAGGGATAGGGTGGCGTTGGCCTGGTTGTAGGTCCAGTGGAGGGAGGAATTCAGGGCAGAGAGGTCAGCGCAGGAGACGAAAGAGCGGTCATTTGAGAAGCTTTTCATAGAGCAGGTGGCGGACGCGGCGGAGGAGGAGGTAGAGAGGAAGAGGAGGACGACAACGACGAGCGAGAGGAGGGAGGAGGCTTTAGGAGAAGCCATGGCTGCGGCGGAGGGCAATGGATGGTGGGGGTGGGATATAAAGGGGTGGCCGAGGCGGGGGGGGAGTGGGTGTAACGTAGGTGAAGTACATGTAGCGTGTAGAGGGTCAACTCATGTGGAGGAGTATAGGGCTTGGAAAAGGCCAAGGGCGACCGTGAAATTAGGGTTTTTAGTGGGCTGGATTTATGTGGGAAACGTGGAGTCCACAATCCGATTTAGGAATGGGATTTACGAGGGACGTGAGTTTTGAAGGATTAAACGCTAAACGCCCCCTATTGTGTTTTAATTAGTGATTTGATTCTAGCATAGTACATAGAGATCATGATATATTTTTATTAAAGGACCGCATTAAGGACTATAGCATGTAGCCCGTGGCTATGTATGATGAGACAAATATTTTTATGGCCATTTACGATGACTATAATGTACAACCAATGGATATGTGGAAGGGGGAACTTTGGAATGTGTTACATCTGATTTATAAGTTTCTCTCTTATGACTTTTTGGTGATTCGACAACCTCTCATCGTTAATCATTAGGCTTTGTCATGAAAATAGGCAATGCTAAATGAGTCCATGATTAAATATTTGCCCTTGAAATAGCCACCAATATTCAGTCAGCGAGACCATTTCACAGGTGATAGAATCCATTAAGTGATTAGAACGAAGGTCTCACAACTAAAGCATGGGAGAAGAGACTATATGTATCTTAAAGCATTCTACATAAAAGGTTTATACAATGAGAATACAAGCAAGTGTATCTCCCTAGAACTATTAAGTTAAATCAAACAACGACAAAAGCTTAGAATTGATCCCTTCTATTAGGGACAGGGGGTAGAAACTTTCCTCATTTAAGCTGAGAGTATGGATTGAACAATAAATCTAGTCAATTTGGCTATTTAAAACCCTAAAACTCTAACTAGAGGTCCAAAAGGAAGATAAAGCACATAATCTTGACAAAAGTATATTTTTAGTAAGTTAGTAGACCCACTTATACAACTTGACCCGAGTACATATAAGAGTGTTCCCACATGTTAACGAGATTCACTGAGACTTGCTTGTCAAGCCCTAACTAAAGGATAAGAGCTATAAATTACTTATTTAAAGAAACTACAACGTAGAAACGAGTTCTTAATCAAAGGAAAAGGGCTTGAACATGTAGGTGGTTAAATGGGCCTTAGATGGGCTATGGTCATGTGCCATGTCCTCCGACTTGCCCGGCCAAGCAATGACTTAGATGCCAAGCTGATTGAGGATCCAATATTTTTTAAATTGGAAGTGATCTACTCAAATTTAAAAATCTTATGCAGATTGAATTGGGAAAGAGTAAAGGAGGAACCTAGTAAAGTAGGAGACTCCTATGTAAGGAGACCTCCTCTCTACTCACCTGCTCCATTTTCTCTTCCCCCTCCCCCCTCTTTTTGGTTCAACCACCCCCTTTCTATTCTCTCTTCCCTTACCTCTCTCTACTCTCCAATTCCTCTCCTTCTTCCCCATGTTACAGTGGTGTTTAAAGCTCCAAATCAACCACTAAAGACTTTGGAGAAGGAGAAGACACATCCACCGTACCGTAGGAGGGAATAGATGTCTTGTTTTCAAGTTGGGGAGAGTTCCAGAGGTAGGGACTACCTCTATCTTCTCTAGTTTGTGATCAATCTATGTTTTTGACATTATTCTATGATGATTAGATTATGGTTGATAGATTAGGAAGCATGTTCTAGGATTTTATGCTAGTGTTAAAAACCATGATTTTGATGTGTATGCTGTACTTCATGATGCTAGGAGCTCACTGAAGACGGCGTCTTTTGATTTGCTTTAGATATTTACCACGTGGTCTTCAACAATATTTTGACTCAATATTATACATATTTGACATTGTTTTGATTATCAAAATAAGCTAAGACGCCCAAATATGTACTTAAAGGGTTTGAACCAATAAACTTAAAAACAAAATTTAAGTAAATAAAAACTCTATTTATTGTAATATACATGTTTAAACCTTGACACAAATAATTCATTCCATTTCAAATTTTGAAATGCATGTCATTAGCCATCCCACCTTCCTTCTATTTAAATGCAACCATGTCCTGACCACATTCTGGCTACGTTCAGAGCATCTGCGGCCCCACTAAGGTCAAGCCACTAGCAACAGCGAGGACCCGATTGGTCTACTAAGTGTATTATTAGTGAATGCATGAGCTCGCTCTCTAACTGGGATAAGTGGTCAAGTCCATTTATGTGGCCATGGACAAGTGCCAATTGACGTAAAAGAATTCCTTCAAGTTCTTTTGTTTTTTTAACCAAACGTTCCTTAGTTATATGGAGCTCATGTAGATTTTTTTTTGTTAATAAGTGATGTCTGAATCTTTAGAACTAACTACAAGGGGTAGGACAACTGGCCTCTTAGAATGCGTATTCCATCGTCAATGTCCTTGGGTACATACAATATCCACACATCACATGCATAGGTCAGTTCCCTCTATGCTATTTTTTCATTCTATTAAAATCTAACCAAAATTTTCTTACCTTCTTGTAACTTCAATGGAGTCCAACAAAATGCAAAATCACTTAATAAAAAATCTTGAAATATAACTAATTTGACAAAAATAATGCAAAACCTTTGCTTTAAAAAATAGAAATGCAATAATACACATCCAATGGGTCTCACACCAACTTGTGAAGACATCTATACTATCATTTTGTATGACATCCTATCTTTGCATGTTATCTTTATTATTCCCTCTATCCCATATTAATAGCTCCATTTTGAAAAAAAATGTCCCATATTAATTTCTCCACTTATCGTTTTAAGTAGTTGAGCACTTAAAAAAGTATATCGAAAGCTTGTTTTCTATTCTCTTAGCTATTATGGGTCATACCAACCAATAAAAATCACTATTAATCCAAATGGAGCTATTAATATGGTATAGAGGGAGTGCCTTTTTACAAACTACCATATATTAGTTGTGGGTTTATTTTTGGCCCAGCTAGTTTAATTTTTTATGAGTTTGGATGCAATACTCTTGCTAGAAATCTAAAGCCACTACAACAAAAAAAACTACTAGCAATACTTTTTAGTATTGCATCAAAAAGTGTCACTAAAAATTGCCTTTTGAGACTTTTAAAAAAGAGTCAGAAAAAAAAGAAGTATTTGTGATGCTTAATAAAAAGCGTCGCAAATAAAATAAATTTCTTTACTTTTAGTACTATTTGACGCATATTATTTACGATGCTTTTTTGCTACACTTTCAAAAAGCATTGTAAATAGTACTAATGTTTTTTTAATACAAAATGTTTGTACTATTTTATTTTATTTAATATTTTAATATATAATAAATAAATACAAAAAACCTTAAATTTTAAAGTGACACAAACACATTATATTTTATTTATTATTTTAATATATAAAAAATAAATCAAATTCCCTTACTTTTCCCCCTCTTCTCCTTAGAGCCGGGGCTCATGTTGATGCACATGAAAGAGAGGAGGGGGAGAGAGAGAGAAAGATCAAAGAAGAGAAGAGAGAGAGAAGAGAAGAGAGAGAGAAGAAAGAGATAGAGAGAGACTATAGATAGAAAGTGCATAGCTAGGTAGAGGAGAGAGAGAAGAGAGAGATGAGAGAGAAGAGTGAGAGGAGAGAGAAGAGAGAGTGAGAGAGAGAACGAGAAGAGAGAGTGAGAGAAAAGACGCGAATATAATAAATTTGACATAGACAAAAATAGGGTGAGCGGGAGGGGTGGTACACTTTGACTCGAGGAAGAGGAGAGAAAAGAAAAAGGGGGAATTTAATTTAAATTTTTTAAAATTTTATATTATATATTAAATTAATATATGTTTGAGATGCATACTTCAATGCATTGCAAACACCTTATATTTTATCTAATATTAATTATTTTAATATATAATATAGAAAAAATGATATTAAATTCTTCCCATTTCTTCCCTTTCCTCCTCAGAGTTGGGGCTCATGTTGATGCCCAAGAGAAAGGAAAGAGAAAAATAAGAGAGGATAGAGAGAGGGGAGAAAGAGAGAAGAAAGAGAGAGAGGAGAGAAGAGAGATAGAGAAGAGAGCAAAAAGAGAGAGAATAGAGAGAGAGATAAAGAGAAGTGAGAAGAGAGAGTGGAAAGAGAGAGAATAGAGAGAGGGAGAGAGACAAAGAGAAGAGAGAGCCGAAAGAGAGAAAATAGAGAGAGGGGAAGAGACAGAGAGAAGAGGGAGAGAGAGAGAAGGCAGAGAGAGGAGAGAAAAGAAAGGAGAGCGAGATAGAAGAGGAAGCGACAAAAGAGAGAGAGAGAGATAGAAAAGAGAGAGAAGGGTGAGAGAGAAGAGGGGATAAATATTTAAGTTTATTTAAAAAAAGATTTGTGACACATTTTTATTTATAAGCATCACAAATACCTACACATGTGGCAACTTGTCTACTATTCGCGACGCTTTATAAGAAGCGTAGCAAATAATTAGGTTTAACTTTTTTTTTAAATACCTACATTATTTGTGACACTTTTTCATAAGCATCACAAAAAATTACACTATTTGCCATGCTTATGAAAAAGAGTTGCAAATAAGTATTTGCGACGATTACAAATAAGTGTCAAAAATACTTTTTTTAAAAGAAATAAACATAACTATTTATCCCTTCTCTCCCCCTCCCTCTCTCTCACCTCTCTTCTATTTGCGATGCTTCTTCTAAAGTGTTGCAATTTTCCGTTCATTTGCAATGCTTCAAAAGAAGCATCACCAAAGGGAGTGCGGGTGAAATTTTGCACGCGCAGGGGAATTTCAAGCACGGGTGAAATTTCTCCTGCAACTATAAATCCCGCTCCCCCAGTCCTCCCAACCTATCTCCCCCTCCCACCGTCGTTGTTGCCATCATATGCCCCCTTCTCCCTTATGTTCCCTTTCCTCCTTTCCCCATCGGAGAGAGGAGGGGCTCTAACAGTCTTGCCGGAGTCCAACCTCTTCCCTAGCTCCCCCCTCCCTCCGACGCTGGAGGAGGAGAAGAAGAGTGGCGCCAAATTACTAGATACTAACCCCCCTCTCTCTCCTCCCTCCCTTGCCAGAGGAAGGGTGTCAGACTCTGGCGGCCCTCCCCTCATCCTGCCTCTTGCGGGATTTTTGTTTAAAATTTCTCTATTATTAGTGATGCTTTAAAAATGTAGCTAATATGGTTTTTTATTTTTTAAAATTTTGTTCTTATTAAAAACTTTTTTAAAAGTGTTGTTAATAAGGTTTTGTTTTCTTAGGAGTACATGCAAATAAGTGTCACAAATAAAGTTTTTTTATTTTTTTTCCAAATTTTTTTATATTAGTGACACTAATAAAATATTATTAGCGATATTTTTTAATAAGCGTCACTAATGATTTACTATAAATAACACAAATATAAAGTGTCGCAAAACATTGCTTTAGCAATGCAAAAAAAAGTCACTAATAAAAAGACTATTGGGGATAATTTTTCATGTGTTGCTAATGAGTAGTACCGATAATACTTTTTAGGACGCTTTTTAAGTATCACTAATAGTCATTAGTGATGTTTTTAATATTATTAGTGATGCTTGAAAGTGTTACTAATAGTTATGAGTCTTACTATTTAATAAAAATTACTATTTTATCAAGTGGAGCATAGGAGAAAGAAGTGGCATGCATGGGGACTACCATCGAGGAAGGTGATGATCATACTAGAGTAGAAATGATGAAATCATGCAATGCCCACGCTGATGTTCTACTCATTTTACTAATTCCTCCTCTTTCATGATTCATACAATGCGTTGTTTACCTACCATGCATGTTTACTTAAGATCCTTACAAACAAAAAAACACACAGAAACCATGGTCACAAGCACATTCATTGTGCAAATTGACCTCATACCTCCCAACGAAAGTGAACAAAAAAACAACAGAATCCTTACAGGACACTTTGTAGCTACTAGTACTGCCACCCTTTCATTCCTACAAATTGAATGATGGGTGGCTTCCCATATTCATTACAACTTTGCCATGTTTGATGTGCAATGCAAAAAGAGCTGGTTGGTGATTGGGGCGGCCACGCCAATTCCTTGCCAAGCTCCTCAACTCCCCAATTTCTCCTCCCAAAAGGTTTGGTCATCGCCCATCTGAAGGTTAATGTCAACCAAAACCTTACGCCTAAGCATGAGTTGTGCAGATAGATGACGCTGTCTGTGTCTTCTGCTTCCCCTTTCGCAACGTAATCATGACGCCGGCCAGACGCTGCGTGCACCCCATGACTCTCGCCGTGAAAGTGGAGGTCATTGCCTCAAAGGCCACAAAAGGGTGTTGATTAAGCTAATGGAGTTGTTTATATATTGTGTGTTTCTTGGTCTTCAAAAAGGTGGGAGAGAGTAATCAAATCTGCAAAGCATGAGAATGTGGACAGAAGAGAGGGCAACGCGCTGCGATTTGTGAGGGTGGGACTGGGAGAGAGGCGTGAGCTGGAGACCTCCACTTTGTTCCAAGTTCCACATTACTCTGTGATGTAGACTTGACTTTGACAATCACACACCAAGCGGCCCAGATTCCTCTCCACCTTTCAAAATGCTTTTAGTCCGTAACAACACATTAAATTATAGAACACAACAAAATAGAGTTATAAGGTGCCAAACCAAGAGAGGTTGGAAGTTATATATAGACAAAGGGGTACTTACTTATGTGGGTTTGAAGATATTAGAATATTTTGTTTGAACATGTGAATGCATTCTAATATGTAGGGATTAAATTATTTTGCATGCTCTTTAATTAGAAAGGATGAGTTGTTTACCACCTTGGCTTTTAGCCAGCTCACTCCTCTATCACAGTTAGTGAATATTTACCGTCTGTGTATATCTAGACAGTGATTATCTACCATATCATCATTGTATAATAGGTGTAGATTAGCTAAAATAGGGAGTATCAAACTACTTATCCAATTAGAAATTTCTTGGTCTGTTTCTAAATTTTAAATCGTCTTTGTATACAACAACTAAGTTTCCATTTGTCGAAGAAGAATAACCTAAATTTTGAGGAATTATCGCCTACTAGGTTTCTATTATGATCCAACCAGGGAAACAAGTGGTGACGTGTAATTTGGAGATGAAGATTTTAATATTGATTTGCTATGATTTTCTAACACTGTGAATTAATTTGTAGTATTCAATCAGAGTTTTAATCAATGATATTCATTAATTTTATTTAAATACTCAATAATTATAGTTAATGATGTGGTAGACAATGCAGTAGTACTAAGAATAAGAATAACAAGAATAGGAATAAACATTACGTAACAAGGATCATCTGGACATGATTGACTAAAAACCGTAAACTATCCTTGATCGAAATCGATCGACCTCAGGCATAAACCTGGAATCATAATAAGCTTTGAGTTCACATCGTTTTGTGTAATTGAGATTATGGATAAGCTGTTCATATTTCTGGGCCGAATTGAAATTCGTAAGGATGTCAGAACGGAGTATTGAAGCCGGCCCAACAAGGCTTTCAAGCATGGATTCTGATACGAAACAGATTGACGGTGAGTAGCAATTCTGGGCCTTAAGATATCAAATGATGTAAATATGTTATTTTTCGGGAGGACCACCTTGCAGAATTATGGCCCAACATGATTAGCTGTAGCTTGATCCTCATTGAACTCCCATGACCTGGATAGAAACTCCAACAGCTAATTACTTCAACCCTAAAACATTGAGCGCTCCTAAACCAGAGTTAAAATCTAAAGTGTCATCCGACATAACACATTAATATGTACTACCACTGGCCAAAATACAGCTTTTGAATGTCACAAATGTTAATTTTCTCCACTACTATTCATGGCAACTTTTGCAACGATTTAGAGATTACTTGGACAGAAATTGACAATTTTATGGTCACTTACTTTTTTCAAGCTTATTACATATTGTCTAATTTTACATTATTTCTAAAGGAAAAAAACCCTCCTCTTTTTGTCTAATGCCATAGAAAGTCCTCTCTCCCCCTTCCTACATTAACAGCCTACGCTTTCAACAACAAGGTTTCTCCCTTTCCACCTCTTTTCCAATATTCCTTTCTTGTCTTTGCTTTCGCCACCTTTTCTGCCTTTGGCCTCTTAGCTCCTAGCTGCCTCCCGCTTCCCTTTCCCTTTCCTACATCTGGTCCCTTTCCAGCCTCCTGTTGTCGCCCCTATAAATCGCCTCCCTCCTCCTGGCTTCCTTCGCCTCACTTTCTTGGCTCGACAGCTGCATCCCACCTCCCCCTTGTAACATTTTTGAAATATTGCTAAATCGTTTATGCAATTTTGCTATAATGTTTTAGCAATATTGTTAAATCATTTTTATAATATTTCTGAAGCTTATCATGATTATTAATCCACATATTTCTTAATGTAGCAGAAATAATAAATAAATTACTTTTAGAAATACTTTTAATTTAGAATATACATATAATGATTTAAAAATTAATAAAGTTGTTGAATAAAGCAACAACAACATTGCTATAATATTTTAGAGGAATTGTTAAATTCTTTTTGCAATATTGCATAAATATTTTAACAATATTGTTAAAATAACACGACAATATTACTGAAGCTTGCTATGAATGTTAATCTATGTTGAATTTCATAGTGTAGTAGGAGTAATTTCAGTTTAGAAATTATTTCAATAACACATCAATAGAACACAACAAAACAGAGTTACAAGGAGACAAACCAAGAGATGTTGGAAGTAATATATGGACAAAGGGGTACTTATGGATGTGGTTGTTGAGATATTAGAATAATTTGTTTGAACATGTGAATGCATTTTAATCTAGAGATCAAAGTATTTTGCTTCCTCCTTAATTAAAAATGATGAGTAGTTTACCACCTCATTTTTTAGCCAGCTCACCCCTCTACCACGGTTGGTGAATATTCTTTGTCCGTATATATTTAGATCTAGATGGTGGTTATCTACCATCATTGTATAGTGGGTGTGGGCTAGCTAAAACAGAGAGTGGTGAATTATTCATCCAATTAGAAAATTCTTGGAGTGTTTCTAAATCTTAAATTGTCTTTGTATACAACTAAGTTTTCAATAGTTGAAGAAGAAGAACCAAAATTTCGAGGAATTATTACCTACTAAGTTTCTATTATGATCCAACCATTCAAATAGCAGGGAAACAAGTGGTGACGTGAAATTTAGAGATGAAGAATTTAATATTACTTTGCTATGATTTTCTGACACTGCAAATTAATTTGTTGTTTTCAATCAGAATTTTAATCAATGATATTCATTAATTTTATTTAGATACTCAATAGTTATAGTTAATGATGTGGTAGACAATGTAGTAGTACTAAGAATAAGAATAATAAGAATAGGAATAAAAATTATGTAAAAAAGATCTGAACATGATTGACTAAAAACCGTAAACTATCCTTGATTGAAATTTGTCAGCCTCTATCATAAACCTTGAATCATCATAAGGCTAAGGTTCACATACTTTTGTGTAATTGAGATTATAGATAAACTGTTGATATTTCTAGGCCAAAGTGGTAATTTGTAGGGATGTTAGAGCGGAGTATAGAAACCAGTCCATCAAGGCTTCAAGCATAGATTCTAATACAAAAATAGATAGATGATGAGACTATCAATTTATGACCTTAAAATCTCAAATCTATGCTATATAAAAACATCCGGCCAAATTTGGTTTTTCTCACTATAACAAAATGTACTAATAGCGATGTAAATACAAGCATCGCTAAAAACTACTACTTTCAACGCATAAAAAAACGTTGCAAAAAAGTTGACTATTAGCGACACTTTTTATTAAGTGTCGCTAATAATCATATATTAGTGACACATAATACAAAACATCACTATTATTAAACATATTAGCGACATTTTAATATAAAAATTGCTAATAAATATGTTATTAGCGACCCTTTAAACAAGCGTTGCTAAAAGATCTATATTTTAAATAAAAAAACATAACTATTAGCGACGCTTTTTTCTTAGGCATCACTATTAGTTTAAACAATAGCGATGCTTATTAATAAGCATCACTAATAGTTCCCCTTTTAGCGACGCTTATTGAAAGCATTACTAATACTTATAAATTTAAAATAAAAAATTAGAACTATTAACGACACTTGTTTATAAGCATCGTCAATATTATTCATAATAACAACACTTTTCTGCAAGTGTCACTAATATTTATATTATTAGCAATGCATGTAATAAAGCGTCACTAATAGCTTTATTAATTAATATTATTTAATAAATAGTTATATAATAAATAAATATTAAATTTATTTAAAATAAACTTCTTAAATATATAATATTTTATTCAATATTTACTATTTGTATATATAATAAATTAATATTAAATTTTCAATAAAAAGGTAGTGTCAATAATGGATTAAACATTCACTATTTATATATAATATATTTTATTTCTTAAAATTTCTTATTAATTTTAAAATATAGTTCATAATAAAAGAGATAAAGTGAAGGGAGCAAGCGAGAGGAGAGGAGAGAGAGAGAGAAGAGAGGTGAGAGATGAGATGAGTGAGAGAGGGAAGAGAGAGATAGAGGAGAGAGGAGAGGAGCTAGAGAGAGGGTGAGGAGAGAGAGAGAGTGAGAAGATAGAGATAGGGAAGAGAGAGAACAAGGAGAGAGAGGGTAGAGAGAGAGGGTGAGGAGAGAGAGAGAGAGAGTGAGGAGACAGAGATAGGGAGGAGAGAACAAGGAGAGAGTGGGTAGAGAGAAAGAGAGTGAGGAGAGAAAGATAGGGAAGAGAGAAAAAGAGAGAGAACAAGGAGAGAGAGGGTAGAGAGAGAAGGTGAGGAGAGAGAGAGAGAGAGAGAGAGAGAGGGAGCGTGCAGAGAGAGAGAAGAGAGAGAAAAAGGAGATAGAGGGTAGCTAGAGAGAGAGATAGGGAAGAGAGAGAGAAAGAGGAGAGAGAGGGTAAGGAGAGAGAGAGACTGAGAGAGAGGGAGGACAAAGAAAGAAGAGAGTGAGGAGGGAGAGAAAGAGGGAGGAGAGAGAAAGACGGAGGGGAGAGAGGAGAGAGTGAGAGATAGGGAGAGAGAGAGTGAGAGGAGAGAGGGTAGAGAGAGAAAGACAGAGGGGAGAGAGGAGAGAACTTTAATTATAAATTACTTTTAAATTTTAAAAAAAATAAAAAAATTTATATTAGCGATGCATATCATTATGCGTCGCTAATAACATAAGGTATTCGCGGCACATAAGTGTATGCGTTGCTATTACTTAAGGATATTAGCGACGCATACATGCAAATGGGATAGCGGGGAGAGAGAGGGTAGAGAGAGAGGAAAAAGAGATAGGGAGATGAAAGAAAATTTCAATGAAAAATTATTTTGAAATTTTTAAAAAATTAAAAAAATTTATTGTAGCAATGCGTATCGTTATGCATCCCTAATACCCTAGGCATGTATGCATCGCTACTACCCAGTTAGTGTATTAGCGACGCATATAGTTATGTGTCGCTAATAACTTTTTTTTAAAAAAATTAAAATAAAAGGGCTAGCGGGGAGAGAGGAAAAAGAGAGAGAGAGAGGAAAGAAAATTTTAATGACAAATTATTTTTAAATTTTTAAAAAATTTATAGTAGCGACGCTAATACCCTAGGGTATTTGCAACACATAAGTGGATGCATCGCTACTACCTAGTGTAGCTTTTTTAAAAAAAATTAAAATAAAAGGGATAGCGGGGAGAGAGAGAAGAGACAGAGAGGGTAGTGAGAGAGGAAAAAGAGAGAGGGAGAGGAAAGAAAATTTTAATGACAAATTATTTATAAAATTTTAAAACATTTAAAAAAATTATAGTAGCAACACATTGTTATGCGTCGCTAATACCCTAGGGTATTCTCGATGCATAAGTATATGCGTCGCTACTACCTAAGGGTATGAGTGACACATACATATATGCACTGCTACTAGCTAGTGTATTAGCAATGCATACAGTTATGCGTCGCTAATATTTTTTTTTTTAAATTAAAATAAAAAGGATAGCGAGGATAGAGAGAAGGGAGAGAGATGGTAGAGAGAGATGGTAGAGAGAGATAGTAGAGAGAGAAGGTGAGAAGAGAGAGAGCAAGGAGAGAGGGAAGAAAGAGATAGAGGAGAGAGAAGGTGAGGAGAAGAGAGAGAAAGAGGAGATAGAGTGTAGAGAGGGAGAGAGTGAGGAGAGAGAGAGAAAGGGAAGAGAGAGTGTAGAGAGAGAGGGTGAGGAGAGACACTGATTTTGAAGTGTTGCTACTACTATAACTAATAGTGCCGCAAAAACCACCCGCTAGCGAAATTTTGCCCGCATGGGGAAATTTCATGCGCGGGCGAAAATTTCCTACGCAGGTCAATTTAGCCCACCGTTGTTCTTTTTCAACTCCCACCACTTTCTTACCTTGCTAACCGACTGCCCCCGGGCAACCACCACCCGGGTGACCACCCCCGGCCGACATCTCCCTGTCGACTTCCTCCGCCCTGGCAACCGGCCCCAACATCCCTTCCACTCCCCCTCTCCCTGGTTCCCCCCTCCCTCCTGCTCTCCCCTCTTCGTGGCCAGTGGCTTCTGAGGCCGGATTCCGGCTCCCCGTTGGAACCCGGCCTCATACGGCCCCCCTCCTCTCTCCCACTCCCCCCTCTCCTCGGTCCCCCCTCCTTCCCCTCATGTGAAAAATAGAGGGGAAGGAGGAACGGAGGGGGGGGGAGCACCGGGGAGAGAGTGGGGGAGTGGGAGGGAGGAGAGGGGCCGTATGAGGCTGGATTTTGGCCTCCTCCTCCCTCCCCGGGTCCACCTCTCTCCTTCCCCTCCTTTGAAAAACAAAGGGGAAGGAGGGGGGAATCAGGGAGAGAGTGGGGGAGCAGGAGGAGGGGGCCCTCTTCAGGCAAAATTCATGCAGGGAGCTAGAATCTGGCACCCCTCCTCCCTCCCACTCACCCCTCTCCTTCCCCTCCTCTAAAAAACAGAGGGGGGGGGGGTTTGAGGCCGGATTCCAGCGGGTAGCCGGAATTCGGCCCCCCTCCTCACTCCCATCCCCCCCCCCCCCCCATCATTTCCCTCTGTTTTTCAGAGGAGGGGAATGAGGGGGGGGGGGGACCCCGGAGAGAGGTGTCCAGATTCCGGCTCCCTGCCAGAATCTGGAGCCTCTCCCCCTTCCCCCTCCCTTCCTCTCCCTGGTCCCACCCCCTTCCCCTCCCAAGTCCCCCCCTTCCCACCCCCAATACCCCCTTGACCGGGAGAGAGAGGATCCTCCCTTCCCACCCCCTAGTCCTACCCCCCTGACTGAGAGATATAGGACTGTCAAATTCTAGCGGTGAGCCAGAATCCAACCCCTTCTCCCCTCCCTAGGCCAACCACTAGTAGGTTTTTTTTAAGGCTTTAAGTGATGTTTCTAAAAGCGTTGCTGAATCCTATTTCAATTTTTTTTTACTTATTAGTAACGCTTGCTAAAGTGTTGCTAATACACAAATTTTTATTTTTTGAAATATATTTTATTATTAGTGGTGTTTTTCATAGCGACGCCTAAATAAGCGTCACTAATAAGAAGTTTTAATGTTTTTAAAATATTTTGGATATTAGCAACATTTAAAAAGCGTCGCTAATAACGACTTATTAGCGACACATATAGTTATGCCTCGCTAATAAGCTATTTTTTATTTTTTAAAATATTTTTTATATTAACAACGCATAGAATAATGTCACTAATAATCTATCATTAGCGACACTTATAATTATATGTTGCTAATAATTGACTATTAGCGACAATTTTTTATGCATCGCTAAAACAAAATAATAAGCGATGTATAAATAAACGTCGCTAATGGCACACTATTAGCGACGCTTTGTGATAAGGGTCACTAATGAGTAATAGCGACTACAATTTTAGTGGCGCTTTTGGCTATGTTTTTTAAGCATTACTAATAACCATTAGAGACTCTTATAATATTATTAGCGACGCTTAAAAGCGTCTCTAATAGTACTATTTGTTGTAGTATTTCCACATAGAAAAGACTGGATATGTCATGAAATAGTTGTTATTTACTTATTTTGGACGCTGTTTTTGGATGAAAATATGGTCATTTCATAGGGATATCCTGGGTATTTAGGGCTAAAATTAATGGTGGATGAGACATTTTGGCTTGGATGTACAAAAACATCCTCTATGCTTGAGTTTCCTTTTCATATGGTATTATTGGACATAAATTTGGTAATTTAACGGGGTATACTTGGCATATGGGTATAATTGATTGATATTAATAAATATCATTTTTAATTTAGACTATTTTTTATTGGTAGGAGTGTGTAGTGTTTTTCTTAAATGGCGTGTGCTTTGGTATGTTTATTAGTGAATTCATGACTTGCCGCCTTTGGCTTGTATTACAGATTTTAGTGGTTTATTTTAGTCAATGACTTTGGTATTGATAGGCTCAGTGATTGGTTTATTTTTTTAAAAAAATTCTTAATGGCTTATCCATTTGGATTTCTCTGCTTAACTTCCATGGCACATGTGGTTAGTGTATTTTGGAATGGATGACTCTTGGCCTTCCATTTTGGGTTTTGTTCTTGCCTTTTCAGTTTTGTAACTTTTTACCTTCTTACTTCTACATATTTGTGCCTTGCATTTTGGATTTTGTGTGTTTGTTTCATCTTGTTTTCAAAAGCCGTGAACAAAACGGAGAAAATACTATTGCCATGGCTCATAACATGGATGAAGAAACCATGGAAAATGATTAACGATTTGTCAGAAAATCTATTGCTTTGTGTTTTAGTTTTTCTTCTTCTAATGTCGCTGCAAGTTTACTTTGTGGAATCTATCAAGTTTGTCATTTGTTATTTTTTTATGCATTTTTGTGTTTCCTTATTGATGTTGTTTCTTTTGTTTTTTTGGGTGTTCGACTGTGTCATTTTGGTAGATGAAGGGTGCGTTCTAGTTTTGTCTATTACATATTTGAGCTATGCATAGGCTTTCTTTTCAGAGACTTAGTTCTCTTAGTTCTCGCTTATTTTTTACTGCTTTCCACAACTTACTAAGGAGTGTATCGCTACAAATTTAACCTTTTTCTGTTGGTTTTTTTGCCTTCTTGAAGTTCATGTACAATGTATGGTAAGCGAGTTGACTAATGCTGAAGACCGAAGCTGGAGTAAGAAGAAAGTAACTCTCACAATTGTACACTTGGAAGTTACTATCACATGCTATGCCAAAAGGTTGTTGCAATTTTATTTTCTATTTCATTAGCTTTTTATTAGATAGTTTTGGTCATTAGGTTTCTCATTACATAATTGTTTGTAACCACACACGGTTCAAATGGTTGTTGATTGCAGTTTATGTCCTTTTATCGGTTAAAAATTTGCTTTGTTGTATGAACAAATATGTAAAAGTGTTGGATTGTTTTCATTTTTCTATTTTTGAAGTACTCTGATTCCATTGTCATGAATTGAATTATATTTTCTAACTACGGAATTAATTGTTTGCTCATGTTCATATTTTGTTGTTCGGCGCTTCACCTTTTCATTTGACACTTTTGCTTTATTGGTTTGTTGAGGAAATATAGTGTTATATTGTCTCCAAATAATTGGTGTTGTGTGATTTTAATATGTGTGTGCAGGAACTGAAGTTGTTGTGGGGATCATACTTTTCCCTTTGCTTTATCATAGGTATGTTAAACAGCTATGTTAACTAGCTGTTCATTTTGATTATAAGTATTTCACAATTTTCTCCCTTTCTCGCGTTGTTCTATGATATATTTGGTGTCATTTGCTTCTTTAATGTTTTGTATGTATGTTGATTAGACAGGTTTGTTGACAATATTTGTTTCAATTGTTGTTCTTTTGTTGCATGCTTACTTTGTGGATTTTTCTATTACATAGTTTATGTGTAGGTTTTAAATATTTGATGTTTTGAGATTTTGATATGAGTGTGCAGGAAGCAAACTTTTTTGTGGAGACTGTGCTTTTATTGTTGCTTTATCATAGGTATGTTAAACAACCATGTTAACAAGCTCGTCACGATTATCAATCTTTGGCATTTTTCTTTCCTTTTTTATGTTGTTCTATATTTTGTTTGGTTGCACTTGGCTCTTTCATAGTTTGTATGTATGTTGATTGGCCATGCTTGTTCACATATTTGGTTTTGTTTGTTGAGTTAATTTTTTTGGTTTCGTTGTGTTATTTACTTTGATTGGTTATGTTTGTTTGATTAATAGTTTTTTCCCATGATTTTATTTTTTACTTTTCCAATGTGTGTAACTTCGACTTTCGTTGAGTCTCTTCTTCTTTGTTAGGTTAGTGTAAGTGTGTTGGTTGCACGTGCTTATAGGTGTGTTAGATTGGTGTTTCATGTTTAATGATTTTCACATGTTTACTTAGTTTGTTATGGGTTCATTTTTTGTGTGTAGCTTTCAGCAAATTGTGTTTCATGTGGTTTGTTGATTGGTTTTGTTTATTTAGTGTTAGAGATTCAATGGCCTTTGTTGTAGAACCTTTATTTCATTTTTTGATTGGCAGTATAAAGCTTTGGTTTTCTGGTTGCAATATTTCTTTTGTTGGGTTAGCTATTTTAGATTGGTGTTTCTTATCTATTGATTTTTGAATGTATGATTGTTTTATTGTATGTATGTTGTTTCGGCTAAAATTTGTTCTTCGGTAGTTGTTGTACATTGGGAACTCATATTTGCTTTTCCTATGTGGTGTTTGCCATAAGTATGACTTATTTGATTTGTTGGTTTGTTCCGCATGTTTAAGAGCCATATGTTTATGATTACTAAGCCGTTGGTGCTGCGGGCGTAGTTGAATCTATTGGGAGTTTTTTTTACCTATGTCTAATTTTGATATGTGTGTGTAGGAAGCTAACATTTTTGTAAAGGTTGTGTTTTTTATGTGGTTTTATAGTAGGTATGTTAAACAATCATGTTAACAAGCTTATCACTATTATCAATCTTTCACATTTTTGTTTCCTTTTTTTATTTTGTTCTATAGTTTGTTTGGCGACACACGCGTATTCATAGAATTGGTTTTCGTTTGTTTAACATTCATTTTTTTTTGTTTTGTTGTGCTATATAATTCGATTGGTTTTATTTGTCTGATTAATAGTTGTGTCCCATGATTATATTTTTTGCTTTTCCAATGTGTGCAGGAACTTCAATTTTCATTGAGTCTCTTCTTCTTTGTTGATTTAGTGAAAGTGTGTCAGTTGTTCATACTTATAGGTATGCTAGATTATTGTTTCCTATTTCCCTGTTTACTGATCTTCACATGTGTTGTTGGTACATTTTTTCCATGTGGTTTCTGGCAAGATTGTGCTTCATGGGCTTTGTTGATAGATGTTGTGGGTTCAAGAACCTTTTTTTATTTAGTGCAAGAGATTCAATGCCCTTTGTTGAAGAACCTTTATTTCATTTTTTGGTTTGCAGTTCATAGTTTTCATTTTTTGGCTGCTATTTTTCTTTTGTTGGGTTAGCCATTTTAAATTGGTATTCTTATCTATTTATTTTTGCATATACTATTATTTTATCGTGTGTAAGTTATTTCAACTAAAATTTGTTCTTCTGTTGTTGCTATATATCAAGAGCTCGTGTATGTTTTTTCTATGTAGTGTTTGCCATAATTTTGATTCATTTAGTTTGTTGGTTTGCTCCCCATATTCAAGAGCCATATGTTTATGATTACTAGGCCATCGGGTATCGCGAGCATATTTGCATCTATTGGGAATTTTTTTACCTATGTCTAATTGTACTATGGTCATCGAGTGTCATGTTCTCTATGCATTTAATTTAATTATTCGTGGTTCACATTGATTTCGTCTTTTTTTTTTTTTTTTGTAGTGGCCTTTTATGATTGTTGGCCTTCATTGGTTTTGGTTTGTGCAATGTTAACTATTTTTTGCCCCTTAAGAATACATGAAGCATCTAGGTGTTGGACTTTGGTTTAGGTGTTTGGATTTGCCAAGAAATGGGTGTATATATATATACTTGTTAGTGTTTTCCATATATATTTTCTTTTTCCTATGTGTGTTCTTCTTAAATGAACTTGTTCACAAATGCCTATCGATGTTATTTTAATGATGGTGGTTAGTTCTGTAACTATAGATCGTTCGTCTTTAATTCTCCTCATTCCTTTAGTTGGTTGTATACTTCTTTTGTTTGTACTTTGGGTGAGTATTTTAAGTAGTAGGATGGCAAGTGATATGTGGTTATGTATTGTGCTGAACATATTTTTTTCCTTCTCGTTCCATAATAATATGTAGAAATTAATGGAAACTTTGTGTCATTTGCTATTCTAGCAGATCATTTTTTACCTCATTATAGCGAGATTTATTTCTTCTTTGCTAATATATATATATATATATATATATATATATATATATATATATATATATATATATATATATATATATATATATATATATATATATATATATATATATATATATATATATATATTGATTTTTGTGCCTTGGTGGGTTAGTTGTGTGATATCAGATCTTTTGATAATTCAATCATGTTGTTTTATATGTTTTGCTCTTTAGTGTTGGATATGCATTGCATATGTTGAGTTGTCTCTTCCTTTTTTTATCCTGCTTTTTATGTGTGAGCATTTTATTCTTTATTATTTCAACTTTTCTTGCTTTTTTTTCCTTTTTAGTTCCTCTAGGTTTCAGATATATTTAATGATGTTTTAAATTGAACTTTTTGGGCTGCATTTTGGTTTTTATATTCTTCTTTATCAATATATGGTTTGCAGCGCACATGTATTTTGATGTACCCAAGTTTATGTTCATACAAATGATGGTGTTCTTATATGTTTTTCTTTTCTCCATAGCCTTCTTTTATGGTAGTTGTGGATATGCTTAATTTAATTCTTTGGCCATTGTCTCCATTAGCATTGTATGCAGCTTGTATATTACAAAAAAAAGTAACATGTTATTAATATTGTATGTTACATGGAAGTATATGAGTAGAAATTATACCAATTATATTGTTGGTTCATATTTAGGTTCATATAGATGTATCAAGATGTGTTAGCATGCATTTTTTTTGCATAAATTGGATCTATTTGCTGAGATTGTTGTTGATGTTTGGTGTGGGGTTTGGGGTTTGCTTGTAAATTGTCATTTTTCCCACGTGAATTAAATTTGATTGCTGTTTTTTTTGTAGTTTACAATGGATTGAGTCTTGTTGTTTTTGGAAGAAGCTGAATTTGGAAATTACTTTTCAACCCACTCTTTGTTGGATACACTTATTCTTAATATTTTGCTAAAGATGTCATCATTTGATCTTCAGAAAGGGTTGGCAACATGCTATGAGAACCTCCGAGTTTATTGCCGAGTGGTGTTCTACCAATTATCAGATGTAAGGTTATTTTTTTAAGTGGTTTACAAATATGGAGGTGGCACGAGCCTACATGCCATTCCACACAACGCTTCCATTGAATGGTGAGTTACAATCCTATTTGCAAAAAAAACATGATTTTTTAGCAAGCTCTCTCTGCGAACTTGTTCTCCGTAAAAATTATGGTCTCTACATAGATAGATACTATATTAATCGACTAATGCTTGGAGATTGGGTTCTTATTCCAAGCCCTAGATTGAGGTACCTGTCAATTGTTTATGTGTTTGTTGAAGATAGTAGCATGACAGTTATGTTTATCGAAGTTTATTTGACAAGCATGACAATTATCTTATTGAAGTTTTAGTCTGATTCTTGGGGAGGGAAGCATGTAGGTGAATAAAAAATAGAGTTTTGTCTTCAATTGGGCTAGAACCACCTAATATGTGTTGGTAAGTTGTGCACATTCTTATTGATGCTAAGTAGGTTTTTGTTTTTGATGTGGCCATATGTGGTTGTGATTATATTGAACTACTGACCAATGTTAAAAAAGTTGATGGAGATTGAAAGTTATTTTTAGCAAGCCATGAGGGATGTCTTGACCTTGTCCATGTTATTTAGAAGGGTCATATGTAAATACCAGTTTTTTTTTCAAAATTGAGTTCGGGTCTGGTTCTAAATGAGACCTAGAACCCATCATTCATAAGAAGGCAAGGGGGAGAGAATTCCTCATCCTTGCCCCAGCCCTAGTTCCGACATGAGAAGGGAGGACTCTCCCCTCCAACAATACGTCTCTCACTCCCATCTCAACACGTTTGTACCACCTCGACTCAGAAAACTGACCCGGAGTAGGGGTTATTCGGAAAACTAAATTGGAGTTTATATAAATAAACAGAAAAATTAAAACAGAGACCAACCAGGAGTGGTGGACTATGTGCGTGAGAGTCATAACGTTCTTCCACATACTATGGAGCTTTAACATTCCATTGTGCGTGGACTAGAACTAACATAATTTTATAACTAATTTGGATTGGGCCAACGTTATTGTACTGTTGGCTGCCTACATACGTATTGGATACCATCTATGATGTTATTCCAATACGATCGGATCCAAACATAGTTCTGCCTATTAGCTATTACATGCATCACGCATCAGAAATTCATATACATTATTATCAGATTTCGTTTATGAACAATTTAACAGATTTTGTTGAACGATCGAATTATTGAACTTTAAAGGAATGATATGTCTAATTTTGACCGACATATCAGATTTCTAAACAATGATTTATTTGACTCTTAATTAAATATCGAATTTTGTATGATATAATTTATCCGATTTTGAATTATAATCAGATTTTGTTTTAAATATTTCATGTGATTATGAATTATCAAATATTATTTGTGAATATTTCATCAAATTTTAAAAATTGGGTTCTATTTATATATGACTTATTTGATTATGATCTATCGAAGTCTGTTAAATGAGTACTTATCCAATTAAATATTGGAGTTTGTTAGATATTTCTATGAGTTTTGTCGAGCATTTTTGGGTGAATTGCGAGGACGCAATTCGTTTAAGGGGGGAAGAATGTAACACCCCGCTTTTCGATTACGTCTAACCAAGGGGGTTAGAGGTAATTAGTAATTTTTGTAATAAATTATAGACATTTTTAACCGTTGAAACCTCCGTATTTGAGTAGAGCTCGAAGAAACGAGCGTAACGAATTAAAGAACGGGCAAAACGGAGGTCAAGACCGGAAGTTACGATATTTGAGAAACGTGCAATATAGGTGGGACCCACTTAGAAAGAGCACAATTTATTGCTTTAAGTGGGTTAATATCGAAGGGCTCGTCGATACGAGTCCAACGGTACCAAGAATGCGCGAATCCGAATCCGGGGTAGGGAGATACACGCTGTCATGGGGTAGCGGAGCAGACTACCCGTGACACATGCTGGGGCGCACAAACGTGGGAAAGTGTTGTATACGAGGTGGACATGCATTATGGGAACTGCCTTAGTGTTGCTTAGCTTGTGTGTAGGTGTTGCGGGGAAGGCCCGCAACGTTGCGCAACATGTGTGCGCAACGTTGCGCAAAAATGCCGCAACGATGCGCACACATAGTTGGCTATGTCGGGACACATAGCCAACTAGCACTTATTTGGATTCTTAAGATGTCCCCTCCTCCTTATATAGTGTTTGAGGGTCCTTGGGAGTGTTCTCGGGCAGTTTGGTAAAATTCAGAAATACCATGCCTGTACGGCCACTTTGGCTGCCACTCCAGAGAAACAAGAAAAATCTCTTATGCTATAAAGGAAGGGACATGGTGAGCTTCATGGACAAGCTGTTGGTATGATGCCTAGCCTTGCAACAGGCTGATCCGGATGGCAACAGGCTGATCCGGCTGGCAACAAAGGATGTTGCCTTGCTAGCTATCATGCCAGGAGCCCATCCGCTAGTGGGATGGGGCTCTCCGACTCGTCGGGTGGCCGTCCGGCCTTATGGCCATGTTGGATACAAAGGCCCTTGCATGCACATGGCTGAGACGGATTGTTCGAATGACCGAGTTGCCTAAGTTGGATCCATGCATAGCAAGGAGGTGTCCCCCTCCGGCCAGCTCACTTGGGAACAAGTCTTGGCACGTCCGCACATCCGCTTATGGGACGGGTTCGTTGCTTGGCTTCGGGGGCTGGGCGCTTGGTCGAATGGCACGAGGCCATGACCTTGACGAAGAAAGGCTTACTCGCTCAGCTATTTGGCCTTGCGAGTGCCGCACGGCACCTTAGGATGGCTAGGCCCGTGACAGCGCCTTTGAAGATTTGGATTTTTTTTTAAAAAAGAAAAAAATTGGCGGCGTGCGGCTGGCATGCCGCAGCGTGGGCCGGCGCGCGACTGGCATGCCATGGTTCGTATCCACGGGAGCCGTGGTTACATAGGCGCGACCCACTCCACGCGGGGTTTCGGCGGGCACCGCGGTTTCGGAGCGCCGGGGGTCCATAAAACCCCCATTCTCTCTATTTTTCAGTCAGAATTTCCTTTCCTCTGTTTCTAACCGTTCTGAGGCCGATTAAAGCCGTTCAAGACCCGTTTCCTACTAAATCGAGCATGCTCTACGTAATGGAGCGGTCCTTTCTTCAAGTTGGAGTTCATATAAGGAGGAAAACGCCCCAAGACAAGGAGAGGTTCTGCCCGTTACCTTCGAGCATCAACCAACTTCGTTTTTTCTGTTTCTGGCCATCCTAACTCCGATTTAGTCGATTTAAGAGGCATTCTTGACTAAATTGAGTATGTTCTACACGATGGAGGGTTCCGTTTGCTGAGTTGGCGATCGTATGAAGAGGAAACACCCCAAGACAAGGAGAGGTTCTACCCGTACCGACCAACTTCATTTTCTCTGTTTCTGGCCATCCTAACTCCGATTTAGTCGATTCAAGAGGCGTTCTTGACTAAATCGAAGGTGTTCTACACGATGGTGCTGACGATCTTATAAGAAGGAAATGCCCCGAGACTAAGGGAGGCCCTGCCCGAACACCGGAACAAGAAAAAGAGACCCAGAGCAAGACGGGGTTCTATCCGTAGATACTGAAACCATACGAGTTATGATGGAAGTAAGCATTTATTATCTTACGTTGTAATTATAGAACAACATGTGCTAAGTTATGATGTGTGCTATGCTACGATTTATATGTTTGCTGTGCTATGTGCCTATATGCCATGTTGTGTGTCTATATGCCATGATGTGTGCTTTATATGCCATGATGTATGCTTATATGACGTGTGTTGTCTTGCTCTAGGGTAGAGCGAGACGTGTAATTTGTGTTTTCAGTTTTGGCTTAGTGATAGAACGAGACGCGTATATGTGATTATGATTCCGCTCAGTGGTAGAGCAAGATGTACGTTTTTGGCTTATTAACTTCCTCTTGACTCCGATATATGACGAATTTTTGTAAATATCAGTATATACATATTTTAACGTATATGATTTTGTGACGATTATTGTATGTAGTAGCCGTTAGGCAAAACTATATTTAGATCCGATCGTGTTGGAATAATATCCAATACGTACGTAGGCAACCAACGGCAAGGCAACGTTGGCCCGATCCAAATTATTTATAAATATATGTTTTAATTCTATTTTACACACGATGAACTATGAAGCTTCATTATGTGTATGTGTTTGTCACAACCTAAGTCTACGTACGAGGAAGCCTTAAACCTCCGTAGTGCATAGACAAACGTTGTACCTCTCGCACACAGATGTTGATTCCTGGCTCAAAGAAAAGAAAAATTTTCTATTAGTGATTTTTGTGGGCCCAGCTTGGGTCGGGTCGTTACACAAACTTCCTTGCACGTTCGTACTCATCGCTAAAGAAGTGAGGTGCGAAGCATTTGAGCTCAGCGAACTTGGTCTCGTAGGCTAGGACTGTCATGGATCCCTACTGAAGGCTTAAGAATTCCTTCGTCTCTTCACACACATAGAGAGGAAAATACTTGTCATTGAAGGCTGACAAGAATTCCTCCCAGGGAATATCCACACGACCCTCGAACCTCTACTGCTCCATAAATAACCACCATCTCTGAGCCTCACCCTCAAATGTAAAAACTGCAAGTCAAGTCTTCTCCTCCTCTGCGAATCATCGGGCACTAAAGATCTTCTCCATGTGGAGTCTCCAGTTATCCGCCTCGAAAGAATCTAACTCACCCTTGAAGCTAGGAGGGTTAAGCTTCTTGAATCCCTCAAGCGAAAGAGATTCAAACCCGCTGCTTCCTGCCTACTTAGCCTAGAAGAACTGTGTTAACCCTTCGATGGTAGTCAACACGTCGTCAACTTTGGGATCAAGGGAACCCAATGGTTATTAGCGCCTGCATGATTAGAGCTAGCCATCTACACAACAACCAGACATTAATTATACAGCCTAATAACACAAAGCAACACAAGCACACAAGCAAAACAAACAACACAATCAAGCAACAAACATTAAAGACAACCAACGAATTTCCACTTCGCTAGTTATGTCTAGACCTTAATCATCTCACACCCCATTAACCCTTAAGACTCATAACTTAATCTTATTTACTCTTGGACAAAGAGGTGCTTCGATACCAAAAACTTTATGTCACACCCACCCGACCCGAATTGAACCTGGTCCAAGGGACGTTTGAAGTGCACAGGGGTGACAAAGTTGGTAGAACGTTGTGGAAGACTGGACCCCTCTAGCAGGTAAACTACACATACGGAGTAGTACACCTTTAAATCTTTGTGTAAGAGAAATAAGAAAAAGTATAAAGAGGACGTTAAATCAGAAATAGATCCTCAATCTCAACCCACCACTTAGAATATCGAGCCGACAAACTTGGCTTGAATCGGAAAGTCTTAAACAAATCTAAAATCATAAGAGTTACATGAGTCTGAAACAAGATCCACCATACATGATGTTCTAATATCATAACGGAGTAAATTAGAAAATACAACAAAGTCCATGGGCATCCACTCCTACTCCCAAGCACTCCCTAACCATTCCTCATACAGAGGATCCTGCTCGATTGCATGTCACACCATGCAACCCCAAAACAAAATACAGAAAGTGGGGTGAGTAAAACTCAGTAAGGTTTTGGATACGGTAACGGTGAATCAGAAAACACCCAGGGCATATCAACATGGTCTATTAGATCTACATATCATATAACATTTCATTTCTGATTACTTTCCTTACCATAACCATACTTACTTATAAGTAACTATCCTGAATGTAAATATCTCAAACATACCATACATATCAATGCACAACCTTTCTCGTTCATAACATGCAGCCTGCATGACACGTGTCTCCAACACACAATCACATCATGCATATCCATAACTATTAACCTTCATGAGAAGTGCCTCTAAACAAACAATCATATCATGCATAGTTATCACATTTAACCTACATGAGAAGTGTCTCTACCACACAATCATACCATGCATATTCATCACATTTAACCTGCATGAGAAGTGTCTCTACCACATAATCATATCATGCATATCCATAAATAATCAACCTGCACATCAAGTGTCTCTAACACAAAATCATAACCATGCAAGTCGATAAAACAACCCTGCTTAATCGGCCAAAGCTTAAGCAATCCCTACTCACTCCAAAAAATCCCCAATTGGAAAGTCTGAAGGAATTACGCAGTTTGGGTAAATTCCATAACAAGGAAGAATACCCCATAGTAAGCCGGTACGCTCGGCTACACTATCCTGGATTCTCAGGTTCCAGATGGTCTCAATAATTTTATCTCCTTATAGCATTGCCACTCTTCTCAACTCAGGGAGGAAAACTCATCCTCGAGGGACATAAAACCTCATCCTTTTGGATGTAAAATCAAATCAATAAGCCTTCAATTGATTAATCTGGCAAGCAATATCACACAATTGCATCCAATCAATCAACACGGCTAATCTCAATAAAATCTTATTCGTAAATCCATTTCATGATGCATGAAACATGGTACATATGTGAGCGATGACCACATGAATTCTAATTCATGAAACATGCTCCCCATCAGCCATACATGCATCATATCTAATCATAAACATAAACAATCATGATAATTACCCCCACATGTGTGTGTACATGGTAGAAACATTTCATTCTAAGCATATGAACATGCATTATAAACACCCCATTAACATACGACACACATGCTATTTAACATTTAATCATAGCTTCTTACTGAAATCATGAGTGAAAACTATCAAAAAACACAATTCGAATTAAGTGCAATGTCATGCTAGACTTAAGTAAGCATAATCATTACCACATTTAGAGCTAAACATGACACCAATTCACCCATAATTTAATCATTATATGTGAAAACATACAAGTCCATTCTCAGTTCGTCTTTTCCATTTTGAATTCAAAACCGAAAATAAACATATATTTTAAACCTTCAAATCTCACTCCCAAACTTCATTATAATAGAATCTAAGCTTAGGAAACAGTAAATCTAGCCATTTACAACCAAAAACACCAAGAAATCGCAAGAAAGATTAAGCTTTTCTAAATCCTCCATTAAAGCTCAACTCCATGGAAACCCACATAAAACTCCATGAAACATCAAATCGGAAATCACAGATCTATTTATGATGAAATCCCTTACCTTCAATGACTTTCTTGACTTGAAATTGATGCTCCAACACCTCCAAATCTTACCCACAAGAGGGTTTTGTTAATACTTGCATAAATCAGATTAAAAATACCTAAATCTCTTGAAAACTTGTAGATCTAGGGTTTATTGAGTCCAAAAATGAAATTCCTTTAATAAGGGTTTGAAATAGAGATTGAAATTAGTAGCTTTATGGGTAGAAATCAAGATTAAACCTTGTCAAAAGAAGAGATCTTGAAAGTTTAGGAGAACCCTTGGTAATAAATGGAAAAATCAAACTAATCTTACCTTAATCACCTTTCCATCTTTGGAAAATGGGGATTAGGGCCTCCTAAGCTTCAGATTCTAGTCATTCCCAATTGGGAAAGTGGTTGTGCCTTTTTATTTATAGTAGGCTTTGGGGGTAAACCTAACAAATAGATGGGGTATAAATAAAATTTAACACTAAAAATGGAAAACTTTCTTATTTTAAGCCCAAATTGATATATAAAAATATTTAACTACTGTCATAAGATGCTTTTTGGGTCACTTGGGACTTATCATCCCAATTTTAAAATTTTCAAAAAAATTTGTATTGACTTATCTTAACATATAAACCATCAAAGTGAAAAAAATTTTGATTGAAACCATTGTTAACAACCTTAAATTAAAAAATAAGTTAAAATCGATAAAAGTTAATGTTAAACCACACCATAATTACTAATCAAATAAAATGAACCAGTTGAGTTTAGAGATCTTACAAGACAGGTCATTATTCGGAATCAAAACACAATATAGCAAAGGAGGGTTAATGAAATCTATAGACACAATTTCAAACCTTCAGAAACACAATCCGATAATTTATGATCGGATAAAACATTTTAAACAAAATCCGATTAATTCAAATTCAGATAAATCATATCATACAGAATCCAATTATGGTCTTTTAAAATTGGATAAATCCATTTGAGTGAATGAGAGCACAACAGATAGATCAATCTAGAAGTTTTTGGAATTAAATCATCTGATATATCACATAATTAAAATATGATAATTCATAGGGTAGTGAGAGGCTGAGAAGGCTAGGAGCTTTCCAATAATGCTCCACACCTATATGTGCGTGCCATATACCGATTATTTTTCTTGGTAGGTAATTCTAGGTTTTACCCCAAAACTACCCAAAAAATGCACGTATTCCAAACATAATTTCAGCGTATGTAAAATTTCTCATATGTAAAACATTTTTTTAGAAACTAAATCATACAAGCATAGTTGAATAAAAATGGTACAAAAAAACTCGACTTTACACATAGAGCATAAGTTAGAGTTTAAGACCCCCTACACTATAGGTCAAGTTAAAATCTAAATTAATGTTATTCAAAAAACTTAGAAAAATAACATCTTTTACAGGAAAAATTTTATTTCATAAACAAACTCAAAAAACATCGGTTTGTCCAATTAAAAAATGAATTCAGAAAACTTTGGTTCATCCGATGACAAAAATTTCAGAGCCGTGATGTCGAACAGTGTTCCCTTTGACACTCATGGGGTAGTGAGAGGCTTAGATTGTGAGGAGTTTTTACATGATGCTCCACACCCGGCGCGCGCTAGAATAAATTATTTTTTTCTCGGTGAGTATTCTAAGAGTGCAAGTACCCGCTTATCAGATCAAAATTTCTTTGGTAGAAATAGATATTAATCATAATCTTTTCATAGAATCATTCAAAAATATTTGATAGAAAACAAAATTTCTACATAGTTGTTTGGAATCATCTGAAATCATTCATATTCAGATATTAAAATATCTAACTAAAGGCAGACTTTTTACATAGTCTTTTGGAAGTGAAATCAGCTGACAAGGAACAAATCAGAAGTCGATTATACTTTTTTTTACAAATGTGTTCAAAATTAAAGCCTTTGACAGAAAATAGACTTTTTACATTTAAGTCATAACATACATTCTAGATTCACATTATACTTAGAACAAACATTTTAAACCAAAATAGATTTGAAATCAAAATTTATCTCAATATACTAGTGGAATCAACGTTGGAGCTATCCTCTAACCCCCATGTCTCATACCACACGTGTTTAGTGGTTCCTCCTAGGAAGTTCATCAACCATGTCATTCCACCAATATACATGTTGTCATTGCCTACCTCTCCGTTATAATAGATGCAAATACCGATCATATCCATGATCGGTGTAAAAGAATAATCATTAATGTGAAATGCAGCCTTTGGAGCACTCACTCACCATCTGTGGTGTCACCGCCGGTCAGCTCCCGCCAGCAAGTTTTGTTCACCGCCGATGACTCTCAGCACACTAGAATGGTGCAGCAATATTCCAGTGTTCATTTATTACTCTCTACTTTAAAACATGACATAATGGAAACCTAAGGGCAGTTTGGTCCATAAATAGGTCATATGACATTTCTGTTTAAAATCGAGGGAATATGAAAATTTTCATTCTTTGGTCAAGCAATATGGAAAAAACTCTATTAATAATTTGATGTGTAAATGCTATATCTATAATGTTCAAAAAATCAAATTGGTAGGAGCATGAATGTAAAAATAGCATTTCCATCTCTTATGTTCATTGGTGAAGATACATGGAACCAATTTTTTTTTAACTTTCACAAAAAATGACTACATAGATTTTCAATTGATTAAAATAGTGTGCCATAACGTGTGGCAGATGCAGGGGTTAAACAAACAAGTCAGTTTGGAATAATTTTAAATTCAATATAAACAATCAAGATTCGTAATACTGATCTAATTAATAAGGTAAATATATTCCAAAAATGAAAAATGTTGGTTATTAGGGACACTATTAATGAAACAAATTTAAGACAAATATTTAATTGTGTACTAATATGAAAAGCCATTTCTGATGGGATATGTGGCCTTGTGCTAAGACGAGCCAATAGATTGAAGCCTCATTTACTTGATCTTTGACATATTAAGTTTAATATTATTTTTGTATAGAATATCTGCTATCAAAACAAAAAAAGGTGTCTCCAATCTCAATCTTATAAGCCACAAAAAATATATATTGGGACAATTATCTTCATTATAAGAAGCAAAATATACAGTCTTATGGTCCATAGGCTCATTCTCATGTTTCCCGAAAATATTGGTTTCCCTATGACAAAAAATATTGAAGTAGAGAATATTAATTTTATCTTCTTCAATCAAACTTCTTGAGGTTATAGGCGATACCCATACTTCAAATTTCAATTGCTTCACTGGGCTTAATTTTGAACCATGGCCACGAAAACATTGAACTAGGGGAAATGCCACATGATAGTACAACATATGCGTGCCCAAAATATGCAAATTTGTATGTCCGCCAATTTCTCTTAGCCACGAATTTAATATCTATCCTGAACTGTGATTACATAGAAGACATATTAAGAAACATTTCTAAGACAGCTTGTTTAAATTTTTATGCCACAAGGTGGTCAAGCTTTTGTTTGTTTGGGATCAATGAATGGTATGAATGTTTTTTCCTATCCAGACTAAGAGGCTTATTAAGGGTGGGTCTAAATTTTTGCAAAACCTAGAGTGGTGATTTGGCTGCACTAGCTGCACGTAGTTGATCTGCTAGTCATAAGTTTTCTTGAGTAATTAAGTATGCAAAGATGGACCAGTACTTGATATTTTGTTTATCATATGCTTCTAGACACATTAATTCTGTGATTGAATTGTTTGATTCAAAACAATGGGAATGAACATATCTAGGTGAATTGAACATTGAGCATCTTTCCATTATCGGCTCAGAACAAACTATTTCATTGGGTAGGTATATGCATTTGCTTGTTGACTCGTCATAGATATTTGTATTTGATGCAAGCCATTTTGATTGTATTTAATTTGCTTCTTTTGCCTTCTGATTTCCAAGTTTTGATTGTATTTAATTTGCTTCCTTTGCCTTCTGATTTCCAACTTATTCGTGGTGATCAATTGTTCTTAGCGAGTCATGAAGGATGACTTTTATCTAGTGGTTATACAGAATGGAATCCTTACTTTGTAGACATTGCTTTATCAAGAAAAGGCTGCCTAGAAGTCGGAGTTCACATTCAAGATGAAAGATTATTTGCCAATTGTGGGTTAAATTCTAGTTTCTTTGTATTATCTATTGGATACCTTGGTTCTAGTTACTATAGGACGTGCCTATATTTTCAATGTCTTCAATGGAGAGTGTACATTAGTTGATATTGACCATCCTTTTTGCTATCCAGTGATTTTTTTTGGAGTGATCCTATGTATATATCATTGTGAGGGACTTGAGAACATTTGGCTCAAATTAGGTTGTTTGGACTTAGTTTGTAGGTTGTGTTGTTGATGAGAAATAAGCTGATGGATATTGTTTGCTTGTATTCCCTACTTTTTGAAATACATTTCTATGGTACAATCAGTTCCTTCAATTTTTTTCCCCACGAACTATGAATGAACTATTGAATCATATAAATGAATTTTATGTGGGTATTTTTAGTTTGTTACACAATGTGATTAACAAAAATGATCAAATATGGCTACTTCTTTTTATCTTAAGTTCTTATTTTGCTTCATGTAATTTATTACTCTACTTATATTGTAACTATTTAGGTATCACTAGTTATAATATTCAATGAATATTGTAACCTATTACAATAATAATGATGTATGTGTCCATTCAAGTAGATTAAAGTAGAGTGAGTTAATTACAAATTATTGGACTCTATACTTTTGGTGAAACTAATCAGTTTCTTCACATGATTGTATAAGCCTTTGAAGAATTAAGTTAATAAGAGCTGTAAAAAATTAGGGTTAACAAGACATTTTTTTGTTGTATTATGACCTTTTTCTCATGTAAACTGCAGTCTAACTACATTTTAGTCTTGTAATAACATTATCTTATTGATTTATATTAGGAACTTTTGTTTAAGTTTTTTTCTAAGGTTTTATGGAACAAATATTTGTTAAATATTTCTGTCAATGTGATTGAATCTAAAAAGCGTTTAATTTTCTAGTGAACAATAGCTTAGGTTCTCATTGAAAATGACAGATCAATGTAATATAAGAGTTATGCTGGTAAAAAAGAGGATTGTTGTTTGATTCTCTATCTATTTTTTGGTGATAATATATATATATATATATATATATATATATATATATATATATATATGATCATTGAACATTGAAATTGAAAACATTTTTTATGAACTCGCTAAATCTAAAGTCATTATTTTTTTCTCAACAATTATATGGGTCAATTGCCGGCCTTTTCTATTAGATGGACAAACAATATTGATATAGGTATACCTCCTACATGAGACTAGATAATGTTAAACAACTTATTTTAGATTGTAGACCTATGAATATGATGTTTTTTTGCGTAGATAAAATAGATCATCCACATTTGAATGTCAACATATGTACCAACCTAATTCAAGTGTCATGCGTAATATTGAAGTACATGATGGCTACCTAAAGTATCATACTATTCTTTAGACATGGACATAACCATGGTAATAGAATATTTATGCTAATTGTCTTATTCATAGTTAAGTTTGAACTAAAATACTTGGCAAAATTACACTAAATTACTATATTTATAGAGCCGTTTAATGCCAAATAAATGTGTCACCAAAGTTTCTTCAATGACATTTATATAGTACTAAAAACACATATGAGGTAAATTATTGTAACTGACTAATTTTGTAGATGAAAACTATGTTAAAATTTTATGTATGTAATTAGTCTTAGGAATATGATTGGGTGTAGTAGTTGAGTTGGATTTGGAATTGACAAATTGGAAAAATATAAGCATGTGTTCTTATCGATCAAGGTTGAAGACTAAAAATGTTGAAGGTAAAATAGATTAATTTGACACACACTTACATACACAAATCACTTAGATAAATCTAGAAAGTGATTTTTCAGACCAAATAGTGTAAAAAGGGCAAAATTGTTAAAATATTATTTAATCGATCAATCACTATACAATACAATGATTTGATTGTTCAATCACCACTTAAAATAGCTCTTTGTAAAATGAAGCCAAGAGTTTATCGATCGATCACTAGTGGTATTTTACCCTATAGAAACAATGAATGATTGATTGTTGTCTATTTATAGTTGCCTAATTTAAGCCTTTTCAGAAGAGATTGTATTCCTAACTCGAGTCAAATTCTTAAATACTTAACGTCCTATTTAAAAGCTAGGGAATTGTGAAATTGATGAGAAAAAACCTACAAAATCATAGAGAAGAGAGGAGAGAGGAGAGTTAATTTTTCATTGTTTTCCTATAGATGATTATCCAAAGCTTCAAGCTCATGGTAATGGTGATTTCATCAAGACGCACAACTAAAATAGAAGAATCTCACAAATCAAAGAGTTGTAGCAAAGATCTTCATAATGAGTGATTAAAAAAACTCAAAGGTAGATTAACAATCGAAGAAGGAGTTTTTGATTGAGTCTCTAGAAGAAAACTTAGGCGAAAAAGTGTTCGAGGGAGGGAGAAATTGTAGGCCAACAATAAAGAGGATTAAACAAAGAAAAGATGCTTTTGTTTGTGTTGAGTCAAGAGGTTGGTTTATTGATTTTGGGTCTTGTAAGTTCTTGCTTACTAGTTCATTGATTTGGCCTTGTGAGGCTACCATAATTTTTCACCCTAGTTTGGGTTTTCCACATTAAATCTTTGTGTGTTCATATGTGATTTGCATGCTTGGTTTGATTGAACAATTTATAGGTTGATAGCTAATGTGTAGATACTTAGTTTCCGTTGCCTTTCTCTTACAGGGAGGTTTAAAATCAAATGCTATAATATCAATGTTGTAGAGTGATGTCTAAACAAGTCAAATTAAAGAGAGAGATAGAAGGAAAATAACTGAAAGACAAAATTAAATTAAACTAAAATTTGAAGCTAGTTAATGAATTAATCAAATAGGGCATAGCCCTTACATATTTATAGATAAATAAGAATCGCAATCCTAATCCTATTGGAACTTCTAATTCGAATGGGCCTCTCACATTAGCCTAAGCCCAATAAAAATAAAATCCTAATTACTCTAAAATACCATCACTAATAATTAAATCCTAACTATAGTAGAATTTGAAGGCGAGACCCAACATCTAGGGTGGTTATAACATTCCACCTCGCTTCCATTCCACCTCATCCTTGAGGTGGTCTTCAAATTGTGGACATAGGAGTGAATACGGGCGAGGCTTGCAACAAGCAACTTCAAGTGAACACGTGTATATATATATGCAAAATGGAACCAGCATGTATAAAGAAGACACTGGCATATCAAATTAGTGTTTTATAAGAAAATGTGCTCACCAAATTAGCAAGTTCTCTAAAAAACATAATCAAATTAGCGTGCTATAAAAAAGATACAAATCAAATTAGCGTGTTATCTAAAACTAATCAAAATAGCCTATTATTGACAACATGATATTCTTAAAATGCTAATATGTAATCGTGTTATCAAGTTTACGCTAATATATGTAATCATGTTGTGACTAATATGAAATTTTACCTGTAGCATGAATGAAGCCCCAATTATAATTCCTAGTGTTGGCAGAGCACTCGTCTTCTTTGCTCTTGATGTTTCTATGGGCTAAGGGTTTGCCATGACAAAGCATGCCATGCCCTACTTCCGCCCAGTTGTACCTCCCCACAAAAGCTAGGTCATCGAGAAAGTCACACAAAGATGAGGAGATAGACCTCTTGCTCTATGTAAGTAAGACAAGTACCCCCATGTGTAATAGGTCTAAACATGCTAAATTAGATTCTTCTATGGTCTCTTCCTAATGAAGAACTTTTTGAAAAATTACCCTTTGTCTTGGGCAGCCTTCCCATCACCACTGTCCAACTTCACCAGGTTTCTTTTTGCCTTCAAACCCGTGATCAGGATAACGTCTTCATTTGTGAGGTGTAATATTTTCCCCCAGATGTTACCTCTTGTTATTCTTCCCAACACTCACCTATTAAAACATCTAATAATGGTATGGAGATGATGATTTTTTCGCATTCGTATATTGGGTAGATTCTAGTCCCCTCCAAGAGTCTCTTGCATCCTAGCCTTGATTCAATAAGTTCCTTCAATAGACTTAGTCCACCAGGGATGTTGTTTGTTCCCAACCGCAATTTTCTCCCATATATTCCCTTCTTCTCTTATGAGGCTTTCACTAATTCTGCCATTCGACTATCTTTTTGTTGCATATATATACATATATATATATATATATATATATATATATCAACAATGGGCAGTGACCAAAATCAATGAGTCGTGTTCATGCACATTATGTAACTGCCCAAATAAAGGTCAAATGTATGATACATTCATATATTGTGTTATCGCTAATAGGATAGGTATGTCTTCCCATACACAATAACAAGAGTCTTTAATCTCGTATATCATATTATTGATAACACGATATGTATGCCTTCCCATGCATAATAACATGACTTATCAATGTTGTATATCGTATTATCGATAACACGATATGTATGTCTTCCCATATGCAATAACACAACTTATCAATGTCATATATTGTATATCATATTATCAATAACACTATATTTTGTGTATCGTATTATTGGTAGCATGATCTATGTACTATGCTTGTATATGCAAGTACTAACTATTGTCTTCTCCATAATATAATATACGAACACTCGTATATTTGAACATAAAAAAGTAGGGTTTAAAGATGAGGCCATTACTAAGGAAGTCACTGTCTGGTTAATGTTGCCGACCTTCACCTCATGGTAGAAACTTGCTTTTGACAGGTCAAATTTTGGAAATGTGGGGTTAGAAATTGGGCCTCTCATTCCGTTTCACTTCTCATTGGTCGAACTTTGAAAATTGCCAGTTAAAAATTGGGAGATACAATATAAAACCCTAAACCTTCACTCAGGGATATTTTGGTTCAATTTTCCTTGAATATTGTGTAAGTCCTGCTGGTTTTGTGGCATTTGATGATCAAAGCCAAGTAATATGGAATATTTCACTCTTCAGCTAGGTAATATAGAAAAAACTTAATACATATGTGAAGTCTAATGTCAATATGTAACAATGATGGTTCATCACATAATCGGAAGAGAACCTATTTAAACAACCGGTATACTTAATTGTATATATGATTGTAAAAACATAAAAAAAATATAAACATGTTTTGAAAGTTAATTGGCGGACAAATTACTTCCAATACCTTAATGGCTATTGTCTTGATTATAAGAAGGTGGATAGTCAATGGTCATATATCTATATAAGGATATAATTAATTAGGTAAGTTTATGATAATTTTATTCTTAAATTGCAGTCAAATACTGGTTAAGAATGTCATGTATTATTAGTGTTCTAAATAGTTGGCATGCCATTATACATTATAGTTTATTCATATTATTATAGGTGGGAGCATACGGCCAACTGATTTTAGATTAATATTGGATTACATGCTGCCCCTAAGCTTTTTCCAAGACTATGGAACAATATATACATAGTTAATAATTATGAATGCATATCACATTGATCTTCACAGAATGAATTAAAAAAAAAATCTAAACCTCTAATAAAATTAAACTTACGTAAATTTAAAATTAAAAAAAAATCCAAAGTAGTCTAATGCTTATTTCCAAGTATGGTAACCAAATATGAATGAATTCTTTCTTATGTCATTCTAGATTCGAATGATAACAGTGCTTCAGCGTATCCCTCTATACAGTCTACATTGATAATGAAAATATTAAAATATAAAGATATATATGGACAGTCAGTTGGCGGCAAAGTTGATTTCACTGCATTGATGACTGATTTCATGATTATAGTAAATTGGTTAATCATGGGATATGTTGCTATATAGGATTCAATTAATCATGGGTTATTGTGATTTTGTTCTTAAATTGGAAGTAAATATTCCTGAGGAGGTATATATCGCATCTTAGTTTTATCATAAAATATTTCCATTAATGATTATATCTAATCTAATGGATCGCTTTATATTACTGCGTTCATATTAAGGACTTGTTCTATATATATTTTCTTTCATTTTAAAAAACTTTCCCAGCAAGTTATAGAAAGTACAATTTATAGTATGGTATTACGACAAAAACTGCTTGATTTATGCCTTCCAGTCATTAATGGGGATAGTTTAAGTATGATATATTTGAATGCGGGCTCTGACAGTGGTTGGTCGTCCCAAATTTGTTCAGTTCACTTCTTCTGGAATTTTGCTCAGAGACTCCTTTCATCATCACTTACAGATCAAAGAAGCGTTCCCATTGTTACGACTTTCTAGACGTCGTGCATCTGTGCCTTGTGATATCTACATCAGAATGTAAGGTCAGTTGATGTTCTATGTGTTCTTCCTATCATTCGGCTGAATTACCATGTTTGAGTTACTTTCATTCTGTGATTATAAAGTCATTTGTTCTTTCCTATATTTCTACAAACATTTTGGATGGTACATTATTTATTGAATTTTTTTCATATTAATTGGCCTGAGATTCAGATATTTCATATTCCCTAGTTTGGTAAAAAACATTCTATAGATCCTGGGTTTACATGATATTTTAAAAAAAAAGAACAAAATACCCTTTCAACAAGGTTTGAGTTAAAAATAGTGTAAACTAGTTGTGACAAAGCAAAAACAAAGATATTGGAGCTTAGAGACGATTTGTGATTTTTGCCCAGCGGTTTTCATCAATAACAAATTTCAATTTCTATTTGGCGATTGTCGGCCTCCCTAACTTCATTGGCGATCGTTCTTCTCTAATTTTCGTCTAAAAATTTCTAACCACATAAACTATTTTTCATTACAACAGGAGATCAAGATGATACTGCAACTCAAAAAACGAATCTTGAGGGACTATCTAGGGAGAACATGACTATATAAGAATAGAGAATGATGTAAATGCTAAGGAAGGACATTGTAGAATAGTTATGATAGCCTCCTACCCTATTGTGCAAAGAGGGACTTTAGTATGATTTTTTATATGCAAGTTTTACTATGTAAAACATCTTATGTAAGCATGTATACAGTCTCAGAGGTTTTTATCCCTAACTTAATGAAAATTGTATAAATAACAAATACTGGTGAATATCGTGTTATCAATAATATGTTATGGTTGCATATCGTGTTATCGATAATACGGTATAGTTGCATATCATGTTATCAATAATACGCTATGGTGAATATCATATTATTGTATATGTAATATAGAAAAAAATAAATAATACATCTTGTTGGCATATTGTGTTATTGATAACACGTTATGGCGAATATCATGTTATTGATAATATGCTATGACGAATATCATATTATAGTATATGCGATCTAAAGAAAAATAAATAACACATCTTGTTGGCATATCGTGTTATCGATAACACGCTATGCCAACATATCATGTTGTCGATAACACGCTATGGCGAATCTCATGTTATTGATAATACGCTATAGCAACTATCATGTTATCGATAACATGCTTTGGCAAATATCGTATTATCGTATATGCGATATAGAGGATATCATAACATATTGTATTATCAATAGCACACATTGTTGGCATATCATGTTATCAATAATACGTTATGTTGGCGTATCGTGTTATTGATAATATGCTATGGTGGCATATCGTGTTATCGATAATACGCTATAGCGAAGATCGTGTTATCGTATATGCGATATAGAGAATATCATATTATGGGTTGTTGGCTCAAAGAATACATATCGTATTATCAAAAAAACATTTTTATTGACATATCGAGTTATCGTATATGCGATATGGATTAACTGTTGGACACGTGTCATGCGGAACGTGAGATTTTTGGTCCCTTTAATGGGAGCCATCCTCTCGTTCTCGCATTCTCGAAAGTCTCACGAGTCATGCAAAGTTGATGTACTCTACCCGGTTTCATTCGGATTCGTTGTACTCCTAACAATCCTTTCTTTTTGCAGCATTCAATCCCTATTTAGCGCAAGTCTCCAGAGTTCTTCAATCCGTTCTAAACGCAACCCAGTTTTTCAGATTGCTGGAACATTATGTTTGTTGCAATTTAGCAAGCACTAAAGTGGCTTCCTTTGATTCCCCTTTTTCAACTAGTTTTTGGATTGAAACCGGGAGGTGGCTCGAAAAGGTTCGAGCCGAGTTCGAGCAAACCCCTGCTCAACTCGGCTCGACTTGAATAAAACTCGAACTCGATGCTACTCGGCTCAAACTCAAACTCGAATATAATTTTAAAATTAAATATAAATAATACATGTATATATATTTTTTATATAAACATAATTGTTAATTTAAATATATATTTATGATATACTCCCTCCATTCTAGATTAATAGCTCTATTTAATTAGTTAATTTTGAAAAATCTTATGAAGCTATTAATTTAGGGTGGATGAAATATATAAAATGACATATAATCACGTATATATACCAATACTATGTATCATATATGATATATGAGACCCATTTATATGAGGCAAGGCTCACTCACAACTGCGTGAGCATCGACGTCATGCATCCTCTTATTACGATCCATCAACACACATAACTCAGGAGGCAAATTAGTTTATGTCTTCTTGCGCCCTTAGATCTCAATCTGATGGCCCATGATGCCTTGACTCACACTGATGTACGTAAGCCTAAACTCATATAAAATTGTTTCATAATATATATCCTTGTTAAATTGTAATGGATATATAATTTTTATATATGATATATATTTTATAAAAATAAAAATATTGGAGACACAAACTTTAATATACTCCAACTATCCCAATTTAATAGCTCTATTTGATTATTGAAGATGAACAAAAATTAGTTCAATTGAAAAACCAATGAAGCAATAAGTATATGGCGGAGGGTCAACATGATATCACACTAATATACTTAAAAATGCTTCTAAAAGAAGCATAACATTCGGGGACCAACCTTAGTTTAGAAAAGAATGATTAAATATTCTTTTAAAAGTTGAAGTATGACACTGAGACCAACCTTATCTTACAAAATGTATATCTTTTTACATGTACTTTAGAATTTTTTAGAGGCACGCTAACACTAAAGAATAGTTTTTTTATTAGTGTTTTATAAGTATGTAAAGAAAAGAAAACATGAAGAAGTAGATGACAATGGTGCCTAAATGATTTTTTATTTTTTGTATCTTTTTTAGTGATTATATGTACATAAAGAGTGGAAAATAGTAATGTTGCATTTTTTGAGCATACATAGCTAAAACTTATTTGTCATAGGTTTCTTCTTTCATAGTGACTATAATTAGATGTTCAAGGTGTAATCATAATACTTGTTGAAGTATATTTATTAAAATTTAATACTAAAAGCATATTAGTATGTGTGATACTTTATATACTTAAGATTTATATATATATTATTTTTATTTTTTTAGTTCGAGTCCAGTTCAAGCTCAAGCTTATGATTCACTTATTTAAGTTCAAGCTCGAGTTTGAGCCAAGCTTTGGATTTCTAATTCAAGCCGAGCTTGAGCTAAGAGTTTTGAGCTTATTCGAGCTTCGAGCCGAGCTTCAACAATTTGAGCTCAAGCCATAAAAGTCTAATACTTGGCTTAGCTCGGCTTGTTAACACCCCTAGGTCCAAGGGTGGTGGGGATGGTTGTGCCAACCGCACATGAGCCATTGTAACAATAATTTGGTTGGGACCGGCCTACGTCACACATGCACACTAGGCATGTGACTAGGATGTGCATTAACACGTTACGGGGCCCAAACGCAAGAAATTATGTGTTGATGGTGGGACCCGTGGTTAGCGAGGGGTCGACCATGTCAGGGGCTTGGCCGTGTGTAGGTGGTTTGGCCTTTGCCGGCTCTAAGAGACAGAGCCCACTCCCGTTCTATATGACCCTCTTGAATAAAGTGGAAGATAGAAGCAGGAAAGCCCAATTAGAAAAGCTCACTTAATGAGCCCAACTGAGAGTTTAAATGCAGGTATAAAATGGAAAGGGGAAAGGAGAGCCCTAATCAGTCCACCCCTATCTTCTCCTTTCCCTCTCCCAATCCGGCCCCTTCTCCCTCTTGTGGTGCGGCTCTCTATAGGGTTCGGTGAAAACCCTATTGGCCGCCCCTCTCCACCCTCCTCTCTCACCCTTTGTTGAGCAAAATCAAGGAGTAGGCTCTCCTCCTTGTGTGGGACATGAAGGCTGATTCATTTGAGGCGTTCCTTGCTGAAATCTTCATCCAAGAGTGAAGGTTTTGAGGGATCAACATATATAAGAGGTAATCTCCTATTCCCCTTTGACATCTAGTGTTTGTGAAGAGCGAATCGAAAGATTTAAGGGCGTGCCAAGGGCTGAACAACCCAAGATCAGTATGTTTTGGCTTCCAATTTGATTTCCTTTATACTTACTATGTGTTGGATAATTTATATTGCTTATTGATTAGAGTTAATTTACATGATTGTGTAGATTAATTGTAAAGTTTGAATTTTGATTGGTGGGCCACCCCCTACCAGCTATGCTTCCACTGCTCTGACCACTCTACAGTGGTATCGGAGCCTAGGTTGGAGTCATTGTCGCTGATTTGATTGAGATTCGTTTTTTATTTACCCAATCTAGGGTTTTGTATGCTAGAAAAGGGTAATAAAAAATTGATTAATCTATAAGTACCATCCATAAGGCTTTTGATATAAAGTTGAAATTGAATGCGTATTGGACTGATATGAATAATTATCATGCTGGAAATTGGATGATTAAGAGTTTAATTATGATTTGTGCATTTGGAAGCATATAGGGGCAAAATAGTCATTTTGGCCTTGTGCTATTTTGCCCAATTTTATTCTCTGATCGCGTTTTGCCCACACACCCACTTGCTGGTCAGCATGAGTAAAATACTTGATCCTGATTAGATTTAATTAATTTTGTGATGTAAAAGGTGTGTGAATTAACCGTTTTAGCCTGAGGGGCATTTTGGTTAATTCACACGGGTTGTGTATGTGTTGTTGTTTTTCTATCCTTAGTTGTTTTCATTGTGTTGAATAATCATTTAAAATTTGCTGGGTGCAAAGGTTTGGTGTGTTTTTTAAGGGTAAAAATACCAAAATAGCCTTCCAGTTATTTTGGTACTTTCGTACCAAAAAATTTCTGGATAGAAAAAAAAATTCCAACAACCTCTAATAGTGTTTATTTTATGCTTTATGTGTTTATTTTGGTGTTTAGGGGACTCTAAAATCATAAACACCTAAATAGCCTAATTAAGGCAACTTCCTTAAAGAGGTTAAGGGGTAGTTAGGGTTTACACTGGAAAGTGATCCAAAACCTAATTAAGGTCACCTAAATTAAGTAACTCAACATAATTTACTCATTTGTCCCTTTCCTTTTTATTAGATTGAGAGACTCTAGACAATTATTCCTTAAGAAGCTGTTGACCTTCTATAGTATTAATTTCCTATTCTTTGACTTTTCTTTTGTAGTTGAATAATGGCTTCCAAGATGGTCACATCAGAACTAGGAAAGATTGAGAAGCTGAATGCTAACAACTATTTAATATGGAAGAGAAGGATATATCCTAACTTTTTCTTATCTTCCTCATGTTATATAGCAGATCATTGAGCCACTGCCAAAGCATTCTTTAGCTACTCAATGGAAAACTTATGAAAAACTGATGGATGATGACAACAAGGCTAGGTCCACCATACTAACTTTCATGGAGCCAAAGATAGAAAGGCTCTTTGAAAAGTACAAGACTGCTAGAAAGATGCTAAAAGTTGTTTCTATTAGGTATGGGGAGCAAATTGAGGCTCATAAAAGGATGTTACACTTTAAGTACCAGAACTTAAAGATAAGGGAGGGAGATGATGTGAATGAGCACTTGAGTGTCATGCCCATTATTGCTAATGACCTAGAGACACTCGATGACCTCATCTCTAAGGGAGTCTAAGTGTTTACAATGTTGAACAACCTCCCTAAATCATGGGAGAGTGTGGTAGTCTATCTCAACATTAGTGACAAGAAGATCACAATGGAGGCTCTAACTGCTAAGCTTAGGCTTGAGCAGGAAAGGAGGAACCGTGTGAATGCTTCTAGTGGTGCTGCTATTGCCAACCTAGCACATAACTTTGGTGGAGGTAATAAGGGTGGACATGGGCCCGATCCTTCTAACAAGAGAGCTTTTAAGAAAATGGGAAAGAAGCCTCAGATTAAGGGCATTGGCAAGGGGAATAACAAACCTCAGGGTGCATGCTTCAAGTGTGGCTAAGTGGGCCACTGTAAGGCTAATTGTCCATAGAAAGATAACTAATTAAGCAACAACAACATGGGCAAGAACAAGGAGATTGTGTATGACGTAAAGGAGAAGACTTGGTGGTTGGATTTAGGGGCTACAATTTATGTTTCTCATTTTAGGGGAACTAGGGGTGAGATGATTAACCTCATGGCAGACCAGAAAAAAGTCTTTATGGACAAAAACACTTATTGTGAGGTGGAGGCTATGGGGAACTATAAGATTCCTCTAAGGGATGGGTATACTTTAGTGCTCACTGATGTGCTCTTTGCTCCCTCCAATAGGAGGAACCTAATTTCAATCCATGTTTTGACAAAGAAGGAGCTTGAAGTTAGGTTAAAGGGGAGTAAGGCCACTATGGGCAAGGGTGGGACTGTACTCTTTTCCGCTTCTTTGGTAAATGGTTTATATTGTTTAGATGTAATGAACTCTTTATAATATAATGAGATAAGTGATTCTAAGTATCTTGTATTATCTGTGGATGATGCCCTACTATGTCCTATACTTTTGTGTCATAAATGTAGATAAGCTACATAGGATGTCGAACGATGGGATGTTACCCAAAATATTCAAAGACTTATGTGTGTATAAGGATTGCTTATCGGGAAAAATCAGTAGACAATCCTTCCAAACGGGACAAAGTGCAAATGAACTATTAGGGGTGGTTCATTTTGATATATGTGGGTTCCTAAATGATCAAAACCACAGAGGGATGACTTACTTCATCACGTTTATAAATGACTATACAAAATATGGGTACATGTATTTAATAAATAGGAAGTCTAAAGCCTTAGATAAATTTAAGGAAGAGGTAGAGACCATGTTAGGTAGGAAAGTAAAAATCCTAAGGAGTGATAAGGGTGATGAGTACACCTCCGACCTGTTTAAATATTATTGTACTGATTAAGGAATAGTTCATCAGTACACCCTACCGTACACTCCACAGCAAAATGGAGTAGCAGAAATGCTAATAGGACACTTATAAACATGGTAAGGTCAATGTTAAATCAATCTGAATTAGAAACCAATTTTTGGAGTGAGGCTTTAGACAATGTATATTGTAAATCGTGTACCCACAAAGGTAGTCCAACAGACACCTTATGAGTTATGGATGGGTTGACATCCGAACTTAGGGCAACTTAGAGTGTATAGGTCTAGGGCGCACACAAAGGTGCATGACCAGCATAGGTTAAAGCTAGACCTCAAGACCATAAGGTGTAAAGACTACCTTCTTAAATGGAGATTTAGAGGAGGAGATTTACATAGAATAACTTGAAGGTTACATAGTTCCTGTAGATGAACACAAAGTGTGCAAGCTTATAAAATCATTCCATGGCCTAAAAAAATCTACAAGGCAATGGTACTTCACTTTTTACAAGGTGATTGTGAGTATGGGTTCATAGTGAACAAACACAATCACTGTGTCTATACCTTCCGAGATGGGGCTAGGTATCATATATTAGTGACACTTAATTAAAAGCATTGTTAATACTAATCATATTAGCGACGCTTTATTATAAGTGCCACTAATAGTTCCTCTATTTGTGATGCTTTAATAACCGTAACTAAAAGATATATATTTTAAATAAAAAAGAAAAAAAATCATAACTATTAGCTATGCTTTTGCAAAAGCGTCGTTAATAGTCCTGCTATTAGCAACGCTTAGAAAAGCGTCACTAATAGTTATGAATTAGAAAATAATTTTTTTTATTATTAGCGACCCTTTTAAATAAGCGTCGCTAATAGCTTTAGTGATGAATTTTATTTAATAAATAATAAATAGATATTAAAAACTTTAAAATAAACTTCTTAAATATAATATATTTTATTCAATATTTACTATTTGTATATATCATAAATAAATATTAAATTTTTAATAAAAAGTAGTGTTAATAATAGATTAAACTTTCACTATTTATATATGATATATTTTATTTCTTAAATTTTCTTATTAATTTTAAAATATAATTTATAATAAAAGAGAGAGTGAAGATAGAGAAGAGAGAGTGTTTAGAGAGAGAGAGGAGTGTGAGGGGGAGGTGAGAGAGTGTGGTGAGAGAGAGAAAGGGAAGAGTGAGATGGGAGAGAGAGGGTGAGGAGTATTAGCGACGCATATTCCTATGTGTCGTTAATAGCCTAAGTAATAACAACACATTCCTAGAGTCGCTATTACCTTATAATTTATTATATTAAATTTAAATTATGTATAGAGAAAAAAATAGAGAGGATATAGAGAGAGGGGGAGAGAGAAGAGAGAGGGAGGGAGAGAGAGAGGAGAGGAGAGAGAGGAAGAGAGAAAGGGAGGAGAGAGGGAGAAAGAGGAGAGAGAGAGAAATGAGAGGTGAGAGGAGAGGGAGAGCGTGGAGAGAGGAGAGAGAGGAGAGAAAGGGGGTGAGGAGAGAGAGAGAGTAGAGAGGGAAATTTTTATTTTTAAATTTATCATTTTTTTTAATATTTTTTATTTGAAAATTAATTAAAAACTAATTAAATAAAAATATATTTGTGACGTATAGGAATATACGTCACTAATACCTCCAAGTACTAACAACGTATAGAGATATACATTGCTAATACCCTTAATATTTGCGATGTATATTTTTATACGTCGCTTATAACCTAAGTAATAACAATACATTCTTATGCATCACTATTACCTTATAATTTATTATATTAATTTTAAAATATGTAAAGAGAGAAAAATAGAGAGGATATTGTAACGCCCCGACTTTTTACCTTACTTAAATGGTCGGAGCATCGGTAAATTGTAGTAATAAATGGGCCAAGATTAACCGTGCACAGAAGAGTAACCATCCATTAATTTAGGTAGTTACAAAAACTTCACAAAATATGGCCTATCGTGCCTTAACAAAATCGTACATACAAAATTAGTACATAATAAAAGAACGTGACAAAACATGGGTCCTTAGAAGTCTACGAGCAATCCTCGAGAATATTATCTTCGTCTTCCAAACCTGCGGCGTCTAGGGGTGGGTGAGTATATTTATACTTAGTGGATAGAATTAAAATCTATTAGCATGCTAAAACATAAAGCATAAATAAAGCTTCATAAAATATTCTCATAATACAACGTTGAATTAAACCAATATTATTGACTAACAGAATCTAACACGCTTCTTAGATAAAAAGTAGACAAAATAGTTCTTCGCAGAATCCGGTAAATTTGGATAATTCATTCGTAGATAGAATCCGATAAATAAATCAAAATTGGATAAATCATCGTTAACAGAATGTCATCGATACCCGAGCGACATATACCCGTGCTCGTGGGGAGACAGGATCAGAATGAAGAGGATCTTCCCACGATATCCAACTTCATGGGCACGCCATATGCCATAATCGGCGGTACCTAGGAGTCATAACTCCGATAGCTTTTGGGCTTTATACCAAATAGCTACCCTTCAAAACCGATTGTAGTTTTTGGGCTTTATACGAAATAACTACCCTTAAAAATCCTGTCAAAACGTTCATAAACAATATTATCATTAAAGCTCGCGTCATGATAAATTCCATCGTAGAGGTGTACGATACGCTATTATCTTAGTGTTCGCCCGACCCCTAATAAATATCGTATATTTCCAAAATCATATTTATTATAAGAAGTAAATAAATTATAAAATATAACATATAGTTGTATCACGAAAGTAGAGCTTAAAACCACCTACACTCGTTAGGCCTACGTTTGTAGTCGTCTTAAAAGTGATGGGCGGCACCTCCCCTTGCGCAAGGATAGTTTCCTCGTCTGGCTCAGGTGAGGCGGGTAGAACCTCCCCTAGCATCGGGACAGTCTCTTCATCCGGCTCGGGTGCGGCGGACAGGACCTCCTCTTGCCTTGGGTCGTTTCAACCTTATAGAAGGGTTATCTCGAAAAATAGACCCTCTCACGACGTCCGGCACCCTCGAATTAGGTAGAAATAGTTTTTGAACGGGTAAAAATGGACGAGAAATGGAGAAGGAACACGCGTTTAAAAAATATATAAACGGCGTAGTGGGAGCGGAAACAAAAATAAATAGAAGAGGGGTAAGGGCGAGTTGGGCATTCCCCCCCTCCTCTCTTTAAAGACAAAACGAGCCGTTGGATGCGTGCCACATGGCGCGCATCCAACAGCCGACCAAAAAAAAGGCTAACCGCGGCTAGCCTGTGGCTAACTGCCGTAGGCTAGCTAACCGCAGGGCTAGCTGCAGCTAGCCGTGCAGCAGCCCTGAACCTGCCGCTTGCAGCAGGTGAGAGCTGATGCAGCGGCGTCAGCTCCCAACGCCTGTGTCAGCACCTGCTGACGTTAGCATCGGCTGACGTCAAAAAAATAAATAATAATTTTTTTTAATTTTCGTTTTTTATTTTAGAAACGAAAATTAAAACTTTAAACGTACATAACTCCTTACCCCGAACTTGGAAATACGCATTCTTAGTACCGTTGGACTAGTATCGACGAGCCCTTCAAAATAAGACCACACAAGGGAAGGTTTTCTCTTAAATTTAAGGTGGGTCCCGCCTATAGCATGCTTCCCAATGCCATAGCCTAGTAACCCGGTGTCCGTTTGCCACGTTCTTGGGCTAGATACGTTCGTCTCGCCGAGCCCTATCAAGTGTCTTAGGGCTTCTCTTGATGAATAAGCCTCAAAACAATCTAATCTTAAGAAAATCCGTTAATGGGCCTTGAAACCCGCTATGGGCCCAAACGCCCGAATTTCAAAACATAGAAATTCTGGGGCGTTACAGATATAGAGAGAGAGGAGAGAGGGAGGGAGGAGAGAGAGATGAGAGGAGAGAGTGAGAGGGTGGAGATAGGAGAGAGAGAGTAGAGAGAGGAGCGAGGAGAGAGAGTAGAGAGGGAAAATTTTATCTTTAATTTTTTAATATTTGTTATTTAAAAATTAATTAAAATCTAAATAATAAAAATATATTAGCGACATATAGGAACATATGTCGCTAATACCTCCAAGTATTTGCGACATATAAAGATATATGTCCAAGTATTAATGACGTATAGTGATATATGTTGCTAATACCCTTAGTATTTGTGACAAATATTTATATGCATCTCTAATAACCTAAGTAATAGCGACACATATTCTTATGTGTCACTATTACCTTATAATTTATTATATTAATTTTAAAATATGTAGAGAAAAAAAATAGAGAGGATATAGATAGAGGAGAGAGGGAGGGGGAGAGAGAGAGGGAGGAAGAGGTGAGAGGGGAGAGGGGAGAGAGAGGGAGGAGAGAGGGGAAAGAGAGAGGGAGGAGAGAGGGAGAGAGGGAGGAGAGAGAGGGAGAGGAGAGAAAGAGATGAGAGGAGAGAGGGTGGAGATAGAGAGGAGAGAGAGGGGTGAGGAGAGAGAGAGTAGAGAGGGTGGAGAGAGGAGAGAGAGAAAAGGAGAGAGAGGGAGAGGAGAGAGAGGGAGAGGAGAGAGAGATGAGAGGGGAGAGAGAGGGGTGAGGAGAGAGAAAGTAAAGAGGGAAAATTTTATTTTTAATATTTTTTATTTAAACATTAATTAAAAATTAAATAAATAAAAATATATTAACGACGTATAAGAATATATGTCACTAATACCTCCATGTATTAGCGATGTATATGGATATATATCTCTAATACCCTTAGTATTAGCGACACATATTCCTATGTGTCGCTAATAACTTAAGTAATAGTGACGCATATTACTCCACGTCGGTATTACCTTATAATTTGTTATATTAATTTTAAATTATGTAGAGAGAGAAAAAATAGAGAGGATATAGAGGGAGGAGAGAGGGAGGGAGGAGAGAGAGAGGGAGGGAGGGAGAGGGAGAGGGAGGAGAGAGGATGGAGAGGAGAGATAGGGAGGGAGAGGAGAGAGAGTGGGAGAAATTTTAATTTAATTTAATTTAATTTAAAATAGAGAGGATATAGAGAGAGGGAGGACAGAGGGAGAGGGTGAGAGAGATAGAGAGAGAGGATGAGTGGGAGAGAGAGAAAGTAAGGAACGAGTGAGAATGAATAGAGAGAAGAGAGAAGAGAAATAGCTTAAAATAATAGTAATTGCAACGCATATTTAAGTGTGACTCAAATAGGAACTATTTACTATGCTTAACAAAACGTCACAAATATAAATACTTACAATGCGGTTAAGGAAGTGTCGTAAAATTTGATTTTTTTGCGACCCTTAAGGAAAGCGTCGCAAATGATCATTATTTGCCACACTCCCTAAGCGTCGTTAGAAAAAATATGTTGCAAACAATGCCCGCGCGGGCAAAAATTTCACTTGAGCTAAAGAAATCGCCCCCGCAGGCTCTGTTTCCACCGTGTGGGCAAAATCGCCCGCGTGGACAGTATATATTCGCCCATGTGGGGGATATTTTTGCCCCCCCGCCCCCCGCTGAATGCCGGCTATTTGACAGCTGCCTCCCACCTTACCCATCGCCCGTGCGCCCCCACCCTTCACCCGCCGCCCCCGCTGCCCAGGATCCTGTCCGCCCCACGCCGGAGAGTATCCAGTCCGCCCCCTGCCCCTGATCCTTTCCACCCTTGCCGCCCCGGACCCTGTCTGCCCACCGCCGCCCCATATCCATTAAGCCTCCAAGCGTCCCAGATTCATTTTGCCCCCACCGCCATGGATCCATTTTGCCCCCACCGCCATGGATCCATTTTGCCCCCCCCGCCAGCCTTTCGACAGCCACCCCTGGCCTTACCCGCCGCCCGTGCAGCCCCAGCCATCCCCCGCTCCCCGTGTGCCCCCACCTTTTTGCGCCCCTGCCCCCCACCGTGCCCGCCGTCCCCCACCACTCCAAATCTTGTCCGCCCCCCACCGGAGAGTATCTAGTCTGCCCCCATCCCCGGATCCTTTTCGCCCTCACCGCCCCGAACCCAGTCCACCCGCCATTGCTCAATATCCATATTGCCTCTGGCACCTCAGATTCGTTCCGCTGGAGAGGATTTATTCCGCCCCCGCTGCCCCAAATCTGTTCCTCCACGGCCGCCCCAGATTCATTCCGTCACCCTCCTCTCAGATCTATACAGTCTCCCCCTGCTGACTGTTCCCTAGCCACCCAGTGCTGCCTCCCTTCTTCCCCTCCCCCTCCCCCTGCTCCCTCCCCACCCGCTTCCTCAGCTATGGGGGGGAAGAGGACTGTGCCAAAAATCCGGCGCCACCCCTCTATTCCCCTCCCCACCCCCACCCTCACCCATTCTTCTCCCTCCCTCCCAGTGTCGGACAAGGAGGTGAAGACCACCCCTCCTCCCTACTCCCTTTCCAACCCGAAATCCTGTTGCAGATTTTTGTTCTTTTTTTAATTTTTATTTTATAATAGTTACACTTTTGTAAGCGTTGCTAATTTTTTTATATATTAATTTTTATTTTCTAGGGACGCTTTATAAAGCGTCGTTAATCGATTTTATTAATTTTTTTTAATTTTTTTAATTATCGACGCTTTTTAAAAGCGTCGCTAATGATTTTTTTTATTATAGACGCTTATATAACGTGTCTTAATAATTTTAATTTTATTTTTAGCAACACTTAGATATGCGTCGCTAATAAGACATTTTTATTTTTTTAAAATTTTTTTAGGTAATAGAGACGCTTAGTCGCCAATAATTACTTATTAAGGGAGCATAAATTTAAGCATCGCTAATAATAGACTATTAGCAATGCTTAATAATGCATTGTAAAAAAGAAAATAATTAGTGATGCAAAATTAAACGTCGCTAATAAAAATCTTTTAGTGACGCTTTTTCTTAAGCGTCACTAATTAGCAATAGCAATTCCATTTTTTGCGACACATTTTAAGCATTGCTAAAAGGTATTAGTGATGCTTAGAGAACTATTAGTGACGCTTAAAAGCATCGTTAATAGTCTTTTTTGTTGTAGTGTATATGATGTTGTCACTATATGTAAACGACATACTATTAATGGGGAATAAGCTAAGTATGATTGTCACTCTAAAGGAATGGCTCAAAACCAAATTTGAGATGAAAGACATGGGTGAGGCATCCTACATCCTCGGGATAAAAATTGACAGAGATAGAAATGCTAGAAAGCTTACTATACCTCAAGAGTCATACATTGAGAGTGCTCTTAAATGCTCCAATGTCATTGGTTGGATAACCATTGAGTCCCCTATTTACAAGGGTATGATGTTGTCTAAGAGTATGGCTCCTTGGACTAAGGAAGACCGACTATGGATAGAGTCAGTGCCATATGAATAGGTTATTGACAGCTTGATGTATGTCATGACCTGTGCGAGCCTGATTTGAATTTTGTGGTAGGCTTGCTTAGCTGTTACCAAGAAAACCTTGGTCTTCAACATTGGCAAGCAGTGAAGAGGGTATTAGGATACCTTTTAGGGTCTAAGAGTCTAAAACTCACCTATCAGGCGAAAAGTTTGTCATTGGCTGGATATAGTGATTCAGACTATGCAAGGGATCTAGATGACAGGAAATCCATTGCTGGATTTATCTTCATGTTTGGAGGCGGGGTTATATCGTGGGCAAGCAAGAAACAGAAGAGTGTTTTTAAGTCTACGATAAAAGCTGAGTTTTATGCATGTAGTATTTCAGCTCCCTAGGCAGTATGAATAAAGGAGTTTTTAGTAAGATTAGGGCTAGAAGACTGGACTGATGCTCCTTTCCAGATTTACTGTGATAATCTGGCAATACTGTCGACACTTAAGAATGGGGAGATCAATGCCAAAGGCAAGTACATTGAGGTGCATTACTATTACAACATCAACATGCTATAGAGGGGAAAAGTGACTGTGAGTCATATTCCTACTACTGAGATGTTGGTAGATCCATTCACTAAGGCCTTAACGATTTATCTATTTTCAAAGCACGCTCATAGCATTGGTCTTCGACAAGACTAGCACAAGTCGTTGTTAGACCATATGAGCCTTTCACCCATAATAGGGGATGTTGAACCATGGTATGGGCTCGAGCCCATTTTGGTCCAACGTTATCACAGTCCGGGTGAGCCAGTATAGGCCACGGGGTCAAAGGGTAGTGGGGGCGGTCGCGCCTACTTCACATTAGCCATCGTAACTATAATTTGGTTAGGATATGCCTATGCCACACACGCACACTAGGCATGTGACTAGGATGTGCATCAACACGTTGTGGGGCCCTGACGCGCAAATTGTGTAGATGGTGGGACTCGTGGTTAGCGAGGGGTCGATCCTGTAGTGGGCTTGGCCACGTGCAAGGGCTTCAGGCCTCCACAGGCTCTGAGAGACAGAGTCTGCTCCCATTGTGTATGACCCTCTTAAATAAACCAGAAGATAGAAGCAGGAAAGCCCAATTTAAAAAACCCACTTAATGAGCCCAATTGAGAGAGTTTAAGTGAGGGTATAGAAGGGAAAGAAAGGGAAAGGAGAGCCCTAATCAGTCCGCCCCCATCTTCTCCTTTCCCTCTCCCTCTTGTGGTGAGGCTCTCTCTATGGTTTGGTGAAAACCCTGCTGGCCACCCCTCTTCACCCTCCTCTCTCACTCCTTTGGCGAGCAAAATCAAGGAGAAGGCTCTCCTCCTTGTGTGGGATGTGAAGGCTGATTCATTTGGGTGTTCCTTGCTGAAATCTTCATCCAAGAGTGAAGGTTTTGAAGGATCAACACATATTAGAGGTAATCTCCTATTCCCTGTGACATCTAGTGTTTGTGAAGAGCGAATCGAAGGATTTAAGGGTGTGTGAAGGGCTAGATAGCCCAAGGTCAGTATGTTTTGGCTTCTAATTTGATGTCCTTTATACTTGCTATGTGTTGGATGATTTATATTGCTTATTGATTGGAGTTAATTTTCATGATTGTGTAGATTAATCGTAAAGTTTGAATTTTGATTAGTGCGCCACCCCCCTACCCGCTATGCTTCCATTGGGCCGACCACTCTAAAGCATGGAGATATGAGATTGAATGTTGGACAGGCTTATGCTCAGCTTGCTCTATTTAGTATTTATAAGAAGTACCAGCAATCATAATTTCTTACATAATTTTATTTTGGTCTATATGAATTTAACTTCAATAAATACATGTCTATTGTGAATATTTCGATCCAAGCAATTATACATGGACTTGGGTAGGTCCAACATGTATTGGAACACATTCTTGTTTTGGCCAAGAAAAGCTAGTTGTTGTAGGCCAATTCTGTTACATGTTTATCAGTTAGTCATGGATTTTCGTAATTAATGCTCATGTAACATCTTATAAGCATGTAACAAAACTGGCTAACAACAACTGGTGGCTTTCTATTAAAAAAGGTGCTCAAATGTAGGTCGGACCAACCTAAGTCCATATATAATTCCTTAAATTGAAACATTCACAACAATACGAATCAAAAGGAGAACTGAACTAGACAAAATGAATGATCCTAATTGCCACCCAGCTAAAGGGTTTACATTCATAATATACTTAGTGAAAGAAAAACGTGTATGTGGTCGTGGGATAACACATATTTTTGTAGTGGGATGATAGACATAATACCTTTGCTGAGGAGAAAAAATCCCTTAACAACAATTTACCATGCATGGATGGTGCAACAATGATCACATAAAGACATTGAAATTGGTTATTCCTTGTATAACTAACTTTAGATCAATAAGAAAATAGCACATTTACTATGAAGTAGTTCTATTTTAATGGATAAAATAGCCAAATGTGCTGAAGAACAGAAGACAACGTTCAACAATGTACATCAATGTTGCAAGTGTGCGCCTCCACCTCCATGATGTACAACAAGTTAGTGCAATCACATCAAAACCCACCATTGTAAATACTATAAATAGTAATCCCTCCGTCCTATATTAATAGCTTTAATAGAAAAAAATTTTGTTCTATATTAATTGCTCTATTTGACTCAATTTAAACCTTAAACACTCTACTATGCTTTTCATTACTATTATGTGTTCGAAACCATTACGTATACGTATTGTGCGTCACGGCGGCATCCTCAAGGAGGACCGTAAAGTTACCCCATAAGAAGTGGTTGGCTCAACCTCCAACATCAGCCACTTGAAATTGAGCCTCTGGAGCCCAGTTCAGACAGAAACCAAAGCTTCAACACCAAACAAGATCAAATTCCAATTTCTGCTCCATTCATCAATCCTAAACTAGATGACAAAGTTTTCACCTTGCTCATGAGATCCGTACTATGGAAAATCAGCTCGGTGGAGCCCAACTCAACCACGCCCATGGCTAGGGGAATGCAGACCACAGTTTGGAGGCCGAAGGTCTCAGCTTGGCGAGTCCGCTTTCAGTCGCAGGCAGCTAGGCGGTTGGCGCCAGCAAGCCAGGTGGGCCCAGCACCGAAGAAGCAGCTGCCTGGGAGCCCAATGCCATGGGAGAAGGACTGGTCATGGAGACGAGGAAGAACCACTTGGAGTCGATAACCTCCTTGTCGATGGCGTCGTCGCTTGGCTTTCCACCAAAGATGAGGGCATTGAGCTCATGGAGAACCCTTTTCCGGTGTTCCTGCTATCGCGGGGAGGTGGCGCCGCCACTGGCCTGGACCTGCATGCAGCCGCCGACCTCACCCTTGTAGTACCTATCTCCCCACCCTAGCAGGGCACCTCCAGCCCCATCCTTGGTGGCCTGCAAATAGATGGCATAGGTCCAACTCTCGCGGGCAGTGTCAATGAGGCTCTGGAGGTGTCCAATAGATGGCATAGGTCTAACAACCACACTTCTCTGTATCAGAAGGGCTTTTATGCTCTCTATCGTAAGGATGCACAATGCAGAAGGAGTCCTTTGTTTATATAGGAGAGAGTTAGACCACCAGTGGCCTTATCAGGTAATTTTGTTTCATTATCACATTTAAAATAATAAATATAAGCTATTTAAGATTATTAATAACTAATTATGCTTATAAATTGTGCAGGTAATTTGGTAGCCATCCTCGCCTAAGGCGTTGGCTGAGTTACCTCATCTTTGTATAGAAGGAAGAGATGTGTGACTCTCTCAAACATTGCTCATCTGTTTTGAGATTGTTGAGTTGTACGTGCTTGATCGTGTGATGCTCCAATTCAACTTGGAGCAAGAGGTCCCTCCTTGTACCGTAGAGTTTTTCATTCGAATCACTTGACAAGGCTGCCATATTATTGACTGGGCTCTACATCATGCAACATATATCACTCGATGGGATAATAGGAGAGCTACTATTATCCAAGGGGAGATAGCTACAACATCGCAAGATGTTCATAGCACATATATACAGTGGTATTTACCCATTACGTGTAGATATATTTTACCACTGATGATGTAGAGGAGATGACTTATCAGCCTAGGGGCATGCATCTGAGGTAGCTTTAGTAAGTATATCTTAAGTAATTATATGATAATATTTTCTTATTTCTTGTTTATTATTTATATGACTTATTTTAATTTTTTTATAGCTTGGTTTAGCGTGACAGACATATACCTATTTGTCTGACTTACTTAACACCTTTACTTCGAGTGAGGGAATAATAGCATCTTTCAGTAAATAGTCAGGCACCATGAGAATGTCCTTCGTAGCTTGCCACTACTTCAGTCAGTTATTATAGACGTTCATGGGCATTATATCACTAACAAGGCAACTCAGACACCGAGGCACGCTCCATTCCCGGATATTCTATCTTCATCTGCAGCGCCTGACTCTCCTCCACATTCATCATCTCTGGTTGCTCTACATCTAGCCTATCCTCAACCATATTTGATAGTATATCATAAACGACAACGAGCAGCTCATGCGAATCATATCCCATTATCTTATGCAGAGCCTTATGTTACTTATGGTGAACCATTTGTTATTTTGTGGAGCAAGAGGAGCCAGTACAACACTGGTGGGGTCGGGGTCATGGTTGAGGTTGTAGGGGTAGGAGAGGTAGAGCAACTTGGAGTTGTTATATGCTTGCTTTGTAAACCAAAACAGTTTGACAACTTTGTATCTAATTTATATATTACCTATAGAGTTTCTAATCACTTGATGTGTTGATATTATTGTGATTTATATGTTGGTTGTGTGGAACATATGTGATGTTATACGGGGACACATTTATATGTTGGTTGTGTGGAACATATGTGATGTTATACAAGGATAGGGGTTGCTTTTGATTTTAAGTAATCTAAAATTTTTTTAAGATCCTTTAAGTAGATTTCATCCTTAAGAAGGATAAAATATTGATTAACGTAGATTTTGTCCTTTGAAAGGACAAAATCATCTTAGACCCACCCCACTTCAGCTGAAAAGTCCAAGTGCAGCAATTTCATCCTTATGAAGGACAAAATCACTCTAAAGAGGATTTTGCCCTTCAAAACGACAATATCAACTTAAAACTGATTTCGTCCTTCATAAGGACAAAATCGGGATTTTTTTAAAAAAATGCCTACGTGGCTAAAATGGACACTAGTTTGGAAAATATTTTTCTCTCACTACAATTTCGGTAATTATTTTTTTAATATTATTTCAATAATTTCCCCTAAATTTATTCACATGCTTTGAATTAACAAAATGGAAAATCACAAAAACACAAAAAAATAGGGTTGCCTTTATTTAGGTATAAGTTTTTGATAGTTTTTTATTTGTGTTTAGCTCTTGAAATAAATATCATTAATTTACTCATAGGCTAAAAACAACGTGATGTGTTGTTAATGTACCTTAACTAAGAAAGGGATGCATCAAGGGGAGTGAAGATCAATTCAATTTTTTTTTACTTGATGTTATAATTCTCTATTTTTTAAAACTTACACACATCATCATAAACTTAAGTCAATTTCATGAGTGGAAATCGAAAGAGATCTCTTTAACATAAATTGACTTAGGAGTTTAGATTCCAGGGGAGTCTTAGTGATGAAAATTATATGAACTAAAGCTAGACTTCTATGTAGGACTCAATGTCACAAAAAATTCCTTGTAACAAGTCATTAAATGTGTAATTTATTGCTTTATCTTTTCAAAACAAATGAATTGTCCTTGCAAATAAGATGACTTAGGAGTTTAGATTCCAGGGGAGTCTTGGTGATGAAAATTAGATGAACTAAAGCTAGACTTCTATGTAGGACTCAATGGCACAAAAAATTCATTGTAACAAGTCATCAAATGTGTAATTTATTGCTTAATCTTTTCAAAACAAATGAATTGTCCTTGCAAATAAGATGAGGACGGGCTACCTATTTAGGTTGGCCTAGGCTAGTATGAAGTTCTCGTTTGTTTGACATTAAAAAAGAATGAGAAAAGAATAAAAAAATAAATGATGAAATTTGAGAGGATTTAGAAAAAGTCAAACCCAAGAAAAATTATTTGAAAAAAAAATATCATAACTCAAAAAAAGGCATGGACATATTCTTTATTTTGAGGGTTTCTTTTTCATCTATTTAGAAGATAATGTACATAGGTTCTTGCTAAAGTGAGTACAAAAGGAGAACTATGTCTTTAATTTGAGTATGAAGGAATTCGTCTCTTTTGAATAGGAAATACTTTGAGAGGTTCATAAGTAAAGGAGACAAGAGTTAAACTTTTGTGGTTTCTTTAAAAATTAATAAAAGAGAGTTAAAATATTAAAAAAAAAATAAAGATTGAGAATCACAAACCAATGGAGTAGACTAATCTAAGGCAAGGTATAAATGATCATAATATGTGGATGCATTGAAGTTAAGAATCTAATTAATGAAATTTGACAAGAGAGCTCAACATATTTTTAATTTATTAAGTCATTGAATTTTAGTTAATTTATAGGTTGTTTTCTTTATTGATTTTTTGCATTAGGTTATTAGGAGCCTTGATTTGCATTGTCTTTTGCTTTCTTGAATTTCTATTAGTTAAACTTTGAGTTCTATATAATAAAAAGTTTTGATTTGATTTAGAACTTGGTGAACCAAAAGAATTTTGAAAGGTAAAGATTTTAACTGATACTAAAAACATTGTTTTTGAAAACTTGATTTTAAATAATATTTAAATAATTGAGACAAGTTTAAGATTGTTACTATCCAATGACACTTTGTTAATTTCACAATTTTAGGGCTAGTAAATCTTTTAGCAAATTTTAAGATTTTTTTACATGCTTGTATATGGTTCTAGATTGTTGATTGATCTTAGAATGTCTTGAATGAGATAAAAACAATTACACATGATGACTTTATTGAAGTAGAGTTTGTATTCTTGTTTTAGTTTGAGATGTGAATGTTACATGTTTATTTTAGTGTATCTTCAAACTGATGATTCTTATTTAACATAGACTTGATTGCTTATATTTTTTTTGTTTCATAGACATATTGATATGATTCTTCTTAATCTAAAATTATGATGTGGTTTTTTGAACTGTGTTTTCTCAACATATTTATGTACTTACTTTTGTTTATTTCTAACAAAAAGAGGGAGGGTATGTGAAAATATTTGTTAAAGAGTGGATAAAATTTAATGAAACTTAAATGTCATATGTCATAAGTAATTGAACATTTAAATTATATATTTACATATTTATTAGAACAATACTATGCAAGTATTTTTTTCTTTGCAATGTGTAGGATGAATACAAGTTGAAGACCAGACCATATTCGATTTGAATGTAACATGTTGAAGGGGAGAGTCATTGTCAAAGTTGAACAACTGTTAGAGTCTAACTAATTCATTATGAGCTGTAATTTTATTTTTCTCACGACAGATTGTAGTATTTTGTCATGAAATAGTCAAAGGGAGAGATTATTAGAACATATGCTACCATATATATTATATTAGCTTATTTTAACAGACAAAATAATGTCAAATTGATGTGTAATTAGAGTCATAGGATATAATGGTTGTTGATTACCTTCAAAGGCATGTTTGGGTGAGCCATCTATTATTTACATGAACAAGGAGGACCAAGAGGACCCAATAGAGTAGCTTCATGGATATGGGCATGGTCGGGGGTAGGGTTGAGGTTGTAGGGGTAGGAGAGTTAGAGCTAATTAGAGTTGTTATATTTTTTTTCAAATGTATAAAATGCAATCTTTTTTGTAAACCAAATATTTTAAAAATATTCTATCTAATTTATATATTTCACATACTTTAAAATCACTCGATGTGTGGATATTCAAGTGTTATATATGTTGGTTTTATCAAGGTATTTTGTAGTTCAAATAATCTTAAAAAAAATTTTAATTTGATTTCATCCTTTAAAATGATGATAATAGTATAAACTAACATGCCGAAAAGTTACGAGATGTGATTTCATCCTTGAGAAGGACAAAATCTTCTTTAAGGGAGATTCCGACCTTCAAAAGGATGAATTTATAATTCATTTTTTAAAAAATGGTTCCTACATGATAAAAACGAATACTATTTTAATAAATATTTTTATTTTTAAATATTTTAGTAAGTATTTTTTTATATTATTTATATAAATTTCCCTTTAAGTTTAGAAAAAATTGACGTATGCTCCTTTGAAAGTCTGACGGTATGTCTGACAACTTTGTAAATTATCTATAAAGTTCACATAAATTACTTTTTTGGACAAATTTACCCTTCTACTTTTTTCTCCCCTACTTCTCCGATGTCTCCTCTACTTTTTACTCCCCTTCTCCGATCCCATTATTCTCTGTTGTCTCCCTCATTGTGGAGTCTTTTTTCCCTTTCTTCTCTTATGTCTCCTCCGTTTTCTCCTTTCTTTCTCAAATAACTCCTTTCCTGCCAAGTCTCTTTGCCTCATGCTCTTTTATTGTCTTGTCACACATTGTCCTCAGATATCTTAGATCCCGGTCTAGTTGCTGGGTCAGATGGGTGACTGAATGTATCCAACCCCACCTGGGGAAGAGATTGCCAAGTCTGAACTAGGATAGTAGCACCTGAGTCTCAGCCAGGACCTCGCCCATATGGAACCTCCTTCAGCCTCCTCTCGGAACTGACTCCTAGAAGACACCTAGCAGAACATGTTGCTGGCCAGCGCAAAGAACAACTTGCTCATGTTGGTCTTTGACCCATTCCTGCCCAACACAATGACCAACATTTACTCGACCTCCTCGTGCCTGACTTGGAGGAAGGACACCACTCGTTTGGTGCTGAGGAGCTCCAAGATGTAGGTATGGGAATATGGGGCCAGCTTGTGAAGACCTGGTCTTGGGTCCAGATGACCTCCCGTGCTAGGCATGGGGAGGAGACAACAAGGGTCGAGACATAGCCCAACTGAAGGCAGAGGATGGGGCCTAGCTTCTCCGCCAATAGGGTGAGGGCAATGTGGGGTAAGTCCAAGAGGAAGTGACGTATATAATAAAGATAGTAAATATTTACTCACTTTGTTATATACAAAGAGAGTACTTTATTCTCTTTGTATATAACAAAGTGAGTAAATATTTATGATTTCTATTGATGAATTCCAAGCAATACAAGACCAGGTAGATTACCTAAAGGTCTAGGCATTAGAATAATCTAGAAGTGAATGGACACAGGTGAATTTGTATGTCTTAATATTTAACCTTTTTATAAATTTTTTGTAGTTGGTTTTTAGATAATTTTTGTTGGGCTGATTTCTTATTGCAACTTGGGAACCTCCCCTTGCATGCTACTTTGTTGTTTTTTTTTTATAAAATAGGTGGTTTTGTTTCTTGTTGGTAGAATTTAATTGGTTTGTTTTGGGCATTTAAAAAATGACATAGGGGGGCTCTAAGAGGGAGAATGGCGGATTGGACTCCATTGATTTAATAGAATCAAAGTGGGAATGTTTCAGGGGGTGATGACAATGATGATTTGCCATCTCGTTTTTTACTCGATTCTAAGGACGACAACAATGGAGAGACCCTTGTATCAATTCCTTTGATGTGAAGGTACTTGAGGTCCCATGTGCTCAAACACAAGACTATGATAGATCATAATTTTTCTGCCATTAAACTACCCATCAACATTTGGGTTCGGAGCGTCTTCATTGTGTAACTAAGTGGGGAGTGGAGTTACATATTTTAGAGTTAATATTAAATTAATAATTTTTTCAAAACCCTTTTAAGTTTATCATTTTTTTGGCCGTGAAAACATGGGGATTCTCAATTAGTTTTGAACAAAAAAGGGAAAATTATTAAAATAATAATTTTAAAAAAATATTTACCAAAATAAACCACTTTGGAAAATATTTCCCAAAGTGGTGTTCCTTTTTGCCATGTAGGCGCCAGCCAAGCAGCTGGCGCCAACGTGGCTTTTTTTTAAAAAATTTAAGTTGATTTTGTCGTTTAGAACCACGAAATTGGTTTCAAAACGATTTTGTCGTTCTAAACGACGAAATCATTTGTAGATTGACCCGATTTCGTCGTTCTGAACGACGAAACTGCCATACTTGTCCCATTTCCTCCTTCGGTCTCGACAACAACATTGATTTCGTCGTTCTAAACGATGAAATCAAAATTTTTTTTTAAAAAAATACTATTTGAAACTAATTTTATCACTTGTCCCTGTTCATTCATTCAAAATATGCACAATACATACACGACTTCATTCATTCTACCTATAACAAATATCACCATAACAAATATCATTAAAGTACATCATAGACGAGTAACAAATATATTACATCATAAGTAATGTCATAATCTCCTACGTCCTCGACCTCGTCCTTGTCCTCGACGGTGGTGTACAAGCTCCTCATGATCTACCTCTAGCTCTGGCTGTGGCTAGGGCTAGGGCTGCGACTCCAAGTCCGGCTCCTGCTCGGGCTCCGGCTTAGCATAAGTAATAGATGATACAATACGTGCTAACCGATGTCGTCTATAATATAAAATCGGATCTGGCTGAGCTACATGTGCAGTGTTCGGAAATGATGAACCTGGAGGAGAGCTATACACTGCTGCTGATGATGGAATATCAGGACATGAAGAGTACATTGGCTGTGTCTGAGTAGCCTCGTCGACAGGATAATCTCGATGAACATCTGTGATCACCGAATGAAGCAGTGGCAAGCTACAAAGGACATCATCAGACTCTCTAATCACCGACTCACATGCTGCTAATAAGTCCTCGTGCGAAGTACAAGTGATAAGTGCATCACTCAAATGCACATGCGTACGTCGAACTAGACGAAGCTATAAAAAAATAAATTAAATATTAGATAAATAATTAAAATAAAATAAGAAAATAATATATGCCTTAATTAACAAAGTTGTACTTACTAGAGCTATCTTAGACGCTCCCCTAGGCTGATATATCGTCTCCTCTACATCATCGCGCGGTAAAATATATCGTCATGTAATCGGTAAATACCACTGCATATAAGTACTACGAACATCTCGCAATGTCGTAGCCATCTCCCCTCTAATAACAGTAGCTCTCCTATCCTCCCATCGAGTAATATACGACGCATGATGTATAACCCAGTCGGTAATATGGTGGCCCTATCAAGTGATGCGATGGACAAACTCGACAATAGAAGGTGGGACCCCTTGCTCCAAGTTAAACTGGAGCATTACATGATCCGACACATACATCTCGATAATCTCGTAACATATTAGAGGGGTTCGAGAAAACCACACCTCTTGACCATCCATGCATAGGGGAGGTAACACAGCTAGCAAGTCCTCTGAGTACGGCTGCCAAATAATCTATACAATATATAAAGATAATTTAGTTTAAATAACGATAATTTTTTAAAATCATTACATAAAAAAGTTCAACACGGTAATAAAATTACCTGGTATGGCCGTTGGTGGTCTAACTCCCCTCTATACAATTGGAGGACTCCTTGTGGATTTTCGGTTCTCTTTTTCCGAACATTCCACCTTAAGGAATTAAATTTAAAAAATGAGTTTAGCATATGTACATAAAACGTTGCTAAAAAAGTAATGTGGTAAACATAAATACAACCTACCTCGCCCCTAATGGAGCACCCTCGACCAAGTGACCCATCTCAGCACTTGGTCGGCCGACGTGTAAGTGCTCCCACGACCATAACTATGTCAGAAAATAGTGATAACAAATATTAGAATTAAAAAATTATAAGCGACTAAAACACCAAGTAAAGTTACACAATTAATTACCTGAAGAAGGGTCAGACAACCTGCAATCCCCGAGGTAATGGCCTGACATGCTTTTCCTAACTCTCGGTATAAGAATGTGAGAGTAGCACTGCCCCATGAATAAGTACCAGCCATGTCAAAGTCGGCAAGGAGGGAGAGATACGAAACATGCATGTGGCTGCTTGTGGTATCCGCAAATATCGTGGCTTCAAGTAAATGTAATAGATAGGCTCGTGTATGCTGCTTGATAACTATCTCTATAGCATCGGCTGGGATCTCGCAAAACTCCTGTAAGAGCCATTGTAGGCTCACTCAGCTACCACACATCACTGTAGTAGGAGGAGCTCTACCAAGAAGTCTAACTAATATATCCATATGAGCTCCTCCTATCGTGCCTGTTATCGGACGTCCATCAATACAAAGTCCTAATAGAACTGCCACATCCATGAGTGTGATGGACATCTCTCCATATGACAAATGAAACATCTGAGTCTCCCTCCTCCATCTCTCAAAGAGAGCTGTCAATAGGGGCCGATCTAGATGAACATACTGTAGATGAATGAAATGGGCACAAGTACAATGGCGGCCAATGGAGAATGCTGTGGGAAAGAGAAAGCAGGACCGGCAAGACTGGCGGTGGGCTGGACGTCGGTGGTGGGACTGGCAGGGCTGGACGTCGGTAAAGGCGGCAGAGCAGAACAGTGGGATTGGCGTCGAGACTGGCGGCGGACTGGACATTGGCGGTGGGCTAGACGGCGGGCCGGATGTCGGCAGAGGCGGCGGAGCAGACTGGACGTCGTCGGCAGAGGCGGTGGAGTAAAAAAAGATTGGTCAAATGCACTGGAAAAGTGGCTCAAGGCGGAGCGGATTTGCGTCTATAAGAACGATGATTTCGTCATTCTAAACAACGAAATCAACTTAAGCTGATTTCGTCGTTTAGAATGACAAAATTTGTGTTGTTGCCGAGACCGAAGGAGGAAATGAGACAAGTGTGACAGTTTCGCCGTTCAGAACGATAAAATCAGCTTAAGTTAATTTCGTCGTTCAGAACGATGAAACTAGGTCAATTTACAAACGGTTTTGTCATTTAGACGTTTTGAAACCAATTTCGTCATTATAAACGATGAAATTAATTTAAAAATTAAAAAAAAAGCCACGCTGGCGCTAGCTGCTTGGCTGGTGCCTATGTAGCAAAAAAGAATACTACTTTAAAAAATATTTTCTAAAATAATCTATTTTAATAAATATTTTTTTAATTATTATTTTAATAATTTTTTTTTTAAAAAATAGAGCACAATAAACAGACGGACGCGGACAAGTGGAATTACGGTCGGCGTCCTTGTACGGCTGTTCACACCCCGTAACACGAAAATGGCCAATTCCGTTACGAAAGTCGAGACGGATACCGATGGCCTGGCTGGCATATTCGGCATCGCCAAGAATCGGAACCTTTCCCCTCCTCTCAGACTCTATAAGCCAGGAAAGTGCTCGCTAGTGTGGGGGCGTTTGGGAGTGCTGGCGGAGGCTCATACACATGGGCGATGGAGTCCATCCAGAGGAGGGTGGAGTCGTGGATCCAGAACCAGCGCGGGAGGCTGACGAGCGGCGGTCTGTCGTTGCCCCGGCTTCGCTGGCCGTGGCAGACCGACCGCGAGCAGCGGCAGCGGGTGCAGGAGGAGTACGAGCGGCGGAGGCGGCAGCTGCAGGACCTCTGCCGCGCCGTCAAGGCCGAGTCCGTGTCCGACCTCCAGGACATCCTCTGCTCCATGGTGCTCTCCGAGTGTGTATATAAGGTCATCTCTTTCTATTTGCTTCAAAGGTTTCATTTATCATTACAAATTTGTGTGAGTTCGAAGTAGGTATATCAAATTTATGAGTTCGAGAAGTGTGTGAATTTTGGACTTCAAGAATTTGGTTTAGGTATAGAGAATGAGGCTTTTAGTTGCTTGGGACGGTTTGAGATGTCAAATAAGGAGAAATGTACTTTCGAATTTTTGTAACATTTGCAATACTAGTCAGTCAATTATTTGATTTGAAGGATAGTATTAGTGTAGTGCTTTCACTGAACTGTTTGGAAAATGATTATCTACGTGATAACTGAATAGTGATGCTTTTGGATTCAATTTTCAACCACACTGTGATGATAAACGGGTGGCCTTTTTTGGTTTAAAATGATCAAGCATGCATCTTTTTGTATTCCTGATCTTAATATGCCTTGGGGGGACTGTCTTTTTTTATCTGAAGATTTTGTGATAGATACAAAATGCAACAAAAGAGTATGCACTTCTAGCAGCGTTTTTGAAATTACTAATGAAAAGAGAGTGCTTGCAAACGCACAATAATTCCAAGTTGGTTCGGTGAAACTAAGCCTCTGAGGTCTGATCAGTATAGAACATAATTCAATTCTTCTCATATTTCTGAAATTTATGATCTGCTGTTGGGTCTAATTTTGTAGAAAATGGATTTTCAATTGTCCCTCATTGTCCTTTGCTTTGGATGGTAAAACTTCTGTCAAATATAATGCACTGAATGGGTACATGTTTGGACACTAGTAGAGGACAGAATTGTGCATTTGAGTTTGGCTGTGTGGTGTTTGTTGTGGATCATTTATCTAATGAACTTATATATTATTAGTTAATAAAAGTGACTTATGTGGACATGGTACATAATGGCATTTAAGTGGCTAAACGTTCATTTGCTTGAATTACATGAATCTTTTGTCTTATTGGCCTGTTACTCTCGTCTATGTTGCAGAGGCCTGCTACGGAGATTGTCCGGTTTGCTAATAAGTTCAAGGCTGATTTTGGAGGACAAATTGTTTCTTTAGAGCGTGTTCAAATTTCTCTAGATCATGTACCTCACAGGTTATAATATCAATTGTGTTCTCTTCCTTTGTTTAATTTTCAAAATTCGAAATGCTTTTGTATGGTTATGACTGATGCCAACATTAGCAACATTTAAGTCATTGGCTTGTATATAAGTTAAAACTTCAGGCTGGTGTGTCATCATTAGTATTGTAAATTAGAGTAATAAGATATATTATTTTACTAGATAGTTGAAACATGTGTCATATTGTACACATGGGAGGCACACACGCAATAGGGAATGCTGGCTCACTAAAAGCAGAGTATCAATGGCTTTTGATTCTAGGGATGGTGCCTGAAAAAAATCTTGGGGGTAGGGTTTTTTGGATAAACAATACTAAAAAGCGATTAAGATTAGTAAAAGATTCAAAATGTGTATGCAATATGTTCCTTCAGATAACAACCAATTATAAATTAAGAGAACATAACAACATGATCTAGAACATAACATCATGAACCAGAGTACCTTCTGATAAATGAATAAGGGTAGAATAGGAATAAAATAATTTATCATACCTACATTCTCAATTTTATTAGTAGTAGGATTTATATTTGTTTGAAATATAATAGTATAATATAGGTATTATATATCATATTATATAGTATATCATATACTATATATTAATGTATATAAAATATATATATTTTGTAAAATAATATAAAATATTATGGGTATATGAAAAGTGAAAGTTAAGAAATTTATATAATATGGGTATAATATGTAAAAAGTGATATATAACAAATCGAGTCGAGTTTGAGCCGAGCTTTGAGTTGATTTCGAGTCGAATCGATCAGGTTTTGAGTCGATTTGAGTTAGCCCTTGTTCGAGATCGCCTTGTTTGCTTTCAAGTTCGAACTGAGCTCGAGTCGAGCTCACTTCGAGCTGAGCTCACTTCGAGCCGAGCTCACTTCGAGCCGAGCTCACTTCGAGCCGAGCTCACTTCGAGCCGAGCTCACTTCGAGCCGAGCTCACTTCGAGCCGAGCTCACTTCGAGCCGAGCTCACTTCGAGCCGAGCCAAATTCAAGTCGAACCAAGCCGAGCCGAGGCTGTTCAGCTTGATGAGCTGGCTCGACTCATTAGCGGCCTCAGTGTGGATATGCCCAGCATGCTAAGACCATCTCAACCGTGCTATAAATAGCAAGGTAAATTATTATACCAAACTATATGAGACCAATCTAGCTTAGGCAGAGGAGAAAGTTGGCATGATCTTTTACAAGCATACAATTGAAATGAGGGATATTTTTTAAAAACTGACTTTTGGAGAACAAATACTTGATTGAGCAATTACTAAGATTCATATTTGTACAGTCATAGAAAGCATGCAGCTGACATTAAGGTGTAGGATGAATGCATTGCCTCATTTTAAAGAATTCACTTAGACATGAATTAAATTGTACACTACTTATGAGTGCTCTTAGTTGGTCCCAGTGATGGAAAGTAACTTTGAGATAGCTTGGAGAGCTGAGGCTCCTGAAAGGCACTGGGCACAGAGGATAAAAAATGTCTTATCTGTTTTCTGCGAGGCTCATATTGAAGTATGCTGATGACAATAGTGTACTGAAATAATCATAATATATTTGCTTAGGACATTATTGCGTTGCATGTGTCTAGAATTTAGATATGGGTGTTAAGCATGTGTACTGGTTTGTTTGGGCATTCTTTTATGGCGAGATTTGAGTCTCTCTTGATGAGACTTAATATTTTTATTTGGACAGTTAGTATCTAAAACAAAGCTGTAACTGAGTTCTAAATATTTATGAACTGCTTTGACATTTTTCTGTCTATTGTTTTCTGAAGCTTGTTGTATTTGTTTAGGTACCTGCTGGCAGAATCGGGCGATACATTATTTGCTTCATTTATTGGAACAAAACAATATAAGTGAGTTTGTACAAGAATCTTACATTTATATTGGGGTTGTGTTGATATTGATCTGTAGTATAGTTATTACATTTCAATCTGGTTTTTGCGGCTGTTTTCTGCAAAATTGGCTTCTACTCACCTCTTGCTGTTTAATTTTTTTCTTGTATGTTCAAAGTTTGATGTTTAAAACTACAGTATTTAACGTGGGTGTCTAGGCTGTTTCAGAGCAGCTTAAGTGACTGTTTACACATAGAAAACAGCCCATGGAAATAGGATTTGGAGCTAGGAGAATTGTGGCAATACTTAGGGTCAACAAACTGATTTTTGGCACCCATCTGATATACATGGGAACCAATCGATGTGGCATGTAAACTTTCTCCATCTAATCTGTTCAAAATTCACTATCTCAGATAAAAAATTCCCACTCATTTGAATGGGCCTAAATTTGGTGGCCTCACCATCATTAAAGATGCAATTTTAATCCTCCTTGGGGTCCCATGTCCCACCTTTATATGACCATTGTGTCGGCCCACTTGATCAAGGAGATGGCCATCTTGGCTGTTCCTATGATACAGCCCATCTCTTTTCTTTTAGAAATGTTGGAGTTATATGATGAGGTAATTTGTTATATATTCATTAGTTGGAGCATCTAAGTATGAGAATGTATTTTTTCGTTGTTTTAGGCATCATAAAGCATTTGCTTGTTATAGCCGACAGATAGGGTGGAGTTTTTCAGTATGGCAGACATGTTTCCTCCTGAACGTATCTTAAAATATCAAGCTTGTCTTAGGGAAAGCTATAAATGATTTGCTTTAACAAGACCAGAACCTATTACTTCGATGCTTTTTTATAACAAAACTTATTAGGGTCCTCCTTTTCCTTACAATTTGAATGCTACTTAGAATTGTAAATAGGATCCCAATCATAAGCATTTATATAAGTATACAGAATCAACTGTTAATCAAAATAATCATTTGCTTAGAACTTGAAAAGGTATGATGCTATGTATGCATTTCAGGGATGTAATAGCTGATGCAAATATACTGCAAGGTGCCATATTCCATGAAGACCGTGCAGAAGATGCTAAAGAGAATGAACTAATTGAACTTGACGAAGGTGTTTCTGGAAAGAGGAAGAGAGAATATCAAGCCCCACTTCAATCAAAACCTAGCCAACCAAGAGACAAAGCCAAACCTGCTGCTCACAAGGTAGAACTTTTCATGGATTTAAATTAAGTTTATTGGATAGTGGACATATTCTCTCGTTCTTTTTTCTTTGAAAGACATGTCTTACTTCTTTAGTGGTGCTGAAACTATGAAAAGAAAGGAGTTTTGGTCCCTTGGCTTCCCTGGGTCATGTGTTTGGTTCCCATTTCTTCTGCTAATTTTACCTCATTGTTTGATAAGATAAGCAGTTTAAAAATGAGGCCAAATGAAAAACTAAAAGGCTTTGAGATAAGTTTGTTAAGAAAAACAAGATATGGGGAGGGACAGGTGGATGTGTGTGTCTTATAACTTTAAGCCGAAAAATCTTTGTAGACATTATTTTTTTCATCTTTTTTCCATATGTAAAAAATGCCTTTTCTTAAGCATAAGCGAGTTTTCACCATTCTCGCAGAAACAGCATAATTTTTTTTATATTGTCTCATGTGTTGCCAAAGGCACAGAGAGAGATCTCGGCGAGATGGCAAACCATGCTTTCAACCATTTTCTCACAAAAGCATTCTGATCTTGGCTGAGTGTATGCTGCTAATATTCTCCCTTCCAGTAAGTTGTCAGTGGGACATGGCATAAGTTGGGAGAGTTCAATAACCAAACGTCCCTAAAAATGCTTCTTGTGATTGCTGTCTGAGAAAGGCCCTTTGTTAGAGTTATTTTAATTATATCCAGAGCATGACAATATTTTCTTTTGAATATTTAGCAGGCTATATTCACATGGTATTGCATTATTTAAACTACATATTCTTGCAGACACAAAATTTTCTTTATTATACTGCTTGATTATTAATCATGTTTATACTAATCTAGAATTGCATTATATAGACTATATAGTTTTAGGACACAATTTCTCTAGCATTCAGCTTGATTATGGATCATATTTTCATTTTAAAGTCTTTTTCTAACTAAAACCTTCCAAGCCTTCCTTGGTTTCTTTGTACTCATTTTGGTGCCCTCCTAAATCTGCTGATTGCAAAACTTGGCTATATTGATGTGTGTAATGATCCCTTTTTTTGCTTAAGTATTTAATGATCATCCTTATACAAAGTTTATGATTATTTCTGTAGGCCTTCATTGTATGGCTTTGCATAAATTGATGCCATTGTTGCTTTAAATTTTTTCTAGGGTTTCTTAGCTCGTGCTAAAGGTATACCAGGATTAGAGTTGTACAGGCTTGCACAAAAAAAGAACCGGAAACTTGTTCTTTGTGGGCACTCACTTGGTGGTGCAGTAAGTACTGATAATATTTATTTTACTTTATAGGTTTTCAATTTGGCAGTATTGAAAACTCATGATAACTGCTAACCGTGAAGAGCTGGTGAATAAAACGAGCAAAAGAAATAAGCTTATGGAGTCTACTGCATTTGCACCAAAACTTTCCTTTTCTCATATTGTGTCCTCTACTAGAATCTGCTTCAAAGCAGTGAACAGTGAGCTTATGAGGCTCTTTGACTACCCTGTTGCTTGTAGGTAGCAGCCTTATCCACTCTTGCTATTCTGAGAGTTATTGCATCTTCGTCTGCGTTGAAGGCTGGTGAAAAGGTATCAGTCAAGTGCATAACTTTTTCTCAGCCACCAGTTGGAAATGAGGCTTTGAGAGAGTAGGCTTTCCTTCCTTTGCAGTTGTGCTTCTTTTCTCTTCTGTGTAACAGAGAATTAACTTGGACTAACTGATGTTTGTTTTTTGTATTTATCGAATTTTTAGTTACGTCCACAGGAAAGGATGGCAGGGCTATTTTAAGACCTACTGCATACCTGAGGACTTGGTGCCTCGGATCTTGTCTCCTGCATATTTTCACCACTACAATTCTCAAACATTACAATCTTACTCCGAATTGGGAATAAAACAAAAAGAAGGGGCAAACACAACAGTCGGAACAAAGCAAAAGGCAAATAATGGAGAACAGCAGCTTGTATTGGGTCTGGGTCCTGTCCAGACCTCTTTTTGGAGGTTATCAAGGCTTGTGCCACTAGAGAGTGTTCAAAAACATTTAGATAAGTTAAAAGGAAGACAAATCCTCCAGGGGCAAGACACAAAACATCTTGAAACTACAGATACTAATTTGGCAATGACATCATCACTTGATGAAGCAGAAAATGCTCCTCAGTCTCTTGAAATTCGAGAAGGTTCTGATGGTGTTTCTCTTTCTCCGTTACATGATTCTAATGGGGGGTCTTCCGATTCAAATTCTTGTCAGGTGGCCCAAAAACTTGGTACGAGAAGTACTGGTACCGGAAAGTGGCGCAGAGTGCCTTATCTACTGTCATATGTACCTTTTGGGCAGGTTATTGTCATTCTGTTATTCTGATTTCAGGGGTTCTTTGAGTCATTTGAACTTTGTAATGTCACTGTTCCGAAGTTTGTGACGTGTAGTATGCACAGATAGTGTCTATAAAATTAAGGTAAGCTAGAACTTGGGTTGCAATCTTGGATCTTTGTGAATTATTGTTGGCTGAAAAATGAGATCACAGGGAGATCACAGATATCATTTAAGATCTCAGAAGACATTTTTTTAACGTGATTAGTATCTAACACATAATTACAAATTCTAAGAATGTAGGAATAAATACCATGCTAGGGCACGTTGACCACAAAAGTTATTAGGTTTTTATTAGAAATATATTACTGCCTGGAAGTGGTCTCATCATTGGATTGAGTCATGTATATTGAAGTTAAAAACAAATAAGGTTTGTCATAACTCGATTTTTTTTAAGGTGAATTGCTTTTAATAATTATATATTTTTTTCTTAACATAAAATACTGAAATTGTGGTATAGCAATGATGTGTACGTCTGGATTAGTACAATGGTAATTTTTTTCTTGGTCCAATAACTTGTTTATGATTATGTTAAACAAATTATTGGTTTATGATAACTTGTTTATAATAAAAAAATTTTGGAGTTAAAGAAAAATAGTTTTTCACATTTTAATTCATTATGGCAGCTTTACTTACTGGGAAATTCTTCAGTGGAAGCACTCTCAGATTCTGAGTATACAAAATTAACATCGGTAATGACTTTATTTCAGATATATGTTATCTATCATGAGTTTAGACACATATCAAGTAAACTGGTATTACCAATATCAATTTTTGAAACTCATCTTGCTTGCTTTCTTCCGGCAAAGGCATTTGCAGGTGAAGTCTGTTATTACTGAATTGCGGGAGAGATTTCAATCACATTCAATGAAATCATATAGGTCTCGCTTTCAGAAGTAAGTTACTTTTAGTTTAATTCTATTCCATTTTGAGGCTTGTGCGTGCAGGATTTGGAACTTTGTTTACTAACTAAAATATGTGAGTGATGTGGCATTTTATATATCTATCGACTACATGCCAATCATGTATTCATGTTTGGTCCCGGTAGCTACTAGTGTATGGCATGTGACCAAGGATTTTTATGTAGTCAGATTCAATTCCTTATTAATGATACTGACTTTCGTCTGCTTCTAAAAAGTCATAGAAAAACATTTTGAAACAAAATTTTGCCAATAGAACAGAACATAGTAAGGGGCCATTTGGCAACAGCTTTGTGGAGAATTTGTCTAAAATCTTCTATGGATACACCATTCCAGCAACAAATCATTTCATTTCATTTCCCCACAAGTTGTGGTTGGCCATTTTGGCATAACAAATTTTTGCTTTTCCCACAAATACTCCTCAAAATGCCTTGAATTCCGTTGTTGAGTTGAAAAAGGAATGAACCGGCTTTGTTGGAAAATGTCCCCTGGAGGAGATATCCCCACAAAACGCCCATGATTGGCCTTCAAGGATTTTGAGACACAATAAATGCCTCCTTTCCACCATTGAAGCATAACAAAACAAATCTTCATTTCCTTCTCCACAAGGCCATTGCCAAAAGGCCCCTAAGTGAAAAAAAGCAATATATTGGACTGTTCCTTTTTGGCTCACTATAATGTGTTATCACTATGAACAAATTTGTTATTTAGAAATTAGATTGAATATTAAATCAATTCAAGGATCGGATCATAAACTGTGTGCTTCAACTTGTGGTTTGATCTGTATGAATGTGTTGAAGTATTTTTCCTAAATCAATAGACAGAAGAAGCATTTATGAATGCTAGGTAAACACTGGAGATGACTACCAGTGATGTTTCAGAGAAGGTAGTGTAGTTTGTTACATAACTTCTATTCACTTTAACATCGGAAGGAGAACTAGTTTCCCTGTTTTGCGGAAAAAGAAAATTAGAAGAATTAAATATTATTGTTGTTAGATAACCACTTCTCCTAAAAGCTTGAACTGTTGGGGAAGGGATAACCTTTTGCATTAATCCTAATTGTATATTGTAAAAAATAAAAAAAAGCTTGTGTGAAATTGATTTTGTTCTTCACCTGCAAGATCACTGATGGCGAATTAAAGCATTACTCCAAAGATGAAGTAGGGTCTTACAATGGACACTTGATTAAATATATGGATTTTCCGCAATTCATCGAATATTTCCCAAGCTTTTAAACATTGTAGCTAGGTGGAACTAGTTTATGGACTAAATGTTAATGCAAGATGGAAGACAAGGTCGGTTATAAGTGGAAACATAGGCATGAAAGGGAAATTTGATTTATGATTTATTTTATCAATTATTGAGTGATAATTAGCAGGTTCAGTGAAAAATTAGTCATATTAGAACCCTACTTTTTGTTAAACCATTTGAGCAAGCCAGTTGTTAGAATATTGAAACGAATCATTTATGTTTGAAAAAGTTTAAATGGTGAATCATTGTCAATTGTAGTTGAGATATCTTGACTGATGGCTTTAGCTGGTCATGTCGATTTGTGCAATTTATCCATCAAATTTGGCCTGAAATTGAGCTATCATTGTTGAATTTCGAATTATGTTTCTTTTGTTTTTTCCTTTCTTCGCAGAATCTATGACCTTTGCATGTGTGTTAATGATTCTGCTTTCTTGGGAATGGAGCATCTACCTCAGTTTCCTCACTTACAACAATGGCTAGGACTTGCTATTGCTGGTACAGTGGAACTTGGCCACATTGTAGAGTCACCAGTTATAAAAACGGCAACATCCATTGTGCCTTTAGATTGGAATGGAGTTCCTGGTGCAAAGAACGTGGGACCTTTCAAGGTTGATATAACTGGCTTTGGGCTTCACTTGTGCACCCTAGTTCAGGCACAAGTTAATGGGAATTGGTATGCACATTTCATTTTTCCAATTCCTGGTACGCTATAATTTTGGGGGACCTTTCAGCATAATTTTTGTGGTAGGGAAGATAATAGTAGATGTAAGACACATTTTTCAGCAATCATTCTTGTTACTTGGGGCAGAGGACTGCTGATATACATTTGACCTAGAACTGGCTGGATTTTAATAGTGAACTAAGATAAATATTAAGTTTGTTACATGAAATATGAAGCTTTGGAGTCCAAATCATGCTTTCTATTTTGTCTACATTTAGTCATACAGATATAAGTTTATGTTTTTTGCAGTGAGAATATGGACTTTTGTGTTGCTCTCTTTGGTTGTCGCAGTGGAGTCAGTTTTATCACAGATGAACATCTGTCCTGACCTTTCTCACATGGCAATTGTTTCTCCAGGTGTTCAACTGAAGTTGAATCATTGCCTTCTGTACCAACATACTCTTTAAATGGTGAAGAAAATGCCAAGTTGCAGAAGATGCGAGTTGTAGTTGGGTCTCCATTAAGGCGTGATCAAAAACATCAATTAGCTCCGGATTCCTCAGTACCTGTCTTTCCTCCTTTGAGCTCTGACTCCATCTACCCATTTCAATACTATATGGGTTCTTCTTCTGAGGAGGAAAGTACCATTCCTGAGGACTTAGCAGGTTTTGTCATATCATGCACTAGTGATTTTGTGGCAGTATCAAAGGAAGTTTATCTCCGTACTCGAAGAGTTCGGTTAGTTGGTTTGGAGGTATTCTTTTCTTTTTTATTTATAGAATCTTGCATAAATTTGTAGGAGATTAATTTTTTGATGGGAGTTGGATGCAGAGCTTTATTAATTTAGTTTTTGGCAGGGGTCTGGTAAGACTTCTTTATTTAATGCTATATTGGGTCAAGGTCAGCGGGAAAACATTGTCAGTTCGGAGAGTGCACATCTTGATGCGAATAACCACAAAGCAGTGGTTGGTGGTTTGTGTTACTCTGATTCCAGAGGAGTGAATTTGCAGGTATTTTTTTTAGCTCTATTCTGCGTGTGCTTGATCATCAAAACCTGGGGTTTGTATGTTGCAATAGTCCCTTATCTTTGACAGTGAAAGCTGCATGCAATAACACGTTCCTTACTGTTGGTTCAGTCAGAATTTGTTTGCAAATTTCTATCCAGATCTAACCTGAATAAGAAGTAGTAGTTGTTACATTCCATGATCTACTTTTTTATAATTTCTGAAAGCCTTTGGCTTGTCGTATGTGCTAGCTTATATAAAATCTAATCAGTATTAAGTCCATGCTATGCTATCTCTTATAAAAGAGTTGGCACAAAACAGGCTAGAATGGAGGCATAAGATTCATGTCACCCACCCCAAATTGTTGGGAAAAGGTGCTACTTGATTATGATTATGATTAAGTCCATGCTATGTGCATGTTCTATTATATATAATCTCACATATTTGGGAAATGTATCCTATTACTTTTATTTGGTTGGGATAAAAACTTGGGAATTGATGGAAAACAACTTTGGGGTTCAAAGCGTGTTCTTTGTTGCCTTATTTGACAGTGTTACTCTTCTTCATCAAGCTTATCTATGCTAGGCTGGGCAAAAAATCAGCTGACAAAGTGCAGACTAATATAAAGCTTAGTCTGGCAATGATGTAACTCTTCATGTGAATGGGTAGTGCCTAGGTTAAGCTACATTCATGAGCAATACATTTAGAGGAGAATGAAAAAGTGTTTGATGAATTATAGGGCTGGAACAACCATTAACAGAAGTATAATCCATTAAGTAATCATTATGGCAACAAGAGTGATTTTGACACAATTTTAAAAAACATTCTCAGAAAATTGATAGATGCAGATGCGAATATGAGTAATAAGACCAGGAATTTTTTTATGTATACAAATAGTCAAAATCTCCCTTTCCCCTTTCCTCTTACGAAGTTTACTCTATCATGTAACTGAAGCAATTCATTCCGATTATCTGCCTTTTTTGGGACAGCTTGCTGCTTCTTGGATAAAAAATTCTCAAATTACAATAAAATAAAGCAGAATTATTTATTTTTAATTGTGAGTAAGAATTCTGGATTTGTCAAGATACTTTTTTTGATCAATCTGGAAAATTAAGTCTCTCATTGATTTGGTGAAATTATGCGTACACCTTGTATGACGAAATTTTGATTCTTCAGTCACTATATATATTAAATTTTTTGGATGTGGCTTTGGGTCTTTTGTCTATGTACAACATTATGCATCATCAATAATCAACCCCTTTCTCTAGTATCATTGTCAACACATCTCGTTCTCCTCCATCTCTGTTTGGTATACTTGCTCTAACATCAACATTTTGTTCTCCTCCACCTCTGTTGGCAGTGTCTTTCTTGGGAACCTTGCCTTCATGATTAGTGGCCTAGGAAGCATGGATACGGGACACTAAAATAGAAGAAAGAAATACAAAGTTCATAATAGTAATAATCTTCCTAAAAAAATAAATAAACATAATCCTCTAATAATTATCTTCATAGTCCTCCATTATAATGTACTCAGCCTTTTCCTCAATTGTCTGTGGGTGGGTTAGTATTTGGGAAAAATACTCAGTAGGTATTGACCTCAGAGTATAAGGATTACATTTATTTTATGAGAAGATACTTTTGGATCATCATCAAGCCATCATAAGTAGATAGCGAAGACGATCATTAAAAAATATGAGATCATGAAATAGTGCAATGTGTTTTCATTTTTCGTAAAGTCACGGAAGTTCATGCACTAGAGGTGGCGGGTCCAGGACCTCCCAAGCCCATGGTTGCTAAAGGGAGTCATTGGGTATGAGGCACAATATGAATGCCAACATATTAGTGTTCACATCTGTAAGTCCATAGGTCTACAACACACTAGCTTAGAAATATTATGTAGTAATCAACTTATAAATACTAGCAAGAATGTACATGCATTATACATGTATGTGTATAAATGCAAATTAGATAAAAAAAATAAATTAAGGATAAAATATATATCGAACAAAAGTCTCCCTTACATGCTATAGTTGTAATGCATGTTTTTAGGATCATAATGATCATAAATTATATGCACATATAATTGTAAGCATTATTACTAACCCAAATGCACTCCTAGTAGGCAACTGCAAGTTTGAATCTTACTAGGTCATAGGCTAGTGAGGACAATGGTGTTGAATGACTTCATGCACCGTGGAGCTCACTCTTCATATTTAGGATCATTTTGGTGGCGGGTCTCATTTGATAAAGCTTGTGGGGAGTTTTTCAATAGTGTAAAAAATACACAAATATGAAGATGTGTAATATAGGAAAAAATGAAAAAAATTCTTATCAAGAAGCGTGTTGTATGTGCTAGACCTACAAAAGTTTCAAGAAAACACACTCATATGATAGAGATCGTCAAGTGCTTTCTAATAATACCAAAAACGCACGAATCCGAGTTCGGGAGTGCAAGATATAACTTTGCAAAGTTAAAATTAACATAACATAAACTAGGGCCCATGTTGTGTTAGCAATCAGTATTAGGCTGACATGTGGAAGCCATCTAAAAGAATCTAAATAGAGTTTTACTAAAATGCACTGAAACTACATACCAATTCAAACTTGTATTCAAGGACATTATAGGAAATGTGAGGATAAAAGATGGGTAAAATAGGAATTAAGGGTGAAAGAGGTAAAATAGGCAGAAATTGAAAATTCTATTGTCACTTAACTTGCTCTATGTGGTAGTATGATAACTAAAGACGGTAGTCTGATCATCATTGGAACGTCATAGAAAATTATGGTTCTTAAACAGGTAGGTTTGGGTAGTAAAGCAGGAAACTTTAAGCACGGTTTTGAAATATGGAAAGGAGACGTAAAAAAAGAGCAATTTAGCATGTAGGTAAGTATTGGAAATCTTCAGAGAAGCCTCTTACCAGATCTGGTTGCAAACAAGACACAATTAACTTTGGTGCACAACACCTTGTTGCAACCTGTTGGCTACAAGGGGATTTATGTGTAGGAGAAAGGGGAAAGAAAGCTAGTGGAGAAGCTAAGGACCATCTTAAGGACTATCTTAATTCTGAATTCTTAATTGTCTCACAGTATAGCACATAAGACCCATATAAATAAGCTTAAACTATCCTACTTCTAATAGAAATTGTTTAACTATAAACTTAGAAACCTTCCTATAATAATTAAGGGGCTCGTCCTGTTTAGGAACTAAATGGGACTGTCAGAATTATTTTCTGAAGTCCTGTGTTTAAGGGTGGTTTATAAAAGGACTAAAATACAGCCATAATATATATACAAGAAGACAACCAACTTGACAGCCTAAATGCCCACTTCTCCTCACTGCCGTTTACCACTTCCCTCCCTCTGGCTGCTCCTGCTGACAATCACTGCCAGTGAAGCTTGTTACCTTCCACCCTGACGTCTCTAGTCATGAACCGCTCTGTGCCGCCACTGATACAGGAATCTTCTCCTCATGGTGCTTCATCTCAGAACGTGATCCAACTCTCAATTTTTCCCATAAATTGCATTCATTTAGAATTCTCCAGCAGTTCAACATCCAGACTAGCAACAGCTTTAGGTTTTGTCTTACAGTATTCTTGAAATATTTTAAGTTGCAGGTTTTTCCCAAAGTTTCAGTTTGTCAGCTCAATGTTTAGTATTTGGTGACGGAGAGAGGGCAGATCCAGTGAGGGGATAAGGAAAAAGCTTGCCTAAGATGGGTAAATTGATTTCCAGGAGAAAGGAAATCGGGCAGAGAAGATAAAGGGAGGGAGGTTGTAATAAGAGGCTGAGGGAGGGTGGAGATGAGGCTGAATCCGGCAAGAGAGGAAGAGTTCATGTGCCGGCAACAGAAGACGATGAGCAAGAGAAGAATGTATTCCATTCTAAATGTAGTTGTCCTTGAGGGAAGGGGTATTTTAGGTTATTGGGGAAAATATAATGGCATGGTGGGAAGAAAAGGGGACCTACTAATAAAATTTACATGTTGAAAATACAAACCGGGAATTCCCATTTTGGTTGGGAAGGAAGGGAGATTAAGGGTGAGAGAGAGGTTTCCGGGATAGTTTTCTCAATAATTAATTCTAAACTAGGAAAGCAATAGATAATACGAATCCTACCTTCAAAAAAATTGATTTTACCTAAACTAGGAAAGACTATAAAGAGTAATTTCTAATTGCACTATTGTATTAAGAAGTATAGGAGATTGGCTGATGGGTCATAACACTTCATTGCTTCTGCCAGGCCTGGTCATCAAGGCTGATACATAATATGTTAGCTTCTCCGGTAGTTGGGTAGTAAGATGTTGGTTTGTCCCTCAAGTTGGAAAGTGAGTTGCATATGATAAAAATCTCATTTAACTTTACCTAGGGTACACAACCAGTCAATCTTGAGAACCACATCTGCCCCCTTCAAAGGAAGACATAAGCTACCTGTTGGCACAATGCCTCCTGGGATTGAAGGTACAATTGCTCTAGGTGCTGGAGGTGCTCCATCTGCTCTTCAATTGACCAATTGGTCTTGTGAAGGCCTGTTGTTGTTGAATGGAGAACAGGAGCAAATGCGTCAAACTTCTTGGTGAATTGAGTGTGAGTGGCATCGAGATTGGTTTGCCATGGCTGTGGAGACAAGGAATTGGCCGATTCGGATGCTGATTCCGCTTTTGCTGTTGTATTCAGCCAGAAGCCATGGACAGAAGGCCAGAAAAGACCAAGTCCAATACCACTGTTGTAGTCAGTTGGCTACAAGGAGGTTTGTGCATAGGAGAAAGGGGAGAGAAAGCTAGAGAGAGTAAGAACTAACTTATACTATCCTATTGCTAATAGAAATTGCCTAACTATAAACTTATGAACCTTCCTTCAATTATCAATTCTAAACTAGAAAGAAATAAATAATAAGAATCTTACCTTTAAAAAGACATAAAACATTAGTTCTACCTAAGCTAGAAAAGACTATAAAGAGTAATTTCTAATTACGCTATTGTATTGAGAAGCATAGGAGATTGGCTGATGGGTCATAACACAAACATGACTCTTCAAGCAAGGAAAGAAGTAGGCACATTGAAGGTTTTTAAAACAACACTTTTAAGAGGAAAATAGCACCTTAACGTAGATCTGGAATGGCCCAAAATCTGGATTTCAATGATTTTAACTGGGATCAGCATCGTCGAAACACAACAAAGTCCTAATCTCCTTGCTGAACCCGAAATTCAATCAACTCCAAATCTAGGTGCTAGACAGCAAGCAAACTTGTGAAGAACTCAGACTTAGAAGTATAGCAGCATGTTGACAAGATGTGAAACACGATTACCATCAAGTATACAACAAGCAAAATACGAAATACAACTGGGAAAATAAGGAAGGACGGAAGTTAGAAACTGAGCATCAGACAGGAAACAATGGTAGTCATGAAACTGGAAACTAGAACCCCATGTATTGTTTAATAAAATAGGAACAAAACAGCTGCTTACTCGAGTACCATATCAATCATCTGGATTGGATAACAATAGTGAAGGCTTATGTCATGGATTCCTGCAAGACATCTAACCAAGACACAGGGGGGTAGGCAATTGAATCAAATCATATCATACTATTATATAGAGCAAATTGGTCTACTATATAACTTTCATCATCGGACGGTTTGACCCATTTTTTATATAATTAATCCCTGTTTGACCCATTCTAATCCCCAAAAAGCCAAAGATATTAGAATCTTAATCCCTGTTTTTAGGTTATGTTAGTTTTAACTTTATAATATTATATCTTACACTCTTAAACTCGGATTCTCACGCTGTCGGTATCGTTAGAAAGCTCTCGAAGAGCTCTATCAAATGAGAACTTGTATGACTATGTTTTTGCGAACTTTTTTGCAGGCCCCACGTATATAACACATTTCTCAATAATATTTTTTGTATGTTCACATATATTATATATATTTAGACTTGCATATTTTTAATACCTTTAGAAAACCCATAATTGAGCTCTATCAGATGAGACATGTTCTAATGCTATGAATAACATGCTCTACAACACAAAGTCCGTTGACACCAGTGTCTTGCTGACCTATGACATAATATTTGACCTATGAGATTTTGATTTGTGATTGCCTACTACAATTAATTATGAAAAATTTGGGGATTACATGTATTGACATTTGACATGTGCTGATTCTCTCTCTCTTGATTGTAAGTTGAAATTGTTGGAACTCATTTGCTTATTGTTAATTGCTTTAACTCCCTAAAGATGTTTCTGACCTTGGGGTAAACAATTGAGCTAAGCATGCTGAGTGCGTCTCTCTTGTTAATTATTTGTAAGCAATTCTCTTTTTCTACAGGAGTTGCATTTAGAGGCTGCCCACTTCCGGGATGAGTTATGGAAGGGTTTTCATGATCTGAGGTGGAAAACTGATTTGGTTGTTCTTGTCCATAATTTATCACACAACATTCCTGTATCACATCAGCCAAACACATCAGAGCTAGAACCTGCACTTTCTCTACTTTTGAAGGAGGTCAAATCCCTTGGGATGCCATGGGTACTTGCGATAACAAACAAATTTTCTGTTAGTGCCCATCGCCAGATGTCTGCAATCAGTGCTGTCCTCAAGGCTTATCATGCTTCTCCAAGCATGACTGCTGTGATTAATTCCTGCCCCTATGTTATGTCAACCAGTTCTAAATCTTCAGAATCATGGGGTCCTCCTGAGGAGAAAGATTCTCGAAGGATGATGGCTGCAAAAAAGCTCCTTCAAGCCCCCATTAACCTTGTACGGATGCCTTTCCAAAAGAGAGACGTTGTATTGCCTGTTGAAGGGGTCACTACTCTATGTCACCTTGTTCACCATGTGCTTCGGAGTCATGAGGAGACTTCTTATCAGGTAAATAGTTCGCTTGTCAGTTCTCTATTTTCCAGACATGATTTTGGTTGGTTGAGTATCCTCTGAAGGGAACTTTTGTATTAGGATTACTTTAGATAGCTGTTTTCCTGAGATCGTTTGTTGAAAGGCATTTGAAGAATTATTTTGGAATTGATATTTTGACTTGTTTCTTTCCTTCATCACCACCCACCCCCACTTCCACCTCCACCTCCACCTCCACCTCCTCCTCCTCCTCCTCCTCCTCCTCGATAACAACATTTGGTTCACTGTTTATATGAACAAATTTCGTGGTTAATGTTGGGTACATTATGTATGACCAAATAATTGCCTGTTTCTCCCTTTATTCTCTACCAATGATACAATTGTGGCTTTTGTAGAAATTGTTGCCATGTTTCTTTTCTACTTCCATTCTTTGATGGCAACTTTTCTTTACTTTTCGCAAAAATGTTACTTTTAAGGTGACAATGTGCTAAATTTCTTAAGTTTTATATTTTGGGTTAGGAACTGGCTGAAGAAAGGCTTTCACTGGAGTTGGCAAAGGAACAGGCTGCAAAAGCTGCAGCTGTTGTTGAGCAAGACTCCAAGGGAAAGGGAAGCTCTCTGACAGCAGCAGCTGTTGGCGCATCACTAGGTGCTGGTTTAGGGTTGGTTTTGGCAGTTGTTATGGGTGCTGCATCGGCCTTAAGGAAACCGTGATAAATTTTTTTTTTCATTCTGTAGATGATTGATTTTTTAATTGGATTTTGTTTCAGGCCTTTTAGAAATGAATGAGCGGAGTTTGGTGCATTTTTTTATTGAATTTCTAGATTGGACTCTGGACAGTATTAACCAGTACTCTCTATCATTATGTTGCACGCATATCTCAATTATGTTTGACAAGCGTATAAGACTTATATCAAAGCAAATTCCGCAGCAGAAGCATGAATGCTTTACTTCACATAATTGACCTTTACAAAGAACGAGCGTATGATTCTTCTGCAGTTGTGTATCATCTTTTATATATCAGCTATTTGTAATATTTGTGCTCTTAGTTTATGAGAATGCCATTTTCTTTCATCTTTCCTATATATTTCAACTATTGCTATCTCTATCATTTTGTTGTACACATCGCAATCGTGTTTGACATGCATAAGAATTCTATTCGCGGCATAAACACGAGTGCATTCCTTCACATAATTCACTATTTCTCAAAGATTGAGTTTAGAGGTGGAGGGGCCGGGCTAGCCTGTGGCCCATGTACGACGGGCCCTGGCTTGGGCCCATATGTGGCGTGGGATGTGCCGGACCCAAATTGAGGCCTATGGGCCTTATCAAGCCGTTCCAGGCCTTGTCAAGGCCTAACGGCCCAATGCATGGGCTTACGCCTATAAGGCCTTCTAGGCTATGCACATAAGCTCATAAGGCCTTATGGGCTTTGACCCGAAGCCCATAAGGGCTTGGTATGGCCTTATGGGAATGCAATTTATTTTTAAAAATTATTTATTATTATTGGGCAGGCTCGTGGACCATGCCAAGCCCGACCCACACAGGGCCCCCTTGGGGCTCGGGTTAAGCTAGGCTCGACCCTTTGCTGAAACATTATGGGCATGCAATTTTTTTAATAAAATTATTTTTATTTTTGGGCGGGCTCATGAGCCATGTTAGGCCTAACCCGCACATGGGCCCCCTTCAGGCCTGGGCTTGGCTGGGTTCAGCCCTTTGCCACATTTGGATTGAGCGCATGATTCTTGTACAGTTGTGTATCATCTTTTCTATATCAGCTAGTTGTGTCCAAGGGGGTATCATGAGATAACCAAGACAACTTCAGGAGGTTGAGTTTGAACATCCACTCTATTGGCCACCCAGTGGGGTTTATATAATAATTTATTGGGTACGTATGATGAATGGGCTTTTATACATACATGAGGGGATTGGTAGAGGGATACAATTCTCTAAGAGAATGAGGATACCCCTGGTTAATAAATAAATAAATATATAATATTAGTCTTTTTGTCACAAAAAAATAGTAAATACATCCAAAACAAGAATTGATTAGATTAAGACATTGTACTCCTGTTCTAGATTATTAGCTCCATTTTATTTTTTAAAATGGATTGATTTTAGTTTATTTTAAAAAATTAAAAGGGTTATCAACATAGAACAGGGGGAGTATTACCCACAACTGCCATGGAATGATACGGTGACAATATAATATGTTTCATTACTATATCAATTTATAAATTCTTTATCCACAATCGTTCCATTAACTAAATGGTATTGCTCATTCCATATTCATCCATCCATCCATTGTTTTTCAGCTAGTTAATTAGTTAACCATTATCCATTCTTTTTTCATAAAGATTTATAATTCAACACAATATCACGGTTTTTGAAACATAGCTGGTATTGAAAACTAAACCAAGCAATAAATAATATAACCTATTCATCTCTTACCAACTCCAAAAGTTATCATATATTTAAATAGATTAATATCGTGACAAAAAAATGAATTTAAACTAAAAAACTAAAACATCAACTACAAAGCAACTTGGAAGTTATAGGTGGAGCAAAGTCCAAACACAATAATCCCCAATTCCAAATAGACAATAACACATGGCCCCAAATAGAGAATCATAGGGCAAAACAAATCCCCAAACCCAAAGTTTAATATTTACCCTTCTGGTAAAATTAAGGAGGTTGGAGGTCTTGTGGAAGAGAGGTTAGAGGTCAGAGAAGTGTGAACCAAGAAGGGGAGACTCTAATTGGAGATTTGCATATCAAACACAGTCGTAACAAGAAGCAAGAGAAGACTAAGGAGAGGACAATCAAGTCAGCCCTTATTAGGAGTTGAGGAGAGGTGTGAGAACTAAGAAGAGGAGACTTTGATTGCAGGTTGCCGCCTCGCCAGTAGCTGAAACAAGAGGCAAGAGAGGGATTGAGTAGAGAATTCTTGAGTTGGCTTATGCGAGGATTATAATTCATTTTTTAATTTGACCGGTATGTAGGGCACAATGCAGAGTGTGAAAATTATTATTTTTACAACAAATTTTTTGAATATTCGTAAAAAAGAACCTAATTTACAAATATTCATAAAAAAATGTCAAATTTATGAATATTTGGAACATTTGTCAAATTTCACGATTAAGTTTCAAACTATTTTGCAAGGCTTCAATCTGGTGAATAAATCAAATATTTAGCAAATATTCACCAACTTTGTGGTAGAGGTTTGCATGTGTACATGAAAAATCCTACCTTAGTTGTTACCTTATTAAACTATGAGATCATAGTAGTTGATACTTCCCTTACTCCCCCAAATTGTAAAACAACGTAATATTCTTAACTAGTACATGGTAGCCACATGTAACTATGTTGGTCGTTGTATCCGAACTAAAGAAAAAAAGTTCATGATGCAATATATAGACTTAACCTTATATAAGGTTCTATGACCCTATATAAGCTATGACCTTTTACAAAAAAGAAGTTTATGATTCAATATATATACTTTAACACTATATATTTTAGTAAAATTCTATTAGGTAAGGTAGGCAAGGGTTATACAAAAGAGGACATAAGGTATAATATATGCACATTCAGGTCAAACGGTTAATGGATAACGAGTATGGAAGAACTTTTTCAGTAACCATTATATTTAGAAATTGATACGATAAAATTAAATTGTTCACTCATTTACCTATCAAATAAATTTAACTATATAATTTAACTTCTTAGTGGTACGATATGGACGATAGATCGGTTACGTTACCCACCACTATTGATCCATATGTTAGGTGATTTGATTATATCGACCTCCCCTCCACCAATCTCTCACCATTAACCAGCCATAAATTTAAAAATAATATTCATACTGCATTTTCTTTACACCAAAACCCTATAATTATGGTTGGAAAAGAAAAAATGAATCTCTATACTATAAAATGTGACTTACCTTCTCTATTGAATAAGAACTTCTTAGGCTTTTAGTGTAGAAAAAATGGAGTATGAATATTAACTTCCCCATAAAATATTTATGGACACAAATGCACCTTGCAAGTAATGGAGTATGAATATTAACTTCCCCATAAAATATTTATGGACACAAATGCACCTTGCAAGTTATTTCAACCATTACAAATAGGAACATCACAATTGATATCACTTTACCAAAAATGAAGAGGTCAAGTTCACGACGAAGCTTGAAATGAATCATCCATTGCAAAGAAGACTTATCACTTTTATAAATTCTTTAGGATTCTATAGAGGTAGAGGTGAGGGGAGAGGTGGCAAGGCATACGAAGAGGAAGAGGGAGAGTTATAGCTTTTGGTGATGGGAGAGTCAATGACTTTTGGTAAGAGGGAAGGGAATTAATGACAAACACAAAACTTTTTAAAGTTTTTTGGGTTAAACTTGTGGGTCTTACTAAATAAAATTAGGGTATTGAAAAAATTTATTATAATTTTAAAAGTGATTGTACTAAAATTTGTTAAATGTATTTCTTGAAGAGTCCCGTTAATATGCACCTGGCGCATATCGTCCACACAATCGCGATCCCTAAACACACATAATCAGGCACAACCAAGCATCGGGGCACTTATTAACGAATCACTTTCTTGAATGCAGAAGGTATACAAAGGTATATTTCATTTAAGTAAATAATATAGTTACATAGTAGAAGATGCTTACACACAGCCACACAAGAAAATTTGTGTATTGATCATTATCCACATCAACACCTTATCCATTCGCATATGGGACAGAATTCAAAAATTAAAATGTGGAGAATATGCAGGGAAGAAAACCACCTTCCTCTTCGCCAAAAATACCACATCTCGTCATCATTTAGTTCTGGAATTTGTATCATTTAGGTACTGAGTTCCTCAGCTTTTGGTCAAGGCATTCAGTACCATTTGTCAAGAGCATAAGTTATATGAGATGCCATTTTCTTTCATCTTTGTTATATCAACTATTTCTATCATCTTACTTCTCTTAACACGAGGGAAATTATCCAGCCCGGGGGTGTTTGTGCCATCAAGAGGCGAGCGGAAATGGGTGACCGGAATGGAAGTGGCCTTTGTAACGGCTTGTATCGCTTCATGAGGCGCAGAACCAACAAAAGATGAACTGCTGATCTGACGGGCCAAACCAGTAATTGTAAACAGGGCCAAAAACCCGTTCAACTGCCCCATGAGGTTTAAAACACTCGGTTAGGCATATGAGCTGCTCAGAACACGGTTTAAGTGGTTGCCAAGGAATCATCGGTCATTAGATTTTGATTCGCTGCCGCATGTTACTCAGCTGCATGCAGTTTTTGAATGACGCATAGATCCACTGGCTTGTGATGCCCCAACTCACATAATAAGATATAAACTAGCTTTATATTAACTTCTTTATTTTAAATTTTGTAAATAAAAGTACTAGCGGAAGGTATAGCTTACGGCTATGGGTGGAGATGCCTTTAGGTCTGGTTTTGTTAAACCCTATACCGTTTAAAAAATAGAAACCCGAACTAAATCGGACTTAAATAGGCCAAACCCAAACTCGACCCTTTGACCCATTCAGGAAACAATGTTTAGTAATTTTTTAAAATTATTTACCTATATTAAATATTAAGAATTATTATTAAAATATAAATAAATATATACAAATTTTATATTTAAAACTTTAATCAAGTGGGTCGGGTTGGATCATCTAAACCCCGAATCCTACCAAAAAAGTTATTTAGGTTAAATTTTAAAAATTAAACTCGACCCATTAATATTAAGTCGGGTTTGGTTTTACCATGAGCAACATTTTTGGGGAAGTATTTTTCTTTCTCCCTACTCACAATAAGCCTAGTATAAGTCATACATGAGAGCCTTTCATCTATCATCATCCACGAGAGTCGATCTCAAATATCAAGGACTTCTATACATGAGATATATTAGTTGTTAGTGGGAACATAAAAATTGCTTTCCATTTGTAGCTATGGGTCATCAGTTACTACAAACAAAGGATATCTTATTGTTCACGAATGCGTGATTTTTTCATCTTTTGGCTATGATTTTTGTTGCATCCATACTAGTGCAGACAAGGATGGTGTTGGGAAAAAACAAAAAGAAGGATTGTTCTTCCATTTGTGCGCCAGGTAGACTGTACAGTTGAGTCCAACTACTAAAAACTGTGGTATAGTTGAAAATTTTATCTTTTGAGTTTTTGTCTAACTTACATATCAACCAAATGCTGAAAGCAACTCAATAGTCAATACTGATCTTCTTTTAGTCAATACTTTTTATATAAAACTCAAGGAATCGAGTACTACCAGTTTCTGTATTTTATTCTGTCATTGCTTTCTATTCATTTCATCCTTTTTCATTGGGGGAGCAGGATGGATTGGAGACATGGAGGAGGGTCCAATGCTATGTTTTTTCAACCAAGCTCCACTGAAAATGTGTTCAACTTCATCAGCAGGAATACCATTCCCAAGCATTACCAATAACCATAAAATCTGTGTCCATTCATTTGAGTAGTTGGATACTAAGAAACTCCCCTTAGAACAGGCACTTCCACACTACTCCCCACTCCTTTCTTTTGAAACATGAAAGTGGAGTCCCAACTTACGACTCTCTCAAAGCCAGCCTTCTAGAAGTTGACCCACAACAACATGCACCACGGTAGTGTGCCTCCATTTGAGTTGAAGATAGCGTTTTGCCTTTCTTTGTGTTTTACAAATCAGAAGAACTTTCTGGTCCACCTTCCCTTTGTGCTGCCTTGATTCAATCATGGCTGATCCTCTCTATTGTTCTTGACTACAACACAGCTACATGTGGGTGCTCAACCCCCAAACTATGGAGGTGGGACTACCGTTCAAAATACTGAAATAAAGTTACAGGTCGTCTTTAACATTGCCAGACAATCTTCTCCATTATCCATTGGGTCTTAAGAAAACCATATATGTTTTTTTAGACAACAATGATCATCTTGACCAGTGGCTCTGGATTAATCCTCACTCTGACTTGAGGTCAGGGCTCACTAAATAAATCAGACTTATAATAATGTGTTTGCCTTTCTCATTAATGAAACAAACCAACACTTCTTGACTACAGTTTTTGTTGACGATTACACTTAAAGCTTTGGATATCATTGTTTAAATTTGATGACTATGTAGACTTGTTGCTTTCTAAACCTATATTGGGATTTGGGACATGGATCACGTCCATTATATAACAATCTTAATAACTTGAGAAAATAATAATTAAACTCTTATCAGGGGGTGTGAAAGGATTAGCTCATCAGCTTGAACTTGAGTCAAATGACTCAAGTCTCACTTGTCTTGATCTTACACATGCCGGTTAAACTAGATTAATGTAAGCCTTATTAAATGGTCTCTATGGTGCAGGTAGAGGCCATTTCACCACCACGCTCCCACATTTGTTGTTTTATACCATTTCTCTTACTGATATAACACGTAGGCTTTTTTTGGATAAGCTGTCAGCTTCTATGGATGTCGATGCCTTTTCCAGCACCGGCGAACCAAACGGAGGCTGGAGTTGAAAACACCATGTTTTAAGGAGAAAATATTAGGTACCAACATGGCTGTGCCTATTACGAATCAAAAATCTGACTTCTTCACATGTTTTTCGGTTAACTTCTTTAAAATAACCTACTTAATAGAAAAAATAATGATTTCTTAAATCTTAATTGGTGATAGGCATGCCACATTGGTACCTTATCAGTACCTAATATTTTCCCTCTTTTAAGAGTATTCAATCCATGTTTATAGGGTGCTACAGCTTAAATAACCCATTAAACTAAGCAGGGGGGAATTTTATTTTAGGGGAAATATTTGTTTAGGCAGAATGAGGAGAAATACATTTAAAGTGGCCAAAAAGGGTGTAAATTATTGACAAAATAGGTAGTGGGTGCCACTCGGAAATTTCTTTTTAGGATTTACCCCACTAATATGAGATCACACGTGGGAAGAACAAAAGATAGCTACCCATTTTACCCTGTGCAAGCCATATTGGTGCAAAGAGGAAGCGGTTGGTGTCCCATTGTAAAGGCATCCCATTGTCTCCAAGAGCACACCAGCTCCAACAAGCGCACACTCTCGCTTCGTGGTGTTCTTCTCTAGGACATATTGTCTTCAATATTTGCCGAAGCATTGTCAAAGACAACATTTGAATCCCTTCCATCCCTACCCAAGCATTTCTTTAGCAGACATCTAGCTATCACAATTGCCATCGTATTTGTCCGAAGGAGCAGTCGGGAAAATCTCAAGTGAAGGAGTCCTGTCGTGCATAGTTGAAGAGCCCCAATTGCTAGAGAAAACTGTTTGAAAGAAGGCAAGTCAGTTAAACCTTTTAAACTTCTTAAAAGTTAGTGGCAATGCATTTGTGTTTGGCCTTTTGAAGGCTGCCCAATTCATTGTACATATTAGGTTTCATGGTGTTGGGGAGCATTTATGTTAGGTTTTAGTTTGTGATCCTTTGGCATATATTTTTATAGAGATGTATGTTGCAATTTGAGTTGTATGGAATGCAATTAATGTGTATTGTAACGGGTATATGACAACTTTTCTAGATATTACGATGTTGTGTGTATTTGAGATGGGCACACTATCTTGTTAGGTAGGCCTATACACAACATCCAAGTTTAAAGACTTGGATATGTCCTTGATGGGGGAAGTAAGGCAGAAGTCAGTTTTTAAACATTTTTTAGAAATGTAAAAAACCATGATGTGCCATCAATTAATTACAAGCATCTTGTCTATTAGATAGTTTGGTTTAATCTTCTCTTTTTGTGGTATGTTGACCACTCTAAGGCCATTGGATGTGATCTTATCCTAGGATTTCCACAAGTCACTAAAGGGGAGGAGAATGTCCCTAAATCAAGAACAAGCAAGTTCAAGGCCCATATGTTCCCCAAAGTGCAAGTTGTCAACAATGTGGAGTTATGAAATGTTATAGTCTTTAAGAAGATGAAGGTTGATGACATGCTCAAGTTGTCTTTACTCTATGTGCTTGCAGTCTTCCTATTACCAAATGCAAGAGGACTGTTGAGAACCGGTTCTAGTTGATGATGGATGACCCTAAATTGATAGCTTTTAACCTTGTACCTTGGTCCAAGTTAGTGTATAATTAATTGAGGAGCATTGTAAGGAGTGCAACTGACAACCTCTACAAAAATGATTCAACATATTTGGTTGTACTATAGTCTTACAGATACGTGCTTATCAAAATGTGTCTCATACTAAATATTGTGATGGTTTATCTGTATATTGTGATGTATATTATGATGGTTTATCTACGTGTTGCGATGGAAAGTATAATGTAAATTGTGATGGTTTATCTGTGTGTTGCGATGGATATTGCGATGAATATTGTGATGGTTTATTCATGTGTTGCAATGGATATTGCGATCTATATTGTGATGGTTTATCCATGTGTTGCAATGGATAATGCAATGTATGTTGTGAATGCAACATACATAACATCGCAATGTGCATTGCAATACCCATTAGAATATACTACAGAATTAGATAACTACTATAGAACATAGGAATGGTTTTGTGGACTAACCTACAATTTTATATTTTTTTACAGTTGTGCCATCCATGGCAGGGCTAGAGAGGTTTTCTGATGAATTCCTCAAATCTGACAGTGGTATGTTTTGTCTGTACCAATCCTAAGGGAGGATGAATGCCTCATTCTAAAGCAAGAGATTCGAGAGGTGGAGATTACTGAAGAAGAGACAACCACGTAAGTTGTTTATGACTACCCTCACAATTTAAAAATAAATAGTGTCTGACTGTGACCAGACTAAGAAAGAGGATGATGCAACATCCCAATCTCTACCTAAACATCCCCCAGCTAGGAAACGGTGCACAATGAAGTCCCACAAGAAGAATACCTTCCATGCTCACTCTCACTTTGAAGATGAAAATGTAAGGAGTAGGCCTATTGATAGGATCATGCTAGATGAATGTGAGGAGCTGCCGAAGACCATGTGTGAGAATGTTTAGCACATGTACAATATTAACATGAAACCGAGGAAGGAGAAAAAAACTCTCACATTAAGGATGCAGATAGAAATCACATTTCTCAATCAAAGGTGTAGAGTAATAGAGAAGAAAGTGAGAATTTCACACTTGGTGAAGTAGCCATACCTCCACAACTAAGTCCTATCCCTACCCAAGAAAAGGAGATGCTCTCTTCAAACCTGTCCAAGACTAAAGATAAATGTTGAGTATCAATGAAGGGAGAAGATTGTTTGAAAACTTGGATGAGAGTACCTCATTGCCCCATAAGCATGATCTAGCATCGCCCCTAAGCATGACCCAACATTGCCCAAAAAATATGATGCATCACATTTTGTTCAAAGCACATGGGAAAGATGGGCATCCTCTCTAGAAGAAGGAGCTACATGCACTACCATGTGCGCTCTTGACCTGCTAATCATGGAGATTGAGGCTTAATTGGGGCCGAAGAAGATGTCCAACCTAGACGTGTCTTACCTAGCACCATAGCTACCACAATACCTACCATAATCAGCTAAGATTTTTTTAACACTAGTCTTGCAAGCAATTTAGGCTGCATTCTATGGCAATTAATCCTTCCCATTCCATCTAATTCCACATTGCTCTATCCATCATACCATACTATAAGTGACATAAATTACAGTTCCATATTCCACCTTTCCATACACTCCACTACTGGTACTGACATCTTCACGGAAACATGTTAGCCAAAAATGCAATAATTCCTATTAGCTCAGATACAACAAATGTTATGTTGCAAGGATACATAAATTAGTAGATATGGCTAACATTCAACACATGTATTGATTATAATGATTTTATTGAAATGTATGATGTAATTTTAATTGCAATGTTCATCATGATAGGAACCATATGCCATCCCAATCCCTTCAGACTCTACTTATGTCACTGCTACAACATTTGAAGTGATTGATTTGGTTCAACTAATAATAAGTCACTGTGATTCCATAAATGTGTTGTTGTGATTCCATAAATGAAGTAATTGTGATGCATATACACTATTGTTGTAATGTATGAATATTATTATTGCGATGGTAAATCTTTATGTTCTGAAAGATATACTCTATTGTTGTGATGCCTTAATAGTATGTTTGTAATGGCTTTATAGAATTGATGCAATAGTAATCTTCATGTTGTGATGCATATACACAAATATTGCAATTCCTTAATAGTATGGTTGCAATGGATATGCATTATTGTTGCGATGCCTAGACAATCATATTTTGATTTGTTATTTTATCAAGACTAGAGTGACTAGAAAGATGATGCTCCATCCACACATATGCAAGAGGAGTAATCCTTGGACCCCTGCAAGTATCCATTTTAATGCCCACGTGCTATCAGGAGAAACAAAACCAAAGAACATCTAGAAGAGTTCTTCCTTGATGCTGAAAATGATAAATTAGTGGATAGGTTATGGATAATCCCATTTCATTTGCACAATCATATATTGATATTATTGCTAGAATTTGGCCATTATTGATTCCATTCATAGCATAAGGTGGGAAGATATGAAGATCATCAACAGAGGAAGGACCCTGGATGTCCGACATGCAATCTCACATCATTGCATACAATCGATCAATCACGGCTAAACATCGGTAAAATTTCATTCATGAAGTCCATTCCATGATGTATGAAATCATGATACATCCATGAGCAAGATCTACTTGAATTTGAACCCATGGAACGTGCTCCTATAAGTCCCCACATGCATCATATTTGAGTCATAAACAACTATGATTTCATAATAAATACCCCACATGTGTGTGTTCATACATTTCTAAGCACATGACCATGCTTTGACAATAGCTCATAAGGCAATCCACACATGCTTTAATAAAAATCTAAACACAATTACCAACTAAAATTATAGGTGAAATCTAACGTAAACTATCATTACATTCATATAAAATCAAATGTTCAACTCTTATAAGCATGATTATTTCACACATGAAGCTAAAACATGATATCATCATTCACCCACAATTCATTCATATTATAAGATAACATATCATCTCATTGTCATACAATAACCCTACTAGAAATAGTCTTAGAACATAAGAATTTCATCACCTATATTCAAGATAATCAATGTTAACATGTCTAACCATTCACATGTAATTCCACAAAATACTTACACATGTTTCATAAATACCAACATAAGTAATATACCCTTTCAGTAACTTGCTTTAGCTCTAAATATTAGAAATATCACTTGGGAGTAAAAACACCAAAATAAGCATAACAATCAAAAAGGGCCAAATCTGCTATGTAGTCGTTGATTGGCCTGGCAGGCCGTTCGATTGGCTAGCCTTAAAATCGGCCAAATTGTTGTATGACCAATCGATCAGCCTTATAGGCCGTTCGATTGGCCCGATTGATCGCCAACAAGGCAGATTGAGGTCATCTTCTTCCTTTCAAAATTTAAAACCAAAACACCATTAATGAAGCTTAAAATCTTCATTCTAAGCCTCATACACCATCAAAATTAAATTAAACATTCTAGAACATTAAATCAACTCTTTTCAAATCAAAACCCTAAGTAATCAAGTTGAAAGATTAACTTTTTGCAAATCCACCATTAAAGCCCTAAATATAAAACCTATTCAATCAAAACGCATAAAAATTGAGATTTGCATACATATTATGGCTGAGATGAAAACCCATTACCTCTTCACTTGATTTGAGTCAAATTTACTCTTTAATCACCTCCAAAACCTCTAATCACTTCCTCTTTAGGACCAATTGAGGATTAGGCTCTAAACACCCTTACATAGCCTATTCCCAATTTGAAAATGACTTAGACCCTTTCATTTTATAGGAAGGAATGAAGTAAACCTAACTAAAACTTAGGGTGAGAATAAAATTTTTAACTAGAATTAGAAAATTTGGCCATTTAAACCAAAATTAGGACTAGAAAAATTCTAAATTTTTTTGTAATATTTCCCTTGATGTCTAGGACATTTTTGACCAAAAACCCCAAATTTGACCATGGGGCCCACCGGGGGTCCCGCCAAACCCTAATTTTTAAAAAATATGAGAAAATTTTAAAAATTAACAAATGGTTTGAATTCACTTAAAATTCAAAAATATGAATTTATTTTCATTTAAAACCTTTGGAAATTACCTTTATTTCTAAAAATCATCAAAATTGATTAGAAATGACTTAAACCACATAAAAACAATTAAACGTAATGAATTAAAACCGGTTCACGATTAGGGTTCTTACAACTTGGCCATTTTGTTTTAGGAGGGAGGATGACTACATTTCTATTGTGTGCAATCGCTCTAGCTAGCTTGTCATCATGGGGCACATGAAAGACTATTTCCCAGTAAGTGTTGCGATAACACTCCATGGTCCAATTATCTGCACAACAAAAAAATAGATGGTGTACCTCCCATTGCACAAATAGCAGCACAAGATTGTGTACGTGTTAGGTGCATTATTTGCCACCTACGGTAAGTGAAAGTACGGTTAGCAAGGTGCACAATATAATACCCTTGCACCTCCACCACCTCTACCACATCTTCATTTGCAAGTAAGATTCTAAGTGCCCAAGAATCTTTGATAATAGCATCTGGTTTATTGTTTATTTTAGGAATAAGATAGGTTTCCCATTTGTCAGAACATGTCATGACATTGTGCATTTTTGACATTATCCTCATACGAATGCCATCAATAAGGCTAGCTAATAGTGCTCTCACTGTCACACCTCCAATTAAAAAAAACAATTTTCATGAAAATATTTAACTTCAATTAAAATTTATAACACACTACCCTTCATATCATGCAATGAATAAAGTCATTAATGCATCATAAAATATTAAAATATCAAATTTGGGACACAAGAACCATCTCTTTCACAAACACTTGTTGTGATATCATAATAAATAAATATTTAGATATCTAAAATATTAAAATATTCATAGGATCTATAACTAAGTACTTGTCAATTACATATGCACAAGCTAATAAATAGATAAATGGCATCTTCTTGGGCCAAAAATCAAAACTAAAGGAGAAAATAAATCATTGAGCTAAAAGTAGGCTCCATTCTACAGTTATAACCTTCCCAATAACTATAAAGTCTTCTTCCTGGAGAACCTACACCACAAAGGATGTTGAGTATAAGGGTATACTTTGTGGAATTGCAATCCAATTGAAAATAGATGATTTGATAAACATACCAAAGAAATATCTCTTGCCAAAACCATTATAATTGACATAAAATTCACATTTGTACATATCTTTCAATGGCGAACATACATACCAGAGAGAGCTTCATCTAAGAATTTCCAATCGACTAGATATTGGACTACTACGAATTCGACAGTCTTTGCTAGATGTTCGCTCCACCCCATCTACCACATGAGGTAAGAGCTTATGGACCCTAGTACTGAGATCCCAATTGCCATGGTCGTCGAAACCTCCTGTATTACACTGCCCAGGACTAATCATCTTTTAATGTTGTAGTCTATTTGATCTCCTAGGCCAAGTGAGTAACTCTACATAACTTTCTGAAAGACCATGATCCTTTTTCATCGCATACCTTTCCATTTTGCATGGCAAAATAACTCACTTGAGGAGCCAATAATGCAATAAGAATCTTGGACCTTATGTGCCAAATGTATAAATTCAGGGTGATCCATTGATCACATCACATGTCTCATACACATGCATTAGGGTTTACTAACCTTACATAGTACATGCTTATAAAGAATCCCATACACATCACAAAATCCTAAAAAATTATGCTACTATATGAAATTGTTTTACTGCTTATTCTTACTATAAAACATGCTTAAAATCTTTAGCATAAAGCACCATCGATAACCTCAATGACAGGTTGTGTCAAACTAAACAAATAGTAGGTTGGCTGAGTATGCCCACCTAACTGACACCAAATAGAGGTGTCGGCCCCATTGCCGATGACCAAATGACATGTATATAAAACATACTTAAAATCTTTACTATGAGGCACCATTGGTAACCTCATCGACAGATCAACCAGACCACTGATGACCATTGGTAGATCCTCTGATGTGTCAAACTCCACTATCAGTGGGTTGGCTTGGTAATCCTATGTCACTGATACCACATCGATGCATCAACCTCACTGCCGATGACTAGCCAATTAGCATGGTCATGCATATGAGCAAGGGTTGTTGTTCACCTCTTCTTTTATCTAGAACAATAAATGACACATTAGTGACCTCATCGATGATTGGGAAAAACATGATTAGAGACTCCCCATCCTTCCTAAACACATTTTCTTGCATCAAAACCTATTAGGATTCATTCCAAAACAATTTTGAAACCATTTGAGCTACAAATCAATCATTAAACTAGTTACAATCCAAATTCAACATTAATGCACCTTCATGCATAGCTCAAATTCATGAAAAACACAAACCTAAATTCAAGATCATCAAGAACTTGGAGAAATTTAGAAGTTAGAATACTTTTCTTGAAATTCAAGAGTAGATTGCAATCTGACCCTGTGAAGCTAGGACTCCTCTGATATTCCCCTTTCACTACATTTTGGAGTTTCATTCTATTTATGAGGAACCTCATAACTAAAACAACCTCGTTTTCTAAAATAACCAATGCATGTAGTTATCATCGACATACCATCGATGCATTGATGCCTTCCAACAATAAGATTGTACTATTCCTCAGTAGAACAGAGACATGTAGAAGGGTTGTAAATGATAAAAAAATAAATTCTTTAATTAAGTAAAAATAAATAGCTTTCTTCTTTAAAACACGGGGTGCCACGCTTGCTTTGCCTTCACCCAACTATTGAAGCTTTCAGTTATGTTATTTAGCAGGTGCCCATACATTGTTGTTAAAATGGATGAGGGCATATGTATTGTAATTGGTTGATTTGGATGATCAAAGCTATGTCAAAACTTCATGTACGATGTTAGTCTTAAGGTCGGATTAGATTAGTATTGTGGTCAAGTCAGATTTGGAATTGAAGGACATTAAAAATACAAACAGACGCATTCTAAAAATTCAAGGTAGATGACTACATTGAGTGACAAAGGTTTAGAGGCATGATACATACACACGCATACACAAATTACATTTAAGTGGAAATAATTGTTTAAAGTGAATTTGGAAGTTTTGGGAAAAAGTTGTCAAAATTTTAAAAATTGTTCATAAGGGATCAATCACCCTTGAATGCATTGTTTGTAGAGATCAATCTTTTGGATATTGTTTTCCATATTTTTACCCGAGGCAAAGACTGATCGATTGATTTGTCAAAAGATTGATTGATTGAATGTTTAGTTCAAATAGAACCAGTGAACAATCAATCACTTGGGTGAAATGATCAATTTATAGATCACTTGCAATTTAATTACCTATTTTAGGGTTATGAAATCAAGTCTTTTCCATCTTGGATTCCTTTAACCCTAATCGACTTAAGACTCCATAAAAGCCCTAGGAATGGACCAATTTGAAGAGAGAAAAATCAACATTTGTCAAATGAAAAAAGAAGATACTTTAAGAATATATGTGTCATATGTTAGGTTATTGGTTGATTTCTTTGTCATAATTATTTTAGAAACCTTGGGTATATACTTAGTCTTAAAATTTGATTAGATGTAGTTGTCATCGAGTCATATTTAGAATGACCAACTTGAAAAATAGGAGTAGATGTGTTCTTATGGTTCAAGATAGAAGAATGTTGTAGGATTTGAAGATTATTTAGATCACATTCGCATACCAAAATCACTTGGAGAAGTTTTAGACGTGATTTTAAGGATTTCAGGTAGTTTTTGGGTAAAAAGGACAAAACTATAATTTAAATAGTCAAATGATTGGTCACTAGACATAAAGAAGAAGAGAATGATCGATCAACACATGATTTAGCCTTGTATAAAATGAAGTTGGGAGTTATTGATCAATCACTTTGTGAATCGATCAATTACATAAAGCATCATGTGTTTAGAAAAATAGCGAATGATCGATCGCTGTTGAAAATGATGAACCACTAATAGTTCTAATTACCCTAAATAATACATTCGAATTTCAATTTCTTTCTTTGTTGAAGCCAAAGTCCTAATTCGGTTTGGAGAGCTATAGAAAAGATAAGAAGTGTAAAATTTTGAGAAAGGAATACCTAGTGAATATTCTTATTGTTTTTGAGATAAAATCTTGGGTGAGAAAAATTTAAAAGAATAATACACAGACACTTTTTTACACACAAGAGCCTGCAGAGGAGCAACATATTCATAATAAAGGAGGATTGAAGAATACTCAAGGTGAATCAACAATGAAAAAGGAGGATTGATTGAAGAGCTTCAAGGGTTTGAGGGAAACATGAATGCCAACAACAAATGGAAGACTTCTAAACAAAGAAAGGAGTTTCGTTTGTGTTGGAGTCTCTAGAGGTTTATGGTTTTTTTTAGAGTCTTATAAAAAAGTCATTCTTTCTAGTAGTGTATTAATTTGGTCAAGAGAATAGGTGAGTTGAACCTCCATTGTGTTTACATGTCTAACAAGCTTTGATAGGATCCAAGTAGAAGAGGAAATAAAGCCCAACTACCTAAAGCTATTCATGGGTCAAAAATGTGTTCTTAATAGTCTAAACATGCATGAAATGGTGGAACACAACTATGTTGACCCATTAGATTTCAGATTTGCATAAAGAGAACTAAATTCGGGAAGGAGCTGATTTGGATAGATTGATACATCCTTAGTATTTTGGTGATACTTTTTTTATAGAAAATTCGGATTGACAGGATTCAAGTGCCATTGGAAAGAATAATTCCGTAGTTTAAGTTACTATATCAAGAAGAAATTCATAATCCCAAATATTTATAGGTCAAAATAGACGTGCAAAGAGACAACTAGCCAAACAAACTAAGGCTAACACATAGAGGATCTTTTTGATGGTTGTGATTGCTACACAAGGAAAAATGATGAGGTAGATTAGATGATTAGAGTAAGAGTAAAAGATAGTTATTTGATGAATTTTCTTATTTGTTTAATTGTTCTACAATCTAATCATTGCCAAAGAAATAACTAATGAAGTAGCCAATCAAGAAGCAATCAAGGGATGTGATTAAACCTACCACTTTGAAGCTACCCCCTCTACTCATATAAAAAAGGGGAAAATGTGAGAGAAGCATAATAACCTCCTCGTTGGAGCTCTGTTCTCCTTATTTTCTTATTTTCTCTTTGTATTTTTTGTTTTTAAGTTATTGTAATGATTTTCTAAGCCCTCTAACTAAGACTAGAGGTAATTTGTAACAATCTAATGGAGTTCAAATTGTGTTTCATCATTAGTTTTAAGTAGTATTGGTTAATTGAAGTGATGTTCATTGAATACAAAACATGCTTGAAGGCTCTTCTTCATGATCTTTTGTGGTTTTGATATATAGAACTCTTGAAGAAATAATTCTTTTAATCATTCATCTATCTAAAGTATTATCTATCCTTGTTTTTGCCTTTAATGTTTATATCTTCCAGTTAGTTAGAATCCTCATTCAATTTTAACCGAGATAACATGACACATGAAGAACATTATTAGATGTTACAATGACCTTGCAAGACCATACCCACTTGTGCTAGTCACACAAAGGCAATCCTTGTGGATTCAACCTTGCAAGAATATAACCACTTGTGCACTTGCAAGTAATACAACTATAAGCATGGTTCAATTTAATGAATCAATAGTTTAGGTATAACATCCACTTAAAAATCTTTGTTTGATCTTGCATATTTAGTTTGATAGCTTGGTAGATTAATCATGAATAACACATAGAGATTATGCATTTATTTCCACTACATAAATAAATTCATGTGCAAAAGAGGCCATAACTCATTTTTATCTTCATTAGATAATTGAACTAGGGGCAATGCGGAGATCTTCTACATTGATTAGATAGATATTAAATCTTACTTTCACCTTAAAAGAGTGCATTACACTAGTGCTCTGTCTCATTTAATATAACCTAATTGTATGCATCCTCTAATGATTGGTAGAACTTAAGTAATGTTTTCTCTTACTTATGCATATTTTCTGCATATGCAATTATGTGGATCATTTTGTTGACCTACGCTGTAGTTCCACCATCTTCTTTTTCAATCCCCTATCTTTTAAGTTATGCTCTAAGTGCCACACATAGTACCCATGAAATCCATCAGAGAATATTGTGATAATACTGTTAATCAAACACTTCTCCCAATCAAATACAAATGTAATCCACCTGTTGTGACCCACAATAGCTCATACTGAATTAAGGAATCACACCTAATTATCTTCATTCTCATTGTCTACATCACAGAAGGCTAATGGAAAGATATGATCTCCACCATCAACTACACTTGCTACTAATAGAGTTCTCTTTGCCTTTCCATTTAGGTGCGCCCCATCCAAAAATAGTAAGGGCTGACAATATCTAAACCCAAGAATAGATGCATTTAGTGAAATGAATCAACACGTAAATCTCCTCTCTAGGCTTTCCTCATTGTGTGCAAAGATGTTAAGGTTTGTCATGGTGAGTTCATTACAATATAGTGGGAGATTATGGTACGAATCCATGTAAGTCCTATGTATGCGGGTTACTATTACCACCTTCTTATGCTATGCTTTTTGATAGGTGATAGTTACACAATACTCTATGCATGTCCTTTACCATATTAGTCGGAAAATATGTAGGTCTCTCTCACAGTATCCACAATCAACTCAGACAAGAGACCATGCAATGCACGAGGAAGATTTTTTTCTCCTTGTTCCCCCTGCACAAGTATGAGGATGAATATGCTCCTTCACTTTAAAAATAACTTATCTTCTAGTGCAAAATGATATGTACTTTCCAACTACAACCGGAGCTTTCACAAACTATCATGACCCATCACTTTCCATTCCTCACATATTTATACTTGAAGTTATGAGCAATAGAAAATTGCTTTAATGCCTTCTCTACTTCATACTAATCCTTAATACCTACTCGATTCCTATAAAGTTGTTCTCCCAAATACTTGATCACAGTACCAATGCTTGACCACTTGCAACTTTTGACCTTTCTTTCAAATCTAAATTATTTTCATAGACAATAGCTCGTGTTTGTAACATCTTCCGCCACAATTTCTTTGTCACCAATAGCTTGCAACCTTCTCGAGAGAGGCTGCCACATCTAACAGCTCCATTAAACCCATATCATTTGCCACAAAAACCTCCTTGTCCAAGTTAGGGGTATATGTATTTCAAATTGATATCCACATGGAAAATCTTGAAATCTCTCGCTAATCATTGCACAAAGGAATTTATAGTACCCTCCTTCTCGGAATAATACAACTTATTGACACCTTCTGCTATCTTAAGTTTGTCATTGGGGTTGCATTTAATATTCCCCCATAGCACGATAGTACTCTTATCTTTGACGGTGGATTCTACATTTAGATACAACAATGTTACTTACTCATGGAACACAAATTTCTTCTTAAATCAACTAGCAAAATAACTTGCATTGTATTCCCCTATACTGCAAATATACTTGCGATGCTACATACACTATATTGCAAAGGGAGTTGCAATGCAAGGCATTATGTTGTGAAGGTAGCTGCAATTCAAGATATTATGTTAAGAAGGCAATTACAATGCATCCACCTTCTTGAACCACTTGCGATTGCATTTACAACTTCCTAATCCATTGCAATATTATCAGGTGGCCTTCTCTTTCCTATTTGTACCATAGCATTTTTAACTTCCTTCTCCAATCAATTAACCATTTCAGTCCTATACTATCAACCTATCTTCCTCATAGAGAGTGAGTATAGAAGATGTACCTACATTGGTCGAGGATCTCACGTCAAACTTCTAGACGAGCTTCAAGGTTATTTCAAAATGAGAGAGTAGTGAGATCCTTCAGCCATGACAGAGAGAAGGTAGTGACAAGAGATAGGGCAAGGAGTAGAGGAAGAATGTCATGCCCCGGCACTGCCCGACCCGAGCCGAACTCGGTCCAAAGTCTGGTCTAACACACGGGGGTGACGATTTGAAAACGGTTAAAGAAATAGCAGAAGACTTATGCCCTAACCATGGGTAGACTAATTTACGGAGTTTACGCACTACTTTGAGCAAGAGTAAATAGGTAGAACCAAAAGAGTTATTGAAACTCTAAATTAATCCACAAATCTCAAACCCACATACTAACAATCCATAGCCAACACACTTGACTCCAAAACAAGGTCTCAAACGAAATTAAAGATAAAATGTATCACAAGTATGAAAACAAGAACCACTCTAAGGGTTCTAACATCAAAACAAAATAATTAGAAAAACATGCAAGGTCTAGGGGCCTCCGCTCCTACTCCTAAGCTCTCCTTGACCTCTCATCATAAAGAGGATCCTGTGCAACTACATGTCATGCCATGCAACCCCAAAACAAAGCAAGAAAGTGGGGTGAATATAAAAACTCAATAATAGTTTTGAATATAACTATAATAATCAGAAAACATGACAGCATGGCAATGTAGCAATTCAGATATAAGATTAACATGTTATACCACTTTCTAATCATACATTCATATCACATAAACCTGTATAATATTGTCTCAATTGCACACTTTCTGATCATGCATTCATATCTCATAAACTTGCATAATAGTGTCTCAATCACACCATTTTTTATCATGCATTCATATCACATAAACCTGCATAATAATGTTTCAATCACACCATTTCTGATCATGCATTCATATAACATAAACCGGCATAATAGGGTCACATTCACACACTTTCTAATCATGCATTCATATCACATAAACCTGCATAATAGTGTCTCAATTACACCATTTCTGATTATGCATTCACATAACATCAACTTCTTCACCTTGCACGACAAACATGTCAAACACATGATACACAATCTTGCATAGCATTCATAATAAACATGCATCAATACAAATGGTGAATGCCTCCATCAAGGAGTAAACACAAGTATTGCCACACAGGCAGGACACGAAGGCAAGACACAGTCAAATTTTCCACACAAGAAATGTAAAAGGGTTGGGATTGTCAATCCCTAAAGCTGCTCGCCCTGGACGATCCTGGCCAAGGATGTCCCATTCTCACACAGAGAATCTAGAGTAGCGGTGTTCACCCAGGGACATCTCCTGCGGTGGGGATAGCCCGAATTACCACATAGGGAACCTTGGAACACGTGGTAGCAGGTGCACACGACATACCATTCTAGATTCTCAGGGTCCACATGACACTCATAACAATCTCAAATCTGCAAGATAAGTACACAACTCGTCCCCACATAATTCCATTTAACTAGACTCAACCCAGGGAGTATACATGTTCTACACAGGAACTTAAAACGACAACATGTCCTTTCGGACCAGCCAAGTTTCGATTAATTCATCGAGCAATTAATCCGGTACACAATCTCAACCATTGCATACAATCGATTAATTCCAGTTAAACATCGGCAAAACTTCGTCCATGAATCCCGATCCATGATGCATGATAACATGATACATTCGTGAGCAAGACATACGTGGGTTCCAACACATGGAATGTGCTCCTAATCAGTCCCCTCATGCATCATAATCAAGGCATACTTAACTACAATTTTATAGTAGTTTTTCCATATGTGTGTGTATTCATGCATATCTAAGCACATGACTAATGCTTGACATAAACTCATAAGACAATTTACATATGCTTGAACACATTCAAAACAATGATTCCCAACTGAAATCAAAACAAAATCCACCATAAAGCTTAAATCCATCCATGTGAAATCGAACATTCACTCCTACAAACATGATTTTTTCACACGTTAAGCCACAACATGATCACATCCATTACCCATAAACCATCCACATTATAAGAGAACACATCTCATCATGATCCACATAATATCCCTACTAGAAACATATTCTGATCATAAGAATTCCAACATTCAAAAGTTCAAGGTACTTCAATATCAACATGCATAATTATCAACATAATATGATGTCACAAGACAACACCTAAACACAATCCATACACTTTCATCATCACTTCTACACCTCCAGTAGCCTAATTTCATCATAATACACCTCCCATAACCATTAGAATCATTAAATGGAATAAAACATTGAAATGAACATAAGTTTCAAAAATAGCAAAAATTGTCGTGTAGCCATTCGATCGCCCTGCAAGGCCGTTCGATTGGCTAAACTGAAAATATGGAAAAAACTGTAGTGTTGCCGATCGATCGCCCTAATAGGCCATTCGATCGCCAACAAAGTAGTTTTGACCTTCATTTTGAAAACCAAAACCGAAACACCATGAAAACACCTTCAAATCTTCATCCATGGTACCAAACATTATCAAAAACTCATCAAACCTTCCAAAATACTAATATAAACCATTCTAAAATAAAACCCTAAGAAATCAAAATGAAAGATTAGCATTTACTAAACCCACCATTAGAGCCTAAATCAATTAAAACCCACTTCAAATAACATCATAAAAACTGAGATTTTTGCTACAGAAAGTTGAGATTGAAGAACCCATTACCTTTCCTTGTTGATTTGGGTTGGAATGAACCTTCAATCCCCTCCAACACCTTCCAAAAACATGATTTTAAGTTAACACACTACTAATCTTGATTTAGCTTTGAAAAACCAAAAGTAAACATTAGATCTAGGGTTTTAGAAGCTTAAAAATGAGATTTTAAAGATTAAGGCTTGGAGAAGAGAGGTAAATTAGTAGTTTTATGCTTTAAAAATAGATTAAAACCGTAATTGAAGTCAAGATTAAGAATGAATTAAGAGAAAACCTAAGGTTTAGGCTTGATTAAAGGAGAACATACCTTAATCCCTTTCTACTTTAGGCCTAATTGGGGAATTAGGCCTTAATCGCCCTCTCCTAGCCTATTCCCAAATGGGAAATGACACAGCCCTTTCTATTTATAGTAGGGCTTGGGGTACACTTAATGAACTAATGGGGTGTAAATAGAATTTTTGGCTAAAAATGGGTATTTTGATAATTTGAGCACTAATTAAATTTGAGAAAATTCTAAATTTTTTTGTGTAAGCTTATGTTGATGTCTGGGTCATTTTGGTCTAAAAACCTTAATTTCGTTGGTGAGGCCCACAGGGGGATCCCGCCAAACCCTAATTTTTGGAAAATTAGTAAAAAATTAAAAAAATCCTAAAACTTTAAAATTGACTAAAAACTACTTAAAGTCATAAATATAGAGTTTATTTTGCTTAAACCTTTCGAAATCCCATTTATTTTTGAAAACTACATAATTTAATCAAAAAATGCTTAAACCACAAGATAACCGATAAATAACGTTAAAATAAACCAGTTAAAAAATGAGAGTCCTTACAAAGAAGGCATGGGACCGAAGGTAGTGGAGGAAGAAGGTAAAGGTAGAAGGGAGTAGAGGACAAATGTGAAGGAGAACATGCAATAGAGGAGCATGGTGATGAAGTGGGTAGATAAGAGGAAATAAGGTTAGAGTAGAGGAAGAACACGTTGGGCGCAAAAAGGGAGCAAGGAGGGAAGGGCAATAGAGTCTTTTCCTTCAATTGTTGTCACATACCCCATTTGAGTTCATTCCAAATTAGGGTGTGATATGATTTGTACAAAAACTCAAAATCTCATTGGATTATGTAATTTCTAGTTTATTTTACACCTATTTAATGTAGGTTGGGTGAAGTGTTGGAATAGAAATTTGGATATAATTGGCAGTAGTCTCCTTATTCATTCACTTCATGGAAGTTCGTAATGTTAAAACTTGCAATATTAGATGTAGATTCAAGTTTTTTTGTTAAAAGATAATTATATTAAACATCAGGTAGTTACACGATAGAAATCCTCCTTTGAAAGTTTTTTGGAGGTAGCTAGGAGAGTACCTAAGGCAACAACATGAGTCAAATTGCACTATACTATTTGCAAGGCCATCCGCAACTCTATTTCCTTGTCTATACACATGTTGGAGGGATGCAACTATGAAACTAGATGTTAGAGCTTGCATGTCCCTCATTATATAAGATATAGTCCATGTAATCAACTTGTGGTTTCCTTTGATAATGTTGACGAGCACGAGGGAGTCACCCTTGATAATCACTATTTGAAATTTTAGTGCAATGACTAGTTTTAGTCCTTCAAAACAAGTTCTTGCCTCTGCAAATAGTGATGAGCAACAACAACATTAGAAGCTAACTATGTTCTTGGAGTTAATATTTTTTGAGTTCACTTAAATAGACTTTTAGGTTTATACTAGAGGAATGTATCAAGAAAGACTCTAAATTCACAAACATTCTTGTCAATAAGGGTTATGCCCATATCTTGTTCTTGTTGAAAGAAGGATGAAATGTCATGCATCACTTACTCTTCCTCCTTAAGGAGTTTGATGTATGCCCTTATTCTTGAGTTACCACTATTGCTTTATTTTTTACACCTATACAATGCTCATCAATTTTTTTTTGTCGATTAATTTGTTCCAATGACACTGTCTTCTTTTGTCTTGGTATTAGGAACCAATTGTTGTTTCTTTTTAATTGTCCTAGCTCTTCTTACATGGCATTAATCTAGTTCTTATCGTGAAGTGCTTCATCAGTCTTCTTAGGTTCATTAAGTGACACATAGCAAGTAAAGTTCACTTGATCTTCTAGTTGGTGTCTCGTCTTTACACCATCATTATTATTACCTATAATGTGAGACTCATGATTATATTTTTTTACTCAACTGGACACTTAATATGGTCCTTCTTGTGGTACAACTCCTTCATCATGTTGGTTATCAACCTCCACCTCTTCTACATTATCGTGAATGTGATTATCTTCATGATTATCCTCATTGTTCACATCTTCAACCTGATCAACTAAACATGATGAAAGTCAAAAACATTATCAACAATATCACCATGTTGTTTACCATTCACATCTTGTTGTTCATTATCAAACACTAATGCATCATTAACAATGAGATTAAAGGATTTCATCACACTTTGGGTTCTCTTGTTATACACTCTATAGACTCTACTTATTAAGGAATAACTAAGGAATATGACTTCATCACTCTTGCTACCAGCTTTCTAAGAGTCTCTCTATCTTTAAGAATATAACATGGACTATCAAAAACTATAAAATGTTTGACACTTGGTTTCTTCCTCTTCCATAACTCATAAGGAGTTTGAATTGTCTCTGGTCTCAAGTAGACTCTATTTAAGGTGTATGTAGCAACATTGATAGCTTCATCCTAAAAGTACTAGGCAAAGTTTTTCTCATGGAGCATAACCCTAACCATCTCTTGAGTTACCCTATTCTTCATCTCAGCTACTCTATTATGTTGTAGAGTTTTAGGAGCATAACATTTATGATGAATTCCATGTCTCTCACAGAACTCTTTCAATCTATGGTAAACAAACTCTCCTTCCCTATCAATTCTATTGTTCCTTAAAGTCAATCCACTTTAATTTTAAATGGTCAAAGAAATGGTCTTGAATGACTCAAAGGCATTTAATTTTTCCTAAAAAAAACTCCACCCAAGTCAACCTAGATAGGTCATCTACCCCCACTAGAATACAGTTCTTTTCAACAAAATTGGTAGTTTGCATAGAACCCATCGAATCCATCTAAATATACTCAAGTGGTTAGTGTTTTTTACATGAGGACTTTGTTTGCTTTCCTTTTTGACAAGCAAATAAATAAGATTTTCAAGGGTTTTTAGGATAGGAGCACCACTAATAATTGGGAAAATTAAATAAATAATATTTAAAAAATATTTACTAAAATAGTGGAGAGAGAAAAATAATTACCATTATGGTGTTGGCCTTTGCCAAGTAGGCGCTACTGCATGCATGACTTTTTTTCTAAACTTTTTCCTTGATTTCATTCTTTTAAAGGACAAAACTATCCTCGAGTTTCATCCTTACAAAGGATGAAAGTTAAAATTTGGCAGCTTGACAAAATTCTAAAGGATGAAACCTCTTTTTTCCATTTTCATTAGTCAGCTTGACAAAATTTGTTCTAAATTTTGTTTTTGAAACATTTATTTAGCCATATATTAACACCTTTGAAAACAAACCCACATATAATTTGTATGATTATGAAACAAACACATGTGAAAACAAACCCACATAATTTATGTAGCCATGAAACATTCACTTATGAAAACAAACACACATATAACTAGAAAGTTTAAGAAAAAAATCTTGTGACCTAGGAAAATGAACCATCTAAAAAGACAAGTAACATGTAAATGTCATAATGTGTTCACAAATGTTATGGTATACAAAAAAAAATTATACTTTATACATTTGAAAAAGTATATCACAACAACTCTAATGAGCTTTACCTCTCATACCCCTACTACGATCTTGGTCATGATGCGAATCTTGCTAGTCCTCATAGATAACTGATGGATCATCCAAACATGCCTATGAAGATAATGGGATGGGATCCACACAAGCTATTCGCTGTCATCTAGTATATACTTTCAAAATATTCTGTATATCAACTGCCAGAGGATGGGCTGGATCTAGAGTAGTTGGATGTAATAACCTTGACTTTTTAGTGGTTATTTATTTTCTTCTTGGGAAATTAATTAGTGTCTTAAGCTTCCTTATTATTATTTTTTTCGATTATTATGTGTTAGTGTTGTGTGTAGCCTCGGTCGTAGGTAGAAAAAGTTTGTACGTTTTCAAGAGCTTAAACGCGTAAGTTTAGGTTGCGGAGCTTAATTTAAAAACTCGCTCCTTAAATTAAGGCTCTTAGATTAATGTAAAGTTGTTGGGTCAAGGCGTGTTCTTAGGGGGAGTTCTGCGTGCGTCGGGAGTTTCCACGCTTGAAGAAGAAGTGGGAACGTGCAAGTTAGATGTGCGCGTTTAAAAAGAAAAAGAAAAGAAAATATAAAACAGAACGCAAAACGCAGATCGCGTTTTGCACAGTGCTTCCGCCGGTAGGAAAGAGTGAGCTTCCTCTCCTCCAGTGTCCTGCCACCGCCTTGCCTTTGCCGGACTTCGACCGTCCGATCACTGTGGCTCGGGTCGCGCCGCCTTTGGCCACCTTCGTTTCTCCCCTGCTCAGCGACTCACCGGCGGAAATTGGGGAAAGCTCTGTTTTAAGAGCAAAGCGCTGCCGGAGCTGTGGTGAGCCACCAGAATCTGCCGGAGCAGTCGCCTAACCACCACGATCCAGGAGGTACTAACTCCTTTCTCCAATTTTGCTTCGATTAGCCTTTCCCCAGAAATTTCATCGCGGACTGATTTGGGGGAAATCCCTTCACTCTGGGCTGAATCACTGTTGTGGCCGACGGAGTTGTCACCGTGAGCTGTTTTTGGCCAACGACTACTCCGCCGACCCTTTGGGCGACTGTAGATCCACCATGCACCCGGAGCTTCCACTCTAATCCTTCACCCCTCATTTTTTTTACTCTGTTTTGGGCTGAACCGACACTGTAGTCGGCGGGATTGGCCGCCGTGAGCTATTTTCCGGCCGGCGACCGCCCTGCAAATCCCTGGGGTTACGGTTGGGATGCCATGCAATCAGATTTTTCAATCCGATCAATGGCTCCTCGCAGACCTACCCTGTTTTGGACCGAACCACTTCTGGGACCGGCAAAAGTTGCCTTTTGATCCGTTTTCCGCCGGTCCCGATGCCATGTTTCCCACCTCAGCTTCTGATTTACCTCCTTGCATATTTTGTTTTCCGCTTAAATTTTATTTAGCAATCTCTGCATATTCATCCATTAGAATAATTCACTGGGAGTCGCCTAGCAACCATTCCACCTTGCCAACGGTTAGAGACCACCTCCATAACAATAATGTTATTGGACTGACCTAAGCTCTTCTGGGGCGTGCAGGCATCTAAATCGCCAGTGCGGGGGGTGTGAGAGACGTTCTTAACCGCGGGCACTAATTGGAGACCCGCTCTGCAGCTTCCTCCCAAGGTTGTCTCTTGTAGTGTAAGGGTGCGTGGGCTGCTGGGTACACACCAACATGGCCTACGTAGTACACTTTGACATCAACTTTGGCCCGGTCGACGAGGTAGGAGACTTTGAACCTTAAAAATTCACTCTAGCATGCTTTTCTGATAGGACGCATGCTAGGATTAAGATGTCTAATTGCATGATGCTTAGATGGTTTTTAGTGCAGAGATTAATTTTATTAGCCATATGTGTGTAATTTAAAATTATCTATGTATTAATTAGTAGATTAATCGTAGGCTCACTTGATGACTTATACTCGAATTGGATAGTTAGATGAGCAGAGGACCTGTTAATTAATTATATTTCTTGTTAATTGCACGAGTGGTCGTTATGATTAGGTAAGAATTATGTTTTCATGCTATAAAGGTTATAAAGCATGTTGTAAGATACATGTGTGGTGTATAGTTCAGAAATATGAGTAGTTACACATGTGCAGATGATGTACGTATGCTTAATAAGTGACGATCAGTTTCGACTGATTCGAATTTCTAATAAGTGAGGCAAAGACTTTAAGGTGTAGTAAATAGGCAGTTTAGGGTCGAAGCTTAGACTTAAGCCATAAGTAAAGGTACCATTATATTGGTATATGCATGACGTATAAACTATAACTGCAACATAATTAAAGTATGTTGTTGACAATAAGAGTGAGTCCTTAGCTAGATTGACGGATTAAATTCCGTTTGGTTGATGACTGACGGATGGTCAGTTTCACTTATAAAATTAACGTAGTTCATACCCTGGAGGTAAGGTTGGTGTAAGTTAGGATTTTGATGCTCTGTTGAGAGCACCGTGAGTTGTTTGCCCAAGAGTGGCATCGTAAGTTTTCTGCCCAAGAGTGGCTTTGTAAGTTTTTCTGCCTTAATTGGCATTTTTAGGCCCTTGCTGTCCCTGTATGGCCCCAGAGAGTGGGCATTTGCGCGCTCAGGTAAGTAGTATCATGGATCTACTCTTACTTGTTTGATCCCGTGCCCCATGAGCACCGGTGTACTTTGCCTTCGAAAATTTTTTTAATGCGTAGGTTTCTCCCCGAAGGTCAAGGTGACGCCCTAGTGGCATTCTTTCCTTTCGACAGTAGAGCTAATTGAGATTTAATTATTTCTGTTCATCGAGTGTAAGTGCAATATAATAAACGTAAGATTGTAAGTGTAAGTAGTATGTATGTGGGTATGAGAGTTTACTAGGTTGTGTCTGGTTATACGTAAGGTGAAAAGAAAATTTGTAAGATTGGAAAACTCAGAGGAATTGTAGTACTCTGATGGAGTTTGTATTTGTCCTCTCTTGGTTCTTGGTTTGCTACTATCTTGCAGAGCAGCTTTGGTGTGAACTTTTTTGGTTCATTGATTTTGTTTCTTCTACTGGGTATGAAAATACTCATGTTCTCCTTGTCTCTAATTCTTAGGCACTCCAGGGACTTCTGTGGGACCTAGTTCGAGAGCCGCGTAGCGTTTGAGGATACACTTTTTGGAGTGCAGGTCGACTTTTGACTCTATTGTTCCTTGATTAATTTATGCCACGATCTGTTGTAAATAAAATTTGAAGTACATGTATTAAGTGAGGTGAGCGCTTTTACATGTATAATTTTGGACTTGTACACGGACTGTATTATTACTTTCGACTATTATGGAACTTGTACCCAGCTACGCCTGGGAAAAATACATTGAAAGCCCATGGCCATGACAAATTTTGTCTTTCGATCGTTATTCACGCCGGGGAATGAAGGATTTGCGAGCTTTGAATGTTTTATTGTGGTTTTATCATTGTTTTGAATTGAAAAGAATGTGTTGAGATGGATTTAGTATAAATGAATGAGAAATTATAAAATATTTTTCACAGGTTTCGTATTTTCGTCAATTTTCACCAATTTACAGCCGTTATATTGCAGAATTTTTATTTGAATTTTATAAAATTTATTTTGAAAACCCCGGGCGTGACATTGGAGATGATGTATGTGGATTATCATGTGAAGTTGAAGATCGTAAAAATAAAGGAGGAAAGAAGGTTGTAGATGAAGATGGAATTTTGTATATAAAGCTGACCTTGTTGGTATCTAAGCTACCTCGTTAGTATGATAATGCCCATGTATGTCTTTAATAACCAATTGAAGTAGTGGCAAGCTTTGAAGGACACATTGATGGTGCCCAACTATTGACTGACATGATGCTAACAAGACTTGACCCAAAGTATATGTCCTATCAACATCAGTAAAATGTGCATATGTCCATCTAGCTAAACCAAGCTATCATAGAAAATAAAATAAATGTTGCATAAACACTATACATGAAATAAGAAAAAAAATATAATATAATTAAGATATACATACCAAAGCTACCTTAGACGCGCTCCTAGGCTGATATATCATCTCCTTTGAATCATTGTGTGGTAGTATATATTCGTAAAATTGTCAAATACCATTGCATGTACATGCCACTAACATCTTGCACTCATGTAGCAATCTCCCATCAGATAATAGTTTTCCTCTGGTTATCCCATCTAGTAATATATGTTGCATGATGTGTAGAAAAATCGGCAATGTGGGGGCCCTATCGAATAAGTCGATGGATGAACTCTATAGTTCAAGGGGTATCCTGCGCTAACCCAAATTGTAGCATCACACGGAAAGGGACATGTATCTCCACAATCTCAAAGCATATGAGTGCTATTCTAAATAGCCATACATCCCGTCTCGCTATACAGAGAGGAGGTAATGCAGCCAACACCGCATCTGAGTTTGGCAACCAAATGACCTCCACAATATTTAAGCATACCTGGTTTTTAATAACATTACATACCTTTTATTCATTACATTACATGTCACATAATAAAATATTTACATGACATGGACGTTAGTGGTCCCAACTCTCTTCTATGCAAGTGGAGGACTCCTTGTGGATTTTCGGTTTTTTTCCTCCTAACATTCCACCTTAGGTAGTCAAAATTAACTAATCAATTCAACACATCCACATAAAACTATGTAAATAAAATTAGTAGTTAAAAAATATATACATAGCTCCTAATGAAATACCCTCCCATGCTGGACTACTTTGGATAGCTAGTTGGCCAAAATGTAAACACTCCACGACCATAATTGTGGCACAAAATATATAAATGAAATATAAAAAACTCCAAGTATTTGTACTAGTGGGAAATAAATATTTTAACAAATTCATTTACTCTAAAAGAAGAGTGAGACAACCAATAATCCCTGAAGTGAAAGCCTAAGCCTAACATTCTATCCCTAACTCTCGATATAAGTAGGCGAAGGTAGCACTGCCCCATGCAAAAGTGTAAGCTAGATCAAAATCCACTAGAAGGGAGAGGTAGCCACATGTACATAGCCACTGGTGTTATTAGCAAATATAGTAGCACTAAGTAGATGGAGCAAATAAGCATGTGCATCATGCTTGATAACTTTCTCTATGGCATCATCTGGGAGTACACAAAAACTCATCTAATAACCATAGCTCACTTGGCTACAACATAATACTGTAGGTGGAGGTACTCTGTCAATGAGTCCAGTTAGTATAGCTATGCTAATATGTTTCATATCCATAATTACCTTTTCCCTAAATTGGCTTAAGAACCAATGCCAATTATCATATACCTCATTTCATACTATTCAAATGCTAGTGGAAATACCCATTTATTTTTGTGTGTAACTATTGCTGCCATAAGGGATTTAGGATACTTGCCGTACAAGTGAGTGGCACTAACACCAATCATCAGGATGCAATGCCTAGAACCCACTATAGATGGCCCAAATGTCCTAAACATCCACTCAAATCTCCAATACTAGCTACCGGTCACTTGTTTTGACTCTAACTCATATATAGTACTGGAATTCACGTCTTATATTGCCTTGAGGTACATTGGCAATAAGTTGTATGATTCAACCCAATCCCCATAAATGGTTTTTATGACCATATTCTTTGCCACCCATTCCTTTTTATAAGAAATGTCCAAGTGGAATGTCTCCTTCATTCTTTGAATAATATCACCTGGTGCGAGATGTAATTTAGTTTTGATGGCATGCATTAGGACCTTGCAAACAAAAATGCAACACATTGCTTATGATTAGGGCTCAACTTGACATTCCTACAAATGTAGTCACCACATTATGTATTCAAATAAATATAGCCTAAACCCTTCCTCATTGATCCATGAACTTCCTAAGGGAAAACACTATCAATGCATTTAAGTGCATATTATATTGGATTTAATATATGCGTAGATGGGCTCCTGCTCAACATCATAGCATGGTGGTTCCTCATCATCAACATTCATGTCATTTGTTGCATTGTCTACTGCATCATCCCTCCTATCATCAACCATCTTATATGAACTTTGCTCACCACTAACACCTTCTTCATTCATATCATACTCCTCATCACTTGCTTTGCCAATATTACCTTCACCTTCATTGGCTTCGTTCATATCAACGTCATCATCATGGGCATAGGCTTCCCTACACATGCATAACAAATTTGTATTGAGCTTTGTGTAACCTAAAACTCGTTCAATAACTAAAACTACTATATATATATATGTGTGTGTGTGTGTGTGTGTGTATAGTCACCATGGATTGGATGTCCCAACATCTCTAAAGACATCATTTGTGAAGGGGTAATGAAAGCTCATCAAAGTTTGTGTTCAAAACCAAGCACTGCCTTGTGACATTCCAAGGCTAAGTTTCTCATGTACATGAGATGTGCACCTTATTGATTACACACAAAATTTAAAACTTCAATCTCATTATTTTCATCAATAATTAAAATATTTGCACGTAATAATTTTAGAAACTTTACCTCCAACTAGGTCCACTTCTATCATCAATAGGTGCAGATGACCTTTAGCGTTTGTTGAAATACTATTGTCATGAACAAATTATCATCTCTATTATCATCCATTGGTATTTGCATGTGCCTTCCACTACGAGCAATTCTTTTAGAACTCCTACTTACATCCTACTCTTCACTTTTAGAATTAGATACTCAAGCCTCTTTTTGTAAAAATAGCTCGAACATGCATACTTAAGACAAATGATGAAACATTTGTCTAAATAAGAGTCATCCTCGACACGTAGTAGAGTTTATTTCAGTCCAAATATCAAAAGGTTACACTTTATTATAATTTTCCATCTTCTTCAATCCCAACCAACTTTGTTGGCCACTTGCATATCAAGTTCATCATACTTATTGATGAATAATCCCACTAAATCCCCTTCATATTCATAGACTCCTCCGTGGTTTACCATTCTCCAACTATGGTGAAGTATAAAACTAACTATTTCTCTCACCATGTCTATTCACTTAATTTATAACAAATATTTAAAACTTAGATAGATCACAAATCTGTAACTTGACATAAATTCCACATAATCAAAATGGAAGCACAACATTAAAATCCTTCAAAGTGAAAGAGCATACAAGGCATATGTATTATAATTGGCTAATTTCAATGATCAAAACAATATTAAAACTTCATGTATGTTGTTAGTCTTAGGAATATGACTAAATTTAGTTATGATCAAGTTAGAATTGAATTCATTGACTTGAAATATGAGTAGATGTGTTCTAATCGATGTTGTTACGTCCAAACCAAGACTATGAAGTAGTCTAATTCAGATTTATTTTTACTTTTCAACTATAGTAAACAAGGTTGATCCACAAGGAAAGCCTTGTGTGACAAAGAAAATGATTACGAAAAAAAAAGAATAGAGAATGAAGGTAAAAGAGAGAATATGAGACAATCAAAGAGAAAATGCTAAGGCATTGGAAATTTACTTGTAATAAATCTCTAATGTATATTTGATTCAAACAATGACTCAATTAAGATTGAATGAGAATTCGTCTCAATCAAAAAATTTATCTCTTAAAGAACTTTGAAATAAAACAATAATAATTGATTGTTTACTAGGTGAAAGCATTAAATATTTAATCACAAGGAATTATAAGCATTCGGCCTGCCTTTCGTCAATGCCAAATCAAATAATTATATAGATTATAAACTCCTTAAATATGAAACATCAATTGAAAATAATAAAGAACTTACTTACATCAAAATAGCCATTAAATATCAAGTACAAGCTTCATCCCTAGCCTTAACCAAGAGCTTAGAAACCCATTACACAAAACTCAAAATAAAAGCTATAAAATAAGAGGAGAATAATAGGAGAAGAGAGCTCCAAAGAGGATGAGATGATGCCTCTACCACGTCTACCTCTCTATTTATAGGAGTAGAAGAGGTTGCTTCAAAGGGGAAGGTCTAATCATATCCCTTGATTACATCCTGATTGATTGCTTGATTAGTTGCTTCTTTGGTAATGATTTAATTCTAAATCAGTCAAATAAATAAATTATTTATTTAGTAAATAAGTATCTTTGAGTCTTTGTCTTTTCTTATGTGTATCAATCACAACCAATGAAAAGATTTTTCATGTGTTAGCCTTGGGTTAGTTGACTAGTTGTCCCTTTGCATGTAAGATTTGACGTAAATATCTTCGGAATTATGAACTTCGTCTTGAAATAGTAATTATAGCCATGGAAGTCTTCTTTCTAATGCCACCAAAATTATATCAATCCTAATTATACATAACAAGATATGGATGAAATACTAAGGTTGTATCAATCTGTCCAAATCAGCTTCGTCCCTAATTTGGTTCTCTTGATGCAAATCTGAAATCCAAAGGGTCCACAAAGCTATGTTCGACTATTCCATGCATGTTTAAACCATTAGGATCTAATTCTTAACATTTAAATACCTTTGGGTAGTTGGGCTTCACTTCCTTTTGTACTTGGATCTTGTTGAAGCCTGTAAACTCAACTAGGGTCCAACTAACCTATTCAAAACATAAATAGCCCAAATAAGCAATGAATTAACAAAAAATAGGATTGCAATTCGAAATGTAAAAATATTTAATTGGACATTATTTCAATGCATCAATCGGTCAAGGTTGAAGACTAAGCAAAGTGTTGAAGGTGAGAGTTTTCAACCAAATTAAGAGGAAATAGAAATTTTACTTTACAAGTGATCGATCACTACAAATTGTACTAAGTCAATCGATTGATCATGTGATAGTCACCATTTATATAAATAATAATAATAATGATAATAATCATTTGACACGCTCAACAATCACACATGTGTTCGATCATGATGGCCGTAATAGAATACCACAAAGTCATTGCACAACCAAAAATATATGTCATATCCACTTAATGAAATTTACATAGGCTAAGGACCATAGTGCATAGAGCCGATAATTTTACATAGTTAATAAATCTCCTCACACATTGTGCCCTTAATCAGCAGTCATATAAATAATTACATATTTTTCAAATTCAACAAATAGATAATTCAATTGGGAAACTCTTCTTGTTTCACTTCTGCCCTTGATGCATCACTGACAAAATCTAGGGTGGGTGAGTATATTTATACTTAGCAAGTTGATTGAAAATCTAAAGGAAATGCTAACTAGAAAATATTTAAAAAACCCTTATAGTATTTTCACATAATCTTTTATCAATGGTAAATTATTTAGAAAACCAAACAGTTCTGAATCACATCAAATCCACAAGTTGTTATACCTAACAGCCTACGCCCGCACTTATCGGGCAACTAGGGCTACTTAGGAAATGAGTTTTCCCATGATACTCCACCCTGTGTGCACCACTTGCTGATTATTGTTCTCGGTGAGCATTAAAACACTATGATAATTCATTGTTCTCAAGCCCAAAACTACCCATCACATGCCCATAACCAAAATACAACATAACACATGCTAAATTAGTTCACCATTTAATATATTTTCAAAATAAGTCTCATAAACATAACAATGCCAAATCATTCATAAAAATTTACACTAAGCACGTGTTTAGAGTTTAAGCCCCCTACCTTAAACTGTGGTTATAAATTCGTGACTGTAGAGGCCTCAAACATTGAAAATGACTCCAACACAGCACCTGACATGTTTGTTTTAGTGGAGAATGCCTTTTGAAAGACTCGATTCAGACGTAATGGCTTAGAACAGAGGTAAAGAAGTTTAAGAAGTGGGAAAACTACAGGAAAAAATCCCCCTAGGTTCACTATTTAAAGGAGCATGCACGTGTGGGGCTGTGCCTGCCATGTGGCGAGCGTGACGTAGCTGCAACGAGTGTGCCACAACATTGGTGCATCAATGCGTGATAGAGGGGCCCAATTGCGCTTGACGTGGACTTGCCATGCAGGCCCTCCACACTTCGCGTGGCCTGCAATTGCATGGGCCCAGGTCTATGAGGTGCCTGCTAGACTTATCGGCTTCCAAAAACTTTAAACATGAGCATCTTTTTTTCCTAGACTCCAATTCACTCGTTCTTGGTACTGATGGGCTCGTATCAATGTGCCCTACAAAATTAGACCCCACATAGGTTATCCCACACTTTTAAAGTGGTTCTCGTCCATGTAGCATATTTTTGAAGGCCGTAACTTTAGACCCTGTTGTCCGATTCGAGCGTTTCAAGACCAATTACACTCCTCTTTCAACGCTCTACCAAAATCTTAGAAAACATTATCATGCAACAATCTTTAACTAAATAAAAATTTCTAAAAATTCTAAAATTAGCATATTATAGGCTAAAAACTTATTAAAAAGTCAGGATCATTACATTATACCCCCTTAAGGAAATTTCGTCCTCGAAATTGAACCTTTCAATCCTCAAACAATTCTAAATATTTCATCACTATTTCACTTTCTAATTCCCATGCCACTTCCTCAGAGGAGTGGTGTTACCATAACACCTTTACCAACATGATCCTTTTTGTTCAAAGAACTTGTTCTTTACGACCCAAAGTTTTTATAGGTTTCTCTTCAAAGGATAAATTAGGTTCTACGACAACAATCAATTGATCTAGGACATGAGAGGGCTCTCACACATAGTTTTAGAGTATGGATACATGAAATACGTTATGGATGTTGTCAAGCAGAGGAGGCAAGGCCAGTCTATAGGCCACTAGTCCTACCTTATCCAAAATCTCAAACGGTCCTATAAAATGAGGACTTAATTTGCCTTTGATTCCAAACCTCATAACTCCTCTTGTTGGTGAAACTTTTAAGAGTACTTGATTGCCCACATAGAATTGAGATCTTTACTTCTTCGGTCATCATAGTTCTTCTGATGACTCTGAGCTGTCATCAACGAATTATGATGAGTTTCACCTTGTTTGCAGATTGCTGTATGAATTCCAACTTCACCATCTTACGCTCTCCCACTTCACTCCAACTAGTTGGAGATTGACATGGTCGGCCAAAGAGAGCTTCATAGGGTGCCAAACCTATGTTGGTGTGATAACTATTATTATAGAAAAACTCAATCATTGGTAGAAGCTCATCCCAATTGCCCCTCCAATCCATGGCACAAATTGCAACATATCTTTCAACGTCTTTATGATCCTCTGACTGACCATCCATTTGCAGGTGGAAGGCTGCACTAAATCTTATATTAGTACCCAACTCTTCCTAAAGTCCTTTTCGAAATTGATAGGTGAACCGACTGTCCCAATACAAAATTATTGACAATGGCACTCCATGTCGACTAACCATTTCCTTTACAACATCCTTGCTAAAACATTTAAAGATTGTGTCTTCCTTAGGGGTAAGAAATGTGCACTTTTGGTGAGTCGATCCATTATTACCTAGATAACCTTATGACCTTGCGACGTTTTGGGCAAGTCTGAAATAAAATCCATTGAAATGTGATCCCAATTCCACTCAGGATTCAATCGGTTGTAAGGTACCAGAGGGTTTTTGATGTTCAGATTTAACCTGTTTGCAAGTTAAACACTTATAGATATACTCCCCTATGTCTCTTTTCATCCCATTCCACCAAAAGTTCCTTTTTAGGTCTTGATACATCTTTGTTCCTTCTAGGTGAATGGTGTACTGAGATTTATGTGCTCCATACAATAGATCTTACCTTAGTTTGAGCACTGCCGAAACCATTAATCTTTCTTCAAATCTTACTCCCCCATTAGAGCCTTTGTTGAAATTGGGTCATTCTAAGGAAGCCTATACTTCTTTGTCTTCTTTCTGAGCCTCCAAAATGCACTCAACTAATTATGATTTCACCTTTAGGTTGGCCGCAAAAGAACTCTTGTTTCCTGACTACAACTTGGGTTGAAGGTTTATCACTTCTATCAATTTTAACTTTTGTGCCAGTATTTGAGAAACCATTCCTTAGCTTTGAGACTCAAAGCATTAGCCACCACATTTGCTTTTCCCGGGTGGTACTGGATAGAAAAATTATAATCCTTAATATACTCTATCCATCGTCTTTGCCTCATGTTAAGCTCACTTTGAGAGAATATGTACTTTATGCTTTGGTGAGTTGTAAAGACTTCAAACTTCTCTCTATACAAGTAGTGTCTCCAAATCTTTAAGGCAAAAACTACTACTACTAATTCTAGATCATGAGTGGGGTAATTACTTTTGTGCTTCTTTGGTTGCCTTGAAGCATAAGATATTACTTTCTCATTTTGCATGAGTATGCAACCAAGACCTATTCTAGAAGCATCGTTGTATACTACATATCCTCTGCTACTAGACGGTAAAGATAAGATTGGAGCAGTGGCCAGCTTCCTTTTTTACTCTTTAAATCCATTCTCACATTTCTCATCCCATATGAACTTCACCCCTTTTCTAGTTAACTTTTTCAAGGGCAAAGCTATACATGAAAATCCTTGGATGAATCTTCGATAATAGCCAGAAAGACCTAGGTAACTTCTGATTTCTGTGACTGTCTTGGGCCTTTCCCACATCATCACTGCTTCAATCTTAGATGGGTCTCCTGACACTCCATCTTTTAAATTATTGTGTCCCATAAAAATAATCTATTCTAGCCAAAACTCACACTTACTTTTAACTTAGCATATAATTGATGGTCTCTTAGAGTTTGCAGAATTATCTACAAGTGTTCTCGATGCTCTTCTGGACTAGAAGAATAGACCAAAATATCATCAACAAAAACAATCACGAATTTATCCAAATGAGTCTGAAAAACTCGATTCATAAGATCCATGAAGGTTGTAAGAGCATTTGTTAATCCAAATGGCATTACTAAAAATTCATAGTGGTCATAACAGGTACAAAAAGTTGTCTTTGAAATATCCTTTTCCCGTATTCTCAATTGATGGTATCTCAATCTCAAATCTATTTTTCAAGACACTCTAGCTTCTTGCAGCTGATCAAACAAATCATCAATCCAGGGTAAAGGATACTTATTCTTTATGGTTACAGAGTTAAGTATCTTATAATGTATGCATAGTCTCAATGATTTGTCATTCTTCCTTGTAAACAAAACTTGAGCTCCCCACGGTGAGACACTGGGTCTCATGAATCCTTTATTGAGTAATTCCTACAATTGAATCTTTAATTCCTTTAGTGCTACAGAAGCCATACAGTAGGGTGCCTTAGAAATAGGACTAGCTCATGGTAGTTAGTTAATGTTAAAGTCTATCTCTCTTCTTGGTATTACCCCAGGAAGGTCATCGGGAAACACATCAGGAAAGTCTCTTATCACATCAATATTTTCTAATTTCAAAGTTAAAGGCTCTTCAAAAATCACAGTGGTAAGATATGCGTGACATCCCCTAAATATCAAACGTTGAGCCTTAATAGCAGAGATGGCAATGCCCCTGTATGTTCCTTGTTTCCATAAAAAGTAAAGTTTCTCTCTCCTTGCTTATGGAATATAACTGTTTTTCTCCTACAATCTATTCTGACTTCATTCTCGGCTAACCAATCCATTCCTAATATGACATCATTGTCTCTCATATTTAAGAGTATAAGATTAGCCTCCCATTTTTGGTTTTCTAATGACACCAACACATCTTGCAGAAACTCTTGAGCTAGAAAAGTCCTTCCCATGGGAGTTGACACTTCTAATATATATCATACTTTCATAATCGGACGACTAGTACTTAAAGCAAATTCGTAGGATATAAAAGAATGTGTTGATCCTGGATATATTAAAACTTTAGCAATCTCGTCCAAGATTAGAAGTGTACCTTCAATAACTCCTATTGAAGTTTGAGCTTCTTCTATAGTAATAGCATAGACCCGCCCCCTGAGCCTTAGGCTTCTACTTTGTCTTGATCTCCTCTAAGTTCTTCTTCTAGGGACATTCCTTAATCTTGTGTCCCAGTTTGCAGCAAGAAATGCATTGTCCCTCGGCCTCTTGGCTCTTCATCTTAGGGTATTTATTTATCCAGTGTCTGAGTCCACCACAAGCAAAGCATCGTCCCTCAACATATAAACAAACTCCGGGTGGATGGAATTGGTTGCTCTTCGAACACCTTGATAATCTCTTCTCTCTCAAAACTTGTATCTATATTCCATATGACTTTAGAAATTTGTGGTTACTGCTTTGATTAGGAAACATAAATTTCCTCCATCTATCATCAGCCATATAACCGTTATTCTAACTGTGGTCCCTACCCTCCACAAAAAACTTTTGATATTCTTGTTCTAACAAAGAGGCTAGTTCCACTGCCTTGATAAAAGTAGTATGTTGAAATCTCACTATTCTACTATGGAGTCCATTGTTTAGTCCTTTGACAAATTTCCTAGCTTTCCTTAATTATGTAGGGCAGAAGTCAGGAGCGAAGGCTGTAATTGTGTGAACTTATTTTTGTACTAGACCACTGTCATATTTCTTGCTACAAGTCCAAAATTCTTTTTCTTTCTTTTCTTAAATGTGGGGAGGGAAATACTTATCATATTCCATCTCTCTAAACTCTTCCTACTTGATGTTTTCCTTGTTAGGACAGAAGTTTCTTTCTGTAGACGACCACTAGAAAGCCACCTCCCCTATCATTGAAAAAAGTGGTCACATCCACTTTCCTGTTCTCTGGAACCTTCATGGCCTTAAATATCCTTTCCACCTCGAATGTCCATTTCTCGACCGCCCCTATAATGTCCTCTCCTATAAAAGCTGGAGCAATTTTCTTGAACATTCAAGTAGATTATCTTTCTCACTCCAACTGCTTTCAGCTAAATCCATAGTGTATGTATGTGATCCAAACGTGTGATAGATCTTCATTTGTGGGCTATGGTGTGTGGTCGATGGGCATGAGTATGGGCGGTTCATTGTAAGTTTATCAAAGGGGTATTTCAAGGATTATGATGTAGAAATTACAACTGTATGTCGGGTGAGGGAAGACTTATGAATGACGGGCAAAGTTGGACTTTATGAGATTGGAAAATCGGTTTGGATTGAGTCGGAGGGTACGTTGGAGCAACTAGCAAGAGACGTAGGAATTAGTAAGGGTTTAATGATGGGACTTAAGTCTAAAGGATTTCATTTGAGGGGTTTGAGTAAGACATTTTGGTTTTAAGGTGGACGGTGCAAAATGTAAGGTTGTAAGTATATAATGGTAAGCGTATGTTGACATGGAATTCGAGTTTGACAAGTAAGGTTATGCAGAAATCTGTAAGACTGTAAGGGTACGGGTGAGTTCTAAGTACGATTGGATGAGTTAAGTTGGAGTATATTACCCTTGTGGACTAAGGCTTCAGAACAGGCGTGGTTCCACCTGCTCTTGTTCTTTATCATCTGCATAAGTAAACACATTAGCTGAATCGTCAAAGTCATAGAAATTATTAACTTTTTGTTTTCCTTTCCCATGTTGACTATTTTGGTTTTAAAAAAGACTTGTATTATTCACAACCACATTTAAGGACTCCATGACAGTTTAATTTCTTTTTTTAAAAACCATGTATGCCTACTTGTCAAAGAATATCTAAGAAAAATTATATTATTACTTTTACTATCAAATTTTCCTAAAGCTTCCCTATCTCTTAAGATATGACAAGGACTTATAAATACTCTAAAGTGTTGGATAGTAGGTTTTTTACCTCTCCACAACTCATAAGGAGTTTGGATTGTGCAGGTCTTAAATAGACCCAATTTAGAGTGTAATTTGCAGTGCTTATAGCTTCTGCCAAAAAATGTTTAGCCAAATTCTTCTCATTCATCATAATCTTAGCTATTTTTTAAATATTTATGTTCTTCCTTTCAACTATCCCATTTTGTTGAAGAGTTTTAGGGGCTAAGAACTCATGATAAATTCTATATTTATTATAAAATTCTTTAAACCTAAAATAAGTGAATTCACAACCTTTGTCAATTCCAATGTTTTGGATTTTCAAGTCACTTGTGTTTTGTATTATAAAGGCAATTGTTTTGAATGTTTCAAAGTATCAAATTTTTCTCTAAGAAACTCTATCCAAGTTAATCTTGATAGGTCATCCACCATCTCCAAGATATATTTGTTACCACCCAAACTAGCTTCTTACCAAAGGTTCTATAAAGTCCATGTGTATTAACTCTAATGATTTCTAAATCCTCACATATTTCAAGTTTTAATTATAGGATTTTGATTGTATATCCATTTGACAAGCACCATGTACACACTGTGTAGGGGTTTTCAAAATATGAGCACCTCTAATAATCCATTCCTTTCTTATGTCTGTCAAATCTCTGAAATTCACATGTCGTAATCTTTAATACCATAAATAAGTATTATCAAGCCAGGACAACTTTGCAAAATAAACATGACCAAAAAAATAACAATTATCATGTGCTCTTACGCCTTTTAAACAAGTCAATCTAAATTTGACAATAAAATAACAAGTTTTTTTTATAAATTTGACAACAAAATCATAGTCACAAATTTGACTAATTCTCAAAAGATTAGCTTTCAAACCACTCAAATATAAAATATTATTAAAATCAAGCAATCCAAAAACTTTTACAAGAGTAAAACCCTTAGGTTGCAAAGCGTCGACAAGGTCATTAGTAGATTGAGTGAGAGAGTGTCATGAAGCAACAAGTAGCGCTTGCATTGTTTGTGCATGTGCACACATGTGTACATGCATTGCAGGGAATGCCCACAACAATGCACACATGTGGTTGGGCATGTTAGGACACTTGGTACGTTATGGTGTGGTTTGATCTTTTAACATGTCTCCTCCCACTAGCTAGTGTCAAAGAACATTATATAGCTTTTTATGTAACTTTCATTGCCATTGCATGCATAGAGTTGAAATGAATAATCCACTACTCTAAGTTAAGTAAGTTTCTTTGTTGCATTGCAAAGTTGTGTCCCCCTCCTGCAAGGTCACTTGGTAATGTCTTTACACAATCATATGTTTGCCTTGGTGTAGGTTTGTAGCTTGGGCTCCTAGGCTTGACGCATGATTGCATAACATAAGGCCGTGGCCATGCTTGGATGATTTGCCTAGTAAGTGCCTCAATAATGATTGCCTCCCAGGCACCTCCGTGACAATAGGCAGGCAAACAATAACTCAGCCTTCTTAAAGTTTATGGGGGTACGTAGGATTCATGTGGCCCATCTCCGTGGTGAGCGGGCTGGGAGTGTAATAGGGTAGCTGGTAGCATGCCCCTTCCCAAGTGTATGGAGGTGGAGCCCCAGGTGCAAATGTTCAGAAACAGATAGTGTGGTAGAAATCACTAACAAAGGGGAGCAGTAAATGCAAAAAAAGGTAGACTTTCACCCTGCACAAGCTCTTTGCAGCGTGCACAGACTTATGTAACCAAGCACTAGAAGAGATCCTCACCTCGAAATTGGTAGAAACTAGCAGAAGATGCGTAGTGCAGATGGATGCTGATATGCAGAAAAAATACATCGTGAAACCTAGGCTCAACTGCCATAATGGAATTAGGGCATGTTTTAGAGGAAGCAGAACTCTGTATACTGAATAATGATTAACCCGGAATACATATAGAGTCGACCAACCTTTAAATAGGCTTAGGGCCACTAATAAATACAAAAGACTCAATGACCCTTCACTTAAGAGGGGTTGGATCAACTATAAAATAAGATTAAATATGATTTATTAAACTTTCTCTACACATAACACTATCCTACTAATAACTACCAAATAGAGGCATACGAGGGAATACTCTTCTAACAAAGGCTTCATAAGAATATATTTTTCCTTATTTATTATTTCATGCAAATATATTGTTCATAATTATCTGTTACATTTTTCACTGGTGAATGCTTGAATAGTTAAAAATATTAAGAATTCTATTAAAATTTAACATGCTAAATAACACAGTAATGTTAATTCATTTGAGTTTAAAATGTCAATTTCTTCTTCAACGAAAAGTACAATAGTTTTTCTACTTATTAAAAGTTATATTAATTTTTAGATTCAAAATAAAAAATTCAAGTTAAGGCTTCGCTAGAATACATTTGTCCTTATTTGTTTATTTTGTACAAATATGTTTCCTCATAATAGATTTATTACATTTTTTACTGGTCAATGCTTGAACAGTTAAAAATATTAACAATTTTTATTATAGTTTAACATTCTAAATATATAACATAATAATGTTAGGTCATTTGAGTTTAAAATGTCAATTCTTCATCAACTAAAAAATACATTAATTTTTCTACTTACTAAAAATTGTAATAATTTTTAGATTTAAAATTCAAAATTCAAATCAGTAATATTCAATAGTAACCAATGGGTGTAGGGGTGGCTAGGGTGTGGGCCGCCCATGGGCTATAAAGTTATAGGGTCAGGCCAACTGCTAAGAGCTATTGGGGCTTTGCCCCAACATCAGTTGACATAGTCAATTGGGGGGCTTAGCCCCCAACATCTCTAATTAAAGATGTTAAGGGCTCAACCCCAACATTTTTTCTATTTTTTTAAAAACTATATTTAAAAGGAAGGGGAACTACAAAATTACCACCCGCCTCAAAAAGATAATTTTAACCCTAATAATAATCAAACTACTACCATTTTCAAAGGTAGGAGAGGTAATTGTTACATTTGAAAATCTATAAATATGGGGGAAGTTTAATCTTTTCTTCACCCTTCACTCTACTATCAGAGACTCTCGTTTTCCTCTCCTCCCATACTTTCAAGTATCAAGCTCTTGAATACTTTAATTTTTGTTTTAAATTAAAATTTAGAATTAAGCCCTTACACTCTCAAGCCTCAAAAATCAAGTTCTCAATTCTCAAACTTTCTTCTCTTCCATCAAGTGGGCAACCGTCAACTCAAATATCAAATCTCAACTCTCAAGCATCAAGGTAAGTAAATTAAATTTAACAATTTAATTTTTAGTTGAATTAGCCCCATTTTTCTCTTAGTAATTTTTTGTTTGTTTTAAAGAATATGACATCCCACTCAACCTATAATGCCTCTCTTTGGTTGCCTCCCAAGTCCAACCACTAATTTTCCTGAAGGAGGAATTACTAATGTAGACAAAGTCGACTACAAAGGTATTCCACCAATGCCTTCAATGGTTCGGGAGAAAAAGAAGCAAAACTCTCCATGGTGTGGAACTATATGAAGAAAATTATAATGGATGACCCTAAAAACTGCAGTAAGTTCCTCTAAAAGCCAAATGCTACTATTGTAAAAATACTATAAGTGTGTAAACTGGGGGAGGAGAGGATACCAAATATCTTCTCCAACATACTAGATCATGTTATGTCAAACATTAACCGAAGGACCCCAAACAAGCATAGTTAAGTGTCATGAGTGCTTCTTTTACCACTCTTAGCACTTTTAATTTTAATTAAGATACAATGCAGAGGGAGCTTGTGAAGTACATTGTGTACACTGAACAACCTTTTTCCTTCACTGATGACTTCAAGTTTGAGAGTGAGGCAAGCTCTTCCTAGCCTTCAACAAAATCTTGCACAACACTTTGAAGAGAAATATTTTTAAGCTATACAAAGAGTACAAGGTAGAGCTTATGAAAACCCTACAAAAAATTTCATGTAAGATTATTTTAATTTTAATATTTAGACTAGTATCCAAGATATCAACTATGCATGTGTCACCACTCATTTTATTGATGAATCAAGGAGATTAAATAAGAGAATAATGTAATTTAACATTCTAGAATATTCTCATTCCACTTCAATTATTGAAAAATCATAGATTTATTTTTTAAAAGAATATTCAATTGAAGATAATTTTTTTCTATTACTTTAGATAATGCCTTTAATAATAATTGTGTAGTAGAACTTTTAGAATCTCATTGTGATCACATTGGTGTAATAGAATCAAGTATTATTCATATTAGATGTGCATGTCACATAATTAACTTATTTGTTCAAGATGGTTTAAATGTAACTAAATCCCATCTTCAATTAATTAAAATAATTTATTATATATCACCTCTTTACCCTCTAGATCACAAGAATTTAAGGACTTGTGTAGATTTCATGGTAAGAAATAAAAATAGTTTTAATTAGATGTTCGTCATAGGTAGAATAGTACTAATTTAATGTTAAAATCTTGTGAAGGATTAGAAAGTTTAATTATATGTTGGACTACATAAAAGTTTCCTCATCTAGGACTTAATGAAAGTCATTTTACCATATCTATTTGTTTGATACATTATATATTTATTTTTTATAATATTATTAAAGATTTATCCAAACTTTACTATCCTACTTCTTGTTCAATTCTAAACCACTTGTATGACATAACTTATGCATTTGCATAATATAGAGATAATAAAATATTTACATATCTTATAAAGGAAATAGAAATAAAATTTAATAGATATTGGTCTTATATCCCGTTAATTTATTATTTAAGGGTTGCAATGGATCGTAGGGTTAGATTAGTAGGTGTACAAATTTTATTAGATGGTATACAAGACAAAATGAGTCCCTATACCGATGAAAATGATACTCTGTATAAAATAGTAAAAACTACTTTGCATTCTTTATATAATACATATGAAATAATATATGCAAACTGATTTTAGATGAAATAAATTAACTTCTTCTTCTACTACTCCTATGCTTCTTCTAAGTAAAACTAAATCTTAGATGTTATTTGAAAAAGAAAGTTCAAATACTAATAAATTCACTAACTATTTACAAACTGATTTTAATTTTTTTTTTTTAAAAAAAACTTAGTAATATAAATGTTTTAACTTGGTTGTAGACACACAAAAAGAACTAACATGAGTTATCTGCTTTAGTTCGTGATTTATTAACCCCCCCACCCTGATGTTCACAGTAGTATAAGAATATGCTTTTAGTGCAAGAGGGAAGGTGTTGGACGATAGGCAAAGTCAACTAACACCTGATGCAGTTGAGACATGTATTTACTTAAAAGATTAGTTGAACGTAGAAGAAAGAATATAAATTCCTAATTTTAAAGAGGAAATGGGAGAATATTTAAAAGACTTGATAATAAATAATTAGTTAATCACATAATTTTTATTTATTATTATATTTGAGGTTTTAAATTATAATTATAAATGATAGATAAGTGAGTAGGAGCCAACCTAGTTAGAATGTACTTATTTTATAGTGATACAATTCTAGACTTTACTTTCTAAGTTAAATTTTATAAATTTTTTAACGTATTACTTTCATAATTTTTTAAAAATATTAAGGGTAGAGGGGGAGCGGGGCCCACAACCCCCTTAAGTGGGAGGCTATGGGCCTGGCTGGGCCCCTCTTCCCTTCCATCAAGCCAGGCCCAACCCAACCTACTTTGTGAGGAGGCCCCAATGGGCCTAGGCTAGGGCCGGCCAAGCCCACCCAATATGGGTAGAACGCTGGTCCGACCCTGCCCGTGGATACCTCTAGATGGGGGATAAGTATGAAATCAGTATTTCATTCCATTAAGGAATGAACTGAGGCAAAATTTTCTCCAAGCTGCCAACTAGAATAAAATAGGCCAAAATATGTATTAACACACACCGGTAATATGATACAATATGGTGGACCACCTTACCTTGTAGCCTTGATCATTTAAATTAGAATTGGGAACTGGATGATCAGCCAATAAAATATAAAAATATGATAATGCTGTACCAATTTTATATACCAAACACAAACACCTATGAGGTGGCAGGTTTTTATTTGGCAGTGAAAGTTGGACTACGTGAGATTCCACTTTAACAATAGTCACAACCTCATGTACAGATTTAGTGTACACACTAAACAGCATTCAAATGTAAATAAGGGTAATGACGTCTTGTTGGATTATTTTTGATGTCAGCTGATGGAAACAGATTTGCAGTCCAAGCCGGCGATGGCCGTTCGTGAATGGATATCTAGTTGGATTATTTTAGAAGGGGTGGGCGTTCATGCTGGCTTGCTGAATTGGGCGAAGACCAGCCACAAGCCTCAACCACTTTTGATGTCAGCACTACACACAATGATGCTATAACGGTATTCAAACACTAAACTCCCACATGATATGTGAACATATGAAGACAAAGTAGCAGAAAATATGCAAAGAAAAGAAACAGACGGAGTCAAAAGGATGCCTTCAGAAATCAGAACACTGTACCTAGTTCTACAAGTTGTTTTTTTCTGATCCAAATATTTTTTTGTTCAAAAACAGGCCTCTATGGCCTATGATTGATCAGAAATTACACTTAGAGAAGACAGAAATGGGAAGATATTTCTTGTGGGGCTTCTCTTGGGCCCCAGGTGAGGAAGGCGGTTAGCCTGATTTGATTTGATGTTTTGTGTTGGTCAATGAGCTCAAACAGACGCAATGCTTATGTATGATGGATGTCAGCAAAGGGTAATAGACCAGACAAAGTACTAGCTGGGGAGATCATAATATAATAGAGACGCCATTCTACAAGGAAAACTCCCAACAATGCCCAGTGGCAGTTACCTAGTCTATCGGTTATAGAGGCAACGGATAGAGGAAGGAATCAAGAGAGATGTGCCATCAGCCAACATTTTCCTTGACAACCGAAGTGGCCGTTGTTGTCTTCATTGGCAGGGCAAGCACAAAGGAGATTGGACACATCCAGTCCTCGTCTGCATCTGTGGAAGATCTCCACACGATTCAACTACTAAACTACGTGACTATTCTATGATAAAAATGTACTCTCTTCATCTTATATTAATAATTTATTTGAAAAAAGTGTCTCATATTAATACTTATATTTAGATCAATTTAAGTTACTGAACACTTAAAAATGTATTCTTTCTGGGTCTCACCATTAAATAAAAATTACTATTTTTCTAAGTGAAACTATTAATATGATAGGGAGAGAGAACTATTGAAGTTGTAGTCTATAGAGGACAACAAAAGTGATTCCATTTTATGCTTACAATATGTGCCTAATGACTATTAAGAAAAAAATATACTACTAAAGTTGTGGTTTAGAGATGACAACAAAAGAGAGATTCCAATTTATGCTACAAAATTTGTCTAATAATTATAATGGACATTTTTAGTTTTTAAGTTAATTTTAAAAAATTATTGTCCATCGATGTGTAGCATGTCGTTGATCGAAGAGGCTAAGACAAATTAATTAGCTCAGATGCCTTGTTGTAGTTCCATAACTGTTCTAGAAGAACTCTATCAAGTAATAACACAGTTATTTCCTCACTAAGTATGCCATCAAAATTAACTTGAATTAATCCTTGTATAAGTTGCAAACATTGTGAACTGGAAGCAGAGGCAATTCCCACATTTTGATCCTATTAGCAGTTTAATGAGTGTCCATAGGTGTTCTTCTCACCACATAATTTACCCTTAATTTTCTATGTATAAGTCTAATAGAAAATAACATGTCTTCACATCATAAGACGTAATTTTCCATGTAGATAGCCAGCAATCTGCCTACCCTTCTCTTACAACTAATGTAGGAAATGGTAACACTAAAGAATACTGAGATAATATCCGCTGACGAGTGTGATACGTAATAAACCATTGCATAAGAAAAACTTTTAGATTTCTTGCACATTTCTTTTGTTAATTTTCATATGTAACTTCACAAAGTTAACTAACAGGGAGTACTGCTATATTGACATTAGGGTTCATATTTAAGGAAGCTAGTAGTACTTCATCAATTAACTGTGATTAATGGGGTTCACTTTTCTGGCTCGGTGTTTCCCTAATAAAGTACATGTGAAGTTTGCCTTGAGATAAATATTTTGTTAGAAAAAGTTAATACGAGCTCGGGTTTATATGCATTAGCGTGAGGCCGGCCATTGAGAGCCCTAAGATTAAGATCTGAAGACGCAAAGGGGCCGGCAGGTTATGTGCACGATTAAATCAAAATCCAATGGCCTAGAGAGGCCGGGCTCACGTGAACACGAGCCCGAGCTCATACGGGCTCGTACAAACCGGATTCTTAATTTTACTGATTAAGCTTGTTTTGCAAGAGACGCACTTCACTGGCCCACCATATCAACGGCCCACATTTCTTCATCGAATGGCGTCGAGGACGGCCCTAATCAAATGACAGAAGGACTTCATCTTCCCTCCTGCTGGAAGGCAAGATAGAGCTTGTTTACCATCCCATCTTTCTGTACGTTGATCGGTTGATGTCGCAAAATTGACGATTCAGTAGTTGAAAAGCGTGGGGACGTCATGATTACAGGGGATGGACGTCATGGTCACTCATCTTCCACATGCATCATAGCAGAGCCAGCCAATCCTGATGGGCGAGACTTGGGAGGAGATGGGGCCCCCTCCTTCAGTTCCTTGTGGAAGATCCAAAACCATAATTCCACCTCACCCAATTTCCTTCCTTTCTTCCTTTGGATTCGTTGTCTGCTTCGATTTGAAATATGATGGCCGGAAAAAATCCAGATGCATATTTATATGAGAAAAGAAAGCGGGACACGACAGAAGGCACGAAGCATGAGGCCTATAAATCTTCGGGTCCTATTCCATTTCCCCACATTCAAAGCAGAGACGAGGAGAGTTACTGCGATTCATTCCTTCAACAGAAGCATGTCTGGAACTTCGTTAGAGCAGAGTGGTATTGAGAGGCCCAGGACGGTGGTGAAGAAGGTCCTGGCCAAGCCTCAGAGGGAGGGGCAGGGGGCGGTTGTCCGGAGAAGCATTGGAAGGTCCGCTGTTCTGTTCTTTCTTTTTGATCCTGTCTTCTGTATCATTGATTGGTTTCTGGGATTTTTGGGGCGCTGAATCCAAATGGGTATTTTTGTTTTGATGTTTACAGAATGGAGTTGCGTTCCTTGGACCCATTTCTGATGCTGGACGAATTCTCAGGTGTGGTTTCTGAAATCTGAATCGGTGTTCTTGCATTTTTGTTTGGTAGCTTTAATGGGACTCGTTTGCTTACAATGGTCATCTTTTTGCATGTAATGGCTTTTCAGTTTCATCTCCAGCCGGATTTCCTGATCATCCTCACAGAGGTTTGATTTCGTATCTGCCTTTCTCAATTCAGATTCTGTTCTGGACTTTCTTGACATGTTCTTGCTCCATGTTGTTCTCAAACAAATTGTCTTTGTTTTGTTTTCGATTGGATTTCCAGGTTTTGAGACTGTCACATACATGTTGGACGGATCCTTTACGCATCAAGATTTTGCTGGACACAAGGGAACAATCAGTACGGGCGACGTACAGGTTAGAGCTAAAATCGCCAGAAAATATATCGGAATCTATGAGAACGAATGACTGTTCTTGGTCGTGTGGTATTCATGATCTGAGCGTTTTGTATTGCAGTGGATGACTGCTGGGAGAGGAATAATCCACTCAGAAATGCCTGCTGGAGAAGGCGTTCAAAGGGGTCTACAGCTCTGGATCAATCTCTCCTCCAAGGACAAAATGTGAGTAAAACTATCACTTCTCAAGCTTTATCGAATTAAATTGTGTAAACAAGTTTGTTTACAGCACCTGTTTGCTTTACCATCTTTATATGTAACCAAGTATTCCTGTATCCATTTGAATCAATCATGAACTGCTTTTCCCAAGGGCGTATAAGAAAGCTTCTGATTTCCTCTTTTGATCTTAACTACACAGGATTGAACCACGCTACCAGGAACTAAAAGCTGAGGACATCAGCCAAGTGGAGAAAGATGGAGTCCATGTTCGGATCATCGCCGGAGAATCGATGGGCGTGCGGTCACCAGTCTACACCAGGACTCCCACCATGTATCTGGACTTCATCCTGAAGCCAGGGGCTCAAGTTCATCAGCAAATTCCTGAATCTTGGAATTCATTCGTGTACATAATTGAAGGAGAAGGCATTTTCGGAATTTTGAATTCGTCGCCGATCACGGCCCACCATGCCCTGGTGCTGGGTCCAGGTGATGGCCTTAGCGTCTGGAACAAGTCCCCCAAGCCCCTGAGGTTTGCGTTGGTTGGTGGTCAGCCATTGAACCAACCTGTTGTGCAGTACGGGCCATTTGTGATGAACACTCAAGCAGAAATTGACCAGACTATTGAGGATTATCAGTATTGTAGAAACGGATTTGAGAAGGCCAAGTACTGGAACTCACAGGCATATGACTAGAGGTGAGGAGCTGGAAAGACTGTAATGGAAGTCAGAAAAATAAAGGCACAGGAAAGAGGGCAATTACCCTGCTAATGCAAATCAGTTTGTGGGTCCATTCTTGAACTCAAGAGATATGGGCTCATTTCACATGAGTTGTATTACATACAAGTAGATTTTTTCCTTTTTTTTTTCTTTTGCCTTGTATTGTTGTATCAAATCCTCTTTCATCTTGTTGAATATATTTTTTCCATTTTTTGACTTTTACTTCTATGGGAGGTTTGAGCTCTTACCATGAATTTTAAGATAATTTTGCAAGAAATTTATCTTTATGCAAAAGTGAAATATTATAGTTAGAAGCAATGAGAGTTCTGTCCAATCAGTGGACGAACATGTAGAACATTGTCACAGCTGCTTGGGTCATTGCTTCTTCCATGATTAGGTCAACGGAAGAAAATTGAATATGGTTATCTAAAGATCTGATATAACTACCAAATGTCAACTTTTGAATTATGGCATTTTTTTGGTTCACCTACAATTAAAAAGCATGTCTATCATTCCATGATTTCATTATGAATTAGAGGATTTAAGCTCTTTAAAATGTTACTGCAGAGAAAAGGCTAGTAAAGAATTTAGATCGTGCCATGAACACTTAAAAAATGGGGATTCATCATTTGAGAAAAGCTACTGAATGGGGTGAAAGTGCAAATAAGTGTGGAAGATGGAAGTGTTGGATGCCTATGATGAAATTTATTTAACCCAAAGTTTTGGCATTTATGCTCTTCTCTTATCTACTGGAATTTGAATGTTGGCCACATGGGTTCTATGACAGCTAATATACCTCTTCCAACACTCCTTATGGTTTACATATTCGTTCCACAGTGGAGGATCTTCTGGGATATGGGCATAATAACTAATATAATTGCTTATTCATCCCCTCCGGTCAATGGGGTGGAGAAAAAAGGGGAATTTACTTTTTTGGTAGAGAGAAGAAGACTTTGCATATGCAGTTAGAGAAACAATCAATGAATTAGCCAAAAAATGGCAACACACAGTGAATTAACAAAATATGAGCAAATTAGACATGTAAACAGCGAATTTACCAAATAAATGAGTGAATTAGCCTATCTTATGTCATAAGTTATTCAAGTGAAATATGTTGTTATAGGCAAAGTTACGAAGGAAAATGATATTTCCATGTTAAAAACTCACATATGAGTTTTGATTAGTCTAAATAAGTAAGCTATGAAGTCCAATGAAAACTCTTGTATATTACTGATGTAGAAATCTCACTATCCTTTTATGAATAACAATGAATAAGGAAATTTATCAATTTTAGGTCTATATCATAATAGGGATAATAAGTTGAGCTATAAAAGTAAATATTTTTGCATCATTTTTGTCTTTACAAGATCTGCAATATTTGGATTTCAAACCTGAAGTTATACCATTAGAAATTAACTAGTGTCAAATAGATATTTAATGGTCTGTAAATTAACTTGAATTTGCAATATCTTTGGATATAGAACTCTTATTTACATGAACTACATCTCATTAGTTTGTATCTCAGAGCTATATAGCGTATTAAAGTTTTATGATGTTATAACAAATGATTTGGGTGTAATGATAAGGGTACAAAAACGTGGAAGAGGTGAATGAACATAGAACTCGAAAAAGAAGGCAGAAATTTTGAAAGCTCAAGCAGTTGAATTCTAATTTGATGGGAAAATGTGTATTTTAGTTGGGCAATGATGAAGAGCATATAATAAGGAATCTGAGTGATCGCATGGATGCAAAAGCAAATAGTCAAAGTGTTTCAATTGGAAGAATGCGATTCTTCAATTTTGAGTTCACAATTAAAATTGGTCATCGCAAATGTGTTGTGGAAGAAGACAAGGTCACAATTGAAGACGGGCAACACCAAGCAAATTTGGACAATAGAGAAGAGCTCATCAACAATCCAAGGTCTTTTTGGATAAAATTCAACAATTAAATCTACATTGCACACTATTAAGCTTTTCAGAACAATTGTAAATGGAACTTAGAACAATGCCCTGCCGCCCCCTTAATAATGCACAATTTGGGTTATTTTCAAAGCTCCTTTGGAAAGAGCCTATTCCAAATTGATTTGGCATCTTGTTAAAGCAATCTTACTTCTATTTTTTTCCTTCCCTTTTGCAATCCTAACAAGATTGTGGATCATAAGTCAAATCATGCCAAAGTTCACCCATTAATCTTGCATAAAAATAGGCCTTAAGAGCTTGCTAGTAGACTAGGCATTGAAGGTGAGAATCAAATGAACTTGTGTTGGTTCCGATCTTACTATTGTTGTGAGTAGCTAAGAAGAAGCCTGGTAATAATGAGGAAGGGGTATTTTTGTCTCACTATTAGGATCTAGGGTGCTAAGTTTTTGGGAAATTTATTTAAATAATATTTAAAAAAATAATTACTAAAATAGTGGAGAGAGGAAAACAATTCCCAAAATAGTGTCCATTTTGGCCACGTTGGTGCCAACACTTTTTTTTTCAAATTTTTTCTAATTTTCTCCTTCATAAGGACAAAATCATGTTTTAAGTTGATCTTTAGGGCGATTTCATGTATAACAAGGACAAAATCCCCACACTTGTTGCTTATCAAAATTAGGTTATTGGGGTTTAGGGTTTAAGTTGATTTCATCCTTGCGAAGGATGAAATCAACATAGAAGCTGATGTCATCCTTCAAAAGGACAAAATTCATGGGCTATTTATCCTTGCTAGTTCCCTTCTAGCCATTCTTCATTTCTCCTACTTTGCCATTTCCAATGCCAACGAGTGTGTTTGTCGCATTCCACAGTTCAGGTCCACCGTTTGCCACTAAACTTTGCCCAGATCTATCGTCTACCACAATTTTGCCCAAATCCACCCAAAACCGCCGTAATTTCTAAATGTAAAGCTTTTTTCTTTGCATTTAGTACTTGTCCATATGAAATTTCATATGCATTTTACTAGTTGTCCGATTTCACGGTGGATATGAATGAAGTGAAATTGTGTGGAGTTGTATTTTTTTATCCATTTAATTATGTTTCTATTAATGTGTTATTAATTGATAGTCTTAATTTGGGGAAACTATAAAGTTGAAATTTGACAGAAATGGCCACATGAATGATTGGAATTGGACAAAAATAAAATAGGATCATCGACATTAGAGTCTTTAGTCAATAATTATTTGGATTAGGGTTTATGTATACTTGTGTACAATAGTCAATTAGGAGTATTGGTAATAAATTAATTGTGGATGCCTTCTTGGCTCGTGCACATTGTAGTTTGCTGCATGTGGTGAATTATGTATTTTGAGTTTTTAAGCTACTTAGTCAAACTATGCATCACTACATTTATTCTGTTTCTAATTGGTCCATATCATGTGAAGGTTTCAATGGATTTTAGTTTATCATTTGACCCTCACCTAGATATTAGCTTGGAGGAATCCATAGTGGAGGTATTCTTTAAAAATATGCTTTTGGTACCTTTATAATTGCTTATTTTAGAGTACATAATGCTAACTTTGTCTCTTCATGTGCTCCAACTTGTTCATAGGAAATAGTTCTCCAATAAGTTAATTACTCATGAAGTAACGGCTTCTAAATTTTTATTAATTGTAGCTTCTTGTGCTATGGTGTGTGATTTTTTTTTCTTGTTTTTTTTTAAGTTCATATGTTATGGGAGTGGAATTGTGTTGTGGAATTGTTCTATGGAATTCCGCTCTAATTTTTGTTGTTTGAGTGGAATTGCTTAGTTAAGTTTGAGTAATAGATTAATCTCATATTTCATTAAGTAAAGTAATTATTTTGAATAATTATTCAATGTATTATTTCTATTAATTTTTATTTATGAATTAAGTGAATAGAGATGGCAGGAGAAATGGTTAATTTTATGCTTCACCATGAAGGGGTAACAGATAGATTATTCAGCAAGAAACATTCTACTTATGATGAACTTGAGATGCAAGTAGCAAGAAAAGTTGGGTGGGATCAAAGGAGATAAAAAACTATTGTAAATCGTTACCTTCTGATATTTGGATGGAGATCAGGACCACTACATGTAGATGATGAGGCTTCATTTAGACAAATGTTTCCTCATTTGTCTCATGTATTTATATTCGAACTATTTCTCAAAAAAGAGGCCTGAGTGCCTAGTGAAGGGCGCAATATAAGTAGGAGTACACACAAGAGCTCACACAAAAGCTCTCAAAGAAATGTGAGAAGTGGAAGGCACATGCAAATGCCCGTGGATGATAATGAAGAGGAAAATTCATCCATGAAAGTAGCATCAAATGAACACTATACGTCGTCTGCACCTATTGACGATAAAAGTTGACCTAATTACAGGTAATGCTTCTTAAGATGTGAATTCTGTGTAAATATTATAATTGTTGATGAATTAGGATATTGAATCATGAATTTTGTGCATGATATGGAAAGTACACATTGTATCCCACATGAGACATTTAGCATTAGAACGTCACAAGGCAGTGCATGGTTTGAAACTCAAAGCTCGATGGGCATTCATTACCCATACACAGGTGTTGGACATATTAATGTTGGACCATCCAATCTAAGGTGAAATATATATTTATAAATGAATATAACTTTTTTAGTTATTAAATAAGTGTTTAGGTAATATGAAATTCAATACATATGTGCTATTTATATGTAGGGGAGCCTATGTCCATGATGATGGCATTGATGTAAATGAGGTCAATGAAGGTGAAGATAATATTGGCAAAGCTAGTAAAGAGGGGTATGGTATAAACAAAGAAAGTGTCAAAGGTGAGGAAAGTGCTCAATAGATGGTTGACAGCGAGGGGGATGATGCGGTAGACAATGTAATTTTTGCAAATTACATAAATGTGGATGATGAAGAGCCACTATACTATGACAAGGATGAGCCAATCTATGCACATATCACAACTAAACAAATAGATGTGGCAGTTAATTGTGGTATGGATATAGAGCAATAGAATGAAGAAGAGTTATATGTTGGGCGCATCTTTGATGATAAAGAGGCATTTATCATAGCCTTGAGGGAGTTTTCAATTAGAAATCATGTCCAATACAAGGTTTTATGTACAAATATGTCAGAAATTACAGTTAAGTGCATTGATAGTGCTTGCCCTTGGAGAGTTCATGGATCAATAAAGAGGGGTGTAGGGTACTTTAAATTGAAGACATACAGAGGGAACCACACTTGTAGGAGTGCCTAACTTAGCACTGATCATAGGTAGTGTAGTGCATCATTTGTTTTCAAGGTCATAATACTCGTCATCCAAGCCTAATTATCACACCAGGTGATATTATTTAAAGAATGAATGAGAGGTTCCACATTGACATTTATTATAAAAAAGCATGGGTAGCAAGGAATATGGCCATGAAAGGCATTTATGGGGATTGCGTTGAATCATAAAAATTGTTGCCAATATACCTTAAGGCAGTGCAAGATGCGAATCCTAATACCTACTACTAGTTGGAGTCTGATTGGCCCGTGTTGGAGATTTACGTAGATGTTTTGGGCATTCGGTTGTCTATACTAAGGTTTCAGCATTGCATCCCAGTGATTGGTGCTAATGTGACTCACTTGTATAGCAGGTATCCCAAAGTTCTTATCGCTGCAATGGCTACAAACGAGAACAATTGGCTATTTCCTCTAGCATTTGGGATAGTATCAAAGGAAAATTATGAAAATTAGAAACAGTTCTTAAGCCAATTGGGGGAGAATATACTTCTAGATATGATGAATGTCGCAGTCATCTCAGATAGACATAAGGAGCTTCAAAAGTGTAATGTTTCTGATTTTTCTATGATTTCCTGTAATTTTTCTGCTATTTTCTTATCATTTTCAGCGAGAAAATGTGATGCTTCAGCATATTTCACCTTGGTATTCGTACCCATAGAGTCGGGTGTGAGGTTCAGTTGTAGGCCGCAAGCCTCAATACACACTTATAGTGAGAAAAATTGACAGAGAATGAAAGTGTAGAGGATAAGGGAGAGATAAGTGAAAAAGAAAAAGAAAAAAGAGAAAGAGAAAGATTCGGGCTCTGAGCCCGAGCCCAAAATATTCTGGATAGTGTGTCTCCCCCCCGCTCCAGTTTCCTTTGCACCAGCTGCCGGCGGCCACCGATGGGCCACAGGGCTGCTGCCGCCGGCTCCGTTTTGGTGGTGCGACAATAGGGGGCCACCACCGGCCCCCAATACTGCTTCGTCCTCCGCCAGATTTTTTTTCCTAGTTAGCTCCCTCTGTGTGTGTGTGTTTTGAGTTTCAACTGCTACCATAGGCTGGCAAGGGCCGGCCAGCCGCCATGAGCTCCATCCCAGCCCAACGACACCAGGGGACCACCCCTCCCAGCCCCATGGGCCTCTCCTCCGCCGCCCCATGCTTTTCCCCCTCTCTGCCCTATTTTTTGTCGACGCACTGTTTGGATTAAATAGTGGCCGCCGGTGGCCATCCATGGCCAATCGAACCTCAATCCGCTCTGCCTTGGTATGGTGAAGGTAGTGGGCCACCCCACCCAGCCCGGTTCTTCCTCCTCCCCCTCCGTCTCTCCTCTGCTCAGTCCGGACGCCCCTCTTTTTTTGGTTTGGTTCGATTTGTCTGTTGGAACTGTCAGCGCTGGAAGTTGCTACCCTTTGCTGAAGACGGCTTCACCCGGCTACCACGCCCCTAGAGGAGCCAGCCAAGGCCTCCACCTTCCCTCCATGGCCCTCTCTTCTGCCCTTTCCTCTTATGTTCTTCAGCCCAAATCCATCCACCCTCTGTGTTGGGCTCTACAGACTGCAGCCGCTAGTGCTGGCCGGCAGTGGTCAGTCGGCCACCATGGGTTCCATCCCAGATTGGCGATGGCCAGGGACGGCCCCGCCTAGGCTTGTTCTAGCTCCACTGCCCTTCCACATTCGTCTTTTTGTCTGAGCTAGATGTCCTTTATGGGTGCACCCTTAGCTGCCGCTAATAGTCAAATTCCGGCCGTTTCACTGTGGCCTGACGACTATGAGTGGTCATCACCCTTGGCCAGTTCAACCTCGTCTGACCCCAATTCCTCCTTGTGGCTGGCAGCCCCAACTAGTTCCACCTCACCAGCATGTTTGCCCATTGACCCCTTGTGACACTCCGTGTTCCGATTACGCTTAACCCAAGAGGGTTAGGGGTAATTATGTAACTTTAGTTAAAATTTAACGGGGATTTAGGGGATAAAACTCCTGTGTCTAGTTAGAGCTTGAAGTAATGAACGTAACGAATCAAAGAACACACGAATCACAGGTCGGGAACAAAAGTTGTGACCTCGGGAAATGTGCCATATGGGTAGGACCCACTTTCAAAGTTCGAGATAAGATACCCATGTGGGGTTTAGTTTTAAAGGTCTCGTCGATATGAGTCCATCGGTACTAAGAACGTGCGATTCTGACTTCGGGATAAAAAGTTATCGCGTTTTGAAGTTGGAATTGTGTTTAAGTGAAATAATAATAAAAAATTCAGGAAAGGACGAAAAAGATGACATCATCCAGCTGAGTCGAGCCAAGCCGCGTCAGAGCCGAGCCACGGAGCTGCGGGTCACGCGGTGCGGCGCGATCGCGGCCGTCCGCACAACGCGGGTCCCGCGCAATCGCGCGGCGCGGCAGCGCTCGCCGCGCTCGCCGTGACATGCACATCATGCGCGCCAACCTCCTTTTCGGTCCACTCATCGTGTGACACATGGCGTGCATCTGTGCACGCGTATTCCCTTTCTTCCGTCCGCTCGCACGCCAATCTGTTATAAATAGTTCATTCCGTTCAATTTTCCAGAGAACTTTCTGGAGTCATTCTGTGTCCGTTTTCTTCCGTTCAAAATGCGTTCTTAGCTAAATCGAGGGTGTTCTACGCAATGGAAGTGTCAATTCTTTTAAGTTAGCATCCCTATATAGGGGAAACGTCCTGGGAAGGGAAAAGTGTCTCCGGACAAGGGGAGGTTCTGTCCGCTGCCTACGGACGCTGTGAGGGTAAAGTGTCTCTGGGTAATTAGGGGAGGTTCTGTCTTCTGTCTACCAATGCAGGAAGGGTAAAGTATTCCGAAGTTACAGGAGGTTCTGGCCGTAGTCTCCGGATCAGAAAGGGCGGACGCTCTGAGGAAACGAGCAACTCCGAACATCGCCACTTCCGGAATTGGAGGGGAGTATTCTTTCCTGACCTTCTAGTGTAATATGCTTTATATGACTGCACATCTTGATTTATTCTGTTGTGATCTAAAATGCTCTCTGCTATGACTTGACATACTCTGATCTGATATGACCAGTATGGTCGGATAAAATCCGATATGATCTGATAGGATCTGTTATGATCTGATATGATCCAACCGGCTCTGTAGTGTGTTCTGCTCCGCTCTATGATAGAGTGGGATGTGTGTTTTGTTAGTATTCTTCTCACCTACGTGAGATGTGTATTTTCTGACTTATTAGCTTCCATTTAACTCCGATGACTGATAAGATTTCCGAATGAATCATTCCGATATAACGTATACGTATTTTATCGTATATGATTTTCTGATGTCTGGTAAATGTATTAGCCATTAGGCAGAACTATGTTTGGATCCGATTGTATTGGAATAACGTCAGAGATGGCATCCAATATGTACGTAGGCAACCAACGATAAAATAATGTTGGCCCGATCCAAATTAGTTATAAAATTAGGTTTGTTCTGATCTACGCACAATGGAATGTTAAAGCTCCGCAGTGCGCAAATGAAAGTTATGACTCTCGCACTCAGAGTCTGCAGCTCCTGGTCAGTCGGTTTTAATTTTTGCGCTTATTTTATACACTCCGATTGTGTTTTCTGAACTAACCCCGGGCCAGGTCAGGTGGTGTGGGTTGGGGTGTTACAGAATGGTATCGGAGCTTTACTCTGTCTGCGAGAGAAAAACCTTTGAAAATATTTTGAAATTCCAATCTGTTGAGGGTTGTTTTGGTGAGTGGTTTAACGAAGTCAAGTTAAACTTCTATTGTGAAATTGTTGTTATCGGTTGTAATTCATAATCCAATGGTGATTTTGGCCATTTGGCACGTGTGTCAGTGGTTTTCAGACAAACTTCGATTTTAAATTTCTTTATGCATGAGGGGCATTAGATTTATTATGAATTCTGATTGTGAGTGTCCGTTCTGCATATTTGTTATTGGAATTTAGGATCATTCCAATTTTGAATTTAATTCATGTAATATCAGGTTTCAGAGTTTTTTGTTCTCCGAGTGTTGCATTTGATTTAATATGAATTTCAAAATTTTCATCTTCTGATTTTGAATGAGAAATAATTTTAAATTTCTGTCTTACAAGCTTTGTATGTAATTGAAGCTAAATGTCGATTTTGTAAATTTTAATTTCAAGTCAGAAACTATTTGAATTCCTGTCTGAATTTGTTACATAAGGATTTGGTACGCCAATCCTTTTTATAAAAGTTTAATTCTGAATCTACAATGATTCTAAAATTTTACTATGAATAAGTTGTATCGAATTTGATTCATAGTCGTCTTTTACGAGTATGACATTGGAATTACTCTAAACTTTAATATTGATAAATTTCAATTTGTTTAATTATAAGTAATTTAGAATTTTTGTTCGACTTATGTTATATCAGATTGATATTACGAATTTCGCATCTGAATTGTTATTATTTAAAATTATTGTTCTGAATATCGGTTTGAAATAGATTCCGATTTTCAATAGGAATTAATTTGAAATTTTGTTTCAACTGTGATACTTGATTTAATACGACTTCCGATATTTGAACTTTCTGTTTAATATATCTGCAATTGAATATAATACAAACCTTCTGGTATATCGAATTTGATGGGAATTATGTTTGCATGCATTGCGTTACATTCCCAATGGACTCCGATTTTATTCTGATTTATAAATTGCAATTATGTTGTGTATATGTGGTATCTGATTTGATCCGAACTCTGATTTTACGAATTCCGGGTTTGAACTTTTTGTCCGATCTATACGACATCAGATTTAATACGAACTATGAAGTTATAATTTTTTTTAGAATGGTTTAACAATTTTGTTTTATATTCAATTGTATTAATTTGTTTTAAAATCCTATTTTGCATATGTTACAACAAAATTCCAAGGGACTCCAAATTTGTGAATTATGATGACTTGAAATTTTATTTTGTCCATATAGTATCGGACCTTATCTAAATCTTGATTTTTATAAATCAAAAATATCTGTTCTGAATATATTACATAATTATTTTAGTAACTTAAATTTCAAGTAGTCTGTCAAATTTACGATAGTAGAATTACCAATGAGTAATCATCAAACACCCCTGATATGGAAATGGGAGTTAGTGGATAACTCTATTGTTAATTCTACTAGTGTAGTGAGACAGTTTTTTAATGCAAGTTTGGTTTGAAATTTTACTCTCAATGTGAAGTGAACTGGGAATATATTTTCTGATTTAAATATGAAGTCTGTTTTCTGTTAGATGCTTTGATTTTCGATCAAATGCCTCTTTGAAGAGAGTCTAGTTGATTTTTGATATGTTCTCTGTCCGATGTTTTAAATTCCGAATGATTCTGAGAAAAAAAAATTATTAGTGACATATGCTTCTGATAAAAATTTCTGCTATGATGTGTATACTGATACGTGAGTGCTTGCACTCTCTGGATACCCACCGAGAAAAATAATCGGTTCTGGCATGCGCACGGGTGTGGAGCATCATGGGAAAACTCCTCACTTTCTGAGCTCCTTGCTACCCCATGAGTACAAGGGGAACACCGTTTGGTATCACGGCTCTGGTTTTCTCGTCACTCGAACGAACCGAAAATTTGTACATATGTTTCTACATCAAAGTATTTCTGAATAATTCTTTCTAATAAATGATTTTCTGAAAAAGATTATAATCATTTTCATATATTTTTGCTTAGCATTATTTTAGATTTTAACTCAACCCACAGTGTAGGGGGTTTTAAATTCTAAATTTATGCTTATTACACATGTTTTTCGGAAAATACGATATTGGAGAAATAATTTATACATACTGCATTATGTTTTGACTATGTGCACTTTTTGGGTAGTTTTAGGGTAAAACCTAAAAGTATCAGTGCACTCTCTGTTTGGATACCCACCGAAAAAAAAAAATCGGTTCTGGTGCATGCATATAGGAGTGGAGCATCATGGGAAAGCTCCTATCCTTCTGAGCCTCTCGCTACCCCATGAGTGTCGAGGGGAACACCGTTCGGTATCACAACTCTGTTCTACCCGATCTATCTAATCTGTCTTTTTCTATATGTTCTGTCTGATCTGTTTGATTTGTCTGTTCTGTTCGATCTGTTCACTCTGTCAAATCCGTTTGATCTATTTGTTCTGTCAAATTTGTCCGTTCTAATCTATCTGTTCTGTCAATTCTGTCTAATTTGTTTGATTTGTTCTGTCCGTTCTGTTTAATGTATCGAATTTGTCTATTTATTCCGATCTGTGTGATCTATATGTTCTGTCTGATATGTTTGATCTATCCGTTCTGTTTGTTATGTCTGATATGTCCATTATGTCCATTTTGTCTATTATGTTTGTTCCATTTCTTATATCTGATCTATCAATTTTGTCTCATTTGTCTGTTCTATCCGATATATCTCTGATCTGTTTGATCCACCTATTATATCCAATCATTTTGTTCGGTCTGATCTATCTGATCTGTCTGAAGTTTCTAATATGTCTTATCTATCCGTTCTATCTATCAGTTATGCATGTTCTGTCTGATATGTCAGTTATGTCTGATCTATCGGTTTTGTCAATTCTGTCTAATCTATATAATCTGTCTGTTCTGATCAATCTATTATGTCCTTTCTATCCGTTCCATTTGTTCTGCCAGATGTGTCTAATATGTATATTCTGTCTGTTCTGATCTGTGTATTTGATCTGACAGATCTGTCCATTCTATTTAATCTATTTGTTCTTTTTTGATCTTGAAAAATTATCTGACTTTGAAAATACTATTCACTTTCTGTTATCCGATATAAATGATCAGATTTTGATTGTGTGATTTATCGGGTGATTAAATTCTGACAAATTCTGGATTGATTTATCTGTTATGATTTGATTTGCTCTAGGACTTATCCGATGTTATAAATCCATTCTGATTTGAGTTATCTGCATTTCAAATAGTTGAATTTTATCCTGATCATAAGTTGTCGGATTATGTTTCTGCAGGGTTCTTTTGGAATTATGCCAATAGAGTTCAATAACCCTATTTTGCTATATTATGTTTTGACTCCAAATAATAACCTATATGTTATAAAAATCATAGTTCCGAATTATGTTTTCAGTGTTTTATCAGAATATAAACTATCGGATTTTATTCGTGAAGATTCTGTCTAATCTTAAGATATCGGATTCTGTTTATGCAGATAAATCTAAAGTTTCTCTCGGATTCTGTTTATAATGGTTTCGTCCAATTATAATCAGCTTTTGTTTTGTGATAACTAGGGTAGTTTAAACTACCGGATTATATGTTTTATCCGATAAATTACCGGATAATATTCTACAGTTTTGACTTAGTGGACTGTGCTTTTGAATATTGTATCTGATTATACATTAATCGGATTCATGTTTGCTATCCGACTAACGGTCGGATTTTCTTCTCATTTCATTATCTTTTGAAAAATATTTTAAGAGAATTGCGAGGATGCAATTCATTTAAGGGGGGAAGAATGTGACACTCCGTGTTCCGATTACGCTTAACCCAAGAGGGTTAGGGGTAATTATGTAATTTTAGTTAAAATTTAAGGGGGATTTAGGGGATAAAACTCTCGTGTCTGGTTAGAGCTCGAAGTAACGAACATAACAAATCAAAGAACACGCGAATCAGAGGTCGGGAACAAAAGTTGCGACCTCGGGAAATGTGCCATATGGGTGGGACCCACTTTCAAAGTTCGAGATAAGATACCCATGTGGGGTTTAGTTTCGAAGGTCTCATCGATACGAGTCCATCGGTACTAAGAACATGCGATTCCGACTTCGGGATAAAAAGTTATCGCGTTTTGAAGTTGGAATTGTGTTTAAGTGAAATAATAATAAAATATTCAGAAAAGGACGAAAAAGCTGACGTCATCCAGCCGAGTCGAGCTGTGTCAGAGCCGAGCCACGTCAGAGCCGAGCCAAGGAGCCGCAGGTCGCGCGGCACCGCGCGATCGCGGCCATCCGCGCGACGTGCGCAGGACGTGTAGCGCGGCAGCACTCGCCGTGCTCACCGTGATGGCGCGCGCGTGACGCACGCGTCACGCTTGCCGACTTCCTTTTCGGTCCACTCATCGTGTGACACATGGTGCACATCTGTGCGCGCGTATTCCCTTTCTTCCGTCCGCTCGCACGCCAATCTGTTATAAATAGTTCATTCTGTTCAGTTTTCCAGAGAACTTTCTGGAGTCATTCTGTGTCCGTTTTCTTCCGTTCAAAATGCGTTCTTAGCTAAATCGAGGGTGTTCTATGCAATGGAAGTGCCAATTCTTTAAGTTAGCATCCCTATATAAGGGAAACGTCCCAGGCCAAGGGGAGGTTATGTCCGCCGCCTACGGGCGCGAAAAGGGTAAAATATCTCCGGGTAAGGGGAAATTCTCCTACGTTTTCTTATCTTCCGTTCTTCATTTCTTACTCATTTTAAGTCCGATTTGAGTCATTCAAGAGGGATTCCTAGCTAATTCGAGGGTGATCAACGCAATGGAAGCGTCCATTCCTCGAGTTAGCAACGATATATAAAGGAAACGTCCCAGGGCCATGGGGAGGTTCTGCCCACTGCCTACGGGCACCGGAAGGGAAAAGTGTCTCCGGAGAAGGGGAGGTTCTGTCCACTGCCTACGGATGTTGTGAGGGTAAAGTGTCTCTGGGTAATTAGGGGAGGTTCTGTCTTCCGTCTACGGACGCAAGAAGGGTAAAGTATTCCGAAGTTACAAGAGGTTCTGGCTGTAGTCTCCGGATCAGAAAGGGCGGACGCTCTGAGGAAACGAGCAACTCCAAACATCACCACTTCCGGAATTGGAGGGGAGTATGCTTTCCTGACCTTCTAGTTTAATATGCTTTATATGACTGCACATCTTGATTTATTCTGTTGTGATCTGAAATGCTCTCTGCTATGACTTGACATACTCTGATCTGATATGACCAATATGGTCGGATAAAATCCGATATGATCTGATAGGATCTGTTATGATTTGATATGATCCAACAGGCTCTGTAGTGTGTTCTGCTCCGCTCTATGATAGAGTGGGATGTGTGTTTTGTTAGTATTCTTCTCACCTACGTGAGATGTGTATTTTCTGATTTATTAGCTTCCATTTAACTCCGATGACTGATAAGATTTCCAAATGAATCATTCCGATATAACGTATATGTATTTTATCGTATATGATTTTCTGATGTCTGGTAAATGTATTAGCCATTAGGCAGAACTATGTTTGGATCCGATTGTATTGGAATAACGTCAGAGATGGCATCCAATATGTACGTAGGCAACCAACGATAAAATAATGTTGGCCCGATCCAAATTAGTTATAAAATTAGGTTTGTTCTGATCTACGCACAATGGAATGTTAAAGCTCCGCAGTGTGCAGATGAAAGTTATGACTCTCGCACTCAGAGTCTACAGCTCCTGGTCAGTCGGTTTTAATTTTTGCGCTTATTTTATACACTCCGATTGTGTTTTCCGAACTAACCCCGGGCCAGGTCAGGTGGTGCGGGTTGGGGCGTTACACCCCTCTTGCCCATTTTACGCCGTTAGTACTGGATGGCCTATGGCAAGATTCTATATGACCTACCTTGACCGAAGGTGGACGAGTTAACCTTTATAGGCCTTGGCCAGTGATGGCCTCGCGGTCTTTGCTCGACCCTGAACCTTCCCCTTCCTTATGTCGTGCAAGATGCACAGCCACCCGCACAATTGGTTTTGGTTGTGGGTGGTGATTGGCGATGTTGCCATTTTGATTGGCCACCATTAGGGCCTTAGCGCTGTCAGCCTTTTGTGGGCCTTGGGGCCGCCTCGGTTCAGCCCTCTTCACTGCCCCTTTGGGCCGCGTGTGCATGTAGTCATGAGTGCGGTTTAGGGTTTAGGTGTCGCTTTGGCGCCGCCTAACCTTCTGATGGCTCCGCCATCGTATGGATTTGACCACTAGAGTTCTCCACCTCTCCTCCGTCCTTGGTCGTCGCCCCATGCCCTCCACCCTTATGTGGGTCCTTGTTGATGCAAAATCGACGTCGTTGGGTGCTGTCCATGGCCAATTTTGACATCTTGCGGCCGGCTGAGTATTTCTCAACTATCGACCGACCTTTAGTTAGTACACCCTCAATGTCTGATCGCAGTTGCCACTCATTGGAACGATCTTTCTCCCGGACGCCCGTAGTGTGTTGCCATTATTGCGAATTTTTTCGCATTGACTTCTGACATCCCATTTGGCCATGAGTGCTTCCGGAACTTCCTAAAACCTCAGGACAACAACTCTCTCTACTTGGCAATGCTTTTGGCTGCCAACTCTGCCACCATTGTCTTATGCTCACCATCAAACGTTATGATTATGAGGTAGGGGAGCTTTGAACTCGTAATTTCATGATAGCATGCTTTGAATGAGTAGCGACATGCTAAGATTGTATGATTCCATGTTTTGGATATTAAGTCATGATCCATTTGCATGATGTAAGAGAATGAATTATGCCACATTGAGATACATATGATATGTATGTGAGTTGTAAGCATGTTTTATGTATATGGAATGTGTCTGCGCTAGTGATGGCTAACAAATATGTTAGTATGTTGCATATGCGTATTATGTATGTGGGTAAGTTACGTATGTGGATTGTGTGTGGGAAGAAGTTTGGGTGATGAACAGTAAGTGGTGATAGAGGGTTTGGTATAAAGTTGGATGTGGATTTGGATGTGTAAGCATATGACGAAAGATAGATGAGGTAAATTTGACGAGCAAAGATTAAAATGGATCGGTTTGGATTGGAGCGTATGTTTGGGGAAATTATGAGACAGTAAGAGCATGCATAATTGTGCAAGCACAACGTAGAAATTATGAAGTAAAAAGTAAGTATAATAAGTGAGGTATTAAGTAAGAGGGTGATAACGGGGATCTGCTATGAAGAGCTCACTTTGATGATGCCGAGTAAGATGTTTTGGTCTTAAGGTGGATGGCGGAGACTATATGATTATGTAAGGATTTCATATACGGTGAATTATGATCATGATACGGACGGTTTAAGTGAAGTCTATTGCCCTGATGAACTAGGATTTCGGATCGGGCTCAACTTCGGTTTGATCAGTGGAGCACTGTACGTTTGAGAATTTGTGGCATAATTGTACTGCATAATTTACTTAATTCAATTGAATTATAAGCAAAGCTAATGATAGCGTTATGAGTTTGAGAACTGAGGGTTCGATAGATTAAGTTCTGTGTTTGAGCTAGCCAATAATGAGTCGACTGAGCATTTCTCATGTCTTGCCATGGTATTTATCCTGCAGGATGTTGTCTGTATGTTGTATAGAGCACCAGACGTCTGATGCAATGTTCAGAGCGATGTACGTTTTTGATTTGGTCTGTGTGCTGTATAAGCCCAGACATTTGATGCTCTATTGAGAGCATTGCATGATTCCTACCGAAGAGTGGGATTATATGATTCTGCCCAAGAGTGGCACTGTATGATTTTTGCCCAAGAGTGGCACTTGCACTATAATACCCATAATAATGGCAATTGTATGGCACTATAAGACCCATAATGGTGGGCAATTGTATGACCCCTTATGTGTGGGTGTTTATATTTACGCTCTCAGGTAAGTGGTATCATGGACCTGCTCTTACCTGTTTGATTCTATGCCCCATGAGCATTGGTGTGCCTTTCCTTCAGAAAAGTCCATGACATCTAGTCACTCCCTGGAGGTTAAGGTGATGCCCCAGTGACATTCTTTTCCATTTCGACGTTGGAGCTTATTAGTTGTAATGAGCTTCAGTGGTCGATAGTATGTGTACGACTATATGAGTATGTGTGTTTCTAAGTAAGAGTACAATTATGAGTATGACTGTAAGAGTATAAGTATGAGCATGACTGTAAGAGTATGAGTATGAGTATGGCTATAAGAGTATGAGTATGAGAACGACTAAAAGAGTATGAGTATGACTGCAAGAGTATGAGTATGAGCACGACTGTTAGAGTATGAGTATGAACAATACTATAAGAGTGTGATTTTGACCAAGACAGTAAGCATATGTTTATGAGTAAGATTGTTCGAGTAAAGTCGTACAAGTAAGTGTAAGATTGTACGAGTAAGGTCGTACAAATATGTGTAAGTTATATGAGTAAGCATACGATTGTACTTGTAAGTTTGTAAGACCCTGAATAAGGGTGTTTGTGTAAGTTTGGTTTGATGGTGTGTTATGCATGATTATACGCATATGTGCATAATTATGATATATTTTCCTACTTCATGTTTGAGCTTCAATATGCATCTATTTATGGACTTACTAAGTTCGCTGTCTAGAACTCCCCTACTGGGTATTTTCATACTGAGTATAAAAATACTCATTACCCTATTTTTTAGCCCCATTGTTGGGGAGGCTTTTGCAGGTTTGTGATGGAGAGCTCCTAGAGATGGATGCTCATTTCTATAATTGATTGTGTCTCATTGACTCAGGTATATTTTTTACTCAATAAGAGTATCCTTTGTGCCACGATCTGATGTATTGGGTGAGATGAGTTTTAAGGTGTTTATACCTTCTAGACTTTTAATTTAGATCAAACAATGGACTGTTTATGGGTCTTGTACTCAGGGATGCCTGGGATGAATTTGTATTTAAAATCTATGATCATGGTAATTTATTCGTACGTTTGTTTTTGAGTAGCGCCTGAGGATATTTGGTTTGGTCGTATGATGTTTGATCGAATGAGGAAAAATTTGGATGAGAAAATTAATGTGTAGTGTTTTAAAATATATAAACTGTTTTCACAGGTTTTGATTTCGGAAATTTTCCCGATTTACAGATGTTATATTGCAAAAAAATTCCAGGAATTTTAATAAAATGTGATAAAAAATCTCGGGCATTAACAAAAGGTTGTGCTTGAGATTTTCCCCCGCCATTCTTCTACCATCGATATTGCATCCATCACATAAAGGAAAATTTTAAGGTGTTTAAAAATGATACACTAACAAACTTGATTTGGGTAGATGCATGTGTACTGATGGTAGAACAATGTGATGCTAAAATAGACTTGATTTGTCAAGAAAGTTCGAGGGCAAAACTACTCCTCCCAAGAGATGGATTACACCCTGAACAATAGTCTCTTGCTCACGATGGTTTTAGACGATTTGGCATGACAACTACAAATATGGCAAAAAGTTTAAATAACGTCTTAAAGGGGCCACGAGGATTACTCATACAGGAATTAATGTTAGCTACTTTTTATCGGGAAGTAAAATTCTTTTTGAAACGATCTTGCGCTTCGGATTTCATGGTCATCCCATTACTCCTAGAGTGGAAGGGATAATAAGGGAACAAAGAAATAAAATTGGGGAGTATATTGTTAACAGGATCAACCACACCGATTATGAAGTGATGTCCATGCGTGGAAGGAGGCATGTGGTGAATGCGGTTCATTGAACTTGTACATGCAATTTCCCTCAAGTCTATCAATATCATGGCTCTCATCTTCTTGCCATGTTGGGAATGCAGCAGCAACCTATACAGACAGGAGTATGTTACACATCAACTGCTTATAGAAATGTGCACTCCATACAATTCTACTCTCCTTGTGGTCGGGAGGTTTGGTAAAGAGATGTGACTTATGTGTTATTACCTCCAAAAGCAATAAGACAACCCAGTCGCCTATGATCTATCCACATTACGATTACAATGGACCGTGTGACCATGGAGAGAGATGGTAGAGTAGGTTATAAGTGTGGGAGGTGCAAACAGTCTAGGCATAATAGTAAAGATGCACTAACCCTCCTATTGATTGGTAAACATATAATTAGACTATGTGACTTTTTGTTTATTCTCTATTTTAGATATGACTATATATTCCTCAAATTATTATTTCCTCGCAAATAATATGGATCATATGGAGCCTTTTACGGGCCAAGCCTCATTGACGAGTTAGTACTTGTTCAGCATGAGTTGCATAGGTTGGCTTCTATTTGGCGAGAAGAGGTATTCTAACTGTTCATGCATTTTATTTAGTTTTATGACTATATGTTATGTTGGGTTATAATATTTTAATTCATTTTAGGACCCTGTGTGCCTTGAGTGAACGGAGCATTTTAGATACCTCCGATGGTGGCCCATTAATGAGCATATTCTATTGTATATCTAGCGAGTTATATTTGGACACTTCATCCATTTGCAATACGTTCAACTCGATAGGCTTTTGGTCACACCTCTCATCGAGAGATGGAGGAGGGAGACACAAATGTTCCATTTACCTTATGGGAAGATGTCCATCACACTTATGGATGTGGTTATTCTTCTTGGACTTTGCATCGACAGACAGGCAGTGACAGGCACAATAGAAGGAGGAGATTTAGATTTATTAGTCAGACTCCTTGGCAGAGCACCTCCTCCATCAATAATGCATGGTAGCCAAGTGAGCCTCAAATGGCTATTAGGTGAGTTTCGTACGCTCCCAACAAATGCCACCAAGAAAGTAATCAAGCAGCATGCACGCACGTATTTGCTACATTTACTTAGGGCTATGATATTTGTGGATAACGCCAATAGCCATGTTCATGTTGTCTTGGCGGATTTTGACATGGTAGACACTTATGCATGGGGCAGTACTACCCTTGCATATTTATACTAAGAGTTAGGGAAAGCTTGTTAGGCTATGACCTTGGGGATTGTAGGCTATCTGACCCTTCTTCTGGTAAATGAATTTGTTGAAGTTAGTATTTTCTACACGTATAATTACTTCATGGTTTTTAATAACTTTTATGATATTTTGTGACGCAGCTATGGTCATGGGAGCATTTACATGTCAACCGACTAACTATTAAGATGGGTCATGTAGTAGAGCGTGCTCCATTATGAGCCAGATATATATTTTTTAACACTTATATTTTTAACATAGTTTTATGCTAGATGTGTTAAATTTAACTCTTTAAAGTGGAATGTTCGGGGGAGAAAATTCGAAATTCCACAAGGAGTCTTGCATTTGTATAGAGGAGTTAGACCACGAACACCTTTATCAAGTAATTTTATTTTATTATCACATTTAATATAATGAATATAAGCTATGTAAAATTATTAACAACTAATTATGCTTATAAATTTTGCAGGTCATTTGGCAGCCATACTTGCTTGAGGCATTGGCTGAGTTACCTCCTCTTTGTGTAGAGGGAAGAGATGTGTGACTCTCTCAAACGCTGCTCATATGTTTCAAGATTATAGAGTTGCACATGTCTGATCATGTGATGCTCCAATTTAACTTGGAGCAAGATATCTATCATCGTACAGTAGAGTTTGTCCATCGGATCACTCGATAAGGCTATCATATTACCGACCACGCTATACATTATGCAGCATATATTGCTCGATGGGATAATAGAAGAGCCATTGCGAGATGTTCATAGCCTGTATATGCAGTGGTATTTAGCCATTACACATAGATATATTCTACCATACGATGTTTTGGAGGAGATGACATATTAGCCTAGTGGCGCGTCTAAGGTAGCTTTGGTAAGTATATTTTAATTAATTATATTATAATATTTTCTTATTTTTAGTTTATTATTTATATGACTTATTTTAATTTTTTTATAGCTTGGTATAGCGCTATAGACATATATGCATTTAACTAACATAGTTAACACATTTACTTTGAGTAAGGTCTTAATAGCAATATGTTAATCGATAATTAAGCACTATGAGGATGTCCTTCGTAGCTTGTCACTACTTAGTCAGTTATTATAAACATTCATAGACATTATCCCAATAATGAGGCAGCACAGACACTGTCAAGGTATGCTCCATTCACGAATATTTCATCTTTATCTACAACACCTAGCTCTCCTCTGCGTTCATCATCTCCAGTTGCTCTAGATGTAACCCATCCCCAGCTAGATCCGATAGTATATCATAGACGACAACGGGCAGCTTATGCGAATCCTATCTCATTATCTTTAGAGGCATATTTGGGTGAGTCATCTATTTCTTATGCAAACCAGGAGGAGCATGACGAGCTAGTACAACACCGTCAGGGTTGGGGTCGTAGTTAAGGTCATAGGGGTAGGAGCGGAAGAACAACTTAGAGTTGTTATATACTTGCTTTGTAAACCCAACATTTTGAGAACATTGTATGTAATTAATATATTTTATTAACTTTTTAATCATTTGATGTGTAGAAATTATTGTGATTTATATGTTGGTTGTGTGGATATTAGTGTGTTATATGTGATGCTATACAGAGGCAAGGGTTGCTTCCGATTTTAATTATTTTAAAAAAAATTAAATTTGATTTCGTCATTGACAACAACGAAATTAGTATATATGAGCCGAAAAACACAAGTGAGATGATTTCATCATTTGCATTTGAATGACGAAATCAGCCTAAAGCCCAACAAAAACCAACCAAAAAATGAAGGTAAAAGATTTCATCCTTTTGTCTTTTTGAAGGACGAAATTACTCTAAGGAAGTAAGGACGAAATCAACTTCAACTTTGATTTCATCATTCTCAAGGAAGAAATCGCCTAAAAAATTTAAAAAAATGTCATGCAAACGCCTGCGCTTGGTTGGTGCCTATGTGGCCAAAATAAGCACCATTCTTGGAATTATTTTCCATTATCCGTGATTTTTGTATTTATTTTTTAAAATATTATTTAAATATTTTTCCCTAAGTTTTACAACTAGTTGAAAACTGTTATTTCCATTGCATGCTGATTAATTTATAAAATAACTACCTAAAATGTGGAAAGTTAATTATAAATGTCCAAAACTTAGTTTTCTAAAAAAATTGTACAAACTAAAAAGTTGACACTTTTCCATATGTTGAACCACAAGTCATTAGTTGATCTTGTTTGATCCTAACTAGCCTAAGCTTTCAATTGCTTTAAGGGTACACTTAATTTCTTCATAATTAACTTTTTTAATAATAACTATCTTTTTCAATGTGAAAAACAATACCAGTCACTCCCTCCAAAATTAATAGCTCTAGTCAATGTTTTAAAATAAATTAAAATTGGTTCGTTTTGAAAACCCAATGGAGTTATTTATATGAGAGGGAGGTAGTATTATTTAAGAGCTCACAAATTGAACCAAGGATCTATATAACTATGGGTTTTTTGGGGCTCAAATTAGCCCTTAGGGCACAACTAACTCTAAACAGAAAGTGGTGTATTCAAGCCACTACATTGCAATGTTGTTTTGGGCTCAAATTAGCCCCTAGGGCACAACTAACTCTAAACTGAAAGTGAAGTATACAAGCCCACTTCGTTGAAATAGTTGTTGCATGACGGCAAACGAACACAACATCAAACATATTAAGAATGCACATCCACCGAGTAGCACAAGCACACGAACAAATGGTGCGATACAAAATCACCCCGAACCTTTTGATGAGGTGATAGGCAGGCCTGGAACGCAATACAAACAAGAGCATTCTACTTGAAAGATGCAATTTATCCAAGAGTACAACAATAATATGCATCCACCGTGATGGAAGGAGGGCAACAATCTCCCAGATCTAGTCGACCAAACGTTCATGACCAAATTATCAAACTCTAGTAACAACAATCTGGCAAGCCATGGGGGCCCTAACCGGGCAAGAAGAAAAGGAAACTCAGCGAACTTGGATGGCATCGGCTCTTTCTAGAGTTGTCACCAACAGCCATATTGTAAAGTGATTGCTCACCGGTCGAAGAATAGGCCATATACCGCAACCATAAGGGGACATAGAGGGTTCAAGTAGCTAAAGGGGGAAGACAGTTGTAACCATTAAAGTGGACTGAGACCGCCTAGTAAGGACGAAGAAATTTATGATAAAAGAACGAAGAGGTCAAGGGGTAGCCATAAAGGCAAACATGGTGGAGTTTAAAAGAAGATAAGAGGTCATACAAAAAGAGGAGACAGAAGAAGTAAGAGAAAGAAGAAAGAGGGTCTACAGACAACAAGACAGAGAGGGGGAGACTAAGCAGGATGGTGTGGAAGGGGAAAAGAAGTTTCAGAGAAGGCTACGCCAAGGAACCCGGGAAACTATGTGTACTTGGCTGACGTTTTGAATTGGCTGAGAGGCCTCACGCTTAAATTTGGTGTGTGTCCCTTATCCGTCGCCGAATGCAAATCCAGCCGGTTCTGTGTGATTGGCAACTCATTTTAAAATTTAAAAAAAAAGGCCAAACGCTGATCTTACATAGTGTGTTTGTTGTGTGGCGTTAGCGGAAGCTTAGAGGTGAGCCCTTTGATAGAGGCGCCAGAATCTTATATTTCTCGCATCAGTGATGTCACACATCAAATATGTATAGAACAAATAGATGTAAGCAATAATCCAAATTAAAATCAAGATTAACATATGATTAACACTTACTAACCTTCAGGGGCTTTACCCCTAGGATGTAGCCTCCACAACACCCAGAGACACACACTTTTCATGCCTCTAATCAATTTAATTAAGGGGGATAGTATTTCTTCTTTTATGCATGCTTATAATCAAGTGTAATATTTGAGAATTTTTAAAATTTTTGAAGTCAACTATAAAGAAATTAGGATATTAAACCCCTTCACATTCTTGTAAAATAACTTGATCATCGGTTTGAATAGTAGTTAGAACCTATATGGATGAAAAGTAGACAGAAAAATCTTCAAAATGCCACCAAGAACGTATGAATCAGAGTTCTAATAAGGGAGATACAACCATTCAAAGTTGAATATAACATACAGGGTCCAGTTACTCGAATTAGACGTGTGAATTATCTGTTTAAGTCAGTATACATGCTCAATTAATTAATGTTACGAAATTAAGCTTTTAGGGCCCAATTAGGTTGCTAAATTGAGGAGGTTTTGACCCAACTTTTTAAGAGATTAAGAACCCTAATCCTTATGCTTATAAAAACCTAATTACGGCTCTTAGGGGGGAGTTTTTATGGGGACGACGAAGGGAAGGAGGAGCTGCCAATTGAATTTTTTGGTGAGGCTCTGGAGAAGCTCTAACGGTGGTGTATCAACAACAAATTGACAATGAGGTAGGATCTTGTCTTAGACTTTGAGTCGACCTTAGTGTGAGGTTTTGTTAATTATATAAGAATGTAATTTTCCTGAATAGTGACTTTTGCAGCCACTAATCATAATTTAGTAGAATTGTAATTTTACTATTCGTCTATCGGCAATTCTTTTTTTATGGCGGCCAGTCAGTCACCGGCTGCACTCAGGGGTAGGGTGGTCAAAATTGTCTCTGGGTGTCAGACCGACCAATCTCAGCCTTGCGGCCAGCTGAGGTGATGGCCGGCGGTGGAAATTTTGTTATAGATAAGGGGGAGTCAGAGCCGTTGGGCGTGGGTGGGAGCGGAACAACCACCCATCGACGGTGGGGCTTAGTCCACTAGATTCGCCGCTCATCGACAAACTGGATTGGCCCAGCCTCAAGACTGGTTGTGGCTGCCTTTGTAGCCACTGGCGGCCAACAGACATCCATCTGAGTAAAAAAAAAAGGGGTCCTTTGTCTGCCCCTGCCGGCCACTGGGCACGGCTAGGCTAGAGCAGTCGGAATTGCCATGTGATGGTGATTTGGTCAGCCCTGGCCACTGCCCCACCATGGCATCCAGAGGTGACACTGCCAGAGGCAGAAACACCTATGGCCGGACATGGGGAAGATAACCCGTGTTGCAAGTCATCAACCCAAACCGAACCGGTCCAGTTAAAAAAAAGAGTGAGAAATAAAAGAGGGGAGTGAAGTGGGTCTAGTTCAGGAGGCTAAAAGTGTAAAAAAAAATTTAAGAAAATTAATCATATATCTAGAGAGGGGTTCAAGTGTCCTGACCAACTTTAAGTCGGGAGAAAAATCTCAAAGTATGTGAAATGGCCCTTTTACTCCTGATAGTTAAATTATTGTATAATATTAACTTACTCGAGTTCGTGGCTTTAATTCAGGGGCCTATGAGTAGATTTAAAAAATGGAGAAATTTTTTAGTAAGAGCTTAATGTGTGCCCTAAATGTAGACGAAACAGGATAGTGAGGAAAAATCCCAGTGAGTGTATAATTGACCATTTTGTCCCTAGGGTTTATGGTAAACTATTAGGCAAACCTGGGTTGATTCAAGGGGTTTACAACCCCCTCACATGCCAAAAAAATTACATTGATTTCATGAAGTCAAGTAGTACCCTTGAGCCCAATTTTGGACTCATTGGGCTTTAAATAAAATAATAGAAATACCCTTATGAGCAAACTACCCACATTCATGTGAATGGAAGTGCAAGTCGATTTGAGAGTGCAACCTTAGGAGAGGGCAATGACTCAAAATCAATAGATGAGAAGTGAGGTGACCAGAATAACCTAAGGGAGGGTACCATACCTAAGCTGGTAAAACTACCCTAATGCCCTTAGGGGCAATATATTCCATTTTTCTGAAACATATAATATAGATAACCAAGCATTAGGGTGCCCTAAAATGACGTTAAATGGTTTTAAATGGAAGGGGAGTGACCAGTAAGTGACACAAAGACCTTAATAGGTCACAATGTCACGGGAAACAAGTGAAAGTAAGTCTCAGGGTTTAAGGTAGCGTATTACACGTATCTGCAACCCAATACATCGATCAACTAGAGTATTATATACGTAAATCACGTGATGCGTTAGAGTTGTTTACACTCTTGTTCTTGAATTTGCTAAATCCTAGCCCTTCAAATGAGTGTAATGGGCTTTCATTTATAATTTATTTATGCACTTGTGTGATTGCATGTTATTTAAATTAATTATTCTGATGAATGCTTTTATTATTGATGCGTTAATAAGTAACTTGAGATTAATGAGGACTAATCAAGGATATTGATTGTCATTGGATTGGGAGGAGAACACCTAATCAAGATAAAGACTAAAATACCCTCATTAAGGTTGTGACAAGTTCATGGAGGAACGGACCCTGACATAGATTTTTACCTTGGTTAATGAACCGAGGGTGGTTATCGGATGTTCTCAGTCATAGCTCAGTAAATGAGCTATTTACTAGGCTGATTTGCGATGTGAAGAGGACCCAAATGGTTGGGTAAATACTTAACTGGATAAAAATAATCCAGTTTAAGTTTTGAACGTTTGGGGGAGTCAATGGTCATAAAGACCTGAGGCTTCTATGGATACATTAGTAATGCCTTAGAAGACATTTTCTTCTTGAGTTGGGATAGTAGAGATTGTGATACACTTTCTTCACCGTCATGACGGTTTGGGTATTAGCCATAGAGGTCACTACTACGGGTTTCCTACAGGTCTACCTAGAACCATATAATGCGTACAAAAAGCAGAGTTGTATGAGCATCATGGAAGGCTTGTGCTTCTTGCTAATTTGTGTCTATAAGCACAGTTGGGATCCTCTTCTCTAGATTCATAGTAGGCTATTGAGAACCCTTGGGATTTGGGTCAAACTACTATTAACTATTCTACTCCAATGTTGGAGTCCTATATTTAGGGATTTCTTCGAGAGTTGAGTTATCTCTGAGTAAATAAATAAATACATATATATATATATATATATATATATATATATATATATATTATTCAACCGAGAGTTGGGTTTAAACGATGAAGAGTATTATTTATTGAACAAGGGTTGTGAAATAATTAATAACATTGTTTGCTATTGCTTATTAATTAGACAAGTGGAACGATTAAAGGGCTTGCATAAAATGTAAGTTAATTGAAAATACTTAAGCATTGCATGTGTGATGTTATGCTTCTTAGGATAGGGTAATTTCTAGGCAGAACTATGTCTAGATCTGATCTTGTTGGAAACATTGGAGATGTTGTCTAATGAGTACGTAGGCAACTAACATCAGGTGATGTTAGCCCGATTCAAAAAATATTAATAAAATCTTTTATCTTTTGGAAGCTCTTCTCCTGAGGGTGGAGAGGTTCCATTTGTTGTTGTCATTATTGTTTGGTTTAGTTGGTTATAGGTTCTTTGGGCGACGACAACTGAGGCCAAGATTGATGAGTTTAGGATGAAGTTTCTCATTTCTATAATTCCGGTACGTAAGTGTATCTTGAGCATGAGTGTCAACTTAGTTATTTATTTTCAAACGGATGAAGAACTTGTACTTCGATGGATGAGTTGTTCTTATTAAATTTTGAGATGTGTAATAATATCATATGATTTGATATTTATATTTGTGAACCCCAGTTATCATGATCTGAATATTTAATCAAGTGGTTTGTTTTGTATTTAAGAAAAAAAAATTTCTTGTGACTTATCGTTCATGCTAATTTTAAAAAAGCTTTTAAAAATCTAGGTCATGACATCAAGATCACCACAACCATTTCATTAGAAGAGAAGAGAGATCAGCCCACATATCCTTGGAATGTGCTTAGACACTGCTCATCCATCTTTTCCAAGAAGCACATAGCCGAAAGGGCTGGTAGCATTCATCCCGCGCGAGGGGCAGGGGGGAAGGGGTAGTGTGAAAGGTATATCCTCTCTTAGGCCCCTAGAGATCAAGGGAGAGAGCAAGAGGGGGTGGCGGCTCAACCCTCAAGGGGAGTCATGGCCAGCCCTTGGAGAAACGAGAGAAGGGAGGAGTGAAGGCTCCTCCATGGCATGCGAGAGAGAAGTTGCAGGGAGTTAAGGGCTCCTATCCCCTTAAATAATCAAACTCCTTCCTCCTAAAGTGGGCTTGGGCTCAAGGCCCATAATGACTCTCCAAGGCAAGTTTAGCATGTGGTGCCTTAATCAAGGTTATGGGCTCAACCCTACGAGTCCATGGAGGCCTAGCACACCCCTCATATCCATTGGGGAGTGGCTAGAGAATCCACATGGGTCCCACGAAGTTTGTACATACATCTTGGTCCGACAAAATGTAAGCATGTATGAAGACCTATAATTAACTAGTATTATATATATATATATATATATATATATATATATATATATATATATATATAATACACACACACACACACACATATATATAAGTGTGTGTGTGTGTGTGTGTGTGTGTGAGAGAGAGAGAGAGAGAGAGAGAGAGATGTGTGTGCGACTAGCACACAACAAGAGTGCAATGTTTGGTAGGGGGGTCATGGGTGTCCACCCCCATGTACCTTGACCATTGTAAATATGTGTCAATTTATCCTAAGTGAATTCCTTGAGTTGGACCAATATGTGCCAAACCCATATCTACTCCCAACATACCCCACTATGGGAGAAATGCCCATACAGGCTCAACAAAATTGACATCTAGTCATGTCACAGCCCCAAATTTAAGCGTGCTTTAGAAATAAATATGTAAGTAAGAGCTTAGTTAAAGAATCTACCAACATCTCAAAAGTAGATGATATACTGTTGACTTTCCTTTCTATAGCATGTCAATAATAAAATAAGAATATACTTCAATGTGCTTACTCTTGGTGTTGATCTCCCCATCCTTCAATGTCAACATGTTGGCCAGATTATAACAATAAAGAGGAGTATCATACTAGTTTTCTAGCCCCAACCTCGTTAGAAATTCCTTAATCCACACTATTTTTTTAGATGCCAAGTTACATGCATAAAATTCGACTTCTATAATAGACTTAACAACACTCTTTTAATTCTTGCTAATCCATGTTATTGCACTGCCTCCAAATATGAAGATATAAGAAACAGTGGATTTTCTATCATCTAGGTCCCCACATAGTCCAAATCACTATTCCCAAATAATGACATACTCTCAACATAATATGTGAGTCTCGTACCCTTAGTGCCTAGTTGTGCCTAGTCACCCGCTTAGCAGTTTGCTAGTGTTGCATACTTGGGTTAGCTTAGTATCTGCTTAGCATTCCTACAATAAAGCTTAAATCAAATTGAGTATAAGTCATAACATATATCAAGTTGTCAATAGCATAAGAATATGACACAACTCCATCTTGAGTTTTTCCTTATTGTTTAAGGATGTCATTTTCTTTGAAAGAACAGTACTCATGTAAATAGGGATTCAAATCGTTTTAAGAGGCTTCCAATATGAACTTCTTGAGATATACTATGCTTGCGAAATTTTATATCCCTATCAATCTTCATTTCTCAGGGGTATGATGTTTTATTAATGTGTTTCATCTCTAATTGGGTTTTGAGTCACTTCTTAAGATTGACTATTAAGCTAGTATCATACTCTATTAATAGGATATCTTCAACACACAGAGAGTAACATAGACACAATGATCATAATTATTAGCTATGAACTTATACTCACTAATCACCTTGTGAATTATAAAGTATCACTGCCTAAGAGACTGTTTAAGTTCATGCAAAGACTTTATGAGTTCACGTTATGCTCCTCTCTAAGAACAATGGAATCCTTAGGTTGTTCCATGTAAATCTTCTCCTCTAAATCACCAATTAAAAATTTAGTCTTTATATCCATTTCGTATAACTCTAAGATATAGTGAGCGACTTAATAAGTATGAAATATATATATATATATATATATATATATATATATATATTATATACCTTTTTACCTTACTTACTAGTATATATAAATTAGGTTAATTTAGAGTTAGTTATGGTTTATTCATATTAAGATAGATATTAATATTTTAGTTTAATTATTAATTAATTTGGGAGTACTTAGTAGTTTAGGCATGAATTTGAATCAAGTTGGAATTTTATTTATGTTCTACATGTCTAAAATGTAAAGTTTTTATGTTTTGTAGGTAAGGTGCACCTATTAAGTCCTTGAACGATGTTTAGAATAATTTAAAACACTCTTGATATGCTTTAAAATGAATTGTAAATTTTTGTATTGGGTGGGTTTTGTACTTCTAGTGGCACTAGGACGGCCAACCTAAGGTTGTATCTATATAAAGGGATGAAAGGGGCGGCCATGGCTGAGTATGATCTAATTTCTTCCTGCACAGCAAATCAGGGTGCAAGATAAGAGAGTTCTCAGCCTGGTTGTTCAGCCCTGCCCTCTCCCTACCTTGTATTTCAGTGGACAAAAATATAGCTTGGGCGGAGACCCTTGCACTAGGTCGGACTGTGTTGTTGTTTTGCTTGTTTTCCCCCTGTGCATATGAGTGGGAAGGGAAGAGAGTGGCTGCTGGCTGCACAGTGTAGTCAGCCATCACGAGTACGAACGCTAGGCAAAGCTTCGTGCCAGTGACAAAAGGTTTAGTGGTGAGTGTCATCCTAGCTGCCCGAAGCAAAATCAGAATGCCTATAAAAGAAAGATAATGATATTTCTACAACGAAAACACTTACAAAAATTTAATATAAGTTTTAGTTGGACTTTAAGAAGTGGGTCTCATACCAAATTTACTTAGGCTCATTTATTCAATCTAATCAAAACTAATATGTGAGTTTTTATTATATGTTTTAATGTGTTAATTATCATTTTCCTAACATTGTTATGCGTCACTAATTGTAACGTTCGAGAATTTTTAAAATTTCTGAAGTCAACCACATAAAAATTTAGGGTATTGGACCCCTTAACTTTCTCGTAAGAATAACTTGATTATTAGTTAGAACTGGTGGTTGAGACCTATATGGATGAAAAGTAGGCAGAAAGAGCTTCGAAATGCCATGAAGAACGTGCGAATTGGAGTTCAAATGAGGAAGATATAACTGATCGAAGTTAAATATAACATGCAAGGGCTATTTACCCGAATTGAACATAAAAATTGTCTGTTTAAGTCACTATACAGGCCCGGTTAATTAAAGTGACGAAATTTATTTTTTAGAGGTACAATTAAGTTGCCTAAGTGGGAAGGTTCAATGGTGAGTATCGTCCTAGCTGCCTAAAGCAAAATCAGAATGCCTATAAAAGAAAAATAATAATATTTCTACAACAAAAACACTTACAAAAATTTAATAAGTTTTAGTTGGACTTTAAGAAGTGGGTCTCATACCAAATTTACTTAGGCTCATTTATCCAATCTAATCAAAACTAATATGTGAGTTTTTATTATATGTTTTAACGTGTAATTATCATTTTCCTAAAAGAACGAAGAGAAATGTTGGGGACTTTTCGGTACTTCCGTGGGAAGTGGTACCAACGCACAATAATTGTACTACTGCAGCAGCTTTATTTGTTTTTTTGGGTAACATACTAATGTACTAGCTGATAGTGAAAGATGAAAAGCGAGTTAACGTTATTGTACGCTTGCGGCCTTTGCATTCTCGCAACAGGACGCTTGTAGTGACGTGGTGAGTCCGAGGCTCTAACTCTAAGCACGGGTCCACATCTTGGCTGCAAGTCGACCGGGCATACCAAGTTTGTATAATTGAATTGCCGGCTCGGAAATTTGATCCGGTCCGGTCATAGTAGGTTCGATCGACCGGGCCAATTTATGAAAGAGTATGTAAGAGCAGTAGTAGCATTTGCATTGTTCTTAATCTCACATGTATATGCATAAAAAATTTACACATATAAACATGAGTCCATATATTTGGGGTTGTGCAATTTTAATCGTGGGACATGTAATACACAATATGCGAGTTGTAAGATTTTTATTATTACATCTTGCCTTGCTCCTAAATAAAGTACACTATCAAATCCCATTTCTCTATCCACAAACTCGCGTTATAATAACTTTTTTTATATATATTATGTGGCTCCTCCTTAGTGATGTTACATTGTTGAATTTGGGTTAGAGTTTTACCAAACTCAAACCCATTACCTTTTAAGAAATAGTCATTTAGACCAGATCTAACCCGAAATTATTACCCCGATTCTCTGACTCAAGTCAATGTGTTTAGAATATAAAAAAATTATTTTTTATTATTTTATAAAATTAAAGAAAAGCCACTTAATTATTAGAAAATAGGATTTAAAATAATTATTCAATTTTATATATTCCCACATTAATTACTTTCTTTGGTTTTTAAAAACCAAATGGAACTATTAATGTGTGGGACAAAGTATGACTCATTAAAAATAATATAAATATTATTAATTAAATAAAAATATAAAAAACTAATATTTATAGCTTTAGTTTAGGTTGGAGCATATTGGGTTACCTAACACCTGAATCTAACACAAATAACTATTCAAATTTAAATTTCAAACTCATAATGGCTTGTGTCAAGTATGGTAGGTTTTCCCATATACCACCTATTCTTCCTCTATCCATAGGGTTTCATCTCAATTTGGTTTCAAACAGTTCTAGTAAGAACCAAATCAAACTAAAAATTGAAACTTAAAGTCTTAAAACTTAACGAAAACTGAATGAGAGCCAAAAAATTTATTCATCTCTTTAATTAATTAAAATCACTTGAAAAAATTGTCATTGTGGAAAAGGTTACAACTAGCACATTTATTATATATATTTAGCTAGAGTTTTAAGTAAGGATGAGGTATCATTCCATTTCTAGATATTTTTTTAGTAAAACCGAACCTGAAATTTAGTTAATTTTAATAAATTTTAAAATTAAACTGAACCAAGATAAGAACAGAACCGGTTAAATTTCGGTTCGGTTCGGATTTTCTGATGCAGCCCTGCCCACCCACCGTCATTTTTCGTGCTACCTCACCGTCGGCCACAAGTTTCACTAATTTTTATTTTATTTTAAATTTATTTGGCGGGTAAATATGAGCCGTTGGTAGCCGTTGAAAAGGCTTGGCCAGTGGCCGCCTCTCTCTTATCCTGTCCCCGGACCAGTCACCAGCCCACGCTCTTCCCAGCACAAAGTCTTCCATGGCGTTGCTGAGCCAGCAGCTGCAGAGATTCCTGCTCAGCGGCAGCTGCCTCGCCGCTCAGTCCAAGAGGGCCAACAGCCCCAAGGCCAAGCCCCTCTGCTGCTCAGCCATCGCCATCGATGCCCCCTCCCCTTCCGAGTCCGCCGGCGTTGCCGCTGTCCAGTGGGGCTCGAGCCGGCTTCAGGGCCTCAGGTCGGAGATGGAGGACGACTTCGTCCTTCGTACTGACGGGCTTGACGGCTTCTCCTTCGCTGCCGTTTTTGATGGTCATGCCGGTTATTCCTCTGTTCAGTTCCTCAAGTTTGTCATCTCTCCCTTTCTCCAATTTGTGTGTTTTTTCCTTTGAAGTTTTGGATATTGAGCAAAATTACTTCTTAATAAGCTTGTGAGGATTAATTAACTTATGAAGGGAGCTAATCACCACTAGAATATTAGCTTGATGTATCAAGATCGGAGGCAAGATTGAAAGGGTTCTCTATTGTATCAAGTGATGCTGGATGTCACGGGAAAAATTAATCTTTGTTGGTTTAGTTCTTAGATTTATAGCCTTCCTAATCGTCCTTTTAGAGTACTTGGGACGCCAATCGTGCATAAATCAGTTTCTATTTGTTTACTTGAATTGTTATCTTCATCCATCTTTTCTAGTCATTCTGATGTATATCATGCTCAGGGATGAACTGTACAAAGCATGTGCCTCGGCTTTGCAGGGAGGGTTGATTTTGAGGGGAAGAGACTTTTCTGCCATACGAAGTGCAATACTTAAGGCCTTCGCAGATGTTGATGCGAAATTGCTCAATTGGTAAGTAGAAAGTTATTCCATTTTAGTCAAGATGTCTCTACCTTACCTTGATTTTTTACCATATTTTTCATTTACATATACATCATAAGAAACTAACATTCTATAAAAATTTATAAGCAATAATGTGTTCATGCAAGATCCTAATCGCACATATATATATTGATGACCATAAACCCATATAACATTCAAACAATAATGGGTAGTACAGCTATATCCAATTGTTAGGCTACTAAAGATTTTACTATGAATCATACTTCCTAGTCAATGTCTGCATATTATGTGGGACTGTCAAGCAGGTGGCAAAAAATAGGTTATTGTTCCTCTGTGATGAGTCACTGCCTCTTCATGCTTTCATTATTTTACTCATATTAAAAAGTTACTTGATTTTATTTTTGTGCAGGCTTGAAAAGATGGAGAATGAAGATGAATCAGGCTCAACGGCTACAGTAATGTTACTTGGGAATGACATACTGGTGATCTCCCATGTTGGTGACTCATGTGTGGTATGTACACTATGTAATGTACCAATAAGACTTAAATGAAAGCTTATGCTTCCCCAACAGGTATACATAATAAAAAAATGTCTTTAGCTGTTTTCGATTTACTTTAATTGTTCCAGGTTACATCTCGTTCTGGAAAAGCAGAAGTTTTGACAAGTTCACATCGACCATATGGGAACAGTAAAGCCTCTCTTGCAGAAATTAGGAGGATCAGAGAAGCAGGTGGATGGGTGTGTTTTCCTTTACTTATTTGCAATTATTTGAGAGCACATTTTAAGCTAGTGTTCCTTCTCAGTTACAAGCCATTTTTCTCACGATTGTTGGGAAAGAGCATCCGATCATGAAATTGAATCTCCATTAAATTCATGCAAGCATAATTCTTTTATCACAGTAGTGTTAAGGATACTGCTTATGTTCCTGATTTCAAGTGCTAAACAGACTGGACAATTAATTTTTTTATGGAAGTCATTTTAAGCCTAATAAACATCTTGTACTAACCAAATCTGGACTACTACATATAACTGAAATTAATATGCATTGGCACTGATTTCAAGTGCTAAACAGACTGGACAATGAATTTTGTTATGGAAGTCATTTTAAGCCTAATACGCATTGGCACTGTTTTTTAACACCTCAGTAGAGAAAAAATTTTGTGTCTGCATATCCATGGTATATAGCTTCTGCATTTGAATTTAGTATAGTCGGATTATGATGCTTATAACTTTTAGTACCAATTCAGGCGTTATTTTTCTCCTTAAAAATACCAGCAAATACACATATTTTTTAACACATCAGTAGAAAAAAAATTTGTGTCTACATATGAGTGTTATATAGAGTTTGCATTTTAATTTTATATAATCAAATAATGATGCTTAGATTTTTGACATCAAGCTATGGTGTAAATAGAATGAAATGTTTAAAACTAAATTCTTTCTCTTACAGATTGTTAATGGCCGCATTTGTGGAGACATTTCTGTATCCCGTGCTTTTGGGGACATACGATTTAAAACAAAGAAGAATGAGTTCGTCTCTTGTACTTACTTCTCTTTTCTCCATCTATTATGAGTTGCTATAACTTAATTTGTATTAAAGTATATTTGGTTTTGGTGGAATAACTTGGTTTATTGGTTTCCTAAAGGATGCTGGAGAAAGGAGTTGTGGAAGGAAGATGGACGGAAAAATATATTTCTAGGTGAAATTTTGTTGGCTGAACTTACATATTTTCTCCTAGAATTAAGTCTGACTATCATCTTTGGTTTGAAGAATATGATTGAATATGTTAAACAACGTGACAGGATAAAATTTACTGGGGATTTGGTTACTGCTACTCCAGACATCTATCAAGTTGCCCTTGGATCAGATGTTGAGTTCATATTACTGGCTTCTGATGGCCTCTGGGACTATATTAGCAGGTTCTCCTGAACTTCACAATCCACGAATTTGGTGGCCTTTTGCTCCTGCTACTACAAATTTAAGACAACTTGTAACTTTCTATTGTTGTGAATATACTTCAGTTCAGAGGCAGTAAACTTTGTGAGGAATCAACTCCGTCAACATGGGGATGTTCAGCAGGCTTGTGAAGCACTTGCCCAAGCAGCTTTGGTATATATCTACTCTGCTTTAAAGTGTGTTATTTGTATACTATGAGGATGGAGATTGTTTAAAAGATAGGATACTGACCATTTTACGTGTATCAGGACCGCCGCTCTGAAGATAATGTTACTATTGTCATAGCTGATCTGGGGTATGTATTGCTAGTTGCATAGTATACAATTTCTTTGTTACAGGGTGGGAAACTTGGATTAGACAGTTGGCCGATAAACTTTTAAATAGCAATCAGTTATCTTGCAGCTATGGATTCTTCCAAATTGGTAATATGCTAGCTATTGAATGAATATAGTTTGAACCTGGCAAAGCATTAGATTGCCATTTTCACTCCTTGATCATTGTTAAGACTACATTTACACCCCTTATGTTTCAAAAATTGCACGCATACCCATTGCCGTTAACAAAGCTATTAGTAGTTATTTTTAAATGACAAAAATACCCTTATTCATTTTACCATTGATCATTGTCACCAGCTGCCCCCTTACTGGTAAAGTGAACAAGGGTGTATGTGTGTTTTTAAAACGTTATGGGTGTAAGTGCAGTTTTTCCAAACATGAGGGGGTGTAGGTGCAAATTACCCTTTGTAGAACTGGTTGACTTGCTCAGTTGATACAATTTTCTTCATATGTGTCCCTGAAGAAAGTCACCACAAGCAATGCACCAGGCGAAATTAAATGATTTCTTGTTTATTAAAATTGTACACCAAGCCAAACTAAATGATTTTTCATTTCTGAAAATTGTTCAGTGTGGAGATATATTTGATTCTCTTTGTTCTGACTTTTTATTTTGTTTTAACCATGTGTTGGTCTCATTCTATATTGGATTCTGAATATGCTGTACTTCTTGATTTATAGGAGAACAGATTGGAAGAGCATCACCACCGAACAGATAAACATTCTGTATGAAATAAGCCAAGCTTTTGCAACTGTTGCTATTGTATCTATGGGAATTTGGATATCATCTTTTCTCAGCTTATAGATTAAAAAATGCCTTACATATGTATATATAAGAACTGACAGAATTTTCATGGTTGTGTATGCCTCTTTCATTCATCATTTCTACTCAAATTACAGGGAAACAAGAGTGATACAGAATTGTCTATAGAATTACTATAACACTTAACTTTTTTAATATTTGCGGAATTTTAAACTTTTAAATGGTCTTGTAGAATTTTTCCAAGAGCAATTCATGCAAATTATTGCCGACATCACTTGAACTGATTGATGGGTTGATAAACAGGATTACAGTTCATGACCTAGCAGAAAAGCTGTGTGCAGAATGCAAACAAATGTTAAAGCAAATTAACCTGTCTACTGATACTTAATTATCCATAAAGAGTTCTGAAGGAAATATATCAGAAATGGCAAGCAAACACCAATACTACACTTGGACATGATATTGAAAATCCTAAATACGCATGTATTTCTAGACATCTACATGTAGGATCGTAGCTTATTAATGCTTCTGAGGAACAGATAGAGAATGAGTTCAAGGACTGTGTCCAGCCTCATTACTAGGAGCAAGTGGTGAGGGATTCGTTGGATCATGCCCAGGGTTGGGCCCGGGTTCGTCGTAATCCAGCAGCTTCGCTCCCTTGTCCTCTGCCGTTTTCACCTGCATCGCAGCCTTAGAAATAAGATTACAATTCTACAGCATGTATTCATGGGAGCTTGTAAGAGACAAACTTGTCGAGAATGAATGAGATGATACCTCGTGGAGAAGGTTGGAGCCAGAGGCAGATAAGAACATTGTAGCTTTGAGCAGGAGGAGAAAGAAGAGAATGACTCTGAGGGAAGGCATGGTTTCCTTGCCTGAAGTTTGACGAAGTTCTGAGTTATGGATATACATATGAATCACCTAGTTGAGGTTGGTACCTTCCGGATTCATTTGAATTTACCAAAATGCCTTCTTCCAATCCTAAAGTGCATTCATATGCAGCGGTAAAAGAAATGCCTCAGAATTTATGACAACGACCAACTTGTATGGACCTGGTGGTTCTGTTTTAAGTTGTCATTTAGGAGTTTGATTTTACTTATAACAAAGAGATACTGGCCTGCATTTTATTCCGGTAATCTTGATTTTGATGTCATTTTTCATTGGAAGATTCAGTCTGTCAATGCAAAAAATATATCTTTTACTGGGTCTGGCTAGATAAGCTTCTTGTCTATATAAGTTATGTCACTTGCTTTTATTGGGTCTGAGCCTGAACGCTGCTCCGCTGATTCAGTTAACGAAAGAATTAGGATTTAGGTGTGGCATTTATGATTTATGGTAGAAAACGGAATGACTTAATTGGCTTTTCTTCCCTTGTGGTATTTATGTAATAAACGACAAGTAGCGCCCACAACCACCCGACCTAAACAACAGGAAAGCACTATCAACAATATTGTAGTGGAGAGCTGACACAACCTCCCAGTCCCTTGTGTAAGATTTACATTAGCTTTCGACTGATTTATGTATTTAACTTCACGATATTGTGCTTTACTGCCTTTTCTGTATGGGATGCTTAACTTTCCTTGTAATCGATCCTGAGGGCGAAGAAGAAACTCAGAAAGGCACAGAAGAAAAGTTTGGGGTTCATGTGTGCGTGTATTTTTCATGCCTCGGATTCCGCTGCCTTCAATTATATTTTAAATGGTCTACACTAACAATCCAACCTTCTCCAAAAAGGGACGATTTTAATAAAAGAAAACGAGATTTTCACATCAAAAGTACATATAAAAAACTTACATAAGAGTTTTAATTGTTTAGATAGTGTGTAAGAAGTGAGCTATGTTAACTTAGTGTAAGCCAATTTGTGAAGTCCAATCAAGATATTTTTATAGGTATTTTTGTCATGGGAATATCATTATTCTTAATAAATAATTAAAAGAAAAATTATTTAAATAATAATTTTTAAAAAATAATTATCAATTTAAACTACTTTGGGAAATATTTTCCAAAGTAGTATTAGTTTTTGCCACACAGGCGCCAAGCCATAAATTGTGTTGGTTTTTGCCACATAGCAACTGGCGTTTGCTTGGTTTTTTTTAAAAATTTTAATTGATTTTATCATTTAGAACAGCGAAATCAAGTTTAAGTTGATTTTGTCGTTCTAAACGACAAAATTATTTTTAAAAAAATTAAGTAATTTCATCATTTAGAAAGATGAAATCATGTTAAGTTGATTTCATCACATTAATTAAAAAAAAAAGAGACAAAATCACGGGAGGGACGAATTAAAGCTTCTTTTATACAAAATCCTCATCACTTAGGCAATCGTTCACTTAAACCATACTAAATAAAAAAATATTGGGTGCTTAGTCCACAGAGTTCTAAGCATCTTAAGCACCATACTTAAATTTCGTGCAAAATGACAAAATCACGATACTTATACCAAAAATCAACATATTTTATGTAATTTTGTCATTTAAAATGATGAAATTACGACCCTTGCACTGAAAATCAGCAAAAAACTAGCACTTAGTAAAAAAATCATCACTCTCTAGCACTCTCCATGTCAAATAGTCAAAAGTCAGCACTCTGCAGATCAAACAAAATATCACTTACATATAAAACAAAACAGCAGGTCACTTACATATAAAAAAGCATGCTACTACATAATAGGTGCAAATGATCATAATAAAAAACACAAAAACGCATATAGAAATGACCATACGACGAAATCACCATACTTAGATGGTTTCTAAAGGTTTCAAACAGCTTGCACATAAAACTACATACTTGCATAACATAATTGAAAAATAAAAGTTAATTAATTATAATAAATATATACCATGTAATTGATCATTTAATTTTTTACCCCCGACCCCGAGTCTGACTCCCCTTCCCTCCCCACCCTCCTACACCTCTCCTTCAACCAGGACCATGGCTGCTTCACTGCCAACACCGACCGCGGCTTCTGCATCTACAATTGTGACTCCTTCCACTAGATCTTCTGCTGGGATTTCGACCACAACTCCAATGCCCCTGGAGGAGCATCGGCGTCGTTGACCTCGATCTCATCAGCCCAATGACGAAGCAAGATCATGCAATCGTCTATGCATGTATATCTCCATGCACTTTTTTAAAAAAAATTATGTGATTTCGTCCTTCTAAAGGATGAAATCAAACATGATTTCGTCCTTCTAAATGACGAAATCACTTAATTTTTTAAAATAATTTCGTCATTTAAAACGACGAAATCAACTTAAACTTGATTTCGTCGTTCTAAATGATGAAATTAATTAAAAAAAATTTAAAAAAAACCACGCACATACCAGCTACTTGGCTGGCGCCTACGTGGTGAAAACAAAAACCACTTTGAAAAATATTTCCCAAAGTGGTTTAAATTGGTAATTATTTTTAAAAAAAATATTATTTAAATAATTTTTCCATAACCAAATATAACACTTAGGGTACCTCTTATTATATCTTTTAAATTAGGGATACTAATAATTCAACGTTCTCCCCCAAATGGGAGATTTTAATAAATAACCAAATATAAGACCTTGGGCTAAGCATCAAATTGGTAAATTTTCAATGTCCCCTCCCCTCCCCTCCGCGTAGGCATTAAAATCCAACAGGCAAAAGATTGTGAACATGACCTCAAAACCCACCTGCCATCCTATGACCATAGAGTCCACTCTTTTTATAATGTCGTAATTAAGAGAAATCATTGGGTACTTCAGGATACATGGGATTTACTCCTACTTCGATCATGAGTGCATCTTAGTGCAAGTGAGGCACTCTCCCACTTGTGCTATGTGCTAGGGTGTATGTGTCATTGATTAAATGTAAAGTGGGAGTAATTGTCATAGCGTACTCCGGGAGTAAAATAATTTCACCATGATTAGACAATGTAAAGGTGTTCTAGTTAGTTCAAACCTACGCAAACATGTGGTATGAAATACTTACGAAAGGCACCATTGTTTGAGGAGAATAGTCTATCCTAATTCGAGAAATTCTCAGCATTAAATAATTATGAGATTTCGTTAAAAGCATCCTCTAGTTATGCATGGTTGGATTGACGAAAATAGTTTTTTATAGGCTTACAACTGCACATGCATCTAGCCTTACCAAGTTTTCTTACCAATGTACATGGGGTCCTAGCATGTTATATAGAGATCCAACATGATACATAGCTACCAAGTGACCCTTGAAGTCTTGTCATAGCATGTTAGCATCTATGTATCATGCTAGGTGTCACGACATGAGATTTTATAATATTTTTTACATCAATTTTAAAGTGGCCACAAAGGCCATAATCGTCGCTTTTTGACATTATATATAGAAAAATAAGCTTTTTGGCACTATATATAGAAAAATATGTATATCATATTTATTTTAAACCATTTAAACTAAGTCGGAAATTGTTGAAGTACAAGATTATAAAAAGTAAAATAAATTACAAATTGGCATCACACATGCCTACTTAGCAAACCTCACACGAAGTAGTATTTGCTTTAGCTACTTGAGCCTCTCTAACTCCCAAAAGTAGCAACAACTCTCCGCTAATAATAATTCGCACCTATAGATACTCCATAGGAATAGGAATGCAAGCTATAAATAAAGCATTAATTATCATGCTTAAAGTTTTCTCTTTTTTGGATTTACTATGCAAAAAGTTGTTTCACTCAACCTCGCCTCTACCTCAATCATTATGGTACATTACCTTAACTGAGTTTCTAATGCTCATGTGTCACCTAACACCCATATCCCATACTATGAGTGTTTCGTGATAGCACTAAATTGACACTACCAAACACTTACACAAACATACCTTATAGCTCTCCACTGACACATCAAATCCTGTACCATAGGAGTTTAGCAGGTTGTCCTTGATAGATCTACAACCTTTCCTCAGCATGTTACCTAGAAGTATTTGTGTAGTTTCTCATTCATTTTATCATCTTCCCAACCCATGTCAACACCTTAAGCACACAGGATGGTCTCTTTATCATGTTTCATATTTTGTATTCCTTTCTTTCTCAAGCAAAATCCCTCTTGGGAGATTCCTTGCACCCCAATTCCTTTTTTAGAGTCCATGCACCACAATGAATACCCCTTATCAAGAGTAATCTCAACCAGCTCCAACCTCATGAAATCCGAGTTCCCAACTTATCAAATAGATCTTCCAATCCTCATAAAAATCTCAAGGTATATCTACAACTTTTGTCTCAAAAGTCAACAATCATCCTTGATTGGTTAGCCAACCCCTATGCCTCAATCAAGGCTAGCCCTGTCGAACATGAACATCAGCAACAACCTAGGACCCTAACTTTCAATGTTGCCCGCAAGTCCTGCAAGAAGGGTTGTGCACTAGGCCACTCTTTGTGCTGATAATGAGAAGCCCACCGCTGAATGCTTACCCACGACATTGGCAGACACCAATGTGTCATCTCATAAGGTATTTCACAGGAATAACCCTTTTATTTTGTATTGCACCTCAAAAGCATTTTTTGGCTTCCATGAATATAACCCCATTGGTCCGTATTGCCTCTCAGTACAATCCAATCACTTGGTCACATACTCAACCTCAAAGCATTCATTAGCTTCCACATGCAGGGTCACTTTGGTCCAAGGCTCAACCAACATCATGCACAACCTCGCTACCGGTTCTCCTTATTGGAGAATGATGTGCCCGATGCAGGCACGATCGATATCAAGGAAGATTGTGCAGGGAAAGGGGAGAATTGTAGAAGAAAGGGGAGAAGTCTGAATTACCAATTGCATAATGAAAACAAGAGTTCAGGCCGCCCCTTATGGGAGACGACCCTCCTAGTGAACCGGACCAGTTGAACCAACCCAACCCGCCCAGTTCATACAGTTTAATCTAAACCCAAGTGAACCAATAAGTAAAAGGCTACCGTTCAACTAACTAATCAAAGCAGTAAAGTAATCAAAAGGAGTCTGAGCATCGTGTGCAGTCGTGCACAACACTCCACCACGCTTCCGCTAGTCGACTTGTCCTCAAGGCGACCATGCCGGATATCGAGTCAAGAATTCATCCTCAAGCAACCACGTCGCATCCTCCAAAGGCTGACCCTGCCAGGAAACCAAAACCTCAGTAACAATGCGACCCGAACGACGCACCCGCCGCTTCTCCAGAACAGACGCAGGGACAGGATCAGAGTGCGGAACAGGACCCATCAGTGGTGGAGGGGACGCATCCACGGCTAGGCTACAATCACCCACAAACCGGCGAAGGCGGGACACATGGAACACTGGATGAACCAAGGAAGTAGGCAGCAAGGACAGCCGGTAAGCTACCGGTCCAACGCGAGCCTCCACCGGGTATGGACCATGAAACCTGGGAGCAAGCTTGGAATGCTCGGGCTGGAATAAAGAAGACTGGCGCTGCAGTAAGACAGAAACATAGACCAAGTCACCAACTTGGAACTCCCGATCAGTTCGTCGGCCATCATAGAGTTGTTTCATCCGATTCTGGGCCTCAGCCAGATTCCTCTTCAATTGGCGCAAGACCTCATCACGAGTTTGGAGCGTATAATCCACCTCAGCCACTGAAGATCGATGCGGCACATACGACAAAATAGTAGAGGGAGGACGGCCATACAACACCTCGAATGGAGTGAAACCAGCACGCGTGTGATAAGCAGTATTATAGGACCACTCGGCCCACGGAAGAAGCTGCAACCACCGGCGGGGCTGTAACATCGTGAAGCACCTCAAGTACTGCTCCAAACAGCGGTTGACGACCTCAGTCTGTCCATCCGTCTGAGGATGATATGCAGTGCTCATATGAAGCGACGTCCCCTGTAAGGTAAAGAACTCCTGCCAGAACTGAGAAAGGAAGATACGATCACGATCAGACACAATGGTACGATGCATACCATGAAGCTTCGCCACCTCCTGAACATACAAGTCAGCCACCGTTTGAGCAGTAAAGGGGTGACCCAACGCACAAAAATGAGCATACTTAGAGAGGCGGTCAACCACCACCATGATCACCGACTTACCTTGCACCAGCGGCAAGGCTTCCACAAAATCCATGGAGACATCCTCCCATACCTTGTCCGGAATCGGGAGGGGCTGGAGCAGCCCAGCGGGGGAAGTGGTGGCCGCCTTGGCGCGCTGACAAATATCACAAGCCGTAACATACTCATGCACAGCCCGACGAACGCCCAACCATAAGAAACTCTGACTGACCCGTTTGGAAGTGCGAAAAACCCCCTCGTGGCCAGCAACCGGAGAGTCATGGAAATGAGATATGATACGGCGGCGCAAATCAGCTACATTAGGAACCCACAAACGGTCCTTCCAGAATAGTAAATCGTCCCGCCAGGTGTAAAACGGCCGACCAGCCGGGTCCTGCTGAAGGGCAGCGATCAACGTCTGTGTCGAAGCATCAGAATAGTAGGCTTGCTTTAGCTCATCGATAAAAGGACAAGAGAGCATAGAGAATGTGAGGCACGACCCTGATGTCGGTATACGGGAAAGAGCGTCAACCACTGTGTTGTCGGACCCCTTCTTATAAACCACTTCATAGTCATAACCCAGAAGTTTACTGACCCAACGCTGCTGAGATGGGGTGGACACCCGCTGTTCGAGGAAATACTTCAATGGTTGATGGTCAGTATGAATCAGGAATCGCCGACCCAATAGGTATGGCCGCCATTTGGTGATGGCATGGATGATAGCCAGCATCTCCTTCTCATAGACAGACAGTGACAAAGATCTGCCCGCCAAGGCCTTGCTGAAATATGCTATGGGACGCTCATCCTGTAACAAAACTGCCCCTAAGCCTGTGTCCGAAGCATCCGTCTCGACCACAAACGGGCGTCTGAAGTCAGGCAAGATCAAAACGGGGGCGGAAGCCATGGCGTGCTTCAGCCCGTCAAATGCTGTCTGCGCCTCTGGAGTCCAAGCAAAAGCGCCCCTCTTGAGCAGCGCTGTCAGTGGCCTAGCCATTTCCCCATAACGACTGATGAAGCGCCGGTAGTACCCCGTGAGGCCTAGGAAACCACGAAGTGCGCGAACGCTGGTGGGAATAGGCCAGGACAGCATGGCGGTTACCTTGGCTGGGTCGGTGGCGACACCCTTTTCTGATATAATGTGGCCCAAGTAGTCCACCTATCGACTGCCAAAGGAGCACTTCGAACGTTTCAAACATAAAGAGTTATCACGCAAAATTGAGAAAACCGACCTGAGGTGGGACAAATGCTCGGCCCACGATTTGTTGTATACCAGAATGTCATCAAAGAAAACCAAGATATAACGGTGCAGGAATGGGTGGAAGAGGTCGTTCATAAGGCATTGGAAGGTGGATGGAGCATTAGTCAACCCAAACGGCATCACGAGAAACTCAAAGTGACCGTCATGAGTTCAAAAAGCTGTCTTGTGCACATCCGCAGCACTCATGCGAATCTGATGATAGCCCGAACGCAAATCGAGCTTACTAAACACTGTCGCGCCTGTCAATTCATCAAGTAACTCCTCAATCACTGGAATCGGGTACTTGTCTTTCACGGTCACAGCATTGAGGGCGCGGTAGTCCACACAGAAGCACTATGTGTCGTCCTTCTTGCGCACCAGCAACACCGGCGAGGAATAAGAGCTTGTGCTGGGCCGAATAATTCCTGCCTAAAGTATATCGGCCACCAGCCGCTCGATCTCAGCTTTCTGGATATGGGGGTAGCGGTATGGCCTGACATTGGTTGGTGCGGTACCCGGAGTAATCGGAATCTGATGATCATGGGTGCGGCTAGGCGGAAGGCCCTGGGGTTCAGCGAACAGTTCTTGATAATCTGACAACAATGCACTGAGGTCGGGCGGCATGCTAGCTTGAGGAACTTCAATAACTGCACGCTGCTGTAAGAGGAGCCCTTGGGGGGCATACCGGTACAAGCTGCTCGACGAATGGCCGGAGAGAAGAGTGCCCAGCCTAGTACCTTCCAACCTGACGCGCTGACCCTGTAGTGCAAAATCTATCCACATTTCCCTGAAGTTCCACACGACATCGCCAAGCTCCTGGAGCCACTGGACACCCAATACAACATCCGCCCCTTTTGTCGGCAACAGGAAGAGATCAGTGACGAATGCATGGCCCTGGATAGATAAAGTAACCTGCGCACACACCCCATTGCTCCGAAGGTGCTTGCCATCACCGATCAATACATCAAAAGGCTTGGAGTCCGATACGAAACACCCAAGACGGTTGGCAACCCTGTCATTAATAAAATTGTGAGTAGAACCACTGTCGATCAGGATAGCTACCTTTTGGCGCTTGAAAAGTCCTTCGACGCGCATCGTGCGGGGTGTAAAAGCCCCAGAGAACGCATGTACTGAGATCTCTGGCAAGAGCTCGTCACTGGCGGACAAGTCTGACCCATCACAAACTGCATCGCCATCGTCCACTTCTTCCACTAGAAGGCTGCCCTTAACGGAGCAGCGGTGCCTAGGCACAAATTTCTCGTCGCAGCGGAAGCATAACCCCTTTGAACAGCGTTCCTCCATTTGAGCCGGAGTTAAACGCCGGACAATCGGACCTGCAGTGGAAGGGAGCGGAGTGGGTCGGCCAGAAATAGCGCTGCTGCCCGGCGGCTGAGTAAGAGTGGCGCTAGGGCTAGAGCGGCCCAATGGTCCTAGCCGGCCCCCACTGCGCTGCCTGGTCAGTTTCTCCTCTTCGATGCGAGCGTGGCGTACCACGTCTCGCATATTGACATAGGGAAAGTGACGCATCTCCTCGGAAATTTCGGGCTTGAGGCCACGCTTGAAGGTACCCACCAAGGCGGCGACTGGCCAGTCGGGCAGCCAGTTGGCCACCTTCATAAACTCAGTGTAGTATGCACGGACGGTGGTAGTCTGGCGCATGGAAGACAGCATCTCATTGAAATCCTGGAATTCGTTTGGTCCAAATTGCACGCAGAGCTCATCGGAAAAGGCCGCCCATGTTGGGTATCGTACCTCTTTCTCAAAACTCTGATACCACACGGATGCATCACCATCAAGGTGGAAGGCCGCGATGCGCAAGCGCTCTGCCTCTGAATGAGTGCCTTGGTAGGAGAAAAATTTGTCAGCCTTATACAACCATTCAACCGGGTCATCATCCCCGTTGTAGCGCGGGAACTACAGTCGTGCCAGACGGGGTTCAGCGCCCGCTTTGTGACCCCTACCATGCTGAGGAAACTCGTCCCACTCGTCCTCAACGTCTTGGAAGTGGTTAGGATGGGGCGGCATCATAGGGGCATTTTCACGAACACCTGGTGTGCCTCGCGTGTCCCAGGTCTGGCGCCTCCCTCCCAGCGCTGTCTGGCCAGCGTCAAAGCCTGCAGGACAAGTTCGGCCCCCCAAATTGACGCCGGCGGGCACTGGGGTGGCTGTCAGAGTTGGCTCCAGGGCCTGCGAGGGCTTGCCCTTCTCCAAGTTGACAACGGTCGGCACAGACAGAACTGGTATGAAGCGTGCTGCCATGGCGTCCTGTTGAACCTTCACTCTGGCGAGATCAGCTGCAAGAGCTTGCACCGTTGTGAGGATTTCTGACAATCGGGCATCGCTGACAGCGGCACTGGCCTGCGGACTGTCTGTGGAAGTCGGCGCTGGTGCCTCCTTCTCTGACGCTGCCTCCTGCACCATAGCCTGTTTGCCACGCGCCATGGTCAAGGATCGCACAAGCTCCGATACCAATGATGTGCCCGATGCAGGCACGATCGATATCAAGGAGGATTGTGCAGGGAAAGGGGAGAATTGTAGAAGAAAGGGGAGAAGTATGAATTACCAATTGCATAATGAAAACAAGAGTTCAGGCCGCCCCTTATGGGAGACGACCCTCCTAGTGAACCAGACCAGTTGAACCAACCCAACCCGCCCGGTTCATACAGTTTAATCTAAACCCAAGTGAACCAATAAGTAAAAGGCTACCGTTCAACTAACTAATCAAAGCAGTAAAGTAATCAAAAGGAGTCTGAGCATTGTGTGCAGTCGTGCACAACAGAGAACCAACCCTGATTCACATTGTCATGAGTTTCTTGCCCCAATTGGCTCTAACCATCCTTGAGCTCTCTTTGACTCAGTTGTTCAATTTCCTTCATCTAGAGTTCATTAGTCATTGTGTATTTTGTTCTTTAGAGATTCATCATCTTACTTACTCTCCCATACCCTCATTATCTTTTAGAAGTGCCTTATGATCTTTCATTATTTGCAATGCATTATGATCCACTATTGATTTATGAGGGGAAATTCTTCATGGTGAGAGATACACAACAAGAGCACAACACACGCACTAGTTTGAAGAGGAGCAGCTAAATCTTCGATAATGAGTGATTGAAGAGTTTCAAGGAAAACCAATGATCAAAATAGAGTTTTGATTAACTAGATGGAGACAAAGACGAAAGAAAGATGAGAGAAGATTCAAGACTTAGAGGAGAAGACTTGAAGGCCAACAACAAAAGAGGAGGAGGTCAAAGAAAATGAGTTTATGTTAGTCTCAATAGAGGTTGGTAGTTTGTTTTTGTCTTGTAAGAGGTCTTGCTTAATAGTGCATTGATTTTGGACTTGTTAGGTTGTCCATAGTTTTTTTATCCTAGTTTGGTTTTCATGTTAAATCCTTGTATCTTTTGCATGCTTATGATTTAATGTTTTGATGGATTGATCATGAATGCGCACAAAGTTTTAGTTTTTATTGTTTCCGCTAAGTAAACAAATTCTTGTGCATAGAGTAAGCCAAGTTCAATAAAAGATTGTAGACTCAAGGATGAAGTCATAAACAAGAGGAGCTTGTTTGTAGAGGCTAGAAGAAAATGGAAACAAAGTAAGGAGGGACAAAGTTTCAATACTTGAGGAGAAAGGACTTGAAGGCCAACAACGAAAGAAAAGAGAGATCTAAACAAAAGATTTTTGCATTATAGTCTTCACAAGCAATTGATGGTTTGTTTGTGTCAATATAAATGTCATACTTGCTAGTACATTGCCATTGAGAGGTTGTCGTGGTTTTTCTACGTAAAAATCATATTTTTACTTGTGTGGTTGCATGATTATGGTTTGACTAATGATTAATATAATCATGAATGTGTTGTTATTAGGTTTATTTAATTTAGAGGTTAGAACTCTTAATTGCGTATATGTTAAAGTACTAGGGTTATGAGCAATCTAGTGATATGCTAAGCTATTTAGATGGATATTAAACTCTCACATCATACCTCACCAAAACACCGGTCTCTAAGCTCACTATTCCCTAACTCCATCGCTGGCCAAACTCACTAGAAAACTCTCCCGGTGCTCCTCTTTCCTCTCTAAAGCTCCCCTAAAGAAGCCCTAGATAACTTCTTATAATCATGATGATTAGGGTTCTTCATCCCCTAAGGATTTGGCTCAAAAATGCCTCTATTGGGCACCCAATTGGGCCTCCCAAATCCAATATTCCATCATTTCAATGAACCAGGCTCGCAGAGCAAATTAAACAACCCAATTGTACATTTAATTTAGGTAAACTCGCCTTGTGCACAATGTTCAAATTTGAATGGTTATATCTCTTTTACCTGAACTTTGATTCACGTGTTCTTATGACATTTTGTAGCTCTTTACATCTACTTTCTAATCACATTAATCTCAGACATAAACTCCATTTATTTAAGAAGTTATTCAATTGAAAAAGTCAAAGTTAAACTCACTAATTTCAATGTAGCCAAATTTGGAAAATCAGGAATTTTCTAGATATTATAGATTCTACCAATGAAAATAGAAAAAGTCATTAATGTTTCATACATGTTTTATTGCCTATCGATGGTACAATGGTATTTCACCGATGCGTGCACCACACACCGATGATGGTGTTGATGACTTACCCAATAGAGAATTTAAATCCATTCTAATTCCAATATTTTTAATATGTAAAAGAGTACCTCTAAATTTTTGAGTGTCACACACTTCCACCAATGAGTGATTCCTAGCATCACCCGCGGTTATAGAGAACCCGAGCACTTGACTTCTTCCCATTTTCCTTGATCTAGTTCCACTGTTGCTTTTGAGGACAATAGTAAGTAATATGTCTAGGTTTCCTATAGGTGTATCAAAGTTGAATCTTCCCACCACAAGTTTTCCCAGGTGGTGCTAACTACAGAGATGTCATTTGAAGTCTAGTTTCTTGTTCTGCAAAGGCTCATAACTCCTAGATGGCTGGCCAAAATTCTTCATATGCTTGTAAGTTTTTCTATCCCCATTGTTACCACCCTAGGCCACTAGTTTTCTCCACATTTGTTAAAAGTTTTTTATGTTCAAAATTCTTGGAGGGCACTCTAAATCTTGCAAAGTCACCTTCCATAATAAATACTTGAGCCACTACATTTGCAAAGGAAGCAGGTTTCGAAGTGAGTACCTTTGACTTGAATCCATTCTTCAAACTCTAAATAAAAAACTCCACATTATTCTCTTCAATATATACTGCATTGAGCAAACCTCTAGAGTTGCACTACTTTATTTTCACCTACAAATGTGAGGAGAAAAACATTACTTGTAAAAAACATTCAAGAACTCCTACCAAAAATTGTTCTCATTAGTTTTGAAGAGGGAGTTCATTACCATCTTCCACCAAAAATAGGCTTCACCCACCATAGTAAATGTAGTCATATTCACCTTGTTGTTGGGTTTGATGGACATTGCCCCAAAAGTTTTCTCCACTTCTACCCACTTCTCAGCTCTTCATAGTCGGAATTGAACCACAAGACTAATCATTCTATAATATAAAGCAATTTGGTGTAATATAGAACTTTTAAAATAGGATGCTTTGACCCATGTTTATACCATTAATCCCTCATTTACCCATATTTGACTCATTTCAATCTTCAAAAAGTCAAAGATATTATAATCCTAATTTCTATTTTTTAGGCTATATTAATTTTAAATTTAAAATATTGTATCTTGCACTCCCGAACTAAGATTCACATGCTCTTGGTATCATTAAAAAGCTCGCAATAAGCTCTATCAAATGAGATCTTATATGACTACGTTTTCTCTAACTTTTTTATAGGCCCCACATATATAATATGTTTCGAAATAATATTTTTTATATTTGTATATATATATATATATATATATATATATATATATATATATATTATATTCATATTTTCATATTTTTAGCACCTTGGAAAACCCCTAAAAGGCTCTATCAAATGAGACACACCGCCAAATTTGTTCTGAATATAAATAACATGCTCCACGACACAAAGTCCTTCAAGATTATCATCTTCGTTGACCTATGGCATAATATTTAACCTATGAGATTTGAATTTATAATTGCCTACTATGAGTGTATACGGAGAGACCTTTGTTCAATGTATATTTTATTTCTATTTTATTTTATTTTATCTTATTTATTCTATATTTATACGCAAAATGTGTGTACATTTATGCTAGTCAATTTTAAACAATCTAGTTCATAATTGAATAATTGACTTACATGATTGTTGAGTTAATTGTATTCCAATATGTTTTTCCACTATTCATACATATTATGGGGTGGGAATGGGTTTTACATGTTTGAGTAACAAGATTGAGATTGGTAAGGGTTTATGTGTGCCTTAGTACTAAAACAGAAATTACATGGAAATAGTCCAGACTAGCTCATGGGGACTTCGGAGGTCTAGTATGTAATGTCTTCAAGGTAGGTGTTGGATGCATATAGGAGGTTTAGGACGTGGCCCCTAGGGTAAATGGTGTGTGAGTAAAGTGGAAGATACTAGTTAATATCTGCAAATCTAGTCATCATTTACTTATGTACTATTTAGAAGGCAGAATACATTCATGTTTCCTTGTACTATTGCTTATCTCATTATGTGAAAGCCCAAATGTAGTTTTTCTTTTGCATGAAATTTTCTACTGCACATATTCCTACACACAGATGCTTTGGAATATGTAGAGTTTTAGGGCTGGGTGCCATGAGTCCTTAGACGAATAAACACCTATCTTTCAGATACATGTGTAGTTGTAGTAGGAGAACTCTTGTTATTTTATTATTTTGGATAATTGTATTAATTCTGTCAAAGTGGTAGGCATTTGGTACTTAGTAGAAATTGTGAGATTTTATTGGGTATGAATAAATTATTTTAATTGTTTACTCGAAAGCCTACGAATCTATAGTAGTTACACAGCAAAATTGAGTGTCGATCCCATAAAGACTTGAAATTGGAAAACCAAATTTGATCTAAGTCAAGTAAACTATAATCTAGTTAACAAATATAAAGAGAATAATTTGACTAAACTAACTAACAAAAGCAAATAAGAATTTAAAGATAATTAAACTATCCAAATTAAAATTTTAAATATTTAATCTAAGAATAAAAAAGCAATGCAAAATAAATAAAATATCAAATAAACAAAACACTAGGGCATAAGAATTCACATTCATTTAATCATAGAAACTCCTAAATATGATCATTAATCATTTTTTCACATTCATCTCATAATAATCTAGCATTTAATCTTTGTTATTATGGAAAATATTATCATTAAGTTCTTATGTATAATAAAAAAATTCATTGTTCCTTCTCACTTTAAAATATTAAAATCAAGTCATTAATTGTATCCACAATTTGCAAATCACAACTAATACCAAATTTCAATCTTAAACAAGACAAAACCAAGTAAGAAATTATTGAGAACTAATTTAAATCATGAGAGAAGCATGACTAAACTCATATCCAAATCAATCTTATCAATTAAAAAGGTATAAACAATTAACATTAAATCCACCATTAAGAAAAATTAATCAAGTCTCATAATCATGAAATTATGTAATTTAATAAAGCTTCATCAAAGCCCTAGCAAAGAGTTTTAACTACTCATTGTCATAACAAATAAAATTTTTATTAAATAAAGTAGAAAGAAGCTTACAAATTTAGAAGAAAATCAAGCAAGATAATACTGCTACAGTAACCACAAACAGTAACATTATGTATGGACAGTGTTGCTACAGTGACCTGTGGACTATTTAATTTTTTCCTACTTCCTCTTTGCTCCTTAGGTTTGGGACTTCAATTCTTCTACTTTCAAAGTGTTTTTCATAAATTTTGGAGGATGGGCTTGAAGGATTTTGCCTTTGGTTCATTGTGCTCTCCTCCCTCCTCTTATGCGATTCTCTACTGTATTGTTTAAATAAATTTCTCGACAACACGTCTTTCCTTGTTTAAGTACCCAATTTGAACCCAAAATAAGAGTTTCTTGCTATGTTTAAGATTCTTTTTATAAGTTTTCTTATTGCTCAATTATTTCCCACTTTATTTCTGATTTCCCTTCTTTCTTCTCTCTAGTTCGAGAATAGCAGCCACGAAAATATCCTCTTTTCAAATAAAATCAGCTCTCAATCTTCGATTTTAAACTTCAAACATGTCCTTTATTAACTTAATTGAAATGGGTTTTGAAATGTCTAATTTATCTACTCAAATTCATACTCAATTTCACCAAAAATTAAATAATTGTAATTTGGACATTTCTGTCCAAGAAGATGAAGTTGTTCACTAGACAATCCACATTATTGTTCAGTTTTCTTCTCTATTCATTGAGCTCTTCTATTCATGTCCATATATATTTCTAGCATATTTGCATCTTCAAAAAGTGGTCCAAGTCACTTGTAAGCTTGTAAAGAGTATTATGAATTTTTTCGAACATCGTCCACATGCCTTGGGAAGCATGCTTTACCTTTAACATATAAACAGTCATATTTTATACATGTAAGACATATATAGAATACTAATGTCATTAAAATACACTCCTAAACAATTAACATTGCCTAAATTAACTAATAATAAATCACAATATTAATATATATCTTAACATAAATAAACTCTAATTAATCCTCAATTAGCCTAATCATTCACTAGCAGATAAGGTAAATAGGCGTATAAAATGTATAAAAATCATGCATATCAAATACCCCCAAACCAATATTTTGCTAGTCCTCAAGTAAAACTAAAAACAAAAACAAAAACAAAAACAAAAAACAAAACTAACTACTCCAGTTCCACATGAAATGTCAATTGCATTTAGCATATGCAACAAGCCTTAAAACCCCTAGCTTACACTAGTGGACGGGTTATAACCTCATGAGGGTTTGTATTGAATCTACCCACAAAATTCAAAATCGAACAGATAAAAGAAAAATAAAATTAAAACCATAGAAAATTTACAAATCAACTCCTCCTAAACATGTGTCTTCATTTAATAAAATCAATTATAAATGAGTGTAATGCATAATACAACTTGTCTTCTAAAACAATAATTTATTATGACAACATATTGGTGGCAAGTGCTCAGACATACATAATAGTTTTTAAATAAAGACATTGCCAAGTAATTATGCAATCCCAATTTCATGAATCAAGCAACTCAATGTGTCTCATGTCCACTCAATGATTTCAATTTAACACTAAAAAAATAGACATCGGCTTTGTCTCATGTCCACTCTTATTTATGCAAAACCTTCCTTGAAAAGTAAAACACCCTATATCACCTGACAACCCATTCAGGATATAACTGCATAATATCCTACTAGAATTTAATGCTCATCTCACATGACATGTGTAAGGCTTAGCCTTCTTAAGCTTTCTGTAAGATTCATGTAACAAGTGTTAGGCCAGTGACTCCAAACCAGTTGGCTCGGGGCACTAGGTGTTACAGCACCCCTCAGACTTAATAACTTAAACCAAATAGGCTACAAGGTTATGCATGTCATAAATTAGTCAACTCGACCTTTTGACTCGAACACCCTAAAACCATAATCAAAGGCTCGAATTCTCACATAGACAAATGTCTTTCTAAATTTTTGAAATAGGAGCACAATAAACTAATATGATGTAATCAGAACTCAAAATCACTAAATCTGTCTAGTCATATAAACATGCTCTAAACAGTTTGATATCATTAAATATAGTCACATGTCTATAAGAAGCATCAATGTAAATAAGCAAATAATTTAAAAAAATCAAATAAGAAAAAAATTAATTGTTTTTCAATTTGTTTCATTTTTTACTAAAACTAAAATACATACTCTGAAATAAAATTAAAATCTCTCTCTACATCCTCAAACCTAAACTATACATTGTCCTCAATGTATTAAAAAAAATACAATGCTTAAGATAAGAAAAGAGGAAAAATAAGAGATAGTACCTCTGTTGACGTGCTCATGTACATAGCTATCAAAAGAAAAATGATTAGTGAAGGACAAAAACAATCACATAAGAGTAAAACAATAATGAATCATATAAACACACCCTAATAATGATTAAAGCAATAAGCAAAGATAAGAAACTCAAAACAAACTAAAAAACATAAAAACACTAACTACTAAATTAAACAAAATAACTATCAACACCTAAAATTGGGTTGCCTCCCAAGAGCACTAGGTTTATTGTCTTCAGCCAGACACGCCTCCATCTAAACTCGTCCAAGCCCCTTTAAAGTAATTATCTTCTCTTTGTCAATTTTACTTATCAAATCAGAGTGAGCTAAGCAAATATTTAGTGGATCATCAGAATAAATGAAAGGAAAAGTATCCTCCACTAGACTCTCAATCATGTCAACCTCAAAAGTATCATCAAAGTTTGATGGTTGTTTACTTGTGTCAAATACATTTAACTCACATGTCAAGTTCCCAAAAGAAATCTTCATCACTCCATTTCGATAATTTATTAAAGCATTAGATGTAGCAAGGAAAGGACGACCCAAAATAACAAGAATTTGCCGATGGATATTCTAAACACGCTGAGTATCAAGGACTACAAAGTCTACTAAAAAGTAAAATGTGTCAACCTTAATTAGAACATCTTCAACAACACCTCTAGGAATTTTTACAGATCTATCAGCTAATTGAAGTGTAATTGGTGTGGGTTTCAACTCTCCCAATCCTAGTTGCACATACACGGAATATAGCAATAAATTCACACTAGCCACTAGATCTAACAAAGCCTACTCAATGTGATGATCCCCCTATCTTGCATGAAATTGTGGGATAACCAGGATTCTTATATTTGACAGGGAATTTGCATTGAATGATAGAACTTACTTGCTCTGTCAGGAATGCCTTTTTAGGAAAATTTGTTTTCCTCTCTACTGTGACTAAGTCTTTTAAAAATTTAGCATAGGAGGGCACTTGTTGGATAGCATCAAGGAATGGGATGTTTATCTACACTTACTTAAATACCTCTAAAATATCTCCAAACTGTGCATTTCTCTTAGGATTGACTAGTCTTTGAGGAAACAAGTTTTTAGGCACAAAACTCCTAACTAGGGGCTCAACTAAAATAGGTGAGGAGTCATTGCATTCTTATTTCTCACTCTCTAACTCTGTATTCTCAGTTCTCTCTGCTTCAAGCATTTTTACATGATTGTCAACCTATCGCCCAGATCTAAGAGTGGTGATTGACAGGACATACCCGTGGTCATGTGATGAGACCTTTAGGGTTGGGCATAGGCTGACTGGGAAACTTGCCTTTCTCTCTCTCCCGTACATGAGTTGCTAACTGGCCAATTTGAGTTTCTAGTTTAGTTATGGCTTGAGTGTTCATTTGACTAGAATTTTTAAGTTTTAATATAGCCTGGTTAGTAGATTGCATGAATGTTTTGAGAGACTCTTCAAGTGAAGATTGTTGACATGGTGGTGCAACAACTTGAGGAGCTAATTTGGTAATAGAGATGTAGGAGGGGTTGGGCTGCCTAAATTGAGTGGACATCTATTGTATAGGAGGCCCTACTCCATTCATGGGAGGCTGGTTTTGCCCCGAAGAGAAATTTGGATGATTTCGCCAATTTGGATTGTATGTCCCATCTTTGGGACTGCCAAAAGGTTTCTCATAATTGTTTAGTACATTTGCTTGCTTAGCAAAGCACTCAGAATAACCTAATATGGAAGGACACATTTGAGCAGTATGCATTGGACTTGCACATAGAGTACACACTTCATTTTTAATTTGGATGGCGGAATTCATGTTTCTAGCAAGGGTCATGGCTTCTACTTTTCTAGTTAGCTAGTCTAACCTAGCTTTTATGTCAGTATCTTCCCTTACTTCATATAAGCCTCATTTCCTAGGGTTTTGGGTAGGTTTTTCTTTGACTAAAAAAATCTCATTGATGGGAACTAAGAACTTATATGTTGCATCATCATTTAGACTCAAGAAACACTCACCGTTCATTGATTCAATCATATTGCAGTGTGTTTGAGTCAAACCATTGTAAAAGTATTACATAAGCCACAATATTTCAAAACCATGGTGGGGACACTTCAAAAGCAAATCCTTAAACCTCTCCCAACTCTCATAAAATTTTTCATGATATAAGTCAGCTATCTCTCTTCTTAGGGCATTGGTTTTGGAATTGGGAAAAATTTTGAAAGGAACTTGCTAACAAGTCCATGCTGGAAGATAATTTAACAATGCCTTAGCTTTATTCTTTAAAGAGAAAGGAAACAAGTGCAGACAGACCGACTCATTAGAAAATTTTTGAAATTTAAATGTAGCACAAATTTCAAGAAAATCCTTTACATACATGTAAGGATCCTATCTGTCAAGACCATGGAAGGTGGGGAGAAGTTGAATGACTTGAGCTTTCAACTCAAAGTGTGTGGAAGTGGTAGTGGGCAACAGTATGCACGAGAGGGGATTGATAGAGATTGGTGAAAATAACTCCCTAAGGGGTTTGGCTTCTACATTGTTATCTCCCATTATGAATGGAAGATCAGTTTCAATTTCACTACTCCCAAGGGGGTTTGAATCTACTCTAACTAACCGGTGTGTTTGATCACGTAGCCATGTGGTCATACATGATTAATTTCTGCTTCCTCTTTGCTCCTCGGGTTTGGGACTTCAATTCTTCCACTTTCAAAGTGTTTTTTCGTAAATTTTGGAGGATGGGATTGAAGGATTTTGCCTTTGGTTCGTTGTACTCTCCTCCCTCCTCTTATGCAATTCTCTGGTGTAGTGTTTAAATAAATTTCTTGACAACACTTCTTTCCTTGTTTAAATAGCCAATTCCGACCCAAAATAAGAGCTTCTTTCTAGGTTTAAGATTCCTTTTATAAGCTTTCTTGTTTCTCAATTATTTCCCACTTTATTTCTGATTTCCCTTCTTTCTTCTCTCTGGTTCGTGTTCAAGAATAGCAACCACGAAAATATCTTCTTTTCAAATAAAATTGGCTCTCATTCTTTGATTGTAAATTTCAAACATGTTCTTCATTAACTTAATTGAAATGGGTTTTGAAATGCCCAATTTATTTGCTCACATACTCAATTTCACCCAAAATCAAATAACAGTAATCTCGACGTTTCTTTCCATTCTCCGTTGAAGAACTTGTCTAGGAAAATGAAGTTGTTCACTTATCAGTCTATATTATTGTTCAATTTCCTTCTTTGTTCCTTAAGCTCTTCTGTTTATGTCCATATATATTTCTAACATGTATGCACTTCCAGAAAGTTGTCTAAGTCACTTGTAAGCATGTCAAGAGTATTATGAATTTTTTTCGAACATTGACCACCATGCTCAGGAAGCGTGTATGACCTATAACACATAAATAGTCATATCTTATACGTGTAAGACAAATATAGAACACCGATTTTATTCAAATACACATCTAAACATTTAACATTGCCTAAATTAATTAATAATTAAATCACAATACTAATATTTATGTTAACATAAATAGACTCTAATTAATCCTCAATTAACCTAATCATACACTAGCAAATAAGGTAAAGAGGCGTATAAAACGTATAAAAATCATGTGTATTAATAATTACATATGCCTCCCTTAGCTTTGTATTCGACTTGAGGATGTGTCAAAGTCTGCTTTCAAGATACGCTATGGCCATTATGAATTATTGGTGATGACTTTTGGGCTTACCAATACACTAGCACCCTTTATGGATCTAATGAATAAGGTCTTTAAGCCTTTCTTAGATCCTTTTGTTATCATTTTTGTGAACGACATATTAATCTATTAAGCCAACAAGGTGGAGAATGAGGAGCATCTAGGAATCGCACTGAAAGATCACAAACTCTATTCAAAGTTTAGGCAAGTGTAAATTCTCGTTGGAGGATGTAAGTTTTCTTGGCCATGTCATATCAAAGGATGATGTAGCAATGGATCCGGCTAAGGTAAAAGTGTTTTTGAAGTAGGAACAACCTAAGAATGCATTTGAAGTTAGAAGTTTCTTAGGCCTTGCAGGATATTATTGATGGTTCATTGATGGTTTTCCCGCATTGCAACCACTATGACGAAGCTGATAAAAAATAATATAAAATTTGAATGGAGCCAAGCATGTAAGCAGAGTTTTTAAGAGTTGAAGGAGACACCTACTTTAGTACCAGTGTTAGATTTACCATTAGGTAGTGGAGGATTTGTTGTCTACAGTGATGCTTCAAAGAAGGGGTTAGGTTGTGTGTTGATGCAGCATAGGAAGTTAGTCGCCGATGCTTCTTACCAACTTAGAACGCATGAGCAGAACTCCCCAACACATAACTTAGAGCTAGCAGTAGTCTTCTTTGCACTAAAGATTTGGAGCCATTACCTTTATGGTGAGAAGTTTGAAATGTACAGACCATAAGAGTTTAAACTACCTCTTCACTCAGCGGGACTTAAACATGAGACAAAGAAGATGGCTACAATTCCTTAAAGGATTATGATTTCACCATTGCCTATCACCGAAGGAAAGAAAATGTAGTGGCGGATGCGTTGAGCAAAAAATCAGTAGCTATAGTGGCTCGTGTGAGGGTTCAGGAGTGGCTTTTTTATAAAAAGGTTTTTGCACTTAATCCTGTGATAGAATTGGAGGATACCACCAGATGGTTTGTCAATCTTTCCATAAGTTGGAATCTAGTGGGCACAATGATTGAAGCACAAAAGGGAGATGAAGAAATTCAGGAAATGAAAGCCAAGTTGAAGGAGAAATCGGTGTTTAATGACTTTGAGGAAAGGGCGGATGGAAGCTTAGCCTTTTGCAAGCGATTATGGGTACCAAACTCTTAGAAGTTGAAGGATCATATTCTTGCAAAAGCACACCACTCTAAGTTCTCTATCCATCTAGGGGGAACTAAGATGTGTCACGATTTGAAGAGGAGTTTTTGGTGGAATGGATGGAAGAGAGATATTGCTTCATTTGTATCTAAGTGTTTGATTTGTCAATAGGTTAAAGCAGAGCATCATCATCTTAGAGGTACTCTACTTTTTCCAAAATGGAAGTGGGAGAATATAACCATGAATTTTGTTTTAGGCTTCCTCAGATGGATGGACAATTTGAGCATATTATATATACTTTAGAGGACATGCTTAGAGCATGCATCCTCCAGTGGGTGGGCAATTGGGAGCAACATTTATCCTTAGTGGAGTTTGCCTACAATAATAGTTATCAGGCTTACATTCAAATTGCACCTTTTGATACATTATATGGATGTCCTTGCATAGCACCACTTTGTTGGGATGAAGTGGGTGAGCATCTTTTGATGGGGCCAAAAATAGTGCAAAAATCCTTGGAGATGAATCAACTTATCAAGGATCGATTGCAGACTGCTCATAGTAGACAAAAGAGTTATGTAGACACCCGTTGAAGAGAGCTATAATTTTGAGTGGGAGGTCATGTTTTTCTTAATATTTCTCCATTAAAAGGTGTAGTAAGATTTGGTAAGAAAGGAAAATTATCTCCTAGGTTCATTGAACCCTTCGAGATATTGGAGCAGACTGGAGCAATGGCGTATTGTGTGGCCTTACCGCCACAACTTGTTAGCATTCATGATGTGCTCCATGTTTTTCTTTTGTGAAAGTATGAACTAGATCCATCCCATGTTCTCAACTTTGAGCCATTGGAGCTTAGGAGCTCCATTGAGAGCCAATGCAGATCTTAGACATAAAAGGAGAAGATGCTTAGGACCAAGGTCATTCCATTGGTGAAAGTTCTTTGGCGGAATCACAATGTGGAAGAAGTAACGTGGGAGTAGGAAGATGAAGTCAAGGCAAAGTACCCTCATCTCTTTACAGTTGAGCAGCTACAAATTTTGAGGAAAAAATTCATATGAAGTGGGTAGGATGTAAGATCCAGTAATTCTTGTTTTCCAATTGTCCTATTTGTGGTTGACTTAAAAAAATTTAAGGAGTTTGACTCTTTAGCCTTACGAGTTAGATAACTCTCTGAATAGGTTAAATTTAAGAGTGATACTAGTATGGTTAGAAATTAGATAGAAAGAGCTTCGAAACGTCACCAGGAATACACAAATCAGAGTTTAGATGAGTGAGATATGACTAGTCAGATTTCAAATGAGTGAGATACGACAGTGTTTTATGTCCAATGGAATGGGTTGTACGTTCGGAATGACGGGTTGATTCCTCCCCCGGGATGAGATGATTGAGAATATTTATTTATTAAGATTTTTGGAGTTGCTCTAGGTTGGTCATGGCTGTTGTGGACCAGCGTGGCTAGGGATTTCTAGTATTTTCTGGTATTTAGGATATCAGGTGACAAGTAGCAGATTTTGATTGGTTGTACTGTTTATTATCTTGTGATGACTTTTAATATTCATTTACACCGGATTGTTGTGTAAAAAATTTGTGATGGGAATGATGAGATTTATTTGTACACATTTATATGTAAAGACCTTACTTTGAATGAACTCAAGTGTTCGGTAGAAATGTAAGTGTTTTCAAAACTTTACTAAGTTTATACTCATCCTTTCTTATTTTTTAGAATCCTTTGGGATCCCCTATGTGATGGTTTTACACAGTGCCTAGGACAGCTTGTTTTGAGAGTTGAACAATAATTGAGGAGCAACTAACTAGGGAATTACGATTTACTAAGGGATAATTAGTAGGAAAGAAATAAAGAGACATTATGAAACTTCATATTACTTGATAGTGTTTCATTTCTAGTTGGTAGCTTCTTTTATTTAGTTTGAGGCATATGTTTATGTCATTGCACTGTAACTCTAGTAGGTGGATGTTTAATCATATATAGTTATGATAAAAGTAGTTAAATTTCCTTTTAACATTATTCTTTGGGTTGTTTTTATGTAAAGCGATGGCTCAACTATGCAATTCCAATCTAATCTAGGGTTGAGTTAGGAATTGTTGTGTCCTCTAACCGGTTTTGGGTCATGGGGCGTGACAAGTTTAGTGAGAATGACTATTTCCTCATCATAACTAAAGTCTTGTGGACCTTCTTCATCTAGGGTGTTCATCACCTTGTTGTTCTTCGGAGTTTTTCTAGAAGTTCTTAAAGCTACTTGTTTCCACTTTATTTTCTCAAAAACCTTCCTCTTTATTCATATTAATATTCTTGTATGTCAAAGGCTCTAAGGTTCCCAATTAGCTCTTCTATATCCAAGGTGTCTATTTTCTTTTATTAATTTATAGAAGCCACCTTAATTTTGAATTTGCTATTTAGGGACCTAAAATTTTTTCTAATAACAAGGTGATCAAGAGTGGGTTCACCTACTTGGTCACAAGTATTCACTGTCTAAGATTTTAGCATAATTGTCACAACCCAAGCCTTGAGTAGGGTCCTACTAACTTTTACTGAATCAAAAATCAAATGAGTTTCACCATTAGGGTGTTCATCTTCTACTACAATTTAACTACTTTAATTCTCATAAAAAAAATACTCAAACTATCCTAATTCTCGGATCCTCCCTGTGAACTACATCTCTATCTATTCTTCCTTGTTGTTCCTATGCATCCAAATCAGTAAAAAAACATGTGCGCAAAGATACGCTCGGTGGAACGTACATTCAACCCGAGAGCTAAAAGCTCTATGATCGTGCCTCAAATAAAACATGTATGTAATCTAGCATCCATTAATCATGCAATAATAAAGACCTAACATTCAAATAACAACATTCATGGTCATCATATATCTATCATATCTTAACATAACATTTAAATGATCATCATGCATCCATCATGATAACGTAATACTCACACAGCCCATTTCATATATCACCTAGAGAATTAGTTATGCAATCCGTGAGTTGCGCCAGTGCAAAAGCACCTTGGGTGGTCATCCGTGTGCACTCGATATGACCCGTGAAAACTGGGAGGAAACTATCAAAGGCTGAGGTCTACTCTCATCCCTACATGGCACCTGGGAAATCTTATTATCTTGATCCTGGAGTTAAGGCACTTGACCCAAACCTTAACTACCCTCAACCTCTCATTCTTAGGTTGGTTCTTGATACCTGAATCTACCATTTAAGTTGTACACACCTCTCACATACCCAATAAGAGGAGAATAACATATAACTTACAACCATACGATTCATAATGACACCTCCACATAACCAATCACTAATATGATTCAAGTAAATACACCATATTCTAAAACATACACATAATATCAATTTCCTTCAATCTTTATCCTCACCAAGATCCATAATACTTAACATCATTTATTCTCAGCAAGACTTACTATATTTACAATAATCTAAGCAGGGTATATCATGAAATCCATGGGTCATTTATATAACAAAATCTTAGCAAGGCCTTGTGCATATAAATCAGATAGATAACTGACATTTGAGCATAGCATTGTTGAATTCAAACATATATCAAGTGTTGGAGTAAAACTTATTCAATTGATTAAATTACTTGTCTCTTAATGCTTGTGAAGAAGTTTATATTATGCAAAAGAAAATACTTGAGTTCACTCATAAACATACTCACGATACCAAACATTTAAATGAAACTTTCCACTAATGTTACCATGCCAGCAAGGTAAAGGTAATACGATGCCGACTGTGGAAACTTACATATCACAACATAAAAAAACTGCACAACGAACCCATGATAGTATGTATGTAACTAAAAATAATTTGTTCCTACATTCAATTATTTTCTCACAACTCACAAGTCGAACTATCTGCACTTACCACATAAAGTTGAAAATATAGCATGAAAAAGTAACCACTGGATGTAGAAAACAGAACATTTACTATTTACACAGATCCATTCAACTAGAAGGAATATAAATGAATAGATTAAAACCATATATAAGCCACAACATCCCTCACTCTTAACATATCTCAGTCCCATAAACCACTAACACTCAAATGAATTTCTATGCTTAGAGCATACTTCAAGCAGAACCAAACTCAGTCCTTTGAATATTACTTGGATCACATCTATTAACACTTTTAAAATTAATGCTAGTGTACACACCCTATTTGTACTAACCTCAATATACCTGTACAAATCACATTTCCTAATCCTTACATTAAAACACACATCAGGAGATTTTGAGCAAGACATGCATTAGACAAATTGAGCAAAACATGAAATAAAACAATTTTGAATAAAGCAATTATTAAACAATTTTGAATAGAACATGCATATTTAAATTAACTTCACATGTATATATCACCAAAACAACAAAACAACACATGCATGCTCTGCATGAGGGTCCTCACCTTGGCCTAAATCAACTCCTATTACCAATTGTTACTGCTCCTCTCTAAACCCTATAATTAAATCTAAATCACACCTCTAATTAGTAGTTCAAACACACACAGCTTTTAATAGGCTAAGCATAGGAAGCAAAGAAATCATTCTGGCCATTTCACTTGCCCAGAAACCTGTTGTGAAGAGTGGGTTTGAACTAGGAGAAAGAGGAGGCCAGTCTAAAACAAGGAAGGGGATGAAGGAAAGGGGATTCTCAAATCCCAAATTGAGCAAATAAAAAAGGGATCACCTTTACCTATTTCGACTTGCAATCAAACCCTCATTTCCATAACCGCCGCCGAATCCTCACCCACTATTGTCGCTGCCCGCTGGAGCAAGAGAAGAGGGAGAAAGGATGGGGTGAGAGGGGAGGGTTTTAGGCCTATGTATAGAGAATAGAGAGGGGAGACGTGCTTGAGAGGGGAGGAGAGGCGTAGTGGGAGAGGGGAGCGACATACCAGGAGAGGGGAGAGTCCTCCCTTCTCCTGACTGAAATAGGGCTAGGGGATGAGGAGCTTTCCTCTCCCCCGTTCCCTTCTTTCACAATTTGAGGATCCAGGTCTGAGTTGAACTCAAACCCTGGCCGGTTAAAAAACAACAACAAAACCCCGGTTTACAATAATACTATGAGTTTGCTTGTTCAATGGTGGGAGCTCTCATGGGTTGAGCTCACAACTATCTTTACATGATTATTTAGTGTACACATAGTCACAATTCATAATCATCATGCTTGGTTGTTTTCTCCTACCACTTTTGTTTATGAGCAATTTTGGCCTTACCCTTATACTCTAGAAAGGTCCTTCGGGGCTAGGTTGGGTGATGACATTTCATGGTGGATTCTAAGGTCCATAATGGACGGTACCCCTCAGTGGATAAAATATAAGATAATGAATGGAGTCATTTGATACTAATTGTTAAATTGAAACAAGCAAAGGATTTACATAAAATATAATTCACTTTGAAGCTTTTGCTTGACTATCTTCTTCGGTATTTGTATAATCAACATCTCAAAGACTAGCGAGACCAAGATTAGGCAATGAGGGATAGGGATGGAACTAGGGGATAGGGTCCTCCCTAGCTAATGAAATTTAAATATTGTTTATTAAGGGGGCTTTGATTTGCTCTTTTCATAATGCCCCAACCCAAGCCGGGGTCCAAAAATCTTGAATAAAAACTTTCTTCATTAAACAAGGAATCATCCTTTGTGTGCGAGAGGTATAATGTTAATCTACTCACTAAGGAGCTTCAAAGTTTCCCCGCACGTAGACTAGAGTTGTAACGTTCATACACACAACAAAGCTTCAAAGCTCATTGTGTATAAGTTAGTATAAAACTTATAATTATAATTAATTTGGATCGGGCCAACATTGCCTTGCAGTTGGTTGCCTATGTACATATTGAATAATATTTACAATATTATTCAAATACGATCGGATCCGAACGTAATCCTACCTAATGGCTAATACATACATTTGGCATCACAAAATCATAAACGTTTAAATACGTAGGTCATTATATTTAAGTACATCATTCGAAGTTAGACTGAAATCTCATAAATCATCAAAGTAAGACGAAAATCTCATAAATCATCAAGTTAGACAAAAATCTCATAAATCATTAAAGTAGACAAAAATTTTATAAATCATTGGAGTCAAAAAGAAATCTCATAAATTATTGAAATCAAATAGAAATCTCATAAATCATCGGAGTTAAACGGAAGCTAACAAATTAACAGAACTACACATCTTATTGAACACAATAGAGTAGATTGAATCAGATCCCATCAAACATATCAGATTTCATTCGATTATATTAGATCATAATAGATTAGATCGAAGCATATAAGATCAAATAGAGCATTTCATAGCAAAGCAAGTAAGATCAAAGCAAAACATATCAAAGTAAATTGAATCAAAACATATCATATTACTCCATATCATGGCAAATCATATATCTTAATCAGTATCACATGTATTCATATAATTATATGTCAAATCAAAATATCAGAAATACTTACTCTCTTATAGTTTCGAAAGTAGCAACACTTGGAGTTGTTCATTTCCCTCAGGGCATCCTCCTTTCAATCCAGAGATGGCTGGCAAAATCTCCTCTAGCTCTGGAACATCTTTCGCTACGCGCTCGTAGGTGACAAACAAACCTTCCTTTTTCTCAAGACTCTTTTCTCTTTCCACGCCTGTAAACTACGTACAAAACCTTCCCTCTGCCTAGGGATACTATTTCACCGTGTGGCCTTTTAGTGGAGGATAGAATGTCCCCTACTCTGGGTCACTTCTCTCATTGTGGCTCGATAATTGCGGATGGAACCCCCTCTTGGTCCAGGCTACTTTCCTTTCTCTAGTGCTTGAGGATGACAGGCAAGACCTCTTCTCCACTTAAGACATTTCCCCCTTAGTTAGTCACAAACTCAAAGAACCGACCCCTCCATTGTGTAGAGCGTGCTCAATTTAGTTAAGAATGCCTCTTAAACGGACTAAATCCGACTCAGAATGATCAAAAATTAAGAATACAAAGTTATGTGCTGAAAAATACACATAAGGAATATTTATAGCCCTTAGCTGCATTGAAACCGCAGCGCTGCACTGCCATTTTTGGTGGCAGCTGCCACGCCCCGGGATTTTGGAAGCATAAAAAATTTCCTTCAATAAAGATATCGGAGTTAACTCAAGCTTGCAACTGGAGCCACTCGCTGTAAGTGATAATAAAATAGTAATTTCCCCATGAACTACCTTCCGTGTACAAACACACAAGAGAAAAATAATAAAGAGTTCTTACTCGTTTCAGTTCGGTTGAAATCCTTGAAATCACATCAAAAATACTCAAAGTAGGCCCTCCTACCTGCACGCTAAGCTTCGCTGAGTCCTGCAAAGTTTGGGTGGCGGTGAGTATTTTAAAATACTTAGTATGAGAGTTTATACTATCAGGCATGAATAAACACATGGCAATTTCATAACACATATCATATATAATATTTTTCATAAAAATAGGGTGTGCCTCTCACCCAAAACCACCCCTTGTGTTTCTTCCTACGTATCGAAGATACTCATAGGGTTTGCAAGCTCTCACGACTCGCTACAAGTGTCCTAGACACATTTTATTATAAGGAATTAGTTGCAGGTACAAAGCAATGGCCTCTTACTCCTCTACAGGTTATTCGAAAAACACTTCGTGCTCGTAGAGGGAATAGCCACCCGTGCTCATGGGGCGCTGAGATCTAGAGAGCATAGAGTTTTTCCATGATACTCTGTACCCTAGCGCGCATAGCCTTAATATGTGCCCTTCGTTAGGGACTAATCAAGGGTCTTGCCCTATGTTAGGGGCTCACTAAGCTAAAATAGGTATCATGCATATGATTTCAAACCGGATTATAATTGTGCCCTCATCTAGTCAACGGAGCACTATTGGGGCACCCAACAATAGCTCCGGACAACCAAAACACTCTTGAGTCCCAGACTCATAATCTTGAGTCCTAGACTCATAATCCTGAGTCCTAAACTCATAATCAAAATATCCTAGAGTTCCCAAACTCCAAAAAGGGTTATTTTCCTTCAAAACATTCTATCCCAATGTTTATCCTTTTGAAAACCCTAGCTCCCCCTCTACAAGCCATTGGAATGTCACTAACAACCACTACAAAGGCAATGTTAGTCACTCATTCCAACGTGACAGTTACCCCTTCTTTGTCCCACTTTAGTGATTTGATCACCATGCTTATACATCTTTTCAAAAATAATCTTGAGAATCCTCCTTTCAACAAGGACGAGTCCTTTAAAACCATCGTTCAAACATATTGTATTGATTCATAATGAAAACAGTGGCAAAGCTAGTTTGTCTCTGTCTCACACGCTCCAACATGTATAATTTATATCAAATTTCATGGATAAACATTCGATCAAACTATCATATATGAGGCAATCATAAAGCATGCAGTATATACAACTTATCTGTTTCCAACGGAATCATATATATGAGGCAATCAAAAAACATGCAAAATTTAAAACATATCCGCTTCCAGCAGCTAATCATTCGACTAAATGAATATATACAAAAGAATTATAAACATACAGTATATAATTCATATTATATCTCAACAATTAATCATTCAACAATCGAATATATATGTGGAAATCATAAATAATAACTTGAAAGTAATCTCCAACGCATAACTTGCAAGAGTCATATAATTATTAAGTTAAAAACACAACCAAAGCTCATAATGATGCCTTAAGAAAGGATAAAAGCCCCTACCTCACTCTCTGCGCAAGTTTGAAGACGATACACGGGATACCACGCAGTTGGACGTCCACTAATGGGGCTTCAGAGGTCTCCAACCAGAAAAATAACCCCGCCACGACGTCTAACATGCTTGATTTAGGTAAGAACACCTCTTGACTCGAATCAAACTTGAAATGAGTGAGAAATGAAGTTTGAAGAACATAGCAGAATATGAAGAAACATGGGAGAGAATGAAGAACTTGAAAACTCGACACTCTGGATGCTATTTATAGAAAAAATGGATAGACATGAGGCTAACATGTGGTAGATAGGATTCACACGTGTTAATCCTATCTGACACATCACCGATCTTATTTGCTACGTCATCAATCCTTCCGCTTCTTTGTTAGTCCTATCCGCTACATCGTGGATCCTATCCAGAATGATATTATTATATTCAAATAATATCCTAGTCTCAAAATGCGATATCTTTCTACCCCGAAGTCAAAATTGTGCATTCTTGTTACCGATGGACTCATGCCAACAAGCCCTTTGAAACAAGACCACATATGGGTAGGTTATCCCACACTTTCATCTAGGTCCCACCTATGTGGCATCTTCCCAAGGCCATAACTTTCGACCTTGGTGTCCTATTTAGGCGTTCTTGGGCTAATTACGCTCGTCTCTTTGAGCTCTAACACACCCATTTGAAAACCACCAAATGTCTGCCTCTAAATAATTTAAAATTATTAAAAACTCATAAAATAGCTTTCTTAGAGGCAAAAAATCATACTGAAAATTCACTGTCGTTACAGTAGCGGCTGCCAAATTTATGCCACGCAAGCTATGTGATGTCGTGTGGCCAGACGTTATGCGCATTCATTGTGTGCAATGCATTTTCTTTTTATTTTTATTTTCTTAATACTTATCTTCAAACACGCATATCTTTCTATTTCAGACTCGGATTCGCGTATTCTTGGTACTATTGAGCTTGTATCGATGAGCCCTATGAAACTAGACCACCTAAATCACTTTATGCAACTCTTTTTAAGTGGGTCCGCTCATATTACATGCTTCTTGAGGTAATAATTTTCGCTCTCAACCTCCGTTTAGTGCATTTTTTCTTTTTGTTATGCTTGTTTCTTCGAGCTCTACTCATATACGGAGGTTTCAACCTCTGAACCTTTAAGATTTATCCAAAAATTATCTAATTACCCCTAACCCTTAGGTTAGACGTAATAAAAAAAGCAGGGTGTTACACTTGTAGATAGGACCAAGTGGCCCCTCATAACAATTTTATAATGTAATTGGTTCCACTTGAGCCATTTTCCTTGCTCTATTCTTGGAAGACGGAGTAGCACATATGATATAGTTTCCTTATTTAGGTAATATAATAAATAATTATAATATTGACTTGACAGCCAACTTTACCTAAACATTTATTTTTAGATTGGTAACAAACTTTTACTTAGGAAGCCTTGTTATTTACAGATTTTGGAGATGTGTGGTATTATTAAATATTTTGATATTTGTATATGTGAACCTAGCTATCATGACTAGGGGTGACAAAAGTGAGGGTCGACCGTGCTAAGCATGGGTTTCCAGGTCCATGGGTTGGGAGGCCTGCTCTGTTCGGGCTACGCGAAGGCTTGCTAATAAACTAATGGAGCCCGCAATTGATCACCCACTCTAGAGGAGTTTAGGCCCCAACGACAATTATAGTTGTTGAGGGCATTCAATTGCCCAATGGCTATTACTATTGTAGTAGTATTTATATTTTTTAAATTCTTGATTTGGAGAGGGGATAATTACAAAATTGTCACTTCCCCCTCAAAAAGACAATTTAAACCCTTCCAACATTAAAAAATGGTCATTTTCATGACTAGAAGGGGTAATTGTCAGATTTGAAAATTTATAAATAGGGGGAAGCTTAAGCTTCTCTTCACCCTTTCATCTACTCTCTAAGGCTCTAAGTCTCCTTTCCTCCATACTCTCAAGCTTTCAATTAATTAAAATTTAAGATTGAGCTCTTAAACTCTCAAGCCTCAAGAACAAGATCAACTTAAGCATCAAACATAAGGTAAGTAATTTTGATTTTATAATTTAAAGTTTATGTTAAGGAAATTTATTTTGCCTTCTCTTTCTCTTAATTTTTTTCTATTATTTATTTATTTTAGAAAATGACATCCCACTCCAACTACAATGCCTCTTCCCCTCCTTCGTTGCAACCAATAATGAAGTATTCTCTAATTTTCCTAAAGGAGGTATTCCCAAAATGATGGATGAAGCCAATTATAAAGGAGGTATTCCACCAATGTCTTCAATGGCCAGCAAAAAAAAGCAGCTAACCTCCATCATGTGGAACCACATAAAAAAAGTAAGGTAGATGACCCTAACAAACCTATAATGAGAATCGTAAGAGCCAAATGTAATTATTGGAAATCAATCCTAAGCAATAGATGCAGGAGTACTAAACATCTTATCTGATATGTTAGATCATGTTCCACCAAGTATGGCCTGAAGGAACCCAAATAATCCTAGCTAGGTGACTTGAGCGCCTCCTCCACCTCCATATCACTTTCACTTTTAATCAAGATATGTATTGGAGGGATCTCGTGAGTATGTTGTGTGCACCGAGCAATCCTTCTCCTGTGCCGATGACAAACTATTTGAGACTTATGTGAGGCAAGCTCTCAACTCAGCATTCCACAAAATCTCGCACAACACTCTAAAGAATATATTTTCAAACTATAAAAAGAGCACAGGTACAACTTATGAATATTCTACTTAAAATTCTAGGTAAGATTTGTGAGAACTATAAGGTTATATTGTATTTTGTAAAGTTTTATTGTTTTATGTTTGCTTTGATTTTTGTGTGATGGTTTGGTTTGATTATGAATTTTCTTGGGTTTATTTTGATTTTTAGTTAGAAAACATTAGTGCCTAGCATAATCCACCAAGTTACCACATGAATTGTTGTCATTTCTATGTAATTCTTTTTATTAAGGAAGTGGGCCCCACCTTAGGACCCGCGACCATCTCGGGCAACATGCCAACTTCTTGGGCAACTGGCCCCCACTTGACATCTTAGATGGGTTTGGGCTTTGTCAAATTTGTTTTTGGTCTATTTTATTAAGTGGGTTCACTTATTACTTTGTTGGGCTCATTTCAAGCCCACTTACTCACCCTAGTTATAAATATAAACATTGGTCATTTTCACATTTGTGGTTGGATAAGATTTTGGCGGTTTTGGGAGAGCTCTATCCCCTCTCAAGAAGGGAAAGGTTAATCCAAGGTAAAATCCCTCAAATCTCTCCATGTTTTCTTTTGATTTCAACTTTAACCCACGGTTCTTCTCCTCTTGATTGGGATTCTAGGTTTTCTTTTTCTCAAGTTCATTATTTTACCCATTTTTTGGAACCCTAGATTTATGTTTCTAGCTTCTACTCTTGCGATTTTCATTTTGGGTACATGAGGATGCTAGATTTATCATTTATTAGTGATTTTGTTTCTCTTTTTGTGGAAAGGTGGGATTTTTTTTAAGGCTAATGTAAACTAATTTGTTGGGTACGGATTTCTTAAGCTTTGGAGGAGATTAAATAGTCTATAATCTAATTTTAGGTAAAAAGTTTTTGTTTGATGAGGTTTTACTTGTATTAACACCATGTTTGTGGGTGTATTCATGTTCTTTAAGTTTATGAATGTGTGAATTTGAATCTTCTTAAATTGATGATTTAATGGTTGTTTTACATTAATATGCATGAGTTATGTTAGATCTATCATGTCTAAGGCTTAGATAATGATTACTTGAAGTTTCATGAAGTTTTATAGTTTTTTTATAAAATTTTGGATTGAATTCAAATCAGTTTGGTGCAAAGAACAAGAATTATTTTCCGTTTTCTAGGTCAACCAATCAATTGCCAAGGCAGGCTAAACGATCAACCAAATGGCAATTTGCCATTCCTTTACTCTCTATCGATTGCTCCTTGGGTTGATCGATCGGCCATACAAAAAAAAGATAAAATGCTTATTTTGAATATGGGTTTAGATTATTCCTTTATATCACTCACATGACACTAATAAAGTATGATCATGCTGAAGTATGAATGCATACACACATGTTACATTAATCATGTATGAACATGACCATTTATCTTTATACACAATTATGCTTACATGACCTCATTAGCCACGCATGGACCTTGTCTCATGCATGAAAGGGCTGCTAGGGGTTGCTTATTAGTACAACTACTCATACTTACATACACATAGCATTGTTCACATGTGAATCATGTCACATATATCATGAAAATAATTTGTTCAATCATGCTTAATCGTGATTATCCATTGTGTGCCATAGTTTTTTTGGTTTACTCGTATTGTGGATTTAAATAAATTGGTTTTCCATTCAATGGGTGTGGTTTTCTGTCCGAAAAGGTTTTTCATTCCGAAAGGACAATTTCCTCCCTCGGTGAGAAGAACAGGATGTTATAATGAAAACTATTGAGACTTTTGGAGCAAGCACCTGGCTAGTTTGTCCGTGTGCACTAGCTAACCATTGGCACTTCTAATTTATAGGATTTTCCAACTACTTTAGGTATTTTCTTCTTAGGAATGTTGGTATCTCGGGTATTGAGATTTCTTTATTGTTGATATTAGGGATTGTGATGCTCTTTACACAGGTTTTGTGTAGGGATAATGATACTTATTTACATAAGATTGTATATGTAAGAACATAAGTATCTTTATGTCATTTATTGTCTTATTGTTGTGATCAAAACAATATTATTAATGTGTATTTTGAGTCAGTTTGTAGTCTAAAGATTGATTTTTGAAAGTGGAACAAAGGGAGTATTCATATTCATGTTTTCGTCAAGTAAAACCACATACACACATTACATTCATACACTTAAAGGTAAAATAAACCTTAAGTAAAATAATGATGAGGATTAGAGATTTGAATAATGATATATCAAAAATCTGGTCAGAATGATTGATCTCTAGTTTGGAACAATTGATTGTTGATGAACTAAAATTAAATAAGTAATCGATCACTTCAGTAAAATGATCGGCACTTGAAATAACTATGTGTAAAATGAAGCCAAGAATTAGCGATTGATTGGCTAAGTGAAATGACTGATTGATTGAAGAGTCGTGAGGAAAAATATAGAGAGCGATTGATCGTACTATGGAAATGATCGATCACTAGAGCGGCAACTTGCCTAATTTAAGACTTTCCGGTTTGAGTTGGATTCAAAATTGGAGTTGTATTTATTTTGGGACTTGGGAGTCTATAATCAAGTCAAAATCACATCAAAATCAATCATATGTAAGATAATTAAATCAACAAACAAATCATGCCCTTCAATCAACACAGAGACCTTCAATCAACACAGAGACCTCAAGATATTCCTCTACCTGAAGGGAAGATGAAGGGGTAAACACAAGCAAATAAATAGACAACATCTTATGCTCAACACCAAGTTCTCAAGCAAAAAGCGGTGAAATGAATGAATGCGAAGATCCATGTCAAACAACACTCTAGCATAGCGGGAGGCGATTTCAAGTACACCTTCCACCATTGCTGAAGTGTTGGCCGCCTCATGAGTTGAGATAGCAAAAACTTTTCTATGGTTGACCAGCTTCTTTTGTTGTCTGTTATGACTCTTAATAATGTGTTAGTTAGGGCAGTTAGTGAATTGTCATAGGATTAGTTTTGGTTTTTATCAAAAATAGTTATGTATTGGCTATGTAGCAAGGTAGTTTTTCTAATATACTCAAGTAGGTTAGGCTAGCCTATTTAGGCATCTAATTTGTAATCATGACTTAATCAAGAGTTATTTTGCCCAAATCTCCACTTTCTCTCTCTGCGACTCTCCCTTTCTCCCTGAATCTCCTTTTTTTACTCCCACATTCCTCTCTCCAATCTTCCTCTCAATTCCTTCTTCAAATCTATCTTCTTTTCTCAGTCATAACAATTTAATATTAGAGACCATTTGATCCTTCCTCAGGTCATTTTTGCCATGGCAAACAAAAGAGTCTATGAGAGGAGAAATTAGGTCACCACTCAGGAAAATGTTGGTGTAGAACTAGCGCTGCCCACAGCCCACCAAACCGCTGTCGTCTCATCTTCCATAGCCGCCCTATAATGCGCAATAGTAGGAACTCTTCCAAATATGCCAGGGGAAGCTGTACTGATCGCATCCTCCTAGCCGTTCGTCATCATAAGCCTGCCACCCAACACTAGGACCATGTTCTGGCCTCACTCTCTGCCCTTCAGGTTCAAATAGCAGAGACTCAATGTCTTTCCTCCAAGAGTTGAAGGCCAATCTTCGATCATTCGCGTATAGCCATCAAGCTACCCTTGACCAAATACGAAAGGACCAGATAGCTTGTTAGGTTGCTTTCACAGCGGGTTCAGCGTCTGCCCCACCTCTGGTCATACATCCTCCATCAATGGCAGCCCGCCCCCATGGCAAGGGCATCCTCCAGTGACCCCCTGCTTTCCTGTTTCCCCAAGGGACAAGCCAATCTGCACCCTCCATTTTTCCGCCATCCACCACCAGTGATGTGAGGATTCCATCCTCCGCCGCTGGGCCAAGTTGCACACCGTTTGCATCAGTTGTGGGCAATGAAACTGCCCCAACTTCTCAGTGGCATGATAATGATATCTATTCAGATGAAGCAGCGGATGACGGAGTATATGGACCGACCCACCTTAATTTTCTAGAGTGTTCAAGAGAGGATAATCCTAGCAAGTGGGTTTCTCGAGAAGAGCATTTCTTCTCATACCAGGGAACTCGCCTAGATCAACGGGTACATCTAGCTTCTTTCCACCTTAAGGGGGACTCCTTGGTGTGGCTTCAACAACTCGAGCAACAAGAGGGTTCTATTACATGAAAATATCTAGTAGTCAAAATATGCTCTTGCTTTGGTCCAAATGAGTATAAGGACTTTGATTCCCGTTTGCTTAACCTTCGTTAAACCTCTTCGATTCGTGTCTACCAGACAGATTTTGCACGGTTGGGCACTCGTGCTGATTGGACACCCTCAGCCCTTCTATCTAAATTTGTGACTGGGCTGCGAGAGGACATCTAGGCTGAAGTCCGGCAATTTGAGTCAGCCAACTAGCACCAGGCAATCCGTCTCGCTCATATCTAGGAGGAGCATCTCCATAGGGGCAATCGTGCTCTGCCAGTGGTCCAGCCTAGTCCTACTTTTGCACCGCCGACCTTCATACCAGTGTGCCGCCTTACCCCTGCTCAAATGGAGGATTGTTGTTCCCGCAGTCTCTATTTTAATTGTGATGAGCGATTTGTGCCTGGCCATAAATGCGAGCACCCGGGCTCTATTTTGATAATGGAAGAAAACACGGAGATGGGTGATAATCTTCCATGTGAAGAGCCAGAGGTTGTTCCTGAGATTTCCATGCATGCCTTCGACGGATCCTATGAACCTCGTACATTTCGAGTGGATGGGTACATTAAGCAACCAGTTGTCTCTATTCTCATTGACAGCAGTAGCACCCATAACTTCATTAACAACCGGGTGGCTCACAAGATGGGGTGCTCCATTCAGCCGTCCACCGCCTTTGATGCACTCATCAGCGACGGGTGATACCTACAAAGTAGGAGAGTTTGCCCCTCCGTCCCTTTGGTGATCAAGGGTCATACCTTCCACATTGATCTATTTTTGCTTCTTGCCAAGGGAGCTAATATTGTGCTTGGAGTACATTGGTTGCAGGATCTTGGGCCTATTACTTGGGATTTTAAATAGTTGCATATGGATTCTCTCCATGGGGATACATAGGTTCAATTTTGTGGGCAACAACCAAGTACTCTTCATTCGGCTTAGCCCATGGATTCTCTTTTCAATTTTACTGCCCGCGGTTTATTACTTTAGTTGTGCACAGACCGGCCGCCAGAGTCCGCTACTCTTCCAGTGGATCTTGCTTCGCTGTTGGCAGAATATGACAAGATTTTTCAGGATCCATCCACCTTACCTCCACCCCGCCTTCATGATCACCGAATCCATATTCAGCCAGGGTGCCCACCAGCAAATGTTCGCCCTTATCGGTATCCTCAAATGTAGAAAGATGAGATTAAAAGGTTGGTCAAAGAGATGCCCACTTCTGGACTTGTTTGCCCCAGCATTAGTCACTATTCTTCTCTGTGCTCCTGGTTCACAAAAAAGATGGCTCATGGCATTTTTGTGTGGATTACCGTTCGCTTGATGCCATAACCATTAAGGATAATGTTGTGCACGATCACCCAGACTCTTAGACTTTACTTCTTTGCTTTGGACTATTTCCTTTTGTAATAGCTTAGTATTTGCTTTGGTATTCTTATGTAAGTTGTTATTGGTTCAGTTAGTGGCCTTGGACTCACTTGGCCCACTAGCTGGCATGTCGCCTAGGGGACTGGGCCAACCGGCAAGGCTTGGCGTGACTCCCTAGGGGACTAGTCGTCCCCTATACGGGCAATCTCTTTCCTTGTTTTCTAGTTTATGCAATTGAGACTATTCTGAACTTCTCCCCTTTCTTCCTTGTTTCTCCTCTTTTCCTGCGTGAATCTCCTTGATATCGATTGTGCCTACACCAGGCACATCAGATAAATACCCCATTCCAATGATAGAAGAACTTCTAGATGAACTAGAGGGAACAACTATCTTCACCAAGTTGGATTTGCGCTTGAGGTACCATCAAATTCTAGTGCATCCGGCTGACATTCACAAGACTGCTTTCTGGACACATGATGACCACTATGGAATCTTGGTCATGCCTTTTGGTTTGTTGAATGCCTCATCTACATTTCAAAGTTTAATGAATGATATATTTCGGCCATATTTACGGGGGTTTGTGCTTGTCTTTTTCAATGATATTCTGATTTACAACAGGTCTTGGTTGGAACATCTTGAGCAAATTTGAGTGGTATTTTCTACTTTACTCAGCCATGCTTTATTTCTTAAAAAGTCAAAATGTACTTTTTTGTTACTGCAGGTGGACTACCTAAGGCATGTCATTTCAGCTACCAGGGTGTCTACAGATCCCTCCAAGATTGAGGCCATTACAAATTGGTTGACTCCCTCTACCATTCATGCACTCCAGTGGTTCTTGGGGTTGACTAGATAGATATCATAGGCGATTTATCAAGAATTATGGAACCTTGGCGGCACCTCTCATAGCACTTCTAAAAAAAGGGGGTTTTTAGTGGACTTCAAAGGCTCAAACATCTTTTGATACTATGAAAACATGCATGTCTTCACATCTAGTGCTTGCCTTACCCAATTTTTGTCAGCCTTTTGTGGTTGATAGTGATGCCTCTTCACATAGACTGGAGCGGTACTTATGCAGAATGGATGTCCCATTGCTTATTTCTCTAAGGCCATCTCAAGGAGAACTTCACAACTCTCTACTTATGAATTAGAGATGCTAGCCATTGTCCATGTCGTTACAAAGTGGAGGCCTTATCTCTTGGATTGGAAATTTTTAATCCGGACAGATCATCACAGCTTGCGATATTTTTTGGATCAGCGAGTGGCAACTCCCTTTGAGCAAAAATGGGTTTCTAAACTCCTCAGGTATGACTACGATTTGATTTATAAAAAGGGCAGTGACAATCATGCCACATATGCATTGTCCCGCCAATCAGAGCATTGTTGCCTTGGCACATTGACGATGCCAACTTTTCCCTTAGCTGATTTGATTAGCTCCTATGAACATGACACAGAGAGTGCCACACTTGTCTCCTGCCTACATGTTGATCCCCTATGCTCACCTCCTTATATGTTGCAGGGTGACTTACTCCTATGGCATGACCGCTTGTGGGTTCCACCTATTTCCCAGCTGTGGCAATAGCTCCTCCATCACTTCCACTCTTCTCCTATTGCAGGCCACAAGGGCCAATTTCGAACCTAGAAGAGGATTTCTTAGAGTTGTTAATGGCGGGTCTCAAAAAGGATGTCCATGATTTCGTTGCCCCTTGTGATGTTTGCCAACAAGCAAAGCCACTCACTTCTTCACCTGCAAGATTGCTCCAGCCTCTGCCTATTCCAGAGAATGTTTGGGAGGATATTTTCATGGACTTTGTTGAGGGATTACCCTTGATCCAAGGCAAGAGTGTTATCTTTGTCATCATTGATCGTTTATTGAAGTATGCACATTTCTCTCCATTGGGTCACCCTTACACTGCCAACTAGGTAGCTGAGGTTTTTGTACAGGATATTGCCAAACTGCATGGCATGCCACATTCTATTGTCTCAAATCATGACCCAGTTTTCATGTCAAAATTTTGGAGCAGTTTCTTTGAGTTATAGGGCACTACTTTAAAGATGAGCACGACTTATCATCCTCATTTAGATGGCCAAATGGAGGTCCTTAATCTCTGCCTTGAGCAGCATTTGCACTATTTTGCAAGTGATCATCCCCGCCAATGCACTCCTGCCATGGGCTGAATGGTCATACAACACAACTTACCATTCCGCAATTGGCATGACACCTTTTCAAGTTGTGTACGGGCGGCCTCCCCCCACCATTCTCTCCTATGTGCCACATCAATCACTCATGGGAGCCATTGATCAGTCCTTACAGGAGTGACATGAAGTCCTTTGTCACCTCAAGCTTAATCTCAAGGCTGCCCAGAGTTGGATGAAACAGGTTTATGACCGACGCCGAATGGAACGGGAGTTTGTTGTTGGTAATTGGGTGTAAGTTCGGCTTCAGCCTTATCATCAAGTGTCGGTCCATTCATCCAACCATAATAAACATGGTCCCTACTTGGTTGTTGGAAAGGTGGGCAATGTGGCTTACAAGCTTCAGTTACTGTCTACTACCAGCATTCATCTGGTATTCCATGTCTCACATCTTTGTTGGTTTGTGGGGGACCCCGCTATTATTTGTTCTTCTAGTCCGCTGCCTCCACCGCTTCTGGATGCACCACTAGCCTTGTTCCCAACTTCTATTCAGGATACTCGCTACATTCGCCAACAGGGTTGCATTGTTACTGAAGTCCTTGTTGCGTGGCAAGATCAGCCCTTGGAGGATGTCACCTGGGTGCTTGAAGATGATTTCCTTAGTCAATTCCCTAATGGACGCCTTGAGGACAAGTCATATTTCAAGGGTGGTGGGGTGTCATGACTCTTAATAATGTGTTAGGGCAGTTAGTGAATTGTCATAGGACTAGTTTTGGTTTCTATCAGAATTATTTATGTATTGGTAATGTAGTGAGGTAGTTTTTCTTATGTACTCAAGTAGCTTAGGCTATCCTATTTAGGCGTCTAATTTGTAATCACGACTTAATCAAGAGTTATTTTGCCCTTATCTCCACTTTCTCTCTCCCCAACTCTCCTTTTTTTTCTCTCACGTTCCTCTCTCTAATCTTCCTCTCAATTCCTTCTTCAAATCTATCTTCTTTTCTTAGTCATAACATTGTCCCTCTTGCTGCCCACCTTGTGGTCTACTTTGAGGTCCTTGGTTCTACGAAACCGGCTGATACTTAGGTGCACCATCGTGAGCTTTCTAAGGACACTGATTCTTGTAATGTCATTTCCATCTACACACAAAGCAAGTGACTCTGGCACGGCAGTTGTGGCGATCTAGCTATATGTGGTCATTGTTGTTCCTCACATAGTTACCACCATGAGGCCTTTGATTATGATGCGCCTAAGGGTACTCCTGCCTAAGCTCTCTTAGGTTGCCCCTTCTTTTTGTGGAACTCCTCCGAGTCCTTCTTCACCACAATGGCAGTCTCAAACACTTCTGTTATAGTCCACATGACTTGTGTCAACCCCAAATGGTGGTCAACATGTTAGCCACCCTCGGGTCTCTAGCGGCACAACTATTAGTAGTGCTTGTGTGATTCAGTCCAGCCATCTACACAACAATTAAACACTAAATCACACTGCCTAATAACATGAGCATACACCAAGATTCAAGCAACACATCACACAAATAATTAACAAGACAATCAAATAATGGAATTCGACATGACTTGTGTCAACCCCCAAATGGTGGTCAACATGTTAGCCACCCTCGGGTCTCTAGCCGCGCAACTATTAGTAGAGCTTGTGTGATTTAGTCCAGCCATCTACACAACAGTTAGACACTAAATCACATTGCCTAATAACACGAGCATACACCTAGATTCAAGCAACACATCACACAAATAATCAACAAGACAATCAAATAACAGAATTCAACATCGCTAGCATTGTCTAAATCTTTTATCACCTCCCACCCCATTATCATTAAGAATTACTCTTAACCTCATTTGCTATTGAACGAAGTAATCCTCCGATACCAAAAACATACTTGGCATGCCCCGACACACGCCACCCTTGACCTAAACCCAATCCAAGGAGTGAGCGGCATGCGGTGTGACTGAGTGGAGTTTAAATGCAGAAGACTTAACCCATCCCTGGGTGAACACATAATGAAGTAGCGCACGAACACTTAGTAAAAAAGCAAATAGTGCAAAATAAAGGATTACTAATTAATGTATTAGTCTACTCATATCCACATTAACTAGTCATAAAGTACAGTAAACCCACAATGGCTAAACAAGTCTAAGCCATCCATGGCTAAATAGAGTGTGAAGTAGAGTCAAATGTATAAATTTAACATAACATGAAATCAACTAATATAAAACAAATCATCTATAAACCCCTCTCAATGACCAATGTCATCCTCATACTCAATGTAGAGCCCATCTGAAGCACATGCATGACACGACATGCAACCCCAAAACAAAACCCCAAAACAAAAAGGGGTGAACCAATGCTCAACAAGTTTTAGTACAAAAGGTAAATCCATAATGATATCACATTCATTATCAACATAACATCCATCACATATTCATTCACCACACTCATTCATCATGAGATAAATCACACATCTCCATGCTACCTGAGCATCATATTATCATCCACATTCCATAAATATTTACTTATGCCTCCTGTGCATCATGTCAAATATATTCTATATACACATAATCATGTTACCTACATATTATATAACATATTCTATAAACACATAGTCATGCCACCTGCATATAATATTATAACCCACATTCCATAAGCACACATCATGGGTTCATCCATAGATCATAAAACATAGACACCTCATGTGTAAACATATAAATCTCGTTATAATAATCACATCCTATATGAATCAATTCTCAACATTTATATCATGCATAATCATTTCTCAGTATAAACATTCACCCTGCAAAATCAAGTGTATCAACCACATATCATCCTGCATATCTGTGCAAAAATATACTATAATCACATGGGTAATATAAGCTTTAATGTTCCTACACAACTTATTTCAATGAGCATAATCTCCAATACATATGCAACAATTAATGGTAAATGTCTCACAATTGAGAAAAATAATCAAAACCTGCTTGCTAAGGAGAATCTCTTGTAGGGAAGGTCTGAATTCCTATAAAAAATAAAATTAGAGCAGTTAGGTTAGGTTCCATAAACTGGGAAAGTACCCCCCTCTTGCTAAGGACAAGCCTTAGAAAAGAAGGTCTAAATTCAAGAAGGAAAATTAGAGTAGCTTGCTAGTTGAGGACAAACCTTTCGGGGAAAGTTCAAATTCCTATAAGAAAATCTAGAATAGTGTGGTAAGCCGGTGCACACTAATATACCATCTTGGATTCTCATGGTCTAGATAAACTTATCAAATTAACTTACATAGCAATTGGCTCATCTCAACCCGGGGAGGCACCACCGCGTTCTCACTCAATTTTAAAAAGAAATTGTGTATGCTCCTATGAGCAGACTTTATATGATGCGAGGTCTAACTTTGTGAATTACCCATAAAGTCAACATAATTTAAATTTTTGAACAAATTTACCCTTCTATTATTTTCTTCTTCTTCTTCTACCTCCATCCAGATCGCTTCTTCCTCCATCCAAATTGTTGCTTCATTTCTTCCTCCATTCAGATCTCCCTCTCCGTCCATAGCGGCTTTGATGCCTCCACTGCTTGCCCTCTTCCACTGTGCCCTTGTCTCTTTCTTTTTCATCTTTCTTTTTCTTCCTTTGTCCAGATCCCTTCTTCCTTTGTCCAAATCGTTGTTCCATTTTTTCCTCCATCCATATCTTTCCTCCATGCTCCATACTTCCTCCTTTGTCTCCCTCTCTATTTATAGCATATCTGATGCCTCCCTCTTAATAAAGATAATAAATATTTACTCTATTGATATATAATAGAGAATAAATTACTTTTTTTGTATATAACAAAGTGAATAAATATTTACAGTTTCTAATTGACAAACCATGACTAGAATAATAAATAAAATACATGACATTTGAAATAAATAAAAGACATGAAGACAAATGAGGCACCACTTTCTTTAACTCTATCACAAGCTTAAACATATACTGAAACCTCGAGAGCTTTAAGTTCTTCAGCTAGAATAACGGTCAACTCATAAGAAATAAAGAAAAGTATAAATCCACATTGAAGGAGGTTTTTTTTTCCCTATTTAATCATCACGGACCCATTATCTAAAGGAGAAGAGAAAAGTCAAGAATGGGACAAAATTCATCGGCTAAAGAGGGGAGTGGCTCACTAATAAGCAGTTTATTAGTTTTAATAAAAGGGTCAATTCATTTGAGTTCAATCTCGAATAATTTCGAAGGCGAGGGGATATTTTTATTTAAGGGAAATTTATTAAAATAATAAAAAAAATAATAATTACCAAAATATACCACTTTGGGAAATATTTCCCAAAGTGGTGTTCGTTTTTGCCACCCTGGTGCCAGCCAAGCAGCTGGCGCCAGCGTGGCTTTTTTTTATATTTTTTAAGTTGATTTCATCGTTTAGAATGATGAAATTGGCTTGAATACGATTTTGTCGTTCTAAACGACGAAACCTTATATTACTTGACCCGGTTTAGTCGTTCAGAACGACGAAATCAACTTAAGCTGATTTCGTCGTTCTGAACGACGAAACTACCACACTTGCATTATTTTGATCCGATCGTGGGAAAGACACTGATTTCGTCGTTCTAAACGACGAAATCAGCTTAAATTTTTTTAAAATTACTATTTAAAACTAATTTTATCACCTGTCCCTGTTCATTCATTCAAAACACAGAACACAAAACACACATAAATATGCACGACTTCATTCATTCCACCCATAACAAATATCACTATCACGAATATCACCATAACAAATATAAGTAAAGTACATCATATACGAGTAACAAATATAATACATCACAAGTAATATCATAATCTCCTACGTCCTCGTCCTCGCCCTCGCCCTCGCCCTCGTCCTCGACGGGGGTGTACAAGCTCCTCATGATCTACCTCTGGCTGTGGCTCTAACTCTGGCTCCAACTGGGGCTCGGGCTCGGGCTCCGACTGGGGCTGGGGCTCAGGCTCGGGCTGGGGCTCCGGCTGCGACTCCATGTCAGGCTCCTGCTCGGGCTCCGGCTCAGCATAAGTAATAGATGGTACAATACGAGCTGGCCGATGTCGTCTATAATATAAAATCGGATCTGGCCAAGTGACATGTGTAGTATCTGGAAATGATGAACCTGGAGGAGAGCTATATGCTGCTGATGATGATGGAATATCATGGCATGAAGAGTGCATCGGCTGTGTCTGAGCGGCCTCGTCAACAGGATAATCTCGATGAACATCCGTGATCACCGAATGAAGTAGTGGCAAGCTACGAAGGACATCATTAGACGATCTAATCACCGACTCACATGCTGCTGCTAAGTCCTCGCACGAAATACAGGTGACAAGTGCATCACTCAAATACGCATTAGTATGTCGAAGCTGACGAAGCTATAAAAAAATAAATTAAATATTAGATAAATAATTAAAACAAAATAAGAAAATAATATATGCCTTAATTAACAAAGTTGTACTTACTAGAGCTGCCTCAGATGCTCCCCTAGGCTGATATGTCATCTCTTCTACATCATCGCGCGGTAAAATATATCGCCGTGTAATCGGTAAATACCAGTGCATATAAGTACTACGAACATCTCGCAATGTCGTAGCCAGCTCCCCTTTAATAATAGTGGATCTCCTATCCTCCCATTGAGCAATATACGACGCATGATATATAGCCCAGTCGGCAATATGGCGGCCCTGTCGAGTGATGCGATGGACAAACTCGACAGTAGAAGGTGGGACCCCTTGCTCCAGGTTAAACTGGAGCATTACACGATCTGGCACATACATCTCTATAATCTCATAACATATGAGAGGGGTTCGAGAAAGCCACACCTCTCGACCGTCAGTGCAGAGTGGAGGTATCACAGCCAACAAGTCATCCGAGTACGGCCGCCAAATAATCTATATAATATATAAAGATAAGTTAGTTTAAATAACGACAAAATTTTTTAAAATCATTATATAAAAAAGTTCAACACGGCAATAAAATTACCTGGTATGGCCGCTGGTGGTCTAACTCCCCTCTATATAAACGGAGGACTCCTTGTGGATTTTCGGTTCTCTTCTTCCGAACATTCCACCTTAAGGAGTTAAATTTAAGAAATGAGTTCAGCATATGTTCATAAAGTGTTGCACAAAAAGTAATGTGGTAAACATAAATACAACCTACCTCGCCCCTAATGGAGCACCCTCGACCAAGCGACCCATCTCAGCAGTTGGTCAGCCGATGTGTAAGTGCTCCCAAGACCATAACTATGTCATAAAATAGTGATAACAAATATTAGAAATAAAAAATTATACGTGACTAAAACTCCAAGTAAAGTTACACAATTATTTACCTGAAGAAAAGTAAGACAGCCCGCAATCCCCGAGGTCATGGCCTGGCATGCCTTTCCTAACTCTCGGTATAAGAATGCGAGAGTAGCACTGCCCCATGAATAAGTGTCAGCCATGTCAAAGTCGTGAAGGAGAGAGAGATACGAAACATGCACGTGGCTGCTCGTGGTATCCGCAAATATAGTGGCTCCAAGTAAATGCAATATATAGGCTCGTGCATGCTGCTCGATAACTATCTCTGTAGCATCGGCTGGGAGCTCACGAAACTCCTGTAACAGCCATCGTAGGCTCACTCGGCTACCACGCATCACTGTAGGAGGAGGAGCTCTACCAAGAAGTCTAAGTAATATATCCATATGAGCTCCTCCTGTCGTGCCTGTCACCGAACGTCCATCAATACGGAGTCCTAATAGAACTGCCACATCCATAAGCGTGATGGACATCTCTCCATATGACAAATGAAACGTCTGTGTCTCCCTCCTCCATCTCTCAACAAGAGCCGTCAATAGAGGCCGATCGAGACGAACATACTGTAGATGAATGAAATGGCCGAATCCCGCTTGCTCGATATAAGGTAATATACGCTCATCTATAGGCCAATGACGGAGGTATTTAAAATGTTCGGTGCACTCAAGGCACCCGGGGTCCTATAATAAATTTTAAAATTATAACATGTTGTATTATATCAACCAAAAAACAATGAAACAAATTTTAAAAAAAAGTTATCATACCTCTCCTCTCCAAATAGCAGCAGACCTATGTGACTCCTGCTCTACGAGTAAAGAAGCGTCACTCGGGCCTGGCTCGTAACAAGGCTCTGCATGATCCATATGATCTGTGGAAGATGAAGATCATATCATTAATCGTAAGGAATACATGCGTACGTAACTAAAAAAATATAATAAATACAGAGGTTGATTATATGTTTACCAATCAACAGGAGGGTTTCTACATGATTTACTATTATGCCCACTTTGTTTACACCTCCCGCATTTATATCCTCCTCTACCATCTCTTTCCATTGTTCTGCGGTCCATGGTATTCCTAATGCGAACAGACCGTGGGCGACCGGGTTGCCTTGTTGCTATCGGTGGGTATAACACAAACGGTATATCCCTCTCCCAATACTCCCGACCACGAGGAGAATAAAATTCTGTAGAGTACACATTTCTATAAGTAGAAGATGTGTAAAACAGTGATGCATTGATTGGCTCCCGCCGCTTTGCCCACACGGCGATAAGGTGCGAGCAAGGATAACCATAAACCCGAGGGATGTTGCATGTACAAGTATGCATCGCAGCATTTACCATAACCTTGCGGGCACGAATTGATGTCACTTCATACTGACTCCTGTTGATCCTATTAACTATATACTCCCCAATTTTTCTTGTTTGCTCTCTCAATATGGCTTCCACTCTAGGAGTATATGGGGTGACTATGGCAGAGGTGGCAGAAGATTGTTTAACAAAAAATTTTATGAGCCGATAAAAGATAGCTGACACTAAAGCCTGCATGGGTAACCCTCGTGCCCCCTTTAAGACGCTATTTAAACTTTTAGCCATATTTGTAGTCGTCATGCCAAATGTCATAAAACCACCGTGTGCAAGGGACCACTGTGCAGGATGCAATTCTCCTCCTAAGAGGAGATGTTTTGCCCTAGGACTCTCTTGACCAATCAAGTCCATTTTAGCATCAAACTTTTCTATTGTGAGTGCACAAGCTGCTGCCCCAATCAAGTCCGTCAGTGTATCATTTTTGAACTCCTTAAAATTTGCTTTTATGTGACAGATGCAATAACGATGGTGGTAATCCGGCTTTGGGAGAACCTCAGGCACTGCCTTCTGAAGCCCCTTATGTCGATCTAAAATAATGACGATGTTCGTCATGCCCATCAGTACATGATCCCTCAATTCCATTAGAAACCATTTTCAATTGTCTCCGTCTTCCTTCCCGACAAGCCCGAATGCAAGAGGAAATAACCCATTATTTCCATCTGTAGCCGTTGCAGCCATAAGAGCACCAGGATATCTGCCATACAAGTGAGTGGCATCAACGCCAATCACAGGGATGCAATGTAGAAACCCAGCTATAGACGGCCCAAAGGCCCAAAACAACCGTCTAAATCTCCTACAAGTGCCACCATCTGCACGAGGTACTACATCATCCTCTAAGCGGTAGTAGGTGTCAGGATTGGCTTCTTGCACCGCCCTTAGGTACATTGGCAACAATTTATACGATTCAACCCAATCTCCATAAATGGCCTTGATCGCCATATTCCTTGCTGCCCATGCTTTCTTATAAGATATGTCAACATGATACTTCTCTATCATTCTTTGAATAATATCCCCTGGTGTGAGAGTTAATTCGGCTTGGATAGCGGGCATTATGACCTTCGAAATAAAGGAGGCACTGCACTGCCTATGATCTGTGCTAAGCTGGGCATTCCGACATGTGTGGTCACCTTTGTACGTCTTCAATTTAAAGAACCCACCACCCCTTTTGATTGAGCCATGCACTCTCCAAGGGCAAGTGCTATCAATGCACTTCACTGTATACTCCGCCGGATTTGTTCGTACAACCTTGTATTCGACATGATTTTGAATGGAAAACTCCTGCAAGGCTGTAACGAATGCTTCTTTATTCTCAAAGATGCGGCCAACGTATAACTCATCTTCGTTTTGTTGGTCCAAATCCATTGTAGAATTCACTGCAGCATCTATCTCCTCATCTGTGATGTGTGCATAAAGGGGCTCCACTTCACAGTACGGCGGCTCTTCATCATCTACATTCATATCATTCCCGGCAATGGCATTGTCTACCGCATCATCCCCTCGCCGTCAACCATCTGTTGAGCACTTTCTTCACCTCTAACCCCTTCTACATTCATATCAGAATCTTCTCCACTTACTTCGTCAATATTATCTTCACCTTCATTATCCTCATTTTCATCAATATCTTCACCGTAGACATATCCCCCCCTACATATAAACATCGCATATGTATTAAATTTCGTAAGCCTAAAAAAGTTGAATTTATTTATAAATATATATTTCACCTCTGATTAGATGGTCTAGCATCGGTATGACCAACATACGTGTAGGGGTAATGAAGGCCCATCGAACTTTGAGTTTCATACCATGCACCGCCTTGAGACATTGGGACGCTAAATGGCTCGTGTGCATGCGTCGTAGACCTTCCATATTACACACAAAATCTCAAAATTTAGCTAAACGTATTTTCATTAAAGGATAATAAGATTGAAAACGTATTCACAACTAAATCAACCCTTACCTCCAAGTAGGTCCACTTCCATTGTAAATAGGGGTAGACGACCTATGACGTTCATTTGAAGCTACTGTCATAGATAAATTTCCCTCTTCTTCGTTTTCCACCGACACTTGCATATGACTTTCATTGTTCACATTTCTATCCAAGCTCCTTTGTGAGCTTCTATGAGAGCTCCTATGTGAACTACTTCGCCTTCCACTAGTCACTCGAGCCTCTTTTTCGAGAAATAACTCGAAAGAAATTATGTGACGCGAGTGGTGAAACATAAAAGCCATTGATGAATCATCATTTATGTTCATTAGTATCATTCTCGATCCATAGGACGGAAGATTACATTTGATAGTAATTTTCCATCTTCTTCGATCCAACCCAACCTTACTTGCTACGTGCATCTCAAATTCATCAAATGTAGATGATTTCTTCATTAATAATCCTTCTATGCGTCCGTCGTAGTTAATGAAAAAACTAACCATTTCTTCTACCATTTCTATTCAATTAATTCATAAATAATAAATAAAATTAATATTAGATTAAGCAAACTAATACTAATATCTACTCTAATAAATATATTTTAAAAATATATACGCATAGAAACTAATAACTTTACCAAGTATATAAGCATATCATTAATACTTTATATTAATGAGTAAATTTTCTAATTAATAAAATTAGACATTTAATGTAATAACGCATACAATGTCACATATCATATAAAAACATGTTCAAAAACTCAAATCCTCCTTATTTACCAAAATTTGAGAGACTTGCCATCTTAAAAAACAAAAACTCATTAATTAAAAATCGATCTCAATTTAATAATCTTAAACAAAAAAACACACACAATGACTTAGAACAATACTTCTAAAATTAGGGCTAATTAGGGCTAAATGATAGGGCATTCAAAACTTCAAATTTTTTCAATGTAATATACAAAAACTATATTTCTTCAATGTAACATATAAAAAATATATTACAACAATTGAAAAATAGGTAAATAAAAAAAAATATAAAAACACATACCAAAAAAATGAAATCGGAGCGGTTCAACGTGGGCAGCGGCGGGCAAGAGCAAAGGCGGCGACGGACTGAGGTCGGCGGCGGCGGAATGAGGTCGGCGGAGGCGGGCTGGACTGCGGCGGCGAGTTTGGCAGTGTCCGGACGTCGGCAGCAGCGGCGGAGCAAAAACCGACTGGAATGCGACAGGAGGCGGAGCGGAGTCGCGGATATAACGACGATGATTTCGTCGTTCAGAACGACGAAATCAACTTAAGTTGATTTCGTTGTTTAGAACGACGAAATCAGTGTCTTTCCCACGATCGGATAGAAATAATACTAAGTGTGGTAGTTTCGTCGTTCAGAACGATGAAATCAGCTTAAGTTGATTTCGTCGTTCTAAACGACGAAACCGGGTCAAGTAATATAAAGTTTCGTCGTTTAGAACGACGAAATCGTATTCAAGCCAATTTCGTCGTTCTAAACGACGAAATTAACTTAAAAAATATAAAAAAAAAGTCACGCTGGTGCCAGCTGCTTGACTGGCGCCAGCGTGGCAAAAACGAACACCATATTTCCCAAAGTGATATATTTTAATAATTATTATTTTTTAATTATTATTTTAATAAATTTCCCTTTATTTAAATATAAATTTTAGACTTAATATCATATTAATAATTTTTTTTTGGTTAGCGCCTAAAACCCTGCATTTAAAACGGCTCAACCCGGACGGAGATGCAACCCTAGCTCCCCATCCCACTTTCCCAGAGGGACCTCGTCGTAAAATAAACAAACCAAAAACACCACTTCCCCCTACATTCGTTGCCGCCAACGCCAGTGTAGCCGCCGGCGACGCGGCCGCCGTTTCGTCGCCTCAGTATAACCGAGCGTGTCCGAGGACGCTGTCTTTGACACAGTCATCTCCGCCGAACGTGGTCGCCTCCCTTATTTGCAGGTACTCACTCTCCCCCTAGCCTACCGTCTTTTTTTCTTTCCATCTCTTTCACTCATTTTCTCTGTTCTTCTCTCTCAACTCTCCGGCGTTGATGAATACGACTGGTTCTGGTGAAATTTGCGCCGATTGGGGAGAGAGATAAGAATGGGGGAACAGGTAATAAGATGCAGAAGCATGCGAGGTAGTGGGAAGATGATAGTACATACTTACAGGCTTACGGCTTCTGCTTCTGGGGGGATTTAAGAATAAATTCGAGTCTGGATAAAGTGGGTGTTGTGGGGATGTGAAAATGAGTAATTTTATGTTGAAAAGGGTGGATTTTTGTAGTGTTTTCTTGAGAAATGGCGCTTTTTTGGGACTTTGAGCAGCAAAATGGAGTTGTATTTCGGTTGGTTACAGTTGCCCTGAAGAAGATTTATTTTTTCTTCCTACCCAAGCACACGAAGGAAAATTTCTAAAATAGCGGTTTCTGTTGTTTTCTTTTCCTTCACTATCTTTTCAACTGAACATACCCTAATCCCGTGTCCTAGAAGCTGTAGAGGAAGTGCTCTTCTGTCCTCCGTCACCCACGCCAAGAAGCTGTCGGGCTCCTTTACCCTCGCCGTCATGGGGATCAAACAACTTCGGCGTCATCCTCAATGTGAGTTACTTCAATCTACATCATTCAGTTTTAATTTTTTGTGTTACTGTTCTTTCCAGTACCTGATTCTAGGCAGTTTCGCCAAAATACTTTCATGGTAAACCTGAACTTGCATGCATTCAAGGACGTCGTTTTTGGTTGATAAAACTACTTTTTGGGAATCAAAAAGTTTGTAACCACGTTTGAAATTTGAATGGATAGCTGGCAAGTACTTATGAAATTGTTTCGCCTCTAAAGTGCAGTAGCCCCTTAAGAAAGTAAATAAAACAATTTCCAGTTGTTTCTTTTTGATGTTTTTTTTAGAGTTTCATTTGTGGTACATGTAGGCTAGGTACCTTGGCCTGTCAGGTAAGAAATTATTGGCACTGACATTGATTTGATACTTTTGTTTCTTGGGAGGAGTTTTAGTCAAAGTTCAGGCATGTATTTGAAATGTGAGGGGGTCTATAACTAGTTTTGGCCAAGGAAGCATGGATATGGATATAGGACATGGGTACGATGCAATACACGCATGGCAATACAACAATTTTAAAAAAATCAACATATGGTAGGGGGGTGCGTGTATTAAAATATTATTTTTTGTATATTTGTAGGTATGTTTTAAGTTAATTCTTATATTAAAAGCTTAATTATAATGAAAAATGTAGCTATATGTCTGAAACGCAGCTAAAAATACTCCATTTTTGTAGGGAAAGTTATCCCACAAAGAGTGATATATTGCTTTGGAACTGTTTTACTTAGATCTTATGAGTGGAGAGCACTTACTTTTAAGTCATATAGCATTTGTTTAAAGTTTCTCTTACTTAGAAAGGGTGTGATGAAGTAATTTATAGTTGATGCATGATATCAAAGGTAGGACACACGGGCAGCTGTATCCGACATGGATATGGATGCGATAACGGACACAACACCTATTTTGAAGTATTCGTGCTTCCTAAATTTTGGTAAAGGTGAGAGGGTATAACCATAATTTACTTTAATAAACTTCTAGGGTCATTGTTCCAAAATCTAGCTTGTGTTCAAAATAGGAATAATTCTTCTGTTATCATCTTTATATAACAACTGAGCTAATTTTTACATGAAAATTGACTAATTAATTAAAGGTATCTGGATTTGGTTGGTGGATGTTAATCTGAACTGGACATATGAGTAATGATCTCCGAGTCCCTTTTACTAGTTTGGCTATGAGCTAGGATTATGGGCTTTTTTCTAGTAGCCAATCAGTTACGAGATTGGGGCAGTCATGACACTTTGTTTGCATCAATTTTGACTAAATATAAATTTTTAAAAAATATGAGTTAATTATGATTTTGAGGAAAGATGAATTTGGCCACCAAACTTTTGTCAGGAGAGGAAATTGTAATTCTAAAAATAAAAATGGAGAAAAGAGGGGTCAACACAAGTTTGTAGTTGATCAGGGGCTGCTCGAGCATGTTCTTTGAAATCTTTGGATGCATGAATTTCTTAAGATCAGTTTTTCCATTGACTTTTCGTCCACATGCTGCCTAATATAAAAAGGAAGTACTTGGTCCTTAATTATTAAAATGACAGGTAATAGTGAAGGGCATAAACACCTCAGGGGTTGTTATATTGCCAAGCTTCTCTGTATTATTTAGGCCTTTTAGGAATAACATCTCCACTTAATGTGACCAATGTTCAGAAACTGGGCCAGGCAGGTCAGTTTAATACTGTGCAAGTGGGGCTGGCCTTATTTATGGTCAGGTTGAATCTTAACATCCACTTATGAGACTAGGGAGTTCTTATATTTTTGGTATGCTAGTATGGAATGGAGTTCTTAAACTGATTAATTGGGTTGAATTTTGAGTCAAGGTTTTGTCTTAAATTTGGATATATCTGAAATGGTGGCTTATTTATATGTAAAATTTGCGGATTTGAAAAGCTATTGTGTCAGGATTTATATTTATGGTGAAGACAGGTTATCGCACAGAGAAAGGCAAGTGCCATTTGCTATTTTCAAGTAAAAAACTGAGTACATGTTAGCAAGGGTATAATGTCAGCTTCGGTGATGCACTGCCATATGTTTCATGCTCAACATTTGAGTTGTTTGAGAATGCTGGTACAATTTTTTTTTATTATTTTGGCAAGCAAGTTGGTAAACGTAACTGATGCATCTTTTAGATTTGGCTTATATTTTCCTGGCAAGATTTGCATTTTAAATAATTTTTCTTATCACGTAAAGATGGAATTGAAAAATTAGCAAATAATAATACACCAGTATGGATGCTGATGTTTTGCTTTTAATGTTTTGATTGAAAAAACACATAAATGGTAAAATAGCATCCAGACCTGGATGTGGAAACCCCTGTCAGTTTTTAATTACCTCATCAAATCATGTTTGAGTGTGGGTTTTGAATTATACGAATGTTTTGAGATTGACACATTCAAGTCCAGACAAATTGTTTTGTTTAATTAGCTAAAAGAAACTTGTTGTTTGGAAATCTGGATTTTAATGAGCGAATATTGATTGGTAATGCTGGAGAGGTTTGGTAGAACATTAACCATCTTTTTTCTTGTGCAGCATCTGTTGAAGAGCAGTTGGAAAATGGCTCTGAGTCTGATGTTTCTTCTGGAGGAGATCCCTTTACAGATGATTTCCTTGACGGTGAAGATGCTGGTATTAAAATTTAAATTAATGATTCGTTCTCACTCCTTATATCTCTCTTTCTCACTTGCTCGCTCTCTGTTTTATGTTTAATCTTATGTTCTGATTTTGTTTTAATTGCTTTTAAGATAATGGGATGGCTTCAGAATCAGATTCAAGTGAGTCAGATATTGAAGAAAAATCACGAGCAATCGATCAAGAAAGGGCAAGAGAGGAAGAAGATGCAGAGGCAGAATTAAAGCTAAATATTAAGGAAGAGTCTGATGATTTTAGGCTGCCTACAGAGGAGGTTTGAGAATGCACCACTTGTATTTGCAATAGTTGTTGTTTTGTTATGTTCTCATTGAAAGCAGTTGTATGGGTGTTTCTTTTCTTACATTCCATGGTACTTGAATTCAATGCACTATTCTTTTTTAAATATTTAATTTGTGTGTATGTAGGAGCTTGAGGAAGAAGTACTTCATCCCCCAGACCTTTCTAAACTTCAACAAAGGATTAAAGAAAGTATGTTGACTATTCATTTGGCATTTACTCCCCTCTTTCAATCAATTTCTATAGTTTCTCTCTGAATATTTTTTAAGTTTTTAACCTGTTCTTGGTATAGTTGTTCGAGTCCTTGCCAACTTTAAAAGCTTGAAGCATGAGGGTTTCACACGGAAGGATTATGTCAAGCAGCTTAAGTTGGATCTGGCTTCTTATTATGGTTACAATAAGTTCCTTATTGGGATACTAGTTGAGGTAATGCAAATTCTTCTCTCCTCTTCTGCTAGATTTGATCAGTTTAATTAGTTGTAAGGCCCATCTGCAGATGTTCCCAGTTACAGAACTTCTAGAGCTTATTGAAGCATTTGAGAAGCCTCGTCCTGTTTGTTTGCGCACTAATACTCTAAAGGTGAGATATTTTGAACATGTTTATTAAGATGACATTTTTTGTACACTGGGTCAGCACTTAATATATTTGTGCATCTTTTTGTTTGTGTTTAGTCCCGTCGGAGGGATCTTGCTGGAATTTTGATTAACAGAGGGGTGAACTTAGATCCATTGAGTAAGTGGTCTAAGGTAAGATTTTTAGTAGGCCCTTTATTTGTATTCGACTGTCCTATTAGCATGTTTCTGTAATTGAAGGTTTTTTTGGACTGTTTCTGTAATTGAAGGTTGGACTAGTTGTATATGATTCACAAGTGCCAATTGGTGCAACTCCCGAATACATGGCTGGGCAGTACATGGTATGCTGCCTTCACTTTCCACTTGATCTAATTTCTGATGACTTTTTTGGTAGCATGTGAAGAGGTCATGCATCATCTTTATAATGAAGTGTGACTTTCTAAGTCATAAGAGCTGCTAAAATAGACTATACATAACTTGTCCACCCACAATGGACCTTTGTGTCCTAAGCTTACCATTCATCTTTGCGGGGTTCCATTCCCTGGTGAGCAGGCTGGGTGTGCAGGGAACGATGTGCTCCTGCCCTGGGGTTCGGGGTGTAGCCCCCCAACCAAAACTCAAACAAGGTGAGGCTAGGATCTGTCCTATCCCTGTTCTTTATGGTTTTTTGGGTGGAGGGTGGGGAATAGGGCTGCATCTCGGGTAGGGTGGTGTCGGGTAATGCAGTACCCCTACCCAAGATAGAACCCATGACCGGCAATATCAATACCCAACCCGACCTGAGATAAAACCCGACCCTACCCGAGAACCCGAGATAAAACCCGGGTCAAATTAATTTTCTACTAAACCTAACAATTCAAATAACAAATCTACTATCACATAGCACCATTAAACCTTTTACTTATAAAAAAATAAGAATTACTACTTATAATAAATTATTGTTCCTTGATAACTACTATGTTAGGCATATTAGAAATTTATATCGAGTTAGCACATCATGACGGCCAATCCAACTCAATTAGAGTAATGAGATTAGGGTTAACATAGTGATGTATAATGTCGGTCGGGTTCTCGGGTTTTTTCTTGTTAAACCTGACCCAACTCGAAAAGGATGCGGGTTTTTTTTTTTCAAACCCTATCTGCCCCAAGATAGTACCTGACCTGCCCCGAACCCGGTCAATTTCGGGTCGGTTCCAACCGGGTCGGGTCAGATCGGATCTGGGTTTTTTGTGCAGCTCTAGTGGGGGAGGGGGGGGGGTTAGTTGAGGTTTTGCTGGGGACAAGAAGAAAGGTAGTAGCTTCAGTTACTAGGAAAGAAAAAGCAAGCAAACAAATTTTTCTTTGAGAGGGATCTCGACACGATCTCACCAACATTGTGTAAAACTGGCGTTTGACCAGATTGCAGCATCTCATGTCTCAGTCTAGTAACACCAAGGTCAAGCTTGAGGTTTAATCTGCATATATCCATTGTAGAAGTTTGCACCTTCTAAAATTGGTGTTCTCTTTGCAAATTTTAATTTATACCTCTTTTGTCAGTTATTTATTACTATTATTTGTGATCAACTTGCCTGCAGCTACAAAGTGCTAGCTCTTTTTTGCCTGTTATGGCTCTTGCTCCTCAAGAAAAAGAACGAATTGTAGATATGGCGTAAGTTCTTTTCTTTTCTGTTGTATATGCCTTCATGTTTCTTTTGGGAGGGTTGCTAGCACTTCTATTGTCAGACCTTTATATCTTGTAGTTCGTTGGGGAACATATTACAATTATTTAGATTCGGGGATGTTATATTTTGGCATGTTGTTCCACTTTGGTGGAGTCACTTGTGATAATTTTCTTGAGTTCATCAATATACTATAAATGTCAAGTCCAATCTTTTGAATTCGAAGTAAATAAAAAATTTGCCAAATAAGATTTTTTTTTTTAACAACTGCAGAAGTCAAAATTTTCGTAAACGGCTATTTGGTTAGAAAACATAGGCAGTCTGCCTCTATAAAGAAAATATATAGAAAATGTCTGGAGCTTGTCCAGTTGTCCGTACCCAGAGCTGAGGGATCTGGCCCAGCCTTGCAAGATCTCACATCTCGGCAGAAAACTGAGAACTGGAATAAGAGAAAGTAGGGTTTTCCATTTCTGTATGATCTCGGAGAGATCTACTTTTCCAGTGTTAAATTTCTCGAAGAAAAAAAAAACATGTGCCATTAGTCACTAGTGGCCACCACCTCCTGCTGGTTGGTGACTGCAGGTGGTTGGTGTTGTTACCAGGAATACAAAAATGACAAAAAAGAAATTGAAAGGACATATCAATGGTAGCCTGTAGTCATTACCAGCACTTGCTGCTATCTGGTGGTGTGGCTACAGGTAGATGGCTTCTTTGCTGATGGCTCCTTTGACGACATGTTTTGTCAATTTGGTGATAAGTTGGTGAGTTCGTGTGCTTGTGATATTTGGAGAACTTGCATAAAAATTTAGTAGTTCTCCAAGAAATTGGTGAGAAGAGAGCAATTCGTTACATCTCATCCATTTTACTGATTTAGGTATACTGCATTCTTTTGAAGTTTTTAGATCTCACTGAGGTGGCTAGTCTTGCTGATGAGAATGTGAAGAAGGTGGCAATGATAGATTTAATGAAAGAAAAAGAAGGGAGGAGAGAAAAAGAAGAAAGAGAAATTAATTTTGTATTGAACAATAGTGCAGAATACAACATATTTGTTAGAACAATTGAAATAGCTGCCCTAATAACAAAAGACTGAAAAATGACCCAATTACCCAGTAAAACTTAATAAGCAGTATGGCTGCTCAAACATACAAACACAGAAGCCTCTTGCCCTGCAAATGAAATCAAGGGAGGGCAGACCAAATTACAGAAGCTGCCAAACCAGAAAGAACTTATGCATTCTATCATATGATCAATCAGCTAGAACTAGAAAATAGTTAAAATGATAATTACCATATCCTCCAAATCGAAGATGGTGTAAAGTTTGAGAGTTTGCCTAATAAAAACTGAAAATAAGCAACAAGCATGCAATTTGGTGAACAGATTTGCAAGCGTAAGTTTTGACTGAGTAAATGATAGAGAAAGAACACCTTGGTGCAACTGACGGAGAGCAAAATGGTAGTCAATCTGCATATGCTTTGTGCACTCACGAAAAACTAAATTTTGATCGTAGCACCTTTGTTGTCACAATGCATATTAGTAGGGCCAGATATAAAAAGCACCAATTTCAGCAAGAAGCCTCAAAACAAACAATCTAAGCAGTAAAGTGGCCATAGCTTGGTGTTAAGACTCAAAAGAGGGAGATGCAACACAAGACTGTTTCTTACTCTTCCAAGAAACAAGTGAATCACCAAGGAATATGCAATAAAGTAGCGCTTTTTCTCAACAATTTGGGGTCGGCAACATGGATCTTACGCCTCCATTTTAGCCTATTTTGTGCGAATTTGTAAGGGATAATATAGTCATATTCTTCTATATTAGTTCCATCTAAGTTCTCTAAGGCTTACCTCTCCTTCTTTTGAAGTGATTTACGTAAAACCCTTTCAACTTTTTTATTAGGGCATCCACTGTTTTTTTTTGTACATGCCTATACCAGCGTAACCTACACTCCTTGAGCTTCTTTCCTAAAGGTACTACCCTTAAATTCTCACATAAATAGTCATTTTTTATCTTATCTTTTCTAATTATTTCACGCATCCACCTTAACATCCTCATTTCAGTTACATTTAGTTTATCTATATAACTTTTCTTTAGTGCCCAGCATTCTCCATAAAGCATAATGAGCCTAACATCATTCGTGTAGAATCTATTTTTAAAGCCTATTTGGCACTCGCCTGGCACACAAAACTCTTGACACCGCCTTTTATTTTACCCACCTCATTAATTTTATATACCACATCACTATTGATATCTCCCTCTTTGTAGATAATGGAGCTCAAATATCATAATTGTTCACGTCTTGGCATTTCTTGCCCCCATCTATTTTGACTAAAGTTCTACCTATAATTTTACTATCTTTAAAGTTAAATTCCGTGTACTCCGTTTTCATCTTGCATATTTTAAAACCTTTTGATTTTAGAGCTTCCCTACACAATTCTAGTTTGAAATCTTGCTATAGTTTCGTGAACTAAAACTACATCATCCGCAAAACGCAGACACAAGGTATCCTATTTTGTATACATAGAATTAGTTTATCCATAATTAAAGCAAAAAGATAAGGGCTTTAAATTGACCCTTGATGTAGACTTACTATGACCGGGAACTCCTTAGTTTTTCCCCCAAATATTTGTACACTTGTCACTACCTTATTGTACATATATTTAATAATATCGATGTAACCTTTTATAATTTTCTTTTTCTTCAAGACACTTAAAAATGAACTTTCGAGGTACTCTATCATAAGTTTTATTCGAATCAATATCTTTATACTTATCAACTAATTGTTGTAACAAGAAGCTCTCTTACATGAAACCAAATTAATTCTCAATTACTTCAGTTATTTTCCGCAAGCGTTTCTCAACCACTCTCTACAATAACATCATAGTATGACTCATAAGTTTATACCCCTATAGTTTGTATAACTTTGGATATTCTTTTTTTTATAAAGCAGTATAAGGGTACTTCTCCACTCATGTGATAGCCTCACTGACTTCCAATTATTGTTAAACAACTTAGTTAAAAGCCAACCCCCCCCCTAAGGTAATTCTAAATTTTAATAGGAATTCTATCAGGTCCTAGTGTTTTACTTTTTTTCAGCTTCTTTAAGGCAACTCTTGCATCCTTTATTATAAATTTCCTAAAATAAGTTATATTTTTAAGAGGACTATGCTCAATATCAACACCACCACTATAATCTTCATTCAAAAGTTGTTGGAAATACTCTCTCCATCTCTCCTTAATTTCCTCATCCTTTATTAAAACCCTTTGATTGTACCTTTCTTCAGCTTCTTTAAGGCAACTCTTGCATCCTCTATTATAAATTTCCTAAAATAAGTTATATCTTTAAGAGGACTATGCTCAATATCAACACCACCATAGTAATCTTCATTCAAAAGTTGTTGGAAATACTCTCTCCATCTCTTCTTAATTTCCACATCCTTCACTAAAACCCTTTGATTGTTACTCTTAATGCATCTAATTTGATCAAAGTCCCTACTTCTCTTCTCTCTTAACTTAACTATCTTATATGTACTCCTCTGTCCCTCCTTTGATCCTAATCTTATACAAATCATTAAATGTTTTATATCTAGCTTCATTTACTACTTTTTTTGGCCTATTTTTTAACCTTAATATAAATCTCCCGATTCTCTCTACTTTTACATTTTTGTCACTCCTTAAAAGAATATTTCTTTTCCTTGAGAACTCTTCGCACTTCTTCACACCACCAATTAGCTATTATGAGTTGTAGAATTTTGGTAAGTAATATCACCAATGGAGTAAGCATTCATGGTAGGAGCAGTAGAATATAACAATAGCTGCAATGTAAAGTGCTATTAAGCATCAAATATACGCAAGACAAAGCCCAATGAATTGTAGAGGTGGGACAGTAAATTGGCAGACAACAGGAATAACAAACTTAATGTTTGAGCAAGTAGATAAGTAGACTAAGAGCCAACTACCTCACAATAGCAAGTGGAATTTACAAGTGGATTGCCATTGGTAGGAGAAAGCTTGACATTCTAGTCAAGAGGTGTATAAATAGTCTGTGTCAATACACAACTAGAACGGTGAATAACAGCAGAAGCATACTTGTACAGGGAAAAACAATAAACATGAGGAGAATAAGCAACTTCATTGCCTAGGAAATAACGTAGTTAACTAAGATCCTTCATCTCAAACATACTATATAACATACTACAAAATCGTTGTGGAATATTAGGGGTGCCAAACAAACCAGTCATCTATAATGATCATGTCATCAACATTAAGCAAAAGAACATTCTGCCCCTAGGGAGAGTTGTGATCAAAGAGAGTTGAATCATGCCAACTAGCTAGAAAGGCAAGCTGAAGCAGAGTTTGACTAAACTTCTCAAACCAAGCCCAAGGAGCCTGCTTGAGACCATATAAGAGGGATGCTGACAAACATAATGATAGAGATACATCATACTAGGACACATATACACTTCTTCAGAAAGATTACATTGAAAAAGACATTCTTAACATCCAATTGGAGTAAAGATCAATAGTGAACATTAATAACAAAAATAAGAGCACACATGATGCAGAGCTGTAATGTGCCCTTGGAAGATTTGCTGTTTTTCTAGTTTAGGACTTAGGATTTTTATTTAAAAGATTATTAATCTAGTAAATTTAGGACTTTATGTTTAATGGTGGACTCCGGCAGATCCCCATGTGCGGACTCTTAGGGCTCTATCCCTTCTATACCCCATGTTCCTCTCAAAATTTTTATGCTTCCTCAATCCTCTAGGATGCGCTGTTTGCCATTAACACACCCTATTCAATATGGTAATAGGGGCACAAGTTCCCTCAAAATCAACACCATTCTCCTAAGCAAAACATTTAGCAACAAAATGAGCTTTATAATGCTCAAGAGAACCATTAGATTGTACCTTGACCTTGTACTCTCATTTGCAACCAGCGGCACACTTTAGGAGGCAACACCACCAGATCCCAATTACTATTTTTTGTGCAAAGCATCTAATTCGTCTTGCATAACATGCTCTGCCTGATTGGACCTGAAGAAGCTTCTGTTGGTTACTGATGGCCAACAATAGATTAATGGTAGAAGAATCATCAAACCTATCAGGTGGACGATTAAACAAAGTGCAGCTAGGCATGGGGAGGATGAACGGAGCAGGAGCAGACAAGGTGTCTAAAGAAGAGGAGTGGACCACATCTGGAGTGGTAGAGTTCGAAGATGAAGGTAGTGTCACGTGTGGACCTGTCCTTAGAAAAAATTGGAGCATGACAAACATCAAAAGTAGAAGAATCAAACCATTGTGATGGTAGATCTGACTACTCACTATTACAAAGGGATAAATATGTAACCATTCATAACTATTAACTGAGATACCATCACTTTATAGAAAAAATAGAGGAAATCATCATAAGGAGCATAGAAATGAAGATGCTCAATAAAAACATGTCGAGAAGCATAAAGTCACTTGAATATATGGTTATAACAATGATATCTATTTTTCTCAACATCATACACAAGAAACATATTCTAATAGAGCAAGCAGATAATTTGGTAACTTCAAGTTCAAGTAGTAACACAACATGCATTAAGACAAGAAGAGAGACTCATAAGGTGAAAATTTTGCAGTGACTGAGGAGGGTATGCAGTTGATCAAGCTTGTCACAGTTAAGATAGCCACTCCTTTATGCACTAGAGGAACCATTATAGATAACAAAGAAAACGAGTTATTTCAACAATATGACTATGCTTCCAGCCAAACTATTCTGTTCTGGTGTATAAGGATAAGACCATTGATGAACAATACCATCAGTAGCAAGAAGCTGTTGAAAAGAATCTGACATAAACTCTCCACCAGATTTTTAATAGATTTTATAAAATGTCTATGCACCATTTTCACAAAATCAAACTATATAAGCATTTATTCCATCCATGAAGTAAGTGTCCGAATAATAGTGTGCATGATCATCATTAGTCAAAACATAATATATAAAACCCCTTTTCATAGAAATGGATACTGGTCCCCAAATATTATTATGAAAAAGTCAAAAGGTGCAGAAGAAGCTTAAGTTTTTTTCTTTTTTGAATTAAAAGGCAAAGTTGTTTGTTTAGCTCAACCACACAAGAAATATCTTAAAACAGAATAGTTCCCAACACGAAAGAAAGAAAACATGGACTAACCTGGGGTGCAACAAAGGTTTTACAAATACTTTGTAGACTTAGACAAAATGAAGAATGAGTAGGAGAGGCTACAGTTGCAGTACTCCTGGGATGCGTTACTGCTCCATGATGTAGAGAGCACCATTCTATGGCGTATCCTAATGTGCACCCCTGCCTGTTGATCTTATGTGAGGAAAACATAACATAACCCAAAGACATAAGCTGATTAGCATATTATGAGCTAACAGGCAACTGGGGATCATGGAGAACATTAGAAATGGCCAAATGAGGTTGAACAATGAACCCTATAGTTATAAGTGACATAGGAGAGCGATTTGGAGGATAGGCAGTAATGGGGTGCGAAGGTTTATGCAACTGTGTAAGGTAGATAGGGCGAGAGTGATGTGGTGAATGGCCCTAGAGTCAAATATCTGGGAGGTAGATGGTATATCTGGAGGCAACGAAGACAAACCTGCATGAGAGGCACGCATGGCAAGAGGAAAAGGGCTGGAGAGTAGATGAGAAACCTGCTTTGCAACAAAGGCTCCAAAGAACAGAGGCTGAAACTCTGACAATGATCCTCTAGAAACAGCGTCAGGCAAGGACTTGAAAACATAATTAACAGTAGTTAATCAAGCAGCACTAAGCCTCTGAGGGCCCCATAATTCTTTGAAGTCATAAATAATGTTGTTTCCAATGCCTTTTTACAACGACAATTGCACTATCCATAAATCACTTTAGGTTTAGGTTTATCATTCTGAATAGTGGAGTTAACTTATGTAGTCAAAACTGAAGACAAAAAAGAAACAGAGGATGACGAGAATTTTGAAGATTTTCTACAGTAATTTACTCATTAACAACAATTAAAACAGTAGTAGATACGATGCAACATAGACCCATAACTCAACCAAGCTTCAGTTTTTTTATTCCCTTGCCTATGTTTATTTTCAAGCTAATTTTGCTAAGATATAGCAAATGGAGATTGACATTCATGTGGCTAGGCAGGGTGATCCCATACTGCTTTAGTTGTAGAGAATTTTGCTAAGTGCATACCAATAGATTAACCATCTATTAAATGATCTTGACGCTAGAAACATCATATGTATCTGACAAGGAGATAAAATTTGTGGAAAAAGTGATATATAGGTTAGGATGTGAAATTTCTAAAAAAGAAAAGTTAGGATGCTATAGTATCAAAAGGAACAGTGTATTCAGCCCATTCAAGATGACCTTTAAAGATTTATTTCTTCTGAAATGTATGTAGTTGTGGAGGTTGAGAGTTTATGAGCTTCTATTTTTATCAAAATTTTGGTGAAAAGATGTAGTTGTAAGTTGTATTTTTTTTTCAATGCAGAATCTACTATGCGAAAGAATTGTGTGAATGTCTAAAATAATATTTGTTATTATTTTTGAAATTTGTCGAAATTACATTATACATATCATGGCATTCCGACAATTATTACTTGCCATCTAATTTTGATGGAGATATTGAGATCTTGAACTTGGATAATTATGTTTTTCTTTTCAAAATCTGATTTTTGACTTCGTTCTAAAATGCTTAAAAAATACTTGGTTCTTATTGTTTACATGCATTTTCTACATTACTCAGTTCAGTCTCTAACTTTATTGTGCGTTGTGGCTCTTGTTGCAGGGCTGCACCTGGTGGTAAAACAACTTATATCTCAGCTCTGATGAAAAACAGTGGTAAGGACTTGCTTGTTGTCATAGTTTATCAGAATTCACTTAAACTAATTAAGTCAGAAAATATTCTCTTTTATTAATTTTTAGTGGCAATTAATGCTTAGAAATTAAGCTTACTGCAAGCAACTCAGCCAAATTGTGGTGTATGTTTACTCCTGCTTGGCATGTGAGAATATCTTCTAAATTCTTTGTGGAGTCTGCAGCAGATACTCCACTACCCATAGCAGGCTTCCGGTTTTCTCTAAGTGAACTAGACTACTTGTCCTCTTCCAAAGTTGTGCTTAATTGTTTAGTCCATAATACTATTGAATTCCAAGAGATGACAGGTTCTCAGTGAACAAGACAACTTGTCCTCTTGCCATGTGGTGCTTAATTGTTTATTTCAAAGTATGGTCAAAGCATGTTCTTATGTGCATCATAGTTCATCATTTACATATTTTTGCATATCTATTGCTTTTTCTTGCTAGAATATATTTACTTTATTATTTAGTATGTTAATTTTCCCTATTCCATAAACTTTGAACTAGTTTTAAGAATTAATACAACCTATGCTTATTTCAAGAATTAGTGAGCTTATTTGACTCCTTGCCTTTTAGTGATTTCGTGCTGTTGCTAGGGACATTTTGTTAAAGTTCTTTTTTAACTCGTGGAAACCTTAGGGATTGTTTATGCAAATGAGATGAAAGGATCCAGACTGAAGTCCTTGTGTGCTAATTTACAGCGCATGGGTGTAACAAATGCCATTGTGTGCAATTATGATGGCAAGGAGGTTAGTTCAATCCTCTTCAGAGTACCCTTAAGCTACCTTTGGCTATGCTTATGTGTGATGATTTCATGCTGTGACATTTGTAAAATAAGTTAAGAAAGCATAATTCTGAGGTTTTATATCTTTCTGATTACAGCTTCCCAAAGTCTTAGGGCTAAATACCGTGGACAGAGTATTGTTGGATGCTCCTTGCAGTGGAACTGGGGTTAGTAAACTTATTGTCGCCTTTGTCTTCTGTTTTTCAGTAATTTTGTGTTTGCATATTTTTGTTCAGTCCTATGGATGTGGTTATCTTTAGGTTATATCAAAAGACGAGTCTGTTAAAGCCTCTAAAAGTGCGGAAGATATATCTAAATGTGCTTACCTGCAGAAGGTACTAATTTTTTTCTATAAATTATTTTTTTGCTTGTGCTTGCTTAGAGCAGTTTATCATGAAAATCATTCTTGTTCATGCAGCAACTGATTCTTGCAGCAATTGATATGGTGGATGCTAAATCGAAATCTGGTGGATATATAGTTTACTCGACTTGCTCAATAATGATTCCTGAGGTTTGTAAAGTTTATTGTTCCAAAACATTTTGGTGTGATGCTGTGTTTGATAATATGCCTAGGGTAAAAATGAAGGGAAAGAAAATATTAGTATTAACATCTGAATGGTGGGCGCTGCAGAATGAAGCAGTCATTGACTATGCACTCAAGAAAAGAGAAGTCCAGCTTGTCCCATGTGGCCTGGATTTTGGTCGTCCTGGGTGAGGAGTCTTACTGCACCTATTGCACTGTGTTTACAAGCATTCAGTGGATAATGCTTCTCTACTTTTTTGTTCACTATTCTGTATTTAGGTTTGTCCGCTACAGGGAGCATCGGTTTCATCCTTCACTGGAAAAGACAAGGCGATTTTATCCTCATGTTCACAACATGGACGGTTTTTTTGTTGCCAAGGTCTTTCTATCTACTTAGAATTTGTCTGTTATTTTTATGGAAAAGGAAGATGTTGACTGTTTTCTAAAATGCATGGTTACATAGAATCTCATATCACTTTAATGGAATAACTATCTCTCTTAGATTTTGATCATGCTTATTTTGAATGTGACATCTAGTATTAATATATAGCAGGTCATTAAGTATGAGATTTGAGTTCGAGGGATAGTGTTTATATGAAAATAGTGTTCTTACAAAGGAGAATAATTCTGTATAGTGTAGGACTATCTCAAAGATCAAGGTGATTTTGAGGCTTAATGCTATGAGGCTCAGGCGCTGACGTAGGCCTTGTCTCATTGCTTTATGAGAGAAAAAGGAGAAAAGACATGCCTGTATCGGTAGCTTTGTTCTTCACTTGTAAATCAATGACAAGTGCTTCATCAAGTGGGGACGGCATGAAAAAAAAAAATTCGTGGTGATTGGGAGATAATGAACGAAGATGATAACATCCTTTGTTTACCTGAGGTTCAATTTTAGTTGTTGTACATTAAAAAGAGGGCAATTTTTTTCTACTATGTTACAAAGCTATTTTTCTCAATCTACCCATTTTCACATCTCATTGTCTTGTCACAGTTCTCTTAAGTTGGTTTGTATCACTGTTTGACCTCTAGTGTCATAAAAGATAATTACAATATCCGAGTGCTTATCAGTGGCCCAGTGGCAAGATTTTAATGCTCCGTGTACTTCCTGATGCAGCCTTCTCAATGGAAATTGCGATTTACTATCATCTTCCATATCATCATCTATGTATCTTCTAGTTATTTGTTTTTGATATGATCATCTTCTATCACAATGCTGGCCATACTATAACCAGTCTTCTTTTTATGTGAAAGCATGAATACATGTACCTTTATCATCATTATCCATATCATTGTCTGTCTTTCCTAGTTATTTGTTTTTGATATGATCATCTTACACCACAATGCTGGCCATTCTAGAACCAGTCTGCTTTTTATGTGGAGGCATGAAGATGTATACCTTCATTTATAGTAGATTACATTGCATAAATAAGGTAACACCTAGAGACGTATAGGACCTACTATACTTTAAGGTTAAATACACCAAGTAAATATCATTTTAGGAGCGATTAAGGATTGGCCTTAATCCGACTAAGAAAGAGTAAAAGAAGTTGTGATAGAATCTTCAAACTGACACACTCACTGCCCTTGTTTGTACACTAACTTCTTTAGAGAACATGTCGTTAACGATTTGAGAGATTGAGTGTAATCTTTTTTCAGCTGCATGTTGAGACTCTGTGCAGGCAGAGTTTTGAGTCGCCTACCCTGTAGCTCCATTTTTTGCTGCTTGACTATTTAGAATGCGCATAAATGTGCTATACCTTTAAGATGTGTGATTGTGCTTTCTATTAAATTCAGTGCCTTCTTTTTTCAAGATTGACGAGCAATGCTTTTCTTCTTTCAGTTAAAAAAGATGAGCAATTCCCAGGTTAATGCAAAACAATCAGACCCATCAGAGAAGGTGGAACTATCAGCTGCTGATGATAGTGTTCATTCAGATGGTGAACCTGAACAAGTAGCAAGTGCTGACGGTGAAATAAGTAAATCTCTTCCAGAAAATGGCATTCAAAATGATAGTGTGAGTGAAGGGGGGCGATTGATTTCCAACAGAATTAAGAAAAAGAAAATTTTCCATAGACAAGAAAAACCACAGGTCAGTTGATGTCTTGTTTTTTATTGCTGAATGTGTTATTGATAAATCTACTCTATGCTTCTGCATTATGGAAAATTTTGGTTTACAAAAGACACAGTAAAGTCTGGTGGTTCAGTTGACTAAAAGTTGGAAACTTAGTCGGACCATTTTCATATGTGTGTGTGTGTAACACACATATCGATAACAAGAAAGGTCCTTGTTGGCTTTATTCACTTTACTTTACTTAACTTGAGTGGATTTCTCTATGTATGTTTAAAAAAATTATCAATCTTCGGCCTTAGACAAACTAAAATATCATAAGAGAATATGTTTTGGAAGAATTAGATAAATTTATAGTTTAGGTTTTGAGAAATGCTCGTTCTGCCAACATTGTTCACTTATTCTTTCCCTCACCCCTCTCTGTATCCTTTCATTATGCTTGTTGTGCGGTGGCTTTCCCTAGATGAACCGATGATCCTCCCGTCATGTTTGTTGGAGATCCTTTGAAATCGACGAAAGTACTAAAAGTGATGAATGGGTTTTGAGAAGAGAAAATGTGGCAGCTCCATACCAACTGCATGGCTCATCGATGGTTCTGGCCTCATCCACCATCCCTTCCTCGTCAAGGACCCTCATCTGGAATTGAAGAGTGGGTCTTTATCTAAATTTACTGCAATGATCTCAAAGACATCAATGAGTGAATGGAAGGCAGAAGGTGGAGGCAGTGGGAGAGGAGCAGCTTGGCTGCCTATGCCATTTCATGGGGAGGTTCAGTCCATACCAAAGACCCCATGTGTAGCTACAAACCAACATTTTTACTCTGCATTGCTCTCCATGTTTACATTGATAAGAAGTTTGGGACCAATACTGTTGCTGCCATTTTCTTCAGTACAATCCCCATCTGGCTCTCTTACTGCTTTTGTACCAGTTTGGCCCTGCCGTGGGTCAAGATTGAATCTTCCGCAGAGAAGGATGGATGTGCTGGATCGATGATGTGGCTAGGATTTTGACTGGTTCTTCCAGAGGGACCTCGATGAGGATGAGGAAGAAGAGAGATTCTATCGTGGATCTGTGGGACGAATGCCTAACTATTGTTCTAGTGCATTAACTTTGATGACCCTAGGTGGCTCACCCTAGTGTATTGCATTGGCTAGTTGTGTAGGGCCAGTCTCAGCAGCAGCTCTCTCTCTAAGAACGTCCACCTCATAGCCTAATTCATTCCCAACTCCTGCCTCGAGGTCATCAGCACCAGCCTTGCTGCTTTCATCGTGACTTGTTAGGGGAGAGAAAAGTGTGGGCAGACCACAAAGAGGTGGCAGGAAGAGGGAAGCATTTTTTATGCTCCGCTCTGATAGTGAGCCTAGCATAAGGAACGCCTAGAACCGTTCATCTTCAAGATCAACAGCGCACACGCTAACACATATTAGCATAAGTAATTTTATACTAACGTGCGCTAGCGTGTGCGATTGATCTCGAAGATGGATGCTTCCCAGGCATTCCTTATGCTCGGCTCATGTTGAAGAGGGAGCATGAAAAACGCTTCCCAGGGAGAGGGTCTCACAAAGAGAAGCCCTTGGTGAGGGTATGGGGTCTGTCAGTTGGAAAATTTCCTTGTCTGCATTTGTCTATTTGTTCCATTCTTGGCTTGATATATATTGTTGGTTTGTTCCTTTATAGCTTGAGCTTTTGAGGCAACTTTTGGCTTCTAACATAGCATTAAAGAGCTCAGGTTTTCTTATCTTGTGCATCTGTCAGGACTTCTGAAGCCAGCATTTGCAAAAGGTTTTTGGAGGTATCTGTTTGTGGCACTATTCATCCCATCTGCACCTACTCAGAACAATATCTGTTTGCTCGAGAAGCTTTTGTTATCTCTTTTGTCTTTAACACCCTTTACTTCTACAAGGGTCATCACATTACCTCTAGCCCAAATACCTCAAAAGGTTAAAAAACTACAAAATGTGGTGTCTTGTGGAGGAAATTAATTTATAATTTCGCAAATAACTATCAAGCAATCACACCACCAAAAAACAAGGACTTTTTAACATGGAAACCCAATGGGAAAAATCACGTGCCCACTCTAGGCTGATTCAATCAATGCACTATGAAGTCTTGAGAACTTACGAGACATAAGTTACAAATTTTCCAATGTAGAAGTCCATCTCTAGTCTAATTGTCTACTAAAATCCATCTTAATGCTTTCTCGAACTGTCTCCTTTTCTAGTACAAACTCCCCTTGGTCCTTTGTTGATCCATCTTGGAGAAGCTCTGAAACACTATGTGTGATGTGGTTGTGACTTAACAACTCTCTTCTCAAATCATAACAATATTTATCAACCAATCACTCACTTTACAATGATTTTCTCTCAATTTTGTCTAAGGTATTTAGGTAACAAGCTTTCAATTTTTTCTTCATAAAAATCCTTCTCTTCCCAATTCGTCATGCCAAGGTCCTTAAATAATGTTTTTAGTCAGTTTGGGTCTTTGTCTTATATTAAGTAACAAATCATTCCTGGACTAACTTAAATTAGGTAACCTTGCTGTCAACTGATTGATCGGTTCCCTGTTTGTTTACTAAACTAAATGTGCCAATTGATTGTTTCAACATCAATCATTCATTGTTCTGGGCCTGACAAATCATACTCTGATTGATCTATTTAACTAGATGATCGATTTGTTTAGTTTTTTGGAAAAAAAATCTCAAATCATATTCAAGCCAAATCCATTGTTATTGAATGATGATCGATTGCTTTTGAACAATATTGTGATTTTTGTCCTTTTTGTTCCATTCCCTTTTTAAAAATTTTATAAGATGTTTTCTATGAGATTTCTAAGTGTTTTTGTATATGTGCGTGATATTTACCTTTTTGTTTTTTAACACTCAATTAGTTAAACAAAGTCTCCCACCTTGAAACTTCAAAACATGTTGACTGCAATTTTTTGAGTCATTAAATTCCAAATTTGGCTCGACACATCACTAATCTAGTTAGACTCTAAAGACTTAAATTACACACATAGTATAAACATAGTTTTGATCATCGAAATATAACCAATTACAACACATGCCTCACTTTTTTTAACATCTACTACTATTGCATATTGATTGGAGTGTTGCCTATTGCTTGTATCCTCTGTTTTATGCACCAAACATGTTTTATTATTTCTTGTGTATTTTCAATGGATTTACTAGACAAGTTAGGATAATCTTCAGGTTATTAGTGTTTGTCGCAATGGCTACAATTATTCCTACTGGAGCTATATGTTATGACTACCTTTTTCAATGGAAAAAGCCTCTCGAAATTGGTAAAAACTTGGCTGCATGTTCAGACTGCTGAGGTGAAAGGTGAAGATTTTAACATGGTATTGGAGCTAGGTCTTCCTGGTTTCGATCATTGCCCCACTGTGCAAGTACTGTGTATCAGTTCAATCATGCTTGCCTGTGGAAGGGGGTGTTGGATATTTTGTTTGCTTGCATGTGTTTGTTTGGGCTTCTTGGGCAGTTAATACCTTGAGCTTTTGAGGCAACTCATCTTCTACAAGAGACAAGGTGAGAGCCTCCTGCCATTGACTTGGCGACTGATGGTGATTTGAAGAAGATGAGGATGATCTCGTTGATGAATCTAAGCAAAATTGCCACTTTAAGGGTATTGTCAGAAAAAGAAATCATAATTGTAATCAAGTAGAGCCTTCTCCCAACAATTTGAAGTCGGGGACATGGATTGTACGCTTCCATATTAGCCTAACTCTTTCGTAAGAGATAGCATAGTTATATCCATTTTTATTCACTCCATCCATTTCTCTTGGGTCTCCCTCTCTTTCTTTATGACATCATTTGCATGGATCCCTTCCAACCTTCTTGCCACGGCATCCATTGGTTTTTCTGTTTGTGCCCATACCAACGCAACTTACATTCCATAAGCTTCTCCACTAAATGTGTTACCCCTATGTTCTCGTATATATACTTGTTTCTAATCCCATTTTTTCTAGTTATCCCACACATCCACCCTAGCATCCTCACTTCAGCTAATTTATTTCGACTAACGTTCTACAGATTGTTTTGCCTTCCTTATTATAACCCCTCCATCTGAAGGGGGAGTTTTGAACATGTGAAAAATGCTACGTGGCATGCTAATGATGGTTGTGAGCAGGCTGTTGCAAGCATGTGGCTTCTCTTACGGTTTTGATATGCTACTCCTTGAAATTTGGGCTTTTGTTAATGAGTCCCTTATTTTTGTTAGAATGTATGGATATCAAGTATTGTATTTTAGTCCTTTGAAGTTTTTACTAACAGAAACTGTTAGTTGACTAACTTTATTATAATTTTTTCAGTGAGATAGCTAAAAATAATGTTTAAAAAATAGAAGTGTTTGTTTATGTAAAGGATAAATTTTATTGATTATATTGTCAAAAACAATAATTTTCCCTTGAAATGTGATTTTTTTATGTTTTTTAAACTCAGGGCTCTAGCTGATGTGGATGGAGTTAGTAACTTGGGAGTTCTTTTACTAAAATGTTAATAAAGGGACTAAAATGCAAAGACATGAAATGTGAGGGACTATATTGTAAGTAAATACAGCAAAGTAAAGGGATTTATTTATAAAAGTCATGAACCCTATAATTTATTATACCCTCTTCAACAGCTGTAGGCCATTACTTTTCAATTGTCATGACTGTAAGTGCATAGTGCCCTATAATTTTGTAACTGGGAAGTAAATTTTTTTGAGTTTACAACTTGGAAATTTGGTAATTTCTTTTGGATAATCTATCTGTCTGCATGTGTTTGTTTGGGCAGATCTGGCTTGATATACATTCTTGGGCCATTCATTGACATCTTTAAGTTTTTAAGGAAACTTGATTTCTAACAGTTTCATTGGAAGAGGGAATCCTTTAGTTTTTACATTGCCTGATTTCTACTGAGAGGCGCTTGTAGGGAATGCAAGGTCATTTTATCAAGTCAATATTGTTTACTAGGTTCGAATGTGAGGATTAGAATGCTGGAAAAGGGGAATTTTTAAATGTTGGAAAACTAAAATTAAGTGGTGGAAGGAGTGATTATTAAATTGTTTACAAAGTTGAGATTAAATAATACTGGATCTGTGAAGTGGAGTCTACAATGGTGTGTGATCACATAACAAGTGATATAAAAGTAAACAAGTTCAAATTGGTGAACTGTCAATCAACCTTCTCTGCAGTGGCAACTCGGGATTGATTTTCCACTATGGTATATTGATTATTTAGAAAAATTCAAATAGTCTAGGAAAGAAACTAAAGTGTAAGCAGTAAGGTTATAGATTGAATCAGGTGTATTGAGAATGAAGTGCAATGTAATGTGATTAAAGATGAACAGATTTAAGAAAAATGAAAGGTATTCTTTGTGAAGTTATGAAATGAACATGGTGGGGATTGCTGAAGAATAATACATTGAGATAATTATGAAGAAATTATAGATGCTGATTCTTATTGTAGAATAAGAGATAGATACAAAAGAAGGCGTAGAAAAGATGAAAAGAGTAAAAGCAAATGGTACCTGATGATATCTATGTTGGAATGTTGAAGTACATGGGTGACTGCTATTTACTATGGTTGGCTAAGTTATATAGCAACGTCTTTACTCAAGTAAAATGCCTGATTAGTGAAGGAGCGTGGTGATAGCTTTATATAAGAATGCAGGTGATATTCAAAGTTACAACTGTATAGAAGTATGAAGTTAAAAAGTTTTGAAAACACATGAGGGAATTACGAAAAGAAGATCAAGGAAACTGACAAAAACATCTGAAAATTAATTTGGTATTTTTGAAAAATCAACAACTGAAATTCAATGATGCAATTCAGGGAGAAGAGGCAACCTCATAAATTTTATTGGTTTGGAGAAAACATATGATAGTGTGCCATAGAAAATTGATTAGGAGTTGCAAGGTGTTAGCCCTTAACTTGTTGATAGCTGTGGGGGCTGGCCTTTGGCAAGCAGACAACAAAGGCTTCAAGGGAGTGTGCACGTCAGCAACAGTGTTGGTGCGTTGGGCGGACAGGTTAGCAAAAGTCCTATTTGTAGTAGGACTCAGTGGATCAGTATAGGCAGGAGTCCTATGCATGCTGGACGGATGTTTGGAGACTCCTACATCAAGTAGGACTCCGATGCTGATGGCCAGATTTGTGGAGGCACAAGTGGGCAGCTGTGCCTGGGGCCATAGGTAGTGGTGCTCGCACGAGACGGTTGGCTAAGTGTGCAATGGATGAAGACTGGCTGTTGGTCATTGACAAGGATCCTAGCACGATTGGTAGTGTGGGTTGAAGCCCAGTGCAAGTGGAAACATGGAAGGAAGTAGTTGCATGCAAATAGGCTGTTCAGTATGGCTGATTCGTAGTGGAACTTGAGACTTCATGAGAAAGGTGGATGTGGAGCTCGAGTAGGAGCCCGAAGGCTGTTGGATGCAGGGGGGACTCTAGATGGAATGTGCAGCTGAATCCTAGCAGGGTTAGTACTTTGATAGAGGTTTTGAGTGAGCTGTGAATAGGACTAGTACTCTAGATGCTTGTATTCCGAATTTGTAAAGGGACAATGGAGTTCTAGTAGTATTAGTCTTTGTCGGATCCTCTCTTCTATGTAAGGGGCAGATGGGCTGAATGAGAGGGCATTCAGAATTGTGTAAATCAGCAAGAGAGGGCTGAGATTTGTGAGGCGAGTTGAGAAGGGTCCTATTTCGCAGAGGGGTGCAACAGGGTCATTCCTTGAATTTCAAGGCAAGGTAGACAGCTTTGGCCATTGTAGTTTCTAGCAAAGAGTTGTTGGAATAAAAGTTTTGGCGCAGAACTTTTTCTTAGGAGTTGTGTTGCAAACATTGGGTGAAAGCGGGCTGCTGGTTGCGCGGTGCAACCAGGCCATTTGAGAGTAGATACACAATGAAGAGTTTGTCCCGGTGGCACAAGGGGATATTTAGATATTTAAACATGTATGAAGGTGTCATGATTAGCTTGAGGACTACTCGTGGTGGGACTAAAAAACTATTAATAAACATAGGTTTGCATGAACAATCAACTTTAAGCCCATAACTTTGCATGCCTTTTAATTATATTGTATTGATAAATATGTTTGTAGGTGGAGTTAATATGGAAGTTTGTGGCATAGAGGAGTGTCTGAAGGGTTTTAGGATTAGTAGATCTAAGATAGAGTGGTGTGAATGATATGTTAGATTAGATAGAAAAGATAACCGTGGTCAATTTTTATCTGTGGCTCAATGATGACGCAGATAGAGTGACAGATGAAGATGCTGCTCGTAGAGGCTAGATAGTTGAAGTGGATAGCTACTTCTTTGATAAGTTATACTAAATTTCTCCCTAGTAAATTAAAATTTAAAATGTCTAGGACAATAATGAGACTTGGAGTGTTGTATCTGACTTATGTTGGGTTATAAAGAGAAATTATATAGACAAGATGCATGCCATGCATAGGACTGAAACTAGGCTGCATAGGGCCAGAGCTGGGCCTTGGCTCTATCAGATTATTTCTAGGTCGTGGCCTGGTCCTAGCCCTATGTGGGCCTTAAAAAGTTTAGCCCTAGCCGAGTAATGGACCTTTTTTCTTTTTTGCTTTTTATCATGTTTTAAAAAAGAGTTTGACACAAAACAGGCTAGAAGGGAGGCTTAGGATCCAAGTCGTTGACCCCAAATTCTTGGGAAAAGGTGCTACTTGATTATGATTGTGAATATGATCATTTTCGTACTTTATTTTATTAAAAAAATATTGTTTTGATTGTAAAAATTTATAATTTTTGGGTTGAGTCTCGCTAGTTGACCTATGAGACACAAGATCATATGCCTTTATGTTGGTCTTTCACAACTAGTTAATAATGATTTAAGTTTAGAATATCCTAAATTTCCATAAAATATACATCTTCGCTTTCTCCTTCCCTTCCACCTATGTGGGACTATTGGAGAAAGTAAATAATATTTTATATCTGTCAACTATAAAGTATTATAGGATACAGGTTTATGTGCTCACGTAATATAAAATGTTATTTCCTCATGTATGGACAGATTGCATTAAGTACTAGATGTTCTTGTTATTATATTTGCAAGCAACCTCTATAATTGTCTGAAATTCGCTATATTGGTTGTTTTCTTCCACAGTTAATTAAGATGGTTAAAGCCCAGGTTCTGTCAAATACATTTGACTCATCAATACCAGTGGAGTCTAAATTTGCTCCTGATAGGAGAAGAAGGGACAAGGTTACTCCTGATAGGAGAAGAAAGGACAAGATAGATCCACGAGGAGAACCCAAACAAACAGGCAATTTTAGTGGAAGTATGCTAAAGACAAACAGTAGCTTGCAGTATCAGAAGAAAAGAAAATCATCATCTAGAGAAGACTTGCCAGAGGTCAGTATTGAATTTATCACTGCTTTTGATTATTAACGAAAAGTTTTTGTGCTACCAGCAATATTTTGGGTTGACAGTGCAGAAGTCTTGGTGTAAGAGATGAGTTACCACAATTATTTGACATTTGAAAGGGTACTAGAAATTCCTCATTAGCTCTCCATATCCCTCCTCGCTTTCTTGCCATCAGAACATATGGTGCGTCCATCTGTCTGGGAAGCTACCTACATCTTCTGATGCTGTAAATGTGAGGATTGGCAATGGGGGAGCTAGGCAGGAGGTATGGAAAACATTTTTCGAGCTAGATAGGGCCCGGTGGCTGTCAGTTTGTTACTCCAAAATCAAGACTTCTGCAGTCTGGCTTGGATAAAACAGTGGATAGCTCATTATTGTATCAGTTGTGGCGAAAGCAGCTGTTTCTGATCCTATTAGATGCATATGATTACAATAATCTGGATTATGATATCATACCTGTTCATTTTTTATTGCAAAATTTGCAATATGCCTATTTGGTAAGTTTTATGCATAGCTACTGTTGTAAACATAATATGCCAAAGTATTTTAAGCCAGGTCCTACGAAGACCTTATTTTTGCTGTTGGTAGCTTCTAAGTGCTTAGCTTTCATTCTTTTTATCTGGAAGGCTACAAAAGTAGTCCCTCAAATAGGATGTGGAAGTTGTTTTATTTCAGCGAATTTGCTGAATGACTTTTTTATTTTGTTCTTGGTGTCTGTTGCATTGGTCACATTTGAGCAATAAACTCTACCATGCAAACGTTTATATATTTATTTGCTTTGTTAAATGAAGATTATGGTAAAACATGTTCCATTTTTTAGTAACATTCTTGTAGAAATCCATAAGTTCAAAGCTTAGCATTGTGCAGCTATGGTAATGAGTGGTTGTTGGCTGAACTTTTCGCAGGAAAGGAATGCAAAGCCTGCTAAAAAATATCAAGTAGCGAAAAAATCGAAGAAGAAATCAAAGTGACAGCGTAATTGAAGAATTAAAGCTTTGTAGCTGTCATTTGAGGCGCATGCTTTTTGATGCAGATGCAGTTGATGGACTTCGCCTTTATCTGGGAAGAAACAGGGATTAACTGTAGTTATTTTGTATTTCATCTGGGTCATCCTAGTACTTTTATTTGAGTGCATACGAATAATTTAAATGGATGATTATGTGTTTAGGCTTTAAGTATATAAAGCACACAGAACTTCTGTAGTGGCAGTTTTGGTTGGATATAACTTAATTTTCCTCCAGAACTCGTAGTTTCTATACTGCCTCTGGTGCCCCCTTGCTTGAGCTACGGCTCCCCTTGTTTGTGTATCCTGATATGCCTACAGGAAGTTCCATCTCACACGAAGATGCCAAACATGTGTTTAGGTATGGTTATTTGTTACTTTGATTAGTCCAAGTTGTGGTTTCATTGATTCTTAAATGGTACGTGTCACCTATAGTTATTTTCAAATGTTTTTGTTTTTGTTTTTGAGATTATTAGATTTTGTATCCTTCAAGAAAGCTGATAAAAAGGGGCTATAAGACAAGCTCGATTGAACGATTTTGCAAGTGCAAAAAAAACAAAACAATAACTTCACGTCTAGATTTATGTTTTGTTGAACAGAATCAGCTGATTATGGAAGGTCAAGAAGTGGATGATTATTTATACATGTCATGAATATTATCCTTAGGGTGAGGAGTCTGCCACCTCCTATTTTATCTAGCCCACCTGCCTCTATATAGTAGATAGATATTTACTGACAAAAAATATACAGATGATGGATATCTACCAACTATGTTAAGGGGTGGGATAGCTAAAAGAGGGGGTTATAGACTCCTCATCCTTATTGCAGACCTTGTTTATTCAAAATAGATTTATTTATGTGAGTTTCGTAAGACATTGATCCTGGGGTTTTTCATTTGTAGATTTTATTCTGCTAATTGTTCAGAATGTTTAATTCCCTATTTTCATGCCTCATATAGAAATGTGTATCTGGTCAATTGGTGCATGTCTAGTGAATTACAAAATGGCTAAAACCCTTGCTTTTTTAAATCAAAAGTGTTCTATCTTTGCAAATTACAAAAGTAGAGATTAAATTGAAAGAATAATTTTCAAGATAACCAGAGACTAAGCTTATTATGGTAGAGAACTATGGCCCTCAAATCAAGTTCTGATAGATAATCCGCAGGTATACCACTTCGTTAGTATGTAAATTAATTACATTATTAAGTAACTTAATTTCTTTAATAAGTAACGTTGCTTCTGGGTCTCCTGCTGACTGCTGTTCAATATACCGCAGACTTAAGTTTTGCCAATTATCAACTATCAGAGAAAAAGTATTTTTAACCTCTGAAGTCACGAATATTGATTGGTTCTATCATGTCTGTAAGGGGTCTAATTAGCTTTTGTCATGTTAACTTGCCTTGCAAACTATGACTAGGAAAATCTTGTTAGGGAACTCATCGAAAGAATTTCTTTTATTTAAGGGGTTTGACGTTTTACTTAGTCTTCATTGTCAAAGCTACTACACTAAATAGCATCTTACATCAGCTTGCTTAGGACATTGAGAATCACATAATGCTCGTTGGATATTTTGCCTAAACTTCTTCAGGGTACGTCTTGAGCAAGCAATGAGGGGGATTTAGATCACGCGACTTTGATGTGTTCCATAATTGACTAGCAAGGCTGTGTTAAAATGCAGTTGTAAGATACACACGCAAGATGAGCCATTGTTTTTTACATTGACCTTACTATTGATATTTCATTGACTGTTAGTTTGAAAGGCTATCATTCTTCCATTCTTTTGTCCCTAAGTAGGAGAACCTCATCTTGTCTCCATCATCTGCTTAAAGCATTTGCCATCGATATATAAGGTTTTTGGTTGTTCTTTCATTTTGGCTGTCAATTGTGGAGCGATTTGCCAAAATGATCCTATAATATATTATAATATATAATATGCCATATTTTTGTGCAATAGAAAAAATGACCGTGTGTGTGTGAACTTTTGCACGTGGCAAGAGTTGTAAAAAATATATATTTTTTAACTTCACTAACCCATTGTTTCCTTTTGCCAATTGCTCTTTCAACTCCGTTACCTTTAATACTGGCTTTGCGACCTTTACCATCAACTCTGCCTCCCTCGCCAATGGCTCTATTGTTTTTACCACATGCTTTGTCTCCTTAGTCACCACCTCCCCTTCCTCCTCTTTCTCCTCCTTTTTATCTTTGTTCCTTTTCTTCTTTAATTACCTCTTTATCCTTCCCAAAATTTGATAAGGTTGGTAAAAAACGAGCTCATGAAGCTATTAAAAATTTATTTTTTCTTTACAAGGTCGAATATTAAAAAAGAAATTAATAAATATGTTAAATTACTCAAAATCAAAAGTGAGTTTTAATTTTAATTGATTTTGAGCTTCTTTTTAAGCTAACTAAACTTTGACCGTCAACAAGTATATTTATTGCACTAATGGGGATGTAAGTCAATATTTTGAGTGGTAGTATTAGTATTTACATTGAACTATCTTAATTAACTAAATAAAAAAATAACATATTTTAAACACATTATTGTTGACCATCTCAATTGTCAACATTCTCAATTGTCGATTGTTGACTTTCACATTGTTTGGTGCTGAGACCACCTTCTTCAGCACCGAAAACTTTCTTCTTGTATCAATAATGTTTTACTATAGTCAACAGTAGAGACCATCGACAATCAAGACAATTGATAGTTGTCAATCTAGTGTTTAAAATTTACTTTATTTTTTGTTTATTAATTTGGTTTGTTGAGATAGTATATTATAAATACTAAAGGAGATATTGCCAACCAGAATGTTGTCTTACATCCCCTTTAGTGCAATAAATTTGTTTGTTGTTAGAACATATATGGTTATATATATTGTACTGACATCCCCTTTAACTAAATAATATCTAATGTGTGTAAATATTTAGTCATAGTTTTGATGCAAAACACATGTTAGAGAGGAAGCAAAGTAACAAATTTAAGGAGTATTTTAATAGGTAAAAATACATACATGCATCACACGCATACACACACACACACACTTTGAGGTGAAGAGAACTTTATTTTATGTAGTACAGTGTTGAAGATATTTTGAATGAAAACTATGTTTTTGTTTATTAGCAATTGATTGCATGTGATCGAATGATCGATCAACCTTAAATGATGTTCGCAAGGTCTCCAGTAACTTAACCGAATGATTGCTAAGTGTTGAGATCAATTGATATTCTGCTTAGAGGGTTACATTAATTTAAATGATTGATTGATGGATGAATGGATCAATTACACTCTAATTAAAACAAGTCTAGCAGCTGAAATGAATGATCACTTTTTGAAAGATGCGATCATACTTAGACAGAATCTAGTAACTAAATCAATTTCTCATTTTTTTAAAGGATCGATCGATTGGCTTATCGCATTTAAAGAAAACAAGGAATGCTCGATTGCTCTTTTGGAATGATCTATCGCTTCAAAGTGCAGTTTCATGAAATATGCTATTCCAAGTAGAATTAGATTCCTTTTCAAAGTAGACTTCTATAATTGACTTGGAGAGTTATATAAAAGGTTTAAAATGTGGGAAAGAGAGATAAAGATTAAAAAAACCTACATAAAAAGAGTGAAACTTCTCTAATGATTTTGAGAGTAAATTAGCGTCTTTGATTATGTTCATTTTAACCAAAATCAAATGAGTGGTTTGAGTTGAGTGGTGAGAGCACTAAACATTTGAAGGGATTAAGTATTTGTTGAATAAAATTATTGAAAAGTTCAAAGATAAATGATTGTTCATGCTAAAGACATTTTTTTTGTTGATCTGGATTTATTGGAAGCATAACAAGGTATTAAGACCAAGTTGATGCAAGTAAATAACCAAAGGGTAGTGGTAGAAAAATTTAAAGTAGTGTGAAGTGCTAGCCGAGTAAAGAAAAGAAAGGTAGTGTGAAGTCTTTGTAAACTAGTAACTTTGTGTCTCAGTTTACGTAGTACATGTTTGGTTTGGACATAGCATTCTGTGATTTTTTTTATGTTTGGTTTTCACGTAAATATTCTTATATATTAATTTTTGCTTCGATGTGTATGATTTTTCTAGGCACAGGAATTTTACCTCTGGTTAAAAATTTGTTTGATGTTTATTTACAAGAGGAAGATATATCTTGCAACTTAATTTCTAGTTAGGGTTATTTTATCTTTTTTGGTTTATTTTTAACTTCCTGTATAAACTAACAAGTGGTAGCTGAGGTCAATTTTGATTTTTGTGTGGTTTGGGCTTATTTTTGTTGACATGTAAATAAAAAAAATGCTTCTTTTGACCCTCTTTGTTTCAAATTCAGCCGTTGTCTCCATTGGTAAGTTTGGGAATGACAAGAATCTAAGATGTGTTAATCACAAAAATTCAAATCCTTTTGTGTGGTTTGGGCTTGTATTTGTTGACATGTAATTAAAAAAGATGCTTCTTTTGGCCCTCTTTGTTTCAAATTCAGTAGTTGTTTCCATCGGTAAGTTTGGGATTGACAAGAATTTAAGATGTATTAATCACAAAAATTCAAATCCCTTAGGATGTACTAAATTTATCAAAGCTAGTAAATTGAATGATAATTGTGCTAGATCTTCTAATTCAAACCTTTGCTTAAATTTTAACCTCTTAAGAAAGAACTAATGACTAATTTGAAATATAGAAAAACTAAGTTAGTGAAGAAGACACCAGAAGGCATAATTAAAATACTTTAACAATTTCAAATTAAATTCAATTGCTTGCCTTCTCTTGCTTGATTTATGCTTCCTCAATCTTTTTGTGGGTGGGTCTTCTTGTATCTGAACCCAATAGCACATACTTCCCCTAGTTGTGGAAACCTTTCCATTGCCCACACATGTAACATTCCATCAAACAATTAAAATTCATTTACATCATAGCAATGCATGTTCCAACTTATACTACCACTTATTTCAAATTGTGTATGAAGTTGTACATGTTACCACTATCACTTGGATTAATCATAGCTGCCTACTCTAATCCAAGGAGTGCATCTGACTCGACCCATATTTTAAAACCTTTTTTAATGATAGCATGCAGTAAATCATATAGAAATTTATTTTTTCTTGAATGTAAAATATATCATCTGATTAAATATTTAGGTCATGATAAGTGGGATTTATAAATACGAATATCAAAATATATGTTAATGCGATATGTCTTTAAAATTAATAAATAGTAAGCCAATCTTCTAAGTACAAGTTTATCATCCATATGAAAATAAATAGCCAAATAAAACTGGCTCTCATGCCAATAATATAATTATGCACTAAATTACAAAAATAAGAAACTAGTTCCTATATGTGCAATGTTGTTATCAATTCCCTACTACCAATCCTGATTTTGCTAGTCCTTTCCTAAAGAGCCTTTGCATCACTAGGATGCTGATTATAGAAATACTTAGTAGGATAGCTGAACAAAACCAATAACTTCAAATGTGCATTATATTTTATGAAAGTCCTGTAATTATTCTACTTGTTTTAGTTTAAAAATTATTATCAAACAACCTAATTATAATATCACAAATATTTGTTTTAAATTAATAACCTCATCTAATCCCATTAACAGACAAATTCATCAAATGTCAACCCAATGGACGAATAATACAAACCACGATAGACCATCTACTGAGGTGTATCATCCATAATGAGCCATGGAATCTACCAAGAAGTTCCATAACCCAATGTAGCTCTTTAGAGACTTGCCCGAAGTGGAAAGGTTAGGTCCATAACTGCACCTAAATAGAAGTGGTGGAGACGCCATCTAAGTAGGATGATAGCAAACCCCAACTGCATGTACACTAAATAATCATGTGAAGATAGGTTGTAAGCATGGGTAATGCATAGCTTGCACCAATGAGGAGGCGCAATGACATGACCAAATTAAATAACCTCACATAGCTAAGACTCAGAATAACCATCATGAACCTATCAATGCCCATCAAATGAGCAAGGGCTTAGAATAGCTATCTCAATCCATATCAATTTGTTAAACTACGGTCAAAACCCAAGACTATTCTCAATCTTTTAACTAGTGAAATGTTAGGTCAAGGGCCACTCAATGAAATGATCTCAAACTCCTTTGAGTTATTTTAGTCTTTAACTTAAGTAGGTATTCTTTCCCAATTTAAAGTAGTGTAGACCTTTAATTAATCTTTCATTTATCTTGTCCAGTAAATTATTATCACAACATCAATTGCAATCATCAAAGCAAATGAGATCATAAATAAAATGGGCTCATACAAGTCCTAGTAGATAACGTTACTAAGGCTAAAGCCCAGTTGTAGTAATAGAAGGCACATTGCACTCATTGGCAAGACTAAGGCTAAACAAATGACAAATTGCAAGCTCACATTTGAAAATAATTGATATGTACAATTCTAGGCCATACGTACTAAACTAACAATCTCATGCATTGTGTTGTAGACACATATATTAGGTTGCCTAAAACCCTAGGGACAAAATGTCCCGTGGCATAGTGACCTCTAAAGGACTCTGTGTCATGTCCTTGGTACACCCTTTCCATTTGAGAGTATTTGCTAGCATTAAAGTGGTTCCCTCACTCACCTTTGGTTACGAATGTTCATTGTTATGAAACTTGGTTAGACTACCCCCCAAAGGCATTAAAGTAATTCTCCCACATAAGATACGGTCGTATCCTTTGGATCATACTAAACATCTTACTCTTCCTCATTAGATTTAAATTTAAAGACCTCTCCCAAAAGTTTTGTCTTTCTAATTTGCTTGTGATTCAGTTCACACGAATAAGGGGTGGTTTGCTAACAAGGGTATTTTTGTCAATTTGTTCAGAGCCTTCCTAAACTTCAAGGACTAGGATTAAGATCAAGGATACTCCTCGATGTCATGTATTTATTTTCATTTTGCGAGATCATTAGCCCTTTGAACCGATTTTTATTCACTCATTGTTTCACATTTCAAACCTAGGGACAAAATGATCATTTAATATCTTGCTGGGATTATTTTCCAAACACTTATTGGTTCAGTTTTGGTTACACCCTCACCTCTTACTCAGATTTTTTTTCTAATTTTTAATCCCACTTTTATTCCCCTAATCGAAGCCTAACCTAATTGAACTATGATTCATTAACAAAGGTAAAATGGTCATTTTATAGCCTCTAGGATTTTTCTTAAAGTTGAAACTTGGTCAAGACACTCATAACTCTCTTAAGATCATTTTGTAATTTTAATTTTTTTTGACACTTTAACCCCTTGAAATGGTTTTGTTCAACCCCCTTGTGTGTTTTTTACCTGGACCAGCCTGGACCTATGCTAGCCTAGCATAGCTAATTGCCAACCGAGCCTGGGCCTGAACTTGATCCGTGACCCATGCGCAAGTTGTCTTCTTCACCCAAAGCCATGGGCTCTAGCCTCAAGTGGGTATCGCGCTTGACCGCCATGGCGAAGTGAGGGCTTGAGCTTGGTCGAATCACCCCAAGTCAAAATTGAAGGTCCAAACCCTGCTATTGTCGGGTGATCTGTCGGGGTTCGTTTCAGTGCCAAAAGGCCATATTTTTTTCAAAAACTGACACATGATTACGATAGTAGGTGGCCCAACCCGAGTTGTCCAGCCTAAGCATGGCTGTCCAACACTTGACAGTTCTACACACCCAACAATAACACCCTACATGCCAGAAGTGTGGTGCCACCAACAAGTTTAATTCCCTCGAAGTTGGAATGTTTACACTTTAAACTAATGTCATAACAAAACATACTTAATAAACCCTAAATTAGTATTTTAAACATGCAATTATTCTAGAGGCTTGAGAATCCTACCTCAGCAATATACCGGTCTTTTCACTCACTCGTCACCACTTCCATCTCCATCCATGCTTGTTAGAAAGTTTTTCGGTCGCTAGAAAATTCCATCTCTATTAGCTTTCTCTCTCATTTTTTTATAACAATGGGGATTAGGGTTAAAATTAGACCTCCCAATCCCCTAAGGACTTGGGCTAAAATACCCTAATTGGGCCTTTCGTGTTGTGCCTGATTTTCGTCACTTAAATAAAATGGGTCCATATAGCTTAATAAATGCCTAATTTGCACATCTAATTAGGGTAAATGGGCTTTGCATGTCATGTCCAGCTTCAAATGGTCATTTTTCCGTCATTTGAATTTGATTTACGCATTCTTAGTGTCATTTCAACCTCTTTCGGTCTATTTTCTAATCACACTAGAATAAGTTCTAATATACATACATATATATATATATATATATATATATATATATATATATATATATATATATATATATATATATATATATATATATATATATATATATATATATATATATATATATATATATATTCAACTTAGAAACTCAAAAGGTCAAACTTACTATTTCCATGTGGCCAAGTTTTGAAGCCTAGGAAAGCCAACTTGACTGCATCTTTGTCCTCCCTGCATTCTTTCACCATTTTAAACAAGGCTTCCTTAGTGATCTTCTCCTCTCCTCCCCAAACACCGTATATAGTAGAGAATCCTTCTTAAGTGTGGGGTGTGGGGAGCATAACAAAAATAGGGGGATAGTTTTAAAGTCCCTCACCCCCACCATCATGCAAAGTTCTTTTGGCGATATCTTCATTGAGTAGATTTGTGTGACCTGGAAGAGAAATTCACCTTTATGTCTATAAATCAAACGCTTCAATGCTTGCACAAGAAACATCATTATCACAATGTTTAGTTGGAGGAGCTTTTAGAAGCAGCTTTGCTCTAGCAACTTCTTTTGATTAGGATGCACCAAGTAATGCTCTTGTAAAACCTCTAGGAAGTGGTAAGTACCAAACCCACAAGCAACATGTCACACCCCAGAATTTCAAAATTCATTTTAAAAAATCTCATAGCAAAAAAACAACAACAATAACAATAAATCAAAATTCACATTAAAAATATTTTTGAGGTGAAACACTTATGTTTTGAAATTATGAATATCAAAACTAGAGTACTTATTAACCATCGTTAAACCATTACATAAAGGAAATGTGTCATGCCCAAGTACATGTCTAGTATTAGCATACACACCAACGAAAATAAATTGGCACTCACATGCCTGCAATCATCCATAATAAGCTATCAACTTGGAATTAACAAAAATCCTACATATTATGTGGTTTGGAAAAGTCATCATTGCTACACACACCAATTCGTACTAATAGTTTACTCCTGAATACATGCATCACAAGGAGATAATTATATTGTACCAAGTAGGATGGTTAAACAAGAACCAAAGGAAATCAACAAGGAATAAATCAAGGAGATCTTCACGACTCCTTGAAATGTATACCACTGCTTGAAGCAACTGTAAACTCTTGCTAAAGACTATCACTTACTCCATCAATACTATAAAGCTAAGGCCCACAAGGACTCATGGACCCATGTAGTCACAATTCTCAGCCTTCCATGATTACTGAGAATTTTTTTGTCACGTTGCACTAGAGTCATGCATATTTTAATGCTATAACTTATTTGAACCATCTCCCGCCCCCAAGGTGAGAACTTTTACATACAAAAAACTCCCAAGCCGAACCATAAGTCATGATCTCATTTGCTACCAAGAACCTTTTCTATGTGGCAAACAAACCCGCATTTGGAGTCAAACCTGACACTAGGCTCATAAATCCTTAACTGTCAAATACCATGGCCAAGGGACATTTACTCACTACAAGGATAAAAAATAGGTTTCATTTACCTATCAATCAAACATATATTTCAATCATGTATTTTAGTATTTACCTACGTCCAACAAGCAAGTAAATGATACTAAATCACTTTAGTGTAAGCATTAGTAGAAACTTCACTTGAAAATCAATAACTGATGTACCATCGGTTATTGTGTTAGTCTAGGTATCGATGGCCATCGACCCCATCATCAACATGTCAAACCCTTCTAACAATTAGACTATGAGAGTATGATTTGTTGATGTCATCACCAACCCGTCAATCTCACTAATAATGCCTAGTTTAATACCGACTCACCCTTGTTTGTTGATGTCGGTATTGTTAATCTTCCTCCAACCATTGACACCCTCATTGTTGTGTCGATGATCACGTCGGTCTCTGAAGCAAAAGAAAGTTATTGTTCTATTGCTCAAGTAATTGGCCCTTTTGAAATAATTAAATCACAACATTTAGAACTAGAAAATTTTAATTTAAACTACAAATGCTACTCATTAAACCATACAAATGTAACACCCAAAATTTTTCTAAATTCCATATACTTGGCTATGTAGATATAAGTGAGTTTGACCATTAGGTTTTTCTGGCATAATAATTTCTTTATAACATAGAGTTTGGATATAAAACTTTATTATTGAATAACATTCATAAAGAGGTTTGTAGAACTACTAAGAATGCACAAATCGAAGGTTAGATAAGGAAGTTATGATAGATACAACATTAAGCAAGTTTTGGGTGTACATGTGGAAAATAATAAATTTGATCTTTGAGCATTCCAAATAGAATAACTTATCATTTGATTTGAATTTTAGAGTGAAACTTTAAGTATAGAAACTAGACAAACATAGCTTCAAAATACATAAGAATGCATAAATAAGAGTTTGGATGAAGGATTATGATTGTCTGAAGCTGGACATGAGGTGTAGTCATGACTTATAAAGCCTATTGATATGATACTTGGTCATTCATAAAATTATAACTTTTTATACATGACATATTTTGATCTAAAATTTTGGGGATAGAAATTAGTCATAAATATATTCTTAACATCACAAAGAAGGCCTTTATAATAGTTCATATGAGGAAGTTATGGTCATCCAAAGATAGGACTTGGTGCAATCAGAAGTTAATGTTAGTGAGGTCATTGACATGTCGATGACCTTATCGATGGTTCCAACAATTTTGTGGTTTTGGCTAAAAAAATACCCAGATTGATGGTTTTAAATAAAAATATCATTCCATTTTCCTTATAAGTGATTTTAAGGCCTCCAGACTCCATTTCTTTTAAAAAAACCTCTCCAAATGATAAGAGTGAAGATCAAAGGCTTTCCAAAATAAAGACAAATCAAGGAAAATATTATGTTTATGCGGGGATTAGCTTGTATCACGTGTAAGAAAGGATTTTATATCGTGAAATAGGTTAGATTGATAACCTTATACTGTGAAATATATATGTAAGATTTTGACTATAAAATCATTGGATATGAAAGTATAAAAATAAAATTCATTTTGAATCTATTTTTATGTTGGATTGTGAACCTTGATTCCATGATTTAGTTTTGAAGTGATTATACGAGCTAAATTTTGATGATTTGTATGACGTTAAAACATGTAAATTTTTTTCATGATTATATTATCATATCATGTTTTTCCATGTTTAATGATTAATTGATAATAAGAATCATCATTTGTTATTAGGGACAAGTTATTTATGAAAATGATTATTATGCCATGATATGAAGTGATTTTGGGAAGTTGGGATAATTTTTTTTTATTTATTCCTGACATCGGCATGTCAATTGACACATCAGTGATATTACTGATGTAATGGAGATGTATTGATGAGAATCGACGCGCCGGTGTGCTATCAATGGATCATAGTGAGGTTGACACTTCGATGAAGACGTTGATGAGGACGGTTCTCCAATTCATTCCACTATCGGCAACGGGTTCGACGCATCAATGAGTTACTAATGATCATTAGTGACTTGGTCGACAATCAATGAGTCCACTGACAACAAGCCGGTTTTGAGTATTTTTAGCAGGAATTTCTATGAATATTGGGCTATTATTATGAGAAGTAATAACATGTTATTTGATGCATGATTTGTAATTATATGTGATGTATTGATGAATTATAATTGGGCATATGTACCCTTGTATGTGAATATCCTTATAATAGATCACAACCCCAAGATTGATATCTTTTGGCATATGAGGTTAGAGTAACCCTCAGTGCCTTGGCTCCTTAAGTAGGTCTTTAGCTACGTAGATGGAAAGGATTTAGTATATAATAGGATTAAGGTCTTCCGGCTCTCTAAGGATGAAAGTTATATATAACTGTTTCTCTGGCCTAGGAATAGTGTTTGAATGAACTGGAGCATTAAAAAATGAATGGTCCCGTGCAACGGCATATAAGATGTTTCAATGATCATGAGAATCAAAATTTCAACTACTTGGGTCCATGAATCCCTGTAGGCATTAACTTTATGACGTTGATGAAGAGGACAAGCCTCAAAGTACTTGAGGTCGTTGGTGAGTAGTGCATAGTCTAGTGAGGTGAAGCTGTATTCTTAAATGTGACTATCGTATCATAGAGAAGCTTATGACTTACACTTAGGAGCAAGAGATTCCTTTGTAAGTTTATATTATGATGTTTGACATCACGAAAAAATATTTGTGAATATTTTGCTTATTCCATTGCTTCTTCTCACTAGTTTACTTTGGTAATTTAGCATCCAAAATAGATCCACCGGTGTTCTAATAATGAAAATGTTGCAACTACAGCCATAACTTCTTCAATTTAAGCAAATATGCCAAAGTTTAGAATGTAGGTGAGAAGAACCAGGTAGTTCGGTGCCTTAAATTTTGTTGTGGGCTTTGGCCATGCCTAGGAGTTGTAGTGGAATAGGACGAATGATAGGCAATGACTTTAATAGATGGTGGAGTCTCCGTTGCCATGCTGAGCATCAAGGGGAGTCCTTGATAGTTTTCATCAAGGCAAGTGGAAGATCCTTCAATGGGTGTCAAGCGCAAGTGAGGCTAGAGATGTAGGGGAGAGCGATAGTCGCAATTCTTGTCAAGTTGAGGAGGGATACTGTAACGCCCGCCCATTTTAGGATAATATAATATTAATGATCCTGTCCGACGTGCGAAATTAGTACACACGAACCGGACTGACGGGCGTTAATCGTGAAATGATCGTATGCTCAATGTAGAATACGTCGGAGTAATTGCACAGCCAAGAAAATAAAAACATATTGACAAAAAGTTTATAACATAAGTTTAATATACATATCAAAATTTACTGTACATGGAGCCAGTAGTTATAAAAACATGATTATCCTGATACATCATGTCTTTACACGTTGGTCACATATATAATTACATTATGAAGAAAACACACAACTACTTGAAAAACTTTTCTTCTTTCCCTTCCTCCAACGTCGCAACATCTGCAAGGGCTGGGGGTGCATGAGTATATTTATACTCAGTAGGTTTGTTTAAAAATCTAAAAGAAATGCTAAGCAAAAACATCTTTTAAAATCAAATCAAACAAATTCACAAAATCAATCAAATCCACAAGCCGCGATACCCAACGGCCTACCTCCGCGCTCATGGGACAACGGAGGCCACTAAGGGAAGGAGTTTTCCCATGATGCTCCACCCTGTGCGCGCCACTAGCCGATCATTTTTCTCGGCGGGCATCAAAACAGTGTACGAAACCACAACACTATGTAGTACGTACAAAATCAATCAATATACGTAGCAAAATTGTCACATAATTCAAGAGAAAATCCATTCATCGGTTAAAACAAGTATCATACTTATACTTAAATCAAATACTTCAAGAAAGATGGACTCAAATCAGCAAAGCAGTTATTTAGAGTTTAAAACACCCTACCTTAGCCTTGAATATAAAATTCGTCAATATAAAGACTCCAGAAGGTGAAAATAACCCCACCACAGTGTTCAGCACGTTCGCTTTAGCAGAGAATGCCTTTTGAACGGGTAGAATAGGGCTTGAAATGACTAAGAAACAGCAAAAAGAAGAAAAGGGGAAGATTAAGGAAGAGGCACGTTTTTCGAGGTCTTAGAGGCGTCGCCTTGAGAAAATAACACTTCCGGTGCGTAGAGCACCCTTGAATTAGTAGGAAACGGGTCTTGGAACGTGAAAATCGGACTTAAAATGGGTCGAGAAATGAAGAAAACGGTGAGAGGGGAAATGCGAGAAAATAATGGCCGGAATGGGTTTAAATAGGGGAGGAGGAGGAGTTTTCCGGCGGGCGCCGCCGCCGGGCCGGTGGCGCCCGCCGGCGCCGCCACAAAACGGGCGGCGCCCACTGGCGCCGCCGCGCGTGTGGGCGCGCGTGACGAACGCGCGCGTTCGTCACGCGCGCGGTGACGAACGCGCGTTCGTCACGCGCGCGCGGTGACGAACGCGCGTTCGTCACCGCAGCAACGCGCGCGCCCGTCGCGCGCGTTCGTCGCGCGCGCCGCGCGCGCGTTCGGCGCGCGCCGCGCGGCATACGCCGCGCGCTGCGCTGCGCCGCGCGCCGCGCCCGAGCCGCGCCGCCGAATATATATATATATATTTTTTATTATTTATTTTAATTTCTAAAAATTCCAAAAATCGTAACTTCCTATCTCGAACTCCGATTTGCGCGTTCTTGGTACCGTTGAGTTCGTATTCACGAGCCCTACGATTCAAGACCACTAAAGAACCATTTTACCTAAATTTCAAAAGTGGGTCCTGCCGGTTGAACACGTTTCCCGAGGTCATAACTTTTGTTCCCGACCTCCGATTTACGCATTTTACGACTCGTTACGCTCGTCTCCACAAGCTCTACCATACTCTTCTAAAATATTAACTCGTAAAAATCTCTAAAATATTAAAAACTCCAAAATCATTTTTACTGAAGACATAAAATTTTACCGAGAATTTAGAGTCGTTACAATCTACCCCCCTTAGGAAAATTTCGTCCTCGAAATTGAACCTTTTAATCCTTGAAAAGTTCTGGGTAGTTATTCAGAATTTCACTTTCTAGCTCCCAGGTCGCTTCTTCAGATGAGTGATGTTGCCACAATACCTTAACCAATGGGATCCTTTTTGTTCGAAGAATTTGTTCCTTACGATCCAAAATTTTGATTGGCTTCTCTTCAAAAGATAGATCGGGTTCCAAGGTGACAACTGATTGGTCGAGGATATGAGAAGGGTCTTGAACATATTTCCGGAGCATGGATATATGAAATACATTATGAACGTTGTCAAGGTGAGGGGGTAAGGCCAGTCTATAAGCCACCGGCCCTACTTTGTCCAAGATCTCAAATGGTCCTATGAAGCGAGGACTTAATTTGCCTTTGACTCCAAACCTCATCACTCCTCGAGTTGGTGATACTTTTAAAAGTACTTGATCGCCCACACAAAAGTCAAGATCCTTCCTTCTTTGATCGGAATAGTTCTTCTGACGACTTTGGGCTGTCAATAACCGATTTCTGATGAGTTTTACTTTATCGGCACATTGTTGTACGAATTCTGACTTCACCAACTTTCTTTCTCCTACTTCACTCCAGTTAGTAGGAGATCTACAAGGTCGGCCATAGAGAGCTTCATAGGGTGCCATACCTATGCTGGAATGATAACTATTATTATATGCGAACTCAATCAGTGAGTATATTCATCCCAGTTACCCTTCCAATCCAAAGCACAAGCTCGTAACATATCTTCCAGAGTTTGAATGGTCCTTTCAGACTGACCATCTGTTTGTGGGTGGAAGGCTGTACTAAATCTTAGATTAGTACCTAACTCTTCCTGAAGTCCTTTCCAAAATCGAGAAGTAAATCGACTATCCCGATCGGAGATTATTGACAACGGCACTCCATGTCGGCTTACGATTTCCTTTACATACATCCTTGCCAAAGCATTTAAGGTTTGGGTCTTCTTTATAGGTAGGAAATGTGCACTTTTAGTGAGTCGATCTACTACAACCCATATGGTTTCATGACCTTGCGATGTTCTGGGCAAGCCTGAAACAAAGTCCATCGAAATGTACTCCCATTTCCACTCAGGAATTTCAATTGGCTGTAATGTACCTGAGGGCTTTTGATGTTCAGCTTTGATTTGCTGACACGTTAAACACTTGGAGACATATTCTCCTATGTCTTTTTTCATCCCATTCCACCAAAAGTTCTTTTTTAGATCTTGATACATTTTTGTTCCTCCTGGGTGAATGGTGTACTGAGATCTATGTGCTCCATTTAATAGATCTTTTCTCAATTCCAACACCGCTGGGACCACTAACCTTTCTCGAAATCTTATTCCTCCATCAGAACCTTGATTGAAGTCAGGCCGTCCCAGTGAAGCTTGTACTTCTTCATCCTCTTTTTGAGCTTCCAAAATACGTTCAACTAAATTTGATTTTACCTCTAGGTTGGCCATAAAAGAACTCTTGTTTCCCGGTCGCAACCTAGGTTGACATTCTATCACCTCTTCCAACAACTTCCATTTTCGTGCTATTATTTGAGCGATTTTTCCTTCGGCCTTGCGACTTAGAGCATCAGCCACCACATTTGCTTTTCCCGGGTGGTACTGAATAGAAAAATCATAGTCCTTTATATATTCAATCCATCGTCTTTGTCTCATGTTAAGCTCGCTTTGAGAGAATATGTACTTTAGGCTTTGATGGTCTGTAAAAACTTCGAACTTTTCTCCATACAAATAGTGTCTCCAGATTTTTAGTGCAAACACTACTGCTGCCATTTCCAAATCATGAGTGGGGTAATTCTCTTCGTGCTTCTTTAGTTGTCTTGAAGCGTACGCTATTACCCTTCCATTTTGCATTAGCACACATCCAAGACCAATTCTAGAAGCATCGCTATAAATGACAAGTCCTCCGTTACCAGACGGTAAAGCTAAAACTGGAGCAGTAGTGAGTTTTCTTTTTAATTCTTCAAATCCAATCTCACATTCTTCATTCCATATAAACTTTACCCCTTTTCTGGTTAACTTTGTTAAGGGCAAAGCTATACTTGAAAATCCTTCGATAAACCTTCGGTAGTAGCCAGCAAGACCTAAAAAACTTCTAATTTACGTGACTTGTCTTAGGTCTTTCCCACTTCATTATTGCTTCAATCTTGGTTGGGTCTACTGACACTCCATCCCTTGAAATAATGTGACCCAGAAAAGCAATTTGTTCTAGCCAGAATTCGCACTTACTCAGCTTAGCATAAAGTTGATGATCTCTTAATGTTTGTAGAACGATCCGTAAGTGCTCTCGGTGCTCTTCTGGACTAGAAGAATAGACTAAAATGTCATCAACAAAGACTATTACAAATTTATCCAAATATGTTCGAAAAACTCGATTCATCAGGTCCATGAAAGCTGCGGGAGCATTCGTTAATCCAAATGGCATTACTAGGAATTCATAGTGGCCATAACGAGTACGGAAAGCTGTTTTTGAAATATCCTCAACCCGAATTCTCAACTGATGATACCCCGATCTCAAATCTATCTTTGAGAATACTTTAGCTTCTTGAAGCTGATCAAAAAGATCATCAATCCTGGGTAACGGATATTTATTCTTTATGGTTACAGCGTTAAGCATCCTGTAGTCTATACATAATCTCAAAGATCCATCCTTCTTTCGCACAAACAGAACTGGAGCTCCCCAAGGTGAAACACTAGGTCGAATAAATCCCTTATTTAGTAACTCCTGTAGTTGACTTTTTAATTCCCTTAATTCCGCAGGGGCCATACGATAAGGTGCCTTAGAGATAGGGCCAGCGCCAGGTAATAAGTCGATGCCAAAGTCTATCTCTCTTTTTGGTGGTACCCCAGGGAGATCATCAGGGAATACGTCAGGAAAATCTCTTATCACATCAATATCTTCCAACTTAGAGACTAAGGGCTCTTCAGATATCACAGTGGCCAGATACACGACATCCCTTATATAATAATCGTTGAGCCTTAATAGCAGAGATAACGAGATACCCCAATATGTTCTTGCTTTCCATAGAAGGTAATGCTTCTCTCTCCTTGCTTATGAAACAAAACTCTTTTTCTCTTACAGTCTACTAAGGCCTCATTTTCAGCTAGCCAATCCATTCCCAATATGACATCAAAATCTGTCATACTTAAAAGTATAAGATTGACTCCCCATTTTTTGTTTTCCAAGGACACGAGACACATTCTGCAAAAACTCTTGTGCTAGAAGAGTTTTTCCCATAGGAAGTTGATACTTCTAATGTATATCCTAGTTCCATAATTTGACAACTAGTACTTAAAGCAAAATCATAGGATATAAAAAGAATGCGTTGATCCTGGATCTATCAAAACTTTAGCAATCTTGTCCAAGATCAAAAGTGTACCTTGTATAACTCCATTTGATGTCTGGGCTTCTTGTTGTGATGGCATAAACTCGCCCTTGAGCCTTAGGCTTACGCTTTCTGTCTTGATCTCTTCTTGGCTCTTCTTCTTCGGGCAGTCTTTAATCTTATGTCCCAATTCGCCACAAGAGAAGCATCGTCCTTCAGTTTCATGACTCTTCATTTTTGGGCAACTATTTATCCGATGCCCCAGTTCGCCACAAGCAAAGCAACGTCCCTCATTATAGAAGCAAACTCCAGGTGGGTGGATCCGGTAGCATTTAGAACACTTTTCCAATTTCTTCTCCTTCTGAAATTGAGTTTGAGTTCCAAAGGGTTTTTGAAATTTAGCATTACTATTCTGGGTAGGAGACATGAATTTCCTTTTTCTTTCATCGATCTTGAAGTTGCTATTTTGCCCACGATCTTTACGTTCTACCAGAAACTCTTGATACTCTTGTTCCAGTAAGGAAGCCAATTCTAGTGCCTTTGCAAACGTAGTAGGTTGAAAACCTACTATTCTGCCACGGAGACCGCTATTTAATCCCCTAACAAACTTTCGAGCTTTCTTTAACTCCGTAAGACAGAAGTCAGGGGCAAAACGCTCTAACTGTACAAACTTATTCTCATACTGAGTATTTGTCATATTCCCTTGCTGAAGGTCCAAGAATTCTTTTTCTTTCTTATCCTGAATATGAGGGGGGAAATACTTATCATATAGTATTCCTTTAAACTCTTCCCACCTAATATTTTCCTTGTCAGGAAAGAAGTTCCTTTACTAGTAGGCCACCGAAAATTGCTTCACCCGATAAAGAGAAAGTGGCCACATCCACTTTTCTATCCTCTGGAACTTTCATAGCCTTAAATATTCTTTCGACCTCAAATATCCATTTTTCGGCTGCCTCCGGACCATCCTCTCCAGTGAGAGTTGGAGCAATTTTCTTGAACCGTTCTAGTAAATTATCCTTCTCATTCCGACCATTTTCAACTGATTCCATAGTGTTTCTCCCATGGTTAGGACTGGGCTGAACTCCTTGAGTTTGCATATGCTGGGTCATCCTTTGTATCAATACATCGAAGAAATTTTCCATATGATTATCTGATGTTGCTGCACCATGAGTCGCTGTTTCAGCTTGGGGGGAATCATCAGATAAATGGACCTCGGAAGTCATTTCCGATTGCTAGTAGACTATAATAACCTTGGTTCCACAAGAAATTGGTTTAAACAAACGAAGATCATCATTTTAAAGCCTATATACGTATTAACATGTGTATACATATATAATAAAAACACCTAACTTCATAATCATAATTTAAAGTAAGAACAAAACCAACTTAAAACGACCTTTTGAATACAAAAACACATATTTTTGACTAAATATAGCATTAAAATATTAATTATTTATGTGACCGATTTAAAGCTACTGCTCCTAGACAGTAAAACTTTGAGCTCCGATACCAAATGTAACGCCCGCCCATTTTAGGATAATATAATATTAATGATCCTGTCCGACGTGCGAAATTAGTACACACGAACCGGACTGACGGGCGTTAATCGTGAAACGATCGTATGCTCAATGTAGAATACGTCGGAGTAATTGCACAGCCAAGAAAATAAAAACATATTGACAAAAAGTTTATAACATAAGTTTAATATACATATCAAAATTTACTGTACATGGAGCCAGTAGTTATAAAAACATGATTATCCTGATACATCATGTCTTTACACGTTGGTCACATATATAATTACATTATGAAGAAAACACACAACTACTTGAAAAACTTTTCTTCTTTCCCTTCCTCCAACGTCGCAACATCCGCAAGGGCTGGGGGTGCATGAGTATATTTATACTCGGTAGGTTTGTTTAAAAATCTAAAAGAAATGCTAAGCAAAAACATCTTTTAAAATCAAATCAAACAAATTCACAAAATCAATCAAATCCACAAGCCGCGATACCCAACGGCCTACCTCCGCGCTCATGGGACAACGGAGGCCACTAAGGGAAGGAGTTTTCCCATGATGCTCCACCACTGTGCGCGCCACTAGCCGATCATTTTTCTCGGCGGGCATCAAAACAGTGTACGAAACCACAACACTATGTAGTACGTACAAAATCAATCAATATACGTAGCAAAATTGTCACATAATTCAAGAGAAAATCCATTCATCGGTTAAAACAAGTATCATACTTATACTTAAATCAAATACTTCAAGAAAAGATGGACTCAAATCAGCAAAGCAGTTATTTAGAGTTTAAAACACCCTACCTTAGCCTTGAATATAAAATTCGTCAATATAAAGACTCCAGAAGGTGAAAATAACCCCACCACAGTGTTCAGCACGTTCGCTTTAGCAGAGAATGCCTTTTGAACGGGTAGAATAGGGCTTGAAATGACTAAGAAACAGCAAAAAGAAGAAAAGGGGAAGATTAAGGAAGAGGCACGTTTTTCGAGGTCTTAGAGGCGTCGCCTTGAGAAAATAACACTTCCGGTGCGTAGAGCACCCTTGAATTAGTAGGAAACGGGTCTTGGAACGTGAAAATCGGACTTAAAATGGGTCAGAAATGAAGAAAACAGTGAGAGGGGAAATCTGCAGAAAATAATGGCCGGAATGGGTTTAAATAGGGGAGGAGGAGGAGTTTTCCGGCGGGCGCCGCCGCCGGAACCGGTGGGCGCCCGCCGGCGCCGCCACAAAAACGGGCGGCGCCCACTGGCGCCGCCGCGCGTTGTGGGCGCGCGTGACGAACGCGCGTTCGTCACGCGCGCGGTGACGAACGCGCGTTCGTCACGCGCGCGGTGACGAACGCGCGTTCGTCACCGCTGGCAGCGCGCCCGTCGCGCGTTCGTCGCGCGCGCCGCGCGCGCGCGTTCGGCGCGCGCCGCGCGGCATACGCCGCGCGCTGCGCTGCGCCGCGCCGCGCCGAGCCGCGCCGCCGAATATATATATATATATATTTTTTTATTATTTATTTTAATTTCTAAAAATTCCAAAAATCGTAACTTCCTATCTCGAACTCCGATTTGCGCGTTCTTGGTACCGTTGAGTTCGTATTCACGAGCCCTACGATTCAAGACCACTAAAGAACCATTTTACCTAAATTTCAAAAGTGGGTCCTGCCGGTTGAACACGTTTCCCGAGGTCATAACTTTTGTTCCCGACCTCCGATTTACGCATTTTACGACTCGTTACGCTCGTCTCCACAAGCTCTACCATACTCTTCTAAAATATTAACTCGTAAAAATCTCTAAAATATTAAAAACTCCAAAATCATTTTTACTGAAGACATAAAATTTTACCGAGAATTTAGAGTCGTTACAGATACAAGCGGATAGCCTACATCATGTTCCTACATGTGTGGACAGGCTCATATGTGCATAGATTTATCTACCTTGGGCAATTTCAGTGGGCTTGCACACATTTCATGTATTAGCATACCGTACAAGTCTATTTTGGTAAATTTTTCTTCTTTTTTAAAGAGGAATACCCCCATTTACAACTATTGGTGTATATTATGATGCCTCTATCTAATATGCTCGATCTTGACGTGGCAAACCTAAATCTTAGCTAAGTGTATGCTGCTCTTGAAATAGAGTTTTGGATCAATTTAAGTAATCGTCCAAGATTGCTAGACAACCTAAGGGGGCGAGTAAGTTGCCTTGAAAACCATGAAGACAAACCCCTCTAAGTGAGAAATCTAAAACCCCTCTAAACGTGATGAGATAATAAAGGACAATAATAAAAATGATAAATGACATTTACACCTTTGACCATTATTGGAAGTAAACATGGACCTCCTCATATTTCAAATATTGCACTTAAATCCATTAATCTTTTCTGAGGATGAAAATGCCCTTGTCATTCACATAGCTCTTTTTGTAAGGACCCTCATCTTTAAACCGGTTTTGGTTCTCTTTAATTATGGGTTATCGTGAGATTAACGCGTTTTCTGATCTTATTCGGTGATTTCGTAAAATAAATAGAGTTTGTGATGGTTTTAACCAAAATTAAATTCAACATTAGTGGTTTTAAGTGATTTTAAACCAAATGTGAATTTTTGAGATTTTTTAAAATTTTCACTATTTTCCCAAAAATTAGGGTTTGGCGGGACCCCTGTGGGCCCCACCGTCAAAAATTTTATTTTTAGGTTAAATGAACCTAGACATATACTTAAGGTCACACAAAAATTTTCAGAATTTTATTAGGCTTAATTTGTGCTTAAATTTGTAAAATAACCACTTTTAGCCTACTTTTCCTATTTACACCCCAAAACTTACCTATGCATACCCCAACCCTTACTATAAAAGGGCAGACCTGAGCCATTTCCATTTTTGGGAATAGGCTAAGGAAGGAGGGCTGGCCTAATCCCCACTTAGGCCCGAATTAGAAGCCGATTAAGGTAAGCTTACTCTAATTAAGCACTAATCCTTGGCTTTCCTCTTAATTTCTTCCAAATCTACTATTTTCCCCTTGATTCAATTCATTTTTGACCATCAAAAGCTACTGATTTGTGTTTTACTATAAACCCTAACGTTCAAAATTTGATTTTTACTACCAACAAGCCCTAGATCTAAGATTTAATTAGGGATTTCTTGGGTAAATCGATTTCTATTAAAGTTTAATTCAAACTCATTGTGTTTTCAAGGATTTCAAGAAGGGTGACTCTTCAATCCGAGCTTAATCAAGTGCTGAGGTAATGGGTCTACGAAATCTCTGTTTGTCCATGGTAAAACTCTTCATTTTTGGCTTATTTCGAAATGGTTTGCTTGATTTGGTGTGTTAATAGTAAGATTAGAAAATGGAATTATTTAATCCCAATTTCTTAGGGTTTTGCATTATTATGGTTTGGTTTGATGTTCTGGAAGTCAAGGAGGACTTTTGATGATGATTAGGGTGTTAGATGTGGATTTGAAGTGTTATCTATGGTGTTTTGGTTTGGATTTGCGAAAGGAAGAAGATGACTGTTCTGCCGTGTTGGCGATCGATTTGCCCTACAGTGCGATCGATCGGCTGAACTGTAAATTTCAAAATTTTGCGTGTAACCGATCGATCGGCTTGCAGGGCGTTCGATCGGCTACAAAGAAAATTGTATGTTGTGCATATGATGTCTATTTTGATGATTCCACTTTAGCTTGCCAATTTTATATGAATGTGGAGTGTTTTAAGCTATGTTAGGCTACTGGAAATGCATGCTATTGAGTTTATGAAGCTGAGATATATGCTTAGAGATGGTGGAATGACTTATGTTTTGTGGCATGATGTTGAAATTGTTATCTTGAAATTATGAATGGTTGTTTCCCTTTGGTTAAGCATATTTTCAGTAGGACTACAATCATTGTTAGACTGATTTGTCATGATAGATTGTGGTTAATGGTGTGTGAATGTTGGTGAATGCCATGACTCAACGATGAAATGAGTGATGTTATATGTGTTTAGCCTTTGCGGTTGAGTTTTGAATCTAGCTATGATTTCAACGATTCTTCTCCTATGATTTCTGCTGGAATTCATGTTTAGATGGAAATTCACAGGTGTAGTGTGGTAGTGAGTTTAATTTCAAGCATGATGGCATGCATTATGTGAAATGCTTCTACTAGATATACACACACACATGTGGGGTTAAATGATGATGTTGAAGCTTAATATTGTGATTATGAATGATGTCATTAGGGGCTGATGAGAGCACTTATCATGGATTAGGATTCATGTATGCTTTGCCCACGTATGTACCATGCTGCATGCATCATGAAAATGGATTTCCAATTGAGGCTTCATCGTGATTAATCGAATTTGACCGATTAGATGCAATGTGATGGAATTGTGTGCCGGATTGATCGGTCGTAGATTAATCGCAAGTTGATTGGTCCGAAAGGACATATTTTGATTTGAAGTTCTCGTGTGGAACGATTTGAAGTTCCTGTGTGGAACGATTTGAAGTTCCTGTGTGGAACGAGTGCACTCCCCGGGTTGAGTCTTGTTAAATGGAATGATGTGGGGACGAGTTGTGTACTTGTCTTGCGGATTGTGATAATGTTATTATGAGTGTCATCTGGACCCTGAGAATCCAGTGTGGTATGCCGTGTGCACCCCGCTACCACGTGTTCTAGGGTTCTCTGTGTGAGAACTCGGGCTCTTCCCTCTGCAGGAGATGTCCCTAGGCGAACACCCCTGCTCTAGATTCTATGTGTGAGAATGGGACATCCTTGGCCAGGATCGTCTAGGGCTAGCAGTATTAGGGATTGACAACCCCGATCCTTCTTGAATTCTTGTGTAGAATTTTGGACCATGACACGCCTTCGTGGCCTTGTCTATGCTCCCGCCTGTGTGACATTATTGTGTGGTTACTCCTTGATGGAGTTTGATTTGATACTATGCATGTGGAATATGTATGTTAGAGATACATCCATGCATGTCGATTGTGAGGTTATGCATGTGGAATATGTATGCTAGAGATACATCCATGCATGTTAATTTTGATATTATGCATGTGGAATATGCATGTTAGAGATACGTCTATGCAGGTTAAATTATGAAATAATGCATGTGGGAATATGTATGTTAGAGATACATCCATGCAGTTTGATTTAATACTATGCATGTGGGAATATGTATGTTAGAGATACATCCATGCAGGTTGAATTATGCATTATGATGCAGTGTTAGGTGATATGAATGTGTGATCAGAAAGTGATGTACCATGTAAATCTTTGATCTGAACGATCTCATTACTATGCTATCGTATTTTCAACGTTGACAGTGATATTAAAACCATTGTTGAGTTTGTTAAACTCACCCCTCTTTTTGTGTTTTGATTTGGGGCTGCGTGGTGCGACACACAGAAGGACAAGATTGCCTTTTTGAGGAAAGGTCGGAGGTGGCTTGGATATGATCATGGAGATCGTCGTGTGACTTTTCTTCTTTTGTTTCATGCTTTATGTTAGAACCTTGGTGTAGGGTTCTTGTTTTGGATTTATGTCACATTCTACAGTTGTGATGCTTATGACTTATTTTCAGCCATGTGGGCTTTACTTAACTAAGCTTGTGGGTTTGAGATTGTTGATTACTTTGTGATAAGCAACACCTTTTTCCTTCCCTTTTATTTACTCTTGCTCAAAGAATTGTGCGCACTCCGTGTTTCTGTTAATCGCCCATGGTTAGGGTTAAGTCTTCCGCTAGAATCATTTCTCAATCTTCACTTCGTCGCCCCCGCGCACTTGACCGGCCCTTGGACCGGGTTCGGCTCAAGTCGGCATCGCCGGGGCGTGACACTTTTTCTACCCCTTCTCGGCCTTGATTCTCCTTGACACCACAATGGAATGCCCCCCCACAAGGAGGAAGCAGGAAATGAGCTACCCCAACTGAGGTGGGACATAAACCTTTTGTTTCCACCCCAGATTGAGGGAGCTCCTATTCCCATGAGAGTCTCTAATTAGGGCGGCAAGGAGTCGGCAATGAGGTGGGCTCATGCTCCTTGGTGCAGATGTTGAGACTCCTTGCTTCACCCCAATATTTGGGGGAGCTCCTACTTCCCCTTGGCGATTCCGCCAACTCAATAGAAAGGTCGAGGTTGAGGTAAGTGGGTCCAAGTTGGTATCACTGCTGATGTTGGGCATGGTGAGGCAGATTGGCACCATGAGAGTAATGCCACGAGTTTTTTTAAAATTTTTTAATAACAGTGGAGGAAATATAGTACTCCCCTTGATAAAATAATATGGCACTCCCTCTGTCCTATATTAATAGTTATATTTTAAAAAAATAATAGTTTTTATTGAATAGTAAAATTCACATTTAAGAGAAAGAAAAATAAGCTTGTGATACTCTCTTTTAAGTACCCAACCACTTAAATTTAACAAAATAGAGCTATTAATATAGAATAAACTTTTTTTTTCAAATAGAGCTATTATTTTAGGACGGAGAGAGTACTATATTTTTTATTACAATAAAATGATCAAAATATCAGTCATACCATCGTTTGTCACACACCTTTAACATAGGGTGGGTGTCAGTGGCCTAATCAAATTAAATGCATCCATAGCACACACCTATCACATTCACTGAGTGTGTACTAATGGGTTTCTTTTTAAAATATAATTTGGATAATTTTCATGTCAGGCATAAATTATTTGAGGCCTCCCTCCACATGGTTTTCTCCCCTTTTTCCCTAACTCAGGAAAAATTATCCCATAGAACCATTCTATGAGCCACATGGTAGATACATCCATTCAATATTTGACATATTTAAATAGTTTCTACGTGTTTGAAAGTGAGTAAATTCAAGTTTTGACTTGAATGTACGTGTTAAAACATGAATGCACATATGCATGGCCACGTGGTAGAATGGTTCTACTGGGTACTTTCTTCTAACTCAGCAGCCCATGCGCCCCCTTCAATTTCGTCCGTAGCAGCTGGTGCTGCCCTATCTTTCTGTGGGCTGGTCATAGCACCATCATGATCTCCTCCCACCACCTAGCTACAAAGGTAACTCTTTTGGATCCACGATGACGGCGGCGACACCTCTCCCTGGCCTCTTGCACCACCCCCTTGGCCGATGGTTTTGTCCCCTTCATTCATAACTCTACCCACCCGCCCCCTTCAATTCCGTCCCCAACCGCCAACACCGCCTTAACCTCCTGTGGGCTGGCCATGACACCATCATGTTCTCCTACACCCCGCTTGGCCAAGGGTGCCTACATCTCCTTCTTCTAGAGCATCTTCATCTTCAGCATAGGTGGAGTCATAAATGATCCAATTCTCGTTATAGCTAAAAAAACAAGAGTTTAAGTTTGATGAAAGGCCAAGCTCCCACAATTTGTTCAGCTTCCCAAAACTATCCCGTATCTGTCTGGTGATTCAGTTCCCATATATTTATAGCACTCCCAATTTTAAAGACCCACTAGAAGTTGTAATATTGAGTATCTTTGCAAGGTTGAGTGTGATCTTTTTATGTGCTATTATTACATATTTGAGATAACAAGTGGATGTGAAGTAATAAAAAATTGAAAAAAACATCACTTCAAAAATTTAGAGCACAAATGATGGAGATAATCTTTAATGAAGGTCCAAAAGCAGTGATGCTATCAAAAGTCTAAAATAGTTTGGCTATCTTTAATGTGAAATTGGAGTAGATGTAATGCTTATAAAGATAGATGATACAGATAATGAAAGGTCTTGACAATATTTCCCAACATTACTGATTATCAGTTAATTTTTGCAATTGCAAAGTATTCAAAAATACAAATATTAACAATAATTCTCTTTATTTATATATAGTGTAAATATTTATTCTTATCTTCCATATTCATAGAGTTAATATTTACTATCTTTGATGAATGGTGATAGGTATGGGCTCTTGCTTCATCTTAGGGTCTTGGGTATTATCAGTGGTGACATTTTTTCCAAATTTATTCAACTGACCGATGTGTTAAGGACTTTTGTGTAACTGGAAAGAAAATTTGATATTCTTTTCATCACTCGTTATGGGGGAATTCCCTATTGTCTAGGTGATGATTTTTATATACAATTGCTCGTCATAGTTTTGCCCTGAAATTCTTGATCGATTGATGTTGATTGTCTGATATTTATCCACATCATGATCGAAACCCCCTTCACCTTGACATCAAGATTGAGCAGTTGATATCAGCAACAGAGTTTGTTGTGTAGCTTCTACTTCAGAAACTGGAAGCTAGATTTGCATTTGAGGACAATGCTGAAAGGAGATTGACCACCAGTGACCTTGGATAGGAGGGTGGATCCGCACAGGTGGCGGAGAAGCCAGGACATCTAGGGAGAAAAGGAGGTCGAAGAGGCCAAGAGGGAGAGTGCGGGTTGGCAAAATGGAAATATCACAAGGCTCCCGCTGCATATGGAAGGGACGATTCATAGATGCCACTGAGAGGCTGGAAAGATCCACGTTTTATATTATCAATTCTTATTTTACTTTTATTTGATTCGTTCTAAATATAATTTTAATCTCTATATTTTAGGTTATATTAATTTTATAATATTATATTTTATACTCTTGAATTCAGATTCTTTGGCTAATAATATCATTAAAAACCTCTCAATAAGTTCTATCAATGGACATGATTATGCTTTCTCCAATTTCTTTAAACCCTATAATTATAATATATTTTTAAATAATAATTTTCATCTTTTTAAATATATTTATATTTACATATATTTTACTACTCTTGAAAAATTCCTAAAAATATTCTACCAAATAAAACATGTCACATTGCCACGGATCCTAAATATAAATTACATATGTTAGGATGATATTATTATCGTTGCCGACTTATAATATAATATTTAACTTATATATAATTTAGATTTATAAATACTTATTACAAATGTATATAGGTTATTATAAAATTTATTTATATAACTAATGGTCATTGTAATCTTTAAAATAATATATTATAATTATAATATGCAAGAGAAGTTTTTATTTAATATTTATTTTATTTTATTTATATTTACATACATAAAACGTTTTTTTTTTAATAATTATTATGAAACTAGTAACGGAAAAAGTGTAATAAAGAGACCCGACGCCAATTTTTCTTATCCGAGGGAATAATATTTTATTCTATTACTAAGGGAGACCATCTTGCGCGTGAATTGCGGAGTGCTTGTCCTCAAACCGACCTCCTTACCTTCCTCGCGGAACGGTCAAACATTCAAATCATATTACTGTATCCAGCCAATCATATCATGATACGTGTCCTTTCTGCCGTCCACATTTCAAACATGAAAGACCGCCGACTACCAAACTTCCACTTCTCCGAGTCTCTCTGCCAAGGCCGGTCCCCGTCTCTCTCTCCGATGATCATGCAGAAGGACCGGAAGGGGCCAACACGGGAGCAACCACCACCAACCGCCTCGGAAGCGCCGGTGGGATCCACGGCGGTGGGCCAGAATACGCAGCTGAGGTCGGCCGACATGGAGGCCGAGATGAAGGAGCGTGCCCTCCGTCACGCGTCGGAGCTCTTGCACTCAGTCCCCGCCGGCGCCCGGCCGAGCCCTACCCAGTTGGCTTTCTCCCTCAAAAAGGTTCACACAGGCGACCAAAATCTTTATAAATTATATGCATTGCGAGATGTTTTTTGTTTCATAACTTCATGGAGGCAAGTGGGTGGGCGTAATGGCTTGTGCAGGAGTTCGATGAGTCGTACGGACCAGCATGGCACTGCGTGGTGGGGAAGAGCTTCGGATCGTTCATCACCCACTCGCAAGGAGGGTTCGTCTACTTCTCCATCGGCTCCCTCTCTTTCCTCCTCTTCAGGACTGAAGTCCAGCCGGTCGTCCATGGCTCGACCTTTCCTGCTGCCAAGGCGAGATAATTGGCGCCATCCAATTTTCTCTGTTTTTCTTCATTATAATTAGTTGCTTTGCACTAGTTATACTGCAGGAAGGGTTTCTTGCATGAGTATTCAACAAAGGGAAAGTTTTGTCTCATTTTTCCTCAGAGTCGTGGCTTTGTTATTAGAGCAGCCTTTTTTTTCTTAAAAACAAAGCGAAGGGAAAGTTTTGCTTCATTTCTTTTTAATTACTGTCTTCTACTCTTAGTTTTAGTTTATTATATATGATCCGATAAGATCTAGTGACTCTGTTTGTTCTTTTTTGACTTTTAAGATTAGATTGTGATACAGGAGCTAACGTAGGGCTTTTTTAAGATATTGACACATCATATAACAAAATGCTCACAAAAACTAACACGTGAGTTTTGGTTCGAGTGAGTGTCAAACAAAGTTTACTTAGGCCCACTTATCCAATTCAATCAAAATATATATATATATATATATATATATATATATATATATATATATATATATATATAATTTTTTATTATATAATTTTAATATATATATATATATTTTTTCTAATTAGTAAAATTATGAACAATTAATTGTTTCATCGAGGCAATCAATTGTTCACTATCTGAATGAAATATTCGATTTATCTATCTTTTGATCAAGCGATCAATCGACTATACTATCAGTTAAAAATATAAAAATTAATCATATAAAAGATCGATCTATGCAAGTTGTATATTCAAAGGTGATTGATCCCTTACGAAGAATGTTTCAGATTTTGACCTTTATTTTCCCAAAATTTCTAAAATTATTTTAATTAATAATATTTATTTAATTCTAGGTGATTTGTGTATGTAAATATATGTATCATACTTTCAAACCTTTGACACTCAATAATGTAGTCTTCCACCTGAAACTTTTAGAATATGTTTGCTCCTATTTTTTAAATTTTTTAATTTCAAATCTAACTTAATTTTTATATTAATTTAATCATACTTTAAGACTAATATCGTACATGAAGCTGTGATATAGTTTTAATTATCGAAATCAGCCAATTATAATGCATATACCCTAATATGTACATGATCAATGGTCAAAATTATCTCATTGAAGTCTTGAAACTCATTCGGCCTAAAATGGACATATAATTCATTGGTGAAGGAGATCCATATCGGAAAACGAACCTCATTCTTATAGCCTTGAAACCAAACCAATGTGTCACTATCAAGGTGAAATGCCACAACTTGAATCTGCTCCTCGTCCGATGTAGTGCCTTGATATAAGAAGAATTTTTCAGCTTTGTAGAGCCAATCCATAGGTCCTCATCACCAAAAAAATATGGGAACTAAAGGTGGGCTAAATGGGGTTTAGCACTTGCCATTCTCCCTCAAGTGGCAAGAGAAGTCCTCCCATTCGTTCCCAAACTTGCAAAACATATTTATGAAATTGGAGTGCATTGTGGCATTTCCTTAAATATTTACTAGGCCTCGCTCTCCATATCGTGGATGCACCCCCTCCCGTGCTTGTTAGATAAAATCAATGCAAAGAGTGTGGGCTAGCCGACAAGGGAGGAGTTAGAGTGTCTAGAATTTGGATCAAAGGTGGGTTATAAGGGTAGTATGTCCTTTTGCGCGATAGGCATGAGGAGCAGAGGGATTTGGCGCACGTGCTACTGTTGCTAGTTGGAACCGAGTAACTGTTGATGTCCGTTGTTGGATGCTCATATTTAATTCCTTGAACATGGTCATAACAGTTGTCGTATCCATTTGTTGAGTTTCTGGTGGGCAACCATCAATGGCTTCAGTCGAGTTCTAGGTCTGGATCTCTTGAGCCACCGCTGGTTGCTTGCCCTTAACATGAATTATGACGAGGCTTTAATATCAATGTTGTGTTCCAAGGTAGAACCACTGTTTTAAAACCCGCCCAGCCCGGCTAGTCGGACCGGGTTCAACCGGACCCGCCTGATAAAACGGGCCGGGTCACATGATTTTTGAGGTTAAGTTAACCTAAGCGGGTCAGCACAAACCGCCGGGTTGAACCGCCGACCCGGTCAACCGGGTCGGTTCGGTTTAATTCTCTAAGTATGGAAAAAATATTACGTTTCAGGTGGAACTCGAACTCACGCAACAATACAACTCACCACAAAGCCTCACCCAATTTGCTCCAGCAATTTTGTTATACCCTTTGTCACTTTGGTTTTATTTAAATGTTTATTTACTTTAGAATGCATGAAAACAATTGTTTCACACGGGATTCAAACCTAAGCCACATTAGAAATAATACATCTATTTTGCCCACTGAGATACTATGCTCTTTTGTGTCGAAGGTGTACTTAACATTATATTTAATCTAGCATATGGGGAAACTGGGTCAAACTGGGTTGACTTGCGGTTGAACCCAGTCAACCCGGCCCGACGACTAATCCGGGTCGATGGCCAGGCCGGGTTTTAAAACATTGGGTAGAACATAAGGTACCTAGGTGACATTTGAAAGATAAAGGAGTTTGAAGGAGGACATAGAAGAATTGTCTTAACTTTGCATAAAGAAGAAAAAAGGTTTGGTGCCAACTACATATAGTAGACTTGCCCCCTAGCTAGTAGTCCCCGCCCTTGGCCGACCCATGGCCAATACAAAATCCCTTCCTTAATCATGGGACTCCTACATGACATAAACAAACCACAAATGTCAACCAAATAAATTGGAATAAAGATGAACAACACTTTCAAATGCCTACTGGACCCATAACATGTGGGATTGTGGCAGGACACAATAACCATGCCTAACTAGAATATGATCTACTATAACTCAACTTCAGAATTTTGCTGAAGCCAACACCCGGGAAGTGTATCTATAGGGAGGACCCACTTAAAATGAGCAATATAACCTATCTTGAGTAGTTTAGTTTCATAAGGCTCGTCAATATGAGCTCAATGATACAAAGAACAAGCAAATCCGAGTCTGGGGTAGAAAGATAAATGCGTTTGAAGATAAGAACAAATAAAGAAATAAAGAAAAATGATGCTCATGCTTTGTGTTCACACAATGCTTAATAGGCAGGTACGACACTCGGCAGGCCCGCCCATCACGGGGTGGACCCATGCGGTGTAGAACACACACCCGTGGTGTGTGTTTGTGCACATGCTCCACGACGTATGTAAAGGGGTGCAATTTTTTTGGTGATCCATACCTCATTTTCTGTGGTTTTTTATCATTCTAAGTCCAATTTAATCCATTTAAAAGTCATTCTTGACTAAATCAAGAGTGATCTACATAATATAAGGGTTCATTCCTTAAGTTAGGCACTCTAGAGGGGGAACATATCTCAGGGAAAGATGAGGCGCCATCCACCACTGTCAGGCCATAAAGAGAGAAGTTTCTCTAGAAAGAGGAAGTTCTATCCGTTGCTTAAGGGAGCGGAAAGAGAAACACATATCCAGTAAGAGGATATTTTGTTTGTCATTTTTAGGTGAGAAAGAAAGAAACATTATGGAGCAAGAGGAGGCTCCACTTGACGTTTCTAGATTTGAAGGGGAGGATGCCCTGTAGGAAGGAGCAATGCTAAATGCCTCTATGTCCGGAAACCTCATGGGAGTAAGCATTTTTGACGTTTTGATTTTAATATATATTTAAATAAATGTATGTGTATCTTAAGTAGTGAACTTAAGATGCTAAATAAATTATATGCTTTGCTCTAATTCAATGTGTTTTGATTTGCTTTGTTTTGCTTTGCTTTGATCTGTTTTGATCTAATATGTTCCGATCTGATGTGTTTTAATAAGATCTGATAGACATGATCTAATATGTTCTAATGTGTTTTGCTCTACTCTATGATAGAGCAAGATATCTTATTTGGATAATTTATTGCCTTCCATATGACTCTGATGATGTAAGAGATTTCTATATGACTCCGAATGTTTTATCGGACTATAAGTATTATGACTTATATGATTTTATGCTACTTGAAGTATGTATTATCTATTAGGTAGAAATATGTTTGGATCCAATTATATTGTAATAACATTAGAGATGTTATCCAATACGTACATAGGCAACCAATGACACAACAACGTTGGCCCAATCCAATTAGTTATAAATATAGGTTTTGTTTTGGCCTATATGTGGCAAAGCTTTGAAGCTATGTGATGCACTATAATAATGTCAAATTAAATGTTTTTAAATATTTAATTTTAATCTTATTTCGTGTTAGTTCATTACTTATATGGGCTATTTACATTTTGAATAGGTGAGTTGGACCTCCGTCATATTTACATGTCCAAACAGGTTTCGATGAGATCTAAGTGGAAGAGAAAGTGAAGCTCAACTACCTAAAGCTATTCAAGGGTTAAGAATAATCTCTTAATGATCTAAACATATATGGAATGGTCAAACACAACCATGTAGACCCATTGGATTTTAGAATTGAATCAGGAAAACTAAATTCAGAAATGAGCTAATTTGGACAAATTAACATAGCCTTAGTATTTTTGTCGTATTTTTCTATAACAGATTCATATTGATATGATTCTAGTGGCATTGGAAAGAAACCTTCAATAACTACAATCCCTATTCCAAGAAGAAATTTATAATTCTAAAGATTTATGGGTCAAATCAGACATGCATAAGGACAACAGTCAATCAATTCGAGGCCAACACAAAGGATTTTTTCAATAGTTGTGATTGATACACATAAGAAAAGATAATGAGGCTGATTTGATAACTATAGGAAGACGAATGATACCTATTTTTCTCAATAAATCTTTGATTGATTTAGAATATAATTATTGCCGAAGAAACAATCAATCAGGAAACAATTAAGGGATATGTTTGTAATTTTCCCTTTGAAACAACCACCTCTACTCTTATAAAAAGATATGTGGACGTTGGAGAGGATCATCTCCTCCTCTTTGAAGCTTTATTTTCCTATTTTTCTTCTCTTTTTTTGTAGTTTTTGTATTTAGGTTTTATTGCAATGACTTGCTAAGCCCTCTAGCTAAGGCTAGAGGTGATTTGGAACAATCTAATTGAGTTCTATTTATGTTTCATCAATACTTTTAAGTAAGTAATGATTATTTGAATTGATGTTCATTTAATATTGTTCTTCTTCTTGTTTCTTTGAGATCTTAATACATAAAATACTTGAAGGCTCTCCTTCTTAATCTTTTGTAGTTTTGATACATAGAACTTTGAAGAAACAATTCTTTTAATCCTTCATCTATCCAAAGGATTCCCTATCTTTGTTTTTGGTTTTAATGTTCATATCTCTGAGTTAGATAGAATCTTCATTCGATTCTAACCAAGATAACATGACAAATGAAGAACATCATTAGTTGTTACAATGACCCTCAATGCCTTAGTATTTTATGTATTGATTTCTTAACACTTTATTACCTAAATATTCTTCTACTTTTTTCCTCTTAATTTTTCTTTACTCTTATTTTCTAATCATTGTGATAGTTACACAAAGGAAATTCTTGTGGATTCAACCTTGCAAAACTACATTCACTTGTGCACTTGAAAATAATATAACCTTAAACTTTTGCTCAATTTAATGAATCAATAGATTACGTGTAACACTCTGTAGTGTGTAGAGGAGCATTATAACTCTTATACACATATGGTGTTTTCTCATTTTAAAAGGAAAAAAAATTAATTTGAGATTTCTAGACCCCTCAATTAGCCCGAATCGTTACAATATCCATCAAAGTTTGGATAATCTACTTGGATTGTCCATCTGTCTAAGGATAATAAGTTTAGCTAAGGTGAGTCGTCGCCCCTAAAGCCTTTTAAAAACTTTATCAGAATGTGGATATAAAATGAGGATCTCTATTAGAAACTTTTGATTCAGGAAATACATGTAACGAACAATCATTTCACATAAAGCATTGCCAACATGTCTAAGTAAGTAGTCATCCTTATAGTAATGAAGTGAGCAGACCTAGTGAATTGATCAATGATAATCCACACCGAGTCATTGCCATCCTTATAGTAATGAAGTGAGTAGACCTAAGACAAATCCATAACCACATTCTTTCACTTCTACTCCAAAATATGTAAAGGTTATAGCATGCCTCTTGGATGTTGATGCTTGGCTTTCACATGCTGATAAATCAAACATCCATTTTTATTCTACTCAATTAAAATGTGTGCTTTGCATCATGGTACATCTTAGTTCCCCCTAAATGGATGAAGAACCTAGAGTGGTGATGTGCCTTTGAAAGAATAGATACCTTCAATTCTAGAGAATTCGGCACATATAATTGCCCACAAAAAGTTAAACTTTGATCGGCCCTTTCTTCATAGTCAATCACTACTTTCTATTACAACTTAGCCTTCATTGTTTGGATTTTCTCATCCTCCTTTTGTGCTTCAACCACCCTATCCACCAAATCGGAACTTATAGAAAGGTTAGTAAACCACTTGGTTTTAGCTTGATGACCTCTTCATATGAAAGTCATTCTTGTACATGCACATAAACTACTGAATTTGCAAACTTCGTACTCAAAGCATCTGCCACCATATTAGCTTTCATTGGATAATAGGAAATAGTGAAGTTATAATCCACAAAGAATTCCAACCATATTTTTTGCCTCATGCCCAAGTCCTTTTGAGTAAAGAGATACTTTAAATTCTTGTGGTCTATAAACACTTCAAACTTCTCATCATAATGATAATGACTTCATATGTTTAATACAAAGACTAATGTTGCTAACTCCAAGTTATATGTTGGGTAGTTTTGCTCATGCACTTTGAGTTGACGAAAAACATAAGCTACTACCTTTTTATGCCGCATCAACACACATCCCAAGTTTTTCTATGAAGGATCATTGTAGACAACAAATCCTACACTACCCAAAGGTAAAGCTAAGACTGGTGCTAAGGTTAGCCTCTTCTTCTACTCTTGAAAACATTGCTCACATGTTTGACTCTATTGAAACTTCTCAATCTCCCTTCCCAACTTAGTCATAGGAGTTGCAGTGCGAGAGAACCCTTCGATGAATCATCGATAGTATCCTACAAGACCTATGAAACTTTGGACTTCAAAAGCATTCTTAGGTTTCACCCACCTCAAAAATGTTTCAACCTTGTCTAGGTCCACTGCTATACTGTCTTTGGATATGACATGACCTAGAAATTTCACTTCCTCTAACCAAAATTCACACTTGTCAAACTTTACATAGAGCTTGCGATCTTTCAAAGTTTATAAGACAATCTTCGAGTACTTTTCATGATCCTTCTCATTAGCTAAATAGATCAATATGTTATTTACAAAGACATTGACAAATTGATCCAAATAAGGCCTAAAGACTCTATTCATCAAGTCCATAAAAGTTTTCGGTGTATTGGTAAGCCGTCTAAGACACACTTCAAGTAGAATACAAAGTTGACGGTAACCTGACTTCAAGTCAATCTTAGAGAACACTTGAGTCTACTATAACAAATCAAATAAATCATCAATTTATGAAAAATGATACTTGTTCTTAATTGTGACTTGATTCACCATCTTGTAATCAATGTGAAGCCTAAGAGAATCATCTTTCTTCTTAATGAAGAGAACTAGTGCGCCCAAAAGAGATGTACTAGGCCTGATGTATCCCATGTCCACCAAGTCATGCAACTGAGTTTTAAGCTCTTTCAATTTAGCTGAGGTCATGTGGTAAGGAGCTTTAGAAATATGAATGGAGTGTGGAAGAAGATCAATATTGAACTCGATTTCTCTCTCAAGAGGTAATCCCAACAAGTCATCTAGAAAGACATCTACATACTCCGATACCACAAGAACGTATTCAATAGGAGGCAATATTGCATTCTTCACGAAGATACTTACAAGAAAAGTCACACACTTACTATTGATTCATTTTCAAACCTTAAAAGAATACACTAAGAACTTACCACTAACCCATCTCATGCCCTGAAAAACAAAAGGCTTGACGTATGGCAAAATAAACACAACTCTCTTCACTCAACAATCAACATGTCCATAATAAATTGACATCATGTCCATGCCTTCCATGATTGTAGATACATTAGCTGCCTCATGAGATGTGATCGCAAAGACCTTCCCTTAGTTTACTTGCTTCTTTTATTTCCCACCTTCCTGCCCTCCTTGCTGCCATGGTTCTTGATTTTGTGGAGTTGGCTGTCACCTTGGACTTCACTGTAAGTGTTTGGAGGACATTCATTCTTGTAGTGCCCTTTCTATCCACACTTGAAAGAAGTCACATTGGCACGATTGCTTCAACAATCAAGCTGCACATTATTATTATTGTTAATGCCAAAATTGTTATGATGAGGCTTCTAATTGCGTTGTCCCTAGGAGTCTTCTTGCCTAACATGCTTAAGTTGCTCCTTCCTCTTCTGGTAATCCTCTAAGTCCTTGTCTCTAATGATGGGGGTCTGTAGGACTTCTGCCAAAGTTCGGTGTTGGAAATGAACTATTCGGCCTCTTATATGTGACTTCAACCCATCCTTGAGCTTCCTTGCTCTCTTGTATTCATCACTGAAGAAACAATGAGCAAAGTGTTCCAACTCAATGAACTTAGTCTCATAGGCTATGACAGTAATAGAACCCTATTATAGATTCAAAAACATTTTCTTATTATCCTCCTGCACATGTAGATGGAAGAACTTGTCATCGAAGACAGACAATAACTCCTCCCAAGGAATCTCCACTCTGCCCTGGAATTTCTACCTCTTCATGGAAAGCCACCACCATTGTGCTTCACCTTTGAAGGTGAATATGGCTAGGTGGGTCTTTTCCTCTTCTGCGCATTGCCTTGTGCTAAAGATCTTCTCTATGTGATGCTTCTAATGATATGCTTTAGCAGGTCTATCTTGCCTTGTAAAGTAGGAGGATTTAGCTTCCTAAAGCCCTTTAAGGTCAAATGCTCCTGCCCACTGCTAGCTTCCTTAGCCTGCTAAGACTTCATCACTTGAGTTAACCTCTCAATGGTGATTAACACGTTGTCCACCCATGGTTCTCTAGCCGCTTGGCAATTGTTTGCACTTGTATGATTAGGTTCAGTCATTAAGTCCTATGATCCATCACCAAGATCGACATAAAGATCAAACAATACGTCATAGAAGCAAGGAATGAGCTAATGGTATCAACGTCGCTAGAATTGGCTAAGTCTTTTATTACCTTACTCCTCATTATCCTTTAATGGTGTTGTTCTAATTTTCTTATTCTCCCTTGCTTTTAGACAAAGTTATGCTCCAATACCAAAAATGTAACTTGTCATGTTCCGCCATACCCCCTTGACCCGAACTCAGCCAAAGAGAGATGACAAAAACGTGGTGAGTTATATACTAACCCAAAACTGGGCTAGATCAAAGTACACAATACTCCACTTTGTGCAAAAGCAATTATCGGAAAATAAAAAAAATTAATTGAAGACTATTTGTGATTCACATACCCACATGGGTCTCATAAAAGCATAAGGAGTCCCAAGCCTAAATTGGCAACAACAAGTCTATGCCATTAAAATAAGCTCTCCTACATGTAAAGTGTCATAAGTTACATCAAAATTAATCATAAAGTTTATACCAAAACAGTAGACTATCCCTACTCGATATGCATCTACTCACCTCCATGGTCGCAAAATATATCATCCTGAGCACCTACACAACACAACCATATAGAGGATCCCTGAGGGATACCTCAAAACAAAACAATGCAAACAAGGTGAGCTTAATTCAGTAGGAGTTTAAAAAATATAAAGATCACATTAACACCAAAACATAATCCTTAAGAAGTATAACATAACTCTCATGCAAAATTGGTGTTAATAACACAAGAGCATGTCAAATCCCTTACACATACAACATATGTAAATCTCATTTATGCATCACAATCTATAAGTAAAACCCATGTATCATGTCTTAATTATATTTCATAATCCACACACACAACCTATGCATTCAAGTGACATAGTTATACACATCTTGTATAATTAAGTGTCATGATCCATATACAACCAGTATAAATATAAACATAATAATTCATAATCTTGTATACATAAGTGTCATTATCCCTACATAAAACCCATGTAAATGAGCATTGCAATCTATACAATTAACGATATAGAATCTCGGTACTCAAAGATACCGATCTTGCTTATCTAGCATTCCTAAGAAGGGAATACCTAAAGCAGCCTACTTACCCAACATTCCTAAGAAGGAAATACTTAAAGTAGTTTGGCAAATCCTATAAACTGAAAGTGCCCTTGGTTAGCTGGTGCACACAGACAAACTAGCTTGGATCTCGCTCTAAAAGTCTCAATACTTTTCTCGTTATAGCATTATACTCTTCACAAGGGGAGGAACCCGCCCTTTTGGAATGGAAAACTTGCCCTTCTAGATAAAAAACCTGACCCAATGAACGCAAAACTGATTCATTCAATTCCTCGATATGGCTAATCTAGAAAACTGTGAAACAATAGCTAATCACAATTAAACATGATTAATTATGACTTAACAAATCATGTTCATGATGTATGTAATATTACTCATACATGAACAATGCTTAGTATATACAAACATAAGTAGTCATGCTAATAACAACCCTATCATGCACGAAACATGGTCCATACGTGACTAATGAGATCATGCAAGCATAAGTGCGTTTAAACATACATGGCCATGCTCATAAATAATTAAAAGTACATGAAACATTGTCATACATAATTAATGTCACATAGGTGCAAACATTTATACTTCAGCATGGTCATACTCTACTAGTGTCATGAATTAAACATGAAGAAATGATCAAAACTTGGCTTAAAAATAAGCACATAGACATTTTCTATATAGATGATTGATTGGCCTAAGGGGGTGGTCGATTGGGAACGAAGGACTTCAAATTTGCCATTTGGTTGATCGATCAACCTACCTAGGCTATTGATCGGTTGCCTTAGAAAATAGATAACAATTTTTTTACTTTGCATAAAACCAATTCGAATTCATTTTAAAATTCCATAAAAATTGATAAAAATTTAAGAAATTTCAAGTAATCATTATCTAAACCTAATACATGATAGATCTAACATAACTCATTCATTTCTATGTTAAAGTATCATTTAAATCATCCAATTAAGAAGATCTAATCTCAAGCATCCATGAACTTCAAAAACATGAATATACCAACAAATATGGTGTTAATGCAAGTATGACCTCATCAAACAAAAACCCCTTACCTGAAATCAAAACCCTTCAATCTCCCCCCAAGCTTAAGGAATACCTACCTATAAAATAAGGTCACATTAGCCCTAAGCAAAAATCTCACCTTTCCACCAAATAGAGACTCAAAATCATTAATAACATGTAGTTCTAGCATCTTCTTGTGCCCAAAACAAAAACCACAAGAGCACAAATTTTGGGTTTCAAAACATAGGTAAAAGAATGAACTTGAAAAAAAGAAAACCTAGAATCCCATTCAAGAGGAGAAGAACATGGGTTTGAAGGTGAAATTAGAAGAAAACATGGAATAGATTTAAGATAAGTGAACCTACTTAGTGAAATAGACTCAAATATAAATTTGATAATGCCCAAGCACATCAAAGATATGAAGTGAGGGTTGGCGAACAGAGAAGTTGGCATATCGCCCTAGATGGTTGTGGGTTCTAGGGTGGAGCCCACTTGTTTAATAAAAGGAATTACATGAAAAATGACAATAATTAGTGTGACACTAGGTGGATGAAGCTAGGCACTAATTTTTTTCAACTAAAAATCAAAATAAATATAAGAAAATTCATAATGAAACCAAACCTTCACACGAAATAAACATAAATAATAAATAATAAAACTTTATAGTAAATAGAAAACACTAAAACTTTACAGTTCTCACAATCTTTTTATGTTATGAACCATTTGAACCTAACTCCTAGGCCATTGGAGTGGCTCTACAAACAAGCTCTCACTTTTGGCGAGCCAAATGACCTCTACGTGGCTAAAATGATTTGCTTTTGGAGCTAATCAAATAGTAGATCCTTTGTCCTTCAGTGTTGAATGCACTGGTCAACTAGTGTCTAATTCATTATAAGGATTCACACATGCATAAAGTTTACTTACCCAAATATCATACATGTACACATTATCATGTATTCACACATCCATTATGTATGAAAACCATATAATTAAATAACTTATAAATATAGTATACCTCATAAAAAAACATGCTTGAATTTCATGAAAAATTACACCATCACCGACATCCAAGTGATGCATCGAACCCCTTATCAACAATGGATAGGCAGTGGGAGCCATCTAATCGACGCCACCACCGATACGTTGGTCACACTATTGGTGACCATATTAACCCTAATGTGGCATTGCGTGTTGGTGTTAATACCTTTCATCTTCATCCAAATTACCAATATGGTCAACAATGTGTCAAAAGTCATGTCAATGATCGGGAAGAAAATACGCAAAGACCGTACTGGTTCACTACACACTCTCATACATTAAACATGTTTCTTACATCACTAGAACCATAAAACCTTCATGAAAATCATGAATTTCATTATTTAATCTTCATATAAAAAAAACAATATTTTATTTTAAGCATGACATAATTCTCACAAATAACTACAATATGGAATATAACACATCAACATGCATATAATATGATCAAGAACATTCATTTAAACCATTAAATGGTTATAAGGTTAGCAATCTGACATTTTCTCCTTACAAAAGACACAAGGTCTCTAGAAATCCAGGCTTTTCAGTGCTTCCCTCGAACTTGAATGTGCCCTAAGTCTCTCCTTTTGACTCAAAGTTATATTTTGGAAAGAGTAGGGTTGTAGGGCATAAAAGGCTATTTGTAGGGGAGCAAAGTCACTGAGTTATTGTGCATAGCGGCATGAGTAACCCTGTGTAACTATTTCTTACGGAAGTGTTGAACCCATCGATAGATGGTACTCAATACACCTACCATAGTTCACCAATGTGTCGGTGGTTCTAGCAATTTATTTAGTAGAACTATCACTGTCACTACCGAGGCATTGTTTCCTATTGACAATAGAAATTAGGCTTTGCCAACACACACGTTGATGTGTTGATGCCTATTGAGATAAACTTCTATATTCCTGCAGCTCTATACAATGAGTCTAACAAGGCTTCTGAGTTCATTTATATTCCTAGTGGGATTTATTTTGAGAGTTTGCTTTTTAATTCTAAAGTTGATTGTTTTCCTTGATCATGAATGTGTTGATTCATTAAAAAGTTATTCCCTGATCTTCTCTAGTGGAGACCTAGAGATGAATATGTGTTGAAGGAGAGAGAGATCATGACATATGCAAGTCATGGATATTGATAGAGCTTGAAGTGAAGGTCATCAATAGTTCTTTGCTGGGTAAGTAACTTCATTAGTGAATTTTCAAGTTTAGACAAGGTTCAATGGTTTTTCCCATATGAGTTTTCTACATAAAAATCTTATGCTTTATAAGTGTGAATGATTGATTTGTTATTTAGGTTCAATTTTTTTACTTTCATGATAAATTAAAGGAAATGAATTTTTAGGTGATTAGATTAATTTTGAAAGTTGTTAATTTAATTTAGAACAATGACTACAAGATACTTGAATGATGTATAGTGCATCAAATAATTTCAATTGTCAATATTGGCATTTTTAAGAGTTTTGTCAGTGTTTGACTCACTAGTACTAGGACCTCTTTGCCCACCTTCAACAATGGTAGGCACGCTTCATCGCATATGCAATAGTTGATGAACATTATCTTTTGAATGGGCTATGCTTGGTGGTGGTGCATTCCAAGCCTTTAAGCCTTTCTAATGTGGTTTGGGTGATTTTGCGTTGTAGTTTTTATTAATGTGCTTGTGTTGCTTCTTGGATTGCTATCTTCTTGCAACTATTTTTACTATGTGTATACCAAGCTTCTATTATGATACCTTTGTTTTGTGTTTAAGGGTTGCATTGTCCAAAAAAAAAAGTAGATGCATTGATACCTAATAATCAGTGATTATGTGAAGTTGAAGATGTGGCATTTGCTTGTCATTAAGCTGGGCGGGCCAAGGAGAAAACAATAATAGTCCAACAAAACTCTTCGACTTAAACAGGTGGCCTTTGGTTGGACAAAATCAGAGATTTTTATTAGACAAATCCTTTGAACATGTGTATCTATTTATAGGCGAGGGATTTACCAAACTTTAAGTCATTGTGTGAGGAATTCTAATTTTTTAGCTTTTTTTGCAAGATTTCTCATTTCTCAGATTTACACCTTTTTATAACATTTTCCCCCTCAACCTCACGTCTCCCTCTATCTAATCCCTCACAACGTCTTATGTACAACTCCCAAACATCTTTTTAGCATGTTCTCCCTCCATTACATTCTATCTCCCACTTTAGTCTTCTTCCTCCTTCCTAACATGGTGCCTCCTCTACACAAGAAGAGGTCCCAGCAATGACGATGATGCTTCTGCCTCTCCATCCCCCTTCGCCTCCTCTCCTATGGATGAAATCTCCGTATACATATCCCCTTCTCTAGCTTTATCTACCCATCAAAGCTCCTCCATCCATACGATGGAGCCATCAAGATGCCCATCATCTAGGAGCCCAACAACCCCAACGACCTACAACACTCCTTCAACTCTTTTGCCCGACATGGGGGCCATGCCCAACTTGGCATTCTCCCAAATAAAAGACAAGGGCGCCATGCATGACATGGTGGCCCACACAACTATCTGAGGCCTATGCCAACATTAGTTGCAACAACGAGGCCCTCAAGTCCTACCTGAGGATTTTCTCCTTTGGGGTGAAGCCCAATGCCTATACCTATGTCGTGCTGAGTAAGGCCATGTCTTGGGATGTGCAAAAATATTTTACCAATATGCAAAACCAATTTGACATACGTGTTAAAACATTTTAATATTTTATATGTCAAAACATTTAGACATTTGTGGGAAAACATTTTAACACAGATGTTAAATTTTTTTGGTGTTTTGACATTTCTACTCAATACTCAAATGCATGGCGCCCTTGTAAATCTTGAACTGAAGACATGTAACTACAAGAGTAAGTTTAAAAATGTATATTAATATATACAACAATCTAGCATCTACAATCATCCTTGTCTATAAGAGTGATTCTATGCATCAGTTGAGAAGGCCTTGGATGGACTAGTACTTACCATGCAAGCAAGGCCATAATAGGCTTCAATCGATTTGCAAAGACATCTCTTTGCATAAAATAAGACATTAAGCTTACGTAAGAACATACGAGTCATATATCAAGTTTATTGACTAATTTCTTTGTCAAAATTATGTCAAAAACCTTGTGTATGTAATGAGTCTTAAAATCTAATTAGATGTTATTGTAGATGAGTTAGATTTAGAATTGACAAACATAAAAAATAAGAGCATAGATGTTTTTATATAGATCAAGACAAAATACTAAAGAATGTTGAAAAATTTTTAATCTTATTTAGATCATATTTGCATACCAAAATTACTTAGACAAATTTCAAAAGTGATTTCGAAGGTTTTAGGGTAAAATGGTAAAAATATAGACTAAATGATTAATCACTAGACATACAATTGATTGGAATGATTGATCGGCACCTGATTTCGCCCCATGCAAAATGAAGCAAAGAGCTATCAATCGATTGCCTTCGTTAAACAACGATCACTTGAAGTATCGTGCACAAAACAAATAGTGAATGATTGATAAGTGTTTGAAATAATATATTTCTTTAGTGAATAGTTATCCTAATTAAGTCATTCCAATTTCAAACCGACTTAAAGAGCTATATAAAAGTTAAGAAATTACAAAATTTGTAAGAGGAAAACCTAGAGGAGATTAGAGAAAAAAGGTTTATACTTTTTGCATATTATTTTCCAGGAAGGATTCACATAAAGCTTTGAGTTGAAGATTAATGATGAGCTCATGAAGCTTTTCCACAACTAAGAGAAGATTTTTGTTGTGCACGATGATCCCACGATGATCCGATTCTATTTTATCTCTTTTATTTATGCTGCCTTAAACTATTTATTATTGTAATAGTTTAGTTTGCTTTGGTTTGGTTTAATTGTAAAACGATGTTGGTTCAGTTAGTGGCCCGGGCTAGCCGACCCACTAACTGGCAGGTTCACCTAGGGAACCGGACCGGCCTGGTTGGGGCTGGCACGACTCCCTAGGGGACTAGTCGTCCCTTATATGGGGCGGCCCTCTCTTGTTTTGTAGGTTATGCAATTAAAGAACTCAGATTTCCTCCCCTTTCTCCCTTCTTCCTCCCCTTTCACTTCATAGACCTCCTAGGTACCGATTGTGCCATTCTCTGGCACATCAATTTCACACAGAGATTTCAAAGATGAGTTGTAGTATATCTTCGATGGGACATTGGAGATTTTTAAGGAGGCCAAAGCCAATTTAATAAGAGGAGATTGTTGAAGGGTAGAAGGATACAAAGACAAAGCAAGGTAGATGAAAAAGTTTCAAGTGCTTAAGGTAGAAGACTTAAAGACCAACTATAACAAAGATTTATGGAGATCTAAATAAAAAGAGTGTGTCATAGTCAAAACAAAGGTTAAGTAGTTTGCTTGTGTCAATATACATTGTCTTGCTTGCTAGTTGTGAATTGATTTGGTTTTAGTGTGGAACTACCATGGTTTTTTTTACCTAAGTTTGGGTTTTTTATGTTAAAATTATTATGTTCATATGCAGATTGAATGCTTATGATTTGAATGAATGGTACATCATAAATGAGTTTTGAGAGAATATTTACTTAATTTCATTACGTATAAAAATTCTGCACAAAGATGCTAGAACTCGTAGTCTTTATCTTCGTAGATAATTAGATGATAAGGAATCTAGTGATAAGTTATACTCTTCTTGAAGGATATTAAACTCACAGCTTCTTTAGATTACACATGTTCTTGTAAGTGCCACAATAGTAACTATGTCGCCAAGTCCAACCTCTTCAACTTAAAATTATTTCTTGATAGTAGAAATTTATTTACATGTTAAAGACAATAAGAATAGTATGCACAAGATAAAGAACATTCGGATTTAGCAAAGAAGTACAAGGAAGAAGCATGTATGAATGCATTCTTCTATGGATTCTTGATGAGTAAGCTTTGTGTCTTTAATCAAATGCTCTAGTTATTTGAGGATATTTTTCTCTTTACGAAAATTTTTACACTTACCATTGGCCATTTGAGGGTTAATGTCAATGTCAATTAAGCTTCAATACTTTCTAAGCTTTTGACAAAGAAGTGTGTGCGATGATTGACATTGACATTAATGACCTTCAAATTACAATTAAACTACTTTTCTCAATCGGATAAATTGATAAGTGTGAAATTTTATCGTAATGGATAAAATATTTTCATATATGTAAAACAATAGATTAAAGACTAAAAACTCGATTGTTAAGAATATATAGAAGTAGGGGATAGCAGAAGCCTAACCCATTGGCGGAGTGGGTCTTGCTTGACATGGCCCACAATGGAAGTAAGTCATGCTAAGCCCAGATTCCCTAACCCATTGGACTCCCAGCCCACTCCCTTTAGGGCCTAGGCCAGCCCACAAACCCACCTTGCGGGGTCACTCGCCACCACCACATGATCTAGTGGGCCCACCCCATTGGCCACCTAGCTTTGGAAGCAACCAGGTTGATTCTATGATTTTTTTTTCAAAAAAAACAAGGTGGAGCAAGCTTGTTAGGATAACCCACTCCATTAATAGACTAAGCAGGCATGCTAACCTGGCCTACTGCCACAACTTTATAGAAGAATGCATTCAAATATGCTTCTTCCTTATAATTTTTTGGCAAAATAGAAGACCCTTAAAGTCTTGCACATATGGTTAAACAATCTTATTATCTTTCACTAATAAACACTAATTTAAAGACCAAAAAATATTGAAATGTCCAGTATGCAACTATTTCTCAAACCCTAATATAAATAAAAAAGTCTAGTCTTTTTACTAACTAACTAAAATATTTTAATAATAGTATTAAAACGTTTTGACAACAGTATCAAAAGTTTTTAACACAATAATCAATCATTTAAATAATCTTAAACCTTAAATTGACAACAATGCTAAAATAGTTTGACATTGTTATTAAATTATTTTAATAATATTATTTTAACAAAGTTATAACTTTTTTCACTAACTAACCAAAATATTTAAACACTAGTCAATTGGGTAAATAATGTGACAATCATGTCTAAAATATTTTGATAAAATATTAAAATATTTAAATAGTCCTAATCCTAAATTGATAATAATGCTTAAGAGTTTGACACTGTTGTCATTATTGTTGTAATAAATTTGTAATTTTTTTATTAACTAATTAAAATATTTTAACAATAATATTAAAACTATATAACACCATTCTTAAACTGTTTTAACATTTTTAGCTATTAGGTAAAGGATAATAAAATCAAAATATTTTATCCCCAAATATTTCTAAATTCTGATCTTCACAGGATCCAAAAAATTACCCGTTTTCTTCCGTTTAACATAAATTGGGTAAACGTTTTCTTCTTTGACTGGGCCTACCCTTCGGAGTTTGAAAACCCCATAGGCTCAAGGCCGCCGGCGACGGAGATGCTTTCGCCGGCTCGACTGGCGAGCCTGAGATGCCCCTCGCTGCCCGCCATTCGCAGCCATATGAATATCGAAGCTCCCCCAAGAGCCTTCATTGGCTCTTCGTCGAGGGCAGCCTCCAGTTCGCCCGTCAGAGAGAGTGGCAGAGAAGCGGCACAAGACTCTATTAGCCTAGCCGAGTGGCAGGGCTGGGGCACTTTGTCGCCCGTGCCCGCCATGGTGGTGGACGTCATCGACGACTTGAAGCTCTTGGAGAAGGACTTGGACTCGGAAATGAGCTTCGGCGGCCTTGGTGGAAAGCTTCAGGTAACGGGTTTTGTTTGAAGCTTTTCATGTGCTATCACCGCCACGGTTCGCAAAAGTTTGGATTTTGTTGCCTTCGACTCTTTTCTGGAGTTGGAGCTAAATTTCAAAATCTATTCGCTTTGGTTCATGAAAGCTTGGTTTTGGTCTTTTGGATCTCGTTAGTGAGGATTGTAGCAGTTGAGTTATTGTTAATTCACGGTTGCTTCATCTAATTTCTTCCTTAAACCGTTAATTAGTCAATCATAGAGATGTGGGGGCATTGGTGATTGGTTGTCGGTGAATGTACTTTCTAGGAGGAGAGATGTTTCTTGTGCACTTTCTGCCTCAAAATTGTGAACATTTTTTACCCAACGGGCTTAGTGCAAATTCAAGGTCGAAATGGGTGCTTATTAGATTTTTTATATCAAGATTGTTTGGTCTTAAAATTCAAGGTCTGATATGGCCGAAATTTCATAAGGAAGCTAAAACCACTGTAAGAACTAAGAAACAGTGGCCTTGGTACTAGGAAATCTATGTTTCAATGTGCATTAATTAATTTTTTACATTTACATATTGCAATTTTCTTATGGATTAGATACAAATCTGACTGTAGATGTTTCTGTGAGATAATGAGTGGTTTCAGCAGAATTTAATCTCAAGGAAAATGTTTTTTATTTTGGTTTAAAGGTGAACTTGGAGTTTGCTACTCTCTAAATCTCTATCTGATAGTATTTTCTACATTTTAATTGAGAAGGGATTCCTGAATAACACTCCTTGTACATCTTATTATATGAAGTTGGTGTTTTTGAGTCAAGCGTTGCTCCAATAAAAATAAAAAAGAGGCCAAGTGTTGCAAGTCATGATAAAATTTTTGTTTGTTTGTGTTAAACACTTTATTTGCAAATAACTAACGGTTTAATTTCATCATATCTTAGAGAAAGTAAATAGGGGCATCTTGCAATTATAATAAGCAGTGGGCCTTTTCTGTTTTGTTATTTAGTATTAGTATTCTCTTGAAATTACAGTACATTATTTGCTGATCTTCTGACTTCTATCCTTTTGGGGAGGATGACTATTTTCAAGCATCTCCTTGTCTTTGGTTTAGATGTACATGAAGACATTGGTGGTTCTTTGACTTCCCTAGTTCCATCATGCTTGTGCAGGGAGATTTTAAAATTCAAGAGGATAAAAAACATAGAGCAAAATACCAATCTCTAAATGATTCTGAGAAGAAGCTTCAATTTTTTGCAGCTCGGCAGATAGCTTGCCGCTTGCTTGGAAGCAGGAGGTACCTATGCCAAAAGGTATTGGCATCCTCACGGGAATTATTTTCCCAAGCTGTGGTGATACCTTTTCATTCTCTATTATGTGCTCTCTCTCACTTTCTCTAACACACACATAGACCCTAAATTTGTATGTGTGATCAGTTTTTGCATAACAGCTAAATCATGTTGTTCTGTTATATATGATATGCTCTCTCTCTCTCTCTCTCTCTCTCTCACACACACACACACACACACACTCGGCAATGCAGTTAAAGACACACATTCACAAAATGATAAAAACCATAAGTAGTCACTTTTTTTAAAAAATTATGCTTTGGTTTTTTGCATTATGGAGAATTCCAGTTGCTTTTTCCAAAGTATATTCTTTTATTTTCTTACAGTGCTGGCTTGCTTTGGAAGATTGCATGTGCTCCAAATTGGTGTCATCTCCACTTTGGCATGGGATACGGTTTTGGTTATACATGCATCCAAAGGTTAAAAATTTATTAGTGATTCCAAAATTCTGATTGAGTAGTTCATTTCCTGTTAACACTTTTACTTTGACAGGATTTTTTAAGGCAAAATAATACTGGAAAATTGCTGTGGCAAGTATTTGGAAACCAAGCTGCAACATTATGCCTCTTTGGAATCCATGAGCATGAAGAATTTATGTGGAATACCTTAAAGCATGCAGGTCTTTACGAATCCTAATATATATCATTTAATTTTCAACAATTTTTGTTAGAGAGCTTAACCTGTCCTTTGAAGTATATCATAATATAAGCATTCAGTTTTGCTTTTGAGGCTGATATAATAACTACAAGAACTATTTTTCAATCCATTGCCCATACTTGAGCTTTAAACTGTAATTATCTGTAGTTTTAGACTCCTGTGAAACTGTTGTTTGTACACAATTGTTATGCAATTATTTAATCCAAATCCTGTGCAAAGTTGAATTCCTGTCCCTTGCGACCTGTCTATTATATTCCGATTTTGTCTGCACTCATTATGTAAGGTAATTGAAGGCTGCCTGTTGTGATTTCTAAGCACATCACACCTACTTATCTGTGCATTTGTTCTCTAAGTGTAACTTTTTTGTACATTTTCTAGGTAATGATGGGGGTTACAAAATCCCCTTATGATGGGTTTTGTTTCTAATTCCAGGAAAAAGCATGGTCTGGTGTCTCTATCCAAATAAAAATTCCGTCACCAACTCAGTTCAGGATATCTACTATCATCTTTCATCAACGAACTTGGAAGATCAGTCACTGATTGTATGTTTTTTACTTTTTACCTATGCCAGACAAGTCTGTTAAGTATGATTGAAATTCTAAAATGTGTTTTAGTATATTGTGAGATCTTTGACAACTGGTTTGTTTCAATGCAGATGGATGGAGATGCCCCTCTAAATTTTATTCTGATTGATGGTACATGGAATAATTCAGCTGCAATGTTCAGGCGTCTGAAGGTGTACAGCTCATTCTTTAGCCTATCTTTCTTCATAATATTGTTGTTTCATTCTGAAGCCTCATATTTGTAGGTTGGCATATAAAGATTCATCTTTATCTTTGAGGAGATGGTGATGCATATAAAAAATGCAAATCCCACCTGTTGACAAATGGAAATTGCATATTTGCTTATAGTTACTATCCGTTAGGCTTATATGATTTGTAATGTATTAGCTTGTGTTTTTTTTTTCTTTCGTTGTGAATAGCGCATCAAACTAACTTTGCTTAAAACAAGAAATAAACTAAATGCTATTGCAGTTTATAAATGGTCCTTATAGGTCATATCTGCAATCTGGCTGCCAACAAGAAAGTCTTATAGTTGGCCTTTTGGTGTTCCCATCAATACTATTGGTGTTTTCATGTTCGTCAAGATTGCTTATGAAACATAAATATCATGTTAGAGGCCGCTGATGGTCAAAATTTATTTGTAATATGTATATAATACTTGTCAATGTCTCAACCTAGTGTGAACCATTTGTTTCTTTTCTTTTTTGGATTGTAGTAAACTTACTTTGATCATTCATCTTGACAGGCTTCCCTTCCATTTTCTGGCCAGTTGTTTCAACTTCCTTATCTAGTTTTTTACTTAAAAATGCATATGGAAGTAAAAATTGACTGTTTCTCTCCTTGGAAGCCAAATGGAATACCTAGGATGAGTTCATGTAGAAGTAGTAGTACAATAAGGTAGTTATGAAAGTAGCATAGGGATCATTTTTTCTTCCATGTGAGCAGTCAGTGATTGCCATGACCGATGATAAAGTGCATGTAGTTCACAAATTGAGTGGTGTACCTTCAGGATCGTGCAAAGCTTATTTGGGGTGAGGAAGACATCCGTTGCATTTCTTTGTCCACAGATGGTGTTTCTGTGATGCACAAACTTCGGTAGCCTCTCTCTCTCTTTCTCACACACACGCGCGCGCATGCATTGCAAATGTGCCTACACATGCACACACTCACACCAGCACTCATACTCACTTAGAGGGTAAACCTTTTTTTAAGGGCAGGCCTCAGCCATCATGGGACCGTACGTGCACAGCAGCAGCAGCCATCCATCTCCTTTTTGAATTACACATTCGACCTGAGTTTAGCTTCCTGGGACTGGATAAGCAAGCAGAAGCAGTGGAGGCTGCGTTGGTTTCTCTATTAGAGGCTCTGACTGCACGACGCCTCCGTATGGGAAGGTCCATAACCCGCCGAGAAAGGCATAACAGTATGTGAGTCTGGCATCATAGAAACTAAGTTCATCCATAGGCCACTCAGTTGTGCTTGATGTTCATTTTGGTCTCTACTGTGTATTTTTATTTTATTTAAGTTCAATGAAGCAGGGCTACTGTATGAAGGAAGAAGGGGAACAATTTGTAGGAAAATCTTAACAAAAAAATAAATATTGGAAAAAGAATTTTCTTCGGTAATTGGAATGTTACATACATTAAATATTCTCTTTTGTGTCACATTTATATACATGTCTTAACTTCATTTCACTATTAAATTTCTTTCTTGGGGTTGTTGGCCATGAAAGATAATTCTTATGCAAATAGAGTGATCTTAAAACTTGTTCTTGCTATTTTTCCGTTTGATTACAGTCAATTTTTTCACACATAACCATCTGACACAACTTCTGTGCTCGCTATCACATTTTCTGGGTGTATGGTTGCTATGAATTGTTGCCGTACTTTTTCTTTGGCTGTAACTTGGTCCGCAGATTGATTCAGCCTAAAAAGTGGACTAGGGATTAAATAAACCTATATACCAATATTATTGGATGAGTCCAAATAACATAGAGCTGAATCAATGCACTCTATTGACAGTGAGCCCAGTGGTAGCTATACATGGGAGCCGTTGATATTTTATATCGATAGTGCAATTGGATCGCTACTAATGTGTGCTAATGTTTGCATCATTGATTTTTTGGATGGACGGCTCCCATGTGATCCTTATGATATGCTCACTCTCAATGGAGACCATAGAAAATACTTCATTACTATAGAAACAAATAAAGTGCAGGGAAAAATACAAATCTGGCAAGGAGTGGCAAAACTTCACACATTGTTGGCCAATATCTTTTCCCTAAGAAAAATATTTTAGTGACGTTTAGTTTATACGTGAGAACCTACTTTCATCTAGACACGGTTGATGAATAGGGTTCACTTTTGTAGACCCCACTAATCAAATGTTCTTAAATGATGAAATAGGTTCTTGATGTATAGAACTTAAAAGACCACACGAACCAAATGTTCTTAAATGATGAAATAGGTTTTTAATGTATAGAATTTAACTTCAATGTGGCATCATTCAATAATTATATGATAGGCCATCGTATCTTTCCTATAATATTCTATTTGGATGACCATATTTTTGCCCCATGTTTTGGGTACCCCCTTGCCATGTCTGCAAAATTTTATACATTGCTGGTCAATATCTTTTCCCTGAGAAAAATACTGTAGTGACATTAAGTTTATATGTGGAGAACCTATTTCATCATCTAGACACTGTTGATGAATAGGGTTCACTTTTTTAGACCCACTAATCAAATGTTCTTAAATAATGAAATAGGTTCTTGATGTTTAGAACTTAACATCAATGTAGCATCACTCAATAATTATATGATAGGCCATTGTATATTTCCTATAATATTTTATTTGGATGACCAGTTTTTTACCCCATGTTTGGGTAGCCCCTTGCCATGTCTGTAGACCCTATTACCCAAAAAGGGGGGTGTGCTGTCCATTGAAGGGCTGCCCCAAACATGGATGGGAAACCGGCCATCCTATTTTTCTTAGGATGTGTCTAGGCTAATTAGTCCATGACCATGGTACATAGGAGTCCTAACATGGTATATTGAGGCTTGATATAATAGCTATATACTATGTTAGTAATGTGGCACATATATTAAGACTTTATATACCATGTTAAGGCCTTGTATACCATAATCATGGAGGTCTTATATTAAGATGAGGATTTTTTTTTGTTCCAATATAACCACCAACATTCTGAATTACGGTCTTTCAGTCAAGCCGTTGGGGTGCCAACTCCACCAAATGCCCTCCTCTCGCTTATGATGAACCTGATCACCTCCTCTATCAGCAGCACTTGGTTCTCAAGTTTATTTGTTTCTTGTGAACCTGACGCACCCCATTAAATTTCTCTATCCCACATTTCCTCTTTACCCCAACTCTACCTATTAAAATTTCTCGTTCATCCCCTACATCTAAAAATTCTTAACTTTTCTTTACCCGCCTTCCCCTCTCCTTCTCCAACTCCGGAGTCACCACTGACGACCCAGTCTCAACCCTCCTCCCTTTTCCTCCTTACCCCCCTAAGCCCACTTCCTCCTTGGTTGTGGCTGCAGCCATCCAGGTTGCTTGCCTCGATGGACATAGCGTAGTCCTAGCTTGGCTTTAGCCTCTCACCGGAGGCCAAGGGCCATGTCCTCCTGCCAGGGCCTAGCTATGACCACCTGGTGTTGGCCTCTCTTGCAAGAGGCTAGTACATGGCTAGATGCCATATATCATGACATGGACCACAAGGGCCCCAAAGCTGTGACAAGGGGGAGAGTGCAAGCACGCAATGTGGCCCACTAGAGAAACAATAATCATTTACTACCGATTATGATTATCTAGAATAATCCAACTCGTGGGAAGTTATTACAAAGCTTCAAATTGAAAGTACTAGCCTAGTCTAATGTCTCAAAAGTCTAATCAACAATTACTCTTCTACCCTTGTCTTGAAAGACAATTATTGATTTTTGAACTCTCGCCAGCTCTTCCCTAAGGGTCTACAAAGTCAAAATATCTGTGTACAAATACACGTGGTGGACAAGTTCATAAAAAAAGAAACCCACCAGTGAGCTTACGCCCAGAAAGTAACTTAGACACACTATACCATAAATCATGTTTTGAAAATCATAATTACTTTAGGATGGGGTAGTGGGTTTAGCACAAGGCATATACAAACTAAGTGATACTTTTAGGGGTAATAGTTGTAAGATCTCTAATTTTATGTCATTCTAATTCTTTTTAATTGTGTGAATTTATATGGTTTTGCTTGTTTACTAGTTCGATATGATTTTTGGTGTTATGGCTTAGTTAATTATTTATTCCTTGCGGTTTAATTTTATTTTATGAGTTTTAGTGTCAAGCTTTATTTACCTAATTTTTATTGATTTAATAAAAAAAATTTAAATTTTTCCTTAATTAAGGGAGTGGACCCCACTATGGGCCCTACGTCCATGTTGGATGACATGCAATCTATTAGACCCTCCAGTCTTCTATTATTTTATTTAAGTGGGTTTGGGTGTGATTAGACTCATTTTCAGGCCAAAAATTTTATTAGTTTGTGTTAAACTTGATTTATCGAATTTTTACCAATTTAATGACATTTTCTTTTAATTTTTCCTTGATTAAGGTTGTGAGCCCCACTTCCATGTTGGACGGTGTATGACCCATTTGACCCTCTAATCTTCTATTATTTAATTTAAATGGGTTTGGGTATGATTAGATTTGTTTTCGGGCTGAAAATAACTTTAGTTAGCCACTTAGGGTGTTTTGACCTATTTCCCAGCCTAACAATTTGTATACCCAGCCCAAAACCCTTACTATATGAAGCCTATTTGCTAAATAGGGAAGGGCTATGTTAAAAGGGAGGAAGTAATCTACCTTCATTTCCTAAAGGACAAATTTAGATTAAGGTGTGTTTTCTTCCCTTAATTTTTCGATTTTGGTCTTACTCACTTCTATCTTCATTTCTCCTATTTTAATTCTTATTTTTTTATTAAAATTTTATTTTTTATTTCAATTTATAACCTTAATTAAGTGGTTTTCTTTTTTAGCCTTAAGCTGACCTAATTTTAAGTAGGTTTAACTAAAACCCATAATATTTAGGTAAGATTTCTTGAGGATTGAAAGTCTTTTATGAATTCAAAAGCTTGTTAGAGGTAAGGGTATTTTACGTTTTATTGTTTTCTTCATTAAAATGCATGATTATAGGATTAGTTGAGTTACTGTCATTTTGAGGTTTAATAGTGACTTGTTAAAATCATACAATTTATGTTTATTTTCTTTTGATTAAATATAAAAATGATTACATCCATCATGTTCTATGCTTAGATTTGCTTATATGATGTTTTATGATGATTTTTGAATTTGTATGGAATTCAGAATTTTTTTCAATTTGAGTTTCGAAAGGTTTAAGATGAACCAAAAAAAATTAACTGTTCTAACTGAGCGAATGGGTTAATAGCCATGACAGTTCATTCAAAAGGCCAGGCGTTCGAACGACTATACTACAAAATGGTGCAAACGATGGCTATTTTGTGGATTTTTTGGTCATTTCTTGTTCTTCTCTCATAATTTTAGTTTTCTATGACTATGATGAGTTATGATCACTTATATTATTTAATTGCATGTGAACTTTTATTAGATTGTGATTTAGCTTAAGTATGATGATGTTTATACTTGTCTAGATTTAGTATGATGCTCTACTTATCTTAAATCCATATTTAAATAGTTTCTTTGCATTTACTCCATGATAAGAAAATAGAATAATTTTTTTGTCAAGTGCAAATATGAAAAATTACAAAAGTAGTCCAAGTGGGCTCTAGCAGAATTTTGGTGGCATAGGTATGTTTGGTGCCAACTATAGATGGACCGTCCAAGAATGTGGCCCCTTCGGTGAAAGGTGTTGAGGTAAAGTAAAAGATAATTGTTTATATTTTTTTTAAACCATATACATTTTACTTAAATATGTTTAGGGCAGAATGCCTCGTGCTTGTTTTTATTGTTATTCTAAATATGACATAGGGATAGTCATGTTAAATTACATGGTGGCCACAAATATTGTTAAATTAAGTAATTCTTTATTGTGTTATATTTGATCTATTGTGCATGAGTTTTGCTTTAGTTGAATAGCATTGATGTAGATAATTCATGACATATTGTATGTTCATAAAAATTAAGAGTACTAAAAGAATTATATTCATGTGGTATGACGCATGTAGATGCATGAGCGTGCTTAGGGTGCATGTAGTTTGCATATTTATCATGATATAGGGTAGTAGCAGCCAAGCCTACTAAACTTTGGTTTATAGGTTGTTCACCAACATGCGTAATTTGTATGCGCATGTATGCACAAGATAATAGAAGATGGATTCAAAATACTCCTCGTTACTCAGTGATCTTGTGCCTCTAACTCAGTACTACTTTAGTTCGTGTGAGGTGATTATATTATTTGTAGTAATTTGTAAAAATTATTATGTTGTAACTTCTGAAAAATATATGGTGATTTGGGTCAAGACATCACTACCCCCTTTGTCACACCCTATGAATTTAAACTCATTTTTATAAATAGAACAATTAATTTTTTTTTCAAAACTTATTATCAAACTATCAACAAGATTATTCAAGGTATGTACCAATCATTTTTTTTAATATAGAAATACTAAATAAGAGTATGATAGTAATCTAAGTCACATCACATCTTGAATTAAACAAAGTACTCTTGCCCAAGTATATGATTGAATATTTCGATATGTACAAATATAAACAGATCAACACACGCCTAAAGTTATCCACATTAAGTAAGAAAACATTTAAAACATGCCAAGTTACTTAGCAACATCATCATTGTCATACAACCAAATTCATAAAGGAGCTTTAACCTTGCAAGTTACTTGTATCACATGGATACTAAGTATACGAATATACCAAATAGGATGGCTAAACAAGAACCAAGTAATGACAACATGTTCATAATTTAAGAGCATCATATAAGTAATCCATGATAATTATTTCGTGAAGCACAATATTAAAATAGAATAAGCCATAATATATAAGCAAGCTCAACAGAACAAAAACTTAATTATTCTGTTGTCATTACCACACTTATGAGTCAATTTCCTCTCTAAGTGTAAGCTACAATGGTTTTAAACAACATGGTAGCCATGTCTAGGAGCTTCTCAATAGACTATGTACTACTCACAAATTCAATTTTAGTTCTTCTAAAGTCAACCGGCCCCATCCAAATTATGAAGTTAAGGCCCACATTATTCATGGACCAAATTGGATGAGATCTCAACTAGCATAATTGCTAAACCTCTTGTATTTTGTTGTGCCCGACTAATTATCTTTTAAAATTTTAGTTCATTCGAACCTAACTCCCCAAGCTAGGGGAGAGATCCTACATAACCCTCTCCCTTGGGGGGCCAAAAGACCATGATCTTTTTTTATACCCCACCATTCTATTCTACATGGGTAAATGACTTACTTAAGGAGTCGACATTACATTAATAGTCTTTAAAATGTCACTAATGCTTAATAGTGATGCTTAAAAAACATTGCTAAAAGCATAAAAAAACTCCCATCACAATTGCTCACTTGTGACACATATGAAAAGCGTCACTATAATAGTTATTAGTGACACTTTCTTTTGCGTCGCAAATACTCAATTGTGACGATTCTTATTTTCGTCGCCAATAATTATTAGACATTTTAAATTTTCATCACAAGAAGATATTGGAGATGTTTATTAAGTGTTGCTTATATCTAAATTTATAACAACATTTATATTTAACATCGCTAAAACTAAAGTATTTAGCAATGTTGAATATGTTGGTAAATGGTTTTATGCATTGCTTTTAGAAGAGCGTTGCTAAAAAAATCCTATTAGCGGAGCTAATTAACTTAAATTTTTTTAAATAAAAATTGCTTTATCAAATATGCTTTTTAAAGTTTCGCTAATGTTAAAATAATTTGAAAAAAATATACGGTGGAAGGAGGGGAGAGGGAGTGACTAGGGGGAGAAACGTTGGAGGCTAGCTAGTCGCATAGGGGGGACAAGGGGCACCAGACTCTAACGCCCCTCCTCTCTGCCTCCTGCTATCTGACACCAGCAGGGGGAGGGAAAGTGGCGAGTTGGGGGGAGGGAAAGTGGCGAGTTGGGGGGAGGGGGTGTGGGTGGGGGTGGGGGGAGAGTGGGATGGGCATTGGAATCTGGCTCCGCTCCTCTCCTCCTTTGGCCGACCGGCAATAGGAGGAGTAGGGAGTAGATGACTACAAAAGGGACAACGATGGCAGAAGGGGAGGCGACAACACAACCAACAATAGATTGGAGCAAAAGGGGAATAAAGGACAAGGACAAGATTTTGCTTGAGTTTTATTTTCAATGAGGACTATTTGCAACACTTACGAAAAGCATTGCAAATAGTCCAGGATTTGTAACATTCATTCTAAACGTTGGAAATAATTTATTATGGACATTATTATATATAATACATTATTTAATATATATAATATATATTTTAAGTAAAAAAATAAATTAATTTTTTTAGTCTTGTATGTGTGAATCCGGGCTTTGACTATAGTCAGATTTAGATCCAATGGTAACTTCGATTTTAAATTAAGCAACCTACTTGCCCCTGGTGTTATATGCATTGTCATCAAACATTTTCATTGAAGGTTTTAATTTCAATTTTAATGTAAGAAATTTTCAATTATCTGCAGGTCATGCCCTCATGTTCTCACTAACTTGGCTGTGAGTTGATAAGACATTATAGTAAAAGAAAAACATGAGCTACCACATATTGCATGACATTGCGGTTACAAGTTATAAAACACAACTTATTCTAATAAAATGATTATGTAAATTTGGCATCTTATAGAGTAGATGCAAATAGAGGAAATTCAACACAGACCAAAATAAGCTTATATATGAATCTCATCATCTCATCGATCATTAGAAGGTTAAAATAGGAGTAAGTGTTTTCAATGGCTAGTTAGGATTCCTCCCCTCAGCAAACACACAAATGAGTTTGTTATGAGTTAAGGAGAGGGAGAGGAGAGAGGTCAGAAAAGGAATTAAATAGTGACAAGGTTTGGGGGAAATAATTCATTTTTTCATATTTATTATATATTATATGTTTAAATATTAAATAATAAATAAAATAATATTATTTTTGACACATATGACTATACATCATAAATACCCTAGGTTATTTGCAATGCATAGTCTTGTGGATCGCAAATAAAATAGGGTATTTGTGACACATAGTCATATGCATCGCAAATACTATATGATTTTAAATAATAATTGTTTGATTTTTAAAATTTATTATTTAATAATAAATACATACTATATTATTATATAAAAATTTAAAATAATTTATTTATTCCCAGTTGTGTGAGCATGGGGGCATGCATCCTGCCTATTCTATGAGTTATGTGCGTTGTTTGATTTCTATTAGATGTCCCACAAATTCGGGGCTCGCACTCATGCACATGTGCCCAGTCTCACACATATTGGAATTAAGATGTTAAGTAAAACTAGTTTAGATCAATGGTGCAAAGGAGCATGCCACCTACCTATGCACTGAGTTATAGCATCGTTGGATCGAAATATGACGTCTCATGTGTGAGCCTAGTCCCACATATAGGAGAGTGAAGACATAAGTTTAAATTTTGTTAGATAACTATATATTAAGTATTATATATTTAAATATTTTAGAAACTAAAAAATATACTAATGAAATTATATAAACTAACATTGCAAATAGTGTATAATTTTATTTATATATTTTTTATTTTTCAAAATATATTATTTAATATCCCTAGATTAATTAATAATGTAGGTTATTAAATTAGGCAAAAGTTAGGGTGAACCGTCAGATCCATGTTACTCAGGGCAAAAATGTAGCCTGTGTAACATGGGCAGTTAGATATAAATTCGATCGCCTAATGAGTTTGAGCTCATGTAGCCACCCTTAAGCCTAGGTTCACATCAGCTACTCTCATAGAATTTTTTAAAATTAATTTTTTATTTATATATTATATAATAGATTATGTTATTTCAATGATATATTTATAAATAAATTAATATTTAAAATAATACTATTTGTAATATTTAATGTTAATCATCACAATGTAGAAATGTTGTACATAGTATACATTAGTTGCGACTAGGGTTGCAAATAATACGGCTAGCCCGCAAGCCCGGCCTAGCCCGAAAATAAGCGGGCTTGGGCCTTAAAAAATAGGTTATGGGCTAGGCAGGGCTTTAAATATAAAATCCCATCAATTCTTAGGCGGGGCCTAGGCATGGAAAAAAAAAGAGGAAAAACCCGGCCCATCCCGCAATACCAAATGGAATGTACTCCATACCAAATAGAATGTAATGATTTTTATTTATCAAATAGAATACAATGAAGTTTTTATATAATTACTTAGTTTTTAAGCTTCTCTCATATTTATTTATGTACTCAAGATATATATAGATTTATCATCTCATATAGTAAAATACTTGAAATTAAAAAAAAATTATATTACTTCTCTTTTGGCCCGAAAGCCCGTGGCCAGGCCCAAGCCCGTCTAAATTTTGGGCCAGGCCAAATTTTTTAACCTTAGCTACGGGCCTGGCCGGGCCTTAAAAATTTTATTTTCTTTGGGCCGGGCTTGGGCCTACCCTGGCTCGTCAGGGTCCAGTGTGTTTGCAACCCTTGTTGCGACGTTGGTGAATAAACATCACAACTATTATAGACTATTTACAATGTTTCATTATAAACATTTTTCTAATGTTTAGATGAATACTATTTGTGATGTTTATTTATAAACATTGCAAATAGTGTCAATTAGTTGGGACGTTTGTAATTAAAAGTCGCAAATAGGTCTTCTATTTTCTATGCTTTACATAAGTATCACAAATAATCATTTTGTTTATATTTTTTAAAAGAATAGAATTTGTGACATTTATTTGCAAACCTCGCAAATAGTGTTAACTAGTTGCTACATATGTAATTAAATGTTGCAAATAGGAGACCTATTTGCAATGCTTATACATAAGCGTCGCAAATAATCCTTCTATTTATATATTTTTTGTTTAAAAGAATAGTATCGTAGGATTTATTTGTAAACGTCACAAATAGTGTTAACTAGTTGCGGTGTTTGTATATAAACATCACAAATAGAAGCACTATTTGCAACACTTATTCATAAACATCGCAAATAGTGGTAGTATTTTGATGTTTATGAATAAGCATTGCAAATATTATTATTTTTTTGCAACACATTATTAAGTGTTGCAAAAAACCTTTTTTAGTGATGTAAGTGCATCACAAATAGTCCTTTTTGTTGTAGTTTCAATACAAAGATTCATACAAACACTCAGGCACATATAAACCCATATGTCATTAAGCTCATCGTCACATATAATGCATTCTCATGTACATAAACCAATGTCATTATAATACTTAATAATAGCAAATATTATAACTTACGCTGAAAAAATACTCAATATTGACTTACTTTTTGTAGATTCATTGATGTGTCGGCCTAGTTACTGAAGCCCATTGGCAACACATAGACATCGAATCCTCACTGATAGGGGGTGACATGGAATAACTTACCTCGTTGATGGTACACCGATGCTTCGACCTCATGGCAAATGATTGATTGGTTGTACACTGTACATGTCCATGTTAGTATTGTCATATGTCTCCATTCACCAAAGCCATAACCTACATGTCAATGATCAAGAATAAACAATGGAGACTGATCCCGGTTCCCAAAATCACTCCAAATCATGCTATACCATAAACTTTTATACACACCCTTCTCATAATGACTCATGATGATTAATCTATCACGTAATTAGTAAAAAGTGGGAAAATACATAATCTCAATAATATTCATGACAAGATTATTAAAATACTATTTACATGCTTTCCTACTAAGAAATGATCATGATCCATTCTATACATTTACTCCAAACCAAATCATGGTAATGAGGTTAGCAATCTGACATAGAATCATGAATTCACTATATTTTGAGAAACCCAAAATTCCTAAAATCATGCATTTTTTAAGTTTGAAAACCATAAAGGGTTCAAGGTCAGCAATCGACCTATTTGATGATATGAAATTCTTTTCACGTGTGATTCCAACCAATCCTTGTAGAAATTTACACCCTCCTTTGATTCTTCTTGATTTGGAAAGCTCTTAATCTTCTCCCTCTACATTTTGAAAAGTCTTTGTAAGAAAATGTGAGTCTAAGAGCCTCAAAGGGTACTTATAGGGAAAGGTGATGAAATTCTCATATAAAATCGTCAAACTATGTGGTTTCTGAGCAAAACTGCATAACTACCTAAAACCATTGACACTTGGTCGACATGTCTATGGTTTGCTAATAGTAAATGAAATTTCATAGGTGCAACCATTGTTAAGTTGATGTTTGTTGACATTACCTAAGTTTCAGCTTTAGATAGTCATAACTTCCTCATATGGACTCCAATTCAAGCATACTTAGTGGCATTAATCTTAGTGGAGATATGAAGATTTTTGCTTATACTTTCTAACACTAATTTTAGATCAAAATTTCTTATGTAAAAAAATTTATGCTATTAGCAGCGTCCAAGAGTCATATATGTATGTGTTAGCAAGTCATGACAGCACCTCAGTCCAATTTCAAACAATCATACTCCATCCAAACTTTGATTCATAAATTCTTGAAGGTTTTCTGAAGCTATGTTTATCTAGTTTTTATACCCAAAGTTTCACATACAAATTCAAACCACGTGATAATTTATTGCCTTTGAGAATGCACAAAAGTCTAATTCATTATTTTTCATGTGTGCTTTGAAACTTCCTTAATGTTACATCTATCATAATTTCCTCATTTGAACTTTGATATGCTCTCTCTTAATAGCTCTATGGAACTCTTATATCTACCTTTTAATAGAAAAGTTTCATATCCAAAATGTATATATAAAGAAATTTACTATACCAATAAGACCTAAGGTTCAAATTGTAACATCCTAGAATTTTCTATATTCACAAAGGTGATCACGTGGAAATTAGGGTATTGAACCCTTAACCTTATTATAAGAATAACTTTGTTAATATTCAAATTATTTTGAATTTGTGTGAATGAAAAGTATACAAAAAGAGCTTCAAAACTCCACCAAGAATGCTCAAATCAGATATCGGATGAGGGAGATATGACCATTCGAAGGTAAATATTACGTAGGCTAGTTTACCCAAATTAGACGTGTAAATTGTTCGTTTAAGTCACTATATGGACTCAATTAATTGATTGATAGAATTTAATTTAAGAGGCCCAATTCGGTTGCCTAAGGGAGGATGAGTTATCCCAAATATCTTGGGGAACCCTAACCCCCTTATTATAAAAAGGACTAATTAGGCTTCTAGGGGGGAGCTTTTGGCCCAAACTTCTTCAGTTGTAACCACCTCTGTCAGGGAGAGGGGAAGACTAGGCCACAACAGGTTGCTACCATGACCATTTGGACTAGGATAGTGTAGATCATGATAGTGCAAAGCACAGGAAAATTGATGCTTTGGACTCTGGAGGGAGGCAGGGTGGCCATCAGCTAGAATGAGACCAAGGTTGCCAGAATAGCTGTATAATGGCGATCTGGTAAGGGCCAACACATCACCACACCGCAACACCACTTGGTGTCCAAGGGTGGCACGGCTAGTAGGCCTTTGTCTGAATGTGGAAGAGATGACCCATTGTGTGGGTTGTCAGGTCCAGATTTGGGTCAGGTCACCCAACCCATTCTTACCCAAATTGATCCTTAAAAAATGGGTTACCATTGAACCAGGTCTGGTTTAGGAGGTATAAGAGTCCAATTATTTTAGAAAATTACTATTGTATCTCGAGTGGGGTTGGAGTGTCCTGACCGCATATATAATGACCCTTTTACCCCTTATAGTTAAATTGTCGTGTAATATTCACGTACCTAACTTAAGAATCTAGTTCATGGGCCTATGAGTAGATTAAAAATTGAGAAAAAATTTAGTGAGAGTTTAATATGTGCCCTAAATATAGAATGAAATAAATAATGAGAAAAAATTTCAGTAAGTGGATAAATGACTCCCCCCCCAGGGTTTAAGGTAAACCGTCACAGTAGGTTCAAGGGGTTCATGACCTTGTCAAATGCAAGGAAAATTTCCCTGGGTCTATGATGTTATGGAGTACTCTTGAACTCAATTATGAATCCATTAGAATTCAGAAAGGCCCTAAATAAAATACCAAAAATACCCCTTTGATTGGACTACCCACATTAGTTTAATGAAAGCGTGAGTCAATTTAACAGTGAGCCTTGGAAGAGGTCAATGACTTAAAATCAATAGAAGGGCGGCGAGAACAGAATGACCCAAGGGAGTGTACCATACCCAGGTGATAAAATTATCGTAATGCCCTTAGGGACAGTCTACCTAGTTTTATCTCGAACAAATACCCTGGCCAAAGGAGAGTTAGGGTGCACCCTAAATTAATAAAAGTTTTATATGGAAGGGGTGTAGCTAGTAGATGACAGGAAGACATTTACAAGTTCCAATGTCACAGGAAACAAGGGGAAGAACCCTCATTTTTAGTGTTTGAGGTAGCACATTACACATGTTTGTAATATAGCGCATCAATCTACTAGTGTAATATATATGTAACTTGAGTGATGTATTAGAGTTATTTGCATTCTTATGCTTAAATTTATATAGCCCTAGCCCTGCAAATGAGTGCAATGGGCCTTTGTTTATTATTAATGGACTTGTGTGACTTCATATTATATATGTTAATTACTCTAATATATAATATTATTATTTATGCGTTAATTTATAATGGCTACTTGAGATCAATGAAGATTAATTAAGATATTAGTTGCCATTAGATTGGGGGGAGAACATCTAATCAAGATAAATACTAAAATACCCTTAATAGGGTTTGAAACAAATTCATAGAGTGTACTTGGCTTTGACATAGAATTTTACCTCGGTTAATAAACTAAAGGTAGTTATGGGGGTCTACCCTAGTCCCATGGAGATTATTAGGGTTTGGGATGTTCATTGAGACATAGCTTAGTGGATGAACTATTTATTGGGTCGATTCATAATATAAAGAGGAACCAATTGGTTGGGCAAATACTTTGACTTGATAAAATTATCAAAGCTAAGTTTCAAATATTTAGGGGAAACAGGGGTCGTAAAGACCTCAGGCTTCTATGAGTTACATTATTTATGTCTTTGAAGATATTTCTCTCAGAGTTGGGAGGGTGGAGATTGTGATACCTGTATATATTTTTTAGTGCCACAATAGTTTGGGTATTTGCTAGTGAGGTATTTACTGTGGGTATCTCATAGGTCATCACAGGATCATATAGTGTGTGCGAAAAGCGGAGTTACATGAACATCATAGAAGACTTGTGTTTCTCATTAATCTGTATCCATGAGCACAATTGAGATCTTCTACTCTAGCTTTGTGGCAGGTTACACATAACCCCGGGGATTTGGGTCAAGTTGCTGTTAAGTAGTCTATTCCAAAATTGAAGTTCTGTATTTGGTAATTTATTTGAAAGTCAAGTTATCTCTAAGTAAAAACATATTTATATTATGTTAAACCTAGAGTTAGGTCAGAATAATGAAGGGTAGTTAGTGTTATATGTCATTTTAGTTGACATATGATGTGTTTGTTTGTCAAAGAGATTAGATAGGGGTATTAATTATTAAACAAAGGTTATGAAATAATTAATAACATTGATTGTTGTTTATTGTTAACTAGCACAAGTAGAATGATGAAAGGAATTGCATAATGTAGGTTGATTTAAAATACTTAAGCATTGCATATTTGATCCTATGCCTTTTGATATTTTAGAGTTTCCAGGTAGAATTACGTCTAGATTCAATCTTGTTGGAATAACATTAGAGATGTTGTTTGATAAGTACAAATGCAAATAACATTGGGTGATATTAGCCCGATACAAAAAATATTGATAAATTTTTTTTTTTCTTTTGAAACTCTTCTCTTGAGGTTGGAGAGGTTCCATTATTATTAGTTAGTTGTTTAGTTATAGGTTCTTTAGACAGGAACTAGTAAGGCTACAATAGGCAAGCGTGAGTTACAATTCCTCATCTCCACAATTTTGATAAATAACTATATATTTGGCATAAGATTCAACTTAATTATTTAATTTTAGACTAAGCATAAACTTGTACTTAAATAGATATGCTATTCTTTATGGATTTTTATGACATGTAATAATATTATATAATTTGATATTTGTATTTGTGAACCCCAACTATCATGACTTGGATATGAACCCCAACTATAATATTGTTTATGGATTTCCTCATCTAGTACTTCAGCTGTGTTACCCCACCCCCAATATGAAGCCTCACATTACTTTGTGAGACTAATATGAACTTTTTCATATCTTTGTTGCGCTTATAGTTAAGGATTAATCATTTGATACACGTACATCATTTTGGAATGCTTAACATGCCAAAGAGTATCAACAAAATGGTAACTATTGATTAATCATTTAATACAAGTACATCATTGTGGAATGCTTAGCATGCCAAAGAGTATAAACAAAATGGTAACTGTTGATTAATCATTTAATACAAGTACATCATTGTGGAATGCTTAGCATGCCAAAGAGTATAAAAAAAAATAGTAACTATTGTCCAAGAGAGTGTCTGGAATCAAATATTTCATTTTTCTTGGTGTCATCTCCATCTGTGGTGTCGAACCGAATATCATCCACTTCAACCTGATTTATATGTTACAAGTTAGTGATCATGTAAATTATGAACAAACTACAAGACCTGTTTCTATCTTTAAAGAGTTGTTACTCACTGAAAAGAAGGTGTGTCAAGATGAACATCTCTTATTTGTTGGAGCTTTAATGTGAACCTCATAACAACTGCAATGTGAAAAAGTAGAATGTTTAGAATTATTGGAAAGGATGTTAAATCTTATGGGAGATGGCAGAAAGTAAACACTCAAGCACCTACTTATTACAAAGATGATAGGTACTATAGTGCTGCAATCCCATATTTCTCTTGATATTACTTACTTTGGGTAGAGTGTGCAAATGGAATGCAAAAGTGCGCCAAGATAAAGTTCTTCATATTCTCAATAGTTTGTTCAATATGTCAGGACGAATAAATATCAGCTCTTATCTAACTTGTAGATAGTATATTTGGCTATGGAAAATGTTAGGACTAGTATCTAATCTAAGTAATATATCATCAAGATATATTAGCTTTAATTAATGGTAGAAACAATAACAAACTTTAAAAAAAGAAGAGAACTTAGCATATAGGATTACCAAATTTTTATTTAGATGAAGAGGCAGGGAATTGTACCTCCTTCGAGAGTAGGATATCGATCATGGAATAAATAGGGTGGATGACAGACTTGACATCCTTTAGAGCCCTCCTGCTTATTTAAACTTTTGAGTTCTTGCATCGCTCGCTATCATTTGTGACTTCTTCGATATTGCTGATAGTATCTTCTGTAGTAGCCGGCAAATAATCACCATCAAAGTAGGGCAGCCTATTTTGCCATCATACAGGTTGGTGACCCCCACCACAATACATTCTTTGCCATCTTTTGTAAGCATAGCATGATACCTGGTAACAATTTTTCAATAAAACTACAGTTGAATGTACCAAACAAAAATAATAAGAACAACAATAGAAAGACTAATTTAAAGATTTTGAAAAAAAAATTTGAGACTTGCCATTCACTAAGCTTATCAGATGTGTGGGATTCTTCAGTGTGCCAGGATAGGATTCACTAAGCCTCACACATCTTTGTGAGATCGATCTGACCTTTTTCATATATTTGTTGCCCTTATAGTTAAGGATTTTTCATTTGATACAAGCACATCATTGTGGAATGCTTAGCATGCCGAAGAGTATCAAAGTGGTAATTATTGTCCTTGCAAAAGTCCAAGATAGTGTGTCTGGATTCGAATATTTCATTTTGTCTGTTCTCATCTCCATCTATGGTCTCCAAGGGAATATCATCCACTTCAACCTGATTTATATGTTAGAAGTTAGTGATCATGTAAATGATGAACAAACTACAAGACTTGTTGCTTTCTTTCAAGAATAGGTACTCACTGAAAAGAAGGTGTGTCTAGATGGGCATCTCTCATTTGTAGGAGTATTAATGTGAACCTCATAACAACTGCAATGTGAAAAAGTAGGATGTTAAGAATCATAGTAAAGGATGTTAAATCTTAGGGAGATGGCAGAAAGTAAATTCAAGCACCTACCTGTTACAAAGATGATAGGTACTACAGTGACTGCAATCCCATATTTCTCCTGATATTATATACTTCGAACAGAGTGTACAAATAGGATGCAAGTGTGCCAAGATAAAGTTCTTCTTCATACTCTCGATAGTTTGTCCAATCTGTCAGGGGGAATAAATGTCAGCTCTTATCTAACTTGCAGATAATATTTTTGGCTATGGTAAGTAATAGGTCATCAAGATATATTAGCCTTAATTAGTGGTAGGGACAACAACAATCTTTAAAAGAATAGAACTTAACATATAGGATTACCAGAGTTTTATTTAGATGAAGAGGCAGATAATTGTACCTTATCCATGAGTTGGATATCAATCATGGAATCACAAGGGTGGATGACAGAATTGGCAGCCTTTAGAGCCCTCCTGCTTATTTGAACTTTTGAGTTCTTGCATGGGTTGCTATCATTTGTGACTTCTTCGATATAGCTGAGGGTATCTTCTATTGCACCCGGCAAGTAATCACCATCAAAGTAGGGCAGCCTAGCTGCAGTTATTTTGGCCTTAGATACAGTAGCAGATGAGAAGTTTTGATCATATAAGTTGGTGTCCCCCACCACAATACGTTCTTTGCCAGCTTTTTTAAGCATTGCTTGATACCTGTGATAACAATTTTTCAATTAAACTACAATTGAATGTACAAAGTAAAAATAATACGAAGAACAATAGAAAGACTAATTTGAAGATGATGAAAAATTGTTTGAGACTTGCCATTCTGTAAGCTTATCAGATTTGGGATTCTTCTGTGTATCAGGATGGGAGTATATTATGTAGTCGTCTCCTTTCATTGGTGGGCTAGCCCAAATGTAGCAACTAGTGAATCCTCGTTTCTTGACATAATCAAGGTAACCAATCTAAAGAAAAGAAGATACAGAAATAAATCAAATCAAACATAGCTTAGAAGGGGGAAAAAACAACACGAGAGCTCAAAATCTTATGAGAAATGAAAGAAATCCCACCAAAATTTCATGGTAGACAAATGTTCGAAGTGCCTCCCCGGATGCAGCTTTGATGTCAGGGCGGAAGTATTTGACAGAATCAAGATATGAAACATAGACATGCCTTTGATTTGGAGCAGGGCATTCGGCACCATACTCTTGGACAAACATGGCAAACAAGAGCACATCTACTCCTTCAATCTTCTGAAACAAAACAATTGCCTGAACAAACAAATATCCATTAGCAACCGAGATCTGAGTCAGTCGCATAAGATTAGTAGTTGGAATAAGAATGGAAGTTAATTGTCAGCACCTTTGATTTGTAAGGGAATTCCGATGGATAGTTGTTGTCAAGAATTCTCCTAAATCTTTCTGTCACTTTCATGCTTTTGTCAACTGAGGAAACCACTCTGACCACCAGATTTTCTGCCGTTGGAGCCTGCTACCAAGATAATGCAGTTAGTTTTTTACCATGAAAAAAAGGAAAGAAAAGAAAAAAAGCCAATTGAAGTAAATGAAAACACTACCTCATCAATGCACACCCGTGACTTCTTTGCACGTTCCTCCCTCTCATCTCTAAGACGAGTGGCAAGTCTATTCTCCAAGTGGTCACTGAGGTTGCATGTAGGCAAATCTTTTGCGCCTATGACACAGCTCTCTGGCAAGGGTACCCGGTCTCCACTCTCAATCTCCCTCATATAGCAAGTGGGACATGTGTATGGGGCTTGCCCATCCTCATTCTTCTTGTCATTGAAAAGAGAGCATATCTGATGCTGCCAAGATGGACATTTGCAACATTGCACCCACTGCACATTGAAGAAAAAGAATAAAACAGATATAGACACAACCTTTTCTTCATGACCAATGCTAGTCAAATACAACATCTATTGTATATAACTTAATGCCTACTTAATTTAATGACAAAATCCAATGCAATTATAGTTGGAAGTAAAAAAAAGTGACGTACTAGTTCTCCAACTCCTTCAGTGTGTTTCACCCTGTTCAACTTGGTTTTTACAATTGGAACGCCATCAAATTTGAAATTCTCGGCCCTTGTTGACGCATAGCAGCGACCGCAGACGTAGTGCGCCTCATTGGATGAGGTCTCCCTCGGAACTGTGTAGTGCGCAACACCGTTCACAATTGGGGCAGAGCAGAAGAAGCACAATTTGCTTGGTGGCTTAAACATGAGTGTCTCTACCCCACACAAACTGCATGAATTTTCGTTCTTCAAATTTTGCATTTTGTTACTCTGCAGGAAAATCGAATGGTCAAATCTTGAAGAAAGTAGATTTGAAAATGTCCATCTGCAAAATACATCCACTTATGCAAGGAAATAAAGACAAATTGAAAATGACTGCAAACGAGAATAAGCTTAAATATAATAGTGATCCCAATAGTTTTACCTTGCCAAGTTCTTCCCTCAAACTATGGATGTGCTGCTTCATTTGTTCCACAGTAAAATGTTCTGTGAAGGTCACACCTTCCATTTTTATTTTGGCTTGCACTTCTTCCCCTCTCCTTCCCTGGTCACTTGGTAGTTCAGCAGGGCACATCTTCACCTCCAATGTCTCATTAGCTCTTTCGGGTTCTCCTTCACTATCTCCCTTAATAATCTGGAAGGACTCTTCAGCCAATTGTGATGGGACTAGACCACTTACATCCATTTGAGGAACCAAAGGTGGGGGATGATCCACCATTATGTTTCCTATTGGAGGATCAAATCTTCCTCCAAAATTCACTTCTTTGGCACAGCGAACAGGACCACACAGTACACATGCATTGTCACAACACTTACTGTAGTGTTCGATGATTTTCCTAAAGTTGAAACATTTCTTTGGGCACTTTTCTCTGTTGCAAGTATTGAAATGCCTCTGGATAAAATTTTTCACCTTTACGCAGCGGATCCCATATCGACACTCTTCTGGAGGCACAGAACAGATTGAACCATGGAGATAGAAGTATAAATTCCTTTGGACACGGACTAGCTCGGGGGCAGAATTCCAAAAATTCTCATCATGTCCATTATTTGCGTGACAAGAAGATTCAACAAGTGGTGGCAAGTCTGTTGCAGTTGGTCCCATGGGATGACGACAATGCGAGGCATTATCCAGCTTCATTCGCTTTGCTGGAATCTCAATTCTCTCCCGAGCATCTAGTTCATGCAAAGCCTTCACATGACCAGCAAATGAACACATTCTATTGATTTTAGCAAACTTTTGCCGGTAAGCGGGTCCTTCGCCACTTGCTAGTTTTATTTTCATTCTGTTGCAAAACACCACTGGACACGTCCCTTGTTTAGCATCACAATTCAGACTATGTTGATACACTTGATTAAGCTTCTGCAAATCCTTCAGCCGTAGTCTCCATAGTTGTTGTGGCGGATCCATTCCACTCGACAACTGAGTCGATCTTCGCTTGTCTCCACAGTTAACCACGGTTGTTCCATTGTTAATGCCCATTGCCGGAACGGTGTTGACTGGGACTTGCTGCACCTCCTGGGAATGGGGTCTAGCAGGCATCTGGCTAGACTGGTTGTTCGGCTTAGCAGCCTGATTCCGATTCTTCCAGTCCAATATTATGTCTAGAAGTGTATAAGGCGTGTAACCTGCCAAAGTCTCTGTTATGTTAGACGAATAGAACTACTTCATTCAGAACATAAACAACAGGAAAAAGTGGGAAGATGAAGTTGTCGGTTTTGAATGATATTAACCCATAATCATACCTGGTGAGCCAAATGAAGAAGAAGAAGAACAACAAGGCTCCATTGTGCTCTGCATTTGTCTTCAACCTACACGGTATCAGAACAAGTTAGCCACTAAGCAAACTCCAAAAAAATACTCCCTTTCCATGGTTGAAGAAGCAGTTATACAAACGGTAACATCACATTCAAACTAGTGAAATGACTGGAATGACCCCAAAGACAGAGAAAAGTGTATTACTAACAATGGCGAAGGAAAGACTTTTACATCTACTGTTATGAAAAGCACAACAAAGATACAGAGATGACACTTCTAAATATAAATTAAAAGAACATTCTTTGGAAACTTTGTTCTAAGTAAAAAAAAAAATCCTTATTTGAGTAGTTAAACATCTCCCATGGTCCTGATTGCATCATCAATACGAGTAATGGCATGGTTGCTCGCACTACGGACGCTTGCCATGAGCAAAGCCATGCCCAATCATATGTCTTTTTGCTTCCATCGCGCTCATAACATTCTCATTAAAGAAACTACAAAACTTAATTTCTAAATTGGTTTAGTAGGTCCAATGTTTCAAAACCCTAAATAACAAAATTTAATTTCTTACTTGGTTTAGTAGATCCAATGTTTCAAAACCCTAAATAACAATTTTTAATTTCTAAATTGGTTTAGTAGGTCCAATGTTTCAAAACCCTAAATAACAAAATTTAATTTCTAAATTAGTTTAGTAGGTCCAATGTTTCAAAACCCTAAATAACAAAATTTAATTTCTAAATTGGCCTGTTTAATAGGTCCAATGTTTCAAAACCCTAAATAACAAAATTTCCATATTCCTAAGTACAAAAATCCATGCATCTGGTGCGTAAATAAATTCCAACCCAAGAAGACCTAATCAAAGTAGCCATGAAGCATTAAAATATGCTCACAGAATTTATTAGTCATGAACAATATACAACACAGTAAATTAAATTACAGAAGCTAAGACATGATCATACCTTTTGAGCACAACGAGATGAGCAATTAAAGATGAGCTGCTTTTGATCCAGAAGCTGCAAATTGATACAGCTTCAAGATGCATGGAGTCGAACCAAAAAAAGATGCATGGCGTTGCCAAATATATAGCACACGCAAGGCAGTAACGCAAGCAAGAGGAATTTTTGTCTTATGAGACTTTCCTAATTCCTATTGCGGGAAACTGAAGCAAAATCGGATGTATTTGGCTCTCAAAGAAAAGAAATATTGGCCATTCATCTAGTGGAATTAAGGGAAAGTAGGAAGAGTTTAATCGGAGAAAGAAGTTAGACGACAGTAAGAATTAAGTAACCTGGACTTCTCGTGGAAGTATGACTTCCATGATAATACGGACTGGCCATTGGTGTTGTTGAAGCATGGGTGGAGGAGGATGGTTTTCACCAATATGAGCTGGTATCTACTAACCTGGACATCAGCTTCGATTCATACTCGTGCATTCACAGCATATGCAACGGTATGATCGTTTGCAGCGTGAAAGAAAAGCAAGCACCTTCCTGGCCCAAGCTTGTTTCCAAGACTCTTTACGTTGTGAACCCTGTAACTCAGTGGCGAAAGTTGTTCTACTAACCGAACCGCAACAAATTGTTTATGGAAACCTGGATCGTAGTTTCAGATCTGGCTTCATTAATCTGGCCTTTGATCCCCGGGTCTCCCCTCACAACAAGGTAACTGCATATGGCACGTCCAATATTATTTCTATTTCTCATCGGAAACAGGTGGAGGAAATCATATGCATTTGAACCTAATTGAGGAGCTGCACATAGATCGGATGGAACTCCGATCTGCACCATGTTCTATATGCAGCGACGAACGCAGGATTTTTAGTGTCAGGGGTGGTCATGAGATAACGAAGTTTTAAATTTTCGTATGAGAATAATAAGGCTAATAATTAAGATATACTTAAGTAAAATATAAAATTAAGATAAAAAACATAAGAAATTATAAAAATTGTTAATAAAACATAATAAGTATTTAATATGAGTTAAATACATACCCATTCAATATCCTTATAAACTTTATTTGCAATAATTTTTAATATTCATGAATCATGCATCTCAATGCCAAGAAAATAAACGTTTTCTGTTTAAAAAAGACAAATGCTAATAGGATACTAATTTCATTTTAAAACCTAACTAGTGCAAAATCTCATTAATGCAAGGAAAAATAAGAATATACAAATAAGAATAAAAACTAACAAATAAATAGATAGTATAATGAAGACAATATTACCATTGAGATGGCAATTGCCCTTGATGAGATTTCATGTTTTAGAAGCATTTAATGATCTTCTCATTATCAATTTTCTTGAAAATGTCATTCTCAATATATGTAATCAAACAATCACTTATCTTTCATCAATTACAAAGCTTATTCTTTACAATTCATCTATTACAATTTGAAGGGTTAATGACAACTTTATGAGCAAATAAACTAAAGGAAAGCATAATTTTTTTCTTTTCTACCATTTTCTTAGCAAGAGAGAGAAAGAGGTGAGAGAGAGGAGAGAGAGTAAATAGAGAGAAAGAGAAGAGAGAGAAAGAGGAGAGAGTGAAGAGAGAGAAAAGAGAAGAGGGAAGAGAGGACAAATTAGTATTTGTATTAATTTTGTCCTTGCAAAAGACAAAATCAGTTATAGAATTGTTTTCGTCCTTGTTCCTTTAAAATGATGAAATAATAATAATAATAATAAACTACATAGGCACCGATGCTTGGCTAGTGCCTACTTGGCCAAAATAAATATCATTTTGGTAAATATTTTTCTTTCTTTGCTATTTTTGTAAATAAATTTTTTAATATTATTTATATAATTTTCCTAACATTTTAACACATGTATCAAAATGTTAAACATTTTAACAAGAACAAATCCTTAGTTAGTGCAACATGTCCTTAGGTAACTAAGGATGAAGGCATCCTTAGGTAGGACTTGAGAAGTGAGAGCCTCCTTCCTACGATAGACATTGGCACAGGCCTCAATGGCGACTACAATATGGGCAACCACATTTGGCATGATGCCGACGTCAGGCATGAAAGTAAGAGTGGTGCAAGTCATTGGTGTCATCATGCTTCTGAATGACGAACATCTTGTTGTTAGCTCTATCGTATGGCCAGATGAGCTTTGATGGATCAACAAGGCTACATAAGTCGAGAGGTCTGCGGGGATTTTAATCATAGTAGAGGTAGTAGATAGAGGTGGTAGAGCGGTAGAGTACATAAGTGCAGTGTCATCACTGCCGCTAGGGAGGTCGAGGTTTCTTCTTTTAAAGAGACGACACTATAATCTTCTTTTAAAGAGACAACACTATAATGAGAAAGAGGAAGGGTATCAAAAGGCGTCATAATGGAAAGGAGGAAGGGGCAGGAGGTAGGGGATAACCTCTCATGACGGGAGCACAAACTAAAAGTTATTCGAAGGCTTTAGTGATGATGTTCTGTAAAGTCAAACTAAGAGGTACGTGAAAGCAAAAATATCATAAAAAGGTGTACACACGAGAAAAGAAAATTCTCTCTAAAAAAATGAAAAAGAGAACTTTAGTAAAACCTTCACCAGTTCTGATATGGAAGCATTTGTGTGGGCTTTGGGCTCCGCGAGCTACAGACTCACCAATAACAGGCCCATGGGCTCGGTCGTTTATAAGGGCAATCATGGAGGACTCCCACTCATCACCGTCGGCTCCTCCGTCGTCCTGAGCATCTGCGTCAGTAGGTAAGCCGGCCTCCGAATACTCTGCAAATTTGCCTTTCTAGGCGTCAATGGCTCTGTAATTCTCTCCGATTTTGATCTCAAATTCATGATTCTTGGTGTTGGGATACAGTAGTTCCTGCGAGTAAAGAGGTGGGAGGGAAGATGGGCGGAGGGGACCACGGCGGGCATGGGCTCCCGGAGGGGGCGGATTTTAGGAACAAGGTTTGGAGCATGACGGGCGGGCCTTACTGCAGGCCCAAGCACTGGAAGCGCAACACGGCTATCGCGATGTTCGGCATCTTCCTCGTCTGCATTCCCATCGCCATGAAATCCGCGGAGCTCGAGGTTTAGTGTTTCTTCTCTTGATAATATAGATTTAGATTATTCCTTCATGTTCATGTACTAATCAATTATGTGTTTGGACTGTAAATTAGGGTTGGGTTTTGACTTAAGAAAGGTGCAAATGGTTGGTTATATATATATAGTATACACATGATACATATTAATTGAAGCAGATATATGTATGACAACAAGTAATGCCAATAACCAATAAAAAACTGAAATCCAAATTAAATTCACTGTTGGTATATTTAATTCAAAACAACTAAGAATTAGAGGCATTTCTATAAGTAGAATAAAATCATGACTTTATTTTCTTTCAATCAAAACCAATGCATTCAACTGCAGAAAATAACAAGAATCATAAAATGACGAGTGTTGAACGCTTTTCTTAGTGCCAAAAAACAAATGCTGGATGCTTTCCAATACAGGTTCCAATGCTCTCTAAAGTCAAATTAGAGGACCTGATCATTGTAAAAAAATAGAGTGAGGCTATGAATCTAGTTAAGGATTTATGAGAAGGTAAGGAAAAAGCCAAAATGGTTGCTGAAATTCGAGTACCTAGGACATGAATTGCTCTAAATATACAAATATAACTCCATGCTTGACCTACAAAATACTTTATGTCGATGATCCAATCTCATCATATCATACATTTCTAAAGCAGAATTGAGTGAATCATGATGCCCATATGCAAAATTCATCAACTTCCAGGGAGCAAAGTTCCTCTCACACATCTCATTAAATACACAATGCACATATTACAATTACCCAAATCTGAGGTACACATCCATGAGAGAATTTGACACCAAAAACATTGGACCCAAATCCGCAGTTCAAAATATTCAAGTTCTGCCCAACCCATGCTTTCCTCACATTACAAAACAACAAAACCTTTTTTTTTTGGCGAGAGAGCCAGACTTCTGACCCTTGCACTGCTCAGCTTCCTTGCTGGCCTCACTATGGTACTGGAGGTGGGCCTTGGCCAGGCTAGTCCAATCTGTATCGTCAGCTGCATTCTCAATGTTGGGATTGGTGGCTATGGCCAGAAAAATGGCTCTGAAGGAGGCAGAGGGCAGTGAGAAAGGGTAGAAAAGTGGTGGTGGAGGTGGGAGTTCAGTATGAATTTGTTTTCTAACCCAAGGAGGTGAGGAATGGAATCACATTCTTTCCATTTATTTCAACTTTGAAGAGAGAATCGTATCTCACTCGGCGAAATACAATCCCCCACTCAAACAGCCCCTTCATTATAGCCCATGAAATTGTTCTATTTTCTTTTGTCAGCTACTTTTCTGTGTTTCTTTTGCTCACCATTCTGTATTTCACTTGGAATAGAAGACTGAAGGTTACATTACTTCTTTCATGGAGTTATTGGTTTCATTAGTGATTGATGAACATACACACTGGCAGAAAGATACATATGGCAACTCTCAATTTCCCGCTCATTAGCAGTTTACTGATCTTAATTGAAATGCAGCTTGAGTTTATTATTTATTATTTGGTGCAACTATCTTGGGTGTTGAATGCTTTTAAAGCTTTAGACTTTAATGTGTAAACTGCTTGTTTGATTGAACTTGTTTTAAATTGTGGCCAAAAAGCTAATGAGACTATATTTTCTGCAGCGACGACCTCATCCTCCTGTACGTCCAATCCCTTCGCAGCTTTGGTGCAAAAATATTGGGAACAAGGAATATTGATCTGCTCCTGGCTCTAAGCATGATATAATGTGTTAGTTGAAAAAATTGTTTTGGGGTTTAGAATTTGTTTGAGAGCTGAAAGAGCGCGTTTCACCCAGACGTTGGCTGTTTGGTACACATACTGTCCTGAAATAAGCTACTCAATTGCAGCACTTTAATTATGGATAAATCATTTTTCTTGAGCTCCCAGTGGATAAGTATCTGCTAGTCCAAGCCCGCGTACCAGTATATGTTTATGTTTTTTATTTGTGATTGATAATGATGTGGGAATTGGTTGAGTATAAAGGGCTGCTAAAATGCGTAAATTGACATAGATGTTTCCTGTAATCTAGTTAACGTTAAAGGTGAATGTTGTGATTCCATGATTTAACTTTGTTTTCAATTACTTGGAGATGTTTCGGTGTGAACTGACTGAATGTTTAGAAGTCCTTTTTGAAATTATACTTCTGACCTTTGCTAACAAATGCGTATAAGTTTTGTTGAAATTTGTCAAATGGTTAGGTTGATGATCAGTCATTGTAAGCTAAAGCAAGAGGAGGAAAACTGTAGAACTTCTGTTTGTAAACCGTCATGTTTTTATTTGGCTTATGGCAAATGCGTCTAGTGGTGACATTAGTCTACGCAGCAAGGAGGGAATGACAAGCAGAGATCGGAATGCCGTGGACAAAATATTTGGACCGTTTACCCTGTCCGCGAAATGGCCAAACTGGCCTTTGATGGTTGGGCAAGCTGCAGCTGTTGCCAATTATTATTGTGTCAGTGCAGAATGTGTGTCCTAATCCACCATGTTTGTTGATAGAGTTGGTCCCAGTACCAATTGATTAGAGGTCAGGTCTCTGATATTAATTGTGATAGAAGCAAGCCTCTAAATGCACTGATTGAAGAAATTTCTGTCCACACCAAGACCCTGAAAGATATGGTGCCAGTTGAGTCCTATTGTAACTTCTTAAGGCTGGTTCATGAGGACCGCTCTTTGAGTGGGATGCAACTCATCAATACCGCATGCATTAATTGGTCGGTTGAACTACAGGAAAGTTGGCTAATCCATGCACAGTTATGATCAAGTGATATAGTCCTCCATTTGCCTTTCTTTGCGCGCCGAACTTGTAAAAGCAATACTTTCATACTTTTAGCACGTAAAAATTTACTGGGTACTATTTTAATCTCAATTAATGCAATGACTAAGGGTATGTTTGTTTACCTTAATAAGGTCTTAGTTGATTAAGTTACTTAAAAGTCAGCCCTTAATAAGGTCTTAGTTGACTAAGTTACTTAAAAGCCAGCCAAAGGCCGACTTTTTTGGCTATTTATTCCGAGCTAAATTTTCGGCTGATTAAACAAAAAAAATTAGATTACGTGTATTTTTATAACCCGGGGATCATATGTATTTACCCGGCTGATTTGCTAAATTCGAAGTTTGAAGCATGTCCCTCCCTCGACTGGGGAGGTCGTCTACCCATTGTTGCTACTGCCGGCTGAAGCGGTGGTCGTTCTATTTGGCCGCCTTCGACTCTCCTCTCTGCCTACTCTCACACCTTCCATTCCTCTCCTCTCCAAGGTTGTCGCTGCACCACCGTCACTCACCGAGACCCTCCTCCGTCATCTCCCGTTGCTGCCCCTCCTCATCTGCTCTTCGTTCTCCGTCACTCACCGATAAACTATCTCTAGCATCTCCCCAAGTTCGTTTGGCTCACCTTTAGATCTCAGATCTCAGATATACTGCTTTTGTCACTCAACATTTGAAAGCCCTAATTCTTCTCTAGCATCACCGATTGATTTTTCATCAAAAAATGTACTGCTTTTGCATCGCCATCGCCTTTCATTTTTTTGGTTTTTGCTTGCTTCATTTCTTCATGGATAACTAATTAATAATTGTCTTAGCCAACCAAATACCCTTGAGTGGGATGTCCGGAGGCGTGCAAAAATGGCTGTTGGACCTTACTCCATAATCTTGAAGGATAACACATTTCCCTTGTCAGTTGAAGCTTTTTTCTTCCTCTCCCGGCACGAAATGCTTATTATAATTCACCGACTTCTGCATTATAAAATGATAGTTAAACATGTACGATAGAAAGCAGTCCCTTCAGTTGCTTTTGCAGTGGTAAGCGTACTAATTCGTGGACACAAATGTTAGTTTGTTATTTTGGTGGTATTCTAGCAAGGCATAATGCATATCCTGTTTGAAATTTCTACTATGTATAGCCTAATTATTCACATTCAGTCACTTTCTTAATTAGTTTTATCTAATACTTCCTCTGTCATATATTAATAGCTATATTTAATTTTTTAAAATAAATTAATTTTAATTCATTTTGAAAAACCAAATATAATTACTAATTTGGGACAAAGGAGTACAACTTTGGATCACCTAATTATGAAATTTGCTTGTATTAAAGTAAAGTATCTTCGTTTAGGAAGGGATGAAGGTTTGTAGTTCTTATAATACACCCGGCAAAAAATTCTGACCCAGCGTCAAATATCTTACCAAAGGCTTGTCTTGTTTACTGATTGTTCAATGGCAAACAGTAAATCACAACCAACACTGGACCCAAAAAGAGTACAGCTGATAGACAGTCACAATTCGTATCTAATAAATTATACTAATATATTCGTCTCTATATATAAATGTGTATATGTTTATATATTTATATAAAAGTTAATATTATGAGCCCTGGCTCACGTTGAGCTGGGGAATTTAAAGGTCATCAGTTGGAAATCAGACAACACATTTACTCAAAGGGGAAGACTGCCTTTGAGTAAAATACACCATCAAATCTCAATCCGACAGCTTAAAATGTCCGGCTCATACAGCATATGAGCCAAGTGTAACTTATATTACCTTTTCCTATATTTATATAATAATTAATAAATAACGTATATGCAAAATCAACCCACATACAGGGGAAAAAAGCATTTGGCATGATGCTAATATGTCAGTACAGCTACCACACGGTTGGCAATTAACCACAAGTGTATCTATTAGTTGCAACCACAAGTGTATCTATTAGTTGTATCTATGACTGGTAATTATTTACTGATGAAAAATGGTATTTTTGGTTGGTTTGTGGTGTATCTATTAGTTGCAACCACAAGTGTGGTTTGTGTTATCATCCTTGCACTTTTGGCATATGTTATACTCCCTCTGTTCTGCATTAAGGATTTTATTGAAGGATTTTATACTCAGGGCCTATAATCTTAAATGCATAATAGATCTCCATGTTGCACGTGGCTCACAAAATGGGATGGAACATAGTGGCAGTAGGGATGGTTCCATAGACTGGCCTAAATCTAGTGTCAATTTCAGCTTTATGTGATAAGGAAGTCCCGATTTTTTGTTTGCTGCTGAATGATTATCATTTGTTTAAGCACCAATTCTGAGTCTCTAACCTGAAGATGATTATTCATGCTTACCAGCTGTTGGTGTTTAAATATGCATTGTTCCTTGCATATGTCTTATCTAGTACTCTTTATGCCTTTCAAATGACATTTGTTTTTCCTTTTTACTTGAAGTTGCTAAAAAATGTAGGACAAGCATTTGCAGATTAGGTGGCATTGAAAGTAAAACAAATTAATGGAGTTCTTCCATTTCACAGCATTTATGGAATTTCACTATTTCTCTGCAGAACTCTATGGTTTTTTAAGGGTATTCATAATCTGTGTTTGTTAAGGAAAGGAGGTCGGAATGAAGGGTCTTTAGTGATTTTTTTGCAATGTTTTATGTAATTATACTTATGTAAATCACTCCATTGATGGTCTTTAGTAACTTTTAATATGCTTTGAAGGTTTGACTAAGGAGCTATGGAGAGACAAGAACCTAGTCTAGCTGCTACTATGAGGAAATTCAATCTCCAAAAATAAGGATAAAGCTCCCCTTTGATGATCGGTTCTGGTGGATAAAGCGTTGTCGGCAAACAGTTCTTCCAATTTTTCCTCTTTTTTTATCGATTTGTTTGGACTCAATGAGGCTGTAATTTCGTATTTTGATGCAGTCTTGTGATTTTGCCAGTGGATTTATAAGTTGTGATGTAGTAGTCTCTGAAAGGCTTCGCTTTTAAAGTAGGTTTTTTTTATGATGGATGATTTATGCCTATGATTTTTTTTTTATGATGGATGATTTTTTCAGGGACTACTATCGGATATCAGACTTCCCATGGCCTCCCACCGTGCAAGAAATGTTCCCCAACAGAAACCAAGTAAAGGAGTACCTTGAATCCTATGCCCATCACTTCGATCTTTTTAGACACATCAAATTCAATTCCAAAGTTGTTGGACATTTGTATTGAGCTAGATATATCACTGCAGAACCTCAAGGCTCATGAAAGCAGGAAGCAAATATTTTCCACCAGTGCATCAGCAGAGAATTCTTTCATTCATAATGCCAAAAATATCACTGAACCACCTCCATGGTCTAATACGTCTAATGCATCTGGCGCATCCTCTTCCTCAGGGTAAGCTTTCTGTTTGTTCTTCTTCAAAGCAATCATGTTATATAAATGTGCTTTTTTTCAATTAGCTCATGAATTAAAGATGTCTTTTTTAATATTTTTAACAATTGCAGTTTAGAAGTGTATCTATGCTTTAAGTGGCAAATATGTAGAGCTGCTCTACCACTTTATTACTTTTTCGTGCATTTTTTAGTTGGCATTTGAATGTGATGGTGGAATGAATGTGATTTTTGTTGCGGCTGAGGTTGCTCCATGGAGCAAAACTGGGGGGCTCGGTACACGCTATGACCAATACAGGGACTCATGGGATACATGTGTTCTTTTAGAGGTACAACATATTTCCAGAATTTTATCTGAGTCATAAGCTTCAAATGCTTAAATTTGCTTGCCAACCGTTATGATTTTTTTGCAGTTACAAGTTGGAGACAAGGTTGAGACTGTCAGCTTATTTCACTTCCAATGTTGGATACAAGTTTCTGATTTTTGTACATGTCATGCAGATTCTTCGGCGAGGCAGCAAATACTGGGCAATCTTTAGCTAATTTTTTCTCATTTTTCTGGCATGTGGGTCTTTCTATGTGTATCAAACAGTGTAACAAGCCCACTTCCAAAGGATTTGAAAAAAGTTTAAGATATTGTAAATCAGCAAATAAAAGATGAGTTGAATGTATTTGCTAGTGAAGCTAAACTTGATGAAGCAAAACGTATTACTATGTTGCGTGCTGTATTTGGAGAAGTAAGGGTCTAGTATAATTTTATTTGACTTTTTTATAATTTTTTATAACAGTTGTATTGAACTTGATTGATAATAATAAGTTTCAAATTTAGATTCAGCTAATTTAGCTTTAGATTCAGCTAATTCAGCTCCAGATTTAGTTTCAAATTTAGCTAAATCAGATAATCAACTTTTCAGCTAATTAAGATAACTTTTTAAATTAAGATTCAACCGAAACAAACGGACCCTAAGAAGGATATGTTTTTTTACTACCTATCAACATCTGTAGCTTCAAAAGTTGCTCATGTTATCAAAAAAGAATGTTGCTTATGTTGAAACAAGATCCAATGTTTATCACTTAAGGATGCTCCCTTAGTAACACACGTATTCGTATTCCGACAGTCATGAAACCTTGTCTTATGAAGTCATGTGTCATGTTACGGGGTAACAAAGTGTATTATCCGTGACACGTGCTAGGATACATATATGTATGAAAATATTGTATATTAAGTATGCATATGTTACGGGAACTATCAGCAATGTTATACATACACCTTATATGCAAGCGTTGTAAGGAAGACCTGCAAAGTTACGCAACAAATATAAGCAACATTGCGCATAATATACACAATGTTGTACAGAATGTACATTATGATGTATGTACATAGTTGATCATGTTGTGACATTTGGTTGGATAACATATATTTAGAGTATTAAGATGTCTTATCCCCCCCTAAATAGAGTTAGATAGTTTTCTAGAGTGTTTTTGAGCTGTTTGGCAAATTTTGGAGAGATTATACCATTACAACTACTTTGACTACTACTCTATCATAATGTAAGAAATCTCTTATACTATATAAGAAGGGACTTGGCGAGTTGAAATGTATTAGTTAATATGATGTCTAATCTTGAAATCGGCTATCCAAAATGACATGGAAGGTAGGTTATTATTCATCATGCAAGGAGCCCCATTTACTAGGGAATGTGGCTCTCTGACTTATGGGTTAGTTGTTCACCTTTATAGCCTTGTTAAAAAGAATGACATTTGTATACATATGGCTAAGATAGAATCTTTTGATGTCTAAGTTGCCTAATTTGAATATGTGCATGGTAAAGAGACGTCCCCCATCGGTAGCTTACTTGGAAAATATACTAGTATGTTCGCCTTAGATAAGTTCGTTGTTTAGCTTCGCAAGCTAGACGCTTGATCGAATGATACAAAGTCACGACTTTAACAAAGAAAGACTTACATACTTGGCTATTTAATCTTATAAGTGTCGCACAGAGGGTGCTTCCAGGCGCCTCCATGACCGTCATCCTAGGCTTATATTACTAAGAATGAAAAACTAATATCTCATAAATTTTCCTGAATTTTAAACCCCGTGGAGTTGTATTTTCCTTAGGGAAAACCAATAAATTTATTTATGATAAGAGGGGTAAACCCATAAAGCCACAGTGGCCATTCAAATGTAAGATGCCACCACGTCCATTCATAGCAAATTGCCACTCCCAAAAGACACCCACGATCACAACTCAAACTCGAGGCCGAAGGAGTTGCCACGTCCGACAACAGAGGAAGGAGATGCTGAGCAGAGTCTCTCACTCACTGCTGGCTGCCTCGTCGCCGGCTCTGTCCCCCACCACCGCCAGGCTCCTCACTCCCACTCTTCTGGGGCCAAAAAGGCTCGCCGGCACCCGCAACCCTTTGTTGTTCTGTGTAAGGAGGAGGGCATGGAAGTCTAGTATGGCGGGTCCGAATGCCGGTTCGAGTGTCAGGGCTGCGGCCCAGCAGCTCAAGAATGCGGACGAACTGATCGACTCGGTAGAGACTTTCATCTTCGATTGCGATGGTGAGGTTCGAGCAGCTCCGGAAAATCTCAACTGGGTCAAATTTAAATTCCTGCTGGAAAATAGAATCCTTATTATTGAGTGAATATCTGAATTGGGTGAAGGAACGAGAATTTTGATAAGTTTTTGTAATTTATAGTTACTGATTGCTGTCGCGAGCCTTTGTTATTGTATGTAAATTAGGATCCTATAGCCAGTTCCATGCATAATTCTCTAACTTTGCAATGCATGCAAGAAATCATCAACATAGATTTAGATACTCTGAGTTTTTCGTTAAAGAAAATTGTGTCCTGTCAACATTATTACATCATGAGGAATTTGGCTTGAATTATTTTGATTCTGATGTTTAATTATATTAATTTCATTTGGAGAATTGTTTTTGCTCATTCGTATAACCTAGTGGTTATCACATAGTATTTATATACTAAACGATTTAATGGTTTACGTGCTCGCGCTTTCACATGTATTCAGAATGTGGATGATACCCTCATTCGCTTGTCTCTGTCTCTGTCTCTGATATTAAATTTAACCTAAATATTGCGTATCATATAATTGAAGCATCCCTCAGTTAATTTTATACTATTTATTGTACCATACTGGCAACTTTATCACTACCTACATCTGACAGGGGAAAGAAATTTTGCATCCTCAATTTTATCTGCGCTGGGATGTCATCTGATCATGTGACATATTACAGGTGTTATATGGAAAGGGGATAGTCTAATTGATGGCGTACCTGAAACTTTGGATATCCTTCGTTCAAGGGTGAGTAAATAAGATAATTCGTTCTATGACATTTTTTCCCCAAAAAGTTGGGAGGATATGTATCTGAACTCACTGACTGTTTCATACTTATTTCTTTCATGGTAGTGATCCCCATATACCAACTTAATCTAATGGTTACTACAAGGTTTTTTAGGTGGTAATAGCTGCTTTCCTACTTTCTCACTGCAGGGAAAGCGACTAGTTTTTGTAACTAACAATTCAACGAAGTCTAGAAAGCAATATGGGAAGAAGTTTGAAACACTTGGTTTAAGTGTAAATGAGGTCAGTTGAAGATAATCCTCAGTTATGTTCTTTTCTCTTTGTCTCTCTTTGTGGGTTGCAATTACAACTTCAATAAGGTTATGTTGAATGTAGGAGGAGATTTTTGCTTCATCTTTTGCTGCAGCTGCCTATTTGAAGTCCATTGATTTCCCCAAGGACAAGAAGGTATTATGTAATGCTATAACTCTCATTGGACATTATTGCTGACTTATTACTATTGCTACGCATGCTTTAAAAAATAGGTTCTATGATTAGTGGATAATATCTGATGCTCTGTTAACTTGGCTTTGTATTGTATGCCGACATCGTCATGATATGTTCAGGATATATTCTCTAATTACTTCAACTTTTTCAACTGACTTTCTATATTGTTTGGTCTGTTTGTAGATGTTGTACTGATTTACCCATATTCTAAGTTGGTCTAAATCTGTCTGAAAATCCAGGTTTATGTCATTGGGGAGGATGGCATTTTGAAGGAGCTAGAACTTGCTGGATATCAATATCTTGGTGGTCCGGTATTTATTCTTCTTCCATTACTTTTTATCGCTTGACTTACAACACCAAATCTGTAATGTGGAAACAGTTTGTATTAATAACCTTTGGAGTAAGTAAAATCTATTGTAATATTATTTCTTTTGGAATTTTAGAAACTTCCATTTAGACAAAACATTGCAGATTGCTATAGATATGGATAAAGCTTGCCCTTCATGAGTAAAAGGATGTATCTAAGGAATTTCGGAAATATCAACTTTATTTAACTAGAGCTGCAGTTGTTTCTTTGCATCATCTTGACACTCTTTAAGTTACTGGATCTCATGTGCCACCTCATATTAGGATGGATATGGTGGATACTTATATATCCATTGTATAAGTTTATTCCTTTCAAACTTTCACATCTACATGTCAGGTTGATCATATGTAATAATATTTTAATTCAGAAAAATAAAAAGTATCAAATAAAACAGCAGAAGTTATCATAGAAATTTACCAGTGTCATATACTCATTTGTAAAATGTCTAATCGTGTGTTAGTTAACTGATGTCTTGTATGGATTTTCAGGCAGACGGTGACAAGAAGATAGAGTTGAAGCCTGGATTCCTAATGCACCATGATGAAGATGTACAGTTTTAGCTTTACTTTGTTCTTATAATTTGCAGAACAGTGGGGATCAAATCATGAAGTAATTGATTCTTTTTCTTCACTCATTACACTTACGTTTGCAAATTGTTGATAGGTTGGGGCAGTGGTGGTTGGATTTGACCGCTACATTAACTACTACAAGATTCAGTGAGTATATACGTTTGTTGTTTGAGATTTGATATTGGGCAAGCATTAACATATTAACTTACAAATGTCCCTGTGACAACCCACGCTTATGCTTTGAACCAACCTGTACCACTATTCCTAGAAATAGAAGTATTTCTTACTTTTTGTAGCTAACTTGCAGGTATGGAACTCTATGCATACGTGAAAATCCTGGATGTCTTTTCATTGCTACAAACCGTGATGCTGTAACACATCTCACTGATGCCCAAGAGTGGGCGGGTAACAATTTGCCATCTTTGTCAATATAGATTTAAATTATTTTTGTGTTTTTTCCATCTAAATATGGGACTATGGAAATTATTGCTCTCTTGTATGCACAAGTTTATTTCCATTGCCTTTCACATGTAGACCTTTCTGATTATGCAAATTATATCTAAACTATGGACACTGTTTGACTCATTTCTCCATCTTTAGGTGGTGGCTCTATGGTTGGAGCTATTCATGGTTCGACTCAGAAGGAGCCTCTTGTTGTAGGGAAGCCATCCACATTTATGATGGACTATTTGTCAAACAAGTAAGAAAGAATCAGAATTTTATTTCTTCCTCCATTAGATGATGCTTTTATTTTTTATACGCTATTCCATGATAATTGAGGTAATTATTTTGGTTGAGGCCCATCTTGTACGTATACTTTTGCTTGTAAGATGTTTTACCCATATTACATTATTTGAAACAAAAAGTTAATGATTTTGAATAGTTAACCTTTCGTAACATGTCCGTAATTAGGGATCCTGGTCTGGGTTTGAGTAATTTTTTCTGCATGTAGCTAACTTCTAAGCTCTCACCTATAAAAGAAAAAAATTCTAAGCTCTTGCTGTGCTATTTTTAGAGTTGTAAATTATTCTTGTAGCTTTTTCATGGTTGAGCTAACTTTATATGGTGGATGGTCAAACTTAACGGAAAAATGTCAGAAGAAAAGGCCTGCAATAAAGTTAAACAGTTTTCTAATGAAGCATTTAGAAAGTGTGCAAGCTGCAATTTGCGATAATCAAATCTGCTAATGCTAATGAAAATATACTATTGTCATGCATCTTTTTGTGTTTGATAATTTCAGGTTTGGCATCCTCAAGTCACAAATATGCATGGTTGGAGACAGATTGGATACGGATATTTTATTTGGCCAAAATGGTGGTTGCAAGACACTTCTTGTTTTATCAGGTATTTGCAGTTCCTAGTTATTCATAATTTCTGTTTTCTTTTAGATAATGACTTCAAAGATGTGTTCTTGTTTCTCTACCTGTGAAGGGGTGACAAGTCTTGCCACACTTCAAAGCCCCAGCAATACCATCCAACCGGATTTCTACACTAATAAAATTTCGGATTTCCTCTCCCTCAAAGCTGCAACTGTTTAATCTGATCCTTCATCTGTATAACTACCTTCAATAGGCTGCTTATTTTGCACTTCCCATTGCTCTGTGCATACATTCAAAAAAAGTTTTATTTTCTTCACATTGCAACAAAAAGAAAAAGAAAAGAAACTTAAAAAAGTGAGGAATATTTTCTTCACATTGCAACAAAAATAAAAGAAACTTAAAAAAGCAAGGAATACTTGTTTCCACTCATCGAACAATATTCTGTAGAAGGAATAGGGCAATTACTTGCCTTTAGGAATGAAAATGAGTCATTTTACCATAATAGCGAAACTAATTATATCAGCACTTCGAGATTTGGCAATGCCCACATTGTTAAGTGCCGAATGTTAACATGTTTGCAATCAATTTAAAAATGGTTTTTTCTCTAACATTGATTTGCAAAATTTCATTGAGTTCCTGGACGTAGAGCTGATTGAGTTGGATCTTATTCTTGAATTTCTTCTTGACAACTGAGTGAATTAGACCCCTTAGGATAAAAGATAACTAGATGCTAGCTTCTAAAATAGGAATAAGTGTGCTTATCTATGGTGCATTTGGCCACCCGTGTATCGGGTGTGCAAGCCATTGGATTGAGCTCTGATGGTACCTATTTCTCTAGAGGGTAGGCAGGTGATCTAAATTCACCTACCCCTGAGTAATGGGAACCATTGGATTGAGATTCAACAACACTTGATGCACCTAATGCATGCCCTCCCATATGCACTAGGTGCATGTTACACATCTATTTTCTAAATATTTTCTTTTGAAAAGATATATTATATTACAATAAATAATATGCAATGGAGAAATTTATTTATCATAAGTATAAAATTTCTCAAAGTCTAATTGGGAATATGATATCGACACTTTTGTCGTAATTACATTTCTAAAACATCTATGTAACATTAAAATAACCACATAATTTATAGTTGGATATTTGTCTATATTCTAGTTAATATAAATAATAAATGGCACCCTCCTATGCATAAAGATGTTGAACCTATGAATGGAAAAATAGATCAACAACTACAAATAAGAGATACTTCACTATGGCTACAGCCTTCTTGAACCCTTTATGCAACTTCTCCTACCTTGAAACTTGCATTACAAAGGATGCTGAGTATTTAGATATACTCAGCGGGATTGTAAAACCAAAACAAAGGTTTACACAAAAATACATCGAGAAAAAAGTTGTTTAAGTAAATAATTTAATAAAAGACAAGTGAAAACAAACGTACCTTTTAATGCCACAATCATATTTATAAGCAAAAGGAATTCAACTTCAAAAGGTTTTGTAAACACAATAGCCTCATCTAGGAGTTCATGATTCATACTATATATTTGAGTAGCACAAACTCAACTTTAGTTAATGCCTAAATTTTGCCCCTCTATCCACTCCACGAAGCAAAAGTCTACTAAGGCTCATGGACCATAGTAGTCGAGATCTTGACTTCTATAATTATTGAGACCTCCTATATTGTATTATATTGGACCGATTTTTTTTTTTTTGCTTCGATCCTTTCAAACATAGGCGAACGGTTCTACATACAACTCCTACCTTTTGAGAGCCAAAAATTCATGATCGTGTTTCATATTATACCCTTCCATTTATAGCTAAAATGGCTCATTGAAGGAGCTAACCCGACACCATGATCCTTTGTCCTTGAGTATCTAATGCATCGGTTTGGGTGACTATTTATCATAGGTTTCACACACATGCATTAAGATTTACTTACCCTTAATAATACATACTTAACAACATATAATCATGCATTCAAATACAATAAAAACTATGTTATTATATAACTACTAAATAGCATAAACATTGATCCAAATAACGTTAAAAATCTCATATCTTGAGGCACCATAGGTGACCTAACTAATGTATCGGTCAGGGCATTGATGACCATCGACATCCTATCGATGTATTGAACCTCTATTGATAATGGGTTGGCTAGGAAAATCCTCATCAACAATGTCACACTGATGCATCAATCTCATTGCTTATGACCATTGAATATGCATGCATAGGTGATGTTCATCTTCCTCCCTACATTTGACACAAATACCGACGTGTTGATAATCAGCTGATGATATGAAAGAAAATGAACAAAGACTATACCAGTTATCTGAACAATTTTCTAATCAAAATAGGTAAAACTCTTTCAATTTCAAAGTTTAATGAACTTTATTTACGAAAATAGATGGTGAAACCATCCCAATTTGAAATCACCATTGTTACACTTTGAAGCATAAAAGATTTCAAGAGATCAACATATGTATATTCAAATGCACCAAGAACTTGAAGATAATTATTCTCATACAAACATTTTGATTAATTAAGGAAGAAGAGTGCAGTCTAATCGCATGAAGCTTTTTCTCTCTCGATGCGAATCCTCCACAACTTTACTCTCAAACCCTCCACTCGTGCTTTGACTCCCCAAAGACTTCTCTCACATCCGAAAATCCTAAGTTTCACTCTCTTTAAATAGGGAATAACCATTCTCAGTTCAAAATTATAAAATCTCCTCATTTTTCAAAATATTAGAAAGATGCAATTTCTAATATTTCAAGAGATCAACATATGTATATTCAAATGCATCAAGAACTTGAAGAAAATTATTCTCATACAAACAATTCGATTAATTAAGGAAGAAGAGTGCAGTCTAATCGCACAAAGCTTTCTCTCTCTCTCGACGCAAATCCTCCACAACTTTACTCTCTAACTCTCCATTCGTGCTTTGACTCCCCAAAGGCTTCTCCCACATCCGAAAATCCTAAGTTTCACTCTCTTTAAATAGAGAATAATCATTCTCGGTTCAAAATTATAAAATCACCTTATTTTTTAAAATATTAGAAATATGCAATTTCACCGACACAGTCATCAATGTGTTAATGCTTACCAATAGTTGAATACATTGTTCATTGGTAAAGTACCGACTCGCTGATAGTTTGCTAATAAAAAATTTTAAAATATAAAAAATTATATTTTTCCTTCAAAAATATGTGATCATACATGCATAATATTGGAAATTTTATATACTATCTGAAAAAAATAATGGTAGTTGTGCTCCCCACCCCATTCGGGGCTTGTGTGCTTGTTGTGATGTTGTTCACCTATACATAGACTTTTTACATGTGGCCCCACAAAGCCATTGTAGCACCTTACTGCAAACTGATAAGGTTGATGCTATGTAGCATTAATGCGACAATAAATGAAAAAGAATGGATATGATAAAAGTCATTTATGGAAGATTTTGTCTTAGTGGCCTCCATTTGTGGGATGGAGTTGATGGAAAGGCCCTTTCCGCCCAAGCTTGAAAGGATACACATTTAGGGGCTGTATGGATGCTACTTTCCCATGTGAGAAAGTAGTTTTTAAGCTTCTTAAATGGGCTTTAAATTAATACTAGGTTTGGAATGGTCATTTTAAGTTAAAATGACCTTTTTATGAAGAAATGTGCTTTAAAAAATGACCCTTCTCATAAAGAGGGTTAGAGGAAGGGCCTTTCTTTTGTTTTTCAAGGTGTTGCCTAATAAGTCCTTAATGCAACTATTTTATAAATTGACTCAAAATGTCATTTCTCAATTAACCCTTCTACTTATGATGTTTCTATAAAACTTATGATGTTTCTATAAGAAAAGACATTTTGATTTTCAATGGTATGAAAAGTCATATCTATCGTCATCTTTCAATTGTTCACTATCACATGTTTTACATTTTTTTGTCATTTACACTAAAAGCAAAACTCGTCTTAGAAGCCCTTTTCTTTTCAAAATCATCACAAAAACACATCTAAACATGACCCATTTTAATTTTATTTTTGAAGAAAGGAAAATCATTAAAGGGACTTTTATTTCTCTACCAAAGATGCATCCAAAAGAGGTGGAAAAGCAGAACAAGTATAAAGTTGGCCTAAGAGGCAAAAAAAGGAGAAATTATGTGGGGAAAGACACATTTCCACTTTTCAATGTATTTTTTCCTTTTCCAGGGAATCGTCCACATGAGGATGGTTCTTCTAGAAAGGCTCTTTTTGCCATTTCTTCTCTACTATTTCAGCTACTCCAAATATTACGCCCCTTCCAATGTCATTTTTTAAAAGGTAAAATTGGTAAAAACATCTTTCTTTTCTTATGAAAAGCGCATCCAAACATAGCCTTAATATACATCAAAGGCTTGCTAGTGAAAAAAAAATGAGAAACATGGAAATTTGTTACGTGAATAAACAAAAAACATCAAAGGCAACTTCATTCATGGTGAGAAGAAAAATTCTTCACAAAAAATAACAAAAATGAAAGTGGAAAAATAAGTAGAAAATATGTATTGATGATGCCTATTCAATAATAATTTGCAATGACACCGAGGAATTTGTGAAACCATTTATATATATCTTTCATTCTACTATAATTAATTCAGCATTCAGTTGTTTACTTTTGATATTTGCTTAGAGAAGGTAGGGGAAAGTGTGCAACCTATGAATGCATCTACTTTGTGCTTTGAATGTTTGTAATATTAGTCATTTTGAGGTATACATTTAGAAGGATGAGTAGAATGTAACCCCCTCTTTTAGCCAGCCCACCCCGCTTATACACGCGGTGGGGAAGGCTGGCTAAAAGAAGGGGTGGTGAACTAAGACGTTTTCAAAGTCTAACAACTTGTATTGATAGATTCAAAAAAATTATTCTAACTATAAAATGCAATTTGAGCTCTCATACTTGTGTTATGCATACATGCGATCATATCCTACAATGCCAATGTAAACTGATTGATGAAGCAACAAGAACGATAAGCAGAAGAGCAAACTAACACGCAAATTGCTGTATGGTTGGAATGCCGGCCGTTAGCCCCTATGTTCCTATTCCACAATTCTCCTTCAAAAAGACGTCCTATGATGCTACTATCAAGGACATTTTTTACCATATCATACCATCTCACTCCTAAACATCAAGGTTGATAGGATCTAAGTTAATGACAAAATGTATAGAATGGCGGTCTATTTTTGCTAGATTTGCACTCTTGAAGCACTCTGTTCATGAGCACTGCTAATCATAACCATCAAAATTAAATTACTTTTGAAGGGAAAGCAGTAATCTTGAATTTCCAAAGTCTTCCCGCAGCCAATCCTTTTCCCTTCTTGTCCACTGTATCTTTTAAGAAAAACTAAAACCTAAAAAGCCACAGGTTGCAATAAAATCAGCTGCATCTATCATGTGCCAGGACATAATTCTTCGCACTTACCACCTATGCTCTATAAAATCCTTAACCAGCATCGCATCTCCTCCAAAAATAAAATAGGCAATTTAGCAAGGGCAACGAGGTATTGTGGCGATTGACAATGATCTCCCTCATCAGCAATGACATTTCAGATCACAGTCCTCATTCGTTGAATCATACAGACAATGATCCAGGACCTCCTGGATGCTAAAAGCGAGCCAGCTATAACCAGTTACCAGTAATCTCGGCAAGAACAGGAACCACCTATGAAATGGTGGAATCGATGCTTGTCTCTAATGATAATTTCTCTCCTTTCTACAGCAGAAATGAACTTTATTGCAACATGACAATCATCACATATTCTGAGGTTTTTCACAATTCTGATCAGAGTTCCACTGGAGGTTTTCATCAGACCGTATGCTATTGCCAACTTCTCGCTGTGGAATCTAAGAGCCACTTCCCTCTCCTCTTCTTCCAATTCATGCATCACCGACTCCGTCTCTGGTACATAACCAGCTCCTCTGATCTTGGACATTAGCTCCTCTAAATAAATATGTATCCACTCTGCCTCAGGATGTGAGTCATCTCCCATGCAAAACATGTGAGCCACCCCATCAACTTCTATCAAACTATACCCAGTTTGCTTTTTCAATCCTCTGCTAATCATTCTATTTCGAACCATTTCAACCCGATCCATCCTGCCTGCCAAGGCATAAATGTTTGAAAGCAGCACATAATGGCCAGGATTCTCTGGCTCAACAGCCAGCAAACGTTCGGCAACGCGAACTCCCAGATCAAAATTTTTGTACAACTTGCAAGCACCAAGCAGCGCTGTCCAAACTGCAGCTCCTGGCTCCTCCGGTATTGAGTCCCTAATAAATCTCAGTGCTTCGTTAAGATATCCAGCACGCCCAAGCATATCAACAATGCAAACGAAATGCTCCAATCTGGGAGCCATCCTGTAATCACCTTTCATACATGCAAAAGCCTCCAGGCCTTCCTCCACCAGTCCCGCATGGGCACATGCAGACAGCACTGCAATGAAAGTCACATCGTTTGGAAGAGGTCCGACCTCCCTCATTTGATGAAAAAGGCCAACAGCTTCACATCCATGGCCATGCATCCCATAGCCAGAGATCATGGCTGTCCATGCAACCACATTTCGATGAGGCATCCCATCAAACACAGCCCTGGCTCTACGTACGTCCCCACATCTGGAGTACATGTTGATCAGCGAAGTACCTAAGATTACATTAACATCCAAACGATTACTAACAACGTAATCATGCACCCATTGGCCTAAACTAAGATGACCCAGTTGAGAACAAGCAGATAGCAGGTTCACCAGCGTGGTGGAGTCCGGCTCCACCATCTCCTTCCACATCTGGTAGAACACTTCGACCCCTTCCATGGCGAGCCCATTCTGCTCGTGCCCCGAGATCATCGCATTCCAGGCAATAATGCTTCTCGTGGGAATTCGATCGAACACCTTCCGAGCAGTATCTAGATCACCGGATTTCCCATAAAGACTCACTAGCGCGGACTGCACGAAGGAATCTGAGTCGAACCCAGATACCAAAACATGGCCGTGAACCCATTTTCCGATTTCTAGATTCGAAACATCCGCGCAAGCTTTAATGACGGCGGTGAAAGTGAAGTTGGACTGAGGAAGGTGGGCAAGACGCATTTGGCGGTAGAAATCGATGGTGTCCCACGAGAAACCGGACTTGGAGGAGGCTCTGAGGAGGGAGTCGAAGAGGAAGGAGTCGGGCCTGGGGACGGAGAAGAGGAGGAGGCGAGAGTAGTCGATGGAGCCGGCGAGGCAAGCGAGGGTGAGAAGTTTCGTGAGGAGAGACCGGCTGCCGTGGAGGCCCAAGACGAGGATTTGGGCGTGGACTTGCCGGAGCTGCCCCAGCCGTGGGCCGGCCAGCAGTAGAGCTCTGTATGTCGGAGAATGCCAAGACTGCCATTCCATGAAATCGGAGGCCGACCCCCATGGGCCACTGTTGTAGAGGTGAGCTGGTGCTGTCCGCGAGAACCTAAGTTATATGAAAAACATTGAACTATGTACTGCACAACCTACCGAAGCTTATACGTGGGTCCCACTTAAATTACGTCTAATAAAGGTACAAGTGGGGTCGACCGCCCCCACCATCCTTAACCTCGTAGCTTATACGGTTCACGTGGACCATAATACGTTAGACCAAATCAGGCCCGAGCCTATACCATAGTCCAATATGTACAACGTGACAATATGCATCCTACCGAACTCTTCGGTCCTCTCTTTCCCATTTACCCTACCCATACCAACTTAAATCTCTCACCCATCCCTTACATCAAAAAAAAAAAATTTACCACTTTTTTACATTAATATAAGCCTTGTAATTCAATAAAAAAAATTTATATTATTAAGCATGACCTATCTTCCTTATCTAACTAAAATGGTGTAAGGCTTATATTATAAAAAAATAGAGTAAAAATAATATTTTATATTTATTCTAAGTTCTCCTTACCTCATTTTCCCCTCTCTTTAATTGTGTGTATGTGGTATTTGCATTGTGCATGCATGAGTGTACTATAATGGTGATTTAAAATTTTAAATAGTTTTAATGTATAGTTTATGAAATAAATAGTTTAGAACTTTAATTAGAGGAGCTTTATATGAGTTTTTCACAAGAAAATGTGTTTGAAAAATTTGTAGGTCATTAATCATTTTCTTCCCAAGCATGAGTGGAGTCATAGACATGTTGGTATCTACACCTCTAAAGGGAGGAAGATAAACAATGCAATACCATGTATATGCACTAGCATTGGTAGTGAAACCCACGCGTCAAGGTGGCATCGGTGAGGAGGGTTGTCTTAGTCAACCCATTGTCCGTAAAAGTTTGATACATTAATGAGATTACTGATATTATTGGTGTCCTTGTTGACACATCGGTGAGGTTATTGATGATGCCTCAAAATAAAATATTTATATTATAATTTATAATAATGATTATGCTATAGAGTTATTATATAATTGCATACTTTCCAAAGAATTTTGTATACATTGATGGATGATGAATAAATATGTATTAAGTAGGGGTTAGTAAACCCTACTACGTGTATATGAGATCTTATAATTTGATGATTAGTCACTCGAAACTGATATATTGGACACTTAAGGACAAAGGATCCTGATATCATATTGGCTCATCAAGTAATTTGTTTAGCCACATGAAAATAAAGAGTATAGTATAAAACATGATTATGGTTTTCTGGCTCTTTAAGGGTGGAAATTATGTAGAGCCACTCTTTTGGCTTTAGAGTTAAGTTCGAATTAACTAGAGCATTAAATGATGATTGTTTCTATACAACATAATACAAGAAGTTTCAATGATCATGATGGTTGAGATCTCGACCACTAGGGTTCATGAGCCCTAATGGCCTCTTACTTCATAGCATGGGTGGAGGAAGGTAAGCTTCAGGCAAAGAGTAAAGTTGTATTTGTGGTAGTCAAGTATCCAGTCAAGTAGGAACTCCTAGATGAGGTTATCATTTCTAGTTAATCCTAAAGTAGAGTTCTATGTTTGTAAGTATGTTTGACTCAGGAAAGTATGTATATTCTAGTTTTTCATAGTTTATGTAATTGTTTCAACAACAAATTCCTTCTTTGTATGTTTTGTCAAATTGTCTATTTCAATTGGTTGAAATTTTACTAAGTATACCCATATACTCATCATCCTCTGCCGTGTACATTTCTCTAGGTAGAAGATTTGTTTAGAGATATTGTGAAAGTTTTAGCTATAGAGTGGAGTTACTTTTTGGTTTGTTAGTTCATCTCCTTTATGTAGGTTTATTTTTAGGCACAAGAGAGTGTTATTTATCAATTTTATTAACTAGTATACATATACATGTAACAGACAAGTGCTAAGCCGTGAATCCTGTGACCATTATATATATATATATAGTTATTTAGATGTGTAATTTATGGTATTATCGCAAGTGAAGATTGTGAAAGGTATGATTTTAATGTCCCCAATTAATTTTTTTAATATTTTATAAACTCAGGAAATAGTTTTATTCACTACAGATTGTGAAGGGTGGCATGACATGATGTTTCATTTGGGAGGAAAAGAATTTATAAATGATTGTGTAAATTGGGGGTGTGACATAAAGTATACACTATAAAATAAAAAAAATTTAATAACAAAAATCACATTCCTAATTGCAATCACAATCTATTGATTTTACTAAATGATCTAGACTCCAACTTTACACAAAACTAATCTCCATGGCATGTTCATTGCATTCTATTCTTCCACTAGTACTTAATCACCCTAGATTTCCACTAAGGATAATGAATGAATCACTTTCTAGCGATTCAACCAAATATTATGAAAGAAAATATTTAACTTTGATATAAGGTTTAGAGAATACCTAACTCAAAAACTTCAAAACATTAGAAAGACTTCTAGGAAGTTTGTTGACTCAAGGTATGATTCAATCAATGAAAAATAATGTCTTGAAGTCTTGGATACATCATCAAGAGAGAAACCAGAATAGAAAACTCGCTAGGTTGAAGACTAGGGCTCTTTAGGCAATAGAAAAGGCTTCCCTCAAATAGGTTATCACTGAACACTCATATTTAATTATGAAGAGGTTCAAAATAACGTTTGGCACAATTATGAATCAATTCAAACTAAATTGGGAAATTTTCTTGGAGGGCAATTAATTGAACAATCAATCAACCTGAGTAAATTGATCCTAAGAACAAGAGAACGATCAGGGCTCAAACTTACTGGAATTTGCCCATAACATGGGCCATTGGGCAATTGACCAACTTGCAAAAAATTAACTTGCATTTCAAACTTAATTATGACTTTCGGACTTCATGGACAAGTTCAATAGGTCATGAAAAGATTAGAATAAAGGTCAAAAAATTATAGAAGTGTGTATATACCCATGATTTCGTGCACTTTAGGTAGAAGCTTCTTAAGGGGTTTGACTTGAGTATAATCTCTTTGAACCTTCAATATTTACCTTGATCACTTCAGCAACCCTATAAATTATAAGTTACAAAGTAAATTTACCTAAATACATATAATAAGAATTTTTTGTCATAGAATTAGCTAATATGATACATGTTATTCCCTTACATGGGGGAAAAGGAACTCCTATCTCTGCGATTAATAAAGAGTAAAATTGGAATCTCATGCTCTAACATCATTCCAATTTTGGCTGAGATGGCAAAATAGGCTGAATCATTGATTCAGTGGAAATTTTGATTCATTTTAATTGATGCATTTAAATACCATTCTAGTAGGATCAAGCATAATCAAGACAAAATAGACCGAATTGGGGGGCATATTCGCTATCTAAGCATCCTCTAAGTAACAAATTGCAGCAAAATTAAAAGTTTTGATTCTATTCCGCTTCTATCCTCAATTCCGTAGACTCACTAAAATCTTTTCTTGAGGACATTTAACAAATTCTATTGATCCTACTTCAGTTTCCACCTTCGGCCATCATTGTTAACTTTTATCCACATTAGAAGGCTTCCACATGGCCATTCCATCAAATTCCTTTTTATTCATTTCTATTACTAATTATAATTATGATTCCATAGCCTTCTGATGAAATTAATTCTAATGAATTTGCATTCCATTTTCAATTCAATTAAATATCCAAAATAGTCCCTTGGATGGTTAAGGGGATTCTTGCTTGATTCCACCCAATTCTGCCATAAACACAATAACTAATAAAATCAACCTGATTCCTCCTTGACTCTATGGTTGATTCCATATCCAAACATCCAATATAACAAACAAGGATTCCTACCTCACCCTTTTTACTTTTTTGTTTCTTTCTATGTCAACACCTCTCACCAAGTCCCTTTCCATCCTAACTTCCAACTCTTAATGCCCCACCACTCGCCTTGGCCTCCCATGCACCTAGACCCCACACTCACCACCTCCTCATTGCTCTTGCTTGCCCTCCCTTATATGCTTCAACCTTGCTCAATGCCTTGACCTAACCCTCGCCACCTCCTTGCAAACTTTGGCTCACTCTCCTCCATCCTTCTCAGCCTCCTTACGCCTTAGCACACTCCTCCCCATTTGTTAAGAACTAATGTGGCCAACTACCTCTAGAGTACATAGAGAGTACAAAGGGAAATATTGCTGCAATGACTAAGCCATTTTCATGTCCATTAGGCAGTGGCCAACCCCTGTCATATTTGTTAAGAGCTAACGGTGGTTGGCAACTGCTGGAATATATTCTCTTTATCTTATATTAATATTTTTATTTAAAATTTTAAAATAACTAATATCAATTTATTTTAAAAAAATTAAATGAAACTATTAATTTAGTACAAAGGAATATATTTATAAGAGATTACCTAGATTCTGGACATATTATAGCAGTGGTAAGCCACCACCAAAGTTGTGCGACTTCTTAGCATAGTCAACAACAGGATGCAACATGAACTGCCACATGGTGGACATGGCTGTTCATGAGGAGTTTGATAAGAAATGGATTTAGGATTCTTCTTCTTGTAACAAGTCAGGTACTCTTGGGAGGGCATATTCTTTCTTTGAAATGGTAAAAATTGAAACTTAGAAAAAAGGGTGGTGTGCAGAGTATTGAATGGGGTGGGTAGAGTAGGAGACAAATGATGAAAAAAGGGAAAATTATTAAAATAATAATAATAAAAAAAATATTTACCAAAATATACCACTTTGGAAAATATTTCCCAAAGTGATGTTCGTTTTTGCCACACAGGCGCCAGCCAAGCAGCTGGAGCCAGCGTGGCTTTTTTTTTTAAGTTGATTTCGTCGTTTAGAACGACGAAATTGGTTCGAATACGATTTCGTCGTTCTAAACGACGAAACCTTTTATTACTTGACCCGGTTTCGTCGTTTAGAACGACGAAATCAACTTAAGCTGATTTTGTCGTTTTGAACGACGAAACTGCCACACTTGGCTAATTTCGGCCTTCGGCTGTAGAACAACACTGATTTCTGATTTCGTCGTTCAGAACGACGAAATCAAATTAAATTTTTTTAAAATTACTATTTAAAACTAATTTTATCACATGTCCTTGTTCATTCATTCAAAACACAGAACACAGAACACAGATGTATATGCACGACTTCATTCATTCCACCCATAACAAATATCACCATAACAAATATCACTATCACGAATATCACCATAACAAATATAAGTAAAGTACATCATATACGAGTAACAAATATAATACATCACAAGTAATATCATAATCTCCTACGTCCTCGTCCTCAACGGTGGTGTACGAGCTCCTCATGATCTACCTCTGGCTGTGGCTCTAGCTCTGGCTCCGACTAGGGCTGGGGCTCCGGCTGCGACTCCATGTCAGGCTCCTGCTTGGGCTCCGGCTCAGCATAAGTAATAGATGGTACAATATGAGCTGGCCGATGTCGTCTATAATATAAAATCGGATCTGGCTGAGTGACATGTGTAGTGTCTGGAAATGATGAACCTGAAGGAGAGCTATATGCTGCTCAAAATGATGGAATATCAGGGCATGAAGAGTGCATCGGCTGCATCTGAGCGGCCTCGTCGATAGGATAATCTCGATGAACATCCGTGATCACCGAATGAAGTAGTGGCAAGCTATGAAGGACATCATTAGACGCTCTAATCACCGACTCACATGCTGCTGCTAAGTCCTCGCGCGAAGTACAGGTGACAAGTGCATCACTCAAATACGCATTAGTATGTCGAATCTGACGAATCTATAAAAAAATAAATTAAATATTAGATAAATAATTAAAACGAAATAAGAAAATAATATATGCCTTAATTAACAAAGTTGTACTTACTAGAGCTGCCTCGAATGCTCCCCTAGGCTGATATGTCATCTCCTCTACATCATCACGTGGTAAAATATATCGCCGTGTAATCGGTAAATACCAGTGCATATAAGTACTACGAACATCTCGCAATGTCGTAGCCAGCTCCCCTCTAATAATAGTGGCTCTCCTATCCTCCCATCGAGCAATATATGACGCATGATATATAGCCCAGTCGGTAATATGGCGGCCCTGTCGAGTGATGCGATGGACAAACTTGACAGTAGAAGGTGGGACCCCTTGCTCCAGGTTAAACTGGAGCATTACATGATCTGGCACATACATCTCTATAATCTCATAACATATGAGAGGGGTTCGAGAAAGCCACACCTCTCGACCGTCAGTGCAGAGTGGAGGTATCACAGCCAACAAGTCCTCCGAGTACGGCTGCCAAATAATCTATATAATATATAAAGATACGTTAGTTTAAATAACGACAATTTTTTTTAAAATCATTACATAAAAAAGTTCAACACGGTAATAAAATTACCTGGTATGGCCGCTGGTGGTCTAACTCCCCTCTATACAAACGGAGGACTCCTTGTGGATTTTCGGTTCTCTTCTTCCGAACATTCCACCTTAAGGAGTTAAATTTAAGAAATGAGTTCAGCATATGTTCATAAAACGTTGCTTAAAAAGTAATGTGGTAAACATAAATACAACCTACCTCGCCCCTAATGGAGCACCCTCGACCAAGCAACCCATCTCAGCAGTTGATCGGCCGACGTGTAAGTGCTCCCACGACCATAACTATGTCATAAAATAGTGATAACAAATATTAGAATTAAAAAATTATACGTGACTAAAACTCCAAGTAAAGTTACACAATAATTTACCTGAAGAAGAGTCAGACAGCCCGCAATCCCCGAGGTCATGGCCTGACATGCCTTTCCTAACTCTCGGTATAAGAATGCGAGAGTAGCACTGCCCCATGAATAAGTGCCAGCCATGTCAAAGTCGGCAAGGAGAGAGAGATACGAAACATGCACGTGGCTGCTGGTGGTATCCGCAAATATGGTGGCTCCAAGTAAATGCAATATATAGGCTCGTGCATGCTGCTCGATAACTATCTCTGTAGCATCGGCTGGGAGCTCACGAAACTCCTGTAAGAGCCATCATAGGCTCACTCGGCTACCATGCATCACTGTAGGAGGAGGAGCTCTACCAAGAAGTCTAACTAATATATCCATATGAGCTCCTCTTGTCGTGCCTGTCACCAGACGTCCATCAATACGGAGTCCTAATAGAACTGCCACATCCATGAGCGTGATGGACATCTCTCCATATGACAAATGAAACGTCTATGTCTCCCTCCTCCATCTCTCAACAAGAGCTGTCAATAGAGGCCGATAGAGACGAACATACTGTAGATGAATGAAATGGCCGAATCCCGCTCACTCGATATAAGGTAATACACGCTCATCTATAGGCCAATGGCGGAGATATTTAAAATGTTCGGTGCACTCAAGGCACCTGGGGTCCTATAATAAATTTTAAAATTATAACATGTCGTACTATATCAACCAAAAAAAAAATAAAACAAATTTTATTTTTAGTTATCATACCTCTCCTCTCCAAATAGCAGCAGACCTATGTGACTCCTGCTCTACGAGTAAAGAAGCGTCACTCGGGCCTGGCCCGTAACAAGGCTCTGCATGATCCATATGATCTGTGGAAGATGAAGATCATATCATTAATCGTAAGGAATACATGCGTACATAACTAAAAAATATAATAAATACAGAGGTTGATTATATGTTTACCAATCAATAGGAGGGTTTCTACATGATTTACTATTATGCCCACTTTGTTTACACCTCTCGCATTTATATCCTCCTCTACCATCTCTTTCCATTGTTCTGCGGTTCATGGTATTTCTAATGCGAACAGACTGTGGGCGACCGGGTTGCCTTGTTGCTATCGATGGGTATAACACAAACGGTATATCCCTCTCCCAATACTCCCGACCACGAGGAGAATAAAATTCTGTGGAGTGCACATTTCTATAAGTAGAAGATGTGTAAAACAGTGATGCATTGATTGGCTCCCGCCGCTTTGCCCACACGGCGATAAGGTGCGAGCAAGGATAACCATAAACCTGAGGGATGTTGCATGTACAAGTATGCATCGCACCATTTACCATAACCTTGCGGGCACGAATTGATGTCACTTCGTACTGACTCCTATTGATCCTATTAACTATATACTCCCCAATTTTTCTTGTTTGCTCTCTCAATATGGCTTCCACTCTAGGAGTATATGGGGTGGCTATGGTAGAGGTGGCAGAAGATCATTTAACAAAAAATTTTATGAGCCAATAAAAGATAGCTGACACTAAAGCCTGCATGGGTAACCCTCGTGCCCCCTTCAAGACGCTATTTAAACTTTCAGCCATATTTGCAGTTGTCATGCCAAATGTCATTAAACCACCGTGTGCAAGGGACCACTGTGCAGGAAGCAATTCTCCTCCTAAGAGGAGATGTTTTGCCCTAGGACTCTCTTGACCAATCAAGTCCATTTTAGCATCAAACTTTTCTACTGTGAGTGCACAAGCTCCTGCCCCAATGAAGTCCATCAGTGTATCATTTTTTAACTCCTTAAAATTTGCTTTTATGTGACGGATGCAATAACGATGGTGGTAATCCGGCTCTGGAAGAACCTCAGGCACTGCCTTCTGAAGCCCCTTATGTCGATCTGAAATAATGACGATGTTCGTCATGCCCATCAGTACATGATCCCTCAATTCCATTAGAAACCATTTCCAATTGTCTCCGCCTTCCTTCCCGACAAGCCCGAATGCAAGAGGAAATAACTCATTATTTCCATCATAGCCGTTGCAGCCATAAGAGCACCAGGATATCTGCCATACAAGTGAGTGGCATCAACGCTAATCACAGGGATGCAATGTCGAAACCCAGCTATAGACGGCCCAAAGGCCCAAAACAACCATCTAAATCTCCTACAAGTGCCACCATCTGCACGAGGTACTACATCATCCTCTAAGCGGTAGTAGGTGTGAGGATTGGCTTCTTGCACCGCCCTTAGGTACATTGGCAATAATTTATACGATTCAACCCAATCTCCATAAATGGCCTTAATCGCCATATTCCTTGCTGCCCATGCTTTCTTATAAGATATGTCAACATGATACTTCTCCTTCATTCTTTGAATAATATCCCCTGGTGTGAGGGTTAATTCGGCTTGGATAGCGGGCATTATGACCTTCAAAATAAAAGAGGCACTGCACTGCCTATGATCTGTGCTAAGCTGGGCATTCCGACATGTGTGGTCACCTTTGTACGTCTTCAATTTAAAGAACCCACCACCCCTTTTGATTGAGCCATGCACTCTCCAAGGGCAAGTGCTATCAATGCACTTCACTGTATACTCCGCCGGATATGTTCGTACAACCTTGTATTCGACATGATTTTGAATGGAAAACTCCTGCAAGGTTGTAACGAATGCTTCTTTATTCTCAAAGATGCGACCAACATATAACTCATCTTCATTTTGTTGGTCCAAATCCATTGTAGAATTCACTGCCGCATCTATCTCCTCATCTGTGATGTGTGCATAAAGTGGCTCCACTTCACAGTACGGCGGCTCTTCATCATCTACATTCATATCATTCCCAGCAATGGCATTGTCTACCGCATCATCCCCCTCGCCGTCAACCATCTGTTGAGCACTTTCTTCACCTCTAACCCCTTCTACATTCATATCAGAATCTTCTCCACTTACTTCGTCAATGTTATCTTCACCTTCATTATCCTCATTTTCATCAATATCTTCACTGTAGACATATCCCCCCCTACATATAAACATCGCATATGTATTAAATTTCGTAAGCCTAAAAAAGTTGAATTCATTTATAAATATATATTTCACCTCTGATTAGATGGTCCAGCATCGGTATGACCAACATACGTGTAGGGGTAATGAAGGCCCATCGAACTTTGAGTTTCATACCATGCACCGCCTTGAGACATTTGAACGCTAAATGACTCGTGTGCATGCGTCGTAGACCTTCCATATTACACACAAAATCTCAAAATTTAGCTAAACGTATTTTCATTAAATGATAATAAGATTGAAAATGTATTCACAACTAAATCAACCCTTACCTCCAAGTAGGTCCACTTCCATCGTAAATAGGGGCAGACGACCTATGACGTTCATTTGAAGCTACTGTCATAGATAAATTTCCCTCTTCTTCGCCGTCCACCGGCACTTGCATATGACTTTCATTGTTCACATTTCTATCCGAGCTCCTTTGTGAGCTTCTGTGGGAGCTCCTATATAAACTACTTCGCCTTTCACTAGTCACTCGGGCCTCTTTTTCGAGAAATAACTCGAAAGAAATTATGTGACGCGAGTGGTGAAACATTAAAGCCATTGATGAATCATCATTTATGTTCATTAGTATCATTCTCGATCCATAGGATGGAAGATTACATTTGATAGTAATTTTCCATCTTCTTCGATCTAACCCAACCTTACTTGCTACGTGCATCTCAAATTCATCAAATGTAGACGGTTTCTTCATTAATAATCCTTCTATGCGCCCGTCGTAGTTAATGAAAAAACTAACCATTTCTTCTGCCATTTCTATTCAATTAATTCATAAATAATAAATTAAATTAATATTAGATTAAGCAAACTAATACTAATATCTACCCTAACAAATATATTTTCAAAATATATACGCATAGAAACTAATAACTTAACTAAGTATATAAGCATATCATTAATACTTTATATTAATGAGTAAATTTTCTAATTAATAAAATTACACAATTGATGCAATAACGCATATAATGTCACAAATCATATAAAAACATGTTCAAAAACTCAAATCCTCCTTATTTTCCAAATTTTGAGAGACTTGCCATCTTAAAAAACAAAAACTCATTAATTAAAAATCCATCTCAATTTAATAATCTTAAACAAAAAACACACAAAATGACTTAGAACAATACTTCTAAAATTAGGGCTAAATGATAGGACATTCAAAACTTCAAATTTTTTCAATGTAATATACAAAAACTATATTTCTTCAATGTAACATACAAAAAATATATTACAATAATTGAAAAATAGGTAAATAAAAAAAATAGAAAAACACATACCAAAAAAATGAAATGGGAGTGGCTCGACGTGGGCAGTGGCGGGCTAGACCAAGGCGGCGGTGGAATGAGGTCGACGGCGGCGGGCTGGACGGCGGCGGCGAGTTTGGCAGCGTCCGGACGTCGGCAGAAGCGGCGGAGCGAAAACAACACACTAGAACGCGACGGGAGGCGGAGCGGAGTCGCGGATATAACGACAATGAGAACGACGAAATCAGTGTCCTCCCACGACCGAGCCCGAAATAACACAAGTGCGGTAGTTTCGTCATTCAGAACGACGAAATCAGCTTAAGTTGATTTCGTCGTTCTGAACGACGAAACCGGGTCAAGTAATATAAGGTTTCGTCGTTTAGAACGATGAAATCGTATTTAAGCCAATTTCGTCGTTCTAAACGACGAAATCAACTTAAAAAATATAAAAAAAAAAGCCACGCTGGCGCCAACGTGGCAAAAATGAACACCACTTTGGGAAATATTTCCCAAAGTGGTATATTTTGGTAATTATTATTTTTTAATTATTATTTTAATAAATTTCCAAACAAAAAAATACACAAAACGACTGAGAATAATACTTTTAAAACTAGGGCACAATGATGGTACAATTAAAACTTCAAATTTATTCAATAAAACTAGGGCACAATGATGGTACAATTAAAACTTTAAATTTATTCAATATAGCATACAAAAGATAAATTACTTCAATTTAACATATAAAAGATCCTTTACAACGATTGAAAAAAGAAATTAAAAAAAAAAGGCAAAAGTTCGCACCAGAAAACTGCACTGGAGCGGGTTGGACGCAGGCAGCGGATGGGCTGGACGTGGGCGGCGGTGGCTGGACGGTGGCGACTGTGGGCGGGACGTTGGCGATGGGCCGGATGTCGGCAGAGGCGGGCGGTGGATCGCTCGATGGAGGCGGAGCGGAGCGGAGAGCAATTCACTGAGGCGACTGGAGGCGGAGCGGATTCGGAAGTATAAGCACGATGATTTTGTAGTTCAAAACGACGAAATTAGTGTTGTTACATGGCCCAAGGCCGAAATTAGCTAAGTGTGGCAGTTTTGTCGTTCAGAACGACGATATCAGCTTAAGTTGATTTCATCGTTTTGAACGACGAAACCGGGTCAAGTAATAAAAGGTTTCGTCGTTTAGAACGACGAAATCGTATTAAAGCCAATTTTGTCGTTCTAAACGACGAAATCAACTTAAAAAAAAACCACGTTGGCGCCAGCTGCTTGGCTGGCGCCTGCGTGGCAAAAACTAACACCACTTTGAGAAATATTTCCCAAAGTGATATATTTTGGTAAATATTTTTTTTTATTATTTTAATAATTTTCCCATGAAAAAATAATCCCTTAAAGTTGATGACATCAATTATTTTGGGTAAGGAGCCTAGATGAGGGGGTGGGCAAACCAACCATATGCTGTATCAGGGTTCATGGGATCAAGATATCAGAGTATGCATAATAAAGTGGGTTATAAAAAATTGAGATCCAACCGCTCACATAACCAAGGGGCCAACCCAAATAGACGGGGCCCGAGGGTGCATGAACGCATATTAAAGGCACCCTTTTATTCTTTTAATAAAAAAATATTATGTACTACTAAGTTGGAGAAGGTAAAAATTGTCAACAAAAATTGTAGCTCACTACAACAAAGAAAAAAGGTTTTGAGGAAACAAATACAAAAAACCAATTTTTGGGTGACTTTTTTTTTATATATTCTTGCATGTGGTTATGCACAATTCTGTGGGTTAATTTGCAGTACTATAAAAATATGAATGAACATGTAACTACAAAAAAGTAAAATTAAAACAAAATAGTGGATTCTCTTTACAAGGGAAACGTTTTTTTGTGACAATAAGCCGAATGTAAGCTACTTAATCAGAGCCCGAGCCCTTGATCGCTAACGTCCGTTAGCACCATTAATATCATGAATGAAGGGTTCTAGCTTACGCTCATCGTCAGTGAGAGCATGAAAAACGATTTTCTTTGCAATGTTCACAATGCCCCAAGTAATCAAAGACATTCGACAAACTTTCCAAGAAATGCTCCGATACAAGATATGCCAAGAATCTAAAGGCCTCTTTATCACTGTTTTGTTTGCACAGATTTAAACTCGCCCATGTTCGTATCGGCTTCCTCAGAGGAAGCATAGAGGTAGACAAAGAAGAAGAAGAATTGAAGGAACTTCTCTGCTCAACCGCCATGGAGAGGCCCATCATGGAGGCCCTCTACTGGCTACTGATCGACGGAGGATTCCCCGAGACCGTGCGCATGTGAATACCCATCATCGTTTTCTTCTTTCTTCTTCCTCTGTTCCCGTCCTTATCCTGCATCTTCTCTGTTTTTTTCTTTCGAAAGGTTCGAGCAGGAGACCAGGATCTATTTCAACTTCAATTACTTTGATTCTCTTATTATGAATGGCGACTATGATAGAGCAATGACATACCTTTCCGCCTTCTCACCCCAAGACGACAATCCGGACTCTATACGAATGTTTCACAAACTCTTTCTTGAAAAGGGCTTTGAAGCCGTCTCCAGGTCTTCTATCTTTGTTCTTCTCCTCTGCATTTTGAATCTTCCTTTGTTGGGTGGTTGACAGAAGAAGCATGCAGTTTTTCTTGATTTTCTGTTTTCGGTTGTCTTCTCTTTTTTCTGTGCAAATTTGACTGCTCATTTGGCTTTCAGTTGTTTTCTTTGTTTTTTCTTCTTCTTTCTTCCTTCTCTCGCTTAAACTCTATCGTGTTTGTTGTCTTTGAATTCTGTTTTTGCTTGATTATATGCTCTAATTTGATGTTTTCTTAGCCAAAAACATGGCAAAGACAACAGCGAAGGAAGAGAATCATTGGTTGATGAGCTTAAGTACCTGCTAAAAAAGAATCCTCGCACGCGGTTCAAGCTGAATTGTCCCATCTTCAACATCAGAGATTTCCATGAGACCATAACAAAAATGTAAGCTGTTGTCTTGTTCAAATCTCTTGTTATTTCCTTTTCCAATGTCTCCATTCACATGCCCAGTAACATGAATACATACTTTCCCATCATTAGTAGCTTGAATTGACTGTATATCAAATTAAAATGAGTCTTAGCTTGAATTGAGGCAATCAAATGTTTGGATTGTGCCTCCTCTAATGCACAAAAGCTGCTAAAACTACTCAATTCTTGGTAGCTTGTGTTGCTTCATACTGAAATTATTTAGTTAGAAGCTGCAGATTAGATTAGTTTTCATTTCTAAATTCTCAATATGAAGTATCATCCATTATGTTTCATGCAGAATCCAAGCTACTTATTTTGCTGTGTGGTCCAAAGAGTCCCTTTAGTTGCCCTTGTCATCATCCTCTGCTCTGGTACTGCAGGTGGAACACGCAGAACAATGAGTATCAACCCCCACCAGAGAGTCACCCACCAACTGATTATGGTCCGGTAAATCATCATATTTAGAAAGGAAACAGACAGAAAACAGATTACTTTCTTCTTTCTTCTGTTCTAAGACATAATTCAGTAATTAAACTGTGTTTATGACTTTATGTTTATGCAGATAAATTAGACAGGAGATGCACCTCATCCTGCAGCAGGTGCTGGACCCTCAGCAGCTGCCCCTACCATTCGTCCCCTCTCACCTGGAAACTTTGGTGATTCACTCATCTGTTTCTTTTAAGCTTTTTTCATGTCAATCATGCAATGATTTTCTTCTTATGATTCCATGCAATATCTGACTGCTTGATTGCCGATGCAGAATTTATTGAAAAGGGTACCAAAGTCAGTGAGGCAACACCGACTGCAACAGCGTCTGGTCAGGTACCAAATAACTAGCAACATTTAGAAAATTTCTGAAGACAACTAGCTAGCCTATATATGATCTTATTTTTCATGTTGACGAGAAAACTGATACTTCTGTTTTGAATCTGAAATAGGGTCCTTCTGTGAATCAATCATCTGATGCCGCTGACTTAATTTCGATTGAAAATGGATTACGGTAGGGAAAATTAGTTGCCAATGAATGAACTAGATCAGAATGCTTTACATGTCTTTAGTTTCTTCAATCTGTCAATTACCTACATCTGTTCCTAAAAATTTCGTTTCTTAATATAGTTGAGATTGTTGTGTTTTCAGATTTGAGGCCTCGAAACGTGCAGCTCGGCCATCTGAACAGAGTTCGCCTCAGCCTGAAGGTAGCGGCTCTGGCAGCAGCTTGGCATGGAGTTCCTTGCCCCCAAAGAAGCGCCATGGTCGTCCAAAGTGAAATGCATATAGTAGTGGCAGTACGGTGCATGGCTTTCCCTTCCAAATCTACCAGAGCAAATTTTCGCACATTTCAATGAATTCTGGTGGCTTCTATCTCTAATTTTGGCCGCATGTATTGAGGATTTAAGAGTTCTATTGTTGAATGGAATCAATTAAAACATGGAATTAAATGAAATGATGCAGACATCTGCGAAGACAGAAAAAGAGTAAATGCAGCAACCCAAATGCTTTCACAGCTCTAATATGCCTACGTGTTATATTTTCCTATCTAATATTGGTCTCCTAGTAACCGGTTAGGGTGAACCAGTTCACATATTATTAGGGCTGGTCGTGGACGTCAATTGTCCGACATCCGGGCTGTATCCGAGGTGTCTGTGGCTATGTCCGGTCGAATTCTTTTGTCCGCCAATTTTTGGACATGGTCATGGACAAAGACCTCGTCCAGCCATCCGTTTGTCTAAGGTCTGATTAACTTTTAAATACATTGTGCATTTTTATATGAAGGACAATTTTAATTTCTCCTCTAATTATTCTTAAACATCATTTTCTTATTCTTAAATCTTTAACAATTTAAATACAATCATGTTAATGTTATATTTGAGTTCTTCTTTAAAGCTAGTTATTAAATATTTTTTTTGTCCCACATTAATAGCTCTATTTGGCTTTCAAAATGAACTAATTTATCTAATAGTAATATTACAAATAAAGAAGATGACATATATAAGTTTTAAAATTATTATTATATGCTAAATTACTTAATCTAGAGATCCTCACCCTAGTCCCTAGCTATCCTACTTAGTTAAAGTCGTTAACACTGCTCTCATTCTCTCCAACAACTTCAACCCTCATCCAATTGCCTAAGAGACTATGTCAATGGACAATGGCCATGTCTGCCGAAAAAGAAGCTTTGTCCATGGACAAAATGCCAACAGACAAATTGTTAGCGGACATAGACATGGACAAGCCTTGTCCGCCGACTATTTGGCCGAAGACCAGCCCTACATATTATAGAGGTATACTTACATAGGGGTAGACTCATAACCTATTACATGTGTCACACTTGTTTGGTGGGCCTGAGTCACACGATAGTCTCACTTGTATCCACTCCCTCGGTCCTATATTACTAGCTCCAATAGAAAAAAATTATTATTCCATATTAATTACTCCATTCGGCTGAATTTAAGTCATTAGATAGGTCTTTGATGCTTCTCGCACAATGTGTTTTTTACTTCGCTCGAGAGCTCCTAGTTTTGAGGAGAAGCGGAGGGGGGATGATGATGGTGTTGGACTCGACACTTAACTTCTCTCGTTGTCACCACCCATAAGTACAACCACACTTCTGCTTGCCTCCTGCACTTTTGTTGTAAAACAATAAATAATCCAAACGCGTCTCATCCACATTAGGCATTCCTCAGACACCTCCCCATTGCCTCCCTCGGCCGCACACTAGGCAATGTTGCCAAATCACAGCCATGTTGTTCGCGTCCCCAAATGCCAAATCCTCTTCCTACAACCTCCAGCTCACCAGGCTAGGGTTGGACTCGGCCCCACTCCTCCCCAAGTCCCACCTCTCCTCCCAGCCCAAGACCTTTGCCAACATCTTCATCACCATCATCGACACCAGTGTACTCGGCCTGCCCTACACCATCAAGCGTACAAGATGGGTCTCCGGCCTCCTCACCCTCATCCTCATCTCGGCCCTCCCCTACCACTACATGATGCTCCTTGTATGCACCCGCACCTGCCGCCGCCTCCTCCTCCCCCCTCCGACACTCTTGCCAAGCCCCCACCCAAACTAGGATCTTTCGGTGACCTCGTCGCCGCCGTCTGTGGACCTCTCGACAAGTTCGCCATCTACACCATGATTGTCCTCAACCAGGCCGGGTTCTAGGTCAGCCACCTCATCTTCATTGTCGTCACCATCTATATAAAAATGACAAAAACTAGAAATAGAGCTATTAATAGAGGACAGATGGAGTATATACATAGTTATATTATAGATGATCATGCATACATACACTTATGTGGGCCTCAATCAAATGCACAAGCTAGTGTAGGAGCTGCTTGAATGTCCTGTCCCCCCTATGGGCATGGCCATGAGTGGTGTGCATGACCTCCTTGGGCTCATGGACGTGAGCCCATACCCTATTAATCAAGACTCCACTAGGAATCCCGTGGGAAGATATGTGATGGGCTTGAACTTCTAGCCCGACTAGGTGGAGGGAGCCCTAAGTATAAAAGGGACATGAAGCCCCTCATTCCCTCACTTCACTCCCCCATCACACCCTTCTCTTGGGAGGACCAGCCACCAAGCTCCCCCTTGCTCTTCTCTCTCCTTGCTGCCTTGGGAGCATGTGGCTCCCCTTGGGTTGAGTCGCACCTTTGCCTCCACCTTCACCTTGATGGTGGTTCAAGAGAGGAGATCTCTCTCTTTCTCTCTCAGACACATCTAGGGCATGCCAAGGAGGCTTCTTTGGTGGCGATTGAGCTGCTCAAACATGGCAATTAGAGGATTGGACAAAGCACTCTCTTTCATTCCATGATAATACTGTGTTGGTGATCTTGATCATTGATTTCACACAAATGTATTTAACATCCCCTTTGATTGTAATTGATTAAAGCTTAAAGGGACATGTTTTATTACTTGTGGGTTTCATTAGCAATGTCCTTGGGGCGCAGCCCCTAAAGATCATTTAGTAATTTCCCTTGCTAAGATTTTCTTTTGATTAATGATTGATCTAAATGTAGATTTATTGCTTATATTTATGTGCATTTTTTATTGTATGCAAATCATTGTTTGAGGGATCAAAATTGAACCTTTTGTGCCTCCAATTGGAAGGGCTCACCATCAAGCATTTGCTAATGACACCTAATAGTGGTATCGAGCCCTAGTTGCTAAAGGCACTAGAATTTTTGTTTTTGCCCCTACCCATCCTAAGGAGGTGGCGACTAGGGTTTAATTTTTCTCCCTCAACATAAGTTCATTCAATTTCTCCCCAAATAGCATTATCATATATTATCTTCAGTATGCCTCCGTAAATTTAGGCATGATCTGATCTTGGGAGGTGTGCTATACGCTCATAGAGAGATTAGAGGTAATTTGGTCATTTGGGACCTGCTTTTCCCAAATAGAATTTAAGTTTTTCCAAAAATTTGCTAGAGTTCAGAAAGACCCTAATTCACTCGAATGGATTTTTTGGGCGATTTGATATTATATGAATTTCCTATAATTGCTTTTCACCCATAAAAGCCTAGTTTTTACAAAAAGAAGCCTAGAGTGGCATTGTCATAATTTTGGCTTGCTAAAATCTATATTTGAGACATATACTCTTGCTATCTAGAAGTGATTTATGCTTTCTTAGGATATTTTGAAGTGCTTAATGCACATGTTTTAATTGCAAAAGTGTTATATGTGGATTTTATGCCTTCCTAGTTCAAGGCTACTTTCATAAATTTACTTGGTTCAAAATTTTGTTTATGGAAAGAACCTCTTTCTGATTGAAATTGTGATGTTCACTTTCTTATATATATATATATATATATATATATATATATATATATATATATATATATTGTTGTTGTTGTTTTGCCTACTTTGTTCTTGAATGTGAATTGTTGCTTTATAACCCTAGGCTTTTAAGATGTAATAGTAAATTTACTCTATTTTGGCACCCCACATAGTATAGTTTTGCTGAGAGTGAACCTATATGTTGCTTATATTATACAGAGTCATTTGTTTTGGGACATCTAAATTAGTGTGATGAACACTATTTGATTGCTTACTACTGCCTTATTGAAATTTGTGACAATAGATACTCTCATTTTAGTCATGGCTTCCCGAATGATTGCAAGTGAGTTGAGCACAATTGAGAAGCTCAACAACATGAACTACCTCACTTGGAAGAGACTAATAAGGAAAATTCTATTTCTAGAACACCTAACCCATGTCTTGGACTAGGTGATGGACCTACTTGCTGAATCATCCACTTTGGCTCAAAAGAGGGCCTATGAGAAATTCAACTATCAAGGACCACAATCCCCATCTTTTTGGAGCTTAACATTGAGATGCTTTTTGAGAAGCATATGACTACCAAGGAAGTGATGAGGTGGTAGCCAGGTGGTATGGGGAGCACACATATGCACAACTCGGGATGTTGCTGACTGCTATTAGAGCATGTGTATGAGGGAAGGAGATAATGTGTATGAGCACATAGATTGTATGTCCATCATCACTAGTAACCTAGAGATTCTTGAGAACCTTATAATGGGGATGTCTATGTTTGCATTGTTTTGAATAGCCTCCCTAAGTCTTGGGAGAGCGTGGTCATTGCTCTTAACATCTTCGATAAGAAACTCACATTGAATGACCTCACTGCTAAGCTTGACAATGAGTGGGAGATAAGAAACCATACAAATACCTTAAGTGCATCTGCCAACGTTTCCCAACATGGAGGCTCTAAGAGAGGTGGAGGAGGTCAAAGACCCACAAAGGAGAACTTCAAGAAAAGGGGTAAGAAACCCTAAGGTGGAGGAAAAGATAACAACAACAAACCCAATGGGGATTGCTTCAAATGTGGCCATGTGGGTCAATTTAAGAGTAATTGCCCTAATAGGAATCAAGGAGTGGGTGGCAAAGCAAACCTGAAAGGAAAAGAAATAGTATGTATGATTTCAAAGGCTTAATTTCAATGTTGAGACCAATGGAAAGAGCTAGTGGCTAGACTCAATAGCCACTAAGTATGTGACCATGATCAAGGGAGATAAGATGACATATATAACTCCACGACAACACAAGATTTACATAAGAAATAACACATATTGTGATGTGACTAAACTAGCACCTATAGGATCCCTCTTCCTAAGGGGATGAACCTGATGCTAACAAATATCCTCGTTGCCCGTACCATCATGAAGAACCTTATCTCAATTCCCCTCCTCACTAGTAAGGGGTTAGAGAGACTAGGTTCAAAGGGACTAAAACAATAAGCAAGGACAATAAGATTATGTTTAGTATACTTTTTGTGATGGACTTATTTAAATTGGATGTAGTTGATGACTCTTCTATTAATGCATTAGCTAAGTTTGAGTATTTGGTTTGTTTTTATGATTTTGATTCTCTCTTGTGGCACTTAAGGCTTTTCCATATACATATTAATAAATTACATAGAATGTTAAAAAACTAAACAGTTTAGGGATTTACTAGTGTGTGAGGACTATTTGGTAAGCAAGATGAGTAGGCAACCCTTCCCAAATAGTTAGCATGCAAATACCTCTTAGAAGTCACACACTCTAAAATATATGGGCCTACATATTTACAAACACATAGAGAAATGGTGTACACCACATTTATAGATTATTATTCTAGGTTTGGGTATATGTAACTCCTAAAGCGAAAGTATGAAGCCTTTGAGAAATTCAAAGAATTCAAGGCTGAAGTACACTCAATTAGGTATGTTAATTAAAGTCCTAAGACTATACAGAGGTGGGGAATACACATTTGATGAGTTTAATAATTATTTCACCAACCTAGGAATAGTACACTAATACACCTCTATACTCCTTTGCAAAATGGTTTTGTTGAAACGGAAACTGAACACTCCTAGATATGGTTAGACCAATGTTGGACCACTTAAAACTAGGAACTAACTTTTAGGGATAGGCATTAGACATCATTGTATATGTACATAATTGTGTACCAACCAAAGCCATCAACATAACACCTTGTGAGTTAAGGACAAGTAGATGCCAAACTTAAATCATCTTAGAGTGTGGGGGTCTAAAGTACATGTAAAAGTGCATGTTACACCTAAACTATTAATTCATTAAATTGAGTCAAAGCTTAGGATTACATTACTTACAAGTGTACAAGTAGATGTAGTCTTGTAAGGTTGAATCCATAAGGATTGACTTTGTATCTATCACAGTGATTATAAAATAAGAAGAGTAAAGAAAAATTAAAAGCAAAATAGTAGAAGAGCATTAAGGCAATAAAGAGTTAAGAAATCAATAAGATAAAATATTAAGGCATTGAGGGTCATTGTAACATCTAGTGATGCCCTTCATGTGTTATTTTATCTCTGTTAGAATCGAATGAAGATTTTATATAACTGGAAGATATGAACATTAAAAGAAAAAATAAAGATAGAAAATATTTTGGATATATGAATGATAAAAATAATTGTTTCTTCAAGAGTTCTATATATCAAAATGACAAAGGATCAAGAAGTAGAGCCTTTAAGCATCTTATAGATTAAGATCACCAAAAAATAAAAAGAAAAATAATATTAAATAAATATCATTTCAAATAGCCAATATTTACTTGAAACCATTGGTGAATAAATTGTGCATTTCATAAATTTATCATGAACAATTGCTTGAAGCTTTTAAGTGAACTCTCAAAGAAAACAATAATGAAGGATATCTCCTTTCTTCTCTAGGTTTTCCTCTTTTCAAATTTATGATACCATAGACTTTTTACAAATCTTTAAGTCAGTTTGAGACTTTGACTATAAGTATGAATAATACCTCTTCCGTAAAGGCTTAAACTAGGTAATTAAAAATGCTAGCAATTGATCGTTCACTATTTACTTTAAGAATGAGACTTCGAGCGATTGATCCTTCGATCAAGCGATCAATTAATAAACCCTTGGCTTCATTTTATAAAGGGATAATTCAAGTGGTGATCAATCGATTTGATCAATGTATGTTGTAGTGATCGATCGATGTCACTGTTTATTTACAGTTTTACCCTGATTTGGTCTAAAACTTCCAAAATCACTTTTGAAACTCTTCCAAGTGACTTTTGTATGAGAGTGTATGCTCAATAAACCTCTTTTTCATCAAAACTCTTTAGTCTTTAGCCTTGATCCATAAGAACACGTCTACTCTTATTTTTCAAGCCCATCAATTTTAAACTTGATCGAACACAACTAAACCTAGTCAAATTCCTAAGACTAATTACATACTCGAAGTTTCGACATAGTTTTTATCAACAAAATTAGCCCATTACATTACATATGACACTATGTTCTTTCAATCTTGACAATAATGGATGGAGTAATTTTGATTGATCTCTATGAAATATTAGTCAGTTTACCCTTCACTTGTTTGCTAGTGGTACTCAACACTCAGATTCGACGATGATGATGCGTGATTGGAGTTGTAGGTGGCACAACTATTCATGTCATGCCTCATATTATTGCTAATGTGATACACTGCGAGAGGATATCTCACTTCTTGCTCATTCTATGACTGTTGACTATTGACTACTACAAATAATAGCTTAGTATGACATTTGGAGCGGGAGAAACGAGAAAGTAGATAATATGATGAGTAGGATTTTATTTCTTTTGTTAGAGCCACATCTGGAGTTAGATATACCATCCATCATATTTACATATGGAGTCGGATATACCATCCATCATATTTGGACACATTATGACCTTTCTACATGATCCTACGCATGAGATGCTACCCCATCTTATGTTAGATTTTTACTTCTATTCATCTTAGGATCCCATGAGGAGAGCCAATATTAGTTGGCATGGGAACTGTTGTTGTTGTTGTGGTCAGATGTATGATGTCTTCCAGCAGGGGACATGAGGGAGCAGATCTAGAGGAGCAGTAGTTACCTACAGACACTCGACCACCTTAGATTTCACTAGATCATCTAGATAGACCTGTGACGTATTCATACTTTATTGCATTATGTGATGAGATGCATTAGGGTTTTGCAAATATCAAGAGGATGCTCAAAGTTAGACTTCTACACCCAGATAGTGAGGGGGAGCTTCCTAAGATGATGTTGCAAATGATTGTTTTATATGTTTTTATCATTTTATCATATATTCATGTGCTAAAACTTGTGACAATTCATTTTATGTTCTATGGGACCATGGGATGTATTTTGAAACTAATGAGTTTATTGGATATGTGGTGGACATGTTTTACTTAGTGTTTATTTATTTTTCATGTCTTGTGGTGATGTGTATGACTTGATTGTGCTATAATTGAATTTTTTTTGTTGACATTTATTCACTTTTTTGTATAATTATGTCAAAAAGGGGGTGAAATAATTAATGAAAAATCAAAGTGCTTATTTTCATGCTTATTTGGATAGTATATGAAAATTCTTTTGTTTGTAAGTGTGCAAGATAAGTATAGGTTTTTACAAGGCTTTTCAAGATCAATTCTAAATTTTTTGTGTTAGTCTTGGTATTGTCAAGTCATACTTACAAATGAAAGTCAATGCACTATATCAAGAGTTGTAATTTTTACTTAATTTTCCATCTTATAGTGTTTTGTCACAAAACAGCCAAAGGGGGAGATTAAAGGAACATGTGAGGCATATGTATTGTTATTGGCTAATTTCGATGAACAAAGCTATGTTGGAACTTCATGTATAGTTTTTTTCTTAGGAATCTGATTAGATGTAGTTGTGGTTGAGGTAGATTTGGAATTGACAGACATGAAAAATAGGAGAAAATGTGTTCTTATCGATCAAGGTTGAAGACTAAGGGTGTTGAAGGTAAAAGAGATTAATTTTGTACACACTCATATACACAAATCACTTAGATTAGCTTTAAAAAGTTATTTTGGAGTTTCAAACCGAATTTCGGTAAAAAGGGAAAAATTATTAAAATTTTATTTAATCGATTGATCATTGCAAAATACAAGGGACCAATCGATCGATCGCTACCTGAAACAAGCCTTTGTAAAAATAAACCAAGAGTTTATAGATAGATTGCCAGAGTGATAGATCAATTGCTAGCCATGCGTGCCCTAATGAAATAGTGAACAATCAGTTACTATTTGAAATGATCGATCATTGTCTGTTATGGTTACCTAGTTTGAGACTTTTTGGAAGAGATTTTATTCTTAATTGGAATCAAAAACCTAAATCGACTTAATGTTCTATTTCAATACTAGGGAATAATGAAATTAAAGAGAAGAAAATATAGAAAATTATAGAGAAGAGAGGAGTGTTCTTTTTTCATTATTTTCCTAGAGAGATCATCCTTGAGCTTCAAGCTTTTGTTAATGGTGATTTCATGAAGACATACAACTGAAAGAATAGATTCACACACACAAATTCAAAGAGGAGTTGCAGGAAAGTCTCCATCAATGAGTGATTGAAGAAACTCAAAGGTAGATTCACAATCAAAGAATACATCTTTGATTGAGTTAATAGAAGAAGACTAAGGTGGAACATGAAGAGGAAAAGCTTCAAGGATTCAACGGAGGGAGAAATGTGAAGGCCAACGATAAAGACGACTAAACAAAGAAAAGGTATTTTCATTTGTGTTAAGTCAAGAGGTTGGTTGGTTGTTATTTAGTCTTGTTAGTTATTGCTTACTAGTGCATTAATTTGGCCTTGTGAGTCTGTCATAGTTTTTTACTTGTTGGGGATTTTCATGTTAAATTCTTATGTGTTCATTTTTTTTTTTGCATTCTTGGTTTGATTAAATGGTTGATAGATTAATTATAAATGTATAGATACTTAGTTTCCATTGCCTACCAAAATTTTTTATGCATAGAGGCTAGAACTCTTGATTCTTACTTTTGCAAAGTATAAGTTTGACGAGTAATCTAGTGATCCGCTAAACCACCTAGTTGGATATTAAACTCTGATTATGAACTTTATATTCTTGGTATGTATAGTCTTCAGGGTGGGTACAAGATGCATACAGGCAGTCCATGGTCCTTGATTGGAACTATGATAACTTGACAATATACTTGAAAGTGCATGATAGGGAATTCTTTAGTATTTTTAATGCTTAAATTTCTTGTTCTTGCTTAAATGCAATTATGATTAGTTTATACATGGCATGACATAGCATTGGTAAGTTCATTTAATTTAAGAAATTCAATGGAATCGTATCCATGTTGCACATGGTTTTATGATGTAGAAAGTGCATGTGCATCATGGTTTATTGTACATTTAAAGTAAGCCTATTGAGCTTTGGCACATGGGTAGTATTCTACCGTGCGTATCTATGTATGCACAGTTACTCTATGAATTAATAGAAGATGAATACAAAGACTAGTTTAGTGATCTTGTGCATTTAACTCACCACCACAGTTCCTCGGAGTAATAGTTTTATTCATAGTAATTTATAAGAAAATTATTTGTTGTATTTTTATCTTAATTATCTGAAAAAACACGTTATGTGGTTGTCGAAGAGGAGTTTGATCTAGGGTGGATTTATCACGACCCGGATTTTCAAAACCCTTTTTAAATAAAAGGACACACGATAAATTCCGATAATTTTTTTCTTTAAATTAAATCAAATCAATCAACTAAAATATCTAAGTGGTGATAACTGGGGTTCACAAATACAAATATAAAAATATATGATATTATTACAAGTGTCAAAATTTAATAAATAGCAGGTTAACCCTCTAAGTACAAGTCTAACATCTGTCTGAAAATAAACAACAAAGTAAAGTTGGCTCTCACACCAGTAATCACAATTATTTACAAGATTGCAAAAGCAAGAAATTAGATCCCACCAGTGCAATGTCGTCTTCAAATGCCCGCCAATGTCCCGATCTCGCAACGTGCCCATCTAAGGAACCTGCAAGCAAACAAGACCAAACGGGCAACAAAACATCTCCTCCCCTTGGAGGAGCAATTCAAAAGAATAAAATTATTATTTAATATTTTTTGGATCAGGCCAACATCACCCGATGTTATTTGCCTATGTACTCGTCAGACAACATCTCTAATGTTTCTAATAAGATCGGATCTAGACATAGTTCTGCCTAAAAACTACACTATCATAAGAAGTATAGCATCACACATAGAATGCTTAAGTATTTTAAAACAACCTACATTTTATGCAAGTTCTTTAATCGTTCTACTTGTTCTAATTAAACAAACAATATCAAACAATGTTATTAATTATCTCTCGTACAATTGTTCAAAATTCATATCCTCGTCTAGTCCCAATGGCAAACTCATCATATGTCAACCTAAGTGACGAATGATACACTCACCATAGACCACCCTCAAATGTAAATCCATGACGAAAACCCTGGAATCCACTAGGAAGTACCATCGCCCATCCTTGCCCATAAAAGACCTGACCGGAGTGGAAGGGCATGGCCCACAACTGCACCTGAATAGAAGTGGCGGGAAAAGCCAACCAAGGAGAATGTCAACTAATCCAAATGCATGTACATGACATGATCCTCATTAGATCGGAAGTGAGCCTAACTCACGCAGAGCTCCCTCCAACAAGGAAGTGCAACTACACAATAAAATCAGTAACTCCTCAATAGAGCTAAAGCTTATGAAACCATTCTAAACCCTATCTTGCTCATCATTAAGCGAGAATTTTGAATGACTATCCCAAACCCTATTAGTCCCTTCTAAACTAGGGTTTTAAACTCGAAACTGTCATCGGCTCAACAACCAAGTCAAATCATCAAGTCAAAAACATTGTTCACTCTATGAACTAGTCTTAGACCCCTCTAAGGTATTTTAGTCTTTATCTTGATTAGGTATTCTCGCCCAATCCAAAGCAATCCACCCCATTGATTAATCATTCATTAATCTTAAGCAAATGATATATTCTTATCACAACAACAATAGTAATAATCAAAACAAAGAACAACATAAACAATACATACCCCCACATGTCCAAGCAAATCATAATATCAAGAATCAAACTCGATAATGATATAAGGACCGGACCGAATCAGGTCGGGTAACCCGACCTAATCCAGCAATGACCCACACGAGCCTCTGGCAGCGTCGCCTCCAGTCACCATGGCGGACTGGATCTAGGCACCTCCAGATCGCTGCCTGGCGGCAATCCCATTGAGCTTGATCCTATCGCCCCCGGTGGCCGACTAGGGCCCTAATTTTTTAAAAAAAGTATGTGACGAAGCCACTACAGCCCAGGCTAGCGTGGCTAGGGTTGGCGCTGCCTGGGCCGGCAAGGCCAAAGCCAGCACGACTAGCATTTTTTCCTTTATTATTCTTATTTTTCTGAAACACAGACCCACACAACGGCGGCGGAACCTGCAACCGGCAAGTCGCCTCCGTTCGCTTTCACCCAGGGGATTCTGGTCAGAAGGAGACCAGCCAGCCAGTGGCCGACCGACGGCCATCAACTGGAAGTTTTTTTAAAAAAATTCATGTTGATTCACTATTTCACGTAATTACGGAAACAATGATCTATGCACTATACTATTTAATAAATCACATAACCATTGCAGAGATTTCTGTTCATTTTAATTACACAACATTATGCAAATTTAATCGACTCGAAACTAAGACAACCAACCTACCTTAATTGCCGATTTGCTGTGGATCCTCTGCCATCAAAGCCCGCCAAAGCCTCCACCTTCTCTCATCCTTTAAAGCCCCCCCAAAACCCCCCTTCATTATGACCTAATAAGGTCTTTTATAAGCATGGGGATTAGGGTTCCTAATCCCCCTAGAAGTTGGGCTAATCCCCCTCAATTAGGCCACCTAATTGGGCCTCCAAAAATTAATTTCTGAACTATAAACAACCAGGCCCGCAAAACGACTTAAATGGCCCAATTACACGCTAAAATCGGGTAAACAGGCCATATACAATATATTCAACTTTGAACAGTCGTATCTCTCTCATCCGGACTTTGATTAATGCATTCTTAGTAGCATTTTGAAGCTATTTCTGTCTACTTTCTAACCAAATTACTTTTAGCTACAAATCATATCTAGGGAGGAAGTTATTCTACTAAGAATGTCAATGGGTTAAATACATTATTTTTTACGTCTTTAATTTTTAAAACCTAGAAAATTTTTGAATTATTACATCTTCGCTCCTTAAAAGAGATGTTTTGTTGCCCATTTGGTCTTGTTTACTTGCATGTTTCTTAGATGGGGACATTGCGAGATCGGGACGTTGGTGGGCATTTGAAGATGACATTGCACTAGTGGGATATAATTTCTTACTTCTACAATCTTGTAAGTAATTGTGATTACTGGCGTGAGAGACAACTTTACTTCGTTGTTTTTTCATACAAATGATAGACTTGTACTTAGAGGGTTAACCTACTATTTATTGAATTTTGACACATGTAATAATATATATCATATATTTTGATATTCGTATTTGTGAACCCTAGTTATTACAACTTGGATATTTTAGTCGATTGATATGATTTAATTTTAAAAAAATATATCGTAATCTAAAGGGTTTTGAAAATCCGGGTCGTGACAGTTGGTAGTTGAGGTATTCTTCTAGATGCAAGTCTAAATTCATCTGAAGATTATAACCTAGTTAGAGTGGATGGGATGACATAGATTTTATGTGTTTCATAAACCCTAGGTAAGCTTTTTTGAAGGGTTGTGAATGGCTAAGGGAAAAACCCTTGCACATGTTTAACATGGGATATGAGTAGTTATGTGGAAGAGTAGAAATTTGTTGCTTAGAAGTGATTCATTAAGATGAGTTATATAGCGGAACTTGAAGTTTGATTGGGATTAGTGTGAAACTAAAGAGGGCAGAATCAGTTTTGAGTTGAAAGCCGAGCTTGTCAAGCATTGGCCATGGCGAATTGCAAGGACTTGCATAAAATGTAGGTTGTTTGAAAAATACTTAAGTATTGCATTTGTAATGTTATGCTTCTTAAGATAGTATAGTTTCTAGGCAAAACTACTTCTGGATCCAATTTTGTTGGAAACATTAGAGATGTTGTCTTATGAGTACGTAAGCAACTAACATTGGGTGATATTGGCCCGATCCAAAAAATATTAATTAATACTTTTATTCTTTTAAAATGCTCCTCCAATGGGAGGATATGTTTTGTTGCCCATTTGGTCTTGTTTGCTTGCAGGTTCTTTAGATGGGGACGTTGCAAGATTGGGACATTAGTGGGCGTTTGAGGACAACATTACACTACTGGGATCTAATTTTTTGCTTTTGTAATTTTGTAAGTAATTCTAATTACTGGCGTGAGAGCCAACTTTACTTGGTTGTTTATTTTTGGACAGATGACAGACTTGTACTTAGAGGGTTAACCTGCTATTTATCAAAATTTAACACGTGTAATAATATCATATATTTTGATATTCATATTTGTGAACTCCAGTTATCATGACTTGGATATTTTAGTAGATTGATTTGATTTGATTTAAAAAAAAATTATCGTGATTTATCATGTGTCCTTTATTTAAAAAAGATTTTAAAAATTCGGGTCGTGACAGGATTCAATTAGAAAAAATGGCGGTTTGTAGAGTAGTGAATGAGGTGGTCGAGTAAGAGACAAATGATGAAAAATTATCCCCTTAAAATGGATGACATCAGCAATTTTGGTAAGTAATCAAGATGAGGAGGTCCACAAACCAACCATATACTTTGAATATGTATTAGGGTGCAATGTGCATCATCGGATTGAGATTTAGGGTGCACATAATCAAGGGGTGCATAGTAAGGGCACCCTTCTATTCTTTTAATAAAAGAAAAAAAATTAAAATGTACTACTAAGTGGGGATGGGGGAGGGGGAGGGGGAGGGTTTTAAAACCCAAACTAGACCGGCCTGTTTGGTCGGATGAGAATTCAAGGCCGAGTCTTCTAGGTCATCAAGCGACGTTGACCCGGGTATGTCAATTTGGCCCGATTGGTCGAACTGATAACTTGGACGATTGAGCCAGTCCTAGTTTTAGAAAAAAAAGAACGAGAAGAGAGGCGAGCAGAAGGTGGAAGGGGAAAGGGAGGGGGTGATCATGGGTGGTGCTAGACTGTCCTCCACCTTGTTGATGCTAGGGATGACAAAAAAACCACGCTTTCTTTCCTTGTAGGGAAGAGGTGGTTGGCGCCTCCGCAGCCATGGTTATGGTTGTGGGCAAGCAAGGGGATGTCGTAGTGGTAGGCTTAGTATTTGTTGACTGTAAAGGCCAGAGGATGAGGGAGGAGAGAGGGAGGGAAAGTCGTACAAGGGGATAGTTATCGATCTATCATGGCTCAGTTACTATGGTTGAGGCCGGGGAGGAGAGGTGGTAGTTGATCGTCTTGAGGGGAGAATAAGAGGGGAAGGAGGAGATGACATTGTCGCTTGGCAGGCTATGGGTCGGGTCGGGGAGGAGAGAGGGTGGTCGAATCATTGGTGGAATCAAGGGGAGAGGGGACGACAGTCGTGGCTGGGAACTTGGGGTAGAGGTTGGGCCACCTAGGGTTGTTGTCTTGGCTGGGGTAGAATTTGGGCCCTCGGGGAGGAGAGAGCTTAGTTGCTGGTCGATGGCCTTAAGGGGAGAGGGAGAGGGAGAGGGAGTGGGAGAGGGAGAGGGAGAGGAGGAAGGGGGGAGAAGGGAAGGCGACTAGAGAAATTAGGGTTGTAGAGCTATAACAACCGGGTTAAACCCGGTTAAACCGGCCCGGCCTGGCCACTAATCCTAGTCACTAGTCCAAGCCAGGTTTTAAAGCATTGGGGAGAGATAAAAATTGTCGACAAAAAATTATAGCTCGCCACAGAAAAGAAAAAAGGTATTTAGAAAACAAATACCAAAAATAAAATTAAAAAAAAAATTCTTGGATGTGGTTATGCACAGGCCTGTGGGTTAATTTGGTGTATATGAGAGAAAATACGTTTAGCATTACTTTAAGAATAAGAAAGAACATGTAACTACAAAATAAAACTAAAACGAAGTGGTTCATTCTCTCTACAAGGTTCACAAGGCACGAAGCAATCAAAGACATCCAACAAGATTTCCATTGATTTGCCTCTACCGGGGACTCGATATAACGGTCAGTTCCCCATAGACCAACGGTCAGTAGCCTTATTTCCAGCGAAAAGAACAAGAAATGCTCCGATTCAGGACATGCCAAGAATCTATCGGCCTCTTTTTCACTCTCTTGTATACACAGAACTCGCCCGTGTTCGCATTTCTTCCTCGTCAGTTCAGAGAGGTAGAGAAAGAAGAAGAATTGAAGGAAATTCTCTGATCAACCGCCATGAAGAGGCCCATCATGGAGGCCCTTTACTGGCTACTGATCGACGGAGGATTCCCGGAGACCCTTCACATGTGAATCCCCATCCTTTTCTCTTCTTCTTCTTCTTCTTCTTCTTCTTCTTCTTCTTCTTCTTCTTCTTCTTCTTCTGTTGCCGTCGTTATTCTGCATCTTTTCTGTTCTTTCTTGCAAAAGGTTCGAGATGGAGACCAGGATCTGCTTCAACGCCAACTACTTCTATTCTCTTATCCGGAATGGCGACTATGATAGGGCAAGGACATACCTTTCCGCCTTCTCTCCCGAAGACGACAACCCGCACTCAATACATATGTTTCGAAAACTCACCCGTCAAAAACGCTATGAACCCGTTTCCAGGTCTTCTATCTTTGTTCTTCTCCTCTGCATTTTGAATCTTCCTTTGTTGGGCGGTTGACAGAAGAAGCATTCAGCTTTTCTTGATCTTCTATTTTCAGTTGTCTTCCCTTGTTTCTGTGAAAATTTGGCAGCTCATTTGGTTTTCAGTTGTTTTCTTTGTTTTCTATTGTGCTTTTTGTCTTAGAATTCTGTTTTTGCTTGAGTATGTGCCCTAATTTGATGTTTGTGTTGGTCAAAACATGGCAGAGACCCCAGAAATGCAAGAGAATCGTTAATCGTTGAGCTTAGGTATCATCTCAGAAAGAATCCTCGCACAATGTCCAAGCTGAACTGTCCCACTTTCAAGATCGGAGATCTTCGTAATATCATAACGAGAATGTAAGCTGTTGCCTCTTTCAAAACTATTTTAATTTCCTTTATGAAGTATCATCCATTATGTTTCATGCAGAATCCTTATAGCCACTTGTTTTGCCGTGGTCCAGTTATGTAATGAGTCATGAGTCCCTTTAGTTGCCCTTGTCATCATCCTCTGCTCTGGTACTGCAGGTGGAACAAGCAGAACAATCAGTATCAGCTCCCACCAACTGATTATCGTCGGGTAAATCATCATATTTAGAATGGGAACAGACAGAAAACAGATTAATTTATTCTTTCTTCTGTTCTGAGACATAAGGCAGTAATTAAACTGTGTTTATGTTTCTGCAGACAAATCAGCAAGGTGCTGGACCCTCAGGAGCTGCACCTTATCCAACAGCAGGTACTAGACCCTCAGGAACTGCAACTCATCCTGCAGCAGGTGCTGGACCCTCAGGAACTGCACCTCATCCAACAGCAGGTACTCGACCCTCAGGAACTGCAACTCATCCTGCAGCAGGTGCGGGATCCTCAGGAGCTGCACCTTATCCAACAGCAGGTACTAGACCCTCAGGAACTGCAACTCATCCTGCAGGAGCTGCACCTTATCCAACAGCAGGTACTGGACCCTCAGGAACTGCAACTCATCCTGCAACAGGTGCTCGACCTTCAGGAGCTGCCTCTACGATGCGTCCCCTCTCATCTGGAAACTTTGGTGATTTGCTCATCTTTCTTGCAAGCTTTCTTCATGTCAATCATGCAACGATTTTCTACTTACAATTTCATGCAATTTCTGACTGCACGATTACCACTGCAGCGTTTGTTAAAAAGGGTACCAGAGTCAGTGAAGCAACACCGACAGCATCAGCGTCTGCTCAGGTACCAAATAGCTAACAGCATTTAGAATTTTTTTGAAGCCAATCTAAGTAGCCTATATATGATCTTATTCTTCATTCTGAGGAGAAATCTGATACTTCTGTAATGAATCTGAAATAGGGTCCTTCTGTGAAACCATCATCTGATGACTCTGACTTCATTTCGTTTGGAGATGCTTTACGGTAGGGAAAATTAGTTTCCAGCAAATGAACTAGATCAGAATGCTTTACTTGTCTTTAGTTTCTTCAATCTGACAATTACCTACATCTGTTCTAAAAATTACGTTTCTTAATTTAGTTGAGATCGTTGTGTTTTCAGCATCGTATTTAAGGGCTCGAAACGTGCAGCTCGGCCATCTGAACAGAGTTCGCCTCAGCCTGAAGGTAACGACTCTGAACAGATTCCCTTGCCGCCAAATAAGCACCATGGTGGTGCAAAGTGAAATGCGTATAGAAGTAGTGGCAGTACCGATGCATGGCTTCCCTTCCAAATCTACCGGAGCAAATTTTCGCGCACTTCAACGAACTCTGGTGGTTGCTATCTCTGTTTTTTGCCGCATGAGTTGGGACCGCGAGTTGAGGATTTAAGAATCCTATTGTTGTGTTGAATCAACTAAAACATAGAATTAAATCAAATGATGCGGACATCTGCGACGACAGAACAAGAGTAAGCTCTGATGCAGCAACTGAAATGCTTTCACGGCTCTAATATGCCTACGTGTTATATTTTCCTATCTAGCATCAATGTAGGTAATACTTGCTTTTACACAATTTATTAATTGTGTCTTTGTTTTGTTTATCGAGCATTATTATAAGAGATATTGGGCTCGGTCTATATTGATCGCCTAGTAACCGATTAGGGTGAACTGATTGATGTTCTAGGGTCTAGGTATGTTAGGGTAGACTCACGACCTATATATATATATATATATATATATATATATATATATATATATATATATATATATATATGCTTACACTTTTATAGACCCTAATCAAGGGCACAAGCCATGTAAGATTTGCTTTAACGTACTAGGGGTCGGCTGGCCATGATGGGTGGGCACACCTAGGGCTGCACCAAGAAAACCGAACTAAATTAAACAGGGTAGAACCAAACCAAAATTAGTTGGTTCGGTTCGGTTCCAAATTTGGTTCCGGTTTGGCTCATTAAGTTAAGGAACCGATGTATTTTCGGTTCAGTTCAGTTCCAACGTATAAAAAATCGGAACCAATCCAAACCAAATGTATTTTTTTAATCTAATCTCAACTGTTAATTTGAATGAACGGTCGAGATAAACTCTCATCTTTGTTACGTCCAAACCAAGACTATGAAGGAGTCTAGTTCATATTTCTTTTTTTTTACTTGTCAACTATAGTAAACAAGGTCGATCCACAGGGAAAGCCTTGTGTGACACAGAAAACTATTACGAAGAGAATAGAATAGAGATTAAAAGTGAAATAGATAATAAGAGACAATTCAAAAAGAAAATACTAAGGCATCAAAAATCCACTTGCAATAAATCTCTAATGTATACTTCATTCAAATGATAACTCAATCAAGATCAAATGAAAATTTATCTCAATCGGAAAATTTATCTTTTAAAGAACTTTGAAATAGAACAATAGTAATTGATTGTTTACTACGTGAAAGCATTAAGTATATAATCACAGGGAATTATAAGCATTCAGCGTGCCTTTCGTCAACGCTGAATCAAATAATTATATAGATTATAAACTCCTTAAATATAAAATATCAATTTAAAATGATAAAGAACTTACTTGAATCAAAGTATCCATTAAACATCAAGTACAAGCTTCATTCCTAGCCTTAGCTTCAGACCTTTAGAAAGTCATTACAATAAAACTAAAAAACAAAAATACAAAATGAGAGAAGAAAATAAGAGAAGAGAGCTCCAAAGAGGAGAGAATGCCCCATCTATCACGTCCACCCCTTTATTTATAGGAAAAGAAAGGGTTGCTTCAAAGGGGAAAGTCAAATTATATCTCCAGATTTCATCCTGATTGATTGCCTGATTGGACCGATATATCTTCGAAATTTAGAATTTCTTCCTGAAATAACACTTGTAGCCACGGAAGTCTTCTTTCCATTGCCACCAGAATCATATCAATCCGAATTATACATAAAAAGATATGATCGAAATACTAAGGCTGTGTCAATCTGTCTGAATCAACTTCTTTCATAATTTAGTTCTATTCATACAAATCTCAAATCAAATGGGTCCACAAGGTTGTGTTCAATCATTCCATGCATGTTTAGACCATTAGGAGCCCATTCTTGACTTTTAAATAGCTTTGGGTTGTTGGGCTTAACTTCCTCTTCCAGTTGTATCTTGTTGAAGCCTGTTTAGACATGTAAACTCAATTAAGGTCCAACTAACTTATTCAAAACATAAATAGCTCAAATCAGCAATGAATTAACACAAAATAGGATTGCAACTAGAAATTTGAAAATATTTTATTGAACATTATTTCAGTGCATCAAATACCCCCAAACCTACTTTTTGCTAGTCCTCGAGCAAAATAGAAATTAAAATAATAGAAAACAAAACTAACTACTCCACTTCCGTAGGAAATCTCGATTGCATTTAGCATATGCAACAAGCCTTCAAACCCCTAGCTTACACTAGTGGACGAGTTATGTCTCGTGAGGGTTTGCAGTGAATCTACCCACAAAATTCAAAACTAGAATGTTAAAAGAAAATAAAAATTAAAACCACGTCAAATTTACAAATCAACTCCTCCTAAACATGTAACTTCATTTAGTAAAATCAATCATGCATAATATAACTTGTCTTCTGAAACAATAATTCATTCTAACAACTTCATATTGGTGGCATGTACTCATACATACATAATAGTTTTAGAAAAACAGACATTGCCAAGTAATTATACAATCCCATTCTTATGAATCGAACAACTCAATGTGTCTCATGCCCACTCAGCAATTTCAATTTTAATACTAAATAGGCATTGGCATCCATTCATCTTCAAGAGATCATAATAGAGAATCATGCAAAACCTTCCTTGAAAAGTAAAACACCCTAGATCACCTGCCAACTCATTCAAGATATAATTGCATAGTGTCCTACTAGAATTTTATGCTCATCCCACATGACATGTGTAAGGCTTAGCCTTTTTAGCTTTCTATAAGATCCATGTAACAAGTGTTAGGCCAGTGACTCCCAATCCAGTTGGCTCAGGGGCACTAGGTGTTAAAGCACCCCTCAGGCTTAATAACTTGAACTAAATAGGCTTCAAGGCTATGCATGTCATAAATTATTCAACTCTACCTTTTGACTCGAACACCTTATGTTTAGTGAGGCACGCCGAGTCTCGGTCTACTCAATAGAGTGACTTTAATTTTTTTTCATTCTTTTTTTTACATTTTTTTGCTTTTTTTTTCTTTTCTTGAGCACATTATACAGTCAACTTGAATTGTGTTGACAACAAGTCCTCGATTGTTCTACAAACCAAGAATAGTGAAGCTTAAAACTCTATCATGATAACATGAATACTACTAGATCATGCCAAAGTTTTACTTTCATAAGAAAATAATTACTTAGATTCAATGATATCCACCAAGATGTAAGACCATAATCAATGGCTCAAATTCTCACTTAGGCAAATGTCTTGCTTTATTTTTTTTTCAAAATAGGAGCACAAGAAACCAATATGAAGTAATCAAAACTCAAAATCATTAAATCTGTCAAGTCATATTCTAAGTAGTCTGATGTCATTAAACAAAGTCACAAATCTAAAATAAGAATCAATGTAAATAAGCAAAAACATAAATCTAATTAATTTTTTTTCAATTTTTAATTTTTTTTAAGTAAAACAAAAAAAAACATAAAAGAAAAATCTCTTCCTACACCCCCAAACCTAAACTAAACATTGTCCTCAATGTAAATTTTTTTTTTTATGAAAAATCATGAAAAGAAAATCAACACTCATAATTTGGATTTTCAAGAGGTGTAGACTCAATTTCAGGGACAAAATGGTCTAAAAATGGTTTCAAACGTTGGCCATTAACTTTGAAAACATCACCATTTTTTGGGTTCTCAATTTCAACAGTTCCATTAGGAAAAACAGTTTTTACAATGAAAGGACCTGTCCAATGTGATCTTAATTTTCCTGGAAAGAGATGAAGTCTAGAATTGTATAATAAAACCTTTTGCAATGGCTCAAAAGTTTTTCGTAAAATATTTTTATCATGAAAAGCCTTCATTCTCTCTTTGTAAAGTTTTGAACTCTCATAAGCATCACGTCGAATTTCCTCTAACTCATTGATTTGCAATTGTCTATTTAAGTCAGCCTTATCAAAGTTAAAATTCAAAGCTTTGATTGCCCAATATGCCCTATGTTCCAACTCCATAGGCAAGTGACAAGCTTTTCCAAAAATCAAACGGTAAGGAGACATGCCAATTGGGGTTTTAAAAGCAGTACGGTAAGCCCAAAGAGCATCGGTTAGCCGTAAAGACCAATCTTTACCATTTGGATTTGCCATTTTTTGTAAAATATATTTAATTTCCCTATTAGAAATCTCAACTTGTCCACTTGTTTGTGGGTGATAGGGGGTAGCTACTTTATGGGTAATCCCATACTTCCTCATCAAAGCCTTAAAAGGCTTATTGCAAAAATGTAACCCCCCGTCACTTAAAATGGCTCGAGGTGTTCCAAACCTTGAAAATATATTTTCCTTTAAAAAGCGCACATCAACTTTGTGGTCATTGGTTTTGTTTGGAACAACCTCAATCTACTTGGAAACATAATCGACAACAACTAAAATGTAAGCATAGCCAAAAGAAGGAGGAAAAGGTCCCATGAAATCAATGCCCCAACAATCAAAAATCTCAATAACCAATATGGGGTTAAGGGGCATCATATTTCAACGAGATATGGCTCCTAACTTTTGACACCTTTCACAAGTTTTGTAAAATTCATGAACATCTTTGAAAAGAGTCGGCCAGTAAAAACCACATTGCAAAATTTTAGCGGTGGTCTTTTTAGAGGAGAAGTGACCACCGCAAGCTTTAGAATGACAAAAAGAGATGATACTTACTTGTTCAGAATCAGGCACACATCTCCTTATTATTTGATCCTTAAAGAGATAGGGGTCGTCCCAAAAGAAATGTTTTACCTCGGTGAAGAATCTCTTTTTATCTTGAGGAGACCAATAGTGGGGAACTTTACCTGTCACCAAATAGTTGGCAATGTCGGCATACCATGGAGGATGTGAGATGGCAAAAAGTTGTTCATCGGGGAATGCGGATTGGAATGTTTTCTGAAGAATCAGAAAATTCCAATCTAGAAAGATGATCTACCACCACATTCTCTACTCCCTTCTTGTCTTTGATTGTAAGATCAAACTCTTGGAGTAGGAGTATCCATTGGAGTAATCTGGGTTTTGTATCTTATTTGCTCAAAAGGTACTTCAAAGCTGCATGGTCAATAAAAATGATGATTTGAGAGCCAATCAAGTAGGATCTAAATTTGTCAAGTGCAAATACTACAGCAAGAAGTTCTTTTTCAGTGGTGGAGTAGTTCATTTGGGCACTATTTAAAGTTCTACTTGCATAATGAATTACACAAGGTTTCTTATCTTTCCTTTGCCCTAAAACAGCCCCAACGGCATAATCACTTGCATCACACATAATTTCGAAAGGAAGGGTCCAATCCGGGGGCTGCATGATGGGTGCGGACACTAACATGTTCTTAAGCTTTGTGAAAGCTTCTTCACATGCATCCAACCACTCAAAAGAATGCTCTTTAGATAGAAGATTACACAATGGTCTAGATATTACAATAAAATTCTTGATAAATCTTCTATAAAAACCGGCATGCCCTAGAAAGGATCTAACATCTTTTATGGACTTTGGACTAGGCAAATTAGCAATCAATTCAATTTTTGCCTTGTCCACTTGAATTCCCTGCACAGAAACAATGTGACCAAGTATTATTCCAGTAGTAACCATAAAATGACACTTTTCCCAATTTAAAACTAGATTTTTCTCTTCACATCTCACCAAAACTTTTTCTAAGTTATCAAGACAATCATCAAAAGAATCACCAAAAACAAAAAAGTCATCCATAAAAACTTCCAAAAACCGCTCCACCATGTCACTAAAGATGCTCATCATGCACCTTTGGAATGTGGCAGGAGCATTACATAATCCAAATGGCATCCTTCGATATGCAAAGGTACCAAATGGACATGTAAAGGTTGTTTTTTCTTGATCTTCAAGTGCAATCTCAATTTGGTTGTATCCTGAATAACCATCTAGAAAATAATAAAATTGATGACCGGCCACCCTCTCTAGGATTTGGTCCATGAATGGCAAGGGGAATTGGTCTTTCCTAGTGACAAAATTCAATTTTCTATAATCTATGCACATCCGCCAACCGGTGGTGACTCTAGTGGGAATTAACTCATCATTAGCATTCTTTACCACTGTCACTCCAGACTTTTTGGGGACAACCTGGGTGAGACTCACCCATGGACTGTCAGAAATGGGGTAAATGATACCCACATCTAATAATTTTAGGACCTCTGCTCTCACTACCTCTTTCATGTTGGGGTTTAACCTCCGTTGCATTTGTCTCACAGGTTTTGCATTTTCTTCCATGAAGATCCTATGTGTACAAATCAGGGAACTAATCCCCTTGATATCAGCAATGGTCCACCCAATGGCATTCTTGTGATTTCTAAGGACTTCGAGCAACCTGTGCTCTTGCTCCCTATCCAACATTGAAGAGACAACCACAGGAAATGTCTCTCCCTCACCAAGATAAGCATATTTAAGTTCAGTAGGGAGGGGTTTCAAGTCTAGCTTGGGTGGTTGGACACTTGAGGGGAGAGGAGCGCTATTAGAAGGAGGTAACTCCTCAAAGCGGGCCTTCCACCTATCAGTATCTAATAATGGAGTTGACTCCAACAAGGAATTTACATCATTAATCATAACATCATCATCAAAGTTAAAATAAGAAAGACATGCTTCAAGAGAGTCAGAAAATGAAGAAATAGTAGACATGTCATCAACAAGACTTTCTAAAAGATTCACTTCATGCACATCCTCATCATCATCTCCTAGTTGCCTGCAAATATTAAAAATGTTTAGTTCCAAAGTCATATTTTCAAAAGAAAGCTTTATAACACCATTTCTACAATTAATAAGAGCATTAGAAGTAGCAAGAAATGGGCGGCCTAATATGACAGGAATTTGAGTACAAGCATTCAAAACTGGTTGTGTGTCCAAAACAATAAAATCAACAGGAAAGTAAAACTTTTCTACTTGTACTAGTACATCCTCAACAATTCTACTTGGTGTTTTAACTGAGCGATCTGCAAGTTGAAGTGTAATACTTGTGGACTTCAATTCACCAAGTCCCAATTGTTCATAAACAGAATAAGGTAAGAGATTAACACTTGCCCCAAGATCAAACAAAGCTTTTTCAATTTTATAATTCCCAATTATACAAGATATGGTTGGACAACCAGGATCTTTATATTTGGGTGGGGTGTTTTGTTGCAAAATTGCACTTACTTGTTCTGTCAAAAATGCCTTCTTTTGTACATGTAGCTTACACTTGATTGTACAAAGGTCTTTCAAAAATTTAGCATAAGATGGGATTTATTTAATGACATCTAAGAGAGGAATGTTAATCTTCACTTGTTTGAAAATTTCGAGAATGTCACCATTTGGCACCAATTTAGAGGAAGATTGTAACCTTTGAGGAAAATGAGGAGGAATTGGAGCAACACAATTAGAGTTGTCAAGTTCATCACCATGTTTAGAATTCAAAGACTCCTTAGGTTCAACAACCTTCATTGGAATGTCTTTGTTAATAACTTTTCCACTTCTCAAAGTGGTGATGGACTTAGCATGCTCTTCTTGTGAACTTGAAGAATTTCAATTTTCAATTACAAATTGACCTTTAGGATTTGGTTGAGGTTGAGAAGGAAATTTCCCTTTTTCTTGAGTGCTCAAAGCTGTGGTTAATTGAGTGATAGAAGTCTTCAAGTCATTGATGGCTTGCATTGTTTGGTTGTTGATTGTTGCTTGACTTTGCATGAACGTTTGCAATGTGTCTTCAAAAGTCTTCTTATGTGGTGGAACATAATTTGAGGAAGAAGGGGGTACCTGCACATTAGACTCATTTCTTCAACTAAAGTTGGGATGATTTCTCCAATTAGGAGTGTAAGTTTCAGAATAAGGAGAAGAAAATGGCCTTTTGTAGGTATTCATAGCATTTGCTTGAGTATGCAACACCTCTTGAAAAGCAGGGATTGTTGGACAATCCTGTGTTTGGTGTCCATCACTCTCACATATACTACAAATATCTTGTGTTTTTTGAGAAGCTTTAGACATGTTTTCCCTATTAATTTCCATAGCCTCAACTTTTCTAGTTAAACTTGTAATTTTTGCTTTTACATCATCCTCTTCTTTAAGAAAGTACAAGCCCCCCTTAGTTGCCCCATTAGATTTGGTTTTATTACTACTTTCAAATTCATTAGAATCTTCCCATGATTGAGCATTTTCAGCTAACACATCAAAATAGTCCCATGCTTCTTCAGGTTCTTTACTCAAAAACTCTCCATTACACATCATTTCAACAAATTGCATCATTTGAGAAGATAAGCCATTATAAAATAAACTAATTGTACGCCATGTTTCATATCCATGATGTGGGCACAACAACAAAAGTTCTTTAAATCTCTCCCAACATTGAAAGAAAGTCTCCTTTTCTTTTTGTGAAAAATTCATGATGTTCTTTCTAAGTGTATTAGTTTTATGGGTGGGGAAAAACTTTTTCAAAAATTCTCTTTGCAATTCTTGCCATGATCCAATGGATCTTGCCTTCAAAGAATTCAACAATTTTTTGCCTTTTCCTTTAAAGAAAAAGAAAAGAGTTTTAATCTAATAGCATCATTTGAAACATTTTGGTTTGGCAAAGTTGCACAAACTTCTTCAAACTCTTTTAAATGCAAATATGGGCTTTCTGAATCTAAGCCATGAAATTTGGGTAGTAATTGAATTACACTCGGCTTGAGTTCAAAACCACCCATATTAGTTGGAAAAATCATGCAAGAAGGAGAACTTGATCTAGTTGGTTGCAAATAATCACGCAAGGTTTTAACTTTAATATTTTGTGCATTATTATCCCCATTATTACTTCTTAGTTCCTCATTGGTTCTTAGATCCTCCATTGTATCAAAATAAATATAATTTTCAAAAGATTTGTTCACTTTTTTCAATCGTCCAAAATTATCACACACCCATGTGAACATGCAACAACAATTTTTTTTTTTAATAACAAACAAAAGTAAAAGTGCAAAAATTAAATGACAACATATTAAAAAGTTAGAGGGTTAGAAGTTAATAGACAAAAATTAAAATTGCAAAAATAAGGCCAAAGGCACTATCAAGGTACACGTTTGATCCCGAAAAATTTTCGGTAGTAACGTGGGTAGTGCCTCCGGTCTAAAAAAAAAAAGAAAAATTACAGAATTTAAGTACTAAAAGTAAATGACATAAAGTAAATGACTGAATTTAAAGAGTTAGTGTGATAGAATAAAAGTTAGAGAATTAGTAAAGTCAGAGTGAGTTTTTCGTAACGGATTCTTGTCACACGTTGCAATCCCTGGCAACGACGCCAATTTCTGTTACGTCTAAACCAAGACTATGAAGGAGTCTAATTCAGATTTCTTTTTTTTTTACTTGTCAACTATAGTAAACAAGGTCAATCCACAGGGAAAGCCTTGTGTGACACAGAAAACTATTACGAAGAGAATAGAATAGAGAAGAAAAGTGAAATAGATAATAAGAGACAATTTAAAGAGAAAATGCTAAGGCATCAAAAATCCACTTGCAATAAATCTCTAATGTATACTTCATTCAAATGATAACTCAATCAAGATCAAATGAAAATTTATCTCAATCGAAAAATTTATCTTTTAAAGAACTTTGAAATAGAACAATAGTAATTGATTGTTTACTACGTGAAAGCATTAAGTATATAATCACAGGGAATTATAAGCATTCAGCGTGCCTTTTGTCAACGCTGAATCAAATAATTATATAGATTATAAACTCCTTAAATATAAAACATCAATTTAAAATGATAAAGAACGTACTTGAATCAAAGTATCCATTAAACATCAAGTACAAGCTTCATTCCTAGCCTTAGCTTGAGAGCTTTAGAAAGTCATTACAATAAAACTAAAAAACAAAAATACAAAATGAGAGAAGAAAATAGGAGAAGAGAGCTCCAAAGAGGAGAGAATGCTCCATCTATCACGTCCACCCCTCTATTTATAGGAAAAGAAAGGGTTGCTTCAAAGGGGAAAGTCAAATCATATCTTCAGATTTCATCCTGATTGATTGCCTGATTGGACCCATATATCTTCAGAATTTGAAATTTCTTGCTGAAATAACACTTGTAGCCACGGAAGTCTTCTTTCCATTTCCACTAGAATCGTAGCAATCCGAATTATACATAAAAAGATATGATTAAAATATTAAGGCTGTGTCAATCTGTCTGAATCAACTTCTTTCATAATTTAGTTCTATTCATACAAATCTCAAATCAAATGGGTCCACAAGGTTGTGTTCAATCATTCCATGCATGTTTAGACCATTAGGAGCCCATTCTTGACTTTTAAATAGCTTTGGGTTGTTGGGCTTAACTTCCTCTTCCAGTTGTATCTTGTTGAAGCCTGTTTAGACATATAAACTCAATTAAGGTCCAACTAACTTATTCAAAACATAAATAGCTCAAATCAGCAATGAATTAACACAAAATAGGATTACAACTAGAAATTTAAAAATATTTTATTAAACATTATTTCAGTGCATCAATCTTATTAACCCTAACTCCTCCCCCCTCCTTCCACTACTCTTCCACTCTCCTATCTACCGCCTGGCAACACCCACCCACTCATCCTCCTCTCTGCTTCCCCGTCCGCCCTCTCTACCACCTACCCGACTGACGTCTCCGCCCTGTGAGCCTCAAGGCTTCCATCTCCCCCGCCTTGGTCTTGCCTCACCTCTTGGAACTTCTCCGACGACCCCTGCCTTCCCACCACACGAACCCACTTCATCGGCAGCCTCGTGTCGATTGCCTCCCCATGACCAGCATCCCTTCATTGATCCCTCTGATGTCCAACCTCACGTCATAATCTCCTTGCTTCAAAGTCTCTACGAAGTTTGCCACAAGAGAATTTGGGATCGTCTTCACTTGCACTGCAATAGCCACCCTTAGATTTTTCACCACAGCCAACGATGGCTACGGCTCGGCACTCTGGGAGCACGAATTGGGTGAGAAAGCCTCCTCCCCGGGACGGGGATCAAGCTACGGGGCAGGGTCTAGGTCGAATGGCGACACCTGATCAAGGGAGAGGATGCGGTGGGAGTCAATGAAGGCGATGCCGGATCTGGGGTCGGGGGAGGGGAATTGGGGAAGGAGTTGGAGGGAGGAAGAGGGGGTTTTGCGGAGATAACGGTGGTCTCTCCGCGCTTGTGGGAGGGCTTGCAGGTGGGTAGGTGGTCGGGGCTCTTGGGTCCCACAAAGAAGTAGTAGAGGCTTCCCCATAAGGACTTTTTTCTGGCAAGGGAACACTTAGGGGACGCCGGGAAGATGTTCAGCTGCTTGGGGAGGACTAGGGGAGGGGGTGTGCAAAAATCTTGGTTCCGAACCGGTTCTCCTTTCGGTTTCGATTCCATGTCGGTTTCGGTTTGGTTTTGACAAAACCAGTTTCTTATTTGGTTCCAGTTTGGTTCCAAAATTTCGGTTCCTGTTTTGTTTCTGGTTTGGTTCTTATAGGAACCGGCCAGAACCGAACTAAGATGCAGCCCTATGCATAGCCTCCATGGGCTCATGGACTTGAGTTCATACCCTGCAAATTAAGACTCCACTAGGAAGCCCATAAGAAGAGGTGATGGGCTTGGACTTTTAGCCCAACTAGGAGAATGGAACCCCAAGTATAAAAGAGGCATGAAGCCCCTCTCTCCCTCACTTCTCTCCCCCATCACGTCCTTCTCTGATGGGATCCAAGCTCTCCCTTTCTCCTTTTTGCCTTAGTAAGCATGTGACTGCCCTTACTTGTGTTGACCCTGCCCCTTTGCCTTGGTAGTGGTTCAAGAGAGGAGATCTCCCTTTCTCACATCAAAGGCATGCCAAGGAGGCTTCTTTGGTGGTGATTGAGTTGCTCAAGCATGGCGACTGGAATAGAACTTTCTCTATATATAAAGTTCAATTATAGAACTTTAAAATTAAATAGTAGAAAGAAAGAGCTTTGAGGAGCCACTAAGAATGTGCAAATCGAAGCTCAAATGAGGAAGTTATAGTAGATATAACATGAACTAATTTTCTAAGTCCTAGTGGAAAATAATGAATTTGACCCTTGGACCTTCTAAATACAATACATTACTCAAAAGTTAGAGTATCAATCTAAAAGAAGTTAGAAAGATCATTGAAATTCCTCTAAAATACACAAATCAAAGTTTGGAAGAAAAGGCTATGATGATTTGAAATTGGACCTAAGGTGCTATGGTGACCCATCGATGCCCACTAATTTTATCCTTAGACCTCTTAATAACATAACATTTTATATATGTGGAGTTTTGGTATGAATTTAATTTATATAATAGACATAAATATCTTTAAAAAACTACCAATAACACGTAAATCAGAGTTTAAATGAAAAGGTTATGGTCATTCAAAGTTAGACTATTTTTCGCAATGGGACACCGTTAGTGGGGATGCTGATGGTCGGGGCAATTTCACTTATGGGCTAAATATCTACCAAGTTTGACGATTCTAAACCAAGATTTTATTTCCTCTCTGTTATAAATAAACATTGAGCCCCCATAGACTCCATTGACATGCCTTGAGATTTTTAAATTCATTTATCAAGAATAAAATAGCAAAATTAAAATTTTGAAAACATTTTATTAAATATTTGAGAAGGAATCTTGGAGTGTTATCTACTTATTTTTTGAACATACGAATAATAAGTTAGAGTATAATAGTAATAAAAATTAAATTACATTTTAAATTGAACAATAATAAAACAAACACATAAAAAAATTAGAATGCTTAAATAGAAGGGAAATATAACACCTCGTGTTTCGATTACACCTAAATCAAGGGGATAAGGGTAATTATGTAAAATTTAGTTAAGCTTTAAGGGTTTTTAAGGGATGGAATCCCAATATATGAGTAGAGCTCGAAGTAACAAGCATAATGAACTAAGGAACATGTGAAACGGAGGTCGGGAGTGAAAGTTATGACCTCGAAAAATGTGTCACAGGGGCAGGACCCAACTAAAAAGTGCAAAATAATGTACCCATGTGGGGTCTAGTTTCGAAGGGTTCATCAATACGAGTCCATCAGTACCATGAACGTGCAATTCTGACTTGGGATAAGAAGTTATCGCGTTTTGAAGTTGGAATTGTATTTGAGTGAATTAATAGTAAAATATTTAGAAAAAAACTGAATAGATAACATCAGCGGTGTGAATTGAGCCGAGCCACAAGAGGCGGGGCTGCTTGACCCTGTGTAATCATGCGATCAACCACTCTATGCTCGGCGACACCGCTCACTGACGAGCATCACATGCATGTCACGCACGTGCCATCCACATGTGCGGTCCAATGGGCGCGTGTTATGCCCCAACTTTTTAAATTACTTTAAAGGTCAGAGCGCCGACAATTCGTAGTAATAAATGGGCCAAGATTAACCGTGCACAGAAGAGTAACTATTCATTGATTTGGGTAAATACAAAAAAAACTTTACAAAATAAGGCCTATTGTGCCTCAATAAAATCAAAGTCACACACATACAAAATTAATACATAATAAAAAAAATGTGATAAAACATAGATCCTTTGAAGTCTACGTGCAATCCTTGGGAATATTATCTTCGTCGTCCAAACCTGCAGCGTCTAGGGGCGGGTGAGTATAATTATACTCAGTAGATAGGATTAAATTCTATTAGCATGCTAAAACATAAAGCATAAATAAAGATGCATAAAATATTCTTATAATACAATGTCAAATCAAACCAATATTATCAACTAACAGAATCTCCCACATTTCTTAGATAAAAAGTAGACAAAAATACTTCTTTGCAAAATCCGATAAATTCGGATAATTCATTCGTAGCCATAATCCGATAAATAAATCAAAATCGGATAAATCATCGTTAACAAAATATCGCCGATACCCGAGCAACATACACCCGTGCTCATGGGGCAACAGGATCAGAATGAAGAGGATCTTCCCACGATATCCAACTTCATGGGCGCGCCATATACCATAATCAGCGGTACCTATGAGTCATAACTCTCATAGCTTTTGGGCTTTATACCAAATAGCTACCCTTCAAAACCGATCATAGTTTTTGGGCTTTATACCAAATAACTACCCTTGAAATCCGGTCAAATCGTTCATAACAATATTATCATTAAAGCTCGTGTCACGATAAATTCCATCGTAGAGGTGTACGATACGCTATTATGTTAGCGTTCACCTGACCCCTAATAAATATCGTCTATTTTTAAAATCATATTTTTTTATAAATAAATTATAAAATATAATGCCTAGTCGTAGCACAGAAGTAGAGCTTAAAACTACCTACACTCGTTAGGCCAACGTTTGTAGTCGGCTTAAAAATGGTGGGCGGCACCTCCCCTTGCACTGAGATAGTTTCCTCGTCTGGCTCGGGTGAGGAGGGCAGAACCTCCCCTTGCATTAGGACAATCTCTTCGCCTAGCTCGGGGGCGGCGGACAGGGCCTCCTCTTGCCTCGGGATGTTTCTACCTTTTAGAGGGGTCGTCTCAAAAAACAAACCCTCTCACTATGTCGGGCACCCTCAAATTAGGTAGAAATGGTTTTTAAACGAGAAAAATGGGCGAGAAACGAAGAAGAAACGCGCGTTTAAACTTACAAACGCACATTTGCACAAAGGAAGGAGAGGAAGAAGGGGTGGGGCGTGTTGCACCTCACCTACTCCTCCCTTTAAAAAGGGATTTCCAAATGCGCAACACGTGTCGCACATCCAGTGAACAAAAGAAGCTAGCCACATGCTAGCCGCAGCTCGCCTATGGCTAGCCTATGGCTAGGTGCAGGCTAGCCTGTAATGCAGCACAAAACATTTTTTTTAATTTTTTTTAATTTTTCATTTTTAAATTTAAAACGAAAATAAAACTTTAAACGTGCGTAACTCCTTACCCCGAACATGAAATCACACGTTCTTGGTACCCTAGACTCGTATCGACGAGCCCTTCAAAACAAGACCACACAAGGGCATATTTTCTCGTAAACTTAAGGTGGGTCCCGCCTATGGCACGCTTCCCAATGTCATAGCCCACTAACCCGGTGTCCATTTGACACATTCTTGGGATCGATACGTTTGTCTTGTTGAGCCCTATCAAATTTCTTAAGGCTTCTCTTGACGAATAAAGCTCAAAACAGTCTAATTTTAAGAAAAACCGTTAATGGACCTAAAACTCGTTAATGGGCCCAAACGCCCGAATTTCAAAACAAAAAAATTCCAGGGTGTTACAGCACGTGACATGTGCACACATCTGTGCACGCATGCCTTTTCTTATAAATTTCAGTTTTTGTCCAAACTTTTGAGAGAGTTTTCTAGTTTGTTATGAGTCAGTTTTCGTCCATTGAAAAAGCATTTTTAGCTAATTTGAGAGTGTTCTACGTAATGGAAGTGTCTATTCTTCAAGTTGGTAACTTTATAATGGGGAAATGACCCAGGGCAAGAAGAAACTCTGCCTATCGCCCTCAAGCCCCAAGGAGAGAGAAGTGGCCCGGACAAGAGGGGGCTTCGTCCTCTGTTGTCAAGCCACAACGAGGGAAGTGGCCTAAAGTAGGGGAGGCTACGTCCTCTACCAAAGGGCCACGTAGTGAGAGAAACATCCTTAGGTTAAGGGGAGGTTCTATCTATAGCCTACGCTTATGGAAGAGGGAAATAGTCTCCGAGTAAGGGAAAGGTCTGTCTGTCGACTATGGGTGCATAGAGAGAAAAGTGTCTCTAGGTAGGGGAAGTTCTGTCTATCACCTATGGGCGCGGAAAGTGTGAAACATCCCGGGCTAAGGAGAAGTCATGTCTGCCACCTTCGGGCCGCAAAGAGATGAATGACCTAGGTGAAAAAGAGGTGATGTCTGCCACCTTCAGATGCAAGGAGAAAGTTATACTGAAACAAGAGGAGGTTCTACCCGTCGTCTCTAAACATGAAGGGGAGGACACCCAGAGGAAGTGAGCAACACCGAACATCTCAACTTTCGAAACTACAGGGGAGTAAACATTTCTGACTTTTCAATTTTATTTATTTATATGTATACATATCTTAATTAGTAATATAAATTAAGATATATGATTATATGAATGCATGTGATATATGTTATTCTCTAATCCAATATGTTTTGATATGCTTTGATCTAATATGCTCCGATGAGCTCTGAAATGCTCTGTTAAATATGATATGTTTCGATCTGATCTGTTATGATATAATATAATCTAATGTGATCTTATATGAGCTATTGCTTTGTTGTGTGTGGGCTCACTTCTGTAATAGAGCGAGATGTGTGTTTCGCTAATTTATTAGCTTTCAGTCAACTTCGATGATTTAAGAGGTTTCCATCTTATTCAGGATGTTTTATTCTGATATAAGGATATATGTATTTTAGCATATAGGATTTTATGATATTTGATGCATGTAATAGTTATTAGGCAGAACTACATTCGGATCTGATCATATTGGAATAATGTTGTGGATGTTATCAAATATATAAGTAGGCAACCAACGATGCAACAATGTTAGCTTGATCCAAATTAGTTATGATATTAGGTTTGTTCTGTCCTACGTGCAACAAAGCATTTAATCTCTGTAGTACGTAGGGGAATGTTATGACTCTTGTACGAGTCCGTCGCTCGTGGTTGGTCTTGTTTATTTTTTTGTTATTATGTTAAAATTAATTTACTCTGATTTTGTATTTCGAACACCCCCGCCTGGTCTAGGTCAATTTTCGGGTTAGGGTGTTACAAAAAATTCCCAAGAGTTTGAGATATTACAGTTTTCACATGGTCATTCATGAAATTCCTTTCCATGCAATTCCATTCCGTAGAATCATTCAATTCTACTCTAAACTATAATTCTAATTCCATTGGCTTCCATTGGATTTAGTTATAATGAATCTACATTCCATTTTCATTTCAATTAAAATATCCAAATAACCTCTTAGATGGTTAGAGAGATTCCAACTTGATTCCACCCAATTCTATGATAAACGCAAAAAAAGTCGAAAGTGATAGAATCAACTTTAATCCTCTCAATTCTATGGTTGATTCTATATCCAAGCATTCAATACAAAAAACTAGGATTCCTACTTCACCCCTTTTCACCTTTTGCTCCTTTTATCTCAACATCTCTAACTAAGCCCCCTTCAACCGGGACAATTGGGATATGCATGGGAGTAGACGTGGATGCCTTCGAACATTGTTTTGTCTTCTGATTTATGCTATTATGATTATAGAACATCTTGTGTGGTGGTTTATGTTTTAGACCCATGTGTATCTTATGCTTTTAGACTTGTCTAAGATTTTCTGATTCGAGCCATGTGTCGGCTCAGGATGTTGTATGTGGATTGAGAGTGAGGATTCATTTCCGAAATAGTATCCTCTTTTATTTTACTTTATTTCTCTTACTCAAAGAACTAAAGGTGTGCGACTCCATGTATGTGTTAAATACCCAATTAAGGGGTTGAAGTCTTCCGCAATGCAATCTTGTCGCCCCCGTGTGCTTCGATCAACCCCTGGACTGGGTTCGGGTCGGGTCGGGCAGGCGCCAGGGCATGACATAACTTCCTACTCTGAATGCCCCTACCACTCGCCTTGGCCCCACACTCACCACCTCCTCATTGCGCTTACTTGCCCCCCCTTATATGCTTTAACCTTGCTTAACGCGTTGATCTAACCCTCACCACCTCCTTGCAAGCTTTGTCTCCCTCCCCCATTTGTCAAGAACTAACGATGGCCAACCACTACTAGAGTACCACAAGGAGTACAAATGGAAATATTGTGGCAATGGCCCATATTCATCAAGAAATGACGATGGTTGGCTACCACTAGAATATATATTTCTAGAGATTACCTATATTTTGGGCATATTGTGGTGGTAGTCAGCCACCACCAAAGTTGTGTCAACTTCTTAGCATGGTCGAGAACAACAACTAACATGAACTACCACATGATGATATGTAACACTTTGAAATTTTAAATGAATTTTCTTTTGATAAATTAACTTCAGGAGTGAAATTTTGCCATTGAGTTAAATTGGACCACGACGACAACCAAAATTTTATCTTTTGACCATCAAGTGTTGGGGTGAGAATTTTCCTATTTTAGCCAAGAATGCAGGGTTGCACAGTCAACTTGGCTAATTGAACCCCTCGACCCTAACTGAAGGTTTGAGAAGGGGAAAATACACCACTTAATAAAAGGATTCATTTTAGGTTAGTGAGTGTACCCACCTATGCGACTTGACCCTAGTGTCCTGAGTATGAGTGCATATTCATGAAAAGACAAAATTCACTCACGACTTGATCGGCTAGCCCTAAGTAAAGTGTAGGGGCTAGGGGTGATCAATTTACAAAACTAAGACAAGGAAATAAGTTTTAAATGGAAAAAAAAGAGGTTGGATAGGTGAGCAGGTAAATGGGCCTAAGGTGGGGCAAGGCATGCTCCAAGTTAGTCGTTGGCCCGCCCCACAGGTTGGCTTTAGTGCTAAATCGTTAGGTGATTCATAATCATTTACTTTTAGAAAAGATTGATTTCAAGAGGGTCAATTTCTGATTGCATGATGGAGGATTTTAGATTGATTCAAATAAGGAAACCTAACAAAAAGGAAAACTGCCCTCATAAAGAAGACCTCCAACCCTCTCTGTGGATGGTGTTCTATGTGTTATAAACCGTATTCAAAATATGTAAGTCAATCTGGATCAGTTTAGACTGAGATGATCATAGGAGTCCTTATTGTATAGGAAGTTTTGCACTATTCAGTAATTTTTAGATATAAAAAATAACTAATTTTAATAGTCAGACTCATCCCTATATTTAATTCTAAGCCATAGACCCTTAATTTTGATCGTGGTAAAAAATTTGTGTTAATATGACACTTCTAGATATTTTCCCCAGAAATTGAAACCTTCAATAGAGTCAAAACTAGATTTTTGACCTAATGACCTACAACGGGTTATTTGGTGCGTTGATTAAACTTAGATTTACCCAATTTCCCTTGACACTTGAAAATAATGGTTTTTTGGCTTCTTTCATCATAGTAAAAGATGGTAGGATGCATGTAATGTAAAATTGATTAAAGGGATAGCATTTTTATGTGTATAGTTTTGATTTTCTATGTGGATTATTCAGGTAAGTTATATGCCTAAATTGATGTGTTAAGTACATGTATGATGAGTGCTTATTGGACATTTTCATATTTCATTTGATGATGATGTGCATAGGGTATGGGTTTATGATATGTTCATGTTATATTGTGTCATATGCATGCTGGAAGTGGACTGCATTAGTATATGTTTATAAAGTATGTAATGATATGACATATGCATTGAAGATGTTACATCTAAGCCATTGAAATGTAGGTAGTACATACCTGTGTGCATGGTAACATGCATATGAAAGCACTTCCCTAAAGAACCATTAGGGCCTATGGTATGGGATGTAGCTAACAATGGGGACAACAAGGTTGATGTTTCCCTTATGTGTTGGTTAAGTTTATTATTTGGCTAGATACGTTCAGCTGGGTTAGTAAGGTTGTAATGTTGGCTTTGATGATTCGATACAAATAAATTTACTTATTGAGCTTTTTTATATGGAAAATATGTTGAGTATGAGATATATCATAATGTGTAAACAAGATAACATACGAGAATGATTTGGGTGGTAGAGAAGTTGATGAATTGGTAATTAATTTAATGCCAAGTGCATAAAGAAACTTATACATAATTTGTCCAACCGAGCTCTTATGGACTTTGGAGATGCAGTATATATATAATCTTCATGGTGGGTCTAAAGCCCTTGTTTTTTCAATGAAGTGTATCGAATTAACCAATGGAAGTATTTGTTTAAGTAAAACTAACTGAGTATGTGCTCAGTTTGACTTATAGGGATATTTCATGGAATGAATTCGTTAAACATGTGAAAATATATTGGGTAATTTTTAAAAGCACTCTATAAGGTTGTTTTTGAAGTATGAACGTTTCTTGATTGGAACTATGTTAACTTGACAGTATACTTGAAAGTGCATGATATGGAATTATTTAGTACTTTTAATGCTCGATTTTCCCTTTCTTGTTATGCTTAAATACAAAATATTATGATTAGTTTATACATGGCATAACATAACATTGGTATGTTCATTTAATTTAAGAATTCAATGAAATTGTGTCAATGTTGTATGGCACATGTAGTTGCACATGGTTTAAAGATGTAGAAAGTTGCATGTACATCGTGGCATATTGTACATTTAAGGTAAGCCTATTGAGGTTTGGCTCATGTGTGGTTTTTCACTGCACATATTTTTGTACTGACAGGTACTCAGTGAATTAACAAAAGATGGATACAAAGACTAGTTTATTGATCATGTGCCTTCAACTCACTACCATAGTTCCCTGGAAATATATTTTTTATTTGTATTTGTTTTTCTTAATTATCTAGAGAGTTGGATCATGACGCGATATGTGCCCGCCGAAGAGGAGGTTTATGAGGATGGATTTAGGTTACAAAAAATGGTTGTTTGAAGAGTGGTTGGTTGGGGGGGTGGGGAGGGGAAAAATTACCCCCTTAAAAGTGGATGACATAAGCATTTTGGGTAAGGAGCCAAGATGAGGGGGTCCACAAACCAACCATATACTTGGAATATGTATCAGGGTGCAATTCGCATCATCGGATTGAGATCTTAGGGTGCACATAATCCAATGGCACTTCTAATAGCCCAAGCACTGGTGCATATTAAGGGCACCCTTTTATTTTTTTAATAAAAGAAAAAAAATAAAATGCACTACTAAGTAGGGGGTTGAAAATTGTAGCTCACCACAACAAAGAAAAACGATTGAGGAAACAAATACAAAAAATAATTTTCGGGTATTTTTTTATTCTTGCATGCGGTTGTGAGCAAGCCTGTGGGTTAATTAGGTGTACATGGGTTTAGCATTACTTAAAGAATATGAAAGAACATGTAAGTACAAAATAAATTAAAACGAAGAAGTGGATTCTCTCTACAAGGCTCACAAGGCACGAAGAAATCGAAAGACATCCAACAACCAAAATTTCCCCATAGCCCAACGGTCAGTAGCCATATTTCCCGCGAAAGACATGCCAAGAATCTATTGGTCTCTTTAAACTCGCCCGCGTTTGCATCATCTTCGTCTTCAGTCCAGAGGAAACAGAGAGGTAGAGAAAGAAGAAGAATTGAAGGAACTTCTCTGATCAACCGCCATGAAGAGGCCCATCTTGGAGGCCCTCTACTGGCTACTGATCGACGGAGGATTCCCGGAGACCGTTCACATGTGAATCCCCATCCTTTTCTCCTCGTTTTCTTCTGCTTCTTGTTCTTCTTCTTCTTCCTCTGTTCCCGTCCTTATTCTGCATCTTCTCTGTTCTTTGTTGCAAAAGGTTCGAGCAGGAGACCAGGTTCTACTTCAACGACAAGTATTTCGATTCTCTTATCCGGAATGGCGACTATGATAGGGCAAGGACATACCTTGCCGCCTTCTCTCCCCCAAACGACAACCCGCACTCAGTACATATGTTTCGAAAACTCACCCATCAAAAACGCTATGAACCCGCCTCCAGGTCTTCTATCTTTGTTCTTCTCCTCTTCATTTTGAATCTTCCTTTGTTGCGCGGTTGACAGAAGAAGCATTCAGCTTTTCATGATCTTCTGTTTTCAGTTGTCTTCTCTTGTTACTGTGCAAATTTGGCTGTTCATTTGGTTTTCAGTTGTTTTCTTTGTTTTTTCTGTATCTGTCTTCCTTCTCTCGCTTGAATTCTATTGTTTGTTTTTGTCTTAGAATTCTGTTTTTGCTTGAGTATGTGCTCTAATTTGATGTTTGTGTTGGTCAAAAACATGGCAGAGACCCCAGCAATGCAAGAGAATCGTTGATCGTTGACCTTAAGGATCATCTCAGAAAGAATCCTCGCACAAAGTTCAAGCTGAATTGTCCCATTTTCAAGATCGGAGATCTTCGTAATATCATAACGAAAATGTAAGCTGTTGCCTTGTTCAAATCTGTTGTAATTTTCATTTCGAAGTATCATCCATTATGTTTCATACAGAATCCATATAGCTACTTGTTTTGCTGTGGTCCAATTATGTAATGAGTCATGAGTCCCTTTAGTTGCCCTTGTCATCTTCCACTGCTCTGGTACTGCAGGTGGAACAAGCAGAACAATCAGTATCAGCCCCCACCAATTGATCATCGTCGGGTAAATCATCATATTTAGAAAGGGAACAGACAGAAAACAGATTAATTTATTCTTTCTTCTGTTCTGAGACATAAGTCAGTAATGAAACTGTGTTTATGTTTATGCAGATAAATCAGCGAGGAACAGCACCTCATCCTGCAGCAGGTGCTGGACCCTCAGGAACTGCAACTCATCCTGCAACAGGTGCTCGACCCTCAGGAGCTGCCCCTACCATGCGTCCCCTCTCACCAGGAAACTTTGGTGATTCACTCGTCTTTCTTGCAAGCTTTCTACATGTCAATCATGCAACGATTTTCTACTTACAATTGCATGCAATTTCTGGTTGCATGATTACCATTGCAGCGTTTGTTAAAAAGGGCACCAGAGTCAGTGAAGCAGCACCGACTTCGTCAGCGTCTGGTCAGGTACCAAATAACTAACAACATTTAGAAATTTTCGGAAGCCAATCTAGCTTCCCCATATATGATCTTATTCTTCATGTTGAGGAGAAAACTGATACTTCTGTTATGAATCTGAAATAGGGTGTTTCTGTGAATCAATCATCTGATGGCTCTGACTTCATTTCGGTTAAAGATTCATTACGGTAGGGAAAATTAGTTGCCAACAAATGAACTAGATCAGAATGCTTTACTTGTCTTTAGTTTCTTCAATCTGTCAATTACCTACATCTGTACCTAAAACCTTCGTTTCTTAATTCAGTTGAGATTGTTTTGTTTTCAGCATCGTATTTAAGGCCTCGAAACGTGCAGCTCGGCGATCTGAACAAAGTTCGCCTCAGCCTGAAGGTGACGGCTCTGAACAGATTCCCTTGCCGCCAAAGAAGCGCCATGGTGGTGCAAAGTGAAATGCATATAGAAGTAGTGGCAGTACCATGCATGGCTTCCCTTCCAAATCTACCAGAGCTAATTTTCGCACACTTATATGAATTCTTGTAATTGCTATCTCGGATTTTTTCCGCATGAATTGGGGATTTAAGAGTTCTACTGTTAAACACATAGACTTAATCAAATGATGCAGATATCTGAGAAGTGTATTGATGAAAAAAAATAAGCTCTGATGCAGCAACCTGAAATGCTCTTACAGCTATAACGTGTTATATTTTCCTATCTAGTATCAATTCAGGGATCACTTGCTTTCACACAATTTATTAATTGTGTCTTGCTTTGCTTCTTTAGCAGTATATAACGAGAGACCGGTTTTATGAGTCCGGGCTCATGTACTTCTGCATGAATTTGAGCAGTCGAGATTCAATCCGATAGTACACATCACTACTGAGTGAGAGGCAGATTTAAATCACCCATTCGTGCCCTCTACGTGCCCACATGTAAATGTTTTTCTACCAATATGTACTCCTAAGAGTGGTGGAAGATCTCAATAAAAAAAGTGGTCAAAATTCCCTAATCATGTTTTTCAATTCCTAATTGCAATTTAAGAAACGACCAGACGTTGCAAATGCAAACTTCTCTTTCTAAATCTGGGTTCATTCGCCACTTGTTTTTCACATTGGCATGTGAAAAACTATACTAAGGAACTATTGGGGTGCCAAAACTGACCATTGGGAGTAGGTCCACCAAACCGGTTCAAAGCCTAGGGAGCTGGACTCTTGCCTGGTGTAACAGGAGTGAGTTTTCCACTAAACCGGGTTCAAGGATCCAATGTATGGACTGAGCTTCTAACCTATAGGCTATAAGAGGTAGAAGGTATAGAATTAATGTTTTGGAAGGCATAACCCAGTGGAAGAAAAAATCCCATGCCCTTAAACCTTGCTTTAAGCCAAAATAGATGCAGTATCATAGGAATTTGAATCAACTATAAAGACTTTCAACTAATTTAAGGAACCTCAACCATGGGGTAGTCTTATCATTTTTTAAAGGTACTTGTAACTTTATTAGGATTAAATGAAGTTTGGGGATTATTAGAAGAATTTTTTTACTAAAATGGATCTGAACTCCCAAGGAATACCAAATATGTGTGAAGGCTGGCTATAATTCCCAAAGTAGACCTTCACACATGTGAGGCTGGCAGCTTTTGTGGGAAAATGACTTTCTACCCATGGTGCTTTTCCTCCTCTTGCCAGGACAATAAGTCAAGTCTAATGGAAACATTTTTGTCTAGTCCCCCAAAGATCCATCACCTTGCAGATCACTTGAGCTCCAATCACTACAACAAAATATAGTATTAATGACGCAAAACCAAACGTCGCTAAAAATAACTATTTATGACACATACAAAAGTGTCGCAAAAAAAATGAATTATTAGCGACGTATTTTCTTATGCATTACTAATAGTAACACTATTAGCAATGCTTAGTTTAAACCGTCACTAATATTAATATTATTAATAATATTTTATAATAAGTGTCACTAATAGTTCCTCTATTTGCGACGTTTTACATGTACGTTGCTAAAAGATATATATTTTAAATAAAAAAATAAAAAAAATTATAACTATTAGCGACGCTTCTAAAAAAGCGTCGCTAATAGTCCTACTATTAAAAATGCATAAGAAAGCATCACTAATAGTTATGGATTTAAAATATAAAAAATTAAAAATTAAAATTATTAGCGACGTTTTTAAACAAGCGTCCCAAATAGCATTGATAATAGCGATGCTTGTTTTGAAGCGTCGCAAATAGCATTATTAATTAATTTTATTTAATAAATAATAAATAAATATTAAAAATTTAAAATAAACTTCTTAACTATAATATATTTTATTTAATATTTACTATTTGTATATGTAATAAATAAATATTAATTTTTTAATAAAAATTAGTGTTAATAATATATTAAACTTTAATATTTATATATGATATATTTTATTTCTTAAATTTTTTATTAATTTTAAAATATAATTTATAATATAAGAGAGAGAGAATAGAGAGTGCATGGAGAGAGAGAATGAGGAGACAGAGAAGGCGAGGAGAGAGGGATCGAAGAGAGAGAGAGGAGAGAGAGAGTATAGTGAGTGGGGGAGGTGAGAGATTGAAGTGAGAGAGAGAGAAAGGGGAAGAGTGAGATGGGGGAGAGTGGGAAAGGAGAGAGAGGGAGAGAAAGAGAGAGAGGAGAGAGAGGGAGAGAAAGAGAGAGAGAGAGTGAGAGAGAGAGAGTGGGAGAGAGAGGGATAGAAAGAGAGAGAGAGAGAGAGAGAGGAGAGAGAGAGTGAGAGAGAGAGTGGGAGAGAGAATAGAGAGAGAGAGGTGAGGAGAAAGAGGAAAATTTCTTATTTTATTTGTTTTTATTTTTTATTTAAAAATTAATTAAAAATAAATAAATAAGGTATTAGCGACATATATGAATATATGTTGCTAATACCTTATAGTATTAGCGACGTATAGCATATATGTCGCTAATACCTTAGAGTATTAGCGACATATAGACCTATACATTGCTAATATATTTTTATATATTTATTTTTTAATTAATTTTTAAATATAAAATATAAAATAGAGAGGATATGGAGAGAGGGAGGAGAGGGGGAGGGAGAGAGAAGAGGGTGGAGAGAGGGAGGAGAGAGAAAGATAGGGAGGAGAGGGTAGAGAGAGAGGGGCGAGGAGAGAGAGGAAATTTTTTATTTTATTTGTTTTATATTTTATATTTAAAAATTAAATAAATAAATAAATAATGTATTAGCAACGTATAGGTATATACGTCGCTAATACCTTAGAGTATTAACTACGTATAGACCTATGCGTCGCTAATACATTTTTATATATTTATTTTTTAATTAATTTTTAAATAAAAAATAAAATAGAGAGGATATAGAGAGAGGGGGAGAGAGAGAAGAGGAGAGAGAGAGGAGAGAGGGAGGAGAGGGAGAGAGGGGAGAGAGAGAAGAGGAGAGATAGAAGAGGGTGGAGAGAGGGAGGAGAGAGGAAGGTAGTGAAAGTAAGAATATTTGTGACGCTTGTGTATAAGTGTCACAAATAATACGATGTTAGCGACGTTTATGTATAATTATCGTAAATAAATATTAATTGCGACGTTTAACAAAACATCGCTAATATATAATATTTGTGACGGTTTTTTTATTAGTCGGCAAAAAATAAATTTTTGTGACGCTTAGACAAAGCGTCGCAAATACGTTTATTTGCAACACTTTCTAAGCGTTGTAAAAAAAGCACTACTGAAAAATGCCCACACGGGGTGAAATTTTTGCCCAGTGCGGGCGATATATATTTACCTGCGAGAGGATTTTTCACCCACACGAGATTTAACGTCTCTCTTCCGCTCCTCGCTCACCCCCCCCCGCTGTGTGCCAACTGCCGCCATCACCATCCGCCCCATTGCACCCCAACCGTCGTCTCTGCCCGTGTCCTAGTCGCCCGATTGCACCCTAGCCTTCCGTCTGCCCTGCTGCACCCCAACCGCCACCAGTCAGCCCCGCTGCACCTCCGCTCCCGCTGCACCCCAGCTGCGTGTCTACCCCTGCATCCCAGCCGCCTTCCTGCCCCCACTATACCACATCTGCCCTTTGCCATCCCACGTCTACCCCCGGCCACCCCGCTCTGCTACGCCCCCTTCCCCTCCTCCTTCCCCTCTAATTTTCTGTGGAGGGGAAGGAGGGGGGGTGGAGTCGGGGAGAGAGGGGGGTGGGAGGCCGGATTCCGGTGCCCCTCCGTCCTCCGGTCCCCCTCCTCCCTCTCACTCCCCCCTCTCTCCCTAGCGCCGCCCCCCTCCTTCCCCTCGATGTTCAGAGGAGGGGAAGGAAGGGGCGGAGCCAGGGAGAGAGGAAGGAGCGGGAGGGAGGCGGGATTCTGGCTCCCCCTCCCCTCTCTCCCAAGCAATCCCCCTCCCCCTCCTTGTCCCCCCTCCTCCGGTTGACAGACATGGGGAAGGGTCTTTGGGGCCGAAATCCAGCCCCCACTAGATTCCGGCTCCTCCCTCCAACCCCCTACACCCGGTTCCCCCCACCCTCCGGTCGATAGACTGGAGGAAGGGTCCCCTCCGGATTCTGATCCCCTGTCAGAGGCCTCCTGCCACCAACGGGTTTTTTTATTAATTTATTAAGTCATTAGCGACGCTTATAAAAGCGTCGCTAATGACTATCTATTTTTTATTTATTTTTATTTCATATTAGCGACGGTTTCAAAAGCGTCACTAATAGAAATTAATTTTTTTTATTTCAATTTTGACAATTTATTTTTATATTTTAAAAAAATTTATTATTAGCGACGCATATTTATGCATTGCTAATACGTTATTATTAGCGATGCTTAGAAAAATAAAAAAATTATTTCATTTTTTAGCAAACTATTTTTTTTACTTTATTTAATATTTTATTTTAAAAAAAATATTATTAGTAGCAACTAATAATAATGTATTAGTGACGCATAATTATACGTCGCTAATTGTAACGTATTTAGTGACGTTTATTCATACGTTGTTAATGTTATACTAATAGTGACGCTTATCGTTAAGCGTCGCTAATAAGCAGTAGCGACTGTAGTTTTATCGACGCTTTTTATACATCACTAACACTCATTAGCAATGCTTATAGTTCTATTAGTGATGCTTACATGCGTCGCTAATACTGCAATTTGTTGTAGCGAACTAGAGAAACATTTTAACATCACTGTCATCTCCTTGATGCCTCCCTCTCCATTGCTCCAAACAGGCTCTTTGCTCCATAGAACATCATCACCCCACATGTCCTCCTCTTCGACCATACCTTGTAGGCTTGAATCACTTCGCACAATGTACCCCTCTTACCACTTGTGATTGTAGAAGCCAAAAGCTCAGAATGATGAATAAAAAATAAACCCTAGTTTGAAATCTCATTCGTCTCTCTTCTCTCTTCTCGTTTGGAAGTTTTGTTATACAACCATTTCCAAATGGGCAAGGTGGGAATCCGGTGACAGTTTTTGTGGTATGGGAAAGAGCGGAACATAAGTGTGAAGTAAAAGAAGATTAAATACCAAATGGCAGGCAAGCAGAATACCAAATACAATAAAACCAAACTTAAACAAAAATAACAAAAATTGAGAAGAATATTAAATGTGATACTTAATCACAACCTTTAACACATATATAAAAAAAGTGAATACCAAACAACCTTAACTCCAGTGCATAATTCGAATAAACCAAAATCGAACACGAAACCAAACTTAAATACCCTCTGCAATTATGAAAATATGATAATCACCATATCGTATCATCAATTACACGTTGATCCAAAATATACGGACACTATGAAGAATGTCTTGTTATCGATAACATGATGAAAATATTAACATACGAGCAATGAAAGGCTTAACTGAAAATGATATTCTTATTGCTAACACGACATCATTTCATATTGTGTTTTCAAATATATATATATATATATATATATATATATATATATATATATATATATATATATATACGGTAATTAACATAATCGTATCATCACATATACAGTTTTCATAACTTGAAAAGAAAGGTATTTATGTGGGGACAAATTATCTAGAATGGAAATTTTTGAACTTATTATTGGCTTATCCAATTTAGAAAAGAAGTGTCATAATCAAGCATGATATCAATCTCCCAATAGGGACAAAAAAATTCTTGGGGTAGAAGTCTATGAAATAATTGTAGGAGTTTATTTGATGGTTGATGAGACCATGCTTGTTGAGAAAAAATTGTAAATGCTAAATATATTACTTTTTTCAATCAGATAAACCGATAATAAGTGTGTTTCTATTCCGGATAAATTGTCCTCACATGTAGAGTCCAACCTGGATCGGATCTGACTTCTTAGCTTTTCTACCCTACGTACTCTTCTGAATCAAGACACATAAATACCATTTTTTTCAAGTTATAAAAAATTACGTGTGATGATATGACTATGTTAATTACCATAAATCATGTGTGATGACACGACTATGTTAATTACATTATATGATATGATGTCACGTTAGCAATAGAAATATCATTGTGGTTTAGCATGTCACTGCTCATACGGTAATGTTCTCATTGTGTTATCAATGACAAGACATTCTTCGTAGTGTGTCCATATATATTTCAAATCATCGTGTAATTGACGATACAATATGATGATTATCATATTTTAGCTATTATATATGGTATTTAAGTTTGGTTTTTTGTTTGGTTTTGGTTTATTCATATTATGCAGTTGGATTTAGTCTTTCTAGAATTCACTTTTGTTATATGTGTGTTTAATTAAGGTTGGTATTCTGGTGATTAAGTATTACATTTGGTATTTTGGTGATTAAGTATTACATTTGGTATTCTACTCATCTTTTGTTATTTCTTTTTAAGTTTTCTTAGCTAGGATTTGGTATTCTATTTATCTGTCTTTTAGTATTTGGTCTTCTTTTACTTCACACTCTTCTATTGTGCACCTCTCCCATGCCACAGAAAAACTTCAGCTGAGTCATACCTTACCTATTTCAAAATAGAGCAAAACTTTCATGCAACAATAACACTTTCAAACGAGAAGAGAGTCATCTGAGATTTTAAACTAGGGTTCATTCTGGGCTTTTGGCTTTTGCAATTACAAGTTGGATGGATACATTGTATGGAGCAATTCAAGTCTACAAAGTGGATGGATAGAAGGATGTGCAGGTCGACGATGTTGTGTGGAGCGAGGAGTCTATCTGGAGTGATGGAGAGGACAACAGCAAGGAGAGGATGGAGAGGCTAAGATGTTTATCTAATTGAAGCTTCGGTAGTCAGCGAGGGCTAAGCCGGCTGTGGATCTCTGTAGGACTAGACTAAACTAAAATGTTTCCCAGACTTGACTTATTGCCCTGGCAAGAGGAGGAAAATCACCGGGGGTAGACAGTCATTTTCCCATATGAGATGCCAACCTCACATGCACATAGTTATACTTTGGGAATTACATCAAACTTGTTCACATATTTAGTATTCGTTGGGAGTTCAGGTTGATTTTGGTAAAAAATTCTTATTAGAGTTGCAAGAACAGGAAACAGACTTGACTTGGGGAATAAAAGGTTATTTCCCGGCTTAGGTCCAACCAACCGGCCTAGTGCACCATTGACTCAAGCAGTGGAGTTATAGTTCTTTATTTGATTTATTAGTTGATGAGTTTAGTTATTTATGAATTAGTATATATGCACAAAATACTGGCCAAACTACTTATTGTAAAGGTCAACCCCTAATTGGCGTTAGTGATTAATTGTTTTCCTAAGTACTCATCTTCTTTTATTCCCCAAATTGCTTTTACCAATTCTTCTCATTTTCATAGTTTTAAAATTTCTTTTTAACTCTAAAACCTCTGTGAGTTAATTTGGCTCATTGGCAAACTAAGTCAAACTATGTTGTTGACTCCAATAAGTATGACTTCCTTAACGACTCAATTGACTCCTTGAGTCTACTCACCAAGTCTCTTCTACCTTGTCCAACTACATTAACTCTTTATTCTCCATACGATTATTTTCATATAACCTACCTATTTATACCTCATAAATAAAATTAATTATTAATTCATGATAATTATTATTTCTTTTATTGAAACTAATGCTATAATCAATGTGTTATTTATTGTTTTGTTAATAGCTCCTTAATGGCAATAAAAAGGCATCCTCATATAGGTCTTTTAATCTATTTATTAATTAGAGTGATACTTTGATAACCAACTTATGTCTAACATCTTCCCGCATTTTATCACAATGAAATGGTAAATGTAAAAAAGCAAATAATAATTATGCCTCGAAGTTAAGTTTACACTTAGATCTTTGTTGTACTCCAAATACTTTACACTTGCTAGAAGGAACAAACTATAATGCATAACCTCTTTATATTCAGTCTATGAGTAGTTTTTTTAGATGATATTTTTCTATGAGCTGTTTTTTTAGATGATATTTACATCTAAGGCATTTGATCTTGTGACTAGTTAAAACATTTTTTTTTAATTATATCATCATATTGAAAAATTTTCATGTATTGTCATCTTACTACCCTACATTATTTTACCTTACTAGCTAGGAAGACTTTTTTTCTCTAAGTCTAAGCATTTAATGGTACTGAAGATTTTTGTATACTTGACTAAATAAATCTTATAAGTTTTCTTAAATTTGATTTGTATAAATGTACAAACTGTCCATAAATGAAGACTATAGTCATTCATAACTCCATCGTGAGTCCATCAAGACTCTGAGTCGACTTGGCTTCGTGGCCTTTAGAGTTGAGTATGAGTCTTGAATTTTTATACATTGCTAAATTTCACCTAATCATTCCTCTAATCTTCTATCTTTGATTCTTGTTGAAATATAAAATAAATAAATAAGATTTGCATTTCCAAATGGCTTGAGCTTTTGGGATCAGTTATCTAACTTAGTATTGGAGCTCCAAGTTTGAGGTGATCATGGGTTCTAGTATTGTTGGGGGCACCTATACCCCAATTGTGTTCTATGTATTAGGCTTGATGGGCGCTTACAATAAATCCATATGATTTTCATTTCCTAATGGCTTCAGCGTTTTGGGAAACTCTATTATCTAAGAATTCTCCTTTATAGACTCATTCCCTTCAATTACCTTCCCTTAGTTAATTCCAGTGTAAGCCTACTGGTTCATACCACTTTTAGAATTATTTGTGTACTATGTTCAATTGCAATGACAATGAAAACTAATGTAATGTGGATGCATATCTTTTCCAATTTACATAATGGTTTATTATTTATCAAGGATTTTGAATAATAAGATGCCAATTGTTTTAATACTGAGGGCATTCATATGCAGGCAAAGGTTAACATGAGCTTAACATGAGCTACAACGCATTTTTGAAATATGTTAATCTCACAATATCGGATTAAAATCTGACCATGCACGTTATATGAAGGGGCAGGCAAATTATAAAAAACACGCCTGCCATGTACAGGCTACTAAATAGAAATCGCATTGTTCAAAATGCACTAGCGCACACAGTTTTGCATTCGTCGATAGCATATAAACGAATTCCTGTATGTGTCAGTAAGTTAAGTTTAATTTTTCCTTGCTTCACTACAATCTACATTAGGTTGCAATCCTAGCTAACGTAAGATATGGCTACCCAAATGTTACCTAAACCATGAAGTGTCTTGTGAAAGACTAGAAGACCCATTAATAGGACCGTTCATTTAGGCACGTGGTATCCAATATGACAAACATAGGGATCAAGCTCATGCAAGGTTATATTTTGTCACGGGGTTCAGCGAACATGGCATAGGAACCAGGGAACAGACTGTTGATGGCGGCACCAATCAGTTAACTCTAGAAACCGCCATTGCAAGAACTATGCTCTCACCCGTGATCAGCTGATAGCAACCTAGTTTAATCAATATACAAGATATGTAACATGATTTAAATGAAGCGAATCAATTCCAAGTCAAGGTCCCACCTTAGGAAAGGACAGATAACCACCCACCATGTCTCTTCTGCACCTCATCAACCCCAAATACAAAATTAGGAAAAGCCGAAGCATTTGGAACAAGAAAGTCATGAAAGAAAGGCCATTATACTGAAATCTTCCATGACAAGGTCAGTTTTGGGGACAGTTGAGAGATCTCAACAACACAAGAAAAAGGAGCTACAATTACAAGTGTACCTCCCCCATCTAACCCCGCCCACCTCGCACGCCATCCCCTCCCCAAGTCCCACAACTCTCGCCCTTCACTTTTAAAGTCCTCTCGTCATCCCTTCTCGCCACCTCTAATTCACTACACAGCCATGGCAAAGGAAAAGAAGAAAATCTGCGTTCTCGTCCTCAGACTGATGGCCATGTTTGCAACTCTCATTGCAGCCATTGTCATGGCCACCAGTCATGAAGATTCGACGATATTTGGTATACCAATCCATGCTAAGTACAACTATGAGCCAACATTCAGGTAAGACAAAATAAGCATATAAATCTGTATCTACCAACTGTTATGTGGTTCATTTGTATCCACAACCCTTTCTTCCTCAACTACGAAAAAATGGCGCAGGTTTTTTGTGGTTGCAAATTCTATAGCAGCTGTATACAGCTTTCTCGTTCTGTTCCTCCCTCCAAAGAGCATGCTGTGGCGCCTAGTTGTGGTTCTTGATGTGGTAAGTTCTCTTTTAATGATAATTGTTGTATCGGGTAAGAACAGCTTGAGGAAGTACTCCTGTGTTACTAGAACCAACCGACTTGCTTACCCTCTATTTCTAAAAAAGTGTATTTAGCGTGGCCAGATTTTATGATGGGATCTTTGTGACTAACAATGGAAGCTATCACAATATTAGAAAGTGGTAATAGAGAAACATGGTAACACATGATCGAAAGGTTCCTACATTCCTCCCCTTTTGCACATTTACTGGTCATGCTCGGTGGTGTAGGAAATAATTTTCTTTCCAAAAAAACCTTGATACACTAACACACAAATTCCTTAAAAAAATGAGAAGTCTGCCACCCCAATTTCAACCAGCCCAGTGCACTTATATACAAGTTAGTAAATATTTACCGTTTATATATATATATATATATATATATATATATATATATATATATATATATATATATAGGAGGTGGGCCGGCTAAAAGAGGGGGTGGACTCCTCGTCTTTCCTTAAATTTATAGAAAAAAAGTCTATATGAGCCTGCCAAGGGGGCAAAAACTAATAAGTTATGTGTACCGTGGAATTGATATCCGATGGCAAACGATACCCACGTGAACATAGTCTCATAGAAATGGGTCTCAATTGAGAGTTTTCCTCTTTGTCCAAAGTGATGTCAATGCCCATAATACTCATTTTCGTTACTGAGTGGGTTCTGAAAGAGCTCTTACATCCCAGCAGTAATAGCACGAGGCATCCAAAAGGACGGTTCTTCAAATTCCGTATTCCAACGGAAATCATACATCAGATTGTAACCTTTTACTGAACTTTGTGATTGGTATGATTCAGGTGATTACCATGTTGCTCACGTCTAGCATCGCTGCGGCCAGTGCAATTGCCTACGTGGGCAAGAAGGGGAACTCGCATGCAGGATGGTTGCCCACGTGTGACCAGTTTCACAGGTTCTGCAACCAAGTAATGGTGGCCATGATTCTGGCTTTTGGCGGATTGCTGATTTACATGTCACTCCTCCTCTACGCTATCCACACGGTTGTTAACCCTCTTCTTCTTTGAGTTTGATGTCTACTTCAGATTGCTGTGCCTGTATATCTTTTAAATTAAGTTGGAACTGGAAGAGCTGTAAAGTTCGATTGAAGTAAGAGATAGTTGCGACTTACTTATGTTGGTTGTAATAAACCAGTAGAACTATTTTTTTTTATGTGAAACAAGATTGTAAATGTAGTCCAAATAACCAGTTTACTGGAAGGGATTATTTAGTTTTTACCTTCACTTTATATTTCAAGCTGCGTATAAGAACCAGGTTGTAGTAATATATAACTCTTTATACAAGGTTGTCTTCCTTTCATTATTCATCTTTGATTTTATCTATGGCCACAAAATTCTTGCAACTTTCGTGTTAAAATATGAAATATATTAATGACTCATTTCCTAATAGGTCGAGTATATAAGAAACATGATTATCTGATATTGGAGCTCTAAGTTTTGGGACATTGTGAGTTCTTGTCCACCTCTTAAGTATTTGTGCACATATGTATATTCACGTGCAGCTAGATAAATGTTTACTGTGAAAAAAGCACTGGAATTAATATAAAGTAAATATTTCCTCCCTCTCAAAATAAGTGTTTTATTTAAAAACTAAATAAAAATAATTTAATTTAAAAATTAAATAAGACACTTATTTTAAAGCAAAGAGAATATATTATTAATAGTTAATTTAATTTTTTAACAGCTCTTTAGATGATCAGTGTTACCCTGGGAATCCCAGAGAAGGCTGTCACACCCAGGAAGTAAAACAGTTAAAAGGTTGGTTACCTTCTGGGAAACTGGCAGCGGCTGGTGATTTGGTGCATCCACAAGTCACTAAAATTTGGGCCCAAGTAGAAATAAGAGGAGCTCACGTGATCGTTATTCATTATCAGTGATTTTGACGTTTAACCCGTGAAGGAATCTTCCATGGGCTTCGAACTTAAAAAAGATGAGTGCAGTTCGCATGCCAGAGTCAGCTACAGTCACTGAAGATGGAGACTGGTTTAGATTAAGATAATTAGCACTTATTAGCTCAGCCGTGGCTGCTGTTTAGAAGCAACTATCTGGTAATTAAGTTTACTTTACCAATAAGAAAAATTTTACTTTTTAATCTGCATAAAACTTCCTCCGGCCTCATTCTCCTCCACTTAATTGGTTCTATTTAGTTAGGCATAAACGTCATTCCTGCATTGCTACTACAACAAATAAGAGTATTAGTGACACTTTTAAGCATCACTAATACTTTATAAAGTGTTGCTAATGGGTATTTATAACGCTTACAAAGCATCTCAATAACACTACAACAAAATTAGGTATTAGCGAAGCTTATATAAGCGTCGCAATAAAATACATCGCTACAAAATGAAAATAACGGCATATGTCTCAAAAAAACCAATATTAGCGACGCATAATATTAAGCGTCGCTAATGGTAGACGATTAGCGATGCACCGATATAAAACCTCGCTAATACCTAACCTTTTAGCGACACTTACGTTTATGCGTCGCTAATACATAGATTATTAGCGACGCTTACATAAGCATCACTAAAAGATATATCTATTAATTTTTTTTAGAAAATTTAAAACTATTAAAAACGCATTGTTTCACACGTCGCTAATAATAAGAACAATAGCGACGTCTAGAAATAAGCGTTGCTAATATTTATCAATTTTAAATAAAAAAATAAAAATTATAAACTAATAGCGACGTATAGATATGCGTCGCTACTACCTGGTAGTAGTAGCGACATACATAACTATTCGTCGTCATTACCATTGGTAGTAGCGACGCATAGTCACATGCGTCACTAATACCTATTTTTTAAATAAAAAAATTAATGACAAAGAGAGAGGGGGAGGGAGGGGAGAGAGAGATAGAGGGGAGAGAGGGAGGAGAGAGAGAGGGAAGGAAGGGGAGAGAATGAGAGAGAAAGAGAGAAGGGGGAGGAGAGAGAGGGGAAGAAGGGGAGAGAGAGGGAGGAGGGGAGAAAGTGAGAGAGAAAGAAAGAGAGAGGGGAGGAGAGAGAGGGAGGATAGAGAGAGGGAGATGAGAGAGACAGGGGCGAGAGGGAGGAGAGAGAGGGGAGAGTGAGAGGAGAGAGAGAGGGATCGAGAGATAGGAGAGAGAGGGAGGAGAGAGAAGGAAGAGTGAGAGGAGAGAGAGGGAGGAGGGGAGAGAGAGAGGGAGGCGGGGAGAGAAGAGTGAGGAGGGGATAGAGAGGGAGGGGGAGGAGAGAGAGAGGGAAGAAAGAGGATAGAGATTGCAAAAGGGAGAGAGTGAAGTGTGAGCGAGGGTAGAAGAGAAGAGACAAAGATATAGGATAGAGAGTGCATATAGAGAGAGTGCATATAGAGAGAGTGGATAGAGAGAGGAAATAGAGGGGAAATTTTTTTAAAAAAATAGATTATTAGCGACGCTCTGTGAGGAGCATTGGTAAAACACTATACAGTTGCAACGCTTGTAAACAAATGTCGCAACTAAGAAACTATTAGCGACGTTCACGAATGAGCGTCGCTAATAGACTTTGTTTGTGTTAAAATAGTATACAGTTGCGATGCTTGTAAACAAATGTTGCAACTAAGTAAAATATTAGTAACGTTCACAAATGAGCGTCGCGAATAGACTTTGTTTTGTGTTAAAACAAATGTCGCAACTAATTAAACTAATTAGTGACGTTCACTAATGAGCGTCGCTATTAGACTTTGATCTGTGTTAAAATGACCTGATATACTAGGACGCTCAAAAGTGAGCGTCGCTAGAAGATACATACATCAACGACACTCATTTTGGTACGTTGCAAATGACTTAAGTCTATTAGCGACACTCATGAGTGAGCGTCGCTAATAGATTAATAATTTGCGACATATGATGTCATACGTCGCAATTGTATGCAGGAATAGCGATGCTAGTATCTAATCGTCGCTAATAACCTCAAATTTTTAACACCCTTCCCCTTTGTCCTCTCTGTATACTCTATCCCTCCCTCCCTATGGAGTATCTCTCTACTCTCTCTCTTCTCATACTACGCATTCTCTCTTCATCTCTTCTCTCTCTACCACTGTAACACCCCGACCCGCACCACCTGACCCGGACCGGAGGTTAGATCGGAAGACACAATCGGAGTGTCGAAAATTAGCGGAAAAATTAAAACCGACTGACCAGGAGCTGCAGACTCTGAGTGCGAGAGTCGTAACGTTCATATGCGCACTATGGAGCTTTAACGTTCCATTGTGCGTAGATCAGAATAAACCTAATTTTATAACTAATTTGGATCGGGCCAACGTTATTTTATCGTTGGTTGCCTACGTACATATTGGATACCATCTCTGACATTATTCCAATACAATCGGATCCGAACGTAGTTCTGCCTAATGGCTAATACATTTACCAAACATCAGAAAATCATATACGATAAAATACATATACGTTATATCTGAATGATTCATCCGGAATTCAACGGAAATCTTATCAGTCGTCGGAGTTAAATGAAAGCCAATAAATCAGAAAACACACATCTCACGTAGGTGAGAAGAAGACTAACAAAACACATATCCCACTCTATCATAGAGCGGAGCAGAACACACTACAGAACCTGTTGGATCGTATCAGATCATATCAGATTTTACCCGACCATACTGGTCATATCAGATCAAAGTATGTCATGTCATAGAAGAGAGCATTTCATATCACAACAGAATAAATCAAGATGTGCAGTCATATAAAGCATATTAAACTAGAAGGTCAGGAAAGCGTACTCCCCTCCAATTTCGAAAGTGGCGATGTTCGGAGTTGCTCGTTTCCTCAGAGCGTCCGCCCTTTCCGATCCGGAGGCTGCGGCCAGAACCTCATGTAACTTCGGAATACTTTACCCTTCTTGTGTCCGTAGACGGAAGACAGAACCTCCCCTTACCCAGAGACATTTTACCCTCACAGCGCCAGTAGGCAGCGGACAGAACCTCCCCTTGTCCGAGACACTTTTCCCTTCCCGTGCCCGTAGGCAACGGGCAGAACCTCCCCTTACCCTTGGGATGTTTCTCTCACAAAACATTGATAATTCGAGGAGTGGATGCTTCCATTGCATTGATCACCATCGAATTAGCTAGGAAGGCCTCTTAAACGACTCTAATCGGATTTAAAATGAGTAATAAATGAAGAACGGAAGATGAGAAAACGTGGGAGAATTTCCCCTTACCCGGAGATATTTTACCCTTTTCGCGCCCGTAGGCGGCGGACATAACCTCCCCTTGGCCCGGAACGTATCCCCTATATAGAGTTGCTAACTTGAAAAATTGACGCTTCCATTGCGTAGAGCACCCTCGATTTAGCTAGGAACGCATTTTGAACGGAAGAAAACGGACGCAGAATGACTCCAGAAACTCCTCCAGAATAATGAACGAAATGAGCTATTTATAGAAAACTGGCGTGCGAGCGTACGGAAGAAGAGGAAAGACGCGCGCACGCGCTTGCGCCACGTGGCGCGTTCTAAATGGACAATAAACGAAGTCGGCGCGCGCGGCGCGCGCGTCATGCGCGCCACATCGCGTCGCGCGCGGCGGACACGATCGCGCCGCGCATCTGACGCGTGACGCGCGCGTTCGCCGCGCGTCCCGCTCGCGTCATGCGGTCAGCCGCGCGATCGCGCGGGACCCGCATTGCGCGGACGGCCGCGATTGCCCGCCATCACGCGGCGCGCGGCTCCCTGGCGCGGCTCAGGCGCAGCTCGGCTCCGGCTCGGCTGATGACGTCAGCTATTCTGTCTTTTTCTGAATATTTTATTATTATTTTAATTAAACACAATTCCAACTTCAAAACGTAATAACTTTTTATCCCGAAGTCGGAATCGTACGTTCTTAGTACCGATGGACTCGTATTGACGAGCCCTTCAAAACTAGACCCCACATGGGTAGGTTATCTCGCACTTTTAAAGTGGGTCCCGCCCATGTGGCACATTTCCCGAGGTCGTAACTTTCGTTCCCGACCTCCGTTTTGAGTGTTCTTGGGTGCGTTGTGCTCGTTACTTCGAGCTCTACCCAGATACAGAGATTTCACCTAATGAAACCCCGTAACCCTGATATTAAATTACCAAATTACCCTTAACCCCCCCGGGTTAAGCATAACCGGAAGACGGGTTGTTACAACCACTGTTTTAAAACCCGACGTGGACACTGACTCAAAATGATGTCCAAGCTTGTTTAACCGGGTTTAATCGGGGGCCAACCTGGGTTGACCGAGGGGTATAAATTTTTTGTTTTACTCTCCCTCTCCAAACCCTAATATGGAAGTGGAGAGTGGCGTGGCGGGCATGATGGCAACCGACAGTGGTTCCCTTCCCCTCCCCGACTTTCCAGCCATAACCCTAACCAGCTGATACCCGGTGGTCGTCATCCCCCTTCCCCTCTCCGGCAATTTCGCTTTTCCCCCTTCATCTCCCTATCCTCCCAGCCCACAGTGGCCACCTTTTGTAGTTTGTCTCCTCCTTGCTGACTGTGTGACCACCCTGCCACGATTCCGACCAGCTGGCACCTCCCTTCCCTCGTTCCACCTTCCTCGACTCCCATCCCCAGCCCGGACTTCCCCGTCGTCTCCTCAACAGCCCAACCCCCTCCCGGTTCCCCCTCCCCAAGCACCGACTATCCCGTTGTCTCCTAGACAGCCCAACCCCGACCCCCTACCCCACCGTCTCTATGCACTCTCTTTCCTCTCTACCCTCTCTCTTCATTCTCTCTCCTCTACCTTCATTTTTTTTTCTCTCTACCCACTCTACCCTATCTATTCACTCTCTCTCTCTCCTCTATCTTCATTTCTTATCTCTCTACCCTCCTCCCATCTCTCCTATTTTCCCTTTCCTCTGTTCGCCTGCCCCCAACACTAGAGGAGGAGGATAAGTGAGGATGACAATGATTCCGATTCCGCCCCCTCCATCTAGATTCCCTCTCCCCTGTTCCTCTTTCTTCTCTTCTATTTGGCTCTCCCCTCCCTCTCATTGGCACCCTCCCCCTCTTCCTGACCCACCTCCCCACACTATAACAAATGGGCCGACATCACATGCCGAAGTCAGAGTGCACCTCTTAGGATTCACAGGGGTCACAGGCTGGGCCATGCTCCCCCCCTCCCCTTAAGCTGGGCCCAACCCCTCTAAACCAGTGAGGGGGCCATAACGGGCCCAAGTAATAAGGGCCGCAGGCGAGGCCCATCCTTTGCTGCATAACATCTTATTTGACGGGCTAAAAAGTATATGCCGCCTACAAATAAGAAACTTTCCTTCCCGCTCTCCCGCTTTCCCTCCCAATCTCCCGCGTCAGTGAGCTATTTCCCTCTCAATTTTTCCGCACCAAAGTTCTCCTGCGCAAGTGAGCCCATTCCTTCCCAATCTCCTCCGCAAGTTTTCTCGCTCGCCAGTGATCTTCTCCCCCCGTAGCGTCGTCGGCCACCCCCTTCCAATCTCCCTCCGTCGGCCTTAATCAAAAACTCCCTCAGTCGCCCCCCCATCGGCCACCCCCTGCCCAACCCAATCTCCCCTCTTCCGTGCTCTTCCTAAGTCCCCGTCCGTCCTCTCCTTCCAATCTCCCTCAGTACCCCTCCGTCGGCCACCCCCTCATAATCTCTCTCAGTCGCCCTCCGTCAGCCACCCCCTGCCCAACCCAATCTCCCCTCTTCCGTCCTCTCCCTCAGTCCCCGTTCGTCCTCTCCTTTCCAATCTCCCTCAGTACCCCTCTGTCGGCCACCCCTCATAGTCTCCCTCAATCGCCCTCCTTCAGCCACCCCCTGCCCAACCCAACCTCCCCTATTTTGTCCTCTCCCTCACTCTTCCCTTAATCTCTGTTCCAGAGTCTCCCCACACACTCATCTGCCCCATCATCAGCCCTCACCCTGCAAAATTCCTCCAATCGACCCCCCATAATCTGATATTCAGCCGGTAGAATATAGTGGTATAAGAGGATCCCAGCCGTGCTTCCCCACGGTTTTGATCGAGGGAAAAACCTTGCCCGGCGACAAGATATTCAGTTCCCCTGTAAGAACAGAGAGGTAATCTTTCATTAATTGACAAACAACTTTATCCCATACTTGCTAGTCACATTCAATTCATTTTGTCACATGTCATCTCAAGCTTGTATTAAGGTTTGAGCAGGCAAAATGCTAGCTTGGGAAGTTCTCAACATAGTAGGAATTAAAATATCCGTTTTGAACTTTTATATTTTACCAAAGAAAATTAGACCTTCTAATCTGCATCAATCGTTAAAGTTACATGTTTTATAAAACTCAAGTTTAAATCCATAACGTAGACAGTTGGAATAGGATGTCCTGTAATGCATTGTTGCCACTACGTAGGATCAAAAGCACTTTGGACAAATGCTCCCATGTCTACTTTTGCATTCTAGTTCTTCTTAATAAACGGATGTGATAGAAGTTGCATGTACATTACATAAAATGCTCTTTAAATTTGTAAATGGCATGATATATTGTTACTTGGGGTAGCATAGATAGAAAGCATGAAACGTAATCTTCACACAACTAAAAAGAAAAAAATTCCATTCTACCTGATATGTTAGTGTCATTGACATATATTTATTATCCTTTTCTTTAGAGCTAGGATTTTAGGTAAAGTATAACAAAGAGAGCATTTGAGAGATGTGCAATTCAGTATCTGGGGAAGCAGTCCCCTCCATGTGTGCTCATGTGCAATGCTCAATGCTGTTTGCAGGAGGAGGTTAGGGTTAGAGTTATTGTTAATATAATGAGTAGGTCCTTTCCCTAGTAACTTATGCTCTTAGGTAAACTAGTTAACTCACAAAAATTAACATAAGTTCTGCAATCTTTCCATCTAGTTCATTCTTTAAATAAGAATGACAACACAATAAGCACTCACTACCATGTCTCAAAGTAAAAAAAAATTTAATATGAAGACTCTCAAAGTAGCTTTTGCAATTGTCACTCATTGATTTATGGTAATCTTTAGTTGAACACAAGATTGGTTTGCTTTATGTTCTCATTCACTTATTCAATGATATTTATTGGTTTTGAATAGATATGGTATCTACTTACGTACTTCTATTGAAATATGTTTGTAGGTATGGCACCTGGAGGGCAACAACATTTAATAAATGAATCCAAGGATGAAGAGTCTGCACATGTCCAAGATGTTCCTTCTAATGATGCAGGCAGTCTCTTTGTGTCTTGTATTAATATGGTATTTTCTTTGTACATTGCATATGCATAATAGATGTCTTTCTTTATAGGATCTTCCCAAAAAAGAGGTCGTGGTAAAGCAATCAATAAATCACTACATCAGATGGTCTCCAAGAAAGGGAAAGTAACTATTGAAATTCCCAATACCAAATGGAGGCCAATAACAAATGAATGTGCAAAATTGACTTGTGAGGCAAGGATCATTTGCCGATGTAATGTTCCATTGGTAAATGATAAGGGGGAGGTTATCTCTGATTGGAGACATGTGCCGGACCACAGTAGAGAGTTAATGCACAATAAGTTGAAGGTAGATTTCCTAAAGGAATTTATTTCTCCTATAATTTCCTTTATATTTACCATACATATTGTTTTCTTATTCATTTACACACAATTTAATAGGAAAATTTTGAGTTGCAAGGAGACTTAGATCATGTGAAAATGGCGCTCAATCGGATTTTTGCTGAAAGGTTTAAATACTACAGATATAAATTGCACATGCACTACAAAACATTTATGGATTGTGCTACCGCAAAATCCAATCCATATGATGGAATTCAATCAGACATATGGGAAGCCATTTGTAATAGGTTTGCTTCAAAGAAATTTGAGGTATGGAATTTATGTTGTCATAATGTGCATATTATTTGTGTGCCTTTTGCAAATACGAGGTTGCACCTCGCTAAGAATGAGGTTTGCTTTCAATGTAGGTTTGTAGTTCTGAGGCACGAAGTAGTTGATCTCAATTGAAAATTAAACATACTACTGGGTCAAAACCATTTGTTTGTCATTTGGAAGAGCTGGTATTATGTGCAAATTAATATTTACTTTATGAGCTGGACATTACATTTATTTGTTGCACATAATAGTTTGCCTACCATTGAATGATACAGCGCAAGCTCAATGAGAGTGAGCAACAACCATATACAATGATTGATTTCTACAAAGAAACTCACTACTCAACAAAGAAAGGCACTTGGCTTAACGTTGATGCTCATGATTTACATGTAAGATTCAACTTGTGATTCTTACATGATGCATGTATTGAGTTCAAAATTTTAATGATTTCCATTTTCCATATTGTCTTTATTACACATATGTACTTAGTCAAAGATGATTGAACAAAAACATAAACAAGCTACAAGTGTAGATGGTACACGAGGAGCAAATGATGACCAAATAGCATTAAGCATTATAGGGGAGCGGAAGAATTATGTAAATGGACTTGGAAATGGTGAGGTGGCCCCATTGCCCATATCAAGGTGGGTTGTGTCTTTGCAACTTGAAGCTGCCACTCAAAGAGCTCAAATGGTAGAAAGGTCAGTTGCTGAAGCACGTGAGATGATTGAAGAATATAAAGAACGGCTTGAACGTCAACAAAGTGAAATTGCGGAACAACGAAGTCAAATTGGCATGCTAATGGCGTTCATGAGGGAGCAACAAAGCACTCATCGCTAAGGGTAATGATTAAAAGCTATCTCTTGCTAGAATTCAATCATCTTTCAATCTCACTTAGGGTAATGATTAAAAGCTATCTTTGGCTATGATTAATTTACTTATGCTTTATAGTGATTCACCCCAGAAATGCAAATCATATGAATGATGTCTTTCAGCTTCAAATTCTTTCTTTGGAAGTATTATGAGAGGCAGTGTATCCTTTGATTGCTCTATTTTTTTTTCAGGAGTTAGCTTTTTATTTTCATCTTTAAATTGCACTATTTGATGAAGAGTGAAATTTAATATCATATTTTGCAATACGTTAGGAAATGTTATGCAACTTTTTGCTGTACGTTGTTGACTGTCATCATTTATTTTGACAAGGATTTAGACTGGATATACCAACTCAAAAGAAATATGGTTTATGCTGTTTTAGTTACTCTTAGCGAATCAGGGTTTAGTTTAATTTAGAACAGCCTGACTGCTTGTGCTAGAAACCATTGTAAGATATCTGAACTAATTTAGGAGGGAAATTAGACGATTTTGTGCTCTAAAATTAAGTTATTGTGCATATGGGAGCTATAATGGATGTCCTAGAAGGATGGGATTAAGGTTGGAAGCTGAGGCATTGAGTTACTGGATAAGTTTGCATGTTTGAGTTCTTTATCTAATTAACTCTGCCTGACATATTGTTAACTAATACTTGAAAATAGTTCTTAATTTTATTTCAGTAGTCATTTCTGGGCCTCATGGATGAGCTTGTCTGATTCAATATTAATTTTGGGTTGCTTACGTGCTTATGGTTGTTAGGGCAGGACGAGGACCTCTTATAAGGGCATCATTATAGGTACAAATATTTGTCCTATATTTTACTTACTAACTTGAGGTATCGCACTGTTTGAGGTTTATTTTCTAACAAGTGTTCCGCAGGTGTTTTCTACAATTCAAAGAGAAGGGCTTGGTAGAGCTGCAGCTCACTATAGCTCCTACGGCTCTGGGAAGTTTTTTTTTCTTCAAACTTTGTTGTTTATATATCAAGTAAGTTCAGTGATAGCTCTTTGGCTCTTGAGTTGTTTTCTGCAGTTCAGATTTTTTTGTTTACATCTTTTTTTTTAGGTGAAATAGAGCTTTGTCAAACTTTCTCTTGATGGAGCACAGAGATTTCTAAAGCCCAATGGATTTCTATACCATCATCGTATGTAGATTTCTTATGCTAATATATTATTGTTGTTACATTAGTCCATAAATTAAATGTGCTCTCTTGATTAAGCACGATTTTTCTATTAACTGCCAGATACACAAGTTTTCTTCAACCAGTCACAGCATTGAAGTTATATGATGATGTAAGCTTGTATTAAGTGAAAATATACATGTTTGCCCACTTGTTTGTACGTTTTATTTTTCCCTTGCGATATGAACATGTTTATCATTGTTGTAAGGATAAGTCCATTGAAGTAGTGTATGAACTGTGCCAGGTGAAGTCTCACCTTTGCACAGTATTTCAAGACTTGGTTAAAGATTTCTGAAATATTGTATTAATGCCAGCATTTTTTACAGGAGAAACTCATTACATTTCAATTATTACTTTTGCAATTTATATCCACCAGTTTATGTAATTAAGGGATGGGCTAGAAATATAATTGTACAAAACTTTCGGCAAATGTTACAAATGGATCTCCACGCAATTGTACTTCTCTATAATGAAGGCACCAGTTCTTTTTTTGCCTTAAGCCGGAATTTACGTGCAAGGTTTTTTTTTAATATTATCCTATTAGCGATGCTCACACAAATGTCACTAATGAGGTTTTCATTTTTTGTTTTTGTGATGCTTTACAACGTCGCTAATAATTTTTATTAGCGATGTTTATAGTGATTGTTGCTAATAATATCGATGTTTGTATTAATGATGCTTTGAAATTGTCGTTAATATTAGATTATTAGTGACGTGTCTCTTAAAGCGTTGTTAATAAGTAGTTATTAGTGATGCTTTTTGCTAAGCATCGCTAATAAGTACTTGCAATGGCATTATTATCCACGCTTTGAGTGACGCTTATGAGTGTCGCTAGTAGTCTTTTTTGTTGTAGTGAGCGTCGTAAATAACCCAATTACTAATACTAAGTTACAATGGAAAAAAAAATTGTTGTTGATAATAGGCATTAGCGACAGTTTTACTTGTGTCGTTAATAATAAGTATTAGCGGTGCTTTTATTTCCATCGCTAATAATTTGCATTAACGATTGTTTCATTAGCGTCACTAATAATATGTATTAGCGACGGTTTTTTTACAGTCGCTAATAACAAGTAATATTTGTGACAATTTTATTATTGTCGCTAATAATAAATGTATTAACGACCTTTATTTAATTAAATATGTACATTAGCGATGCTCTTGTAAAGCGTTGCTAATAATATATGTATTAATGACGTTTATTTAATTTTTTAAATAAATATATACATTAGCGACGCTCTTGTAAAGCATCACTAATAATATATATATATATTAACGATATTTATTTAATTTTTTAAATAAACATATATATTAGTGACGCTCTTGTAAAGCGTCGCTATAATCATTTACTAGTAGTGATGCTTACTAAGCATCGTTAATATGATTATTAGTTATATTTATTTAGCGTCGCTATTGAATATATTTAAAAAATAACCATTAGTGTCTCTTCTTAAGCATCGCTAATACTATTATTTGCAATGTATATTAAGTGTCGCTAATGAAAAAATTGAAAAAAAATATAATGATACGCTAAATACAAATAAAAATTACATTTGTAATTTCTTATTATATCCATACAATCATATCTAGAATAGAATTAAAAATATCTACTTATGATACAATTTGAGTTCCTTCCTATTAATTTCTACCTCTGATGGACAAAGATATATTATGATATGTAGAATTGACACCCTTAATAGGGCCCAATGCACTAACAATCCTCTCGCTGGTGGGGGTGGAGCTCATTAAGGAGTTTAGTCATGTTGCTAGCCCAGAACACCTGAGCACATTGGCAAACTTGGCAGGTTGGCCCGGCCAGAAGTATGGAGCAAACACACTCTAGGTGGCACTTGCAGTTGAGGAACTTGCATAAGTCATAGGGTGAGGTGGTGGAGCTCGCCAGTTGCTTCATACTATGCAGAAATGGAGATGGGTCCTCTTCAACTTGTGGTGCATTTTCAATTGAAACAATGATGCAAAGGAAAGTATTATTTAGAAATCTTTGAGCAAATTAAATGAGGAATAAGTGTAGACATTCTAGAAGTTTTTAGTACTCATAGGATTTTGTGGAATGAGTCATATTGTTTATATCACCTTATCTTGGCTAAAACTAGGAAAAAATAATGATGAATTTGGTATGTTTTTTATCTTGACAATGACAATCATACAAAGCACTCCAACCAGATTTATCCAATGCCTTTTTATACTGAATGAAACTGCTTACTTTATGTTCAATTATTCAAATTATATTTATGGGAAAGCAATGCATAATGAAAAGAAAACTTGAACAATTAAACAAAATGTTCAAGTGTTTCTACAAATAGTCAAGTCAATAGTGGTAAATAAGTATATGTACTACATAGTATTTCAAAAAGGAAAATACATATTTCCAACCAGAATTGTATGATCTTTAATTATTTATTTTAAAAAATCAACAACCTGGTCCCTCCAAACCATAGCATCAGACTCAATGATAGCTTTATCACCCCAGCCAAAACCTAGCAAATCTATTGCATAAACCTTGTATTTTTTTGTCTAACTTTCAAATATTATATATGCTCACTAAACACAAAATAGAAAATTAGAGACAACTCTGAGGACTGAGATAATTATCCAAGGAACAATTCTATTTTTTATATCACAAGTACAAGCACCATGCAAGTAGAACCTTCCTGGCATTTTTGAACTCATTTTTCTATAAGGTGGATATTTAAGCAAATGAATCACTCTTCATCACTAAGCAAATGTAAAACATGAGGATAGTTGATTGTTTATAATTAAACCATTTGCAAATGTATAAGGTAATTATATTAAGATAAGTATTTAAGGGTTGTCGAACCTCAGGGACAGATGGATTATCACTAAATCTAAAGAGGAATTTGCTGATTGAAAACTAAAACAAACTTAAACTTTAATTAAGTAAAAGAAAGAAATCAACTAGTTTAAAAACAAGAGATTAATATGAGGGAAATTATTTAGAAAATTGAATCCACTATAGAACCATAACAATTCATTAACTCTTAATCTAAATCTAGTGTGAATATGAACAAGTATTCTCAGCTACAAGCTAGAATTACTTCAGAAAGAATCATTAATTAAATTCCATGGCATGAACTATCTTCGACAATAGCACAAATCATCTACACTAAACTAGGTATGGGCATGACCCGTCTAATCTTAGTATAACTCATCTAAGTCATTAATTATCTGAACATTAAAACTATTGTATGACCATCTCATCTAAATTACAGAAATTAGAATTGATGAAAATATCAAAACCACATCAATTTATCATCTACAAGACAATAAATCAACATAGATTTGAATAAACATGAAAAACTCTTCCATTAAAAAGGAAATCTTTATCATACAATTGTGATCATTCACAACTGAGATCTAAATTAAAAAGAAAAGAAACTTATCTATAGCTTCATCAACTCCTAAGTAAAAGAAAAGTTTAGCCTTCCATTGTAGAAGAAATCACTTAAATTTTCATTGAAAGCTTTGAGTTCTCTTCTATTTTCTTCTTCCTTTTTCTCTTCAGAAAATCTACTGGAATCCTCTAATTTTAAGCCAAATATGTCTTTATATGGGCATAAGAGCCGGAGAAAGAAGTTTAAGATAAAAAGGATTCAAAATTGGCTTAAACTAGGAAACTGCGCGTTATCCCGTTCGAACGCCCTGCATGCCCGTTCGAACTCGTATACTGTGTTTTTGTCTGAATTCACATTATCCTTTGATACTTCAAACGCCCCATTCGAACGGATACACTGTTTCTGCAATCTGGACAATTTTTCTAGACAGTCTAATTTCTGTTCATTAAGTTCTTTCATGTCCATATTAATTTCCAACTTGTTTATAACTCCGAAAAGTTGTCCAAATCACTTTAAAGCATGTCAAGACTATTTTGAATTATTCCAAATATCGTCCAAGTACCTCAATAAGCGCACTTTACCTACAAAACATAAAATATCATATTTTAGACATGTAGAATATAACTAAAATTCTAATTTGATTTAAATACATATCTAAACTACTAATAACTACAAAATTATTAATAATTAAACTAAAATACTAATATTTATTTTAAGCTAAATAAACTATAACTAACTCTAAATTAACCTAATCTATGCTAGCAAATAAGGTAAAAAGGTATATAAAATAGATATATATTTCATACTTATCAATAGTCTTGGATGGGTAACTTAATTAACATTGATCCTTGCAACAACTAAAAATAAAGAGTTTTTTCTATATTGCCTGGACAAAAAAATATATTTTATATTCCTTGGTTTTTCTAAAAAAATGTCAATAAACCCAGACTTATGATATAAGCAAAGTTTTGGACATAAATACCCTTGGGTCAGAGTTTAGGGTTATGTATCATGTAAACCTATTACACGGTCAAATTTACACACAAATGACTTCACATACAGGCAATTTTGACAGTGTAACCAGTGAGAGCGAATATGCAGTATGAGTTCAGTTTTGCGACCATCCCACATGCGATTTCAAAAAAACTCGAATAGATTTTCAAAGTTCAAGCAATGAGACGCAAAAAAACTCTGCAAAGTTTGGTTTTTCTTACTTCTGAAAGGCGATTTTGAAAGTTTTCGCCCCAAAGTGAGTTTTAGCCATGAAGTGAGGTTCTGCCCAGGTGTATACTGACGCGATCCCAGTAAAGCAGTGAACTTTGGCAAAAATTACTAGCCATTCAAGGGGTTAATCTAGCTTGGATCAATTTCGTGATAAGGCCTTTCTCTAGCTCTAAATCGTATATTCGTATACACAATGTTTGATATATCGTGATATAGAGCACATGATGTAGTACTACTTTTAACTCCTCAATAGACTATCATGTTATCAAATATATGACATGTAATATATCATGTTATCGATAATACGATATTCAATATAGATGTCCTATTGTGTATGCGTAGCATACATAACATGTTATTGATAATACGATATGCGCAAGACAACATTCAATTGTTGTGCTACCGTGTCTGAGAAGGCATCATATCAGGACATTGAATTTTTTACATAATAACATACACCAACTATCTCTATGACCACAACCTGGTCAGCCACCAAATAAAATGCAATTAGACAATCAGGACATTGAAATAACACCCAACTATGATTTGTCCCCCCCATAGTGGTTGAGAACCGCATGGGTTTACTCATCCACCAACTACGGTTGATGAATTCATGATTGGGTGTTATTTAAATGGCTAGATTGGCCTGCATTTTACTCAGACAATTGACCATATTGTGCTCATGGAGACAGATGGTTTTCAATCCGTCCCAAGCATTATCCCGAAAATCCTCCAGCAGTCTCACCGATTCGAGTCTTGATCTAACTGGAGATCTGGATTTATAATGGCCGATTTGAGTCGAGTCCAACATCAAAAATTGGGGAGGTGTCCTCGCAAATTGGTGACATAGACTTATAGAGTGACTCTTCAGAAATTGATCATTGATTTAATGTTGTTGTCGTGTTATCAATATTACAACATTAAGAATATCGTGTCATTGGTGACACACAATGCAAAAAAATTATTATATTTATGCCTTTCTTATTGTGTAATTGGTAACACGTAAAACCTTTGGTCGTATTACCATATACATGATATGTATATAGTATAGGATGTTTACCAACAAAAATCAAAATATCTTGTTATCGACAACACAATTCTTTAGTAAATCATGATATCGATAACACAATGCATAAATAACATTGTGTTGCTAAGAACACGACTGAACGATGTCATTTCCTCCAATCAACTAAAGAAAGGGGGTGGAAAGGGCAACCCCGACCAGTGTTCCCCTTCTTGACGTCATTTTCCTACTCTTTTAGTCACCCTCCTTCGGCTTGTACTTGGACCATCAGCCACATTCGGAGGGTCCTCTTGTGCTTTGTTACATCATTTGTGGTTGTGACCCAACTACCCGCATGCTTCACATTTGTGTGGGGCTTTAACCGTTGGTTGCGACTCTATTTGATTTTTCTATGGATGCCCCTGTTGCTTGAGTGGGATAGGTGGGTTGAATGTAGGTAGAACTCCAGTTGGTGCCCATTGGCGCCTATCTATTGTTGGATATAATGGCCCTCAATACATCAATTTATATGTTTTTGTAGAGTATCATTTTTTGCAATAATCAAACACATAAAAGTGTCTGTGATCAATTGTTGTAATTGCATATTTACATGGTAGCCCTAGATGCTAAAACTTTCTACATGTGTAGCTATATTCAACCAGATTCACAACATCCTATTAAATGAATATTGTGTGCATGAGAACACGTTAAAGGATCTGAGTCGTGAAAATGAGAACACAACCCACCAATAATAGACTTATGATCACAACAAACATGTTACTTAAACAGTTAAACTTACACGAGATGGATAATAACGCATGAATGTACACATGATAGTAATTGCATTTTACCTGGTGATATAGTGAGTTAACCTAAAATTCATATAGTGATATCAGCAATACATGCACATTCATTGTTTCTTCTCTTTTATTTTTTATGTGTTTATGAGCAAATGGGGCTAACTCTTTATTCATATTTTGTCTATTTATTTGATGTTTCTCAAAGAGTGCGGTTGTGTGCTCCCTTGTATGCTCAATTAACCTAGTTACAAGCATCAATCTAGCTTTTTTGAACATTGCATTAGCACTTTCAGACCTATTTGAGCTGAGTGTTCTATATATTTTTCCTAGAAATGCAACATTGGCCAAGTGCTCTAAACCTATCTTATTTAGCCAAGCAAATTCTTCAACATTATGTTCTTTAATGTTATTCATTGTGTCATCATACACGTTTTGTCTTAAAGTTTCAACTACCACATGGAACTAGTTCTTTAGGTAGTTGTCTTTGAATATATCCAACATATATGTTGCCATGTGACAGATATAATATTCGTGCTATTTAGAGGGAAAATATCGTTTAACAACATTTGTCAAGCCCTTCATTCTATCAGAAACAATTATATCCAACTCAGATAGAGGGTCAGAAAATAGATTATTTCTAAGCAATTCAAGAAACTAGCACCATGTTTTCTCACACTCATTCTCGACCACTGCAAATGAGATGTATAGCATATTATTGTTCCCATCTAGTTTAGTTGTTATCAATAACTGTCCAGGATACTTTCCCTTCAAGAAAGTTGCATTTACCATTAGCAATGAGCTCAAGGTTGTTCTAAACGCTCTTGTAACCAGCCCAAACATCCAAAATACTCTTTTAAAATCGTACCCCCTATAGGCCCAGGAATATCACATGTTTGATTGGACCAACTACACTTCGTGGATTTATCCTTTCTATCTAAATTTCGTATGCATGAAGTATGCAATAGGATTCATCTGAGTTCCCATCTATTAAATCAATCAATGGTTTACCTGCAGGACTGAATATTAAGTTGATAACATTGTAATAAAGGTTATACAACAACGTAATTCATCGTGTCCCTAATTACACAACAACATTTGTAGTTGTGATATCGTAAACCTGAACTATTTAAGCATCACGTTCATATTAATTCGATAGGTAATTAGGTTGTGTTGTAAGAAAATGCGGTCGTAGGCTTCTCGTGTGCCTGATAGCATGTCATATTTCAATGTCGTGTTACTGAACACATGATACAAGGAGTCTCATAAAGTTTATTTTATCTATGCGATAGCATTTCTTGTAGTTCACAGTTATACCCCAGTGCTTTGAATATAACTTGTTATACTTTTCGGTGTAATGTCTACTGAAATTTTAAACAATGCATAATATTTTCTCGCAATCCAAAGGTGCGATGCTAGAGGATGGTTAGTTGACTTTCTTTGCATTCCACACAATTGGTTGTGCACTAACCTCGTCTCAGTCACATGATCTTCTATATTTGAAGCCCTAATGTACTGTACAAGACTAATTAGAGCACTTTGCGGCATAGTATTCCTGTTCTCATCCACAAAACGATAAGTGACATTAGCCTCTATTGCTAGGTCGAACGAAACCGTCTTGAAATGTAACAGGCTTAGCAAATGTGTGCCCATTTCGAGTAGATTTTGGTAGTCCTTTGCTTTCAAACTGCCAATCATTAGCTCGCCCTCACCAATATTCAATTCCAATAGGTTAAGATCATCGACCGTTTCCCACTCTACCTCGGCCTCAATGTCAAAGTTACTTGGTACCTCGCTGTGTCTAAATTGTCCTTGGTCAGACATACTTTCCATGTCAACTATATCATTCTTTTCCCATTGATCATTGCCCCATACTTCTTCAAATTCTTTGCCATCATAATTACAAAGGTTGTGTGTGGGTTCATAGGTATCAAATAAAGTCCTTATCGCACCCATCGTTGGTGGCATGTCTTCTAATCTAATCTAATTGACTTCTATCACAAGTTCAGTAGTCATTGGATTGATGTAAGAAGAATGACATGGATTTGTTGAGTTCAAATTTCCCGGTTCTCCCAATCTGTATTGGATATGTGATATAACTCAACATCGTGTATTCAGTTACATGCTTATAAATCATATCGTGTTCACGCTAACACAATAGGAATACAAGGTCATGTTATTACATCTATGCTAAAAATAATTAGTGTTATATCACATATGTAGGTAGCATCATTACTTATGCGACAGAATAAAATTTGTGTTTTCTCTTCACACGATATGTTCAATATCGTGTGCTCAAGTACACAATAAAGTATAGTCTCGTGTAATCTAAAATTCATTGTTACCTAATAGTTTTAAAAGTGAACTGTGTATCATTAACTCCCATCTCAATTTGAAATTAGAGCCAGTCTGAGCCACTACCACAGGTGATTTAGCTCTATTGAATGTCTGGTTTCTTTCTACTAATGGCTATTTGTTACCATTGTTGGGCTCTTTCATCTCAGCATACAATGATAACATCTCCTTATTTTCCTTCTTATGAATAGAAAACACTAATTGCAGGTCCTCGTAGTCATGTAACTCATATATAATGGATGATTGGGAAGATGAAATTAAATACTTCAAAGTCGCATTACCATTTACAGCAAGTCGTTCTTTGACTTGAAGCAGCAGCTCGCCAAACCTCACCGACATATCAATGTTCATCAATCATGTCTTTCTACCTATATACATGTCATCATTGCCTACCTCTCCATTGTAATGTATGCAAATACCAATCCTATCCATTATGGATGTTAAACGGTGATCGAATCAACCGAAATGAATCCTTTGGAGCCCTGAACAGCTTCTGGAGTGTAAAAAAATGGGGTTTTTTACTAAACAATAGCACTTTCCTGTGAGTCACCGCCAGTCACCTCCTACCATCGACTTTTCACTGTTGCCGATAAATCCTAGCCCACCATTACAGCGCTACACTATTTTGGTGTTCATTTATTATAATATGTATGGGTAGTAGGTTTATTTAAAACCTAATGACAATTTCATTTATAAACAGGTAATATGGCATTTGTGTTTAAAATCTAGGAAATATGGAATATTGGGTTCTTCAGCTAAGTAATATAGAAAAAACTTTTTAAAAAAATTTTGTTTCAATCCTCTACTTCATCAAGGTGAATGCCCAAATTGGATTAGTTAATGAATCATTCTTTGTCACTTATTCTCCCTTTGTCCCATATTAATAGCTACATTGAGAAAAATAGTGATTTTTGTTGAATGGTGAAACCCATGACTAAGAGAAGAGAAAATAAGCATATGATACTCATTTTGAAGTACCCAACTACTTAAATTGAACAAAATGAAGCTATTAATATAAAACAAACTTTTTTGTTATACCTGCAGCTACTAATTTAAGACAGAGGGAGTATTTGGTTTATATGGTGAAAGAAGTTAATTACTATTTTTTTAAGATAAGATTAAGGTTCTATTATGTCTTGGCACTATTATTATTCCAAAGTTTGAAAGAGTTCAATCTAAAACATCACATCTTCACACTATGTTCTTTTCTCTTGGGTTTTGGAAGGGATTGAGAGCTCTCACATTAGTTATATGGACTCCATAGGTAGGGTTCTATGGAGTCCATAGAACTAATGGGTTCTATGGAGTCCATACTACACGACCTTGCTTATGCTCAACCATCGCTCCTTTAGTGTGCTTTTTTTTTTGCTACATATGTAGGCTTCTCCCTTAGTTGAGTTTAATACAACCTTTTTGGTTTAAAAACCTTTAATTTTTGTTGCAACTAATAGTAAATAACACAAATAAAAGGCAAAAAATTATACTTCAGCGCATATTTGAAACGTATACTTTTTTTGGTACAAGAAACTTGTATTTAAATATACACACCTGATTGTTATTTTGGGATTACAATTATTAAAAGGCCCATTCAATTCACTCGTTTAAAAGGCTACTAGGTTAGATGGGTTAAATGGCCAATTTTAAGATCGTCCATTTTAAACCTACAACTCCCTTCATCCCACTTTCATAGTTCACACTAGAAAATCAAAATGATCTATAAATTTGGGGTGGAGGGAGTAATTAGAATTAATTTAAATATGCCTAATTTTTTTGTACTAAATCATATAAAAGTAAAGATTTTCCACAAAGTTGAGCTTGATCAGCTCAGCTCCCTCGAGTTTGGTTCAGTCCAAAGTCGAACCAAGCCAAGCTCAAGTGGAAATTTTTGTAGCTCACAACAACTAGTCTATACTATTACTCCCTTCATCCCATATTAATGAGGATTTAATAAAATAGCCCCATAATACATCATAATGCACAAGATGACAAAAACTTCGTAGCAATATAAAAAAATGGCCTTTTGCATATGTGAACCCTCGTACATGTGGCAAGAATTGTCTAAAATACTCATCCTTTGTTGTCTTCCTTATAACTTCACTGACCCATTGCTACCCTTTACCAACAACTCCAGCTTCAACTCAGCCACCTCTATCACCACCTTTGCCATCATTGTCATCAACTCTACTACCTCTACCACCAACTCTCCAGTCTCTGCCACTAGCACACTTCAACGACTTTCACCTTTGCCCCTTGCTCCACTGTCTCCTCCTCCCCTCCTATGCTACCACCACCACTTCCTCCTCCCCTCCCCCTCCTCCTTATCTTCCTCCTCCCCTCTTCCCTCTCCTCCTCCTCTTCATCCTCCCCTCCTCTCTATCCTCCTCTCCTTTTCTTCCTTAGTCGCCTCCTTTTCCTTTTTCCAAAAAATTTAACAAGATCGGCCACAAACTAATCTACAAAGCTATTAGAATTTTATTTTTTCTCTATAAGATCAAATTTTAAAAAATGAACCCATAAATATACTAAAGTACTTAAAAACAAAATTTAGTTTAAATTTTACTTAATTTTAAGCTTTTTCTAATGTCAAACAAACCTCGTACTGGCATTCAATAGTCAACAACTAACAAGCAAATTTATTGTAGTAAAAAGGAAGTAGGACAACATTTTGAGTGGTAGTATCTTCCTCAATATTTATAATAAACTATCCCAACAAACCAAATAGATAAAAAAATAAAGCAAATTTTAAACATGCGATTGTCAATTGTTAATTGTTAACAATTGCTTGTTGATTGTCATGCATCAGTAAAAGGAGTGGTCAGCGCCAAAAAAGAAAGTGGTCATGGCCCTAGATGACATAATATTCAATACTTGGAAGTTGACATTCGACAGTGGCATATTTAAATTTTATTTTATTTTATTATTTATCTATTAAGTTTATTGAGATAGTCCATTATAAATATTGAGGGAGATACTGCTACTCATAATATTGTCTCACTTCCCATTTACTACAATAAATTTGCTTGTCGGTTGTTGACTGTCGATTGTTGACTGTTGATTGCCAATACTAGCTTTACTTAAATTTTACTTGATTATGAGCTTTATATGACAATAAACCTTGGGCTTTCATGAATGACAATTTATCTATCTTATTGTGTTGAGATAACTCAATTAACATTTACACTTGGTAGTCAACAATTGCTATATGAAATCCAATCACATGAAGTTCAAAGTAGACAATTGAGGAAGATACAGTCACTTGTAGGTGACGGTTGACAATTAAGGCAGATAAAGTCTTGTTGGGTTTTTTAGATGGTACAATGTTGTGTTAAATCAGCGACAAGTGATTGTATTTCCTCAATATATATTTTTACTAAAATCTTATTTAATACATGCACTAAACTATCTAAAAATCCAACAACAGATTGTATGTTGGTTGGTGTCAATTGTCATCAACAAGTAAGTAACTATATCTCGTTCAACTGTCAACTTTATGCGATCGGATTCTATATGTCAACAGTTAGTTGTGTATTATCTTTTCACAATAAAAAGGGTGAACTACCATTAATAAAAGTCCGACATTTATTCAATGCTAGAGAAAGCTTAAAATTTAGTAGAATTAAAATTCATTGTTGATTTTAAATAGTTGAATATGTTTGTAAGTTTATTTTTTTAGATTTGAGCTATTAAAAACAAAATAAAATTTAAAAGTTCCATGTCATGTTCATAGCCAGTAATTTTTAGGAGGAAAAGGAAGAGTAAGAGGTAGGCAAAGGGTGGTTTAGAAAGTTCATAGAAATGATGTGAAAGAAGTGGGAGTAGAGGGAGTGGAGCTTGTTTTTTGTTATTCCTTAAAATCTTGTATCTATTTATGTCAATTCCTCTTTTATTACATGTGTGAGTAGTCATCTCAGTGCATTAGGTTTACTAATGCTTAGATCTTGTATCTCATTAGATTTTCTTAATAAATATTAATTATGTTTACTCTCATTCTACATCATCATTAGATATTGTATATTCTGCTTATTTTATGTAATTTGTTATATAATAAATTTATAATTATTTAATATTTATATTTATATTTATGAACGATCATATGTACTTATTTAAATTGTCAAATATATGCATGGACAAACTTATTTTCATTAGCTAGATAATCAAGATTATTTTACATGATCTCTTTGAGTTCTCGTCTCTTTGGCTCATTGAAACTAAACCGAGATCTGAGATGGAGAATCATGGTATCTACTAAAAAAGATCAACTTTCTAACATGTTACATGTGATACCACTATAGATTTGCTGTATACGACTGTATAAAATGTTGGTTAATGAAAATCAAGTTCTAGTTTTGCACACAATGGTGTTTTATAGGTCATTAATGAACTGTTTTATCAACCAGATTTTGAAAGGATAAAAAAAAGGAAAGCATGTTCAACTCACTTCATTTGAAGTGATAAAAAAACATTTCATTTGAAGTGGTCAAGACTGAAGAGCTATTTGCTCCTCAATGACAATGTATGGAGTGAACTATAGTGCTATTTTTATAAACTCCAGTGCCTACAGGAGAAGTAAACCCTTTTTTATTAACGCAAATATAAATGGCAAAACCTTGAACCAAAGCACAAGTCACAGTAGCATGGCCCATAAGATAAAAGCACAATAGGTACCCAACCACTATAAAAAATGGGAAACCCTTCCCCTTCACATTGAAAGGAGAATGACATTTTTAAGGTTGGGTTGAAAAATGCTAAGGGCTTGTTTGGATTGGTGGAAACTGAGAGAAAGGGAAAGGGAAAGAGAAAGTGAATCCAGGTAAAAGAGAAACTAGGAGATTCCTAAAAATTGTCTACTGTTTGGTAGCACAAATGATTTTAGAGAAAATTGACAGTGACAGTAGTGGTAGCGGTGGTAGTGGTAGTAGCGGCGACGGTAGTGGTAATAGCGGCGACGGTAGTGGTAGTAGCGGTGGTGGTGGCGGTGGCGGTGGTAATGGTGGTAGCAGCGGCAGTGGTGGAAGCGGTGACAATGATGGTGGTGGTGGTAGTGGCAAGACATAAGTTTTTAGTACGTTAATTTTATCCCAAAATCAATGGGTTCCTGAGTGGAAAGTTTTGGGGTTAATTTTTCATCCTTTTTCTCACAGTTTTCATTGTAGTTTCTCTTTCCCCGTTGCACCAAACAGTGGAAAATGAGGGATTTTTAAAATATTCCTTTCATTTCCCCCACTTTTCACCAATCCAAACAAACCCTAAGCGTACCCATGAGTTCAATCATATTTACTCCAGAGAAACAAAAAAATGCCTCATTTTCCTATTTAGTTTTTAAAATGGAAAAGTTCGTATGGGCCGGACACTTGGAATCATGGGACAAGGGGTGGGCCAGGCACTGGGCATCATGGGACAAGGGGGCAGACCTAAGTTATGTGAACTGTGCATAGGGCTGGGAATCGGGTCAGGTCGGGTCAAATTGGGTTCGGTTGGCCTTGACCCTAACTGAAATCGGGTCGGGTAATGACTCGACCCTATTTTTAAATCGGGTCAAAAATCCAAACCCTAACCCTACTTGAGTCGGGTCGGGTCGGGTGTGCGGGTAACCCTACTTTTTTTCACAATTTTTTTGTTAGACTCGTATTATATACCTTCTCTTTTTGCAAAGGGCAAACAAAAATGAAATTAAATATATTACAACATTAATTTGAAATGCTTGGTTCTTTGGCTAATTTGTGGATACATTTTTTGTAGTAGCCATCAATGAAGACCTTAAAAGTATAATGCTGCATTTCCTCCATTCTAAGAGAATGTTAACATAATAGACCTTCAACGTTTATTTACTCATGATCAGCCTACTTGGTTTTCCTTTCGATATTCAACATGTCTTAATTTCAAAATTCCAATAACTACTTCTATATGGCTGCTCATAACCCTATCCTCCTTTGCAACAGGGGACACTCGATTACAATTTTCATCCTCCAAAAACTGTCCCTCATTGAGCTCTATTATCCACCTATCTGGATTCATGTTCCTAACCTGCTCCCTATTATGAATGTCAGGCCTTCAACATAGAGCTAAATTTAGTGTGCGATGTGTCCTTTTGAATGAGAGAGGATGAGTAATGAATACAACAAAATATGACATATTTTCATTCCATTCACCACACCTAAAAGAATAACAAAAAAGAAATTAAACTATATATAAATTAACCACACTTTGAAGATATTGTCCTCTGTTATCTCAAAATGGATGTCTAACAAATCAAAATATATGTGATCACACCTATACATCAAATAACTAATTCATGCTCAAATTTATGTTTAAGCACCTCAAGTTCAATATAGTATGCACTAAATAAACACTATAATAATAGTATAAACAAGTTAAATAGACCAACACTATAATAATAAGGTTCTTTATTATTTATAATCGGGTAAAAGTCTGGTTGGTCGTGTTGTGTGGGTTAGGTACGACCCGACCCTAAATTCAAAATGGGTCAAGAGCCTAAACCCTGACCCTAACCCTACCTGTAGTCGGGTCGGGTGCAGGGTTAAGCGGGTCGGGTTCGAGTCGGGTAAACGGGTCGGGTTGGATTTTCCCAACCCTAACTGTGCATGACTAGGCCCTTTTTAAAATGAAGTAAAACTTTCAAAAAACTAGCAAAATTTACATCCATAAGAAAGGATTCCCTTGTATGTTATAGTTGCAGTATATACTATTAGGATCATAATAATTATAAATTATATACATAAACACTGTATTGACCATATACACTCATAATAGACAACTTCGAGTCCAAATCTCATAGTCTAAATATTATGTTGTAGGTCGGCAAAGATAACAATATTGAAGGATTGTGTTGTAGAGCACATTATTTATATTCACGACTACTTTGGTGGTAGGTCTCTTTTAATAGAGCTCTACAGGAATTTTTGAATGATGTAAAAATATGCAAATTCGAACATGTATAATATAGAAGAAAAAAAATGTGTTGTATAAGTGTGGCCTATAGAAAAATTCTAGAAAATATAGTCATATAGGATCTCATTTGATTGAGTTTGTCAAAAGCTTTCTAACGATGCCAATAATGTGCATATCTTAGTTCAGACATATACACACATTGATCGCATGCCAGTTACCAGTTGCATGCCAAGCTGCCCATGGTGTGGCTCCATCAGTGCAAGCTACATCATATGTTGGAAGCAACACTAGTGTCAATTTTATTATGATAGAGAACCTGTGCAAGTTTTGTTTTATTTGTTTGAAATATATAAATTGTGCAGACATAACTAAAACCATATCAAAAAGGGATGTGGATATTCTTACCATTTTTTGTACTAAAATTTTACTCCAATTTTAATTGGACAAAGAAAGAAAAGGCTAAGTCTCACCAGATAATAAGGTCTACTTTTCACAATTTAATCAAAGGCTAGAGTAATGTTTCAATGTACAATAAGTGGAATAAGAAATATGTGAATCTAAACATGTATAATATAAAAATAAATAAATAAATTATTATTGTAAAGTGTGTTATATAAGTGGGGCCTATAAAAAAAAACCAAGAAACATAGTCATATGAGATCTTATTTGATAGATCTTGTGAAAAGCTTTCTAATGATACCAAGAATGTACAGATTTAAGTTCAAATATGTACAACATGCATGGCTGCCCATGGTGTGGCTCCATCAATGCGAGTTACATCATCTGCTAGGTGCAACACTAGTGCCAATTTTATTATGACAGGGAACTTGTGACAAAAGTTTTACTTGTTTGAAACATGTAAATTGCCTAGATATAAGTAAAACTACACGAAAAAAATGTTAATATTCCTACACAGTTTCTATCCTAAAATCTTACTCTAGCCTTCAATTGGATAGAGAAAGAAAAAAAGTCACAAGACAATACGGAGGTCCACTTTTCTAAATCCAATCAACAACTAGAGTAAAGTTCTAAAACTATATAAAAAAAGGATGCTAATATTTTTATTTTTTTTATATTAAAATCTTAGTCCAACCTTTAATTGGATAGAGAAAGAAAAAGGTAAATCTCACCTAACACCAGGGAGGTCCACTTTTCAAAATTCAATCAAAGGCTAAAATAGAATTTCAATATATAGAAAGTGGACTAAGAATATCATTTACCATCCGAATAACTGGCCAAATCTAAAAAAGATGGTTTGTTATCTGAATGTGTAGGCCATAGTTGGCCGAATGATTGAGCCTTAATGCTGCCCTCCAAAAGAGAAACAAGTCGCTACTTGCTGTTATCGAAAAGAGCAGCGATCATAAGTTCCCCATGCAGACGCAAAAATAAAGAGCACCTCCTTCCAGAAAGAACATCAATATACAAGGACTTTTGTATGGATCCGAAAAAGGGCGACCAACCCAGGGTATTCTAACGCCAGTTTTTACGAAGCTGAAAATCACCAATACGACACCAATAACCCACAATTGTTTTCCATAAGTCTACCATTAAGCCTAGCCTCCTACCCTGTCAATGGTTTTTGCCTCGCATCTCAACATAAAACAATTGTGATAAAAAACAAAAGACCGTGTATCAGTATGCCCAAGATATATGGTTTTTTTGCTAGACTGCTCAAGAATTATATGAAATATGATATACAAGTAGAAGTAGAAAATTGCATAATACAACACTCTCCAAGCAATAAATTGAAGTCAATTTTACTGTTAACCCAAATCAAAGCCTCGTAGGGGCAGAATTCATTCCTTTCTAAAAAATGAAGGCAAGAATATTGATTTTATAACATCATGATCTCAACATAATCATCATATCCAATCTTTGGTTAGTGACAACTAGTCAGTTATTCTGCTCTGCGATAGACCATCTCCTTGCGGAATTAGACATCTACAGATAGGAAAAATGAAAACAAAACTGCAGCTGTCTTCTTTCTACCAAATACATCAAGTAAAAAATTTCAATCATAAATAGATGAGTCCATTTGTAGTCCAGGTTCCATGTCCTTGGATGGTATTGAGTCCAGAGTTCAAATTTGCAAAGGATGACAGCCGCCCAAATCCCACATCTATAACTTACCTCCATGAGCTGATCTCAAGGAACACAGGAAGATGCTCTATATCAGTGAAAGCCCAATCCACGTGGATTATTTATTCACACAAAATATTTTACAGCATGCTGGCTCTAAGTTGTCTCCAATTCAATTTGAGCTAATTCTGCTTTCAAGCTCCTCTCTTTTTCTGATCTTTGGGTAGTTTCACTTCTTTTGTAAACATTCTAGGAGCAATTGCCATGGCCATAAGCTCCTGGAAGAGCAGCTTACAGGCATATGGTATGTGCACCTGCACAAGAACCAGACAGCAGCCACATGAACTGAGTTAAATTGCATACAGAGCATATATAGATTTGAACTTTCTTTTCAGTCTGTGTGTGCACATGGAAGTGGGCGAGATGGAAGAGGGAGTAACCTGAACTATGTCGGTCTTGTTTTTGCAGCCTCTGCATTCAAAGGAATTCTTCTTAAGATTTGCAATAGCAATCAGCCCACACCGTTCACAGACATGGACCCGGTAAGCATCACTCTGATCGAACAATCTCTCTTTCAGAAAGTGTGCAGCTCCATGTGCGATCATACAGTCACGTTCCATTTCTCCAAATCGCAAGCCTCCATCACGTGAACGCCCTTCAGCTGGCTGTCTAGTAAGAATTTGTACAGGCCCACGCCCGCGAGAGTGGATCTTATCGTCAACCATATGCTTCAACCTTTGGTAATAAGTGGGGCCCAAGAATATCATAGCTGTCAACCTTCGACCAGTGTGACCATTATACATGGTCTCAAAGCCCCGCATCTGGTAGCCACATTCGTGAAGGGCTTTGCTAATGTTGTCCACCTAAACATGCAATGCACTCGGCTCAAGTAGGGAAAATGGAATGTAGTGCATATCAATGAAAAAAGAAAAAATTGCAGGTGATAGAAAAAGCAACCTAATAATTGAGAAATCTTTCAAAACTTCCATCACAAGACAAATTCTGTAAGTTCAGAAATGACCCACAGCCTCAACAAGAAGGGCTACATTTAGATGGGACATTGATAAATTTTTGGAACCATATAACTGCTAACTCTAGATTCAAGAATCTTCACCATCATCATACACCTTATCCCAGCTATATAGGGTTTGCAACATAGATTCTATACCATATTTAACTCTTATCAGAATCAAAATTATGGTACAAAATCCATGTACAGAAACATAATGGCAAGATTTTACGCTGGATACTCCTCCTGATGCAACCTTCTAAGGACAATGAGATAAGGTTCTACATCATCATCTTCAGCATACGCCTTTCCAATTATGTGGATCGACTTCATAAGATGATGGTTGAACGTGAAACATTGATATCATCATCTTCCATCACAAAGCTAGTGACAACAAAACAATCCGCTTTTACATGGGAAGCACAACAACTTTAGATTCAAGAATGAAGAGAAAAAAAAGAAGCAGAAAAAGCTACTTGAAGATCAGAGCAGATAAAGAGATGAAGGACCAGGAGAAAAAGAGAAAGTTGAGAAAGAGAACAATGACAAAATAACTTGGAAATCACCAAAAGGGGAGAAGGAAGTGGCAAAGAAAGGATAGCAAAAAAACAAGGAGATGAAGAATAAATCAGCAGGAAGATTGAGATAAGATAATTAACATTCTTTATATTAATTTTTCTTTCATGGAAAGCTCTTCAATGAATGGACATGATGCAATCCTCTTCTCTATGCACCACTCTCTAATTCCTGTGTTGCACATTATATTCCATTTCTAATGTTACTTACTGTCACATCAGTAAAAGGCGTTGCATCTCCCTCCTTCCCCATATGTGCAGCAACTTTCCCCATGATGCACTCAATAAGTTGGCCAATAGTCATTCGGGAAGGAATAGCATGAGGGTTCACAATGATGTCTGGTGTAATGCCTTCAATTGTCCAGGGCATGTCCTCCTGTGTGTATGTCATGCCAACAGTTCCCTTCTGACCATGCCTACTGCTGAACTTATCACCAATTTGAGGCACCCGGACAGATCTCATTCTTACTTTTACGAACCTCAATCCATCAGCATTTGTCGTCAGCAACACCTACAAAAGAAAAAAGGAGAATACAGTTGCGTTAAGAACAGCAACAAGCCAACCCCCATAAATAAGACAGCCAATATTTATTAAAGACAGTGACTAAAAGAACAACACTGATGAACACATATTTCAATCAGTAGAAGCATCCACCTGATCCACCATTCCACTTTCACTATGTCGTAAGCTTGTACTATGATCCCGTCGTGTATACCGTGAAGCTTGTCCTTGAGACTCATCCTGTGCAATTGGAGTAGTCTTTCCAATAATGACATCTTCACCAGAGACTCTTGTCCCCTGATCATTGTATCAAAACAAATAGTCAGTCAAGTTACATCAAGCAAACTAACACATATAGGAAACACTTTCTCCGTATTAATACTCACAGGAGGTGCGAGACCATCATCATCCAATTTATCATATGATCCATGCCTCATGCCCTATAAAATATACTTGTCAATTAACTTTACAAGTAACACCAACCAAATTCTAACTTAAGTTCTTCGCTTACCATTGTATTCTCCCTATTTGGTCGCCCAAAATCTTCCTTAACAAGTGTGCCCATCTTCTTCTCCTCATCCCTAAAAAAGGAACAGGAATTATAAATAGCATAAACAAGCCAGACAGAACATGCTATACACCAATAATGTTGTGCATCACTGTTAAAAAAATATAATGTCGTTCAGATGCTAAGAAAGAAAGAAAAAAGGATAACCTGTAGGAACGGAAAAATAATGATCTGAAGAACCCACGATCTATTGAAGATTGGTTCATAATAACAGAATCCTCTTGGTTATAACCAGAATAGCAGGCAATGGCAACAATTGCATTCTTCAGAAAATATACACAAAAAAATGTCATGTATTGGGCAAAATACAAGCTATACATAACTCAGAAAAGTTTAGAATTGTAGCACATACAATCCCAGCTGGCAGCTGCCTAAAGTGCAAATGCTCCATTGCACGTGTTGTAACCAATGGCTTTTGTGGATAGTAGAGGACATACGCTAAAGTATCCTATACAAAGATAAAATTGGAGTCAATAAGATAACATGAAAAGAATGGTATAAATAGGTTATATTCCAAGACATCAGAGAGAAAAAAAGTGCACCATGCGAAGTTGGTAGTTCGTAACATATATTCCCATTGCCTGCTTGCCCATTGCAGACTGATACGTATTACGTGGAGACTGCATAATGATTCCAAATACAGGGTAAGATCAAATAAACAAATTTTTGAACATATATATAACTAAGACCAGCGTTTTTTAAGCTGTTTCTGCTACCACATTATAAGTGTCAGATCATTGTTTAACCTGTTGGACTGAGGCTCTAGTGGTTCAACCGATTCTTTTTAAAATTCAGTAAAGATATATTATTAAGCTCATCAAAATATTAAGAATATTAGAGATTCACACTAGTGAACATCATTAAGCTCATAAAAATGCTAACACTACCAGAGATTCACACAAGTGAATGAATCATATGTACATGTGATAATCATAATGTAGATCACAATGAGCTTGCCAAATGGACTCATAATCAGTACCTTCATTTTCATCATAATAACTTATTACTAATAGTTTAATACAAATATATATCTATAATGAGTCATTTTTAATAATCAGTCAGTTCAACTGGTTTTTTAAAACCAGACATACACAGAATAAGCCAAACTTAGGCAACATATAACAGACATACGAGTTTCCAGGCTCATCCATATTAGTTTCAGACAGCTTGCAGTTGCACCAGCATGTAAATTATGGTTTGTGAAACAGAGTCTGAGACAAACTAACCTGGTTATGGTCAGGAAAAGGAATAATAGAAGCACAGACGCCCAATATCAATGATGGATGGATCTCACAGTGAGTATAAGTGGTTGAATAGGGGTCATCTGAACGCCTTGCTTGCACAAGATCCTGTATTGAAATCAGACAAGTCATATACCCATTGTAAATAGAATTTTATCATGTACCCATCCCCGACCTGATTGTCAAGTGCAAAATTTGCTAGCATGTGCTATTTACGTGTATTGTATCAAGCTTCCCCAAGAATGTCAACAAACAAAGTCACAAAAATTCAAGCCTAATGAATGTGATTTCCATAAAAGATCTGTTCAAATGTCCAAAAATCAAATACATGTGCCTAAAAATGGTATCTGTGGAAGGTATGCTCACAAAGATATAAGGGACTCACATTTATGGTCATGGAAATCATAGTAGTCTCTTCTTCCTCAGTATCAACATATTCAATGAATCCTTTCGCAACAAGATCATGCCAGCCTTCTTCTTGAGATTCCTAAGGGAGAAAAAGAACCATCAGTGGAAACTTGATCTAAGCTACTCCTCACTTTATACAAACAGGGCATCCGTAACATCACTAACCCTCTGTTGCAATGCTCGAATATCCTTCTTTTTTATAAGAAGCCTCTGATTTTCCACGATAAACAATGGACGACTGCAGCGCCCATAGTCAGTATAAAGTCTTAGCTCTTTCAAACGAATATCCCTGATGACTCCAACCTCAGTATTCACATCAACCTGCAGTAAAACAAATGTCACAGTGAATACCAAAGTGAATGAAACATTATACCATAAACCTGAAAATTAAATGTTATCTCTATTCTGAACCAAACATAGGAAAAGAATAGGTCGTATTACTCCAGGTTAAAAGCTAGGTAAGGATGTAATAATAGAAAATTCCGCATATAGAATTAAACCTGTCTCCTTAGCTGACGCAATGTCTTGACCAAAAGATCAGGGTTCCGATGGATTCCAACCCAGCATCCATTGACAAATATTTTGGTTGCTTGAGGGATAACCGCAGGAGAAATTTCCTGCGAAGAAACAAAGACAAATGAGAAAAAAATAGATGCACATTGAGAACTAAATGGGTCGATGAAAAATGTACCTCAAAGTTCTCAGTACTCCATTCTTCTAAAAATTCCAAAATAGGATTTGCTGCTGACCCAACTGTTATGTAGACCATCAAGGCTAAGTTTTTTACTAGTCCACAGGCCTGCCAAAACAATTTGGAATATATATTTGTAAGTAGCAGAATAACAAGGCATCTTTCCAAAAACAAGTAGATAATATGGAAATTACTTCCAATAAAAATATAATGAAATTACCTGGCCTTCAGGGGTTTCTGCAGGGCACATCATGCCCCAGTGAGAATTGTGCAATTGTCGTGGTTTAGCCAACTTACCTGTTTCAGCAAGAGGAAATTTTAATTATACCTCAGGACAAACATAACCAATTATTATCAATTCTCTAAGAAACCATGTGATCATTCAAATCATTTGTTACCTTCACGTCCTATAGGAGAATTTAACCTCCGCAAGTGAGATAAAGTAGACGCAAAGGTCAACCGATTCAAGACCTGCACATTTATGAATCCCAACCTCTAGATTTTATAATTAATCTACGAATTATAAGTCAAACCACTTTCATAAATACAAAAGCAAATTTAGCAAACTCAGCTTGGTATGAATAAATAAGGAAGAATACAAAGATAAACACAAACCTGGGAAACTCCAGCCCTTGTTCCTGCGGCATTAGCTTGTCCCCAGTTCCCAGTAGCAAGGGAATATTTAAGGCCACTAGTGATAGTTTTAGCTTTGATAGCAAATTGCAAATTGACCTCTTTTCCATTATCAACACACTGTTGCACGCATAAGTGTTAAGTACAAACATTTAAGAGAAGTGACATAATAGAATTCTAAAAGGGTATTATTGCCCAACTATCCAAAAAAAATAAGTCGAGGTCAAGGTTACTTTGTGTACAATCCACCTAGGTTGGATCCATCTAACTCTGCTTATAAACATATTCAACAAACTTCCTTACATAGTTTGAAAACCTACAAGAAAATCAATATCTATAATAGCATCAGCCATGCAACAAGATTAAATATATGCCATTACCATCTACCTCCCTTTTCTCATTTTCACTTCTTCACTAGTGACATTCTTTTTTAAATGAAGAATTTTATGTGGATTTTCATCCCTTCTTTTTTTTTTTTTTACAAAGAAAATACTGTTTGACTTATTGTTTGACGTAATATGGTTCTTAGGCCATGTATCCCTCCAATGAATTTCACCTAATTTCTGCATGGAAGTGTAAAACTGATTGGGAAACCCACTCGAAGACAAGAATGGTGAATCTTTCCAGGTAAGATCCAGTAATTTATAAATTTACAAATGGGTTCAATAACTTCTTATAAATAGAATTTTGATCCTACAAACAAAATTTATGTTTGGGCATATGCCTTAAAAGCAACTATATTTAGAAAGGAAAAAGTTAACCTGAGCCCAGACTCACCTGCATTCGCCTGGGCATTGCGAGCTGTCAGATTGAGATCCGATGGTGCATGTTAACGAAGGGGGCGGGCAGGCAATTCAAACCCACAGGTAATGTGCACTATTGGATCACAATCCTACAGCCCGCGATACCCAGGCTCACACTGACGCACGCAAGCCAGGGCTCATAGTAACAAAGCTCTATTTAGAAAATGCAAATTTAAGGTAAATAATTAATACCTTCTGCACGTAGGATCGCACATCCCTAGTTAATTTTCTGAATAGCTGCATCATAGGAATGAGATGTAAATAGTTCATACCAAGCTTCTGCAGAAAGCTATCTACCACATAAGAATTTCACAGAACGAACCATTCTGAACAGTCCTCCGAGTAAGGGACCAGCAAGGTCCAGCCTTTTGTTCCCATAGTGATCACGGTCATCCTCTGACCTTCGACCAAGTGCACACAAAAGGAGCCGGTGGATAATATATCTGCAGGAACAAAGACAACAAAATTGCAGTTGTAAACCAACACAAACGGCACGTAAAGAGGAGCAATTTTAAGATTTACCCAAAGTAATAAGCTTTCTTTGTTTCACAATATTCACCAACACCAACATGTGGAAGCATTTCTTTCTGAAGAATTTCCTTTGCATACCTTGAAGTAGAAACATAAATTTGAAACAACAAACATATAAATAACCTTCGAACAAAAGTTTAAATGCTAAAAGATAGAATTAATATAAACGCTACAAAAAGACTCACTTAATTCTCTTCTCTCTAGTAACACCAACAGTTGATCCTCGCTTACCAATGTAGTCCAGTGCTACCTAAAAAGGTGGAGGGTTAGCTTCTATAGCTACAATTACAGTGTCCCGTGCCAGTTTACTATGTATGCTATGAACACGTTGTACATTCATTATTATTACATAGGCCTTTCTCACTAGCACCTTCACTCAGTGATGTTTAGTGTAATCCCAGCACAGTTCATGATCAGAATGCTTCATGATACCTGTTGGTTCTGAATAACAAATGCTTCTTCCAGAGATGGCCTCAATAATTCCATCATTGGAGTATCATTGAAGTCGTAGCATATGTGCTCCAAGATATCTTTGTCGGCAACAAAACCTAAAGCCCTAAAGACAATAATAATCGGAATCTCTGTACGAATGTATGGAAGAGTAGCACGAATGTATTGCCCTGAGGAGCCCTACCCAAAATAAGATATACAAGTTCATTAGTATTAGCAAGTAACTGTCACTGCACATGGTAAAAAGCTTCTACATATTGAGATTTTAGGAACTAGGAAGTAGAGCTATCATAAAATATATACTAACCCCTTTGGCACTGGTGCGGGAAAGCATACGAACAAACATGCTACTAGGAGGTCTGTTTTGGGACTCTGCCATGGACCGGACCTCAGCCACATAAGCATACTTGTTCGGCTGCCTCTTCTTGAAGACATAGACATGATTGGTGCTCATCTTTTCCTGCGCAATCAGGACCTTCTCACTCCCGTTTATAATGAAGTATCCCCCTTGATCATATGGGCACTCGCCCAACTCTGTTAAATCTTTTTCCGAGTTTTGATACACTGTACAGTAGCTGGACCGCAGCATTATAGGAACCTAGACACAAAAACCAGTAAATATAACTAGACATATTTGAAATTCACAAGCACCCACAAATGAAATCTTCACTGTATCAGTATGATTCTGCTTCATCTTATTATTCTTTTACCTTGCCAATGAAGACTTTAGTAAAATCCTGGGTCTCAGTGACCTCTTCACAATCGTGACCTTTTCTTATAACCCGCTTCGTCACATCAACGTACAGCGGAGCCGAGTAGGTCAAATTCCGCAGCCGTGCGGCCTTCGGGAACAGGGTGGCGGTCTCACCGTCGGACTCTGTCATCATCGGCTTACTCAGGTAGATTTGGCCGAAGCTTATCTTGTAAATTGTCTGCACAAATCCCAGCATCCCCACTCACCTCAACTCCAGTACTCACAAAACTGCTCAAATTGCAAGTTCAAAACAAAGGGCGGGAAAATCGACCCACCTCAACGAAATCGGACTGGCGGCCGGGGTTGTGCTGGGACTCGGGTCGAATCTCGATGTCGGCAGACTCGTCGACGATCTCCTGCATCGTGTTCTGGATGAACTCGTCGAAGGAGTCGAGCTGCTGCCGCACCAGGCCCTTCTCCTCGAAATAGGCGCTGATGACGGCCCATGCGTCCTCCTGGGTGATCTCCTCCTCGTCGTCGTCGTTGGCCAAGTCGTACTCGTCCCCTCCCCCGTACATTCTCTTCAGCCCCGCTACAGAGTCTCGGAAAAGCTGGACTGAAACCCTAGCGTCTTCAAGCAGAGGAGAACAGACGGCGAGCTCGAGGAACCCTTAAATTTGGGGCTGGAGGGAGGGCGAACCGTGTTGCAGTCTAGGGTTAGTGTTGCTGTTCTTCTTCGGAAGGACGGTATGCCTGCGGGGAGGGAGGGGAAAAGTAGAGAGAGAGCTCGCATATAAGCGTAAAGCCGGGAGTCGGCGGGCTCGGGGTCTTCCGGTACGGACCCGCACTTCGCCGTCAATGTGATGAGTCATTTACCGGGTGAGTTGTTATGTATTGCAAATTACAATTAGATTAGCTAATAAAGATTTTAAAATATTAAATTTTAGTATATAATCTAAATTCTTAAATTTAAATTACCAAATTTAAAAATATTTAGATGTTTTATCACTAAAATTTCTGAATTTAAATTGTCAAATCTTAAAATAATTAACTTTTAAAATAATTTTAGCTATATTTTATAAAGATGATTAATTTATAATTTATTAAAGTCTAGTAGCATCAAATATGTTATTATTGTATAAAATAAAAATACTTATATTATAAAAATAATTTTTTTACTAAAATGTTATATGCAATGATGCCCCCCCAAGTGAATGCAAAAGTTAATTTATAAGTTCATCATCATAAACATTGCATTGTTCTACATTTTTATAGTTATTTAATCCCTTCGTATATTAGTCGTTGCCTTTTGTTCCACTTGAGATGTCATATCATCATTTAAATCATAATCTACATTAAAATTTGAAGGCTATTACATGAGAGTTTATTATGATATGTTAAAGATGAAAGATTGTCATTGTTATATTTTTGAGTTAGTGAACTTTAATGAGCTTAGTTAATGGGTCACATAAGATATGTTTGTTAATAAAGAATAAAATTGTATGACTACAAAGTTTCTACACTTTATGTTTTTAAAATATATATATGTAGTTGCACAATTATTTCTAAGATGGGGTTATAGAATGGATTATTCCTTACTTGAAAGTGATTAGATCTTAATTGTTTACTTGTTTCAAGTATTTGTGGTTGGTTCTTTTTAAAAATAGTTATGTGTTTTTAAGAGAAGATTATTTTTCGAATTTTTGTTTTCTTGTTTTATTTTATTTTATTTCTTAGGATTAGATGTTTGTGGGTATCATTAATGCAAACCCTCACGAGACACAACTCGTCTAATTAGGGACACCTAGGGGTTTAAAGGCTTGTTGCATACGCTAAATGCAATCGTGATTCTCTACGAAAGTGGCTTTTATTTATTTTTCTAGATTAGTTGTTTTGTTTTGCTCGAGGATTAGCAAATATAGGTTTGGGGGTATTTGATAAGTATGAAATCTATATATATTTTATATATTTTTTTATCTTATTTGCTAGTATATATTAGGTTAATTTAGAGTTAGTTATGGTTAATTTAGATTAAGATAGATATTAGTATTTTAGTTTAGTTATTAATAATTTTGTAGTTATTAGTAGTTTAGACATGTATTTAAATCAAGTTGGAATTTTAGTTACTTTCTACATGTCTAAAGTATGATATTTTATGTTTTGTAGGTAAAGTATATTTATCGAAGTACTTGGACGATGTTTGGAATAATTGAAAATAGTCTTAACATGCTTTAAAGTGATTTGGACAACTTTTCGGAGTTATAAATAAGTTAGAAATTAATATGGACATGAAGAAAAGCTTAATGAACAGAATATGGACTGTCCAGAAAAACTGTCCAGATTGCAGAAACACTGTAGCCGTTTGAACGGGGTCACTTACCGTTCGATCAGGATAACGTGAATTCAGAGAAAAATACAGTTCAAGCGTTCGAACGGGCATGCAGGGCGTTCGAAATGCATAATGCGCAGTTTCCTTGTTTGACCCAAATTTCAATTCTTTTCATATTGAACTTCTTCTTACGGAACTTATGCCTATAAAAAGATATATTTGGCTTAAAATTGGAGGATTCTAGTAGATTTTACGAAAAGAAAAAGGAAGAAGAAGATTGAAGAGAACTCAAAGCTTTTAATGGAGATTCAAGTGCTTTTTTCTACAATGGAAGACTAGACTTTTCTTTTACTTAGGAGTTGATGAAGCTATCGATAAGTTTCAGTTTCTTTTCTTTGTAATTTAGATCTTAGTTGTGAATGATGACAATTATATGATAATGATTTCCTTTTTAATGGAAGAGCTTTTAATGTTTATTCAAATCTATATTAATTTATTGTCTTGTAGATGATAGATTGATGTGGTTTTGATATTTTCATCAATTCTAATTTATGTGATTTAGATGAGATGGTCATACAATAGTTTTAATGTTCAGATAATTAATGACTTGGATGAGTTATACTAAGATTAGATGAGTCATGCCTATAACTAGTTTAGTATAGATGATTCGTGTTATTGTCGAAGATAGTTTATGCCATAAAATTTAATTAATGATTCTTTCTAAAGTAATTCTAGCTTGTAGCTGAGAATACTTATTCATATTCACACTAGATTTAGGTTAAAAGTTAAGGAATTGTTATCGTTCAATAGTAGATTCAATTTTCTAAGTAGTTTCCATCATATTAATCTCTTGCTTTTAAACTAGTTAATTCCTTTATTTTGCTTAATTTAAGTTTAAGTTCTTTCTAGTTTTTAATCAGCAAATTTCTCTTTAGATTTAGTAATAATTCATCCGTCCCTGAGGTTTGACAACCCTTAAATACTTATCCTAGTACAATTACCTTGTACATTTTTCAAAAAGTTTAATTATAAACAATCACCTAGCCCCATAAACAGTTGCATTTATATGAGTATCATCTATGACACTAATATAATCTTGCATATCATTATCAAGTATCATATATATAAATTAAAACAAATAAGAATATAAACTCAAACCTTAAAATATAGGTAAAAACATGGATCTAATATTACTGTTTCTTGTGTGCTATTAGGAGAAGGTGCATTAACAAAGGTGCCAATGATTGAAATGCAACTAATACCTTATTGAAGTTGTTACTAATTGTCCACTTTGATTGACTTAAATGATCTTAACATATTGAGTAATGTTGATCATGTCCTACCACTAGTAAAAATGTTCACCATCTCTTCCGCCATCACAAATCTAGTTTCACATATTAAAGATTTTTTACGGAGAATACGACACAATTTATAAAATATATCTAGATATATCCTATACATATCTCAGAATTCATCGGAATGCCCATCGAGTTTTCATCGTAAGTATCGATAACCCTAGGGTGAAATAGAGCAACGAGGGTTTGAATTGGGTTCATGTGTGCGCAATACATCTGACTTCATAATTGCATGATTCAATATATATTCCATGGAGATAACTTCTACACATTCATCTTCCGCAAAGTCGCAAGCCTCTATAACCTCAGAATTTAATAAATTTGCTATAATAATTGTTTAGGAAAAAACCCACATTCACTAACATAACTCCACACATATATGCACATGAATCATATGGTATCATATCAAACATATTATCAATAGATATCTTCCATTTTTCACTTCCATTCTCACTCGACAAATCCCAAGCAAGCTTTGATGAGTGCATTATCTTATTTGCTACAAACTATTGTAGCCATCCCCCAAGGATCACCACGCTAAATATGGTGGCAGGGAAGGAAAAAGCAGGGAGAGAGCTCGCATATATGTGTAATACCGGGATTGATTGGTAGGCTCGGAGTCTTCCAAGATGGGCCCACACTTCGCTGTCGTTATGACAAGTCATGTTACCTATATCCATGAGCACACAAGGTGGTAGTCATTATGTAATGCAAATTACATTTTAATGTAGCGTTAGATATCGGGAATTTTAGAATGTGGTGTTAATTGTTTGAGATTTTGCAGGCATATTTTAAAATGTGACATTAGTTAATCAAATTATGATTTAACAGCCATTGTATCTAAAATACACGACAACAGTCCATTTATATGTACTACATCCATTTTTAATTATGACCTCTCCCCCCCTTCATAATTAAAAATGCACGCCCCATTAAAAAAGATGCATGATGCTCTAATTTCCCTGAGCATCTCCTTCAGCGCTATTTCTAGGGCATCTCCTTCCAGCAGCATCTCCTTCTAGCGCCATCTCAACTAGGGCTTCAACCTCTGTTGGCAACTTCTCTCCTCCATGAGGAACTTCCCTTTCTCCCATTTTTCCTCCCCTTCCTCCCCTCTGGCACATCCATCTCCAACATGACCATCTCTTCTCTCCTTCAACTCCGGCACTGTTATCTATCCTCACCTTCCTCTCCTCCATTGCTAGATGGTTCCCTGCCCTCTGGCAGTGACAAATCATGCCTCAGGTGGCCATCCACGGCCATGCACACCACCGGCTGCTAGAAAGCATTATCTTTGTGTGAACATGTGCTCTGCACCCCAAAACTAGTCAGGAGCAATTGCTAAGCTGAAGGAGGGTGGGGAGAGGATCGCCTTGGTGGAGAGAGGGGGATGTAGCTTCTAGGAGAAGGTATGGAACGCAACAGGCGGCTGGGTTTAGGGTCGTGGTCATGTACAACAACCAGGACAATAGTAACTTGATCTCTAGTAAAGTTTCTATGAGAATCTACTAAAATGTCGTCATTGTGTTTGGTTCTCTCTATTTGCCCCAAGCATATTGTGTAGTTTCAGTGCAATAATTTGATAATATCCTTGTGCTTGTGTTGAACTCTACCCATAATTATCAAGCTCAATTTGTGTTACTTTCTAGCTCTTGGTTAGTGACTTTTACAACTAAAACATTTGCAGATGTGGGTCATGGACTGATAATGTGTTCCATATAATATTATGGTATAAGTGGCCACGTAATGTTCTAGATGATGCAAAAGAAGATTATGATCCAAAATGATGTGGAGACTCAAGTTGAACAATGGGAAGCCACAAATTCTTTGTGAGATGAAATAGCTGGCCATATGTGGAGTGATGCTATCCATATGACGATGGGTGTATGAATTTAATATTATAATTGGACTATGTTGTATTTAAATTATTTTTTGTGTATTGGTGTTTTTATTTTTAATTATCTAATTATACATTATAAATTATGTTTATCAATGTACTATGGATTAAATATTTTATTATTATTTTATTATAGATTGATCATTTATCTTTACTCATCCACCTAAGAATTGAGGGATTAATATGTTATATCTTGTGTTTAGATGAAAATTGAATATTATATATTCTATTGTATATTATGTCATGCATTTTGAAAACTCAGGATTCTGACATGCAATATAAAATCAAGTCTGAAATGGAGAATTTTAGTCTGCATTTTGAAATCAAGCATATGAAATGCACCAATCTAAAATACAAAATGACTAATACCCGTAGCACAAGGAATGCCTGGGGGCCGTTCATTTTTAAGATCACAATGCACACGTTGATGCAGTACTGATGCTAGCATGCACTACAACAAAATTGGGTATTAGCGACGCTTATATAAGCGTCGCAATAAAATACGTTGCTACAAAGTGGTAATAATGACATATCAAAAAACGTCGTAGAAAAAAATCAATATTAGCGATGCATAATATTAAGCATCACTAATGGTAGCCTATTAGCAACGCATAGATATAAATGTCGCTAATACCTAACCTTTTAGTGACGCTTAAGTTCATGCGTCGCTAATACTTAGGTTATTAGCGGCGCTTGCATAAGCGTCACTAAAAGATATATCTATTAATTTTTTTTTAAAAAAATTAAAACTATTAACAACACATTTTTTTCAAAAGTCGCTAATAGTTTCAACAATAGCGATGTTTATAAATAAGCGTCACTAATATTTATCAATTTTAAATAAAAAAATTAAAAATTATGAACTATTAGCGACGCATAGCTATGCGTCACCATTACCCTTGGTAGTAGCCTCTAATACCTATTTTTTAAATAAAAAAATTAATGACAAAGAGAGGGGGAGGGAGGGGAGAGAGAGAGATAGAGGGGAGAGAGAGGGGAGGAAGGAGAGAGAGAGAGAGGGAGGAGGGGAGAGAGTGAGAGAGAAAGAGAGAGGGGAGGGAGGGGGAGAGAGTGAGATAGAAAGAGAGAGGGGAGGGAGGGGGGAGAGAGTGAGATAGAAAGAGAGAGGGGAGGAGAGAGTGTAGAGGGAGGGAGGAGAGAGAGAGGGGAGGGAAGAGAGAGAGGGGGGGGGAGGAGAGAGAGAGAGGAGATAGGGAGGGGAGAGAGAGAGGAGATAGGGAGGGGAGAGAGAGGGAGGAGGGGATATCTTAAGAGTGAGAGAGAAAGAGAGAGGGGAGGGAGGAGAGAGAGGAAAGAGAGTGGGGGAGAGAGAGGGAGGAGGGGAGAGAGAGGGAGGAGGGGAGAGAGTGAGAGAGAAAGAGAGAGGGCAGGGAGGAGATAGAGAGAGAGGAGAGAGATGGAGGGGAGGGAGAAAAAATTATTTTAAAAAATAAAAAAATTTAAAAAATAAGTAGTAGCAACGCATATGACATAAAAATGTGTTGCTACTACCTATGTTTTCAATAAAAAATTAAATTAAAAAGAGAGGGGGAGGGAGAGAGAGGAGAGAGAGGGGAGGAAAGAGAGAGAGAGAGGGAGGAGGGGAGATCTTAAGAGTGAGAGAGGAAGAGAGAGGGGAGGGAGGAGAGAGAGAGAGGGGAGGGAAGAGAGAGAAGAAAGGGCGAGAGAGGGAGGAGAGAGGAAAGAGAGAGAGAGGAGAGGGAAGAGTGGAGAGAGAGAGGGAGGAGAGAGAGAGGGAAGAGTGGAGAGAGAGAGGGAGGAGAGAGAGAGGGGATAGGGGAGGGAAGAGAGGGAGGGTGAGATGAATTTTATTTTGATTTTTTAAAAAAAATTATTAATTTTTTTATTTTTGAAATAAAAATTAAATTAAAATAAAATACTAATAACAACGTATAAAGTTATACGTTGCTATTAGTACATGTATTAGCGACATATAGCTATATACGTCGCTAATAAGCGTATTAATAGCGACGTATAGCATTATACGTCGCTATTAGTATTTTTATTTAATTATTTTTTATTTTTTAAAATTAATTTTAAAAATAAAAAATCTTAAAATTTGACATTAGAGGAGAGAGAGGAGAGGGAAGAGAGAAAGGAGAGAGAAGAGAGAGAGGAGAGGGAAAGGGTGGAGAGAGAGGGGATGGAAGAGAGAGAGAGAAGAGGGAAGAGAGAGAGGGGAGGGAAGAGAGAGAGAGAGGGAGGGAGGAGAGAGAGAGGGGAGGGAGGAGAGAGAGAGCGGAGGAAGGAGAGAGAGAGAGAGGAGAGAGGGAGCGGCGAGGGAGGAGGGGAGATCTTAAGAGTGAGAGAGAAAGAGAGAGGGGAGGGAGGAGAGAGAGAGGGGGGAAGAGAGATAGAGAGGAGAGGGAAGAGAAAGAGAGAGAGGGAAGAGTGGAGAGAGAGGGGATAGGGGAGGGAAGAGAGGGAGGGTGAGATGAATTTTATTTTGATTTTTTAAAAAAATTATTAATTTTTCTATTTTTAAATAAAAAATTAAATTAAAATAAAATACTAATAGCGACTTATAAAGCTATATGTCGCTATTAGTACATGTATTAGCGACGTATAGCTATATACATCACTAATAAGTGTACTAATAGCGACGTATAACATTATGCGTCGCTATTAGTATTTTTATTTAATTATTTTTTTATTTTTAAAATTAATTTTAAAAAATAAAAAATCTTAAAATTTGAAATTAGAGGAGAGAAAGAGAAGGAAGAGAGAGAGAGGAGAGGGAAAGGGTGGAGAGAGAGAGGGGAGGGATGAGAGAGAGAGAGCGGAGGAAGGAGAGAGAGAGAGAGGGAGGGGAGATCTTAAGAATGAGAGAGAAATAGAGGGGAGAGAGGGAGAGGAGAGAGAGAGAGGAGGGAAGAGAGAGGAGAGGGAAGAGAGAGAGAGGAGAGGGAGGAGTGGAGAGAGAGAGGGTAGAGAGGGAGAGAGAAGAGGGGAAGGGAGAGAGAGGAGAAAGAGAAGGGAAGGGGGAGAGAGGAGGGGAGAGAGGAGAAGGGAAGGGAGAGAGAGGAGAAAAGGTGAGAGAGGGAGGAGAGAGGGAGAGTGAGGAGAGAGAGAGGAGGGGAGAGAGGAGAGAGGAGGGGAGAGATGAGAGAGGGGAAAGAGAGAGGGAGAGAGAAGAGGGGAAGGGAGAGAAACGGAACGCTTAAGTTCTCTTTTCCTAGTCAAGTCCACATAATTACCTGCATAATTTTTGCCATATTCAACCCTGTATGATGCAGTTTTCCTATTAATATCAGAGTTTGTGAGAAAATGATTGAGTCTTTTACTTAGTTTTGCTGAATGTTCACAGATGTCTTGGATATTGGAAGTTGTGTTGCTGATTTATCTGTTTTCAGGACTGTGTACCATTGCCCATTTTGCAATTTATGTCGCCTTGGAAAAGGACTGGATATCGATTTTTTTCATTGCATGAAATGCAATTGCTGTTTGAGCATGAAGTTGGTGGAGCACATATGCCGTGAGAAAAGCCTTGAAACAAACTGTCCCATATGCTGTAATTTTCTCTTCACATCAAGTGCAACAGTTAAGGCCCTTCCGTGTGGCCATTATATGCATTCGGCCTGTTTTCAGGTCAGACTGAATGTCCTTTGTCCTCCATTTCATCTATCTTTTAATGATTGTTAAAGGTTTTGAAAAGGGTAATTATAACATTCGTTCTCCTTGTGCATGTAGGCATATACTGCTTCTCATTACACATGTCCAATATGCTGCAAATCCATGGGAGACATGGCTATAAGCTTATCTTCACCTTTACTTAATGAATGCAGCGTGCTTGTTCTTCCAGGTGTTGTACCTACTAAAGGAATTAACAGATTGTCTGCTGATGTGGTCACTAGCTGGTAGGGTATAACAAAAGCACATTAGGAGAAAAACATGTGTATGGATAGCTTCTCTTTACTAGCTAGCTTCATGACCCTTCAAAATATTATGTCATTCATAACCCTCAAGTTAGAATCAGTCACCTACTAGGCACTGTTTCGATGCAAATAAATACCTCATGGAGCCAGGCATTATTTAGATGACCATTCCTCATCTACCTGTTGTGTTTTGATTCTGAATAAGCCTACTTTTGTTTCACAAGAAGTCATGTCTTTGTTCTATACCTTGTGGTTTGCTTTATCTTTGCAATATTTAAATGTCATGAAATTCTGAAAATAACAGTTGTTTAAATTTGTGCCATTCAGGATATACTATGCAATGACTGTCACAGGAAAGGGGTTGCTCGTTTTCATTGGTTGTACCACAAATGTAGGCCTTGCGGTTCATACAACACCAGGGTTATCAAAACTGAAAATGCAAGTTCCTCCTGCTCGATATCAAGTTAAAGGAATAGTCCGGCGTGTATATAGTTAGGCTAAGCTTTTGTAACATACCCAATTCAGCAACAAGCATCTGTATATTTCACTCAATTTTTCCAAGTTTATTAATTGCAGTGGTTGTCTATGTCTATGCTGCGGTCATATTCATCATCACAAATTTATCATGCATAAGAAAAGTGATTACAAAAAGGTCTAAATCTCTTATTCACAAAACGAGTGAACAACATATAAAACTGTAATTGGACTTCAAACATTTATCAATCCTGTTCTTTTTCTTGTTTGCCACTTGGCAACATAAATTTATCTCTCAACTTCTTTACCTTGATTGTTTAATTAAATTTATTGCTAAATTTGTACAAGTAAATTTAATTATCACGAACAGCCACCAATAAAAGCTTAATTATGTTAATAATGGTCAAGAGCAAGCCGTGCACCAGCCTCATTATCGCAGTGTTTTTTTAGACCAAAAAAGGGTACTTTAACGCCCAAAAGGATAGGTCATTCCACTTGCATACCCATCATACAATTAGTTGTGCATGTGTAAATTACAGCAATAGAACACCTTGTGACTTGTACGTTTAGCATACATGAAAAGAAGTTATACGTTTAGCATTATAGAAAAAAAAATTGCATCTAAATCATCAACGACTCTTTTAATATCGTATCGATATGTATCGATATAGTATAACCGATACATATTGGTTTTTGGTGTGGGGGGCGTACTACCCCTGTATTTGTATCGATTTTAATTGATACAGGTATGTATCGGTCAATACGGCCCCACATTGATTGATACGGTTTTTCATGTCTTTAAGTGTATTTTACATATTATATAGCATCTAAATCACCTTTAACCTTGTAACAATCTAAAAATATGAAACAATAATCACATTAGATAAGGGAAATTAAAACCATTTAAAAAATGTATTAAGTAGGCCCGGCCTAATTCATTGAGATGGTTTTATATCTAAATAGGATTTAAAAATTTATATTTATTTTTTATTTAAAAAATAATAAAATAAAAAAATTTAATAAATATTTGACTCTAAAAATCAAATTTTACGGTATGTTCAAGTTACATCTTATTATGAGGTCAAAAATGACTTTTTTTGAGTTGAATGTAGTTATAGCCCGTTAACAGCCCATGACTGGTTCATGACCGTTTGCTTTTAAATGGGTTGTGAGTAGTCAGGCTTAACGGGCTCGGGCGGGCCCGAGCCCGGCCCGATTACCAGCCCTAGCTTTGATAGAATGTTATGTTGAGATCTTTATATACTTGACTATACTTCACACTTCTATATGGTCATTATTGGCTTAGACTCTTATTTAGCCATTGGCTTAGACTTATTTTAGCCATGTGTGGGCTGTTTATGACTAAGTATGTAGGTAGGTGCGGACTAATGTTTAATTAGTAGTACTTTTATTACTCATTTTGCTTTTGTATAAAGTATATGTGCACAACTCCGCAGTGTCTACCCAAGGATGGGTTAAGTCTTCCACAATCTAACAATACTTTGTCATGCTGCATGTCGCTTTCTCCTTAGACCTGATTCAGCTCGGGGTTGGCATGTGTTGGAGGATGACACTATGTGTGTAATATTTGCCTCGTCCTCTTTTAAATTTAATCACACATATTAAGTCTTGTAGCTTGAATCTTTAGAACATGTTTACACAAATTTTTTTAGTCATTGAATTCCAAATCTGACAACATATTACTAATCTAGTTAGACTTTATAAGACTCAGATATACACACGAATGGACATAGTTTTGATCATCAAAATATAACCAATACATACACATGTCATATTTATTCTTACATTAGCCATCTTACTGGATATACTAATATACTCAGCATGTGTGTGATACATGTACCTTGCAGGATTAAAGTTCTTTTGGGATTTTGTATACTCGACAAGGAAGACATTGCTAGGCCATGACATGTATAAATATTATTTTACTTTAAAGTGGATAACTGCTTGCACATAAATGTCATATATATATATATATATATATATATCACAATATTCAGACATGTATTTAGGCTGGACCTGTTTGATTTATGATATGTTGTTTGGCAACACCTCTCAAGGTGAAGGAAATGATATTTTGATTTGAATGCCTTTGTAGAGAAATGGGCCATTAATGCGCCTCAAAATATATGAGGGGACATCATGAGTATTTATGAGCCATTTGTGTGGAAAGGTCCTCCTGAAAAGCTTTCCCACAAAGGCACTTCATGACTCTTTTTTTAGCAAAACTTCATATTTCAAGGTAATATGCTTTGAAATTAAAGGAAAATATTTTATGTAAGTTGCAAAACAACAAAGATTTACTATCATTTATTGAAAAAATAGATTTGGCAAGAAGTATGACACCCAAACAAGATTTAAGGCTAAAGTGGGGAGAAAATGGCCACAAATGAGGGAGAAAGTTGTTGCTAAATAACACTTTACTATTTATACTATTCTTCATGGAAAATTAGTGATAAAACTGTTTGGTACTAAGAGACAGAATCATATATATACACCAAGTCCATGAGTAATGCAATTGGGCAAATTGTGGTAGCCAAGTTGATCTTTCCCTCATGAGAAGTATGTTCTCGTTTTTAGGCTAGTAAAGAAGAGTTAATATTGGTTTTTGGAATATAAGTGGGGCATTACAAATAGAATAGTAATATAGATGAACACATTAAAAACATAAAATAAGCGTAGAGATATTGGAAATAGAAATTAGAAAGATGAATATTAGATGAAAAAAAGTTAATATGCACCTTACACTATTTGAATGTGTTGTGGTGAATCACATCATAGGATCAAGATCTAATGATACACTTAGTTTTGGTTGGGGGACCCGTTATAAACAACCTGCTTGCACTCTAAATTAGGGTGCCTCAATCAAGATTGTGGGGTCCCAAGGGCTCTATTTAGATATTTTTCAAAGTAAAATCCAATCCAATAGAATATAATGCAAATCCATACTACTCTAAAAAGGGGGAAACTCAATTCTCTTTCTTTGTTAGAAAAAAATTCCATTTGCCTTCATTTAACAACAATTGCCTCATAAAGTATCATTGTAATCCATAATTAGTAAGACGTTCAATTGTCATACCAAGCTTTTATACCTTGTCAATTATGCTATTATGAAGGTATTAATGACATTCAATTAACATATCAAGCTGGCAAGCTCTTATACTTTGTCAATCTTTGAAATTACATACGATATTTAAGGTTGGAAGTTAAATTAGTGAATCAGCATCGATTTGCTCTGATTACAAGGTCATGTCAACTCTTTGTTCTCGATTATGCTATTGATGACTGCTTTTGTAGCATTAGTCAATTTTTTTTTGGTGTGTTATATGCCGGTCTTCATAATGCTTCATTCATAGACTAATGACCCTCATTTTCTCTACTAATCACCATTCTAAATTGGAAGTTGTGGCTGCAATGGGGTTAGAACAATTTGTTTTCCTTCACCATACTTTGTCAAAAGCTCCGGTTCTCATAGTTTTTAATATTTGCTTGATTGCTAAACTTTCAATACATATAATAACCTTAAAATCTAATATTGAAAGAACTTAGGAAAGATCCATCATTTATCCAACCATCAAGTGTTTATTTGATCACTAATTAGACTGTCATGGAGCACCAAAGAGTACTATCAGTGATCAGTGCCAGGGTGCATATATGTAGGTGTGTCATAGACTGAGCGTGTATGTGTTGTGGGAATTTCCCGTAATATTGCACACCCTATGTGCAGGCGTTTCAGGGAAGACCTGCAATGTTGCATACATGTGCAATATTATGGGCAATTCCCTACAATGCATGCACACTTAGTATACAACACACCTACACGTGTGTGTGCCCTAGCACATGTCAAAGATGGTATGCTTTCCTGCCCCGTGACACTCTACCCTACTTGTTCTATCGACGCCCCTCAGCGTCACTTAATGCATTGAAATAATGTTCAATAAAATGTTTTCAAATTTCAAATTACAATCCTATTTTGTGTTAAGTCATTGCTTATTTGGGCTATTTATGTTTTGAATAGGTTAGCTGGACCTTAATTGAGTTTACATGTCTAAACAAGCTTTAATAGGATCCAACTGGAAGAGGAAGTGAAACCCAACTACCCAAAGCTATTTAAAAATAAAGAATGAGCTCTTAATGGTCTAAATATGCATGGAATGGTCGAACACAACCTTGTGGATCTGTTGGATTTGAGATTTGCATCAAGAGACCTAAATTAGGAAAGAAGTTGATTCGGATAGATTGACACAGCCGTAATATGTTGACCATATCTTTCTCTATATAATTCAGATTGATACGATTCTGGTGGCATTAAAAAGAAGACTTCCATGGCTATTTATTTTAAGAAGAAATTCCAAATTCTGAAGATATATGGGTCGAATCCGGCATACAATCAGACAACTAATAAACTAACCCGAGGCCAGCACATGGAGAATATTTTTATTAATTATGATTGATACACATAAGGAAAGATAATGAGGCTAATTAGATATCTAAAGGAAGATTCAAAGATACTTATTTGCTAAATAAATCATTGATTTATGTAATTTATTTACAATCTAATCATTGCCAAAGAAGCAAATAATCAGGTAATCAATCAGGATGCAATATTGAGATATGATTTGACTTTCCCCTTTGAAGCAACCCCTTCCATTCCTATAAATAGAGGGGTAGATGTGATAGATGGAGAATCCCCTCCTCTTTGGAGCTCTCTTCTCTTATTTTTCTTTTCTTCTTTTGTAATTTTATTTTTAGTTTTATTTTAATGGCTTTCTAAGCTCTCAAGCTAAGGCTAGAGGTGATTTGTAACAATCTAATGGAGTTCTATTCATATTTCATCAATTGTTTCAAGTAAGTATGGTTTATTTGAAGTGATGTTTATTTAATATTGTTCTTCTTCTTGTTTCTTTTTGATTTGGATACATAAGAAGCTTGAAGGCTCTTCTTTTTGACCTTTTGTGATTTGGATACATAGAAATATTTAAGAGACAATTATTTTTATCCTTCATCTATCCAAAGAATTTTCTATCTTTAATTTCAATTTTAATGTTCATATCTTCCGGTTAGATAGAATCTTTATTCGATTCTAACTGAGATAACATGGTACATGAAGAACATCATTAGATGTTACAATGATCCTTAATGCCTTAGTGTTTTCTCATCTTGATTTCTTAACTTATTATTCCCTCAATACTCTTCTACTCTTTCTTTCTTAATTTTTCTTTCCTCTACTTTTTCGTAATAATTTTCTTTGTTGCACATGGCTTTCCCTGTAGATCGACCTTGTCTACTACAATTAGCAAGTAAAACAAATCTGGATTTTACTTCTTCATAGTCTTGGTTCAGACGTAACAACAAATTGGTGTCGTTGCCAGGGAATGCAACGTGTGACAAGAATCCGTTACGAAAAAAAAAAGCTCACTCTAACTTTACTAATTCTCTAACTTTTATTTTTGCACACTAACTCTTTAAATTCAGTCATTTACTTTATGTCATTTACTTTTAGTACTTAAATTCTGTAATTTTTCTTTTTTTTTGAGACTGGAGGCACTACTCATGTTACTACCAAAAATTTTGGGGTTCAAACGTGTACCTCGATAGTGCCTTTGGCCTTATTTTTCAATTTTAATGTTTGTCTATTAACTTCTAACCCTCTAACTTTTTATATTTTATCATTTAATTTTTGCACTTTTATTTTCATTTGTTATTAAAAAAAATTGTTGTTGCATGTTCACATGGGTGCGTGATAATTCTGGACAATTGAAAAGAGTGAACAAATCTTTTAAAAATTATCTTTATTTTGATATAATGGAGGATCTAAGAACTAATGAGGAACTAAGAAGTGATAATGGGGATAATAATGCACAAAATATTCAAGTTAAAACCTTATGTGATTATTTGTAACCAACTAGATCAAGTTCTCCTTCTTGCATGATTTTTCCAATTGATATAAGTGGTTTTGAACTAAAGCCGGGTGTAATTCAATTACTACCCAAATTTCATGGCCTAGATTCAGAAAGCCCATATTTACATTTAAAAGAGTTTGAAGAGGTTTGTGCAACTTTGCCAAACCAAAATGTTTCAAATGATGCTATTAGATTAAAACTCTTTCCTTTTTCTTTAAAGGAAAATACAAAAAATTGGTTGAATTCTTTGAAGCCAAGATCCATTGGATCATGGCAAGAAATGCAAAGAGAATTTTTGAAAAAGTTTTTCCCCACCCATAAAACTAATACACTTAGAAAGAACATCATGAATTTTTCACAAAAAGAAAATGAGACTTTCTTTCAATGTTGGGAGAGATTTAAAGAACTTTTGTTGTTGTGCCCACATCATGGATATGAAACATGGCGTACAATTTGTTTCTTTTATAATGACTTATCTTCTCAAATGAGGCAATTTGTTGAAATGATGTATAATGAAGAGTTTTTGAGTAAAAAACCTGAGGAAACATGAGACTATTTTGATGTGTTAGCTGAAAATGCTCAATCATGGGAAGATTCTAATGAATTTGAAAGTAGTAATAAAACCAAATCTAATGGGGCAACTAAGGGAGGCTTGTACCTTCTTAAAGAAGATGATGATGTAAAAGTAAAAATTACAAGTTTAACTAAAAAGGTTGAAGCTATGGAAATTAATAGGGAAAATATGTCTAAAGTTTCTCAAAAAGTACAAGATATTTATAGTATATGTGAGAGTGATGGACACCAAACACAGGATTGTCCAACAATCCCTGCTTTTAAAGAGGTGTTGCAAACTCAAGTAAATGCTATGAATACCTACAAAATGCCATTTTCTTCTCCTTATTCTGAAACTTATACTCCTAATTGGAGAAATCATCCTAACTTTAGTTGGAGAAATGAGTCTAATGTGCAGGTACCCCCTTCTTCCTCAAATTATGTTTCACCACATAAGAAGACTCTTGAAGACACATTGCAAGAATTCATGCACAGTCAAGCAACAATCAATAACCAAACAATGCAAGCCATCAATGACTTGAAGACTTCTATCACTGAATGAACCACAACTTTGAGCACTCAAGAAAAAGGGAAGTTTCCTTCTTAACCTCAACCAAATCCTAAAGGTCAATTTGTAATTGAAAATTTAAATTCTTCAAGTTCACAAGAAGAACATGCTAAGTCCATCACTACTTTGAGAAGTGGAAAAGTCATTGACAAAAACATTCCAATGAAGGTTGTTGAACCTAAGGAGTCTTTGAATTCTAAACATGGTGATGAACTTGACAACTCTAATTGTGTTGCTCCAATTCCTCCTCCTTTTCCTCAAAGGTTACAATCTTCTTCTAAATTAATGCCAAATGGTGACATTCTTAAAATTTTTAAACAAGTGAAGATTAACATTCCTCTCTTAGATGCCATTAAATAAATTCCATCTTATGCAAAAATTTTGAAAGACCTTTGTACAATCAAGTGTAAGCTAAATGTACAAAAGAAGACATTTTTGACGGAACAAGTAAGTGCAATTTTGCAACAAAACACCCCACCCAAATATAAAGATCCTGGTTGTCTAACTATATCTTGTATAATTGGGAATTATAGAATTGAAAAAGCTTTGCTTGATCTTGGGGCAAGTGCTGATCTCTTACCTTATTCTGTTTATGAGCAATTAGGTCTAGCAGATTTGAAACCCACCAACATAACACTTAAACTTGCTGACCGCTCAATCAAAAGGCCAAGAGGAATAGTGGAAGATGTCCTTGTTCAAGTGGATAAATTCTATTTTCCAGTGGACTTCATTATTTTAGACACACAACCGATTTTAAATGCATCTTCTCAAATCCCTATGATTTTAGGTCATCCATTCCTTGCTACATCTAATGCTCTAATAAATTATCGGAATGGAGTGATGAGGCTTTCTTTTGGTAACTTGACATGTGAGTTAAATGTATTTGATGCTAGTAGACAACCATCAGACTTCGATGATACTTTTGAAGTTGACGTGGTTGAGAGTTTAGTGGAGGATGCTTTTCCTTTTATTTATTCTGATGATCCACTAAATATTTGCTTAACTCACTCTAATTTGATTAGAATTGATAAAGAGAAGATAATTGCTTTGAAGGACCCTAGATTTGTTTCGATGGAGGTGTGTCTAGCTGAAGACAGTAAACTTAGCGCTCTTGGGAGGCAACCCACTTTTAGTTTTGATAGTTATTTTTGTTTAATAGTTAGTTTTTTATTTATTTATTTTCTTTAGTTAGTTTTTAGTTTATTATCTTTGTCAATTGTTCTAATCATTATTAGGGTGTGCTTATATGATTCATTATTGATTTACCTTAATGTGATTATGCTTGTGCTTTATTAACTATTTTTCTTTTGATAGCTATGTACATGAGCACATCAACCAATATATTATCTCTTCTTTCCTCTTTTCTTATATTGCAACATTGAGGACAATGTTTAGTTTAGGTTTGGGGGTGTAGAAAGAGATTTTTTCTTTTATGTTTTTAGTTTTACTTAAAAAATAAAAAATTGAAAAAAATTAATTAGATTTATGTTTTTACTTATTACATTGATGCTTATTTTAGACATGTGACTTTGTTTAATGATATTAGACTATTCAAAATATGACTTGACAAATTTAATAATTTTGAGTTTTGATTATTTCATATTGGTTTCTTGTGCTCCTATTTTGACAAAAAACAAAGCAAGACATTTGCCTAAGTGAGAATTCAAGCCCTTGATTATGGTCTTACATCTTGGTGGATATCATTGAATCTAAGTAATTATTTTCTTATGGGAGTAAAACTTTGGCATGATCTTGTAGTATTCATGTTATCATGATAGAGTTTTGAGCTTCACTATTCTTGGTTTGTAGAACAGTCGAGGACTTTTTGTCAACACAATTCTAGTTCATTGTAAAATGTGCTCAAGAAAAGAAAAAAAAGAAAAAAAAGTGAAAAAAAAGAATAAAGAATTGAAGTCACTCTATTGAGTAGACCAGGACTCGACGTGCCTCACTAAGCATAGGGTGTTCGAGTTAAAAGGTAAAGTTGACTAATTTATGACATGCATAGCCTTGAAGCCTATTTGGTTCAAGTTATTAAGCTTAAGGGGTTCTTTAACACCTAGTGCCCTGAGCCAACTAGATTGGGAGTCACTGGCCTAACACTTGTTACATGAATCTTATAGAAAGCTTAAAAAGGCTAAGCCTTACACATGTCATGTGAGATGAGCATAAAATTCTAGTAGGACACTATGCAATTATATCTTTAATGAGTTGCCAGGTGATCCAGGGTGTTTTACTTTTCAAGGAAGGTTTTGCATGATTCTCTATTATGATCTCTTGAAGATGAATAGATGCCAATGCCTATTTTTTTAGTGTTAAAATTGAAATTGCTGAGTGGACATACGACACATTGAGTTGTTCGATTCATGAGATTGGGATTGTATAATTATTTGACAATGTCTATTTTTCTAAAACTATTATGTATCTATAAGTACTTGCTACCAATATGAAGTTGTCAAAATGAATTATTGTTTAAGAAGACAAGTTGTATTATGTATTATTGATTTTACTAAATGAAGTCACATGTTTAGGAGGAGTTGATTTGTAAATTTGACGTAGTTTTAATTTTAATTTTCTTTTATCATTCTAGTTTTGAATTTTGTGGGTAGATTCACTGCAAACCTTTATGAGACACAACTCGTCCACTAGTGTAAGCTAAGGGTTTAAAGGCTTGTTGCATATGCTAAATGCAATCGAGATTTTCTGCAAAAGTGGAGTAGTTAGTTTTATTTTCTATTATTTTAATTTTTTTTTGCTCGAGGACTAGCAAAAAGTAGGTTTGGGGGTTTTTGATGCATTGAAATAATATTCAATAAAATGTTTTCAAATTTCAAATTACAATCCTATTTTGTGTTAAGTCATTGCTTATTTGGGCTATTTATGTTTTGAATAGGTTAGCTGGACCTTAATTGAGTTTATATGTCTAAATAGACTTCAACAGGATCCAACTAGAAGAGGAAGTGATGCCCAAAGAAGCAAATAATCAGGTAATCAATCAGGATGCAATCTGAAGATATGATTTGACTTTCCCCTTTGAAGCAACCCCTTCCATTCCTATAAATAGAGGGGTGGACGTGATAGATGGAGAATCCCCTCCTCTTTGGAGCTCTCTTCTCTTATTTTTCTTTTGTTCTTTTGTTTTTAGTTTTATTGTAATGACTTTCTAAGCTCTCAAGCTAAGGCTAGAGATGATTTGTAACAATCTAATGGAGTTCTATTCATATTTCATCAATTGTTTCAAGTAAGTATGGTTTATTTGAAGTGATGTTTATTTAATATTATTCTTCTTCTTGTTTCTTTGTGATTTGGATACATAAGAAGCTTGAAGGCTCTCCTTTTTGACCTTTTGTGATTTGGATACATAGAAATATTTAAGAGACAATTATTTTTATCCTTTATCTATCCAAAGAATTTTCTATCTTTAATTTCAATTTTAATGTTCATATCTTTCGATTAGATAGAATCTTCATTCGATTCTAACTGAGATAACATGATACATGAAGAACATTATTAGATGTTACAATGATCCTTAATGCCTTAATATTTTCTCATCTTGATTTCTTAACTTGTTATTCCCTCAATACTCTTCTACTCTTTCTTTCTTAATTTTTCTTTCCTCTACTTTTTTGTAATAATTTTCTTTGTTGCAAAAGGCTTTCCCTGTGGATCAACCTTGTCTACTATAATTGGCAAGTAAAACAAATTTGGATTTGATTTCTTCATAGTCTTGGTTCAGACGTAACAACATCACTGCACCTTCGGGGGGTTTTACTCTTGTCTCCAACCATGGCACATGATTGCGATGAATGATTGACTTCTCTCTTGTGGTGCTTGATATACGTTCACACCATGAATTGGATAACCTTATAAATTGTATGCTTTGGAAAAAACCAACTCCCACCCATCGGGTCCTTACCTCGGTTAAACCATTGCATGATGAAACTCTACTGTTAAATGTGCCTTGCCTACATCGACAAAGGCAAAAGTACCCTATTATAGAGATTGCTCCGATAATTGAGTTTGTGTTGCATATCGACTAGGAAAGGGTAAAACAAATGATGCTCAATTTTCTCTCTTGAAGCCAACCCTACACTTGAGACACTGACAAATTTCCTACATTTCAGACAGTTTTTGCCTACTCTTCGGCCACACCTTACAACTCTCACTGACAAGCTAACACCATGACGTCAGGCTTACACTCTTGTCTGCTCCTATTGATGTCTCTCAAGAATCTAATGCCACCCCCATTTATACCAAAGTTCATCAATGCAATGTAGTGCTAGCCTTGGACTGGACCTTCACCAACTAAGAGTTTAGCAAAATGACATCCTGTCGTGTCAAGTTTCCTATTGCGATCTGCTTCAGAGGTCTAATCCACCATAGGATGTAATACCTGAGATATTTCATCACATTTTCTTAAAAAATCATGGAAAATTTTTACAATACAATAGTTGTAAATTGGGAAAAAAGGACGAATATGAAACCTGTGAAAGCAATTTTATAATTTAAAACATCACACATTAGTTTTTCCCCTACAAATTTTTACTCATTCAAGCATCATACTACCAAACCAAACATCCTCATGCACTACTCAAAAATAAACATATGAAATAAATTTCTACAATCATAGACTTTAAATACAAATCTCTCCTAGGCATCTCTAAGTGCAAGTCCCATAACAGTCCACTGTCTAATCGAAATTACAAGTCTAGAATGCATAAACACTTAAATTCCCATCTCACCAAATATATCAGATCGTGGCCCAAACTAATACTCGCAGTGAGTCAAATATATACTTGAGTCAAAGGGAATCAATCCATCATGGAAAAGAACATCCATCTCCAGGAGCTTTCCGTCACAAACCTGTAAAAGCTTCCCGAACAACAGGGCTAAAAAATAGGGTAATAAGTATTTTCATACTCAGTACGAAAATATCGAGTAGGGGAGTTCTAAACAGTGAATTGAGTAAGTCCATATATAGATGCGTTAATGCAACTCAAACATGAAGTAGGCAGACATATAATAATAACATACATACACATACAATCATGCCAAACACACACCATCAAACCAATCTTACACATACTCTCTTAATCAGAGTCTTACAAACTTACTCGTACAATCATGCGCTTACTCATACAACTTACACATCCTCATACAACTTTACTCATACAATCTTACACATCCTCATACGACCTTACTCGTACATTCTTACTCGTAAACATACACTTACAGTCGTGCTCAAAATCATTGTAACATTCCCAATTTTTTAGTAATTTTTTGCATATTTTTTGCAATGTTCTGTAGTTTTCTGCTCGTATTTTTGATGAAGAAATTTGATGCTTCGGTGTATCTATATTTGTAATATTCATGACCTTAAGAGTTGGGAGTAGTGTTTAGTCGCAGGTCATGGGCCTCGACGCATCCCAGTAATTTTTGGCATGAAAACGGAAGAGAAAAGGATGCAACATGAAGGAGAATAGTATTGTCCCTCTTCACTAAGTGAGGCTGGAGGGGCTGCCAGCACCAGCCACTGACTTCCGCCTGGCCATCCTCAACCTAGTGACGTTGCCACTGCCTCCCTGGCTTGGCCCTGCCGGCCACCGCCGCCTCTTCCTTCCTTTTCCAATTTTGGCTCAGTGACCTCCTTTTCAAATTTTTGCTGGACTTGCCATGGCCTCCACCTACATGGCTGCCAGCTAATCACCACGGTTTCGCCCCGGCCATGACCACATCCTGACACCTCCATCCCGGCCTCCCCACCCCTGCTTCTTCGTCGTGAGGTAAAAACTCTGCCACCCATTTTTTTTCTCTTTGCCTGTTTGTTGCAGCCGCCGACCATGCAACCGATGGCTGGCCGCTGCTGAATGGCCTTTGGCCCTCCCCCAACACGATGATGGCAAGGTTGCTACCCTGGTCACTATCCTGGCCCGAACTACCGCCTCCCCCGGCCCTTCACCCCTCCTTTCGCCACTTTTCTAATATGGTCAGATCATGTTTTTCCCCCTTTTTGTTTTATGTGATAGTGAGTAGTCGGAGGAACTTTGGTTCACCATCGCCGGTCTCCGCCTCGAGCTGACGATGGCAGGTAGCCACCACTCTTGTGTCTATTCTCTTCTCTTCCGTCCCATTGCTCTGCTCAATCCGAAACATAGTTTCAGTCTAGTGGTGTTGATTCGCCACTGCTAGGCTCCATGCGAACACCAATCGGCATTCGTCCAACTCACCATGGTTTGCAATTGTTGGGTCACCACCGTATCCCATGTTCGTCCCCTGGCCCTATCTGGCCATTTGTGGCTTGACGATACGTGTATGTCTCCCTAACTTGGCACATTGTCACCCCGGCTAAATCGATTCCATTAATTTCTTCTAACCGGCTATTTTGTCACCGCCGATGTTGGCCAGTGGATAGCCGCGATTCCATCTTGACCCAATGATGATAAGGGGCCACCGTTCTTGGCCTCCCCTGCATGCCTTTTTCCCAAAATAGACGCTCCTAGCTTTAGGGTATGCTTCTGACCATTGTCGAGTGACCCACCCCAGCCTAGGGCCAACCTATCTGCCTGACGTTGCGTGGACTTAGGTTGCGTGTTCGATCAATGTGGGCTTTGCCCTGGCCCAGTGACATCAAAGGCCAACAATTCTGGCCCAATTCTAGCTCTAACCCCACTTCTTGTTACGCATGACCCAAAACTTATAAGGAAAGAGTCCTCGAATTCTGATTCTTCCAAGGGGAAGTAATATTGTGAGCATTAGACTCAACCCATCGAAGGCTCGACCGATGTCATGCCCATATCCTCCACTGCAAGCCATGCTTGATGCACGACTGTTCATACGATGATTTGGTTGTAGGTAGCATTTAGAAATATTGCTGCCTTTGTTGGCCACTCTCTGTGACGCTTAATGCTCTCAAGTTTGTTTAGGGGACCACTGCAGGCAAATCTCACTCGTTCTGTGACCGACCACCCTAACCCCTTAAAAGACCACTTTTGTTTTAGCATTTGGCTGTAAAAATGTGTGCTTATGCTTTTCGATAGCCAATCCCGCCTAGGAGTGGCTAGATCTGGCTTCCACCAACATGAGAAGTTTCGGGACACACTGACAACCTATCCTCCCCTAGGGTTCCCCTTTTACAGTGCACGCTTGTGTCGCACTCGCAATTTAGGCTAAAGGCACCACCTTTGTGGTGTATGACGATTGAATGACACTACCACTAGGCAATATGGCCATTAAAGCCCTCCTCTATCTCCCTTATGTCCCTTAGTACGCAACCAAGTCCTCTACCATGTTGTAAGGCTTTGACAATGCGGAATTGTTGCCGCTGGATGTAGTCTGCGGTCTATTTTAACATTTTGTTGGCAACAAAGTGTTTTTAGTTGTTGGCTAACCTCCAATTAGTCACCTCCTATTCTGTGGTCACTCTTGCCATCCCTAGTGGCACGACCTTGTGTCCGGCCGCCTTAATGCTCTCAGTCTTATGTTTTAAATCAAATTAGTCTAACCTTATCGAGATTAATTTCAGCATCTCTAAAAATCTGAGGGACAAGAACTCCCTCAATGCGGTGCTTTTGGCTGTCGATTCTGCCATCGACGCCGCCACCATCATGTGTTCACCATCAAATTTGCATGGATTACGAGGTAGCAGACCTTGAACTTGTAATTTCATGATAGCATGCTTTGATTGTTTAGTAGCATGCTAGGAATTTGTAATTTAATAATTTGCATGACATATGTTGATTAAATGATCATCTTTTATATGTGAATTATGTGTACACTAGCAAAGACTAAGGGTATGATAGTAAGGAGTTGATTTATTTGTATGTGATTAGAACATATGATCAATCTATGTGGATGATGGGTAAGGGCATGTGCATTGGATGGGAAGTTTGTCGAACGGATGATTCATGGCTTTGATGGGGAGATTTTTGGCTACAAAAGATGTAAGATTAACAGGCGAAGGTTGGATTTGATGAGATTGGAGGATTGGTTTGCATAAGTCAGGTGATATGTTAGAGCAATGAGCAGAAGACCTAAGCGAAGTAAGGATTTGTAAGATTCTAAGTTCTTAACATCTTTGGGGGATTGTGAATTAGTGAGAATGGATAGCATAATTGTACCCACATAATGTACGTAACATGAATTGTAATAGAAAAACAATGAGTAAGGAATTAGTAAGGGTTTGATGACGAGACTTAGGCCTAAAGGGTTTCATTTGAGGAGTTCAAGTAAGACGATTCAGTTTTATGGCAGATGGTGTAAGATGAAAGACCGTAAGTATATGATGGTAAGAGTGTTAGTATGGAATTCGAGTTAAGTAAGGCTATGCTGAGATACATAAGACTATAAGTGTAAGGGTGGGGGGATGAGCTATGTAAAGAATGCTAACTTTGTAGATTAGAGCTTCAGAACGGCATAATTCTTGCCTTGTTGGCTGAAGAATGTAAGACAAAGTAGTTCTGAGCATAATTATATATGCATAAGTTACTTAAGATGAACTTGAATTATAAGTAACCCTAATCCGATAACGTTGTGAGTTGAGACTGAGGGTTTCAATGGATTAAGTTCCATGTTTGAGACAGTCGATAAGTAATCGACTGAGCATCCTTCCTAGTATAGCCATGGTGTTATCCTATGGGATTGGTCTTGGTGTTGTATTTCGGCCTAGATGTTTCATGCTTTGTTGAGAGCGCATGATATAAGTGTCTGCCCTTCGTGGACTTTGTATGTTTTCTGCCTATCGATGGCACTGTATGTTTTGCCCAAGAGTGGCACCGTATATTTTTTTGCCCTTAGTTGGCACTGTATGACCCTTGTTGGCACTGTATGGTCCCAGAGAGTGGGCATTTGCACACTCAAGTAAGTAGTATCATGGATATGCATTTATCTATTTGATCCTATGCCCCATGAGCATAGGTGTGCCTTGCCTATGAAAAAGTCCATGGCGTCTAGTTACTTCCCGGAGGTTAGGGTGATGCCCCAGTGACATTCTTTTCTTTTTTGGTATTAGAGCTTATTAATTGTAATGAGCTTCAGTTGCCGATAATATATGTATAATAGTAAGAGTAAGTTGTATGTTTCAGATTCTGAGTAAGCTATACGTGTAAGAATCAGAATAAGTATATGTGGAAGCTTCTATAAAAAACAGTAAGAGTAAGTTCGTATGAGTAAGGTCGTACGAGTCTGTGTAAGTCATATGAGAAAGTGTACGGTTGTACGAGTAAGTTAGTAAGATTCTGATTCAGAGTGTAAGTGTAAGTGTAAGAAAATACAACAAGAGTAAGTGTAAGTTCAGCTAGTATGATTGTATGTGTGTAACACTTTATTTATGTTTCATATTTTCTTGCTTCATGTGTGGTTGCATGAATGCATCTATGTATGAACTTGTAAAGTTCATTGATTTATTTCCCCTACTGGGTATTTTCCTATTGAGTATGAAAATACTCACCCTATTTTTTTAGCCCTTTTGTCCAAAGGCTTTTGTAGGTTGACCGATAGCTTTTTGGAATGGACAATTCCTTGTGTGGACTATTCTTCCTTGAATTGGAGTGTAGCGAAATTGTAGTGAGATTATGTGGAGTCTGGTACCACGATCTCATGTATTGATTAAGGTGAGAGGAATATATTATTTACTGGACTTGTGCATGTATGTACGATTCATTTTTCATATTGTGAAAGAACTTGTACTCAGAGATGCCTGGGAGGTATTTGTTTTTAAAGCCCATGGCCATGGCAGGTTTTACTTTTATGTTTACATTTTTGGTCATGCATGAGAATGTTAGTTTTGTCGTATGATGAATTAATTTACGAAAATTATTTTCACACGTTTTGAATTTTGTTGGTTCTTTTGATTTACATGTGTATTTAAAAATAAAATATTTGTAAAGTTTTCAATTAAATGTATGGAAAAACCTCGGGCATGACAATCATACTCTTACAGCCGTGCCCAGACTCATACTCTTACAATCTTACTTAGAAACTTACACTTACTCAGATTCATACAGCTCTAGCATCGAAATGGGAAAGAATGTCACTAGAGCATTACCTTAACCTCTAGGGAGTGACAAGATGTCATAGACTTTTTTGAAGACAAGGCACACCAATGCTCATGGGGGATAGGATCAAACAAGTAAGTGCAGTTCTATAATACTACTTACCTAAGCACGCAAACATATACACCCACACATAAGGGGTCATATATTGCCCACATTTTAGGGGTCTTATAGTGCTACAGTGCCACTCTTGGGCAGAAATCATACAAGGCTCTCAATAGAGCATTAAATGTCTGGGCTTAATACAACACACAGACCAAATCGAAAACATACGACGCTCTTAATAGAGCATCAGACATATGGGGTTCAATATAGCATACAGACAACATCCAGCGGGATAAACACCATGGCAAGACATGAGAAATGCCCAGCTGACTCATTATTAGCTAGCTCAAACACAAAACTTAATCTGTCGAACCCTCATGTCTCAAACTTACAATGCTATCATTAGTTTTGCTTATAATTCAAGTTTGAATTAAGTAAGTTATGCGGTAAAATTATGCCACCAAAACTCTTAAACATACAGTGCTCCACTGATCAAATCGAAGCTAAATTCGATCCAAAACCTTAGTTTGTCAGGGCAACAAACTTCATTTAACCCAAACAAATTATAACATAGCTTACCTGTCACAAATCCTTATGTATTCATACAATCTCCGTCATCCGCCTTATAGCCAACACATCTTACTCGAAAGTCATCAAACTAAGTTCCTCAGAGCCAATCCCGGTCATCACCCTCTTACTTATACCTCACTTATTATGCTTACTTTTCATTTCATAATTTATACGTTATGCTGGTACAATTATGAAACACTCTTACTATTTGACAACTCCCCAACGTACGCTCCAATTCAAACTGATCCATTCCAATCCTTGCCCATCAAACTTACATCCTTTGTTTTCTATCATATACTTACACATCCACATTAAATTCTATACGAAATCCGCTGTCACCTCTTACCATCCATCGCCCATACTTTTGCCCCCACACACACATATCCATTGCATAGGCGTATAGCCATCATACATATGAATATCCATCACACATACATATAACATATACATACTTCTATATATAACTTACCAACATACTCGCTAGCCATCACTAGCACATACATACACATCCATACACGTAACTTACCAACATACTCGCCAACCATCACTAATACATACACAATCAACATACATAGCTTACTGTTAGCCCCTCCACTTTTTGCTTAGACAAGGGGGGGCTACCCCCTATACTTGGTAGCAGACAGCCAAGTTGGCTTGGGCAACAGACAACCTAAGTAGCCCCTTGGGCACGGATGGATGCTTCGAGCAGTGTGGGAACGGTTCCGGATGCGCACTCGCCTTGTGGAGTAGGCTGAGGCAGAGTCCCTGTGTGGGCATGACTCTAAGTGGCGTGCTGGGCGCCACAACTCCTTAGGGACAGACTCCTAGGGGCGCTAGGACACAGGAAGGCAGCACAGCTTGACTCCTAGTACGGATAGGAGATGATGCACAGGTTTCCCCGGATGGAAGAACTCTAGAGGCAGTAGGGCGCTGGACTCCTAGCCGAACTTGGATTCCTCTCAGGTTTCCTATATTGTGTTGGGACTCCCCATTGGGCTGGGAAGAGTTGGGACAGGGAGGGACACTGTATATACTTGGGTTGGGATTGTATTCCTAGTGCAATACGGACCAGCAAGGCTGTGTCTATATATAGGGAGAGGATGGGGGTGGCCATGGGAGACAGAAACTTGCAGAGAATGAACCAGAGAGAGTGTGAGATCTATGCACAGCGACTTGGCTTGTCAGCCCCGCCCCTCTCCCTGCCATTGTAACCGACGGACTGCGTTATATAAGCATTGGGTAGAGCCCCTTTGCGACAAAGATGGCTGTGTTGGCTAATTGCTTGTTCCCCTTGCACATACGAGAGGGAAGATAGCTAGATTAGGCTGCTGGCTACGCACTGTAGTCAGGCCATCGTGGGTGTGGACGCTAGGCAAAGCTCTGCACCTGTGACACTTACCAACGTACTTGTTAGCTATCACTAGCACACATGCATCAACCATACTTAGAGCTCACATGCATGTCATATGCATTTCAACATGACATAATTTATCCTCTTACATCATGCAAACGAATCATGATTTAACATCCAAAGCATTGAATCATACAATCCTAGCATGCTGCTACACATTCAAAGCATGCTAATATGAAATTACGAGTTCAAAGCTCCCCTACCTCGTAATCCATGACGTTTAATGGTGAGCACATAACGGTGGCAACATCGGCAGTGGAGTTGGGGGCCAAAAGGATTGACAAGTTGAGATAGTTGCTATCCCAAGGGTTTAGGAAGCACTGGAAGTACTCACGACCAAACAGGGTGTCAGAAATCAGTGCGACAAAATCTGTGATCCACGGCGGTTCACTAGGGCAGCTAGGAGAAAGGTTGTGCCAACGAGTGGCAGGTACAACCGGAAGTTGAGGTGTACTCACTGAAGTTAGGCTAGCGGCTGAGAAGTACTCGGCCAGTCGTAAAATGCCAAAATTGGCCATGGAAAGCACCCAACAACATCGATTTCATGTTTACAAGGCCCACATAAGGGCAAAGGGCATGAGGCAATGCTAGAGGATGGAGGAGAGGTGGAAGAGGGCTCTGATAGTTAAGTCAAATGGTGTCGGAGTCATTTGATCGTCAAGTAGCACAAATGCGGCACCTAAACCCTAAAATGCAGGTGTGGCTACATGCACATGCGACTAAAAAGGGCTACTCTAGGGGGAGATGGGTCGGATGGTAGCGGCCCAAGGCCCACAAAAGGGCAATTGAGCTAGGGCCAGGAGGTGGTGGCCGACAGAAATGACAACATTGCCGATCCCCAACCACAACCAACACATTTGGTGCAGTAGCTGTGCATCTCGTACAGTATAGGGTAAGGACAAGCGGCCCATCCCGAGCGGAGGTGTAATTGGGCCAAGTGGAGCTGGACCGCACTATCGTCAAGTCGGGGCAGAGCCCACGTTGGCCAAATGGCCCATGACTTGCTAATGGTAACGACCCGAGATGCATCCAAAGCGTCTAACTAGGCGAAAAAATAGAGGAACAGTGAGGTGGAACTAAGTGGAGGAGAGGAACAGAGGGAGCATAGGAGGTCAATCTAGCCACACATGGAATGGAGGGCCGGTGGCTGATTGGAAACGGTCGACGGAGGCGACGAAAAATCATCCCATGGCCAAATTCATTTTGGCATAGTGAGAAAGAAACAAAACTGAGATAAAGTACGGTATCTCGTGAAGGGGCAAGGAAAGTATGGTGGTGGCCCTGGTTGGTGCCTATGGGTTCCTGGTGGCCAAACGAAGATAAGTCTAGTTGAGGGCGGCCACAAATGGCAGCAAAATTGCCCTCCTACGGCCCAAAAACGAATTTAAGAGGTGAGAAAAACTGAAGAAAAGACTGGTACCTCATGGAGGAGTGAAGATGGCATGGCGGTGGTCATAACTGGTACCTACAGACTTGTGGTGGTAAGGCGAAATGGATCCCGACAAGAACCAATGGAATCCAACGATGGAGGAGGGACAACGGAGCAACCAAAAACTCACTCGGGTTTTCTCAAAACTTACTGGATGCCAAAAAGTTTATGGACGTCGAAAACTTATGGAATCCAATCGACGGATTCCAGATGTGTGTGTGTCTATATATATATATATATTTCTATGTCCCCAACATGTGTTAACCTCTTGTTTACACATTATACCTTCAAAATTCGTGCCAAAAGTGCGTGTTGAGGCCCGTAGCCTGTGACTAAGCCCCACGCCCGACTATGGGTATAATACTAAGGTCAAATACGTAAATATAAATATGTCGAAGTGTCACATTTTTTTGCCCAAAATGATCAGAAAAAATTGCATGAAAATCACATAAAATAGTAGAAAAATTAGGGACATTACATAGGAGCAGTAACTTTGCTCAACGTAAGCGACATGGTCACCAAACTACTACACCACAGATGATGCAAAACTCCTTTTGCATATGTTGCCCGCTAGTGGATGAGGGCTACTTCACCCAACTAATTAGGCCATTACCTAGAACTAACAAAGTACCACGGGTGCCGCCCTGCTAGCCAACTGTAGCATACATGGGCCATGTTTAGCAACCCAAGGGTGGGAACGCCTTGTTCCTGTTCACCCCAATCAACCATGCTTCTGATGTGTCACTGGTGTGCTGACCAACAATATACTTCTACTCTTGTTGCAATAGCCCTCAATTAGGGAACGATTGTTCGTCACCATCATGTGCCACCTCCTTTTCTTTTTCTTTTGACCACACTTCATTTGTACACTGGCACACCGAATGGGTTATATTTTACCCGTCTCTATTTCCAACATGCATTTGTCTCTTTGCTCCAAGTTCTGCCCGAAAATCACTCGCCAATGAGTCCTATACCTCATTCAAAATAAGATACCGATTGTCCTTGGTTGTACACTTTGTTACTTAATGGGCTGCATGTCCATTCGCAACATGGCCACCCCACTTCGTGCTTAATCTCAGCTCATCCTCACATCGAGGAGTCTCCCATTTTACTTGTAAAGATAAACTGGTAGCATAGCCATCAATAAGATTTCGATATACTATTCCACCCACAACATTATCAAGTAGAGATGTCTCAAGATTCACAAGGCTTCCTGTTGTTGTTACATCCCATACCGGACCCTTAGCAAGAACTTGCCACCATTGACATCATTTTTGAGTCCCAACATGACTCTATATTGTTTCAATAGCATTACTACATCAATGTCCAGGGAATAAGAACACAACTACACTTGGTCCTTGTAAAAACTTTGCCAATGATGGGAAATACTGCTCACTTAGTCCGATACAAAGAAGGGAACCCAATCAGCCATCATCTATTCATGTCCATCTCAGCCTACATTTCCATCCTCTTGTATTTCACACGTTTATTCGTCTGCCTTGCACTCTCGAGGTTGAAGAACGTCACATTCAACACTTTCCAACTCTTCATCCAAATGTTCATCTTGATTGCCTAGCAAGATGGAACTTTGGCTTTGATACCACTTATCACTGAGGTGCCCGAGAAGTGACCATCTGTGCGGCACTCTCAAGGCCAAATAACCAAGCAAGTTAGCCTTCTTTTTCAAGGTCATAACCTCATGCCATTCAACTGAGCATCTAGCCCGCGAACCTAAGCAACGAACCTGTCCTAAGGAGGATGTGCCAAGACATTCCCCAAGTGAGCTAGCTGGTGCAGGACACAACCTTGCGATGCACCTATTTAACCTAGGCAACTTGGACATGAGAACACTTCATCTCAGCCAAGTGCATGCCAAGGCCATTCTTTCCAATAAGGCCAGAAGACCGGACGACGCTTTCTTGTACCCTACTGAAGAGGCAGCCAAAGTGGTTGTACGAGCATAGTCCCTCTAAATACATGTTAGATGACCAAGTGTCCCAACATGGCCAACTATGTATGTGCATCTGTGTGCATTTTGCGCAACATTGCGTGCACTTTGTGCAACATTGTGTAATGTTGCAAGCCTTCTCCACATGCCTGTATTGAGGGTGTATAACGTTGTGGGCAATTTTTGCATCACATGCACACTTAGTATACAACACACCCACACATGTGTGCACCCCAACACATGTTAGAGATAGTATGCTTTGCTATGCAATGACAAGACACTATGATAAGTGTTTTTAAAATATACCCAGCCACCAACTTGAATTTATAGTCGTGTTCAAATTTTTTTGGTTCAACCGGGCATAAATTTATTTCAACAAGGTAAAACTCAAGTTTAACCGAGAAGTTACTTGGCTAAAAAAGCCAACCTATCTCGGTCGAACTAGGTTTAACCGGTAGTGTTGGTTCGTTTTTAAAACACTAACTAGGATACAATGCAAGTACATTCTTACTTACATATAATGTTATTTTTTTTATAGAGAATAAGCTTTATATTTAAATTTTGGAAGAACTTTAAGTTGATTCATAGTTTATGTGACCCTTAACATTAAGTGGACGCTATGCGCAATGCTTGTACATTATTGTTTAATACTTTATTTGTCCTAAATTAATAGCTCTATTTGGTAAAAAAGTTATTTTATATTAATGACTCTATTTTATTTAATTTAAGTAATTAGATACTTAGAAAAGAGTATCATAAGCTTATTTTGTCTTCGTTTCACCATTAAATAAAAAATACTATTTTTTAAATATAACTAAGCTTATTCTCTCTTTGTTTCACCATTTAATAAAAAATACTATTTTTAAATATAATAATTAATATAAAACAAAAGAAATAATATATAAAACGAGCCACCAACCATGACTTATGTTTATGAAGAAAAAATACTAATTTTACAGTCAAAAGCGTAATCCATAATCAACGGGCTTTATGTAAAAGTGATTATCACCGTGTACTGATTAAATTAATAGGACTCATGTATGAACAGTATTTAATTTTGTACACAAATCACAACGTCACGATATCATCATTCTTCATTAAAGAGATTGCCAAATGTCACGCGCTAGTCGTGCCTAATCCATATCTGATGTGCTTCCGTTTGCCAGGCTAAAATGTCGCTTTCCGTTTACGCCATTGCGTTGACATTCTCATGTAGCGGTCTCCTCTTTCACACGTAAAAAAAGCACTGTGTCTGCCTCGGCCTCCAAAGTCACGTACCTCTTCTTCGCCAGCAACCCCCAAGCAGGTCTCTTGGCTTTCCCGCTGCTCTGTTCTGCTTCTCCTCTCCACATTTCCTCTCTGATTCGGTCAGCTCTGTTCTGAGTCTCCTCCGGCCTGTTCAAGCCAAGCAACGTACGCTTCTGAAACTCGTTTCCTTGAGTTTGCCATCAGAATGCGGTGCCGTTTTCATCCATTAATTCCTTGAGGACCATCTCCGTCCCAATTTGCCCGCCCCTGAAGTTTCCCTGCGTCTTCTTCTTCCCAGCTTATTCGCAAACTTCAAACCAGTGGTCCGTAGTGCTGATTCCTCCAAGCTCGCTTCTAGTAGGTGATCGACCGGGCCGGAGGTTTCTGGCACTAAGGATAATCAGTATTGCTAATATCAATCTTTGACAAATTTCGCCTTTCGGCGGTGGCCCCATTTGCCCGAAACTGGGCCGAAGCGGGTTTAAACTTTAAATTTCGAAAACCTGTCAAGTGGGTCGACCAGTCGCTTTGGCGGGGCCCACAAATTCGCGTTCTGAGATCGCAGCCGGCCCATAGGCTCGCCCGTCCCGACCAGATCGGAAGCGTCTCATCTTCCCTCTCGCCCTCTACGCGACAGTGCAGAAGCAGGGGCGGCGGAGCAGATCAGGTGGAAGCGCTACTGCGGTCCGGATTCACCGGCCGGAACCTTTGATTTCGATGCAATGAGCCTCCGTTACCGGCCGCCACTTCCGCAGCAGGCCGTGGCCCAGGGGCATGCGGCCGGCGGAGGAGGCGCCGCTGCGGCAGATGACGAGGAGCCTTTCAACATCATCCCCATCCACAACCTCCTGGCGGACCACCCATCGCTCCGGTACCCTGAGGTCCGCGCCGCGGCGGCTGCCCTCCGCGCCGTCGGGGACCTCCGGAAGCCGCCATTTACCCGGTGGGTTGAAGGCATGGACCTGCTCGACTGGCTGGGTATCTTCTTTGGCTTCCAGCGGGACAACGTCCGCAATCAGCGGGAGCACCTGGTCCTCCTCCTGGCCAACGCCCAAATGCGGATCACGCCGCCCCCGGACAACATCGACGCCCTCGAGCCCGCCGTCGTTCGCAAGATCCGGAAGAAGCTCCTCCACAACTACGAGGGTTGGTGTGCCTTCCTAGGCCGGAAGTCGAACATTTGGCTCTCCTCCCGTCGGCCCGACGACAGCCGCCGCGAGCTCCTCTACGTCTGCCTCTACCTACTCATCTGGGGGGAGGCGGGCAACCTCCGCTTCGTCCCCGAGTGCCTTTGCTACATCTTCCACCATATGGCCATGGAGCTGAATCGGATTCTCGAGGACTACATCGACGAGAACACGGGCCGCCCCGTCCTCCCCTCCATATCAGGTGAGAACGCCTTCCTCTACCGTGTAGTCATGCCCATTTACAAGACGATCGAAGCCGAGGTGAAGTCGAGCCTGAATGGCACCGCCCCGCATTCAGCCTGGCGGAATTACGACGATATAAACGAGTACTTCTGGAGCCGGAGGTGTTTTGACAAGCTAAAATGGCCGATTGATCAGTCTAGCACTTTCTTTGTCTCATCTAATAGGAAGAAGGTTGGGAAGACTGGGTTTGTGGAACAGAGGTCGTTCTGGAATATGTATAGAAGCTTTGACAGGCTATGGGTGATGCTGATATTGCTTCTGCAGTTGGGGATCATTATTGCTTGGCAGGATAAGTCCTACCCTTGGCAGCCCCTGCGGGAGCGGGACATCCAAGTCCGATGCCTCACACTCTTCATTACATGGGCAGGGCTGCGCTTCGTGCAGTCCATTCTGGATGCTGGAACACAGTACAGTCTAGTCTCTCTAGAGACCCCCTGGCTTGGGGTGCGAATGGTGATGAAGAGCTTGGTAGCCGTGGTGTGGACCATCGTGTTTACTGTTCTCTATGTTCAGACGATAAACCAGCGCAACCAAGACAGGACATGGAGCAATGCGGCAAATGATATGCTGAAGAAGTTCCTTGTGGCGGCAGTTGTGTTTATCACTCCTGAACTGCTTGCCCTATTGCTTTTTATACTACCTTGGATACGGAACTTTATTGAGAAGACAAATTGGCGAATTTTTCACGTAGCTACTTGGTGGTTTCAGAGTCATACATATGTTGGCCGCGGCCTGAGGGAGGGCCCTGTGGATAGTGTCAAGTACTCTCTGTTCTGGGTTGTGGTTCTTGCTGTAAAATTTGCCTTCAGTTACTTTCTTCAGATAAAGCCTATGATAAAACCGACAAAGGCCTTGCTTCGTTTTGGCCATATAGACTATATATGGCACAATTTCTTTGGGAAGACGAACAGATTTGCTGTTGGACTCTTGTGGGTGCCTGTACTTTTGATCTATTTCATGGATCTGCAGATCTGGTATGCAATTTTCTCTTCATTTGCAGGAGCATTGGTTGGATTGTTCTCTCACCTTGGGGAGATTCGTAGTATTAACCAGCTGATGCTCAGGTTTCAGTTTTTCGCTGGTGCAATGCAGTTCAATTTAATGCCAGAGGAGCCATTGTTTAGGGAGAAGGGATCTCTAAGGAATAAATTCTATAATGCTATTCACCGGTTAAAACTGAGGTACGGTCTTGGCCAGCCTTACAGGAAAATTGAATCAAACCAGGTGGAAGCAAAAAGATTTGCGTTAATATGGAATGAAATAATTGCAACATTCAGGGAAGAAGATATTATCAGTGATCATGAGGTTGAGCTGATGGAATTGCCTCGTAATGAGTGGGGTATCAGGGTCATCAGATGGCCCTGCCTGCTTCTGTGTAATGAGTTGTTGCTTGCTCTCAGCCAGGCTAAGGAGCTGGACACTTCTGATAGGGTCTTATGGAGAAAAATTTGTAAAAATGAGTACAGGCGCTGTGCTGTCATAGAAGCATATGATACTGTGAAGTACTTGCTTCCTGCAATTGTTAAAGATGATAGTAAAGAGTATGTGATCATCACAAATTTGTTTAATCAGATGGACCAAGCCATTCAAATGGAGAAGTTCACACAGTTGTATATGATGACTGCTTTGCCTGCTATCCACTCTAAACTCATATCACTTCTGGAAGTTCTTACAAAGGAAAATAAAGATATGAACAAACTTGTTAATATCTTGCAGACCCTTTATGATATCTCCACTAGAGACCTCCCCAAAACGAAAAGGACCATTGATCAGCTTAGGGAAGATGGATTGGCCCCAGAAAGGATGTATGCAAGTGGCTTGCTATTTGAGAATGCTGTCAAGTTGCCTGGAGCCAGTGATTTGGATTTCTATAGACAGGTGCGACGGCTGAAAACGATTTTGACCTCGAGAGATTCAATGCATAATATTCCGAAAAGTCTTGAGGCTAGGCGCCGAATTGCATTTTTTAGTAATTCTTTGTTCATGAACATGCCTCATGCCCCACAAGTGGAGAAGATGATGGCTTTTAGTGTTTTAACTCCTTACTACAATGAAGAAGTTCTCTATAGCAAAGAACAGCTTGAAACTGAAAATGAAGATGGGATATCCACCCTTTTTTACTTGCAGAAAATTTATGATGATGAGTGGACAAATTTCTTGGAGCGGATGCGTCGTGAAGGAGTTAAGAATGATGAAGAGATTTGGAGGACCAGGTCCCGAGATCTCCGTCTTTGGGCATCATACAGAGGACAAACACTTAGCCGTACTGTAAGGGGAATGATGTATTATTACAAGGCTCTTCAGATGTTAGCCTATCTTGATTCTGCATCAGAAATGGATATCCGAGAGGGGGGTAGGGAACTTTCTTCAGTTAGTTCAATGAGGCGGGGCAATGGAGATTCGGATGGCTCAGTGTTGTCAGCCAGGTCTCCTTCTTCACGGAGTTTGAGCCGGGTGAGTAGTAGCATCAGTATGTTGTACAAGGGTCATGAGTATGGCACTGCTCTGATGAAATTTACATATGTGATAACGTGCCAAATTTATGGTGCTCAGAAGGCAAAAAAGGATCCGCATGCCAAAGAGATCTGTGATCTGATGAAGGACAATGAAGCCCTTCGTGTTGCCTATGTGGATGAGGTTCATACTGGGAGGGACGAAGTGGAGTTTTACTCAGTTCTTGTGAAGTATGACCAGCTGTTGCAGAGGGAGGTGGAAATTTATCGAATCAGGCTACCAGGGCCCTTGAAACTTGGGGAGGGCAAACCGGAGAATCAGAATCATGCAATTATATTCACAAGGGGGGAGGCAGTTCAAACGATAGACATGAACCAAGATAACTACTTTGAGGAGGCTCTTAAAATGCGGAATCTGTTGGAGGAATTCTCAACATATTATGGTATCCGGAAGCCCACCATATTAGGGGTTCGTGAGCATGTTTTTACTGGGTCGGTCTCTTCTCTTGCTTGGTTCATGTCTGGGCAAGAAACAAGCTTTGTCACTCTTGGGCAGCGGGTCCTAGCGAACCCTTTAAAGGTTCGAATGCATTATGGTCATCCAGATGTCTTTGATCGTCTTTGGTTTATTACCCGTGGTGGTATAAGCAAAGCCTCAAGGGTAATCAATATTAGTGAAGACATATTTGCTGGGTTTAACTGCACTTTACGGGGTGGGAATGTGACACACCATGAGTATATTCAAGTGGGCAAGGGGCGGGATGTTGGATTGAATCAAATTTCTATGTTTGAGGCAAAAGTTGCTAGTGGGAATGGTGAGCAAGTACTCAGCAGGGACGTGTACAGGTTGGGTCACAGGTTGGACTTCTTTAGAATGATGTCATTTTTCTACACAACTGTCGGTTTCTATTTTAATACTATGATGCTTGTCCTTACTGTCTATGCATTCCTATGGGGCCGTCTTTATCTGGCTCTAAGTGGGATTGAAGATTCTGTCATGAGTAGCTCCTCCAGTAATAAAGCGCTTGGCACTATTCTTAATCAGCAGCTCATCATTCAGCTTGGTCTTTTTACAGCCCTCCCAATGATTGTGGAGAATTCTCTTGAACATGGTTTCTTGCCTGCCCTGTGGGATTTCTTGACAATGCAGCTCCAGCTTGCTTCAGTTTTCTTCACTTTCTCTCTGGGGACAAAAACTCACTACTTTGGTCGAACCATTCTTCATGGTGGTGCAAAGTATCGAGCTACTGGGCGTGGGTTTGTTGTACAACACAAGAGCTTTGTAGAGAATTATAGGCTTTATGCCCGAAGCCACTTTGTGAAGGCCATTGAGTTGGGAGTGATACTGACCGTTTATGCATCTCACAGTCCCGTTGGAAAGGATACTTTTGTGTACATTGCTTTGACAATCTCTAGCTGGTTTTTGGTCATTTCGTGGGTAATGGCTCCTTTTGTGTTCAATCCATCTGGTTTTGATTGGTTGAAAACTGTATATGACTTTGATGATTTCATGAACTGGATCTGGTACCGTGGTGGGGTTTTTACCAAATCAGAACAGAGCTGGGAGACCTGGTGGTATGAGGAACAGGATCATCTAAGAACAACAGGTCTATGGGGGAAGTTATTGGAGATAATTCTGGACTTGCGGTTTTTCTTTTTCCAGTTTGGTATTGTATACCAGCTTGGAATTGCTAATGGGAATCACAGTATTTTGGTCTATCTCTTATCTTGGATATACATTGTCGTGGCAATTGGAGTTTATGTGCTTATTGTGCACACCGGAGAGAAGTATGCAGCAAAAGATCATATCTATTACCGTTCAGTACAGTTCTTTGTCATCTGTCTTGCAATCCTGGTGATTATTATGCTCCTGAGGTTCACCTCCTTTAAATTTATAGATCTTCTGACAAGTCTTTTGGCTTTCATTCCAACGGGGTGGGGCATTATTTCCATTGCTCAAGTTTTACAACCATTCTTACGTGGTACTTGGGTGTGGGAAACTGTGGTATCACTGGCTCGGCTGTATGATGTCCTGTTTGGTATTATTGTTATGGCTCCTGTTGCTCTCCTTTCGTGGATGCCTGGCTTTCAGTCCATGCAGACAAGGATCCTCTTTAATGAAGCATTCAGCAGGGGTCTACAGATATCTCGGATTCTTACTGGCAAAAAGTCTAGTGATGTATAATACCAGGTATTGTATCTATGTTCTCTGACATAAAATCTTATGACTTGCTTCATATTCACATTTTAGATTATAGGTACAATGCATAATTGAATTAGTGACAGATGATTTATGAACAGATGGATGGATTCTGATGCTTTATCTGTAGCATTGTGTCTTTGTGATTTATATCACCATCTCTTATCTACTTATGCCATGATATGCCTAGAGATAGGATTTTAATTTTTAGCAAAGGATATATTTTTATGAAAAAATTTAATCCCTACTACAAAAAGTTACAGCATTTCTATGACCCCTCTACAAAGGGCATTTTGTGACTTTTCAAATTCACTTAAATGCTACTATAATACGAAGTTATGTAGAACAGAAGCCTGTCTTTTACTGGCTCTTTAGCGAACTCTTTTATTAGTTAAATGTATTTCGGCTACAGTTTGTCTACTGCACTAGAATAGTATATCAAAATCTTTTCCAGTAGTTGTTTGTGAAGCACTTGGCATTAGTGGACATTTTTTATGTTTCCTGTTGGGCTTACCTTTTTCTTAATATGTCATATTGGGTTAATCGAAGGCCTAGGAAACTATCTTTGTAGTAGTTATGGATCGTAATTAGGATGTTTTAAATTAGGCAATTTCTTATTTATCCTATTTCTTCATTAGGCAGTCTTATTTATGCTATTCCTTCATTAGGCAGTTTCTTTATTTTCATTAGGAAGTTTCCTTTATTAGTCTTAAGGTTTAATTAGGAATCTCTACAGCTATGTAAAGGGTGACTGCCCTCTTGGAAAAGCAATGAGAATAATTATCTCGAGTCTCTCCCTGCTCCTCTCATGTCTCTTCTTTGTCTCTCTTCTCTCACCTTGCTGAAGACAATTGTCACATAGGGTTACTCTTCCCTTGTTCATCCAACTTTCCACTGTTTTGACTGTGTAAACTCAAGGGTTTACATCATTGGTATCGGAGCTCCTTCCTCCCTATGGAACAACTCTCATGGTACAAAAGAAACGCATGGTGAAGCAACAAGAAGATGGTCCACCGACGACATCCTCAGACAACCAGATGGCAGGTGGCCCCCGTTTGGAGTCCACCAGCCAGAACTTATTTGTCGATGGACCCCAGCTTGTCTCCACCATAGACCACACAACCGCCATCAGTTTGGGTGCTGTAGACCCACAGCGGATCACAGCAGTGCCTAGGCCTGCTGTCGCCGTTGATCCCTCTGCCATGCTGAACATCTTCACCGAACTTCTTCATGAGTTTTGCTCCTTATGCATGGAGTAGCAGGCAATGCACAGTGAACAACAGGCAACATTCGTGCACAGGAGCATCTTCCATGGCCATTCTAGAGTGAGATGATGCCAAGTGTGAGCCGCGGTGTCCTCCCCTCGTCCAACCGCCGCAAGTGTCGGTTTGCCAGCTGCCACATGCATAGGGCAGCATGCCATCATCAGCGCAGGGCACCCAATTGCAAACCACACTGGGCAGCCAACAACCACTTCCGCACTGGGCAGCCAACAACCACTTCCACCGGTTTGCCAATCGCCTGCTGTGGTGGCCCCTCTGCCAGCCGCTGGCGGGCTGATGCCCACACGCTACTAGGACTCATGTGGCCCCGTTCCACCGCCACAACACCAAGAGGTAGCAGCACCTCCGCACCATAACTTTCCACGGACGCATCAGGATTTTGTGCCCACGAACCAGGATTTTGGTTTCGTGTATGAGGGTGATTTTAATGATTGTGACCAGCTTGAATCATGCGGGGATTTTTCCCAGCCAGTACACACCGCTGAACCATGCCTTGCCATGATGCAATTCCCTAGGTACACTTGTGAAGATAACCCTATTAATTGGGTGTATCGAGAGGAAATTTTTTTCACTTATCAAGGGACTGTTGCTGATATGGAGAAACTTTACATTGCTACCTTCCATCTCGAAAGTGATGCCTTAGTTTGGTATCAATGTTTTGAACGAGAGGTACTCAATCCTACATGGCATAAATTCACTAATGAATTATGTGCCCAATTTGGTCCAAATAACTATGTAGATTTTAATGAGCTATTATCTAGATTGTCACAAACTACTACGGTCCATGCCTATCAAATTGAGTTTATGCGGGTGGCTACTTGTCTTCCACACTGGACATAGGAAGCCTTGGTTTGGACCTTATGCCAGGGCCTCAAACCCGAAATTGTGGATGAAATTCATCATTTTGTTTGCCCTACTATGCAAGACATTATTCGCCACGCCCGGATTCAAGAAGAAAAGCTTCTTCACCAATGACGGACATATGACCTTTTGGGACTACCCTGCCTCGCTCGTTGGGGGGACCCGTTGGTCTTCGAGGGCATGGCTGTCAGCTTTTTGGTACGATTCCAGGCACTTCGGTACCATTTCGGCGTTCTCAAACCCAAATGGAGGAGCGATGTTCAAAAGGGTTATGTTTTAATTGTCATGAATGCTTTCGTTGCAAGACTCCCCCCACTGCTCTTATATTGGAGGAGTCATGAGACGATGCTACAAGATGGAATGCTTTTGATTCTTCTTTGGTTGTTGATGATATTCTTCCGTAAATTTCCTTGCATGCTTTTTCAAGCACCTACACCCCTCAAGCCAGGCGTGTTTAGGGTCTTAAACGACAATTGGTGATTGTGCTTATTGATAGTGGTAGCACACATAATTTTATTAACAATAAGGTGGCCCAACGTTTGGGTTGCCATGTGTCGGACTCCACTCCTTTTGATGTGTTGATTGGTGATGGTAAACACCTCCATAGTAAAGGGGTGTGCCCCTGTGCAGAGTTACACATTAAGGATCATGCCTTTCTTATGGATCTTTATTTATTGCAGACCAAGGGTGCTGATATTGTGTTTGGAGTCCAATGGTTGCATGTAACTTGGAACTTTCAGGAGATGGTTATGGACTTTGAGTTGGAGGGGCAACGTGTACGTCATGGGTTGGCGCTTGGTGCCACGCACTCTTCATTTTGCCCAAGATCTTGGCTGTTCTTGCGATGCACTCACCAGGGGATCTTCCTCCCATCAAACCAGCCGGAGATCCCACCAGATTTGGCGGCCTTGTTAGCCAACTATTCCCCTCTCTTTGCTGAGCCAACCAGTTTGCTGCCTCTTTGTTCTCACGACCATCGTATCCTTGTTATAGCCAACGCTCCTCCTGCCAACGTTCGATCGTATAGGTATCCTCAAATTCAAAAGAATGAAAATTGAAAGGTTAGTTTCCGAGATGTTGGATACCGGTATTGTTTGGCCTAGTACGAGTTCATACTCCTCTCTGGTTTTGTTGGTTCGCAAAAAGGATGGATCTTGGCGTTTTTGTGTTATTTATTGAGCTTTAAACGCCATCACCCTCAAGGATAAGTTTACGATTTCATTTATTAAAGAGTTATTGGATGAATTGTTCGGTATTTTTCTAAGCTCTATTTACTCTAGCTATCATCAAATTTGCATGCATCGTGTTGATGTTCATAAGAGTTCATAAGACAACATTCTGTACACATGATGGGCACTTTGAATTTTTGGTCATGTCTTTCGGATCTGACTAATGATCCTTCCACTTTTCAAAGCCTGATGAATGATGTATTTTGCACGTGTCTGCACCGGTTTATACTCAGTAATTTTTTTATGACATCCTAGTGTATAGTCCTTAGGAGTCTCACATTTCACATCTTCATTGTGTCTATACGCTATTGGAGCAACACTCCCTCTTTCTCAAACGCTCCAAGTGTGTATTTGGCTAGATTATTTAGGACATCTTATCACGGGCGATGGCGTGTTGACTGACCCAGCCAAAGTCACTGTTATGTTGGAGTGGCCTATCCCTTCACCAAATGCCTTTTGGGGTTTTTTGGGCTTAACAGGATATTATCGTCACTTTATTTTGAATTATGGTTCTATCACCGCTCCACTCACATCCTTGCTCAAAAAGGTCTCTTTCTAGTGGTCCCCATCGGTTCAGGTCGCCTTTGGCGCCTTGAAGTCAGCCATGTCGACCGCCTTTGTGCTTGCCTTACTTGACTTTTCACAACCATTCATTGTGGAAACTGACACTTCTGAAATAGACTTGGGCGATTTCCTGTTGTAGGCTGGCTGCCCTATTGCTTTTTTTACAAGTGCGTGAGTTAGAGTTTTCTATGGTAAGGCAACCACCGTGATATGCATGATTATGTCGCGGCTTGTCAAGTTTGCCAATGCGCCAAAACCTCTACCACTTCTCCTGCGGGTCAATTTCAGCCCCTTCCTATCCCAGATCGTATTTGGGAGGACATTTTTATGGATTTCATTGAAGCCTTACCCGTGGTTTAAGGTAAATCTATTATTCTTGTGGTCGTGGATTGATTGTCCAAGTATGTTCATTTTAGCCCCATGGTGCATCCCTTCATGGCCAAAGAAGTTGCTAAGATTTATGTTCGAGATGTGGCTAAGCTCCATGACATGCCTCGCCCCATTGTTTTTGACCACGATCATATTTTTATCTCATTTTTGGCCAGAGTTCTTCACCCTTTAGGGCACGTCCTTGAAAATGAGTATTGCATATCACCCCTCCTAAAGTAGTCTGTTGTTGCCTCGAGCAATATCTTCGCTATTTTGTTGGGGACAATCCATGCAAATGGCTTCAATTCCTTCCATGGGCGTAATTTTCTTATAATATAGCTTTTCATACTACTGCTGGTTTTACTCCCTTTCAGATGATTTACGGTCGCGACCCTCCCATGATTCTGGCATGTCCCTCATCGTGCTGCCGTCGGTGAGGTCGACCATCTTCTTCAAGATCGGGATGCTCTTTTACGCCAAAAAAGAGGATCTGTCTACTGCTTAAAACTGTATGAAGTAAATTTATGATCGTCAGCATAGTGATCGAGAATTTCAAGTTGGGGATTTGGTCTATGTAAGTTTCTAGCCTCATCGACAGACATCTTTATATCAGCCTATGAGCTCCAAGCTCGCTCATCGATTCCATGGTCCTTATTCCGTCATTGCACGGGTTGGCTCTGTTGCTTATCGCCTTCAACTTCCCGATGGATCTCAAGTTCATCCGGTCTTTCATATCTCACACCTCATACGCATCGTCGGCGATCCTACTCGTGTTACTCAGAGCCCCCTGCCACCACTTCTTCTGCTCTCCTCCCTGACTGGTCGTCTTGTCTCTGAGATTCTTGTTGCTTGGCATGGCCGTTCCTTGGAGGATGCTTCATGGATCTCCGAGGAGGCTTTCTATATTAGTTACCCTGATTTCGCACCTTGAGGACAAGGCAGTAGCGGAGCGTGGTAGTTTGTTATGGATTGTAATTAGGATGTTTTAAATTAGGCAATTTCTTGTTTATGCTATTTCTTCATTATGCAGTGTTGAAGACCATTCAAAACAATAACTATTTGAAAGTAATAAGATAACTAGAAATGGTATCAGGAAGAGTTTAGCAACCTTATGAGCTACGGGTTTGATGGGCCGAAACCATGGTTCATAATATCTTATATTGAAGTATATCAGTGATCTAAAGTACGATGTATCTAAGATACAAAGGAAAATGATATTGGTGACCCAAAAGCAGTTATTTCACATGTATCTTGACAGTTTAAACATACATTAACATCTAGAGCCAGTAATAATAATTTCAAACAGTCATAACACAATGAAAATACACTTATAGTGACATAAATTATGCTAATTAAGTAGAAAACATGATTACTAATGATAACAGTGCTAAAAAAATTACAAATGATAAAGAACACAAAATTATGCTAATTAAGTAGAGAATCAACTGCTGGCAGCAGCTGGCAATTAAAAAAAGGGCTGGCGCAGTTCATATTACCCGCTGGCAGCCATAATTGACTGTCAGCAAGCTGTCGTCAGTGCAGTTCAACTGCTGGCAGCTTGTTGAAAAAGTCACAAATACCGATATATTCTTGATGTCAGAAATATATCAACAATAGTACGAACCATGTTTCAAACAAATTCTGGTAAATAGGCCCTTAGCTTGCAGGACACAAATTAAACATTTGATCAAATTGCACGTAGGCAATTGAATTCCACTATGGGACAGAAGATAGCGGCAAATTGAATCGTCCAAAGACTTTGAATTGCCATTGTAGACGAGCTATCAATTTCGCATTTGGAACAACAGAAGGTGCAAACTTGTTGTAGCCCATAGTGAGGGCCACAGCCAGTACTTTTGGAGAACTCTCACGCTGAATGAAGCATGTAAACACTGGAAAATGAATTCACCTTCATGAAAACTCACTGTTCTCATTTGTTCAAAACAGAGGAGGGGAATCACTAGGATAGGCGTCATAATCGTGGACGAGGTGAGAAGAGGCAGTTGTCAGAAGAAAGAAGAATGGTGGTCGTGGTGGAAAAAGACTCTAGCAACTGTGATTGTTGGAGAAAACGAGCAGCAATCATCCGATGACTGTCAACAAAGATGGAAAGAGGGAAACATGGAGAAAGCTCAAGATTCAGTAAGCAAGAGTTTTTGGATTCAGCTGAGTGAGACTTGAGGGTGTTTCTTTGACGATAAATTTTTCGAAATTAAACATGCAATGTTTTTTTCATTCACAAGTCAGCCCTTGCAGAGGCTTACAACCAAAGCCCTTGTATAAGAAAACCCAATCAGAAATGGAAACAACGTCAAAACTTTCCGAAATATTTAACAAATTAAACCCCCAACAAAATCATTCAAATCTTAAAACAATAAAGTGAGTAAATGAAATCTAAGGTCAATCAAATGTGCAATGTTTTTTTTCATTTACAAGTCAGCCTTTGTAGAGGCTTACAACCAAATCCCTTGTATAAGAAAACCCAATCTGAAATGGAAACAACGTAAAATTTTTGCCAAATATTTAACAAATCAAACCCCAAACAAAATCATCCAAAATCTTAAAATAATAGAGCCAATAAATCAAATCTAAAGCCAATAAATCAAATATCTCTGTCCAGCCATATGGTGAGGGTCATCCTCCTCTGTTGACGCCCATAAATGTGGAAATGGGTGGCCTGAATCTGCTGTCTGCACCAGTTAGGACTAACCAATGATACTCCTTATGTATATTGCTTCATTTGACCAAATGGCTCTAAAATGTGCCATTACTTGTGGTCTAGTTGTTTGCTTGCAATTAAAGTGCATGAAGCAGTTCGAACTCATTTGAGGATGAAGAATGGACATTCTCTTTTTCGTCTGTTGTTGCTGTGCATTTAGCTGGCTTGTGCACGGATTTAGTAGAGTTTGCCACCATGGGGTTATTTAGGATGCTGATAACGCTACACTATTTTCTGTCCAGCAAATCCTTGCACCAGGTTTTGATTGGATAGAAAAAAGTGGGTCTTCCATGACAATAGGTGGACCCACTTTTCTCTGTCCAATCAAAACCTGGTGTAAGGTTTTGTTGGACAGAAAATGGTGGGAAAATCATTATCTGGTTATTTAAGATTGCAACTAAACAATGAACACACACGTCTTATCTTATGTTGTATAGATGGTTGGAGAGATTTTACATGAAAATCTAAGGTTTTCTGTCTTCAAGGTCAGTACTAAGTGTAATAAATTAGCCATCTTAAATGATCATGGAACTAATGAACAATGCACTTGAATATGGCTGTTAGAAGCATGAGAAAGAGAAATCAGTATTGGGGTTAGACTCATCATGAGTTGTGCTTGAAAGTCCACAAGTAAGCCACGAAGAATGAATAGAATTGCTTGAGACATTCTTCGTGGAGGTTTGCAGATATGTTAACTTTACTGGAAGAAATTGCTTGAACTTATTATCTATCCAATGCTAACATACTGCCTGAATTGCTGCATGCTTGATAAGAATTTTTCCTCCTGTGGTGTGGCTTCCAAGTGGAAATTGTTCACATTGGACCTCTTATTTACTTGTATCTTCTCTATATTTTTGTGCACTGCAGTCAGTCAGATTCTAAGCATTTTAATACTCCCTCCGTCCCACATTTATAGCTCCATTTGATTTTTCAAAATGTACTAAAATTAGTTCTTTTTCAAAAGCAAATGGAGCTTTTGATGTGGGACGGAGGGAGAATTATGTTGATGAAATTGTGTAAATGTCTCTGTTTCCGGTTGTATGTCTACAAAAAATTGTGGGTCCTTGGAGAAGCTTACATAAGTAATTATTTCAACTCTTACAATAAGACTCCTTTCAAGGGAGTTCGCACATTTTGGAATTACTTAAATGATGGGTTTCTATGACAAAAAGTACTTAGTGGTGTTTCTTATTTACATCAAAATTATAGTTGTAGCTTCTACATAGTAGATCATTCCCATTTTTAACAAATCCAGATATTAAAAGAACAGTCAGATTTCATTTAGTATGAGATATGCATTCAGCCGGTAGAATTTATGATCTATGTGCCCAAACAATGTGAGGAAGTAAAGATTCCCTTTTTTCTCTTGTCAATTAATCTTGGGGACATAACTTGCAGAAGATATATATTGTATTGTTTACATGATTATTCTCACCAGCTAGTGTAACTTTAAGCCAAGTAGGGTAATGTTTTAGTGTGTTTTAAATATAATTATTGGTTTATTTTGAAAAACCAAACTGTGGCTGCATAAAGTAAAGCTAAAACAGTATTTTTTTAACGCTAAAACAGTACTTGGTGTTTTGTGTCATCTGATTTTGTGTGTAATCTCTTCTGATTTTATGCTTTCAAATAATTAATAACACTAGCTTGTGAATGATACGATATTTCCATTCCCATTTTGAATACGTTGGGCTCCAGTTTTGCAGGTACAGATGAGTCATTAAGGGATTACGTGGAAGAAAATGATTTGTGTTCTATTAGTTCGTGTGTATTATATTGCAGTATACTTCCTTAAAAGAGGGTAGCAGCATTTTTCCTCCCTCATGTCATTGTTGTAATTAAGTTGGTTCTAAACAATATTCTTTGAATCTTTTACGAGTTATTGTTGTTGCAGCATTGTAACTATGGTTGGTAGGTATTTGCGTTTATGCAGCATGCATTATTTTTAGAGGTTTTTTTGGCTAGCTTAGTTAGTATGGCACATTATGTCGAGCTTAGCGTCAAGTAAACTGTTATTTTGGAGCCAGCGCATTGGAAGATGACCTTATGTATCTGGCTGTTGCAACCATATTGCATCACTCCAACTGGGAAGAGTAACAACGATATATTCTTATAATATAGCCGAACATGACACAAACAAACTATTCCTCCGTCCTATAATATAGTCGAACATGACAAACAATCATGGAGCCATTTAAAAATATGTTTTTCTTTTTTAAGTTCCAATCTTAAAAAACGGTGTGCATAAATCATTATTTAAAGTCAACAATGGATTTTATTTTTACTGGATTTCTAGCATTCTCTGACGCCACAAGAACCTCAAACTTTTATTAATGGTGACTCACACCTTTTATTGTGTAGAGATAACACATTGCTCACAACTCAAAACTCTGCCGTAAAATAGGCTTCTAACTTGGTGTTATTGTTGGCTGGGTAGTAATAAAAAGGGTGAGTTATGAGCTATTTATTGTCTATTATCTCTACATAGTGGATGGGATGAACCACCATTAACAAAAATTCAAGGTTTGTTGGGTGCTTGGGAAACTCAAAATTAAGTAAAAGTAATTCATTGTTGATTTTAAGTATTCGAAGATGTTTATGGGTGCTTTTTTTAAGTTTGGAGCTTGTAAAGGGTTTTTTTTTTAAAACAGCTCCATGGTTTGTAGTTGGTCATTGGATTTTGAAAAGGAGGAGAAAGAGGATAAGACAAAGGAAGAGGAGGTGGTGGATAAAGAGGAAGGGGGGTGGAAGCGAAAGTGGAGGAGGGGGAGGTGGAGAATGTGGCCGAGGAGGAGCTAGTTTGGTAGGTTTGTGGAGATAAAGTGGAATTCGAGGAGGGGGAGGGGGGATGGCTGGGTAATTTCCTACGACTTATGTAAACTCTAACCGGTTTAATTAATTATATTTAATTGCTATTGTATAGTTTTAGTTTAGACTTATTTTTTAAATTAACGTGGTTAACAAAGGTTTTAGATCAAATTTTCTTCACTATGATGGTTTTAAAGTTAATAGGATTTTTTTTTAGATTTTTTAGAATTTTTAACTATTTTAACTGTAAAGTTAGGGGCGGGACCCATCGTGGGCCCCACATGTGAAATTATGATTATAGGTCCTAAATGTCCCTAACAACTTTTAAGACAACAATTAAATATTTTAAAATTTTTAGACATCAATTTAAGTTTAAAATAAACAGGTTTTCTATTTTTAGTGTTAAATTATATTTACACCCCCTTATTTGTTATGCTTACCCCAAAGCCTATTTTAAATAGAAAGGTTCAACCATTTCCTTAATTGGGAAGGGCTGAAAATCTGGAGCTTAGGGGCCGTAATCCCCATTTCCTAAGAAGGAAAGGTGATTAAGGTAATAATTAGCCTAATCTTCCACTAATTTCTTAGGGTTTCTCCAAAACTTTTCAATCCATTCTTTTTATAAGGTTTAATATCGATTTCTAGCTAAAAAGATATTGATTTAAACCTCTATTTTAAATGCTTATGAAAGGGATTTTATTTTTGAACTAAATAAACCCTAGATCTACTAGTTTTTAAGAGATTTAAGTATTTTAATTCGGATTTATGAAAACATTAACAAAAACCTTATTTTGGGTAGGATTTGAAGGTATTGGAGGATTTATTTCTAGTCAAGAAGCTTGTTGAAGGTAAGTGATTTCGTCCTAAATGTGTCTCTGATTTTAGATTTGAGTTTGATGGACTTTAAAGTGGGTTTCCATAGATTTGAGCTTTAATGGCTAATAAAGCTTAATCTTTCTTTGTATTTTTGGTTGTAAATGGCTAGATTTATGGTTTGTTAAGCATGAATTTCATTATTACGATGATTGGAAGTGAGATTTGAAGGTTAAGATGTTTATGTGAAATTTTAGTTTTAGTTTCGAAGTGGGGAAAAGGAACCTGAAATTCTAGTTCTGGCGATCGAACGGCCAGGCGCATTTTCATGTTTTTACTCTTTAAGTATCATTTCTTATGATTATGATGAGTAATATATGCTAGGTAAAACTACTGGAAGGGTATGAATTTGATGTTGGAGGTTATGATGAATGCTTAAGTGTTAAGTGGATTTTGTGTTATTCGGTTAGGCATGTTATAAGTCTTGTCCTGAATTCATGTTGAATGATTCCTCATATTTTGGGTATGATTCCAGAAAGGTTATAACATAAGAATGAAATTATATGCCTTTACATATCATGATTAATTTATGGGTGCATGATGGTGCTATGTCTAGCTTCGAGTATGATATGAATATGCTTACATAGGTCTAACATGAGGTTGCACTTGAATTGATTTTATGTTTTCTGATGGTTTTCACTCATGATTTTAGTAAGGAACCATGATTAAATGTTAAGGAGCATGTGTGTAGTATGTTGATGGGTTATTTACAATGCAATTCTATGTACTTAGAATTGAATGCTTTTACCATATACGAACACATGTGGGGGATAATTATGGTGATGGTTGATATTATGATTGTAAATGATGCTTGAGGGGCTGATGAGAGCATGTTTCATGAATTAAGATTTATATATGTATTGCCAATGTATGTACCATGTTGCATGCATCATGAAATAGATTTCCGAATGAGACTTTATTGAGATTGGCCGTGGTTGATCTATTGGATGCAATGGTGTAAGATTGCATTCTTGATTAATCGATAGTTGGCTTTTTAGAAATTGGTTGGTCCAAAAGGACATGATTTCGATTTGAGTTCCTATGTGGAAAATGGATCCTCACCAGGTTGAGTCGATGTTGAGTTGTTGTTGAGTTGAATGGTGACAAGTCGAGTTGGCTCGAATATGGTTGAGATTTCTTGAGATAGACATATGAACCCTAAGAATCTAGAGTGGTATGCCTTCGTGCACCGGCTACCGCGTGTTCTAGGTTCCTTGTGTGGGAATTCAGACTCTTACACTGTAGAGATAACCAGGGCGAACACACTACTCTAGGTTCCTTGTGTGGGATTCAGACGTTCCGGGCTAGGACTGTCTAGGGCGAGCAAAGAGAGGCTGACTACCCTAAACACCTTAGGTTTCCTTCGTGGAAATCGAACTACATCCAGCGTAGGTGGTATGATTATATTTCTCTCCTTGATGGTGACATTCATCGATTGATGATGATACATGTGTATAGATAATATTATGCTTAGGATTGCACATGTTGTTTAGGGATAATTATGATTATGTGACACATGTGGATATGGTTGATATGATTATGAATTTGTATGTTGAGGGTGAATGCGTGCAATGAGAATGGATCATGAACGAGATGCTATTGTGATATGCTATGTGAAATAGTATGCAAGATGGATGAATGCATTAAGAATGAATCATGAGTGAGATGATATTATGATATGCCATGTGAAATGGTATGCAGGAGATATGCTGATGATCTTATGAGTATATGTATGAAATATGTTGTAAGATCCCTGATCTTAAACCGGTTTATGGTTTTCTTTAATTATTGGTTATCTTGAGATTAACGTATTTTCTGATTTTATTCGGTGATTTGGTGAATAAATAGTGTTTGTGATGGTTTTAACCAAAATTAACTTTAATATTAGTGGTTTTAAGTGATTTTAAACCAAATGTAAATTTTTGGGATTTTTTGGAATTTTTATTATTTTTCTAAAAATTAGGGTTTTGGCGGGACCACTGTGGGCCCCATCGTCAAAATTTCGGTTTTTGTGTCAAATGAACCTAGACATCTACTTAAGGTCATACAAAAATTTTTAGAATTTTCCTAGACTTAATTAGTGCTTAAATATGTAAAATAGCCATTTTAGCCTACTTTTTCTATTTACACCCCAAAACTTACCCATGCATACCCCAACCCTTACTATAAAAGGGCAGATCTGAGCCATTTCCGTTTTCGGGAATAGGCTAAGGAAGGAGGTCTGGCCTAATCCCTAATTAGGCCCCAATTAGAAGCGGTTTAAGGTAAGCTTACTCTAATTAAGCACTAAACCCTACTTTCTTCTTAAACTTTTCCAAATCTACCATTTCCCCTTGATTCAATTCATTTTTGGGCATCAAAAACTACTGATTTGTGTTTTACTACAAACCTTAATATTCAAAATTCGATTTTTACTACCAACAAGCCCTAGATCTAAGATTTAATTAGGGATTTCTTGGGTAAATCGATTTCTATTGGAATTTAATTCAAACTCAATGTGTTTTCAAGGATTTCAAGAAGGGTGACTCTTCAATCCGAGCTTAATCAAGTGCTGAGGTAATGGGTCTTCAAAATCTCTGTTTATCCATGGTAAAACTCTTCATTTTTGGCTTATTTCAAAATGAGTTGCTTAATTTGGTGTGTTAATGGTAAGATTAGAAAATGGAGTTATTTAATCCCGATTTCTTAGGGCTTTGCATTATTATGATATGGTTTGATGTTCTGGAAGTCAAAAAGGACTTTTGATGATGATTAGGGTGTTAGATGTGGATTTGAAGTGTTATCAATGGTGTTTTGGTTTGGATTTGCGAAAGGAAGAAGATGACCAGTTTTGCCTTATTGGCATTCGAACGGCCCTTCTGGGCGTTTGAACGGCAACACTGTCGGAATGACAGTTTTTCAGTTCAGCCGATCGAACTGCCTGCTAGGCGTTCAAATGGCCAAATTGTGAATTTCAAATTTTTGCGTTTAACCTATCGAACGGCCTAAAGGGCGTTCGAGCGGCTACACAATAAATTGTATGTTGTGCATATGATATTTATTTCGATGATTCCACTTTAGCTTGCCAATTTCATATGAATGTGGAGTGTTTTAAGCTATATTATGCTACTGGAAATGCATGCTATTGAGTTTATGGAGTTGAGATATATGCTTAGAGATTTGTGGAAGGACTTATGTTTTGTGGCATGATGTTGGAATTGTCATCTTGGAAATTATGAATGATTGATTTCCTTTGGATTAAGCATATTTTTAGTAGAACTACAACCTATTATTGGACTAATTTGTCATGATAGAATGTGGTTAGTTGATGTGTGGATGTTGGTGAATGCCATGACTCAAGGATGAAATGAATAATCTTATATGTGTTTAGCCTTTGTGGTTGAGATTTGAATTGGGATATGATTTCAACGATTCTTCTTCTATGATTTCCGCTGGAATTCATGTTTAGATGGAAATCCACATGTGTAGTGTAGTAGTAAGTTAATTTCAAGCATGTTGAAATGCATTGAGTGAAGTACTTCTACTAGTTACACACACACATGTGGGGGGTTAAATGATGATGTTGATGCGTGATATTGTGATTATGAATGATGCATTAGGGGCTGATGAGAGCATTTATCATGGATTAGTATTAATGTATGCCTTGCCCACGTATGTACCATGCTGCATGCATCATGAAAATGGATTTCCAATTGAGGCTTCATCGAGGTTAATCGAATTTGACCGATTGGATGCAATGTGGTGAAATTGTGTGCCAGATTGATCGGTCGTGGATTTATCGTAAGTTGATTGGTCCGAAAGGACATGTTTTGATTTGTGTTCCTGTGTGGAACGAGTGCACTCCCCGGGTTGAGTTTAGTTAAATGGAGTTAAGTAGGGATGAGTTGTGTACTTGTCTTACGGATCGAGATTATTTATGATTAGCTAGACCCTGAGAACCCAGCTGGTTTATTCGAGTGCATCGGCTTGCTAGGTGTTGTTGCTTGGGACTTAGTCTTGACAAGCAGGTGTTGCTCGAAGGCGTTAGCCTTGAGGAGCAGGAGTTGCTCGAAGGCGTAGGCCTTGAGGAGCAGGAGTTGCTTGAGACTACGTGTCTTGATAAGCAGGTGTGGCTCAAAGGCTTTGGCCTTGAGGAGCATGTCTATTTGATAAGTGTCTATTTGATAAGCGTTTGCTCAAAGGCTCTGGCCTTGAAGAGCATGTCTATTTGATAAGTAATTGCTCGAGGGCTCCGGCCTTGAAGAGCAGGTTTACTCTCTATGGGTATGGACTGGCATGTTGGATTAGTATGCGTGCGTGACACTTATACATGCATGATGAATGAGAATGTTGATGCATGATGGAATATGTATGTTAGAGATACATTCATGCAGGTTGTTATGATATGATGCATGATGGAATATGTATGTTAGAGATACATTCATGCAAGATGTTATGATATGATGCATGATGGAATATGTATGTTAGAGATACATTCATGGAGGTGGTTATGATGCGATGCATGAGGGATATGTATGTTAGAGATACATTCATGTAGGTTATTATGATATGATGCATGATGGAAAATGTATGCTAGAGATACATTCATGCAGGTTGTTATGATGTGATGCATGAGGGAATATGTATGTTAGGGATACATTCATGTAGGTTGTTATGATATGATGCATGATGGAATATGTATGTTAGAGATACATTCATGCATGTTGTTATGATGCATGAGGGAATATATATGTTAGAGATACATTCATGCAGGTTGTTATGATATGATGCATGATGGAATATGTATGTTAGAGATACATTCATGCAGGTTATTATAATGTGATGCATGATGGAATATGTATGTAAGAGATACATTTCATGTAGGGTGTTATGATGAGAATGAAATTATGTGGATTATGCACTATGATGCAGTTTTAGGTGATGTGTATGCGTAATTAGAAAATGATGCACCATGTGAATCTTTGATCTGAATGATTATATTGCTATGCTATCGTATTATCGGTGTTGATAGTGATATTGAAAACCATTGCTGAGTTTGTTAAACTCACCCCTCTTTCTTGTGTTTTGTTTTGGGGCTGCGTGGTGCGACACGCTGACGGACAGGATCTCCTCTTTGAGGAAAGGTCGGAGACGACTTGGATGTGATCGTGGAGATCGTTGTGTGATTTCATTTCCTTTGGTTTTATGCTTATGTTTAGAACCTTTGTGTAGGGTTCTTTGTTTTGGATTTATGACACATGTTACAGTTATGTTTGCTTAAGTCTTATTTTGAGCTAGTGTGGGCTATATTTGACTAAGTATGTGGGTTTGAGATTGTTGTTTACTTTGTGATAATCAACTCTTTTTCTTTCCTTTTATTTACTCTTGCTCAAAGGATTGTGCGTACTCCGTAATTTTGTTAAATCGCCCGTGGTTGGGGTTAAGTCTTCTGCTAAATCGTTTCTCAATTTCTCCTTCGTCGCCCCCGCGCACTTGACCGGCCCTTGGACCGGATTCGGCTCGGGTCGGGCATCGCCGGGGCGTGACATATGTAGTCATGCACAGGTTATGATAATATATCATGATGAATGCATGTGATTTATGTAATGAATTCTAGGTGAAATATATGTGATGGCTTTGGTTACTCTCTCTGACATATAAAACTTTACTGAGTTTTACTCACCCCTCTTTTTGTGTTTTGTTTTGGTGTTGCATAGCTTGACATGCAGTTAACCAGGATCCTTTGTACAAGGAACTATCGGGGAGAGCATGAGATTAGGCGTGGATGCCTCTGGACTTTGTTATGTTTTAAGATTTATGCTGTTATAAATATAGAACATCATGTATGGTAGTTCTTATTTCAGACTCATGTATATCTTACGTTTTTAGATTTGTGTAATTTTTTTTTGATTAGAGCCATGTGTGTCGGCTTAGGATTCCAAATATGTGGATATATGACTTGTGGACTAGTTCAGAGTTAAAGTCCTCTTTTATTTTCCTTATTTCTCTTGCACAAAGGTTTTAAGGGTGCGCAACTCAGTATGTGAAATTTGTTCGATAGAGGGGCTAAAGTCTTCTGCTATGTTAACGAACCAACATTGTGACCCTTGTGCGCTTCGACTGTCCCTTGGACCGGGTTCGGCTTGGGTCGGGTAGGTGTCGGGGCATGATAGAAAGTTTTTGGTATCAGAGTACCTCTTTGTCCAAGAGTAAATAAAGTTAGGTAATGAGTCTTAAGGGTTAAAGGAGCGTGAGGTGGTTAAGGTCTAGACAAAACTAGCGATGTTGAATTCCGTTGGTTGTTTGTCTTGAATATTTGTTGCTTGATTGTGTTGTTTGTTTTGCTTGGTTGCTTGCATTGCTTTGAGTTATTAGGTTGTATGATTAATGTTTAGTTGTTGTATAGATGGCTGTCTCTAATCATGTAGGCACTAATAACCATCGTGGTTCCTGAGACCCTAGAGTTGATGATGTGTTAACTGCTATAGAGGGGCTAACACAGGTCGTCCATGCTAAGCATGCCAGTGGCAGTGGGTTAGAGTCTCTTTTGCTTGAAGGATTCAAGAAGCTTAACCTTCCTAGTTTCAAGGGCGGGTTAGATGCTTCATAGGTGGATAACTGGAGACTCCATATAGAGAAGATCTTTAGTGCCTGACGTTGTGCAGAGGAGGAGAAGGCTCAACTTGCAGTCTTCACATTTGAGGGTGAGGCTCATAGATGGTGGTTATCGATAGAGTGGCAGAGGTTCTAGGGTCGCATGGATATTCCTTGGGAGGAATTCTTGTCTGCTTTAAATGACAAATATTTTTCTCTCCACATGTGGGAAGAGAAGAAGAATGAATTCATGAACTTGCAGTAGGGATCCATGATAGTATTAGCCTATGAGACTAAGTTCGTGGAGCTCGAACGCTTTACACCTCGCTTCTTTGGCGATGAGTACGAGCGTACGAGGAAGTTCGAGGATGGACTGAGGCCCTTCATCAAAGGCCGAGTGGTACCCTTCTGACATAAGACTTTGTTGGAGGTGCTTGAGACTGCTATCTCATGGAACGTGACTTGGAGGACTACATGAGGAAGAGAGGGCAACAGCCCAAGAGGCCTAGACAGGAGGATTTTTATGCCCGCCAGAGCCAAAACCGTTGTGATGGGCATCATGCTAGGCATAACACCCACCATGTGCAGCAGGACCACCTTGACCGCCATGCTAGAGTGACTTGTTATGGATGTCGGCAGAAGGGACACTATGCTAGTGAGTGTCCTCAGGAGCTAACGGTGCACTGAGACATCCACCGGTGCAACCTAATGCTGGTCCTAGGCAGCAGGGAGGACCACAGGTGGGGCCCCAGACTAGACCACCAGCCGGGTAGCGGGATACTAAGGGGAAGAGGCCAGCTAATGAGGGGAAGGTGTATGCTATATCGGTGCACGAGGCAGCCAACTCCTCAGGTGTAGTGGAATGCATGATCCTCATTGCTTCTCACTATGCTAAGGTGTTATTTGATACTGGTTCTTCTCACTCTTTCATCTCTCCGCATTTTACTCGTGAGCTTGATGTTGATCATAAGTTATTATCCATTCCATTGCATGTCATGTTATGTCATTGGGAAAACAAGTTAATTGGGAGCGAAAAGAGAAAACTTGATTTGACCAAGCAATTGTTTGGTTGTGGGATTGTCGGCAAACTTCTCTACATGTGGAGGACTCATGAAACAAAACTATAGATGAGAAATGTATAGAGAAAAGTGGAGAATTGTTGGGGAAGATTATGTGAATTGATGTAATTATTCTATTGAAGATTTGTATTATAAGAATTTTTAAAAATAAGTTGTCGATGTAATGTTTGACGAACACCTTTTAAACCCCAACAAGCATCGATGGATTTTAGGAAGCAGGTCAACATGTTATTTGATATGTTGAAGGACCAATCTATAACTACAATAAATTAAAAATAAAGGCATTTAATGGTGGTAATGGTTCATAGTAAGTATAAAGAATTCCTAAGTAGGAGAGTGAACTTGAATATAATGATGATGTGGGTCACGCCTCGAGATTTTAAAACTCTTTTTGTCAAACTTACAACAAAATTATCTCGGGTGATTAACTTTTTTTTCTAACATATATTAAATCCAGAATAACATAATAGACAAGGCCAAACGATAATACAAACACACAGAGTCACCCCAAAGTACACGTCATATATCCATAACATACAATAAACATAAGTAATTGGTACTCAGGTGCCTATGTTCAAACACTCAAACACTCACTCACACACACACACACACTCTCTCTCTCTCTCTCTCTTTCTATCCCTCCCTCTCTCATGCTATCACATCAAACTACAAATATAGCTAGTAATCCTTTCCGAGCACCACATTCCTTACCCTGTGGGATGACTACACAAATACCAAGGATAAAACATTCATAAATCATGTACATAATAAACCAAGAGATTACCATCATCATTTTATAAGTACATTAGGTAATACAAAGTACTAGAATTTAACCATCACATAATAGCGTGTTAAAAAATACAAGAATTTAAATATTCCATTACCATGACCATACTTATGAGTCATCTTCCCTCTTCCTGTAGCTTTGACGCTCCTTAATCCTATGTATTTGACCAAATTATGAGGCATAACAGTCCAAAAAACCACATGAAATGCTTTTTTGAGCAGTTCCAAACCCGTCAATAAGCTACACCTAGAACAATGACGCGTCGATTTCTAGTTGATTGTGAATATGACATTTCATCCGTGAAGTAAACGATGCAAAAGTGACACAAAACTTCATTGGTGGAGACACCGATGTGTCGATGCCTATCTACAAAAAACTCTTTATTTATAAAAACTTAAATAATATTTATATTTATCATCATTCCACTTTCCTGAGTCTTTTACTTAGCAATTACTATCGTTATCAAAGAAATTCGTTGATACTTAGAATGTGTTGCCACCAAAATTAATCACAAGAACATCAAGGTAAATCATGTATATATACATTCAAGGTCATAAGAAACTTGAAGAAAATAAGAAATCTATAATATTTTCCTTTATTTCAAATACAATTTAATAATTAATTAAGAGCACAAGAATATCATAAGAAAACCATGGGTATCACATCCTTCCCTCTTTGAAGAAATTTTTGTCCTCAAAATTTGGTCACTCACCAACAAATAGGTGGGGATAGGTCTTTTTAAACTCATCTTACGCTTCCCAAGTCATTTTTTAAGGACTCTCATTTCTAAACTGGTTTTCGTTTCTTTTTAATTATCGGTTATTGCATGGTTAACTCATTTTCTTATTAATTCGGTGGTTTCGTAAATAAATAGTATTTATGATAGTTTTAATCAAAATCAACTTTATAATTAGTGGTTTTAAGTGATTTGAGTTAAATGTGAAATTTTGGGATTTTTTTGAATTTTTACTATTTTTTTCAAAAATTAGGGTTTGGCGGGACCCCCTGTGGGGCCCACAGTCAAAATTTGGTTTTTTGTGTCAAATTAACACAGACATCAACACAAGCCCTTATAAAAATTTTCATAATTTTTTTCAGGTTTTATTAGTGCTCAAATAATTAAATTACCCATTTTTAGCCTATTTTTCTATTCATACCCCACAATTTACCCATATACACCCCAAAACTTACTATAAAAGACAAGACCTGAGCCATTTCCATTTTGGGAATAGGCTGAGGAGGAGAGGTTAGGCCTAATCCCCAATTAGGCCCGGTTTGGAAAGTGATTAAGGTAAGTCCCTTCTACATTAAACACCAAATCCTAACTTTTCTCTTAATCCCTTCTAGACCTACTATTTCCCCTTTGTTTTGATTCATTTTTAAACATCAAAACTACTGATTTGCATCTTTACTTCAAACCCTAGCTCTAAAAATCCGATTTTTATGTTCAACAAGCCCTAGATCTAAGTTTTTAATTAGGGTTTTCTATGTTAAATCGGTTTTAATGGAGTTTAATTCAAACTCTATGTCTTTGTAAGGTTTTCAAGAAGGGTGACCATCAAATCCAAGCCTAATCAAGGGATAAGGTAATGGACTTTCAAAATTTCAGTCTTCCTATGGTAAGACTCTTGATTTTGTGGTTTATTTTGAATGGATTTACTTGATTTAGTGCTTTAATGGCATGATTAGTAAATGATAATCTTTAATCCCGATTTCATAGGGTTTCATCTTGTTATGATGTAGATTAGCTTTCTGGAAGTTATGGTGGAATTTTTTTGGCATTTAGGTTGTTAGATGGAGATTTTAAGGTTTATAAATAGAGTTTTGGTTTGAAAATTCGAAATGAAGAAGGTCGATTCTGCCTTGTTGGCGTTCGAACGACCCTCCTAGGCATTTGAACGGCAATACTGTCAGTTCCACAGATTTCCAGTTTAGCCGATCGAATGGCCCTCCTACGAGTTCGAACGACAATACTGTAAATTCAAAAATTTCTTGTTTAGCCTATCGAACGGCTACACAGCAGATTTTTGTATTAGGTGCATGATGTTTATTTTGGTGATTATACTTTAATACGCCAATTTCATATGAATGTGGAGTGTTTTGAGCTATAGTATGCTACTGGAAAGACATACCATTGAGGTTATAAAGTTGAGGTATATATTTAGAGTTATGTGGAATGACTTATGGTTGGAGGTATGATGTTGGTATTGCCATCTTGAAGTTATGAATGGTTGATTCTCCATGGTTAAGTATATTTTCAGTAGAGCTACAGCCTACTAATGGACTGATATGTCATGTTAGGATGTGGTTAATTGATGTGTGAATGTTAGTGAACGTCATGGTTTAAGGATGAAGTGAATGATCTTATATGTGTTTAGCTTGTGGTTGAGCTTTGATTTGAGTTATGATTTCAATGATTCTTCTTCTATGATTTTCACTGGAATTCATGATTAGATATTAATTTACATGTGTAGTGTGGTAGTGAGTTAATTTCAAGCATGTTGATATGCATTGAGTGAAGTGCTTCTACTAGGTACACACACATGTGGGGTTTAATGATGATGTTGAAGCTTGATATTATAATTATGAATGATGCATTAGGGGCTGATGAGAGCACTTATCATGAATTAGGATTCATGTATGCCTTGACCACGTATGTACCATGTTGCATGCATCATGAAAATAAATTTCCAATTGAAGCTTTATCGAGGTTAATCGAATTTGATCGATTGGATGTAATATGGTGAAATTGCGTGCCGGATTGATCGATCGTGGCTTAATTGAAACTTGATTGGTCCGAAAGGACATGTTTTGATTTGAATTCCTGTGTGGAACGAGTGCACTCCCCGGGTTGAGTCTAGCTAAGTGAAATTATGTGGGGGACGAGTTACATAGTCTTGCGATTTGAGTTTATTATTGTCTTCTGGACCTTGAGAATCCAGTATGGTATGCCGTGTGCACCCGCTACCACATGTTCTGGGGTTCCCTGTGTGGGAATTCGGGCTCTCCCCTCTGCAAGAGATGTCCCTGGGCGAACACCCCTGCTCTAGATTCTTTGTGTGAGAATGGAACATCCTTGGCCAGGATCGTCCAGGGCGAGCAGCCTTAGGGATTGACAACCCCGGACTTTTTTAATTCTTGTGTATAATTTTGGACCATGACACGCCTTCGTGGCCTTGTCTGTGTTCTCATATGTGTGACATTAAATTGTGATTACTCCTTGATGGAGGTTGATATGATGTGATGCATGATTTGATATGTATGTTAGAGATACATTTCATGCAGGTTGATATGATGTGATGCATGATTGGATATGTATGTTAGAGATATATTTCATGCAGGTTGATATGATGTTGAGGCATGATTTGATATGTATGTTAGCGATACATTTTATGCAGGTTGATATGATGTGAATGGCACTATGTGGATTATACACTATGAAGCAGGTTTAGGTGATGTGCATGTGTGATCAGAAAATGTTGCATCTTGTCAATATTTGATTTGAATGATTAGATTGTTATGCTGTCGTGTTGCCGATGCTGATAGTATATTAGAAAAACCATTGCTGAGTTTGTTTAAACTCACCCCTCTTTATTATGTTTTGCTTTGGGGCTGCGTGGCGCGACATGCAGACGGACATGATCTCCTCTTTTAGGGAAGATCGGAGATGACTTAGATGTGATCGTGGAGACTCTTATGTGACTTATTTTCCTTAGTTTATGCTTTATGTTTAGAACCTTTGTGTATGGTTCTCTGTTGGATTTATGTTACTTTATACAGTTGTGTTGTCTAAGACTTATTTTAGAGCTAGAGTGGGCTATGGTTGACTAAGCATGTGGGTTTGAGACTAGTCGTTTATTTTGAGTTAAGCAACTCTCTTTCTTTTCTACTTATTTATTCTTGCTCAAAGTGGTGTGCATACTCTGTAATTCAGTTAGGTCGCCCGTAATTGGGGTTAAGTCTTCCGCTAAACCGTATCTCAATTCCCTTCGACGCCCCCGCGAGCTTGACTGGCCCCTGGACCGAGTTCGGCTCGGGTCGGGCAGCGCCGGGGCGTGACACATTTCCTCTAAAGCTTGACTTCTTCATAGAACTTTCACTATAAGTATTTCCTTATCCCTTAAGATTCTTATCTTCTTGTTCATAATCATCACCAACTCTTCCTTGTAAGTAAGATCCGGATGAAGCTCCACACTTGACTTATGAATCAGATGTACAAGATCAAGAATATACTTCATCAACATAGATACATAGAAAACATCATACACATCAGCAATATAAGGTGGCAAAGAAAGTTTGCAGGCTACCAGTCCTATTCTTTGCAAGATTTTAAATGGAACAACCTTGGGCTCAATTTACCATGCTTACGAAATCTCGTTACTCCTTTAGTGGGTGGAACCTTAAAAGATATATGATCTCCGACTTTAAATTTAACTCTCTTCTTCTCAAATCAACATATTTCTTTTGTTGACTTTGAGCTTGAATTTTCTCCACATATTAACTTAACAATTCCTCTTTAAATAATTATCTTTCCCCATCTTCAATCCAACTTGTGGGATAACGACATTGTCGACCATACAATGCCTCAAAAGGTACAATGTCAATGATAACTTTTATTGTAAGAAAAATCTACAGTTGGTAAAAATTCATCCAAATTTCCTTTCTATTCTAGCACACAGGCATGAAACATTTCTTATAAAGTTTGAATCATTCATTCAAATTTCCCATCCGTTGGGGATGAAAAGTTGTAATTAATTGTAACTTGGTTTTCAAAACATTTTTTATATTGCTCTAATATTTAGATGTAAATCTATGATCTCTATTCGACACAATAGACAATGGTTTGATGTACAACCTTGCCAAGTGCTTGGGTGATAAGTCCATCTAATCAGTAAGAAGTGAGCATATTTGGTTAATCTGTCCACTGTTACCCATGTGACATCATTCTTCTTTTTAGTTTTAGGCAATCCCACTACAAAATCCATTATAACATCTTCCCATTTTTTTTGCGGAATTTTTAGAGGATTAAGAGTTCCTGTAGGTCTTTGATATTCCACATTTACTTGTTAACAAGTCAAGTATTTAGATACAAAATTTTCGATATCTTTCTTCATTCTGTTCCATAAAATCCTTCCTTTAAATCTCCATACATCTTGGTTCCTCCCGAGTGGATAGTGTATTGGGAATGGTGAGCAATTTCCAATAATTCTTGCTTTAGCTTCTCATTATTAGGAACTACTAACCGATTCCTTTACCTTATCCCTCTATCCTCTCAATTTGTGAAATCATTCACTCCTTCTAAACTTTGAACTTCTTCATTCAAAAGTTGTGCTTACATATTTTTTTTGTACTACATGAGACTTAATCTCAAAATTGGCTATTAATGACTTCCCTTCATTTGGTGTTTTTTCAATGTGTATAGCCAATTCCTTGATCAAATCCCAATCTTCAACATAAGTCCTATGACCACAACTTCTATTTTCCTACTTAAAGCATCCACTACTATATTTGTTTTACTAGATAGATAGGAAATGGTGAAGTCATAATATTTCAAATATTCCAGCCAACTCCTTTGTCTCATATTCAAATCTTTTTTAGATAAGATATATTTTAGGCTTTGGTGATCGGTAAAAAGTTGAATAGTTACCATGTAGATATAGTCTCTTCAAATTTTTGAGGCAAAGACTATCACAACGAATTCAAGACTATGTGTTGGATAGTCTTGCTCATGTGTGCATAGCTTCCTAAAAGCATAAGCAACTACTCTTTTATTTTGCATCAATGCACATCCAAGTCTCTTCTTTGATGCATCACAACACAATAAAAACCCTTCATCTCCTTCTATAATGCCAAAACTGGAGCACTTGTGAGTTTTTCCTTTAGTTTTTAAAAACTTTACTCGCATTCTTTACTCTACTCAAACTTTGTAGTCTTTCGAGTTATCTTAGTCATTGGAAGAGCAATAGATGAGAATCCCTCTATGAACCTTCTATAATATCATGCCAATCCAAGAAAACTCCTAACCTCCATTGCATTTCTTCGCCTTTCCCAATTCTTAAATGCTTCTTCCTTTATGGGGTCAACTAACACACCTTCCTGAGAAATAATATGTCCGAAGAAGTTAATGCTTTCAAACTAGATATCGTATCACTAAATTTTACATAAAGTTAGAGTATTAAGTTGGTGTTTGTTAAGTACAATAAGTCTCTCTCTTAAATGATCTCATGTTCCTCAATTGATGGCGAGTAAAAAAGTGTCTCATCAATAAAAATAATAACAAACTTATTTAATGCAAATATACAAATGTGGTTCATTAAATTCATAAATGCCACTGGGGAATTGGTGAGCCCGAAATGCATCACCAAAAATTCATAATGACCATATCTTGTTTGGAAAGCGGTTTTAGATATATACTCTTCCTTAATCCTTATTGGTGATATCCAGATCTTAAATTAATTTAAAAGATCACCTTTGCTAATTGTAATTGGTCAAACAAATCATCAATTCAAGGTAGTGGATACATGTTTTTGATAGTGACTCAGTTAATCATCCTATAATCAATGCACAAGACCATTGACCCATCCTTCTCTTGACAAAAAGATCCGGTGCACCCCAAGGTGACACACTCGGTTTAATAAACCCCTTTTCTAATAATTCATAAAGTTGAGTCTTGAGTTCTTTTAACTCTGCTGGAGCTATCTACTAGGGAGCCTTCAAAATGGGTAATGTTCCTAGAATGAGATCTATGGTAAAATCCACTTCCCTCCTTGGAGGTAGACCTAGTAGATCCCTCGGAAAGACATCCAAATATTCTTTTAACATTGGTATCTCTTCCAATTAACACTTCTCTTTATTTACTTCCATCACACTAGCCAATAAGGCAATACGTTCCTTTGATATCAGTCTTTGAGCTCTCATGGCAGTAATAATAAAAGAATATTATCTTCTAATCATTCCTTGGATTTTGATCTTCTTATCCCCCGGTACACATAAGTTTATGTTTGTAAACTTGCAGTCCGCCATCGTATTGTCAGTCTAAAGCCAATCCATACCCAACATAATATCATAATCTACCATCTCTAAGATGAGTAGATCAACAAACAAAGTATTTCCTCTCAATTCAAAGGTCACACCCTTCAAGCATTCATCTACTAAAATTACTTTTCCTAGTGGAGTGAAAAGAACAAACGAAACATTTGATCTACTTTTAGGATGTTCAATATCCTCCACAAACACTTTAGCAATGAATGTGTGATGCACCAGGGCCATATAAAATTCTAGGTAATTGATTAAAAATAGGGAGGGTACCTTGAAGAACTGCATTGTCCCTTACATCTTATGTAGTCAAAGCAAAAATTTGCTCACTAGCCATTTTCTTCCTATCTTCACTTGGATTTCCTTGAGGACAAGATGAGCCATATGTCCAAGCTGCTTGCATGTATAACATAATTTGATTTCTCCTTCACAAGTCTTTCCCGGGTGATTTTGTCCACACATCCTGCACTTCTATTTAGCCTTCTTGTTTTTAAATGACATAATGTTCTTCACTAGAGGTTCAACATTCTTCATTTTTTGAATGGTCGATTGTCATTCACTTTGCCTCTCTTGTCCCTTTTGTTATCCCCTTTTCCAAAGTTCTTCTTGAGATCTGTATCCTTTGCAGGAACTTGAATTGGTTGAAGTCTTCCTGCAAAATGGAAGCTTGAGCTATTGCATCCGAGAAGGAAGTAGGTCTCGAGGCCAATACTTTGGACCTAAGTCCACTTTTTAAACCCCACACCAAACGATCCACTTTCTTTTCTTCAGTAGGGACAACATATTGGGTAAATCGCTGAAGTTGCACAAACTTGTTTTCATACTTAAATCATAGATAAATCTTTCTACTGGAGATCAAGCAATTTCATCTCTTTATGCCTCCTAATGTGGGGATGAAATACTGCTTATTAGATGCTTTAAGAAACTCCTCCCACATGACCACTTCCTTATCTTTGAACAATGAATTCCTTACCATTTTACACCAGAAGAGGGCCTTTCCATTTATAACAAAGGTAACCATACTCACTTTATAGTTTGGCTTCACCAACATAGCTTTAAATATTTTCTCTAATTCTTCAATTTGCATTATTACCTCCTCTACTTCACCTTCTCCATTAAATGTCAGAGTCATCTTCTAAAACCTTTCCAAGATAGCATAATTTTTGTTATCACTTTCATTATTTTGTTGCTCCTTAAGGTTGTTCAAATTAACTTGGGTTTGAAGCTGAGTTTGAATGACCTGAGTTTAAGCTTGGAGGGTTTGAGTCATATTATGTAACATATTCATCATCTCTTCTAGTATGAGTCTCACTATTACAAATGTCACACACACCCACAATACTAAAACCTATCGTTCATCATTTTACTCTTGACTTAGGTGGGTTGGGCACTATCTTATGGTTTTTTTTTTTCACTCCTTTTTACCTTCACAAAGATAGTAGGTTTTGCTAAGGAGATACACAATCGATTCTTAAAACCTAAGTTTATTTTGTTGGTTTGACCAATGCTAAGCATAGTTTCCAACTTCTTCTTCTTACTCTTAAATCTATCTATTTTTTCTTTAGAGGACATGAGTTCTCTACTGAGAGCACTAGACTTCTCTTTTTCACTATCTAGGTCTTTCTTAAGGTCATGCACATCTCTTTCAAGTTTGTTATTCAACTCCACTAACCTATAGATCTCTAGAGAAGACAAAACTTATTCATCCTCTTTCTTCTTCAACGCTCTCTCAAGGATATTGGTTTTCTTAGTCAAGACTAAGAATTGTTAGAGGAATCCCTTAAACTTATGAGAGTATTCTTTGAAACTATCATCCTTCACACTTACATGGAAGATAGTATAGTTGCACAATTCTTCATCTTCTGAAAAACTCTCGTTAGAGTAATTTGCTTGAAACACCTTGTCATTTTTCTTATAATTAAACCCCTTTGATTTCTTATTCTTATCATAAGAAGAATTGTTAGAATTAGTGTTAGGACAATCAGTAGCAAAGAGACCTAACTTACCACATTCAAAGCATTTCAAATTCTTTTTGTCTTGTTTAGTTTGCCTCTCATCTCCCTTACCTCCTTGTTTCTTTCTAGAATTTTGTCCCTGATTGCCAAATCTAAAGTTCTTTCATGAATTTCTTTGCTAACAAAAGCATTAACTATTCATCATCTTAAAACTCTTTAGATTCTTCTAGGGTGTTAAAAATTTTATTTTTAAGCGTTGTTGTGCTCTTTTTGACAAACTTTTTATTTCCTCAAATAATTTTTCTAGGGCTTGACTTTTTCTAAATCCTCTCAACTTTTCCACGTGCTTATTGTTTGCACGACAAGTTGAGAGGAAGGACTAATGACCTCTGTAAGAGTATGGATTTCAAGTTTATACAATGTGCTTATGCTTCAAGACCTTCAAAATTTGACAAGCTGCTTGAAGAACTTAAAAAAGATGGTGGGCAACAAGTTATTCATTTTCATAAAAATCTTCCAAAAGAAATTTGGCCGAATGGATATTTCAAGGGCAAGCGGGATGGTGATATGTGTTCAAATGTTGCAGAGTCTTTTAACTCATGGTACATGATGAAATACATTTTCCCATTATGAAGATGATTGATAGGATACACATTAAGATTATGGAGATGATGAATGAGCTTAGGAATGAAGCAAGGAGTTGCAATGGTATTCTTTGCCTAGTTATGGAGCAAAAGCTGGATGAAAATATTAAGGATGACAGTGGTTGGGTAGTGGTTGCTTCTCATGATAATATGTATGAAGTTATGTTAGATCCATCAACATATATGAATATTAATTCTCATGAGTGTTCTTGTACAAATGGCAGTTGACTAAATACCCGTATAAACATGCTGTTGCGGCATTGCTTAGAAATGGGAAAGACATTATTTTTTGTGACCCTTGTCTTACAAAAGTGGCATTTGAAATTTTTTACTCTTAGTCTATATTGCCTATTCCTTCTTATGAAAAGCCTGAAGTTTTTTCAAAAGAAGTTGTAGTCTTGCCTCCATTGTCAAGAAGACCGCCTGGTAGACCAAAGTCTAATACAATTTCATCTTGTGGTGAAAAGTTGATAAGGACAATGAAATGTGGCTGATGTGGCAAAGTTGGACATCACAACAGGAAGCCTTGTAAAGATGCATTACAAGATTTGAATGTCTAGACTATCAACCTTATTTTGACTTATGAGTATTTTTATTTTGGTTTTTAGTGTTTGAACATTTAAATTCTATATTCAGTGACTATGAAAAACATAGTATGATTCCAAGTATTTTGGTTATTATATGGATTATATGAATCTTACATCTTGTGTTTAGACTTGAAAGTGCTTGTGTATTAGGATTAACTTTTATTGATTTTTTTAGGGTTATCTTTAAATGATGATATATCCTTAGTAAAATACTACTATTGGATATATATTATGAGTATAAAATTATTATTTTTATAAATTATTTAAACAATGTTTAGATCAAAAAATGAGAATTGAACTACCCTAAGAAAGATATGGGTTGTTTGCAATGGTTTGTCTTGACCTAGACATAGTACATTTCTCATCCTCTTATATGAAGCCTTTTTACTTCGCCTTCGTTATGTAAGATTTGTAGTTATAAACAAAGGTTACTTTTGATAATTAGACCCAAGTAAATGCTGATATCAATAGTTAATTAATAAATACTTTTTCATACTTTTTTATTCTTGAATAGGTTTTTTCAAAGTATGCAAAAAATGGGATTGAGATTGTCGCACCATTCCAAGGCAAGTAATTTTATTAACTATTTCTATGTGTGGCATCCCTGGTTCTATGAATATGATTCATATTTCATGGATACTATGCACAATCATCATTGGTTAAATACTATATTTCTAACTTATATTATTTATGCATTTTGGATAACATAAATTATTAATTTAAGCTAACTATTTTTTTCTTCATTCTTCCTTTGCAGAATTTCAGATCGACCTGTGTATGATCCCCCCTGGTTCTCCCCAATCCCTGAGACTAAATGATCGTACAAGAGATGCAAAAGGTATTGAGTATATTTAATGTTGTTTTGTTTATACAGTTAAATATTACTTTGTATTTCATAAGAAAATTTTGAGCATGTTCTGGCTTGTTTAAGGAATATGGGGTACTTCAGGAAGTTCTAACTGAATTCAAGTACTTTTTTTTACCTAAATGAATCATCTAACAACATGTAGGATGTATATCTCCAATCGCCACTGCCACAACAACCATACCAACTTTAGTAATTTGAAGTGATTTTGGTGTTTTCTCAACAATTACCTCCCGAAACACGTTCTTGAACAAAAATCAATAGTGGAGCAAAGGTGGCCAAAAACGCATAGTATGAAGCGAATGTAAGAACCATAATTCACCTTAAAGGTCAAGGTAGCTAAGGCACAAAAATCAACTTTGGTGGAGGAGCAAAAAATAGTCTTGTATCTTGGCATCCCAAGATAGAAGAATGGGACCCAAATACAAGGCTAAGTCTAAGATAGAGCGTTTATCACCATGGCAGCTGGCCCAATTAATGTTTGTGAATCCACAAAGAGTCAGAGGAAGTGATGGGTGGAAGCAACCACCAAGGTTAACTATGCCCTTACTGTACCGAAGAATCCAAAGGGTTTGAATATATTGAAAAACTTGAATGATCACTACAACAAAAAAGACTATTTGCGATGCTTTTTTGAAAAGTTGCAAAAGGTGGTTCCATTGGCAACTCTTTTTTGAAAACATCATAGATAATAGTACCATTTGTGATGCTTTTTGAAAGCATCATAAATAAAATAAGTTCTTTTAAACAACTTGTATTATTTGCGATGTTTATAAATAAACATTGCAAATAGTCAATAGTCTTTGCGACGCTTATCTCTAAGCGTCACTAATACTACATTAAAAAAATCAAAATACAGCCTTTGTGATGCTTTATATATGCATTGTAAATACTATTTTTTAAATGCAAACTAAATTTTATTTCTTTACTATTTACAACACTTATGTTTAAACGTTGCAATTACAATACATAGTCCCATTATTGTGAGACTAGGCTCATGCGCGTCAATGTGAGCCCCATCCTTGTGGGTGAAACTTGACATATTTTGTTATATGTTATATACTAAAATAATAATTATATATTATTATATTTATTTATTATTTAATATTTATTATTTGAATATATAATGAACTATACAAGGAATTAAAATCACAATTGGGGAAGGAAATTATCATCAAAAGAAGCCACTGCCTAAATTGTAAATATAGCCAACTGGGGTATGGGACAAAAGTTATTGAAAAGACCTTGCTGCACTTCCTGCCCTCAACCTCATGCATGCTCATCTTCCTCATCTCCGGTCGCCCTCAGCCTCACTTGCGCTCGTCTGGCTCATCTTGGGTCAGAGCTCATGCTGCACCTTCTCGTCTTCCTCATATCCGATTTGTAAGTCAGTTGCATTTACTTTTCATCATCTAGTCTTCCTCATCACTGGTCATTGGTGGTTGCTCTGCATCATCGAGTCTTCCTCATCTCTAGTCATTACTAGTTGCTCTGCATCGTTTGGTCTTCTTCATCTCTGGTCTGGTCTATTAGTGTTTCTAATAGAGATACTCGTTTTCTTAGTCATTTTTTGCATTCTCTGTAGAAACTGACAAATACTTCTGGATTGAAGTAGTGCTTATCATCCCCCAATAGATGGACAGACAAAGGTAGTTAATTGCTTATTAGGAATCTTATTGAGAAATTTGGTTAGTGTTAATCTCAAATCTTAGGATCAACACTTATATAAGAGTGAATCTGCTTACAATATGAGTGTGAATCAAAGTACATGTTTTAGTCCTTTTACCATTGTTTGTGGTTTTAATCCTCGCTCTCCATTGGATTTAGCTCCTATTCCAAATGTGAAAAGGTTGAATGGTCGAGCTAAAGACTTTATATCACACTTGCAGGATATGCATTTTGATACTATTAAGATTTGCAGGTGTCCTATGATAAGTATAAGGCGGTTGGAGATTTCAAAAATCAAATATGTGGACTTTCATATTGGTGATTTTGTATGGGTTGATTTAGCCTAAGGCATGTTTCCAGTTGGAGAGTACAATAAATTATCAGCAAGGAAGATTGGGCATTTGGAGATTGTTCAAAAGATTAATCATGATGCCTATTGACTCAAGCTTCCTAGCCACATTAGCACTTTTGATGTTTTTAATATTAAACACTAATTCCTTATCTTGGCAATGCTTCAGATGATGATTATGTGAATTCGAGGATGAATTTTTTTGAGCCAGGGGAGGATGATGCAGATCAATTAGCATTGACATATATAGAGCATTCGGATCACATGAAGGAAAATTAAGGTTTTCTTTTTAGAGATCGATCAGCATTTATAGGCAATGGATCAAGATAGCGATCTATGGGTCCTTCGCAGCAATCAGCTGGCCTTCGAAATGGCTTAGTGTAAAATGAAGCTGAACGTTGATGATCTATCAACCTTGTCTAGTGATCAATTGCTGCTATTGTGATACAGTTTCAAAATTCTATTTGAATTAGGATTTTAATTCCAATTAATTTCTTTCAAGTATTTTGCTTCCCTAGTAGTCTTTATTTTGTATTACTTTGACTATTTAGGGATTTTCTCATATGTTTTCCTTCATTTTTATTGGTTAGTGATCAGGTAGTTAGAAATTAGATTCTTTTATTTATAATTATGCTACTAGGAGTTGTATAAAAGCATGGCTCTTCTATGGAGGCTGTAGTTTTATGTTTTTTTCTAATATTTTGAAGAAGAAGAAGAGGTTATTTCTTTCTCTTTTATTTTTTCTTTATTTTATGTGAATTTACCATTAAAATTCACGAGAGGAAGATTTTGTGTGCCTATAGCTGGATTTGTCGAATGACTTCATCCCATCAATCCATCCCTGCATCACCAATCCAAAAGGATATGGCTAGAGAGACAACTAAATGAATAGTTCCACGTTTGACAACCAAACTAAATGTTTCATTGTAATCAAGCCCTAGTTTTTGAGTATACCCCTTGGCCACCAAGCATGCTTTGAAGCATTCTACACTTTCTTCACCCTTAGACTTAACCTTATACACCCACTTGCAGCTGATAATATTCATGCTAGGAGTTTTTGGAACAAGGCTTTATGTATAATCTTTGAGGAGGGTTAAATACCCATCCTTCATCTTGGCCTGCCAATGGGGATCTTTGTTAGCTAGAGTTAAGGAAGTAAGCTCAATAGGAATGAGTAAACCTCCACAGTGGTGTTACAGAGATGAGTGCTATGGAGCCCCAGTCGAGGAAAAAGGAAGAACTTTTTTTGTAATACGTAACTCTATATTTTATTTTACATAGTGCATTATTTGAACTAAACGAGTATCCCATGGTTTTTTCCCGAAGAAGGTTTCCATGAAAAAACCTTTTGTGTCATGGTTTTATGCTTTTGCTTATACACTACACATTTGTGAACAAACTACCTTAATATTTTACTGCACAAAGAGAGGCATACATCTAGTTCTCAATTTTTATTTTGAACTAGGGGCAATATATTTCAGCCCGAGGTTTGTTTTGTCTAACCAGCATACTTACGTTTATTATTCAAGTAAACCTTGTCAAAACACTCTTAATTGACTACCAAATGGTCACATTAAAGATTACTTTAAAAATACATATTGAATTACCATAAATCATCCCATTGACTCGTTGGTATCAATACCAATGGCTATCAGCACTTCTAACGACATGTTAGTTCTTGATGACAGTGAGAATGCTTGTTCAAGCCTTAGTCACAAACATTTTCATCGACGCATTAGACCCCCTACCAATGTCCATTACTTCCATCAACAACACGCATTTGGCACATCAGTGTGGGGAATAGTTTGTTTTCATCCAACTATAGAAACCTATTGGCACGTTAGTGATGGAGTCTATGATCGGTGTAAAAGAACAATTAGATTCTCATAATGGACAATTTACTTCTACATTAACCCAATCACTTAGAGACCATGTTTTATCACATGGTATACTTATAATTGGCAAGAAAATCCTTGAATTTACACAAATCATGAACCTCTAAAGTTTGAATATGGATTTCGAATATGTTGTGCTAAATCATATATATATATATTTTGATCAAGTGCACTCTCAAAATTATACATTGAGATTAGTCTATCATACCTTTGGACAAGTCATGGGTAGCTGCTAGATTCATTCTGACAATGTCTTTCATGTAAAAACTCCTCTTAATGGACTTAATCATCATCTTCATCTCTCTAATTTCTTTGGATCCTTCAACGCCAAAGAGAATCCTCATTCCAGCAAAATTTGTCAATTTTAAAGGAGTTTAACCAACCCAATCTGCCCAATACCACATAACTACTCATGATTTTTAACGTAGCTGAATTCTATACATGTCACCGACGTAGCCACTGACACGTTCACATAACTACCCATAAAATTAAGATAAATATCTCATATGTCACCCCTAACTCTTATATTAAACATGTTAGATAAATCATAAATGAGTTTAAAGGGTTGGGCTGGATAGTAGGGTAATTAACCTACCTAACCCTTATTTTAAAGGGTTCATTTTTAATGCCTAACCCTTATATTTATAGGGTCGGGTTTTGCATGTGAGTTCAGGTCAAGTAAACGAGTCAGTTAAAAATTTGACAGCGCTACTTCTCTGCATTGTATTGCAGTCTAGGTGACTTGCCCTCTTGTGAAAAAACTGCATTGTATACACACAAGAAAATCAATACGTGAGACTTTGTATGCTATAATTCGCTAAGCTTAATGGAAATAGAAATGGAAATGGGAAAATAGAAAAGCGTCGGTAAGTATGCTGAGAAAGGAGGTACATAAATTTTGGCAAAAGACAATTTGTCCTATGAGTACTGGATATTCATGAACCCAAAGGCGCACCAGACAACTGATTTTCTAATGAACCGTTTCAAAAGGCCCATTAACCCGCCCGTTTAGAAAGCTGCTGGGACTTTTTTCAATGCTTCCATGCTGGGATGAATTTGGTGAGTTAAATGGGCCCTTTTTATACCTTTGATTTCGAAGTCAAACAGTTCGGAGTATTTAATTTGATAACAGGACCCTTTATGCAGATATCTGCCCTCTCATTTTTCTGCCAATAGATGGCAGAGTTTTAGATAGGGTTTAGGTAGGTTAGGCTTCAATAGAGAAAATTCACCAAACAAAAATAGTAATATTGCTAACTCGTCCTCAACTTTGTTAGTCTACTCATAATGTACAATAGGGTTATTCTTTTAACTTCATGTTTTGAAGGTTTCTAGAAGGAATGCCTTGTCAGATAATGGCTTTCCTGAACAAATTAGACTTGCATCACCAACCCATAATTTCATTCTATCACATAGTTTCCAGCAATATATATAAAACTATGTGATAGAATAAAGTTACGGGTTAGTTCAATTTTACTAAATGAAGTCATTAATGTGGGATGGAGGTAGTGCATATTAAAAGTTCTATCATATAAAAGGTGTGGCCAACTCTTAAAAGAAGATGGGATCTTGATGGAAGGTTGAGAATACAACTATAAAAAGTGGGGAATGGCTGAGGAAGTCAGGTTTTGAGCACATGTTCCTCCCACACATGCTTAGAGGTGGAGGCTATCATCAGAGTGACAAGTTCAATATTCAGCTTCGATTCAAGCAAGGGTCTTTTTGGTTTGGGGTTACCAAGAGATTCAATATGTATTGTGATGCCCCAAAACTAACTCATTATTTAAACTCCTATCCTAAAAACCCACTAAAATCAGCTTAAGAAAAAAAAAAGAGTTGAGACGAACCCAAAAGGGTGATAAATTTGGGGTTAGCATATATTTTATCCATAGTGTATTTTGGTATTTTTGAATAAATTTCAACAAAATTTGAAGAACTTTGTCAGTATAACTGCCATGTCAACGGCTCCCATGGGAACTTTGTCACTTATCACAAGATCAAAATAGAGAAAATTAAATGTGTCCAAAACATAAATTTTGATAATTGAAAATTCACAATTACTCATTTGGGTAGTTGTCTCCCATATTTAAAAAATGGAAAGAAAGAAAAAGAGAAAAAAGGAGGAAGAAGAACATTTCTCTATAAGAGAAAGCCAATCATCCTCTTATCATGTACGTCCCACTTCTTAAATTAATAACTTAATTTTAAAAAAAAATTATTCCATATTAACAACTCTATTAAGGCACTCTCCTCCTCTCTAGAACTATCTTGTATGTACTCTAGGGTTTATCCTCTAGTTGTAAACTAGGGCCTGCACAATAATAAGTGTGAAGGAAGCAAGCACATATGGCAGAAATGTAGAGAGCTGTTGCTCTTGCAAGGCCTTGATGTGTAGGGGATAGATGAAGTCAGGTACATACAAGATAGTTCTATAGAGGGGGAGAGTGAGCATCATAAGCTTATTTTTTATTCTCTTATATATGGTTTTACTATTTAATAAAAATTATTATTTTTTTAAATATTAATATATGACAGGTGTTTCCTTTCTTAGGGAACAACTCTCTAATCTCTCCAAAAGAATAGGTTCCTCATGTCCAACTATTTATTTAATTGCCAATTCCAATCTAACCTCATGTATTGACTATAAGGTCTTTATAAAGGTAGATTGTGTTATATCTTCGTACCTTTGCCTTATAAGTGATGAGAAATGTTACTGGAAAGTCTATGATCGAATCAAGCAATCAGCTCTGTCCTTAAGACAGAATTCGCCCTCCCTACTGGTGTTTAGGACTCGTGGACGTCTGCCTCCTAGGATAAGACGATCAACCATATACCGTAGGAACACCTCCAACACGGTATATGCAGCGAACCACAGTGAGTATGCTAACACAGAACACAGATGAACGGAACGGACAGGAAAATCCCAAATCGGATCGTTTGCAGAAAGAGTTTTTCATGGTTTTATAGAAAATCCCGTTGAAGACAATCTTACCCGTTCAAACGGATGCGTCCATCCGTTAACGGACACTTCCTTTAGTGAAAGCAAACCGGACCCATTTTGGTTAAGAGAAAAACCAAACCAAATAGAAAACCGAACCAAATGAATTTGTCCCAAAATATTATCTTGTTGACCCAACCCGACCCGACCGGCGGCGCGCGCGTGTGGGTTAGCCCACCTGGTCCAACATCTTTCTCCCCCACAAAAGTGGGTTGGCCCAAGGGCCTAACATAAAAGGCCAAACTAAAGCCTTATATACCAACACCATCACCTTCACGTAGGCGATGTGGGACTATTCACTCCTTCAACCAATTCCCATGTGATATTCTCATTCAATATGAAGTGGGCTTGGGCTTTCTCTACCAAATGGGCTTGACCCACTTGAGTAATATGGGCTTGACCCACTTATAATGCCCACTTCTAACAGATTGTTCATTGGAAGCGGAGATGATTCTAAATCATCTGCATTTTATATATAAGTTTCATATCTTGCCATTTTCTCTATGTCAAGGATATAAATTTCTTTTTGTAAGTCATCACACAGACAAAGTGAACAGAATAATTTTGATGCATTTGCTTATGGCCGTTAGGACTTCATGAGAGAATATGGATACGGTTCAAGGCTCGATTCTCACTATTCAATAAATTTGTTTATCACCTCAGAAGGTGAGGAAATCAAATTCAGGAGCTGGCCTCATTGTCACTTGTCTCAATTCAATTCCAGAATGAATTCCCACTTAACTCACTAACTCCTAAATCTTAAAACTGACCTAAAACCTTGAAAAATACTTTCCACAATCTGAAATACATTTCACACCATGAATTTCTTCACATCTCGCACAGTCTACGAAGAAGGCTTTTATCCGAGTGTTGTAGAAGGACCTAATTCTAAACTTGTTGCAGGCTACTATAGATGATAAAATCCAAAGAGAACTCGAAAATATTAGTGACCATGACTACGAATTACTAAATATTCTAAGGGTAATCATTGATTGTATTTTATATTTATTATTATTATTATTATTTTGGATTGGATGATGATAACCCTACACTAAATATGTACTTAACAAAATTCTATACTTATTTTTTAATTAGACAAACAAAAATAAGTCTCATATAACAATAAAGATTTGTTTGGCATATTAGATGTAGAAAAATTATTTCCCTTCATAGTTTATAAGATAAGGTGTGAACAGCTGAAGATGGAGAAAGTTAATATGAGCCACAGCTCGTGTGCACTAGTGTGAACCCAAACTTCAAGAGCCATGAAGTTTGCAGGCTCACGCTCGTCGGCTCATCCAAACAGAACTCTTTGAAAATAACATGCTTAAAATAACTAATACTTGCTTTTCCTCTTCCTTAAGAAAGCCGTCTGGAGCGGATTAGATTTTTTTTCTTCTTGATGGATCCTAATAAAATCAATTTTAGCATTCTCATAAATGGTGTTTATTTTTACTTAATTTACTACATGAACGAAGGAAAGCCACCTTGGACATATTATACCAGAAGTATCCAGTAATGCTGACGGTGGTGGGTCCTCAAGCTACCAGCTGACATCATTCCTACCATTGATCGATCTGGACAAGGAATTTACCTGACAGGAGTATTGGTAAGTCTCAATCTCCCATGTGCACATGTTACAAGCATTTAATTCCTTGTCTAGGTGAATTCACATGTTGATAGGGATCATTCCAGATCCCATGTGCATGTCCTGTGGCTGAACATGATATAGGGTTAGGGTTCCAAGCCAAGAGATTTTGATTTCCGGACCCGAATGCTTTGTGGTTCCCACCCTAAGTATAGCTGGGGGGACAGGTTGAGGAACTTCAGTGCTAGTGCCACCGTCATACGCCACTTGCCAAATCGTGGACAGGGAAGGCGAAGATAACCATCTCACTTGTCCACTAAAAGTTAGGTCCTTAATTGAGGAGCAAACGAGTTGGGCAATGATACCATACATTACCAAGAAGTACCATCACTCACCTTGTGCCATTGATGGCCGGAAATCAACGGATCGATGATGCACACTGTAACGTATAATATATAATATTATACAAATTGAAATTTTTAATAATCTTTGCGCATTACAGTGTGCATCGTCGATTTTTTGCCATTAATGGCTAGTGATGACACCAACGATTGATTCTACTCGTGAAACGTTACCGACAAAGTTGAGTTCATTTATAAGTGTATGAATCAGCACAAGGTGCTTCGTAGACGATATTAAAACTTCCTTATTCAACTTCTAGAATTTACCTAGCCTAGCATTCAGTGGATATTCTGGAGAAAAATGAAAATTTGGTTTGCCTATCCAATCAGAACACTGTAACTGTCTTCTCCGTGGGTTAATAATTGAAGTAGTCTACAGAAACAATTGGCCAAATGCAAAGTGGAAAGCATGGATGTGCTTTTCTCTCGAAGAACAAGCTGCGTGTCAGTTCTCTAATTAAGTTTGGGTCTTGAATCCGTACTTGAATCCTTGAGGATTCAGCAGCAAGCGAAGAATTAGGAACTAATTAAGCTCCATGGGGGGCCTCCTTGGTACGTCTCATCGACTATGTTAATTTGTCTTGTGAATGCATGAGGCTTGTCGGAAGTGGGAGAAATTATTGGGTATTTTTGGAGGGAAGCGTTCCACAAGCCCAGTAAAAGGATTTTCAGAGAATCATTCATTTTTAAGATTGATGGTGCATGAGCTAACATATATTAATATATTAATATTAATATGCGCTAATATATACATCATTAATTACATAGATGAATAATTTTACACTATACTTAGGGTGAGTGGGAAGCATTAAAAACTCTTCTCTCTAAAAATACTGCATAAGATTTACTTCTATATACTAACCTCTTCCTTTGATAGTACTACATCAAATTTACTCCTACTTCACACAATATTCGTTATTCTCTATCAATGTTACATGTCCTACAGCACTTTAGAATGCTAATATTGTATGCACTGCAATCCTCAAGATCAATGGCCGTAAGAGTAACTCCGAGAATGATGTTCTCACTCTCACTATCTTTCCATCACTAATTAGCCCATCTTTCTTCCTGTCTTGTCTGTCTTTATGTAAGTCCCCTTGCCTATTTTTGTTGAATAGTGCTATTTTAACGTGAAGATTCTCACGTTAAAATACTACTTCATCATTTTTCTACTATTGATGAGTGGGGCTTATAAAAGTGAGCCCCACTTATTAATGGTGTGGGAAAGATGAAGTAATATTTTGACATATAAATCTCAACGTCGCAAAAACATTTTTTATTTTTATTAGATAACCATAATTTTAGCCCCCAATAAAGATAAGAGTTCAACTTAGCTGCCCACCTAAAGAGTTGGTAGCCTGTAGGATCATGTCTTTTTGAAGTTAACATCACATATTGATGTGCACATACAATGCTTGAGGCATTGATTAGGATAGCTTCTAAACTTCATGTGGTTGGACTAATTAATCGTCTGATTGGCGTTTGGTATATGGGGCTCTTTAGACACTGCACGTCTGTTCTTCGTAATTTAGCTACAAATGTCATATTTAATCAATATATTTATCTTCAAGGTCAAGCAAGCAAATGGATAATGAGTTAAAAAACTTCAGATGCAACCAATAAGGACAAAAATATGTCTGTTTGCGTTAGTAATTATGGCTGACCACCTCCAGCTAGTCTACCTGTATGGAAAGAGAGTGAAGGTGGTCCAAGACAATCACATGTCAAGGGAAATTTATTGGATTAAGCTGTATTAGTGTTTTCTTCGTAATCATTATGGAAAATATATTTTATGGGGCCGCTAAATGAAGTAGCTTGGTGACTGGAGCAAATGCTAATATTTATCATTATTAGAACCAATGTTGAATATCTATGGTTTTAATTAATTTTTTCTTTGTGCTATCCAGTGCTAAAACCTCAACACTTATCAAATAGAGATGGAAGAATTATGATTTGGGGTAAGGGTGTTAACAAGCCAAACTGGCTCGCAAGTTAAACTGGCTCAATTTGACTAAGATAGATAAGCTCAATCCTACTTGGGTTTGGCTGGAAAAAATCTAGCCTCAAAAAAATCTTAAACTTAGCCTAAGGCTAGACATGGATTTGTTTACGTCACCTTATTTTTTTAAGAGGAAATTAATTATTTTAAATATATTAAAATTTAAAATTTTGTCATCGATGACCATTGACATGTCAGTGAAACTATCGATAGACGTACATACTTATATGTACTATTGGCAAGCATCGACATATTAGTGAAGTTGCCAATGGATTCGCATGTATACATTGTTGGCAAACATCGATATGTCGATAGGCTATCGGTGTTAGCTGCATGCATGGGTCATTTCGGAAAACGAAGAGGTTTTGATGGTTTTGGACTCTGGTCCGTATAAAAGTAAGTGGAAAACCATTTCTTAGGGAAAATCAAGAGTCAGAGTGAAAGGGAGAGCACCGGTGAAAATCGTACGTAGCTAATTCAGAGAGAATGTGCCGGAGAGGAAGAAACAGGACGTGTATGTGAGGTTGGATTGCAATCTTTACTTGATTTACAAAGAAAAACACTTTATCTCTAATTTTCTTCAAGTTCATCTTAATCATAAACTTGTGAATTATGTTATTTTCATGTAGATTATGACAGGTAGTGCTTTCAAGGTAAAATTAAATTTTTCGTTATTCAATGTGGAATTTGTGTTTCAAGTAGCCTAATTCCTCTTTTAGATTACTTCTATTGGATTTTTGTTCAAAAAGAAATTGCTTAGAGATGATTTAATCTTTATTCTTAATTTTTCAATCATCAACAATGTAACGTCCCTGATTTTTCTGTGATTTTCTACTATTTTTCTTATCATTTTTTGTGGGAAAATTTGATGCTTCGATGTATTTAATTTTGTGTATCTTACACACTATCTGTAGCTTGGAATCAGGTGTGAGACTCAGTTGCAGGCCATGGGCCTTGACGCACGCTTTCAGGGCAAAAAAGGAGAAAAATGAGAGAAAAAAAAGAAGAGAGAGAGGGAAATTGGAAAAAGAAAACAAAATAGAAAGGACAGGCTCAGGCGAGCCCATTCCAGAAGCTCCTAGAACCCTCCCCCTCCCTTCTCTCATTTGTTAGTTGGAGGCGGTGCTGCTGTCCATTGGCCTCTAGGTGGAGTCGGCACTAGTAGGGCTGCCGCCCCAAACACCAATTGGCCACCCCTAGCTCGTTTTGGCTCCTCCTCTCCCTCTTTTTGTTTTGTGTTTTTAGATGTTGTTGTGAACCAGCAAGGGCAATCCAAACGCTGACTGCTCTGCCCTAACCCAGATCCGCCTCCTTTTCCCCACTCTCCTTTTCTTCCTTCAGTTTTGCTTTAGGCGGAAATTTTAGCTGATTTCTGCCTCATCTCCTTCTGAAGCATCGAGTGTCAGTTTTCCTTTGGCTAGATGTCATTGGTTCCTTCCCAACCAGGTGACGGCAAGGGGCCTCCTCACTTGGCTCGGATCAACCTCCTCCCCCCTCTCTCCTCTCCTCCATCCACCTGTTCCTGTGTTTTTCCCTTCCACCGAGTCAAATGCCTCTGGGTGCTCTCTGGACACCATGGGCTCTACCCTAGCAAGACGATAGCGAGGGTTAGCTGCACCCAGCTCCCCTTCTCCCCTCTTCAGCTCATCGAAGGTAGGTCTTGTAACGATCCTAAATTTTTTGGTAATTTTGGATTGTTCTTTATTCTAAGATATGTCTCAAGTTTATGTTAGAGCTTCAAAAAATGAATGCAATGATACTTGAATCATGTAAATCGGACAACGGGTTGAAAGTTTGGACTTCGGGAAGCGTACCACATGGACGGGGCCCACTTCAAAAGTGCAGGATAACCTCCTAGTGTGGGATCTAGTTCTGTAGGGCTCATCAAAATAAGCTCAATGGTACTTGGAATGAGCGAATCGGACGTTGGGGTAAAAAGATATATAGAGTTTTGAATTTTTAGATTTATTTGAAAATAATAATAATAATGATAATAAATCTAGGCGGTGTGTGCCCCGCGTAAATGCACACGGGGCACACTCTGCGTCATGACACCCATCACACCACATGGCGTGTTATCACGATGCAACTCACCAATGGGCGCACGATGCTCATCCATTGACGTGTCATGTGCCAAATAGGATAGTGCGCCAATTTTTCTTCTTCACACCCTAGAAAATTCTTTTTCTTGTTTTTCTCTTGTTCACAGTCCAATTTAGATGATTCAAGAGGCCTTTCTAACTAAATTGAGTGTGTTGAACGCAGTGGCATAGTTATTTTCTTCATTTGAATCCTCTTTGGTTGAGAAAATCACCTTCAAATGTTGAGGTAGGGAGTTTGAACTTCTAAATTGATGTTGTTTTATGAATTTCTTATTATTTTGAAATCTCATGTTAGTATAAGTCTTATGGCATGAATTTCTAGATAGAAATATTGTCTGTGAATTGATTTAATGTTGTCCACTTTGTTTTGGGTACTTAAACCCTATGTATAGTTCCATGAGGAATTATAATATGGATGCTTGCCATATAAAGGCTCTGGTGCGCACATGTGAGGAGTATCATGGGAAAACTCTAATTTTTCTAGCTTCCATGACCCCAGGAGTACGGAAGTAGGCTATTAGGTATCACGGCTCAAAGATCCGATTTCTGATTTTTGTCTATTTTGAGATGATTTGTTTTCCGTCAAATGATTTATTTCAAGAAAAAAATTATTCTATGATTATGAATGTTTTTCAAAGACTCTGGAATAACATGTTTATAGAATTTAGCACGACCTACTGAGTATAAATATACTCACCCGCCCCTAGATTCTACAAGAATTGCAGCCAAGGTGGAGGTGAAGGAAGAGAGAAAAGTTTCTGAATAAAATTATATGTTGTCTATTGCAATGAACTTTTATTAATATTTTGACTATGTTTCAAGGCAAGTAATGACTAGACAAAGATTTGTATAAATTATCAACTCTATGCATAGTCGTTCTAGGGACTTGTTATAATAAATATATGTTGTAGTAAACTTTTGTTATATGTATGAGTGAGTTTTATGGGATTGTCTTTGTTTGAATATTAAATAGTTAAAAGAACTTATGATGCATGAGGGGCATCACAGGTCCACCACTAGGTGTCTGCTCCACCCCTTTTTTCTGCTTGCATGTATGTCGACCTCCTTGTATGTTTTCCGCTAGATGGCCTTTGACTAGATCCAGTCAGCCCTGGCCTGGCGACAGTGGGGGTTACCTCCATCAGCCTTGGCATGATGATGGCCTTGCCGACCTTAGTTTACCATGCTCCTACCTCTCCGCCCTCGACTATGCTTGATGCACAACTGCCCGCACCATTGGTTTTGGTTGTGGGTGATGATTGGCAATATTGTCATCTTTACTGGCTACCACTAGGGCCTTAACTTTATCAGCCTTTTTGGGCCTTGGGCCACCTCTCTCCAGCCCATCTCCCCCTCAAGTGGCCCTCTTTTCCATATGTCCATGTGGCCTCACATGAGATTTAGGGTTTAGGCTTCACTTTGTGCCGCCTAATAGTTGGATGGCTCCACACTGACTGGATTTAACCCTCATAGCCCTCCTCCAACTCTTCTCTTTCATTGTGCACCTACCCATGCCCTTCTCCCCTTATGTGGGCCATATTTTACCTGAAATCACCACCGTTAGGTGCTATCCATGACCGATTTTGACATCTTGAGGTTGGCCGAGTACTTCATAGCCATTGGCCAACCTTTAGTTTATCCATCTTGATTTCCAGTTGTACTTGCCATTTCTTTTGGCATGACCCTTTCTCCCGGCCACCCTTAGTGCGCCACCATGGATGGCGGATTTTGCCACATAGCCTTTATTTATCCCATTTTGCCATGATTATTTTTGGCTCTTCCAAAACCTCAGGACAACAACTCTCTCAACTAGGCGATGCTTTTGGCCGCCAACTCTACCACCGATGCCACCACTGTCATGTGCTCGCCATCAAACGTCATAGATTATGAGATAGGGGACTTTGAACTCGTAATTTAATGATAGCTTGATTTAAATGTTTAGTAGCATGCTAGGATTGTATGATTTAATGCTTTGGATGTGAAATAATAGTCCAATTGCATGATGTATGAGGGCAAGATAATGAAATATGGTAGGTTTTCTTATGAATATGATGCACATGTAAGCATGAGTATTTGTTATGAATGTGGAATATGTGTGGTGCTAATGATAGATAGTGAGTGTGTTGGTAAGATACATGTTGAATTATGGGTATGTGATGGGAAATTATGATAAAGTATGTGTATGAGATACGTATGTGTGATGGGTGTATAATGGGTATAAGCATGTGCGAAGGATACAGGTATGTGTGTGGCACAATTACATGTGTGATGGGTGGTGTTTGAGGTTCTACATGGATTTGGAAGTGGATTTAGAACCGTATGATGTAAGACGAATGATGTAAGTTTGACGGGTGAGGATTGGAGTATATGTTGGGGATTCAATAAATAAGCGGACTTAGGGTATAATTCTTGATGAGGGATTGTTAGGTAGTAAGAGTGAAACATAATTGTACAAGTATAACGTACATATTATGCAGTGGAAAGTAAGAATAATAAGGAAGGTACTTATAAGAGGTTGACAACTGGGGTTAACTCCGAGGGGCTTAGTTTGATGACTTCTGAGTAAGATGTTTTAGCAATAAGGTGGATGATAGAGTATGTAAGGATTTGTTGTATGATGAGTTATGATTATGAGATAGATAGGTTAAGTGAAGTCTACTACCCTTACAAACTAGGGTTTTGGAATGGGCTTAGCTTTGAATTTGGTCAGTAGAAGACTATAAAAGTGAAGAACTTTATGGCCTAATTATACCCACATAAATTACTTAATTCAAACTTGAATTATAAGCAAAGCTTATATGATAGCATTATAAGCTTGAGACCTGAGGGTTGGACGGATTAAGTTTTGTGATTGAGCTAGCTGATAATTAGTCGGTTGAGTATTTTTCATGTCTTTTCATGGTGTTTATCCTACGGGATATTGTATGTGTGCCGTATTTAAACCCAGACGTCAGATACTTTATTGAGAGTGTTTTATATTTCTACCCTTAGTTGGCACTGTATGATTCTACCTAAGAGTGACACTGTAAGATTTTGGCGCAAGAGTCTCACTATATAATTTCTGCCCTTAGTTGACACTGTATGGCCTATAGAGTGTGGGTATTTTAGCACTCAGGTAAGTAGTATCATGAATCTACTTTTACATGTTTGATCTTGTGCCTCATGAGCATAGGTGTGTCTTGCCTTCAGAAAAGTTCATGTTGTCTAGTTACTCCTCGAAATTTAAGGTGATGCCCCAGTAACATTCCTTTCCATTTTGATGTTGGAGCTTATTAATTATAATGAGCTTCAGTAGTCGATAATATGTATACGACCTTAAGAGTGAGTAAGTTTCTGAGTAAGACTGCAAGCGTATATTTATGAACAAGACTATAAGAGTAAGAATTTGAGTAAGATGGTACAAGTAACACAGTAAGAATGTTTTTAGTAAGACTATAAGTGTAAGAATGGTATGAGTAAGGTTGTAAGTGTAAGACTAAGTGTAAGAATGGTAAGATGATATGTGATTGTGCATTATTGTTATATTATGTGACTCTAATGTGTTTGTATATTTTTATGCTTCATGTTTAAGTTGCACGAACACATCTATGTATGAACTTGTAGAGTTCATTGTTTAATGTATGATTTTTTTAGGATTTGGTAATATGGATGAAGTATCAAATAAGTTCTTATTGAGTAAGGGTTAGTAAACCCTAACATGAGACCATGTTATGTAGGGAATAATATACACTGAACTTATGCATCGACACATGAGGTCAGAGATTTCTTAATGCCTTGGCTCCTCAAGTGAGTTATTAGTCATGTAAAGGAAGGGTTTGGTAAGAATAGGATCAAGGTATTCTAGCTTTTAGCATTAAGGTCCATGAGCACTAGTGAGCCCTTACTTCATGACATGGATGAGGTGGGGCAGGCTTCTGGAAAAGACCGAGGTCATACTGTGTTGATTCAATATCTAGCTAAGTAGAGCATTTAGATGAGGTCATCATGTCTAGAGAACCCCAACAATGGAATGTTCTTGGTTTTATACTCTTGTTGATAAAATGTATGTTTGATTATGGTTTTGTATTATTCCTCTTGGTTTTTCCTATGAGCTTTTCCCTAGTATATTAATCAGATTCTCTTATTTTTTATTTAATTGCAATTCCACTGAATATACCCTATACTCAACATCCTTTGTGGTGCAAGTTTTTAGGAAGAAGACTTAGAGGCAATGGGAAGGCCATAGTTGTAGCTCTGAGTCTACTTCTGGATTTACAGCTTACTTCTCCTATTCGGTTAGCTTTAGGCACAAAAGAGTGTCATTTATTATTTCATTAGCTTTTACATTTGCAACAAATAAATATGTGGTTGTGGATCCTATAAATATTTTAATAAGATAAATATTTAGATGTTTAGTAAATTTTATATTTATCACAACAAGTGTTTGTGAAAGTGATGGTCTTCAGTCTTCATACCCCTCATTTATGCTTTTAAATATTTTGCTTCATGGCATTTATATGAATAGTTATTCTATTGCTTTTATGGAGGTAGAAGGAATTTTCAAATGGTTTTTCATAGTGGGAGATAAACGTTCTTCATAAAAAGGAAGCATAAAATTGGGGGCATGACAATTTATAAAGTGGAAGAAAATAAATGTAAGGAACAACCTCACTCAAGCTTTTGTGAGGTTGATTTTCAAAATGTGGGTTTTTCGATTATTTGTAGAAGTTGGACCTGGAAAAGGCACCATAGTAAATAGGTACGATCAAATTTTGGGCCTATTTGGATGTATGTCATACCCCCGCTAGACCCAAACCTGGCCAAAGAGAAATAATGAAGGTAAGAAGAAGTTGAATACTAACCCGAAACCAGGCTAAATTGAAGTATATAGCACTCCACTTTGTATTAAAGCAATTAAAGAAAGATAAAATAAATTAATTAAAGCCTCTTAGTCACTCACATACTCACATAAGTTTCAAAATAACATAAGAAGTCTCAAGCCTAAAAGAGGAAACAAATATGTTAAGTCATTCAATAAGACTCTCTCATAACATATAGAGTGTTACAAGTTTTAACATAAGTCATCAAAAGTCTATTACAAGACATAAAGGTTATCCCCAATAGCCTCGGTGTCCATAAAATAGATCATCTTAAGCACTTACATGACACAACTATACAGAGGATCCCTGAGGGATACCCTAAAATAAAACATTGCAAATGGGATGAGCTTAGCTAAGTAGGTTTAAAAATATAAAGCTCACATTAATACCAAAACATGATCCTTACGAAGCATAACATGAATCTTATGCAAAACCGGTGTTGATATCATAAGAGTACATTAAATCCCTCACACAAACAACTTGTAGAAATATCTCATTCATGCATTACATTTCCATAAGAAAAATTTGTGCATCATGTCTCAATTATATTTCATAATCCACACACACAACTTATGCATTCAAGTGACATATCTATATATATCCTACACAATCAAATGTCATAAACCATACACAATGTATACAAATATAACTATCATAATCTATACACAACACTATGTAAATAAGCATCATTATCCCTATACAAAATTTGTGTAAATGAGCACCACAATCCATAAAATCAATGATGGAGAAATCCCAGAACCTGAAGATACCAATCCAGCCTACCCAACATTCCTAAGAAAGAAATACCTAAAGCAACATGCTTACCTGGCATTCCTAAGAATGAAATACCTAAAGCCGTTTGACAAATCCTATAATCTGGAAATGCCCTTGGTTAGTTTGTTTACAGTGATAAACCAGCCTAGAACTCAGTTTAGAAGTTTCAATAGTTTTCTCATTATAACGTTCCACTCTTCTCACCTAGGAGGAACCCACCCTTTCGAAACAGAAAACTCTGCACTTTTAGATAGAAAACCCTACCCATTAGATGAAAAATTGATTTGTTTAAATCCCCGATATGGCTAATTCTAAAAACTTTGGCACACAAAGGCTAATCATAGTTAAACATACCTTATTAACTCATTTTCATGATGTATATGACATGATTTATATGTGAACAATGCTAAGTACATCCAAGCATAAGTAGTCATACTAATCAACATCTCTATCATGCATGAGACATGGTCTATACGTGGCTAATGAGATCATGTAAGCCTAAATATGCATAAATATAAATAATTATATTCATAAATAAACTAAAACATATGGAACATGGTTTATACATAATTAATGTAGGTCTTATTCTACTAGTGGCATGTAAGAGACATGAAGAAATATCAAAATTCAGCTTAAAAATAAACATGAAGTCATTTTGTTCATGGCTGATTGATTAACCTCAAGGAGTGATCGATCGGTTATACTGATTTTTGAAAATCCTGTGTTGCCAATCGATTAGCCTACCTGGGCAATCAATCGGCCTAATAGGGCAATCAATCAGTCATGCCGAGAAACACAAAAATAGTTTTTTTTCTTGCACAAAATTGAATTGAATTCATTCCAAAATTTTATAAAAATTCCTAAAAGTTTATGAAACTTCAAGTAATCATTATCTAATTCTTAGACATGATATATCTAACATAACACATGCATATCAATGTCAAAATATAATTAAATCATCTATTTAAGAAGATCTAATCTCACACATCCATAAACTTCAAGAACATGAATTCACCCACAAACATGGTGTTACTATGAGAAAAATCTCATGAAACAAAAACCCCTTACCTTAAATCAAGTTGCAAACCCTCCAATCTCCTCCAAAGCTCAAGAAATCCTACCCAACAAATCAGGTCTCATTAGCCTTATGTAAAAATCTCACATTTCCACAAAAAAAAACTCAAAATCACTAATAGATGATAGATCTAACATCCTCTTGTGCCCAAAACAAAAATTGCAAGAGTAGAAATAAGAATATGAATTTAGGGTTTCAAAATATGAGTAAAAGAATGAACTTGAGAAGAATAAAATCTAGACTCTCATTCAACATGAGAAAAATATGGGAATGAAGGTGAAATCAAAAGAAAGCATGGAGAGATTTGAGGGATTTTACCTTAGATTATGTTTTCCCTTCTTGAGATGAGGTAATGCTCTCCCAAAGCCTCCACAATCTCAGCCTACCTCAAATGGGAAAATGACTAATGTTTCCATTTATAGCTAGGGTGAGTAAGTGAGCTTGATATGGGTCGAATAAAGGAATAAGTGAACCCACTTAGTAAAATGGACCAAAAATAAATTTGACAATTCACATGGCCATCTAAGATGTCAAGTGAGGGTTGGATGCCCAAGAAGTTGGCACGTCACCCGAGATAATCGTGGGTCCTAGGGTGGGCCTTACTTCCTTAAAAAATAAATTATATAGAAAATGACATTAATTAGTGTGGTAACTTGGTGGATTATGCTAGGCATTAATATTTTCCAACTAAAAATTAAAATAAGCCCAAAAAAATTAGTAATTAAACTAAACCATCATAGAAAATCAAAACAAATAGAAAACAATAAAACTTTACATTAAACAGTAAAGCTTTTCATTTTTCACAGTGTAGGTCCCCTTCATTACACCATTCAATCACTATTGAGACTACATTTTCTAATTTGCGTCTATGAATGTAATAAAAAGGAGTAGCATCAATTGGAATTTAAAGATCCCTTTGATGTGAAGGTCAACCAAATTTAAGCCATTATTTGAAATTTTGACCAGCCTTGATGAATAAACCCTACTTATTGAAAATGAGTCCAAACATCACACGGAGCCTATCCCCATAATTTGCCCCCTTGTCCCCATGCTCCTTTTAAATGCTTGCCCAATAATAATAGACCTACAAGAGTCACCTTACGGAAGCTTGTGTGAACTTGACTTGACTCAAATGTTAAAGGCTCTCTCTCTCTCTCTACGTGTGTGTGTGTGGTGGGGGGAGCCAAGGAGGCATAGAGGGAAGCCATGACCCCACAAAATTTCAATACTACATTATTAGGTGGACCACATAACCCCACAACTTATCTTCTAGGTAGGGCACTACCTCACTCTTTGTTCGAGAAAATAAGCAATATATCATATGGAAATGACTTCTCTCGTATTAATAGTCTCGATTAGGAAACCAAAATGAACTAAAAAGTAGTTCATTTGAGAATATGAACATGGTTAGAAAATGGGCTAATGTATTGAACTTCTAACATGTACTTCTCTCCATTACTCCTTCTGTCCTATATTAATAGCTACATTTGGAAAAATAGTGGTTTTTATTAAATGGTAAAACTTACATCTAAGAGAATGAAACATAAGTATATGATATTCTTTTTTTAGTACCCAATCATCTAATTGAACAAAATAGAGCTATTAATATAGCCAAACTTTTTTGCCAAATGGAGCAATTAATTTAGGACGGAGGGAGTAATATATATATATATATATATATATATATATATATATATATATATATATATATATATATATAGTATCTTGTAATGGTTTTCTCTAAATACCTCTTGGTCAACAATTATAAAACCATTCACCCTATGATGGGGTTGATCTATTTTATGCTTAATCCATTTATTTTAAATGTAGACCACCCTTAGGCCACGCAAAAATTGTGAAATATTGAGAAAAAACATGTCCCAAGAGAATCATGTTCAGAAAATGTATATTATCAAAAGTTTAACGAGGCAATTATGGAGTTGAACCTTGCTTTATTTGTTGGGAAGCAAATAGATAAGTGAAAAACTAGTCGACCGTCACAATCAAAGGTGAAATTAACAAGTCAAGTTGACTTGCAAGCTTAACCAGTTCGACTCGAGCATGAATCAAATTTGTGGTTAAAATTTCAAGCCCAAGCCAAATCAGTGTAAAGCTTAACTCAGCCTGGCTAATCTCCTTACACTCTTAATTGATAGCCCAATAAAAAATGTCAAGATGTATTATAAGTCACTGTCATATGGAAAATATAAGAAAAATTAAGATTGTGGTTTCTACATGTTACTGGTGTTAATTTCCTTCACATAAATAAAATATAATCAAATTAACAAGCATATAGGGCAATTCCATGTCCATAATTTAACATACTCCCTCCGTCCTACATTAATAGCTACTTTTAGAAAAATTATAGTCATTATTGAATGGTGAAACCCACATGTAAGAGAAGAAAAAATAAGCTTATGATACCTTTTTTAGGTACTCAACCACTTAAATTAAATAAAATGGAGCTATTAATATGAAACAAGCATTTTTTCCAAAATGAGCTACTAATGTGGAACGGATGGAGTATTACTTTACTAATTTATTCGGTGGAGATCAATAAAAATGAGTGGATACATGGATAATATATTTTTTTCTTAGAAAAAAGTTAATATTTTTATTATTTTTACTTATTAATGTAAAAATAAAATTATATAGTCAAGACCTGCTTAGGGCAACCACGTTCACTTATTGTCTGACTTGGCTTTATCAATGGTTGAGTTTGGTCAACTGGGTCGCTTGAAAATGGTAAGATATACTCATTATGTAAGTTGTGGAAGTTTAAATCGGACTTGGGGATCGATCGCTACATCAGAGTGATCGATCACTATGTCAGAGTGATCAATCGCCCCCCTATTCATGGAAGCACGATCGTTGGAACAATCGATTGCAATCGAGAGCGATTGATAGGTACCTGATTAGGTTATACGGGAAACGAAGATGAAGTTAGAAGCAATCAATTGCTAGTGGGACCACAAGCAGCTAATGTGAACTATGATTGTTCGCCCATACCTAACGATCGATCTATTGACGTACATGATTCTAAAATGCCCCAATTTGGATTCTTCTTGATTGGCTAGTTAGAGATTTCATTCTGTAAATAAATAAATATGAACTTCTACGTCCCTATGGGGTATAGAAGACTCTTCTTCTTCTTTAGAACTAAGTAGTTGGCCATTGAAGAGGCTTGAGAAGTTTGTAAGCATCTTGCAACTATTCTCTCCGCAAAATAGTGAAAATGTGTGATCCAGTGGACATAAGCACCATTGTTGAACCATGTAAACCCTAGTGTACTCTCTCTTTATTGTCTTTCTTACTCATTTATGTTCCTCACAAGGATCTACCCGCTGCATAGACAATAGGCTAAATCGATTCTAGTGGGCATATAGTGCACATGATACTTCTTTACGACAAAATACAAATACTTTAAAAACCAAAATGACATTAGAATATTGATCTTGATTTTCTTGTTGAACCAAATAGAACTATTGATGCGGGATGGAGGGAATATATTATAATTGAAAATGTAGGTAGAAAGGAATGCACGCAGCAATGGGTGGATCCCATGCATGGCTATATGCTTAGCCATGTGGGGCTAAATGTCCATTAGTATATTTTGATAGGAAAATAAGTTAATGACACATAACCCACTAAAGAGATACTTCCTTCATCCTATATTAATAGCTCTATTTAGGAAAAAAAATTATCCCATATTAATAGCTTCATTTGGATCAATTTGAATAGTTGGGCACTTAAAAAAATATTTCACAAATTTTTTTTCTAGTATCTTAGCAATGAGTCTCTCCATCCAATATAAATTACTATTTTTTCAAATAGAGCCATTAATATAACAAAATGATATTTATTCTCTACACTATAGGCCTTACACCACATAAGCCCTCTATTAATATAAGATAAAAGAAGTACTAATAATGGTACAGGTTATGAAAAGCCACCCATATTTTCTTCACATACAAAATTGATAGGTTCTATGTTTATTTGAAAATAAGGAATTAGGTTATTAAAACTAATGTCCATAACATGAATAAAGCAGAGATAATGCTACACCGAAACCGAAACTGCATGACAAATTTGAGGTGTTGGAAATGAAGAAATGAGCTATATTAGGCCTAACTTTTACTGTCCAATAAAAATACACCAACGCGGGAATATTTAGATTTGATGTACAGATTTATTGTATAGTTATCAACTTCCCCTTTAAACAAATATCTTCCTCTAAGTTTTATATTGGAATGGTAGTTGGTGTCCGTTCGTATCGCAGCTTCATTATCAAAAAGTAAACAGGTTAAAAACTTTACAGGTCAAACTTGTAACTATTTGAACAGTAGAACTAATAGTACCCATTAATTGTCATTCTGCTCTTCAATTATACAAATTCATTTACCAATCATAAGAAGAAATGTCAGTTGTTTTGCAACATATTTGAGGTTACAGGAACATGTCAAAGGAACAAATAAAACAAATTGACATGCCAATTTGACTGACATGTCAAATGAACATTATATAAAACCCAATTTCTAAACTCTATGTGGAAGTTGTTAATTCATTCCTTTTCCCTTTACAAGTGTTTTAGAAATCAGGCCGGCCATGACCAGGTTAGACCGGGCGGTCCGGTCCAGCTTTCAATGCACTGATAAACAACCCCAAGTGGAGGACGCTGTACCCGTACCAAACACAATAAAAGGCCATAAAGAGGCCACATTTACTCCTTAGACATGGCCATAATTGCCCAATCAATCGTAGTTCATGGTGGCCTACCGAATCAACAGTCTCAATCACATGTACCTCTGGAATTATTTTTTGGAAGCAACTTACACGGGTCATGGGCCCAACCGGTCTACAGCTTGGTTGGCAACAATCTTCCAAGGTGAGAGTGGCCACAGTAAACCATCATAAGCACATCTATCACACCCAAGATTCAGTCAATAAAATAAAAGATATCATCCCAAAGTCAACATATAAATTTGGAAAAAACACAGAAAAGGCCTAAAACTAAGGGCCCTAAAACTCCCCTCAAGTCATGTATATTGCCGGCCGTAAAAGGCTTGGGAAAGCCAGAGAAGTTCAGTGACAGATTTTCGAGTTTTTCAAGAAAGATCTGCACCATCAAAGAGCTGGAACATATTCGTAGCACCTTAGAGTTTAACAAAGAATACCCACTTCAATCCATTCAATAAACATTGATTTGAAATGAACTTGCGACTTGAATTATTTGACAATTAATATGTACATCCAGAACACATTGATTTTTTTCTTTTGATAAGTGGGAACACCAATGATTTGCTTGTGAAACATTCTTGTCAGACTCACAAATATAGTTGCATCAGTTTGCCATCCTCAATATTTCGGAATGATCATCAAACATTTCTTGAGTTTACAATTTAATTTGAGTAATCAGCATGCAGTGCTGATCTTCTATCTATGATTCAGGATCATCGGAAGTTAAACTCTCCATATCAGAATCTGCATACATGGTTCCTGACTGGTATATCTTTTGACACTAAAAGGCTTCTGATCTGCACCTAGGAGAGATTCAAAGACTGCTGCTCCAAACTCCATCCCTGCTGTCATTATCGTCCAGATGAAAAATAAGGCAAACAGTTGCATTCAGATTTTGGATGAGTAAAACGTAAGAGACAGATTAAGCCATTTCTAAATTAATTTACCATAAAGCTTGGCACTGCTCCTCAACTTTTACGCTTAACAAAGACTCAAAAGTTAGATTTATCAAATTAGTAAGCACATAGTCAAAACGCAGAGTCTCGCATGCGTATAAGGTTAGAAACAAGAGTAAAAAAAGTAGAACAGTAGAACAATAGATAGAGAAAATACACTATCATTACTTTGATCAGTTTTATTTACATAGAAGTCTTCCAAAGACCTTAATTGAGTGAAAAAAATCCCCACCCCACTCTATAAGTATTCAGAAATTAAATCTTCATGAAGAGTATGAAATATGGGACTATGCAAGCCCATCTACCAAGCACCATCAGCATTGGCATTCAACTCAGGAAAAAACCCAGTTCACACAGATCAGTCCAAAGTATTGAAGAATGAATACTCAGCCAGACGTAGCAGCACAAGGGTACTCTCATTTTGTAAAAGATAACAAACAGAAACATGACATACAGAAACAAATTATGACTGAATAAATGATTTTATCAAACATCATTGATTTTTATCAAACATAAAGACTCCACAAGGGTACTCTCATTTTGTAAAAGATGACAAACAGAAACAAGTTATGACTGAATAAATGATTTTATCAAACATCATTGATTTTTATCAAACATAAAGACTCCAGAGGTCTCAGTTAGGAGAGTGGGTGGAAATCCACCCCACCATGTCTAATGGAATAAACCTTTATAAAGAAGAGCATGGAAGACCAAAGACCATCCACAATCAGCATTGGCATTTCAAACCCATATCATCTTCAACAGGAAAAGCAAACTTAGTGAAAGAACAAAGAAAACAACCATCAAACCAAAGTACCAAACCGCATACCACCAGCTGGGTTAATCCCATTTTGCCATGCTCACTGACAGATACCAGTAAGAAGAAGCCATAAAACTCAGGATAGATAGCGCCGGCGGGTAAAGAAGACCAAAACCCATGGCGCTATCCCTCCTGAGCTTTACAAATTCTTCACTACTTCAAAGTTTCCGTTTCTTCCGCAGAAGAATGACAACATGCAGAGGTGGGAGCCAGGAAGGCAAATGCCCAAGACTAACAAACTTAGAATAGAAGACAGAGAATAGAAGGCACTGAAGCAGTGAATGAGGATTTATAGGCCACATCTCCAACATATTTTTAATATCTCAACCCCTGTCTTCCTCTCTTCATCTCCGGGGGTTGTGGCGGCACACACTGCAGCCCCTCCTCCTCTGCTTCTTCTTCTTCTTTTTTCTCTCTTTCTTAACCCCACTTTTGGCTCCCACAGCCAAAACAGTAACCTTTTTGGCTGTGTTAGCTAGGAGTAGGAGCAGCACTGAACTGCTTAGCCAGTTGCGTTGGTGCCTCTACTGGCCAGCCAGAACTTGTAGCCAGCCGTAGCAGGCATGCATTGCCAAGAAGATACAAAAAAGAAAAGAGTTAAATAAGTAGGAGGGGGGAGAAGGAAGTAGGTCGCCTGTCACCGCAGGCGGAGCTAGAGACAGAGGTTCATTAAGGCTTTTTTTCTTGGGAGTTTCGGACTTTGGTGAAGCAGAGAAAAATAATGAGAGAAGGATATGTAGTCCTAGAGTAAAAAGAAATATAGAGCATTTTCTGCTCTATTTAGGGACTAAGAAATTTATTGGGTTCAAAAAAGCCACATTCCAAAATCTATTGCATTTAACGTGAAATTCAAAAATGGCAATTATGGCTTCTATGTAAAGAATCGTAACAGAAGAAAGTTGACGTACGCCCATGGCTGGTCCGTGCACTGTCGTATAAGACCAACATTTACACTAAGTGAGTCAACATGGTTATCAGACTGAGAAAAGTTTACTATTCTGACATGGAAGGGACAATAGTCAACTACCACGTGCAGTATGTTGAATGCTTTTCCATATCTAAGTCTACCGCGCTTGTTTATTTCCTCTGACTTGTATGCTATACAAGTAATACAAGATATGTGAATCACTACGATAATTGCCTTCCACCCTATATATGCCTGCTTTCAGCTTGTTGAGCCAACCACAAAATAAAAATTTCCTTCTCCTTTTTCTCGCAGTGAAAACATGTTCATTTTCATGATAGACGAGTGAGATATCAAGTATACATTGCTCAAAAGCGGACCACAAACCCAGATAGATGAGTAAGATATCAACCCTCTTATTGTTCCTGGTTTATTTCACGTTTATTTGCCGTGAAATTTCCCTTCATGTTCTATTCCTCCAAAACACGTCTTCTTTTCCTAATCCATGGCCATGGGCTTGTATGTGCACTTCTCGTTGTCTTGCACCATGCCCAATCTCCAACTAGAGGTGAAGAGTTGATACTACGGCGGCCTAGCATATCTAGGCTCGACCGCATGACCCTTACCAGCTCCGTGGGCTGCTGCTGCTTCATCACTCCTCCACGGGGAGTGAATTGAGAGGTCGAAACATGGGGCAGGCAGAAGCAGCCATGAATTGAGTATGCAGCCTTTGAGTATTGGGCTTCTTCTTGATTTGTGTCACTGCCAGTCCTTTGTCACCTACGTTCTCATAGGAGATGGCTCTTGTCTCAATTTTAAGATCCTAGACATGAAATGAACTGGATCCGTTCTTAAAACATATGGCATCTTCTCTGATAGTGCCCGTAGAGCTACAGCCTGCCAAAAGCCATTCAGTTCAATGACACTCCAAAGGATGAATAAACAATATGATGTTTTAATATCGAAAATTAGTTGCTTATGTCAGAAGTTTGAGTAATCTTCCAGACCAGATCTTCAGTTGCCAGCTCTGATACTGGGTTCTAAGTGTCAAATGATCTTTGATATTGCTTCATTGCGCACTACTATAATGTATATATCAAGGAATCTCATGTATGTAAATTAAACTTGTACTCGATTGTGTATTATATGAAACTAGTTATCTTCTTCAAAATCTCAAGTTTTGAAGAGCTTGAGCTATTTTTCTTGTTGCCATTTTTTTTTCTAAAGTTTTAGCGACGCTTAGAAAAGTGTTACTAACGTTTTTTTTTAAATTTTATTAAGTATTAGTGACGCTTAAAAAAACGTCGCTAATACATAATTTTTTTTTAAAAATATAATTTTAATTAGCGGCATTTTAAAAAAAATAATTATATTTTTTATTAGTGATGCATAAATAAGCATTGCTAATAAGTTGTTATTTATTTTTTTAAATAATTATTTATATTAGCGACATGTAAGAAAGCGTCGCTAATAATCAATTATTAGTGACACTTAAGTATTATTAGCGATGCTTAAGTATTATGTGTTAATAATTTATTATTAGCAATGCTTTACTGTATGTTGCTAATACTAAAATTATTAGCAACGTATGAATAAACGTTGCTAATGTGCACTATTAGTGATGCTTGTTGTAAGCATCACTAATGAGCAATAGCGACTCGTGTTTTAGCGACGTAAGTAGCGATGCGTTTTAAGCATGGCTAATAGTCAATAGTGATATTTTTACTATTATTAGCGATAAACATCGCTAATAGTCTTTTTTGTTGTAGTGCTTCATCAGACAAGGAACTTGAACTATTTAAGGTTAGGCTAGTGGCTAAAGGATATGCATAAGAGGTGTGGATTTTAATGAAAATTTCTCTCTAGTAGTAAAACACATTTCTATTTAGATTTTGTTGGTTATGGTTACTTGTTATGATCTAGAACTTAAACAACTTGATGTTAAGACAACATTTCTTCATGGGGAATTAGAAGAATAAATTTACATGAAACAACCAGATGGATTTGAAGAACTAGGGAAGGAGGACTTGGTATGCATATTGAAAAAGTCTTTATATGGCTTGAAGCAATCACCAAAGGCAATGGAATAAGAGGTTTGACTATTTTATGATGAACAGTGGATACACTCGTTGTGAGTATGATCATTGTGTTTATTTTCATGTTCTTCCTGATAGTTCTTATATCTATTTACTCTAATATATTGATGATATATTGATTGCTACTAAAAATATGTCAGATATTAACTTGTTGAAATCTAAGTTGGGAAATGAGTTTGATATGAAGGATCTTGGAGCTGCAAAAAGGATCCTTGGTATGGAGATTTAGAGAGATAGAAAACTTGGGAAGCTATGACTCTCTCAAGGGAAGTATATAGAGAAGGTGTTGGATAAGTTTAACATGAACAATACAAAACCAATTAGTACACCTCTTGCTGCACATTTCAAGTTGAGTGCAGAGTTATGTCCCATTACAAATGATGATATTTCAGGTATGAAGATAGTACCTTATGCAAGTGTTGTCGGTTGTCTAATGTATGCTATGGTGTGCACTAGGCCAGATATTGCCCAAGCAGTGAGTATTGTTAGTAGATACATAGCTAATCCAGGGAGGAAGCATTAGGATGCTATAAAGTGGATTTTGAGATATCTAAATGAGACAAAGAATTTTGGCATTTTGTTTGATAATAATGGAACAACGGCGCGTATAGCTGGATATGTGGATGCAGAATTTGCAGATGATCTGGATAAGCGTAAGTCTACCACAGGATATGTGTTTACTTTTGCAGGTGGTGTAGTCAGTTAGAGGTCTATTCTCCAGGTAGTGATTGCTTTGTCAACAATAAAGGGTGAATACATGACAATTGTATCAGCAGCTAAAGAGGGTATATGGTTGAAGGGCTTGGTCAAAGAACTTGGATTGAAGCAAGAGAATATTAGAGTACTTTGTGATAGTCAAAGTGCTATACATTTAGCAAAAAAGAAAGTTTATCATGTCAGGACAAAGAACATTGCAGTAAAATATCACAAGATAAGATAATATGTGTCAGATGAGGAGATTAATTTTCGAAAGGTGGATACGAAAGACAATGCTGCAAATATGCTAACAAAGCTGGTGACCACAAAAAAGTTCAAGCATTACTTGAGCTTACTTAATCTCATAGGATGTTGAGGATCATATTGCACCCAGTTAGGGTGTGGAAGGAGCTGCATCAAGGTGGAGGACGCAAGGACACAGGCAGGTGTGGATGATTCTTCTAACTAGGTGACTTGTTAAACTCAAGTCAAGGTGGATATTGTTGTTATGTGACTTGATTATAACAAGTCCAGCAGGAGTCGGACTTCAGTCCATTATTGACTTGATAAAGGTGAACCAGGTAGCTGGATTTTAATACTTATCTCATTGTAACTACTTTCTATCACATGGGCCATGTTGGTTTTTTGTTTTTTCCTCCTTTACGTAGGCTGAGAGATTTATTCTCTTCTTTGTTTTTAGTTGAGCAGAGAGAGTTTCTTTTTCTAGACTTTATTTTTGTGAGAGAGACGTGAGATTTTGGGTGTACAAAAGGGGTTCTCTCAAGGAGTTGTTTGAGAGACTTGTAATTCATTCGGATATTTCTCAAGTGATAGTGAAAATGCTCTCTCTAGTCGTGGATGTAGGCATTTTGTTGAACCACGTAAACATCGTGTCTTGCTTTATTTACTTTTTATTATTTTTTTGCTTTATATTTGGATTGTGCCATTGCGAAATTCTACATTGTTTATGTACTTTCACACTAGTTTAAGCTTGTATTCCACTTGGTAGACATGGGAAGAGTTTAAGAACCCCTCTTGTGTGCTTGTGGGTGAGTACTTGTAATCATCATTGATAAGTATGAAATATATATCTATTTTATATGCCTTTTTACCTTATTTGCTAGCATAGATTAGGTTAATTTAGAGTTAGTTATAATTTTTTTAGATTAAGATAGATATTAGTACTTTAGTTTAATTATTAATAATTTTATAGTTATTAGTAGTGTAGATATGTATTTAAATCAAGTAGAAATTTTAATTATATTCTACATATCTAAAATATGATATTTTATATTTTGTAGAAAAAATGCGCTTATTGAGGTACTTGGATGATGTTTGGAATAATTCAAAATAGTCTTGACATGCTTTAAAGTGATTTGAATAACTTTTCAGTGTTATAAACAAGTTGAAAATTAATATGGACACGAAAGGAATAACTTAATGAATAGAAAATAGATTGTCCAGAAAAATTGTCCAGATTGTAGAAACAGTGTAGCCGATCAAATGTGGCATTTTTAGTATCAAACGGCTAAATGTGATTTTGAAGGAAAATACAGTACATGCAATAGAACGGGCATGCAGGGCGATCAATCGGGGTAATGCGTAGTTTCCTAGTTTTAGCCAATTTTTAATCCTTTTCATATTGGACTTCTTTCTCCGGCTCTTATGCCTATATAAAGACATATTTGTCTCAAAATTGGAGGATTACAGTAGATTTTCTGAAGAGAAAAAAGAAGAAGAAGATGGAAAAGAACTCAAAGCTTTTAATGGAGATTTAAGTGCTTTTTTCTACAATGGAAGGCTAGACTTTTCTTTTACTTAGGAGTTGATGAAGTTATAGATAAGTTTCAGTTTCTTTTCTTTTTAATTTAGATCTCAGTTGTGAATGATGACAATTGTATGATAAAGATTTTTTTTTAATGGAAGAGCTTTTAATATTTATTCAAGTCTATGTTGATTTATTATCTTGTAGATGATAGATTAATGTGGTTTTGATATTTTCATCGATTCTAATTTCTGTAATTTAGATGAGATGTTCTTACAATAGTTTTAATATTCAGATAATTAATAAATTAGATGAGTTATACTAAGATTAGACGAGTTATGCCTATAGCTAGTTTAGTGTAGATGATTCATGCTATTGTTGAAGATAATTCATGCCATGAATTTAATTAATGATTCTTTCTAAAGTATTCTAGCTTGTAGCTGAGAATACTTGTTGATATTCACACTAGATTTAAATTAAAAGTTAAGGAATTGTTATGATTTTATAGTGGATTCGATTTCCTAAGTAAATTCCATCATATTAATCTCTAGGTTTTAATCTAGTTGATTCCTTTCTTTTGCTTAATTTAAGTTTAAGTTATTTTTTAGTTTTTAATCAATAAATTCCTCTTTAGATTTAGTAATAATTCACCTATCCTTGAGGTTCGACAACCCTTAAATACTTATCCTAGTATAATTACCTTGTACACTTACAAGGGGTTTAATTATAAACGATCAATCATCTGCACTACTTTTATTATTAGTGGAATTATCTGAGTTTTTTAGACTAGTCCGCAATCGAACCACATTAAATTATTCTTATTGCTTGGTGATATCTGCATGATTATTTGTTCAATCATCCTCTTGCCTGCAACTTGCTATTGTATATCATTTGATTTGCAATGGTGGATCTACATTGTATGGACCACCCTACGTTTTGAAATTCTCTAGACTACTGTTACTAATTAACCTAGGGCTTGGGTAGAAAAAAAACCCAAAACTCATTCATTGTCTACTACCAAAAAACCCTTGAGCACTGACTAAACCAAACCTTTTCTTTCTTGCTAAAATAAAGCTAAACCAAGTTTTAGAGTCCCAAGACTCCCAACCTGACTTATATAAGTTGGTAAACTTAACTAACCCAAGACCCAATTACATTGGTTGAAACATGGAACCCAACCCTTTAAACCCATTTCGAACAAGTGACATGTCAATATCTTTGGACTTCAACCGGTCCTTAGCTCACTCTCCCTCAACCTCTGTCTCTTTTTCCAAATTCTCTAGTATTGATAAAATCATGCCCCATTTTTTGCTATTCCTCCTTTAAAGAGCCGTGCCTTAGGTACATCCCCATCTCTTGTGTTATCCAAATTTATTATTATTTTTTATTAAAATAAAATAAATTTTAAGTACAAAACCATTTCTATATTTAGTTATGAAAAAAAGAATTTTATATTTAATTATTTTTTGACCACCTTGAATAAAAATCCTGAATCCGCAACTATTGATCTATGGTACGGTTGATCAAGTTGAGTGAACATCAATCTAGTTAATTGGTTACTTTGTTTTGTTTCTTTGCCTTTGCTACTCATTCTTGTGGGAACAACGCATGATTCCCTTATGATGTTTTGTATCGTTGCTTACATGCACGTCATCACTCAAAATATGTGATACAGTTGTGTGAATCTTGGTCAAACGAAGGTTCTTGATTTTGTGGGACTAAAGCAGATTGTTTAGTGAAAGGTTCTGCTAGGCTCATGGGCTTTGTGTTTGTAGTTGACTAAGGAGGAAGATTTGGGTTTTAGTGATTGGACGATCTAGAGGGAGGGATCTTGACCGCTTCTATATGTTTGCTTGATTTTTTATGTTAGTATAAGGAATTTTTTTCATATTACCTTGCTAAAGAAGATAATATTCTATACTCCCTTGTTTTTAAGTATTAGGGTTTAGGTTTTTATATTGTGTAAACCCGTCAAAACGATTTTTTACCCAGAAACAACCTATCCAATCGGTGATTTCCAAAGTCCAACCAATGAGAAGCAAAAATGCACTAAGAGGTTTGATTCTTACCCATCCAACCCACAATTTCTAAATACTAACCATTGAGACTTATCCAACAGGCAATTTTAAAATTTCTGCTATGAAGTGAGTTCTAGCTGTGAAGTGAAGTTCAACCCGAGTGTATAATCACACACCCTTGATAAAGAAGTAATTTTTCGCAAAGATCAGTGGCCAATTGAGGGGTTAATCTAGCAAGGCTCATCGGCATCAACCAGTCATCAACTTCCATGGTAATAGCTTATTATTCAAATTCTAGTTGAAAATTGTATCTTCGCATACACAATTGTTCATATGTCATGTTATGGAAGACATGATAGGTAGTACTTGCATACACATAGTACATAGTCATATTATCAATAATATGATATTGATTGTATCGTGTTATCAATAATACGATATATGGCATTGAGAAGTCGTCTTATCATGTATGGGTGACATACATAGCGTGTTATCAATAACACAATAATCGATTGACGACATTGAAATGTTGTTTTATCGTGTATGAGAAGGCATCCTATCGTGTAACCTATAACATGATAACGGACAATGTGAATCAATACAACTCTTTGATTTTGGTCACGATCCATTATATATCTATCTATCTATCTATCTATCTATATATATATATATACGAAAGGTACAAGAATACAGTCAAATGGCAGAATCAGTGAAAGCCTTAGAAGAGAAGAAGAAGAGAATTTATTGGAGCAGTTCGGGTTTGGGAACTAATAGTTTCCCTGGTAGACTTCATTGAATTGAGGCCGGGATACAAGGAAATTTTGAAGGAGACTGGGTTATACCAGCCAGCACATCATTATCTCTAGGCCACTCTTGGATGTTCTAATAAGTGAGTGTTGGGATGACTCATAAGAGGTATTTAACATCTGAGGCAAAATGCTCCCCCTTGGGAAGGAAGAAGTTGCACTGATCATAGGTTTGAGGGTGAAAGAAAACCCGTTGAAGTTGGACAGCGGCGATGGAAAGTCTGCCCAAGGCGTGGGGCAATTCTTCAAAAGGTTCTTTGCAGGGAAGCGGTTGGAGAAGAATCTTATTGAAAAAATTTCAAGTAGCAAAAAGCAAGCGTGTTGTCTCCAATGAAGACTTAGCACGCTTGGCCATCGTGCACATGGGCCCCTTATATTATTCACACAGAGCAACATATCCATCTCCCTATTTGTATGTGATTTCCTTGATGACTTGGCTATTGTGAGGATGTATAACTAGGCGGAAGCAGTTCATGACATATTGCATCGCAGCATATCCTCAGCCCACTACAACATCAGGACTAGAGAAGATGAGCGCTCCACCACAACCAGTATTCTTATTGGGGCTTCATATGTGCTATAGGTAAATTTTGTATTATCAATAACACGATTACTTATATTAGTGTAGAATTGATAAGATGACAACATATTAACATTTTAGGCATATCATCTTAGCAATAACATGCAATTGTAATTAGCGTGGTTTAGATAGCACACTAATTTGATTTCCATATTATTGATCACACGTTAGTTAGGTTGGCGTGTTTTTGATAACATGATAAATTACCATATCATGTATATTCAATTACACGATGTGAGTATTTTATGAAAGCAATGATTAGTTTAATAAACATGTTATCTATGACACGACATACATGATATAAGATCACTATTAACGGAATTATTTTGCTTACGTAGGTGTGGCTTTTTTAGCATACTTCTATATGGGTTCCAAGTTCTCATATATAGTCCGAGGAGTAAGAGGTCACCCGGGTTTACCCAATTGCTGATGAATGTGGAGAAGGCCACTAAACTTGACCCGACCGATGAAAAGTCGAGGAAGAAGTTGTTGGCTCATCACAAGATGAGGAAGTGGTACAGAGATATATTCATGTGGCTAAAGGTAGATTCAAAAGTGGTTTTGCAAGTAACTCATATTGCCTGAAAGGCTCACTTCATCGGGGGCCAAAGGCCGACCCAGATGGTGAAGAAGATGGCCATGCATCCATGCATTCTACGATACAAAGGAAAATGGTTCCTGTTGAAGCACATTGTGGTCAGACTTCTAACAATCTCAATCCCACAATGATGTTATTGAGAGCTTTGTTATGCCACTAGATGTCATGACTAGGATTGTTGACATCATTTTGGAGAAGGCCGCTTTGTACTGAGAGCAGGGTTGGAACATCAAAAGTGTGCAACTTGCTCTTTAGAGAATTAAAAATGCTCTTGAGGTGGGCACAGGGTTGATCGAATAGATGCAACCCCAACATGAAGGATTATCTCATCCAAAAACCAAGCCTCTACATTAAGCCCCTCAACTGGAGAAATGTCACACAGGAACCCCTCCACCAACAATTGAAAGATAGAAGTCGGTGAGGGTCAAGGCCTGAGTTTCCAAATCAAGTGAAGCTATTCATCATTGTGCTCATGAAGAGCAAATAAAATTTTTTCATCACTCTAGATATGATTTCCTTTTTTGTAAGTATTATCATCTTATATTCAATGATACAACCTACTTGGAAAGGGGTGTTATCGTGTGATTGATAACACGTCCTTTTGTATTATGTGTTAGATTCAAAACGACTTTGGAATCAACATGTCACCGATAACACGCCATTATATAATATCGTATTATATTCAAAATGACTTTGTAGTAGTCATGTGATCAATAACATGATTATTTGTATTAACATATTAGATTAAATACTACTTTTAGAATAGTTATGTCAGCAATAACACACTTTATTTGACTTTCGTGTATATATGCATACAACTTGTTACATGTATTATGCAGAGAAAAGGGAGCGCCAAAGAAGAATAAGGGTCTCATGGTTGAAGTCTTTTGGCAGCTATCCCTGACACAGACATTATCTCTGCCCCAGAGGAATTTGCTGCAAAGTCTTCTACCCCAGCACCTAAGTCCTTAAATGTTACTTCTAGCTTGGGCACTATATCAGATACTCATGATCTAGTTGATAGGGAACTACTAGATAGTATTGATTGTTCATAATTAAACCCTTTGCAAGTGTACACAGTAATTGTACTAGGATAAGTATTTAATCGAACGTCAGGGACAGATGAATTATTACTAAATCTAAGAGAGGAATTTGTTGATTAAAAACTAAAAAGAACTTAAACTTAAATTAAGCAAATAAAATAATCACTAAATTAAAAGAAAGAGAATAATATGATGGAAATTACTTAGGAAATCGAATTCACTACAGAACTATAACAATTTCTTAACCTTTAATCTAAATGTAGTGTTAATATGAACAAGTATTCTTTGCTACAAGCTAAAATTAATTCAGAAAGAATAATTAATTAAATCCATGACATGAACTATCTTCGATAATAGTACGAATCATCTACACTAAAGTAAATTATAGGCATGACTCGTCTCATCTTATTATAACTCATCTAATTCATTAATTATCTGAACATTAAAACTATTGTATGACCATCTCATCTAAATCACAGAAATTAGAATCAATGTAAATATCAAAACCACATTAATCTATCATTTACAAGACAATAAATTAACATAGAATTGAATAAACATTAAAAGCTCTTCCATTAAAAAGAAAATCCTTATTATACAATTGTCATTATTCACAACTGAGATCTAAATTAAAAAGAAAAGAAACTGAAACTTATCTATAGTTTCATCAACTCCTAAGCAAAAGAAAAGTCTAGCCTTTCAGGTAGAATAAAGCTCTTGAATCTCCATTGAAAACTTTGAATTCTCCTCCATTTTTCTCTTCAGAAAATCTACTAGAATCTCGATTGATCCTCAAAACGGCCCGTTTGATCGGCTATACTGATTTTGCACTCTTGGACAATTTTTCATTGGACAATCCATTTTCTATTTATTAAACTCTTTTTTTTCATGTCCATATTAATTTCAACTTGTTTGTAACTCCATAAAGTTATCCAAATAATTTTAAAATATGTCAAAACTATTTTAAATTATTCCAAACATCATCTAAATACCTCGATAAGTGGGCCTTACCTACAAAACACAAAACTTTGCATTTTAGACATATAGAATGTAATTAAAATCTCAACTTGATTCAAATATATGACTAAACTACTAATAACTCTAAAATTAATTAATAACTAAACTAAAATATTAATATCTAACTTAATCTAAATAAACCATAACTAACTCTAAATTAACCTAATCTATACTAGCAAATAAGGTAAAAAGGCATATACAATAGATATATATTTCATACTTTTTAAATACCCCCAAACTTATATTTTGTTAGTCATCGAGCAAAATAAAATAAAATAAATAACTAATATAAAAAAATAAATAAATGCCACTTTCATAGGGAATCATGATTGCATTTAGTGTATGTAACAAGCATTTAAACCCCTAGGTGTCCCTAGTTGGACGAGTTGTGTCTCGTAAGGGTTTGCAATAATGATACCCACAAACATCTAAACGTAATAAAAGAAATAAAACAAAGCAAGAAAAAAAAATCTAAAAACAATTTTCTCTTAAAAACACAAATATTTTTAAAAAGAACCAACCACAAATACTTGACACAAGTAAATAATTTTGATCTGATCACTTTTAACTAAGGAATCATACATTATATCACCTCATCTTAGAAAATAATTGTGCAACTACATATATACATTTCAAAAACATGAAGTGTAGAAACTTTGTAGTCATACAATTTCATTCTTTATTAACAAGCATATCTTTTGCAACCCATTACCAAGCTCATTAAAGTTCACTTACTCATAAATATAACAATGACAATTTTTTAGCCTTAACATCTCATAATAAAACTTCATGTATTAGCCTTCAAATTTTAATTAAATTCAGGGAATAAGAGCATAATATACTTCAAAATATGACTTGTGTAATACTTAGTTTTATTAAGTTTTTTAAATAATCCATGTAACAAGTGTTAGGCTAGTGTCCCTAATCTAGTTATCTCAAGGCACTAGGTGTTAAAACACCCCCCAGCTTAATAACTCGAACTATAAATGCTACAAAACAAAGTAAGTCATAAAAGAATTTATTTCAACTTTTTACCTTTTGACGCGATCCCTTACGCTTGCATAGGCACAAGGCCCGGTTACTGAGTGAAAAGAGAAACAAACATTTACTCTTTTTTTTCATGATCATATTTTTTCAATCTATCTTTTTTTTTCAACTTGTTTTTTATTCTTTTTTTATACAATTATCCCAAATTTGTTTTCAAATAATAGCCAAGCACAAAGATCTATCATAAAACATTTAAAATTACTCAATTGTCATGTTTTAAAAAATATGCTTAGTTAAAGATATCCTACTAAGATTACAAGTAATAAATCATAAAATTATATTCCTACAAGTTTTAAGTGTGTGAAATGTGATTTAAAAATATAAGCACAATTATCCGAGATAAAGAAAATAAAACAGAAATTACTCACTTAATCACTTTCATCACTTAATTAATTATATGAACTTTCTTCATGAAATTGATCTATTTAAAAATATTTTAAAAGAAAATAAGTGATAAAAAACACATAAAATAAAAAATAAAAGAAAAAACAAAAACAAAACTTTAAAACATCCTAAAAGAAAAATAATAAATATATTTCTACACCCCCAAACCTAAACTAAACATTGTCCTCAATATTAAAGAAAATATATACTACAATGACAAGAATAAGTAAGAGAGGGAAAGAAAGATATCACCTAAATGTAGAACTAATCCACTAATCTAAAAGTGAAGTACATAGGATTGGAGAAAAGAGATAAATATAAGTGATGAACATTCCCCCAAACCTAAAGTACTATGTCCCATAAAAGAACAAAATTTATAATGAGAAAAGAAACACAGGTAGAGAAAAATAAGTAAATAAAACCTAAACGAAGCGAAGAAGATAAACAAAATAAAGGAAAAGAAATATATCAAAAACATGGGTTGTCTTCCAAGAAGCGCTAAGTTTATTGTCTTCAGCCAGACATTGCCAACATTCTCAAATATGACATAGAGGGTGGTAGATATTGGCTTTGGCTCTTCTCTTCAGTCTCCAAAAGGATGACTTAGAAAAATTAGAAGGCATGACTTGATTATGGGCTGATGTTACAAAAGATGGACCTCTATCATAAGCATCAAATCTAAAATTGTACCATAAAACATTCAGCAACACAAGTTACAGGTAAATTATTAGATACAACAAAAACATTTAGTTGCACTTTCATGTTCCCAAAGGACATCTCCATTACCCCCGTCCTACAGTTTATGCATGCATTAGCTATGGTAAGGAAAGGATGACCTAGAATGATAGGAATATGATGTGTGAAGTTGGCATTGGTTTCCATATCTAAGACAATAAAATCAACAGAGGAAAAGAACATGTCAACTTTCATTAAGACATCCTCAATTACTCCCCGAGGCTTACGCATAGAACGGTCAGCTAGCTACAAGGTAACTGATGTAGGCTGCAATTCACCTATCCCTAGTTTTTCATACACCAACTAAGGGAGTAGATTGACACTCGCACTAAGGTCAAGGAAGGCTCCATGAATGAAGTGATCACCTATGACACAAGAAATAGTGGGCACTCTAGGGTCCTTATACGGGGTGTCAAACTTCAAAAGAGAGCTAACTTGCTCAGTGAGGAAGACCTTTTTAGACACATGGGTCTTAGATTTACGCTTTTGAATGCATAGGTCTTTGAGGAATTTAGCATAAGCAGGGACTTGCTTAATGGTCTTTAAGAGGGGAGATTAATTTCTATTTGTTTGAAGGTCTCAAGAATCTCATCAGTCCTAGCTGTGCTCTTTCTAAATGGTGGGGCCATGTCAAGACACTGAGGAAAAGGTGCCCTACGGATATAAGATTACTCGGAAGTGGTCTTAGACTATGGCTTTGAGGAAGGGGAAGGAGATACAAACTCCTTCTCATTTGGTGCACTCACTTCAACTTAAGGCAAATTAGGGGTTGCCCTCTCTAACTCCTCAGTCCTATCATCTGTCATTGGTGTCCTTCCAACCTTCTTGTCAACAATCTACCCACTCCTAAGGGTCATTATGGAATAAACTTGTTCATTAGAAGGAGGAGCTTCCTCTACCCGAAATTGACCCTTAGGGTTTTGTAGAGGTTGACTTGGCAACGTCCCCATCTTTTTCTTGTTAATAGCATTAGCTAGTTGTCCAATTTGGGCTTCTAGCTTCGCTATAGATTGTGTGTGGGAATGAAGGATTTGAGATGAGATTGTAGCTCTTGTAATGCGGTTAAGACCTTCTCTTTAGAACTCGGACTCCTACTAGGTTGGACATATGGGGGTTGCCTTTGAGGGACTCCTATTAGGTTGGACATATTGAGGTTGCAGTTGAGGTTAGTCGATAGGGACTTGTGAAACTATGAATGGTTGCCTAGGGGGTTGGTTGCCAATAACCTCTTGGTTTTGTGCCCACCAGGAAAAATTAAGATGATTCCTCCACCCAGGGTTATATGTGTTTAAAAATGGATTGTTCTCAACCCTAGGGAAGGATTGGGTGACATTCAAATGTTCTTGGACAAGCTCAAGAAATTGAGAGATAGAGGGGCACTCCGATAGTATGGGTTGGACTAAGGCATATTGTGCATGCATCTTGAGTGAAGGGAGTGGGCTGATGGGTTGAAGTCATAAGGAAGTCTAGCTTCCTACTCAAAGTATCAACTTTGGAGGAGAGGTCTAATGAGTTTTTGACTTCATACAAGCCACCCCTAGAGGGGGAATTGTTCAAGGTAGATAGCCTACTCTCATTCCTATTCAATGCAGCATGTTGAAGAGAATTTTCTCTCAAATCCTCAAAAAGTTTCCATGCCTCATTTTTATTTTCTAGTAAAAATGTACCCCCACAACTTGCATCAACAAGATGGCGGTTTTGCTCCCTCATAAAAATATTGCACTAATTGCCACTTAGGGCTAACATGATGAGGACATCTCCTAAGAAAGTCCTTAAGTCTATCTCAACTCTCATGGAACTGTTTAGTGGGATGTTGGGCAAAAGTGGTTATGACATTTCTCATTTGTTTGGTCTTACCTGTGGGGAAGTACTTTTTGAGGAACTATTGTTGCATTTGGGCCCATGTTACTATGGTGCCCAGCTCTAAAGAGTGAAGCAATTCTTTAGCCTTATCTTTCAATGTGAAAGGGAAAGAAAAAGTTTAATATCCTCATCAGTTAAATTTAAGTGCTTAAAAGTTGTGCATAGCTCCAATAAGTTATCTAGGTGCCTATACGAGTTTTCATTATTAAGCCCATAAAAAGATGGAATCATTTGAATGACATTGGGCTTAATTTCTTAATTTTGAGTAACAGCCGTTGGCAACCTAATGCATGAAGGAGAGGTGTACTCATTGGGAGTGTAATACTCCCTTAGAGCTTTGAGTGGTGCATCTACTAACTGATGTTCAGCCATGATAAGGGTTGAAGTAGTGTGAGTGGAGAGGTGTACGTTTCACATTGTGTGGTGTTGGGCAACTCAGCTATCCTAAATGTCTGCTTAGGCTCAGGGTCAAATGGTACTAATCGGGGGAGCAAGGAGTGACGACCACACATACACTACAAACATGCCACACAATGTGAAACGTAACAAGGGAAAGAGAAAACAAAAATAACTAAGGAAAAAGAATAAAGAGATAAAAGAATCTTATACATTTAAGAGAAGTACTATGCTTGTCGATGTACACTTGTGGCCACAAGTGTAGAGAGCATGATCTTCAACTCAACCTACAAGATCAAATTAAAAGAGAGTAAGAAACTAAGAATTAACCTAAAAACTAAAGTAAATTGAAATTAAAATAGCTAGAATTATCCTAATACTAATTTAGTAATAAATCAATACCGTCCCCCGACAACGGTGCCAAAAACTTAATCGTTCATAATTAAACCATTTACAAATGTATAAGGTAATTGTACTAGGATAAGTATTTAAGGGTACTCGAACCTTAGAGATGGATGAATTATTACTAAAAACTAAGAGAGAAATTTGTTGATTAAGCAAAAAAATTAATATGATGGAAATTACTTAGGAAATCGAATTCACTATAGAACCATAGCAATTTCTTAACCATTAATCTAAATCTAGTGTGAATATGAACAAGCATTCTTAGCTACAAGCTAGAACTACTTCAGAAAGAATTATTAATTAAATCTATGGCATGAACTATCTTCGACAATAGTACGAATCATCTACACTAAACTAAATTATAAGCATGACTCGTCTCATCTTATTATAACTCATCCGATTCATTAATTATCTGAACATTAAAACTATTGCATGACCATCTCATCTAAATTACAGAAATTAGAATTGATGTAAATATCAAAACCACATCTCGATGTAAATATTAAAACCACATCAATCTATCATCTACAGGACAATAAATTAACATAGAATTGAATAAACATTAAAAGCTCTTCCGTTAAAAAGGAAATCTTTATCATACAATTGTTATTATTCATAACTGAGATCAAAATTAAAAGAAAATAAACTAAAACTTATCTATAGTTTCATCAACTCCTAAGTAAAAGAAAAGCCTAGCTTTTCATGGTAGAATAAAGCTCTTGAATCTCCATTGAAAGCTTTGAATTCTCCTCAATCTTCTTTTTCCTTTTTCTCTTCAAAAAATCTATTGGAATCCCTTTGATCCCCACAACACTCCATTTGATTGGCTATAGTATTTCTGCACTCTCGACAATCCATTTTTTGTTCATTAAAGTCTTTTTTTCTTGTCCATATTAATTTCCTACTTGTTTGTAACTCCAGAAAGTAGTCCAAATCATTTAAATTATGTCAAAACTATTTTAAATTATTCCAAATATAGTCTAAATACCTCGATAAGCGTGCCTTACCTACAAAAGATGAAATTTTGCATTTTAGACATATAGAATGTAATTAAAATCTTAACTTGATTCAAATACATGCCTAAACTACTAATAACTCCCAAATTCATTATAATTAAACTAAAATATTAATATCTAACTTAATCTAAATAAACCATAACGAACTCTAAATTAACCCAATATATACTAGCAAATAAGGTAAAAAGGCATATATAATAGATATATATTTTATACTTATCAAGTATCAAAAGAGTGATAGACATCGAAGAGCACGCTGAGAAGAAGCAAAAGCAACAGGAGGAGGTCGCAGTGGTGCCGCACAACTACTTTGACCTCCGACTTACATTCCACATGGAGATCTTACATGGAGACGATCAAGAAACAATCAAGGAGTTTATGGCCAACCCACACAAGTAATGGCCTATGGCGACACTTCTCCATACAAATTATGTATTTATGCTTCGATAGGAGTGCATAATGAATGAGGTAATAATTAGCTCATAGTTTTTTTTGTATTATTGACCACATGAAAGTTCACATATCGTGTTTTGAATAACACGATATATGAAGCCATGCGATGGTCATGATCGGAGTTTGAGTTATTGATAACATGAAATTGCCACATGTTGTGGTTTCAATAACATGATAAGTTAAAAACCTAATTATCATGTACTTAGCATGTTTGTGTTTACACGACCTATTGTATGTTGTGCTATCGCTTACACGATGAATTAGCATGTCATGTTTGTATTTATACAACATATCACATGTCGTGTTATTACTAACACATTAATATTTTGTTGATAATACTAGGTCATAGATGTCTTCTTTCAACTACTGGATGAATGAAACATGAGATATCACAACATCTATCCGAACTACTTTTTTCTGAAAATATGTCATCTAGCACTACTACAATGTAGGGATGCAGCATGACAAGATGGAGATGCGTCCCAAAATCATCAACAACTTGATGAAGTGGCTTAATATAAACACCAAGAGTGCCTTCATTCTGATCTATGTCACTGACCATTTCCTTCTTCTCATTGCTCAATACTGGGAGAAGAGGCTCAGGTGGTATAATCCCCTAAAGGGTGACCACAATCACCACATTGCCAAGGTTGGCAAGGTTAGAAGCCATGTTTCCATAGCCATATGGAGAAAATCCTTTGGATAAAGGGTGTGACGAAGTGGCCAATCAAAGATCCTTTGGATAATGTCCATATCAAGAGACGAATGAAGACTGTGGGGTGTTCCTGATGTATTATATTGCGAAGCTAGCTGTAAGAGTCCTTTAACTAGATTTTGCCCAATCAAAGATCACTATGTTGGTTAGGCAGTAGATATGTACAGTAATTCCTCGTGGGAGAATTGATCAGGACTTCAATGCTTTCTTGAAGGATTTGTAGTAGTATGTTTTTTCCCTCTCTTACAATGTACAATTGATAACAAAACAATTCTTGTTTTACTCTCATTGGAACATATTTTTTTAATTGTGTAATAATTAACACGCCATTTGAAGTAACAGAACACACAATCAAGACAGGTCATGTAATTGACCAACAGATCATGTTATCAACAACAAGGTTCATTTGGTAGTCGTGTCACCAATAACACGAAGTCATGTTAGGTCATGTAATTGTGTGTTACAAATTGTGTTATCAACAACATGCCCACCGGGTAGGTCGTGTCACTGATAACACGAAGTCATGTTAGGCCATGTAATTGCGTGTAATAGATTGTATTATTAACAACACGCCCACCAGGTATGTCGTGTCATCGATAACACGAAATCATATTAGGTCATGTAATTGCATGTTATGGATCGTGCTATCAACAACACGCCCACCGGGTATGTCATGTCACTGATAACACGAAGTCATGTTAGGTTGTGTAATTGCATGTTAAAGATCGTGTTATCAACAACATGCTCATCGGGTACAAAATCATGTTTGGTTGTGTAATTGTGTGTTACAGATCGTATTATTAGCAACATGCCCACCATGAAGGTCATGGCATCGATAATACGAAGTCAAGTTAGGTCATGTAATTGTGTATTACAAATCGTGGTATCAACAAATTTCATGCTTAGTAAAATAGATATGCAGATCAAAAATTTTATAAGCAAACAAACTTTCTCTTTTATTATGGTGAGTTGATGAGTACATTGTATAAACATTAAAAAGTAAAAAAAAACATAAGTAGACCAAAAAAGTACAAAAGTTACAAAATGTAAAAATGAAAGTAGAACATCACACCCCATTTGTCTACAGGAGCACGACCTAGTAAGTCACCAAAAAAATGCTTATAGACATTTGGGGCATTGAAATGACACCTGATTATGATTCGTCTGCCTTCGAGGGGGATGAGAAAAGTGGCATAGATGATTAATGGGGTAAATTGAAAAATTCATTTGATAATACACACCATTAATCTTTGACATCCACCTTTTTATTCGCCTAGAAGGCGGACAAGTTTACTTCAATGTCCCGATGGCAGCCGCTTTTTTTTTGTGAAGGCTCACAAAGTCATGCTCATGGAGACAGATGGTGTGCAATCTGTCTATTGGTAGTTGCCCCATCATGGATCGATAGTTAGGTCATCTTTAGTAGCATTTTCCATTGTCAGAGGCCCACCTCTGGCCATGTTCCTTAGGTGGGCAGGAGGTGGGCGCCAAATGGTCATTGATACAATTTATGTGGATTTATATTTGCTGAGATGGAACCAGAGGTGAAGGCTGCATTAGAAAATTGGACGACGCTTTGGTTTTATGCAATGGAAATTAGTTTGCTACGCCAAAAATTGGTGTCTCCTAAAAATTTGGCATGACTCTTTGGCTTGCTGCACCAAAAATTAGCTTATTGCACTGGAATTTTGTGTGACTCTTTCGAAATTGGTGATGCATTGAAAATTGGGATAATTTAGTTAATGTGTTGGTCGTGTTATAGATAACACGAAGTATAGTTATCGTGTAGTTGGTAACACGTAGTGAATAAAATATATTATAATATTAATTGTAAGTCATTTTTCATCGAGTAATTAGTAACACGTAATCCCTTTGATCGTGTTTTCGATTACACGATATGTATACAAAAGACAATATAAAAAATGAATAGATCAACATATCATGTTATTGACATCACAAACTTCATTAAGGTTGTGTTATCAATAACACGATGTCCATACAATATCATATATGGTAACATGACATTCATAAAAAGTTGTGTTTCTTAGAACACGATTATAAAATGACATTTCTTCCTATCTGCTAAAGACAGGGGGTGGAAAAGGCAACCATGATCCATGTTCCATGTCCTTATCTCATTTTCCTACACTTTTCTTCGCCATCCTTCAGCTTATACCTGGACTAGTAGCCACATTCATAGTGGCATCTTGTGTGCTGCTACAACGTTTGCGGTTGTGACCCAATTGCCCACATGCTCCATATTTGTGTGGGGCTTTGACCTTGGGTAATGACTCTTCAGTTTTTCCTTCAATGGCCCAGCTGCTTGAGTAGGATAGGTATGTTGAATGTAGACAAAACTCCAATTGGTGCCCACTAATGCCTATCCATTGTTGGGTATAATGACTCTCGATATGTCATTTTATATGTTTAACGTGGAGTACCATTTTTTGCAGTAATCAGACACATAAAAATGTTTGTGATCAATTGTTGTAATTACATGTTTATACAATAGCCCTAGATGCTGAAACTTTCTGCATGTGTAGCTATGTTTGACCAAATTCACTACATCCTGTTGGATGAATATTGTGTGAATGAGAACACGATAAATAATATTATAGTGTTATCAAAATAACGACCCATCAACATATGCCTTGTGCTCATAATTATCTTGTTATTTTAATCAATAAACATACATGTTATTGTCGATAACGTATGAACATACGCACGACATTAATTAGATTTTACTTGGTGATGTAACGAGTTAACTTGAAATTCATACATTGATACTGGCAATACATGCACATTCCTTATTTTTTTTATTTTCTATGTGCTTTTGAGCAAATGGGGTTACATCTTTAGTCATATTTTGTCCATCTGTCTGACATTTCTCAAAAAGTGCAGTTGTGGCTCCACTGTAAGCTCAATTAACTGAGTGATAAACATCGATCTAGATTTTTTGAACATTGCATTAGCACTTTTAGACATGTTAGAGTTGAGTGTTCCATATCTTTTAAATGAAAATGCAACATTAGCCAAGTGCTCTGCACAATTAATCCTTTCTATCTAAATTTTGTATACAAGAAGTATGCGATAGGATTTATCTGTCTCCCCATCTATTAAATCACAAAGTGCTTTACCTACACGATCAAATTTTAAGTAGATAACTGATCGTTTATAATTAAACCCTTTGCAAGTGTACAAGGTAATTGTACTAGGATAAGTATTTAAGGGTTGTCAAACCTCAGGGACGGATGGGTTATTACTAAATCTAAAGAGGAATTTGCTGATTTAAAAACTAAAAACAACTTAAACTTAAATTAAGCAAAAGAAAGGAATCAACTAGTTTAAAATAAGAGATTAATTTGATGGAAATTACTTAGGAAATTGAATCCACTATAAAACCATAACAATTCCTTAACTTTTAATCTAAATCTAGTGTGAACATGAATAAGTATTCTCAGCTACAAGCTAGAATTACTTCAAAAAGTATCATTAATTAACTTCTATGGCATGAACTATCTTCGACAATAGCACGGATCATCTACACTAAACTAGCTATAGGCATGACCCGTCTAATCTTAGTATAACTCATCCAAGTCATTAATTATCTGAACATTAAAACTATTGTATGACCATCTCATCTAAATCACAGAAATTAGAATCTATGCAAATATCAAAACCATATCAATCTATCATCTACAAGACAATAAATCAACATAGACTTGAATAAACATTAAAAGCTCTTCCATTAAAAAGGAAATCCATATCATACAATTGTCATCATTCACAACTGTGATCTAAATTAAAAAGAAAAGAAACTGAAACTTATCTATAGCTTCATCAACTCCTAAGTAAAAGAAAAGTCTAGCCTTCCATGGTAGAAGAAAGCACTTGAATCTCCATTGAAAGCTTTGAGTTCTCTTCCATCTTCTTCTTCCTTTTTTTCCTTCTAAAATCTACTGGAATCCCCCAATTCTAAGCCAAATATGTCTTTTTATAGGCATAAGTTCCGTAGGAAGAAGTCCAATATGAAAAGGATTGGAATTTGGGTCAAACAAGGAAACTGCACGTTATGCCGATCGATCGCCCTGCATTCCCGATCGATCGGCTACACTGTATTTTCATCTGAATTCACGTTATCCCGATCGATCGCCCTACATGCCCGATCGATTGGCTACAATGTTTCTGTTTTACCGGACTGTTCATATTCTGTTCATTAAGCTTTCATTCGTGTCCATATTAATTTCTAACTTCTTTATAACTCCGAAAAGTTGTCCAAATCACTTTAAAGCATGTGAAGACTATTTTTAATCATTTCAAACATCATCCAAGTATTCGATAAGCGCACTTTACCTACAAAACATAAAATATCATACTTTAGACATGTAGAATATAATTAAAATTCCAACTTTGTTTAAATACACATCTAAACTACTAATAACTACAAAATTATTAATAATTAAACTAAAATTCTAATATTTATCTTAATCTAAATAAACTATAATTAACTCTAAATTAACCTAATCTATACTAGCAAATAAGGTAAAAAGACATATAAAATAGATATAGATTTCATACTTATCAATAACATTATAAAAGATTAAACGACAAGTTAAAAAGTTGTGTTCCCGATAACACAAAAAGATTAGTAGTCATGTTTTCGTAAAACTAGATTTTGCAATCAGTGTGCTCATGTTAACACGATAGGTAAGCAGGTCGTGTTTTAAGAAAATGCGATCGTAATAGCCTCATGTGGCTAATAAAACGTCATATTCAAAAGTCGTGTTTTTGTGAACATGATTATGTAAATATTACAAGTTTGATTTACCTGCATGCCAACATTTCTTGTAGTTCACAGTTATACCCCAGTGCTTTGAAATATATCTTGATATGCTTTTCGGTTTAATGTATGTTGAACCTTTAAACAACTCATATTTTCTCGCAATCCAAAGGTGTGATGCTAAAGGATGGTCTGTTGACTTCCTTTGTATTCCACACTAATGGTCGGGCACTAGCCTTGTCACAGTCACATGATCTCCTATGTTTGAAGCCCTTATGTACCACTAGTGAGACTGGTTAGAGCACTTTGCGGGGTACATATTCTTGTTGTCATCTACAACACGATATGTGGAAGTCACCTTTATTGCAAGATCGATCAAAACCCTCTTGAAATGTTCCAGGTTTAGGAAATGTGCACCCTATTGGAGTAGATTATGGTAGTCTTTTGCTTGCAAATTTCCAGTCATTACCTCATCGTCACCAATATTCAGTTCCAACAGGTTGGGATCATCGACAGTCTCCCACTCTACTTCGGCCTCAATGTCAGTATTATTGAGTACCTCACTATGTCCAAATTCCTCATGGTCAAACATATTTTCCATGTCAATTATGTCATTCTTGTTCCATTACTCACCACCCCACATTTCCTCAAATTCTTAGCCTTCGTAATTTCCATGGCTATATGGAAGATCATAGTTATCAAATGAAGTCCTTATTGCAACCATTGTGTGTGACATTTCTTCAAATCCAGTCTGATAGCCTTCTATAACAAGTTCTATAGGCATTGAATTGTTGTATGATGTGTGACATGGATTTGTTGAATTGAAATTCCCGATTCTCCCAATCTATAATGGATATTAACGTATTAATCAATATGCAATATAACTCAACATCATGTATTCGATTACATGCTTACAAATTATATTGGCATGAGAACATATCAGCATGTTGGTGTTCATCTCGTTTGTCATTGGCAGGAAGTCATGCTTCAGTGCAATGTCAATGAGGGAGGATTTATAAAACCAACCCATTGCTGGTGATAATTCAATGTAACGATGAGTTACTGATGGACACCAAGAACCTAGACAACACGTTGGCATGTATATTGATGATATATCAACATTGTATATTTTCAAGCATGATATATAATAAAGTATATGCTATTATTAAATACTATAATATCATGAATTGTAGTGATGCATATGGATACATTTAAGTATAATATTGAGCATATTTATGTAAGGGTAAGTAAACCCTATTGTGTGTATGTATCCTTGTGATGGATCATACCAGACTGATGATATTTGACACTTAAGGATAAAGGATACTAGTGTTTTGTTGGCTCTTCAAGTGAGTCGTTGGCCAAGTAGACAGAAGGGTATGGTATGAAACATGATCATGATCTTTCGGCAAACCAAGGGTGGGAATTATATGTTGAACCCCTTCTCCTGGTCAGGGAGTTAAGTTTGAATGAACTATAGCATTAAAAGATTACTAGTCTAGCTTTGTGTAATGTAGGCAGTTTCAATAATCATGGTAGTCGAGATTTCAACCACTTGGGCCCATTCTATGTACACTTGTATGGATGGGTCAAGAAGGCTTTAAAAAACTGTAATGCCCGCCCATTATCAGACAATATAATATTAATGATCATGTCCGAACATGCGTTAATAGTACAGACGAACTTGACAGACGGGCGTTAACGTAAAACAATCGTATGCTCATTGTAGGATATGTCGGAGTAATTACACAGCCAAGAATAAGAAAAACATATTGACAAAAAGTTTATAACATAAGCTTAATATACATACCAAAATTTACTGTTCATAGAGCCAGTAGTTATACAAAAACATGATTATCCTGGGACATCGTACCTTTACACATCAGTCATATATTACATTATTTTTCTAACGTAGTAAACACGCAACTATTTAAAAAACTTTTCTTCTTTCCCTTCTTCCATCGTTCATTAGCTGCAAAGTCTGGGGGTGCGTGAGTATATTTATACTCAGTAGGTTTGTTTAAAATCTAAAAGAAATGCTAAGAAAAATATCAAATCAAACAAATTCACAAATCCAATCAAATCCACAAGCCGCGATACCCAACGGCCTACTTCCGTGCTCATGGGACAAAGGAGGCCACTAAGGGAAGGAGTTTCCCCATGATGCTCCACCCTGTGCGCGCCACTAGCCGATCATTTTTCTCGGCGGGCATCAAAATAGTGTACGAAACCACAACACTATGTGGTACGTACTAAATCAATCGATATACGTAGCAAAATTTTTACATAATTCAAGAGAAAATCCATTCATCGGTTAAAACAAGTATCATACTTATACTTGAATCAAATACTTCAAGAAAGATGGACTCAAATCAGCAAAGCAGTTATTTAGAGTTTAAAACACCCTACTTTAGCCTTGAATATAAAATTCGTCAATATAAAGACTCCAGAAGATGAAAATAACCCCACCACAGCGTTCAGCACATTCGCTTTAGTAGAGAATGCCTTTTGAACGAGCAGAATAGGGCTTGAAACGACTCAGAAACAGTAAAAAGGAGAAAGGGAAAGATTAGGGAAGGGGCATATTTTTCGAGGTCTTAGAGGGGTCGTCTAGAGAAAATAACCTTTCCGGTACGTAGAGCACCCTCGACTTAGTAGGAAACTGGTCTTGGAACGTGAAAATCGGACTTAAAATGGGTCGGGAATGAAGAAAACAGTGAGGGGAAATCTGCAGAAAAAACTGGCCGAAATGGGTTTAAATAGGGGAGGAGGAGGCGTTTTCCGGAGAGCGCCCGCCGGCGCCGCCACAAAAACGGGCGGCGCCCACTTGCACCGCCGCGCGTTGTGGGAGCGCGTGACGAACGCGCGTTCATCAGGCGCGTGGTGATGAACGCACGTTTGTCACCACGAACGCGCCCGTCGCGCATTCATCACTCGCGACGCACGCCGCACGGCATATGCCGCACCGCGCCACGCTGAGCCGCCGATTTATATATTTATTTTTTAAATATTTTCAAAAAATCGTATCTCCCTATCCCGAACTCTGATTTGCGCATTCTTGGTACCGTTGAGTTCGTATTCATGAGCCCTACGATACAAGACCACTTAAGAACCATTTTACCTAAATTTCAAGAGTGGGTCCCGCCGGTTGAACATGTTTCCCGAGGTCATAACTTTCGTTCCCGACCTCCGATTTTCGCTTTTTATGACTTCTTATGCTCATCTCCAAGAGCTCTAACCAACACTTAGGAAATTTATAAATAACAAAATATATAAGAAGATCATGTTAAAAATTTTGGCTTATTACAAAAACAGAAGTCAATTTGTGAGTAGTCTATTGTTTAGTGAGAGAGAAGGACTCCTAGACGTGGCTACCATATTATAGAGACCTTTAGTGAATTGCACTTAGTGAGGGAGATGGGCTCCTGGGTATAGTCATGGTGTTAAAGTGATTATACTCTTGTTATATTGTTTATTTATGGCATTGCATTTACTCAATGAATGCTTATGTTGTATAAATTGTTAATATGTTATCATTTGAATTCTTGTTATACTATCATTGTATATGGTTCTTGTTTAGCCGTCCTACTTGGTATATTCTTATACTCAATATCCTTGTGATGTAAGTCCAATGGACAAGTGACCACGTAGGAATTTTGGTGATTTGGAAAATATGACAAGTGCCTTTTTTAGCTAATGTAGTACTTTTGACTTTGCTAAGTAAACTTCTAGTATTTGTCTATTTGACTTTAGGTACATGGTTGCCAATTTCTTTACATTGTTGTATATTATGTAACTATGATATGTACTCAGGCTAGACCCTGCCCCGTTGGATTGTTGCATGATTTAACCTTGGTTAATATAGCACCCTGATTTGAATGTGTGCATGTTCAAAAATTAGTGACTCATGCCCTGAAATATCATGCTGAATATTTTTGACAAAAGTTTTCGAGCAAATTTTTTTCTGCTGTGATATTTATGGTTTAAAAACAATATTCAAGAAAGGGGTGTCCACATTGTTAATGTCTTATGCAAGGTTGATATGGAATCAGATGATCATATCTTCTTCTCTTGTGGTTATAGAAAATGGATCATGAGCTCTATTTTCCAGTTCTTTAGTGTGGAAATATCGTGCCATCAATCTCAATAGGCTCTCCATCATATTATTATTTCAATAATAATGCTCCTGCTCTTGGATTGCTGGTGAAGATTTTCTTAAACTATGCTATCTATTACATTTGGAAAGAGCGGAACAATCGCATCTTCTTGGATGAATTCAAGCATATACGTTCTTTGTTTAGTCATTGTGAAAATCAAGCTAGGGCTTATACATGGCTCATGCTTGTCAATGAATTTCCAATCATTGCTAGAAGATGGGAAAATGTAACCCCTTGGTTTTATTTGAAGGGAGTCTTCACCCCCCTTTTGCCTTTTCAAAAAAAAAAAGGATGACCATATATTTTATGGAGTCCAAAACAGTTTGAAGTTGTAACCAAGTGGAAACTATTTGGTACCCAAATTAGGCATAGGGGATTATCGTGCTCAGGACCATGGTGCATGGCATGAATCCCAATTTGTGGACCCTTGCAAAGAAAAAATGGGTTTGTGTTATTAACCAGTTGATGGCTAATATGAGGGACAGAACTATGTTATCAATCTAGGGCCATGCCCCTCCTACTTCATGTATGTACTGTAAAGTTCTTGATTTTTTTTGTAATTTATAACTTTTATTAGTGTAAAATTTCGGTTTGTTTAAACAAAAAATTGTGGTTAGCATGTAATTGGGTATTTGAACTTTAGCCATGCAAGTCACCAGCCCATCTGCTAGGTAGTGGTTGGGTGCCAAGTTAAGGATAATATCAAGATAGTTAAATTTAATTTGTACTCTCTCATATTGGTGGATACTATGATTCTGATTTGATGTAGATAAGAATGGAAGGAGTCCAAACAGGGTTGGAGTTTACCCAACCTAGGACTGCTCCACTCTTCTCTCTTGCCTATTACTCTCTAGCCAACCCCTCTTCCCTCTCATCTCTTTCTTCTCTCTTCTTCCTTTTGTTTACCCTCTTTCTTTTACATTATTCTACCAATTGTTGTATTATTTTCTATGGGATTTTGTGAACACCACCAATGAAAACCTTTGAAAAAATCCTAGCATTTGAATCCTCACCATTGTAGCTCCAACTTGAATTTTCTTTTTTACCTTGCACATCATTAAAGTACTGATTCATGAGTGTAGGAATAGTTTCAAGGTAAATAAAATATGATTTTCCGTAAATCTTGAAGAATTGTTGCACTTTGAAGTTGGCGCCTAAGTGTTTTCTCCAAGGAAGGGTTTTTCTTTGTTTCAAATCTAGATTTTTTTATCAAATTCAGAGGTAAGTGATCCACACCTACTAATTTGCATGTTTATGCATGTTTTGAATGTCGTTATTGAAAAACATACTATTTAGGGCATGCTAAAGTTATTGGATTTTGATACACGTTCTTACGGATTATTGACATATGATGATTAGAAATATGTTTCTTATGATTTTAATGACTAATTATGATGTATTTTAGTGTTTGAAGTCATATTCTTTCTATTTCAATTGTGTATCTTTATAGGGAACTTGGTTAGCCTTTGATCAAGTTCTTCTATCTTATGAGTTTTTGCCTCGGCTTTTTCTGCACACTTAGAAAGCTCATATTTGTTTGATACCTTCCAATAAGATTTTTGTCCAACTACAACAAAATCTAGTATTAGCAACGCATTTATTAGCAATGCAAAACCAAGTGTAGCTAAAAGCCACTACTTGCGACGCATTAAAAAGAGTTGCAAAAAAAAAAACTATTAGCGTTGTATTTTTTAAGTGTCGCTAATTGTCATATATTAGCAACACTTTACTATAAGTGTCGCTAATAGTTCATCTTTTAGCAACATTTTATACAAACGTCATTTAAAGATAAATATTTTAAATAAAAAAAGAAAAAAATATAACTATTAGTGACGCTTTTTTAAGCGTCGCTAATGGCTTTCACAATAGCGATGCTTGTTCAAAAGCGTCGCTAATAGTCATGCTATTAGCGACGCTTACAAAAAGCGTCACTATTAGCTATGAATTTAAAATAAAAAAATAAAAAATTTAAATTATTACCAACACTTTTAAATGAGAGTCGCAAATAGAATTGATAATAGTTACGCCTGTTTACAAGTGTTGCTAATAGGTTTATTAATTAATTTTATTAAATAAATAATAAATAAATAATAAAAATTTAAAATAGACTTCCTAAATATAATATATTTTATTCGGTATTTACTATTTGTATATATAATAAATAAATATTAAATTTTCAATAAAAAGTAGTGTAAACAATAGATTAAACTTTTACTATTTATATATAATTATTTTATTTCTTAAATTTTTTTTATTAATTTTAAAATATAATTTATAATAAAAGAGAGAAGTGAAGAGAGTGAAGAAAGAGAATAGAAAGTGCATGGAGAGAGAGAGAGAGGAGAGGGGGTGAGAGAAAGAGGGTGAGGAGAGAGTGAGAGTGAGGAGAAAGAGGGATCGAAGAGAGAGAGAGGAGAGAGAAAGAGGAGAGAGAGGTGGAGGTGAGAGAGTGAGGAGAGAGAGAGGGAAGAGTGAGAGGGTGAGGAGAGAGAGGGAAGAGTGAGAGGGTGAGGAGAGAGAGTGAGACCCAACCTCCAGTCAGGGGTGTTTTAGTCCTAAATTTACCTTATATCGTGTTATTCCAGGTTATATGACATTTCCGTTTAAAATCCAAGGAATATAGAATATATCATTCTTTGGCCAGACAATATGGAAAAAACTCATTTTTCTGACATGTTTTTCCACGTTCATATATGCCATGGGGTGGAAATGAGATTATTCATGTTTGGGGTAACGAGATGAAAATTGATAAGTTGTATTTATGTTGTGTGCCTTTAGGAGTAGTGTTAGATGTATATAGACTATCCAAGAAGCAAACCCTTGGGTCAAAGGTGTCCACATAAAGTGGATGACCATGGTTTATTTTTGTAGATCAAGTTATGGTTTACCAAAAGTTTATTTAGAAGGTGGAATGTGCCTTTAGGACTAGTGTTAGATGTATATAGGCTATCCAAGATGCGAACCCTTGGGTCAAAAGGTGTCCACATAAAGTGGATGACCATGGTTAATTTTTGTAGATCAAGTTATGGTTTACCAAAAGTTTATTTAGAAGGTGGAATGTCTCCAATGTTTACTTTTACTACTATTTATATTTTATGTACATATTTATGTTTTCAAAACATAAGTTTTTTATTTTGAGCATGTGTGTGTTGTCCTACTGTGCATAAGTTGCATGTAGCTTTTCTTTTGCATGCATTTTCCATTGTGTTTGTTAATGTACACAGATGCCTTTATGCTTAGCTAGGAGATGTGAGCACTTTTGTTGAATAAACACCAGTTTGTGAGAGATTTGGATTGTTGCAGCAGCAGAACTTTAGTTGTTTTATTTATTTAGATGTTTGTAATAATTTTTCCATGTGGTACTTCATTTGGCAATACAATTAGTTGTAGTATTAGATTATTCCTAACTTTTGACTAATTTTACTTTAATAACTATTGTCCTTCAGTGTCTATACAATCGGGGTCGGGGTTGTGACAGATAGTTGAGTACCAAAATTGAAAAAAATTTCAAAAGTTTAACTATGGCAATGGTCAGTTGATGACAACTGATTATCCTGTAAGCTTCTTCTTCACTAGTTGGTGACAGTCAAGTACCCTATTTTTGTTGTCGGTAGGTTCCCAGGCTCGTGTTATTGTGAGATGCTAGTAATGGAAGAAAGGTGTGGAAGCAGAACCAAGTAAAAATAAAACTCATTGTTAATTTTAAGTATTTGAACATATTTATGAATTTATTTTTAGATATTGTACTTTACAAAGAAAAAAATGAACTGGTAAAAATAAAATTTATTGTTACTTTAAGTGGTTGACCATGTTTATGAGTTCATTTTTAGATATTATACTTTGTAAATAAAAAAAATAAACTGGTAAATGGATATACGGCTGATTTGCAAGGCAGAAGTAGCAGCAACAGAGGAGGAAGAAGAGGCAGTGGAGGAGCTGTCCAAGGATAGTTTTAGGATTAATTGGGTTGTTGGACATGAAGTAGAAGGGAATAAGGATACTTAAGTAACATTTAGGGGACGTTCCCATGTGTGTAAGGTCATTTCTACTATTTTGATGAAATTACGGGCATTTCTATGGTTCAGCCAATTCTAGGACTAATTCCAAAAATTTCTCTTAATAAAAATAACAGTTAAAACTATTCACAATATTTAAGCTACAAACGGTAAATACTGTTCCACTGTTAACTAGAATTAATCTGAACATACCTCTGTTAATAACGTGGCTAATTAAAAGATCAATTAGATACATGCAACGTTTTAGTTTCAAATTAACATTAATTCAGTTAGAATCGTGTCCCGTGTCCCTGAGTTAATTCCTTTAAAGCAAAGTGATTAAAGGAAGAGCAATAATATTGGTCGTCTTTTGGGATGCAAAGTGATATGACAAAGAAAAATCTTCTCATATCTTTCCCAAAGCAGAAGCTTGGCAACTCTGAAAGGAAGAGCAATAATATTGGTCGTCTTTGCTGAAGCTGCTCTTTGTAAAGTCGTACTCCAATAAAGATTCTATTGTTCCTCACCGTCAATATAAGAGATATAGTAATGCATAAGGAGGAGCACTAATAGGAATACAATAAGCTGATTCAAGCGTAATTTGATGATCTTAACTTATCCTAAGCATAAGGCCCATCAAAACCAACTGATAAGTCAAAGCTCGGAAAGCACTTTGTTAAGAATTAATTTGACGATTTCCTTGTAGACACCTTCCGAAGGGTGAACAGCATCCCAGAAAACGAACTTGGATGGATCTTGGCATGGAACTGTGAAGCTGTTGCATAAGGGTCCCACTTCAATCATCCCAGTCCTACAACACCCTTTTGATGCTTCCTCAAAACCTGATTCTCATCAATAACTCAAGTCAGCTCATGTATCTTGAAATATTTGCAGATACATAAGTTCCAGCACACGTGCATGCATATATGGCTCCAGCGACCTGCAAAGGGATTCAGCGCCATGATAAGCATGCAGAAGGAAGAAATGGTTGATTACCATATTTTTTAGGGTTCGTCACCATGTCGTAGAAAGGACCATAAAGGTCTACGTAGACCATTTTGGTACCTGGCAACGAAGATTTGGACTTGTTCACTAGATTGATGAGCTTGGCATTGTACACGATGGAGTCTTGTGGGTGTGATTACATGAACGGTCAACAATGTTCCGGTTGAATGGCGTGCAACCTATTGCTCCAAGGCCGGCTATGGCAAATTTACGGCCACCTAGGTTATATATTCCCTGCAAAAAGTACATAGAGAAAATAGGAACTCAAAGGATAGAAAACCCAATTTGACTAGCCAACTTAGCTGTCTCCTTTAGTTTATAATGGACCCAACAAAAGGATCCATTGGGGGATGGGAAAAGCCCACCTCAAAAGGATTGCATACAATAGCCTGGGCATGTATTTGTTGTTACTAACCTTGAGCATATCCGCTGCCTGGTTCAATATGTAGTCTTGATAGCCAGTAATGTTGTATTCCAGTGAGCGGCCTGACAACTTGTAGTAATTGAATATGAAGTCATTGGTGGCTGCACTGATAATTATCAAGGCGTTGTTAACAATTGTTCTAGCCTCCTTGATGCTGCAACTCAAAGTAACAACTAATTTCTGAATGGTTTTCGTATTATAAGCATAAAAATGAAGATTACAGAAATGAAAACAAGTTGGAAATCAACCTCTCGTTGAAGACACAACTTCAGCTCAAAACAAAGCTCGCCTCTTCTGAACAACAAGTTCTTTCTAAACAATTTCAAAAGTGTTTTATTACAGACCAAAATATCTTTTTATACTATCTCATAGTTATTGACTTCAACTAGAGACAAGTATTCAATTACAGACTGATTAAACTGTAATTCCCAAATCAGTTTCACTTTTTAACCTGCAAACAAAAGAGATGAGTAACAGATTTAACAGACATATTAGTTAAACCAAAATGTCGAAGTTGCCCTCTTCATGTTTGCAGAATTACCCGTCATACCAACGTTATAGTTGCCTGACCATTAGTAGTTACCAAAAATACCCTTTCCTTGAAATAAAACTGTGAAAACTGTTTGATGAAATGTCCAAACCAACTCCTCTACTTGCTCCCAAATTAACTGATAAACTATCTCTTGCATCAATCTATTTGTCCCATTTGAAAGCTTGTCCATGAGCTTAAGCATTCAAGGATCTAGAATGTGTAGATTAGGAGGATAATAAGGAGTTAAATCTCGGACATTGAATGTGTTTGAAATTTGCATATCTGTTGGTAAAATGACAGAATTAGCATTAGTCCCAATTTTATTCAAAATACGACAAGGACCAATTTTTCTGGCTTGAAGTTTGCCATGACTGTGCACAAACATTCTCTCCTTACTTAAATAAATCATTACCAAATCCCCTTTTTCAGATTGAACATGTCTGCGAAAATTATCCACTTAGCTTTTATATTTAGCATTAGACTCCTGTATTTTCTGTTTGACAACAACATGCAAAGTAGTGAATTCTTCTGTAGTTCGGATTGTAGACTGAGATTCAGCAGGTTTACGAGGACCAACGGTGATATCTAAAGAATGATTTGGCATAAATCCATATATGATTTGAAAAGGTGCTAAACCTGTTGTTCTATTAACAGTGGAATTGTATGCAAATTCAGCCTGGTAAATGATAGTACCCCATTGCTTTGGCTTAGTTCCAGAAAGACATCTCAATAAACTACCAAGGCTTCTGTTTGTGACCTCAGTTTGACCGTCGGTTTGAGGATGACATGAGCTACTAAATTGTAACTTAGTTCCCAACCTGATCCACAGAGTTTTCCAAAAATTGCTGAGGAAATGATTGTCTCTATTTGATGTAATTGAGTAAGGAACACCATGAAGTTGAATAATCTCTCTGAAAAATAAACCAGCCACATGTATTGCATCTGCACTTTTCTTGCAGGGAATGAAATGTGCCTGCTTTGAAAACCTATCCACTACGACAAAAGCAGATCCAAACCCTTTTGAAGTTCTAGGAAGACCTAATACAAAATCCATACTGATATCTTCCCAGGGTTGATTAGGGACAGGTAATGGAGTATACAATCCAGCATTAGTTGCATTATTGCATTACCTTTGTACTGTTGGCAAACAAAACATTGCTGAACCCAAGTCATAACATACTTTCTCAGTTGTGGCCAATAGTATCTAGATTTTACCAGGTGTAAAGTCTTGCTCGCCCAACATGACCAGATAATTTTCCTTCATGTAACTCTTGGATTAATAGTTGTCTTAATGAACAAGCAGGGATACACAGTAAGAGACCTTTGTACAAAAATCCTTCATGTATACTATAATCACCTTGCGGATGAGTGGAAGTATTACAAAGCTGTCATTTATCTTGGAAAGTTGTATCATTCTTATAAAGGGACTTAATTTCTTCAAACCCAAAACAAGTAGCACTAAGGACATGGACAAGTGCAGATCTTCTACTGAGAGCATCAGCAACTTTATTAAGCTTTCCATACTTATGTTTAATCACAAAGGTGTATTCCTGGAGCTCACCAATCCATCTAGCTAATAATTGATCCAACTTAGATTGACTATGCATGTGTTTTAAAGAGTCATGGTCAGTATGTAAAATAAACTCTTTGAACACCAAATAGTGTTGCCAGTGTTTCAAAGTCTGCACTAAAGCATAGAGTTCTAGTTTATAGGCAGACCACTTCTGTTTGGAGTCATTCAATTTCTTACTGTAGAAAGCTATTGGTTGACCTTCTTGGAATAACACAACCTCAATTCCTGTTATAGAAGCATCACAGTCAATTTCAAAAACTTTTAAAAAATCAAGAAGAGACAATGTAGGAGAAGTAGTCAATTTTGTTTTGAGCATTTCGGAACTCTGCTATTGTTGTGATTGCCATTTAAACTGTCCCTTCTTCAAACATTCGGTTAATGGAGCAGCAATTGTACTAAATCCTCGAATAAACCTTCTATAAAGGCAGCTAATCCCAAAAAGCTTTGTAGTTTAGAAACACTACTTGGAATTGGCCAATTGACAACTGATTGTATTTTATCCTTATCCACTTTCAGACCATCTATACTGACAACATACCGAAGAAAAACCAATTGATCTGCCATGAATATACTTTTCTTCCTATTAATGAACAACTGATTTTCCTATAGAAGTTGAAATACTTCTCTTAAATGGTCAAAATGTTGTGATTCATTGATGCTATACACAAGTATGTCATCAAAGTATACAATGACAGATTTACCCATTAAAGGCTTCAAAACTTGGGTCATAAGCCTCGGAAATGTGCTAGGGGAGTTAGTCAATCCAAAGGGCATGACTAACTATTCGTTCAGTCCATCCTTAGTCTTGAATGTTGTTTCCATTCGTCCCCCAACCTCATTCTAATTTGATGATAATCAGATCTCAAGTCTACCTTAGAAAATACTTGAGCACCTGCTAATAAATCTAACATATCCTCTAATCTGGGAATGGGAAAATGATACTTGACAATAATCTTATTAATTGCCCTTGAATCCACACACATTCTCCATGACCCATCCTTTTTGGGTACCAATAATGTGGGCACAACTACAAGGCTTAAGCTCTCTCGGATGAGGCCTCTTTTTAATAGATCCTGAATTTGTTTTTGCAACTCTTCATGCTCAACAGGAGTCAGTCTATAATGGGCAAGGTGAGGTAGGGAAGCTCCTGGAATTAAATCAATATTATGCTGGATGTTTCTCATAGGTGGTAAAGCCAATGGAAGTTCATCATTCACTAATTCTGCAAACTGATCAAGGAGGACTTGTACACCCTTATTTTGATGAGTAGAAGTGGTTTTAGAGACTGTCATTGCATCTCTGTTAACAAATGTCAAAACTGTCTGCTCACTTCTAAGTTCTATAGAAATATTACAAGATACTGTAAGCAGTGATTTTTGTTTCTTACCTCTTTTGATATGTTTTCTCACTTGAATGTCAGATGTGTATTTGATAGGTTTTGCTGCTGTGATTTCTGACTGCTATGCAGAATTATGTTTTGAAGTTAACTTGCTTGTCTTTAGTTGTGGATGCAACACAATAGTTTTGCCATTAAATTCAAACTGGATGGTATTAGCCTGACCTTCATGTAAAATTCTAGTGTCAAACTGTCAGGACCTTCCCAGCAATAAATGGCAAATCTACATTTCTAATATATCACACAAGATGTCAGACTTGTAAGCTTTCCCAATCGAAAATGGAACTAAACATTGATTATGCACCTTGATTTCCCCAACTTCCTTAATCCACCCTATAGTATAAGGTTGTGGATGAGGAGTTATAGGTAAATTCAATTTATCTACCACTGTTTTAGCAATGAGATTTTCAGTGCATCCTCCATTTACAATAACACTGCAGCTTGAACCTTCAATAGTTCCAACAGTAGTGAAGAGGTTTTGTCGCTGAGAATTCACTATTTGTTTAGGTAAAAACAATAATTTTTGAGTCACCAATATCAATTCATTAGAATTATTACCCTCTTGATCTTCATCTCCAAAAACTTCTTCTTGTTCCTCCTCTTGTTCATTAGTTTCACTGCCCTCTTCAGTTGCAATTTGTTGACATGCCATGACCTTTGATCTGGAACTGGGTTCACCAGTCCTAAGAGGACATTCAGATGAATAATGGCCTGGCTGTTTGCATTTCTAGCAGCTATCAGGTTTTGGCTTGGCATGTATATTCTTTTTTGCAACTAGCATTGAGAAAGTAGGTTTGGCATTCTTCACATATTCTTTTCTATTTGTTCTGGAATCCACCAACATAGGTTCTTTTGATTTTCCTTGATAATAAGTAGATCCATCCCCTTGTAATTTGAAATTTGGTGCAACTCGAGATTTATTTTGTTCCAGCAAAAGTTCATTTCGTAAAGCTGCATGTATAGCTTCAGTGACTGTCCCAATGGACCTAGATGCAAGTTGAAATTGTAGTTAATATTTAAGCCCCCCAATAAATCTTTGAACCTTCTGAGCCTCAGTTTCCTGCAATCCATTACGAGCTGATAGCCTATAGAATTCTTCAACATATTCAAATACAGTTCTAGAGTTCTGTCTACAATTCTGATATTGTCGAAATAAAATTTGTTCATAATCGACGAGCATAAACATACTTTTCATTAGTTTTTTCATTCTTAACCAAGATTGAATAGGATGTTTGCCACTATTAATTCGGCTCTATTGAATTTGAGACCACCAAGCTGAGGCTCCACTCTTCAATTTGCAAGACACAACCCTACATTTCATATCTTTTGGGATGTCCATGCAGTAGAAGTAATTTTCTACTTTAGATATCCAATCCAAAAATTGCTCTATATGCATCTGGCCATTGAATGTTGCTAACTCTACTTTAGGTTTTGAATTGAGGAAAAAAATTGTTTGTACCTGGATTCATAACCGGAATTTGATTTTGGGGTTCCCCTTCATCACTGGATGATGATTCAGTACTTTGCTGATATGCAATAGCTTTTCGAAATCGCCTCTGAACTGGTTCCGCAATTTTTGGATATGGTACTCCATATCTCTCTGAACCTTGATTAAGATTGGAAGAATTTTCAAAATGATTCGCAAAGTTGTGATTCAACAATTCCATTTGTGTTGCTACAATTTGAAGAGACTGTAACATCTATTGCTGAAGCTTCATCATATCGTCCATGGAAGACGCATTTGCAGACCCTTCAGTTTGATCATTTGCCGCTATCGAATTCAGCAAAAACCAGCTTTGATACCAAATTGATGCAGCAACTCAAAGTAACAACTAATTTCTGAATGGTTTTCATATTACAAGAACAAAAACGAAGATTACAAAAATGAAAACAAGTTGGAAATCAACCTCTCCTTGAAGATGCAACTTCAGCTCAAAACAGAGCTTGAGGGATTTCCTCTTCTGAACAACAAGTTCTTTCTAAACAATTCCAAAAGTGCTTCATTATAGACCAAAATGTCTTTTTATACTATCTCATAATTAATGACTTGAAATAGAGACAAGTATTCAATTACATACTGATTAAACTGTAATTCCCAAATCAGTTTCACTGTTTAGCCCGCAAACAAAAGAGATGAGTAACAGATTTAACGGACACATTAGTTAAACCAAAATGTGGTGATGAAGTTGTTGTTGCCGGTATCAATAGTGGAGTCACCGAAGATCAAAATGGCTGGGAATTTTGAGGAGGGATTTGTATGACAATTGGTCAGGGAGATGCATAAGTGCCAGAAGAGTAGGCAGAGGAGCAATTTTTCCATGGTAGCTACGTTGAAGTTTCAGTTCTAGCTGAATTGTAGAATGAGGATTACACATGTGTAGTGTTATTACGATGTCAATTAAAGAAAAAAAAGTTGGGAAGTTAGATTTGACTAAGAAAACCTTTACCCAAGAAAAATTAAATTGATAGGCCTTTAGTACCGGACTCTAAATGAATAGATCAAAACTAAAGGGAAATCCAGGCACATGGCCTTTAAAAAAATTGTTTGGATAGATTTGTGAAGGCAATGGTTGCCCGTCACATAGATGTGAACTTCTTGATAAAAACACCGAAAAGTTTGTGTCTACCAAATAAAATAAAACCATTGAGAATGATGATTGTCCTATTTAACGTTTGTGGCCCCCCTAGTTGAGAAAAAAAATTGTGCTTTTACTGTTGTTATCTTCGATCTACCGTAAAGGTTTTTTGTGACATTGTGTGTCTAAAGCATGAACCCTACCCTTGTGAGTTGTGACTTCTGAGTGCTTTCTCTGGTGTGAACATCCTATGTTTTGGTATTATTTTGACTTAAAAAATCATGGGTATAGCACTAGGAAGAAGAAGAAATTAGTAGGTCTGCAATGCATACCACAAAATTGACCTCATCACTTATGAGTAATGAACAGTATAACCAACTGATGACACATAATTAAAACCTTTTGTACTAAACACTATTTTCCCGTACGTATAAGTGCATCTAATAATTTCTCAAAAATAAGGGATCTTGAGTTGTTACGGTACCGTGTTGTTGGTCATAGACAATTTCTTTGCTCATAGAGGCTCCATTGATATTCTAGAGAGAGAAAAATAGTTTTTCTTAATGCGCAATAGGGCCTCCCTCATCCTTGTTGGATGAGAGCACAAGAAGCACCGGGGGCCTCGGTTCCTAATCCGCCTCTGATGCTAGTCCCCCGCCCCAATGTCCATCTCACTACTGTTATGGAATTCCTTGCTGTTTATCATTTCCTTCTCATTTTTCCTGCACTATTTACATTTTATTAATTCACAAACAACATTTTGCTTAAAAAGTTGGGCCTTTGCCACGGGCTAATTCAGTTGAGACCAATCGGTAATTGAGGGCCTGTGGAAAGTGGGCCTCAGCCTCACTACAGATGTGATGTCTGATTAAAAATTGGGAAAATACTGCTTCTCCCATTGTATTTTAGAACTCACTTTGGAACCTAGTATACACATGTATTTTGAGATGGTGGGCCTCGCAAATCAATGCCTATGATGCACACACTAGACTTTGCAGAGATTTTTTACGGAGATAATGTTACATCGAGGTATAACAAGTAAGGTTGCATGTCGAGTCGTGTTAGGTCAGCTTTTATAGGACCCAACTTGACCTAAGATAAGAACCGAGTTCCTTAGACCCGACCCGAGATAGGAATCGAAATTCTTGAACTTAACTTGACTCAAAATAAGAACCGAAGAACCCGAGAACCGAAATAGGAACTGAGATTCTATATTGGGTCTAGTTAGTTCTAATAATTCAAACTAATTTGATATTATATTAAAGAAAAAGTTTATATGAGTCCTGGCTCATATAAACCTACGTGAGCCCGGGCTTTATGGGTTGTCGAATTTACATCCGGTGGCCCATAATACTCATGGGTTTAACCAATGAGTATAACCCATGAGTATTATGAGCCGCCGGATGTAAATTCGACAGCCCATAGAGCTCGGGCTCATGTAGGTTTATATGAGTCCAGGCTCATATAGATGGGTTTCTTATATTAAATTAGTTTTATCTATAAAAAATTATAAAAATTCATATAATATGAGTTAGATATAATTTTATAAGTTAATTAGGAACTTGGGTCGGGTCGGTTCTTAGGTTCTTACATGCTAGACCTGACATGAGATTTACATAGATATTTTTTTCTTGGACATGGCTTGACCCAACCCGACTAAGGTAAATCTTAGGTAGTTCAATCCGAACTGTTCGGGTCCAAGTTTTCAAAGCAGTTGTAATAACAAGCCAAGCCACATTGAGTTGTAGATTGTTTCGGCTTTAGCTAAGTATTTTAATTTTGAGTTCAAATCAATTCGAGTTACTTTAGCATGTGATAATTACTTTGCTTTGTAATTGGTGGCCCTATGGAATTTAGAAAAAAAAATCACTAATAAGAACTTGATAAGAAAGCAATTTGATGTGCAAAGATTAGTAAACCAAATGAACTAGATTGAGTTGCTTTTTTATTTCCTTATCTAGACTATTAATACAGAATAGAGGGACTTTTTAAAATTCTATAAAAAATAGTTCTAGTTCTCATAAGACATATTATCTATTTCTTCGGAAAAAAATCAAACAATTGTACTTAAAAATAGTGAAAATGATATATTAGATGAAAGGAAATGAAACTTGGTAATATATGCATGTCTATTATATATAATTATATAAAAGGTAAGCTCAAGTTAACTTGATAAAAGAGTTTATCAAGTTGATTTTTAAAATATAGATCTTACCAATATTTGTTGAGTGTGGGACTAAACAAAATAAAAAATAGCACAATAAAAAATAGAGGGCCATAAATTTATGGCCCATTTGGACATATGGCTTCCTTAAATATGACACTTCAATCTCACCATCAAATCAACGGTTGTTATTAAATTTCTAATTTAAGTTGTTAGAGCCGTAAAAAAGGTTTGGAACTAATTAGAATTTAAATATCTCATTTGAAAATGTGGGTCTATTAAATTTGGGGTTATTTTAATATGTGAAACTATTTATTTAAACCACTTTAAATTTAAGTCATTAATTTGGGGTTGAAACTTTAACTAGCTTTAATGAGCTGGTTTCACTTATTAAAATTGACCCAAAATATATCAATCTCATTTCCACATGGTTTCATAGCCCTGTAGCCTACGAAAATGGGCCCTCAATAAAATTTAACCTATAAAGTTTATCAAGTTCACTTAATACTGCCACCTCTCTTTATCTAAAAAAGTCTAATTGAAAATTTTAGCCTTAGGCTTTGCATTGTATTATTGAGTCAACCCTCATTACTCTAAAAAGTGGGATGAACTTTAGAAATTGGGATGATGGAAGATAAAGATTGGTCATTCACAAAAGCAATTAGGCATCTTATATCAAGAAAAACAACAACCCCTAAGCGTTAAAATGGTTGATTATGTGTTAAGGGTCAAGAGCCATCGATTGCGCGGGGATAGACCAAGTTATGAACACATATGTTCTAAAATTATTATTTTTATTTAGCTTTTTGGTATGTTTTTTTTAGAGGGGATTGATTGTGTTGCTTGATTTTATTGTTCCCTCTTTCTATTGCTTAATAAGATTTTTAATAATAAAAAAAAATATTGCTCTTAAGAATTAAATATCATATTTGATGTTACTAGAACTATTTTTCCTTTTATTGTTTTCCATGTACTATTTGTGGATGAAGGAACTATGGGATTGCATAGCCTAAATTTCCAAAAATAGAACCAACGCACTTCTTTCATGCATAAAAAAAGATGATTACTTAGTTGTTTCTATCATACCATATATTTGTTTTTATTTAGAATAGAGGCTCAAAATTATGGGTAATGACATTTCTGAAAGCCCTTTTAAAGAGAAATGATTTTTTCACTTTTCATTGTCCAATTAAACCCCCCTATTGGATTTTATAAGACAAATTCGGTGTAGGATTAAAAAAATTATCAGTGCCTTTTAAATTTTGTTGCTGAAATCGAGATAAAAAAAAATGGGTAGCAAAACTACTATTATTTGTTCTAACATTGATGTTTTTCTTGGCTTTGGATAAGATTGCTCGTATAGTAACTTTCCCAGTGTTGGAGTATCTCCACCACGTACGATATGGCCTTTGTGTTGGATTTGGCTATACTGTCTTTCCCAACTGTTGAAAATGCTCCATCAGCTTTGCCGTTCAGAATTAGAGATGCTCTAAGATGTTATAAATAACGTCCAAATACATATACGATAAATTTGGACGCAGGTGCATTTTCAATGGCTCATTATACGGTCTAGCTTAGGCAAGAAATTTGAAAGTATCTTGGCAAAAGAAGAAACTTAATTCTTGAAAACTCATAGCATTTCTTGTAGAGTTTTTTTACAGTATGAGTCTACGGCCGTGTGTAACCCATCTTACATATCTACAGTGCGTCTGTAATTCAATATCCTCAATTAGGACCCCAACAACTCAAGTACATAACCTTTCTGAATGACTCCTCAGATCGGTTCAACTTTTCTTTTGCACCCCTGGATGCAGAGGTAGCCTCTAGAGAGGAAGACAACCTCATGAATTGGCTGTAAGGCCCCAAATTTGTGTTCATAGTTGGTTGTTGGAGAGACTGAAAGGGGTAATTCCATCTTGCATACCCTCGATCCTTCAATGCCTCCACTGCTTCAACGCTGGCAGCTACGATCCAATCTCTGCTAGTGGAACTCATCTTCTCAATGCAATCTAAAGCAATTCTGTAAAAAAACAATAAGAGCTATAATGGGAAGAGATATAAGCCTTTTGCTTCTGTGCCTTGTGTGCATTCCTGAGTTTTGTTGACAGGAAGAGGAAACGATTGGTCTCTATATAGACGACGGAGCCTCGGTTTTTGCAAAACATGGTGCTCGAAACCGCATTAGCTTTTGACTGGCTTAATAGCTGAAAAAAACAGGTGTCGTCGAACTGGGTGAACCACAAGTTCCGAACCTCGGTGGTGCTGTGGGAAGTACGAAAGGTTTTAATTGGCTTGTCACATTTTACCCCAGCAATCGTTTTGTTTTTTGGGTAAAACTGGAGCAGGCTTAGCAAAAGACAGTGATACTTCTTAAAAAAAAAAAAAAAAATTACAACAACTTATATAAGAGTTTTGATAAGAATTAACAAATAGGCTCAACCTTAAGCTCACATGGGCTCCTTTATGTAAATTAATTAAAATTCATATATAAATTTTTCTGTGTGTTTTTATTATAAAAATATTATTTTCCCTCAACAAACAGACTGACATTAATTGAATTGTGTTTTAAAAGTACGCGTAGCCTGAGCACGCTATACGGCTCTTAACATCTTATACATAAAGCTAACATGAACTTTATGCACCATGTCTATGTGTATTGGCCTTATGAATCATGTAAGTTGCCCCATGCAACATGGTCTGACATTGTTTGTGAAACTGGTATAAAAAATATTTATATTTTTAAAATAGAAAATAATATTTACACATAAAAAATACTTAACAAAAATTACATGAGTTTTAATTGGATTAGATAAGTGAGCCTTAGTGAATATTATCTAAGGCCAACTTGTTAAGTTCAACCAAAATTTATGTATGTTTTTGTAGGTATTTTTTTTGTGTGAAAATCACTATTTGAAATAAAATACTTTTTAAAAAAAAGTTTAGAATATTTCTTCTTTTGGACAAATCTACTCTTATTTCATTTCCTCTTCTTTTTTTCTTTGCTTCTTACTCTGTCCACCTCCACTGTAGTTACTTTCACTTGGATAATTTTTTTACTAGAGATCTACCCATGATGGCATGATCGTATCGTGCTACTAGCTGGTCGCACAACTTTCACCTACAATTTAGCAACTCACACTCTAAGACAAAAAGGCTTTAACACAATATTTATTCAACAACTCTTTCACTCAATTACAATGTCTAAGGCACCCTCAACCTCGCCCCATACCTATGGAACAACCCTACACAAACATTGGAGTATTATTCAAATGAATTAGGCCACTGCCCAGCTTGTTACACAACTTTCTAGTTTTATGGTTATCTTTTTATCCAGCCAGTCATCCCTTTTATATAGGGAGTAGGATCCAGATATAACATAGTTCTACTAGAACCCGACTTGCCCTTTATAACGTAGAATTACAAAAGTCTCAATCCAAATACAACTAAGAAACATGTTCCCAACCCACGCAAGGCCTATATTCGGAGTCACCGCCATGCCAAAATTTGGCTTGCACCATCCTTTTTGAGTCCTACTTTGTCTATCCACTTATGGTTAAGTGGAAAAGAGTAGGTAAATTGGCTTTTGGTAATAAACCTGGTTTTCTTAAGATAAACTTAAAAGAAAAAAAATCTTTTAAGAAAGAAGTAGTTGATCTAAGGACTTCAAGAGAGACTTTAGAGGAGAAGAAAGTGGGTTTTTTTTAAGGAGGAAGAAGAAAAGTATGATGTTTTTAAAGCTCAAATTGTTCCTCTTAGTAATAATAAAAAAAATCAAGGTGATTTGCATTTGTAACATTTTCCTCATCTCTTCTTTATTTTTTTTATATTTGAATTAGATATCTCTATCGTATATAAAGATAGTATTGACCAGTGATTATGTAATTTCTACAAGGTAGAGTGCATCCCTATTATTAATAATTGAATTAATTTTTATAAACCATGTAGATATAACTATTATTTTGACGGTGAACCATGTAAATCTTGTGTATTCTATGTGTTTGATGAATTATTTTATATGTGAACTTGGCTTGTAGGCATGTTAATTTGTGTATATACACATAAGAAGTGCAAAAAACATACTAAAGATAATTTTGTGTGTGAAAGTGTGTTTTATAATGTTTATTCGCTAGCACAAAAATGGGAAGAGGTATAGTTTTCCCAACAAATAAGTATTACAATCTGTTACATTTGATTGATAGATGTGGGTCAGATGGGCTTTTGTTACAAAGGTAATTTTTTGTTTCATATGATCACCAGGCTGCTTAAGATGACGGTGGGCTTGTGAAAATTGGGCGTCGGTCGCACTGCATATGGTTAAAAATTGGGATGCTGGGAAAATGAGATTGATCAATCACACAAGCGAAAGACAAATATGCCATGTTCCATGTTACGAGAACAATTGTTTTCTTTAGTTTCTCTTATTACTGATTACAGATGAAGAAGCCAGAGATTAGATTTCAGAAAATAGATCTAACAGGCTAATTTTAGCATAAAAAAAATATGATTACATGGTGGTTTCCATATCACCTACTCTTCCCCCCCTTAAGAGACACCCCAGCCTCCAAATAATGGGCATTGAGATTGGAATTTCTTTCACAAATTATTGCTGAAATAGCTGGTAAAAAAAGGAATGTGGATCGCAAAACCTTTTGTTTGCCCTTACACTGATGTTTTTCATTATTATTTTGGTAGCTAGGATTGTTCTTAAATTGATGTTGCTGCTGCTTAGGCTACACATTGTTAGATTTTGAAGTGATATAAAAGCAAGAACTGGCACCGTTTTGTTTGACTTGGAATAAACCGGAGCGGCGCAGCTTTGATTATTTCGTGACGGATATTGTGTACAATCAGCGTTAATGATAAATATAAACTGGTTTGGATTCTAAAAGTTAGGTTGCGACGATTATCATTAAAAGAGCTTTTTCGGCTTTGGAGCATCAGGCTTTATCACTTATGACGGGATTACAATAGAATAATGCAGAGACAGAACTTAACAGTTTTTTTCCAGTCTTTTCTTCTTCTATGAGAAAACTTTGGAAACTTCTTTCTTTTTTGACTCTCTGAACTTTGAGTCTGTGGTTGAGCAATAACATCTCTTTTGATTGAGATCTAGTCTATTTAATTAGAAATGCACTATTAAATAGGCAGAGTAGTTTGTTGTATCTAGGGAACGAAATTCAGTTAAACACCTGCGTATAGAGGGCGATGACTCTCTTTTAAGGACAACATGTAACACACCTCAAATCAGGTTCAAATTCTCTTTTTTTATATTTTATTTATATATACTAACAAATATATTTATATGAGATTGTTCCCATATCATTGTGAATTGTATTCAATTTGCCCATCACAAATTTGGTCGTTTCTTCGTAACTAAAGAAACTCAACCGGAAAAATCTAGTATAATTTCGTAGAGACTCTTTACATTACAGCTGTGTGTACCCATCTTATAGAACTACTGTGCGCCAGTAATTCACTTTCCTCAATTAGGCCCCCAACAACTCAAGAACATAACCTTTCTTAACGACTCCTCTGATTGCTTCAACTTTTCTTCTCCGCCCTTGGCGGCAGGTGCAGACTCCAAAGAGAATGGCAACGTCTTGAATTGGCTGCAACGCCCCAAATTCCTGTTCCTAACATGCTGTTGGAGAGACCGAAAGGCGTAATTCCATCTTGCAAACCCTTGATCCTTCAGTGCCTCCACTGCTCCAACGCTGGCAGCGACGATCCAAGCTCTGCTAGTGGAACTCATCTTCTCAGTGTCAATTATGAGTTTGATCTAAAGAAAAGCTGTCGATTTCTGTGTTCGGTTGAAGAGAAGGGTTGAGCGATGGAGCATTATATATAGGATTGAGCCACAGGATTATGTTAAACCAGGTGCTGGAATGGATAGCAAACCACGCTAGCTTTTTTTTTTTTTTGGAAAAGACAATTTTCTTTGAACTTGACAACTGAGATAAAACAACAAGTTTGTGCTCCAGGTTTTCAGCCAGAACCACGTATGCGGATCCTAGTTCTTTTCTTAGCTATCTTAAGAGACGCGGCCATATGGAGTTAGATAATTGCAAGCATTAATCTTTTCTTCGGCCAAATTGATTTAAATAAAAAAGTTTATGGAATATCTTCAGTCTCTCACTTATCCACTGACCACTTTATTTTATTAAAAATTTAATAAAAGACTTCACGTACCATATATCAGAATGGTTAACGGATAACTATACACTAAATCCTTATATTATCAAATTTACACACCCGTGAAGTGGCACATTTTTGTTGGATATAAAAGGTGGGTCCCGCATAATCTTACTATTTTATTATCTAACAAAAACCTTCCACCTGAGGTATATATAGGTTTGTTGTTCATATTAATGTAACATAATTACTTCCCCTTAGAATCGTGGTGTAGACTATTCTAACATAATTACTAGTAATCTTACTAAAAGAAGACTAATCCTAACCAAAGTAAAAAATAGGCTATTCTAAAAAGGTAAAATCAATAAGGCAATTAAAATCCTAGTCTAATTAGGAATATAACATTTTACCATATTCTACATCGCCTTGTCCTCAAGGTGACTAATCAGGATATCACTTAAGGAACTCATCCTCCTAAATCCAAGTAGCATCTTCAGGAGAATGGTGCAGCTAAGCGATAAGAACATGAGAAACAACACGTTCATGACGGTGATGAAGAGCGTGGTGAACAAGACTAATCCTAACCAAAGTAGGATATAGACTATTCTAGAAAGGTAATATCAATAAGGTGACCAAGATCCTAGTCTAATTAGGAATATAACATTTCACCACACTCTACATCGCCTTGTCCTCAAGGCGACCTATCAGGATATCACTTAAATAACTCATCCTCCTAAATTGAAGTAGCATCCTCTGGAGAACGGTGCAGTTAAGCGATAAAAACATGGGAAACAACACGTTCATGATAGCAAACACGGATGCATTCCAAAATAGTATGAGGCGTTGGAAGGCCCATATTAGAAGAAATTAGTAGCGGAATCGATGGTAGAATAGATGAAGGATCAACAACAAATTTTAAAATATAAGAAACTTGAAACACTAGGTGAATCTGTGACCGTGACAACCGTGATTTTGGTATGCTCTTTTTAACAAATAATAGAAATTTAATATATTTTTTGATAGAGTACCATTTTGGAGTTAGTACTTAAAGAGTTGTGGTAGAACTCTAAAAGATGATCATAATGGCTTTTGAATTGTTTAAATCAGACATCGGAGTCATATATATTGATTGTGGAAAGCATGCATCATAGGCAGGACCTACAGTAAAACTGCGGTAAAACCTATCCTTGAGTGGTCTTGTTTTGAAGGGTTCGTCGGTATCAAGAATGTGTGATTCCGATTTATGGTTAAAAAGTGAGGATGTTTTGAAGTTGTAGAGAAAAATAATAATATTATAATATATAAATGCTGATGCAAGCTGATGCAGAATCTGTGTCAGTCGCGTTAGCCAACGTGGTAGCACAGACCGTGTGGCAAGTTTCGCATGAAACACATAGGACCCACGTGTAGAGTCCTGCCGCGCCACCGCAAACACATGCGGTTCTGGGCGGCAGAACAAAGCTCAGCGCGTCGCGCACCGCGCCATCTTTTTTTCTATAAATTCTCTACCCTCCCCCATTTTACTTCTGTCATTCTTTGTTCTACCACGTGTTAAACTTCTGAGTCATTTTAAGTCGAAATCAAGTTGTTCAAAAGTTGATTTCAAATAAACCAATTGCGCCGGACGCTGTGGTGGGTCAGATTTTCAGTTTGAAGTCTCTGTAACCACAAATTTCTACCCAACCTTAAGGTAGGGGGTCTTAAACTCTCACTACAACAAAATATAGTATTAGCGACGCATTTATTAGCAACGCTTAGCTAAGTATCGCTAATAACAACTATTTGCGACGTATCCAAAGCGTTGCCACAAAAAGAACAATCAGTGACGCATTTCTATATGCATCGCTAATAATCATATATTAGCGACGCTTTCTACAAGCGTCGCTAAAATACTAGTATTAGCGACGCTTTATTATAAGCGTTGCTAATAGTGTAACTATTAGTGACGCTTTCTACAAGCGTCGCTAAAAAGTATATATTTTAAATAAAAAAAATATTATGACTATTAGCGACGCTTTTATAAGCGTCGCTAATAGCTTACACATTAGTGATGCTTATACAAAAGCATTGCTAATAAGGCTACTATTAGCGATACTTAGTTAAGCGTCGCTAATAGTTATGAATTAGAAATAAAAATAAATAAAAAATTTAAACTATTACTGACGCTAATAGTTATGAATTTAAAAAAAATATAAACTAGTCATTAATAGCTTTATTAATTAATTTTATTTAATAAATAAATATTAAATAAATTATAATAAACTTCTTAAATATAATATATTTTATTCAATATTTACTATTTATATATACAATAAATAAATATTAAATTTTTAATAAAAACTAGTGTTAATAAAAGATTAAATTTTCACTATTTTTTAAAATTAATTTTAAATAAGAAAAAATCTTTAAAATTTGAAATTTGATGAGAGAGAGGGGAGGGAAGAGAGAGAGGAGAGGGAAGAGAGAGAGAGAGGGGAGGGAAGCTACAGAGAGAGAGAGGATAGAGAAGAGAAAGAGGAGAGGGAAGAAAGAAAGAGGAGAGGGAAGAGAGAGAGAGGAGAGGGGAGGGAAAAGCCAGAAGAATATTATTTTGATTTTTTTTTAATTTTTTTATTTAAAAATAAAAAAATAAATTTGAAATTTGAAATTAGAAGAGAGAGAGGAGGGAGGGAAGAGAATACGTTGCAACTACAAGTACTAATAGCGACGTATATAGCTATAGGTCGCTATTAGCATTTTTATTTATTTATTTTATTTTTTAAAATTAATTTTAAATAATAAAAAAGCTTTAAAATTTGAAATTAGAGGAGAGAGTGAGACAATAGGGAAGAGTGAGAGGAGAGAGAGAGAGAAAGGGAAGAGAGAGAGAGGAGAGGGGAGTGAAGAAAAGAGAGAGAGAAAGAGAGTGGAGGGAAAAGAGAGAAGAATATTATTTTAATTTTTTTATTTTTAAAATAAAAAAATAAAATTAAAATTTTGAAATTAGAAGAGAGAGAGAGGGGGGAGGGAAGAGAGAGGAGAGGGGAGGGAAGAGAGAGAGAGTGGGGGGAAGAGAGAGAGGGGGGGAAGAGAGAGAGAGAGGGGAGGGAAGAAAGAGAGAGGAGAGGGAAGAGAGAGGAGAGGGGAGGGAAGAGAGAAGAATTATAGTTTGACTTTTTTACAATTTTTATTAATTTTTTAATTTTTAAAATATTGAAAATAAAATGAAAATAAAATACTAATAATGACGTATAGTGTTATACGTCACTATTAGTACATATAGTAGCGACGTATATGAGCATATGTCGCTATTAGTATAAATAGTAGCGACGTATATGAGTATGCGTCGCTACTCGGTGTACTAATAGCGACGTATATAGCTATATGTCGCTATTAGTATTTTAATTTAATTCTTTTTTACTTTTTAACATTAATTTTAAATAATAAAAAAGCTTTAAAATTTGAAATTAGAGGAGAGAGAGTGAGACAATAGGGAAGAGAGAGGAGAGGGGAGGGAAGATAGAGAGAGAGAGGGGAGGGAAGAAAGAGAGAGAGAGGGGAGGGAAGAAAGAGAGAGGAGAGGGAAGAGAGAGGAGAGGGGAGGGAAGAGAGAGGAGAGGGGAGAGGGGAGAGGGGAGAGGGGAGGGAAGAGTGAGAGGGGGGGAAGAGTGTGACAACCCAGATTTGAGGTAAGAGAGAGGAGAGGGGAGAGGGGAGGGAAGAAAGAAAGAGGGGGGGAAGAGTGTGACAACCCAGATTTGAGGTAAGTTATACTTTTGGAATTTTTATGTATTATTAGAGCATTATTTTGAATGTGGAACCTTAATGAATGTTGTAGAACTCCAGAAACCGAACTTAAAGGTTTTTGAAACACTTGATTCGGAGGTAGTGACCGTATGTAGCGATCGTGGAAGCACGCATCATAAGCGGGCCCATGATGAAACTACAGTAAAACCTATCCTTGAGTGGTCTTGTTTCGAAGGGCTCGTCGATACGAGTCCATCGGTACTAAGAACGTACAATTCTGATATATAGGTAAAAAGTTAGAGCAATTTAAAGTTTTGGAAAAAAGAAAAAAATATATTTAATATTTTAATGTGGGCTGACGCAAGCATTGCGTCAGCCTCACGCTGACCGTGCGACGCGCGATGTTGCGCGGTTTGACGTGGCTATGTGGCACCTTGCGGTTCGCGGGGCCCGCGGGTCTGCGCCGCGCGGAGTGCAGATCTACGTGTCCCGCAGCGCGGGCCACGCATGCAGACCGCGCGGATGCGCGACACGAGGAGCCACGTGTCGCGCACCGCGGCACCATGCGATCCCGTGCAGTTCCACACATCGGTTTCACGTGGTTCCGCCGTCTGCTGCGCAATGCATGTCGGCGTCAGTTCCGCCCCAATCCCTATATATACCCCATTTTTCTACTTTACTATTCACTTCTACCTTTAGTAAAAACTTCTAACTCTCCATTCTGAACTATTTTAAGTCCGATTTAACCCGTTTCAAAAGCGTTATTGACTAAAGCGATAGTGCCGGACGCTGTGGCGGGACAGAATTTTCTATATCAGCTCTCTACGACCACGAATTTTTTGCGCCGACCGAAAGGTAGGGGATTTTAAACTCTAACTTATGCTCTGCTTATATGTTTTAGTTTTTATGCGCGGTTTTATTTCGTTATGCTCATATGCTTGAGTTTTTTGAGAAATGTCATACGCATGATATGTTTTACATACCCTGAATTTTGTCAGGGTATTTACGTTTTCCGAATAAATTTGGGGTTAAACCTTGAATTGTAATATTTCTAGATACCTATCGAGGAAATGATCGGTATCTGGCGCGTGCATAGGTATGGAGTATCATGGGAAAACTCCTGCCTTCTGAGCTTCCTGTTGCCCCATGAGCACCAGAGGAACACCGTTCGGTATCACAACTCTGGATTTATCGTCATCGGACGAATCGGTGTTTTCCGAAATTATTCTGAACTTGTTCTGAAAAAAAAATTATTATAATATTTTGCTTAGTATCAAATTAGATTTTAATTCCACCTACTGAGTATAAAAATACTCACCCACCCACAGACTCTGTAGGTAGTAAAATCAACATGGAGGGGTCAACTGAAGGGTTATCTGTTTAGTCTCTTTTAAATATTTTTCCACCTCTGTAATAATATATTTTTGACATGTACGTTGTAATTCTGTAATATGACTGCTCTACGTGCAGTGTATTCTGGACAAGGTCCTACTTTTCTTCTATGTTATATGTAATATTTTAGTTGTGCATCAACTCCAAATTTTCTATACCAACTTATTTTGTGCCAATATTTTTTTGTAATCCGTACAGTGGACCGTCACGTTCGGTTTCACGTGCAATGTAACACGTGCCGAGCGAGATACTAATTACACAAAATATGATGTATATTATTTTTTGACGGTCGCCACACTTGGTATTGGAGCACTTGCTTCCATTGTTCCTAGAGCAGTTATGTTTTTAAATATTATAGTAATTATATTTGATGCTTTCTTATGTAATGATATATATTGTTTTGTGTTTTGAAATGTTAAATCAGTTAATGGGAAAATAAAAAATGAGACTGATTTCGGGATCTTTATATCATATGTCAGCCCGAAAACCACCACCAAAGAAAAGCGAAAAGAGTCGCAGTATGGTAGAATCTTCAAACACCTCAGAAATTACCACCGCCCTTCCCCAAAATAGTGACGAGATCCAGGAGATAGTCAATATTCCCGACACACCTCTTTTGTTAGACGAAGTAGAGGAAATAGTAAATATTTCTGACACAACCATTGATGTGGGAGATACATCAGAGGAAGAGGACCCTGAGGAGGAGGACCTAGAGGAGGAGAACCCTGAGGAGGAGGACCCTGAGAAGGAAGATCCGGTGGAGGAGGATCCTATGGAAGAGGATCCGGAACCAGCAGAAGAGGGACCATTGGAGGCCGATCCAATGGATGATGAATATTTTTGGAATGATATGCTGATTAATGTTCCGGAGGAGGGCGAGATAATAGAAAATGTCAACCAAGAGGAGATGAGGGTGGTCCCATAGGGGGAAGCAATGAGAGAAAATATCATTAGGGGAGAGGTGGTACATAACCCTATGATAGATGTCGATCTGAACCTCTTGCCTCCGAAAGCGGGAGAGATGATGGAAGCGGAAGGTGCACGTTGGGGAGATAGGGGAAAGGGAATCGTATGGTACATGCACCGCCACCGTAAATCTGTGTACTATGCGAGCAGAGGGGGCACTATTTCTGTCAGTGCCCATGGTACACCGACCCATTGCCCGAACTATGCCCTATATGCGAGAATGACGGACACTTCTTCTTCCAATGCCCTTATAAGAAATTTTTTCCTTAAACATGTGAATGTGTGTGGTTGTGTTTCAACTCTCTTGTGGTTGTTTTTTTTAAAGTGTGGTTAAAACACTTTTGTTGCTTGACTGTAAATAGAATCTTTTGGCTTTCTAAGTGTATTATATACACTTCTTTTGTACGATGTAAATATGAAAATGGTTATATATACTTCTAGTTTACAAAAATTTGTTGTGAATTTAAGGTTATTACAATCTGTCCGAAATGTCTTCTGACAAAGAAGTACAACTGTCTGATAATTCTGCTCAAGCCGAAAATGCTGCTCAAGATGCAGCAGTACCGGAAAACCATATGGATAATTTCTTTGACCTGATGATCCAAAGGATGACTCAACATTTACAGACTCAAGGATTGCAACCCAGCCCAAATCACTTAAGTAACTCTAGGGAACCAGCTAGTCATAGTGAGAAGGATAATTTACTTGAGCACTTTAAGAAGATCGCTCCAGAATTTTCTGGAGTAGATGGACCAGAAGCTGCTGAAAAATGGACGTTTGAAGTCGAACGAATTTTTAAAGCTTTGAAAGTCCTAGAGGATAGGAAAGTGGATGTAGCCACTTTCGCTATGACAGGAGAAGCGGCTTTTTGGTGGCCATCAGCTAAACGGAATTTCTTTCCAAATAGAGGAAATATTAAGTGGGAAGAATTCAGAGAGGTATTATACAACAAATATTTTCCGCCTCATGTTCAGGAAAAGAAGGAGAAAGAATTTTTAGATCTCCAACAAGGGAATATGATAGTTTTTCAATATGAAAATAAATTTGTTCAGTTACAATGCTTCGCTCCCGAAATTTGTTCAACGGAGCTAAAGAAAGCCAGAAAATTTGTTAGAGGATTGCATAATGGACTTCGTAGTCGAATAGTAGGATTTCAACCTACTACTTTGGCTAAAGCTGTGGAATTAGCTTCACTATTGGAACAAGAATATCATGAATTCTTAGCAGAGAAAAAGGATCGTGGACAAGGAAGCTAGATGGAAGACCGGAAGAGAAAATTCACAGCCCCTAAGCAGTATAATAATGAAAAATTTCCAAGAACCTTTGGACCACCACCCCAAAATCAAAAAGAGAAAAAGTTAGAGAAATGCTCCAAATGCAACCGATTTCATCCATTAGGAATTTGTTATCTTGCTGAAAGGCAATGCTTCGCATGTGGAGATCCTGGGCATCAGATAAAGGAATGCCCCAAAAAGAAGATCAAAGAAGAGATCAAACCGGAGAAAAAACCAAAGGCTCAGGGGCGAGTGTTCGCCATTACTGCAGAAGAAGCCCAAACTTCAGCAGGAGTTATACAAGGTACACTTCTAATTTTGGATAAAGTTGCTAAAGTTTTAATAGATCCAGGATCGACACATTCTTTCATATCCTATGATTTTGCTTTAAGTACGGATCATCCAATTATGGATTTAGGTTATATCCTAGAAGTGTCAACTCCTGTAGGAAAAACTTTTATAGCTCAAAACTTTGTGCAAGATGTGTCCATAACCTTTGACAACCAAAAATGGAAGGCTAACTTGATACTCTTAAGTATGAACAATTACGATTTCATCTTAGGAATGGATTGGTTAGCTGATAATGAAGCATTGGTGGACTGTAAGAAAAAGAAGGTGATATTCAATATGCAAGGAGAGGAATTTACCTTTCATGGAAATAGAAAACCTTCAGAAGTATGCATTATTTCTGCTGTAAAGGCACAACACTTGATATCTAGAGGATGTCAAGCGTACCTTGCAAGTGTAATCTTGGAAGAATCATCATCTCCCAAGATAGGGAATATTGAAGTTATAAGGAATTTTCCAGATATATTTCCTAAAGATCTTCCAGGGGTACCACCAAAGAGAGAGATAGACTTTAATATTGATTTGATACCAGATGCAGAACCTATATCTAAGGCACCCTATAGAATGGCACCTGCAGAATTAAAAGAATTAAAGAATCAATTGCAGGAATTGCTAAATAAAGGATTCATTACACCGAGTATCTCACCTTGGGGAGCTCCAGCCCTTTTTGTCAGGAAAAAGGATGGATCGTTGAGACTGTGCATAGATTATAGAATGCTTAACTCGGTAACTATTAAGAATAAGTATCCTTTACCCAGAATAGATGATATGTTTGACCAATTACAAGAAGCAAAAGTATTCTCAAAAATAGATTTAAGATCTGGATATCATCAGTTGAGAATACGGGATGAAGATATTCCAAAAATAGCATTTCGTACCCGTTATGGACACTATGAATTTTTAGTGATGCCATTCGGATTGACGAATGCTCCTGCAGCATTCATGGATCTTATGAACCGAGTTTTTCGACCTTATTTAGATAAATTTGTGATTATTTTTGTCGATGACATATTAGTCTATTCTTCCATTCCTGAAGAACATCAAACACACTTGCAAATAGTTCTTCAAACTCTGAGAGACCATCAGCTATATGCCAAGTTAAGTAAGTGTGAGTTTTGGTTAGACAAAGTTGTGTTCTTGGGTCATGTCATTTCTAATCATGGAATATCAGTAGACCCTATCAAGATTGAAGCAGTCATGAAGTGGGAAAGACCCAAAACCGTTATAGAAATTAGAAGTTTCTTAGGATTTGCTGGATACTATCAAAGATTTATCCAAGACTTCTAAAAAATAGCTTTACCTTTAACAAAGTTAACCAGAAAAGGAGTGAGATTTTTATGGAATGAAGATTGTGAGAAGGCATTTCAGGAGTTAAAACAAAGATTAACCACCACCCCAGTTTTATCCTTACCAACTGGTAATGGAGGATTTGTAATTTATAGTGATGCCTCAAGAATGGGTCTTGGATGTGTCTTGATGCAACATGAGAAGGTAATAGCCTATGCTTCAAGACAATTAAAGAAGCATGAAGGTAATTACCCCATTCATGATCTTGAATTGGCAGCAGTAGTTTTTGCCTTAAAACTCTGGAGACATTACTTGTATGGAGAGAAACTTGAAGTTTTTACAGATCATCAGAGTCTGAAATACATTTTCTCTCAAAGGGATTTAAATTTAAGGCAAAGACGGTGGATTGAATACTTGAATGATTATGACTTCTCTATTCAATATCACCCAGGAAAAGCTAATGTAGTGGCCGATGCCTTGAGTAGAAAGACCTCAGGGATGGCAGCTCAACTGTTGATAAAAGAATGGAAATTGATGGAAGAGGTTATAGACATACAACCTCAATTACTACCAGGAACCAAGAAGGTAATTGTAGCTAATCTGGAAATAAAATCTGAATTGGTTGAGCGCATTTTGAAGGCACAAAAAGAGGATGTAGAAATATAAACCTTCTTAGGTAAGCCTGATTTTGATAGACACTCTAAGGATGGTATAAGATTTAAAGAACGATTGGTAGTTCCTACAGTACCTGAATTAAAACAAGAACTGCTGCAGGAAGCTCATCGGTCTAAATACACTATCCACCCAGGAGGAACAAAAATGTATCAGGACCTTAAAAGAAGTTTTTGGTGGAAAGGGATGAAAAAGAACATCGGAGAATTTATCTCCAAATGCCTAACTTGTCAGCAAGTTAAAACAGAATGTCAGAAACCCTCAGGTACTCTTCAACCTATTGAAATTCCAGAATGGAAGTGGGAACACATTTCTATGGATTTTGTTTCAGGCTTACCCAAGACATCAGCGGGTCATGAATCTATTTGGGTTATATTGGATAGACTTACAAAGAGTGCTCACTTTCTCCCTATAAAGAAGTCTCAAACATTGAATGTTCTAGCCAAAATGTATATAAAGGAAATTGTGAGTCGGCATGGCGTACCCTTATTGATCATTTCAGATCGAGACAGCCAGTTCACTTCACACTTTTGGCAGAAACTTCAAGAAGAATTAGGTACTAATCTCAGATTTAGTACAACATTCCATCCGCAAACTGATGGTCAATCTAAACGAACTATTCAGACACTCGAAGGCATGTTGCGGGCATGTGCCATAGATTGGAAAGGTAACTGGGATGAATACTTACCATTAATTGAGTTTTCTTATAATAATAGTTATCATTCCAGTATTGGTATGGCACCATATGAGGCTCTTTATGGACGACCTTGTCGATCCCTAACTTGTTGGAGTGAAGTTGGAGAAAGAAAATTAGTAAAATCAGAACTCTTACAACAATGTGTGGATAAAGTAAAAGCTTATATGGAGTCGGTTAAAGACAGCTCAAAGTCGTCAAAAGAGCTACGCCGATCAACGAAGAAGAGATCTCGACTTTTGTATAGGTGATCACGTGCTTCTAAAGGTATCACCAACTCGAGGAATTATGAGATTTGGCATGAAAGGAAAGCTAAGTCCTCGATTTATAGGACCATTTGAGATTCTTGATAAAATAGGATCAGTAGCTTATAGATTGGCATTACCCCCTCAGCTGGACAAGGTCCATAATGTGTTTCATGTTTCCATGCTTCGTAAGTATGTACAAGATCCTTCTCACGTTTTAGATCAGACAATGATCACCTTGGAACCTGATTTGACATTTGAAGAGAAACATGTCGGAATATTGGATCGAAAAGAACAAATCTTGAGGACATAAAGGATTCCATTAGTCAAAGTGTTATGGCAGCACCATTCGTCAGAAGAAGCCACATGGGAATTGGAAAGTGAAATGGTAAAGAAATATCCTGAGCTCTTTGATGAGTAGCAAGTTCAATTTTGAGGACGAAATTCTTATAAGGAGGGAAGAATGTGACAACCCAGATTTGAGGTAAGTTATACTTTTGGAATTTTTATGTATTATTAGAGCATTATTTTGAATGTGGAACCTTAATGAATGTTGTAGAACTCTAGAAACCGAACATAAAGGTTTTTGAAACACTTGATTCGGAGGTAGTGACCGTATGTAGCGATCGTGGAAGCGCGCATCATAAGCGGGCCCACAATAAAACTACGGTAAAACCTATCCTTGAGTGGTCTTGTTTCGAAGGGCTCGTCGATATGAGTCCATCGGTACTAAGAACGTACAATTCCGATATATAGGTAAAAAGTTAGAGCAATTTAAAATTTTGGAAAAAAGAAAAAAATATATTTAATATTTTAATGTGGGCTGACGCAAGCATTGCGTCAGCCTCATGCTGACCATGCGATGCGCAATGTGGCGCCTCGCGGTTCGCAGGGCGCGGTGGGCCCACGGGTCTGCGCCGCGTGGTCATCCGCACGGAGCACAGATCTGCGTGGCCCGCAGAGCGGGCCACGCCAGCGACCGCGCGGTCCGCGCTTATGCGCGACATGCGGAGCCGCATGTCGCGCACCGCGGCACCGAACAGCGACCATGTGACACTCGTGGTTCCGCTCGTCAATTTCGCGCGGTTCCACCGTCTGCTGCACGACACATGTCTGGCACGCGTCGCACGTCAGTTCCGCCCCAATCCCTATATATACCCCATTTTTCTACTTCACTATTCACTTCTACCTCCAGTAAAAACTTCTAACTCTCCGTTCTGAACTATTTTAAGTCCAATTTAACCCATTTCAAAAGCGTTCTTAACTAAAGCGATAGTGCCAGACGCTGTGGCGGGACCGGATTTTCTATATCAGCTCTCTACGACCACGAATTTTTTGCGCCGACCGAAAGGTAGGGGATTTTAAACTCTAACTTATGCTCTGCTTATATGTTTTAGTTTTTATGTGCGGTTTTATTTCGTTATGCTCATATGCTTGAGTTTTCTGAGAAATGTCAAACGCATGATATGTTTTACATACCCTGAATTTTGTCAAGGTATTTACGTTTTCCAAATAAATTTGGGGTTAAACCTTGAATTGTAATATTTTGGATACCTACTGAGGAAATGATCAGTATCTGGCGCGCGCATAGGTATGGAGTATCATGGGAAAACTCCTGCCTTCTGAGCTTCCTGTTACCCCATGAGCACCGGAGGAACGCCGTTCGGTATCACGGCTCTGGATTTATCGTCATCGGACGAATCGGTGTTTTCCGAAATTATTCTGAAAAAAAATATATATATTATAATCTTTTGCTTAGCATCAAATTAGATTTTAATTCTACCTACTGAGTATAAAAATACTCACCCGCCCACAGACTCTGCAGGTAGTAAAATCAACACGGAGGTCAACCGAAGGGTTATCTGTTTAGTCTCTTTTAAATATTTTTCCACCTCTGTAATAATATATTTTCGACATGTATGTTGTAATTCTATAATATGATTGCTCTACGTGCAGTGTATTCTGGACAAGGTCCTACTTTTCTTCTATGTTATATGTAATATTTTAGCTGTGCATCAACTCCAAATTTTTCTATACCAACTTATTTTATGCCGATATTTTTTTGTAGTCCGTATGGTGGACCGTCATGTTCGGTTTCACGTGCAATGTAACACGTGCCGAGCGAGATACTAATTACGCAAAATATGACGTATATTATTTTCTGACGGTCACCACAAGGAGAGAGTGAGAGGATAGGGAAGAGAGAGAAGGGAGGGAAGAGAGAGAAGGGGGGAAGAGAGAGAAATAGGAGAGGGAAGAGAAGAGAGAAGAATTATATTTTAACTTTTTTAAAATTTTTATTAATTTTTTTATTTTTAAAATAAAGCAAATAAAATGAAAATAAAATACTAATGGCGACGTATAGTGTTATACGTCGCTATTAGCACATATAGTAGCGACGTAGATGAGCATACGTCGCTACTAGGTGTACTAATAGTGACGTATATAGCTATACGTCACTATTAGTATTTTTATGTAATTCTTTTTTTAATTTTGTAAAATTAATTTTAAATAATAAAAAAGCTTAGGAGAGAGAGTGAGACAATAGGGAAAAGAGAGAGGGGAGGGAAGGTAGAGAGAGAGAGGGGAGGGAAGAGAGGGAGAGGGGAGGGAAGAGAGAGTTAGACAATAGGGAAAAGAGAGAGGGGAGGGAAGGTAGAGAGAGAGAGGGGAGGGAAGAGAGGGAGAGGGGAGGGAAGAGAGAGTTAGACAATAGGGAAAAGAGAGAGGGGAGGGAAGGTAGAGAGAGAGAGGGGAGGGAAGAGAGAGAGAGGTAGGAGAGAGAGAGGGAAGAGAGAGAGAGGGGGAGGGAAGAGAGAGAGAGGAGAGGGAAGTGAGAGAAAGGGGAGGGAAGAAAGAGGATAGGGAAGAGAGAGAGAGGAGAGGGAAGAGAGAGAGCGTGAGATAGGAGAGAGAGAGGGAGGAGTGGAGAGAGAGAGAGGGAAGGGAAGAGAGAGAGAAGGGGGGAAGAGAGAGAGGAGAGAGAAGAGAGAGAGAGAGGAGAGGGTGAGAGAAGAGAGAGATAGGGAGGAGAGAGAGAGAGAGGGGGGAAGGAAGAGAGAGGAGAGGGAAGAGAGAGAGGAGGGAAGAGAGAGAGAGGAGAGAGAGGGGGAGAGAGAATATGTATGGGAGAAAGTTACGATTGTTGCGACGTTTTAAAAAGCATCTCAATTAATTAAATAATGGCGACATTTCGGAAACGTCGGTAAAAGTTATTTTATGCAACGCTTAGTAAGCGTCGTTAAGCGGGCTCAAATTTTTCACGTGCGCGCCAGGCAAAAATGGCCCACGCGGGGCAAAATTTTTGCCTTACGCGAGCAAATATATATCCCCCACGAGGGCAAAATCGCCCGCGCGGGTGTTTTTCTTCAACACCTCATCTCCCGCCGCCGTGTGCCCTCTTCCGCCGACGTTCCACCGCCACCGTCCGTCTCCCTTCTTCCGCCCTCATCACAGCCCCCGCCGCTCCTCCCCTCCCATCCTCCACCCCTTAGATGCCTTCCACCGCCCGCATCAGGCCGCCCCGATCTGCTCCGGCCCAGGCATCCCCGCTCCAATCAGGTCCTGGCCACCCTGCAACTATCCTCGGCCCTCGCAATCCCGGCCGCTCCTCCCCTCCTTTGCCCACCACTTAGCCGCCTTCTGCCGCCCGCATCTGGTCCCGACCACCTCGATTTGCTCCGTCCCCGGCCACCCCACTTGGCTATGGTCCCAACCTCCGTCTCCCTCCTCCCCTCCTCTCCCCGGGTCCTCCGCCCTTCCTTTTCTCTGTTTCAGTGGAGGGGGGCAGTTCCGGTGGAGATGGGGTAGCGTGAGGGAGACTGGGACTATGAGGGCCCGGATTCCGGTGGGGACCTGGAATTCGGCCCTCTCTCTCCCTCCCCCAGGTCCTCCCACCTCCTTCCCTTCCTTTGGAAACCAGAGGAGGGGGCGGACCAAGGGGAGAGAGAGGGGGCGGCCGGCCACCCCCCTCCCTCCCACTCCCCCTTCTCACCAGAGGTGGGCAGACCCGTGGGAGAGAGGGGGCGGCCGCCCCTCCCACTCTCCCTTCTCCTCCCCCCCCCACCCCCCGCCCCTTGCACTCAACAGAGGAATTTGGCATTTCCGCCGAATTCCGGTGCCGGTTTTTTAAAAAAAATTTCTAAAGTTTTAACGACACTTATAAAAGCGTCGCTAAAGACTTTTATTTTTTAAATTTTTTTACGAAGTATTAGCAACAAAGCATCGCTAATACATAACAATGTTTTTTTATTAACGAGGTTTTTTAAAAAAATAAATTTTTTATTAGTGACGCTTACAAAGTGTTGCTAATAAGTTATTATTTATTTTTTTAAAATAATTTTTTATATTAGCGACATATAGGAAAGCGTCGCTAATAAGCAAGTATTAGCGACGCGTATTATTATGTGTCTCTAATAATTTTACTATTAGTTATAATGAGCTTCAATGGTCGATAGTATGAGCATGACTGTAAGAGTACGAGTATGAGCACAATTGTATGAGTATGTGTGTTTCTGAGTAAGTGTATAAGTATGAGCACGACTATAAGAGTATGTTCTGAGTAAGACAGTAAATGTATGATTTTGAACAAGATTGTACGAGTAAGGTTGTACAAGTATGTGCAAGCTGTATAAGTAAGCATATGATTGTACGAGTACAGTCGTACAAGTATGCGTATGTTGTTTGAGTAAGCGTATGATGGTACGAGTAAGTTTGTAAGACCCTGGATAGGGGTGTTTGTGTAAGTTTAATCTGATGGTATGATTTTGGCACAATGGTGCATTTGGTATGACTGTATGCGTATGTGCATGTTTATGATATGCCTGTTTGTTCGTGTTTGAGTTGCATGAATGCATCTATGTATGGATTTACTGAGTTCACTCTTTAGAACTCCACCACTGGGTATTTTCCTACTAAGTATGAAAATACTCATTACCCTACTTTTTACCCCTGTTGTATGGGAGGTGTTTGCAGGTTTGTGTAGAGAGCTCCAGGAGATGGATGCTCATTTCAATGGTGGATTGATTCCCGTTGACTCAAGTATATGCTTGACTAACTGCGAGTATTTTTGTGCCACGATCTGTTGTATTGGGTGAGATAAGAAATCAACTGTTTATATATTCTGGACTTTCGATTGGATTAGACTGTGGACTGTTATGGGACTTGCACTCAGGGATTCCTAGGAGAGATTTGTATTTAAATTCTATGATCATAGCAATTTATCTGTACAGTTGTTTTGGAGTAGCGCCTGCAGATGTTTGGTTTGGCCATACGATGTTTGATCGAATGTGTAAAAATTTGTATGGGAAAACTGATGTGTTATATTTTAAATTATAAGATTGTTTTCACAGGTTTCGTATAAGAGTGATTCTACCACTCCCTCTGGTCTTCTTTAGCCACTCCCGATTCCCGAATGAATCTTGGAGGATATTAGCATTGATTTCATTGAAGGATTACCTAAGGTTCAGGGAAAATCCATCATCTTTGTCGTGGTGGATAGACTATCTAAGTATGCACATTTTTCACCACTCTCTCTCCCCAATACTGCCACGACTATTGCTGAGGTTTTCATGCTCGACATTGCTCGTCTTCATGGGATGCCTAAGACTATTATTTGTGATCACTATAAGGTCTTCTTATCCATATTCTGGTAGGAGTTTTTTTGCCTCCAAGGCACCTCTTTTTACATGAGTTTTGCCCACCATCCTCAGACAGTTGGCAAACCAAAGTGGTCAACCGTTGCCTTGAGCAATATTCACGTTGTTTTTCTGGTGAACTGCTTTAGACATGGCTATCATTCATTCCTTGGGCGGAATTGTCTTATAATACTGCTTATCATACTGCCACCGGTTATACCCCCTTTCAACTTGTCTATGGTCGCCCACCTCCTTACATTGCTCATCATGTGCCACTTCATGCTTTTGTTGATATCGTGGATACTACTCTTCAAACTCTTGATGAGGTTTTGTGCTAGCTTCGTCTTAACCTGGCAAATTCACAGTACCATATATGTCATGTTTATGATAAACATCATATGGATCGCGAGTTTGAAGTTGGTGATCTTGTTTATCTTCACCACCCGCCTTATTGATATACTTATGTTCATAAGCCATCTAACAAGAAACTGACTCATCGCTTTCATGGTCCTTATCCAATTCTAGAGAAAATTGACATGGTTGCTTATAGTCTCTAGTTGCCACCAGAGTCACTATGACGACAGCTATTAAATAATATATGATATAATACACATAATTATTATTCCACTTGGCATGCGTTAATATCACACGCATAACCAAATATGGCGACCGTTAGTACATATCCTCACAAAATAACAACATATAAAATAACATAAATTTTTCATATAAACTGGAGTCGATGCACAACCAAAATTTCATATAGCATATTAATACATGATTTAACAAAGCATTGTCAAATTAGGACATAGTTCAGGTACACCCTTCATAGAGTAGTCGGTTCACAAAATATAGGCATAACAAGCCTTTTCATGAAAATTACATTATTACAAAATTTAGATAAAACACTCAAGAAATTATGCAAAAAATTCCTCGGCCTTCACCTTTGATTTGATTTCACTACCTGCAGTGTTTAGAGGTGGGTGAGTATTTTTATACTCGGTAGGTGGAATTTAAATCTAATTTAATATTAAGTAGAAATACTCATGACGGTAATAATTTTTACTAAAACAGAATTTATTAAAAAAATAAATTAAGAAATAATTCTAGAAAACACTGGTTTGTCCGATGACGATAAATCCAGAGCCGTGATACCGAATGGCATTCCTCCTGATGCTCATGGAGCAACAAGAAACTCAAAAGGCTAGGACTTTCCCCATGACTCCATACCTATGTGTGCGTGCCAGATATCAATTATTTCCTTGGTAGGTACCCAAATAAAATATGACAATTCTAGGTTTAATCCCTATAAGGTCCCTGATTTTTCTACGATTTTTTGGGATTTTCCTGCTATTTTTTTGGTCATTTTTGGCGGGAAAATGTGACGCTTTGGCGTATTCATATTTGTATATTTTATCCCGTATTTATACCCATAGAGTTGGGTGTGGGGCCTAGTTGCGGGCCATGGGCTTCACCGCGCGCTTATGACGCAAATTTTGGTGGTACAATACGTAACTGGGAGGTGAACGCGTGTTGGGGACATAGATGGAAAAATTTAAAAGAAGTAATATATATATATATATATATATATATATATATATATATATATATATATATATATATATATGTTTCCATCGATCGGATTCCATATGTTTCGACGCCCAAAAACTTCTTTCACATCTAGTAACATTGTGAGAAACCCGAGCCCATTTCCGGTCGCTCTGTTCTCCCTCCTTCGTCGTCGGATTCCGCTGGTTCTTGTTAGGATCCTCTTTGCCTCCCCACCACGAGTCCGTAGGTACCGGCTATGACTGCCGCCATGGCCTCTTCGCTCCTCCATGAGGTACCGAACTTTTCTTCGGTTTTTCTCTCCTTCAAATACCTTCTTGAGCCATAGGGGTGCGATTTTGATGTCGTTTGCAGCCGCCCTCAACTAGACTTATGTTTAGTTGGCCGCTAGGAACCCATAGGTGCTATCTAGAGCCGCTGTCATGCTTTCTTCGCTCTGTGGTGAGCTACCGGTACTTTGGTCAGGTTTTGTTACTATATTTCATCTCACTGTCCGTGGCTTTTTTTTAGACGCTAGTGTTTCCGGTCGTTGTCTGGCCACCGGACGGACTCTGTCCAGCCTACCTCAACCTAGTGTTGGTAGGGGGTTACCGTTTCTGACCCAGCTTCACATCTATTGTCTTGCTCTACCCGATTAGATGCTTGGGGTGCATCTTGGGTCATTGCCATCGACGAGCCGCGTGGGTTATTCGGCCATTGTGGGCTCTACCCCGGCTTGGCGACAGTGAGGGTCAGCCCCACTTGGCCCGATTACACCTCCACTCGGAATGGGCCGCTTGCCTTTGCCCTATACCGTGCGAGATGCACAGTCGCCCGCACCATGTGTATTGATTGTGGGTGGCGATCGGCGATGTCGCCGCTTTGATCGGCCACCACCTCCTGGCCATAGCTCAGTTGCCCTTTTGTGGGCCTTGAGCCACTACTGTCCGACCCATCTCCCCCTAGAGTGACACTCTTTGGCCACTTGTGTATGTGGCCACATGTGTGTTTTTGGGTTTAGGCGCCATATTTGTGCCTCCTGACCGTCAGATGGCTTCGTCACCATTTGAGTTGACCACTAGAGCCTCCTCCACCTCTCCTCTATCCTCAAGCATTGCCCCATGCTCTCCGCCCATATGTGGGCCCTTGTTGATGAAAAATTGTCGTCGTTGGGTGCTGTCCACGGCTGATTTCGATGTCTTGCGGCCGAATGAGTACATTTTAGCCACTGGCTGACCTTTAGTGAGTACATCCTTGACATTTGGTCGCACCACCACTTATATTGGCACAACATTTATCCCGGCCACCCTAGTGTGCCGCCGTGGATCACGGATTTTGCTGCATTGACTTCTGACACCCTATTTGGCCGTGATTGTTTCCGGCACTTCCTAAAATCCACAGGACAACAACTCTCTCAGCTTGGCAAAGCTTTTGGACGCCAACTCCGACACCGCTACCGTCATGTACTCACCATCAAATGTCATGATTATGAGGTAGGGGAGCTTTGAACTTGTAATTTCATGATAGCATGCTTTGAATGAGTAGCAACATGCTAGGATTGTATAATTCCATGCTTTGGATGTTAAGTAATGATCCAATTGCATGATGTGCATGTAAGCATGATAATATGGTATGTTGAAATACATATGACATGCATGTGAGCTGTAAGTATGTTTGATGCGTGTGGAAGTCTGTATGTTCTAGTGATGGCTAGCGTGTTTGTTAGTAAGTTTCGTATGTTGATTGAGTATGTGCTAGTGATGGCCAGCGTGTTTGTTGGTAAGCTTTGTATGTGTATGCATGTGCTAGTGATGGCTAGCGTGCATGTTTAAAGTATGTATGGATTATGCATGTGCTAGTGATGGCTAGCGTGTATGTTTGTCGTATGTATGCATGTGCTAGTGATAGTTAGCGTGTATGTTTGAAGTATGTATGGATTATGCATGTGCTAGTGATGGCTAGCATGTATGTTTGATGTATGGGTTATGCATGAGCTAGTGATGACTAGCGTGCATGTTTCAAGTATGTATGAATGTGTATGTATGCGCTACTGATGGCTAGCGAGTATGTTTGTAAGCTACGTATGTATGAAAGTATGTGTATGTTATATATATATATATATATATATATATATATATATATATATATATATATATATATATGTGTGTGTGTGTGTGTGTGTGTGTGTGTGTGTGTGTGTGTGTGTGTGTGATAGACATACATATGTATGATGGCTATTTGCCTATGCTATGGATATACATATGTGCATGTGGGCAGAGGTATGAGCTATGGATGGTAAGAAGTGTCAGTATTTGGTATGGATTTGGATATGGATGTGTAAGCGTATGACGGATGACACAAGATATGAGTATGACGGGCAAGGATTAGAATGGATCGGTTTGGGTTGGATTGTATGTTTGGGGATTGTCAGACAGTACGAGTGTGCATAATTGTACGAGCATAACGTACAGCTTATGAAGTGAAAAGTAAGCATAATAAGTGAGATTTAAGTAAAATCATGATAACTAGGGTTGGCTCTAAGGAGCTCAATCTAAGGACTTCCAAGTAAGATGTTTTTGTCATAAGGTAGATGGCAGAGATTGTAAGACCGTAAGGATTTTGGTGTACGGTGTGTTATGATTATGATGTGGACGGGTTAAGTAAAGTCTGCTGCCTGATGAACTGGGGTTTTAGATCGGGCTCAGCTTCGGTTTGATCAGTGGAGCACGATATGCTTGAGTGCTTGTGTGGCATAATTGTACCGCATAAATTACTGAATTCAAACTTGAATTATAAGCACAACTAATGATAGCATTGTGAGTTTGAGACTTGAGGGTTCAACGAATTAAGTTCCGTGTTTGAGCTAGCCGAAATGAGTCGGCTGAGCATTTCTTATGTCTTGCCATGGTGTTTATCCTGCGGGATGTTCTCTGTATGCTATATAGAGCACTGGATGTCTGATGCTCTGTTGAGAGCGGCATATGTTTTTGACTTTGTCTGTGTATTGTACGAAGCCCAGACATCTGATGCTCTGTTGAGAGTGACGTATGTTTCTGATTTGGTCTGTGTGTTGTATAAACCTAGATGTTTGATGCTCTTTGTATGACTTCCGCCCAAGAGTGGCATTGTATGATTTGCCCAAGAGTGGCACTAGAACTATAAGACCCATAATGGTGGGCAATTCTATGGCACTATAAGACCCATTATGGTGGGCAATTCTATGGCACTATAAGACCCATTATGGTGGGCAACTGTATGACTCCTTATGTGTGGGTGTTTATGTTTGCACACTCAGGTAAGTAGTATCATGGACTTACTCTTACCTGTTTGATCCAGTGCCCCATGAGCATTAGTGTGCCTTACCTTCAGAAAAGTCCATGGCGTCTAATCACTCCCCGGAGGTTAAGGCGATGCCCTAATGGCATTCTTTTCTATCTCGACAATGGAGCTTATTCGTCATTTTTCCTAATTTATAGCAGTTATATTGCAAAAAATTTCTGTGAATTGTAAGGAAAATGTATGAAAAATCACGAGCGTTACAATCCCAGAACTATCCAGAAAATACAAATACCATAGCATAATTTTGTGCAGGTAAAACATAGAACACGTATCACATTTTTCAGATTACTCAAGCAAATAAGAATAACAGAATAAAAAAGGTGCATAAAAAGTCAATGATATGAGCAAAGCATAAGCTAGACACTACAACAAAAAAGACTATTAGCGACGCTTATAAGCGTCGCTAATAATAATATAAGCGTCGCTAATGACTATTAGTGACGCTTATAAACCGTCGCTACTTACGTCGCTAAAAAACGAGTCACTATTGATCATTAGCGAAGGAAAGCATCACTAATAGTGCACATTAGCGACATTTATGCATACTTCGCTAATAATTTTAGTATTAGCGACACATACTAAAGTGTTGAAATGTCTATAATAACTTGCAAGGCCAAGAAACCCTCGTAGTGCACTTGGAGTAGAATGTTAAGGCCAATCATGAACAACAAAAATCTTGTTGGGTTAGTGGCAACGCCGTGGGCTGAAATAATGTGTCCCAAATACTCAACCTGTTGGCAGCCAAAAGAGCACTTTGACTGCTTCAAGAAGAGTCGATGCACATGAAGGAGTGTGAAAATAGAACACTTATGCTATAAGTGGTCCTCCCAAGTATGGCTATAAATCAGGATATCATTAAAGAAAACCAAAACAAAGCATCGTAGATATCTCCGGAAGACATCATTCATCAAACACTGGAAGGTGGAGGGGGCATTAGTAAGGCCAAATGACATGACTAAGAACTCATAATGCCCATCATGAGTACAAAAAGTTATCTTGGAAATATCATCGGGATGCATACGAACCACAATAGAGGTCCAACTTCGAAAAGAATTATGCGCCTGATAACTCATCAAGCAACTCCTCGATGACAGGAATATGGTACTTATCCTTTAAAGTAATAAGGTTAAGTACCCTATAATCTACAAAAAAATGTCATGACCCATCCTTCTTGCAGACAAGAAGGACAAGAGAGGAATAAGAAGATTGACTAGGCCATATAATGTCAGAAGATATAATCTCACGAACAAAACGTTCAATCTTTGTCTTTTGGACATGCAAATAGTGGTATGGGCGAACATTAGCAGGAGGAGCACCAAGCTGAATAGGAATATGATGGTCATAAGAATGGACTGGCTGTAAGCCCTTTCGTTCCACGAAGATGGACTGATGCTCATCCAAGAGAGTACCCAAAGCGGACGGAGTATCGTCAGGCTGGGGAACGTCAACTGAAGGGTGGTGCTATAGCAAGAGGACATGACAATGATAATGAGAAAGAGTCTCCAACTCTTCAACAGGCTGGAGGCAGCCCAATAGAAGAGCAGTGATATGCACCGGCTTGCCCTTATAACTAAAGTCCATAGTCATACGACAAAGGTCCCAAGAAATACGACTTAAGTCCTCAAGCCATCGAACACCAAGAACAACATTAGTCCCCTAAGTAAGACAAAAATAAATCCATAGTATATGTCTAACCCTGCAATAATAATTCATCCTTGGGGCAAACACCAAAATTCTTGAGACGTGTTCCATCACCAATCAATTCATCAAATGTCTCAAAGTCTTTAACCCGATAGCCAAGGTGATGAACAACTTGATCATTAATGAAATTATGAGTACTCCCACTATCATTCAGAACATAGATTGGTTGCTTCTTAATTAAGCCCTTAACATGCATAGTACACATAGTATGTTAGTGCAAAGCGGTCAAATTGTCATCTAATCACTCTCAGTCACTCTTTTTGCAAATCACCTAACAACCCCCTAATTATTGTTGAACCCCATATTTTTAAAAATAATGACAATATTTTCTCTTATAGCCGTGCTATGAAAAAAATCACCATTTTACAATTAATCAAAAAATCAATGATTTACGAAGCTTGAGGGCTTTATTAATGGTTTAGGCAACACATTTGCATGATAATCATATAGAAAATACTACTAGTATATAAATTAACAATAAAGATTCATTGGACCTCATGTTGGACACTTGTTTGTCTTTACAACATTTAAACTACTCAGTCAAGAATAAATGAGCACACCAATGCGCCTATATTGTATTTACTAAAGGAAAGAAAATAAACACATATAGTTGATATTGATGTAATCAATCACATCAATATCAATAGTATATGAATGTCCTTCCAATCCCTAACATAGGTTATAAAATAACAAACTCTAAAAGTCATGACAACGTCAAAGAGATCATCTAGAATCCTAAAAATGTTTACAACTCTACAAAATAACTTTTGATTTTTGATTAAAACTATAACTCTATCTATGCCATGAAACTAAGGCTCAAAATGGCTTATGGACCCAAGTAGTCAATATTCTCAGCCTTTATGATTGTTGAGAACTTTTTTGTTGCATGATGCTGGAGTCATGCTTCTTTAAAACTATAACCTAATTGAACCAACTCCCAAGTCTGGGGAAGAGGCTCTACAAACAATAACTCTCAAGTCTCGGGAAGCCAAAAGCTCATAGTCCTTTTTTATACCATGAACCCCCTCTACGTTGCTAAATGGATCCACTCATAGAGCCAAGATTGACACCTTGTACTCATATCCTTTAGTGTCACACACAACATGTTAAGGTTGCTACTATCTTGATATGCATAAGCTATGGTTTATTTACCCTTTATTAACACATCTTTTATCATGTGTATTTCAATAATTACTTACATTTACTATGCAAGTAAAATATATCATAATACTCCTTATTAATTAGCCAATTGCACCAAAAAATCTTTATTTTGAAAATATAGATCGAGGCACCATCGATCGTAGCACCAACATGTTGGTGTCAGTATTAATGGCTATCAAAACATTCATCGACAGATTAGTCTTTGCCGATAGTGAGAAGGCTTACTCTAGCCTTAAACACCCACGTAGTCATCGAACATATACCTTCTATTGATGCCCATTGTTTGGTACAACAATGTGCCTTCAGCACGCTAGTGAAGGGAACTATTTGTTTTTTCCAACCACCCAACAAATACGTTAGTGGGGGCATTAGTGTCTAACATGTGATCAAATCAACTCACACAATAGACTAAATACTCCCATATTGATCAAGACATTGAAGTGCAAAAATTGACAAAGAATTAAGCCACTATTGATGAGAGGATTCTCACATGAAACCTCAAAAGTTTGAAGAATAACCTCCCACCCATATAATGCTTAACATAGCCAATTTACGGTGCTACATACATATATCTTGTTATAGAAAAAACATGGAACTTCATGTTGAGATTAATATATCCTACCTCCAAACCAGAGTTCATTGAAGAATTCTCCTTCTCTCCTCTTCAATCACTTTGTGTGGTGTTCAACCAAAAAAATCCATCTTGAAACACTTGACTGTAATCTTGTACTCCTCTTGGGGCTCTCTAGATTCTTTAGGATCAAGGGGAATCCATAATTTCATGATCTTTGGTCTTTTTAAGGAGCTTAACCACATCCACAAGCCCATAACCATGTAACTACCCACAATTTTAGCATACCCAACTTTACCAGTTTCACTAACACACTCACCATCACATCAGTGAGTTGCCGACAATTATAAAGTTTACAAAAATTATTGTTAAAAATTCTTGGGTGTTACATTCTTCCCTTCTTGAAATAATTTTACCCTGAAAATTCGGTATTTCAATTCAAATTCATAGAGATTGTGAATTTTTTCTTAAAAACTTTGGACATTTCAGCATAACCATCCATTGAAACATAGCGGGGGTAGGCCAAATGTGGAAGACATGTGACACATGTATGCATGTTTCTTTAAATAAACATAGCAGCTAACACCAACAAGCGATGCATATACGCATGTTTCAAGTGGTGCACTGACCAAGTGCCAGATGGACCCCGTGTGCAACACGCTATTGGTGTCCATGCCACACACACATGGAACACACAAACTGCCTCAAATGCCTATTTTTAGGCATGCAAGCTCTAGTTTTTCCAGTTTTTTTTCTCCCACTCTCCTCAAATTTCATTGCTCTTGTTCAAAGTCATTTTGAGTTTGAATTAAGCCGTTTAAGTGGTATTCTTACCTAAATCAAGTCTATTATACATCGTGGAGTTATTTTTCTAGTTAGAGAGCTCTAAAGCCGGAAAAATTGATGTCTAAGTGAGTGGAGTCTGGCTTGTCATCTTCAAATTCGGGTGAGAAGTGAGGGATTTTTATCCTATCTTATGGCATAAATGTTTGTATAGGTTGTCTTTTTAACTTAATATCTATATGAATCTACCATGCTATGCGTAGAGTTAGTTTCAAGTTATCTTTTAAGATTCTTGCACATATATGGGATTTATCGAATGATCATTCATTGGAGTAGGATATGAAATACAAAATGTATGTTTTATGATTCACTTATAGATTTGATTTATCAAATGTTAAATCCTTTGAATTTAATTATAAATTATACACATTGAAGCATGTGAGATAGAGAAAATCCAACTTTGCCATTATTTTAATTAGTAATGACTAAAGTATATGTTTGAAGTACAGTTTTAGAGAATTATTCCTTATGAAAGGATGACTCTCAAGAACACTTTATAAAATACATACATGCATGGTGATTGAGTTACATGAATAGGATAAAGATATGGAAACCATCTCGTTGGAACAAGCAACCAACCCTATCTTTGTAGTCGTTAATAATGACACTCATATGGCTTGTAGAAGTGAGGCTAGGTTTTTTGAAAGGACAAACATTAGAATAAAATGTTTTAAAAGAAAAACTGTCCTTTATGAGTCTGGGAACTCATGATTGATTTGTTTGTCTAAAGCTGTTGTTGGGCACTCCGATAGAGATCTGTGGATTAGAAGAGAGCAAAATTATAATTTGGTTTGGAATCAGATGTAGGATACATATTTTAGCCTCGTTAGCCCCATTGAAGGGCGTGAACCTTGATTAGGCCCTAATGAAGGGCACACATCGCTAAAATGGCTACGCACGCTAGGGTAAAGAGTATCATGGGAAAACTCTCTATTCTCTTGATCCCGATGCCCCATAAGCACAAGTAACTCTTCTATCCACAAGCATGAGGTGTTTTGTGATGATCCATGGAGGAGTCCAAGGCTGTTGCTTTTGTACTAGCAGTAAAGTCTTTAGGAAAGAGTAGGTGTCTAGGACACTTGTAGCAAGTTATGAGATCTTACGAACCTTAAGAGCATTTTTGATACGTAGGAAGAAGTTCTAGGAGAGGTTTTGGGTGAGAGGCACGCTTTGTTTTAGTAAAAGTATTATTTATGATATGTGCTTCGATACTACCCTTATTACTTTATGCTTAATAGTATAAACTCTCCTACTGAGTATTTTAAAATACTCACCACCGCAAGACCTTGTAGGACCAGGAGAAGCTTAGTTTGCTAGTAGAAAGGCCTATTTGGGAATTTTTGTGATAATTTTAAATATTTTTTATTACACTTAAATCTAAGTAAGAACTTTTATTGTTTTTTCCTTATGTGTTTGTACATAGATAGTATTTTCATGAGAATTGATATTTTATACCATGCTTTCGGTGAATCCTCTAGTCGTGGGCCTGAGTGAACTCCAGTGATATTTTATTAAAACTTCTATATATGTTCCAAAATCACAGTGCACGATAGGGGCATCGAGATGGGGGAGGGGGTGGGTATGAGAGAGATTGTTTCAATGGGAAAGAGGAGAAATAGTGGAGGGAAAGGGTGGTTGAAGGTGTAAGTGAGGTGATCATCAGCGACGGTCTTCTGTAGTCGTCTCTAATTAATCATTTGCGATGGCTACAAAGATCGTAGATAACATTAATAACAATGGTTGCAAATCATGCACGTCACAGATAATATTAATAGGAATGGCTACATTTAGTCGTCGTTTTTTTCTCGAAAATGCTACCTCAACACAAAAGTGAAATGGCGAAGGGTGAAGGGGGTCATCAGAGACGGTAGATGGATGGTTATGATCATCTGTGATGGCTTCATCCATCGTAGATAATATTAATATCGATGGCTAATAATGTGCACATCACAAATAGTAAATAATAGCAATGGCTAAATGTAGCCGTCCCCAATTCTCTAAAATATAGCCTAAACAAAGAAGAGAAATGGGGGAGGGAAAGCATTGGGGAAGTAGGGTCCAACCAACGCTGATAATCATAATCATATGGGATGGCTAAATCTGTCGCAATTACATATAATAGTAACGGCTTAATAGTTGCGCATCGCAAATATGACTATTAGCCACGGTTGATGCTAAGCCAGTTTTTTTTTGTAGTGCATAGATCCGTAAACCTATCAAGTCATTCAAATTGCATAATGTATGTTAGGTAGGGCAAAGTTGTATAATGTATACACCCTTCTTTTGATTATTAAAGTTTGGCTTCAGCCACTTACCGATAAAAAAAAATTTAGAATCAGGAAACACGTTAATGTTTCCAAGTGTTTTTTATGTTGTCTGTTTTAGCTTCAGGGCCGTTTTTCTTAACTTTGATTGCACCATACAGGACAATAGTATCTTAATTTTAACTGCACCATATAGGAGGACCATTCTATCGTTGTAAGTTAGATACATGTACATCTACCTCGTCATTGTAAAATACTCCTCACCCCCATGTTGACAGGGGACATTCTTAGTTCCAGTCAAGAGATGGCATAGAATGCAATTCTATGCATTATAGACACAGACGGAAAGACAAGATCATAAATTTGGAGCATGAAAATACTGTGTCATTTTGCTCGTGATTCGAATGTGCCCAACTCGAGATCCAGTGAGGCCCAACTGACTACTGGGCTGAATAAAATTGGGGGCGTTTTGATAAAAATGGTATCTTAAGTATAATATTACTTTTACTATAAATTATACATTGTGTTGAGGCATTATATGTTTATTCTTAATGTTTGTTGTAGGTGGAAATTATTAGATTTTTTAGTACTCAAATAGGGTTCAGAGTTCAGTGTCTTTTTTTTACATTGTCAAACTAGGGACAACTAGTTCTTATTGGTTAAGACAAAGAACTACGACTTAATTGTGACAATCGAAAACTTTTTTCTTACCGGGAAGAGTAGCCCTTGAGTTTGAAATTTTTGTTTTTGTGACTAATTATACATCCAACTATTACAAACTAATATTTTAATCTTTGGATTTTTAGGCTGCATTATAACCTTTATGAATGCGCTATTGGTAGATTTCAGTAGTTCTCTATGCACCAGTCAAAAGAAGGATCAGATGATTCTTCCTTGCAAGGGGTAGAGAAGAACTTTTTTATTTATGATCTTTTCTTAAATAATCAAGACTACTCTTTACACTTTAGAGTGAGTAGTGGTGATTATTCAATTTTTGAAACTTTTTGATTAGATGGAAAAAATAAAAGAAACAACTTGGAATTTATTAAAATAAGAAATGAGAATTACTAAGAGAAGTGGCTACAACTTTCAAATTTAAAAAAAGAAAAAAAAATAAGAAAACAAAGGAAAATTCTTTTTGAAGATGAGAGCTCCCCTTTCACAAGTTCTTCTTCCTTCTTGATTACTTCTATTTTTTTTTCTGATTCCTTGAAATTTTTCAACATTCAAAAGGTCAAGACTTTTTAGGATTTGGATTTCTTTTAGTATGTGATGAAATTTTAGATTTCTTTTTGGAGATTCCGTAGACTTGAAAACTAAAAGCCCATTCTCATGAAAACAAAGGGGTATTTCTAGGATTGGGGGTTGTATGGTTAAACAAAGTAGTGGGGGGTGAGTTAGAAGGGTAGTTCGTGAGAAGTAGAGAGTGAGTTAGTGGGATGTGGGGAATGAGATAGTGGGATGAGTTGTAAGGGTAGTTCGTGGGGGGGTGGACAGTGAGTTAGTGGGAAGTGGGAATGTGGTGAAGGTAGTTTTGAAAGTAATAGGTGAAGTCACAATATTATAACTTTGACTTGGTCTTCTTATTCTCTATATAGGGCCCATGAGATTTCCCACATAAACTTTTTTTTTCTTCGAACTTTGAGTTCTTTGAAACTTAACTTTTTTGTATTTTTGACCATTTTGGTCTTTTATGGATATTTCTTTTTTTACAAAACTTATAGTGGGATCCATGAGTGTCACTTAGTCTTTTAGTTTTATTGCTATTTTGGTGTGAGATTTATGAGGCTTCACATAATGCTTTGCAATTTATATTTTTTTTTATTTTTGATGTGGCTACGTGAGGCTTATAAAACCTCTCTTAGCCATTTTGAATTTTGTAACTAACTTTGAGTGTAAGGATGCCTCATGAGGTCCTCACATAATAATTTTTGTTAGAAGCCTTAGTTAATTCCTACGCGTGTAAGATTATATTTTGCTTCTTTTTTTTTACTTTGTATTTTGAAGATTTGGTCTTATTCAGAGCTAGTAAAGCTCCGAAATCTTGGCCTTTGAATTTATTTTTTGGACTTTGTCCATTTTGAAAATTTGATCTCATCCAAAACTAGTCCAGCTCCAAACTCTTTACATTTGAATTTTGAAATTTTTTTTATGTTAACATGGGCTGGGTCTAAATTTGAGCAATAGTGCGTCAAATATTTAGGCCCTATAAGCAGCTTTTTTCCATTGTCATTGTTAAAAAGAAATATTAGTGTAGATAAAAAAATCAGTTATATTTGGTTGTGCTATCCATTTTTTATTAATTAGATAACTGACTTGTAAGGTAGTGCTTTTAGCATTCAGTGCATGGTCTTCAAGATCATGGTGAAACTTTAAGAAGTGGTGTTCTATTCATTAGAAACTCAAACACATGCGAAAGAAGCTCTACAGGGAATTTCTTATTAACACTCAGGTAAAGTTCAATTAAAGCTTGGAATGTATTGCACAATGGTTCTAGATGTTCACACCTTCACGGCCTATTCAATTTTCTAATATTATCAATGTTTTCTCTAAACATCTAAATAAAAACGACTCTATTTTTAACAAGGGAAGGATACAGTGGCAGGATAAGGACCCTAGAAGACTTGGACATCATGAAGACCTCGTCTCTCTATAAAACAAAATAAACTTTATCCAAACAGAGGATTAATCTATAGGATAATATCTTTTACTCGTGTTTGACAGTTTTCTATAGCACATTATGTGAGCTGGGCTATGCCCAGTTGTAAAATGTAAATAAACAATTTTTTCTTACTTTGTTAACTTTCACATTTTGCCAATGAAATAGGTCCATGTGATTGTGCTTTTAAAATAATTGTTATAAACTAGGTTTCATATCTTTTCATTTCACATATACCAGGTATACATATTTTTCAAATGTTATAAACCAGGGTTCACCCTTGAATATCCTCTTGACAGTAGTCAGGGAGTTCTTAGAGTGTGTTGCATAATTCTTAGAGGACTCGAACAGTATATGTGTATTATATTAGCTATTTAGCTTACTAAATACCCAACTCCCAGCCTCCATGGTGAAGTTACTGAACCATAGCAGAGGAAAGAGTTGCCCATTCTTTTACTACCCTTTTTTCTAGAATCCTTTGCAAATTGCCATGTGAAAACTATTTTTATTTTGTACATAATCGAACAACAAGGCAGATTAGGTTTGTTATATATTGATTAATGTATCATATTTTTATAAAGTCTTATTATAATTTAGTTGTGTCCTTCAGGTCTTGGTAGTAATATTTGAGTGTTGTAATTATACTTTATGTTATTTTGTTGAAAAGTATAACTATAGCATAAAGTATAATTATACATAGAAAATAATTGTAAAACTATCATATATAATAAAATATATATTTCAAAAGGGATAAAATTTACACAAGAAGGGTGTCATAAAGCATAAATTTCAATGAGGTTTGATACAAATGACAAGGTGCAAACAAGCAAAACCATGTCACTTCATTTCTGGACATTTGAGAAAGGTCCCGCACTTTAACTCTGTAAATTAATCTAACCCCTTTCTTTAAGCACTTTCACATGACCTTTGTGTTATATGTACAAAGAGCCAGCTAACATGGGAGACTCTTTTTCAAAATTGATTTAAACATAGCACGCAAACAAGCTAACAATAAAAAACCATCTTGTTACAAAACCAAAATTCATCAAGTAATGATATAAAAAGTAATTCAAACCAAATATATAAAGTACAAAGAAAAACCAATAAGCAATTAAGATAGTGAATAAGCATCAAGGATGAAAACCTACAAGCTAAGTTTAGATATAGAGGCAATTGAGATAGTGAGACATCATCAAGGTTGAAAATGAAAAGGCTAGGTTCAAAAACAGAAATGGAACTTTGAGTTGTGCTATTTTACTTTGAAATCACTATATCATGAACAAGTACATGATCATAAAACTGAGCTTTAGTATAGTAAGACTTTTTGCCAAATGTATTTTCCTCCTTGACATGAGTGTGCCACTATAGGGAAAGGGTGTGACATTAGTCTTGTTAGAAGCCTGTTTGACAACATCACTTAGAAGGAGAACCATTTGGTGATCAAAATCCACTGCTGGATAAAAACCTTCCACTTGTTCTGGCCCTGATTTAATCTTTGCAGAAGAATGACCTTTGCTAACAACTTAGTCTTCACATTTTTCTTCCTAACTTGAAACCCTCGACCACCTTTCTTGTTGTTTTTGTTAATGTCATCAATCGGAAACATACAGAATGACAATATGCAACAAAAATCAATTTGCTGGGATAAATAATTGTGCAAGCCAAGGATATGACATGCCACTTTGAGAGAATGTTAATCACATTACACATTATTCTCACCCAAACCCATCAAAGTTACCTAAAAGTTTATGCCAACCAATTAATGCTTACAAGGCTTAAAAACAAAATAATATATTCATCACTGAAAATGTAATTTATAAAGAAATAAAGAAAGAATATCATTCCCTACTGATAACAACAATTTAAATAAGCAAAAAAATATATTCATTGGACATAGATTAAACAACACTGCTGCTATGTGACAAAAAGAGAAAACTAGACCCAAAGAGAAACCCTAAAAGTAAGGAAATTGGACATAGATTAGACTTAATGCTATAATGATACTTTTACACAAAATAACATGAAGTATAATTATATTTTACAATCTCAAACATAAAGTATTATTATAGCATGCAAATATTACTATTATGATCTAAAGGACCTAAATGTATTGTTATACAGCTAAAGTATAATAATAATAATTTTTAAAAACATAAAGTGAAAAAATACACTAATTATTTTAAAATAAAATTATATTCTTCAAAATAACAAAAAATATAATGATACATTGCAAATTATATACATGCTCAAATATAAAAAAGTGTCACATGCATGCACAATAAAATTGTACTCTTGTAATTCTATATCAACATTCTAAAGTATAATATTGAAAATTTGTATAGTCACTAATATATTTATATGTTTATATACTATCCCTATGGTCTTATTGGAACTTACAATAGATCAAAAGCTTGTAAAAATAATTACTAAGGCTACAAATTAAGAAAAGTAAAGTTTAAGCAGTTGCATTAAAATATTATAGGCACCATATTTCTACATATTTTTTCTATTTAGTGATCATTGCCACATTGAAATAAGCTACCTAACATATTATATTATACAAGATTATGGCAAAACATAAAGTATAATAAAGTTTCACAATATTATGTAAAAGAAAAAAATAAACTTAATGATCTAGTAGTCTGTAGCTACTTTACCACTCAGTCACATAGATGTCATTGTATCTAAAAAAATTCGAAGGCTGTTCTTTTCAATTTTTTGGTCATTTTAGTTTTTCTTGTTACATGATGCATGTAGTAACAAAGAAATATTCCAGATTTATCCCAAAAAAGTTGTTTTTTATATCAACACAATAAAAAAAATATCTTTATTTAAATATTCTTCGCATATTATAAACTTACAAAATTGCAGTATGTTTGGGAATATTCTCAATTTTGAAAATGGTCCTTCATATTCTTGAGTTGATAGACCAAGGTTCTCTTTCATTCCAATCACATCTTTTCCATAATTTGACAATATATATTTTTGTTAGAAGAGAGAGATAACAATCAATTTGTATAAAATTTAGAATAAATTATAAATTTATAATGTGCATGGAAAGAATTACCATTTTCTTTGCTTATTCTTCATATTTTTCCACAAAATCAGATTGCAACAAAAGGCAATTGTAATGACTCCAACCTTCCTCATCGTCATACACTAGCAAGTGTTAGTGATAATCTCCTTCCTTGTTATCATTCGATTTTGATGCAATTGGAAATATTTGATACCTTGATGAACTTTTTCGCTTCATGAAATCTTTGCAAAGGTCTTTTCTTTGCATTGCGTTGATGACTTTGTACTATTTCAATAAGATATTTGTTTTGTCAGTACTAAAATATATTATAGATAAATAATATAGAACATATTTATCGTAAGAAGCACACTTACAAAGTATAAGACATTGTGTAAGTAATATGTTGCATTCTTATAGACAATTCTATGCTCTTCAATATCAATTTTCAATTGTCTATGCAAGACAGTGATATATGCATTTATGATATGTGTATTTTTCAAGTCAATAGATTTTAAAAGTAAATTTAAATTCTAAAATTTCAAAAATAAAATCAGAATTTGAATGTAAATACTCACATTAAAGTTTACTTCTATTTCATTAATCAATTTACACATATCAGAAATGCGTACTTTTTCTTTCTGACCTTCTCTATTGAAAATATAGAAAATGAAAACAACATGAGTATAATTGTACAATTGAAATTAAACATATAAATTGTTGATAGTCTAAAGAAAACTACACTCCACAAGTATGTTTTACATTTAAATAATTAATTGAAAAACGTAAGGTATAAAGTAACTCATATAGCACTAACATATATAAAGCTAGAGTACATTTATAATATAACTTATAGTGCATACTTACAATTAGAGTAAATTTATATAAATGATCACAATACACAGTTAAAACTAAAGTAAATTTATATAAATGATCAAAATACACAGTTAAAGCTAAAGTAAATTTATACAGTTAAAGCTAGTGTAAATTTATAATAAAAAATATAATCATAATTTATTTTGGAATACTTACTACTCTTGATTTCTCTTTTCATCCAAAAATTTCTTTTAGTCGTCTTTTAACAAGTTTGACCACACTTTTTCTTTGTTTATTTTTACTTGGACGTATCTTCTTCCAATAGACCCATTTTTTTTGTATCCTTTCTCCTTTGACTACTTTGTCATATTTGTGAACAGAGTCATCCCTTTCAGCTTTTCTAGGTGCTCTACTTGTATTCACGTCTTTAGCTAAAGAACTTTCCATATGATGTTCCTTGTCCATCTTTCTCTTTCCTTCCCTTATTAATACCCCTTCCACTATTATTAAAGATGGCCTTAACATAGGTGTTTCAGTAAGCATACATTCTTTTGGTCCTTTGGTACCAACATATCCTTTTATTCCAACATTTTCTTTTACATATTCAACTGCTAAAGATAATAAATTGTTATCCAAATCCAACTTTTCTTTCTTCAATAGATCTATTTTTTTCCTTAAACAATGTATTTCTTCTTGTTTCAATTTCATTTCATTGATGTGAATCAAATCCATCTTGTTCTTTTTTTCTTTGTGTTTTTGAAGTTGTTCTTCACGAATATTTCAATGTTTTTTCTCTTCTTCCAATTGTTTCCAAAGTAAATCAACTTCAACAATTAATGAAATTGTCACCTTTCTTGTGCAGCTATTTCTTCACCTACAAAAGCAAAAACGATTGTTATCATTGTAGAAAAACAAGAAATATAAAATATGATATAATAATAAAATATATATTAAGATTATATTATACAAATGCAATTACTCAAGTGTATAAAATTAAAATTGTATAAAATAAAATGATATTGGTTTCAAAAATAAAAATTGTACATTACATTGTTTTTTATATGTATTTCTAGCTTCTCTTTTGCTTTTTCTTCTTCTAAAACTCTGTCTTCAAGCAAAATTTTCATCTTCTTCTCAAGTTCAAGTTCTGTTTTGAGTGTCTCAACCTCAATTTTCAAAGTAGTTAGCGGTGAGTCCTCTACCAAACAATTATAAAGTAATTTACTATAAATATGCTCTTGCAAAATGTTATTTCTACAAATAAATATAACATAAAAAGAATTACAAAAGGTATACTATATATTAAGAATTAAACCAATGATTAAGAACATGAATACATAAATAATGTATTAAAATTTTGGTATATATACTATAATAAAATACCAATAAAATTAGTATTGTATAGATCAACTTACCAAAGCTGTTAGAAACATAATTGCTTGTATTTGCCTAGTCCATGACTTTTTGATGTTTTCTCCCTTGAGAATATGTAATTTAAGTAGATGAAAAGAACAAATAAAGGTGACAATTTCATTAATATAGCACACTACAACAAAAATGTAGTAAGCGTCGCTAAAAATAACTATTTGTAACATATAAAAAAACGTAGCAAAAAAATGAACTATTAACGATGCATTTTTGTATGTGTTGCTAATACACATATATTAGCAATGCTTAGTTTCAAGCATCACTAATACGAATCATATTAGCGACTAGTTCCACTATTTGCGACGCTTTATACAACCATCTCTAAAAAATATATTTTTTAAATAAAAAAAGAAAAAAAAAACTAATAGCGGCATTTTTCTTAAGCGTCGCTAATAGCTTTTGCAATAGCAACGCGTGTACAAAAGCGTCGCTAATAGTGTTGTTATTAGTGACGCTTTTAATAGTTATTAATTAAAAATAAATAAAATTAAAATTATTAGCGACACTTTTAAATAAGCGTCGCAAATACCATTTCTAATAAGTTTTATTAATTAATTTTATTTAATAAATAAATATTAAAAAAATTGTAATAAACTTCCTAAATATACTATATTTTATTCAATATTTACTATTTGTATATATAATAAATTAATATTAAATTTTCAATAAAAACTAGTGTTAAGAATAGATTAAACTTTCACTATATTATATATAATATATTTTATTTTTTAAATTTTATTATTAATTTTAAAATATAATTTATAATAAAAGAGAGTGCATGGAGAGAGAGTGAGGAGAGAGAGGGATCGAAGAGAGAGAGAGGAGGAGGTGAGAGAGTGAGGTGAGAGAGAGGAGAGAGAGAGGAGGAGGTGAGAGAGAGGTGAGAGAGAGGTGAGAGAGAGGAGAGAGAGAGAGAGGAGAGAGAAGAGAGAGAGGGAGAGAGAGGGAGAGAGAGGGAGAGGGAGATGAGAGACGGAGGAGGGAGGAGATAGAGAGGAGAGGGAAGGTGGAGAGAGAGAGGGACGAGAGAGAGAAGGGTGGAGAGAGAGGGGAGGGAAGTGAGAGAGAGAAGAGAGCTAGAGGGAGAGAGAGAGGGTGGAGAGAGAGGGGAGGGAGGAGAGAGAGAGAAAGGAGGGAGGAGAGAGAGAGGAGGGTGGAGTGAGAGAGATGAATTTTTTTTTTATTTTTAAAATAAAAAAATTAAATTAGAATAAATACTAATAGTGATGAATAATTTTATACATTGCTATTAGTACATGTATTAGCGATGTAAAAAATGATACATCGCTAATTCGTGATGTATTAGCGACGTATATTAGAGGTGTTCACGAACGTCCAACGTCCGTTTGCCCGTCCGTGTTCATGGACGTCCACGTCTACCAATAAATAATGTTCATCTGTTTTACTGTTTAGGGCTTGGTTAGGCAACACAACACAGAGTTACTCTTCACCGGAGCGCTACCATGCCGCCCCTGCTTTGCCTCTCGGCCCTCTCCAAAAACCAACTGAAGTATACACCTTTACATCTCCGCCCCTGCTCTGCCTCTGGATCGTAACCATCTCTGTCGTCCCACCGTCTGCCCCTCCACCTGAGAGCGATAATTTCTCTCCCCTCCCGAAACTGACTTTGGTGGCGCTGTGAGGCGTGAGCCTGTGGTGGTGATTCCTCTTTGCCATAGTTGTCTCCTCTGCAGTCGTTGACAAGCAATCGGGCGAGGAGATGAGATTTGCATTTCTCCGGCTCATACCTTTGTGTTGTTGCCATGCCGTCATTTCGCCGCCACTTCACTGCAAATTTTGCTTCTCCAGCGTCTGATCTCCCCTCTTTGTGAGTTATCCTTGCTTTGAGTTGATTTTCGGATTGGCTGGGCAAATTCTGGTGTTGATGGTTGCTACTAATTGGAATAGGGGAAGCGTGTGTAGAGGTGTTCCGGCTCAGAGACAAGATTTGTGTTGCCGTGCCATCGATTCGCCACTGCTCCACTACAAATTTAACTTCTGCAGCGTCCGATCTCCCCTATCTCTGTGAGTTCTCCCTGCAAATTTTTCTTCTGTATCGTCTATCTGCTAATCGGAACCGGAAGCGTGAGTGTTTTCTCTGCTCACTCTTCCTTGGACCGGCTATGCTCATAACCGGGTTTTGTTGAACTAATTACCGAGATGTGTGAAGGCTTTGTCCAACATAGCCTTTGAAATATTGTGTAATGATGTGAAGGCTTTGGCCAATACTAGGTCCTAATCAAATTGGATATTTTCAATCATAAGGTAATATATCAGGGCTGCCTCTTTTAGACAGCTCTGTTGTTTGTGTGATAATTGTGGTTGTTGGATTGGATTTTTTTTTGGTCTTTGTGTCTTTAGATACATATGAGTTAATTGTTATTTCGATATAGACTTATAGTGGTTATATTTCTTATGTTTAGATGGGTTTGCTCTAAAATTTAATCTTATATTAGTCAAGCACTTTTTTTAGGATGTATTAAAAGTATCTATAATATATTTTTTCGATAATTTATTGTTGGTATGCCAATGATCTAGGTAATCCTTCATAAAAATAGAAAATCCTTAGAAGAGATTAGGCAAGAACTTTGCACGGTATGACAACCTAATCTCATTAAATTGTTTAATTGATTTGCAATACGTTTTTGTTTATTTGGTTTGGTGAATAAAAAATATTTCTTGCCTGTTTGTTGCATGCAGTTATTATTTTTTGGCTTATGTTTATTTTTTGGTCTATGTATGATACATAGAAGCTTTATTAATTTTGTTCTAACAATAATGATGTGTGATTGCTTTATTCAGGATTGGGTATTGGTTCTCATTGAGTTATTATTATGTCTAGTCATAAAAGGAAAAGAGTTCTGGATAGTCAAACTAAAATTAGCTCTTCAAGTCCAAATCAAACTACTATTGAAGTAAAAGAAAATTCACATAATGGGTTAGCATAAGTGAAATTGGGTCATCTACTAATACATTAGAAGCAACTACAATCTTTGTATCTCCAAAGAAAAGTAAAACAAGTGATGAATCAGCTAAGGTATCTCCAAAAAATTAAAGATTTACATCCAAATGGTGAGATTATTTTAAAAAACAAGCGGATAAAGAAGAGAATCAATGGGCTATTTGCAACTATTGTTCAAAGAAGGTACCCAGGGATACTAGAAGGTAAGGAACTAACCCACTAAAAAGGCACTTACAAAAAATTAAAGATTTACATCCAAATGGTGAGATTATTTTAAAAAACAAGTGGATAAAGAAGAGAATCAATGGGCTATTTGCAACTATTGTTCAAAGAAGGTACCCAGGGATACTAGAAGGTAAGGAACTAACCCACTAAAAAAGCACTTAGAGAGGGATTGTCCTAAATATAAACAAGAGATGAGGAACACTCAAGTTAAGGGCCAACAAAATTTAGTATTGGGGGAGAAAAATAGTGATGAAACATGTTCAATTGAGACTTTCAATTTTAACCAAAAAAGGAGTAGAAGACAACTAGCTAAGGTTATCATATTACATGAGTATTGTGAATCACCAAGGTTTTAGGAGATGGGTGAAGAATTTGGAACCACAGTTTAAGTTTGTGAGTCGTATAACTATTGCAAGAGAATGCTCAAAAGTTTATGATAGTGAATTTTAAGAGACATTTGGTGCTTTGGAGAAACTTGATAGTCGAATTAGTATAACAAGTGATTTGTGGACCTCTATTCAAAATATTGCTTATATTGTTTTGACGGCTCATTACATTGATGAAGATTGGAATTTGCAAAAGAGAATTCTTAATTTTTATAATGTTGAATCCCGTCACACGAGTGAGTTTATTGCTAACACTATTTATGAAAAATGTGTGGATTGGAACATTGAGAGGAAAATCTTTGGTCTTGTATTGGATAATTGTAGTGCTAATGATGTAGCGGCTCGTGAGTTCAAAGACCATCTCCTCTATTGGGATCACCTTGTGTTGGATGGTAGCTTACTTCATGTATAGTGTTGTACACTTATACTTAACTTGATTGTGCAAGATGGGATAAATATGATAAAGGATATTGTAGATAATGTGTGTGAGAGTGTCAAGTATGTAAAATCTTATCCACAAAGATCACAAAATTTTTACAAGCATGTTGAACTACTTAAGTTGTCAAAAAAGAAATTAGTTCTTGATGTGCCCATAAGATGGAATTCAACATATATTATGCATGAAGTTGCTTTAGAATTGAAGGAGGTATTTACTCGTATGGCTTCACTTAATTCTAAATATACTTTTTTGCCTTCTATACAAGAGTGGGAAAAAGTTAGAAGTGTGAATAAATGTTTGAAGGTGTTTTATGATTTAACAAAGGTTTTTTCTGACACAAAATATCCTACTTCAAACATAACTTTTTGTAGAATTTGTGAGTTGAAAGTGGTATTACAAGAATGGTACTTTGATTGAAATGAGTTTATTTCATCCATGACTACTAAAATGATTGATAAATTTGACAAGTATTGGGATGATACTTATATGGTGTTAGCAATAGCTTCAGTTTTGGATCCTAGAATGAAATTGGGAATGCTTGAACTTTATTTTCCATTACTCTATGGTGAAACATTGGGAAAGGTAAAAATTAAGGAAGTTTATGATGTTTTGGGAAAACTTTATGATAAATATGCTTCACGGGCATCCGGATCAAGTGAATTTGATAGTTTGGCTCTAAATAGTCAAACATCTTCAAGTAGTGAGATAATTTCAATTACTAGTGGTGGATGTGAGGCTTGAAGGGATAAATTCACTAAGTTCATGGAAAGTAAGTCAAGTCAAAAGACAAAAGCCGAATATGAGCTATATTTAGAAGAACCTATTTCAAAAGATGCTTTTAGTGATACATTTAATATTTTAGCTTGGTGGAAGAAGTTTGCACCAAAATATCTTATCTTATCACAAATTACAAAAGACATCTTGGCTATTCCATTATCTACCGTTGCATCCGAGTCATCTTTTAGTAGGGGGGGAGAATTATTAGTCAATCAAGAAACAAGATGAGCATTGAGACAGTTCAAAAATTGATATGTGCACAAAGTTGGTTGAGGGCTAAGTTTGAAGGTAATTATTTGTATGTTTAATTTGCTTTAGTTATATACTTTTGAAGCTTATAAGATACTTTTATATTGGATTATCATTTGTTTTGTAGGTTTACCATTAGAGGAATCCAAGGGTGATGATCTAAGCATTTTTTATATTGGCTTAGAAGATGAAGATGAATTTGAAGTTTAAAGTACTTTTGGTGGTAACTTTAATTATTAAATTCTTATTTTTGTATGATTATGATTCATTTATGAGGAAGAAAAGTTATTTTTGTAGGAACAACAATGAAGACTTGGGTTAATTGATCATTGTCATGGGATGTATGACGAAGAACAATATTTTGGTGGTGGATTAGGTTTTTATGTGAAAGGAACAATGAAGATATCGGATTGTATGAGAGTGAACAAATGTTGTAGTTCCTTATTCTTTTAATGTTACTAATAGCTTTAGTTTTCTCTTTTGGAGTGTTTTGTTGGATGTAATATTTTAAAATTTTGGATTATAGTTATATTAAGTACTTGATAGTTATAATTGACTTAATTACAGAGAAGACTTTGTTTTTGTTATAATTGATGATAAGAATTTTAAAATTTTAGTCTTGTTTAATTATGGATCATTTTTAACTTATTTTAGCATTTTGTATATGTATTTTTTAGGTAAAAATATAAATACAGATTTTATGTAGCATGTTAGGATAGTTCTAACATGCTACATAAGGACTATACAGTAAAAATATAAATACAGACCTTATGTAGCATGTTAGGACAGTTCTAACATGCTACATAAGGAATGTACATGTAAAAATAGGGATTTGGCTTAATTGTCCGTGTTCGTCCATGTCCGTCTATGTCTGTGACGGACGGACTTGGATAATAGATGCTACGGACATTAGCGGACACGAACAGATGCGGATGTCCACGTTCGTATTTGTCCGTGAACACCCCTAGCTAATATGATTTCCTTTAATTATTATTTTTTAAAAAGTAATTTTAAAGAATAAAAAATCTTAAAAAATTTAAATTAGAGGAGAGGTGAGAGAAGAGAGAGGGGAGAGAGATAGAAGAGAGAGAGAGGGGAGGGAGGAGAGAGAAGAGGAGGGAGGAGAGAGAGAGGGTGGAGAGAGAGAGAGGAGGGAAGAGAGAGAGGAGAGTGCGAGAGGGAGTGAGATGAGGGAGGAGAGAGAGAGAGAGAGAGAGAGGGGGAGGGATGAGAGAAAGAGAGGAGAGAGAGTGTGTGGAGAGAGAGGGAGGAGATAGAGGGTGGAGAGAGGAGAGAGAGGAGGGGAGAGAGAGATGGAGTCAAGAGAGGAGAGGAGAGAAGAGAGAGGAGACAGAGAGGAGAGAGAGAGAGGGAGAGAAAGAAAGAGAGGAGAGAGAGAGTGGGAGGGAGGGAGGGAGGAGAGAGGAGAGAGAGTGGGAGGAGAGAGAGAGGAGAGGGAGAGGAGGGAGGAGAGAGAGAGGAGAGGGGGGAGGAGAGAGATAGAGAGAGATGAGAAAAAAACTAGAAAAAAGTTATCTTTAGCGTCGTTTATGAATAAGTGTCACTATATAGTGTAATAAGTACTACAGATCGATAATAGTGATGTTGTTTAAAAGCGTCACTAAATTTTATTTTTTATAAAAAAAAATTTACCGCTCGAGAAATTTCACCCATGTGGCAAAATTTTGCACGCGCGACAAAATTTTGCCCATGTGACGAAATTTCACCCGCACCTTATAAAAACCCCCTCCCCCTTATTTCTACCTGCCGCCTGCTTCCCTGCCGCCCCGCCTCCTGCCACCTTCGCCACCCGCCTCCTACCCCTCTTTCTTTCTCCTTCTTCTGTAGTGCCGCCCCATTGCTTTCCGCCATGCTGCTCCTCCCCTAGCCGGCCTCCCTCTCCCCCAAGATCCCCCTCCCCCAGCCCGGCCCCCTCTCCCCCAAAGTGGCCCCCTCTCCCGAGCCGGCTGCCCCCCTTCCCTAGCTGATTCAGTCTTGCCTTGTTCCCCCCCGCCCGCATCCTCTAATTTTTAGAGGAGGGGGGCAAAGCCTGGGGTCCGGATTCCAGCACCCCGTTGTCCTCCGGTTCCTCGGCTCCCTCTCCCTTCCCCGGTAGGCCGGGATTTTTTAAAAAGATAATGTAATACTAGCGACGCTTAAAAAACGTTACTATTTAATTTTTTAAAAAATAATTAGTAACGACGCTTAAAAAGTGTCGCTAACAATAATAATAATTATAAATTTTATTTTATTTTATTAGTGACGTATAAAAAGCATTGCTAATAAAGAATTATTAACAACACTTTACATATACGTCGCAAAAAAAATATTTTTAATTTTTTTAAATGATATATACATAATTATCGTTAATAATTCTTTATTAGCGACACTTATGTATATATATCATTAATAATTTTATTTTTTTATTTTTTTTAAATTAAAATTTTGAGCAATATAAATAAAGTGTCGTTACTAAATAAATATTAACGACACAAAATAATATACATAATGGCCTACTCCGGCTTTGGCATGGCGTTGGCCATCATTTCTCCATTTCTCCCTCTCTCTTTTCTCTGGTTTTTCCTTTCTTTGTTTGGTCTTCTCAGTGCTGTGTAGATGGGTTGCCGTCCTCGGCAAGCTCCTCCTTCTCTGTCCAAGCCTCGGCCTCTTGCTCTGCCCTGCCTCACCTCGCCTTACCTCAGCCTCACTTCTCCACCCGATCTAGTGACCCCTCCCCCAAAAAATCTCCAGCCTCGGCTCGCTCAGTCTCTCCTACCGCCATTGAAAAAGATGAGAGAGAGACGAGAGATCAATTGACGAAATGGTGGTTTGAATTTTTGCAAACTTTGTTCTTCTAGGGTTTGATTCTAGTTGGCTGAGAGTTTCTAGTGAGTTCTTCCGAATTCTGAATGGCGACACCATTAATGGGCTTCAACACAGGGATGGAGTCCTCCTCATAATGGCCTCCCTGGCGAATTCTCTAATCATGATTTCCCTCTTTTGCCGCAAGGCAATCAGGTCCGAGCTCGACTGCCGCCACTACCTTCCTCATTGACAGCCACAAAGATATCAATCCGTTGTTTGAGCAATACTGCTTCTTGCGGACAATCTATAAGCACCACTCCAATGCTGAGGATGATGTACTGGATACTTTGCCCAGAATTCTGAACAAAATTGCTTCCAGCATTTGGTGTCAAAATTGGGAGATTATTGAGTTTTTATTGCTTATGTTTCCAGTAGATTTGTTTTTTGCAAATGAGGTTTATGATTCTTGTTTTGGTAAAAAATGCTAGTATGCCAAAATTAGTGACCAGATGGCTGTATCATAGTAGGTGAAAAGTTGGAACATAGAGGAAAGCTTCTCATCTTAGTTGTGTTTGCCTTTTTTATTCATACTAGTCTCTTAGTTAACAAAAATTTCGTCTCCATGTAGTAACAAAATTCTGGATTCCAATTCCAAGTCCAAGTCCGCGCGATTGTTTTTCTGTGTGTATGTGTTGGGGGTGTGGGGAAAGGGGAGTTGGTGTTCTACTGTATATTTGTGAATGAACTTGTTAATTATTGTAGTGATGATGGCAATTTTGGCTATCCACTAATCAAGTGACTGGAAGCCAAACTGTTGCTTCTAGGCTTTTCATATTTGATTATTTTCCATTTATCACACAACCGCAATTAAGCATCAGCCGTCAGATTTATGTTATCGTATGCCTTCCGACAACTCACAAAATGCCTTCAATTTGTACTTTTGGAAGATATAAAAGGTTGTTGATTTGCACTAATGGAAAATGCAGGTCATATTCCCAGCAGTTGATCTACGGTTGAAGAATGTGGCAAGAAAATATTCACTTGAGCATAAAGGAGAAAGTGCATTATTTGATCAATTGTATGAGCTTCTGAATTAAAATGTGCCATATGATGAAAGTTTCCGGAGGGTGCTGGCTTCCTGTACTGGAGCCATTCCAACGTCACTTGGTCAGCACATGTTTAAAGAAAAGGAGCAGGTATTTTATGCATATCATGTTAGTATATCTTAATTTTGAGCAGCCATTTTGTATGATTAAGATGGAGTGACAATCAAATGACCCAAATGTGTGGAGGAGCATGAAAGTTTCCGGAGGGTGCTGGCTTCCTGTACTGGAGCCATTCCAACGTCACTTGGTCAGCACATGTTTAAAGAAAAGGAGCAGGTATTTTATGCATATCATGTTAGTATATCTTAATTTTGAGCAGCCATTTTGTATGATTAAGATGGAGTGACAATCAAATGACCCAAATGTGTGGAGGAGCTACATCAGCCATTGAAGTTTTAAATCATGATCCTAGTTTGATCTGAATCTAATATATCTATATTATTAAAAGCTTTGAAGCAATGTTTTGCACATCTTGAAAGAGGCCACTTTGTTAATTGTGATTTGAGTTTCACATGAAGAAGTCATGATACTGGTAAGTAATGATAGAAATTGATGTAGCTAATCTAACTATTGTAGGCATGCCAATTATTGACTAAAATAAATTAAGATTTATATATTCTAAATACAATGTTCCATCTAGCTTGGCATTTTTGACTATTTTTCAAAAGTAAAATATGTGCTTTGGGTCCGTGGGCTTTATTTTCTTTTCTATAATTTTTATTCTCATTACGTTTTTCTTAATTCTACTACTGACTTATGGTTATAGCTCTGTTGTTGATGCCTTATAATTGTGAAACTATGATGTAATATGTTCACATGTTAAAGTAACTTCTGGGATATGCACTTTACATATTTCGTGGTATTTCTTATTGGGCATTTAGTATCTTTTTTTATCCTAGGCAAATGATGATAGACCCTTTAGATTATCCATGGCTAAATTCATATAGCACCCTCAGAAATAAAAGCATTTGTGGGCTTTCTAGCCTTCTAGTAATTTACTTTTGTAAAAGACTATAAAGGACTTGGTATTGGAATTTCATTATGTTTTGTCTCCTTATCTATTGAGTTTTCTTCTCACAAGAAGCTTTCCTATTTGACGTAGAAGCTGCATTTTAGAACAATGTAGAAATAGTTTTGTTCTGTCAAAAACTTTTATTTATTTTTATTAAAAAATACAAGGTAGTTAATTTTTATGACAACTTCATTCACCCATTGATGTTGAGCCAGACGAAGCATCCCTTTGTTTCATGGAAGCTAGTGAATCAGTGAACTTTACGTGCTCTCACTACCGAACTACCTTTGGCCGACTAAAGTAAGCCTATGGTCTGACACTCACTACAATCCACCTTCTAGGGATCTGATCCGTCCCCTTGTCTATCATATCTCTTCCTCTGGCTTGATTCATTGCTCCTCCTGGTATTCCAGGAGCCCTCCCCTGGTCCTTCCGTTATTGGATACTTTTTTTGTTATAATGCAAGTAGTGTCCATAAAATTTTGTCAAAAATAGTTTATGTTCTCTTGAGTCTCCTTTACACCCCCTGAAAGCAGGAGCACCTAAGTACAATGAAACTTGTAGTTTTTTTAGGTTCATTAAATTCTATGAAGTAATGTACAAAATACCATGCTTCTTTCATGTTTCACAATAATACACCATCTAGTCTTTATTTGGACATAGTTTGCATATTATTATGCACTTATAAAGTAGACTATAGTTTTTTTAGATCATTATGCCCATTATTGTCATGGCCTTTTTTCTTATTTTTTTATTTGTATTTCTTTTGAGAAAGTGTTTTTCATGCTCTTCTATGTCAATGAGCCTAGCGTAAGGAATATATGTAAGCCCTTGATATTTGAGATCGTCAATACATACATTAGTGCTAGTATCACTCGCGCTAATGTGCACTAGTGTGTGCGCCATTGATCTCGTGGATGAACAACTCCCATGTATTCCTTACACCAGGCTCATTGTGAGAGTGGAACAATAAAAACACTTCGTTCTTTTGATTGGTGGTTAATGATTAGTTAATTCCTGACCTATAAATATGACAAGTGAAGAAGGGAGAGGGAAAATAATGAAGATGTATTTGATCCTAATCATAAAGAGGATGAAGTACCATGAAATGTCGCACTAATTCCTAATGTAGATTCGGATACAGATGACAATATGATATCTTAAGTGGAACAAAGGGCAACAGCTAATGCATAGAGGGATGGAATAACCACAAAAATGTGGAACTATGCAATGTTATTGACGATGGGCTTAGAAATTGAGTCTTACATTGACTTTAGGGATCTTGGCCATCATTACATGTAACTTTTTTTTATTAAAAAGTTAAATTTATAATATAAGTATTTTTATTTTATTTGTTAATAACATAGTTAAAGTTACTAAACTCTAGTAAATTATAGATTACTCACATTTGAAAATTGTAGATAATATTTTTTTTAGGAGTTAATTTTTTTGAAACCCGATTGCTCAAATTGAGGGATTCTATTGATGCAAGATTTGGGCATTCAAATATTTTGAAATTTGGAATTTCAAATCCAAGAATTTGGATTATATTTTAAAATCTCATATTCTAAATTCAGTATTTTAGAATCTTGATTGACTAACCGCTATTAGGGAAATGTAAATAGTAGAGTATAATTTTGTCACAGTAAAATCATGATAAAGTATAACTTTACTCATAATCACCTTATAATCAATTCTAACAATATATTTTATACAAAAAATAATAATTGAAATATAAATCACATTCTCAATGAAGGGAAAATTATTTAATTAATAATTAAAAAAATTTATTTACCAATTCAGACCACTTCGAGAAATATTTTTCAAAGTTGTGTTGATTTTTGCCATGCAGGCGTCAGCTGCTTAGTTGGCACCTGCATAGTTTTTTTTTAAAAAAATTTATATGATTTTATTCTTTAGAAGGACAAAATTAGTTTAAAGTTGACTTTAAGAGTTTATATTTAACCCGATTTTGTCTTTTAGAATGACGAAATCACCTTAAACTGATTTTGTCCTTCTAAAAGATGAAATCTCCGCAGACCAAAGACAATTCAAAGGACAAAAGCACGTAATAAAAAATGCGGCTTACGTATGAAATCAAATTAGATTTAAAAAAAAAAATATTTTAAACTAACTTTAACACATGTCCATGTTCATTCATTCAACTCGTACATAATTTCATTCATTTCACACATTTCATGCATATTGACATCAACTAATAAAAACATACATAAAATAGAAATATTTATTAAATATATTACATCGCATGTTGAAAAAATATTTAGTTTAAAAGAAATATATAACAAAGCTAATGTCACAATCTCCTATGTTCTTGACCTCGGACTCAACCTTGTCCTTGACGGTGTTGTACGAGCTCCTCTTCATGATCTGCATATTCCGGTTCTAACTCTGGCTCAGCATAAGTAATAGATGGTTTAACACGAATTGGCTGTTGTCTATAATATAAAATCGGATCTAGCTGAGCTACATGTACAGTGATTGGAAATGATGAACGGGGAGGAGAACTATGCGCTGCTGATAAAATGGAATATCAGGCAATGAATCATGCATCGGCTGTGTCTGAGCATCCTCGTCGACATGATAATCTCTGCTAACATTTGTAATCACCGACTAAAGTAGTGGCAAGCTACGAATGACATCGACTCCCTAAGCATCAATTGACATGCTGCTAATAAGACCTCGCTCAAAGTATAGGTGGTAATTGCATCAGTCAAATGCACATGTGTACACCGAACTAGATGAAGCTATAAAAAATAAATTAAAAATTAGATAAATAATTAATAAGAAATAAAAAAATAATGTGTCTTAATTAACAATGTTGTACTTACCAAAGCTACCTTAGATACTCTCCTATGTTGATATGTCATCTCCTCTACATCATTGTGTGGTAAAATATATCGTCGTGTAATCGATAAATACCACTGCATATAAGTGCTACGAACATCTCGTGTTGTTGTAGCCATCTCCCCTTTAATAATAGTGGCTCTCCTATCCTCCCATCGAGTGATATATGAGGCATGATTTAAAGCCCAGTCGGTAATATGACGGCCTTGTCGAGTGATGCGATTGACAAACTCAACTGTAGAAAGTGGGACCCCTTGCTCCAGGTTAAACTGGAGTATTACACAATTCGGCACATGCATCTCTATAATCTTGTAACATATCAGTGGAGTTCGAGATAGTCATACCTCTCGACCGTCGATGCATAAAGGAGGTAACATAGCCAATACTTCCGATGAGTACGGTTGCCAAACAACTTATACAATATATAAAGATAATTTAGTTTAAATAATGATAAAAAATTTTATAATCATCACAAAAAAGTTCAACATGGCAATAAAATTACTTGATATGGCCGCTGGTGGTCTAACTCCCCTCTATACAATCGGAAGACTCCTTGTGGATTTTTAGTTCTCTTTTTTCAAACATTCCACCTAAAGGAGTTAAATTTAAAAAATGAGTTTAACAGATGTACATAAAACTTTGCTAAAAAAATTAAGTATTAAACAGAAATACAACCTACCTCGATCCTAATGAAGCACCCTCGACTAAGTGACCTATCTCAATACTTGGTCATTCGACGTGTAAATGCTCTCATGACCATAGCTATGTTATGAAATATGATAACAATTATTAAATAGAATTAAGGAATTATGCGTGTAAAAAAATATTTAAAGTTACGAATTCATTTACCTAAAGAAGGGTCAGACAACCTTTAATCCCCGAGGTCGTGACCTAGTATGCTTTTCCTAACTCTCGTAATAAAAATGCAAGAGTAGCACTGCCCCATGAATAAACACCTGTCATGTCGAAGTCCGCAAAGAGGGAGAGATAGGCCACGTGTATATGGCTACTCGTAGTATCCGCAAATATCGTGGCTCTAAGTAAATATAATAGATAGGCCTGTGCATTCTGTTCGATAACAATTTACATGATTCCACACAATCCCCATAAATAGCCTTAATCCCCATGCTTTTTTATAAGATATGTTAACATGATATTTCTCCTTCATTCTTTGAATAATATCCTCTAGTGTAAGAGTTAATTCGGTTTGGATAGTGGACATTATAACCTTCAAAATAAAAGAGGCACTGCACTGCCTATGATATGTGCTAAGCTGGGCATCCCGACATATGTGGTCACCTTTATATGTCTTCAATTTAAAGTACCCTCCCTTTTTTATTGAGCCATGAACTCTCCAAGGGCAAGTACTATCAATGCACTTCACTGTATACTCTAATAAATTTGTTCGTACAACTTTGTATTTGACATGATGTTGAATAAAAAACTCCTACAAGGCTTTAATAAATACTTCTTTATTCTTAAAGATGCGGCCAATATATAACTCATCTTCATTTTGTTCGTTCATATTTATGGAAGAATTAATTGTTGCATTTATCTCCTCATCTGTGATGTGTGCATAGAGTAACTCCACTTCATAGTATGGCGACTCTTCATCATTTATATTCATATCATTTGTAGTAATAGCATTATATACCGCATCATCCCCCTCGCCATCAACAATCTGTTGAACACTTTTTTCACCTTTGACTCCTTCATTCATGTCAAAATCTTTTCTACTTCATTAATATTATATTTACCTTCATTAGCCTCATTTCTATCAATATCTTCATCGTGGACATATGCACCCCTACATATGAACATTGCATATGTATTAAATTTCATATGCCTAAATATAAAATATTAATTATAAATATATATTTCACCTTTGATTAGATGGTCCAACATCGGTATGACTAATACTTGAGCAGGGGTAATGAATGTCTATCAAACTTTGAGTTCCATACCATGCAGTGCCTTGAGACATTTGAAAGCTAAATGACTTATGTGCATGCGTTGTGGACCTTCCATATCACACACAAAATTCAAAATTTAGCATCTTATACTTCATTGATAATTGTAAGATTTAAAAAAGATTCACAATTTAATAAACTTTACATTCAATTAGGTCCACTTCCATCGTAAATAGGGGTAGACGATCTATGACGTTCATTTGAAGCTATTATCATAGATAAATTTTTTTCTTCTTCATCATCCATCGGCATTTGCATATATCTTTCATTGTTCACATCTCTTTCAAAGCTCCTATATGTGTTCCTGTGAGAGCTCCTATGTGAACTACTTTACCTTTCACTAGGCACTTGAGCCTCTTTTTCAAGAAATAAGTTGAAACAAATTATGTAACGCGAGAGGTCAAACATTAAACTCATTGATGTATCATCATTTATATATATTTATCTCAAATTCGATCCATATGTTGGAATAACATAATTTATAATAATTTTTCATCTTCTTCGATCCTACCCAGTCTTGCAAGCTACTTGCATATCAAATTTGTTATATGTAGACAGTTTTTTAATTAATAATCCTTCTATGTGTCTGTCATAGTTAAGTAAAAATCTAACCAATTTTACTACCATTTCTATTCACTTAATTCATAAACAATAAATTAAATTAATATTAGATTAAAAACTTGTCTCAAAACTAAGAGGCTAAAATTAGATTAATCAAGTGCCTCATATACCAATGAGCAATAATAGTACACTTCTTCACATATTTATTCTCTTATCCAAAGAATACAATAAATATTCTCATACACTTCTTCAAATATTACATCTACCCTATTGATAAAAAATTTTAATATTTTTTTATTCGAGAAAGCATGTAGATGAATATGCATTTTACAGCAATATGAGTTCATCATAACATCTGCCTTAGTTACTTACATGACATTTAAAGAATTAGTATAATGAAAAAGCCTCCTACCATGCTCACCCAGCAAAGTTGATTGGAAACACATAAAAGTGATTAAGTACTTGTACTCGAAATTACAAGAAAAAATCACATACTACCATACCCCTAAACTGAAATTAGGGCAAGGGAAATACCCGGAATCCCTAAATTGAAACAGTAGGATCGGCGGATACGGTGGCGGGGCAGTACTTAAATTCGATGACCGGTGGAAACAACAGCGGGGTGGAGGCATTGGGAAGAGGAGCAAACTAGCGCTAACAGAAAAGGACCGGAGGCAGAAGCATCGGGTTAAAATAAGATGATTTCATCCTTTTAAGGATGAAATCGTTTTCAGTCTTAGAAGCTAGGGCATGAAGAATTGGCCAAGTGCGGTGATTTCATTGCTTAGAAGGATAAAATTAGCTTAAGGTTTTTTCATCATTCTAAAGGGCGAAATCGGGTTAAGTAATATAAACCCTTAAACTGATTTTGTCCTTTAGAAGGTCAAAATTAACTTAAAACTGATTTCGTCCTTCTAAATAACAAAATTATCTAAAAATTTTAAAAAACAATCACGCAGGCGCTACCTAAGCAGGTGACACCTGTATGGCAAAAAACAACACCACTTTGGTAAATATTTCTCAAAGTGGTCCGAATTGGTAAATAAAAAATTTTAATTATTAATTAAATAATTTTTCCCTCAACAAAATTATATTAATATATTTAAAAGAAATAAAGAAAGAGATTACAACCTTCATTTTCTTCATCAATTATTTTCTTTTCAAAATATTTCATCTTAATTCTTGTTTTCTAATGACTGACCTATAATGATAACAACTCATATATAATTATAGTTGAAATACTAGAATAGAACAATCCCTCTATCCCTCCTAAATTCTTGAGGAGAGAAGCATTAATACTTTAAAAAAGTTGATACATTAATTTATAAGTAAAAAAACAAAAATATAAATGAAACCACTTACCTATAGTTGCATTATACTATTTACAAATAATATGAAGTCTGATTACAATTTTTAAGTACAATTATATTCTAAAAAATATTAATAATTAATAAAAATATAGTTAATTACAAATAACCCCTTCTTCTTGCCCCTTTGTACGTCTAATCTTATTTTAAAAAACCCTCTCCTAAGGGTTGAAATGCACATTGTTTTCCATAACCTACATTTAAATATTAGGAAGAACACGTTAAATATTTCAAGGTTCCACAAAAATAAAATATTACTTTTGAAAAAAATTATTACTATGTCATCTGTAATATATCTAAATTTGCCACGGAAAAAAATTCTTTTCTTTCAACTATATTTGAATGTTCACAGAAAAAAATATTGAAGAGAAAATATATTTTTGAACATTTATATGTTATTGATTCTAAAAAATAAATAAAAAGATATATTTTTCTTACCAACAAAGTTGCAACCTAGCCTATCACATCTTAATGATTTGGCTGTCTTTCAATAGATGACATCAAATTGATTCTAATATGCTATGACAAAGCATATATAGCTATCCTATCTATATCCTCTACAAATTATATATAAGACTATAAAATTGAAAAAGCCTTTAAGGGGCATAAAAGAGTGACACCTGTATAAAAGGTTAATTGTAAGGACCCTCATCTTTAAACCGGTTTTGGTTTTCTTTAATTATTGATTATCGTGAGATTTACGTGTTTTCTGATCTTATTCGATGATTTCGTAAATAAATAGAGTTTGTGATGGTTTTAACCAAAATTAACTTCAATATTAGTGGTTTTAAGTGATTTTAAACCAAATGTGAATTTTTGAGATTTTTCAGAATTTTCACTATTTTCCCAAAAATTAGGGTTTTGGCGGGACCCCTGTGGGCCCCACGGTCGAAAATTTTATTTTTATGTCAAATGACCCTAGACATATACTTAAGGTCACACAAAAATTTTCAGAATTTTATTAGGCTTAATTCGTGCTTAAATTTGCAAAATAACCACTTTTAGCCTACTTTTCATATTTACACCCCAAAACTTACCTTTGCCTACCCCAACCCTTACTATAAAAGGGCAAACCTGAGCCATTTCCATTTTTGGGAATAGGCTAAGGAAGGAGGTCTGGCCTAATCCCCACTTAGGCCTGAATTAGAAGCCGATTAAGGTAAGCTTGCTCTAATTAAGCACTAATCCATGGCTTTTCTCTTAATTTCTTCTAAATCTACCATTTTCCCCTTAATTCAATTCGTTTTTGACCATCAAAAGCTACTGATTTGTGTTTTACTACAAACCCTAACTTTCAAATTTTGATTTTTACTACCAACAAGCCCTAGATCTAAGATTTAATTAGGGATTTCATAAGTAAATCGATTTCTATTGGTGTTTGATTCAAACTCATTGTGTTTTCAAGGATTTCAAGAAGGGTGACTCTTCAATCCGAGCTTAATCAAGTGCTGAGGTAATGGGTCTTCAAAAGCTCTGTTTATCCATGGTAAAACTCTTCATTTTTGGCTTATTTCGAAATGGTTTGCTTGATTTAGTGTGTTAATGGTAAGATTAGAAAATGGAATTATTTAATCCCGATTTCTTAGGGTTTTGCATTATTATGGTTTGGTTTGATATTCTGGAAGTCAAGGAGGACTTTTGATGATGATTAGGGTGCTAGATGTGGATTTGAAGTGTTATCTATGGTGTCTCGGTTTGATTTTGCGAAAGGAAGAAGATGACTGTTCTGCCGTATTGGCGATCGATCGGCCTTGCAGGGCGATCGATCGGCTTTGCAGGGCGATCGATCGGCTGAACTAAAAATTTCAAAATTTTGCGTGTAACCGATCGAACGGCCTGAAGGGCGATCGATCGGCTACACCGGAAATTTGCATGTTGTGTGTATGATGCCTATTTTGATGATTCCACTTTGGCTTGCCAATTTTATGTGAATGTGGAGTGTTTTAAGCTATGTTAGGCTACTGAAAATGCATACTATTGAGTTTATGGAGTTGAGATATATGCTTAGTGATGGTGGAATGACTTATGTTTTGTGGCATGATGTTGGAATCGTTATTTTGAAATTATGAATAGTTGTTTCCCTTTGGTTAAGCATATTTCAGTAGGACTACAATCATTGTTGGACAGATTTGTCATGATAAATTGTGATTAATGGTGTGTGAATGTTGGTGAATACCATGACTCAATGATGAAATGAGTGATGTTATAGGTGTTTAGCCTTTGTGGTTGAGTTTTGAATCTAGCTAAGATTTCAACGATTCTTCTACTATGATTTCCGCTGGAATTCATGTTTAGGTAGAAATTCACATGTGTAGTGTGGTAGTGAGTTGATTTTCAAGCATGTTAATATGCATCATGTGAAAGGCTTCTACTAGTTACACACACATGTGGGGGTTAAATGATGATGTTGAAGCTTAATATCGTGATTATGAATGATGCATTAGGGGTGGTGAGAGCACTTATCATGATTAGGGTTCATGTATGCTTTGCCCACGCATGTACCATGCCGCACGCATCATGAAAATGGATTTCCAATTGAGGCTTCATCGTGATTAATCGAATTTGACCGATTGGATGCAATGTGATGGAATTGCGTCCGGGTTTATCGGTCGTGGATTAATCGCAAGTTGATTGGTCGAAAGGACATATTTTGATTTGAAGTTCTGTGTGGAACGATTTGGAGTTCCTGTGTGGAGCGAGTGCACTCCGGGTTGAGTCTTGTTTAATGGAATGATGTGGGGACGAGTTGTGTACTTGTTTTGCGGATATGTGAGAATATCATTATGTGTGTCATCCGGACCACGAGAATCCGGTGTGGTATACCGTGTGCACCCCGCTACCACGTGTTCTAGGGTTCTCTGTGTGAGAACTCGGGCTGTTCCTCCGCAGGAGATGTCCACTGGCGAACACCCTGCTCTAGATTCTACGTGTGAGAATGGGACATCCTTGGCGAGGATCGTCGAGGGCGGCGGTATTAGGGATTGACAACCCCGATCTTTCTTGAATTCTTGTGTAGAATTTTGTACCATGACACGCCTTCGTGGCCTTGTCTATGCTCCCGTCTGTGTGACGTCAATGTGTGATTACTCCTTGATGGAGGTTGATTGTGATAACATTATGCATGTGGGAATATGTATGTTAGAGATACATCCATGCATGTTGATGTTGATGTTATGCATGTGGAATATGTATGTTAGAGATACATCCATGCATGTTGATGTTGATGTTATGCATGTGGGAATATGTATGTTAGAGATACATCCATGCATGTTGATATTGATGTTATGCATGTGGAATATGTATGTTAGAGATACATCCATGCATCTGGTTTTGATGTTATGCATGTGGAATATGTATGTTAGAGATACATCAATGCGGGATTGGTTATGATGTGAATGCATGTGGGAATATGTATGCTAGAGATACATCCATGCAGGTTGAATTATGCATTTTTATGCAGTGTTAAGTGATATGAATGTGTGATCGAAAGTGATGCACCATGTAAATCTTTGATCTGAAACGATCTCATTTCTAAGCTATCGTATTTTCTACGTTGACAGTGATATTAAAACCATTGCTGAGTGTTAAAACTCACCCCTCTTTTGTGTTTTGATTTGGGGCTGCGTGGTGTGACACGCAGACGGACAGGATTGCCTTTTTGAGGAAAGGTCAGAGGTAGCTTGGGTGTGATGATGGAGATCGTTGCGTGACTTTCCTTCATTTTGTTTCATGTTTTATGTTAGAACCTATGTGTAGGGTTCTTGGTTGTGGATTTATGTCACATGTTACAGTTATGATTGCCTATGACTTATTTTGAGCCGGTGAGGGCTTTACTTAAAACTAAGCTTGTGGGTTTGAGATTGTTGTTTACTTTGTGTTAAGCAACACCTTTTTTTTCCCTTTTATTTACTCTTGCTCAAAGGATTGTGCGCACTCCGTGTTGCTGTTAATTGCCCGTGGTTAGGGATTAAGTCTTCCGCTAGAATCGTTTCTCAATTTCACTTAAATCGCCCCAGCGCTTGGCCAAACACTTGGACCGGGTTCGGCTCGGGTCGGGCATGGCCGGGGCGTCACTAATAGTTATTAATTAAAAATAAAAAATAAAATAAATACTACTATATGTCGCTAATACATACCCTATTAGCTACGTAAAAATAAAAATTAATATTTCTATACATTGCTAATAGTATTTATTTATTTATAAAATTAATTTTTAAAAATAAAAAAAATCATAAAAAATTAAAATTAGAGGAGAGATAGTGTGTAGAGAGAGAGGACAGGGAGAGAGAGAGGAGAGATAGAGAGGAGAGGGGGAGAGGAGAGAGAGGAGAGGGAGAGGGAGAGAGAGAGTGGAGAGAGAAATTAATTAATTTTAAATTTTATAAAATTTTTTATATATTATTATATTTTAAGAATAAAAACTATTAGCGATGTATAGAAATATACATTGCTAGTATAGGTATTAGAGACGTATATTGTTATACATCGCTAATACCTACACTATTAGCTACATATATTTCTCTATGTCACTAATAATATTTATTTTATTTTATTTATTTTTAAAGTTAATTTTTTTAAAAAAAAATAAATTAGAGGAGAGATAGTGTATAGAGAGAGAGGGAGAGATGAGAGGGAGAGGGTCAGAGAGAGCGAGAGAGGGGAGAGGGAGAGGGTGAGAGAGAGGGAGAGAGGGGAGAGGGAGAGAGAGAGAGAGGAAGGAGAAAGAGAGGAGAGAGGAGAGGGAGGAGAGTGAGAGAAATTATTTTTTAATTTTTTATATATTATTATATTTTAAAAATAAAAAATTAAATAAATATTATTAGGGACGTATAGAAATATATGTCGCTAATAGTATATGTATTTGCGACATATATTGTTATATGTCACTAACACTTACACTATTAGCGGCGTATATTTCTATACGTCGCTAATAGTATTTATTTAATTTTATTTATTTATTTTTAAAATTAATTTTAAAAAATAAAAAAAATATAAAAAATTGAAATTAGAGAGATAGTGTGTAGAGAGAGAGGAGAGAGAGAGGGAGAGAGGGAGAGAGGGAGAGAGGAGAGGGAGAGAGGAGAGGGAGAGAGGGGAGAGAGAGGAGAGGGAGAGAGAGAGGAGGAGAGTGGAGAGGGAGAGAGGAGAGAAGAGTGGGAGGAGAGAGAGGAGGGAGAAAAATTACTTTTTAATTTTTTTTATATTATTATATTTTAAAAATAAAATAAATACTATTAGCGACGTTAGCGATGTATATTGTTATATGTCGCTAATACCTACACTATTAGCGACGTATATTTCTATATGTCGTTAATAATATTTATTTTATTTATTTTTAAAATTAATTTTTTTTAAAAAAATTATAAAAATTTAAAATTAGTGGAGAGATAGTGTGTAGAGAGAGAGGAGAGAGAGAGAGAGGAGAGGGAGATAGAGAGAGGGAGAGGGAGGAGAGAGGAGAGGGAGGAGAGTGAGAGAAATTAATTTTTAATTTTTTATATATTATTATATTTTAAAAAATTAAAATAAATACTATTAGCGATAGTACTTATTTCATTTTTTTATTTATTTTTAAAATTAATTTTTAAAAATAAAAAAATCATAAAAAATTAAAATTAGAGGAGATATAGTGTGTAGATAGAGAGGAGAGAGAGGAGAGGGAGAGAGAGGAGAGGGAGAGAGAAGGGAGGGGGAGAGAGAGAGAGAAGAGAGGGTGGATAGAGGAAAGAGAGAGAGGAGAGGGAGAGAGAGAGGAGAGGGTGAGGGAGAGGGAGAGAAAGAAAGTGAGAGGAGAGAGAGAGCGAGAGGGAGAGAGGAGAAAGGAGAGTGAAGAAACTAATTTTTATTTTTTTATAAAAATAAAAAATAAAATAAATATTATTAGCGACGTATAAAATATACATCACTAATATCATTAGTATTAGCGACGTATATTTCTATAAGTCGCTAATAGTACTTATTTTATTTTATTTATTTATTTTTAAGATTAATTTTTTAAAATAAAAAATAATAATAAATTGAAATTAGAGGAGAGATGTGTGTAGATGTGTAGAGAGAGGAGGGAGAGAGAGAGAGGTGAGAGAGAGAGGAGAGGGATGGAGAGAGGAGAGAGATGGAGAGAGGAGAGGGAGGAGAGAGAGGAGATGGAGAGAGAGAGGAGAGGGAGGAGAGAGGAGAGGAGAGAGTGAGGGAGACGAGAGGAGAGAGAGGGAGGGAGGGAGGGAGGGAGGAGAGAGGAGAGGAGAGGAGAGAGAGGAGAGGAGAGAGAGGAGAGGAGAGAGAGGAGAGGAGGGGAGCGGAGAGAGAGAGGAGAGGAGAGAGAGGAGAGGAGAGAGAGTGGAGAGAGAGGAGAGGAGAGGGAGGAGAGAGAGGAGAGGAGAGGGAGGAGAGGAGAGGAGAGATAGAGGAGAGGAGAGGAGAGGAGAGGGAGAGAGTGAGGGAGGAGAGGGAAAGTTGGGAGAGAGAGGAAAGGGAGAGAGAGTATGAGAGAAATAAATTTAAAAAAAATAAAAAATTGTTAGTGATGTATAATATTATCCATCACTAATAGATAGGGTATTAGAAATGTATAAATATATGTCATTACAAATTTGATATTTTAGTGGTGTATGTCTTTGATTTTATAGCGATGAATATTAATATACATTGATTTTATTAGCAATGTATTTGAGATAGGTTGCCATATTATTACAAATAGTAACGCTCCTAGTGAGCGTTGTGAATAATTTATATTTTGTTAAAAAAAAAACTATTTACGCAGGCGGAATTTTGCTTGCTTATAAAAATGCCCCCTGGTCCCCATGCCATCATGCACCCTGCCTCCTCCTGCTTCCCCTTCCCCTGACCTTGCTCTGGACCCCCTTCCTTCCCCCTTGCTCTGGACCCCCTTGCCCTTGCTCTGGACACCCCTACTCCCCTCACCCTCCCCTCCCCCTTCCCCGGTGGGCCCACTGGGGATTTTTTTAAACGAAATTTTATCTTTAGTGAAACATATAAAAGCGTCTCTAAATAATTTTTTTAATATTTTAAAATATAAAAGTGTCACTATTGCATTTATATTTTTAATATTATAATATTAGCGATGCTTTAAAAAGAATTTTAAAATTGTATTCTATTAGCGACAAATAAACAAGCGACTCTAATAGTCCTTATTAGCGACACTTATATTTATACATCACTAATAAATTATTTTAATTTTTTTAAATTAATTTTTCTTTTAGCAACGTATATAAAAACATCGATAATAACATATCATTAGCGACGCTAAATGATAAACGTTGATAATAATTTATTATTAGCGATGTATATGTATACATTGCTAATAAGTATTGCATATGTATGCGTCGCTAAAAGGCCCTGTTAGTGACGCTTTTGTTATGCATTGCAAATAGTCAATTATGATAGCAAATTTTTTTACGCTTATAGCGATGTATATTATATGTCGCTAATAGTTATTAGCAACATTTAGTGGACTATTAGCTACACATAATCCTTTTCATTGTAGTGATTGTCAAGTTTACTTTTATGTTTAACTGCCTCTTCAGTTGACTCTTGTTTGAAATTTTTTTTCAAATTCTTCATCTTTAATCTTCTTTGTAAAAAACTTAAATCAGATTTCATTTTACTAGGTTTAAGTATTATAATAACTTCTCTCATTGGGAATCCAAAAATAACTTAAATGTCACTTCAACATACTTCGATGCTATCTTAAATTTATGGACATTCTTATCATGGAGTTTAATCAATTGTAAGCAATTTTTATTTATTTTTTTACAATTAGCAAAGCTAATTTCATTATCTAAAAAACCTTTAAAATACACCAATAAGGTATTATCTCCAAAACATCTATTTTATCTCTATTAAAATATTTTATGTTCTTTTCAAAAAATTTGGAGAGGGCACACAATGCAGATATGTACTAAAGTCTTTCCTTTCTTGCAATCATTAAGGCATAATAAATAACTAAACCCAAAAATAAACCTTAAAAGTAAGAAAATTGCACATAGATTATACTTTATGCTATAATGATACTTTTAAACCAAATAACATAAAGAATAATTATATTTTACAATATCAAACATAAAGTATAATTATATCATTCAAATATTACTATTATGAACTAATGGACCTACATGTATTACTATACAACTGAAGTATAATAATAATTTTCAAAACATGATACATTAATAAATCTGTAAGAAACCTAAAGTGAAAAAACTACACCGATCATTTTAAAGTAAAATTACATTCTTCAAAATAACAAAAAATATAATAATACACTGTAAATTATATTTATGCTCAAATATAAAAAAAATGTCGCATACATGCACACTAGAATTATTCTCTTATAATTCCATATCAACATTCTAAAGTATAATATTAAAAATTTGTATAGTCACTAATATATTTATACAATTATAAACCTAAGTATAATCAAACTTTTAAAATATTTAAAGACCTAAATAATCATATTCTTAGTGCCATTACATGTTCATTAAGAATAAAAAGGAAAATTTAATGCAATAACTGATAAATTAAATAAAAAATGATTAACTAATTAAGTTATATAAATTTTTTACTTCTAAACATAAAAAATTACCAAGAAAAAAAATAAAAATAAACAAGACCATATCTTTTTTAAGCCAAGACTATTTGTTTTTCTCTATTCCTCTCATTATCTTTCATGCACAACATAACCTCTCTTTGTAATACTTTAGGGTATTAACTTGTCATTATAAAAAATTAAATTATAAACTTAACTATAATCATACTTTATGCTACAATGATTCTTTTCAACAAAAAATATTATTATTATAAAATTGAAGTATAATAATAGCCTAAAACTAAAGTTTAATAGTAATTTTAAAAAATATGATACATTAATCAATCTATAACAAACTAAAGTGACAAACCAAACGAATCATTTCAAAGTAAAAGTACATTATTTAAAATAACAAAAAGTATAACGATATACTGCAAATTAAATGTATGGTCAACATACATGCACAATAAAATTATACTCTTGGGATTTCATATCAACATTCTAAAGTAAAATATTAAAAGCTTGTACACTCGCTAATATATTTATACGATTATAAATTCCTAAGTGTAATCATACTTTGAAAATATTAAAGTCCTAAATAATAATATTCTTACTTATTACATATTTAGTAATAAGAAAAACACTACAACAAAATTAGGTATTAGCGACGCTTATATAAGCGTCTCAATAATATGTGTTGCTAAAAAGTGGTAATAACGACATATAAATAAATGTCGCAAAAAAATCAATATTAGCAACACATAAGTACAAACGTCGCTAATAACTAACCTTTTAGCGACGCGTAAGTTTATGCGTCGCTAATACGTAGGTTATTAGCGACGCTTGCATAAGCATCACAAAAAGATATATCTATTAATTTTTTTTAAAAAAATTCAAAACTATTAACGACACATTTTTCCAAACATCGCTAATAGTTTCAATAATAGCGACGTTTATCAACAAGCGTTGCTAATAATTCTCAATTTTAAATAAAAAAAATTATGAACTAATAGCAACGCATAGGTATAGCAACGCATACCTATGCGTCGCTATTACCCTTGGTAGTAGCGACGATAGTTAGATGCGTTGCTAATACCTATTTTTTGAATAAAAAATTTAATAACAACGAGAGAGGGAGGAGGGGATAGAGGGAGGAGAGAGGAAGGAGAGAGAGAGAAGGGAGAGAGGGAGGGAGGAGAGAGAGAAGGGAAAGATAGAAGGGAGAGAGGGAGGAGAGATAGAAATAGAGGGAGAGGGAGGAAAGAGACTGAGAGGGAGGGGAGGGAGAAAAAAATATTTTAAAAAATTAAAAATTAAAAAAATAAGTAGTAGTGACGCATACAGCTATGCGTCGCTACTGACTAAAGGTAATAGCGACGCCAGTTTCTTAGCGTCGCTATTACCTTTGGTATTAGCGACGCATAGAGATATGTTGCTACTACCTATATTTTAAATAAAAAATTAAATGCAAAAGAGAGGGGGAAGGGAGGAGGGAGAGGGAGGAGAGAGAGAGAGGAGGGGAGAGAGAGAGAAAGAGGAGGGGAGAGAGAGAGAGCTAGGGGAGAGGGAGAGGGAGAGCTAGGGGAGGGAGAGAGAGAGAGCTAGGGGAGAGGGAGAGGGAGAGAGAGAGAGAGAGCTAGGGGAGGGAGAGGGAGGGAGAAAAATTATTTTAAAAAATAAAAAATAAGTAGTAGCAATGCATGGGGCTATGCGTCGCTACTACCTATGTTTTAATTAAAAAATTAAATAAAAGAGAGGGGGGAGGGGGAGGGGGAGGGAGAGGGAGGAGAGAGAGAGATAGGAGAGAGAGAGATGGGCGAGAGAGAGAGGAGGGAGGGAGGGAGGGAGGAGAGAGGGAGAGAAAGAGGGAGGAGAGAGAGAGGGAGGAGGGGAGAGAGAGATAGGGGAGGGAGGAGAGAGAGGGGAGAGAGAGATAGGGGAGGGAGGAGAGAGAGAGGAGAGAGAGAGGGGAGAGGGGAGAGAGAGAGAGCTAGGGGAGGGAGAGAGAGAGAGGGTAGGAGAGATAGGAGGGGAGAGTGACAAGGGAGAGAGGGAGGAGAGAGAGAGGGAGAGATAGGAGGGGAGAGAGGGAGGAGTGAGAGAGGGAGAGAGGGAGGATAGAGAGAGAGGGAGGGAGAAAAAATATTTTAAAAAATAAAAAAAATAAGTAGTAGCGATGCATAGCCCTATGCGTCGGTACTGACTAAGGGTAATAGCGACTCATGTTTCTGAGTGTCGCTATTACCCTTGGTAGTAGCGACGCATAGAGATGTGTCGCTACTACCTATGTTTTAAATAAAAAATTAAATGGAAAAGAGAGGGGGAGGGTGGAAGGAGAGAGAGAGATGAGAGAGAGAGGGAGGAGAGAGAGAGAGAGAAGGGCGAGAGAGAAGGGAGGGAGGAGAGGCGGGAGAGAAAGAGGGAGGAGAGAGAGAGGGAGGAGGGAGAGAGAGAGAGAGCTAGGGGAGGGAGAGAGAGAGCTAGGGGATGGAGGAGAGAGAGAGAGGGAGAGAGAGCTAGGGGAGGGAGGGATAGAGAGAGGGAGAGAGAGAGCTAGGGGAGGGAGGAGAGCAAGGGAGAGGGAGGAGAGAGAGAGAGGGAGGAGGGGAGAGAAAGAGAGGGAGGAGGGAGAGAGAGAGAGATGGGAGAGAGGAGAGAGAGAAGGGAGAGAGGAGAGAGAGAGAGGGAGGAGAGGAGAGGAGAGTGAGAAGGGAGAGAGGAGAGAGGGAGGAGGGGAGAGAGAGAGGAGGTAGAGAGGGAGAGAGAGGGGAAGGGGAGGGGGAGAGGAGGGAGAGAGGGAGTGGAGGGATAGAGGAGAGAGAGTGGAGGGATAGAGGAGAGAGAGAGTGAGGAGAGAGGGGAAAGAGAGAGAGGAGGGAGAGAGGGAGGAGAGAGAGAGAGAGCTAGGGGAGGGAGGAGAGCGAGAGGGAGGGACGGGAGAGAGAGAGAAGGGAGAGCGGAGAGAGAGGGAAGAAAGAGAGAGGAGAGAGGGAGGAAAGTGAGAGGAGAGAGAGGGGGGAGAGAGAGAAGGGAGAGAGGAGAGAGAGGAGAAGGGGAGAGGGAGAGGAGGGAGAGGGAGAGGGAGAGAGAGGAGGAGAGAGAGAGGAGGGAGAGAGAGATGAGAGATATAGGAGGGAGAGAGGAGAGCGAGAGGAGGGAGAGAGGGAGGAGAGGGGGAGCAGAGAGGAAAAATTGAAAAAAGTAATCTTTAGCGACACTTATGAATAAGCGTCGCTAAATAAGGTTATAAGTAGCAACATATATTACTATACGTCGCTACATCTCTAATAGCGACGCTCTTTGCGAGCGTTGCTAATTGTGTCTTAAAAAAACGCCACGGGCGAAATTTCGCCAGCGCACCTTATAAAGACCCACCCCCCTTTTCTCCGAGCCACCTTCTTCCCCGCCGCCACACCACTGCCACCCGCCGCGTTGCCTCCTTGCCCCCTTACCGCCCGCTGCCCCCCCCCCCCCCCCCCAACTGGCCCCCTTTTCTCTCCAAGCCCCACCCCTCTTCCCCTAGCTGCCCCCCTCCCCCAGCCGGCCCCCTTCTCCTAGCCACCCCCTCCCAGCCTTGCCACCCTCCATCTCTGCCGACGTATATTACTATACATCGCTACATCTCTTTAATAGCGATGCTCTTTGTGAGCGTCGCTAATTGTATCTTGAAAAAAGCCGCGGGCGAAATTTCGCCAGCAGCGCGCCTTATAAAGACCCCACCCCTTTTCTCCGAGCCGCCTTCTTCCCCGCCGTGTCCCCTCCTTGCCTCTTTGCCCCCTTGCCGCCTGCTCCCTCCCCCCTTCTCCATGCCCCACCCCCCCTCTTCCCCTAGCCGCCCCCAGCCAGCCCCCCTTCTCCTAGCCGCCCCCCTTCCTGCCACCTTGCCGCCCTCCATCTCCCCCACCTGCCCCCTCTCCCCTAGCTACTTCCCCCCTCCCCCAGCACCTCCCATTGTCCCCAAGCGGCCCCCCTAGTGGCCCACTAGGGATTTTTTTATAAATAAAATAAAGTATTAGCGACGCTTACAAAGCATCACTATTTATTAGTAGCGACGCTTTGTAAGCATCGTTAATAATTATTATAAATTTGCTTTAATTTAATTTTTTTTAAAATTTTATTAGCGACGTATAGAGAGCGTCGCTAATAATTCATTATTAGAGACACTTTCTATCTATGTCGCTAATAAATTTGTTTTTTATTTTTTTAAATTTTTTTATATTTGCGACATATACATAAATGTCACTAATAATTACTTATTAGCGACGCTTATGTGTATATGTCGCTAATAATTTTTTTTTAATTTTTTTTAAATTAATTTTTTTAGCTACATATGGAAAACGTCGTTAATAGAGTAGCATTAGAGACTCTATATAATAAACGTCGCTAATAAGTTATTATTAGCGACGTATAATAAATGTCGTTAATACGGTTATTAGTGATATTTTTTGGTATACATCGCTAATAGGTAATAGCAATGACACTTTTTTTTACGCTTTTAATGACGCAATTATGCGTTGCTAATAGTCCTTTTTGTTGTAGTGAAACCAAAATATGATACAATATCTAATAAAATAAATAAAAAATAAATAACTGACCAAGTTATATAAATTTTTTACTTCTTAACATAAAAAACTACCAAGCAAAAAAATATTAGAAAACCAAGATAAATAAACCTTAAACATAAATCAAAATCGCCCTTAAAAAAACCTAAGAAAATAAGAGAGCATAACAAGGGTTTAAAAGAAAAACCGCCATAAGGAGCAGTGATAGTTAGATTTGGTGAAGAAGTTCAATCTTCATAAATAAAACTATGTTTTACCCTTTTAACAAACAAAAACTTGTTAATTTTTGTTGTTGAAGGAGGTTGGTCGTCGAAAGCGCTACACAAATCTCTTTTTATCCAAGTAGGAAAAGCTCTTTCAGTCTTCTCTCATCATAATCTACATAATAAAAAAGAGAATAAACAAAGACATATCAACATAAAAATGCACAATCGATCGAGAGAAAAAAATAGAAAAGTAGAAAAGGGAAAAACTTGCTGGCCATAAGAGATTTTGGACGTTAAAAGATCTTCTTTTTTGAATGCTCTTCTAAAGAACAAAGGCTGCTATGGTGGAACTCAATTTTCAAAAGTGCAGCTGATTTTCGGCAAGGATTTTTGAGTTTGGACTTCACAGGGTTGAAAACAACCTAGCTTGGCCCGGCTTAATTGCAATCGTTCGCATTTTTAAGATAGGGGTAATATTATATTTTTCTTATCTATTATTAGTGTCAGGATTAATTGATATTATACAATTCGGTTGAGACTAATTAGATACTTAATCTAGTCCTTATCCGTCGCGCTCCCTTGTTTTTTATAAAGATGGCTTATACGAAGTCAGCCTTAGCCTGATAATCCAAACATTAGTTAACGGATAGTTTCAAAATTGAATAGGCACTCTAGTCAATAGTTTATATTTAACTGTAATATTCCAAGCACGCAACCATCCCTAAAAGTTAGAACAGTACATTGTCTCTAGCATACATCTGTTGGGTCCGTCTTGAAAGACTACTTATTAAATTGATATTTATTTCCTTTAGTGGGATGTGTGCTTATAACGGTTTCATTTCATGCAATTTACTGTTCCTTTTTTACTTGGCACAGGATGCAATTGGCATGTCTGTTATATTGCCTGTTCACTATTTCCACCCGTGTTCTTATTCATGAACCGTTTTGGTCAAATACAAAAAAAAATTACAAAAAAAATAACAACGTGAACACCCACTACACTCGGAGTCAAAACAAGGCAAATAAGTTGAAGGATGGCAAAAATTCTTCCATTAATAATCTGATAATTTTATAAAAATAAAATTTAGGGTATTATGGGTTGTTAGATTTTGATCCTATATATAGGTAGCTCTTAGTAATGAGCAGTATCAAATCTGTCCGATGACTTGCAATGCCCAACTCACGCAATTGCAGATAAACCCCAAGTCTATGTTTATCTGTCTGTTAGTAATGTGCTGTGTCGATTCTATCCCATGCACGCAATTACACGTAAGCCCCAACTCATGTTATCCGTATCCATAAATCTTTTATCGAACAAACATATAAATCTATGATGTTGCAAGTTCTTATTAAATAATGGTAACTTGGTTATGTGAGACCCTCAATTGAATTTGGTACAAAATATGACATAGTATAAGTTTCCTTGATGCACAAGTCTATAGTCTATACCCTCTGCTATGGGCACCAATTGGACTTCTGGGCTGGGGAACTTTTCACGTGCGCTGACGAACAGTTCCATGTCCCCAGCTTCCTGCGGATCACAGTTTGTTTCAAGCCAAAACATCAACAGAAAATGAAGTCAAAACGAAAAACCCACTTCAGTTCCAATGGCGATGGACTCGGCCGATGTTGGAATGCGTATGTAGAACTGAGTCAGCACATGGCCGAAGGAACAGCACGCCGTCTCTATCCCATCCCAAATTCGGTCTTGTCTGCCTTGCGACGAGTGGCCATCATGCAACGCCTCGTCACCTCCCGGTCACCGTTCCAGTCCTCTATAAAGGCTGTTCTCTACGTTTCTGCATGAAGCAGTGTGTGTAGTACTGGAAGAGAAGAGCGGTAGAGAGAGACAGAGACAGACAGCCAGAAGAAATGGTGAGGATGGGGTTGGAGCATGGAGTGGTGGGGAAGGGGGAGTGGCAGTTTGGACCCAATGAGGTTCTGGAGGAGGCCGGCCGGGTTTCCATCCGTGGGATGATCGATGCAGTCATGTCGAACGTCGACCACGGGGATCCCAAGGATCACCGGCCGGTCATTGCTCTGGGGCATGGTGACCCCTCGGCGTTCCCCTCCTTCCGGACTGCGGCCGTGGCTGAGGAAGCTGTGGCGGAGGCCGTGAAGTCTACCAAGTATAACTCCTATGCGCCAAATGTGGGTATTGAACCTGCAAGAAGGTATGGGGAGAGATTTCTATGATGTGTCTTTTTCTTTGATAGATCTTTCTTTGCCTTTGCCCATTTATGTTGGGTCAGTTTGTGTTCCTCATAATTATCAGAGAGACAGTGTATTAGGCCTAAATCTTCTTTACATTTGATCCTGTTGTCTGTCATTTTTTCAGTGAAACCTTTTCTAGTTGAGATATGAGAACCATTGCTGTGTTGTAGGCAGTGAAAATACTACTGCCTTGATTCTTTGTTTTTTGACTTATTTTGGCAGCATGTAATTTAATTTGTACTCAATAAGTATTGAGAGTTTGAGATGTAGAATAAACTAGATGTTACTTATTGGAAAATTGAAAAAATAATAGCATGCTGTTCATGCCCTTTATTGTTTTCTTTAGACCTGCAATTATGGGCATTTTATGAAAATTATTTTAAACTTTTTTCTCATTGTAGCTTTGCAATTCCTATGTCCTAGTAAATTTTTTTTATCTTGATAGTTGCTAATGTATTAATGTAATTTTCCTTGTTTTGCTTATTGATAGAAATACTTTGAACTTTATTTGTATCAATTTTCTATTAATCTTGTATTATACTTACTCTTTTTTTTGGGTGAGCTGTATTATATATTTTCTCTTTTTCTGAAAAGAATGAAATATTACTATAATGTTGCATATTCGTGTTTTTAATCTCTTCATGGTTTTACGTTGTCTAATATTGAAGTTTAGATAATGAGTTCATGTCCCTTTGTTTCCTTATAGGGCGGTGGCTGAATACCTGAATCGTGATCTTCCCTATAAGCTCTCTGCTGAAGATGTCTATGTAACACTGGGTTGCACGCAGGCCATCGAGACTGTACTGTCAGTACTTGCAAGACCTAATGCCAATATTCTGCTGCCAAGACCTGGTTTCCCATTCTACGAAGCTCGATGTACTTTTAGTGGGCTTGAAGCTAGGCATTTTGATCTTCTTCCGAATCAGAATTGGGAGGTTGATCTTGATGCAGTGGAGGCCTTGACTGACAGCAACACTGTTGCAATGGTTATCATCAATCCAGGAAACCCATGTGGAAATGTGTACTCGTACCAGCATTTGGCCAAGGTTAGCACATATCCTTTGGAATTGTATGTACATAGTTTTTGCATTTAAAGGATTAGTTTGATCTGGTTCTAACCACCTTATACTCTTTATATAATATATAGATTGCACAAGCTGCAAAGAGACTTGGAATTCTTGTGATTGCTGATGAAGTCTATGATCATCTCACTTTTGGAAGCAATCCTTTTGTGCCAATGGGGACATTTGGTTCAGTGGTTCCAGTTTTAACACTTGGGTCAATTTCAAAGCGATGGGCAGTTCCTGGCTGGCGGCTTGGTTGGCTTGTAACAACTGATCCGAATGGCATTCTTAAAAAAACCAAGGTTATTATGCTATCTTATTCTTATTTAGTCTTAGACATATATACCATTAGTAGACATTGCTTTAACTGTTTTCCACCACATGTTACTTTTAATGTTAGTATACATAAGGAGTCTTGAAGCTGCTGAGATAATTATAATCATTTCAAGTATCTGAGGCTGCTGAATATTTGGGTAAACAGAGCACAAGGCATTCTCTTGAAAAGCAGCAGGCATATTGGGTTTGCTCCAAAGTTTTATAGGAATTTTTTTTTTCTGCAGTGTGTTTGGTAGGAAATTCTTACCCTTCAAATGGGGTTCTTATGAGTTTTGGGGGCGATTTTCAGAAAATATATGACTTGTAGTATAGAACAAATTTAAGAATTTTCTCTTGTTTCTATCTGGGGGTTTTCTCGTAAGTACAGATTTTATTTTCACTCTTTTTGTGAAATATCCATTTTCTGCCAAGAGTGACAAGGTTTTTTAATTTGGACAAGAACAGTATGAAGTAATCGTGATTAGCTTGTATATCTTCAACAATGTTACTCTGGATCCTTGTTGACTCTCTTTTCAATGATGACAGATTGTTGATTCAATCAGGAGCTTCTTAAATATTTCTTCCGATCCAGCCACCTTTATTCAGGTTTGTTTCTCTTGGACTCAATATCTGAACAACATAACAATCCTGTCTGTACAATATAACTAGCCTTATCTTACAATTGAGTCTATGCTAAGCCTCTTTGATACTTTCCTAAATATTGGGACTGTCACACGTTTGATATTTGAATAAAAAAAACTATATTATAATAGATATGAACTGTGAATCAAGTAGAGTAGTGGCTGGAAAGCCTTCATTCATCTCTGTCCAGGTGTTTCTTGACTGAAATGTATCTGTAATTCTTTCTTTAAAGTTTTTACAAATTAGGAAATCGGAACTGTAACATATAAGTCACCTACGTTCTATATAGAGTGATCTATTTAAACAATTTTGTATTAAAATTCTCTCCAATTGAATGATAACCTTGCTTTCCAACTTTGGAGGGCAGCATCTTGTCTTCGAAGTTATACACTGCAGTGTCCGTCATCAGCATTTTTTTTAGGATGCTGAGGTTTTTGGTAGCAAAAGAGATATGAAAAAAAGGGTCTCCAACTTTATTTTCCACTGATTGTAAATGTCATATGGTGACTTTATGCGTCCAATTTGCAGGGCGCACTCCCTCGAATCCTTGAGGAGACAAACGATGATTTCTTCCAAAAAATTAGTGGTGTATTGCGTCAATCAGCAGAAATTTGCTGCAACAGATTGAAGGAAATAACCTGTCTTACTTGTCCACACGAACCAGAGGGATCCATGTTTGTTATGGTGAAGACAATACATCTTTTATCACTGCCATGTTATGTACATTTCATCATTTGTATAGTTGTGATTTTTTCATTTTGTTTAATTCAGGTTAAGCTGAACCTATCACTTTTTAGAGACATCTTGAACGATTATGATTTTTGCTGCAAGTTAGCCAGAGAGGAAAAGATTGTTACTCTTCCAGGTGACAAGATCAATAATTGTTTAATCCTGTTTAAGAATCAGCTAGACTTCACCTACACAGTCTGTGCTTTCTCTTGCATGTGGTTAAAATTTGCTTTCATCTTCCTTCTTCACTCTTCTCTGCTGCTTCATTAGCCACCAGAAACTCATTTAAAAGCTGATTTTCTTGACAGGATGTGCTGTGGGGATGAAAGGTTGGGTTCGCATAACTTATGCTATAGAACCAGCTTCTCTTGATGTTGGTCTTGGGAGGATAAAGTCTTTTTGCGAGAGGCACAGAAAGAAGATTTAGATCTTTGTGTGATGAACTGTTTGTAGTACATTTGTCCTCATTCAGCAGTTTTGGATTGATCTTAATCCTCATTCTGGAATAGAGGAAGGAGTACAGTCTTGGGATTCATGCATCGTCTGTTGTGATCAAAGTGTTGGATGCCCCATCCAATCTTTTTTTTTTTTTTTTAATAATCTGCTCAAGTTTCGAGCAATAAGATGCTACTAACGAAGGTCAATTGTAGCGGGTCAATTATAGTGTTATTGCATCATAATTTGAGTTACTAGGCAAATGATTATTATTACAAATGCTCTATTTTGCTTTTCATTTGTCTTTCCCTTGAATTAGTGCCAAATGAAGTCTTCCCCTTATTGGATCCGCTGTGTTGGAATCCTTGTGACTATTCCCCGTTAACAATCTCCTCTGTTTTCCTTTAGACTATTTTGTCTGCAAACTCAGCTATCTGGAGTTTAATAGCTTCTGCAAACTAGGTTATCTGGAGTTTAATAGCTTCTGCAAACTAGGTTATCTGGAGTTTAGAAGCTTTTGCATCTCGTAAATTTAGTTTTTTTTTAAATAAATTAATTTTAATTTATTTTAAAAAATAAAATAAAATTATTAATAGGAAATTTCTGTGCCTTAATACTTTATAGCAGTTTATAAGTTATAACTATAAGGGGTTTTGGGTGCTAACTCTAAGTTAATTACTTAAACTTTTAACAAAAGATGCAAATACCCTGCCTATTTATAATATAACCCTCCGCCCTCCATCATTTCCACGGAAAAACCCTAATGTTTCACCAAAACCCTTCCCGGCAATCCGTTATTTGAAACTCCTTTCCTGGCAATCCGCCGTCCGAAACCCCCTTCCCGACGATCTGAAACCTCCTTCTCAACAATATGCCTCCGAAACCCCCTTTATGGCAATTTGCCGTCCAAAACCCCCTTCCCGGCGATCCGTCGTCCGAAACCCCCTTCTCGGAGATCCATCATTCGAAAAACATTCATCGGATCCTTTGCCGTCCTCTACAATTTCCGCGGCGATCATCACCCCCTCTGGCAGCTATAACCTACGATTTTCACTGGCAATCTAATTTTATGGCCATCGCATACCTACATCTTCCTCCCAAAACGGAATGTGAAGAAATTTCCTTTCTTCTACCATATTACACCATTTTAAACATAAAATAACGTATGTTATAATAGATATGTATTTCTTATATTTCTACTTTTCATTTTCTTTGTTTATAGCTAAGCAGTAGTACTACAATAGGAACATTGAAAAGAAGCAAAAATTAATTTTTTGTGTATTTTGTTTGATGCATTGATTATTTCTCCTTTTTGAATTTTTGAATCAGTAGTGTTTTATGAGGTTAGGATGATTGAGATTGAACATATACTTATTATGTTTTTGTTTTGCTCACTAATTACTACTTTTCTAAGCTTCATTTTAGCTTTGATGTGTGAAATTTGTTACTTTGGGTTTTTCTGTGGTATATTTTAACTTTGCTTTATAAATTAGCCAAATGATGTACTTAGGGGTGTTCATGTATGTTCATTGTCCGTATGTCTATTTGTGTTTGTATTTATTTTTATATAAAAAAAAAAAATTATCTTGGGCGAATATGGATTCAAATATGGATTAAGTTTTTTGTTTGCACTAATAGGGAACTATGGATGCGAACATGCTATGGTCTGCATTCATAGACATTCACGTCTACCATCCTTACTTAACACTCCTTTAAATTTGGTAGTAATTATTATATTTTATTAAAAAAAGTAGAATTCAACTCCTATGTAGTATCTTAGAAAAGTCCTAATATGCTACATAGGTAATTAACAACTTAAAAACATGAATCTAGTACTTATGTAGCATGTTAGAATAGGTTTAACATACTACATAGGTACTAGAAAGCTTGAAAATATGAATCCAAAATTTATACGGCATGTAAAGACAATCTTAACATGCACTACAACAAAACAGACTATTAGTGCGTTGCTAATAGTCCATTGAACGTCACTAATGACTATTAGCAACTTATAATAAATGTTGCTATAAATGTCAAAAAAAGTGTCGTCGCTATTGTATATTTGCGACATATAAACAAAAACGTCGCTAATATGACACTTTAGCGACGTATATAAAAGCATCGTTAATAATTGATTATTAGCAACGTATAAATAAGCGTCGCTAGTACTTAATTATTAGCGATGCATAAATAAGCATCGCTAATACTTAATTATTAGCGACATATATATACGTCGCTAACAAACAATTATTAGCGATGCTTATTTTTAAGTGTCGCTAATGATAACTACTAGCGACACTTTTATATGTGTCACTAATAAAATAACCATTTAAAAAAAATAAAAATAATTTATTAACGACATACACAAAAGCGTCACTAAAAAAACAGTTATTAACGACGCTTTTCTATATGTCGCTAATGGATTAAGGTTTTAAAAACAATTTCAAAGCGTAGTTAATATTATAATATTAAAAAAAATGTAAATGTAATAACCGCGCTTTTAAAGCGTCGCTAATTCATTTTAATATATTTAAAAAAAATTAGTGACGCATATGGATGCGTCGCTAAAGGAATTTTTTTTAAAAAAAATCCTTGGTGGGACACTGGGCCCACAAAGGAAGGGAGAGGGGGGAGCAGGAAGGTCCAGAACAAGGAGGGGGAGGGAGGGTCCGGAGCAAGGGGAGGGTGGGAAGAGAGGGGGAGTCCGGAGTAAGGGCGGGCGGGGGGGGAAGGGGACGACACCCCACCCCACTCCCCGGCTCCCCCCCCCCCACCCCTCTGAAAATCAGAGGGAGAGAAGGGGGAGGGGCAGAGCAGGGGGCGGAGCCAAGGGGAGTGTGAGGATGTCGGCAGTGCCGTCCTCCCGGCCCCCACCCCCTCCTGGTCCCCCCTCTCCCTAGCACCGCCTGCTCCTCTAAAAATAAGAGGGGGGACTAGAGGAGGAGGGGGGAGGGCACATCGGCGGCGCCGACGGTGACATCCTCCGGCCCTCCTCTCCCCTGCTCCGGCCATCCTCTCTCTGGTGGAACAGGGGGACTGGTCTGGAAAGGGGGGAAGGAGGAGGGGGGTGGAGGCACTGGAGGTGGCAGGAAATCGGCAGGGAGGCGGCAGGGAGGCGGAGTGGAGGCGGGTTGGCGGAGGGGAACAAAGGGGTCAGCGGATCGTTGTAGGGGGAATTGGGGTGGGATATATAACAAAATTTCGCGCGCAGGCGGAATTTCACCCTCGTGATCATATTTTTTTATAAAAAAATACAATTACCGACGCTCAAATGAGCGTCGCTATTACAACGTATTCGCGACGTTTAATTGATGCGTCGTCAATATATCATCGTATTCACGACGTTTAATTGATGTGTCATGAATATATCATCGTATTCGCGACGTTTACTTGATACATCGTGAATATATCATCGTATTCGTAACGTATACTATATACGTTGCTAATACTTTTCTTTATTTAAAAAAAATCCATATCCCCTCCCCCCCTCTCTCTCTCTTCCTTATCCTCTCTCTCTTCCCTCTCCTCTCTCTCTCCCTTCTCCCTCTCCTCTCTCTCTCTTCCCTCTCCTCTCTCTCTTCCCTCTCCTCTCTCTCTCTCTCTTCCCTCTCCTCTCTCTCTCTTGCCTCCCCTCTCTCTTCCCTCTCATCTCTCTCTTCCCTCCCCACTCTTTCTCTTCCCTCTCCTCTCTCTCTTCCCTCCCCACTCTCTCTCTTCCCTCTCCTCTCTCTCTTCCCTCCCCACTCTCTCTCTTCCCTCCCCTCCCCCTCTCTCTCTTCCCTCCTCTCTCTCTCTTCCCCTCTCTCTCTCTCTCTTCCCTCTCCTCTCTCTCTTCCCTCTCCTCTCTTTCTTAGTTCCCTCCTCTCTCTCCCTTCTCCCTCTCCTCTCTCTCTTCCCTCCCCTCTCCTCTCTCTCTTGTCCCTCCCTTCTCTCTCTTCCCTCCCCTATCTCTCTTCCCTACCCCTCTCTCTCTTCCCTCCCCTCTCTCTCTCTTCCCTACCCCTCTCTCTCTTCCCTCCCCTCTCTCTCTCTCTTCCCTACCCCTCTCTCTCTTCCCTCCCCTCTCTCTCTTCCCTACCCCTCTCTCTCTTCCCTCCCCTTCCCTCTCTCTCTTCCCTCTCTCTCTTCCCTTCCCTCTCTCTCACTTCCCTCCCCTCTCTCTTCCCTTCCCTCTCTCTCTTCCCTCCCCCTCTCTCTCTTCCCTTCCCTCTCTCTCTCTTCCCTTCCCCCTCTCTCTTCCCTTCCCTTCCCTTCCCTCTCTCTCTCTTCGCTCCCCCCCTCTCTCTTCCCCTCCCTCTCCCTCTCTTCCCCTCCCCCCCTCTCTCTGCCCTTCCCTTCCCTCTCTCTCTTCGCTCCCCCTCTCTCTTCCCTTCCCCTCTCTCTCTTCCCTTCCCCTCTCTCTCTTCCCTTCCCCTCTCTCTCTTCCCTCCCCCCTCTCTCTTCCCTCCCCCTCTCTCTCTCTTCCTTCCCCTCTCTCTCTCTTCCTTCCCCCTCTCTCTCTCTTCCCCCCTCGCTCTCCTCTCTCTCTTCCCTCCCCTCTCTCTCTCTTCCCTCTCCCCTCTCTCTCCCTTCTCCCTCCCCTCTCCCCTCTCTCTCCCTTCTCCCTCCCCTCTCCCCTCTCTCTCCCTTCTCCCTCCCCTCTCTCTCTTCCGTCCCCCTCTCTCTCTTCTCTCCCCTCCTCTTCCCTCCCCCCTCTCTCTCTCTTCCGTCCCCCCTCTCTCTCTTCTCTCCCCTCCTCTTCCCTCCCCCTCTCTCTTCTCTCTACCCTCCCCTCTCTCTCTCTCTCTTCCCTCTCCTCTCTCCCTACACACTATCCCTCAAATCCGGCCCCCTCCTCCCCTCTCTCTCTTCCGGGTCCCCCCTCCCTTCCTCTATTGGGGGGGAGGGGGGACAGGGGTGGGCCGCTTCCCTCCTCCCTCCCACTCCCCTCCTCTCTCCCCGTCCACCTGTCCCCCTCCTTCCCCTCTCTGGGGTGGGGGGTTGTGAATGGGGAGCCCCCCCTCTGCTCCCCCTCTCTCATTGTTCCCTTCCCTCATTCCTTCCCCTCTCTGTGTGGGGGACTGGGGGGGAGGGCCACACTCCCTCCTTCGCCTCTATGTAAACAGAGAGGGAGCACAAGGAGGGGGGTGGGGCGACTAAAACCGGGTAGGCGGCTGGCGGCGACTGTCAGAGGATGGCGGCGACGGCTGGCTGGCGGAGGACAACAAAGCCGAAGAAGAGAGGGTGGGGGGAGAGCATGGGGGGTTAAATAACCGCAGGGGCGGATTGCTCGTGCAGTTAAAATTTTGCCTGCGCTGGTGAAAAAAAATGTATTAGCGACGCATATGTTATGTGTAGCTATTTTCTAGTTATTCGCTACGCATAATATATGCATCACTAATACACTAGTTATTAGGGGCACATAAGGTATGCGTGACTACAGTAGCTCTCCCTCTCTCCCTCCTTTGATCTGTCCCTCCACCCACATCCCTCCCTCTCTCTCTCTCCACACCTTCTCTCTCCCCTCTTTCTCTCTCTTCTCTCTCCCCTCACCCAGTTTCTCACTCCTCACTCTTTTCTCTCTCTTCTCCCTCTCTCTCTTCTATCTCTCCTCCCTCACACTCTCTTCTATCTCTCATCCCTCTCTCTCTCTTCTATCTCTCATCCCTCTCTCTCTCTTCTATCTCTCATCCCTCTCTCTCTTCTCTCTTCTCTCTTCTCTCTTCCCTCTTTCTCTCTCTTCTCTCTCTCCCCTTCTCTCCTCTCTCTCTTCCTCTCTTCATCTCTCTCTCCCTCTCTCTCTCTTCCCGAGTATAGTAGCAATGCATACAAGTATGCGTCGCTACTATACATTTTTTTATTTTTAAAATTTTTAAAAATAATTTATAATTAAAATTTTTTCCTCCCCGCTTTCTCTTTCTCTCTCTCTTCCTCTCTCCCCTCTCTCCATCTCTCTCCTCTCTCTCTCCTCACCCTCTCTCCCCTCTTTCTCCCTCTCTTCTCTCTTTCTCTCCCTCTCTCTCCTCTCTCTTCCTCTCTCTCTCCCTCTCTTCTTCTCTCTCTCTCCTCACACTCACTCCCCTCTTTCTCTCTCTCTTCTTGTAATACCCCGCTTTTCTGATTACGTCTAACCAAGGGGGTTAGAAGTAATTAGTTAATTTTTTGATAAATTATAAAGGATTTCAAAAGTTTAAATCTCTGTATATGAGTAGAGCTCGAAGAAACGAACGTAACGAATCAAAGAACACGTGAAATGGAGGATGGGACCGAAAGTTACGACCTTGGGAAACATACAATATAGGCGGGACCCACTTGAAAAGAGTGGGATATACTTCTTTAAGTGGTCTATTATCGAAGGTCATGTCAATACGAGTCCAATGGTACCAAGAACACGCGAATTTGAATCCGGGGTAGAAAGATACAAGAGTTTGAAGATAAATATTAAAAAAAAGTTGTGTGTGTGACGAGCACGCGTGCGTAATGCGCGGCCGCACGTACATTATGCTCGAATACTACCCATGGAGCACGCGGGCGCTACCCACGTAATGCACGGTCGCTGCGCAAGTTACGGGCAGGTGCCACCCATGTAACATGCGGGTGCGAGCCGCGCCGCTGCCCGAAACCCATGGCACTGCCGAAAATGGTGGCGCGGTGCCGCGGTTTTGGCGCGCCATGGTTTCGGCATGGCTCGGAGTTATATATACCCCATTCCATTCTGTTTTTCACATAGAACTTCATTTTCTCTGATTCTTAGCATTCTGAATCCGATTTAGCCCATTCAAGAGGCATTCTTAAGTAAATCGAGCGTGCTCTATGCAATGGAGGGGTCCTTCCTTCGAATTGGAGATTGTATAAGGAGGAAACGTCCTGAGACAAGAAGAGACTCTGCATGTTATCCTCGAGCATCAAAAACTTCACTTTCTCTGTTTCTGATCGTTCTGACTCCGATTTAGCCCATTTAAGAGGTGTTCTTAGGTGAATCATGTGTGTTCTACGTAATGGAGGGTATGTTCTTTGAGTTGGCAATCATATGAGGAGGAAACACCCAGAGACAAGGAGAGGCCCTGCCCGTTGTCGTCGATCACTAGAGAAAGAAAAAGGGGCTAGGAACAAGATGGGGTTCTGTTCGCAGTTGCCAGTCATGACAGGAGAAGCAACCCAAAGTAGGGGTGGCTCTATCCTCCATTGAAGAGCCACCGAGTAAGAAAGGCATCCCCAAGCTAAGGGGAGGCTCCGTCCATAGTTCATTAGCGCAGAAGGAGAAAAACATCTCTGAAAAGAGGATGTTCTGTCTGTCACCTCCGAGCAAGGAAACTAAGGAGCGTCTCCAGGCAAAGGGATGATATGTATGCCTACTTCAAAGGTGATTCTGCCTACCATCTACAAACCTAAAAGGAGGACGCTCTGAAGAAACGAACAACACTAAACACCGCCACTTTCAGTGCCTCCTATGAGTATGTAATTCTAACCTTCTGTTTAATATGGGTTTAAGAATACGTATGTGTTCTAAGTAGTTAACTTAGGATGTTAAATGATTTATATGCTTGCACTTCTTAATTAGTGATAATAATATATTAATTAAGATGTATGGTTTTCTCTGATCTTATGTATGCTGAGATGTTCTGTTTTGAATTATTTTGTTATGATTTATTCGATATGTTTTGAGATGTCTTGTTATGCTTCAATATGTTGTATTACGATATGCTATGCTATGATGTGATATGTTTATATATGCGTAGTGCTGATATGACCTATATGTTCAGTCTTGCTCTGAGGGTAGAGCGAGATGTGTGATTGTGTGTTTTGTCCACTCTGAGGTAGGGCAAGACATGTGATGGTGTCCGTGTGGTGTTCCGCTCTGTGTCAGAGCGAAATATGTTGTTATGTTAGTGTTATGTTCCGGTCTGTAGTAGAGCGAGATGTGTAATTTCGTTAATTTATTAACTTCCGCTTGACTCCAATAGATTACGAGTTTCAGTATGAATCCGACTGAATATCAATATATACATATTTTAACATATTTGATTTTATGATGTCTGATGTATGTAATAGTCATTAAGCAGAACTACGTTTGGATCCAATCGTATTAAAATAATATTATGAATTTTATCCAATACATACATAGGCAACCAACGGCAAGGCAATGTTGGTTGGATTTAAATTAATTATAATTATAAGTTTTATTCTAATTTACATGCAACAAATTATGAAGCTTCATTGTGTGTAAATGATTGTAACAACTTTAGTCTACGTATGAGAAGCATTGAAGCTCTGTAGTACGTAGATGAATGTTGTACCTCTCTCCTCATCCTCTATCTCTACCCTCTCTCTCTTCTTCTTTCTCTCTCTCTCCCCTCTTTCTCTCTCTCTCCCTCTCTCTCTCCTCACCTTCTCTCTCTTCTCCTCCTTCTCTTTCCCTCTCTCTCCCTCTCTTCATCTCTCTCGTCACCCTGTCTCCCCTCTTTCAATCTCTCTTCTCTCTCTCTTCCCTCTCTCTTCTATCTCTCCTTCCTCTCTCTCTTCTATCTCTCCTCCCTCCCTCTCTCTTCTCTCTCTCTTTTTTTCTCTCTCCTCTCTCTCCCTTTTCTCTCTTTTATTTAATTTTTTTCAAAAATTGTAGTAGCGACGTATAACAAGATATGTCGCTACTATACTTGGGTAGTAGCGACACATACAATTATGTGTTGCTACTGTTCGAGTATAGAAGCGACGCATAGGTTGCTACAATACATTTTTTATTTTTTAAAAATTTCAAAAATAATTTATAATTACAATTTTTTCCTCTCCTCTTTCTCTCTCTTCTCTCTCTCCTATTTCTATCTCTTCTCTCTCACTCTCCGCATCCTCTCTCTCCTCTCTTTCTCCTCACCCCCTCTCTTCTCTCTCTCCTCACCCTCTCTCTTCTCTCTCTCCTCATCCTCTCTCCTCGTCCTCTCTCTCTACCCTCTCTCCTCCTCTCTTCTCTCTCTCTTGCTCTCTTCACTCTCTATTTTATTATAAATTATATTTTAAAATTAATAAGAAATTTTTAAAAATAAAATATATTATATATAAATAGTGAAAGTTTAATATATTATTGGCACTACATTTTTATGAAAATTTAATATTTATTTATAATATATATAAATAGTAAATATTAAATAAAATATATTATATTTAAGAAGTTTATTTTAATTTTTTTAATATTTATTTATTATATATTTATTTATTAAATAAAATTAATTAATAAAACTAATAGTGACGCTTGTATCAATGCTATTTGCGACACTTGGTTAAAAGCATCACTAATAGTTCTAAATTTTTTATTTTTTATTTTTAATTTATTACTATTAGTGACGCTTTTATAAGCCTCGCTAATAGTATATCTATTAGCGACGCTATCTGATAAGCGTCACTATTATTAAACATATTAGAGATGCTTTAGAAAAAGTGTTGCTAATAGTTATGATTTTTTTTCTTTTTTTTAAGAAAAAAATAAATATCTTTTAGCGACGCTTCTATTTGCGTCGCTAATAAAAACATCACTAATGATACATTTTATTGTAGTGATATACCCAAATCTTGAATAGTCTTCAATGAAAGTAATGAAGTATGTCATCCATCTATGAGTTTTGATATTCAAAGGTCTACAAACGTCTGAGTTAACCATTCCTAAATGAAAAAACATGTGTGTCATATGTGATGTTAATTGACTAATTTTATTTTTCAAAACTATGTCAGAAACCTTTAATATGTAATTAATCTTTGAAATATGATTAGATGTAGGTGTGGTTGAGTCAGGTTTAGAATTGTTGGAGTTGAAAAATAGAAGCAAATATATTTTTATGAATCAAGACTGAAGACTAAAGAATGTTAATAGTTTAAGTAGGTTATTAATTACACATTCTCAAGTAAAAGTCACTTGGAAAAGTTTCAAAAGTGATTTTGGAGGTCCTAGATGAATTTCAGGAAAAAAAACTAAAACTATCATTGAAATGTGTCATTGATCGATTGCTGGATAGTACACAGGTGTAAATTATCGATTGGCACCTAAAACTATCCTTTGTTAAATAAAGTTGAGAGTTTATCCATCGATCGCCCTAATGACCAATCAATCAGTCGAAGTAGCGTGCCCTAAGAAAATAATGAACAATCAATCTCTGTTTAGAATGATCGATGGCTAGTAGTTTTAGTTACCTAAGATAAGTCTTTCTGAAAGAGAATTCATTCTTAGTTGGAGTCAAAGCGCTAATTCAACTTGGTAGCCTTTATAAAGTCTTAAGTATAACAAATTTAAAGAGAAAAAACCTAGAAAATATTGGAGAAGAAAGGAGAGTCCTTGACTCATAGTATTCTTAGAAGAATTTATAAAAAGATTAAAGAAATTGTTCATGGTGAATGCATAGTGATGCACAACTACAATAAAAGATTCTATACAACAAATATAATAGGAGAGTTAGGAAAATTCTTTAATGGGAGTCAATGAATCTCAAGAGGTAAATCAACAAATAAATGAATCTTTGCTTGAATTGCTAGAAGAAGAAGACAAATAACAAAATACGAAGAAGGAAACCTTCAAGGATTTAAGGAGGAAGAATTGAATGAAAGAACATATATGTCATATGTAATGTTAATTGGCTAATTTTATTTATCAAAACTATGTTAGAAACCTTGAGTATCTAATTAGTCTTAAAAATTTAATTAGATGCAGTTGTGGTCAAGTTAGGTTTGAAATTAATGGACTTAAAAATAGGAGCAGACTTATTCTTATGGATCAAGTCTAAAGACTAAAGAATGTTAATGGTTTAAGAGGTTTATTAAGCACACATTCTTATATAGAAGTCACTTGGAAGAGTTTCAAAAGTGATTTTGGAGGTTTCAAACTTGTATAGGTTAAAAAGGGTAAATCTATCATTAAACAATTCATTTATAAATCACTAGAGAAAGACACTGACCAAATTAATCGATTGCTATTGAACTATAGCACGAAAGAGTTGAATATCCGATTGACACCTGAAATAGTTCTTCGTTAAACAAAGCCAAAAGTTCATCGATTGAATGTTCCGTAGACTAATCAATCGCTAGAGATAATACGCCTTGAGAAAACAGTGAAAAATTGATTGCTATTTGAAACAATCAATCGCTAATAATTTTAGTTGCCCTAAAAAAAGCTTTCCAAAAGAGTTTTCTTTCCTACTTGAAGTCAATGACTTAAATCGACTTGGAAACCTATATAAAGGCTAAGTTATGACGAATTTGAAGAGGGAAAAACTTAGAAAATATTGGAGAAGAAAAGAGAGACTTTTACTCATTGTTTTCCTAGATAATCCACAAAAAGTTTCATGCATATACTGATGATCAATTCATGGTGATGTATAACTAAAGTGAAAAAAAAATTACATAATAAACACAAGAGGAGAGTCAGAAAATTCTTTAAGAGTTAAAGAATCTCAAGAGATAAATCAACAAAAAAGGAAAAAGTCTTTGTTTGAGTTTATAGAAGAAAAAGACGAAGAACAAAACACAAATAGGGAAAACTTCAAGGAGGAAGAATTGAAGGCCAACAACAAGAGAAAATTGAATAAAAAAGTTTGTGTCAAGTCTAGAGGTTAGTTGTTTTGTGTCTTGTAAGTTCTATATTTTACTAGTGCATTGATATAGCCTTTATTGAGGCTGCTGTGAATTTTTATCCTAGTTGGATTTTTTCACATAAAAATCCCATTGTTATTGTGTAGTGTACATACTTGATTTAATGGTTTGATTGATCATGAATGCCAATTAGATATTATGGATTATTTTTTCCGCATAAAGGCTAGAACTCTTAATTCCTTACTTGTTAAAATACTAGGGTTAAGAACAATCTAGTAATTCACTATCACCGTCTCAAGTGGTAGCTAAGGATTTTTGTTGAAAAATTGAGTTTGTTTCATGCTATCAATATGTTTATGCATGCTAGTGCATAATAAGTTTGTTTAATCTTCCTATATTTTGATTTCTAGAATTATTTTTCTTTTGTTAGGGTTTAATATTTTAATTGTGCTTAGTTTACTTATTTTTCTCTTAAAATTACCTGTTTAACTTGTTATGTTGTGTATCCTAATTAGCAATTTTGCTTATTCATATATTTCTCCTTGCTTAGAGTGTTTAAAAATTGTTGCTTGGGTGATTTAAGTTTTTTTTATCTTAATAGTTGCATTAAATAATTCAATGAATGAACATGGAGATTTGGGTAATTCTATAAATTGTCCACCATTGTTTAATGGCCAAAACTTTTTATATTGGAAGAATAGTGAGAGCTTTTATTCAACCGCTTGATGGCAATGTTTGAAAAGTAGTGATTAAATATTGGTATCCCCAAATGACCAATCACAAAGATGGAAATTCAATCTTAAAAGAATAGAGTGAATGTGATGAAAAATGAAAAAAAACTTACAAATCAAAATAGTAAGGACATTAGTACATTGTTTAATGTCATGGGAAAGTCACATAATAGGTTAATCTCAAATTGCACATCTGCCAAGGTTGCATGGGAAAATTTTATAAAGTATATATAATAAGGGAATTGAAGCTATCAATGTGTCTTCGTTATATATGCTTACCCTTGAGTTTCAAAACATGATAATGAGTGAAGCTAAAATAATTTCCGACTATTATGCTAAGATATTGGATATAGTTAACACTTGTGATCAATTAGGGGAGCTCATTCTTGATTGCCTAGTTGTGAGAAAATTGTTAAGGTCCTTATCCTCTAAATTTAAAATTAAGGCAGCAACAATTATTGATTCTAAATATAAACACCTTAGAAATTGAGAAACTTGTTGGAAACCTTAGAACCTTTGAGTTGCAAGAAGAATCTTATGAAAATAAGAAAGAATTGTTTAAAAAATCTAATGGAAAACAAATTGCCCTTAAAATATTTAAGAAAATCTAAAAAGAATAAAACTTTGAACACCTTAGGAGAACCTAAAGAATATGTAGATAATGAAAATTTAATATTTTTGTTAGCCAAAAACTTCAAGAAATTTATAAAATCTCATAACTTTAGGTTTAGGAATAAGGGTCAAAACTCAGGGAAGAGACAAAGGGACAAAAAAGATGGGAGGCAAAATAAGAAGAATATAAAGTGTTTTGCATGTGATTAGCTAGGTCATTTTGCTGCTAATTGTCCTAAAAATAATTCTAATAATAAGCCTAAGAAATCAAAAGAGTATGATAACAAGAAAAAGGTCAAGGTGCTTCAAGCAACTTACTTTGGTGAGAGTTCTTCTAATGAAGATGAGATGTGTAACTATACTACCTTCTATACAAGTGCGAAGGAAGATAACTCTAGTGAAAAGTCTCATGAGTCCACTTCTCTTAAAGTGAACTCAAAGTCTAATTTTCAATCTAGTTTCAAACAATTTTTAGTTTTGACAAGAAAGACCAAATACCTTGACAAAGAATTAAAAAAGAAAGATAATGAGCTAATCTTGTCTTCTCAATAGACAAATAGGTTAGAAAAGTTGAACATCACACTTGAGAGAGAAGTGAGTAACCATAAGAAAGACCTCGAGAATGAGAAATAAAAGTCTAGTGCTCGCAATAGAGAATTTATGTCCTCTAAAGAAAAATTAGATGGATTTAAGAGTTGAAAAAGTTAGAAATTATGTGCCTACTTTCTTTATGAAGGCTGAAGAGAGTGATAAACACCCTAAGATAATGCCTAACCCACCTACGTAAAAAAGGAAAGGAATGAGGATAGATTCTAGCATTATGGGAGTGTGTGACATATATCATAGTGGTTCCCATATTAGAATATAGTGCTCAAATAATCGTTGTTTCAAACTTAGGTCAAAGAAGAAGGAAAAGAAGCACAATACCCATATGACCCCTAGGCTACCCTACCAAATGTACGAAAAGAAGCTGAAAAGAGTGTGGGTGAGGAAGATTGGTCTTCAAGCATTAAATGATCAATTAGGAATAGTAAGGAAGAATACCTTAAATTGCCTTAGGATGGTTGACTAGGCAAAGCTAAGGAGCTTGTTATCTCTAAGTAAAAAGATTGAGTATTTTTGTCAATGATTTAATTCTTTCAATCTTTTGAAGAACACATGCTTTAGTTTTTATCACATTTTTCTTTATTTTCATCTATATAATTAATAGGTTTTGAATAAAAAAACAAAAATATGAAATATAATAAAAAACACAAAAAAAATTAGTATAGCTTTTGCATGTCTTTGAAGTTGGCTTTGATTTTTTTATTAGTTCAACTCTTAAGACAAAATGAAATTAGTTTTCTTTTAAACTAAAAAATAACATGATTTGTGGTCAAACATACCTTAAGGAAGATAAGGATAAACCGAGAAGAATGAAGATCGATTTGATATTATTTTACTTGATGTTGTAATTCTCTATTTTTTGAAATTTGCACACATCATGTTGAGACTCAAACCACTTTTATGAATGAAAATCAATAAAGAATTCCTAAACATAAGTTGACTTAGGCATTTGGATTCTAGTAGTGTCTTAGTGGTCAAATTAGATGATCTTATGCTAGATTTCTATGTAGATTTCAAAATAAGAAAATTCTATATAATGTACTTCAATGTTTACAAGTCCTATATATGTCAATACTTTTTATTTAAATAAAATCATTATCGTAAATATGATGAGGAAGGGCTACTTACTTAGGTTGGCCTTGGCTAGTGTGAAGCTCTTATTCACTTGACATCAAGAAACATTAATGAAAAAGAAAAAAATATATCAAAAGATGTAAGTAGAGATGATTCAGAAAAAGCCAAACCCTAAAAAAATGATTTGAGGAAAAATATCATAACTAAGAATAAGACATGGGCATATACTTATTGAGTTTTTATTTTTCTATCTTGTTTAGAAGACAATGTATATAGATTCTAGCTAAAGAGAGTTAAACAATTAGAATATTATCTTTATTAAACAAATTAGCAATGCTATGGCAATAATGTCATAATACACTCTCACCTGAACTCCTACAACGCTTGCAAGTGCATCGTCCTCGTCCAAGTAGAGTGATGCGTACTATTGTCTAACAAACCTAGGGTAAACCTACTATCCTCAAGTGGAAATGGTGCAACAATAATCATTCTAGTATTGTCTAGCCTCTAACCAACTTACTGTAGTCTCTAATAGTATATGAACCAGATTACTCACACATCTAATTAGCCTGACCGGATTTAAACCATTACTAGATAATCCAGGGTCCCCAGTGCCTGACTTAACTGTCTTTTACTTTTTTGCTCTTCCTATCTAGATTAATTGAACATAAAGTAGCATAAAACTAAGGATTGACTAGGAGTAAAGATAAAACAATAATAAACATCCTAGAAGTTCAAATTTCATTAAAATGCGCATAAAAAATTCAAACTTTGAATTTAAAACAAACCCTAAAAAAATTTTGTTAGAATGATTCCAAATTTGAACCCAATGTGGATCATGATGAGTAGATCAACTTTGTTAACCGAAAATGTCACGCCCCACCACACCCCCTAACTTGAACCCTATATAAGAGGGTGGGATGAGTCGTGACACATGTAGAAGACTAGCCTATCATGGGTTTTTATCAATGGAGTATACAACACATGCCCTTTGTGCAAAAGCAAGTAGAGGGAAGTAAAAGAGATTAATCAACAATCTTAGTCTAACATAATACCCACAACATCTAAAAAAAGTATAATCTCAAGTCTTAGGGTTACACATGTCTAAAGCCATCTTTGGCTAACCAAAGTTTAAGATAAAGTCAAGTAGAAGTTCATCATATCACATGATAAGTCTAAAATAACCCAACATATAGCCCCCTATCATGTCGTAAGCCCATCCTCAAGCTCTACATAAAGACCATACGGAGTACCTGCATGACACAACATACAGCCCAAAAATAAAATCACAAACAAAAGAGGGGTGAGCTTGGCTTAGTAAGGGTTTGAAATGAAATATAAGCTCATGAAAACACCACATTCATTCTCAATTTAAATATGCATCACATATCCATTCTATACACATGTGCATCTGAGATAAATTACATTCCATATACACATTTACACCACCTATGCTTCATGAGATAATTCACATTCCATATACACATTCCCACCATTTGTGCATCATAGGTTCATTTATGATTCATAACACATATGCACACCATGTGTAAGCATTTGAATTTTATATTTCATTCACATCATGCATAAAAGCAAGTATCAATATTCACATTCACCCTGCATAATCAAGTGTATCAAACTACATTCTATCCTGCATGTTTAAGTGTAATCATTCCATACACACCATGTGTAACATAAACATCATTGTCACTACACAACCTGTGTCAATGAACATTAGCATCCATACATATGCATAAACCATCCGATAAATATCTCACAATTGAGAAAATAACCCTGCTTATCCAACCCAAGCACAAGCAAACTTGCTTACCCTGGACAATCCCTAATGGGGAAGTTTGAATTCCTAGAAAAAAAAACTAGAGCAATTTGGGTAAATTCCCTAACAATGAAAGTAGCCCCCGATAAGCTGGTACACATGGACAAATTAGCCTAGAATCTCCTGTCCAGAACACATCAATATAATTCATTATAGCAAAACCACTCTTCTCACCCGGGGAGGAAACCCGTCCTCAAATGGGCGTAAAACCCTGTCCATTGGATATAAAACCATGTCATTTCAAACATAAAACTAATTCAATAAACCTTTGATACAGCTAATCCAAAAAACTACAACATCTAATTGACTAATCACGGTTAAACACGAGAAATCATCATTTATAAATTATTTTCATGATGCATACGACATGATACATACATGAGCAATGTTTAATGGATACAATCATAGGTGAACATACTCTAATATATTCTAATATACATGAAATATGGTCCATTTATGACAAATAAAATCATATAAGCATTAGTAAAAATACACATACATGGTTGTGTTCATATTTAAGCTAAAAACAAGTGGAACATGGTTCACCTATAATTAATGTGACACATGCAAGCATTCATAGTTCATCACGGATTATAATCTATTAGAATCATGAAATAAATATGAAGAAATCGTCAAAATATAGATTTAAAATAAGTAGAACATCAAGCTAAACCTAGACAAGTATAGTCATCTTCATGCTTAAGCTAAATTGCAATCTAAAGAGGGTTCATAGGCAATTAAGGTGACAATTATAAATATTCATAACTCATCATAGCTATAGAGAATTAGATTCATGAAAAAAGAACAAGAAATGGCCAAAAATCTACAAAAATAGTCATTTTCCACCAACGTTGTTTGAATGGCCTTACACCCCGTTTGAAAGCCTAGCAATTCCAATGGTTTGTTAGCCGACCCATTCGATCGGCCGTAATAGTTCACTTTTCTTGTTCATCTTCAACCTCTCAAAATTCAAACCGAAAATATTTTAAAATTCTATATAAATTCTAAAATCACCATAAAATATTATATAATCAAAATATAAGCCTAGAACATGATGGATCTAATCATTTTCATGCTTAATAATACCAAAATAAACATACATAACATGTTTTTAAGAAATCACCATTACACATCAAGACTCATGACATTCTAATGAAGAAAACCACTCAAGGTAAAAAACCCTTACCTCTAACAAGCTTGAAAATCCCTTGAATGAGCTTTAACCTCAATAAATCTTATTGAAAAATTAGGGTTTTTAGTTAAACATAATTAAAACTAACTAATAGACTCAAATCAAGTTAGAAAAAGATAGATTTAAGACCTCCTTAGGTTAAAAATGACATTAACCTACTTAACATTCTAAATCGGAATTAAAAACATGATTTTGACGGAAGAAAACTAAAAGTCAAAGTAGGAAAAGTAAAATAAAGGTGGTTAAGTTAAGCATCTAAAGATTAGGGGGTGATTAAGGGTAAAATCTTACATTAAGAAGGGTTTCTCCTTTGGAAAACGGGGGTAGAGCTAGCCTCCCTCTTATTCTCAGCCCTTCCCCATTTAGCAAATGACTAGGGTTTTTCTTTTTATAGTAAGGCTTATGGGTAGGGAAAATGAATTGTTGGGCTGAAAAATAGGTGAAAGTGCCCTAAGTGATCATCTAAGTATATTTTTTATTCAAAAATAAATTTAATCACACCCAAACCTACTTAGATAAATTAATAGAAGGTTGAAGGCTGAATTGGGTAACACGCCATCCCACACAGATGTGGGTCCCATAGTGGACCCCACTCCTTTGGCCAAGGAAAAATAAAAAAAATACCTTTAAATATGTAAAAATTTGGGTGAATCAAGTTTTACACTAATACTTATAAAATGAAATTAAACCTTAAGGAATTTATAATTAACTAAACCATTACTCCAAAATCAAATCAAACTGACAAACAAACAAATTCACACAATTTAAAAGGAAATAAATTAGAGATCTTACTGAAAAAATATCCGATTTTGACCATAAACCCCTGATTTTGAAAATCCCTAATAAGAACACGTTTGCTCCTATTTTTGATGTTTGTAAATTCTAAATCTAACTTGACCCCAACAAACTCAAATTAGATTTTAAGACTTAATACATACACAATGTTTCTTGATATAATTTGATAAAAAAATCAACTAATAAACTAGACATATGACTCAAATGTTCTTACAAAAAATGTACATAAATCTAGCTAAAGTGAGTCAAAAAATGAGAACTATTTTTTACTAGGGTCTTAACAAATTATTCTCAGTTTGAATAAGAGTGATCTTGTGAGATTTAGGATTGAAACAGACAAGAGTTAAAAACATTGGTGGTTTCTTCTAAAAATTAATAAAAGAGAGAAAGTGTCGAAAAGAAGAAATGAAAATTAACAATCACATACCAATGGAGTTAACAAATCTAAGGCAAGATATGAATGCACATAATATGTGGATACACTTAGATTAAAGGAAAATGAATTTGAAATTTGTCAAAAAAAGCTCAACTTTTCTTATTTTAGTGTTTGATTTCTAGTTTGAGTTATTGATCTCAAATTGAAGTGCTTTCGATGGATTTCATTGGTTTTGAGCTTTGGAATTTATCGTGATTTATTTGTTGAAAATTTTGAAAACAAAAATTTTGTTTCCTAAAACTTTTTAAAGCACAAAATGAGTATTTCAAAGGGAATAAATAATTAATTTGATTTTTAGACATAGATTTGATTGCTTATATCTTTTCTATCTAAGATTCAAATTGATGTGATTTTTCTTAATTTGAAATACTCATGTGGTTGCTTGAATTATTGAATGTGTGTTCACTTGTTTCTTATAACAGTATTATATAGTTATGTTCTTGTTTGTGAATGTCACATCACATTAGATATGAATGCCATAGATTAAGGGGGAGAGTTAGTGTCATATATGATGGACATATTTTACTTTATGGTTTGATTATTTTTTTGTCTTATGGTGAAATTTATGGCTTGATTATGCTTAATTGAGTATTTTTCTTGATTATTTATTCATTTTTTCTATCTGTGTCAAAAAATGGAAGAAATGATTAATAAAAAACAAAATGCTTATTTTTATACTTATTTGGACAGTACTATGCAAATAATTTTGATTGTAAGTGTACAAGGTAAGTATAGGTTTATACAGGGCATTTCACAATCAATTCCAAATTGTCTATGTTAAGTCTTATTGTTGTTAAGTCATGTATATAAATTGAAAATCAATGTACTATGTCATGAGTTGTAATCTTTATTTGATTTTCAATCTTGCATTATTTTGTCATGAAATAGGAAAAAGGGGATATTGAACGAATATATGGGGCATGTATATTATAATTAACTAATTTTATTTATTAAAACTATGTCAAAACTTCAAGTATGTAATTAGTCATAGAAATTTGGCTAGTTTTATTATGGTCGAGTTAGGTTTGGAATTAATGGATTTAAAAAATAAGATAAGATGTGTTCTTATATATCAAGGCTATAGACTAAAGAGTGTTGAAGGTAAAAGAGGTTCATTGAACATACATTCTTATACAAAAGTCAGTTCAAAAAGTTTTAAAAGTGATTTTGGAAGTTTCAAACTGAATTAGGGTAAAAATGGCAAAATTATAAATTTACTGTGTAATTGATAGATAACTGCACCTACACAGGATAAATCAATCGATCAGAGATGAACTATAGCATAGAACTATGTTGAATCGATCGATCGCTTTATCAATAGATCGATTGGAACCCAAAATAGCCCTTTATAAAACGAAGTCAGGAGTTTATCGATAGAATCACCCTTATTACTGATCAATCATTCTAAGTGTCATGCCATAAAGAAATAGTGAATGGTCGATTGCTGTTTAAAATGATTGATTGTTTGCAATTTTGGTTACATAGTTTAAGCCTTTCTGGAAGAGATTTTATTGCTAGTTGGAGACAGTCTTAAACAGACTTAGAGACCTATATAAAAGATAGAAAACCACGAATTTGAAAAGAGGAAAACCGAAAAAATAATAGAGAAGAAAGAAGAGGTCCTTAATCATTGTTTTCCTTAAAAGTTTACCAAAAAGCTTTATGCGCATGTTAATGGTGATTTATGAAGACATACAACTAAAAAATATTATTCTCACTCGGCAAATAAAAGATGAGAGACAACAAATTATTCAAAGTAGTGGAAGAATCTCAAAGGTGAATTAACAATTGAAGAAGGAGTATTTGATTGAGTTGATGATAGGAGACAAAAATATAACATGAAGAAAGAAAGCTTAAAGGATTCAAAGGAGGAAGATTGAAGGCTAACAATGAAGATAACTAAACAAAAAAATGAGCTTTTGTTTGTGTCGAGTCTAAAGGGGTGGTTAGCAATTCTTGGGTCTTGTAAGTTTTTACTTTCTTGTGCATTAGTTCGGCTTTGTGAGGCTATTGTGGTTTTTCATCCAAGTTGAGTTTTCCACTTTAAATCTTTGTCTTTATGTGTGATTTGCATGCTTAGATTAATTGAATACTTGTTAGATTGATAATCATGCATAATTAATTCATTTTCATTGGTTAGTGTAAATTCATAGCATAGAGACTAGAACTCTTGATTCTTACTTCTACAAAGTAGAAGTTTGAAGAAAAATGTAGTGATCCACTATGACCATCTAGTTATATATTAAACTATCATCCCAACTCTCATGGAATTCCTCAGTTGGAAGTTGAACAAAAGTGGTTATGACTGTGCATTTGGTTGGTCTTTCTTACGGGGAAGTACTTTTTGATAAACTCTTATTGCATTTAAGTTGATGTCATAATCATTTCAGGTTCTAGGGAGTAGAGACATTCTTTGGTTTTATCTTTCAATTTGAAAGGGAAAAGCCTAAGTCTCACAACTTCAGATGTCATGTTTAAGAGTTTGAATGTGGTATACAACTCTCAAAAGTTATCTAAATGTCTATACGGGTTTTTATTAGTAAGCCCATAAAATAATCGAAGCATTTGAATGATATTGGGCTTAAATTCATAGTTCTAAGCCACAATCGGAAGCAAACTAATACAAAACAATGAGGTGTATTCATTTGGCATGTAATACACTTTCAGGGCCATCGATTGGTTAGCTTCAGCCACAGTGATAGAATAAGTGGTGGGTGACCAGGGCAATGGTCTCTTACTACTCCTAGATTTGCACTCAAGCTTGGAGTCAAAAAGTTCTAAATCAGGGAGAAGGGGATCAGTGACTAAGCATACACCAACAAATACACCACAAAAATAAAAGAAAAGGAAAACAATAACTTAAAACAAAAAATAACTAAAAGATTGAAAATTAAAAAGGAGGAATGATCTTGTAAATTGAAGGGAAGAATGCTTCTTGCAGATGTTGCCTTGCAACCACAAGACTAATGAACAATGATTTCAACCACATTCTATAAGAGAACCACAAAAGAGTGAATAAACTAAAAATTAAACTAGAAAGCAAAGCTGAAGAAAAAACTAAAATCTAACTAGAATTATCCTAGCTAAGAAGTTGATAAAAATCCTTTGTCGTCCCCAACAACGACACCAAAAACTTGATCATTTAAAATTGAACCCTTTGCAACTATATAAGACAATTGTACTACAATGAGTATGAAGGGTTGTCAAACCTCATAGACAATTTAAATTATTACCAAACTTGAAAAAAATTATTTTTAATTAAATACTAAAAAGAACGCAAATGGAAATCAAACAAGAAAGTAATATGATAAAACTAACTTTTTAATACAAATCCACCAATAAAATCATCACAACACCTTTAACGTCTAATCTAAACCATGTGTGCGTATGAAAAATATGTTCTTTGCTACAAGATAGAAATACTTAAAGAAAATTAATGATCAATTTCATGGCATGAACTATTTTTGACATAGCACAAATCATTTATATTAATCTAATTTATAGGCATGACTTGTCTAATCTTATCATAAAGCATCCAATTCCATTATCACATGAGCCTAAATTCTATTACATAACCATCTCATATAAACCATAGGTATTAGATTCGATATTGAATATCAATACATATAGATCTATCCTCTACAAAATGAATAAAACAAATATAGCATTGAATAAACCATTAAAGCTTATTTTATTGAATTAATCTCATGTTATACAATTATCATGCATCCCACAAAAAATATCTAAATTAGAAGAAAAAAAGATTGCTACTCATCTATGGCTTCATCAATTCCTAAAGTTGAGAACTCTAGCCTTGATTGAGATCCTTGCATCTTCATAAGATCCCTTGGTTGCTCCTCCACCTCCTCTTCCCTTTTAGCCTTTAAAAAATAGAATAGAATTCCCCAAATTCATGCCCAACGAGTGTTTATAAAGACCCTTAAGTTGGTTGAAGAGTTTTGATTTGAATAGGAGTCAAAACGAGTTTTGATTTGAATAGGAGTTAAAACAGACTAAATTAGGAAACTACATGTTGCCAAATCAATTGCCCCACCATGCTGATCGATCCAAAGAGTCACTAGAATTCATTTTCTAAATAGTTGATCGATCACCTCCCAGGGCCAATCGATCACCCTTCTTATGGGAGACTAATCGATTGGCCTAAACCCCTGATAAATCCCCTAACTAAACTATACAAAACAAAATTCCAAATATTAATAAATTTAATCAAAAAATTCATAAATTTCTCTTACATCATTATTAATTCTAATTTCTACTTATCTATACTATATTAACTCCTAATCAAGACTAGAAAATAAAGTAAATAGAAATAAAATAATATATATATATATATATATCATAATCATCAATGTTGTTGATTCACCATCTCTAAAATGAGTGTCATAACAACATGTGTGCTTGGAAACCAACCTTGGAATCATCAACTTGTTGTGTCCATTCACAATCCTTATTCTACATCTATGGTTCTTGTCGATGCATTTGGCGGTGTATATATGACTAGCTCCATTTGTAAATTTAATGTGTTTATTCATCTTTATGGTCCACTCAACGAGTTCTTCTCTAAACTGAGTCATGCTCTAGAACTTAACCCCCAATGCTTTCATTGTCGTTTGTGATTGTGTCAAGTATGACAAAGTTGTCCTACTCATCCTTCTCATTGCTTGGCCCACTAACAAATTGAATAATCAATTGTTTTGACATATTAGCCAAAATGATTTCACAAGTGTACACATTTCGACATATATAAAAACCTTTTAATAGCAATTTTAAACTGTTTTGATATTATTGTTAAAAGGTTTTGCCACTTATGCACATACCTTTAGTCCAATACTTCATCATTGTGGTCATCTACTGGTTCAAGACTATTATGCATTTCAAGAGAGTAATGCTATGGCGACGTCAACTTTCATACGTCAAAAGCCCACTTCATCATTTTCAAACCATTGATGAGTGAGACCCATTAAAGTGGGTCCCACTCATCAATGGTTTGAAAATGAAGAAGTGAAATGGGTCTCACTCATCAATGGTTTGAAAATGATGAAGTGGGCTTTTAACGTGTTAAAGTTGACATCGCGAAAGCATTTTTCATTTCAATAAGATCATCATCCCCCATGTACTCAGTTGTATCTAATCTCAATTGATCAACCCTTATATCTTCAATATCTGTGTCAATGTCAGCCAAACTACTATGAGTAGGGTCCAACATTTCATCAAGTCATGACTCCTCGATCGAAGTTTTGACTTGTCATAGGGTCTATGTCTTCAATATATGTAGTCAACTCCTAAATAAATGTTTTAAGTTGTGTAATATTGATTAATACTAATTTGTTTGTTCTAATATTGATTTGTGGGTTCTAAGTCTTCTACATGCATAATAGTCACAACTTCTGAATTGATGTTTTGAGTTATATACTCTTGATTTATAACAGAGACTAATTCATCAACCTCCACATTCACAACTTCTAAATTAATGTCCTAAATCGAATAATATCAACTTAAAATAGAAGCAAATTCATCAGCCTCCATATTCACAACTTCTAAATCAATGTCTTGAGTTATATAATTTCAACCTGATAGGTTACTGTCTAAACTGACGAAGCATCTGGCAACGTCTTGAGTTATATAATTTCAACCTGATAGGTTACGGTCTAAACCGACAAAGCATCTGGCAATGAGAGCTAGTGGAGAAAGATAAGGTGACAATGGGATATGGAGACGGTAGATGCCAGAGTTATAGTCACATTACGAGGACATGAGAAAGAAGGGCAGCAGATGATTTTAATAATTTGACTAATTATCCAGAAAAGTTGTCCACTGGGAGGTGAAGTCACCGACATTACAGGATCACACAAAAGGTGACGGAAAAGAGTAAAAAAAAACTAAATGGGTGTGAATATGAGGATTAGTAATTCATGCAAAAAAATTGAGAAGTCCAAAATCTACACAAACTTTTTTTGGTAAAACCTTCCGCAACTTCTAGCCTGCCAATTTTCATCTTCTCATGCAACTCGAGCTTTCTTCAGAAGATATAAACTACATAAAACTACAGTTACGTATTAAACAATAAAATTGGTGCAAGATAAAAAGTTGAAGGAAATTTTATTGTAAAACATTGGCTGTTAAAAGGCCCAAGCTCAGCACGTTGTGGGTGCGTAAGCATACATTGCGAGAAGCTGATCTTTCATACAGCCAATCAGGAAGCACTATTCCTGCCAAGTTTAGGGTTATGACTTGTACAACAGCAGGAATATTCAAGGAAAATTAGGAAACGAAGAGACAAACATCCCAAGCTTCAGCGGATCTTTGTATACCAACTCCAAACTATTTTCTTGTAGAAATTCCTGATCAAAAGCACAATTTACGGATATCCATCGGGGCTAAAATTGCTGACCAAGCCCTCGCAATTCCACTCCCTTGCATAAAAACAGGTCAAGTCACTCGTCCATGACATTCACCAGTTCATACTCCACCAGAGATAAATTATTAGCTTCATTTACTGTGAAATTTGCAGGTTCGGTAACTTCCACACGACCCCACTTGTCAACTGCCAGCCTCATTGACCCTTTAAACATGTCAATCTTCGCATTCCTCAAAATCACAGTGTTGCCTGGGTTTAGCATGTCAACTGCAGAGACAAATTGAACTCCATCATCACCCGGAAGAAAATCACTACTAACAGATACCAGTTCAAGCGAATAGCAATCACATAATTATAGAACTACTGAAAAAATACACACTTTCCCTTTCTAGAGGAAATGTTTCACATTTAGGGAAAATGAAGTAGAACAAGGTTCACCACTTCGCAATCTACAGACAACAGATTGCCTCCACATTAATATTTTTTAGAATAAAAGGTTATTCACAGTAACAGCCAGTTCCATAAAATGTAATTTACAAGCTTTCACTAAAAAGGGAACCAGTGGTAACCCAACTACTTGAGATAGAGAAATAACTGCTTAACCCTCCATAAAAAGCTTTAAATTTAAGGTACATCAAGCTCTTAAGTTCTGCCAAAATACTCCTTTCCTAGACAGCAAGGTGAGCATAGCGTCTAAAGACTGGATAATCAGATACTTTATCAACAAAAAAGGATGTTTTCGGCAAAATGATGGACCCTTCACAACCCTATCTTAATTCCTACCTTTTCTAATCAGGGTCTGCACAATAAACGTAGAAGTCAAGATATGTAGCATATACAAGCTAAGCCAGAAAAATTAACCACCAAATCAAGCATAATCAAACAACATTAATATGCATGCAGCATATACCAGCTAAGCCACCAAAATTAACCACCAAATCATGTGTAATCAAACAACTGCTCAACATCAGCACCTCCAAATATATATGAATCAGGAAAGATAAATTCTCTTTGTATACAGCCCATTCATAACCATTTACACACTTGACTTAAAAATATGAACCCTCCCCTCCCCCCCAAAGAGCGCATGCTTACTGTTGTGAAAATTTGTAGAATGTAAATAGCTTATTTAATCAACATCCATAATTAGAAGCGGCTAAAATCGTCTACACTTTCACAACAGTTAGAGCTGAACATGAAGAGTATACTCCACATCATCAACTCCTCCCAATAGGTACAAATTAGGCAAGAAAACTCCCGCTTCACATACAGCCCAATCATGACCATTCGCCCATCCAACTTCAAGATACGAAGCCAGAACCCAAACCCACACATAAACTAAATAAATATTATTGTGCAAATTAATAGAATCTAAATAGCATATTTAATAAACATAATTAGAAGCGGGTAAAATCATTTAAGTTTGTACAATAGATAGAATTGAATATCAAGTGTATACTCATAATCATCAACACCTTCCCCCAATATGTATCAATTAAGCAAGATATCTCCATTTCGCATACAGGCCAATCATGACAATTTACCCATCAGACTTCAAGATATGAACACAAACACACACATGCTTGCATGCATGCACGTGTGTATCGGGCACGCATGTGTGTAAGGGGCACGTGTGTGCATGGGCACATGCACACACACACCCATGCATGTGGGATGCACACACCAATGTCCTATAATGTTGCTGTTGCAAATGAAAAAATACTATTTAGAGTTCAGATATCAAAATTGTTATGAAAGGTTTTAATGTGCACTTTTAATAGTATCAATTGATTACAAAAACAACCATAAGAATAAATTTTAAATTGAACAAAATAGCATGATCCAAGTACAAGCATTTAACAAGCACTGTACAGCCATACACCATTTCAGCCTGGCTGTAACTAACGTTCCCTCTGCACTTTTAATAGTATCAATTAATTACAAAAGAATAAATTTTAAATTGAACAAAATAGCATGATCCAAGTACAAGCATTGAACAAGCACTGTACAGCCATACACCATTTCAGCCTTTAGGGCTGTAACTAACGTTCCCTCTGCATGTACGCACCTGCAACCAATTCATTTCAAGAACTAGTGGAACATACAAGCATAGAGATGAGCTTTAAAAAAAAACTACACAGAAATTCATGATCTGAGTTCAAGCCTTTAGCAACCATTTAACCAATACATCAAATTAGACATTTTAGTAAATTTCCTTCGAATTTCCTCTCTAGTATATCAGTGAGTACATCATTCTGAAAAGATAAGTCAGATGTCAAACAGTTGAGATGAAAAACAAAAGACAGCACACAGACACGATCGAAGATAAGAATGAATATAGGGCATTCAAGGGTAGATTCCAGGTCATAAACCATATTTAAAAGGATCAATGGACAGCCCAACGTAGGCGTGCTAATTTACATACGAAAACAATAAATGCAACCAAATTTCAGCTTCTAAAAATGGATTTCGATTACAAACAAAACCAGTCAACACAAAGATTACAACTTTGCACATTAATCTCCAATAAAAGACGCAGGATGAGTCATCATCATAATACGGTATATAATAACGACAAAGGAAGATTCCAGAACGCAACTAAGTACTCACATAAAGGATAACAACGTTATACCTTGCTCATTTCGGGCGGTGAAGAGGATGGTCCCCGTCTCGTCGCCAATGAGACACTCGGCGATGCGGGTCTGGCGGAGTCCGGCGGAAGAGACCGCGGCGGCCGCACGGCCCTTCTGGAGGACCGTCTTGGAGTCGAGGACCTTGACGGTGAGTGTGTGACCACTGGTGCCAGGCTTCAGCTGGTCCACCTTCGTGAACACCGGCTTCCTCATCCCCGGCTTCGCCGCCGCTCCGCCTCCCTGCTGCTGCTGCGTCGTCGCCATTGCCACCAGATCGATCCCCTAAATGCTACAAACCCTAATTTATCAGAAGCATCCGCCAAAGCCCCTTTGCCAGAGCCCCGCGTTTTATGGCCCGCGAACTCGAATGGCTAGTTTGTGGTGGGACCCACGTGGGCCCCATCACTTTTGAACTGCTCAGAACCATGTGGTTCCCACCATGGTGGAGCTATAATTTCTCATCGTGTTAACAAAACGCATGAGCATTTCGTGATAGCGTCCTACCGTAGGCGTCACGGGAGTTTATTTGGCTCGACGAATAACAGCTCATCGTGAGTGCAAAAACTGCAAATCGCTTTCGGCCTCCGGGTCCGACACGGCCGGCACGGACCACCCGTTACGTTGGAGGCTTATGCCGTTTGGCCGCGGTTAGTCCTTACATTCCTCCTCGTTTCGTAAAATTTACAAAAATATACGTGACAATCGGCCAAAATACAAAACTAGGCAGAGAATTTTAGAAATACAAAAATAGACTCGTACACATACAAAAGGGTACTAAAAAAATGACTACACCCTTAGAGAATTTCCAACTGAGAGTGGGCAATTGCCAAGTGTAAGTTGGTGCCCTTAGTGCTGGTTTTAATGGAGAGTATGTACATATATTTTACCCCTAGTATGTCTCTTCTAATGCTGAAGCTCAGGTTGTTTTTAGTTGAAAAGTAATTGCTTACTTTTGATACTGAAGTTTTTAATTTTCAATTTGTTAATGATTTAGTGTTTTTGTTGAAACTCTTCTTCTGGAAAATTTTCTTGAAAAAAACAGTTGCATAGTAGTTAGTGATGTTTGCATTACTAGTTTTGCCAGATCCTGCATTTAAAGAAAGCTTTTAGTTTTGGCCCTCAGTGGTTAGTTTTACAGATCTTAAAAACTATAACGTTGGATGTTGATTCAGTATAATGAGATGCTAAAACTTGAATATAATAGGGATTCACTTCAATTGTTTTTCACTGAGATAATTACCTTAGTAATTAAGATGAAGGGTTCAAAGGAAATTATTAAGTTTCTTAACTTTTTCCAACTTTGTTAATGAAAAGTTTTTTTTTGAAGGATATATAGTATTAACTTAAAATATTTTGTTGTTCTCAGTGATATCTTAGTAGGTAATAATAGGAAGACTGAATATGATTACAATGACAATGTGAAATTATAAGTACATGTCATATTGTCGTAGTTGAAGAATACGATATCATGTAGTTGACTACACAATAGGAAACACTATCATTGACTACACAACATGAAACTTATAATTGATAATTGCCTACTTTCCGTTGAAAAGTCTCTAAAGGTATAGTTGTCTTATTAGTGCTCTCTTGCACATGTGCAAGTCTATTTTTGCAATTCTAAAGTTCCCCATCAAATTTTGTACTTTAGCTTATTATTAGGACTATTTTTATAAAATTTACCCTGGTTTAATTAGGATGCATGTCCATCATTATTTCTGTCTCTCCGTCTTCCTCTATCAAATCCTAGCTTCCCTGGACCCTTTGGAAAAAAATTGCCTCATGATAAAATCATTATTAGATTCATCTTGTTCCTTAAATTAGTTAGGGTTATTTTAAGGCTACAAAATGAGTTTGAAGAGTTTTCAAAATTTAAAGTTGCTAAAGATTATTGAAGAAATATCAACAAAAATAAGTTACATGTGAAGATCATTCAAAAGCACATATGATCTGTCATGCACACACTCAAGTTTAAAGGGTATTTCTATTGTTATTACATCTTACTTTATCTATCTATGAAGTCAGAAAAGGTAAACTGCAAGTTAGTTTTTTGGCAAGTCAATGAGTTCAATTTATCTATTTCCATCAGTTCACATTAAGTATGAGTCAATTGATCTCCATCCTACTACATTGATCTACTTGAGTCGATCGATAAATAGTTCAATCTACTTACAAAGTAGTTTTCTAAACTATGTCAATTTTATTCCCAACATGCCTTAAACTTCTAAATCAACGTACTACTTATCATATTACTATATAAAAGAAATTGACCAATGATAGATTTTTGCCAAATTTCTAATATTTCCCTTGTATTTTGCTATAATGCCCTTTAATATGAATTTAAATTGGTATGTGATATGAAGGTATTTTAGTAAAACTATTTACTTTTTTTTTTATGACTTCCACATGTCTACCTAATATTAATTGATGATATAACATGAGTTTTACTTTTAACATTATGTTGATTTTAATTTTATAAAGTTACGTCCTACACTCCTAAACTGGTATTTGCGCATTCTTAGTATCATTGGAAAGCTCTCAATGAACTTTATTAAATAAGATCACATATGAGTATGTTTTTTCAAACTTTTTTGTGGGTCTCATGTATAAAACATACTTTAGGATAATAATTTTTTATGCTTTCACCTATATTAGATAGATTCTTAGTATCGTTGAAAAACTCCGGTTGAGCTCTATCAAGTGAGACCCATTGTCAAACTGGACCTGAATTGAATAATGCGCTTTACAATGCAAAGTCTTTAAACATCATTGGCTTTACCAACTTATGTCATTCGATTAAGGCTATAAGATTTGAACTCACAGTTGCCTACTACATTTTGTATATGGGTTAGTATAGTGCTTATAATTATATGTGCATTATAATTTTTTTTTATTATTATCATGCCCCTAAAGTTTAAACCCAATAAAATAAATCCTACTATGATTCGGGTTGTGAGTCAAATGTCTTAACTCAACCATCAAACCATTTAGGATTGTCAAGTGCAAGCAAAATAGCCTAAAAAATTACTTTATTCCTCGTAATTCCTTAAACTGATACATACTTGCATAAATGCAGAGGAAATCAAAGAAAATATTTTCAAAACAAACAAAGAAAAGGGGTGAGCAAATCCCAATAAGGAAATAATTATCATCATATGCATTTATTAATACTTATGAACAACATGTGAATATGAACCCAGAACCCCCATGTACATAGGTCACAGGTCACAATTTTGATGACCAACGCCCTTGAACAAGGGTTTAAGAGGTGTGGGTATGGGTAGGGCATTGAGGAGGAGATAGATAGGAGATGTGGTGGTGGCCATTAGTCGCTGTCAAGTCATATCAACCACTAGACAACATGTTTTTGCGCTGTCCCGATTGATTTTTAACGGAGCAAAAGTGGGGAGGGGCGAAACGGCAAGGAAGATAGAAATGGGGCCTGTGGGTAGGTGGATAGGGTTTAAGGGTGGGGCAGTAAAGTTGTGGCCAGCCAGAAACGGCTCATGATAGAGGTTTATGCTAGCTCTAACTACAATTAGGTCAAAAACGAAGAGAAAAGGGGGAGCTGGCCAGCTGGAATGAAATTGGGGGAGTGGGTGCCGCGAAGGCAACCCAAGGTGGTGAGCACCATCATGGCAAATAGGTGGCCAGGTTTCGGTGGTGGTTCTACGGTGGCGAGCCGCCTACTGATGCACTGAAATAATGTTTAATTAAATGTTCTCACATTTTAAATTACAATCCTATTTTGTGTTAATTCATTGCTTATTTTGGTTATTTATATTTTGAATAAATTAATTAGACCTTAATTGAGTTTACATGTCTAAACATGCTTTAACAGGATCTAAGTAGAAAAGGAAGTAAAGCCCATCTACCCAATGCTATTTAAAAGTTAAAAATTGGCTTCTAATGGTCTAAACATACATGGAATGGTTAAACACAACCTTTTGGACCCATTGGATTTGAGATTTGCATAAAGAGAACTAAATTAGGAAAGAAGCTAATTCAGACAAATTGATACAGCCTTAGTATGTTGACCATATCTTTTTATATATAATTTGGATTGATACTATTTTGGTGGCATTTGAAAGAAGACTTATGTGGCTACAATCCTTATTTCATGAAGAAATTTATAATTCTAAAGATTTATGGGTTGAATTTGGCATGCAAAGGGACAGCTAGTTAACTAACCCGAGGCTAGCACATGAAGAATATTTTCATTGATTATGATTGATACACATAAGGAAAGAAAATTAGGCTGATTGGATAACTAAAGGAAGATTCAAAGATACTTATTTGCTAAATAAATTATTAATTTATTTAATTAATTTAGAATCTAATCATTGTCAAAGAAGTAACCAATCAGGCAATCAATCAAGATGTAATCTAGAGATTTGATTTGACTTTCTCCTTTGAAGCAACCCCTTTTACTCCTATAAATAGAGAGGTGGACATGATAGAAACACTATCCCCTCCTCTTTGAAGCTCTCTTCTTCTATTTTTCTTCTCTTCTCTTCTTTTGTATTTTTGTTTTTAGTTTTATTGTAATGACTTTCTTAACTCTCAAGTTAAGGCCAGGAATGAAGCTTGTACTTGATGTTTAATGACTATGTTGATTTAAGTAAGTTCTTTATCATTTTAAATTGATGTTCTATACTTAAAGAGTTTATAATCTATATAATTATTTGATTCAGTGTTGACGAAAGGCACGCTGAATGTTTATAATTCCCTATGATTATATACTTAATGCTTTCATGTAGTAAACAATCAATTACTATTATTTTATTTCAAAGTTCTTTAAAAGATAAATTTTTTGATTGAAACAAATTTTTATTTGATCTTAATTGAGTTATCATTAGAATCAAATATACATTAAAGATTTATTACAAGTAGATTTTCAATGTCTTAGCACTTTCTCTTTGATTGTCTCTTATTCTCTATTTTACCTTCCTTCTCTATTCTATTCTCTTTGTAATAGTTTTCTTTGTCACACAAGGCTTTCCCTATGGATCGACCTTGTTTACTATAGCTGACAAGTAAAAAAAAAGAAATTTGAACTAGACTACTTCATAGTCTTGGTTTGGACGTAATAACAAATTGGCCTCATTGCCGGATATTGCAACGTGTGACAAGAATCTGTTATGAAAAAAAAAACTCACTCCAACTGTACTAATTCTCTAACTTTTATTTTTGCACACTAACTCTTTAAATTCAGTCATTTACTTTTAGTACTTAAACTCTATATTTTTTTTTGAGACCGGAGGCACTACTCACGTTACTACCAAAAAATTTTCGGGATCAAATGTGTACCTTGATAGTGCCTCTGGCCTTATTTTGTAATTTAAATTTTGTCTATTAACTTATAACTCTCTAACTTTTTATATTTTGTCATTGAGTTTCTGCACTTTTACTTTCGTTTGTTACCAAAAATAAAAAAATTGTTGTTGCATGTTTACATGGGTGCGTGATAATTCTAGACGATTGAAAAGAATGAACAAATCTTTTAAAAATTCTCTTTCTTTTAATATAATGGAGGATCTAAGAACTAATGAGGAACTAAGAAGCGATAATGAGGATAATAATGAACAAAATGTTCAAATTAAAACCTTGCGTGATTATTTCCAACCAACTAGATCAAGTTCTCTTTTTTGCATGATTTTTTCAACTAATGTGGGTGGTTTTGAACTTAAGTCAGGTGTAATTTAATTACTACCCAAATTTTATGGCCTAGATTCAAAATGCCCATATTTGCATTTAAAAGAGTTTGAAGGGGTTTGTGCAACTTTGCTAAACCAAAATGTTTTAAATGATGTTATTAGATTAAAACTCTTTTCATTTTCTTTAAAAGAAAAGGCAAAAAATTGGTTGAATTCTTTGAAGCTAGATCCATTGGAACATGAGAAAAAATGCAAAGAGAATTTTTTTAAAAAATTTTCCTCACCCATAGAACTAATACACTTAGAAAGAACATCATGAATTTTTCACAAAAAGAAAATGAGACTTTCTTTCAATGTTGGGAGAGATTTAAAGAACTTTTGTTGTTGTGCCCACATCATGGATATAAAACATGGCGTACAATTAGTTTCTTTTATAATGGCTTGACTTATCAGATGAGGCAATTTGTTGAAATGATGTGTAGTGGAAAGTTTTTGAGTAAAGAACCTGAGGAAGCATGAGACTATTTTGATGTGTTGGCTAACAATACTCAATCATAGGAAGATTCCAATGATTTTGAAAGTAGTAATAAGTCAAAATCTAATGTGGCAACTAAGGGGGGCATGTACCTTCTTAAAGAAGAGGATGATGTAAAAACAAAAATTACAAGTTTAGTTAGAAAAGTTGAGGCTATGAAAATTAATAGGGAAAATATATCTAAAACTTATAAAAAAGTATAAGATATTTGTAGTATATGTGAGAGTGATGGACATCAAACACAAAATTGTCCAACAATCCCTGCTTTTCAAGAGGTGTTACATACTCAAGCAAATGATATGACTACCTACAAAAGACCTTTTTCTTCTCCTTATTCTGAAACTTATACTCCTAATTGGAGAAATCATCCTAACTTTAGTTAGAGAAATTAGTCTAATGTATAGGTACCCCCTTCTTCCTCAAATTATGTTCCACCACATAAGAAGACTCTTGAAGACACATTGCAAACATTCATGCAAAGTCAATTAACAATCAACAACCAAACAATGCAAACCATCAATGACTTGAAGACTTCTATCACTCAATTGACCACAACTTTGAGCACTCAAGAAAAAGGGAAGTTTTCTTTTCAACCTCAACCAAATCTTAAAGGTCAACTTGTAATTGAAAATTTAAATTCTTCAAGTTCACAAGAAGAGCATGCTAAGTCCATCACCACTTTGAGAAATGGAAAAGTCATTAAAAAAGACATTCCAATGAAGGTTGTTGAACCTAAGGAGTCTTTGAATTCTAAACATAGTGATGAACTTGACAACTCTGATTGTGTTTCTCCTATTCTTCCTCCTTTTCCTCAAAGATTACAATCTTCTTCTAAATTGGTGCAAAATGGTGACATTCTTGAAATTTTTAAACAAGTGAAGATTAGCATTTCTCTTTTAGATGCTATTAAACAAATTTCATCTTATGCAAAATTTTTGAAAGACCTTTGTGCAATCAAGCTTAAGCTAAATGTACAAAAGAAGACATTTTTGATAGAACAAGTAAGTGCAATTTTACAACAAAACATCCCACTAAAATATAAAAATCCTGGTTGTCCAACCATATCTTGCATAATTGGGAATTATAGAATTAAAAAAGCTTTGCTTGATCTTGGGGCAAATGTTAATCTCTTACCTTATTCTGTTTATGAACAATTGGGACTTGGTGAATTGAAGCCCACAAGCATTACACTTCAACTTGCAGATCACTCAGTTAAAATACCAAGAGGAATTGTTGAGGATATGCTAGTATAAGTAGAAAAGTTTTACTTTCCTGTTGATTTTATTGTTTTGGACACAACCAGTTTTGAATGCTTGTACTCAAATTCCTGTCATATTATGCCGCCCATTTCTTGCTACTTCTAATGCTCTTATTAATTGTAGAAATGGTATTATGAAGCTTTCTTTTGGAAATATGACTTTGAAACTGAACATTTTTAATATTTACAAGCAACCAGGAGATGATGATGAGGATGTGCATGAAGTGAATCTTATAGAAAGTCTTATTGATGACATGACTACTATTTCTTTATTTTCTGACCCTCTTGAAGTCTGTCTCTCTTATTTTAATTTTGATGACGATATTATGATTAATTATGTAAATGTCTTATTAGAGTCAACTCCATTGTTGGATACAGTTAAGTGGAAGGCACATTTTGAGGAATTATCTCCTTTTAATAGCGCTCCTCTCCCCTCAAGTGTCCAACCACCTAAACTAGACTTGAAACCTCTCCCTGCTAAACTTAAATATGCTTATCTTGGTGAGAGAGAGACATTTTCTGTTGTTGTCTCTTCAAAGTTGGATAATAAGCAAGAGCACAAGTTGCTCAAAGTCCTTAGAAATTACAAGAATGCCATTGGGTGGACCATTGCTGATATCAAGGGGATTAGTCCCCTGATTTGCACACATAAGATCTTCATGGAAGAAAATGCAAAACCTGTGAGACAAATGCAATGGAGGTTAAACCCCAATATGAAAGAGGTAGTGAGAGCAAAGGTCCTAAAATTATTAGATGTAGGTATCATTTACCCTATTTCTGATAGTCCATGGGTGAGTCCCACACAAGTTGTCCCTAAAAAATTTGAAGTGACAGTGGTAAAGAATGCTAATGATGAGTTAATTCCTACTAGAGTCACTACCGGTTGGAGGATGTGCATAGATTATAGGAAATTGAATTCTGTCACTAGGAAAGACTACTTCCCCTTGCCGTTCATAGACCAAATCCTAGAGAGGGTGGCTGGTCATAAATTTTATTATTTTCTATATGGTTATTCAGGATATAATCAAATTGAACTAGACTGTTCTCTATTTTATTTTCTTCGTAATAGTTTTCTTTGTCACACAAGGCTTTCCCTATGGATCGAACTTGTTTACTATAGTTGACAAGTAAAAAAAAAATGAACTAGACTACTTCATAGTCTTGGTTTGGACGTAACAACACTACCCTCACAAATCGAAGGAGAAAAAGGGGAGGGTGAAAGGTGGATGGGAAGAGGAAAAGGGGGAGGGCCGGCCCAAGGTGGCTCCGCCTAATTTTTGGAGGCTGGGTGGCTAAATTATGGCAAAGGGAGGTAGTGGCGGCATGCTAGACATACATTTAGGGGGCGGACTTCTCTTTCATCGGGTAGAAACAAGATGTAGAACGCATTTTGTGTCTACTTTAAACTTATTTTTTTTCCAAAAATAACCTCTTCTCGAGTCACACCTCTAAATTGCGTGCCTAAACTCCCTTTCCTTGGGCAAGAGCCCCCCACAAGCCCACGGAAGCCCAACCTCACCCTAAAACTACCTTATTCACTTGAGAGCCCTTTCACAAGTGTCGAAGTCTTAAAATATGAGCCGAAACCCTAACTTATGCATTAAACCCTCGAAAACACACAAAACCCTTTTCACTTACAACTAAGACTAATCATGATACCAAATACACAATTATCGAGGACAATGATAATTAAGGCTGAAAAAGCAATCAATTTCCCCAAAAAAGTATATAAAGAACCATGAAAAAAAATCTAGGTTCTTACAATCACATATCTAAAGGTAAAATTGTGAGTAATTGTGAACTCTTTTATAGCTTTTCTAACTTCAAACTGATCCATGAATTGTTGCTTATGAAGTTGTTCTCCCAAATGCTACACTACAAGGGTATTGCCTAACTATTTTCATCTTTCACCGACTCATTTACCATCAAATTGACTATTTGCTTTGAAGAGGGATATTATTTAGCCAAAAAGAAATCCTACAATTGCTCAATTCATAAATAGTTGGTGAGGATTTATACTCAAACACACAACACACAATACTTGATAAAGGAGACTGATTTATAAAAGGGACCTTAATGAAACTTCATCACCACAGTCAAAGAGGGTTTGATTGGTGGAGTACTATTGAAGAGGACTTATATCAAACTCGAAGGAAAAAAACATCAAACTGCTATATAAAGGACTTCTAGTTAGTTGAGAGGTTGGAGTCTTATAAGTTTTTACTTCATAATACATTGATTCAGCCAAAGGGACTCGCTGACCATGTCTTTTTCCCTATTTGGGTATCCACATAAAAATTGCTAGTGTGCTTATGTATTTTGCATGCTTTGATATATTTACACTAGTAGTAGTAGTTTATTTTTGTTGTGTATTCCTATGCAAATAAGGCAACATCTTGTAGTCTTTTACCTTTGTAAGGTATTTGGCTATAGGCACAATGATGATCCTCTAAGTTTAGGAGGATATTAAACTCTCAGGGTTTACTTGCCCCAATATTATATATGTAATTCTTATCATGTATTCAAACATCCATCATTCACAAAAACCATGTTATTATATATCTCATAAATAACATATACTATAGTAAAAATCTTGGTTGAAAATCATGAACCGATGCACCATCGGTAACCCTATTGACATGTCAGCCAAGGTATTGATGGCCATTGATGTCCCCATTGATGAGTCGAACCCTTACTGATAGTAGGCAAACTGTGGGAGCCCATCTTGTCAAAGTCATCACGTACATGTCCATCCTACTACTACTACCTAGTGTTAACACCTACATGATACATTATGTTGATGTCAATACTATTTATCTTCCTCCAACCACCAATGCCAACACCAACGTGTTAGCAATTACGTCAATGATTAGGATGTAAAACCAACAAAAACTATACTTGAGCACAACACACTCCCTTACATAAACATGCTTCCCACATGATTTAAGCCATAAATCCTCCATAAAACCCATAATTTTATTCATTTAATCTTCATGAATGATAAATATCATCTTTACTCTATGCATGACATAATTCTTAGAAACTAACCATGAAATGCATCACAACACATCACTAAGCATGCAATCAGATTGAGAGTAATAATTTAAAACATCATATGGTTATAAGGTTAGCAATCTAACCTTCTATCCCACACTAATTTTCCTTCATGGCATGAAGTCTTATGCACTCCAAGTTGAAAGCACACTTATCTTACTTGAACTCCTTTGAAACTTGAAAGAGCTCGAACTCTTTGTTTTTTTCCCTTTATAAAGGGTGCAACCATCTCTCAGAGTCATGACTGTATAACTACCCATGTTTCCCATCATAGTCGCATACAATAAAGTTGAAGGAATAAGTCTCTCCTCATATCTAGGTCCCTCTTTTCCATATTTTTCATACTTAAATAAGTCATTCTAACTCACCAAAAATGATGATACATTATGGGAAAATGAAACTTCCATGGAAGAGAAGCAAATGAACAAGTTCTCCAAGAATGTTAAAAATTCGTCTGAGAGTAGCTGCATTGACTAGAATCATTTAATTTATATTGTCCTTGGAATGCTCTTCGGATCACTACTTGGACTAAATATGTCTTCTTGAACTTCACCAATTTAGCAAACTCCGATCAACCTCATACTTTACTCAATGATACACATGAACTTCTACTCAAATAACCCAAACTACACATGTAGCATAACTTAGATTTCTCATGGAACGTGAAAACACAATTCTAAACTTATAGTTGGATCTCTTTTGTAGTGGAACATATGAATAAGGAAGAAAGGGATTTGTGGATTGAGGGTTATTTTATCGCCTAAGAGGGAGAATAAAAAATAAATTATGGAGGAGGTGGATGTAGTGGAGTAGGAGTTAGGCAAAGGTATGAAATAGGGCCCAATAGGAAGATCTATTAGGGAGAAAATAATGGAGAGGGAAGAGAAAGAAAGATAGCTAAAGAAGGAAAATGATTGTTGGGATGAGGCACATGTGGACAATGAAGATCAATATTTTTATGTCACTTCCAGTAAACTAAATATAATGAACCGACTTAGACAAAACAATTAGAATATACTCGACATATCACTTCATTATGGAGATGTTCTGACAACTAATGATGTACCTCATTTGTAGGAGGTTGTACAAAGTAAAATGTATTTTGTATTTGCACATGGGATGTGGGTCTAACTTATCTACTTCTAGCGTGTGAAAGTGGATAGGTAGGAAGAAATTATAATTCAAATGGGTCTATTAACAATTAGTTGTCGAAAGATTTAGACAGAAGTAGGGTTAGATTACTTTGGTACATAGTCCCTTGACTAGGATTACTGCTATAAGAGTGCTAATAGAATTAACTATAAATTAGAATCTTAAAAATTTTCAAATGGAAGTTAAAATACTATTCTTAAATGGTACATTAGAATAAGAGGTAACTCCATATCAACTAGAGGGATTTGTAAATCCTAGTCAATAGAAGAAAGTACGCAAGTTAATCAGACCCTCTAAGGGTCTAAACAAGCTCATACGCAATGACTTGAGAAATTTGATAATGTTATATTATTTAATAGATTTAATATTTTAGTGTTTGTTAATGTTTCCATTGGAAACAAATAGATAGTACTTACATTGTTTTATGTCTTTACGTGGATGACATTCTTATCTTTGGCAATAGTGTTGAAAGATGATGAAAACCAAAAGATTTTTAATAATTTGACATGAAAGGATTAGGAAGTGCAAATGTGATTTGGGCATTAAGATATACAAATCTGCTAAATGCACAGTGTTGAGTTAACCACACTATGTGGAAAATATTCTAATGAAGTATAACTAGTTTGAGGTTAAACCTATAATTACCCATATGAACTTAATATTAAACTAAGGAAAAATTGTTTGGAGAGTTCATTAATGAACAAACTCTTAGAGTATAGGAGGTAAGGTTAAAAATTTATAAGTTGGCATATTCCATGACAAAACCACTTTGAAAATTATAAGTAAAATATTTATTGAAAAGTGAATAATGGGATGGTTCTTCGATTAGATGCACTTTTGGAATTAAAGGATTAGAGCATTGAGGACTTGAAGGTTAAAAAAAAAAGCTACATGAATTTCAAGGTTGAAATACAAAGATATCTTAAGACCAATTTATACACCTTAGACAACATCATGAAAGTAGGTCTCAAACCATTCTACATGGTCTAGAACCATTCATAGGTATGTAAGAATCAAATTTTATGAATTAGAAATCTTAGAATGAATTTAAGTGGTCATTGTACTTTCAACAAAAATGGTTCAATGGTTGGATGATTGCCACTCCTTATGAGCTTTCCTTCTTCCTTCAATTATGCATTGAATAATAAGAAGTACTTTCATTCATACTTTCAGCCATGCTTTCTACTTATCTTACATATTACATAGAAGGTAAGGAGAAGGAAGAAGAAAGTGAAAAAGAAGGAAAATAGGGGAGGTGATAGAAGAGGAGAGAGATGTGGCAAAGAGTAGAGGCAGTAGAGGTATGGAAGGCCATATCAATACAGATAATAGTATCGATAAACATAAATATGGGTATACGCCGATGATACATTGGTATGCGCCGAAATGAGTGTGAACCCTTTATCCACATGAAAAAATATTGTACCTAATAATATATTATTATAATACATCTAAAAGTAAAACATGAAATGATATGATCGAATATATAGCCACAATCAATGAGTAATAACACCATAAAAATATAAATAAGTTCAAAACACAATATATATAATAGTAGAACTTAATTTACAACTAGAAGATAGTTATCAATTACATAATAGAAGTTAAAAAATAATATTATAAATGTGAGCCCTTTCCTCATGTGACTGAGACTGCTCTTGAGAGAGTTTGAAATAAAATACAAAAGGTGTATCAACTGGCTTAGCATCTTGCATTTTGAATTTCTTCAAAACTTTTTCAACATAATCTATTTGAGACGGACTTAGTACTTTTTTCTTCCTGTCTCTAGAAATTCTTATTGCCAAAAATATGCTTCGACAGTCCTAGACCATCATGGCAAATTTCTAAGACATTTATTTTTTGAGATTATCAATCTAATTTAAATTAGCTCCTACAATCAACATATTAACATAGTGAAATGAAATCATGTATGATAATACTAGCTTCCTATAATAACAGTAATGATCATAATGACATCTATAAAATTCAGCGTCTTGCATTAAACTGTAAAACTTTATGTTCTCTTTAAGCTCTTAGACAACCTGCATACTAAGTTCTTAGGCCATATAAGCTCTTAGACAACCTGCATACTAAGTTCTCTTTACCTTTCACAACATAACCTTAGGGCTGATGCATATACATTTCTTCCATATCACCATGCAAAAAAGTTGTCTTCACATCTAGCTGCTCTAAATGAAGATCTTCCATTGCTAGAACTCTAAAGCCTTTGTTCAAAGCCCTTAATTACCAATCTAGCCTTAAGCCTCTTGCTTCCATTTGATTATGGTTTCAACCTGTAGACCCACTTGTTATGTAAGGCCATCTTACCCTCATATAACTAAACAAGTTTCCATGTCTGATTGGACATTAATGAGTCTATCTCATCGTCCATGACATGCTCCCAGTTAATTGAAGTATTCATTCTACATGCTTCTTCAAAGCTCTCAAGCTCACCACTGTCTCTAAGCAACATATAATTCAAGCTGGGAATGAAACTCTGTTTTCTGCATACTTGAAGATAGATTAAATATCTGATTTGCCTTTCTTTATTTAGTAGAGGTCTACCCTAATGGCGTCTATAGTGGGGACTATAGGAGCAAACTCAGTCTGATCACCCTACTCACCGTCTTAGTCCTCCTGGCTTTCTAGTGTGATAGCCCTCTAAACACCGGAGCCCTCTATCAAGAAGAGGGCCTTGTCATTTTCTTTCAATTTTTTGTTGAACTAGGCAGTGTTTTTAGAGCTCAGTTTCATTGAATACTATATTTATGCTTCTGACCACCTTCTTTTGGACTTGATCACATAGCCTAACTCAAAGCTATCACTATCATAGCCAAGAGAATAACACCTGTTGGATTTCAAATCAAACGTGCCTTTGTGCTCTGCCTCAATATGAACATAGCCTACACAACCAAACACCTATAAGTGGTCAAATGAAACCTCATTCCTTCTTCATCCATACTTCCTCAGGAAGCCCTTATTCTAAGGCATAAGATGAGGACCTATTGATTAGATAAGTTGTAACATGAATGACATAAGTCCAGCTTATGGGTGACAAGTCACACCTCATGCTGCGTGCCCTCTCAAGAAGAGTCCAGTTCATCCTCGCAACAACACTATTCTGTATGGGCTACCTAAGTATAGTTAACAACTTGCGAATTCTATGCTTATCACAATAGACTAGAATTCTCTACCACAATACTTGTTGTCGGTTTGATTTGAGGCATTTCAACTTTAGTCTTATCTTCTCAACAAGAAATTTCTATTTTATAAATACAAAAAATATGTTAGATTTTTATCTACAGAATTAACTCTATAACTTGCGAGAAGCATTATCAATAAAAGTGATAAAATAATACACACCTTCAAGGAAGAGAACCTGAGTTGGCCCCCAAACATTAGCGTGAACAAGAGCAAGGCGCTCAATCATCCTATCAGGGCCTAATTTTAAGAAAGTAACTTTTTCTATATTCCCATGACATAGTCCTCACATAGACTCAGATCAGCACTCTTCAATCCTGACAACTTCTCCTTAGTAAGTAGAACCTTCAACCTTTTCTTTGACATATGACCTAGTCATCTATGCCACACTTGTCTGTCAGCATGTCCCAATGCAACTGAGATAAACTTTTAACATAACTAGCAATCATAAAAAGAACACTAATTTTCTTCCCCTTAGCAATCACTATGACGCCCCTAGCCATTTTTCGACAGTTATCCAGAAATTGAGTGGTGATGCCACACATGGCCAATATATAGAATATTCTTGGTCAGATGAGGAGCATGTCTGACATCCTTTAATAAGAACATTGTAGCATTTTCTTGTTTATAGCTAATATCACACTTGTCAATGATTTCACAAGCTATATTATTGCCTAAGTAAACTTTTTCCTAATTACCAAATATATAATTATCAAACAAATCACTTCTAAATATAGAATGAAAGGATACACTACTATCAATTATCCATGATTCACATTTACTTTCATAAGACAATATTATGCATTCATCACCATCAACAACATTAACACCATGAACATTATTATTATTATTATTGTTATTACCTCCATCTCATGATGCATTCTTGCAATCATGTTTAACATGACTTTGTTTGGCCACAATTCCAATACTGTCCATCATTCTTCCTTCCATTAGAACATCCTTGACAATACTTTCCTTTACCTTCAAATGGTTTTTGTCCTTAGCGACCTCTACCATTAAAGGTCAAAGCTTATTGAAGCCTATGCGCCTTGTTTCCTCAGACAATAACAAATCACAAACATCATTTAATTTAAATCTACCAGTTAAATGAGAACTATGCACAACCACCTTAAATGATTCTCAAACAACGGGTAGAGATTTTAATAAAACAATCAACTGAATATTCTCATCAAATTTAACTTTAACAACCTAAAATTGATTATGCAAGTTATGAAAGGAGTTCAAATGTATTGAAACATCATCATCATCGGTCATCTTCAAATTAAAGAAGTGACTCACTAGATATACGTTATTTGTCTAAGAAGGATTAGCATACATTGATACAAGAAGATTGAAACATTCTTTCATTGTCTTTGCCATTGAGATATTTGAAGCAACATATGAAGAAATAGACAATCAAATAGCTCCCAAGGCCTTTCGATCAAGTAATGCCCAAGCAGCATCCTCTATGTCCTTTGGTTGCATGCCAAATATTATAAGATGTAACTCCTTTTGATAAAGATAATCCTCGATCTGCATGCGCCAAAACTCATAGTTATGGCTTGTCAACTTCTTAATCTTGAATTTCCCATCTTCTGTCATCATGTCATTCACCCAAACCTTCTGAATATCTAAGACCAATTGTTGTAGACTATACACCTACTAGAATTGATTTAGCCTATAGTCTACACAATGGTTGGATCCTTGTGAGGAACAAAACAAGGAAGACAATAGAGAGAGTATACCAAGGTTTACGTGGTTTGGCGATGATGCCCATGTCCATAGGATCACACAATTCTACTATTATGTAGAGAGAACAATTACAAGATGCTTACAAGCTATTCAAACTTCTTTATTAGCCAACTTCATAATCCCAAGGAAGAAGAGTCTTTTATACCACATAAGGACATACAAGTTCGTATCTATCTATTTAGGGAATGAAATATCTAACTAGCCAATCAAAAAGAGTCAAAATTAGGGCATTTTAGAATCCTGTAGATTAATAAATCGATCATTAGGTATTAACAATTGATTGTTCTTCACATCAGCCACTTCTGATCGCACAAGTGAATGATTGATCACTTCTAAATGCCGATTGTTCACTAATTCTCGGTTTCATTTCTTGTATAACAAAATAAGGCACCAATCAATTACTCTAGACTGCAATCAATCATTCCAACAATTGTGCTTTTGTGAATAGGGTTCGATCGATTGCTTTGGTACAAGGATCAATTGCCAGTCCAATTTAAGCTTCCACAACTCACACCTTATTTGGTAAACTAAATTGTTCATGGTTCTATTGTGGCAATAACTAGGAAATCAAGATGTTACGTTGCTAAAGATCTAAAGGGCGACCAATCGGTCTTTTCATTTTTGTGGGAGAGAGGGGCTCGCATAAGAAACTTTGGCCATTTGACAAAGTTCATGGGAAAAAGTATAACATCTAGAGTGTTCTAGCCCTATGTTTTATTTTTATTTTAAATTTGGTTGAAAGTAAAGAAAACTGATAAGAGGATGGGCTACTCAAATTTTATAGGGTCGTGAGAAGTTTTACCATAAGGTTAACCTCATGCACAAACTTATCTAAGGTTGATTCTTATAAGGTTATTTTTTTAGAATCACCATTAAAGATGGGTATAAGACAAAAGGGAATAGGCAGCAAATCATACAGGTAGACGTCATGTAAAAGTTGGGTCAAATCTCATTAATAAAACCCACTCATCAAAGCCGGTCAAAATTTTAAATTTAAATTAATAACTCAAAAATTATGAAGATAAATAAATATATCTTACATATTAGAATGACACAAATTTTTGTTACCCTACATCATTAAAGTATATCTTCAAATCACAATTAGTCAAACGTTATTTTTGTGACCTCTATAAATCTAAATTAAAATAAGTAATCTTATCAATTGATTTAAAAGTAAGATTGAATAATATAATAAAAAGGGTCCACACCCAAATAGGCCTAAAATTAGCAGACCCTTACTTTTTATAACGTTTTTTAGTCTCACCTTCTATTAATATTGGTAAAACCCATATATAAAAAAATTAACCTTACAAAAGCTCGCCAAGTTAACTTTATGTTAATTTCCCCCCTATTAGCATGCACCTGACGCATGTTAGCCACGGGATCAAAATCTCATGGCCATAATATCTGCCCCCGCCGCCAGAAGATCGGGGGCCAGAATGGAAATGACCGTAAAAGCATACACATATAACAACACTATATATGTCAGACCGCCAGCTTCTCACATGCAACTTTTTCCAACTCACGTCCACCCCACACCAGACAGGGCATGTGTACAAGTTCAACTCACAGTTGGTCAGCTGATGCTGCCCACACCTACGCGGCACCGAACACCCAACCGTCCATGTTCGGTAGAGGGCTGGCTCCTCACACAACCACACCTATATATACACCAGGCGTTGCTGATCTTCCCCATCTGAGTCTCCTCCCTTCACCTTCTCAGTTGATACATCCATATACATCATCTATCCCTCAATGGCCCGCGTTGTCACCCTCTCAGCCGTCCCATTGCTGGTGATCTCGATCCTTGCTGCTGTTGCCTCAGCGCAGGACGTTGGCTTGGCACCAGCTCCATCGCCTACCAGTTCGGGTCTCTCCTTGCCCGTTCCAGGCATGCTCATCTGCTCCTCGCTTCTTTGTTCTCTCGTTGCAGTTTTGATGAAGCTTGACTAAGGGCAAAACATGTACTGCTTGTCATCAAAATTTTGAGATGGTGATCCAGAGACGAGCTTTGTTTTTCTTGAACGATTCATTTGTGATACCGTCGATTGTTTCATACTTTTTTAAGTTATGTGAAAAATAAAAGACAAGTGCCTTGCAATGTATTTGGAGGCTTCTTGGACGATTAGTCACCTTCAGGTTTTTTGAGTATTTTCTTTTGAGTCCCCCCATGTGTATAACCTCTAAAAGGAATGGAAGAAGCAGCACTCTTACAACAAATTATTACACGGAACAGTTGCTATACTAGTATCCCTCAGCTTTAACCTAGAATACCATTTTCTTTACAAAAACACAATGAGAGATGATGCCGAAAAATGAATAGCCACATCACTCTCAACGAATGATGGAACAAATTAACGCAATTCTACCTTCAACGAGATAGCATTTACCGCGCACCTAATAAGATTGGCATTCTGTTACCCTATACTGAAAAAGAAAACCTACACACAAACAATATCAGGAGACAAAATCGAGCGCACACGGTAAACTTTGGTGAGGGAAACGAATACCCTTCTCCACCCATCAAAAAGTAACAATTGTATAACAAGGGTCTCTCAAAACAAGATAATTTCTTCTACCAGAGTGCCAACAAAAAAAAAAAACTCATCATTGATGTCATAAACCACACCGTACCTTCCTAAATGCTTCGAACTTCCATGTTTTAAAATCCAATTGTTCTAACTTAACCAATCAAAAGTCCGAGGCAGACTTTTTTATATAATAAATCTTCCTTACTAACACCGCAAAAGATTACTTGAAAAACCAAATAAAACATTTTCAAGGACGGAGGGAGTAAAATATAAGGATTTAATACATTTGTTTAATTTTCTTTGTTAAATTGACATAAATAAGAAGGCAAAAATTTCAGAAAAAATAACAAGACATTGCTTACTGGATAAGTGAAAAGAGGGCAAATCATACTATCGACTGACTACCCCTCAGAACATCAATCACGTCAGCAAATACATCATTTGATTCGGATAACTATGACCTTAATTTCTTCAATTCTGTTGCGGTTTTTTTTTTTTGCTAGAAAATCTGTTGCTTAGTTCTCACAGCAAGAAAGGTAAACTTATTTCCTAAGTGAGGGTTTTTCTTTCGAATTTCAACCTCTACAAATCCTGTACATGGTATCATCTGAAAGAGAAAGGCAGTAAGGAGACCAACACTTGCAGATGCAAGTTAGCTATGTACAATTTGGAATGTATAAGGCATTTTTCCTCAGTAAAGGCATTCATGTTTAGGAAAATTTTATGGTCCTCCTAGAGGATATGTCTGCCTAAGACATCCTCCATGAAGTAGAGCTGTCGATCATGAAAATTGATAACATACATTAGCACAAGTGATGCGCTAGCGCACATGCACAAATGTGTGCTAGTGTGTATGCTGTCGATCATGATGATTGACGGCTTCTACCTGGCAGTATACCAAGTAGGAGGACCTAAATTGCTTCCCATGTACAGGTGTCATATGCTCAAAGGAATAACCATAAAAGTTCAATGATCTAGGTAAACCACATTTTTCTCAGAAAAAAGTGACCTATCAAATATAGTATAAACAACATCTAACCTTAACAGTTAATACAATAATGTCCAATTAAATTTTAAGTCAATGACAAAATGAATGTCCAAAGTAGAAGGTAAAATTTGACTATCATATAACAAGTGAACAAATATAATGACAACTAACAACTGACCAAACAGACAAAAGTAACCGATCTCATTTATTTTGACCTTACACCCTCTATCCCACATTAAGAGCTACATTTGGTTTTTCAAAATGAACTATTAATGAAGGACAGAGGGAGTACAATGAAACTAAATGTAAAAACAAATTGCATAAATTTAGAGTAAAGAGTTGTTGATGATGAATTATGATGATAATGATGATTTTCATTGCTTTTGTTACGTTGTTTACTTGTCATATGAAACTTTATTATAAAGAAGACTGCAGAATTTCTTCTAGGTGTAAAGCTTTATCTTCAAAAGGCTTCAGAATTATAGGGTTTTGGCAATTAAAGCTTCAAGAGATGCAGAAGTACGATCTAAAGGTCACAAATACAAGTTAATAACAAGTCATTAGAATCAATAATCACACGTAATTTGGACCACATTCCTTAATTTCTATAACTCAATTTTAATTTCATCTCTCAACAGCTCTGGCAAAATTTGGGGAAAAAAAAAACCCCACGACCGCTACTCCAATACAACAAGAACGTATGCCTGGGAAAAATGATCTTGTGAGATATCAAAACAAAAGTATAATTACCGCAGTAAAATTGAACCAAATTAGGCCCTTTCTGTTGCAATCAGCTATCTTTTCCTTCCTTCGCTGCTTCAATTTTCGCCTTGTTCCGCTCCAAGGCCTCGGCGACCTCCTTGGGCATGTACTTCTCGTCGTGCTTCGCAAGCACCTCCGTCGCCGCAAAGTAGCACTCCCCGCTCCTCGCCTTGTCCGTAACCGCCTTCCCAGACGACCCAAACGCTTTCCGAGTCTCCTCCGTAAAAGGCTTTACGAAGCCCTCCACCACCACGGAGTGGCCCTCCCGGAAGAGGTCGGGCAGGGAGCCCTGATACCGCACCAGAATGTCGGTGATCAGGTCGCTGACGACGAACTCCATCTCCGGCGAGGAGGCTGGCTGGGCCACGGAGCCCTCCAGGACCAGGCCACCCAGCCGGAACCGGTTCTTACCCGGGTTGGCCTGGTATTTCTCGAGGGCATCGGACGGGGTGACGTAGAAGACCATCTGGTCTTGAAAATTGGCCAGCACGATCACGACGAACCCGGCTACACAGCCGAAGGTAAGCGCGTAGGTCCAGAGCCGCCGGTTCTGGAGCTTCCGCGCCCGGGCCCCAATGTCCTGACCGGAACGATTGCGGACCGGCTGGCGGCGGAGGGTGGAGAGGTGGCGGAGGCCGCCCGCGTTACAAAGGGGGGAGTCGAGGAAGAAGAGACGAGAAATGGGAAGAGGAGATTCGAGAAGAGCAGCCGCGGAAGAAGAGGATAAGGGCCGGGGAGAGCGGTGGAAGACGGGAACCCGGGATAACAGGGCAGCGGCGGAGTAGATGGTCCGGGATCCGAGTCGGGAAGCGCCGACGGAAGCCATGGCGGGGAATTGCCGGGATCAGGGCTTTGACTGAGCTTTAAATAGGGGAGCGGGAGTCAGGGGTGACTGCGGAGGAGAAGACGACGGAAGTGAAAGGGGAAGAAGAAGAAGAAGAAGAAGAAGAAAGAGGTCGCGAAATTTCTGGTCGTCTGAAACCGGCTGACCGCCGTATGCCGGCGAAAGCAATGGACGGATGGATGCTTGACGCGAATCGACCGGCTAGGATCATCTCGCGGATTGGTCCGATTGGAATGCTCCGCCGCCTATGCTTTTGGTGGTTTTATGGTGGATTTGGGCCTCAAGAATTGCGGATCTTTGAGTTGGTAGTTGCTGCTCCTCGAAGGCCCAATTTCTTTTGGGCTGGCTTGGAGTGTGAGTTCCCAGTGAGATCCTGCAGTCCTGGTTCTCCTTTTTGAAACCCTAGAAACTTGAGGAAGCTTCATAGAGGTTTAAACAAGCTTTGGGGGGAGGGTTATGCTGTCATTAGGGCCCAGCTTGCCAACTTATTTCTTGGTTTATCCTAGCCCAACCCTGAGCAGCTCGAGGCCAAGCTGTTTTTTGATACAATTCTTGTTTTGTATGTTACGTAATAAGGCTAGCGTCAATAGGTTTGCTAGCCATGGTTCGCGTTGGCAAGGAATTTGTTTAGCTTAAGCTGACTAGTGATTTGATTTCATTTGGAGTTTATGAATTGGGCTTAGAGTTAATTACATAGGCCCATTTGGTCTATCTATAAATTATAATGAAATTTTATCTAATAAATATTATTAAAAAAATGACTAAAATGTTGTTGAGAGAAAAATATTTATTAGAATAGTGTTTTGCCATGTGGTGCAAGGCCTTTTTATAGAAGTAACTGGCATCGGCTCTACTAGGCTGACTTTTTTTGACACAGGCTACCATAACTTTTTGGATCACCCATTAAGTCCTAGTATTTTATATTTTTTTATAAAATTACCGTTATTTTATTTCCCCTTTACTTGATTTATCCCCTTCTTCTTCCCTTCTAGTTTGACGCTACGCTCCACTTTAAAATCCACCTTCTGTTACTATTTTCTCGTCGCCTCCACCAAAGGTTTGTTTGACGCTTCCACTGACAATCTGCCCGCTACCTCAAACCTCGCACTCTGCTGTAGCCATCCTTCCCCTTCTCTCTCTCTGCCTCCCACTTCTCCCCCTTTATTCTTTTGTTGGTCATACCAGATTTGGTTGTCGGTAAGCCACATAAAGCTCAGATGCTTCTCCACCATCTAGAATTATTATCAACAACATCAAATCCCAATGAACTTCATTAATGGTGTTTTCAACATTGACAACTATGAAAAAATTTAATTTTTACTCTCTACTCCAAATAATGATGATGATTAAACTCAAAGACCTCTTAAAAATTATAAAACCTTTATTGAATTTCATTGGTAAGCAAAAAAAATTCTTTTTTTTTTACAAAGTCAAACTTTGTTGGACACTCCTCGAGCGCCTTGCGTCAACTAGAGTTTCCTTTGTTCACAATATAAAGAGAATAAATATTTATTCTATTTGTTATATACAAAAAGTGTAAATATTTATACTTTAGATTGTTGATGGCTAACAGTCCAGTTCATAGCCAAATATGTCCTGTAGCCCAATCCGCAACTAGATTTGCCTGCCTTTTCCTCCCATCGCCACTTCTGTCTCTACTCGTCACTAACTCCTCTCCATGTCACTGTTGTCCACCTTCTCCCTATGCTCCCTCTTTCTCCTTCCACTGGATGCAATTAGTTTTGGTGCAGCCAGATCTAGTCTGAGGTGCTCCAATGATTAGATTTGGTAATTGCTAGGTTGTGGACGATGAGCTTTGGCATTAGGCTTGGTTGCAACCAATACTCATAGCTATGTTCTGCTGATGATAGTGGGGGCGACATATGCACATGAGGAGGATGGGAGTTAAAGGTAGTGGGTTGAAAATTAGATGATGAGAAAAGAATATTTTTGTCCTTGTAAAACTTTTAGAGTTAGTGCTAGAGTTACTATTTTTCTTGTAGTTAACACCCCAAACCCTTTTTTTTAAGAACAATTTATATATTACTTGTATAGAGATGAGCTATTTTCATAGCACCTAGATTTTTCTCACTTATATTGCCAATTTTTAGCTTAATTTTGGACCAAAATATCATTCCCTTCTTTTAAAATGCTACCAAAAGTCTATCTCACAATAATGAGACATCAAATCAACAAAAACCCATCCCCCATTCCTCTGGTCATTTTTTTATCTTTAAGAGCATCTCCAATGCTGCATGCTTAGTCCAACCACTAGAAATGGTGCCTCGGTTCTTGCAACTAGAGCACCATTTCCTACATGGAAATGGCACCCCAATTTTGGGCGCCCAAAATGGCATCTCCATTTGGAGAAGCCATTTGTATTTTTTTTTAAATTCTTTTTTAATTATACCCACCTTCCTATCTTTGTACCTTCTTTTTTCACTTATCTTTTCACTTATTAGAGCATCCATGGTTGGAGTTCATAGGTCTCTATTTTGAGCATCTCCAATAGTTATTTTTGAAGACCCCCATTGGAGATGCTCTAATAGTCATCCCGTTCATCTATGGTGGCCCTCCTCTACAACTTCAAGTGTCCCTCCCATTTAGATTCGGCTGCCCTCTCCTTCAAATCTGCCTCCTCCCTTTCATCTGTGACAGCCCTTCATCACATCGCTGACATCCTTCCCTTTTAGATCCTCAACATCCACTCCTTTGATAACTTCAAACCCATGATGTCCATACCTCCAGCGGTGTCTCCCACCCCTTTAGTGGCATCACTCCTCTAGTGGCTCCCAAACTAAGTAAATTTTCCATTTTTTTAGATTTTTTTCATTTATTTCCTCACATAAAATCATTGAATCCACGAGTGAATATTGCTGAAATTGGTATGACAAAATTGTTCAATCATTTTTGGAATATTATTGAAATGATTATGCTATATTGTATAAATGTTTTAGTAATAATATTTTTATGGGATGTTATTTATATTACTTTACATTAGAATGATTGTGTGTTATTAATCACTTGTGTAATCATTTTTATGCCAATGTGTGCATATATATTTGAAATATGGCTATGCTATGTTTTTTACTCTATTCAACAATCTTATTGTATGACTATGTTATGAATTCATTTCTGAATAAATATTATATGACTATGTTATGCATTGTAGTATATTATCTAGTTATTTATTGATCTTAAATGGATTTATGTGTGATATGTATATTGCAAAAATAGTTATGCATATTGCATAAATGATTTATCAATACGATTTAGCAATACGATTTAGCAATATTGCTTAAGCATTTCTCCAACATAAATATATCTATCTAGAGCATGCCCTCATGTTATTGCTTCTTTTCCTTGTTCCTTATTTGTTTATATGTATTAATGTGAGAGTTTAATATCCATCTAGATGGCTTAGCGGATCACTAGATTGCTCTTAACCCTAGTATTTTAACAAGTAATTAAGAGTTCTAACCTCTTTGCAAAAGAATATTTCTTAAGCAACAAAAACAAATTTAACTTAATCTCTACACATTCATAATTATGCTCATTATCAACTGAAACATTAACATGTAGAGCACATAAGCATACAAACAATTTTAACATAGGAAACCCAAACTAGGATAAAAAACTACAGTAGCCTCTCAAATGTAAATCAATGCACCAGCAAGTAAAACCTTTACATAACAGATGCAAACCAACAATCTCTTGTGAAGACTAAGACAAACTCTTTTTGTTTAGATCTCCCAAAATCTTTTGTTGCTCACCTTCAAGTCTCATCTCCTCAAGTCTTGAAGCTTTTCTCCACCCTGCTTTGTCTTAGTCTTCTTCAAGCTTCTTCAAACAAGCTTCTTTTGTTTATGACTTTAGCCTTGAGTTTTCAATCCTCCATTGAACTTGGCTAACTCCTCTAAGGTTTATGTGTGTAATTTTTTTTTCAGTTGTGTGTCACTCAAGAAATTACCATTAACATGAACTTTAAAGCACAATGATGATCTCTTGTGGAAAACTACACAAAAGATTTCTCCTCTTTGCTCTCTTAATTTCTAGGTTTTATCCCTTCAATTTCATGTTTACCTAACCCTTATATAATCCATGAAGTTAATTTATATGTTTGACTTCAATTAGGAATACATTATCTTTCAGAATGACTTAATCTAGTTAAGTAACTTAGACATTGATCAATCATTTCAAACAACGATCAATCATTCACTCTTCTAATTGGGGTATGACTCTCCACGCAATCGACCTATCACTAAGAGTGATGCAAGAACATAAGTGTCATAATGTTATGTATTGACTTATTTCTGTGATCAAAACAATATCATAAATGTGCAATTTTGAATCAGTATAAGTTTGAAGATTGAATTAAGAAGATGGAGCAAAAAGAAGACTTAGAATCGTGTTTTTGACAAGTAAAACACACACACACACATCACATTCACGCATTTTATACTAAAAGAGACCTTAGGTGAAATAATGGTGAGAGTTGGAGGTTTTTTCGATTGAAAAATAAAAATCTTGTCAAAACTATCGTTTGCCAATCAAGAATGGTTGATCGGTTATAAATTATTGAAAACTCTTCAAAACATTGTTGATCAATCAATCGCTTATGTCAAAGATCAATCGGTACCTGAAAACACAATTGTTAAATTAAGTCGAGAGTTTATTGATCAAACAGTAAATCAATAGAACGATCGATTGAAGAGTTGTAATGTAATAGGAACATTGATCGATTGAGCACAGAGTTACTTAAATTAAACTTTTACAGTTTGATTTATATTCCTAGTTGAAGTCATATTCCTTTTTAGGCATAGGAGTCTATAAAAAGGGCTAATAACATGAGAAAAAAAAGTCTTAGAAAGAGAACTTGTGTGGAGTTGCTCTAATGGTTTTTAGAGGTAATTAGTCTCCTAAGTTGAGACTTTGTTTACCTTAATTAAAAGAGTGATTACAAGTGAGATGAGTGCACACAAATACATGTGAGACATTGATAAAGATTGTTGTTAAGAAGATCAAGAAGAAAGAATATTCATTCTAAAGGAGGAGATGAAAGATCTACATTGATCAAAGAGCACAAAAAGAAGGAGATGATCATGCTATTGCTAATAAACAACTAAGGAGTGGTTGATTTAGAATTAGAGTGATGTGAAGAACTAGTTGTTTAAAAAAAAGAATGAGCATTTATTCTTTGTAATTGATAATTCTCTAATCTCAAGTTTACATAGTATACAGTTGATATGGATAGAGTATCCCACAGTTTTTAACTCATTGGGTTTCCACATAAATTTTTGTGCATATTTTATTTGGTCATGTGATTGCAAATTTATCGTTAGAACACATGAGAAGTAGGCACGTTGATTTTAACAAAATCTTTGTTTATTTTGTTTAAAAAGGGGAAGATAAATCCTGAAACTCAATTGTGAGTTAGAGGTACTTTATTTTTCTTGGTTTGTGTATGCCGCACAAATTAATCACAAACCAACAAGTAGTAGCTGAGGTCACTTGAGTATTTCTAAGATTATTCTAGTATTTTTGCGGTTGGATTGTGTTTTGGTTGCCATGAAATTCAAAAATATGATTAACTTGTCTCTATTTGTTTCAAATGTTGTTGTGGCTAGGAATAATCATGTTTTTAATTAACTTTGCATGATAAGTCCTTGTTTATAACAAAAATATGGAATTGCTTAAGAAAATTGAAAAATTGGAAGAAGAATTGAAAACTTCTAATTCAAAACTAAAAAGTATGTTAAAGGTAAGGAAAAACTAGAAAATATTCTCTCTTTTGGACAAATTGGAAGTGATAAAAGTGGTTTAGGGTATGTAGTACACAAGAACACAAATTCCCTAGGAAGCATTAAATTTGTTAAGGCTAGAGATTTGAATGATAGTGATATTAATATTTTAAATTCTAAACTTTTTGTTAGAAAACAATTGCTTAAGAAGGAACTAGTGACAAAATTTGAGCCTATCAAAAACATATTATTGAAAGAAGCCAGAAATGGTGTGAGGTAATGTTAAATTGACTTGCTTGGACAAATCACATGGATGGGTAGAAACTTAAGGGAACATGTGGTGATGGAGTAGATCTATGTGGATGACATTATTTTTGGCTCTACAAATGATAATTTTTCCAAAGCTTTTACGAATGAAATGAGTATAAAATGTTTACTAATATATTTTCTTGGTTTTTAGGTGCAACAAACTAATTTAGGAAACTTTATATCACAATCAAAATTTGCTAAAGAGTTGGTGAAGAAATTTGGACTATAAGATGCAAAATATGCCAAGGTGTCAATGTCCCCTTTAGTTATGTATGGATTCTTCAGGTAAGTTTATTGAACAAACTTTGTATAGAAGCATGATTAGTAGTATCTTGTATTTAACGGCTAGTTGCCCAAGTATTTATTTAAGTGTAGGAGTATGTGTTAGATTTCAAGATGATCATAAAAAATCACACATGATTGCTATAAAAAGAATAATAAGACCCGTGACTAAATATATGGGATATGGCTTATGGTACCCATTTGACACTGCTTCTGAACTAGTAGGATATTCAGATGCTTTTATGTAGGAAATTGTTTAGTTTCTTAGCATATAAAAAGACAAACTGTGTTTTTTTAACGACTGCAGAAGTTGAGTATATAGCTGTTAGAAGTGGCTATACATAGCTAATGTGGATGAAAAAGATGTTAATTGATTATGTAATCTACTAAGGCAGAATGACTTTATATTGTGATAATCTAAGTTTAATTAAAATTTTACAATATATTGTCCAATACTCTCGAATAAAACACATTGATGTTAGACATCATTTTATTTGAGATTTGGTTGAGGATCAAATTATTAACTTAGAGCATATTTTAACCGAGTTGTAATTTATAGACCTCTTTACAAAACTATTGGATTTCACTAGGTTCATTAACCTTAAAAAGTCATTGGACTTTCTTACTTGGAATATTTCCATTTGATATTTTTGTTCCATGCTTTACTTGAAACTCTCCTGGGACATCAAACACAACAAAAAAAATATTTTTATTTATTTTAGAAGTTTTTGGTCATCTGGTTGTTTTTTTTGTTATTTTGAGAAAAAAAGAAAAGAAAAACAATTTTTTTTGTGTTTTCATACATATAGCATGCATATCATAGTAACACACTTGAATTGTGAAGTAAGATCACATATTGGGTCACACATGTAATGCATGATGAGATGAGTGTTGTTATGCCCAAACCAAGACTATGAAGTAGTCTAATTTGGATTTATTTTTTATTTGTCAACTATTATAAACAAGGTCGATCCATAAGGAGAGCCTTGTGTGACAAAGAAAATTATTACGAAGAGAATAAAATAGAGAAGGAAGGTAAAATAGAGAATAAAAGACAATCAAAGAGAAAGTGCTAGGACACCAGAAATCCACTTGTAATAAATTTCTAATGTATATTTGATTCAAATGATAACTCAATTAAGATCAAATAAAATTCGTCTCAATCAAAAAATTTATCACTTAAAGAACTTTGAAATAGAACAATAGTAATTGATTGTTTACTACATGAAAGCATTAAGTATATAATCACAGGGAATTATAAGTATTTGGCGTGCCTTTCGTCAACGCCGAATCAAATAATTATATAGATTATAAACTCCCTAAATATGAAATATCAATTTTAAATGATAACAAATTTACTTCAACCAAAGTAGCTATTAAACATCAAGTACAAGCTTCATCCTTAGCCTTAGCTTGAGAGCTTAGAAAGTTATTACAATAAAACTAAAAATAAAAATACAAAAGAAGAGAAGAAAAATAGGATAAGAGAGCTCCAAAGAGGAGGGGATAATCCCTCTATCATGTCCACTCCTCTATTTATAGGAGTAGAAGGGTTGCTTTAAAGGGGAAAGTTCAATCATATCCCTGGATTGTATCCTGATTGATTGCTTGATTAGTTATTTTTTTTGGAAATGATTAGATTCTAAATCTATCAAATAAATTAATGATTTATTTAGCAAATATGTATCTTTGAGTCTTCCTTTAGTTATCAAATCAGCCTCATTGTCTTTCCTTATGTATATCAATCACAACCAATGAAAAGATTCTCCATGTGCTGGCCTCGGGTTAGTTAACTAGTTGTCTCTTTGCATGCCAAATTCGACCCATAAATCTTTGGCATTATGAATTTCTTCCTTAAATAATGATTGTATCCATAGATGTCTTCTTTCTAATGCCTCCACAATCGTATCAATCCGAATAATACATAGAAAGATATAGTCGAAATACTAATGATGTATCAATGTGTCCAAATTAGCTTCTTCCCAAATTTAATTCTCTTGATGCAAATCTCAAATCCAATAGGTCCAAAAGGTTATGTTCGACTGTTCCATGCATGTTTAGACCATTAGGAGCCCATTCTTGGCTTTTAAATAGCTTTAGGTAGTTCGGCTTCACTTCTTCTTCTACTTGGATCCTGTTGAAGCCCATTTAAACATGTAAACACAATTAAGGTCGAACTAACTTATTCAAAACATAAATAGCCCAAATAAGCAATAAATTAACATAAAATAGGATTGTAATTCAAAATTTGAAAGAATTTAATTGAACATTATTTCAGTGCATCAATGAGTACAATCTAAACTTAATAGGACTAATTGAATATCATTTGAGTAGAGTTTAAGATTCGTAATAGTACCTTATGCATTGTTGATTTACTGAAATGTTTAATACTCACTTTAGGAATTCAAGATCATCTATGGGACTAAACGTATAATATGGTTGACCTACTTCTAGACTCTAATGCTATGAGGTAGTACTTGGTGGTTGAATGGTTTGGATTCCTTTGCAAACTAAATGAGTTTTCTTATGCTCATTTTTTTTAATATTTTATGTAAACATTGTCATTAATAATTCTCATAAAGATGATGGAGAGGGTTGTGTACAAATGTTAGTGTGAAAGTTACCATCTCCTTGACATTGAAAAAGATATAGATTGAAAAAAACTTAGTGCAAGATCACGAGAACTGAAGAAAAGCCAATGAAAGCCCAAATATGCAAAGAAAAAAAAGCTAAATATTGAAAAGGGCACAAGGCATAAAAGAATGACAAAAAAAATAAACTTTATGTATTGAATCTGTTACTTTTATTTTTCAATGTACATCAATGATAAAATAGAATGCAAGCATGAGACAAGTTTCTTGACGGAGTCATTTGCCAAAATAGTGGAAGAGAAAAGTTATTTTTGATTATATAATCTATTGGTATCCTGATGATTGTTTTAAATAATCATAGTATAGTATTTGACTTAAGATAAAACACTTTTGCATCTCTTATTATTATGTGTCTTAGAACTTAAAATTCTAATTCTTTCGTTGAGTGGCTAATGAGATTATTTTATTCTTACTTAGGAAACACAATGTGTTAGTATGAACATTAAATAGTATGTTCGCACATGATACTGCTACATCATGATCCACACACTTTGATTTCAATGATTTTTTTTTAAAATGTCTAATTCTCCTTAAATTGGTTCTTGATGTAGTTTTACATTGTTTTAATTTTTTTTCTTATTTCTTGTCATTGTTACCTCAATTTTCTTTTGTCTATTTGTGACAAAAAGTGAGAGAAATTTGGGTTATTGAAAAAACCTTAAAACTTGATGGAAGATATCTCATAGAGAGCTTGAAAAAGAAGATCTAAGGTTAATTGTGAAAAGAGAAATTCTTATCTTGGTTAAAACTTTATTAATCTTTTACTTTCTTGAACATTTAAATTTTGTATTCACTTATTTCTTTAAACAGTATTATGTATGTATGTTCTTGTGTGTGATGTGCAGGTTAATTACTGGTTGATGATCACACCACATTAGGATTTGAGATTTATAGATTAAGGGGGAGTCACTGTCATTGTTGGATAATTTATTTAAATATAATTATGCACTATAGAGTTGTAATTTTTATATTTCAGATGATGGATTGTAGTATTTTGTTACAAAAAAATCAAAGGGGGAGAATGTAAGAACATAAGTCTATTAGGTTATGCATTGGCTAATTTCTGTAATCAAAACAATGTCATAAATGCGTAATTTTGAGTGAGTATAAATCTAAATGTCGAATTTTAAAGATAGAATTTTTGACAGGTAAAAACACGCACACATATCACATTTACATACTTTTAGGTAAAAAAGACCTTAGGTGAAAGAATGGTGAGAGTTGGAGGTTTTTTCTATTTAAAAATAAAAAATTTTGGCTAGAATGATCGATCACCAATCGGGAACAATCGATTGGCTATGAGTTGTAGAAAAGTCTCCAATGCAATGTTCATCAATCAATCACTTATGTCAATGATCGATCAACACTTGAAATCACCCTTTCTTAAATTAAGCTGAAGTTTATTGATTTATCAGTGCATCAATATATCGATCGATTGAAGAGTCATAATGTAATAGGAAAAGGGATTAATTGATCGACACCTGAAAACACCATTTGTTAAATTAAGTTGAAAGTTTATCAATCAGTGCATCGATAGATCGATTGATTGAAGAGTCTTAACAAATAGGAACAAAGATCAATCAATTGCCTTGTGGAATAATCTCTCGATGGAACATAGACTTGCCTAAAGTAGACTTTTTTGGTTTGATTTAGATTCCTAGTTGAAGTTAAATTCCTTTTAAAATGTGGGAGTCATTAAAAATGACTAGGAATGTGAGAAAAAAAGTGATGACTTAGAAAACTTAGAGAACTTGTGTGGAGTTGCTCTAATACTTTTTAGAGAAAATTAATCTTCTATGTTGAGATTTTTTCTACCTTAATTAAAAGAGTGATTAGAGGTGAGATGAGTGCACATAAACACACGTGGGATATGATGTTTGATGAAGATTGTTGATGAGAAGATCAAGAAGAAATAATATATTCCAAAGGAGGAGATAAAAGATCTACATTAATTATAGAGCACAAAGAGAAGAAGAAGATCAAACTATTGCTGGTAAACAACTAAAGAGTGGTTGATTTAGAATTAGAGTGGTGTGAAGAACTAGCCATTTGAAGAAAAAGAATGTCTTTATTCTTTGAATTCGGTAATTCGGTAAGTTTACATAGTGCATAGTTGACCTAGACAGAGTGTCCTATGGGTTTTTCCTCATTAGGTTTCCACATAAAAATTCTTGTGTGTCTTATTTGATGATTTGATTGCAAATTTATCGTTAGAACACATGGGAAGTAGGGACATTGATTTTGACAAAATCTTTGTTTATTTTGTTTAAAAAGGGAAAGATAAATCTTATAAATTAATTGTGAGTTAGAGGCACTATATTTTTCTTGTTTTGTGTATGCTACACACATTAATCATAAACCAACAAGCGATTGATTGATAAACTCTTGACCAAATCATATACAGTCCAATTCCATTGTCTATCTATCGATTCCTCTAATTCATTTTGTAGTGATCAATTAATACATAGTAAAATTTCACAATTTATCCTAATTCAATCTAAGACATCTAGATTCACTTAATTCACTCATCCTATGTTAAAATAAGTGAATTATGTATGTTTCCTATTTATTAAGTCAATGAATTCCAAATCCGACTTGACCACAACTAAATCTTTTTAGATTTCAAAGACTTAAGCTTACATGAAGTTTAGGCATTGTTTTGATCAATTTACAAAACATATGCTTCATATGTTCTTTCAATACAAAGCAATTTGAATTCATGAAGAGGGGTGACTGAACCTTCAGGGGGTTCCACACGAAGAAGAAGAGAGAATCAGTGACAGTCCCATGAACCCCCAAGAGATTGCCCAAGCATTGACTGATTCTTTTTCTTTGAGTGAGTGTCGTCTTGCGCTATTTAACTTCTTGATACGAAAACATTATTCATTTATAGAGAACATGGCTGTAATATTAAACTTATTGTGAGCATGACTAATATGATTTGATGGAGAATGCTGTTTTTATATCATTCATTCTCATTGGTATAAAACATATTTATTGATACATAAAAAACTATTGATTGATTTTAGAAATATTGCTTTTGATCCACCACCTTTTGATCAATGCAAGTGATTTAGCAAAAAAATGCCCAATTGATTCATCAATATTGCATAATCAATTCAGCATTATTGCTGAATTATTTCAACAATAGTATTATATCTTCGAATTAATGTTAGTTTGACGATAAGAATTGTAATGATCCTTGAATTATAATATTAATGGTGGACTCTTGTTGGTGTTACTTTGGTCTATGTATACGCAGAAGAGATTACTAAATCACTTATGCAATATTGCTGAATCACTTCTATTGTTGAATTGATTAAGTAAAATTACCATATTGACGGTGACAGAGATTGGCAGATCATTGCATCAGGAGGGAGTAGCAGAGTGAAGGAGCCACCACTCCCAAGCGAGGTTGCCCCTCTAGCGGTAGTGGAGGAGGTGCAAAAGGAGCATCGGGTTGGGTTACAGGGGATGAAAGGGGATGATGATTAGTAAGAGGGTGAGGAGAGAGAGGGGATGAAGGACTAGATGGTAAGCATGGGAAGTAGGGAGCAGTATACAATGCAAAGGCAATTCAATAATTTTGCTTAATCTGAATCGATTCAGCAATATTGTCATATTACTAATGACGAGGATGAAGAGATCACCACATCACGATTGTAACATGCCTGGTTTTTCTTCAATTCTTTTGCAATTTTTGCTATTTTTTCGTAATTTTTCTGCAATGTTCAGCAGTTTTCTGCTTGTATTTTCAATGAAAAAATTTGACGCTTCGGCTTATCTGTATTTGTAATATTCGTGACCATAAAAGTTGGGAGTGGTGTTTAGTCACAAGTCATTGGCCTTGATGCATGACAGAAAATTTTCGGTGCAAGAATAGGACGAGACGGGGGAGAACAAAAATGGGCAAAAAAATATATATAAAAATGAATTGGGCGTGCCTCAGCGCACTCAACCCCGTGGAGTGAACAGTGAAGGGGGAAGCCCCCCTTCACTCTGTGAGGCCGAAGGCAGTGCCGCCACCGGCTTCTGCCCGCTGGCCTCGTCCTGGCGATGCCGCCACTGCTTCCCCGGCCTGGCCCCGCTGGCTATCACCCCTCTTCCTCCCCTTTCCTGTTTCGACCCGGTGACCCCCCTTTTGAAAATTTTTGCCCGATCTGCCACCATTGCCGATTGCATGCCCTCCAACTCGCCGCCATAGCTCCGCCCTGGCAAGCATGACCTCCAGCTACCGGGGTCCCGACCACCCTGCCCCTCCTTCGCAGGTGTGAGGTAAAAATCTGTCCGCCTTTTCTTCTTTTTTCCTTCATGTGCGTTGCAGACCACGGTTGTGCCACCAGTCTCCAGCCATTGCTGACTGGCTGTTGGCCTTCTCCCAGCCCGCTGACGACAAGGCTGCTACCCTGACCTGAACCACCTCCTCCCCTAGCCCTTCACCCCTCCTTCCGTCCTTTTTCCGATCCAGACATGTCATTTTTCCCTGTTTTGTTTTTTTGTGACTGTGAGTAGACGGAGGAGCTCTGGCTCACCGTTGTTGGCTTTGCCTTGGGCCGATGATGGCAGGTAGCCACCACTCTTGTGCCCATTCTCCTCTCCTCCTCCCCATTGCTCTGCCATGTCCAAAACACAGAGACTTTCCCCTGTTTCAGTCTAGTGGTGTCGATTCGCCACCCCTAGACTCTAGACGAATTGATTTGTGTCCATCCAACTTGCCGCGGTTTGCAATTGCTAGGTCACCACCGTATCCCAAGTCTATCCCCCCACCCCATCTGGCTATTCATGGCCAGACGATACGTGTATGCCGCCCCAACTCGACACATTGTCACCCTGGCTAAATCGAGTCCATTTGTATCTTCTGACTGGCGATTCTGCTGCCACTGAAGTCAGCCAATGGATAGTCGCGACGCCGGCTTGACCCAACGATGATAAGGGGCCACCATTCTCGACCTCCCCTACATGCCTTTTGCCCAAAATAGATGCCCCTAGCTAAGGGGTCGCGCGTGCAGTTTGGGCTAAAGGCACCGTCTTGTGGCATATGATAATTGAATGACACAACCACTAGACAATATGGCCACTAAAGTCCTCGTCTATCTATTCTATGTATGTGAGTATGCAACCAAGCCTTTTGCCATGTTGTGAGGTTTCGATAATGCGGAATTGTTGCTGCTGGATGTGGTCCATGGTCTATTTTAACGTTTTGTGTCCAACGAAGTGCTTTTAACCATTGGCTGACCTCCTATCAGCCACCCCCCATTTTGTGGTCGCTTTTGCCATTTCTAATGTCATGACCTTATGTCTAGCTGCCTTAGTGCACCCAACCTTTGCTTCAAGTGAAATTAGTCTAACCTTATTGAGATTAATTCCAATATCTTTGAAATCCTTGGGACAACAACTCTCTAAGTGCGATGCTTTTGGCCGCCGATTCCGCCCTCAATGCTGCCACCATTGTGTGCTCGCCATCAAACTCACATGGATTACAAGGTAGGGGACCTTGAACTCATAATTTCATTATAGCATGCTTTGATTGCGTAGTAGCATGCTAGGAGTTTATAACTTAATGCTTTACATGGTAAATGTTGATTAAATGAGAATGTTTTATGTATGCAAATTTTGAGTATGTTAGTGAAGGCTAACTGTATGGTAGTAAGTTGTTATGATTCATATGTATGTGATCATAATGTGACTGATCTTTGTAGAGGGCTGATGGTGTGTGTAATTGTTGGGCATGAGTACGGGAGTTTGATTGTAAGTTTGCAGAAGAGGTATTTTAAGGATTATGATATGGAAATTACAACTGTATGCCATGCGAGGGAAGACTTATGAATGACGGGTGAAGATTGGACTTGATGAGATTGGGGGATGGATTTGGATTGAGTCTGATGGTATATTGGAGCAATGAGTTGGAGACTTTGAGGACGTAAGAATTCATTAGACTTAAGGTTCGGAGCGTCTTGGGGGATTGTGAGTTAGTGAGCATTAATAACATAATTGTACATGCATAATGTATGTAATATGAATTATAATAGAAGAATAATGAGTAAAAAATTAGTAAAGGTTTGATGACTTGATTTAGGTGTAAAGGGTTTCATTTGAGGAGTTCGAGTAAGACGATTTGATTTTATGGTGGATGGTGTAAGACGTAAGGCCGTAAGTATTTGATGGTAAGAGTGTGAGTATGGAATTCGAGTTTGACAAGTAAGGCTATGCTGAGATTCTTAAGACTGTAAGTGTAAGGGTGGAGGATGAGCTAAGTAAAGAATGTTACTTTTGTGGATTAGAGCTTCAGAACGGGCGCAATTTTAGTTTTATTGGCTGAAGATTGTAAGACAGAAGTAGTTCCGAACATAGTTATACATGCATAAGTTACCTTATATGAACTTGAATGGCAAGTAACCCTCATTCGATAATGTTGTGAGTTGAGACTGAGGGTTTTGACTGATTACGTTCCATGTTTGAGCCAGTTGATAAGCAATCGACTGAGCATCCTTCCTAGTTTAGCCATGGTGTTATCCTGCGGGATTTAGTCTTGGTGTTGTATTTCAGCCAAGATGTTTAATGCTATGTTGAGAGAGCTATAAGTTTCTGCCCTTAATGGGCATTGCATGTATTTTTGCCTACAGATGGCACTATATGTTCCGCCCAAGAGTGGCATTGTAAGATTCCTACCCAAGAGTGACACCGTATGTTTTTTGCCCTTAGTTGGCATTGTATGGCTTTAGAGAGTTGGCATTTGTGCGATCAGGTAAGTAGTATCATAGATATGCTCTTACCTTTTTGGTCCTATGCCCCATGAGCATAGGTGTGCCTTGCATTAAGAAAAGTCCATGGCATCTAGTTGCTCCCCGAAGGTTAAGGTGATGCCCCAGTGACATTCCCTTCCTTTCTAACGTTGGAGCTTATTAATTGTAATGAGCTTCAGTTGTCAGTAGTATGTGTATGATAGTAAGAGTAAGTTATATGTATTCAATTTTGAGTAAGTTGTATGTGTAAGATCCAGAGTAAGTGTAAGTGTAAGCTTCTAATGAAGATGGTAAGAGTAAGTTTATGAGTAAGAGTTAGATGGTACGAGTAAGGTCATACAAGTAAGTTCGTATGAGTAAAGTCGTACGAGTATGTGTATGTTGTAAGTGTAAGCATACGATTGTACGAGCAAGTTGTCAAGACTTTGATTCAGAGTACAAGTGTAAGAATAGGAATATGACATAAGAATAAGTGTAAGTTTAGTTATTATAATGATTTATATGTGAGACCCTAATTATATTTCATACATTTCTTGCTTCATGTGTGGTTACATGAATGCATCTATGTATGAACTTACAAAGTTCATTGACTTGTTTTCCCTACTGGGTATTTTCCTACTAAGTATGAAAATACTCACCCTATTTTTTAGTCCCTTCGTCGGGAGGGTTTTACAGGTCGATCAATAGCTTCCTCAACTTTGAGCACAATGGACTAGTGTGAAGCTATGTGGATTTTGGTGCTACGATCTCATGTATTGATTAAGGTGAGAGTTAAATATGTTATTGTTCTAGACTTGTGCATATATGTATGAATTAGAACATAGATTGTTGAAGAACTTGTACTCAGAGAGGCATGGGATGTGTTTATTTTTAAAGACCATGGCCATGGCAGGTTTCACTTTTATGTTTTTGTTTTGGGTCACACCTAAGAATGTTGGTTTGTTGTAAAATGAATTAATTTATGAAAATTATTTTCACACGTTTTGAATTTTGTTGGTTCTTTTGATTTACATATGTATTTTGAAATAAAATATTAGGAAAATTTTCAATTGAATGTAAGGAAAAACCTTGGGTGTGACAATGAGGGAGTGGCTAAGCAAAGGACACACCTCTCCCAGGTGGGGTCTCCTCAGGGGATGACAGAGGAGGAGGTGAGGAGTGAGTGTCGGGCTAGCTCAGATGCTGAGAAAGGGGTTGAGGTGGGGCAGAAGAAGAAGAGGGCAGGGAAGGATCATAAGGCAAACCTTGGAAGTGGTTCAACAATATTGTAAAAGTGATTTAGTAATACTGCATAATATATTCAACAATATTGCAAAATACATTAAATAATATTGTTGAATCACTTCTACAATAATGTTGAATTGATTTAGAAATATTTCTGAATTGATTTAGTAATATTACCATATTGTTGGTGGCAAGGACAAAAAGACTACTGCATTAGGATGGAGTTGCTAAGCAGAGGACCAGGCCTCCAAGACAAGGCCGTCCTAGGGGCAACAACAGAGGAGGAACAGAGGGAGAGTCAACCTGGATTGGAGGCAAAAGAAGGAGACAAGGTGGGGTGGAAAAGGAAGATTGCAAGGAGGAAGAGGCAGAGGAAGGTACTAGAAGGCAAGCCTGGGAAGCAGTGAGGAGTCTACAATGTAGAAGGGATTCAATAATATTACAGAATCGATTTGGCAATATTGTAGAATTGATTGATTCATCAATATTACCATCTTGCTGGTGACAAGAACATAGAAGCAACGACATCAGGACTGAGTGGCAGAGTGAACAACCTTCCTCTCTTAAGCAAGATCAGCCTAGGTGGTGATAGAGGAGGAGGTTCGAAGGGATCGTCGAGCTAGGTTGGAGGGGGAAGAAGGGGATGATATGGCGTGGAAGAGGAAGAGGACAAGGATGGAGGGTGTCACATCATCTAACAAGTTCGGATCACTTGGGCAATCGATCAATCTATGAAAAACAAAGGTAATAGTAGATCGATCCAGCCCATGGGTGATTGATCGTGTAATTCCTTGATTTTTCACCAATTATGAGATTCTTCTGCTATTTATCTGCTCACTTTCTTATGGGTAAATTTGACATTTGGGTGCATTTGTTTTTGTGTATTTTCCCCTAGTATCGTACCCATAGAGTTCAATGTGGGGCCTAGTTGTGGGCAATACGCCTCAGTGTGCCATAGTAGACGTTGGTGCAAAGAAAAAAATATATGAAAAGAAAATGAGGAAGAAAGGAAGAGAAGAGAGGAAAAAAAAAGAAAAAAAAGTAAAAGTATAAGAAAAGATCTAGTGGCATGAAAGTGCACCCGATCTAGAAGGTTGTGGAAGCAACCTTCTTTTATTGCTGACCTAATTGCCAATCGTCAACCGCCTGATGGCCTGTAGCTAGACTCCGTTTGGCCTCGACAAGGAGCTACCTACTTAGGGCCCTCTTGGTCTCCCTTGCACATCTCTTCCACCAAAGCCAGATGTCACCCACTATTTTGGCTTCCGCATCAACCTCTGCTAGCCATCCATGATCAACCGGCCTCTAGCTGGCTCAACCTTGGCCTGGCGACATCAAGAGGCCTTTGCTCTGGGCTCAGATATGCCCTTCATCTATTTTCCTATCTACTCAGTGAGTGCCCTATTTTTTTTCACTATTTTAAACTTCTTGCTTAGTTGTTTGTGGCTAGATGGGGCTAGCTAACCTGAGTTTGTCCTGCCTCTTTCCAAAGATGGTGAGGGCCCACTCCGCTAGCCTTGGATAGGCCTGCTCTGCCTCCCTCATCTCTTCTCCTAGTTGTTTCACTACTCCCTCTCTCATATCTTCTATTGGTGGGATGCCACCTGTTGTTGGCCTAGGGTTGGCCTCCATCTGGCTAGCCACGGCCCAGTATAGCAGGGCCACCCCCTAGCCTAGCCCCAAGTTTGTCACTTTTCCTTTGCTTAACCCCCCAAAAACCTTTCCACCCTTAGCTGTGCTAGAGGCACAACCACCCACACCATTTGTTTTAATTGTGAGTGGCGATTGGCGCTGTTGCCACCTCCATGGGTGACCACCTCATAGCCCTAGCTTTGTCACCCTTTTGGGCCTAGGCTACCATTGACAAGCCCTCTTCCTCCCTAGTCCACTTATTCCACCACCCTAAAAACCACCTTTTTATTGGGGTTTGTCGCAACAACACATAGGTATGTTGTTCGGCAATCAATTTTGCACATTAGTGGTCAAATCCTACTACCACTGACCTGAGCAGCCTACGGACCCACTAATAGTCCACTTATGCTATTTTTACTACTTTGGCAATGCGTGCATGTGTTTCTGGATATAGGTACCACTTTTGCACTGCCTGACTGGCTACTAGTATTGCAACGATTGGATTTGACAACTAGAACTCTCTTCCACCTCTCCTATGTCCTTGAGCACATAACCACATCCTTTGCCCCTCTTGTGGGCCTGTGATGATGCAAAATTGCTACTGTTGGGTGCTATTGATAGCCGATTTTGACATCTTGTAGCTGACGAGTTCTTCTTAGCCGCCGAATGACCTCCATTTAGTCCACCCTTGATTTCCAGTCACACTTGTCACTTCTTTTTTGCATGACCTTACTCCGGTCGCCCCTAGTGTGCTATCGTGGATCGAGGATTTTGCCATAGATTTTTTTACCCTCGTCTTGCCAAAATTACCTTTGTTGTTCTCTAAACCCTTGGGACAACAACTCTCTCAATTAGGCAATGTCTTTGGCTGGCAACTCTGTCGCTGACGCTACCATCGTCATGTGCTTACCATTGAAGTAGCGTGGATTATGAGATAGGAGATTTTTAACTCATGATTTCATGATAGCATACTTTGAATGATTAGTAGCATGCTAGGATTATGGTGATTTAATGCTTTGGATATTAAATAATAATATATTTGCATGATGTAAGAGGGAAAGATAATGAAATATGATATATTTTCTTATTCTTATGATGTGTACATAAGCTATGAGTATGTGTTAGGTATGTGGATTGTATGTATGCTTAAAGAACATATGAGGCATATGTATTGTAAATTTACTAATTTTCATGATCAAAATAATGTCTAAACTTCATGTACATTTTAGTCACATGAGTCTGACTAGATGTTGTTGTCGCATTAGATTTGGAATCGAATAACTTTAAAAATAGGAGTAGACATGTTATTAAAGATTAAGGTTGAAGACTAAGCTGAGTGTTAAAGGCAAAAGGTTTATTTTCACACACTCATGTACACAAATCACTTAGTTTGAATTAACAATAATTAATTTAAGTGATTATGGAAATTTAAGTCAAAATTAGGGTAAATGGAAAATACTATGCATCGATCGATCGTTGCAAATACACTTATCAATTGATCGATCAACCCTTCATCCAGATAGTGCAAAATTTGGCCAAGAGTATATTGATCGATCGCCACAAGTGAAAGATTGGTCACTAGAAGATTTTTACCTTAATTAAAATAGTGATTGATCAATCGTTGTTTGTGATTGTTGTCTGTGTAATTTACCTAGTTTAAGCATTTTGAGAAAGAGTTCATTCCTAATTGAAGTATAACACCTAAACTGACTTAATGGTTTATATAAGGGATAGGTAAACAAAATTGAATAGAGGAAAAACCTAGAATTTGAGAGAAAAAAGAGGAGTCCTTTTTCTATTATTTTCTTAAGAGATCATCATTGTGCTTAAGAGTTTAGTATAAATGGTGATTGTATGAGTGACACATAACCGAAAGAGAGTGTTTCACACATAAAAACCTGGAGAGAGAGTCAACCAAGTTTAATGCGAGATTGAAGACTCAAAGTGAAAGTCATAATCAAGAGGATCTTGGTTGTAGAGGGAAGAAGAATAACAAAGACAAAGAAAGGAGGAAAGAAGCTTATGTAAGAACATATGTGGACATATCTATTGTATTGGTTTATTTCGGTGAACAAAATAATGTGTAAGTTAAGTCATAGGATAGAATACTTACTGCTCAAGATTACATGGTCAAAATGAAGCACATTAGAAGACAAAGAATAAACCAAAATAGGCCATTTTGAGTTGCATTTGATTTATATTTAAGGTCCTACACCTAAATTGACTTAGTTATATATATAAGAGATGTTTTGGACGGGGGAAAAGAAGAGGGAAGCAATTATTAGAATAGAGAGAAATTGGTGAGTCTACTCTATTGGGTTTTGAGAGTATAGAGCTTTACTTTGTCTACATGCTTTGAAGATAAATTCAATTTGCCAAAAATAAAGATAAATTTACAACACAATGCAACACAGAAAAGATCTTGAGGAGTTGTGCAAAGTTCTTCATCAAGGAATGATTGAAGAAAAAGGAAGATCAACAATTGAAAGAGTTTTTGATTGAGTTGCTAGAAGAAGACAAATATGGAACATGAAGAGAGAAAACTTCAAGTGTTTGACACATGGAGAAACTTGAAGGTAAACAACGAAGAGGACTAAACAAAGAAAAATTATTTTTGTTTGTGTCGAGTCAAGGGGTACAATGGTTGCTCTTGTTTCTTATAAGTTCTTGCTTACTAGTGCATTAATTTGCCCTTGTGAGGATGCTATGGTTTTTCACCCTAGTTGAGGGTTTTTCACGTTAAATCCTTGTGTGATCTTTCATGTTTTATGGATTGAATGTCTAATAGAATGATCATGAATACACATAGAGGTTAGTGTTGTTGAATTTTAATTGTTTACTTACATGTGCATGAATCAAAGGTAAAAAACGGCTAAATGAGGTCAATCCCACAGAGACTTGAAATTGGAAAATAAAAGTTTAATCTAATCGAGGACTTGGAAAGGAAAATGAATTAAGTCTAAACTAAGCTTACCCTTCTACTATTTTTATCTTAGGGTTTAAAAAAACAAAAACAAATCAAGAGAAAGGGGTGGAAACAAGGGGGCATTAGAGCGTGGTGAGTTGTGTATGGCCACGTGAATACATGATCAAACACACTAAGTAGACCCCCTAGAGCATTGTGAATTTGAAATTGATCTTCTATTCATAATGGGACATAACAATTTGGAAGCCAAACCCCTTAGGGAGTTATTTTCACCAATCTCCATCAATCCTCCCTTGTGCACAGTTTTGCCCACCACCATTGTGACACACTTTGAGTTGAAAGTTCAAGTCATTCAACTTCTACCCACCATCCATGGTCTTGACATAGAGGATTGTTACATGCATGTGAATGATTTTCTCAAAATTTGTGCTACATTTAATTTTTTTTTCTTTTGATGAGTCAGTGACCCTTTATAATTAAACCCTTTGCAAGTGTACAAGGTAATTGTATTAGGATAAGTATTTAAGGGTTGTCGAACCTCAAAGATGGATGAATTATTACTAAATCTAAAGAGGAATTTGTTGATTAAAAACTAAAATAAACTTAAACTTAAATTAAGCAAAAGAAAGAAATGAACTAGTTTAAAAGCAAGAGATTAATTCGATGGAATTTACTTAGGAAATTGAATCCACTATAGAACCATAACAATTCTTTAACTTTTAATCTAAATCTAGTGTGAATATGAACAAGTATTCTCAGCTACAAGCTAGAATTACTTCAAAAAGAATAATTAATTAACTTCCATGGCATGAACTATCTTCGACAATAGTACGGATCATCTACACTAAACTAGCAATAGGCATGACCTATTTAATCTTAGTATAACTCATCCAAATCATTAATTATCTGAACATTAAAACTATTGTATGACCATTTCATCTAAATCACAGAAATTAGAATCGATGAAAATATCAAAACCACATCAATCTATCATCTACAAGATAATAAATCAACATAGACTTGAATAAACAATAAAAGCTCTTCCATTAAAAAGGAAATCCATATCATACAATTGTCATCATTCACAACTGAGATCTAAATTAAAAAGAAAAGAAACTGAAACTTATCTATAGCTTCATCAACTCCTAAGTAAAAAAAAAGTTTAGCCTTCCATTGTAGAAGAAAGCACTTGAATCTCCATTGAAAGCTTTGAATTCTCTTCCATCTTCTTCTTCCTTTTTCTCTTCCTAAAATTTACTGAAATCCCCCAATTTTAAGCCAAATATGTCTTTTTATAGGCATAAGTTCCGTAGGAGAAAGTCTAATATGAAAAGGATTGAAATTTGGGTCAAACAAGGAAACTGCACGTTATGCCGTTCGATCGCCCTGCATGCCTAATTGATCTCTTGAACTGTATTTTTGTCTGAATTCACGTTATCCCAAGTGATCGGTAAGTGAACCCGTTCAATCGGCTACATTGTTTCTACAAACTGGATAGTTTTCCTGGACAGTTCATATTTTGTTTATTAAGCTTTCCATCGTATCCATATTAATTTCCAACTTGTTTATAACTCCGAAAAGTTGTCCAAATCACTTTAAAGCATGTGAAGACTACTTTGAACTATTCAAAATATCATCCAAGTACCACGATAAGTGCACTTTACCTACAAAACATTAAATACCATATTTTAGACATGTAGAATATAATTAAAATTTCATCTTGATTTAAATACATGTCTAAACAACTAATAACTACAAAATCATTAATAATTAAACTAAAATACTAATATCTATTTTAATCTAAATAAACCATAACTAACTCTAAATTAACCTAATCTATACTAGCAAATAAGGTAAAAAAGCATATAAAATAGATATAGATTTCATACTTATCAGTCAGTTCGTCTACGCTTGTTTTCTTTCTTGTTGAAGGACAAGGCAAAGGCATGGTTGAATTATTTTCTAGTGGGGTCAATTAATTCATGGGAGGGACTTGTTAGGAAGTTCTTATCAAACTTTTCCCTAATGTCTGAAACCAATGCCTTAAAGAGAGAGATAGTTATCTTTTGTTAAGAGGAGCACAAAAAATTTAGTGAGAGTTGGAAGAGGTTTAAGGACTTACTTTTGAAGTGTCCCCACCATGGTTTTGAAACATGGCATATTGTACAATACTTTTACAATGGTTTGACGCAAACACATCATAATATGATTAAATCTATGAATGGTAGGCATTTCTTGAGTCTGAATGATGATGCCAAGTATAAGTTCCTAGAGGGTTTGTCTAAGAGTTCCTAACAATGGGATTTTTTTAGCCATAGAGAAAAACTAACCCAAAACCCTAAGAAAGGAGGCTTATATGAATAAGGGAAGATACTGACATGAAAGCTAGGTTAGACCAACCAACTAGAAAAGTAGAAGCTATGGTGCTTACTCGAAACAAGTGAGAACTGAAAGACCATTAGAATTAATACACATGAACCTTATAGGACCAATGCAAACATCTAGTTTGGGTGGTAAAAAGTATATCTTGGTGATGGTAGATGATCTATAAAGATTCACTTCGGTAGATTTTCTTAGAGAGAAGTCCGATGCTTTTGATTGTTTCCAAATAATTGCCCTTACCATACAAAATACAAGTGCCCAGTTTGAAAATTCAAAACATTAGACGTGACAAGGGTGGTGAATTCCCTGACTTTATGTTTTAAAGAGTTTTGTGATAAACATGGAATTCATCATGAGTTCTGTTGTTACGTCCAAACTAAGACTATGAAGTAGTCTAGTTTAGATTTCTTTTTTTACTTGTCAACTATAGTAAACAAGGTCGATCCCCAGGGAAAGCCTTGTGTGACACAGAAAGCTATTACGAAGAGAATAAAATAGAGAAGGAAAGTAAAATAGATAATAAGAGATAATTAAAGAGAAAGTGCTAAGGCATCGAAAATCCACTTGCAATAAATCTCTAACGTATACTTCATTCAAATGATAACTCAATTAAGATCAAATGAAAATTTATCTCAATCGAAAAATTTATCTTTTAAAGAACTTTGAAATAGAATAATAGTAATTGATTGTTTACTACGTGAAAGTATTAAATGTATAATCACAGGGAATTATAAGCATTCAGCGTGCCTTTCGTCAATGCTGAATCAAATAATTATATAGATTATAAACTCCTCAAATATGAAACATCAATTTAAAATGATAAAGAACTTACTTGAATCAAAGTATCCATTAAACATAAAGTACAAGCTTCATTCCTAGCCTTAGCTTGAGAGCTTTAGAAAGCCATTACAATAAAACTAAAAACAAAAATACAAAATGAGAGAAGAAAATAGGAGAAGAGAGCTCCAAAGAGGAAAGAATGATCCATCTATCACGTCCACCCCTCTATTTATAGGAATAGAAGGGGTTGCTTCAAAGGGAAAAGTCAAATCATATCTCCAGATTGCATCATGATTGATTGCCTGATTGGTTGCTTCTTTGACAATGATTAGATTCTAAATAAATCACATAAATCAATGATTTATTTAGAAAATAAGTATATTTGAATATTCCTTTAGATATTCAATCAGCCTCATCGTCTTTCTTTATGTGTATCAATCACAATCAATGAAAATATTCTTCATGTGCTGGCCTCGGGTTAGTTTACTAACTGTCTGATTACATGCCAATTGCGACCCATAAATATTCATAATTTGGAATTGTTTCCTAAAATGACACTTGTAGCCACAGAAGTCTTCTTTCCAATGCCACTAGAATTGTATCAATCTGAATTATACATAGAAAGATATGGTCAATATACTATGGCTATGTCAATCTGTCCGAATCAGCGTCTTTCCTAATTTAGTTCTCTTGATGCAAATATCAAATCAAACGGGTCCACAAGGTTGTGTTCGACCATTCCATGCATGTTTAGACTATTAAGAGCCCATTTTTGACTTTTAAATAGCTTTGGGTAGTTGGGCTTCACTTCCTCTTCTAGTTGGATCATGTTGAAGCTTGTTTAGACATGTAAACTCAATTAAGTTCCTGCTAACTTATTCAAAACATAAATAGCCCAAATAAACAATGACTTAACACAAAATAGGATTGTAATTTGAAATTTGAAAACATTTTATTGAAGATTATTTCAGTGCATCAAATACCCCCAAACCTACTTTTTGCTAGTCCTTGAGCAAAACAAAAATTAAAATAATAGAAAACAAAACTAACTACTCCACTTCCGCAGGAAATCTCTATTGCATTTAGCATATGCAACAAGCCTTTAAACCCCTAGCTTACACTAGTGGATGAGTTGTGTCTCGTGAGGGTTTGCAGTGAATATACCCACAAAATTCAAAATTTAATTGATAAAAGAAAATTAAAATTAAAACCACGTCAAATTTACAAATCAACTCCTCCTAAACATGTGACTTCATTTAGTGAAATTAATCATGCATAATATAACTTGTCTTCTGAAACAATAATTCATTCTAACAACTTCATATTGGTGGCAAGTATTTATACATACATAATAGTTTTAGAAAAACAGACATTGCCAAGTAATTATACAATCCCAATCTCATGAATCGAATAACTTAATGTCTCTCATGTCCACTCAGCAATTTCAATTTTAACACTAAAAAAAATAGGCATTGGCATCCATTCATCTTCAAGAGATCATAATAGAGAATCATGCAAAACCTTCTATGAAAAGTAAAACACCCTAGATCACATGTCAACTCATTTAAGATATAATTGCATAGTGTCCTACTAGAATATTATGCTTATCTCACATGACATGTGTAAGGCTTAGCCTTTTCAGCTTTCTATAAGATCCATGTAACAAGTGTTAGGCCAGTGACTCTCAATTCAGTTGGCTCAGGGCACTAGGTGTTAAAACACCCCTCAAGCTTAATAACTTGAACCAAATAGGCTTGAAGGCTATGCATGTCATAAATTAGTCAACTCTACCTTTTGACTCGAACACCCTATGCTTAGTGAGGCACGCCGAGTCCTGGACTACTCAATAGAGTGTCTTTAATTCATTACAATTTTTTATTCTTTTTTTCACATTTTTTTTCTCTTTTTTTAGCACATTATATAATCAACTTGAATTATGTTAATAAAAAGTCCTTGACTGTTCTACAAACCAAGAATAGTGAAGCTCAAAACTCTATCATGATAACATGAATACTACTAGATAATGCCAAAGTTTTACTCTCATAAGAAAATAATTACTTAGATTCAATGATATCCACCAAGATGTAAGACCATAATCAAGGGCTCGAATTCTCACTTAGGCAAATGTCTTGCTTTATTTTTTTCAAAATAGGCAAAAAAACTAATATGAAGTAATCAGAACTCAAAATTATTAAATATGTCAAGTCATATTCTGAATAGTATGATATCATTAAACAAAGTCACATGTCTAAAAGAAGCATCAATGTAATAAGCAAAAACATAAATCTAACTATTTTTTTTAATTGTTCATTTTTTAAGTACAACAAAAAAACATAAAAGAAAAATCTCTTTCTACACCCCCAAACCTAAACTAAACATTGTCTTCAATGTAAGTTTTTTTGTTTTTTATTTTTTATTTAGAAAAAATCATGGAAAGAAAATCAACCCTCGTAATTTGGATTTTCAAGAGATGTAGACTCAACTGCAGGGACAAAATGGTCTAAAAATGGTTTCAAACGTTGGCCGTTAACTTTGAAAACATCACCATTTTTTGGGTTTTCAATTTCAATAGTTCCATAAGGAAAAACATTTTTGACAATGAAAGGACCTGTCCAACGTGATCTTAATTTTCCTGGAAAGAGATGAAGTCAAGAGTTGTACAATAAAACTTTTTGAAAGGGCTCAAAAGTTTTTCGTAAAATGTTTTTATCATGAAAAGCCTTCATTCTCTCTTTGTAAAGTTTTGAACTCTCATAAGCATCACGTCGAATTTCCTCTTAACTCATTGATTTGTAATTATCTATTTAAACCAGCCTTATCGAAGTTAAAATTCAAAGCTTTGATTGCCCAATATGCCCTATGTTCCAACTCCACATGCAAGTGACAAAATTTTCCAAAAATCAAATGGTAAGGAGACATGCCAATTGGGGTCTTAAAAGCGGTACGGTAAGCCCAAAGAGCATCGGTTAGCCGAAAAGACCAATCTTTACCATTTGGATTTACCATTTTTTGTAAAATATATTTAATTTCCCTAATAGAAATCTCAACTTGTCCACTTGTTTGTGGGTAATAGGGGGTAGCTACTTTATGGGTAATCCCGTACTTCCTCATCAAAGCCTCAAAAGGCTTATTACAAAAATGTGACCTCCCGTCACTTATAATAGCTCAAGGTGTTCCAAACCGTGAAAATATATTTTCTTTTAAAAAGCGCACAACGGCTTTGTGGTCATTGGTTTTGCTTGGAACAGCCTCAATCCACTTGGAAACATAATCGACGATAACTAAAATGTAAACATAGCCAAAAGAAGGAGGAAAAGGTCCCATGAAATCAATGCCCCAACAATAAAAAATGTCAATAACCAATATGGGGTTAAGGGGCATCATATTTCGACAAGAAATGGTTCCTAACTTTTGACACCATTCACAAGTTTTGCAAAATTCATGAACATCTTTGAAAAGCGTCGGCCAATAAAAACCACATTGCAAAATTTTAGCGGTGGTCTATTTAGAGGAGAAGTGACCACCGCATGCTTTAGAATGACAAAAAGAGATGATACTTACTTGTTCAGAATCAGGCACACATCTCCTTATTATTTGATCCGGACAGTACTTAAAGAGATAGGGGTCGTCCCAAAAGAAATGTTTTACCTCAGTGAAGAATCTCTTTTTATCTTGAGGAGACCAATGGTGGGGAACTTTACCTGTCACCAAGTAGTTGGCAATGTTGACATACCATGGAGGATGTGAGATGGCAAAAAGTTGTTCATCGGGGAATGTGTCTTGGATTGGAATGTTTTCCGAAGAATCAGAAAATTCCAATCTTGAAAGATGATCAGCCACCACATTCTCTACTCCCTTCTTGTCTTTGATTGTGAGATCAAACTCTTAGAGTAGGAGTATCCATCGGAGTAATTTGGGTTTTGTATCTTGTTTGCTCAAAAGGTACTTCAAAGCTGCATGGTCAATAAAAATGATAATCTAAGAGCCAATCAAATAGGATCTAAATTTGTCAAGTGCAAATACTACAACAAGAAGTTCTTTTTTAGTGGTGGAGTAGTTCACTTGGGCACTATTTAAAGTTCTACTTGCATGATGAATTACGCAAGGTTTCTTATCTTTCCTTTGCCCTAAAACAGCCCCAACTACATAATCATTTGCATCACACATAATTTCAAAAGGAAGGTTCCAATCTGGGGGTTGCATGATGGGTGCAGACACTAACATGTTCTTAAGCTTTGTGAAAGCTTCTTCACATGCATTTGATCACTCAAAAGAATGCTCTTTAGATAGAAGATTACACAACGGTCTAGATATTACACTAAAATTCTTAATAAATCTTATATAAAAACCAGCATGCCCTAGAAAGGATCTAACATCTTTTGTGGACTTTGGACTAGGCAAATTAGCAATCAATTCAATTTTTGCCTTGTCCACTTGAATTCCCTGCACAAAAATAATGTGACCAAGTACTATTCCAGTAGTAACCAGAAAATGACACTTTTCCCAATTTAAAACTAGAATTTTCTCTTCACATCTCACCAAAACTTTTTCTAAGTTATCAAGACAATCATCAAAAGAATCACCAAAAACAGAAAAGTCATCCATAAAAATTTCCAAAAACCGCTCCACCATGTCACTAAAGATGCTCATTATGCACCTTTGGAATGTGGCAAGAGCATTACATAATCCAAACGGCATCCTTCGATATGCAAAGGTACCAAATGGACATGTAAAGGTTATTTTTTCTTGATCTTCAAGTGCAATCTCAATTTGGTTGTATCCTGAATAACCATCTAAAAAATAATAAAATTGATGACCGGCTACCCTCTCTAGGATTTGGTCCATGAATGGCAAGGGGAAGTGGTCTTTCTTTGTGATAGAATTCAATTTCCTATAATCTATGCACATCCGCCAACCGGTGGTGACTCTAGTGGGAATTAACTCATCATTGACATTCTTTACCATTGTCACTCTAGACTTTTTGGGGGCAACCTAGGTGGGACTCACCCATGGACTGTTAGAAATGGGGTAAATGATACCCACATCCAATAATTTTAGAACCTTTTCTCTCACTACCTCTTTTATGTTGGGGTTTAACCTCTATTGCATTTGTCTCACAAGTTTTACATTTTCTTCCATGAAGATCCTATGTGTTCAAATCAGGGAACTAATCCCCTTGATATCAGCAATGGTCCACCCAATGGCATTCTTGTGATTTCTAAGGACTTCAAACAACCTGTGCTCTTGCTCCCTATCCAACATTGAAGAGACAACCACATGAAATGTCTCTCCCTCACCAAGATAAGCATATTTAAGTTTAGTAGGGAGGGGTTTCAAGTCTAGCTTGGGTGGTTGGACACTTGAGAGGAGAGAGCACGATTAGAAGGAGGTAACTCCTCAAAGCTGGCCTTCCACCTATTAGTATCCAATAATGGAGTTGACTCCAACAAGGAATTTACATCATTAATCATAACATCATCATCAAAGTTAAAATAAGAAAGACATGCTTCAAGAGGGTCAGAAAATGAAGAAATAGTATGTAAGGTCCCTGATTTTTCTACGATTTTATCTGATTTTCCTGCTATTTTTTGGTCATTTTTGGCAGGAAAATGTGACGCTTTGGCGTATTCATATTTGTACACATATCTCGTATTTATACCTGTAGAGTTGGGTGTGGGGCTTAGTCGCAGGCCATGGGCCTAACTGCGTGCTTAAGACGTAAATTTTGGAGCTACGACACGTAACTGAGAGGTAAACATGTATTGGGGACATAGATGTAAAAATTAAAAAAATTAACTATATCCTTCCATGGGTTTCTAGACCGACATTTCGAAGTCAGTAACATTTTTACGTCCAGTGAGTTTTTTTGAGAACCCGAGCTCGATTCCGATCGCTCTATTCTCCCTCCTCCGACATCGGATTCCATCGATTTTGTTAGGATTTGCTTTGCCTCACCGCCACGAGTCCGTAGACACCGGCTATGACTGCCACCACGGCCTCTTCGCTCCTCCACGAGGTACCGAACCTTTTTTTGGGTTTTTCTCTCCTTCAATCCCATTTTTGAACTGTGGGTGTACGATTTTGACATCGTTTGTGACCACCCTCAACCAGACTTATGTTTAATTGGCCGCTAGGAACCCATAGGAGTTGGCTAGAGCCGCCACCATGCTTTGTTTGCTATGTGGTGAGCTACTGGCACTTTGGTCCGGTTTTGTTTCTACTATTCCATCTCACTGTCCGTGGGATTTTTTGGATGCCGGTCGGTTTTCGGTTGTCGTTTGGCCACCGGTAGGACTCCGTCCAGCCTACCTGACCCGGTGTCAGTAGGGGTTTACCGTTTCCGACCCCGCCTCACCACTATTGCCTTGCTCCGCCCGATTAGACGCTTTGGGTGCATCTCGGGTCATTGGCATCGGCAAGCTATGGGCCATTTGGCCATCATGGGCTCTGCCCCGGCTCGGCAACAGTGAGGGTCAGCCTCACTTGGCCCGATTATTCTTCCACTCGGAATGGGCTGCTTGCCTTTTGCCCTATACCGTGCGAGATGCACAGCCGCCCGCACCATGGGTTTTGGTTGTGGGTGGCTATCGGTGATGTCGCCGCTTTGATTGGCCACAGCTAGGGCCTTGGCCCTGTTGGCTTTTGTGGGCCTTGGGTCACCCCCTTTCAGCCCTCTCCCCTGCCCCTTTGGGTCGCGTGTGCATGTGGCCACGAGTGTGCTTTTGGGTTTAGGTGCCGCATTCGCGTTGCCTGACCATCGGTTGGCTTTGCCACCGAGTGGAGTTGACACATAGCCCTCCTCCACCTCTCCTCTGTCCTCGAGCATTGCCCCACACTCTCCGCCCTTATGTGGGCCTTTGTTGATTGAAATCATCACCGTTGGGTGCTGTCCACGGCCAATTTCGACATCTTGTGGCCAGCTGGGCATGTCTTAGCCACCGGCCCATCATCAGTGAGTACACCATCGACTTCTAGTCGCATCACCACATATGTTGGCATGATATTTCTCCCGGCCGCCCTAGTGTGCCGCCGTGGATTGTGGGTTTTGCCACATTGACTTCTGACACCCTGTTTGGCCGTGACTAGTTCCGGCGCTTCCTAAAATCCTCGGGACAGCAGCTCTCTCCACTTGGCAAAGGTTTTGACCACCAACTCCGCCACTGCCGCCACCACCACCATCGTGTGCTCGCCATCAAACGTCATGATTACGAGGTAGGGGAGCTTTGAACTCATAATTTTATGATAGCATGCTTGAATGAGTAGTAGCATGCTAGGATTGCATGATATGCATATAAGCATGATTATATGGTATGTTGAAATGCATATGACATGCATGTTGGCTGTAAGTATGTTGGATGTAAGTATGTGCTAGTGATGAGTAGCGTGTTTGTTGGTAAGTTTCGTATCTTGATTGAGTATGTGCTAGTGATGACTAGCGTGTATGTTGACGTATGTATGCATGTGCTAGTGATGGCTAGCGTGCATGTTTGAAGTATATTTGGATTATGCATGTGCTAGTGATGGCTAGTGTGCATGTTTGGAGTATGTTTGGATTATGCATGTGCTAGTGATGGCTAGCGTGCATGTTTGGAGTATGTATGAATTATGCATGTGCTAGTGATGGCTAGCATGCATGTTTGGAGTATGTATGGAGTATGCATGTGCTAGTGATGACTAGCATGTATGTTTGACGTATGTATGCATGTGCTAGTGATGGCTAGCGTGTATGTTTGACGTATGTATGTATGCACTAGTGATGACTAGTGAGCATGTTTGTAAGTTACGTATGTATGACTGTATATGTATGTTATACGTATGTGTGATAGACATACGTATGTGTGATGACTATTTGCCTATGATTTGGATTTGTGTAAGTGTATGTGGGCAGAGGTATGGGCGATGGACAATAAGAGGTGATAGAGGTTTGGTCTGAATTTGGATATGGATGTGTAAGCGTATGACAGATGACAGAGGATATGAGTATGACGGGCAAGGATTAGAATGGATCAGTTTGGGTTGGATTGTATGTTGGGCGATTGTCAGACAGTAAGAGTGTGCATAATTGTAAAAGCATAACGTACAGATTATGAAGTGAAAAGTAAGCATAATAAGTGAGATATAAGTAAGAGGGTGACAACTGGGTTGGCTTTGAGGAGCTTCATTGATGATGTCAATGTAAGATGATTTGGCCATAAGGTGGATGGCGAAGTATGTAAAACTGTAAGGGTTTGATGTACGATGTGTTGTGATCATGATGTGGATGGGTTAAGTGAAGTCTGCTGCCGTGACGAACTAGGGTTTCGATCGGGCTCAGCTTCGGTTTGATCAATTGAGGACTGTGAGTTTGTGTGGCATAATTGTACCGCATAATGTACTTAATTCAAACTTGAATTATAAGCACAGCTAATGATAGCGTTGTGAGTTTGAGACCTGAGGGTTCAACGGATTAAGTTCCATGTTTGAGCTAGCCGATAATGAGTCGGCTGAGCATTTCTCATGTCTTGCCATGGTGTTTATCCTATGGGATGTTGTCTGTGTGCTGTATAGAGCATCGGACTTCTAATGCTCTGTTGAGAGCGACATATGTTTCTGGTTTGGTCTGCGTGCTGTATAAGCCTAGACGTTTGATGCTCTATTGAGAGCGATGTACGTTTTTGACTTTGTCTGTGTGCTATATGAAGCACAGATGTCTGATGCTCTGTTGAGAGCGAAGTATGTTTTCGATTTGGTCTGTGTGTTGTATAAGCCCAGACGTTTGATGCTCTGTTGAGAGAATTGTATGATTCCGCCCAAGAGTGGCACTGTATGTTTCTGCCCAAGTGGCACTGTATGTTTTCTGCCCAAGAGTGGCAATGGCACTATAAGACCCATTATGGTGGGCAATTCTCTGGTACTATAAGACCCATTATGGTGGGCAACTGTATGACCCCTTATGTGTGGGTGTTTATGTTTGCGCTCAGGTAAGTAGTATCATGGATCTACTCTTACCTGTTTGATCAAGTGCCCCATGGGCATTGGTGTGCCTTACCTTCGAAAAAGTCCATGACGTCTAGTCACTCCCCGGAGGTTAAGGTGTTGCCCCAGTGGCATTCTTTTCCATTTCGACACTGGAGCTTATTAGTTGTAATGAGCTTCAATGGTTGTTGATATGTGTATGATTATGAGTACGACTGTATGTGTATGAGCACGACTGTAAGCGTATGAGTATGAGCACGACTGTAAGAGGATGAGTATGAGCATGACTGTAAGCGTATGAGTATGAGCACGACTGTAAGAGGATGTGTATGAGCACGACTGTAAGAGTATGTGTATGAGTACGATGGTGAGAGTATGTTTCTGAGTAAGACAGTAAGTGTGATTTTGTGTAAGCTGTATGAGTAAGGTTGTACGAGTATGATTGTACGAGTAAGGTCGTACAAGTATGCGTATATTGTATGAGTATGCGTACGGTGGTACGAGTAAGTTTGTATGACCCTAGATAAGGGTATTTGTGTAAGTTTAATTTGATGGTATGAGTTTGGCACGATGGTGCCTTTGGTATATTTTGGCACAATGGTGCCTTTGGTATGATGTTGGCACGATAGTGCATTTGGTATGATTTTGGCACGATGGTGCATTTGGTATGACTTTGGCATGATGGTGCATTTGGTATGATTGTATGCGTATGAGCATGATTATGATATGCTTGTTGTTCATCTTTGCGTTGCTTGAACGCATGTATTTATGAACTTATTGAGTTCACCGTTTGGGATTTCCCCTACTGGGTATTTTCCTACTGAGTATGAAAATACTCATTACCCTACTTTTAGCCCCATTGTATGGGAGGTTTTGTGGGTTGTGTGGAGAGCTCCTGGAGATGGATGCTCGCTTCCAAGGTGGATTGATTCCCGTTGACTTAGGTATATACTTGACTCACTACGAGTTTATTTGTGCCACAATCCGATGTATTGGGTGAGACGAGACTTTAAGATGTTATTATTTAGGACTTTCATTTGGATTAGTTGGTGGACTGTTATGGGACTTGCACTCAGGGACGTCTGGGAGAGATTTGTATTTAAAGTCTATGATCATAGCAATTTAGTCGTACGTGTGTTTTTGAGTAGCGCCTGATGATATTTGCTTTGGCCGTACGATGTTTGACTGTATGATGAAAATATTTAGATGGAAAATGGATGTTTAGTGTTTTAAATCATAAACTGTTTTATCACGTTTTGATTTAGTCATTTTTCCTCTGATTTACAGACGTTATATTGTAAAATTTTTTTGTGAATTTTAAGGAAAATGTGTGAAAAATCTCGGGCGTTACATAGTAGTCATGTCATCAACAAGACTTTCTAAAAGATTCACTTAATGCACATCCTCATCATCATCTCCTGGTTGCCTACAAATATTAAAAATGTTCAGTTCCAAAGTCATATTTCCAAAAGAAAGCTTCATAACACTATTTCTACAATTAATAAGAGCATTAGAAGTAGCAAGAAATGGGCGGCCTAATATGACAGGAATTTGAGTACAAGCATTCAAAACTGGTTGTGTGTCCAAAACAATAAAATCAACAGGAAAGTAAAACTTTTCTACTTGTACTAGCACATCCTCAACTATTCCTCTTGGTGTTTTAACTGAGCGATCTGCAAGTTGAAGTGTAATGCTTGTGGGCTTCAATTCACCAAGTCACAATTGTTTATAAACAGAATAAGGTAAGAGATTAACACTTGCCCCAAGATCAAACAAAGCTTTTTCAATTATATAATTCCCAATTATACAAGATATGGTTGGACAACCAGGATCTTTATAGTTGGGTGGGGTGTTTTGTTGCAAAATTGCACTTACTTGTTCTATCAAAAATACCTTCTTTTGTACATGCAACTTACACTTGATTGTACAAAGGTCTTTAAAAAATTTAGCATAAGATGGGATTTATTTAATGGCATCTAAGAGAGGAACGTTAATCTTCACTTGTTTGAAAATTTCAAGAATGTCACCATTTGGCACCAATTTAGTGGAAGATTGTAACCTTTGAGGAAAATGAGGAGGAATTGAAGCAACACAATCAGAATTATCAAGTTCATCACCATGTTTAGAATTCAAAGACTCCTTAGGTTCAACAATCTTCATTGGAATGTCTTTGTTAATGACATTTCCACTTCTCAAAGTAGTGATGGACTTAGCATGCTCTTCTTGTGAACTTGAAGAATTTAAATTTTCAATTACAAATTGACCTTTAGGATTTGGTTGAGGTTGAGAAGGAAACTTCCCTTTTTCTTGAGTGCTCAAAGCTGTGGTCAATTGAGTGATAGAAGTCTTCAAGTCATTGATGGTTTGCATTGTTTGGTTATTGATTGTTGCTTGACTTTGCATGAATATTTGCAATGTGTCTTCAAGAGTCTTCTTATGTGGTGGAACATAATTTGAGAAAGAAGGGGGTACCTGCACATTAGACTCATTTCTCCAACTAAAGTTGATGATTTCTCCAATTAGGAGTATAAGTTTCAGAATAAGAAGAAGAAAATGGCCTTTTGTAGGTATTCATAGCATTTGCTTGAGTATGCAACACCTCTTGAAAAGCAGGGATTGTTGGACAATCCTGTGTATGGTGTCCATCACTCTCACATATACTACAAATATCTTATATTTTTTGAGAAGCTTTAGACATGTTTTCCATATTAATTTCCATAGCCTCAACCTTTTTAGTTAAACTTGTAATTTTTGCTTTTACATCATCCTCTTCTTTAAGAAGGTATAAGCCTCCCTTAGATGCCCCATTAGATTTGGTTTTATTACTACTTTCAAATTCATTAGAATCTTCCCATGATTGAGCATTTTCAGCTAACACATCAAAATAGTCCCATGCTTCCTCAAGTTCTTTACTCAAAAACTCTTCATTACACATCATTTCAACAAATTGCCTCATTTGAGAAGATAAGCCATTATAAAAGAAACTAATTGTACGCCATGTTTCATATCCATGATGTGGGCACAACAACAAAAGTTCTTTAAATCTCTCCTAACATTGAAAGAAGGTCTCATTTTCTTTTTGTGAAAAATTCATGATGTTCTTTCTAAGTGTATTAGTTTTATGGGTGGGGAAAAACTTTTTCAAAAATTCTCTTTGTATTTCTTGTCATGATCTAATGGATCTTGGCTTCAAAGAATTCAACCAATGTTTTGCCTTTTCCTTTAAAGAAAAAGAAAAGAGTTTTAATCTAATAGCATTATTTGAAACATTTTGGTTTGAAAAAAGTTACACAAACCTCTTCAAACTCTTTTAAATGCAAATATGGGCTTTCTGAATCTAAGCAATGAAATTTGGGTAGTAATTGAATTACACCCGGCTTGAGTTCAAAACCACCCACATTAGTTGGAAAAATTATGCAAGAAGGAGAACTTGATCTAGCTGGTTGCAAATAATCACACAAGGTTTTAACTTGAATATTTTGTGCATTATTATCCCCATTATCACTTCTTAGTTCCTCATTAGTTCTTAGATTCTCTATTGTATCAAAATAAAGATAATTTTTAAAAGATTTGTTCACTCTTTTCAATCGTCCAGAATTATCACGCACCCATGTGAACATGCAACAACAAATTTTTTTTTAATAACAATTGAAAGTAAAAGTGCAAAAATTAAATGACAAAATATAAAAAAGTTAGAGGGTTAGAAGTTAATAAACAAAAATTAAAATTGCAAAATAAGGCCAAAGGCACTATCGAGGTACACATTTGATCCCGAAATTTTTTTGGTAGTAACGTGGGTAGTGCCTCCGGTCTCAAAAAAAAGAAAAATTATAGAATTTAAGTACTGAAAGTAAATGACATAAAGTAAATGACTGAATTTAAAGAGTTAGTGTGCAAAAATAAAAGTTAGAGAATTAGTAAAGTTAGAGTGAGTTTTTTTTCGTAACGGATTCTTGTCACACGTTGCAATCCCCGGCAACGGCGCCAATTTGTTGTTACGTCCAAACTAAGACTATGAAGTAGTCTAGTTAAGATTTCTTTTTTTACTTGTCAACTATAGTAAACAAGGTCGATCCCCAGGGAAAGCCTTGTGTGACACAGAAAGCTATTACGAAGAGAATAAAATAGAAAAGGAAAGTAAAATAGATAATAAGAGACAATCAAAGAGAAAGTGCTAAGGCATCGAAAATCCACTTGCAATAAATCTCTAACGTATACTTCATTCAAATGATAACTCAATTAAGATTAAATAAAAATTTATCTCAATCGGAAAATTTATCTTTTAAAGAACTTTGAAATAGAATAATAGTAATTAATTGTTTACTACGTGAAAGTATTAAATGTATAATCATAGGGAATTATAAGCATTCAGCGTGCCTTTCGTCAACGCTGAATCAAATAATTATATAGATTATAAACTCCTTAAATATGAAACATCAATTTAAAATGATAAAGAACTTACTTGAATCAAAGTATCCATTAAATATCAAGTACAAGCTTCATTCCTAGCCTTAGCTTGAGAGTTTTAGAAAGCCATTACAATAAAACTAAAAACAAAAATACAAAATAAGAGAAAAAAATAGGAGAAGAGAGCTCCAAAGAGGAGAGAATGATCCATCTATCACGTCCACCCCTCTATTTATAGGAATAGAAGGGGTTGCTTCAAAGGGGAAAGTAAAATCTATCTCCAGATTGCATCATGATTGATTGCCTGATTGGTTGCTTTTTTGGCAATGATTAGATTTTAAATAAATCACATAAATCAATGATTTATTTAGAAAATAAGTATCTTTGAATCTTCCTTTAGATATCCAATCAACCTCATTGTCTTTCTTTATGTGTATCAATCATAATCAATGAAAATATTGTTCATGTTCTGGCCTCGGGTTAATTTACTAACTGTCTGATTACATGCCAAATCCGACCCATAAATATTCGTAATTTAGAATTTTTTTCTTAAATAACACATGTAGCCATGGAAGTCTTCTTTCCAATTCCACTAGAATCGTATCAGTCCGAATTATACATAGAAAGATATGGTCAACATACTATGGTTGTGTCAATTGTCTGAATTAGCTTCTTTCCTAATTTAGTTCTCTTGATACAAATATCAAATCAAACGGGTTCACAAGGTTGTGTTCGACCATTCCATGCTTGTTTAGACTATTAAGAGCCCATTTTTGACTTTTAAATAGCTTTGGGTAGTTGGATCCTGTTGAAGCTTGTTTAGACATATAAACTCAATTAAGGTCCAACTAACCTATTCAAAACATAAATAGCCCAAATAAACAATGACTTAATACAAAATAGGATTGCAAGTTGAAATTTGAAAATATTTTATTGAACATTATTTCAGTGCATCAAGTTCTTAGCCCCTAAAACACCTGAAAAAAATGGAATAATTGAAAGAAATAATAGGACTATTTTGGAAATGGCTATGGTTATGCTAAATGAAAAGAAGTTGGATAAATATTTTTGGGTAGAAGTTGTGAGCATTGCTAAATACACTCTAAATAGAGTCTATTTAAGACTTGGCATAGTCCAAACCCTTTATGAGTTATGGAGAGGTAAAAAAGCCTAATGTGAAACACTTTAGAGTCTCTAGAAGTCCTTTTCATATCTTGATAGATAGGAAGCTTTAGAAAAATTTGATAGTAAGAGTGATGATGAAATTTTTCTTAGATATTCTCTGACAAGTAGGGCATACATGATTTACAACAAAAGAACTTAACTGTCATAGAGTCTTTTATGTGGTTGTGAATGATGTACAAATTTTTGAAACACAAAATAATCAACATGTGAAAGGAAAACAAAAAGTTGATGATTGCCATAATTTTGATTATTTAACTAATATGTTTAGTGATGCAGATGATAAGGAATAAGAATAGGTAGAAGTTCATGATGATCATATTAATGAAATTGAATTTCAAGAAGAAGACGGAGAACCACAAGTTCAAACCGGTTAAGTACCTAATTGGGTTAAACAAGACCATCCTGATACTAATGTGATTGGTGACATTGATGAAGGAATGAAAACAAGACATCAATTAGAAGAACAAATAAAAATTTCTTGTTATGTATCTCTTATTAAACCAAAGAAAATTGATGAAGCTTTTAAGGATGAAAATTGAATAAATACAATGCAAGAAGAACAAGGACAATTTACTAGGAATGATGTATGGTTTCTTGTCCCTAGATCTAAGCAAGGTAATGTAATAGGTACAAAGTAGATTTACAAGAATAAGATAGATAAACAAGGTACTGTGGTAAGAAACAAAACATGATTGATTGCTCAAGGCTATACATAGGTAGATGCTATTGATTTTTATGAAACTTCTTCTCATGTTGTTAGGTTTGAATCTATTAGATTGTTTCTTACTATAACTTGTCATTTAAAATTCAAAGTATATCAGATGTTTGTCAAGAGTACTTTTCTAAATGGATATATATATACTTGAAAGAGGAAGTCTATGCCGAACAACCTAAGGGCTTTATTGACCCTCATCAATTTGATTATGTGTACAAATTAAAGAAAACTTTGTAGGGATTGAAACAATCTCTAAGAGCATGGTATGACAGATTGACAAAATATCTAAGAAAACAAGGTTACATAAGAAGAGGTATTGATAAGACATTGTTTGTGAAGAAGGTCTTGTGAAGAAGTATGGTAAACATGTTGTTATGGCATAGATCTATTTGGATGACATCATATTTGGATCTACAAATGATAAGCTTAATAAAGCTTTTGCAAAATGAGATGGGTAAGAAATTTGAAATGAGTATGGAAAGTTTGCTCATTTTCTTTCATGGTTTGTAGGTATGACAAACTTATTCTAGAATCTTCACTTCATAATCTAATTTTGCTAAAGATCTAGGGAAAAAGTTTAGACTTCAAGATGCAAAGCATGCCTAAATACCTGTCTCCTTTTGTCAAGATAAGTAAAGATGCTTTAGGTAAATCACTTGAAGTAACCTTGTATAGAAGCATGATGGGCAATCTTTTGTACTTTTCACTGAAAAATTTCCTTGATTCTCCTTTAAGTGGTTTTTAAATGTGGTTTCAAGTTGTTTTTAAAAGTTTTTTTTCTATTTTTTTCTTCTTTACGCCAATTTTATTTTGTCTATTTGTGACAAAAAGGGGAGAACTTTGGATTATAAAGGCATAAAAATCTTTACATATTGAGGGTAGAAAGCTAATGAGAGCTTAATAAAGAAGAACTAAGCTGAAATGTTGAGAAGAGAAAATTTTGTATATGGTTATAACTTCGTTAATCTTTTGCTTACTTGAGCATTTAAATTTTACATTTACTTATTTTCTGGAATATTATTATGCAGGTATCTTTTAGTTTGTGATGTGTAAATTAATTACAGGTTGAAGACCACACCACAATAGGATAGAGTGTTATAGATTAAGGGGGAGAGTCTTTGTTGCATAATTTGCCTAAATCTGATTATGTACTATAGAGTTGTAGTTTTTAGTTTTCAAATGATAGGTTGTAGTATTTTATCACAAAATAGCCAAAGGGTAATATTGAACATAAGTATTATTGGCTTATTATTGTGATCAAAACAATATCATAAAATGTGTATTTTGAGTTAGTTTCAAGTTTGAAGATAAATTTCTAAAGGTGGAACAAAAATAAGACTCGAATCAGTGTTTTTGGTTAGGTAAAAGTATGCACACACATCATATTCACTCACTTTATGGTAAAAAAGACCTTAGGTGAAAGAATGGTAAAGTTTGGAGATTTAAAAAGTAAAAAATAAAAAATTTCTAGAAAATTAATAGAACGATTGATCATTTTTGTGAACCGATCGATCAACACCTAAAATTACACTATTCAAAACAAAGCCAGGAGTTTGTGATTGATCAGTGTATTGTGGTGATTGATTGGTTGAAGAGTCATGTTGAAAAAGACAAGGAACGATTGATCATTTGAGTGGTAGGTTGCCAAAATTAAGATTTTTATGTTTGATTACGATTCCTAATTGGAGACCTTTTCCTTTTAAAGTTTGTGAGTTTATAAAAATGGATTGGAACATGATGGAGAAAAGGAGAAGACCTAGAAAAACTTTGTGAGCTTATGTGGAGTCTCTTCAATGGAGTTTTAAGAGAGTTGTCTTTTGAATTGTGGGAATCTCTACCATAAATCAAAAAAGTAATTAGAGGTGAGATTAGAGCATAAAACAATATGTGTTTGTTGAACCTTGTTATTAAGAAGATCAAGTAAATAGAAGATTCATTTCAAGATGGAGATGAAAGATCTATGTTGATTAACAGATCACAAAGGAGAAAAAGATCAAGCTATGGTTGGTAAATAACCAAGGAGTGGTTGATTCAAAATTCAAGAGTGGTGTGAAGATTTAGCTAGTTTGAAGAAAATAGTCTTTTGGCTATGTAAAAAATCATGTGTGTTTAGATTGCTTATTTGATTGCGAATTTATCATTAGAACACATTGGAATAAGGGATGGTTAATTAGTTAAATTTTAGGTTTATTTTGTTGAAAGGGGGAAAAATCTTGTTACTTAATTGCAAGTTAAATGCAGTTTATTTTCTCAGTTTGTCTATGCCACACACAGAGTCCAACAAACTAACACATATGAGTCATATGTCAAGGTTATTGGTTGATTTCTTTGTCAAAATTATATTTAGAAACTTTGTATATGTACTGAGTCTCCGAATCTGATTTGAGATTGTTGTAGTCAAGTCCAATTTGGAATTGACATATTTGAAAAATAGGAGTAGATGTGTTCTTTTGGATCAAGATAGATAACTGAAGAATGTTGAACATTTTTTAAGCTTATTCATATCACATTCGCATGCCAAAATCACCTTGACAAGTTTTAGAAGTAATTTTAGAGATTTTAGAAGGTTTTAGAGTAAAAAGGGTAAAATGGTGAAGATGCAGATAGAACACTCAATCGTTGAACAATATGAAGAAGAGAATGGTTGATCAACACTTTATTTTTTATTGTGTAAAACGAAGTCAAGAATTATTGATCGATCGCTCTTATGAAACGATCGATTACTTGAAGTATCACCCATAAAATAAACAAAGAATGATCGATTGCTTCAAGGATAGGTTACCCTAATTAAGCCATTCCGATTTTAATTTCTTTCTGATTCAAGTAAAAAACCTAAACTCACTCAAAGAACTATATAAGGGTTAAGAAATCATGAAATTTGAGAGAGAGAAACCTAAATATTAGAGAAAAAAGGTTTATACCTTGTGCACATTGTTTTCCAAAGATGATTTACATGAATCTTTGAGTTAAAGATTAATGGTGAATTCATGAAGCTATTCAACAAATAAAATGAGATTTTATACAAAGATTTCGAATGAGTTGCAGTATATCTTTGATGGGAGATTGAAGATTTCTAAGGAGACCAAAGTCAATATAACAAGAGGTATTTGTTAAAGGCCAGAAGAAGACAAAGACAAAAAAAGAGGAAGAAGAAAGTTTAAAGTGCTTGAGAGAGAAGACTTCAAGGACAACAACAATAAAGATTTGTAAAGATCTCAATAAGAGAAGTGATGTGTATGGTTTTTATATATTTTATACGCATATTTATTTTATTTGCTAGTATATGATTAGGTAATTGAGGGTTAATTAGAGTTTATGTGTGTTAAGATGGATAATAATAGTGTGATTTAATTATTAAATAATTTGTGAATGTTGATTGTTTATGCATTATAGGTAATGCACACTTCTCGAGACTCTTGGATGATCTTCAAAACAATTCATAATACTCTTGAGATGCTTATAAGTGACTTGGAAAACTTTATGGAGATGCGGACATGTGAGAAATATATATGGACATGAGTGGAAGAGTTTAATGATCAGAGAAGAAAACTGAACAATAATGTGGACTGTAAGTGAACAAGATGTTTTCTTCCCAAACAAGTTCTTGGACACTTAATTGGACAAAAATGTCCAAATTACAAAGATTTGATTTTGGATAAAATTAAGTGCGAATTTATAAAGATAAATTGGGTGAATCACCATTTCAATTAAATCAATGAAGTACATATTTCAAATTTAAAATCAAAGAATGGTTACTAATTTGGATTGGAAAGAGGAAATTTTTGTGGTTGTCACTATTGAGTTCGAACCAAAGCTTATAAAAAGAAAGAAGATTTAAACGAGGAAAGAATTGGCCAGAAAGAAAAGCTTATAAAGGGAAAAATTAAACATAGAAAGAAGCTCCTATTCTGGGTCGGAATTGGGTGCTTAAACAAGGAAAGGGGTGTTGTCCATAAATTTATTTAAAAACTTGAGCAGAGAATTCTAGAAGAGGAGAGAGGAGAATAGAACGAACTAGAGACAAAATCATTTAATCCCATCATTCGAAATTGATGAGAGAATACTTTAAAAGTAAGAGAATTGAAGTCTCAAGCCAAAGGAGCAAAGAAGAAACAAGAAAAAAAATCACAATTCACAATTATTGTAGTAGTACTATTCACAAGCTGAAGGTTGAAGATGATGAATGTTAACCCGTGATCACTATTCATGGTACTATAGAAAACAATGATTTTTGAAACTTTTCCCTCTTTTTCACATCATGTAAATATCTTTTCAATTCTTCTAATGGAAATTCTATTTCTTAGGTTAATGAGTACCAAAACTCTTTGCTAGGGCTTAGATGAAACTTCATTAAATTATAGAATTTCATGATTATGAGACTTTATTAATTTTTCTTAATGGTGAATTTAATATTAATTATTTTTACTTCTTTAATTGATAAAATTGATTTAGATATGAGTTTAGTAATGCTTCTCTTATGATTTAAATTGGTCCTCACTAGTTTCTTACATGGTTTTGTCTTGTTTAATGTTGAAATTAAGTATTAGTTGTGATTTGCAAATTGTGGATATAATTAATGACTTGATTTTAATACGTTGAAGTGTGAAGAAACAATGTCTTTTTTTTATTGTGCATGAGAGCTTAATGATAATATTTTCCATAATAATGAATATTAAATTCTAGATTATTATGAGATAAATATGAAAAAATAATTAATGATCATACTCATGAGTTTCTATGATTTAATGAATATGAATTCCTATGCCCTTTTATTTTGTTTATTTGGTATTTTAACTATTTTACATTGCTTTTTTATTCTTAGATTAAAATTTTAGAATTTTGATTTGGATAGTTTAATTGCCTTTAAATTATTATTTACTTTTATTAGTTACTTTAGTCGAGCTATTCTCTTCATATTTGTTAACTAGATTAGGGTTTACTTGAGTGATATTAAATTTAGTTTTTCGATTTCAAGTCTATGTGAGATCGACACTCGATTTATCCGCTTAACTACAATAGATTCATGCGCTTGCAAGTAAACAATTAAAATTTAACGATAAGAAGTTTGTGTTAGAGTTAAAGCAAATGTTAGTGGTTTGCTTGATGCAATAAAAATTGCCTTCCTTGCTAGTAGTGCAATAATTTAGTTCTAGTGTGGAATGTCATGGTGTTTTGGGTTTTTCACATTAAATTATTGTGTTCCTATGCAAATTGAATGTTTATGATTTTAATGATTGATGCAAGGTGAGTGAGGTTTGAGAGAATATTTACTTAATACCGCTACGTATAAAAATTTTGCTCAAAGAAGCTAGACCTGATAGCTTTTATCTTCATAGATAATCAGACTATGGGCTTTCTAGTGATTAGTTGACCTCTTCTAAACGGATATTAAGCTCACGAAAGAGTTGTAGCAAAATCTTCAAAGGAGTTAAAGAAAACTCAAAGGAATGTCAACAATTGAAAAGAGTCTTTGATTAAATTACTAGATAAAGATGAAAAATAGAAGACGAAGAGGAAAAACTTTAAAGATTTGACAGAGTGAAAAACTTGAAGGTCAACAACGACAATGACTGAATAAAGAAAAGTCATTTTTATTTGTGTCGAGTCAAAAGAGGTTGTATAATTATTTCTGCATTTTGTAAGTTCGTAATTACCAATTCTTTAATTTGGCCTTGTAAGGTTGTCATGGTTTTTTACTATGAGTTTTAGTTTTCCATGTGAGATCTTTGTGTGTTCATATATAATTGGGAAAATTATTTAAATAATAACTAAATTTTTTTACTGATTTGAACCAATTTGGGAGATATTTTCCAAAGTAGTATTGCTTTTGGCCACGTAGGTGCTATCTTGTTTTCTATTTTTTATGTGAAGTTGATTTCGTCCTTTCAAATGATGAAATCGTTTTTTTTTTTAAAAAGTGATTTCGTCCTTGAAAAGGACGAAATCAACTTAACATGATTTTGTCCTTCTAAAGGATGAAAACACATGACTTTTAAAAAAAAGTACATGGAGCTGTCATTGCTCTGCCATGACTACATGATCTTGCTGGCATTGTCGGGCTGACAGGAGCAAGGATGTTGCTGCGAAAGAGCATCTTGACGATGTTAATGCCCCCTCCGGGGGTGCCGGAGATGTGGTCAAAATCCTAGCCAAAGATCTTGCGGAAGGGGTAGCAATTATAGATGCGGAAGCCGCGGTCAAAACGACGCAATCACCACACTTAACAAAACTGCGTATCTTATTTTAATTTTTTGATGTCTAAAGGAGTCTATCTTAATAGTTGATATTTTTCTATCATTTATGGTGATGATTTCGTCGTTCAAAATGATGCAATCACCACACTTACTTCAATTTCAATTTAATACTACAAGTGCATTATTTAATACTACAAGTGCATGACGCTTCAATTTTATATTTTTAATTTAATACTACAAGTGCATGATGTTTCAATTTCATACTTTAAGTGCATGATATGATGTTTCTAGTTCATAATTTAAGTGCATGACATTTTCATATCTTCAAGTGCATAACGTTTCCATTTTATACTTTGACATTTTCATATCTTCAAGTGCATGATGTTTCAATTTTATACTTTGACATTTTCATATCTTCAAGTGCATTTCAATTTCATACTTATTTCATACTTCAAGTGCATAACGTAACTGAAAAATAAAAGTCAACTAAAATTTTTACCTAATAGAAATTCAGGCTAAAATTCTTAATTCTTATTTCTACAAAATACAATTTTGAAGATCAATCTAATAATCTACTATGGCTCCTAGATAGATATTATGCTCTCTTAATGATCAAAAACAATATATTTATTTTTGATATGTTCAGCTCTTGATATTAAAATGAAATAATTTTTTTTTAAAATAAAAAATAATATAATTTGTAGTCAATATACACTAAGAAGAGTAAAGATAGTAAATAAGCGTATACCGAATGTTCACAGTTGATGCATTTGAAACTTCCAGTCTTTTTTGCCTAGTTCGCTCTTTCTTCCCAATTTGCTTCTTAATTCCCTTTTGTTTTCTTCTTCGTGTCCCAGTTATTCTCCTGAATCTATATTATTATTCTCCGGTAAGAGATTACATTACCGCAATTTCATAAACGAAACTTCAAATTTCGATCTTCTGAATGATCCTCCCTGCTGGGACTTGTCTTCGCGAAGATTGACATGATCAAGGGAATGCATAGCAATCCATGACACAGGGCCCCGTCACTTGATCTCTCCTGGGAACCACCCACCGCCGAGTTCCGAAACGATTCTTGGTAGCGAATTGAGTTAGCGAAGTCAGCATCTCCGCCCCCCTGTCTGGCCCCTATCAGCCGGTCCAATGTGACATTCCTGTCTTGGAAGAAAGATCTTGTTGACTGAAAACAATGAAATCATAAGCATGTCAAGAGAAGTAATTTGATAGCTAATCAAAAGGGGAAACAAGTGAGGGAGGTGACAGACCCACCTCGGTGTCAAGATCAGAGGAGGAGAGGGAAGAGAAGCTAGCTGAGCGGAGGCGAAAGGAGTTGGAATCCGATGGACCCATATGGTAGGCCTCCATTAGCCTTAGTCTCAGGTTCATGTTCCTGAGCCCCAGTGGCCAGCCCCTGCTGCTGTTCATCCCTTCAACCTTAATTAAAATCATCAAATGTGATAATAAGGAATGTTTGAATCCAATCATCATATCAATCACAACGAGATACAATAATACGGTCATAGAAGAAGAAACACAAAAAGCACCCACCATGTAATTTCATGAATTACCAAGTTTGATTTATGTATTTTTTAGGACTTTAACTGAGGAAGAGATGGACACTAACCTGGGAGGCCATGAGGCTCCAACTGCCAGAAGTTTAAGCTGTGGAGGCCTGGGGAAGGCGACAATGTGAAGCAAGGGAGGGGGCTAGGGAGACTTTGGGGCAGTAAGGAGCAGGATCAGAAATGAATAGCCTGTCCATTAACGTGAGGGATAGGCGGGGGCCCCCACTAATTAGGTTCAGAAGTTCAGACTTCAGACCAAGAAACCAGCTTTCCTTCCATTTTTTACCACATTTCTCACTTTAATAACATATGAAACTAGGTGAGACTTTCCATCATGCCATCAGAAGCACTAGTTTAGTGTTTTATATTTATATTTATTTGCGTGTGTTCGGAGTGAACCATCTCCTCTTTGAATCTCCATTTGTTTCACAATTTGCAGTACATGACCAAAGTTTAAAGAAGTAGGTGCTAACTTATAGGCTTGTATGGGCACTCCCAGGTATCAGCTATTTAGAGCCTCAATCAAAGGGCTATGTCATCAAATTGCTGTCCCAAGCATGTTCGCATCAATGTTCAGGTTCAACTTGTTCTGCTGGAATGACAAATATGGACACTGACATTGAAGAGATGACCAATCGTAATGGAATCTTTTAAGTTGCTTAACAGTAGCTCTGTTGTTTTCGACAGGTAGATGATGGCACGGAGCTTTTAACTACCAGATTGACGTGGAGAGACAGGGACACTTGCCACATGGATACATCTAATGCAGAGTTAAATTCTAGTTTGGTGGCTTGCATCAGCCTAAACCTGCCGACATTAATATACCGTACAAAGTGTATGAAATGATTTTTGAAGTTTTAATCATGGTTTAAAGTTTCTAATAAGGGAGCAAGCTTAAAAGTTGGGCTGGATTCACGTGCAGCTCGACTTGTCTTGGATTTGAATTTAAATTGAAAATTGGTCAAGTTAAACTCAATCATACTTGTGTTCTCGGCTTGACTCAGTTATACTTGAAGCTTAAGAAAAGCTTGTATTCACATGTTTATATATATATATATATATATATATATATATATATATATATATATATATATATATATATATATATATATATATATATATATATATATTACACTATGTATATAGACATTATCTCCTTAAAGTTTCAACTCCTTGTATACATATTTTTTCTTTTTTGAGGTATGACTACTTGAGTTTTTTTATGGGAAATAGATAATATGTCTCATGAGAAATAGGGCCTTTTTTAATTTCTACAAATTTAAGTATTGAACATAGGGAAAATTCTATAAATAATGTAAAAAAAAAAATTTACTAAACTAGCGGAGAGATGAAAATAATTATCAAAATGGTGTTTGTTTTAGCCAAGTGGGCACATGCGTAGTTATTTTTAAATTTTTTTTATAATTTCATCATTTAGAAGGACAAAATATGCTTTTAAGTTGATTTCATCATTCTAAAAGAAAAAATCCTCTTTAGGATGATTTCGTCCTTCACAAGGATGAAATCATCTCCATTGGTTTTTTTTTGGCTGAAGGTTTAAGTGGGATTTGAGTTGGATTTCATCCTTCAAAAAGGACGAAATCATCCTAAAGAGGCAAGGATGAAATCAACTTAAAAGTGTCACACTACTTGCTCGCCAGTTCCCCTCTAGACCATTCTTCATTTTCCCCCTTCGCCAATTCCGGTGCCAGCAACTATTTTTGCCAAGCTTTGTCATTCGCCGTGAGAAATTGATGACAGTCTTCGATTTTGCACAGCTCCGCTATCTGCCATGAGAGATTGACTATTTGATTTTGCCCAGCTCCATCATCTGTTGTGATTGCAATTTCGCCCAGATCCATCATTTTCTATGTATGCAATTTTTCCCAGATCTTCCATCCTTAGTGAGTATTTGACAACCGTACCTCAATTCCCCTTTCAACCCTATTTCATTTTTTCCATTTGCCTTCATTTCCTCTGGTGATATTGTTTGTGATTTTGCCCAGCTCCTCTTCTAGTGATATTGTCTTGATTTTGCCCCAAAGTATCGACATTGTCTGTGATCTCCCCTAGCTCCTCTGGTGATATTGTTGTGATTTGGACAGGTATGCCACGCCATTTACTTTTTTATGTATACCCTATTTCTTCGGCCTGAAACTCATTGTCATGTTTGTACTTAATTATGTTTGATAGATGGATTTTGTGATATCCAATTAATTGAATTAGATGACTTGAGCTTCAATGAAATTATGTGGCCATCTAGTCTATCTTTCTTATTATTGTGGCACAAGCTATCTGCTGTTGAATACAATGACATGAATTATGAAATAATATACAATGAGCTTAGCACATCAAGTGTTCTACATCAAATGACTTGTCTTGTATCATTGTGCATACCCATATCTTGCAATGGTGTATAGAATAGTTACTATGATGAATGAGAGAAATTTGTTATTTGATTGCATAATCTAGATATAAGTTCAAGTTTTTGGGGCTAGTTGGCTCGATTGACACTGATATGAGATTTTGGGTGTGACTCATGTATACAAATTTTATTGTGTTGATAACTGAAAATTTTGGTTGTGATTTTATATGTAACAATACAAGTAAAGTAGTTATTTTAATTAATTATTTAATCTACTATTTTAGTTATTTATTGGTTATGAATTAAGTGAATAGAGATGGCAAGAGAAATGGTTAGTTTTATACTTCACCATGAAGGGGCATCAGAGGGATTATTCATCAAGAAACCTTCTAATTATAATGAACTTGAGATGCAACTAGCTAGCAAAGTTGGGTGGGATCGAAGGAGATGGAAAATTGTTATAAAGTGTCACCTTCCAATATTTGGATCAAGATCAACTCTACTAAGTATAAAGGATGGGGCTTTATTCAGATAAATATTTCACCATTCGTCTCATGTATTTATGTTTGAGCTATTTCTCAAAAAAGATGCTCGAGTGTCTAGTGAAGGTCGCAGTGTAAGTAGGAGCTTACACATGAGCTCTGAAAGAAATGTAAGTAGTGGAAGGCACATGCAAATGCCAGTGGATGACAATGCTGAGAAAAATTTATCCATGACAGTAGCATCAAATAAACGACATAGATTGTTTGCACCTATTGACGATGGAAGTGGACCTAATTGGAGGTAAAGTTTCTTAAGATGTTGATCTTGTGTGAATCTTTTAATTGTCGATGAAAATTAGGATATTGAAATTATGAATTTTGTATGTAATATGTAAGGTACACATTGCACGCACATGAGACATTTATCCTTGGAATATTACAAGGCGGTGCATGGTTTAGAACTCAAAGCTCAATAGACATTCATTACCCCTACATAGGTGTTGGACATACTCACGTTAGACCATCCAATCTAAGGTAAAATATATATTTATAAACAAATCTAACAAATTTAGTTATAAAACAAGTCTTTAGGTAATATGAAATTCAATACTGTGTGCTATTTATGTGTAGGGGAGCCCATGTCCATGAGATGACGTTTTTGAGTTCCATGGCAACAAAATAAAAAAGAAACCACACAAAAATATGAGAAAACCCCTCAACTACAACTTGTTGGTTTGTAAATATGAAGAGTGGCACACAAACCTAGGAGAATAAGTGCTCCTACCTTGTAATTGAGTTACAAGGTATACCTCCTATTAAAAAATAAATAAAATTTAATATTTTGATTATACCTAAGCTAGCATACACTTTTCTAATGTGTTCTAATGAAAACCTAAAGAACAATCACAAAGCAAATATATAAAAAAAAAATTCCGTGGAAACCCACGGGAAAAATCACATGACACTCAGTTCAGGGCAACTATGCCCTATATAAACTTGTGATTACAGAGTTGCCATTTACAAGACAAAAGGCTTCTTCTTTTTATTCAATTCAATTGGTTCTTCACTCCATTCTAACTTTGAATCAACCACAACTTGGTTATTTATTGGTATCCAATTGGTCTTCACACCTCCTTGTGTTTCAGAACAATCAAGCCGTCCATGTCTTCACTCCATGGAACGAATCTCCTTGTACTTAATTTTCTCAGCAAAAATCTTCAACAAACACTTTGTCACTCAAGTGTTTTTGTGCTCTAATATCACACGTAATTACTTTGTTAATTAAGATATAAAAAACTCGTGAGCTAGAAAACTAATTCTATCTAAACACCATTAGAGAATCCTATCATTTGATCTCTAACTTTTCTAAGGCCTTCTCTTTTTTCCTTTCACATTTCCAACACCTTTTTATAGACTCTCCATATCCAAAAAGGAATTTCACTCAAACTAAGAATATAAATCAAACATAAATGATCTAATTTAATAACTACAGCTTGAATCGATCAATCGATTGTTTCACAAAGAGACTGAATGCTTGCCAGTTTGGTCTATTCAATTTTGTGCTCTAAATTCACACATTAAACAAAATTATGAAACTTCATTCAAAATGCCACCACCATTCATCTTCACACCAAATGATATTTCTTTTACCCTAAGTGTGTGAGTGTGATGTGTGTGCGTATTTTTACATCTTAAAACACGGATTTGATTCTTCTTCAAGATTCATGTTTAGAAACCCATCTTTAGCCATAACATGAATCAAAATTACACACATTTATGACATTATTTTTGTCACAAAAATAACCCACTAGTTAACACATGACAACATATGTTCTTACAACATCCTGGTGATCAAAAGTAAATGGTTCAAACTCGGAATATGGCTAGCAAAGAACCCATCTCATAGCCAGAGTCTAGTGCCCCTTCCCCAAATGTTTTGGCCTCTTTTGAAACCATGTTGATAGATTTATTGAAGAAGCAGCAGACTCTGAGAGTTTAATATATGTCTAATCAACCTAGTGGATCACTAAATAGTTCCTAAAACTAGTACTTCGAACAAAGTAATAATTAAGATTTATGGCTTCTATGCATAGGAATTTACTTATATAGTAAAAACGATGAAAACTAAATCACACTGTGTCATTCATAATTATTCTAATCATCAATAAATTAAAAAATCATGCAAGAAAAAATACGATTTTTACGTGGAAAACCTCAACTATGGTAAAAACCATAGCAGCCACTCTTGGTCTAAAATCAATGCACTAGCATGCAAGACCTTACATGATACAAGCAAACCACCAACCTCTTGTGAAGGCTCTAACACAAATTCTACCTTTATTTAGATCTCTCACTTCTTTTGTTGTTGGCCTTCAAGCATGGAAGACAGTATCAATACGGATCACAGTATCTATGACTATGGATACAGGTACGTGCTGAAATGGTCGTAATCCCTTTGATATAACTAATAATACATCATTAGAATACTTACTTTAAAATATAATAAGTCCATGGAAGGCCGTATAAATTGATATAATTTCTCCAAAATTAATTCATTTTAAAACCATGCACTATTACTTCCTCCGTCTTGTACAACTTATTATTCCCTTTGTCCCATATTAAGTTTTATGAAATTAATTTATTTTAAAACCAAAAAAGATATTTAATATGCGTTGCATATATATTATGGAGAAATTTATATGTTAGATGTTTAAGTAAATGCATAATTGTAAAACATTATATTCTAAAAAAATAATTATGTAAATTGTATGGACCCACCTGTATTGATCTTATATAATTTTTTTAAAAATATTTTTAATATAAGAAGAACATTATCATCTTTAAATTGTGAAGAGGTTGAATTTGAATAGTGTTTTTGTTTTTAAAAAATATTTTTTAAAATAAAAAATAATAAAATAATAAAGTATCGATACATATTGGCCATATTGATATGACATGACCAATATGGCTGATACGTATCATGGATTCATGTGGGGGGTATCGCCCCCGTATTGTATCGATATCGATCAATATGGGTACATGTCGGCTTATACGCGCCTGTATCGGTCGATACCGCTTTTCATGCCTTGAAGTCTTCTCTCCTCAAGTCTTGAAGTTTTTTTCACTATACTTTTTCTTCGTATTCTTCTAGCCTCTATAATTAAGCTCCTCTTGATTATGACTTCAACCTTGAGTTTTCAATCTCCCATGAACTTGGATGACTTTTTGTTCATGTTTTCATATATAAAGAACTCTCTTTTAGTTGTTTTTCATTCAAACAATCACCATTAAAACTAAACTCTTAAGCACAATGATGATCTCTTAGGAAAAATCTAACAAAAGAGCTTCTCCTCTTTTCTCTCTCAAATTCTAGGTTTTTCTCTCTTCAATTTCATATTTACCTAGCCCTTGTATAGTCTAAACTATTTAAATGAGTTTAGGTGTTAGATTTCAATTAGGAATGAACTCTGTCTTGCAATGCTTAAAATAGTTAAGTTACAAAGTTGGCGATTGATCGGCAACAATCTATCGATCACTGTTCTATTTAAGATAAACTCTTCTAGTGATCAATCTCTCACTTATGGCGATCGATTGACTCAAGGGCCAATCGATCATTGAATCCAATGTATTTTGTAGTGATCAATCAATGCACAATCATTTTTCACATTCTACCCTAATTTTGCCTTAAATTTCTAGAATCACTTAAATTAATTATTCCTATGAAAACCTAGGTGATTTATGTACGTGAGTATGTGAAAATAAACGTTTTTAGCTTTGACACTCAGCTTAGTATTTAACCTCAATATTTAAGAACACATTTACTCCTATATTTCAAGTTAATCAATTCTAAATCTAACTTGACCACAATTACATCTATACTCTCATAAGACTAAAACATATATGAAGTTTATACATTGTTTTGATCATGAAATTAGCCAATTTACAATATATATGTCTCATATGTTATTTCAATCTCCCAATTTGTTTTTTTCATGACAAACACTAGTATGAAAATTAACAAAAATATTATAACTCTTTGACATAGTGCATTGACTTTCACTCTACATAAGACTTGAATCAACTTAGAATAAACTAAGACCTTTTAGAATTGATCTAGAAAATCCTTGTAAAACCTATCTTATCTTGAACATTTACAAAAAAAAATTATTTGTGTAGGAGTTCTCAAATATGCATGAAAATAAGCACTTTGATTTTCATCAGTCATTTCTCCCCGTTTTTGACACAAATAGACCAAAAGTGAAGCAATAATTATAGAAATATTCCAGTAAAGCTCATCGAACACATAATAATCACCATAAGACATGAAAATTATATAAACTAGAAGCAAAACATGCCAATCATGTATCTAATAATAAAAGAAACAATTTCATAATACATCACAAAGTTAAATAAGACATACAATGAAATGTTATAAGTTCCAAACTAACAAATACATGAGAAAGTGATAAAAATATAAAGAAACTCAACCAACTGTGTCTGCAGGGGCATCATCATCTATCTCCCCCTCACTATCTAAAAGTGGCAATTTGTCTCTAATCATCCTCCTGAGATCCACAAAGCCTTGTTGAACCTCGTTAAGTACATGCTAACAAAAATCAACAAGAACTCCATATATATGAAGCAATAAAAAAGCATGCAATATATAAACCATATCCGCTTCTAGTGGCTACTCATTTGACTAATTGAATATACATAATAAAACTATAAACATATAGTATATAATTCATATTATATCTCAACGGTTAATCATTCGACAAATCGAATATATGTGCAGAAATCATAAATCATAACTTAAAAGTAATCTCTAACGCATAACATACAAGAGTTATATAATTATTAAGTTAAAAACACAACCAAAGTTCATAATCATGCCTTAAGAAAGGATAAAAGCCCCTACCTCACTCTCCGTGCGAGTTCAAAGCCAATACATTGGGCACAACGAAATTGGATGTCCACGTCAGGGGTTCTGGAGGTCGCCAACTAGTAATATAACCCCGCCACAAAGTCCGGCACGCTCGATTTAGGTAAGAACGCCTCTTGAATGGAAGAAAATGGACTCAAAACGACACCAAAAACTTTCCGGAAGTTTGAATGGAAAAGTATTTATAGTAGAAGGACATGCAAGCATACGGAAGAAGGCAGAATATGCACGCAAAAGTTCTCACCATGTGGCGCATTTTGATTTGACCAAAAACTGGTCAGTGTGAGCTGATGCATGTGTCAATGCGTGGCACACATTGCACATATTCAAGCGCGCACGACGCACGTTGTGCAGCGGCTCCACTCAGCTCAGAGCTGCTGTGTCAACTATTCTAACTTTACTTTAATATTTTATTATTATTTTATTTAAATATAATTCTAACTTCAAAACGTGATAACTCCTTATGCTAAAGTCGGAATTGCACGTTCTTGGTACCGATTGACTAATATCGACAAGCCTTTCAAAACTAGACCCCACATGGGTAGGTTATCTCGCACTCTAAAAGTGGGTCCCACCCATGTAGCAAGCTTCCTGAGGCCATAACTTTCACCCCCGACCTCCGTTTTACGTGTTCTTAGGTTCATTATTCTCGTCTCACCAAGCTCTATGAATTCATATAAAAACTCTCCAATTATTTGCCTTTAAATAATTTAAAACTCATAAAATACCTTTATTAGATGCAGGAAAGCATACTAAAAATTAGCAGTCGTTACAATCTACCCTCCTTAATGAAATTTCATCCTCGAAATTTGTACCTTGTATTCATTGAAAAGTTTAGGACACTTCTCCATCACTTTTCTTTTTGACTCCCAAGCTTCTAAGTCGCTTCCTCTGAGAGTGGTGCTTCCATAACCTTTTCCATAATGAAATCTATCACGCCCCGGCGATGCCCGACCCGAGCCGAACCCGGTCCAAGGGCCGGTCAAGTGCGCGGGGACGACAAAGGGAAATTGAGAAACGATCTAGCGGAAGATTTAACCCTAACCACGGGCGATTAACAGAATTACAGAGTACGCACAATCCTTTGAGCAAGAGTAAATAAGAAGGAAAGAAAGAGTGTTGCTTATCACAAAGTAAACAACTAATCTCAAACCCACATGCTTAGTTAACTAAAGACCACACTGGCTCAAATAAGTCTTAAGCAAACATAACTGTAAAATGTGACATAAATCCAAAATAAAGAACCCTACACAAAGGTTCTAAACATAAAGTATAAAATCAAGGGCAAATAAGTCACACAACGATCTCCATGATTACATCCAAGTCATCTTCGACCTTTCCTCAAAGAGGAGATCCTGTCCATTTGCGTGTCGCACCACGCAGCCCCAAAACAAAACACAAGAAAGAGGGGTGAGTTTAACAAACTCAGCAATGGTTTTTAATATCACTATCAACATCGAAAATATGATAGCATAGCAATATGATTGTTCAGATCAAAGATTTACATGGTGCATCATTTTCTGATCACGCATACCCATCACCTAAAACTGCATCATAGTGCATAATCCACATAATTTCATTCTCATCATAACACCCTGCATGAAACGTATCTCTAACATACATATTCCATTATGCATCATACCATAATCAACCTGCATGAATGTATCTCTAACATACATATTCCATCATGCATCATATCATAATCAACCTGCATGAATGTATCTCTAACATACATATTCCCACATGCATCATATCATAATCAACTTGCATTAATGTATCTCTAACATACATATTCCATCATGCATCACATCATAATCAACCTGCATGAATGTATCTCTAACATACATATTCCATCATGCATCATATCATAACATCCTACATGAATGTATCTCTAACATACATATTCCGTCATGCATCATATCATAACATCCTCCATCAAGGAGTAATCACAAATTTAGTGTCACACAGACGGAACATAGATAAGGCCACGAAGGCGTGTCATGGTCCAAAATTCTACACAAGAATTTAAGAAAGATCGGGGTTGTCAATCCCTAAAAATCTGCTCGCCCTGGACAATCCTGGCTAAGGATGTCCCATTCTCACACAGAGAATCTAGAGCAGGGGTGTTCGCCCAGGGACATCTCTTGCAGAGGGAAGAGCCCGAGTTTCCACACAGGAAACCCTAGAACACGTGGTAGCGAGTGCACATGGCATACCACACTGGATTCTCAGGGTCCAGATGACACTCATAATAACATTCTCACAATCCGCAAGACAAGTACACAACTCGTCCCCACATAATTCCATTCAACTAGACTCAACCCGGGGAGTGCATTCGTTCCACACAGGAACTCAAATCAAAATATGTCCTTTCGGACCAATCAACTTACGATTAATCCACGACCGATTAATCCGGTACACAATTTCACCACATTGCATCCAATCGGTCAAATTCAATTAACCTCGATGAAGCCTCAATTGGAAATCCATTTTCATGATGCATGCAGCATGGTACATATGTGGGCAAGGCATACATGAATCCTAATCCATGATAAGTGCTCTCATCAGCCCCTAATGCATCATTCATAATCACAATATCAAGCTTCAATATCATCATTTAACCCCCACATGTGTGTGCATGTAACTAGTAGAAGCACTCCACACAATGCATGCCAACATGCTTGAAAATTAAACTCACTACCACACTACACATGTGAATTACCATCTAAACATGAATTCCAGCGGAAATCATAGGAGAAGAAACATTGAAATCATAATTCAAATCAAAACTCAACCACAAAGGCTACATACATATAAGATCATTCATTTCATCCTTGAGTCATGGCATTCACCAACATCCATACATCAACTAACTACATTCTATCATGACAAATCAGTCCATTAATAGGTTGTAGTTCTATTGAAAATATGTTTAACCATAGGGAATCAACCATTCATAATTTCAAGATGACAATTCCAACATCATGCCACAAAACATAAGTCATTCCACAAATCCCTAAGCATATATCTCAACTCCATAACCTCAATAGCATGCCTTTCCAGTAGCATGACATAGCTTAAAACACTCCACATTCATATGAAATTGGCAAGCTAAAATGGAATCATCGAAATAAACATCATGCATTAGAACACAATTTTGTTGTGTAGCCGTTCGAACGCCCTTCAGGCCGTTCGATCGGCTAAATAGGAAAAATTCAAATTCACAGTTTAGCCGTTCGAACGCCCAGCAGGCCGTTCGATCGGCTAAATAGGAAAAATTCAAATTCACAGTTTAGCCGTTCGAACGCCCAGCAGGCCGTTCGATCGGCTAAACTAGAAAACTGTCGATCCGACAGTGTTGCCGTTTGAACGCCTAGAAGGGCCGTTCAAATGCCAACAAGGCAGAACTGACCATCTTCTTCCTTTCGCAATTCCAAACTGAAACACCATTGATAACACTTCAAATCAACATCTAACACCCTAATCATCATCAAAAGTCCTTCATGACTTCCAGAATGTTAAACCATATCATAATAATACAAAACCCTAAGAAATCGGGATTAAATATTTCCATTTTCTAATCATGCCATTAACACACCAAATCAAGTAACTCCATTCGAAATAAGCCAAATATCAAGAGTTTTACCATAGATAAATTGAAATCTCGAAGGTCCATCACCTTATCACTTGATAAAGCTCGGATTTGAGGGTCACCCTTCTTGAAAACCTTACAAAAACATAGAGTTTGGATTAAACTCCATTAAAAATCGATTTACCAAAGAAATCCCTAATTAAAACTTAGATCTAGGGCTTGTTGATCAAAAAAATCGAATTTTGAAAGCTAGGGTTTGTAGTAAAATGCAAATCAGTAGTTTTTGATGTCCAAAAATGAATTGAAACAAGGGGAAATGGTAGATTTAGAAGAGATTAAGAAGAAAGCTAGGGTTTAGTGCTTAATTAGAGTATGCTTACCTTAAACACCTTCTAATTCGGGCCTAATTGGGGATTAGGCCTGACCTCTCCTCTTTACCCTATTCCCAAAAATAAAAATGGCCCAGGTTTGACCTTTTATAGTAAGGGTTGGGGTATGTATGGGTAAGTTATGGGGTGTAAATAGAAAAAGTAGGCTAAAAATGGGTATTTTACTAATTTAAGCACTAATTAAGCTTAAGAAAATTCTAAAATTTTTTGTATGGGATTAAGTAGACATCTGGGTTTATTTGGTCCAAAAACCCAAATTTCGACGGTGGGGCCCACAGGGGTCCCGCCAAAACCCTAATTTTTGGAAAAAAAATAAAAATTCAGAAAATCCCAAAAATTCACATTTATTTTAAAATCACTTAAAATCACTAATTGTAAAGTTTATTTTGGTTAAAACCATCATAAACACTATTTATTTACGAAACCACCGAATAAATCAGAAAATACGTTAACTTCACGATAACCGATAATTATAGAAAACCAAAAACCGGTTTAGAGATGAGGGTCCTTACAAATTCTCTTATGTTCAAACTTCGGTTCTTTACAATCCAACCTTTTGAGCGATCTTTCCTCCAAAGATAAATCATATCTTAGGGCAATTGCTGTTTAGTCCATGGCGTGCGAAGCATCTCACTCATGCTTCCAAAGTATGGACACTTGAAACACATCTTAACCACCATTAGGCTAAGGGGTAGGGCTGGTCTATAAGCTATCAGCCCCACCTTGTCCAAGCTTATAAAGGTCCTACCACACTTCCGCTATGCACTCTAATGAACTTCACTGAATCTAGCTGAAGCTGCAATTACTCAAGCTTCATCAACCTACCTTTCAACACACTTGTGCTCTCTCTCTCTCTCTCTAATCCATCACACGAGCACACAACATATCTTCTTTGTCCAAATCATCCTCTTTAACTAACTATCCATCCGTGAAAGGAAGGTTGTACCAATCCTTAGGTCATTACCAAATTTTTCCTGAAGTCTCTGCCACAACTTGAGAGATAAACCGACTATCTTGCTAAGAGATAATCGATGACGGAACTCCCTATCAATCTATCATTTCTTTCACATATCTCCTTACCTTGTGTCATCCTTGATAAACCTGAAATCGTATCCATAGCAATGTATTCTTACTTCCATTCTGGAATTTCCATCAATTGAGGAGTACTTGAACATTCCTTCCGTTTGACATTGACATGCTAACAATTAAACACCTCGAAACATCCTCTCTTATAACCCCTTTCATTTCATTCCATCCTATTGAACATTCCTTTTTAGGTCTTGGTAACTCTTCTTTCCTCCCAACTGAATAGTGTATATAAATCTATACTCTTCACATGATAGCTCCTTCCTTAGTTCGAGTATTGTCAGAATCTCAAATCCTTCACAAAGTCCAACACTTCAACTAGTGCCTTGCTAAGGTTAAGCTTTCCACATAATGCTCACACTTCCTTAAGTCTTGTGAATCAATGCATCTACTACTACTTTCTCAACCCTCATCCACACACAAAATGTAAAGCACAAATCAACATTATCGAGAAAACCTCAACCAATCATCCACACACACTAACTAACCTCCAATCATATATTCACCTGGTCCTGATTCATATGATAAAATAGTACAATGCCTAGTCCATTCAACGGACAACCATCCATACACATCCATGGCTTTTCCCAAAACCTTGACTCTACACTATTATCTTTCGTTGCTATATAGTGAAGCTAAGACTGGCACACTCATTAGCTTCCTTGCATTCGTATAAATTGCACTCATTTCTTTTAAACTAACATGACCTAGAACACATAAATTACTCAAGCCCGAATTCATACTCAATGCATTCAGCATATAGCTTAAGCATTTTCCAAGATTGTAAAACTATTTGTAAAATATTCTTGATGTACCTGAAGCAAATAGACTAAATTACAACTTTTGAGCAAAATCCAATCACAACATATCTATGTAAGCTTGAAAAATTCAGTTTATGAAATCCATAAAAGCTGCTAGGGTATTAATCAAACCAAAATCTTAACTAATCATTCACCATTCTTATACCTTGTTCGAAAAGAAGCTCTTGAGATATCTTTTCTCAATTCCTTAGTTGATGACGTCAAGATCTTGATTCAGTCCAAGAGAACATCATGGTTGACTGTAACTAATTGAAGAGACTGTCTTCTTTCTTCACAAAATCACTTGTGCTCCTCTAGGAAAAACTTTGAGATGGATAAAGTCTTGACCAACCGATCTTAAAGTTGTTCCATTAATCCTATAAGATCTTCTACGTCCATTCCTTAGGGTACCTTGGAAAAGTACTGGTAGCATGTCCATCTTCTCCAATCTTATCTCCTTTGCTTCGCCAAAAATAAGCGCAACATATGTTGAACACCCTTGTCTCAACCATTTCTATACTTAGTGGCGGATATAACACACTAACTTGATCTATCTTAAATTCCTTAAAACACTAAGCTTTCTTTTCGAAAAGTTTTTCTCTTTTCCATAATTTAATCTCTTGTCAGAAGAGAAATCCCTTTTTGTTGGCGGTCACCACAAAGTTGCCTTCCTCATCCTACTAAAAGATATCTCATCTTTTTGTCCGTTGGAACCATCATCACTATAAAATTCTTTCCAATTCTATGGTCCACTTCTCGATCGCCTTAGAATCACCCTATCCTATAAAGTTAGAGAAATCTTATTCACTTACTTTAATTGATGATCCTTCTCACTACGATTATTCTCAATAGAATAATTGCAGTCACTTCAGCAACTGGAGTTAGGCTTGAACCACTGTGCTTGATTCAACATTTAACAGCTTCAACCAATCGTTTTCTACATCATCAAAACAATGATTTCAATAAAGGTCCTCTGAGCCACTAATTCTTGAACTGATATTTCAACAAAAGTCGAGCCATCTGACCATGTCTATGTCCTCCACAGTTAGAAACATACTTGGGGTACTACTCGATTGTAACCGCCTTGAATCAACAATTTGTTCCACACACGCAAACAAGTTTTTCTACACTATTCTTAAAAAGAGACATGTTTACAACACCCACTCACCCATTTTCAAAACCAAAACACGCAAAATCCTTCTGACAATAATTATTATCATCGGGAAACAAAACTGTAAAAACAAAACATTAATTGTTGGGTTAACATAACTAGAAGTATAGGCGTAATGACGCTTCTGAGTTGCCTATTCAAAAATAATATTACGTTGCAGCAGCACAACCAACTTTAGAGCTACCCACTAGCACCGCATGTCCTATACCACGAGTGTTTGGTGGTTTCTCCGAAGTAGTTCGACAACCTTGCAAGATATACCACTAGCAGAACCAAGTTTATTAACTTATGTGCTACACCCCCTGACTTATACGAAAAAACAGTCTAGACTCAACATTATTTTTCACCTTATGTATTTGTAGAATTAGTTTCCTGGTTGCTCCGATACCAACTGTCACGCCCTAGGATTTTGGAAGCACAAAAATTTGCTTTACATAAAGATATCAGAGTTAACCCGGGCATGCGACTGGAGCCACTCGCTATAAGCGATAATATAATAATCATTTCCATAGGAACCACGATCCGTGTACAAACACACAAGAGAAAAATAATAAGGAGAGTTCTTATTCATTTCGGTGCAGTTGAAATCCTTAAAATCACATCGATAATATTCGAATAGGCCCCTCTACCCGCACACTAAGCTTCGTCGAGACCTACAAAGTCTATGGGGTGGTGAGTATTTTAAAATACTCAGTAGGGGAGTTTACACTATCATACATTAATCAAACACATGGCAGTTTCACTACACATATCGTATATAATATTTTTTATGAAAAAATGGTATGCCTCTCACCCAAAACCACCCCTAGTGCTTCTTCCTACATATCGAAGATGCTTTTAGGGTTTGTAAGCTCTCATGGCTTACTACTAATGTCCCAGACATATATTATTAATAAGAATTTACTACTGGTACATAGCCGTGACCTCTTACTCCTCCACAGATAATCTCAAAACATTTCATCCTTGTGGATAGAAGAGCCACCCGTGCTCATGGGGCACTGGGATCTAGAGAGCAGAGAGTCTTCCTATGATACTCTCTACCTTGACATGTGTAGCCTTGATTGGTGCCCTTCGTTAGGGGCTAATTAGGTCTTGCCCTTCATTATGGGCCCACCAAGCTAAAATAAGTACCATGCATCCGATCCCAAACTGGATTAAAATTGTGCCCTCATCTAGTCAACAGAGCTCTATCGGGGCGCCCAACAATAGCTCCTAATAACTAAAACACTCTTGAGTCCCAAAATCATAATCTTGAGTCCTAGACTCAAATGCTTGAGTCTCAGACTCATAATCCCAAGTCCCAAACTCATCATCAAAATCTTCTAGAGTTCCCAAATTCCAAAAAGGTAGTTTTCTTTTAGAACATTCTATCCTAATGTTTATCCTTTTGAAAACCTGAGCTCCACCTCGCCATGGGAGTGTCACTATCAATGACTACAAAGGTAAGGTTGGTCACTCATTCCAATGAGATAGTTACCCCTTCTTTGTCTTGTGACTCAATCACCATGTTTATACGTCTTTTAAAAAATAATCTTGAGAATCCTCCTTCGAACAAGGACGAGTCCTCTAAAATTGTCTTTCAAACGTATTGTATTCATTCGCAATGAAAATAGTAGCGAGGCTAGTTTGTCTCTATCTCACATGCTCCAACGTGTACATTTCATATCAAATTCCACAGATAAACATTCGATCAAACCATCATATATGAGGCAATCATAATGCATGCACAATATATATAACATATCCGCTTCCAACGGAATTATATATATGAGGCAATAAAAAGCATGCAATATATAAACCATATCCTCTACTAGCAGCTACTCATTCGACTAATCAAATATACATAATAGAATTATAAACATATTGTATATAATTCAAATTCTATCTCAATGATTAATCATTTAATAAATCGAATATATGTGCAGAAATCATAAATCCTAATTTGAACGTAATCTCTAACGCATAACATGCGAGAGTCGTATAATTATTAAGTTAAAAACACAACCAAAGTTCATAATCATGCCTTAAGAAAGGATAAAAGCCCCTACCTCGCTCTCTTTGCCAATTCGAAGTTGATACACTAGACACCACGAAATTGGATGTCTACTTTTGGGGTTCTAGAGATCTCCAACTAGGAAAATAACCCCTCCACAACGTTCGACACTCTCGAATTAGGTAAGAACGCCTCTTGAACGGAAGAAAAGGAACTCAGAGCTGCTGACGTCAGCTATTCTGTATTTTCTTTAATATTTTTTTATTATTATATTCACATACAATTCCAACTTCAAAATGCGATAACTTCTTATCCCGAAGTCGGAATTGCATATTCTTGGTACCAATGGACTCATATTGACGAGTCCTTCAAAGCTAGACCTTACATGGATAGGTTATCTCGCACTTTTAAAGTGGTCTCACCCATGTGGCATGCTTCCTAAGGCTGCAACTTTCGCTCTCGACCTTCGTTTTGCGTGTTCTTAGGTTCTTTACGCTCGTCTCACCGAGCTCTATCACACCCATATAAATATTCTCTAATTATATTCCGCTAAATAATTTAAAATAATAAAAAAACTCTTAAAATATCTTTATTAGAGGCAGAAAATCATATTGAAAATTCGCGATCGTTACAACAACTCTCAAACTTACCCAAACCGATAGTGGTCTTCTACTTCTTTTCTTTCACCATGTAAATTTGCAAAAAAAAATTTCCTAGGGCTAAACATATGTTAGGAACAAATCATAAGACAATAAAGAACTCCTAGAATTTAAAAAAAAACATTTAAATCAAAATTTATGCACAATTTTATGAAATTTAATGAAACCAAAAAATATTATGTTGCCTGATTGACTCCAAGTTTTAACTCAAGGTAGATATCAATGTCTAGAGCATACTTTATAACTGGAGTCATAACCAATTTTGACCAAAAAGTCCCAAATTGGGCAAGTTCTTGCAAAACCGATTTTAATTTGAAACTTTGTAAAACATAGATCTAGTCACTTTAAACTAGCCTATAGGTTCAAAAACATTAAAAATAGCATTGAAAAAAATTGGTGGTAGGTCTAGCCGTGGATAAAAATTACAAATCAAAACTTGATTCTAGTTCTTTTTCATACAAAACTTGTTGTAAGTGCCTCACACCACCTTATGAGATCTCTTTGGAGTAGTTTGAATCAAAATGAGGGGCTGAATGGCTTCATACATTTTAAAACTAAACATTCAGGCACTAAAAAGCAAACCAGTGATCGATCAGTAGGGGCTATCGACCGATTGATTTTTAACAAAATATTTTTTAATTAATTTTTCAAAACCTTTTGAAAAAACTAATTAATTTCATAATTCAAAACGAAGCTTTGGACAATAAAATAAGAATTTTTTTACCACCAAAACTCAAAATAAAAATAAAAAACATCCAAACAAGTAATGTTGAGATCTTTTTGATGATTTTTCGCTCATTCTCTTTTAATCTATGTGCATCCATATATATGTTCATTAATACTTTCCCATAGATTAGTCCACTCTATTGGTTTTGTGATTCTTAATTTTTATTAATATTATTATTATTATTTGGATCCTCTTATATTTATTTTAGAAGAAACCACCAATGCTTTGACTCTTCTTGTCTCTTCTATTCATAAATCTTACAAGATCATTCTTAATAAATAGAGACAAATTTCTTAAGACTCTAGTAAAGAAATATTTCTCATTTTTTTACTCACTTTAGCTAAAATCTATGTACATTGTCATGTAAAAAAAATAGAAATATCGAAAGGTCAATAAAGAATATGCCCATGCCTTTTTCTGAGTAATAAAATTTCTCCTCAAATCATTTTTCTATGGTTTGTTTGTTTTTTTAGAATCTTCTCACTTGCATCATTCTTTTCTTTTTTTTCCTTTTTATTCAATTTTTTTATGTCAACCGGGTAGGAGCTTTCATACTATCCTAGGTTGACCTAAGTAAGTGGCCCTTCCTCATCATCTTTACAAGGACAATTCCTTTATAAAAAAAAATTACATCTATTGAAAGCATATTACAAGGAATTTTATCGCATTGAATCCTAAATTGAAGTCTAGCTTTAGTTCCTCTAATTTGATTATATAGAATCCAAACTCGTAAGTCGACTCATGTCTAAGAATTCACTCTTAATCTTCAGTCATAAAATTGGCTTGAGTATAAAATGTGTGCATGTTTTAAAAAATAGAGATTGTAACATTAAGCAAAAGAAAATTGAAATGAACTTCACTCACCTTAGTGCATCCTTCTTCTCTTTGTTTAAGTACATTGACCACATATCATGTTGCTTTTAAGCTTAAAAGAGAATTAACTCGCTTTAGTTATAAGAGTTGAACATATCAAAAACAATATAAAGCAAAACAAAGTTCTTTTTGTCTCTCAAAATCTATGAATAAGATCAACATGAAAACAAAATAAAATGGATTAAAAACTAAGACATGTATGCCCCATAAGATAGAAAATATTTAATCATGGACAAATTAACTCAATCTCTTTACTAAATTGATTAATTCCTTAGTCTTGCCTAGCCAACCAATCCTAAGGCAATCTATGGTGTTCTTACTCCCCCTATCAACTTGAGATCTAAGGTTATCTAAGACATCCTTTCTAATCTAAAATTGAAAAGTTTTCTTCATATTGTCTTGAGTAACCTTCTTTGATGTTGAATTTTGTGTGTGCTTTGTAATCCACATGCCTCTAACTTGAGGTTTTTTATGATGGGAATTGATTTCTTTCCTCTTCTTAGGCAAATTATTCAAGTATGATCCACCATAACTTTTTTAAGTTTCTAATTTGTTCATGACACATTGACCAAGATGATTCATTTTTTGTTTTATAGTTAGACTTTGGACTTTGATTCCTAGGAATTTCTTTTAGTTTTTTCATATGATCATCCTTCCTAGGGTGCATGAGTTCTTTAACTGTGACAATCTTTGTAACAATAATATTAGACTTTGTGGAATTAGTACATTAAAACTCAATCCTCATTTATCATAACCATCATTTTCCATGTTACACATCTTGTCCAATTTTTCTTTCCTTAATGTGAAGGTTTTCAATTTTTCTTGAAAAGTCTTTAAATCATTACCTAGATCTTTAATCATTTCATGCATAACTTATTTGTCTCTAATTTCTCATGAACTTTATTTTCTAAGAATTTTATCTTACTTAGAAGATTAGTTTTCCTGACCTATTTTCTAAAGAGCAAAAGGGAGGAGATGATGGAGGAGCATTCAAGGACATCCATGGAGATTCAAGAACTCAATTCAACCATGCAAGGCTAGATTTCTTATAATTCGGAGTTGATGAAGCAATAGATGATTTTAATTTTTTTTCTTTTAATTTAGATCGTAGTTGTAAAGAATGACAATTGTATGACAGGAGTTCCTATTTAGTGGAAGGGTTTTTCAAATTAATTTAATTCTATACTGATTTATTTATCTTGTGTATGCTAGATCAATGTGGTTTTGATATTCACATCAATTCTAATTTCTTTAATTTAAATGAAATGGTTATGAAATAGGTTTTGATGTTCATGTGATTAATGAATTAGATGGTTTATGCTAAGATTATACAATTCATGTGTATAGTTGGGTTTGGTGTTAATAGTTTGTTCTATGTTGAAGGTAATTCATGTCAAGAAGTTAGTTACTGACTCTCTAAAGTAATTTTTCCTTGTAGCTAAAAGTAATTGTTCGTATTCACACTTGATTTAGATTAGAGATTAACAGATTGTTATAATTCTATTGTTGGATTCAATTTTCTTAGCTATTGTTGTCATATTGATCTTTTCTTTTGTTAAAGTTGGTTTACTAGACATTTTTTTTGCTTAATTTCAATTTGAGTTCTTTTAATTTTCAATCATAAACAAATTTTTTTCTTAAATTTAGCAATAATTTAATTTGTCCCTAAGGTTTGATAACCTTTTATATTCATCCTAATGCAATTGCCTTGTACACCTGTAAAATGTTTAATTATAAACGATTAAGTTTTGGCATCATTCTTGAAGACTATGTCAAATCATAACTAAATTTGTAACTGGGATAGTTCTAGTTAGTTTTAGTTTTTAGTTTACTTTATTTTCTAGGCTAATTCTTAGTTTATTTATGATCTTTTATTGTTTTCTTATAGATTGAGTTAAAGACCACGGTCTTAACTCTTGTGGCCGCAAGGTGACACCATCAAGCATTGTTCTTCCCTTTGATTTGCAAGATCACTTTTCTATCTTTTGTTTTATCTTGTTTTATTTTTTAGTTAGCTTTTCATTTAGGGTTTTGTTTTCAGTTTTTACTCTTTGCACTTTAAATTGTGTTGTGTGCCTGTTGGTGTATGCATCATCGTCACTCCTTGCTCCCCCAATTAGAACCACCTAAGCCCGCGCTTACACCTAGGAGGCATAAGAAACCCTCCACAACCCCAACCATCTATAGACTAGTGATCAAGTCGAGGTCTCCAATAGGGAGATAAAGAAAATTCTTAAGAAAATGTGCACCCTGATTGGAAAAACTGGCCCTTTCATCTTAATGATGCTTTATGGGTGTACTAGACCACTTACAAAATCCCAATTGGCATGTCCCCTTACCGTATTGTCTACGGTAAGGCATGTCACTTACCTGGTGAGTTGGGGCACTGCACTTTTTGGGCTATTAAATCATTTAATTTAGATATGGACAAAGTTGGTTCCCACCGAAAGCTCCTACTTAATGAATTAAAAGAGATGTGCAACAAAGCTTATGAGAGTGCCAAATTATATAAACAAATGACTAAGGTTTTACATGGACAATCAAACCTGAACCCAATACCATTTAAGAAATGGTAAAACTGAATCCGACCCACATAGCTATTCGAGTTAAATTTGGAAACTCAAAACCAAATATTTCTTACCATACAATCTACACAACTTTGAAAATTTTTGTATTCTAGATGCTAAAGAGGTGATATGTAACAAAATATTTTTAATTAATTGAAGATGAGGTTTTACTACATTTAAACCATCTTGAACTATAATGCCCCTAATTTTTCCTACGATTTCTTGTAATTTTTCTACTATTTTTTGAACATTTTCGGCTCGAAAATGTGACACATCAGCGTATTTGGGCTCGGTATTCATACCCATAGAGTCGAGTGTGGGGTTCCGTCATAGGCCATGGGCCTCGACGCGCGCTTCCAACGTGAAAAAGAGAGAAGGAAACAGAAATCAGAAGTGCAGAAGGGATAAGTGGGAAAAAAAATAAAAACAAAATAAAACAAAACAGGGCCCGAGCCCGTTCCAAAAGCTTCTGGAAGAGAACAGTGTGACCCCCCTTTGTTCTGGCTGAATAGGAGGAGCGCCGCCAGCGGGCCGCCCGTCGACCTCAGCCTGGCAACGGCCAGGCCGCCTCCTCGGTGCCGCCCCGGCCGCCCACGACCCCGCCGCTCTGTCTGCTCCCGGTTAGTTCCCTCACCCTCTCTATTTTGGTTGTTCCGCCGCCGTTGTGGGCCGACACGGCCTGGCCGATTGGCCATGGTCCCACCTTGGGCCGGTGATGGCGGGAGGCTATCTCTCCCGGCCTCCAGGGCCTCTGCTCTGCCGCCCCGTCCGCCTATTTACTTCTGCCCTGTTTTGTTTTCGCCAGTCACTGATTCCACTAGCGCTGTTAGCCGGTGAGGGCCGGCCGACCGCCCATAGCTCCGCCCTGGCTCGGCGATGACGATGGGCACCTCTCCCGGCCCCAGTGGCCTCTGCTCTGCCGTCCCACCCATTTTCCCCCTCTCTGCCCTGTTTTGCCAACGCATTGTTTTGGGTAAACAGTGGCCGCCATCGGCCATCCATGGCCGACTGGACCTCTGTCCGGCCCCGCCTTGGTCTCCATGGGCTTCACCTGTCCCAACCTAGACCGGTTCAGCCTCTGTCCCCTCTGTCTCTCCTCTGCTCAGTTCAGACATCCCCTATTTTTGGTCTACATCCGTTTTCGACATTGTGATGGCCACTGCCAGCCGGACGTCGGACATGGCAATGTGGACCTTTGTCCGGCTCTATCTCGGGCTAGTGATACTAGTGGGCCACCCCTCTAGGCCCTATTGAGCATCCGTTCACTCTGCTTTGTCGAAACCAGATCCTCATCCTGTGCTCGGGTGCTCTCACTTGGAAAAACAGGGTCTCCGTCCCACACTATGCTGTATGTCCGGCATGTCGCCGTTGACTTTGGCTGTCACCTCTAGTCGGAGATAGCTCCTCCTGGCTGTTAGGGCCACGATAGAGCCAGCCAGAGCCGTTGGTAACCCCTGCTCGCCGTTGTGCCCCTAGGATTTTTCACCCGTTTTGGGCCACCGAGAGTTGTTGGATGCCGATCACCTCTAGACCTTGTAGTTTGGCGAGTCTCAGCCTAGAGATGGCTGGCCGCCCTAGTGCAGTACCGCCCATCTTCTTCGACATGAGGCAGGTTCCCCCTCTGCCGATAATATATGTTTGACCACTCTATAGAAAGCGCAATGTGTTTCCCTTTTACCTTCTTACCCTCGCCGAATGCTGATTGGCCTCTAGTCAGCCTACCTCGGCACGGCAACGGCAAAGGCCGTCTTCATTGGTCACTACCCTTGGGCATGGCCCTACCACCCTTCCGAGTTTTGGGCCGACACCATCTAGCTCTCTCTCCCCTCCCTTTGGCCGCGTGTACAAGTAGCCGCACATGAGGGTTAGGGTTTTGGTGCCGCTTTTGGCGCCGCCTAACCGTCAGATGGCTCCGCCATCATCTGGAGTTGACATCTGAGTCCTCCACCACCTCTCCTCTATCCTTTAGTGTCGCCCTACGCCCTCCGCCCATATGTGGGCCCTTGTAAATGCAAAATCGACGCCGTTGGGTGCAGTCCACGGCTGATTTTGACGTTTTGTGGCCAGTTGGGTATTGTTCAACTGCCGATCGAATTTTAATGAGTACACCCTACCTTTCAGTCGCACCTGCCACTCGTTGGCACGATCTTTCTCCCGGCTGCCCCTAGTGTGCCGCCATGGATCGCAGATTTTATCGCGTTGACTTTGACATCCCTTTTGGCCATGTGTAGTTTCGACGTTTCCTAAACCCTCGGGACAACAACTCTCTCATCTTGGCAAAGCTTTGGCTGCCAACACTGACGCCGCCACCATCGTATGCTCGACATCAAACATCATGATTACGAGGTAGGGGAGCTTTGAACTCGTAATTTCATGATAGCATCTTGAATGTGTAGTAGCATGCTTGGAATTGTGTGTACATATAAGCATGATTATATGGTGTGTTTAGATACATATGACATGCATATGAGCTGTAAGTACGATTGATGTATGTGTAATCCGTGTGGTAAGTATGATTGATATGTATGAGTTGTACGTATGTTTTATGGATGTGGAATAGGGATGTGCTAATGATGGCTAGCGATTTTGAGTAAGTTGCATAAGTGGACTGTGTGTGTGGGCAGAGGTATGGCGATGGACGGTAAGAAGTGGTAAGGTTTTTGGTATGGAGTCGGATGTGGATGGGTAAGCGTGTGATAGAAGATGACAAATGTAAGTATGACAGACGAAGAATGGAGTAGATTGGATTGGTTTGGTGTGGAGCAAAGTTAGGAGTTGGATTCTATAAGTAAGAGAACTTAGGCTTGAAGCCTTATGTAGGTTTGTTAGACGGTAAGAGTGTGCATAATTGTACAAGCATAACGTACAAATTATGAAGTAAAAAGTAAATATAATCAGTGAGGTGTAAGTAAGGGGGGATAATGAGGATCTGCTTTGAGGAGCTCAGTTTGGCGACGTAAGCAAGATGTTTTGATCATAAGGTGGATGTCAGAGGTTGTATGATTACATAAGGATTTGTGTACGGTAAGCTATGTTGTGACTTGGTCGGGTAAGTGAAGTCTACTGCCTTGACGAACTGGGGTTTCAATCGGGCTCAGCTTCGGTTTGATCAGTCGAGGACTATGAGGTTGTGTGACATAATTGTATTACATAATATACTTAATTTAAACTTGAATTATGAGAAAGTTAATAATAGCGTTGTGAGTTTGAGATCTGAGGGTTCGACGGATTAAGTTCCGTGTTTGAGCTAGCCGTTAATGAATCTGCTGAGCATTTCTTGTGTCTTGCCATGGTGGTCATTCCTGCGGGAAGTTGTCTATGTGCTATATAGTGCACCAGACGTCTGATGCTCTGTTGAGAGCGATGTATGCTTTGACTTGGTCTATGTGTTGTATTAAGCCCAAACGTTTGATGCTCTGTTGAGAGCGCTGTAAGTTTTTGCCCTTCGTGGGCTCTGTATGTTTATGCCATAGATGGCACTGTAAGATTTCTGCCCAAGAGTGGCACTGTATGTTTTTCTGCCCTTAGTTGGCACTATATGGCCCTTGTTGGCACTGTATGACCCCAGAGAGTGGGTATTTGCGCGCTCAAGTAAATAGTATCATGGATCTACTCTTACCTGTTTGATCATGTGCCCCATGAGCATAGGTGTGCCTTACCTTCGGAAAAGTCCATGGCATCTAGTTGCTCCCCAAAGGTTAAGGTGACGCCCTTGTGGATTCCCTTCCTTTCTGATGTTGGAGTTTGTTAATTGTAATGAACTTCAGTTGTCAGTAGTATGTGTACGATAGTGAGAGTATGTTGTAAGCTTAGATTCTGAGTAAGTTGCACGGGTAAGATCCAAAGTAAGTGTAAGTGTAAGCTCCTAAGGAGAATGTAAGGATATGTTTATGTGTAAGCATATAATTGTACGAGTAAGGTCGTACAAGTACGTATAAGTTGTGTGAGCATGAGTATGAGTACGATGGTAAGATGATGATTCTAAGTAAGAATGTAAGTGTAAGTTTCTGAGTAAGACCGTAAGTGTACAATTCTGAGCACGATTGTAAGTATATGATTCTGACAAGGACTGTAAGTGTAAGATTGTACGAGTATGGTCGTACGAGTATGTGTAAGGTGTTGAGTATGCATACGATGGTATGAGCAAGTTGTAAGACCCTGATTAAGGGTGTTGGTGTAAGTTTGCTTTCATTGGTGTGCTATGCATTATTATATGCAGATGTATTTGATTATATTTTGTTGACTGCTTCATGTTTGAGTTGCATGAATGTATGTATTTATGAACTTATTGAGTTCACTGTTTTGGTTTCCCCTACTGGGTATTTTCCTACTGAGTATGAAAATACTCACCCTATTTTTTTAGCCCCATTGTTTGGGAGGCTTTGCAGGTTGTGTTGGTGAGCTCCTAGAGATGGACGCTCGTTTATGCAATGGATTGCTTCCCTCTCGACTCAAGTATTTTTTGACTCGATAAGAGTATATTTGGTGCCACGATCCGATGTATTGGGTGAGATGAGATTTAAGTGTTTATATCTTTTGGACTTTTAATTTGGATCAAATAGTAGACTGTTTATGGGACTTGTACTCGGAGATGCCTGGGAGTTATTTGTATTTAAAAATCCATGATCATGGTAATTTAGTCATACGTTTGTTTTCGAGTAATGCTTGAGGATATTTGATTTGGCGGTACGATGTTTAACCGTATGATGTTTTAATTTATAAATTGTTTATACATGTCTTGATTTCATCATTTTGACTCCGATTCATCGTATTATATTGAAAAAAAATTCCCTTGAATTTTAAGAAAATTGTATGAAAAATCTCAGGCATTACATGAACATATAAATTAATTATATGAAATGCACATCTAATATGAAATATATTTTATCCTATTGGACCACTGTGATCACAATGAGATTCTAAAAATTCTACTGCTAAATTATTATTAGAGGCAATATCTAAAGCAATAAACATAATTTTATCTTTAATTGCATTTCATTTAAAACATACATCCATGATTTTTCAGTGGAAAATGATAGTTTCACATCAAAACTACACATAAAAAACTCACACATAAGTTTGGATTGGTCTAGATAAGTGAGCCCATGTGGACTTTGTGTAGGGTGCATTTGTGAAGTCCAATCAAAACTTTTGAGTGAATTTTTGTGTGTTTTTGTTGTGGGAATATCACTATCTTTTTCAATAATTGAAGCGGAATGAGGATATTCTAGAATGTTAAAATATATTTTTCTCTTAATCTCCATGACTCATCCATAAAATGAGTAGTAACACATGCATAGCCGATATGGATACTAGTCCAAATACAGGAAGTTAGCTCAATCCTACCTGGAATTATTTGTAGGGTTTTATAAGCTCTACCTTGTACTCCTTGTGTAGCTTGAAAATATCTCTCAACAATGTTGTGCACGAGATTTTATTGAAGGTTGGGTTGAGGGCTTCCCTCACATACATTTTGAACTTAGAGTCATCAGTGAAAGAAATGGGTTCCTCAGCAAGGATAAGATACTTCATGAGCCCCCTCCGATTTGTATCTTAATTAAAAGAAAAAGTACTAAGAGAGGTAGAATAGGTGGTCATGGCACTTAACTGTGCTTATTTGGGGTCCTTCAGTCAATGCTTGGCGGAGCATGATCTAGCATTGTCACAGCCCGAATTTTTTTTGAATATATACAAAGAAAATTAAAACTTTAATCGGAGCTTGTTCGGGGTCATGACCTAGAGACAATTTGCCACAAACAAAACAAAATATAGTTCCATTCCCAAGACATACATTGTATGTGTAGAAACACAAAAATAAAAATATAAACAAGTCTTCTCCAGCCCACAAAAGTGAAACAAAGTACTTAGGACCTACTGGTGCAGTCGTAGATCCTTAGTCACCTCTTAAAGTTCCCAAAAGAGTGCCTTCTCAGAAGCCCTTTCTATTCACAATCTATTCCTCACTAGGTCTTGCAAGGTCTAGGGGGTGGTGAGTACTTTAAAATACTCAATAGGAGTATTTATTTTATCAGACATAAATTTAATGTGGCAATTTTTAAATAACACAATCAAGTAAATTGATAATCCTTTTAGAAAACTAGGGTGTGCCTCTCACCCAAAACCTTCCCTAGAGTTTCTTCCTATGTATCGAAGATGAAATTAAGGTTTGTAAGCTCTCAAGGCTTACTTCTAGTGTCCTAGACCTACTCCATCCTATGGTTGTGCTCATAGGATACCAGGATCAAGAGAGGAGAAAGTCTTCTTATAATATTCTATACCCTAGCTCTCATCGGCTGACAACGATTTTTATTTTATTTTTTTCTTTTGCCTTTATTTGAAAATCATAATCCAAAAATTCAAATGGGGGTATCTCCCTGCCCTAAAGTCGGAATCGCTCGTTCTAAGTACCATTGAGCTAGTATCAACAAACCTTACGAAACTAGACCCCACATGGGTAGGTTATCCCATATTTTTTAAGTAGGTCATGCCCATGTGGCGAGCTTCCTGAGGCCATAACTTACGACCCCCAATGTCTGATTTCGGTGTTCTTAGGCTTGTTATGCTCGTCTCACATAGCTCTACTCAACACACTTAACTTTTACTACAAAAATATTCTAAAAGGTTCTTCTAAAATTACAGATGTTAGAAGCATAGCAAAGAAGATGTGTGGTACCCCCTCCTCCCCTGGTTCCCATGCTTATAATATTTTTATAATAATTTCATTCAGCTTTGAGGAAGAACTTGTTGGGGTTGTTAGGGTAGTCCACCCTAATTTTCTTCAAATGGTTCCACGCCATAGAAGGTTGCTGCTTCTTTTTCTCCCCAACCATCGAAGGCATTGGTGGAATTCCTTCATAATTGGCTTCATTTATGTCGAGAATTCCTCCTTTGGGATAATTGGCAGTTGGACTTCAGGGGGCTACCGAGGAGGAGGCATTGTAGGTTGATAGAGATGCCATATTCTTTAAAAAGTTAGTATAAGAAAAAAAATTAAAAATTAAATTATTAAATCAAATTTTGCTTACCTTGATGCTTGAATGTGACAATTACCTCTCCTACCCTTGAATATGACCATTATTTGATTTTAGAATTGTCTTTATGTGGGGGGTGGAAATTTTATAAAAATGTGAGTAGCATTTAGATAATTCAAATTTATTTTTTAGAAATTAAAAAACAAATGAGGGGGGCAGTGCTTCCAACGTCTAAGACATTAGGGGCATTGCCCCCATCTAACTGTTGGGGGCTAAGCTCCCAACTAACGTTTCTTAGAGGGCTCTTAGCCATTGAGGGCTAGGCCAAACCCGCTGGTGTGGGCCTGCACCCTTAGTGGCTACATTGTCGAGCTGACAACTATAAACTAAGCGCTTCATGGGAGGCAACCCTTGTTTTTAATCGGATTATACTTTTTCCTTTGTATTTTTTTTTAATTCTTGCTTATCTTTTTCTTCATTTTCATTTCTTAACTTTTTATTTTTTTATTTGTAATTTTCATGTAAAAAAATAAACACACGTGGCTAATCAGCCAATAGCCTTTGCAATAAAAAAACCCTAGACCATTATTATGTAGGCACGCAGCGACTGCAAGTGTCGCGCACCCCTAGCTGTTGCAACTAGCTTACTCTACCCCCCGACTGCGCCCTCCCCCCCAAAGAAATTCTTTTGCCCAAATTCACCCCCTTCCATTTTTTGTGTAGAAGACATTTTTGACATCTATTTGTGCTTATTCTTGCACAATTCTCCTTTGTCATGTCATTATCACAGTAAGCCCCAAATCTTTTTTTTATTTTCTTTTGATTTTAGGCCAAAGTATATGCATTTTTTTGCTAAATTGTTTGATTTACCTAGAATTGTATTGATCTATGATTTTGTCCTAATTTAGTTTTCCATGTTCAATTTTGAATGTCGTGTAACTCTCCATTCTTGTAGAAAATTGAAATTTTGTATATCATAATGGGTGAATTTGGGTGTGTTGTCTTTATTAAAGTTGTTTAGAATTTTATTTTGCAAATTATACGCTAATTTGGGCAATTTTTCTTATTGTTTTGGTTAGGAGTATTTTGGTAATTACAAACTTCCGGAGCGTGTACAATTGTTTTCAATTTTTTTCACTCATGTAATGTATGTGGCTATTCATTTTGAGCTTTTTGCAAACCGATGATGCGAGGTAAGTTGTCTAAGGCACCGAAGTGGAAGGGTGCCCCTTCAATTTGGGTGCCTCTTCTTCGGCCGCCACTACGGAGCCTCAAGTTAGGCCAATTGTGTACGAGTGCTAGGACGAGTTTTCCCCCACTGTTACCACAACCTAGAAGTGGCTTTGGGAGCTAGAAGACTGGCACACAATCTTCTCTGATATCGTGACTATGGACGCTAGGGTTCACCATGAGCAGGTGCACCTTTTCTATGCAACCACTTATATTGATCGTTTGGGTCAAGTAGTTAGCTAGATTGGAGCCACTACAATTATGATCACCCCCACCATTATTGCCACTGCTATGCATCTCACTCACTCCACCTCTACTCACCCTACCTTTGGTGGCTTTGGGTTGCTCGATGATTTTACGATCACGGGGATGCTGATGGGTCAAGATCATGCCCTTCCCTTACATTCAGATTGCATGCCTCTAACATGACATGTGACAACCATTTTGCCCAACTGATTTTGGAGTATAACATATGGCCACATTGTTATGAGAAGGTGTATTAAACTTTAGTGTGACTCCTTTACGTCCTTGGCTAAGCAAAGCCGATTCAAGTGGACTTCCCTTTGTTCATCTTTGATCATATGACAGAGATTATATGAGGATCCTTAGATTCTGGTTAGTCTATCCCTTTATCCTGGAGCGGATCTTCGAGCACTACCATTTACATTTCCCTCCACATGCACCCGCGAGTCGAGGCTTAGGGGTCATTGGCTAGGTGACCCTTAAATGGATAGTTACTCATAGACTACCACAGGTAGAGGATGAGGTAGAGGATGATTCAAAGGTAGTGCCAAAGGTAGAAGCCAACAATAGTAATACCTCGGCCCAAGATCCAACCCAAGCTGGGGGTTCTGGAAACCCAAATAATGGGATTAAAAAAAATAAACTAGGAGCGGCGAAATCTGAGTGTGAAAGCCATAATGTTCCTCTATGCACTATGGAACTTAAGTGCTCCATCGTTCATAAGCCAAAATACAATTTTATTTTATTCTAAGTTGGATCATGCCAACATTGCCATGTCATTGGTTGCCTACGTACATAATGGATAAAATCTATAATGTTATTCTAATACATTTAGATTTGAATGTAGTTTTGCCTAATGACTAATACATGCATCAGGCAATACAAAATCACACACATCAAAATATGTATATCCTTATATCTGACTAAATCATTCAGAATATGGAAGAAATCTCATAAATCATCAGAGTTAAACATAAGCTAACAAATCAAGGGAATCACACATCTCGATCTATCACAAAGCGAAGCAAAACACAACAAAGCATATCATATCAATCAGATCATATCAGATCTCATCAAATCATATTAGAGCATATTACTTAAATAGCACATGCATTCATATATATCATATATTAAATCAGAAGATCAGAAATGCTTCCCCTATAATTCCGGAAGTAGTGATGTTTAGAGTTGCTCCTTCCTTCAGAGCACCTCTCCTTCAAGTCTGAAGACTGCGAATGAAGCCTCCTCTTGCTCGAGAATGATTCTCTCATTCTAACCAAAGGCGACAGACAGATACTCCCCTTTTGCATTGCTCATCTCACTCTTTATGCCCAAAGGTAATAGACATAAGTTCCCCTTATTTGGAGATGCTACTCACTTTCTACGCACATAGGCTACTGATAGAACCTCTCCTTACCTAGAGACACTTCCCTCTCATCACGTCTGTAGACAATGGACATAACTTTCCCTTACCCGAAGACACTCATCGCGTTCGTAGACAATAGACAAAACTTTCCCTTACCTAGAGACATTTCACACTACCCGTGCCCATAGGCGGCAGACAAAACCTCCCCTTACCCAAAAATACTTTTCTTCCTCAGCGCCCGTAGGCAACAGATAGAACCTCCCCTTACCTGGAGACACTTTTCTCCTTTAGTGCTCGTAAGTGACGGACATAACCTCTCCTTACCCGAAGACATTTCTCACACTACATAGCCTGCCAGAGAAGGGCAAATCTTTCCCTTCCCCCGGGCCACTTATCTTAGTACATCCCGAAGGTGGAGGATAGAACCTCCTCTTAATTCGGGCCACTTCTCTATCTCTCTCTTTGGGTCTAGGGGCATCAGACACGACCTCCTCTTACCCCGATCTATTTCCCCTCCCTAGAGTCACTAACACGAGGAGTGGACACTTCCATTGCATAGAACACCATCGAATTAGCTAAGAACGTCTCTTGAACAGTCAAAATCAAACTCAAAATGGACTAGAAAACTCTTCCTGAAGTCACACAAGTTTCCTCTTTATAAGAAAAAAATTGTCCACATACAAAACAAGCCCGCACACGCACCTATGCAGTGTATGATGCAACCACCACGCCCGTAATATGTGCGACATTGCGCATGCCATGCCCCACAATTGGACGGGATGGTCCACAATGATGCGGGCCCAATGGCCCCGGTGCCATGTGCCACACCTCAACAGCATGGTCGGCGGGCTAACGCCAACCATTGGCATGAGTGTTGGGTCAGAAAATCCATCCTTTTCTCAATAGTTAAACCTTTTTTCCATATTATTTTATTTTAAATATACTCCAACTTCAAAATGCGATATCTTCCTACCCCAAAGTTTGAATCGCGTGTTTTTTACACTGATGGACTTGTATCGATGAGACCTTCAAAACTTGACCAAACATGAGTAGGTTATCTTGAAATTTTTAAATGGGGTGTTACAGATAGGACACCCCAACTACTTTTGAAGACGATCGGTTCTTTGAATGGAACACTGCCTTTGGGCTCATTTCGATGCTTCATAGATGCAGTTTTATGCTTACATGATGGCTAGGATGGAGGCTCATATGACAGAGATGCAAGGACTTGTACCACGTCTTGCTAACTTGATTTGTGGCCAAACACAGTTAACTACGACAAATGAGGAGGATGTGGTAGATGGTTTTGATGAGGAGGATGGTTCAAAGTCTAACTCTGATGATAATGATAGTGATTTGGCTATGGGTAATTAGTCAGTAGTTTTAGGGGGTATCTTTTGTTTTGTGTTTCTTTTTATTTTGAATTTTTTATTGTAGTTTTTGTTTCTCTTATAAGAGTTCAGTATTTTAGGTTAGGAGGATTCTCATCTCATGTATGTATCTCATGCCTTCTCAATCTTTTGTACTTGGCTTTTAGATTAGTGAATTAGATCTTTTGTTACTGCTCTTTGGTGATATCTTTTGTTCCCTTATTTACTTCTTGTCATTGTAGTATTTATTTTCTTTAACAAGTAGACAATGTTTGGTTTAGATTTGGTAGTGTAGGAAGATATTTTCCTACCTTATTTCAAGACTTTTTTGCTTTTTAAAAAAATTCTTATATGTTGTTTTTATCTCTTGTTTTATTTTAATGCATATGTTTGTTTTAAAAGAAACCAATTTCACATAGAAAGTTCAAATAAATTAAGTAAGGAATGAAAGCAATCATGTTGAAGTAAGTTTTGTTCTATTTTTATCATCTTGGATGGTTTTGTTTATATTTTTATTACTTTTCACACACTTGAAACATGTAAGAATATAATTTTATGATTTATTGTTTATAATCTTAGTGAGATATCTTCAACCATCATATTTTTCAAAACATGGTACACTCGAGTAATTTTTAGTGTTTCATGATAGAGCTTGATGTTTGGCTATTTGTTTGAAATAATATTGGGTTAGGTGTATAATGTGCCTATGAAAAAAAAGAAAAATAGAAGTTAAAAAAATAAATTAAAAACGAAAATGTTTGTTTCTCTTTTCACTGCATAACCGGGTCTCATGCCTAGGCAAGCATAGGGATCCTTGTAAAAAAGTGAAAAGTTGAAATAAATTCTTATGACTTGCTTAGTTTTGTAACCTTTATAGCTCGAATTATTAAGCCTAAGGGGTGTCTCAACACCTAATACATTGAGCTGACTCAATTGGGGACACTAGCCTAATGTTTGTTACATGGACTGTTTAGAAAGATTAAGTGGTCTAAGTACTGCACTAGTCATAATTTGAGTACTAGAAATTAATTGAGAATTTTGAAAAGAAAGACCATTGAACGATGTTTTATTATGAGATGTTATTGGTGAAAATTGCCATTGGTATCTTTTTTAGTTAGAATGATGTTTGGTCTATTGTCTTCAGTTATTGTAATGTGTTGGATCATGGTTGCCTACTTAATTGTTTATACAGTTCTGTTTTTTCTCTCCTTCTGTGCTTTTATTTTATTGCTTTATCATTATCATTGTATATGGCATGAATGCTTTCCTTTTCCTGCCACCAAAAAGAAATTTTCATTTCAAAATAAATGCATTTTGGCTGGATGAAAATTTCGTTTCAATATAAATGCATTTTGTAGCTTTCTCATTTTCATTGCATCTATGTTCTATGTTAGTTATATTCATTTCATCATAAATCTTTAGCTAGATGGAAATTATCTTGTTAATAGTAATTAGTATTGTATTTCTCATTTTGTTCATTCGGCTTAAGACAAAGATAGACATGAATAGTTTCCTATATGCATTTTCTATATCTTCTATCTATAATACTGAAATATTCTTTATCTTTGGCTCGAGTCTTTTGATTCAATGTATAATGGCATCAACAAGTTACCAAAGGCCAAGCAATGGACCTTTATATCCACGTTGTTCAGGGCAAATGATTTACCTTGTATATACCACTATTTTGGAAGTGCCCCACTAAATCATTTATAAGTTTTAATGATGCATTGAGTCTATGTTTATACAAAGTTATAAAATACACAACTTACTAACTGCCATTATTTTTGTTTATCAGGGAGGGATTGGTTGTGGGAAGATGTATTGGTATGATGAGTTTGAACAAGGTGTTGCTTGTAGTAATATGAGTGTCAAACTACATCATTGTCTATCCACTTCATTGCAAAGCCATGGAAGTATAAACAATGGACCGACAGTGACTCAATCTAGATCATTTATTTAGGGCAATGACTTTCACAATAGGCCTTATGCTTGTAACCATATCTGGGTTGATATTATTATCATGTTTTTATGTATATTTGTTTACTTATTTGAAGTAGTAACATGTCCAAGTTATTCCGGCAGACTGTAAGACATAAGTTATTCCGGCAGACTTTAAGCCATAAGATTAAGTTATGTTTGGAAGTTTATTCAGTCTCTAATTGAGATTTTAATACTATGCTTATAATATTGAGGAGATGAAATGACAGGATGAAGTAACTGATGAGATAGAATCTAAGGCTAATTTTGGGGGCTCTTTGTATGTGCAGCTCTTCTGAAATGGAATAAGGTGAGGTATAGGAGGGTCTGCCTCTGGGGACCATGTGATGGCCTATGTATGGAGATATGAGTGAGTTTCTTGTGTAACAAATTGATTCCTCATCCTGTTATTATCCATGTTATTATGATCTCCAATTTCTCTTTGTTTTTTTAAACTTGGCAGGAGCATTTGGTGCCTCATGTCAGTCATATCCGGAAACTAGTAGATAACTTGAAGACCATTGGTGATAGGTGTGTGTGTATATATATATATATATATATATATATATATATGTGGAAAATGTTTATATGAGCCCGGGCTCATATAAATCTATGTGAGCCCGGGCTCTATGGGCCATCGGATTTACATCCGGCGGCCCATAATACTCATAAGTTTAACCAATGAGTATAACCCATAAGTATTATGAGCTGCTAGATGTAAATCCGATGGCCCATAGAGCTCAGGCTCACATAGGTTTATATGAGCCCGGGCTCATATTAACGGGTCTCTCTCTCTCTCTCTCTCTATATATATATATATATATATATGATTTTTAATATAGAAATGGTTGAGTTTTGCAATTTTGATATGTCTATTAATGCCCTTTCACAACAGTTCCAAGATTAATTCGAATCTAGATGGAGAAATCTTGAATCAGCGGAAGATTTTTGAAGTAAGAATATATGCAAACTGAGGCAAAGGTAGTTTCACCATGCTTCAAAGATATCATTCACCATGCTTCAAAGATATCATTAATGATTTTAGAGCGCTTTTATGTTGAGACTTCAAACACTGCATATTGGATATTTTTCAGATTGAAACAATGTTTAGTGTAGTAGACACCATAAAAGAGCAGTTTTATGCAGAAGATGGAAACGTTTTTAGGTTTGGCCTTTGTCATTCTCCTTTTTTCCTTCTTGTTGTTCACCTTGATCACCTTGTACATTTGGTCAATTGGAGAATGCTCATGTTTATGTACTCTTGTCATCAATAGCGGCTCCTCCAATAATGGCAGACCAACCCCTAGATGTTGAAGCTGAATTGGCTAAGTCGAGTCAGAATTTGGTAGTGTGACCAAAGATTACTCAACGGAGGAGATTGGTGGATGGGAGTTTGATGAGCTTGAGCAAGAATTGTCATCCGGAAGACCTGGAGAAACTATTGAGGCATAAGTCTCTTCATGTTGTAAATATATATGATCTCATGTAATTAAAGAAGCGAGCTCCTATAAGAATGTCAATGTCTAAATTCATGTGATGTCAACATTTGAATTTAGTTGTTACAAAGACGGAATCCCCAAAATGGAATTCTGCTCAATATTTAATTCGACCTCAAATGTGAAGCAGTATGTCTAAGATCTTTCATTGGTTGTAAATCTTTTGGACTCGCAATGTAATTATATGAATCATTTAATAAAAATTCAGTTACTTTTTTTTTATGACATAAATTTTATCCCTTTGGTTTTGTACATGTCAATTCCCATCTTCATCCAACATCTTTGAATAATAAATTTGCAGCTAATGCTAAATTTGAGTGAGAAGCAATAGATATTTTTGGATGGAGATGTGGGGTTCCACGGTTGCTCTGTCTTGCTTGCAGGTAGTGAAGTAGCCTACCTGACACTCAAATGTCTGAGGTGGGGTTCTTCCAAAGAGTCTGCATGTCATTAGAAGAACATGAGGGTGCTGAAAAAACACCTACGCAGATTGTACCCATGGCTGTTTCCATCTGTCATTACCATGACTGTTTTTATAAATGTAACCAGCTAAGAACCCTACTTTTGAGCAAATCTTATTGCATGTATGATTATGTTCCGGGTGAGTACTCCTCAAATGTCCCCTTCCACGGATTATACAACTAATTTGCTTGATATCCAAACAAGTAGCGCCAAGAAGAAGTTACGCATCAATTGTTTTGTTTTTTGTTTTTTATAAGATATTAACAAGAAAGAAGTGATAAAAGAGTCATTCTGAGCCCGTAGAAACCACTAGATAACCCCATCAACATTTATGTCTAAAACAAAACACTTTAGAAACATCCCCAGAAAATTCACAGATAGCTGCAATTTAATTGACTTTAAAAGTTCCAGAATGACAATATTCACTTATATCATCTAGCATCATTTGAAGTAGCAGAATCCGCAAATCCTTTAAAACACTTGAAGTATTCAGCCACTTTATTAAGCACGCAGTAGCTATTTGCTTGATTTAATACGCCAGAAGTTTTCAGCCACTTTTAGACCTTCCTGTGTAGGCGAATTCTCATTGAATGATCCACCAGTGTAGGCAAAACTGCCTACCAAGTTCTTCTCATCTCTCTCTTGCCATTTGAACTGCAGAAAAACTGGCTAGTCCTTAGGCAGGCCTTGACTTCTAAAGCATTTTTCAGTAGCTCTTCCACCTAATATGGCATTCATTAAATTTTGTGAATGAATATCAGACTATTTTTCCATTTTTTCAAAGATTGCAAACAAGAAAAATCAAGACTACAATTCTAAAACAAAAAGTGTGCCAAGAGAATTGTAAAAGTTACCGCTGTGCTCTGTGCAAGCAAAATGTTCATAGAAAGCCTTCTCGTAGAAACTGCTCAGGTATTAAATAACAAGATTTTTGCCAGACTTATACTACCTCAGAAGTTATAAGACCAATTACTTAAAGAGAATTTAACTACAAGAAGTACCACATGAGCATCACAGGTGGGAAAAAATTATATAATCAAGAATTTAGATAAAAAACCAACTTTAAATTGGGAAGCATTTGTCCGACAGTATAAAGGAAGCATTTAACAGCAAACTCCCTCCTTACAGCCGATTCAATGGTAAGTCGGGCAACAAGTAACCACATCAGTAAGAGCATTCACTCAACAACAAACAACATCTAAAAGAGGGAAAAAGGGAGTGCAAAACCACTCAAAAGTCACAGAAGAGACCCACCTGTTCCGACTTAATCAGCTCACAGTTAGCAGTGGACGCAGAGTTGAGTATGACCACCCATGAATCTGAGAGACAAAACTCACTTCATAATAGGGACTATTTGGCTACTGCTTTTGTGTAGAAAGAAAATGGGAACATTACACCTTCCTGCTTCTAGGAGGTTGTACGATCAAAGAAGTTTAAGAGATCATGGCTGATGCGCTGAATCAGTCATGAATGCTTGAACTTCCTTGATTGTACAACCTCCTAGAAGGAGGAACCTCTTGAATGTTGAATAGTAGACCTTCCTGCTTCTAGGAGGTTGTAGCATCTCTGAAGTTCAAAAGATCATGGCTGATTGGCCATGAACCCCTGAACTTCAGCAATACTACAACCTCATAGAAAGAGGAAGATATACTATTTAACATTGGTCACCACTCATCTATCCCAAAAAAAAATACTAAGCTATCTAATGATAGTTATGCTAAGGATTGTTGAATCCTTATGTTTTCCCTCATCCTTTCTCATCCGGGCTTGGGACCAGCAACGATGGAGTTAAAAAAAATTATTAGATGTAAATAAAAAGAAAAGAATAAGTGAACATACCTGATAAGCTGATAAAGTGTGATAAGTAGACAGGTCGAAATCAAACTATTAAAACGTGATAAGCAAAATTTTAAAACAAATTCAATGATAATAAACATAGAGACCCATGCATAGCATATGAGAAGTCATAAATATAGGAGCTTGATAAGTTCCACATACATCAATTTATCGGTGGTATTTGGAAATATTCCCCAATTGCATCCAGAATACTATCACGAATAATTCTCATCCCTACATAATCCCTCACGATACAAGGGCCTTGATTTTCCTCCACTTCTAGTTATGGGAACAAGTTTTTGTTCTCCCAATGGCGGAACAAAGCTTCGATGAGGTATGGATCATTAGTAGCACCTTGTTTCTCCTTTATAAAGTTGTTTATCACCAATGTAACTAAGACAATTTTAATTGTGTTTCAAAACAATATGGAGGGAACTTGATCAATATCTTCAAATGTTCCTTCCAAACCCCAAAATTTCTCTCAATGATATTTCTAAGGGACAAACGAAGTTGATTAAACTTCTCCTTCCTGCCTAGGGCCATACTGCCAGAATTCTAGAACATGGTATTGGGTTCCCTAATAAGGCCCAAGGTAACCAATCTTATTTGGGTAATTACCTGCATCAATGACATAATATTCCCTTGTGGTGGCCTAGGAAACTTGGAGAGTGGATATGCTAGTGTGACTAAAGACCCTAAAATCATCGGATGAACCCTCCCAACCTGCCACTGCAAATACAAATCTCATACTAAAGTCACAAATGGCTATTATGTTTTGAGTAACCTTTTCTTGATCTCCACCTATAAGCTTGTTGCTCTTCTGATGATACAACTGCTTCTACATGAGTACCATCTATTGCTCCTATACAATTTCTAAACCATGGATAGTATTTCCTCTTGCTCCTAATGTAGTTGGGTGTGTGATGTGGACTAGTCATTGGCTTGATCATCTTTACAGCCCATGTATATAATGAATCCAGGACTTTATTAAAGTGTCTACACACAGTTTCTTGTGAGTGAGACATAAGATGACCTATAACACGATGACCTTCTCTATGACCACAAATTTGTAGAAAATACTTCATTTGCTCCTCTACCACAACATGTCTTGTGTCCTTGAGCAACTATTTCAACCTCATTTCATAACACAACATGAATGTCTTTTATTCATGTGGCACATATAATGACAAATTTTGTCGGACAGATTCAACATGTCATATACTATGTGGCGACCCCTATCTCAATGCATGTGTACAACATTCCTTAGGAGGAATGTCATTCTTAAATAATACATGATTGTAGCATCTTCACTTGTCAAATACAAGCTCTTCCCAAGTGAATGACATGGCATCTATAATAATTTCTAATAAAATTTAGAGTACACACTACAATGCACATATAACAAGGTAGTATTAAAAATCCTAATAATATGTGGTAAGCCATCATCAAACAAACAAACGGAAATGATAATGAACACACAAACCAATGCATAACAAATAAACCAACATGTTCCATTGTTAGACAAGTCACAATCAAACTTAATTGTGTGGTAATCCATCATAAAACAAACAAACAGAAAAGATAATAAACACACAAACCCATGCATAACAAACAAACTGACATGTTCCATTGTTAGACAGGTCGCAATCCAACTTAATTATGTGGTAAGAAATCATAAAACAAACAAACAAAAATGATAAACAAATAGACCTATGCATAAAACATAAGCATTAAGTTTAGAGAATTACATGAAGTCATTAATTGCATAAAAAATATCGCTACATATAATCCTAGTAGACATCAAGGAACTATAGGGAAAGAAAACTAATGTGAATCTAAAGCATGGCAAATGTCACGCAACCAATTCAATCCTCAACCCTGAAGCATTGCCCAATGCCAACCAAATGCGACTAAACTTTGTCTTCATAAACTTCGAGAGTTCGATGGAGAAAATACAGTCGTCTTCTTGGTATTCAGGCAATGCCATCATCAAGTCAATTGCCATCTTATACTATTTCACTTCATATTAGACCTTATTTGCGTGGGAGCTTTCTCGAGCAATTTCATTCTAGACATGGCAATAGCAATGGACTCGCCAATTGATGTAGCAGTGCTTCGAGACTTCCACTTGCGAGGCAGCCTTTCATTTTCACTTCATGGTGGTGGAGGCATGGAAGTCCCAATAGGCAACAAAGTAGGGCTACGTGTTGGTGTGTGAGCACTACCAGCTTGACTTGTACCACCATACAATCTAGGTGTGTAGTCAGGCAATTGGGCACCATCGTCATCCTTATCTCCCAAGCTATCAGTGAATGCACCAACATGTCTCGCCGTGTGTTCTTCCCGATCCATACCTATCTCATCAAGATTCTCGTCAACCATAGGTTGAACCACCCTCTGACCAACCCCTTCATAAACACTTTCATAACCAAAATCATCACCACTCGCATCAACTAGGGTATATGCTGAGGTGGATGCTGGGGCTGGGGCTGGGGATGAGGTTGAAGCTATGGATGAGGGACAAGGTTTTGCTCCTTAATGTAAGTAACTTGCATGGCTACCTATCGCATGGGTCCAGCCATATACAGTGTATAAATTACCCTCTAACTCCTCATCGTACCCCCACTTCATCAGATGACTAACATGCTTGTAATTCTGCATCTCATATTACATCAGTACACATATTATCATTTCATAATTGACCCAATATTTAAATATTACTTGCCATTAAGAAAGTGCTTCATGCATCTTTAGAAAGGATGAATGTGTTTGTATGCTCATTCCACCCAACTCTAGTCATCTCCCTTAAACTCACCCAAGCTTCATAGAATCTTCTCCCAGTGTCGTAGTGATATTTTAGCATGTCCTTGTTCAAATCAATGTGATGCTCATTCTTTAACATGACAATTACAAAAGTCCAACCCTCATGATCAAGGCTACTCCCTTTCCCATGGCCCTTATTAATTTCATGGGCCATATAAGATAAGAATGCATAATGAAGTGGCTTGTCCCATTTAATGTTTTTCACATACCTTTTGCTTCCCTTAATAGAAGGAGCGTGGGGACACATATTAGGTTGACTAGGATAATATGTCATTGCAAGCTATGAGAAGTTTTGGCAATGTGAAAACAAAGTAAGCTTTTACAAAATTTACAAAATACAAACAAACAAATGGATCTAAAATGCATGATCAAACAAATATGCTTCCGAGAAATGTGGATTAAATGTAATGCATTGGAAAGAAAAATGTATAGACTAATCAAACTATCAATCAGAATTCCAACACAATTTGTAACAATAAAGTCAATCAAAACATGGGTGCAATCATGCAAATGAATGTAAAAGGGGGAAAAAACTTTTGTTTAGCTATATTTGAAAATTGAAGACTAGCATACGTGACTGAAACACTATTGTCATGAGGAAATTGAAGACTAGCATATGAACTTCACAATACTACAGGAACACAAATTGTACACATGATTGTGGGCCTCGCTACACGCTTTCGATGCGAGTTTTGGAAATACAACATGTAAACATGAGGTAAGCGTGTGATGGGGATATAAGTGGAAAAAAAAGAAAAAAATGTGTGAAAGGATCGGACTCGGGCTCGGCCAAGCCCAATCCAAAAACTTCTGGGCAGTGCATCCCCCCCTTCTAGCTTCATTTGCCCAGCCGCCCCCGGCCACCGGTGGGCCGCAGGATGCCGCCGCCGGCTCTGCCCTAGCCTTGTGATGGCAAGGGGCCACTATCCCGGCCCCCACGGCCGCTCCGCCCTCCGCCCCATCTCTCCCCGGTTAGACCCCTCTCTCTCTATTTTGAGTTTCAGTCACCACCGCCATGGGCTGGCAAGGGCCAGCCGGCAGCCGTGAGCTTCGCCTTGGCCTAATGACTACAGGCTGCCGCCCCTCCCAATCCCAAGGGCCTCCGCTCTGCCGCCCCAGTCATTTTTCCTCCTCTGCCCCTGTTTTCCTCCCCTTTAAGTCGAGCTTGCCAGAAGCCTTCGAATGCCATTAGACGGCCTGGCCTGAGTCAGTCCGGCCTACCTTGGTCCGGCGACGGTGATGGGTGACCTTTCCGGGCCCAATTTTGCCTCCACTTAGCCCCGCATAGCTCCAGCCTCTCTTTCCTTCCCCACTGTTCCGGGCTATGTTTCTCCGGTTCCCTATTTCAATCACCATCGTAGGCTGACAAGGGCCAACTAGACCTCCGTTTTCCTTCGCCCTGACTTGCGACGGAGGTAAGTAGTCGCTTTTGGTCCGGCACCACCTCCTCCACCCCGACTAAGCTCCACCGTCCATCAACCTTCTGCCTCTGTTTTAAAAATAGTATTTTTCCACTGTTATCGTTTTGCTCGGGCAAAATATAGTTCGCCAATGGCCAACAACCTCCAGTAGGCCTCCAGACAGCTAGTCTCGGCCCGACATAGCTGGTGCAACCACCCTGGCCTATCCCGGTTCCATTTTTCCCCGGTCAACCCCTCTGTGTTTGGCTTTTGATGCCATCGGCATTAGTCGACAATGGCCAAATGGCCACCGTGGATTCTGCCCCGGCCTAGTAACAACCAGAGATGGCCCCACCTTGTCCGGTTTGATCACCTATGACCCGTGCTCCTCCCTATGGCCCATAGCCTCAACTAGTTCAGCTCACTGGCTTATTTGCCTATTGACCCTTCTTGGCCATTTTATGTTGTTGGTACTGGATGGCCTCTGGTAAGATTCTGTACTGCCTACCTCGACATGACAATGGCAAAGGCCATCTCTATCGGTCACCACCCTATAACAATTTGTTGGTTTACATTAGAGGAATAACCGCATATGAGCCTCAAATTGGTTTTCATTTGAGAATTAGCTTATTGTGGGCTCCAGAGTGGTCCCATGAAGGTGGGATTAGAGATGGGTTATCAAAACAGTGGGTCACCAACTTTGGCCCCATTTCCACATGTGGTCGCCTCCATTTGAGTGTGGAAAGTTTGGTGGATCCCTTTTTTAAAGTCCCGGTTTCAATCCCTATTATGGATCGTAATTAGGATATTTTAAATTAGGCAATTTGTCTTCATTAGGCAATTACTTCATTAGGGAAATTTCTTATTTATGCTATTATCTTTCATTAGGCAGTTTTCTTCATTAGGTAGTTTCCTTTATTAGTCCAGGTCTAATTAGGAATCTCTACTACTATGTAAAGGGTGACTGCCCTATTGGAAAAGTAATGAGAAATCAGTTACTCTAATCCCTCATCTCTCTTATAATGTTTGTGGTGTACAGACATGAATGCGTACTTGTTGTGACTCATTTTAATATGTAAAGATATCTATTTAGCAGTTGTTGATGTCTTTTTAGTTATATTGCATGCAATTGCTGCTGCACGAGGACTCACATTCTTGCACGATTTAGAATGTCAAGTGATATATCATGATGTTAAAGCTTCAAACATTGTCCTTGATGCAGTATGTCTAAAGCTGCACATATTACATGATCCCAAGTAGAATGTGTTGACCTCATTCTTATTGTTTGGAAGGGTGGGGCTTGCCTAAGATGGGGCTGCCAGTGTTTCTTAATTGTGCACAGTATTGCATACTCTATTTTCCTTTGTCACAATATTGCATACTATGTTTTCCTTTGTCACAATATTGCATACTCTGAGAATCTCTCTACGGCCAACAAGCTTGGAGAGGGTGGATGTGGACATGTTTATATGGTATTTCCCTACTTCATTGTAGGGATTTTAAGAACCGTAACTCTACAGAAACATAAGAAAAGAAATTAATTGATCTTTTGTAGGGATGGTGCACCCGCAAAGAATAAAAATTACTGATCTATGAGTTCATGCCCAACGAAAGTGTAGATAAATTTTTGTTTGGTTCGTTCTTATCTTTGATCATTTTATTACTTGATAGGTTTGTTAGAGGGAATGAATCTAAAGAAAATACTAAAAGAGTAGTGGGCACCTAGTAAGTTTCATATGCATTAATATATTAAGCGTAATCATCAAAGCCCTAACGAACTCTGGATTTGAAATTTAATTTAAAATTTCCATTAGTAAATTATCACTTGGAAACACTTAATACAAAACAAATTTATAGTGAAGAACATCAATGTTCATCCAATATTGTTTTAAACTTGCCGCAATATCGCTCCAACGTTGGAGCAATATTGCTCCAACAGTAGCGATATTGCTCCAACATTAGAGTGATATTGCTCCAATGTTGGAGCGATATTGCTCCAACAGTAGTGCGATATCGCTCCAACATTGGAGCGATATTGCTCCAACCGTAGCAATGATGGATCGATATTGCTCCAATGTTGGAGCGATATTGCTACAACAGTAGCGCTAATGGATCGATATTGCTCCAATGTTGGAGCGATATTTCTCCAACAGTAGCGCAGATGGATCGATATTGCTCCAATGTTGGAGCGATATTGCTCCAACAATAGCGCGATACTGCTCCAACACTGGAGCGATATTGCTCCAACAGTAGCAATGATGGATCGATATTGCTCCAATGTTGGAGCGATAATGCTCCAACGTTGGAGCAATATTGCGGTAATGTTCGAGCAATATCGCTCCAACATTGGTTCGATATTGCTCCAACGTTGGAGCGATATTGCGGCAATGTTCATGCAATATCGCTCAAACATTGGATCGATATTGCTCCTATGTTGGAGCAATATTGCTCCAACGTTGGAGCGATATTGCTCCAACAAATGTGAAATGAATCTGACGTCGCACGATTCAGCCACCCCAATGAGGGATATTGAACGTGAAATAAACTACCTATTGCTTAACAGTGCGTGACACAAGAAATCTGGCTTACCCAATTACCTTCCAACCTTTTTAATGGATAACCAGGCCGTGTCTCTCTATGCATTAAGGGGGTCGTTATGGGCTGATTTTTTATTTGCGCATTTCAAAATCTAATCAGCATGATGGACTAGCTCTGGTTCAATTGAGCAAATCAAAAGATGATCATCCCGCAAAATGGGGCTGAAAGCATTTTTTGTCATACCAATTAGGAGCTATCAATCATTTATGCTAAAGTGCGCTAACACATACACATTCTCGATATCTTATGATCCACAATTCAAAAGATGATCATCCCTCAATGGAAAGATTTGATGTAGATAGGACTTATATCTATTACGATAACCATTTTCTAGATTTTTACCCATATAACTTTCCCATTACCGAGATGGTATGGATTATTTTACATCCTTGTCCACCATTTCTCGGTCAGTTTATCAATTACCCATTACCCTTTTATAAGGGTTCATAATTCACTATATTCTCCTATTTTTTAAACACCCCTAAACCTAAAAATCAAATTAGGCAACAAAAAAAAGTGAGAGCCACTTAGCATCTACCAACGATCAAAGCTAGGCAGAAAGAAGGTATGAGATATAGTATATTTACACATGCCACATATGGATAACAGATGATATGGAACAACTTTTTCATAACCATTCTATTTAGAAAAATGTTGTATATTAGTATCATCGTAGTTATTTACCCATCAAATAAATTTGATTGTACTATTTAATTTTTTAAATATACAACTGCATAACGAATACCATCTGGCCAAGTTTCATCAAGATCAAATGGCCTATTTGTAGCAGCGAGTACAAGTATGTGTTCCCCAGGTTTGGTCATCAGGCCATCGCAGTGCGTCATAAACTCATTCTTAATCTTTTGCATCACCTCATGTTCCCCAACCCTGGTTCGTTGGCCCAGCATTGTGTCCACTTCATACACAAATATAATTGTTGGAGAGACTTTGGCTGCTAATGTGAATAATGCTCTCGCATTTTTCTTGTCCTCCCCAAACCACTTAGAGGTGATAGTGGACATTGAAACGTTAATAAAACTTGCCCCAGATTCCTTGGCAATACCCTTGGCCATCATTGCCTTGCCTGTACCAGGTGGCCCAAAAAGAAGAATTCCTCAACAAGGCTTCAACAGACCACCATTGAAAATATCAAGCCTTCAGAGTGGAAGCATAACCAGTTCCTGAAGTGACTCTTTTACATCATTTAGAGCACCTACGTCTGCAAATGTCACATTAATTTCACTTGTTGGGATGACCTCAGGCCTAATGCGCTTATCCTCCTCGTTGTCAGGAACTTCCTATTGACAGAGGAACTTGGTTGGTGCATGGAGGTAGGATACATATATTAACAATCAAGGAAGAGAAAGACAACAGGTCATAAGAGAAGCCCCATATTAAATTAAATTCTCCATCTTGCTAAACAACATCTAATCAGTGTCGGAACACAGCCAAGACAAGTAGTTTAATGAGAGCAAAGATAACAAAATTCAAGCAGCCTTTGCAGAAGTCAATGTACTTACAGGCACTTTTGTTGGAGCAGCAGAATCACCGCCTTTCTTGGACACAGTAACAGGTTTCTCTGTTTCACTTTTATTATCAGGCATTGGAGCTTCACCCTTTCCATCAATGCTCACACTGGTAATAGCATCCTCTGCAACTTCCAATTACCAGTGAAAAATATATCAGCACAATAATCCATATTCAGAAAGAAAAATATATCAGCACAATAATCCATATTGGACTCACAACTTCACGGATTTCTTGTTCAAAAACTTTTCCTGCAGCACTAGCACTAAAATTCTCCAGTACTTGCAAGCTCATTCTCAGTTCTGCTCTTCTCAACAATTCATAGGATTCTGAATGGACAATTTCTTGGGCATTTACAGAGGAGGACCATCTTTTGGTAAAAATTCCTTTGTAATGTCTTCCTTCGTCACTACTGGTAGACTTCAACCATGATAAATATTCTCCAACAAGTCTCTGAACATCAAATTAGAACAAACACACTATAAGTAATAGCAATGCCTATTCGAAACACCAGAATTGAGGACACAAATTCTAGATATCTATATGCAGTATATAAAGTGATAGTAATGGCAACGATATTACATGAAACAGAGCACACTTCATATGCAGTTTATAAAGTGAGAGCATCATAAACGCTATCAAGTTTTCAATTCAAGTTCTGTGAGGATCTAAACTCAGTGGCATATTATAGGCTACAGTAGAGATGTGTGCAGCTGGGTAGACTTCCCTAGGAGTTAGCATAATGCAGTTGATGATAGTGATTCACATTCTGTTTCATTTTCCTTTTTGACGGTCACATGAATACCCATGTATGAATTAGAAACCAGGTTGGTCAGCAAAGCAAATAAGGATTTAAATATGAATCTTTATGGACCTTAAATTCTTCAATTAGATTAACTCCTGCATTTCTGCATTTCACAAGAATCACAACTAAAATGCTATAGGCCTATTTACGAAATCTTAAAATGCACAAGCAGACAGTAAAAGAGAAAATGAAACATTGATTTAAACATATACACAAAACCCTGGAAGATTTCTGATACAACCATCCTTGAGGCAGGCCCATGTCAATAATGCCTCATTTTCATCAGGAATCAGGACTAAGTAAATCACATGTTGAGGTGATTTCCAAGTCTCATTAGGAATGCCCATGTGTCAAGGATAGAGTCCTTTATGTAGATAGCTCTGAAAATTACGAGAAAATAGCCTCCTGCCTCAAGACACTTCCATAATTGTCCTCATTTGCAAAGGATAACGTTGTTCAATATAGCCACTTTCACCATATAAGACCAACTTCTCATCAATAAAATCTGACGAGTGCACAATTTGAGTAAACCATCAATATGGGACTCAGTAAAAGAAACAAACTAATCCGACCAAAACAGAATCTGCAAAATCATCAGTGAACACAACATTTGCAATGTGGATGAAATTGGAATTCACAATGCTGGAAACAATGGGAAATCTGTCCCCATTGTTTTGTCCAGAACATATCCCAATAATAAGTAAAGTTTTAAAAAAAATGCTATCTTTCCCCCAGAAGAAGCAAAAGAATTCAATTAATAGTGTCTGGAAATTGCAGTGATATGGAAAACTTACACGGCCATCAGATAGTGCAAGATTAATAATCTCGTCTTGAATTTTAGAGGCAAGAGACTCGGATACAGAATGTTGTCCTTGGAAGAAGTACTTCGTAACAAGGTCAAGATTCGACAATTGAAGAGTCAACTCAGTCAACTTCACTGAACGGTCCTTTGCTGTTTCAATCTGCAAGTGACAAATAAAGATGATTTTCTCATAACAAGTATGTGACATAATATGATTATATATTATCACTACAAAGGAAAGAAGTCTAAAGTGTGGTATATTGCCACCAGGGGAGCCCAGATCAGCATGAATTAACAGCTTCATCTCAGTGCATAAAATAGCCTGTCTGAAAGACATCTAGAACACGTAAGTTGAGACACATGGATTGAATGGCTCAAGATTCGCAACCTTGCTCATTAGTGAGCCAAGCCATTCAAATAATAGGAAATATCGCTTTCAAAGAACCAATTAATATCCTAAAGTGGAAGTACAAAAGAGGAAAATTTTAAACCATCATTCATCCACAGTGGCAGCCTTGGACCCCAACCATAAGACTCTCACTAAAGAGGCAAAAGGGATGCACTTTCCTCCAGGACAAGTGATCGTTTATAATTAAACCCTTTGCAAGTGTACAAGGTAATTGTACTAGGATAAGTATTTAAGGGTTGTCGAACCTCAGGGACGGATGGATTATCACTAAATCTAAAAAGGAATTTACTGATTAAAAACTAAAACAAACTTAAACTTAAATTAAGCAAAAGAAAGAAATCAAATAGTTTAAAAGCAAGAGATTAATTTGATAGAATTTACTTAGGAAATCGAATCCACTATAGAACCATAACAATTCCTTAACTTTTAATCTAAATCTAGTGTGAACATGAACAAGTATTCTCAGCTACAAGCTAGAATTACTTCAAAAAGAATCATTAATTAACTTCCATGGCATGAACTATCTTCGACAATAGCACGAATCATCTACACTAAACTAGCTATAGGCATGACCCGTCTAATCTTAGTATAACTCATCCAAGTCATTAATTATCTGAACATTAAAACTATTGTATGACCATCTCATCTAAATCACAGAAATTAGAATCGATGTAAATATCAAAACCATATCAATCTACCATCTACAAGACAATAAATCAACATAGATTTGAATAAACATGAAAAGCTCTTCCATTCAAAAGGAAATCCATATCATACAATTGTCATCATTCACAACTGAGATCTAAATTAAAAAGAAAAGAAACTAAAACTTATCTATAGCTTCATCAACTCCTAAGTAAAAGAAAAGTCTAGCCTTCCATTGTAGAAGAAAGCACTTGAATCTCCATTAGAAGCTTTAAATTCTCTTCCATCTTCTTCTTCCTTTTTCTCCTCCTAAAATCTACTAGAATCCCCCAATTTTAAGCCAAATATGTCTTTTTATAGGCATAAATTCCGTAGGAAGAAGTCCAATATGAAAAGGATTGAAATTTGGGTCAAACTAGGAAACTGCACGTTATCCCGATCGATCGCCATGCATGCCCGATCGATCGGCTACACTGTATTTTCATCTGAATTCACGTTATCCCGATCGATCGACCTGCATACCCGATCGATCGGCTACAGTGTTTCTGTTTTCGTGGACAGTTCATATTCTGTTCATTAAGCTTTCCTTCGTGTCCATATTAGTTTCCAACTTGTTTATAACTCCGAAAAGTTGTCCAAATCACTTTAAAGCATGTGAAGACTATTTTTAAGCATTTCAAACATCGTCCAAGTACTTCGATAAGCGCACTTTACCTACAAAATATAAAATACCATATTTTAGACATGTAGAATATAATTAAAATTCCATCTTGATTTAAATACATGTCTAAACAACTAATAACTACAAAATTATTAATAATTAAACTAAAATATTAATATCTATCTTAATCTAAATAAACCATAATTAACTCTAAGTTAACCTAATCTATACTAGCAAATAAGGTAAAAAGGCATATAAAATAGATATAGATTTCATACTTATCAACAAGTGCACGAAGGGAGCCAATCAACTGCCAATGGAATGAACTTGAAACCACACAAAAAATAAGACAGAGCGTTAATGGCCGGAACATGACCAAGGAATACCAGTGACAAAGTCTGTTTCATCCAGTAGCTGCTCTCATGCTCCATCTTCTTAGCATAATCTTTGACGCTACCGACTATTTCATTAACTAAGACTAAGTCCTTTTTAGCACATTCACATTCGTCATGAACAAGAGTTTGAGAGGCAGTAAGCAACCGGTCAGCAATTGCAATTGGTGTTTCAAGCTTGAGCCGAATTCTCTCTGATCCCGCACCCGTGGTTCCCTCCAACTGCCTAGTATCTTTTGAATCAAATTTACTTTGCTAAAATATACTCAATCCACGAGACAAACTGTTCAATACAGACATAGTTAGACTAGACTTATAACTACGAGACAAAAAAGATGTATATCACTATAAGTTATAAGCAATTGACCTTTTTGACGAAATGACAAGCTTCCGATTTCGGTATTCAGGATCTTTTGTATTCATCAAATGATAAGAAATTGCAGACACTACAATCTCTTCAATGTAATTGATGAGAACTGCTGCATCAGCTAGACAGATTGAACCCAAGTCAACACAATCTAGATCATTTGCTGCAAGTACTTCCATTATGTCGTTTCTGTTATCCTGAGACTGAATCAGTTTAATGTCTTCTTCTATTTGGGACTTCCAATTGACAAGGTGGGTCTCATCTTCAGGTGGCTTGATCTCAATGTTATAAGGTAATAGAAGAGTGAGTTTCTCATCTATCTCCCTATAATCAGTACCTAGATCCAACGACCTGGAACCAAGGACCAGTACAGGTCCTGATAGTTTTTTGAACATTTTTTGAAACAGAGTGTACATTCTTTGTGATCTTGAGAGAAATTTGTCAACATTCCTAACGTAGAGAACAATGGGGTCGGTTCTTGACACTGAAATCAGAACCTGCCAGATCAATTAAAAAGCGAAACATGTCAGGCATACAGATTACTGATAGATAAATTAAATTTGTCCACTTACTGTAATCATTATCTACCTTGTAAAGGTACTGTACAAAGAGTTTCTCATCAAAGGACCAACTGTTGCCACTCTTGAGAGGAGCTGCAAATAAATGGATCAAATAGTAAGACAAAAAAAATAATGTTCAATAAATTATCTAAAATTGAAACGAGCAATATTGAATAGATGAAGCCAAGTCTACGAGGGAAAAAATCCAACATTGTTTTCCACGGTGCATCTATTATTAAATGCAGCACATCTAGTCATAAACCATTTTTTACAATCTCAACCACATTCATACGACAACAGAATTAGTTACCAAAATGCTAAAATAACTACATCTCCAAAAATAATTTTGCTCAGCTAGAAGGCCACAAAGTGGCAGCTTAAAGATTCGTTCAACAAGCTGATAAAAGGCTGAACCTAGATTTGGGGCACATTGTGCCATGATAGTACTAATATCAGTTGCAGAAGAAGCATTTCTACGGAGCTTTGCAGGATTGCGAAGACTTTCAGATTCGCTGCAATAATAAAAAGGGACAGTTTAATCAAGCATTAGAGTACCAGGTGAGATCTGAATTCTCCATAGGCCAAATATAAACTTTTCAAGGATAGTGTACTTAGAACTTAGTTCCATTCCACTGCTTTGCCTCCTTAATGTACCTGAGATAGAAGAATTTGAGTTTTGATAAAAGATATAAAAAACTTTTTTTAACAACCCAAATGTTTAATGTTCAAAAACATTTTACATGAACTAGAGATGATTTTTTACATACAATTTAAGGTTCTCACCATCACCATAAAGACTCATACTCAATCAATAGAGCCTCTTAGGATCTCTGCAGCCATTCCAAGTCTCAATCGCTGAGAGATATCTTCCTAAAAAAAGTTGAAACAAATAAATTTGTTAGAATCCCACTTTGATTGAAGGAATAAAAAAAATGCAATTGACCCATATATCTTATCAACCCCATTATACCTGAGTATAATCAACCGGCAAACCAGAACTAATGCAATATACAGTACGCATGAGGAAGAACCCACAATCAACCCCATTGGATTGGTATGGTCCCTTTTTACTTACGATCTTCCACTGTTTAGCTTGAGGTACCTTAAGGTGCTCCTCAAGAAATATTCCAATGCTTTCCATCTATCATTCACATATTTGCCGAATTAGTTTCAAATCAATTGTTTAAATATAAAAGTTTCTCTTAATCATACAATTACTCATCAGTTTTCTCACATTAGGATGTCGTTTCTTATGGCCGTACCCAGGCATGGAATTATACCATTTTACTTCAGTCTTGTCAACATCTACGACCAACAAGTGAAAATGTGCATTGTCACACATTGGTATAAAGATGTAGTCAGGACATTCTTTTTCCACTCCAAAACAAGAGGTTGCTAGCTCCTCCATTGCGTCCTCTGCCATAACCTTCAATTGCAATTGGCATGGATGTGACTTAGTCCATATACTAACTTAATCCAATACATAAATATTAGACTTTGGACCATACCTTGGCAAAATAAAATTGCAATGCAAAGCTCCCAAAGTGGCATTTGGGGAAGGCATTTCCAGTTGATTTGGAGGCCCTTTGTTGTAGCATATACATGTAAGCATCTATTACCTACATACAACGAAGCATACAATTAATATAAAATTAGTATTGAATACTTAAGATTTAAATAGATTAAAAGTATAGTCTTACGTTAGAAGAGATGTACTCCACCTTCAACATATCCACTAAGTCATTGTCAGCAACACCAACACCCACCACAGAATGACTCCTATCTATAATGAGTTTTTTAATAGTTTCTTGATCTCGATTACACAAATTGGATAGAGGACTGCATAAGATAATCTTCAATGGCCGGTGAGGGATGATAGGGGATGCTTGCTTCGCTGAGACTTGGGAAGAAGAAACTAAAATGGTTGCGGCCTCCTTATTTGCAGTGATTTCCTTCTTCTCCCTCCTCGTCCTCTTAGTCTCTTGTGTAAAAGGGATCCCATACTTCTTGCTTTTATATTTTAACCAGAGAGGTCTTTTCAAAGTGTGACCCTCTTTATCTCCCTCCCCCTTTCCCTCCTTGTCATTCGTTCTCTCCTCCCCACCTGGTCCCTCCCCCTTTCCCTCCTCGTCATTCGTTCTCTCCTCCCCACCTGGTCCCTCCTCTCTCTTATCATCCCCTTGCTCCTCTCCCCCCTTTTCCTCATCCGCTCTCCCCTCCTCTCCTGCCTCTCCCCCCTCTACCTCCTCTCCTCCTTCTCCCTCCTCTCTCTTATCCTCCCCTTGCTCCTCTCCCCCCTTTCCCTCATCCACTATCCCTCCTCTCCCCCTCTGCCTCCTCTCCTCCTCCCTCCTCTCTCTTATCTTCTCCTTGCTCCTCTCCCCGCTTTCCCTCAGCCGCTCTCCCCTCCTCTCCTGCCTCTCCCCCCTCTGCCTCCTCTCCTCCTTCTCCCCCTCTGCCTCCTCTCCTACTCCCCCTCTGCCTCCTCTCCTCCTTCTCCCTCCTCTGCCTCCTCTCCTCCTTCTCCCCCCTCTTCCTCATCTCCTTGCTCTTCCTCCGCCTCTTCCCCCTCTTCCCCTCCCTCCTCCTCTCCATTGTCATCATCAACTGCTTCACCAACTTCCTCCTCATCCGCTGCTGCAGGGGAGGTATGCCTCATCTTCTTTGTTGGCCTCTTAACCAGCTGATTGGCCATGTTTTTAAATGTCAAAATTTTTTCTGAAATGGTGTCCATGACACCATGTAGATGGGCAGTACGGTAGCCCTCCTCCTCCAATATATGCATGGCAGTATGCACAACTCCAAGTGCAGAGGCCATATTATCTAGTGCTGACTTCAGGACCAACTTTCCTCCACCAATTGCCTTCACTGGCACCCCAACTCCCATTCCTACCTTCCTTTTTTTCAAGGCCTTTCCTGCCCCTTCAATGAGATATATACCTCATTCGCAGCAGGAACCAACACAGATAGAACCTATGGTCAACATATGCACAATTATTTAAACATGCAAAGTTCAATAAACTAAAAGTTTGAACAGATTTTAAAAACTCAAACATTTCAATATAAAAAACAGTGTCCTATTACCTCTTCTGGTCTCAGAAATTTAAACATTTGTGCATATTTGCCCACCGACCTGTGGTGCTTAGCCTCTTTTTCCCCCTTTACCATGCCACAATTTGGCCACTTGGCAAATCGGGGTAGCTTCTGCGACACAGGGGATATGAACATCTTAAAATGCTCAAACACCCAAACCTATAACATATAAAAGATAAAAATTAGCCTTTTGTAACACCTATGTAATCATGTAAATCCAATTATGTAGCAAGTATAACATACCTATAGGACAAATGCTGCTCCAATCAATGATCCATAGCCCTCAGACTTGCCTGCCTCCTTTGACACAATCTTCCTATGGAGGGTTGAGGCTGAGACCACTAAAAATTCATAAACAGCTTGAGGCCAGTCATATCGATGGAGGCTGCCCATGTCTTCCACCAGGTCAATTAACGCATTCTTGACCACGATGTGGGTCTGAAGAAATAGGAAGCATGAGAAGATGTGCAAGATGATCGTTCTTGCCCAATCCTCCACCGATGTAGGGTCGGTCGTTGCAGTTAAAACATCCATGGTCTTCTCAATTTCATATCTTGTAACCTGCTTCTTCTCAAAACGACGCTTACAATACGCACCCCTCTCCTCCCTTTCTTGGGCGAAGACCACCCGATCGCCCCCCTTCTTTAGGCCAGTAATGAGGGCCACATCCTCCACAGTGAAGTCCACTCTGCATCCTTTGAATGTGACCCCAGGTTGGTCCTCAGTCCAATAACCCAAAATTACTTTAAAGAGTGACACCTGACAAACAATGTTACTGGCGTCTAACAATTGGATGAAGGGGGTTTGGCTAACAAGAGTCTTCACCTCTGGGAAGGTAGACAATATGTTCACTGACTTTGCTAGTCCTGAGGGGAAACAAGGGACTTTTAATGACTCTCGCCTATTTCTTCCTGATCCTCCTCCAAGGTCTGAGCCCCTCTTCTTCAATTCAAGATCTTCTACATCAATACATATCTAAGTATTAGTAAGAAGGTACATATACGTATAATAAAAGTGTTGAATATAACCCCGTAAATAACATAGCAATATTTAAAATATAAATTGGCATTAAATTCAAGATAGTATGAGTATAGCTGAAATAATGCTACAACATTTTTAGCTAGTGTGCTATAAAATTACCAATAATGCAGAAATGGTGTAGCAATAATGTCTTTAAAATGTTGCATATAATTCAATTATTGATAACAGGATTAACATTTAAAATATTGCTATAACAAGAGCAATAATCCTAATGCATAAGCATTAATATTAGTACATCAACAACATCCACAATCATTTTAAACTTAGGGATTCAAAAAAACCTACTTGATTTATTTGCCATGATAGGTATTCAACAAAAGGAAGCCTGACTATAGTGAAGACACTGTTCCTAAAACATCAAAAAGCACATTGAAAAAGTTATAATGTTGTCAAGAATTATTAGCATTTATAATTTACAATTGTAGCAATATTGCTCAATCCCTGCATCAATATTGTTGCAAGGTTGGAGCAATATTGCTCCTAAGGTGTAACAATATTGCTCCTACGGTGTCACAATATTGCTCCAAGACTTATATAAATTAAATGCATCAAAATCATCGAACATTTCATGTTGGAGCAATATTGATCCAACGTTGTAGCAACTCCAATGTTGATATAATATTGCTCCAACCCTACAACAATATTTCTCCTAGACTTATATAAATTAAAGGCATCAAAATTAATGAACATTTTAGGTTGGAGTAATAATGCTTCAACGGTGTAGCAATATTGCTCTAAGGTTGATGCAATATTGCTCCAAGGCTTATATAAATTAAAGACGTCAAAATCATCGAATAGTTTAAGACATCAAAATCATCAGACATTTAAAGGTATCAAAATCATCGAACATTTTGGGGTTGAAATGATATTATATGGTAAGCATTTAGTTGATACAAAGAGAAGACAAATGGGACTCTGCAATGTTCCAAGGTTGGAGCAATATTGCTTCAAGGTTGGAGCATTATTGCTCCAAGACTTATATAAATTAAAGGCATCAAAATCATCGAACATTTCAGGTTGGAGCAATAATGCTCCAACAGTGGAGCAATATTGCTCCAATGTTGGAGCAATATTAGTCCAATGTTGGAGCAATATTGCTCCAAGGTTATAGCAATATTGCTCCAAGGTTGATGCAATATTGCTCCAATGTTGATGCAATATTGCTCCAAGTTGGAACAATATTGCTCCAACCCTATAGCAATATTGCTCCAAGGCTTATATGAATTGAAGGCATCAAAATCATCGGTAAGCATTTAGTTGATATAAAGAGAAGACAAAGGGGACACTCTGAAATGCTTTTATGCATGGCAGGTTTCATGAACATGAGAAATGAAACCACTAGGTGTTCACAATCATTAGTAGACAGGCAACAAAAAATTCCAAATGGAAAAGACACTATTTTTCCTGAAAAAATCAAAATAGAGAAAAGGCTTTGGACAACATAATTTTGATTTGCAGGAGACGAAAAGGCCTCACTTTGGCGATCTAGGACTTCAAATTCAAAAATAAAAATAAACACAGAGCATATGCAGTTTCTTCTCTCCGACATATAGAAGCATGGTAAGCTGAAAGAAAGCTGATCAAAATATGTGAACAAACGAAATGCAGGTGGAGAGAAATGTGGTAAAAAGCAAAAAATCCAGTTTTCTATTCTTCAAAGAATCTGGGATGTAGTTGTTTACCGAAGCTTGCAATAAACACAATGCGGAAAAATCAAAACCCAGAAATTGTTTGTGAAAGAAAATGGAACATAAAGAATCTGGGATGGAGCAGTCACTTGGGCGCGCAGTAAACACAATGCGGAACAATGAAAACCCAGAAGTTGTCTGTGAAAGAAAATGGAACAGAAAAACAATCAAAGCTCCTTTTTTTCCACTGGAATGATGGATAGAGACAAAATAAAAAATACATACGCACATCTGTAAATGAAGTTCGTTTGTTGTACCTCAACGATATGAAGTTTCGACCGTCGAACGGGAATCAGAAATCAGGAGCGAGAACCAACAGAAAGAAGGTGGCTGTGAATATTGCTGCCTGATATGCTTCTCTAGTCACTGGGTGGGAGCAGGAGCACCGGGCTGGGTGAGTGGAACAATGTCCTCCGATTGCTTCTTCTCTAGTTAGTGGGTGAAAGCGGGAGTTCTGAGCGCATTGGTCGTGCCTCTGAGAATATTGTTGCCTAAGAACTCTTCTCCGGTGTCGATCGCCGCTTCTCTGGTCACCGGGTGGGAGCGGGAGCACCGGGCTGGGTGAGTTGCACACCGGCTCCTCCGATCGCCTCTTCTCTGGTCAGTGGGTGAGAGCGGGAATTCTGAGCGAACAGGTCCCGTGAAGAGCACTCCACTGGCCTAGCCCGGCTCCGAAGAATATCTCAGCCCGGTCGGCATTCACACGAATCCCACTCTTCACCCGGGTCACCGATTAACCCGTTGCTTCAACCCACTCGGTGATGTGTATTCTTTTGATTGGGCACTCCCACCCACCCCGGTGGGAGTGTGGCACAGCCGATCCGAAGCCATGTACGTGTGCCATAGGCCAGACGAAGGATGTTTCGGTGCTAGTACCAGTCAGCATGAGTCAGGATGCCAAAGAGCAGCCTGAAATCCGGAATGGTGGTCGTGGACACTTCCTCAAATGCTTGAGGCAGTACTGTTTGGCAAGAGTTGGTGACGTTGGAGGTGAAGGTGGCACGGGCCATGTTCATCACGTCCACGAGCTACATGTTTTTCAACGACGTGTGAAGGAGGATGAGGGCGACAACGATAAAAAGGGCGACAACAATAAAAAAGGAGGAAGACGAAGAAGATAGAAGATAGCGAAAATGAAATTTCTAACCAAGTTTGTGTAAGAAGCTTTATAGAGTAAGAAGCACGAAAGACTTATCTAACGGCTTAAATTAGTCAAATAGAACAATTAATATGGAACAAAATTATTTTTTCTATTGAAGCTATTAATACAAAGACAGAGGGAATAATTTTTATAAAAAATAAAAATATATTAAAAAGTTATTCTAAATAAATCCGGTCATGTTTGGGTTTGGCCTATTAAGATGGGTCGTATTTGTGTCTGGGCCTATTTGGATCAGGTTGGATTCAGCCTTCCGATTCCTAATTAGAAAACCCGCACCAATAGCCTCCCTATTTGTCCCTAGTCATTTGTTCCCGAGAAGGCTCTCGTCTGAGGGTCACCCAACTACTTGACCAGTCTTCAATGGCCTTTGAAATCAAGGATACCGTAGTTAATGCATTGGGTATAGCCTGTAGCCACGCTTTGGGATTTCATTCTTGTTCTGCCTAAGGGGAAGGGAGGAACTTGGAAACTAAACGCTGCTCACTCTATCCAACGGACACAAGTCAACAACAAAAGAAATTACCTTACAGTTCTTGCTACTACATACTGTAAAACCCAAATCCTCCCGTCCATTCCTAGAAGTAATTGCTTTAGTATACTTCTTAGAAAGTATTTATATGATTTTCACTTACAATAAGCCCAATATAAAGAACGTTTGGAGCTACTTATCTATTAGATCGACTTCGTAAATGTTAATATACATTTGCATCAATGATAGTGACATTGACACTAGCATATGCACCAGCATATGCACCCTTCGATCTTAAATATCAATAACTGTCTCTGTTTCCTTACGATGGCATATAAAACTTTACCCCAGCCAGGTTCACCATCACATTTGAGTTTTATATTAAGGTAGTCGCTTTCAAGAATTACTCGTATGTAGCTTTCATAAAAAAAAAATCCTATTCGGTAGGTAAATAATGTTCATCAGTGAGCAGACAAAACATGTAAGGATTCCAATCCAAATCCACAGCATCTCTTTGGTAGTTTGATTCTGGTCATTCCCAAACAAAGAGAAGTCACGAAAGCTATAGCACACAACAAACAACGGACATTATTATGTGTCCCTAATATCATATAGTACCATATTGTAATTGAGTACGCGAACCATGACCCACTTGACGTCCTTTGCTTCCAGACCTATGGCTTGCTCTTGTCCCTGCTTCTGTAGTAGCTTTCATTCTTCTCATACATCTCGATGGGGTCTGCATCGTCCATGGAGACATCTCCGACCTCGTAACGGCCGGTCTCCGCACTTTCGGCGCTGCTGTAAACCTCTTTGCTGGGCGTGTATTCAGCTGTGAGGGTGGAACCATAGGAGAGGTTGTCATGGCCGTAGAGGCCAAGACCCCGGTGGTTCTCGCTGTCAGGTATCTGGTTGGGCTTCATTTGTGTAGCAATGGGCTCTTTCTTTCCCTCTGGTCTGGCTGTGGGCTCAGTTTCCTCTGGTGTGTTATAACGTACTTCCTTGCTGAAGAACTGGCTATGTCTGGCCTGGGTTTGGAGGGCTGAGTAGAAAAACAAGAGAAGGGAGAGGAGAACCAGTTGCTTTAAAAATAAAGCCATGAGTGATAAGAAAGCTGCTCAGAGGGAAGGGAAGAAAGTGTATGGTGTATGGTGACAAAGATCATTGACAAGTCTGATTCTTTCATTGGGTGGGAAGAGACACAAGAAAAAAACAGGTAATTTGAAACCAGGTGAACCATGAACATGAGTGAAGTTCAATTATTTATTGAAAAATTGGACAGTAACAGAGTAGAAAACTCATGATCCTGGATACCATGCGGAGCTGTAGCATATTTGACTAGTTGGAACTACTTGGCAAAAGCCTATTTACGACTACAATTGGTTGCATTTTGTCGGTGATATTGGAGGGCACTACTTTGTCAGGGATTAGGGGGCAGAGTAAATGGAGAAGTCCAGCTCACCAGTGTTGCCGCTCCGTTCATCCTGAAAAATTTACAGTTTCCGGCAATGCGGATTACATCGAATAAATGCAGCCAAAAGAAAAATGTTTTCCTAACAGGTTTTTCATGAGTAATTCCGTGACCAGCGACTTGAGGTCTTTGAACATGGTACATAAGGAGTTCACGTCATGGATACTGGTTACACTAGATGCTCTCTAGCTAAAACATTTTTTATTTATTTAAAAGTTATAATAAGGCATGAATTAAAAGACTTGTCTAACCTAACCCATTTTGGTGACCAAAGCTGAGTGACCAATAAGGAGAAGCTACCAGCTAGATCACCAAAGAAATGCTGAGAGAGAAACGTAGAACCAGCTCCAGCAAGTTCCCAAAATTTCCCTTAACATATCGATTGGTCATGCATTAAAATTATGATAGGTAGTCAATAAATATATTTTTTAAAATTAATGGCGTTAAATGAAGATTAATAATAGATGCCCTCAAACTTACTGTACCGCAAGAGAGGATTTCTCAGTGGTCTATTTAAGAAAGTGCCACTTGTACATACTTTATATTATTGTCAAATTTTAACTAGCCTGAAAAATGTGAAAATGGTACTAAAGACAAGTTCCTGAGTTTGGACATGAATTCACAATTTCAAGAATTATATTTGTCCTTGAACTATATACATGCATAATCTATTCAGTAGAATCCAGATTAATGAATAGTCAGTCCATAAGTAGAGTTTTTTCTATATTGCCTGGCCGAAAAATACAATATTTTATATTTGTCTTAATTTTAAACACAAGTATTATATTAATTATTTATAGACAAAATTACCTTTAGTTTTAAATAAACTCACTCCCTCACATATTATAATAAATGAACACCAGAATAGAACGGTGTTGTTCCGGTGTATTGAGATTCATCAGTAGCCTACAAAAGTCATCAACAGGAGGTGACTGGCAATGACTCACTAGTAAGTGTCGTTTATTAAAAAATTATTTTTTTACACCCTAGAAGCTTTTGAGGGCTCCAAAGGCTTTATTTTGGGGATTCGATCAACCTTTTTACATCTATTATAGATAGGATTAATATTTGCATACATTATAATAGAGAGGTAAGCAATGATGATGTGTATATAGGTGAAAATACATGGTTGATGAACATTGATCCGTCAGTGAGGTTTGACGAGCTTGTGCTTTAAGTCAAAGCATGACTTATCATCAATAATAATGTGACTTTGAAGTATTTAATTATATATTCTCAATCATCTATGATATATGAATTACAAACGATGAGGACCTATAATAATTTTTTCCATTTATAAGAAGGTAAATAAGGAGGTGCTATCATTGTATACCGAGATGAAAGAGCTCAATAATAATGACAAATCATCATTAGTAGAAATGAACCAAACATTTAATAGAGCTAAATCACTAGTCGTAATGGCTTAGCTCAACTCTAATTTCAGAATACAAACAGGAGTCAATGATACACAGTTTACTTTTGAAACTATCAGGTAACAATCAATTATAAATTTGCACAAGAATGTACTTTATTGTATACTCAAGCACACTATATAGAACATATCGTATTCCATTCAAAGCATGTCGTTTGAAGGAATTACATGATTTTTATTTTATCACATAAGTAATGATATGACATACACATGCGATATAACAATAATGATTTTTAGTGTAGATATAATAACACATGTATTCCTATTGTATTATCATTAACTAGATATGAATTGCAAGCTTGTAACCAAATACACGATGTCGAGTTGTATCGCATATTTATGAACATATTAATATCCAATGCAAATTGATAAAACCAAAAAAATTTCCCTCAATAAATTCATGTCATTCTTCTTATAACAATTTAATAACTACGAACATTGTGATAGAAGTCAATTAGACTGGATTAGAAGAATTGTCACCAACAATTGGTGCAACAAGGAATTCATTTGATAACTATGAACCCCTATATAGCCTTTATAATTATGATGGTGAAAATTTTGAAGAAGTGTGGGGTGATGATTGGTGGAATGGGGATGATATAATTTACATGGAAAGTATGTCTAACTACGAATAATTCAGAAACAACGAGGTCCCCAATAACTTTGACGTTGAGGCCGAGGCAGAGTGCAAAACAGTCGATGATCTCAACCTGCTAGAATCGATTATTGATTAAGGTGAGCTAATGACTGGCAGTTTGTAAGCAAAGGATTACTAGAAGCTTCTCAAAATTGGCACATGTTTTCTAAGCCTGTTACATTTTAAGAGGGTTTTGATCGACTTAGCAATAAAGGTGAATTTCACTTACCATGTTGAGGATGAAATAGAAATACATACGCTACAAAGTGCTCCAATGAATCTTGTAGCTAGTACATAAGGGTTTCAAATATAGGAGAGCATGTAACTGCCACGAGGTTAGTGTCAAACTATTTATGTGAAACTCAAAGAAAGTCAACTAACCATCCTCTAACATTGCACCTTTGGATTGCTAGAAAATGCTATATGTTGTTTAAAGATTCAGTAGACATTACACCTAAAAGCATGGCAAGTTATATTTTGAATCATTGAGGCATAGCTACAAACTATAAGAAATGTTGGTGTGCAGGTAATATAAACTTAGGAGACTCTTGAAGTGTGTGTTCTATAGCACAAAATTTAAGTATGACATGTTATCGAGCACACGATAAGAATACAATCGCATTTTCTTACCACGACTTAATTACATATCGTGCTAACATGAACATGATGCTCAATCAGTTTTGGTGTACGATATCACGACTGCAAACGTTGTCATACAACCAAGAACACGATGAATGAATTTGTTGTATAACCTTTATTAAAATGTTAACAACTTAATAATCGATCATGCAGGTACATAACTAATTGATTTAATAGATGGGGACCTAAATGAATCCTATCGCATACTTCCTACTTATAGAATTCCGATGGAATATATAAATCTAGGAAGTGTAGTTGTTCAAATAAGATCATGAGATATTCCCCGACCTATATGGGGTATGATTTCGAAAAGAGTATTTTGGATGTTTGGGCCTGTTGCAAGCGTTCAAAACAACATTGAGGTCATTGCTAATAGTATATGCAACTTTCTTGAAGGAAAAGTATCTTGAACAGGTTTTGCTAGCAACTGCACTTGACGGGAATAATAATGTACTATGCGTTGCATTTGCAGTGGTTGAAAACGATGTGAGAAAATATGGTGTTGGTTTCTTAAATTACTTAAAAATAATCTATTTTATGATCCTCTAGCCGAGTTGGATCAATTGTTTCTAATAGAATGCAGGGCTTGGCAAATGTTGTGAAGTAGTTTTTTCCATCTATACACCACAAATATTGCATCTGTCACATGGTATATGCTAAATAGATTCACGAACAACTACCTAAAGAACCAGCTACATGTTGCAGTCTAAACCTTTAGACAGAACATGTATGATAAAACAAGGAACAACGTTAACGAACATAATCTTAAAGCATTTGTTTGGCTAAACGTTGTTAAATTTTAATTGTTTACATGCAAGCGCACGAATCTATAGTAGCTAAGTGGCTAAATTGAGTGTCGATCCCACAAAGACTTTAAATCAAAAAAGTAAATTTAATCTAACTTAAGTAAATTCTAATCTAGTTAACAAATATAAAGAGAATAATTTGACTAAAGTAACTAACAAAAGCAAATAAGAGTTTAATGACAATTAAATTATTTAAATCAAAATTCTAAAGTTTTAATCTAAGAATAAGAAAGCAATACAAAATAAATAAAACACTATCAAATAAATAAAACATTAGGGCATAAGAATCCACATTCATTAAATCATAAAAATTCATAAGTATGATCATTAATCATTTTTTCACATTCATCTTAGAATAATCTATAATTCAATCTTCGTTATTATGGAAAATATCATCATTAAGCTCTCATGTATAATAAAAAAATACATTATTCCTCCTCACTTCAACATATTAAAATCAAGTCATTAATTGTGTCCACAATTTACAAATCACAACTAATACCCAATTTCATTATTAAAAAAGACAAAACCAAGTAAAAAACTAATGAGAACTAATTTAAATCATGAGAGAAGCATGACTAAACTCATATTCAAATGAATCTGATCAATTAAAAAGGTAAAACTAATTAACATTAAATCCACCATTAAGAAAAATTAATCAAGTCTCATGATTATGAAATTTTATAATTTAATGAAGTTTCATCTAAGCCCTAGCAAAGAGTTTTAGCTAGTCATTAACCTAAGAAATAAAATTTTCATTAGAAAAATTGAAAATAGACTTACAAGATGTGAAAAAAAGGGAAAATTTTCAAAAATTATTGTTTGCTACAATATCATGAATAGCAACCACGGGTTATTGTTCATCATCGTCAACCTTTAGCTCGTGAACAGTACTATTATAGTAACTGTGGCTGTGATTTTTTTCTTACTTCTTCTTCACTCCTCTAGCTTGGGACTTCAATTCTCTCACTTTCAAAGTGTTTTCTCATCAATTTCGGAGGATGAGGTTGAAAGATTTTACCTCTTGTTCATTGTAGTCTCCTCCCTCCTTCACGCTTCTTCCATCTTCTCGTTTCACAACACCTTCCCAGTTCAACACCCCTCTTCTTCATTGTTTTATTTTCTCTTGTTCAAGTTTAATAGAAACATTAGAAAATAAAAAAGATTTCCACTTCTACCAAATCAGTCCCCATTCTTCAATCTATAGCTTGAATCAAGTTTATCACTATAAAAATTAAAATGGATTTTGATTTCACATCAATCCAAGCTCTCTCCAGCAACGCTCGAGCTTCAAAAACTCTATTCATGGCAGCTGCTATAGTAACACAAGCCTGACCCTTCACTGTGCAATCATGAATTCAACCTTCATTGGCCCAAAAATTCAAATTTGAGATCAGCCACTTCTTCATCTTTGATTTAAGAACAAAAACCCCAAGTTATTTTATGTGATTACGACTCATACAGTGGTCAATTTTGGTGTTTTAAGCTTCTGGGTATGTTCTTTGTAATATGGATAGTTCTGTCCAATTAACTATCCAAATTCGTGTTTGGGAAGGTAACTTCTGTTCATTGGATAGTCCACATTACTGTTCAGGTTTCCTCTCTGTTCATTAAGTTCTTCTGTTCAGATATATATATATATATAACATGTACACGTCTTCAGAAAGTTGTCCAAATCACTTATAAGCATGTCAAGAGTATAATGAATTCTTTCAAACATCGTCTACATGCCTCGGGAAGTGAGCATTACCTATAACTCATAAACAGTCATATTTTAGGTGTGTAAGACATATGTAGAATATTGATTTTATTCAAATACACTCCTAAATAATTAACATTGCCCGAATTAACTAATAATTAAATCACACTACTAATATCTATCTTAACATAAATAAACTTGAATCAATCTTTAATTAACCTAATATACACTAGAAAATAAGGTAAATAAGTATATAAAATATATAAAAATCATGTTTATCACTAAATAAGATAGGTTCATAGCACTGAGCCAATGTCACATTTCCAGGAAAAAGATATAGAACCCTCAGCTCAAACAGATCTAAAAGTGCCAATGTAATGTTTAAAAAAGCCAGGTTGATGCCTATAACTTGGTTAATTTAGCATACAAGGGAGAATACAAATGCATTACTTGATAAATGTCGGATGGACGGACAAAATATGACTAAAAATTTAACAAAATCAGGAGTGGTGGTTGCGGGCACTTCCTCAAATGCTTGGGGCAGTACTCTTTGGCAAGAGTTGGTGACGTTGGAGGTGAAGGTGGCAAGGGCCATGTTCTTGATGTCTTTCATTGATGTGTGAAGGCAAATGAGGGCAACAATGATAAAAAGGGAGATGGCGAGCTCGGAACTCGCAGTAGTCGCAGAGCAGCAGCCACGATCGGCGACGCTTGTCATCTTCTTGATCCTCTAGTCTTCACATGCCCGGTGGCATGTAAACTTGGTTCGGATAAATTTGGTTGCAGGTTTAATTGCATGATGATAATTTAATTGCGAGGTGGAGAAGGAGGAAGACAAGGAAAAAGAAGACAGCAAAGATGAAATTTCTAATGAAGTTTGTGTAAGAAGCTCGAGAGAAATTTGTGTAAGAAGCACGACAGACTTATCTAGCGCTTTAAACTAGCCAAATGGAGCAATTAATACAGAACAAAAAAAATTTATATTGGAGCTATTAATACAGGAAGGAGGGAGTAATTTTTTTTAAAACATAAAAATATATTAAAAAGTTATTCTAAATAAATCCGGTCATGTTTGGGTTTGGCCTATTAAGATCAGGTTGTATTTGAGTTTGGCCTAGTTGGATCAGGTTGGATTCGGCCTACCTATTCTTAAGTAGGAAACCTGCACCGATAGCCTCCCTATTTGTCCCTAGTTAGTTGTGCCCCAAAGGCTCTCGTCTGAGGGTCACCCAACTACTTGACCAATCTTCAATGGCCTTTGAAATAAAGGATACTGTAGTTAATGCAATGGTTGTAGCCACACTTGGGATTTGATTCTTGCTCTGCCCAGTCTCAATTGCATGTTACTACTAGGCTTCACAAGAAATTGGAACTACCAACGTTTGAATCGAGTTCCATTTTAGAACACCCAAGTATGTTGATCTTGATCATGCAAAAACTAGCCATTTATGCCTAGGGATGCCACTCGAGTAAGGTATATGGTTAAACCCAAACTAACATTACCCTAATGTATCGGGTTTAATTTTTTAAATTCAACCCAAATATTTATTTGAGTCGGATTTAGGTTTTGGGTAATCTAACCCGACCAACTCTACCGGACTCGATTAAAATTGTAATTGTAATTTTTAATATTTTTATTTAGTGAGAAATAAAATTAAATAACTATTTAAAATTTTAAATTTATAATTAAATATTTTTTTAAATAAAAATATATTAATAAAATTGTTCTAAATAAATGGGGTCTTGTTTGGGTTTGGCCTATTTGATCATGTTGGATTCGGGCTACATTCTTAACTCGAAAACCTACACCGATAGCCTCCCTAGTCCCTATTTGTCCCTAGTCATTTGTGCCCCAGAAGGCTCTCGTCTGAGGGTCACCCACCTGCTTGACGAGTCTTCAATGGCCTTTAAAAAAAAAGGATACCGTACTTAATGCAAATGCCGCTCTCCTATAGCCACGCTTTGGGATTTGATTGTTGTTCTGCCCGAGGGGAAGGGAGGAACTTGGGAACTAACCGTTGCTCACTCTATCCAACAGACACAAGTCAACAACAAAAGAAATTACCTTACAATTCTTACTAATACATACTGTAAAACCCAAATCCTCCCGTCCATTTGTAGAAGTAATAGCTTTAGTATACTTGTTAAAAAGCATTTGAATGTTTTTCGCCCAAATTAAAGAACACTTGAGAGCTACTCATCTGTTAGATTGATGTCGCAGTGCGTTACTATGCAATAACATCAATGATAGTGATACTGACGATAGCGTGAACTAGTATATACATCGTCGATTTAACTTGCTTAAATGTTATATATATGCTAACTTGCACTAATATGTGCCATCAATTTCGACAAACAGATGGCTTATAAAACTTTACCGCAGCCAGCTCCACCATCACATTTGAGTTTTATACTATGTCGCTTTCAAGAATTACTAGTATGTAGCTTTCATAAAAATAATCCTATTCGGTAGGTAAATAATGTTCATCAGTGAGCACACAAAACACGTAAAGATTCCAATCCAAATCTACAGCATCTCTTTGGTAGTTTGATTCTGGCCATTCCCAAACAAGGAGAAGTGACGAAAGCTATAGCACACAACAAACAACGGACATTATTGTGTAGCTAATAACAGATAGTACCATATTGTAATTGAGTACGCCAACCATGACCCACTTGACGTCCTTTGCTTCCAGACCTATGGCTTGTTCTTGTCCCTGCTTCTGTAGTAGCTTTCATTCTTCTCATACATCTCGATGGGGTCTGCATCGTCCATGGAGACATCACCGACCTCGTAACGGCCGGTCTCCGCGCTTTCAGCGCTGCTGTAAACCTCTTTGCTAAGCGTGTATTCAGCTGTGTGGATGGAACCAGGGGAGAGATATTCATGGCCGTAGAGGCCAAAACCCCGGTGGTTCTCGCTGTCAGGATTCTGGTTGGGCTTCATTTGTGTAGCAACGGGTTCTTTCTTTCCCTCTGGTCTGGCTGTGGGCTCAGTTTCCTCCCGTGTGTTATAACGTACTTCCTTGCTGAAGAACTGGCTCTCTCTGGCCTGGGTTTGGAGGGCTGAGTAGAGGAACAAGAGAAGGGAGAGGAGAACCAGTTGCTTTGAAAATGAAGCCATGAGTGATAAGAAAGCTGCTCAGAGGGAAGGGAAGAAAGTGTATCGTGTATGGTGACAAAGATCATTGACAAGTTTGATTCTTTCATTGGGTGGGAAGGCTCCACTTATAGAGGGAGTAGTTAGAGACACCAGAAAAAAACAGGTAATTTGAAGCCTGGTGGGCCATGAACATGAGTGAAGTTCAATTATTTATGGAAAAATTGGACAGTAACAGAGTAGAAAACTCATGATCCTTGATACCGGGCAGAGCTGTAGAATACTAGACTAATTGGAACTACTGGGTAAAAGCCTTTTTACGAGTACTTGGTTACATATTGTCGGTGATGTTGGAGGGGACTACTTTGTCAGGGATTAGGGGGGAGAGTAAATGGAGACGTCCAGCTCACCAGTGTTGCCGCTGGTAAAGATATTCCAGCCGTCTATCCCGAAAAATGAACGGTTTGCCGCAATGCGGATTACATCGAATAAATGCAGCCAAAAAAAAAATATTTTCCTATCCAGGAGTAGTATCGTGACCAGGACATGGTATATAAGGTTCACAGAAACTTCTTTTTCCATTTAAAAATTATAATAAGGCATAAATTTATAGACTTGTTTAACTTGACCAATTTTGGTGATAGAGTGACCAATAATGGGAGGCTACTAATCTACCAGATCACAAATAAAGTGGTGAGAGAGAAACTCAAAACAGATCCAATAAGTTCCTAAGTTCCCCCTCCACTTATCCATAGATTACCGTTAATAAAATTATTTTTTTAAATTAATGGTATTAAATGAAGATTAATAATAGATGCCTTGGAACATACTGTATTGCAAGAGAGGATTTCTCATTGTGTTATTTAAGAAAGTGCCACCTATTCATACTTATATTATTGTCTAATTTTAATTTGCCCAAAAAATGTGAAAATGGCCCTAAAGACTAGGGCTACAACTGTTAGCCCAGCCCATAAATATTCGGCCTTGGGCTGAAAAATATTTGAAACAAGTCAGGTCAGGCCTCAAATTTGAAAGCCTAAAAAATTTAGGGCCGGGCTTAGACCTGGGCCAAAAAAAGGGAAAAGTCAGGCCCAACCCACAAAAATAAAGCCCATTACAATTACCTAAGCCCAAGCCCATCTATGTTCCCTTAATCCAACTATTTATCACTTCGCCTCGCCGCTCTTCAATCTTCTTCTCTTTAACCCTAACTCTAGATCTGTCCACTTCACTACTTCAGTCTTCCACTCTCCTGTCTCTAGCTCGCCCTCCAGGCTCTAGATTGCCCTCTCTTGTCTTTACTCGTCGGCCCACTCGCCCCTCTTCAGTCTTTTCCTCTTTAACCCTAACTCCATATCTCACCACTTCATTGCTTCAATCTTCTACTCTCCACTCTCTAGTATACAATTCGCCCTCCAGGCTCTAGATCGCCCTCTCCTGTCTTTGCTTGCTAGCCCTCTTGTCTCTCCAATAACACCGGCACTCCCGTCTCTCTAGTAATACTGGCCCTTTTATCTCTCCAATAACACTAACACTCTCACCTCTCCAATAATGTAATATCCCCAATTTTTCTGTAATTTTTTCTGCAAATTTTTTGCTATTTTCTACAATTTCTGCAATGTTCTGCAGTTTTTGGTCGTATTTTCGATAAATAAATTTTATGCTTCGGAGTATCTGTATTTATATTATTTGCGACTGTAAGAGTCGGTAGTGGTGTTTAGTCGCAGGCCATGGGCCTTGACGCATCACAGAAATTTTCAGCGCGAAAAACGGATAGGTAAGAAAACAGAAAAAAAAACATATAAGGCGGATCGGGCCGCACGCCCGACCCGCATTTGGAATAGTGAACCCCCCCCCTCACTGTGTGAGGCCGGAGGTGCCGCCAGCTTCCGCCCTTCCGGCCTCGGCCTGGCGACGCCGTCGCCGCCTCCCTAGCCTGGCCCCGCTGGCCGTTGCACCCCGCTCCCTGTTTTCTGTTTCAAAACCAGAAAGACGCCAAATCGGGATTTCCTACTCGATTTGACGCCGCCTCCGCCTGCATGGATGCCACCCCGCCGCCACAGCTCCACCCCGGCGAGGGTGACCTCCGGCCACCGTTGTCCCAGACTCCCCGCCCCTCTGTCACCGTCGCAAGGTAAAAACTCTGCCACCCATTTTTTTGTTGTTATGTTTGCGTTGTGGCCGCCGGTCGTGCCAGCGGTGGCCGGCCACCGCCAAATGGCCTTTGTCCTCACCTCAGCCCGGCGGCGACTAGACCGCCAGCCCCAAACCGGACCGTCATCTTCCCGGCTAGTCACCTCCCCTTCCGCCATTTTCAACGGAGAATCGCTTTCTTTTTTGTTGTTCTTTCGGCCATTGTGTGTTGCGGCCACTAGTTGTGCCACAGGTGGTTGGCCACAACGACTGGCCTTTGGCCCTCCCCCCAGCCCAACAATGGCAAGGTCACCACATCGGCCACCGCCTTGGCTGCCGTTTTCCTCAGCCCCCTCCACTCTACTTCAAACGGGATCAAAAATCCCTCTTTTTGTTTTTCCTGTTTCTCTGTGTTGTGAACCACGGCTATGCCGTTGATCTCCGGCCATTGGCCTCCTCCTAGACCGGCGACGGCAAGGCCGGCGCCTTGGATTGAACCGCTGCCTTCCCGGTCTTTCACCCATTCTTCCGCCCTTTTCTGGTTTGGACAGAACATTTATTTATTTTTGGTTGTTTTTCCATGCTGAGTTATCGGAGGAACTCGGCTCACCTCACCTGCTCTGTCTCGAGCTGATGACGGCAAGGTGTTGAGGTTTGGCCCCGCTCGCCTCAATCGGTTCTGATTCATTTGTTCGGCCGACCTACATTAGAGTATAGTTTTCGATCGTGATATTCATTTTCTGGTATCGGATGTTAGACGACATCGAGTTGATGTCTATTTGACTTGCCACAATCCAGCGACTGCCAGGTCCTGTCTTCTCCCAGATCTAACCCCCGGCCATGTCAGGTCGTTCGTAGCTCGGTAAGGCATGTTTGCCACCCCAATTTAGCGCCCTGTCGCCCTACCTAAATCAGGTCTTGGGTCTCTTCAATTTTCTGTTTGATTGTTCTGCTGCAGACACTGCAGATGTCGGCTTTACCCAATATCAGAAAGGGGCCGCCGCTCCCGATCTCCTCTGCATGTCTTCTGCACACACCAGACGTCCCTAAACTTTGGGATACATCTCTGATTGCTGCTAATGGGCCCCGCTCCAACCCAAGCCAACGTGTTTAGCTTGGGATTTTGTGAACTTAGGCTACAGATCCAATCAACATGGCTGTACCCCGGCCCAGTGACGGCTAGGGCCAGCACTTCTGGCCCGAATTTAACTTTGCACCCTCACTTTCAATTACACACAACCCAGAACATACGAGGAAAGAATCCTCGAATTCAGATCCTTCCAAGCAGAAGTAACACAATCAGCCATTAAACTCGGCCCATCGAAGGCTCGACTGATATCGTGTCATATCCTCCATCGTAAGTCGTGCTTAATGCACGATTATATGTACGATGGATTGGTTGTGAGTAGCGTTTAGAAATGGCGCTGCCTTTATCGGCCTCTTACGCCAGGCCTTAGTGCCTCAACTATGTTTAGGAAACGTCTCCACCACTAGGCAATATGACCATTAAAGCCCTCCGGCACCTCGTGAGGCTTCGATGATGCAGAATTGCTGCCGTTGGGTGTGGCCCACAACCCATTTTCATGTTTTGTCGCCAACAAAGTGTTTTAAACCATTGGCCAACCTCCAATCAGTCAGCCCCTATTCTGTGGTCGTTCTTGCCATTTCTAGTGGCACGACCTTGTATCTGCCCGCCCTAGTGTGCGCAATCTTATGCTTTGAGTGTAATTAATCTAACCTTATCGAGATTAATTCCAGCATCTCTAAAAATCCTCGGGACATAACAACTCTCTTAGTGCGATGCTTTTGACCACCTAGTCTGCTATCGACGCCACCACCGTCATTTGCTCGCCATCAAACTCATGTGGATTACGAGGTAGGGGACCTTAAACTCGTAATTTCATTATAGCATGCTTTGATTGTGTAGTAGCATGCTAGGAGTTAATAGTTTAATGTTTTGCATGATTATGCCGATTATAAAAGCATGTTGTATGTATGTGTATTGTGTGCGTATGTTAGTGAATACTAAGGGCACGTAGTAAGTTGCTATGAAGCTTATGTATGTGACCAGAGTGTGTGATTTTCGTTGTGGATTAATAGTATGCTATCGATGGACACGAGTAGAAGTATTTGATAGTAAGTTTGGCTAAGGGGTACTTCGTAAGTTATAATGTGGAAACCGTGATTGTATGTCGGGCAAGGAAAGATAAGATTGAAAGACAAATGCTGGATTTGATGAGATTGGAGAATTTGTTCAGTTGGAGTTAGACGGCACGTTTGGGCGACAGTAGGAGGTGTGGGGGATGCAAGGAATTGAAGACTTAAGATTCAGAGCTCTTTTAGGGGATTGTGAGTTAGAAGAGGTAATGGCATAATTATACAGGCATAATGTATGTAATATGAATTGTAACTGAAAAATAATGAGTAAGGAATTAGTAAGGGTATGATATTGGGACTTAAGTCTAAGGGTTTCATTTGAGGAGTTCGGGTAAGACGATTCAGTTTTATGGTGGATGGCGTAAGATGTAAGGCTGTAAAAGTATGATGGTAAGATTATTAGTATGGATTACGAGTTAAGGTAAGACTATGCAGAGATTTGTAAGATGGAAGTCGCTCCGATCATAATAATACGTGCATAAGTTACATAATATAAACTTGAATGGTAAGTAACCCTAATTTGATAACGTTGTGAGGTTGAGACTAAGGATTTCAACGGATTAAGTTCCATTTTGTGTCAGTCGATAAGTAATCGACTGAGAGTCCTTTTTGGTCTAGCCATGGTGTTTTTCTGCGGGTCTTAGTCTTGGTGCTATTTTTCGGCCCAGACGTTTGATGTTTTGTTGAGAGCGCTTTAAGTTTCCGCCCTTCGTGGGCTTTGTATGGTTTCTGCCTACCGATGGCACTGTATGTTCTGCCCAAGAGTGGCACTGTAATATTCCTGCCCAAGAGTGGCACTATATGTTTTCCACCCTTAGTTAGCACTGTATGGCCCCAAAGAGTGGGCATTTGCGCACTCAGGTAAGTAGTATCATGGATTTGCTCTTACCTGTTTGATCCTATGCCCCATGAGCATAGGTGTGCCTTGCTTTCTGAAAAGTCCATGGTGTATAGTTGCTCCCCAAAGGTTAAGGTGACGCCCCAGTGGCATTCCATTCTTTTTCGTCGCTGGAGCTTATTAATTGTAATGAGCTTCAGTTGTCGGTAGTATGTGTTATCATAAAAGTAAGTTGTATGTTTCTGATTCTGAGTACGTTGTATGTGTAAGATTTAGAGTAAGTGTGAGCTTCTTTGGAAGACAGTAAGAGTAAGTTTATGAGTATGAGTATGTTGTACGAGTAAGTTTGTGAGACTTTGATTCAGACGGTAAGTGTAAGTGTAAGCTTCTAAAGGAAATGTAAGAGTAAGATTGTACGAGTAAGGTCATACAAGTGAGTTTGTACGAATAAGGTCGTACGAGTATGTGTATGTTGTAAGTGTAAGCGTATGTTTGTACAAGTAAGCTGATAAGGCTGATTCAGAGTGTAAGTGTAAGAGCATGAGCTATGAGTAAGTGTAAGTTCGGTTTGTACGATGATTTGTATGTGTGACAATATTTATACTTCTTATTCTATTTGCTTCATGTGTGTTTGCATGGAAGCATCTATATATGAACTTGCGGAGTTCATTGATTCATTTTTCCCCTACTGGGTATTTTCCTATTGAGTATGAAAATACTCACCCCATCTTTTTAGCCCCTTCAACTAGAGGCTTTTGCAAGTCGATTGATAGCTGTTTGAGAGACTTTTCCCCGTGTGGATAATTCTTCCTCGATTTTGAGCGCCGTGAAATTGCAATGAAGTCGTGTGGAGTTTGGTGCTACGATCTCATGTATTGACTAAGGTGAGAAAATTATGTTATCTACTGGACTTGTGTATGTATGTACGATTTATTTTCAAACTGTGAAAGAACTTGTACTCAGAGATGCCTGGGAGGTTTTTGTTTTTAAAACCCATGGCCATGGTAGGATTTAATCGTATGTTTTTGTTTTAGGTCACGCCTGAGAACGTTTGTTAGTTTTAAGATGATTTAATTTATGAAAGTTGTTTTCACACCTTTTGAATTTTGTTAATTGAGTCGATTTACATCTGTGTTTTGAAAATGGAATTTTAGTAAAATTTTAAAGTAAATGTGTGGAAAAACCTCGAGCGTGACAAGTAATACCGGCCCTCTTGCCTCTCAAGTAACACCAGCCCTCTCGCCTCTCCAGTAATACCAGCCCTCTTGCCTCTCAAGTTCTCGAGTGGTCACCGGCCCTCTTGTCTCTCAAGTTCTTGAGTGGTCACCGGCCCTCTCGCCTCTCCAGTTCTCGAGTGGTCATCGGTCCTCTCACCTCTCGCGAGTGGACTTCAAATATCTCAGTTCTCGACCAAAAAAATAAGTTTTTTTTCACTTCTTTTGTTCTTCATTTGGTTGATCTTTTGTATAATCTAATTTATTTTTGTCTTTACTTTCTTGATCATTACTTGTTCCTGTTCTTCATTTTGGTTGATCTAGTTAATTTTTACTTGTTTTTATTCTATAATCTCATTTGTCTTTACTTGTTTATGTTCTTCATTTGGTTGATCTGGTTAATTTTTACTTATCTTTATTATGTAATCTAATTTGTTTTTGTCTATATGTAATTTTGACTTGTTTGACTCTCTGTTCTGTTATTTAATTTGTCCTCAATTTTGTTCTTTAATTTGTATTGGTACATGTTGTATTTGTTTCTATTCTGTTCTTGTCTCTATTGTTTAATTTATATATGTCAATTCTTTAATTTACAACCCTATTAGTGTATTTGTTCCTTAATATTTACTTGTCTTTATTCTATAATTTAATTTGTTCTTGTGTTTGTTTATTTTTTATCTCTATTAAAAAAATTTGACTTGTCTAACTCTCTGTTTTGTTATTTAATTTGTCATTTTCTCAATTTTCTTCTTTAATTTGTTCATGAATTTGAGTAGTTAATTAATTTATAGTCTTTGTTTTAATTAATTTGTTCTTGTCTTGTAAGTTCTATTATTTAATTTGTTTGTATCTACTAATAGAGATGATTAGTTCTTCCACACCAATTAGTTCTTCCACCCCATCTAGTTCTTCCATCCCAACCAATTCTTCCACACCAACCAATTCTTCCACTCCTACCTTTACACCTATTGTTCCCCTTAGCTCTACATGTCCCCTTTCTCATCCTATTCTAGATTTAGGAGCAAGCAATAACCACGGTAGAGAAAAAAGGGTTCAAAGTCCGTCACAAGTGTGGCTACATTGCGAGAAGTTCTTGATGAAAATGGAGTACAGGAAGCAGTAATATGCAATTATTATAAGCATAGGTTTGTTTCAGAAGGTAAATATGGCACGACTCATCTAGCAAGACATATTAATAATGGTTCTTATAAGATGACACCAAATAGAGATCCTAGACAACCACTCTTAAGTACTGCTTTTGGTAATATATCTGCTTTTAAATTTGATAAACAGCGTAGTAGGGAAGCTCTTGCAAGAGCAATAATAGTACATGAATACCCATTTAATATTGTTAGTCATGATGATTTTATTAATTTTACAAACATTTTGCAACCTATTTTTAAAATGGTTTCAAGGACGACAATTAGGAATGATTGCCAAAAGCTTTACACAAAAGAGAAGTTTGCATTGATGGATTTTTTCAAAATCTTCTCTCTTGGGTTAGTATTACTTATGATTAAAGGAATTTAAATCAAAATTTTGGATATATTTGTGTGATTGCACATTATATTGATTCTGATTGGCATTCAAAAAATTATTATTAGTTTTTCTCGGCTTCCAATGCCTCATACTGGATTGGCAATAAATAATGTTATCAAAGCCACTTTAGTGAAGTGAAAAATTGATAGCAAAGTATGTAGAATTACTTTAGATAATATATCAAGCAATGATGTTGCTCAAAGAAATCTTGTAAGGGACCTTGCTGAAAAGGGGTCTCTTCTATTGGAAGGTGCCCTTGTCCATGTACGTTGTGATTCCCATGTGCTAAAGCATATTGTGTAGGTTAGACTAAAAGATACTATAGATATAATTCATTATGTTCGTGAGTTTATAAAATATGTGAAAGCTTCACCTTCCCGTCACCAAAAGTTTACTAAGTTAGTAGCTGAGTTGGGAATTATTGTGGAGAAAGGTTTAATTTTAGATGTTAGCACTCGATGGAATTCTACTTATCTAATGATATATTTAGTGTTGTTGTATCGTAATGGTTTTGGAAGATTGGAGGAAGAAGATCTAAGTTATAAACATAGGGCTTATGATGATGAATGAGAAAATGCTACCAATGTGTATAAGTTTTTGAAGCGGTTCTATGAATCAATAAATTTGTTTTGTGGATTTGGTTATCCTTTAGTTCATTTGTTTCTTAGATCGATATCAAACAAAATATTAGGTATGGGGAATATTGGGGTGATGTACCTATTACGTATGACATTGCTTTGATTTTGGATCCTAGCTATAAGAGGAAGTTATTGAAATTTTATTTGACCCAACTACATGGGAAAGAGTTGGGGGATCTACATTTTGAAAGGAGTTTTCCCTTGATGAAGTTGTTATTTGATCAATATAAAAATAAGATGGTTCTGGATATGGTCACACTTTCTAGTGAGATATTAAATCCTTTGAATGAGGAAGAAGAAATTAAACAATGGATGGAAGCACAAGGAGGTACTGAAGACAATGACATTGGCAAATCTAAGTTGGAGTTGTACTTTGAAGCGAACTTAGAAAACAAGGATGCTGACTTGGACATCCTTTGTTGGTAGAAGGCTAACTCAACCAAGTACCCAATTTTGGTAGCAATGGCTCAGGACATTCTAGCCCTTCCGATTACTACAATTGCTTCAGAGTCAACCTTTAGTACTAGTAGACGAGTTATATCTCAATATATAAGTTCTCTTCTACTTGAGACAGTTAAATGGTTAATTTGTACACAGGATTGGTTGCGTAGTAAGAAAGTGGTTAAGTCCTTTTGTGATATGGATGATGAGTTCAACAACATTAATGAGACAATTGAAATCCCTAACAAGGTATCAGCCTATCAGGTATGTTTACTTATTCTTTTCTTTTTGTATATATATATATATATATATATATATATATATATATATATATATATATATATATATTAACAAAATAAAGTTTTTAACTCCACCGTTGTCTGTCCCAAGCCCGGATGAGAAAGGAGGAAAAACATAAAGATTCAACAATCCTTAGCATAGCTATCATTAGATGGCTTAGTATTTTCTTTTAGTATTTGCTATAGATTGTACCCTAAACCCTAAATGTTGTACTAAGTACAACCTTCAGCATTTATATAGAATCTAGATTCTATTTGTTGAATTGATTTTTCTTCTTGTTATTTTATCTTGTTGTTGTACATGCTTATGAATGTGCCTGTGTGTGTCTCAAGTTTAGAGGAACTACCACAAATTATAATGTCACATAGTTATAATATTACATTATGTCATTTCCAGTGGAAGTTGTACTATTCAACATTTGTATGATGGTGATTGATGAGTGGTGTACATCATAGAATGTTGAATAGTATAGCTTCTTGCGCTTCTAGGAGGTTGTAGCATTAAGGAAGTTCAAAAGATCGAAGGGTTATCTTTTTTTTTTAATATGGAAGTGACCTAGGATCAATCTGGTAAATATCATATGGACTGATTTAGATTCAGCTTCTTGGTTAAGAAAGGATGAGAAATCACCAAAATGCCAGATAGCCTTGGAGCTTGTGATAGCAAAAGAGGCATTACAAGATTGCAGTAATGCATGGAGTTGCCATGAACACATGTATGTCATGATGGTTGTTAACTTAGAACCCCTTTGTAACTTTGTTCTAACACCCCTTGTTTTTCCATAGCTTAAGGAGTGTATATGGAAGGAATTGTGAAGTTATTTTTATTCATGAAATAAAATTAAACTGTGGGTTTTATCTGATATTTTTTAGCTTTTGTTGTTTTTACTTCATTTGTCAATTATAATTAGGTAATATATGTATTGGATGGTAGTAAATGCGGTGAAGGAAGTTTTTTTAATGAAAAATAAATAAATATTATTACATAAAAAGCCTAAAAAAGTATGTGGCCCAGCCCAACCCCGAATATTAGGCCAGGCTGGGCCAACTTTTTAATAGGGACATTAAGGTTAGGTCAGGCCCTTTTCTTTGACATTTTTGTTTAGGGCTGGGCTAGGGCCTACCCTTTGCCCGCCAAAGCCCAGCCGGCTTGCAACCCTACTAAATACAAGTTCCTGAGTTTGGACTTGAATTCACAATTTTAGGAATTATATTTATCCTTTAACTATATACATGCATAATCTATTCATTAGAATCCATGATCAAGGAACAGTCATGGACACTAAGTCTTCAACAGAGTTGAGGAACACGACCCTCAAGACAACGAAGACAACATCCACAAGTATTTAGTTCAAAAAACTGTACTTTGCGTAATTGCTTGGATTTGATGAATTCTTTCCTTCAATTATTTCCAAGCGGCTCTAGACCAGCAGAGTTATGCTGGTTGATTACGCAAGGAATTGGAGTTTGAAGCCAAAGATCACGTTTTCCTCATAATTAGGTTAAACTATGAGAATTCATCAAAATAGATTTAAGGTTTAATTAAGGGCATGTTTGAGCACAGGAAAGCAATTTTAAATCACATCATTATGTAAAATGGCATATCAACTTAAAACCAACAGCCTAACCGTCTTTCTCACCTTCGCTCCTACAGTTGGTCATTGACACCTGTCATATTTAAAGGGGCCTTACAATGCAATGCATTAGCCTGCCTGCTGCTCAGGCTAGGCGTCCTCATATTATTTAAAATTTCAAACAGGATGCCATATTGACTCTATTGAGACTTCTAGAGGAATTATGGAGTCAATACCCCATATTTTTGCAGGTCTCATACCCTCTTTACTGACGGACCACTTCTTTGGGCTCAGAATAACAACGGTTGCAATAGCCGACGGCTAATTACGGTGCCTATCTTATAAGGCAGCAAACGGTGCACTATCACCAGAATTGGCTGCCAAAAAATGTTGCAGGTGGTTGGCATGTTGCTAACCCCGTGTGCTGCACCCAACTTGATGGCTTTCCCAAAAACCTTTTAGCCCCAAGAGTTCTCCAAATCCCCTACTGTCCAAGGTTTCCAATTTTATGAAACCGAAAAAGCAATCGTGATCATAATAAAAAAAATACTTGTGTTTATATAAAAGCAAGATAAACTACTTAATTCCAAAATGAACATTCGCAACAAGTCTATTGACTGTATTTTAGCTCCGCCACTGGACAACCACGTTCATCTCTATAAGAAAATTCAGCTCATCTTCCACCCTCCTGCTCAATTAAGCATTAATTTTTCCTGATTGTCAACTCAAATTCGATGATGATCGTGACGATGATGATCAATCTCTGATGGAATAATTGTGTTCCAAGGAACCTTCTCAAGCATTTACGATTTGTCTGCTGTCAATAAAGGCAGCTGAGGGATGAAGGTGATCTAATCTCTTCATTTACATGGAGACCGTACCCTTGGATCTATTCCACAAACAAACTGAAACAGCCAGAACGTTAAACACCATTGCACACAAGGAGATGCAATGATAATGGGAATTACTTGTAGGTGGAGTTCCTTCAATATCTTTACAAAGGATTGAAATGAGCTTGTCAGATCCCTTCCCAAATATTTTCTATATGAACAAATTAACCTTTTTGGTTGTATGAACTTTCTCCAGAAGGCCACAGCAGATTAGCTAAATCATGAGGTGCAAAGCATCCAAGCGCTTATTAGCGGAAAAGTAATCAAAGCAGAAGCCTAATTAAAATAAAGGTATAACTATTTAGTACAAGAAATAATTAAGGTTTTTTTATAATTGAGTAATAATAAAGGTTCAAAACTGCAGCTCGTAACATCATACATACCAAGAAAAATACCAGCTCCTCATTAGCAAGAGCCGCAGTTAGTTCATGCCTCTCCATAATGTGCATGATGGAGCCTTGAAGCTACATGTTATGGTGAAGAACATTAAAACAGTTAACCAATCGAAACTATATACTGAGAAAAGCTTGCTGTGGACATTTCTTGAAATATCCATTGGTTAACCAATTGATATTAGTCAACATCTGTATGAGCTGAAGGAGTAACAACATCACAAATTATTGTTTTCTAGCCTCTGGTCCCGCAAAGTGGAAGGCAGCATGAGTGAGGTATCACCTTTTTGAGCTTTGAGAAAATTTTATTATCTTCACTTTAACATTTTCACATAACAAAAAACGCCCATAGTAGTTTGCATAGAAAACTAATCATGGGGTTTTTCCAAAAAGATCTCCACATGTATCACTATCTAAGAATTAAAGAATAGAAGGTTATTCAATTATGAAGTTTAATATTAAAGAGAATTAAAAATTCAGTAAGGTATTTTATGAAGCTTAGTTGGAAAGTGTGCTCATTTCCTTTTGAGTAATCAATCGGTTGTACTGCTTTGGCATTAGTTAATGCATATATACATTTCCTTCGAATTATCAATTGGTTGTTAGTTAATGCATATGCAAGTAAACTAAGAAACACTAATATCACAAAATGCAATTTTTGGGTTTTTTTTTCCTTAAAGTGGAAAATGGCATGCAATGGCCTTCACTTTGATAACTTTGATATGCCTTGTCCCACATCTGTGAGATTGGTAACAGATTATATCTTACAATTAGAATGTGTTATAGTCCAAATCAGGAAATATAAATCCATGAGGGTCAAAGTTACTGCAATCTTAGGAGATGAAGATTCATTGTCGTCAGTGTATCCCGCCTAGCTAACAAAGGTTTTATGGGATAATGGCAACAAGAAGAATATTATATAGCTATCTTCAACAAGATGCAAGTTTGCTTTCCCGCCAAGATGCATGACCAATTTGTTTAAGAGATTTTTAAGAAGCAAAAAAGTTGCAACAGACTAATTTAGTCATAGCTTTGAGCTCCTTAAAAGTGTTTTAAAGCACAAAAGAAAATACATTACTTTGAATGAAGCCACATCTTTTGATAAGAGTATGTACAGACCTGATAGTGATATTTTTGTGCAGCAAACAAGATTCTTCTCATCTGATATGAGGCTTGAGATAGATAATAACTCAATCCAGAATTTATTGGAACAAAAAGGCCATTTAATCCTTGAAGATGGCTTTTGTACAAATCCTTTAGCAACTGCACATCGGTAAAAACATTCAAAATATATCATTTAGAGTGGTAGTGTTCCGTGGTTGCACACAAGGTAAGAAAATGTTCCAAGTACTCGTCACATACAACATAATGACTACATCTTAGACAAAACTATCACAAGCCAATGTACAAACAAGGGCATCAACTGTTAGCAATCAAAATCTTCTGAAAATAGCTTTATATATCCCACTTCCATATATCAGATCAGGTTAATAGCTACTGGAACATGAACAAGTATGGGCTTGTTTCCACAGTACCTTCATGAATGAGCATCTGGTAAGCTCAGTTCTCCATTGAACTTTCCTAGTCCGCACCTAATAACACAAGATTAAGCAACAGCCATCCATGGGCATGTCATATAAGAAATGAGTCCAATACAAATAAATGATGTAAAAAGATCCTGATAATGCAAACATACCTGTGTTATTTGAAGTGCCTGTTCAAGCTGCTGAATTTGGTACCACTGTTCTGTAATGATATCAGCCATCTGGAAATTAAAGCATGAATCCTGTAGCAGTTAGGATGCTCGTATACTGTATATTCATAGATTTACTAGAAGTCAATTCATTTAGAGTGCCTGCTAGAAGATTTGACAACGGTCAGCAGAGAAGAGCAACATCTAATTAGCTGGCTAAAGGCATCCTCTTCTTCATTTTCTTTATAACTTATTTCACAACCGTGGTTTCTTAAAAGGATTGTTAAAAAGTTCATGCAGGGGTAGTTAGGGATACCATAAGAGAGCCTTCACATTTGACAGCTAAACTTCTAATAACATATATTCAGGTAAAAACTACTGGTGGAAAATTAAGTTGGTGAAATCAATCCAGTCAATGGATTTATGCAATTAAAATGTGCAACCATCTCTCATAACTATTGGTGGAAAATTAGATGTAAATTAATTCATATCAGAAAAAAGAATTGCAAAGTGAAAGGAAGCTTACATTTTTAACCTGTGATTTCAATATCTTCAATTTTTCTTCAGCATCAAGCACTTTTGCCTCTAAGACATGAAGATCAAAGTTATTCCTCCTGGAAGCAGCCCACAGAAGTCGCACCTAAGAACTTGCAATGTTCAACATTATAACTTAGTATAAAATTCCAAATTGGCAAGAATATAAATTACCTCGCACACAATGCAAGAAACAACGAAGTACACAATTTACATGAACTAAGAAGAGAAAATTAAGAAGCAGCCACAAAACTGACCTCTTCTTCTAACTCAGTAACCTTTCTTTCCCAGCCGGGTAGTTCCCCTCCCAATTGCTGAAAACACATAATCAAGCCTAGAATATGAGCAAGCCATATGCACAATCCTACTAACCATACATTGATCACAGAAAAACATAACAGACTCCCTGATGCAGGGCATCCTACTTAATTTAGGAATTGTTTTGATTAGGAATAAGCACTAAGTTTGAAATTTGTATTAGTTAGGAGTTTAATTAGTTTCCTTTTACAATTAAAATCCCCTTTCGGACTTCTCCTTGCATCAATATAAAGTTTTAGGCCCTTGGCCATTATCGACAGTAGTTATGGAATGGAACAAAATTTCTCCCTTTAGTCTTCCTGTTCTCTCCATTTCTCCTGTCATCTACGTTTTCTATATTACTGTAGTGGGACGTAACACACCATTGCAACACCCGTCACCACCAGCACTACCGATGCTGTTCCGACACCTACTTCTAGGAACACTCATCCACAAACAGCAGTATTTTGTACTTCAGCCGTGTTTTGACAGAGTCTCCGATTCCCATCCAGGAGCTCTTCATCACCGGGATATTTCGCCAAAGGCCATCACAGGGAGGATCTTTCATCACTCACACGTAATGAATTTCAGAGGAAAATATACAAATAATGTAACTAAACCTTAGAGTCGACCAGAAAACTTTGTATGGAAAAGATCCTATTTGCAATTTCCTCAAGTTGCTTCTCTTTCTCGTCGAGATAGAGGTCTTTCGCGTGCAAGCCTAAAACAGTTTGATCAAGGATGGCTTCTGCATGGAGCAGAAAAAGGTGAGATTCAAAAAACTTTACGCTTCAACACTGACTACACAGGCAACATTGACATTTGAAAATAAGTGACCGAAACGTAATGATTACAAGAAGATTCAGAGAGAAGAAAAAACAGCGAGATTTGAGCTAACCCAGTTGTGCGACCTTCAGCTTCATCGTTTCCACTTCGCGAACTAGATCTTCGTTGGAGACTGAATCGACTGCTTGCTGGTCCTCGACGACGGCCGTGGATGCGACCTTCGATTGCGAAAGAACAGGGAAGAACAGTACTGCTACAAGAAAGGGAAGTAAAATGGTCCTCATAGAAAGCTGCGGATGCACATCCATGGCGACGGGCAAATAGCGCGAGGCGGCCTGCAGAGCTAGGTGACTCCGGCTCCGGCCACAAGTCCCTGGATCCTTCTTCGGCGGCAAAAAGAGCGATCGCAAAGGCGAAAATAGGATTTTAGGAGGGTAAAGAACAATTTACCAAAATAGACACGGAGTCAATTGTAATATCTAAAACACATGCGAAGTTCATAGCACGTGTGAAAAAATGAACCCTTTCAAAATAAAGGGGTTTCCCTCTAAGGGATGCCACTCGACTCGGGAAAATGGTAAACCCGACCCAACCCAACCCTAATAGGTCGAGTTTGGATTTTAAAAATTAATTCGAATAGCAGGTTCAGGTTTTAGGTGATCCAACCCGACCTGACCCGAATATAAATATAAATATAATTTTTAATTTTTTTAATATTTTTAAAAAAAATTTAAAATTTTTTTTTATTCTATTCGGGTCAAACGGGTTGGGTTCGGGTCAGGTTCGAGTTGGGTTGGGTTGGGTTCGGGTCGCAGCTTTCTTATGTGGTATCGGGCGGGTTTGGCAAAGCCTGACCCAGTGGCATCGCTATTTCCCTCCTCCTCTACCTTCCATCCTCGTATTACTCTCTCCCTTTCTCTGGCTTTCCCTCTCGGGTCAGCTCAACCCTTATTCTACTTGTAATTATGGAAGGTGTCACGGGCATAAAGCTTTGCCTAGTATTCGCACACGTGATGGCCTAGCTACGCCACGCAGCCAGCAACCACTCTCTTCCCTTCCCACTTGTAGGCGCAAGGGAAACACAAGCAAAATAGCAACACAAGTCCGACCTGGTGCAAGGGTCTCCGCCCAAGCTATATTTTTGTCAACTGAAATACAAGATAGGGAGAGGGCAAGGGCTGATCCACAAGGCTAGGAACTCTCCTCTCAACTCCCTAGTTCGCTGTGCAGGAAAAATTACTCTCTAATCAGCCATGGCCGCCTACTCTCCCCCTTTTATAGACTCAGCCTGAAGCTGGTCGTCCTAGTGTTACTAGGAGTACAAAACCCACCCAATACAAGAGTCCTCACCCTGACCAACTCTCAGCAATAAGCATTCCGCCCCTAGCATAGATTACGAAACCTGTAAGAGTCCGTCTTCCGCTAGAAGTCCAGCATCATGCTGCCTCCAAGAGTTTGTCAATCTAAGGAAACCAGCCACTCCGACTCCCATCCGCCCTAAGAGTATGACCAGCCTATCTGTGTGAGTCCTGTTTGTCCTAGGAACCTGTTGTCCAGACTCCTACTCAAACTAGGAGTGTAGCGAACCAACATAAGTGAATCTCGTCCACCTTAGGAGTCCTCCCCTAAGTCTAAGTAGCGCCCAGCTTTGCTGAAAGAGTCTCACCCGCACAAGGACTCCTACTCAATCTGCTCCACAAGGCGAGTAGCTCATCCGGAACATCTCCCGCATTATCCCAACATCCGTCCCTGCCCAAGGGGCGGCCTAGGCTGTCCGTCACCTAGCAAACTTGGCTATCTATTGTTAAGTAAGAGGGTAGCCGCCCCCTTTCAGCATCCATCAAGTTAAGGGGCTAACAGAAGGCTATATGAGTATCTATAAGAGTTTATAGATATAAGTATATACCTATGAAACACTTGATACATATTAGCATTAGCCATTCTAGATTTTGTACCCTATATTTTAAATCTTGCGTTAATTTATAAAGATTTAAAATATGATATTACAAATATGGCATTAGTGGATCAAGCAACAAAATCTAAATTTAGGGGTTGTTTGTGTACTGAATTTTTAGAAGATTCAGTTAATTTAGCCTCAATTCAGGCTTGAATTATTAGAATCTTGTTTGTGTGTAGAAGCTGCACAAAATTAAAAATTCAGCACTGAAGTTGATTCAGGCCATTTCAAGCCTGAATCAATGAATCACCTCATTCAGTCGATTTTGTCCCTTAGTCCCCATTTTGAAAATTACAAATTCTATTATTTTTCAATGGTTATCTCACGTATCAATTTGAGCATCAAGAAATGTGCCATAATAGGTAGGGCCCACTTTAAAAGTTTAAAATTACCTACCCTTGTGGGATCTTGTTTGATAGAACTCGAATTTAGAAGCATAATGGTATCTAGAACGTGCATATCTGAGTTCGAGAGAGAAAGAGTTATATTAGTTTAAAGTTTTAAAATTAGGTTTGACGCTATCTGAATTTATTTTAACAAATTCTATTACCAAACGTAATTCACATTCGGCGGTAAATTTTTAGAATTAATTTGCAACCGAATTAATTTTCTACCGAATTAATTTAACACCCAAATGACCCTTAGAATACATAGTCATAAATTAACCAACTTTCCCTCACTTAGATTCAGAGCAATGAGTTATACCGTATTCAGGTCATTTGAACACCACCTCGCCATGTGATCTTTTAAAATGACTGGGCTCGTCGACATGTAAACTTGGGTGAGCTGTTGCATTTGGCCACTAGAGCTCTTGAAGGAACCATCTTTCTAGCAAAGTGAGCTCGGGTTTTACTAGGAATGATACCTCCTCTTCCGAGTAACCTTCGATCCCTCCCCTCCTATCTTCTTGCTCCTTTTTCACTCCCTTTGAACCCTTCTCTCTTCTGTTCTATGTGTGATTTTTTTATGCTATGGTGGTCGTCTCCGATTTTGGTACAGTGGTCGACTCCAATTCTAGTCATCCCTATCTTTTTCTCCTCTTCCAAGATGATCCTCTCATGGTCATCTCCAATTCTGGTCCCGACCCTCCTCTCTTTTGTCTCCCTCTCCCTCTTCCTTCTCACTATTCAACACTTTGTTTTCCCCCTTCTCTCTGCGTTTTTCTGTTTTTTTTTTCTCTACTTGGGTGCTCCGCTCATATCCATTGGATGATTTTGTTTTTTTTGTGACAGTTTCTGCTAGTTTCTTGCCCAATTCCTGCTCATGTAAAAAAAATGCTTACAACTGGCTGCAAGTGCCACCAACTTTGAGCACCTCCAACACGAATGAAGGCCGAAGCAAAGCAAGGCTAATTTCTCCTTTGCATATTTCTTAGTAAACAATGAAATGTCATTGTATTACTAACAACAAACTTGGTAAAATGTTGGTACATGTAAAGGGATTTGACAAGGGGACGAGCAGTCAAGCACAAAAGAAGGGCTGCAAAAAGAGATTTTTTTTGCACAATCTGCAATTGGGTCATTCAATTTTGAAATGTATTATGAGTCCCTCTCCATTATTTTTTTTCTCCCCTCATATCCACTGGTTTATTATTCTTCATTTCCTTGTGATGGTGTCACACATTGAATGCAAGTCTGGTTCAACCTATAGTTCAATATCTTTCCTGTCCTCTCTTTGAAGAAATTCCTAGCTGGCCACCCAATCATTGATTTTAGTTTAGAATATGTGCCATTCTTTGAGCAGACTATATATTTCATATGCAGGGCTTACGAAGAAGGTTTACACTATATATTTTTGCATAAAGTTTATTTACTGGAACTATTTTGTGAATGTGAATTTCGCTGAGCTTCACATGGCCATATTTAGGTGTCGTTTGGATGACGCTTTGCGTCATTTGGAAAGCTATTTTTGGTTGAAATCGCTTTTTGAAAAACAAAGTAAAAGTAGGTTATGTTTGGATATACATTGTAGAAAATCAGCTTTTCAAAAAAAGTTCTAAAAATCTTGTTTGGGTAGCCATTGTATTACATTTTATTTTCATTATGAAAAATACATGTTTTGTTCTCAAATAATTAGAGGAAAAAGGGTCAAGTGGACAAGGGTGGTCATCAATGGAAGATGATGGTGGTCATAATTGGAAGAGAAGGAGAAGAATGTTTTACTGAAGAGGAGAAAATGGAAGGGAGTTAGCACAGGAGAAAAGAAAAAAAAAAGTGGAAGGGCAGTCATAGTAGGATAAGAAGGGGGAATGAGGTTTTATTGGATAGGAAAATATGCACATGTAAAAAGGAAAAAATACAAAAGTGATAGCAAGAGAGAAAATAAGGTAGAAATATCAACTCGTAATATTTTTACCTTTTTCTATATATTTTTAGTCTAACCCTCCTCAAGAGAAGAGTTAGGCAAAAAACGGTTTAAAAGCAAAAATGAGTAAAAAACAGGGTTAAAGACATTTTTGAAACAAAGCAAGGCTTTTGGTCTGAATTGCTTAACCAAATAAGATTTATATATAAAATAATAAAAAATAGACAGAAAGCTGTTGTAAAGCGTCATCCAAATGATGCCTTAATATACCGATCTGTTAAGTTATCTTGCACAAGGACTGGATCCAAATACTTCATCCATTGAATATTATTGAAAAACATCACATGCATTTTTTCATCTTACCTTTCAATGTTCTCTAGCTTGAAAGTTGTTACTGTCAATAAATTTTGCATCAATTTCACGAACTGAATGTTTTAACAAATTTGGACATAAATTTAAAATTCGTTCACTAGTGTCCTCAAGCGTGAGTCATTTCACTATTTGAAAGTCCATAAATACAGTAAAAATGCTTATTCAAAATTGTTAATCTAATCTTTGAAATAGAAATGATGTCAGTGAAGTTAAATTTCACTGAATTGAAAGTGGACAAGTATTTCCGATTTAAGCACGACTGCATTTTTGTACTATATGTAAATACTTTATATTGTATAGGTTATACTTTCTATCTTGTCATATCACAATGTAGATTGACTTTGTTGATCTTTGCAATCAAGCTGTGAAAAATTATGACACAAATAACTACATGCAAATTTTAAATATTCTGAGTGTTTAGCATCTTAGCAAGTATAGTACACAAATAAGAAAACATCAACACAAACATGGGGAGAGTGAAAGGGCGACCGGACCGGAGGTGGAGATCTTGATGGTGGAAGCTTGATCTTTCCCGGAGACGAAGTTGGGGCTCCTCTTCAGTGCCGTCTCCTCTGCCAGGTACCTCTAATCCATCTCCTCTCTTCTCTCTTCCTTCGACACCGCTCTCTTCTGCCCTTCACCATCTACCCTCCTTGCTCCTCTGCCATCTTCCCTCTTCCCACTGCCATCTCCAGCTCAGCCCTCCTCTCCCCTGTCCCTTCACCCTCTACCATCTTCTGCTCATAGGGAGCTTCACCCCTCCACATCTACCTGCCTCACCCCTCCTCCATCTGCCCTCCTCCCCTCTACCCACCACCATCCCCTACTCAGCCCTCCTCACCCCTACCCCCAACCTCTGCTCACAGGGAGCTTCGCCTACTCCAAGTCCAGCTTTTTTTTAGTTTTATAAACATCATTTTAGTTATCATATTTAATATCTCTTGTAGTTTATCTTTTGTTTTTAAAATACCCAAAAATTGTAAATCATGTATGGGAGGAAATGGTGGAGCAGCAACTATGTTGCTGGTGACAATAAAATGGAAATATTATGGGCATAACGGTGGAGTGCAATGCTTTATGAGTAGGGATATTGTGTAGTGCCTAACGTAGGAAGTAGGGAATTATAGAAAACTATTGTGTAACAGAATGACTTCAATGTTGTGTAAGTAATTAGATGTTAGGTATGGGTTCAATGGTTTTGATTTGCCAATATGGAAGGGGAACTGCTTTGACTATGCGTTTCTGATAAGAACTAAATAGTGGATGTACAAATTGGTCACTGACCCAAAGATGGCATGGGACATTATTAAATGTTAGGTAAATATGTAATTTAAACTCCTACAAACCTTTATATATGTAACATCCTTCATTTATCCTAGTTGAATAGAAAAATGATAAGTTGATCAAAACTTATGAAGTATGAACCTTTATCTCCTCTAATTTGCAGTTTGCTTTAGTTTTCACTCATAAACTGGAATTTACTATATTTAATTGTTTTTTTAGATAAATCAGTTTTGGATTGAAAAGCAATCCTACAAAATGAACTATCAGTCTTATGTTTTCCTATCGCTCTTCACAGTAAAATTGAAACCCACATGGTTCATGGTTTCTGGTCTGAAATTGAATTGTCAGCTCCTTATTATGTTTTATGTTCGCATAGCATTGAGTTTCGAGATCATCTTTCGAAATAGGCTCTTCATATATGAAACATATGGATATATTTTCATTCATGGAGTGATGAAATAATCTTATTGTGTTTTATGTTTTTCCTTATGGGGTTCTTGGTGGGTTTTGGTTGTTAGCTTTGTTATCTAGAGTTTTTTTTTTCTTTAGGTATTATTTTTTTAGTCATCTCTCGACGGATTTATCAGAAGGCATGATGAATTTTCTAGGAATGTCAACTTCAATAGTTGGAAGTCTGTAGTTGTGTTTGTCACTAACCAAAGCATAAAGAAATTGGCTTGGAGCCTCCAATATTCTTCTATTGCTGAGAATTTTTTAGTCATAATTGTGTGCTTGTCAATGGGTTGTCTAGCTAGGACAAAAAGAGGTGTGTGAAGGAAGCAAGGATGGAGAGGAGGGAATAATATGAGGAAGTTGGGACATGAGCAAGCAGGGACGTGAGGAGAGATGATTTTTGGAGTTAATTATTTGAAATCTGGCTCATCAAATCCATGGATTCTAGCAATATTGGATTTGGGCATCCAAATATTTTTAAATTTGGCAATTCAACAAGATGTTGGATTATATTTTAAAATCTTATATTCTAAATCTAGTATTTTAGAAACTTGATTGACTAACCCCCTGAATGCGACTCGACCCTTCTATCCCTCGCATGACTCCCTTTCTCAGGCTTTCCCTCTCGGGTCAACTCCACTCTTATTCTACTTATTATCACTATGAAAGGTTGTATTGGTATCGATAAGAGTTCATAGATATAAGTATGCATCGATAATACGCATCAAAATAGCTATAAACCTCATACACATTAAAATTTGTTAAAAAGTGATAAGATATTATCATAACAATTCTCTTAAAGGCATAATAGATGAAAAAATTTAAGCAAACTTATAACACCAACTTTAGTAACACATTAATTGGAAAGGGGGTTGAGTATGTGATTTTTAGATGAGGACCTCCTCATAAGATTCTTAGATGAGATGAGACAATATTATGAATAAATTCAAATGTGGGCGCTTTTTGTGCAATGCATTAGACTTATCACAATTGTGTATTAAAAATATGGGTCATAAAACTACTACTTCCTCTGTCCCATATTAAGTCTTGTAAAATTAGTTTATTTTGGAACTAAATAAGATACTTAATATGCGTTATGGAGAATTTTCTAAGTTAGATGTGTAAGTAAAATCATAATTATGGAACACTAAATTTTGAAAAAAAAATTATATAAATTGTATGGGCCTACCCTTGTTGATCTTATGTAATTTTAAAAAATAATTTTTAATATGACAAATCATTGTCAACATTAAACCTTCGAAGAGGCTGGTTTTTAATTGTATCTTTTTAGGGAAAAATTTTGGTAAAAAATATTTTTTAAAATAAGAAATTAATTTAATTTCGATACATATTGGGCATATTGATACTATATGACTGATACATACCGACTTTTCCTGTTGGAGTGTACCACCCCCCTCCTGTACGAGTCATCACCAATAAGGATATGTATTAGTCGATACAACCTTCCATTCTTAATAGCCTAAAAAAAAAATCCTTTGTTAATCCACTCTAGTTGGAAAAATCACCCAAAAAGCACATTGCCCACTCTCTCCCTCACCCCCATCTCATAGACTTCATCCCCCATTGATATTGGTCAACTATAGTGGACCTTTTCACACTGATGTGTGATAGATGTCTGTGTCATGCTCAACAATGTGTCATGCTCAACAATGATAGAGATGTGATGCCTAACATATAGTGCAGGTCGTACTATTATGTACGCTCCTCTACAACTCCAAGGTGTAAGTTTAGCACATTTTGGGGAGTTTGTGAAACTTGGGCAAAGTCCTTCCTACGTCCACTCTGACAATGACAGTGACAAGGAAGAAGGTACAAATGAAAAGCTCTAAAATTTTCATAACTAGAGTATATCAATTAGAAAATGATATTTACACATAGAATCTATACAACAAAAAACTCACACATGAGTTTTAATTGGACAAAATATGTAAGACTAAGTGGACTTTATGTAAAGCCCACATGTGGTATATATCTAACTAAACTCATGTGTGAATTTTTGTTGTGTAGATTTCGTGTGTAAATATCACTATCCTTTTTCAAAGGTGTTACAATAACTATGCAATGAATTAGAATCAAAAGAAACTATTTAAACATTGTTGTGCTGTGAAGCTCCTCCAAATGGACATTGGAGGACAAAGTTTCCAACACTGTATCATTGGGAAGCTCCTCTAGATTGACATTGGGAGGACAATGTTTCCAACGCAAGCTTTGATATATTTGATTCATAGGTATAAAGGCAATTCTCTCTTTTAAGAACTCCATGACGATGGTAGCAAATGAGTTATGTATGGTGATGTGTAAGGACTATCATTTTTTAACCAGTTTATTTTAATGTTATTTATTGTTATCGTGTGGTTTAAGCGTTTTCTGATCAAATTCAATGATTTTAAAAAATAAATGGGATTTTTAAAGGTTTTAAGAAAAATTAACTCTACATTTATGAGTTTCAAGTAGTTTTTGGTCAATTCTAAATTTTTGAGATTTTTTTATTTTTTACTAATTTTCTAAAAATTAGGGTTGACCCCTGTAGGCCCCACCGACGAAATTAAGGTTTTTAGACCAAAATGCCCTAGACATCAATAGAAGACACTATACAAATTTTTAGAATTTTTCTAGATCTAATTTTGGGTTAAATTACCAAATTTCCTAATTTTAGTTAAAAACTCTATTTCTACCCCACATTGCTATTAGGTTTAGCCCAACCCCTCCTATAAAAGAAAATAGTTGTGTCATTTCTCCATTTGGGAATAGGCTTAGCTAGAAGATTTGGAGCCTAATCCCCGATAGAAGATTTGGAGCCTAATCCCCAATTAGGTTAAAAATTAATTTATGTCACTTTAATTAACTGGGCTCATATAGTGACTTAAACAACCAATTTGCGTATATAATTCAGGTAAACAGGCCTTACGCGCCATGTTCAACTTTGAATGGTCGTATCTCCCTCATCCAAACTATGATTTATATATTCTTGGTGGCGTTTCAAAGCTCTTTTTGTCTACTTTCTATCCACATAGGTAATTTAAATCATTGATCGGTTATTCTCACAAGAAAGTCAAGGGGTCTAATACCCTAATTTCTATGTGATCGACTTCGAGAATTTAAAAAATTCTCATACGTTACATATACACTAAGTAAACTTAAGGGGTTATTGGGCAAAATGGCATAAACAAGTATTACATTGTTAATAACAACATATTACAATTTTATATTTTAGTACATAAAAATATTTAAAATTGGACAAAGATGCCCTTCTCTTATTCATATCCTTTTTCTTTCCCTCCACCATCTCACCTCTACTAGAGTCGGCACTGCCACTATAACATCAGGGATATGCCGAAGTTCCTTCGAACCACTACAAAAGATCTGTCAGCTTCACTGGACTGCCATTGGGAGCCCATTTGTGCTCCGTCGAACAATGTCTAAAGATCCATTGGCAACGCTGCTAGATTGTGCTAATCCACATTCCAGTAGTTGGAACTGCTCCACTCGGAGCTCTCTTGCCAAATTTCAGCTAGTACTGGAGCTCCGCTATTGTAGGCTACTAGAGGATTCGCCACTACGGCCTATCAAAACAACAACACAACATCTACTAGAGCACTGTTTGGTCATCTTGAACAGCTAGAACTGTGTTGGACTGCTTGTCGGAGAAGCATTAAACAAAGCTTGTTATACCATCACGTCAGAGAACCACCAACTACCTTTCAGAGCTCCAACTTATGTCTCCCTGAACCACCGTTGTTTCATTTACTAAGAGTAAATAATTACTCTTTATACAATGTAAAGGCTAAATATTTACTCTGCATGTAATGTAGACTTTTTTTTGTTAATATCTAGGTAAAGGTTCAAATTGGGATCTTCCATGCCACTAGACTTCTGCAGCCTAGTGCGACCTGGCCGGCAGTGTAAGATTTGTAAGTTTTAATATATTTTTATTAGTGTAAAGTTGATTGTTTCTAGTTTGTTTTGATTTGTTTGTGTGATGGGTTAGTTTAAGTATGAATTTTCTTGGGTTTATTTTAATTTTAGTGAGAAAACAATAGTACCTAGTTTAATCCACCAAGTGTCATACTAATTGTGTTAAATTATTATTTAATTTATAATTAAGGAAGTGGGCTACCTTAAGACTCATGCCCGTCTCAGGCGACGTGCCAACTTCTTGGGCCGCCAATGCTTACTTAACTTTTTAATTGAGCTTGGACTTAGTAAAATTCATTTTTGGGTCATTCTATATATATAGGTTTATCTATTTCCTTATTGGGCCTAATTCTAGACATTACCCTAACAATAAATAGAAACCTTAGTTTCTTTCCCCATTTAGTGAGGGCTGAGACTGGGAGGCTTGGAAAGCTCTACCCCCATTCCCAAGAAGGAAAATCCAATCTAAGGTAAAACCCTATGTTTTAAGTTTTACCCTAAAATATCCTATCTTTCTCTCCTCATAAATGGGATTCTATGTATCAATCTTATCAAGTTTATTAGAAACACTAGGTTCTGATTCATTGTTCCTACCCTTAAATTTTTTGTTTTTAACACAAGAAGGTCTTAGATCTATCATCTATTTGTAACTTTGAGTCTATTTTTTGTGAAAATGTTAGATTTTTGCTTGGGGCAAATAAAATCATAATTTGTTAGGTAAGGATTCTTTGAGCTTTGTAGGAGCATTAAGGGTCTACAATCTTATTTAAGGTAATAGTTTTTCTATGAGGTTTTACTTACATTAACACCATGTTTGTAGATGAAATCATGTTCTTACATAATGAATATATGAAATCGGTTTTAGCCTCTATGTTGGATTCATGAGTAAGTTTTAGACACTTTTACTTTGATTTTTATTTTGAGAGTAGATTAGCATGTCTAGATCATATTCCTAATTTTTTAGAATAATATGTATTTATTATAGGTTTTGGAATATGTATTGTATAGTAATACAATTTTCTATTCATGTGTTTAGAAGCTTGTTTAGGGATGAAAATGTAGGTTTTTTAGTTCCTTCTTTTTATGATGAATTGATATACGTGTTATGAGAATGTTGTAAAAAATTTAAGCTATTTGAAGTACAGTAAGTCAATGGCATAGTTATAAATTTGAAGGTAAATAAATATGACAGAACTGCATAGTCTCATTAATTAAATAACAAAAATTATTTTTTGTACTTATGTTTAGATGATATTTATTTATATTTTAATTAAGACTATGATGTAAGTTTTTGTAAATTTTCACTTTGATTCGAGTGTATTTGTTATTTTTCCTAAAATATATAAATTACATATTGTGATTATGCTAAAACATCTACTTAAGCTAGTATGCAGATAAATTAGTATATGCATAATTTTAAGTTGAATTTTAATGATTTCTTCATAATTAATTTATATTACCAATAAAATATGATCATGTTGAACTATGAATGCCTACACGTGCTAAATTAATTATGTATAATCCATGTCCCACATGTTTTAGCTTAGTTATGTACATGACCAAGTATGTTTATGTTTACTTATGCTTACATGATCTCATTTACCATGTATGGACCATGTCTCATGTAAAATAGAACTGATTATAGTATAAGTATTTATGCTTGCATGTACCTAGCATTGCTCATATATGTGTCATGTTGCATACATTATGAAAATTATTGTTAAGTCATCATTAATCATGTTTAATTATGATTAAGCGATTTAGGTGCCTTAGGTTTTTGGATTAGTCATATCAAAGATTAATTGCCAATTTTTTGTCTAGGTCCTTCTATCTTATGGGTAAGGTTTTGCATTCCCTTAAGTGTGTGTTTTGTCCTCAGGTGAAAAGAGCGGAATGTTATAATGAGATAAACTATTGTGACTTTTATGGATTTGAGAATCCACACTGGTTTGTCTGTGTGCTTATCAGGGGGCACTTTTAGTCAAGATCTGCCCAAACTGCTCCATTCTTCCGTTTTAGTATTTCAGTCTTCCTTTTTTAGGATTTTCAAGGTGAGTAGCTACGCTTCAGCTTTGGCTAGGATGAGCATATTGATTTATGTATCATCAAACATTCATCGTCCTATTTACACATATTATGTATAGATTATAGTGCTCATTTACATAGGTTATGTGTAAGGGTAATGCTCTCGTGTTATTAATATCGGTTTGCATGAGGTTTATGGTATGATTCTTCAAGATTATATTTTGGTGTTAATGTGAGTTTTATATTTTCGAAATCCTTGTTGAGCTATGCTAACCCTCTTTTGTATGTTTTGCTTTAGGGATACATGGTTGTGTTTTGTAGGTGCTCAAGATGATCTCTTTTATGAGCGTGGAGGTGACAAATAAATGCATAGTGTGGGATGGTTCTCGGATATGATAGACATATGCTTATTACTTATGTTAGAATTTTATTTCTTTACATGTTATGGATAGCCTTGTTTAATGGCTTAAGCTTTTGTGTTGTCATTTAAGGCTTTAGACCATTTATGTGGGTATATGATGGACTAAGATACTTTAATTATTATTTTTATTCCTCCATTAATTACTTTTGCATAAAGGGGAGTGATGTGTACTTCAATCTAGTCTGTGTTGGGTTAGCTTTCTGCTTCATCTCGCCTTCGTTTGTACTAGGTTCAGGTCAAGGGAGAGTGGCGGGGAGTAACAAGTGGACTAGTCAAGGTTGTAGCATGGAGCCAGAATCTGGTTCAATGCAGGATGTGCCATGGCAGACTGATATGGTTCACCTCATGTGGTGCCATGGAGGCCAAGCCATGACAGAGAGACCTAGTTTGCTGCATGCGGTGCTTGGAAGGCCAAATCTAACTCGTCATATGCCGCCACAGGGCAGCCAACAAGTCCGCATGGGGTGGTGAAGATGCTAACCAACTTGCCCTCTGGGAAGAGAATTCTACAGCCAAGAAGCCCACACATTGGAGCTGAGTGGTGATAGAGCCAAGTGACGGCAGTAGGGTAAGTGGTGGGCCTAGTGCCAACATGTGATAGTTGGTGAAGAGAAAGATGGTGTTGACCATAGGAGGTGATTGCCGGAGGAAGTGGAAGAGGGGAGAAGCAGGAAGAAGAAATAGAAGAGAAAGATCGAAGAAAAAAGAAAGAACCTAAGAGTATTTTTAGTATTTACAAAAAAATATGACTTTGTCAGTAAACTGTTAATGGGTATGGTATGGGTCCAGTAAGGCTTTACCCATATTTATACATGTTTCTTATATTTTTACCCATACCCTACCTATTACCCATTTTTCTATTCTTTATCTATACCCTACCTATTACTATCATGTAAATGGACGGGTAGCAAGTAAACGGCCAACCGATAAATAAACAAAAAATAATAACAAACAATACAAAGTAAATTGTCATAAATAATATACATTTCTTAGAAGACTATCCAATGTATTATAAGTTCAATAAAAAATCTAAATGTATAACAATGAAAGTACAAAATGTTTCAATGAAAGTACCAAATATTCCATATGTAAGACATTCTCCTTCGACAGCATCTACAACTATGTCTACATAAAGGAAAGGATAGTTCATAAGCTTCTGCCTATGAGTAAAAACAAAAACAAAAGTGAGTTTTATTCTTGTTGATAAGCTTCTACTCATGAGTAAAATGTATTCAAAGCAGTATTGTTTTTTTAATAACAAATGGTAATCTACTATCATATGATGACAAAATAAATGAATGCCCCAACTCTCACAAAGAATGCAATAGTGAATATTGTAAATTTGTATTTATCTAGGTAAATATTAGGTATATGGGTCTCCGTGATAATGGTTATTATTATTATTATTATTATATATGCAGGTAAAATTGCACATTTACTTTACCGTTTACCCATTTATCAATTACTCACCTAAGAATTTTGGATTAGGCGAGCAAGTAAGGTGGGTAAATGGTTACTCATAGATAGCCATATTTTTCAGGCTTTTTAGAGAAGGTTAGAGGAATCAAATGAACAATTGGATAATAGCATGCAGTGACACCAATTTTCTGCTAGGTAAAGGCAGTTGGCACCTATTTTCTCTTGCTTAAATTTGACCACTGGTAATGATGATTTCAGATAAAGTTGAACGCGTCTATTTCCCCCCAACATTTACTTAGTGTAAGGACTCTCATTTTTGAACCTGTTTATTTTAATATTATTTATCGGTTATCATGTGGTTTACGCGTTTTCTAATTAAATTCGATGGTTTTTTTAAAAAAATGGGTTTCTGAAGGTTGTAATAAAAAACCAACTTCATAATTATTAGTTTTAAGTTATTTTTTGTCAAACCTGAATTTTTAGGATTTTTTTTAAATTTTTACTAATTTTTCCAAAAATTAGAGTTTGGTGGGACCCCATGTGGGCCCCACCGACGAAATTGAGTTTTTTAGACCAAATTGACCCAGGCATCAACACAAGATTATAACAAAAAGGTCAAATATTTTTTGGATTTAATTAGTGCTCAAATCATCAAAATATTCATTTTTAGCTAGAATTTCTATTTATACCCTACTAGTTCATTAGGTATACCCCAAGCCTTACTATAAATAGAAAGGGTTGAGCCATTCCCCATTTGGGAATAGGTTAGGAGAGGGAGATTAAGGCCTAATTCCCCAATTAGGCTCAAATTAGAAATAGATTAAGGTATGTTCTTCTCTAATCAAGCCTAAACCCTAGTTTTCTCTTAATCCATTCTTAATCTTGATGTCAATCATTGTTTTAATCCATTTCGAAAGTATAAAACTACTGATTTACCTCTCTTCTTAAAGCCTTAATCTTTAAAATTTTGTTTTTAGGCTTCTAAAACCCTGGATCTAATGTTTACTTTTAATTTTTCAAAGCTAAATCGAGATTAGTTGTATGTTAACTTAAAATCGTGTTTTTGGAAAGTGTTGGAGATTGAAAGTTCATTCTGACCCAAATCAACAAGGAAATGTAATGGGTTCCTCAATCTCAAATTTGGGTAGTAAAAATCTCGATTTTTATGATGTTATTGGAAGTAGGTTTTGCATGATTTAGGCTCTAATGGTGGGTTTAATAAATGTTAATCTTTCACTTCGATTTCTTAGGGTTTTGTCTTAGAATAGTTTATATTAGTGTTCTAGAAGGTTTGATGAGTTTTTGATAATGTTTGATACTATGGATGGAGATTTAAAAGTGTTTTCATGGTGTCTTGATTTTTATTTTTAAAATGAAGAAGAATGTCAAAACTGCTTTGTTGGCGATCGAACAGCCTGCAAGGCCGATGGATCAGCAACACTACATTTTTGGCAGATTTTTAGTTTAGCCAATTGAACGTCCTTGTAAGGCGATCGAACGGCTACACAGTAGTTTTGTTATTTTTGAAATTTATGATCATTTCAATGTTTTACTTCATTTGATGATTCTAATGGTTATGGGAGGTGTATTATGATGAAATTAGGCTATTGAAAGTGTAGAATTGATGATGGAGGTTTATGGAATATGTTTAAGTGTGGTCATGTGGCATTATATTATGTTGATAATTATGCATTTTGATATTGAAGTACGTTCAACTTTTGAATGTTGGAATTCTTATGATTAGAATATGTTTTTAGTAGGGATATTATATGGAAAATGGTGAGATGTGTTCTCTTATAATGAGGATGGTTTATGGGTAATGGATGTGATCATGTTGTGGCTTACTGTATAGAAAAATCATGTTTGTGAGAGTGAATATTCAATTTCACATAGATGGATTTAAGTTTTATGGTTGATTTTGTTTTGATTTCAGTTGGGAATCATTGTTATGAATGTATTTAAGCATGCGTATATTGTCTTATGAGTTTATGTCAAACATTGGTCATGTGCTTAAATATGCATGAATACACACACATATGGAGAATCTGCTATGAAATTGTGGTTAATTATGCATTGATTATGATGCATGAGGGGACTAATTGGGAGCATGTTCTATGTGTTGGAACCCACGTAGGTTTGCTCATGGATGTATTATGCTATCATGCATCATAGATTGGTATTCATGGATAAAGTTTTATTGATGCTTAACTTGAATTAATCGATTGTATGCAATGGTTAAGATTACTTGCCAGATTAATCACTCGGTGAATTAATCGGAACTTAGTTGGTCCAGAAGGACATGTTTTTTATTTAAGTTCCTGTGTGGAACATGTATACTCCCCGGGTTGAGTCTAGTTAGATGGAATTATGTGGGGACAAGTTATGTACTTGTCTTGTGGATTGAGATTATTATAATTTTCTTCTGGACCCTGAGAATTCAAAGTGATATACTTTGTGCACCGGCTACCATGTGTTCTAGGGTTCCCTATGTGGGAATTCGGGCTCTCCCTACCGTAGGAGATGTCCTTGGGCGAACACCCATGCTCTAGGTTCTTTGTGTGAGAATGAGACATCCTTGGCCAGGATCGTCCAGGGCAAGCAGCTTTAGGGGTTGACAAGCCCGACCCTCTTATATTTCCTGTGTGAAAAATTTGACCGTGTCTCGTCTTCGTGGCCTTGACCATGTCCTACTTATGTGGCAATACTTGTGTTTACTCCTTGATGGAGGCATTCACCATTTGTATTGATGCATGTTTATTATGAATGTTATACATGATCATGATCATGATCATGTGTTTAACTCGTTTGTCGTGCAGGGTGAATGAGTTTGATGTGATATGTATGCATAATCAGAAATTTGTGATTAAGACACTTTTATGCAGGTTTATGATATGAATGGCTAATAAAAATTGTGTAATTGAGACACTATTATGCAGGGTTTATGTGATAAGAATGCATAATCAGTAATGGTGTGAATGAGACACTATTATTGATGTTTATGCAATATGAATGCATATTCAGAAATGGTGCAAATGAGACACTATTATGTAAGTTTATGTGATATGAATGAATGATCAGAAAGTGTGTGAATGAGACACTAGTATGCAAGTTTAAGTGATATGAATACATGATCAGAAAGTGGTACATGTTAATTTTGGATCTGAATTACTATGTTGTTATGTTGTCGTGTTTTTTTATTATTATAGTTGTATTCAAACCATTATTGAGTTTTTATACTCACCCCACTTTTCTTATTTTGTTTTGGGGCTATATGGAATGACATGCAATTGGACAGGATCCTCTTTATGAGGAAAGGTCGGGGAGAGCTTAGGAGTAGAAGTGGAGGCCACTTGATTTTGCATCTCTCTCTATTTATTTTGTTATGATGTTAGAACCTTGTGAAATGATTCTTGTTTCAGACTTGTGATATATTATATCTTTGGTTTTGTTTTAGACCTTATTTTGAGCCAAGTTTATTGGCTATGGATTATTAGTATGTAGGTTTGAAATTTGTGGTTTAATTTAGAATTTAAGTAATTCTTTTGGTTCTACTTATTTACTCTTTCTCAAAGTAGTGTGTAACTCTATTAATTAAACCGCCCGTAGTAAGGGCATAAGTCTTCCGCTATTTTTTTAACCGTTTTCAATACCGTCGCCCCTGTGCACTAGATCGGCCCTTGGATAGGCTTGGGTCAGACAGTGTCGGGGCGTGATACTTACTACCCCCCAAAAAGTTTGAACACTAACGCCTACAAGGCAAGATGGCATGGATCAGAACACCTATTTCGTAATATATTTCTTTCTCCTCTAAAATGATAAATATTTAATTAAATAACTCTAATATTTAGGTAGTTTTCCTAGAGAAAAATATAGTTGAGGGGAAATGACCCTCGTGGGAGCAAAATTTGAATTCCAAGGCCCACTTCCAATAAAACTTGTATGGCCATGATAAACTTTTTCAATACAAGAACTTAGAATCATAAGTAATGCTATGTATGCATACCTTTTCTACTTTCGACTCTTTTATTTGAAAAAAAGGTTTATTGTGTATCTACTGGTCTAATAGGATACGGATTGGGCTGGTGTATAGCATATGGGGGGCCCTTCACTACTCCCTCTGTAGATGATACAATTAATGGACATCGTAGTGACTTTTTTTTATCAAAATTTTCTTTATTTAAAAATAGGGCTGCACCAAAAAAACCGAACCGAGTTGAACCAGGTAGAACCAAACCGAAATTAGTCGGTTCGGTTTGGTTTGGTTCCAAATTTGGTTTTGGTTCAGTTCCTTAAGTTAATAAACCAATGTATTTTCGGTTCAGTTTAGTTCCAACTTATAAAAAACCAAAATCGAACCATTTTTTATTTTTAATCTAATCGCAACCGTTTATTTGAATGAATGGTTGAGATGAACCTCCTCTTATTAACCATAACCCCTCCCCCCTCCTTCCACACTTTGCCCACCGACTCACCGCCCTCCTCCTCTCTACTGCCTCATCCACCCTCTCCACCACCTACCCAGACAATGTCTCTGCCCTATCAACCTTCAAGATACTCCTTTAGTTGAAATCGCCGGCAGGAGGCTACTCTTTATGTTGTTATCCTTCGTCTTCTTCTTTGCAAGCTCTCTCTATGTGCCAAGATCCGGTCAGTAGTGCTCTTCTTTGTCAGCGTGTGCGAGGTCTGATTTTCGGCGATAAGGGGGTATTCTGCTCAATCCTGTGATACTCAGTTGCAAAATTAGGGCTTTGGTTCGCTTCAAATGTGTTGCTATGGTTTTTGTCGAGATCTGGGGGTGGGTTTTGTTGGTAGATGATGTGGTATGAGGTTTTGAATCCCCATTCTTCTATAAAGTGGTTGCCTTTTTAGAATGATCTTTGAGGTATTTGGAATTGCTTGGGCTTGTTGTCTCCTTCTCATCGGTTTCATCTCTAGCAACACCAAAGGTTCCAACTTTTTGTTTTTGCTTAATTTTGGCTTGGATATGATAGTTAGGAGGATTTTGTTTCGTTACTGCTGATTACAGTGATAGTTATTTCTTTGCCTTCTTTTGTTGATCTATATTGTAAAATTTAGAGTTTTTTTTTTTGTAAATTCAGCTGTAAAAAGTAACAAGTGATCTTCAAATGAAGAAGTTCTAGTGCAATGGGATTGTAGAGAAAATTTTATTTGAGTGATCTTTTTTGTTATTTTCATGTATCTAATGATATTTGGCAATTTAAATTCAGTGCTTGCAAATTATGTGTAATTTGTTTTTGAAACTTTGATTTAGTGCATAATTTGTTTATGAAATTTTTGTTCTTGGCCGATGATTGTTTATCTTAAGTACTGGATTTTATTCATTTTAAGTAAAATACAAGCTTTGCATTTGCCCTTGTTGACAATGGTCAAAGGGGAGGCCGGGGCGTCAACAAGCTCAACAAAAACTTCAATTCCAAACCGGTTCTTAGTTCGGTTTTAGTTCAATTTTGATTCCAACGAAATTGGTTCTTTATTCGGTTCGGTTCCAATGAAATCGGTTCTTTATTCAGTTCTAGGGCTGTCAATGGGTCGAATAATGCTTTATCCATATCCATACCCACTTTTAGAAAATTTACTCAAACTTTACCCATTACCCATTTTCACATTCATTACTCATACCCTACCCATTACCCATCGAATAAATAGGCAATTAACAAGTAAACAAGTAATTAATTAATAAAAAAATAATAACAAATGTGTTAAAAGTCTATCCAAAGTACAAAAAATTCAATCCAATATAAACTTATAAAAACCTCACAATTCATATAAAAAAATAAAACATAATAAGAATTTAATACCTTAAGTAAACTTAAAATAATTAAAAAAACCAAAACTCAAAAATATTTTTATTACTCCCAATTCTCTAGCTCATTATACCAAAATGTTATAAGATACACACTTTTTATACATATTAAAATGGATAACAAATATTAATTAATAAATAATATTACCCATACACTTCCCACATAATATATAGACGGATTAAATTACCAACTTAGTTTACCCTTTACCTATTTATTATTTACCCGCCCATGAATTTTATATCAAACGAGTGGGTAAAGCGGGTAATTGGTTACCCATTGATAGCCCTATTCAATTCGGTTCGGTTTTAAAATTTCGGTTTTGGTTTTGGTTTCGGTTCCTATAAGAACCAACCAGAACCAAACCAAGATATACCCCTATACATGATGAAAATTAAAAATAATTGTAATACAGTAATATTAAAATATTTGAGACGAATGTGTCCCTATACTTTTTTTTGGTTATTTTATTTAATTTTTAATGCAAACGCAGTGATACCTGAATAATGTGGTATTGCGCATGGGATACAAAAGTAAAGTGTCTTAGAAATTACATTTGGGGCATGACTAGCAGCCACGTCCAGATCAGACCCTTGCTGGTGGACGTCGTAGGACCATCCAGCAATATAAAGATCATAGTGGACACTTGCATGGCTTGATTCCCCATGTCCTTTCAGCATACTCTTGGATAGTTCTGTCACTGCTAAATCTACCAGACCCTGCCGTGCTAAGAATGCTCATCCTGGTCCACTTCTCTTGATCCACAAATGCTTTGTCAGCTGCAGCCTGAGAAAAACCTTCCGCATAAATTTTGCAAATTTCAACCTTAAATGGTGTTAGGAAAAAGAAGGTTGCAGTGCTTACCTGTGCTTCTAGATAACTTGTAAAGTCATGTCCAAGGAGATAGTAATCACCATTTTCTTCTACAGCATCACATAAAGACTTGAAGTAGTCCTTGAAACCGAAGTAACCCTCACGGACCATCCTATGTTCATAATCCCACAAATAGAATTTTGGTAAACAATATTGCTACCAACGAAACTTGGGCACATCCCAGTAAAATAAAATATAATTAAGAACCATACCTTACTGCACGTGCAAACTGAAGAGGCACTTTACTAGCAGCACCTTTTTCACGTAATGCGGGGACTTCATGCACTTTGGCACCAAAGATAAACTACAGAGAAGAACAAATTATGAAGAAGCCAATAACTAACATTTGTTAATTCTGTTGTCAAAGTCACCAATTTTCCTGCTGAAGAAGGGGCATGATTTTGCATAGTTAACTAGAACCACTTAACTGTAGCTCAAAAGGTCTTACATCCAACAATTCTTGGAAGCAAAACATCAGTTTTGAAGATCATGAAGCATCTTTTTCCCAAAAACTACTGACAATTTTCATATTTGACACTGTTAAGTTAAAAAGCCCACTTGTCAACCAATGGCATTTCGCTTACACTCACCATATTCTCTTCTCCAATCTCTTCTATAATTTCAATTGTGGAACCATCAGATGTAGCCAATAGTAAGCAACCATTCATCAAGAATTTCATATTACTTGTCCCTGAAGCCTCATGACCAGCAGTGCTGCCAGACATCAGAAGATAAAAAACTATATCATGACAAGGAAAACTGGCATGCATGGTATAAAAAAGCTTGTTTTTACTACTATGGCCACCAACTTCATTAAAAAACTTATGTTCAGCCATTCTTAGATACATCCATAAAGAAGCTAGAGTGCAGGATTATGCAAAGAGGATTTAAAAGGAACTCCCTACGGAAGACAAAAACTAACCTGAATAAGGTCCCTTTGCTGATATATTTGATACCATGTTAAAATAAAAGCCTAAGATTTTTTTATAACAAACAAAAATATTCATTCTACATGGTTTTCATTTGGCTCAGAGTCAATCACATCAACAAGGTTTTCATCTTGGAACATGTAGTGGCATATATGAAGGCACATTGACACACCTGATATGCTGAGAAAGATCACTACCCGGAATTACTAGCTCTGCGACAGAAACATTATAATCTGGAATAAAAACCTGAAGAAGCAAGTAAATTAAGTTAAAACAGGTAGATGAGTATTTGCTTCTAGTTTTTACTGTGGTTAGTATTGTAACTTTTATTCATAGAGGGTAGTTTAGTCATAGCATTGTAAACTTATTTCTTATTGGTCAGCCCTCACTTAAGTGAAGGCCATATGAATCTTTGGTTGTAAGGGACGACTTGAGCGTATTAGAGGTCGATTCCTCTCTTTTGTATTCTCTTTGTAATTCAAATATAGACGGTTCTTCCTCTACACAACAATTATCAGACTTTTTGAATTTTCACTGTTCAATACCACATCTTTATTTCCTACATAAAGAACCAATGTGATCACATGCAAGTGTCACCAAGTACGTAAGCACAACAGTAAGTCGATACCAGTTTCAAAAGTTCTCCAACATCAGGGTCGTTGTTGACTTTTTCTGCCACAGAATGACAAAGCTTGATAATCTTTTTTGCAGCTTCATAACCAGGAGCAGCTTTACCTCCAATGATGCATACACGAGGCACAACATTCACCCTGTCACCTTTATCCATGTTCTGTGGTATAAAAGGTGGGATAACTATGAAAGCAGTCCTCAATAAAAAAGAAGCTAGATTACCGTTTTGATAATCTGGCTCAACCAACAGCAACAATGGAGCATATACAGCTTTTAAGTTGTGCCAGCCATTATCTCTAGAATTTATGTAATGTCCTATACACTGCTGCATATCTAACCTTTATACAATCATATCGGTAGATGATGCCAAGTATGTTCAGAAACTGCCTCTTATACTCATGGATTCGCTTGACTTGCACATCAAACATTGCATCAGGGCTAACCTGAGACCAAAATATATCAATATTGCACATAAAATCATTAGCAGAAACCTGAACAAGCATAATGCTAGAGACATTTGCTCGAACCTTGATTTCATTCATTGCTTCAATGTACTGAGAAAGCCTAATTTTGTTAACCCTGCGGATCTGAAAAACAGAAGTTATCATGTTCAGACACAAGTTCTATGATGTAAACTATTGATGTCTACCACGTTCGAGTTCGAATTGAGGCCATAGATATACCATATTCCACTCTTGTTGAAGCTGAGCATTCCCTGCATGCTCTCGTAAACCTGTTAGAAGGTCTACATCCCGGATCCAGGCTTCCGTTCCAAGCCATTTGGAGATAAGACCACATAAAGTTGGATTACTCACCACAATCCAGCGGCGCTGGATAATCAAAGTTACCAAAGATTAGATACAAAAATGCTCATTTGCATAAATTTAACTATGCTGGCTAAGAGTGAGTTAACAAGGTAAATGAGTCCGCATTTGTCTCCAACAACATGACCCAACAAAAACACAATTACAATTCGCCCTACAGGTAGATGAGAGGAAATTCAAAACACTATACTAAGAAGAAATCAGAAACATTGTTTTAAAAACCCAGCCTGTCCCGGCCAGGCAATTTCCCAGTTTTTTGGGGATCAATTCAGATTTTGCTCGGATGAATGGGATTTTTCCCAGTCAAACCAGGAAACCCTGGACCCAGCACCATTCTGGGTCGGTGGCCGGGTTAAATTCAAAAATAGTGATCAGAAAGACAAGGACAAAATGAAGTCAATACCACCTGAACTATAGCCATTATGCATAATTGAATGCTAAAAAACCAGAAATTATCCAAATTTCTTTACCCTGATTTTTTTTGGGTAAACTGGACTTTGGATTTAGTAATTCTAATGTTGGGAGGACTTACACGATGATGGACTATTTCCAAACCAGGGCAATTGACACACGTGAAGGTGGTCCACACCTTGTACAAATCATTTGTTTCCAGTAAACTAGACTGGATGTCTTCGAAAGGTTCACAAAATAGGTATGGTGCCAAATACACCCCCAATGTTGGGGCTCCCCCTACACAGGCAAGCAAGATTTAAAATATGCATGCATAGAATGTGCAGGGGCAGGGATCAAAATAGGGGACCCCCTGATACCATGCCATAGACCAAAGTTGCCTCCAAGCTTGAGCTATTAAGGACGGACCTAAAAATGTATGTCAAACCCCAAACTAAGGGTGGAAATAGTGCGGGCCACCCACGCACCAGTGGGCCTGGCCTTCCACAGAGTGCGTGGGCCGGGCCTGGCCCTTGATTTCGGGCTGCGGCCCGCTGGTACCAAGGACTAGGCCGGGCCGTAGCCTGGCCAAGAATGACTCCAAAGCCATTGGGCAAACCCCCAACAGGTGGTCCCCAACAACTTTATAGCCATTGGGGATCCCCAACAACCGGACAGTCATTGGGGAAGAGCCCCCATTGGCTATTACAAGCCCCCTCCCCCTCCCTTCATATATATATTTTTTTGTTTGGGGCAAAAAAGGGGGAGGAGCAGGCTGGGTTGGGCTCCCCGTCTCTCCCATCGGGCCACCGCAGCCTGTTGCCACCCTACCCCAAACCAGAGAATATTGGATAGATTATTTAACAGTTAACACCATTAAAAATTGCTTATGCAGCATACGCCTCAAAGAACAACAATAAGGGAATCTTCAGGTACAAGCATCACTTGGAGACAGTTACAGCCAACACTTGCTGCAACCAAATATTTGACTTTTGTGCCTAATACGAAATAAAAGACATGACTTATAATACAATCAGGTTTTGAGACCAATTCCTGTATGTGTGCGTAAGAGTGTGCAAAGCTTCAGATATCAAGTCATAGTTTTACAACCCATTTAATAATATATTCTGTTTCCATCATACAAGAAGTCAACCAACATAAAAAATTGAAGTGACACAGATCAAGAAAAGAAATTTGTACCTGGGTGGCACCATTTGTAGTGAACTGAAATTTTTTGGGCCAAAGCTCATAGAAGTCCTAAAAATTTAAAATTATATATTTCAGAAATGAAATATATTAAAGTGAATTATAAAAACATGAAGTACATACTACACAAAATCTATACATTTATGCAACACTTAAAAGATTGGTGTAGTTCCGAGTATAAAAAGATGTAACCCAGATGCAAAGGGGAGAAAATATTGTGCTGCAATACATTTTCAGAGTAGCGCAAAATTCTGTACCAAGGAATCTTACTTTGAAGAACAAGTGAACACTTCCTAACATGTTCAGACCTGCGTTTGTTGCTACAATAGCATAACTTCTTATAACTTCCTAATGTCCTCGTAATGTAAGTGGTTACCCATAAAAGAGGTTTGCGACAGTAGAAATATGTACAACTACAAGTTTTCTGCAACCTGGCGTGACTGGCCTTCTTGAAACTACCCAACCCTTGAGAATTCTTTCAGTTTACTCATCTTAACAGAATCCTGGAGGTTGTACAGATTAGATCTAATCTAGCTGGTTCGTTATTCTTCTACTCTTACTTGTTACCATTGGCAATCTGATCTGTTTAGAAGATTATCCCTCTAGTTTCCTGCAGCCACGTGCCTGGCTGCTCTGTGTAATTTTATTCTCCACCTTCACGCCAGTGTGTGGTAAGTCTACCCTTAGATCTGTGTCTCTATGTTATCATCTATGTATCTTGCTGCCATAGCCAGATCCATGTCATCTGACACAGTTGACTTACTATTTGATGATTTAAGTCTTGAGTTAAAACATAAAGCTTCTGATTGTATCACTAGCAAACAGCAGCTTGCTAATCTAATCCCTCCTCTCTTACTTCTATTACTGTCAATGGTAGTACCATCTCAAATGCACCAAAGCCATGGAAACTTCATTGATGAGTCATACATAGCTTGACATGATTAAGAAGGACCCATCACCCAGTTCGAATCCATCCTACTGTCCCAGCAGCAAAGAGACGCATAAGTAATTCTCTTTTATGGAACAATATGGAATACATTTGCCATTAACCTCATGAATTCTACATGACAAAAAACCTGAGAAATTTTACTATTGCACACCAGAGAAACAGGCAGAAAATCGTAACATTTATACACCAAATAGTTCAAGGGAAAATTTTCATTCACCTTGAAAACTCTCGTTTTTAACAATTCCAAATGGATCCGAGAGACTCCATTCACTGTATGGCAACAAACAATGGATAGATTTGCCATTCGAATGCTCTGCAAAAGATATTGTAAACTTTGAGTTTTCTGCATACCAATAGAAAGAATGAAAATTAATTTGTACAAATTGACTTTTCAAGGATGACCATGGCAAGCATAAATTGCGGCCACCGGAAGCATACCTTCACAGCACCTTCCTCAACAATTGACATGCGAGAAAATCGGCTATAGTCAAGACCAAAATGCTTTTTCAGCTCTTCCACAAAGAGAGAGTTTATATCATATATGATCTGAACAATAAAAACAGATTTCAAGATCTCATAAAAACAACGGATAACCAATAGTTAAAAGAAATTTTTGGGCAGCAAACTAGTTGCAATTTTAGATTCTTTGCCGTCAAATTTCATCAATGAAATACCAAGCAGAAGTATCTTTCCACAAATGACTAGCTTTTGTGTTCTAATTGATACTTATTATGACTGTGTGACCTAAAATGATGCTAGACATCATGAACAGATTGATGACAATATACAGAGCTATGTAAATTTTATTAGAGGATCAAACGGCACAGATAATAATAGTAGAAGATTAGAAACATGCTCGAAGCATTGTGACAATTTCAGCAAAAAAATTGCTGAAATTGCCGAAATGAAGTCTCAGAGAAAAAACAACTGCTATGAAAATTTTAGTAGATGAGCAAGAAACACAGCTAATAATAGTAGAAGATTAGAAACATGCTCGTAGCATTGTGACAAAATTTGCTAAAATTCAATAAAAAATTGCCGAAGTGATTCTCAGCAAGAAAAGCCTGCAATTTTGCCCATTTGGGAATTTTTTGCTTTTTTCACAATGGAAGGCTGCCTCTGTGCCTCCCTCCCCTCCCCCCCGCGCCCGCCGCGAGCATGGTGAGCTTTTTGGTTTTCAGGCTAGCAGCCTATTTGTAGACCCTTTTGCAACTCACAAAAGGTTCTCATTAAATACAACAACCTTGAAGGTCCTACAGAATGAAAAGTTCCCACTAGAAGCTCATTAAATACAATGCCAAGTTGCCAACAAAAAAAAAGGCTTTCTGCCAAAGGACTTTTGAAACCAGCTTTGCAGTCCTTGAAGACTCTCCTTCAGTCTGCTATGTTGAGCCTTCACAGACGTATTCTTACTTTTTTTTCATTAAATTATTACCCACATCTTAGAGGCTGAACCAATAGGAAAATGGGACTATAACGTCAACAAAAATATGTCAAAATCTTAACAATGGTCTCAACATCCTAATAGACGGTTGCCCAAAATTTCCCCCCAACCAAATCAAACCCTCCAAAATGAACCCCCCCTCCAAGTTACACCTGAGTTCCAACCTTGTCACTATGGATTGGAAGAAATAGTTTGGATGAGTTTTTGGCACCAAGGTCATCTTCGTGATTGTTAGTCATTTCAGTAGTTTTGCAGTTTTTTTTGGTAATTGTAGTTTTACTGGACAGCTTCAGGTATCACTTTGGAAGAGTTGTATAGGAGTATCAGAAAGCTTCCACATGTAAGTTTAAGTTCAAATTGCAATAAATTCTCATATTAGAAGTTTCTATGTTTTTGGAGAAATGTAAGGAAACTGACAAAACCGCAACAGTGCAATAAACAGTGCACCGGAAAAATGCGATGAACAGTGCTGACGCAAAGCCAACCCGAGAGCAGGAACTCAGAACAGATTCAGAATGCTTCAGCTACCATGTTAGGAAATTCAGAAAACAAGTTGAAGGAAGAAGAGAAGAGAACTTTATTTTCTGTAAACCAAGTTCAATTATAATAATGAAAGGATCAACCCTCTTAATCAGAGAAGGAACAACCCTAACTCTAATCAGAGTAAAAGTCCTAATTACCCTACACTTAAAAAAGAGTTAACCAATACTAAAATAACAATTAACTAGATCGACTTAACTACCTTCTATAATGTCAGAACTAAGATAAACACTTAGACAAAAAAACTAAATGATACTCTAATAGTAGAGATATGATCTCAGCTCATCTAGAAGATAAGACCCACTAGACAAAGACAAACACCTATCCTAGATTAATATGCAGAATGTGATACCAAAAGCTACTCTGGGAGGGAGCATGCCTCCATCCAACACAAGACATTACATCATGTGAAATGTTCATAAATTACTCTCAGAATACTTGAACAGACAGGTTAAGCGGCTGTTTGGGTATTGGATGTTTTAGAAACAGAAGTAGAATTTTTTAGAATTAATTCCAAAAATTCATTGTTGAATGTGAATTACGATTGGTAATGGAATTTTTTAGAATGAATTCGAGTGTCACGTCAAACCCAATTTTAAAACTTTAAACTAATATAACTATTTATCCCTAACTCGGATATGTACATTCTTCGTACTATTACACTCCTAAATTTAAGCTCTATTAAACAAGATTGCATAAGGGTAAGTAATTTTGAGTTTTTAAAGTGAGCCCCACCTATATGGCATGCTTCTTGAGGCTCAAATCGATATGAGAAGTAACCATTGAAAAATAACAGAATCTGTAATTTTCGAAACGGGAGCTGATTCCGGCTTGAAATGGCAATTCCACTCACCTTCTACATAAACATGATTCTGATAATTCGAGCCAGAATTGGGGTAAAATCAACGGAATCTTTGAGAAATTCCATACACAAACAGCCCCTAAATCAATAGGGTGAAAATATGCTAATACCAAATTACTCCTCACCTGCAAATGCCGTGGGAGAAGGCTTTCCAACAGGTCAACTGGAATTTTTTCTAAAGCTTCAGGAACAACTGTGTGGGTTGTCAAAGAAAATATTTTGCACACTATCTCCCATGCCCGACTCCATTCCAAATGTTCATCATCAACAAGTATCCTCATAACTTCAGCAATTGCAAGAGAGGGATGTGTATCATTCAAATGCAGGGCAATCTGCAAGAAAACATGTGCTTGCATAGTGATCAAACAATAAAATGGTAATAATGCATCATACAGCCAGGATAAATAAGACATAAGAAAATTCAACCAAAAGAAGAGGTGAACCTTATCAGGAAATTCATCAAAATTACTGTTGGTATCTTTAAATCTACGAATAATGTCTTGTACCGACGCAGAAACAAAAAAGTACTGTTGTTTCAATCGGAGCTCCTTACCCTAGAAGACAGAAAAGACTAAATCAGACTTGAAATGAAGACAGATTACAATGGAAATCATATGACATGAATTCGTACTTTGTCATCATAAATAAATAAACTTACCACAGAAATAGAACTTAACAAAGGATTAAATCATATTTAACATACTATAAGATGTTTCATGTGTTATGTGCTCTCATTGTTTTTTGGTCAAATCTTTCACTTAAATTGTTTTATTGTAGAGGGTAGTTTAGTGATTGATGTTCATGTAGTGAGCTCACCCCTATATAGCAAGGGCCTGCTGGCTCCTCTTACACATTCTCAGTGTTTTTTTTATTTTAACGAGGGGCTGTCCACTAAAAGAGGCCGGGAAACCAATTTCTTAGGGCATTGTTTGCTGCCAATCCCCTCGAGCATATAAAATGCCCACACATCACACACACCGCGTAAGTCAGGATTTATGTGGTCAATAAAATTCTCTCTTTCTTCCCCTCCAAAACCCTAGTTTTCATGATTCTCAGGTCAAGGTCATCAAGTCTTGCTACACAAAAACACACACAAATTACCTGGTAAGATCTGTCATCTGGATACAAAACATTACTTATTGTCTCAGCCCTCTGCCTGTTTATAACAGAGTTGATATAATCTCCAGTATTGAATGATTCCTGTACAAGAGGTTTAATGATGACAATTGTGAGATATTTGCAATAAATTAATGATTGTTAACAATAATTGAAAAAAGCAATCCATATAGGCCCCTTTAGTATATCGGGTGTGTCCCTGTTTGCAGGAATGAGTTTGTTATGACAGCTGTAAATGGTCAACTAAATGTTGATGTAAGAAACATTTCTGTCAAACATGGAACAGAATCCACTCTATAAGGCTTATATAGATCAGCAAAATCGATGATCTGAATAACAAGTGCTTAGGATCTTAGGTTTTTAGCAAGAGAAGACAACAGCAGTTTTGGCACAATCATCTTGTCTAGTGAATGGATGATTAAAAAATAATACTAAACAGGTGGTGCCAACTAGAGAATGATAACACTGATTCAAAAATCTATTGATGGAAACCAAGTTGCCTCCAAAGTTCAAGCTGTTAAAGAACGGCTCAATAATGTATATTAAGATCAGGTCGGCCCAAACAGACATATGTAGACAAACAGATTATCCAACACCCCCTGTATAGGCAAGCATAATTTAACAGATGTAGATGCTTACATGTTACAGAGGCAGGGGCAAGGACTGAAACTGGGGCATTCCGGCTTTGATAGGCTCAACAATGTATATCAAGCTCAGAACGGCACAAACATACCGATGCAGACAAACAGACTATCTAACAGACATTTTGAAAATCCAGGAAAGAAAGCAACCCAGAAACATCTGAGCTTTGTTGAAAATCCAAGAAGGAAAGCAACTCACCCCGTGTTGGTGCGTGTGTGGATGGGGTCCGACCTTTCGTCTTTCGCCCATCAACATTGTGCCGACACGTCAGCGATGGTGTCAGCTGATTTGAAGGTGTAGATCATTGAAAATTTTGAGATGGGAGTTTCACCGGTCTTTGGTGGCCAGAGGGAGGCCTTGCTGTCGTTCAGTCGCATGCAGGTGCAAATTGCAGCCGGAGAGCTTGAGATCACTTACGTCTGTTGCTGACATGGATGGAGACGCCAACAAGGATGTTGGACAGTTGTCGGAGATGGAAAGGGTAGCCAGCCTGGTGGATCATGTGTCGGGTGGATGCAACTTTTGAAACAGCCTCAGCAGGAGCCCAACTGATGTGTCTTAGGGTTCGAGTGTGAATGGCAGTAGGGTTGCCTACAATGTCTATTTATATAAAAACTCATACCACCGACATGTCGGAGAGCCCACAACATGTAGATGGATTTTTTGCATGATGATTTTTAAAGATTTTTTACTTGCAAAGCATTTCTAATTCTTCTAATTTTTTATAACAAAATTCATTGAAGGGGGGAGAATGTGACACCCTGTATTTTTCAAAAAAAATATAATGTTTTATTTTTCTATGCTCTCGTAGGTGAAACCGTTGGTTAATCTTGTTTCGAAAATCATGGGAAGATATGCAAATTTGTGATTTTGAGGCAGTTACACCCTATTTAAAGGGAGGAGATCTCAGAATTTTGGGATTTTGGAAGTATTGGTGAAGTCTAAGCGAACTTCAATACCAGAGGTGTAGGAGGAATCACGCTAAGAGGATCAACGTGAATTCAAGGTCGGATTGCAAACCTTGCAATTGTTTAACGTTAGAATTTCATGAGCTTTATTCTTTTCTTGAGTTTTTGGCTAGTTTCAAACGCATGCATGGCTTATTACTGGAGGATTTTACCATGTTTAGTGTAAGAATGGTTACTTTACATTATGCTGAACTTATAGTTCCTTTTTTGTGTTTAAACGATAAGAAACTTGATCTTTATAAGGATTTTATCTTTTTTTTTTGCCAAAAGAAATGTTAGGGAACCAGTGTGGTCTTTGTTTGTTTTCTTCCTAATCATTGGCACAACCCCCAACACAGGTCATTGCATTAGTGATGGGAGGAAGACAAATAGTACTGACCTCGACGTGCTGAGCCGCATCAGTGTCAAACTGGTCACCGATAGTGTGGCCGATCATGAATGGTGGCTTCAGTGAGATGGACCACCACAGCCTATCTATTGTCGGTAGTTTGGTGCATCGCCAAGGCACTAGTGCCTTGGGCGACACGTCGGTGATGTCACCGATGGGGTATCGGTACTTTAAAATTTTAAGCATGTTTTCTAATAAAGTATATGCTACCAATAAGTAACATAATAGCATGTTTTAGTGCAATATAGATGTGTGATTGTATGATGATATGCATGTATTATGTTGGGGTAAGCAATGCATGAGTGAATCCTTGAAATAAATAGTCACCCTTTGACCAATACATTCGACACTAACAAAAGATCCTAACAACTGGTTGGCTCCAAAAGTAGGACATTTTAACTACGTCGACAAAAGGGTATGGTATGAAACATGATTATAGTCTTACGGCTCTTCAAAGGTAAGAGATTGTTTGTAGAGACACTCCTTTGGCCTTTGTTTGGGTCCATGAGCCCTTATGGGCCTTCGCTTTATAATGTGGATAGAGCTATGTGTCAGCTTCAAGAAAAGGTTGCGGTCGAATTGTGGTAGATCATAATCTAATGAAGGTGGTTGGATTCCTAGATGTGGCTACCAAGTCTTAGAGAACCTATCATCTTTCGATTCCTTTTTCCTTTTAGTATGGTCGTGACTGTGACTGAGAAAGGTATGATTGACTCTTTATTGCATTATTATGTTGGTTATTTCTATTTTTTTGTGATCTCACTAAGTATATTCATATACTAAGCATATGTTGTGGTGCAGGTATTGCAGGAGGATGTGTTTTACTCTTGGGGTTTGAGTAGCCGTAGTGGTCTTCTTGCAGCTTCAATTCTACCTTTTTTTCTTTAGGTTTATTATTTAGGCAGGTGAGTGTGCCATTTATTGATGTTATTGGTTAAAGTATTCTTGTGATAGATAACTGCCCATCAGTAGATCCTATAATTATTTTAATTTGACTTAGATACTCAGAGCAATGTAAATATAATATTATTCATTAACTTTGGCTTGTAAAAATGAGAAGTCATGTTCCTAATGTTTTCTTGGTTCTTTTTAACTATTCCTTGTGGGTTATTTTCCAAAAAGAAAATTCTAAAAGTGCATATGTAAAATTGGGAGCATGACACTCAGTGACCTTAATTTCCATATTTATTTTTTCATCTACTAGTTGTGTTGTGCAAGACCTCAAGACGGGGTTGCAGATTGGGACCAATCATAGAGCTACTGGTATATTTATTTTAGAGCAGTTGCATCTTTCCCATTGAGTTTAGGGTCTAAGTCATATAAGTTTTCTATATGGCATTCTAGATTAAGTCATCATTGTAAGTCTAGATTAAATATTTTCGTGTCCAAAGGTGTCTTATGTTCAATGGATGTTGCTGATCTTTGTGCATGTCATGGTTGTAAATTTTTGAAGCTCATTGTTTACATTTTGATAAAAGTGAATCTATTTTAGCACATCCTTTTGACTTAATTCATTTTGATGTTTGGGGACCTGCACCTCTTTGTCTACTTATTATGTAGTGTTTGTTGATGATTGTATGCAGTTTTACTAGATCCATTTAATGCGCAATTGTTCTAAGTTTTTTTTCCATTTATACTGCTTTTGTATCTATGGTACGCACTCAAGTCTATGTTGTTACTAACATTTTTTGTTTTGGTTCTGGTGGTATCTTTCTCGTGCATTTTTGGTTGTTCTGAGGCGTGAGGGTTTTATTCATCAGTTGTTCTGTCCTCACATGCCAGAGTAGAATGGCATTGGATGCAGGCCAGCCACATTATGTAGACAGTGTGTTCTCTTCTACTTTCTGCACAGGTTCAGGGGGTGAGACAGTTCTAACTGGTATGCATCTCATTAACCACATGTCCTCTTTATTAAGGTAATTCTCCATATGAGTGTCTTTTTAATACTTAGCCCGATTATCTTTACAAGTTTTTGGATGTGCACGTTATATTTTTCTTCTTCCAATGGAGCATACGATATTATCTGCATGATCTCTATTATGTTTCTTGGTTATGGTATTGGTAAGAAGGGTTACTACTGCTCTAATCCTCTGTCCAACCTGTTATTCTTGTCTAGTCATGTTAATGTTGCGTTCTTTGTCTTTTCTATCTTGCCTAGGGATGAAAAAGGGCCCCCTACTCGACCTGCAAAAATGTGGGTTAGAGCCTAAAATTTCAGGCCTGCCTTCAAGTAGGGGGTTTAGCCCCACATTGGTTAGAAGGGTGGAGGTAGTGTATTTTAAGGAAGTTTAAGATATTTCAAGTTCACCAATCATCATGCTTGGTTGTGAAAGATCCCACTAAAAAACCAAACCCACTTACAGTCGTAGGCTTTTTTATTAAAAATATATAAAAGTAAGAAAAGAAAAGACAAAAGGAACAAAAGCCTATGGCCCAACCCGAGTTCACTTTAGGCCAGGCTAGGGACCAACTTTTGGAAGCCTACCTAAGGATAGGGCTGGGCCATGGCCCAACTCTAGCCTGCCGTGGCCTAGCCCGGTTTCAGCCTTAATCATGCCCTTCCTGATAGGACTCCAATAGTTAGTACATCAAATTTAGTGGTCATTGATCCTTTCTGCATCTATTTTTGTGTACTTAAGCCGGCCTATTGATTTTCCTGAGTTGTGTTCTGAGCATCTTATAACTCAAGTTTATTAGCATCGAATGAACAACACGAAAGATTCACATGAGGATGCATCTGCCTGTGATACCCCATAACCTACGCCTATGCTTTGATGCAGTGCTTGACTGGTTGGGCTGCCTTCTACTTTTTCCAACCTCCTACTTTGCTTCCTTGTCTTTGGGTTCTACTGGCAACTAGAGGTTCTTCTCCTTGGTATGATTTCGTTGCTACTTATTCCTCTGCTTTCTATTCCTTCTTATCGGCTTTTCACATATAACATGAGCCTCAGTCCTATGAAGAAGCATTTATTGATCCTTATTGGCAGAGGGCGATGCCAGAAGAGCTAGATGCTTTCCATAAGAGTGGTACTTGGGATTTAGTTTCCCTCCCTCTGGTATGTCTACAATTAGGTGTGAGTGGGTGTATAAGATCAAAACCAAATTTGATGACTCACTGTAAAGGTACAAGTCATGGTTGGTTGCCAAAGGATATGCTAAGGGGTATGGGAATAACCACGAAGAGACCTTTGCTCTTGTTGCAAAGACCGGAGTCCATACTTTGATTCCATTCATGAGCAGCCCTCATATCATATGGATGTGAAGAATACTTTTCTCAATGGAGATCTTGAGGGGGAGGCTTACATGAAGCCACCTCCTGGTCTTTCTCATAAGTATGGTCAGGTTTGCAAGCTACCACATGCTCTTTATGGTCTCAACAGGCACCTTCTATCCTGGTTTGAGAATCCACCAATGCATTGTGACAATTGGGATTTACGTCTAGTTCTATTATTTTATATATGTGGATGACATGATTATTAGTGGTGATTAATTTTGTTCGCATTTATTCACTCATAGCTCAACTTCAAAAAACATTTTAGATAAAGGCTTTAGGTTTGCTTCATTTGTTTTGGGTAATGAGGTTGCTTCCTCCCCTTAGGAGATATATCTTTTGTCTTAGTCTAAGAACACTTCCGAGGTCGTTGCTCGTTCAAGGTTGACTCATTTATGGCATATTGATAGTCCAACAGAAGTCAACCTGAAACTCAACTTTATTGATGATGTTCCTCTAAATAACCTCCCACGTTGTTGGGAGGTGGTTGGTTCTTTAGTCTATCTCATCGTTACCAGCCTGATATTTACCAGGTTGTGCACATAATAGGAGAAGTTCGTCCCATTCAAAAGAACATCGATGGAATGCTGATCAGATTTCTCAAATTGTGCCATAGGAACCCACATATAACCAATAATATTCACATGGGTCACTGAAATTTACAGGATCCCGCTCAACTTAGTAGAAAACTCCCTTGAAAGTATTTTACATACGCAAACATGATATTTCCGACAGATGACAACAACGCTTATAGAGAGAGGGGTGGCAGTGCTCCCAGAGATTAAGAGGGGCGGCAGCGCTTACAGACAGAGATGGGCGGTGGTGCCTACAGAGACAAAGAGGGACGACAGTGCTGGTACAGACAGAAAGTTGGTCTCCCTACCCCTCTCAAAAGATGCAGACAGATGCAGATGCTAAATTTGCTATCGAAGAGCTGATTAGAGATCTCAGCTACCATGATAGAATCATTAAAGACATAGGGCTTGTTAGGGGTTTCGGAAAAATTAGTCAGAAAATAAATTTTCCTAGAAAAGGATATAGCACGCGGTTAGGGGTTATAGAAAAATCAAACACGGAAAAATTTTGTTTTCCGACCCCTGGAAATATGGGTGGAAAAGTGGGATTTTTTTCCCGACCCCCCCACCCTATGGAAACTTCATTTCCAAGCGTCGGGTTTGCATCGGGTTTGGCAATTGGTCCTTTTGCACTCAGACTTCTCTGGAGCCCCCTCCCAAACTTCTCTCCCTTGTTTTCTCGATCTCCCTCTCTGATCGAGCTCTGCACCGCACTCTGGTTTCCAGAATCGGAATTGGCTCCTTTCTGCGGCCTTTCTCCCCAAACCCTAATCTAGGTTGTGGCGGCGGTTCACCTCCTCCTCCTCCTCAGAGCCGAATCTGACCAGCTTGCAAAAAATAGGGTGAGTTTCCCTTGCTACTGCATTGATCATTGTGTGTTTCTTTCTCTCTGGGAAACTGGATGCCTTTTGCATTTCCTTTCCATTCACTTATCTGTCAACTTGATCTGTGATTTTTGAAGCCAGTGATACGAAGGTTCATTTGTTTTTCTGTTTTTTTTTTTGCTAAAGTCTAGTATATTTTCGTTCCTAACGTACCAGCCTTTCAGGTACCATTTCCGTCCTTTTGGATTAATAGGTATCTTTTAATTCCATCAGAGAATCCTTGTGCAGAGAAAGTTGAGATTTTTTTTCAGGTCTTGTTTGTTCTTCTTAGAATGTTTGATTGACGTGCTAATATTTCCTTAAATGCGACAAGGATGTCAAAATGATTATGGTTTTTTTACTTGGCATCAAATTAATGGGGAATTATTGGTTAAAGCTTCATGCATGCTTTCATAAGTTGGTGTCAGCATGAAATTCATAGACGAGTGGAAAGATGAGCAGGTTCTGATGGCGGAAACGAAGATTCACCGACCTGAATAACAGGTCAATAGTTGGAATTGGAGTCGATTCTCTGTCGCTCTCTCTAGCTTGCTCTTGTGGGTGTTGTTGCAACGGAGCTGGATGTTTTGACCAACCTTTTTGTTTTCTGAATCAGCTTGTCGTGCTGCTCTCTCTGCTCTTTTGCTATTTTTTTGTTTCCTTGATCCGGCCTGTATGATTTTGGAATTATAGTTTTTGCAGCTGTTTTTCTTTTTTTGGCTTTTTTAATCATTAGCACCTTTTGTTTTATGCTGTTGACTGACTTTGGTGTCTGACTTCAATTCATGCCTTGTGTGTTGTTTGATCCATCTCTTCTCTGCTGCTACTTCTCATACACTGAGACTTGATCTGTTTTCCCTTTCTCTTTTTTCCTTTTCATCCTTTTATGATTATTTGTCCAATTTTGTGTTTCCCGTTTCATGTTGGATCATGACAATTCAATTTCCTCTCTTTGATTTCATTTTATGTATCTGGATTTTGGGAGAAATCTTGTTTTTGATTTGCGTGCTATCTCGTGCTTAACTGGTTTTGTGTTTTGGTTAATATCAAAGACATTTCATTTTTTTACAAAAAAAATAGAGAAAAGATATTGTGGGCGATTATTCAGTTGTTTCCTGTTTCTCATGATCAGTTAGAATCAATTTAGATTTTCTTATGAGGTAGGCAAGTTCTTGGGTTAAAAGTTACATAATTACGTTGTAAGCAATGCTCCACTTCAAGCTTTTATGCAGTGTGCTTTTATGCAGTGTGTGGATCCTGGACTTTGTCATTCCATTACGTTTACCGGTGGCACTTCTAGTTTTTACTTTATCCTGCATCTTGTAGTCTTTTTTGCTAGTTTTACCAAATTACTAAGTCGAAGTAAGTTCTTTTGTTGCGTTCACAAGTTTTACATAGTTATTTTGACAGGTTTGGATAGCATATTGTTATGATTGGGTGAAATGTGGATGTGGGTCAATGCGGAAATGGCTAATTATGTTACTGGATATCGATTTGCTGTCAGACTGGAAGGCTTTCTTTCTTAATGATGATGATTTGGGCTTTACTTGTTGAAGATGATTATTGAGATTCTAGATGCGATTTTGTGAAAACAGCAGCAATTTTGCTTGCTAGCTGTTGATCGTGGTCGTAGTGGAAACTGGAAACACTTTCTTTTCCTGTTCTGGTCATTGGCTTGCTAGTAAAGTTAAGATTCTTACTGTAGCCTGAGTTTGTGGAGTTCTCATAAAGAGTGATGATTGGGTGGTCACAGAAATTACCCTGTCATATATGACCGTCTATTGTGTTCTTCTGGTGGGTTTTGACGGTGTTTTATTAGTTTACTTTTTGGTGTGTGAAGGATTGATGCTCATAGTAATATGTTAGTTCCTAATGAGAGGGAAGACTTAGACACTATGCATGTGATCATTTGAAAAGCCTTCCTCTTTGAGACCTTGAGTTAAGGTTCATCTTATAAGTCTATAATAATAAACTTTTCTAAAGTGCAAGAACTGAAATTTTAAACTTCTACATCTCTGATTTTACTCACTTGCAACTAACACTGTGTTTTCCACTTTTTCATCTGCCAAAGCATAATTACGTTGTAAGCAATGCTCCACTTCAAGCGATTTCTCTGATCTTGTGTTGCTCATTGAAACACTTGGTGCCGATAATTTTATTCTTCCTTTCGCAGAGTATTTCAGCATAGCATTGAAGAAATCGATTTAAGTGGTGAAAGCTCTGTTGACACTAAATGGTTGGCTTATTTGATAGAAGTAAGTCTATTTATGGAAATTATTAATTGATTGTCTTTCATGCTTGCTAGCATATTGTAGTTACATTGCTGGAGGGTTTGGGTGCTGATGCTTCCCCTAGTGATTTGCCTCATAATGATTTTGTGTGCTTATGTATGACACTATGCAGGTGTTGATTCTTTTGCCATTTAAAAGCATTGCACTTCGGTTTGTGAAGAGGCTGATAGAAACTTCTCCCTTGGTATGGATAATCTTCTCTATAATTTACTATATAATTATAGAGGTGTTGACTTACTATATAATTTTTCTATTGCTGCAAAAAATAAATTTGTTTTAGTTCATGCTTTTCATTATCAGTGATGCCGTGCATATGGTAGACCAAGATAAAAAGTTTATTTACAAGATTGAAGGGAGGTGTAGGTGTTTTTGTACCCAAAAAAAAAGAGAAAAATAAGATTTTTTTTCTTCGAAGAAAATTGACCATTTACCTAATTCTCAACTTGTAAGCATTAATAGCTTACCTTCTCACAACTAACTACGAGCTAGATTGTGTTAAATGCTTATACTGTTGAAGTTGTTCTTTTCATTACTTGTCAAATTATTAGTTTTTATTATTTTGTGATTTTATTTATATTGATATTTAATTTAATTATTACTTAATTTTTTGGGTTGTGATTTATTTTGGTAGAATAAGCAATAGTGAAAAAAAATAGCAATGAGAAATGGACTACTCAAGAGGATGAGACAATGCTTGATCTTTTGGAAGAAGCAAAAATTAATGGGCTTAGAGTTGGAAATGCATAGGTATCTACTATGTGGCCCAGTGTTTTGCAAAAGTTTACAGAGAGGATTGGGGTTGTGAAAACAAAAGACCATGTTATCAATCGTTTAAAAACTTGCAAAAAAATTTACAAACATGGGATGAAAATGCTATCAAAGAGTGGAGCTGGGTGAGACTCGACAACGGGGAAAGTTACTCTTGAGGAGTATCAATGGAGTGAACTAATTGCGGTAAGCTAGTTTTTTTATAGAATATTTATATAAATAATTAATCATGGAATTATGCTACTAAGATGTCGATTTTTTATTTAATGTAGGAAGATGTAGTTTTCCGTAAATATCAAGAGAGAGGATGTCCATTGTTTGGGAAAATTTCTATTGTAATTGGTGATTCTACAGCAACTGGGAGCACAACCATTGGATGTAACGTTGATGAAAGTGATCACCATAATAGTATTGGGGATATGGACTTGGGTGTTTCTGCTTCTACCCCATTTATAGACACATCATCCTTTCCTAATGATGAGGATGTGCAGGATAATCAGGCTCAATCAACTCGGCGAAGGCGTGGATAAGGCTCATCCTCACGTAGTCGTAAGAGGAGTAAAGGAGCAATGCAAGAAGATACAGATTTTATAATTGCTGATGCATTGAGAGAGATGACATCTACTATGAAGATGTTTTATGAAAGTGATCCCACACGAGCGGCCATGCGGGCTTTGCATGAGATACCTAATATGGATGAGAGAGAGATTTAGGGCATTGGAATTTCTCAAAGTCACCTGAAGCAAAGGAAAACTTTATTTTGTTAGATGTGGAAGGGAGAAGGAGGTGGCTTCATTGGTGCTTTGATGGCTGCCCATAGTTTGATATTTTTTGGGTTGACAAATATTAGTTAGATTAACTTTCTATGTAGGATGACAATATTTGTTAAAAACTTGTTAAATACTATCATGGTTGAATGTGGTTGTGTGTACTCATTCATGAACACTTATGGTGATGTGATTGATTGGTTGGTTGAAAGGTGGTTATGTGCACTCATTGTTAAATACTTTATATTAAAAGTTTATATTGTTGGTTGTATGCTTATATTTTTATAATTGGTTGTTTATTTTTTGGTAATACAATTTTATGGAACTATGTAGTTAATTATGTTATATGTTGATTTACAGGAAGATGGACATACGTGATTTTGACACACAAAAAATGCTTCGGTTGGCATTTAGTGCAGCATTGGCTGCATTAGGTCATTATTTTTGTCATTTGAGGTTACCTCCTACACGAAGAAATTACAGTTTTGGGGAAGGGGGTACATCTTATATTAGAAGGGCTTTAGTATTTGATGCTAAATTGTTTAGGGGTGTATATAGGATGTACCCAATGACGTTTAAGAAGTTGTGTCACATTTTGAAAGAAAAGGGACATTTAAAAGAGACTAGATATATTACTGTGGAGGAAAAAGTGGCTATAACATTAATAACTCTTGGTCAAGGACAACATTATAATGTGACAAAGGAGCGTTTTGCACGTTCAGCATGGACAGTGAGTACTCATTTCAACAATGTGTTAAATGCAATTTTAGCACTAAGTAAAGATTATGTGAAGGCGCCTACCTCTCCCCTCCATTCTAAAATTGGAGATGATGATAGATTTTTTTCATATTTTAAGGTAATTATTTTTTTAATATAAAAGATTTATATAATTTTATAATGTTGATAACTAGTTTTATATAATTGCAGGATTGTGTTGGTGCATTGGATGGGACACATGTCGCTACCCATATAATGGGTAAAGATCAAATAAGATTTTGGAACAGAAAGGGTAAAGTTACACAAAATGTGTTGATGGCATGTAATTTTGATATGGAGTTTACATATGTCTTGGCTGGTTGGGAGGGTTCTGCAAATGATTCCACTTGCTACTACAACACAAAGTAAAAGTCGAAAATTAAAAGTCCCTCGAGGTAATAAAATTGATAATTGCTTATTTGTTTTATTTGATAGTAATTTGTTTTCTTATTATTGTAATATTATTTTGAGTACAGGTAAATATTTATTAGTGGATGCGGGGTTTGCAAATCTTCCGGGTTTTTTAGCTCCATATCGTAGAACTCGATATCATTTGAATGAGTTTGGCCCAAATCCACCACAAAATGCTGAAGAGCTCTTCAACCTCCATCATTCTTCGTTGAGGACCACTATTGAGCGCACATTTGGAGTATGGAAGAACCATTTTGAAATATTATCAAACAAATGACCTAAATTTCCATATGAGACACAAGTTAAAATTGTTGTTGCTATAGCTATTCTTCATAATTTTATTAGGAAAGAAGATAAAGATGATGAGTGGAGTGATGATGAATTACACGATGAAGAACTTCCATCGGAGGCACCAAATTTAGAAGATTATCAATCATGGGCAAATGGAATAGTGAGGATGGGCCATTTTCGTGATGAGCTTGCTACAAATATGTGGAATTACAATGATATTTAAGAAGTTATTTAGTAATAGAGTAGAATACTTGTTTTTATTTCTTGTTTATTTAATAAGTTTGGTATTCTCAAAGAAATGAAAGAATTATGGGACTTGCAGTGTATTGTTCTTAGATTTTTTATTTTTTATAGAATATTTTATAGAATATTTTGTATAAAATATTTAATAGAATAAAATTATTGCTAAATAATAGTTTTATATAGATGCATGTGCATAATAATTAATGTGTATTTGAGTTAATATAATTTTTTTATTAATTTTATTTTAAAAAATAAAAAATTTATGTCCAAGATATTTTTTTGGCAGTAAATTGTGTTTTTTTACGCACTAAAAGGGTACCTCATCAAAAAAAAGTGTAAAAGGACATAAATAAAAAAGTTACCTCATTAAAAAAAATGTGTAAAAAGACTTAAATATAATATTCTCTATTAACACAGATTTTTTTATCAAGTAATTTTCGTTAAAATATATATTAAAAATATTTCCTAGAAATGTTTTTAAATAAACCCCTAACCATAGAAATTTCAATTTCAATTTCTATGACAATTTATTTCCATAGAAATATAATTTTCCTAGGAAGCTGATTTTCCTGGAAATAAAATTTTTTCCATAACCCCTAACAGGCCCATAGGGATTTTGGAGAGAAGAAAAAGCTTATCTTGAATCGGATTAATGAAGAAGAATATAATGACAAGAATGCTAAATTTGCAATCAAATAGCTGATTAGAGATCTCAGCTACCATGATAGAATCATTGAAGACATAGGGATTTTGAAGAGAAGAAAAAGCTTATCTTGAATCGGATTAATGAAGAAGAACATAATGACAAGACTCAACCAGCCTCTAAGTAGGCTATGGGTCACCAATTAAAGGAAAGAACACTATTACCCTAACTTAAGCATAGGGCTGACCAAACATATAATAAGAATTAACCATGAAGGACTAATCTACTCCTTATACATTGAACTATGCTCTACTAAAGTCTAAACACTTAGCCAAAAGTATACAAATACGAGAAAATATACTCCTCTAACATTTTGCAGGTCCTCTTCTACGGCATGTAATCTGAACTACAGGGAGCAAATGGCTGCAAGTGTTGATCCAAATTTAGTACCTCTATGTTAACATACACTTAAATTAGTACTAGTGCTTCTAAATGTTAATAAACACTTAGATTAGTATTAGTGCTTCAAGATATTAATATTTAGATTGTCAATATACATGTAAAAGCCCTTTTCTGGATCAGTAAAGTTGTTTTACATGATCTTTCCAACATCTCCTCTGGGGCTAGCAAGACAAGATGGAGATCCAAAGATGCATACATTAGGCTAAAATTAAGGGGCTGTTTGTATGTTAATTTTTTTAGGAACAAAAGTAGAAATAGAAGCAGAATTTTTCAATAATTCACTACCGAATCAAAATTACGTTTAGTAATGGAAGTTTTTAGAATAAATTCAAATGTCACATCAAACCTATTTTTAAAACTTTAAACTAATATCTCTTCTAAACTCGGATATGCACATTCTTGGTATTATTGCTCACCTAAATTTGAGCCCTATCAAATAAGATCCCACAAAGGCAGGTAATTTTAAAATTTTAAAGTGGGTTCTACCGATACAGCACACTTCTTGATGCTCAAATCGATATGAGAGGTAACCGTTGAAAGATAATAGAATCTATAATTTTGAAACGGGAGCTGGGAGCCAGAATCAATCACGAGGTAATTTGGTAATTCTAGTTGATTCCAGATTGAAAGGTCTAGGAATCTAACTTTCCAGCAGAATTTTTAATTCTGCCCACCTATACATAATCATGATTCCGATAATTTGAACATGAATTGAGGCGGAATCCATGAAAATTCAACATCCAAACAGCACCTAAGACTTTAGTATTGTGATGAATTTTAAGAATTCTACTGTTCCTTTCCCTAAAAAAACAGTACCTGATTTTGAGACAATTAAATCTAAAAAAATTCAAACTAATGACTATTAAAGAGTACCATTCACAGTGACACTAACTTGTTAGGAACATTTGCACTCACCATATCATGCTGATCACTTGGTTTAGCTGCCCACAAGCGAAGATTTATTGTGTTTTTCGTCCCATAACCAGGTAAGGGATTGTCATGGGCAACAGCTTCAACCTGTCAGTAGCAAAATTCAATCGGTATATTCTGGATCCTAGAATTACAATGTTTGAATAGGTAACTTTAGGAAATGTACCATCTCTCCAGGGATCCAGATTTTACGTTTTTTATCATTGAAAATTTCCTCTTCAACAGTCCCATAAAACTGAAACAAAAGAAAACAGAGTAAAATACCACCGGTGACATTAAAAATTCAAAGAGATAACATTGAACAAATAAAAAAATTTATTGTATACACCTTCACCGAATATGAGACATGAACACGCTCAATTTCCCAAGGATTTCCAAAATTCAACCAGTAATCAGGGTGTTCATGCTGAAAACCATCCAATATAACTTGGCGGAACAACCCATACTGGTACCGTAACCCATAGCTGCCAAAGGGAAAGTAGTACTATCAATTTTTCTTTACAATCACAACCATCAAAACTAAAATGGCCTACTCCCGATGCATGACAGCTTTGATGATTGAAGCATTTAATTGCATTTCTAATCTGGGTAGCTTACACACACCAAAGGGACAGAAAGTCCATGAATCAGTGACTGAACTATTCGAGTAGAGAAATAGTCAACAATGCACTATTTAATATACTACCACAAAAATTAAAAGAAAATTACCCCCATGCTGGAAAGTCCAGAGTTGCTAGAGAATCCATTTGACATGCTGAAAAGCGAGCGAGGCCACCATTACCCAAGGAAGCATCTCCTTCCTTCAAGATAGAAGACTTCTACATGTTACCACCGCTCGGCAAAATACAGATTTACAAGAAGATGGACATATATAAACTAGATCTGAACATCTTATTATGTATCATAACTTATATTTAAGTTCATTCAATCTTATGATGAATTGGTTTCTGCAACTGCCCATTTGCAGTATAATACACAGAAAGTACGAAGAACAATAGCATTTCAGTGGAAGCACACAATTTGACATTAGAATCAATGGGCATTCCTTTTTTTACAATCAGTAGGACATTTAGATATTTTATAAACAAGGATCAAAACTTAGTAATAGTATCCCTCTCATGAGGGATGGGAGTCTACAACTGCCCACTCGGAATAATATCCCAAGAAATTATCTACCTTAGTACTATGAACCACAGTGAATAAATACATTATTTCTCTAAATGACAGGCTTCAAAGTTGGTTAATAAAGCAGGCCATCTTTCAAAAACAAAATCACAATTAGTGATGCATGTGTCGATAACCATATTTCAGGTAATGCCTCAGAAGTGTGAGTGTGTGTGTGCAAGTGCGTGTTGTCACAGGGGCGCCCGGGGAATGCCCGCCGTGCGGCACTCACAAGGCCAAACAGCTAAGCGAGTAAGCCTTTCTTCGTCAAGGTCATGGCCTTGTGTCATTCGACCAAGCGTCCAGCCCGCAAAGCCAAGCAAGGAACCCATCCCAAGGCGGACGTGCGAATGTGCCGAGACATTTACCCAAGCGAGCTGGCCGGAGGGGGACACCTCCTTGCGATGCTCAAATCCAACTTAGGCAACCCGAACTTCCGAATAATCCGTCTTAGCCAAATGCATGCAAGGGTCTTTGTATCCAACAAGGCTATAAGGCCGGACGGCCGCCCGACGAGTCGGAGAGCCCCATCCCCCAGCGGACGGGGCTCCTGGCATGATAGCTAGAAAGGTAACAAGCCTTTGTTGCCATCCGGGACAGTTTTGTTGCAAGGCAAGGCATCATACCAATAGCTTTGTCAATTCAGCTCACCGTGTCCCCCTTATATAGTATAAGAGATTTTCACCATTTCTCTGGAGTCGCAGCTAAAGTGGCCGTAAGGGCATGGTCGGACCAAACTTAGCCAAACGGCCTGAAATCACTCCCAATGACACTAACACTATATAGGGGGGAGGGGACATCTAAAGTATCTAATTATGTGCTAGTTAGCTATGAGTCCCAACATAGCCAACTATGTATATGCATCGTTGCGTGCTTTCTTTGCGCAACGTTGCGGGCCTTCCCCGCAACGCTTGTACACATGATATGCAACACTAAGGGCAATTCTCACAATGCATACACACCTCGTATATAACACTTTCCCACGTGTGTGCCCCCCAGCACGTGTCACAAGTAGTCCGCTCCTCTACCCCATGACAGTGTGTGTGCGTGCGTGCGTGTGTGCGTGCGTGCACGTGTGCGTGTGCCCGTGCATGCATGCATATAATACAATGATGAAATTCTTAAATGAGAAATTGTGAAAAACTACCTCTATGGAGATGAGATAAACTGTGATTGTAAGAGTATCCATCAAATAGGGGTCCACAAATTTCAGCCTAATCTGAGATCTGAACTCACTTTATCTGTGAGTTGTCAGCATTTCGTTAACTGTTGAATTCTAAACAAGGCAGACAGATTAGACTGAAATATTGCGGGCCTACTATCTGAAGGATACTATTTCAAAGCCCCCAAGCGTAATCTCTGTTTAGCCTCCAAAAAGGCAGGTTTCTTACAGTTCTCATTCTTAAAATTTTTATATCATGACCCCATATACAGACACATAAAGTTGTATCATATATTTTATATGTTTTATAGACTAAATATGTAATTGACAATAGTTTAGGGTTTCTAAATATGTATATATGCATAATTCCTATGATTATATCAGTTTTGAGATCTAGAGAGTTTCACAATATTTGAGATCCCTTTTAATAGCCATCTGAGATGTCAATAAAATCCAAGATGGCAAACTGTTCGTGTATGTGTGTGTCGCTAATGCTAGATAAATTATTTCTTCAAATATGAGGGCATGTCACAATTGTTAATCAGCCACTTACATAAAGGGTACAATTGCTATGGACCCCACTCAATTGCCTATATCAGTTACACATTTAAGACAAATGAATGTCCCACATCATGCACGGATCAATGTCTCACAAGAAATCAGGGTTGAGCATCGATTGCTGCAAATAAAGGACACTATGTTTCAAGCAAAAACTTTAATGCCAAGAGCTGCCATCATGGCTTCATCTACACGACAGAGACAAAAACGACTAATAGACCCTCAATAACATATTAAATAACTGAAACCCACTAACTATAGGATAGGTGCTATTATGTTGCATATAATTCTCATTGCTAAAGCATTTTGTGCACTTTATGATGAAAAGAAAGAGCAAGTCACCTGTTCTGCTAACACTTCAAATTCGAAGCCAAGCTGGCTTAGAGCATCAGCATACTGGTCCCTTATGCCTAAATTGATGATGCTATTTGACAGTGACCGACCTGGCCAAGTTGCAACAACTTCTTAGGGGCAGGCAAACAACAATTGAAGTTGACAAGTCAAAGGGGATACACTTAAAAAAAACATAGACCAACTTAAGTTATACTACATGTGGAAAACATCACTAGGCAGCAATAATGAATAGAACATGCAAGTATAAACTGAGCATCAAAAACAGATAAAAGTTCAGGCTTAATGCTCCCACATACAATAAGTGCTTACCAAAAAGGAAAATAACAGATTTTCAACAGTATTAAGAAAGACAAAGCTATCTTTTGCTCTGCAAACTCTATAAGGAATTGAGTCCCATTAATATGCACCGGGCATATAGGCTGCACAATATGAATCGTGTGGCCCATGTTACTAAGGGGCAGATGGGTTTTTACCACCCACCTAACCAGGGAGCCACTGGAAGACGATCTGATGGCTCCCAATGCACCGGGTGCATCGCATATTAACTTTTCGCTAAGGAATTTTTACCTAAGCTAAAATAAAGAAAACAGAGAATACTAGATTATGGAAATATCTTAGAAGAGTTTCAGGAAGATGCCAATCTTGGCTTGATATGAAAGACTATTTGACATGTATATATCTTTCATGAGAGGTTTGACTAAACTAAAAACACAAGGCCAACTCATAAAATTAGTTGAAAAAAAATACAACATGAAGCGATGTGCTGAAAAATGCCAGTGGAAATGGTCGAATATATTTTGAACCAATCCTGACAGGGTACACTCACCGTTAAAGAAAATCATCTTAATTCAACAAATCCATATTCTTACATGAGAAAGTTAACAGCTATTGTTTACTTGCACATACCAAATAAAAAATCTCAGAACAAGATATACATGTTGCAGTCCTATGACAGTACCTAAGAGCATAGCTCTTAATGAGTAAACATGCATACACTTCAAATATCTTTTTCTTTAAGAATTACTTGATACCATGATTACAGTCAATAGAATAAAACTGCAGAAAAGCAAGCAATCAACTCAAAAATTTACACTTAGATTGTGGTATTAGTAAGAAATGTTTACACAGAACAACACCAAACAGAGTTCCTTTGGGTTTCTACAGAGCTGTGTTTGTAAACCATTACTCACCCATTAAAAACTCCAAAGACAGGAAGTACAGACGCTTTGGGTCTTTCCTCTTAAAATATTGATGTGTGTCATGCCAACGTTCAATCAAACGATCTCGTACGCTGTGGGACACTGCCTACAGACACCATCATAATGCAAGCAAAATCTTATCTACAACATGAAAAATGGACCTATGGTAAGGAAAATTTACAATACTCACAAAGTTAACTTAGGCAGGAGGTTCAAAATTTGTTCTTATGACAACCCATGGCCTTGGTAAATTATTTTAAACTCTAGGAAATTTATTATCACCGGCTTTGCAAAACAGACATGGAAATAAAAGGACAAAAGAGATCTTCCTCCCAACCATTTGAGGTCAAATATCAGTGCCCCAGCCCAATCATAACTTCATTCTATCAGCTGGCCAGCCCATGCAGCCCTCTCACTTTCATTAAATGAAAAAAGTGGCTGCAAAAAACAGTAACGGACAAGGTCCAATTATACTATCTGCCATCTGGCATATAAAAATGCACTCACATTAGTATAACAACACGAAAGGGACCACAGAAAACTGCAAATGGTTCAAATACTAAACCAAGACCCTGTAACCTGCTGCTAGAAAACCTAGCTTTCAGCCATGGGTTTGGAACACCAAAAATGAAAAAGGAAACCAATTGTATCCTACACACAAACTGCCATCTTCCCAAGCTCCATTTACTAAAATAATGGATGCATAACATTGGTGAATGCCATGCCCGCGAGATATTCAGTACTCAAAGTTAATCACACCACACTTGTATATGGAGGTTTTTCATCATACAGATGAATGGTAATCCAATGGAAATTCTCATCTATGTTCCATCCGGGTGGTGTCAGGATTAGAATTCATTATAACTGTAGTCCTCTTAATGCATAGAGGGTATATTCATAATTGATGTTCAATATCACTGTAGACAACCCCACATCACTTCAGGGCAGATTAATCTTTTATTTGTTTCCTCTTTAGTTTGGTCCATACAAGGTTATTATATAAAAATCCAAGACATACAATCCACATTGAAGTAAGCAAAACATACCCATGATCTGAGTACAACACAATCTCCCTTCAAATAAGGTAGAGGCACCATGAATGCATAACCTTGACAATAAGTTAAATAATAAGTGTTATGGTTCAATAACCGACCAGTTAACTGTCTGTGAAGAAACACACAAGCCATTGCGTCTGATTAAGAACACCTACAATGCCGGCTTATCTAGGACACCTACATATAAGGCAAAATGCACTTGTGAGACAAGTCTTATACCAATGAAAGCCTGGTCATCTTCAGGTGCCCATATAAAATCGCCCTTTCTTAGTATCTTAATAATAGAAACCATAATATAGCTTAAATCACATATATGGACTCGCTTGGCCATGAGAAGATCCAGCATAAATTTTAGTTAAGTGTTGAACAGTCCAAAAAAGGCTTCTCTCTCTATTTATCACAAGAGGTTAGTCTATATTTTCATATTTCAATTGGGAGTAGAATAGAGTAGGAGAGGACAATGGCACCCCTCCAAGAACGTTATCGCTGAATGTCAGCCCCACTGCTGGTCATCCTGCACCCATCTTCCTGTTTCCTCCTTCTCTACAGTGCTCCAATTCCACAAAGAATTACAGTAAATGAGCTATCTGTCTGCTGTCCAATGACCTAAACAGAGTTGTACAACCCAACTGTTCACATCAAACTGCCTGCAATATAGTCTCTGCTAGTGGCTCTGTTACGACTAGTAAGGTCTGAATTACTGTAAGTCCTATAATAGTAAAAATGAAATAGTTTTAGCACTGTCATATATTGGACAAACAGTGTCTATGATAATAATATGTGGGTTATAGCCTATAACACAGAAAATGGAGCAACATATTTTGATTAGAAAAGATGTTTAGGTAAAAATAGAAAAGAAAAGAGCAAATTTAGTCATCATAACAGATTTGTCTTATAGAAAAAATGGTCCCTTGTTTATATAGAACATTGGACTACCCCCAAAACTGACTCTTACTCCCTTTAGAACAATCCTCATGACCAATTAAAGCCAATCCATTCTAGGAAAGACCAAAGAGAACACTCTAATCCCTATTAATTGACCAGAAACTAAAAATATTCTCCTAATTTCCACTGTTAAACACTAATTAAAAGAAAAAACTTAAATTGACATCCGTACTTCACATATAACTGATAACTATTAAAGGAAATCTTTATAGGATAATCCCACGACACAGATAACATAGTTTTGGAGGTTTCAACAAATTGTCAAAATGACCGCAATGTGTTGCTAAAATTACCAAAATGCTTATGATGTCACAAATATTCAAACACTCCTCCTTTAGCATGCTCAAACCGTCTTTTTCTCTTTCAAAAAATCTTACAATGATTTAGATGATCAATAGTCTTATAAATCTCTTCTTCAATTGTCTTGGGCGGAAGATATGTACTACATTACCCTCACGCAGACATGGACCATGTTGTTGTCCCTTCAGCTCCAGCACTCCAATATCCTTCTCACTCGCATGTCCTCCTAATTTTTGTGGGTTCTCTGGTTCTTGTTATTGTTCAGAGCTTTAGAATTACCTCTTTTGCTCCCAATCTTGTAGAGTCTCAGTCTTTTGGTCAAGCTTTTCTCGATCCAACCTTATAAAAGGCTATGCAAGGTAATTTACATGCCTTACATAGGATTGGTACATTAAATTTGGTTCCTCTTTTATCTAGTAAGCACGTGATGGGTATTAAGACTGTCTAGCCACATATAAAGCTAGCTGGTTGCCAAAAACTTTGCATATGGATACGGAATTGATTATGATGAAACCTTTGTTCCAATTGCTCAAATGATTACTTTGCCCATTTGGAATTGTCACCTTCATTTGAAAGTAGCCAGTATATGAGATAGATGTGAAGACTACTTTTTTAATGGTAATTTTTCCAGAGAAGTTTATATGCGTTCTCTACCTAGCCCTCCTCTATATCTGCTCATCTCCCTCAAGCTTTGTATGGTCTTATGTAGGTCCCTCATCAAGCTTTTTTGGACAAGTTCACTATTACTCTACATTGTTTGGGTTCTGCTAAAACTCATGCCTTTGATATGTTTTACAAGCCTCCTCTCACATATGTATTATTATTCTTTTTTGTGTTGATGATATGATCATAAATAGATGAGTTTGTGGGGCAATTAACAAACTTCTTTAAATACCTTTTTGGCATTATGTTGTTAACTATTTTTGCGATTATCATCTGTCTCAGTCCAAGTATATGGCACACGTTATTCATCAAGCTAATTTGACCTACACTTAGACAGTTGACACTCCTTCAAGGATTGGATAATTCAACACTGTATTGGGAGGTTCTTAATTCTCTAGCATATCTCAATATACATCGTCAGATGTTGTATTTGCTATTCACAGTATTAACAAATTCTCTCGTGTCTGGATCTATACATTGTGATAGTGATTTCTTACTAGTATTGTGATAGTGTATTTGCTATTCAAGATCTCGTTACTTTCCTCAGCTTTTCGTTTGACACCCCCCTATGAATACTCTAATGCTGATTGGGCTAGAAATATCACTGGTCGCAAGTCGACAATGGGACGTTGTATCTTTGTGAATCTCCCATAACCAGGAAAAATAAATAATAAACAAGAAGCCTTTTACCTTACTCTAATCCCTATAGCTAAGGTTCATTATCTTGCAATCGCTGCAAAGATGGCAACCTAGTTGCTTCATGACATGGTTGTTTCACCTTTTGGGCCCAAACCCATATTTTTTGACACGAATTGTGCTACTCAGATTGCTCTCAATATATAGAGTGCCAAGCACTTGAACTCAATTGCCATTATGTCAGATGTTATCTTCAGAATGTTCCATAGAAGTCTTATTTCAGACTAGTACAATTCCATAAGGCCCATCACAAGGCCCAAAGTCCAAGATTTCAATCACACACATGGGCTAATCAAGCCCAACAGCTTCTCAGTACTTGTAATATTTCAAATATGCGCCGTCTTAAATATGCGCCATCTGCATTTTGGGCCGTCAGGATCTAGATCCTACTGCGCATGTTTAAACGGGGCGGGCGGATCGGCACGAACAATATAGTGGGCGCTATGACGTACGACTCCAAAACTAGAACATGAAAAATGAGAGGAAATCACCTGATACGCCTCGAAATCATCGAAGCTAAACCGAGATCTCGCCACTGTGTATTCGACGTGATAGAGGATATCCTTCTGCAGACTCACTGGGTCATTCTTCAGAAACCCGTCCATGAGCGAGAACATCCTCTCCGTCTTCGAATCCGCCCCCAGCCCGGGTCTCCTCAGCGCCAATCCCCTCCCCGCCGCCGCTCCTGCAGTCGGCGGGGCCGCAACTCCGGCCACCGCGTAGTCCACTCCATCAATCGCCTCGAGCAGTGCCCGCTCAATGCGGCCAAGGTCCCCGCTGCCCTCGATCCGCTGCCCGTGGGAGTCGGTGACGAAGAATTTCTTGACGAAGAAGTCGCCCTCGAACTCGATGGTGGCCCGCTCGATGCGCAGACCGAGAACCTTGAAGACCCGGGTGATGACCTGGAGGAGGCCGATCCGGTTGCGGGCCCGTATGACGAAGCAGGTGGCGTCCGGCTGGTCGGAGGGGGAGTCGAGGACGGTGACGAAGGCGGAGCCGGGGGCTTCGGCGGCGGGGCCAGGAGGGTTTGGGGCGGAGCGGAGGGGGCGTGTCGGCTGGGAGGAGGAGGAGAAGGGCGAGGGTTTGGGGCCGAGGAATCGAAGAAGAGGAGGGAATAGAGGTGATCGCGATCTCGGGGGAACGTGGTGAAGGGGGAAAACAGGGAAGGAAGTGGAGCAGGCAGCAATTGCAGACATATTGCAAGGCCGCAGGAGGCAGAACTCACAAGTAGGGAAGAATGGGGAGTTCAGGAGTCCATTTCGCAACAAGACGAGAACCGATGAGTGACTGAGTTCTCAGTTCAGTAAGCAACTGGAGTGACAACCTGATCGCCATGATGTCAGAGTTTTGCTTCGAGTGGCGAGCCGGTCACTGCTGCATACGTTGAACGTGGCCCCTTAAATAAGCTCCTTATAAAAGTAACAAGTGTGATAAATAGTGTTTTTTATTAAATCATGAAACCGAAACGAAGAAATAAGTTTAAAAAAAATTATTAAAATAATAATTAAAAAAATATTTATTAAAATAAATTATTTTAGAAAATATTTTTTAAAGTGTTGTTTCTTTTTTTTATGTAGGTATTAGCTAAGCAGCTGGCGTCAGTATAGGTTTTTTTTTTATTTTAAAATTTATTTCATCGTTTAAAATGATGAAATTAGTTTCAAAACGATTTCATCGTTCTAAACGATGAAACCGTTTGTACGTTGACTCAATTTCGTATTCTGAACAACAAAATCAACTTAAGTTAATTTCGTCATTCTAAACAACGAAATTATCACACTTATCCATTTCATCCTTCGGTCTCGGTAACAATACTGAAAACAATTTTTTTAAAAAAATACTATTTGAAACTAATTTTATCACATGTCCATGTTCATTTATTCAAAACATACATAATACATACACGACTTCATTCATTCCACCCATAACAAATATTACCATAACAAATATCATTAAAGTACATCATAGACGAGTAACAAATATATTACATCACAAGTAATGTCATAATCTCTTACATCCTCAACCTCGACCTCGACCTCGACCTCGTCCTCGACGGTGGTGTACGAGCTCCTCATGATCTACCTCTAGCTCTGGCTGTGGCTCTGGCTCCGGTTCGGGCTGGGGCTCGAGCTCGGGCTGCGACTCTAGGTCCGGCTCCTGCTCGGGCTCCGGCTCAGCATAAGTAATAGATGGTACAATACGAGCTGGCCAATGTCATTTATAATATAAAATCGGATCTGGCTGAGCTACATGAGCAGTGTCCGGAAATGATGAACCTGGAAGAGAGCTATACACTGATGATGATGGAATATCAGGGCATGAAGAGTGCATCGGCTGCGTCTGAGCGGCCTCATTTGATAGGATAATCTCAATGAACATCCGTGATCACCGAATGAAGCAATGACAAGCTACGAAGGACATCATCAAACTCTCTAATCACCGACTCATATGTTGCTGATAAGTCCTCGTGCAAAGTAGAGGTGATAAGTGCATCACTCAAATGAGCATGCGTACGTCGAACTAGACGAAGCTATAAAAAATAAATTAAATATTAGAAAAATAATTAAAACAAAATAAGAAAATAATATATGCCTTAATTAACAAAGTTGTACTTACTAGAGCTGCCTCAGATGCTCCCCTAGGCTGATATGTCATCTCCTCTACATCATTGCGTGGTAAAATATATCGTCGTGTAATCGATAAATACCACTGCATATAAGTACTACGAACATCTCGCAATGTCGTAGCCATCTCCTCTCTAATAACAGTGGCTCTCCTATCCTCCCATTGAGCAATATACAACGCATGATGTATAACCCAGTCGATAATATGGCGGCCCTGTCGAGTGATGCGATTGACAAACTCGACAATAGAAGGTGGGACCCCTTGCTCTAGGTTAAACTGGAGCATTACACGATCCGACACATACATCTCAATAATCTCGTAACATATTAGAGGGGTTCGAGATAGCCACACCTCTCGACCGTTCGTGCATAGGGGAGGTAACACAGCCAACACGTCCTATGAGTACGACTGCCAAATAATTATACAATATATAAAGATAATTTAGTTTAAATAACGACAATTTTTTTTAAAATTATTACATAAAAAAGTTCAACACGGTAATAAAATTATTATATAATCAAAGGACTCCTTGTGGATTTTCGATTCTCTTTTTCCGAACATTCCACCTTAAGGAGTTAAATTTAAAAAATGAGTTCAGCATATGTACATAAAACGTTGCTAAAAAAAGTAATGTGGTAAACATAAATACAACCTACCTCGCCCCTAATGGAGGACCCTCAACCAAGCGACCCATCTCAGCACTTGGTCGGCCAACGTGTAAGTGCTCCCACGACCATAACTATGTCAGAAAATAGTGATAACAAATATTAGAATTAAAAAATTATACGTGACTAAAACACCAAGTAAAGTTACACAATTAATTACCTGAAGAAGGGTCAGACAACCTGCAATCCTCGAGGTCATGGCCTGGCATGCTTTTCCTAACTCTTGGTATAAGAATGCGAGAGTAGCAATGCCCCATGAATAAGTACCACCATGTCAAAGTCGGCAAGGAGGGAGAGATACGAAACATGCATGTGGCTGCTCGTGGTATCCGCAAATATCATGGCTCCAAGTAAATGTAATAGATAGGCTCGTGCATGCTGCTCGATAACTATCTTTATAGCATTGGCTGGGAGCTCGTGAAACTCCTATAAGAGCCATCGTAGGCTCACTCGGTTACCACGCATCACTGTAGTAGGAGGAGCTCTACCAAGAAGTCTAACTAATATATCCATATGAGCTCCTCCTATCGTGCCTGTCACCGAACGTCCATCAATACGAAGTCCTAATAGAACTGCCACATCCATGAGCGTGATGGATATCTCTCTATATGACAAATGAAACGTCTGAGTCTCCCTCCTCCATCTCTCAACGAGAGCTGTCAATAGGGGCCGATCTAGATGCACATACTATAGATGAATGAAATGGCTGAAACCCGCACGCTCGATATAAGGTAAAATACTCTCGTCTATAGGCCAATGGCGAAGATATTTAAAATGTTCGGTGCATTCAAGGAACTCGGGGTCCCATAATAAATTTTAAAATTTTAACATAGCGTCCTATATTGTCCAAAAAATGAAACAAATTTTATAAAAAATTTATCATACCTCTCCTCTCCAAATAGCAGCAGACCTATGTGACTCCTGTTGTATAAGTACGAAAGTGTCACTCGGTCTTGGCCCGTAACAAGGCTCTGCATGATCCATATTACCTGCAAAACATTAAGATCATATCATTAATCGAAAGGAATACATGTGTATGTAACTAAAAAAATAGAATAAATACAGAGGTTGATTGTATGTCTACCAATCAACAGGAGGGTTTCTACATGATTTACTATTATGCCCACTTTGTTTACACCTCCCGCATTTATATCCTATTCTACCATATCTTTCCATTGTTCTACGGTCCATAGTATTCCTAATGCGAACAGACCATGGGCGACCGGGTTGCCTTGTTGCTATCGGTGGGTATAACACAAATGGTATATCCCTCTCCCAATACTCCAGACCACAAGGAGAATAAAATTCTGCGGAGTACACATTTTTATAAGTAGAAGATGTGTAAAACAGTGATGCATGGATTGGCTCCCGCCACTTTGCCCACACGGCGATAAGGTGCGAGCAAGGATAACCATAAACCTGAGGGATGTTTCATGTACAAGTATGCATCGCAGTATTTACCATAACCTTTCGGGCACGAATTGATGTCACTTCGTACTGACTCCTGTTGATCCTATTAATTATATACTCCCCAATTTTTCTTGTTTGCTCTCTCAATATAGCTTCCACTGTGGGAGTATATGGGGTGGCCATGGCAGAGGCGGCAGAAGATCGTTTCACAAAAAATTTTATGAGCCGATAAAAGATAGCTGACACTAAAGTCTGCATAGGTAAACCTCGTGCCCCCTTCAAGATGCTATTTAAACTTTCAGCCATATTTGTAGTAGTCATACTAAATGTCATAAAACCACCATGGGCAAGGGACCACTGTGCAGGATGCAATTCTCCTCCTAAGAGGAGATGTTTTGCCCTAGGACTCTCTTGACCAATCAAGTCCATTTTAGCATCAAACTTTTCTACTGTGAGTGCACAAGCTGCTGCCCCAATCAAGTCCGTCAGTGTATCATTTTTGAACTCCTTAAAATTTGCTTTTATATGACGGATGCAATAACGATGGTAGTAATCCGGCTCTGGAAGAACCTCAGGCATGGCCTTCTGAAGCCCCTTATGTAGATCTGAAATAATGACGATGTTCGTCATGCCCATCAGTACATGATCCCTCAATTCCATTAGAAGTCATTTCCAATTGTCTCCATTTTCCTTCCCAACAAGCCCAAATGCAAGAGGAAATAACTCATTATTTCCATCTGTAGCCATTGCAGCCATAAGAGCACCGGGGTATCTGCCATACAAGTGAGTGGCATCAACACCAATCACGGGGATGCAGTGTCGAAACTCTGCTATAGACGGCCCAAATGCCTAAAACAATTGCTTAAATCTCCTACATATGGCACCATCCGCACGATGTACTTCATCAACCTCTAAGTGGTAGTAGGTGGCAGGATTCACTTCTTGTACTGCCCTTAGGTACATGATCGTTTATAATTAAACCCTTTGCAAGTGTACAAGGTAATTGTACTAGGATAAGTATTTAAGGGTTGTCGAACCTCAGGGACGGATGGATTATTACTAAATCTAAAGAGGAATTTGCTGATTAAAAACTAAAACAAACTTAAACTTAAATTAAGCAAAAGAAAGAAATCAACTAGTTTAAAAGCAAGAGATTAATATGATGGAATTTACTTAGGAAATTGAATCCACTATAAAACCATAACAATTCCTTAACTTTTAATCTAAATCTAGTGTGAATATGAACAAGTATTCTCAGCTACAAGCTAGAATTACTTCAAAAAGAATCATTAATTAACTTCTATGGCATGAACTATCTTCGACAATAGCACGAATCATCTACACTAAACTAGTTATAGGCATGACCCGTCTAATCTTAGTATAACTCATCCAAGTCATTAATTATCTGAACATTAAAATTATTGTATGACCATCTCATCTAAATCACAGAAATTAGAATTGATGCAAATATCAAAACTACATCAATCTATCATCTACAAGACAATAAATCAACATAGATTTGAATAAACATGAAAAACTCTTCCATTAAAAAGGAAATCTATATCATACAATTGTCATCATTCACAACTGAGATCTAAATTAAAAAGAAAAGAAATTGAAACTTATCTATAGCTTCATTAACTCCTAAGTAAAAGAAAAGTCTAGCCTTCCATGGTAGAAGAAAGCACTTGAATCTCCATTAGAAGCTTTGAGTTCTCTTCCATCTTCTTCATCCTTTTTCTCCTTATAAAATCTACTGGAATCCCCTAATTTTAAGCCAAATATGTCTTTTTATAGGCATAAGTTCCGTAGGAAGAAGTCCAATATGAAAAGGATTGAAATTTGGGTCAAACTAGGAAACTGCATGTTATGCCGATCGATCGCCCTGGATGCTCGATCGATCGGCTACACTATTTTTTTGTCTGAATTCACGTTATCCCGATCGATCGCCCTACATTCCTGATCGATCGGATACAGTGTTTCTGCAATCCTGGACAGTTCATATTCTGTTCATTAAGCTTTCCTTCGTGTCCATATTAATTTCTAACTTGTTTATAACTCCGAAAAGTTGTCCAAATCACTTTAAAGCATGTGAAGACTATTTTGAACTATTCAAAACATCGTCCAAGTACTTCGATAAGCGCACTTTACCTACAAAACATAAATTATCATACTTTAGACATGTAGAATATAATTAAAATTCCATCTTTGTTTAAATACACATCTAAACTACTAATAACTACTAAAATACTAATATCTATTTTAATCTAAATAAACTATAAATAACACTAAATTAACCTAATTTATACTAGCAAATAAGGTAAAAAGGCATATAAAATAGATATAGATTTCATACTTATCAGTACATTTGCAACAGTTTATACGATTCTACCCAATCTCCATAAATAGCCTTGATTGTCATACTCCTTGCTGCCCATGCTTTCTTATAAGATATGTCAACATGATACTTCTCCTTCATTCTTTGAATAATATCCCCTAGTGTGAGAGTTAATTCGGCTTGGATAGCTGGCATTATGACCTTCAAAATAAAGGAGGCACTGCATTGCTTATGATCTGTGCTAAGCTGGGCATTCAGACATGTGTGGTCACCTTTGTACGTCTTCAATTTAAAGTACCCACCACCCCTTGTTATTGAGCCATGCACCCTCCAAGGGCAAGTGCTATCAATGCACTTCACTGTATACTCTGACAAATTTGTTCGTACAACCTTGTATTCGACATGATTTTGAATGGAAAACTCCTGCAAGGCTGTAACAAATGCTTCTTTATTCTCAAAGATGCGGCCAACATATAACTCATCTTCATTTTGTTGGTCCATATCTATTGTAGAATTAACTGTAGCATCTATCTCCTCATCTGTGATGTGTGCATAAAGTGGCTCCACTTCACAGTACGACGGCTCTTCATCATCTACATTCATATCATTCCCAGCAATAGCATTGTCTACCGCATCATCCCCCTCGCCGTCAACCATCTGTTGAGCGCTTTCTTCACCTCTAACCCCTTCTACATTCATGTCAGAATCTTCTCCACTTACTTCGTCAATATTATCTTCACTTTCATTATCCTCATTTTCATCAATATCTTCACCGTAGACATATCCCCCCTATATATAAACATCGCATATGTATTAAATTTCGTAAGCCTAAAAAAGTTAAATTCATTTATAAATATATATTTCACCTTTGATTAGATGGTCCAGCATCGGTATGACCAACATACATGTAGGGATAATGAAGACCCATTGAACTTTGAGTTTCATACCATGCACCGCCTTGAGACATTTGAACACTAAATGGCTCGTGTGCATGCGTCATGGACCTTCCATATTACACACAAAATCTCAAAATTTAGCTAAATGTATTTTCATTAAAGGATAATAAGATTGAAAACGTATTCACAACTAAATCAACCTTACCTCCAATTAGGTCCACTTCCATCGTAAATAGGGGCAGATGACCTATGACATTCATTTGAAGCTACTGTCATAGATAAATTTCCTTCTTCTTCGTCGTCCACCGGCATTTGCATATGACTTTCATTGTTCACATTTCTATCCGAGCTCCTATGTGAGCTTCTGTGAGAGCTCCTATGTGAACTACTTCGCCTTTCACTAGTCACTCGGGCCTCTTTTTTGAGAAATAACTCGAAAGAAATTTTGTTGCATGAGTGGTGAAACATAAAAGCCATTGATGTATTATCATTTATGCACATTAGTATCATTCTCGATCCATAGTACGGAATATTATATTTGATAGTAATTTTCCATCTTCGATCCAACCTAACCTTGCTTGCTACGTGCATCTCAAATTCATCAAATGTAGACGGTTTCTTAATTAATAATCCTTCTATGCATCTGTCGTAGTTAATTAAAAAACTAACCATTTCTTCTGCCATTTCTATTCAATTAATTCATAAATAATAAATTAAATTAATATTAGATTAAGTAAACTAATACTAATATCTACCCTAGCCAATATATTTTCAAAATATATACGCATAGAAACTAATAGATTTATCAAGTATATAAGCATATCATGAAGACTTTATATTAATGAGTAAATTTCCTAATCAATAAAATTACACAATTGATGCGATAACAGATGCAATGTCACAAACCATATAAGCCATAAAAAAATTACTAAAGCCCCTCAACAAAAAATGCTCATTTTTAACTAAATCATCAAAATCACACATTATACCAAAATACTGAATTAATAGAGAGTTCATAAGCTACTTACCAACACCGAAACAACCTGGAGCAATACTTTCGTAAGAGGCAAAATGCAAAACCTAGACACGTAGCAAATATTTAATTTAAGCACAGACTTTACATTAAGATATTTTTAAACCAATTATTTAACAAAATGAAGAATTAGGGTACCATGGATTGGGTATGAAATGGGCGCAAGTACAATGGCGGCCAACGGAGAATGCTGTGGGAAGGAGGAAGCAGGACCGGCGGGTCTGGCAGTGGGCTGGACGTCAGTGGCGGGACTGGTGGAGGGCCGGACATCGGCAGAGGCAGCGGAGCGGACTAGAAAATGTTGTGGGACTGGCGTCGGGACTGGAGGTGGGCTGGACATCAGCGGTGGGACTGGCGGCGGGCCGGACGTCGGCAGAGGCGGCGGAGCGAACTGGACATCGTCGGCAGAGGCGGCGAAACAAAAAATGACTGGACGAATGCACTGGAAACGTGACTAGAGGCGGAGTGGATTCGCGTCTATAACGATCATGATTTCGTTGTTCTGAATGATGAAATCAACTTAAGCTGATTTCGTTGTTTAGTGTTGTTGTCGAGACCGAAGGACGAAATGGATAAGTGTGGCAGTTTTGTTGTTCAGAATGACAAAATCAGGTTAAGTTGATTTTGTCGTTCAGAACGACGAAACCGGGTCAACTTACAAACGGTTTCGTTGTTTTGAATGACGAAATCATTTTGAAACCAATTTCGTCGTTCTAAACAACGAAATCAACTTAAAAATTTAAAAACAAAGTCACGCTGGTGCCAGCTACTTGGTTGGCGCCTATGTGGCAAAAAGGAACACCACTTTGGGAAATATTTTCCAAAGTGGTTTATTTTGGTAAATATTTTTTTTAATTATTATTTTAATAATTTTATGATATTATTTTTTAAGTATTAAATTTTAAAATTTAATAAAATAAAGTTATTAATATGGAATAAATTTTTTTAATAAAATTATTAATATAAAATAAAGAGAATATAAATTAATTAAAATATACATATTGATAAATATATATAGAGTTGTATTGGTCACTTTCTACTTCATAAAATAGTTTGATGAGCTATTTGATCAATGAGTATAAGTCAATTAAACATTTCTATAGAGTATTATAAGAGATTTGTTGAAGTAAAATTAAACATTTCAATAGAGTATTGTAAGAGATTTAGTTGAAGTAAGATTCTCGAAGAAGTGTATAAACTTGAAATTTTTAATATTATCTCTATGCAGCATAGGTTTTTTAATATCCCCTCCCCCATTACCCATTATATTATAATATTATAAGTTCTAAAACCAGCTCTATAATTATTTATGTACTAAGCTTATTATGAGTATGCTATTTTATTTTATTTTCTTTACAAAATTATATATTTTCTACTCATTTACATATTTACCCCCATTATACATTGTATTTGTTGCAATATTCACAAATGTGATATAAAAGGTAATATATGTAACATCTGTGTAATCATAGGTAATTTTTTTTTACTTTTATGTACTTGTTCTATTTGCTTAGTTGATTGGAATTGTATTATTATTTTTACTAACATTATTTAAGGTGTTTTACTTTCATGTACTTGTTCTATTTGCTTGGTTGATTGGAATTGTATTATTATTTTTACTAACATTATTTAAGGTGTTTTACTTTTATGTACTTATTCTATTTGCTTGGTTGATTGGAATTGTATTATTATTTTTACTAACATTATTTAAGGTGTAAGAAGTGTGGGCTGACAGTTGTAAGGGGCCCACTTTAGCAAGGTGGTCCAGCCATGCAGAAGGAGCCCTTAGTTGAACTTGATAGAGAATTTCTATAAACTAGGATTCGGCTTGGGTGGTTGTGATTAGTTCGCCCCCTAGAAAATAAAGGAGTCGTTAGCAAGGAGTCTGGAGGGGGATGCACCAGCCTTATGGCCGACCACTCTTGATATGCATGCCTCCTACAAATTAGGAGAGGAGTTAACTAGGAGACTAGAGGGGTCGGGGGGATGCACAAAGCTATTGTTCGGCTTCTTCTTTTCATTTTTTTTCATAAAAAACACCACAACCTCCTGTAGATTGAAGCGAGGGGAGTCCACACCATCAAACCCAACATAGAAGCAAGGGCATAGAAGCGAGCGAGCAAGGATTTGGAGGCAGGTTGGTAGATGTAGGATGTACTTTTTATACTCATATTCTTGTTGGTCATATTTCTTATACTTATCCATGGCCTATGCAATATCCAAGGTATGAATTCTTTACCTATGTTGGAGTTGTCGTCAAGTTGTAAATTTTATATGTTTTTAGCCTTGAATCCCTAGGATTGGTTAATGCCCACTCTACATTTCAGTTAATTGCAAGTTAATTATATGTGTTTCAACCCTAAATTGTCAGGATCAGTATGCTCTCGAATGTGTTTCAACCTGAATTGTTAGGGTTGGTAATTGCTCACTAAGGTGTTTTAGCCTAAATTGTTAGGGTCGGTTAATGTTTTCTTATGTGTTTCATCCCTGAATTATTAGGATCGGCCAATGCTTTATGTATGTCTCAGTTAATTGCATGGGAATTCCTTATATCAGGCTGGTTCTTCTTCATATCTCTGAGTATTTTGGCATGTCTCAGTTTCATGTTGTTTTGTGTTGTGATTAATCCCTGTTTTCTTTGGTATTATTCTTTGGGTTTTATTTATAGTCTTGTTGCAACCGGATAGTGAATAGACCTATACTTTGCTGAAATCATACACTACATATTGTTAAGTATAGAGTCCTACACTACATATTTGTATTACTCTTTTGTTTTATTCATTGTCCTGCTGCAAACGGGAAGTTTATTAGATCTATACTTTGTTGATCTATATGAGTCTATGTAAAGATTGATCATTGGTTAAATTCTAGATTGGCCTAATAATGAATGATGTGATTCCAGTGCATAAATATTTAAGGGATGTAATTCATTTCAGGGGTGAACCGAAGGTTGTGTTTCCAAATAAATTTGAAACTATGAAACCATGAAAAGGGTATAGCTATGTTTCGATTCTACCTTGAGCAAGATATAGGCCTCTTGTTTTTATGTGGGTAAGGTTATGCTGGAATTGTTAGAATCAATAAGAGGGAGCTTTGTTGTTGTCATTAGCTTAGGATAGAAGCCCTACACCAAAATTACAGTCACCTAGCATGTAATCCTCATCCTCTTCCAGGAGGAAGACTAGATTACCCAGATAGAGTTGTAGAATGCTCTAGTGCAGTTCATTCAAACTAGAGGAAATTATTAAAGCTGTACACCCAAGTTATAAGATTAAGCTTCTCATTCAAACTGGTGGTCAACATGGAGGTTCGAGTCCAGCATTAGTGGCTGAGTTGCTATCAAAACTTTGGCAACGTTACATTAGTCTAGTGCCACTCTTCTTATGGTTAATGTGTTTCGTATCAATAGCTTGGTTCATAACATGAGCAACAGTCTTCGTAATAGCTTGGTTCAGAACATAAGCAAGAGTCTTCGTTGCCTTGCAGTAGAAATTTTGAGAAGTATTTTATTAGGTTTATTTTAATGGAACAAGGTTGATTAAGCTCACTCTAATAGCTAAGGCAGCACCGACCCATGTGGTCACAGGTCTTAGAGGCCTCTGCACTTTCGGGGTTTTATCCCCAGCTTTTTTAAGTATTTCACTCACATCTAAGTTTTTGAGCATCATAAAAGATTCATCTACCTTCGGCCAGCTTATCTATGAGCACGATAGTACCTGTAACTTTAGGCCCATGGCTAATCCGAGTAAATCTCTAGGGATATTGAGATTTATTATTGTTTTACATTTTACTTCTTTGGGTGGGAGTCCATTTCGGTAGCAATAAATTTAATTATTTCCTGGGCATAGTCTACATGTGAAATACTTTATATTTTTTTATTAGAAAACAGGTTGAAGTCAGATTATTTGGGTAAATTTTTTACACCCTAACCTTGACTTTTTTATAAAATGACTAAATTTTCTATATCCTAACCCTGACCATATTTATAGTCGACAAATCATGAGGGTCGGGTCAAGACTTTTTCCAGCTCTACCCCCCACAACCTCTCTCCTCCCGTTACCTATCCCAAGCACTCCCTAGGTTAACCAACGGCTGGAAAGCTCATAAACCATCTCAGCATTTCCAAACCTCCTTGAAGATACACAATTGAATTGGGAAAAAAACTCTCCTCCAATATTGCCCCAGCCATTGAGGCCATTATTGGGCGGGGACTAGGCAGACGCTGCAAGCCTGCAACTAGTCCACGTGTAATCAGCCTGGCACTATATTTTGTGAAACTTCTAATTGGGCATAATGCATATATAGGACCAGTTGACATTATTTCTAATATGGCAATAATTGTCTCGTATTTGGACATTGCCTAGAGGATATAATTATCATAACGGGTAACAATCTACATTGATGGCTGAAGAGAATTTGAGCTGCAATAGTATAATAGTATCGTACAACATATATAGGGACGACCCTACGATACAGATCTAGCATAAATCCTTATGAGAATATTACATACGATTACATATTCTAGGAGAATATTATATATGATTACATGCCATGAGGGATGAACTGAACGTTGGAGAGAAAATATTTTATTCCCTTAATAATGGCACTAGCATCTATGATATTTGCGTACCCAATTAGCTGGCTTACTTCTAATAGCTCATATCCCTTCGAAGGTCTCTCGTTGCCATATTGAGAATTATACCATTATCCCGTGATATGGCAATTAGCAAACTGTGACGATTAGAGTATTGGTTTATAATTAACTAGGCCATGCAGCTATCGTAAAGAGGCTACATTAGGACGAGACACAGCCAAGAGTGTATTTCGTTGAGCCAGAGAAAGATGTTGCTGCAGATTTGTGTCGTCATTCTTGCTGCTTTCACCATTGATGAACTAGAAGCTCGAATGATAACCAGCAGGAAGATTGTCTCCTCAATCCAGGTGCTCTCTCTCTCTCTCTCTCTCTCTCTCTTTATGTGTGTGAAAATAATAAGACAACTGTTGGACGTTACATGCAAATTATTTGCATTTGAAAGTATTTCAATCCATATCAGAGTATAGATTATAGAAAGCGCCATCTTATATCTCATTCGTTGGGAGATTTGAGATTCATGTGGTTATTTTATGAAGTTGATTGTGTTGTGTGAGAAAACAACAATTTTATGTGAGAAAATATTAATTACTTCTCTTTCTAATTTGTTACGGAATTTATTTTAATACTGTAGACCATGAATGGGGACATATTTGACTGTTTTGACATCAACAAGCAGCCTGCCTTCAACAATCCATTGCTAAAAAGCCATAAGCTTCAGGTACGTATTTCTCTTAATTTTAATGTATATTTACATTATATTTTTTTGCAAAGTTTCACTTTTATGAATTAAAAAAATTTGATACATTGATCACCTTCTAGCTATTTTTATATACTTAATAGTAATCAATATTTAACTTTCTTTTTGTAAGCAGGAAACTCCAAGCTTCACTGTCAGTGCTGATATAAAAACATCCTCAAATGAAACATATACACAATTTGGTCTCAAAGATGGAGGATGTCCCAGTGGAACTGTACCCATATTGAGGACTTTAAAAAAAAATGTAGTTAAACAAGACAGTCTCAGCTCTTACTTGAGGACAATTTCTGTCCGTATGGATCCGGAAGGTCAAACCATCTTAGAATCTCCCGGCTACCTTGTATGTAAATCTTTGTCATCAACTTCGTAGTTATAGAATGGAAAGAATTGAATCAGTCAACTTTTACTTTGCATTATTCTATTGGGATTGGCAATGTATTGTTATTGGAACTGTACACATTTATGCATTTTCTTGTCATTAAAAATGTCTTATATTTAGAAATCTTCATTTTTGTCATCCCATTTTCTTATTTTTAAATTTAACCCCTTTCCAATGCATTTATCAACGATTTTTTTCCCAATTTTGAAAGCTCAACTTAATATAATATGTTTTGAGATTGCTAGTCTGCTTCATGCATAGTATTACGGAACATTGTGAAAGAAATGAACCACACATTCATCTTTGTATTCATGGTATTTATAGATGTTTACAATAGTAGATTTATAAGGGATTTGATATCCCAAAGTGAAGGAAAGTAAATATACAATCTCCCATGGTTAGGAGAGAATATGGGGACAGTGAGATAATTCAGGCATGCAATCTTTGAATGTGTACTCAGTGAGATATATCGTGAGATATATCTGCGCTACAATCTTTGATTGTATACTCAATGAGATATATCTGGGATGTAATCTTCGATTGTATATTTCCACAACCCCCCTCAAGATCATGCTGGCATATCACAAAGTATGAGCTTGTGACAAAGTTGAAGAAATCGAGGACTGGCCATAGACTTGGTGAAGATGTCGGCAACTTGGTGAGTGCCTGGAATGTGAGTGACTCGTATATTGTGATTGAGAACATGTTCTCGTATGAAATGGATGTCAATGTCAATATGTTTTGTGCGGCCATGAAAAATTGGACTACGAGTCATGTGCAGAGCACTCATGTTATCACAATATATGGAAGGCGGGGAAGAAATGGTTACTTTCAATCTGCGGAGTAAGTGTGTTAGCCATAAGACCTTGGCTATTGTAGCAGGTAGAGCCCGATATTCCGCCTCAGAGCTCGAGCGAGATACAGTCGGTTGTTTCTTGGCCCCCAGGAGAGTAAGTTGGGTTCAAGATAAATAGCATAACCAGTGGTTGAGGAGCGACTATCCGGACATCCTACCCAATCTACATCAGAGTATGCATGCAAAGTAAGATTTGAGGTTTGATGAAACTGGAGACCGAGTGATGAGGTACCCTTGACATAGCGGAATATACGCTTAACAGCCTCGAGATGATGCTGACATAGCCGATGCATGAACTAGCAGACGTGGTTGACAACAAATGCTAAATCAGGTCTACTCATGGTAAGGTATTGAAGACTACAAACCATCTGACGATAAAGAGAGGGATCCGACAAAGGAGGTGAACCATGAGCAGACAAGTGAAATCCAGTAGCAAGAGGACTCTTAGCAGGCTTTACACCAGATAAGGCGAACCGATCGAAGAGTTGTAGGGCATAATGAGCTTGTGACAAGGAAAGAGTTGAACCCAAGCGGCGAACTTGCATGCCCAAAAATAAATTGAGGGGTCCCAAGTCCTTCATGTCAAATTCTTGAGACAAGCGGTCAATGAGACAAAGAAGAAGAAGAGATGTGCAGGTGCCAGTCAAGATGATGTCATCGACATAAATAAGGAGCAGGAGCATCTGTGAGTCTTTTTGCAATATAAACAGGGAGGTGTCAAAAGGACACCCAACGAAGCCGACTTGAAGAAGGAAGACAGTGAACCACGTGTACCAGGCCCATGGTGCTTGCTTGAGCCCATAGAGAGCTTTATGCAATCGACACACATGGGTGGGTCGAGTGGCATCAATATAACCAGGTGGTTGTTGGAGGTAGATAACTTCTCTCAACTCACCATGTAGGAATGCATTCTTGACGTCAAGTTGGTGAAGTGGCCAATCAAAGGAGGTGGCAAGGGCAAGAACGAGATATATAGTAGTTGCTTTGACAACGGGGCTGAAAGTCTCCTCAAAGTCAGAATCGGGTCGCTTGTTATAACCTTTGGCCACGAGTCTTGCCTTGTGGCGATCAATGGAGCCGTCTGCCTTAAGTTTAAGCTTGTAGACCACTTACAACCGACGATATTCATAGATGGATGATAAGGAACAAGTGACCATGTTCCATTCTTCCGAAGAGCACAGAAATTAGTCGTCCATAGCCTGTACCCATTAGCAAGGATCAATTGCAGCTTTTCTTATATGTGAGTGGTTCAGAAGTTAGAGCCAACAACCAGAGCACTGAGAAGAGGATGGCAAGTGGAAAATAACACTTTGGCCCGTCGGGTACCATCCCGTGTTCGGGTCACCAAAAGATGCACATTGGCAGTGGATGGCACGGAAGTGGCCACAGGTGACTCCAAAGATGGTGAAGGAATAGAGTTAGATTTGAGGTCCAACTCATCAGGCAACACCGGTGTGAGAGAAAGGGTCCGTGGCTGTGCGGAGTGAGTGGCAACGAGCCCGGGCATAGAAGCAATAGACAACGATGGAGGATGTTCAGCAGCCACTGGGAGAGAGACATCACCAGTCTGTGATGGTGGCATCCCAGAGGCCGGTGCCACGTTGTCAATGACACTTGTTGATGAACCAACGATAGGCCCGTCCAGAGTTGGGGAAGCTGGTGGCTGGGAGGGGCAGGTGGTCCTTGAACCAAAGTCGGATGGAACCCCACCGACCCTGAGTCTGGAAGAAGATGCAAGGGAAACTTTGGAATGGTGCTCTTGGAAAGTCGGCTGATGGGGTGAGCAGAAAACTTGGATGTAAAAGGAAAAACTTGTTCACAAACAACATGTGACGTGAAATATAAACTTTTCCAGTTAGTGAATCCAAACATCTATACCCCTTGTATTAACTACAATAGCCAATAAATATGCAGCGTACCCCTTGTATTGACTACAATAGCCAATAAATATGCAGCATGCGGTTTTAAAATCTAGTTTGCCTTTTCCAAATGGTTGTGGCAGGGAAAACATGCACAACCAAATGTCCGGAGATGAGCATAGGAAGGCACCTTACGGAAGAGAATTTTATGCAAACTTTTACCCTGTAAAGATGAGGACGACAACCGATTAATCAAATAGCAGGAGGTGGCAAATGCATATTGCCAAAAATCTTTAGGTAGCCAGTTGTGGGCTAGTAAAGTAAGCCCCGTCTCAACAAGATGACGGTGCTTACGTTCAGCCAACCCATTAGGTTGTGGAGCGCCAGGGCTAGAGAGCAAATGAACAATGCCCTATTTTCGGAGATGCTGTTGTAGAGTATGCCCCATATACTCACCCCCACTGTCAGACTGTATAACTTTGACAATTGCTGCAAATTGTTGCTATACATATGCTAAAAAGTAATGAAAATGTCTGACACATCTCATTTACGGCGGAGAGGAAAATACCATGTAAAGCGAGAGCATTCATCTACAATAATTAAGTAGTAGCAAAAACACATCACTATGAAGAGTGTTAAAACAAATATTAGAATATGTTTGGCGATGTTCAAAAGGCAACTTGGACAATTTGCCCATTTTACAGCTAGTACATATATGTTTATTCAAATGACAAGGCAAGTGCAAAGAGGAAGCTAAATTCTGCAGAATTTGTGAGGAAGGATGACCGAGATGAGCATGCCATGCATCACTTCCAACTTAATAGAGACGTGTCCAACATAAGTTGCAGGTACATACGGAATGTCCCCGGCCTGATAAAGACCTCTAGCTTTAGGTCCGCCCAACAAAATCTTCCCAGTCTGCAAATCTTTCATGGTGAATCCCCAAGGGTAAAAAGTGAAAGAACAATTATTCTCCTGTGTAAACTGGGAGACACTAAACAAATTTTTAGTGAGATGAGGCACGATCAAGACCTCTCAAGGCGAGTAGAGTCCGAAGAAAAGACACATGCCCAATATGTGAGATGGGCATATCTGCCCCATTACCAACATAAACCTTACTATTGCCATGATAAGGAACCATACCTTCAGCATTTACTGAATCCGGAGTCATGTGATTCATGGCATTGAAATTTTGGACATGATTGGGCTCAGCAGTGAGGGGAGCTTGACAAATATTTGCTTTATGATTTGGATAGCCGCACTTGTAACAATAAACGGATGAGTAGTCACCGGTGATAGGCGCTACTTGAGGATGCCCTTGGCGAGTAGATTGGCCACGTCCACGAGAGGCATTCGTGGTCATGCCGCGTCCACCATTGCAAGCAAAAGATGGCGGGGAGGGACAAGAGGAGGAGTTGTGCCCCCCTCTAGTGGACTACCCTCCGCAGTTGCTGTGAGACAACAGCTTTGAGGAAAGTAAAGCCAAAGAAGGTGCTGAAGAATTACCTTGATGATGTAATTCAAAGTCGAAAAGTAGGGCAGCCACTTCATCAATGGAGGGGAATTCACGAGACAAGGTGATGGCAGCACATGCTGGATCAAATTCTGATCCGAGTCCTTTCAGCAGTAAGAGGATAAAATCATCATCATCCACGGGTTTGCCAGCCATGGAGAGCGTATGGGCCAATGCCCGTGCTTTGTTGATATAGTCAGTGCTGGAAAGGGAGCCTTTTGACAGAGAATGAAGCTCAGCCTTCACGCTCTGGATACGGGAATGTGTGAGTTTCCCATAAAGTATCTCCATAGTGCTCCAAAATTGATACGCCGATTCACAATGCATGACCTGTGGGAAAACATCTTTGGAGACGGAGGCAGTGAGCCAGGCTAACACCATCTAGTCGAGGTGGAGCTAGGCATGGACGACTGGGTCATCATCATGGCCGTCGGGACGCGTCATTTTGCCATGGACAAGGCCAATGAGGCCATGACATCGGAGAACTAGCAACACTTGCATCTTCCACATCATGTAGTTGGAAGAAGGAAGCTTAACAGAGATCTCTTGGGTAATGGATTTGACAGTAGGAAGGAGAGAAGAGGCTGTTTCAGCAGAGGAGGTGGAGGAGTTGGAATGTTGTTGGGTGGTAGTGGAAGTCATCTCTTGGTTGTTGGAAAAGACAGATACAATGCAAACGTTGAAGAGATTTGGGATCAGTGATGCAAGGCTCTGATACCACGTGAAAGAAATGAACCACACATTCATCTTTGTATTCATGGTATTTATAGATGTTTACAACAGTAGATTTATAAGGGATTTGATATCCCAAAGTGAAGGAAAGTATATGCCCTTTAAATGTGTACTCAGTGAGATATATATGGGATGCAATCTTTGATTATATACTCAGTGAGATATATCTGGGATGCAATCTTCGATTGTATACTTACAAACATTGCCAAATAAGATTTCTATCATAAACAACCTAGTAGGTTTAGAAACACCCACTAAAATGACCAATTTGTTTAGTTTTTTAATGCTCACAAAAGTAAGCAGATGGCATAACATCTACTAAACGTCTTACTGACACATTCCATTATACTGTTCTTTTATCATTGGTATAACTAAAGGGCATATACTTTTTGGCTTTTTAGGCTGCTATGTATTTCAGCGAGAAAGGGAATCATTATGGCAGCAGAGCACTTTTAAATGCATGGAACCCGCAAGTTTTAGACAATCAATTCAGCTCTGTAAGGGTTGTGCTATGGAGTTGGGATGATAAAGTTCAACCTGTAACTGCTGCGACTAATCTAATCAAAGCTGGTTTGACGGTATGCAATATTTATAACACCACTTTGATGCTTTCCTTTGATTGAAGTGGATTTATCACTAAGTCATATACTCTTAACAAATTCTGAAAAATAAAAGAAACAACAGATAATTTTGTTTATCTCTTATTTGTTACTTCAAAGTTAGTAAAATATTTTACTCTTCAGGTGCACCCTGGACTTTATGGTGATAACAAAACTCGATTAATGACGACTTGGACAGTAATCTTTGTGCATTTCCTTCGCATTCTTTTTCATTATTGTGGAGTACGTGCTTATATGCTCTTGTTGCTTTGTAATGCTTATATGTGCAATAAAAACACTATCTAGGCAGATGGATACAATAAAACTGGGTGTTACGACGCAAACTGCCCCGGCTTTGTACACGTGAACAAAGATATTGGCCTTGGCCTTGTTATTTCTCCTGTTTCGGTCTATGGAGGAGAACAACGGGTTGTTTGCATCGCAATTATAAAGGTGATTAACTTATATCTAAAAAATGATCTATTGTTTCCAACTCATATAATCAAATTTAAATTGTTTGTCACATTACAGGACCGTGATACAGGGAATTGGTGGCTTTTTCTTGGCCAGTCAAGTCAAACACCAATAGGCTACTGGCCAAAAGAGTTATTTACCACCTTATCGGACTCTGCTCATAGAATTTTATGGGCCGGTGAGACATATCATAGCCCTGATAGTTTCAGCTCTCCTCCTATGGGAAGTGGTCATTTCGCCGATGAAGGATGGGGCAAAGCAGCCTATATATCTAAAATTGAGCGTGTCAACGAAGGCAATTCGTTTGAATGGGTGTCTCGCTTTCACATTGAAAAACAAGTTGACGCTGAAAAATGTTATAGTGCAAGAGCCGAATTTGGAGAACTTGGTAAGGGATTTGGGTTTTTTCTTGGAGGACCTGGCGGTGACTGCAACTGATAAGCCAACTCTTGCGGGCGTCGTAGGCAAGCAAATCATTTGCTACTATTTTAAAAAATAAATGAAGCTATTAATGTCATGAGGGAACATTCGCCAAGTACATAAGCTGCATACCAAGTAATTGCAATGATTTCACTATTAAACAACATCATCATATAAAAGGAGAAAAAGCTAAAATTATAAAATTAGTCTCTACATTATTATTACCAAAGTGTTTCCCCATCATACAAAAATAATGTTACAAACTATCATGTGATGAAGAGTAGGAACTTGCTGGTCCATGAGCAGACAGGTATGAAGTAATATTATTAGAAGAATGCATATCCTATTTAATAGGATAGCTTAATCACTACCACTACCTCTTTCACGTGCATATGATATACACAACGTTGAAGGCCATTACTTTGATGCGCGAATAAACCATTTTTTACTGTTGCTTAAGACAATATCTATTTAATTAAACCGTATAATATCTTGCATATATACATAGCACGAAAATGGACTGAGCAGTTTTTTGAATATGCAGCTAAACCCATACTCGAAATTCATTCAGCAGTACATGTTCTCTAATGCTAAATAAATACACATACTACATGCATGAGAAATGCATCTAAACCATTCATTTACATGTCCATTTCATCAAACGCACTTGTCACCAGCATCATTCAGCTGTTTGGTATTCCCAGGAAACTCCTTCGTTGTCAAGTTGTTGATCAACAAGAAAACCAGCAGTCGTGAAGCAACACAAGAGTCACATCTCTCAGCGTTGATTGAAGAAATATTTTGATTGTAAACAAAGAAATGGATGTTAGGCTTGTTTTCCAATTAAAACTTGAGGTGGATCAATTGTCTCAATTGATATATGTTTTGGGCTTTCAAAACTATCTATGTAATTGGCCTGAGTAAAAATACATATTAAATTGTACTTTTAGTGGCGAATTTGGCCCGTTACCATAGGATTGTAGGGTTCTTAACAATATTGTATTGGTTTAAATATAAATATATCATTAGTCATCCTAATATGGTACCTTAAGTGACAATTATTCTTAGTCAAGTTCTAAACCAGAAATACATTATGAGAATTTGAAGAAGATTAGTAGAGGAAAAACTTTACTAAAGGACATAAAGTTTTGTCCAAGCTCTGATAGTTATAGGTACACCTAATCTTATTATGTTTTATTCCATCAATTGGTTTCGAGGCTATGTTGATTACAACAGTGACTAGTGGCAGGCACAATTTTTTTTGCTCATAGGTGTCACAACTGGAAGGCTGTAGATCCACCAGACAACTGCCAAACTGTAGGCCAAAGCGGACGTGCCGGCCAGAGCTGCTACCACTAGGCGTTGGGCTCTGGTCTGTGCTGCCACACTGCCTGCCCTCTAGACGAGTAGACACATTCAAGCTGCATCTCAAAGATCATTATGTTTACTGTTTCAATGGGGATCACGTCATCGGACTAGTCTGAACATGTCTGGCTCTGGCCGGCGCCTCCTTCTTCAGGCATTTGGGTAGTGGCTGGCTCTGCCGCTATGCACAAAGGCATCCGGCTCAATTTTTTCCTCCTCTAGTTCGGTTTAAATCAGCCTCACTCGATGCCGCTATCCATTTTTTTGGTCGGATCTGCAATCACTACTATCAAGCAAAGGGATTTCAGTAATCTGGGTGTTGGTGGGACTTTCCGGATGATAGCGGTGCTTTTTTTTTTTGGGCCACTGGTGAGCTTCAACCTCTTTGTCGAGAGGTTGAAAATGACTTGCAGAAGAGAGTTGAGATGACTAGCTTTTGCGGGTTACTACCTCTGATCTATGCAAAGGTAAATGTACTTATTAGGGAATAGTAAATCAATGCACACTCCTCTAGATTTCACATCAAAATAAAGTGGCAAAAATGCGTAATAAGACATTTATGGACATAGTCAGATCCATAATAAATCACAATAAATTAGGAACAAATTTTCGGGATGAAGCTTTAGACACCATTGTGTATATCCTTCATCATGCACCTACAAAGGTAGTCCAACAGATACCTTATAAGCCATGGATGAATCAACGCCTAAGCTTAGCTTAGATTGTGGGGGTCCAAGGTATATCTTAATGTGTCAAACTAGCATAGGTCTAAGCTTGACCTTAAGACCAAAAAGTACAACTTTATGGATTACTGTGACCACTCTAATAGGTACAAATTTGTTGTTCACTATATAGATAGGTTAGTGGGGTTATAGAGTTTATAGATGCTTATTTCTTATAAAAAGAATTACAACCCAAAATACCTAATAAAAGAGTTGATTTATTGAAAATAGTAAAAGAGACTAGTTATAGTATTGTCCCTGAGGAAGTAATTGGATTAAGTCAAAATCAAACCAACAAGGGACTAAGGGCATTAAGGGAATAAGACCTTCAACCCAGTTAAGGAACTTCTATACAATGCTAGAGGAAGATAGTGTTTTATTAGATGAACCTATTCTAGATAACTTAATTAATATTTAGCAAGTTTTAAGTCTTTCAGATGTTCAAGAATGACAGAATATTATTCAAGAAGAAATGAATTTAATCCTATAGAATAACGTTTGAGAGAGTGGATCCACCTAAAGGGCAGAACTCTATATGGTATAAATGGATCTTCAAAAAAAAGCTTAAGGCAGAGGATCAATAGACAAGTATAAAGCAAAATTAGTGGCCAAAGGGTTCACCCAAGTGTATGAGATGAACTTTAAGGATACATATTCACTTATGTATATATTTGATTCAATTAGATGTCTTATAGCAATCATTGTTTTCTTTTAATTTAGAGTTGCACAAAATAGATGTAAAAATTACTTCTTAAATAGATATTTAAAGAAGAAAATTTACATAGAATAACCTCAATGTTTTGTAGTTCCTAGAGAGGAATACAAGGTGTGTATACTAATAAAATTATTATATGGTCATAAACAATATCTAAGGTAATAGTACTTCACTTTTGACAAGGTGATTAGTAAATATGGGTTTATAGTGATTGACCATGATCACTATGTTTATAATTTTCATGATGTGACTAGGTATATGATGTTGTTACTTTATATAGATGACATACTCTTTATAGATAATGACTTAAGTATGATTGTCAGTTTAAAGGAGTAGTTCAAAACTTTGCAATGAAAGACATTAGGATACATCTGGGGTCGGGTTTTGCAGGACCAGACCTGACCCGAGATAGGAACCGAGTTCCTTGAACCTGACCCGACCAGAGATAGGAACTGAAACAAATATTTTTGCGACAAACAAATATTTTTATCTAATAGTATATCTTTTGCGACACTTTCAAAAATTTGTTGCAAAAATACTATACATTGGCAAAATAAGTTTTTTTGCGACAAATAGGTTCTTTTGTTGCTAAAAGTAAGGTCTTTTGCGACACATTTTTTATTTTGCCGCAAATACAATCACCTTTTTGGGACTAATAATATTTTATTGTAAAACATCATGGGTCTTATCAATAACAATTAATTTTGGCACAAAAGGTCTAGTTTTTTAGCTATAAAATATGCAATTTGTCCCCAAAAAATTTCTATTAATATTTTTTATGGCAATAAATTTTTTCCTCAACGCTTTTGCAATAACTTTAAGTAGTCATTGCAAAAGCACTATAACTAAGCATTTAGCCATAAATGAATGTTTGTCTGTAAAAGTTTTATTTTGGATGAATATAAAACTCATCCCAAAAGGATGTACTTTGAAAACAAAAGAGTGTTTACAACAACATGCTTAAATCGCCGCAAATACCACCTATTTATTTGAGATGAGTGAGTAGTTTTATGGAAAATTGTATCGATATTTACAACAAAATTCAAAATATGTCCTAAATGGACCTCATTTTATTTTATTTGAAAATAACCTAACTATCTATTTGAGAGAGTTTAAGAAATTTCTTGCAAAAATTGTACACCTTTTTCAACAAGTTGGTTAGTTTGTGGCAAATATCAATTTTTACAACAAATTTTAAAACTCATCACAAATGGTATTTAAATTTTTTTTATTAAAATAAAGAATAGTACAAGTTTGTAAATTTCTCACTAAATTAACAAACTTTAAAGATATTTTATATGCATATATTTTTATAGGATTTATTATGGTTATTTTTAATAATGAGTTTCCAAAAACATCGTTGGTGGTATTTAAAAAAAAAAATCAAAGCTTCATGAAACCATTGGTGAAGCTTTCCTCATGAAATCCTAGATGCGGAATGAAATAGATTATTTGAGATTGGCACTTTCTATTAATCTTGAAGGTTTAGTATGAGGCACATATAACTTTGACCTGCTTATCCCCTTGCGCCATGTGATCTTGAGCCCAGGTTAACATTATCTCTTTATAGTTCAGTTTATTTCAACGGCTACGATTAGAGTAGAAAGTATCACAATTTTCCATATGCATTAGCCAGTGTTCACGCTTTAAAAACCACAAATCTACAACACGACGATTTTCTTAGAAAAATTAAGAACTCAAAGTCAATGTAACAATTCATGTTGGCTGCAGTACAATAGGTTTGTTTAGCTGGAAATTATATGTTCCCAATCTTTTGGCAGGGACATGGGATTCTGCCATTTCTGCCGCTCTTCGGTTATACCAGTTACTGTTTTTTTCCCAGCTTAAGTGGCAAAATCTTCTACGGCCGACTGTATTTAATGGCGATCGGCCGGTAATGGCAACACAAGATCGGGCCTGGAAGGGGAGAAACAAAAGTTGGATTCCGCGGCTGAAATCAATAACTGTGTTGAATATGCTTGGAGCTCGTGAATTAGGATCAGGACCTTAGAATTGGGATCTCGACACTTGTTGAAAAAAGTGAACGCTTTAAAGAGGCTGCACGAGTTGCTTCACATGAAGTAACTGAAGATGCGAAAGGTCAGAAATGTGACTTGATAAGTTGGCTCAACTTCTTTTGGTTCAGAAGTTCGCTTTAAGCTTCTGTTATAAATCAATTGGCAACTGTCCCAACCTTATTTTTTCAGTACACCCTTTCTTCCGAGGTCAATGTGCACATTTATGGTTTGATAGGGGAAGAATTTTTGGTCTTCATGAGTTTGGGATATCTTCCACTTTGCTAATGTGTGTTAGTGTGAACATAATGATCGACGATTTCTGTAAAGGGGAAGATATCCAGAACTTTTGTGTGAGCACCAAAAACTTCACTTGATGGGAGGTTGTAGGTGTTGGATTTCGAGTTCTAAGTGAGTCCCACATCTATTTTATCTAGGACCGTCAGATTTAATTAAGGTTGGTCGTTTTGGTCCGGGTTAATAAGAATTAGTCAAGTCTACATAATAATATCGGCCATGTATTGCTTTTTAATCTCTTAATCTCTACCATTGACATGTAACAGAATATAACAAACTTTTTGTTCAAAATGTTCATTATGTAAATTATTTGATTGTACTGTTCTCTTTATAAGTAGATAGTCAATATTCTACCAATTCAGGAAAATGAAAACATGGCACTCTTCTTCTTAGTTTCTACTTTCACATTTATTTCTTTCAATATTTTTTCATCCTTTATGTGGTGTCAATAAGTAAAGGATAAAGTATATTATTGGCGAATTCAATAATAAAAACACAATCTAGTATTTGACGTAATGCTTCTTTTGGGATTGAAGATTTGGGATGTATCATCAATTTATGATTAACTCTCAAGACATGAAGAAATCAAGTTGAATAAAAAAAAATTACATGAAGCCTTGAACAAGTTTCATAAGGTCCAAAGATACATCAAATTCGTATTTTCTTAATATTTTCGTTGAGTTCTTATCATGCAAGAAATCATTAAATGTCAAAGTTGCTTTAAGAATAAAAGATGAAAAAATCAGTTATACGTATGTTTGCTCGAACGTTCTATTTGGAAGTCTAGAGCCCTTATATCATAACCTAAAATATTTAAATCTATTTTTTATATTCATCGTAGTGCAGAAAATTAAGTAAACATTTTTCAAGTTTTCAAACAAATGAAAGTATTGATTATGCAACTACCCAAACTGTGACTATTGCTTTTTTCACATAGAATAACAAAAGCATGTATATCCACAATAAATACTTTTAAACAAGCCAAAGTTGACCTTCTAAGTTAAGCTATGTCTCAAATATATAAATATAACACAAAAAATGTGTGCATATTATCCACAGCAAGGATCCTTAATTTGCCTTGCTAGCATGTTCTCACACCACCTACTGAGAAGCGCTACACTTCACTAGGAAGAACCTACACCACTAGGATCAAGTGCTTTATGGTCACTCACCTTCTTTTAAAATTACTTAACAGTATCAAAAGATATAATCAAACATAAAAATTTTGTGGTTGCTCGCCCTCTTTTAAAATTAGCTCCTTGACCATTCTCACCTTATTTATGGTTTAGTGTTCATATTATTATTTCTTTATCCTAGATGGAGAACATTACACTTATTACAATTTCCTGTAGGTGCTTTTATTTTAGCACTTCCAATTCATACCCATCATCACACTTCACCAAGACTGACACTACAACAAATTACAGTATTAGCGATGCATATAAGTGTCGCTAATGGTACCATAAGTGTCGCTAATGAATATTAGCGATGCATAAAAAATATCGCTAAATACGTCGTTAAAAGTACAGTCGCTACTGCTTATTAGCGACACTTACCATAAGCGTCGTTAAAATATTACTATTAGCGACGCATATTAAGCGTCGCTAATACGTTACTATTAGCGACGCTTAGCAATAAGCGTCGCTAGTAGTTATTTATAAGCGATGCTTAATATACCTCGCTAATGATAAAAAAATAATAAAAATAAATTTCTAAAAAACGAAATAAATTTCTATTAGCGATGCTTTAGTAAGCGTCGCTAATATGAAATAAAAATAAATAAAAATAAAAATTAAACACCATTAGCGACGCTTACAAAAGCGTCGCTAATATGAAATAAAAAAAAAAAGCCATTAGCGACGCTTTTATAAGCGTCGCTAATATGAAATAAAAATAAAAAAAGCCATTAGTGACGCTTTTATAAGCGTCGCTAGTGACTTAATAAATTAATACAAAAACCCGCTGGTGGCATAAACCCGCCGATGGGGGGTCAGAATCCAGTGGAGAGGGGAGAGGAGGAATAGGGGGAGGGGCCAGCGGGTGGGGGAGGGAGGGGGAAGCAGGGGGGAGAGGGGCCAGGTGGGGGAGGGAGGGGCGACCGAGCCGGGGGGCATTAGGGGAGCAGGGGGGAGCAACGGGGGAGGAGGGAGGGGGTAGAGCGAGGCCAGCAGGTGGGGGAGGGAGGGGGGACTGAGCAGCGGAGGAGAGGGACCAGGTGGGGGAGGAAGGGGCGACTAAGCCGGGAGGCATCGAGAGGAGGGGGCAGCAGCGGGGGAGGAGGGAAGGGGGGACCGAGCAAGGGGGAGAGGGGCGAGGTGGGGGAGGGAGGGGCGACGGGGCGGGGGCCATCGGGGAGGGGGGACTAGGCCGAGGAAAGGGGGGCTAGGCGGCGGAGAGGGGGGCTGGGCGGCGGCGGCGGATGGAGGCTGGGGCAAAGGGGGACTGGTCGGTAGTGGACGGAGGCTGGGGGTGGAGGGGCTGCGCGGCGGTGGACAACTGGAGCAAGGGGAGGGAGCGGTAGACCAGAGCAGAGGGGAAAGAGAAAGGAGGGGGTGGAGGCCAGAGGACAAGGCGCCGTGGACGGCAGTGAGGAGAGGCGGAGGAAGCGGCGGGAAGGCAGTGATGGCGGGGTGGAGAGGTGCCGGGCGGCGGGGAGGCAGGGGCATACACTAGGAGGGAGGGGGGAGCTGGGGAGAGAGAGGCGGAGCCGGGGGCGAGATGGAGGAGGAGCCGGATTCCGGGAGGCGGCACGGTCGGAAGTTGGACGGCGGGGCAGTCGAAAACGGGGCGGCAGGGTGGCGATGTGCCGGGCAGCGCAGAGGTAGGGGATATAAGGCGTAGGCGAAATTTCACCTGCACCTTTTTAATTTTTTTTAAATAAAAAGTTTTAGCGATGCTCTCACAATATACATCGCTACTGATCACTATTATGTCACTAGTATGACTCAGTAGCAACATCTCACAATATACGTCGCTACTGATCGTCGCTAAATATTAATACTATACTGTGGCGATTTGTTTTTAATTAAGACATTTTAGCGATGCTCTCCTCGAGCGTCGCTATTAGGCATCCAGTAGCGACGTATAAATTTATACGTCGCTACTGATGTCTACTAGCGACGCTCATCACGAGTGTCGCTAAAAGCTTTTTTATAGAGATTTTTGTCTATCTCTTCTCTCTCTCCTCTCTCTCCACCCTCTCTCTCCTTTCTCTCTCCTCCCCTCTCTCTCTCCACTCTCTCTTTCCTCTCTCTCCCCTCTCTCCTCCCTCTCTCTCTCTTCTCTCTCTCTCCTCTCTCCCTCTCTCTCTCCACTCTCTCGATCTCCTCTCTCTCCTCCCCTCTCTCTCTCCCTTCCCTCTCCTCTCTCTCCTCCCTCTCTCCACCCATTCCCTCTCCTCTCTCTCTTCCCTCTCTCTCCACTCTTCCATCTCCTCTCTCTTCCCTCTCTCTCTCTCTATCTCTTCTCTCTCCACCCTCCCATTCTCTCTCTCCACAATTTCCTTCTCCTCTCTCTCCCCTCTCTCTCCTCTCTCTCCTCCCTCTCTCTCCTCTCTCTCTCCTCTCTCTCTATCTCCCCTCTCTCTCCACTCTCTCCCTTCTCTCTCCTCTCTCTCTCCCCTCTCTCCTCTCTCCTATCTAACTACACACTCTCTCCTCTAATTTCAAATTTTTAATATTTTTTCTTCTTTAAAATTAATTTTAAAAATAAAAAATTTAAATGAAAAACCTAATAACGACGTATAAATCTATAAGTCGCTATTAGTACATTTCTTAGCGACATATATTTCTATACGACGCTAATACATACACTAATAGCGACATATATTTTATTTTAATTATTTTTTATTTTTAAAAAGAAAAAAATTAATAAATTTTTTTAAAAATTAAAATAAAATTCCTCTCACCCTCCCTCTCTTCCCTCCCCTCTCCTCTCTCTCTCTTCCCTACCCTCTCTCTCCCTCTCTCTCTTCCCTATCCTCCCCTCTCTCTCTTCCCTCCCCTCTCTCACTCTCGCTCCTCCCTCTCCCTCTCTCTCTCCCCTCTCTCCTCTCTCTCTTCCCTCCCCTCTCCTCTCTCTACTCCCTCTCCTTCTCTCTCTCCTCTCCTCTCTCTCCCCTCCCCTCTCTCTTCCCTCCCTCTATCTCTCTCTTCCCTCCCCTCTCTCTCTTCCCTCTCCTCTCTCTCCTATCTACCTACACACTATCTCTCCTCTAATTTCAATTTTTTAATATTTTTTATTCTTTAAAATTAATTTTTTTTAAAAATTAAATAAAAACTAATAGCGGCGTATAAATCTATACGTCGCTATTAGTATTTTATTTTAATTATTTTTTTATTTTTAAAAAGAAAATTTTAATAAATTTTTTTTAAAATCAAAATAAAATTCTTCTCACCCTCCCTCACTTCCCTCCCCTCTCCTCTCTGTCTCTCTTCCCTCCCCTCTCTCTCTTCCCTATCCTCCCCTCTCCTCTCTATCTCTCTTCCCTCCCCTCTCTCTCTTCCCTATCCTCCCCTCTCCTCTCTCTCTCTCTCTTCCCTCCCCTCTCTCTTCCCTATCCTCCCTGTCTCTCTCTTCCCTCCCCTCTCTCACTCTCTCTCCTCCCTCTCCCTCTCTCTCCCCTCCCCTCTCCTCTCTCTCTCTCTCTTCCCTCCCCCTCTCTCTCCCCTCTCTCACTTCCCTATCCTCTCCTCTCTCTTGCTCTCTCTTCCCTCCCCTCTCCTCACTCTCTCTCTCGCTCTCTCTCCTCCCTCTCTCTCCCCTCTCCTCTCTCTCCTCCCTCCCTCTCCCCTCTCCTCTCTCTCCCTTCTCTCTCTCTTCCCTATCCACTCCTCTCTCTCTTCCCTCCCCTCCCTCTCTCTCCTCCCTCTCCCTCTCTCTCACTCTCCCCTCTCCTCTAACTCTCCCCTCTCCTCTCTCTCTCCCTCTCTCTTCCCTCCCCTCTCTCTCTCTTCGCTCTCCTCTCTCTCCTATTTACCTACACATTATCTCTCCTCTAATTTCAAATTTTAAATATTTTTTATTCTTTAAAATTAATTTTAAAAATAAAATAAATAAATAAAAAACCTAATAGCGACGTATAGCTATATACGTCGCTATTAGTATTTTATTTTAATTATTTTTTATTTTCAAAAATAAAAAAAATTAATAAATTTTTTAAAAAATCAAAATAAAATTCCTCTCACCCTCCCTCTCTTCCCTCCCCTATCTCTCACTTCCCTATCCTCTCCTCTCTCTCCCCTCCCTCTCCTCACTCTCTCTCCTCCCTCTCCCTCTCCTCACTCTCTCTCCTCTCCTCTCTCTCCCTCTCTCCCCTCTCCTCTCTCTCCCTATCTCTCTCCCCTCTCTCTCTTCCCTATCCTCTCCTCTCTCTCTCTCCCCTCTCTTTCTTCCCTATCCTCTCCTCTCTCTCTCTCTTCCCTCCCCTCTCCTCTCTCTCCTCGCTCTCTCTCACTCTCCCCTCTCCTCTCTCTCCCCTCCCCTCTCCTATTTACCTACACACTATATCTCCTCTAATTTCAAATTTTAAATATTTTTTATTCTTTAAAATTAATTTTAAAAATAAAAAAATAATTAAATAAAAAACCTAATAGCAACGTATACGTAGTTATTGGTACATATATTAGCGACGTATAGCTATATATATTGCTATTAGTAGTTTATTTTAATTATTTTTTATTTTAAAACAAAAAAATTAATAATTTTTTTAAAAAATTAATAATTTTTTTTAAAAATTAAAATAAAATTTTAATAAAAAATAGGTAGTAGCGACGCATGTGACTATGCATCACTACTACCAAGGGTAATAGTGACATATTTTAGACTACATCGCTACTACTAGTGTATGTAGTAGCGATGTATAGTATATGCGTCGCTATTAGTTCTTATTTTTAATTTTTTTTTAAAAAATGAGAATTATTAGCAACGCTAATTTGTAAATGTTGCTATTGTTGTGAAAGTAGTAGTGACGTTTGGAATTATACATCGTTAACAGTTTTATTTTTTAAAAAAAATTAAAATATATATCTTTTAGCGACATTTACAACAGCGTCGCTAATAACGTAAGTATTAGCAACGCATAAATGAAAGTGTCGCTAAAAGGTTACGTATTAGCGACGTTTGGAATTATGCATTGCTAATAGACTACCATTAGCGACGCTTAGTATTATGCATCGCTAATATTGGTATTTTTTGCGACGGTTTTGTATATGTCGTTATTATCACTTTTCAGCGATGCATAGTATTACGACGCTTATATAAGCGTCGCTAATACCCAATTTTGTTGTAGTGTGGTGCACTACTGATAAGTATGAAATATATATCTATTTTATATGCCTTTTTACGTTATTTGCTACTATAGATTAGGTTAATTAAGAGTTAGTTATAGTTTATTTAGATTAAGATAGAAATTAGTATTTTAGTTTAATTATTAATAATTTTATAGTTATTAGTAGTTTAGATATGTATTTGAACAAAGTTGGGATTTTAATTATATTATACATGTCTAAAGGATGATATTTTATATTTTGTAGGTAAAGTGCGCTTATCGAGGTACTTGGACGATGTTTGGAATGATTCAAAATAGTCTTAACATGCTTTAAAGTGATTTAGATAACTTTTCAGAGTTATAAACAAGTTGGAAATTAATATAGACATGAAGAAAAGCTTAATGAACAGAATATGGACTGTCCAGAAAAACTGTCTAGAATGCGGAAACACTGTAGCCGTTCGAACGGGGTCACTTACTGTTCGATCGGGATAATGTGATTTTGAAGAAAATACAGTTCAAGCGTTCGAACGGGCATGCAGGGCGTTCGAACGGCATATGTGCAGTTTCCTAGTTTTAGCCAATTTTAAATCCTTTTCATATTGGACTTCTTCCTACGGATCTATGCCTATAAAAAGACATATTTGGCTTGAAATCAGAGAATTCTAGTAGATTTTCTGAAGAGAAAAAGGAAGAAGAAGATGAAAGAGAACTCAAAGCTTTTAATGGAGATTTAAATATTTTCTTCTACAATGGAAGGCTATACTTTTATTTTTTCTTAGGAGTTGATGAAGCTATAGATAAGTTTCAGTTTCTTTTCTTTTTAATTTAGATCTCAGTTGTGAATGATAAAAATTGTATGATAAAGATTTCCTTTTTAATGGAAGTGCTTTTAATGTTTATTCAAATCTATGTTGATTTATTGTCTTGTAGATGATAGATTGATGTGGTTTTGATATTTGCATCGATTCTAATTTTTGTGATTTAGATGAGATGGTCATACAATAGTTTTAATGTTCAGATAATTAATGACTTGGATGAGTTATACTAAGATTAGACGGGTCATGCCCATAGCTAGTTTAGTGTAGATGATTCGTGCTATTGTCGAAGATAGTTCATGCCATGGAATTTAATTAATGATTCTTTCTGGAGTAATTCTAGTTTGTAGCTGAGAATACTTGTTCATATTCACACTAGATTTAGATTAAGAGTTAAGGAATTGTTATGGTTCTATAGTGGATTTGATTTCCTAAGTAATTTCTATCATATTAAATTATTAATCTCTTATTTTTAAACTAGTTGATTCTTTTCTTTTGCTTAATTTAAGTTTAAGTTCTTTCTAGTTTTTAATCAACAAATTCCTCTTTAGATTTAGTAATAATTTATCCGTCCTTGAGGTTCGACAACCCTTAAATACTTATCCTAGTGCAATTACCTTATACACTTGCAAAGGGTTTAATTATAAACGATCAACTACCCCTCATGCCCTTACTGTAGACAACAGTGTCAAGATGTTATCACCAAGAAGTCCCTAGACACGCTCTTTCGCATCGGCACCCATGATGTAACAACCTTGATTTTTGTTCTAGATTTTTTTAGAAAATTTTTAGAATTTTTTTGCATTTTCCCGACTCTGTTTAATGAAAAATGGGTAATCGGGATAAGCGGGTTTGTTTGTATGGGCCAGGGTAGACACACACTAGGCAAGCCCATTGGTCCTAGTGAGGTTGCTTTGGCGCAGGTTGAAAATAACCCCAAATTGGTATTAATTTGATCTACTCTAGTTTGAGTTGATCTAGTTGGATATAGATGGAAGGAAATCAACCAATCAAGGTAATTGCCAAGAGAGGGCAACGTTTTTGAAGTAGGCCACCCCCTCCTTTTCCTCCTCTCTCCTTGGCTGAAATTTGCTATCCACTCTCTCTTTATGTGGTTGAAACCCCCTCTTCCCCTCTCTTTCTTTACTTTCTTCCCCTCTCTTCTCTCTACTTCTTCTCCATCCTTCCTCTTTGCTTGTTAATCTCTATTGTGTCACGGATTAGAATACAAGTGGTACCTAGCTTCAATGGTAAGGAAGGGAAGAAGATGACAAAGGAGAAAAGAAGAAAGTCTATTCCCTTTTCATAAAATCAAAATAAGGAAGAAGACTCCCTTATAAAGGGAGGTGTGACTCCCAAGGGTGGGCCCACAACCAGTCTATTACAATCCCGAATCAATTATTGTCCATTACAGTTTATCAAAACATAAAAGAAAAGTACTGCAAAGAAAGGTCTTAAATATAGTAAGTCTTATAAATGAAAAGCAGTGCAAGGGCAGGTAAAGCTATCTTCAAGTGGACTCTATAGACCATACACAACACTCCACCATGCTATGTTTTTGCCTTGTCCTCAAGGCGACCATGTAGGAAGTGAGTCAAGAACTCATCCTTCAACATCCACAATGCATCTTTGAGAGGTTGGCCCTGCCAAGCAACAATATCTCCATAATAATACAGTTGGAGCAACACACCTACCTTTTATCAACAATAAAGTCAAGCAAAGGAGAACCGTGCTTAGGGGAACCCATAAGTGGCTAAGGAGGAACCTAAAACACTTGGGCTGGATCACCAATAAAGTGTCATAGGCGAGAGACAGGGAACACTGAGTGCACCAAAGACCCATTGTGTAAGGTAAGGCGGTAAGCAATGGGCCGATGTGTTTTGTAATGGGATAGGGACCATCATAGCGTGGAGCCAACTTAGAGTGGTCGGCCTAGAATAAACTAGTTTGGCACTGAGGAAGAACAAATACATTGACTAGGTTGCCCACCTGAAACTCTCGACCGTCATAATGCTTCTTGTCATACACCTATTTGCTTTTGAGGTATCCAAGAACCTCATCTCCGGAGTATGAAGCATGTAATCTACCTCAACCACTGAAGAGTGTTGAGGTGCATATGATAAAAGTAGGAGGGGGTGGCCATAGACTACCTCAAACAGAGTATAGCTGGTCCAAGTGTGATGGGCCGTGGTATATGACTATTCCACCCAAGGAAAAAGCTGAAGCCACCAATGGAGCTACTCCCCACAAAGCACCATAAGTACTACTTCAATAAGTGATTAACCACCTCGGTCTACCCATTCATTTAAAGGTGATAAGTGGTGCTCATATGACGGTCAGTGCCTTTTGAGTGCAAAGAACTCGCATCAAAACTGAGAGAGAAAGATCTGGTCCCTATCCGAAACAATGGTGTGTGGCAGGCCATGCAACTTGGCCACTCTTGTTAAATTATAAATGTTACACGAAAGTGCACGAATCGTAGCAAATTAGAATTGGCAAAGCAAGATCGATCCTTCAGAGACTTGAAATCAAAAAACTAAATTTAATCTACCACAAGTAAACTCTAATCTAGTTAACACATGTAAAATGATTGGCTTGACTAAAGCAACTATAAAAAACAAATAAGTCTTGAAAAGCAATTAAACTATCCAAATTTACATTCTAAAGTTTAAATCTAGATTAAGAAAACAATGACAAATAACTAAAATATCAATTAAACAAAACACTAGGGAATAGGAATCTACATTCATTAAATCATCGAAACTTATAAGCATAAACATTAATTATTTTTCACATTCTTCTCATAATAATATAAAAATCAATCTTTGTTATTATTGAAAATATCATCATAAAGCTCTCATGTACAATCAAAATAAATAGTTCCTCCTCACTTTAATGGATTAAAATCAAGTAATTAATTGTATCTACAATTTACAAATAACTACTAATACCAATTTCAATATTAAACAAGACAAACCAAGTAATTAATTAATGAAAACCAACTTAAATCATGAGAGAAGCATAACTAAACTCATATCTAAATCAATCTCATTAATTAAAGAGGTAGAAATAATTAATATTAAATTTATTGTTAAGAAAAATTAATCAAGTCACATAATCATGAAGTTCTACAATTTAATGAAGCTTCATCTAAGCCCAAGCAAAGAGTTGTTTTCATTCTTTAATCTATGAAAAAAAATTCCATAGGAAGAATTGGAAAGAGATTTAAAAGAGGCGAAAAAGAAGGAAAAAAACTCAAAAATCACTATTTACTACAATACTAGTCAACAATAACCTCTCACCATAAACAGTGTTGCTATAGTAACCACGAGCTTAAAAAAAAAAGTTTCTGCTTGTTCTTCGTTGCTTTGGCTTTGGAGCTAAATTCTTTGGATTTCAAATTGTTTGTTGAAGGTTTTTGGAGGATGGGATTAAGGGATTTTGTGACTAGTTCGTTCTACTCCTCTCCTCTTCTTAGTTTTTGCTTTTTTTTTTATAGTTTTCTGGATTAAACTATTCTTGCCATATTCATGCCACAATTTCGACCCAGAATAGCTTATTTCTATTTTTGTATCATTTATTTTCTTCCTCGTTCTTCTTGCTCAATTATTTCCATCTTTACTTCCGGTTTCCTTTCTTTGAATTCTTTACTTAAGATATGTTATTTTTCCTTTTCTCTGCTCATACAAACTGATCTGTTTTGGAACTTCTTGTTGCTGAATTTGGACGTTGATTGCTTATTTCTTTTGTTGAATTGGTTGCACTCTAATTGGCTTTCGTTTTTTCCTTGTATTTCTCTATTCAGCCCCTTCAATAATGGTTCTTTCTTCGGTAAGCTTCTGTCTGAACTATTTTGGTCTGCAGATTTATTTTTGTGCGTCCCTTGCTGGAGTCTACTTTCCTTATTGCATTGGATGCTGTGATTGGTTTATTCTCCATGTAATCTATCTTTTCTTTCTTCTCATGCGTTGGGTCTTGAATTGGTAGGCAACTTCTTTTGAATTATGCACTTTCTTTGTTAAAAACCTATTGCCGAACTTTGCATTCTATGTTCTTTCCTCTTCTTGTACCAATGCCAAGCTCCTCCTCCACGTCAATTAACTATTCCATGATTTTCATGAGAGAACTCCCTCCTTTTAAATTAGTGTGTCTACTCCGTCTAAGGTGTTTGAACTCTGTGCAAACATTTTCTAGATGACATGAGCATCAAGAAAATTATTTGTGCGACATCCACCTACATAGCACAATAAGACCGTATTTGAGACATAAAAAATTAAATAAAAGCTTGACGTAACTCAAATACATGCTTCATCTACCAATGTCACCCGAATTAATTAATAATTAAATCAACTATTAATATTTGTCTTATCATAAGTAAACCCTAAATTAGCCTAATACTATGCTAGCAAATAATGTAAAAAGGCATATAAAATGTATAAAAACCATGCATATCAGCCATCTTGCGTAAATATAGTTCTGCCATAGTCTTGGTGGTGAATGGATGGCCAAGGGCACAAAAATGATTGTACTTGGATAACCGATCAATGACCACCAAGATCATTGACTTGCCCAATAATATCCACAAGGCCTCCATGAAATCCATAGAAATATCCTCCTAAACCTTATCGGGAATAGGGAGGGCTGAAGCAAACTGGCCAGTGAAGTGGTGGTAGCCTTTGTGCACTAACATACATCACAAGTGGTAACATACTCCTGGACAACCCTCCGAATACCCTGCCATAAGACGCTCTGAGATACCTACTTATAAGTTTGGAAGGTGCCCTCATGATCCACAAAATGTGTGCCGTGGAAGTGAGAAATAATGTGGCAGTTGAGGTCAAAAATGTTCTAACACCGAGAGATGCCCCTTCCATAAGAGAAGGTCATCCTACAAAACAAATAAGGGTAAGGTGGTCATGTCCAACTAGACACGAGCAACTA